>OX376341.1:14126379-24126379 GCA_947369235.1 Udea olivalis | reverse complement strand
TCAAGGCGAAATAGAGGGTAACGTACCCGACTTTCAAATTGAAAAAGAGCTAGGCGAGCGAGAAGCCTTCGAGAATCGGTTTTATGCCTATGAAGCCAAGTCTAAATGCATAATAAACGCTAATAAACCTGAGAAATGAAGTAATTCTTCTACTGGTTCGGGTGTAATCAAATTACCAACTATTTCACTACCTTCCTTTGACGGTTCATACGACCATTGGTTGGAATACCGCGATACCTACCTGTCTCTAATCCATAATTCGAAAGAAATCGACAACGTACAAAAATTCCATTATTTGCGTTCGTCTCTTACTGGTAATGCATTATTGGTTATTAAATCTTTAGAGTTTTCATCTGAAAATTATATTATTGCCTGGGATTTATTGGAAAATAGGTACAATAATAACCGATTGCTGGTGCAAAATCATGTCAAGGCATTATTTAATATTACGTCATTAAACAAAGAGTCATCAGGGCAAATTCGTAAATTAATAGATAATGTTTTAAAAAATATGCGTGCCCTTAGTACCCTTGGCGAGCCGTCTGAGTCGTGGGACACTTTGATAATTTATTTAATTACTACAAAACTAGATTCGTGTACGGAACGTGAATGGGAGAATTATAAAAGTACCTTCGTTAACCAAAATCAGTCTGGCACACGTTTGAAATTAAGCAACTTAATAGAATTTCTTAAAAATAGGGCCGATGTTTTGGAAACAATAAATACGTCGCACGGTAAAGGCAGCGTACCTGATAACAGCACACAAAAAAACCGTTTCAATTATCAGAGCAAGTCGCATAGTTTTGTATCTACGCAGAATAAGCAATCGAACAAGTCTAATGCGCCATATTCTAAACGTTCACGTAATTGCAGCATGTGCAACTCTAATCACTCCCTTTATGCTTGCAATTCCTTTTTAAATCTGTCTCATAAGGATAAATTAAACTTTGTCAAAGAAAAAAAGTTATGCAATAATTGCTTACGCACGGGTCATGTCGTATCAGAGTGCTGGTTCGGTCCGTGTAAGCTGTGTAATCAAAAACACAACAGCTTGATCCATGGTGACTATCTTGATGAAACTAGTGCATCAACATCGTCAGCTGTCTTACAGATTTCGCCCAATTTGTTGCAAAATGCAACTAGTATAAATACGACAACGTTACATTCAGCAGCTTACTCGTCAAATTCGCTTGAAAATAACACATCTCATTCATTATTAGAGAATGTATTGCTGTCCACGGCTTTAGTGGAAATCGCGGATGTCAACAATACGTATCATACGGCACGCGCTTTATTAGACAACGGCAGTCAGCACTGTTTTATCGCGCAGTCATTATGTAATAAGCTCAAGATTCCCTTGTTACAGTCCACCGTTCAAGTCACCGGAATAGGTAACTCGGTGACTCATTCGACAAAATCGTGCAATGTCAGTTTGAGATCGAAAATTAAAGCTTACAATACGCGCTTGAACTGTTTAGTTTTGTCTCAAATCACTGCTCAATTGCCTGCTTTAAATTCTAATTCGCAAATCAGTATCCCTGACCATGTACAGTTAGCGGATCCTTACTTTCAATCACAATCTGAGATTGAATTATTGATAGGCGCAGATAAGTTTTGGGACCTATTAAACGAAGGGTTAATTCGCTTAAATTTTGGCCCGTATCTACAAAACACTAAGTTGGGATGGGTAATATCTGGTCCGATAATTCACAATAAATCATCGCGCATCAATAAAGTCCAGTGTAATTATTCACAATCGTTAGACACACAACTAAGAAAATTCTGGGAGTTAGAAGAAATCACTCCGCAGCACAACTTCACAAAAGACGAATTGACATGCGATAATTTATTCAAAGAGACTACGTATCGTGACAGTACGGGTCGATTCTGCGTGCGAATCCCTTTAGCAGAGTCCAGTGACACACTGGGAGATTCTTATGCGCTCGCGCAGAATCGATTTCTCGCGCTCGAACGTAAATTAGATCGTAGTTCACCTGAATATAGAAAGTTGTATTGTGACTTTATGAGAGAATATTTAGATTTAGGGCATATGAGCCGCATTAATAAATGCTCATTCCCAAACTATTTTCTACCTCATCATGGGGTTTTGAGGGAACACAGCACTACCACTAAATTGCGGGTGGTATTCGATGCAAGTGCGAAAACAACATCTGGAAAGTCGCTTAATGATATTCAATTGGTCGGTCCATGTTTGCAAAATGATGTTATTTCCATATTGTTGCGTTTTCGTCAATTCAAATATGTTGCGTGCGCTGATATTGAGAAGATGTACCGGCAAATCAATATTCAGTCTGACCAGAGAAATCTTCAGTTAATTCTTTGGCGTGAAAATAAAACAGATGAACTCGGTGTATTCCAACTTAACACCGTAACGTACGGCACTGCGTCTGCGCCATATCTAAGCATTCGATGCATTAAACAGTTGGCGCTGGAATGCAAGGATGACGTAATCAAACGCGTAATAAATGAAGATTTCTTTGTGGATGATTTGGTGACAAGTTGTGACGATAGGAATACGTTATTGAGCATTTGTAATAAGGTTTCCGATGTTTTAAAGTCTGCATGTTTTCCCTTACGTAAATGGATGTTTAATCTAGAACCTTGATATGATGTAGACGCAGTCGTAACATCTTTGTAGGCAGGTGCGACGAGCGGCCGGCCAACCAGGAAGTGGGCTGGTGTGAGCGGAAGTAGGTCATTGGGATCGGTAGACATGGGATACATGGGTCTGGAATTTAGGATCGCTTCAATTTGTGCTAATTATGTGAAATACTCCTCATATGTGAGGTTCGCGGTCCCTAACCGACGGAGATGGTGTTTGCACGACTTAACCCCAGCTTCCCACAAGCCACCAAAATGAGGCGAGTAAGGCGGAATGAAGTTAAATTTAATATTTTCGCTAGCCGTGAAATTTAATATAATGTTTTCATTATTAATTAAAAAATTTGAAAATTCCTTAAGCGCACCGACAAAGTTTTTTCCGTTGTCGGAAAAGATCTGTGCAGGTTTTCCACGACGAGAGAAGAACCTTCTTAAAGCCAGTAAATATGCCTCCGAGCTAAGGCTCGTAACTAATTCTAAATGTACTGCACGAGTTGTAAAACAAACAAAGAGACAAATATAACACTTGTCCAACCGTGCCCCTCTTCCTTTCCGGTTCAATACGAATACCGGTCCCGCGTAATCGACCCCGCAACGTTGGAACGGATACCCAGGGTCCAAGCGTTCAACTGGTAAGTTGCCCATTTTTACTGATAATGTTTGTCCTCTCTGACGTGTACATGAAATGCACTTATGTACGGTTTTTTTTGCAAGATCGCGACCTTTGAGTGGCCACCAGTTGTCTCTGATTGTGGCAAGGAGCAACTGAGGTCCAGCATGGAGCAAACGATTATGTTCGAACCGGAATAAGAGTTGAGTAAAAATGTGCTTTGAACATAATAATATCGGGTGTTTCTTATCGTATGAGAAAGTCGCAGAATTTTGCAATCTACCTCCCACCCTAATAAGCCCGTCTTCATCTAAAAATACATCTAAACTCGATATGCTCCTAGACTTTATAGGTAATTTATTAAATAAAGCGTTGTGAATATCTGGAAAAAGATCCTGTAGTGCAAGTTTAGCTAAAACTAAAACGGATTTATCAAGCTCCTCATATGTGAGCAGACCATAGTTACGTTGTGATTTATTTTTAGTGCGTGAATTGTTGATAAAACGCAACACATAGCCTACTGCACGTCTCATCCGGTTCCAGTTAGAAAAGCGTTCAAAATTTAAAATAATGACTTGGTTTGATTTAGTTACTAATGAAATTGTATTTGATTTTAGTTCAGGTAAATTACTAATATTAATATTTTCGCTATTGTTTTTAGTAAAATTATTTTTAATTTCGCGTAAAAATGTTGGCCCCTGCCACCAAATATCAGATTGTTGAAGTGCGTCGAAAGTCAACCCACGAGATAACCAATCAGCTGGGTTGTCCTTGCCAGCAACGTGCAGCCACGGTAACTCACCAGTCAGTTCGTTGATTTGTACTACTCGATTCTGAACAAACGGTTTTAGAAGTTTTGGTGACATTTTAATCCAACTGATAGCTATCGTTGAGTCAGACCATAAATACACTTTATTAAAGCTTATTCGCAATGAACCTATAATTTTTTGATACAATTTAGCACCAACTAATGCGCCGCAAAGCTCAAGCCGCGGTATTGTTACTGTTTTGATTGGCGCGACTTTGCTTTTTGCACAAAGTAGTCTGACTACTACTGGTGAGTCATCGCTGTAGGTACTGACGTATGCGCAAGCCCCGTACGCGTCCTGTGAAGCGTCGGTAAATATGTGTAAATCAGTATAATTGGTGTAAGGCCCTCTCACGTGACGAGGTATATGAATTTTATGTAAAAATTGAAAAGTTTGTATGAAATTTTGCCAAAATATTACAATATCATTAGGAACTGGGTCGTCCCAGCCCAACTTACACAGCCATAGCTTTTGTAGCATAATTTTAGCTATGATTATTGCCGGCGCTAACAAACCCAGCGGATCATAAACCTGCGAAATAATTGATAAGATGACGCGCTTGGTAACATTAGCATCAGTTGTGGTAATTTTTGTCGTAAAGTATAACAAATCTTCTGAATTTGACCACCCTAACCCGAGCGTTTTAGTCAGACAATTCTCGCCCAATGACAAATCCTTCGTATTATTATTTGCCGAAGGTTCTAGATTAAACATCCATTTACGTAAGGGAAAACATGCAGACTTTAAAACATCGGAAACCTTATTACAAATGCTCAATAACGTATTCCTATCGTCACAACTTGTCACCAAATCATCCACAAAGAAATCTTCAGTTAATTCTTTGGCGTGAAAATAAAACAGATGAACTCGGTGTATTCCAACTTAACACCGTAACGTACGGCACTGCGTCTGCGCCATATCTAAGCATTCGATGCATTAAACAGTTGGCGCTGGAATGCAAGGATGACGTAATCAAACGCGTAATAAATGAAGATTTCTTTGTGGATGATTTGGTGACAAGTTGTGACGATAGGAATACGTTATTGAGCATTTGTAATAAGGTTTCCGATGTTTTAAAGTCTGCATGTTTTCCCTTACGTAAATGGATGTTTAATCTAGAACCTTCGGCAAATAATAATACGAAGGATTTGTCATTGGGCGAGAATTGTCTGACTAAAACGCTCGGGTTAGGGTGGTCAAATTCAGAAGATTTGTTATACTTTACGACAAAAATTACCACAACTGATGCTAATGTTACCAAGCGCGTCATCTTATCAATTATTTCGCAGGTTTATGATCCGCTGGGTTTGTTAGCGCCGGCAATAATCATAGCTAAAATTATGCTACAAAAGCTATGGCTGTGTAAGTTGGGCTGGGACGACCCAGTTCCTAATGATATTGTAATATTTTGGCAAAATTTCATACAAACTTTTCAATTTTTACATAAAATTCATATACCTCGTCACGTGAGAGGGCCTTACACCAATTATACTGATTTACACATATTTACCGACGCTTCACAGGACGCGTACGGGGCTTGCGCATACGTCAGTACCTACAGCGATGACTCACCAGTAGTAGTCAGACTACTTTGTGCAAAAAGCAAAGTCGCGCCAATCAAAACAGTAACAATACCGCGGCTTGAGCTTTGCGGCGCATTAGTTGGTGCTAAATTGTATCAAAAAATTATAGGTTCATTGCGAATAAGCTTTAATAAAGTGTATTTATGGTCTGACTCAACGATAGCTATCAGTTGGATTAAAATGTCACCAAAACTTCTAAAACCGTTTGTTCAGAATCGAGTAGTACAAATCAACGAACTGACTGGTGAGTTACCGTGGCTGCACGTTGCTGGCAAGGACAACCCAGCTGATTGGTTATCTCGTGGGTTGACTTTCGACGCACTTCAACAATCTGATATTTGGTGGCAGGGGCCAACATTTTTACGCGAAATTAAAAATAATTTTACTAAAAACAATAGCGAAAATATTAATATTAGTAATTTACCTGAACTAAAATCAAATACAATTTCATTAGTAACTAAATCAAACCAAGTCATTATTTTAAATTTTGAACGCTTTTCTAACTGGAACCGGATGAGACGTGCAGTAGGCTATGTGTTGCGTTTTATCAACAATTCACGCACTAAAAATAAATCACAACGTAACTATGGTCTGCTCACATATGAGGAGCTTGATAAATCCGTTTTAGTTTTAGCTAAACTTGCACTACAGGATCTTTTTCCAGATATTCACAACGCTTTATTTAATAAATTACCTATAAAGTCTAGGAGCATATCGAGTTTAGATGTATTTTTAGATGAAGACGGGCTTATTAGGGTGGGAGGTAGATTGCAAAATTCTGCGACTTTCTCATACGATAAGAAACACCCGATATTATTATGTTCAAAGCACATTTTTACTCAACTCTTATTCCGGTTCGAACATAATCGTTTGCTCCATGCTGGACCTCAGTTGCTCCTTGCCACAATCAGAGACAACTGGTGGCCACTCAAAGGTCGCGATCTTGCAAAAAAAACCGTACATAAGTGCATTTCATGTACACGTCAGAGAGGACAAACATTATCAGTAAAAATGGGCAACTTACCAGTTGAACGCTTGGACCCTGGGTATCCGTTCCAACGTTGCGGGGTCGATTACGCGGGACCGGTATTCGTATTGAACCGGAAAGGAAGAGGGGCACGGTTGGACAAGTGTTATATTTGTCTCTTTGTTTGTTTTACAACTCGTGCAGTACATTTAGAATTAGTTACGAGCCTTAGCTCGGAGGCATATTTACTGGCTTTAAGAAGGTTCTTCTCTCGTCGTGGAAAACCTGCACAGATCTTTTCCGACAACGGAAAAAACTTTGTCGGTGCGCTTAAGGAATTTTCAAATTTTTTAATTAATAATGAAAACATTATATTAAATTTCACGGCTAGCGAAAATATTAAATTTAACTTCATTCCGCCTTACTCGCCTCATTTTGGTGGCTTGTGGGAAGCTGGGGTTAAGTCGTGCAAACACCATCTCCGTCGGTTAGGGACCGCGAACCTCACATATGAGGAGTATTTCACATAATTAGCACAAATTGAAGCGATCCTAAATTCCAGACCCATGTATCCCATGTCTACCGATCCCAATGACCTACTTCCGCTCACACCAGCCCACTTCCTGGTTGGCCGGCCGCTCGTCGCACCTGCCTACAAAGATGTTACGACTGCGTCTACATCATATCTGAACCGCTATGAGCGTGTTGAACAAATGCGTCAAAACTTCTGGCGTCGCTGGACAAAAGAGTACATCGGGGAACTACAGACCAGGACAAAATGGCAGACCAATCAAAACACCATCACACCTAACACTCTGGTACTTGTAAAGGAGGACAACCTACCACCCCTCAAATGGCGTCTAGGACGAGTAACACGCACATACCCAGGAACTGATGGACTGGCTCGAGTAGCGGAGATCTATACTAGTAACGGAGTCATAAAAAGAGGTTACCAGAAGCTGTGCCCGCTGCTAAATGAAGAATAAAAAAAACCAACCACGATGAAGATCCCTTCCTTCTGCTGTACATCTGTTGGAGGCTGCTACTCCAAGGCGGGGGGCATGTCTGCGCGTCTGACACCGACCACCACTACGGCGCTAGCGGCGGTCGCGTGTGACGTCACGGACGGTGTAGGGGGGACAGGACGGTCCGCGCGGGCCACCATTCGTTTTTCGGTTTTCGTCTCATGTACAAATTAGCACGACTCTTTTGTAAATTATTTAAGAAATTAAAGTACAGTTATCGAAGACAATCGTAGTACTCATCATTTATCAACCAACACAACCAGTCATTCCATGATCAATGTTGAAGTCATTACATGATTACCTGGCGCGCGCCTGTATAGTAGTCTGATAATATGGTTGAAAATAATTAAACCATAAAACCACAAGTAGTATTATTTCTCAGAATGCAAAATATTGATCATCAAGTTATACTAGTAATTTATGTCCTGACGATCAAAAATGTAATCGTACACTAAAAAACGTTATGAAATCTCTCACAAACTACGTTACGATCACGGACGTTCTATTACCTGTGTTTGCAAGTTTTTCGTAAAGAGGAACTTGACGTCTTTCCTGTGACACTCCAGAAAAATCCAGATGGAATATGTCCAAAACTACTTACATTTAAAAAACACCTGCAGCGGCATGTATAGAAAGGACACAAATGTGAGTGCCATGATGAGGCAGTCCCAGTAGAACTTGATGGGACTGTAGGGGTGCCAGATGAACCAGCGGCCCAGCAGCTGGCGGCCGCGCTCGCGCTGCAGGCGGCGCTGGCTGCGCGCGAACAGCGCCGAGCCGTGGTGCCACGCGCACGGCAGCATCGTCAAGCGGATCTTGAAATTGTTTGTTGAGTAATATTATAGTTCGAATACGCAGGAGAAATATGCCGCCAAACCGCAGAAAGAGTATCTAATTGTTTCTCATTTGGTGGAATTACTATTCGTTTGGCAATCTATAAATTTATAGAACTAATAATAAAAACTTATAGAACCAATAATATTTAAAACTCGTGTAATATCAAACAAGTCATAATATAGATAATTGTTTCAAGAGGAGAGGTCCCATCCTAATACAGGTTTCCAAACTTAAAAGAGTGAGCCTTATATTGAGCATTGTAATAGTGACTTGTGTTATGAATAAATATTTTTGCATTTTGTACTATGCACCCACTACCAGAAAGATTAAAAGCTCTAATGCACACTTTTTTTTCAATAGTTATGTGTTTCCTCAATCATAATATGCATGTTCTGTAAACCTACCTTTTAAATTACTCTGTCTATTAATGAAAACCGCATTAAAATCCGTTGCGCAGTTTGGAAGATCGAATTGTACACACGGCAGGAAGAGCTTTCGTTATATCTATCATTGGGTCGAATATGGATCCCTATTTGGCACGCATTTCGGCGGGCCACGTTTGAGTAACCATCGCTGCTTTTGACTATACAATCTAATAGATGGAGTCAAATTTACAGACCTTGCATAGCAGGTGACGGTGAAACCCAGCTGTCGGTGGCAGATCGTAATATTTGGGTTCTTGAGGGAGCATGCAGACATGCGTTCCTTTAGCGTACATTTTACTGATAGCTAAATTAAATATATTCTTAAATAATACTTGGTTTGCTTATTATTTAGACTCGCGTCATTTTCTAAGCTTAATCTGACTTAATCTTACAAAAATGTTGTCGCCAAAACCTATGACTTTATATTTTTTAGAATAATTCTGTCACGTTGTTGACGTAACTTTTTGCAGGTAGGTTTTATAAGAAAGTTCACACTATGACTAAAACTTTTTTGGATTAGAGGAGTGAAGAAGTGCTACTTCTCGTCTGCGATTTATGATGATGATGATGTTCTCCTAGCCGATTTCGGCTATGGCGACCAGTCTCTACATATTTAATGAAAAAGTGAAGGGCTTCGCTCGTGTGCCCTCATGTGACTAATGTACCCTATTTTTGCTTTGAACTGACGTTTGCAAATGTCACATGTGAGGATACCGCCAACGAAGTTATAAATTATATTTGAAGGCGGTTTGCATTTAAGATTGTCCCGTTTAGTGTCCAGATCTCGCCTTCTTTCACCTTCAAAAGTATAAACGCACACCTGCACTTTGCGCCTCCATTCATCACGGTTTTGTGCCAGAGTTTCCCAACGAGAAGGATCTATGTTGCATTTTTTCATGTGTATCTTTTCTGCGATTTATAGGTGACCTTAGAAAACTGAACAAAAACAAGCGTAGGGTATCACACTGTTCGTTGATTTCAGTTTCTTTGTTTTAGAAAAAAACGTTCACGGTGGTGCACATGGGGCGCGCGGCGGGGCTGACGCTGGACTGGGCGGGCGGCTTCTCGCTCAGCGAGGGCACGCCGGGCGCGCCGCCCGTTTGGTCTTACAGGTACTTACTATACACATTCACAGATAATCTTTCAATGTATTAACATTTCTTTCTGCTTATTACTTTGTTTCTTTTAGCATTTTATAATGCTTGTTTACTTGTTCAATGCCTAAAAACAAAGGATTAATCAAATACCAGCGTATTGCATCATAACCGAAAGTTCAAATATTTGTAAAAATATTTCTTTCGGATGTTTTAAGGTTCTCTCACTCTCAGGTACTCGGTAACTCAGTGGTTAGCGCAAGAAGACGCGGGTTCGAATCCTGCCTGATTTCATCAACGTTTAAATTTGAATTGTTCTAGTTTTCTATCTTCAGATTTCTTTCTGCTGCTTCCTGAATTTCATAAGCTAGTAAATGATTAACTAATTAGCAACAAAATCTTCATGTAAACCAGATTCGACCCAAAAAGACTCGCAGTTAAGGCAATGTAACCAAAAGCAAATGTATGTTATGGACAAATAAATCTTTGCAGGTTTTCCCAATTACGAGGCTCAAGTGACGATGGGAAATCCAAATTAAAACTACACTTCCAGGATGCAGAGACGAAACTCATTGAAACTAAGGTAACTTATACTTACTTTATCTTTGTCAGTTATTTTGTATAAGGTTGTATGACAATTTCTTTTTGTTTTTTATGTACTAACCGGTTTTAATACCTTCCAGGAGCTGGAGTGCCAGATCCTGCAGAGCCTGCTGTTCTGCATGCACGCCTTCCTCACGGCCAAGGTGGCGTCCGTGGACCCCGCCTTCCTCGCCTCCATACAACACCACTAGAGGTACCTTCTACCGCACTTCAACTGTAGCATTAGGTCAGTCCGTCGAACATTTACACCGAAAGCAATATAAAACTATCCTACTCTGAAATGACGTATAAGTACGTTAAAAATAATAGTACCTGGCAGAGATCTGCATAGCGTGCTGAGCTCAAAGTCAGACTTATCATAGGCCTGTATTCTGAAACAAAATCTGTACTTGAGTATAAATCTGAGTGACGTTGTTGTATGAACTGACGTTTTCAAATCTTTACTAAAGTACAGATCAGTGCTTGAGTACTAATCCAGAATACAGGCCTAAGATCTCGGCCTAAGTGACATTTTGTATCAAGAACACAAAAAGAGCATTATTTTAAAAATTCTTCGTTGTACGATATTTTTTATACTGCTGAAGGAAATTGACCATCCGCGCCAGAAAGCATGATGTTATAACTTGGCAGACAGGATGTATTCTCCGGGATACATAGCTGATATACATGCGCTAATAATGAGAATGTCATCAAGATAAACCTCTTTGCAGGCAGGAACCAGAGGTAGCGTCTGTATGTTTACAATTGCTCGGTGACAAGGTATGTTCTACCACGAAAAGACATCGGCAGTTTGTGCTTCAGTCAATGAATGATGAGAAGCGGCGCCCCGCGGCCTGCAGCGAGCCGCCGTAGGCAAGGTGAGGAAAACGCTTCCCTTGTCAACAATAAATCGGTCAGTTATGAGTCAATTGGTAATTAAAAGTCAATTGAACAGGTTTTAAAAATATTTACAATTATTATCTTTAGTTATTGTTTTAGAAAATTCTTCCAATTAATTATGGTTTTTTGAATCTAAATACGAAAAATGCTTAATAATTAGGCCTAAATTATTTGAAAACCAAAACAGCGAATGTTAAAGACTTTTAGATTTTAACTTTCTCTACTGTTGTTCCTTCTACAGATCTATTTTTGAATCTTAACTCAATTGTTGTAAGGGTCATTTTGAATACATTTCTCTCCTTTTGACCCTTTGTCTTCCTTGTACATTCCCTCTATTTAAGATCTACTTTACGGTTTGCTTGAATTAAAAATTTTAACTCTAAAATCTCTACTATCGAAATACACGTGTGTTAGGAGTGTTACAAATTGCCAGACAAATAATTAAATTACGTGAGTAGTAAAGGTTTTTTTTGGATTGTCGTGGTTGTTATCTTATAAGTTTGAGGAAAAACGATGAAATGGTTGTCTTTTGTATGTAAGTTAGTTGTGCGATGTTCACGTTTCAAAGCTCAGATTTATGTAGTTCCTAGATTTAAACGAAGGACTGGCCTTCTGACAATCATACCTAGTTTGGAATAATATTTAGTAGTGTATGTAATCAAATTTGTTTGTGTGGAAATAAAAAAAGATATAACTGTGCCGTATGTTTTCTTATAATAGCGGCACGGAATTGAATATTTCTATTATTAAGAAACGTTTATTTATAGTTTTAATGAGAATTCGAGATCTGTTACCCTTATTTTAGCATCCAACGGAATAGCTACGTTTACATACTCGTACTCCCTCGTTATATAACGATTAGTATAATACGGACTCACACGCGCATTTATTACAACTCGAGTGTACGTATTTATTTAATACAGCGTGTTTAGAGGTTGTTTCCAGTCTGGTCTATATCAATATTGATTTTATCGAATGATATGCTCATACCACTGCTGCGATCTTATAACCGCGTAGCATAAATAAATAAATAAATAATAAATAAATATCCCTGGACATTATTCCACACAGCGCCATCTAGCCCCAAAGTAAGCTAATTAAAGCTTGTGTTATGGGATACTAGACAACGGATAAACATACTTAAATACATTTTCTTTTGTAAATACATACTTATTATACATAGGAGACACCCAGACCAGTACAAACAGACATGTTCATGCACACAAATGTTTGTACTGTGCGGGGATCGAACCCGCGAACTCTGGTGTAGTAGCCAACTTCTTAACCATTACACCAAGTCGGTCGTCTAAATAAACGAGTCATAAAATTAGAGTTAATACGCGTTAAAAATACTCATGGTATGTAAACACCTCCAGTGATGTTATTCACTTTCACAGAGTTTATCCACTGTGTGGAATCTAACAAAACCAAAGTTTTAATTATTGCATATTTGTATTGAGTTTGTAATTGTAGTATTATTAACAGAGTTTTTACTAGAGGCTAAATCTGAACTGATATTATTTTTAAAAAGAATGTCTATCGTCTTTTGTATCGAAATATGTATATTACATGTAAATCTTCGCGCTTTCGTCATATCATTAACTTTAAGTGAAAATATTGCAATGTGTTACAAATACGCTAAAGTAATTGTGTTATATATTCGTTCGTTGAAACACCTTTCATATTTTATCTTGAACCATCTGCCCGATACAAAATGGCTTAAATATTTAAAAATATATAATCGTATTATAAAAATCATATTACGTAGTTATATACTTTAGTTGTTAGTTCTTTAGAGTGTTTTAAGAATTCATCTAATAATAATGTACTGCGGAGGACAAATTCTCGTTGAAATTGTGAAATATTGTGTAGTATTTACTTTTAATGTAATTGTTGATATTATACCATAGCTGATACATATCGACGGTTCTGGTTTAAGTTTTACGAAGTGCATAGCAATACAGTTGACCAAGTAAAAGCTATGATTTTATTTATACGGTCGGTGATGACTGGAAAGTAAAAAAAATGGATAATAGTATATTTTATATCGAGGGACTAAACGAAGCCATAATACTCGTATACCAGGTGCGAGGGAGTCAATGAAACCGAGGGTATATTAAGTTGGCGATTAGTCTCGAGGTGCAAAGTGTACTTCAACTTGAGTGCGAGAAAAATAGTCAATTTAGTACAAAAACATTCAAAGCCGAACAAATTTACACTCGCCAAAAGTTCTGAAATTTTCGCGGTCAGTTTTTTCTTCTGAATTGAACCAGTCACAGATTAACAATTTAAAAGACATGGCGCCACCTTCTTTGCGGACAAACCATGGAACTAAAACTCTCAACATTTTCGCAATGAAAATGTTCGACACTCCACACATTGTCATAATAGTATATTTTTACTGGCTGTTTGAGTCTGTCTATGTCACATGAAGGAAATTAAAAAACTAATTACTTTTTACTCCCTAGAGACTAAAGTGGTCACTTTAGTCCCGCTTCGTAGGGCTATATTGGCGTACTTTTAAAGCATGAAAAGTGAAAACTTAAATATCTAGTCCAGTGATTTGTTCCGGTATTGTGTACGGATCATGTGAATTTGCATAGAGCGTATTAATAATATTTGAGTGTGTAATTCTTCTTTGAAGCGTATATCTCATTTGAGCGAGTGGCGAAAGTATCTGGCTATTCAAAGTTAAAGTTCTCTCCTTAAACTGTACATCAATTGATAAAAATGTAGGTTTTAATTTAAAAAAACGAACATTCAATTGAAATATTGTTTTAAACTTTCATGGTCACTAACATTAGAATAGTTATTAGTTACGTTGTTTGGTTTTTGTTACTCCATGATCATTGGCACTTGCAACAGGCCCGAAATTTTGAAAACTCCAAAACAAAGAACATGGTGAAAATCCCGTAACTATTCAATTGAAATTTATTAGGTATTGGAATTGTGTCATGTTTGAAATAAATACTCAGTATTTTTTTCTTAAAAAAGCTAGCGTGCAGAATGCTAGTACGCAGTAACTTAATGTTAACCTCAGTTTATGCCACCACAGTAGCTCCAGCTGTACTTGACCATACAGTAAATAGTTATTTAGATTGTATTGCTATGTTCCGCACTGTAGAGAAATATTATATCTGCCTTAGCACCGTCAATTTGTATCCGTAATATATAATCTAGATAGCTCTCGAGCGTTATTAGTATATTATATTTCATCGTCTTAAGTATGCAATGTAGTTGATTGACATTATTTATAATTTGTAGAAATTTTAAGATATATTTTTAATCACTTTACATGGGTTTAGTTTACATTAAATGTATACTCAATTATTTACCTAAATTTTATTTATGTTAACTGAAGTTGTGTATTATAAAATTAAATTATTTAAAATAAAACTGTGTTCTGACAATTAAATTTAATAAAACAATTATTTAATGTTATGATTAACTCTTTAATATTAATTTCGCACGTTACCTGTATACATAGTTGCATTAGATCAATTAAAATTAATGTATAAACTAATATTTGACAAAATGACCACGTAAATTCCAGTAGATGTGTGAATTTTTTTGTTAAGTTGAATTAATTTAAATGTTCGTAACATGTTTATTCAATTATTAAAAAAAGTTCGATACTGGGAGAAAAACTCGTCGCAATGAACGCTTGTACAATAAAATAACCTAGTCTGAGAATAATTGCATTTTTATTAGCTATTTATAGAGGGTGAATAAAATAATAAGGTCGATTAAATAACTCATAATTTTAAGTGTCTCAGATCTTTTTTGATTGCATTAATTTTAAGTTATATCACTCGCTGTCCTTATCATAAAAAACAATCAATTGTTAAAAATTATACGGAAATGAAATCACACTTTGCGTGACAAAAATAATTGTCTGTATGGTTTTAAATATCAAATTCAATTATCATTAGACTGTTCTTTATTATCCATAAATTAAATCTATCCGTAGTAATTTACTACCGTGAACTTTCTCCCATTATCGACTAAGGCTAGACTTAGATAAATTTATTATTATTATTACATTTCAAACAATAACGGCACCGAATTACATTTATTTGGTAGGAAATTTATAGTCTAAACCCAGCAAAGTGTTTTCAGCTTTATCGGACCGTGTCAAAAACGTGGTCTTTATACCAATACCCATCAAATTGTAGCTACGTTTTGATCTTAGTGATTGCCAAGCAGTGGGACACAATACAGGGTTATTGAAAATCATCAACAACCTCGCAAGAGTAGGTAGCTACCATCAAACACAACAACATTTGGTTTACGACTTTTGATAATTTGACACATTTCACTTTCAAATATCAATTTAATTTTACGTCTGAATGGTTTCGTACAGTTCGGTTTCACCGATGTTTCCTTCCGAGGACGCTTAAATTGTGGAATGAACTCCCTACCGAGGTTTTCCCGATCAGTTATACAGTGTGTCCGCCGGCAGATTTTCGGCTTTAAAAAATCATATATATTAAACAATACATACTATAATAAAAAATATTTATTTTTCAAAAAGCTGAATCATGCGGACATTATTTCTTAAAAATAACACCTTCCAAATGGCTACCGTTTTGTCGTAAGCACTCATCGAGTCTGTACCGCATATCGGCAAAAACACGCTGGCAGAGCTCTGGCGAAATGGCTTGGACTTCATGTCGAATATTTTTTTGGAGGGCTTCAATAGTTTTTGGTGATTTATTGTACACTCTGGACTTTAGAAACCCCCACAGGAAAAAGTCACAGGGGGTAAGATCCTGTGATCTCGGGGGCCAGGGAATGTCGCCAAACCTACTGATTACTTTTCCAGGGAAAATGCTCCTCACTTTGCTCATAGAGGCTCTAGCCGTATGTGCAGTGGCGCCATCTTGTTGAAAATAGGTCCAGTTATTGTACCCATCAAAATTCTGCAGGGCTGGTACAAAAAAGTTGTCTATCATTGCACAATACTTCTCAGAGGTCACAGTTTCGTTAGCGTCGAAGAAAAAAGGCCCGATTATTCCCCTCGCTGATATCGCGCACCACACTGTTGTTTTTGGACTGTGCAATGATTTTTGGTGGAGTTTTTTTGGATTTGACTCCGACCAGTATCTCATATTCTGTTTATTTACATACCCTTCTAGGTGAAAATGGGCTTCGTCGCTGAAAAAAATATTGCCTAGTCGCGAAAGGGTCCCAAATCGCTCAATTATCGTTTTGGCATAAACTTCCCTTGCAAAACAATCTCCTTCTTTTAATTGTTGCACAATTTGTAATTTATATGGGTGGAACTGAATATTTTATGAACTGTTGTTTTTTTGAGGCCAGTAGAAGCTGCCACCTTCCTAACAGACTTCCGTGGATTTTTCCGAATTTCTTCTCGCACGATACTGACGTTTTCGGGAGTCGCCACAGAAGTTGATGGACCCGGTGGATGGATATTCAATGTCGAACCCGTTTTCCTAAACTTCTGTACCCAGGATAAAATTATTTGGGTGGACGGCCTGTCACTAACACGTCGAATTTTGTAGTGTGAACAAAACTTCTGCCTTGCTCCGAGCAGAGAATCGCCAGCCTTAAAGTACGCCTCGACTGCGAACGCGCGATGTGAGCCCTGCCACTGACTCATCGTGACTAGTGCGTCCGCAATGCTCACGCTCCGATCGGTCCCCCCGCACCCCTCTCATGCATTCCGTTCGTGCGCAAGGTGCGTTTAAACAAAAAAATCTGCCGGCGGACTCACTGTAGTATGGAGTTCTTTAAGAGGGGTTTGAAGGGGTTTTGCGAGTGATACCCCTGGTGTTGCACGTGTCCATAGGCTGCGGTAACTGCTTACTAACAGGCGGTCCGCATGCTTAATTGTCACCGACGTGGTGACAAAAAAAATTGACTTACACTTACAAATGTCACGACAGCACAATTAGAGCTTGGAAAATCATTTAAAATTAATGAATTGAATTATAATAAAACTTGTAGAACAAATGTTGTGTATGATAAGCTACCTAGTCTTACGAGGTTGTTGATGTTTTTTCAATAACCCTGTATAGGCTTATAACTTACTACAACTTGTACCAACAGCGTAAGCTATTATGGTACTTACGGCCTAAATAGGCTAGGTGCAGTACGTGTGGCATCGCATTGACAAATTAGATGAAATTTTCATATTATTGAAGGAAGCTGGTAAATAATCGATTTAGTGTATTTAGCGAAATACTCAAGACTGAATGTGGGTGTTGTGTACGAGCTGAGACTCACGGCTTTACGATAACGCGAGACTCATCCATAGCATCATGGTTGAAGTAAAACGTCCATATGATTACTTTATGCAAAGCATACTCCATTCATTATAGCATTAGACAGAAGTAAAAAAGGTTCTTTTTAGGGTACACTTTGTGGGAAAAGTACAAATATTGTTATTACTTTTAAGATTTATGCCGAATTTATTTAAATCTACTTATATAGCAGCTGTCACACTTAATTGTTTTCATTTAAAATAAAGTAACTTCAGAATTTATGAGGCTTTTCATCAAACAATATTGTCGATGTGAAAACCTAAAAGAAGCAGGGGTTTTTATTCGATCACTTTTTTACTGTCACTATAACTCTACCAAAACTAAAATGTTACTTAATCCCTTCATATGTTGTGACGGAAGGGGTTTTCAATTTCGCCAGGTTATATAGGTACGGGTATGTCATCGTCAGGGCAACGTCAAATGCAAATTGTCATTAATTTTTAACTGACTTCAAAAAAGGAGGAGGTTCTCAATTCGACTTTCTTTCTTGAATCTTTTTTAAAAATGTTTGATACCTCATAACTTTGGACTGGGTGAAGCGATTTTGATCATTCTTTTTTTATTTGAAAGCTGGTGCTTCTCGTGTGGTCCCATTTTAATTTGGTCTAGTTCTGACAGTGGCATCCATGGGAAATTCATATAAGTCTCAAATCTAGATAAACCATATGCGCGACAAATGGACGAATAACTCAATTTCACGGCAATCGATTTCGATGCTTCTTTTTTTATTAGTAAGGATACTTCAAGGGTAGTTTGATGAGAGTTTGGTTAGGTTCTGATTATGGGATCCATGACAAAGTAACGGAACTCTTCAATTCTTAGGAGCAATTGGACGATACTACTTTTCGATGTATAAAATAAATAAGAACTATTCACTGAAAATCAAGATATAAACAAAAATTTCAAATAAAACTATTACAAAACAAAGCACTAAAAAGTAAAGAAATAATTGCGTATTCTTCTAAAACTTATACGATAGTATAATGTAGGTACAATTATTGTTATTGTTGGAGTCGGTGTCATTTTTGTTTACAAAACAGTTGGACGTTTTGCTTCAGCTTATTGAAGTAGTGTCATTTAGAACTTAAACCATGTCGCTGCAATGTCCAGTAGGCAACACACATAATATGTATAGAACTCCAAATGTAGTGGGAAGGTTATAAACTAAGAATAATTGACGACTTGTTCATGTTTTGGATGAACTTCTTTAACTTCGATTACGGCATTCAGAGTCCACTACGAAAATTAATTGAATAATATTGTCTAAATCTTGTATTGTGAAGTGGACTGAGATGTATGATCGGCAACTACAAACAAGCCTGTTAAAAACCTTGCTTTTAGTAAAGTTTTATTCAATGAAAATAAAGAATTCTACTTGGCGGAAAGCTCATTTGTATTCAAACTCAGTGTTCAAAAAAGAGAATGCTTAAATGTGCTATAAAGTGAACAAAATGAAAAAAAGTTGTAGGTGGGCCACCGACGGCCATTGAGCTGCCCATGGCATGTGTCGTCAAATATGTACACAAAATGCTTTATTTGCATTACATTTTAGGGCCACAAAACTAAGATTGTTCTTGATCATAATTACCGTCATACATTTTGGCCCATACACATACAACATGCAAGGAAATTAAACATATAACCACCTCTTTGTACTAGTAAGCGGCTAACGTCTAGTTATTTATACCTATTGTTGATTAATGTAACTACTGTATCCATTAGTAAAATATAAACGCAATGATGCAAAATGTTTAATTTATTTCAAATCATCCCCTTACTTGATACAAGTGATACCGCTAACATTCGAAACACGGTTTAACCCATTAACCGTCGGAGTACATTTTGTACCCCTAACGCCGCAATTGCAATTTAGCTATTCACTAAAGTCTCCGAAGTGATTTTGTATCTGTGCATATGTATCTATCTTTCAGAAAATTGTATTGGGATGACACATGACAATGTCAAATCCCAATACATTTTTTTACGCGAACGATAATGTAATTTTAAAGTTGCAACTTGTGGTAGACGTACTGTTCTTCTCCCCTCTGAATTCATTAAATACGTATCCGGCGCTGGCGACACATGCTGAGGGATCACTTGGCGGTTAATCTATACTAATACTTTATAGAGGAAAGATTTGATTGTTTGTATTGAATAGGCTCTGAAACTACTGGACCGATTTTAATAATTATTTCGCCAGTATGAAGCTAAATTAGCAGGGGTTTTTCTCATCCCATACGCCACCGCTGCCTCCGCCCCCACCGGGGGCCACTAGGAATTTATTTAAAAATATGTCCCAGTTGCCACCGGTGGCTCACCTCTAGGTAGCAACTGGGACATATTGTGTTAAAAAGTGGCAAAATATAGCATTCTTGAATGAAAGTAATTCGGATATTTTAAGTTAAGTTTTAGCTCGCCTTCTGTTAATCGGTGGCAACCGGGACATGTTCTTAAATAAATTACCAGTTGCCACCGGCAGTGGCAGCGAGAGTGACATAGGCTATATTTTATTATGATTGAACAAATCATTCAGTAAAAAATAATAGTATACGTAAATCAAGACGGATAAACGCTGGCGAGATGTGCTGCTTAACCGACGCCGCGACGTGCAATTAGTTTTAGACAGAATGAAGTCTGTCGAGGCAGCTAGTAGACAAGTTAACAAATGTAGGCAAAGAAGGTACATACTCTGTTTCTAGTTCCTTATTGCATTTGGGTGCTCTACAAAACAACTACTGGCCCTATGTATCTGATCTTACGCTTAGCCAAAGTTGGGCTTCTGATACCCGGTTCGGGAACCCAGAATTAGCAGTCAAAGACGTAGATGTGAAAGGGACAGCTATACATATGTAGATAATGGCTGCTCTACTTTGTGGATCTTTTCAGAATTCTTGAAACACCCCAATCAACACGATAGATTTTAAATTATCCCACTTCACTCAAGCGATAATGAATGGTATTTGAATTTTCGCTGTCTTAGAACTGTATGTCGGTAGATTAAAATTTTTATTTCATAGATATTGATCTTCTGCTGACATCTTTTTTTAAAAATGAACCTCATAACAATATCATGTTCTCTATGCCTCTTCAGTCTATGTTTGAATTTGAATTTATAACCACTATTTCGTTTAAAGTGAAGTGTAGATCTTGTGCAGTGAAACTGAAAGTGAAGGTGTAACGTGGTCTAGTTCGTGTACGTACAGGGACTCCTACCTACGCCGTCATCACTATTCTCCTCTCTGGAATCAAGGGTCAGTGATTTTGCTTTCTATGTTAAAACATAGAAAATTAAAAATATGAACAGAATGGTACTTTGGTAGTTCAACACGCATTTGACTTTTATTCGGTCACACGCATCGAGCGCGTCAAAGCGGATTTGCATGGAAGAAACGGTTATATTTTATCTATATCCTCTCAGCCGATTTTGGCCTCGGTAAGCCCTTCGACCCCTTACTGGCGTCTATCAAAGGCGACATTAGCTACATAGCCAACCAAGACTTTTGGGTTGAGAGCCTTCCGCTCACCCACTTGTCCGCTGAAACTGTGAAAGCCATCAGCGGCTAACAGTGCAAGTCCTTTAGAAAAAAAAAGTTGAGGGACAAAAGGTTACAATAACGCACAACAGACGCCGCCTCAAGTGCCCTACAAAGTCACGTACAGTCTCGATGCGGGCTAGAATAACCCTCTCTGAGACCATATAATTTATACATGTTTGGTTTTAAGTGTCCTCGACATGTCTCTGACAGGACAGACAAGACATACTTACCTAACATACTTATAAGGTTAGATATTAGGTTAGAATAAAGAAAGTCCAGATTGTTCGTATCATTTATTTCCAAGCTTGAGGAACAGAGCTACACAATGAAGGACTAGCGACACACACGCTCGTATCGACACGAAACTAACACCAAAACATTTATTTGTATGAGAAACGAATATAACGCCGCTTACTGTTTACAAATTATTGACATCAGTTATTGTTAAGGTTAACAATAGAAAAATACTATCACATTCAATTTCAGCGTTCACGACAACGTTATTGACGATTTTAATATTTGCTAAGTCAATGTATGTGAAAATACTACGTACTTAAATAAAATATACACGACAGTTTGCGGCGAAATTATACTATGCTGAAAATGGCATTAGAAAAATATGTATTTTTTACAGTAAGTATTATTTAAATTATTTATTTATGTTGGCTATCAGCATGCGACATGCGAGTGCTTACTTGTGTAGTTACTTTGCGGGTAAACGTGAAGTTAACTTCAAATCAGGAGTTAACAAAATTCAAATAATATGTTTTTATAATGAAATAAAATCACAAATCTTCGAACGCGATGGAACCAAATATTGTGTTTTAGTTATTTTAATAATACTTGCACTCATAATAACTATTTTATGACCCACAAAATTACATACAATTTGGTTTTTTTAACGTAAGTAATTAGATTTAGAATCGCGCAAAGGTACAAACAGGCATTGGAAGCAACAGAGCCCGACTATCTATTACACCGACGTATAAATATGTTTACAGCAAAGTTTATTGATTGAACGGAAACCCCCTAAAGTGGCATAGTAAGTACAGAATACTTTGTGCGTATCTATTACGTGTCTACATTATACAATTTATCATAGATTATAGTAATAAACGAGAGTATACTAAAAATAATCTATCAAAATTATTATCTAATACATTTATTATCTTCAATTGTATGATATAACAATATACAAATATGTAAAATACTCGTAATATTGTACAGGTCGTAAAATAACATACAAATACAAGAAAGAATATACAAATACATGAAATAACATTATACCTACACACAATATTTTGCCTTGAATAAATACGAGTACATCAAGAAACAAACTGGGCTCTGTTCGGGTCGGAAACTTGTATTTCACTGATTTTATCGCTGCTAATAGCTTAAACTCAAAGCATTTTCTGTGTTTCATTTGATTTGAAGATTTGTTTTTTGTACTTAATAGTATATAGTATTTATCAAGTGCTTATTACCGAACGAACTGAATTTATCTCTATTTCCATGCGATTAGATTCGATAAAAAAAATTGAATTGCGCTGTGACTCTTCATTGTTTATATAATCATTTTATTGTGAACTTATGACGTCACTTAAGACCACATTCAAGCGTCACTTGGTGACGTAGTAGCGTATTTTTCATAAAATAAAAAAAAATCCGGGAAAAATGATCAAAGACTCCAAACTTAGCAGTGCTTGTACTAATGGCTGTCCGTGTAATAAATCAAGTATAAATATTATTTTTTTGATTAAATTTAATACATGTCTTTTGACATTTAAGTTTTAAACATATATTAAGTTAATTTTGACCCAAACAGTGCAAGCAGTAAAATTTGGATTTAAAAACTCACATGGTTATTTATCTCTTAACGAATTAACATTTGGCCTTAGTTTTCGTGAATTGTCATCACTTAGTACCTTATACAATTTTATTGTCACTCGTTTATTACGTTAATCCGAATTCTTAATGACGATTCGCTAAACTACGAAGATTACCGTAAGCCTACATGTTGGAAAAATACAAATTTTCAATATTTTTTAATAATCGTAGGTTCTTCATGATTTAAAATATTGTCAGATGTAACAATGTCTAGTATTTTCGTATTATTGTCTCTTCCAATGTTATTTATCCATATACAAGTATTCTTTAGTCGTGTCTTGATTGTTGTTGTTCATGATATTTTTAACGAACCTTAAGCTGGTAAGTACAGTTGCCATGAAAATAAACATACAAATCTTGAAAAAAACTGTTACCCAATATTGAGAACAATAGGTTTATTAATATTTGTCAGTATTCAAGTGAATATTTATTTTGAGCATTAAACAATGCTCTATTTTCTACACAAAGATAAAAACTAGAAAAATTCGACATGATCCTTAAAGGCGCTTGATTGATGAAACAACGTTGGCTTACAACGTAAAATACACTGGAATAATTCGCCAGGTCTGGTAACGGCCTTCGTAGCCCAGTTGGAAGAGCAGTCACCCGGATTGTGAAAGGTCGCGGGTTCGAATCCCGCTTGAGTCCCAGGATCAGGTATTTTTTTTTAGTTTCCATCTTTGTCAGTATTATAGTTTATAAAACATTAAAAGCACAGCACTAACGGTATAAATATTTATTGAGTATGTTTTAATTGAATGCTTTAATTGATTTCTGATTCTTAAACAGTCGTTAGCAATAAAATTGACGATATATTTTAACTACCTTTATATGTATAAGTCGTTACAACAACATTTGAAAATATATACTTTTTATACTTTGAATCTTTAAAATAGAGTTACAAAAAACACTTTTCATTTTGGCATGGAAAGTTATATGATGCAGATTTTGAATAAGGAAACAATATCTTAAGTCTATGTAACAAATACGCAATTTTTCTACAACAAATTACATCGATCAGGGGCCAGTAGGTACACCAACGCGAGCACGAAGCAGTGTATCTTTCACATTTAGTAGTTCTATACATATAATTTTTACACCACAACCATAATTTTTGCCTGTCACCTATCATGAATGGATTCGTTAGACCTCGTAAATGAACTTTTTTCACGAAATTCCCGCAGTGAAACTAAATTCCCAATAATCATAATTATCAAGCTTCATTTAGACAATGTATAAAGATTTAAGAATTATGTCATATTATCAAAATATTTATTGTCGCTAATTACAGTAATAACTAGACTTATGATTTCTTCGTTACAAATACATAATCTATGATATTCTTCACTATCCTATGAGCACGAGTCAAGCCCGCTGACTCTAAGAAGGTTTGCTCTGAACACGACATTACTACTTGATAAGAGTTTTCCCAAACAGCTTTAGTATGTATATCTACAAATACGGTATACGATACATTATGTGATACATCATCGTTACACATGTTTCCGAGTAATACATAGTAACATGTACATCTACTATGTACATATAAACATTAAGAATTGAACATGCATAGACTCACTACACATGTTCTATATAAAGCCAAATACCAATGCATTTCTTTATGTTATTTATAATTCTTTAGGTATCGTCGTAACGTATAACAGAGCTAAACTGTTTCTAGAAATCGACGCAAGCGACACTACTGAATGAACGAAAAATCTAGGAAACAGGAGAAATTATTTACTGGTGGGTATTATAGACACTCAAATATTCAAACCATGAATAAGGCCTACTGTCCTCCTGCTTACGCCACCGAATATTATACCAATCGTCATTGGTGACCTTCCAATACAATAAAAGGTTTGTTTCTCTTTTGGCTTTGCACCTTATTTGTTCTTTCATTAAGGTCGGACAGAAGGCCCAATATTACTAAGTCAAACTAAGTCGAACTATAGCACATTTAAAAAACCCACTCTCACAATTTGGACATGATAATTCTTTCTTCCTTCACTTTTAAATATCAGCCTTTGGACTTCCTACCTACGTTAACCTTATCTCAATTAGCTGGAATTTAAGCCTTCAGTAACAAATTGAAAGGATGTAGAAAACCCTAATAGCCAAATAATGCCAACTGTCCTTCATGAAAAATATGTCTCATTGACCAAGACTTGCTGACACCGGTGGCAATCCAAATCGTTTTTTGTTGCGAAAGTCTTAACTTTTATGGAATTATTTGGCTGTATCAATTTCTCCGCCTAACAAGTAATATTTTATATAATGGTAATTATGTTTATGTTTGGAACAACTAAATCGAAAACAGTGTCGTCAAAGAAACAGTGCAAGAGGGTGATCACAAACATCATAAGTCATAGAACGCTAAAGCGGACAACTATGTACTAATTTATTATAAATTTATCCTATAGTCTGTAGCCTAACCTTATCTATTAGATCTAGTATCCACGAAAATGAGAATAAAGCCTTCAGCAGTGCGTGAAAAAATCTATCTGTAATATTCTGTTTCATTGTAATATAAGTTTTTCAAATTTCCGTTTACCTATATATTGTCTAAATCATTATTATAATTAGATATTTTGTTTCTTTATAAGTACACTGTTATGAATTTAACAAATGAAATCACTTTCGTATCTGAAAGTTTTTTAGGATCTGTAATACATACTTGAATGCAATAAAGAATTGAATTGAAAATTTTCTTTAAGACCTACTGAAGGAAGACTTTTTTCCCATTTTCTAAATTACTATTATAACATCATTATAAATAATATATATACGTAAGTACCTCAGTCGCTAGTTTCACTACTCTGGAGGAATTTGCTTAAAACATATGTTATAATAACAGGTATTTTAAGTGTTTTACACTTGGAAACAAAATTTTACAAAATATTCTCAAATTACGGGGTCTACTCGTCTTTGTTATAAATTTATATATTTTCAATAATTTAATATTCAAACGTAAAAAGGGATTTAATATACTTTCATTTAATAGTATTTTTGTTAAATTAACTAGGGCTTCATATAAAATTTCAACTATGTATAATACTATCAGAAAGCTCGAGTTTAGAAAGAGACTCATAGAAGTCAACAACCATACTTTCGTATTCTTACCTAATTTAGATATAGATCGTAATATATATATATATATATATTATATTTTATGGTTGAGCATAGCATTTGCTACATCCGGCTATGGTAAAATATTTTAAACCAAGGCTTAAGTAACTAATAGCAAAATCTTGAGATCATTAAGTTTTAAAGAACATTCTACTTTATATCATACTACTTCTATCATGAAAATAATAATAATTACAAGAGCTGTAAGACTTTGCAAACCACTGAGGGCCAACTCCGTAACAAAAACTGCGAAGTATCTACCTATATGTGCCAAAAACCTACTACATTTTAATATTCAATAACATTTTTGCGATGTTTAAAATATTTGAGAGTTTCAACGATCATTAGATAAACGAAAAACGTTATCTAATAGTCGAAATGATAATTTGTTTTATTTAACTAATTTTTCATTTGGTTTTTTCTGAACCGATTAATATTTTTGTTAATCGCCTGCTAGTCTGAATTTGTTAATTTGATAATTTGAGTTTCTGAATAAAGATTTACTTTACTTAGTTTAATTTTTTTTGTAAAAAAAGGTTAACCTAGTATTTTTTAGGAAATTAGCTAAAATCCTTACTTTGAGCGGACTTTCGCACTTGACTGTTAATTTATTAATTGAGATCTTCTTATTTATCCTGATACACGGAAGTCACGGCCACCATAAGACACTTGAAGAATTTGATTAATTTAAATATTTAAACGAAAAAATTTGGGATGTGACCCGTGATTGAAATATTAATGCTGTGACCTTAATGGACTTCTAATTCTCCATTTTTTTTCCTGGGAGCATTTAATACATACCTACAAATTCAAAATAGTTAAACAAAAGTGCATGCAAGGTAGCCAAAATAACAAACCTACTATGTATAAATATTTCTCATGTGTCTAGGTAAAACTAATTCAACCTTATCCTCTATTAAAGCTATTTTACTAATATTCTTTAGTTGTCAATAATTTCAAGATTTTATAAATGTAACTGCCTCTCTACTGCTGAAGAACATACGCACATTACGGAGCTAAGATGTATCAGTTAGTGTATAGTCACTTTAACAAAGCTTATACTACAATTATTTCTGTATAAATATTGTCAAAAAATTAAATACTTATTGTCATTTTTGTCACTAGCCCCTGTACTTTAAAACATCATTCAAAGGGGTTTGAACATTTTTGTATGGAAGCTGGCATAGCCACCAGTTGGGTATGTGTATTAACGCATTTTTGTGGAGTGTACATTTGAAAGTGCTCAAAATAAAAAACTTAATGTGGATTTCACCTGTTTTTTGGTACAAATTCTGCAGAAAAGTTTCACATTAAAATCAAAAATTCTTCATTGCATAAGAGAATTGCAGAGAAAAATTGCATAGGAAATACAATTTCATTTGTGACAGCATAGGAAATGAAAATAGGGACCTTCAGCGATTTCTTCAAATCGAGTTTGATATGTGGAGAAATTGCGGAAGACGTTAACAGACTGTTAGAATGTCCTAAAATCAGTTATTTGTTAACAAAATAACGCGAAAAGCTTCGTAATGAGTACATTTTAATGAATATCATATTTTTCATATCGATATTTACTTTCAAATAACTCGGAAACGTGACACTTTAGGGCAGCATGTTATTCTATCTTTGTTCGTTTGTTTGTTTGTGTGTCTCCTTTCCAGATATACCACTTTCATCGTGCGCAGAATCATTAAAAAAAACACATAATGGCGGCTGGTGCCTTATGCCACAAAGGTTCAAACCCCCTAAGTCAGCCCTTCCAAGGTAATTTTTCTCTTTCTTATTTTTCCAGCATCAATTTGAGGGCGGTTCTAATTTTAAGTAACGTTTCAAAATTTAGGGGTAGTGGTGTTATTAGATAGGTACTCATTTAGAACTTCAATATGTTTTTTTATGTACAAGTGCTTACAAGTTTCAGAGTTAACATCAATAATTAGATACCTACTAACTAATACAGATTCACAAATATTATTGTCATGATCGACTGTCTTATGGGTAGTTATATTTTATTTTTAAAACATTTAAAGACGAATATTATTGTCTACACATTAAAGTTGTATGAATATTTATTTATTGTCATCAGGAATTTATATTTTGAGTCTAGGTACGTCATTTGATTCTCCTTTGGATGAGGGCGGACGTGTAGCAAGCCCTACGTCCAAATGAAATATCTTGACATTATTCTATAAAAGCACTTTCCCCTAAATCTACTAACACCAAACATCAAACAAATATACACTTAATTTCTATATAATATGACACTAAACATACAACACGTAATAGAAATGAACAAATCAAGGAACATCATAAAAAACTCCTAAAAGATTAGGCTAAAGCTTTAAGAACCCTACATCACTTAGTTAACAGCTAAATGTATCAAAGAGATCTTGTATAATCATGAATATGTCGAATCCATCAAATGAAGGTCATAGTCGTAAAGTCAATTTCGACAGTGGGTAAACTTTTAATACAATACAATCGAAACAAGAATTTCATAGTATATCACAGCTTCTTTACTTCACACGATAGACGAGTGATATGTAAAAACATTTAGCCATTTATATATTGTCATTAGTCAAATTTTATTGTCAAGGTGTCAAGAATTTTCTCGATATCCCTGATCGTATATTGTCTATGATAATGGTTAAACATCATTATCACGACAATGAATATAATCACAAAAGTTTCATTGGCAAATTTATTGTCTTTATTTTATTTTATTGTCTTCTTTTACATATCGTCTTAACAGAAGTGACATTTGAAATCACTTCCCTTCTTTATCTTGTGGTGTTTTAAGGCGCAGCTAGTTCCTCGCATTTTGAAATCATCGTGAAATGTATCCTGATGACTTTCCTCCAAAATGCACTTAAATTGCCCTGACTAACTCATCAATAACTGTCAATCCAATCGTCAATGGAAGAGATTGACGCCAACTAGAGCCAACAAAACGGGAAGCAAACTATGCCTTCAAACTCCACTAGATATCGTTACCATTCTTGCGCTGTCGGTGGGAGCGCTGGACGTGCGGTCCTCAGATGTCCTCGGAGCGCGCTTCGTCGTCATTGTAGAGCGCGATCTGGTGTTCTATCCAGGGAATGTACTTGGGGACGTAGGCGTAGACGCCGGGCAGGCGAGGGTGAGCGCACTTGATGCCCCAAGAGACGATGCCGCCGACGTACCAGCGGGAGGGCTCGTCGGGGTCCTTGCAGAGAAGGGGGCCGCCGGAGTCTCCCTGGAGTTGAAATTGTTTGGATGAATAAAAATGCAAATAAGGCACATTAAGATACAGTTCGAGAGCGTCGTGGCCTAGTGGTTCAGAATCCGAACTCAAATCGTGGATCGTGTGGTCCCGAGTTAAAATCTGGCCAGAACCAAAATCTTTGTGTTCATTTTTAAATATCTTACTTACTCTCCGGTGATAAAAAACATAGATAAAAAAAGAAGGCTCACCACCTACCACGTTGGGTTCTAATACCATTAGTGTAAAGTGGGCTTCTGAGTGTTTCGTTCACTATGTCGACACAGTCACTTGCCGCTGACTACCCTGTTTGGGATAAAGTCGTGATGGTAGTATGCATGTAAGATACAGTTCAGATTGTGAACATACAGCTTGTGCTTGGAAGTAAGGATAAAGATTACTGATAAAATCAAACCGAAACGGCCCGTCCGACCTTTTTACCTCAAAAAATGTTGGTTCTGATCCAAACCGTATTCGTGTTCCATTCCTTTGATATTTTTTGATATTTTGACTTAAGTGGTAGGTATCCTTTTAGTTTCAGCTCAGGCTTAAACCAATAAAAACATTGAAAACGTGCATATACGATACATTTTTTTCAGGGGATCGATAATTTGCCTTTACGTAGCTGGTTTTTTTATTGAGCTAGCGAATGTTTGTCAAACGCAAAAAAAATACTGTCTAATTTAGTTTACCTACACTTGACGCAAGCAATAAAGGGGTGTACAAAACCCTCATCAGCTATCGGAGATTTGCTCAGATACTCAATATAACAAACATTTACTGTCGTCCAAAAACAACAAATGAAACTGTAACAAAACACTCAAACAATGGCGGCTCTAACAATAGCATGACAGCTCCCCATTTTCCTTCCATTACAGAAACGTATATTCGTTAATCGGAAAATCACAATACTCCATCGGCGGTAATTTAAGACTAAACGAATTTATCTGATGTTAATTAATAGAAAAGTTCAATTCCATCCAAGGTCATTTGAATAGTTAAGGAATTTTGTAATCTAGTCTGTTATCTGATTGCTATTACGTTAAATAATCGGGTTTTAATTGTTTTTGTTTTAAAAACAATAAACGTATGTATTTTGAGTTCGGGTCTGAAGCATTAGTTATAATTAACCTAATCATCATGATTATCAATTAACGAAATGTCATCAACAGCAAGAGCTCTGTTTAGTTTGCGGTAAAATTATCTTCGTGCGTGTATCCAATGAGCTGGTTCCAGTGGCACTTTTCACAATTGGAACACTTAACGCACATTGGCTTTCTTCCACCCTAACGTTTAAGGTACATTATCCAGCCATCCGCACAAAGCGTTTCGTCGACTCTTATATAGCTGTACCTGTGTTTTCAAACCAAACAACCTGAGTTTTTTTTCAAGACCGGATTGTGATTGGCATCTACCTTATTGTCACTTACACAACAGGTGCGATTCTGATAAAATGAGTGCCTGGTCAAAGAATAAAATAAAATTATATGATTTTGTTGCCTAGGGGTGAGCAAGCAAAGCAGTATGATCATGACAAGTAATTATGCTTTGTGTTCTTAAAATAATGGTGTATGCTTGGCAAACGCCTTTATCATACAGAAACACGAAACCGAAGCGAAAACGGATAGTACGAGTAGTATTCGTTTCGCTTTCGTATCGCTTTAAACTCGTAAGCGAACTTCTAAGTGTTCGGTCGACAAGGTGGCAACAGTCTACTCGCGTCAAACTATTGAAGATATATATTAATATAGTCGTGGGTGGAAGTAATATTATTTTTCATTACTCATACTCTGAAAGTAGGTCTGAAGTTGCCTGAGGAGCGGGATGAAAGTAACACTTTTCATCCCTAAGGAGAATCACTTTCAACTGACAGCTGTCAAATTATTTAAAAAAAAACTAGTTCTTTTTCACATATCTATTGAACCATGTTCCAACTTTCTATACAGCCACGATGTAAAATTGAAATAACTTAAAGTTAAGTATTGATTAAAGAATATATATATTTTAAATAACTTTATTATAATTTAGTTTCAACAATTTCTTTAAAATAACTTAGATTTGGGCAAAATATTTACTATTTTTCCAATGATGAAAATAAAAACTAATGGCTGAATAGCTGGCCGGCCACAGAAAAAAAAACAAACAAAATAGGCGGGAAAGCGGCAATTCGATCTTCATTTATTTTTTCGATTTGAAGACTTTTGTTTATACGTATAGCAGAGGTTTGTACCTATAAAATGAGTTCATCTGATTCTGATATGAATTTAACGCCTGATTTTATAAGAGAAGAGGCTAAAGCGGTAGTGGAAAATAAAATTTACTCCTTTTTTCTTCAGCTAATTCATGTTTTTATTTTTACTTTCCTTGTATTTGTAATGAAAAGCACAGTGTTTACCTCGGGTTAAAGACTTATTTAGTCCCTCGAACTATTGGCGCCATCACTTTGTTCCGGGCGCCAAACCCCGTATCGGGGCTAAATAAGTTACTTTCACCCCTAGGGTATCAATGTACTATTGCTTATTGCACACCAATATGATAGGAATTTACGAAAAGTATTCAATGTTGATATTCGACTCAGGTGAGGGAAAATTGTTACTAAAACAAAATACCTAGTTATAGATTTTAGATTTCTTGTGGTTTTCGTTTACTTTAACAATAAGATAAGTAAAACAAATCGTACTAAGTGACCGAGGGGAGAGTTTAACCAGCCTTCAAATTACAAGTAAATATTCAAGAAGAAATATTTCATCCCCAGCTGAGTGGGAGTACTTAGCGTCGTAGCGTCAACACTCGAGGCTTTATTGGATCTTGACGAGGCGAGTCGTTTATCGCCGTCTGGTTGCGGGCCCAGTTATTGAACGCGTCGGTACACAAACAGTTGAAACGGCTTTTGTTAGCAAATCGAATGGTAATCCTAATTGTTTACGTATCTAAATTAATAATGATGTTGACACTTTACACCATTCAATTGATAACTAAGGCCTTGTTTACGAAGAGGCGGCGCGTGACATGTATATCTCCGCTATAGAGAGGCGAACGGGGCCGGCATCGTTACTAAGCGGGGCGCCGGATTATGATTGTAGCTCTATTTATGTACGTACGCAGTAACACTCCAATGCATAGATTTTAAAGCTTGCTAATTTTTTGCGATACGATTACTGACGCCCTAGCAAGAGCAGCGCGCTGCTTTCGTTTCATCATATCGTTTTTTTAAATGTAAGGAAATAATGTTGTTAGTGTATGAAAATAATATGCAAAAGCGCTGCCATCTGGTTAACTCATGTTATGTTCCTTTGTCTATAAAGTGTCTATTAATAAATAGTCGCCATTTGTAATGTCTAAATGTTCCAGTAAAACTGTGTGATTCACGTAGGAAATGACGTTAGCACTCGTTTTATCGAACAGACATTTGATCTCAGTTCCATACATTTATAAATTTGACATGTCGAAACGAAAGCAGCGTTCTCTTGTCTGGGCCCTCAGTTCTTTAAATTATTTCACTCCGAGTGCCAATATTGATAAAGATCCCCTTTCCCTTAGTCCGCTACTGGGATGTGCTAGAAACTACCATGTACCACCTGGTCTGTCCGCTGATTTCTATGCTGGAATGCTTGGGATGCAATGGGATTACTCGCCGCGCGTACCTACAAAGGTAAATAGTAAAAAAGTAGCTTAATTTAAAGATAGTAATTACATCAACTGAAGTTCTGGAACGTTACTCAAACAAATGCCAGTGGAAATGAAACATGCATGCTATACATGTAAGGGATGCTCAACTGTGACAGACGTTTCAGAATGATAGTAAATACCGGCTATCGTGAGAAAAATAATATTACATACTCAGTACCTGTAGGAACTCCTAACTTAAAATCAGAATTTTTCAACAACTCAAGTTTTATATAAAAAATACGAATGTCTGACTCAAACTTGCGTGAAAATTTTCTAAAAAATATAGGTTAATAAATATTATTTTGTACTTAAACAGTGCTGCAGTGTCTACAGTTCTACACCACTTAAATAGATACCGAATGCCATTTCATTTTCCTTTCACTCATAAAAATTATCTGGAATGTTAACAGGAAAGGTTATGTAAGTTTTGGATAGCGGCTCTGGCCTTACAGCGATCTCAAACTAGTGTTTTTTTTTCGCGAGTAGGTATACGGTGGCTTTGGCGTACACGCTTACTCGCCCACTATATTTCGCACTTCAAAAAACCAAACACGCATACACGGGCTATTGCGGCGTTTACGCTCGAACCGGTAGTGGTGAGCCAGTATAAGCGCGTCCAAAAACGAGCTTCTGCAACCGCTATTGGGGCCTTCAAGTATAATAATTCAGTGTTACCTGACAAGCGTCCTTGCCGCCCTCAGGATAGCCGGCACAGATCATGCCCTCGGTGACGTTCAGGTCGCGGTGCTCGAGCCACTGGTTGCAGAGGTCTCGGTTCAGCACAGGGACTTCCACTTCGTTTACTGCGGGCTCGTATTCTGACACTGTACCGGGATTATAACACTCTTATTAATGAACAGGATAAAATAGAAACTAGAAAAATTCGACCAGATCTTAAAGCACGAGCGAGACACTTATCCTATGTATAGCGTGAATTTTTCTAGTGTATTTATTATATTTCCGTTGTAAGCCAACGTTGTTTCATCAATTTCTAAGGCCGTAACAGCCGATAGAACATTTTTAGCTGGTATTTGACTTTCTATTAAAATGAAACTAGCAATCACTTATCCTAAGTGATTTTTTATAACAATGCTTTATTTTTCATCTAAAGAAAGAAACTAGAAAAATTCGACCTCATATCCTAGGGCTCGAGCTAGTCCCGCCCGTGTCCTACGAAGAGGTCGTCAGTTAAAAGAGTCATCTAATTTAATCATTGGACTTTAGTTGGTAAACCACTTACTTGGAAGACTGTACAACGAATACAAAGATCGGGTGTGATACTTACTGTCCTTATCGTCGCGCTTGCCCCAGCCGATGACCGTGCAGAGCGTGCCCGGCGCGAGCGCGCGTCGTGCAGGCGGCAGGCACACTGGGGACAGCTGCTCGTGGTAGCGCACTCGCACTGCCAGCTAAGCAGAGGAAGGTGAACATTATCTTAGGTAACCAGTCCAGTAATCCTACCCCATTTCAAGTATTTCCTAGGATCACTCAATGAGTTATGGTGGGGACTATTCTCGTGAATGAATTAAAAATAAGGCAACCTGTAAAAAAACTTCGTCGGCGAGTGGACGAATGCTTAGGTAGAGTTTTGTTAAGAGCTAGTTGTAGGTGATTTGCAAATGTAAAGGTAATACCTGGTCTGTGGTAAGTGCTGGTTGGCCAAGATTTCAGCGTATTAAATGAGCGAGGGTTTCAGTGCAATTGGCAAATATTTTAGTGTAATTGTCAAGAAATTCTGTGAAATCGGCAAAATGGATGTTGGAAGACAATTCAACAATCCAAAAGACCAGAGTCAAAGGCTTTGCTAGGACATATCATTGTGATATAAGTACCTGGAAAAGGGCGATGTCGTTGTCATGTGCGACGCCGATGTTGTACATGGGATGGGGCACAACTCTTCGAACCTTCACTTTCTGGCCATAGTACGCGTGCGAGCGCCGCCGCGTGATGCCCAACTGAATGGTCCAGCCGTTCACGTCGGAATGGCTACAACATAGACGCAGTTTAAGAATAGCAAGCAAAATGTAGTTTCGGGTTGCGATACAAGACAAGAAGGACATGCCATTTTAAAATTAAGTGTAAAGGTTTAAGCTAAGGGAGTAATTTTCGGAAAGCATAACCAAATTAGGATCGTAACCAAATAATGCAGTCAGTTCAACCCTAACTGCTGCCTTTTAACTACTGTCAATTGTAAGGTCAATCATTTATGAAGAACAATTTAACTATTCGATTGTAATAACCAACATGGGATCACTTGTCACTTCATACTCACTTGCCCACACAATGCGAAGCCGTAAGCACCCACTGATCAGCTATCAGCACGCCCGCGCAGTAGAACACCTCCTCGGGGCCGCCGAGAATGGCCGCCAAGAAGGGCCAGTCGCCAGGAGACGCTTCCACTCCCCCCACTATTCGCTTTGACGCCCCGCCTGCAGTTCGTCGTCTTCCACATTCTACAAATAAAATATTACACTCAATCTAACGATTTTTTCAAAACTTCGGTTGAAAGCGATTTTTAGCCACGCTTTGGTTTACCAAGCATTATAGTATATACTAACGGAAGAATAACGTTTGTGTCAACGGAAATGCAAGTGCTGTTCGTTCAGCATTGTGTGGGGTGTCAACGATAACTTCAAAACCCTGAACAAAAGCACGTCACAATCTCCCATACCATTAGGCTGTTTTTCCACCTGAGATGTGCTATGCTGCGAGAAAGTGAAACTATTGGACAGATTTCACTCATGCTTTGCTAAGTAACGTTGCGAGTAAGATGTGCTACGAAGATGCGCTGCCGCATGGTAGCTGTGCGAGAAAGATGCGCAGCGATGCGATCTGTCGACAGTATGGAGGCACTCTAAGGCATAGTAAGCCATATTTTTGTTGAGAAATAATTTGTAAGAGTGAGATGAAAATCCTAATAATAAAACTCTATCTCGGTACAAGTGTTTAACGTAGACCAATAAATAACGTTCCCGGGAAAACCATTTCGAATCCGATTAAATACACTTGACCACACAATAAAGTCGTCCTGGCAAGATATTTCAAACAGACAATTCCAACACTTATTATAAGCGCTTCGAGCATTGTAATTAAGTTATCTTTCCATTCCACAGAGCAGCGAAGATCAAAGTATATTTCTCTACAGGCAAAAATAAAATTAATTTATTAAAAAGTAGAAAATTGTGTTCTCGTACTGTAATCCCGATCACAAAGAATTAAAAAAACAAAAAGTAATCTCGTCTGAGTGAAAGAGTTCTTTAATCAAGTCACCTTGGCGTCTAACAGCTCTAAATTGAAATTCAAGCAAAACCCTTTTCAGGACTGAGGTAAACAATTTTTTCTGTGTCCCAAGTTTTTTAGGGATCATGTTTGGTTTATTTTACATTTTATTACGGCCTTTATACTGACTATTGAGTTAATATACAGGGCGAATTTGATATCATTGGCATTCTTTGAAAATAGGAACCTAATCATGATATACAGTACTTTCCCCATTTCATAGGTACAAAACTGCATGTTTTTAAACTTCAAACATCATGTTTAAAACAAAACAAAATAAAAACTAGAAAAAAAATTGTTACCTCTTAAAAAACTTAAGTAGTTTTTTATGAGGTAACATTTTTTTTTTACTTGATTGAAAAAAAAAAATTGAACAATTTTTTTTTGCCATTGCTAAGTATTAAACATGATGTTTTTAAGGTTTGAAAATATGCGATTTTGTATCTATGTCATACTTGTCTAAAGTACTGTATATCATAGGTAGATTTTTGTTTTAAAAGGATGCCAATGATATCAAAGTCACCCTGTATATTTGTCACGGTCTAACGCTCGTTTGGTATCTGTGCGGGGCGTGATCTCATGATTAAAAACTCTGTTACTTTGTAAAAATCTTGATGGCGTGTTTGTCTAGACTAGACCATCAAGGTAGCCGTCAAATCTTCTCAGAACAGATCAATGATTGTGTAGAATTCTAGAATACGACGATCAGTCGGACCGTTCTATCTTTGAGTGTGCATAATTTATGTCATTGTTAGAAATGCAGTAGATGATCTTTACGGGATGGTTACATGTCATTGCAAAGAACTCTACCTTAGTTGCTAATACAATCGATTCTTGTAAAATTTTGTTCAAATTCCGACCAGCCAGATTTGCTGACATTTGTCGCTGTTGGACGGCGGCTTAGGTGTGTCTCTATAAGATACCTTTTCTGTTGCAAAAATGTAAACTACATTCCGCTTTTACCTGAACCCCACCTGTTCTTCAGTGATGGGTGCTCCACAAAAACATAATTAAAGTGACCGTAATCGCGTCTCGGCCGCTCGCCTGCGACAATTAAGAGAACAGATTACTGCGGGATGAGGCGCCTGCTGGAGAAAACCACAACTCACCGGGAGCCGAGGTTTTATAGAGGGATTTTTAACTTTTCTACTCCTGAGGATGAAGCAACAGGATGGGAAATTAACCTTTTTACAGCGCAATGGTAATATAAAAGTATTCATGTTGTTGACGGGTGCCCGTGTACTGTGTAAAGCCGAGTAAATCACAAAAATATATGTTAACTTTCGAACTGTTTACTAGTTTTAGATAAATATCAATAATAAATAAATACCTGGGACAATTCACACCTAGATCATCTGACCCCAAACTAAGCAGAGCTTGTACTATGGGTGTCAGATACTGATAAACATACTTAAATATTTCTAAGTACTACTTAAATAGATAATAACACGAAGACACGATTGGCGTAGTGCGCTGTAGCACGGTTTCTTGCCTCGATTTCCGTAGTGTCCCGGGTTCGATTCCCGGTCGGGTCAATTAAGGAAATGATCTTTTTCAATTGACTCAGGTCTGGGTGTGCTGGGAGACGCCCCTGGCTTATTTCCTTGTGTGGTACCTCGTAACACAGGGATGTTAATCCCTACTTCGAGACATTACAAGAGGTGTGTTGTCTGGCGCATATTTATATTTATTTAATAACACCCATACACACCACAAACACAAATGTTAATAATGATATCTTATACAAAACAGCCGTGTGCTTCCCTTATTCACGTACTTAGGTACGCATTCGTTTCATACAACGTGATAATTAAAAAGCGCAAAACCTCAGACACCCCAACTTATTTTTATTATAAAAGAATAATGTAAATTATCAAATTAAATTTTCACGTATTATTTACGAAGATATTCGCTTTTTTTTGTTTCTTGTCTTTGTTGAAAATTTTAAAAGTCAATGGTAATAACGCGCGAGCTAGTGCGACGTTCCCGATTCGCGTGCCGCCGCAATACTAGAGTTAAATAATGATTAAACACGACGTAATGAAAATATTTTTTTTGGTTAAAATTTTACCCTGATTTTTATTAGTGAAATCGATTCTACTCTCGATTCTGAACACACTAATTTCAGGGTTTGTGCTTTTTCATTGACACGTTGTATACACATAAATGGTTTGGTCAGTTGGAGCAACTTACAGTTTACCCAGTGACTGCTTAAGTAAAATTTTGGTACTGTTCAAGCATTCTGTTAGGGCAAATTCACAATTTTCTCTGTACAACATTATTTTTTCTGTTGCTAACGTAATAAAGCAAAATATAAAGTGTATTAGCAAAACTCGGAAAAATTTGGCTAATGAACATTTTCTAAAGATAATACTTGCTAAGCGTCATAATATAACTGCACGAAAATAATAAAATACGTATCCATCAATATCAACGTTATTTCATAGTCATAGCGTTGTCCGTTAAATTATACGTTGCTATCGGAAGATTGTTTGGAGATTAATGAAAGGATTTTATTAAATTCCTCGGGACAAAGGTTTTGACAGAGCACAAATTGTACCGGCATCTAGTCGAGTTCGAGAGGAACTCAAATCAACGTCAATGTCAGATAGGAATAATGTCTACATTTTCAATAACACATCGACTAAATCACTGGTCGCGATATTCAGGACAAACGTCATGTGATGTGGATAATAATAGTCACTAATCGATTGCTACCGATTTAGCTCATCGCATAGCCAAGCTGAGGTGGCAATGGGCAGGCCACATCGCTCGCAGAGCTGATGATGACCGTTTTTGCTTTGCTCTCCTAAGGTTCACGTGTGGTGATCAGAAACTGAAAGACGCAGCGTGGGCAGGCCTCCTACCCAGTGGGGACCGATGACCTGGTGCACGTACGGGAAGCCGTTGGATGCGTACGGCCCAAAGCCGCTCGCTGTAGCGTTCAATGGGGGAGGCCTATGACCAGCACTGGACTTTCAAAGACTGATAATAATTGCTATCGGTCAACCACTAATCCCAAAATCAACAATCATTAACTGTTTGTTATATTACGCATTTATGCATGTACACATTCGTGTTGGACACACAATCGTGTTCAGATTCTGCGTTTTTCTAAATTATGAGGCTTATGTACCGATACGAGTTGTTAGGTTAATTTAATTTTACAGATTACGCAGCGCCATGGGTCCTTCGTACAATTCTCAAGACTAATGATCCGTGTTTGTGATCAACTAAAAGCGATGGCAAAGCCACTGGTGGCGGTAGACTGGTGGTGTTCATTCCTATTTTAAACAAAGTTGTTTTGGTTTCTTATAATATTGTTTATTTGTAAATGGATGTGCCACAAATTCTGAGTTTGCGCTTGACTCACCAGTTTTGGCATAAAAAACTATTTATCATTTTGTATTGATGACTTGATTTTTTTCCATAATTTATACGGAAGGAAACATATCTGAAACCGAACTGTACGAGACCATGGCGTGTCCAGAATGTGAGGATGAACTCCCTGTCCGTAACGAGCGGTGCGGTAACAGAAAGTAGCCGCGTAGTAGGGCATCATATCAAATAGATCATCAGAACAAAACCTTTATTGAAGCAGTATGAAACAAAGCACTAAAAAGTAAAGAATTAGTTGCTTATTCTTCTAAAACTTATACGATAATATAATGTAGGTACAATTATTGTTATTGTTGGAGTCGGTGTCAGCCAAGGAAACACTACAATCTACCTAGCAATAAACCTATTTCTTATTCATATTCATATTCATTTATTCATTGCATTCATGTTGTTACACTTTTATAAGATGGTACATTATGGTGTCCAGGTATTACATGAACCCTGCTAGGGTGTAGCAATATTCAAAATTAATTTAGATTAAATATGGAAAAATCACATCACCAAAATAAAAATAAGATTACATATTACGTTTACGTATGTAAGTAGGTAGTTACAAACCTACATTGGCTGATACCGACTCCAACAATAACAATAATTGAACCTACATTATATTATCGTATAAGTTTTAGAAGAATACGCAATTATTTTTCTACTTTTTAGTGCTTGATTTTAAAATAGTTTTTTTTGAAGTTGGTTTTTTTTTTGTTAAAATTATTGTTTATTTGTTGATTTTGAGTGAATAGTTCCTATTTATTTTATACATCGAAAAAGTATCGTCTAATTGCTCCTAAGAATTGAAGAGTTCCGTTACTTGTTCATGGATCCCATAATCAGAACCTAACCAAACTCTCATCAAACTACCCTTGAAGTATATCCTTTCCAATTAAAAAAGAAGCATCGAAATCGGTTGGCGTGATAATGAGTTATTCATCCATTCGTCGCGCATTTTGCCTATCTAGATTTCAGACTTATATGGATTTCCCATGGATGCCACTGTTAGAACTAGACCAAATTTAAATGGGACCACACGGGCAGCATCAGCTTTCAAGGAAAAAAAATATTATCAAAATCGGTTTGCGTAATATTGAGTTATTCGTCCATTTGTCGCGCATTTTGCCTATCTAGATTTCAGACTTATATGGATTTCCCATGGATGCCACTGTTAGAACTAGACCAAATTTAAATGGGACCACACGGGCAGCATCAGCTTTCAAAAAAAAAAAACTATTAAAATCGTTTGGCGTAATATTGAGTTATTCGTCCATTTGTCGCGCATTTTGTCTATCTAGATTTAAGACTTATATGGTTTTCTCATGAATGCCACTGCCAGAACTAGATCAAATTAAAATGGGACCATTCGGGAAGCACCAGCTTTTAAATAAAAAAAGAATGATAAAAATCGGTTCACCCAGTCGAAAGATATGAGGTAACAAACATAAAAAAATAAAAACACAGTAGAATTGAGAACCTCCTCCTTTTTTTGAAGTCGGTTGAAAATACGCATAGGGAGGCGAAGTCTCCCCTCAGACTTAACGGCTCTAAAACGCTTGTCAGCTTGATATTTTTCGTTTCATATTTGTGTACCTCTGTGAATGTTGGACCACTTTATTAAGTTTATCATTAAATTTTGACCGTCTAACTACTTTCTGGGAACGCAAATTAAATCCGCTATACCGAATGCCGTTCGCCGCGCGAGTCTCCGCATAAAAGAGACAGTGTATATTTAACTGTGTTATCCCGGTACCGCGCCATTTATTAGCTCTTTAGGGATCCGTGCAAAATGACAAGACCTTCAGTTGCTAAACGTACCGATCACAGTGCGGAGGTACTTATAGTCGCGTATTATGCTTGCTCAGCAAAGAAAGGCGCCGAGCTGGGCGGTGACAGCAGCTGCCGCTCGTCCATGGAAGACCATGTACTCGTGCAGTACTCTAAACTGACTGAAGGTACAACCTTATTTCCATCTCACGAATCTCAGTCTGTTTGTCACACCTGCATACTCGTATCTCTGCATACTATTGAACTTACTCGTAACTCTGAATCAGTTTGTAAAATAAAATAATGTTATTTTTTTAACTTGATCACGCTCATTACGTCAAAAGTGAGGTTTGCTAACTATGACAATTGACCAATTAAAATAGCGATAGGATCATAATTTTTATTTGCAGGCATAAAACATTCACTGCTGAACATAGGCTCAAGTGCTCAATACATTTCTACCACCTTAAACATCAGATTAAAATCAGGTAATGTCAATAAGCCGAAATCAGTTAACCCGTTTAAGGGAATCTCAAACATCTAAGTAATTTTTTCTTTTAGAATACGGAATTCTCAGTGCGTGAGTCCTACTCGGACTTGGCTGTGTTTTTACTTCTCTCATAAAAAGCCCTTGGCCCGTATGAGCTATAGGACGATAGAATAAAATCAGCCAAACTTATGGCCACTCATTTCAGGTGATGAAAATCATTGTACAGAAATGTACGGAGTAAAATCAACCTTAACCAAATAGAGAAACATCCAATTTGAAATGTGACAGGGTTCGTTATAGTACCTATTAAGGGTGCTTAATAAAGACTGACGTGGACTTTTATTGCGCCATTTAGTTTTGGTTTTAATTTAGTCCCGTTTTATGCGATGCCAAATGGAAATTTGTTTTGATTGTATATTTTGGATAAATGGGGTTGTTGGTTGGTTTTGACGAATTGCGTTGTATCTTTGAACAAAATCGCCTTAGAAAGCAAAAAAAATGGGAATGACGTTTGTTTAAGTTATTTTTATTCGTCTTCTGTTACCATGGTCTCGGAAGCAATCCCGTTAGATTTGCACGAACACATTTGTGTCTTTTAAAATTAATTCCAAAGTCAGGGCGCACTTTTCATTTTTTTTATGTTCTTGAACATTAAAAAAGAAACAGAAAATGACGTCAAATGCGCATGTGTAGCGCATTTCATCCTTTGTTTCGGAGATGGATAGGGTTTGGGACTGTCTGCGTGTCTAGCGGACTGTCTGTGCTGATGGATCATTTTAATACCGTGCATACTAAATTTAATTATTTTGTCAGCTATTTTGTAATTAATTATATTTCAGCCACTGCTGTGTGTCGGTTTCGGTTATTCGGTTGTTTGTTCACTAAAAATGATTTAACAAAATTCAGTGCCGAGCTGATATTTAGTTACAAATTCAAGGGGGTAGTATTATTAACTTTTTTTATGGATTAGTAACATTAAATACTGCAATTCGGTAGTAAGTTAGAAGTTAGGTAGTCTTGGTAGTCATTTCCATCAGTCTAAAGCTGGCCGCGCTGGGAAGCATGTTTGTGGCGCGGTCACAAAAAAAAGTAATAACTTTTGACAAGGTATACTCCACCATGTCAAAGTTTATTAATTTTTTTTTCCTATGAAGTACTTTAAAGTAGATGTTCTGTAGCATCTACTGAATCAAAATGAAGCTTGTAAGCGATGGTGGCCGCAACTCATAGTACCACACAGGTTAGATCGGCTCCAGAGCTCCAGACTTGTGTTTTATACGCGAGTATAAGCTCATACTTGGAAGCGCATTTAAGCGCGTAAATGAGCAACTCGTGCAAGCGTTGACGAGCTTATGAGCTCATATAAACCATTTAGATATTTTTTTTAATAATAAATAAATATCCCTGGACATTATTCCACACAGCGCCATCTAGCCCCAAAGTAAGCTAATGAAAGCTTGTGTTATGGGATACTAGACAACGGATAAACATACTTAAATACATTTTCATTTGTAAATACATACTTATTATACATAGGAGACACCCAGACCAGTACAAACAGACATGTTCATGCACACAAATGTTTGTACTGTGCGGGGATCGAACCCGCGACCTCTGGTGTAGTAGCCAACTTCTTAACCATTACACCAAGTCGGTCGTCTATATTGACTAATTACTGCTGGTTCGAGTGAACTCGCCGCAAGAGGTTCGTGTGCGCGCGATTGGTTTTTTTAAACGTGAAATGTAGCTCGCGTGTAAAGGCGTATACTTAAGCGACCGTATTAGCATGAAAAAAAACATTAGGCTGAAACCGCTCTTACTGAGCTGTCAATATCCGGGTCGAGCAGTGTGTTCCGGATTTTCCGACAAGTACCCGGTGATGAGGCTGATAATCCTACCCAACGATTGTAGTGATGGCTTGATTACAATGGTGGAAGTCTTTGCATACCGAAAAATAGCTACAACTTTTGTTTACTAATCCCGAACCAGTTAAAACGCTAACTGACGTCATTTTTAAGTTTTTTTATGTTTGGTTTATAAGAAGGTTATTCAATACGAGAGTTATAAGTCTTGTCTAAGTAGGTACATGTTTTTTGCAATAACACGATTTCCCACCCAAATGTTTGCTACTGACAGATACAAACCGCACTTCTAAGCTTTCTTTTAATAGTATAACCCCTCCAATTAAATTGAACAAGATTGGCCCGTATCAAAAATGCTCCAGCAACTTTCCCAATAAGTCAGGCTGGAGCAAACTTAGCCGGCATTAGGGAGGCGTCAGAAGTAATTTATTTTACATAATTGGAATGAAACGTTTAATTAATTCCACCGGCATGTAACGAAAGGCATTTTTGGGTGCATTCCACTTATGACTACAAAAATTTATTGAAGTAAAAGTATATGTATTTACCATCACATACTCTTACGACTTTATCCCAAACGAAGCAGACAGAGGCTAGTGACCGTTGCCGTCATGGTGAACAGACCATTGAGAAGCTCACTTTTCACCAATTGTATTAGAACTCAACTTGGTAAGTGGTGAGCCTTCTGCCGTTATCCGGGTTGATTTCGTTTTTAATCGATGTTTTCCATAGTGATAGTAATATTTATTTGCAATTACCACAGGAGAGTTAGTCGGAAATTCAACAAGAGACAGTTATATTTATTTATTTATTATAAAAAAATATACTGAATTCGGAGTGTTTACGTAGTAATATAAGACTACTTAGCAGGCAAGTGTACGCATATTGTTAAATGTTAGCTTAATGTAATACTGATTTGTTCGTGTAACATGTTCTTATCGATATTCTTCAGTTGTCATTGTGTTTTCTTTCGTACCAATTATATAATAATAGAAAATCGTTGAAATGTCGTTATTATTTAATTAAAAAGATAGAAAGTACAAAAATTCGACCGGCTCTCTAGTTTATACCTTTGTGTGGAAAATAGTGCATTGTTCAATGCTAAAATAAAAACAACACTTTCATATAATGTGAATCGAGTTCAATCCTCTATTCGTAACATGCCGCAGGTGCCCTAATGTGTTTACTCCTAGTGGAACACACCGTCTCCGACGCTAAATAAGAGTCCTCATGTGTACTATGCATGGTGTCGGTGAACATTGTTAGGTGTTGATGAATGAGTTTAAATTGGAGATTTACCTTAGTAAGATACCCTCAATTTCTGCAGAGGTCTCTTCAAATTGAAGATTATTAATAAGAATGATCGGTAGATTCTATACAACATATGTACCCTATTCTTATCAAATCAATAATTTAAATTTGATAAATGACTCAAGTGTTTGTATATTGCCCGCAGCGGTAGCATTAAATGTTTGTAAATGGAGGCACTTTAGTAGTATTCCTCTTAAATCTGTTCTGCCCTACCTCTCAATTTGGAACCCTAAGCTTAGGCTATTCCCGGATGATCCCGAGCCCAGCCTGCAGAGTTGACCGACCGCATTAATGGCGCCTACAGCGTGATGCGCTACCAGTCCAGTCTAGCTTAAAATTGCAATATAGCTTTGAAAACCGCTGGTACGCCCGACGCGCGCTGCGCTTAGGGTTGGCGTATAAGTATGAAACGCAGGGAGGTATTCTGACGAATAAAAATTCGCAGGATAAAAATTAAAAAAAAATATTCGCTTGCCTAAATGTCGAGCAGGATTCAAACCCGCATCTTTCGCTAGCTGGGCGTCAGTTTTGATCTCTAAGCTACCAAAACCACTATAGAACTTAGCATTTTTTTCTAATGTTTTCCTAACGACGGCTATATTGCTTTTCTTTTTGGAAAATAAATAAAAAGAAATAAGGTTCACTGGCACTAAATGCAGTAAAAACAACAAAAAATAAAATACATATAAAAACAAAAGAAGTACGATTTTATAATAAGTCCTAAATAGGCCTTCGCTCAGCATAATATGACGCAGCGAGCCTGAGAGTTTTTGGGATAGAGGTCGGACATTTTAGGTAATTAAAATGATGATGCATAACGTCTGTTGTCTTAGGTCGCTGTTTCGATGAAAGTTTTTATTTTACAATTTGTAAAGTTGTAAAAAAGACTAATTTGCCGACTCTAACTGTTTCCAACTCAGGTATAATTCAGGTTGCACTGTACTATAATATAATATAACGTGCGAGTTCTTAATAACTACTCAAGTCAATGCACTTGAAGAATTTCCCACCACGAAACTACGCGAGAGTGCTAACGAAACAGTATTAAGGTCACTACACACTGAAGCTGTTTTTTAAAATGGATAATATTAAGGACACCATAATTATAAAATATCCAATAAACAAAGTTACTGAACTAAACATCGGAAATTTGGTGTAATTGTTACAGCCTTCAGAACGGACCTAAAAGCTATTGTGATGATGACATATATTTTTTAATTATTATTCAGTAGCACAATTGAAAGTGACGATGGTATTAAAAAATAAAACATGTTTGACAAAGAAGCCTTTTTAACCTGTATTGATAAATTTCTAATTGTTGTTTTTGGTTACCTCCTTACTTGATTTTAATAAGACAAATCTTCTTTATTTTACCAAAGTCTGCACCAGACAATTTCTTTGTTGGTAGGAATTTTATTCTTATACAATTTTATTGCCTTATTGAATAAATGATAAATATATGTAAACTAAAAGTCTTAGTCATCATGTGATCATTTAAATAGACCACATAAGCGGGCATGAAATTGTACAGCAATACTTCTGATTGATAATGAGTGCAACTATTACATCAAATATTACTGGCGTAGGAACGCTCTTTCAAAATAAACAAATTGTACTTTGCCCAAAATGATACCGTCATAATTAAATGCCCTGATGTGTGTGCACCTTTAGCTGTTTTATTAAAGCGCCCGGGCTGCGCGGAATGCTTTATCGCATTGTTTTTTTAATACTTCCGTTGTGTTATTGCGGTTTTCGGAGAGGGAATGGCAGACAATAAACCTTTATTTTTGATGAGAGCAACAGATTTTATGAAACTACAGCTGCACTTTAAGGACATTTTTTTCTTGAATCTCACTCTTTGGGATCTGCCAACAGTATGTAAGATACTATGAGATAAGTTGAGGTGGAATAGAACTTGGACTTCTCTATCGTGTTTAGACTGGTACGGTCAGCAGCAGCCTTCAGGTGCTGACCGTAGCCTCAGATTTGGGTTCGGGGATTTACATTTGTAACGATGCCGTTTCCCTTCAGCCTCGTGGACGTTACAACCTCCACGATCGCTGGAAACTTCATGGTTAAACTGCTGACCATTAAAAGTATTTTGTACTTGTTTTCAAATTTGATTCAATTCGATTTTTGTTTCGCATTGCATGCGCAGCTTTTTTGATTCAGTCCTACCAAAACCATCGTACTGAACAGTTTGTGAGCATTTTACCAGATTACCAGTTTAACTAGTATAACTTACGTGATGGTGTATTTTTAAATACTCTAAATAACCAATTTTGTAAACAGTTAAAACAGTTATAAGTAACAGGAACCCGTGTATCGGGGTAAGCATATCATACCTATTTACTTACCTATTACTATTAGATAATCTATTACCTAGGACTCTTTGTATTCATTTATTGTTATTTTGTTACAGTTCTTCTTTCCTACCTATACTTTTACCCTATTTAATAAACAAGTCACTGGATTGGCTGATCTTTTATTAACTATTCCACAACTACATCTACTCCTAAATATTGTGTGACGAATCCCGGCGCTCCGGCTCCTGTATTGCTGGCCTGCATCGAGGATCTCGTTATATGGCGCCCGAACAAAAAATCGAAGATATCTCTTCTCTGCAGCTCGAAACCACGAGTGAAGAATAATATTTGTTATTTCCAATAACTGAAAAAGAAGATAATTTAGGACGTTTGTGCAATTTATAATGTGTGTTTAAGTGTGGTACTTATTTAGTGCATTTACCCTACCCTATTTTGTGTACTATCATTCATCCCCATTTCATTACACTATACCATACCGTTTTCACAACCAAATATACTTCAATCACTATACACACATTTTACAGACAATAATACGATCGACGCTACTACTGCTGGTTACAAATGTAATCAGTTCCCGATGCTTTAGTAGCGGAGGCATTACATTCACAAACTTATTACCTACCTATACTTATTCCCAAAGATACTTCCAGTACCCCTTAACTATATTTACACCACAGCCCTACAGACATCACCTACTCTACGGCTTGTCTAACCGACAGCTACATAAACCTTCGAGGTTTTGGAGTTTAAACCCTTGGTTATTCCAAATCTCGTTTGTTACCACATCCTTGGCTTTGGAGAGTATCCTTAACCAAGATACTACACGCTTAGCTCGTATTTTTCTTTAGGTCTTCGAGGCCGACTAAGTTTACGTAAGCTAAGTATACTTACAAACATTACATACATCGAATAGCAAAATATTTTATACCAAATACACCACTCTCCAACTTATTTTCGTACTCCATCAATTTATCTTACTAGAATTGAACAATAATTTTTACAATAATTTATAATCATTACTATTTTCAATATAAAACGTCAACTTTGCTTCTGAACTGACATTGTCAGACATTGTCACACTATTTATCTTCAAATCAAATAATTTTCTCTTTTCAAACTAAGAAAAGGTTTTATACCTTATTATAATACCAGTTGTACATCATGGATATTTTTCAATTAAACAAACCAGAAATTATTTATGAACTTAGATTACGTAACGCAAATTTTCAACCAACTCAAACTGCCGTTGAATTGCGTGAAATCCTATCCAATATCTTATCAGAACCAAATACATATCCACCATCTTCATCAAGCCCCTATAATTTTACTCTCATTGTGGATGAAATAAAAAAATGCTTGGATATTATAGATAAAACGATATCTTCTTATCCTACTAGGAAAGCAAAACTTGTTGTTGTTGTTGTCGTTTCTTTATATAATTAGGACTTTTGTTAATAATTCCCTATTTTGTGTTTTTACTCACCGTATACTCTAATTTACCATATTTTCTTTATATACTTACTTATTGATTTATTATAATTTATTATTACTTTAAGCGTGATGCATGTCACTTAGTCAAATGATTTATATAGGTACTGTTTTTATATACATCTTCATCCTTTCGGCTAACCATTAACTACCATGTCATTACGTAATTTTGTACATATAAGATTATTATGTTTTATTATTTTTTTAAAAACGACTAGTCGTATTTCCGGCTTTAGTCATTAGTCATTTTCTCTATGGAGCGGATAACAACTCCTTAAATAAGCCTATGTTATAGTAATCGTCGTATTTTTCCCTATGGAGCAGATAACAACTCCTTAAATAAGCCTATGTTATAGTAATCGTCGTATTTTTCCCTATGGAGCGGATAACAACTCCTTAAATAAGCCTCTGTTATTTTCTCCCTAGTAGGTGGACTACAACCAACTTACTTATTACCTTATTAGTAATTACTTTTAACAAGTACTTACTTATTAAAGTCTCTAACGAGATTCAAATCTTATCTTCTGACCATATTAAGGTTAGTAAACTTGTACATTTTTAAGACACTTAACACCAACACTTACACATGACATTCATCACACACATAAAAACTAAACATGATCACCAAAAGCCAGCGGGTGGTGACTGGCATATTTAAATAAGCCTGCACTAATCTGGGTTAGTTTCATGAGAAACATCTTCTATTATATAAGATTTCTCTATTTGACTGATGCCTTAATTCAAACTTACAGAATTAAGACTTTGTTAGATACGACGGATGTTAGTATTTGAATGAAACCGAAACTAACCTAGTGTAAATTTCTCACTGTAAAAACCATTCATACACTCAAAATTAGCTATAGTCTTTGACAATAATGCTTACAACATCTCTTTGAACCTGGTCTGACTAAATATATTTTTAAAGTTGTTTAAATGGCTTCAGTTTATCCCAAAACTATAGTATTAACATAAAGACAGTGCATTCGAACGGTTTCAGTGGAAAAATAACTCGTTTAGTACGTGAACATTTGTGATATTAATGAAAACAAACTCAGCAGTATTATTTTTTGCAATATAGTGCGGTCAGATAAACATTAACTTGCGACAGTGCTAAACCAACACAGCGCGCGACTTTCACGGTTACGCACTGCGCGTAAGCTCCATATTCCTGTGCGGTCGCGGCTTATGCTACCGGCACCGAGACGACATTAGCGAGCGGCGGCGAGCATAGAATAAACAGTGCAGACACGACGCAGATACTGCCGTGAATGACTTTGCATCTGAGAGGCTGCGCATTTGTTACTACTGCGATATTATTACTTTTGATCTTTACTGTCGCATGGTAAAGCATTAATATCTGAATAGAAATATAAATGGCTAAGATTATGTGGGGTTGTTGTTTACCAGAAATAGATAATAATGATAACTTCATTCTTTGTTTAAAATGCAACAAAAGATATCATTACGCATGTATGTCCCTCGATGAAACACTATTTAATTCGGAGATGCGAGCTGTTTGGAGTTGCCCGGAGTGTATTCGTTTTGCTCCAAAAGCTACAAAAGAGGATAATACACCAATTCGAAACGTAAATACTGGCAGGGGCAATAAACGGCAGGCACTCAACTCACCGCCTTCGCATGAAAATGCAACAATGACCCGAGAGAGCATCCGTCAAACGATGCAGGAAGTTGTAAGCCAGAACATGGACGTTATGTTATCTAAAATGCAAGTTAAGCTGGCCGGTATGTTTGAGAGAGAATTAACACCAATAAAGAATGAATTGACAGAACTGAAAGAGTCTATTAATTTTATCAACAATCAATACAAGGATATGAAGAGCGAGAACGAAGCTGTCAAGCAAAAAATGACAAAATTGGAGACGCAAAATCAAGAAACTGAAAATAAAATCAAAACCATAGAAAGTAATATTGATGCGATAAAAGCTAATACTGTAGGGTCAGTGCCTGATTGTGAAAGCCTATTATGTGAAATCTCTGAGCGTTCACAGAGGGAAAAAAACTTAATCATAGTTGGAGTAGATGAACTTTCTTCTAAAATCTCAGAAGAGAGGTACAATCACGACTTCAGTCAGGCAAATGGTGTGATTAAATCCTTGGTTACTGACTGTGCAGAACCCACCAAAGTAATTAGACTCGGCAAGTATGATAGCACAAAAACTCGACCTTTGAAGGTTTGTTTTGCCTCCAGTGAAACCGTTAAGGCAATTTTGCGAAATAAAACTCTATCACCAAAGGTACCATCTAAAGTTAAGGTTTTCTCTGATGAAACACCATACCAGAAAAAGTTGATGCAAAACCTCAGAAACGAATTGACCCAAAGAACAGAGTCAGGCGAGAAGAATCTCACAATCAAATTTATTAAAGGGACTCCAAAAATAGTGCAAGTCAATCCAAAAAACTAATTGAAGCCACGGAAGATGACCTAAAGGGAGATGATGCTATAACCTACCAAATTGTGAGTAATCATATGAACCTAAAGCAAAATCCAAAATCCCTAAAATTCCTCTACGCAAACATACGAAGTATAATGAGACCCGGAAAACTAGACGAACTAAGATGTATTGTCAATTCTACACCTGATCAAGTCCATGTAATAGTGCTGTCAGAGACCTGGATAAAAAATGAATCCGAAGCTCAAGCCACACAGTTACCGAATTACACTCATTATTATAATTTTCGAACTGGTGCTATGGGAGGCGGTGTGTCTATTTTCGTGCACAATGATTTAAAACACAACTACATCGGCGAACTTTGTCAGAATGACAATCACTTTCTTTGGGTACATTTGGACAGATTCTCACTGGATATTGGAGCTGTCTATAAACCGGAAAGAACTAGTGACCCTTGCTTTCTGGAAACATATTCGCAACAACTTCTTCAGCGAAGAAGGGCAATAATTATTGGTGATGTCAATTACAATTTACTTAAAAGAAGCAAACCTACCACAGACTATAAAAAAATGTTGAGAGAAAATGGGTTTACTTTGCTAAACAAAATAGATTCTGATTACTGCACACGAGAAACCACCACTTCGAAAACAATTCTTGATCATGTGTGCTCCAACATAAAAAATCTCACCTGTAACTTAGCCATTATTGAATCAGTAATATCTGATCATAAACAAATTTATTTTGAGGTCCACAGATATAAAACAGAAAAGAATAAAAAGATTATGTACGAAACTATTAATTATGCTAAACTTTATAAGGAAATGGAATCAATTAACCTAACTAAAAACAATGGAGAATATTCGAGGTTTGAGGATCTACTTGTAAAAGCTGTTGGAAGAAGTAAAATGGTTAAGACTAAAATCACAAACCCTCCAAAAATGGACTGGATCAATAAGGATTTAATCAAAGCTATCGGTAGAAGAAATAAGCTTGGATACAATTATATCAGAAAACCAGATAGCCAGTCAGCAAAAGAAGAATACATTGCGGAAAAAGACAAAGTGCAAAAAAGTATACAAATTACCAAGTCAAGCTACTACCAAAAAATATTTAAAGACTGTGTAAACAAGCCACTTAAAATGTGGAAACTTATTAATGACATCAATAATAATAAAATCAAAGCCACCGCTTCCCCTGCTAAACTTGTAACGGGTTCAGGTCAGATTGCTGCCCCTTTTGAAATATGTCAACATTTTAATAATTTCTTTGCAAACGTGGGCGCTACACTAGCAAACAACATCCCCCAATCTTTTCATAATAAAATCAAAAACGAACCAAATGATGAACAAAAATCACAAAGTGAATTATTGCAATTTAGACTAGCTACGACTGATGAAATTAGCAGAATAATCGAAAACTTAAACACAAATACGAGTAGTGGCATAGATGGAATAACTTGTAAAACTATTAAATTTGCAAAGCATTGTGTCTTAGATGAGTTGACTAACTGTATAAACAAGTGCTTAGAAAAAGGTAATTTTCCCGACACTCTTAAAATAGCCAAGGTCAGCCCCATATTTAAATCTGGCAGTAGAACTGACGCTAGCAATTATAGACCTATATCCGTGTTACCAGTGATTTCTAAAATCTTTGAAAAAGTGGTTTATAATCGCCTGGAAGAATATTTAAACTCTATTGACTTTCTTTCTGATAAACAATATGGCTTCCGTCCTAAATCTAGTACTCTTTAAGCATGCATAGATTTGACAACGAGTATAAAGTTGAAGATCGATCAGAAACAGATTGCGCTCGGTATTTTTATTGACCTGAAAAAAGCGTTCGATACGATTAGCCATGAATTGCTTTTATATAAACTAGGCCTAATTGGCCTAAAGGGTTCAGCATACGAGATGATTAAATCGTATCTCACTAACAGGTATCAAATAGTAAAACTCGATAAGGTTAAGAGCTCTCCTGAATTGATTACGTACGGCGTTCCTCAGGGGTCCATCTTAGGTCCTTTATTATTTCTGGTATATATTAACAGCATTAGCAGATTGAATTTGAAAGGAGAAATTTCATTATATGCCGATGACACGAGTCTATTTTATTTTGGCGACCACATTAATCCTGTGATAGCAGATGCTCAGGATGACCTGGATACTTTGTACGCATGGTTTCAGTCAAATTTATTAACTGTAAATATAGCTAAGACAAACTATATCATATTCAGTGCCAAAAATAAATCTATCTCAGAATTTCAACCCCTTACAATAAATAGTGAACTATTGTCTCAGGTGAAATCTGAAAAATATCTCGGGCTCATTCTTGATAGTCGATTATCCTGGAAACCACATATTGAAAAAACCTGTGCAAAGTTGTCAGCTCTCATGTATGCTCTTCGTGGAAACGTACGTTGTTTTCCCAAGTCTGTCCGGTATATGATATATAATGCATTGATAAAACCTCACCTTGATTACTTGATCGAAATATACGGCAGTGCTGCAAAAACAAATATAAAAAGATTGCAAATTGCTCATAACAAGATCATAAAACTACTGTTTAATTTGGACTATTTCACCCCAACGCCAGAAGTCTATAAAAGAACCAGGTTAATGTCATTGTCCCAAATATACAAATACAATACATGTCTGCTTGTGCGTAAAATCCTGACAAGAGCTATCCACACAAAAATATCATTTAAAACTAAGTCTCACTTTCAAAAACGCTCATTGAGAAGACCTTATGATATTCAATTAATGTTACCTCGAACAAACTACGGCAAGAAAAACATTACATACGAAGGAGCTCAACTTTATAACAAATTACCGAATATTATAAAAGACACGAAAACATTTCTTTCATTTAAATTAAAACTAAAACATTATTTTATTAACCATTACTCAGAATTTAGTTAGTAGTCTATCTTGCTATCTTGCGGGTATAGTGATTGTGACAAAAAAAAAAAAAACATAGATTGTGGGGATGGAGTAATTAGTGTGGCTCGTGTTATTGTTGTTTGGTCTCACCATGTTTTGTTTGTAAGTTAGTACTTAAGATTTCAGTGTATTTCTCTTACAAGTGAATTATTGTATTCTTTTAGAGAAATAAATGTCTTAAACCTTAAACCTTAAAATTGTATCATACACTTCCATTAAATTAATTAGTATGTAATTACTTATATTTTATTACCATGAAAAAGTAACTTGTTTGTTGATTTGTTTGTTTACTTGTTTGTTGACTTGTTTGTTGACTTGGTTGTTGACTTGTAACTATCAACTTAACTTCCAAATTTAACTTATTGTAAAAACGACATCGTTAACATTACCTTATTTTTTTTACTTAACTTTTACATAACATAACTTAACTAAAGATTAACTTAACTTAACTTTAACTTAACTTAACTTTAACTTTCAAAAAAAATCCTTAAAGATTTTTTTTGCGCCGGCCACCCCGGTATTGTAACGATGCCGTTTCCCTTCAGCCTCGTGGACGTTACAACCTCCACGATCGCTGGAAACTTCATGGTTTAACTGCTGACCATTAAAAGTATTTTGTACTTGTTTTCAAATTTGATTCAATTCGATTTTTGTTTCGCATTGCATGCGCAGCTTTTTTGATTCAGTCCTACCAAAACCATCGTACTGAACAGTTTGTGAGCATTTTACCAGATTACCAGTTTAACTAGTATAACTTACGTGATGGTGTATTTTTAAATACTCTAAATAACCAATTTTGTAAACAGTTAAAACAGTTATAAGTAACAGGAACCCGTGTATCGGGGTAAGCATATCATACCTATTTACTTACCTATTACTATTAGATAATCTATTACCTAGGACTCTTTGTATTCATTTATTGTTATTTTGTTACAGTTCTTCTTTCCTACCTATACTTTTACCCTATTTAATAAACAAGTCACTGGATTGGCTGATCTTTTATTAACTATTCCACAACTACATCTACTCCTAAATATTGTGTGACGAATCCCGGCGCTCCGGCTCCTGTATTGCTGGCCTGCATCGAGGATCTCGTTATACATTTAACACCGTTATTAAATTGGTTAATAAAGTACTCTAAGTACTTAGTAGTAAGGTTAGTAAGTTATAATCCTAGATATAATCATGTTCAAAATAAATTTGTATTTAATAATTCCCATTCGAAGCAAAAAAGACACATGTTCATCCCACAAATGTTAGTTCTGGCTAGAAATCGAACCAAAGAATGACTAATAGGCAGGACCGCTCGCTTCGCATTGGCGTTAATTTACCCATACATATATACATATCTATCATTTATCCTACCTCGAGAGACATAAGTATAGCTAGTCTTTGGATATTTTTATCTGCATTGACCTTAAAGCTTTTAAAATAAGCATGAATGCCGTCCTTATCTACGAAGCAACTGAAAAACCTTTTTATTTAGGTAGAGAATCAAAGCCAACCCTGACAAAGACTGATGACCGTGAATCGTGGAAAGGCTCCGACTGATCCCTTTATTGACATCGAGCGGCTAAATACACAAATATCAATGTACTTAAAAAAAACTGTAATAAATGTCCGGGACATTTTTCCACAACTATACTGACTGACCTCTGACTAAGTAGGGCTCGTATTTTGAAGTAAAGTTAATTAATCTGGTCTCAGTCTGAAACCGGTTTTCAAATTAAAGTCTTTCGCTCCGAGACCCTCAGAGAAAAGTAGACTTAGATTCGGAGTTCAGGACCAGCGATCCCCCTAAAACTTTCATCAGACGACACGATTGGCGTAGTGCGTTGTAGCATGGTTTCTCGCTTTGATTTCCGTAGTGTTCCGGGTTCGATCCCCGGTCGGGTAAATTTAGGAAACTATCTTTTCTGAATTGACTCGGGTCTGGGTGTGCTGGGAGACGCCCCTGGCTTATTTCCTTGTGTGGTAACTCGTTACACGGGGATATTAATCCGTACTTCGACATCATTACAAGAGGTCTGTTGTCTGGCGCATATTTATTTTATTTATTTATCATCTAACCATTTTTTCTTCTATCATTTTCCTGAGTTGATATCAGAACCGGCGTTCCGGTAGTTATATAAAATAAAAAAACTTTTTATTTCGGAATACGAGTACATACCTGTTGAATAACTAGTAAATAAAAAGGACCGTTACATCAAGATAATCTAACCCCAAACTATGCAGTGCTTGGACATAAGATTGCCAATAACATACTAAAAATTATCTAAGATACAGGCTTAGCAAAAACACAAATGTTCGTAACATTAAATGTCTTCGGTGGCAATAGAAATATACGGAAACTTATTTAAGATATAGTACTTTGTAACGTAAATAGATAAAGGGCAAACATCCGCCGACAACAGCAATTCAACGCTATTTTAGTACTCAAAGCAATTTATTTATTTCCTTTTTATCAATAATATACTCAAAAATACCGGGCTCATATGGACACAGGCCACTAGACTATGCGTTGAAAGCCGGAATCGACCGTGTCACGGTGGCCACAATGAATGTCCAGGCGGCGAGCGGGGCGGCCGTACGGATTGACAGGTGGAACATGTATGTGTACCTTGGTTTTGACTGGCATGTTAACAATGAGTTTAAGCCAGTCTACCTACCGAGTGATTTTCAAAAGTTTCACAGAAATTATATCAGTAAGTGATGTAGAAAGAAACTCATGGGTATGGCACTCGTGCATTTGTTTTTGTAACGGACATTCTGTGTGAACAGTGTTATCTTCTCAAGTGATCATCATCTAAATTTAAGAGCTGAGCTGTTGTCGGTGGAGCAACCGCCATCATCCCTCTCGAGACTCTGCCAATCACTTCAGTTCTTTATACGATATGATATGCCTTTTCCTTTACTTGTTTGTTGTGATCCCGCATTGGCCTTCCTCGTCCTCTGCTTCCTCCTATCTTCTTTTCTACGATGGTTTTCAAAAGGTCGTCATCTCGTTTAATGTGGCCTATAATTTTTCCACGTCTGTTTGCTATGTGGTTCCTGACAAGTTTTCTTCTTAAGTATGTTTTCACTATCTTCAACCCCTTCAGGCCACCACTTCAACGTCCTTCTTCAGCATTTAAGCGGTGCAAATCTTTATGTAGGTACGACGCGTTCACATCAACCTTTACATAACTATTGCAAAATGGGTCTTTTGGGCAGCAGCATAAGGTCCCCTTTGTAAAGGTTGATGTGAACGCCACTGCACTAGACGACTGATCTTCTAATCGGGATTCGAGTAATCAATTAGCCGATAGCCGCGGGGAGGCACGGATATCGGATACACGTGTAACCGATTGTTCACCGAGATTATTGAATTCCAATTCCAATATACTAAAGTGCATCGAACACGTGACGGGCTAGTGACGCCGTTACTTATTGACATTGAACTGAAGAGCATCATTTTATTTGCCAATGCTAACTTGGAAGTAACTTATTCATATCAAAACAAGAATAAAATAACAGGAAACTACCCTACCCTATCCTACATGTGCCAAAGACAAAGAAAAAGGCCGTGGGACTAAACGTTCACAAAAAACTGTAACTGAAAACTTTTCAGACTTTGTGTGACATATTTCTTAATAAGAATAGTGTTACCAAGAATAAAATAGAATAAAAAACCTTCAGAAGTGCGATTAGGTCCATAATAACTGCAATTTTCAAATTAGCTTTCCTAAGTCAATAATTCATCGACGGTCAATTTCTACAGACCTTAAGTTAGGCAATTTTATGATTATTACTTTAAAACGCAGCTAATGTTACCCTTCTATATTTAGCGGTCTGAGCTCAACGGAAAGTTATTGTCCCATGATGTGCTTTTTTATTTCTTGTGTTCATTTATTTCCTGTGCATTAAAACACCATAAAACTGATATTATAGCCCACTTACCTATGTTCATTAAACGCTAAACTAATTTTATCATTTGTTACAGTGCTTGTTTACTTTTTCTAAAGGTAGAAAACCAGAAAAATTTAAATTTCTGCCTTTGGGTGTTTTAGAGGTACCTGGAAAAACGTGGGCTTGCAACGCAAGCACACATAAAAAAGACTAGTCCGGTGCATTGGGATTTCGGTAGCTCAGTGGTTAGTGCTGCCACCCGGATTGTGGAAAACGCAGGATTCAACGGTTTCTTCAAGTTCCGAAATTCGAATTACTCTGTGTCTTAATCTTTGGGTTATGCTGTGCTTTTTTTCATTATTCCTAATATCTTTTATATAATGACTCACCATAGTTGTTGCACACCAGATGCACCTTGGAGGTGTCGTGCCTGCACTCCTTCAGCTCGCGCAGCAGGCCGCCCTCGCTGCGCAGGAAGGCGCGGTAGGACTGCGCCGCGCCCTGCACCTGCGCGCGCGCCAGCGAACCCACCTGGATCCCGCTCACCACTGTGCTTCTGTTCACCCACCTGTTTTGAAAACAAATTGTTTTATTGCAACGTCATTGGCAAGGAAATATCCCTTGGACATTATTCCACACAGCGCCATCTAGCCCCAAAGTAAGCTAATTAAAGCTTGTGTTATGGGATACTAGACAACGGATAAACATACTTATATACATTTTCTTTTGTAAATACATACTTATTATACATAGGAGACACCCAGACCAGTACAAACAGACATGTTCATGCACACAAATGTTTGTACTGTGCGGGGATCGAACCCGCGACCTCTGGTGTAGTAGCCAACTTCTTAACCATTACACCAAGTCGGTCGTAGAAACATGTCGGTTAAAATAACTTGCTTTCGTCGTTTATAGACTTTTAGGAAGGAAGTTGGAACGGCATTCTTCTGTCCACAACCAAGCTGTCAGTTTTTGGAGGCAAATACTCACGAAGTTTTTTCGTGAGTATTTGCCTCAGTTAGGTAGCCAGGGCTTGATATGTGGCCAACTGAGGACTTGATTCCTCTAGTATTACACGAGGCCATATGCTACCGTAACCGCTTACCATCAGGCAGTCTGCGATCTTGCTTTACATGTTTTTATACCAAAGCACCACACAGCAGGATCAAAGGACACATGAAATAAAACTCACGAGTATCCCAGCATGGAGCAGAGCTTGAGCGCCGTGTTGTCATCAAGTGTGGAAAGACAGGCTGGGTACCAGGACTGGTTCACAGCGCGGTAGACCTGCAGCTCACCGCGACCTACGTCACCGTTTGCTTCGCTTAGCCTCACTAGACAAAGAAAAATATGTTGAATGTTTCACCCTTCCATCCTATAAAGAGGCGTGTGATTGTGGGTCAACTTTTAATACATTGCTCCTACATATTTATGAGCAACATTAATTAGGTCGCGACCGACTGGTCGTTACCAGCAGGGTCAATATAATTAAAGCACATGAGTGAGTAAACGGAATTCCCGTTTATTTACTTATGTGCCGTTTAATTACAATTGCAAAGTCGTAATGAAGAGAGTGCTCACATTTGTTGAAAGTTTAGAAACTTAGTAAAATGATAACTCACAGCAATTTCTCTCGTCCTGCCCCCAAGGACAGTCCTGCTTCCCATCACACATGTGCGCCTGAGATATGCAGCGCTGGTTTCCGCAGTGCACGTCTCCGCTGCGCTTGCACACGCGGCAGTTCAGCTCGTCGGAGCGGTCGGCGCAGTCCACGTGGCCGTCGCAGCGCCAGTCGTGGGGGATGCAGCGCTTTACGTCGCATTGGAAGCCGGCTGGGCACACTGCAGATGAAGAAATCATGAAGCTTTCCTTTCAGATTTTCTTGTCTCTGGAGATTGCCAGAAAACCAGCCCATGCTATTTATTTACTCAATTGATTTTGAAGGAAAGTTCATGTAATTGCAGCCAGTTTTTCGGTGTTTTGTCGCTAAATTGCGGTATCATCTTAGTTTCATAAAATAGTTTTAAAATAACACCATAAACTTATGTTTTGTTACTGTGTAAAATAAGTAAATTAAGGCTTCCTTAACCAAGAGTTTTGGAGCTAGGTGACTATATGAGCACGAGTTAGGAATAAAAAGATATAACTATGAATACGTTTTGAAGCAAATATAATCATTGCTCTCGCTTAAGACTATCACGTTACTTAAGAAACCTGTATTTACATACCTGGTTTGGCAGCCCTGAACCTCGCTTCCTTGACTTCCCTGTTGCCGAGACATACGTCTGTATCGGTGGACTCGGGGAATATCTCACACTGCAGGTAATCTGGCATCGAGAGACCGAACACTTCCAGGAAAAAACCACAGCGGCGCATTGTCTCTGTGGGGATAAGATAATGATGATTGTGGCGTTGGTTTGACACTAAATCCACATTTTGCTTTAATGCACTTGATAAAACTTGATGCATTTTAAAAATAGGTTAACAGATCAGTTGATGAATGTTTGAAACAGCATAAAAAAATAATTAATCAAAGGTCAGAACCCTGATGCAGTATGTGCCGAGATTGCCGTGACACAACCTTTGTAATGAGGTTTATCCTTATAATGAGTTGTCTAGATTTCTAGGAAACTCATTATAAGGATAAACTTCCATTTGTGCATTTGGACAATCGACTTTCCATAGCCTTTTGGTGCAAGTGAACTGGGGAAGACCGATTTCAATCCTCACCTAGTACAGAAAAAAAAAATGGACGTGTAGATGTTGTTGGAATGTGACTATCAGTACCAACCTTAGATATTTACACCTGTGCTAGTCAAAACTGTTTGTTCTCGTGTCTGATAATCTAAGTGAGATGTCCAAAATTTGTTTTCGTAATTCATTTGCAGGTTCTATGAATTAAAATCCAATACCCGGAAATACGATCAACCTCTATATTCGATTGAATTGTGTGGAATTGCAAGTGGTACGGTGATGCGTGAGGTCTGAACATGTTCTCTGAATCCAATCAACAATCTAAATTAACAGGCATCGACAAGCGTAATTTCCAATTCAGTTGAAATACAGGTAGGTGCTACATACAATGTGCTATTATTGATTTCTATTATTATTATCTATGTCATTGGTATTATATTGTAATTATAGAATTAAACACAACGCTTGTAAGTTAGATGCTAATATGCTTCCTATCTTTCTGAAAATAAGAATAAATCTACTTTATTAAAGAAAAACTGCTAAACTCAAACAATTACTATACCTTTATTTGTCGGTAGCCGAGTTCTAAATATTTTGCTATTCTAACATTTTTTTGTAATATTCAAGCAAATAAAAAATTAATGGAAATGAATATTCGACTAATTATTATCATCAGCCTTTGGAATTTCACTGCCGGGTAGAGGACATCCCTTCCCCATCAAAAGCCAATAGTTTCCTTCAACGGTCCATCGGATGAGAGACCTGCCCACACTGCATCTTCCAGTTCGTGGTCGAGACTCGAGAACTTTACTCCCCGACAGTCATCAGTTCTGAGAGTGATGTGGCCTGCTTGTACTTATATCTGAAGCAAGTATCTGGGCAACAATAGCTGACCTTGGCACAAGCTCCTGCATGGCCGCACCATGTGGCCTAGTGGGCCGCACTTCGGCACGAACAGGGAGCAGAGGAACAGCGCTGTCAGCTCGTAGCAGCGCACGTCCACCACGGCGTCGTAGATCTCCAGGTCCTGCAGCAAATGAAGCATATTACTTCTGGGACCTTATGGCCCGGTCATAAAAAATTAAAAATTTTCCCGTTAAGTTCACTTCAGACCTGGTGGAAAGCGATAGTAAGGTCCAGACATGAGTTTGTCAAGCAAAGTAGTGGAAAAACGTCCTATTTTCTGCGCACGACGGTATGTAATGATCATAATAAATTTTGTAACATCTTATACTACATTATTGACGACACGATTGGCGTAGTGCGCTGTAGCACGGTTGCTCGCCTAGATTTCCGTAGTGTCCCGGGTTCGATTTCTGGTCGGGTCAATTCAGGAAACGGTGTTTTCTGAATTGACCCGGGTCTGGGTGTGCTGGAAGACACCCCTGGCTTAATTCTCATGTCTGGTACCTCATACTACAGTCATATTTATCCCTAATTCGGGACCATGACGTGTGGTAATTAATTGTCTGGCGCATATTTATTTATTTATTTTATTATGGAATACAATTAAATGATTAAGTATTGAAAGAAACCACTGAGCTGGTTAACCTCATTTTTGAGGCCTGCAAAAATTCCATTCCACGTTGGAATACCTTGGAACTATAAGAGTAAGGAAGTGAGTTGGGATCCATGAACTAGAAGAGGGTCTGCATGCTTTAAAAACCTGAGTTTTAGAAAGATTCAAAGTAGAGCAGCCTTTCATGTCTTTCATTTCTTCTGACAGCGTCACAATACTATCACAGTAGGATAGCGATAACGAACGGTGCTCAAATTTGAGGCAAGTTTCAAACTCCATGGGTTGGTGACTTAACATCAAGTTTAAGTCAAAATAATAGATACCTGTGTTTGTCGTATAATCGCATATCTGTTAGAAAAATCTAAAGAAAGTTCGTTAATATCCTAGTAGATACTCGCAGCATACAGGAATGCCCCTTAATCAAACATACTGGACGAACCGAGAATTTCTCTTCGTTGACGAACGACGTCATAAAGGACCTTTAAACCTACAGAGGAATTTAATTTAGTGAAGAACGCGATAAGATAAATGATTAGAATAACTACGCTGTTAAAGTTCCTGAGCTGAATTAACAGTTTATATAAATAAGTAGTTTCTCAATACTCGACTACAAGATTGGCGTAGTGCGCTATAGCACGGTTTCTCGCCTGGATTTCCGTAGTGTCCAGGGTTCGATTCCCGGTCGGGTCAATTCAGGAAACGATCTTTTCTGAATTGACCCGGGACTGGGTGTGCTGGGAGACGCCCCTGGGTTATTTCCTTGTGTGGTACCTCGTAACACAGGGATATTAATCCCTGTTTCGAGTCTATTACGAGAGGTGTGTTGTCTGGCGCATATTTAATATTATTAATAATTATTAACAATACATGATGTTTTTATTATTAATCACCAATGTATTTTGTACAACATATTCGTAGAATAATATTTTTAATGGTTTCCACACTTAACTCAAGCTTACATACACGATAATGTTAAGATTGAATTCGAAGTGTTCTCGTCTCGTGATAGGCTTACTCGGATGCAAAATTTCTATTATATTGGGCAATGCTTTTTTTATATCTCCAGATGGAAAAACTATAAAAATATTTGGTAAGGGTCAGAACATTTAAAAAAAATATTATAGAGAAATTCGTTCGAACGAAGTAACGAAGCTTCGTTAATTGTTTCGATAGCTTAGTGGGAGAAACAGCCGCAAGGTTTGCGGAAGACCCGAGTTCAAGTTGTTTTTTTCTTGTTCTATCTTTATGCCTAACTGTTGGACGCCATCAGACATGGACAGTCAGGCTGTTTCCAGAAAATGCAGTTAGCTGTGTTGTTTAGGGGATATAAGCAGCTCGGAATTGTGATATTGATTCATTGTTAACTACGGGAAAGGGAGATGTTGTCCAGTACCTGTCTACCACGAGTTGCCACTTTGTAAACCCAAAACAAGTTTATTATGTCTGTAAACTGTGTATTTATATATCTATATTATTATAGTAATTATGTCTAATAATTAGTATATCTTGCTTTAAATTTGACGATTTCAAAGTACTTACTGTGAAAGTCTACTTGAATAAACTTATTTAAGTTAGAGTATATTTGCGTTATCGTTAGCGTAAAAAAATGTATTGGGATTTGACATGACATGACATGACAATGTCAAATCCCAATACAATGATTTTACGCGAGCGATAACTTAAATTTAAAATGGCAATTCGTGGTAGACGTACTGATAATTTTAATTGTATCATGTACGATATGTTCGTATTGTTCGTGCTCCGTTATTGTCAAAGTCATAATATTATACGCGAATTAGCATGAATGAATGTTTAGATAATGGTTTTAATCATCAATTCATTTGAAAGGATTGCTAGTAAAGGCAAGCAAGACAATAATAATGATGACCATCAATTCATTAACGGTGTTCGCAACAGCCGTCTTTGTGTCCTGACGTTGACTGATGCGCCCCGCCCTCTGGAGATCATTGCCGGTACTATTGTTTACGCGACAAGGGAGCTTTGTTTTGAAATACATTGTTAACGCCTTATAACAACAATGGTAACCCAGGATTTGATTTTGAGTAAAAATTAGCAGTGGACGCTAAAAGAAAGAAAGTATAAAGTAAGATCCAATCTTATCATTATCACTGAACTTTAATTCGTTGTCAAACTCTGGTACAGCTCCAACGATCATTTTTAACCTCACAGATAGGTATTTAATACTAAATGTAGATACGAGAAGCTTTACGTAAGTTGAGGAGCTATTGGATTCCACTAACAAGACATCTGTAGTATCTCACGTTACGATGTCAATGTTTTTACGAGCCTGGGAGCAGATCAATACTGCAGCTTTAACAGCCACATGCAACTGTATGCTCTTCTGACTACAGTAAAACATTTACTATGTTTTTTTTGACGAGAGGTCAAACGAGCTTAAGCGTCACTTGGTGGACAGTCGTCACTTCCTCCCATGGACAAAACCAACACCTCAGACGTTGCCTCTGCGTGTCTTTTAGGAAAGAACACGTTTTTGTATTGAAGGCCCGACCGACATACTCGTATCACTCGAAAACTTTCGCTATTGGAGCTAACTGCGAGTATGTGATTTGCACGGATTTATAGTAGTCCGCATTGGCATTTTCAAGAACTTCAATTGTGTTGTGTGCCTTTTAAATGGTCACATACCATAGTAAAAGTTGTGTTAAAATAAATTACCTCTTCATGATAAAAGACACCGTAATTGATGTCGTTTGGTTTTGTTTTCGGTAACATTTGCAGAAACTTATGTAGGTGAATATATAAGAAAAATCAAGGGAGTAACGACGACGTTTCTTGCAGATAACAAACTTTAACAGCGAATGATCAGACTCGACATGCTATCAAGAGAAGAAAAAAAGCTATGAAACAAGATTCACAAAAAAATCACAAATTCCCTGACCCTTCTCTTTCAACGAGCAGTCTCGACTTCAAACTTACTTCAACACGAAACAAAACCTATTTCCGAACTCCTACTGTTCCGGACATTTCTTTTTATGTCCAAAGTTTTTAGTGCAAACTAAAGCTTTGTTTAATGCTTATTTAAGTGGATTTTGCACTTAGAGATTACTATCACTGAGACTTAAAACACTTTATGAGGCCTACAGTAACTCTAATTAAAATCACCTAGTCAACCGTAGGATTTTTTTATGTTTTTTGAACAAATAAGTCGTCTCACGCCAGAATTCTTAAACGACAATCAAAGTTTTGAGGAGCTCTTACCATTAGAGCTGCATCTTCCATTTCTACTGATAAGACGGCGTCAATATGAAGAGTGCTATACTCTTATTTGGGTTTTAGAATTCGGGAGTCAATACCTTAGAATGCTTATGATTGGTCAATGATAAAATTAGTGATGTACAAGACTCGAGGCTTCCGAGTCCCTTTGTCAAGAGCTCGGTGTCCTTTACAGGCTCGCCACGTTTGTATGAGCTCGACGACTCGAGAGTCATTTCCTCGAGATCGATCGAGCCTTCTTGAGAGCTCGATCGATCTCGAGGCTTTTTTAGGGCTCGAGTCTTTTTTAGCGCTGGAGACGTTTTTACGAGGCGAGTCACGCTCAAGTTTGTTTTCCGTTTGGAGTCTTCCTTTTCAAAGCAGGCATTAAATACATATAATGTTTGTCGGATATAATAGATGAGCCCAGGAGGATATTTTGAAAAATACAGGTTTAATTAACCGAAAAAGACATTGAAAAATATTAAGAGTGAAAAGGTTTAAGAAGACTCGAGCTCTTGTAAGATTCGAGTTCTCGTGTTCTCGTTTACACCAAGCGAGCGTATGCTCATTCTGTCTGTACCCTCTCTCTCTAAAATTCTTAGTGTGAACAGAGACAGACAAGGAAAATCTCGTAGAATGAGCATGGTGTCAACGCACCGTAACACTTTGTCTTCAAGTAAGAATAATAATATAGCAATAACCAAATTAGTGATTTCTGTCTGTATTTAAAACTTGCAAGTTATTTTGACCAATTTTTTGGTTTAATGACCAGAAACTTTGTATGCATATAGAAATCAGATGAATGTGGCTAAATATTTGCATATCATAAAAAAGACATCAAGATCCGCGGTTTACGACGAAAAATGTCTTACTTTAATCAGTAGCTCTTTTTAACTCGTTCTCCTTTACTTGGTTCCTCATATCCTTTCGTTAGTTGAAGTATAAATATCCCTTTTAACTGTCGTAAGCTTTCCCGAAGCAAAACCTCTAATGTGGTATCAAGCTCGTGTTATATGAGCCATTAGACGTGCGTGCCCCGTCCCGCGGCGCGCAGATTAGCGCTAAGTACTACAGCTGATAGGACCCCTCGATCATGGACCCGCGTTCATTCGATGTCAAGTCAACGGTTTTGGTGTACGTCATTTAGGCTTAGCCAATTTGGATGGGAACATGACTAGGGTAGCGATCTTAAATGATTCACTACAACCGGTCAGGTCGCACCTGCTCGTACAGACATGATAAATCTAGATAGATAATGAAAGATGCTCCGTTAGGATGAAAACCAAGCGTTTAAATTTCTTATTTCTAGACGAGTTTATTTTTAGACTTTCTTATATCTAGACGACTTTTCCGTAGCACAGACGACCATCAAATGCCTTGATGCACGTATTTATACGCGTGTAGTATTAGTTTAATAAATAGATACAGTGATCAGTTAGTTTTCACTGAAGAAACGTACGACTACTATTAGTTTAAGTCAGGTGAATCGGGTAAAACGGGTCGCATGGATTAGATTTTTAATTATTATCACCTTTTTCATATCGATCTTTAGCTTTTAATAACTCTGAAACGTGACACTTTAGGGTACCATTACCTGTCATTTTTTGTTTGTTTATGTCACCTATACCATTTAAACCACTTTAAAAACAAAATGGCTGAAGGTAGCTATGCCAGCCTCCATACAAAAATGTTCAAACCCCTTTCATAAGTCAACTATAGTGGTTTATAACAGAAACTCATGATAGACTGAAATCCTAAATACGTCATAATACGTTCCGATAAGCTGTTTAACATGTTTTCAATCACAGTGTGTGAAAAGCAAATTTTAGTTAGGTATAACTATTACACTCAGCGAAGAAATCATTTCCGAAAAGTTAAATACATGTAAAAATAGTTTCCGGTGAGTTTGTTTGGCCCTGGATTACTTAATTATTTATTTAGGCGGTGGTCTAATAATTCTTTACAGGAGCTCGTTAAAATGCCATTAACAGGATCAATGGCCGCTTCAACGCATTATTTCAAGCTGATTAGCTGGTTTTAATTATTTGTTGAGACATAGGTACTTGACATATTTAGATATATAGATTAGGCAGATATATAAGGCGGGTAGGCCTATCTTTATCTTACAGTCAACAATAACAAAATTGCGACATAAAACAGTGAGTTAGAGGGTGAATATGTGTGACAAGTTTCAACTGTCTCGATGACTGGGTTGAGTGACTTACCTACGAAGCCGCGAGTGTCGTTCGTTCGATTCCCACGGTTTTCGAACATTCAAGTAATGATTGAGCTTTGCTCTGTTTTAGGGTGTTTTCTTAGATTCTTGCTACTGTATAGGGTCGTTAGTTCGATTCCTCACCGGCACAAATATTAACTGACGAAGTTTTGTGCTTTTCTGTATTAGGATGTGAATATCTTTACAATTTACATTTCTTACGGATTTATTGAATATATATAATAATATATTCGTCTCGGGCCCCTATTTTACAAACTGCTTAATTTTTGGGGACAATAATCCAGACCGAAAATCATGGATCAAAGTAGAACTATAAGCAAACGTAACAATTAAAGCAGTTGCAGTGTAGGTAATATTGTAGTAACCAATACTCACAAAGTAATGAGTTCAATGCATTCATAATCCATTTTGACGACCAAATTGGTGTAATGGTTAAGAAGTTGGCTACTACACCAGAGGTCGCGGGTTCGATCCCCGCACAGTACAAACATTTGTGTGCATGAACATGTCTGTTTGTACTGGTCTGGGTGTCTCCTATGTATAATAAGTATGTATTTACAAAAGAAAATGTATTTAAGTATGTTTATCCGTTGTCTAGTATCCCATAACACAAGCTTTAATTAGCATACTTTGGGGCTAGATGGCGCTGTGTGGAATAATGTCCAGGGATATTTATTATTATTTTTATTATTTATTAATACAGTGCTTTCCATTGTTTATTTAGTTAAATTAACTGACCTGTTGAGCATCCCGCTGCCCAAAGTGTCCGATGTAGTTGGGGAAGACGGTGTAGTTGTATGTGACGCGGTGCTGCTGGCAGAAGCTGACGATGACCGGCAGGCAGACTCCTGGCGCCGGGTTGCGGGAGCCCGGGGGCTCCGTCGGCGCCGGCCACGTCACCGCCGTCGACCGGTTCACGTATTGGGACACGTACTGGTGAAATAAATAATTATTAGAAGTGGTTTACTTAAAAAATAGGAATAAAATCAAAAAATATGCGCCAGACAACACACCACTTGTCATTGTCTCAAAGATAGATAGATAGAGAAGATAGATAGAGATCATTTCCTTGTGTTATTACGAGGTACAGGCAGCTGCGCTATTTCACGGACCCTCATTGATTCCTACAGTTGCTGAGTATTATTTCCTTGTTGAAGTTTTGGTTTAGAAAACTATTCAATCTCAACGGTTGTTTATGCCTGATTGCACAAAAAGTGGTCACTTTTTTAGTGAACGTTTTACATTTTAGGATAGTCCAGATCAGGAAACATGTTAAATAACTTTTTTAATTATAAAATACTGTCCACACTAATGCAACATGTTATTTAACTATGTTTTGTTACACGTTTTGCTATAATGGTAAGAGCAGCTTACTGTACGTACAGTACCGTACCGTTACGACACTACATTTAATGTAGTACGAGTATCATTAGTAGCGTGTTGGATAAATATGCGGTCTTGGTGATCTCTTGTTTCACAGACGGAACCTGCATAAATTTCGTTTCGCAGAAAATATTTCATAGAATATTCAGTCCATATAGTTTCATCGACTATTGACTGCATAGAATATCCAATCCATAAATTTTCATGTCGATAGTTTCAACGACTATACACAAACATAACATATTTCACAGAAAAATCAATTGGTTAGGTTAGGTTAGAACTGTGACCAGCTAGAACCGAATCGACGGCGAATGAACATATTATGTAGCAACAATATATTGAAATTAAGTACCTATACCACGCATTAATAAATTAACCCTCGATATATTTTTTGGTAATTAGTTTCATGATACTTAACTAAACATTATGATTAATAATATTATTTGAATCGTTATTCTATGATATGAATATTCTGGGAAATATTTTTATTTGGATCAAAATTCCATGATTTAAATTATTTTTAAGTAACTATTCTGCGTATTGATTATTCTATGGAATGATAATATTAAAAACAATTTCTGTGAAACGAAATTCTATGTAACCATTTTCTCTAAAACGACATACTTACAACCATGCGGTCTCAGATGTTGAGAATGTAACGAGAATACGATCTATCATCAAAGGCAAACGCCCGCTTTTTTCTCTGACTATCTCTCGTGTAATTTGCTATGTTGTTTTATTTGCTTCCACACAGGACAGACATTGCACCTAAAGTGGAAGTATTGTCAAATTCGAAATGATGCCCACGGCTACTTCATATCACTGCATCGCTCGCCATCACTCACTGGATCCACCATGGTCTCGTAAAATTCGGTTTCAGAGATATAAATATAAATAAATATGCGCCAGACAACACACCTCTTGTCATGGTCTCGAGGTAGGGATAAATATCCCTGTGTTACACGAGGTACCAGACAAGGAATTAAGCCAGGGGCGTCTCCCAGCACACCCAGACCCAGGCCAATTTAGAAAAGATCATTTCCTGAATTGACCCGACCGGGGATCGAACCCGGGACACTACGGAATTAAAGGCGAAAAACCGTGCTACAGCGCATTACGAGATGTTTCCTTCCAAAAACACTTGAGAGGACACAGCACGGTTGAGAAAATTGAAAAATACTTAGGTATTTTTATAATCTGTTGCTGTCTTTTGCAAATGTCGAGCCACCCGCAGAGTGCGATAGAGACAACTGAAATTACGTATCCAAACTCCCCTAAAGTCCCCTAGTCCCCTAATCCCTTTTCGAAAACTTGACCCAATGAATAACTTTTTTAGTCAAATAAGGGTTTGGCCGTGTTCCTATGCTTCCCTTAAACAGTCACATTGAAAATCGGCCATAAATTTTAAAATTACGAGTAAGATCTAGAGACCGAAATAAAGAGGCGTCTTAAAGATTTTTTTCGAATTAATTATAGTTTTTGAATGACATATAAAGTAAAATACCTATTCATAAAAATCTCAAATCTTGGCAACGCTCACGTCATCGCGTAAAGTTGCGTACCTACGCTAAGGCATTTATCGAAACGATCCTAGTGAGTGGTCCTATTAGCTAAGAAAGTCCTTTCCGTGCGCATACGATATCATGTTTATCGCGTCCCGAATTTCATTGTTTGTTAACATTTGTCTGTTTATTGTGGTTACAAATTTCCTTTACTTCTACGGGGTTAGTATCGTCATAATTAATTGAATTCAATTATTAAAATTATTTGTTCAAAATGTATTCCGTTGCCCTCGATACACAAATGCGCACGTTTCCTTAATCTTGTTAGTAAAACAAGTGTCTCATTTCCACTTTCAAAATAATTGTAAGTTAAAATGATTCTACTACGGAGGTCGTCATAGCTATATGCCTCCTCAACTCGTATGTAAACAAAACTTTTTACCTCTCCCCACAAATAAAAATCAAGGGACGTCAGGTCCGGAGATCTAGCAGGCCACGGTATCAGGCCTCCGCGCCTACGCCACATGGAACCTTACTTAAAATTTTAATAACTACGTACTACGTCACCTTTCCACTCCCGTACCACGCGTGCTGGACTACGGCGTCACCCACACACAATTCAACATTTGTTGGCCCGAACTAAAAGGTTCGGTGACTCGTTTCTTTGTCGTACCATCCAGACGTGGAACGCTCTTCCAGCACATGTGTTTCCTTCCTCTTATAGTCCCGGGTTCTTCAAGCGGGGCGAGAAAAGGCATTTCTGCAGGCCTTCAAGGTGAGGATGGCCAGCCCAGTGATTCGTTTGAATGACTGGGCTTGTCAACCTCATATCTGGACCTCACGACCGCTTTCCATCAGGTGGAGTGAGGTCATCTTGACGGGCAATATAAAAAAAAAAAAGTACTGACCTTGTGTACAGAGGCGTAGCTCCGTCGCGTCGTGCTGATAAGAATTATGTCCTATCAAACTGAGTGGCACATCGTCTAAACACTAAAGCGCACTTGGTGGTAACTAGTTTTATTGAACGCCCAAAAGTGTTGATTTCTGGTGACATAAATACCTAGGCGTTTACGGGTGATGACTCAAAGAATTTAAAAACTTCCACACGTAGTATTGGCTGACGTTGAATCGTCGCGCCGCCTCATTTGTACTAAGAAGCACATGTGTTTCTTTCGAAAAACTCAAGCACTGAAATAGTTCGGCGGCCAATAGCCTTTGATTGTCTTCTAAAATTGTTCGCTTGGTGGGCACGATGGCCACTATTGACAAACTTGTGGCGCGGTAAAGGTTTTGCCGATCACGTAAACATTCGCCACTCAGGATGTAACATCTCACCATCTCGTACCACTACGCATGGGAATAGGTATGGTCCATTATTTTTTTAACACACAGACACGAATATGCCTTTTTGCACGAAAAGCGAGGTATGCGCTCACTTATGGTCACGGCCGTTAAGGCCGGTTTACACTTTGCTTAGTGCGAGTGCAGATGATTATTAGGAGCGAATGATTAGTGAAAGTGTGAAGTGCAAGTAGTGTCAAATTCTGTTTAGTGGATGTGTTTAGTTTATCTCGGACACCTTTAATTTGGTACCTAAGGTCCTTACAATTTAAAAGACATTCATATTTTACATACTCCTGCACACATTTTTACGGTATATCTTCCGTCTATTTCGCATTTTTTGGGAGTTTTGCTAAACGCTAAACACTAAACAGCTGCTGCTGTCCAGACGTGTTTAGTGACAGGCACGCTGCGAGTGAGGGGGAAGGGAGGCGCGTAGGACGAGGCACTCGCAGTCCTCTCGCAAAAAAATAGTACGCGCTTCTATTCACTATACTGCGCAGTGTACTAATCACTCGCACTAATAAATCGCTGTCCACACGTGTTTACTCCCAACACTAAGCACTAACTACTAAGCAAAGTGTAAACAGGCATTTACTGAATAAGGCTGACTGAAACAGGGTTGGCGGGGGTGAGATCCTGTGCGGCCTTTCGGTTTGTTGCAATTGGTGATTGGCAATGTAAAAGTGTACCTTATGTCGCACCAGTAGCGGTTTATTTTTACGTGCCAAGATCACTGCGATAATGACTTTATTTGTTTGTTTATTAGTTTGAGTTTTATTGCTCTCATAATTTCGCTATTGTATTCTAACATTGAATGAGAAAAGAGTATCCAAGAGCATTATTTATTAGTGACGGACAAGAACAAACAAAGTCAACACATTTTTTATCATTTCTATATGTTGGATAGACTTAGGTATGTTAACGATTTTAAACTGTTCTTGAAGAAGTGCGGCTTTTTTCAAAGTGACCCGGTATAATATAATCAAAAAAATTGTATGGATGATGTTCCAGAAAACTAATTTGACATAGTTTATAATAGGTTGTTCGCAAAAAGTTTCGTCGCATTTTTTAAGAAAATTTAAACATTTTTTAATGTAGTTTATTTACATTTTGTTCGATTACTTTTTGCCATCTTGTAGGTAGGGACATGACCCCATTGCTATAGGAATTTTGAGGCTTCTGATCAAAATACCGCGGCAAGTGGTTTTGGCAGTCCTCTCGTGATGTCAACCTCACACTGCCTAAAGAACACTGAAGAGACCGAAACAGGTAGAAATCTGGAGGTGCAAGGTCAGAACTATACGGCGGATGCATTAACACTTCCCAGCGAAACTCTCTCAATTTTTGCTGAGTGGCTAAAGTTGTGTGAGGTCTAGCATTATCATGATGAAGAACCACACCCTTTCTGTTGTTTAATTCCGGCCGCTTTCTCTCAACCTCTTGCTTTAATCTCATCAGTTTTTCGCAGTAGAGTTCAGAATCGATGATCCTGCCTGGTGGTAACAGCTCACAGCATCCACACAGCATCACCTTGTTGAGAGTTAACCCGGGTTTCGCCACTTTCTGTGAAGCCTGACCGGCCTTTGACCACGACCTTTTTCGCACGTTCTTGTCGTACGTGATCCACTTTTTATTTCCAGTTATCAGCTTCTTTAGAAATGGTTCGGTTTCATTACGTCGTAATAAAGAATCACAAATGAGTGAAATGAGAAACCTAATGAACCGTGGTTCGTTAGGTTTCTTTCAGTGAGCTCGTGAGGTACCCAAATATCGAGCTTTTTTGTGTAGGTACTCAGTTTTTTTCAAATGCGCCAAAATTGTTTTGTGGTTAATTCCCAGTTCTTCAGCTACGTCGTAACTTCTGATATTCCGATCTTGCTGCACTTTTTCAAAAATGGCATCCATTTTATCCGTAATAGGATATCCATCTTTGACTTCAAAATTTCCGGATTGAAAACGCTTAAACCAAATTTGTGCTACTCTCACAGACACTGCACTAGGTCCATAAACATTGCAAATTTTTTTCGCGGCTTGCGTTGCATTTTCACCTTTTTTGTGGTAAAATTTTAAAAAATATCTCATTTCTTCATTAGATTCACTCATTCTCTTGACAGTAAGAAAAACAAATGAAAATCACACATTTTCCTCTTTTTAATTTGGAATTATGTTTTTTGAAATTTAAACTTTTAATGATACCAAAACCAGCCAGATACAAATAGTATAGCCAAGGAGATTTTATTACAAGTTCATACATACTATATGCGAAAATACATTTTAAATATTAAAAAAATAGAACATAAAAACACAGCCAAAGTTATTTTTTATTTTTTTATGAACAAAACAACTAAATAGTTGTACTTTTCGAAAAGGGGTCAGGAGGCCACGAAACGTCGATTATGTGTACTTTGATGGGTTTCAGTTCAATTTCAGTCCGAGTTGCAGTTGTCTCTATCGCACTTTTCGGGGGGCTCAAGGTTAGCAACAGACAGCAATAGATTTTATAAATAGGTACCTATTTTTCAATTCCCTCGCCCGTGCTTTGTTCTCTTAAATTGTAAAATGAGCTCCCCGCCGAGGTTTCCTGAATCAGCGAGTATGGAGTTCTTCGAGAGGGGTTCGAAAAGTTTTCCCTAGGCTGCGGTAACCGCTTACCATCAGGCGGTCAGCTTGATGTCAGCGACGTTGTATAAATAAAAATTGTAGTTCAGAACTTCCTACCCTAATTAATTTAATAAGCATGATTGATCGCCTTCAATAGGGCCGGCAGAGGTACCAGTAGGTAATGGATACGAGAGTTTAAACAACTTTCATAATTAGACTGGCTATTTATTACGGCAACACCATCTGTGTTCAGGTTTAGAACGTTATGTAGTAAGTTGAAAGTAAGGGCCTTAAAAAGTACGTATGTTTATTTTGATGAAGCTTTATCTACATAAGTAGATAAACGAAACAAAAAAAACGAAAATAAAATATTCTTAACGAGATACTAGACAAGGAATTAAGCCCCGAGCCAATTAAGAAAAGATGTTTCCTGAATTGACCCAACCGGGAGTCGAAGCCAATCGTGTCGTTTATACAGGTACAGTGTTACGTGCGTGTGCTCACACACATAGTCATTTAGTTTCTTGCCGGATTTGGTCGAGCCGTGATAGAGTCACCATATGTTTGCGTATAATCTATACTAATATTATAATGAGGGAAGATTTGTGTGTTTGTATTGAATAGGCTCAATAACTACAGGAACGATTTTAAAATTATTTTACTATGTAATGTAAATCTACATTAACAGGGATTGATATAGGCTATATGTTTTTATTTTTAATTTAGGGTATATTTGATGGGAAAGACAGTCTGCGCGGGTGAAGCCGCTGACGGACAGCTAGTGTGTTATTATAACTGTTATTAGGTTTTTTTTTTTGAAAGTGACCCCCATTTTCTGAATAAATATTACTTTTTTACATCGTTGTTGCACTTGAGCGGTTGTTGACCGTTCCAGCAAAAATAACAAAATCCAGTTCATTTAAAAATTGCTGGAATATTTCACTAGTAAAGCATTTCTAGTTTAATTACGGGCATATCTGGCTAAGAATGTGTCATGGGAATAACCCGGAGCGGAATGCTTGGCCACGGTGCGGCAGACAAATCCGATGTTATTGCTGTGTGGCCGTATTTATTTCCAACAAGGTTTGGCTTGCGACTTTAAATACCTGAATTCTAGTTTACTAAGTACGTTTATTTCCTGATCACAGTGAGCGGCTATCTAGGTATATCATAGCTATCGTGAGGGTAGCTACACGCATAATCGGGCCGGAATGAATTGGCACAGCCGGGCGGTAAAACCGAATATATAAAGTTAAATGTTCGGGAATCATGACCTCAGTTTAAATTTTAGTTTAGCTATGAATGTTGGAGTCGAACGTATGTAGAATTGCTATAGGTCGGCTTTTTCGTTCAGCAAGTACTGTCGAACCGAATGATGGCTGTGTGTGAGCTGAATGAAGCCGAACAAGTGCAGTCAGCTTTCTTGTTCGACAAATACTGCCGAACGCCACTTAATGTGAACTACCCTTATATAGTACACCTGTACATCTACCATCATGAGTTGTCGCTTTAAATTTACGTTATCGTTTGCGTAAAATATTTGTATGGCATTTCGTATAGAACCTCTGTTGAGTCGAAATGGAACTAAAAAACGGTACCATAATGTAACAATAGCATCTTTTGGTACAGTTTTTTCTATTTTAAAACCTTTAAAAAATTTATTCGACAAACCTTGTTTGTTTACTTCTCTAAAATATCCGTCTCGTTTTGAAAACATGAATATGCTTAATTGTTTCAAATTCATAATAAAACCCACAACAATAGTGAAACACTTCAGAACACTTCGTGAAACAAAAAAGGGAAGCCAAATAAAAACGGTTAACAGCCAGCCGTTTACAATTTCCTTATTGTCCGCGGTTTACAGTAAAATGTAAAAGAGAAAACAATAAAAGCAATGTACACTAACGTTGTACAAGGAACCGCTCTGTGACAAAGTTCCCATTTTGAAAGACAAAGAAAGAAGCCTGAGGGTTACCACGTGACGCTTGTTATTCAAAAAATGAAAAAGCTTAAAAGGCTTTGTGAAGGTCACTCACATGCATATTCGCTCGAGGAGAGCTCGTCACGAGTCGAATGTTCGGCATGTCGTTACAGCGACCTGGTGCGTGCTCTTCCCGGTTGTCAATTTTTATGAACAAATATCTGGGACTTTTAACACCAAGAAGAGAAGAATAAGGCTTAGGCAGAGCTTGTGCTAGGGGTGCCAGAGACTGATAAACTTACTTTAATATTTATTAATACATACTTAAATAGATAATAACACCCAGACACACAACAAACACAAATGTTCGTCATATGAATGTTTGTCATGGGTGGGGATCGAATCTACAACCTCCGGCGCTTAAGGCAGGATCGCTGTCATTGCACCAACAAGCCAGTCAAAACTTTGTATGTTACATTACTGATCAGCCGCTAAGCGCGAGCACTTTTTTATATTGCTCGTGAAGATGACCTCACTCCACCTGATGTAAAGCAGTAACTTTTGACCAAGAGTTATGAAAACTTTTGGAGCAGAGCCAAGCCGAATATTCATATTTGTGAGACGGATATTCATTTTCCGTGCAAATGTTACAACGAGCAAATACTTGATGCGAATATTCACATCGAACCGCCACACCCTAATGTTTACGTACTTTTAGGGTGTCCCGCCATCACCTGAAGCTAGAAACGGCTACAAAGGCACGAATGATGTGGTCTAAGATTGTACAAACTTCAAATAGATAAAAAAAAGTTTAAGTTAAAGTTGTTTCAATGTGCAGTGTTCGAGTAAATATGAGAATAAATAGATTGAAGTTTAAGCTGAAACAGTTAGCACATAAGTCCAGAGAAATTATGAACAATGGTTAACCTACGGAGACCCAAGGAATTTGGCAAGATGAGTGTCTCGCGAGGCAGCAGAATGTTTGTAGTGAAGCTTTTTTCTGACATATTTATCGTTAAGATACGCAAACAATTCATTTTTTTAAATAAAACGTGATAAATAAACTTGCGGGATTATTTATGTTGAGCGGTTATTCTACGTAGGGATGTATCGCATTATTAGAGAAATCACATGGACTTTACGAAAATTTTCTCAACTTAGCTAGATTAAGATAGCAAAGTGATAGCAGCTTTATAACTCACATAATAAAAAGTTAGATAAATAAAGTATATGTAATGTTTTTTATGTTGTACGATATTATCGATCTCAACTTGCTTTATTGGTGATTTTCAGTGCAGGAAAGCTAATTGACTGCCAACCTAACTTAAAATATAATCGGCTTTTAAGCGCCAAAAAGCTTTTATGTTCAATTTCAACGAGCATTCAGGTTGAAAAGCAGCACAGATTATTCCGAAAGCCGAGCACTTTCACGATATTCACAATAAAAAAAAGTGTTTTTTGTTATACTTAGAATATGTAGGATGTAGTTATCATAGATATATGATTACTTACAACCAGTCGTGTTTTTATGTTTTCTTTTTTATAAAATCTAGTCCATTAATTTTCTGGATGTTTGAACACAGCGGAAAATCTAACCAATTTTATTGATTTTCGGAGGCTCATATCTCTTTTCATAATTCATCATCATCATCAGCCTATTATACACCACTGCTGGACATAGGCCTCCCCCAATCGCGCCCTATCATCAGTTTGACGTATCCAGTTTCTGCCTGCAACCTTCCGCAAGTGATCACCCCACCTGGCCAAGGGGCGTCCTACACTACGTTTGCCGATACGCGGTCTCCACTCTAGAACACGCTTACCCCATCCGGAATATGTCATCTGCGAATCGTGAGTGAGAGATGTACTCGCCGTTTATGTTTATGCCCATCCTTTTCCAGTCCAGCGTCTTTAATATATCCTCCGGAGCATTGGTAAAGAGTTACGGGGATATGACATCCAACTGTCATACACCTCTGCGCAAATGAATGGGTTCAGACTGCTGGTCCTGTACTTGGAGACTCATAGTAGCAGCATCTTAAAGGAATCTCAACACTTCCATATAACGATGGTCTATTTGGCATTGTTGTAGGGATTCTAGGACAGCCCAAGTCTCGATGGTGTCAAAGGTTTTTTTATAGCCCACAAATGCTAGACACAGAGGTCGATTATACTCTTCAGACTTCTGTATAATCTGCCGTACCGTGTGGATGTGGTCTATGGTACCAAAGCCTCAGAGGCTGGAATATGTCGAGTCTTCTAGCGAGACGGTTCGTGACAACTCTGGAGAACAGTTACAGACGTGGCTTAAGAGTAAAATGGGTTAGCAGTTCTAAAGCAAGGTTTTGTCGTCTTTCTCAAAAAGAGAACTACAATACTCTTGTTCCACGCCTTTGGAGTTCTTACGTTGTGAATGACAGAGTTAAAAAGGCGCTGTAGTTCCTTCAGAACAGGAAAACCTCCTGCCTTCAGAAGTTCTAAAGTAACTCCATCTTCACCCGGGGCCTTTCCATTGCTGAGCTGTCTCAAAGCCAGCTCGATCTCATCTTGGCTGATGTATGGCAGATCGTCTGTATAGTGACGTGTAAGGGTGGCTCTAGAGTCGTGGCTGTGGAACATGCTATTAAACTCTTCACAAAATAAAAAGCCCATTTTGACAGTGCACGCCCATGAAGTTCGCTATTTTTTACCGATCGAAATGTTCTGAAGATAATTACATTTCTCATTGGTACCTGCTCACTCGGCTAAGTGTTGTGCATGACGATTTTTTCTTATTTTCCACAGACTATTAATAATCGGTTATGGAAAATAATAAATCTATCAAGATATTTTTTTTTAGGCTGACTCGCACTCGGCCGGTTTTATTTATTTAAATACTAGTGTAAAACCAATTAATTACTGAGTTTCACCAGCTGTGTGTATCTTTACCGAAAAGTATGAGCTTGGAGCTCAAAGCCGCAAATAATGACAACGCTGACGGGTGACCTGTATGTAATACGGGTTTTCTAAAAAACCTATCTCAGGCACCAGGCTCTCACAAACAAGTTGTCGTAAGATAAGACTAGTTTTAGTATACTCCATGTAACAACTTTGTGAGAGAAAATAAATGAATATATTACTACACACATCAAAAGTGTCTAGGGATCAACATATATTTTTGCAATAACTTTTCTCCTGATTGATATTAATTAAAATTTACTTTAAGGATTCATCAAATAAAGTGTTTTCGTTTGTCTACAGTAACGATAAACCAAGTCACCTTTGTATTAATAAAGAAATTTGCCATTTTCCTAATAAAGGGATTTTTGACATTTGAACCACTAACATTAAAGTTCGAAAAAAAGACTGAAATAACAGTTTTCTTTAAAATTTTATTGGGTAACTTAAACAATTATTATTAATAATCCGTGTTTCTACCGCGAACACTAACAACACAAGAACATCGGTTTGGCACAATCACGCTGTGGAATGGCCGCCCATGTTCGTTGCAACAACAAAAAAAGTTGAGGTTGCCTCTTATCCAAATCAACTCAGTTCTTCCGCCGATCCAAATACCCGCCCATACCATGATGGTTCCACCACTATAAGGATGGACTTCCTGGCAGGATTTTAATCGCTGTTGGCGTCCAGGGGTTCTCCAGTGTCGTATACGTCTTGTATCCGGTCTCATACCAAAACGAGACTCATCAGAAAAGCACACGAAACGCCATTGTTCTTCTGCCCAATTTCTGTGTTCAAGAGCCCATTGATATCGAATCCTACGATTGTGCATTGCTATAGGTGGTACCCTTAGCGGTCTTCGGGAATGAGAGTGATGAAGCCTCACGGCTAACATCATGGCGGTTATTGTTGGAGCTCTTCGAGTTGTGATTTGAATGTATCGGTCTTGTCTCCGTGTGGTGCAGCGATACCGTCCTCCATGGCGCTCAGCCACGGTACCAGTGCTTCGGTAACGTGTCCAAAGTCGACTGATAACACTCTGACTTGTATTCAGAGCTAAAGCCACAGTACGTTGCCGGGAACCAGCTTCTATCATTCCCACGGCTCTGAGCATTTCTTCCCTGCTTAAATGACGTCGCCGCTCCATAATAACGTTGGTTTTAATCAGTAGTAGGGAAACAGTAGCACTAATAATGTCTTCAATGCGTTGTATGTTTTTATAGGGAAAATATTGACAGCTGATTTTCATCTTTTACTCGAATTTGATTGACAGTTCCTGTTTCAAATTATGAAATGCACCAAAAAGGATCCATATAAATTTATAAAATCATAAATTTATTACAAAGCCAATTATCCAATTAGCCATTTATCTCAATCTCAAGAAATCCGCATAAAAATGCTTGATCCCTAGACACTTTTGATGTGTGTATATTACTGATTTCTACAGAATGGCTTGTCTCTGACCAAGTGGCATATGACTTAGCGCCCATGCGCACACAGCACAGTATTTCATAGCCATCTTGTGAAGTTGACTGTACGGCCGTTAATATTTGATAATTTTTCTCGACTCTGCTTTGCTTTTGGACTATTTCCGTTTACTATCAGGTTGACCTCGGCTTTCATATTTTGGACATTGATTTAAACATAGTGATTTGAACTCGATTTTGGTGTTGTTATATCGTACGAACTCTGTTTCAACATGTCAAAAAGAGGACGTACAATCAACAGCCAGTCACGCGACTTGGTTGTGAAATTAACCGAATACCTACTTCGAACGCGAATCAGTTAATGGTGGACCTTTATTGCCCATAACGCAAGTAAAAATCGCGTCGCATAAGCACTTGGGATCGGCAAAAAAACTATTCGAACCACCTTGAAGCCAAAGTATGGACCTTCCAGTACTGAAATAAATGTATTATGTACGCCTAAAAAGAGGAAGAAAAGCAAACCTGCCTGAAAAGCCTATAACAGGTATTGACACATTTGACGCAGACGCTATTCGAAACCACGTGTTTGCTTATTACACAAGAAATGAAAATCCAACTGTGAGTAAATTGTTAATAACATTACGAGAGGCTGGCCTGTATAGTGGCGAAGCCACGTAATAATGAAGAAAATTGGATTCAAATACAAGATAACCGACAAGAGAAAAATTATGATGGAACGATATGATTTAATTTTACAGAGAGTATCGTTCTTGAGGGAGATGAACAAAGTCACAAATCGGGACAATGTCATATTTGTCGATGAGACTTGTCTGAACTCGAATCATACCGTGCCGCAGTCTTGGACGGACAATACGAAGGCATCTTGCTCAAAAGTGCCAATGGGATAAGGTGGAAGCTTAATAATCTGCCAAACCGGATCAGCTGGGGGAGGTTTTGTGAATGATTCCTTGCTCGCATTTGAGTTTAAAAGTACAAATGAATATCACGAAGAAATGGACGCAAATAAATTTACAGAGTGGTTTACTAACTTGTGAACAGTGCATAATCATCATGGACAATGCATCTTAACATTCGGTTCAAATTAATAAAGCACCTACTCAAGCAAATAAAAAGGATGATATAGTGGCAAGGCTAAAAAGATAAGGCGTTCAAGCTGACACGAAATTGTTAAAAGTTGAATTGCTGCAACTGGTAAAAGAAAATGAACCTGCGAAACTAAAACATAATATTGATGAATTGGCACTTCAGCATGGACACAAAGTGATAAGAACGCCGCCGTACCATTGTCAGTACAAAGCTATGGAGTTAATTTGGGCTCAAGTGAAAGGATACGCAGCAAACCACAATACAAAGCCACAATTCTCCACTAAGAAAATGATGACATTTCTGAATGAAGCTTGTGTCAAAATTACTAAAGTGGTAGAAAAAACTCGAAAAATAATAAAAGAAGACTATGACAGAGACGTAATTAAAAATGAAATAATTATAAATAAGATAAGATAAGATAAATATACGTTATTGTACAACTACAAAGAAAATAATTACAACAGTGCTTAAAAACGAATAAAAACTTAGTATAGTACAATTTAGGCGGCCTTATCGCTAGGAAGCGATCTCTTCCAGGCAACCCACGTGTAAGGAATTTACTAATAAAATAAGAGTAGTGGGTAAGGTAATGAGAGATCATAGGATAAATTAAAACATATTGTATGATTACTCCCATACACAGGTCGTGAATTTATAATGGATAATAATAGTTTAATATAAACATATAACATACATGTTAGAGATAAATATCAATATACACAAAGAAATAGTAATAAGGAGAACAAAAATATTTGGTTTGGCTTATCCATGCACTAGATAACTAAAATACAGGTTACAGAGAGAGGAAATATGCTTTTACTCGGGACTTGAAAGTATGTAAGGACTGGGATTGCCTGATAAGTGACGGTAAGGAATACGGGTGACCATAGCTCAGCTCGACTGACAATTTTGGCTCATCATCTGAAGAAAATGATTGACTGAAGATTAACTTTTTTTCGTTTTTTTTTTTGTGATTGAGTGAATGATTGTAACAAAAATGTTGATTTATTGAAAATTGACCTTTCGTAACATTGTATCATTTCAAATACTTACAGTATCAAAGTTACAGTAAATTTTCTAATCAGAACTTTAAACCAATGTACTTTACAATGCTATAAGCAATCACCCCTACGGCTACCTAACTACCCTCGCCACCTTCTTATAAAAGGAGTAACAAGTCGCCGGGGCTCACTTGCTACTTTAAATATTAGGGTTGAGAGCCTTCTGCGCTCACCCTACAGACCGGTGAAGCTGCTAAGGCCGTCGAGGCCAAGCAGCGGCGTCCATACAAAAAAAAAAAAAAAACCGGGGCTCACTTAGTTCCGAGCGTTTGAAGCGTGCACATCGGTCGTGTAGTGTTTATGTTTAGGCATTTAGTGTTAGGCTTACAGTTTAGGTCTAGATTCTGTTTCTCTGATTAGTGATTTACTTTTGTTTTGTTAAATAAATATTGTTGAAAGAATTAATAAAATAATGGTTTCTACCTTTGTTTTTTTTCAATGTTTCTGCCTCCGATTTCTAACATCAGAAGTAGGATAAGTAACTTATAGCCCACAAAAAGGAGGAACAGTCTCGTGCACGGCTTAAGTTTTGTGTGTGTTGTGATAATGACTAGCGGATCCAGTCGAAGTGAGCGTAGGTCGCGACGTCGTTCTCGCAGCCGTTCTAGTAATAGGTCGTGGTATGGCTCACGGAGTCCTTCAAAAGTGTGAACGTCGAACTGTCGGTCGCGTCGTCATTCCCGTAGCAAAACACGTAGTGACAGTCAGCGCGGTCTCGTAATACGTCGCGTCGTGATAGGTCACGTCGCCGTTATCGTCGCAGTGATAGATCCCGTTCACCCAGTAGGCATAAAATTACGGATGGGTCGGCCATAATAAGTTCAATTCAATTATGAATCGTTTAACGTCGATCGAAAATAGCTGTGTATTCCGAATAAAACAATAGTGCGTTGTGGCCCCAGTCACATGAGTGATACTACCGTGGGCGAGTTGAATACATCGCAATCGAATGTGACACGAACAACAAACTCATTACTAAATACCCACATTTCAACACCACAAATAAAATAATTTTCATTCGAGCATGTCAAAAACAACTAGGGCTCCTGTCGATGCTCTTAGGTCGCTTCAACCAGTTAGATCTCAAAATTACTTCGTTTCAAACTCTCCTTTTTTGCAGCCTCATGGAAACTGCAGTTGATCCTCAACATCACCAAACAGAAACACTACCCAGGCTTCACCCCTTAATTTGATGATTGGTACGGATGTAATGTAACCACACCGTTAATCCGAAATCTCGTTCGTGATATCGCTGTTGAAGGCCCCAATCCTAATAAAGAGGCGTGGCGTGAAATGTGCCACAGCAGGACAAGCGAGTTGACGTCTACAAACAAGCAGCGACAAGACTACTACTCTAACCGACTAAGATGCCCACCTCGCCAGTTTAAACTTGATGATCTGGTGTTTGTTATCAAGTTCTCAGTCTACTGGAAAACTTGATCCGGGAATGCGGGGGCCTTACAGAGTCATGAAAGTTCTACCAAATGGTCGGTATGAACTTAAGCTGCTCAGTTGCAGCTATGGGAAGACTACAAGCAGCGGCACAGTATATGGTGCCCTGGCGTGGCGAGTGCCCTAAGTCATGCGCAGCTTTCTTTGAGGGTATGTACATGCCTTTGTGGTTTGAACTACAGGCTTACCCAGCCTTGGCGTTCACTGTTTAGACTACAGGCTTTTAGCCTTGGCGTCAGTTATCTGAACTTCAAGCGTGAAGCCTTGGCGTTCTATTGTCAACCTTCGGGCTAACTGCCCTGGCGTTCGTTGAACTTCTGGCTAACTGCCCTGGCGTTCGTTGAACTTCGGGCTAACTGCCCTGGCGTTCGTTGAACTTCGGGCTAACTGCCCTGGCGTTATACATATAATTTAGGCGTTCGTTGAACTTCAGGCATGTTGCCTTGCCGTTCTTACTTACACAGGTATTCCGGATGGTGTGGTGGCGATGGAAAAAGAGATTTGTGCGGATTAGTGTGTTAAATTTAGGCTAAACTAGATTATTATAAACTGAGTCTTAACTTTCAGATGAGAACGTGGATGATCATGAGCCATTGGATAGCACATCGTCCTCTGAGAGTCTTTCTATGCCTTCACTGGACAGAGACCAGGACTCCAGATCTGCTGGTGTTGCTGGTCCAAGCGGCGTGACACCGGGCTCTGAAGTCAGACTATCGATGCCCCTACTGGACGGAGATATGGACATTGATGCAGACTGCGCTGCACCACGCGTCGTCTACTTGGGAACGCGTGTCGGGGATCACCCCTAAGGCGTCCTAACTACCCTCGCCACCTTCTTAAAAAAGGGGCAACAAGTCGCCGGGCGCTCTCTTAGTTCCGAGTGTTTGAACCGTGCACATCGGTCGTGTAGTGTTTAGGTTTAGGCATTTAGTGTTAGGCTTACAGTTTAGGTCTAAATTCTGTTCCTCTGATTAGTGATTTACTTTTGTTTTGTTAAATAATTATTGTTGAAAGAATTATGAAATAACGGTTTCTACATTTGTTTTTTTTAAATATTTCTGCTTCTGATTTCTAACAATACATATTCAAATCGATCAAACACTCATGCAAACTTGAACTTATTTATTTCGTGAGTATCGAATACTGAGTCGTATGGGTACATCACTAGTTACGTCGTGAAGACAAATGTCAAAACGGGCCTTTTATTTTGTGAAGAGTTTAGTGGCCATTGATTTTTTGGAAACAAAAATATTCCTCTACATGTACTACATGTACTAGCATTATCCAGGGAGGAAACAGAAGTTCACATTTTTATGGAAAAACGTGGCTTTTGTATCCCTCTAAAACATCGCTTTAAACATAGTATCTACTCATTAAACATTAATATGCAATATATTTTAAATAACGCAATTATCACAAAATTTACAAATTCTGTTTATCCTTGTAAGTAGGTACCTAGCCAAAAGCAACACGCTACTTTCGTGTCGATGTGTCAAGTGAAAAATGTACGGAAATGACATAAGCACCTAATCGAGTTGATATTTGACGTCAGTTCCATACATTTTTTAATTTGACATGTCGAAATAAAAGTACGGTGCATGTTGCCCTTGGCTGGCTCCCAAGGTCTGTCCACCGTGTCGGAGAGCGCCCACAAGATCTTTTGCCTTCGATTTTACCTTATGTAGGTACGTACAACACTATTAATATGTGAGTAGTAAAGAAACGGGGCTACAGCACTGTTTACTTTACTCAGCCGTAATAAATTACAATAAATAAATAAATAAATATCTGGGACAATTCACACCAAGATCATCTGACCCCAAACTAAGCAGAGCTTGTATTATGGGCTTCAGAGACTGATAAACATACTTAAATATTTCTAAATACATACTTAAATAGATAATAACACCCAGACACACAACAAATACATATGTTCGTTACACAAATATTTGTCATGGGTGGGGATCGAACCCACGACCTCCGGCGCTAAAGGCAGGATCGCTGCCATTGCGCCAACAGGCCAGTCCACAATAAATTATTCTGTTCTGTGTAGTTATTTAGGCATAATATTAGAGTTGTTTTTGATTAGAGCAGAATGTTTCACAAAAGAATCAAGCAATTATAGGCATTTATTTGGCTTTAAAAGCGCCTCAGTAATTGGCTCTTCAAAGGTATTGGTTTTACGTATCAAAATTTGAGCAAGAAATGACATTAATAGGATTAAATAATAAATAATTCAGTTGCTATTCAGGCAGATAAATGCCTATCTTGTACCTTTGAGATTAATTTTAATTAATTAATTTTTAAGAATTTTTTTGTTATCGGAGTCAAGCATTGCTACTTTTACATTTGTTACTACGTTGGTATTTGAGGAGGCTTTTGCCTGAACCGTAAATTGTGTTTAGCAATGTTAGGACTTAAACTGGACGTTTTGATAGTACACTTTTAGGTATTATCTTATCTAAGTGAAAGTAAAAGTAAAAAATATCTTTATTCATATAGACTTATAAAAAATTATGACAAGTCATATACAAAAAAAATATAGCAAAAATATACTGAATAAAAATAAACTTACATAAAATAATACTATGATAGTTCATATCATAATTAAATATAATGTGACTCTACCACCGGTTCGGAGGTTGTTACCGATCGAGAAGACTCCGGCAAGAAACTCGATGGTTACTCTTTTCAATCTTGTTTTTATACACAAAAATTGAATTGACAGAGTAAAGTCATAACAAAAAAGTGTGCAGAGGAGCAGATTATACCTAAGATGACCACAAATTCTTATCATTTAAGAAATCCTCAACACTATAATAACCTCGCTTCATTAACTTAGCTTTAATTTGTGACTTAAACTTGTGAAGAGGCAGTTCAACAAGAGTTTGCGGAATCTTATTAATTAAAATATTTTACACATTGACCAACAAATGATGTCCCTACCTTATGCAGTCTTAGACTGGGAGTTAAGAGCTTATTTTTATTTCTGGTATAGAGTTTATGAACATCACTGTTTTTTTGAAGACATGCAAGTTTTTACGGACATATACTACATTATCATAAATAAATTGAGAGTACACAGTTAAAATATCTATCTCTTTGAATACTTCACGAAGCGAGTCGCGTGGTCTAAGGTTGTAAATGGCACCGGAAGAATTCGTACCATTGTTAATCACTTTTTGTATTCTATCAGTGAGGTAAGATTCTATAAGGCTAAGTGAAATATTTGAAACACCGTAATGTCTCAGCTTAATCAGTAGGATTTCATGATCTACGCAGTCAAATGCTTTTGATGAATCACAAAAAACTCCTATTGCATCTTGCTTGCCTTCCCACGCATCAAATATGTGTTTGATGAGCGCAACACCTGCATCGGTTGTATTCCTATTGGTAGTGAATCCAAATTGATTACTATGTAATAATTCATTCAAGGCAAAGTGAGAATGTATGTAGCGTATCTATGTAGTGTGTAAAAAAAAAATGTATGATTTAATGTATCTTTTACAAGCGTGATACTCGTATCTATTTTTTATATATTTATTTAATTCTAATCTTATATGCTATGTGTTGGATTCTAGTCCAGATCAAAGCAAAGAAAAAAAAAACTGACTACACGTGGATCTCTGAGAGCAAATTTTTCTTGACAGCTTCCCTCCTTTGTGAGCCGTCTGAAAATCAGCGTTACGGCTCGGCCACCGTGTCGCAACACATGCTGGAGATGGAGACATTTTTGCTACTGTTGCACTGCATGTCTTGTTTTACGTATTTATTTGTATAATTGCATCTGTTGTGTTATGTCGTGTTTTGGTATGCAAAATAAATAAATAAATAAATGTAATTGATTCAATATTATTTTACTTATAGCTGGTAGAATAGAAATAGGTCTATAATTGGATGGGTCACTTTTCTCACCTGACTTTTATAGGGGTATGACTTTACTAATGTTCATTTAATTAGGGAACTGACCCTTGTCTACACAGTTATTAAAAAGTAACGCTAAACTAGGGGAGATGGTATCTATGACTGATTTAAGTATATCAACAGAAATACCCCATAAATACTCCGTTTTTTTATGTTAAGTTCTTCAAACGATTTGAGGATGGTATGAGGAGATATACGATCAAAGCAAAAACTAGTGGCGCACTCATTAACACTTGATGTGAGGAGATAACTAGCTAGCAGTGAACTAGAATTTAGTTTACTGGTAGTAATAAAAGGTATCTCAGAGAAAAATGATTCAAATGTATTAGCTATATCAACGTCAGACTTAATCATATTATCTTAAATTTTAAGTGAGAAAGAGTTATTGCTTGGTATGGACTTACAAGTTTCTTTGTTTTATAATATTCCAAGTCGCTTTGATTTTGTTTTTTGCTTGTTTTATTTTGTCTCGCAAAAACATGGACTTGGCAACATTGCAAGATTTTTTAAATATCTTAGAGTAAGATTTAACATAGTCTGCGAGTTTGGGACTATGAAAGTTCGCTTTTAAATCATATAATTCGGATACATAATTTAGTCCTACTTTTATGAATACCTGGAGTAGCCCAGTGACTGAATTTAAATTTATCAACTGTCACTTTTTTTTTTAAATGGTGTTATGTTTATACATTATCAGATTGAACAAATCCTCATACTGATCATTTATGTTCTGGTCTTGGTGTGATAAGTAAGGAAGTTGATTGTTTATATTGTTTTTAAATATCTCTATACGTTTCTGAGTAACTGGTCTAAAAATAATTTCCACCGATTGAGGGACATGACGGTGCTCAAATTTGGTTAACAGACCACAATGGTCTGATTTTAAACAATTAATTATTGATTTCTCCTTATAAAAATTTTCACAAAAAATATTATCCAAGCAGGTAGCTGATAACGCAGTGATTCTAGTTGGTTGATCAAAAATAGTAATAAATTGAATGATTTAAAAATACTCAAAAATCTAAGTGAGGTTTGAGAAGAGTCTAGAATATCTACATTAAAATCACCACAAACAACCACCTTCTTGTTTGATTTACATACTCTCTTTAACACTTCTTCCAAAGTTTCTTCAAACAGTGAATAATCCGCAGATGGTGGTTTAGACACACAAACAATAATAATCCGCTCTAACTCTGCACATGAAATTTCAATAGTTTGCTCAATTGAGAGTGCTACCACATCTTTGCGTTCTATAAACTTTAAGTTATAGTGCAATAATATTAGTGACCCACCCCGAATAGCTGAAACTCTCATGAACATACTAGCGACGCTATAATTATCAAATCTTTTTTATACTCGCATTTTCTATACTCATATTTTAAATGAAAAAAAAATATTTTCTTTCTACCTATTCGGACAAGCGGGTAAAATAACAAAGATGATGCTTGCAGCGTTTTTTGAGTGAATCTTTTCTAGCAATTCGCCCCAATTCACGTTTTACCCCACAAATTTGGGATAGGCTTTCTCCCAGTACAACTCGAGGCTCGAGGCTCACTCTCGGGTGTCCCTAGGCCACATTGCTATACTATTTAGACTGAGATCCTTCTGCACTCACTCTACGCTGTCTAAAGTCATCTGCGGCCGAAACAGGAGAAGGAGGTATCTGGATGGTAGGTTACATAAATGGTACTATTATACTGTACCTACCTGCACAGCAGGGTTGGCTCGGAAGTAGGCGAAGAGCGCGCCGGTGATGGTGAGCAGCGCTACTACGTTTAGCGCCAGCTGCAGCATGCGGAACCGACGGGGAGAACCTTCAATGCTGCTGCCTAGAAGCATTTGTGAGGGACAACTGTACCTGTACAGCAGGGTTGGCTCGGAAGTAAGCGAAGAGCGCGCCGGTGATGGCGAGTAGCACCACCGCGTTTAGCGCCAGCTGCAGCATGCGGAACCGGTGGGGGGAGCCCTCGGTGCTGCCGCCGCGGATGTCGCGGAGCATCTGTGGGAAAGAATATACACAGCACATGAGTAAATAAACGGAACAGAGACAAACTTAGATTAAATCAAATAGCGGAAGATACGGCACGTCCTCAAAATTGACAACTGAAAACGGGGATGATGCACAACTACATTATCGTTGTGCGATGTGAAGGACAGAGACTAACTTATTTGTTTTGACCTTAGCATAAGCGAGTACAAATTATGCATGCGGCGCGACACCTCTGACAGATAGTTCGCTTAGAACAAACCCGCCATTTTGACCAAGCACGCAGACAGGTGAGTTTACCGGCGATACCAGTGAGTTTCAGTGTCGCGGCCAGTCGCACTGTCGCGAGTGTTGTCGAACTTGGTGCAATTTTTCACATGATGAATTTTGTTTTTGGCCGTATCTGTCAAGTAGGTATAACCTACCTACTTCATTTTTAAATTTCAGAAGGAATATAGCAGTAACCCTGGGCGGTCACGAAAGTTTACGAAAACGGTGCAAGCGGTCCTTCTGTAAACTCTTTATTCTATGGACAAAGCTTCAACAACAGCGCTGTGACGTTAGCTCCACCCCCATCATCAGTACTTTGAGTATGTTCCCTTAGACACCATTCCCTTCATTTGTACCAAAATTCGCTTTTACACGAATTATTTCCCCTATTTGGCAGTTTTTCGTCTTCGTTTAGTGGGCTACATCTTGGATAATTTACACCAAGATCATTGTGTGTTACGCGTTGTCGTGCGTTGACGTGCAGAGAAAGAAAAAAAAGGGGGAAAATCTAATAAATATATTAGGCAAATAATAGCATCTGCATGCGAGACAGAGGTAATTAATTTGAATTAACGCCACAAGCAGCACCTAACTAAGCTTTCCCGGATTAACCCAACTTCCAAATAAAACTGCAGAACTGCAGCGAACAGTCATAGCCTAATTAAACCCGCGCTTATAATTTGAACTTCCAGTTCAGGTTACCCGCTTCATTGCAGAAGTCCAACTTAAAGCCTCAGGTGATTGAACAAAGTCTGGTTAACTCGTAAACTGAAAGCTGAAAAGTGGGAGTGCATCGGACATAAATCTGAGTAGATAGCGCTTGTATGAAAAATGTGCCAGTTTTATTGATGCGAATCGAGACGTCACGATAACGTTTAATGCACAAATTAAAGAGTTTACAGAAAGACCGTTCTGGCCTTTTTTAAGTATAATTTGCCCGACCGCCTAGGGATGCTACTATAATATGCTCTGAATTTTTAAAATGAAATAGGACCCTGGTAAAGTTATAAGCCCGATTCGACAGAACAGAACCCGCCAAGAACGAAAGACATCATGTGAAAAATTGCACCAATATTGACAAAAAAAAAACACTTGCTGCGACACCGATTCGCACCAGTATTACCTGTAAACTCACTGTGTCTGTGTGTGTACTCTAAATGGTGGTTTATTCTGAGCGGACTATCTGTCCGGGGCGAGGCGCCGCGCGACATGCTTAATTTGTGGTTTTAGTGATATCTATCAATAGTAATTCATCATTTCTCAATCGATTTTAATGAATATATTTATAAAACCCTTCCGTTACTGATAATGTAAAATTCAGAATTAGCGTGTTGGTTTTTTTTGAAAGTAAAGGGGAGCGTTAACAGAGGATAGCTACGAGATTATAAAGGAACGGGTCCGGGCGTGTGATGTCGCGGGCAAAAGCTAGTTTCATTCATAAAAAGTGGAACAATGAGTCTAAATCGACATGCGCTACCCGTAACGGTTTAGTGTGAACTAAATAAAGCAGCGTTAGGATGCTTTTCCACCAGGTACGTCTATGCTCCCTTGCTGTGCTGCGTTTGATGTCCACCAGTAACATTCTAGGTAGCATAATTTGGTGGAAGCGCCTCTACTAAGCTATGTTTTTTATATGAATGGATGCGTGCTGCACGTGCCTTCCTTATTGTCTGTGTGAAAAATCGCATAGCTCAAACTGCGCTTCTTCCTCGCACAGCTACCTTGCGGCGGCGCATCTTCGGAGCACATTTTACTCGCTCCGTTACACAGCATAGCATCAGTGGGAACGGTCTAAATAATTCTAATTCTCTAATCTAAGTTTCTTAGCTTAGCCTGCACATCCTCGAAGCATAGCTGCATAGCACATATGCAAAGTAGTACCTACTCTAGCGTCATCTATCCCAATGTATGTCTGTGTAGTGCATCGAATTACCGAGGAGCGCTAACCCGCTTAGGGAGCGGCGCCCGAGGGCGGATAGTCACTGAGGCTCGCAAACAAAGCCATTGATAGCCAGTTTTGTCGTCTGCCACCGCTTTGATAGTGTGGCCCAATGTGAAAGAGAACTTTATGTCTACCATGAGTTTGCCTCACGTATCTACGAGAGTTAACTACTGCAAATTGTATGCTATTTTTTGTTCCATGAGACTAGCCAAGAGCAACACCTTGTTTTTGCGTCAGGAAATGCGTTTAGGCATTCCCAAGGCACTGGGTTCGGGACACCTGGGATATGTGGGACTCGGAACTCCTGGGAGAACAGATACCCCTACCCACTAAAACCTGACGGTGGTCATCTTCGGCGCAGAATGGAAGGGACCCGGGATAGCCAACAAGGGAGAGACTACTCACAGAACCCTTCGGCGCGCAAGGCCGCCTGGCAGCCAGCTTCGGGAGGAGCAAGCTTTACTCCAGTGCACGATAACACAGACCACTGTGTTCGGAGACACGCGTTACCGTCTTCCTCGGGATCGCAAACCGAAACACACGCAGCCCCCCCCGTGTGTGCTTCGCGACCCCAACTGTGGCCACACGCCACGACGATTTTTAGTGTAAAAATCGTTCAAATGTATGGGGATAGCGTGGCGTGTTGCTCTTGGCTAGCCCCCCTGAAACAGGTAACTTTTCTCGCAAGCTTTCCTGCTTGAGTAGGATGGGGAACATACATCTATGCTCTGTTATTTTCCTGCCAAATTAATCAATATCAAACAAATGACAATTCCGAAACGGAAAAACCAGTAAACCTAGAAAAAACATGAATGTCATGTAACTAAACCCCGCGTCATATAAGTTAGTGCGTTAGTATGTCCTCTGCGTGCGTGCATATATAGTCTTGTGTCGAGCAGCAAAAACTGTAACACTGTAAATCATTGTCATATTAACTTTATTCAAGTTGTCATAGCAATGATTAGGGAAATAACATATGGTAAATACAATGGGAACAACTATGAGCACTTAAATGCTTAGCTACTTCTTTTGCTGCCCGTACCAAACAGAAGAAACTGCCCTCAGCCTTCCTTGCCTTGATCCGCGCCTGTGACGCAGTTACCAGGAGTGTAGCAAGCCGGGTCAGTCACGTCCGATGACACTATCATTCAGAGGCGTCCGTTTGTTACCGACCTTTTGTAGTCATAACGCAGACTATACCACGTTTGGCAGCTTTTGTCGATGGAAATATATTTTATCCATGAACAACACATTCAGCACTATACAGAATATTAAACAATCAATAGGCAAACCGGTGTTGCGGGAAACCACAAAAGTATTACCACAGTGTAATATTTATTCAAAAAGCACACAGTGAGCTAAAACTTCTTAATAAATCAAAACTCTATATATTAACAACGTACAATAAACTAGTATAAATAACAGGAATTGTGTCTGAATTACTCAGCAATTAACTATTCGCGCAAAAAGATATATCTCAGATGCTATAATAAATGAATAGGCTAGACTTAAATATATATAAAATGTAACCTATGTTTATAAGAATTATACAGCATTGTATAACATACGATTGCTACACCCCCCTATGTTAAATATTAAAAAGATAAATAAAACAGTGGATTTAGTGGGATTATTACAGGAAATTCAATACCAATTTGGCAACCTGATGTCTTTCAGTTAGGGTATTCAAGCGGGGCGTGAAAAGGCATTTTTGCAAGATTCAAGATGAGGATGGCCAGCTCAGTGATTGCTTTGCATTACTGTGCTTGTCAGTATCATAACTGGACCTCGCGACCGCTTTCCATTAACGGAGTGAGGTCATTTTTACGGGCATTATGAAAAAAATGTGTGGTACTCTGTTCGTGCATTCTAGGTATACTTACAGGCACCAAGTTGGATTAGTTTTCTGCCGCTCATTGTCCGAGACGCGGGAGTGTTTGCCCGGAACTTGCGCAGTTACACGCCACTATGTCGCGGAAATTAAGCACTGCAGCGAACTTCCTAAGATTTACGAAGTAACCTAACTTGGCAGGATTGTTTACACATGTACGGGCTGTTTCCTTTCCTACAATATATCAGAGTGCAACAATGGCTGGTTGGCACGTCAACCCGAGAATGAAATATGTCAGTCTATGCGAATTGAACTGCTCGGATTTCCCTTTATCTTCAAGCTGTGTGTTATTGTAATGTGCTCAAATTTAAAAGTAACTTAAGTCCCTAGTAGTAGTGGCTATTCCCTCCCTTTTTTTAAGGTTTTGTAGCGTGTGTTGAATGCCTAGCTCCTGAGGTACCTAGAGGATCAGGATTTGATAAGCGAATACGCCTTTCGTAATGGTCGGCCGACTGGCGATCTTCTTGTGTATCTCACACACCGCTAGGCTCAGACCTTTGAAGGTCAAGGTAAGGCTTTGGCTGTTAGAATAGATATTGCTGAGGCCTTCGGCGGGTCTGGCATTTAGGTCTTATATCAAAGCTTCCATCTTACGGACTGCCCGAGCTTTCTTGTCCAGCAGACGCATTAAAGCCGTTGGTGACGGTAGTTGCTCCGATAGCTTGCACATTAGTTCGTGCGTCCCACAAGGCTCTCCGCTATCTCCAACGCTATTCTTCTTACATATCAATGATATGCTCTCTAATGATGGTATTCATTGCTATGCGGATAATAGTACTGGAGATGCCTTTTACACAGACCGAGCAAATATCCCTCGTACCATCGTGGTGGAAAAACGAACCAACCTTGTGCCTGAAATCGGTAATACCCTACCTTGGGTTTCCGATTGGGGTCGGGACAATTTGTTCCAGTTCAACGCCACTAACACAGAAGTTTGCGCGTTCACCGCTAAGAAAACTTCATTCGCTGTAGCTCCTCAGTTCCAGAACACTACCCTTACCTTAGCAAATAGTATTGGGATTCTTGGAGTTGACATATCTAGTTACGTGCAGTTTCGGAGTCATTTGGAACAAAAGGCGAAGTTGGCATCTAAAAAGCTCGGTGTGCTATACAGGGCGAAGCAGTACTTTACTTTTAGGGAAAGACTGCTGCTGTATAAAGCGCAAGTCAGGCCACACGTGGAGTACTGTTGTCACCTTTGGGCAGGAGCGCCAACTCGTGCGTGCGACCCGGATGGTCGACGATCCCAAACTGACAAGAGGTTTAAAGCCGTTAAGTCTGCGGAGAGACTTATTCATTTATTTTTTATTTATTTATAAGGTACACCAACAGTATACATAATTATATACATTTGTTTAAAAACTAAAAATAAGTAATTCTTAATACATATCCTTAAGAGGCGTACACAGCAATTTTCGAAATAGGTAGGTACAGCATTTCTTAACAACTAACTATAATTAAATAATCTCATTTTTGTACTAATCTTACTTAATAGAAATAAAAGTATACAAATCCAAAGCAAAATAAAGACTGCGCCTCCTTATGCGTGTTCTACCGCTTGTGCAACGGGATTTGTTCTGAAGAACTGTTTGATATAACTCTCCGAATGTGGTGGGATCACAGTATTTTTAAAATGCATTTATGAAAGGTGGGAAATCAGCTCTTTTTAAGTATCCCAATCACACACACAATGTCCACTCGTTATAATAGAACAATGGCACAGCTGTACTTATAATCAAACTACGAGTTCGTACATATTTCACAATGCATTTTACAAAATGAGTTCTTATATTGTATCAACAATGTATTTTTAACCAATTATTTTACCACCGTTTTCGTTCTCGGTTTGTTATAATAATATACGATTTATTAAAGTAACTAAACATTATACTACAGCTGTATATAGTACTGCTGTATCCTTTTTAAATAACAATATTTGATTTTGGTTTAAAATAAATATGTATGATTTTTGCATGCGGAAAAATATTAAAAATCTATTCTATTAAAATACCTTCAGTCTTTGCTTTCACTTGATTAAATTTGTTTTCAAGTGTAAAAATATTTTTCTGTTTGATAAAAACGTTAACATCAAATTTCATGAACGTGCCACTCTTGGCAGTATCGCGACTCAGGAAATTGCATTTACAGGTGAAATAACAACAGAAGTTTCAATTTCCTCAACGCTGATTTTCATAATGGTTTTTAAAATAATATTTTAGGTTATTTCAGCCAGTTGTCATTGATTCTAGTTGTTTTTATTGATGACGATACATCATAAAAGAAGGGCGGCGAAACTCGACTGCATATTTTACGAAAACGTTACCAAACGGACATAATTATGTTAAATAAATAGAGTTAAATTTGTTGAATTTATTTCCTTAAATTCGGGAGTTTTAGAGAAGGCAGGTCAAAGATAAATTATTCCAGATTTGAATGAAGCAAAACTTTTCTGTAGTGCAACAAAACGTTCAAAAACTAAACGGTTTTATTTTCTGTACGAGTATTCCAATTTACGCAGAAGTTTTCAATTACTTACTTACTCCTGTGGCTCAGCGACCCAAAGTGTGTCTTGGCCTCCGATACAAGATAGCGCCACCTATCTCGGTCCCCTGCGGTTTCACGCCAGTCTCCCGGTTGAAGCTCCTGAAGGTCTGCACCTACAGCGTCACCCCACCGGTAGCGAGGGCGACCGACCGGCCGTCGACCAACAGGTTTTCCGAGATATGCTTTCTTGACACTTCGATCTGAAGCCATTCTTTCAATATGACCGAGCCACCGGAGTCTGTGTGCTTTGGTCTCTCCGATAATGTTGGGCTCAGCCATCAGTTCCTCCAGCTCCGTATTTTTCAGGATTCTCCAGTTTCCATCCTCTGTTCTCTTAGGTCCAAACAGTTTTCGGAGTATCTTCCTTTCGACAACCAGCAACTTATTTTCCTCTTTAAGTGTTAGTGTCCAAGTCTCGCACCCATACATGAGAATTGGTCGTATAACGGTTTTATAGATTCTCATCTTTGTTGTTCGGCTTAGGAGCTTGGACACCAACACCTTATGAAGTGCAGCGGTACACCTCAAGGCGTTCTGAATCCGGATGTCGATCTCTTCACCCCTGGTGTTAGTGTCAGTGATGGTACAGCCTAAGTATTTAAATTTAGCCACTCCCTTGTACGTAGTATCTCCAGCCTGTAGATCTTGTCGTTTAGCGCGTATATCTTTATAACGTCGCATGTGAAGATACTCTGAGAAGTTTTCACTTACTGCAATCAAATCTATTTCCAATTTGTGTTATGGTGAGTTATATTTTAACTGTTTTGACCTAATCAATTAAATCAATACACTTAAATGAACATTCTTAAGCCTTAAACTTGTATTTTTAATGTATTCTAGTGCAAAGTGTAAAAACAAACTGATAAAGAGGCTGTATGGGCATATACTTCTTTGCCTTCCCATTGTAGTCATGAAAGTCAAATCACTCACATTACGTTACGTTTGATTTTTATTATTATAATATTTATAACATATTTTTTTCGATTTTATCAAATGATCAAACTGTATGAGAAAGGGGCCCTCCAGAAATTACCTGCACCACCTGTTGCAGAAAAACATAATAAAATTGAAACCCAGCAAACAAATAATATAGCAAACAATCAAATGGCTCTTCCAAAAATAAGCAAAGCAGCTGCCACAGCTGGCCGTTGCTTTTTGCCAGAGTGTGATGATCGGGAAAAACTTCATGTACCTGAGTCTATACGCAGAAGGGTCCTAGTAGACTATAAGTAGTACAAGGGAATAAAGCCATTTTCGGCTATTATTGTTATTGTGCTGCTGGAAATCACACAGTTGGGGGTTGCTCGCACATAGTTTCCATTTTATGGTACATGAAGTACGCTTGTCATCAGGATCGTTTCGGAGCTCCTGCTGCATTCTTGGACAACTTGGTAAATATTTAAATAAATGTACATAAATAAGTTAACATGATTTTAGCAGTAAAACTTTTATATGCCTCACACTGAGCTGAACAAACTTAATTTAGGTATACCAGAAATGTACTTCTTTTGCTCTTTGTCTAGTTCTATAGTTTTGTGATGATGTGATAAGGGCTACACAGGTGACAAGTCCCTTTCCCAAATCTACAGAGATTTATTTTAGTGGCCCCCCCGACCAACCTCTCGGTTATGCAGAAAGGCACACTATTCCTAGCACACCGTGAAGTGTACCAGGTACCATCTGCGGTAGGTCCTGCCGCCACAAAGCACAATGCACAATGCATTACACATTATGGTACTCATAGGCGAGTAGCCCGTGGCATTACCCACTCCCATTTATCCAGAATGGTACCGGAGCAGTTATAGTCGCTCACCACGCGCATCATGAGTCATCGGCCCCACCTACTACAATCATCTACCTCCAGCGCTAAAAGACGTACAATCTGACGAAACATTCCGACGTCAGCTGAGAAACCTTTTGTTAGAAAAATCCCTTTGTAGTGTTAAAGAATATTTTAATTGCAACTTTGGAGGACTTGTTAACTATTTTATTGTTATTTTTGACTGAATTGTATTATTTCTTGTTGACATGCGAATTTTTTTTTAATCTATTTTTCATTTATTGTATTTATCTTAGTTTTTGACATTCTCTTTATTTTATTAATTGGTGTTTGTATAATAATTTTGACAATCATAATGCAAATTCTTATATGTGACATCGAATGTAATATATATTGTAATTTTGTATTATGAGATAAATAAAACTAAACTAAACTAAACTAAACTAAACATCTAAAGAACGCTAGCGGCTTCAATACCCGCTGGGGACGTCAGAGAAGCCAACTACTATTTCTCCAGAATGGTGCCGGAGCTGTATAGCACGCTCAGATCTCGATGCACTGCCGTACATCTACCCTTAGCTACAGCAGGGTGGCAAGATTGGCAATCTAGCGGATACCCATCTCCTTGCTATCCAGGCAAGTACCGGAGGAGCGGCAAGCCGCTATAAGGGTTCCTAACTAACCCCGCATCTAAACACTTAGCGGCCCAACGCCCTAGACCAGTGAATTTAGATGCTCGTTGCGCTCGAGGAGGGATGCTCGGTACACACTACCGAGCAGACGAACATGCCCCACCTCTGCAACTATCCACATGCCACCACGAATCCAACTCCAAGTTGGGGCCTGCCTTAAGACAGGCAGTGCTGGGACCCCCCAACACCCGTGGTACCCTGATCCTAACCGCCAGACCCGTAGTTCCAGCTGCGAAAACCCTACCTACCCGGGTGGAGTAGATAGGGCCCATCGAGGGTTCTTTTCTTATTGCACGTATCATGTAGCGCTGTTGACTGAACAAGCCCGTTTATACACCCGCGACGGGACCCGTCGCACGGACGTGGGTCCGTCTGCGAGGGCGCGTAATCCGCCTTCCCGCGACGGTCATCCGCGCAATTCTCCTGAACGGAATACTTTGCATGGAACCGTGCCTAGTCAGACAAAATGCAGATATTGTACGTTGCATTGTATCACTATAATAAGAAATATCTAACCAAACAGCCTCCAAAACGCGAAAGTGGAACGCCTGAACATGTATCCGCTTACGTCGGACCAAATCTGACTGATGTGTAAGCATCAGTGTCCTTGTATTAATTAAAAAATGATTAAAAACCAACGATTTAAATTATAACCTTTCTACATTCAATAGCTTTAATATCTTTTTAACCCCAGCTTTAAAAGAGGTAAAACAATTAACTTTTTTGTTAGTCTGGCGTAGTTCTAAAACCATCAACCGCTTTCTTTTATGTACGCGGCCCGTAAGTAGAGGTCTGAAATTACATGGAAGTTCGCCGTCCTTCTTTGGGACAATGCTTTAATTTAAAATCTATTTACATAACATAGTTGTCACCGTGCAGAACCGAATACTTAGAAAATCAGATTTCAAACTTTTGGCTTGGCTTATTCATCGCCAAGCGTTTTAAAATCTGGATCTTGTCAATTCTCAACAACGACCAGTTTAGTTATCTATCAATGAGATAAATCATGAGCTAGAACCCATATTAGCTAATGAAACTACACAACCATACATATATGCTGACTAAAGCTGGAAGTTGCTAACACTGCTACGAGTATTTCCGTCAGTAATGCAGTGACGAATTTCTCCACAATACGGAATGTGGTTTTGCAGCACGAACTCGGCTCGCACAATTTCAGTGACAAACTGTATAGATAACGATCTGGTCAAATCTTTGTTCATTTTACATCACTAATTTGAGGATTCACATCTTGTTTCATGAATCTATTGCATCTATTGTATCTTACAACCACTTAGCTTCCAGCCCGTACATTTTTGATCGTTATAGCGGCTATAACGATCAAAAATGTACGGGCTGCAAGCAGGAAGAGTTAGGCTATAATATAGCCTAACTCTTCCTGCTTGCATCCCAAAGATTACATTAGATTAATTTATTTCTCATTAAATATCCCTGGACATTATTCCACACAGCGCCATCTAGCCCCAAAGTAAGCTAATTAAAGCTTGTGTTATGGGATACTAGACAACGGATAAACATACTTAAATACATTTTCTTTTGTAAATACATACTTATTATACATAGGAGACACCCAGACCAGTACAAACAGACATGTTCATGCACACAAATTTTTGTACTGTGCGGGGATCGAACCCGCGACCTCTGGTGTAGTAGCCAACTTCTTAACCATTACACCAAGTCGGTCGTCGTCATTATTACATTACACATTGTCACACAGGGAATTAATTTTGAGATCGTCTAAAAGATAATTAAATTAAAATAAATATAAATAAATGTCACAATAACAAACGAAATAAACAAAAAATATAAAAAAAAAATACAAGTCAAACATTAGAATTTACAAAACAAAATAAAATAAAACATCATTGAAATAAAATAAAATTAAGGACAATGCCAAATTTCAGCTTCTTTAAATCTATTTATAAATTGTAAGATCGAACCAGTCCCGCTACTCCCATTCGTCGCACACGACGTAGTAACATGAATTTTCGATCGTCTAAAAACATACTTCGCGTGCGAAATAGATGTCGATTTTTTGGTATTCTAATAAACATAATTATACTGTACAAAATACATGAAACCTATTCATATACATATTCGTTTTGTTTCCTTTTTACCCTACCAAAGTTTCACGAAACTTCGTAAATTTGAACCGTAGTTGGCCTCCGGGGATTCTAGGCTTACTTAGAGTCAGATTTCCATCCTAACCTTAACTATCCTAACTGTGCGGCTAAGACACGATGACTTACATTACATCCACTTAACTTCATGACCGTACATAATTGAAGTTGATGGCGATGCAGCGGTGCACTACGCGACCGTGGTGGCGAGTGCGCGTCACACCAACCATAGCCCCCCATGGGTCGTGGGGATAACTAGCTTGCTGAAACTCTGTTCGTGCAAGTACTCTTGATATTTAGATTATTTTAAAGATGCAGAATGTTCTTTCGTGGTCTTTTAATGTCAATGATTAGTATTTCATTTACACCAAAATAATTCTAACGAAAAAGTAAGGAGAATTAAGATCGAGCATTCTAGCTCGTGCTCTAGGGTCTCCGCGAACATAGATAGAACAACGAAAGAATGCTCTGTCTCTGAATACACAAAGAGAATTTAATGGAGTTGGGACGGAATGAGCAATGAGTCTGTTTATGACATTATGTTCAAGTATACGACGTATATATTTTAACTACCCGTATATCACTGTATACTATTTCAATTAATAATATTGCAATACTTTTAATTATGTAAAACATAGGCTATAAAAAAAATGCAAGTTAAGTTCTATTTGAGCTTTCCTGGCTAGACCCCTAGGCCACGACGCTCTAAAGATCGACCATAAAGAGCAACAGTAACCATAAAGATCAACCATCTCAAACTATTATAAAAAAAGCCTTATCGGTTTCTGAGTTTTCCTTTAATATTCGTAAGGCGAAGCTCTCTGAGACAGAACAACTTAACATCTCATCATTGTTTTGCTGCTGAGTACGTGCGTACGTACATATGCGACGAGTACATCGTTCTATGCTTTGGGGATTTAATTTTAAGCGTCATGTTGTAGCCTGTCGCGTAACAAGATTGCGCGCTTTCGCGAATACGACCGGCGAACGTCTTAGGCAAGTGGAAGAAATTAATTTTGCAGAACAAATATATATACCTAATCTTCTGAAGGTAGGGTGTTATGTTCACGTCTCAAAATTGTATGAGTTTAGGGTTACTGATATATACAGAACCATCATGTCGAGATATACGGAATTTTTGTACTGCTGCATGATTTATAATTTATACTTTTCAAAAAACACTGTATTTCTACCAATTAACTCTACATTAAATAGATTATTCATAATTATAGTCAATATCGTAGCATCAATATTTAATAAATAAACAAAATGTTGAATAATAATGTTCTTTGCTTCACTACTAATTACGTTAAACCCTCTTAAATCAATATCTCCCATCCAACTCCCCCCAACCTTGGCTATCGTCTCCCAGTTTCCCTAGCACAAGCTCTCGATAGCCCTCCAATTAGACGCGACGAGCTGAGCGCTTTCAAAGCATTTTTGTGGCTAAGAATTTTGTCTAAAATATCCTTAGGGCAGATCCTAATGAGACATGAATTACATTGTCCTTTCTGTATGTTAATACTCAAAGTCAGTGGCAAACATGCACACGAACTGACCGGCTGTTACCGAAGCCACAAAATTAAGAGTTTGCAGGAAACCTTTTTCCAGTATAATTACCTAAACTGGCCTAACCACCTATATTAAATTATTTTGACGTAATTTGTGCAAAAGTCGTTACCGTAGGGCGTGGCCTAACACGTGAAACACTAGAGGTACCTACACTACAGGTTTGACACAATTGGCGTAGTGCGCTGTAGCATGGTTTCTCGCCTTCACTGACGTAGTGTCCCGGGTTCGATACCCGGTCGGATCTAATTCAGGAAACGCTCTTTTCTAAATTGTCTCGGATCTGGGAGTGCCGAGAGACGCCCCTAGCTTATTTCCCTGTCTGGTACCGCCTAACACAAGGATATTTATCTTTACTTTGAGACCATGACAAGTGGTGTGTGGTGTATACTTTGCAAGGTTTTAGCCATTTTGGGTAATTAAAAAAAATTACCTCTAGCTGATCATACAACAAGTCGCCACGAGCTCTGGCTAAGTTACCAAAGCGATGTTATTTAGCTGTGGCTATAAGTTAAAAAAAATATTATTTGCACGAATACAGTACATTGAGGTGTTAAATGGTAAATATTGTCCAGTGCATTCAGCCAAACAATGGCATGCAAATCTTATATAAAAAGCAAAAGGAAATGATTTTATTAGTAAATAGAATCCGTACATAATTTTACCGGTTACCTTACATTAATTGACATGTTATTAACAATTACATTTCATTAAATTGTTTTTGTACTCTAAGAATTCTTTGACACTATAAAACCAATGTTTCCCGAGCCATTTCGTAAATTTGTATTTAAAAATCTAACTGGTAACAAGTTTTATTTTATCTGGTAAGTTATTAAACAACGCAATACACATAATAAAGATGTTTTTCTTATATATTTGTTTGCGAAAAAGAGGATGATACCATTGATTCATAATTTTAGCCTCGGATTGACGTCCGCTCGCTTGTTTTAGTAAGAGGAGGCCTTATTCGCATCTAGGCTGGTACCTTAATACGAGTTCAGTAATCAGCTGTATGTGCGTTACCCTTGCTTGTTTTGTTAGAGGTAAACCAAGCTCTTTAGTAATAACAAGACAATACAAAATACTGCAAGACTTCAAGATACAGTTAGTTCTTTCTACGTGGATAGGAACATTCCCGGGGATGATATGGAAAATGACGATAGTTCAGTGACGGTTGCAATGAAAATAATTACTTTCTTGACGTTCAACATGTCATCCCGTGATCACGACTGCTGTAAAAGAGTCGAAACGTCTTGTTAGAAAAATGTAAAATATTAAGTCCGCGAGTAGAATTCGTGAAGTTCTTTTATTTCAATAACATGAACATAACGTAAGTTTGTGTAACTTAAGTATACATCTTTTTCAATTACTAAGTACACGTAGGAAAAAAGATTTTCAACAAATTCAACACTCAAGTGACTATAAGTACATAGCTATGTGAAATCTCATTAGCAATTCATTTCACTACCACGTTAGACAGTAGAACTCATGAGTGTATAAATGGAACAGAAACGAAGCTGCATACAACAGGCCGACACAGGTAGAGCTTGTCTTATTAGAAATGACGCGCCCCTCCACCGCATTTGGAGGCACATAAAGTTTTTTTTTTATAGTGCCCGGCAAGATGACCTCACTCCACCTGATGGAAAGTAGTCGTGAGGTCCAGATATGAGGATGACAAGCACAATAATGCAAAGCAATTACTGAGCTGGCCATACTCATCTTGAAGGCCTGCCCTGGCACTGGTTAGTGCAGTGTTGATCCCGGAACGCGACCTGACCGTGATAGGTCAGAGTCACTTTTTAATATGAAATAGGTAGGTATGTATACCTACATGACAAAACCGGCCAAAAACAAAATTCATCTTGCGAAAAATTGCACCAAGTTCGACGAAAACAAAAGCACTCGCGACAGTGCGACTGGCCGCGACACTGATGCTCTAGACTCTAGGGTATCGCCTGTAAACTGACTGTGTATGTGTGCGTGATCAAAATTGCGGGTCTGTTCCAAGCGGACTATCTGTCAGAGGCGCCGAGCCATATGCGTAATTTGTGGCGGACGTATGTAGTAAGGCGCTGCCGTCGTTTCAAATTATACAGAATATTAAATTTTAATCCTATCGCGGATTAAGTGAGCGAGGTCTTGAGTGAGTGTTCAGGTTGTCAACCTATAACTTGTGCGTTATAACATCGATCCCCGAATGATTCTAATGATATTTTATATTCAATGCCGCAGTGGGTAAAAATTATGATTTATTTTTCATCATTAAGTGGTGCGGAACGAACCTACAATAAATGAAAATGTAGACTACATGGGTACGTTTAGTAATACGGTCTGAATTATCTGATTAAGTATGTCAGTAATATTTCAGTATGTTTATAAATCTCTGATAATATTTAAAGTGATAAATAACGAAAGAACTAACATACGAGTTAAATAAATATCAAGTGTAGGTAAAATGGAAACATTTTACGTCAAAGCACCGGATGCAAGGGCTCCGCAGTGGTTTACTTTTGTCATTCGAAGTGGGGTCTAAGGGACAAAACATTTGTACTCAAAGTAGTTTTCTTTGTAATAAACATATTTTACTCAGGTTACATGTCTGGCGCAATAACATGAAAAGTTGTACTTAGGTGGTAACATAATTTCTTAATCTTTTATTGTTTTGTATGTTTTATTGGCAATTAATGTGTTCAAGCTGATTGTTTTCATTCATTCGATTTTTTTTATGATTGTAAAGCAATAGTTCTGGGTAAACGTTGAGTAAGATTTCAACCTTATTCTCTCAGCATTATGATGATGCGTTTTCGGTACAATTAAAGTATGGAGAACATTAAAACCGAAAATGTCTTCGAAAAATAAAATTCGTGAATTCGAAAAATAAATAAGATGCCATTAGCAACCATACATACTCGTATAATAAATATTTATAGCGATGTTAAATGGATACCAGTTGACATAAATATAAAATAAAAACATTATTAGTACTGCTCAGGCCTCTGGTTGCCAAATTTCTTCCGCCCGCGCCTTTCCCCTATCCCACAGCCGGCAAATCTGGCTTGACCACGTGCATCTAAATATTGCAGTATATTTTAATTGCCTGCACTCGCTGCGTGCAATAATAAATTCCAACTGCCCTCATTTGCAGTGCTCTTGAGCGCCATCGGACCGTCGGGAAACTTGGATAGGTTTCATTTGAACGTTAAACGCAGCTGTAGTGGGTATGTAAGCTACGGTTGTTTACAAACTACTTGGGTGGGATGTCGGTGTGACATGAAAATGTTTTACCGTTTTAATGATGATAAACATATATATATCGGTAACATAGTTTTATATTTAATAAGTTTGCAATAGTTTTATAAATTATTTTGTTCAGATACTCACAAAATGGGAAATTAAGTTTTTGAGTTCAATTTAATATGATGATTCTCGTAAGACCATAATTGTACCAACACCTAATTCACAAATCAATGAATTTTCGCATCCACTTAGTGTCAATGTAAGAGCGGTTTCGGCAGACCCTTGAGTTTGCGTGTAATTATGCTCGTTTTTGGAAGCGCATTTAGGCGCGTACGAGTAAAGCGTTGACGCGCTCATAGCTCGTACAATTCATATAGACACTGACTCACCACTAGAGATTCGAGCGAACAGGCTGCATCAAGCCCGTGTACGCGCTTTTTTTTACACTGATACTATTTTCTACATTTTAGTGAATAACTATGTTTTTTTTTAGTACTATGGTTTGTTTCAGCGTTTGACTAATTTGTAATAATTCAAGATTATAAAACGAGCGAGGTGTTCTCGAAATGAAAGAAAATTAACCGACAAAAATTTTAGGGACCTAATAAAAGTTGACCTAAATTTAGAAAGTAATCTATACTAATATCGTAAGAGGAAAAATTTGTTAGTTTGTTTGTGATGAATCGGCTCCGAAAATACTAAACCGATTTTGAAAATTCTTTCACCAATATAATATATATATCTGTGCCGTGCTGTTGGCGGCACTTTGTCGGCGACGGGTGTCGTAAGAGGCGACTAAGGGTTTTTTGCAGCAGACCATCTGCTCTCCAGGTGGGAGACTTATGTCGGCCGGTTGTTGTTACCACCACGCAGTTGTGTAAACCCTCCAAGTGATTCTGACCTTTCTCGGTCAGGTCGCGTTTCGGGATCAGCACTGCACTAAAAAAAAGGGGCTAACCACCTCTGGAGGCTGCCTCACCAGGTCGCGCATAATCTCGGGGTAGTCGGTTTGAATGATCATTCAAACCTGGCCTTCCTGAAAGCAGCGCCTGAAATTCCACATTGCGGCGCCACTATGCGTGATATTCGTATCAGGCAGTGTGATGTTTGTGCCGAACTGCAGTCACTCGATGTCAGGAAAGCCAGTGGCCCTGATGGAATTCCAGCTGTGGTGCTGAAGAAATGTGCAGCGGAGTTGTCTCCAGTGTTCACTAGCTTGTATCGCCTCTCCTACAATTCGGGTCTTGTGCCGCTGTCTTGGAAGGAGGCGAACGTTCAACCAGTTCCCAAAAAAGGGGACCGGTCTGACCCTGCCAATTACCGTCCAATAGCTGTAACCTCAGTTTTAGCTAAAGTGTTTGAGCGGATCATAAACACGCAGCTCATCCGCTACCTAGAGGATCACTCTCTCATTCACGACCGTCAGTACGGCTTCCGACCAAAACGGTCTACGGATGATCTTCTAGCGTACGTAACACACATCTGGGGGGAGGCTATGGACAAGCATGGGGAATCTTTGGCCGTCAGCCTTGACATTGCCAAAGCTTTCGACCGTGTATGGCATCGTTCGCTTCTTTCCAAGCTTCCGGCATATGGTCTGCCACCTCGCCCATGCGACTGGGTCGCCGGATTTCTGGAGGGACGTAAAATTCGTGTCCTTTGCGATGGTCGAAAATAACGCTTTCTCCAGATTAATGCTGGAATGCCGCAGGGCTCCGTCTTGTCGCCGACGTTGTTTCTTCTGCATATCAATGACTTGTTATCTCTTGGTAATATTCATTGCTATGCGGATGATAGCACGGTCCACGCGCGTTATTCGAGCGCCCTTGGGCAAAGCAGACTGACATCGAGGAGAAGAGGCGAAGTCTTGTTGTTGAGCTTGACGGAGTGTTGGACCGCATTTCAGAATGGGGTGCATGCAATCTTGTCAAGTTCAATGCCAAGAAAACGCAGGTGTGTGCATTCACAGCAAAGGCGTCGCCGTTCCTTTCCCGTCCTACTCTTCAGAGCACCCCGCTACCGATTAAGGATAGCCTATACATCCTTGGCATGGATGTTCGTAGCAACCTAAACCAGCGGGACTACATTGAGAGCGTCATTAGAACTGCATCCCGTAAACTCGGAATCCTGAACAGAGTGAGACGATTCTTCACGCCAGGGCAGCTCTGTCTTTTATATAAAGACACAAGTTCGCTCGTGTGTGGAATACTGCTCTCATCTCTGGGACGGTTCCGCCAAGTACCTACTCGAAGCTCTTGACAGGTTGCAGCGGCGTGCTATCCGTATTATTGGAAACCCAGAGGCAACTTTGACCCTCGAGCCTCTACAATTGCGTAGAGACATTGCCAGGCTAAGTGTCCTCTATCGCTTCTACAATGGAGAATGCTCTGACGAGTTATTCCAGCTTATCCCACCCTCACATTTCCACTCCCGTACCACGCGTGCTGGACTACGGCGTCATACACACACAATTCAACATTTGCTGGCCCGAACTAAAAGGTTCGGTGACTCGTTTCTTTGTCGTACCATCCAGACGTGGAACGCTCTTCCAGCACATGTGTTTCCTTCCTCTTATAGTCCCGGGTTCTTCAAGCGGGGCGTGAAAAGGCATTTCTGCAGGCCTTCAAGGTGAGAGTGGCCAGCCCAGTGATTCTTATGAATGGCTGGGCTTGTCAACCTGATATCTGGACCTCGCGACCGCTTTCCATCAGGTGGAGTGAGGTCATCTTGACGGGCAATTTAAAAAAAACCTACATTTTCAGCTAGTGATACAGGCTATCTTTTTTTATTTAGGCCATGTTCAGACGGGAGAAACAGTCTACGCGGGCGAAGCCGCTGAGGGATAGCTAGTTAATAAATATTTAAAAACTGGAAAGCTAGAAGCCCGCGGCTTCGCCCGCGTTATCGTTATAAATTATGGGCAAATTAAACTAAATCTTGATAGATTGTTGCCTTTGTATTATTCTGATATACTCGTATAAGCTGTATTACTATAAAGTTTCATCCAAATCCGATCAGTAGTTTTTGCGTGTAAGAGGAACTGACATACATACGTACATCCTCACAAACTTTCGCATTTATAAAATTAGTAAGATTAGTAAGAAGTAAAATGCGCCAGACAACACACCACTGGTCTTGGTCTCGATAATATAAGGATAAATATCCTTGCATTACAAAGTACCTGACAAGGAATTAAGCCAGGGGCGTCTCCCAGCACACCCAGACCCGAACCTAGCTAGATAATATCGTTTCCTAAAATTGACTCGACCGAGAATTGCCAGGACACTGCGCAAGCCAGTGCGAGAAATCGGGCTACAGCGCACTACGCCAATCGTGTTGTCAATAAATGAGCCTATAAACTGTCCCACTGCTGTGCGAAGGCCTCTATCATTGAGGGGACACTGGTGTGTTAATATAAATTGCTAGTCGTTGGTAACTTGCTCTTTTATATTAATATTCTATCTACCGAAACCAATACAAAACCAAACAAATGAACTTCTCATTGCTCTCGTTTTATTTAGCCTATTAAATAGGCGCTGTTGTTTCGTTCACTGGAATCGAATGAATCTGTTAACAATTTATTAGTTAAACACGACTATTTTGCGGAAATTCAGTTGCATTATGCATTCATAATGTGTATTGTTCTAAACTGAAGCTTATAATTTATTTAAATCGATTGAATTAATTGTTCAGTACTTGGAATAGTTGAAATGGTTTATCTAAATTGTTTATAAGCAGTTAGTTTCATACAAACATACGCTCACAACTATATCCTAAACGGGGCAGTCAGAGGCAAGTTGGCTGTTGTCGTCAATGCATGCATTTAAAAATTGAGAAAAAGTAACATAACTTACCCGGTGATGAAGTGACATGTTGCTCCCATTCTGGAAGCGGACGATGGTCTGCAGCGAGGCGGGCGTGGACATGCTCTTCGTGATCGAGGAGTTGCCCGCCTCCTTCTCCTGCGCCTCCTTCAGCAGCAGGCCGCGGGCGATCTTCGCGTTGAGGCTCTTATTGACGTGCTGGTGAGGCAGCAGCGGCGCCTCCATTGTCTTCGTCGTGTAAGATGGCGAGGACGTCTGACTGAACGAGTCAGACGACACATTAGAGTCTTGTCTGACGCTGATATTTGACCCCGAACTTGGAGATCGCTTGATAGAGTTCTGGGGCGGCGCCACGTATGGCGTATCCGGCATCTTCAGCGGCGGCCGCCTAGGCACTGGCGGTTGCGGATTTCTGTTACAATCTAGCCGTGGTACTGGTGGTGTGGGCATCGTTCTGCGGTTGCCGTTGGGGTCTGTGGCCGGGCTGGTGGTAGGCGGGCGGGGCGGCGTGGGCGGCGGCACGCGGCGTGGCGGCTGGGGCGACGCCCTGCGAGGGGGCGCGGGCGGCGGCACTGGCAGAGGCGCAGGGGTCACTGGTGCCGTGCGTTGGGGGACTGGTGGTGGTTGCGGTTGCACTGGTGGTTGCACGATTTGTGGTGGTGGTGGTTGCAGCTGCAACAAAAAATACATTTTGACTTAAGCAGCAAATTTCTGATTCTAGGAAGCTACATATATTAGACGTGTAGTAAGAAGCATGAGGTTACCTACGCTGAAACAGAGCATACGAGTATAGAGTGTGATATATAGCAGAATGAAAAATTTAACTTTTAACTGTAAGGTGATTCTCCCCTCAAGGCGAATCTCTAAATAATCTTTGCATCTGCAACAGTGAGATTATCCTACTTCTATAAGAACAAAACTTTTAGAGATAGGGATAGTTTAGGCGTGATCGCTAGAAACATCCTTTTCGCTGGCTAAGGTCGGGAACATTTTAATTTCTGAGCTAAAATTCGCAACGTCACATCTAAATGTCGACCTCGCAGCACCTTAGGAACTTTGGCGTTACAACAGCAGAACGACCAACGCAAAAGCAATTCGCAATCACCTTAAGTATTGGGCGTTGCGGCGTGATCCTTGACGGCGGGCAGTACGGCAGCGCGTCCGACGGGCAGTAGACGAAGCCGGAAGGCCGCGGCGGCTGAGGCGCGCAGGCCGCGGTGGAGTGCCGGCGGGGAGGGCCGGCGCTCGGACGGAGCAGTTCCATCAGCTTCTCACCCGGCGTCGCCGCCAGGCTGCCGGCGCGGCCGCAGCTGAAGAAAATAAGTATGTTAAGAATGCCTTAGAATGTTTTAACCATTTAATTTGAGGATAAAATAGTAGATTCTGAAACGACGATTCTGACGGAAATTTATATCACACTGTCGTTTCTAAAATGAGATAAGATAAGATAAGATTAAGATAAATAATCTTTATTGCACAAACAAATACTTACAGCACGTAAAAACAAAAAAGTAAATATTAAAGTACAATTTAGGCGGTCTTATCGCTACAGAGCGATCTCTTCCAGACAACCTTCGGCAGAGAGATTTAAAACAGATGAGATGGCTATTTTTTGACTAAAATAATGCAGCCGCGATCGATAGCTTAAAATACCTTCTAAAGCATAGTTTCTCATCCATGTTGCTCTGCGTCACAATACTTTTTTTTAAATATACATGAAACGTAGTCAATAAGAAACCAAAGCAAAATTGCTGAATTATAAATAGGAAACCTGTTCCGCACAATATAAGGAAAATAGCCAGTCACTTCCCCACAAGTTGTTTCGTGAACATCAAATACAGCGGCTGGCAACAGCCAACTGAAATCAAGCGCAATAATTGGGGAAGCAGTTAAGTTAACTTTCTACTTGAGAAAACGGCATATAGCATTAAGCTGATTAAGTTAATTTATGTCTTTTCGGATTACCTTGAACCAATACCATCTGTCCCCAAACTAAGCAGATCTGATTATTTATTATAATATGCCAGTTTCTGTTACTCCCTATTTGAATAACTCTAACTTCATAGGAGAAATACACTTGCTGGAGACATGAGGGCAAGAGCCAACTAAGGTACCCCACTAAGTTTCAACATGGATAAAAAAAAACATGTAAGTACATCTTAAAACTAAGGACTGGCAAGAATACAGTTTAAACCATTCGAAACGTCTGGGTAGGTATAAAAAAAGCTTTAGAATTTGATGCTACACGAAATAAAACGAATCGTGTACTTTTTTGCGATTCTCTTTTAAAACGTAATGAAAAACAAACCATTTTCATCCTCAAAGCTTTAATTAAAAGCAGGCTTACATACTTTTTACATAGAACTATGCATTCATGATGTATATTTAATGAATACAATTTGAAGTACTCTCACCGACAAAATACACCTACTCGTATATCACGGGCCAGAGCAAATGAATTTAAGTTCACATAAATATCTCGTTGCCCACCGACCCTTCTTCGTCTTGACTGATATTAATCCGAGTGACGTCACGCTTACGCGCCTGTCATAACTTAGCCCCGCGCACCCTGTCGCCTTGAGCTGCTATTAAGAGGATACAGAAGCGCCGTTTTTCCATACAAACGTAGTCCCCTGTTCCCTCCCTGGATATTGCTAGTAGAGGATTTTAAAAAAAAACTATGGCCAATATTAGTATGTCTCTGTTTTCCTTTTTTTGATAAACTAACTATCAAAAGAAATAATGACCCTTCGAGAATCTAAAAAAATAGTCAGATTTTCTGCTGTGTTCAAACATCCATAAAATTTATTTGATTAGACTATATAAAAAAGGAAAACATAAGACTACGGCCAAAGCCTTGTTCTAATTTTCACTAAAAAAAGTTATTCAATAGGTCAAGTTTTCGATAAGGGATTAGGGGACAACGAAGCGTCGATTTTGTTTACTTTTGATAGGTGATTTCGGTCCGATTTGCAGTTGATACAACTATAGTAGTTAAGACAGCAATAGATTTTACAAATACCTATTTTTCAATTGTCTCGACCGTGCTGTGTACTCTTGAGGTGGGGAGAGAAAGCGGTGAAAGGTATTACCGAATACTACTACTTTGTTACGGACTCAATTGTATAATTTAAAAAATGCGGGTTTTTACTTCAGTGAATTTTTTATAGCAACCTTAATTAACATCGGTTACTCGACACGCCGTAGAGGCTTATGTGTAAAAACGGCTGTTTTATGACAAGGAATTTGTCTGCAGGTAACGTTGTTGTCTTTTATTCCCAAGTTAAATTAACTTTAATTCAAACCAGTTTGAGTAAGTTTTATAAAGATCAGAGTAGTTTGTTTACTAGCCTCCGCTTATTAGGCAGTGTAAGCCCTACTGAATCTACATAATCTTAGGTCCATACTCTAAGTCGGGAAGAGTCAGAGTTATCTGGGGTATTGGAACAGCTGTTCTCGGCTCGATTCGGACCGGTCAGTAAACAGCTACACCAAGCTAAAAACTGCAGTTGTCCTACATTTTGTATTAGCTTATCACACAAGGCCACATCACGCCCTTGTATCACAACAGAAATCACTCTCTCAACCATACAAAATGTGTTATGTTGAAACTGCTAACCACTGGCGTTCGGTGGCACTTTTGCTAAGTTAAATCTGACTTATTGTTTAAGTGTTAGGTTGGAAAAATAAAAGCTTAAGGAGCGTGTAGACCAAACAAGCGAATGCTCATTCTATCGCTACTCTATGAAGAGCATTATTTCTATGTTCTATCTATGTTCGTGGAGAGAGCACGAGCTAGAATGCTTGTTCTTGATCCTCGTGCTTTTTCGTCTAATTATTATGGTGTAAATGAAAAACTAATTATCATTGACACTAAAAGATCACGAAAGAACATTCTTGCTCTAGCTCTGAGTTATTTTGGTCTAAAGGCACTTTAGATAGCTAAGATAGCACACAATTACTTTACAGTTTTTTGTAAATGACTAATGCTGTTAGCCGCTGATGGCTGTCAAAGCTTCACCGGACAGTAGGGTGAGCGGAAGGCTCTCAACCCAAAAAAAAAATAGTAAGTAACCAGCCTAAGGGCGGACACGGACCTCAGCCTAGGGCGTTACAGGGATAAGGAACACTAACGTCGGTTTGAAGAGAGAAACGAATCTTAACAGAACTGGGGTCGCGGCGCACGTTCAAAGCTTGTAAGTTTGAGGGTATTTATAGTACCTAGTTACCTAGGTATATGTTGGGTACTTCTAAAATATATTTCGGACAAGCATCACAATCTTTATTTGTCCTCTTTTTAACCGGCTCCGATCAGCATCTTTGAAAAACTAAAATTGAAGGAACTCTCTAAAAATCAAAGTAAAAATAATTTTATTCAAATAGATATTAATATTAGTACTTTCGAATAGTCAACGTAGTATACCGGGTGATTATAAAATAACTTCCGAAAACGATATGAAATACTCACTAAGTTATGTAGAAACTGTCTAAGTGAAAATTAAATTTATTCAACTAACTTTCGTTTTAAGATCACCATACAAATCACTCGAACGGTCATCATTTTTTGTACGAAAACCATAAAACTAAAGTTAATTGAAAAAATAAAATTTTTGCTGATTTAGTTACTACAGCACTTACTGAGTATGCCTTATCGTTTTCGTACGTTATTTGATAATCCCTCGGTATAATAACTGACTCGCCTAAACGTGAGATTTCAGTTCGGTATAGTCGAGGCTCGGCATAATTTTACTTTACCCCAAAAACACCAACAGTTTTTGGGGTTTCGTACCAAAATTATAAAATACAGTGCGATTTCGATTAATACTATGTCACAATTGTCTTATCTCCCCTTTATAAGAAACTAACTAATAATTTGAACTTTTTAAATAAAAAAAACAAGGGGCTGAAGGTTAATTGTTTCATGTTAGGTAGTTAGCCTTAGTTAACAGATCAAATAAATGTTTCGACGGAAAATTACGATTAATACTGTCCTCAATACTTATATCTGTAGTAAAAAATCTTTCTTAAACATTTCGGTTAAATTATGATTACGCCTTAAGCACAGTTCTTTAATAATTCAAAATAAAGTATACTTTGTCCAGAGACCAGGACAGTCCGACTCCCACTTGATCATTTTATCTTGTTTACAACCGCACTCAACTGTGCCCTAATCGTTTTCCCATATCATTTGTGTTTAGCGTTTGTGCTTGCTTCTATTTTCGTAATGGAACGTTGTGGAAAAACCTTTAGGACCTAAAATGAAATACTTAATGTGCCACCTTGTGCGGGCTTTCTGTGTCACGTTATGTAACCTGAACCATTTGGAATTATATACTAGCAGTTCTCGGCGACTACTGTTGCATGTATTCTATTTTATGCCCAGGGGTGAATATTCCTTATTGGAAGGCAAAATGACTTTACATGATCAATATTTTATTTTATTTATTGATTAAATAAGTAAAAGGTAAACCTGAATAAATATTTTTTGAAATCGATATTTTTTTCTCCACTTATAAAGCTCTCAAAAGCCTCCAATGTTGACAGGCCACTTATCCTGAGGGAAGAGTTTTTGGGGACCCTTTGTAACTTTTTATTTATACATCTCAGACGTAAGACTACAATTTGTCTTTCATTCAGTGGTCTCGAGATAAGCGGGGAAATGTTGACGTGGAACAACTCAACACTAAATAACAGTAACTATTTAAAATTTAATAATATTGTAAATGTATCAAAAAAGCAGTTAGTTCATTATTTTGCAAGAAGAATTCATTTATCATGTTAGTTATTTTAACTCAGCATATTTTTTTTTATTAGTCAATATAAAACCACTTGGTACCGGTCTTTTTGATTTGACATTCGCTGAGGTCTACGAAAGTAGATTTCGTGATTCCTACGCAACCGCTGGACTCGCTCGCATCTCGACCGCAGCCTACTGCCAAACGGAAATACACTGCGATTTATCTTTCAAACAGATTACGCGAGATTCGGGAGCCTTATCGAGCTAGGAGACGCGGACGTGACCTCACAGAAGCGGGAAAATAACAGTTGATTTTCAGTTGTCGCAGTTATTTGGTATCTTAATTCGGCCACGAGAGGTGAATTTTGATTTATGACTGAATTTTATCCACGAAGACAAGCCATCATTGCAAGTGAATTAAATTTGCATATTCAAATATGAATTATATTCGAAGATCTCGAACGTGGTGGCTCGCTACAGCCATGCCCGATCAGAAACATAAAAGATTTGAGTGGCAGTTTAATTAAGTTTGTGTGTAACAAAAAATGCTATAAAAATATACCATAACATACCATCACGACTTTATCCCAAACGGGGTAGTTAGAGGCAAGTGACTGTGTCGTCATGGTGAACGAAACACTCAGAAGCCCACTTTTCACCAATGGTGTTAGAACCCAACGTGGCAAGTGGTGAGTCTTTCGCCGTTATCCGGGTTGATTTGGTTTTTTATCGATGTTTTCCATCACCGGAGAGTAAGTCGGATATTGAACAATGAACACATAGATTTTGGTTCTAGCCACATTTTAAACTCGGGACCACACGATCCACGATCTGAGTTCGGGTGCTGACCCACTAGGCCACGACGCTCTCTAAAAATATGCAATTATACTATTGTCTCTCACCAAAACACGCTTGTCTATAAGCTTATTTCCAATGTTTACTATACGGTTTGCCGATTAGCAAAAGCTGCATGAACAAACACAAACACTGTATGCACGAACTGTGCGCTTGTGTATTTTATTGTGATATTTTGTTTGAACTCGGCCATGATTCAACAAACGTGATTGTAACTAGTTCAGTTTCATGTTCATATGAAATATAAAAAAATATGTCTATGTATGTGTACTGTGAAGATGTCAGTTTTCGGTAATGGACCCAAACAACTGCTGCCATGTGCTACGTTAGTGCTACGTGTTATGTCGTAGTCAAAGCACGTAGCTGCCGTGTAGCCCTCAATTGGGCAGAGTACCGCCTCGTAGCACTGTTGACCGTAGCATGTTTGAAAGCATGGCTACGTGCTGTCCAAATAATATAACTATGGAAGATGGCAAGCAGTCTTCACTATTTGTAAGCTTTGCTGTAACTTCTTTTATTTATTTTAATGAGACCTATTTTACGATCGTGTTCTTCGTTTTTCTAAAAGATCTATGTTAACAATTTCAAAAGCTTGCGGTCACTCAAAAGCTTATACTTTTTATTTGATTCAAAACTATATAACAATTTTAACATCACAGTTAAATTAATTCCGAAGTCGGCTTAAAAGCTCACAGCTTAGGGCCGAGAAAAACAATTTGGAACATTACATTAAACAAACAAAGTGAAACAAACAAAAGGGCAGCAAATTACAAGTACATTAAAGTGTCGCCACCTGGCGGCGGCTGACGGAGACTCGGATAAGGGTGAACTACTAATGGATACGTCCGATGTCTACCTGCTAGGGATGGGCTTCCACTATTGACGAATAATTACAATAAACTTTGATATGTTTCAAGCATCATGGGAAACAATGGTGTCGCTGTAGTTTACAAAATTGCATAGGGAAGCCTGTTCTAAAAGTGCCAGAGAGTTGCATCACAAGGAGAAAACACCGCAGGGTCATTTCTTAAAAGTTAAAAGCCGGTAAATTACGCTGCGTTTTTTTTGTATAGAAATAACCACAAACGTAATTTCCTCTTTTAGCATCACATTAGCAAAGCGACAGAAAATCAGTATTTTGAGGCTGGTTGAGTACTGATAGTATGGCCAGCCCAGTGATTCGTTTGCTGACTTCCTGAATTCGTTCGATTGATGACTGGGCTTGTTTAGTTTTATTGGTAGGTTCTTAATATTTGTTATTAAGCATCAGAATGTGTTACTGGTGCAACTAATCGGCGTTTTGGGTGAGTGTAGGGCTTATTATTTACTTTCAATTGATGTTTATACCGACACGGCGAAATTACGTCGGAATACATCGGACGCGCTAACAAGCAGATTTTGCAGTGTGTGAAAGCTCCATCCGAAGTTGAGGCCATTCTCACCTGAATCTAAGAAAGTTATTAGCTAACAGGGCTTTTCAGCCTTATATCTGACCACTTTCCATCAGGAGTGAGGTCATCTTGCCGGGCAATTTAAAAAAGGTACATCGGCAACGTCGTATTTCTGGAAAATTACGATGCATTATATTCTTAAGTAATTATTTTCTGCCAGAATTGTAAAGAACAATACTTAAGTGTTTCTCCTTCACTCAATCTGGTTAAGAATTATAATATGTAAATAACAAAATTTTGTAAAATTAAATTCATGCTCATTGAAAATCTAACCAACAGAATGATTCGAATTTCTATTTAAAAATTGCTCAGCTGGCTTTAAAGCCTAGTTATTGCGGGATTATATTGAAGATCATTAAGAAGCTTGAAATGCCGGATGACTTAGAACTTCTTGGCATCTAAAGTTCTCTGAGTAAACCATGTCATTTTACTATCTTAAATGACCTATATTTTGTCAGTCCAATATTGGTAATATCACACAATGATACTGATAGCTTTTCCAAAACAAATGATCATAAAAGATATTAACACATTATTAACCCATCACTACGTGCCATTTCCGAATAAATATGAACTGAAAGGATTTCACGGTCGAAAAATCCCGTCCCGTGAACGCACCAGATACCTTTCCGGAATTTCGCACTTTCTAAATAAGTTGCTTCCTTTATTGAAGGACACGTAGGTACTCGTATAATTTTAAAATAGGAAGTTATAATATAGTTGCTAAGGCACTGTATAGTTTGGTAAGAGTTAACTGTTTCTCAAAATAAGTGCTGTAAACTGTATTTTACCTACATTTTAGCCACCAATTGAATATTATTATAACGTACAAACGTAAAGACAGTTTGGCTTCGAATAGGCTTGAATAAGTGTAGGCTTCTGAATGTTCTGTTCGCCACAAGGGCTAAAGTCAATTTGGCTCTGAATATACAATTATAAATAAAAGAGTCGTTAGCGTTTACTATGTTATGTAACGAACATAAAATAATAAACATAATTTGTAGATTATGATAACAAAATAAACAAAAACTAGCAAACTTAGTGACGTCTAAATCCTCATTGCATATATGGCCGATGTTCAGTGTATAAAAGAGCTATGAAAGGAAATCCACATAATAAAAGCTAGTTGTAGGTAATAAAGCGGCGAGTATCTGCAAACGACAGTCTGTTGTTACGCGCGGACGATTCCGCGGGCGGCTTTACACTCCACGAGGCGGAACCGAGAAAGCCAGATGAGATCGAAACGATGGCGTAAACAGTACGTCTAACATGAGTTTACATCAATGACAGCCGCTATCGTCTCGACGGCGGCGCTAGGAGCCATCCCGTGCGCCATCTCCTGGCTGTTCCGAGGAATTGCTGAGCAGCGGCATAAGTGCGGCACGCGCTTTTCCGTCAGGGTCTCCGCGGTGGAACTGTGCACCAACACCAATCAGATCCGGGATCTTCTGGCGCCTTATCAAAATGGTAAACATATTATATATTTGGCCATCGAATTATGTAGGCTTGGGAGTATGAAACTATTTCCAGTAAAAAGCAGTGCATTCAGTGTGATCTTTATTTTATGTTATCTATATTTCTATTTTCATGAGTGATGACATCTAACTGACAACATCAATACCTGCTCATGAAAATGGACACAAAGTTTTGATTTTGTCATGTCATGTCATGTCAAATCCCAATACAAAATTTTACGCTCACGATAACGTAGATTTAAAGTGATAACTCGTGGTAGACGTACTGATGTTCAAAGCAACATCGTTTTTACATGACAAATAAAATGTACGGGAATTTTATGTCATTCTGATTAATTCAGTACTAGTGCCATTCCCAAACATTTTTGAAACTTGGCTACAGCCTCAGAATAGGACTCATCTTCATTTACATTTGTGAAAAATAAAAAAACATTTAATTGTTGGCGTAATTGTGTATGTGACGAGCAATCTTTTAATATAGTCATAGTAAATCAAAAACCTTTGGCGACACATTTGTGCACAAAAGTGTACAACTTGATACTTCAGACGCGATATGGGCAATTTTATTTATAAAATGGCTTATTCGTATATACTTAAACAGATTAGATTAGCTATACAAAAAAACTTTTTACACACTCTCATTAATTACAATATGGGTAGAACGATAGCTTACTTAAACCTGTTCGTGTAAACAGTCTTTTCCAATCATATTCATAGAGCGTAAAAAACAGAATACTCGAGAATTAAAAACATCATCAGCTACAATTAGATAAGTCAAACAGAGTAAAAATAATGCAGCGCAATTAATTAATATATTTTCTTTCTTTCAATGTTATACATTGTTTTTCTTTAAATACTTTCAGGTCGTTTAGAAGTTTAGCAAAGTTTCTCTTATGGAGTTGAGAGTTTCACAGTTAAGAAATTAAGATATAGTGTTTAATACGCGCTAGTTTGCCTCTGCGATCATGAAACGTTTTTGCAACTCGATTAATTAAAACGAGTTACGATTCTTAATGCTTTCATTCATTTATTCTGATACGAGTCAATGAATTTGTTCCATTTTCAGATCTTCATTCTTGATAGTAAAGTAATTAGCCTATTTACTATCCCACTGTGAGGAAAATGCCTCCATCATTGAATTCAAGTCATGGGTATTAGTTTGATCTCCACGCTTGCTAAATGCGGGTTGGTGATCACAAACCCGGGCATGTTCTGAATACTCCGTAAACACACTTTGCCTGACATGCGATTTGAATCCGAGACTGAGCTCTGTTACGGCGAGAGAGGCGTCCATTCTTGATAGGAATCATTATTTGTTCAACTTGATAACATTAAATTGATACTTGTGCCTGACTATATACATCACAGAGTGACTGTAAAGTGAAACCTCAATTAGGCTTCAAACTACTACACTAATTAAGTCATCAGCGGTGTCATTGGTCGCTAAAACATGACAAATTTGGATAGAAAAGTATATTTTTCAGTTTCCGCGTCAAATGAAATAAAAAAGAACTTGGATGGTGTGAACCGACCTCTGTGTAATATGATTTCTCCAGAGAGATGACGTTGACAAAGACTAATCGATTAGAAATCTGCAGTGGCGACAACTGTCATGGAAAAAAATCGAAAATGCTTTGAATAAGTATTCGTGTTATTTTATATCATATTGTTTTTGTTGGTTATACGTTGTTTCATAGAAAATCGATTCACAGAATTCCGTTTCACACAAATTGTTTTTCATATTATCATTTCATCGAATCATAAATACGCAAAATAGTTGCTTTAAAGAAAAAAATAAATAAATTGTTTCATAGAATATTCATTAACATATTATAACAAATCAAATATTATAGAAGCTCGTTTATGGTAATGTAAAACCACAGATTACATATTAGTTACTACGTAACAGATGAATCACATCCATAGGAAAATATGAATTTTCTTAATCCTAAATGCGTGCTGTCATGTGACAGACATATACTGCCAGGGCCACCTCTTTCGATATAAATGTCAGTAGTCAGTGCTTACAGTACGTCATCGCGTCAGTTTAACCGCAAAATTCGCGTACAAATGCTCTACGCGGCTGTTGACAACCAACTGCCAAATGAGTCTTGGAATACCCGGCGGCTATCAGGTGATTTACACGCGCAAGTTCATGGAGTGACAGAGGCCTGGCTAAACTTATCACCGAGAAAAATATTCTACTGATGGAGAATTTAGTATAACATTGTATACCTGATATCGATACCTTTTTTGCCCCTTTTGTTCATTTGCCGACAATTCGGTACTGGCCAGAATTCGGATGTGGTCACAGTTCTAATCTAACCTAACCAATATAAGTTTTGTGAACGTCCGTTTTTTTAAATACTGAAGTAATACCATAGAAAAATAGAGAGGACCATCAAAACTACTTTAAAAATGTCTACTGTTTGATAATTTTGGTAAATAATTATGAAAAGAAAATTGTATTTTTGTTAAGTAGTGTTTCTATGAAGTAAATAGTCGTTAAAACAATAATACTCGACATGAAAATATGTAGGCTGAATATTCTATGAAGTGAATAGTCGTTGAAACAATAATATTCGGATCAAAAATATGGACTGAATATTCTATGAAACATTTTCTGTGAAACGGAATTCTATGAAATTTCTGTCTTTGAAACAAGGTATCACCGTTTTTGTTAGATAGATATTATACTGTGGCTGAGTAATAATACTAATTAACGATTCGAAAAACTTTATAAACAAGCATTACTGATTTTGATGTCTTTTTTGAAGAATGTATCGTTTAAAATTGAGTTAGGCATGTGTCACTCACCGCCCTTTGACCGAGTCGCTGTCGTCGCCCGCGGCGGCGTCGGACTGCAGCTGCATGCCGCCCTGCGCCCACGTCACTGACAGCCAATCTGAAACAAACCAACACATCTTGAGCCTTTTTTGGGACGGGGCCTTATTATAATCCCTTATAACGAGTAAATGAACGTAGCGAGCAATTTTGTTATTTGAATATCTTTCGTTTTCAGCGATTGTGAAGAACAAAAAGTTTTAGGATCCTTTAAGGGGCAAGGTATACATTATTACAACAACATCCCAAAAGCCATTTGTGAGTTACCACTACATTGATTCAAAAATCACATCAAAGCAGCTTCATTGAAAAAGGGCTATTATAATACAAAATACTACCTAATAGATAAAAATGCCTGGGTGTAAGCTCTCTGGTCGATGCGGGATTAGATAACTCTATTGTAACAGATATTTTATTGTAAAACCTAGTTAAAATACTCAGTTTGTACTGACTAACAATTTTTCTTTCTTAATTGTCTAAATGGCCTTAAGTTTATATTCTTTTATCTTTATTTTATTCCATTGTTTTATATTCTTTAGATTAGACACTCAGTAGGTTTATTTATATAAAAATGAAACATTGTACTTTAATAACGCCTGTTGTAAACCCAAAACAAGTTTAAAAGAGTAACTGCTGAGTTTCTCGCCGGGTCTTCTCAGCAAGAAACAACACCGACGCGGTGGTAGAGTCGCATTATGTCTGTATACTGTGTATTTATATATCTATATTACTATAGTATATTTATGTATCTTTATTATTATTTATATATCTATATTATTATTTATATATCTAAATAAATGAATAAATAAATAAATATGCGCCAGACAACACACCTCTTGTAATGGTCTCGAAGTAGGGATTAATATCCCTGTGTTACGAGGTACCACACAAGGAAATTAGCCAGGGGCGTCTCCCAGCACACCCAGACCCGAGTCAATTCAGAAAAGATCGTTTCCTGAATTGACCCGACCGGGAATCGAACCCGGGACACTACGGAAATCGAGGCGAGAAACCGTGCTACAGCACACTACGCCAATCGTGTCGTCAAATATGTCTATATTATTATTTTATTATTATATTATTTATCTATATTATTATAGTAATTATGTCTATTATTTAGTATATCTTGCTTTAAGTTTGACGATTTGAAAGTACTTACTGTGACAGTCTATTTGAATAGAGTTATTTGAGTTTGAGTTTGTGATAAGGCCCCAGGGGGGTAATCGTCTATAACCAGTCAAGCTAATTCCCTAAACCAAGTACTATTACTTGTTCTGTGCCTAAACTGATGGTAGCGATTAATTTCTTCAGTAAATATTCAGTATAGAAGATTCGTCAGTGCCAGGTAACCACTGACTGGCTGGAAATGAAAGAATTACGAAATGGCTTGCTACGCTCAAACTCTAACTCTCAAACTCAAACTCAAATATCTTTATTTAAATAGACTTAATCAGTACTTTTAAAGAGTCAAAAAAAAATACAAACTAATAGACATAAAAACTATAATAATATGAATATATATAAACAGTATACAAACATAATGCGACTCTACCACCGCGTCGGAGAAGTTGATTCTCACTGAGAAGACCCGGCGAGATACTCAGTAGTTACTCTTTTAAACTTGTTGTGGTTTACAGAATGAACTTTGACAAGTCATAAGGGATTGTAAATAAGCCCCTGGCTTGTAAGTGCAATGGCAGAGATCCTGCCATTAGCGCCGAAGGTCGGGGGTTTCATCTTCACCCTGGATAAACATTCAACAAATATTGTGGTAGTTCTGTATCTAGGTGTTATTATCTATATTATTTATTTATGTATTTAGAAATATTCGAGTGTGTCTATCAGTCACTGACATAAATAGTACAAGCTCTGCTTAATTTGGAGTGAGATGACCTCGGTGTAGGGAGTCCCAGTTTTTTTAATATTGTCCGTCAAGATGACCTCAGTCCACCTGATGGAAAGCGGTCGTGAGGTCCAGATATAAGGCTGGCAAGCGCAATAATGTAAAGCAATCACTGAGCTAGTCATACACACCTTGAAGGCCTGCAGAAATGCCTTTCCGCGCCCCGCCTTAAGACCCCGGGACTATAAGAGGAGGTAAACAAATGTGATATTTACAATTGTACTAATATTTACTTATTAATTATTTGTTGGGGAACAATTAAATGATAGAAAGTGGTCTTCATGCCGACTAACGTTGAAGCACGTTTATTGAGTTCTGAACTCTTTGTTACCGTATCTATAATACAATATGGCTTAATATATTTGATACTGAGATATCACAAAGAAGTTACAAAAACAAGAAAAAATAAGTATTTAGAGCCTTAAAAATAGCATTAGAGCCATAGAGAGTCTAAAAACAAGAGATAGCTGCAGACAACACTTTGTGAAATTAAAGATACTTACGTTAGTATCTCTCTACATTTACGAAACAGCGGTATTTGAAAAAAAAACATTTTTTTTCACCATATACCAGGGCCAACAGAGGAGTGGAGGTCACAAGCATATGCTAAGAGCCCCAAGCAGAAAAACTGCTTTAAAAGAAAAAGCTTGTTCTGTATGGCTCCCAAAATATTCAATAAATTACCAAAAGATATAAAAAATGCAGACATTCACATATTTGGTAAATAATTTAAAACTCTTTTAATTTCTACAACATCAGATCTAGCAAAAATCAGAGGCAAGGATGGAAGTAGTTTGAAAGGTGAAGAATGTGTTTTAAGAAGATGGAAGGAGTATTTTGAAAGTTTGTTTGAAAGAGATGATGCATTGGCAGAAACAGCTGATGTCGTAATGGAAGTGAATGAAGAGGATAACCAGATTAGCATGGATGAGATTATGATAGCGATGAAAAGTATGAGAGCTGGTAAGGCTGCAGGGTACGATAGAGTGTCTGTCGAGATGCTGAAGGCAGGGCGAGGCATAGCGGCTAGTCAGTTGTACCGCCTTTTCAATTTGTGTTGGAGGACCGGCCGAGTCCCGGGAGACTGGTGCAAAGCCGTGATCGTGCCGTTGTTCAAAGGGAAAGGGTCACAACAGGACTGCAAAAATTACCGCGGAATTAGCCTGCTCAGCGTTGTCGGCAAATTGTATGCAAAAGTGCTGATTAATAGGGTAGTGAATGAAACTAAGCACAAGATATGGGATGCACAAGCGGGATTCAGAAGGGGAATGGGATGTACGGATCAGGTTTTTTCCTTACGGTGCATAGCTGAGAAGTTTTTGGCCAAAAGTCAAAAAGTCTATTGCATATTCGTGGATCTGGAAAAAGCCTATGATCGAGTGAGGAGGAATGAATTGTGGTCGACATTATCTGCGTATGGAGTGAGCAGTTGCCTGATACGAGCGCTGAAATCTCTCTACGAGGGTTCCAGTGCTTGTGTCAGAGTAGACGGGATGTACACTGACTGGTTTGATATCCATAAAGGTGTTAGACAGGGCTGTGTAGCGTCACCGTGGCTGTTCAACCTATTCATGGATAATTGTTTGACGGGTTTGAAAGATAGGAATTATGGTTTGAGAATGGATGGGTTACTCGTGAAATGTCTTCTCTACGCCGATGATCAGGTAATACTTGCATCGTCGGCCGACGAGTTACAGGATATGGTAACGGCAATGAATGCGTCACTGGAAGAGAGAGGTATGAAAGTGAATGTGAGTAAAACCAAGACAATGGTGTTTGAAAGAGATGATAGTGTGACAGAATGTAAGATTTTTATTGGGGGTGAAAAGGTAGAGCAAGTGAAAGAATTTGTGTATCTGGGTACTATGTTTACGAGAAATGGAAGATATGAGGGTGACATTGAAAAGAGAGTGAATGCAGGTAATAGAGTGAACGGGGCGCTGCATGCCTTTATGGGCAGTCACAGAGTGTCGGAAAAAGCCCGACTGGCAGTTCACGGGGGCGTGCTGGTACCGACATTAATGTATGGTAGTGAAAGTTGGGTATGGCAGAAGAAGGATGAAAGTAAAATAAATGCAGTGCAAATGAGAGCATTAAGAAGCATGGCTGGGGTAAAACTGAGTGATAGAATTAGAAACTGTGTAATAAGAGAACGATGTGGTGTGAAAGAAGACGTGATTACTAAAATTGAGATGGGAATGCTGAGGTGGTTTGGTCATATGGAAAGAATGGATGAAAGGCGATTAACGAAACGGATTTATGAGGCGAGGGTGAATGGGACTGTTGGAAGGGGAAGACCCAGAAGAACGTTTCTTGACCAAGTTCAAGATGTTCTCAGAAAGGGTCGGGTCAGGAGTACCTTTAACCGACGAGCATGTATGAAAGGACTCATGAGAGTAGAAGAAGCGCAAGATGTATGTCAGGATCGTAGCAAGTGGAAAGAGGTGGTCTCTGCCTACCCCGTTGGGAAAGAGGCGTGATGGTATGTATGTATGTATGTAAATTGAGTTCGTTACATTTTCAAAATCATTTCAGTAGCGATAGCCTTTACTTCTCAATGTCAAAGCTTTCGGTAAAATTAATACGTTAAAAGCCGATTTAATGCTTGCGAGTTTCATTATACATACAATATACAAACAGAATAATAACACCACTTGTGAGCACTTAGAGTTATTTATAATATTCAGATTGAGTACAAGTAAATATGTTGATATTGAAAACCAATATTACCTACGAGTAAGGTCCTAACGTTTATACCCTTTGTAAGATTAAACCATTGTACAGAAATTGAATAAAGGTATACCAATTTCTGTTGCTCACTTTAGTGACTAGTTGCGTCAGAGAGTTGAAAATTAAACAGCGATATTTTTTACAATTTTCGTTACGGATTTAAGTTCGCCTTTATAAATATAAACAAAAAATCCAATTTAAACGTTTAGTAAATCTTTAAAAAAAAATCTGAAGTACTTAGGGATCATCACCAGCTCACAGTGTTTTTCTATATACGGATCAGAGTATTCTTGAGGATTTTGCACGCGCCAACCGAAAATACTCGTAAGAAATATGCAAAATCACAGAACGCGCCGGCTTTGGTTTCACCGATACCTTAGATGCCTTATAAACGTTAGGGCCTTACAGAAATATTTATTCGTTTATCCTTTCTCGAACTCGGCAAAATTGACAGTTTTCTGATGGAGGATCTGATACTTGAAACACGATTCCTGAGGGACATCTTTCCAAAATGTCACATTTCAACATAATGTCAACTCATGATTAGTGGTTACCCTTACTTTGATAATTCAAATAATATGAAATGGTAAGGTTATATGAATGAATAATTAATTAATGTCTATGGCAAACTGCACTTTGTTCCACTAAAAATAATCTCAAGACTTTTTAAAAAAACTCACAACACACAACATCCAAATTTTAAAAAGAAAAGATACGATTATTTTAATTTTAATTTCTAATAAAATAAAATGTCTCAAAATGCGGAGAGACTCAATAAAACATAATTATTTTATCCTTTTCCCCCCTTAAAACCTTGTGTCCGCTAGTCGGGGGACTCCCCCTAATAGGAAATATCCTCTGATTTCTCAAAAGGTACAGTATGTGGTCGCCTTGTTACAATACCACCAGTTCCCAAACTAAGAAGAGCTTTAACTAATTAGTAGTCGATACGTATACCAACATCTATTTAATAAGAGCCTTCGATCTGGCAAAGGCTAGCGAATCACCGCTCTAACGTGGCTTTTTTGTACGTACTGGGTAAAATAAATGAACAACGGGTTGCAGGCAAAATGTTCAGATGCACCCTCACCCCTGAAAATTGATTACTGGAAATGCACATTAAGACATCATTTCCGTAAAACTAAATTATCTGAAACGAGACAGATCTGAACATTGTGGTTACTACCAGCTAACTGTTATCACCGGGCCACACATACCGCACCGGGCTCGGCGTGTTCAAGTACAAATGATCGCTAAGCTGTCGGCTTATCGGATTACAGTCCAGCCGTTAACAATACTAACTGATTTACACGTTTGGTCGTTATGTTGATGATCATATAACAACATTCTGCTTGTGGCTTCATTTAATTAGGTAAAATATTTTTGCCATTTTTACTCTAAATTAGTTTCACAACCCGCACATATCATATTTGTGGTATAACACAGCTGCGCTGTACAGCTTTTCTATTATTTATAGCTGTGCAAAGTATCATTCAAATCTATAATTATTTTCTCGTGTTGCTACTTAATACACCGGGTTCGATTCCCGGTCGGATCAATTCAGGAAAATATCTTTTCTGAATTGCCTCGGGTCTAGGTGTGCTGGGAGACGCCCCTGGCTTATTTCCTTGTGTGGTACCTCGTAACACAAGTATATTAATCCTTACTTCGAGACCATTAGAAGAGGTGTGTGGTCTGGCGCATATTTATTTTATTTATTTATACAGAATTGAGTCTTATAGGTTCGACATTATTCAAAATATATGTATGTAACTACATAACTATCCAAATCAATGAAAAAAATATGTACATAAATGGGATTTTAATTGGGGAGGGAGTAGTAGAGATTTTATGTCAAAATACATAAAAAGAAATGCCTAGACAAAGCCACCCTGAAAACAACCCACTCTCGAGCTCGCAAGGGTTGATTTAATTAATTCAAAGACCACATCAGAAATTAAAATTTCAGCCGACTCTGCGGATCCTATGCTTTTGTTTTGTTCAGTAAATAATTTCACTAAGGCACATAATCCAGCGATGACTTGATTTCAATGATGGAGGCCTTTGCCCAGCAGTGGGACAGTGTATGGGCTAATTACTTTACTTACTTTACGTAATCCAACAATTATTGGGATTCCTTGTGTAATTTGATATTTTAGTATGCTGAAATTGTTAGCGACCGACAGCGGGATCAAACCTTTTAGATAGATTTACTTTTTATACTTTGATGGATTGTTCTAGATTGTATGCATGTCATAGTTGTCGTTGTTGTGGTTTTGTGTTGTTGTGTATGAATATATATAAGTTTTTGCTCTTGATTTGCGGCTCCTTTTATTGTTTCAGCCGCCTTAGAGCCTCATAGACACCGCACACCTTAATTATATTTGATTATTTTGACGACACCATGGGCGTAGCACGGTTTCTCACCTCGATTTTCGTAGTGTCCCGGGTTCGATTCCCGGTCGGGTCAATTCAGGAAACGATCTTTTCTGAATTGACTCGGGTCTAGGTGTGCTGGGTGGCTTATTTCCTTGTGTGCTACCTCGTAATACAGGCATATTAATCCCTATTTCGAGACCATAACAAGAGGTGTGTTGACTGGGCGCATATTTATTTTTTTATAAAGTTTTAGTTTACAGTCCGTTTCGTCAGTTACAGAAATAAAGCTTCGAAACTTGACATGGTATATTTTTTAATTTCCTCAATTAAGATCATTAGCAAATTAAAAAAAAGACAAACAACATCAGATAAACTGCAGAGGTGGCACGACGAAGTCAACGCGACTAGGCAGCGGTCGGAAAACTACGCGACATTCTCACGTCTCATAACCCACAGAGCCTGAAGACTCAAGTCTTCGAGCAGTGCGTGGTGCTAGTGGTGACTTACGGAACTCAAACATGGTCACAGGTACAGCCTATTGTGTTATATTACGTAGCTTTGCTGTACTTGTTAGGTTGTTTTGTTTATTTTTTAATGTTAGAATTTAAGCATCTTTTTATCAACAAACAAATTGTACTCTACTAACTCGCATTGTAAAACCACAACAAGTTTAAAAGAGTAACTGAGTCATTATTTTAGACACGTTTTTCAAGCGGCGTCACCTTAAAAAAATAGCAATCGAAAAGTCACGCAAGCCAATTTTTTTTGGCTAAACATTGAATCCTCTCCCAAATGGGTTATTAATAATTGTTCAATTATCTTTATATTTAATATCATAAAAAACTAAAACACCACCGTTCTTTGATTTTCGTGGAGTGGCCCAAACCCCGATCTAATAACTCAGTAAATTAAACCGAAGAAGTGCCGATATCGACAGCGACTATCATTTGCTTGTTGTCGAGCTGCGCCTCAAGGTTGCGGTAGCACGACCAGCCGGGGACCTAGCGAGGTCGCGAGAAGGTCCGCGGTCGCAAAATTAATCGCAAAATAATCGAGGTTAAAAAATTGGATTTTTTAACCCCGATTATCTCTATAAGTATATCGCTCTCGGAGGTGCCTCTTCTATAAAAAATATTACTTTTACCTATATTTTTAGATACACATGTCGATTTAAAAAATATATTAAATTTGAAAATGGCCACGCAAATCACTAAAGAATGCCTTACTCGAAGAAGCACCCAACTACTGAGTTTCTCGCCGGGTCTTTTCAGTTAGAATCAACTTCTCCGACGCGGTGGTAAAGTCGCATTATGTTCGTATACTGTTTATTAATTCATATTATTATAGTATTTATGTCTAATAATTAGTATATTTTTTGACTATTTAAAAGTACTGATTAAGTCTATTTAAATAAAGATATTTGAGTTTGAGTTTGACTGTTGGCCTCATAATTAAACTCAGGTTACACAGCGCAATGGGAAGAGCTTGGTGTTTCTTTCCGTGATAAAATCCACAATGAGGATCCTCATAACGGATCTTATTTATCTTATTTGCGGATACCGATATCCGCAAACGAACCAAAATGAACCTGACGTAGCAATGGGCGGGCCACATTGCCTGTAGGTCTGATAACGCGGTGGGGCGAAAGGGTCTTTGAATGGCGACCACGATCTGGAAGACGCAGCGTAAGTAGTAGGCCATCCATCCGGTGGAACGATAACTTGGTGCAAGTTGCAGGTAGGCGCTGGATGCAAATAGCCCAAAGCCGCTCGCAGTGTCGTTCTATGGGGGACGCCTGCGTCCAGCAGCGGACTTCTAAAGGCTGTTGATGATGATGACATACACTGCCCCTGTCCCAAAATATTTTCCCCTTTTGTTATGGAAATTAGTAAAAGTGAAGGTACCTACTAGAAACACCAAAAGCCAGCATGAATAACTGCTTCACCGAACATCAATTTTGTTAGCGCAGGAACGGAATCTACGTTTCTTCTAGCCACCTGAGTCTTGTATTGTGTTGGTTTTGTTGTTATAATTACACAATACCAAGAATAATAACAACAAAACCTGCGAAACGGTGACCCAAAATGAAGCAGGAAGCTCCTGTTACTTTCGCCAATGGCGTCTCCCAGCACACCTAGACCCGAACCTATTTAGAAATGTTCGTTTCCAGAAACCAATTAATTTATCAGTGCGAAATTTAATCCTATTTCGAGATATTTGATATTATCCACTGAACAGCTTTATATTATGAATCTATTTAGGAAAGTGAGTAATAATGGTGAGTTCAAAACAACCTTTTATATCATGAACAGCTTTGTACTCGTATTGGTATTCAAACATATTAAACCGCTGAGCTCACCATCGACACACACGACAAAACGTCAAAACCTTATTTTTTTAAATTTCCATTAGTTGTAACCTTACAACAGAAACCCAAACAAACCTTACAAATAAACCTTTATTTGAAGTAAACCCACAGCAATTTATTTTCGCTCTGACCAGAATTACGCCACTCTACAACGACGTCAGTTTTTGAAATGTACGAATCTTGAACGTACCTATTTTGAAATAAAAATCTAGCCGCCCATAATATATACACAATTATTGACAGATAGTTATATCAAAGCGTAGGTTCGCCAGGTCAAAATCGAAGCTCAGCATAGTTCTTTTAACTGACACAAAATACTTAAAAAAGGCATCTCCTCAACTCGGATAATGGATCGTATGGTTCAGAGTCTAAATATGGCCATAACCATCATTGTGTTAATTGTTGAACTTCCGACTAACTCTCCAGTGATAGAATACATCTTTAAAAAACCAAATCACCGCGGCGAAAGGCTCATCACCACCTACCACGTTTGGTTCTTATGTTGATAAAAAGTGGGCTTCTGCGAGTTCCGTTCACCATGACCAAATCTCACGGATGGATCTTTGTTCCATACAAAAACACTTACGTGAGATTTTGCATTTCAAATCATCATAATCTATCCTCATTTCGTAAACCACCATAGTCAGGGTTAAAACCATTAACCTTTCGAGTGCCCCGACCTTTTCCAGCTCCCAAAATAACATGAAGAGTTCCAAGATTCAATTATTCTAAATAAGTACCACTGTCTGGAGGTCCTGCAATGGGGACCCCGCAACCCTTGAGGGTTAATAGGAGCGTTATCTGATAAATGTTCTATGGTTTGTGAGGTTCAAGGCATAGAATGATGACGGCGGGTAAATAGGTTTACAAGGTAACGCTTAGGATTTCTTAAAATTATTAGATGTGATATTCAATGTTTTATCAACGTTTTGTATTAATAACTTGGTTTTTATAACCGAATACTTCGTCCCAATCAGACAAAATATTGAAGGATTGTGTAACACTGACAAGGATTTCTAACTCGAAAATATAATGATATTGGGATGTAAATATCTCACATTTAATTGGTTATTTATTCAAACATTGTTTCGAAAAAAACAATAATATTAAAGGCAAATACGTAATCCTAACAATGGCGCGTTGCTATTTGCTTAGGTCTTCGCTTGATTTGAAAAAATATTCCGCATTGAGTCCCCAATAGGTATCTTTTCAACAAAAAACATCCAAAAACAACAATGCCTACAGTTACCAGGTTTTTTTAGCAAATTGTTTAGTTGATAAGTAAATGCCTATAAAAACTATATTAATTAAGTACTTGCTGTCCGTCAGCGGTTTTGCCCGCTTAGACTATTATTTTGATGAAAGAATTTTCAAATGCGGTACTGTAGTTTCGGAGGCTATTCAATACAAACAATCAAACAAACGAACTTTCAAATCTTTTCCCTTTATATTATCAGTATAGATTACCCTTTAAACTGTCTCATTGATGGCATACAGGGGATACTACCTAACCCTGCGAATACGGTGCAAGAAGGTGTATACATTAGTAACAATAATCAGAAGTCTGTGTCTTGCACCGGCATTGGATACTTCACAGACCTGAACAACGTTACGGGGCCACTTAATATCCTTTACCTGTATCTTCAAGTACAATCAAATTTTCAGCAAAAGAGATTTATTAAATTTGATCATAATCTCGTGGTTATATAGTAAAACGATCTTTCAATTTCCTTTGTTCTGTTTAAGGTGCTGATAGATTTGAGCATTCACTTGTGTCAGAGCATCGAGCATTCTTTGTTTTTAAATTTACTTAAACCACATTGCGAACATGACGCTCAATGGTTTGTAACTTGGTTTTAAAAACCAAGCAAAAGCATTATGGATTTTTTTAAACTGATCATTTGTCTGTATTGTACCATTCGTAAAAATGATTTACAATGGTATGCTCTAGCAAATGCAATGCTCAAGTTTATACCCATTTTTTGGGTATTTGATGCTCGTCTTTGAATTTTTTTAACTACTTAAACTATCTTTTAATCACAGATATTCACAAATAGCACAGTGGCTGTTTAATTATTTTTTTTTCAAATTACAATGATACTAAAGCGGGCTCTGTTAAGTGTAGGTCACCATATGCTGAAAAGGGACCCTTTTTTCAAGACATGTCCTTCTTTTGCCGTATTTTAGCTTTTGATAAGTCTGCTGCATACTAATACTATAAAGAGGAAACATTATTTTGACAGTTTGTTTTATTGAATAGGCTCCAAAACTATAGGACCGATTCGAAAAAATATTTAACAATTAGGATACATTATCCCTAGTGAACAAAAGAAATAGCATTTATTCAAATTTTTTTTTTTCTTTTTAGTTAAATATCCCTGCGAAGCCGGGGCGGGCCGCTAGTTGACCCATAAAAGCGTACGTACGCCATTGAGGCTGAAGTATCCCAACACTGTGCAATAACGCACCTAATGAAGTAACCGGACCCGCCCTACACGTCATTAATTATCCTTTCACACGAACTTAGTGCGTCGTTCAGGACCATTTGCATCAGGCTTCAATGCTAACATTTCGGCTTTTCAGCCGAATGGCCAGCGATGAATATTGAACGAACGCCTCAGGCGCTCGCGATTGATCTGTTTCAATCCAATATTGCTAGTTGAAGGAGTAATAAATCGCAGAGGGAGCCACTAGCTGCTGCTGGGGTAATTAAGATAAAGGTTAGTGCATAAGGACTTCCTAGAAGTTACTTTCTTCTTGACATTACCTTGAATTTGGGCTTGTCAAATTCTACCTCCTGCTAAAAGTAATGACTTCTTTGTATTCCGAAAAAATGTCTCACTTAAGATTAGTAGGGGAGAAATCAAATTTACATTCGTATTTTAATTGCTATGCTCAAAATTAGTTACTTTGAAAAAATCTACATCACCTACCGAGTCTACCATATCATTTTCCTTAAGGCTTAAAAAATGGGTGATTTTTAAACAGACAATGTTCAGTTTTTTAAATATAGAAGCACCAGCGGTCCTAGGCGTGTTTTCTGTACTTAAGATACTTGCATACAATATATTTCTATAAACTTTAATGGTCACAAACGTTAGAATGGTTCAACAACAGTGCCTTTTCACGGCACCAATGCCGAAATGTCGGAAACTCACAACAAAAGAGGTTCGTGGTATTAAATCAATCCCGTTTTGCATTACTTACATACAATGTTCTAATCTGCGGCCTCGTGATAAACGACGGAACGCGGTGCAGTGTGATAATCGCCTTACAGAACAAGAAAGGAGTCGGCAATTGTTGAAAAGATTTATTTATTTTCATTATTCTTTATTGCACATCAATAACAGTACAAATGGCGGACTTAATGCCTAGAGGCATCCTCTGCCAGTCAACCACACGGTCAGACGGAGATATTACAGGCAGTGCGAAAGATATTAGTTTGAAACTACGTTTTCTAAAAGATCTGAAACAAAATGAGAAAATCAAAAAATATTGAAACTGGACTGGCCTGTTGGCGCAATGGCAGCGATCCTGCCTTTGGCGCCGGAGGTTGTGGGTTCGATCCCCACTCATCACAAACATTTATGTGACGAACATTTGTGTTTGTTGTGTGCCTAGGTGTTATTATCTATTTAAGAATGTATGTAGAAATATTTAAGTATGTTTATCAGTCTCTGATGCCCATAGTACAAGCTCGGCTTTGTTTGGGGTCAAATGATCTGAATCTGGTGTGAATTTTCCTAGATATTTATTTATTTATTAAAGGAAAATACCGCTTACCATCAGGCGGTCCGCGTGCTTGATTGTCACCGACATAGTATCAAAAATAATAATAATAGCATACACATACTCGTAAATAGACTAATAGTATTTAATTAAGCATTGAAAAAATGGACAAGAGAGAGACAATAGCAACACCGGATAAAGATAGATGAAATGAAAAGGGAGTAGAGAGGTTCTGGTTGCCATTAATAACATTTTCACAGCGCTCCTACGGGATATTGTTGGGAACTATTGTACCTATTAACATGAGGCAATAATTTAAATTATTTTGGCTCTAGATAACCACTCTTGTGTAACAGAGCTAAGCCGCCTTTAGAACTTCCCTGAGGTTACAATCGGCCGTAATACAATAGTTCAGGCATGCCAACTTGTGGGGTTTACATTTGCGGCGGGATCGGCTTGGGCCTCGGGATCGGCTTCGGCCTACAGCGTTCGGTCAGTGTGTACGCTGTTTAATAATATCGGCGCGGGTAAACTCCTGACTTCGGGGAGTTATCGGTCGGTTTGTGGGAAAATGTGGGCTAAATTGTTTTGATCAATATAGGTACTCTGATGATACTGTGATTGCAAAGTATTTGTTTTTTATTGTATGTTGTTTTTGTTTGTTTTTTTTGACATTGTATGCCCTATTTTTGATTATTTTTTGTTAAGACATTATTTCTAAACCATTGCTTGTTTTTCTATATTTCTTGACATTGTATTACAAAATTTGTTGATGTATTGCTAGCTATTAATTTTAAGTCAAATTTATTTTGTGTGCGCATTGGTAACATAACTAACTGTAAGCATGCTGTTGAAGTCTAATAAATAAATAAATAAAATTTATATAAATAACAAAAAAAACAGCTTATCATTTTAAAACAATCTTGAAGTACAATCATCCAGTGTCTCCTTTTATTTTAGATAACACTTCCATAGAGTAGTAACTAGATATTTATCTATTAGGGTTACAATAATTGCAAACTATAGTGGCAGGACGGATCTTCCGAGTAATTTCAAGGACACACGCTTCTTCACGCAAAATGTCGGCTCTGCCAGGTTGATTGTTATTGTTATTCTTTTTGTTTTCTTTTATACTGTACAATTCTAGTTTTATTGTTTAGTATTCAGACTGTAAGTTTCTTTTGCATGAGGTGTTTACCTATAATTGTTTATTACACTTAGTTATTTTTATCATAAGTTTTTACGTGTTTCAGTGTAAATAAGCGTTGGTTAACCAATGAATAAATAAATAAAATGAACACTAATATTTACATAAAATATTATAGTACTGTGATTTGATGATATTAAAACCATTAGTCAACCTTCTTTCAGCAGTCTGAAACCATTCTTACACGGGACTACTATCGGGAACTTTTTGAACATTATTTTCAGGAATCTTTCAGCAACCTCAGCACAATCTCACGAATTGGATTATTTTATTATTAAGCTTGTAATAATGTGAAGCACACACCACACCACAACAGAACATAAACATTACTGTCGACAAAGTGGATTAAACCATATAGCATCAGGATGATGAGGTGAAAGCTATGAGGCAAGCCTATATTCTACACTGACCTTCTTGCAACGATGATGATTAATTTATTAGGGTTGTATTCTAGTATTAAGCCCGGTTTCCACCAAAGCGGATAGGAGAGGAGACGAGGGGGGATGTGTTTTGAAAAAACATTCACATTCCGTTACAACCACATTTCACAGACAGATGTGGAAATAATGAAACATCTCTTGTCTCTTCTCCTTTCCGCGTTGGTGGCAACCGAGCCTTACTCCTGATATCCAAATTCAGTACGAACAAAAAGAAGAGAACACAATTAATCATAAACCTTTTGTGAAGACTTTTATTTCAAGTGAAGAGTACTACCAGATTCTAGTTTTCAAAGGCATTTTAGATTATGAGTCCATCAAGAGCATCTTATACAATAAGTCGATAAAAATTCCCCTTGCACGAGCGATCGGGCTATAGTATTGGCCCTAAGAATTCCAAATGAACCAATCTAAAGATGACCTTAGGATGGGAGCATTGACCTTCCTTTACCTTAGGGGTATTTCACCGGGAGGCAATGAAGACGTGAGGGGAAAGCTAACGGTGGAGTATGTAACACGTTACACGTTGAGTACACCCTATAAGACACGGTATGATATTCTATGCACTTGATAATTCAGAGGTGGAGTAAAAGTTATTTTTTGAGACACATTTGAGCTCGTTGTAGACACAAAATTAACACTTCTTGTATTGACAATATTGACTCTCAATATTGATTGAGAGTGTGGAACAGGGGTTTAGCACTCGTGTACATGTAGTACCGATTTCAAGTCCTGTCATCATCGACTTCTTTCTTAATTAAAACAGCGTTAAGAGCGTTTGCTGGGGGTGGATCGAAAACGTTTCATTTTAGTATGATTTTTATGATTGTTTTTATGAATTGAAATAAAACTATAATTTAGCTCTATTATCGTCTGCATAATACTAAACAGAAACACATTGAATTGTCCAAAATTAGGGAGAAACTCAGATAACAGCAGAAGGCCCCGCCACCTATCACGTTGACATCTTAAATGCTGGACAAAAAGTGGACGTCTGAGTTTTCTGTAAGAAAGAAGACTCTTTTTAACTTCTTCAATGAAGAAATCCATCCTACTTTATTTTGAAATCCAAGTCTAATGATAAGCTTATACTCGTATTTACAGAAAATATAGCTCTAGAACCTATAATGTCAAAATTACAAGAAACGAAACATACTGGAAATTATTAAAAGTTTGATATCACGTATAATTCACGTTTCATAATATTATCTATCACCAAGAGGCAGTTCTTTGCGATGACTAATTACGACGTCCTTCGTTAAAAGTATATTATAAATGAAACGAAATCGCTAGCCCTCTAAGAGCAGGGATACCGTAGTAATAAAATCAGGGCAATCAGAATTTTAAGCCTCCTCTCTTGGTAGGCTTTTTATTATAATCCTACATTTGAGTGGCAGAAAATTTACTGTACAGTTTCCAATTATTATTATTTTTATTAACTAGGCAGTCATTTGACCACAAGCGCACCTGGTGGTGAGTGATTATGTGGCCTATGATGGTACATGGCCGCCCAGTAAATACATATTCACTCTTGTCTTAAAGAGACCCAGGTTATATTTTTCCGGAAAAACAAACGCTCCTTTGCTGTTCGCATTATAAAAGCATCGAATTATTATTAATTATTATAACTTCCCGTTCAACACACTGGCACAGAATAGGTAATAGTATTGTGGCGACACAATGTATTTCAGAGAATGCTTAGTAAACAGAAAAGCAGCGGCCGCGTCGATGCGCGATTCCAGGCCGCCAGCGCATACAGCACCCGCGCCCATACAGTCCTTTTGACCTCTTAGCTATAGTTAGTAATTACCGGAGTCAAAATTGATTTATGTACCGTGTATCGAATTAAGAGTGGAACAATATACAGTGTTAGAACCTATAAGCGTTTAATTAATTTGACAATCCCACATAAACCTAGAACCTTCGAAATTAGGGAACACGAAACTGGTGGTACGAAGCTAGTAATTCGAAAGTATATTAGTACACACTGGTTTGAGCGCAAGTTGACGCAGAGGGCCGCTGCGCGCTGGTTCGTTCTCCTAACCTAACAAATGCCTATGTCTGTTGATGAATTTGTGTCGCTTTTTCTGTTTTCTATAACACAAGGTTTTTTATTTTTTAGAACCAAGGTTAATGTTTGCAATGTTTTACATTTTTTACTAGTTTTGTTATTTATTCATATTACAGTTTCCATGTAGGCGTCTCAGTAAAGTCAAGCCCCACGTGCTGAGAGTTTGACGGATTTGCCTTGTAGTGAAGTTATTTGCGTGAAATAATGTCTGCGAACATCCAACTGATTGCTTACTGTTTTTAAAAAAGAGATATAAATCAAGTGAGTTGAGCTAAACTAAATTTAAAACTGTGTCTCGTCTTTATAATATGTAAAATAAGATTTTAAACAACTCTGGCAAGAACAAGCAAGTAAGTATTTAAAATTTCTTAAGATTTTATGTTTTTATTATTTAATAAATTCGTATTTGTACATTATTATATTCGTTATTCTCTCAGTTTCTCTTTGGAGTTATTATATTTAAGACAAAAAAAAATCACATCACACGAATGTTAACCCAAAAACCCCCAAAGGGGCCCACTGTGCAGACAACTAGGGCACTAAGGAGTTACCAAGTGGTGCGGCAGCGTCCGACCACATCACGGCTCAAACTTACAACTCTACACTAGTTACTAGGCGTGGACAGACACATCACACTCACTCACTCGATAGTGCATTGAACTTTGGTTCTAAACCGTTTAGTAATTTGATGCAAAGCTAAATTTTTGTTATAATGGTTGTAGCGTATCAAGACCGGCTCTGATAGAGGCTTCTCTATGGGCGGCTGGTACGGTCAGCCAAAGGTGTGGTCCTCAAAACGTTTAAAGAACTTAATATAAAAAAAGGAGGATTTATGGGGTATTTCTGTTAATATACTTCAATCAATCATAGATACTATCTCCCCTAGTTTAGCGTTACTTTTTAATAACTGCGTAGACAAGGGTCAGTTCCCTAATTTAATGAAATTTAGTAAAGTCATACCCCTGTATAAGTCAGGTGAGAACAGTGACCCATCAAATTATAGACCCATTTCTATTCTATCGGCAATTAGTAAAATTTTTGAAAAGATAATATTGAATCAATTACTCTCTCATTTTGCTTTGAATAAATTATTACATAGTAATCAATTTGGATTTACTAAAAATAGGAATACAACCGATGCAGGTGTTGCGCTCATCAAACACATATTTGATGCGTGGGAAGGAAAGCAAGATGCAATAGGAGTTTTTTGTGATTTGTCAAAAGATGTGTTTGACTGCGTAGATCATGAAATCCTACTGATTAAGCTGAGACATTACGGTGTTTCAAATATTTCACTTAGCCTTATAGAATCTTACCTCACTGATAGAATACAAAAAGTTAGTATCAATGGTACGAACTCTTCCGGTGCCACCATACGTATGGGCGTGCCCCAGGGATCAATATTGGGTCCTCTGCTGTTTTTGATCTTTATAAATGACCTGCCTTATTTTGTCAAACACCTATGTGGGATTGTATTATTTGCTGATGACACTTCTCTGATTTTTAACGTAGATAGAAGTAACAAAGCACTTGACGACGTAAATAATACTCTCTCTAAGGTACTGCATTGGTTCACGAGTAACAATTTACTGCTTAATGCTAAGAAGACTAAATGTATCAAATTTTCTATGCCCAATGTAAGCCAGGTCGATACCATTATAAACATGAATAACGAGCCATTAGAGATTGTGAATTCCACAGTATTTTTAGGAATTACTCTCGATTCCAAGTTACAGTGAGGTCCGCATATTTCTGCTCTGGCAGGAAGACTTAGTTCGGCAGCTTATGCTGTTAGAAAAATAAGGCTCCTGACTGATATCGCAACAGCAAGATTAGTGTACTTCAGTTATTTTCACAGTGTTATGTCGTATGGTCTACAGTTGTGGGGCTCGGCAGCGGATCTCAACACCATCTTTATTCTTCAAAAAAGAGCCATCCGCTCCATTTACAACCTTAGACCACGCGACTCGCTTCGTGAAGTATTCAAAGAGATAGATATTTTAACGGTGTACTCTCAATTTATTTATGATAATGTAGTATATGTCCGTAAAAACTTGCATCTCTTCAAGAAAAACAGTGATGTTCATAAACTCAATACTAAAAATAAAAATAAGCTCGTAACTCCCAGTCTAAGACTGCATAAGGTAGGAAAATCATTTGTTGGTCAATGTGTTAAATATTTTAATAAGATTCCGCAAACTCTTGTTGAACTGCCTCTTCACCAGTTTAAGTCACAAATTAAAGCTAAGTTAATGAAGCGAGGTTATTATAGTGTTGGGGATTTCTTAAATGATAAGAATTTGTGGTCATCTTAGGTATAATCTGCTCCTCTGCACACTTTTTTGTTATGACTTTACTCTGTCAATTAAATTTTTGTGTTAAAAAACAAGATTGAAAAGAGTAACCATCGAGTTTCTTGCCGGAGTCTTCTCGATCGGAAACAACCTCCGAACCGGTGGTAGAGTCACATTATGTTTAATTATGATATTTACTATCATAGTATTATTTTATGTAAGTTTATTTTAGTATATTTTTGCTTTTTTTTTTTTTTTGTAACCATATGACTTGTCATAAATACTTTCTATAAGTCTATATGAATAAAGATATTTTTTACTTTACTTTACTTTACCACTCTTCGGTTGAGTTCATTTGAACGTCATTAATCAACAAGGTAGATTTCCCTTTGCAATAACGTTATGGCAGTGACAATTGCTCAACTTTAGCGGCTATTAGATCGCACAGTGACCTTTGCTAAAACTGGTAGACCACTTTTTTGGTCGACCGTACCAGCCGCCCAGAGAAGGCTTCAACAGAGCCGATCTATACCTGGCACATGCTAAACGCAACGTAACGTGCCTGATTGTCCCAGTATTTGTCTTTAATTGAATTTAATTTTTAAAAATTTTAAAATGCTGTTATTTCGTCCTAAAGGTAAATCTGCTCGATCCTTAGGACCAAGGTTGATTCTTTATTGGTAATTAAGTTTAACTATTGACCTCTATAATCTAAACCGTCTTGTATACCCTCTGGTCTAGTTTTTTTTCCTTTCTCGTCATTTTTCTTCCATAAAGATGCCTTTTCCCAGCGTGGGTAGAATGTATATGTACCAGACGCGCCCATGGCGGCATAGTGTATAAAGTACGATATTAATAAAACTACCCTAAAACCGCCCCAAGGGTAACTATTCCATCAAACCGCACTCTTGTTTGAGTTCACGACAACAGCAATTACGGCGACTAATGCGCCCTCTGGCGGTGACATACGCGCGTTCTGACACAAACTACAAAATTTGCCAAATTAGAATTTATTTTAATAAGCTATTTAGCATCGGCGACACAGCCAGCCTGCCGCCATCTTGTTTTGTCCTCGATGTTTCCGCGCACGATGAAAGTGGTATATTTGGATAGAGGACACAAAAAAAAAAAAAAATGTCTGAAAATTTGGACCCCAAAAGTTTCACATTGCCGAGTTATTTGAAAGTAAAGAGATCAATATGAAAAAGGTGATATTCATTAAAAATCTACCAATTATTATGAGGCTTTTAGTGTTATTTTGTTAAAAAATAACAGATTTAAGGATATTGTCCCCAATCCAAAAATACAATTTTTATCGTACGTGAAAACTTCTAAATATAAACAAAATGGTGGTGGGAACCTATGCCAGCTGCCATACAAAAATGTAGACCGTTCGCTATACTATCCAACCCCATTAAAAAAAAATCCTTCGAATATTAGATTTAGTATAGTCATTAGTCTCTGACACCTAGCTCTTGTTTATTTTGGGGTCATGCGAAGTGATCATCATCATCATCAGCCTTTGGAAGTCCATAGAACGCCACAGCAAGCGGCTTTGGGCCGTTTACATCTAACCTACACCAGGTCATCGGTCCATCGGGTGACGATGTCTAGAGATATTCATTTGTATTACAATACTGACACTGTTTCTAACAAGATTGTTTCTACTTTCAACAGATTACTTTTATAAATAAAGCAATCGTGTCGATCTTTCAGTACCACTTAAACATAAAACAGGCTTATTGTATTACTACCATCTGGAAAATAAGCCTTTGAGTATCAAGGGTTAACAGACCCGCCGATTTTGCAAAGTACGAGTAACACTTATTCTGTTCTTTTATGCGTCAAATGGGCACTAATTACTCACTTGCTAATATTTAAGACCGCCGTCAAACTCTTATTAAACAAAGCTCAGATAGTCGTTAAGATAAATTACAAGATGATTAAAACTAGCTTCGAAGATTCTCCAAACACTACGTTTCAAGTTGAACCACTTCTATAGGAATAAATAATACAGTATAGAAAGCTTTAAGCGAAATGATTGTTGTTTTTGTTTTGGCCACGTGCCTCTAATAGTGAGAGGAGCAAAATCTTGGTTGTTTTTTTAATATTAACTGTTTGTAAACTAAACATAAATGTGACTCTACCGCAGTCTCACTGTTGTTCCTACTGAGAAGACCCGGAATGAAAATCATTGGTTGCTATATTCAGAAAAGGTAGTTTTGTGATGTATTGATCAATTCTCTATCGAACTGACCGATCCGATAGATGGCTACCAAGAATTTCCACCAATGACAGTGCGTTCGCGTCATGTTCGTGTTGACGTTTTTGGATGGGATCTCGGTACAAATGACTTACAAATTGCTGAAATTAACGATCGTAGCGTAGTTTACGTTACAGAAACTCACGGTAAACACAGTATCTACGCTGTATTGTTTCATCTACGCTACTTCATCACCGCAGCTCGTCAACGGCAGTAATTAAGGCTGACTAATGTGCCTTCTTGGGAACACACACTCGTTCCCGCAAGTTCAGGCACAGTTATCGGGGCGGCATCTGGAACTGTTGACAGTTTTCGGACATATTGGTGAGCATTTTAAGTTTGAAATGAGGCAAGTTGAAGCATGTGTCTGAATTAGAGTCTTTATGTAAGTAGTGGTTGAGGGCAGGGCATAGAGGAAGGAGAACTAATCATTGTTGAGGTATTAAGGTCAGGAATAGACAATATTCAAATTAATAAAATATATATAACTGATATTATAAAGATAAAGGTTTGATTGTTTGTTTGCATTGCAGCGAGTGAGATAGGGTTAATTTTTTAGGCTATATTTTTGTCGTATTTCGAACACATATTATACAGGGTGAACATTTTTAGAAGCTTAGTCCATGCGGAACAAGTTGCTTGTAGTTCGTAGTCTAAGAGACGCTCGATAACTTGTTGTCTGTACTTCCCCTTAAAGGTTTATATTTATTCAAATATTTAATTAAATCTTATCGTATCGTCTACGCCTCGGCGGTTCCGACAAAACAGGCACATCAAAATTGACCGCGAGCCCGTGGAGACTCGAGAGTCGGCTTAATGAGATCAAAGAGATTTGTTTCTTTTCAAAATAAATTTAATTTCCTGATGAAAAAGTTTGCAAAGTCTATTTTGATGCCGAGCGCGGAATTACATCGGCGAGAATTATAAGGTTTCTTGAAATATCATTTTATCGACTTTCCAAAAATGTATGTATCAAGCGTAAAAATAAAAATGGGTGCACAATTAGTAGGCATTTGATTTCTAGAGCCTAAAAAACAGGAAAAACTGGTAAATATTATTAAACGTAGTTTTGAAACAACAAACGAGGTGAATTCTGGTAATTGTCGAGTTTTAAGAAACATTTCTTAATGCTGAATTTGAAATTATAAACACTGAGCAAAAATACACGAATGACACTAATTTCCACAATTAATCAAAAAGGATTTTTTTGTATCAGATATCTACTTGCCCTCCTAATTATATGTTTTCCTAACATGAGCTATTAAAAACGTATATTCTGCTTTAGTCGCTACGCAAGCATTTAGGAATAATCTTAACCATGAATTTCGGGGTTTCCCGAGCACAAAATTAGCACACTTACTAATTACAGTTCCCTGGCGAAAATATGAGACAAATAAGGATTCCGGCCACCCGCCGCCTGAGATATCTCATAATTAGGAGAAAAACACTAAAATACTGCGCAGAAGGCAGCTTGCGCCCGCACGATAACTGGCTTACAGTTTATCATTCTTCTGCAAGGAGACCTAATGGGGACGCAAGCTAGAGGGTATAATTCTTTGTTTGTTAGAAAACAATTGCTTGAACATTTGTGTGTTTCTTAAAATACAAATTCTTTACGGAGACACGCCCGCGCCGCCTGTTATCTGACGCCAAATTAGTAGAGGGGTTATCATGTGTTAGAAACTAATCAGTCTCTATGAATGACAGACGCGCCAAAAAAATATAAGATAAGATAAATAAACTTTATTGCACAAACAAATACAATAGGTAAATAAACAAATAAACACAAAAAATAAATAATAAATAAATAAATATGCGCCAGACAACACACCTCTTGTAATGGTCTCGAAGTAGGGATTATTATATCCCTGTGTTACGACACAAGGAAATAAGCAAGGCGTCTCCTAGCACACCCAGACCCGAGTCAATTCAGAAAAGATCGTTTCCTGAATTGACCCGACCGGGAATCGAACCCGGGACACTACGGAAGTCGAGGTGAGAAACCGTGCTACAGCACACTACGCCAATCGTGTCATCAAACGTGTCAAACCTGTGTCAATAACGTACAATTTAGGCGGTCTTATCGCTACAGAGCGATCTCTTCCAGACAACCTTCGGTAGAGAGATGTTCAGTAATATAGTACACATACAGTCATACATCAATTTAATTTAGTTGATTTATACAAAAGTGTAACTAACGTGCATTTTAATGTATTTCGTATGTTATTCTACACAAATATCAGTGCTCTTTGAATGTCTTACCTAGTCGCACAGTAATAATGAGGTTGCTCAAGTCTACGAAGTCCAATTGAATTTCAAAGTAGGTTGCTCAGTGAAAAAGTTTCTAGGCTTGGGCGGACCAGCGCAGGACAGCCTGATAAATGCGAGGATAGAATTCAACTAGGAAGTTCTGCGAGCAGAAAGTAACTAAAAGGTTGGAGACTAACTGAGAAAAATATAAATATAAGAAAGGAATCAAATCTAAACTCTGAAAAAGTAAAATCACAGCTATGCTTATTTTTCATGATTGCTAATAATAATTTCAAAACCTAATGGTTCATATTTTTCTTCTAGGCAGTGGTCGAGTCGCATTTTCTTGATATACGGTTTATTTATGTACCCATTCATGATATTATTTATGTCGAATTATTTAGTATGCATTTTATGTGTTATGATTTTATAGGTACGAGTACTTGGTACATTTGGCCTAATTTAATAAAGATATCAGTTGAATTTTGATTGCAACAGCATAAGCTAGGATTTATATTGTTATTAGAAAAATTTAACAATATTGAAATATTGTTATATTTCTATATGCCAGTTACTGTATTTATCAATTTAAGGTTCTAACTCCTAATAATGTAGGATAATTTCAATATATTTCAGTATATTTATTCAGTATCTGTTAATGTTAATGTTACATAATTAGTGGAAGGGACCTCCTTTTAAGTACATGTACCTGTGTTAGGAGACCACGCTCCTTCTTAAGCTTACTATAAAATGATACCTTAAAGTTACGAGTATAATCGTTTAATCTATTTATTGTACAGTTGTTTTTGCATTTGCTATGAAGTATTACAAGTAGTATTTACTTGAAGAAAACTAACATACAATTCGTTACATTAGATAGGTCTTATTACTATAAAGAGATTTCTTCCAAACAATTTATAATTAGGTTCTTATAAAAATCAACAAACGAATCTTGGGTAAATAACTTAATTTGAGGTAGAAAGGTTAAAAAGCACATAATGAGAACACCAATGGTTTATTAACAGCATAGTGAGTAATCAAAATTGTTTAACCCTCGTTGTAGATGTTAACTTAAATCATGATGTGGATGATAGTTAAGGATTACGGTCTAGTTATGATAAGTTGATAATTTTTTTGGTTGTATAATGGCTGTGATCTGTTTGCATACCTCATTTAAATAAATAAATAAATCTTCTACGATTCTAGTCAAAGTTAAGAGGGTCCCTACAATACTCAAATAATACTCAAAAGCCACAGAAAATTAACTCTATACTTACTGGCTACAGTCAATGGCTGCACAACTTTTAATGAATTTAAGAATTTTGGAGTAAGTTACGTTAGTGTAAAAAGAGGGTCTCTATTAGAATATTTTTCTTAAATATTAATTTTAATTTCACAGAAAACTACGAGTATTCCGCAACTTTTTTTTTTTTTTTTATACGCATAATAACTAGTCAACGCTGTTTTATATTAACGAATAATGTTTCATCGAAAAAACTTTTCCATTTAGCTTTCGTTGCCTGAACAACTATCAATTACACTTTTTATCAAAATGTGTTCATATAACGCATATTGTCCGACTCAAGTACTGTTTTATTGATTTATTTCTAAAGTGGTGGGTAGTTACAATGTCAATGTTTCTAATAAGTAATTGAATTGCATGCAAATAGCAATGCAGCATGTTTTACTTCTGTCACAGATCTGTCTACTGGCTCTGAATTACACTCTAGGGGTAGGAGCAGAGAAGACCACGTGGAGTCGGGATCAAATAAGTAGTTTTTCAATAGCATTCGTTCTTTGATTAATTAGTTATCTCGTTGTATACTTTTGGTAAACAAACAATTTTGTGATTTAAAACATCCGTGGAAATCAAATTATACGAAACGAGCATCGAAATAACGAACTAAATGTGGAAACAAAATTCGATGAAATGAGTTTTATGGTAAAGGCTATTCGGGGAAATTAGTTTGAGATGTAACAAAATTTGATGAGAGTTGCTTATTAAAAAAAACATCTGCGAACAGTTTTATGGGAAATGAAATCGTTATAATAAATTACGATCAAGTGAGGAAGTCCCCGTTAAGATAATAAAAAACCTTGTGTACGTTCTCATGTTTAAAAAACGTACGTTAAAAACAAAGGAAGCAACAAAGACGAAGTAAAACACAATTCAAAATAACTAATTCCTGCTTGTTCAAGGTTTTAACGCTACAATACTCTTTAAAGCGACTTAAGGCAAGTTGAATCCATCGCGCCTCGTGTTGACTCGTCTGCTTAGCACACAAGCTTCGCTCGAAAGTTATTCAATACAGGATACGAGCAGCAACAAGGTTTAATAAAAACAAGCGTTGTCAAACAGACGAATTTCAATATGCTCGCTAAGACTACAGAAGTTGCGAAGTTTTGATCGGAATAAGTAAGCATGGTAGTTGAAGTCGTTTTAAAATGAACGTTCATAGGAGAACAGATATTAGATACGAGTACCTTCTGTAAGGAGTGAAGAAAAACGAAGAACTGTTTGTGAGGATAAAAAAAGATAATTTGTTTTGCTGCTGCTTAAAATTACAAAGGGGTTTGAAGTGAACATTTGTGGCATAGGCTTTCAGCCGCCATTTTGTTTTTTTCTCGAAGTTTCCGCGCACGATATAAAAGGGTTTATATGAAAATCTGACACTTATATAAACAAAAAATTTAGTTTAGTATGGTACCCTAAAGTGTCACATTTCCGCGTTAGTTGAAGGTAAACATCGATATGAAAAATGTGATCAAATAACAGATTTTAGGACATTTAAACAGTCTGTCATCGTCTTCCGCAATCTCCACATCTCAAAGTCGTCTTTTTAAGAAATCGCTCGAAGCGAAAGGGTAACTTTTGTCAATTCTCTGCTGTCACAAGTAAAATTGATTTTTCTCTTATGAAGTATTTTAGTTTTAATTTAAAACTATTATGTGGAATTTCCACCAAAAATCAAATAAAATTCACATTATCTTTATAATTTTTAACTCTTTCAAATGTATACTCAATGACAATGCGATAATACTCATAACCAATTGTTTAAATGTCCTGAAATCTGTTATTTATTGAAAAAATAACACGAAAAGCCACATTATTAGTAGATATTTTATTAATATCGCCTTTTTCATTTCGATCTTTACCTTTAAATAACTCTGAAACGGGACACTTTAGGGTACCATTTCACAGGATTTTTTCATTTGTTTATGTGTCCTCTAGCCATATACCACTTTTAGCGTGCGCGGAACCTTCAGAAAGAAATAAAATGGCGGCAGGTACTCTGGTACATATGCCAGCTTCCATATAAAAATGTTCAAACCCTTGTAACCAATCATATTGCTGACAAATGAAGTATACGAACAATAGTAAATCATCACGAGAAATCGTAAATGTAGGTACAAAATCTTCCAGTCAACTTCATACATCTTTATTAAGTTGTGAGTTGACCATCTGTGATCCGCGACCGATGATTTGTTTTACGAAAGAGCTCATTTTTTATCTGACCCTTTATCCTGAACGTAAGCGTCCCATGCCGCGGTCACTCGCATAAGCTCGGTGGGTGATTTATTTTAAAGATCTGCAATTTTTATTAATGCCCGACTTTTACCTTTGATGTCACGAATGCTCCTAACTAGGTAGGTCTCGGGAAACTCAACGAATGGTACAGTTTTGTTTATGCTACTCTCTTATGTCCTATTAACTTCTTATGTGGATCTCTATTCACGTTTCTATATTATGTCTTTGATCATCACTCTTTTTAAAAGGAAATTATACCTTTGAAACTGCTGTAACCAATAAACTATTGAGGCCATTTGTGGCGGTGGCAGTGACTACCCAGTGACAGAGGACAAGCCACTTGTCACGGGTCACGGCAACACCCGCTTGTGGCTCAGGCGCTCGAACGCTCAGTTTGCATCGATACCATACCAGTGGCCCAGTGTTTGGACGCTCCAAAAGATCTGTCAAATCATACTATTTGTATTTCACGCGTCAGAATCCCCTATTTTTTAACCCCTTTTACTTCATAAATGTTTAAGTAAAATGTGGGGTCATTCTCTTGGTTACATTTTATCTTTGAATGATACTGAGAGGTTGATTCTAAAGGTGATTTATCAAGATGTCAGCAAAAATATCGCCAGGCGTATTCTGAAAGCCACACCGTCTATGAGATACGGCAGCGAGAATCCGGCCATTTCATCACGTCTGACCGACTGTTGGCAAATAACATTGCTTAGTAGGTTCTCGTTCGGGGCACGTGACTTGGCGAAATATTGCCCTGGGCAGTTATCTGATTCCTGCTCTTTCGTGTAGATAACAAAAGCTAGAAAGAGACAGAATGAAAGTGGGATTGTGATTGTAGTCTACCGATTCCCCATAGCAACTGCTGTTTATTGAAAACCGTTACTACGTTACATTTTGAAATATTTTAAAGCAGACATGTTGTAAAAAAATGTAAACTTTGAATTTACTCGTGTTTGTCGTGGATTGGCCTCTCAGTACCATATATACCATTATTCCGCTGTTCACCACTCTGTTTAACACTGCACACATCACATACATATTCCTAATATAAAAAACAATTCAAATGAAATCATTTAAATCATACAACAAATGCTGTTGCCGTAAATGCAAAGCATTTGTTGTATGATTTGAAAAACTTTAGGAACACAAAAGCCTGTTTTTTATATGAGAAATATGTATGTGATGTGTACAGTGTTAAACAGAGTGGTGAACATCGGAATAATGGTATATATGGTACTGAGATGCCAATCCACGACAAACACAATCGCCAACTCAGAACACGTGGTGTACGGTGCACAAACAAATAACTCGAGAAAATATTACAATGCAGAATGTAAGATAAGATAAGATAAGAATTTCTAATTCTCATAAAACATTTTATAAATGGTTTTAAAATAAAGATAACAGAACAGTCATGCTTAGTCAACATGAAAGAGACATGCAATAATATTTTTTTCATTTTCAAACATAGCATTAGATACAATTTGAACTTTTAACACTTGAAATTATTAACAAGTGACAAGCCAAAGACTGTAACAACAGAAAAAAAATATTCAAGATTAAAATTCTACCTGTGCACGGTTCAATAGAAAATGCTCACATATCATTTTGGCAAGTAGTGGAAGAAAGGCCCGAGAAACTAAAAAACGCAATGTGGTAAGGCCTCCCACCTGGTGACCATAACCTGGTGCAGGTTACACGAAGCCGTTGGATGCAATTGGCCTAAATCCGCTCAAAGGGAGACTCTGCCTTGCAGAGGACCTGATAATAATGATTATATTTGAGTATGCATATCAGTCTCTGACATCCATAGTACAAGCTTTGATTATTTTGGGGTCAGATCAGCTTGGTGTAATTTGTTCCTGATATTTGTTTTTTTTTATTTATTTATTATGTACTACTTACTTCTCTGAGCAATCTGATTAAAAACTATTACTAAATATTAAAAAAACGTGGCTTTGTAAGGTACCTACTTCTTATACAAAGTTTGCCAATAACGTTGGTAATACATCATTCCCTTGATTTGACGAGTAAACGGAATTCCTATTACACAAAATAGGCAGCGAACAGAAATGACCTAAAATAAAGTGTATTAAAAAATCTTGCTACTAGAAAAATGCGGATATTTTTTTTTATCACCGTGGAAGTATCATTATACGAAAATCTTTTCCAAAGATTATTGAGAAAACTTATACACACTTAATTTAAACATGACAAACTATTTTGTCAACGTTACAGATCGTCTCGAAGTAAAGCATACGATCCCATAAATTACTTTGTATACTTCACATGTCCTGAACACACCGTCTCTTTTCTTCGCAGTAAAGCTCCTATGTCTATCCCGCTTCGGCTAAGAGATATGTGTTTGCGAAGGTAAAATCCGATCGAGTAAATATCCGCTATGTTTAGTAAAACTATCAAACAAAGGCGTTTGTGCTACTTTGTACCTGTGCTTTCTGCTTTTGTGCGTTTGTAGATACCTTCTTACCCAGCCCTTTAAAAGAGATATATACGTCCGTTACGTTTGTTATGGCATCGCCTTGTTTAAATTTACTACCATTTTTAAAAACATGCTATGTTGGTTTATGATTGGGCATCTCAAAATCTAAAAGCGAAAGGTCACTTCATCACGAAATCTCAGAAACTACAAGTGCTAAGAGTTTAAAATTATTTTTAGGACATACTCGTAGGTGCTCATAAAGACGGGATTGTGCGATATTCAACCCCCAAGGGGTTGTTTTTGGGATAGATAGTTTGTCTGTATGAAACTTGGTTATTTCAAGTGCTGGGAGTTTCAAATTTTGCATAGGAGTTCTTTTTAGGACATACTCGTAGGTGCTCACAAAGACGGGATTGTGCGATATTCAACCCCCAAGGGGTTGTTTTTGGGATAGATAGTTTGTCTGTATGAAACTTGGTTATTTCAAGTGCTGGGAGTTTCAAATTTTGCATAGGAGTTCTTTTTAGGACATACTCGTAGGTGCTCATAAAGACGGGATTGTGCGATATTCAACCCCCAAGGGGTTGTTTTTGGGATAGATAGTTTGTCTGTATGAAACTTGGTTATTTCAAGTGCTGGGAGTTTCAAATTTTGCATAGGAGTTCTTTTTAGGACATACTCGTAGGTGCTCACAAAGACGGGATTGTGCGATATTCAACCCCCAAGGGGTTGTTTTTGGGATAGATAGTTTGTCTGTATGAAACTTGGTTATTTCAAGTGCTAGGAGTTTCAAAGTCTCAATTTCAGTCTCAATTTTTTACAAAGGTGTTCTTTTTAGGACGTAGGTGCTAACTAAGACAGAATTTTGAGAATCAAGTATCGTAATCATGTATGTCATAAGAATGACGTTCACGCGGGCGATGCCGCGAGCGGAAAGCTAGTATAAAAATAAACAGTTGAAGTCGCTCCTAACTACTAAACCCTTGGAATTCAAACAGAATATTTTTACTAGTTTATAGACCAAACTGATTAAACAATTTAGATAAGAATGCTTAGATGAGATTAATATAACAATTAAAATAGTTTACTTGCTAATGTATTGCAGTCAATGTTTAAATATCGGATATAATACCTAGTATAATATCTGCGCTGAACGTGAAATGGTTGTAAGGCTTAGACACGAAGCGTATCGCTTACGAATATAATTACTTTTTCTTTTTAGGTACTAGTTTTAAACACTTGATAGAAAAAATGTTTACGCTATTATTTATGTAAAGATTATACATTTATACTTTGCTTTCAAAGCCCTAACAAATTTGCAATAATCTTTGTTATTTGTAAGTCGTGCGTTGTGCGAGGTCAGTGAGAGGTCGAAGATCGCTGATCCTCTAATCACCATGGCAACCGATAGGCGATAAGTTAAGATAAGAACGATAAGAAGAAGAACGTAAATACGAGTGTTGACTTATAATATAGTTACTGCCTTAGGCTCGCCACTACCTTTTACGCAATAATACACCATAATCGTAATCATAGCAACCTCTTGTACCCATACTCCCCTCACAAATCGATTGGCATTCGAGAGCTTTTTGACATTGTCTCCCAATGACGATTATTACGACTTTATTGCGAGAAAAATTAACTTAGTACCTAACAGCCCAGCCGGATATAACCCTGCTTCGATATTGGCCACTTTGAGTTCAAGTTAGCTTGGTTTCAGGCTCAAGTTCCGCATAATTACGTGGTGACAGTAACGGTCATTTTTCCTCCTACCCTATTTGGGAAAAATCATGATTGTTTTTTACGTAATGGTACACGGCCACACAAAAGCCCTCATGGATCTTCTGTGTTTAAACTAAAATCGAATCAACAATTTTGTTTTAACCTGTTATTTCCTTGACTAGCACTAGACAATACCAACAACACAATATTGTCTTTTAGTTAATTTATAGGCTGGGTCGGGTCTATTGTGCTATCGTTAGGACAGGCTCAATGCACAATGTCGAAATTTAAAAGCAAATAAACTTTGGTATTTATGACGGTGTAAATATGGCAGAGCAATAAGTAGGTAAGTCGTTTTGCGGAACTCAGTGGGAACTAGGCTATTTGATGATTAATAAACTCATTGGAAAGTGGCAGAGAAACGAAGTCCAGGAGTTGCAGATGTGCTGGATTCTTCTTAATAAGGCTGCCTGTCCACCAAAGGTCCTACCGCTGATCTTTGGGGTATATCAGTCAAAATTGTTAGCCACATAATTGACGTCATTGCCCCTTATTTAGCCGTAATATTCAATGATTGTGTTGATGAAGGTGTTTTTCCAAACTTAATGAAACACAGTAGGGTTGTACCACTTTTTAAATCAGGCAACAAACAAGACCCAGGTTACTTTAGGCCTGTTTCAATCCTACCAGCTCTCAGTAAGATCTTTGAAAAAATCATTCAAGAACAACTATTAAGCCATTTTTATGAGAACAATCTCTTACACAGTGAACAATATGGATTCACGAGAGGCCGTTCTACTACTGATGCTGGCATCGCACTTCTAAAACACATCTTTAGGGCTTGGGAGAATTCACAGAACGCTCTTGGCGTCTTCTGTGACTTGTCCAAGGCCTTTGATTGCGTTGATCACGATACACTTATACGCAAGCTTGATTTTTACGGGGTTAGGGATAATGCTTTAGATTTGGTAATTTCGTACCTTAGTTTAAGAACTCAAAAAGTTGATGTTAACAGTGTACTCTCTACAGGATCACAAGTTAAAATGGGGGTCCCTCAAGGATCCATTCTAGGTCCATTACTATTTCTGATATATATAAATGATTTACCTTTTTACTTAAAAGATATTTGTGATGTTGTATTGTTTGCAGACGATACATCTTTAGTTTTTTAAACTGACAGAAATAAAAACCTTTTTGATGATGTTAATGACGCACTTTCAAAGGTTTTACAATGGTTCACAGTAAATAATCTACAGCTTAATGCAAAAAAGACTAAATGTATTAATTTTAAGTTGCCTAATGTTAAAGATAACCCCATTAGTCTAAAAATTGATGGTAATACTATGAAGCTTGTAGATACAACTGTTTTTCTTGGAATCACACTAGATTCAAAACTGCAATGGAACCCTCATATAACAGCTCTCTCAGGCAGACTTAGTTCGGCTGCATTTGCAGTGAGAACAATTAGTTAATTAACAGATGTTGATACTGCTCGTTCAGTTTATTTTAGTTATTTCCATAGTGTAATGTCTTACGGCATTGTACTTTGGGGTCAAGCGGCGGATATACAAACCATCTTTAACCTCCAGAAGCGAGCTATCAGATCCATCTATAAGCTTCGTGCACGGGCTTCACTTAGGGAGATTTTTAAGGAAATTGGTATCCTCACTGTAGCGTCACAATACATTTACAACTGCATTGTTTTGGTGAGAAAAAATATTGGTCTCTATGCTAAACACAGTGACATACATTGCATAAATACTAGGAATAAGGATAAAATTGCACTTCCACTCTTTAGGTTACAAAAAGTTTTAGGATCCTTTATGGGGCAAGGTATACATTATTACAACAAAATTCCAAAAACAATTTGTGAGTTACCTTTACATGGATTCAAAAATCACATCAAAACGGCTTTATTAAAAAAGGGCTATTATACTACAAAAGACTACCTTATAGATAAAAATTCCTGGGTATAAACGCTCTGATCGATGCGGGATTCAATAGCTCTATTGTAACAGATGTTTTATTGTAAGAGTTAATAGGTACCTAGTATGTATGTACTGACTAACAATTTTTGTTTTTGAATTGTTTAAATGAGTTCTTTTTATTATATTCTTTTATGGTTGGTTTTTTCTCTTTGTTTTATATTCTTTTAGGTTTATTTGTATCAAAATGACACACTGCTTGTACTTTACTAACGCCTGTTGTAAACCCAAAACAAGTTTAAAAGAGTAACTGCTGAGTTTCTCGCCGGGTCTTCTCAGTAAGAAACAACTCCGACGCGGTGGTAGAGTCGCATTATGTCTGTATACTGTTTATTTACATATCCATATTATTATGGTATTTATGTCTATTATTTAGTATATTTTGCTGTAAATTTGACGATTTGAAAGTACTGATACAGTCTATTTGAATAAAGTTATTTGAGTTTGAGTTTGAGTTTGAAAGCGGAGCGAGGCGGCGGAGCGAAGTTTTGGCATTTTTCAACCTGGAATTGCTTGAAGGCAAGCTTGTCCTCAATCCTAGTGGTTGAAAATTGCCTAAACTCCGCTCCGCTGCCTCGTTCCGCTTTGGTGGACAGGCGGCCTAACACTGAGATGTCATCTCGTAGGGTATCGTATTCAAGTACCGTAAGGTTTAAGTAATGCAAACTAACCGATGGTTCTAGAATTCCCGGAGCAATTGAACGCGGTTTCATCGGCAGGCTTATAGCTGATGAATCTATATAATTTCATGATGAGTAATCTCAGACAGTAATCTGTGAAAAAAATAGGAATTAGCCTATATACTGTCCCGCTGCTGGGTAAAGGATTCCATAATTGTAATCAAATCATCGCTACAATTAATGAGTATCGGCTTAATCACCATCTTGCCAAATGCGGGTTAGTGATCACAAAACCCGGGCATAATGAACACATGTCTAGACGAAACACAAACGTTAAATACACTTTTATGAAAGGTTTTAATATTTCAGAAAGCTTATGTATTACAATGTTCGGAATTTCGACTTAGAATACTTTTGAATGCGAACTAAGACTCTTAAAATTAATTACCTAAATAAGTTATTGGATACAGGCGCCCGTGGTTTCGCTGAAAGTTAAACAGAAAATGTATTTTGTGGTAAGTAAAAGATTTTGAATTCATACAACCTCAATTTTCTGACTAAGAAGTTACACCAACTCTTAGTTACATAACTAAGTCACTTAGACCTTAATGAGAATCTCCTGAATAATAATAATAATAATAATGAAGGTTTGTATTACACGAAATAGTAAGATGACACAATTAGGCGGTCTTCTTGCTAAAAAGCAATCTCATCCAGACAACCCAAGTAGAGTAAAATGTTAAAAAAAAGGGTAAGTATGTGCACAAAAATAGTTAAATGTAAATTTAAATAACAAAATAATAAGACAGGATATTATGTACTAATAACCAAAGAGATCAGAAAAGGAAAATGAGTTAAATAAACGGACGAGGAGAAGTGAAAGGAGGAAAGTAATTAGGAGATAAAGTAGAGTGTTAAAGGCCGAGGAAATGTGCTTTAATCCTCTTCTTAAAAATAGATGGAGACTCTGACTCCCTAATAAATGAGGGTAAGGAGTTCCAAAATCGTACAGATTTGACCGTAAACGACTGGGTGTAGGAGTGTGAGGAATGAGGAGGGAATTGAAGGCGAAGCTTCTTAGATGACCGCATCGCCGGACCTCGTACTGGCTGCAGAAATTTGAAACGCACCTTGAGGTAACGTGGCGACAAAGGGTTAAATAAGATGTTATAAAGAAGAAAAAGAACATGGGAATCTCGACGATAACGGATGGGAAGCCAGTTGAGCTGAGATCTGTACTCTGAGACATGATCAATCTTGCGCAGTCCAAAAATAATGCGAATGTAAAAATTCTGGAGCCGCTCAAGTTTGTCAAGTAGATTCTCAGTAAGATCTAAAAAGCAGCAATCTGCATAGTCAAGAATAGGAAAGAGTAATGCCTGAACAAGCGCAATTTTGGTGGGTATTGGTAAACAATTTCGAAGCCTACTTAAAGAACCTGCAGCAGCAAACATTTTCCGGCTAACCTGACTAACCTGAGTTGTCCAAGTTAATGTATTGTCAATATAAACACCTAAATTCTTGACAGTTTTACTAAAAGGAACTACAACGCCATTAAATACAACTGAAGGCAGAACATCCCAGTCCACCCTGAAAATCAGCCATGAACCACCCACAATTATTACTTGAGTTTTAGCGGGGTTAACTGCTAACCCAAACGACTTGCTCCAGTCTGAAATTAGATTCAAGTCAGTATTTATGGTTTGAATAACACTAGGCAGGTCAACAAGACTACCTTGAGAGTAAATTTGGAGATCGTCTGCATATAGGTGATAAAAAGAAGATAGATTTTGGGTAATAGAATTAATAAAAGTAGCAAAGAGAAGAGGAGACAAGACACTACCTTGCGGTACACCGGCATTGAGGTCGCACCATGACGAGGAGGCATTCTCAGCACGAATGCATTGCCAATGCCTATGTAGGTAGCTATGAAACCAGTTAATTACGATTGGAGATATGTTGAGAGAACGCAACACGCCAAGTAGGATATCAAAATCAACAGTGTTGAAGGCATTGCTGAAATCCAGAAGTGCCAATACCAAGAGACATTTCTGGTCCATGCCAAGGCAAATGTCATCTGTAATTTTGACAAGTGCAGTAGTCGTACTGAACTAACTTGAGCGGCTTCAAAATTTTTGCATTCGCATTATTTTTGGACTTCGCATGTACGACCATGTTTCCGAGTATCGGGCCCAGCTTAACTGGCTTTCCATCCGTCTTCGCCGTGATTCTCATGTCCTTTTTATTTTATATAACATTCTGTTTAACCTAATGTCACCCCGTTATCTCAAAGAGCCGTTCCAATTTCAGCATCCCATCCGTGGACGGGAAATGCGTTTTTACAAGAAACTCCGCCTTCAATTCCCTCCTCATTCTTCCCACTCCTACACGCAGGCATTTACTGTGAGATCCATACGTTTATGGAACTCCTTACCCCTATCAATCAGAGAGTCCCAATTCTTATTCATCTTTAAAACAAGGGTCAAAGCACATTTCCTTGCACTTTGACATCAGACCTTGTTGTTCTCCCTTTTTCTTCTTTTGTTTTATGTGCAATAAAGAATATATTATTATTATTTTTAAGTTTAGTTAGTAAGTAATTACTTACCCTAAACAATTCAACGGCATCAAAACTAAGACATCTCTGGTGGCAAAGCAGCGGATCGTGTACTTTCAAAGCTCAGTCTAGCTTCCAATCCAATGATGGGAGCTAAGAATAGCAGCTAGGAATTTGCAAGTTATGTATGTACGAGTATGTGCAGAGGACCTCGCACGACAGATCTTGCCGTTTCGCCACACGCCGCCTAACGTTAAGGCCTACCTCCTCCTACCTTTCCTCCTACGCGGCCGTCGTCGACCGACCGTCGCGTAGAAGGAAATCAAAATGTCGCACTGAGCGTGCTCCTATCGTTCCGTAGCGCTTCGGTCGACCGACATACGCGCCGCTGAAGAGGTACACACACCGACGCGCGTTGCACATAGATTTTATTTTAGAAAAACTTTAAATCGATTTCACACAATAAAATATTTTTAGTTTCAATATAAGTTTTTCGTTTATTCGTATTTTTTAGTTAGATATAAAATAAATAAATCCATAAATAATCTGGATGAATCGTTGTATGTAATAAATAATATTTCATAATTTTACTTATTTTATTTGTATTTCCAATTACAAATAATAATTATAAATCCTTGCAAATAATTATTTATGGAGCCAAAGATACTATTTTCATTCTCTTTTCTTTTTAAATTTACAAAAATGTGATAATCGATTTATTTCATTTCAAGACTTGTTTTATTATGCACAGGCACAAAATAAAGAGTTTACAGAAGGACCGCTCTCGCCTTTTCTATCAACTTGCCTGATCGCCTAGGGTTGCTGTATTCGCCAGATAAGCGCAATTTGACAGATACCGCCAAAAATAAAATACATCAAATGAAAAATTGCACCACGTTCAACAAAAAGAAAAATAATATATACAAAGGACCCCTTTTTTATATATAATTTTTGTTTTTGTTAGATTAAAAGAAGTTAAGATGGGTGAATACGTATAAAAGTATTATATTATAAGAAGTCATTTACCGGGGTTCAGGTGCATCCTGCTAGCCTGATGGGCTTGATCATACAGTCCTTCCTACCTAACTAGTAGGCTGTAGATAACACCATGAGCCACCACTTCGGCGGTCACCTGTCGGCGGCGCAGCGCGGCGTCAGCAGCCGCGCGTGCCTTAATAAAAGAATATACCAAAAAAACTGGTGTTTTACCAATGCATGATGGATAAGATAAGTTACGGAAAAAGTAAAAGCCCATTTATAGGTACTGAATTTGAATGTGTTACGAAATATAACGGTTTACCTACCCATATACCTATACTACTCGTACATAGTACTACTAATTTGCGAATGTTATCTTCAACATCATTTGGTAACTTAAAAAACGTATAATCACAATTTCGTGTGGTGTTCATACAGCCAAATACACTGCAACAGAAATATCAGCGAGAAACCATTTTTGACGATTGAACTATAATGTAAGCATCTGACTACGTACAAATAATATCTCAATGTTTTTGACAGTGCGACTGACCGCAACACTGAAACTCACTGACTTCGCCTGTAAACTCACGTCTCTGTTGCGTGTTGTTCTAAGCGGGCCATCTGTCAGAGCGCCGCGTATGTCTAATTTGTGGCACAGGGCACTTCACTAAGTGGGCGGTACCTTTCAATAAAGTACTACATTACTGTAGAACATTATTTCAAAGAAAGAAAACGGTAATTCATAGGCGTCCGCTGTCAAAAAAATTAAAAGAATTACAAAGCAAGTTGAGCATGCTAGTGTCACTAGTAACTACAAAATGACTTCAGATTTCTGTTACCGCCGCCGCCGCGCGGCTGCCGTGCGGGAATCGCGCCCGCCGCGGGAATAAAACGCGTCGTGAAATCTGATTTCAATTTTTTCATACATTTCTGCATTCTATAGAAGCTGCGGGCGAGCAGCCGCGGCAGACGCGGCAGAAAACCGCGCCGTGAGTTCTTAGCCTAATAACATCGGTAAAAACAGTCTCTTATCGTAACTTTTATTTGACGTAGCTCACTGCTTATGTGCCTTGTACATTGTACGTCTCTGGTGGAAAAGCAGCTTTACGAATGTACGAGGCAGAACAGTACCTTCTGAAAACAGCAGCATCAGAAGTGTCTGTATAATATAGGGTAGTTATATTCCTACGCCTTCTAAATTATCAAGTTATTAATGCGATCCCCAGGAAACGCCAATCAGCCTGGTATTTCGAAGCCCTATCGATCCGGCCCAACTCTGCCTATAACGAGCAACGCGAACGCCTGTAAATTGAAGAATTAGACCTGCACCAGGTGTTCTGTGGCTTTATAGCGGTCTGTTTTAGAAACACGAACTGCACAGTACAATAGCACGGTTCTGGAATATCACATAGTTGAGTATCCTTTTGCTAATTTAAGATTTAGTGAAAGTTGATGTGATTTGTACAAAGTGTAAAATAATAAAAGGGATGAGTAGAGAGAGGGGCTTTGACTCGGTTTTTTATTCAAAATGATGCTTTTATAATAATTATTTTATGGCTACTCATTTTTAACTGTTATTTCAAAAATTATGAGGTTATTATGATCAGTTGAAAAAAAATGGGCAGATATTTTATTTATTAGCGGTTGGTAAATTACTGCGATAGTAAAACATGGACAGTTACAAAAATAAGTTAGCCGGTTATTTCATCCTCCAATTTCAGTACTAAAAATGCCAAAGCAGTCTAATAAATGAATGGCCAGTAAAATAATGGAATGGGCAGTTAAATAAATACTTCGGCAGTTCACAGGCAGCGGAAACCCCCGAACCCAGACCGATTGAAGAGAGAGGTTAATTTTCGTTAGAAAGAGCGGATAAAAGGGTCATTTTAGCCTCTAAGGTAATTTTTTACTATCATTTATCACTATTGACTATTATATCAAGCCTACCAAATTAATTTAATTACCGCAATCATTAGTAGTGATAATTTGTTTTATTTCATTTTATCAGTCAAATCGAAAGTCATTTCCTTTTTCATAACTTAAACTTACTGAATGTACCCAGGTAAATCATAAAAGACAAATATTTGTTTTCACGTTACTTACTGAATATCCAAGGAATACATTTTACCACCACATTGTTTATAGAATTGCTTACAATGAGATTGCCTGCCAGATTATTCCCATTTGTTAAATGCCCACACGTAACTGCCCTTTTTAGTTAGGTATTTTACTGCGTCAAAATTTTATTCAATGATCCATTTTTTATTATGTGTACATTTTCTTTATTTTACTACTAAGTTTCATCTGCCGAACTTTTTAATTAACATACATTTGTTATTTTTAACTTATCAAAACTATTATATACAACTGCTGCGTTAAATCAGTTCTCCTCTGAGCGCCTAAGAGTAACCACGCGTCCGTCCGTGCCAAATTGTTTTTCATCTACCTCCATTATGGCGAAGTGTCAAGCTTGCAATAATTTATTGAACAAAAAGGTACTATCCTAGAATGCAGCCGATGTCAAAAAGTAGTGCATGCAACAACCGTTTGCTCCGGACTGAGTGCCAAACAATTAGCTGCGGTCAAAGCCGCTGAAAACCTGAACTGGACTTGTAACGATTGCAACCAAAACTCTTCTCGCCGGAGATCCTTTGTAACTCTGGCTGACCACGAAAAGGAAGACGATGAGGGATTTCCTGTACCGGGAGCTGGTTACGACTACCAACAATTATTGCAGAACATAAACAAAGACGTAAAAAGCATCGTAACACAAGAATTACGGTCTGTCACAACTGTGCTACAGTACTGCAGTGATAAAGTGGATGAATTCGCAGAAACAATAGATGCACTGACAAGTAAGATGAAGGGAATGGAAAAAAGGTTATTTATCTCGACAATCAAAATAGATCAAATCTGCTAAAAATCGAATGCCTTGAGCAGCGCAGTGTAGAATTAGAACAACAGTTATTGGGCGATAAAGTCGAAATAGTGGGTATCCAAGAGTCAAAGGAAATAGACCTAAATACGAGTAAACTAGTGGAAAATGTAGTAGTAACACTTGGAGCAGCAAAAGAACATGTCCTCTACGTTAAAAAGCTTACAACGGTCGCTTTTTAACGGACGGTCCATGGACCCGGCACCGTACTAGTTCGAGTCCATCAGGATTCCACCCGTCAGCAGCTGGTGTCAGCTGCCCGGAGTACTTCCATTACAGTCAAGGACCTCGTACCTAACTTGTCTGAAGCGCCGGCGAATGAGCCGATCTACGTAAGAGAGGCTCTGACTACCTATCATAAAAATCTTTTGTGGCAGGCCAAGCAGGAGATGAAATGTGTTTTTAAATATATCTGGATCAGAGACGGGAAAGTGCTAGTGCGTCAAAACGAAAAAGGTCAAAGGAAGATAACCACAATGTATAATCGACCAGTAATGACGTTAACTCGTAATTGTCCTCGGGTGGTCTCTTTGTGTTTCCTTCAGTAGCTAAGAGAGCATTTATGTAATTATAAGTTTAATTATTGTTCAGTGTATATGGAGCTTAAAGAGGATAACAATGTCGTTGAATGGCATAATTGCTTTGACTATTCGGAATTTATCCGTACAGTACCTCACAACGGCCATAAGCTATCTTTTTTGCATGTAAACGTAAGATCAATAATCAAAAACTTCCCATTTATTGAGCAGCTTATAAAGACCAGTGGGTCATTCTTAGATGTCATAGTTCTTACTGAGGTCAATAAATAAATAAATATAAATATGCGCCAGACAACACACCTCTTGTAATGGTCTCGAAGTAGGGATTATTAAATCCCTGTGTTACGAGATACCACACAAGGAAATAAGCTAGGGGCGTCTCCCAGCACACCCAGACCCGAGTCAATTCAGAAAAGATCGTTTCCTGAATTGACGCGACCGGGAATCGAACCCGGGACACTACGGAAATCGAGGCGAGAAACCGTGCTACAGCACACTACGCCAATCGTGTCACACACACACAACACAGGTCAATGTTGCTGAAAGTGTCGAATCTTTGTTAAACTTGCACGGCTATACTATGTACGCCAACCTACGCAAAACTAAAAGAGGCGGTGGAATTATCTTGTACCTTAAAAGTAAATACAAGTTCACTGAAGTTAAAACGACAACATTACAATGTGAAAGTCTTGTAGGCACTATTACTTACACAAACTACTCTGTAACTATGTGTGCCATCTATCGGCCACTAAACAATGACAAAAAAAAATACTTTAGAATTAGAAAAAATATTTAACAGATGTACGAACACAGATTTGATACTTTTAGGTGATATTAACATTGACCTCAGGCTCAGTAATCCGGTCGTAAAGACATACAGGGACGTTATGAGTGGGCACGGCCTGTCATGCGGTATCACTGATTACACTAGGAATGAAACTCGTAATGATTAGGTAACAAAAAGCTGCATAGATCATATTATTAATGCTATTGTTGGAGTCGGTGTCAGCCAAGGAAACACTACAATATACCTAGCAATATACCTATTTCTTACATATCACGTTTACGTATGTAGGTAGGTAGTTACAAACCTACATTGGCTGATACCGACTCCAACAATAACAATAATTGTACCTACATTATATTAACGTATAAGTTTTATAAAAATACGCAATTATTTCTTTACTTATTAGTGCTTTGTTTTAGAAAAGTTTTTTCTAAAGTTTTTTTTTTTTTGTTAAAATTTTTGTTTATTTTTTTGATTTTCAGTGAATAGTTCTTATTTATTTTATACATCGAAAAAGTATCGTCCAATTGCTCCTAAGAATTGAAGAGTTCCGGTACTTTGTCATGGATCCCATAATCAGCACCTAACCAAACACTCATCAAACTACCCTTGAAGTATATCCTTTCCAATAAAAAAAGTAGCATCGAAATTGTTTGACGTGATAATGAGTTATTCGTCCATTTGTCGCGTATTTGGTTTATCTAGATTTAAGACTAATATGGATTTCCCATGGATTCTACTGTCAGAACTGGACCAAATTGAAATGGGACCACACGGACAGCATCAGCTTTCAAATAAAAAAAGAATTATCAAAATCAGTTGGCGTAATATTGAGTTATTCGTCCATTTGTCACGCATTTTGTCTATCTAGATTTAATTCTTTATGGTTTTCTCATGTATGCCACTGTCAGAACTAGACCAAATTAAAATGGGACCATTCGGAAAGCACCAGCTTTCAAATAAAAAAATGATCAAAATCGGTTCACCCAGTCGAAAGTTATGAGATAACAAACATTAAAAAAAAACATTTGAATTGAATTGAGAACCTTCTCCTTTTTTTGAAGTCGGTTGAAAATGTAGGTTGCCTTTTTAAGGTTAGATTATAATTTTAGAGAACCTATCTATCCCAATATTTGTAAGTTTTGATATATGGAAATTAATAAATAAATAATAAATAAATGATAGCCTTATTTTTATTAGAAATGAGGATATCCGTAGATGAACTAAAGTCACCGCGCCGTTGTTTAACGGGATGAAGTGGGTTGAATAACAAGCTGACAGCGGTAACTATTACAAAATTTTAAAGGGTCGTCAGAAGTTTATAAATTGCGGTTAAAAAAAATATTTCATACAAATATCTGACGACACAATTAGCATAGTCCACTGTAGCGCTGTGTCTCTCCGCATCGACTTGCGTGGTATACCGGGTTAGATCCCCGACCCAGTCAATCCAGGAAACGATCTTTCCTAAATTGGCTCAAGTCTGGGTGTCCTGGAAGACAACCCTGGCTTTACTCCTTGTCTGGTATCTCGTAACATAGTGATACTCGTATGCTACCAGGCAACAGACGAGGAATAAAGCAGAGGTGCCAGACTTCGAGACCATGACAATTAATGCTTTGTCTGGTTCATAGAATTTCCAAGAATTTCTGTCTGACAATGTTAATATTAAATAATTAAATCTTATATTGTAATTGTAATATTGTATAATTTAAAATATGATTTGTAGTTTTATGTTAGATCTATTTATTTGTAAATTCACCAATTTATATTGTATGCCTTAAAGGCGGAACACAGAGAAACTTGTAACACCAATTGCCATAATATGTCACCTGTGATTCACAATAAAGTTTTTATGATTATTTATATTTATGATTATCATATTTATTTATAAAATGATTATCTATAATATTATTGATAGGTACATTTTATAATATTCCTTTTGTAATTTTTCCTGAAAGACATTTTTTTATCTTTCAAAGCGTACCTTTGTCTACTTTCCGATACGATTCTTCAAATATAAGTTACCGATAAAATACTATTTAGAAAAGAATCCTTTCTTGTTAGGCTGATCTTGATTGAATTCTCTGTCACTTTTAGTAAAAATTATTATATAGAAGCGAACCGATAAGAAAGTTCTACCTAGATCCCAGCTGCTTTAATAAAAACAAGAAAAATAACATGGTGACTGGTGGCAATAGGTGTGAATTCACAGTATTTTTTCAGTGTCACACAAAAGTATCTTAAAAAAATTAAGAATGAATATTTTCAATATTCACACTCTACTTTTGCGTGCTTCTTTGATCAAAATGAAATGAATTTCATCTTTCATTTGATATCGCAAATATTATTCCAATTGAGGGGATGCGCAGAGATCTCCAGACTTAATCCCCGATAGCTGAGTCGCGGTGCAAACTAAACTTTGAGATATTCTTAAGTGGATTCACTTGATGTCCGTCAACGGCTTTCAATTATTCACATTAAATCGTTGAATTGTAAGAACATGTTGTATTGAGGGAATGCCATCTCGAGACGAAATCGCTAAGTCGAGATCTCGAGGGATCAGAAATTCGATCTCGGCGAATTCTCGGCATTTTCGAGATCTCGAATTGTTTTCGAAAAATATTTTTGAATTAGATAGCTGTAACATGATAGAAACTGCTTAGTTGTGATTATGATGCGAATAAGATACAACATGAATGATTTAAAAAAAAGTATTCATTTTCATAGTTTTTTACTTATGTTACCTATGTTAATGAACATAGAAGTTTAGACTTATAAAGAAAGTACTTATTTTAACAAAGATATGATAGTTAAACGAAAATTTACAAAAATTGCTATTTCTAAAATCACTCCTAAACTAGGAGTGATTACGAGTGATCACTCCTAATTTAGTTAGGAGTGATCACTCGTGATCGTTAGAAATAGCTCCATAAAAAACAAATAGTTCATAGAGTACTTTCAGATAAACGGCATCTTATGCCAATCGCTATGTAGCCAGTGGCTGTAAAGGCCTTCTCAGATTCAGCGCTAGTTGGTTTGAGCGTGAGCAAGCTGTTGTATGTAAATTGCAAAAACATAGCTTTGAGTCCTCCACACTCATAGAGTTAGAATTTGACGATTTAATTAAAAGAACTCACTGTGAAAGTCTATTTGAAATTTTGAATAAAGTTATTTGAGTTTGAGTTTGATCTATCTCTTTTTTAATCACGGACTCTAGACTCTGTCTTTTTTTTCGTTGTTTCTATTATTATTATCAATTAAAGTCAGTTCAGTCACATTAAAATATAAAATCACGCTTTGTTTATTTATTGTTTTCTTGTTATTTCTTCTTTCCTTTTTACGTTCTTTTTTGCTAAAGCTTTGCCCATACATGGGTGACTTTTTAGATAAATATAGTGTTTATCAATTTTAAAGAGCCCTTACATAAAAATCATCCATGTAGACTTAAATGTTTTTTATGATCAAAATATTTCAAATTTTAAACAGCCTTTTAAAAATATTTTTTGGGAGAAATATGATTGCTTATTGAAGTCTAATTAATAATTAAAATCAATTTGATCGTAGGAATTAATGTGACTTCCGCAAACAATCTATTTTTCCTTGACTGGAGTAATTAGAAATAAGTTGGTATCTTCAGTGATTTAAATTATTTTCCTCTTTTATATAAATTACTGTAATATTTCCATATAATAAATATCACATCGAGTCGAATAAATCCCTATAAGGCTTACGTATTTAATCAATGTAAATGCTTCTTAACTTTGAATGGTGCTCAAGCAATCAGAAGTTGAGTATGTTGATAATTTAATAAATACAAAATCGAAATATGTTATTTCGAAAGAATCCCTCGCTCAAAGCCGTCGACTCACATTTACTCACAGATTATCATCGTTGATTAACTTTGATGTATTGGTTTCTGCCTCGCTTTGTGGGACCGGGAATGAAAGATGTTCCACATTCCATTGATCCGTCGAGTGTAAAGGACTGGGTACACTCGCTGACGTATACGTGATCAGATTTGTGTAATGCCTAGTCGTTTGTGATTCCACGTTTTTGCAGCGCCAAGTATTTCTGGACGATGAAATTCATTGGTTCAGGATTTTTCCGTCACATCTTCCCTCTATTACTATTTATATGTCGTGGGGATATTTTGTCAACTAAATTTCTTTCATAAAACGAAGATTTATTAACGTGATGATGTTATAATGAATATCTGTATTCTAAATCAAGATCAATATCAGACCCCAAACTAAACAGGTCGTGGCGCCAATAGAGCCCTGTCGCCATTATATTATGATTGTTTGTATCGAATTAAGGATAAAATGTATTCTGTTAACCACTTGTTGAGTTTTGAATACTTTTAACAGGGTGAGCAACGCGCGAGGAAGGCCGCTGGTTTTGCACACGTCCATATGCTGCTCTAACCGCTTATCATCAGGCGGTCAAAATAAAAATAAATCTAGGTACATAATAATAAATACAATACAGCACACTTTCAAAGGCCATAATACATACATATATACCATCACGCCTATATCCCAAAGGAGGTAGTCTGAGGTAGGTTGACCGTTGCCGCCATAGTGCACGGAACTCAGAAAAAAGGGACCCGTTTCGGATGGGACGGGAAAAATCCTGTGTGTCATGAAAATGAAGTTCACGCGGGAGAATCCGCGGGCGGGAAGCTAACAATACTTATTATAAACACGAAAGGTACTCGTCAGTAATCTTATCTATGACTATCTTACCCTTGAAAGAGGCCATGTTGGTGTTCCCGCGGCGCGTCCTCTGTTTTCATTTATCTGCTGCAATGTATCAAGGGTTAACCGTCCCAACTCGCCCCGCTCACTTGAGTTTACCTGGAAAGGGAGGGTTGTTTTAGATGTCACTCGAAATAGTTTTCACTCAAGTACTAAGGGACTAGATAATAATCTATTTGTGAATAAACTCCTGCAATATACAGCAGGGGTGCTCGAACTTGAACAGGCAATCTACCTTAACATTGTTAGATTGACCCTGCAAATATACAATGTGATGCAGGATTATCCTTGGAAAGCTTTATTGGTTTGTCCGTAAGCATTAGACAAATTGCACGTCACCCGAAGTTTATAGAAAAATAGGCGGGAATCAAAACGTAGTGCGTCGCGGCTTTACTTTGACAAGTACCGACCCCTGCCGGTACTATACCATAACCCTCTGGTTATTACGATAAAAGAAAGTGATGAAGAGCCTATTTCTAGTCTAGTCTAATTAAAGATCAACTTTAACAAAATCACTAAAAATATCTATTTCGGATTTTTTTCTCAAACCCCTCGCGATAGACTGTTTGCACATGCACGAACACCCTTATAATATAAGAACACCTACCCTGAGGAAGCTACCTAGCTAGGGGGGAGCCTGCTGCCTGCATCGGAAGGTCTAATGTCTGTGAAGCGACTTGGCTAATCGTCGTCTCTTTTCGCTAAGTGGTCAGGTCCTGCAGGCTAGTGCCATTCCATAGATGGTGCTCTCTCAAGGTGGCGCTTTGATACCGTATATTTTTTTTATTTTAATTCATGTAAAAAAATGGTTTGAATGCGACAGAATCTTTCATGATTATAATATGAAAGTAACGCTATAAATTACTATACAGGATTAAAGCACTATTTCAGAAAAAAAATGCGTGGTTTTGTTTGAAATGCTTGAAAATCAACAACATTACTGTTCTTCAATTTTTTGTTGCATATAAAAAAGTGAAAATAGCACACTTTATGATCGCAGGCATTCTTGACTATTCTACCGCCAGCTTCAACAGGACACAGACTGAATACTATATATATATCTACCTAATTCTACTATTCCTAGGGAATCTAGAGAATGATATTGTTAATTCTTTAGAACTTCTACTGTCAGTAACTTGTATCGGAAGAGCCAAATCTACATAACAGGCATTACATTTGGTGAAGTGATCATTAGAAACACCAAAATATAAAATGGCGGTTTTGATGTAACAAGCGATTTCAGCACAGAACATTCCTCTGATTGGTATGATTTGTGAATGTCACGCGATAAAATGCGTGCGACCTGATCACGAGTATAAAATTTCAAGATAATATCATAATTTAGTTTATACTTTGTTAGATAAACTTATAAGAATAATTTTTAACTTAGAACAAACGAACAGCTGCAAACCATTTTTTGTAAAAAATAATATACTAACTTTACCATGCCTCTACATATTAGAAATATGTAAATTTGCACTTAAAAATCAAGAAGACTTAAAAGTGAAGTATGAGTTACGTCACAGGAATAAATTGCTACTACCGCCTTCAAAACTATCGCTGTACTCTTCTAGCCCGTTTGTCATGAGCATAAAAATGTATAACAAACTGCCAGCAACCCCTCAAACAGGAAGCAAATGAAAAGCGTTTTCTAAATAAATTAAAAAATCATTTAACAGCCAAATGCTACTACACAATCGAGGAATATCTTTCAGAAAAATAGATATAGGTAACATTTGTAAGGCAAGTGAATATTCATGTAGGCTTACGGATAATTTATATTAAGTAGATATTTAGTTGAATAGAAGGAAGCTAGTTAATTACGAGTGTTAAGTTAAAAGCGTCCTCCTCTATCCTATTTGCTGTGCCCGAAAGGGTCTGTGATGAACACATCGAATTTGTAACATCTTCACTACATTATGGAATGCAAATAAATGATTGAGTATTGAGTATTGATCGTATTATAATATTCATTACTTTGTACTAGAAATAAAAATTACTTGAAGAATATATATTTTTTTGTTTTGATTTTAATCTAGGTGCTCATGAGTTATCAGGGGACATCCCTCACGTGTGTGCGCAGGGTCGGGGGGTCCGTGGTGGACGTAACGTTTGCTACCCCTTCCCTCGCGCGGCGCGTCCGGGGCTGGCGGGTGCTGAGTGAGGTGGAGACGATCTCGGACCACAAGTATATTAGGTTCGAGGTCTCCACCTCCGAAGGCTCAGCGGCGCCGAGAAGACGGGAGGGCCACGCCTTTTTTCCGCGGTGGGCCCTCACCAAACTGGACTCCGAGCTGGCCGAGGAGGCGGCCATAGTGGCGGCCTGGGGCATGACCCCCACAACATCGGGGGTCGATGAGGCAGCGGGCCATTTTCGAGATCTCATCTCAAAGGTCTGTGATGCCGCCATGCCCCGAATTCGAGGACCCCCTCTGCGGCGCCACCAAGTTTACTGGTGGTCCACGGATATTGCCCAACTAAGGGAAAGGTGCTCCCATTCAAGAAGGGCCTATACGAGGGCCCTGAGGAGGAGCCACAGGGACCAGGAGAGGGAAGGCCAGCTGTACGTGGTTTATAAAGCCGACAAGAAGGCACTACAGCTGGCCATCTGGCAGGCCAAGACCAGGGCGCGGGAAGAGATGCTGGAGGGTCTGGACCGAGATCCATGGGGGCGGCCGTACCGCGCTGCGCGGGATAAACTGCGCTTTCAAGGCCCCCCTGTGATGGAGACCCTCCAGCCGGAGGTGTTGGAACAGGTGGTAGGGGAGCTTTTTCCGGAACCCCCGCCGTTCACCCCTCCCAGAATGGCTCTTCCCGCTAGAGCCCCGGATGGTGAGCCGATCCCACTCGTCTTCGACGAGGAAATGAAGACAGTACTGGATCGACTCAAGGGCAAGAAGAAGGCTCCTGGTTCCGATGGAGTGCCGGGCAAGGTCCTCGGCCTGGCCCTAAAACACCTGGGGGAGCAGCTTCGGGAAATTTTCAACGCCGCGCTAACATCAGCGCGGTTTCCGAAGCTGTGGAAGGAGGGGCGGCTTTGCCTCCTGCAGAAGGAGGGTAGGCCCCCAGGTGTCGCCGGCGCGTATCGGCCAATTGTCCTGCTGGACGAGGCTGGAAAAGTCTTCGAGAGACTCCTCTCTTTCCGCCTCGTCCAGCATCTAAACGGGAGGGGTCCAAATATTTCCGGGCAACAGTTCGGTTTTCGTGCGGGGCGCAGCACAATAGACGCGCTGGCGCAACTCAAGGAGGTTACGGAGTTAGCAACCGCTCGGGGCGAGCGGTCGTTGGCGGTAAGCCTGGATATCGCCAACGCCTTCAACAGCCTGCCGTTCAGCGTGATAAGGGAGGCACTTCAGTATTTTGAAGTGCCTACTTATCTCGGCAGGCTGTTGGAGGACTACCTCCGAGGGCGAGAGGTCCTCTATGAGGGAGGAGGAGCATTGGTTCGTCGCCCAATGCGATGTGGGGTTCCCCAGGGGTCCGTTTTAGGGCCCCTGTTGTGGAACATGGGGTATGACTGGGTGCTCCGCGGCGCGCTCATTCCGAGGATGCGCGTCATATGTTACGCGGATGACACCCTGGTCATTGCGGGAGGTAAAACATTTGCAGAGGTGAAAAGACTAGCAGAAGTCGGCGCCAGTCCGGTGGTGGGCCGCATCGAGGCGTTAGGCCTGAAGCTGGCCCTTAATAAGACTGAGGCCCTCCTCTTCCATGGGCCTCGGCAGGGACCGCCTCCAGGCGCGGTGGTCTGCCTCAACGGCGTTGATGTGAGGGTAGAGGCCCAGATAAAATATCTGGGCCTAGTGTTGGATGGGCGGTGGCATTTTGGGGCCCATTTTTCCCGTCTCGCGCTCCGCCTAATCCACGCCGCGGGTGCTCTGGGTCGGCTCTTGCCCAACGAGCGCGGCCCGGGCCAGTCATGCCGGCGTCTCTACGCCGGCATCCTCAAAAGTATGGCGCTCTACGGAGCGCCAATTTGGGCGGGTGCCCTCAACGCTGAAAATAGGCGCCTGTTACGGGCGCCTCAGAGGCTTATAGCGTTGAGGGCTATACGGGGTTACCGTACGGTGTCGGGAGGGGCTGCCTGTGTCCTGGCAGGCATGCCCCACTGGGAACTGGAGGCGGATGTTGTCGCTGCTGTGTACCAGTCCCGCACAGCAGCAAGAGCAAGAGGAGAGCGCCCGTATTGGGACGAAGTTGAGGGAGTGCGCCGGCGTGCCCAGAGCGCGCTACTGCCGAGGTGGGCGGAGGACCTGGCCGACCCGCTCTATGGCCGACTAACCATAGAGGCGATCAGGCCAGTCCTCGACCCGTGGGTACGTAGGGAAAAGAGGCCCCTTACGTACCGGCTGGTGCAGGTACTTTCCGGACATGGATTTATTTATTTATTTATTTATTTATAAATTGGATGTTTTGGAAAGTACCTGCATGACATCGCTCGGAGGGAGCCCACCCCGAGGTGCCACCAGTGCGACGCCGAGGAGGACACCGCCCAGCACACCCTTGAGGTGTGCACTGCTTGGGTGGTGCAGCGTCGCACATTAGTGAATGTGGTCGGCGCCGACCTCTCGCTCCCGGCCCTGATACGGGCCATGCTGGCGAGCGAGAGAGGATGGGAGGCGATGGTCTCCTTCTGCGAAGAGGTGATGTCGCAGAAGGAGACAGCGGAGAGGGCCCGGGAGGAAGATCCTCAGGCGGCCCCTCTGCGACGCAGACGGCGGGGAGTGAGGAGACGGCGGTTTGCACGCCTTCTCCCTGCTCCCTAAAAGCAGCACCGGGGTGAAAGTCGGGGGACTTTCACCCTATTGCACGGTGCTCCTGTCTGGGGGTGTCCCCGTATACCGGGATGCCCCTGCTGCGTGAGGAGGCCCGGCGTGAAGGCTGGGCCGTCCGCCAGGGACGGCATGGTAATCCGAACTAGGCACCGTGTCGTCCCGTCAAGGCGATGAGGTATACCGGGGGTCGTTTTGGTGGGTATGCCGTCACCTTCAGGGACGGAGAGTCCCACACTCCCCGGCTGCCCCACCCAGGCAGTGGGATAGTGCGTAATGCATTTTTTCCCCCGAAAGAAAAAAAAAAAAAAAAAAAAAAAAAGGTGCTCATGAATAATCATACTTACGCCACACTTTCCGTATATTCAAATTAAAACTATTTATTAATTGGGCACACAAGACAGAATTAAAACAAAACATGATTTATTAACAAGGTGCTACCGAGTTCTCTTTCATTGGAAGTTAGTTATCGGAACTTGTGGGCCAAGGCCTCATACAGTTTGGTTTCAGAGATGCTGCCTTACTAGGACGCTCAAATTGTGGAATAAGCTTATGCTCAGGTTTTGCTCAGTGAACATAGCATAATGATATAGTTCTTTAAGAGTTATTTTAAAAGGTGTTTACAGAGTCGGCCCCTCGCGAGTGATGTCCCTGTGTTGCACGCCTCTAAAGGCTGCGGTAAGCGCTCACCACCAGTTCATCACCGAGGAAGTATTTTATAACCGCAAATGATGAGGATGTAAAAATTTTTAGGTAACTCACCTTTGCCGCTAAAACACCCTGTACCTTTACCACCACGAGTTGCCACTTTAAATATACATTATCGTTCGCGTAAAAAAATTGTATTGGGATGACACATGACATGACATGGCAATGTCAAATCTCAATACATTTTTTTACGCGAACGATAATGAAAACTTATAGTGGCTATTAATAAGATTTATTGTAAGCCCAACATAACCTTTTACCTAGGTGCTGAGATATTCATGAGTATGATAAGATGAATAATCGTTAAGATGGATTTTATTCATCGATAAAGAGCATTACATTATAATCAACGAACGACTCGTTATTTCATAAAATACATACTCAAAACAACTCTAAACAATTCTCAATCAGTCTAACAACGTTTCAAACTCGCGATTACTTAGGAGATGTAGCGTTTCATTAATTATAATTTTTAATAAAGTGGAAACCCGAAAATATCGTGTCCCAAGTTAATTAATTACCTTCAAGATATTTGAAGCGCTCGTCGACGCGACGGTTAAAATGCGCCAAATTGTTACTGCGCAAGGTGGAGGTATTTTTGTAAGGCGACAATAGGAATGGAATTGCTGAGATTGCCATTATGGCAATTGTTTTTGATCGGTATTATGTAAACTGTCTGCGAGGTTCGATAAGACGAATGCCTTCAGTAATAAAGTGTGAGAATGTTTCTGAATTGATTAATTTGTTGAAGGAAGCCTATAAAGACGCATAAGTTTTGCCGCTGAACAAGTAAATGAGCATGAGATGGGCATAATCGTTCAAAAAACAAAAACTAGTAAATTAAAAAACAATGGGCAGTTTTTGGCTTTTTTAGTTTCTTTCATTCATATCTTATAACAAAACAGGCTCTCAGTTTGCATGTTAATATCCTAATTTAATGTTATTATGAACAATCTGCAGTTTTTATTTGGAATATTTAATATCTCTACGGGAGCCAATTTATAGTTAAATATATCGTGTAATTACTATAATAATCCTTGATGCCAAGTTTAACAAGACACCCTTTCATATAATGCAACCTCTGCTTGTTACAATGAATTTATTGACAGACAGGCCACGCTCGTAACTATAGTTAAGTTTGAGTTGCGGTGTTTGCTTTCAATAATATAACAGCACGAACAATGGCTACGTGCAATTATTAATTTGGTTCTACTTAAGCATCTACAATAATTGTAATAAAATGCTATAAAAGATTTTTTTAATTCAGGCGTTATAAAACTAAGCTTGCAACAAACAATAAGAAAACACCCTTAAAAACCTACATTTTTTTCAGAACATATTCGTATATATTTGGAATAAATTCTCCTAGACAAAGGCATAACTTTGGCGTCATTTTGGAAATTTCGCAGCCACTAACCAAACCTCATTATTATGAAAGAACATATTAAGGGGAACAAACTTTAAATGGAGCACATATAGTTAAAGTATATCGGAGCTGAGATATTAGGTATTGTATTTTTCAACTAACTACCCAATTGAACTTGATCCATACCAAGGAAAGGGTTATTCATATTCCTTAAAAACATGCGACGCAAATAAATGGTTAATAAAAAATAAATAAATATCTAGGACAATTCACCCAAGATCATCTGACCCCAAACTAAGCAGAGCTTTTAATATGGGCGTCAGAGACTGATAAACATACTTAAATATTTCTAAATACATACTAAAATAGATAATAACACACAACAAACACAAATGTTCATCACATAAATGTTTGTCATGGGTGGGTATCGAACCCACGACTTCCGGCGTCAAAGGCAAAATCGCTGCCATTGCGCCAACAGGCCAGTCAAAAAAGTCAAATAGGTTTTAAGAAGGCTAGTTTTCAATGGTCATGTGCAATATTAGGCCATTATTGTTCATGTTTTGTCGTTAAAAAGACTTTTAGGGGTTTTTCTCGTGTAAGGTCTCTAATGGCGACAGTTAGGAACCAATACCTTCCCTATTTACATTTGACTAATAAGGAATGTCTTTTTGATGTCGTTGACGTTAAGGTCGTTTTTCGTGACAGCTTGTGTTCCGCTTCATAATGATGCCAAATAGTTAACATTCACTGCTATTTAGACAACATTGCAACTATGGATATCTAACTTGAAGTATTGTTAAATGTAATTTCATAAGAAAAATATACTCAACAGGTACATCTTAAAAAGAAAACCTTCCTCTCCTATTTCTTCATCCTTTTTAACAGCTGTTAGGTGAGATTAGTTAATCTCACCGCACAGCAATGTCACTTTATGGAGCTCCATAAAGTAACATTTCAGAACGATTATTTTAGTAAAACTAAGGAAAAAAATAAAACTTTGTGAAATCATATCTCGGCTCCGATATAACTTAGAACAATTCTGACCACTCAGATATGTTTCTTACTTAGGTTGCTATAAAACAGTGGTTAAATTATTGCTGCCCGCTAATGAAAAAAAATTACGCCACGGGTCCATACAAAGTTACTCAAACCCCTTTGTAAGATCAAACTTTGTTATTCGTCAAACGACGAAAATATATTACATTATTATTTACTTGTCATAAAATAACAGTCCCTACGAAAATTCTACAACAGTAATAATAAGATGCAAAGGTGTCCAAGGAAGTAAGTTAGATGCAAACTGCGGCCACAAAGCCACCCCACTTGGTTTATAAGTGGAGCTTAATGCAGGAATAGCGGAAGCTCGTTACGATCCCTATGCAACTAGAGTGTATTCTTAATCCTTGATATCTCCTTAAGTTTATATTTTGAAACGTCAAATTAAATACCAGCTGGTATTTACAACGGCCATCTAGCGGTGCCACTTAGGAGGAACTATAGCCTAACGAGCCTTCTAAAAGCTTCTGAAACACTCGTCTCGATAAACTGAATACCTACTAAGAAACCAGCTCTATCAAGCGTGTTAGGACCATAGACCAATTCTATAATTAGGACCCAAACGTAGTAAACGGCGAGCCACCCGTCGTTTTTCGGATTGCTTTCTATCATCAGAGAAAAAGATATCATAATGAACACAAATAAGGTAACCTAATTTTAAACATCGGCACAAGAAGGGCAGGAGTGTTTAAGTCCCTAGACCACAGGCTCTAGTAAATCAACAGGTAACAAACATTAATTTGAATGAGCGGTTATATATAATGTTTAGTTAACAGTAAATATAATGCCTGATCTGTTTGACTTCGGAAGCTTATCGAGTAATACTCTAGATGTTCGCCGGGATATTAATCAAGCCGTCGATTATCGCCGCCACACACCTGTGTTGTAAGCCGGCTCATAAATAAATTCAATTTATTGTGCGCGAAGCCAGATTTTGAAAGGAAAACAAATATTTATAGCTTTCAAATATTCGGAAAACGATTTTGCACGCTGACCTCCGATAGGACTAGTGGTTGAATAATTGTCGGGCATATCAAGTCATTGTAAATTTGGAGAATGCTGATCCGGTCACGAGGTATTCACCCAGATTTTTTAACCAGAAATAGCAACTGCAGATCATTAATGACTTTAAAAACACCATCAAGGTTTAAAACCTTAAAAACTCGTCAATCGTTTGAATAATTACTGCTTTGATTCATGGAAATTAGTAGGTACATAAGGTAGGTAAATAGTAGTGTAGATATTACAAACCATGGTTCATATGTGTATGCTTAACAATTAAAAAATTATGAAGCTGCATAATTTTCATAGTAGTCATGTTTAAATGGTACCTACCACAGGGCCGTGACTTGTCATTGCTCTTGAGCAATGCTACCAAGTTTATATTAATATTAATCTTTAAAATGTATTAAAATGACATTAACGCAAGCCTAATCGTGCTCCGTTTCGTAAAATCGTAAGAAAATATCCACCCTCCGTATTTAAGGCTAAATACCAAGATAAACGAAATTTCAAAAGAGTGATTAAAATATTTTCCCGCCCTAAAGTTGTATCCGGCGCACAAAAAATATTTATAGTCGCGGAGTACAGGTGTAGGCCGATAACGTACATTTTGATTAATTCCGGCGCCGTAACCATTCGACTAACGGATTTTTCCAGGTTCAATTGTTTGCCTTAAAATATGAAATATAGCCATTGCATTCTGCTCGATGAAGCGTGGTCCCTGCGCCTCTCGTTTGCTCCTTATTAAGCCATAATCATATTAACCGTTCGAAAGACATTAGGCATCTGGGCAATTTAATATTTTTTTATGGCCGTTTGTCAGGTAAAGGTACTGTCCCTTGGCAATTAGTTACCTAACGAATGAGTTATGAATAAAATCAAGACATCGGTAAAATTGTAAGTTCCACTTACCAGCAAATTTTTTAAGATATTGGTTGCCTATTCTAATATCAGGCAAAATTTGGATTGTCAACCACAGGTATCTAAGACGCGATTTATAATTATTCAAAAGGGTTAACCATTTGGAAGAAATAAGAAACCTTGTCAGTAAATTCAACGCAAAATATATCCTTGCAAACAAAAACATTTTCTCAATCCTTACGTTTCTGTATCACGTAAAGAAGTTCCCTAATAAGCTTAGGGCTTATATGAAAACAAGTAATCTCATAACTCGGTACCTCCGAATAAAAAGTTTTAAGGGAAAGTTAGAGAAGGGAAAAAAAGAATTATTCTCCCCACAAATTTGCAAATTACCCTTCGTTATTCCGTCGCTCGACAAAGGAGATGTTTAGAAAGAATCACGCTGTATAAGCCGATATTCTTAATTTTCTTTCGTTTTTCAAGTCCGACCGCGCTGGCAATACGTTGTCGAGTAAATTAAAAATTCTGTAGTAACTTCGAAGAAAGGATCCTCAAAGGCGAGGCATTTTCTTATATCGATTACGTATGCCCCATGTTAATTTTGTCTGAGATGGTTAGATATGAAGACTAACAATTTACTGGCTACAAATTTAGTATACCAACTTAGGCAGGTCTATTTTCTACCGTATATTTTGCGAAAGTTTAACACTGTCATTTTTAATACGAAGTGGGTCTTTCCAGGTCCGGTCCAGTGCAGGCTCAACCTTAGAAAACCACAACTAATCAACACTACTTTTTTTGAAAGTGCCGTGTCTCTACTGGTGACAAAAGTAACCAGTACGTCTACCACGAGTTGCCACTTTAAATTTACATTATCGTTCACATTTGTTTATTTATTTATTCACATTTGCTTACTAGGTGTACGCACATCAAAGCACGAGTAATGCCGCTTGACGCGTTCATAAGCTGTGGTACGCGTGTGTTTAAGCGTTGTTAAAAAAAATTCGTAAATTGCAAGCCGATATTGACAATTTTCTTTTGTTTTACAACAACTGACAATACGTTACGTACGTAAAAATTCTGTAGTAACTTCAAAGAAAGGAAAGTTAAAGGCGAGGCATTTTCTTATTTCAAGTGCTTTAAGTGAGTTCGGGAGGCTAACAATGTTTATTTTATGTAATTATGAAATGCATTGTACTGTGTTTAACTTTATCGTATAAGGCTGTGTTATCCTGTTAGATAGTGTAATTGGTTAAATAAATAAATGAATATCGATTATGTATGCCTCAGTTAAGTTGTCTGAGGTGGTTAGGTATGAATACTATAACATCATAACATAACATACCATCACGACTTTATCCCAAACGGGGTAGTCAGAGGCAAGTGGCTGTTGCCGTCATGGTGAACAGAACACTCAGAAGCCCACCTTTCACCAATGGTATTAGAACCTAACGTGGTAGGTGGCGAGCCTTCCGCCGCTATCCGGGTTGACTTAATTTTTTATCGATGTTTACCATCACCGGAGAGTTAGTCGGAAATAAAACAATGAACACAAAGTTTTTGGTTCTGGCCAGATTTGAACTCGGGACCCCACGATCCGTGTTTGAGTGCTTAGCCACTAGGCCACGACGCTTTACTTGCTATAAATTTACTATACCGACTTTTAAGGCATTGTCAAACATTTATCTAAATAACATCACTTTTCAACTGACTTATAAAAAGGAGGAGGTTCTCAATTCGTAGGATTTTTTTCTCATTTGTTTGATCCCCGATTTCTCTAAATCGCCTGTACGTCTACTATGAGTTGCCACTTTATATTTACGTTATCGTTCGCGTAAAATATTTGTATAGAATTTCGTACAGCGCCTCTGTTAAGTCGAAATGGAACCAAAAAGCGGTACCACAACGCTGTTCGAAATATCATACGAATATTTTACGCGAACGATAACGTAAATTTAAACTATCTATATCATCCACGACTGTTCGATGTGAGAATTAAAACACATGGCGCAACCTTCTCTGCGGACAAACTATGGAACTAAAAAACTCTTCACATTTTCCCAATGAAGACGGTCCACACTCCACAGATAACTCCGCTGGACCGATTTGTGTTTTTTTTCGTTTGAATATGCTAAAAATTGCGGTTCATGCTCCAACTCACTTTTATTGCTTTCCGAGAAAGAGTTTCCGAGAGGAATTCAGTTGGTCCATAATTTCAGGAGGGAAAAATATTGTTTGTTTGTGCTGACATTAGTTGTTTAACCAAACGTTACGAAAATGTTAGTATGTTTTCGATATAATTACTTGCTCTAAGGCCTTAAAATAAAAAAAATAAAAAATCATTTATTTCAGATTAAATCCATATTAAAACAATTGCATTGATTAAAATTAAAATGTCCAGCTAAGAGAATTACATTAATTTATATTTGACCTGTGACAACACTCACCCAGTGCTGTTGGATAGGACAGTCGAGGCGGGACGCAATCATTTTCAGAATCCTATTGGGACTGCTTCGGAGCCGATGAAACATTGACGCGGCTTTTTTTCGCATAATGGCATTAAAACCATCGACGCGGGCGTCTGCGAACATGCCAGAGGCACTACAATACCTCGGCAGTCCCAACAGTGCCCTAAACGCGTTATTATATTGCACCTTTAGGGCGCTGAAGGCTCGTTGCGTATACTTAACCCACAGGCTGCTAGAGTAAAAAGATTGACAGTAAGCTCTAAAAAGAGTAACAACTTAGTACAATCGCTTATATTCATATCATGTCGATTCCCTCAACTGTGTGTAGCGAGCTTAGAATAATTACACATAGAAACCAAGTAAGCGCGCCCATTTTTTAGCACCTTAATTGGAGCCATAAATGGCTCCAAACTGATCGCTTTGCAGTGTTCATTACAGGTCCGCAATGTTCAATGTCAAAGCGCGCCGCACGTAAACAAGTAATAGTCACGCATGTGTGGATCGGATTAGTGCTTCATTTTTGACGGGGCGGTTGTATGTAGACTATCCTTCTATACGTTATTATTCTAAGGAAGCGAGCAATTTCTTCAGTAAATATCCAGCCTAGAAGATGCATTAGTGCCAAGTAAGCGCTGACTGGCTGGAATAAATGACTGATTATACATATTACGAAATAACTCGCTATACGTTCAGTTTAGGGGCTGAACTCGACAAGCTCTAAGGGATTATAATAAGGCTCTAAGGGATTGTCTTCTGTTAAGCAAGTTTTATATCCTTTATATCGTCGTTTTTAAGCCTAAAACCCGAATTTCCAATACGTTTACCATAACATATCTGGTTTATATATACGAGTATTATAAACTGATGCTATGGTTAAAAATAAACCTATACTGAAATACTTACATTTTGATTTTTTTTTCTTGACGTTCTGATCCTTCAGACCAATAAGCAGGGCTTACCCTCATAAATTAATGGTTATATTCATATATTGTAGAAATTAATCTGGGTTTTGGTCACTTGAAAAATAAGTTTTCCTAGTTTTAAGTAAAGGTTTTTAATAATTCGTGGGCACTCGACTAGGACTAATGTTCTGTTTGAGAATACAAGGGTTTTTCATCATTTGGATATTCAAATACCTCTTTTTTCATTTATACATTCATTTATAGTTGGAGACGGCTTGCATTCACCGAGTTCCAGCGACCTGTATCTACCTCGCAGAGGTCAATGCTTCTGTTGCAGGGAGTAGGCTATAGCTGCCTAATCAATTGGCCTACTATTTATACGTAAAGTTGTGCACAACATTCAATTCAACCTCAAATGCCTTCTGAACTTGACCCAAATCAGCCTCTGGAGTCGAACTTCACAGCCTTTCTCTATCGCTTACTACAGGTCAGAGGGAGACGCAAGGCTTGGCAAGACGTAACCCTCGGAGTAAGGGAAAGGTCGTTCAGTAAGCGATGAGAACAAGTTGATGACTCGCCGTATGGCCAAAAACACTAACATTTTTGACCTTATATCAATGACTATAAGGTTTAAAGATTTGTCTACAGATAAAGGGCGTTGAAGTTCATTTCTCTCGCACTAATGAATGCATCATGCGGTCACAAGATGGAAGATAGCAAAAAGATTCATATAGATCACTATTTTTTATTTTAAGATAAAAGAAAAGACATAATTCTAATCTATCCAGACTGGAAAGATCTTTATGACGCGGTGGTAGAGTCGCATTATGTCTGTACACTGTGTATTTATATAATATCTATATTATTATAGTAACTATGTCTATTATTTAGTATATCTTGCTTTAAATTTGACGATTTGAAAGTACCTAAGTACTGTGAAAGTCTATTTGAATAAAGTCATTTGAGTTTGCATATGAATCATTAGAAAAATTACATCAGAGAGAAAAAAATAATAGTTCTTAAGAGAACAGTACACTATCGCATTAGCTGTTTTAATTTAAATAATGTTTGCAATGGCACGAGATTTAACTACCCACAGCTAGAGGTAGATCTGGTTAGAATGCCACCCGAAACAACTTCAGCCGTATAACATGTTACTAGCTTACCGCCCGTGGCCTCGCCCGCGAGAACTTCATCGTTACTTAATATGGCCAAATTACATAAAATGTTTATAAATAGTTACCTACTATTTGTTATTCTGATGTGTAAGCTAAGCTGTATTTCTGTTAAGTTTCATCTAAATCCGTTCAGTGGTTTTTGCGTGAAAGACTAACAAAACTTTAACACATACATTCATAGCAAACATACTTACAAACTTTCACATTTATAACAATAGTAAGATTAGTGAGGTGACTGTCTTTCCCGTCAAAGTATAGCCTAAGTTTAAAAAAAAATGCCTATTTCACTCTCTGAGATTGTAGCTTTATATTGATGGAATTAGTTTTTAAAATCGGTCCAGTAGTTTCAGACAATATAATACAAACAAACAAACAAATGTTTTTTCTTTATAATATTAGTACAGATTAAGTAAGAAGATATGACTGAAGGCTATACGTTTAGTCATACTCGCATGATGCGCACTAAGCTGTAGATTCAGTGTCACTGTGGTCCGCATATTAAAGCCCTGACAAAAGACTAGCTCAGCGTATAACTAGAAAATCTGGATTTATTATTGTGGTTAACAGCAAGCATGAAAAGATATTGCGGCCATAGTTGTTATAATCTTTGGCCAACAAGCATGCGAACCGCATCATGGTCAACGTCTCTGGCTGACAATGAACCCAATAACACGTTCAATACTAGAAGTGTATCTCACGCGTCGCCGACCCTGTGAGGCTAAGGGTAACTTTTGTCACAAATCACGCTTGCGGCGCGGCGCCTTTGAAAGATAGTCCGTTTAAAACAAACCCGCCATATTGATCACGCACACAGACACAGTGAGTTCACAGGCGATACCAGTGAGCTTCAGTGAGTTGGCCAGTCGCACTGTCGCGAGTGTTTTTGTTTTTGTCGAATTTGGTGCAATTTTTCTGGACGAATTTAGTTTTTGGCCGGTTCTGTCACGTACGTATAACCTTTTTAGCAGGAAGGACTCAGTATGTATACCATGAGTTTCTGTTACGTAAACTACGGTAGTTGACTACAGCAGTTCCATTTTTATTCACTAATGGCGCTGTACCAAATTCCCATACAAAAACCTCAAAACTGACGCTAGCGGCTGTCATCGGCGTACAACAGCTCCCTGAAGAGATCTGGCTACCTCATGGTTGAGGTACAACGATTTGCGTCTTGACGGCCAGTTCAATTAATGGCCGAAGAATCCGCAGTGACCTATCTCCTAGTTTGGATGAAAATATATCCCTGTAAAGCCTATGTAGTACTCAGTAAGCTGCTCGAAGCATTACAAACCATTACGGAGCAAGTTCTCAGCTTTTATGTGAGTTGCGCCGTCTTTTACAGCTATGACAAATTGCAGGTCGATTTTTTGAAAGTTAGGCGACCATTTTTCAGTTCCGAGGCAAAACTTTGGAAGGCTCAATGATGTAGATGATCTATCAAGATTTTCAGGAAGTTATAAAATCCTTAATTAGCGGTCATGTCAGGTAAAAAAAAATCTGCATCACGTTGTTGATTTTAATCCAATCATTATTATGATATAGTGATGTATCTTCTATGCAATTCACTTTCAAGATCAATAGAAAATCTATTGAGTCAATACTCGTATAAAATGTACGTTATTAATTTCACCTGTTATTAATTTTATTTTATGCATTATCGTATATCGGCCGGTAGGATTAGATGTAAAATCTGATTTAAATCCTACAAAAGGTTTTATTGATTTAATGGCATCATTTTTTGCACGATATGACTTATATCCCGTTAAAAAACTAAAAAATAACAAGTCCCGTCTGGAATCCCCCTCTGAACAACTCCCGGCATAATCGTTGGCCGCGAAAAACTGAAAAAACCGCTGTTGTATGTTACCGCTGCACAGATTCAAAAACCACATAAAATCAGTTTTATTAAAAAAGGGGTATTATACTACCAATGATTACCTTTTAGATAAAAAAAGCCTGGTATTAAAGCTCTCTGCTCGGTGCGGGATCAGTTCCCTCTTGTAATACTTATTAATTAAATACCGGACTTAAGTGTAGTTACTAACAATTTTCATTTTTGGAATTGTATAAATGACTTGGTACAGCCTATTGTTTTATATTATGCAGCTTTGATGTACTTGTTAGGTTGTTCTGTTTATTTTTTAATATTAGATTATAAGCTTTTTTGTTTTATCAACAAATAAATTGTACTCTACTCGCATTGTAAAACCACAACAAGTTTAAAAGAGTAACTACTGAGTTTCTCGCCGGGTCTTCTCAGTAAGAATCAACTTCTCCGACGCGGTGGTAGAGTCGCATTATGTCTGTATACTGTTTATTCATTTATATTATTATAGTATTTATGTCTATTATTTAGTATATTTTTTGACTATTTAAAAGTACTGATTTAGTCTATTTAAATAAAGATATTTGAGTTTGAGTTCGATGGATTTTGCCATTATGACACCATTTATTCAGAGGCGTTTATTTCCATTCTCATATTTTTTCTATACGCGCATTGTATTTTTCGTGTCATATTTTTAGGCACCACTTTCTCACGGTGGAGCTATTTACACGCTTCACCAGAAGATCAAACAGGCAATTCAAAAGTTCAAATATGCTAATTGGCTCAACATTTCAATAGAATCAAGGCAGCTTAATGAATTTCATCGTTTTCATGCGAAGGTAAATCTGGGATAAAAACCGGCCAAATGCGAGTTGGACTCGCAAGTCGCGCTCTGAGTCGCAAACATTTCTTTAGTGAGCAGATATGCGGGATTGGTTAATAAACTTAACATCACCGTTGAAAAGCTGTTGCTTTCATACATCCAAAAATCGCGGTCGTTCAACAGCTGCGAACAAAAGTGAATAATTTCGTGAAAAAAATACGAACACGGTGTGTATCCTTTTTTGGTTCCTTTTTGCGGCATAAACGGTCAGCTGCGTTGACTTAGGACTTTGATTTAATTACAGATTGATATCTCCACGCACTACTGAGAAAATGATAAGAATTTGTGGTCATCTCAGGTATAATCTGCTCCTCTGCACACTTTTTTTTTTGTTTTTTGACTAATCTGTCAATTCAATTTTTGTGTATAAAAAGTATAAAAACAAGATGGAAAAGAGTAACCATCGAGTTTCTTGCCGGAGTCTTCTCGATCGGAAACAACCTCCGAACCGGTGGTAGAGTCACATTATATTTAATTATGATATTAACTATCAGTATATTCTTGCTACATTTTTTTTTGTACATGATTTGTCATAAGTACTTTTTATAAGTCTATATGAATAAATATATTTATTACTTTTTACTTTACTAATGGATCTTATCAGATAGACGAACAAGGAAGTGATCCAACAAGATATTTTCTCATGAGGTACGGAATCCTAAAACTTACATATATTTTATGCAAAATGACGCCCATTATGTTGATGTGGAAGCCGACAAAAAGTTGCCATTTGACATTCGCGACCAAATGTTAGCTAATTCGAGATTCACATGTTTGCATATCATTTGCGCTTTGTAGGCATTAAAAGAGAATGTACCACGACACTCAACATCGTGCCAGCTACGGTGCCCGTCACCCATATTTCAACTTTCCTGAAATTAGTTTATTCTTATCTAATTATTTATTATTAATTTTAAAATCAATATTTTTAATCTGAATTAAAAACTACATCGATGATTAAAAACTGTTAAAAGTACTTTAAAGAGATCACAATCCGATGCCAAAAGGAGCTCTCCTTCTCAGTCGTTACAATACGTGTACATTCAAGGGCACGTTCAAGGTTCACGGGGTAACATACACATTTTCACGAAGTAATTGTGTTACGATGTACCAGACAAGGAATTAGGCCAGGGGCGTCTACTAGCAAACCCAAACCCGAGTCAATTTAGAAAAGATCGTTTCCTGAATTGAATTGTGAATGCGTGCTGCAGCGCACTACGCCAACCGTGTCGTCAATTGGTTTGTTGTCGAGGAAACTGAAGAAAGGGGTAAAAACTATTATTTTAAACGATTTAAAGAAAATTTAGTTATTATGCTAACTGATGTAGATAATGTCTACTTTCAAGTAAACATTTATCGCTGCAATAGGTTGTGTAGAGGCGCTCAAAGACGCCATATTCATAAATCTGTTGAAAATGGAGATTCAGCTAAAGTCTGGAAGTTTCTCAAGTCTCTTGGAATTGGAAAAACACGTAAAGATTCTATCCCAAATCATGTGAACATTGACCTTTTAAATAAGCACTTCTCTTCCTCTACTCCTACTAATAGTACTCGAATACACTTCATCGTCTTTTATCTTTACCAGTTCCTGACTACACCTCTTTTAATTTTAGTCAAATATATGATTGTGATGTTGAGAAGAACGTTCGCTCCATCGCATCTAATGCGGTGGGTAGTGATAGCATTAGTCGTAATATGATCATACCTATCCTTGATATCCTTTCACCTATCATTACCCGCATCCTCAATCTTTCTCTACTTTCAGGAGCATTTCCTAAAGCGTGGAAAGATGCTCAAATAATTCCTCTCCCTAAAAAAGCAAATCCTTCTGCATACTCTGATTACCGTCCTATATCCATCTTACCTTTCCTGTCCAAAGTACTTGAACGTGTGGTCCATCAGCAGCTCAGTGCTTTCCTTGCCAAAAATCAACTCTTCAATAGCTCCCAATCAGGTTTCCGCCCTGGTCATAGTACGACTACTGCACTTGTCAAAATTACAGATGACATTCGTCTTAGTATGGACCAAAAAAGTCTTACTGTGTTGGCGCTTTTGGATTTCAGTAATGCCTTCAACACTGTTGATTTCGACATCCTACTTGGCGTGTTGCGTTCTCTCAACATATCTCCAATTGTAATTGACTGGTTTCAAAGTTACTTTCATGGGCGCCGGGAATGCATTCGTGCTGAGAATGTATTCTCGTCATGGTGCGACCTTAGTGCCGGCGTACCCCAAGGTGGCGTCTTGTCTCCTCTTCTTTTTGCTACTTTCATTAATTCTATTTCCCAAAATCTATCTTCTTCATATCACCTTTATGCAGACGATCTCCAAATTTACTCCCAAGGAAGTCTTGTTGATCTGCCTAGAGTTATTAATACCATTAATGCTGACTTGAATCTTATTTCCAACTGGAGCAAGTCTTTTGGGCTCACTGTTAACCCTGCTAAAACGCAAGTAGTAATTGTGGGCAGTTCGTGGCTGATCTCTAGGGTTGACTGGGATGTTCTGCCTTCAGTTGTATTTGACGGTGTGGTAGTTCCTTTGAGTAAAACTGTCAAAAATCTAGGTGTTTGTATTGACAATACATTAACTTGGACAACCCAGGTTGGTCAGGTTAGCCGGAGAATCTTTGCTGCTGCAAGTTCACTAAGTAGGCTTCGTAATTTTTTGCCAATACCTACCAAAATTGCACTTGTCCAGGCCTTACTCTTTCCCATTCTCGACTACGCAGACTGCTGCTTTCTAGATCTTACTGAGAATCTTCTTGATAAACTTGAGCGGCTCCAGCATTTCTGCATCCGCATTATTTTTGGACTGCGAAAGTACGATCATGTCTCTGAGTACAGGTCTCAGCTCCACTGGCTTCCTATGCGTCTTCGTCGAGATTCTCACGTTCTTTTTCTCCTGTATAACATTTTGTTTAACCCATTGTCGCCGCGTTATCTTAAGGAGCGGTTCCGATTTCTGCAACCAGTACGAGGTCAGCCGATGCGGTCATCTAAGAAGCTTCGCCTTGCATTCTCTCCTCATTCGTCGCACTCCTACACACAGTCTTTCACTGTTAAATCTATTCGTCTCTGGAATACCCTACCCTTATTTATTAGAGAGTCAGAATCATTGTCTATTTTCAAAACAAGGATCAAAGCACATTTCCTCGCCCTTTAACGCTCCTGCTTAGTCTCCTAATCTCTCTCCTTCTTTTTACTTCTCCCTTTCTGTTTACTTATAACCTTTTTTTTTTCCCTGATCACTTTTTGTTATTCGTGGGTTGTTAGTTACGGATTCAATATTTTATTGTTATTTATTTGTCTTTTTATTGTTATTTTTTAAGTGAATCAATTGTTTTATTTTTATTTTTTCAGTTTCTTGTGCACTTGCTTACCCTTCCTGACATTTTCCTCTACTTGGGTTGTCTGGAAGAGATTGCTTTTAAGCAATAAGACCGCCTAATTGCTTCATCATAATCTTGTAATCCTAAGCTGTATTGTTTTATTTGATGTGCAATAAAGAATATTTATCTTATCTTATCTTATCATTTCTAAAGGTTGAAAGTTTTAAAAAGCAATATCTTCTATTCCCTTAATTAAATTTATTTGAAGTTGTGAATTCTTAAGTGCTCATAAATATTTTCTTTATAAAATGCTACAGTTGATTACGCAAAGATATTCGAGACGGAATTTCTGATTAGTGGAATCCGATCGAGGTAATATTATCCTCCATAAACGATTTGTATATCTACCACGTTTGAGACAATCAAAAACGTTTGCCCCAATAGCGTTATATTAGAACGATTATTAGCTTAACCTTGTTATTGGGATAAAGTGTCAGAATAGGAAAACTTTCGCGATTATTGTAACAGCAAAATATAATATTGTACAAGAATATTTGCATCACTTATTGGAGAATCTTTTTTCGCATAGCCATTTTTATCCAGAGATAATCTTGCAGGTGATTGTTTTTGTACAATTAGCAAGTTATAATTTTCTGTATTTCACCTTTCGTCAATTTCTTCCGCGTATATCCAAGATATGGAATGATCTTCCTGCGTCGGTATTTCCAAAAGAATATGACATGGGAGCGTTTAAGACGAGAGCGTATTCCCATTTAAAAGGCAAGCAACGCATCGGTGTCACCTCTGGTGTTGCAGTTGTCCATGGGCGGAGGTGATCACTTTCCATCAGGTGACCTTTCTGCTCGTTTGCTCCCTATCACATAAAAAACGACGCGCAGGGGGATCGCCCTATTCCTGTGTTAAGTGGGTTAGGGCTACCATGCTATGGGCTATGGGCGGGCCCGGTTAAAGACATTAGTCCAGAGGAAGGTCCGCTTCGCGTCATGGAACGTTTGCACGCTGACGGGACGCGGTCACGAGCTGGCCGATGTGCTCGCCAGGCGGAGGGTGGCCGTGGCGTTCCTGCAGGAGGCTCGCTGGAGAGGCAACAGGTCCCGGAACATCGGGCACGGCTACAAGCTGATCTACGCGGGTTCCTCTGGTGGGGCCAATGGAGTAGGGGTGGTGCTGTCCAAGGAATTCCAGAATAGTGTCTTGGAAGTAAATCGTGTTAGCGAGCACCTTGTGGTCGTGAGGGGGCTTATCGATGGGGTCACGACCAATTTGATAAGTGCCTACGCACCGCAGGTCGTTTGTAGCGATTCGGATAAGGCACTGTTTTGGTAGCAAATCGACCAGCTCCTATGCACTATTCCATTGTCCCAAGGCGTCGTTCTGGCCACCCAGAATCGCCACCGATCTGAACGGCCATGTGGGTGAACAGTGTGAGGAATACGGGCGTGTTCACAGTGGTTTTGGTTTTGGCAGTCGTAACGCTGAAGGCGAAGAGATTCTCCGGACGTGTATGGCTGCCGATTTGGCCGTCGTGAACACGTTCTTCAAAAAGAGTCCCGAGCATCTGATCACCTACAAGAGCGGTAGGAGCGCAACCCAGATCGACTACTTTCTCACAAGGAGAGCCCAGATCGGCTAGGTAGCTAACTGTAAGGCCATACCCGGAGAGAGTCTTACTGCCCAAGACCGTCTGCTTGTGATGGACCTGCGAGTGAAGCCTCGAGGCAAATGCCAGGAGCGCTGTCCGCCCCAAACCAGGTGGTGGCTGCTTGAAGGAGCCAGATCCCATGACTTTGCTGCCGCTGTCGGTGACCTATGCATCGCAGCGGATAGTGACTCCGGGCAAGAGCTATGGGATAGGTGTCAGGCAGCTATCACCGGGGCGGACGTGGGCTTGACAAGGAGACCTGGTAAAGGAACATAGCAGTCCAGAAAGACATCAGGTTAAGGAAGCCCTCATCAAAGCGTGGCAAGCGTCTAAATCTCCTGAAGATCGCGCCGCGTACCGGGATGCCAAACGTGCCTCTAAACGAGCTGTAGCCAGAGCCAGACGTGACCACTTACGTCCGTTATACGATAAGTTGGAGTCGTCTGAGGGGAAGAAGCTCGTTTACAAGTTGGCACGTTCGAGAGTCAAAGCGGCCCAGAATATTTCCATGTACCGCTGTGTAAATGACACTCTCGGTAACCTGCTATGCGAGGACCGCGCGGTGAAGGAGAGATGGCGCTCTTATTTAGACGAGCTACTCAACAAGCAGCACAAAGAGGTGCAGCCACCTAAACTCGCTCCAAATCAAGGACTAGTGCCCCCGATAACGCCTGATGAAGTCTAGTCGGCTCTTCGCCGCAAGAAGAACGGGAAAGCTGTCGGACCCGACGGAGTCCCTATCGAAGCGTGGAAATCGATGGGCTCTCGTGGTGTGGGCATACTTACCCACCTTTTCATCCGCATTCTCCTCACCGGGAAGATACCTGACCAACGGAGACTGAGCATCATCACGCCAGTCTTCAAAGGCAAGAGCTCAGTGCAAGAGTGCAGCAATTATCGCGGCATAAAGGTGATGTCCCACACCATGAAGCTCCTCTAGCGCATTGTGGACTCTCGGATTCGACAGGAGTGTACGATCTCGGAGTGTCAGTATGGGTTTCGACTGGGTTGCGGGACCATGGACCCCGTATTTGCCTTGAAGACGCTCATGGAGGGATACAGACTGAAGAATTCACCTCTGCATCTCCTTTTTTAGATATGCAGAAGGCCTTTGACTGTGTCCCTCGTGAGATGATCGGCTAGGCGCTACGGTCCAGGGCCGTTCTCGAAGTCATTGTTGACCGGGACATGTACCACGATTCCAGTTCTATAGTTAGGACTGCGGTTAGTGATACGCTTCCTTTCCCTATCACCGTTGTAGTACACCAGAGCTCCGTGCATAGCCCGTTTCTGTTCAGCGTAATATTAGACGTTCTGTCAAACAGCATCCTAGACCAGCACGAGCAACCACCCTGGTTGCTCATGTATGCTGATGATATTGCGCTAGCAGACTCGGACGGGACACGGCTTGTACAACGGGTGAATAAGTGGAAGAATTCAATTAAAAAACGGCGGTCTGAAACTTAATGTGGCGAAGAAGGAGTACATGGCCTGCAACACCACAAATCCCCAGTCCGTCCGCATAGGCGGACCGTGTCAAATACCTGGGATCTGTGTTAAGCACGTCCGGGGACATCGACCGTGACGTCAGAGTCCGAATTTCCGCGGCTTGGGCTAAATGGCGTGAGGTGACTGGTGTCATTTGTGACCCCAAAATGCCGATCAAGCTTGAGGGGCAGGTCTATAAAACCATCATTAGGCCTGTCCTTTTATATGGCAGTGAAACATGGCCGTTACTAGAACGACACAAGCAGGAGCTGCACGTCACGGAAATAAAGATGCTGCGGTGGATGTGTGGAGTCTCACGCAAAGATCGCGTGCGTAACACCCGCATCAGCGGCGGCCTTCGTGGTCGTGACATCGCAGACAAGCTGCAGGAGTGCCGTCTTTGTTGGTATGGTCATGTCTCACGGAGATCGGCAAACTACGTGGGCAACAAATGTCTGGTCATGCCGCCCCCGCTAGGTACCGGTAGAAGAGGTCGACCCAAGAAGCGGTGGCTCGACGTCGTTAAGGGTGACATGCGTGCCAACAGACTCACCACTGAGGATGCACAAGACCGCGCGAAGTGGGCCAAGAAAATAAAAAAGGTGGACCCTGGGACCCCACACACGAGTGTGGGTTCACAACCGGGATAAACCGCACGGATGATGATGATGACATAAAAAAAACCTCTTCAGAATACACCTCTCCATCTCCTTTTCTTAGACATGCAGAAGGCCTATGAGTGTGTTCCTCGTGAGATGATCGGCTGGGCGCTGCGGTCCAGGGCCGTTCCCAAGGTCTTTATTGAAATTATCCGCGACATGTACCACGATTCCAGTTCCATAGTTAGGACTGCGGTTGGTGACACGCTTCTCTTCCCTATCACCATTGGAGTACACCAATGTTCCGTGCTTAGAAGGTTTCTGTTCAGCGTAATATGTATAAGACGTTCTATCAAAAAGCATCCGAGACCACCACGAGCAGCCACCCTAGTTGCTCATGTATGCTGATGATATTGCGCTAGCAGGTTCGGACAGGGGACGGCTGGTACAACGGGGGAATAAATGGAGGAATTCACTTGAAAACTGCGGTGTGAAACTTAATGTGGCGAAGACGGAGTACATGGCCTGCAACACCACAGACTTGTTCGAGCGCACGGACCGTGTCAAATACCTGGGATCTGTTTTAAGCACGTCCAGGGACATCGACAGCGACGTCAAAGCCCGAATTTAGGCCTGTCCTTTTATATGGCAGTGAAACATGGCCGTTACTAGAGCGACACAAGCAGGAGCTGCGCGTCACGGAAATGAAGATGCCGCGGTGGATGTGTGGAGTCTCACGTAAAGATCGCGTGCGGAACACCCACATCCGTGGCAGCTTTCCTGTTCGTGTCAGCGCAGACAAGCTGCAGGAGTGCCGCCTTCGTTGGTATGGACATGTCTCACGGAGATCGGCAAACTACGTGGGCAACAAATGTCTGGCCATGCTGCCCCCGCCAGGTACTGGTAGAAGAGGTCGACCCAAGAAGCGTTGGCTCGACGTTGTCAAGAGTGACATGCGTGCCAACAGACTCACCACTGAGGATGCACAAGACCGCGCGAAGTGGGCCAAGAAAATAAGAAAGGCGGACCCTGGGAGCCCACACACCAGGATGAGTTCACAACCGGGATAGACCTCACGGATGATGATGAGTTTTCTGTATTTCATTCATTACTACATGGAGTTTCAAGCATCAACAATCCCATCACCTACACACCGCAAGATTCACTCATTATTTTGAACAATAGTGAAATAACTGGCTTTCACGTTAAGATCAGATAAAGTCTTCAAGATCTTAAAGAAAACGATTTCGATTCAAACCAATACAAGAACTGAAAATATAACGACAGTACGTCTAACATGAGTTGCCACTTTAAATTTATTTATTTATTTATTGCTTTCTCGTATGTAATACAAAGGTCTTTTACGTTATAGTTTGCGTGAAATTTGTGTATGCGATTTCGTTAACAGAGGGGTTAGGAGCCGAAATGAAACTAAAATACGGTACCATAAGATGCTATTGTTACGTTACGGTACCGTTTTTTAGTTCGATTTAACAGAAGCCCTGTACGAAATCCCATGAATATTTACGCGAATGATAACTTAAATTTAAAGTGGCAACTCATGGTCGACGTACTGAGATCAGTACGTCTACCATAAGTTGCCACTAAACACAAGAAACGCCTTGCGAGAAACCTCAGTTAGTAAACACAGCTGAGCCAGAGTCACGTCACGCTCGCAAGGTTCGATGCCCGGCGTCTGAGGGATTGCAAACATTTTACCGCGAGAGTAAAGTATGTTCCTGTCCTCGCGCTCTCCTTAACATTTTTGAAAATAGAATGTCGTTCTTTATGTTTAAAAATAACGAACATTCCATTTTGGAACGCGTAATAGTTCGTAAAAAATAGGATGATTAGAATGATACATGAATTTTTAATCTGTCGTCAATCAAAAAAGTGATGAGAAGATTCTGTACCGACAGCAAATGGGCAGCTACATTTGTTGCAATATTCAAACGCGATTGTCATTTCACGTGTTTAGTTATGCTAAATGGAGCTTTTAAGGTGCACATTTCATACAAATTCTTAGGCATCTATGCGAATGATAATACAGTAACCAATTTATGGTACATTTAATATTTTTTGCAGAAATCAAATGGCTACGTATAATTTTACCGATCATATACGAAACAACATTGAAAAACCTCTTTTTGTCTGTTTGTATGTTCTTCTTCATCACATGAGAATGGATTTAAATGAAGTTCCACTTAAACTGTCAAAGCTGGATTAAAATATAATCTACTTCAGATTCAAATACAGATTGAAGAGATTCAAGAGTTATTATTAACCAATAGCAAATTATTCATCTAATAAACTACGACATAATTTAAAGGTTACTTCATGTTGCTAATATTTAAGAGATGGGACTCATCTATAGTGGCTCATCGATGGAATAAAACTATAATTTATTTGTTCCTTATTATTCAAGAAAAAAGTATTCCCTTCAGGTGCCTCGACAATTTAAATTATAAAACGTTTGAAAAAAGTTAATGATCATTATCTGACATAAAGATATCTATATTTTTTTAAGATTTTATTGCAATCCGTAATTTGATACTTGTCATTCTATTTGAACTATATTTAACGGATAAAGTGATCGCTCAGTTTTCGGACAAAGTGAAATGACTTCTAAAGTTGTTTTTGTTACATTGTTAGATATATTGTTTGTTAAATTGTTACTTGTTGATAATTACATTGTTTTAAAATGGACTCAGGGCCATCTAATTCGCGCCCATTTAAGTAGTTTTTTTTTCTGCGAAAGAAATAAAAATGGCGAATCTATAAGGATTTCAAATAGACTTTTAAAGCCTGAAAATGCAATTTGCACAGTAATATTTAAGTTTATTTTTCTCTTCCAAATATTGAATATATTGAAAACGGTGTACATAATACAAAAATGTTTGCTATCAATGGCAGTGAGTGAAGAGGTTAATGTACGAAATTCTTACTGCTTGGCGACTGCACTCAAAGTTATTTTAAGTGACAACTCGTGGTAGACGTACAGTAAAAACTCCGTCGGTGGTAGAGTCGCCTTATGATTTTTATACTGTTTATTTGTATATTCATATTATTTGTCTATTTTTTAGTATTTTTAGGATTCGGTACCTCAAAAGGAAAAAACGGAACCCTTACAGGATCACTTTGCTGTCCGTCCGTCCGTATGTCTGTCTGTCAAGACCCTTTTTCTCAGGAACGCGAGGTATCAAACTGGAATTTATATCAAATACTCAAGTCTACTGTTTCTTAGAGCTGTGAAAACACAAAACTTCTAAGGCAACGCAATCAAAAGATACAGCCGCTTGCCGCAAATTTCCGCAAATTTTCGACACTTGCAAGGAAATCAAAACCTACAGGGTACTTCCCGTGAACTAAGAATCTTGAAATTTGGTACGAAGCAACGTCTTATAGCACAGACCAAGGAAAAATTGCGAAAACCGTAAAAATTTAGTTACATCATGTAAAAAAAAATTAAAATATATACCTACAGGTTTGTACGGAACCCTCGATGCGCGAGTTTGACTCGCACTTGGCCGGTTTTTTTTATTTGAAAGTACTGCTGAACGCCCGAACCCACAATTTTCAATCAAAGCTGAGCAATCTTTACATATGTGGCTACTCCTTTCATTTCTGTTGACATGTGACAAGGTAGCATCAATTTGAGGTGTCCTCAACTTTTGAAGTCTATTTAAATAAAGAAGAAACAAAGGGAATCTTCTAAACCTCTGGTCCAAGACCACAAAATACTCCCTCAGCCCTGTCTCTACATACTGTAACTTTGTTTGTTGGTGAAAAAGCACCCAGAATGCTTTACAAAATATATATTCGCGCGTTCAAGCAATAATGATATCGCCAGACCTCCCACATCTTTAGCCACTCAGCAAAAATTAAAAGAGTTTGGCTGGGAGGTGTTAATGCATCCGCCGTATAGTCCTAACCTTGCACCTTTCAATTTCCACCTGTTTGGGTCACTTCAGAATTCTTTAGACAGTGTCAGGTTAACATCACGAGAGGACTGCCAAAACCACTTGTCGCGGTATTTTGATCAGAAGCCTCAAAATTTCTATAGCAATGGGATCATGTCACTACCTACAAGATGGCAAAAAGTAATTGAACAAAATGGCACCTACATAGTTTAGTTTAATGTAAATAAACTATACTAAAAAATGTTTTGAATTTTTTCAAAAAATGCGAAGAAACTTTTTCCCCAACCTTATTATCTTCGAAAATATTAATTTAAATTACATTCAGTGAAGTGCCATATTGTACTCGTACCTAATTGAATAAGGATTAATGCCGTATTGCTTAAAATCGCTTCGTAAATAAGCCATTATTTCTCGTAAAAAGTAAGGGATAAAAAATGGTTATTATGGGTTATCCCTCGGAGATAGACATATACCACCATTGCGGACTTTTTTGGAGACCTTTCTAAGGTGTACAATACTGTAGTATATTGTTTTGATCTATCTAGTAGGGTTCAGCCAGCGTTTGCAACATTGCAATGGCTGGCTGGCAATTGCTGACTGGCCTGTTGGCGCAATGGCAGCGATCCTGCCTTTAGCGCCGGAGGTCGTGGGTACGATCCCCACCCATGACAAATATTTGTGTGACGAACATTTGTATTTGTTGTGTGTCTGGGTGTTATTATCTATTTAAGTATGCATTTAGAAATATTTAAGTATGTTTATCAGTCTCTGACGCCCATATTACAAGCTCTGCTTAGTTTGGGGTCAGATGATCTTGGTGTGAATTGTCCCAGATATTTATTTATTTTATTTATGTAAGTGCCAAAAAAAGTGTTTTATTACGACATCACATTAGCAACCTCTAAAATTATCAGTGTTTCTCCACTATATTAAGCAAGTGAATGCATAAAAAACCCGCGTCAGAAGCCGGCGCGTAGTTTTAAAGATCACGCATACATAGGGACAGACAGACAGCGGAAAGCGACTTTGTTTTATACTATGTAGTGAAGCTACCGTTAGAAATTATTTGATAAGCCGCTAGATAATAATAATCGTATATTTAAAAAGAGTATTACTCAATGGCTGCTACAGCACAACTTTTTCTCCATTAATGAGTCACATAGTAATTTTCAATAATTTGTAATCTATTTATACCTATTGACCTTGAAATTTTAATTTCTTTGTATTTTTTATGTTTGATTGCTAATGCAAAAGTATAATATAATTGACATTTGCATGCCCATAACCCAGGGTATAACGGCGGCATATGGGGCGATTCGTCCGGGCTAAGACTGATCCTTGGACGTGTTGCCTTATTTGAAAAAACGGGTGCCCTTCGGATGGTATAAAAACGATTGCTTTTAATTTCATTTGGCCAAACCTTATTGGCCTAAATTTGTTACGCAGAATTATTGATACGCCTAATCGACGCTTTCACACTATTATCGATTGGCCTAAATATTAAAAGCCCAAATTTCTTAACTTCTAATATTCAATGTCCTAAAATCTATTTGCATACGTTACTTTTGGCGTAACAAATGACTGATTTTCTGCCCAAATGTTATCCAGATTAGTATCAGTTCACGTAATTTTATTTGATTAACTACACACTGTTATTTTTCATTTATTAACAAATTTTATGAGGTATATATAAAAAAATCGGCTGTATGGTTATTCACCTAACATTTATAGATTGAATGGTAGATAAATTAAAGTCACTGGTAACGGGTATGGAATTATATTCTGGTTTAACTAGACTAACTAAACTAAATGGTAGAATGGTAGAATGGTATAGTATGGTATGGTGAGCACGCGCCCGGTATGTATGTATTAAAATTGTATGTATGCTAAACCGAACTGGCCGTGGGCCTTCGCCGTGATATTAGTCTGCCCTAGATTAGAGTGTAATTAAAATGAAAGAGCCGGAGGCGCGGAGGGAGAGCAGCTCTCGCTCGCTGTAGTGTATCTCAGGACCCGGGCGAGCTGGAGCGGCTGAGGCTGCAGCAAGCGGCGAGTGTGGCTGACTGCGATTTACTACGCAAAGGCGAAAGGGGTGCACTTCCCGCAGCGCCGGAGAAGAGGCAAATGAAATGCATGCTTGCATGTGTGACAGCTTCTGTGCATGTAAATATGCTTGCTTGTTTGCATGCATGCTTGCACGTACGCATGCTTGCTTGCCCATTTGTATGCATGCCTGAACGAATGTATGTAGCTACTTTTATTTGGTAAACAAACAAAAAATTGATATATAATTTAGTGCTTGCGAATATTAGGGAGTATGCATCGTTCGGCCAAATGACGAATTTTGGAAGTGATATTACGGCGATAAAACTTTAGGCGAAATGAAATAGACCAAAGTTGTTTAGGACATGACGTGATGATTGTGCAAAAAAAATTAAGCCAATAGTTAGTGTGTCAATGACAATTAGGGCTACAAAAAATTAGGCATTCCAATATTGACCCGAAAAATAAAAAATAAATTATTTAAATTAAACATTATTTTGCAAAGGAAAAGGTGCACGGCCCATACAAAATCAACCCACGTCCTACAGTAATGAAAAGTACCTCAAAAAAGGTAAAATTTAATAAAAAAAGATTGTAGTTTTTGATCGCCATCCTTACAGTCTAACATACAAAAAAATGCTGTGTAAATTGATTTAAGCTACTAATAATATATCATAAACATTGGTTTTCCAACAAACTTATACATGACTATGCAAAGCAGCTATTTGAACACTTCTCCTGAACGAATTTTCGAAGCAATTTTTTATATGTTAGACTGTAAGGATGAATTTTTTTAAGTACAGCATGTTTTTAAACTTATTTTTATCTATTTTTGAGGTAATTTTCATGACTGTAGGACGTGGGTCAATTTGGCACCTACAAAGTACCTGTATAAACCTACGAATCGCCCCCTAAGCCATAATATTATTGAAACTTTTTATAATATTGTCACTCATCCTAGTACATTGATTATATATTATTATTTAATATTATATTAGTATATTTATTTTCAATGTATATAGATAGGTATATTTGTTGGCATGATAAGTATATATAGTTTTTTTTTTAAATATATATTGCCCGTCAAGATGACCTCACTCCACCTGATGAAAAGCGGTCGTGAGGTCCAGATATGAGGCTGACAAGCCCAGTCATTCAAACGAATCACTTGGCTGGCCATCCTCACCTTGAAGGCCTGCAGAAATGCCTTTTCACGCCCCGCTTGAAGAACGCTTGAAGAAAGAAGTTTATATGTATTTATGTAGTATACTATGATCTATATATGATTTATTTAAGTTTACGAATTGTATTAGGTATTTGTTAGTTTGAGTATTAGTAGGTTTTAAAGTTTTAGTTAAGTAACAAATTTGTTGTTTGTATTTTCTTGCACCAAATTCCATACGTTGCACTGCCCGAAATTCGTATGTTCTCTGTTAAACCTTGCGGGTGACTGGTCGAGAATGCCTCTAGGCATTAAGTCCGCCAATTGTACCTATTTTATAAATGTACAATAAAGAATAAATAAATAAATAAATAAATTGACTACACCATGGTAAGCAAATAAACGTTTGAGTTTGAATTCTTCAGAGAGCTGTTTAGGAAGAAAATATGGTGTGGTCACCTTTAAGTAAAGTAAAGTAAAGTAAAGTAAAAAATATCTTTATTCATATAGACTTATAAAAAGTACTTATGACATGTCATGTAACAAAAAAAAAATTGTAGCAAAAATATACTGAATAAAAATAAACTTACATAAAATAATACTATGATAGTTCATACATTATTAAATATAATGTGACTCTACCACCGGTTCGGAGGTTGTTTCCGATCGAGAAGACTCCGGCAAGAAACTCGATGGTTACTCTTTTCAATCTTGTTTTTATACACAAAAATGGAATTGACAGAGTATCCTTTGCCAAGGATCTAAAAAGTGATCGCCATTGTTCGTCTACCTGACTACACAAAGTATCTAAATTTATTTACGGGAACGTTAAGCACTCCAACTCGGATCGCGGATCGTGTGGTCCCGAGTTCCAATCTGGACAGAACCAAAATCTTTTTGTTCATTGTTTAATTTCCGACTAACTCTCCGGTGATGGAAAACATCGATTAAAAACCAAATCAACCCGGATAGCGGCGGAAGGCTAACCACCTACCACGTTGGGTTCTAATACCATTGATGAAAAATTGACTTCTGAGTGTTTCGTTCACCATTACGGCAACAGTCACTGGCCTTCGACTACCCCGTTTGGCATAAAGTCGTGATGGTATGTTATGTTATGTTATGATTTAGTATCTCCGGGATTGCATGTGTCCGACATTCTACAACATTCCGACTAGAATTAGTCTAATCCGGAAAAGGATAGAGTTGACTTTATTTCTCTCAAATCAGAGAATCATGATGACTGAATTACGTTTACAAAGTTCGTCGAGCGATGCACATAAGGTTGGATAAAATCGATCAGCCGCCGGCAGAACCGCTTCCGAATTCATATAATGTTACAAGCGTTTAGTTTCCCATATTTAATCCTCTTTCATTTTAGTTTAAGTCCCCGAATTTAGGAGCTAGACCGATTAAAATCGGCTTAACAATATTCATCATACAGTACAGTGGACAGCTTAGCCAGTCTGCTTCCTACGTCCAACGCGACCCTCATCTCATGCATACTAGTATAATATTGGCATGTCTGTACCGCAGAATCCAAATATCTTTCTGTATATTCCAAATCGCATAATCCAAATATCTTTCTGTATATTCTAAACTACCTTTTCCCCGCAGCTACCTGCTGGAAATTGGTTGAAGCCATCACACATTTGTGTAGAACTTGACCACCTGCTGGTAGGTTTTGCAGAACAATATGTATTTCAAGCAAATTTTTGAAAACTTCGAAAAGATTGGTGTAAAACAAAATCTCTGTCTTTTTTGGTATTTTCCGGGTTGATAGTCAAGCAGGAAACTTTTTAAGCATGGTAAGAGGTGTTTTATTTTACATTTTTTTAGATTTGCCAAAAAAAATCTAAATAAAATCAATCACATTTTTATCTTGGTGTAAACGTCCCAGATATGTATTTTATTTTAATGATATTGTTAGACTTCCAAGTCTCACCGCTGGGAAAACGCCTCCCTGTAATTGTATCTTTCCTGTTCTAGAGCTAAAGTGTACTAACTTTTGTATCTTGGTCCAGTTCATTCCGCCATCGCATTCTAGGTCTGCCGCGGCTACCACTTATGTTGGATATTTTTTTTTCTTTATTATTATGTATTATGTAATCTTGTCTTAAAAAACATACGTCATATTAATATGTATATAAAGCACTCTTAAGAGTGCTTTCTTTCAAGATATATTTTTTTCTTTCTCTCCCTGACCCTGTAATTCCGCAGGCTTTTTAAAGATAATTTTATTTGGTTAGTCAGCAAAACTAAATAAGATCCTGCAGCTGACCAAACCATGTTGATATACTCTTTGGACCAAACTACAGTTTAAAAATTCGCTAGGTATATTGTGAATTAGTGTTTGATTCAACTTTCAAAGTCAGTGTGAAAATAATATTAATGATTTTTAATTTAAAACCGTGATTTTTTATAACAAAACGTGTTTAATTCTAGAGTAAAAAAAAATGAGTTGCGGTTTGAATAAAATACCTTAAATAAAGAAAACTTATCTTGTGGGGACCACAAACAATGATAATGACATGTAAGTACAGTAAAGTGAGCAGAATAAGTAGCTCATTCCTTCAGTATGTACCATGTCACATTAACGTAGTAGAATACGGCCTACTATAGTATTTAAAAATGGTCACCTTATTAGGGATTAATCATCAATTATGCTAAGTTTTCCCGGAGTTTTCGTTGCTGACTATCCTTTAACCTTATGCTCAGTTTTCATTTGAAAAATAAGATTTACTTTCGTTAAAATACTCAAGCTTTGTACAATAATTACAATAAATTATGTTAGTGGTAATAGTGGTAGTAAATAATGTAAATTATATCAAATAAAATAATTGCATACAAAAGCCTCTTTATTTGCTTCTTGAAGGGCAAAACTAAAAACTGATAAACTTAACTATACTTCATAAATAACACAAAAAAGAAGCTCGTTGGACAAATAGCAAAATAAATTTAAAATTAAGCACAACCGAATGAAAATGTGAAGAGAAATGAATTACTGGGAAATGTTTGATTATCAAATAAGCCGAAATACTCGTACATGTAAACATCAAAAAATAACAAAAAGCGAACTGAATGTAACCAAGAAATAAGGGCAGCAAATAAAAATTTAAAATATCAGTAGGTAGCCACAAAGTAAATTTAAAAAAAAACTCACACCACAAAAACACAAAAAAATCCAGCTCACCCATCCGTGGCCGTGACGTCACAAAACACCAAAACCTTTTGAAATCGCGGTGCCTCTCGGCTGGCGGCGGGCGCGCGGCCCAGAGGCCACAGGCGGTGTGCGAGGCGCGGCGCGAGACACGTGGGCTGTAGGCCCGCGTAGGCGTTCATCTGGCGCGCGGCGGCCGCGCGGGGGGCGCCGCCCCGGGACCACTCACACCTTCCAAAAACTGGATGGGCGCGTAAACAGACTAGACGGTTTGCTGCTCTGGGATTTGTGTAAGATGTTACGTTTGTTAAGCTTGGGCACAGTTGGAAATCACTGAAGTGTTCGTGATACTAGATGAAAGACAGTTTTCCCAGTTATTTCTGAGACTTAATCGGGTCATTAGTGCATAAGACCCTGCAGATGGGCGTGCCACGCTGTGGATTTTTATTTGTTTCGTAAATAAAGCTAAAGAAATATTTTGTTTTATAAAACCCAGTCAACGCGCGCTTTTGCTGCGTGACACAGCAGTAGGCAAAAAATACACTAAAAAAACAATTAGAAATACAATGTGACCCGTTCTTAGTGTAACTAGGATAAAATTCATTGACAAAAAACATAAAATAAGAGCCCGCAACTTATTAATGTAAATTTTACAAAGGTTTAATTTTTTTTTCCAATTCTTATTTTAATTTGTTTAATTACATGTAATTTTGTCACTGTAAGTTTTAGAACTATGATTATTTTTTTTTAAATACTCGCATTAATTTGCTTTAATTTGAAAATAAAATGGCTACTAATATCTTCTTCATTTGAGAAAGAACAATATTTTCTCTCAAACTTCCAAATAAAATACTAACATATTTTTGAATCAATTTTAAAACTTCACTATTATTGCTATTAATAACTAACATTACAGACTTGTAGCTTCTTTGGAAACATACATATAAGTTTGTTACACTACGGGTCACATTGTATAAGTAGAGTGTCATACCCACTGTTCTGTACAGGAGAATAAACTATTATATCTAAATGCGAGGTGCCCCAACAGACTTCGTTCTGTCAAATGTTTGACAGCGTGTCCATTATCATATCTCGCCCACTTTTCACCGACTTGATTTACATATTCTATTATTTTTCACTGAAATTCTTATGCAAACATAATAAAATATAGCCTATATCACTCCTGAATAGTTTAGATTTCTGTTAGTGAAACAATTTTCACGATCGGATCGGTAGTTTCGGAGCCTATTCAAAACAAACAAACAAACAATCAAACCTTTCCTCTTTTTAATATTAGTATAGAAGTATAGATTATGAAGATAAATAATAATTAGAACCCAAAAATATTTCTGGCTAAATTCGTAATATGGATTTCGATGTTCGATTCACTTCTGTTAAGCCTATTTGACTGGCTGGAAATAAATGAAAATAAGTACGTACTCGTAACTACGCAAGTTAAAAGCAATAGCTTTTGCATATCTTCTTGAAAACATCGGCTGAATAATGAAGGCGCAAACATTATTTTTATGAAAAGTTATTCACAAGATGCTCTCCACGTCTCCGTTTCTGTTCACTTGAAGCTCTTTAGAGAGGGGAAAGGGATAGGAACTCTTAACGAAGGATTATTGAAAATCCCTCATAATGGAAACCAGCTAAAAAACTACTTTATATCTCTTGAGCCTTAGTAGGCGGGTTGACTACTACCCCACTTGATATAAAGTGATTATAAAATCTGCGTTCCGAAGATAAAAACATTGCGTTGAGAAATGCTTACAACACGAGATTAACAAATGAACTGTGAATATAGCTATGTTCCTACGACACAATTTTAACCTTACTAAGCTGGTATCATGCACAATGCTTCATAACCAAGTGATAATGATCCAAAAAGATTATTTAATTTGGACTCTTTTTTATAATTAGACTCACTTCGATGTGAATACAAACTTTAACGAAAAAAACTCATCAATCAAGGGAATAAAGTTGTTGCTTCCTTACAATGGCCTAATCACAACACATACGCGCAATTTGCCAACATAAATCTGTTAGGTTCTGTTATTGTTTTTATTGATAACACAGGCTAGACAGCCTACCGTGTCTGGGCGTAGCCAGCCGTGAACAACAGCCATCCATCCGTGTGAGATAATCCATTTGGCTTTTATTCTACCTATTTATGGTGGCTGTATACACGGCTACATTTTGTGTGAAGACTGTATAGACATCAAAAATGTTACGGAATAACAAATTGTTATTTTTCTTGAATTAGTCATACCACCTCAGTAGCTGAGAATTAAGAACGCTGGGCATCAAGAGCCCTAGGTTCAAATACAAATACCTAGGCAGGCAAAGAGTGTTTTAAGATTTTTCTAAAAATAAAGGCGTAGCTTCTAGTTCGAGTGTCGCAGACTGATTAACATACTCACGTCCGAATCCAAAAACGATAATTAAAATTGAATAGCTTTACATTGACAATACAACTCACACTCTGGATCCGCAATGGTCTCGTACAGTTTGGTTTCAGAGATGTTTCCTTCCGAGGAATCTTAAATTATGGAATGAGCTATTCTGAGGTTTTTCCAATGAGTTATAGTATGGAGTTCTTCAAGAGGGGTTTGAAAAGCTTTTTGCGGGGTCGAGTGATACCCCTGGTGTTGCACATATCCACAGGCTACGGTAACCGCTTACCATCAGGCAGTCCGCGTGCTTGATTGTCATCGCCTTAGTATAAAAAACTGTCTCTATAATATCTACTGACATTTGACAGGACAGCATCAATTTGAAGTCTGCTCCACTTTTACAACCATTGTTCATCACAGGAATGTTTTCCTGGGTATGGAACGAAACCACACACCCTTGAGTGCGTGGTTGCCAAGAGCAGGATCTTAACATTGCACCGACAGGCCAGGGCTTAGAATAATTACATATAGAAACCAAGACGTACGCGCGCTCATTTTGAAGCACCTTAATTGGAGTCATAAATGGCTCCAAACAGACCACTTTGCAGTGTTCATTACAGCTCCGCAATGATCAATGTCAAAGCGCGCCGCACGTAAGCAAGCAATAGTCGCGCATGTGTGGATCAGATTAGTGCTTCATTTTTGAGGGGGCGGTGGTATGAAAACTATCCTTCTATTATTCCAAGGGCCAGGGGCCTTATAACAATCGCTTATAATTCAAGTCAAGTCAAGTTATTCCCTAAACTGAGGGTAGTAAGAAATGTATTCAGTAAAAATCCACCCAATAAGATGCGTTAGTAGCATGTAACCGCTGACTGGCTGAAAATAAAAGATCAAATTTCCCGCTACGCTCAGTTAAGGGGATGAACTTGACAAGTTATGAAGGATTGTTATAAAAAAGAATTGGATTAGCAACCCTAGTAAAGAAAAAAGGGACTTGCTTCTCCTTTGCAGCTGAATGTGACCTTCCACTCAGTTAGTCGCGACTTCTGACCTTTGCAGTCTAATTACAGATACTGCCTCATGACGGCATCCGGCACGTTGACCTTATCGTTCTTGAGTTATCTGATATCTGCTCACTCTTATTACATTCTAAATCGAATTCTATTTAAACTTTCTAGAATAAAGAGATAATTTTGTGCGGGTTCTGAGTGAATGACTAAAGCATCGAGTATTTAACTACCTTACAATTCAATTCAATTTAGTTGCTATCATTAACTTCAGTTAAAAGACATTCCTGCTTAACTCAGGCCTTATAGTCGCATCTAGCGAAATCCTGCAAATCCTACGACTGTTTCAATAAAATATCTAGAAAACAATTATCACCTAGAAAGCAGCTGTTAGTTCACACTGAAGCTTTACCGCGCTACTGCTGTAATAAATAATCCCGAGCTATACTAAACCCTACCTAACCTACAGCATTCCTGTATTGTTATTATTTCATAATAAAGACGTAAACAAAGCAAATACAACGGACCAAATGAGGACAAAAGATGGATGTTAACCTATGTACTAGTAGGATTTTTTCCTTTACTTTTTATTGTCGGTATAATTTTTTGCTTATTATGTAGATTGAGGAAATAGACATTTAACGTGCACAATTGTAGACAAACTCGTGGCCTGCCTATTTGAACGTATTTGAAAGCGTTGTTTACAACGTCAGCACGTGAAAATAAGGAAACAGAAAGAAAATTAAATAACATACTCTGACTTTTTTTTTAAAATTCGCACCAGACACATGCATGTGACCAGGATGTTTGAATAATTGTCCTATCTAGCGATAAACCTGCCCTGGCACTATCCCTTTAAGACAGCCACTACCAAAAATGACTGTTGACAGTTGTAAAGCTTGGTTCAAGACTTGAAGGCCAAGCACACCGCACGAGTCACGCGTGTAACGAAGACATTATCAATACGAAATTCATATAAAAAGAAAAATGTAGCACTTATGTTGTTTTGTTATAACATACATTTAAGGTGATTTGCCACAAATAAAATAACGGCTCCATTATCTCCACGGCTGCTATTTGTGTGCTATACAGTACTTAGGTGGTGATCGGTTTTGGCTTGACTCTCCTATTTCCCCGACTTTTGTTTTCAAACACCTTCAGATGCAGTGACCTATGTAACAGGGCAAAGTCCTCAGCATACAGATCACTGGCCGCTTACAAAGGTTTTGAACGTGTTTGTTCCTGTCGATACGTTGACCCTTGATACCAAAAGCCTCTGCAAATGCAAACATAGATCAATTACTCGTAGGTGCAAATTCCTCAAAATGTTGTAAACCTTTTAATTAAATGAATGAACATCGAATTAAACATGTTGGTGTAAGATTATTTAATCTTTTATTTATTTTGTTTTATATCGCGGAGACATACATCACTATGGCTATCTATAATTTATGCGTCTATAATATAGTTTAATTAAACTGTATTTCCCAAACACAAATAAACTTCTTCTTCTCGTGTCAACGGCAAGAAAACTAAACTGACCCTGACCAGAACCTAGCGACATCCAGCGCAGCACCGTTTGCCATGTGCAGGTCTTCGATTGTGCAGGTGGTTGAGCACTGTGGGCATACGAGCACGTGAGCCATTGTTTGGGGTGAACAACCACAGTCGTACTCCTGCTCTACTTCAAAAAAACTTACACAAATCACTTTAAAATTTACCACTGATTTTTTTCAAAGATATAAATTTTCACGACCACGACATTCAGATCAGCAGCATTCAGACAAAACCAAACGAAATCACAAGCCAGATTATCAATTCTAGAGGTAATTAGAAAAACTTCCAGTTTTTGTTTTCATATATAAGTGGTTTTACAACCGCAAATTTTTAGCTGCATGCCCAATCCTACTTACTTAGAACACTTATAACAGTACTTTAGCAAAAACAGGACGCAATACGAGTATTTTCCCCTACCTCTTGTTCTCTAATCTTACCAATGGCTTTAGAATTTCTGTATTAATTAAAGATTACTAAATCGCTTGTGTATTTTTACCTATGTAAAAACAAATTACTAGACACGAACCAGTACATGTACCACGAGTTGAACCTTTAAATTTACATTATCGTTCGCGTAAAAAAATATAATGGGATTTGACATTGTCATGTCATGTCAAATCCCAATACAATTTTGTACGCGAACTGTACTTTAAATGGTGATCTGGTATTCTGATGCTTGGTACATACAATAGCTTCATCAAAATTATTTCCTAACAACAAAATAGCTTGTTGTTGATAAACAATATGGCATCAACAATCAGCTGTGTTCCGTTACGTCGCCGCGCCCATAGTCCGTTGTGTCTCGTCGTAGTACGGGCCGCCCACGCACCGTAGCTCGTAGCGCGTGTCTGGCGGGGCCGGCTTGGCAATCCATATCGTAGCACAGCTGCTCGTAGTTCTATACTACGAGTACATTACATCACCGTTCGTGAGGAACTCGTTACGGCGCATTTTTGTGTGTTAGTAATGTTAGTACAAAATATTACTTTCGACAGTGATACCTTTCGTTTTAAATATAAGATAAGAAAATGCGAGGGATTTGTATGTAAATAAGAATGTATCGTATTTAACTACGTAATTTTTTTAGACATTTTATTTGTTTCTATGGCTATGACATGTGGCTTGTGTTTGTGATTATAATTTATTAAAATTTAATTTTACTCAATTTATTTACTATTATTTTATTTGGCCAGTGTGCCCGCGGAACCGCTGTTAGCGGTGCCTGATTAAATAATTAATCACACTGCCTTATACAAGTATTTCTGCTACAGCGAGGAAATTAAAAGTAAACACCGAGTTCTAATCAGTTATTATATATATTTTTTTGCTTTCTTTACCATAATCTGTGAAGTATTGCTTCTAAGTTGCATAGTGGCGACTCAGTTTTTTAACAGTCCACCGGTGGTTGGTTTATGAGTAGGTATAACTGGCCTGTGGTACAGACCGCACCCTTTCGTGACAAGAACTGTGTATGTTCTGTGTCTGGGCTTTGACATCTATTGCATATTATAAATATTTGAACATACTCGTATGTATCAGTCTCTGACATCAGTTTCACAGAGTTTTGCTTGGTTTGGGTAAGCTAAGCTCGGTGAGACCCAGTTGTACCAGATATTTATTTATTCAGGTATCCCGTATATTATGAATAGATACTAAGAGACACATAATATATATTTCACAATCAAATACTTACAACAGAAGCATGACACTATGTAAATATTATTGGATTAAATGTAAAGTAACCCTTCATCGTGACCATTCATGGATTTTGTTGAAATAAAATGTTCACTTTAAGAATTGGTGACCAAACTTTAACGAATACCCCACTAGTAACCTTTTCTTTAAGTTTATTGATATGTGTGCATATTTGTAACGGTTTCTTTTACACTTTTTCATAACCATTTACTCGGTCTAGAGACCCTTCATAATTTGAACACAACTATTATTTCTAAAACTGCCTTACGCAACCTGGGAAAATCTTTTGTTAAGTCGGCCGCCTTTCTACCATATGAAGGACTATGAGCGAAGTACTTAGACCGCACTTTAGCTTCGTCAATAATCGTCAAATTATACGTTTGTAGGTATACTATACTTTTGATATTTTAGGAATAAAATGGTAAAAATGTAAAACCACTCACATACAGATCCTTCGAACACACTCTCACATGCGGCTGTTTTATAGGCTTTCCATTATTTTTATTTACATAATAAAGCCAAACAAAAATAAGACGAATGTTTCATTAATTTGTTTTTTGCACGATTACGTCACCACTCGATTTTTTTTTCTGAATTCTAGCATTAATTTTAGACATCCGTTAGAGAGACAACCACAGCCCAGGGATGACACTGGACCACGTTATGTTTGCGCTAAGTCTGCTTGTTCATAAAACATGAGCTCAATTTCTAATGGCAGTGTACACCGCCTAAATTGTACATCTGATTTAATTACATGAATCTGTAACATTTTGTTTGTGAAATATATTTTATTATATCTTATCTTATACTTTGTGTTCTTGGGCACTAGAGAGCTTGGGTTCATGGTTGTGTTGTATATCCCTGAGATGTTTACTATTTCTATCTTTGAGATGTTCATAATTCTCTGGCGCAGATAGTGGAGCCGATAACGTCGAAGTGCGTGTAAAATAATGTTATTTTAAGATTTACAAGTGTTCGAAACGGGGCACTTTACTCGTATCTAAGCTGTAAGTATTTTTTTTTCTCAAATGAGTTCAGTTAATTTAAGTAATTTATTGTAACTGAATTATGTAAATAGATCTTGTTATTGTTTGTTCATTTTGAACTAAAACCTTTCTGTGTAAAAATATATTAGAAAATATATTATCTTAAATTTTAAAATATATGTCACGTTCCTATCTTTATGTTAGCAACCACTCAATCTTCTGACACACTTCTTCGGCACGTTCCGCGACTGAAGTAAAAATACTATTTACATAAACTTTCTTACATTTGCCGAAGGAAAATTGAGGATCGGAAACTTCAACGCCCATTTCGTTCGTGTGATGAATACTGTTGAAAAATTTTGCGCATTTCGACTCGGACTTCTACCTGGTAGGTAAAAACGGGTTAGTGGAGTTTCGTCACAGTGTAGTTTCGTCACTGTTTTTAACTTCCATACATTGAGTGTAATTTGGTCATTGAAAAATAAAATATTATAATTTGGTGTAGTTTCGTCATAAGTGATCGGCTCTTGGAAATGATGTACAGTTCACAAAATGAGCTAATGTCTAAATAAAAGTAAGAGATAAAAATCAGAAAATTATAATAAAACAAACAACCAAAAAAACAAACAAACAATCAAATCTTTCCTCTTTATAATATTAGTTTAGATATCAAAACTTTACAAAAACTTCTTAGGAAAAACAAAATGGCGGCACGTTGCTGCCAGCTTTCATACAAAACTGTTCAAACCCCTGTGCGAAAGTAGAAAAAAACATAACCATAGAGTTGTAACCAAAAAGTACATGAATGCGAATCATTTTGTTTTTTTTTTTGCATTAAATTAATTAATAATGATGTAATTCTGGGTATACCCCATAGAAAAACACTTTGTTACAGAAACTTTATACCAACTTTTATACAAACTGATTCAAAAAACAAACAAAAAATAAATTTTTTCCTCTTTATAATATTAGTTTAGATATAAAAACTACACATTTATTCTTCTTCTTGCAGTGCCTCTCCACTACTGGAGGTTGGCCGTCAGCTCCGCGAATCCCTTCTTATCTCTCGCCACACATTTGTTATATTGTTAATTTGTGACAAAAAATATATTTTTTTAATTATATCTAGAATACTAAACTTATCGTAATTAGCTATAATATTATGTAGTTCTTTTCAAAAGCTATTGACCGCCGTTTTCGCATAGTGGTTTGTACACCATGGTTAGGTTTTTGAATCCGTAAATCAAAATATTCAGATTCATTTTTAATGACATCTAAAAACTAGCAAATCAGGTTTGCATTTGGGCATTCTACTACACACATCAAAAGTGTCTAGGGATCAACATATATTTTTGCAATAACTTTCTCCTGATTGATATTAATTAAAATTTTCTTTAAGGATTCATCAAATAAAGTGTTTTCGTTTGTCTACAGTAACGATAAACCAAGTCACCTTTGCATTAATAAAGAAATTTGCCATTTTCCTAATAAAGGGATTTTTGACATTTGAACCACTAACATTAAAGTTCGATAAAAAGACTGAAATAACAGTTTTCTTTAAAATTTTATTGGGTAACTTAAACAATTAATAATCCGTGTTTCTACCGCGAACACTAACAACACAAGAACATCGGTTTGGCATACTCAAAATGAGTTCATCCAAATCACGCTGTGGAATGGCCGCCCATGTTCGTTCAACAACAAAAAAAGGTCTTCTTGCGACTGGATACCCTCCATATTCGGCAGAGCTCTTCTCTGTAGCATATCCCATGCATGCTCAATCGGGTTCAAGTCTGGCGACTGAGCAGGCTAGGGCATGACATTGATGTTAGCTGCGGCGAGAGTCTGTCTTACAACTCTTGCGGTGTGCGGTCGTGCATTATCATGCATTAACTGAAATAAGGGACCGATTTGCAATTGTAGAGGAACGATGACGTCTGATACAATCGTCTCAGCATAAATTTGAGCGTTGAGGTTGCCTCTGATCCAAATCAACTCAGTTCTTCCGCCGATCCAAATACCCGCCCATACCATGATGGTTCCACCACTATAAGGATGGACTTCCTGGAAGGATTTTAATCGCTGTTGGCGTCCAGGGGTTCTCCAGTGTCGTATACGTCTTGTATCCGGTCTCATACCAAAACGAGACTCATCAGAAAAGCACACGTAACGCCATTGTTCTTCTGCCCAATTTCTGTGTTCAAGAGCCCATTGATATCAAATCCTACGATGGTGCATTGCTATAGGTGGTACCCTTAGCGGTCTTCGGGAATGAAGGTTCACTTCATGCAAGCGGTTTCTGACTGTTTGGTCGCTAATTAAGTTCCCTGAAGAGTGATGAAGCCTCACGGCTAACATCATGGCGGTTATTGTTGGAGCTCTTCGAGTTGTGATTTGAATGTATCGGTCTTGTCTCCGTGTGGTGCAGCGATACCGTCCTCCATGGCGCTCAGCCACGGTACCAGTGCTTCGGTAACGTGTCCAAAGTCGACTGATAACACTCTGACTTGTATTCAGAGCTAAAGCCACAGTACGTTGCCGGGAACCAGCTTCTATCATTCCCACGGCTCTGAGCATTTCTTCCCTGCTTAAATGACGTCGCCGCTCCATAATAACGTTGGTTTGAATCAGTAGTAGGGAAACAGTAGCACTAATAATGTCTTCAATGCGTTGTATGTTTTATAGGGAAAATATTGACAGCTGATTTTCATCTTTTACTCGAATTTGATTGACAGTTCCTGTTTCAAATTATGAAATGCACCAAAAAGGATCCATATAAATTTATAAAATCATAAATTTATTACAAAGCCACATCTCAATCTCAAGAAATCCGCATAAAAATGCTTGATCCCTAGACACTTTTGATGTGTGTATTTAAGCGTTTGTGCCATGCTTCGGCGCCATTGATTGTTCGATGACGCAAGCCGTAACAGCTCCAAACATCTCGTAAATTATTTTTTTCACGCCATTGCGTCACAAAATAATCATTAAAAGCTGTTATAGCTTCATTTGATGGCGCCTCCTCCATGATACTTAGCCAACCATCATCCACATCGCTCGGTCTGATGTGAGCTAAAGCAGCACAGAGAGCAACATGTTTTTTTTCTTCAATGTTTTGTATACCCAAAGCCTGGGCTTTTTTAATGAGGGCCTGTTTAAAATGAAAATTACATCCGTGAATAGCGGAACTTGGAAAAATAATCTTAAGTGCATTGATAACAGCAATTTCAAAATCAATGATAAAATTTGTTGGTAGCCACCCTGTCAAGTATGTTTTAAGCAATTTGAATAATCTTTCATATGTACGCTGTTCTTTATTGGACATAAGAACATAAATTAGAGGAACCGTATTAGTAAATTCGCCTGTGCTTTCTATATCCCCATGAATGCAATAGAGCTGATAGAACAATCTATAACAGCTTTTAAATGTGCCATCAGCGAAAAATGTGTTGAGGGTAGGTAAGATTGCACGCGCGGTCATTGTAGGGAAGGCGGTAATACGATTCTCTGGTTCGCTGGTATCGTCGAACAGTAAGAAGCATTGGCTATATTTTTCTGGTATAATAATATCTTCCCTTTTAGAAAAAGAAGTCTTCGGCACGTTCAATGCACGATTTCTGGCTGTGTACAACGTGCGCTTAAAATTATTGAATTTGGGTACAACATTTAGTAACTTATAGCCAGAATCTTCAGCTCTTTGAAAACAGCTCTCATAAACTTGAGGCATTGGTGCATGACTTTGCTGCTCGCTCTTTGCATTCCAGTTTCATCTTTAAAACTTCGGTTTTACTTATGTTTGGTGTACAGCTGTGAGGGCTTTCGTGAATAATGCGAACTATGTCTTCTTTTTCCAGAGTCATAATCAAAGTACCGTTCAAAGATTACGTTTGAAGTACCGGTTCAAAGATTTTGATACCAATAAAATTGAGAATTTGGTAACTCGACGAGAGCACAGGGATCAAGTTCTACTTTACAAAATCATTAACAACGTAGTCGACTCTCCATATTTGTTGAGTAAAGTTTTTTATAAATGTCCTAGGCCTAGCGCACGGCACCGTAACGCTTTCAGTACACCGTCTTACAAGTCCAATTATAGGAAAAATTGTTTCTTAATAAGAGTCTGCAACAAGTACAACAGCACTTACAGTAACATCGACATATTTCACGAAAGATAAGAACGATTCCGTGGCCTATTGAAAAGGCCAGCGGATCTTATCTAGTAAATCTTGCCTCACTAGTAATAGCATGCAAACTAACATATACGTACTTAGTTCATATCTTCATGTGTTGCTTTGATAGCCTTTTTTTTTTGATCGCAGTGTTTTCTAGATCACTACTTTATGTATTGCTTAACAGTGAGAACATTAAATGCTAATGTACTATTTTAGTTAAACTGAGCAAATGTATTAAAAAATAGCTGTTTGTTTTAAAAAAATAAAATAAAATAAAGCACTACATTTAGAACGATTAACACATCTCCAGATGTTTCCTGTTTTATTGGTTCGATGAAAACCATATATAAAACCAGCTCTGATCAGTTGTCTTTTGTCTTAAAGAGATGAATGAATTTCTACCTAACCGAATTTATTAATTTGGTCAACATAAACGGATTTTTAGATGTTATACAATTAAATTTTTAACATCTTATATTAACCGTGTTTAGATATAATGACGGAAGATATATACAAGAAATAAGGTCTCCAAATTATTAAATATTATATGCACAGCAGCTCCCGTCTTTATATTCAAAATAATGTATTTACCCATTACATTGTCATAAAAATCATAGTTAATCTAATAAAACTATAATTTACAATTATCATACGGCTTAAATAAAATAAATATATAAAAAAAGACCATGAACCCACGACTTTACCACCGGTTCGGATTGTAGATCTAGCAAGCAATAAGATACCGACAATAAACTCTTTTTCAATCGCCAAATACTATGGTAATATTTAACAACACCAAAAGTAATAAGCTGCGAGGCTATATTGATCAGTTGAAGCATTTTTTTTTTACCTAGTAATAAACTCACTAACTATTCGAGTAAACTTAAGAAAAAATACATTATTTTTTTGTTTACACAGCGGTGCGCGCTGTACTTTGAGTTGATGACAAAACTACACACATCTTAATCAAATTCATTAGAGCAATGACCAAACTACACCATTTTTTTGTGATGACGAAACTACACTGTGACGAAACTCCACTAACCCGTAAAAACCCAGTTAAAAATACTTATGTTGAACTAGTTGCAAAGTCGCGTGGTGAGTTCTTTTACTCCGTATAAAAATCTAGACTTAGTTGCCATGGTCGTGAAGAATCTATTTTTCATCGTACTGTCCACCGAAGGACGACCATTAATTCACTTAAAGAGGTCGCGTATTGATATTTGTTACCTCAAGGCCTATCTTTAATTACTATGGACTCTTATTACTAGTCTTCTGAAAAAGCTTAAAAAGGTTGAGAAGGCTGTGCTCTGTATTTCGCTAAATTAAGTTAGCTCTAAACGCCATTGGGTAAGAAGTTTTCCGATATGCAGATCATATTATATACATAAACGTAGCTTGAGTAATCCAACTACAAGGACGGATGGATGAGACGTCCTGATAAAGTTACTCCGGCTACTCTAGTTATTTTTGTGGCAACCTGTATTTAGCAAAGGCTGCCTCAAATGACGCTGTAACATTTTCTCATTTCGAAAATTATTAACTTGTCTCTTTACGGTTGATTTCCGAGCATCGCTTTCTCATCCTAGAATAGCAACATATAAATATAGCTCCACCGTAACAATCGTGTAAGTAGACCCTCAGCGATCATACGCTTGTGCCGAAGCCGGGTGGCTACGTGACGCGAAACTCAACTAGTCGAGTATCCGAGCACTCTTTTTTTGGGCACCGGGCATTATGGCCAATTGTCCTGGTGTTGGCTTTGATGAGATTAGGTTAACCACAGCTTATTAGTGTTAGGCTCCTGCTGGTGAGGAACCATACATCATCATCCGGCTAAATATGGACGTACCGTAAGGGCTCAATGTGGTAAAATCTCCGACACAATAACTATTTGTGCTGTGAGTGAGGCCACAGGGGCCTGGTAAGGAATTTTTTCTTTTTTCCAAAGACGAATTGGTCAGAATTAGTTTTTAGGAAATCCACATCTCACGTGAACCTTGTGTAGACCTCTCAAAACTAGCTCTATGTGACCTTTATTCTCTATATATTCCTATGGCCTTAATAGGTAAGGTACATTGAATAGTTAATTAATAATTTAATTTTGTTTTACTCTTATATTTCAATTTAATATATTATTTATAGTCTACTAAGCAAACAATTGGATAAAGGGGCTTTATTTCTTTCCAGCAACGACTAGAGTACTCCACGTATACTTTTGTAATAGACCAGACGCTGTAGGTATCTAGTCCCATTAGTGATCAAAGTTAAAAACTCTGAAGTACACAGCGAAAACCCCTATAGCAGATTCAATGCGGTCAATCCATTACTCTTTGGTAATGGATAACGAGGAGAGAGGATTTCTTGGAAATACTGCGCAAGTCTCTTTTAGGAATCTTTCAATTTGTAAGTAATGAATCCTCAAATACAGTAAATATAAACTGGCAACAATGCAGATACGAATATCTGAGGTAGTAATTGATTTCCTTATTCATCGCAGATTTAACAAAGAAGTGATTTATCACAATGAGTTCTGAGAATTTTACTGTTTTTCTGTATAAAAGATAGTAAATCTAGAAAAATTAACAGACCCTACCTAGGAGAGCGGTATTTGAATCCGAGCCTTCCACAAATTGGATTTAATAAACACTGGTTTTCTGCAAAATTCAATTTACCCGAAAGGTTAAATATTTGTATAAAGATTGATGAAATAACTTTGCCTTGCAATGTGAAAATGCACTAAAGAAATTGGCCAGGTAGATTAGTGGGAAAACCAGCCACCCAGTTAGCGAAAGGCGCAGGTTCGATAAGGACCAGTTTTTTTATAGTTTTCTTATCTTTTGACAAGAACTTAAAAATCTGTCACGTGGTACGGCTTTTCACAGTGATAGACTACGGGATAGCACGCAGTTCCCGCAGCCTAAGGACACTTGCAACCCAATAAATATAATTTGCGCTTTGCCGACCCTGTAAGGTTAAGGGGAAAGTTACGTTTAAGCAGCCTAATTTAATGACTTTGTTTTATTTTCATCTTTAAGACGATCACTGCTAATCAAAGACCTCCCCCACTTAAAGGGAGTAACTGGTCGTGGGTTTCTTTCATCTATCATAATCCGACACCCTTTATCAGGTGACCACCTAGTCCCTTGCTGCGTTTTACTATAGAATGGTCGCCAATATATTTGCTAGCTTTATGCTTGCCCCTCCACTTCGCCATACTTGTCCGTTGGGCTACATCAAGGAAATGAATACTTTGTAATTATTATTCGAATCATAATAACTGCGAACAGACATTAGTATAAAGCGTAGTTGTCACGACGACGCGACAATAAACCAAATGCGTTCAGACTATTATGCGGCGCGAGCAGGCTCGTCACTATCGCGGCTCGATCTAAATGGACTGTCGGCCAGGAGTTGCCAACCTGCAGAGGAATGAGCAAAACTAATATATCCACAACCCGCATGTTTGTAGCTGATGCAGTAAAATATCACAGTGGTAATCTGATTTGATTATGCCACTGCAACGACAAGAAGAAGTATCGTAAAGTAAATTTCACTAAAACCATTACTAGTTATTGCCGACCACTCTGTCCAGTTGTTAAGTTTGAGTAAGATTGATCACTTAATATTTCCTGAAAAATCACCACAATCCTTTCTAGTGTTCCCTTACACTCCCCAAGAAACCTGGATTCTAAATTTCAATAACTCACTTTCTATGCTTAGTAGTTTTGACTGTGTGTTGTCAGTCACTCAGTCAGTAACGGAATAGTTTTGTACATAATGATCAACAAAGAACGAAAGCAAAAACTTAAAAAAAGTAGAAGAAACGAACAAAAAATAGTCTGTTTGCTATTTGCTATAAATGGTCTCTGTTTTTGACCCAACTTGTTGATCCAAAACGTAGACTGTTACTTCGAGTCTTGCAAGAAAGCTAATTATAATAAAAAACTAGCTAAGGAGAGTTCTACTGCAATCTTTAATTGATAGAAAATAATGATTTCCTAAAGTGAATATAAGTCCAACGAATAGATATAAGTTGAATTTACAGTTGGGAGAAGAGAACAAACTTCAGTTTGAAGAAATTTTTTTTCAACCACAAATTTAAAATAAAAAGGTTTGCCGCCCCACTACACAGGCTATGTTCTACTTGATGACGTTCCGTTTTAAAGCGTTTGTCAATTTTCACCGGGGGGCGATTCCGATCAAGAGTCGCTCCCGTTCTTTAATCGATTTCCGGATGGTCGATGGCGATTTCAACTTAATGAACGATTGTTGTTTTATAGAGGCATATCGGAGTGTAAAATAGATTTTACACAAAAAGTCCGCTTGATTGATTCGATATAAGGTTTTGATCTTTAATAGCAGCAGTTATTACGTAATTTAGTAGATTTTCGAATATAGATAGCTGCTGTTGTCCCATCCTTATATTTCAGGTACCCATTTAACTATTCTATATTGCACACAAAAACAAAGTAGGTACAATAAAATTGGTGTCCTGTCTACTGGTTTACCAGAGAACATAGAAATTTAGCCTGTGCACTGTGCAACGATTAGAAACTGGTGCAGGAATATTAAGATACACAACCAATTGTAATCTTAACTAATACATAATTAACTACATCCCCTAGATTATACACTGTTTCATCACTTAAATAAGCGGTTCGGGCCTCGAGCTGGCTGATGGCTTTTTGCCCGGGCATCTTCTCATGGGAGCCTCGGCCCCACGGCGTTTGATTATAGTAAAATTGCAAACCATCTTGGTTTTGTTTTCAGCTCCCTTGGCTGCGCGGTGCACCTAAACACTGTATCAGCACAAATTACGCATGCGGCGCGACGCCTCTAACAGATAGTCCGCTAAGAACAAACCCGCCATTTTGATCACGCACACAGACAAAGTGAATTTACAGGCGCTACCGGTGAGCATCAGTGTCGCGGCCAGTCACAGTGTCACGAGTATTTTTATTATTGTCGAACTTGGTGCAATTTTTCACATGATGAATTCTGTTTCTGGCCGGTTCTGTCATATACGAGTAGGTTTAACCTACCTACTTCATTATAAAAATTCAAAGCGAATATTGTAGTGAACCTGCGATTTTGTCGACAAAAACGAGAAATGGCGAAATTTTATTGGAGTATTTTTTGTCTACTCTTCTCGTGAGGCGCGCATCTTAGGCCCGCTGGGCGGTCACGCAAGTTTAGGAAAAAGGCGCGAGTGGTTTTTCTGTAAACTCTCTATTTTGTGTTATCAACATTACCCTGTATTTTGGAAATAAAGATTTACTATCATTATTACCTACATTAAATTCCAAACTTTTACGGCTGAACGATTTTAATTCTAAACAATCTAAAAATTTGCGATAAAGAACATAATCACGTGGTCAGCAGAGTTAGTTAAAGGATAGAAATTATTTCAAAAGTTATGAACACTGATTTACAAATTAGTACCTTAACCTTAAAGAGACACCACTATATGGCTTACGTGGCAGTAAATACATATAAATACCTACTGTCTATGATAATGATTGAATTTTTCCTTTGCCTTTTAGTTTTCCTTTAAATACATTTTGAGCCTTGGTAATACTTACGTGAACTTTATTTTACCTGAAGTTTTAATGAACGGTGTATAACTTTGTTTGGTTGGCTTTAGCATAACTTTGCCACTCGCTTTTTCTTGTAACGTGATAGTTACAATATGTGGAAAGATCGTTTTCATTTAAAGATTGAGAGAAATCAAGTAAATAAAATTGGCCTAACTGATAAAATTACTTGCGATTGATATTTAATTACGAAATAATTTCATTTTACTTCTGGTTCAGTAAAAGTAAAAGTAAAGAGGAAAGATTTGTTTGTTTGTTTGTATTGAATAGGCTCTGAAACTACCGACCGATTTTAAAAAATATTTCACTAATATAAAGCTACATTATCAGAGAGTAACTCAGAATACATTTTTTTTTAGATTTAGGCTATATTTTGAAGGGAAAGGCAGTCTACGCGGGCGAAGCCGCTGCTAATTTATAATAAATTTGTTTTGCAGTTAGACGATGTTAATTATAAACAAATGTGCTAAAGAAAATAGATCAGCAGGGTTGGTCAAAGAAAAGGATTTTAAAACACTGATTTACTTAACTTATTCGTATAAGAAGCACGGCACGGTGCCGGTGGGTACGCTTACCGGGCGCCGAGCCTGGCTAGCAACCGCAGGCGGGGAACGCCATTTTCAGCGCCTTATTATATACGAACGCGGGCCATGATACTGATATTATTATTGCTAAAGTAACTGCTTATTTGTTACATCTTTACGCCTGAATGAATCATTTTAAAAAAATCTAATTATTCCTTGAAAATGATCGTAGGATACCTTTTGTTGAGAAAGTAACACCCTTCACTGGACAGAGGTAGTCGTGGACAAAAGCTAGTACAGTATCAAAGAACGTTGTGTTGGCAGTTCTTATGAAACAAGAAGCTCTTTAGCGAGTTAAAAACTTCACCGTTTACTTTTAAAGATTTGCCACACAAATTTTCCTTTTCATCTAATTAAAATTTCAAGTTTTGCCACAAACCAACGCTCAGTTAAAATGCTGAGAGAATTTGAGCTGAGTGCTCGGAGTTTCCTTATTAAACAAACGTTAAGTAGAAACTGTTTCCGGGCGATTTCAAGGCCCAAATCTCGTAATTCAGCTTAATTGGCTTGTACTAATTGAGTAAAAATGCTCTTGAGCACTCTCCAAAAGACGGAAATCGGAAAATATCTAGTTATTTTTTCAAAATCATCGTTTTTACAGGAAATATTAGTTTGTAAAACAGACTATGTTACGTGTGAGAGCTTCTAACAATGATTTCATAAAGCCTCTACCTCGAGATAATTGGGAATAGATCGTTCTCTAATGATGAAGCCGTTTAAATTGTATGCAAGAAATATCCACATATCTATTTGTTCACTCTTTGTAAGAGTACGATTACTAAAAGTTTTTAATGTTGTTAAAACGCTTGAGCGTATCTTAACTTTGGTAAAGAAAGCTCTAAATGTTTTTTCTCACATTATTATTTTGCTTTTCCATAAACATCGTATCTGCGTTCGTAAGAAACATCGGCGCTATCGTCCGACACGTGGCTGGGGCTGCTACATACTGCGACAGGGTTGCTAACGAAAACAATTGTTGGCAAGTCCACAAAAAGCTGCAAAATAAATATTTTTTCATTTTTTTATATTAATAAAATGTTATTGTAATTTTTTTTAACCATTTTAATATGGACACTGTCTGAAATAAACTTTATTTTGATTTATTTTTATTTTTAAATCCAAACTACTACATAAATAATTAAACTATTGTACTTTGGCAGCCCTGGCGAGGTCAGCGCTGCCACAGAGCTTTTCCGTTTCCAGCACATTGAAATTGTTGACACAAGAGAGGACCGAATGTAATTCACAATTTCTCGCCTCTGTATTTACAACGGCTATGAAAACATTTAAAAAAGTAGGTAAGACGTAGGTACATATAGGAAAACCGAAGTAGAAGAGGATTAATGAAATAAAACAGAGCCTAAAATAAGCTACCGCGACATCATTCATCTGTGTGTCTGTATGGTATCATGACTCTAGTCAAGTTCAATGACCTCAAGAGACAAGTTCTTCTATGGAATGGTTGCTAGGGGGATCAGAAGTGCCTGTCCGGCAGAGTTTCCAGCCAGCTACTGTCTGCCGGACTTGAGAGAGCCCGCCGCTACTTGCCCAGATAGGCTCTTAAGAGCTTGTTCACCTACAAATAGCGGGTGCGAGGGCGAGACACCGCACGTGCGTTTCGTTCGTGAACACTTGGATATTACACCATACGTTTGATTTTACGCTACTGCGCCCGCGAGTCAAACGTGAACAAACACTAGGGGCGCAACGTAGGCGCCTCAAAACCATTTGGGGGGGTCTTTGATGGTCCTTCTCTATAGATAATAGGCCATAGAGAAAACACAACGCATCATTCGAGGAGGTTTGTGGAAGTTCCTAGGGTCCACAAACTCACAAGTGAATAACTGGTGGGACTCACAGGTGTCACTAGTTGGAGTGAGCGGTGATAGATATCCGCGACTTAACTTTAAAGAGAAATGAATACCTAATGTAACATAGCTTTATTGATCAGCAATGATAAACATTACGTTTCTTCTTTAGAGAAACTCAATAAACATTACAATAGATATTATAGCGTTTTGTGGTATCTGTGGCCAATACTCACTTTGAACTGAGAAGCCAATGGAGTGGGTAAATAAATTATACCAAGATAAAGATTTGCTTCCAATACTGCGGTTACAGCTACACTTTTCATCGCCTTCTTATCTCTCAAACGTGTGTCCATAGCTTTTTATTTGGAAACCATGAGCGTGTAATAAATATCCCGTACAACAGACGACGACGCGTGGCAAAGCTTACACCGAATATACACCACTATTCACAATGACATAAGACTCAATTCTGTATTTCATTTTGAGACCAAGGCACAAACAACCTTGCTCGTCACTAGATCTTAAGTGATTGTGGTAGAGTAGCAAATGGCACGACAGATAGAGTTGTTGCGTTGTAACAAGGGCTACGGACAGGGCATTTATCTTATCCTGAAGGATATTGTATGGATTCACTATCGTACCTGTTGGATTGTGACATCTTTGTGTGTAAAGTCGATTTGAAGGCCGTTTGACGGAAAAAATGAGAACAATTATATGCTTTCGGTTTACGTACAATTCACCTTTAAATTATTGTTAAGGTTTCAACTGCGTAGCTGGTTCTTTGTGAGTGGTCTACACTTGCGCACTTCTCATGACTAGCTAAGTAGCAAATTGTTCATTAGGATTTAAGTTAATTACTTATTTGTAACTACTTTGTTTGATGTGCAATAAAGAGTTTCTTATCTTATATTATTAAGTTGACATTTCAAAAGAAGGGAGTCAAAGCAAAATTTTCTATTGCTTTTGCAAGAGAAGAGATTGAAATTACAGAGTCTGTATTTTTATCATCTATGTTTATTCAATATTTTTTTTGTAAAGTAAGTATTTTATAGTAACTAAGGTAATGCTAATTGTGCCGCTTCCTCCCCCTTTGTAAGGGTAACCACTGAAAACCAGCGTCGTGGTGCTAAACATGGTACTACGGCTTAAGCTGAGTGCAATGGGAGCCTTTTGACAACTCTTGTGATTTTATTTTAATTGTATAACCTGTGTTTGTATGTCAAATAAATTTATTTCTATTCCTAAATAACTTACGGAGGCCTAGAAGTGTGGGACAGTGAGATACAAATAATACACTGCTGGTTTAGTATTCAATTTATATTCATAATTAAAAACAATTACGAGGGAACACAAAAAATATTGTAAGTTTGCAATCAAGTTTGTTGTTGACTGGCCTGTTGGTGCAATGGCAGCGATTCTGCCTTTAGCACCGGAGGTCGTTGGTTCGATCCCCACCCATGACAAACATTTATGTGACGAATATTTGTGTTTGTTGTGTTTCTGGGTGTACCTTTAAGTATGTATTTAGAAATATTTAAGTATGTTTATCAGTCTCTGACACCCATAGTACAAGCTCTGCTTAATTTAGGGTCAGATGATCTTGGTAAAAAAAAAAGCAAATGTCGAGTGTACATAATACAAACACTTAGACCAATAAATTAAGATATATGAATTATCATTACCTACATAACATATTATGTGCTCTTATAAAGGTCGAACCTAGCAGCACTACTCCCATTGCGATAAACGGATCGTCAAAAGGGGATTAGGAGAACACAGTTAAAACGTTAAGTTGTAAATTGGCGCACCATCCGCAGTCAAGTTATTGCCCCCACTCGCCCCCTACGTCCCTGCACGTGGAACAGTGCACTAACTGGGTTGCGCAGACTTTGTAAAACAATGCAATGTTTTAAGTTGGGTTCTTACTGGGGACTTATGTGTATATTGTTGCAGGTTGGAAAAGTTCATACAGTCAACGAATACTTTTTCGTACATCAATGGCTAGCAAACATGTGGAGCACCTCATAGTAAGTAAGCAGTTAGTGAAGCCTATAAAAACGTGCGATACAAAAGGAAATTTTGTTATCAGCAAGAAGAAATCAGGTTCCCCAGTTGACCATAAAGACGAAAGTTCATAGCAAGCTCCAAGCAGCTCACACGTCGTGACACTACTGGTTTCTAGAAAATACCATCTATAGATAGCGACACAGCACGACACGACAAGCTAAAACGCGTAGTCGAGCTGCAGACGACACTGTTGCCCGACCGCAGATCAGTAGTGCCGACGTAGCGTCACAGCGGTGTAGCTGTTTGGAATCATGGTTGAAGCGATACTACGTGGCGACAAATTGCCGCGACACGCCGCGTCTTGTCGCAGCTATATGTCTTCTGCTGCTGCTGCATGGAGTCAGCTCCGAAATCATATCTCATAACAGGCTCGAAGATGACCCTGGCTCCCTTACTCAAAACGGACCACACGCGGATGTAGAGTCTAGCACCTCTACACGTTTTAGCGATCTCAAACAGTGTTTGTAGTTTGTACAAAAATAGTGCCCTGAAGTTATTTCTTGTGCGTTGTCTGGTATACACTGATTTAAAACTGTAAGTAATCTTTTAAAATAAATTTCCCCAGGGACAAACGAGCCAGATGAAACGAGGAAATATTAGCTTGTACTGATCTCGATAAGATATTTTGTATGTTTTTATATAGTGTAGACTAGGCAGTCATTTGATCACCTTCACAACGGGTGTTATGTAAGTGACAATGTGAGCTATGATGATACATCTGCACCGATGGAGACAAGGCGCTGGCGGATGCAACTCGCACCGTTCGCAGCACTTTGTTCGAAATGGATTCGCGATGAAACCGACAGGCATGCCACTTTGCGGCAGTTAGTGCTCCTAATAAATTACTAAAAAGGATCTGTTTGACTTCACAATAAGAGTTTTTAGGTTAGAAAAAAGTTACCACAACTCTCCCTGTTGAAATTCTTCGTCAGTTATCAGGACAATTCAAAGTAGAGTATAAATCAGTTCCATTTATATCGTGCCCCTTGTTCAGTTGCCGGTTCAACTATGGACCGATTAAAACTTAATCCAGAGGCTGCCACGCGCGCCGATACACACGCCAAATGGAACAGAGGCCTTTTACACCACTCGATTAAGCACAAGACAACCAAAAGGCATCTTTAAATAAACTTACTAAATCCATTTCAACGTCACTTTAAAATCACTCGAAAAAAATGACGACATTCAACATAGGTACCATCACGACTTTATCCCAAACGGGGTAGTCAGAGGCTGTTGTTCACTGTTGCCGTCACGGTGAACGGAAAACTCAGAAGCCCACTTTTCATCAATGGTATTAAAACCCAACGTGGAAGATGGTGAGCCTTCCGCCGCTATCCGGATTGAATTCGTTTTTTATCTAGTTATCATGCAAAACGTTTATGATTTCTGGACAATGTCCATTGGACATCGTTAGAATGAAGTAAGTAATTAGCCAATCATACCGTTTCACTGCTGGGCAAAGGCCTCCATCATTGCAATCAAGTCATCGCTACCATTGATGGTGTTGGCTCAATCACCACGCTTGCTAAAGTCGGGTTGGTGATCACAAACCCGGGCTATGTTCCGAAAAATCCTAAACCACACTTTGCCCGACCTGGTAATCGAAACCGGGACCTCCGGGTTTCGGGCCGAGCTCTGATTTTTTTTATAATTTAAATACTCAATACTCAATTCTTGATTGCATTCACAGTGTAGTACAAGATCTTAAAATATATTTAAATAGTGCACCATGAACCCTGTCGGGCACAACAAAAATGAAGAGTAGGGAAACCATTGTTCATAGAAAATTAAATTATAATGCAACAAAATAATATTAAATTATATCTAATTATTATTGAGATACTCGTCTAAAGATTATAATTAGGTATTTTTATAGATTATTATTTAGGTACCTATAAAGAATATTTTTATTATATATTTATATCAATAGTTTGGTTTTCAGTATTATTATTCACTCTTCAATTTATTTGAAATGTTTATCTTATAAAAATAAAATAAAACCTATCGGAATAATAAATCGGTTAATATTTTTTATTGAAGTAGTTCTGAGATAACACATAAAATAACAACATACAATTGAGAACCTACTTTTCTTTTTTAAAGTCTGTTAAAAAAGCAACATGTTGCGATAAAACGTCTACCGTTACATACATCAAATCCTAGAGCTATACGTTACGTACCTACATTGTTCTCGACTGATAACCACCAATATTATTTTAAATCGCTATAATTATTCTAAAACATACCAAATTCAAAGATTTGGTATTACTCTCCCAATTGCACGATGACAGTTTTTCTAACGCAAAGCAGTCAGTTACGTATGTCTTTTCTCTCTTGAGACTTTTATTGATTGAATAACATAAGCTCGTATGTACGAAGGGCCACAGGTGTGCTCGCTCATTGGTCACACGTGTCGAAAGACGGAGCTTGAAAGTCAGCCTACATAACAAAACATGGCCATGAAGGATGTTATATCACAGATTACCTAATAGTTACTAACGTATGTTACGTATAAATCACATCAATAGAAAAATGACAATTTTCTTAATCCTAAATGCGTGCTGTAATGTGTCATTGAACCGCAAGATTCGCAGACAAATGCTCTACGCGGCTGTTGACAAGTAACTGAAAATTGGTAACTCCAGTTCCCGACAGCTCGTAGGTAATTTTAACGCGCAAGATCGTGAAGTGACAGGGGCATGGTTATATGGCGGTGCTTTGCACATTTTCACCTTTTTTTACACAATGTCGGCCGTAGACGCGTTGCCCACTCTGAGGAGTCAAGGGGAGCATTTTTTAGACAACAAGACAATGTCGAACCTCAGGTTCCCGGCTCCAAAAACACAGAGCATTCCGTTGACAAACAAAAAAACAAGTTATTAATTGGTTCATTTGTGTGCATATCGAAAAACTCGCATCAAATTTTGGTAAACAAATTTCATGACTGAATTTGTGTGCAAGGCTCACACACAGACACTAATGTTATAAAGAGGAATAATTTTGTATGTATGGATGTTTGTAACGAATAAACTAAAGTTTATTATACTTATAGTACTAGTTTAACTAGTACAAACGTCTCCATATATCGTCGTGTCTTAAGGTCCGCCGTAACTGCATTATGAACGAAACGGCCGATGATTCCGCCGGAACCCTGAGAACTATTCCCTGGATATTTATCCTCGGCTCAATACAAAAAGAAATTTCCTATTGAAATCCACCGACAATGGCCGAGGTACGTGTGACTTTGCCAAAGTATTCAATCTCAGAAATGTAGTGAAATGCGCCATTTTCATTAATCACGGGAGATATCGGTCCACTGCTCATTGGTGGCCCCGCAGCGAAGACCGTCTCCGTTTCAACGGCAATTCCAATATCCACGTCATACGTGTCTGATTCAATAGTCCATTTTTCAATTCACAACAAATACCGCAAAAAGCAGCAACCTGTACGCAATTGGATAACTTGTTTCTGTTGTCTATGCTCGATTGCTAAATTCCAATGTGGGTAGTACCTACTTGTTAGTAAATTTTTAGTTTAGGTAAGCTACATGGTTCGGACTACGGTCCAACTACCCGAGAATGTGTTTTTATATGTTCTTGTATTTGACACTTTTTTTATCGTGTTTTTTTTGTACCTATATTGATAAGAGGAATTGCAGTACCCAGACATGTAATGGTTTAGGGGTGCGAAGCAAATAATGTTTAAACTTTAATTATAAAAAGAAATAGATAAATAAAAAAAGTGTGTGTCTGTGTGGTATATCCTTTTAAGCATTTATTCAGAAATACATAGGTTTATCAGTCAGGGTCTGGTGTCTGGATTTATTTACGAGGCTCATGGCTGAAGATAATTAAAACTGTGTAATATTTTCTTTAATTCATATTCAAAATACAAGTCCTTGTTTCACACGTGTCACTCGTTTTCGGCTTTCCGAACATATTAGCACTCGAAACGCCTTACTTACGCTCTTTATTACTAAAGATTTTCCTTGTACGAGTATATTAGGAGCTTATAAAATATTTCGAGTGCTTTTCCATTTGAGTTTGGCAAAATACTGGAATATCCCCATAATTCCTGGAGGTTCGGTCGGCTCTTGTTTATTGAGAATCATGTTCGAATGCCATAAACAAATCGTTATGAAAGTTTTACAGAACCAAAAGCTTACTCAAGTAAACTGCGTTAGTAAAATACAGCACATTCTATGCCTTTTTTAATTAATAGAGGCGCTGAGGGCTTGTAAGAGAATTCGCTCATACAAAAACTTGACAACACATGCTATTGTCATTGGTGTAAATTCATGGTGCATGGGTTGGTTGGTTGATTTCAATAACCGGGAGGCATCCTATTTTCTATTTCTAGAAGTTGTAAAGCCAACATGATTAGGCAAGCGCATTATAGTCTGGAATCTTGATATCGATAGGTACACCTCGTGCTAACATTTACTACATTTTGTACTAACGAGACTGAATGAAACTTTACATACGTCAGTCAGTAGATAGACGTAATGAAATGAAAACTTAGGTACCTAATTAGTAAACATGCTCGCTTTTAATGAAAGAAAAGCTATTCAATTGCGATGGCCTAATTTTGTATCTCTAAAGTGAATGTTACATTAAGTCTTCTCTTTTTGTGTTTTTAAGAGATATTATAACACAAATTCTTTCTTAGCTTAACACTTGTCTTTATCCATATGTTAATACAGGCCAGTTACTAAACGTCAGAGCAACAACATTTGAACACCCGGTCACAACAATAATACCAAACGGTATAGTCAAATGCAATTTAACTGTTGACGTCCTGATGAACGGATCAAAAAGAAGCCAAAAATTGCTGACCATAGACCAGTTATTTTAGGTCAGGGACTTAATTAGCGGCTAGTCCGTGGTTGTACTTTAGCTAAAGGGCACAAAATAAAGAGTTTACAGCCGCATAGGGTTACTACTATATTCGCTCAGAATTTATAAAATGAAGTAGATAGGTCTAAGACCGATTTGACAGAACATATCCTCGCCAAAAACAAAATTATATCATTATTCCGCAATCTCAGACGTACCTAAATGATTGTGTTTCCATGCGTGAAGATATACAATACAATTCCCTGTGACATAAAAAATAATCATCTACATTCAATTCTAAAATCAATTTACTGTAGTAATATATTAATTCTGGGGCCATTTCAGTATTTTTACTTGCTCAGTTTGTTGTTGATCCTGTTAATTGATATTGTTTTTTTCGCCACGATTTTCACCGGTTTTGCCTGTAAACTCACTGTGTCTGTGTGCGTGATCAAATGGGGCGGTTTGTTCTAAGCGGACTAACTATATCTCCGGGCCCCGCGCCGCGCCGCACGCGTAATTTGTGTAAAGGTTGAGTACTTACTAACCTAGAGAGCACCCTGTAACGCCATCGGGAAGTGGGTTGACGCTTATTTTGTACGAGTCTAGATCGTAATGGCATGGTCGGTTAAAGTTCGAGTGTTCAAGAGTAGCGTAATGGAGTCATTTGCATCGTAAAATTACTTGTCTGTTATAATAAGTCAAAATACCTACATTGCGAGTATAACAAAATATGAGGAATGTAGTTTTTTAATACATACATACATACCATCACGCCTCTTTCCCAACGGTGTAGGCAGAGACCACTTCTTTCCACTTGCTACGATCCTGACATACATCTTGCGCTTCTTCTACTCTCATGAGTCCTTTCATACATGCTCGTCGGTTAAAGGTACTCTTGACCCGACCCTTTCTGAGAACATCTTGAACTTGCCCAAGAAACGTTCTTCTGGGTCTTCCCCTTCCAACAGTCCCATTTACCCTTGCCTCATAAATCCGTTTCGTTAATCGCCTTTCATCCATTCTTTCCATATGACCAAACCACCTCAGCATTCCCATCTCAATTTTAGTAACCACGTCTTCTTTCACACCACATCGTTCTCTTATTACACAGTTTCTAATTCTATCACTCAGTTTTACCCCAGCCATGCTTCTTAATGCTCTCATTTGCACTGCATTTATTTTACTTTCATCCTTCTTCTGCCATACCCAACTTTCACTACCATACATTAATGTCGGTACCAGCACGCCCCCGTGAACTGCCAGTCGGGCTTTCTCCGACACTCTGTGACTGCTCATAAAGGCATGCAGCGCCCTGTTCACTCTATTACCTGCATTCACTCTCCTTTCAATGTCACCCTCATATCTTCCATTTCTCGTAAACATAGTACCCAGATACACAAATTCTTTCACTTGCTCTACCTTTTCACCCCCAATAAAAATCTTACATTCTGTCACACTATCATCTCTTTCAAACACCATTGTCTTGGTTTTACTCACATTAACTTTCATACCTCTCTCTTCCAGTGACGCATTCATTGCCGTTACCATATCCTGTAACTCGTCGGCCGACGATGCAAGTATTACCTGATCATCGGCGTAGAGAAGACATTTCACGAGTAACCAATCCATTCTCAAACCATAATTCCTATCTTTCAAACCCGTCAAACAATTATCCATGAATAGGTTGAACAGCCACGGTGACGCTACACAGCCCTGTCTAACACCCTTATGGATATCAAACCAGTCAGTGTACATCCCGTCTACTCTGACACAAGCACTGGAACCCTCGTAGAGAGATTTCAGCGCTCGTATCAGGCAACTGCTCACTCTATACGCAGATAATGTCGACCACAATTCATTCCTCCTCACTCGATCATAGGCTTTTTCCAGATCCACGAATATGCAGTAGACTTTTTGACTTTTGGCCAAAAACTTTTCAGCTATGCACCGTAAGGAAAAAACCTGATCCGTACATCCCTTTCCCCTTCTGAATCCCGCTTGTGCATCCCATATCTTGTGCTTAGTTTCATTCACTACCCTATTAATCAGCACTTTTGCATACAATTTTCCGACAACGCTGAGCAGGCTAATTCCGTGGTAATTTTTGCAGTCCTGTTGTGACCCTTTCCCTTTGAACAACGGCACGATCACGGCTTTGCACCAGTCTCCCGGGACTCTGCCGGTCCTCCAACACATATTGAAAAGGCGGTACAATTGACTAGCCGCTATGCCTCGCCCTGCCTTCAGCATCTCGACAGACACTCTATCGTACCCTGCAGCCTTACCAGCTCTCATACTTTTCATCGCTATCATAATCTCATCCATGCTAATCTGGTTATCCTCTTCATTCACTTCCATTACGACATCAGCTGTTTCTGCCAATGCATCATCTCTTTCAAACAAACTTTAAAAATACTCCTTCCATCTTCTTAAAACACATTCTTCACCTTTCAAACTACTTCCATCCTTGCCTCTGATTTTTGCTAGATCTGATGTTGTAGATGCTCCCTTAGCAGTTCGTACGGACTTCCAGAAAAACTTAATGTTTGACTGGAAGTCTTCAGTAAGCTTCCTGTCAAATTCGTCCTTTTGTTCTTCTTTCTTTTTATTTACTACCTCCTTTACTATACCTTTCAACCTTTTATATTTTGTTTTAGCTTCCATCACATCACCATCCGTTGCCTCGTGTACTCTTTGACTAGCTTTTATTGCTAACCAGTCTACCCATGCTTTCTTCTTTTCATTTACAACTGTTTGCACACTTTTGTCCATCCATACATCCTTCTTCTTGCTTCCTTTCCTTCTCCTTGTAGTTCCACATATATTTACAGCCACACTTACTAATCTTTCCTTAAAAGTCTCCCATAGCCCCTCAATCTCGCACACCTCTTCTGAATCTTCAAATTTCTTACGCAACTCATTCACATATTCGTCTTCAACATCCCTTTCTTGCAATTTCTCCACTTTCACTCGTTCCAGAATACCTGTACCCACCGGAGCTCTGTGTCGCCACCTATTGAAGAGACCACTTATTCGGGTTAACACCAGGAAGTGGTCTGTGTCGATACCAGCCCCGCGGTATGCTCGGGTGTCCACAATATTCCTTCTCAGTCGTTCGTCCACTATCACAAAGTCAATCATACTTCTCGACACACCCTCTTCCCTTGTATACGTGTGAATCTTTTTGTGTTCAAACATTGTATTTGTTACACATAGATTGCACTCCACGCAGATCTCTAACAAACTTTTCCCATTCTCATTCACTCTATCGTCACCATACAAGCCAAGAACCCTTTCATATCCTTCTCGTTTTCTACCTACCCACCCATTGAAGTCACCTAACATAATTACTCGTTCATTCTGCTTGCATTTGCGTAGGGTTTCTCTCATACTCTCCCAAAACTCCTCTACTTCTTTTTGGGCTTTTGAACACGGACTAGCACTCTTATCTGTCGGTGCATATACACCAAGGATAAAAATTCGAGTCAGTCCAACTTTTAGCCGTACCCAGAGAAGTCTCGGGCTGACGCACTCATACTCACTTACTCATTCAGTCATTCGCGCGGAGAAAATAAGGCCTACCCCTTGACAACCTCGGTTATTGGCTAGCACGCCAGACCAGTACGCCGTGTAGGGTTCATGGATCGAGATGTCACACCCCTTCCGCTTAGTCTCATTCACACACAGAACATCAATATGCCTTTCACCCATCAACTGACATACCTCATCTATTTTATCACTCATTCCTCCTCTCACATTCAACGTAGCGAAGCGGCTCTCCGTGGGCCGCTTTTCGCTCCCGTGTGGAACGAGACGTGATGGGTTGCAAACCACACCGCCGCCGTCATGAATTGGTTTGTTACGATTCATTGCGTTCCCACGAGTAGCAAGGGAAATAATTTGTCGGTCCCAGCAGAGCCCCGCATGCCAGGATAAGGCTAGCCTTGATCTGGGTTCGCCTGGTCCCAGGGCAGTTTAGCCGCTTGTGACTAGGCTTGCCCCTAGCCACGCATCCATCGGTACGGCAGGCCTTGGATTGGCGGAAGGGATAGGATAGTTAGGAAAAGGAAGGGGATTGGTAGCTGAGAAAGGACATAAAGACCGGGGTAGGAAGTGGGAAACATAGGATATTAATGTCTCGAAAGGATTGGGGTGAGACAGTAAAAGCTCGGGAGGCCGGGGTCGCATACCCGTATACCTTGCCATAACTACCGGAAAGGTAGTAAGGATTAGCATCCCTGACCTGATGGTGATTTTATAATGGTTTTGATTTAATGCTTTTATTGTAAGCCTACGTTATGTTCACAACAATGTTATAACTGAATATTTGGGACAACTTACATAAAGACCGTGCGATACTTAGCTGAGGTTGTACTGATACTTTTGTACTACTGATCGACAGAAGACAAAATGCAATCATTTATTACATACCTACTCAAAGAGATAACAACATCCAGACACGGAAAAAACACAATCTTCCTAATATGAATATTTGTCTTGGGTCAAGTGCGAACTCACAACCATCGACCCATAGGCCGGATTACCCATTACGCCATACGCCAATAATATACAACGGGCTAGACAGTGTGTACCTCATACATAATATGATTGCTTACTGTTAGAACCCTATGAGTAGGCACGCGGTTCATTTTAATTCCTACCAACCGGTAGGTACGTAAGGGGTATGGGTAACGTTGGAATCATTTTTGAATTTTCGAGGCCACTCACCAAACCTTATTAATGTGAAAGAACATATTAAGGGGAACAAACTTTATATGGAACACATATTGCTAAAGTATATCGGAGCTGAGATATTAGGTATTGTATGTTTAACTAACTATTCAATTGAACTTGATCCATCCCAAGGAAAAGGTAAAAAAGCGGCATTTTTTTTTTTTAATAATAAATTTATTTAATTTCTCCCACATTAAGAAAACATTAAAACAGAACTTATTCATAAATCTTAAGATTGAAACAAAAGAAAAAAATTAAAACTTACTAGTACAGTACAGCAATAGATTTAAGATAAATTGTGTTTACGAGTAGTTCATTTACAATCTTAGCGGGAGACAGGTACTCCAAACTAGGTTTCCCTGTGCTATGGATTACCTGGCCCCGACCTCTTAGTAGGTTACAAACAGGAAGAAGTATACAAAATTATTAAAATAAACAAAAACTAAGTTATTAACTAAGGTACTAAGTATTTTAAAACTCACTCAGTTTCCAGCAGTAATGATGGCCATACTGTTATTCAGTCAGAATGTGATTCCTCTCTTCTTAACACCCTTACTTCACAATCAGCTACCAACATTTCCATCTCTGATACCTGCCCTGTCAGTAACACTGATAAAAATTCAGGTTGTAACATTGTAATGTTTAGTGACGACATTGGAAAAAGTATAGGCCACATTTTGTATAATAGTCTCGGAAAGTCAGTTATAAATCACTGTTCACCGGGTGCCTCATACTGTGATATCATTCAGAAAATTGCTGAATATAGTTTCAGCCCCAATTCAACCCTTACCCCCCCTTCTGCTGATTATTGTCAGTTCGAAGAGACCATGGAAGAAGGACTGAAAAAGGTTTGTAAATCAAACAAGAAGGTGGTTGTATGTGGGGATTTTAATGTTAACATTTTAGATTCTTCTCAGACCTCTGTAAGATTTTTAAATCTTTTTAAATCATTTGATTTACTTAATCTTTTTGATCAACTAACCAGGATCACCGAGTTAACAGCCACCTGCTTAGACAATATTTTTTGTGAAAATATCTCTATCGAGAAATCAATTATAAACTGTTTGAAATCAGATCACTGTGGTCTATTGACCAAATTTGAGCACCGTCATGTCTCTCAATCAGTGGATATTAGTTATAGACCAGTTACCAAGAGTCGAGTAAAAAAGTTTCAAACTAATATAAATAAAAATATTTCGTACCTACTGCCCCAAGGTCATCATAACATAGATGATCAGTATAGGCATCTCTTTGAGATTAAAAGCTAACTCAAACTGTCAAAAACTAGTTGAGCATGTTAAATTATATTCAAAAACATTCAAGAAATCATGTCATATTATATATGTCAGAATACATGTAATAAAACAGGCTAAAAATAAAATCAAAGCCACTTGGAACATAATTAATAAAGAAACCTGTAAATCTAAACCTCACGATCACTCATTCTCTCTCAAAATTCAAATAATGTTATTGAGTCTGAGATTGAAATAGCAAATACATTTGAAACTTTTTTTTCTAATATACCTATTGTAACTACAAGCACGTTAAATTCTAGTCCACATATAGCTAAGTCCCTGCTAACATCTAGTGTTGATGGGTGCACAAATCAGTTCTGCTTTGATCATGTTGATTCTCATGACATCCTCAAGGTATTTAAGTAACTTAATATGAAAAATACCGAAGATTTGTGAGGTATTTCGATTAATCTACTCAAATCAATCATTAATACGATATCACCCCACTTAGCTAAACTTTTTAATAATTGCATAGACCAAGGTCAGTTTCCCAACTTGATGAAATTTAGTAAGGTCATCCCGCTTTTTAAATCTGGTAGCAAAAGTGACCCATCCAATTATAGACCCATTTCTATACTCCCAGCTCTCAGTAAAATCTTTGAAAAAATTATATTGAACCAGCTGCTTTCATACTTTGATTTAAATAACTTAACAGCACAACTGATGCAGGTGTAGCACTTATCAAACACATATTTGATGCTTGGGAAAACAAGCAAGATGCAGTAGGAATATTTTGTGATCTTTCAAAAGCATTTGATTGCGTGGATCATGAAATATTACTGATTAAGCTAAGACATTACGGTGTTTCAGGTATCTCATCTCAATTAATACAATCCTATCTTACAGATAGAACTTAAAAAGTTAGTATCAACGGAACTGCATCTTCCGGTGCCACCATACATATGGGAGTGCCCCAGGGATCTATATTAGGACCTTTGCTTTTTCTTTTTTATATAAATGATCTTCCTACCTATGTCAAAGATATTTGTGAGATAGTATTATTTGCTGACGATACCTCGTTGATTTTTAAAGTCGACAGAGGTAAGCAAGCATTTGACGATCTAAATAATACTCTCTCAAAAGTACTATGTTGGTTCACTAGTAATAATTTATTGCTTAATGCAAAAAAAACAAAGTGCATCAAATTCTCTATGCCCAATGTGAGACAGGTTGATACTATTGTAACTATGAATGACGAGCCATTAGAATTAACAAATTCTACTGTATTTTTAGGAATAACTTTAGATTCTAAGTTGCAATGGTCCGCATATAACGGCCCTGGCAGGGAGACTCAGTTCCGCTGCTTGTGCTGTTAGAAAAATAAGACTCTTGACTGATATTGAAACAGCAAGACTAGTATATTTTAGCTACTTTCATAGTGTTATGTCGTATGGTCTTCTGTTGTGGGGTTCAGCTGCAGACTTGAACACCATTTTTGTACTTCAAAAAAGAGCCATCCGCTCCATTTACAAACTTAGACCACGCGACTCGCTTAGGGAAGTATTTAAGAAGATCGATATTTTAACTGTGCATGCTCAGTATATTTTAGATAACATAATGTATGTGCGCAAAAACTTGCATCTGTTCAAAAAAAAACAGTGACACTCATAAACATAATACCAGAAATAAAAACAAATTGAAAACTCCCAGTCTTAGGCTACACAAGGTGTAAAACTCATTTGTGGGTCAATCTGTAAAATACTTTAACAAAATACCTCAAAGTCTTGTTGATCTACCTCTTCACAAGTTTAAGTCTGCAATTAAAGCAAAGTTAATGAAACAAGGTTATTATAATGTAGAGGATTACTTGAACGACAAAAGTTTGTGGTCATAGTAGGAATAATCTGCTCCTCTGCTCAATATTGTGTTCTTTTTTCTACTCGCATTGACTGTACTCTGAATTTATTTTTTGTAAAACAAACAAAGTTGAAAGGAGTAACTATCGAGTTTCTTGCCGGAGTCTTCTCGATAAGAAGCAACGTCCGAACCGGTGGTAGATTCACATTATGTATATTCACGATGTGTACTAATATTGTACTATTTTATTTACGTTTATTATTATTATTTCTATATACTTTTTTTAACATGTCATAAGTGCTTTGTACAAGCTTAAATGAATAAATAATTTTTTACTTTACTTACTTTACTTTACTTTACTAAAAAACAAAATTAACATTTTTTTTTTTTACATTTAATTTAACGCCAGACAAGTAGTATTTTTATTAATATGTCAAAACCAGTATCGCTTTATTATATGTAGTAGTGTGGTAAGTGTACAACTGAAATTGTCGTATGTATAGGTATGTAGGTATGTATTATAGATAACCACAAATTTTAGACCAGGTATTTTACATCGGTATCCTGAAATTGAAGATGCTATGTAACTTTGTGGCAATAATTAATTAATTTATACATTCAATGCATATAATAAGGATACAAGGGTCTTACCCGTAATTAGCCGTTCACAACACTTTAATGCTCCTTGACATGCGACCTATATTTTTTATTTATTTTCTTTTATTACCTTTTTAATGTCGAAATAATTTTCCAAATACAATTTGTTAATGGTTATTGTTTGTTATTATTGTACCTATTTTTCTACTTTGACTATTACTTATATCAATTATGGCATGATCACGAAGCACCAATGCAATCATTTAGGAACTAATTTTAAGCGTGAGTTAGTCGAGATTGAGTTATTACATCAGCGGGCCCAAGCGCCGCTCTGCACAGTCAAACTACCCACCTGCGGCAGATTATTATTATTAATTTCCAGTTGCAGCACCACCTGTATTGTGCTGTACCAACACACACACACACAGTCACACTACACATTCGGTACCGTATCTGTTGTCTATGTATTGTATTACAATTATTACACTACACAATATATTGAATCACTCACCATTTATTTTTATCTATACTATAGTATTTATGATACTTATATGTATATGCACACACGTATGTCCGCCACAAATGTCCGTGCGTCATCTCAGTCTGGGCCTACTGAAAATCAGCGCCTGGGCCCATAAAGCCCAGGCTATATGCTGAGTGAGGTCCATTTGTCTTTTTGGGCATCGGGACACCGCTGTCTGATGGTATGATCTTTTTTTTCCTGTTACCTATATGTTTTGTTGTTAATGCCTACTTCTTTTGTGTTTACTTTATAAATGTAACGTTGTCCTTAAAGTTAATAAATGTTTTTCTATTTCTATCTATTTCTAAATGTTTGAAGCAGAGCATTAGCCGGATTAAGTCGAAATCAGATCATTATCATTTTATGTTTTTTTTTTCTGTGATGCGAGAAATCTGTTCAGTCTTTATTTTAGAATGGTTAACAGTTGCTCCGTTTGGTTATAATCGAGATCAGTCAGCCAGTCAGTAACCTTCTTTTTGCATTCTAGTTTAGAAACGTTCAAAGTGGATAGATATATTATTGTATAATCTAGGTCCTCTGAAAAAGAAAAAGTTTTGGGCAAATGTAGAACGGGTCGAAAAAGTTGAGCAGACTTTACAATAGTTCCTTTTGGTCTTATAAGCTGGATTAGACGTTGAAATAACAGTTGAATGCTGTTGCATGATTACCGATAATATATATAATTTTCGTACTGTTAAAACTGCTGCCTCACGGTAGAGGTTTATTGTTGGGAAGAGGAATGGCTTTGATAAACATATCTTCAGGATAAGTCTCTGGGCTCTCTCAATCTCAACCATACAAGTTTTATTTGAGCCTCCCCACACAAGAATACAATATGTCAAGATGGATTGGCAAAGTGATTGGTAGATTGATTTCAGGAGCTCCCAGTCCGCGGAATACCTCAAGTTTTTGAAAATGTATACGAGTTTCCTAGTTTTTTTGCTTAGGTTATGTATGTGTTCTTTGAAGTTAAGGTTTCTGTCAACTATAACTCCCAAATATCGTATAGAATTGGTTTCCTCTATTGCAGGACATTTACAGACATCGTCGCCTGAAGCGTCACAGGAATGAGCAACAATTTGGTATTTATGCGATTTCAGAGTTGAATTACGCATCGAAAACAAAATGTATTTGGTCTTTTCTGCATTTAATGTAAGAGAATTTAGTGCAAGCCATTTGCAAACTATACTGAAACCATCCTGTGCAAATCCTATAACTTCATCCCAAGTATTGCCATAAAAGGTTAGGGTAGTGTCATCAGCATACGATACTATTTTGCAGTTTGCCAATTTAAGTTCACAGAGACCATTAATATAGCATAAAAATAGAGTAGGACCGAGTATGCTGCCTTGGGGCACCCCAGTGTTAATAGGTTTTTCATCACTCAAAACATCTCCTATCTTAACTCGTTGTGCACGGTTTTGCATGTAGTCTTCGAGTAGAAGTAGTTGTGATTCCCTAACACCCATTTTCTCAAATTTTGATACTAACTTATTACTAACGACGGTATCAAAAGCTTTAGCCAAATCAATAAATATAGTTAGACATTTATGACCGTTATCAAGTTTTTGTGCAATGAAGTCTGCAAAATCGTGTACTGCATGAGTCGTTGATTTTCCCTTTCTAAAACCGTATTGAGCTTCAGAGAGTTGTTTCTTTTTCTCCAGAAATTGTATTAGCCTGTTATTTATAATTCTCTCCAAAAGCTTTGAGATGGATGGAAGTAAGGAAATCGGACGATAGTTGGAAATAAAGTCTCTCTTACCCTTTTTGAATATTGGCACCACCAATGATTTCTTCAAAGAGAGCGGAAATACACTATGCTGAAGGCATTTATTAAAAATAAAGGCAAGCAAAGGAGCAATATGAGTCTTTAAAGACTTTAGTACTTTGGAAGAAATACCATCCCAGCCAGCACAGTTACTATCCTTAAGATTTTGTATTAGAGTGGCAACTTCCTTCTCATTAGTTTCCAAAAGAACAAACGAGTCCAAATTAGGGGATTCATTGGTGATGGAACATGGCAAAAGAGTAGAATTTCGTGGTATTTTTTCAGCTAGTTCAGAGCTAATATTAACAAAATATTCATTGACTAGATTTGCAGAATTTACAGGATGCCTGTGCAGTTTTAGAAGGTCAAGGGGTATTTCGTGAGGTTTGTTTATTTTAAGTTAGTGATATTTTTTATTGTTACCCATAGCTTTTTGTTATCGTTTCGTGCCGCTATTAGTTCATTTTTTTCGTATTGCTGCTTACATTTTTTTAAAATAGAGTTGCAAAAATTTCTGTATCTTTTATACGTAGTTTTTAGGATTTCATTATTTGGATTTTTCTTAGACTTGTTATGCATTCTATCTCTAGTGCGTATGCATCTTAATAATCCAGGTGTGATCCATGGTTTTTTAATTACTTTGTTTCGAGAAATTTTTACTTTAGAAGAGCTACTGACCATTATTTTCTGCATGAGTTCCAAGAATAAATTAATTGACTCATTCGGATCACTACTATTGTATATCGGACTAAAATCTAACTTCTCACACTCTCGGTGTAATGTTACAAAATTAATTTTATTTATGTATTGTGTTGGGAGCCGCATATTTCCTTCGTACTTAAACTTTAAGCAGAAAACAATTGGTAAGTGGTCAGTTATAGATGTCTCTAGAATAAAAGTCATAGAGGGCAATTTTGTGTTTAGGATCACATGATCGAGACAGCTTTCTTCTCTTGTCGCTTCGAAGTATGCTGGAGTCATACCGGATAATGCCAAAATATCCAAATAAGTAGAGGTGTTTTGGTTCAGTTCCATTATGTTTATGTTTATGTCTCCAACCAGAATTACATTTTTGAAAGAGGAAAGGTCACATAGAAGTTTACGTAGCGAGTCAAGAAACACGTCTAAGTTTTTGAAGCAATGGGGTCGGTACATTGCCAGAACTGCAGTCTCTTCTTTTATCTTAATCAGTAGGCAGTTTGCTTCAGGTAAGTTTGGCTCAACAATGGTTAAATTAAGACTTTTTTTTATGAATGCGACAACACCATCATTTTGGTTGAAAGCGTCAGAGCTACTGAAGGCGGAGTAACCTTGAATACACGGTAGATTTGTTACACAAGAAAGCCAGCATTCAGAGAGAACCATTATATCGCACGATAGCTGCAGTCTTGTCAGGAGAATAGTGAAATTGTCAAAATTCTTGTTTAAGCTTCTGCTATTCATTTGCAATATCGTTAGGTAGTTTTCAGAGTTCTGGATAATAGAATGACACTGTTCGGGTTCACAGGTATGTAACTCAGTGAATTTGAGGTCATCAATATTGTTTAATATATTAATATCTGCGAATTTTATTTATCGAAACACGAGATACGCTCGAAAAATTATGGTTTTTGTGGTAATCAAGATTTAAAGTGTTAACATATGTTTTGTGTAATGAGATAAGCTGGAAAGTGAAAAAACAACAAATGCTTATTAAGGTATAACTTGATAGTTTGAGTATATAATAAAAATAGGAGTATGTAATACTTACTATGAGTTGTGACGTATAGATTTTTAAAGGTGTATTAATAAATATTTTGAGAGTAACTAGCTTTACATAATAGGCCGAGAGAAAAGTTACATATAGTGCATGCAAGATAAGTACAATAATAAACAAAAAAAATAACAAAAAAAGTGAGTTCTAAAGTAAAAATCGGTGGTTTTCTGTCGAGTAAATAATTAGTCGTTTGTTAAACTCACTAAGTCCTGTTCGTTTTTTACACGGACTAAGGGATCTCCTTCTTTCTTGCGTAGATAAATAGTGGCAGAGGTCGCCCAACAGAACTTGAAATCATTCGTTTTGGCAAAGTCGCGCGCAAGAAAGTGTAGCCTCTTCATTTTCGGGGTTAGATAGTCGGCTATAAAAACCAATGAGCTCGGTCCGTCAATACCAAGATGAGAAGTGTTTAGACGATTTGTGTTGTTAATTTTGTTGTAAGATTTGGCGGAGGTTAGAATTCTTTCCTTGGTGAGTGCCGAGGAAAAGCTTACTATCATTGTTTTTTTTAACCCAGATTTGGAGTAACCCCTGTGTATGTTGGTGATGTCAGACGACTGAAGTGGCACATTAAGAACTTGACCAATCTTCTCAGCGAGTAAGTAAAGATCTTGCATTTTTTCGTTCTCCACGTTTGCAATGTTTCGAATTTCGATACTGGAAGCTCTGGTGTTGCGCTCGAGCTGCTCAATTTTATTTTCCAATGACCTAATATAGGCCTTGTTATCCTTTATATCTTGCTCTAATTGTTGGTGATTTAACCTCATCTCCTCGTACTGTTGCGAGTAAAACTCAATTGAGTTGGAGATTTTCTCGTTTTGTGAACTGAGGTCATCAAATTTTTTTAATAAGGCATCATATTTTGCGTCCTGTTTAGATGTCCATTTTTGAAACAATGATTCAATTTTATGCATAAAATTTGCCTCAAAGACATCACCTTGTTTCTGCTTAATGGGTCTTGCTGTGACTTTTGTGTCTTCTTCCATTAAATTTGGTGTAGATTGTGAGAGATTTAATTCAAATGCAGAAGCATGTGAAGGCGATCTCTCCAGCGGCATTTTAGTTTGTAGCGGTAATTACCCCGGGTCCGACGGCAGAATTGTAGGCCTATTTTGTACGGCTGCTATTAAGCAAAACGTGTTGCGTTAGCAGAATAGGCGAAGTGCAGAGATGGTATTTATATTCCTAATGTTTATTAGGAGTAATAATGCCGCTTTTTAATCCTATTTGCGTCGCATGTTTATGCGACGCAAATAGGATTCGATAAGGCTAGTTTTCAATGACTAGGTGCAATGTAAGGCCATTATTGTTCATGTATTGTGGGTAAAAAGACTTTTAGGCGTTTTTCCCATTAATGTCTCTATAATGTCGACGTTTAGGAACCAATACCAAACCAATACCTCTTATCTTCATATTGACTATTAGAATTTTTTTTGATGTCATTGACGTTATCTAAGGTCGTTTTTGTGATAGCTTGTGTTCCACTTCCTAATGCCAAATACACATTTACTGATATACAGACATCATTAGAACGATCTTAGAAGGCGATCTTAGAAGTAAGCCAAGTAGACATCACAACAGACTTGTATTGCCAAATATATAATTTATATTTTGACCAACAAATGATTTCCCTACCTTATGCAGTCTTTGACTGGAAGTTACGAGCTTATTTTTATTTCTGGTATTGAGTTTATGAACCTCACTGTTTTTCTTTTTTTTTTTTCCTCAAGCTTTTACGGACATATACTACATCATCATAAATAAATTGAGAGTACACAGTTAAAATATCTATCTCTTTGAATAGTTCACGAAGCGAGTCGCGTGGTCTAAGGTTGTAAATGGAGCGGATGGCTCTTTTTTGAAGAACAAAGATGGTGTTGAGATCCGCTGCCGAGCCCCACAACTGTAGAACATACGACATAACACTGTGAAAATAACTGAATAATACATATAATACTTTAAGAAATCATATATCGGCCCTGATATCACTTAGAACAATTCTGATCACTCAGATATGTTTCTTTCATAAATTGCTATAAAAAGGTGGTAAAATCATTGCTGGCCGCTAATAAAAAAAATGACGCCACGGGTCCATACAAAGTTACTCAAACCCCTTTAATCACTTCACCGTGATTTATTAAAACCCAAACGACTAAACCGTCGGGTACTTTTTCCAACAAAAGGGCGTATGAATGTCATTTAAAAGGCAGGCTTAGCAAGTTCTGACGCGTTTTTGTGCCTTTCGTAAAATTCAGGAGCGACGCAAAACGACCGCAACATCCAGAAAATTCTGAAATCGTACACCGCTCAGGAATTAAGGGGCTTTTACGAGCTTATTAGGGCTACGTAAAGTATTAAACTTAACTAAATTATTTTTCCGTTCATACAGGCAATTAACGGAGGTTTATGTTCGCTGTTTTAACTCAAAGAGTGATTTCTCCATGGTTAAAAGGAGAATTTAATTGAGCTTCATGTCGTATGTTTACATAAAGCTGTCATCGCCCTGTTCGAAATAAAATAATACACTCCAATGGGCTACACAAATCTTCTAAATGTAGTAGCAATCGACAGGTAAAATTTTTCCTAACCTCATGTCCGATAATATTCTATTTTGACATATTTTTGTGGTCAGAGAGTGTCTGTCAGAAATTATTCCGAGAACCGTCTAGGCAGTCAGTATCCACCATACGAGTAAAAGTCAGGGTTGAATGTTGTCTAGAACCTAGGGGCCTTTGACCCCCTCCGTCGAATACGTTGTAACGTGAATGTTTCGTCGTTAAAAAACATAGTTGCTGTTGGAAATTGATGTTGATTTTGTTGGTATCATAGTAATCAAATTTTATTGTACAAATCACATGAAACTTATTCATAGCAAACTACGTTTTGTGTCCTTTTTACCCTTCTAAACCTTCATGGAACTTCGTACATTTATACTGGATTAGGGCCTTCTTTAACGTTTAACTAACGTTTGATTAACCAAGACCCAAGAAGCATAAATATAAAAAGTATGATTTCACTAATTTATTTAACATAATAACAGACACTTTACAGTGCATAATTCAAAAAAACATACCAGCGTTTAAAAACAGAGCTTAATAATCACCATTTACAATGAACGTTTTTGGTAACGCTTGATGAATAAATTGTTTTTTTGGCAATATTGTATGTAACAACGTCCAAGACCGATAGATGGCGGGATAACCACCTAACATAACCAACCATTTATTTACCTGATTTTAGGGCCGGGGCCTATCTCGATCGCGGGGCCTAATTGTAGGGAGGGGCTTGAACCAAGGTGCACAGCACGTGGCGATGGCAGCGTTACGTCGCATAAAGGAGCGTCCAGCGCTCACCAACCATGGTTGCCGAGGTGCCGAGCAAACAAACATCCCCTCTAAAGATAAGTACTTAAAAGATCTTTGAAGTCAGTGGGCATCTAATAGCTGCGAATAATGATGACAAGTGACTTAAAGTTAAACAGCCTTCAAAAGAATAGCTGCCACTTGCAGTTCTGCTGACGAATAACGGGCCAACACCAGTTAGGAAGGCTTAATCACAATATCATACCTCATTTATTTTTGTAACCGCTGCAGTGTAATCCTTTTTAATTCAGTAATTTGCCATTGATACAAAATAAAGCAGTTAAAGTACCACGTTTAACCTAGAGGATCATCGTACGAAACGGAAAGACGAACGGCTGAGTGCACACAATGCAACGCTGCAAGCGAGCGCACTGGAGCGTGGCTGATGTCTACACATCTTAAAAGTGCTTCAAACAGAAAACCTTTCGAATGTAACGAGGTTTATCCTTTTGGATTGTTTGCAGATATCAACGTCCTATCGACATAGCTCACAGGCTTGTAAGCTCAGTCTCTTTAGATAAATCTTTTATACATTTCAAGTATATAACAAACAAATAAAGTACCATCTACAAAGAGAGCCGAGAATATAGTGAATTTTTATCCTGCACACATTGTTGTATATAGATAGGTATTATTACCTTTACCCTAGTCAGCGTTCCTTGTTGGGTTTCCCACCTGACAACCGTTATTATCTTTATATAATATATTATGATGATTATATGAATACCTATTTATCCATGCAGGTGTCGAAGCAAAAAGCAGATCATTTAATTCAACTGATGACTCATCTTATCCGTTAACACTACATTCTCACATAAGATTAATAACTCACGGTATTTCACTAACCTGAACTTGGTAAGAGTACTGACGACGGTGGCTAATGGTCAGCTATGTATATGGGTTCATTACCTAGTCTGGTTCACCTGACAGCTGTCAAAATTGAGCTGATAAGAGCGCTTGCGCCGGCGCCGCTCCGTGCGTCAAAGTTTTTTATCGTCTCTCTGTTTATAAAACCCGTACATTTTGATATAATTTGATTTTTAGATAAGTTATTACAATGTTATCGTACTTGGATTAATAAAAATTGTTAATGATTAACAATAATAATAATAATATTTATTTATTTCAGACTATGTCCATAATTCTTGTTAGTAACAGAAAAATAAACTTAAAAACTATGTTAGTAAGTACATTATTAAATTAATGAAAAAGGAAATTAAGCTGTAAAATTCTGACTTTCTTATCAAATTCAAAATAGATAAAACACGTAATACTTCTGTATTTGCGTTTTAAAAAAAAAACCCTACGTACTTGTGGTAATGAAAATACATCAAAATCGTTACATCTTTTCATAGTGAATAACAAGAAAAACGCCAATTTCCGCATAGATAAAATGGTAACCTTATTTTATTGAGTAGGAACCTGTAACTTGAAAATAATCTGTACTCTGGTACTCATTTCCTGACCTCCTCTATACTGAAAATATAGCTCTAGACACACACGTCAAGGTTTTCAAATATATTATTTCCAGTGCGGTACAACAAATTTATACATTGCCGTCGCGAACCCATTACCCTAATGGATGCGAGATGTGTTCTTGTATTACTTCACATAAGTAGGCTTATTACTTTCTCATTACTGTTACGAATATATTTTTTTAAGTTTTCAAAGTGATCATTTTAAATGGCCAGTAAGTGCAAGGCAAACAACGCTCTAGTTGAATTGATGAATTGAAAAGCAATGATCAATTCTGCCCACTCGGGCCCTAAGTGCTACTTGTGGACGTGTTTAGTAGCTAGTCTCCAACGCACACTAGGCTACAGCACAAAAAAAAGAGTTTACAGAAACCCCACTCTCGCCTTTTTCCAGTATAATTACCTAAACTTGCCTAGGGTTGTTACTATTATATTCTCTCTGAATTATTAAAATGAAGTAGGTACCTACCTACCTACCTTTTTGTCAGGTAGGTGAATAACCTTATTTACCTACCTGACAAAAACTTCATGTGAAAAAGTGCTCCAAGTTGGACAAAAACTCACGCGACGGACGACACAGTACGACTGGCCGAGACACCGATTCTGATCAGTATCGCCTGCAAACTTATTGTGTTTGGGTGCGTGATCAAAATGGCGGTTTGTTCTGTCTGTTTCTGTCCGGGGCGCCGCATGCGTAATTTGTGGCCACAGTCACTGGCTTCTCGCGGTGTCCCACGTTTAGGCCGCTTTCTCACCAGAGATGTGTTATGCAGCTATGCTGCGAGGATGTGCAAATTTCAACCGTTTTCACTGATACTGTGCTATGTAGCGAAATTAGTAAGATGTGCTACGAAGATGCACCGCCGCGAAGTAGCTGTGCAAGAAAGACGCGCAGTTCGAGCTATGCGATGTATCGACCTCTGTGATTCCACCAGAGATATGCGAGGATGCGTTGCGAGGGATTGTTTGTTAATAACCAATGGAATCACTTCGAATGAAAATACCTAGCTTGGTGAATACCTAGCTTCGTGATTCTATTGGTGCTCAACAAACACATTCCTTCGCAACGCAGGAAGCACATCTCTGGTGGATACGCAGCCTTAGGAGGCACGCACAGCATGCATCCATAGCACGCCTTCATAGCACAGCACGCAGCCATGTGTCATATCATGTGATGTGTCATATTGAACCCTAGCTTAGTAGATCCCATTTCCACCAGTGCTACGCTATGTTTACCAATTAATGACATTGGTGGATATCAAACTCATCCACAGCAACGTAACATAGGACATCTCTGGAAAAGCAGCCTCACGGCGGTGCACTAGGAGGCTTGACCACAGCCACCAGCGATTGGATTTGGTGGCCCCGTCTAGTCACCAGTGTGCAGCACCAACTGCTTCGTGATTATAATCTTCAGCCCGTACGCGTCAACTGCTGAACATAGGCCTTCTTTAAAGCGCGCCACCACACACGCTCCTCCGCGGTCCACATCCAGCCGCTTCCTGTCACGTTCTTCAGGTCGTCGGTCTACTCAGCGGGTGGTCGCCCTACTAGCCGGTTAGTCCGCGGTCTCCACCCCCCTCCTTTTCTATAAAAAGTACTATAAAAAAAGTAGGTACTATAAAATGACAAGTAGTACAGTAACAGCTGCTTCTTTTATGTTCGTGTACCTAAAGTTACGTTTTGCTCGCTACAGTAGGTAAGTAAGTAATAGTCGGTTTGTTTATTTCGTTTTGTCGGCCTTATCCTATCCCAATAATGGTGAAATTATTTACGTCCACAGATAAAAACTCAGTGCTATCTCGTTGCCAAGGGCTTTGTATTTGCTTTAGAAATTAAATTTATATATTTTTTTAAGAACACAACTTAGTCTAGGTGTCGCTTTCCATTTAAATGTTTGTGATTGCAAAATAATTAATCATGAATTTGTACTAATTCAGGTGACATCATGTAAACAAAAACAAATGAAAAACTCAAATAGCTCATTACAAACTTATTTCTGATTCGTAATAGACTAATCAGCCCTAAGATAAACACTTTCCATTAACAGAAATGTTGACAAAGTCTTATAAGTTGAAGACAGATTAGAGACTTCAGGTATCTGTTAAGTAGGTAAATACTAAGTTTAATTACTTACTGATCTTTTCATAAATAAGAAAACTACAGTCTTAATACGTTTTTTAATCAAACTACATTAGTAAACAAGACATATTATGACTTATATAATAATATGTCATACGTTGATAGGACTTATACTGTAATAGGTCTGTAAAGTTTGAGTATATCCCGTAACCCCTCGTCTGTCGATGCAACCCGATGCGGTAATTTGTGTTGTTGCTGCTTTAGTGTCTATTATGTCGACATAATAATATTTTGTCTACTATGTATTTTTTTTGTCATAATAATATTTTGACTTAATTATTGTGGCATACTATTTCAGTAAGCATAAATATAGTTTAGGCTAATGTTTTTTACCCTAATTTGGATTTGCATAAAGTCATATGGCATATTGTTTAGTTGTCTAATATTCATGAGGCATAAAGATCAAAAGGCATATTGGATGCATACTTTAGTTAATCATTATTCCTGATTTGATTTGAATCTGACAAACCAAAAGTAGGTATTAGGGCACCATCGTGTGACAGTAGGTAAGGGTGCGGCGGAGGTGGCCCTTGGGGGTGGCGCTCAACGTATTTTATTGAATGCAAACACAAAATTTCCAAAACTTACCTTTTCCCTGAGAGCATTTGGTTCATGATTGTGACATGATAATTATTCGGCGTATAATTGTTATGCCTATACCTATACTTAAATAACATCATTATGTGTAAGCATATTTAGGCTTTAGAATAGTATGCTTAACAATTATAATGCTTTTAGTAGGAATGTTAAAAAAATATATGCCAAATTAATATTGTGCGTAACTATTATTAGGATAAGTAAAAGTATGCCATGTTAAATTATAATGACATAAAATGTTGTGCACGAAAATAGGGAACCTACATACGTACATATATTATGTATACATGTGGCGTCAGCAGCCGTCAAAGCAGAGCACACTGCTAAGCTAGACTAGATAAATATCTAAACCCAAGTTGTATTAACATCTTAAGTGTATATCTATTCGATTCATTAGATTCTATTTACCATCTTACAGGAAAGATGAATCCTCATAAAATTCTGGATGAAGGTCAGAACTTTTTCCTAATGTTTAGGCACAGAGAATTGGAGACCTCCATGAGTGTAGTTCAATATAAATTCCTATGAAACTCGATTCGGTGTTGTCTTAAGAGCATTGGTCAAATTCTTAGGTTTCAATCATGAGGTTGGGTTAAAATATCTTCATAATATATTTATACTCGTAGTAGCTCAGCCCGGAATCGGTTTGCTGGTTGATTAGAGAAAACACATTAGACTTAATGATTTCATTAAAACTACACAAAGATTGAAACTAGAAAAATTCGACCTCGTCCTGGAACTCAAGCGGGATTCTAACCCGCGACCTTTCACAATCCGGGTGACTGCACTTCCAACTGAGCTACCGAGGCCGTTAACAGACCTAGCGAATTTATCTAGTGTATTTTTACGTTGTAAGCCAACGTTGTTTCATCAATGTTATAGGCAAGCGCCTTTAACATTAGCATTGTTTAATGCTAAAATATCAAATAAGTAAAGCTGGTGTACCCCAGGGTAGTGTTCTAGGCCCAATTTTGTTTATTATATATATCAATGACCTACCCAACTATACTGACCACCAATGTGTCATGTTTGCTGATGACATCTCTATTATTATTGATACCAAACCTGACAACTTAATTTCCTATGAAAATGAAAGCTTAAATTTTACTAGCCACATCCAAAAAAATTGTGCAAAAGTCAATCGATTTGTATACGTCCTTCGACGTCTAACTCATATTACTTCATTGCATGTAACTTTGAACGCATACTACGGTTATATAGCATCAAGTATTAATTATGGGCTTTTAGTGTGGGGAAATGGCACTGACATAAACCGGTTGCATAGCACAAAAAAATGGATACGGGCTATGTGTTGTAAGGGACCCTACGACTCGTGCAGGCCGTTATTCACGAAGCTACGAATTCTGACAGTTCCCAGCATGTACATTTTAGAAATTTTCAAATTTGTTATTAAAAACCCCCAATTATTCAAAACGGCAAGTAACATGTATCAAAGAAACACCAGAAATTCTAATAGACTTGCTATGGAATCTTGTCCAAAAACTACACTTTGCCTAAAAAGCTGCTATTACATGTGTATCAAAGTTTATAACAAAGTTCCATGTAAGTTTAAGATGGGATCTGTGAATGTAAGGATTAGAAGCTTTCGAGAGTGGCTTATTGATTGCTGCTTCTACAGTCTCAATAAGCTTCTCACTGGAAATTTTGCATGCTGGAATTAAGCAGAATAGTGAACTATAAACATATTATGTATGTTATGAATGTAAGACCTTATGTATACCTATTCTTAGCAAATAAACGATTTGTATTTGTATTTGTATTTGTAAAAAAAAAAAATTCACTTCATTAAAACTAGCTTTCCACCCGCGGCTTCGCCCGCGTGAACTTCATTTTATGACATGAAACTAATTATTTCTAAACAAATATATATACCTATAGCAATCAGGGATAATGTAGCTTTTTAATAGCAAAATAATTTTTAAAATCGGTTTTGTAGTTTCGGAGATTACAAACCTCAAACGTACCTCTCTCTCACAAACGCTTACCTCTTTATAATATTAGTATAGAAACGAAGGCCATCGCACAGACTTTTAGTACTTAAGACGCAAATTTGCCCTCAATATTGATAATATCCTAATCGAGCCGTTTTTACTTACACTTACGTCTGAGCATTTATAACAGTACTTGGTGAATAGGGTGTGATAGACAGCTGGGACCGGATGAAACTACGTGTGAAAACTTATTTATATTCAAAAAGTCGCATATTTTATCAAAAAATGGTATACAGAGGGATATCTGTCTATAAATATAAATAAATAAATAAATATGCGCCAGACAACACACCTCTTGTTGGTCTCGAAGTAGAGATCAATATCCCTGTGTTACGACGTACCACACAAGGAAATAAGCCAGGGGCGTCTCCCAGCACACCCAGACCCGAGTCAATTCAGAAAAGATCGTTTCCTGAATTGACCCTACCGGGAATCGAACCCGGGACACTAGGGCAATCGAGGCGAGAAACCGTGCTACAGCGCACTACGCCAATCGTGTCGTCTATGGATTCACTTGGAGACCTTCTTACTTGTAAACGAGTCTTTGGAACATGATGATCTTCAAATATTGAAAGAAAGCATTAACATCGCTTTGAAACAGCTTTCTCAAGGGCAGAAATAATAAGTTAAAATAAGGCGATCTCTGACGTTTTAACTTATTATTTTGCTATGAAAGTGGCTATTACGGTGTCGGGCGCCGGCTTATTTCGCGTTTGATGGATGCCGCCATTAGGCTGACGCGCTTTTGAGCGTCTCAGTCTTATACTGAAAAGCGAACAACTATAATAATTTAAATATTAGACAGATGATTAGCTCGGCGTTGTCGATAGCGGCGTTGCTTTTCTTCATGTATACGACTCCGCCAACGCCAAGGCCATTGTCACTATCCTAGCGACGCGCTAGTGCCACTCACAGTTGCGTAAGGTGTGTAATTATGAGTAAGTCATGTTCAGAAGGTGATGCAGAAACGACCATAGTGAAAATTATTGTTTTAACTAAGCTTTCAGGATTTCAGAAAAAAATGGTATTGATGATTTTTACTCGTGGTCATCGGATATCGGTAGAGAGGACAGGACGAAGAGTCAACAGTAGAACGAGTTGTAATGTACCGTGCCAAAAAGTAATTTTCAATGACTGATTATATCATTACATTCTCTTTGGATAATATAAATGAGATATTGCATTTATTATAATGGCTACATTGACTGGTGATCGACTTTTTATGGAGCTCTCATTTCTAAAGCCTATTACTTTCAGTTCGTTCAATAATCATTTATATGCCTAAAGATTTCGTGAAAATTACCGAAGTGGCGTTATGGCATTAATAAAATATGTCAGCCAACTTGTCAATACAACTTCATTTAAAAATGTTGATACTACCTTTAGCATGAATTTATAATTCAGAAAAAGGCTCTCAGGGCCTTGTGTGAAGCCGGACCCATGGATTTCTGCTGACCACTTTCAAATAAAATGGTTAACTTTGTCATCCATAAAAAAAAAATGAGATTTTGTGTTTTCAACAAAAATAATAGAGCTTTTTAGAAAGAAACGTGATGTCTGTAAATTCTTGACCCGGTATGCGAATCGTTTGGTGGTTTCGTCTTGTTCGAAGACAGTCTGGCAAAATAACTCATTGAACATATTGTGTATTAAATTGTATAATATGTTGCCGTAGGCTATTGAAGCCTTTTACCATTTAAACAATTTAAATGTGCCTTATAACCACAGACGGGATGGCAGTGATATGAGACAACAGTTGGTAATAGTCTGGTTTATTATGATTCTCCGAAAGCTTATAGACGACATGATTGGCGCGGTGCGCTGTAGCACGGTTTCTCGCCTTGATTTCCGTAGTGTCCCGTGTTCGATTCCCGGTCGGGTCAATTCAGGAAACGATCTTTTCTGAATTGACTCGGGTCTGGGTGTGCAGGGAGACGCCCCTGGCTTATTCCCTTGTGTGTACCACACGCATATACCACTCGTAACACAGGTACGAGTATGTTATTCCCTACTTCGAGACCATTACAAGAGGTGTGTTGTCTGGCGCATATTTATTTATATACGAACTCATACACGTACACTGTGTGTGTCTAATCTTACGACGTGACCATCCGGCACATGCCTCATACACCTTGTTGACTAATAAATGTTATTATAGTGTTAATGAATTTATTAATAGTACAATTTGAAATTAATATAGAGCTTAGACACAGCCCAATTAATACAATTTATCATCGTCCAACTACTTCTGTGTCTCTCTAAACATTTAGATTCGACGAAAAGATCTAAAACTATTAAGCACACTGGCCGAACCATGCACAGGACGTTCTCGAAAACACTAGACATTGGCAAAATCAAAATGCTGTTTAACAATTGTTGAGACCATACTATCAAAAAAAAATGAAATAATTTAATCCTGATCTCTTTATTTAATTCATGTTCGATTTTAAGTGCTTTTCTCTCAATTATTGCATGCCAATTGCTGTTGGGTAAATGTGAGAACTAATGTAATGTAATACCTATATTAACACTTTTACTGCAATAAATTGTTATTCTATTCTATTCTAGAAAATCGTTATAAATGTTCACTCATCAAGATTTAAAATAGTGCCACACTTTCAAAGAAACCATGCAAAGAAATCAATTTATATAATTCATGCGGTCGACCACTCTGTCAGCAACAATAGATATAGTAACAAAACTGAGGATCAGCATTGATAGGAGGCAAATAGGTTTGGGAATCTTCATCGACCTGAAAAAAGCATTCGACTCTATCAGTCACGACCTACTGATTAAAACGTTAGAACAGATTGGTATAACTGACACTGCGTTGGACATATTCAAATCATATACCTTGACAATCGTAAACAGGTGGTTGGGATAGGTCAAGCGCAGAGTGATACCAGTGCTATAACGTATGGAGTGCCTCAGGGCTCAATTTTGGGACCTCTTTTGTTGCTCGTATACATCAATAGCATAAAAGATATTGGTCTGATTGGTGATATTTCGCTGTACGCTGACGATACCAGCCTGTTTTATTTTGGAAAAACATTGGACTCAGTTTTAACTGATGCACAGAAAGATTTGAATGTTATAAATACCTGGTTCCAATCTAAACTCCTAACGATTAACATTGCAAAAACAAATTATATTATATTTACAGCTAAAAATAAGAAAATACCCCAATTCACACCTCTAACAATCAATAACTTACCCCTAAATAGAGTGTACCAAGAAAAATACCTAGGATTAATCTTGGACAATAGTATGACGTGGAAATTTCAATTGGAAAAAATTAAGTCTCTTACAGGAGCGCTGCGTGGCATAGTTAGGTGTCTTCCGTGGCAAGTACGATACACTATATACAACGCATTAGTTAAGGCTCATTTAGATTATGTCATAGAAGTATGGGGACCTGCTGCCAGAACCAACCAAACCATGTTACAAACAGCGCAGAATAAACTGATTAAAAGATTATTTAATTATAACTTTTTCACACCAACGGTTAAAATATATAAAGAAACTAAATTAATGGATATTACCTAATCGTACACTTACAATACTTGCATACTTATACGGAAAATTTTAAACAAGAAAATACACACACAAATTACCTTCACCAAAAAACACCAAATACAAAAAAAAACAACTGAGAAGTGCAAGTAACCTAATCTTGCATGTACCTCGAACAAACCATGGTAAGCAAAATATCTTATTTGAGGGTGCAAAGTTATAACAAACTACCAAATGTTATAAAAGAGGCAAAATCCACCTTGACATATAAAAGACTTCTTAAACACTACATCTACAAAGTAATAAAATGAATAAATTAACAAATAATTAAAATTAATAATCTCTTAAACTGTTAAAAAAATAATATTTCATCTTAATTAAAATGAAAACATATTTATTTTATAAACTCATTTACAGTTAGTTAAAATAAAATTATAGATATTTACGTATGTATCTCACTTAGTTAACCAAAATCTGCGACTACCATCCAGCATATCCAATTGTGCGCTATGTCGGTGTTATTGAGATGTCGTGAGCGGGCTGACGTTGAACGCGGGCGGAGTGCAACTTGGCCTACCTCCATAATTATTGATGTTTGTTATTGTACGTTCTGTGTTGTGATAGAAATTGAATACCTAATCTGTGTTGAAATTAATTCTTCCTAGTAGTTAGCCCAAAAATATTTTAAGTGTCATGTTTCTCATGTAGGTAAGTGATTTTGTAAAATCTTTATGAGAAAAATAAATATCTTTGAACCAAACCAAACCAAACCATGCAATAAAATAGCATCGTCTTAGTTCTCCTAAAAATCTTCATATCCGACTTCAATACAAACATTTTAAAAAGCATTTTGTCAACTTTTTCCTAATTACGCTGACATCTGGCAATATTCGCGAATACGGGGTGACTTTTAATTAAAGCAACTTTGGAGTTTTCTGGAAGGTCCAATAACTCGCGAGTCAGTGAAGGTGCAACCTGTAATATTTTTATTGGTTAAGTTCTGGACGCTCGCAGTTATAGGAAAAGGCAGGTTTGAAATTCAGGGTCGGAATGAGTTTAACAAGAGAACGTGTGGAATGAGTTAAACAAGAGATCTTGTACTTTTCCTGACGTGAGTAGGGTCATTAAGGATTAAAGATTTACACACAATACAATCTTGAAGATCCGTTAAATGCAGTGTGCTGTGAAATACTAAAATAATGTCATTCTTTGCTCGTGGCTTTCTATTGTTATTAGAAAACCCTTTTCTTGGGATCATGGCATCATGTCTTCATGTTGCTTTTGAAACACCTATTCACCTTCAAAAATAGCAATCAAATAATTTTAAACAAAAAAAAACTTAAAAAAAAACTATTCCAAAACAAAACACTAAAAAGTAAAGAAATAGTTGCGTATTCTTCTAAAACTCATACGATAATATAAGGTAGGAACAATTATTGTTATTGTAGGAGTCGGTGTAATTTTTTCATTTTAAGCATTTATTAGGCATTTTTATTAGGCAATTATTTCTCTACTTTTTAGTGTTTTGTTTTGGAATAGTTTTTTCTGAAGTTTGTTTTTTTTGTTGAATTTTTTGTTTATTTCTTGATTTTCAGTGAATAGTTCTAATTTATTTTGTACATCGAAAAAGTATCTTCCAATTGCTCCTAAGAATTGAAGAGGTCCGTTACTTTGTCATGGATCCCATAATCAGAACCTAACCAAACTTTCATTAAACTACCCTTGAAGTATATCCTTTCCAATAAAAAAAGAAGCATCGAAGACGGTTGGCGTGATATTGAGTTATTCGTCCATTTGTCGCGCATATAGTTTATCTAGATTTAAGACTTATATGGTTTTCTCATGGATGCCACTGTCAGAACTGGACCAAATTAAAATGGAACCACACGGGCAGCATCAGCTTTCAAATTAAAAGAGAATAATTAAAATCGGTTCACCCAGTCGAAAGTAATGAGGTAACAAACATTAAAAAAAAACTTACAGGTGAATTGAGTACCTTCTCCTTTTTTTGAAGTCGGTTAAAATGAACATAATTCTCATAAAAACGGGTTTTTGCAACTAAACAAAATTACGGTAAATTATCTTCCCTATTTTACTCGACGTTTTATTCTAATAGAAACCCGTTTCTATTAGAATTAGTTAAAATGCAACAAGAAAGATTAAAATGTTATTTGCCTGGCCAGTTATCGCAATGGCAGCGATCCTGCCTTTAGCGCCGGAGGTCGTGGGTTCGATCCCCACCCATGACAAATATTTGTGTGACGAACATTTGTATTTGTTGTGTGTCTGGGTGTTATTATCTATTTAAGTATGTATTTAGAAATATTCAAGTATGTTTATCAGTCTCTGACGCCCATTTTACAAGCTCTGCTTAGTTTGGGGTCAGATGATCTTGGTGTGAATGGTCCCAGATATTTATTTATTTTGATATTTTATTTAAAAAGGACATACATACATACATACATCGCGACTTTATTCCGAACGGGGTAGTCAGAGGCAAGTGACTGTGTCTTCATGGTGAACGAAACACTCAGAAGCCCACTTATCGCCAATACTCTTACAACAAAAAAAAACTGACTTCAAAAGTAAACTAAAAAGTAACAATAAATTTAAATGGCACAAAGCCTAAATACGTATTTTGATTTACCGGAATTATTGAAGTCGGTGGCAAGTTTGAACCACCCTCCTTTCCAACAAAAAAAGATACATTGAAATCCGTTCATAAACGACGAAGTTATCCGCGAACAGGTAAAAAAAAAAAACATTACATAATTAACTAGCACTAGTTGCATTGCCTGTCCTGTGGAAAAAAGCATTATACGGTCGAATTTAAAAACCTCCTCCTTTTTTGAAGTCTGTCGAGGCCGTTGAGCAAGTGTTCGATTAATCCAAATATTCCTGGTTATCTATCATATCGTTCTAAATTCAAAATGGCCGCCAGCGCCGCCGCCATCTTGAAATTCGAAAATCGCGTATTTTTCCCATATACTCGACTATATATGGCAACATTCCTCATTTTTACTTTTTTCCCCCCATATGCCCCCGAGATTGGACTGATGATCATGGAAACTCTCAGGGTAGTACCTATTTTCCTGAAATCATAGCAGTAGTAAAAAACCGTGTAGAGTGCGACTTGTAGGTAAACCCCCGCTCGATGGCAAGATGACGCTCACTAAATAAGTAAGGGTCACTGATTAAACACTTATCCCTCCTCTTGGTATTCAGCCCGTAAATTAACTTACACTTTTGGGCGTCGCCAAGTTCAGCTGACCGTAAAATAAGCATAGGTTTAACTACTATCGGTGTCATATTTTTGACAATAATAAAACCTAGACAAATACAAATATGTCTAGTCAAGAATTTTCAATACTCAAGTTTGAAGAAAATAGTCACTTCCCTAACTAAGCACTTTACTGATGATGAATTTCCATTAGGTATGTGTCGATTTAAAGGTTTATCTACCAATAGTCTTTGGCGGTGGTCCTTCGTTACGCAGACGGACAGACCGACAATTTACTAACGAGGGTTTAGCTGGTTGAATCGCTCGTCAATACTGATTGGTCGGCTGAACTAGCACGCTAGTTAGTGATGTGGTTCTGTGTATTGTATTTGTGCGTAGTGATAAATATCGAAATCTATTATTAGCCTCGGGGTGAGCTTACAACCACGCGCAGATGAAAAAGACTGAGCGAGTGGGATCACAACGACTAACTTGGATCAGATAGCACCTTTTACAAGCTCAATGTAAATGTCCAAAGCTTTCACGATGACTGTCTGTCTCTTGTGTCTACAAAATTCCACCCAGAATATCTTATGTAACGTAGTGATATTATCAAACGACAGAAAAGAGATAAATTTATCAACATGTTATACCAACCTGCGTGTCACAAATATGGTATATAAAAATAATATATACAATATGTGCATTACTATATACAACAGCTTGCCGAACGAATTGAAAATATAAAACCTAATGTATTTAAGAAAAAATTATCGATATGGCTATTAGAAAAATGTTTTTATAGAGTTAAGGAATGTATAGCTTTTGATCATGTTTGTCACTACCGGCTACTCCATAAACTACAAAAATATGGAATTAAAGGCAAAGCATATGAATGGCTGAAGAGTTATTTGATCAAGCGTTCTCATTTGACACAAATATGCAAAATTACGAACAATGAGTAAATTACTTATCAATCTTCCACCAAAAGTAATTGTTCTGGCGTCCCCCAGGGTAGTATCCTTGGACCTCTGCTGTTTTTAATATATATAAACGATCTACCAAATGCATTGACACAGGAATGTATAATATTTGCAGATGATACTACTCTCATAATCAAATCTAAAGATAAAACTGCACTTGAAAACTCAGCAAATGAAGAGTTAAGGAGAGTAATAGAGTGGCTTGAACATAATAAATTAAAGGTGAACCTAGGAAAAACAAACGCTATCCACTTTAGAGGATATAATCAAGCAGAGGCGCATTTCAATATTAATAATAGCAACACGTCTATACATCAAGCCAGTTCTACAACGTTTCTAGGTATTACCATAGATAAACATTTAAACTGGAAGGAACATGTTGATGGAGTATGCACAAAGCTTGATAAATTCGTGTTTGCCCTGCGTCGCTTAAGACTAGTAGCTTCTCAAGACACTGCCTTATCGGCATATTATGGATATGTGGCCTCAGTTTTACGGTACGGGTTGATTTTATGGGGGCACTCAGTAGATGTACAGAGAGCATTCAGAGTACAGAAAAAGTGCATTCGGGCCTTATGCGGTGTTAACTACTTAGACCACTGCAAACCATTATTTACACGCCTTAAAATTTTGCCTTTGCCCTGCCAATATATTTTGGAACTCTGCATGTTTGTAAAAAACAACCACATTTCTTTCCGTTACATGACACGGTGCTTGGAAAATGTAATAGCAGAGACAAGACTAAACTATACACACCTTTTCAAAAACTGGAAATATTCTCCAGCAATGTCTACTGTAATGCGATTCAAATATATTCCAAGCTTCCCGCGAGAGTCAGATCATTGCCGTTGAATAAATTTAGATATACCCTAAATAACTGGCTTATGCAAAAATGTTTCTATTCCATTAAAGAATACCTTGACATAAAATTAGATGAAACAATGTTCAACTATTAGCTGATGACTCGGGAGGGAAATATGTGATATGACGATTTTTAATTTTATTTAAGTGTGTACGTTGAATTATATTATTTAATTGTGACCTATTGATATTAACCTGTAATCTAATAATTTAAATTGTGTGTGTTTGTGACTACTAATTTATTATATTTCTACGCCAACAAACAGTGGCAGAATATGTGGAACTTTTTATAGCTGCTAAGATCATTGTAACCATATTCTTGGAAATAAATCTTATCTTATCTTATCTTATCTTATCTTATAGAGTTTAATTCAAAATTATGTAAAAACCAGCTAGTTTATTAAACATTTACACGTCTGCATGCAGACCGAATACAATGGACAATTTATGCTATATTTTAAGACCTTTTTGACATATTGTATTCTCGTAAATAAATATCTTGACTTTGACTTTGACTATAAATGTAGGAGCGGTCACAATTATTGTCAATTATGTCCATCTGATATTCGGTCAGTAAAACAATACCTGGCACCACCCTTTCCTTTAAAATATTAGCTGTCGATGTTATTTTATATTATAGTGGTAGGTTCCAGTGCCACAAACTTGACTATTCCAGTACGTCTACCATGAGTTGCCACTTTGAATTTACGTTTTCCTTCGCGTAAAATATTTGTATTGGGATTTAATGTGGAACTAAAAAACGGTACCTTAACGTAACAAGAGCATATTGGTTCCATTGAACTTGAAGTACTTAAAAAAATTACATAAGCTCTAAATGTGCTCAGAATTGTGGAGGGCTGGTAATGATATTGAAACCCAACTATCGCAAACTCTTAGTATGATGTTGCTCTTCCCTACAGACAATTCGGATAAGCGGTAACATGTTTTGTTACTACGCACATATAATTAAAACTAGTGCTGCCATTTATTAGCCATTATCGATAAGCCATCGGCAACCCGCAATCAATATCGATAAACGACACAAGTTGATAGCAGCCTGTGAATCAATAGTGTTATTCTAAATAAATATTATATCGCCAATATTGTACTTATAAGTATATATAATAATAAGAAATTTAGAACCATTGAGTATTTTAATAAATAGAGATCTAAAACACCGCACCCTAAGCTGTGCTTACACCATAGGTGTTGGCTGCTCATTACGTAAGTAAAAAAAATAAAAAACAATGTAATAAAATCAACACACAACACGGAAGACATGTGTTTCCGAACCAATACAATCTGGGTCTCTTCAAGACAAGAGTGAATAGGCATTTACTAGGCAGACATGTACCATCATAGATCGCATCGTCACATACCATCAGGTGCGATTGCGATCCAATGACTGTCTAGCCCTATATATAAAAAAAACATACAAGCACTTGTAGTGAATCTTACTAATATTACAAATGCAAAAGTTTGTGAGGATGCATGTATGTGTATATATGTTTGTTCCTCATTCACACAAAACTACTCAACAATTTAGATGAAACTTTGCAGTTGTAATAGTTATAACTTATACATCAGAATAACACATAGGCTACAATTTATATAGATTTTATGTAATTTGTTCATACTATATAACGATAACGCGTGCTTTTTTTCTCTTGAATATTGCGCCAACGAGTCAGCCGTTCACAAAATGCTGTTAATATGTATAATGCTTACTTAAACGGCGCAGCGCCCTAAATGAGTCTTGGCCTCCGATAATAAGGATCTCCACTTCGGTCTATCCTGCACCGTCTGCCGCCAGTCATCTGCATGCAGCTCGAAAAGGTCTTTGACTACCTCGTCCCCCCCAGCGGTACCTAGGACGAACGACTGGACGACGATCATATGGCCGTCCCTCATACGCTCGCATCACTGCACGATCCAACCCCATTCGTTCAAGGTCGGTTGAGTGCAAGGTTGAACAGCATAGGTGACAGTGGATCCCCCTGCTTCGGACCGGTGCGAATCTCGAACTCCTCGAACAGAAACTAAAAGCTAAGTATTACCTATAAAGCAATGGCCAATTTAGGCGGCCTAATCGCAAATAGTGATAAGGCCGCCTAAATTGCGGATTTTTTTTAAAAGAGAGGTATGTGCATAAATACAACAGAAACTATTTAGAAGGAGAAACATGTAAATTTAATAACATACTTAAATAGAATAAAACTACGTTACATCTGAACATGTTTAGATACTTACATTCAAATATTACAGTAGTAAATAACGTACAAATGATTCAAGCCCTACCATAAACTATTATTTAGCTATTGCCTAAGTCCGGTGGACTCGCTGTGCTGTACTATCGACCATTCCCCCGTCCGCCACCCGGCCCGGGGGACGCTCCCCTACGCTGTGAGGCCCAGCGCACGACTTACGAGTTTAAGTAACCAATATAAGCTTAAAGCTAAGAAGGATACACTATATTATTCATGACGCTCTTTATAGTGTCGATAAATGTCGATAGTGTAACAGATTTTTCAGGTTGTCACTAGTCGTTTCGATAGAACACATCAAAGGGGCTTGTTAACCAAGGATTAACTAAGTAAACCGAAACATTTGCGATACACCAAGCATTCTGCGTGCCCGTATAACCGAGTTACTTACAAGAGAAAAACAGATTTCATGTCACAGTCTATTACCGACTTTAATACTTTACCTACACAATCTATATAAATAAAAATGAATCACTAAATGTGTTGCTAAGCGCAAAACTCTATAACGGCTTGACCAATTAGGCCATTTTCTTTCATATTTTTTGTTAAGACTCAAAGAAGGTTCATAAGGCGAAGAAAAACGTAAAAGTTAAGAGGAAAACAACAAAAAAGCTATCCTTTTCCCATACAAACCACTCTCTGTTGTCAACTGTCAAACATTTGATCACTTTTGACAGAATAAAATCTGTCGGGTCAGCTAGTCTATACTAATATTATAAAGGGGAAAGATTTGTGTGTTTGTTTGTATTGAATAGGCTCTGATACTACTGGACTGATTTTGAAAATTCTTTCACCAAAATAAAGCATTAAATTAACTTTATCAGGGAATGAAATGGGCATTTTTTTTAATTTAGGCTATATTTTGACGGGAAAAACAGTCCAGTCCACGCGGGCGAAGCTAGTATGATTTGAAATTGACTCACAATAGTCACAATGCCATCATTGAATTTATTTTTTTATTTATTTATTTTAATTCAACAATGTTTCAACAGTGTTAATACAACGAAATAGACAATAACATTACTTGAACATAAGCCAATTAAAGAAACATACTTTGTTACCTAAAATATTAACAATAGTACGTAGGTAATTTTTCAAATTAAAAAGGTATTTTTTAAGGTTGAAAAAAAGTTATGACTGAAGAAACCGTCAACTTTGATAGCGACCACATCCAAAAAGGTTTGATGATGCAACACCGTCTTAGCGATAGATAGATAGTCGCGTGCAGTGCCACGCGCCGAGATCCTCAATTTGAATTCAAGAAGCGGAGAGCACTTCTCAATGCCAGTCCCAAGGGTGGCAACAGGAAACCATTACAAATTGGCTAGTTGCTCTCGGCCACAATTTATAAAAACACAGCGAATATATATATTTTTTATATTTATTTAAAATGGTTTTGCGTTTGGCCTGTCTCGCCTGGTGGTAAGCGATAACGAGGCCGATGGTGGTGCACGCTTACCCAGAATATGCCGAATTGAGAGCGTAGTGGCCTAGGGGTCAAGCACCCCAACTCAGATCGTAGATCGTGTGATCCCGAGTTCAAATCTGCCCAGAACCGTGTTTGTGAAATCAGAAAGCAGAAATATTTATTGAATAAACCATGGATGCTAGTTGGCATTGCAAAATTACAGCACATGGGTTTACCCATTTCGGGCATTCAACAATAATTTATACATAAACAGTAGTGTAAGTATATTCATGTAGATTTTTAATATATATTCATTAAATTAATTATTAAATTATTAGATATTATTAATGGTATTGCATCTGAATATAAAGAAAGAGAGAGATGGATGTTCATTTTAAATATGAATTATTGTTAATGTCACATTCATGTTGGTGATATGTTCTTAAAATGTCGAGGGATTTGTCTCTATTATAAAATTCATTTGAATTGTAAAATATATTGTTTATAAGCCACCGCTTTAGTTTTGTCTTAAATAGTTTTACACTTAAAATGTCAGTCGTAGTACAGTTGTGTTCATTGTTGGCCACCTCGCAAGTGATGAAAAACATCGCTAAGAAATCAAGTCAACCCAGATAACGGCGAAAGGCTCACCACCTATATACCGCGTTGGGTTCTAAAACCATTGGTGAAAAGTGGGCTACTGAGTGTTCCGTTCACCATGGCTGCAACAGTCACTTGCCTTTGACAACCCCGTTTGGCATATAGTTGTGATAGTATGTATGTTATGAATTGAAATTGGTAGACGCATACAAAAGGTAGGAAACTTCTGAGTGTGAAATGCGAGTTCTACTCGACCAAACCCATCGCAAGCGTGAACGCGTAAAGAGCCTCTAGTGGAACGTTCTCGCAACCATTTGTTTATTTATTATGTCAATACAAACCCGCGTTTACGTGCTCGTACCGTGTGATCGAATAAATCTTTAATTCTGTTTTCCATAACAAGAGCAACTTTCTAGTACCGGGCGGGCTACTCTTACTATTATCTAACTGTTATACTATGACTGTTATTTCCCATGAATTTTAATTTTTGTGCATTATTGCGCGAGGTTTTTACACAAGGTTTTAATGCAAAAATAAAGAAATAAATGAAAACCGCTAGGGCAATTAGAAAGTGTAAGTATCGAAAAGTTGCTAATTCAAATCCTGCTGTAAGGCCTGTTCAGATCAGACCTGAGCGGTATTCGCTGCCGCTGCGGGTAGCGGTACATTTTGCCGCGGAACTTGATACTAAATAGCTGAGCGAAACCCGCGCGGTATTGTACCGCTACCCACAGCGGCAGCGAATACCGCTCAGGTTTGAACAGGTCTCTAAACCTCTACCAAGTTGTTTTTTTTTTATATTTCCATCTCAATAATAGGTTAAATACGGTAACTTATGTTTACTAAAGGTATTATGACATTTTATTAACATTGACATCATATTTATCTGAAAACATCTAAGCTTTGCCGCTGTATCTTATGACTTGAACTTGGAAAAACCTGGAAAAACTCCGTATCCTTGACCTGGATGCCCACCGGGCCTTGGACTAACGGAATTATTTTAGTCTCACTTATCTTTGTAACTTGTTGCTGCCGTGGATCAGATGGCAACAAGTAGACTAGGAAAATAAATATCAAAAGAATAAGATAAGATAAAACCCTAGATCATACAAACTTTATGCTTAAAAGTTTTCAAAAGTCTTTTTGCTATAAGGATAAAATACATTTTTCATTAAAATACATACCCCACGAAAATATACATTTATTCGCCACTTACCAGCAACCAGCACTTGCCTACAAAGAATTGAAAATATGATAACAGATTCTGAATAAAGATTGTTTGATTATTAAATCAAAACAACGTAAGTACCTAATTTTTTGGAAATTTATAAATCATTATTTAATATTTAAAAATGTATTGTTTCACTGGAATGGAGTACCTAGTAAACCAGAATGTCAGCGGATGCTGGTGGACTGCAATCGACCCTTTTAAGTCCTCGATAAGAGACCCATGGTATGAACAACCGTCTTTTGGCTTAAAATTTTCGAAAGAGGAAGGATGTGTTTTGAAATAAAGTCTATTTATTTTTAGATCCCTTTGCGTCATTCTTCAAAAAGTTTATTTTCAGTCATAGGAATATACATATACTTACTTAAGAAACTTCTCTAAAATCTTATTCACATGTAAAAAAAGTTTTTTAGAGAAGTCACCTCCTATACTATTGGATTTCTGCAAAACCAAGTATATTCCACGTTTGATGAATCAAGTTCATTTATTTATTAAGTATGAACATCGGAAAATTGTACCGTAAATACTAAAATAACAATAGGGTAAGTCATTTAGAAATGAACTTGCGCAAGAAGCGTAACTCACCTGCCACAGAAGAGAGTGTTGTAGATGCCATGTCTAGAAACGAAAATCAAAGTTGAGCACACCTCAAATTGATGATGTCCAGTCAAATGTCAGTAGGTAGGAACATGCAAGGCCATGTAACGGTTCCTATACTTTGATTATCGATTCTGGATTCAGGCGTAAAAGTGTCTCGGATAAGAGTGGACACTCAGGCCAAGATCTGTAGAGCGTGCTTAGCTTAAACTTAGGCTTAGCTCAGACTTTGAACCAGCTGTATCTGTCTATATCAGTTACTTCTTATCGATATGAAATTATTTCCGTCTTAGTTAAACATTAATTTAGCTGTTCATTAGTAATAATTACACCAATACTTAATGAGAAAGATAATAATTATTATCATAGGTCTGTGCTTAGCTACTTACATAATGATTAATTGATCTTTTTTTTTTTAAATAGGTTTGCGTTTGGCCTCAGTCTCGCCTGGTGGTAAGCGATGACGAGGCCGATAGTGGTACACGCTTACCCAACTATTCACTCTGGCCTTGAAAACACCAAGGTTGTAAGTATCCGGATACACAGACGCAGGGAGAGCGTTCCACTCCCTAGCGGTGCGTACCAGAAAAGACGCAGCAAACCGTTGGGTACGGACTGTCGGAAAGTCAACCATATGGGGGTGGAAGCCTTCCCGGCGTCTAGTGGTCCGGTGGTAGAAAGTAGACGGTGGTATCAGGTTGTGTAGTTCTTGCGCACACTCTCCAAAATACACCTTATAAAAAACCGATAGACAGGCGACTTTACGCCGATGCTCCAAACTCTGAAGTTTGGTTCGAACGAGCGCATCGTCGCCTATGAGTCTCCTAGCCCTTCGGTCCACTGAGTTCATCGCATCCAACTGGTACTTAGCAGAGCCATCCCACAGGTGGCAGCAGTACTCCATCCACGACCGAACTTGTGCTTGATACAAGTGGAGCAGCTGTTCCGGTGTGAAGTATCGCCGAACCTTAAAGAGGATACCAAGTTTTTTGGCAGCGGTTTTTGCTTTCGACTCAATAGAGCTACCAAAGTTAAGGTTGGAAGAGAGTTCCATACCTAGGAGCTAGGTGGTTGGTTATCGGTATCGGTGCATTCAGGAAAGTAGGAGTCAGATTAAATGGACTCCGTTTGGCGGAGAACAGACAAGCCTGGGTTTTGTTGGCGTTGAACTCAACGAGGTTAGCTTTGTCAGCCCAGTCTGACATCCGCTTAATCATGGCCTCTCTAAGGGACTCAGTCTCAGCGACACTGGTGCGGGCACTGGACATAATAAATATAAATAAATAAATATGCGCCACACAACACACCTCCTGTAATGGTCTCGAAATAGCGATTAATATCCCTGTGTCACGAGGTACCACACAAGGAAATAAGCTAGGGGCGTCTCCCAGCACACCCAGACCAGAGTCAATTCAGAAAAGTTCGTTTCCTGAATTGACCCGACCGGGAATCGAACCCGGGACACTGCGGTAATCGAGGTGAGAAACCGTGCTACAGCGCACTACGCCAATCGTGTCGTCGATCATACATATATCTTTCTGTAACAGTGCTGTCGTCTGCGTATCCAAAGATACCTGTGCACAATAGATCATTAATGTGTAGCAGGTAAAGTGTCGCAGAAAGAACAGACCCCTGAGGTACTCCGGCATTTATAGTCAATAAGTCAGAAGAGCAGCCATCAACGACTACCCTTATTGACCGTTCGCTCAGGAAGTCAGATATCCAGTCACACAGTGCGGTGGGAATTCCGTATGAAGGAAGCTTGCTTTTGAGACTGTCGTGCCCAACCCTGTCAAATGCCTTCGAGATCTAGGCCTCAATGCAGTCCGTTCCACTGCACTATTGAACATTTCTCAGATATCTTTGTTCAATATGTCATGTAAATTATTTCTTAACCACTTATTTCTAAGTTTGTAGTTAAATAAGATTAATTAATTCATTTTACTGCGAAGCGACCCTGTTACTAGTTTAAAATTAATCTATTTGGACTTCTATCTTCCTCCTTATAAATAGCAGCAATGTAATCATGTTGCGTTCAGTGTTATTAACATTGCAATCGGCACATAACCATGTCCTAACTGAATTCTGTCAGTATTTATTCATTAGGATTCAACAGCATGCTTACAGTAATGTTACTCGTACCAATGACTTAAAATTAATAGCGAGAAAAACATTAACAAATTTTGATATGCAATGTCAAGAAATATGGAAGAACATGCAATGGTTTGGAAATAATTTCAAAACAACAAAATAATCAAACAATGTCAAAAAAATAACTAATACAACACACATTAAAAACAAATACTATACAATCACAATATTATCAGTCAGCATGTCATCTATAATTTATTGTCCGGAATCTATATAGCAGACTTCCCCAACAATTAGCACACAAGTCATAGTATACCTTCCATAAATAAATAAGTGATAGTCACAACCAGGTCCTCGTGAATCCTGTCAGTCAAAGTTTTAAGAAATGAAGGTCCTGACACTGACATGTAAGTACATCATGGAAATAGGTATTTTCGTTCGTAATCATGCCTATTTTTTGACAAACCAGTGTTGAATCCCAGATTACGACACTAAGAAGTTAGATATACCATTTCACACAAGTGCGTCATTCAGCAAGAACTGTTATATTATGTCAATCAAGATTTATAATCACATTCCCCTAGTAATCAGAGAATTACCGCTAAAATTATTTAAATCAAGGCTACATCAATGGCTTACGGAAAAATATTTTAATAGTTTATCGGAATATTTTGACAGTTAATGTTTTTAATTTTATTTTTATAATCGTGTTGATATTAATGTTGATAATTGTATTTAATTAACTTGTTGACATAATAGTATTATTTTGACTACTTGGAATTAAGTGTTGTATTTTTTGTTTTTTTTTACTTTGACATTATCCTAATTTGCTAATTAATCTTATTATTTTATTTCTATTCTATTCTATTCACTACTGATGTATTAGGAAGTCAATAGCTAACAGTAGTGCAACGATCTTATACGCTCAGATCATTCACAAAGTTACATGCAACTTCTATCATCATCAAACATCAAACGGAAATTACCAATTAATGAGCATGTCATTAACAACCAATGTAAACCCAATTGTGGTTAATTACACACCGAACCATAGACAACCGTTAAAGCAGATCAAACGGTCGGAATTTAAAAAATGCCCTCCAGTTCCGAGCCTCCTTCTCTGAAGTGCGATTCCATGTCTTTATAAGTTTCCTCAAGTTAAATTCAGGTTCGACGATTCAGAACTTTGGGACGAGTATAAAATTTCACATCAAATGTATGGGGAATTGTCAAGTCGAGATGCTGTTTGCATATAATTTCTCTAGAAAAATACTAAGGCCGAGATCTATAGTCATTACTAAGCTAAGCACAGACTCATCACATTGATTATTATCTTACTTATTTAAGTATTCTTATAATTATTAATAACAAATACCTTAGTTGATGTTTAACTAAGACAAAAATCATTTTAAATTGATCTATTATATTTCAGTTACAGATTTAGATACAGCTAAAGTCTAAGCTAAGTCTAAGCTAAGTCTGAGCCAAGTCTAAGCCAAGCACGCTCTACAGATCTCGGCCTAAGGCAGCTTTCATTATGGACTTTTTTAATTTAAATCCGCTAAGATTTGTCTAGATTTTCATGATTAATTCCTTTACATAAATTATTGTCTCAACAACAAAATTTCAAGTGCACAAATAACCTATATACAAAATCAAAACCCAATACTCGCCGTACATTTTCTTGCTCCGCACTGCTGTATCTCTACATATAAAACATATTAAATATCCCTGGACATTATTCCACACAGCGCCATCTAGCCCCAAAGTAAGCTAATTAAAGCTTGTGTTATGGGATACTAGACAACGGATAAACATACTTAAATACATTTTCTTTTGTAAATACATACTTATTATACATAGGAGACACCCAGACCAGTACAAACAGACATGTTCAAGCACACAAATGTTTGTACTGTGCGGGGATCGAACCCGCGCCCTCTGGTGTAGTAGCCAACTTCTAACCATTACACCAAGTTGGTCGTCAAAGTCAAATATTGATAATTGATATTGATTTGCTACGATATATTGGAGCAGGTTTTACGGAAACTAGTATTTTAAATACTTGTTCCCGTAAAACCTGCTACTACTATTAAGTAAAATGCGTAAGCATGCTTGAAGCATTTCTTAGAAAACGAAAATATTCTTCAGTAGTCTTTTCTCACTAAGGCGATTCAAGCCGACAACTAGGGCCACCAATTGATTTATACTTATAACTTCAAAATTTTATATTGTTTTTCAAAACTGAACAATAAAAATCTCAAAAAATACTTTAAATACTGAATGCCTGTCCACGATTTTCCAAAAAAAAAAGTTGAAGTGGCCACTTTTGACAGTTTTTAACAGGCTTCAAAAAAAGGAGGAGGTTCTCAATTAGACTGTATGTTTTTTTATGTTTGTTACCTCATAACTTTCGACAGGGTAAGCCAATTTTGATCACCCTTTTTTATTTGAAAGCTGGTGCTTGCCGAGTGGTCGCATTTTAATTTGGTCTAGTTCTGACAGTGGCATCCATGATGAAACCATATAAGTCCTAAATCTAGATAGACAAATTGCGCGACAAAAATTTACGAATAACTCAATATTACGACAACCGATTTTGATAATCCTTTTTTTATTTGAAAGTTGTTGCTGCCCGTGTGGTCCCATTTAAATTTGGTCCAGTTCTGACAGTGGCATCCATGGGAAATCCACATAAGTCTGAAATCTAGATAAACCATTTGCGCGACAAATGGACGAATAACTCAATTGTACACTAACCGATTTCGATGCTTCTTTTTTTATTGGAAAGGATATACTTCAGGGGTAGTTCGATGAGAGTTTGGTTAGGTTCTGATTAAGGGATCCATGACAAAGTAACGGAACTCTTCAATTCTTAGGAGCAATTGGACGATGCTTTTTCAATGGATAAAATAAATGAGAACTACTTATTCACTGAAAATCAAGAAATAAACAAAAATGTTAACAAAGAAAAAAAAACTAAAAAAACAACTATTTCAAAACAAAGCACTAAAAAGTAAAGAAATAATTGCGTATTCGTCTAAAATTTATACGATAATTTAGTGTAGGTACAATTATTGTTATTGTTGGAGTCGGTGTCAGCCAATGTAGGTCTGTAACTACATACGTAAACGTGAGATGTAAAAAATAGGTATATTTATAGGTATTTTGTAATGTTTTCTTGTCTGACACCGACTCCAGCAATAACAATAATTGTACTATCGTATAAGTTTTAGAAGAATACGAAATTATTTCTTTACTTTTTAGTGCTTTGTTTTGAAATAGTTTTTTTTGAAATAGTTATTTTTTTGTTACATTTTTTAAAAACAATGTCTAATTTGGAAGTTATAAAAATAAATCAATTAGTGGCGCTAGTTGGCGGCTACAATCTCCTTAGGATTGTTTTTATTGTGATTTTCATTCCTATTTCCAGATTTTCGTTTTGCGATCTCTGAAATTACAGAGTTCATAGGCCCATTCTTCTGAAACTATTAACGTAAAACGCTAAGTAAACGTAAACGTACATCGCTAAGTATTGTTGAATTGACGATACATCGAAAATAATAAATTATTTTACGTCTTCTTATTTAAGGTCAACAAAATATTGTCGGACTGCAGAACTTTAAATTTCTCCAAGTTATAAGCTCTAAAGTTATTTCATTAACGAGGGATTGCGTGGCGAAGGGTTTGCTCCAGAACAAGCAAATTCAATACAAAGTACTTACAGGTATTACATGGTTACTCGTACCGACGTCACCAAACCAAATCCCAAAGAGAGTTTTGTATGATGTTGAGCTTAAATATGTGACAAATTTAAAATGAGACGCATTGATACGAGTACTTTGCTTAGGTCCCAAAGTAAGGTTTTGTTTTGACCTGTAAACACCAAAAAGAACACAGGTACCTACCATTAATCACATATAGTATCTGTTTCTTCAAGAAAATCATTTTTCCACTAGTGTGGAAGTCGAATCAGAGTTTGCATCTCGCCCGGAAAACGTGAACAATGCAATAATCAGAACTCGTATAAATATCTTCGTTTTTAATAGAGGTGGAAGCATGCCACTCTTGCCAAATATGAACTGGTAAGTATATAAAATTAGCCACGTTGCCTGATATCGAATTCGAACAGAGGTTCTTAAGATTTTGGGCCAAAATAAAAAACTAAAACAGTTTAACTTAGTACTGCAGGCGTTATTGGCCTGACCTGTGGAAGGTATCGGTAGCTCAGTTGGAAAACAGTCCCCTGGTGAGCTACTGTGACCGCCTAACCCTTTAAATTTTTATTTTTATTATCTATCTCTGGATGAAAAATATAACATTGTAGTACATAAACCAATTTTATTAATTATATAAAGCGGACAAAGACCAAAACCTGGTGCACTTCCTTTGCTTCAGATTTTTAATTAAAGCATACTCGTACGAACCAGCGAAATAGCAAAAAAGCGTATGAAGCTCAGCTATGCAAGTTTCACTTACAAATGAGATAGGATTCTGATTGAATATGAGAACAGGAAGCCTTTTCGCCTGTCCTATCACAGTCGGATTAAATTCCCGAAATTCCGCAGCGGCATCAGCAAAATCAACAACTTATCTTGCTTAGTGGCCCCCAATTTCGATTACGTCATCAAACAAGACGTTACGACCCTTTGATTATGTAAACAAATACAAGTTTGATTAATTTGTCTGGGCTAGTGGATAGCCTTTCAAGACTCGACTCGGACAAGTCAAGCAATTATCTTTAACATAAATAAGGTGTAACCAACGAAACTCAAAGTCTTACTAAGTTAAGAACTTTATAGTCTTTATTACGTCAGGTGGAATCAAGTGCAAGTATTTTTTTTCTTTAACTTTCATAAACCACAAAAAAGGTTTCCAAATATCTGAACTGATTTCTCACAACTAATTAAAGAAAGGTTTTATACCCTTACACACTGTTATTCAAAACAAAAATTAATAGAATCCAAACTCAATGACAGAAACAAAATTCTCCTTGCCAACTTTTTTTCATAATAAATTCTGCAAGAAAATATCGTCTGAAGGAAATGAACTCGAAACTTTACGTCGAATATTAAGCAAAGGAATATTAGAAATGTAGGAAATAAGATGTCCGTCAAAGTGCCAGTGCTCAGGCGACCGACGGCCGTTTAGGGTTCTTTGGACTGTTTTACATACGTCTACCACGAGTTGCCACATTAAATTTACATTGTCATGTCATGTCATGTGTCATCCCAATACAATTTTTTTACGCGAACGATAACGTAAATTGAAAGTGGCGGGGTATCGCGAGTAGCGTTGGGCGACCCGGCCCGGCCCGTTGTACGAGTGCTATTACGGAGGAGCGATTTACAGGCGTTTGCTTGATTTGGAGCGTATTACTTCAAAATAACGCACGAGAATGTCAATCAATGATTTAACTAAACAAGATATGATATTTAGAAACCCCATTATTTACAACATATATTCCGAGCAAACGTCCAAAACGGCGGCTCACTGGCGTCTGAGTGAGCGAGTGTACAGTTTACACGTGTACAATATAGTGGCAACGTCGCCAGGCCGCCAGAGTATCCAGAAGCCACGTAGCGAGTTGTAGCTCGTGGCCACGCTTCCGAATTGTTGACGTTGCCAAAAAGTCGCCAAGTGCGTTAGATAGGTATCATACATTTCAATATTGACTGTTTGGATACGTAGCCGGCGACGTACTCTACTACTATATTTCAAGAAAAATGTTTGTTAATTGTGTTTGAAAAGGGAATTACGGTACTTAAATATGTTAACATCTTCTCCTTGACTGAGCACTAGTCGCTTTTAAGCCCTTGTCGATATTCCAGCTATCTGCTTGAACTTCATCCTTTAAATCGGCTCATAGTAAGGTACAAAATAAAGGCTTATGTTTTACAAATTATTAGAAAACTTTTACTTATGCTTTAAATACCTGAAGAAATAAAAAAATTGTCTAGATATTTTTGACTTAAGCCAAGAATTTGTTAAAAACACAAACAATATGTACAGTGCTCATGTTAAACGTAGTTATGAAAATGATCTTGAGACGGATAATTATCTGAATTATGGAAAGAACAATTTACAATTTTTTTGTGGTTGTTTTATTGTAAATACAATTTATTAGTCATAATTAGAAGGTTTTTTATCAAAACGCCAACGTTTTGAGATACAACCACCATTAAACTGAAAATTATCTCGGCCATGAAAAACACCCTGCGTACAGAATTACAGTTTTTTGCGGCGGATTCAACCCTTCACCAGTGTAATAAAAAAATACTCACCGCTTTGTACTAATAATGGTCAAACAGGACCGGACTAGAATATTTATATTCGTAGGTTCGAAAAACGAATAGTATGTATTGGTTTTAATCCTTCGACAGACATAGAGGGATGGTTATGCAAATAACGATTTTAGTTTATAAGGAGAACCAAACTTCGGGAAATAAGTTTCTAATCCCAGGGACCACCCAACATTGATATAGGGTTAAAAGCGATTAGTAATAGTTCCCATCGGAGAATGTACTATTGCAAGCAGTCTATTGTAAAATTTAATAAGTCGATACTTTTTATCTTTCCTTCAGCAATTTAGTTTAAAATAGTATGAAAAGTCCATTAAATTAAGCTGCAATATTTTGTCATCATAATTAGTTACCATCCTTCTCCCATTCATCCTATATAAATGTATGCTTGACAAAAACATTTATTTTATATTTTAACATTCTTACAAACTAGTATTTTAAGATGGTGATCAAATAAATATGTGGCCCATCCGCAACCCCCTGTAGCAATAATAGTTATTATGCTCTGGAATGAAGTCGTAATGTTCACCCACTGTATGAATTTCAGAATCTTCAGGAGTTTTGATTTTCGTCTTTCTTCTCTGACTCGCTAATAACATTGTTCGAACTTTTTAAAACCTCATAAGTATAAGCTCTTCTTGCAAGTGATGAGCGCGCTAAACGCGCTTACCAACTCTTTTAAGACCAAACAACAGAGATTAATTTTGTGAGACCAATTTATACACGAATACTAATAACTGAACCAACCAACAAGTCTATCTTGACTTGTATAATATAATAATCTTAATAATTTTAATAATGCGGCCTCTGAATTGCAACCTATGTCAATACGGAATTTGAGAATAAAGGAGTTTACATAACGAGCGTATCTCCGGCGTGTGATCGCTTCCGTGATCATTGAACCGATCGTGAAACATTAAAACAAACAAACAAATAGCACCTACTCTAGCATTATCACATGAATCATTTTGGTTCAGTATGAACAACGTAGATGACTTTTAGTACGATCTGATTATACTCGTACCTACGCGTGCTCTCTGCGCTGTGATTTCGTAGCTAAATGTGTCATTGCAGTACGAGCTTCGGTATAGATCTTTTGCAAATGGTCTGTGGCCATAGGTCAGAAATTATACAAATTAGTAGGGACGCAATTTTAAAGAATGTGAAAGACCCTGTGGTGAAAGTTGCTCTTAATAAAATACCTCCCTCTACAACACATATTTTTGAGGCTAATGCGTTTTCATCTGCGTTAGAAAAAGCAGGGGGTGTTCGTAAAGCTTTCTGGCTCCCTAAATCGGACAATCTTCAAAAAAGGCCTGATTAAGGCTTTATCAGCCATCGTATCGCCAGCCCTCGAAGGGCCTAGGTGCCAAAAAACACTGGCCCATCGAGTGGAGCCCAAGTGCTATACTACGTATCAGGTTCGTTTAGGCCTATACACAATCATTTACCACTCTCGAGGGGTGAGTACCTTAATAATATTATGAGCAATGATAATTAACAATGTGATACAATAACGATGCAAGGCAACAATGCAAGGGGTCGCTTTCAATACTGGGACTCAAGGCCCCGTGGTTCACAAAGAGGAAGAAGGGAGCGAGGACCTCCTGGTAGCGCCCCTAGAGGCCAATTCAAACGTAGTTCACAAAGAGGAGGAAGGGGGCGAGGACCTCCTGGTAGCGCCCCTAGAGGCCAATCCAAACGTAACGAGCAATGACGCGAGGTCATTGTTTCAAGCCGAACAGTTGGTTCATCATTACAAGACTTGGAAAGGAATGGGGGCCCCAGAAATAGCATTGAAAAATAATAAAAGGTTACGCATACAATTTATCCGGAAACCTCCTCTGTATGTTCCAAATCAACACAACCAGTTTCAAACTTGTGTTTCAAAAGAAATGACCATATTAGTTCAGAAAATGAACGATCAAGGCGTTCTAAAACCGGTAAATTGGACCCCCAGTGCCATTTCACATCGTTTACTGGTTCCGAAAGCGGACCCTCCGACCTATTTCAATCTAAAAGTCTTCACAAACATTTACAAATGACTTTGAATCTCCTTCAAGTAAGTACTCTGATGGAGTATAAACATGGGAAAAAATCAATAACGACCCCAAAAAGTGTTTGACGTACTTAGGGATACTGTGGGATCCGTAGGACAATTCAAAGGCCTTACCAAAAGAAAAGACACAAACTTTTAAAAAGAAGACCTAACATATTTTAAAACAAAGGTCGGTGAAGCTAATCGAAGTTCAAAGGCTTGTCCGTTTGTTGAACTTTGCCAGTTTTGTGGTCTCACGAGGTCGTTCACACCATCTACACCTGCTAAGGTTTATGAAAACCCTATTAGGCAAGCCAACAAAGAAAGTATTACTTGCCGAAGTCGTTTAAACAGAGTTGAAGTAGTGGATTCAAAGCTGTCAACTCTCGACAATGTTGCACTTGCCTCCTCCAGCCCACTTTCGCACAACCGATGCATCTGACCTAGCCTGGGGAGCTCAACTAAACAACATTCCCTTGAGAGGGTCTTGGACTCCAGAGGTGCAACAACTGCACTCAAATCAAAAAGAAATGCTAGCTATCTTGCACGTCGTTCAGAATCATGATGTTGGAAAACAGCTCTGTGCTAATGCAGTGCGACAACCAAACCGTGGTAGCTCACTTACGGAAAGAAGGGGGTACCAAATCGATGGCATTGATGATCATAACTCGTCGGTTATTAACATTATTGGACCAGTTCCTAATAACTTTCACAATTCACTACATCCCGGGCAGGTATACCAATTAAGCCGATCATCTGTCAAGATATCGAATCCCCCCGGAGTGGCATCTGTTGCCGGAGTGCTTGGTGATAATATTCGCGAAATGGGGAACTCCAGTAATAGATCTTTTTGCCTCGCAGAGAGCTCACGTTGTCAGCAATTATGTATTCCTAGATCAAAGGGACCCGAAAGCTCTATTTTACTATGCATTCAGTGTAACGTGGAATTATCCTCTTGCATGGTTGTTCCCTCCGCCACTCCTTTTATCCAAAGTGTTGACACACCTCAATCAAGCGATAGGGGTGTTCTAGATGTCGTACCCCGGTGACAAAAAGTGTTCTGGCGAGCAGACCTCAAAGCGAGATCCCTCGAAGCTCCATTAGTCCTGAGGAACTTGAAGGTCAATCTGACAGAATTACCACCTCCCAACCTGGAGGATCTAACACTGAAAGTTGGAGATTTGGTGGTAGTCTGAGGAGATCAACACCTGGAATGCCGATCAAATTTCCTCGTGGAAAAACTCCTGGCGTCCATCTGCATTAAAGACGTATAAAATAACATGGAATCGGTGGTTAAACTGGGCAAAACTAAAAAAGGTGGCCATTAATAAACTGACAGGATCTAAACTTGCGCAATTTTTAGCCGACTTATACGTAATATAATTACAATTTCTTTTACATAAGTCTGTACTCACTACACTTTGTACATCAAGTATGTCAAGTTATCTAAGCTCTCATGCCTTAGAAAACATATCTTAAAATCAATTTCCTTGAAAAATGAATAGAAAATTAAGCCACCTATTTAGGACATCAACGATTTAGCGAATACCTGTCTAAATGATCAATAGATAGAAATAATATACTCGTTTATCAAGTTTCTCGCCACACAGCTATTTTATTGCTTTTGTGTTCTGGCCGGCGTATTCACGATTTATCTTTATTTCGAGTCGATCCCGATCTGTGCATTAAATCTCAGGAAGCTATGATTTCATGGCCAGAGTTTGGATCAAAAACTGATAACAGCGATTACAGGCAATCAGGTTGGAAATTATTGGGTAATTCAGATAATGCTAACTTGAACCCTATAGTTTGGATACAAACATTGTTAACGCTGCTAAACAATCTGCAAGAGACTGCGAAGACTTCCGAGTTTACTTATGACGTTTAGGGGGCCTCCTAAAGCTGCCTCACGAGCTGTCATTGCTGGCTGGATAGAACACCTGTTTAAAGACGCAAACATTCCGTTTAGTCCTGGTAGTGTCCGGTCAGCAGTAGCGTCAAAGAATTGGTTAAATTATTCCCTGGTGGAGATCCTCTCACGCGGAAATTGGCTTTCTGCCAACACTCTCAAGAAATTTTACAGGCGTGAAATAATGCAACGAAATATTACTACGAGCGTGACTGAATTATTCAATCCTGTTGATTAATGTTCACACAATTCATTCAAGTTAAAATTAATCAATGTATAAACTGTAAGATTTAAAATTTCTAATCAATAATTACAGCTGATAAAGCTTCATGATTTAGAATGATTGACTAGCGAAAGTCTAAAACTTTAATTATCTTTCCGAAATGTCCTTACAGAAATCTGTTTAATACAGCAATATGTTTCACATTGGCGTTTTCTTCATTGTGTACCTTTCCGTTCCTCACCAGGCGATAACAAACACTTCTCATTTATAAGCTTCGAATAACGGTCAAGTACTTTAAATAGCAGCGTTTTCCCCTGAAAGAAAACGCATATTAAAATACTTACCTTATTCGAAGCTTACTTTATAACTCTGCCTGGTGAATAAAAGCCAATGAGGCAAAAATGTCGCCGCACCTATTTTATAAGCTTACAGATGGCGCCACTGCCTACTGAGCAACGGAAATACGTCATCAAAGAGTACTAAAATGGTAAAAGACTACGGGAAGCGGATATGCCTATCTCATTTATAAGCTTCGAATAAGGTAAGTATTTTAATATGCGTTTTCTTTCAGGGGAAAACGCTGCTAATATATAGTTATTAAAATATTTTATAGTATTTATATTTAGACTGACGTGAATCTACCACTGCACCGGTTCGGAGCCTAGATTCTGCTGAGAAGAGCTGGCAAGGAACTCAGAAGCCCATAAAGGACAGTGCCCAAGTTGGCCTATGAACCAACAAACATTTGACATTTGTCATAATTCTGGCCAGGATTTAAGACATAATTATCATTTATTATATTGTCACGGACACTTCTGATTTTTGATATCAACATTAAAAATCCTGAAAAGATTTATCGTACGATAACATTTTTTTAATACCATTTATGTTGCTTCGTCTGTGCTCTCTGTTGTTTAGCCATCGTAACAATATTTTTGACGTTTTGCGTAGTTTGACGCATTAGGCAATTCACGGGATGTCAACTCAGATGCACAGATCTAGCTTTATTAGTAACTTACACTTTTATTCACTTTTATTTGTAGACACTGTTACATTCCAATCCTGCACGATCATTGTCATCAATGCGACGAGCCGACAGCGAATCAACCTCATACACCTCCGTTGATTGATTTCATACTGCGAAGAGCAAAGAGTATATAAACACTACGTGCGAAGAGGGGCAAGCACAACACCAGGGTGGCCAGTACTCAATAAAACTACCATTTAGTAATAGTGCTGCCCAAACTATTCTCAAACTACCCCAGTTTAGTAATCGAATCATAACAATTGTTTGTTTGTTTGTATTGAATAGGGTCCGGAACTACGGGATCGATTTTAAAAATTCTTTAACTAATATAAAGCTACATTATCAGGGAGTGACATGGGCTATATTTTACAATGATTGAACAAAACATTCAGTAAAAAATAGTAGTAAACGTAAATCAAGTCGGAGAAACGTGGGCGATGTGCTCATCTACCGACGCCGCGACGTGCAATTACTTTTGACAGAGCGAAGTCTGTCGCAGCAGCTAGTTGATAAAACGAAGTCACCTTGCAGGCCGTCTGAAATCGGTGATCTTGGTTTAATTTGTCCCAGATATTCAGTATATTTTAATGTACCTAAATTACGTCCAATATGTAGCCGCCCTATCGTAAGCAAACGTCGAAGCAACATTCCGTCGGAATGGTAAACAATCGACCGCGGAATGCGATGGGCCGCCACCGGACGCATTATCGCGCCCTATTGGAATCTGTTTTGTTTGTGCCCTCGAGTGCGGTCGCAATATCGGGGAGTGCAAAACATATATAATATGCTACCTACTTCTCATAAATTCTAAATTCAACCTGCTTTTGTTTACGAAGCCGTATTTTAGATTTTATTGATGACGTCGTATTTATAGATACAGGGTGTCCCAGAAAGTAAGGATCACATCGAAATAGCGCATAGCATCATTCCTGACCATTTCCTGACCATTTCATGACCTGGTCATTTCTGACCTTTTAAACGCCGTCAATATTGGTCCGATTTCTAACTGTTAAAAAGTTATGATTAATTTTAGATTTTTCCAGATAATCGCCTAAGTCCATACAAAATTAATTATTAAAAAAGTATCAAACGTACTCACTATTCTTTTTGCCAAAAGATTAGCAGGTGATTTGTCTTACTTTAACTGGATACTTTAGTGAGTCAGAATACCCAATACCCATGTCAATAAAAAAATCTTAAAATATTACAAGAAAAAATGTTTATCAAAAAAATTACTACATATTCAAGCAGATGTCGTGATAAACTACTATGGGTGTGAGAAACTGATAAACATACCTTATTTCTTAATGCATACTTATATAGATAATAACACTCAGACGCACAACCAACACAAATGTTCGTCACATAAATGTTTCGCGATCGCTGACATTGCACAAACAGGCCAGTCAAATAGAAATACATTGCAAATGCACAACGAAACGAACAAAAAGTATTGTAAAAATGCCTGATTCTAAGTGGTCAATGTTCAGGATTGGTAATCAAGGTAGGTACTCATTAAAAGCTTACACGAGTTGCTAAACAAATCTATTTTAAACATCGCGGCCAAATATTATGAGTGTATCCAATTAAGTGGTATAGTTGGGGGGTTTGTTATAGAAAGTACCTACTCTTAATCACTGAAAATACAATATTGATTTCGAAAATGTTTTACTGCTGTAAGAAATATAGATAGGTAGGTACTTACTTTACTTCAGAAAAGTCAGGCTTCAGAAAAATAATCAATCTTGTATTTTTTTTTATCAATTCAAAGGCTTCATTCGACACGATTGGCGTAGTGCGCTGTATAGTGCAGTCATTGAAGCATTATTGCTCCGAATTTTTTTACTGTGAACCGAATTGCATACAATTTTGGAATTAGGTTCATCTTACCCTTAACTTCAAAAGTGAAAATGATTTGAACTCCGCAACCACCCTGGGGGTGGTTGCCACCCCTTCTCGGGGGTGAATTTTTTTTTTTTGCAAAATTACCTCGGATATCGATAGAAGGCCTAATTTTAAGCAAAAAATCATCTCTAAAGTTTTTCAAAAAATCCAATACTTTTCAAGTTATTGGCAATTGAAAATTCGCAATTTTTTCACGTTTTTCATCGGTTTTTTGCAAATATCTCCAAAAATATACGTTTTATCGAAAATTTTACGAAGAACAAAATTGTAGCAGGTAAAACAATGAACAATTTCGTTTTTTATAAAGTATTCTAAGTGCAATATTAAGCTAGATATTAAAGATCAAAGCCGTTTTTTATTTTGTCTGAAATTTAATCGATGTGGTCAATGCCATCTAGCGCCGAGCAGATGCATTTTATGCATTCTAATACAAAAGGGTTTTGTAGTGCTTGAAATAAGCTTTAAAATGAGCACTATTAAAAGTCTTTTGCACGTATAATAAGTGAGCTGTATTGCAAATAAGGGGAGCATCTAATGTTTTTTCTTTTAAATCAATGGGTTTCATAAGTGCCATTTCCACCAAAATTACAATGAATCGTATTCCGCCTAGAATTAACTTTATTATGAAGAGTTTGATAGATAGTATCAGTTTGGCTGCTTCAGGACACATATTTTTCACTTTTTTTTCATAATATCTCAAAAATGACGACAGATACGTATAAAAGTGTACGGATTAAAAATTTAGGTATTTTTCTGACAAACAATTTGGTTTTTTTGTTTTTTCTGTCAAACAAAAATTGACGGAGATATGATTGTTTAAAGAGCGCGTGGCAGCGCAATCACAGCCTCTCTTAAGCCCTTTAACCCTTCACCGTTTTAGAAAAAGGTTTTTTACTATATATTGCAATAAAGGATGTTGTAGCTCTCTTAATTACCTTTACAATGGTTTTTTATAAATTGTGATAGCATGAAAATTGAAGGAGTTATGGTCCAAAAACTTATCATATTTTTTTCTACTTAGTAACTGAAATTTATTTATTTTTTTCAAGGGGTTGAAAATGATTTTAATATGAGGTAATTATGTTAGAAAATACTTCACAATTTCACCACTTACTATTAGACATGTTTTCTAGCGATAAAATGGCTCAATGTCAATTTTTCCATTAAGGGGTTGTTTACACCCCTTAAAAATAATAGGCGGAGTTCAGATCATTTTCACTTTTGAAGTTAAGGGTAAGATGAGCCTAATTCCAAAATTTCATACAAATCGGTTCACAGTTAAAAAAATCGGAGGTAAGACCGTATTTTTCGCTTCAATGACTGCACTAGTAGCACGGTTTCTCGCCTTTAATTCCGTAGTGTCCCGGGTTCGATCCCCGGTCAGGTCAATTCAGGAAACGATCTTTTCTAAATTGGCTTGGGTCTGGGTGTGCTGGGAGACGCCCCTGGCTTTATTCCTTGTCTGGTACCTCGTAACACAGGGATATTTATCCCTCCTTCGAGACCATGACAAGAGGTGTGTTGTCTGGCGCATATTTATTTATTTATTTCATTCGTGCAACATGAGTGATAATAATTACACAAGTGGTGTCACCAGAAAATTTTAAGGAAGCTTCTGAGGGCTGAGTGCGAGTTGCAGTGAGAGAAGTGAATAACTTCAACATAGCGTTTGCGAGAAAAATAACGCGAATTTATATGGTATCGAATGAGCGCCATTTAGCGGCCTTAATGTTGCGCGTATTCGCCGCTAGATGACGCTGACTCGATTTCATACTAATTGACATTTACGTGCTCGCAAAACGCGATGGTGAAGTCATTCACTTTCCTCACTGCAACTCGCACTCGGCACTCTGTTCCTATCAAGTAAAATAATTAAACATCATCGTTTTGAAGATTCTCAACATGGTTTTCGCAACGAACAATTACAGCTAATTGTCGCCCAAACATTGCGATGATAAATAAAGCAATTTGCCGTAATTGTTCGTTGCAAAAACCCATTTATGTTTAGAATTAATACTTAAGTAAAATACAACAAAAAAGTTTAAAATGGTATTGTCAAGATTTTTTGTACAGTTATATATGACAGAAATAAACCTATAATTCAAATATTAAAGTTCCACCTCCGCAATAGCTAAATATAAGCTCTTTGCAAAATATCCATATAGTTTTCCAATTGACAAAATAGTTCCAATATGTCCTTAAGTTCGTCAACAGTAACATAAATCTCACCGACGACAGGGTATAAGCCCGTTTCAATAGTCCATTTGACGCAGGACAGAGTTGTTAAAGTTCTCGTGCCCAAGTTATTCAATTTAATCTGTATAACAGATTGAATGACCAGCAATATGTAATCAAGGAGAGTAACTTGCAGCATACTTGCGTGAGACCTTCACACGTGTCAGAAGTTTGCATCGGTCAGGCAGTTCACACTGCAGACCTCGTGCAGGTGTATTCTACTTCGCCGACTCTTACCGCAGGTTGAAGTTTCTGTTTGTATGGTGAGATTAAAGGACGTCGCGCTCCAAACTTAATTTCAGTATTAATTAATAGTGAAGTAATCAGCCTTAAGTGAAGATACAACCCAACGCAAAGAATATACTTACTGTTATTGTAATTCAAACATATTTTAAACTACTGGTATTGGAAGTTTGCAGGAATATTTCCTTAGAAACGTATAATTTTCTAGTAACTCAACTTTAATCCTAAAGCTAGAATTGGTACATGAACCCAACTTGACAGTAACCGTTACCAGTTCAACCCCTTGTTTATGCTCTGTCTATTTATTGAGGAGCGCAAACTGCTTTTCAGACATATGAATTCTTCAACATACAATGTATGACAGAGACTTTATTATTTTAATGCTGGGTTTTCAGTCAGAGCGGACTCTTCAAAATCAAATGGATGGAGCGTTGATCGCTACTACAGTCTCTTTTTTTCAACAAACGAGTACTGAGTATGTCTCTCGCACATTTCTGATATTGACAGAGTGAGATGGATCACCGTTAGGGGCGGGGCCACGCCTTTGTTCTTGTTTTAAAATTGTTAAGGCCCGTTTATAGTGAATACTTCTAAATTTTACTGTAAATTATTATTTTTTAATTTGTATACTTAGTGTAAGTATTCGTAAAAAAACTCTGTTTGCGTTATTATATGGTATTTTCATAAATAAACAACAATAAAACAATTTTGTTATAGGATTTTGATAGCAATTTTGTTACAAATCAGCAATTTTGTTTCAATTTAAACAATTTTGATAGCAATTTTGTTACAAGATCTTCTATTCTTCTGATGAATTTTCTGCAGATACGTCAATAATAAACGGCTCTAAAATATTTTCTATATGATTGTCGACTTCGTACTTTTATGATTCGATCTCGGTAATTAATACATGATTGACACATGACGATCATTTTTGTCTATTCCCTTTAGCTACTCCTTTAGTAGTTGATGACTCAACTGAATGTACAGGAACTACAGCGTTTGTGTGGAACGGACTTAATGTTGATTGTGTGGACCAATAGCAACGCGGTCAAAGTTTTTGGTACACGTTTGTTAAAAAAAACAGACTATAGTGCTTGCATTTTTGTTTTTGATTTCGTGACATTTTCCATGAATTCGTCAATGGTTTATTTTATTACCGCAACTTACTGAAAAATTTGTGATACGTTGGTTAACTAAACTAGTCTCTAGACGGAATAAAATTATATAAAAATATCGACTGTTTTAAAGACTGGTTTTCTTGTGTTTGATGGTGATTTTTCCATGATTTGCAGGTAGATTGTAGTTGAGTTTTTAAAATAATAATTGATCGGTATTATAAGAAAAAAGTGCACTTTTCATTAATTTTTACCCCGTTTTCACTGAAACCCAACCCTCTCTCCAAGACTCCGAGAAGAGCGGATGGTTTGGACGTAACGAGGGTCGTATCCCTATTCCGATCAACCTTTTTTGATTAAACGAACGTGTTGCGCCATATAACGCGTTTATAGCGACATCTCGCGGTTCCCACCACTTGTATGTTGACCGTGGACCCTAGAACAAAAAACAATTGGAAGCATTTTTATTATTGTGCTTACAACGACATATACTTATAAAGACGAGTAAGGCTTAGGAAATAAGGGCTTAAAAGGGCTGTTCGCATTTCGCACATTAGAAGATGAGCAAAGGTATTGTGCTATGTAAGCTGGGGCCTTATTACATCCATTATAACTTGTCAAGTTCATTCCCTAAATTAAGCGTAGGGAGCAATGACGTAAATCTTCTTTCAATTCCAGCTAGTCAGCGGTTACCTGCCACTAACCCATTTCCTAGGCTGGATATTTACAGACGAAATTGCTCGCTAGGAAATTAGCCTGACTGGATATAAGGGATTGTAAACAGGCCTCTGGTAACTTATACTCAAGTGAAACTAAGAGGTACAGAAGGAAAAGGCCACTTCGTATTCTGCAAAATACTGCAAAGAGACATCTTTTTGTTTAATAATCTGTTTAGCATTATCAACAAAATTATAATTTAAATAAGCTTTTTTATGTTGATCATTCTAAATATTTTGCGTTGCATGCTGTTTATTTTAAATCAGAAAAAATACTCTGAAATCTCTGTTCATGATACTCTGTTTTTATTAAATTGCAGCACATGGAAGACCAGACAAATCATCCACCTGTGCATTCACAATCTCGTATTTGAGTATCGAACACATTCGAAACTGTTTCGTCAGATATTCTGCTTCTGTGCTATCTACATGAGCAGCAATTTGCTTTTCAACTCCTGACCAAATGTCATTTGAACCGCATCATCATCATTATTTCCCGTACAACTCGTTTGCGGCGTTTGTAATGACTTTAGGGTGGAATTGGGACAGATGCTCGTATTGTAACGTGATCGCTTTTGACTGACTGGTAACGAAATATGGGTTACGACTGCAAGTGTCGGTACTTCTTCTGTGAGCGCAAGCCCATATAACTGTACGTCTACCACGAGTTGCCAATTTAAATTTACGTTATCCCATCGCGTCGCGTAAAAACCTTCGTCTTAGCCTCACTCTTAAATGTTTTAGAGTTTTAGGGACTTGGTTAGGTTTTTATTTCTTGTGCATCGCGAAAAGGCGATGGCTTCCAACCACCTAGTCTCGTGACCGTACAAGAAAACTTACGCTATCAATTCAAATGATATTGACACGAGGAACAAAGGTGGACATTTTAACACGAACACGAACGACCATTTCTACATATTTTAGTTCACTGCTTGACTGCTTGGTACTAGACTGTGTTTCGTATGTAAGCTAAGTATAAGAAATAAATTTTCTTTAAACGCGAAGAGGTATTTAATGAGAGGTATCTCACACAAGATCAATACTTAAGTGACATGTCGTCGACCTGAGTTGCCACTTCATTAAGACTTCCATAGCATCTGATTGCACACCTCGGGACGAACATACCCATAACAACTTAAGCCGCTTATCCACTATCCGACCCCTGATCAGACTAGCAGGGAATAACTACTTCACCGAACTAGTTAAGTGATTCAATGTATCAAATATTTTTAATTGACTGCTGTGTTAGGCATCGGTAATTGATTCTCAACCCATTCAAGAATGCTTGAGAAGGATATTTGTTGATTACTTTCTATATTTTAGCATTTAACAATGCTTGTTTTTCATATCTCAAGATAGTAAAACTAGATAAATTAGAATTTCGGACCTTGAAGATCCTGCCTGATTTCTTCATGGTCAAAAAATCGTTTTTTTCAGTTTTTCTATCTTTAGATAAGAATATTTGTGTTAATTTACAATATTATTGGTGTATGTTAGTTTGAGAACCGTATAGCAAGTTCAATTTAGTTTGGGGTTTATTATCATGACAATTTTCGAGCATTGTTATATTTAATTACTTTATAAACAGTAGTATAAGTATTTAATTAACTATTTCAATTTCTAGACACCATATTGGCAAACGTTCGGATCAGTTTCCAGGATCCTTCGTGAAAATGTGATGTCTAAATCGACGCACTCAAATGCTGAGAACCTTTGTCCGAAACTTTTGAGTAAAATTTCCTTTAAAATTACCATTTTTATTACAAAGTTTCGAACGCGGTTATTTAAATTCCTCCAATGTAAACAGAGCTTTTCTAGTCACGCCTGATGAACCGGGAGGCAGACTAGTTGAAGATGGCAAATTAATTCCTGCAAACGAAGCAGCTTCAATAAGTCTAGCCTGAGATTAATTAGATGCTTGTAGTACTTGCCGAGAAGTACATTAGTCTTTGCCTGCAGAGTATACTTTCTTACTATTTACTAAGAGGCCAAGTTCCTTTCGATACGATAGAGGCTAACAAGATTTAAAACCGTTTCACTTAATTATTTCACAAAATTTAAATAATATTTTCACGGAAATGACTGGTTCGTGTTTTTTGAGGTAATTTTTTAACGTACGGTCCCGCATACAGCCTCTTGCTGAATAAAGCTAAAACAAAAAACGATTTGGTCAGAAATGACTGAAAAAACTTCGTATAGAAAAATATAAATAGAAATATTTATTTGCATAAAACATAGTATGAAGGTGTCCTTATACCACGTTTTATGCAAATAAATATTTCAATTTCTATTATTAACATATTTATCCATATAATAAAACTGTAGAGGAGGTGAATTCTGCACATAGATTTTTTTGTTCGCGATTTACGCAACATCTAGGATACATTTCATCCCGATGTAATCCCTAAGGAATCAGCAGGGACAGGGATCAAGTTTTTATGGAAAAGTGCGTATGACCTACACCGGGAACCGGTTACTTGTTCGAATTTAATTTGACGAAAACGGTTGACCGAGGTCTTTTTTACTATCTGTATTGTTTGCCAGATTTTTAAACTATCGAAATATCATATAAGTATAATTTTACTGAACTACCTTTCACCGATTTCCAAAATAACTTTTTGCTACTGGCCGAAGTCTCTGTGGAACTTTTTTCATTTGCCAAATGATTTATTTGTCATACTGTTACTTCACCGATACAACGTTTTACCGAATATTGGCGATCGAAGCGAGCACGGCTGCATTCAAGTAAGCTGGCTTGGATCCAATATAGGTAGACCTCGACTTGCCGTCGTCACCTCGCCGTGATACTAGTCTGCCCTACACTAGAGTGTTATTCAAAAGCCGGAGGCGCGGAGGGAGAGCAGCTCTCGCCCGCCGTAGTGAATCTCAGGCACTTGCACTGCGCAAGCGAGCGTGGGTGACTGGGATTTACTACGCAAAGGCGAAAGGGCTGAACTTCCCGCAGCGCCGAAGAAGAAGCAATACTCATGCTATAGTGTTGCCCAAAATCGGTCTTGGTCTTGCAGTCTTGATCTTGGTCTTGCAGTCTTGGTCTTGGTCTTGCAGTCTTGGTCTTGTTCTTGCATTTTCGCAAGACCAAGACCGAGAACAAGACCGCCTAATTTGAGCAAGACCAAGACCAAGACTGACCGTGCAAGATTTGAGCAAGAACAAGACTAATCCTGCGAGACTCTTGCGTCTTGCAGTTAGGACTTAGTGTCGTTTCAGGGAGTATTGGAGTTCGGGTATACGCTTAGAAACTCCAAAAAATATAAAAAAAATTGGAAAATTGGACTGATTAAGATGAACATGAAGACGTAATAGACTTTGAGAAACTGTATGCATGTCCCTCAACGTCATTTGGATCTGGATCTTGTCTTCAAGGCTTAGATGTTGACGAGTTGGAGGAGTACCTAAGTCAACCCAGAGCAGCCAGCTCGGAAGACATTTTAGAGTGGTGTAGGACACATGAGACAGAATATCCGACTTTATCGAAGACTGCCCGTGATTTTCATTCAATACCTGCACTTCAGTATCTGCTGAGAGATTATTTTCTAAAGCGTCATTAGTAATTAGAAAACATAGAAATAGGCTGCGTGATGGGTCAGCCAGATGGTTACTTTGTATTAATTCGTGGCCAAAGAATTAATATAAAGTATTAGTAATGTTAAAGCTATTGTGTACTGTTCTGTAATTTGATTTGTGTTGTATTTTTATTTAAATAAATGTTTAATTCAATAAATACTGTTCTGTAATTTAATTTGTATAGTTTTTAATTTTTATTTAAATAAGTGGTATATTGTATAAATTGTGTAACTCTTTTATTCCATTGCATATAAGGTGAGGCCTTGGCTGTCTATTTATTTCTTTCTAGACATTCAAGGGGGTCCAAACATACATGTCAATATATTTTTTTAGCTTCTGTATAATGTATCTAAAATTGTTAAAGTTAAGTTAAAAGTCAAGTTAATGTCATTAATTGGTTTTATTATCTGTTTTAACCATCTCTTAACACATGTAAGCTAATTAAATGTATACTTTTACTATGGAACAGACTGACTCCCGGAGGTCACGGTAGATAGCTCAGTTGATTAGAGCATCGGCACGGATCGCTTAGGTCGTGGGCTCAAACCCTACCCGGTGGCAGATAATTTTTCGAATTTCTCATTAAATGTTTAGACATTCATTAATTTGGTTGGTCTTTACTCTGGTTATGTTAATTCAAGCTCAAATGTACCTACTCTGTTACGTTCTTATAAGATATAAATGAACGTTTAATAAATAGCAACAGGCATAAAGGTAATTGCGAGACTAGCGATACTCTTGCTGCAAGACCAAGACCAAGACCAAGACTGGGAGCGCAATACCAAGACCAAGACCAAGACCAGGTGTATTGGCGCAATACCAAGACCAAGACTGGCTAAGTCTCGTCTTGTTCTTGCATTTGGGCAATGTGCCGGATGGTCACGTAGTAAGATTAGGCACACACAGTGTACGTGTATGAGTTCGTATATAAGCTTTAGTAGAATTATAATAAACCAGACTATTACCAACTGTTGTCTCATTTCACTGCCATTCCGTCTGTGTTTATATAGTAATTCTTAAGGTCCAACTGTGTCTTATTGCGTCTCCTCGACAGCACCGCAACAGTGGTGACCCCGCGTCGGAACAAATACGCGACCCTGAAACAACAAAACGGTATTTTCCGCGCAAATCGTGTATCAGTGCGTCGTAAGAAGTCATTATCAGCACCGACGTCGTATTCCATATTCCGGAATTCTGGAAGGATCAGCCCGTCTTTGGTTTGCCCAATTTGAAGCAGTCATCGCACTACAAAAGCAAGCCATCACAGAATCTTCGTATCTAGATAAAGGACACCCTGTATAAACGACGAAGCGCAAGCGAAGGTTATTATCAAATGTTAGAAGGTGTGCTGACGCAGCTAAAACAAGTACAAACGGAAATGTGTGCAAAAACGATACGAAACACAAGAATAGCCGACGCAGCAATAATCGCAAGTATGTATTACGCGCCGAAGTCAAGTTCAAGATCGCGTAACAAAGAAGCAACAATTTGTCATTATCATCGTAAATATGCAAAATACGCTCACAGATGTGAGGAACCATGCAATTGGAAGCAACCCTTTTTAGCGACCGAAAAGGTCGAGGTTGAGTTTTTTTTTTAATCGATACAGGAGCAAATATCCTAGGTAATGTAACCCCTCACTGTTACCGACCGAGAAGGTCGAGGTTGAGGTTTTTAAATCGATGCCGGAGCGAAATTCTTGGTTAATGTAACCTCTCATTGTTACCGACCGAAAAGGTGGTATGAGGTGTTTTAATGATACCGGAACAAATGTGTCCGAAGTGTAAGCTACATCTAGGCCGCAGATGGTTCAAAAATTAACCCATGCAGATTGTGTTCGAAAAATTGTACGAAAATGGGTTTATTAATTGGTTAGTTAATTCCTCCAGAGCGAGTTTGATTTCTTAGGTTATCGTGTAACGAAACGAGCCAAGGGATACGCCAGGAAGAAGAAATATTATAAAGCATCAACAAGTTCCCCAAGCCGAGGACAACAAAGGTGCTAAGAAGATTTTATTTCACAATATTGCACACATAAGTGGCCGTGACAATATTATCGTAAAAGTGCATAGGCATAAAAAATCACCTATGAGAAGGTATTTGCCTGCACAGCGTTTATTATAAATAATGGTTCGAGAACGTGATGGTTTGGAAAAAGACAACAGCACGTACATGATAAGATCAGGTAGATTATTCAAACCAGTGCTCAGATTCCGTTGAAGTGATATAATTAACATCCTAAGTCATTGCAATTTTTCAGGACTTCAGTTTTGCAAGAGGGTAAATTATGTTTTTTTTAAAAGGGGGGAGTACTGTGCCGGATGGTCACGTAGTAAGATTAGGCACACACAGTGTACGTGTATGAGTTCGTATTTAAGCTTTAGTAGAATTATAATAAACCAGACTATTACCAACTGTTGTCTCATTTCACTGCCATTCCGTCTGTGGTTATATAGTAATTCTTAAGGTCCAACTGTGTCTTATTGCGTCTCCTCGACAGCACTGCAACAGTGGTGGACCCCGACGTGATGTCACGTCGGGGTCCACAACAGGCAACACTACTCATGCATGCATGCATGTTCACTTGCATGCTTGGTTGCATCCATTTTACAATGCTTGCCATGCTTGCATGTTTGCTTGCATGCTTGCTTGCTTGCTTGCATGCATGTTTGCTTGCATGCTTGCTTGCATGGATGCATTTCACAATGCTTGTTTGCTTGCATACATTTTACAATGCTTGCATGTATGCTTGGTCACATGCTCGCTTGCATGTTTGTTCGCACGCTTGCTTGCATGCTTGCTTGCATGGATGCATTTCACAATGCTTGTTTGCTTGCATACATTTTACAATGCTTGCTTGCTTGCATGTATGCTTGGCCACATGCTTGCTTGCATGTTTGTTCGCACGCTTGCTTGCATGCTTGCTTGCTTGCTTGCATGGATGCATTTCACAATGCTTGTTTGCTTGCATTCATTTTACAATGCTTGCTTGCTTGCATGTTTGTTCGCACGCTTGCTTGCATGCTTGCTTGCATGGATGCATTTCACAATGCTTGTTTTGCATGGATGCATTTCACAATGCTTGTTTGCTTGCATACATTTTACAATGCTTGCTTGCTTGCATGTATGCTTGGTCACATGCTTGCTTGCATGTTTGTTCGCACGCTTGCTTGCATGTTTGCATGCTTATATTTTACAATGCTTGATTGCTTGCATACTTGCTTGCTTGTTTGTTTGTTTGCCGACTTGCATGTATGCTTAGTAAAATAAAAAAGTGTGGTAGTTATTCTGCATGTATATTTATTGAACCTAAATTACATTATTTCTTAATTTTTTTAAGTTTCACAGTACTTGTTTAGGTAATTAAATTTTCTCTAGTCTTGAATCTTTAGAAATACTTAATAACAATACTTTTGAAAGTTCTATTAAATATTTCATTTTACTTAAGTTACAAAACAGTGGTATATGAATGTTTGGAAACATAATTAATACTTACAACAAATGTTAATTCGGCCAAGCATAACTTCAGTAAAAAGGTTTTCGACCAAGTGAAACGTCGGAGTAACGAAAAAAAAAGAATAGATAATCGTTAAACTGATACAGTGGCAAACGTGCTTTCGACGAAGTGAAAAAAGACAAAGCGAAATTAGTCAAAAAAAAATCGGTTTTAAATGAAATTCGGTCAAAAAAATGGTCTTTAGATAAGTAACCCCTAAACCAGCGCCACCTAACGGGTCTAGTTGTGTGCTCGTCTTGAGAAAGCTTCTGGTTAAAGGTATTTAATATACAGCAGAGACGAGAATGCTTTTGTTGTGATTAAGTACTGATTGTTTTTGCTTGTAAATTCAAACTTAGTGTTCTGTCTAAGTCCGTTATTTAAGTAAACAATGATAATTAATGTCTCATCACTTATTATTATTCACATGACCATCTGACCCAAAGTAGGCAGGTGTCAGTAGGTACTGTTGGTGTCAGAGACTCCGAGACAGACGGAACGTAAAAGTTACTTTTATTATCGGTTGTTAACATTTTAGCCATCCGCACAAAACGTTTCAGTGACTATATATATAACACTCATACCCAGTAAAAATACACGTAGGTACATTGATATACTTTTCACTAAAGTTTTTCCTGCGTGCCGATCAATTCCCATGATCTTTAGTGCTTCTAGCCATTGCGTCAACGAACCAGTCAATTTAAAATCTATCAAATTCTCTAAAGTTATTTAATCAACATAACATATTTCCATATTGCGATGCCTAACAAGGCGCATGTGTACTCTTGTGCTTTACTTAAGTGTGTAGTTATAAGGTCCCATGTAATGCAATTTAATAAATGAATAAATAAATAAATAAACCTTTTTAATAATGAAACGAGAGTAATGAACGCCAACACAGTACCACATAGACCTATACACTGAAATTGAATTGTTAATTATGAACCGAAACTAAGAAACCACGGTAAATAAGCACATTTCTCGAAATTATTTACTGCCACTGTTTGCGGCTCGTTTAGTGATCCCCGGGCATGGAGGAAAACGGCGCAATTCCTTTGCAAACGAAAGGCAACCTTGAAATAGGCTTTGATTGTTTTACTTATCACGAAACACGAGGAGGGAATCATGAATGAATAACGAACAGTCTAGTTTCGTGTTAAGGAGTTTCCACAGTGAAAGGTGTCAGCTTCCTCCTGGGCTGCGCCTTCAGCGAAACCTTCCGCTGCTTTCTTGCTTAATGCGGATCACGAATTCATTTAAATAATATCTATTGATTCATACAGTATTTCGTTAAATTAGAAGAAGCTACCATTCCCGTCCATGTGCGATCAGTTCATCAACGTACCTGGACAACTTACCCTTTACACTTTCCTTCGGCGAAGCAAGAAATACTTAAGCTGACAACCCGGCGGAGCGACGTTATCACATCTGAGAGTTTTGTGGTAATAAAATGTGACAAACACAGAAATAAATCTACATAGATAACGTAAGGCGATCCGTTTTACGGAACAGTAGCGTGGAACTTTTTTCTAGCTTATTGTGACGTCGCAATAGCGCTTTAGTGATGGTATCTGCCATATTTTTAACAATTTAATAAAGTTTATGGGAAGTTTAAGTGTAGTATTCATTGTAATGATCGCCACCGACATTACGTGAGTTTATCTGCACACTCTGGATACGCCAAGGTTTCGTACAAATCGGTTTCAGAGATGCTTCCTTCCGTTTACGCTTAAATTGTCGAATGGGCTCCCCTGAGGTTCTCGGTTCGCTAATGTGTGGCAAAAAACGAATGACAAATGATCAATTTAGAAATAACTCTAGAAAAACTAATTATTTGACTAACATCTCATTTAGCAAACATATTACTTTATAAGACAACAATAATTGACAAAATACAGATTTTGCTAATGTAGTACTTTGCAAACATTTCAAATATTAACATTCCATTTGACTAAATATTACGTTTATAAAATTTGTTATTGTATAAAATGACGGTAGATTAACCGTTATTTGATAAAAAATATTAAAATACTTACCTATCGCTGTACCGATGTCATTTCATTGCACTGTGGCCTTATTAAGATCTCTGAAAGCTTGCTCGCATTTGTCTGTGAATTGAGCGTCGTGACATTTTGTTATAGTACAATCATTTTACGAGCGCGCGTGCCAACGCTCTTAGTACCGAATAATAAAGTTTTAATTTCGTTAGATTCACGCGCGCTCGTGATTTGCAAGAACTATATTAAGATCTCCTATTTCCAGTCACGTGACCATTGCGTCATGCCAACTCAACTTCTACGCGGCGTATTGTTAACGGTGACGCTGCGATGGTGGCAAAATATTGTGTTAGACCCCTGTCATATAAAGTGAACTAGTTAGAATCATCCTTAGGCATACATTTTGGGTAGGAAAGATAAATCTATTCGTATGTTCTCATCAAAATATCAAAGTTTGGAACGGTATAAAAGAAAATAATGCCAGTTCGTTTCTTCATTCGTGTCATTCTTCTTAGTTGGTTCGTTTCATGTCAACCTAACATGCTCGCCGCTTGAAATGTAAGATTGAACAAAACGAATTCAGTCCAAATAGGTATTTTAATTTTGAATATTATTGTTTCATCGAATATTTACTTCATAGCCGCATTGTCGGCGAATGAACTAAGTGGCAAAAAAATGTATTGAGATTAAGTAACAATGTAATAATTAATTGTCCCTCGATGGAGTATTTTACTTGGTACTAAGTTTATATTAACTGAACATTATGAGTGATAATATTATTTGATTTGTTATTCTATGATATCAAATTTATTTGTAGCAAAAATCTATGATTAATAATTATTATAAGTAACTATTCTGTGTTTTAATTATTCTATGATATAAGAAACAATTTCTGTGATACGACATTATAAATGTAACCACTTTGCTTTTGACGACACCATAGGCGAAGTGCGCTGTAGCAGTTTCCTGCTTTGACTTACGTAGTGTCCCAGCTTCGATGCCCGGTCGAGTCTATTTAGGAAACGATCTTTCCTGAATTGGCTTGGGTTTGGGTATGCTGAGAGACGCCCCTGGCTTAATTCCTTGTTCGGTACCTGTTAACACTACAGAAAAGGCAATAAGTAATGCTCCAGGATATGTATCCCTACTTCGAGACCATGACAAGTGGTGTGTTGTCTGGCGCATATTTATTTATTTATTGCTTTTAGCACAGAGTCAGTCCATACAAAAACGTCACTCAGATCTATACTCAAGTACAGATTTTGTTTTAGAATACGGCCCTAAATGTCTCTTCTCCTTTGACACGCCAAGTACGTACACTAGCGTCATTTATTCTTATTTATGGTGTGGTGACATCGTACCAGTCGTGCGGCTTCTTAGATCAAATCATCTGAGTGGGGCTTCACACAATTTAGTGCCCAGACGTAAATAACGACGACAACGTAGAGGTGGCCGACCAATTTCAGTCAGTTTCTGGTTTGCAGCAATGTACCTGTTATTACCAACTGCTACAACTGCTTCTTGTGAAGGTTTGCCGAGCTGGTACGGTCAACAGCAGAAATGATGCATAATTCAATATACTCCCATTTTGATATAAACTTCATAGAATAGTTGATCACTATAGAAAAAGTCAATAAGTAACAATTAAGGCCTTCGCAGACGAGGGATTATCCGCGGCGTACTTTTTTTCCTGTCAAAATAGATCCCTTACAAACAGTTTGTAAGCGACTATAAACTCCGCCGAATAACCGCGGACGTCCACGGAGCGTTGCGGACTAAAGTACGCGGGTGTCCGCGACAAAAATAGAACGAACGAACTATTAGCTGTCAACGCACACGGCGGACTTTAGTTCTCGTTAATAATCGAATTGATATAAAGGGATCAGACCCAGTATTATCTTTTAAAACGTCTTTTCTCTTTCTTAAACTTCATGTAAACTACAGCGCAACGTAATCTCAGAATATTCAAATACTCTCGGACAACAAATGATCGCACACCGTGTTCGTTGAGTCCGCGGTAAATCCGCGGCGGACTCTTTATTAGCGGAGCGTACTTTTTTATCCGCCGCGGAGAAAACTCCGTCGTGTGCGCAGGCCTTTATCTCAATAATATAACTGCTTGAATATTTTAATACTTTTCTTCAAATATTATCAAGTTCAATTATCGCTTGGATCTGCGGGGTTGACTGTACGCATTGAGGTGTTTGTAACTCTCATAGATCAATAGCGGATTTTGCAATGTTTCGAAACCTATGCTTCTATAATCAACTCTTGCAAGAAACTAAAACTGGACTGGTAGGCTAGTAGTACTAGGCGGTAGGGTTATCTACACTAACATTATGAAGAGTAAAGATTTGATTGTTCGTTTGTATTGAATAGGTTCCGAAACTACTAATCCGATCGTGAAAATTCTTACACTGACAGAAAGCTCAACTATTCAGGAGTGATACAGTCAATATTCTATTATGATTGCAATAGAAATTCAGTGAAAAATAATAGTATTATTATGTAAATCTTAATAAATATGAAAATGGACACTAGTACGTCTTTCAAGAGTTGCTACTTTAAATTTACGCTATCGTTCGCGTAAAAAAATGTATTGGGATGACACATGACATGGCAATCTCAAATCCCAATACATTTTTTTACGCGAACGTTAATGTAAATTTAAAATGGCCACTCGTGGTAGACGTACAGTTGTCAAACATTTGACGGAACGAAGTCTGATGGGGCAGCTCGCATTAAATAAAGTAATTACCTGCTGTTTTTATCCAATATAATCAAGTTCTAATGACACGAAGATCGTCCGACTCCAAACTCAAAATTGGCGCTAAACAAAACATAATCTTCATCATTCTCTTGCATCGTGATCGTGAACCTCCTCTAATGTCGAACTGATGGTCGTTGGGGCAGAAGGGCAACTATTTGATAGCAAACAACAACCCTCAACTTACACGTGGAAGAAAATCAATTTTGCTCGACAAATAGTCGGCGAGATCGGCACGTTTGCGGGCAGCTGTTCAGGCTCAGTGTCGTGTCTCCACCGAAAGCACCTCGATTATATTCTCTGCATTTTAATCGAGTCTACAATCGGCAGGGATCAGCGGGTATCGATTGTTTGCCGAGGAGCTCGTCGTCATTAGAAGCGAGCAGATGGCGTGTTTCCCACTATCGTAGAGAAAATTTGGAGGAGTGTTTACGTTTCTTACGAAGTAACTGGAAAATATTATAAAATGTATTAGTATTTATTTTAATTTAGCCGTTATTATATTATACGAGGGTCATTTAAAAATTTCTTAGCCTATACCTAATGAAACCACTTGATTTTGATTATATTTTTATTTTTCAACATACTCTCCCCCGAACTGAAAATCTTTTTCCATCGACCCGGTAAGGCTTCGATAACCGTTTTAAAAAAATCTTCGTCTAACTACTCAAAATAAGCGTCCACGGCGGCTACGACCTCTTCATTTAAACAAAAATGTTTACAACCTAAAAAACATTTCAGCTTTGGGAACTGATAAAAGTGAACTGAACATGGGGGATGAGGTAACAATTCGAAGCCACACTGATGGATTTTTTGCCATGGATTGCACAGAGGTGTTAACGCGCGCATTGTCCTGATGAAACAAGACCTTTCTTCTCAATAAACCTGGACGTTTTTCTTTGATTTCTTCTCTCAAAGGACGCAGCAGGTTGCAACAGTAATCGGAGTTTATTGGTTCAGCCTTTTTTGAATAATTGACCAGAATTATAACCTTTGCATCCCAAAAAACCGACGCCATGACTTTGCCGGCCGATAAAACCACCTTTGTCTTCTTTAGGGTGGGTGATCCTATTTTTTTTCCATTGTTATTTTGTCTCTGGTGTGTTGTGGTGAACCGAGGTTTCATACATGGTTATAAATCTTATAATAAATTCTAGTGGGTCAGCTTCATATAACTCTAAACAATCGCGGGAAGTTGTGAGTCGGTTGCGTTTTTGTTTCACTGAAAGCAGCCGCGGTACCCACCGCGCAGCCATCTTAGAGAATCCAAGTTCAGTAGGAATTATATGATGTGTTCGCTCAGAAGAGATGCCTACAGTCTTAGCTATCCTCGACAGTCAATTTTCGATCAGATAAAATTTAATCACAATTTATTATTTGTTTTCATCAGTGGAAGCAGTCGAAGGCCGGCCACTACGGGGCTCATCTTGAATGGTCTCACGGCCACATGTTAAGTCTGTCACCCAGTTTTTAACAGTCACATACGAAGGGGCGGACTCACCCAAAGTAGCAGACATGTCTTCATGTATAGCTTTTGGAGTTAAACCTTTCAAATTCCAGTATTTTATCACGGCACGATGTTCAATTTTATCCTTTTTCAAAAATAGCTCTGACTTGATTTACGGTATCACGTGTTAACGAACAATGAATTATTTGGTAACAAGCACAGTTTAGTAAACTGTATACCAAATAATGTAGCTACAAAATGAGGGTAGTTATGAAAAAAACCAATGACTAACTAGGTTAGGTTAAGAACTTTCCAAATGATCATCGTAGATATGTATATTGCAAACTACATAAAACAATAATAATACCTCAGACTCTTCTCAAATGCTTTAACATTTAGTGTCGCAAGCAAACTGAAATAAATTTAATAAATGCCTTTCTATTTCTATTACAAAATACCAATGTAGAAAATAGTTCTAAGCCGGTCTCAAGGTGTACCAATTACTTTTTTTGAAGCACGGGGGCTGCAAACAATCATGTTGCATGTGAACCAATTGATTATATTTAGTTTTTGTAGTCTAATACAGACAGGTGTAATATCAGCCCATAATTGAGCTGCCGGTCTGAACTTGCCGAAGCTTTTAAGACAATATGGTCAGCTGAAGGACTCTATAATTCTTGTTGACTATGCAAAAGTCCACCTCAGCCTTGCAGGGTCGGCAACGTCGGCTCTTTGTTGCAGGTGTCTCTAAGCTGCGGCTAACGCTTACCATCAGGTGGTCCTCATGCTTGCCTCTAACCTTTTAAGGTTATACGTAATATTAAAAAAGTAAATGGGGAGGGCTTAGCGTTGCGGAGTATTAAAAATGTTAGTTTCTTAGAAAAAAAATCAGATGGCTTACTAGTCTAAACGAATCAGGAAATGCAAAAAACGTGATCACAGGAAGTGGAAGTGTCGTTTCTTTACATAGTAATCGAGCCAACAATTCGACAAGGATCTGAGGGTCCAAAGCTGTTCGATAAGGATGTTTTCATCATTAGAATACGAGTGGATGGTGAGGTACCTACTGCTGAGGCAAAATAAATAAGCACCAGCAGTTAAAGTTAGACAGATAAGCTACGTCACTTCTTACTTACTAACGCAAAGATCAGATATAGTCCAGCTTTTTAAGACATTGAAATTATTAATACATTTCAATTGTTTCTACAATTAACTTTTTCATGATAAAACTTAAACCTTAAGTTTTCTTTAACCAAAGTCCGTTTTAATCCTTTAAACATATTTAATGAGTTTTATGATAAATAATAGAAATCTTCTCATTGAGCGTAATTGACATAGCCATAGTCAATTGAAGTGCAGGCGCAAAGCGCTAAGGCTGATGGCCGTTGAGTGCGGAAATAGAAAACCTCTGGATTTACTTGACGGAAATACAACAAAAGAGAATCTATTTATTTATTTTATTCATTTATTAGATCACCAACAAGGTTACATTAAAACAAGGTAAAATCACTTACCTACATACTAACTTTTCGTGCGTAAATGTAAACTTAATAAAGGTGATAACAGCATGCATTAGGTGTCAACAGTACATGAAAACTAAAATCTAAAACCAAAAGCCTAACGAAAGTAAAAAGTAAAAATGAAAGTTAAAACAAGAACAGAAAAAATTGTGTCCACTTTAGGTCCACCAAAAATTGTGTCCATCTACAAAAACTTTTGTGAAAACAAACTCTACTATGAGAATACTGTGCTCTTGCTGCAACCAAAAAAGTATTTTCTTGGTCCATGGGCGTACAATGGGAAAAGGAATAACACATAACATAACATACCATCACGACTTCGTCCAGAACGGGGTAGTCAGAGGCAAGTGACTGTTGCCGTCATGGTGAACGGAACACTCAGAAGCCCACTTTTCACCAATGGTATTAGAACCCAATCCGGATAGCGGCGGAAGGCTCACCACCTGCCACTGGTGGTGAGCCTTCCGCCGCTGTCCGGATTGATTTGGTTTTTTATCGATGTTTTCCACCACCAGAGAGTTAGTCAGAAATTAAACAATGAACACAAAGATTATTGTTTATTAGTGTTATCAGTGGTTTAGAGCAGTTACCCGGATTGTGAAAGACGCGGGTTCGATTCCCGCTCGAGATCATAAAGGTCCGAAATCGAATTTCTCCAGTTTTTATATCTGTGAACACAAAGATTTTGGTTCTGGCCAGATTTAAATTCGGGACCACACGATCCGCGATCCGAGTTGGAGTGTTTAACCACTAGGCCACGACGCTAATAACAAAAGGAAGGTAGGAAGGAATAACAAATCACTCAATTTAAAAAAATGTAAGTACTTAGGTATCTCTTGTTTTACAGTGTAGTCTACCTTCTAGACCACGAACACGTCGTCTAGTTTCAATCGTATAACTAAGAGGATCCAGTAAAAATCTAAATCGTGCAGAGCAGACGCTGCGACCTCCCCGGAGCGCCGTCCGTCAGCGTAATTGGGCGCAGAGCTCCGCCATCTTTCATCATTTGCCGCCATCTTGAGATGCGACCGCAGCGCGGGAAATGAAAAAAGTTAGTTTTGAATTACATCCAATGCTCTTCGGTTGAGGCGACGGTTTTTTTTTGCTCAGATATTCGATGAAAACGTACTCGTACATTGAATTTTATTTTTATTGTTGATGTCAAAACGAATTGGTAGACTTGGTTATGGCTTTAAATTCATTAGCTTTTGTTTAAATGAACGATTTTTTCCGTAATAAAATCAAATGGGAAACTAGTTTTATTTACTCAATAGTTCATAACTCATACATAATATTTTTTACTTTAGAGAAGCGATTTAAAAGAGTGCCTTGATTTTTACTTCACCCTTGATGTCTTAATGAGAACACAAATCACACTATAAATTACGTAAATGTTCTCTCTGCGCGTAGCGTACGAGTTTGCAGAAATGAAAGTTCAGCTGATATCAGCAGTGTTTAATCTGTTTTGGTTGAGAAAAAAAAGAGCAACACTTAAACCTTTCTGAATACTCCTCTACCATACCTATATTAAAACACTTCTGTCGTCTCTTGAACAAGACTAATCGCTCAGCTCAATTTATTTATTTCGCTTAAAGCACTAAAAGTCGCTTGTTTTCCAGCGGTGGCGGTCAATATAAATATGAGAGGCGGAGGGGCACAGACGTGACTCGAATCGAACTGCCCGGGGCTGCCCGGACCGGTGCAGCCACGAAACCAGAGGGAAAATCTCGAGTCTCAAATATAATCTTATATTCCCCTTAGCGTGCTTTGATTATGTAAGAAGAATAAATTGACTTTTTATTATCAAAGAGAAGAATTATGGCAGTAATAACCTTCAAGGAGAAGCACAAAGATAGAACATATTTCACCTTTCTCTACAAAACATTCAGATAATGTTTGTAGTAGGTAATTTGGAATAATTCAATTGGGTAATTGGTCGATCCGTATTAAGTATCATATATTGTTCCTGTAGTTTTATTTAGCTTGAAATGTATTCTACTTTTCGTGATTTCGAAACCGTAATTTCTAAGTATGTATGAAACATGGAGGTTTGGTTCCCCAGTGAAACAATATGCAACAGAAACTAAGTGAAGATTGAAATAACATCAATATAACGGCACCTTATTTACAAACAGAATCCATCAATTTCGCCTCGATATTAATTAAAAACCAACAGATAATTCACAATAGTAAAACAGGCTGAAACCTAACTGAAATGAAAAAAAAATAAACTGAAAAAGCAGTGCGTTTAGCAGCCCCACCAAAAGGTCTGTTCCATTAGTAGCAGAATCGGTCCGTACCTAGTTCATTCCTTCAGATTTATGTTGCTTTATTTCTTCGGAGACAAACATCGCAGTTAAATCGCCAGTCCCTTCATCAATCCCGATCAGGACTGGTCGAGAGGTCAATCATTTCATGGACTCGTAGACAGGGCAAGTTTTTTGCATGGATTTGCGAGGATAAATGAAGTTCAAATGACGGATTTGTTTCTTATTATAAAAATGTCCCCAATTGCGAAATGACTATGTCATTTTCGATTGTATATGCTGCTAGATAATATTTACTCATCCGGAAACCATAACACGGTAAAACTTCCCACTCCTTAGCGATGTGACATAATGGAAGTTAGAGCAAAACGCCTCGTATGGATAAATTAAATATCCACAGTGAAATAGTATAGTAAACTAGTACGTCTGGGTTTCCTTCTTTTAGTGGGAGTATTTTCTTAAGTATCTACCCGTTTTTTTTCAAGCTGGACAATATTAAAATCTGATCTCACACAGAAGAAAGGAACCTTGATTCTCACTCTGAACTCTGAACTATTATCTGAGATGAAGAGAGCTCCTGAAAGTTCTGGGAAAAAAATGATATTTCTTAAATTCTTCAAATATAGGTAAATCTCACTCTTGTAATACTAGGAATTAAATTCAACTTAAAACAAAGAGCTTGGAATGCAACCTGCGTCCTTACAGCTCAGACGAAAATCGAGATAACTAAAGTACCCATGAAAGTGACAAGTATGAGGCTATATTATATCTCGGAGGCTATTACACGGTTAGCGCCTTCTTCGCTGACGCGATACGCATAACAAAAGCCCATAAAATATTTTAAGCGAAAATACCATCTATTGAAGAAAAGCAACCGGTGTGAAATGACACATTCATGAAGCAAGCTTGCCCTAGGGAGACGATATACTAGCATGAAATATGTCATTTTTCAAAGCGTAACCCTCCGGCTCATATCATTACTGTTTTTTTTAGAAATAAGAAATCATTTAGGGAATCAATTACTTACATGCCAACATGGTTTAAATCGAAATTTTGTTATTGTGCGTAGTCTGAATATCTTTTCGCCCGCTCTGTTTAGAAAAATCTAATTGCTTGTGATTTTAGGACATTTTAGCTCAGTTTTGTGGCAGAGATTCAAATTCATTGATACCCCGAATCCTGAAGCGACAATCAAAATTGAGCAACCTGTATAAGTATTACCATTTCTCCGGGCCCCTTGCTCTCTTTATGTTGTTCCTTCTTCAAGGCGTCCCGTTGAAGCTTCCCGTGGCTCTGCAGACTCAGGCAATCTGATCCACCGTCAGTTCTTTCAAATCTTCTTCATCTAGCTTTATATGTATAGCTGTCCCTCATATACAGTAACATGTGACAGGCAGATCATCATCAATTTCGAAGGGTGCTCGACTCTTATAGTCGTGTCTGTAGTCGATATGCAGCATAGCACGGGCAGTCTGCTAAACTCAAGTAAATGTACGGCCTCAGATGGGAACAAAATATGAAATATCTGGGCTCACTTTCGCTAAATTCATCTGACCTTTAACTAACCATCTACTTAAGCAAAGTCTGTATTATGGGTATAAGAAGGTGATAAACACACTTGAATATTTAGAGTCATACTTTAGAAGACAGGGAACAAATAAGTTTGTCATTATAAATGTTTGTTCATGAAGGGAACCGAACGCACGACTTGGCGTTACAGGCAGGACCTAAACGTATTGCACCAACAGGCCGTTCTTTTGGCAATGTTGGTCCAAATATTATCCAACAGTCCGGTGTACCAGCTCCTTATCATGTTGTCCCTTTTAATGTTTACTATAGGCGACAAGAAGCTTTTCTGCGTCGCAAAAAGTCACTGGCCCTCATCAGAGCAGGGGTTGGGAGCCGTCAAAACTTATTTGCTTTATGTAATGCTGGTCAGTAGTCGATGACGTTATGAAAGCTAACTACTCAGGTTCATACAAGAAGAAGTTATTAGGTTTTTTTTAATGACCCTGGTTGTAGTACAAAAGGCTACCTAAACGGTATGTAATGCCTCAACATATGAAATAATGTGGGCTCACAATGTAAAATACAAAAATTCTAATAACCTATATCGAAAGTTAAACATTAGCAAAAAAATATCTTTCGGATGTTGTAAGGCGCTTACCTACCTTTGATGAAACAACGTAAAAATACACTAGAAAAATTCACCAGGTCCGTAAATTACCTCGGCAGGTTAGTTGGAAGTGAAGCCGATTGGATTGCAAAAAAAAATCGCAAATCGCGCGATTCCTGGAACCAAGAGATTGATTTTTTCTAATTTATATTTCTAGACTAGTTGTTATTTGTTAATATGCCAATGTCGACCGGTGGGTCGTCTTCGGTACGGTTCAGTTAATAAGACCTTCAAGATCTTCAAGTAGGCAGACTTGGCGTAAGAATGAGTGGCACTTTAATGTCGGAGGGCAAGCCCCACTCGGAGCCGCTGAGCCAGCGAAACGAGGTAAGTGTGTTTTACAATGTTAAAATGTTTTCATAAGTCTTTACGGGCTTTTTTGCGTAGTATATGATAAGGTGGATAAGATAATTACTAATTTTTTCATCAATTGTGATGACTTGCTTTCAATGCAAAACAGTAGGACATAATATAAACAACAATTTTAACAAAAAAAAACCAACTTCAAAAAAAACTATTCCAAAACAAAGCACTAAAAAGTAAAGAAATAATTGCGTATTCTTCTAAAACTTATACGATAATATAATGTAGGTACAATTATTGTTATTGTTGGAGTCGGTGTCAGCCAAGAAAACACTACAATATACCTTTTTTTACATCTCACGCCGACTCCAACAATAACAATAATTGTACCTACATTATATGTATTATCGTATTATTATACTGACTACTGTTGACTGGCCTGTTGGCGCAATGGCAGCGATCCTGCCTTTAGAGCAAGAGGTCGTGGGTTCGATCCCCACCCATGACAAATATTTGTGTGACGAACATTTGTATTTGTTGTGTGTCTGGGGGTTATTATCTATTTAAGTATGTATTTAGAAATATTTAAGTATGTTTATCAGTCTCTGACGCCCATATTACAAGCTCAGCTTAGTTTGGGGTCAGATGATCTTGGTGTGAATTGTCCCAGATATTTATTATTGTTTATTATGAGCTACCTTGCGCATCTTTGTAACACATCTTACTCAATCCGTTACCAAACACAGCATCAGTGCAGAAGCTTTAATAGTTCGTAGCTCAGCTTGCACATCCTCGCAGCATAGCACATCTCTGGTGGAAATGCAGCCTTAAGCTCTTGCAATACCATAGAGGTTTAGGGTTGCGTGCAGCTTCATTTCCGCACCAACACAAATGCCTGATGATGATTTGTACACAGATGCCTTCTTGGTCTAGGTGATAGTAGTCGCCTTTTAGTTAGTTTATTATATTATTAACTACCTTTACGTGGCAGTTTTGTACATAATTTTATTACATACATACATACATACCATCACGCCATTTTCCCAACGGGGTAGGCAGAGACCACATCTTTCCACTTGCTACGGTACTGACACACCTCTTGCGCTCCTTCCACTCTCATTAATCCTTTCATACAAGCTCGTCGATTATGGGTACTCCTGACCTGACCTTTTCTGAGCACGTCTTGGACTTGTCCTAAGTACGTCCTTCTAGGCCTTCCCCTTTCATCATTTTATTGTTTATGATAAAGATAAGATAAAATAAATATTCTTTATTGCACTCAAATAAAACATTACAGCTTAGTATCACAAGATTATGATGAAGCAATTAGGCGGTCTTATTGCTTAAAAGGAATCTCTTCCAGATCTCTTAATGGTTAGATTTATCTATGATATTCTCCCAACTTCTGAAACTTTTTTCAAAACATTTGAAATTGTGATAGCTTTAATCAAAACATTTCATATGCTTTCAAAATCAAATATCAACTTGTTTGTGTTAAGTCTTGAACTTTGGATTTTCTTTGAATGTGTAGATTATATTAATGTTTGTTCTCAACCGCCTTATATGTTGTGATGGAATAGGTGGTAGTACACCGTTAAACGAAGAAAGATGACATGGGTTTCAACCCCTGCCAACAATGGAATACCTTTGTCTGATTTTAGTAAGACATTCAAAATAAGTAACTCCATAATCCAGTTTAAAAAACTCAAACTCAAATAACTTTATTCAAATAGACTTTCACTTTAAGTACTTTTAAATCGTCAAATTGAAAGCAAGATATACTAAATAATAGACATAAATACTATAATATTAAATATATATAAATACACAGTATACAGACATAATGCGACTCTACCAGCGCGTCAGAGTTGTTTCTTGCTGAGAAGACCCGGTCAGAAACTCAGCAGTTACTCTTTTAAACTTGTTTTGGGTTTACAACAGGCGTTAGTAAAGTACAATGTGTAATTTTGATACAAATAAACCTACTGAGTGTCTAATCTATAGAATATGACGGCGCGTCTATGAAAATTCACCTGAAATAATTTTAGAGACCGATCGATTAAATTACAATCGGACAGCGAATGAGTCGCATCGAGAGTGGCTGTATGCCACTCTAGCGAAACGTCGTGTCTGTGGTAGCGGGCGGCCATGTTGAGACACACTTTTTGAACGAACGGCCGCCAGTGCACCATGCTTGCGACGAATCGCTAACGATCGGCCCAATCACCTGATTTGGAGTGCTAATTTATGATTATTCGAAGTGATGATACTAAAAGTGAACAAATTGTAATTTAATTTTATAATTTTTATCAATAAAAGAAGTTTTCCTAGTTTTTGTTAGCAAATTGACTTGTGTTAATTTCACGCCCACACGACCATGAATAATTCTGATGAGGGCCCCCAATTCCCCTCATCAGAAGTGGGATCGAACGATCAGCGAAATGAAAACCAGCGATTGGAAAATGAAACAAGTGCTATGAAGCTGTTGGGAAATATGGAGGCGTTGTTGTCCCGTGTGTTGGCCATACCCCAGATGCAACCTGTGAGTACAAATTCCACTCAACTATTGCAATTTAACACCGATGAGCTTGATGCTCACATAGAGGGTTGGTGTAACGTAACAGAAGTTATTGTGTTAAGTAAAAGATTAGAAGGAGTTGAATTGCTTCATGGCACTTACGAGCGCACTGAAAGGTCGTGCTGCAACCTGCATTACAAAGCTTAATCTGAGCGAATTATCATGGCCTATTGTTAAGCAAACTTTGCTCGCTAGATTTTCCAGGCCAAAACTTTTTCAAGATTATTTTGACGAAATTATGAGGTTTCAAATAGGAGCAAAAGAGACTGCATCTGAATCTGCTCTTCGTCTATGGAGTCTAATCGAGCGAATACCAAAAACTGTGATGCCTGAAGATGTGATTACTGGTTTTGTAATATCTGTACTATGCTCAAAGGAAAATATATTACGTCGTGAATTGAATGGACATACGATTACTACTAGAGCTCAATTATTTCGCATACTTGGAGGATTATCACTCAAACGAAGTTCAGACGTTGCAGAACTCGAAGAACCTGAACAAAAGCGGTTTCGCATGTCTGACAAATTTACTGGCAGATGTGGTGGTGGTGATGATCATTGTGGTATTGCAGGACATCGGCTCTCCGAGTGTAGAGCTCTCCACTTCACAGGATTCTTCAAGTTCGAGTCGTAACATTGAGAAACAACCACTCTCACCTGCTACGCTTGTGGCCAGCCCGGTCATGTCGCGACGGTCTGCCCAGACAAGAAGAAGAGAAGTGGAGCTGCAGTCAAGGAGGTCAACCAATGCGGACACCGCCCCTCTAGGGGTACATTGGAAGCATCTTCTGGTGAGCCAGTCTCCTTTTTATTTGACAGTAGTTCTTCTTGTTCTCTTTTACAAGAAAGCTTTGTGAATAAGTTCAAGGGCGCAATACATGAGAATATAGTTTTTCTTAGTGGTATTGGTGGCGATGACAGTAATGTACAAAGTAATTACCAAGTTGAAAGCATGGTGAAAATAGATAATTTGTCAGTTACCATACTTTTTCACGTTGTTCCTGATATTGCAATTTCCGATCCCGTTATTATCAGCAGAGACGTTTTAGATAAAAATATTTGTGTGACAATAGATAACGATAACCTTCTATTTTTTGCGAAACAGCAGACTCAGTTTTGTGAATTAGCTCCAAATACTCCGGATTATACTAATATTGACACGGATTTGCAAGGTGAAGATATAAAAGTATTGATAGCTATATTGAACAAATACTATAATCAGTTTATATAAGGAATTCCCACACGTCGTGTTACAACTGGGGAGTTAGAAATTAATTTAGTAGATCCTCACAAAACAGTGCAAAGGCGTCCTTATAGACTCGCACCCATTGAAAAGGAAACAGTTAGAGAAAAGGTCCAAGATTTATTAAATGCCGGGGTCATTAGAGAAAGTACCTCCCCTTTTGCTAGCCCGATACTCTTGGTTAAGCAAAAAAGATAATTCCGACAGAATGTGCGTAGATTTCCGGGAGTTAAATTCTAATACAAGCCCCGAACATTATCCACTGCCCCGTATCGAGGAACAAATTGACCATCTTACTGGAGCTAATTACTTCTCTTCTTTAGACATGGCAGCTGGTTTCCACCAGATACCTGTTCATCCCGACTCTATTGAGAAAACCGCTTTTGTAACCCCCGAAGGGCAATATGAATACCTTTCAATGCCCTTCGGCTTACGTAATGCTCCTTCTGTGTATCAGAGAAGTATCACTAAAGCTCTTAGTCATCTTTCTAAAAAACCGTTGATTGATATGGATGATGTTTTGTGTTATTCTTCTGATGTTTCTGAAGGGTTGCAGCGCTTAGATGAGGTTTTGTTTGCATTGACAGAATCCGGGTTTTCTCTTAATCTGCAAAAATGTAAATTTAGGGAGCAGAAAATAGACTTTTTAGGTTATTCGCTTCAATCTGGTGAAGTGAAGCCAAAATCACGTAAAATACAGGCCCTTGAAAATTCCCCACAACCTAAGACGGCCACCCAAGTTCGGCAGTTTCTCGGCCTTGCGTCGTACTTCCGTAAATTCATTCCGGGATTTACTAAAATTGTCGGACCATTGTACCCCCTAACAAAATTAAAGGGGCCAATAAAATGGACCAAAAAACACGAACAGATCCGTAGTGATGTGATAAGAATCCTGACCTCAGAACCAGTATTAACCATCTTTGACCCAGAACTGCCAGTCGAGCTACACACTGACGCCAGTTCCGAAGGGTATGGTGCTATTCTTATTCAGAGAAAAAATTACTTAGCTCATGTTGTAGAATATTTTAGCCGACGTACATCTGAAGTAGAATCTCGTTATCACTCATACGAGTTAGAGACTTTGGCAGTCGTAAGAGCAGTGGAACATTTTCGGCATTATTCGTACGGCCGACATTTTGAGGTTTTCACGGATTGTAATTCCCTTAAATCTTCAAAGTCAAAATTCGATCTTACACCTAGAGTTCATCGTTGGTGGGCCTATTTGCAAGCCTTTGATTTTGATATTAAATACCGTAAAGGAAAAGGAATGGAGCATGCTGACTACTTGTCACGTAACCATCAGTTAGATTCATCCGTCGACAATGCCAGTCAGTACATCCTCTAAAGATGAAAAAAAAGTAGTACAATTTGTTGAATTACACCAAGGTTGGCTTCTGGTTGAACAAAAGCGTGACAATGAAGTTCAGGGTCTTATAGCAAAGTGTAATAACAATGGTTTCCCCGACACAGTCGCTAGGACTTACGACGTTAGGGATGGTATCCTTTACAGGAAAATTTCTCGAAATAAAACCACTTCATGGTTGCCAGTAGTTCCACGTTCTCTCATCTGGACTTTAATAAACCATGTTCATACCGAAATTCAACATTTAGGTAAAGACAAAACTTTAGATAGGCTTTACGAACAATATTGGTTTCCCGAAATGTCGAAATGCGTACGAAAATTAATTGACTCTTGTATCGTTTGTAAAGCCTCTAAAGGTCCCTCAGGTGCCCAACCAAAGATTGCTTCATCCAATCCCCAAAGTTTCTGTGCCTTGGCATACAGTGCACATCGATTTCTCAGGAAACCTAAGCGGAAAAAGCCACCGCAAGGAATACTGCTCCGTCATAATTGACGGTTTTACCAAGTATGTTCTATTAGAACATACTTTCTCCCTTGATGCAAATAGTGCCGTACAAGCATTACAGAATGCTGTTTGTCTTTTTGGGGCCCCGAAACGAGTTATTGCTGATCAGGGACGTTGTTACATTAGTGCTGAGTTTAAAAACTTCTGTGCGGAACACAAAATAGATCTACACTTTATTGCCACTGGATCTAGTAGAGCTAATGGCCAGGTGGAACGTGTAATGCGGACGCTGAAGAGTCTTATAACCATAGTTGAAAATGACCCCAACAGAACATGGAGGGATGAATTAGGTAAAATTCAGCTTGCTATCAATAGTACAAGGTCGACTGTGACTAAATATTCTCCCACAGAGTTAATGTTTGGTATTCGCGCACAGTCTTTAGGAATGTCTAAGCTTAACCCGGGTACTTCTAGCTCAAATGAACCAAATCCAATAGATCTAGACACCATTAGGTAAGATGCTTCGTCTAACATTAAAAAGGCAGCCGAATCTGAAGTAGAAAGATTTAATAAGGGACGCGCAGTAGTTAGGCCACTTGTTGAGGTGAATTTGTTTTTATCAGAAATAGTGAAAGGAATCAGACAAAATTAGATAGAAAGTTCAGGGGTCCGTTCGTCATAACCGCGGAATTAGATCACGATCGCTATGAATTAAAGAGTTTAAGTGGGTCTCATCGTGTATACAAGTACGCTCATGAAAATTTACGTCTAGTAGGTGCCCCTTAGGTGGGCATGAAGGGTTATTAGAAATTACTGACAGTCTATTAAATGAGGAATGGGTCGAGACAGCGCCAGAAGATGTAGATGATGTACCTTCACATACACACCGTGAGGGTATTCTGAGTAACTCTTACAACTTGACTGCATGCTCAGATGCTACTTCTTGTACTATGACAGCTGGGTCAGACACGTTAAGCGTACATTCAGATCCGGAAACCTGGGAAGTTGAGTGTGAGGTGGAGGTTCACACTGAACAAGATAATTCATAATAACTGGGTACGTTACATTTTATTTTTAATGTTAAGTATTGTCTATTTGCGATCATGGTCACTTGGACGATGACATCCGGGCCATAGCCTGTTGGTTTGGTTAAGAGGATTCATAGGTCAGGGCCAGAGAGAAACTGTTTCTATCTTGTTGTTTACCCCGGTCATTTGGTCGGTGACATCCGGGCTACACTCTTAAATGGGTTTATTTATTTATTTATTTGGGAACTCAACAGCTTTTTTTACAAAAACATTTAAAACACTCATATGAAATTACTAAAGCCAATTACAGAGTTCCACCACTAACTTAATTCACTTATAACTAAGCACAATAGAACACCAGAATACTGACAAGTACTGACAAGGCTTGGTATCAGTCATTGGCAAACAATAACTTAATACAGCAAAGACGTCTGGTAACACTTCTGAATAGGTGACATGTTTAATAATTAATATAAATTTAATATAAATTCTCAATTACTCTCCCAAAGTGTCTAAGTTAAGGTAAAAGTTAATTCGTTAGGTTAACAAGTCCGGTTAGTTTGTTAATTTAAATTTTAGATTAAATGAGGACCACAAGCCAGACCAGGCCAATACAATACAAGTAAGTCTTACAATAAAGGTAGTAGTGAGTATTGCATTTAGTTTTATATTATTTCCATTTCATTCTTTTTATTCTTTCTTCATTTATTTTAAGGTATATTAAGTAAGTCTTAGAATAAAGGTAAGGAGTGAGTATTCCATTTAGTTTTATATTATTTTCATTTTATTCTTTTTATTTTTTTATTCATTTAATTTAAGGTATATTTAAAGTATATTCATTTGATTTCCCGGTATCTAACGATTACTAAAGGTCTCTTCAAATGCTTTCATTTTCATGGCTCGTTTTCCTGTACTAAAAATGTCAATGTGCTTAAATTTTTCGTTGTAGGTTCTAGGCAACCTTGTCATAACAGAATTTTTTGAATAATTAGTACGGTATTTGGGAACCTTAAACAAAGGAGTATGCCTCGTGCGGATCCTCGGTGCACAAAAACCAATTTGTGCAATAAGGTTAGGCACGTCCAGGTTATTACGGAGAATATCATGCAGTAAACATAAGTCCAGTAAGTCTCGACGGGAATCAAGAGGCAACAGCTGATAATGTTTGCAATCATGCGCATAGGGCTGGTTCCTTCTGTGGGTTTTAAAATTTAGGTGTTTGATAAAGCGCTTTTGTATTTTCTCCAATTTATTGATATACGTAGAATATTGGGGATTCCAGATTGGGCTAGCGTATTCAAGAACACTACGACAGTACGCATAATATACTATTTTGAGGCTATGTGTGCTTTTAAAGGGCTTACAGGTTCTCATTAGAAAGCCTAAATTACGATATGCCTTGTTAGTAACGTAATCAACGTGTTCTGAGAAAGTCATTTTAGAATCCAATAAAATTCCAAGATCTCTTACAGTGCTTGTCCTGGCTATGTTAGTACCGTTAAAGTTATAGGAAAATTTGACAACTTCTTTCTTACGACTAAAACTAATGCATTGACATTTACTGACATTGACTGTGATATTGTTTTTCTGATAATATTGGTATAAGGCATCTAAGTCACCCTGAATGGCTTCACAGTCAGAAACCGCCGCCACCTTCATAAACACTTTCTTGTCATCGGCGTAAAGTATATGTTCCGAGTTTCTGAAGCATCGATAAATGTCATAAATGTAAGCACAGTAGAAGAGAGGGCCAAGATGCGACCCCTGTGGAACGCCGGAGGAGACTTCTACGAAATCAGACCTAAAACCCCCCATTACAACAGCCTGCGACCGGTTGATGAGGTAAGAGGTAATCCATCTAAGCAAATCGCCTCTGATCCCGAGACAAAAGAGTTTCTCCAACAGGATGACGTGATCCACACGATCGAAGGCTTTTTCGAAGTCTGTGTAGATCACGTCAACCTGCCCACAGCTTTCCATTCCACACAAAACATAATTGCAAAACTCGGCCAGGTTTGATGTGGTCGATTTATGTTTGAGGAAGCCGTATTGGTGGTGAGATATACGTCCACTAATAATGGGATAGATACTTTCGTAAATAATTTTTTCGAGCATTTTGCTTAGGGTATTCAAAATAGAAATGGGTCGATAATTACAAATTTCGGTTTTTGATCCCTTCTTATGCACAGGAACTATATGCGCTCGCTTCCAAAGACCAGGACAAACGCACTGTTTCAACGACTGTGAGAACAACAGATAAATAGGGTAGGCCAGAGAAACAGCACATCTTTGCAGAAACAAGGGTGGAATACCGTCACATCCCGGGCTTGATGAACAGATCTTTGATCACAACGAGCAGAGACGGGTGATGTATGTCCTCCTTTAAGAGGGGTTGATTAGCTTTAGTTATTTCTGAATTTAAATTACAAAATACCAGGTCAAGTGAGCGTCCATTGCTATTTAGAACATGATTATACTGAGCCAAACCAGCAAATGCCATACTATCAACAAATGACTGAGAGGCGTCTCGCATACTAGGTCCCACGTTCTGTAGCAGCACATAGCCATCATCAAGCCATTGCAAACAAGGTAAGTTAAAATCTCCGATTAGGAGAAATGTCTCTTTTGGTGACCGCTCAATCAGGCTTATTATAAATAATTTAATCTCTTCTAGCTGTGCGGGTATGCTGCCATGGTTAGGTGGGAGGTATACCAATACTATATTCAGGCTATTTGTACTCCCGACAGTATGAGCCGGCACAGTAATGAAAAGCAACTCAGTTCCAAAACTCGACAAAAAGCTGTGATCCTGCTGTGCACCAAGTACACTTCTCACACAAGCCATAACCCCTCCACCCGTTTTTTTATTTGAAACTCGTAAGTTACGGTCCATTCGAAAAATGTCATATCTACTATCACACAGTTCTGAGCTGAGTATATCTGGCTGAAGCCATGTCTCAGTAAAAAGTAATATGTCGATATCAGAGCCAGTTACGCTACCATAAAATTCATGACATTTTGTTCTAAGTCCACGTACGTTTTGATAGTAGATATTCAAATTATTTATGTCATCATGCATTTCCATAACAAACAAAGCAAAACACCTCGATAGACATAAAGACAAACTGCATCAACTCAACCATGTAAAAATTGATTGCATTACAAATCAGAAACCGTAGTATTTCCCCAGGACAAATACAGACAAAACGCCAAAACCACATTGTTATTGTAAATACTTTATGCAAGGTTTGTGTTGTAGTGTAAATAAATAGATTAATGTTAGCCGTCAATATTATATTTCCTGTCGTATAGTAGTTTTTAGTACATGCTTTCTTATACATTATACACAAAGAACGAGTTGCAACATTCAGTGACCTAGGTTGTCTCCTACAAACAATACATACATCTTCGACATTATTTTTAAGAATTAATACAAACCTATACAGCGAAGACAGTTTCTTTATAATTTTAACGTGACAAGGATGTCGTGAAACACTAATAGAAAACGGATTGCTAGGAAAATTATTAGTTAAGTTAGAAACACAACAATGTTTTACTCGGGTACACAAAAACATGATGAAACAACAATGTCTGCCCTCACTGACGCACATTAAAATTATACTTAAAACAAAAGACAGTTCAGGCGTGATATTACGGCAACCCATAATCACGTGACATGAGATATCTATTACTGTGAAAGGCAATATCGTTTCGGCCATCAGCAATAGTTGGATGTGAGATAGAATTACATAATAACAAAGTTCACCCGCACACATACCTACAGTTAACCACACGAGAAAAAACTCAGACATAAAACTAGTTTGCCTACCTATCACTATTCCAGGATTTCTTTGACACCTACAGTAAACAAACAATGTACAGGGTTGGGATCCCGCGACAGATACCTCGTTATCAGGCGCCCAAAGGCTGCGGTTATCGCTTACCATCAGGCGGCCAGCATGCAGGTTTCCCACGTACGTTGCATAAAACAAACGGTAAAAGGCTACATCTGAAGACAATAGAAATATTCTAAGTTCTCTCAAAAGATACTGGATAATAAAAACTAGTAACACAAACAATCTTCTTAACGAGCTCTGATACTCGTATAAAATCACTTCCAATGAAAACATTCTCCTCGAAACAAAATAATATAACTTGATACCACTACAGCTTATCAAGTACAGACCCGTCCCGTATAAAAATAGTTTCACTAGTTTCACTTTGCCGCATGTAGACTCGCCCTCCACGTACCCAAACGAATTTGTATTTAAGCTCATTTCCTCGTCGACGAGCTGCAGCATGCAATTGCTTGTTCTCAAATGATAAATTTTCTATCACAAAGACTGAAGACTTTGTCTCACTATTAAAGCCAAGGTCGTGGGTGTTTAATTTGTCTTGTGGGTGCTCCTTGTTGTGTCGGGCCACGGCCGAAAGAATGGTGTCCCTGGTTCGCGGTGTGGTAAACTTGGCTAGTATTGTGCGTGGCCTTACACTGTTGGGTTTCAGCTTTGCCACTCGAGAGCAGTACGCTATATCCTGATCCGGAATACTGCAATTCACAGCACGGCCCAACTGTTTCACTAATTGAACAACATTTTCACCTGTTTTCTCGGGAACACATTGTATTTCCAACGAAGAGGATCGGGATAGTTGGTTGGTTGAAAGGATTCATTGGACAGGGCCGGATGTGATTCTATTTAATGATGTTGATTTTGGTCATTTGGTCGGTGACATCCGGGTCACACCCTTGAGGGGGTTGATTGAGGGGATTCATTGGACAGGGCCTGAGAGCAAGGTCTATCGTGGCCTGGTGGTGACATCCGGGTTTTATGACATAGTAAAACTGAAAGGATTCATCAGCCAGGACCACAGGTGGTGCACAGTGAAAGATGATGATGCAATGGTGATGATGATGATGATAATGATTTTGTGATGAAGTTGATGATCGAATTAAAGCTATCACATTCAACGAAGTCAGGTTGGACGAGCGGGAGACTTGGTGATGGTGTTCATTTTGTTACAGGACTGTATGCAGCAGATAAACGCCCGAGGACGGTCGTATGTCAGTTTGACCGTGACGGCGCGTCGATGAAAAATCACCTGAAATAATTTTAGAGACCGATCGCATAAATTACAATCGGACAGCGAATGAGTCGCATCGAGAGTGGCTGTATGCCACTCGAGCGAAACGTCGTGTCTGTGGTAGCGGGCGGCCATGTTGGGACGCACTTTTTGAACGAACGGCCGCCAGTGCACCATGCTTGCGACGAATCGCTAACGATCGGCCCAATCACCTGATTTTGAGTGCTAATTTATGATTATTCGAAGTGTTAATACTAAAAGTGAACAGTTTGTAATTTAATTTTATAATTTTTATCAATAAAAGAAGTTTTCCTAGTTTTTGTTAGCAAAGTGACTTGTGTTAATTTCACGCCCACACGACCATGAATAATTCTGATGAGGGCCCTCAATTGCCTTCAAATATAAAACAATGGACAAACAAACATAAAAGAATATAAATAAATAAAATAAATAAATATGCGCCGGACAACACACCTCTTGTAATGGTCTCGAAGTAAAAATTATAGTAAATTAGTAGTAAATTGATATCCGTGTTACGAGGTACCACACAAGGAAATAAGCCAGGGGCGTCTCCCAGCACACCCAGACGAGTCAATTCAGAAAAGATCGTTTCCTGAGTTGACCCGACCGGGAATCGAACCCGGGACACTACGGAAATCGAGGCGAGAAACCGTGCTACAGCGCACTACGCCAACCGTGTCGTCAAAACATAAGGTATATAAACAAAAAAAAAAGAAAAATTGTTAGTCAGTACAAACTAAGTAACTAGGTATTACAATAAAATATCTGTTACAATAGAGTTATTTAATCCCGCATCGAGCAGAGAGCTTACACTCAGGCATTTTTATCTTTACGGTTGTCTTTTGTAGTATAATAGCCCCTTTTTCAATGAAGCTGCTTTGATGTGATTTTTGAATCTATGTAGTGGTAACTCACAAATGGCTTTTGGGATCTTGCTGTAATAATGTATACCTTGCACATAAAGGATCCTAATAAAAATCCTAATAAAAACAGGAGATAGTGGCACAAACATTGACCTGTTTCATCGAACGGGTTGCCTCTCAGTGGAGTGGATTAAAAATCTCAAGCGTGCATAATTACACTATTCAGATTAGTATACAAGCGTGTGCGACAAACTCTCTACGTTTTTTGCTTTCGTTTCTACTTAAATAAACAACTATTTTAAGACAAATAAATTATGTTGGTAAATTAAATCAAACTTACTCTAGAGTTATCAAAGGTATAATTCGTATTTAGCTGCAGCTTTAAAGCCAGTTCCTTGAATAAATTCCTCGATAAACCCGTAAAAACAACCAGAGCGAGGTGCATTTTATTTTATTCGCCGGTAAAGTGCGAGGTAATGTCGCGCTTTTTCACTATCTACCGGAGGTAGGTGCCCACGGATATAAATTGAATTATTGAATAGATATTACGGCGAGTCAGGCGAGAGTACTTCGCGTGTCAAAAGGAAGTGCACTTCTTTTGAAGCTGCTTAACTTGGTCCACGCCCTACTATTTATTCATTTATTAGTTCAATTATGAACCCAAAATTATATCTCAAAATAAATATTTCATCCAGCAGACCACACAAGATACAACAACAAAGTGGGCAACGGATAAACGGCCATCAACGGCCTATGGGTTAGCTTTACGCGGCGGACGTACAGTGACCTACGCGTGCAATACAGCAATGCGTTCAGGATTCTGGTGGGGCTGCCGCGATATTGGAGCGCATCTGGGATCCAGATGCGCAGGTTGATGGCTTTGCAGCCATCATACGCAAGCGGTGCGCCTCCCTGCTTGCGCGGAGTCGCGGCAGCCCTAACAGGCTTCTGAGCGTATTTGCAGGCCGGTGGGACTCTCCTCTCCTAGCAAGGTGGATGCGGGTTCACACAGATATGAATTAATAATGTTATGGAACTGTATTTTTTGTGTAATGTGCTAACAAATAGGTATAAGAATCATTATTTTAATACTAACACTATATGAGTCATTGTTGTAACTCGAAATAAATTATTTGATTGATTGATTGATAAAAAAGTTAAGTAGATTTATATGAAATTGAAATCGGTTGAAGTTTTAGAAATATCATCACTTAAACGCTATCGTGACTACACAATGCGTCAAAAAGGGACACGCTAGGTTTTCATGCAGCCGATTGACGAAGCGCCCTCATCTGTTTTCATTCAGGTCTGCGTAGGAACCAGCATTTCCGAGTAGTGGTAGAATGAATTCCGTGAACGGAACCAGAAGTGCTTAGTTTTAAATAGAGCAGGTAATTGAAGGATGAATATTGAAGAAATAAAGAAACACCTGTATAAAACGTTCCTTGGAGCAACTTGCGACACTATTGAGGTTTCCGCATATTTATAAGCTATTTTCAATGAAGATTTTCTTTGTATAAAATTGGTTTGCGTTCTGCCTCAGACTCGCCTGGTGGTACGAGTAAGCGATGACGAGGCTGATGGTGTTACACGCTTACTTAATGCCTATTTACTCTTGCCTTGAAGATACAAAGGTTGTAAGTATCCGGAAACACTGTAAGTATCCCTAGCGGTGCGGACCAGAAAAGACGCAGCAAACCGTTGAGTGCGGGTTGCTGGAAAGTAAATCACATGGAGGTGGAAACCGATCCAGCGTCTAGTGCTCCTGTAGTAGAAAGTGGAGGGAAGTATCAACTTGTGAAGCTCCTGCACAAACTTTCCGAAATACACTTCATAAAATACCAATAGACATGCGACTTTACGCCGATGCTCCAAACTCTGAAGTTGGTTCCAACGAGCTCATCGTTGCCTATAAGGCTCCTGGCCTTTCGGTCCATTGACTCCAATGCGTCCAGTTGGTATTTGACAAAACCATCCCAAAGGTGGCAGCATTTCTCCAAACACGATTAAACCTGTGGAGCACAAAATGCAGCTGACAAGTGGAGCAGCTATTCCGGTGTGAAGTATCGCCGAGCCTTAAATCTTGCCAAGTTTTCTGTAAGCGGTTTTTGCTTTGGACTCAATGGAACTACCGAATTTTTACATTAATCAATTTATACCACGACTATTTTTCTTGCCCTACATTGTAAAGAGACAAGATTCTATTGTTTATTTGTTTATTATGTTATCAACAACACTAACTTCTAAATTCAAATCTCAGTCAGCCCAATCCCATACGATTCACAGCCAATGTTGGCCAATCCTTGCGATGCACATCCAGTTTGTAGAAGGTGGTGATACGAACTGGATGCTTGACCAATAAAAAATATTTCACCTAATGTGTCCTAATAAGAGAGAATAAAATAAGCTGATTAAATTTTTTCAATAACATTATTGGTGTCTCCTATGTATAATAAGTATGTATTTACAAAAAGAAAATGTATTTAAGTATGTTTATCCGTTGTCTAGTATCCCATAACACAAGCTTTAATTAGCTTACTTTGGGGCTAGATGGCGCTGTGTGGAATAATGTCCAGGGATATTTATATATTTATTTATTTCAATAACATTTAAAAAATTTGCGCATTGCAATGTGCTGAAAAGTCTAAATTACACTCGCAGGAAGCCAGGACAACTCGCTAGTATGAAAAGCATGACTTCTAAAAAACCTTGCCCGTACTACTGAAATAGCTACCGAGTTACACTTCAAGGGCTAAAAGTGCGATTATTTCTTAAAAAATAACTTGCTCTATTTTTTAAAATTCTGCTCCTGCCCCAAAAGGCAAAATGGAACCTTTAATAAGATCACTTTGTGGTTCGTCAGTCTTTTTTCTGCGTAGAAATAGCAAGTTAAATTAGTATCAAATACTCCAATCTGCAATCCTTTGCTCAAAACTGACAGTAGGTAAGCTGAACTCTGCCTGTAGAGCCATCGAAAGTCATTTGAGTTTATCATTCTAACCAGAGCAAGTAACAGTTCCTTGTTAAGCGCATACTAGACAGTTAACAAGGACCGCTTCAGTCTCTTCAATGCGCTTAATCCAACTAATCAAGCTGCCACCACTTTAGAGAATGCGAGTCTGGGGGTCTACCGCGGTGCACAAATTACGAAGGTTTGGCAGGCTAAAAGGCACACCTGCAAAAGTATTATGGTATAGGTTTCATGTCTTTTGAGGAGAAACTATGTTGACGGGAATACCAAAACATCAACATCAATAACGAACTGTGATCTTTTTTGATGTCTAAAAATTTACACATCACTTGTTCGGACGGGAGTAGGCCTTTGGTCCACCGTTGTTATGGCCGGCATCCGAGCGGTTAATTTAGCCAATATCTGCGCGGCTTTCATTTTCAACATTCCCGCCATTCTATCGATTTCAATTTCGTATCGGATGTGAGAATGCGCTTGGAGGAGGCGAATCGGCAGATTTTGAAGACCTCTTGAAGGCAAAAGCAGTGTGAGAAGCCCACCCGCAAATGAGACGAAAGTTGCAGGAGTCCGATGCAACCGGCAGCTCTGGTTACTCATGAGCGAGGTCAATGTTCAATGAATGAAACGGCCATGAAAATCTAAAGTAATAAATAATAAAAAATATCTGAAACCAGTTACACCAAGATCAGCTGACCACAAACTAAGCAGAGCTTGTTCTATAGGAGTCAATGACTGATGAATAAATGTAAATATTTCTAAATACATGGTCAAATAGATAATCCAGACACAAAACAAACACAAATGTTCGACCCACGGCCTCCGGTGCTAAAAGCAGGATCACCATCAATGGACCAACAGACCAGTTGATGTACACATATCTATCTACCTTCGGTGCATAGACACACAGTGAAGACTGGCCCGTACGCCAGTTCAGTTTTGTTTGAGAAAGTTAGGGCACAGCGGATTTTTCAGCCCGTAATAAAACTACCTACTCGTACCTTTAAGGATATACAAATACCTCGTATTCCTAGTGTATTATTTCTATAACATCAAATATCTCCGACACCATACGAAAAGTAACAAGTATCTGGTAAGGTAGTTAGAGCTCATCGGCTGCTTTGTGGTAAGGGGGATCTAACTTTCGTCGTACTGATTAAACAACAGTTTCATTTAGATTCAGTGCTGGATAAAAGTTCATGAAAATTTAATCAAGAAAAATGTTGAAAAGTTATTTTTATGTCGGGTTCTAATGGCATCACCAAACATTACAATTGAACATGTAAAAACGATATTAGCGTGCTTCTGTGGCTAGCTAAATTCTCAGATATGTTTATTAACACCTATATGTATACATGCGGAAGTGTAATTAAAATATATCTACGGAATAGGGTAATAAACGGTTCTGATGGAACTTGTTTTATCAGCTGTTTTAATTCAATAGTACTTTACCGTTGTAAGCGCCATGAAGTATCATCGTGAGATAGAACGGCGCGCGTCGGAGCGTATTCTCTATCCATTCGAATTGGTACTCATTTAGCATGTCGAGGGGCTGAATAATTATGACGATATTATATTTTTTATTATTTTAAAATGCCACATCCAACAGCGTTGCTTGTCACGCAACAATATAGTCTCGAGCGCGCAACGTCCCTTGTTTAGCGTGCACTACACGGCGCACCGATGTCGAACGTCTACATAATATTGCCAATATAACTCATCGTTTGTCTTGGTAACGAGAGTTAAGTCTCGCATATAGCACACATACAGCTACTTTAGGAGCTTGTAATCCTTGTTGTTTGGGGGAGTAATAATACCGAGGCATCCCTGCTTATAGTAAGAAGTGATGTACAAACCTCGAGGCGTCGAGGTCTACTTTTGAAGCTTCCAGGCGGATTGGTCGGACGCAGTGAGCTCGGTAGGCTCGTATACCCGAGCCCAGTCGAGCCGCGTGCTCCCTGAGCCACGCCTCGAGGCTTCAAAAGAGTTCAAGCCTTCAAAAGAGCTCGAGTCATAAAAGAGCTCGAATGTTCTTCAACCTTTTCACTATAATATTTTCCACGATGATTAAAATGTCTTTTTCTGTTAATCCTCTATTTTGCAAACTACTCTTCTGGTTTCACTAGTATATGCCACAAGCACATATTTTATTGCCTGCTTTGAAAAGGAAGACTTCAAACGGAAACGCACAAGAGCGTGACTTGCCACGACTCCGGCGCTAAAAAGCCCTGAAAAATCCTGGAAATCGATCGAGCCCTGCAAAAAGCCTCGTGATCGATCGAGTTCTCAAGAAGGCTCGAGTTCTGGAAAAGACTCCCGAGTCGTCGAGCTCATACAAACGAGGCGACCCCTGTAAACGACACCGAGCCAAAAGGACTCTGAAGCCTCGAGCCTTGTTCATCACTAATCGTAAGATGCGACTAAAAGGGCCTTTGGGTTCGTGAAAACCTGCTTATGTTTCGGTTTAGGATCCTGAGGAAGACAGTTACGCGTGTCCTTGGACACATTGGTCTGAAGTTGACCTCGTTCCTCCCGAGGCTGCCTATCAGCTACGGGACGCTAATCGGGTGATTAGCGTTCCGTTTCGGGGATACCGGGTCCCTTCCATTCTGCCCAAAAGACAACCACCATCAGGTTTTAGTGGGTGTAGGTACCTGGGTCAAATTTTTTCCTAGGAGTTCCGAATCCCAAATCTCCCAGGTGTCCCGAGTCGGCCCTGGGAATCCGTTAATGCATTTCCTGACGCAAAAAAAAATTCCTACCAGCTCCCTTTTTTTTATAAAACAATAGTTTTCTACAAATGAAACTGCTCATCACCAGGTACTTGCCTTAACACCCTGCAACAGTAATCATAATCATAATCATAATAATTTATTGCATACCACATTGAAGTACAAGTATCTTAGAGATAGGTACATAAGGTGTAGGGTTACAATGTAGCGCCCCGTGAGGGCATGGCAATATAAAAAAAATATAAAAAAAAAACAACAATGAAATATTATTTCTTTTCTTCACATATTTTCCTATTTAGGGAAAATTTTAGACACCCACATTTTTAACGTCGAGGAATTCATTAATTTTGTAATAACACTCAGTTATTACCAATTCACGGAGCTGTTTATTAAATGAAGGAGTTGTTTCAGTGTTTTTCATATAATTTGATAACTTGTTGTATATTTTGATCATCATGGAATGAGGACCTGAGGTGTATAGCTTCCATTTCGAAAAGGGTTGCTTTAAAGTATTTTCGTCTCGGTTATTTCTCTTCAAATTTGGATTTTTCACTGGTGAGTACAAGTACGCGTGATTTCTCACAAATTTTGCACGACTCGTAAATGTATATACCTGTTAGTGTCATTATCCTATGTTGTTTAAAGTGAGGTCTAAAAGATTGCATTTGATCTATATTAGTAAGTATTCGTATACACTTCTTTTGCAAAATGAAGAAATCCTGAATGTCAGTACAATTACCCCATAGAATGATCTCCCATAGAGTGATCAGATGGCCCATCTTACTAAGGAATAGGCTATTAACATTTGCAGCAATAAGAAGCTTCTGAATCTATATTATTCCTCACCGTGTAAGTGGAGTTGAAAAGTTTGAAACTATCAAAGTATAAAAAAGATTTCTTAATGTTCAGGTTTCATACAATAGTCGGGCATTCGTATTCATTGTATGAAGCATTATAATATTTAAGTATTTTTTTTTTTTATTATCATTTTCGGTAGGACAAATAAATAATAATTTTGTCCTTGTCAGCTGTACAAATAAGCGTGAATATTTGCGGTAAGGCTGATGGTGTCCTCAGTAACAAACAGGTGAATGAAGAAATACTTGAGAATAGAATTTGGTTACGTATATTTAGCAAAACAGTGTGTACCTAATCAAATGAACCCGGCTAGTAGCGTGTGCAAAACAAATGGCGAGCGATGGAGCGGACGGGCGCAATTGTACGGGCTGTTGGTCACTATACATACACTATATCTACAACTATGCCTACATTCGTAGGTCGGGGTAGGTAGTTTATATGCTCTATAAAAAGTAGGGTTTAGTGGCAAACATTATTGCTTCAGTGTTTGATGTCATGTCATGTGTGTAGAGATTAGTGATCTCTTACTATGGGGTTCATAAGAAAGCACAAGGCCACTCAACGAGTTATGAAGAGCTAATAATAATTGCCTAAGGTTCACGATACTTACGGGGGTAGCAGCCCAGTCCAGCCCACTGATGCAGAACCGTTGTAAGAATGAGCAGGCTTCAAGTTTTAAAAAAATGCTTAAGATGAAATCGTAACTTGATTTACTAGTATTGAAAGAAGTTTAACAAACACTTTGAAGACGTTCCAAAATAAGGATCAGTTCTTTCCATATCAAGTTAAAGTCCAAGGTATTGAAAAAAAAACAGAAATTTCCAAATCAATGGAACATAATGTTGCTTTAAACAGGCATTAGTAATATTGCTGGAATCAAACTAAACCTGATGCCTAATTTGAAGTATGATATGAATATTAAAGACCAAGACAGAGAAGAGTGGTAAAATAAATTGCCTCTCACCTGCTGATCGTGAGGAATCGGTGTGGGAGCTGATCCATCACGGCTCCCTCGCTCCGGGGTGACAATTGCTTTCGCACCTAAACAAACGAAACGTGTACAGAGGGGGCGACTGACACCGCTGTGGTTGCTACCCTACCGGCGTGAAGAATTATAAGTCGATGGCGTTGGTCGGTCGTCGGCTAAAATAGCGTAAACATTGTCATTATAATAAATTGTTTTTGCTTACTAACCAAATCCAGAGAGATTTTATGATAGGTACCTACGTAAGCTCGTCTCTTACTGTGAACACAAACTGGATTTCACGTAGATACCGATTATACAGGCTATGAAAAACTTATATAATTTAAATATTGCGTACAGTTGATATCGATGAAAGTATTTGGATTTAAATAAAGTTTTGCTCGACTGTAGTTATAAGTACCTGATTTTTTAATAAATATATAGAGGTAGGTTAAAGAACTTGTACCTGTGATCAAAACAGTACCTATCTAGTTAGTTAAATTATAGCGGAAGTCCTAAAACATCAAACGCCGAGTAATCTTAAATCAAGAGCATTGCCTCGAAAGGCTTAAAGATCTGGTTTTATCCATTTGTCTCTTTGTTTAAACAATTTTATCTTAGTAAATATTAAAACATGTTACATAGCAAACAAGATAAATGTAAATATTCCAATGCAACAGTTACCAAACAACGGAACAATTTAGCACGCGTGACTTGCTAATTAAGAATTCGATGATTCATAGCAACATTTAAATAAAATGTCATGAAACTGACCTCTGTGCCCAAACTAAGCAGAATTGGAATTATGGGCGACAGAGGTGGATAGACATATCATATACTACACATTGCGTCAGTTGAATGTTTTGATAATGTTCTGCTGGTTCAGTAGATGTGTTAAGCGCGTCCGGGGATCTACCGCGACGTCAGAGCCCGAATTTCCGCGGCTTGAGCCAAATGGCGTGAGGTGACTGGTGTCATTTGTGACCCCAAAATGCCGATCAAGCTGAAAGGGCAGGTCTATAAAACCATCATTAGGCCTGTCTTTTTATATATCAGTGAAACATGGCCGTTACTAGAGTGACACAGGCAGAAGCTGCGCGTCGCGGAAATGAAGATGCTGCGGTGGATATGTGGAGTATCACGCAAAGATCGCGTGCGGAACACCCACATCCGCGGCAGCCTTCGTGTTCGTGACATCGCAGACAAGCTGCAGCTGCGCCTTCGTTGGTATGGTCATGTCCCATGAAGATCGGCAAACTACGTGGGCAACAAATGTCTGGCCATGCCGCTTCCGCCAGGTACCGGTAGAAGAGGTCGACCCAAGAAGCGGTGGCTCGACGTCGTTATGGGTGACATGCATGCCAACAAACTCACCACGGGCCAAGAAAATAAGAACGGCGGACAATGGGACCCCACACACCAGTGTGGGTTCACAACCGGGATAGACCACTCGGGTGATGATAATGATGTTGGTTTAGTAGGTATTCCTCCATATGTCTTAATAATTTACTGAATACGTTTCTTTTTGCGTTTTTTATTTTTTATTTGATTTAATTTGTATTATTTAGGACTCTTTGATTGTGCAGTGCAGCTACATGCCCACTTTTTAAGGCATCCGCAGAAAACCAGCGTCGTGGTATCCTGCTAGTGCCAAGTCAATATGCTGAGCGGAGACCTATTTGTTAAGAATGTTGCTACTAATAAGTACTTGGGTGTGGTTCTTGATCAGCGCCTGTCATGGCATCTACATATTGATTTGTTGATGAGTAGGATCAGGAAAGTTATCTGGGTAAAAGCTCAGACATGTCGCTGACAAGACTCTGCTCACGTCTACATAAATATATTGCTTTAGCTCAATCCGTATTATCGTAGGTATTGTATTACTGTATAGGGAGGTGCCAGTAAAATAAAGTTCTTGGAAGTGGAAAGAACTTTACTCAAAGTAATGCACTTGTTACCCTTAAAGTTTCCCACCAGTAATTTATATACCTGTAGTGACCTCTTGACAGTAAGACAGTTGTACATACTAAACGACATGCTTATGCTACATAAATCGTTGTCAAATGATCCCGAAATACTGACTAAAAGAAGGAAAGACAAGAGTTTTCACTACTAATCCTGTGTAAACAGCTTATGCTGCTAAACAATATTCTACAACACGGTCGGTCGACCTGTATAACATAATAAATAAAAAAGTTACAATTTATACAATTTAAAATATCACGATTATAAGAAAAAGTCACGAACTGGTTAAAGTCCCTCAGTTATACAGAAACAGAAAATCTACTTAAGAACATAACATAACATAAATTATTTAATTAATTAATACCTGGATGCTACTTAATATTATAAATAAATAAATATTCACATATATATTTAATTTTATGTTTTAATTGGCACGAATTTATTTCTAGTTAGCTGCGCACGCACACACACACACACACTTAAGGATGTTATTAACGGAAGAGCGGTAACTTCCTAAAGTAAAATTCTTCATAAGTATGGAAATACCTGTAGTATTTCCATACTTATAAGAAATTTTACCAAAATATGTTGTAAACCTAGTTCAGAGAAATAAAATATTTTTATTTTCGTTTTCATTTTCATTTGGTACTCAAATTTAAATTATATTGTTAAGGGCCAATTCTCAATCCTCAGATAATGAAATTTATCTGTAGAATAAAGTTTATTCGAAGGTTAAGGAGATTTTTATTTTTTCTATGGTCAGTCAGATAGATGTTATCTGTTGAATAAAGCCGCGAACTGAGGAATAAAGTTATTGGCTTCTTGAGGGGCTGGGTAAGATTTATCTATGCGTTTTCGTTGACATTTTGAGGTTATGTGGTGTGTCATTTGAGATAATTTTCATTTTGTTAGGGAGTTTTAGAGTGTTATTAAAATCACAAACTTTTTACCACAACTTTAGACAACAAAAAAAGCTGAGGTTGTTTTTCTTATAGGTCAGTGTCAATTTGTCAAACATCAACTTTTGTCTTGTTTCATTCCAACATTGCAATGATTGTATGAGTGCATCTCGCTTGTGGATAATCAGTGTGAAGTTGGCGATATAAGTACATAGATATAATAATATATATACGATAGATAGCTATTCTTTGGAAAAAAATATCTATTCGCTCGATAAACAGCCAGTTAATTTTATACTTCAGTTAGCTATCTAGGGAATAAACAAAGAATTGAAAAATCGGGCCTTAGTCTTGTAAGTATTACTAATTGTTTGGTATCAAATAAACCTGTTTCTTTCTTGCGTCAGTCAGTACCAATTCAGTGAATGAACATGAAGCAGGCGTTCTTTCTGACAGTGATATTCAAAATGCTGCTAAGAATAAAGACCACCAGCCAGAAATGTGTATTTGAACTGCAGCTAATGACGCCAAGCATTGATGAGTCAACAAGAATTATGATTACATCGAGGGCGCAGACAGTCTTGTTGAAAGCTCGTTGAACAGCTAGTTGCCTGCCATTGCCATATCAGCCGTAACCCCCCTGTTCCCTGCATTCGTGAGCATCAAGATGGCGGGATGAAGCTTCAGAACCAGAAATGTCACGACGTGCCGTCTTTGTCTTCAGAGGTACAAATGTCTACGTCAGGGTACAAATAGTGCATACGAAGGACTTCTAACCTAAAATTTGGAATCTGAAGCTTGATCCCGCTATCTCTATGCTCATTCGCATTTTGCGTGAGCGTAGACGTTTACTAGTGAGTTAGCAACGCTACATGACTTGATAGATGTTTACTATATATCTGATAACAAAATAGGTACAGTTTTTCGGCATGCTTCTCATGCATGATTAGATTAATTTAATCTCATTATTACATTAGACATATATTACATTAATGTCACATGGAATTAATATTGAGATCGTCTAAGTGATAATTAAATTAAAATAAATGCCAGGACAATAATAAAACGAAATAAACAAAAAACATTGAAAATTACAAAACAAAATATGGAAACTAGAATAAAAGATCATTGAAATGGAATAAAATTAAATACAATGTCAAATAATGAATAAAAATCAATACAAATACAATCAATTTAAAATTTATCAGTTTGAAAATTCATTAGTACAATAAAACGGGTTGTCCAACAAAAGGCTTAGCAGCTGACGCCAGAACGTTTCGTCAGATGGCTCATTTTTAACGCAGTAGGTAGGCGGTTGTAGTAAGTAGGGCCAATGACTCGCGGGTTCTTTTCTGCAAGTTTCATGCAGTTTTCATGGGATGCCGTTAACAATGCAAATTACATGATAAATGTCCCTATTTAGAGCAATAATTCGCCGACTTACGAGGCTGAACATTAAAAAACTAAACCACTACGTTATACGATGTGTCGCCCGTCAGGCTTCATCATCATTTGCAGTCACAAGAGTCCACCACAACTCTTCTTCATCATATATATTTTTTCGTATTCTGGTGTTTCTATATAATTGTGAAAAAGTCGCTACTTGGTGTAAGCCAAACGTACCCGATTAGCTTCTAACAATACATACTTGCCATAGACCTCTCATCTCCGCCTCCCGTTCCCCCTACACGCAACACCACCGTAAGCGATGCCACGCAATTAACACCTCAGACCAGAAGCATAAACCCGGCCGTGAATCATTTGTGACGTCACAACCCAATCGCTCCCTGCTTTTACAGCTCTTTTAATTTATATTTGCGGCCGTTCCCCGTTTATGGGTCTCGCGATTTTGGATGTTTAAGTGATAAAGGAAGATGGCGGATAGGAAAATGCTAACGGCGCGCAAATACCGAATAATGATGCTACATATTTCCCTTGGCTAATAGGGGCAGAGGGTTAACACATAAGAGACACTTAACGCGAAGAGCTGATGGACTTTAGACAGAAATAAAAATGGTTATATTATGTAGCACGTAGCTTAAACAAAAATTTTGACATTTATACCTTCAGTAATTAACATTTTTCCAACATTTCATCTCAAACTTCACTAAACTATGATAAATTCACTAACAACTTCACTATGATTTTTTTGAAATAGGCATTTCAGACAGTTAATACAAATTCTGATATCGATGGATTTGCTCATTTTTCATTCAATAGTATTTCACTCTTTTCCCCCCTTAAGGGTTGAATGTCTAAAAATCCTAGTATTAAATTTCAGAAAAACAACTTATTAGCTGAAGTAGTTAAATGCTCCGCGTTAGTATATTTGTCAGTCATTTAATCGCTTTCCTCTTTTATTATAATATAATTACAAAACATTGTTTTCCCTACCTCAATATTACATTAGGGGAGACCGAGGGCTTTTGACACAAAGGTGAGTTGAAACAACGTCATTTTTGCAGCATTTATAATTCTTAGCGAGCTGGCAACAGCGCTGTTGTGTCGCGCATTAGCCCCCGCGGGTTCCTCAGTGTGCGTCCACGGCACGTGATTGCGCCTCTGTACAATGTATGTTTCGAAAGCTCATATACTAAGGATTAAAATGAAAGAGTTTGTGCAAGTCATTGCTTTGTGGTTTGTATTTAGGTCTTAATTTCTTTAACGGGTGGTAGAATTTCTGCTGCTGAGGAGATTTGAAACAAGTTGTTTCAACAGTACTCCAACTCGGCCTCCTAGTTTCTATTTTGTATGACGCTTTGCCTAATAATTGAAAGTGTGTTTTTTGTTTTGCTTTTTTTGTTTTTCTTTTTCTGTTGTTATCAGTATACAAAAGAAAAACAGACCGAGGTATGACGAGCCAAGAAATTAATGACCTCACAGCAGAGAAGGATATTGCGCTAAAAGAGTGTTCTGGTTGCTTCCTTCAGATAAAATTTACACCAATCATCATTGTGCTTTAATTATAACATATTAAGTCTCCAAAATATTACGTGTTCATTGTTTTATGTTTAATCAAACCCTTTTAAATACCAACATAATTGTTTAATATTTGCAGCCCTTTTTTTAAATTTATTCACTGCTTCATCTCCCCTACACCCCTTTTAAATGCGTCAGGAAATGCATTTAGGCATTCCCAATGCCCATGGATTCGGGACACCTGGGATATGTGGGACTCGGAACTCCCGGGAAAACAGAGACACCTACCCACTAAATCCTGACGGTGGTCATCTTCGGCGCAGAACGTAAGGTACCTGGGATCCCCAACAAGGGAGAGACTCCTCGCAGTACCCTTCAGTGCGCAGGGCCGCCTGGCAGCCCGCCTCGGGAAGAGCAAGCTCAACTCCAGTGCACGATAACACAGACCACTGTGTCCGAAGACACGCGTTACCGTCGTCCTCGGGATCGCAGACCGAAACACACGCAGGCCCGCGTGCGCTTCGCGACCCCAAGGGCCCTTTTAGTCGCCTCTCACGACAGGCAGGGATACCTCGGTAGTATTCTCTTCCCCTAACCGCAGGAAGCAACTCCCCTACAACTGTTCAAGTCAACTCGGTATTAAGGGAGTTGAAACAGAATGACATGTCTTGTTAAAGTTTATTTTTTGAGGTGGCTTTCACACTTAGGTACACTGTTTTCGTTTGATACACCTTAAAGTGAAAGAAGTGAACTATCGATTGGTAGTAATCTCGTACAAATCTATCAATCATTTTTTGTGTATGATAAGTAATGTGGGGATTGTTTCAACTCCCCTCGGTCTCCCCTACTGAAGTCGGATACTAATTTGAATATTAATCTAATTTTAATGATAATTAATTCTAGTTAAACAGACATGTTTGCGAATAACTTATTTTTCGTGGAAGGTATCCACATTTAAAATATATTGCTTTCACAATTGAACTAGACATTAACCTTTATTTTCATTTGTTTTAACAGAACTGTTTAAATTAAAATTATACCTTTATAGGGCTGTATTACAATCTCCTGCCACCCTGGCACCGCGACCGTTTACGGTACTAAAATGCTCATTTCACGTTTTAGTCTATACAAAGAGAGCGCCTTAGTAGCGTAAACAGCCACACCGCAACAGTAACAACATATTGTAATACGGCCCCTGGTCAGTGTATTTTATAGTACAACTTTGCAATAACATTGTTGAGTAATAAGTAACTAAGGGCATTAGATGTTGATACGGCTGCTATTAATTAAAAAAAAGGTTAACTACCATTTGGAGATCTGACCGAGGCAACCGATCACACACTACGTGATCGGTGGTATGAATGCGAAGGAAACTGTTGGCTTGACCAGGGTCATACCATTTTTAATTTCGAATAAATCATTTTTTAGAAATCACGCATGTGGAAAAATGATAAGATTGTCAATCATGATTATTAAGGTACATAAACTGGGGTATTTTCATCTTTATGACATAAATACCGGTTATATATAGGCAGAGAAGTAGGTAAACGCCTCGGTGCCTGCTACAGTGCCCGCGTGAATCTGTCATGCATGACATTGATGATTAAGGCTGAACTTCGCACTGCATTTGTGTACAACTGTACATCATACTAATATAACATAACACGCTTGTAAAAAGATTAGAATACAGTTTACTTTGGTAAACAAAGATTAAAATATTCACCAAGCAGCTACAAACATCTACAATTGGCTACTAATACGAGTATGTGGAGACTTTGAGAGATTTCTTTGACAGTCATTATCGTCACCACTAAGTTTTTCTTCTGATTCTCTCCCCGAAGGTTGTCTGGTAGAGATCGCAACTAGCGATAGTTTGTTTATGCAATTAAGTTTTTCTTATCTTATCATAAGTTGAATGAAAATTAAATGAAATACTGTTAAAATTTAGCCTTTTGCTAAAAATCAAAAGGTTGATACTTTTTACTGTCATCTAGAAAATGAATGGCTAAGTACGTAAGTATTTTTTTAAATGCGTGGTAAACCAGCATTAGCAAAATGCTTCAAATAATGCTTAAATGTAACCAACTGTCTAAAATCTGTTCAAAATGGCTGAAGCTTTGGTGAGTATACTCACCAATATACCTATCAAAAGATGCACAACTGCATCCCTGAGTTTTATTAACAAGTGTTGCCATCTTCACGTTGAGGTCGGAAACTTTTCAGACCACCCACTTAATTATTTTATTGTTGCTAAATAAAAAACGGTACAGAACCACAACAGAAGTATGCCGAACCCTAGTTTTCTGTATCAGAGCAGATAAGGTATTTATAAAAGATGCAAATAAAGACGTAATACCTAGTGTTTTTAAAACACAATATTGAACTTGTTCCACGAATGTGTATAAAAAGGTGGTCCTCACCTTGCCACATGTTGTACACACACTCAAGGTATGTAAAAACATTAATATTGAGTTCATGAATTTTAACATATTTAACGCAAACGACCAAATATGTTTTCGAATAGATTTGCTTTAAATAATTGAGCCTTAACGCATTTTTTGATTTTAGGCTTAGTCTTGTTTTATTGCAGCCGGTTAGTTGTTACATTGTCTGATAAAAATTTCAAATGGATGCGGGTTTGTTTTTAAAAATTAAACCATTTGTACGACTTAAAGCAACGAAATCGCAAGCATGTTTTGCTCGTGAAATATTGGCCTGCAACCTGTAGTTCAGTGCAGGCCATACATAAGTAGGTACTAGGTATGTACTTACCTCTTACTTTCAATTTCTCGTAGGTACTACCTAGGTACCTACGAGAAATGCAAATGGCAAAAAGTCTATGACTCCACTTAAAGACGTTTAAACGTTGTATCAGTTGAACAGCCCGGTGCTGAGACACATTACTTAACTTGAACCCCTTCTAATTTTCAGATTTTTAACGAAACGAGATGCTAAAACTATGGATAGTGTTGACTCTGTCGGCGCTACAAACTTCACTTGCAGCTGATAATGACACAATAGAAGCTCGCTTCGGATCTTCGCCCCGCCAAAAGCTACTATTCGCCGAGCTGGTTGAATATGACGGATATGAAGTAGAGACCCATTCAGTTACAACAAGCGATGGCTACGTACTTGGCGTGTATCGCATTCCAAGGAAATCCTCCTGCCCTGCTGACGAAAATAAGCTTCCCCTCGTTTTCATGCACGGCCTGTACCTCAGCAGTTCCGATTGCATTATTCCTGGACCCGGCAAAGCCCATTGCTACATCTACGCCGACGATTGCCAAGATGTGTGGGTGCCGAACATTAGAGGCAACAGATATAGCCGCAAACACGTCTCCCTAGATCCGGATAAGGACGAGGAATTTTGGAATTTCAGCTTAGACGACATGGCTCTTAAGGACTTGCCAGCCATCATCGACTATATCTTGGAGCAAACAGGCAAGAAACAAGTGAATTACGTTGCACACAGCCAAGGTGTGGGTATTGCCATACTATTATGTGCTAAGAAACCGGAGTATAATAACAAAATCAACGCCGGCTTTGGACTTTCAGTCACGGCTCACTTAGAGCATGCAAGATTTATAGTAATTGGGATCCAGGATCTATTTGCTACGTTGTTGGCAGGTAAAAACACAAAAAACTTTGAAATCCTTGCTCACGGAGATCTTATACAAAGCACTGGAGTAAATCTCTGTGGAAAGAGTAAGTTGCAATATCCTTTCTGCTCCGCGTTATTATTCGTTGCGCTTGGATACAACGAGTTCCAGATTGAAAGTGACACTTTCCGCACGCTCGTAGGACACGTACCCGCTGGCACGTCCTTCCAAAACTTTGAACGATGGGGGCAGATGGCAAAAAACGGATTTTCAGAGCCCGACCTCGGCCTGCTGAAGAACCTGATAACATATCGCCGAGCCAAGCCACCGCTCTTCGACTTGAGTGCTGTCACAATGCCATGGTACTTCATCGGCAGTGTCAATGATTACGTCGGTGACCTTAGGGACATAGCGACTTTAGAATCACAACTGACCAACGTCACCTTATGTGTACTGGAGGACAAAACGTTCGCACATTTGGATTTCATTTACGGCAAAGATATTCGTAATTATATTACGCCGAAGATATTGACAAAGATCAACGGGGGCGCTTTTGAATGTGATTCGAAATGAGAACCTTCATGTTATTATAAGAAATTACAAACGATCAATTGTGTTATTTATATTTAAGCTAAACTAATAAAGTTATTTTTGTTGGTTTTCAGTCGCATGTTTTTAATTTATGCCTACTGGATGCTCTTCCATAAATACTTTTAAGAACATAGGTGTATCCATTGACATTTTTTCATTTCCTAAAAAAATAATAATCGCAATGGATGGATATCCGACAACTCTACGGTGTTTCGTGTTCGAGTGTTTTGCACAAACAAATACAACTGATAGTAATTTCACGATGGATAGGTATAAGCAAAGATTATAATTCTTTGGTATATGCAAAAATTATAATAAGTACCTGATCTCCACCAGGCAAAAGAATGATTTCTATTAAAAAACAAGTACCAATCAAGCGAAACAAAACATAAAAAATATAGAAATCTTACTTATTGTGTAATTGTAACATAATAAAAATCAATTCTTTTTGTTTAATATAATAACCAAGTTTTAAACTAACATCAGACTACTGAAAAATCATGCTTTAAAAGAGTGGAACAAAAAATATAAGGTAGCACCAATGGGCCAGGCAAGTAAGAAACAATCGCCGATGTTACTATTTAAGACTGAGGAGAGAGTGCTCCATACGAACTCAAGCTGAGTTGCTATCTAACTTTAACAATAACTGTGCCATTAGCCAGAGCTATTGTAAAAGTTAAGGGGGTGCAACTAGGGCTTAGAGATTTATTACTGAGTAATCGGTTCATTGTTAACAAAACTTTTGAGATTAATAGGGTGACCTCATAACAGCCGCTCAATTTCACCATCGCACGAAACTTCATACGTTTAATCCAAAGAGAAAAATTAATGTTGGCTTAATCTAAATGCGCATCACATAATGGTGCAAGTTTCACTGAGCAAACGGTTCGAAGGCGTTGAACAAAACGACTTTGTATGTCATTCTTCGAGGCGCCTCTGGTGCCGCGTTCACGCAACCATCTTTTTTTCTATCCAAATCCGCGTTAACGCGCTAAATCCGTGTAATTGTATGAACTCACCCGCATCAGACTTAGAAGCTACCTTTTTATTATAAAACTCACCAGTCACTTCTTACCGCGCACATCCAAATTATCAAATATAGTTAAGTAAATATTTAAAGTAGGTACTTTATGAGATATTCCCACAGGGCTAAGTAGCGTGTTAATGTTTCATTGATAAGTAATGAGAGTTGTAGTTTTGTAAGTAGCATAAACATTATTAAGCTAAGAGTGCTATCCTTTCGCCAACAAACTGTAAAACAGTTTGGCGAAGTTTAATAAAGTGTTATTTAGTGTAATCCAGTTAAAAAAATAAATTTCAAAAAAAAAATGATTTCTCAGTGGCGGTACTTCCAGAGACGTACAGAGGCGTTCACATCAACCTTTACAAAACCATAGAAAAGTGGGACTTATGTCAGCAGCATAAGGTGCCCCTATGTAAAGGTTGATGTGATCGCCTCTGTATGACATTGGGGCCTTCGAGCACAGCTTCGAGAAGAGAGCGTATCCATTCTTGAAATGCGCTACGCTTTGGTGAAACCTGTAGTAGTGGTGCCTTTTTTCCATGGGATGAGGGGATCGCTTTACACCCAGATGATGAGAATCAGACTTAGTAGCTACCTTTTTATTAAAAAAATCAATGATTCTTTCATAGGTGTTTTAGCTAATCAAATCCTCCTTCATTCTTCGCCTTTTCAACATTTGGGTGAATGTTACAGTGCAGTAGCTAATATAATAATGAAGTAGTTACTATATTGTTTTTAAGAATACCTAACTGAGACTTATTTTAAATATTGTTAGCACTGAATTAGGCATCTGGGCTGATGTGTGTTGCTGGTTGCTGGGCGGCCGAGGAAGCTTGCGTTTGAATGTCGTTAGCCTCGCTGCCATGTCTAATGAGTTTTTAAAGACTTTCTACATTTCTTCTACGATGCATCTGTTTATTTATATTTCCTAAAGCAAGACATAGCTTTGCATGCGAAGGTACCTAAATAAAAAAATCTAGTGATTTGTTTGATTTTGTTATGTAAGGAAATAAAATAGCGCAATTGGCACTATAGAAGGAGTTCCTGTTATAAGCATTCGAGATTCGATTCCCTTATGACACCGTAAGACATTTATCTACCTAATCATTATTATGTGATAAGACATTTATTATGGTTCTGAGTCTGAATGTAAGTTGATATTAATACACAAGTATTTTCTCATACTTTTAATCACTTACAGAATCAATATTTATTTATACTGATATTATAAAGAGGTAAGCGTTTGTAAGATTGTGAGTTCGTATGTTTGGGACAGGTATCTCCGAAACTACCGAACCAATTTCAAAAATTATTTCACTGTTAAAATCTACATTATCCCTGATTGCTACAGGCATATATTTATTTTGAAATAATTAGTTTTCAGCTAGATAAATTAACACTTATTAAGTAATCCGGAAAAAAAGCGCTACCGTAAGTCTATATGCATACAATGTACCTACTACAAAAATATAGGTTTTTGGTAGATCCTTAAAAAAGTCCGTGACACAACAATACATCTATCTTTTATAAATAAGTAGCTATAAAGATATGTTGTGTTACAAAAATATGTAAATTGAACGGAAGATTTTGTAAAATATTACAACACATGCATCCTTCTGATTAAAAGTTATTTCATGATCGAGATAATGTTACGGAGGTAAATTTTGTCCTTTACAACACATTAATTGGATAATTATATTCTGATAAATCGTGAAATTAAAAATACGCACCCAAAATTATTAAATGCTGGGATTTAGCGCGCCGTCCGATAGAGCATTCGGTGCTCCACTGATTAGTTCTACGCGAACGGAATAACGCCGCGACTTCCTTCTGTTTTCGGGTAATTAATTTATTGTAAAATAACATTGGACAAATTAAAAAGTTTTAAAAGTGTCGACCTAGAATATACAAAGACCTATCTATATTTCTTTTAAGTGCAAAATGTTAATAATGTATGAGTATTTGAGAGTAAAACAAAAAAATCGTCGACGTACTTCTTTGTGTTTTTTTATCGGTGAAATTATGCTATATCGTGTTTTGGAAAAGTTATCGCCTTAGTTAAAGACACTGACCTACCCGTACAATTTTTATTTACTAAAATATCTTTTAATTCAGTAGTTATCTTCAAACAAAGTCGATCCGATATTGTCAATCTCGGGAAAGCATAGCCTTAAAAAGCAAAAGGTCACTCATCACAAAATTTCAGAAAGTACCAGTGCTAGCTAGGAGTTTAAAAAATTTCACACCACATGCTCGACAATGCCGAATTATATGTCATGTAAACCTCACCGTAAGCAAGACATTATATCTCTTGGCTTTAGCCGGGTTATAATGTTCTATTATAACCCGCTGGTCAATAATGTGATTTTCACTTTCAACTCGATTTTCGAAGACCGAGGCCGTGGCCCACTAGATTCGCACTGAGACGAACTTCATTTGTTTGTCAAATCGAGTAGGCCACCGCGACAGGTGAAAGAAGTTGCTATAGCCGTAGCTAGTAGTACTACTAGCTTTAGAAGACTCTATTAATATTTCAAAGAAAAAATAAAAAATGTCGAGTGATGAAAGTATTTTGACTCCAGAAACTATTAAATTAGGTGCCATAGGCATTGTCAATAATCTACTCCCAGAAAAGACAAAGGAAAAACTTGAAAACGTTATTTTTCCATAATTGGACTAATGTCTCCAATATAAATTTGCACTTTTAATATGCTGTAATAAACACTATCTATCTACTAAGCCTGGCTTTTTATTGTCTCGCATAAAGTGAGAAAAGTAGAGTATACACCACCGGGATAAAACTGTTTTTTTCTTGGGCGCTTGAATCCCTCACTGCACTCAGAACTCAATCTTAATTCCCTCGCTTTGCTCGGGAATTAACTTATAACACCCTCGCTGCGCTCGGGAGTTAAATTTGGAGTCCTTCCCTACGTTCAGGATTCAATGTAGCGCCCGTGACATAAAACAGTGCTTTAACCCCTTGGTGTATAATCTACTATTGCACATCCATTCTTTTTAGGACGTAGGTGCTCATCAGGACGGGTTTTTGCGAAATTCGACCCATAGGGGGTTGTTTTTGAGGTTGATAGTTTGTTTGTATGAAATTTCGTTACTTCGAAGTGCTAGGATTCTCAAATTTTGCATTGGGGTTCTTTTTAGGACGTAGACGCTAACTAAGACGGGATTTGGTGAATAACAAGTATCGTGAATCGTAAAATATCCCTATGTCATAAAAATGAGGTACACGCGGGCGAATGTACAATTTAGGCGGTCATATTGCTTGAAGCAATCTCTTCCTGACAACCTACAGATAATTATTTGTTAATGTTATATCCTCAACACTACGATTAGGTTCAGGTAGCTTAAGCTAATGCGATATGCGACAATTCTACTACATTTCTGATACATTTAATTAGCTTCTTGCGAAAGCAGAGGCCCTCTGCTCTCACAAGAAGCTAATTAAATGTATTTAACCTGCCCACCTAAAAGTCTTGCGCCGCCACTTGTTGTCTTGTTTGTTGCGTTCCATCTCTTGTATGTGTAAAAAAGCGACAGACTCATGATGCATGATCTAAGTTTAAGCAAATTAATATGTATATTTTTACCAGAGCGCCACTAGACAGGAAAGGAAAGTCATCAATAACGCCTTTTTCGATATACTTTTACGTGCATAGAAGGATTAACTTGCTTTTATTTTAATAGACTACAAGACTTACCTGTGGCTTTAGATGCTTAGATAAAAGTAAGTAAAATACTTAAAAAAGAACAATATTTTTATCAGCAAAGCATGCAGTATGGATGGTAGAGGTTGAAGATAGACACCAATTCATACTTCTTCTACTAATTTGTACTGTGTTCTAACGCGATGGTCAGCTGGACGGATGGTTTAACATAATATATGTTGAAATCTGTTGCCGTGAATCAAAGTCGAGAACAGAAAAGACATTTTTAGCTGTAGATGTGGTTTGCACCAAGTCTGTATAATTAGATAATTAAAAAAAACAAAGTCAAGAAGTATTGGACAGCCAAACGTTAAAATAAATTTAATGTTTAGCTGTCAAAGAATGAATCACTGCGGTCCGAAAAGCTGTGACGGTTTCTTCACAAATTATGATGATGATAACTTCTATCACAAAAAAATAAAATGCCATTATATAGTTTATGTATGGAATTGATTTTAACCATATTGATGAGATGAATCACATGGACGAACTAATAATTTGACAACACTACACTCACACACACTTATAAATATATACTTATAAATATATACTTTCAAAAACTTAGCATTCTGGGTTTTGATATCAAGGTACAAAAAAGTCTCTTTCTATTTCACATTACATTACTGCCAAAGTAAGAAAAAACCAACGTATCCTTACTTAGGTTATATTAACTTGTTCCCTAGTTAGTCTGTGGTTATATTGCTCTTTGATCCTGGTTCAATTCGGACCGCAGTCAGTCATTATGTTATCTTGTGGAGTTCGTATTGTTTTGATAATTTCCGATGGAGATTGTTTTATTTCTAGATGGTTTTCATTTACAACAAGGTCAGGATCAAAGTGCTGATAAGGATTGATCGATAAGTGTTCACCGTGTAAATGCTTCTTAGTGTTGAAGATGTCCATTAAAAGTTTTTTACAACTGCGGTAAGTTTAAAATTTTACCATTACGCTAAATAAACCATGTCAAAAAATATTTAATGCAATACATACTAACAATGCACCTTAATAAACAAAATCAGCTTAAAGTATTCTATATGAAACAGTACAAACTTGTTGTTAAAATTATTATGTACTTTCAATTAAATTCAAATGTAATGTTCGAGTAATTTTTGACTTAGAGTTCTTAAAATATATCAAACCTGCAATCAGTTATTTTTTATTATATACATGTTCGGCCTGATTCACATTGCTGATGGAATACAGATGTTGAAGTCTTGTACCCACTTGGGTAGTGTTTTATGGTCTATTTTAGTAAGGAGTTTATTGTCTGGAAGATTTTAAGATTGATTCGTTTCAGCAATATAGCCAAATGCAGAGTTGTGAACTGTGTTCCTGTAGCAATAAAGAATGCTAATAAAGATGAATCTGGTAGAAATGGCAACAACAGGAAATGGGGTAGAAAGGGCAAGATTGCTGCAGGAGCATTATTTGGCTCTGTGTTGGTTGGGGTTGGGACTGCTGCTTCAGGTGAGCTGTTTCTCTTATCCTTTTTCTGAGTGAATTATCAAAACGAAAATTTTGTTCACACCTAGTAATGACCTTAGTTAACAGGTTTGCTGCCGACTCCGCAGATCTGCGGGGTGTGGGGCGAGCGTGGGGTGCCTCCTCCGCAAATCATGACATCTATAATATGTATTATACAAAAACCCAACGTCGGATTTTACCAAGAAATCTCTTCATACTAGCCGGCAGCAAACCTGTTAATAAATTAAAGTTTACTAACTGAAATATACATTTTAGGGAACTTATTATCATTAATAGATGCATTAATTGTTGTGCTATGATAAAAGCAGCTGCTTCAATCCCTTCGGATAACTATATTTTGTGCTGTTGACCATGACTAAAATGGTAATAACATTGTAAATAACAAATAATTTATTGTGAATCACCACTTGGTTCTGTGTGTCAGTTTAATTTCATGAGAACTTTCTTATGTCCTAAAGGTGGGTATAGACTAGAGCTTTTGCTTGAGTATTAGATTGTGATGTAAAGTTTTTAGAAGTAGCATGAAACGAACCAAAAAAAAACTCAGCCGTATTGGATGTCAATAAATAAATCGGTTAGTGAATTGTTACACATATCAAATGAACAAAATAACAACATTTTATTACCGCTTTACCATAATAGATCATTAATTTATATTAATTAGTATATCACTGTACGATTTTATATATCTTACATTAAAACTGATCCTTGTGAATTGACACAAAATCTTTTTTTTTTAAAAGTAACTGAGGGATGGAAAACTGATCATCTTTGTCACTTTGACTTGACAAATTGTTAAATCATAGCGTAAAAATTTAACAAAAAAACTTCAAAAAAAATATATTCCAAAACAAAGCACTGAAAAGTAAAGAAATAATTTCGTATTCTTCTAAAACTTATAGGATAGTATAATGTAGGTACAATTACTGATATTGTTGAAGTCGGTGTCAGCCAAGAAAACACTACAATATACCTAATTACCTAGCAATATACCTATTTTTTACATCACACGTTTACGTATGTATCTAAGTAGTTACAAACCTACTATGGCAGACACCGACGTGACGTTGAAGTATATCCTTTCCAATAAAAAAAGAGGCATTGAAATAGGTTGGCGTGAAATTGAGTTATTCGTCCATTTGTCGCGCATATGGTTTATCTAGATTTAAGACTGCAAATAAAAGTCTCAATTAAGTAATATGTTTATCAATTATATGTTTAGCGGCCAAACAGGAGTTTTTAGGTGTACAAAACTTTCATACACGGCTGCCGTTCTACTTTTAAAACAATGAAAATCCAATGTTCTGATACGATACCAGTGAATGCTCAAATCTATCACCTTAAGAAAATTTCAATATAATTTAATTTAAAATGGTCACCGTTGCTGACACCCTGTGTATCCAATTACTCATTCCCTCTTTTTTACAGATAAATCAAATACTAAGCAGAAGGTGACAAGGAGCAAACAGTATACAACTACAGCAATTGTTGAAGCTGGCGCTAAGAGGCCAGATCTGCCAACCTTCAGGGCTGAGGAAGTGGCTAAGCATGATGGCAAGTAAGTGGTGGTAATAAGAATAACTAAAATGTGTATTTCGTCATGTGCATGTATTTGAACCTATTCTTTGGTAGGTCTACAAAAATATTATTGTAGGTCACCCTAACTTATTTTGAGAAGTTTTTTTTTTATTTATTTGGGAAACAATCGTTTTTTATTCTACCTTAAGATTACTTAAAAAAGTATCACTAAAATCAGTTAAGTTTCCACTGATGTTTGACACGGAAACACAGATAGGCCGCCCTGCCGATACGTCATACCTGCACTACCCCGGCTATGTGCTGGAAGAGTCCTTCCAACCTAAAGCCGGTGTATGTCTATTCGTCAGGGCGGACGTCTGCTGTAGCCGTCTCCGCTGCCTAGAAGACCCATCCTTCTCCACTCTCTGGGTGCACTGGTTGACCTGGGCTCCACAAGCCGGGTCTATGCGTGCATATACCGCTCCCACAAAGGCGACGCCGAGACAACTCGACTCTTCGAGCATCTGAGTCAGGCCGCAGACAACGCTCAGGCGCAGTTCCCAAATGCCGAAATGGTGTTTTTGGGAGACTTCAATGCCCACCATGAGTCCTGGTTAGGCTCATCAAAAACAGACCATGCAGGCCGAACTGCCCATGCGTTTGCTCTCACGCAAGACCTGACGCAACTGGTACACCAGCCCACCCGGGTACCAGATATTGTCGGTCATACACCCTCTTTATTGGACCTTCTGCTGACGACTCACCCAGCCGGGTATAAAGTATCGGTTGGTGCTCCATTGGGCTCCTCCGATCACTGTCTGGTTGGCGCTACAGTGCCTTGTGCAGCTCCCCCACAACCTGTGGAGGTGACGCGGCGGTTATGGCACTACTCGTCGGCAGATTGGGACGGATTGCGAGAGTATTTTGCCTCTGCCCTTGGCGGCAGTGCTGCTTTGGAGAAAGGGATGCTTCAGAGAGTGCATCTGCTATCGCTGACGAGATCGGTACCGGAATGGAATACTACATTCCTTTTACTGATGTCGTCAGTGCTAGCAAAACTGGTCCCTGGTTCAATCACGAGTGTGCCGCAGCTGTTGAACAAAAACAGGCGGCGTACCGTGCTTGGTCTAGGGCCCAGGCACTTAATGATCATTCAAACCTTGCCTCCCTGAAAGCAGCCTTTAATAAAGCCACCAAGGCCACGAAGAGGGCTTACATTAGAGCAGACGCCCAGCGAATTGCACGTGTTGGCCAAGAACTCATCACGCACCCTACGGGTAGCCGCTCCTACTGGCGACTGGCTAAACACGTGCAATCTAACTTCTGCGTGCCTTCGCTGCCCCCACTGAGATTCCCTGATGGATCGCTGGCTCATCAGCCGCAAGAGAAAGCCGATTTACTGGCTAACCTCTTTGCCGCAAACTCTTGCATAGATGACTGCGGTGCTGCGCCGCCTGATATTCCACATTGCGGCTCCACAATGCCTGATATTCGTATCAGGCAGTGTGATGTACGTGCCGAACTGCAGTCACTCGATGTCAGGAAAGCCAGTGGCCCTGATGGAATCCCAGCTGTGGTGCTGAAGAAATGTGCAGCGGAGTTGTCTCCAGTGTTCACTAGCCTGTATCGCCTCTCCTACAATTCGGGTCTTGTGCCGCTGTCTTGGAGGGAGGCGAACGTTCAACCAGTTCCCAAAAAAGGGGACCGGTCTGACCCTGCCAATTACCGTCCAATAGCCGTAACCTCAGTTTTAGCTAAAGTGTTTGAGCGGATCATAAACACGCAGCTCATCCGCTACCTAGAGGATCACTCTCTCATTCAGGACCGTCAGTACGGCTTCCGACCAAAACGGTCTACGGGTGATCTTCTAGCGTACGTAACACACATCTGGGGGGAGGCTATGGACAAGCATGGGGAATCTTTGGCCGTCAGCCTTGACATTGCCAAAGCTTTCGACCGTGTATGGCATCGTTCGCTTCTTTCCAAGCTTCCGGCATATGGTCTGCCACCTCGCCTATGCGACTGGGTCGCCGGATTTCTGGAGGGACGTAGAATTTGTGTCCTTTGCGATGGTCAAAAATCACGCTTTCTCCAGACTAATGCCGGAGTGCCGCAGGGCTCCGTCTTGTCGCCGACGTTGTTTCTTCTGCATATCAATGACATGTTATCTCTTGGTAATATTCATTGCTATGCGGATGATAGCACGGTCCACGCGCGATATTTCGAGCGCCCTGGGGCAAAGCAGACTGACATCGAGGAGAAGAGACGAAGTCTTGTTGTTGAGCTTGACGGAGTGTTGGACCGCATTTCAGAATGGGGTGCATGCAATCTTGTCGAGTTCAATGCCAAGAAAACGCAGGTGTGTGCATTCACAGCAAAGGCGTCGCCTTTCCTTTCCCATCCCACTCTTCAGAGCACCCCACTACCGATTAAGGATAGCCTAAACATCCTTGGCATGGATGTTCGTAGCAACCTAAACCAGCGGGACTACATTGAGAGCGTCATTAGAACTGCATCCCGTAAACTCGGAGTCCTGAACAGAGTGAGACGATTCTTCACGCCTGAGCAGCTCTGTCTCTTGTATAAGACACAAGTTCGCTCGTGTGTGGAATACTGCTCTCATCTCTGGGACGGTTCCGCTAAGTACCTACTCGAAGCTCTTGACAGGTTGCAGCGGCGTGCTATCCGTATTATTGGAAACCCAGAGGCAACTTTGACCCTTGAGCCTCTCCAATTGCGTAGAGACATTGCCAGGCTAAGTGTTCTCTATCGCTTCTACAATGGGGAATGCTCTGACGAGTTATTCCAGCTTATCCCACCCTCACCTTTCCACTCCCGTACCACGCGTGCTGGACTACGGCGTCATCCACACACAATTCAACATTTGTTGGCCCGAACTAAAAGGTTCGGTGACTCGTTTCTTTGTCGTACCATCCAGACGTGGAACGCTCTTCCAGCACATGTGTTTCCTTCCTCTTATAGTCCCGGGTTCTTCAAGCGGGGCGTGAAAAGGCATTTCTGCAGGCCTTCAAGGTGAGGATGGCCAGCCCAGTGATTCGTTTGAATGACTGGGCTTGTCAACCTCATATCTGGACCTCACGACCGCTTTCCATCAGGTGGAGTGAGGTCATCTTGACGGGCAATATAAAAAAAAAAAAAACACAAATCATCGAACAATCAACGTTATCAACGCTAAGAGTCGGAATTACAAACATAAAATGAATAATAATAATAGGAACTTAAAATGCTCACAAATACACGGGTCATCCTAAATTGTTACTCCTTAAGATTTTACATACATCGTTTCTGAACTTAGGGGCGCTACTACTATAGATATATCTAAATTACAAAATTTCTTATTAAAGTTATCAGTCGATCTGAACAAAAATGCGTTGCTTGCATAATTTGTTTTAGTGGATGGCATCCCGAATGCGTAACTGCAGCGAGAACCTGTCCGAGGGCATCTGAATGATCTCTTTTATATATTATTAAATTCTATATTGTTTTTTAATTTAAAACAACTTTTAACATTTTCCCAATGAAGACGGTCCACACTCCAGAGATAATAGTATATTTTTACTGGCTGTTTGAGTTTGTCTTTGTCAAATGAAGGAAATTAAAAAACTAATTACTTTTTAAGTTTTAATTACATTTTTGCCCCTAGGGGCTAAAGTGGTCACTTTAGGCCCGCTTCGTAGGGCTATAATGGCGTACTTTTAGAGCATGAGAAGTGAAAATAAATATATTATTTCCGTGTAAGATAATGATGAACTAATGAATTATCATCTTTTTAGGAGAAGCTTCTGGGTGACTTACAAACATGGGGTATATGATGTGACAAAGTTCCTGCCGTCACACCCTGGTGGTGAACAGATCTATAACGCGGCAGGCCTCAGTATTGAACCATTCTGGAATGTCTATGGAATGCACAAGACGAAAGAAGTGTATGAACTTCTGGAAAGTTATAGGATAGGTGAGTTATTAACCTTAAAAAGTTATCCATTTATTATTATTATTTCGACTGGGGACGCTGGCAGTGGGCCGGGTGATCGGTCCGCTAGTTATGGGCCATTTCACCCATTTCCCCGGGCCCCCTAGCAGGGGGTCTTTAGGTTGTCCCATTTTCACGGCGTCCCGTCGAATCTTCCCGTTGCTTTGCAGAATCTTACTATCTGGTCCACCGTCAGTTCTTTCAGGTTACCTTCATCTAGCGAGTCTGACCCCATGAGCTCCCACCGTATGTGTGAGTACATCGGGCATTCGGCGAGTAGGTGGAAACTCGTTTCCTCGCTGTCCATGCACTCCATGCATGTGGGGTTGTCTTTGATGCCTATTACTGTTAGGTGCCTGTTTAGTCTAGAGTGTCCTGTGGCGATTTCAGTGACCATACGTACACTGTTCCTTGACAGCTTCAGTAGATGACCTGTCTTCTTCGTGTCCAATCCGTTTATGAACATTTTAGACTGTCGCATGCCTGTTGCAGCCTTCCATCGTCTGTTTGTTGCTGCTGTGGTTAACCTTTTGATTACTCCCTTGGTGATGTTGTGTGCTATTGGCAGCCTGGGTTCCGGACCCACTAAGCCTTCGGCCGCACCACCCCTGGCTAGTTCGTCTGCTAACTCGTTGCCGACATTTCCCTCGTGTCCAGGGACCCATGCAATCACTACGTCTATTTTGTTTGCGAGTTTCCCTAGAGCTTTTTTGCATTCTTTGACAGTTACCGATGTCGTCTCTGCTTTGCTAAGCGCTTTCAGCGCTGCCTGGCTGTCACTGTAGATAATGGCCTTGCTGACACTGTCCTGATTGTCTAATATATCTGCGCATTCCATGATAGCGTATATTTCTGTTTGGAATACGCTGGCGAACCTGCCTAGGCAGATTGATCTGTTTATCACTGTACCGTCCTCGCACCTTATGTGCACACCCGCGCCAGATAGCTTCAGTGACTCAATTCCGGAGCCATCTGTGTAGCAAACTGTTCCGCTTGTGTCTATGTTCCATTCATCTCTTTGTCCTATGTGTACTTTGTATTTCTTGTCAAAGATCTTTTCTTTCCTTGTTAGGTCGTTGTTGGTAAAGATCATTGACATGTTGCTCTCGATTTCACTTCCGATGCGTAGATGCCCTCTGTCCGTGTGGTTACCGATCCAGAGGTTCGTGCTCCTGAGTTTGAACCATTGTTCGGTCGCTTTTCCTTTGATCGCTAGATCTAGCGGATCCAGCCCGAGCATGATCTCTAGCGCTGCTGTGGGTGTTGTTCTCATTGCACCTGTGATCATCAGTGCCACTAGTCTTTGGACCTTGTCTAGCTCTAGTTTGTTGGTCCTTAGTACCGCCTTATGCCACCATACCAGTGATCCGTGGAGGATTCGTGGCAGGATGATTGCTTTGTATATCCATAGTACAGTCGCCGGTTTGATTCCCCATGTGCGTCCTATGGCTCTCTTACATTGCATCATGGCCATTTTGGCCTTAGAGCAGGTGGTACTTATGTGTGCTTTGAAAGTTAGTTTGCTGTCCAGCGTAACTCCTAGGTATTTGATCTCCTTGACCATTTCTAGTTCGGAGTTGTCTATTTGCACTATTTCTTTACTACCAATTTTACGTTTATTGGTGAATAGGACTAGTTTCGTCTTTTCGGGATTGAGGTTGAGTCCCTTACTTCTGCACCATGATAGCGCCGCTTTCAGTCCTCTGTTCATGATGTTGCACATGACGCTGAGGACCTTTCCCGTTACTAGCAATACCCCGTCATCAGAGTACACCTGTGTGTATATGTGTGTCTTGTTTATCTCGTGTACTAGTTCATCTATTAGAATGCACCATAGTAGAGGGGATAGGCATCCCCCTTGCGGGAATCCTCTCCTCGCCCTGACCGTGTGTGTAACCCCTGCTAGCTCAGCCTTTATCAGGCGTTGTTGAAGCATGTTCTTCACCCATCCTGATATATCTTTATGAATGCCTTCGCGGTCTAAGGCGGCTTCTATCGACTTAGGGCTGGCCTTGTCGAATGCCCCTTCTACGTCGAAGAAGCAGCCCAGTGCGTATTCCTTGTTGCTCAGAGACCTTTGTACTCTAGTAACTAGGTTGTGGAGGGCTGTTTCTGTGGACTTACCCTCCATGTATGCATGTTGGTTCTCATGTAGCGGGGATCCACTGTTCTCTATCTGGGCTCTTATAGTTCTGTCAAGGATCTTTTCCATTGTCTTCAATAGAAACGAGGATAGGCTGATACATCTGAAGGCCTTCGCCTCCTGATATGTGGCCTTGCCAGGTTTCGGTAGGAAGACTACCTTGACTTCCCTCCACTTCTTGGGAATATACTGCATTCTTATACTGCTGTTGAACAGTTTTAAGAGATCTTCCTTGATGTACTTTAACGCTACTTGCAGCATTTTTGGAAATATTTCATCCGGGCCTGCCGCCTTGTATGGCTGGAAGGAGAAGATGCTCCATACTAGTTGTTCTTCCGATATGGCGATGGCCTCGCCTGCCCTTACCACTGTGGGGTTTGAGGTTGGCATGTCTTCGTCTATCGAAATGAGTTTCCATCATGGTCTCAAGTATCATTTTTGGGTCAGTTATCAGTTCTTCCCCCTTCTTGATACTTCCTAGTTTGCAGGTGTTGTCCTTGGATAGCGTTTTGACCAGCCTTGCGGCATCTGGGTGTTTTTCGATCCCTTCGCAGAACGCGCTCCAGCTGTTCCTGCATTCTTTTCTGCTCTCGCCCTTGAACTTGTTTCGCTCGTCTTTGTACTTACGCCAGCTCTCTTCGTCACCCTTTTTGAGGGCCACCCTGAGAGCACGTCGGGTCGTCTTTCTGGACTTCTCTAGTGACTTAGTCCACCACGGTTGTCCCTTGCCTAGTTTGATTTCTCTGAGCGGACATGCTTTATGATAGGCTTCCCTGAGGGCCTCATCTAGTCTTGTCGCCTCTTTTTCTATCTCCATTTCGTGCTTGTGTAAGTTGTTACTTCCAGGTGTCCACTGTTTGATGTAGTTTTCGAAAGTAGACCAGTCTGTCTTTTTTGCGTTTCTCACTCGGATCCTGTCGATGCTGCAGTCTATACTGAAGGTTATACGTCTGTGATCTGACATGGATTCATTTTCGTCTACCTTCCAGTTTCTAATTTGTCGGCTGATCGTTTCTGATGCGATGGTGATGTCCAGCACCTCACTTCTCGCTCTGTTGACAAACGTTGGTGTGTTACCTACATTTAATAACTCCAGACCGGATGCGCTAATGTACTCTAGGAGTGCTTCCCCCTTCCTGTTGCAGTCCGTGCTGCCCCATACCACGTGATGTGCGTTGGCGTCGCACCCTAGAATAACAGGAATGTTCTTACCTTGGTACTTCTTGATGGTATCTTCCATTTCTCTTGTTGGCGGCTCAAACTCACTCTCGCTGGGAAGATATGCGGAGACGAGGAGCACCCTTGCTTTGTTCTTGTTTAGGCTCGTTATTGTTAGTTCGACGCTTGCCAGATCTCTGTAACAGTCTGCCTTGATTAGTCCTAGTGTGCTTACTCTACTGCTCGTGAAGATGCATGCTCTCGGGTTGGACTCACCATCATTGTGGTAGATGAGGTCTCCACCCAGGGAGCCAAGCCCGGCCACCCGTCTGTTTATGACGTATGGCTCTTGCAGTAGAGCGATATCTATGCTCTCCTCCAACACATATCGGCACAGCTCCGACATGGCTTCCCGGCAGTGGTGCAGGTTTAGTTGAACTATTTTTATCCTTTGTTTGTGTTTTTGTGTTGTGTTACTGTGTGTGTTCATATGTGTGGTGAGTGTATGTGTCGTGTGTGTGTGTGTATATTTGGTGTGTTAGTGGCCCCCTCTTGACTACTCCGTTTCGGTCTTCGGGTCCCCGTACCAAGGCGGTTGCAGAAGCGCCACACTTGGCGGGGGAGCGCGATCCCTGAGCGGTTTCGTGAGGGGGGTGGGTGTGGTGTGGTGTGTGGGAGGTTCGGGGCTGGCTATTCGGCTGGGTGTGCGGTAGTCTAGGGGTCCTTCTGCAGGGTTCCCGATCTGACAACTGCTCTCCCCGCCGGCAAGCACCCCCCCCTCTGTGTCCTGTACGGCGTGTACTGGGATAGAGCCCCGACGGTCGTTGCTGCATCCTGCAGTGGGGATTCCTGTTGAATCTCCAGGCTGAGAGGTGCTTATCCCACCGACGGGCTCGTTTCCCCCCTGAGTCGTCTTGTCGCGGTTTAAAAGCCGTGCTTGCACCTTGGTGTACTGGTAGTGCAGCATCACGTGGTCACTGAGGGCGTCCTGAGGGACCCCCACCACAAGTCGTTGGCCAGTTGGCAACGTCTCCCTGTAGATGAGGTTCCACTCAGGCAGCCTCAGTTCGACCCTGTCATCGTTCTGACCACGAAGCATCTCCAGCGGATCACTACCCGGCTCCCCGAGGTTACCCGGCAGCCAGATTGATACTCGCTGGCTTTCCAGTCTGCGAGCCCTCAGTGGCATCTCGCCTTGCCCGCTAAGGTCGCAGCCGAGCAGCCAGTTGCACGCCTCCTCGGTGCTGGGTGTCACGAGGAAAAATCCCTCTGCCACCAACCCCGAGGCCTCGAACGACAGGCACCGCCCCCCGACCTTAGCCCGCACGGCGCTGGTCATGATCGCCACTAGCCGCTTCCGAACCGTCACTGCTGTGGCCTCGTCCATCCTGCCGCCATCCACCCGCTCGATGATGATGGAGAGATCTGTCTGGCCCACATGGGGTCGCGACGATCCCTCGGCGCGGGTGTTCTGCCTTTTAGGTGGACGCTGCTGTGTCGGCTCTTCTGGGTCTGTCCCCTGTCTTTTGAGCTTAGGAGCCCGAGAGCCTGCCCCCCCTCTCGATGATGTTTGAGGTGTCTGGGTGTGGTTCTGCTCCGCCAGCTCTCTTTTCTTCTTGGCCTTCAGACGCTTGTACTTACTTTTCGAGAGCCATTCTTTAAATTCTTCAGTACTGTGCGTCTGTCTGTCTGTCTGTGTGTCTGTGAGTCTGTCTCTAAGGGCTATACGTGACAGGTCGTCCCCGAGAGTCTCAGAAATAGACCTACCGGTAATAGGCGCACCTGTGTAGCCGTGGATGTAGTATTGTGCGCAAATTCGCCCCCCCCAGAGTACGAGGGGCAGCCCGATCCTGACGGTCCAGGGAGGGATTCTCCGGCCTTGCCGGTACCCTCCTGGGGTATTATATTTTTATTTGCACTCATGTTGTTTTTTGTTTTTACCGGGACTGCCGGAATGGGTTGGGGGATAGGAAAGGATGTGGGGGAGGGATGCCGACTTAATGCTCGCTTTGCCTGGGCTCCCCGTAAGGGCGCCGGGGCAACGAGCGTATAGTAGCGGGGATGCGGAGGGGTGGGGTGAGGATGTGGGGGTACGGCCTGAGTTTTCAGTTACGTCTGTTTCATAAGGAATCAGACCAATAACAGGGGGCACCTCGAGAAGGATATTACACAGGCCCTGCCTTGGGGATCTACACGACCTGCGCTCTCCCCCAAGACCATTCGCCATTCTCAGCACCGGACAGGTTTTGAAAATGAGGGTACGCCTGATCGCTTGTCATGTCGCCCCAGAGGGTACCCGAGGGAAGCGCACTAGGGCTCTCATGCACGCGTCTCAGACTTACCCCCCCCCCCCAGAGTTATCCATAGTAATATTTAAAAAATTAATATATAAAGATTTGATTGTTTATTTGTATTGTAAAGGGTCCGATACATCTGTACCGATTTCAAAAATTCTTTCACCAATTTCTTTCAAAAGCTACATCATCACATGGCTTTAATTTTTTTTTAATGTTGACGTTAGAAATAGTCTACGCGGCCGAAGCCGCTGACGAAAAGCTAGTAAGTAAAGCTAGTAAGTAGTAAGTATACAGAATGACCAACAAAGATTATATGTTACCTCCACTAGCTAGATTTATTTTATAATGATGACAAACAAGAGTCCGCGCAATGATAAGCGGTTACCGCAGCCTATAGACGCGTGAATCTACTGTGATAATATCTTTGGATAGGTTTGTTTTCAACCCTAATTTTACAGCTATCTTTTTATTTTCCTGCACATAAACTACAAAATGGCGCAGTAGCTAGTAGCGCCCTCTCGAAGTGTTGATCGGCACTCTGACCTGAAAGGAATGAAATAATTTTTCTTTTTTTCGTCCCAGAAAACACACCTCTTGTAATGATCTCGAAGTAGTAATTAATATCCCTGTGTTACGAAGTAACACACAAGGAAATAAGACAGGGGCGTCTCCCAACACACCCAGACCAAGTCAATTCAGAAAAAATCGTTTCCTGAATTGACCCGACCGGGAATCGAACCCTGTCCCGGTTTGATTCCCGGTCTGGTCAACTACGGAAATCGAGGCGAGAAACCGTGCTACAGCGCACTACGCCAATCGTGTCGTCAAAAAATAGAATATTATATTAATGAAAGAAATAGAATATTATTGGCGCCTTTGGCATGAAATCCTCAAATATCCTATTTCTCCCGTTAAAATATAGTCTAAGTACGTAACCGTATGTAACACGATGATAATGTACCTGTATAATATTTATTTATTTAGCTAAGCTTATATTCACCCTTACAGATACATAATCCAATGCGATAGAAAAGCAACTTCACATTGGTAAAATATTTTTTTAAATCGGTCTTGTAGTTCCTTTGTAGGCTCCAACTATTCAATACAAAAAAACAAACAAACAAATCTTTCCTCTTTATAATATTAGTTTAGATAGATAGTTTATATAATCGTCACAATTTTTATTTGGTTATTATGTATTTCTCCTCCTTTCACTCACACATGTCAGAAAGAGACAGAAGGCAGGATGTCACTACTTCGCGTGTGCCATGTCTTAGCTTCTCATTTGTATGACGTGTTATAAAAGATGAGATGATGGATAAAATAAAGACTCTTATCACCTCCCTGCCTGCAGGTAACCTTCACGACGATGATGTAGTAGACCATTCCGACGACGAGCTGTGGGTGCGCGAGCCGCACCGGGACAAGCGGCTCATCGTGAAGACCGCGAAGCCGTTCAACGCGGAGATACCGCCGCAGTACCAGGTGGCGCATTTTGACACACCGAAGTATGTAATAATAAGAATGCACGTACATAAAATCGTTACGCCTATGTGGTAATTGGAGACTAGTTTCTAGTTCTTATGACCATGTCGAACTTTCGCAATCAATAATCCATTCATGCATGCTCTTCAGTTAGGCAAAAGGTCGTGCAAACCCCCCCTCCCCCTCATTACAATATTTTGCTACTATGTTAAATAACGCGCTAACGTTAAATACGCCGCGCAGAAGTTGAGTTTGCATGACGCAATGGTCACGTGACTGGGAATTGGAGAGCATTATTAATTATTATTATTTTTATATTCATTTATTTCAGACCTTGGTCCATGTTGTTAGTAACAATTTTAATCTTAAGAGGTAGTGTTAGTGGATACTTAATAATTACAACAGCCTAGTGTGGAGCTGCACCCAACGGCACATTAGTGGGGTGTCCCACCTATCTGCAAACACATTTAGCATCCCGTTGGCAGCTCCACGGAGACGGAGTAGCATGGAGGCGCACCGCTTTCTCATGATAGCATGTCATCCGTGTGCGCCTCCGCAAACATACCTGAGGCACTACATCGCCACGGCCGCCCCAACAAAACCCTAAATGCGTTATTATATTGGACTCGCAGATCGCCATATGCCCGCCGCGTATAGTTAGCCCACAGGCTGCAAGTGTAAAAACTTTGACAGTATGCTTCAAAAAGCGTAATTTTGACTGGTTCTGTACACCTTGCAAACCTTCGAGCCAACATGTTGCAGCGAACAGCCAGCGATCTGCGTTCCCTCTCGATGTCACAATTATCTTTAAGATCATCGGTGACCCAGTGGCCCAGATATTTAAATTTGTGTACCCTGCGCAGAGGTGTACCACAGAGTGAGACGTTCGGTATGTCAAGATAGGTCTTAGTAGCCGACTTAAAAACCATAAGCTCACTCTTCTCTGCATCATACCTAAGCCCATGTGACATTGCGTATGATTCACATAACTCTAAGAGCTTCCTAAGACCGCCAAGCGATGGGCTCAGCAGCACCATGTCATCGGCATAGCTGATGTTATTCATACAAACACCATCAACATGACATCCAAAATTGGTGCCGCTGAGCTCACCGATCAGACGGTTCATATACAAATTAAATAGTCGGGGTGAGCTCAACCCCCCCTGCCTCAACCCGCACTCCAACCTATACACGTCCGAGTATGATCCCGCCCATCTCACGCTGTACTCTTGATTACCATACCAATACCTCAAAATTGAAATATATTCTGGAGGTAACGTAGTATCCGCACGAAGCTTTTGCCAGAGTTCATTATACGATACCAGGTCGAATGCCTTTGACAAGTCCAAAAAACAAGCAAAGACTGCTGTTTTTCTAGCTTTGTACTACTGTACAGTCTGCTTGAGACACAGTATGGCACTCTCAGTCGACAACCCGGGCCTGAACCCAAACTGGACATCATGAAGTTCAGTTGGCAAGGCACCTTGAAGGCCTTGGTTCAGGCCCGGGTTGTCGACTGAGAGTGCCATACTGTGTCTCAAGCAGACTGTACAGTACTACATTACATTACATTATACCAAAATGCCAGGAGAACGCTCAATTCACAGACTAATGCAAGCAAGCTTTAAGAGATCGTAATAAGGCCCCAGGACAAACATTTGGGTTCTGGTCCCTGACTCCCGAACCAAATTTTGAAGGACATTACTGTCACCTAAAAATTTTTTGAGCCATAACACTTTGGAATAAGGTTCATTAATTTCTTGTGTGACATTTCTGCAATGCTTGTCCAATGAAATCCTGTTCAAGACTCAGGCCTCTGATCTCCTGCTGTGCGTGCATATATTATCTATTTAAGAATGTAATTAGGTATAATATTTATGATGTTAATTAGTCTCTGTCACCCTAAGTAAAAGCTTTGTTTAGTCTGGGTTATTAGGTATTGCTGTTCATCATTATAATATATTATTGTTGTCAGCGAATTATTCTACGTCCGCCAACACATGCCGGTCCCAGAGCTAGACGCCAGCACGCACAAGGTGCGCGTCGTGGTGAAGGACTGCGGCGTCGCGCGCACCAAAGAGTTCTCGCTCGCAGCGCTCGGCGAGTTCCCGCGCGTGGCCGTCAGGGCGGCGCTGATGTGCGCGGGGAATCGACGCAGTGAGATGAATGAGGTTCGTGGCCTCACGGGTAGGGTTCTGACCGAGAATTAGGCGAATTGGGTATGGGAACAATTTTATTTTTTATTTTATTTTTTATACCTTTTACTATTTTAAGCAACTAAATTGAATAATTTGTTGATCTAGCAGGCAGTTAATTTTTTATAAATTTTTAAACATTGGGAACTCATGACGTCACAAATTCGCTTAGTGTTCCTACATATCTGTCTATTTATGTCTATTATTTAGTATATTTTGCTGTAAATTTGACGATTTGAAAGTACTGATACAGTCTATTTGAATAAAGTTATTTGAGTTTTAGTTACATGTGTTTTATCCCCGATTCGTTTGAAATAAATAATTCTCACGAGAATGTGAGAAGTAGACTTACTCAGAAACAATTTATTTTGCCAAGTTCTGAAACCAAGCCCTACCTGAAGGGTTGGGATTATAGCGAATGGCTATTTTAAGTCCTGCCTACCCGTCTGGGTAATAGGTGTAAATTAATGTACGTATAACTAAAAATAACTTTGTGGAAATATATTTTTCACCTGTAGGAATTTAAAATCTGCTATCTGGAAACACCATTAACCACGCAGTAGAATCACCTACCTAAAAATCTCACGAATGATACAGATCGCGTCATTTGATTGGTTGATGAATAGATTATCAACTGATCACGGGAAAGGACGTTTATACGACCCAATAGGTTCAATTGTGAGATGTCAATTTGATTACCGTCAAGAGTCCATTAAGAACCTTAATGTACTCTTTGCGGACGTTGGTTTTCTGGGGTCATTCATTTGACTTCAGGTTGCCAACGTATTTAATTAAAAATATCCTAGATGCTTTGCCTTTCAAAATGTTAAATATAAAATGAAATGCTTTTCGATTCGATTTAGGACATGTTTGATTTTTTTCCCATACCCAATTACTTTTGTTAATATTTGTAAAGCTACAGACACACGAAAGGTAGTGAAATAAGGGTTTAATGTATTTTGTACACAAAAAATCATATTTTGATTGAAATACTCAAAAATTAACTGCAAGTTTTTTTAACGACTAAAGATTTACGCTACTAAGTGTTTGGAAGAACGGGCGGAGGCTTTTACTTTTTGTTATTGGCAATTTAATGCCAGTTGTTAAAAAATAACAAGATTTTCATTGCTTATACATTTGTTTCAGCTATACATTGATCAGTAAGTAAAAGGTATTTGAAATGTAAATTATTTAAATGTATCTTAAGTATATCGTTGTATGAGTACTATTTTTTACAAAAACTGGTGATTATATAGAGAAAATTTATATATTGATTGAAAGGAAAAAAAGGACAAAAATTATCAACAACTGAGTTGTAATAATTTGCCAGTAAGTGATGTTCTAACTATATGAATGAATATTTTTTCACAAATGAGTAATGACTTTAATTTCCTGGACACCATACAAAATCATTCGAACAGTCAGTATTTTTTGTACGAAAACCTCAACACTTTCATAATTACTACATCTCTTACCGAGTATGTCATAAAGTTTTTGTAAGTCTTGATAATCATTCAGTATGTTTTTTACAAAACATTGCTTTTTATCATTTTATCTTCTTAATAGTCATTTTCCATTGGTCCTAAAGCAGGTGAAGCCGGTAAAAGGCATCAGCTGGGCGATGGGCGCGATCAGCAACGCGGTGTGGGCGGGCGTGCTCTTGCGCGACGTGTTGGTACACTGCGGCGTGGACCTCGAGAATACCGAGGGGAAACATGTCATTGTAAGTATATTGAGAGAAAGAAAAAGCATTTATTAATTTTATGGACATCGCATTACAAACATCACAGAGCAACAAATATTAAGGAAAAAAAAACTTGAATTAAAAAAGACATGATTAGAAATAGCGGCGGTGTCACGATGTCCAAAAAATAAATTGGACCGTGCTCAGCTAATGCCTGTGCCTGATAGGCCCAGACGCTGATTTTCAGCGGGCCCAGCGAGTGGGCGCACGGACAATTGCGGGTACGTTTAAATAATAAAATAAAATAAATATTTTATCGGAACATAACAAAATGCCAGCAATAAAGTTGTATTGATAGTTCAGTGTTATTATATTGATTACAATCAACTCCCAGACGTCTGGAATTAAGGGCTTTTAATAACCGTGCCAAAAAAGGGGACCTCACTCAATGCAGTAATTCTGGACTTTGGAGAGGTATCACTTTGCTCTCGATACCATCGAAGGTTTTTTGCAAGATTATAATGTATTCTCAGCAGGACCCCCTTTGCATTCATGCTAAATCCAAACTTGCTCTATTGTTTCAATTTTTTTCGCAAGTAAAAGATATTGCAGATTAGACACGTTTATTTTAAGTAGATCTTCAGCCAGCTAAATACTCCTTAAGGAACATTTTAGAGTTTTCGAATTAGTTGTTCTTGTGTAGCACTGAGGTTGCACTTGTGTAGATATTTATATGAAATAGGTCTAGCAGGAAGACATACTATTTTGCAAGAATATAGAGCAAAGAGTCCGCTGCAACCAGGCGCTCTTGTAATAAAAGTTCTTAAACTAAAAAAACTCACCATGCGTTGTGGCTGTGAAGAAAAAATTATAAACTTACGTATCAATACTGGATAGCATGAAAATGAGAACCGGAATGCAAATCACATTGAATAAATAAATATAAATATGCGCCAAACAACACAGCCTCTTGTAATGGTCTCGAAGTAGGGATTAATATCCTGTGTTACGAGGTACCACACAAGAAAATAAGCCAGGGGCGTCTCCCAGCACACCCAGACCCGAGTAAATTTGAAAAAGATCGTTTCCTGAATTGATCCGACCTGGAATCGAACCCGGGACACAACGGAAATCGAAGCGAGAAACCGTGCTACAGCGCACTACGCCAATCGTGTCGTCAAAAATGAATGCAAAATGTCAGATCTTTTCTAATAACATTCTATTCCAGTTCACCGGCTCCGACATAGACGCAACGGGCGAGAACTTCAGTACGTCCATACCTTTACACATGGCGGCCGACCCCAACAGCCGCATCTTGCTGGCCACACACATGAACGGAGCGGTTCTGCCGCCCGACCACGGGTACCCGCTGAGGGTTGTGGTGCCTGGCGCGCCGGCGGTTAGGAGCGTCAAGTGGCTTGGTGAGATTGTGGACTTTGTCTTTTTAGGTTATGATATAAGAAAAAATATTGACGAAAATAAGTTTAGAACGTTCTTAGAAAATTACAGATCAGAAGTACCCCTGACTGAAACCTTAAATTACGTGAAAAAAGGGCATGCCATGAGTCAGGTTATGTGCAAATGAAATGTTTTTCGGCTCTGTCTTATTCGGTCGTATGTAAAAATTATTTGGCGTGCCAACTTTCTATTTCATTTAGTAACACATGGTAAATATTGGCATTTTAAGACTTTTTTGCCAACAATTGAGAAAAACCCTAATTTAAAAATAAATGAACACCTTCAGAGTTATGTTTCCACTCCCGTACCACGTGTGCTGGACTACGGCGTCACCCACACACAATTCAGCATTTGTTGGCCCGAACTTTAGTAAAAGGTTCGGTGACTCGTTTTTTTGTCGTACCATCCAGACGTGCTCTTCCAGCACATGTGTTTCCTTCCGCTTATAGGTCCGGGTTCTTCAAGCGGGGCGTGAAACGGCATTTCTGCAGGCCTTCAAGATGAGGATGGCCAGCTCAGTGATTCCTTTGCATTACTGTGCTTGTCAGCCTCATATCTGGACCTCACGACTGCTTTCCATCAGGTGAAGTGAGGTCATCTTGACGGGCAATATTAAAAAATATATGTTAAATTGACAGTAAGGACTAAATTAGAGCTGTTAGAAGTAGAAGAGACATTGAATCAGGACCTATTGTAAAATGGTGAAGCGTTGATGAAATTAACGGAAAAAAATACCTTACTTACCTCACCTACGAAAGGTTATGGTAAACCATAAGCCCTTAAAACAATATTGAATCAATATTTCTTATAAATAACGTCAACGTCTTATTTGTATTTGTCTAAGGTTGACATTCAGAGACGTCATTTCTAAATAGGTTATTTAAATATTGCTCTAAGGGGTTATAGCTCGGGGCAGTTCCTTATCTCCACACTTATTTTCAGAGTCAATAACAATATCCTATGACGAGAGCTCTTCCCACTGGCATCAAAAAGACTACCGCGCGTTCAACCCTTCAACGACGTGGGAGACAGCGGACTTCGCGGCCGCGCCGCCCGTCTACAGCCTGCCCGTCACCTCTGCCATCTGCGAGCCGAGCGACGGCGACACGGTTAAGCTTGCGGGCGACAAGATACAAGTTAAAGGTAGGTCGTAGTGAAATACCGGGAGATTATATCGTGGGCAAATGATATTATACATCACATGTTTTGCACAACACCTACTACAACAGCCTACGTTTGTAAATGGATAAGTCTGATTATATAAATCATGAATTGGACGTTACAAGTAATATAACTGCCACACACTGCACCATAGATAACTTAAATATTCAGTTACCTAATGACCCCCCTCAACTCTCCTTCGTAACACAAAACATACGAAGCGTACATAATTCGACAAATCTTGACGACCTTGAGATTAACTTAAATATGCTTAAACATGAAGTTGATATTATAATTCTAACCGAATGTCGAATTAATCCTGACAAACCTTTACCACAAAAACCCAACTATCTAACCTACGGTTCTACTGAAAAAATTAACCAAAATGATGGTGTTGTGGTCTTTATCAAACATCTTGTCGAACATACATCCCCTTCCCCCCGGACCGCTGAGTAGCGCGCACGTGTCTGAGATCCTTTTTTATTTTTACTTTAAAAATATAAAATCATTTTAAATACGTAAATACGATTGTAAAAATTAGGAGTGCATAAAAGTGAAGGAGCTTCTTGTGCGCCCCGCCTACTCCCGCGCACGGAATTATACACTACTACAGGACGCACACTATCACGTCTCCTGAGTGTGTGTAATTTAAACCGTCGTCACCTAATACGCATAACGCGTGCGCAAGAAGAAACGAGACACCATTTCTCGCGCACCTCCCAGCAAGCAGGCTAAACAAAGGAGCGAACCTAAGAGGTCTGATTAGACTAGACGGAAAGCTAAATTGTACAATGTCGTCGATCGCCACCACCGAAGATTGACCTGCGCGGTGTCGAGGCCGGTAATTATTATATTTCCCCTGATTTATGCGTGCCTGGTACTTTTTGCTTGAACACTATGATTTTTGAAACAAGTGATATTAACTTCGTCGCCTGACTGAACCCTCTCTCATAGTTCTACGGTCCTGGTACATTAACGGTGTGTAATTTTAGAGAAGCGACAAAAAAAAAAAAAAAAAAACAGTTGGCAATATCGTATGCGTAAACAGGCAAAACATTGCTACACACGCACCAGACCTATGCCTAACATGCTCAGATCGCCACTACGCGACACTTCACTCTCGTCCTCAAATCCGGAGCTTGCGACCAGCAATATCACAGTAAGAGACTCGAAACGACGCCGAATTAACGACGGGGAGATCACCATGGAGACGGGAGCCGCAGATAAAATTCAGGAACTCAAAGATATGATGCAGTCTTTCATGGTTAGCCAAAATTCTAGATTGGACAGTATTGAAAAAAAAATAGCTCAGGTAACAAGTCAAAATGACAACATCCAACAAACTAACACAGAAATAGAAAAGTCTATTAACTTCGTCTCAACGAGAATGGACTGCCTACAGAAAGATATTTCTAAAATTGAGAAAGACCGTAAGGTTTTAGAGAGTCAGATTAACAGCGTGGACTCGAGGTGCGACATGCTAGAGAAAAATATGCGAAAGACCAGTATCGAGATTCGAAACGTCCCCAAAATAAAGGGAGAAAAAAAGGAACACCTATTTAAATACATACAAGAGTTAGTTGCGAACACTAATGGGACAATCGAACTAAGTAGCATCCGTGACGTCTACCGCTTACCTAGCAAGGTCGAAGCACCATCCGCCACTGTAGTGGCGGAGTTCCAGAGCACCCTAGTAAAAAGCCGTGTGATTTACGATGTAAAGCAACACTTTATTAACAAACCCAAAGAACAGATTAATTCAAACCTTTTAGGGATAATGCACACGAAATCTCCCATTTACATCAGTGAATTTTTGTCAGCGAAAGCCAAAAAACTGCACTTCTTGGCCAGGGAAGTGGCCAAATCCATGGACTACTCGTATTGCTGGACTACAAACGACAATGTCTATCTACGTCGCAAAGATGGTGATCCACATATTCTCATAAAGAGTGAAGCCCAGCTCTTAGAGCTCAAGAAAGAAAAATGACTATTTTTAGCTTTAGTTATATTTAACTGCGCTTTATTTGTCCTTAAAGTAAGTAATATTAAATCACCAATTACACTTAAAACAACACTTATAACAACACTTACAACAACACTTACAAATACACCTAAAACAATACCTACAAACACACCTAAATCAACACTTACAAACAGACCTTCAACAACTCTTACAACAATTTTTCAATCCCCACTCTTACACACAAGTTACACTTTGCCACAATATAACAATTCGTTTTTGCCTAAACTTTACAACAGCCTACCAACACTATATACGTACCAACTCTCAAATAAATCAATCGTCCTAAATCACTGGCGAACATTCCATACGAAATCGAAAACTGAATTTGTTTATTACCCTGATCGCATTAAATCTATTAAAATCTTATCACTACATCAATCATTTTGTACCTTTTCATCGAACGTTTATAAAATTCCCTAATTTTATTGAAATGATAAATAATTTGGACACCATCAAGACGTCAGAGTTAAACATTTGTGACCCTGAAGAAGTTCGGCCCATTATAGGACAAGCAAGCAACTACACAAACCTACTGTGTCAAAATATCCGCAGCATTAAACGCAATTACGATGCCCTTACTGTGCTTTTGCGAAGGATAAATGTTAATTTTGATTTAGTAATTTTAACTGAATGCTGGCTATCCTGCTCCGGCAACATTCCGCAGCTGGAATCATATAAGTCTCATGCTACCAAACAACTATTTAATCAGAATGATGGTGTGCTAGTATATGTAAGGGACCACTTAAAGTACAAAATAGAGGAGCCACCTTTTCTTGAAGCTAATTGTATAACTATTAAATTCGGTTTACACACAGTGATAGTAGCAATTTATAGACCGCATTGCTTTAAACATGACGCAACCAAGTTTTTATCTTCCCTTAACCAACTTCTCACTGATTTGAAGGCTTATAAAAATATAATTCTTACTGGCGACATTAATATTGACATAGCCCAGGGTAGTATAAATCAACAAGCGGAACAATACCTGAACCTGACCGCATCTCATGGTCTCCTACCAGCTTTTACCACCTCAACCAGATTAAAAACTTGCCTAGACCATCTACTGCTAAAAACAAAACAGCCTGCAAAATCCTTTGTCATTCAAACATCTTTAACTGACCACGAAGCTGTAGCCTTAAGTCTTCAAATAAAACAGATAAAAAATTACTCGACCAGATCTGTAACAAAAATAAATCATGTTGGTTTGAAACAATCACTCTTAGATGTGAATTTTACTGACATTTACGATACTCAGAATCCTGATGCAGCTGCTGAATTTCTAATAGAAACTATAACTAAAGCTTTAAAATCTAACACCAAAATTGTTCAAACACCACACCGTAAATTGACAATAAAGCCTTGGATTACTCCAGGTATCTTAAGATGTATGAGAAATCGTGATAATATGCATAAACAACTTAAATTGGCGCCCGATAACGAAACCTTAAAACTAACTTACCGTAGATATCGTAATTTCTGTAACAATATTATTAAAAAAAATAAGCGGATGTATCACAGTGAAGAACTCCATAATGCAGGCAGTAACAATAAAAAGATTTGGGAAGCGGTCAAGAGGGTAACTAATTTGAATAGGCAAAGGGATGAAAGTAGTAATCTTCTTACCCTATGCTCTACTCCAGCGGATTCTGTAAATGCCATTAACCAATATTACGTAAGCGTTGGTGCAAAATTAGCAGAACATATTTTGGCTGATAACTACATTAAACCAGTAAATAAGTCATCGTCACAGTCATCATTTGTTTTACTAGAGACGGATTGTAATGAAGTAAATAGGCTTATTATGTCGCTAAAGAGTACCTGCGCCACAGGATGGGACAATATCTCTGGAGAGATCTTGAAAACTTATAAGGAAATACTGGTTCCTCCAATCACCCACCTGTGTAACATTAGTCTTTCTTCCGGCATCTTTCCAGAGGTCTTTAAAAAAAGCATTGTTCGACCAATTTTTAAAAGCGGCGATAGAGACAGTGTCGCAAATTATCGTCCAATTTCAATTTTATCGTCATTATCCAAGGTTTTAGAACGTGTGATTAACTCAAGGCTTATTAACTACCTGGAATCAAACAAGCTTCTCTCAGGCCAACAATATGGCTTCCGTTCCGGAAGATCTACAGACGACGCCGTCCATGAGCTCACTGATCACATAGTCAGAAATTTGGATGGCGGGAAAAAGTGTGTAGCCATTTTTCTTGACTTGGCGAGGGCTTTCGACACTGTTTCTGTCCCGCTACTGATTGATAAATTAGAGGCCTTAGGTATTAGAAATTTACAATTAGATCTCTTTAAAAGTTACTTAACTGGAAGAACCCAGTGTGTCCGAATTGGTGAACACTCTAGCCGCGAGGAAACAGTTACATATGGTATACCTCAAGGGAGTATATTGGGCCCTACATTGTTTTTGGCGTATATTAATGACTTGTGCTCAATGGGGGTTCCGGGTGGTGAGGTTGTGTCGTTTGCAGATGATACAGCACTGCTATTCACAGGCGATAACTGGAATGATGCTTTTGCTCGTGCACAGTCTGGCCTAAAGGAAGTGCTTAGCTGGTTGAAAAGCAACCTCCTTACAATCAACACAGTGAAAACTAAGTATATAACCTTTGCCATACGTAATGTCTCGTTGCCAGTAGCTGAAAACTTCTCAATCACAGCCCATAATTGTAACTCAAGTAACCAATGTACTTGTCCAAAACTTGAAAATGTTACATACATTAGATACCTAGGTGTGATAATCGACCAAAACCTTAACTTCCGTGCTCATATTGAGCAGTTAACTACCCGAGCTCGTAAGCTAATATACGTTTTCAAAACACTTCGTCACGTGGCTGATTTCAAAATTATACGATCCGTTTACTATGCCCTCTGCCAATCGATTCTAGCATATTGTATTTCTGTTTGGGGTGGTGCGGCAAAGTCATATTTGTATTCCTTGGAGGTTGCTCAAAGAGCTATCCTAAAGGTGGCCACTTTTCGAAATTACCTTTTTCCAACCAAAGATCTTTTTAATGAATGGAAAGTGCTTTCGGTACGGCGACTTTTTATTCTTTCGATTTTAATTAAGCAACATTCGATAACCCCTTATAGCCCGGCGAGTCAACTAGTGAGACGTAAAGATATAGTATGTACTTCCCAAAGGTTTAAAACTGCCTTCGCGAAAAGATCTTTTTGTTTCTTGGGACCTTACTTATACAATTCGGTAAATCGTATTTTAGCAATCTACTCCTTAGCAAAATCATACTGTAAGCGCCTGTCTGTAGAATGGCTACTAACCAAGGACTATGAAGAGAGTGAGGCGCTTATTAAAATAATTCACTAAAACGTAAACTCACACACACACACACACACACACACACACACACACACACACACACACACACCATACACACACACACCACATACACACACACACACGCACTATTGATATCGTATTTTTCATTAATTTCGTTGTGTCCTTTAGCTAAGTTGTTTAAAAATGTAAATAATATTCTCCAAAACCTTAACGAAAGCATAAAAACTACATTGTCATGTCCGGTGGTGGAGGCCTGGTGGCTGTAGCACAGGTAATCCTAGTACTGTCTCCAGTCTCTACAAAATAACACCCTTTCCGTACCTACCAATTAAGTTCACATGTTATTTAAAACGTTATTTTTTGTAAAGAGAAATAAAGATTTATTATTATTATTTATTATTATTATTATACAACAAATGAAATTTCACTTTTAGGCGCTTCCTGTCTGGAAATTAGTACAAAATTTCTAAAAATTGTGTGTATTTACCGTTCCCCATCTGCAACTAATCCAACTGATTTTATAAACTCGTTAGATGGCTATCTTACCTCAATACAATTGCAAAACAAAAACATTATAATAACAGGGGACATCAACATAAATATATTAAATGGCTATGGGAACGGTGGAACGTTCACAAACAATTACCTTGACATGCTTGCGTCTCATTGTCTACTGCCATCCCATACTTTAGACACTAGAATAAATAGTTGTTTGGACCACATTATTACCAATTTAAGCCCTATAAATTATACTGCTACTGTGGCAGTACTAGATACGACAATCACAGACCATAAAATGATAAGTATGTTTATTTACAGCAAGGAAAAGGACTATATATCCAATAAAACAAAAACTATTACCAATTATGCAGACGCAATTAATACACTTAAAACTAAAATGTCTCCTGACCTTTTTACTATCCAAGACCCTGATATATTAACATCAAAGCTAATTACCATAATAACAGAATCAATTAAACAACACACTAAAATTGTACCAATCCCAAATAGTAAAAGAATATTAAAACCGTGGATCACACCAGGAATATTAAAATGTATTAAAAATAGGAATAAATTACAACTACAACTAAAACTAGATATAACTAATGAAACTCTTAAAATCACATACCGCAGATACAGAAATTTTTGCAATAACTTGATTAAAAAACTAAAAATTAAATACGAGAAAGACCAACTAAATAAAGCTAAAACAAATAATAAAACTCTATGGAAATGTCTTAAAACTATAACAAACTTAAATAAACCCAAAACAAAAAATAAAGAACTTCTTTCTGTCAAGGAAAGTCCAAATGAATCCGCTAACTATATCAATGACCATTTCAAAAATGTAGGAACCTCTCTGGCACAACAAATTCAAGTTAGCAACCAAGCTGTAAAAGACTACCTCAACTTACTCCCATCTTGTCCACATTCAATTGGTATCATTGAACCAGAAATCTCTGAGATCAACTCAATAATAAGGAACTTAAAATCTGAATCAGCTGCTGGTTGGGATAACATACCCACAGTCTTCCTAAAAAATGCAATAACTGAACTATCCCCCCTTATTACTTATCTTAGTATATTGGTTTTTCAACAAGGCATATTCCCTCAACTTTTAAAACGTTCCATAATACACCCAGTATTCAAAGGGGGGAACAGAGACGACATCAACAATTACAGGCCAATATCGGTACTATCAGCTATCTCTAAAATACTAGAAAAATTTATAAATTCTCGTCTTCTTAACTATCTTGATACTTTCAATCTACTTTCTCAGCGTCAGTACGGTTTTCGTCATGGTCTAAGTACGGAAGATGCAATTTCGGATCTCACTAAACATATTACAAAACACATCGAAGAAAAAAAGAAAACGCTTTGTGTTTTTCTGGACCTAAAAAAAGCCTTTGATGCTGTCTCTGTTCCCCTTCTGCTACACAAGGTGGAAAAAATGGGAATCAGGGGATCATTTTTAAAACTTATAACTAGCTATCTCTCTGACCGCTCACAACTTGTAAAACTTGATACTAATATCTACAGCGATATTACTTCTGCAAATAATTATGGAGTGCCAAAAGGCAGCGTTCTCGGACCAACCTTATTTTTAATGTATATAAATGACCTCACAAACCTTAAATTGAGAAATGGCAGGATTATATCTTATGCCGATGATACGGCGTTACTCTTTGAGAATACTAGTTGGCAGACAGTTTTCGGAACAGCAGAAATGGGATTACATAAAGTAATAAACTGGCTAAATACAAACTTGCTCACCTTAAATATGAATAAAACAAACTACATACCATTTTCCATTAAAGACTCGACACAACCTCAAAGTAAATTCACCATAACTGCACATACTTGCACTTTAGGAACCAATTATAGTAGTTGTAACTGTCATATTATTGAAAGAGTCCATACTACTAAATATCTAGGAGTTACTTTAGATAAAAACTTGTCATGGTACCCCGCATCTGTCTTTAGTTACAAATCGAGCCAGGAAATTAATTTGGTTATTCAGACACTTACGAAACATTGCTGATAAAAAACTAATAACTTATATCTATGCTGCCCTTGTTCAGTCTATTTTGTTATATTGCATAATAATCTGGGGAGGTACCTATGAGTTTTTTAAGTATTGAACGCGCTCAAAGAAGAATCCTAAAAATCATGTTAAAAAAGAAAAAAATATTTAGCACCTCTAAACTATACTGTGAAGCAAACGTTTTAACCGTGAGGCAATTATACATAATGCAATGTATACTTAAGGTTCATAAGCAAAATCCTATAGATCCAGTTATACTTAAAAAGAGAAATCCCTATTCTGTAATAAAACAAACATCTAACAGAACAATGTTTGCAAGACAACAATATTCTTCACAATCAATCGCCATCTACAATAAAGCAAACAGATTAAAAAAAATATACACCATGACCCTCAAACAGTGCAAAACAACTATTATGAATTGGCTAAAAGAGCTTAATTATGACCAAACTGAGCAACTTCTAGTGTAATGATATAAAAAAAAAAAACTACATGTAAAATAGGAAGACAGCATAAATTATAAAAATAGGCGATATTTAGGCATCATACACAATATACGCGCACATAACACACACAACTGATACTTACACACACACACACACTTAAACACACACACACACACACACACACACACACACACAATCACTAACTAGGCTATAAAATTTCAATATATTCATATGTTAAGATTAATACTTACCTTTGTTGTTTACATTTATATGAATCGAACGAAGGAGCGGGCTTCTCCTAATACAGGTTTTTATAAACTTAAAAGGAGATGCCCAACACTTGTAATAATGTACCATTTAAGCAATAAAGAACATTTTTGATTTTTTGATTTTGATTTTGATATGGTATAATCATGCTATGCGATGATGTTGGAGAACGGTTTTAAATATGGTTGACATTAAAATTAGATTTTTATCTTTCCTACTATAATCCATTCATTAAAGCATTGGACAGAAGTAAATAAGGTTCTTTTTAGGTTACACTTTGGGGTAAAAGTATAATAAACATTATTACTTTTAAGATTTATGCCGAATTTATTAAAATCTACTTATATAGCAGCTGTCACACTTAATTGTTCTCATTTAAAGTAAAGTAACTTCAGAATTTATGAGGCTTTTGCTCTAATAAATTATTTTGTCTTTCATCAACTATATTGTCGATGTAAAAACCTAAAAGAAGCAGGGGTTTTTATCCGAACACATTTTTACTGTCACTATAACTCTACCAAATCTACTATGTTCCATAATCCCTTCATACGTTGTGGCGGAAGGGGTTTTCAATTTTGCCAGGTTATACTCTGGTATGTCATCGTCATGGCAACGTCAAATGCAAATTGACATTCATTTTAGCACCCCTGCTTCTATATTTCTACTGTTATAATGAATGAAGTATAGGTTTAAGTCTTTGCTCAGTGACCAAGTGCAGAGTTTCTGGGTTCAAATAAAGAAATCATCCAACTTACTTTACTTACTTTAAAGAACGCTGGATCTGCAGACTGAGTGAACTTAGGGTTAAATTGGTGGTACAAACTCATTTTGTACCTGTCCACAAAACCATCCTTTTCACTGCGCACATCCATCAACAACAACCACCCTTTTCACACGCCTAGCGTCTTTTTAACGAGACGGGATCTGTACGCTGCATCAACATGTTATGTACTTTATCTTTCCTAGGTTACGCGTACTCCGGCGGCGGCGCAAAGATCCTCCGCGTAGACGTGAGCGCGGACAAAGGCTTAAACTGGCATTCCGCCACTTGCCGCCGCGACGCCGCGCCTGCCGGCCGCCACCACTCCTGGGCGCTGTGGGACGCAAGCATACCGCTAGCGAGGGCGCAGGGAGAGGTGAGAAACTGATCGACGCAACTCGATTGCTAGTCGCTCGCATTTTGACAGCTCTTTGGCCAATTTTTGGTCTGGGCCTACTGAAAATCAGCGTCTGGGCCCATAAAGCCCAGGCTATATGCTGAGAGAGGTCCATGTGTCTTTTTGGGCATTTGGACACCGCTCTCTGATGGTGTGATCTTTTTTTCCTGTTACCTATATGTTTTGTTGTTAATGCCTACTTCTTTTGTGTTTACTTTATAAATGTAACGATGTCCATAAAGTTAATAAATGTTTTTCTATTTCTATTTCTATTTCCAATGAAGATGCAGTGTTCAAAGTTAAATTACTCACCATACCTATATACAAATATTATAAATGCGAAAGTTTTTAAGGATGTATGTAATATGTATGTAAGTTTGTTACTCCTTCACGCAAAAACCACTGAACAGATTTGGATGAAACTTTATAGTAATAAAGCTTATATATCAGAATAACACATGGGCTACAATTTATAAAGATTTTATGTAATTTGGTCATAAAATAACGATAACGCGGGCGGAAAGCTAGTATTATGAAAAGGAAAGATTTGTTTGTTTGTATTGAATAGCCTCCGAAACTAGTGGATCGATTTTAAAAAATCTTTCACCAATGTGAAGCTACATTATCACTTAACAGGGATAAACATAGGCTATATTTTTTTTAATCGTTAACAGGAGAAATAGTCTACGCGGGCGAAGCCACTCACGGACAGCTAGTTATTTATAATTTAACCAGAACTTTCTCAAAAAGCCATGCGTATATTTATTTATCATCCTGTAGCTAAAACGCTGCTTAAGGCGGCGACTTTTTCTTCCCCATCGCATATGTTCATTGTCAATCAATATTGTCATGTCGCCCAGGTGGAGTTGTGGGTGAAGGCCACGGACAGCAACTTCAACACGCAGCCCGAGCGCTTCGACGACATCTGGAACATCCGCGGCATTCTCAGCAACGCTTATCACAAGATCAAAGTCAAAGTCGTCAGCTAACTCTGTACCAGGTAACTCTCGTGATACTCAGGTGATTCTCGTCACAATCTCATATTCTTTAAAAGTGTTCCTCTCTTAGATGATCAACGCAACAAAGCGACTGATTGCTAATCGCTTGGTATAGAATATCAGCCAATAATATACAGGGTGTCCCAAAAAGTAGCGAGACACCCTGTATATTTAAAATAGTTATCACTACTTTCTGGGACCGTCTGTGTAGCTCAATTTTTTTAATAGTTTTTTTTCCTTTATATTATCACCAGTCAATGTAAACTGCCATTTGAAATTCAGAACATACACAGAAAAAAAAAATTGTAAGAAAATTTAAAGGAATAGTTGATTGGGAAATGATTTTACACTTAAAGAAAAAAAAACTTAAAAAAAAAAAAAAAAAATATTTTGTAAAATCTCCAACTATGATGTTATTAGTTAAATTGATAGAAGATTAAAACATTATAAAAAGTGCATTCTCCTTTGTAGGTTAGGTATATATTTGTGTTGCAATGCAATGCAATGTTGCTTAGCAGGCCTCATGTTACGGGTTCAATAATATTTTTAAGATCTTATGTACCATTATGAAGCAATTAAAAACTATGAACTACATTGTAAATAGTAGGGATACTCCAAAAATGTAATGTGCATATAATAATTATAATGTGAATACTACCGGAATCAGAGTTGTGTTTACAAAGAAGGGTCTTCTTTGTTAACACAACTTTAATAAACTCATCAGTTATGCAGTGTATTAAACTTTATTATTTAAACATAATATGTTTTTTTTTCAAATAATAATTCACTTTAAATTCCATAATCTTTCATTCTAGACAAGCAAGACAACCAAATCAATGCCAAAGGATAAATTTGGTTAAGTACATTCTCTCTAAGTTATTTAATGAGCACAAGTTGTTGGATCAAGTGGTTGTATTATAAGTAGATACATGTAAAACATGAAAGTATAAATGAATGTTGTATTTAACACGTATTTTATTATACCCATCATTGCACATATTATCATAAAACAACAGAAAGAGAATAACTGAAGGTGGTAATGATGCAGTATACAAGCGAACTTTTTAATTTGCTTTTGTAAGCTGCTCGTTTTTTGTATGCGCCAGACAACACACCACTTATCATTGTCTCAAAGTATATATCAGATATATATCCCTGTGTTAAGAGGTACCAGACAAGGAATCATCATCCCAGAGTCTCCCAGCACACCCAGACCCAAATCAATTTAGAGAAGATCGTTTCCTGAATTGACTCTTCCGGGAATCGAACCCGGGACCACAGAAAATGAAAATGAAAATGAAAAATGAAAAATGTTTATTTATGTAAAACAAGGCAGTTTTAAAAATTAGGGGTGGACTCCTTCTAGTAAGTGCAGTAGCACCTGTGTCAGAGGGAGCCACTCTTCCGTAACTTATTTTCACATGTATAACGAACTAGAATAACTTAATATAATACAAATAACCTCTCCTATTCCCATTTTACAACCAATATCGTCTTTTACAAAAAAAAAAAAAAAAAAATCTGTAGAACAATATTTTACAATATATTGTATCATTTTATGCGTTTTATATAAAATGGAATACTTATATATCTTAAATAGTTTTAATTATATGTATTCATATTGTACAAAGCTTCCAATTGCGTGCGCGCGCGCGTGCGTGTGTGCGTATGGGTTGTTGTTGTGTGTGTGTGTGTGTGTGTGTGTGTGTGTGTGGTGTGTGTGGGGGTGTTTGTGGTTGCGTGCAGGTGTGTGAGTAAGAAGTGAGAAAGAGTAAGTGAAACAAGGGTAATGTGTGAAGCAAGCAATTAGTTGTCCAATTAGCTAAGACTAGGCTTAAGTACACTTTCAGTTTCATCGTAGTCCAAACATTTTAACCAGCTAATAACTTTCATTTTACATCTTCCAAGTGTCAGGGAATAGATATTTAGTTTCTCATTCAAATGATTGTATACTTTTGCCGCTAAGTAAGTGAATTGCATTTGTGCAAAACGCGTGTGAACTCGAGTAATAGTAGCAATTTTATATTTTCTTCTTCTGCTTTCATTTCCAGGGAGGTATTCTAAAGAAGCATGTTTTTTTGATGCTATATGCAGTATGTAAAGTTTTCTGACTGTTAATAAATCCGAAATTGTGTACAGTATATGAGTCGGGAATCTCCTTTTTTTGAAAAGCATTACTTTTATTAGAGACCTCTGTGCACGTTCAACCTCTAAAAATTTAGTTTTGAGGGCACCGCCCCAAAGTGTTATACAATAAGTAATTAAGGACTGAGCCAAAGCAATATAAATTTGATTTAGAAGCTTTTTGGAGGCAACATACCTCAGTACTTTAAAGACCCATATTATCTTGCGTATTCTACTAGCTACCAATTCAACATGGGAATGCCAATTAAGTTTTTGATCCAGCATGACTCCTAGGTATTTTACAGTACCAACTCTATTTATGCATGGACATGTACAGTCAGGGCCAATGATAAACCGATCACAGTGATGTATCTTTATATTATATGATGTATCGGGTTGACCCTGTCCCCAATCGAAAAGCACATAAAGTTAGTTTTAGAGGTGTTAAGGGTAAGTAAATTTTCTTTGAGCCATTTAGCAATAATAATAAGGCCTTTCTCTGCCTGCTCTTTAACCGAGCACCAGGACTCGCCGGAAAAAACCAGGGCTGTGTCGTCTGCGTAGGTGAATATTTTGGTATTTGGGATGTTAAGATTGCACAAGTCATTGATGTAAATTAGGAATAAAGTCGGTCCTAACACACTTCCCTGCGGGACGCCGTAGTCGACAGTTATGACGTTACTGATAGTTTGGCCCAGTTTCACTCTTTGTGTCCTCCCCTTCAGATAGTCCGTTAAAAGTTTAAGTGGAAGCCCTCTGATACCAATCTTTTCCATCTTACGAATGAGGATAGGAATCGAAACCGTATCAAAGGCTTTTTTAAGGTCGAGGTATACAGCCATACATTTGTTTTTGTTGTCAAGATTATCAGCAACCACAGACGTAAGTGCGTGAACAGCATCTTCTGTCGATTTGCCAGTACGAAAACCAAATTGGGAGCTTGATAAAATTTTAAAATGTTCTAAGTAATTTAATAGTCTTTTATTTATTAGTTTTTCTATTATTTTGGACAAGGCCGGAAGGACTGATATTGGTCTGTAGTTGCTGACATCCTCGACGTCACCGCCCTTATGTACCGGAGTTACTATTGACTCTTTCAGCATAGATGGAAATATACCATTATTGAAACAGAGGTTGACAAGGTGAGCAATTACAGGAATTACTATATGCCCCGCTCGCTTAAGGAAAGTGGCAGGGATATTATCCCATCCAGGAGCACTGTTGTTTTTAAGACCCATTAGCGTAGCATGGACTTCAGCCATATCCGTATCAAGTAGCACAAAGGAGGAGCCAATAGCATCAGCCAGGTGATCTGGGTGAGATTGTGGTTGGGTATCACCAGAGTCGTCTATAGTATGGGCCAGGTTTTTACCTATATTACCAAAGAAGGAGTTAACGTAATTGGCAGATTCACTTACTGATTGCTTTAGATGTAGTAGTTTGATATTATCAGAGTTTCTTTTTTTAAAGTGTGCTATTGTAGCAATGTTATTCCACAAACGCTTAGAGTCATGTCTAGAATCCCTCAAAAGTTGACGCTCATAATTCCTCTTAAGTTTTTTGATTAGTTTATTACAGAAATTTCTGTACCGTCTGTAGGTAATCAAAAGAATTTCATCATGTGGATCGCGTCGCAGTTTCTGTTGCATTTTAAAAATCGAGGCGAGAAACCGTGCTACAGCGCACAACGCCAATCGTGGCAATCGTGTCTTCAACATTGACGTGCAACGGCCTGGCATCTGACTCTTGAATCTAATTTCTCCGGATTGACATTAGATTACTGTCACCAATTTTTTTTTCGAACCATAACTCTTTGTGAAAAGGTTCATATATTTCTTGTTTGACATTTCTGCAATGCTTGTCCAATGAAATTCTGTTTCAGAGTCAGGCCCCTGGGCGCTGATCTTAAGGTAGTTCATTTTCCATATAAAAATCAATCGACATTCAAGCGCTAAATAGTAGTAGGGATGCCCAGATATAGATATCGGCATGGGGACTTATTAATAAAAAAACTTCAATGTAATCTTAATATAAGATTACTGACATTATAAATAGTATTTTTTATTGGTTTTGCGAAAATAGGTATCCCTAAATAAGTCCCCACGCAAATATCTAGGTATAATTTATCTACCTATTACTATTTAGCGCGTGAATGTCGATTGATTTTTTAATGAATAGTTACTACGTAACAGATACATCACTGCCATACAAAAGTTAAAATACCTACGCCAAGGCTGCGTCAAGGCTACGTGTGACCCGAGCCGCATTCAGCGTGTGGTCCTCTGAACGTGACGGTGCGCCAAGCGTACGGCGATAGGCCGGTCTGGTCCCGTCGCGAAAAACAATCCGCTAAGGCCGCTTTTACACTAGCCATCTAATGGGTTCAACCCCCTCTTCAGAACCTCATTGTGGTAGATCAATATACCTTTTCTCAGAGACCGTGTCGAAAAGCATTTAGATTGGCAAATATACAGTACAGCACGACTGCCTTTCGTGGAAGCTTTCGTTATGCTGCCACGAAATGCTGGAATAATATACCACCTCCCTTAAGAAACTCAAAAACCGTTAAATATTTCAAAATATAAAGAACATTTATTGAATTTGCAGAAAGTAATTTAACAAAGTATCTTAGTCGTGTAACTATAATGTCCGTATTTCATGTGTCACAGCTTCATTCGTTCTGATTTATACAACCTTTATCGTAAATTTTATATATATTTTTAATTCTGTAATTGAACCGCTTCTCCCTTGTAATTGTGTACCGTTTCTCCCTCTTCACTTAGGTGACCACTGAAAACCAGCGTCGTGGTGCTATTTCACAGCGGCACATGCTGAGTGGTAGCCTATTTGAAACTTTTGGTAATGTTTTTTGTCTTTGTAACCTGTGTATATTTTAAGTGTCAAAATAAATTTATTTCTATACCTATTATAAGAATTATTTAACAAAAAAATATATACAATAACAATGGCGAATAAGGTTTTGGCCCTTTCGGTTAGTTGCTACTAATTTTCTTATTTGTGTGATTGTTATAGAGAAATACATAATCATAATCATAAAAACTTTATTGTGAATCACAGGTGACATATTATGGAAATTGGTGTTACAAGTTTCTCTGTGTTCCGCCTTTAAGGCATACAATATAAATTGATGAATTTACAAATAAATAGATCTAACATAAAACTACAATTCATATTTTAAATTATACAATATTACAATTACAATATAAGATTTAATTATTCAATATTAACATTGTCAGCCAGAAATTCTTGGATCGAGTAATAACATTTATGAGCAAGGTATTCTTGTAATTTATTTTTAAACTCAATGTGATTGTCGACATTACGTATACGATCTGGAAGTTTGTTGAATATACGAGGAGCATTACAGAAAACGCTTTTGTTCATTAGTGCTGTCTTCCTAGTTTCCAATAACAATTTGTTTCTGTGCCGCTCTCGAGTCCAAAACTTGAACAAATTTTCATTTGTCTTTACAAAAACTGCAACCTCGTACACATACCTACAAACACGGGACAGTCAACAATTTCAATTTTAAAAATACCGGCCTACAGGACTCTGTTTGCTTCATGTTATACATATCTCTGATGCACCTTTTTTGAGATTACGATAGAGTGCGATGAGAGAGAATACGATGAAGCTATTGTTTTTCTGTCCATTTACACTTATTATTTAAAAAAGCGTCCGCTTTCTGTAAAAGAAGTGCTTTGTCGCACCAAAGAATATGTTTAAATTAGATATTCAATCTATGGTCGTACTAAGCAATCGATGCGTACGTAAAAACAGCGCGTATGCTAAACAAAATTTAGCTTTCTATACTCCATAATCATATCAAGAGTAGGTATTAGAACTAGTTCCATTTAAATTATTATACTGTTACATCAGTACAACTCAAGAGATGTTTACATTGTCATTAATTTTAAATAAGGTTATCACACTATTTGTATTTACAGTTTCAACACGAACAATTTGATTATTTAACATCCGTCCAAGTATCTTACTAAAGCGTCAGTCAAGTGTTCGTGATTACTTAATCACTTCTTATATATACTGCGTTCACCAAATCATACACCAGCCATCTAAACCCTACCTAGAACAAGTAACAATGTTGTTTTTAATGCACAAATTAATATAATATTATAATAATAATGTCGACCGATGCCGTGAGTGAGTGATTGAGTTTACTGAACTAATTAATCAAGGACAACCTAAACTACAACTCGTCGGCGGCATAATTATTATGCGTAGGTACTTATTCATTATCTCATAGTTAGGTCTGTTAATGTCAACAAAATTAATAACTTGTTCACAAAACGAATCAAACCGGTCAAAAGTCGCCGGGCACGCGTACTTATAAGATGTATCCAGCAAGACGTTTAAAACTTTTGTGCTGTGAACAATTAAATAGATATCGAAGTATTGTGCAAATAAAAGTGCATGACTATTTAAAAGTAGAAATAAACGGTGAAAACTTAAAGTTTCCTTTCGTGTGGTTAAGAGACAACTGCCAATGTGAACAGTGCTTTCATAAGTCGGCGAAAAGCAGAATCCTGGATTGGACGAAATTCGACTTGAACATCAAACCCAAAGAAGTCTCTAAAGGCGAAAACTCCTTGCAAATATCATGGACAGACGGCCATACATCGGAGTACCAGATGAACTGGTTAAAATTCAGAAGCTTCACACATGAAAGCCAGCAAAAGTATGATGCGACGATATACAAACCAGCGAAGATCACTTGGAATAATGAGAGCTTTAGAGATATTTTTAGCAAGCACGATTATAATGAAATCTTGAATTCGGATAAGGCTCTATACGAGTGGTTGCACAAACTATCAGTGTACGGTGTTGCGCTGATCCAGAATACACCAGATTCAGAAACAGCTGGTGATGCTATCGTCGGTAAAATTGGGTTTACAAAGAGGACGCATTATGGAGTAAAGTTCATAGTCCAAAATGTACCAAATACAAGCAACGTGGCGTACTTGTCGACCAATTTGCAGTTGCACACGGACTTGCCTTACTACGAATACTGCCCTGGAGTCAACCTGCTGCATTGCCTTGTCCAAACTTCCAGCCAAGGAGGCGACAACCTACTCTCTGACTGCCATTATGTTGCTTATTATTTGAAAGAGCATCATCCTACTCAGTTCAAGATTCTAGCTGAAACTGAGGTGGAATGGTCAGATGTTGGGACCGAAGATGGAAACGAATTCTTTAAGCTGTACAGAGCGCCTGTGATCTGCCTTGACCGAAACGACGAAATATTTAGGATCAACTTTTCAATACCTCAGAGAGGCAGCCATTTCCCTGGGCCTATAGAAAGTGTGACTCCCTGGTATGAAGCTCACGGGTTGTTTTTAGAATTGAATCGTCGATTCGCAGCGAATTTCAAGACAAAGCCAGGCGATATTCTTGTATTCGATAACATAAGGTTATTGCACGGTCGGAACGCTTACGAAGATACTGGAAATAACGTGAGGAAGTTGATAGGTGCTTACATAGACTGGGATGAGATATATTCACGACTGCGCAGTCTGAAGGTTAAATTGAAAAATGATGATGGTACCTATTTAAGTTGATTAAAAGAACTGCTTAATTTTCGTATTTGATTTTCCATTATTTGCCTTCAAGGGAAAATAGATGAACCAAACTAGGGATGTCACGAAAGTTCGAATGATGCGAATGATTCGCATCATTTCAAACATTCACATTCGCAATCGCCTAAAGCTTTGCGATTATTTTGCGACTGCGAACGTTGTGCGGTCACGACATGTAATGAGATGGATTGGTATCTCGGCAAATTTAGACTAACTAATTACCTACTTACTTACAAAATTACAAAAAAATATTTTTATTTTTTTTTGTCTCAAAATCTTATTGTTTTTATTGTCACTAATTATTGTGTAGGGAAACCAACCAGTAGCCAGCAAGTATTTAATTGCTTTTGAGCCATTCCAAAGATTTTTCACCTGGCAACAGGGAAGTAAAGTGTGTTAGGGCGATATATTTGAAACCTAGAGATGGAGACCACGTGTAAATCGCGAACTGCAATGTTTGAGAAAAAGCTCATTTTCGAATGAATAACAATAACTAAGTGTTTCCAAGCTTTTTCTGAACATTCGCATTTGCATTCGCGAATGTCAAATTAAGACATTCGTAGCATCCCTGAACCAAACCATAAAGGCATATTTTTTAGGGCGCTAAAGGCCACATTATAAATCACGCGTTCAACTTAGGGAGCGAATTTCTATTGAATATACTGATAACATTCAGGCTTAATGACAAGTTCTAGGAAAAGCAAACACATACTAGCCATAAAAAAATATAAAATTGTCCAGGAGGTTCTTATTTTATAAAAACTTAGCACCATTTAGAATGAGTAAATGCAACTCCAGTTTAATTTTCTTGATAGTTGAAACACTTTTATTAAAAAAAAAAATCTTGGCAGCAACATTACACATCCAAGCGTAAATACCTTTTGGCAGACCAAGATAAACATATCAACTGTGGGTAGATAGGTATGTATGTAGGTATAGCTTAGAAAAATAAAACACAATCATTCCAAAAGCTTACTTATATTAACTTAGGTACTTATTTTGTATCACAGAATCAGTTTTAATAACTACTAACAATAATATGAATATATTTTAGGCTGACTGAATGCAGAAGGTTTATCAGAAACTCACACATTTTTTTTTAATTTAAACAATTTGCACCTTTGGTAGATCAAAGGCACAACATTATTCTTCTGTTTGTTGTTTCTGAAATTTTGCATTTGTGCTTTTATTTTGCTTGAAATGGATCTTGAAATTGAACAAATTGTGTCCTTGTTCTTCCAAAGAAGCGAATTGACACCAAGAAGCGAAACTCCAATGTGTCCTATAGACATACTTTTAACAAGGAGGTACATTTCTGTTACCAAGGCTAAATTATAGGGTTTCCGTATGTAAGTACTTCTTGAGCTCGTTGTAGTTAGTGGTTGGCAACATTAAACATCTAGATTGATAATCAAAAATCATAGCTCCATATAAGTCTCTAACCTATAACTCCTGATAGGAAAACTTCGCAATGGAACAATACTACCAAACTCCTTTTGCTCTCCACTCAATTCTACCATTGGAAACTCCTCAAAGTCTGGGTTAGTTGCCATGGCAACTGCAGTGGACTCGTTAGTATGAATGTGTATGGTGAAACTACAATCATCAGGTAAGTTTAACTTATCACTGGTTGACAAGTGCAAGCAGAATGCACGCAAATTTTGCTCTACTTGAATCAAATAGGCATCTGCAGTATCATCATAGTCTTCGCATTTGTGTATATCGAACACAAATTTTAAAATCGGCTTATATGCCGCGTTCGTGATCGCAAACACGACGCGGCTAAGCTGTCCGTTTCTGAGACACTCTTTTACACTTTTCAGGCACAAATCGATGTACTGATTAATATCTGGGTGGATACAGCTGTGAACTACAACGTTGTACTTCTTTCTTGTTTCGAAAACAGTTTTTGGGTACACGCCAGAGTAGTAAAGGATACAGTGGAACGCAACAGCTAAGAATTCCACAGCGATGTCTTGAAAACATGGGTCCATCGTGATGTAGGATCAGTTCATAGATATACGGATTTATATTTGAATAGGTAGAATAATTAATAAAGTATTTTAGAATTAGCAGCCAGCATCATAAATTACCGCTTAAAACAAACAAACTTGTCATATCAAATTTTGATTCAAAACTGACTGACACAAGACGGCTGTTTATCCTTCTGTCAACTTCTTGACAGTGATGTAAGATGTCAAAACTGCGTTTCGTTTAACAAAGCTGTCAAAATTTGAGCTACCAGCAATCGAGTCGCGTTGTGGTGACTTGAGGCAGAGAAATACGAGGAAGGGAGTGACCGCACGGCCGGTCAGTTTTTATAATCTACCTACGAGATACGTGAACGACACGCTCGCGGATCATGTGTATGCACCATTCGGGCATTGCAAGAACGAGATGCTCAAAAAGGCAAATATTTTTGTTTTTTCATATAATATTGAAAAACTTAAATAACATGATCCTAATACAGTCACATACTAAAACAACTGAGGTTTATAACGAAACGACTACTAAGAAACAACGATACAATTAAATGGTTGTCTTAATTGCTAACGGATACATTGTTATATAAAAATTAGAGATAATATCGCAATGAAAGGTGAACAATTCATAAAAGTAGAAACTGGGTAGATCCAATAAAAAATCAAACATGTCCTAAATCGAAAACCATTTTGAGGTATTTGTAGGTTTTTCTCATACCTAAATCTTGATTTAAAATGTGACAGTGAAACAAGCTTTTTCGACATTGTCATAGCCTCTGCTATCTCTCTCACTTTAATTCGGCGGTCGTCTAGTACTTATCATTTGGTGAACTGTAGCGATGTTATCGTCAGAAGTTGCAGTTATGGACGTCAGTCAGTCATTCATGACCCCAGAAAGCCAACGTCCGCAAAGAGTACATTAAAGTTCTTATTGGACTCTTGACGGTAATCAAATTGATATCTCACAATTTGAAACCTATTGGGTCGTTTAAACGTCCTTTCATGTGATTGGTTTATCTATCAAACTCAAACTCAATTAACCATATTTAAATAGACTTTCACAGTAAGTACTTTCAAATCGTCAAATTTAAAGCAAGATATACTAAATAATAGACATAATTACTATTATAATATAGATATTTAAATACACAGTATACAGACATAATGCGACTCTACCACCGCGTCGGAGTTGTTTCTTGCTGAGAAGACCCGGCGAGAAACTCAGCAGTTACTCTTTTAAACTTGTTTTGGGTTTACAACAGGCGTTAGTAAATACAATGTGTCATTTTGATACAAATAAACCTACTGAGTGTCTAATTTATAGAATATAAAACAATGGAAAAAATCAAACATAAAAGAATATAAACGCCATTTAAACAATTAAGAAATAGAATTGTTAGTCAGTACAAACTAAGTATTAACTAGATATTACAATAAAATATCTGTTACAATAGAGTTATCTAATCTTGATTTAAAATGTGACAAACACGCTTTTTCAACATTTTCATAGCCTGCTATTTCTCTCACTTTAATTCGGCGGTCGTCTAGTATCATTTGGTGAACTGTAGCGATGTTATCGTCAGAAGTTGCAGTTATGGACGTCCCGAACGTTCATCGTCTCTCAAGCTCTTTAAGGCCACGTTTAAATTCAGCTGCCCAAAATTTCACTGTGGTAAATGATGGTGCAGAGTCACCGTACACAGAATCCAAATCAGTTTTGACTTGTGTAGGCGTATTACCTTTCAAAAACAAATATTTTATGACAGCTCGATACTCGTTTTTTTCCATTTTCACAAAGATACTCACATTGACTCCCTCAAACGACGGTCAAATAACAACTGCGCGTTCAAAATGGCAGGGCCTAGATTCTGTTAATTGAATGCCAATGCAATCGTAATTGAATGGCGTGTTAATGACAGTTTTGGTTTGGTATGGACCAAACGTCAAAATCATGCAATTCAATTACGATTCCATCGGAATTAAACTAGCAGAATCGGGCCCAAACTTTGGTACAGTTCGACAAGGATCTGAGGTTCCATCGGCTACGATCGCTTCAACCGAAGGGTGCCGAATGAAATGTTACTTCATTTCCACGAATGTGCAAATTAATAGAAAGTAAAAAGCTACTTTACCTGAAAGTATTAAATTAAATAATTACGCGTTGTTCATTAATATTACTTAATATATATAAATTAAGTAATATTAATGAACAACGCGTTCGACTTTTTGTGTTCACTGATTTGTTACACATCAGTGCAAAAATATTGTCACTTTTATTGTGATACTTTGACTGAATTCGAACCTACGAGATTATATGTGAAAACATAAAGTAAAAGTTTAAAAATATGGACTGTGGCTGATAGTCTCATTAAGCCTAAAGAATAAGTACGTAATTTTTGAGCAATAAATTGTACCTTCCGTAGCATTGAGAGATGTTTCTGGGGTGAATTAAATATTTCCTTATAGATTGGTGCAAAATATGTGATTTATAATTATAAACAGTTATCTGTATGTATAATAAAACAAAAGTCGTATTTGTTACAACACTTTTAACTCAAGTTCTGCTGGACCGAATTTTATGGTTTTTAATTTTTGGATTTGTCTCCGCCCTGAATAGCAAAATAACTATTAAAATATTGGAAACAATCACCGACGGAAAAAATATATACAGAAAAATATTTTTTAAACAAATTAGAGATTCAGAGGAACTGTTTGAAATGATGCCCACAGTAACTTCTTACAATCGCACCGCTCGCCATCGACTGGGTGTTCATACTCACACATTGGAACCCCAATGGTCGCGCACAGTGCTGTTTCAGAGGAATTTCTTCCGAAAAATCCGATTGTGGAATGAACTCCCTGCCGAGCCGAGGGTTTCCCGGGGGAATACAGTATGGGGTCCATTACGAGGAGAGTTAATAAGTATCTCCTAAATGATCGGCAACCCGCACGTAATGCCTCTGGTGTTACTGGCTTCGGTAACTGCTTACCATCAGGCGGGCCGTAAGCTTGTTTGCCACCTTGTGGTATAAAAAAAAAATAGGTTCGGTACTCTGCCATTGCCATGTCATTCATTGCACATACGTTACGAAGTTGGCCGGGACATCTCGTTGTGAATAAATAAATATTTTTACGTAACAAAGACATGCAAAGTTGTAGGTACGGATAATTAAAACACGAATATGCTGTAGTGGGGTTTAATTGTAGTTATTATTATAGGTAAAACTAATAATTGTCATAAAATCTTCAATATTAATCACTGCGGCAGTGGAAAAATGCCCTCCATGTCAACATCCTGATTATCACCACTGAAAGAGGAGTCGTCACTATCGGATGAGTCATTGGTATTTATTACAAACTTATCTAAATTTGCGTCAATGGTGTTTTCATGACTTAAAAACTCTCCTTCACGCTTTTCAGCATGTGCTACTACTCGAGCCCACTCTTCTTGTCCGATTGAATTAAATTTTTGTAGAAGAAGTTGCTTGACTCTAGTAAGGTTCATTTCGATATTTCTTTCAGCCACATAACCTTTTACTTGCGCCCAAATGTTTTCGATTGGGTTAAAATCGGGATGATATGTAGGAAGCCCTAATACCGTATGGCCGTGCTCTGTCATTATTTGATCAATTGAATAACTTGTATGTTCAGCCTTGTGTCATTTTATGATGTTATATAATTCTGGCTTTAGCATGTGAGCATCAAATGATATTTTCATGCTTGTAAGCCAAGCTTGCATTTCACTCTTTCTCGTGTTTGAGTTTGGTGGTCTCTCGAGTAAAGTATTATGGTACGAGGCGTTATCTACCACCAAAACAGAGTTAGGTTGAAGATAGGTATTAAATGTTCCCTTAACCATTTTTTGTAACTTTCTTGATTCATCTCACGATGATAGTCGCCCGTTGTTTGAGATGATTTGTATATTAACAGAGCTCCAGGCACAAAACCCCTTTCACCGCCAGCATGAACTATTATTAGTCGTTCTCCTTTCGATATATGTTTCTTTATGCCATCTTTACTTCCGTCAGACCATGTTCTTTCCTTTGTGTGAGTAGTTATGAATGTATGTTTCATCAGCATAGACAATATCGCGACCTTCATCCCAGATTTTTTTAATTTCTCGCAGATATTTTATTCGATGTAGTCTCACTTCATCTTTTTCAGCTAAAAGCTTTCTATTGTTTTCTGTTCTTTTAAATTTGAAACCAAGTTCATGTAAAAAATTTCGCAGGGATTCCCTACTACCTTTAAAATGTATGTCTTCTTCTAATTTTCGCAATATCCTTTTTATCGTTGGTAGTCGTTTTTCAACTTTATAGAAATCATGAACTTTACGCCGTATAACTTGGTAGTCGAAATCGTCAAGGCTTAGCCGTCGTTCTTTAGTACGCTTTACTTTTTTGGGACTATGGAATTTATGTGGACTAGCCGGCCTGGTAGATGCAGTAGCATAATCTCTTTCAGCGATAACTTTTCTTATTGTTTTTCGAGAGATGCCTGTTGCCCGAGCGGTCCGTTCTTGATCAGATTGGAAATGATCTTCACCAAAAATCTTATTTTTTGATTCCAATGCTTTTTCAGTTTTTGACAGATCAAAAACTTATATACATCATAAATCACTTGTCGCACTTGACTATTATAAGGTCTTCCAGGTTTAAGAGAGGTCATTGTTTTTACACACTCACAAAATGTTTTGCTACAAACACTAATTAATCAATTAATCGGTCCACAAAACTAAAAAAGAACAAAGCAGACAGGAATATTGCTCGACAGTGTAATCGTTATGTGGAGCACGTACAGTCCAGACGGTGTCATTGAAGCAACTGACGCGGTGGAGCCGCGCGCGCGTGACAGCCAATAACTACAGTTAGCGGGAAAATACTCGTTTCCAATTGGTTGAGCAATCAGGTATATCGTTGAAACCTCAGATCCTTGTCAAACTGTAAGTACCTATCAAAAGATGAACAACACTAAGTTTTATTGACATGTGTTGCCATCTTCACGTTGAGGTCGGCAACTTTTCAAACCACGTACCCTAGTAGTTAACTGATACTGATACGTAATTCTGACATACAAGTTATTCACTCGACTCGTCCGTAGCTTGTGCGCAGTCACAGCGCGCGTACTCACGGGGTGATAATTATTTTTTAGAAACACATATTTAAATTGTGGTAAACTGGTAAGATTTTGTGAGCATCAAGATCGCTGGATCAAGTTTCAGATTCCAAATGTTTTATAGCAGGCTATTAGTTCTTCAAATGTTCTAATTGTACCCTGACCTAGACATTTGTACCTCTGAAAACAAAGACGGCACTTCGAAATATATCTGTGAAAGGAAGTTTGTACGACCCAATAGGTTTCAATTGTGAGATGTCAATTTGATTACCGTCAAGAGTCCAATAAGAACCTTAATGTACTCTTTGCGGACGTTAACAATCTGGGGTCATTCATAAGACCCCAGATTGCAAAAAAATTATTTCAATTAAGAATATCCTAGATTGGGTTTGGGTATGGTAACAAAAAAATCTAATAAATAAGTACAAAAACGTAATGTTTGCCACAGATTTGTAACGATAAAGTAATTGACAAAACAGGTTTGGTGCACAGTAATCACCGGTCTCAAGGTGCTTATCCACCAGAGGTGTGATATGCTACGTTGCTATGGGTACCAATCATCTTTATTGGTCCACATAGCATAGCACTGGTGGAAACGGGTTCTACTCGGCACTCTCTTCTACGTCCTATCCAACTGACCTGTTCGAGGCTTGGCGAGCGCTGGCGGTCATCCTGCTTTCTGTGTTTTTATGACATCTTTAAGTGAAAGGTGTAGGAATACATTGTTACTAAGTATTGTACTTTGACAGAGCGCTAATGCTAATTTATTTTAAATTAAAGATGTTCTTCCTTCCAACCTGTTCTCGCCTGTGCCCAGGCGAAGAACAGGGAATATCCGAATTGATTTAGAAAAAACATTATTGAAAGTACAGAAGTACCTAGGTATAGCTTTTTTTTAATAAAGATTAATTATTTAGAACTAACGTCTAACTTATACTTAATACATTTTTATTCCTGGCTTTGGACTTTCTAGTTACTAAAATAGTAAAATTTAAATAAAATATTATTTCATTTAAATAAATAAATAAATATGCACCAAACAACCACTTATCATGGTCTCGCAGAAAGCATAAATATCCGTGCTACGAGGTACCACATAAGGAAACAAGCCAGGGGCGTCTCCCAGCACACTCAGACCGGAATCAATTCAGAAAAGATCGTTTCCCGAATTGACCCGACCGGGAATTGTACTCGTCCCGATAATCGAGGCGAGAAACCGTGATAAAGCACACTACGCCAATCGTGTCGTCAATTTAAAAAAAAGGAATGAAAATAATGCATTTCTGGCGTCATCTGTCTACTTACTTTCTATTTAATGTAGTCTTTATATACATTTCGAAGTGACGTCTTTGGTTTCAGAGGTACAAATGTCTAGGTCAGGGTACAATTAGAACATATAAAGAACTAATAGCATGTTAAAAATCATTTGGGATCTGAAACTTGATCTCGCGATCTTGATACTCACAAGATTTTGCAATGCTTGAAGAGCCCACTGATATCATTATGAAATTGTTCTTTAATACTATCAAACACTATATATTTAAGAATTCTTACTTGAAGGTTATACATTTTGTTAAGGTAGGTAAGTGTGTAGCAAAATTTATTACATAGTTTCAGTGGTATAATAATAGTAGTCAAACAACTTCAAAACTTAAGTAGGTTTGTGAGTAGCTAGTACAAGTCTTTCTTTCAGTCCAGAATGTCAAATTCCCAAAGCGGTTTCAAAATGTCAAGTTCCCGGAAAGTCAAGTTCTCAAAATGTCAAGTTCCCAAAATGGCAAGTTCCCGGAAAGTCAAGTTCTCAAAATGTCAAGTTCCCGGAAAGTCAAGTTTTCAGTTAGTCTATGGAGATAAGGGAGTTCTCGTTCAATAATAAAAAAATCCATAAATCAACATCTTTTTTTAATTAGATTTAAATCTAAATCCACATTTTAACTTACTATGTAAAAAGGACATATATTTTTAACTTAGCATTTAACATTTTAACTTACTATGTTAAAAATCATATTTTTCATCTAACAATCAACATTTAAACCCACTATGTAAAACAAAACATATTTTTAATAAACTATTATTTGAATAATCTAAGTCGCAGAAAAATCATTTTTTTTTAAATTGCTGCAAAGTTAGTTCTTTGTTTTCTAATTGGATCAAATAGTTCTTGTATTTTTTATCAAACAATGTCTCTGACTCGTCTTTTATTTCTCATATTTTTAAACAGAGAATCCTTCAATCGACTATCCCAGTACTTGCTTTCTTTTTTTAATTTATACAGAAACAAATAAAAATTTGGTTTCTTTGGTATCCGCCCATTTAATCGCCTGTGGATGGCACAAAAGGGTTTGTTGTCCGGTGACGTTGACCAGCACAACTTAATATAGCTGGCGATTTCTTAGGGTACCACGTGGATTCAAAATATTGACGAAATTTATGCATTTCATCTGAGCTTGAACTTGTTTCTAATGTGTAGTGCCACGCAGCTGGTATGTCATTCGCCAGTAATAAGGGGATAATAGCACACATTCGTGTAGTATTACGTCCTTTGCTAGTCGCATTTAATTTGATCTTTTTTGATTGTTTCCAAATGGCATCATTGTAATGATGGAAACATCCAGTTACTTCAGCTTCAGGATATACAGATGAAACTGCATTCATGATATCCATTTCGTAATCTGATTTAAAATTACGGATTTGGACCCCTAGCTTGTCTTTTATGAGTGAAAATAAACGGACTTAAGTGTGTTCCGATTTATTGGGTAAAAGAGCGTAAATTACTGGTATCATATTTGTTGTATTTTCGTCCGATTTTACATCCAAATGGATGACAAAAAACTATAAAATGGCTTAGGAGCCGACCTAAATGTCCCATCTGCGTAGTACGAGCCCGGCTTTTTCATGAACTTCTTCGCAGTATTAGTTGCATTTACTAAGATTTTATCTGTGTTACCATCTTCAGAAATCAAAAAATTTCCAATAAAATCTGGTACTTTTATTGAGCTTGTATGACTGTGCACTAATGAATCCGTATTAACATATTTCTTGCGAAATCTGTACAATGAATTCTTTATTGAATTAAATGACGGTATTAAATCCTCATCCTTAGGAAATTTTTCCTTCAACTTTTTTATGGGGATTTCACAAATTTTCTGTATAGGTCCTAAATCTTTGCATACCGCTTTTTTCAAAGATGACTTAACTTTATTCACTTCCAGTATGATATTATTCCGTTCGCAGGTATGCCGCGATTCCCTCAATATGTTTTTCCTGGATTTAGTTAAAGTAATTGATGCAGAACATTCCCGCCTATTAACACAACGCCAATTAGTGCTCTCATTTTTATTACTTATATTTTTGTAAAATTGTAACCCATTACGTATCAATGTAAGTTTGCCTTTCTGGTTACATACAAATTCTAATTCTTCATTCATTTTAAACACAAAAACTGCGTTAATTTGTAAAACTTAAACAAGACTTCAGAAAAAACTGTCACTGCAATTATTGTAAATGACCAATTATGACATTTTGTGAATTTGACATTCTGGACTGAAAGGTCCTCGTTGCGTACAAAGGAGGTAATACTTAAAACAATATTTCAAAAGTACCCACATTGGCGCTTACATTTTTCTGCACGAATGCGTTTTGTTCTCTCATAGATTAAACTAAAACAAACGAATTTTTTTTCGCGACTAAGGTATAGATGCAAATAATACTGCGTACCTACTGTTAATTTCCATTAAAAATATGTTTTTTTACATAGTAGGTTGTTAAAATGTTGAATGCTAAGTTAAAAATATATGTTCTTTTTACATAGGAAGTTAAAATGTTGATTGTTAAAAGATGTTGATTTATGTATTTTTTTATTATTGAACGAGAACTCCCTCATCTCCATAGACTAACTGAAAACTTGACATTTTGGGAACTTGACTTTCCGGGAACTTGCCATTTTTGGAACTTGACTTTCCGGGAACTTGACATTTTGAGAACTTGACTTTCCGGGAACTTGACATTTTGATCCGCTCGACATTTTGGGAATTTGACATTCTGGACTGAAAGGCAAGTCTTAACAAGAGAACACCCGAAAATTCCGCAACACGTAATTCCGAATTTCAATTCCGAAGAAACATACCAGCACGCCTTTTTCCCAACGGGTTAGGCAGAGAACACATCTAGAACAGAATTCCGAATATTCAAAAACACGTAAGTTATTTTTCCGAAAGTGTCAAATCCCAGATTTCAAATTTCCGACTTTCATTAGTACGAAGAATGAAAAATCCGAAGTCTCCTTGGCCCGAAAAACAATATTCCGAAAATTTATTGCTATAATCAAAAATATCATAAATGTATTAATTTAAGCTCAATTATTTCAATATCAGCCATTACCAGGATTAGCTAGGTTAGATTAGAACTGTGACCATATTTTTCTCTATGACTGTGACCAAACCGTGCGAGCCGAGCGGGCAAAGGGGCGTGCCGCGGCAGTTTCCTCTTTGCGCGGCAGCGGACCCATTATAGGTACCTATATTTCACATTATTTGTTTTCTTCATATTCACGATGATTCGGATTGTTATTGATTCTGATTTTAATTTCCGGAAAGATATCCGGAATAAACTTTGAAATTTTGGATTCGGTATTTTGTTAATGGGAGTTCTGAATCATTCGGAATTATAAAATTCGGTATTTGGAAATTCGTGATTGTGACTTCCGGAGTTAACTTTTTCGGCATTATGTAGTGATGTCAAACAATAAATTTATGAAACTTATTCCAAAGAGTTAAGGTTCAAAAAACTTTCGGTGTGATGCCCGGATTGGCAAGGTTTGGATCAAGTGCTGCCTAGTAAAGGGAGTTAGTCCAGTGGTACTGTAGCATTAACATGAACTATATATTTTTTTTATTGGCCCCATGAAAAAAAAAATTCAACTCATTACTATTTTTAATACAAATATTTAAAACAAGAGGCTGTTTTTCTATGGACACATGGGATAGATTTTCATGCGCTTTGAATAACAGATTAGTGATAGTCTTGAGGAACAAAATGCACTACGCGAGCATTCTAGGCAGCAACCTTGGTCCAATTTCCATACAAAATAAGGCAATCTCTTTTGGTTTGGGAGTCGGGGGCCAGGTCATACCAGTCCTGGGAAAAATAAGAAACTCTTGCAACTGGCCAACCCTCACTTGTCATTAAGTTTCAGGACACATTGAAAAATAATACTGATTATTATTGCTATCCCTAATATCCACAAACGCAAATCAAAAGTTGAGCTCCCCTCAAATTGATGCTGCCCTGTCACATGTTCATAGAAATGAAAGGGACAGCTATACATTCAAGGACTGCTCAGCTTTGATTGACGTTTCTGGGTTTGGGTGTATGCCAGCTAAAGCCTGCTAAACGCTAGAGAGGTTAGTGAAAGATGTAATGAGACAAAATTAAATACAATTTAATTTACAAAATGTTTACTAAATTAAAGTTGTATCTACACAATGCCTATTTGTTCTTCTTCTTCATTTGTCTGGGATTGCCTCCAAACCCTGAAATGGAATAAATGATTCAAACTCAAACTCAAACTCAAATAACTTTATTCAAATAGACTGTATCAGTACTTTCAAATCGTCAAATTTACAGCAAAATATACTAAATAATAGACATAAATACCATAATAATATGGATATGTAAATAAACAGTATACAGACATAATGCGACTCTACCACCGCGTCGGAGTTGTTTCTTACTGAGAGATTTCTTGTACAATCATTGAAGTCACATTACTAGAATTTATACCTACTTATTATAAACAGAATCTAACATATTTCACTACTTCAAGCACTACTGCAATATAAAAGCACTGGAAGGTATTGTAATTATCAATCCCCCATTTTTACACTGATATTTTATTTGCACTAATTTTACATTTCTGTACCTAAGTTTTTGGTCTTTCATTCTTAGTCACTGTTATAATGTATGACTGCTCTGAATTTGCTAAATTATGTAAATATTATCAGTTTTTTGGAAAGCAAAAACATTGTTTAATATAAACTTATTCGATTCCATAGTTCAAATCATTGGACTAAAGTCTGCTTCCAATTTGGTTTTGGTGAAATTTGGAAAAACTTATAGGGGTTATGCATTACTTAAGACATCTCTCCTTTTCAATAAAATTAAGCTTATGAGGCAATTTCCCTAGGTTTTGCCATCAAAAAGAACATGACTATCACATTTAAGTGAATAAAATAAAACTACTTACATTGACTTTATAAGAATTTCCGGTGAGCCTTAGATCACGCTGGTAGTGGATACGATCCCATCGTTGTAGCAGAGTGCGCCTGAAATGCTGAAATAGGAATAAAAATTTAGTCAGTATCTTGCATTCAAATAGAAGCAATGATGAAACTGAAATTTTTAAAATAGATTGGAGTCTAGTCCTGAATTGGGTGGTTCCTGCGAACCACACATTTCTGAAATGTAACTCTAGTTGAGCACACTGGATGCTGCCCTGTCATCAGTAGAAATGACGGAACAGCTATGGATGTAGTCTGTTCAACTTTGGTTTGACTGTCGTTTTATAATTCGAGTGTAGGTATTAAGGTTGACCAACATAGACATGCATTAAGAGAGATTGATGTTTTAAAACACTTTCGAGTTGCGAGTGATTCACTTGTTCTAAACAATTTCTAGTAATAACAAATGCTGCGATATTATCACTTGAAGCGATTTCTTTCAGGGACAAGGCCATCATTTTTTATCTGTGGTGGTTAGAACACATTTTTTCGCTTTGCTGCAGAGATGATTTTATCACCAGCCAGAGTTGTTACCTAATAGTAGCTAGGTTATTACAATTGTTTACTTACATTGCCTAAAGTCAGATTGTGAATGTGATATAGACCCCAGCCAGGCAAGCCTAGACCCGCCGTCACGATGAGGAAACTGGGCAGGATTTCGTACCACATATTTACGAGGAAAAGTGAGCCTTTGCTGTTCTACCGAAATCGAGCAAATATTTTTTTGTTACTTTACCGATTTAACCAAATGACAGCAGATTGTATATTGCCAGTGAAAAAAAACGATTCTTACTATCAGGAACCTTGTAAAGGTAGGTTATTATTATTATTATTTATTTGTTGTGTACTTGTGTGTGTCCCTCTCTTCTAACAATGTGTGTGATAGTCTGATAGATAAATTACAGAAACGATTTCGTGATTTATTGTGCGATCTCATAAAATCTCAAAAATGATACAAAATAGAAAAAAGAAAAATTGAGAGACATCGTCTTCATTTACGAACACACGAAGGAAGAAAATAACAATAAGACAAAATAATACCATCAGACAACAGTGTCCCGATGTCCAAAAAATTAAAGGATGAACACGGAATTACGTGGCCCGACCGACGATAATATCGCCGCGATAAACTCGCTCGTGGAGGTGACACCTTGTAGTTATAGGTAATAAGTTGTGATGTTTAGTTTTGTAAAGGCTTAAGTATCTGTGTGCAAAAAAAGCCGCCTTGTCCTCTCCAACGTTTTACAATACAATCGCTGGAGGGTAACGCTTTCACATTATTTAATATTTATTCATTTAATATTCACTTCTTAGATCTAAAATTTACTTAATATTAGCAAAACCATTTGCACGGTTTCCCGGAATGAAGAGTAACAAAAAACAAAAATAAATTGAATTAATACAATGAATAAATTCAACGAAAAGTAATAATTACTTACTTATTTTGCAATTTAATGACTACGATAATATAATTCTATTTACTTATGTAGTGCTGTTTGACACTATAACAAAATTGTTTATTTTATCTATGCTTATCATGTTGTGTGGAAGTTCATTCACAAGGTATGGAAGACGTTTACTGAGTGTGCGGTAGCCGTAATAATTATCAACTCTAGGCACTGCGTACCTGCCTCTCGACGCTGCTCTGGTGTGGTGACTGTGCTGCAGCGGTACCAAACGCTCTCCGCATCCATGGTTATTAGATAACAAAAGTTGTTTATGCTTTAAGCTGGCTGGAATAACCTTGCAAACCTTATATAACTTATAGTAGTCACCTTTACATTTAACTTCAGTTTTGTTAACCAATATAAGTGTTAGAAATCTAATCTGTAATGATTCTATTTTATTTATATTCGATTTAAACGTTAAACCATAGCTGTCTGGTGCGTGAGATATCTATTACCGAATCAACCATAGCCAGATACAAAAACTTCAACTTAGATGGAACTGTAAACTTATAATGATAAAACTGCCCAACTATTATTCTCAACTTACTACATATCAAATCAACGTGATCAGACCAGGAGAAACTTTCATTAACTATTATTAGTAACTAATTCAATCGGTAAACATTTGCAAGCAATTCAAGACACGGTATTGTGTATACAAGAGATTGAGTGGCTTATTATTGGTTGATTATCAACTGAAATATGTGTATAAGGAGATCAGAATATAATTTTCTTGGTCTTTATTACATTCAAAACAATACCATTATCGTGGGACCACTTGACTACATTGTCATCGTCTCTTTGCACGAGCTCACAAACCTCTGCCAGGTCGGTGCCAGCACGCAACATACACAAGTCATCCGCAAACATATATGCTTTACAATGTTTAGTATAAAAACATTTATAAGGCTGTCGACGTGCATCAGATAGCACACTGGTCCAGTTCCGGAGCCCTGCCCCCTGCCCCCAGGTGGATGCGCGGTGCGCGCTGCTGCCCGCGCCAATACGTACACTGTAAGTGCGCTCACTAAGATACTCGTAGTTGCGGTACCAGTCGCATAGCGGTTGGTCTACACCGCATTCACGCATGGCTTGTAGCAAGGTTTCGTGATCCAGGGTATCAAATGCTTTTTGGTAATGAAAGAAAACCACTACTACAATTTTTCTATCGTTTAAATAAGTGTTTACATCATTTGTAAATGTAGATAATAGGGTACTTGTGCTTTTACCAGGCTGGAAACCATACTGGTAAGAACTTATTATATTGTTTTGCATAAGATAATGCATTAACTGGTTGATTATACATTTTTCTATATTTTTTCCTATACTGGGTAATATCGAGATTGGTGTAGTTAGTTTAAACTATCCTTACCACCATTTTTAAAAATTGGTCTAACAATTGAATGTTTCAATTGTAGTGGCAACTTTCGTTCTCTCATACATAAATTAACAAGGTGAGCATGTGCCGAACTGAGCTGTATGGACAAATTCTTTATATCGCGGTGAAGAACAGATGGCGCTCTTATTTCCACGAGCTGCTCAACAAGCAGCACAAAGAGGTGCATCCACCTAAACTCCCTCCAAATCAAGGACTAGTGCCCCCGGTAACGCCTGATGAAGTCCAGTCAGCTCTTTGCCGCATGAAGAACCGGAAAGCTGTCGGACCCGATGGAGTTCCTATCGAAGCGTGGAAATCAATGGGCTCTCGTGGTGTGGGCGTTCTTACCCACTTTTACAACCTCATTCTCCTCACCGGGAAGATACCTGACCAATGGAGACTGAGCATTATCACGCCGGTCTTCAAGGGCAAGAGCTCGGTGCAGGAGTGCAGCAATTATCGTGACATAAAGGTTATCTATTTATCTATTTATTAACACAGATACAAACATAAACTTACAGCTACTTAAGCCAACACGTTTATATTGTTATTCTAAAATCTATTTCATAAAACTAAGGTAGCGTCGCAATTTTGTAACGAAACACTGCAAGGAATCAGCGAAAACGTCAGTATCATGGACTTCCCTCAAAAATCCATTCAGCAAATTAAAAGCACGAGCTGTGGGACAGTTGCTAGCATGCTGTGTGCGCAGGCTACCTAGAGTGGAGAAAAGCTGACGCCAACGTCGGCCAACACCTCGCATATAGTTTTGAGGGACATAAAGCCCGAATCGACCTGCAGCCGCCGGATTATCAACTTTATGACCAAGCAATAGGAAGTAATGGATGGCCAGTAATAGCTTTCGTCGAAACTTTAAGGAATCAAGGCCAACCATGCCAGCCACAAACATTGATGGGAAAAGAAAGGGATAGTACCCATATTGCCGCTTATATAAGAAACGCGCTAATTTCTTCTGCACCTTCTCTATTAGGAGTTCGTACTTAGTGGTACTCGGATCCCAGACTAAGGAACAGTACTCTAGCTTACTTATGTCCCACACCATGAAGCTCCTCGAACGCATTGTGGACTCTCGGATTCGACAGGAGTGTACGTACAATGTCGGAGTGTCAGTATGGGTTTCGACCGGGTTGCGGGACCATGGACCCCGTATTTGACTTGAGAACGCTCATGGAGGGAAACAGACTGAAGAAGACACATGACAGACAGACATCTCCCTTTCTTAGACATGCAGAAGGCCTTCGACTATGTTCCTCGTGAGATGATCGGCTGGGCGCTGCGGTCCAGGGCCGTTCCCGAAGTCTTTATTGACATTAAGGTCTTCATGGACTGGCCTGTTGGCGCAATGGCAGCGATCCTGCCTTTAGCGCCGGAGGTCGTGGGTTCGATCCCCACACATGACAAATATTTGTGTGACGAACATTTGTATTTGTTGTGTGTCTGGGTGTTATTATCTATTTAAGTATGTATTTAGAAATATTTAAGTATGTTTATCAGTCTCTGACGCCCATAGTACAAGCTCTGCTTAGTTTGGGGTTAGATGATCTTGATGTGAATTGTCCCAGATATTTATTTATATTTATTTATTATCCGGGACATGTACCACGATTCCAGTTTCATACTTAGGACTGCGGTTGGTGACACGCTTCCTGGTTGCTCATGTATGCTGATGATATTGCGCTAGCAGATTCGGACAGGGGACGGCTGGTACAACGGGTGAATAAGTGGAAAAAATCACTTGAAAACGGCGGTCTGAAACTTAATGTGGCGAAGACGGAGTACATGGCCTGCAACACCACAAATCCCCAGTCCGTCCGCATAGGCGTTGACGTGGTCGAGCGCACGGACCGTGTCAAATACCTGGGATCTGTGTTAAGCGCGTCCGGGGACATCGACCGTGACGTCAGAACCCGAATTTCCGCGGCTTGGGTCAAATGGCGTGAGGTGACTGGTGTCATTTGTGACCCCAAAATGCCGATCAAGCTGAAGGGGCTGGTCTATAAAACCATCATTAGGCCTGTCCTTTTATATGGCAGTGAAACATGGCCGTTCCTAGAGCGGCACAAGCAGGAGCTGAAGATACTGCGGTGGATGTGCGTGCGTAACACCCACATTCGCGGCAGCCTTCGTGTTCGTGACATCGCAGACAAGTGCCGCCTTCGTTGGTATGGTCATGTCTCACGAAGATCGGCAAACTACGTGGGCAACAAATGTCCAGCCATGCCGCCCCCGCCAGGTACCAGTAGAAGAGGTCCCAAGAAGCGGTTACCTAGCTGTCCAGCTAGGTAAGTCCTGGGACAGACAGTCCTGTCTGCCCAGGTAAACACCTCATGCTCATTACTGTTTTATTTACATAAGAATTTCTATCTAGCCATTTTTCGTTACAATAATGCTTAACCTGTATGTACCACCTCTTTGTGAAATCAATCGGCAAACTCATTACACAAATTTGTGATGTCTGTACAATTTTTCATATTAGACAAAATTATGCTATCCAATGATGGCTTTTCATTACTTAGTAATACATTATTTCTATCCCACAATTTTTTAATATTATCTTTACACTCAATAATTTGCTAAATCTACTTTTAGCAATTTCTTCATCACACTTGTTCCGTATCTTGGTAAACTCTAATCTTTTAATCATATTTTCTTTCTTCCTTTATCCCATCTTGTGAAAAGTCTATCTTTTTCACTGTTAAGGTTTTTTAAACTTATTTTAACCCACGGATTATTAGCCCTTAATTTTTTAGATTTTACAACTTTTGCTTGGCAACTCTTATCGTAAAATCCTTAAAAAGTGTTTGTAAAGTATTATACAATTCTAAGGGGCATTCATGGTTTAAAAGTGTTTCAAAATGTATACTTTGCATGTTCTCTTAAACTAAATTAGTGTATAATACAAGTTGTATGTCGGTGTCAGAAGAGGAGCTCGCATCGCACTGCAATGCATTTCACTGAATAGCTGCCATTACGAAGAAGTGATCTGAGATTGTGTTCTATTACAGCGGATCTAATCAAAGCTCTAGGTGAGCGTACAAAAATACATGTTAAACTTTAACTACTACACGCTTGTCAACTGCGGGTTGGTGAGGTGATCACACACGTTGGCTATGTTCTAAATAATCCGAAAACCAAGGCTACCGGATTTCGGGCCAAGCGTTCTTACGAAGGCATGTTTTTAAGCAGAATATATAAAAATGAAATTATAACTTACGTTGCCTAAGACCAAATAATGTAATCCCCAGAGTCCATAGGCAGGCAATGCTAGACTTCCACACACAATAATGAAAGAAGGCAATATCTGGAACCACATAGCTTATTATTTCAATCCAGTGGCGATTTTATCAGAACTCATTGAGTTTATTGAATCATTTAAAAATACTGTGACAGAATTCAAAGTTGTATTTTTTTTAAAGTTGATTTTATGTGTCATGAGCACTGTAAAAGAGGTCATTGTTCTATTGTAAGCTGGGTTCTTTTTATTGGAAAACGTAAGGAAAGGCCAGTAGGTTAGATTTTAAATCGGATTTAAATCCTACAAATGGTTTTATTGCTTGAATGGCTTCATTTGTTGCCTAATATGATCTTAAGTTTTCCTCTGCATATGTGGTGGGGGGTAAAAGTGTACCCCAAAAACGGAATACTTGCGGTTTTACAGTTACATCTCGTAAAATACTTAAATTATCGAAAAGTGATCTTCCTGAAAGTTGTAGAACGTTTCATTTTGCATAGAATGAAACAAGATTTATATGATTTAGACAACTCGTTCTCATGCTGTTGCTCCTCAAAGTTGTACGTATTTTCGAATTTTGTTTAAAACCATCCGCTTGGTCCCGCAGCCCTCGAGGTGTCACAGGGGCATGAGAAGGTTGTGGTAGTCGGTAAGGATAAGGACCTCCACAATATGCTTAATGGCCCAGCCACACATCAGCTGCTCCACTTGAAGTTCATCATAATATAGTAGTTTCAATTTCTTAAGCCTTGGCAATTCAAAAAAATATTTTTATCTTCTTGTCTTTCTAGCAACACTGAATATCGAATCATCAAAAATGGCAGACGTCCCTATCGACTGTGACTTCCCTGTTTGGGGTTTATTACCGAAAAAAGAGACAGGGATCGTCTCATTTTTAAATAAAAATCCGAATTATGATGGAAGGGGCACCGTTATTGCTATTTTCGATTCCGGTGTGGACCCGGCAGCTGCTGGTCTCAAGGTATGAAAAATGTCTTGTCACGATTATTTTCGTCACAATTTCGGCTGTCTATTGCATTAATAATGTTTTTGCCTTCTTTAGGTGACACCTGATGGTGAAACGAAGGTGATAGAGCGCTACGATTGTAGTGGATGTGGCGATGTAGATACCAGCACTGTTTTAAAGAGAGTTGTTGACGGATGCATTACCGGCCTAACCGGCCGAAAACTGAAGGTAATCTCAAGGAAATTATTTACGTTCTTTCTTTTCTCAAGCATGCTATAAGTTATTTTAACCAATGGAAACGGTGGTTATTCATCCTTTCGTTAGTTACTACCTCAGCTGGTGATATCAATGAGGTCATTGACTTTTGTCATGTTTTGACTGTCATGCATGTCTACAGCTGTTTTGTGTCAACAGCAGTTCATGAAATTAGCAGTAAACCCAGAGAACGCCACATAACAAAAGAAGAAGAAATTAGCAGCCTGATGTTTTCCGTTTACCTAAATAATATTTCTTGCAGGCTTTTTAGGAATTAGATAACAGTTTCATGTGATTTAAGCCACATGTAACTTTATGTAGAAATTCAAATCAAATAGATCTAACATTTTGTTTTCCTAAAATATAAAAATACGGTATTCTAAAACAGAGCCTGAAATAGATGTAGAAAAAATACTCTTGAAATAAAAAATAAACACTTCAAAAGACTTTTTGTGTCATTTTTGTCCAGATACCAGAATCTTGGAAGAACCCCTCTGGGGCATGGCGTGTGGGAATTCTGTATCCATTCAGCCTATACCCAACCAAGCTGCGTGAACGAGTGCAGGAACATCGCAAGGAGCACAGCTTTGATGTTGGACATAAGCCAGCTTTTGCAGAAGCTAATAAAAACTTACAGGTGTACGAGAGTGAAATATGTAAGTGGATTTTTATTTTGAGCATTTAACAAAGAATAGACAAAGAAAGAAACTAGAATAATATTCAGATGAAATATGTAAGTTTTTGTAAAATGTTTATAATCTGTAAGAAGAGAAGGGCTATTTCTCTCAAACAAAAAAAAACTTTTAATCTTATTACGCTCGAAGACATATTCGTTATTCGTTTAGCGTTAGGATGTCGGCAAAGCGATTGACCACTGCGACCAGGATTAATCTATTGTGGTCATCATCCCCTCAAAGCTCACTCTCCAGGCCTACAGCCATCATGAACTGAATTATTTTCCTGGGAGTGATGTTAATGGCGTCCGAAGGGGCAAGCTTGTGCCCGCCGAGAACGCGGCTTCTGCTGTGTATCTCTAAGACATAAGCTATGGGCAAAATAAATCATTTAGTTAATTCCTCGAAGGGTTTTTTTGAAAAAGGTGTTAAAAATATACTTTTTAAATAGCAAAAAAAATTGCAATTGTAACCTGGGGCTCTGGGCATAGCCCTAAAATTAACAATGACATTTTTCAATACGTCCTAGTTTCAACCTTCAAAAAATGTTGCAGATGAGATTGCCTTTTTTTGTGAAACTGTTCTTTATGCACAATTCTACTATGATTGTAGGGTATTAAACAAGTTCTAAATTATATAAGCTATGGCCAGTAATAATATAGAAATTAATACCAGAACCTAGTCTCCCTGAGAAATATCTTACTTGTTGTTGCTTATGTTTTATCTTGATTTTATTACAGCATCTAAGGGCTCCAACCTTAGTCATGATGATAAATTGCTCAAGGAAGAGTTTGAATCCAGGGTAGAAGTTTTACAAACTGCTGAGAAGAAATACAATGATTTAGGTCCTACTTACGACTGTGTTCTGTTCCATGATGGGACTGTGTGGAGGTGAGTCAATCAGCCTGGTGTGATATGTCCCCATAAGCCACAAGCTTGATTGCCACTAAGTCCAAACTAATTCTGGCTGTCCAAAATTGAAGAGTCAGTGAAGATACCACATCACATACAATATAGGCTGCTTATGCAAGAATATAACCATAAGCCCTTTTGGAAATGGTGCTCCTTACCACTGTGTTAAATTGGTCTCCAGACTTTTAACACTGTCTATTATTAAAATGTAAAGTTAATCTAATCTTTTAGATAATATGTACTGCTCTTTGTGTCTTAAGCATATTTTAATTCGGATTGCAGGAAGATCCACTAGGTCAAGGTAGTTTCAGATGTTTGTTATTTGTGAAATAATTAAAACAAAAATGAAATGATCATTTTTGTTCAATTGTTTCAATTTATTTGTTCACCAGAGCCTGCATTGACGTGTCAGAGGCAGGTGACCTTGAGTCTGGTCCACTGCTGGGCGAGTTCTCAGCTACGCACGAGCACGCGCACCTCACGCCACTGGATGAGATGACCATCAGCATCAATGTCCACGATGAAGGCCAGACCCTGGAGGTGGTCGGGATGTGCTGTGAGTATATAAGTTATCCGTATACAATGCTGCTTTCATTCATTTACAGTAAGAAATAGTTGATAATAGAAGTCCTAGATTTTAAAGCAAGTCAGTTAATTGCAGGAAAGGTAGTTTTTATAATGGAGAGAATTATTAATGGTATTTTTGGTATATGATCTTAAATTTTTATTTTTTTGGGTCCACTTGACCACATATTTGTATGCCCTAATTATGTCCGCAAGATGTAAACTGGTTCTTAAGATTCAGGCTTGGCCTAGAATCCTTAATCTTTGCTTGGGTAGCAAATCATTGTTATTACAAGCTGTAATTTTATTTTAGAGTTTACTTTTAAAGTGCTTTCCAAAATAAAAAATGTTTGACCTCTTATGCAATCAGGATGAATCATCTTACTAAAGCTTGTTTATTTGTTTAGCCTTTGGGAAAAATATTATGGTCATCTTTTATTTATTAGCTACCCACGGCACGCACGTAGCAGCTATTGCAGCCGGCTACTTCCCGGACTCGCCTGAACTAAACGGAGTGGCTCCTGGTGCTAAGATTGTGTCTCTAACGATCGGAGATAGCAGACTCGGATCTATGGAAACTGGTGCTGCACTGGTGCGAGCGTGCATCAAAGTCATGGAGCTCTGCAAGACTATGAAGATTGACGTCATCAATATGAGTTATGGCGAGCACGCGCATTGGGCTAATGCAGGGTGAGTATTGTTATTAATGATGCATTGTATTATGAATATTTACTTCCTAACCTTTCCCTACATTTCAGATAAGTTTTTGTTATGTATCTGATTGTTTGCTGTTTGATTGACATCATCAATAAAATCTGCAATCTGTGAGATTGATACCTTGACGTCAACTGTAAACTTAAATATCCTGATTACAGGAAGGATTATCAAATAATGGTGCAGGTTGCGAGATAGTCACATTACTATACTACTTTTACCGTTTGATGATATCCCTGACAGTTTGTGATGTAATGAATGTAATTTAATCGAGTTAGCAAAGGAAATTGAATAGGATTTTACGATATATTGATAATAAATAATAAATTCTTAATAAACGGGTTATGGCTAATAAGTTATAGAATAAAACGCGCTATTTCGAAAATAATAGTTAAAAAATAGCACACAAGGCAGACGCACTCGTACTGATGCGAAAGAGGTGATTACAAAGTGGTCGCTCCTATTCATCGATTTTTGTCGATTCAGTAGTGTCAATACACTATTGAATGGCGTTCCTTTTCACGCATCAGGTGCTGTAAAGATTTATTAATTTAATTTACTTGATTTATTAACAGTTAATAATAATAATAATTTACTTGATAAGATTCGAAAGGACAGTAGTTTTTTTAATAGTTCGATAACATTTTCTTTTTATTTAGTTTAAAATAGTATGCGTGACACGGAACAATGAGAACTGTCAGGCATATCATCATAAAGTGAAAATAGTATAAAATCTCATTTAATATGGGTATGATTTTGTTTTTGTAACAAAAAAACTCAAAAACAGCTAGACTGATTTAAAAAATGGTTTCACTCATATAAAATTACCTTATCAGTTGATAGTCCACAGAGCGATGCCACTGGCGGGAAGCTTGTGAGAAATAAAACGCAGCATAACTGCTGCCTTTTTAATCAGTTCATCTTTTGTGCTTCAAATATTCCGTTTGCTAACCAACCGTCATCCTCATCCACCCTGTTAACCGCTGAGAATATTTATCTCGCATCTCTAAGGCGTGTTTATTTGCAGGCGTATAGGCGACATAATCTGCACAGTGGTGAACCGGTACGCCGTGTCGTGGGTGGTGTCGGCCGGCAACCACGGGCCGGCGCTCTGCACTGTGGGCGCCCCTCCAGATATAGCGCAACCTATTCTTATTGGTATGTATAGTATACTGGTCAGTCGGCCACAAAAGTACGGACACACGCATTATTTAGGTGTTTAGAAAAATAAGCAGGTCACAAATAAAGCTGATGAAAGGTTTTTCTGTTCGTTTGTACCTTGCAAAATATTATTATGGGAACCAAACAAAAGAGAGAATCACTGATCTTAAAAATCGGTATATCTTAAGTGAATATTTATTTTTAGCATTTTACAATGCACCGTTGTCTACACAAAGACAGAAACAGAAAAATTCGAGCTGATCTTAGGGACTCAAGCGGGATTCGAACCCGCGACCACCCACAATCCGGGAAGCCGCCGGAGCAGAGCGCCTTTTTGCAAATATTTGATTTTCGATTAAGTTCAGAAGATTCAGTTGGAAGAGCAGCCACCCGGATTGTGGAGTTCGCGAGTTCGAATCCCGCTTGAGTCCCTAGGATCAGGTATGAAGTATATTTTTAGGTACTTATGCAGGGTATTGACTGTAAATAAATAACTTGTGATTGATAAGATTATTAATTACTTTGCACCATTTCGTATTCATTTTTAGTCTATCGTATTTGGAAATGTGTGAAGAAGGCTGATATCAATACTTTTAGGTTATGCTGAAGAATTTGTCATCTGTTTCTCCAGGCGTTGGAGCCTACGTGTCTCCGGAAATGATGAGTGCCGCGTACTCGATGCGCAGCCGCCTCCCCGGGGGCGCCTTCAGCTGGAGCTCGCGCGGGCCCGCCGCCGACGGCGCGCGCGGCGTGAGCGTGTGCGCGCCCGGCGGCGCCGTCGCCTCCGTCGCCAGGTACGGGGAGCCGCAGGGCATACAGAACGCGATACTAATAGTATATTTTACATCGAGGTACTAAACGAAGCCATAATACACCAGAGGTGGTTTGACTCCCGAGCGTGCGAGGAAGTCAATGAAACCGAGGGTATATTAAGTTGGCGTTTAGTCTCGAGGTGCAAACTGTACTTTTCACTTCGAGTGCGAGAAAATTAGTCAATTTAGTACAAATATTTAAAACTGAACTTTACACTTGACAAAAGTTCTCAAATTTTCGTGGTCAGTTTTTTCTTCTGAACTGAACCACAGATTAACAATTTAAAACACATGGCACCACCTTCTTTGTGGACAAACCATGGAACTAAAACTAGCAACATTTTCGCAATGAAGACGGTCCACACTCCACAGACAATAGTATATTTTTACTGGCTGTTTGAGTTTGTCTTTGTCACATGAAGGTAATTAAAAAACGAATTACTTTTTATGGTGGTCACTTAAGCCCCGCTTCGTAGGGCTATATTGGCGTACTTTTAGAGCATGATAAGTGAAAAAGGATTTAGTCGCGCGCTGCTGATTTTAGAAGCCCTCTAAGCATTTGCATATTCAGCAAAAAGAAACGAGGTCCCCCAGCTAACTAAACAACAGCTCTCGCTACTTTACTCACTAGCAGCGAGACGAAAATTCCAAAAAAAAAAAAAAAAATCTGCGATTTTCCCTAAGATGAAGGTATTTGCAATAAAACGGACGGCGCATTGTGCGAGCGAGATGGCGAGAGAGTAAGCGAGAGGGATCGATCCCCACAGCCGGTGGGCGGGGCCAGCGCGTTCGCGCCAGGTCATTGTGCCAGCGAGATAATGTGAGAGTGAGCGAAAGATTGCGTGTGAGCGACACGTCGCGCGGTGGGCGTGGCTGTCACCTTTTGACCACATTATTAGGTGAATGTGTGCGTAAAAATAGGTACATGCTGTACGGTTATGCTTGTAATTCTACTAGAAAATTACCTTTCTTACAGGTTCACCCTCAGGAACTCACAACTAATGAACGGCACTTCTATGGCGGCGCCGCATGTTGCTGGAGTTGTTGGTAAGTTGGCATTTCTGTGCTCATTAATTTTTACTTTAACTCAGCCAGTTAATCAATATATAAGTGTCTGTAACCCATTTCATAGCCTTTAGGAATACCCTGACGAAGGAATAATAAGTCTCTTTTAGTACAAACCTAAGTAATGAACTGGGGCTTATTACTTACACTAATACCTTTGTTCACAGCCGCGTTAGTCTCTGGTCTGAAAGCGAAGGATTTGCCTTACTCACCATACTCCATAAAGCGGTCGCTAGAAAACTCTGCTACATACCTCAGCCACGTGGAGCCCTGGGCGCAGGGCTGCGGACTTGTCAATATTGAAAAGGTAATATTTATATTGTTAACTTTAAAAAAAAGGACGTTTATAATGGTCTTTCTACTCTATGATGAAATATTTTTTTAGAATATACGCATGCTCCTATTGTGGAGTAGGACAGTACCTATTCACAAATTATTTCATTTGACCCCCTGATGCAGTTTATGATTGCCTAGGTAACACCTTAGCTTAACTGCACCTTCTTCAGTTTCCTGAATATTTCATATTCAATATCAGCAGGCTTCTTTTTGATGTGCTTTCACTGGAAAGTAGTGTTCAATACGTTTTTTCACTTCTCATGCTCTAAAAGTACGCCAATATAGCCCTACGAAGCGGGACTAAAGTGACCACTTTAGCCCCTAGGGAGTAAAAAGTAATTAGTTTTTTAATTTCCTAATATACTATTATCTGTGGAGTGTGAACCGTCTTCATTGCGAAAATGTTGAGAGTTTTAGTTCCATGATTTGTCCGCATAGAAGGTGGCGCCATGTGTTTAAATTGTTAATCTGTGGTTCAGTTCAGAAGAAAAAACTGACTCCGAAAATTTCAGAACTTTTGTCAAGTATAAATTTGTTCGGTTTTAAATGTTTTGTACTAAATTGACTATTTTTCTCGCACTCAAAGTGAAAAGTACAGTTTGCACCTCCAGACTAAACGCCAACTTAATATACCCTCAGTTTCATTGAATCCGTTTAGTCCCTCAATATAAAATATACTATTATACAGTAGTAATATGCAATTGAATCTGTTCAAATTATCAATTGAATTTCCCAATAATACGATGTAGAAACGTCTAGAAAAGTAAGTACAACTGCTTTCGACTACCTCAATATTTTGTTTATAATCGTTGGCCTTCCGACGATCTACCTTTCCTGGGTACGCCAGACCTTTTAAGCTGACTTAATATTTATTTTATTTCATATCTTCAGGCATTCGACCTCCTAACAACATACCACTCGGCACCAGAACGCGACGTAACATTCAACGTCCAATGCGGGCCGGCCAACGCTAAGGGCATCCTGCTGCGCCCGGGTCTTGATGAGCCGCCGCGCGACGTGGGGCTCAGCGTCGAGCCGCAGTTGCTGCAAAACCATGAGGACGACCAAAGTAAGTTGATACTCGCTAGCACGTTGCATTTTCTTTGTTTGATTTCCAACCGACAGGCTGCAACCATTAGGTTTGGGCGATGGTTTACGACTCTTTAAGTTTGCCTCTGAGAGATCTTACTCTAGCAGTTTATTTCCGACAAGAAGAAAAGGTTCGCTGCCCGAACTACAGCTCTAGGTAACTTTCTCCCCGGCAAAACGGGAAAATAGAGTTTTTAGGAGTGGTTCTTAGTTAAGTGAAGGAATTTGCATCTAATCAGGCGGTTAAGTTACGGGCGGGAAAATGAGCTGTGCTCATTGTGCTAGCGAGACAGCGCGGGAGCAAATGAGAGGACCCGAGCCCCATTGCTGATAGGCGGGGTCAGCGCGTTGTGCGGAGTCATTGTGTGAGCGAGATAGTGAGAGAGTGAGCGAAAGTGTGCGTGTGGGCGGGGCCATCAGCTCGGTTGCTAAGGCTCCTGCTGCGGCCGCACTGGTGCAGTTACTAAACCACGAGAAACTCAAACTGAAACTCAAACTCAAATAACTTTATTCAAATAGACTGTATCAGTACTTTCAAATCGTCAAATTTACAGCAAAATATACTAAATAATAGACATAAATACCATAATAATATGGATATGTAAATAAACAGTATACAGACATAATGCGACTCTACCACCGCGTCGGAGTTGTTTCTTACTGAGAAGACCCGGCGAGAAACTCAGCAGTTACTCTTTTAAACTTGTTTTGGGTTTACAACAGGCGTTAGTTAAGTACAAGCAGTGTGTCATTTTGATACAAATAAACCTAATAGAATATAAAACAAAGAGAAAAAAACCAACCATAAAATAATATAATAAAAAGAATTCATTTAAACAATTCAAAAACAAAAATTGTTCGTCAGTACATACATACTAGGTACCTATTAACTCTTACAATAAAACATCTGTTACAATAGAGCTATTGAATCCCGCATCGAGCAGAGCGCTTATACCCAGGCATTTTTATCTATAAGGTAGTCTTTTGTAGTATAATATCCCTTTTTTAATAAAGCCGTTTTGATGTGATTTTTGAATCTATGTAAAGGTAACTCACAAATTGTTTTTGGAATTTTGTTGTAATAATGTATACCTTGCCCCATAAAGGATCCTAAAACTTTTTGTAACCTAAAGAGTGGAAGTACAATTTTATCCTTATTCCTAGTATTTCTGCAATGTATGTCACTGTGTTTAGCATAGAGACCAATATTTTTTCTCACCAAAACAATGCAGTTGTAAATGTATTGTGACGCTACAGTGAGGATACCAATTTCCTTAAAAATCTCCCTAAGTGAAGCCCGTGCACGAAGCTTATAGATGGATCTGATAGCTCGCTTCTGGAGGATAAAGATGGTTTGTATATCCGCCGCTTGACCCCAAAGTACAATGCCGTAAGACATTACACTATGGAAATAACTAAAATAAACTGAACGAGCAGTATCAACATCTGTTAATAACCTAATTTTTCTCACTGCAAATGCAGCCGAACTAAGTCTGCCTGAGAGAGCTGTTATATGAGGGTTCCATTGCAGTTTTGAATCTAGTGTGATTCCAAGAAAAACAGTTGTATCTACAAGCTTCATTGTATTACCATCAATTTTTAGACTAATGGGGTTATCTTTAACATTAGGCAACTTAAAATTAATACATTTAGTCTTTTTTGCATTAAGCTGTAGATTATTTACTGTGAACCATTGTAAAACCTTTGAAAGTGCGTCATTAACATCATCAAAAAGGTTTTTATTTCTGTCAGTTTTAAAAACTAAAGATGTATCGTCTGCAAACAATACAATATCACAAATATCTTTTAAGTAAAAAGGTAAATCATTTATATATATCAGAAATAGTAATGGACCTAGAATGGATCCTTGAGGGACCCCCATTTTAACTTGTGATCCTGAAGAGAGTACACTGTTAACATCAACTTTTTGAGTTCTTAAACTAAGGTACGAAATTACCAAATCTAAAGCATTATCCCTAACCCCGTAAAAATCAAACTTGCGTATAAGTGTATCGTGATCAACGCAATCAAAGGCCTTGGACAAGTCACAGAAGAAGCCAAGAGCGTTCTGTGAATTCTCCCAAGCCCTAAAGATGTGTTTTAGAAGTGCGATGCCAGCATCAGTAGTAGAACGGCCTCTCGTGAATCCATATTGTTCACTGTGTAAGAGATTTTTCTCATAAAAATGGCTTAATAGTTGTTCTTGAATGATTTTTTCAAAGATCTTACTGAGAGCTGGTAGGATTGAAACAGGCCTAAAGTTACCTGGGTCTTGTTTGTTGCCTGATTTAAAAAGTGGTACAACCCTACTGTGTTTCATTAAGTTTGGAAAAACACCTTCATCAACACAATCATTGAATATTACGGCTAAATAAGGGGCAATCACGTCAATTATGTGGCTAACAATTTTGACTGATATACCCCAAAGATCAGCGGTATCTTTTGAATTAATTAATCTGAATGCTTTTATTATATCTAGTGACTCAACATGTTTAAATTTAAAGAATACACTGCAACAAGATACATTATCTTTCAACAAATGTTCCGCTCTAGTTGGTGAGGAATTTAATGAAGCTGTAGTGATTATAGGTATATTACTGAAATACTTATCAAATGCTTCAGCAACAGATGCTTCTGATTGTAAGATGTTATTGTTAATATTAAGAGTGTATGAGGTATCGCGCTGTTTAGCTTTACCTGTTTCGTGATTTATGACGTCCCAAGTGGTTTTTATTTTGTTAGTGGACTTTGATATTTTATCACGAATGTGCAATGCCTTAGCTGTAGTGCAGGCTTTTCTGAATATTTTGGAGTAGTTCTTGACATACTCAACAAAAAGTGGATCGAAATTGTATTTTTTCATGCCGTACAACTCATACATCTTACGTCTGCTCCTGTAAATTCCAGGCGTGGCCCATTCACAAAACTTAGATTGAACTCTGCAAGTAACTTGTTTGGTGGGAAAACAAGCATCAAATACATTTTTAACACAATCAAACAGTCTTTTGTAGACTGCATCAGGGTCACCCTGCTTATAAGGAATGGAAGATACTTTATGCTTTAAATTAGTTTTAAAACTATTAATGCGATTACCCGTCTTCGGTCTACATGTTATTTTCCTGTAATTAACGCTATTGTTAGTTATATCTAAAAATGTTATCTTCTGCCCACAATGATCAGACTTTAATTCAGTTACTATTGCCTTTTCAATGGGTACACAGTTGCAAAATACATTATCCAGACAAGTAGATGTTGTGGCTGTTATCCTCGTGGGTTCATGGAATTGATAATCCAGACCAAAGGATTTAAATAGCGACAATAACCTATTCCTTTCAGATGAGTTTACTAGCAAATCTGTATTGAAATCACCACACACAATAATGGGTTTAGACTTAGCACTTAACCTACCCAAAGCTTCCTCCATAACTGTATCAAATCTATCTAAGTTAGTTTTTGGGGGACGGTATACACTTATCACAACAAAGCCCTCTAACTCAACACAAGACAATTCGACAATACGCTCTATGGACAGGCCTACAATGTCAGTGCGATCTTTACATTTCAAACTATTTGCAGTAAAAATTAATGAACCACCATGAATAGTGGTTTTTCTAAAGAACGCGCTTGATAATCTAAAATTATTAAGGACAAAAGACTGATAGTTTTCATCAGTCAGCCAATGTTCAGTAAAACATAAAATATCAATATTTTGGTTTTCCAGCAATAGTTCTATTTCTAAATCTTTGCCCGTCAAGCTTTGAATATTTTGGTGGAATAAATTCAAGTATTTGGGCTTGGCTGTTGTCCTAGGTCCTAGTTTAAACAAGACGCTGAAGGAGCATCACATGAAATAGATAAATTAGTACTAGTACTAATGTCAGAATAGAAAATACTGCCAATAGCGGCATTGTTAATGTTATTTGCTAACAAAGTAGCTAGTTTCTGCTTAGTCCTAATGGGAAGATACATAGTATCTTCAGTTAACCTAAAGTATGGTACAAACAGATTTGTATCAAAAAAGTCAATGTCACTATGACGACATGTCAGATTATACAAAGTTAAATTAAGGTCTTGGATGACCTTGTTCTGACTTGAAGTACTTGAGGTACTAGAGTATGGGAATGCACACAAAATAAATTTCTACTTGTTCTTTGTTTGAATGCCCATTATTGTTTCAATATTTTTAATTAACCCTTTTTTTGTCAATGATCGGCAGTCTCCATGAAAGACAACCACAGTGGAGTTTACCCCTAGCTTCTCTTTGGAGATGTTACTAACTAGGTCAGAATAGGACATACCTAGATGGCATAAATTGATTACTTGTTGGTTCGATTTATTAGACAACAATATGCCTAATCCTTGGCCTAGGTCGTCAGAAAATATAAAAGTATTATTTGGAGCAGCCTGTGGAGTATTACATTTATCCACCTTAGCAGGCTCTGATAAGTCAGTTGGCGTGGCCTCAACACGTGACAATTCAGTATCCATCTCCACTACTTGTTGATAACAATTATTGCAAGTGATTTGTTTGCTTATAAGCGAATCAAACCTCTCTGCATTGTAAGTTGACATCTTTAACAATTCTGTGGCAGCTAATATGTGTTCGCTGATCTCTTTTTGGGATATATCATACATTTTTTTGGTGTCCCTCAGAGAACTCTCTAAGCAAGCAATCTTATGCTCAAGAGCCATGGTCTCATTTTCATAGGAGATTTTAGTACTATCTAATAGTAAGCTACCTTGTTCTAATTCAGAGATTAAATCTAACTTTTCCTTTCTTAAAATATTATATTTCTTGATGTCCAACTGTTTATTAACTAATTTTTTAGTTTTGTTAATGTATTTATTAATTTTAATATATTTCTTTAACTTTTTGTTGCTATTAAATCTATAGAATCTAGTTTCAGAGACTGAATCATCACATGTGAGATCAACCATAGGAATTATTTTAGGACATATATTTGGATCAGCTAAAGCTAACTCATTAAATAAACTTTGATTGCCACTCTCAATTGTACAATTTTTGTCACTCTCTAACTGTCTGATGGTTTTTTGTGACTCATATAAACTAATTTCCAAGTCATTAATCCGATTTAGTGCTAGTTCGTGGGTGTTATTGCAAAGAAAGACCAGATGGATGATGGATGGTATTCTTTACTGTACATTTTACAAAAGGAACTTAATTCTAAGTATTACATTACAACAATGCACAATGTAGGCGGCCTATAAATACGTTAACTAAATAACATAAATAAAATAAACCTAAGAATATACCATAGTTATATGAAGATATTTAAATAGATACGTATTATAGTATCGTACCAGAGTAAGTAGATACATGCTAGGACGTCAAATAAATTCATTTTTAAATTCAAAAGCGACAGGTTGAATTCTAGGTTGCATTCACTGGACTTCTACAAACTTCATATAGGTCGGGAGGGCCCGAATCATATACTTCAGGAACGAGTATTGTAATTGGAATCGAATTTTTCGTTCTGACTACTGCTTACTGTACTAACATGATGGTAATTACAAGATAAGAAGTTGTGAACAGTTCTAAAAGTTTTCGACATCCTACGCAAAGCTTTCCTCGACCACGCCTGCTGGACTACGGCGTCATAAATATAAATAAATATGCGCCAGACAACACACCTCTTGTAATGGTCTCGAAGTAGGGATTAATATCCCTGTGTTACGAGGTACCACACAAGGAAATAAGCTAGGGGCGTCTCCCAGCACACCCAGACCCGAGTCAATTCAGAAAAGATCGTTTCCTAAATTGACCCGACCGGGAATCGAACCCGGGACACCACGGAAATCGAGGCGAGAAACCGTGCTACAGCGCACGACGCCAACCGTGTCGTCAACCTCGCTAAAATTCAGCATTTGTAGGCCCGAACTTTAGTAAAAGGTTCGGTGACTCGTCTCTCTGTCGTGCCATCCAGAGGTGGAATGCTCTTCTAGCACATGTGTTTCTTTCCGCTTATAGTTAAGCGGGCCGTGAAAAGGCATTTCTGCAGGCCTTCAAGATACGGATGGCCAGCTCAGCATTTGCATTACTCTGCTTGTAAGCCTCATACCTCACCTCTTGGATCTCACGACCGCTTTTCGCTCGACCGCATCAGGTGGAGTGAGGTCATCTTGACGTGCAATATAAAAAAAGCAATTAAACTGATAACTTTTTTATGATTAAGATTATCTCTATGCGACTTTTTCGCTTAATGTAATTTTATTGGCCATTCTCTGCTAATATTTTTTCATTGTAGGCTTACGAAATAAAGCACGTGGCATGTTAATCTCAAAGACCGAAAAAGCGTTAATAAAACTGCCAGCCTCGTTTGAGGGTATGTTATTATTTGTATTGTTTGCATAACCCCTAATAAAATAGAGTCAAGAAATTGACATAGCTTGGTAACTTAGTTCTAGAATACTGGAGTTGTCGTTGTAGAAAATGTATTTAGGTTTATATTAGCAACCTTCCTATGTAATTTTAAATGATTTAAATAAGGGACTTACTGTACAAATAGTATTGGGTTCGTCGTTGACCAATCACTTAATGTTTTATGAAAGTTTTTTGCAAAATATAATAATTCCTTTTAAAAGGTCCATTTGTGTATTTAATTGTAGTAAATCCACATAGTATTAAAATTATTGTAAACCGCAATGTGGTACCTGTCAGACTTATAAATTTTATATTAGCGAACTTCTGTTCAAAATAAAGTATCTGCCTCTGGTATGTTAAATGATGGTATTCATGCGCTTTTTGTTTCATATCTTCACCGCATTTCGAGGCCTTTTTCCTAAATAAAAAATAGTACGCCTTTATACTGTCTTACTGCTCGACAAAGGCATCAATGAAATCAATTCATCATTAATTTTGGTCATTAATCACGTTGCCGAATGCTTCGAAAACACATTGCCATTTACTCTGTTTATACCCTAAACTTGCGCACAAGTACCAAACAGATACAACAAAACCTATGTAGCGTATGACGTGTTGCAGACCAGTCGATAATTCCGAAGCAGATCTCGTTCGGCATCCGCCTGGTGCTGACGTGCGACGCGAGCTGGGTGTCCATCCCGAGCTTCCTGGACATGAGCAACGCGTCGCGGCCCATTGCTGTGCGCGTGGACACCACCGGGCTGGAGCACGGCGCGCATTATGCCAGGTGAGATGTCTAGATCACTGTGGAGACAATCATCTGAATGGCTTACCATGCAGACCATATTTCGGGCCAAAAATATGGTCGGCCACCCTATGGATGAGATTCAATTGAACATCAGAAAACAAGGTCGATTTCCACTTGTCATTACATTATGACAGTGACATTTGCATTTGCCCCACCTTAGGTACTTACATCATACAGAAACCTTTGACTAAACTGGCAAACCACTTGATTGACCGTACTGAAGCTTGATGAAATCGTTTGGTTGCAATCTAACGTATCTATCGTTTTGTAATTTCGATGAAAATCAATCATGTAAGGTTCATTTGTGGGAAAATATCCTAGAAAAATTTAAAGCAACAAAAAAATATGAGTCAATTTTCTTCGAACGGTCAAAGTAGACAAAAGGTTACTACTTAAATCTACTAAATCAAATCTCATTTAACCCTTGGTGCAAATAAATCCAATCTTGAAGTTTTCTTATTAATAGAACTTAATGTTAAATATAGGTCTACCCATATCAACTTGGTTGAACTGTTAAATGATCATTCATTTTTCAGTTTTTCTGTCATCTCTTGCAGTTTTCACTTAGCACCTAAATATATCGGTCGGTAGTAAAAACCGGTATTTTACCCAACATGACAAAACGTCTGTTTTCCAGTATAAACGCGTACGACGCGTCTTGCGTGGAGAAGGGCCCGGTGTTCCGCATCCCGGTGACCGTGCTGCAGCCCTGCGCGGCCGCGCAGCTGACTGTCGCAGACCAGCTGTTCCAGCCGGCTACCATCAAGAGGCACTTCCTAATCCGTGAGTTCACTAACGCTTCAGCACAAACGAACGTGCCAAATTCGAACCTTTAGTCCTGGACTTATACTCGGGTTTTTAATAGAACTTACTCCAGTTGAGGCAAAAACGGGAAAAATTAAAAAAAAATAAGTTTTTGTTTTAAAACCAGGAGCAAAAATCACGTTCATCACGTTTAAAGAAATAAACACATACAAACACACCTTTTAAACTCTTTTGCTTAAACTATTTACTGATTTCCCAAGATACAGCCCTAGCCTAATTTGGGTACAAAAGAAAGGGTATAAAGATTGTTAAAAGAACATCTTTTAAAAAATGTTAGAATTGTGTTGAATCATAATAATAATAATTATTATTTTATTTATTTTTAAATATGTATAATTATTTTAGTTAGGTAGTTATATATTTTATATTTGTAATAATATATGTCTATTTGTAAGTAAGCTGGTCTATTTATAGAAATCTTGATCTTTAAAATTATGTACACAGTTTTGTCTATCCATCACTGTTTGTTTTATGCTTTTCCTTGCATCATGGTCTGCTGGAAGAAATCTCTCTTTAGAGATAAGCTCACCTGTACTTTAGCTATCCTTATTTTTCTATGTAAAAAACTGTAATTTCTGTACAAACTAATAAATAAATCTTGTCTGTCTTACCTTCATTAACTTTTTTTAATTTATTTCTGATTTTAATAAAAACCTTTAATTTTTTTTTGTTTTATATATATTTGTGTTGCTTGCGCATCGATAAAAAACAAAAGGGTATTGACAGAGTTAAACAAAAGACACAAAGCGTGCAAAAAGCTCTGTAAAACCCCGCAACCCGCGATATTAGCATGAGAAGTAAACATCCCAAGGTGTTTCCAGCCCCGCCGAACGCGACGTGGGGCGTGCTGAAGATCTCCACCGCCGACAAGGAGAAGACCGGCCGCTTCCTCGTGCACAGCATGCAGATCCTGCCGCGCCGGAGCTGCCGGTGCCACGAGACGCAGAAGATGATCAACGTCACTTCTGAAGCGCCCACGTTGTTGCCCTTCCAAGTTCAGGTGAGTGAGATTGACTCCTCTTTTTGTGTCCTAAGTAATCGATCACAAGACCTAAATTTGAATTGCAAATAAAAAATATTGAAACAATTTTTTGTGTTCTGTGGATATACATTTCGTGCTTATTGAAAATACTGTTGGTTTTGTTTGAAAAACTTATCATCTTCAAAGATTCACAGACATGGCAAAGGTAGGAGTTAAAATGTTTGAAATAAAGGGTTCATGGTGATCTACATATTTAAATATCTTTCAAGATCTTGTACTACACTGTGAAATTTAATAAAGAATTGGGTAAAGATGCACTTGGCTCATCTTGTGCAGTACCACATATTCCTCCTGATCATTTTTTTCTGAGCAATCAATGCCTTATTCGCATCTGTGTGCAGACTCAACATAAGCAAAGTGGGGGACACGCGTTCAGTAGTCTGTGCCTAATGGCTAAAATGCTGATTTTATGTATTTTCTAGCGATTTGCGCTTACCTCAATGTAATACTTACACCTTTTTTCTTTCACAGGGCGGCGTAACGCTAGAAATAGCGATCGCCAAATACTGGGCTAACATCGGCTCTCTGTCGGTGAACTACACGGTCGAGTTTGGCGGCCTCAAGCCGGATTGCGGGCCGCGGCTGGGCCTGGCGGGGGCCGAGGGCCCGCGGGCCGTGGCGCTGACGGCCCACAGCCTGCATGACGTGCAGCCGCACGCCGTGCTCAAGTACAGCGAGCCGGTCGCCAGGTGAGCGCGTGTAGTACAGACTGCGGGCCGCGGCTGGGCCTGGCGGGGGCCGAGGGCCCGCGGGCCGTGGCGCTGACGGCCCACAGCCTGCATGACGTGCAGCCGCACGCCGTGCTCAAGTACAGCGAGCCGGTCGCCAGGTGAGCGCGTGTAGTACAGACTGCGGGCCGCGGCTGGGCCTGGCGGGGGCCGAGGGCCCGCGGGCCGTGGCGCTGACGGCCCACAGCCTGCATGACGTGCAGCCGCACGCCGTGCTCAAGTACAGCGAGCCGGTCGCCAGGTGAGCGCGTGTAGTACAGACTGCGGGCCGCGGCTGGGCCTGGCGGGGGCCGAGGGCCCGCGGGCCGTGGCGCTGACGGCCCACAGCCTGCATGACGTGCAGCCGCACGCCGTGCTCAAGTACAGCGAGCCGGTCGCCAGGTGAGCGCGTGTAGTACAGACTGCGGGCCGCGGCTGGGCCTGGCGGGGGCCGAGGGCCCGCGGGCCGTGGCGCTGACGGCCCACAGCCTGCATGACGTGCAGCCGCACGCCGTGCTCAAGTACAGCGAGCCGGTCGCCAGGTGAGCGCGTGTAGTACAGACTGCGGGCCGCGGCTGGGCCTGGCGGGGGCCGAGGGCCCGCGGGCCGTGGCGCTGACGGCCCACAGCCTGCATGACGTGCAGCCGCACGCCGTGCTCAAGTACAGCGAGCCGGTCGCCAGGTGAGCGCGTGTAGTACAGACTGCGGGCCGCGGCTGGGCCTGGCGGGGGCCGAGGGCCCGCGGGCCGTGGCGCTGACGGCCCACAGCCTGCATGACGTGCAGCCGCACGCCGTGCTCAAGTACAGCGAGCCGGTCGCCAGGTGAGCGCGTGTAGTACAGACTGCGGGCCGCGGCTGGGCCTGGCGGGGGCCGAGGGCCCGCGGGCCGTGGCGCTGACGGCCCACAGCCTGCATGACGTGCAGCCGCACGCCGTGCTCAAGTACAGCGAGCCGGTCGCCAGGTGAGCGCGTGTAGTACAGACTGCGGGCCGCGGCTGGGCCTGGCGGGGGCCGAGGGCCCGCGGGCCGTGGCGCTGACGGCCCACAGCCTGCATGACGTGCAGCCGCACGCCGTGCTCAAGTACAGCGAGCCGGTCGCCAGGTGAGCGCGTGTAGTACAGACTGCGGGCCGCGGCTGGGCCTGGCGGGGGCCGAGGGCCCGCGGGCCGTGGCGCTGACGGCCCACAGCCTGCATGACGTGCAGCCGCACGCCGTGCTCAAGTACAGCGAGCCGGTCGCCAGGTGAGCGCGTGTAGTACAGACTGCGGGCCGCGGCTGGGCCTGGCGGGGGCCGAGGGCCCGCGGGCCGTGGCGCTGACGGCCCACAGCCTGCATGACGTGCAGCCGCACGCCGTGCTCAAGTACAGCGAGCCGGTCGCCAGGTGAGCGCGTGTAGTACAGACTGCGGGCCGCGGCTGGGCCTGGCGGGGGCCGAGGGCCCGCGGGCCGTGGCGCTGACGGCCCACAGCCTGCATGACGTGCAGCCGCACGCCGTGCTCAAGTACAGCGAGCCGGTCGCCAGGTGAGCGCGTGTAGTACAGACTGCGGGCCGCGGCTGGGCCTGGCGGGGGCCGAGGGCCCGCGGGCCGTGGCGCTGACGGCCCACAGCCTGCATGACGTGCAGCCGCACGCCGTGCTCAAGTACAGCGAGCCGGTCGCCAGGTGAGCGCGTGTAGTACAGACTGCGGGCCGCGGCTGGGCCTGGCGGGGGCCGAGGGCCCGCGGGCCGTGGCGCTGACGGCCCACAGCCTGCATGACGTGCAGCCGCACGCCGTGCTCAAGTACAGCGAGCCGGTCGCCAGGTGAGCGCGTGTAGTACAGACTGCGGGCCGCGGCTGGGCCTGGCGGGGGCCGAGGGCCCGCGGGCCGTGGCGCTGACGGCCCACAGCCATCACATTGAGAATGGTTGACAGTACATATACTAAAATCTTGCACCCCACTCGTCGACTGCACGCCCAGGGCATTTATTTACGTATATTACGGAAGCGACGGGGTTCATCCCTGCTCGTGTAATGTCTGCCTCGCTCTGACTAACTCGAAGCTCAGTTAGTCTCGCTCTAGTAAGTGTCCTAACTGTTAAGTTAGAGTGAAATAAAAAAGTGCCACTTATGTAAAATGGCGCTTTACTCGAAATCCAGAAGAGTTGATTTCAAACATCGACACACGGCCCGCTTTGTAATCATCAACCTGCAATTGACAAGCATGATGACTGGGCCACACCCCATCGATTATAAAGTGACTGAATTTCAATGATGAAAAATTCCTAAATCTAACCCAGCAGTGGGAGAACTGTATAAGTATTATTACTATTTCCGCTATGTTATCTCAATTCGAATTTGTTTTTGCAAATGTTTCTTTGTTCTTTAAAACTGGTTTCTTTTCTTTCTCAGGCCCACAGAGTCAAAGATCACGCCGCTGACGGCGCGTGACGTCATCCCGCCGAGCCGGCAGATCTACCAACTCGTCAATACTTATAACTTCCACATAGCTAAAGCTACTGAGGTTAGTTTTATTATTAGTATTGGCGCAATAAATAACCAAACTATTGCTGATTCTGTGGTCAGTTTGTATATTCTAAAAAAAAAAATATTTTCCTTAAGATAGGATAAGATAATATATTTATTTATTGTTAAACTGTGTACAATGGTTCTTATAAATATATATGTCATGATAGAATCAACAGCTTATCCATTTCGGACGTACAATATCACACAAAAAGAAATTAAATTATTTGATACAGTATTAATAAAATTGGTAATTGAAATTTTAATTTAGCGAATGATAGATCATCGAATGAATTATTATAATATTCATTTAAATTATAAAAACATTTAGTCAATAGCCATTCTTTTAGCCTCCTTTTAAACTGTGCACCCTCTATCGATTTTATTGATTCACGCAATTTATTAAAAACCTTGATTCCCGTTACGTGAGTGCTATTGCTAAAAATAAAACTCGAAGACTTTACTAGACACATGTCATGTCATACTTATACTGTGAACGCAAATTATTTTTAGTTTCACACTTTCTAGAAGAATTTATTCACTGTGTTCTTTTATAAATACACATATTTCTAGTATAAATATGTCAGGGTTAAAAAATTTAATTCCTTGAAAACATTCCTTAAAGACTTAACGATTTATATTAAACATTATTCGCAAACACTTTTTCTGGAGAATAAACGTGGATTGAACATTTACTGAATTTCCCCAAAATATCACGCCATAAGTTAAAAGGGGATAGACGTAGCCGTAATATGCACTTTTTGCAACATCAATTGAGGTAACATGGGTCAGTATTGATATAGCGTAACAACTGCTCTATATCTTTTTGTTTATCTTTTCAATTTGTGATTTCCAATTTAAATGAGAATCAATGTAGACACCTAGAAAATTGAAATCATTAACTACCTCTACTTGTGTATCATTAATAACAATGTTTAACTGTAGCGGGATTTTTTTGTAGTTTCTAAATTCAATTAATTTTGTTTTTACTTAATTTACTTTCATATTTATAGCACTTTACCAATGCACCACAATTTCGAGCGTTCTCTGAATTTCACTAACAAAGCCATCGTTTCTCAATTGATCTTTAGAAATAAATATTGTTGCACCATCAGCGAACATAACACATAAATGACCGACAATATGTGGAAGCTTGTTGACATAAATCAGAAATAAAAGAGGCCCGAGTATGCTACCTTGCGGTACCCCTAGCTCATTTTTTTCGAAATTAAGGCGAGCTGGTTCTGCAAAAGACGTCCCGAAGGACACTGGTGCGCCACACGGACCGAAAATCATTAAAATAATCCAAATTGATTAAAAAATTTGTAAATGGAATAAAATAAAACTACGGATAAAATGCCTCCAGTTATCTTTAAACTTTGTTTTGGTAAAGGACCCATATTATCAAATCAATTGTTTTAGAAATAAAACCAAGAATAGAAGACAAAATGTCTCAAAAAGAATTCTAAAAACGTTTTTAGAATTCATTTTTAAAGTAGTAAACAGAGAAATTAAAATCTAATAAAATATTGATATTGTTGAGGGGATAGTACAGGGAATTCATCCCGTGAGTAAATGAACATGATTTGATAAAGTTAGCTCGATAGAATAAATTCACAAAGTTTCTTCTTTTTGAGACATTTTGTCTTCTATTTATGCAGAACCACCTCTTTGCTTTAAGTTAAATCAGTAACTTTTATTTAAAAAGAAACTTGTTTTTAAATTACTGTTGTGCAAGTTTCTCATGTAACATGTGTAACTAAAAGGGCATTGCATTATTCACATGTGCCGAAACAGCTGTCAGAACAGCTTAAAAGTATATCGATTGGTGAAACCTTGGCATCTTAAAGTAACCAATACATGAGGACAAAAGCGAAAATAAGTGTATCAAGCCGGGCTTGTAGCTAATAATGTCTAAAGGTGTTGTACCATTTAAGAATCCATGGCTCGTTTTGGAATAAAAAAAAACATAACTGTGGAAAAATGGATTTGCATACAACATTATTAACCAGATTTTGAAGGTTAGTTTGAATTATTAGGTTAGTTTGAATGGACTTTCCTAGTAGGTGTATTATATATACACACATCAAAAGTGTCTAGGGATCAACATATATTTTGGCAATAACTTTTCTCCTGATTGATATTAATTAAAATTTTCTTTAAGGATTCATCAAATAAAGTGTTTTCGTTTGTCTACAGTAACGATAAACCAAGTCACCTTTGCATTAATAAAGAAATTTGCCATTTTCCTAATAAAGGGATTTTTGACATTTGAACCACTAACATTAAAGTTCGAAAAAAAGACTGAAATAACAGTTTTCTTTAAAATTTTATTGGGTAACTTAAACAATTAATAATCCGTGTTTCTACCGCGAACACTAACAACACAAGAACATCGGTTTGGCATACTCAAAATAAGTTCATCCAAATCACGCTGTGGAATGGCCGCCCATGTTCGTTGCAACAACAAAAAAAGGTCTTCTTGCGACTGGATACCCTCCATATTCGGCAGAGCTCTTCTCTGTAGCATATCCCATGCATGCTCAATCGGGTTCAAGTCTGGCGACTGAGCAGGCCAGGGCAGGAAATTGATGTTAGCTGCGGCGAGAGTCTGTCTTACAACTCTTGCGGTGTGCGGTCGTGCATTATCATGCATTAACTGAAATAAAGGACCGATTTGCACTTGTAGAGGAACGATGACGTCTGATACAATCGTCTCAGCATAAATTTGAGCGTTGAGGTTGCCTCTGATCCAAATCAACTCAGTTCTTCCGCCGATCCAAATACCCGCCCATACCATGATGGTTCCACCACTATAAGGATGGACTTCCTGGCAGGATTTAAATCGCTGTTGGCGTCCAGGGGTTCTCCAGTGTCGTATAAGTCTTGTATCCGGTCTCATACCAAAACGAGACTCATCAGAAAAGCACACGAAACGCCATTGTTCTTCTGCCCAATTTCTGTGTTCAAGAGCCCATTGATATCGAATCCTACGATTGTGCATTGCTATAGGTGGTACCCTTAGCGGTCTTCGGGAATGAAGGTTCACTTCATGCAAGCGGTTTCTGACTGTTTGGTCGCTAATTAAGTTCCCTGAAGAGTGATGAAGCCTCACGGCTAACATCATGGCGGTTATTGTTGGAGCTCTTCGAGTTGTGATTTGAATCTATCGGTCTTGTCTCCGTGTGGTGCAGCGAATCCGTCCTCCATGGCGCTCAGCCACGGTACCAGTGCTTCGGTAACGTGTCCAAAGTCGACTGATAACACTCTGACTTGTATTCAGAGCTAAAGCCACAGTACGTTGCCGGGAACCAGCTTCTATCATTCCCACGGCTCTGAGCATTTCTTCCCTGCTTAAATGACGTCGCCGCTCCATAATAACGTTGGTTTTAATCAGTAGCAGGGAAACAGTAGCACTAATAATGTCTTCAATGCGTTGTATGTTTTTATAGGGAAAATATTGACAGCTGGTTTTCATCTTTTACTCGAATTTGATTGACAGTTCCTGTTTCAAATTATGAAATGCACCAAAAAGGATCCATATAAATTTATAAAATCATAAATTTATTACAAAGCCACATCTCAATCTCAAGGAATCCGCAAAAAAATGCTTGATCCCTAGACACTTTTGATGTGTGTACTTGTTAAGTTGTTCTGTTTATTTTTTAATGTTAGAATTTAAGCATTTTTTTTATCAACAAACAAATTTTATCTACTAACCCCCATTGTAAAACCACAAGTTTAAAAGAGTAACTACTGAGCTTTTGCCGGGTCTTCTCAGTAAGAATCAACTTCTCCGACGCGGTGGTAGAGTCGCATTATGTTTGTATACTGCTTATTTATTCATATTATTATAGCATTTATGTCTATTATTTTAGTATATTTTTTGACTATTTAAAAGTACTGATTAAGTCTATTTAAATAAAGATATTTGAGTTTGAGTTTGTATAATATAATATTATGTACGCGTTGTCCAGGTATCGCCGATAGTGTCTCTCCTATGCGACATGCTGTACGAGTCGGAGTTCGAGTCGCAGCTGTGGATGCTCTACAGCAGCTGCAAGCAGCTCATGGCCGTCGGCGACGCCTACCCCTCCAAGGTAACAGGTTTTTATCATGATCAAATAAGCTTGTGTACACACAAAATAATATTGCTCCCAAGCTGTTATGGTGCTGAAATTAAAATCGATTGTATCCGTATTAATTTATTTAAATAAAATAAATAAATAGGGTATTTGACCTTGAATTTTTTGTTGATGTCTTATCGAAAGACCGTTTAAAAATTGATACATTGGTAAAAAAAAAATTCGTAAAAACCAAAACTCCTCGAGGTATAGCAATTTAAAAATCATATTTTTGGATTTGCCCGAAACGTTCCCCTGCAAGCGGCAAATGACTAGAGATGTACCGGATAGTGGTTTGGCCGGATAGCCGGATACCGGATATTCGACCGTAAATGGCAAAATTTCCCGGATATTCGGCCCGCGAAATATACAGAAATTGTCCACAGTGTTAGTAAATGGGTATTCCATTTGATTAAGTTGAGGCCATTGTTCACGATAACTCTACAAATATAATAATAAATAAAATAAATAAAAATTCTTTATTGACAACACATTCAAAATAAATACAATAAAATAATAACACAGTGAAAAACTACTCGCTACATTAGCAGAGGTTCCCAAACTAGGCTAGGTGTATCTTGGGAAACCGATTTACATTTGAATTTCACAGTTAAGGCTTAAATAAAAAATAAAAAAGTAACATATTATTCATAAATAAGTTTATGTGTTTTTGTGTGTGTGAGAGAGAATGTATTTGTTTATCTATTTGAAATAAGTGATTCTGTTTCGTCGTAGTTAAAAGATAGAAGCAGTCTTTCGATCGTAAACTTTATCTCCTTATGGGATTTATGGATTAAATTAGATCGTGCAGAGACGGCATTGTATGTAGAAAGGTGACAGTAACGGGGGAATCTTTTTGCAAAACTAGTCTTTACAGTGGGCAATGGTGACTTATAGATTCGTTTTCCTGCTATTTTTGAATAATTTTCAGATTTATTTGCTGACTTATGAGCGGACAAACAGGCCCTAACAACGTACAGTTGTCTAGCACGAAGCACCTTGATTTCATCATAAAGATTATTTGTCGGGTATCTATAAGGTTTCCTTAGCATTACCTTCAGAATTGCACGTTGAGCGCTTTCCAAGTCTTCCCCAAACTCCTATGCAATATGATATAATGGATTGGCACAAAGCATAATAAACAGTTTTTAGTGAATTGGGGCTAGCTGAATTTCTTAATATTCTCATTATGCCAATGAGTTTTCTCACTCTATTTGCCAGATTATTAATATGGAATTGGAATGTCAGACGCTCATCCAGGGTTATACCCAAATATTCAGCGTTAAAAGAATACTCTTCTAACGCTCAAACAAATATCGCCCTTAATCCTTCTTCCGCAGCAGCGTGAGCACTTTCCCAATCACTACCTTTGAAAAGAACTGCAGTATCGTCTGCGTAACAAACCAGTTCGGCGTCAGGTATATTGAGCTCATGTATGTCGTTGATGTAAATAATAAAGAGAGTGGGACCAAGGATGCTGCCATGCACGCCATAATTGACAGGAAGCCTATCACTCTTATGCGCATCCAATTGCACTAATTGTCCTCTATCAGAGAGGTAGCTCCTGAACCCCGAACCCGAACTCCCATTCCTTCAAGTTTCTTGATAAGGATAGGGGTCGATACTGTATCGAATGCTTTGGCTAGATCAAGGAACACCGCTACACAGTGATGTCCACTATCGAGATACGAGGAAGCAAGGTCTGTAAACATCTTAACAGCATATTCTGTCGACTTCATCTTTCTAAAACCAAATTACCTGTCCGACAACAGGCCGTGTGATTCCAAAAAATTTGTTTTTGATAACTTTAACCAGTTCATTAGATATGCCATCTAATCCTGTTGAACATTTGTTATCAAGTTGAGCTATAAGTGTGTTTACTTCGTCAATATCTGTAGGCAAGAGGAAGAATGAGTTTGAGGGACTATTATTAAAATTCACATTTTGAGCTAGATCTTCCTCTGAAACGCTAATATCTTTCAGAATATCTTCTACTAAAGTCTGCCCCACTGATGAGAAATATTCGTTGCAGAACTTTAACGATGTTGATGGATTTTCTTTAGCAGATAGTAGTTCATTAAGATTGTTCTTTCGTTTAAAATGACATTAGGCTTTAATTGTATTCCAGAACTGCTTAGGATCTTTTTTGGTATGTTCCAATTCACTTGCATAGTGTTGAGCCTTTACTTTTTTCAAAATCTCAGTACAGAAGTTTCGGTACCGTTTATAAGAGATTTGAAGTGTGCTATCCCTTGGAAAGCTGTTTAGCTAGGGTATGCAGGTGGTCACGATGACGAATACACCGTATATGGTCAAAGGCATTAACGATACCGCCTTGACATCTATCAGGAGTTTTATTCACACATTGTAACTCGTTGTGAATCTTTAAAAGGCCCAGCCTAACGTCTCATAAACTTTGACAGCTGCAAGGCGAATTGTAACTCACTTCAGTCATTCTGCAATTTTCAGTTCATTTTCAGTAATTTAAAGCTCAATTTAATACAGGCAGACCTGAGTTTACTCAAGCATTCACTTTATCAAGATGTATGATCATGTGTTGAAATTCCACTTTCACGTTCTCGAACGCTTGCATAAACCAAAGCGTGCAATTTCTGTTTATGTATCAGAAAAAGTCGATCCTTGAATTTTGAATTTTTTTTATGGGCATAATGGAATATTGTACAGCAATGTCTATAGTATAGAAATATATGTAGGAACTTTTTTGTGTAAAATGGAATATTTTTGTTTATGGTTGAGATTATTATTTATTATTATTATTTATTATTATTATTATTGCGTCAGACAACACACCTCTTGTAATGGTCTCGTCGAAGTAGGGATTAATATCCCTGTGTTACGGTACGAGGTACCATACAAGGAAATAAGCCTGGGGCGACTCCCAGCACACCCCTGCAGCAAGAAATGTCCTAATATAAACCAACACCGTTATTGATGAGGAGGAAGCCCCATCAAAACTATGAAAGTAATATAAAAATAGCACTATCTGGCTTGGCCGGATATCCGGCCTTACTTTCCGGTATCCGGTTGGATAGTGAAATAAGGCCGGATACGCCGGATACCGGATAGTGACCGTATATCCGTTACATCTCTACAAATGAAGTCATTTGCGGTGTATTTTTTTGCGTTCTGCAACACATTTTTCGTCAGATATATTAAAATTTGCGTTTCTTGAATATGGTTTGTTACAAAAGTTGAATATTATCGAATGTTATAACATTCGATAATATTCAAAATTAAAAAAAAAATTAAAAAAGTGTCAAGTAAATGCAAAAAAAACTATAGTTTTTTTTGCATTTACTTGACACTTTTAAAAATGGATCTTTCTACCCAGATTCAAAGGGCCATAAAATGAATGGTACTTAAGTAAACAAACTAAAAGTTCTTGTAGGGCCGCATGTATTTTTTGATAATATTAAATAATTTTTAGAATCTAATGATGTTGTCAAATACCATATTTGCAATACTTTTTAAGAAGTTGACCTGCCGTCCTCCGAACTATTGATGTGAGTGACTGATATCAATACTAAGACAATTCCAAATCAATTTAAATTTTTCAAATCATAGCCCAAAAATTTATATTCATCTACTCGGATTTGGCATTGAGTGTTATAAATGAATTGTTTAAAATTCAGGAACCATTCGCCCAGCAATAGAACAGCATAAAGGTAGGTTACTTAACTCAGTATACCTTCACATGGGCACCTTATGCTGCTGATATAAGACCCAGTTTGCAATGGTTTTGTTAAGGTTGATGTGAACGCCTCTAAACATAACAAAATGAGGCCACTACATAGCTGTTATTCTTCCCCAGTACTCAGTAAAGTTGGAGAAAGGCGAATACGTTCTCCGGCTAAACGTGCGCCACGAGAACCGCGCGCTGCTGGAGAAGCTGCAAGAACTGCCCGTGCTGATCCAGCAGCGGTTGCCGCAGCCCATTACCTTGGACGTGTATTGCTCACAGCATCAGGTAAGCTAGCTAAATTGACTATTTATCGACGATATAGGAAAAACGTTATACGTCACTTTTCAGTTTTTCAGCAATGGCGTCACTTACTTCTTTATTGTTGACTTACTAGCTTTTTGCTCGTGGCTTCGTCTTCGTGAACTACATTTTTTTAAACATAAAATCTTTATAAATGTAGGCTATGTGTTATTTTGTTTTCAATTAAATCCGTTAAGTCATTTTTGATTGAAAGAGAAACAAACACACATAAATAGTCACAAACTTTCGCATTTATGATATAAGTAAGATTAGCGACCCGCTCTGGTTTCGCACGGGTGCAATGTAGATACGAGTACTAATTAATTTTCTCTACTATGAAATGCATGTATCATACGTTTAAACCTTCCTCTTGAATAACTTTCTATTAAGATGCAATAAAATCGGTACCATAGTTTGAAAGATCTAAACGTTCAGACGGCGGGAAGCGACTTTATTTCATACAAGCTGCCCCAACAGACTTAATTCTATCAAATGTTTGACAGCTGGTGTCTATTTACATATCTCGCCCGTTTTTCTCCGACTTCATTTACATATACTATTATTTTTCATGATTTTTTTGTTCAATCAATAAAATATAACCTATATCACTCCTGAATAGTTTAGTTTTCTGTTAAGAATTTTCACGATCGGATCAGTAGTTTTGGAGCCTACTCAAAACAAACAAGCAATCAAATCTTTCCTCTTTATGATATTAGTATAGACTATGTAGAGACGATTGAAGAATGAGCCGAGATCGCGTTAAATTGATCAAAAATAATTGTGCGATCAGAATATAGGTATCCGTACTGTTTTTACGCGCTCTGTTTAAAATTTGACCGGTTTAAACACTTCTGTCCCATTGAATATTCCTTTTACCAAAATAATATGTGGGTAGAACACGAAACTATCAAAACAGTAAATGATTTATTTTCTCAGGCCCTAATAGGGGGAAAGAAATTTAGCTCGGCGTCTCTATCCAGTGGCAGCGTGATGCCTCTCTACTTCACTACGATACCTTCTGATAAGTAAGTATCAAATGAGAGTTATGTATTAAGGTGCTTATAGATTTGCGCATTCACTTGTATCCAATCATCGAGCATTCGTCGCTTTTAAATTGATTCAAACCACATTGCGACTCGATGGTCTGTTACAACTCGTTCTTAAAAACTAAGGAAAAACGTTACATTACATGGCAATGTTTTAGAATACTTATCATTTTATTGTATCGTGCGTGAAAATGTTACATTACGATGAAATGCTCTAGTCTTTACTTACGGTTAAAGAAATTTATTCTCAAAAAAAAAGATTTACATCCACTTGCATGAAAACAATCATTTTCTTAATATTATACAACGTGTTAATTAAAAAGCGCAAAACCTGAAATTAGTTTGTTCAGAATCGAGAGTAGAATCGATTCCACTAATAAAATATAGGGGTAACATTTTAGGGTCGCGCGCGCACTGTGCACCGGTGTGACGCGTTTTGTTGACAGCGCGAAATTATTAACGATTAAAAAATGACGAATACAGTGAAGTGTACTAACTGTAACATTGTTATTGATGAAATGTTATCGTACGTGCAAAATAAAGTGTCGATTTTAGACGAAATGACGCTGGTGCGCGTTTGTACTGCGTTTTATACCAGTAACGAAATAAAAACCTCGAAGTCTTTATTGTTTAGTTCTGTATCGACGGAACTCCGAAAAGTAACAAGGAAGAACAAGGGCAAAGAGGAAAGGGACTTGGCAGATATCTTAAACCTCTTCAAAAGTGCGGAGCCGGATGAAATACCAGTGTTTGTAGCCAGACAACTCGATAGGTTACCACCTCTGGATTTTGAGCACCTGGACTGCTCGAAGCTTATTAAAGACCTTTCAAAAATGCAAGCTACTATTGAAGAGATCAAATCGTCTTATGTAACGATGGACTATGTACAAGAATTAAAAAGTGAACTGTTACAATTAAGAAATAATTCGCTGCCGCCTGCGTCGGCATTCGGAGTGAATACAAAAAGAGGCGCCTGGGTATTAGACAGCGGTCCGGTAGGCCTTTCAGACTTGCATAGTTCATGTCTAGACGAGACAAATAATAAACATGACTGTGGCTCATATGATAAATCACCTCAATTTCGTGAAATTATGCAGGTACATCGGAAACAGTTGGATCAGGATTCGAATGCGCAACAACGGTCGGCTGATAACGAGCGACAAACGGCAGCCGCTCCGAGTTGCGAGCCGAGCGAACTCGAGTGTGTTGGAGTGAAGAGCGCAGCGGTATCGCTGTCGCGCCCGAGCAGCTCAGCTGTGTCGGTAAAACAGTTACCTGTCACTGATAGTGAGCCGCGACAAGAGTTAAATGTAAACAAACAAGATGACGAATGGCAGAAAGTGTCTTATCGTAAAAAGAAACATAATAATTATCGTTACGTTGGAAAATCGGGTAAAGCGAGAGACGCAGAATTTAATTTTAAAGCGGCGGACAGAAGGATTCCAATTTTTATCACAAATATACACAAAAACACGACGGAAGATGACATTATTAGATACATACAAAGTAAGACTAATGATTTGGTATCCTTAGAAAAAATTAATATGAAGATAGAAAGAAATCACAAGGCTTATAAGTTTCTAGTACTGGAATCGAAATTATCTTCTTACTTAGATGAGAATATATGGCCTGAAGGCATAGTGTTTAGACGGTTCAATAGTTTTAAATACAGAAACTCGAATACAGTTTCATCTGTTGACGGCCAGACAAGAGAAATTAATGGATAAATATCGACTAGCTAGTTTCAATTGTAAAGGCATCAAGCGTTGCGTTGACAGCGTCAGAGACTTATGTCGAACCTGTGACCTCATAGCACTGCAGGAGACGTGGTTACTCCCGGAGGACATCCCATTCCTAGGCACGATTGTAAGTGGTTTTGGATACGTGGGCGTGTCAGCGGTCGACACATCAGCCGGTATACTCGCGTTGCCCTGTTATGGAAGAGTAGTGTTTTTCGAGAAGTGTCAGTTTTGAGGTGTGACAATACTCGAATATGTGCTATAAAGATAGTGACCAATAATCGTCCAATGATTGTGGTGAGTGTCTATATGCCTACGAATTCTAATGAACACCTGCCGGTTTTTATAGACTGCTTAAGTTCGGTAAGTGCTCTTATTGAAGAATACGGCGTTGAGTCAGTTTTTATATTGGGCGACTTTAATGCTGACTTATCGAGTTTGTTTTATAGTGAACTTTCGAATTACTGTATGGAACAATGTTGGACTTGTATCGATGTTGATTTGTTGGGTGCGAATTCGGATTCATTTACGTTTGTTAGTGAGGTGACCGGAACTTGTAGCTGGTTGGATCACTGTGTAGTAACTCAATCGGCAAAACGATCTATTCTAAATGCTTGTGTCGAGTATGACACGCTGTGGTCGGACCATTTCCCACTCATTATAGAATGTAATTTTGATCTTTTAACGCCAACCCTGGTTCACAAAAATATGGCTAGTCACGAAAACGTTTTATGGGGTTCTCGTAATAAGGAACAGATTTCCAAATTTACCACGGAGTGTCATAAGCGGTTAAAATGTATTGACTTTCCTTCCGAATGTGTAAACTGTGCTGATTATTATTGTAGCGATCCAAATCACCGGTATGTTCTTGATAGGATGTACTCCGAAATTGTGACCGCCCTGAGTTATGCGTCTGTGATGAGTCGGGGGAGCACGAGGACGGGTGGGCGTGGTGCGCGTATCGTGGGGTGGAATAAACACGTTAGTGAGGCTCACAGGGAGGCTAGAAGGTCTTTTTGTGAGTGGATTGCGAGTGGTAGGCCTAAATGCGGGATCATTTACGATGAAATGTGTAAGCTCAGAAGGGTATTCAAATCACGTCTTAAATGGTGTCAAAACCATCAAGACCAAATTAAGATGGATGCCTTGGCTGAGAAACACTCGAAGGGCAATTTCCGCGGTTTTTGGCAAAGCACTAAAAAACTAAACTCAAAACCTGGTCTCCCTGTGAGCGTCGATGGCGTGTGTGACCATAAAGGTATTGCAGAAGCTTTTAGGTGTCATTTTTCGGTTAAATCGCCTTTAGGTTCGCGGGTGGAGGAGCTCAGTTCTCAGCCAGAGAATGGAAAAGTAGGGGTACATTTCTTTGCTAAAGATGTATTTAAAATCATTAAGGGGATGACGAGGGGAAAGTCCCCTGGCCACGATGGTCTGAGCATTGAGCATCTTCAGCATGCACATAGAGACCGCATATACATAGAGTCTTGTCAATGTTCTATTCGCTATGCGTGAGCCACTCCTACCTGCCGGTGGACCTTATGAGAACTGTCGTAGTGCCTATAGTAAAAAATAAAACTGGAAACCTTGCTGATAAGGGTAACTATAGGCCTATTTCGCTAGCCACTATTATAGCTAAAGTCTTTGACGGCCTGCTCAACACTCAGTTAGACACATATTTGAACTTGCACGATAATCAGTTTGGGTTTAGACCCAAACTATCTACCGAGAGTGCAATCCTTTGTCTAAAACACACTGTAAGTTATTATACGAGACGTAAAACACCTGTTTATGCATGTTTCCTCGACTTATCAAGGGCATTCGATCTGGTATCATATGAGATCTTGTGGAAAAAGCTCGAGGACATTAATATACCATGTGAACTTGTGTCCATCTTCAAGTATTGGTATAAGCACCAGATCAATAACGTCAGATGGGCGGGAGCAATGTCGGAGCCTTACAAGCTAGACTGCGGGGTCAGGCAAGGTGGATTAACCTCACCCTCGCTGTTCAATTTATATATGGATGCATTGATTGTCGCGCTCAGCAGCCAATATATAGGATGTCATGTGGATGGCGTGTGTGTGAACAACCTCAGTTACGCCGATGATATGGTCCTGCTGAGCGCGTCAGTCTGTGGTTTGAGAAAGCTTCTAAAGATTTGCGAGGATTATGCTGGCGTCCATGGGCTTGAATACAATGTCACCAAAAGCCAATACATGGTGTTTGAGGATGCCGGTGCGAAGTGTCCGCAAACCTTACCACCTGTTCGACTAAATGGTGTCCCTCTAAATAGAGTAAATCAATTTACTTATCTGGGCCATATAGTTACCGCCAACCTCAAGGACCATGCTGATATCGAGCGGGAACGGAGGGCATTGTCTAGGAGAGCCAACATGTTGGCCCGCCGATTTACTCGATGTTCCACTGCTGTAAAGGTTTCTCTTTTCCGGACATACTGCACATCTTTGTATACGTGCAGCTTGTGGGCAAAATATTCGCAAAGGGTATATGATTCCCTCCGTGTCCAATTTAATAACGCGTTTAGGGCGGTATTGGGACTGTCTCGTTTCTGTAGCGCGTCAGGCATGTTTGCAGCAGCGAACACCGACTGCTTTCACGCAAGTATGCGCAAACGGGGAGCCTCTTTGGTGCGCAGGGTTCAGGCCAGTTCCAATGCCGTCCTAGCTATGATTGCCAGTAGGCTGGACTGTCCCTACATCCGACATTGCTGTGATATACACATCCCACAATGTCGGATGGAGAGACTATTGTAACTAATTTATTTTAATGTTTTAAATTTGTGTTTTTATTGTATTTTTTATCTTAATTATTTTATGTTCCTATTTATTCTAATTTTAATTTCAATTGTATGTCACAATATGGGTTTTTTATCACCTGAAATAAATGATTTAATTAATTAATTAATTTAACCAAAAAAAAATATTTTCATTACGCCGTGTTTAATCATAACTTTACTCTATTATTGCGACGGCACGCGAAGCGGGAACGACGCACTAGCTCGTGCTTTATTACCATAGACTTTAAAATTTTGCAACAAAGACAAGAAACAAAAAAAGGCGAATATGTTCATAAATAATACACGAAAATTTAATTTAATAATTTACATTACATATTCTTTTATAATAAAAATGAGTTGGGGTGTCTGAGGTTTTGCGGTTTTTAATTACCACGCTGTATAATAATGTGTACTGTCACTCGAACAAAGTACTTACTCATCTGGTGCATTACAATTTTACCAATTTTAAGACTGGGTTTCAGTTACGTACTGCGCGACTTTGTTTGAATGCACTAAACGAGTTTAAATTTTTAATGGCTGAGGGTATTTTGTTATAAAGCCACTCTTTCGTGACGATCCGTTTGTAAAATATTTGAGTAATTTGTTTATACTCTTCGGGATGTTTCAAACCTCATGAAGGAAACTAGGATTCAATTCATCGACAAAAAACATAGAAAAACTGTTCGTGAACTATCGTGGTCAATACCAGTGGTTTCAGATATACATACTTTTTTAATCTTTAAAAATTCAAGAATTTTAAGATGTGCGAAAAATTAGTTTTTTTTATGGGAGATTTTATAGAAACTTCTTTTTTTTTAGATTAAGAATTCGTTGCGAACCACTTTTTTAAATCAAGGTCAATTGATAAACTGTTCAATAAAAAATCTGGATCCTAAAACCACAAATAGAAACTAGACCACGATAGGGTGTGTTGCGAGCTTGCGACTTTTGCGAACATTTTTTTTCTGACAGTATTTAATTTCATTATTATTCGGGTTCAAGACCTTTATTTTCTCAAAAAGAATTACAATTTACTTATATGAGAAACTTAAGGAACTAAAGCGAGTATCGAACACAGATCAACAAAAATAATACAATGCATAGCGACGGTAGTTCAATATTAAAGATAAATCGGTCGGTCCGCTCTGTGCAATTCGTTGTTGTCATAAGCAGTCATTGGCTAATGGCTCAGGGAAATACTATGAACAATATTACTATTATTGCAAATAAAATAAGGCAAATTTTTCATTTGATGGAATAAAAGTTATAATAAATGTAGGAGGTACTTATTAGTGGTGATTTTCAAATATGCAACCTCTTGTTCCAGAATAAGCCGCTCGAACCTCACTATCGGGCAGACGCTAACCGGCACGGTGACGTTCGCTAAAGACGAGCTCGCGCGCAAGGTGGACTCGTACAGCCTGCAGTACGTCGTGTGCGAGCCGCCCAAGCGCGCCGCCAGCAAGGACAAGGAGAAGGGCAAGCCGCACGACGAGTACATGGACGCCTACAAGGACTTGACCACCGGCTGGCTGCCCAAGCTAGGTGCGTGGCGAAAGTCGGCGCCCTAGGGGGCAGTGTCCCTTAAGGTCACGCTAAGGCAGCACAGTGACGTTCAAGAAAGTTGCACTGAAGCGGCACAGTGACCTTAAAGGTCTTGCTTAGGTTAACTGCCGCCAAACCTGACACAATAGAAAATCTATTGTTGCCGGTCACCGGTGACCCCCATGGCAGCTAAGTGTTAGGCGGCACAATGGTAAAAAATAAAATAAATAAATTAAGCGCCTGCTACATGGTTGGCAACAAGCATCCGGTAGAGGTGACCTTGGTTAGGACGGATCGTGTGGACGGCCGTTGGTAACCAAATATTAAACGGATCGACGGTCGCCCTGACCAAGGTCACCTCTGTCGGACGCTTATTGCCGTCCGTGTAGCAGACCCTTAAACATGCATGGTGACCTTGAAAGGCACAGTGACCTTCAAGAGAGACACATTTAGGTGTCTTAAAAATGTCACACTTACCTAACCAAAACAGTGACTTTCGCGAGAGACGGAAGATGGATGACTTACATTTTTTTTACAGCGGTGTGACAAATATTATAGCTAATCATCACTTTACATTGACGTAACACATAAAAACCAGTTCCAAACTATTTTGTCTCAACTATTCATTCATTCACTGGTTTTCCTAAATACAAGCCTAGTTTACTTTGGGTACCTCTGGCAAATCAGTGACTATTATTTAATTTTTTTCTTAAACCTGCTCGGAAATATTGTCATTACTTTTGAATAAAGAACACGCGAAGTATCATATTTACGTAGACTGAAAACCCAAAATCACTTCCCGGCGCGTTCTTTGAATTTCGAACGAAGAGCGCGCCGGCAATGTTGTATGAAACGGTGTGCTGTTTGAATTTAGAACTCTTTCATCTATCGTACACATTGCGTTCTCGTGGCTGTATAGCCACAGATGCGTTTACCTTTCGGCACAAATTGTAAAATAAAAAAAAAACAAATTGGCGGTAAAGCGGAGTTGTTATTTTGTTAATAACATTAATTAAATTTATTATGTAAAAGGCCCTTTTTATTTCCTTGCATTTTTTTAAGAAAAGCACTATATATGCCTCGGCCGAAATGGCAATTGCCTGTCTCGTATCATTGAAGTCCTCGCCTGCGGATCGGCCTTCAAACTCATACTCGACCTGCAATTGCCTATTTCGCTGCCTTTGCAATAATGTACTATTAATTTGTGTTTCTGGTTTAAGTTAAAACATAATGAAATTAGAGACTAGAAAAAGTCGAACTGATCCTAGGGCACCAGCGGGACTCTGTATCTAGTTAGTTAGTTGGTGTATTTTCCAGTTTCCATCTTACGATGGAAAATAGTTCTTATGTAACCATACTTCATTCATTATAACATTAGAAATAAGAAGCAGGGGTTAGCAATGAATGACAATTTGCATTTGACGTTGCCATGACGTTGACATAACCAGTAGCAGTAAGTAACCAGTAGTAGTACAGTATAACCTGGCAAAATTGAAAACCCCTTCCACCACAACGTACGAAGGGATTATGTAACATTGTAAGCTGGGTACTGACCAACGTTACATGGCGTAATGTAACATGTTACACAGCGAGCATTCGTCAAGTCGGTATGGGGAAACAAGCGAATAACCCGTTCTGACTTGATAAATGCTCGCTGTGTAACATGTTGCATTACGCCGCTTAACGTTGGCCAGTACCCTGCTTTAGATTTAGTAGAGTTATAGTGACAGTAAAAATGTGTTCGGATAAAAACCCCTGCTTCTTTTCATCGACAATATAGTTTGATGCAAGACAAAATAATTTATTTAAGCAAAAGCCTCATAAATTCTGAAGTAACTTTACTTTAAATGAGAACAATTAAATGTGACAGCTGCTATTTATTAATCTTAAAAGTACTTAATAATGTTTATTGTACTTTTACCCCAAAGTGTACCCTAAAATAACCTTTTTACTTCTGTTTATTTTTTTTAACAGATAGATATAAATACAGCAGGTTAAAATATAAGTACGTTCACAGAAGGCGACAAGCTGGAGCAAGTGTACGAGCAGCTGCTGGAGAAGTTCCCCGGGTTCCTCGGCGCGCACGTCGCCTATCTGCACGGGCTGGACTCTCCGACTGACCCGAAGAAGTAAACAGCTTTTATTGTTATGTTATTACTTAGTTTTTTTCTATTAGGCAACAATTTCTTGTATTCTTTCCCGCTATGAATAATTTTTGAATTAAAATTTCACAAAATACATAACATACCATCACGACTTTATCCCAAACGGGGTAGTCAGAGGCAAGTGACTGTGCCGTCATGGTGAACGAAACCCTAGAAGTTCACTTTTCACTAATAGTATTACACATGTCATTCCTATATCAATTTATCCCACAAAATAAATTGATAATATAGGAATGACATATTGAACAAGATTGCCGGAATTATTGGTTTAGTCTTATTCAAAATAATTAAATTATTATGAAATACACTCGGTTTCATATGAAACAAAAGTACACAGGAACTTAAAAAAATATCAAACAATCGAAGACAATAATATTGTGATTTTACTTGAAAACCTTATGTCTCAAAATCTTGTAATTTTGACACTTATGCCTTGTAAATTCAATCCATTTTTTTTTTTTAAATTTGCATGCTGTTAATAACGGCTGAGTAAGCAGAACGTCCTAAAAATATGTCATCTTCAGTGTACCTTATTCATAAGCAGATAATAAATTTCATAATAAATTTCATTTCATTTCTGAAAAACCTTGTTGAATAACCGTGAAAATGTTGTTATAACTTATTTTACTAGCAGATATTTTATTTTGGTGGCTTTTTCTTTTAAATCAGTCTTTTTTACAGATTTCGAGTTTATCCATTACAAACAAATAAAAAGTAAAACATCTTTCATCTTTGAAATATGAGTGTAAATAAATGCATATGTTCTTTTTAAAGATTACCTCATGCGACGGAAGATCCAGACGTAACGACGGCGTGGTGTGAACAGCTGATAACGACTTCTGAAAAGGTAAAATTATTTTAATTACTGCCATTCACTAGATAGGCCGAATGTTGGTACGAATATTCATATTCGGTTGAACCTACATATCAAAGCATCTCTACGATACCAAAGGAATATACAGCAATTTTTTATTTTTAGGTTTTAAAGGCGATTGATCAAGAAAAGTTATTAGCATATTTGGGTATGAAGAATGACTCGCGCAACGACGCTAACAAAATCAAGCAGTGAGTTACATTGAATAATTTTTGATATTAGGTTTACGATGAAAGTTATGTAGAAGGTAGGGATATGCTCAGGTAATCATTTGATTTGTCTCGATGAACGAGTGAAAGTGACTGCCTGCCTTAATTTGTTTGTTTATTTACTAATACCACTAAATCAGTTCGTAAGCTAAGGTAATCGTTATGGTGTACCGACTTGTTGAATAATTATGGAACAATAGGATTTTTTTATAATCGTCCCAGTATTCCGAAAAACATTTGTTTGCTATTCGAAACGATATTAAGTCTTTTCAAAATGGTATAAAACATTGATAGCGAGCGAACGGTTAAATGAAATCACTCTTGTTTTTTTTTTTTTGGTAAACCGTACACCATACTCCGTCCAATCCTTTATTTAACTTGTGTCAGAATCACGTCTATGAAGTTTCTAAATGATTTTAGTGATGAATCATAGTAAAAAAATACAAAATGCACCGACTTTTTATGAAAGTGACATGCCCGACGTCCGTATTATCATTGATATTTTTTGAACCTATTAATACTAACCAATTTTTTTATGTTTATGGGGCAAACCCTGCCACGACGAGTCCTACAGTTAAGTTCATTAACTATTTTTTGTTCTACTCGCAGTAGCTTTAGTAGATCTGCTGAGGGTCACTAACTTTGCTGCATTAACTGAAATACTGTATGACTCACGAGCGATGCCAACAGAATTTGTAACAAATTACTGAAATACATTGCAAAAAACATCATTCCAAAAAGAATAACTGCTGAGTTTCTTCTTTCTCAGTCAAGAAGCAACACTTTTCGACTCCGGTGGTAAATTCACATTATATTTATGTATTGAATATTTAATAATATGTTTATAGTATAATCACAAATTACGCATGCGGCGCGGCGCCTCTGACAGATAGTCCGCTTAGAACAAACCCGCCACTTTGATCAGACACCGTGAGTTTACAGGAGATACCGGTGAGCATCGAGTGTCGCGGCGAGTCGCACTGTCGCGAGTGTTTTTGTCGAACTTAGCGCAATTTTTTACATGATGGTTCTGTCAAGTACACCTTCATACTTTATTGTAAAAATTCAGAGCGAAAACAGTAGTTACCCTGGGCGGTCACGTAATTTTACGAAAAAGCCGCAGCGGTGCTTCTGTAAACTCTTTATTTTGTGGTATTATTGTATGTAAATTCATATGTACTAGTCAATTAGATTAGACCATTCGAAAGAACTCGTATTACAGTTTGTCCAATTTAGGATTATCATTTCGACAGCTTTCAGCAGGGATGGGATAGTTTATAATAGTTATACTACTTTCGCCGTATGATGATATCCCTGACAGTTCATAATTGTCAAATATAGTGAAGTAACGAATGTAATTTAAACGAGTTGGCAAAGGAAATGGAATCGGATTTACCGATTTGTAATTTTTAAATTAATTCTCATAAACGGGTTATGGCTAATAATAAGTTATAGAATAAAACGCGGTGTCTCGAAAATAATAGTTAAAAATAGCAAACAAAGCAGACGCACTGGTACTGATGCGAATGACGTGATTACAAATTACAAAATAGTCGCTTCTATTAAATCGATTTTTTGTCGATCTGAATCGAAGTGTCAATACACGGCGTTCCTTTTCACGCATCAGGCGCTGTAAAGATATATTAATTTAACTTTAATAACGGTTAATAATAAAAACAAAAATTTACTTGATAAGATTCGAAAGAACAATAGTTTTTTGATAGTTTATAACATTTTCTTTAGTTTGAAATATTATACGTGACACGGAACAATAAGAGCTGTCAGGCATATCATCTTACAGTGAAAATAGTTTTATTATTTCATAGAACTTGGGATCGTTAGTTTAAAGAGATAAACAAACAGAATGTTATTCGAATATTTCAATGTGCAATATAGAGATAATTAAATAAATAAAAATATATTATTGAATTAAATAAGGTAGGTATTAGGATTTGAAGTTATTACTTATATTATGGTGCACACTCTAAATCACTTTCATAATCATTATCGTCATCAACACTAGAACTAATCATATTATCATCAAATAATATTAAGTTCAAAATCATTATTATTTTCAATTAATGTTATTTATGAATAATCATTAGATAGATAATTGCAAATAACTTTAATACTAATTAAAGTTAAACTGTATTGAAATAAAATGTGCTAGCCGCCCTTAATCTTAAATTTTGATGTTAGATTAATTTTATTTCACAACCGATTTTATGTTTTCTATTGCTATTTGTTTGTAAGGCAGTTCACTAAATGGGCGGTACCCGTCAATAAAATACGATATTATCTGTAGTACACTTTACCGAAAAAATAATGCAATACTTCATAGACATGAACTGTCAAAATTTTCATCCTGAATTGGACAAACTATAGTGGTCTATTTGAATACAAATATTTGAGATTTTTTGACTTTGACCTTCGCAGAGAGCAGGAAAAGCAAAAAGGCTATCTCATAGAAGCGCTGTGCCGCAAGGGCACGGCGCTGTGCCGCCTGCACGCGCTGGCGCGCAGCCCCGCGGCGCAGGAGAAGATCGCCGACGCGCTCGCCACCAACCTCGCGGACTTGCTCAAGTTCACCGACCTCACTGACGCCAAGGTAAGGAACACTAATGCTTCATTGCAGGGTTTGCTTTTTGCGTTCGGGGTAGATCGTGAACGTCGCATTTGTTTAAGGTTTTCGTGATTATTTAACTAAATGCAAATTAAGTATAAATTATCTCTACTATTGAATGCACCTTTTAGTTTCATAATTATAACTTAGACTGTGTACATTAATTTTTAAGTGTCTTATCAATTAAAAAAAACGGGTTTTTATTTGATTTAGCAAATTATTGGCGACTACCTAATTTCAGACAATTCAATGTGTTTTTAAATAGTATTATGCACACAATAATAGAGAGAGAGAGAGAAAAAATCGATCCACCCCCAGCTAACGCTCTTAATGCTTTATTACAAAATCATAATCATTTTTATTTACTTACCATAATAAAAATACACAATGATAAGGGTACAATGAGAACAATAGGTACAATTTGATTATGGTGGGCTAATACCTGAACTAGACCAGAGCCTGTATTTCAGGTTATCAACCCTCCACCTCTAGAGAACATTTCAACGGTATCCAATGACATAAGTATAAGTGTCGTAGAATCTGAGCATAAAGCTAAACCCAATAAAATATTTAATTCGGTCGGCCGTATAGATCAAGGTTTGGTTTGAATTTGTCACGCAGCGCACCAAAAGAAAATGATCCCCGATTGAGTCTGCTTCTGTTCGTCACTTAAATGCTGAATGTTTGTTTTGCGTTGTGTACAAGATTGAAATGATCTTAGTAGTCGTCATCAATGCTTGAAATCGTGAATCCAAATTCGAGTTGAGCTAGTTCACAATTTTTTCGGAACATAGCCCGAATTTGTTACTATTAACCATTTGAAAGTCTATACATTTATGAACTGAATCAAATGAAAGCCAACATTGAGACAGGATACATTATATCTAATAAAGTTCATCACGCAAATGTTTGTACAAACTTGTGGCACTAACAAGAACCGTTCCCTTTAACCCGTTCCGTCCAAGTATCATCCGTCAAGGGATAATATTTGTAAAATATAGTTTTCACTTCTCATGCACTAAAAGCACGCCAATTCAGCCCTACGACGCGGGACTTAAGTGACCACTTTAGCCCCTAGGGAGTAAAAAGTAATTAGTTTTTTTAATTTCCTTCATGTGACAAAGACAAACTCAAACAGCCAGTAAAAATATACTATTATCTGTGGAGTGTGAACCGTCTTCATTGCGAAAATGTTGAGAGTTTTAGTTCCATGGTTTGTCCGCAAAGAAGGTGGCGCCATGTTTTTAAATTGTTAATCTTTGGTTCAGTTCAGAAGAAAAAACTGACAACGAAAATTTCAGATGTCAAGTGTAAAGTTCGGTTTTGAATGTTTAAGTACTAAATTGACTATTTTTCTCGCACTCGAAAGTGAAAAGTACAGTTTGCACCTCGAGACAACCACCTCTGGTATATTATGGCTTCGTTTATTCCCTCGATATAAAATATACTATTACAGAAGCACACCTTCCCCCCCCTAGGCAATCCACTACGGCGTCTGGCACTGCTTCTTCCTGAAGCACTGGGGCCGCGCCGCCAAGCTGCTCGCCAAGATCCTGGAGGACCGTCCCTCGAAGGAAGTGGAAGAACGTCTCATAGAATGCTACCTACAACTAGGCTGGCCGCACCTGGCGGCGACGGCGCGCGGCGCGCTTCCGGCCAAATACCCGAACGCTTATCGGCCTTTTTAATGACTTCTAGACTTGGTGCTTGGACGCTTGCGAATTGAGGGGCTGGCTGTATGTTGACTGTTTTAATTTCTAAATATTACTATGGAAGTAGACTGTACAAAAAATGTTAACATTGACTCCATATTTTTTTTGTCATTCATTTGCTAAATGTGTAACGTCACAAAATCTCAAATATCGTTATTGAAAATACTTTTAAACAAATATGTGAGACGTTGTCGGTTTGACAACTGATAAAAAGTATTGATTTTGTAGTTGTTCGTACTTTCAGTGTCCAATAGTTTATTCGATCATTTCAGAATAGTTGATTAATTGTTATTGTAACTTTTCCATAGTAATTGTAGAATCAACGCATACTGTACGAATTATAACAGCTCCTTAAAATATAGTTTCAAATTTGTTAAAATAGGAACAACTTGATCAAAAAGGATGAACACAAGGCAGTACTATCCAAATTTTTAACTAAACAAGAGACTTACTACTGAATCCTTCTCTTCAAGATAAGCAACCTCCTCAATACTCCCAGCAATCACAAACGGCCTTCTTTCGACTTTCTATTGATCATTTTGTTCCCATTTTAGTATTTAACAGGCTTGTATGTTAAAAGCTGTTTAGCATCGCAATTTTGCTGGCCAAGCTTCGTAGGGTCAAGTGTCAAGTACATTCGTCCGAAGTATACGCACATTGTAAATAAGACCGCAGCGCGGGCGCACCGTATTGTGATGTATGTATGTTTGTGTTAAGGTGGCTTTCCACGATGTGTTTGTTTACTGATCACAACAACATTGTTGCACCTAGAATTCGGTCTTTTTAAGCGGCTTCTCATACAGGCAAATGAGAAGAGAGATCACTTGGTGGAAAGTCGTCGACAGAACGCTAATGGACGTCTGCAAGTTAAAGTTTACTGATGCATTGTCTGCCTTCTGTCATGCTTATAAAATGTACCCTTGATAAACCCCAACGGGGAATCCAATAGTCACTTTTATTTGTGGATCTTCAAAGTCAACCATTTGAGCAAGAAAAAACAAGTGAATATTCTAGTAGAGTTACGTCATAAATTCGGAACTCGAGGGAAGCTACCTTTAGCTATTACTTTATTTTACTGGTTTTAAAGCAGGGTTAAAAAAAATTGTGTTCTTTTTCTTTTTTATATTTTGACTTCTCAATCTTGTATTATTATGACAGCCCTGCTGAAAACTTAATCCAGATCCCTAACCACAACCCCTATAGCAATATCCAAACAATTATAAAGACGTACATATGTGTGATAGTTACGAAACTGGTCTGAGAGATTTTAGTCAAGCCCATGTTTTTATAATTAAATGTTCCATAGTAGATTATAAACTGTCTTCCCTATACCACTTCTATCTGATGCTTATAATTATAAACTTCATGAAACATTTCTTCAAGGACAACTGAAGAAAATTTAAATCTAGTTGTTGTTGACTTGTAAAAAGATGTTTTGAGATGTGTGTAGTCCTTGTATTAAAAATTATCTAAGGCTGATATCACTTTGAGAATTGATTGACCCAAGTGTATACTTGGGTCAATCTAGGTAGATGCTTAGAAATTCAGAGCCTTCAGCGGACTTATTGCCTTCATCATAGGGCATGATTGCTATTTGTTAAAATTGTACGTGCTCGCTCACAGTACAGGGAAAGTCTGAATAAACATTTTCCGAGGCAGTTAAAGTGTGTTCAGAATACAAGTTTAATTAGAGCTATCAGTAAAAACCGATACTATGGTGTAGTCTATGCCGCTAGTGTTATATATTTTTAATACTTGACTACAGTCGTTTGATTACAATCGTGCCTGGTGGTAAGTGACGATGCGATCTATGATGGAGCATGTCTGCCCTAGTAAATGCCTATTCACTCTCGTCTTGAAGAGACAGATTATATTAGTTCGGAAACACATGCGCGGGCAGTGAGCTCCAATCCTTTGCTGTTCGCATTATGAAGGAGTCCTCGAAACGTTTTGTGCGAATGACTGGAATATCCACAACGTGAGGGTGGATGGCTTATTATTAATTAAACATCTGACAAATAATAATAGAAAAAGTTAACAAATTGGTTACCCCAGTTTATGATTCTGTTACAGGTTCCGTGCTCTCACTTATTTTATTTTTGTAACTGGTGCTCTTTCAGTTGTGTGCTCAAAAGTTTTGTGATTAGTTTGTGGTTTTAACAATGAGATTTAGATTGCTTTATCGCCAATGAATCTGACTGAAATGAGATTAATGGTTCATCAGGTTTTATTTAGCATATGAGAAATTGCCTTATATATCATAGGCTTCCGGTGTAGCTCTTGACGTCTGTAGTACTTATAAACTCACCTGCCGCATAGCTACTAAATAATTTCGATAAAACCACTTTTGAATGACTTGAGACCTCAAACTGACTACGGATTTACATCGCAAAAACAAATGACAGAAAGATTTATTTAAAGAAAATTGTTTGCCAAAAATAGGACAGATGCTGTTATGTCTCATGTCAGTAGAGAAGAATCAGGCGGCTGTACATGTCAGGGGTGCTCAACTTTCATTGTCGTTTCAAGATCAGGCGCCTTTAATCATACCTATAATAGTGTTGTTGGCAATCGGAATAAGTATTATTCGCGATTACGTCTAGCCGATGTTTGTGCGGTGTAGAACCCTACTTATTTTGCGATGTTATTGTTTTTTACTTGATATAATTGTAATTTCTCAAATGTATTTTTATTGTTTAGTTCTAGTGCAATCTAAAACGACGACGACCTCATTAGTGTAATTGTAAGAACTGAAAAATAGCAATAATACCATAGATTGTTGTCAATGAGAAAACATTTACATATACACTATAATATTTACTATTTTTAATATTTATTGTATATCCTGAAATGTATAAGTTGTGGTTACCGACGGCCATTTAAAGTGTTTTCTGCGAAAAACAATACAGTATTCAGATATACAATTAGTATTATTGTAGATTTTATTTAAATAATATACGATGAAATAATATACATATTTACAGGCGTTAGTGAACCAACTGCGGAGGATAGTACATTCACACCTTGACAATCTTACGATTTAAACCCGTTGTAATATTGGTTATGGGGTTTTTCTTGTCTCTCCTATTATATATTTTTATTAACATTTTGCGTCTCAGACAGAGATCATAATTATATATTAAAGCCTCACTAAATGAAGAGACCAATCTTAAAGTAGTTGGCGTCTGCATTTCTGCTACAACCTTTACCTGTCCCGCGATTGGCACTTCAGTTGTAATTAACAGATTTTTGCCAAATAGAGGTATTTTTTGTAATAAACGTTAGTTTCACCTTTAACCTCATGAGCTGGGTCGAATAGGTAACCGTAGCTCAAAACAAGGCACAACATATATTTCATTTTCCAACATAAGTATTTTTATGTTTGAGCTATGGTCAACTTTCACGATGAAGTGGCCTCATATCTAGACGCAATTGAGAGCAGTGCTATTTTTAAAAGCCTACGTAAGCTAGGCCATTTTTATTCTTTTTTTTTTAGTCGGACATGTTTTTTTTTGCTTCATCAAGTAAATGTTTTTCCCGCGGTTGGTAATGTTGGTATAAAACAATTGTAGGCTGTAGTCCATGCCAGTCATAACACGCTCAGATCGTAATAATGAATTAATACTGTGCTTCGTGATTATGAATTATAGATTAATTTTATAAGTGAATTGTTGATAAGGACGGAGTAAAATAAATATTATTTGATGAAATTTGTTTTTTGTTTCGAAACCCACTCAAATGCTTCGGCCGCATCTGCTTGTATTGTCCCAAAGTAATGCCTGCCGAAGCTTCGTACGTTTTGAAAAAAAAAAAGTTATCACGATATAAGCTGTGGTCACATTAGCGACTTCGGTATTTTGCATGAAATATGCAATAATGCAAGATGGCCGAAATAATTTCACTTGAATAAAACTGACTGCTATTTTAATTCAATTTGATTGGACAACACTTATTTGTACCTAAATAAAGCATACTTACAAGCATCAGATTCATGTAGTCAAGAACTGTACGGGGATGCCGCAACTATATGATAAGGTTGATGTAAAATGATAGAAATTGTTTGTAAAATAAGATAAACTTGTATTATGAACTTGTTTAAGCTAGATGGATTTTGATGGTAAGGTGAGAACGCGCGACTTAATTGATTGGCGGATACGAACGAACTGACTTGAACATTTGGTAAAATAACTAAAGCGCGTTTACGAAACTAGGTCGAAATAATGCTGATGTGAGCAATGTACGTGCTTGCTTGTACATATTCCCGGGCGGGAAAAATGGGGTTAGTAGGAGTAATGGGATGCTTAAGTGAATACAAGGGTGAGACAATTGATTATTATAAACTAAATGATTTGTTGTTAGTAAGACCCTTGATGAGTTAACACGATGATTTTCAATATTAAATCTATTACGCTCGGTTCATACGCTCATCCGAAATACTAAATACGGAACGAAGCACTACTGGAGACGTTTTCTTGTTTTGTTTTAACGATCGTGCACTTTTGTCGGGCACTTCACACGTTTCACTACACTGAACACTAGGGGGACTGTACTGAACACTAGGGGAAATGCACTGAGCACTAGAAGCACTGCACTGGAGCCCGTTGTCTCGTGGAGCTGGAAGCGGCGCAGGCGCTGCTGCTGGGGCCGGGGCGCCGGCCGCCGGTCCGCGTCTGCAGCGCCGCCACGCCCACACGACGGACATCACGCCTACTATAGCGAGCGTTACGTATATAGCTGCGTAATGATGCACATCGTGATAGGATATTCTGTCTGATAATACTGGGCTATCTTTCATAATTTCTAGCTTCTGCTGGATCTCTTGAAGCCGAATGCTGTGCTCATTAAACTCTAGACTGATTGTTAGGTGATAGAATGTTTGCTATTGATATGTTGATGAGATGATTTATTGAGGATATCTCTGGATAAGGAATGTTAGAGCTTATGCTGATTTTACTGACCTCTTGTCTATGTGAATAAATAAAATAATCAGCTGTTTTTATGACGCAGCCTTGATCGACATTAAAGAAACCAGAGTGGGTCATTGTTATCGCCGTAATTTGATCTTCACATGAAAGTTTCAGTTGGCACTCCTTGCAACAAAAATATAAATAAGAATTAATTTTCTTTAATTCTTCCCATCTATTGACGCAAGGTTTTGTAATTGTTTGGCACTGATTCGAATTTTGCGATCGTTCGCAAAAGTTCTGATCAATCTTTATCTTAAAAATAGGTCTTTTGATGTGACATAACATTCTTTGGGCATTTCGCTGAATACAAGAGTTCAAATCCTGTTCAGTTAAAGTAACAAATACATCTTTGTTAAGATTCACAGCTACAAATGTTGCTATCGGTACTACGACTATCTCCTCATTATTTTTTATCAAATGAGGTATGGGTATAATCTTCAAAACTTCATACATATCCTCATTGATCAGAGGTATAATTATTTCGAAGATGATATAATTATTAGTTATTCTGGCTCGTACCTGTAGCAAATTGTAGATCTCTGACAGGTCTCCAAAATTGTCTACAGGAATGGACAAGTCTTTGGGTAACTGTCCAGCTATGACACTTAGTTCATGTCTCAGCTGATTTGGTGGAAGCAAATGAAAGTTGAATTTTCCGTTGTAGACATTAGTGACGGTGTCAAGTAACGTTTGTTGAACATTTTTTAAACTTAACAAAATATTGTTTGCCATAATCGAACTGGTAATAAACTCATTAACGAGTGAGATGTTTTGGATTTCATTTTTTATCTGGTTCGTCGATATTTCCATAGCGTTAAATTTCTTGTTAATTAGTTTGTGATGCTGGTCCATGATATTTTCTGTCCGTTTCAGAAGGTTAAATTCAGCTTCGACCACAGATGTTTGGTTTTTCCAAAGGGTCGCCAGATGCTTTTGGTTTTCTTTGATTAAATTTATGTCTTGTTCATATTTATCGGCAAAGCTTTGGTCTAGGACGCCGAAAAGGCTATTTGCAATGGAGCCGACACCATTGATAAGACCGCGTCGGCGCCGGTGTCCTATTCCTGTTGGGTCATTCATGTTTTGATTGTGGCTCATTAATAGGTTGTTGTAGTGTTGTAGTTCAGTTACCTCATGACGTAACTGTAATAAGATTCCATAGCAGTATGATTGTGTTGTTATTTTTGAACATAGGTGGTCTAAGTATTTCATGTATTTTGCTAGCGCTGCATTCCCGTCTTGATACGGCTGAGTGTCGTAGTAGACAATGAGGCGCCAGTCGTCTCGTATTAAATTAATGTTGGTTAAAAATAGCATCAGTGATGAAGCCATTTTAGTAAAATATGATCTTTGTTTACGTGGTAGGGAGGGTGCGTGTTCATGTTTTTGTTGTCCTACTTCTTGATTACTTTCTTGATTTTCTGATAACACTGATAACTTGACAATAGGACGCTTTAGGAAGCCATTTTTTGTTTTAAGTGTAACGACTCTTGTGTAGCCGTCACTTCCGCGGTGTAATTCAACAACACGACCTAAAGCCCATTTGCCAGCCGGAAGGTTGTTCTTATCTTCATCAGATTTGTAGGTGCTTAACCATGTAGGGCCCTGCCACCACAAAGAATGATCTTTAAGTTGAGTAGCGGTGAGACCACGGCTAGCGCAGTCTGCTGGGTTGTCCTCAGATTTCACGTAGCGCCAACAACTTGATTCCATTGTCTTCGTGATTTCTTTGACGCGGTTAGCTACAAAAGGCTTCCATCTGTCCGAATCGCCATTGAGCCAGCCCAACACTACCATGGAGTCAACCCACCCGTAGATAGTTAAGTCGTAATTAATAAGGCATTGTTTTACCTTAGCCATAAGTTTAGATAGTAATACTGCTCCACATAGCTCTAAACGGGGCAGTGACGTATTTTTCTTGATAGGTACTAATTTGGTTTTACCTGCTACTATTACAATTGATGACTCATTTTCTCTATTTATTTTACAGTAGATAATGCATGCGTACGCTTTTGTGCTTGCGTCACAAAATCCGTGCAGTTCAATGCGATCTCTGTCTTCTGTTTGTAGCCATCTCGGCACTTGGTATTGGCTAATGACTTGTAAATCAGCTTTTATCATTTTCCATTTCTCACAGATATCTTGAGGCACCGCTTGATCCCACCCTAAGTTTGCTTTCCATACATCTTGAAATAGTATTTTCAGCTTTATAGTGAGGGGGGCGATCCACCCTAATGGATCGAATATTTTAGAAATGTCTGATAACAGTGATCGTTTAGTTACTCCTGAGGTTGAGTAAGAAATTTGTGATTGAAAGGTGAACTGATCGTGTTGTGGGTTCCATCCAAGGCCTAAGGCTTTGGTGGTATCTGCCTGTTTAAAATCATAATCTTGTAGTTTCTCTGTATGTACATCTGTAAGGAGCTTCGGGGCATTTGACTTCCACTTTCTCAGATGAAATCCTCCAGATTTTAAGAGGTTAATCAAATCATTCTGTAATTGTTTGGCGTCTTGGATGGAATTTGAGCCATGAATTAGGTCATCCATGTAGAATGACTCCTCAAGGACGCTAGGCGCTGAACTGTGCTGATATTTAATTTTTTCATCATGAGCTAATTGTTTAAGTGTCATCATAGCAAGGTACGGGGCTGCTTTTGTCCCGTAAGTGACGGTTGCCAATTTATATTCTCTAAGTTTTTCAGTTTGGTTATCTCGCCATATGATCATCTGTAACTCCTGGTCTTGTTCGTTGAGCCATATTTGCCTGAACATTTTTTCCATATCAGCCGTAAAAGCAAACCGATACTGTCTCCACTTGATAATAAGGCTCTGGAGATCTTGCTGAAGATTTGGACCCCTGCTCATTACGTCATTCAAACTTAGACCTGATTTAGTTTTGTCAGAAGCATTAAAAACAACTCGTAATTTTGTAGTGGTAGAATGTTCGCGCATGACGCAATGGTGAGGTAAATAACATTTAAGGCTCGGTATGCAATCGTCAGCAGGTATCATATGTCCAAGCGATATGTACTCGTCTATAAATAACTTATAATCTTTTTGAATATTTATATTTTTAGATAACTTTTGTTCCAACTTGTAAAATTGTGCTATTGCTTTTGATTTTGAATGACCAAATTTTTCTTGATAGTTAGGTTTTAATGGCAGGCGGACTTCATATCGTCCGTCTTCCCTTCTTTTTGTACTTGATTTGTAGAAATCGATACACTGCTTGTCTTCTGAAGATAGCTCTCCCTGCTCAGCGATTTCTTCTAACTCCCAAAACCTTTGAATTTCGTCCAGGTTTTGTAGAACTACATTACATTGGAAGGTTTTTGCATTCCCACTCAGAATCCAGCCGAGCTGTGTCTGTTGGGCGATCGGAAGGATTGCGTTTGATCTGCAGATGCCATCCATTAAAATGTTTGAGTAGACATCAGCCCCGAGTAAAATATCTACGGGGCGGCTGTGATAGAATTCAGGATCAGCTAATTTAATATGATCCAAGTACGACCAGTCTGGTTTGGAAAACGACTGGCTAGGTAGGTTTTTTATGAGTTGCTTCATTATTAAAGCGTCTGTTTCAAAGGTAAAATCGCTAATCATTGAAAGGCATTTGATACTGATGATGCCTTTGCAATTGCTCTCCTTGTCTCCGATACCTGAAATAATTCCTTTGCACTTCTTCCTGGGTATTTTCAAAAGTTGTACTGCATGCTCGGTTATAAGGGACGTTTGTGACCCTTGGTCCAGGAGGGCACGCATGACATAATACGTGCCATCTACTGCTTGTACCTTGATTAAAGCAGTTGGAAGTAGGACTTGGACAGGTTCATTGACCAGCGCGTGCGTCACTTGTAGGTCATCGCAGACTTGAATTCCTGCGTTAGCACTCTTGTTTGTGCTCCCCCCGCGCGCAACCGCTGCCCCTTTTCCGTTGTCCACTGCCCCGCGGGGCGATTGCGAAAATGCCGCGTGTAATAAGCTATTGTGATCCTTATTGCATTCGCGACAAAGTTTTTCTGACAAGCATGATTTCCCTGGGTGATGATGGAGACAATTATGGCATAAATTGAAACTATTGACGGTTCTCAGTTTGTCCTGGGGCGACATTTCTATGAACCTCGGACAAAAGTAAATGCCGTGTTCGCCTAGATTGCACAACGAACACTTGCCATTTTTTGCTGCGCTTACTCTGCTGTTGTAAGTAGGTTGCGATGAAATTTTGCTACTGCTTGAAAATGAATGTTTAAATTGACTGATTTTATGATTATTACTTTGATACTTTGACCCCTGATTTCCGTTTTGTTTTTGCGAAAGATTATCTTGTTTTCTACGGGCTGATTCTAAAATAGTGAATTTGCTTTCTAAGAAGTGAAGTAATTCTTGAAGTACTGGTAATTCTCTTGGGTCTTTCACAGACTCTACGTAATCTGTGTAGGATGCTGTGTCCAGTTTCTGGGTCAGGATGTAAACAAGAAGAGGATCCCAAGAGCCAGTGTCTACACCTAGGTTCTTTATGGCGTTAAGACATTCCAGGGTCGTGTCATGAATGCGTTTGAGATGGGAAGCTGATTGCTGCTGTGTACCAGGAATATTCATTAATATGCTTATATGCGATGTAAATATCAGCTTCTTGTTGTTAAATCTCTGGTTAAGAATTTCCCAACAGACCTTGTAATTATCTGAGCTGACATGTAGGTGCTGAATCAGTCTCTCTGCTCCTCCCTTCACCTTCGTCTTTAAATACTGCATCTTTTGGGCGTCTGACATGGAAGGATTGTTATGAACCGTTTCGGTGAAAAGATCTTTAAACGAAATCCAACAGTGATAATTGCCGCTGAAGGTCGGGACCTCCATTCGCGGAGTGCATCGTTCTTGATGCGCTTTAGACCACATTTTATTGTTAATCGCTTTTTTAATGGTGTCGTATTCCTTCTCATACCTCGAAAAAGCCTCTTCATACGCCTTATTCGAACCGTCAAGTGTGCTATCTAGTTCCCAATGCAGAGCGTCGATGACGGCCCAGCGAGAATGAAGGGTACGTAAAAGGTCTTCAAACTCCCATTTCTGCGCAATCGATTCTAAATTTATTTTTGCAGCTGTTCTTTGAAATGCCTTGAAATTGCTTTGCTGTTTCTTCAACATTTCTTCTGTTCTACTTGATGTTGCTTTTGTATCGGTAAGTAAATTGGACTCACTCTGTTTCGAGACAAATGTCGGAGGTTTTAACAGAGGCCTGTCCTCTGTTAACGGCTGATAATTCTGAATATGAGCTCTAATATTATCGAACCTCTCCTTCACACGTTCATATTCTTGATTAATCCTATCCCTGTTTGAAATATCCATCTCTAGCTGCGATATTTGTTTGCAGTTACTGTCATACTCGAACCAATAGCTGTCCAGAGTATCCAGCCTTCGCTTGAAATAATCTCCTGACTTTCTCTCAGACCCATCCTTCTTAAAATTAGTGTAGACGTTTTCGATCGCATGCGCCAGCTGTTGCTGTGTAGCGATAATATCTTGGATGGACATTGTAGAAAATATAAAGGACTGATCTTACTTGATCTGAAGATACTGCCTGTTCTTCCTGCTGAAGGTGCTGATGTGCCGATGCTCACGCGGCTGGAACTGCAGTGGAGGTGCTGATGCTCCTACTGAAGCGCTGAAATTGCTGCTACTTGGCGAACGCTTCTTGGTACGTTACGCCTCGTCTGCTTAGTCCTGGTTCTCCGAAACTTGATTATCGGGTTCCCAGGTTACCTGTGCTTCTTGATAACACAGATTTTGATGATTCGTCACTGCGCACTTGGTAGCACAGTAGCAAAGTTTTTGGACACGTCACTTAGTGCACAATGTCACAACAGGCCGCTGAACGGAAACACTGACACGCAATCAGGTCACTGACGACGCGTTCAAGAGGTCCCGCTACGGTAGCTCGAAGGACCATGTACGGGGATGCCGCAACTATATGATAAGGTTGATGTAAAATGATAGAAATTGTTTGTAAAATAAGATAAACTTGTATTATGAACTTGTTTAAGCTAGATGGATTTTGATGGTAAGGTGAGAACGCGCGACTTAATTGATTGGCGGATACGAACGAACTGACTTGAACATTTGGTAAAATAACTAAAGCGCGTTTACGAAACTAGGTCGAAATAATGCTGATGTGAGCAATGTACGTGCTTGCTTGTACAAGAACACTTTATTTTATTGTCAGCTAGGTGTTAAAATAATTCAATACACAGGGAAAAATCTGGTCGGCACGAGTTTCTTTACTTCTACATGTGTGCTGACAATTACCTAATGTATTTATTAAACTTTAAAAATAAGAAACCCAAACAGAGCAGACGGTGAATGACAGCAATACTAAGAAATCGATTATCGATTAGATACTCCATTTTTTACGCAGTCACCTATATACGTCTTAAACTGAACGAAAATAAAGGCCAAAATGAACAACGCAAGTCTGAGCACGCGGCGCGAAGTGTTAGGCCGTCCGCTGCGTTAAGCGGGTGCCCCGTCGCACGCGGCGCGGACGGCAGAACACGCCCCGCCGGCGACGGGTGTCCGTGTAACGGAGCACGCGAGCGGAGATGTTTCTAGAGCGCCGTTGCGTTATCCGTGCCGCACGTTCCGTGATTGTACAGTCTTTTTCATAATTTGATAACAATGAGTATTATTGACACGGAACGTGTCATTTTAGAAGTCCAATGTCGCCTCGTTTAATGATATCGACTGTACACCCGCGCGATCTAAATTTTACTGGCGGCGCTGCGAGAGGCGGGAGTCCGTCGCAGGCGCCCGCGACGGGTTAAATTTGTCCGCGACGAGCACGGCGCGGGTCCCCGCGACAGACACCCGCGACTTTTTCTTGTAATCTCATAGATCAGCGCTGCGTGCAGCGGGTCCCCCGTCGCACGCGGCGCGGGTGGCAGAACACGCCCCGCGGGCGACGGGTGTCCGTGTGACGGAGCACGCGAGCGGAGATGTTTCTAGAGCGCCGTTGCGTTATCCGTGCCGCACGTTCCGTGATTGTACAGTCTTTTTCATAATTTGATAACAATGAGTATTATTGACACGGAACGTGTCATTTTAGAAGTCCAATGTCGCCCCGTTTTATGATATCGACTATAGACCCGCGCGATCTCTATAAGCCAGTAGGCCCACCATGAGTTTCCGTCACGTTAAGGCCATTTAGACAATTAAGAAAGAAAAATTGTAAGTCAGTACAAACTAAGAATTAACTAGGTTTTACAATAAAATATCTGTTACAATAGAGTTATCTAATCCCGTATCGAGCAGAGTGCTTACACCCAGGCATTTTTATCTATTAAGTAGTATTTTGTAGTTTAATAGCCCTTTTGCAATAAAGCGGCTTTGATGTGATTTTTGAATCAATGTAGTGGTAACTCACAAATGGCTTTTGTGGTGTTGTTGTAATCATGTATACCTTGCCCCATAAAACGGCGATACATGAGTACCTACGTCAGTTTTAGTTCCATTTTTAATCTCTAGACGCTAGCGCCTGTCATTAATGAAAACTCATAGTAGAAGTACTGCAAGTATATTGTTTATTAACAAAAAAAAAACCAACTTCAAAAAAACTATTCCAAAACAAAGAACTAAAAAGTAAAGAAATAATTGCGTATTCTTCTAAAACTTATACGATAATATAATGTAGGTACAATTATTGTTATTGTTGGAGTCTGTGTCAGCCAATGTACGTTTGTAACTACCTACATACATACGTAAACGTGATATGTAAGAAATAGGTATGTTGCTAGGTATATTGTAGTGTTTCCTTGGCTGGAGTTGGAGTTGCAAAAAGAGTTGAAGAGCGGGGTAGGCGCTGTCGGGCTCTGCCCTATGGGGGCGTTTGGACTTCTGCCTCACTGAAGAAACATGGAGTGATTTGTTTTGCGTAGTGCGGGCGCTCAGCCTGCGGCTTCGCGAAGTGACTTGGATCCGACGATGGACGCTCCGGGCTTCGCCCTTCGCGGTGTTCGGCCTTTGGCCTCGCAGACGAAGCTCGGCCTTCGGCCTCGCGGGTATAGGTTTTGCGTGTCCGATGCAGTTTTCAGTTTGTTTCTAGCCCAAACACAGCCTATTCCAGAGGTCATCAAAGAAACCGCATCGAAGAAATTTCGGCTAATTTTCGTAATCAGTGTTGCCAGTTGATTTTAATGAAAATGGTCAAATGTCATTTTAATGACCCCAATCCGTAACCGCATGCCATTTTTAAACGCAAAATGTCATTATTTCCATTTTCGACTTTTTTGGCCAATTACTCGAAAACTACCAAAAATTGCAAAAATATTTTTTGACGTGGCAACCCGCAAGCACAATCCTCACGATCATTAAAATTTTTGTTTATTTCTTGATTTTCAGTAAATAGTTCTTATTTATTTTATACATCGAAAAAGTATCGTCCAATTGCTCCTAAGAATTGAAGAGTTCCGTTACTTTGTCATGGATCCCATAATCAGCACCTAACCAAACTCTCATCAAACTACCCTTGAAGTATATCCTTTCCAATAAAAAAAGAAGCATCGAAATCGGTTGGCGTGATAATGAGTTATTCGTCCATTTGTCGCGAATATGGTTTATCTAGATTTAAGACTTATATGGATTTCCCATGGATGCCACTGTCAGAACTGGACCAAATTAAAATGGGACCACACGGGCACCATTACCTTCAAATAAATAAAGAATTATCAAAATCGGTTGGCGTAATATTGAGTTATTCGTCCATTTGTCGTCCATTTGTCGCGCATTTTGTCTATCTAGATTTAAGACTTATATGGTTTTCTCATGGATGCCACTGTCAGAACTAGACCAAGTTAGAATAGGACCATTCGGGAAGCACCAGCTTTCAAATAAAAAAAGAATGATCAAAATCGGTTCACCCAGTCGAAAGTTATGAGGTAACAAACATTAAAAAAAAACATACAGTCAAATTGAGAACCTCCTCCTTTTTTTGAAGTCGGTTGAAAATACAAAGTCTGTGTCCCTATCTACTCCACCCGGGTAGGTAGGGTTTTCGCAGCTGGAACTACGGGTCTGGCTGTTAGGATCAGGGTACCACGGGTGTTGGGGTCCCAGCCCTTCCTTTCTTAAGGCAGGCCCCAACTTGGAGTTGGATTCCTGGTGGCATTTGGTTAGTTGCTTAGGTGGAGCATGTTCGTCTGCTCAGTAGTGTGTACCGAGCGTCCCTTCTCGCGCGCAACGAGTATTTAAATTCACTGGTCTAGGGCGTTTGGGCTGCTAAGTGTTTTAGATGTGGGGTTAGTGAGGAACCCTTATAGCGGCTTGCCCCTCTTCCGGTACTTGCCTGGATAGCAAGGAGATGGGTATCCGCTAGATTGCCTATCCGGCCACCCTGCTGTAGTTAAGGGTAGATGTACGGCAGTGCATCGAGATGTGAGCGTGCTTTACAGCTCCGGCACCATACTGGAGATATGGTAGTTGGCTGCTCTGACGTCCCTAGCGGGGATTGAAGCCGCTCTCTAGGATGCGCGTGGTGAGCGACTATAACTGCTCTGGTACCATTCTGGATAAATGGGAGTGGGTTATGCCACGGGCTACTCGCCTATGAGTACCATAATGTGTAATGCATTGTGAATTGTGCTTTGTTGCCGCAGGACCTACCGCAGATGTTCCCTGATACACTTCACGGTATGCTAGGAATAGTGTGCCCTTCTGCATAACCGAGAGGTCGGTCGGGGGGCCCACTAAAATAAATCTCAGTACTTAGTTAAAGGGGGTGTGTTCATTGTTTAATTTCCGACTAACTCCCCAGTGACGGAAAACATCGATAAAAAACCATATCAACCCGGATAGCGTTGATATGGTTTTTTTACACGTTGGGTTCTAATACCATAGGTGAAAAGTGGGCTTCTCAGTGTTCCGTTCACCATGACGGCAGCAGTCACTTGCCTCTGACTACCCCGTTTGAGATAAAAGTCATGATGGTATGTTATGATAGATATAATAATATGACCAAGTATGCAATGTGACCCATTTTTGATCTGAAACTGTCTAGCCAGCACCGAAGTCCGAATAAGTAATTATTTCTTCCTGGTTTGCGTTGAAACGCCTACCAATCGCGAAAAGGAGATCCAAATAAATATTATTACACTGTGCCTACTCTTGTTGGTGTTGAAACAAATAATTTATTCGCTACAATTTATACGTGGGCGTACGCTGGAAATGCTCGAATTGTAAATTACAAGAAAATGCCTTTCAGCTGCTAATAAATTAGACAATTTAAAAGCCGTAAAGTCGAGGCTTACCTGCTGTAATGGCGGACTTTTAACGGCCGGTTTCATTTAAGCCGTGTTTGTTTTCAAATTGGGCTCGGTTACAATGTGGACAGGGTTATCATGATAACGCGTCTATTGCATATGATAAGGGCGTAAGTGGGACTCAGGGGCGAAGCTTTATTTTCAAATAAATATAATCAAAATATCATCGTAAATATAACGACGACACGACTGGCTTAGCACGGTTTCTCGCTTCGATTTCCGTAGTGTCCTGGGTTCGATTCCTGGTCGTATCAACAGAAAAAATCTTTTCTAAATTGGCTTGGGTGTGGGTGTGCTGGGAGACGCTCCTGGCCTAAAATCCTTGTTTGTGTATCTCGTAATACAAGGATTTTTATCCTTACTTCAAAACCATGACCAGTGGTGTGTTGACTGGTGCATATTTATTTATGTACATAATGCAATTGAATTATAAGGTAAAACTACAGAGTGCGTCAATAATGAAACAAGCCTACGCGGAATGTATCCCAGATTTAACTCATACCTACATCCATGTGTAGGTTGATACGTACGTAAGATCTTGGGAATCTGTTTTATTGGGAAACTGTTTTCACAATATTCATGGGGGAAACCAACAGTCACAGCAGTTATGAGTATGTGCTTGAATGTTTAAATGTAGATATACCAATCTACGAATTCTGAAACGTCACACAACGTCAAGAAGCCGTTCGTGTACGTACAGCACGTATACCAACGGCTAACAATTCGGGGAGAATGATGACTTCACTTCAAACAAAAATTTTAACAGAAAAAAAACCAACTTCAAAAAAATCTATTCCAAAACAAAGCACTAAAAAGTAAAGAAATAATTGCGTATTCTTCTAAAACTTATACGTTAATATAATGTAGGTACAATTATTGTTATTGTTGGAGTCGGTGTCAGCCACGGAAACACCACAATATACCTAGCAATATACCTATTTCTTACATATCACGTTTACGTATGTATGTAGGTAGTTACCAACAGATATTTAAGCTTTGGCGTCGGTGATTGAACAAACCAATGCGTGATTGTCCAAAATGAAGCTAAATTGATTTTATTTTCATATCCAAAAACTATCCCACTTCACTGCCCTACCTGCGAGTAAATACTACGCTCCATTTAGAAACAAATGAATCGTAGCTGAAGTCTCGGATCTTAATTGTTAACGCCCGAGCCATTGGCTGCCAAATCAGCCGTCTATCGGGCAACTAAACCAATTACTTACTTAACTAACTTCGCTGAAGACATTTATTCTGTGTCGGAGATACTCAACAATAGGAAATGGTGAAGTATTTATAGGGGCAATAATGAGATTAATGCATTGAATTAAATAAGCGGTGTCACCGATCAAATTGAATTGAGCGTAAGTAAGTATGTTCTTTTAGACAATAACTAGGTACGAGTATCTTCAAATCGCTTTCCAGAAAAGTTTAAATTTTTGAGTTAGTACCCGTTTCTCCTAACAAGCGTTATCTTTATGTCTCTGTTACCGAAACCAATTACCTATCTCTTCCGTGTGAGAATAATTTGTCCCATGTGCTTTAAACGTAGCTTTATAACTCGAACCGGTCATGAAAGCGGAAATTTCGACCTTATGTTTTAGGGCCCTCATGGGCTGACGACACGATAAAGACAAAAACAGCGCTTGAAAATGTTAGATAAAAAATTGTGTCGTCCAAACGAGAAATTGCTTTTTTCCTTTTTATGAACTGAATATATTGCACTCGAAAACAATAAAACAGCTGGTCCGCATTGTTTGCGCGAAGTACGTATGAAAATTTATTGTGTACGAATTCCCCTATGTAACCGATATAATAACTGATTGAGGGTTCAAATGCGCGTTTCAAAGAGAGAACTGACCCCTAAAATTTAACGAACTTTTGGAATTATTGCCTCGTTGCGATGTGGAACTTGACCGTTACGATATCGGTGTTTCAGCTGCTGTTCGGATAAAGGTAAGATGTAATGTGTACCTAATATTTGAGCAGCGAAAGAGGTAGGGCAAGGCGGATTCCACTTCACGTAAATTATGCCTGTTTAAATACAAACACGGAAAACCACAGCTAAACTAGACTGCTTTGGTACTGGTGGTACATTTGCCTGAGGTCATCAGGAAGCTTAGGTCTGGTCAGCTGGTCACCCTATTTTCTTCTTGCTGACTATACAAAAGCTCCCCTAAGGGCTACAACTTAGAATAATTACAAATAGAACCGCCCATTTTGAAGCACCTTAATTGGAGCCATAAATGGCTCCAAACGGACCGCTTTGCAGTGTTCATTACAGCTCCACAATGTTCAATGTCAAAGCGCGCCGCACGTAAGCCAGTAATAGTCACGCATGTGTGGATCGGATTAGTGCTTCATTTTTGACGGGGCGGTTGTATGAAGACTATCCTTCTATACGTTATTATTCTAAGAGCTACAATGATTGGATCACGGAAATAACGTTACACTTAAAAAAGCAGGTTCTCTCGGCGAACAAAATTACTTTTCCTTTTAAATTTTTAAGTTGTATCACTTTCTATAGTGTCTATCTTTAATCTTATTCCCAGAGGGTGTGGACATTATCGAAGCGCAGAATATTTGCCTTTTAAACTACTTTTGCTGAACTCTTGATAAGCCAACAGGAAATTGAGTTTCGCACGCAGCGTAGATGGTTGTCTTAGGCTAAATTAAAGGTATAGTAGGCTAGTTTAGATAGCTAAACGTCCTTGTTTCTCAATTCATTAACTGGTTGTTACTAGTGACTTCACCCGCGTTGATGAATAGCTTTTCAAACTTCAGATTCTGTATATGAATCCAGTCTTAAGTACAACTTCAAATTATTTTCACATGACAATGTGGACACAAAGGATGGTGATGTTGATGATGACAGAGGATGGAAACCACTGTAATACCTGTTTTTATTTTCTCAACAAAATGTCTTATCAACATTCGCTTACACGAGCGTCACGTCTTTACCAAACGAACGTTAATCAAGATTAGAAGCCAATCTTCGGAGCTTCAGCAAAAGCCTTGTTTCAAAATAAGCTGACATGTAATTTTGCAAATGAAAACCCGGAAAACAGCTCGCACAGTGATTCTTTTATTTGTCAAAGGCAACCGTTTACTGTAACCGCCTGACGAATGCCCAGAGCGGCCAATAAATCGCCCCATTAGCTGGGAAGAATCGGGGCAAGTCGTTCGGGGCTCGTAAAACCCCCAAGGTTTACGCAATGTTTACCACGGAACTCGTGATTGGAATATTTGCAATTCCCAAAGGATGTGTGTGGCCAAATGAGGTAATGGGTGATGGAGATAAGTTATTAAAATGCTCTGAGTAAGTTAAGTTTTAAACCTAAAAATCACTTCGTTGCGGGTGCCGTTAGTTTGATTCGCTGTATTCGTTAATTTCTGTAGTGTTTGAATGGTTAAATAAGAACAGATATATTGCATTGTGCGGTGCATCATGATTATTGTAAGTATTTATAATTTTTCTATAATTCGGAGTTTTCATTTGGCTCTTTCATTAAAAAACTTTTCTATTAACAGACATAATGATCATCTGATTCTATTTAAGAGATTTTTTTTGTCGATCAACTAAACAATGGCCAAAAGTTTTATCGGTCTTGTGCTAAGCTAAGCGGTCTAATGAGTTTCGGCATCCAGTGGTAAACTCGATTAGAAAGCTGTTAGTCAAATCGAAGTCCAGATAATAAGTTGTTAGAAGTTAATGGATCAAACAATAGAACCTTAAGGTAGGTAAATATACCTTCTCGAGCAGCTGCAGCAGTTAGAACTGACAACTGTCAATATCGAAGGACCACCCTGATATCTGTAAGCGACTAAGAATGGATACGGGAAGCTAATTCACTTTAAAGAGATGCAACAGCGTGCAGTGTGGAAAGTATCGATTGAACACATGATGAAGGTTGAGGTAGTTTCTTTATAAACCACAACACAACCACTTAACCCACATTTTGGGGGTACCTACACAGGGTGTACCACCAAAACGTGGTACACCCTGAAACTTGACTCAAATTATGAGGCACTCTGCAAAAAGCAAAGTTATTAACCTAAGTACTGTTTCAGAAGTAGAGGAGTAGGCATCCATCATTTCCAAGCATCCAAGGCCAATAATATAATTACCATTGCCGTGCATGCTGGCGATCACAAACCCGGGCTATGTTCCGATAACCCGAAACACACCTTTACTGATCGAGTGCTGGGGGTCGAACTATGGACCTACAGACACACTGTGAAGTTATTTTACTATATTGTGTTGTGTTTTAGCTGTGACTTATTTGTCATGATGAAAGACCTTAGATAAGGAGCATGAATTCGCTAGGATGATGTGTAAAAGTGATAGCTAATCTTACTTATTGATGCAAGTAAGTTTGCCCGCTGGCTGTATAAAAAAAGATACGGATACTATCCTTATTTGTACCCGTCTATGTTTGTCTCTGCAATGGTCGATTTGAACTCCCTCAAGTTCAGACGACTAATGCTATTACTAAAGCATTACCTTTCAATAATACGCAACGTAATTGAAAGCCCAGCGGTGTTAGAGAAATTTTGCCTCTTAGTCCCTTTAAATATTCCACGTGACTCGGACGGGCAGGTCGCGCCGCGCCGCCGGCTCTGGCTGCTGGCGCGGCCGACCACGCGCACGCAGCGCGCCGCGCACGCGCCCACCGCCCGCGCACTCCGCTGTATCGGGGACTTGCTCGCTCAGCACAATGACATTGATATCTTCGCCGACAAGCTGGGCCACATATTTAATCAATTTTGTATTTTTTTAAATGACACGCATCTCTAGTATTTTATTTGTTTGATTTTGATGATTATTGTGCCTAATTGTTTTGCCCTTTGTTAGTTGTATCTCTTTGTAATTTGACTGTTTCTTTTTTCATTTGTTTCTCATTGATAATCTATGACTTTATTTGTTTGTACTGTGTTTGCTTTTTATGATTTTAACATTTTATTGACCTTTTGTGACAATATTATTCTGACAATTTTATATCTTGACATTCATTCTCATTTCAATATGTAATATTTTTGTTTTTTTTATGTACTATTCTATATAATAATTTTGATTCCATAATTTGTATATTAAACTTGTAAGCACCTTGGACTTAGTCTGTAAACATGCAAGTGTTTTAAATGAATAAATAAATAAATAAAGTAACGAGACTTGTGAGACTCCAGAATGTGCTTTTAATGGTTTTATTGACGACTTTATTTTGTTATACAACTTGTACTTTCCAGTAAAGACAATTACTATATCCACCAGGAGCAAGAGTCGATGGATATCTCGAGGAATAAAAAGATGTAGCAAGAGAAAAAGAGAGTTACTTTGGCACTATTTGCGCCACCCAAACAGTAATAATAAAACTAATTTTATGAAATATTCTAGACTATTTAAAAAGGTTATCAAAAAAACACAACGTAGTCAAAACATTCATAAAATCAATCAATCTTCCAATAAATCCAAAACCACATGGAAAATAATAAACGACTCAAAACAAAATTTACCACGTGAACCTGTTGGCAGATTGGTCATAAATGATGAAATTATTACTAATCCCCTCCGGATTTCAAATGAATTTAACAACTTCTTTGTTGACAGGGTGGCCTGTTCGGCTGAATCAGGAAAAAACGCAACTTCGTTCATTGGACCTAATTTGCATTCTATGATCATGTTGCCGTGTTTACCAAACGATATATCTAAGATAATTGCATCCCTAAGAAATTGTGGCAGTGTAGGTGATGATGGTCTAAAAACAAACATTCTTAAGTATATTTCTGAATCCATAAGTGGTCACCTCTGTCATATACTTAATCTTTGTATAAGTAAAGGAGTTTACCCGGAGAGATTAAAGTTGGCCATTATCAAACCGATATTCAAAAAAGATAATAGAGACTTTTTAAACAATTATAGACCAATTGCTCTTTTATCAATAATCACAAAAATATTTGAAAAATACCTACATAGCCAATTGTATTAATTTTTGGGAAAATATCAGATTCTAGCGCCCGAACAAAAAGGTTTTCGGCAAAAGAAAAATAATAATATGGCAGTATATGACTTTTTAGAAAAGGTCCTTCCTGATTTGGATAGAAGGGCTCCAGTGTGTTCCATTTATTGTGACATGACCCATGCATTCGATTGTGTTGACAAGGGAATTCATATGGCATACGGGGCACTGTTTTAAAATTAATCGAGTCTTATCTTACCGATAGAAAACAACTAACCGAAGTAGCTAGAATTAACCCCATCACTAAGAATGAAGAGGTCTTTCGATCGAATGTCCGAACTGTCAAATACGGTGTGCCGCAGGGAAGCGTACTGGGACCCTTGCTTTTCATTATTTACATTAATGATTTACCTAAAGTAACTTCACAACATATATCTTTGTTTGCGGATGACAGCACTATAACCATCGGGTGTAAAAATATTGACCTATATGAAAGTGACATTAATGCAGCTCTTACTTCAATTATTAATTGGCTACTGGATAATAATCTACAAATAAATTTAAATAAAACTAATATTATGCACGTCAGTCAGCGACCCAAGAATACAAATATGCAAGTTGGGTACAACAACCAAGTCATAACAGAAGCGAATCAGGCCAAGTTCTTAGGCTTGATTGTCGATAGCAAACTAGACTGGAAGGCCCATACCTATGAACTATGTAAGAAATTAAGCTCTTCTGCCTACGCTTTATATAAGCTGGCCCCGTTGCTAAACGTAGACTCCTTACTTACTGCGTACCGCGGCATAGTCGCATCGTATTTAAGGTACTGTATCATATTTTGGGGAAATTCCACAAATAAAGAGCTAGTGTTCAAGTCACAAAAAAGGTGCATTAGATCAATGTTTGGTTTGCAGCGGACAGACAGCTGCAAGCCATATTTCGAAAAATATTAACTAATGATATGTCCATGTTTGTATATTTTCGAATGTGCTCTATTCGTGAAATCCAATCCTAGACTTTTTAAGGGTACGTCAGAGGTTCTGAATCGTAACAGACGCGACAAAGATACTGTTTTTATTCCAAAGGCAAATACTGCTCTTTTGTACAAGAGTGTGTTGTGTGCGGCTCCGAAAATATACAATAAAGTGCCCAGATATTTAAGAGAACTTAACTTTGCCATGTTCAAAAAGGAGCTTAAGAAATTCTTATTGAATAAATGTTATTATAGTTTAAATGATTTTATTAATTAGTTGACATAAGTAATAATATTTGATGCAGGTTAATGATTAATTTATTGTTGTGATTGAATTTATTGTTTATTTTATGAGACTGACATGTTAATGTACTACGATAATTTCGTTTCAAATGTATTACTAGATAGATTTGTGTAAACCACAACACATATTATAATTGCATGCTTTGAATAATTCAAAATGTATCTGATTATTTGTATACCCTGTGACGGTTGTTTATGGCGGATATTATTTTAATTTAAAATTATTATTAATTTAAATTGTTTAGTTAAAGTGCAACGCTCTAACTCTCAACGTCGCCAAGACAAAATACATGGCATTTTCATTAAGATCTGACCAAGTCCCGCCCCTAACGTGTGCGATCACCGCCCACAGTTGCAACCTCCTCCCGGCAGTGGATCCTTGTTCCTGTCCCACACTAGAGAAAACAGACAGTATAAAATATCTCGGAGTCTTGCTTGACAAATCCCTATCCTTCAAACCGCACCTCAATCAGCTGGCGTCCAGGCTACGTAAGCTAATATACATCTTCAGGTCTCTAAAATACGCAGCTGGTCGGTCGGTAATTAAGATGGTCTATTATGCGCTGGCCCATTCCTTGTTGGAATACTGTATTTCGGCCTGGGGAGGCGCAGCTAAAACGCATATTTTGGTTGTGGAGCGGGCTCAACGCGTGCTCTTGAAGGTTTCCGCTGGCCTTCCTTACCGCTTTCCTACTGTAGATTTATACAAAGCCTGGGATATACTCACTGTTAGGCAGACTTTTATTCTTAGGGTGATTCTGAAAGAACACGCGCGGCTACTCTATGACCCCGAGATGCTGTTAGACAAGCGTCGGAAAGGTAAAGTCTGCAGCGGGCGCTCAGTTAAAACATCTTTCTCTCAAAAATTCTTTTGCTTTCTTGGACCTTACCTATATAATAAAATTAATACCACCCTACATATATATCCACTTCACAAATTTTGTTGCAAGCAGACCGTTTCTGGATACCTAAAGAGCCTGAACTACGAGGCAACCGAGAAACTTCTTTCCTCTCCTAAGTAAGACCGAAAACAAATGTCCTTCATCAACTCACGAATTACGCTCGAACGCACTCTCACACACACATACACACACACTCTCCCTCTCACCACACTTACAATAAACTCACTCACACATCATCTCACAATACACACACTATAAAACCTGCATCTTACCATTTAAGTTACTATATTCATTGTTTTCTTATTTTATTTCTTTTTTGTTCTTGCTCCTACCATACTTGATACTCAGCCCAGTCTACCTATTTCCCATTTGCAGAATAACCTATTTCCCATCACATGCCGGCTAGTACTTGCGCTGGACGTTGACGGCGGCCTGGTGACCTGTAAGACAGGTTTCCCTTAAGAAACCTATTTCAGGCACCAGTCCCTCACAATACATAGGTTATGAATATATTACTATAATGTAGACCTAAGACCTAATTTAAGTTCCTATAATTGTGAAGGGAAAATAAATAAATAAATTATAAATTATTATAAAAATTATTATTAAAACAAAAAAAAAAAATTAACATCTATTCTATTTACCTATAATCACAAATAAAGGAATTTTGAATTTTGAATTTTGAGATATTTGCTCAATCATTTTTTATTTAAAGTGTTTTAATTCCTAACAAAAAATTCAAAAACCATTTGCAAGATTGTCACACGATATTAAATATGGATATTTATCTTCTAATGTCGATGTCGACACTGACTGACGATACCCAACCCTTTCGATAATTCTAGTGCTAACTAACAGTGCTCGGCGGCAAGTAATCAGACAGTTAGCTTTTGCAAACTAACTCTCAATCCAGTAGCTCGTTATTTAGAACAGATCCCGAGAGAATCTGAGCACTTTATTCTCGGCATATTTATTACTACAGCATTTGATAATATCCTACATGTTTTGAAAGTTTCTGAGTGTGCCCGATTGACCAAACAAACGATAAATTCAGATCAAAACATTGTTAGTAAAATAAATAAATAAAATAAAATAAATATCTGGGACAATTCACACCAAGATCATCTGACCCCAAACTAAGCAGAGCTTGTAATATGGGCGTCAGAGACTGATAAACATACTTAAATATTTCTGAATAAATACTTAAATAGATAATAACACCCAGACACACAACAAATACAAATGTTCGTCACACAAATATTTGTCATGGGTGGGGATCGAAATACAAATGTTAAGGGTGTTATTTAAATCGGGTTAAATTTATAGAATAGTGTAAAATTATTATAGTGATGAGTTTAAAGATAACATTTTTAACAAAACAATGTTTTTTTTAAACATATGGGCGAAACTTATCGATATTAGACTTCTAAAACAATAAATAAGTCTAAAAACATGCTAACACACTGATATTTTATTTACCTGCTTACAAAAAAATCATAATTATTATAAAATTATTCTTGTGATAAAAATATGAATCTACTTGATAAGTGCAGCTACCTACAAAGGTTACATATTAAATGAATTTTGATTTTTATCATTTAAAAATGCATTATTTTCTACCCATAGAAGGAAATATAAAAATTCGACCTGATCCTAGTTATCATGCTTGAGTCACTACGATAATTTTTCTAGTTTCTATCTTTGTGTAGGTCATATAAGAAATGAATAAATAGTTATTTTATGAGTAATAATAAAAATAGAGGATTTTTTGGTGTTTGAATAGTTGGTTCTACTCTGGTTTAAAGCGATATCATACAAAAAACAGACCTGTGATTGTCTGTTTAGGTGCAATCAAATTTTTGTTATAAATTCATTGTTAATTCTGGATCATAATATAAATCTTCGCTCATATTCTTCCACTTTATAGATATATACTGTAGAATATTTGTGTATTAAGATCCTAGCAAATAAATAATGTATGTACTTGTTTACTACTGCCAGGAAGTACTGCTTCTAGCATAGGATGCCAAGTTTCTCCGCAGTTATTTTTGCCATGAGCCCGTGTATAGCGAGACCGTAAGTCAAGGAAGCATCCTGACTTGCGGCATGCTAATACGCAGGAAGCGCGCCGGGGAGCTCACCGTAAATCTCGCCGCGGGCGTCACGATTCACGGTAAAAACCAGAGCGCATACCTACCCCGTTCGTCCAACACGACACGAAGTTTCGTGACGTTAAACGGTAAAAACATAAATTTTTGATATTCTGAGCACCATTTAACTGATTTTGCAAAAATACATTAAAACTAAATCCACCAGATCCGTTCGACTGCTGTGTAGTGCAAAGGCCTCATAAATAGGGAGTCCGTCGCCTTTCTCGCCTATGAGCAGTCCTCAAGGGCAGTTATCATCGGTACCTCGTCAGGGCATGAGTAATCTTCGCATACAAAATGTTAAGTGAAATAATACAAAAGTCATTTATTCCAATAATCGAACAAACTTGCAACAGAGTAGACTCTCAGCGAATGATATTCAAACGGTAGTGACGTCCTGCACTGACTACACTCGCCATTCTCCAACATTTCCAACGCACAAAGCAAAGCCTAGCTTGTTTGAAATATCATGCAAAGCTTTGAGGGAAATATTATTTTGAATATCAATATTAAGAATCATTTTACAACAAATAATTCTTAAATTTGAAAAAACAATGGTGACTGCAATAAACTCTGGTCTTGTGTTGGATTGGATGGGACAAATGTGTTAAAACGTTTGATAAATCATACTCGTATCAATATTTTAAAAAAATTGGCCTATCTAACCAGTTAAGTATATATTTTAGTTTTAACTATAAATCTGGGAAGAACTCTTGTATTTTTTTAAAAGTCTATCGTAGGAATAAGTCATTAGAAATGTATTCCCAAAATGCCAATGGACATCATAAGGTGTTCACGTGTAGAGAATTAAATTTCATAATAATTAACGTCCACTGTACATAGACCCCGTCGATTTCCAAAGTGTCCGGTTGCAGGTCTGCAGCCACAGGAATCTTGCGACGCTTACCAGTATAGCCACCATGAGTTTACGCAAGTAACAGCCGCTTGCGCCTGCGTAGACCTTTTTGTACGGGATTTCGATACAGCGCCGGTATTGATTTAAAATGAAACCAAATATGGCATACACATTTCCGATCGCAGAGATCGCCGTTTACGTGATGGAAACTCATGGTGGACATTATACCGGGTGATCATGAAATATTTTCCGAAAACGATATGGCATACTCACTAAGTGATGTAGAAACTATCTAAGCAAAAATGAAATTTATTTAACTAAGTAACTTTAATTTTTAGAATCACTCTCAATTTAAGGTAATTGAAAGAATCAAATTTTCGCTTTTATAGTTACTACATCACTTACTGAGTGTGCCATATCCTTTTCGGAAGTTATTTGATGATCACCCGGTATAGGTTCTCTTCTAAGCGTGATTATGAGATCTTCCATTGCTATTTCGAATACAAAACGACCTAGTTTAATTAACTTCTATGGTTCTGCTGAATAATGCTGATGATGAGCTTTTGCGGCAAGGGTGAGACATGTAATACCTAAATAATTCTTTGAATAAATATCCTACTTGGTGATTTTTTGATGTGGTCAAGGTTGTCTGAAATATTTGAATGATTTGGGTATTTAACTGTGTGATGATGATAAATAAATAATTATGTAATGTGATATGAAATCTATTAAACGTTTTTTTAGAAAGCTAATATTATTACATTTCATACCTAGAAAATTAGTAGCGTCGTTAATTTCAGTGACCACTTATTTTTGTTCAGTAAGCAGGTAAAAATAAAAGACGCCTCAATTTAAAGCTATTACTTAATTCTTGGCTTTCAATTATGCTCAAAAGTCAAACTTATAAGACGTGAACACATGAGTATGGTTGTCCTAAATTACTCTAAAAGATGGGGCCAGGCACCAGAGGTAATCTTTAAAGATGTGCCTCCTATTTTCATAATTTCACTGACCTAATCCAACGTCTTCTCTACGACGATGTTCTCATTTCTGATTCCATTAGCTTAAGGCACCTAAGCCGCCGTCTACCTTTATATTCTTTTAAATATTCATAAAACGGCTTCGCCAACCCTACCTGTATTATTCCATCCACCGATAACTGGCTCTTCTAGCCATAGAATGATAAAAACTAGAAAGCGAATCCGGACACCTTTAGTGATATAGTCGTAAACCAGTGGCTTGTAAGCCAGTAGTTACCGAAGCCAGCGGCAAGAAACGAATAACCAGCCGCTTGATACCAGGCCATATACCTTGATAGACTTAAGCATCGAGAAACAATTAATCACTGATGACACAAACACCACTGATGGATGTAACCAAGGCTCAATTTCAATTAGGTAAAAACTTCAACAGGATGATAACTTGTGCAGTTAACGGGTGTAACTACATTATCAGAAAAGCACGAATAACATTAATGTGTGAAACAATTCGGTAACATGCTTATCATGTGTAACAAACAATAGTTTTGAAAGTTGATTTCCGCATCACAATTGAGGTTTTTTTCACACCTCTTGTAATGGTCTCCAAGTAGGGATTAATATCCATTTGTTACGAGGTACCACACAAGCAAATAAGCTAGGGGCGTATTCCAGCACACCCAGACCCGAGTCAATTCAGAAAAGATCGTTTCTTTTCCGGTGCTACAGCGCACTACGCCAATCGTGTCGTCTTAAAATAATTGAGGCGCACCCGGTAGAAACATCCTTCTAGGTGTTACTATTCCAAGCTTCTGGCCATAATATTATCTCATCCGGCAGGCTCTGTGCCGCCGCCTCACATTTGAACGCCTCGCTGACGCGTTGCTATTAGAGACATTGTACCGGTAACCTAATTAGGCCTCTGCTATTGCCAAATTATTTACCTTAGAGGCTTAACAGAGAAAATCAAAGTACAGAATGGAAATCCATTTTCTGTATTATGTAGGTTTCATTAATAGGTATATATCCGTACTTGTGGGTTTTGGAGATGAATCATATTTATTTTAGGTAACACCCGAGATAAATACTTATCAGATTGGCAGTAGCTAATTATTAGTTACTGTTTGTATTGTCTGATCTTAATGAAGAACAGAAATCACAATATGCTACAATACCTATGTTGTTAATTTATATTTGTTTAAATGAATTTTTGTTGTATATTCCTTTATGATTATTTTTTTCTCTTTGTTTTATATTCTTTTAGGTTTATTTGTATCAAAATGACACACTGCTTGTACTTTACTAACGCCTGTTGTAAACCCAAAATAAGTTTAACAGAGTAACTGCTGAGTTTCTCGCCGGGTCTTCTCAGCAAGAAACAACTCTGACGCGCTGGTAGAGTCGCATTAAGTCTGTATACTGTTTATTTACATATCCATATTACTATGGTATTTATGTCTATTATTTAGTATATTTTGCTGTAAATTTGACGATTGAAAGTACTGATACAGTCTATTTGAATAAAGTTATTTGAGTTTGCGTTTGAGTATAAATAAAGTGAAAGAAGTAGTTACTGACATGTTTTATAGAAGTAAGTCTTAAGCTGCTTTCCACCAGAGATGTGCTATGCTACTTTGCTTGGTCCACATAGCATAGTGCTAGTGGAAACGGGTTTTACTAAGCTATGTCAGGCACATGACAGGACACATGGATGCGTGGTATGGATGCGTGCAGTGCGTGACATCGCTTAGCTCGAGCTGCGCATCTTTCTCGCACCTTGCAGCAGCGCTTGTTCGTAGCACATCTCACTTGCTCCGTTACATAGCCTCATAGTTTCGTAACTTAGCTTGCACAGCTTCTTAGCATAGCTGCATAGCACATCTCTGGTGGAACAGCTGCCTTACTGAAATCTGTAACACAAGTGTTGTAACGATCTATGGCCTACGCTCGACGTAGACCATGGATCGTTCTCTGTCTGTCTTTACTTTCAAATGCCGAAGAATTTATGTATTTTGTATGATATATTCTTTAACTAGCGGCCCCGACAAACTTCGTTCTGTCAAAAGTTATTGACAGCTGTGAACATTTAGTATGGAAAAATGTTTTTTTTTTATTTGACAATTTGTCATTTTTTTTAATATGACAAATTGATAAGTACTATTAAAAAAAATCCCGATGTAGACAAATCCAAAAACACAAAAATCATAAAAACCGGTCCACCCGTTCTTGAGGTGTAACTAACACGACTTTCTTTCATATATATAGATATTAATATAATTACAAATGTCTTATTGCTATAGGTTTTTAACGAGCACCCGACCTGTTCCATGAGTTTACGCCGATGACAGTCGCTATCGTGTGTTGTCACGGTTTTGTACAGCCCTGTTATTAATAATGTAACTACGAGTAAAGTGGCAACACCTTGCTGTACTCACCTACCTTAGTTCATTTGAGGTACTGAGGCTCTTGTAATGTGCTTTTGCCGGTACTCTGTAACGATGCCGTTTCCCTTCAGTCTCGTGGACGTTAGAACCTCCACGATCGCTGGAAACTTCATGGTTTAACCGCTGGCCATTAAAAGTATTTTGTACTTGTTTTTCAAGATTTGATTCAATTCGATTTTTGTTTCGCATTGCATGCGCAGCTTTTTTGATTCAGTCCTACCAAAACCATCGTACTGAACAGTTGTGAGCATTTTACTAGATTACCAGTTTAAATATAACTTACGTGATGGTGTATTTTTAAATACTTTAAATAACCAATTATTGTAAACAGTTAAAACAGTTATAAGTAACAGGAACCCGCGTATCGGGTTCTTCTTTCCTACCTATACTTTTCCCTATTTAATAAACAAGTCACTGGATTGGCTGATCTTTTATTAACTATTCCACAACTACATCTATTCCTAAATATTGTGTGACGAATCCGGCGCTTCAGCTCCTGTATTGCTGGCCTGCAACGAGGCTTTCGTTATAACTCAATACCAAATCAAAGTGAGGTTACTGAAGCAAATGTAGGTAAAAGACGAAAATATTTAATGGCAGGCGAAGTGCGAGACAAGTTCTTTTTATTAACTTACTGCTCAAAATTAAATTTTCACTTAACGTTTTCAAGCCATTGGAATTCAAAAGGCTTCACTGTGAAATAAAAAGTTCCTTTAAATAAAATGGCATTCCGTTTTAATACCGGCTCATTAACGCACAAGTGCATGGGAATAAAACAGAGGTCACTTGAGCGTGTGGGTTTTAATTAAATAGTTTAATTAAATTTTAGAGTAGCCATCCGACTGCGAGACGGCTGGTTCGTTACTCCGCGTTTCACACTTAACGATCTGGTCCAAGTTAGGAACGATTGTTTTACAAAAGTTTGAAAGAAAAATTAACATGTAGGTAAGGAATCATGAAAACATGGAGTTAATAAAAAATTCAGTGGTGTTGATCTTTTTGTCGGCTCCAAGGCGCTGTTTCTGAATAATATCAAACGAAGTTTATACGGCCCCTATATTAGTATTTGCAACTAAATGGAATGTCGTAGGTATTTGGCTCCGAATTTGCTGATGAGAAAAAGCTGTAAGTGCGAGTTGGTTATTGATTTTATGAAGTTTTGAAAATGCATATTCAACTATGTTGGTATGGTGTATGTGCAGATTAGTATAGTCTATGTTATGTATGAATATATATGATTATATTTACTTTGTGTTTGTATGATTATGATCTGTTATTGTGGTGGGTATCTTGTATTATTCTCGCTGTGGTGAATATTTGCACTGCGGTTAAAGTTTAGTAGTTGTGGTTCATTAAGTCGGTTTCCCTTCAGTTTTTGAATGATATTTAAATCTTTGCATTGTCGTTGCACTTTTGTTCATCTCGAGCACCGATTTTAATACGTTGGATAGTCTTAATTGGCCTACATAATTGTATTTAATATTGTACTTAAAATTGTATTGAGCTGTGTACAGTCCCTGAATAAATAATGCCGATAAGTATCGCTAATAAAATAAATAAGGCTAAAATGCGGGTCGCACGAAAATTTATGAGAATGTCTAGATGCGTTGCGCATCTTAGCCCAGGGGCCATTACAATGCCTCATAACTTGTCAAGTTCATTCCCTAAACTGAGTATAGCAAACAAATTCGTAATTTGATCTATAATTCAAAGCCAGACAGCGGTTACCTGGCACGCATCTTCTAAGCTAGATATTTACTGAAGAAATTGCTAGCTACCCTTAGTTTAGGGAATTAACTTGACTGGGTATAAGCGATTGTAATAAGAGCCCTGCAGGTGTTTGCCGCATACCATAGGGTTGCCCTGTGCTTGCCTGAACCATGCTCGAGCCAGCTGAGATTTTGCCCAAGTCTGAAATACTTTCAGAGTTATATAGGTCGACAGCTTTATTAAGAGAGGAGTGATTTCCTGCGCTTTTCCGTGCTTTATTTTATTTTTATTGATTCACATTCGATTACTAGGTGTATAACATTATACAGGTGGTAGATATAACGATACAAAGAACTTAGAACATAGTTACCCAGAAGATATAGCAAATGTGAACTCAAACTCAAACTCAAATAGCTTTATTCAAATAGCCTGTATGAGTACTTTTAAATCGTCAAATTTACAGCAAAATACACTAAATAACAGACATAAATACCATAATAATATGGATATATAAATACACATTATACAGACCATTATCTGTATACTGTGTATTTTATCTCCCAAAGTTGATCTTAGTCATAAAATGTTGACCTCTTTTCTGACATAAAACTCTTTGCTAAGATTTAAAAAAAAGACTTCTTCTTTTTAGACGGAGCATCTTGATAAACCGTGCGTTTTACATTACAATAACGCACAAGTGCATAATAAGATACAATACGATATTTAAATTGGTGAAATAAGAAACCCTTTACGAGCAAATATGTTATAAAAAAAATTATAACTGCTTTAACATGTGATTAGAGATTTGTTTAAGAAAGTCCAAGTTTTATTTATTTCCTCGCAAATATGTTATAAAACGTCGTATGACATACGTGCGCTTTGATATATACAGCCTCTGCTTTCTTGTAGCCCTCGCCTACGGCTCGGGCTAGCAATATCGCCTCGGCTCTAATTTTCAACTTACCGCACTTATATCATAATGTACTTGTTCACAAATTAGCGATGCGCGCGCATCAGTCAGCGCTTTTTTTAGAGCAAAGGCATAAAAACAACCAGTATTACTAATAAAGTAAATTAATGTTTTTGTGTTTTTGTTACAGATAAATGGTTGTAATTTATTGTCAAAATCAATTAAATTAAAGAATTAAATGTTTATTTATTATATTTTATCTCTCAAAGTTAATTTTATTCATAAAATGTTGCCTTTTTTTCTGACATAAAAACTCTTTGCTAAGATTTTAAAAAGTACCGTTGGTTTTAGATAGAGCATCTTGATAAACCGTGCGTTCTACATTACAATATCGCACAAGTGCGTAACGAGATACTTAACGATATTGAATTTGGTGCATTAAGAGACCCTTTACGAGCAAATATGTTATAAATGTTATTTTGTTATTGAGTATTTAAAAATTCACCGAATGAGTAAGCATCTTGATGTAAGAGCGTAGACTTCGTGAAAATGATTTTAAATTTGGTTCGTTTTTCTATAAAGTAGCAATATATTAAATATTTGACCTGCCATGTATGGCAGTCAAATATTTAATATATTGCTACTTTATAGTCAACAATTTAATTGCTTGAACATTATTTTGTAAAATGAAACTGCTTATAACTTGTCCGGCCTGCGATTGCACACCAGTACACCACAGCCCAGGAGCGTGCTATCTCATAATTAATTAAAAATATTTCTTCCAGCCTCTATGTAATTGCGCCTATTTACCCCTCCACCCCCCATTGAGCTTCCGCTTTCCCTAATGAGTAAATGTTGAGTGTCGTCATTCGCTAATTGTGTTACATCTTAATTATCAAATAGAGCGAAAGCTTCGCACTTAATTTATATTTTATTGTGACAATTTGTCGTCATTTGTTCCGAGTTGGCTAATTCAAAGTATCGTATTCAGTAGGATGAACTAGATTTATTCGCTGATCGCCTAGCGCAAATCTGTGCTGCGGCCTGTACTTTTTTCAGCATGTAATTTATCTTTTTTGGTTTAGTTATATTATTATTATTATTTTTTGATTATTGTGACTTTTGTTATATTTACTATTGTTTGATTTGTTTTCTCTATTTTTTGAAATTTAATTTGATATTTTTTATTGTTTGACATTTTGTTATTGTAATTTTTTTTTTCTATGTTTTTTTTTAAATATTGTAAATTAATCTCATTTTTTTATTGCTGACTTGCTGGTGTTTTGGTGTAAACTGTTAACCTGCATGTACATTTTATGAATAAATAAATAAATAAATAAACTCAAAACACTGAAGATGATGTTAGCTTGAATAAAACTTCATAGTTATTACTGAAAAATAATAATATAATAATATAATAAGGATTGTTGGTTAGCTTTATTGGTAGTGGATCCTCCCTAAAAAGGATCGCAGTTTCGAACCCCTCACAGGATAAACATTCCTGTGACTAACCTGGATTCGTCCCGTTCTCGATCTTTAATATGCTATTATCTTTAAACACTATCTTAATAATACGAAATATTAACTATCAGTTTCTGGCACCCAGAGCGTCTGTGAATAGTATTTTACTTCCATTGTAAAAAAATCTGTGCACACAGATACAAATAAGGAAAAAAAGTGGGTTAGAACATTCATCAAACTGTTCGCAAAACCTGGTAGCGCGTAGCACGTGCCAAGCACCGACAATGTGATGATAAACATTTTACTAAAGTTAAAAAGAACAAACCGCCTAGATTATTTTGATTGCCGATGCACCAGGTGTTTAGTTAAAGATAAAAAAAACTCAAAAAGTGACGTGCCATGTGTATGTACTTACCATATTAACATAGACAGTAAAGTAAAGTAATTAGCCTATATGCTGTTCCACTGCTGGGCAAAGGCCTCCATCATTGAAATCAAGTCATCGCTACAATGGATGGGTATTGGCTTAATTCACCACGCGTGCCAAATGCGGGTTGGTGATCACAAACCCGGGCTATGTTCCGAAAAATCCGAGAACACACTTTGCCCAACCTGGGAAAGAAACGAGCTCTGAAACCACTCGGCCACGCGCGCGAGTGCACTAAAGTTTAATTTCGTTAAATTAACGCGCGCTACCTAGTGATTTGCAAGAACTCTACTAACGCCCGAATCCGGAAACGTCAATCAAAGCTGAGCAGTCCTTACAAGTATAGCTGTCCCTTTTATTTCTATTGACATGTGACAAGGCAGCATCAATTTGAGGGTGTGCTCAACTTTTGATAAGCGTTTGTGGATACGGGGGTAAGTAATTTAATTCGTAATTCTTTATTTCTTCAACTTCAAAAACTATAGTACCACTTTTTGCCTTATCATTTTTTCGTCCAGTTTGATAGGAATCGTTTGTCTGATTTTGGCAGTGATAAATGCAAAAGACGAAAATGTACTTAAACAAAGGGTATTTTAGGAAAAGACGTAAGCCCTCTGGCTAATCATCAATGAAATAATAACAAGGCTGCCGTTGCACTTAATAATGTTTAAGCACCCATTTCACTCTAAAGAAATTGATTTTAAAATAAAATATATGTCGATAGGTCTTTTTCAGACTGATTAGCGTACTTCAATTAACGTCCAGTGAATACAAAACTAACTACTCGTAGTTTCAAACAAACAAAGTAACACTGGTATGTTCGGTATAATTGGGGCTTTGTTTATTTGTAACTTTATATTGAGCTTCTTGCATGAAATACTGGCTCAAAACTGGCTAATTGTATTTGCTGCAACATTTCTGTTAAAAAGCTGCACTTTTTTTATTGGATGTATGTCAGATACTATGATAGTAAATGGTTTAATATTCTGCTCTATTCGGTATGTCTAACTAACATAAGGTACCGTCACGTCAACGACAACCGTTGCGATCAGAAACTTCTACCTATACACCCTGACCTATTTCCACGTGTCTTAAGCGCCCGAAGATGTGATTTTATAACTGATAGACAAATTATCAGGAACAAAACAAAACTCTGCATCAACAGTATCTTTGGCATGGCTACCAAAATTTATAACTGCTTTCCAAAAAAAATTAGGACATATAATAATATTCAGACAATGGTTTTTTTTATTGCTCGTATCGAAAACTGCAGAAATGCCTTTTCACGCCCCGCTTGAAGAACCCGGGACTATAAGAGGAAAGAAACACATGTGCTGGAAGGGCGTTCTACGTCTGGGTGGTACGACAAAGAAACGAGTCACCGAACCTTTTAGTTTGGGCCAACAAATGCTGAATTGTGTGTGGATGACGCCGCAGTCCAGCACGCGTGGTACTGGAGAGGAACGGTGAGGGTGAAATGAGCTGGAATAACTCGTCAGAGCATTCCCCATTGTAGAAGCGATAGAGAACACTTAGCCTGGCAATGTCTCTACGCAATTGGAGAGGCTCAAGGGTCAAAGTTGCCTCTGGGTTTCCAATAATACGGATAGCACGCCGCTGCAACCTGTCAAGAGCTTCGAGTAGGTACTTGGCGGAACCGTCCCAGAGATGAGAGCAGTATTCCACACACGAGCGGACTTATGTCTTATACAAAAGACAGAGCTGCCCAGGCGTGAAGAATCGCCTCACTCTGTTCAGTACTCCGAGTTTACGGAATGCAGTTCTCATGACGCTCTCAATGTAGTCCCGCTGGTTTAGGTCCAGTGTTCACTAGCCTGTATCGCCTCTCCTACAATTCGGGTCTTGTGCCGCTGTCTTGGAGGGAGGCGAACGTTCAACCAGTTCCCAAAAAAGGGGACCGGTCTGACCCTGCCAATTACCGTCCGATAGCCGTAACCTCAGTTTTAGATAAAGTGTTTGAGCGGATCATAAACACGCAGCTCATCCGCTACCTAGAGGATCACTCTCTCATTCACGACCGTCAGTACGGCTTCCGACCAAAACGGTCTACGGGTGATCTTCTAGCGTACGTAACACACATCTGGGGGGAGGCTATGGACAAGCATGGGGAATCTTTGGCCGTCAGCCTTGACATTGCCAAAGCTTTCGACCGTGTATGGCATCGTTCGCTTATTTCCAAGCTTCCGGCATATGGTCTGCCACCTCGCCTATGCGACTGGGTCGCCGGATTTCTGGAGGGACGTAGAATTCGTGTCCTTTGTGATGGTCGAAAATCACGCTTTCTCCAGATTAATGCCGGAGTGCCGCAGGGCTCCGTCTTGTCGCCGACGTTGTTTCGTCTGCATATCAATGACATGTTATCTCTTGGTAATATTTATTGCTATGCGGATGATAGCACGGTCCACGCGCGTTTTTTCGAGCGCCCTGGGGCAAAGCAGACTGACATCGAGGAGAAGAGGTGAAGTCTTGTTGTTGAGCTTGACGGAGTGTTGGACCGCATTTCAGAATGGGGTGCATGCAATCTTGTCGAGTTCAATGCCAAGAAAACGCAGGTGTGTGCATTCACAGCAAAGGCGTCGCCGTTCCTTTCCCATCCCACTCTTCAGAGCACCCCGCTACCGATTAAGGATAGCCTAAACATCCTTGGCATGGATGTTCGTAGCAACCTAAACCAGCGGGACTACATTGAGAGCGTCATTAGAACTGCATCCCGTAAACTCGGAGTCCTGAACAGAGTGAGACGTTTCTTCACGCCTGAGCAGCTCTGTCCCTTGTATAAGACACAAGTTCGCTCATGTATGGAATACTGCTCTCATCTCGGGGACGGTTCCGCTAAGTACCTACTCGAAGCTCTTGACAGGTTGCAGCGGCGTGCTATCCGTATTATTGGAAACCCAGAGGCAACTTTGACCCTTGAGCCTCTCCAATTGCGTATAGACATTTCCAGGCTAAGTATTCTCTATCGCTTCTACAATGGGGAATGCTCTGACGAGTTATAAAAAAAAATAAAAAAAATAAAATAAAAAATAATAATAAAAAAAGCCTTTTATTTCTTACTAGATAGGTATAAATTAACAAAACATGCATTTTACTTAAAAACTACACTAAATTCTTGAAAAATTATAATATTACAAATAAAATATGTACATCAACTTTTAAGCTAGTAAGAACCCCTCGTTCTCGAAGGTGAAGGCCTCCTCTAAAGATTTCCAAGTGTCCCTGTCTTTCGCTAACTCCATCCACTGTTTGCCAGCCACTTGCACGATATCATCAGCCCAGCGGGCAGCTGGTCTACCTCTCCTCCTGGTGCCCGGCGGTCCGTTCCAACATGTTATTCTCTGAGTCCATCTATTGTCTGTTAGTCTAGCTATGTGGCCGGCCCAGCGCCACTTTAATTTTTTGCAGTGATATAGAGCATCAGTAACTTTTGTCTTTTTCCTTATAGTTTTGTGTGATATTTTATGGATTCTTCTAATTTTTAATAAACTCCTTTCCATGCCTCTTTGACATGTTCTGATTTTAGATTTCACTTTATGTGTGAGCTTCCAGGTTTGGCTAGCGTAGGTTAATGATGGCAGTATACAGGAGTCCATAATTTTTTGTTTAATTAAGATTGGCATATCACTCTTCATAACTTCTTTTAGGCTCCAAAATGTTTTCCATGCATTTGAAACTCTCCTTTCTATTTCATGTTTATTTCTCTGCTTACCAAACGAGATTTGCTTACCTAGATATATGTAGGTGTCAACGTACTCGAGCGCTTTATTTTCAAGGTATACAGGATATTTAATAAAGTTTGTCATAATGTTGGTTTTGCTGCGATTAATATCCAGGCCTACTTTTTGGCTTGCGAAGTGCAGGGCGTTTATCATTGACTGAAGCTCGGCTGCGTTTTCAGAAAACAGGACAATATCGTCGGCGAATCTTAAATGGCTGATAAAGTGATTGTTCACATTTAAACCAACCTCTCCCCAATCAAGTTGTTCAATTACTCGTTGTAACACTGCTATGAATAATGACGTCACCCTGTCTCACTCCTCTTTTGATTGGTATCCAGGGCCCGGTCGTCTCTAGTTTAATTCTGCTGTTGCAATTTTGATAAATATGTTGTAGTACCTTCAGATATGGCATTTCAACATTTTGCTGTTGTAGAGACTCCCATATCGAGTGATGGTACAAAGTGTCAAAAGCTTTTTGATAGTCAATAAACACAAGGTAGAGAGGTCTATGAAACTCTTGGTATTTATCTATGAGCATTTCGATAGAGTGAATATGATCCACAGTAGAGAAACCTCTTCTAAAGCCGGCTTGCTCTACTGGTTGGTGCTTTTCAATAGTGCTTCTGATTCTCTTTTCTAAGATTGTTGAGAATAATTTGCATACTGACGAAAGTAGGCTTATTGGTCGGTAGTTACTAATATTCTTTGGATCTCCTTTTTTGTACAGTAAGATTATATCAGATTCAGTCCATTGTTCAGGTATATCAGCCGTTTGCAACACCAAATTAAAAAGCTGTGTTAGAGGGCTTGCTAGATAGATACTTCCTAGTTTCAGAGCTTCGTTGGTAATCTTATCAGGTCCTGGGCTTTTCTCAAATTTCAATTTAGCAATTCCATTCATTACCACGGTTTCGTCTATGTCTTGCATATTATGTACGTGTGTATTTAACGATGCTTTAAAAGACGGTTTGTTATTACTATAACTGTATAATTCCTTATAGAAATTAGTTGCAACTTGAAGTATTTCATTTCTATTGCCAGTTGTTTTATCCGAAGCTTTAAGTTTTTCTATCCAAGTTTTGTGTGATCGTAATTCTTTGTTAGCTCTCTTTAAGCTTCCAGACTGTAGTACGTGTTTTTCAATGGTCTTTTTTCGATGGGCTTTGTAGTCGTTCCGGATTAATTTACTTATAAGTTTGTAGAGAGCTTTAAGTTCATTTTTCATGCTTCGTGTCTTTGGTTTAGTATTTTGGAGCTGTTGACGTCTTAACATTAATTTTCTCGTATGTTCTGAAATGACTGAGTAAGTAATTTTGTGCTTCGAAGAGTCATGCGCGGTTTTGAGGCTTTTGTATATTGCAGCAACAATTTTATCATGAAGTTCTTGTACTGTGTAACTTTGATCTCTGTTAATCATTTGTTCTAAAGTCTCGTTAAGTGATTTTTCGTAGGCTACTATTTCATCTTCATTTTTCAAAGTTGATTTTGCACTATTTCCGAAGGTTTTTCTATTTTTCTTTGAAGGCTGTAGTTTTAATGAAGCTCTTACCAATCTTTGATCGCTAGGATAATTACAATTGATCACTTGCATGTCTTGAGCACATTCTTGAAGGTTAGTTAATATGTAGTCTAGTTCGTTCTTTACTTTGCCATTTGGTGATATCCAAGTCCATCTTTTACTATTTTTCTTTTTAAAAAAGGTATTTAAAATTGCTAGTTTTTGTTCACATGCAAATTGTATAAGTCTTTCACCTCTACTATTTCTGTCGCCATAGCCATGTTTTTTCATAATAATATTTTCTTCTCGTTTTGGTTGGCCGATTTTAGCATTGAAATCGCCCATAACTATTAAATGTTTGCCTGTTAAATTTAGGGCTTTGTTTACAGTGGCATAAAAAAGTTCAATCTCTTTATCGCTTGCTGACTCTGTTGGAGCATAGCACTGTAATATGCTTAATTCAATGCTGTCGATCTTTAACTGAAGTAGAGCCACTCGTTCTGATATGCCTTTGAAACATATTATGTTCTTCTTATGGCGTTTATTGACAATGAACCCTACTCCGTACAAGCCTGGCGTTTGTCCCATGTAGTAGAGAATGAAGTCTTCATGCTCTTCTATTGAATTGCCAAGCCGTCTTATTTCAGCAAGTCCGATGACGTCGTATTTTATATTTTTTAGAGCTTCGTTTAATTCTAGACGACGAGAGTACGATGATAGCGTTCTGACATTATATGTTGCTATGTAGAGTTGGTTGTGCCTAGAATTATTTACTACATTATATATCTGTGTTTTCTCCAGAGGGTTTTGGTCTACGTCTCCCACGGGGACCGGCCGTGTTGGGAGAGGCGGAGATGAGGGGTGTCTTAGTTTTTTGGAGTAATATCTTGGTACTCTTGGCTTGAAAGCGCTTTCACTGGGTTCAACTGTGAGGGTCGCAAAAAGTTTGTTATATTCTGAGATTTATTTTTCTTGGGGGCTTGTTTCGCTTGTTCTCCATTGGTTGATGTTTTATCAGCACTCGCAGCTTCAGGGGACTGTGACATAAATCTTTTATTAGAATTTGTACTCCTGATAGTATGGGTTTGGTTGTCTCTAGATTTTATTTCGACTATTTTGTCGTAGCGAAACATTACTTTTTCTCCAGATAGATATCTTCTTTGGAGTTCCTCCTGGAGGTCTTTTCGTTTTTGTAGAACATCTGGAGTGTAGTCTTCCTTTATATAAATACCAGTGTTTTCTAGTTTTTTCTTCTGTTTTAAGATTTCGAGTGTTCTACTAGTCGTTGTAATAGTCACTACAACTGGTCTAGCTTTGTCTTTATTTCTTCCTAGTCTGTAGACAGTTTCAATTTCCCATTTTGTGCATGCTATCTTCATTGTATTATTAATGGTTTCTATGATTGACTTAAGCAGATCTTCATAATTTTTCTCTGTTTCTGGAACCCCGAAGAAAATAATGTTTTTCCTCCTCATTTGTTTTGATATAAAATCAATAGCTTTTTGTTGATTCTCGATTTTTTGTTCCAGTTCTTTTGTTTTTGTTTCAAAGCCTTTGAATTTTTCGTCGATATTTTTGTTAATAGACTCTTTTATGTTTTCCTCCACTTTTATTATGTCCAACTTCTGCTGTGCTAAATCATTTTGAATATTTTGTAGAGCTTTCATTATATTTTCCATTGTTTACTATGATTATTCACTATAAGCGACCTCTAGTAACGGATGTCACAACTAGCAGCAATTTGGAAAGCAGCTGTGGCGGTAGTGGTTATTAGCAAGTGTTTCGGTGTAGTTCACCTAGACGTTCATAGATGGCGCTTATTGGTATTCCAAAATAAAAGATGATTAATTATGATTTGCAGTTTTTAGGTTAAATTTCCAATTTCGAAAGTAATCGTTTTTCACTGATTCTTGCACTTGTGGTAAGATTGGACTGACCTTTAAATTGTACTGTTGTATCGTTCTGCTCCGGAGTTCGAATACAATTATATTTTCCCAGGTGTAAACCGTCTGGTGATATTTTCAAATCTTCGTAGATTTTCGGCAATTTTGCACCAGATTTCAATGTCCTATTGTTGGTTTGCACTTTCTTTCATAATATTGTAACACATCCGGTAGGGAACAACGGTTATTTATAATTTTAATTCGATAACTTGTAAAGAGCCGATGTAAACAGTGGCACAGTAGCGCCCTCTTCCTGACGAGTTATTCCAGCTTATCCCACCCTCACCCTTCCACTCCCGTACCACGCGTGCTGGACTACTGTGTCACCCACACACAATTCAACATTTGTTGACCCGAACTAAAAGGTTCGGTGACTCGTTTCTTTGTCGTACCATCCAGATGTGGAACGCTCTTCCAGCACATGTGTTTCTTTCCTCGTATAGTCCCGGGTTCTTCAAGCGGGGCGTGAAAAGCCTTCAAGGTGAGGATGGCGAGCCCAGTGATTCGTTTGAATGACTTGGCTTGTCAACCTCATATTTGGACCTCACGACCACTTTCCATCAGGTGGAGTGAGGTCATCTTGACGGGCAATATAAAAAAAAAGGTTGCTACGAACATCCATGCCAAGGATGTTTAGGCTATCATTTATCGGTAGCGGAGTGCTCTGAAGAGTGGGATGGGAATGGAACGGCGACGCCTTTGCTGTGAATGCACACTCCTGCGTTTTCTTGGCATTGAACTCGACAAGATTGCACGCACCCTATTATGAAATGCGGTCCAACACTCCGTCAAGCTCAACAACAAGACTTCGCCTCTTCTCCTCGATGTCAATGTGCTTTGCCCCAGGACGCTCGAAATAACGCGCGTGGACCGTGCTATCATCCGCATAGCAGAAGAAACAATATGTTATGGTATGAACAGTGATTTTGTATGAAATCATGTAAGTAAGTAAACCTACCTAGAAGACTATTTCCAAATTACTCGTTTTCTTCTGGACAAATATGTATTTACCCACATCTGTGAATTTCTCATGTAAGTGACTGTATGGTTTTGAATGAGGAAATAAATATTTTCAAACCTAAACAAAGTCGGCGACAAGACAGAGCCCTGCGGCACTCCGGCATCAATCTGGAGAAAGCGTGATTTTCGACTATCGCAAAGGACACGAATTCTACGTCCCTCCAGAAATCCGGTGACCCAGCCGCATAGGCGAGGTGGCAGACCATATGCCAGAAGCTTGGAAAGAAGCGAACGATGCCATACACGGTCGAAAGCTTTGGCAATGTCAAGGCTGACGGCCAAAGATTCCCCATGCTTGTCCATCCTCCCCCCAGATGTGTGTACCCTAGAAAATCATCCGTTGACCGTTTTGGTCGGAAGCAGTACTGACGGTCGGCTTTTCGAATATCTGACGGAAAGGGCTTTCTATTCGGTTCAAGAATTGACACATAAAAATAATTGACATATCACCAACACACACACACACGCTCTCCTGACATTACCTAACCACCTATTATGTGTCTTCTAAAACACAGTGTTGGGTGAAGAAAGCTATCGTAATTTCTGCCATTATTTCTGAAAAGGAGTAAAAAACTTACCAAATTTGTCGATGGTTATACTTCTCTTGACACCTGAAGGCCGTTGGCGCCATCTAGCGTAGCTGTCAACGTCAATAGCGTTGTGATTTTTGCCGCGCATGGAGTACTTTCTTTTTCATTTGCAAGAAAAAGGTTAAAATCAGATATAAATTAATGAACACAGTGCTTAAAAGTGTAATGGAAAACAGTGGTGAAACGCAGAGATTGGGTTCTGTCGCCCCGGATAGGGGACGGGCCCAATCCGGTGCTTCGGACCCCTCTTCTTCATCCTCGGAGGATGAACGATTTGCGTCTCCACCTCCGAATAAAAGGCGTAAGTTGTACCGGCGAGATAATACTTATAACTACGACCCACGAGTCGACAATTTAATGACACAGATGAGTTATATTTCCAATTTTATTGCACATAATTTGCCAACCTCATCTCAAAAACCACGTGTTAGCTTACCTTGTACGACTATACAGTGTGATGTTGAACCACAAAACCAGTTTTTAAGTGTACCTGCTTCGACAAGTACTTTTTCGTTAGGTGAGGTTAACATTAACCACGACGAAAACAGAATTATACCTCCTGCTAATCCGGAGCGTCTCAGAGAATTAATCAAATTGCAACAATTTGACACCCAAGCCTGGAAAGGCATAAGATACAAAAAATCTATGCAGACATGTATGGCTACACCTGGGTTTGTAGGCCTAAAAATAAATGATGAGTTATGCCATTTTAATAAAACTAAGGACTTTCTAGCGTCCACTGAGTCTCTTATGGCCAGTTTATCTAATGCTGTTTTAGAACAAAGGCATCTAAATCAGCAAGCATTACAAAATGTTTTGGATTGGGCTTCGGCCAATCCGGCAGATTTAAATATAAACAAATTGCTGGAAAAAAATTCAGTTTTATTCGGTCCAGGTTCTGCTGTCTCTAAGAATTCAGAGGTGACAATGCAAATAATCTGTGGTAAGAGAGCAGAGTGCATAGAATTGAGACGTGATCGTATTCTAAAAGAAATAGAAAACACGAACCTTCGGACATCACTACAGAATGTCCCTCCGAGCTCTGAATACTTGTTTAGCCGAGAAGGCCTCCAACCTATTATTCAATCTCTAGGTGGGTCACAGACCTGGTTAAATACTCCAGGCTATTTAATTAAAAAGAAACCATATAATTCACATGAACCTAGCTCTTTTAAGAAAAATTATAAACCAAGTAATAGTAAAAACTCTAACTTTAAAGGAGATAGAAAATCTAAGTTTGCTACAAAGAGGCCCTTTCGTCGCAACAACATCCCAGATCAATCAAACACTAACTCCAAGCAAAATTGACTGTCACAAAGGGAGCTTCAAGGGGGGTTGTTTGAGAAACCATGCAGAAATTTGGCAAAAGATGGGTGCGAATCAGTTCATACTAAAAATAATAACAAATTGCAGAATTCCATTCAAGTCAAAGCCTCCATTGCAGTTTCCCTGCAAAAATCTTCAAAAAAGATTCTCAACCAGAGCTACCCCGGAGATGACAAATATGATCCAAGATCTCAAAGAGAAAAATATTTTGGAGCAAATCCCTTCCTTGAAGCCAGGATTTCATTCCAAGATGTTTTTAGTGGAGAAGTCAGACGGTGGAATGAGACCCATATTCGACCTACGGGCTCTGAATTCACATGTGAACACGAAGCACTTTCACCTCATTTCTCAGTCAGACGTAGTGGACTTTCTGCAGGATCAGGACTGGTTAGTGAAGATCGACCTCCAAAACGCCTATTTTCACTTGCCAATAGCGGAGGCCCACAGACGGTTTCTCAGAGTAATTTACAACCAGGAAATATTACAACTAACTGCTCTACCATTTGGCCTGTCCTCGGCACCACGGATTTTTGCAGCCGTGTCAAATTGGGTTGCGGAATCTCTACGGGCCAGGGGTGTTCGAATAATAGTCTGTTTGGACGACTACCTACTGGCTCACCAGGACCGGTCAGTCTTAGCCGCTCAGGTTACGGAAACACTGAGTTTGCTAGAGACTTTGGGATGGCATGTCAATCATCCAAAGTCGATTTTAGAGCCTACACAGGAGCTAGAATATTTAGGCATAACCTGGAACTCCCTCAGAAACACTATGAAGTTACCACACAAAAAAATTCAAAAAATAAAAACATTCATATCAAAAATAAAAACAAATTTAACATGCACACTAAGAGAAGCTCAGAGCCTCTGGGGCCTCCTAAATTTTGCTACAATGACCGTTCCCGGAGGACGTCTTCACTGTCGCAAGATGCAATTATTTCTGAGGGGATTTCGGGAAGGACGTCTCAGAGAGAGAAGAGTCCTAACTCAGACTGTCCATCAAGACCTAAATTGGTGGCTAAGAGCAGTAGACTGCGCTGCAAAGCCATTGCGCAGGGGAAAAGTGACACACTTCCTTACCACCGATGCAGCGGATGCAGGGTGGGGCGCTCAGCTAAACAATATGTACCTATCCGGAAAATGGACTCCGATACAAGAGAAATGGCACTCCAACGCCAAAGAAATGTACGCAGTGTACGGTGCGGTTCTAATCCTAAGAGATGCATTGAAAGGAGCCCACATTCTGGTACAATCAGACAACAGAACGCTGGTAGCATATGTCAGAAACGAAGGAGGCACTCGCTCGCTAGCTCTCTTGAATCTGACCACCAAACTTTTAAAATTGACAGAACACCTGGAAATAACACTTTCGGCGAGGTACCTACCAGGCAGACTCAACGGAATCGCAGACCGCCTTTCCAGGGGTCGAGCAGTTCCAGAGTGGCATCTGTTGCCCCAGGCCGCGGAGGCCATATTCAAAGTATGGGGCATTCCAGACGTAGATTTATTCGCCACAAGGACCACGGCGGTCGTTCCAAATTATGTCACTCAGGACTCAACCGATGGGTACGCAATTTTTTGCGACGCCTTCAGTCGTCCCTGGGACTGTCAACTGGGATGGGTGTTTCCACCTCCCAACCTAATACCGCAAGTTCTAGCACACTTGAACGTATCCAAGGGGATGTTCATCATAGTGGCTCCCCAGTGGCCCCAGTGCTTTTGGCTCCCAGATCTCCGAGCCAGAGCGCTGGGAGACCCTCTACCCATAAAGGATCTGCGGAAGACCTTGGTAGATCAAACAACAGGTCGAAGCCCTCCCCAAGTGGACAAACTATCTCTTATGGCATGGAGAGTTGGGGGTGGACAGAGCAAATATCCCACTGGGCTTCAGATGAGAGAGATTTATTAAATCGTAGTTGGCGTGAGTCCACTTTAGCTACTTATAAGGCTCCCATTAAAAGATGGATTCTTTGGTGCAACACGCACAACATAAAGCCTAACTTGCCAACAGGTAATGATGTAGCTAGATTCTTGGCAAAACTATTTTTAGAAGATAAACTAGCCTATAGTACAATACTGTTACACAAATCTGCTGTGTCAACATTCTGTGCCACAGCAACAGAAAATATTTCAAAGAATTTTTTTGTTCAGCAAATTCTGAAGGCTATTTCTCTTGCCAAACCAAATATTCAAAAACCTCCTGTTTTTGATATAAACGTTTTATTTGAATGGTTACAAAACACACCATCCTCAGACACATTATTTGATGTTTCTAGAAGGACGGCCTTGATCCTTCTTCTTGCCTCTGGTAGAAGAATCCATGACCTGACATTATTGGACATATCCCAGGACAGATTAATCGAAGAATCAGATAAGATTACTTTATGGCCACATTTTGGATCTAAAACCGACTCTGGCACACACCGACAATCTGGATGGACTGTGATTAAACATCCAGATGAAAAAATTTGCAAAGTAAGTCATATCAAAGATTTGATTCGACTGTCTTTGGAAAGAAGATCGCAGAATGACATACATCAATTATTTATAACTGTTACTGGTATTATCAAACCAGCAGCCAGGACGAATATTGCAAACTGGATTAAGACCATTTTTAAAGATGTTGGAATTGAGACTCCTCCTGGAAGTATCCGGTCTGCTGTAGCATCCCGAGGCTGGTTGGATGGAAGACCAGTGGATGAGATTCTTAAAAGAGGAAATTGGAAGAGGTCTGAAACGTTTAAGAATCATTACTGCAGGGAAGTTCAGCATACTTCTCACATAAATGATGGTGCTGATTTATTATATGATCATTTTGAAAGTATTTAGATTATTGAAGATGAATTAATTCTTAAATATTGTATGAGAGTTCCTTAATTATGATAATTATTCCTTTGTTTTAGTGATTGTTAGTGGTGATTATTAACATATATTACCTTAAGGATAATGTTGAGTTAGATTAATCTAGATCAACTTCCGACTGATCTAAAATAAGTATCTTAAGCTTGATTAGAATTCATGTTGTTTTTGTTTATTTTATAGCTCTTAGAAGAGTTGTTTCTTTGTTGATTTTATTCAATATATTAATATTTTGCAGACAGTTCTTGTTTTTATTCAACAATAGCGTTGTGCTTGACACCAGCAGATATCAAACAGGTCTTCACCCAACACTGTGTTTTAGAAGACACATAATATAACTGTTTTGCATTACAACAAAACAATTATTATGTGTTGGAGAAAACACAGTGTTGCAGCAAGGTCTTGCTGGTGATTGAAGACTATTGACGTTGACAGCTACGCTAGATGGCGCCAACGGCCTTCAGGTGTCAAGAGAAGTATAACCATCGACAAATTTGGTAAGTTTTTTACTCCTTTTCAGAAATAATGGCAGAAATTACGATAGCTTTCTTCACCCAACACTGTGTTTTCTCCAACACATAATAATTGTTTTGTTGTAATGCAAAACAGTTATATTTTATTTTATTTCTTACCTGCTACGACATTATTGTGATTTTAAATTAAACGATTAATATTTAAAAAAATATTTAAAATTGCATTGTAAAGTGAACTGTAAAAAATTAGGATTAATACTCAATAGTCAATCATTTATTACAAAACCATAATGTAAAATAAGATGTTACAGTAGTGTTTTAGAACAGTGTAGGTAATGGACCCTGTCGGGCACGCAACTTTGGGTTAGGAGAGAGGAAGTGCTTGTAATAACATTAAAATCTAATAAAATTAAAATACAGACCAGAGACGTCACATAAATATAACATTTATCAAGTTATACAATTATTATGGGATTAATTCAAAATAAGAAAATAAAAAATAAAATCATTTAAAAAATAACATAAAAAATAAACACAAAATCCTAATCTGAATATAATTAGAATAATCATTTCCAACTCATTATCTTATTAAATTTTAATAATCAATCTCATTACATTATTTTATAATTTTATAGTATTATCATTAAAATATTCGTTTGTATCATAATAGCATTTATTAATTAGGAACTGCTTTAATTTCCGTGTAAATATTTTGTCATTATTTTCATTCTTAGATTGACAGGCAATTTGTTATATATCTTGATAGAAGAGCCAAAGGTGCTAGAAGATTTTAAATTCAATCGGGAGGCTGGAAGAACTAGTTTATTATTGTGTTGCGGTCTCGATGTGTATTTGCATGGCATATCCTCGATTAAGACATTTGTATGCCAAATGGCAGATCACAGTCGACATCTGTATCTTACAATATTCTTCTCACAATGCAACAACAATATTCTTGTAATAACAAGTAAACAACTTTGACTTTGACTTTGATTTCTATGCCGTGTTAGTTTCTAGTTGTAATCACTAGGGGCGCTGTACCGAAATCTCATACAAAAACGCCAACCTGGTTTACGCGGACGCTAGCGACTGATACTGTTGTTAACTCATGATATACATACTGTTCTGTGAGGAATTGCAGTAAACAGCACGCATTTGCAATATTTAATAAATTAAAGAACTTTTCATGGTATTTTGATTCCAGTTTCAAATGCGTGAAAGATAATATAGATATCTAATCGCCATTGTTCTAGTTCACTTCGATTTACCCTTTCCATAATCAAACACAAAGTTGATTTGTGACTTTCGAGCCTTAGTTAGACACTTGATTAAAAATAATAGTAGAACACTTAAAAGTTTTGAGTTTAAACCTACGTTAAGAGGTTTATGGACCGTTATTCTAAAGCACTTCAGGATAATCTAAGATAATCTAAAAAAGATATAAGTAAATATTAGTATAGTTTTCTTTTTAAAAATGTAACAAAAAATAGGCTTTTCACTATTAGTTGACAGTCGCAAAAGAGTAAGTAACTTAGGAAGTTTTCTGAAGATAACTTGATTTATATTCGACGCTAAATAGAAAAACCTAGGCTCGAAGTAAATGGAGTGATATATGTTCCCGTATTCAGTTTAGCCATTGTGATTCTTTGTGAAGGCTGTCAGAACGGATACCATCGATACATTGAATACATTACGATTTTCCCTATGGATACCGATCGGCTGTTTTTGCCGCGTCATGCTCAGATATTCGAAGATCGTGGGTTTGAATAATGCAATAGTGCGAAATGTTTGGTTGTGTGAGACTTTATTAATGACTTTTCGTGGCACAAAGAAATATAAGACTTCAGTTTAGATGTAGGGTTACATAATATGAGTGTATTCTTTAATTTACACCTGAAAAAAAGTTATTAGTGAGTAATAAGTTGTATCTGTCCACAATTTAGGCAGCCTTGTCGCTCGGGGGGCTTTCACCCCATTGCACGGTGCGCCCGTCTGTCCCCGCAGCGTGAGGAGGCTCGGCACGTAGGCCGGGCCTACCGCTGCGGTGACGTGGTAATCCGCAAGGCTCCATGTCGCCCTATTCCAAAGCGGTGAGGGTATACCCGGGTGTTTTTTAGTGGGTATGCCGCCGGCTCCACCGGCAGAGAGTCCCACACTCCCCTACTGCCCCACCCAGGCAGTGGGATAGTGCGTAAGGCATTTCTCACCCGGAAATCAAAAAAAAAAAAAAAGGCAGCTATAAAATATCTTTTCCAGGCAACCTACAGTTATGGGAAAAATAACTAAGATAGGGGGAAGGTATGTGCATAAAGACACATAAATTAAATATTTTAATTAAACAAATAATGAAGTAAATAATAAGCTTTAAATTTCTTTGTAGGTTTGTATAACGAAGTTTAGTTTGGATGTACACATAACGGCTTAGAACATATCAGGTGGGTATTTTGTTATGTTCTACTTAACGAAACCCATTACTTGTTTTTATTTAAAATAATATATAGGGAGAGGCTTTCGGTTTGGTAAAGTTAGTTTTTCTTTCAATAGGTAAATACTCCAATAGACTTCCCGCTGTAAATTGCTTTTTAGCTATAAGGCCATCTTATCGTACATGAGCTAATTCAATGAAATACTCCTGTAATGGTTTCTATGTGCTACAAATTATCTTTTTTATATCTTTCTACATTTTGCTAGAAAGCATAAGCTTGTACATACAGCCTGAATAAAGCAACTTTCCATATTTTCTCATTCACCCACCATGTATACATCTTCATTGTGCCTCGGATAGACAAACCATTATATAAAGCACAATAGGGACTAATACGCCGGAAAATATGGCTATGGCCTAATTTTATCCAGTGACCGGGACGCGTAAGTATAAACCTCGGTAGACGGTGCTCTGAAACCGTGTGCTGTTTGGGATACTAGTTAAACTCTATCACACATCGGACACTCCGGTTAAAAAGCATGAATCCTTTTTGAAGCCAAGTATAGTTAGGTAGTGAATTTGATGTTGACAACAAATATTTTGCAATGGGTTACCATTTTTGCTTGTTAAAGCAGCAATGTTTAATGTCAATTTGATAGTGTGAAGAGGGTGGGAAGGTGTTAATTCTGTCAGGATAGTTAAAATGACATCTGAATAAACTTAATACTTTTTATCCAATATTCTAGAACAATACTCAAGCATTGATCTGTACTTGAGGAGAGATTTGGCAACGTCGTCGGTTCATACAAAAACGTCACTCAGTCTATATTCAAGTTCAGATTTTGTTTCAGAATACTAGCTTAAGAACTGTTGCGCCTTTTTCACAATTTGTTTAACTATTCAGGATTATAACTATTTTATTGAGTTCAATTAAGGTATCTATACTTGGCAATGTAGAATCCCACCTCTACAAAACAGTCAATCCCTTGATTAGGTTTAGGTATTACGCGTCTGCGATGTTCCGGCTTACTTCCACCCATAAATTGGAAGTCTACCAGACCCACCAGCAAGAAAAAGGCTTAACATAGACTTCAACCTTCAAATATTCACTTGGATTAGGCTGCAACTATTGATATCATGGAACGGACCACCATAGGATAAGAGGTAGACTAGCTGCTCGCTGGGCAGATGATATCGTGCAAGCTGCTGGCAAACAGTGGAAGGACATAGCGAAAGACAGGGACACTTGGATATCTCTAGAGGTGGCCTTCACCTTCGAGAACGAGGGGTTGTGAACCTACTAGTGTGTGGGGTCCTAACTCAAAGTTGATTTAAGTACATATTTATTTGTAATAAGTATTATTATATTTAAGTTTTTATTTAGTGTAGTTTTAAGAAATATGCATGTGTTGTTAATTTATACCTTAAATAGGTAAGAATTAGAAGGCTTTTTATTCATTCATTATATTGAAATTAAATCGGACTAACAAAACGAATACTTATCTCGGTACCACGACCGTACCATGGTTATGATGATTATAAATCATCTTACACAGTATTACTTATTTATTGATAGATCAGTTGACATCAAGGGACCAGTAGATAGGAGTGAGCTGTGGCGCCTAGCCACTGCAAAGATGCTCCATATTCATCGTCACCCTAATTCTTAGCTTTTCAGAATAGCCCAACAAGTAAGGATTTTCTGCCCTAACAGCATAATATCACAGAACTTTAACTTTAGTACCTTTTTGGCCACAATGCTGACTTTCGGTCTGTCATCTCCATCCCGTACGCGTCCACTGCCGAACATAGAACTTTTTCAGAAACCACCACTCAAGTTCTACACCTGGTGATTATCAAAAGACTTACAAAAACGAAATGACTTACACAGTAAGTGAAAATGAAAAATATTCAATTAAATTGCATTTTATGTTCACCATACAAATCAGTCAAACAGTCACTATTTTTTAGTAACTATTAAATAGTCTTATTTATTTCTTTATTTAGGTTTGCTTACAGCTAAACATGTACAGCATTTATATAAATCCACTTAATATCTAGGACATACATGTAAGCCTTTACAAGCATACACAACATTTTTGAAAATAAAGTGACAGGTATACCTACTAAAATTTACAGTTAAACATAAAATAATGAAAAAATGCTTTTACAATTTTATTTAAATATTAGCTTATATGAGACTCGAGCACCTTCAACAAATTACTTTTAAAAACTTTACCAGAAACGCAGAAAACATCCAGGTCAGGTGACTTTAGATTAAATTTATTGTAAGTGTTACAAATTCTAGCCAAGGGATAATGAAGACCAAGATTCGTTCTGTAGTCTTCACCTTAATAGTTCCTACATCACTTACTGAGATTTGCCATATCGTTTTGTAAGTCTTTTCATAATCTCCGGTAGATTTCCTCGTTTGCTTTTCACCAGATAAATCTGGCGGTAACATTCTTCTTGCTTCTCACGAAAAACTACCAGTTTGTCTCCCTTTTTTAATGGCATATATAATATTTCCCCCTTACATGACCAGCTGCTGCCCCACACGCCTGTCACGCAACACGAGGCGACTTGTTGCACGTGACAACATTCAATCGCTGCCCACAACATAAAATACGGCGCACGCTGAATCTAAAAGAGGGAATCCATTCATATTCTAGCAGACTTTACTATTTGTATTATGCACTTTTTGAGAGTTTGTGGTCACTCAACGAACAATGGAAAGGGCTATGCCTGGTATTTAGCTACGGATTGGATTAGTAATAGGGAAATTAAGAAGTTAGAGAGGCATTGGGACAGGTCCTGGCTCATGACGTCCTGGGCGCAAAGATGATGACTAATAAAGCAAGATATTATCAATGATACGAACTTGCATACAACGTGCGGAGACAAAACGGAATCTACAACTCGAGTTAATTTCATGTCCAAGCTTAATTATTTTAGCTATTTTCTATTTAAGCAATTAATAGTTAACTCAGTGCTTTCAAAGTTTTTTACTCGAATCAAGCCTGCATTTCTACTCCAGTGATAAAAAAACAAAACAGGAAGAAATGCTGCAAGTTTAACGTCCACTTTTAAAATTAAATTCTACTAAAGCACTATTAGTACTAGCCATAAATTCTCTAACGAAGCAAAATAAGAGTCAGATCTTTTCCATTTGGGTCTTAGTCACGTCCGACGCGCAATTTGTGGTGGTCTGTGCTAGTCAATGATAGTTTATACACTAGACAGTGTTAGGATTGTAGGAAACCTAGAGTATTTGTCGTACCATCCAGACGTTGAATTTTTTTCCAACACATGTGTTTCCATCCTCATATAATTTAGGGATCGTAGAATAGGGTGTGAATAGGTATTAGTGTAGGCTTCTAAGATGAGGTTGACTAGCTCAGTTTTTGCTGCATTGTTGTACTTGTGAACCTCATTTGCCTCATAAACCACCAAGCTACTTTCGATCAGGTGGTGTCAGGTCAACTTGGAGTGTTTTATAGTAAATTCAGTTGAAAATAGACATACATTCTCAAAATATTCGTAAACACTTGTCTTGAAGGGGCTGGTTTATTTATACAGGAATTAAGGATCAAACCAAAAAATCCCGTAGCTGGGTCATATAATACCTTTTTAACCCTATCAATATTGGTTCGATTTCTATTTGTTCAAAAATTATATGATCAATATTTTTTTATTCAGAAAATCGAGTAAGTCCAAACAAAATTAATGTTTTATAAAAATGTATCAAAAACTGGCAGGTTATTTGTCTTACTTTGACTAGTTATTTTATTGTGCTAGAAAACCCTTTTTCAATTTAAAAAGTTAAAAAATTGCAAGAAAAATGTTAACCAAAATACTGTCTTCATGTTCAAAAAAAAGTTGGTAAGTTAAAAGTTAAAAAGGTCAAAATTGACCCCAGCTACGCACTATTATGATTTGATCCTTACTTCCAGGGAGACCCTGTATAAAGAGTTCAGCGGAAATGAAGCAGTCATCGCACTACAAAAGCAAGCCGTCACAGATTCTTCGGATCTAGATAAAGTGAGTCAGATTGCTGCTAACAGAATTTTCCGCAAACTGTTAACGAAGTCTCAGTAATATATATAGACGACAGCGCAAGCGAAGGTCATTATCAAATGTTAGAAGGTGTGCTGACGCAGCTAAAACAAGTACAAATGGAGTTGTTTGCAAAATCAATACGAAACGAAAAGAATAGGCGACGGAGCAACTATCTCAAGTATGTATTACGCGCCAAAGTCAAGATCGCGTAACCAAGAAGCAACAATTTTCATTATCATCGCTAATATGGAAAATACGCTCACAGATGTGTGAAACCATGCGATTGGAAGCAACCCTATAATTTCAAGAGTCGGGAAAACTAAATTAGCACAGGCCACGGCGGAATCCTGTGCTACTTTCCCGAGTAACCCTCATTCTTACCGACCGAAAAGGTCGAGGTTGGGGTTTTTTAATCGATACGGGAGCAAATAACCCAGGAAATGTAACCCCTCACTGTTCCCGACCGAAAAGAGCGAGGTTGAGGTTTTTTGACCGATACGGGGGCAAATATCTCGGTTAATGTAACCCCTCATTGTTACCGACCGAAGAGGTGGTATGAGGTATTTAATCGATACCGGAGCAAATGTCTCCGAAGTGTAAGCCATAGGCCACAGATGGTTCAAAAATTAACCCATGGAGATTGTGTTCGGAAAAATTGTACGAAAATGGGTTAACAATTAACATAGAGAAATGTTAATTCCTCCAGAGCGAGTTTGATTTCTTAGGTTATCGTGTAACGGAACGAGACAAGGGATACGCCATAGAGAAGAAATATGAAGCATCAACAAGTTCCCTAAGACAATTACCAAGGACAATTAAGGAGTTGAGAAGAATTTATTTCACAATATTGTACACATAAGTGGCCGTGACGATATTGTTGTAAAAGTGCATAGGCATACAAAATCATCTATGAGAAGGTATTTGCCTGCACAGCGTTTGTTATAAATAATGGTTCGAGAACGTGATGGTTGGAAAAAAGACAAGAGCACGTACATGACAAGATCAGGAAGATTATTCAAACCAGTGCTCAGATTCCGCTGCAGTGATATAATTATATCATCCTCCTATGTTAACATTGCTATTTTTCAAGACTTTAATTTTGCAAGAGGGTAAATTATGTTTATTTTAAAGAGGAGGGAGTACTGTGCCGACTGGTCACGTAGTGAGATTAGGCACACACTTAGTAGAATTATAATAAGCCAGACTATCACCAACTGTTGTCTCATTTCACTGCCATCCCGTCTGTGGTTATAAGGCAGAATCAATGTTATTTAAGAATGTAATGACGTGAAAGGTAAATAGACAATTTGTTCTGCAAGATACTGGTATTGCTCAATGAACTTACAGAACAGCATTTGCATTGCGTATTGCTTCGGATTTAAAAAGTTGTGTGTGTGGAAGTGACAGGTTTATTCAAATGAAAACGCGTAAAATACGCGAGAGAACGTGTTCATGTCTAATCTAAATCTAAATCAAGTCATTCATGTACTTTTCCATTTTTCAGAAGTTAAATCCTTAACTGACTGGTTGGCCCAGTTGGTAGATTCTCCGCCTGCTATGCCACAGTTCTTGGGTACTGTGTTTATTCTGAGTATTAATGCTATTGATTTATTTAAAAATGTATTTAGAGATTGTTTCGATGGTCTTAGTTCCAGATATAATGCTTTAGGTAAAATAAGTACTATTTGAATGTTCTAAAAAAAAAAATATGAAAAATCCTTAGAATTCTGAAAAAAAAACGGAATCATATGCACCCCAATACCAGGTGATGAAAAAGTTTCCTGCTGTTGGTGCGTTATGTGCCCCGTGGAGACGAGCTTTGGTTGCTCCAGTTTATTTAAAAGGTAGTGAACCATCACAACTTATACACTAAATTTTTAGATATTGTCTTCTTTACACTTATCTATACAATATAAAAAATAATTAAAACTGATGGGCATAAACCTTCGGTAGAATGTATTTTATTTCAAGAGTCGTTAAAGATAAATAATAGAGATATATGATAAATCACTATACCTTTGAAAACATATTGAATAAAGAGGTGTTTAAAATGAGTAGCTACTGACTTTGGTTGGGAAAATTTATATTACAGCTCTCATACACACTTAATCTTATCGTTGAAATTGCAAAGCATTTTTAAATAGCTATTAGATTTGATTTAACACCGATTTTTCAATAAATTCCCTCCGTCGGAACCCTTATCCCGGCCGCCATCGTGCCGCGGCCGCAGTTACAACGAAGGTAACTCTATTCACTACAAATTCGCGTAACTGCCCATAAATCTCCCATACACCGGGTTCCGCTCAATCCAGTCCGGTTAAGGGTTCCACGGGGATAATAGTGAACCCCTAAAAATGAACGATTGCGGTCCTACGGTCTTATCCAGGTAAGACGACCAGAAGAAAATGAGCTTTAAAAACTGACTTATCCCAGTGAAAGGTTAAAAGCTCGCGTGTTTTGTAGACCCAGCTTATCTGGTCATAAGATTTGCTACGTTAAGGAAAGTCAGTGAAATCGTAAAGGAATTTATCGTTGCCGTTATGATGAAATGTGATATTTGAAAGTGTCTGGAGCTGAATTGAACATCGCTACTTGTTTCTTTTTATGCTTGTTATAGCGTTGTATTACAAGGTTTATTCAATTTGACGTAAGGTTGAGATATTGCCTAGGTAAGCGATTGAGTCTTGCTAACAAACGAAGCAATTTCCGAGGTGTAATTTTCGCTTATCATCCATCATGTCTTGAAAAAAATGAAGATGCAAAAATTTACCTACTGTGCTTTTTTTACTTTAACCTTAAGTATCGTCATAATAATATTATACCTATATTTTTTTTAAATATTTTATAGATTTGACTTAATACTTAAAGATTTTCAATTTATTATAGATGAATTTAAAAAACGAAATTAATAACAACACAATGTACCATGAAAGAGACAATCATCCTTAATAGGGGCTTGTATTATTAGGTAGGTGACTATTTATTTCAATAGAAATAGAAACACTAAATTGTCCAGGAAATAAGGTATAATAGCAGATGTTATTGCTAAATACCAAACCTGTAGATACGTCTACCACGAGTTGCCACTTTAAATTTACGTTATCGTTAGCGTGAAAAAAATGTATTGGGATTTGACATGATACTTATGACATGACAATGTCACGTTATGTCAAATCCTACTTAACTCCTAAATACAGAGCTCTTATTTCTACTTTAACAAGTGTATACAAAAGTGACAAGAACCATTGCAACATATCCACTACATGTGACACAAAAATACATGGGTAACTTATCTATAATTCAAATATTCTTGTATAAATAAATATATTATTTTAGTGAAACAAAGTTATTTCAAAATAATTACAGTTAAAAACTTATTACGCAATCTTGACAAAAGTTAAGCACACGTTCATTTCACACCTACATAATATCACTTTTTACCCAAAATATTGCGTAAAAGTCAAAACTTTCATAACAAAACTACTGCCAAGTTCATTGTAACCCTGTTAGCGCACTTAGCCCGAAATGTTATAATTTCAGAGTCAACATTGGAAAGCAAGGTGGAACTTTCCATCTATTATCACCTAGAACCTCATCCCACGTTACCACTACAATGAATTGCAAGCGAATGTCATATTTGAACAAAACGCTTAGACAGTAACACAAAACAGTAAAACATTTAAAAAAATTAAACTTTTAAAAAATGCAGTCGAATATGTTACAGTTCCTGAAGTTGATAGTATTAATTTATTTTGTGACTTTTTGTGAAGGTTATGAACAGAACGAAATAGAAGCTAGAGGGAAAAAAAAGAAAATTGCTCTGTTTGGTAAGTTTTCAGTATTCCACCACAAATCACGCATGCGGCGCGGCGCCTTTGACAGATAGACTGCTTAGAACAACAAGTCATTTTTAATCACGCACACAGACACAGTGAGTTTACAGGCGATAGTTTGAGTCGGAAAGTAGCACTGTCGCGAGTGTTTTTGTTTTTGTCGAACTTGGTGCAGTTTTTCACATGCTGAATTTTGTTTTTGGCCGGTTCTGTGAAGTAGGTATAATCTACTTACCTACTTCCTTTTAAAAATTCAGAGCGAATAAAGTAGTAACAAACAACGCCTGTTGTAAACCCAAAACAAGTTTAAAAGAGTAACTGCTGAGTTTCTCGCCGGGTCTTCTCAGCAAGAAACAACTCCGACGCGGTGGTAGAGTCGCATTACGTCTGTATACTGTATCTTCATATATCCACATTATTATAGTATTTATGTCTATTATTTAGTATATTTTGCTTTAAATTTGCCCATTTCAAAGTAATTACTGAGAAAGTCTATTTAAATAAAGTTATTTGAGTTTGAGTTTGCATACATACACACAAACTATCGCATTTATAATATTAGTAAGATTTAAATGAATACCTGAAACTCTTAATGAACTTATTTTCTCCAAAGTAAATCACATTGGATGAAGCAAGGTTGTGATCATCCCAAATGAATGATGTATTTTTAAAGTGTGCTGCTAATGCTTTTGCTGTATTGGTGATAACATTTATTTTAATGAAAAGATATTGAATCCACCTACACAAAGATTTACCGTAGAATCAACGAACGTAGAGTTTTTATAAATTAATAATGAGGTTTTTTGAAAAGATCAGAATACGCTTTATTGGTTCTATATTCTTACTTACTTATTTGTTCGTCTTTCCAGTGTACTTTGCGGATATAGTGCTGAAGAAATTCTTCATCCTGAAGCTGATATACGCCTTCGTGTTCTGGGTGGTCCTCCACAAAGCTGGCTACTTCCTGGCCTGGTTCGCCTCGTACCTGAAGGAGCAGAAGTCTCATGAGCATCACGAGCACCATCCTCACCATCACGAGTACTATGAGCAGCCGGCGTATGGACATGGACCTTATAGGAGGAAGAACCATGTTCTTTAGAATACTGTTAGCTCAAGCTCAGTGGCGTATTTTGAAATTCAGCGCTTTCATTTTGTATGAAACCCCGTAAATTAAGTGATCTTGGAATTGTCAATTTTCATGAAAAAGATTTATTAACAAAAACACAGTTCATTCTTTTTAATACGAGTAGGTAGTTTATGATCCTTTAAGAACTGAATTCGATGGAATGTAAGGCATGCTTTAGGATAAGTACTCCACTGGTTAGGTTATTATTTATAGTTAAAATAAAAGACTGCTAACATTTATTTTTGTTTTTCATGTACACCTTATTCTGCGCATAAACCTGCTAAATTCATAAAAATAACCAGTAAAAGATTAGCCCATGGTGTTAGCGGTAGTCTTTTTATTTTTAGGGGGGCTAGCCAAGAGCAACACGTCACGATGATTTCTACAATAGAAATCGTTCAAATATATGGGGATGACATAAGCTGTCACTGGCGCTTATATCATCCCCAAACATTTGAAAGATTTCTATTGTAGAAATCATCGTGACGTGTTGCTCTTAGCTAGCCTCCCTGGTGTGGCTAGCAGTAAAAAAAGTACCCTACGCTTTTACAGTGCTGTGTAAACGGTGCTTTACATTCTGCCACTCAGCGGTATTGCAATGGCCCGGCGCGATTACACTCGCCGCCATTCATCTTCATTCAATTTATTATTCCACTGTTGAAGCCAATTATTAAAATCAAGTCGACGCTGCAATGAAAATAAGCTACCAAAAATAACTTCAGATAAACCGTAGTAAAGTTAGTAAAGATCATCTTTTATTAGACGTCCAATAGAAAGCACAACCTGCGTTACTGAAGGATTGAGTGACTGACGACAACGCACTGACAAAAGCTGAAACGTTATCGGGCACCACACTATGGAAACTATACCCCAGATTTTAAATAGGGTGGAATAAATAGATGTATATGTCTCTAGTTTACGATAGCATGGTTCGTATTAATGTGGGTGTAAAAACATTAAAAAGTGTTTTTGGAAGATTTTGTCTATAATGTTTTTCATCTAATAAAAAACTTCTGCAATGTATATAAGTTCAACTATATCATAAAAAAGGCTACCAGTACATTTATTTGTTCTTGATGTCTCGCCCAATAACGTTTTTTTATTGACCTGTTAATTTGAAACTTAAATGAACTTAAAACTGGGGTATAATTTAATAATTTAATTCTATTTTGGTTTTTGTTCGCAATTTTATAGAAACCGGGTCAGATTACGCTCTATAACTATTGCCATATATGTTCATTGAGGAGTGTCCTCATAGTGTCTCACGCAAAGAGAATTTCTCGAAACTATCACAGGATCGGGGAAAAACGGGTACGATCACACGAATTCGCAGGCAAAGCTAGTTATTGAAATAAGTTCCAAAAACTACTTCCAACTTTCGGTTCCAGAAAAGTCCAACAAATTACTTAATTTCCAGCAGATGTTTAGTGGACTAAAAAGCACACACGGCTGAGCTTAGTACGCTTATCAAACTTTTGGCAGGGGTTAAGTCCGCCTTTTAAATAAGCAACTGAGTCCGCTTGGCACGGCGTGTGACAGTTACTGGGAACTAGCGACCGCGTTATGACATTATGTTATCTGAGCTTCTAAATGCTTTATACAAGCATTTTTGTCAGAAAAATTGCGTGAAAGTTGAGAGTAAAGGCAAAAGGTCAAATTTTTATTTTACAACCGACAGTGGCATTAACATTACTAGAGTTATGCTAGATAATAGTTTTAGTAATTATTTTTTGAAGCTTTGCCTTGGCAAAAAGCCCGTCAGACGACATGCAAATATTCTTACAGATTATAAGTGGGTCAGTGCATGGATACGCAGGGTCGTATTTCACCTATTTGCAACTCTGGACACGTCATTGATAGGATGATGGGCCGTTTTTGATATAAAATGGATTTTTTTTGCTAAATGTTTGTCACTTAAAGTTGGGCAGGGGTCCTCGGGATTACGGGGACCTGGGCAACGGCCCAAGTGTATGAGGAAGAGGGGCCCGTGGATACGCTTACCTAGTATCGCAGGCCGAGTCTCACTTTGGATCGCTGCGTCGGCATACTTAGATTGTTTTGGTCATGTTATTTAAAATCACTCTATTTCACATATTCCACCAAGATAATCCTATCTGAGACTATCACCACACACAGGGTAGGGAAACCCGGAGATCGTGGCCGCATGTGCGTGGAGACGGGCCACTAAACGCGATCACAAGTAGCTTAAATGTGGCTCGGACGGGGCCACTCGGACGCTCGGTTTGCGCCAATGCCACACTATTTGTATGAAAAATCTCGTCTGCTTCTTGTGGCGGCCACTTGTAGCGTGACTAGTGACCTAGTGTGTGGCAGAAGCTTTGCAGTAATTAGGTAACAAGTAGGGTGTAGGTACACATCAACAACAGTATTATGAAAATGACTGAACTAATTTTCACGCCTGTCAATTTAAACTAAAATATGATGAATGTTAACCCGTGAGAAGGCACGCTATGAGCAATTTGCTCACACAAAAATTTAATTCAATTTTTTTTTATGTCTTTTCCTTGCCACACCAATTCAAGCACTTAAGTACCTTCCTAAATATTCACCCCCTCTCCCCTGACGCAATTCTCGATCCGCTCAGTGGCGTTGCGACCGCGCAGCAAGGCGTTTGTGGAAGCCGTGTACCAACGTGCGGCAATTTGCTCATCACGCGCCCACCCGTATAAGTATTTATTTTTGTGGTTTAAAAAAGTTAGATTGTTATTTCTGCCATATTATTTCATTTGTTTGATTTATATTAGTTGATTATCATGTAAAAACTCTAATAATGTTATTATTTTTATTTTTCTTCTAGCTACACTACAGATACAAAATGGACGATCGAATGCAAGCACAAATTCGTTCGTGGTTGGAAGAGGATTCTGGTGATGTTCCCTGCGGTTAGGGGACGACAATACTACCGAGGTATCCCTGCCTGTCGTAAGAGGCGACTAAAAAGGCCCTTGGGGTCACGAAGCGCACGGGGGGGGGGGCCTGCGTGTGTTTCAGTTTGCGATCCCGAGGAAGACGGTAACGCGCGTCTTCGGACACAGTGGTCTGTGTTATCGTGCACTGGAGTTGAGCTTGCTCCTCCTGAGGCTGGCTGCCAGGTGGCCTTGCGCGCCGAAGGGTCCTGCGAGGAGTCTCCCCTCGTTGGGGATCCCGGGTCCCTTCCATTCTGCGCCGAAGATGACCACCGTCAGGTTTTAGTGGGTAGGGGTCTCTGTTTTCCCAGGAGTTCCGAGTCCCACATATCCCAGGTGTCCCGAACCCAGGGCCTTGGGAATGCCTAAATGCATTTCCTGACGCAAAAAAAAAAAAAGGATTCTGGTGATGAATTGGATGCAGATCTTGAAAATGGGGAACAATATCGTGTTGACACCATAGAAAGCGATAGTTCTGTCATCCGTAGTCCTCACGAAACTGATACGGAGCAATCTTCGGATGAAAACGATGCTGATATTTCTACTCCCGCGACTCAACAACAAAGAGGTAGTATCCCATACTATATTGGCAAAGATCGTTCCACAAAATGGCTTATCCACAAGCCTTTACGTAACGTACGTACTAGGAGTTATAACATAGTTATCCACCTGCCAGGAGTAAAAAACGTAGCTAAGAATGCCAAAGAACCTTTACAATGTTTCTCATTGTTTGTGGATGATACCATGATAGACAAAATAGTCCTGTACACGAATGTGTACATAACTAAACTACAAGAAAAGTTTTCATGTGAACGGGATTGCAAACCTACAGATGCAGTTGAAATAAAAGCATTGATCGGAGTTTTGTACATGGCGGGCTTGAAAAAGATCTGTCACTTAAATGTAAAAGAAATGTGGCTAGATGATGGAACAGCATGTGATTTTTTTAGAGCAACCATGTCAATAAAAAGATTTTTATTTTTGTTACGTGTTTTGCGATTCGATGACATAAATACTCGTGATAACAGAAAGGAAACCGACCACCTGGCACCAATCCGAGAAATTTTTGAAAGCTTTGTTGCTCATTGTAATCAAAATTACACACCCGGGGAATACTGCACTGTGGATGAAATGTTGGAATCATTCAGAGGCCGCTGTAAATTTAGAGTTTATATATCCAACAAACCCGCAAAGTACGGCATCAAAATCTATGCACTCGTAGATTCCAAAACCTTCTACACAAGTAATTTGGAGATTTACGCCGGGAAACAACCCGCAGGGCCATTCAGTTTGAGTAACTCCGCTGCTGATGTAGTGAAGAGAATTGCACAACCCATATTGAACACGGGAAGAAATCTAATTATGGACAATCATTTTACATCCATACCGTTGTTTGATGAACTGAAAAACACCTACAGAACAACTGCGGTGGGAACACTGCGAAAAAATAAAAAAGAGATTCCGCCTTCTTTTTTGTCAACAAAGGATAGGCCAATGCCAAGTTCAATTTCTGGTTTCGGTGAAGATAAGATAATCTTATCATATGTGCCAAAGAAGAAAACAAAGAAGATTGTAACATTTTACAATTTCACAAAAGGAGGCGTAGATGTTGTAGATCAAAAGAAAGAGGATTATTTCGTTGCCAGAATCACATTAAGATGGCCAATGAGCTTATTCTCCTCCATTTTGAATATAACTGGGATCAATGCCCAAATAATATACAAAGCCAATTACACAACAAACACTCTAATTGAGAGACGAACATTCTTGAAAAAGGTGGCTCTCTAGCTGGTGAAACCACATATTTCACGCCGGATTCGCATGGAGAACATATCCTCAGATCTCAAATTTCTAATGAAGCCATTTGTGCCGGCTCCTGTGCCTGTTGCGGAGCCAGGACCTAGCGGATTTTGTGCAATATGTCCTAGACGTAAAAATAGAAGGTCAAAAAAACCATGTACTTCGTGCAAGCAATTACTTTGCACCGAATATGTAAAATACATGTGTTCAGGATGTTTCGAGAGGCACATTAGTGTAGATTTAATGAATGAATAACACTTTTTAGTTTTTGTTATGTAACAGTTTTTATTGTGATTTTTATGAAACGTGCCAAAAAATTTAATTAATACTAGGTTGTTTTGTTATTTGCGTTAGAAGTTGCTATTATGTTTAATAGTTTTGATTAAAATACTTGTTTTCTAACTTACTAAACCTTGTGTTATTTATTTAAATACATTATACCTAAGCCAATAAATATAAAAACACTAAAAATATGAACATTTATGATAGTGTGAGCAATTTGCTCGCGCGCGCCTACTCGTGTAAGAAAATTAGGCGCGCTTTCTCACGGGTTAACTATCAACCGAGACAACAAGCCAGTCATGTTACGAGATCGTAACATAATACGACTGTGTCTCTATGGAAAAAATTAACATATTTTCGCAACAAATTTACTGTGTTCTTTGTGTTTATTGTAACAATAATGGCTATTTTAAATCTGAGTTTAATACCAGTTGAATGGTTGTAAATAAACAGTTGTATCGTAAGTAAATAATACTATTAATGTGATTGCTCTGTAATCTGATCCGGATTCAATTTATCCGTTGCATCTCTTTACTTTGATCGAGATTTTAAAAGGATTATTATCGCACTAGTGTGAAGTGCTTCTGGAATGTATTATGTCGCTGTATTTCTAAGAATATCTATGGAGTTTCTTCGGATAATATGGAGAAATTACATTTCATTAATTTTAATGAGAGCGCCTGACTTAATATAATATATATAATATAATAACTGATCGTCAAGAGATTAATCCTACTTAATTTCAAAATCAGCAATTTACTCTCTAATGATGGAATTCACCTTTAAACCAAACAACCACGAATTTGACAGCGTTATATAGCAATGTATTACGTTAAATACTACAATATAATCGGTAGTGGAGCATCCAAATGGCGAGCGTCTGTAAAACGAGTCGTATTGCAAGTTAGAGAAGCAGCACCCGTACCTACCATGAGTTTACCTAATGTTAACTAAAACTAAAAAGTTAACTACAGCAACTTATACGCCATTTTAGTTACATTAATATTCACTAGTGGCCGTGTACCAAAATCCTACACACAAACTTGACAACAGAGGGTATCGACTTTCATCGGCGGTAACTTATGGCAGGCCTCTGTCAGTCCATGTACTTGTGCGCGATAATTACCTACCAGCCGCCGGGTCTAGGAAGACTAAATTTGGCAGATTTCAAATTTAATGCCTTAATATCTAAACAAAGATCACACCGTAACAAAATCACGAATTTCCGCATTGATCACACACTATAGGTTGCACATAAAATAGGTTGTCTTTGGACGGTAGTGATAGGATCGTTGCAAGAATCAGAATCAGAATCATTTATTTCGTTTTAAAGTGGTACAGATACAATGCCGTCGATTTACGGTTCCTATATATAAAAGAGTTTTTTTATTTTTATGTATACAACATGTAACAAAATAAATTCATGAGGGTGTCATTACTAGGTATCGAGATCGGGTTTTATTTATGTTATAATTTTAGCCAAATATATAAAAACAAATATTCTACTAAAATGTCACATCCTAAGCCACGTGGGATATCGAACCGATACCCATCGTCATGATCGTGAACGACAATTCAAGTGATTAAAAAGAATACCAGCGTGCAAAAGCATGCTAGTTTCTGATTTTATGCCTTATCAATGTTGTCTTTCGACTATTGTGTTTTGCACCCTGTACATCTTTAAAGTTAATAGCCTCCATACACGTAAAGTTAAAGGGCGAAGTCGTCGTTTCGCCACACACGCACAGTTCTGTTTATCTGACACCAGTCGAGCAAACCGATACGTGTATGGTAGGCTAATGACTCTGTATGATTTCCCAACACTACGAATTGGCTATGGTTGTCAATACGCCACGTTTTTTTAGAAATAAGACATCTAAGATAAAACAGACTATAAAAGAAAGAGGCGTACATGTACTAACCACTGACATCTATATCGAAAGAGATAGTCCTGGCAAAATATGCCTGACACATGACATCACGCATTTAAAAATGACAAAATTTTCTGTAGTGATTTATATGGTAAGTAGTAAGTAATCTGTGCTCATGGTATGGGTTCTGAGGGCCGGACAACAACGGCAGGTGTGCCGTTGATAACAAAGAGAAACTAGATATAAAAAAAAGAAAACAGCAATTTTTCTTGCTGCCTTTTCAAAGCCACATGAGAATATTTCTCCGAAATATATGGCAGGCCTCTGCCCTAGCTGACCTTTTTTACTACGTTTTTGCTTGCGTGCATCTAGTGTACCAGTGCCTTTATGCCAGTCGACTATCGGGTGTCCGGAAATGCAATAAGCCAGATGAATATTTAAAAGCGTATTAATACGTAATAAATTTCAGTAACGAAGTTAAACGGTATAATGCATATTTACGCGATTGCAGCTCCGATACATATAACAAACCAGCTTTCATTTTGTTCTCGTGATATTCGGATTAAAAATTACCCTTTGTCAGTCGAAGAATTAACTGGTATATCCCTATCATAATATTATCTGCCATGTATGGTCTCGGGTCTGGCAGCAGTCAAAGACTCAAAGTCAATTAACAAATGGATAACTCAATCTTGAAGTTATAATCACCTTTTTAAAAAAGCTTGAGGTGCATAATTTTAGTGTGATAGTCCGTCATACCCTCGGCGACCCCCGGGTGGCGATATAAAAAAAGAGCTGTGAAGAAGGGCTTCAATCCACTTGGAACTATTTATTTATGGACTGGCTCGGTCAGTAAGTTACAAGGTAATGTGTTGATTCCAGGACTAAAATTCATAAGACGAACATTAGCTTATGTAACTGTCGGGGGTTTTCATTATTCCATGACGCAAAATAAATAGTTTGGTCTTAAGTAGCGTATTTATACTAAAAATATAAGTTTAAAGATAATAATGTAATCGAAAGGACGCGACCAGTACATTTTAAGGAACCCCTTTTGTAGTATCTATTCCCCAGACTTCATATCCGCATTCCGTTACGTTCCCGCGAGCGCAATGACAAATAGTTGCTTTGAGCGACGAGGGGCGCCTATAATATCGCATAGCAAATGTCTGCTATTATTTCATAATCTTACTTTTGCAAGACCGTGTCGTGGCCTATCAGGGGTTAAGCTTTCCAGCTCAGAATTCGCGCGGTTATCCAATGTGGCCAGATCCATATTTGTAATCATTGTTTTTGCGACTAACTCTTACGGTGATGAAACCTACCGGCAAACCTAAGCAACCCAGATAACGGCTGAAGGTTCACCACCTACCACGTTGGGTTTACGCTTGGTGAAAAGTGGGTTCCGTTTTGAATGTACTAAGACGTTACTTATATGTTTTAGCCGTTGTTTTTAATTCATCGGCGGCGAACAAGCATCCCGACTTACTCATGGCAAGCAATTACAGTAGCCTGTATAGGTGTGCTTCACAAAAGGGATCACTCGGGCATTGCTAATCCTGTATAATTGTTATGGGTAAGCCTCGGCATTGCAACGCAGTTGTATTCTGGGAAGAGACATAATTATTCTGAATAACTAGTGTTTAATATGTGGCCCACGCCTACTATCTATCTCCTTATCGCTCAAGATCATCAGGGAAAATCATCTGAAATGTCCGAAGCATCTGAAACCTAAGTGGAGATTAAAGTATATTTTATATCGAGGGACTAAACGAAGCCATAATATACCAGAGGTGGTTTGACTCCCGAGCGTGCGAGGGCGTCAATGAAACCGAGGGTATATTAAGTTGGCGTTTAGTCTCGAGGTGCAAACTGCACTTTTCACTTTGAGTGCGAGCACAATAGTCAATTTAGTACAAAAACATTTGAAAAATATTACTTAATAAACTAAAAATCACAATAGATTTTTATATGTTTCTTATTCCTCCAGTCCATTAAACTTTCGTAAATTTTTAGGTAAATCTTCCGCGATTTTGGCGGCAAAAGTTTATCTACTCGTATTAAGTCTTTTGCTCGTTGCTCGACGTCAAACTCTTCACTGTTACTGGACATTCCTAATAAATTTATTCAAAACCGAACAAATTTACACTCGACAAAAATTCTGAAATTTGCGCGGTCGGTTTTTTCCTCTAAACCAGTCACAGATTAACAATCAAAACATATGGCGCCACCTTCTTTGCGGACAAACCATGGAACCAAAACTCTCAACATTTTCGCAATGAAGATGGTCAACACTCCACAGATATTAGTAGGTATATTTACTGGCGGTTTGAGTTGGTCTACGTCACATGAGGGAAATTAAAAAACTAATTAACTTTCACTCCCTAGAGACTAAAGTGGTCACTTTAGTCCCGGTTCGTAGGGCTATATTGGCTAACTTTTAGAGCATGAGAAGTGAAAAAATGGGTTTAACAGGGTTGGCAATGCGCGAGTGATGGTGTACCTTTGGCATCCATAGGAAATAACCCAAAACCCTCCGCGTGCTTGCTTGTCATCGACTGAGTATGAACGTATGGTCTCAGGTCGTCAATTCATTTTGCGTGTGGACATTTCCAGGACATTTCCCAGATCTGTTTGCCGCCTGACAGTCTCTACAGTCCTTTTTTGCCCCACTAGTGTCCCTTGCCCACGTCCACTTCAATTTGAACTAACATTGCCAGCAGCTCTTACAGACCCAATCAAAACACTGTCGTTTGACTAGCTTCACTAGCTTCTACGGCCAGGACTGAAATCCATGCTTCAGTTACAAATTACGTAAAGCAAATTAAAATAAGAATTATCTTTATTTATTTAAGGAAAACATACTGTTCCGTACCGGAATATTTCATTTAGTTTGTTTGAAGATAACACAACTTGGAGGGTAAACCACAAACTTTTGTTGATTTTTTATTTTGCCTACTGTGGGTAGCCCTGTTTCTTTGAAGCGTCAGTCTCGCTCGTGAGGCCGCTCCAAACACTCGTAACGCTTTCGAACTTAGACCATTTGGAGCATCACACCATTATCTACAAAACTGTTTGTTCTTGTGGAACCTTTCGTGAGTGCAAAATAACAGTTGATCAGTTAAGTGACACAACAGTGACCAACCACCACGAGCTCTCTGTCTTTACCAGCGACCTTCTTGTACGGGATAAGAATAAGGACAGGAGCAAGCCCCATCTCTAGAGAGAAAAGCTGATGAGAGGTCAGGTAAGCCCCAGTAGGCCCTTATTTATCCATAACACATACTGTTTCGTTGACTTCCCAGAAAATTTCACCATAAATCCAACTGTTGGTAAAAACATTTTGAAGCCAAGCTTAAAATAAAAAATAGAAACGTTCAAGTAACCGTGTTAGCAAACTATCTCAAAACCTTATCTGGCTCATTACACAGGAATCTAATAAGAGCTCGTCATACTCGTACCTCGAGCTTTCGCAGATGGCTGCTCATTGCGCCGGACCGTCTCTACAGAATTGGCTGCAACTTATAGAGCACTGGACTCCTTAAGAGCATTGATGCCTATACTTATTGAAAACAGACGATACACCTCTGTAGCCGTGTGGTTTTAGAGTCGGCCCGAAACCCAAGGGTCCCGGGTTCAATTCCCAGGTCGAGCAAAGAGTGTTTTCAGATTTTTCGGAACATAGCCCCGGGTTTGTGATCATCAACCCGCATTTGGCAAGCATGGCGATTAAGTCAATACCCATCAAAAAATTGTAGCGATGACTTGATTTCAATGATGGAGGCCTTTGCCTAGCAGTGGAACAGTTTATAGGCTAATTACTTACTACGTTTTTTTTAAATACTAAAGTGGTCATAAAGAAAAACGTTGTCGTCACACATTTTCAAGTGCCTGGCTTCTGATGTTCAGCGGCAAATAGTTTCGGCGACGTTAAGGACTCATAAACACCTAAGTATTTTGACTTTCTAGAAAACTTCACCTTCTTAAAAAATCCACGTTTAAACTGAAAAAAATAACCAAGTTACCGCATTAGCGAACTATCTCAAAACCGTAGCTGGCTCATTACACAGGAATCCAATAAGAGCTCGTCATACCTCGAGCTTTTGCAGACGGCTGCTCATTGCACTGGGCCGTCTCAACAGGATTGGCTGCAACTCATTTAATAGATGCTTGGGAAAAAAATTGTTCTGAAATTCAGACTCTACAATTTTCTTATGATTAGCGTTTCTATCTTCATTTAATCTATTTAATACTGATCTTCGTAATCTCAAGTACTTAACCGAAGAGCACAACAACGAAGAAGAGGTTTTGACTGGTAGAAACATTTAAGAAATATGATTTCGATTAGATTCAGATTGTTTATTTCTCATTGTCTCAAAATACAGAATTACATGTTCAAATATGGAAATGACATTAATACAATTTTGATTATGCCTATGTTATTCCCGTACCGAGATCCTTTGACATATAGAAACGATAGTAGCGTGTTTCTCTTGGGTAGGGCCTCTGATATAGTAAAGCGAGGATTCCGGTGGAGGCAGGCCGCTGCAACCAGTCATCGGAGGAGTCTAAAGTTCAACAGTGGGCTGCCACGTAAATTATAAAAACAAAAACGTTATTTGAATTCTAAATCAACTGACAAACTGAAATGCAAGTACGATTTAGGTATTATGAATGTACTTAATCTTTAAAAGTAAAGTGAGAAAACGTTTACTACTTGTCGCGGTATTTTGATCAGAAGCCTAAAAATTCCTATAGCAATGGGATCATGTCCCTACCTACAAGTTGGCAAAAAGTAATCGAACAAAATGGCACCTACATACTGTAGTTAAATGTAAATAAACTATATTAAAAATGATTTGAATTTTCTTAAAAAATGCGAAGAAACTTTTTCCCCAACCATTATTATTAAATACATACTTATATAGATAAAAACACCCAGCCACACAACAAACACAAATGTTAATCACATAAAATGTTTGTCATGGGTGGGGATCGAACCCACGACCTTCGGTGCTAAAAGCAGGATCGCTGTAATTGCACCAACAGGCCAGTTAATTGAATGGAACGTTTGTAATTTATTGGTAATAAGCTAATAATCGTGCAATGTAAGTAGTCTGACATTTGCATGCTAAGTTCTTCTTCTAATTTTATGACTGGCAACCCACTCCTTGCATGCAAAGTAAGCAAAACGTGTAAAATACTAACGAGGTTTTTTATGTTTCTTGTAAATAAATAAACGATCAGGGAAGTATTTCCAAAGTTAAAAATTACGAGCTCCCATTTTCATGCATAACACTCCGTGTTCCTGTTTCTGCCGTTTATTTTAAGGATGGATGTCATGGAAGCCATGTAATTGGCCTCTAGAGGTTCTGCAAGTAAACCGTTACTCATCCATCAACCTACGAGAAGTTCAGGCTTTGGCCCAATTGTATGAAGAAGCGTATTTCATCATCATATTTATTTCATCTCACATGAACTTTATGAAGTTGAAACTCCTACACGATGGACTAAGCTAATACTTTTTCGGATTTGCTTATTCCTGATTCAATCACCTAGCGTTATTTCAACTTATGCATACTTTGTTGAGAAATAATAATACAGTCATTTTGAAAGAGGTAATTGTGCTGCCCTTCTGAAAGCAAATAAATTGATGGACTGGCCTGTTGGGCAATGGTGGCGATCCTGCATTTAGCGCCGAAGTCGTGGGTTCGATCCCCACCCGTAACAAACATTCAAGTATTAAGAAATATTTAAGCAAGTTTATCGGTCTTTGACACCCTGTACTATAGATCTGCTTAGTTTGGGGTCAGATGATCTCGGTTTGTCCCCGAAATATATTATTTTCACCTTGAGGTAAAGCTGAACTAAAAATCAAATCAAATCAAATCAAATCATTTATTGCAAACTAAGTGTACATAGGTTAGTCCATTATGTTTAGTGCTTACAACTTAGTTGCTCTTTTCTTAACAGGCAGTGTTGTTCCTGCTAGTAATATGTCAGCCAGAGCTCCCCGGGCAGCTGTTGGTAGTCAGCTGAGCTGGGACTACTTATTTCTTCTGGCTGACTATGCGAAGCCACCCTGAGCCTTACATGGTCGGCAACTCGGTGAAACCTTTAGTTGTGCACTTGTTTAAGAGCTGCGGTAACCGCTTACCATGAGGCAGTCCGCATGCTTGTTTGCCACTGATGATTAATGAGAAAGTTTTTTTTATTGAAGCTTAAGATGCAATGTAAGATTGAAAAGAAACTACAGTTAAATCCGTCACGTCTCGTGAACGGGCCACGTAGGCCGCACAGCGAACGTCACGATACGACGCTGTGACGTCACCCTTCGGAAACTCCCACAAAAGCTTAGGCAATCATCGTTAAATTAAGTCACCGTATCAATAGGGAGTAACGGATCGCAGACGCGACGGTAGGCACCTAGGGGACGTTGACTCTGATTATTTAGTAAACTAAGCCCGATACATGGACCGACTCCATTGCGTCTCGCTCGCTATTCGTTTGCGTGGTGAATAATGAAATCTCTGGCCCCAGCTGCAATTGCCGGATTTGTCAGAGTTTTAATTCCTAACCGCAACCCAGGTTTATAAACAGGTGTCATTAACGTTCTAAATTCATCCACAATAATAACAAGTTAATTACTACAACACAATTAATTTCAACTAATGTACGTTTTGCCCCTCTCTTTTTACCACCAAAAATACTCGTAATAGCGATGTTTTGGCTTACCGAATCTGTTTCGTATTTATTGTTTCTAGCTGTATTGTGTGTTATGAAGTGAGTTGTTGATTACGGAAAAATACAAATCTTTAAGTATATCTGAGCTTTTATTGAAAGTGATAAGCCTTGATAGACAAAAAAAACCTTTCTACGTTGTGCTTAATCACAAGTTAGTCGTCTTGGGTTCCGTTGGGCAGAACTGCTAGTGGAATTTCTTCACTGACAAATTACTTAAGCTTCTAGCCGCTTCTGTGAATATCCCCTTTATCTATGGACGCAGGCATCTCATTTTACGACATGCGTAAACGGTTTATAATCTGAGCGAGTTTACTACGGAACCCTCAGCTGCGCATGATCAAATTGATGGCTTAGATGAGTTTAATTTATCTAAATTGTTCCAACATTTTCATTGTTTTCAAACCAGATCCGAGTAATGACACAAACTAACTTTTTGATGGCAATTTTTAATATCTACTAGCACTGCTTCCTGTGATTTCATTCGTGTTGACCCCATTTCAATATTTGAGGAGTTATTTTTTGATCACCTTTAGGTCACGTAATCAATAACTTAATCTGTGGTGTCATGGATCGTATCAAAAAGGGTTAAAGAAGATTCACTCGTAACTAGCTCCATATTTTATTTAATGACATTAACACTAAATTTGTTGCTAAGCCAGTTTTTGTAAGTCTAATGGTAAATGGAAAAGAAGGTATGAGAATGAAGAGAACTTATCTTATTGGCCTATTATCGCTGGTGCTGTATTTTATTTATACACCCAGCAGGGGTATACTAAATGTAAACTAGTGAAGACACTAGCCTAAGGTTGCATTTAGTAATTCGCCTTCATAAGTTACCCTAACACCCGTAGCACATTAACAGCGGTAATGCCGTAAAATACTGCAGTACTGCCTACGTGTACGGTAATACCCGTGGATATAAACTGAGGTGCACTAGTGAATCTACGGAAGCTTTAGTCACAGAGATAGCGAAGCGAGTTACTAAGCTTCCTCATTGGTAATTGGAAACTACTTTTTTGAATGAGAATGATGTGCCTGGTCAGTTAAAAGTTCAAGCTAAGAAGACCCTGCAAATGTAAAAATGAAAAGGGCTGCTATCCATTAAACTCAATCTCAAATATCTTTATGTAGGTAAATAGACTTAATCAGTGCTTTTAAATAGTCAAAAAGGGCTGCTCAACGTTGATTATCGCTTCAGAGTTGACTCGTCACCCTCAGTTTAGGGAATTAACGTGACTGGGCACAAGCGATTTTAATAAGGTATTTAAATAATAATTTCGGTAACTGCGTACATTTGCAGGTTTCAGTGATTTCTAATCAATTTGATTTCGATGTGTATGAGTTTGGATTTAAATTGAGTTAATCAGTTCTTTAAAATCTTTGACTCTATTTACTTTTCATCGTGATATTGCGTTGTATTGCTTTCTCATACGTGTTAGAAATTAATTTATCATCAGCAAATCTCAAACCAGATTAGTAAGAGAAAACCCAAAGCAAACGTTGATGTAGCGGTTGAGAGATGTGATTTACTGTCTTAAAGATTAAAAATATGAATTCTGTTCGTTATCTCGCTTGGCAAAACATGTCTTTCTATACAACCAAAGTTTTAAACTACGGAGCTATCATGAATTTTATAAAAGATTCTTGAGCTTCGGCCGTTAAGTTCTAGAGGTCTAATACTTTTACTGGCCTATTTCTAGGAGTAATAGTACTCAACTGCAACTTTTGGCTCATTTCTCTCAACGGACACCATGAAGACCGAGATAAGTATTACGGTTTCCGGCAGAATTTTAAAGGGTGTATAGCGCCGCTGTCTCCGGTCTCAGTTCCTCGAGAACTGACCCTCATAAAAAGCCTTAAGGACAAGTAGTGTCTCCTGTCTCGGTTGCGACACTAACCGCCACCTTTGGAATGCCTCATTGGTGCGTTGCGCTGCGCTGTCGCAAAGGATCAACGCATTGTAATGTATGGATCACCTGCGCTGCGACACCAGTACATCAGCGTCGGTTGGAACAAGTCGACGCACTGGAGCTCCGACAGTGCAGCACAGCGTATTACCCTCCCCCCCGCGAAGTCTCGTTTCAGTCGATCCGTTGAAACGTCGCGTGTGACGACTCAACGGTGGAATGGAGCATGCTCTAAAAATATACGGAAAACGACGCAGCGTCAACGCTGCGACGACGTACCGCAGTGCAACGCACTCATGGGGCATCACTCTTACACTAATACACTCCAGTTTAGTTTCAAATATGCTCGGCGTATAGTCAGGAGAGAGATCACTGCATGTCTTGCGCGCGAAAATTATCTTCCAGCCGCCGGGTATTCCATGACTCATTTGGCAGTTGGTTGTCAACAGCCGCGTAGAGCATTTGCACGAGAATTTTGCGGTTGAACTGACGCGATGAGACGTACTGTAAGTACAGACTATTGACATCTATATCGAAAGAGGTGGCCCTGGCAATAGTTATGTCTGGCACAGTACGCATTTAGGATTGAGAAAATTTTCATTAGTAAATAGTAAGTATTCTGTGGTATAGTGTCCGAGATATTTACGTAAATTTCCTAAAATAAATTGATGATATTTCGTGAAGAAGTGTAAGGGAATGCTCTCGCATATTTATTTTACATCACACCTGAAAATGCTGAATTCCTAAGTAGGTACGTTTAATCCCCGAGTGCTTGTAGATTCGCTTCGTTGTTAATAAATTCTATTAAATTTAACACGACTTTGAATACTTTCAAGGGATTTTGCTGGTAATTCTAGACGAAATCAAGCCTGAAATCTAATCAGGTTTAGGTTGCGGTTACGATGCCAGCGAGGTCGGATAAGTACGACTTTGTAACCTGATTTTTAGTCAAGTGGAATGGAGCAAAATGAAAAATAATAGTATTATGACGATGTAACGCATTGTAGAACTTTATTGTAAATTCGATTTTATTTTATCATTTTTTAACACATAATTTGCAAATTAATGTTACAGGCAAAATAGTCTTCTTTCCTCTAGTTAAAAAATAGGTAAAATAAAAATCTGGGACATGTTACTTACGTCAAGATCATCAGACCCCAAAATAAGCAAAGCTTGTTCTACGGATGAAATAGAAAAATATTATTCATTGATATTTTATTTGCAGTGTTATTTTGCTTATCAAATTATTATTTTTTGTAACAGGTAAACATTAGTTTTTCGTACATAAAATTAAACGTACGGCTGTGACCAGGCTTATTGGCATACGAATACAATATTAAATGTTAACATTTGAATCTCATTCTAAGAACATTTAAGCAGAATTTTGGCGATCTACCTATGCATATTTCTTTCATTTCAAAGAATCTTGATCACCGCTCACTCCAACACCTCGACTTAACATGAATCTGAAAGTCTCGCAAGGCTGATTTAGAAGCGTATCATGCATAGAGAAGTGTTTCAAACGACAATTCGCTTGATATACCCCCCTGATGGGAGTGCTGTAAGCGCATTTGATAGTAGGTATTTATCAATTTAAACTTATTTATGAAGGTATTTAGGTAGGCATTTCGATGAGTCGCCAGAAGAGAAGCAAGCTTGCTGCCAAGGATAAGATGCAAAGAAATGACAACAAAAAAGAGGCACAATTAAGAACCTCATGCAAATTAAATTTAAATTTTAAATTAATCAGGTCTACATTTAAAAGGTGTAGGCTAATATTTTTAAACAACAGAGACTTTTTGTTCTGCAGGCAACAAAATGGCTGCATTTAGAATCATATTGCTATAACTAGATTCCCCAGGCATTCATATCTGGTTCTGCCATTAGCAGGGTACTAACCTAACTTCCTACGGGATAATTACAGTTCAGCGCTTTAAGGTCCTCGTTATATTTAATTTGGAGCAAGAAGTCCCTATCTATTGTGTACTAAATATTTAGTAGGTATTACTTGCACGCGGCTGCGAGACCTTTTAGTACTGGATTGTTGGATGAGGCTTGCAAGCTGTAAGAAGACGTAAGTAATAAAATATATTTTTTGCCGTCGTCAGACTTTCAAGAGTTCATTAATGCCTCAAGATGCATTGTTTTGCTGGCTAGGGAAATGAAAACCAAAGCATCAGCCCTTTATTTATTTATATTACAAGTTCAAATAGGGAATGTGTCTTGGACGAAACCAAAAAGGAAAATGAAACGGTACGTTCCTATAATTTTAATGAAGCCGGTCTAATCATGACTGAGCACAACTGTGATACCTAGTATCTAGTATCACTATACTCGTAGATGGTAGGTGCCGCTGTCAAGACGCTGGTGCCGTCTGTTCCAGTTTGCTTTCATCGAAGGAATGTGTTATCTATTATAATATTATAAAGATTGATTATTTGTTTGTTTGTCTCGAATAGGTTCCGAAACTACTGAACCGAATTTAATAATTATTTCACCAAAACAAAGCTACATTATCAGGGAGTGACATAGGCTTTTTTTTTTAAATTAGGCTATATTTTGACTGGAAAGACAATCTACGCGGGCGAAGCCGCTGACGGACTGCTATATTTTATAAGACCAAAGTGTTTGACTATTATGCAAACCGTAGGTACTCATCGTGACCGCAATTTTGATAGAGTTTGAGATTAAAAACCTATAATTATACTGTGATTTCACACGCTTGTGGTTAAGTCATATGTGATCCTTATGAACAATACTCATTCCTCTGCTTGTCAGGTGACTAATGCTTACACCTAAAATAATCACTGGATAATCAAATAACTTCAGAATTAGACGGATATAACACGAAGGAGCACTTAAGATTTAGTGTAACGCGGGTCCAGGAATAGAATGTGGGGCTTGATCGAGAGCTGACAGGTTTAGGCGGCTGGGCTCACTTAGATGTACCCTTTTCAACCCTCGACCTTAAGATGTATCAGTGTTTGCGTATGACGGTGAAATAATGGGGAAACACGTCGTAGCAGTTTTCATGGAAGTAGAACGATTAAAATATGACAAAGTCAGAAATATTTTTTATTCAAATAGACCACACTATATCAGTACTTTGGAATAGTTCATTCTAATTAACTAGTAAATATAAATTGTCATACAATTTACTATGAACACATTAAATATCCCATACATATATAATGCGAATCTACCACCGGAGCCGGAAAGGTGTTGCTTCTTGACTGAGAAGACCAAGAGTAATCAAAACAAGCATTTGCCAAAGATCAATACCATGTTGGATATTATTAGCCTTGCAAACTGATTTGGTATTATATAATTTTGTTTCTTCTTTGATAAATCGATAACAAAAGGCACTTACCTACTACTACTAAATCCCTATATAGGGCTTGCACTTGTTCACCTTAAGAGTATTGAACTCTTCGCCACATGTGGCCGGTACGTATCTCACGATCCGCCCCGTGGGTGATCGCGTTTATGCGCTCTGCCCTTTGTTGCTGCATCATACCCTACCAGCTGCTTCGGTTCACATACTTTGTCTAGTTCATTCCTACGAGCGGTAGGAGTTTTCACTGTCGAATTTTCAATGCCGTGTACCACAGACAGAGTACTTCAAAGTGCCAACGTTGAGAAAGCCCACTTTGGAATGACACTATCAATAAATAGCTACTCTAGCGACGCGGAAATAAGATGCAATCTAGGTTTGGTTTGTTTTTTAGCTCATAATATTAAGTTTTCATAACTAAGTCAAACCTGCCACAGGGCTAATATTATGGATCTTGCAACGCTGTCATGTGAAACCATCGAGATTCATTTATTTTTAAAGTAATTAATAAATTTACTGTTGCTTTTCGAAACAGAAATCCGATTATTACTTCTACTAATAAAATCCGCCTAAATTTTCCACTCGCGCCTGTTTTCTTTGTTTGGTGGTACAATAAAGTGTCTATATTATCTCATTGTGAGAAGTCTTAACTTAGTGTGGTTAAGGTTATTGTATGCTGATCGCATCTAATATCCTCATATTCAAAGTGGCAGAGCTCAGGCAAGCTTTACGCGTGTCGTGAAGCATGTGCCACGATGGAATCCTTTTCATAATAAAGCGGGAATTCGTTCTCGCGAAACATAAAACTCTATAAGCACGTGCGTCTGTATGGTAACCATACGTCTGTTTCGGGGATCGTTTTTCAGCTGTTTTTTTTTTTTTTTTTTTTTTTATATTGCCCGTCAAGATGACCTCACTCCACCTGATGGAAAGCGGTCGTGAGGTCCAGATATGAGGTTGACAAGCCCAGTCATTCAAACGAATCACTGGGCTGGCCATCCTCACCTTGAAGGCCTGCAGAAATGCCTTTTCACGCCCCGCTTGAAGAACCCGGGACTATACGAGGAAGGAAACACATGTGCTGGAAGAGCGTTCCACGTCTGGATGGTACGACAAAGAAACGAGTCACCGAACCTTTTAGTTCGGGCCAACAAATGTTGAATTGTGTGTGGGTGACGCCGTAGTCCAGCACGCGTGGTACGGGAGTGGAAAGGTGAGGGTGGGATAAGCTGGAATAACTCGTCAGAGCATTCCCCATTGTAGAAGCGATAGAGAACACTTAGCCTGGCAATGTCTCTACGCAATTGGAGAGGCTCAAGGGTCAAAGTTGCCTCTGGGTTTCCAATAATACGGATAGCACGCCGCTGCAACCTGTCAAGAGCTTCGAGTAGGTACTTAGCGGAACCGTCCCAGAGATGAGAGCAGTATTCCACACACGAGCGAACTTGTGTCTTATACAAGAGACAGAGCTGCTCAGGCGTGAAGAATCGTCTCACTCTGTTCAGGACTCCGAGTTTACGGGATGCAGTTCTAATGACGCTCTCAATGTAGTCCCGCTGGTTTAGGTTGCTACGAACATCCATGCCAAGGATGTTTAGGCTATCCTTAATCGGTAGTGGGGTGCTCTGAAGAGTGGGATGGGAAAGGAAAGGCGACGCCTTTGCTGTGAATGCACACACCTGCGTTTTCTTGGCATTGAACTCGACAAGATTGCATGCACCCCATTCTGAAATGCGGTCCAACACTCCGTCAAGCTCAACAACAAGACTTCGCCTCTTCTCCTCGATGTCAGTCTGCTTTGCCCCAGGGCGCTCGAAATATCGCGCGTGGACCGTGCTATCATCCGCATAGCAATGAATATTACCAAGAGATAACATGTCATTGATATGCAGAAGAAACAACGTCGGCGACAAGACGGAGCCCTGCGGCACTCCGGCATTAATCTGGAGAAAGCGTGATTTTTGACCATCGCAAAGGACACGAATTCTACGTCCCTCCAGAAATCCGGCGACCCAGTCGCATAGGCGAGGTGGCAGACCATATGCCGGAAGCTTGGAAAGAAGCGAACGATGCCATACACGGTCGAAAGCTTTGGCAATGTCAAGGCTGACGGCCAAAGATTCCTCATGCTTGTCCATAGCCTCCCCCCAGATGTGTGTTACGTACGCTAGAAGATCACCCGTAGACCGTTTTGGTCGGAAGCCGTACTGACGGTCGTGAATGAGAGAGTGATCCTCTAGGTAGCGGATGAGCTGCGTGTTTATGATCCGCTCAAACACTTTAGCTAAAACTGAGGTTACGGCTATTGGACGGTAATTGGCAGGGTCAGACCGGTCCCCTTTTTTGGGAACTGGTTGAACGTTCGCCTCCCTCCAAGACAGCGGCACAAGACCCGAATTGTAGGAGAGGCGATACAGGCTAGTGAACACTGGAGACAACTCCGCTGCACATTTCTTCAGCACCACAGCTGGAATTCCATCAGGGCCACTGGCTTTCCTGACATCGAGTGACTGCAGTTCGGCACGAACATCACACTGCCTGATACGAATATCAGGCATTGTGGAGCCGCAATGTGGAATATCAGGCGGCGCAGCACCGCAGTCATCGATGCAAGAGTTTGCGGCAAAGAGGTTAGCCAGTAAATCGGCTTTCTCTTGCGGCTGATGAGCCAACGATCCATCAGGGAATCTCAGTGGGGGCAGCGAAGGCACGCAGAAGTTAGATTGCACGTGTTTAGCCAGTCGCCAGTAGGAGCGGCTACCCGTAGGGTGCGTGATGAGTTCTTGGCCAACACGTGCAATTCGCTGGGCGTCTGCTCTAATGTAAGCCCTCTTCGTGGCCTTGGTGGCTTTATTAAAGGCTGCTTTCAGGGAGGCAAGGTTTGAATGATCATTGAGTGCCTGGGCCCTAGACCAAGCACGGTACGCTGCCTGTTTTTGTTCAACAGCTGCGGCACACTCGCGATTGAACCAGGGACCAGTTTTGCTAGCACTGACAACATCAGTAAAAGGAATGTAGTATTCCATTCCGGTACTGATCTCGTCAGCGATAGCAGATGCACTCTCTGAAGCATTCCTTTCTCCAAAGCAGCACTGCCGCCAAGGGTCGGAGGCAAAATACTCTCGCAATCCGTCCCAATCTGCCGACGAGTAGTGCCAAAACCGCCGCGTCACCTCCACAGGTTGTGGGGGAGCTGCACAAGGCACTGTAGCGCCAACCAGACAGTGATCGGAGGAGCCCAATGGAGCACCAACCGACACTTTATACCCGGCTGGGTGACTCGTCAGCAGAAGGTCCAATAAAGAGGGAGTATGACCGACAATATCTGGTACCCGGGTGGGCTGGTGTACCAGTTGCGTCAGGTCTTGCGTGAGAGCAAACGCATGGGCAGTTCGGCCTGTATGGTCTGTTTTTGATGAGCCTAACCAGGACTCATGGTGGGCATTGAAGTCTCCCAAAAACACCATTTCGGCATTTGGGAACTGCGCCTGAGCGTTGTCTGCGGCCTGACTCAGATGCTCGAAGAGTCGAGTTGTCTCGGCGTCGCCTTTGTGGGAGCGGTATATGTTTATTTATTTATTTATTTATTTATTCTTTATTGCACATTTATAAAAATAGGTACAATTGGCGGACTTAATGCCTAGAGGCATTCTCTACCAGTCAACCGCAAGGTTTAACAGAGAACATACAAATTTTGGGCTGTGCAACGTATGGAACTTGGTGCAAGAAAATACAAACAACAAATTAGTTACTTAACTAAAACTTTAAAACCTACTAATACTCAAACTAACAAATACCTAATACAATATACTACATAAATACATATAAACTATATATACTTATCATGCCAACAAATATACCTATCTTTATACATTGAAAATAAATATACTAATATATTATTAAATAATAATAATAAAAAAAAAATATATATAATATGAAATTAAATTAAATTGCCATTTAAAAGAGTTAAACGAAGATGCCTGAATCTGAACTCAATGAAATGGTTTGCTGAATCCGCGGCTCACTTAAAATGCTCACGCAACGACCTCTTCAGAGCAAGTTTGGAGGTAGATTTCTGAATGTTGCTTGGGAGAGAGTTCCATAGCCGTATGGCAGACAGTCTGAAGGAGCTTGACATATAGGAGGAAAAGAAAAGGGGTGTAAATAGAGCTAAAGTTTTACTTGAACGGAGATCTTTTTTTTTTTTTATCTGTATATGCACGCATAGACCCGGCTTGTGGAGCCCAGGTCAACGTGCACCCAGAGGGTGGAGAAGGATGGGTCTTCTAGGCAGCGGAGACGGCTACAGCAGACGTCCGCCCTGACGAATAGACATACACCGGCTTTAGGTTGGAAGGACTCTTCCAGCACATAGCCGGGGTAGTGCAAGTATGACGTATCGGCAGGGCGGCCTATCTGTGTTTCCGTCAAAAAGAGCATCGCAGGCCTCGCCGTCTCAAGGTGTTGATAGACGGCGTTGAGGTTTGCATGGAGTCCGCGGATGTTAGCGAACTCCACCTCAAACAGCGTGTTGGTGGGGGATGGGGATGCCGCTGTAGGCCGTTTTTTTGTGCTTCTGACTGCCATAGAAGTTGGAGGATGGGAGGGGCGTGAAAGGACGACTGTGATCGAGGCAATGAAAGACAAAGCGTGGTGCCCTGCATTGGTATTAATCGCGTGGAATAGTGTAGGCCGGTCCGCCGGACGGAAGGGCCCCCGTACCCCCTCGGGTGTGGTCGCCGGGCCCCACCGGAACCGGGCACCACCCGGCACGACGAGCCACCCCGAGATTATGCGCGACCTGGTGGGGCAGCCTCCAGAGGTGGTTAACCCCTTTTGGGCCCCTGTACTATGCCGCGGGCGGCCAGCGGCACCACCGTTTCTACGGGTCTCCCTGGCCGGCGGGCCGATACACACTACACACACAATACCGCCGCTAGGGCTCCCACTGGTCCAACAATTGCCACGATCACAGTCCCCCTGGCACCGGTTAGTGCAGTGCTGATCCCGGAACGCGACCTGACCGAGATAGGTCAGAATCACTTGGCGGGTTTTACACAACTACATGGTGGTAACAACAACCGGCCGACATAAGTCTCCCACCTGAAGAGCAGATGGTCTGCTGGAAGAAACCCTTAGTCGCCTCTTACGACACCCATGGGAAGATATGGGGCTGTGGAAAGTATTCTTTTAAAGTGCCGCCACCAGCACGGCACAAAACAAAGCTGTGATGGTTACATACCATGTCGATGTGAGTATGTATCAAAAACGCGCAGGGCGGCGTCGGGATCAACCTTTTTAATCCCAAACAGGTCAAACGGGTGCTACTTACACCTTTTGGACTGGCCTTTGTTGAAAAATGGAAGAGTTATAGCTGCAAATTAAAAAAAATAAATTAATAAAAAAATAAGGGGCAACATCACATTAACTGCCCCCCGATTTAGATTTATTATGGGGAGCTTAATAATTAAAAAAATAGAATAAAGTGAATAAAAAAAATCACTTAATCGGTCTGTTACTTCGTCCTGAATTGGGGAGCTGGTCTCAAAGTATGGAGTTCCCTTACGTTATGGAACCCAGAAACAGCGAAGGGAACCATCAAGAGAGTTTTCTTCTAGGAACCTGTTACCTTCTTTGTCTCTACTAGTGTTCGTAATTACTGCACTAAACGGGTCGTCCAATAATGGTAACATACACTGAAAAACATATGAAATGCCGTTGCTTTTACAATTATAATACTGTCCTAGTTTCTACCAAACTCACCGCCACCCCAGCACGTGTAGCGAACGGGGACGGCCAGGCGTGTCGTTTACCTTAAAATTGGTTTCATGGTACGTCGAGTTCATATCAACCTTTACGAACCGTTGCAAAATGGGTCTTATGTCCGCAGTATAAGGTGCCCCTATGTAAAGCTTGACGTGCACGCGTGACGTCGCGCGACGTCCCGGCGTTGCTCAGCCGCAGCTACTTGTCCGCTTCACTAGTGATCCTTTTAGGGAGCTAGTTATTCAAACCCTTTTGTAAAACGCTAAGCCTAATATCAGGCCCTTTTATCTCTGAAGGAGGGATCCTTTAACGCGTAATAAACTGACTACGTTTACTCGTAGTTACCTAGACCTTAAGTTGATTTTATTAAAAACTGCTGCAGCTTTAGGTGTTAGTTGCTTGTATTTTTTCCTGTCTTTTGAGTTGAGCATTGCTGATGGGCAGTTAATGTATTAATTCACTACCATAAATGTAGGTACAGTCAGCATCATTAAAATAGTGGCAGCCAATAGTTCCAAATATACCGCATCATCCACAATATCCATAAATACGTACTCATTCCAAGTGATCAAATTGTTCAGGCCATACACTGTATACAAAAATACCGGAGCACCCACAACGCCATATACTTGGTAACATTCAACCCACCGTTAGTACAGCAACGTCCAGAACGCCGAAGGTTTCTAAGCATCCAAAGTAGCCAAAAATACGGAACACATAAGAAAATTGAACCTTATTTTGAAAAAAAAGAGCTCAATCAAAATGTACAACTACTCATTTTCAAAGCGGTTGAGTAGATACCCATTAAAACCAAAGAGGTTAATGCCCATTTTGCTGAAATTAAAAAATAAAATTCAATTTAACGTCAAGTGTACCGAGCTTGCGTTTTAAACGCAAGCTCGGGTCAGGGGGGGGATCTCTGATTGTTTTTATATTTTATCCTTATTTTACTTTTGATTTGTATACTTTTATTTCTACTATGTAAGATCAGTACAAAAATGAAAAAAATAATTATAGTTAGTTGTTAAGAAATGCTGTACCTATTTCCAAAATTGCTGTGTACGCCTCTAACGGGTATGCATATAAGAATTACTTATCTTCAAATTTAAAATGAATGTATATATGTATACTGTTGGTGTACCTTATGAATAAATAAATAAATAAGTGTATCTCTGGTCTTATTACACTGTCAAGGGCATGGTGTCATTGTCATTGCTATCTAATTTGATTTTATGTAGTTGTAGACACTAGTACGCCACAAAATAAACACGATGCGTATCACTAACGAAATTAAACATAAAATCATTCATTTAAAACAAGAAGGTGTGTCCGTAACAGACATCTCAAATGAACTGGGCTAAACCGTAAGTTGACTGTTTTTTGCTTCACTGTTACCATTATAAGTAGCTATTACTAATTATAAATAATTATTAATAATATATATGACATTAAAGAATTCATTGACCGTAGATTTTAAGTGTGACATTCTTAATTAATTTACAATTTAATTAATTAAGTATCTGCTGATCCAGCCATATGTGATTTAACATTATTACTATTTTCGCTTTGTTTTGTGTGGCTCTAGTATGACATTATCGTTTGGAATATTATTAATTAATTATTACTCTCCGGATTAAGATTTGCATGCTAATAAATTGGCAAGACATGTCGCACACTTTATCTATGATATGTACATCTGTTAATACCATGTTCTTATGCAAATAAAGTTTATGAATGATTAATTTTATTATGAATTGTTATTTTAGAGGAATACAGTCTACCGATGGATAGAGAGACGGAATACGGAAGGTAGTCTCCAGAATCATGTGACCACTGGACGTCCTCGTCGAACAACCGTTGTCGAAGACCAGAAATAGAACATACAGCAGCGGGCTCTTAACGACCGTTTTATTAATAAAGTATATTGATACGCATCGTGTTTATTTTGAGGCGTACTAGTGTCTACAACTACATAAAATCAAATTAGACGGCAATGACAATGACACCATGCACTTGGCAGTGTAATTAGACACCAGAGATACACTTGACGTTAAATTGAATTTTATTTTTTAATTTCAGCAAAATGGGCATTAACCTCTTTGGTTTTAATGGGTATCTACTCAACCGCTTTGAAAATGAGTAGTTGGACATTTTGTTTGAGCTCTATTTTTTTCAAAATAAGGTTCAATTTTCTTATGTGTCCCGTATTTTTGGCTACTTTGGATGCTTAGAAATCTTCGACGTTTGGACGTTGCTGTTCTAACGGCGGGTTGAATGTTACCAAGTATATGGCGTTGTGGGTGCTCCGGTATATTTGTATACAGTGGATGGTCTGAACAATTTGATCACTTGGAATGAGTACGTATTTATAGATATTTTGGATGGTGCGGTATATTTGGAACTATTGACTGCCACTATATTTATGATGCTGACTGTACAGTAAAAATTAAATCTCAACATCATGGACGTCGTTCTGTCCGCGTGTAGTGATGGAAGCTCAGTTCACACTGGTAGTGTTACGCTCTGGCTGTGGATGACTCGATGTATGACCAAAATCTGACTAATTATTTATTTCAAAAGAACACAGAGCGTTCACTTAAATATAATAGCAAAACTTAAAATTATCTTGTGACGGAACATACACATTTCAAGCATAAAGGTCGCAGACACTAAAATTCTAACTAAAGTTAACGTCGTACGTAACGAAATTCGAACGTCACATTAAAGGAACTCATTTAGTCAAGGCAAATTAGTTGATTTAAAGTTTCATATAAATCAAAACACGTAAAACGAACTGTAAAAATGGACTAAAGAAATTGGGAAAGGTACCTATACTTGTGTCCATACTTACTTACCTATCATTTTAAATCTACTTAAAATATTCATCTTATTTCAAATAAAAAGCCTCCTTTGCATTCACACTTTTTCCTAATCCATTAAGATGGGATCCCTTTGATGGGATTCATTCAAAGTTCTAACGATCGACATCTCAAAGGAAATAGAACTTATTTCATGTTACTAAGCTATCGAGGGTTACATTTTGAAGGCAGTTCTCTTTACATTTTTCCTTTTTTTCGTAAATAAAAAACCATTTACTTACTTACTTTTCTCATGTAAATGTCTTTTTTCATAACGGTGAAATTTTTAGGCAGTTAAAATTTAAAGAGAATAAAGTAAACATACGAAACGAAACGCGTCGCTAGCACAAAGGACGCAATAATCGTTTTCCAACACGTACATTAGTCACAGAAATGGAAAAAGCGGCACCAATTCCGGTAACTGCTGAAAACAAAGGACAACTTTCTTCTTCAAAACAATTTACACGTGCTACGAGGAAAACAGGGTCTTATTTATAAACTTGAGCCCTGGCTGAACGGTGCGGCTGGAGAATTACCAAAAAAAGCAAAAAATATCTACAGAGACAACTGTCATAACACGCGGGAAAAAAATCCGTTCCGTTATTTCAACGATTCGTCAGTCAAAAATTTCCAATATGTTAAAGACAGTAGTTATTGTTTCAATGTTGGTAGTGTGTTGTTACTGTGCGGAGAAGAGTGAGATGCTCGATGAGAGCCGAGCTAAAAAGAAAAAAAGTCCCGCCAGGTTGTGGGGTGAGTACGAGTAATTCTATTAATTAAAATTTAATTGAAGCACTTGGGTCGTGTTCAGATCAAAACAATCATCGTATAACGTTACGAGATGTTGGCTTACGTTTAATGCGGGGTCGTGAAAGGTATAAAATGTTTTATGGCGCGTTTTTCTTTTGTTTATGAACAAAGTAAATAGCACCGGTGAGATTTCATTAAGTAGACTTTTTACCCGCCTCATAAACGTGGTTAGTGCCGTACTGAATATTTCGAGTTGACGTTTAAAATAAACATTCTTCGCGGATGTTTTACGGTCACTAAGTATTATGTAGACGTAAGTGCTCATCATCATTAAATGAAGAGCCCTGCTCCATTCGGTGGAAAAACCGCCAGTGCTTTCAATTCTTTAAGCAACATAACATCCGCCTTTTTCTTAAGTGGTTTCATGAAATTCTACCCTTAAATCTTAAAAAAGGCTGACATGATATCTCTACTTTACTTTGTAAATATCAAAAAGGGCGTTTAATATGGCCTTACATTCTTCCTGACTGTACTACTGTAATATTATGTTCCTCAATATTATCTTGTTTGTTGTTATTTCCTATGTTGATAAAACTTATTTGCCAACAACAACACTTCTAAATGCTTCCATTTTAATTTATCGTTTTTAAACGCGTCGGGTGAACGAATTTGATACACAAAAATCGGTAGGTGTGCGTCAAAACCTAGAAGTCCTAGGTGGAATTAAAATGACAAACTGTGTGTCAGTTCATTTTGGAACATAGCGATCCTAACGAGTTTTTTTTATATATTTCAGTGATGCTGCTCATCCTTGTCCTCTCCAAAGTGGCGGTGTTCAAAGTGGTATCCTTCCTAATGTTCCTCGGGTTCTTCCAAAAGCTGTTTTACTTCGGTGGCATCTTTCTCAAGTACTTCCTGAACAAGTCAAAAGCCCAGATGCAGCCTTCCCCCGGGCCGGTGTACGGCCCTCCCCAGGACTACAACACGGTGGGGTACAGCTACGGCCCGCCTGAACACGAGGCCTTCGCAAATCACGAAAATCTGCCCAGCATTACCGAGCTGGGCGGTCCTTTGAATTGGTTGCTCAACAAACCTTAGCTGGAACTTGAATGTTTTAATTTTGAAAGTCTGTCCCTCGAATTTTGATATACTACTTGAAATCAAGCCCATCATATTTTATTTCAAGTAACTAAGTCACACGTACTACGTCAATTCTATTATTTAGGTAATGAAAATAGTATGATAATTAGAATAAATCCAACAATGTATTATTGGCTATGTTGTGTACAGCTCCAAACGTTGAGTTTTGAACTTCATTCTGTCCTGTTCTGGCCTGTGTTGAGACTGCTCTTTAAGATAGCATGTAATAAGTTATTTATTTAATTAAATTATGGTTTGAAAAATGTTTTTTTATTCTCGCGCTGGACTAAGCAACATCCCAAAGTGACATATAACATAGGCGATTCTGGATCGCCCTGACCTAGACGCTCTTGCGGCAGAGTAATCATAGCACTCCGCCCAAAATTCTACGCTCTCTGGTTCCAAAGACGACACGATTGGCGTTGTGCCCTGTAGCACGGTTTCTCGCCACGATTTCCTTAGTGTCCCGGGTTCGATTCCCGGTCGGGTCAATTCAGGAAACGATCTTTTCTGAATTGACTCGGGTCTGGGTGTGCTGGGAGACGCCCCTGGCTGATATCCTTGTGTGGTACCTCGTAACACAGGAATATTAATCCCTACTTCGAGACCATTACAAGAGGCGTGTTGTCTGGCGCATATAAAAAAAAAACCAGTTCCAGTCGACGTACAGATCAGGTATAATAATAAGTTGTAATTACAATCCCACATTAATTTGGCAAGCTTGGTATTTGGGACCGCACATTTTGTTCCCATGGAGGCCTTTCTATACAGTGGGACAATAAGCGGACTAATTACTTTACTTACTCTAGTAATACAAAATAATATATTCATGCGCGTTACAGTAACCGAGATTTGCGTCACAGAATGTTTAGGCGTCTCCTCCACGAGCGGTTGAGTCGCAACGAGTGCAAAAATGCAAAAATGTTCCTTCGTGACCTGATGTTTGGAAAAGGTGTCCTTTCATGAAAAAATCTATAAAATTAATAATCCTTATTTAAAATCCATAACAACTTGATATGCTTAAAGTAAATCATAATTCGTTTAAGGTGGTATCCATACAATAATCAATCGACATTCATGCGCTAAATCGTAAGTAGCTATGCCTAGATATTTGCGTGGGGACTTATTTAGGGATAGTTATTTTCGCAATACCAATAAAAAATAATATTTATAATGTCGGTAATCTTATATCAGACGATATAAGATTACCGACATAATCAAGATTAGATACATGGAATATAAAAGATTACAATAGAGTTTTTTTTCATCTGATCTAAGATTACTGACATAAATATGTTTTTTTATTGGTTTTGCGAAAATAAGTACTATCCCTAAATAAGGCAAATATCTGGGCATAATACTACTAGATACTATTTAGCGCGTGAATCTGGATGTTTTTTTTTATGGAAAACGAACCAACTTAATACTAGATAATTATTTAGCATAATCATGAAATCCTCAATTTGAAAAGATATAACTACAAAAACCATAACTTTATTAGGAAAAATCTATAATTGTAAAATCCATTGTTTGAAAATATATAAACATCTGAGTTACCCATGGCACGCCATGTCGTTAAAGGATATAAGGGTTACAGGAATGAATCAATTTTAACAATACTCGTAGGTGCGAGGAGTGAAGCTAGGAACATGTTAGGTTCACATGAACTAGGTAGCTGCCAAGAAAACCTCTTTCTATACTAATGATATTATAAAGAGCCTTTGAGAGTTTGTATGTTTGAGGTAGGTAATCTCCGAAACTACCGAACCGATTTCAATAATTCTTTCTCTGTTGAAAAGCTACATTATCCCTGATTGCTATAGGCATATATTTGTTTTAAAATAACTCGTTTTCATGTCATAAAAATGTAGTTCACGCGGACGAAGCCGCGGGCGGAAAGCTAGTATTTTAGATTTTGATGTGTTACCTAAGGTAAGTAAAGAGCATGACATTAAATGTTTTAACGAATGGTACTATACAGGCGAATGCTCAGTTTTCTAAAAACATTTCCATGTAATGGAACATTTTTACTTGGTTTTTAAAATCAGGTTGTATCACACCATAGAGCGTCGTGTTCGCAATTTGGTTGGAGTAGAATGCTCAAATCTATCAGTAAAATCAGTGCCCTTTTTAATTTTGGTTGTATTGATTCACAATATTCACAAATTCTAGGTTTGGATTCTGAGTTTATAGATTATAAAGTCATGATTATTAATTATAATCCATATGGATTTTAGCATTTTGGATATTATAGTATAATTTTTAAATTTAGGCATTTTAATTACATGAACTTTACCTAAGTATTAGACGTTTTAATTATATAAATTTTCAGTTAAGGATTTTAATATAATATAGACTCGCTTAGAAATTTGTGGCACGACCATTTATCGCCGATACATACCCCCGTGGAGGTGATGCATTAGACTTCAGAAACCTGAAGTACAGTCAGCGAGATGAACAACAGCTCATTAGCATGCAGATGAGGCTTTCGCCGCGACACCTCATCGTTTGCGTAATTAGGACCTTCCACGACACAGTATAGTCAACGACGGACAGTGAAACGCCGCACAAACAGAGACAAAGAGGCTGCTTTCCCACCAGAAATGTGCTATTCTGCTAAGCTACGAGGACGTGCAAGCTGAGCTACGGAACTACAAGATCGTTTCCACTGATGCTATGTTATTAAGCTGCGCGAGTACGATGTGCTACAAAGTTGCACTGCCGCAAGGAAGCAGTGCGAGTAAGATGCGCAGCTCGATGCGATGGATCGATATTAGGGAAGGCACATAGGTACAGCACGCATCCATAACACGCCTATCTGGTGGAAAAGCACCGTTGAAGTGCCGGATCTTAGCGACAACTTACACCAACATAATCTTACCCCAAACTAAGCACAGCTTATACTTTGGATGTCAGAGAGCGATAACCATATTTTCATTGTTCTTAATACACAATTAAATAAATAAAAATATCACCCAGACTTACTAATTAACAAATATTATTCTTTTTTTTATAATGCCCGTCAAGATAACCTCACTCCACCTGATGGAAAGTGGTCGTGACGTCCAGATATGAGGTTGACAAGCCCAGTCATTCAAACGAATCACTGGGCTGGCCATCCTCACCTTGGAGGCCTGCAGAAATGCCTTTTCACACCCCGCTTTGAAGAACCCGGGACTATACGAGGAAAGAAACACATGTGCTGGAAGAGCGTTCCACGTCTGGATGGTACGACAAAGAAACGAGTCAGCGAACCTTTCAGTTCGGGCCAACAAATGTTGAATTGTGTGTGGATGACGCCGTAGTCCAGCACGCGTGGTACGGGAGTGGAAAGGTGAGGGTGGAATAAGCTGAAATAACTCGTCAGAGCATTCCCCATTGTAGAAGCGATAGAGAACACTTAGCCTGGCAATGTCTCCATGCAATTGGAGAGGCTCAAGGGGTCAAAGTTGCCTCTGGGTTTCCAATAATACGGATAGCACGCCGCTGCAACCTGTCAAGAGCTTAGAGTAGATACTTGGCGGAACCGTCCCAGAGATGAGAGCAGTATTCCACACACGAGCGAACTTGTGTCTTATACAAGAGACAGAGCTGCCCAGGCGTGAAGAATCGTCTCACTCTGTTCAGGATTCCGAGTTTACGGGATGCAGTTCTAATGACGCTCTCAATGTAGTCCCGCTGGTTTAGGTTGCTACGAACATCCATGCCAAGGATGTTTAGGCTATCCTTAATCGATAGCGGGGTGTTCTGAAGAGTGGGATGGGAAAGTAACGGCGACGCCTTTGCTGTAAATGCACACACCTGCGTTTGTTTGGCATTGATCTCGACAAGATTGCATGCACCCCATTCTGAAATGCGGTCCAACACTCCGTCAAGCTCAACAACAAGACTTCGCGTCTTCCACCATTCTTCCACCCTAAGATCTTTAGCTCTGATAGTAAGTATAGTACCTAAGACATATTCCTTCTATGAAATCAAACGTGCTTTTGTCAGCATTTTGGATAGTCGTAAAAAAAAATTGCAAATAACCTTGCTTGATACTAGAAGGCATAAATTGTACGTCAACCATGAGTTTCTGTCATGTAAACTACGATAGTCGAGTTCAGCAACTTGCGTATCATTTTTAGTTCCATTTCTAATCACTAGATGCGCCATACCGAAATTCCATACAAAAACGTCAAAGTGACTGTCATTGGTGTAAACTCATGGTAGGGGTACACGTGTGAACATCGATTTTTTGTGTCCTGACAAGTACTTGTGCACCTGTTAGACATTTAAATGCATCTATATGGATGTTCCTCTTGATCAATTTGTGAATTTAAATCATTTTAAGTATCAAAGTTTGTAGTTCACCTTATTTATTTGTACCATATTACAAATCAACTTACTGCAAGTGTCTAGTACTGTGACGGCTGTGGTTTACAAAATGGTATTACTAACACGGCTAGTTGAACAACCTCACATCGCCAGGCCGAGCTCCATACCATTATTAGTATAATATGCTTTCTCCGGGTAAATAAGAATAGTACTGTCGGTTCTGGTTAAGTACAATGTAATTTAAACAGAACATGTTCCGAGGATGGTATTTTGAGTAGCGTAAGTAATAAATGTTTTTATATCTCAAGCCTCAAGCTAAGCGCAGATACCAATGTATAATTATGCATTTTTAGTATTTAATTGTTTTTTCCAGAAATAGTATTCAATACTTATCTGTCGACCTGATTAACGTGGCCAATCGAGCCGTAAATCTGGCGCTGCTCTGATTTCAGTGGTTGCTTGAAAGCTATGTTTGTGGTGCCTAGATTCTTTCAGTGACATAACACTACAAAACCTCACTTCGAAACGTCTATTCGCTTATCGTTTGTGTTCAAAACCAAATGAAACTTTAATAGGTATTTCTAAATTTACGTAAATAATAAGTGAAACGATCATTTATTACATTTAATAATATAAATTGTTGAACATTACTGTTATTGTTTTTTAGTACAATAAAGTATATCCATTTATCTACATACCTGAACGCATTTCAAACAGTTGTATATCAATATTTAGTTGTATATTGTTGAATATAACATTTAATATTGTGAATACCTTTTATATATTTTTTTATATTTTTGACGACCGACTTGGTGTAATGGTTAAGAAGTTGGCTACTACACCAGAGGTCGCGGGTTCGATCCCCGCACAGTACAAACATTTGTGTGCATGAACATGTCTGTTTGTACTGGTCTGGGTGTCTCCTATGTATAATAAGTATGTATTTACAAAAGAAAATGTATTTAAGTATGTTTATCCGTTGTCTAGTATCCCATAACACAAGCTTTAAGTAGCTTACTTTGGGGCTAGATGGCGCTGTGTGGAATAATGTCCAGGGATATTTATTTATTATATTTATATTTAATTTAACTTTTCACATGTACTTTTTTATGTTTTAATATTGAGTTTGCACGATTTGATGGACATTTAGTCTTTTTGAAGCATAGTCATATTACGAGTATTAGTGCAATGGTAGTTTTAGTTATGGAAAAATCTGATATGCGTCATTTTATTTTTGGTGGTCGAATAATAATTTCCCATACTTAATTTTTTTTTGGTTTCGAATGTGTAGTCAATCAATTTTGCCTGTCACTGCATACATTTGTGGTTTGTTTTGTTATTTCCTAGCTTGAGCCTCACTCAAACTTTGTATAGTTCAAAGCTCCAACTCGAACCAGATGTCAAATAAATGAGCGGCCATTTAGCCGGCAATGAGGCGGCTAACAAAACAGCACTCAGTGCGCTACGACACGGGCATTTGTGTGTTCTGAGGGCCTGTCGCCACTTCCAATCGCTGTAGGGTAACCAAACTACTTTAAAGCTCAGGGCTCGTTAAAGGTCTTCGATGTAGCGGTCTAGTGAAGGCTTTTACGATGGGAGCAATAAATCTGGAAAAACTTAAAACTATGCAAAGAAAATTTGGTCTTCTACCGTTAACTAGAATATAAAAATACTTAGTAAGTATAACCTATGATAATGGAACAACGAAACAAATTTAAAAAGCAGCAAAAACTGAAAAGAAGAATGGAATTTTAGATAATTTGGCAGCAATTTAGCAAGATATGAACATCTTTTTTAATGTTTTTTTTTTCATTGTCTATTTTGAATAATAAGACGTCCTTTGTTAGGACTGGTACACATAGCAGTTACTTGGTATTTTTTTCATCCGTGTTACTAAGATTGGAAGTTAACCTGAATAGATCCAACATAATACCTATGATTGCTAACCGTACCATTCGATCGCTTGCAACTTAGACTGCATAAGGTAGGGAAATCATTTGTTGGTCTATGTGTGAAATATTTTATTAAGCTTCCACGAACTCTTGTTTAACTGCCTCTTCACAAGTTTAAGTCACACATCAAAGCTAAGTTAGTGAAGCGAAGTTATTATAGTGTAGAGGATCTCTTTAATGACAAGAATTTGTGGTCATCTTAGGTATAATCAGCACCTTTGCACATTTTCTGTTATGACTTGACTCTGTCAATTCAATTTTTGTGTAAAAAAACAAGATTGAAAAGAGTAGGTAACCATCGAGTTTCTTGTCGGAGTCTTCTCGATCGGAAACAACCTCCGAACCGGTGGTAGAGTCACATTATGTTTATTTATGACATTTACTCTCATAGTATTATTTTATGTAAGTTTTATGTAATTTTATTGAAGTATATTTTTGCTATTTTTTTTTATTTGACTTGTCGTACTTTTTATAAGTCTATATGAATAAAGATATTTTCACTTCACTTTTGCAAGTATCGGCATAAATAAAGGCTCGTGAACACTGACGTGCACGTATCGAAGGCAGCGTCTTGCTCAAGCTTGAGGTGAAAACATACTCAGGGCTTACAATGAAACGGTTTTCGGCCGATAGCCGTGATTCCAGGGTGTAAAGGAATAGTCCTACACATACAACATAAACTACTATCACCCTGTTCGTACGTGTAAGTAGGCTTTTAGGCATCATTGTTGCTAATCGCCTGCATTGTGCGTAGACGTATACTCGTGTGCTTGAATTGCTGCGAGAAAAAGGCACGGAACAATTTTTCACAGTAGGTAGCTTTATATTGTTTCGTGCTTATTTTCTCGCAGCGATTTTACTGATAATTATGTTTTTTAGTTACAAGTAAAAAATAATATGAAATCTTAATTTTTTATTTAGACTGACTTTCTTCTCTATGTCGTTGCCTACTTTTGAAAGAAAATATTAGTAGACAAAAACAGCGGTTCGTTAAAAAGTTGCTTTGGATATCTGAAAGTAGGATTATCAAACAAAAAAATCTCTCACACAAATCCTTCTCTCTATGCTTTAAACTTCTCCATGATAAGTATAGCTATGCATTTCACTTTTGGGCCAATAACCATTAACAAGTTCAAAGGTACCTGCAGTTTGAATTTCTGTATTTCAGTTTGTAGGATTTATCAAATATTTGCGAGGAAAGTTATCTCTCGAGTTCTGCGAGCGAGTTTGTTACCATATTTTGAATGAATAGGGAGAGCTTGTTATTACTGTTATTCTCACGGGATTAATAACCACATTACGTCAAATAATGATTATGATTCTGGTTTTCTTTAAAATATTTTATTAATATTCTGATTTTCTTCATAAGGTGTCATTGGTGCTTTGGCGATTCTGTCTGACTAGCTAGTTGTAGTGTATTCAGCAAGAAGAACAATGAAGAATTATCGTTTGAACAGCTGATAGTCCTGAGCTCCCTGATGGCTATATAATCTGCGGTTTTCCACTGGTCTCACGTTAGAAAAAGGGTGTGCCTTTTTACTTTATTGAAGATAGTCGCATGAGGGATTTTCCCAATTGCGGCATGAAGTCAAGTCACTCTAGTCGTTAGTGCAAGCAGGCTTTTAGCCGTCATTGTTGCAGCTAATCGCATGCACTGTGCGTCTGCATATTGCGTCAACTGATACTGCATTTGTTGCACTATGGGTAATTTGTTCGATTTACTATTGGTGACTGTTTTTAAGTAAAGCGTATTGTAGCGACTAAAAACGCACGCGTCTGTGTTTATTCCTGTAATAGGAATTTTTTAAGTGCCCGTCAAGATGGCCTAACTCCACCTGATGGAAAACAGTCGTGAGGTGCAGATATGAGGCTGATAAGCACAGTAATGACGACCGACTTGGTGTAATGGTTAAGAAGTTGGCTACTACACCAGAGGTCGCGGGTTCGATCCCCGCACAGTACAAACATTTGTGTGCATGAACATGTCTGTTTGTACTGGTCTGGGTGTCTCCTATGTATAATAAGTATGTATTTACAAAAGAAAATGTATTTATGTATGTTTATCCGTTGTCTAGTATCCCATAACACAAGCTTTAATTAGCTTACTTTGGGGCTAGATGGCGCTGTGTGGAATAATGTCCAGGGATATTTATTTATTTATTTTTATTTATTTATAATGCAAAGCAATCGCTGAGCCGGTTATACTCATCTTTAAATCCTGCAAAAATTGAGTGGTTTATGTGTATGTACACACGAGATCATGCTAAGCTTTGCTTATTGGCACCTTATTCTGCAGATACCATTGAAAAGCATTTTCCAAAGGTTAATCTGTCTTTCTCCGTACAAAGTGCTAGCTCAAAGCTTGAAGGTAGATTAAGTATTTTTCGTTTAATAAATATCTGGACTTCTAGTTTCTTACTCAAACATTATCTTCACCAAGAACTATCCTTTTGCTATTGAAACTCTGAACTTCCATAAATGAAACACTTAAGTCGCACACAATATCGGCGAGGCTAACTAAAAATAAAACTTAAATTCTAAGTTTGGCTTAATGAACAAAACTTGATATCGTGAAGTTCCTAGAAGTGAGCGAGCTGTAATTACGCCTACCGACCTCAGCCATAGATATAAATCTCAATACTTAGATATCGCATGGCGCCGCTCTTGAATGATAACCAAGTGTTATAAACTCATTTTTGACACTTATTGTGACGTCACGAAAGCACTTGCGATGAATAATAAAATGAGGAACGATAAGTGAAATCTACTTGATTTTAAGAACCTATAATCGACGAGCATGTATAAAAGATTAATGAGAGTGAAAGAAGCGCAAGAGGTGTGTCAGGACCGTAGCAAGTGGAAAGATGTGCTCTCTGCCTACCCCGTTGGGAAAAAGGCGTGATGGTATGTATGTATGATTGATATACCGGCACGTTGCCATAAAGGTCCAACCCCACCAAACGACCCGCATCTTTAGGCTGTGTTCATCCGTCGCTGTGCGTGACTTGATAATATAAATAAAGAACAACAACACTGCCTACAATATTTAAATTCGTTTAAAGATTGTAAAATCCGTTACTATCCGACGCGATGCGGGCCCGTTGGTGGGGTTGGACCTTAACAGCTGTAGTACCCCTACAATGAGTTTTCACCGATGACAGTGTCGCTATCGTCTGTAGTGACGTTATTGTGTGGAATTACCGCCTTTAGTGAATATTAATACAACTGATATGTCAGTTGTATTAATATTCACTGCTATAGTTAACTATCTTTGTAAGAAAGAAGAAAGAAAGAATGAAAGAAAAACCATTTATTGACCCAAAACACAATTTGAGCTTGGACTAGAGGGTACATTATGCAAAGAAACAATAAGTACAGGGAATAAAAACTAACAATGAAGTAGTGGGCCAATCAGGACCTTGCCTCAGCATGTGCCACTGCAGTGCAAGCACGGCAGAGACGCTGGTATTCTGGCAGGGCCTGCTGATGTGGTCGTCCGTCCTACAGATAATTTAATAAATAAAATTGTATGTACTTAATTATAGTGCAAGAAGAACATAGAATGAAGTGTGTATTTACTTTAATTTACGTCTGTGGAGCAGCTCGGTTACTTGGAATGTATTATGGCAAGGAAGCAGAATGCAACGGTTGCGTTTATCAGGTATACCTTAAAATAATAACGTATAGAAGGATAGTCTTCATACAACCGCTCCGTCAAAAATTGAGCACTAAACCGATCCACACATGCGTGACTATTACTTGCTTACGTGCGGCGCGCTTTGACGTTGAACATTGCGGAGCTGTAATGAACACTGCGAAGCGGTCCGTTTGGAGCCATTTATGGCTCCAATCAAGGTGCTTCAAAATGGGCGCGAGGACTTGGTTTCTATATGTAATTATTCTAAGAGGACTACTTTACGTCACTGGAATATGGTGTTTGCACTTCTAAACAAGCTCCAGATTAAAACCATTCTTTATATAAGTGGATTTTATTTCAATAGTTCGATCACAACGCTAAAACAGAAGAGACTGCGGAAAGATTTTGGTTCCTTTTGGCGCCTACCAGTTTATGACGATACTAGCTTTCCGCCCGCGGCTTCGCCCGCTTGAACTTAATTTCTCTAACATGTATAAATGAAATCTTCATAAATTGTAGCCTATGTACATATTATTCTGATGTATAAGCTGTATTACTGTAAAGTTTCACCCAAATCCGTTCTGTAGTTTTTACGTGAAAGAGTAACAAACATACACATACATACAATACATACATTTTCTTTGTCGTACCATCCAGACGTGGAACGCTCATCCAGCACATGTGTTTCCTTCGTATAGTCCCGGGTTCTTCAAGCCGGGGCGTGAAAAGGCATTTCTGCAGGCCTTCAAGGTGAGGATGACCAACCCAGTGATTCGTTTGAATGACTGGGCTTGTCAGCCTCATATCTGGACCTCACGACCGCTTTCCATCAGGTGGAGTGAGTGACCGTCTTCTTGACGGGCAATATAAAAAAAAACATACATCCTCACAAACTTTTGCATTATAATATTAGTAAGATGGATTGAAGTTTTACCTGTCCCGGGCCTGTTCGGGTATGAAGCCCTTGAAGCCCATGAAGTCAGTGCAACCAGTTACTGTTAGGAAACTAATTTAACAACTGTAATATGAATAATGATTTTAGCTATTTTTGATCATGGGTTTATCCTCACACTTATTCAGATTCTGAAATGAAGCCTTTTCAGTAGCTACCATGAGTTTACACCAATGACAGCCGCTAGCGTCCGCGTTGACGTTTTTAAATGAGATTTCGGCACAGCGCCTCCAGTGATTAGAAATAGAACTAAAAAAATCTGTTAGTAGTCATTTATCGTAGTTTACTTGACGGAAACAAACTCACGGTGGGCATACAGAACTTTCGTAATGACATTCTACATCATGAGAATTCTGTACGTCTACCACGAGTTGCCACTTTGAATTTACGTTATCGTTCGCGTAATAACAAACAATCATTTTTACTCATTACTTCACAATGTCAAACGTAAATTCAAAGTGGCAACTCGTGGTAGACGTACTGTATGTGCCGCATCTTGACGCATTCACGCAACGAGCTTATCAAGCTGTTTTCCTAAGGGGCTTAAAACAGTTTTACCATGTTTGGCACCATGGCCTGGCATGGCATGGGCAGCAGTCATCGCTAACATGCTCGTTTACCAGGTTGTGTATTAAAACATCACAGGGAGGCTAATATATGAGACCAAGAAGGTTTTAGAGAGGCTAATAAATGACGGGTCGCCTCATTCCTTAAGTGGTTAAGTAAACCTGGTTGGTTCTGGCCCAAACTACTCGTATTTATTCTCTACTCATTTATTCCCAGCACAGACCCCGGCCGGTGTGTTTCCAACTCTTATTGTTTAGCTCGCATTATACTAACTTCGTATTTACTTTGTTTTTAACTTAAGATTAACTTAGTAATTGACTTTGCAAGTGCTAAGTTTTGAATCAAAGTTCTTAAAAGCCAATCCTATACATATTAGCACGGTCGTCGAAGTTTCTGACATGAGAATAAACTCGAGTAAAAGTGAGAGTATATTTACTAACTTGTGCTATTTTAAGAAAATATGTACCCTTGCCTTTTTTTACTTTATGATTGAAAAATAATGTCATTAACCCTTCATAATGTAAATAATTTCATACCTAATTGGAGGAATCATTGAAGAATATAAATTGCATGTTATCATCACATACTAAGCTTCGAAGCAATGCAGAGCAAACATTTGAATTTTTGCCTTGCGTAGGGATCGAACGGATTATCAGTGGTTTATTACCAATCAAGCCAATGAGTCAAGTCAATTAGAAACGAATGAATAACTTTTAATACAAAACTATTCTTTGCTAACATTTCTTGCCTGAAAGTGGTTTCAAGTCGGGTGATTATCAAACGACCTACAAAAACGATATAACAAATTCAGTAAGTGATGTAGTAAGTGTAACTATTGTCATGATTCGATTACTAAACTGGGGTAGTTTTAGATTTATTTGGGCATCATTAATATTATAAGGTAGTTTCATTGAGTACTGGCCACCCTCGTGTCGTGCTTGCCCCTCTTTGCAGTATTAAATGATTTGACGGAGGTGTCGGAGATTGATTCGACGTCGGCTTGTCTCAGTGATGACATTATGCAGGATTGGAATGTAACATCGTCTACTAGTAAAAGTGAATAAATGTGTAAGCTATATCTGTGCATCGGAGTTGTAAGTACAATATTAATTCGTGATGAAATGTATGGGCTGCTGAGTTTGTTGCCGGTTCTTCTCAGCAGAATCTAGGTTCCGAACCGGTGGTACTCGTAGATTCACGTCAGTCTAAATATAAATACTGTAAAATATTTGAATAACTATATGTTGCTTGAATTCCATTACCCTTTCTGAGGTCGTTCATTACACTATGTAAGTGAAAATTAGACCTTTTCAGTTGACTTTAATTTCATTCATAAAATACTGACTTTTCCCTGATTTGTATAGTGACCTTGAAGCGAAAATTTTTGTTAAATTTAATTTCCACTTAAATTGTTTCTACATCACAGTATGCCATGTTGTAAACATTTTGCTAATCCTAATCTTTCGGTAGATTGTGCACAACTTAACATATCTTATCTTATGAGTTCAAAACACCCCCTTTTCTCCACATTAACCCTGCAATAGCCCATGCCACGCCCCGCCCGCACACAGTGTAGAGTGAATGCAGAGGCTTTATGACGGCCACAATGATAAGTGACCACTAGCCCAAAAGGCTCCGTTGTTTATGACCTCAGTAATTGCCTAATGCAATTTCCTCTATTATCTGGGAGGAAAAAATACGTCTGTGAAGAATGGTCAATGGGTATTATCCTTATAGTAGTGTAACTCAAGAGGTTAATGTTGAGGGTATATTTAAGGTAGCAACTTGTCTGTGATTTTGTTTTTTTTTGTAATAACTAATTTCAATAGCTTTATTTGAGAAATATCATAATTTGATAGTATGTGTGAGTATTTGATCCCATTTCGAGGAACTTATGAGATGCTGTAGTGTTTGTACGAGTATGTTTATGAAATCTGCTGTCATAAGACGTGACGTTGTCTCGGGCACACGGGTATTTGGGTAGTACACACTAAGAGCTATGAGCTATGACCGACGTGTACCTGCATGCTGGTGTGATAACGAGCCAACGAATATCTTTTCCAACACACAAAGCAGGTACAACAGGTGCTATATCTACTTGCCTATTTAGTATGAAGTACGCATATGTATTTGTTCAAAAATATATCTTAGATTCACTGTGTAGATTTTCAGTATGAAAGTATAAATTAGAAAATTTGTTTTAAATAATATTGTCCCTATATTCGAAAAACCTGGCAAGGTCCTGCTATCTTGACATTCATAAATAAGCGCCAAGTTAAATCTTTCGTAAAAGTGATGCCTATCTGTTTTACTAACGTCTTTTGTCTTAGTAGTGATCAAGTGAATACATAATAGTGTCCTCAATATCGACGAGTCCCAACGGTCCCTTTATTACTCCGCTATGACGGCCTTGAACAGCCTCATTCATCATTTCCTATCAATAATTTCACGTCACGTAGAGGGACTATAAGGGCGGGACTGTAGGCATTTGATGAGTCTTCCGTTTTGCGAGGCCATTATGAATTTAGTACGCTTATCTTTATAGGAACTGTAAATGTAAATTTATTGAACCTCTCAAGTAAATACAAATTACAACAAACTGAGAAGAGCTTGTACTATGGGTAGATTAATAAACATACTTGAATATAGTTAAATGCATACTTAAATACACAATGACATGCGTCACATCTTCGAGTCACCTTTGCCACAATGCCTGAAAACAAAGGTGTTTGATCAGTGCGTCCTACCGGTCATGAGTATGACATACGGAGCCGAGACGTCGAACCTGACAGTGAAACTAGCCCACCGATTACACGTCACTCAGAGAGCTATGGAAAGGTGCATGCTAGGAATCTCGTTATGAGACAAGGTCCGGAACGAGATAATCTATCATAGAACTATGTTAGAAAATATTACTATTATAACAAGCGTATGGCTTAATCACCGATAATAACCAGCAACGACAATAACTACTGGTTACTTGATTTCAATGATGGGGGCCTTTGCCCAGCAGTGGGACAGTTTAAAGGCTAATTAATTACTTGTCTTTATTTTTACTACAGAAAGTAAACACCCCACCAGCGACACGTAGAACGTGTTCGTGCATAGTCCTCGAGATTTCAGTGCAATACTTTTAAAATATTTTTAAGCGAGAATTATTAAAAGTTGTAAAAAAATATCTAGAAAGTTATCTTCAATAAAAGCTGTGGTAATATTAAAGACATGGTATTCTTTTTGCGAACTGTTTTTCAGTACTTGGAGATCCAAAGTTCTTCTGAAATAAATGGTAATTTATTTATTACACGTTATATTTCACAGAACCTCTCTCGAAATCCCTTTTACACTTCGCCTCATCTCCTATTAGAGGATACGAATACGGTACGAGTAATGTGTGAGAAAACCGAGATATTACAATATGTAAATAATTGGATTCGTTTCATGAAAAACGCAGGCGGAACGCGCGACGCCTTGAGGGCGACTGTGCACGATAAACTCGTTGTGTATGATTGTATATTGGCAGCGTTGAATGTTGCAGTAACAATTTTGAATAAGTCATTTTGTTTACTTACTTAATAGTAACATATTTAAGAAAGAAAACTTGTTCCTCTTATATTATGACAGATACTCTGACTCATATTAACCCCGTTAGAGCTTTTCTTAGCTGAAATGACGCGAATCTCCACCGCATTCAAGCACGAATATAAATTTTAAATATGGACGAAATACATTTAAACATGCCACTGTAATTGGTAGTTAAGTAGCCGGTATAACTCGAACCTAGGAACACGCGTCGTTTTTTCGCTAAAGTACACTCGGCACATCTTAATCAACTTAAAAGTAGTTGGGCGTGTCATTTCAAATTAAACTAGTACTAGATATCTGTTACTACTATTATTTAGGACAGATATTTTTGTAAAATTAAGTGATACAAACGGCATAGATTTCAGTCAATCTTACAACCAGCTTTGTTTTGTTTCTTATGTGGCATGTCATTTCTTTTGTTATTAGTTTGTCTATGAAGTGTCCTACAGAGTCTCCTTGGAGCTCCGCCGAAGCAATCAGCTGTAATGTGCTTTAAAAATTAAATAAGAAATGCCCAATTAATGTCAGTAAATGTGTTTAGTTTAACACATTTACTACTTTTGCACTATTTTTCGCGTTTGCGTAATCATTAAATTAGCGAACCGGTTTTATTATTCACAGCATTTTCCGTTTGGACAAAGTCCTATGACGCAGTTGCACTACAACACGTCCGGGAAGAAGTTCCTCGCTATGCACGACTAAGCTCCGAGCGCGATTTCGCCTGGCGCAAACTCCCTTCAACGCGTCTGGAGATTTGATTTTTCAATATGGATGTTGTTCACTTTGCTTTTCAGACTGTTTTGTGAAGAATCGCAAAGATGATATGACTTCGTAGTTTTTTAAAGTGTTGCGAAATATTGCTGGAATTTAAGTTGAAGATAAAATCAAGGCTTACTGATCAAGCGAGCTACAGGAGTCTGCTACGATGGTCATTTCGTGATCACAACCATCGAAGACATTATAATGTAGAGTTAAACCTCCAGAATAATCTATACTTAAGTATTTATTAATATTATAAAGCTGGCAAGTTAGTTTGTTTGCTTGAACGAGCTAATCTTAGGAACTACTGGTCCGATTTAAAAAATTATTTCAGTGTTAGATAGCCCATTTATCGAGGAAGGCTATTGACTATATACATGATTACGAAGTCGCGGGCAGAAGCTATTCACTGATAAAATTCACAGAGTTAATTAAAGGGGATGCCACTGGCAAAGAATACTGAATACAGCTATCCCTGGCCTGAATCCTTGTCTGGTAGGCGGACACACGGATTCGCTTCAAGCTTTACAAAAGGGAAATTTATGCTGCTAACATAAGACCCATTTTGCAATGGTTTTGTAAAGGTAAATATAAGGTTGATGTGAAGTAGGTACCTCGTAAAATAGCTATAACTATTCTTGTTCCTAGATCGATGCGTTATCTGGTGCCTATTTTCATTGTCTACTTCCGTAGTGTCCCAGGTTCGATTCCCAGTCGAGTCAAATTGAAATCTGAGGGAACGATCTATTCTAAATTATTCACTCATAGGGTCTGGGTGTGCTGAGTGACGCTCCTAGCTTAATTCCTCGCCTGGTACCTCGTAACACAGTTATATTTATCCCTACTTCGAGACCATGACAAGTGGTGTATTGTCTGGCAAAAAAAAAATCTTACTGCAAAATTTGATATCTGCCTTATCATTAACGTACCTGTTAGTTTTTGACAGGTAAGCGATTAAAAGCGTGCAATTGTAACTTTTGCTGCTTGTTATTCCGGAAAATGCTAACTGTTAAAGCCTTGCCAAGGAAGTTCCTTTGTTAAAGGCTGTTATTACGGCTATCATGGAAAAAACTTTACTAAGACGGACAACTGTCGTATTGTATTTCAATAGCAGTGAAGTAGAATTAAATTTACAGCTGTAATTTTGCTGCATCTAGTTTTTCGGAATTATTCGTGTAAAATTAAAAAAAAATCACGAAGAATACAGAAACTAAACTAAACTACCTACCAGTTATTTTTTGTCTTGGGTGGAGTTCGACACCCATAGCACAAGCTTGGCTTAGGTTAGATGATCTTGTTCCCTGCGGTTAGGGAAAGAGAATACTACCGAGGTATCCCTGCCTGTCGTAAGAGGCGACTAAAAGGGCCCTTGGGGTGGCGAAGCGCACGCGGGGGAGCCTGCGTGTGTTTCGGTTTGCGATCCCGAGGAAGACGTTAATGCGTGTCTTCGGACACAGTGGTCTGTGTTATCGTTCACTGGAGTTGAGCTTGCTACTCCCGAGGCTGCCACGCGGCCTTGCGCGCCGAAGGGTCCTGCAAGGAGTCTCTCCCTCGTTGGGGATCCTGGGTCCCTTACATTCTGCGCCGAAGATGACCACCGTCAGGTTTTAGTGGGTAGGGGTCTCTGTTTTCCCAGGAGTCCCGAGTCCCACATATCCCAGGTGTCCCGAACCCAGGGCCCTGGGAATGCCTAAATTCATTTCCTGACGCAAAAAAAAAGGTTAGATGATCTTAGTGGATATTATTTTTCATTCAACAGGTACGAGTATGTGTTTCAAACCCAGTACGAATGAAAAATTAATTCCCCCATACTTTACTTTAAATTTGTGCACACAGTAATGAATAAATGAAATAACCCATACACCATCAGAGACGCAAGGAATGAAAGAAATTCCATAAATAAAATTGATGGCAGATTACCATATGGGTAAAGAAATGCAACCAAAGAAGCTGCAATTGTGCTATAACAGGTACCTGTGCGTGCACTGCCTTCTACTACGAGTATGCTCTGCTCGACGGGTACGCAGAAAAACGGCTCGGCGCACCTATTAGCGACTTCGTTAAAACTTTGTCTCTCTTATGTTTGAAACAATTTTTTTTCTAAATTATACAAACTTTTACACTTGCGAAAACCCCAAATTTCACACCCAAAGCGGCCGATCAGTTCTGACGTTCCAATCATGATGATAATCGGCGGAAGATCGTACATAGTTATTCCTAGATCAACCTCATTCAAACTATGGCTGTCATAGATATTTTTACGCTGTGTATAAGTGATTCCATTATATTAATCGAGTAATGTGATACGATAGGTCGCTCAAACGATTTTTTGTGATAATGATAAATTCGCCGGTCACGAATTACACTCTCCATGAATAATTGGATTGAGTGAAAAGGCAAGGGATAAATTATGTGCAAATTAATATGATGAATATGAGGAAATTATTGCTACCTAAGTTTTCACATAAGGAAAATTCGAAAATTATTGTATGCACAATACGTATTGACTGGCCTGTTGGTGCAATGGCAGCGATCCTGCCTTTAGCACCGGAGGACGTGCGTTCGATCCCCATGACACACATTCATATGCTGAACATTTGTGTTTGATCTGTGTCTTGGTGTAATTTTCTATTTAAGTATGTATTTAGAAATATTTAAGAATGTTTATCAGTCTGACCCCCATAGTACAAGCTCTGCTTAGTTTGGTGTCAGATGACGTAGGTGTAATTTGTCCTAGATGTTTGTTTATACAAGAAAATAATATTTTAAATTATTAAACAAGCTGTCACAGCGTCAGTGTGTGATAATTTAATAAATTATAGGTATGTCATTTATAGTCATTAAGTATCAAACATTCTTAAATTTTCTTGGTTTGGCCCTCTGGTCCAAACATTCAAGAATTATAGTCATTGGAGTGATTCTGTTTTCTATTAACGGTTATCATCAATAAATCCCTATAAGTATTGAATTAACGGAACATCCATCCGATGCCAGATTTTGCACTAATAAGAAGTAAAATACATTATCTTCGCTTCTAATCCAGCCTTTTCCAGCGCCCTACCTAGATTACACGTCGTGTATCATAAGAAAATCACATTTTCTCGTCTCGTCATATTGTACTAATAAAAGTCATAACCGACACCTGATTTTTCCTCTCAGTTCTGAATATACTCGTATATGTTTTCAACGGCCTCCTTTTATCACGAGAAGAATGAACAAACAAATGAAGATATAAACTATTCACACGATGACGTAAGACAGTCGTTGTTGCTAGTGAGTTACCTGAAAAGTGAGTATGGCAATGGCGTCCATATTCTTTGTTGAATTTGAGGATTACAAAAACTTTTATTTTAGCGCAAATTCATGGGTGGGATTTTTTTAACGTTCTTACTAAGGTAAACCCGTAACAAGTTCTATTAAAAATTACTCAACCAAATAAAATTTATTTATTAAATTAAGACTACTCGACTGTGGGCTCACTAATGGCCTCGGACCCCTTGCTTGTGAGAGGGGTAGGTGGAGGCCCGATCGGGCCGCCGCCACAGATGGGGGTAAATGGACCCTTGGTACAGTAAAAGTGGATTTTATCTTAGATTACTGAAAAACTATGATATTCCTTTAGCCTACGCAATTACCAGATAAATATTCTAGCCACTCTCATTGTTTCGTAACATAATTAGAGTTAAGAGAGTCGTAATGCTTACATGAGTAAACATTGAAGATGTATTTTAGTAGCTGGACACGACATCACTCCAGGCACTTTTTTTCAATGAGAATGAATGCAGTCATACTATTTTAGAGCATTTATCACAAGGTTGCTTACATTTCCGACGTATTTACTCTTATAGACTGCGAAATGATCACTGGAAATGCTGTAGAACTTCACAATGATAGTATTCCGACTAACGCGTGTTGCGTTTTTTTTGTCTATGATGCTCAGATTATTGGCTTTGCAAGGTGGCTCGTTCTATCATCTACCGATTGCCATACAACAGGACGAGATGAATATATTTTGACATGGTTAAATTCGCGCCTAAACGTCTATCAGGGGCCCGATCGGGTCGCCGCCACAGATGATGGGGTCACGAGTCGAGACCCGATCGGGCCTCGCTCACAGACGAGTGGAGCCTCTTTGTGTTAGCATTTGACTTGCATCGTCAAATACACTAGAATAATTTACCCTAGGTAAGGTCTGCTTAGCGTTTTGGTCGGCCGTATTACCATCTCATAAAGCCTGTCAAGTTAATTTCCTTAACTGATGGTTGCGAGCAATTTCGTCAGTAAATATCTGACCTAGAGTATGCATTATTGACAGGCAACCGCTGACTGGCTGAAACTGAAAGATCATATTAGGAAATCGCTCGCTACGCTCAGTTAAGGGAATTAACTTGACTGGCTATAAGAGATGTTAATACGGCCCCAGTTACCCGATTAGCAAAAGGTAACGGGTGAAAGTCCTGCCTGATCCCTAAACCAAGAAGATTTATTCTACAAAGTCTACTGCTAATGATCCCATCAATTAATAGCTATACGAATTATTTGACGACACGATTGGCGTGGTGCGCTGAAGCACGGTTTTTCGCCACGATTTCCGCAGTGCCCCGGGTTCGATTCCCGGTAGAGTCAATTCAGGAAAGAATCTTTTCTAAATTGGCTCCGGTCTGGGTGTGCTGGGAGACGCCCCAGGCTTGATTCCTTGTCTGGTACCTCGTAACACTAGGATATTTTATCCTTACCTCGAGATCATGACGAGTGGTGTGTCATCTGGCGCATATTTATATATTTATTATCTCGCTCTATATCTCCTTTCTTCACGAAATTGGTTACTTACTCACGAAGTTTGAAAACCTAGAATTTCAGACTTCAAGCTACCGTTAATTAAAGTGAACGTTAGTATTATTACTTATTTGGCGGAAAGTTTGTTCACTTAGTAATGTATAAACCACTAAAATTAAACATAAATTACTAGTTAGAATTATTTTTCAATTTACTATTCGCGATAGTTTCGTACATCAAGTTCAAGTTTGTCATATGGCGAAGAATAAAAGTATACGAACTATTGAGATTTACTTACATTCTCAGAAATTGCACCAGAAACCCTGGTGATACCTTACTTTGTATTTGACAGTTCCCATCAATTGAAGAGGACGTTCGGGATATTCAAAAGGGTTCAGTTGACTTAATTGGAATATTTAAACTGCTGCTGCTAAATGGGCCAAACGTTTGAACCAAGCCTTGGAACAAAACTGTCCCTGTTTTTGTCCTATTATTAGAGCAGGCTGGATTAATTTTCTTAATCACGCAGCCATCAGGACCAGTTCATCAGCCATCAAAATGGAACAGACATTATGGCTCTTAAAAACATCACACATGAAGGGCGGGGAATAGACGTGAATAAAATTATCGATCTATTAAAGTTTGTCACATTGTCCTAGAGCTTCTTAACTAAAAAACACCCTCTTGTTTAAGTACGTAAAAAAAAATACACGACTAGACGAACTTCTCGGTGAAAAGATTCAAGGAATGTTAAAGTAAAGTAGTTCAAATAATTTATTTGCTAGACTATATTGGAGTAAAAAATATGTTATGGCGTGCAAATTCTTGTTTTATAAGATTTTTTTAACACTTTACAATTTTTTAATTTTTTATTTATTTTATTTATTTATTCAAATTAGACATCGTAGGTCCACAGTGTTAGTTACAATTAAACTTACAATACTATGTTAGTACTTAATAACTAAACATGACCGTGTTCGCTTAACCAGCGTCCCCACGAACGGGCTATCGAACCGGTCGGCTATCACACGTAGGATGGTGCTGCGGCTCTCGCGCAACCTGCGCAGTAGCGAGGCGGATTTCTTGCGCCAGGTGGCATCGAAGCCATCAGTATGTGTCTCGGCGAACATGACTGAAGCGCTACAGAAGCGCGGCAGACGCAGCAACGCCCTAAAAGCGTTAGTAAACTGGACTCGCAGAACATTGTAAGCCTTTTGCGTGTGATTGAACCACAGGGCTGACGAGTATAATGATGTGCAGTAGGCTTTAAACAATGTAACTTTTACCTCCACTGCACACCGGAAAAACCTTCGAGTCAACATGTTGGCCCGGACTGACAATGCTCTGCGTTCCCTCTCCTTAACGGGATCATCTCTGAGGTCATCAGTTACCACAATACACATACTGATATAAACAAACAATTATTCTACGAATCTTAAAACATTTAAATAGTTAGTGTTTACTCTAATGTAAGTACAAACATATTAAACAAAATCATAACAATAAAACTAAAGTTGCTATGAAGTATATACAAAATTTAAATATATTACCAACACATAATCCAATCTTTAATTGTGTTGCAGAGAAGGTGGTTTGCCGCATATCGGGAGCCTGATTACACCACTTAGAACTAAACAGGCAAGCACTGGAATGGTGGAAGTGTCTATCTGTTTCAGTGGCTTGGTAGGGTTGCTTCTTTCTTGGGAAGTTGAAGTATTTGACTATTAATTATTAGATATAAAATTTGTATAGTATTCCGACAAAAACAGAGATTTATAACAATAAAAACAACTTATGAATTATAATTATAAAAACGAAATAATAACAATTATAAAACTTAAGCTTAAAGTTATAAAAACAATGATTTATGAAAATACTATAAAAATCTTAACCTAGGGTGCCGCCGGCAGCGGGGCAGGCAAGGCCTAGACTACCGGTGGATAGGGCTGCAGAGAGAGGAACCTCCTTACTTGCCCAAGAGTACCACCTTCTGTATCTGACCCTTAATCCAGCCGCTAAGCGATAGCCTCTTGAAGTGTTGGTCGAGGCACTTCGCTATTAACCCGTTTGCCGAAAAGAGTATCGGAACAATGATCGTCGAATGTACATCCCACATGGCGGTCACCTCATGAGCCAAGTCAAGGTACTTGCTGAGCTCGTCCTTCTCGGCCTTCACTAGATTACCATCATGCGGGATGGTGATGTCGACGAGCGTTGCCCGGCGTTGGGATCGGTCTACCAGTACTATATCAGGCTTATTGGCTACAATAGGCCTGTCCGTGATGATAGAGCGGTCCCAATAAAGCAACGCATGACGATTTTCAAGAACTGGCACCGGTGCGTACTTATAATAGGGCATCTCCGACTCGACAAGGCCATATCAAAGAGCAAGTTGCTGGTGGATAATCCTGGCTACTAGGTTATGCCTGTGCAAGTGCTCACTGTTAGCAAGGTGACAACAACCGGAAATAACATGGCGAATAGATTCGCCGTAGACGGCGGCATGCCTGACAAATGTCGACCGTACCGTCCTTCATAATGTATTCTCAGTAGTCATTTACCTTGATAACTTAGTCAGCAATTGCACAGACGAAACCCTCGGTTTTACCGAACAGTTCCACAAAGCGTAGCCAGTTAACTGACCCTGAGAGATCCACATCAGGCCCTGTTAAGGCTCGCGATAAAACCTCCCATGCAGCTTCTTGCTCCTCCATATTTCCTTGCGGTCTTCGGCGGTGAGCACCGGTGGTTGACGCCAGTTCTCATTTGCCAAGGAGAGCGGCGTTAGGCCCTTATCGACTGCCACAACATCGCGGTGGCGATGGCGAGGACGGCGGCCCACACTCGTTGCTGAGGAAAAACCTCCTAAGACTGCACACCTCGCGGTTATGAAGGTTCTTGGCATTTAAAAAGCCACGACCCCCCCACCTTCCGCGGGATGTACAGTCTTATGACAGACGAGCGTGGGTGTAACATGCGATATGTTGTAAGCAATTTTCGGACCCGTACATCCAGGGCGTAAAGCTCAGTTTGGGTCCATCTTAGTATGCCAAAGGAGCATATCAATAAAGGCATCATACAACCGTTGAAGGCGCGCACCTTATTGCCACCAGACAAAGAACTCTTGAGTACCTTTGTAAGGCGACTAAAGAAGCGCTCCTTCACCGATTGCTTGACGTCTTCCACTGATATACCCAATGACTCTGACATACCAAGATATTTGTAGGTTTGGGCTTCAGAGAGAGATCTGAGTGTCATCATCTCAGAGAGCTGTAGATTTTGTGAATCTACAACCCTCCCTTCTTTTACATGCATGACCGCACACTTGTCCACACCGAACTCCATCTTGATGGCATTGCTGAAAATCGCAGTGATTTTTAACAATTCCGTCTAGACCTGGGGTTTTGGTGCAAACAGCTTCGGGTCATCCATGTACAACAAATGAGAGATGAACTCACCCCCTCTGCGAAGCCGATAGCCCAGCTCTGAATCCTTTAGTAAGGTACTAAGAGGATTCAGAGCTAAACAAAACCACAAAGGACTCAAACTATCACCCTGGAAAATACCTCGCTCTATCTTTATCAAGTTCTGCGGAGCAGTGGAGCGATCTCCACTACCTGATTGACCAAGGACTGTGATTCACTGCCCCATGCATGTGCTTAAAAAAGATCTCAGAGTTCAATCAATTTTATACAGCTCTAAGATCCTTCTCATCCGCGAATGGGTAATCCTTATAGTAAATCCAAGCAGTTGAAAGAGCTCTCCTGCTCCACCGGACTTGCTGGCAAATGGTCACGCCTATGAGGAGGAGTTCTTTAGTACCTCGGGAGTTCGGGACCCAACCCTACATCTCAGCAGGAGCCAAAACATTGTTCGCGACGACATGCGTGTTTTTTTTTTCTAGAATGGACGTAAGAAGCTTGTAGGTGGTAGGCAAGCACGTGATGGGTCTATAGTTTTTTGCTTCTGAGGTACTACCAGACTTGTGTAAAAGAAAAGAGACACCAAACTAGGAAGAGAACCAACCTCTAGGGATTCCTGGAACTGCATTGCCAAGCATGGATACGAACATCGAAACCACTTGATCCTGAAGTTATGCAATCCATCCGGGCCATGACTTTTTCAGTTCTGAGTCGTCTGAATTGCACAACTAACATCTTCGGAGTCAATAGTTACTGACTCCATGGTTTCGATGGATTCGCATTCATGCTCGACAGTACGCATCCAGTCACCCTCTGTGTGCTCGACAGGCATAGACCAAATGCTGCGCCAGAAGTCAATCATGACACTTGCATCTGGTCGCTGACTATCGTTCACACGTTGGTTAGTCCCTTCCCAGTTCCGGTACACCTTCCTTTGGTCACTATGGAATAGGCGATTCTGTAAATATCTCTCCACACGTTCTCTGTAGCGACGGATACGGTTTGCCCACGCATAGACCTTCTGCTTTAAAAGGTCAAGCGTTCCGTGACACAAGCCATATACTGTTCGGGCCTAATCCCTGTCCCAGCAAAGGCTTGGTTCACGTAACGCATGACCCGAGGGCGATGGTTACCCCGGCTGAAACAGACCAGCTTTGCAATGAGGGTCCTAAACGTGTTGATACGCCGCTCGATTCAGTTTTGCCGGGAACTCGACACGAGCAATACGGCATGCCGCAATGGCCCCGCAGTACAGAATAGAGTGAGTATCAACTAAATCTTCACTAGTCCGTATAAACGGAGCTACTAAAGCGTCCAGGGTTCCCATTAACGCTAGGTTGCGTCTATTAGTAGGCAAACGTGGTAACCGAGGCCTAGAGACTCGTGTGGAGTGATATTCTGAAATCGCGGCCTCCAAAGCCCGCCTCAGTTGCTCTGTGGCCTGAGTACTAACGCTTGCGTTAGCACTGGCCTCTCCATCGGCATCTGGATCCATCCGAGGAATGCAGTTGACATTCATGTCGTATGACCATCGCATGCGGCGCACTACACCACCGGTAGCGGTGGCCTCGCGCGGGGCAGACTGCCCTACAGGCCCCAAGCGTGCCGGCAGCGGTCGTCGTCCACGTCGCGCAGGTGGTCGCGGCTGTCGTGGCGGCGGTGGCCTGCTCTCATCGCTGGAACTTGAGCTCGCTGCGGTATAAGAAGGAGTAACAAACTCCTGCATTGACGACCAGCTTGGCGACGGAGTGGGCGGTGGTGTTGGTCGTGTGCTTACATTGGCCGCTCTTGCCTTTGCTCTTGTAATCATAATTTTATAGCGTTAAAATGTAACGTTAATATTTCTGTGGCCATTGTGGCAGTTGTCAAGCTTGACGTATTTATTTGTATACTATTTTCACTGTAAGATGATATGCCTGACAGCTCTTATTGTTCCGTGTCATGCATACTATTTCAAACTAAATTAAAATAAACTGGCAAATGAAAATGTTATAAACTATTAAAAAACTATTGTTCTTTCGAATCTTATCAAGTAAATTATTGTTCTTATTATTAACCGTTAATAAATAAGTATTTGAATTTAAATATATATTTCTTTTACAGCGCCTGATGCGTGAAAAGGAACGCCATTCAATAGTGTATTGACACTACTGAATCGACAAAAAAACGATTAATAGGAGCGACCATTTTGTAATTTGTCACGTCATTCGCATCAGTACCAGTGCGTCTGGTTTGTGTGTGATTTTATAACTATTATTCTCGAGATACCGCGTTTTGTTCTATAACTTATTAGCCATAACCCGTTTATTAAGAATTAATTAAAAAATTACAAATCGGTAAATCCGATTCCATTTCCTTTGCCAACTCGATTAAATTACATTTGTTACAGCATTTTAATTGACAATTATGAACTGTCAGGGATATCATCATACCGTCTGCTTACTGGTAAAACATGGTAAATGCATTTTTGATCAAAAATTAGTTAATAAAGTAGTATTTGTAATTTTCGACGCTCTTTCTACTGGTAAAATGTGATAAGTGAAAGGACTGTTTATCGCCAAGTTACGTAACCAAAAATATTATAAATGGCAAAGTATTTCTATAATAACTACTACGAAAATGACTTAAATCTACTTATTACTGGGTTTGAATTAAATAGACACAAGTAAAAGATGATGTATCACTTTATTATTTTTTCTTTGTAGATTTCGTATTTTAATTTACGACGTTTACAGTGTGGTAAAATAGATTAAATGTATTTATTTACTTTTTTTTAAACAAGCACTACAAGCAAATAGATTTAAATACATTTATTGTTTTTTTCTTGTAAATTCATTATACACCAAGTTCGTTTTTATGTACTGGTAAAGCATGATAAATACACATACTGTTTATTACCAGTAGGGTAATCACGTAGCTTCTACAAATTGAGGTCTAGCAAAAGATAATAAATGCATTTAACACGTTTTACCTTTAGGATCTCTAGTGAAATTCTACACTTAGTATGGTGACACGTGCGTACGCGCTTGCTGGTAAAAAAAGTTTTTAGTTAGTTCCAGTGAAGAAAAAGGACGTTTGAGTTCTAATTATGGAATCCAGAGGCAAGAGATTAGTATCAATGACACCTAAAGCTCCACCAACAAAGGGTAAGTCCTTTTTTCACGTATTTTTTCACTTTGAGGTTATAATCTGATCAGGTGTGTCAATCAAATTAAGACAAGTCGGTACATTTGAGAAAAACTTGTGATACAGAGAGGAAAGTAGGTACTACCGAGGTATCCCTGCCTGTCGTAAGAGGCGACTAAAAGGGCCATTGGGGTCGCGAAGCGCACGCGGGGGGGCCTGCGTGTTTCGGTTTGCGATCCCGAGGAAGACGGTAACGCGTGTCTTCGGGCACAGTGGTCTGTGTTATCGTGCACTGGAGTTGAGCTTGCTCCTCCCGAGGCTGGCTGCTAGGCAGCCCTGCGCGCTGAAGGGTCCAGCAAGGAACCTCTTCTCTTGTTGGGTATCCCTGGTCCCTTCCAATCTCTGTCTCTCTGTTTTCCCAGGAGTTCCGAGTCCCACATATCCCAGGTGTCCCGAACCCAGGGCTTTGGGAATGCCTAAATGCATTTCCTGACGAAAAAAAAAAGACTATTTAACTATACTATTTAGTTAAATTGTCTAACTTAACCTAAGTAAATAAAAATCAAAATTTCAACTACTTATTAATAATGTATTGCTTACCTTTTTCAGACTACGACGATGGTGAAGTACCCTGCTGTTCATCGACTTTTACTGGCGTTGTCAGTGAAGGTGACGATGGAGTAAGACAAGAGATGCAACGAATGTTCGATAGCGACGATTCTCACGAAGACCCTGATTATCATCCACAGACAGATCTAATTGAACTCAGGGATTTGGTGAGAGAGCCATCTGCCAGTACAGCCATTGACAATAATTTCTTGAATTTTTTAGAAGACTGGGATGAAGACGACCCAATAACCAATGATGATGATGATAAAGTACAAACAGAAGAAGGTTCAGGTGCACGGGCGATTGCTATTTCACTATTAGCCCTATTGATAGAAAGAGTTTTCGATGCTACCAAGTCTAGAAAACGCTGGAAAAAATCTGATCCAAATAACTGGAAAATAAATGTGGCGAAGAAAAGGCGATCAGATGGTATACCATATAAATCTAAAAAAGGTATAGAAAAAAAGGCAAAGGTTCCAAAAGATGTAGACTGTAGCAAATGCTTTTATAAATGTAACTTACCAAAAAACGCCAGAGAGATTTTATGCAGACACTATTGGAATTTGAGTTACGTAGAAAAGAAGAATTTTATATTAAGCAATATAGAGATTGAGCCACCAAAAAGAGTTCTTGCTGTTAAGAAAAGTAATAGAAAACAACGAAAGTTCACAACAAAATGTTTCTTCACTTACGAAGGATCTAGGCAACAAGTATGCCAGAAATACTTTTGCTCCACCTTAGCGATATCTCCCACAGTAATTGTTGGTGCCATAAGAAAACGTAATGAGTGTGGTTTATACGATATTAACGATCGAAGAGGAAAAAAAGAACCTCCGAACAAAACTAGCGAATCTGTTGTAAATTTGGTTAAGATGCATATCGAATCTTTTCCTACTATGGAGCCGCATTATATACGAAAAACATCGAGACGTTTGTACTTAGATGCCTCTTTGTCTATTACAAAAATGTACCATCTTTACAAATCTAAATGCGATGAAGAAAACGTTACCCCAGTTTCGGAAATAACCTACAGAAGATTTTTTTGTACCAATTACAACTATAGCTTTTTTGTGCCAAAGAAAGACCAGTGTTTGACGTGCTCTAAATACAAGAAGGCATCAACGGAAGAACAACTTAAAATTAAAAAAGAGTATGATGATCACTTGGCACGGAAGGAAGCTTGCAACCTTGAAAAAAATAAAGATAAAGAAAGAGCCTTAAAAGAGAAAAGTTTTTACTGTCTTACTTTTGATCTTCAAGCGGTTTTGCAGATTCCTAGCGGCCTGGTGGGGCAGCTATATTACAGCAGAAAATTATGTGTCTACAATCTCTGTTTTTATGAAGCTGCTGTGCCCAATAATGCTTATTGTTTTGCATGGTCTGAAATTAACGGGAAACGCGGAAGCTCTGAAATCGGAAGTATTTTATATCATTACCTATCAGAATGTGTACCGCATGATGTGTCAGAAGTTTGCTTTTATTCAGACACATGCGGTGGACAGAACAGAAACCAATTCGTTGCAGCCTTACTGCTTTTTGCCGTTCAAAACATAGAGCACATAAAACAAATTGAACACAAATTTTTAGAGTCTGGACATAGCTACATGGAAGTAGATAGTATGCACAGCAGCATCGAGTCTGCCAAAAAGAATTCAGAAATTTACTGCATGCCTGATTTCCTTTCCATTTTTAAACGAGCTAGATCTGTTAAAACTGTCACTGTTGATGGCGTCAAACACACTAAACAACCATACCAAACCAGAGAGTTTAAGTACAATGATTTCTATGATCTCAAGAAATTAGCCGAGCAAACGATCACCAATAAGTCAAAAGACTGCAATGGACAACCAGTCAAGTGGTTGAAAATAAAGAGAATGAAATATCTCAAGTCAGAACCAACAAAAATGTTTTTTAACTATGACATGTCAGAGGAATTTATTTCCATCGATGTCTCGGGAAGAAACCAGAATGCAAGTCACAGACCAAAAAGGCGCAGGGACAAGGAACAGCCGCATGAAACAAGCCAAGTTATTCTTAAAAAGCTTTATTCTAAGCCTTTGCCTGTAACAAAAGCCAAGAAAAAAGATCTTTTGGCGTTGTGTGATAAAGGGGTTATCCCTGACGAATTCCATGGATGGTTTTCGTCTTTGCCTGCCATCGATGAGCCAGACCGTTTACCAGAACCTGCAGATGACGAAGATTCTTCGGAAGAGGGAGACCGGATACTTTATTATTAATTCTGAGGTATTCTTTAGTGGTTTTAGCGGTTTACGATTGTTTTATTATGTTTCTTACAATATTTTGATTAATGTGACATTAAAATGATGTCTTTTAAATCTATTATTTCATTTGTAACAGCTTTTTAAGTTGGTGGAACTTATAACTATGGAAAAACACTATGGTAAGTACAACTTTTCTTTAGAAACTTACTGGTAAAATCAGGTAAATGCAGTAGTTTTTTCGATAATTCCGTAAATTTATTCCCTATGCAATTTTTATTTTTATGTTAGGGCTAACTTTTAGTATGTACTTTTCATTAAAAATATAAAAAAACGTGTGAAATACAGGTTTTATTTCACATATTTCAATTACAGGTAAAACCAGTTAAGCGCAGTGCCTCTCTTTTTTGTTAATTATCATCAAATAAATTCTGCTTTAAATATACACAACGAAAGGTTAATATATTACCATTAGTATGTCATATAACATGCTACAACAATTGAATTTAAAGATAGTCAAAAATCTATTTAAACTTTCAAATCTTAATATCTCGTTTCCACAAAATGTGCACTTAACATATTTTACCAGTAAGCAGACGATACGGCGAAAGTAGTAAAGTTTTAAACTTTTATAGGGCTGAAATTGCCTTGAATATTCTTGGAATTGAATTTTCACTGGCTTTTTTCTGTTTTATTGTTGTAATTACAGTAATATCGGTGGAAAAGTAAGTATTATTATTTCCACTTGATACCTCCACGCGTCCCTAAGAAAAACGGAACCCATAAAATGTTTAACTAAAACATTTAAACCATACAGGAAAGCTGCATTAACATGCATTATCGACATGTAAGTCGACATCACTACTTAAGCCGTATCGTGTCTCGTAAACGCGAACTGCTCATTATTTCCAAATTTAACGATGATTGCCACACGTCTGCGCGATTCAGCAATATTAGTTGGCTTATCGAAGAGGGTTTTTTAAAATACGGATATGGCTATTGAATGTACGCTTCCAAAATGCGCATTGATATTACAAAACACAAACTGACAGTGATTTTCTTTGGATAACTGTGGAAGCGGCCTATGTAATGAACACACAAATGGCGCGTATAAGTAGTTATTGCCTATCATGAGCAGGTTAAAAAATGGCCATATTCTTCGTCCTTACTCTTATAGAATGAAAGAAATCTAAATAGACATTTTCCTAGCAATATACCAATTTTTTTACATCTTACAAAGTATGTATGTAGGTAGTTACAAACCTACATTGGCTGACACCGACTACAACAATTACTATAATTGTACCTACATTATAGTATCGATAAGTTTTAGAAGAATAGGCAATTATTTTTCACCTTTTAGTGCAAATTAATCTGTTTTGGAATAGTTTTTTTTTGAAATTGTTTTTATTTCTTTAAATTTTTGGTTTATTAAAGTATAGGATATACTTTGATGAACCAAACATTCCATTAAAAAAAGAATCCTTGAAATCGGTTGTCGTGATATTGCGTTATTCGTCCATTTGTCGCGCATATAGTTTATCTAGATTTAAGACTTGTGATTTTCCCATGGATGCCACTATCAGAACTGGACCAAATTAAAATAGGAAGCACCAGTAATAGCTTTCCAATAAAAAAAGGATTATCAAAATCAGTTGGCTTGATATTGAGTTATTCGTCATTTGTCGCGCATATAGTTTATCTAGAATTAAGACTTATATGGTTTTCTCATGGATACCACTGTCAGAACTAGACCAAACTAAAATAGAACCATACGGGAAGCATCAGCTTTTAAATAAAAAAAGAATTATCAAAATCGGTTTAGCCAGTCGAAAGTTCTGAGGTAACAAACATAAAAAAATAATATTGAATTGAGAACCTCCTCCTTTTTTTTAAAGTCGGTTAAAAACTTATGAACTTTCAAATATATCTTAAATACGTGCTTATTTAGATAATTTCACCCTGAAATAGAACCACACACCAACAGACAGTGCGTAGAGACGACAAAAGTCTAGAAAAAAATGATTTTTGTCGGGAACACCGAAGGCAAATGGTCAAGCGGTCGTTCACCAACAAGGTGGACCGATCTAGCGAAAAGCTCATCGTCCTGCAAATTCTACACCGTTGTAAGAGACGCGCAGCACAGATACCGGTGGAGGCAGACCTTCATGCTGACCACGATCCTCAGACTCAGACATCAGAGAGCGACAAGATAGAGATCTTGATGTAAGCTGCCTGAGATGAATATTCTGAAATTTGTTTGAACACGACTTACAGGATAACATTTAACCTCACATTACTCACAGTATAACATTTAACTTCGTGACAATTATAGTAAATTTTATATCGAGGGACTAACTAAACGAAGCTTTAATATACCAGAGGTGGTTTGACTCCCGAGCGTACGAGGGAGTCAATGAAACCGAGGGTATATTAAGTTGGCGTATAGTCTCGAGGTGCAAACTGTACTTTTCACTTTGAGTGCGAGAAAAAAAGGTCAATTTAGTACAAAAACATTTAAAACCGAACAAATTTACACTCGTTACAAAAAATTCTGTTTTCTAAACCAGTCACAGATTAACAATTTAAAACTCATGAAGCCACCTTCTTGGCGCACAAATAATGGAACTAAAACTCTCTCAACATTTTCGCAATGAAGATGGTCCACACGGGACAGATTATAGTAAATTTACTGGCTGTTTGAGTTTGTCTATGTCACATGAAGAAAATTAAAAAACTAATTACTTTTCACTCCCTAGAGACTTTGACTAGGTCACTTTAGTTCCGCTTCTTAGGGCTATATTGGCTTACTTTTAAAGCATGAGAAGTGAAAAAAAAAAGTTGTTTGATTTCTTCAAAATAGACTCTCTTACCCTTAAAATTGACCCATAGTAACGTTCAGGGATAGCAACCACGTAAAGTGCTTAAAATTTCCTCAACATCGGCACTGCCGATATTCAAATAAGTTCTTATAATTTCACCACGCCGTCTTTACATTGTGAAGTTATTGTTTGTTCAGCCACTTACAGTACTTGCCTCTACTTAACGCTAATGAACGTAAGAGGATTCATTCAAAATGTTTTTGTTTAAAAGTAAATTCTTTTCGGCCGTAATCACATTAAAGATTTTTCTATGGAGTTATTTTTAGAACACTTCTTGGTTTTGTTCGCTTCAAAAGAGAAATGGTATCTTTAAATAGTACTGGGGCCCTAGCCAGGAGCAACACGCTGCTTTCGTGTCGACATGTCAAATGTGAAAAATGTACGGAAATGACATTAGCACTCGTCGAATCGAGATGACATTTGATGTCAGTTCCATACATTTTTAAATGTGACATGTCGAAATAACTGGGAGTAACTGCGACGTCAAGTTTATAATGTTCGATTTCAGTTTCAGTAATTGAAGAGGCTATTTATAACAAATACTGGCTAGTCAGACGTTACTGCTGCTATAACTAGCTAAACAGTTAAATGTTAACAAGCAACCATAAAAAAACCCTCAACATTGCTAAGATTGTTTCATAACTTAAGACCATTAATAAAGACTTCATAAGTTACGTATTTGCTTATCATGTTGTTTGTGAATGGGTTAATTTTATGAATAATATGACAGTATTGCCGTAACAAATACATTGACACAGCAAATACCACACACGTAACCGACGGAACTCTCTACGTCGCGTGCGTGAAAATTATCGGTGTAACAGTTTCTACTACACTGAACACTTTCCCCTAGTTTATCATTCAATTATCACTTCAGGACTATGCTTATACTTTCCGGCAGTTTGTCATTACAAGTTCAACTTTTGAACGACACTAGTCTTCGTGAAAAACTGCCAAACAATATTTAACCGACTCAAAAACAGCGCGTAAAGTGACGTGACAATATTCCAGAAATAAAAATGGTGGACCAATAAAGTTGCAATCTCACAATTCCTTCACGAAAAATAGTATTTCATTTTGTTTGAGCTAAAAAACAATTGAAAAATAAATTTATCTCAGTAGTAAAAAAACAAAGGCTCGTTAGAGCTTTGATATTTTAATCCAACTACGAAGGCAAAGGAATCAAACGAGGGAAATAAGGAAAATGAATGCTTTGATCTTACTTATGGTGGTTGCATTATCTGTGCTCGTGGAGTGTCACGAGGGAAAGGAATCGGGAAATATCGAAGCCAGAGGCAAAGGGAAATATGCGTTGCTCAGTGAGTATTTTTTTTTATTTTTGTCTCATAAAACGCAGTAGCTTTGCTTTTTCATATCTCGGTTTGAGGACTATAAAAAAGTATACTGCTGTGTTTTATGATAATGTTGTGATTATTTTTATGTGATGAAACACAGAATACCTTGTTGTCATGTATGTTGATCTATTGCTATCCTGAAAAAGAGTTTTTTTTACTAAGGCAACACCCACCCACGGTTACTGGATTAAAATTAGATTAGATTAGTACCTACGCGTATGTTACAGATCGCTATGGTACAATACTTGCTATGATATAACATTACCTAAGTGCATTAAGTGCACGTTGCAAACGTAATGAGCCTTACGTAGCCTCAAAGTTACTGGGTTCGATCCCATGTGAAATATGTATGTTAAGAACATAATTTGTGATCATTATTTCGTCTACGCTGTTTAAATTTAAGTATCTAGAAATATTTAACAATTATCTGACTCTTAGTAACATTGGTAAATTCAACTTCCTTTTTTATTAATTCCTCAAAATTGGGTTGACTTATCCTTTACAACTTATACTATCCTCAAAATAATGTACTCGAAATAGAAAATTCAGCCCCTCGCAGTAGGCGACTGTTTGTATTCGGTCCCGTTAAATTCTGTTGCATCAATCTTCATCAGGAAGGGAACGTAGTGTTTATATACTCTTTGAGGAAGGGTTAGATAGTTTTTATTGACTGGTGGACCAAAAAGATGAGTAAGTGCTTGTATTCACTTCAAACTTGCGTAATTCTTCAAATTTTAATGGAGCGAGCGATCTCACGAGAGCGTTGCTCTAATAGAGACTAAAGCTAAGCCCCTTGGAATATTAAATTATTTTGCAATTAAAACTTATTAACTGAAGAAAAATTTTTTGGAGCAACCTGTAGGTGATTAAAAACTATTTGTGCCTATTTGATGTTCCTATTATAATGTTGTCTCATGCTAAGTTGCAGAAGCAAAAATGTAACTTTTGTTGAAGGTACTTTAACGTCGCGGCTACCGCACGGAATATTGTAATACCCTATCTAACTTTTAATTCTTCTACGCAAGTTTTTAATGTGTCAAAGGTGCGCAGTAAAACCTATTATGGTTTTTGTCGCATTATTTTGAATATACTCGTAGTAATGTTTCCTAAAATGAATAAATAATAATAAATTAAATATTAAGTTGTCAGATTCATATAACTATCAAAGTTAGCAAACACAACTAAAAAAGCTTGAAAATATTAAATTATTTGTTCTAATACAGAATTTAAAATGAAACCAAGAAAGAGTTAAATTACAAGCTTCGAAGGAAACGTAATTTCTCTCCCGGGGCAATCGGTGTTGCCTTACCATCTGACCTGGCTAATCCCGGGGCGAGACCGGAGTAGTTGCAAATTGAAATATTCCTTTATTTAACATTTTCTATTAGGAGCACATTTAAGAGGTTTCGGTTGGCAGAGGAATTCGCAAAGATGAGATTTGATTAGAGTAATCCTGTACCTCGTTTGCGAGCGCCACTGGTTTCGTACTTTGGTTAGCTGTGTCCTTTGAATTTATTTTTGGTTCAAGCAGAGACATTTTCTTAAATTATTTCATTTCTTAAGGTAGATTCAAAACCTGATTCACAAAACTGACGCGACGTATCCTTAAGATGAAATTAAAATTAACCTGTTGATCAACAAAAGGCCCTCTTATTGCTGAAATAAAATTATTTCAGGCAACCCACAAGTACCTATAACAAAGAGACACATAATATTTTTACAATATTTAACATATTTTTATATGAAACGAGATGCCGAAACATACTTCGTCCTGTCAAATGTTTGACGGCATGTCCATTATCACATATTGCCCGCTTTCCTCCAAATTGATTATCATTTACATAGTCTATCATTTTTCACAGATTTTTTTGTTAAATCATAATAAAATATAGCCTATAACACTCCTGAATAGTTCAGCTTTCTGTCAGTAAAATAATATTCACGATCGGATCAGTAGTTTCGGAGCCAATTCAATACAAACAAACGATCAAATCTTTCCTCTTTATAATATACTAGCTTTCCGCCCGCGGCTTTGCCCGCGTGAACTTCATTTCTATGACATAGGGATTTACATACTTATTATTCACAAAACCCAGTCTTAGTTAGCATCAACGTCCTAAAAAAGAAAAACACCTATTCAAAATTTGAGACTCCTAGCGCTTGAAGTAACGAAGTTTCATACAAACAAACTATCAACCACAAAATACAACCCCTTAGAGGTCGAATTTCGCAAAAACCTGTCTTAGTGCGCACTAACCTACGTCCTAAAAAGAATCCCTATGTAAAATTTGAGACTCCTAGCACTTGAAATAACGAAGTTTAATACAAACAAACTATCAACCCCAAATACAACCCCTTAGAGGTCGAATTTTGCAAAAACCTGTCTTAGTGCGCACTAACCTACGTCCTAAAAAGAATCCCTATGTAAAATTTGAGACTCCTAGCACTTGAAATAACGAAGTTTAATACAAACAAACTATCAACCCCAAATACAACCCCTTTGTACCGCACCACACTGTCGAGACTCACTCCTTTGCATAGAAACAAACGAACAGTGCGATGGGTACGTTCGGGGGCCGGCGACTGACTCGGGTGGATTACGTGGTTGGGAAATAATAGACAACGGGTTTATATAAAAGCGAACCCGCTGCCAATACTGCCAGTTACACGATATGTTGTTTCCCCAGTATGCGACGATTCGTTCAGGTCCCAGACTAGACGGCTACGCTGATCCAGGCTTCCACTCCTTCGCCAGCTAATTCTGGCAACTTGCTGACTCCTTCAGGTTCTTGCTGACTTCTTCAGGTTTCCTTGTTTACTGCTCGGAGTCTTCCAGATGAGTGCATGATGGCCTCTGTTATCGCCCTATATTTGTATTCAATATCTCACTCGCAATCAGTATACTAATGCCGCGCGCAAATCGTATCGCGTCCACCTATCGCGATGCGCGAAAAGTGTGCGAGCGAGACAACCTATCTTCCCCCCTGTACTGGCAATATTAGCAGAAAGTTATGTATTTATTGATAAAACTTAAACCTATTTACTATCCTACTATGTACAACTTATTCCTATTTACTTATTTCTACCTAACTTGCAATGAAACACTATTATTCATGTTTTATTAGGGAAACTCACAACAATGTAAATAGAAAACTAAATCATAATAACAAACATAATAGAATAGAAATCACTTGGGTTTTACAAAGTTTATCACTATACACAACATAAAACGGCTGATTCTTAACTAGTATTCTCCGTAATACATAAGTTAACTAACACAATGAATCTAGCCCAAACTATAATCACTAGGCACATAAACAATATCTACTATGTGCGCAGAATACAATACTTCACGATAATCAATTAACTCGTAATCTTGTTATCACTGTTATCATAGTCTAGCCTACGTAGGCTGTTCTGCACATCACTCCCGCCGTGCGTCGTTCTTGGGCGTCGCATCTTCTAAGGTGCAGGCAGCCGGCTCCGTAGGCAGGATCACGAGTTTCTTCGTGGGTCTGCGAAGGGTCCCTCCGCGTGTGCGTACGTCGACAGCTCTCGTCACTCCGTCGGGGCCCGGGAACACTGCAGTCACCAGTCCTCGCGGCCATGTGTTGCGAGGTAGTGTCCCGTCCGCGATGAGCACGACGTCGCCGATCTTGATGGGGGGCCCTCGTCCATGGGGCTCCCGCCGGTGTTGCAGCTCCGGCAGGTACTCCCGCAGCCACCTGGCCCAGAATAGGTCGGCCAGGCGCTGCGATGCGCGCCAGTGTGTGCGCCCGATGAGGTCTGCGTCGTTGAAGGCCCCGGGCACCGGTGTTGCAGCTGATCCGCCGAGTAGGAAGTGGTTTGGCGTTATGGCTTCGGGGTCCTCCGGTTGCACGGAGACGTGGGTGAGAGGCCGGCTGTTGACCGTGTACTCGGCCTCTGCCAGCAGCGTAGCGAGCACTTCCTCGCAGGGGTGGCGTTCGTGCAGCGCCGTCGAAAGCGCCACCTTGACGCTGCGTACTAGGCGCTCCCAGGCCCCACCCATGAAGGGGGCACCGGGAGGGATGAACCTCCAGTTGATGGTCCTCTTGCTCGCCTCCTCTTCTGTGGCTTGATCCATGGCCCGTCGGAGCTCCTTGTCGGCACCCTGTAGGTTGGTGCCGTTGTCCGACCAGATCTCAGCAGGACACCCTCGTCTGGCTATCATGCGCCGTAAGGCCATGACCGCCGAGTCCGTGCTGAGCGTCGCTGCGACTTCCAGATGAACTGCCCGTGTAGTCAGGCAGGTGAAAAGCGCGACGTACCGCTTCTGCGTCGCTCGGCCCACTGTGATGGTGAGGGGCCCAAAATAGTCGACCCCGGTGTAGGTGAAGGGCCGGTGGTGATGCGCCAGCCTACAGGCGGGATGATTGCCAGTAGGCGGCACTGGCGGCGCGCTCCTCTTGATGCGGCACGGTAGGCAGCTGTGTATGACCGGCCTTGCCGTCGGTCGAAGTCGCAGGATCCAGTAGTGCTGTCTGCACTCGTTGATGGTGGCCTCCACCCCGGCGTGATGTAGCCGGCGGTGGATGTACTCGATGTACAGGCGTGCGAGGCGGTGGTCTCCGTCGATCACAGGCGGCCTCTTCATCTTCTCGGTGATGTCGTTAGCGGCATCTATGCGTGTTTTGAGAGTTATCACGCCGCTCGTCATTTTCGTCGCCAACTTATGTAGGCGGCTGTTGCTGGGTGGTCTCTGGCCGTTGCTCATCAGTCTTCTTTCTTCATGAAAACTATCTTCTTGGCTGGCTTTTACCAGCAGAGCTTCGGCGGCACGCAGGATGTCTGCGCCCAGCACTGTGTAGCGTCGATCTTCATCTTCTTTCTTCTTCTTGATGATCTTCGCGCCCTGTTTCTTTCGCTGCCTCCGCCATGTAGGGTCATCTTCTGCGTTCTTCTTGCTGCGTTTGTAGTGGACTGTATTCTTCTTTCTTCGGCACAGCTCTATGAATTGCAGAACCCTGGCAGTGCTTCTTAATAGTCGTTCCCAGCACGAGAAGCGCGCGCAATCGGGAACACTATTTCTCAGCGCGGTAGGCGGCATCTTAATCACTGTCACACACACTTTTTCTTCGCCCGTCTGTTGTACTGGGGTGATTGTCTCGCCGGGCCATGTGGATGGGTCGTCTCGCAGGAAATCAGGACCTTGAAACCATCGATGGTGGACGTTCAGCTCTTGCAGCACATCTCGGGTGGCGTCGTCGGCCACGTTCAACTTTGTGGGCACCCACCGCCACTCTTTCACTGCACTATTTTCTTCAATCGCAGCTATGCGATGCGCTACGAAGGGGCGATAGGAGCGCGCACCGGTGCGTATCCATGCGAGCACTGTCTTGCTGTCTGTCCAGAATGTCTTCTCGTCGGGCTTCTCGTCGTGTTCTTCCATCACTGCTGCTGCCATTCTGCTTCCCATTACCGCGGCCTGCAGTTCAAGGCGTGGTATCGATGTCACCTTCAGCGGTGCCACTCGTGCTTTGGCGAGGACGAGTGAGACTTGAGTCTCGGCCTCAGCCGTCTCGACGCGCCAGTAGATAGCGGCGGCATATGCAGCCTCGCTCGCATCGGTGAAGACGTGCAGCTCACGTCTGGTCGCGCCGGTGTAACCTGGTAAACATCTGGGTATGGGTATGGCGTCCGTAAAAACTTGCATCTCTTCAAGAAAAACAGGGATGTTCATAAACTCAATACCAGAAATAAAAATAAGCTCGTAACTCCCAGTCTAAGACTGCATAAGGTAGGGAAATCATTTGTTGGTCAATGTGTAAAATATTTTAATAAGATTCCGCAAACTCTTGTTGAACTGCCTCTTCACAAGTTTAAGTCACAAATTAAAGCTAAGTTAATGAAGCGGGGTTATTATAGTGTTGACGATTTCTTAAATAATAAGAATTTGTGGTCATCTTAGGTATAATCTGCTCCTCTGCACACTTTTTTGTTATGACTTTACTCTGTCAATTCCATTTTTGTGTATAAAAACAAGATTGAAAAGAGTAACCATCGAGTTTCTTGCCGGAGTCTTCTCGATCGGAAACAACCTCTGAACCGGTGGTAGAGTCACATTATATTTAATTATGATATGAACTATCATAGTATTATTTTATGTAAGTTTATTTTTATTCAGTATATTTTTGCTACAATTTTTTTTTGTTACATGACATGTCATAAGTACTTTTTATAAGTCTATATGAATAAAGATATTTTTTACTTTACTTTACTTTACTTTACTTCCTTGAGGGCCTTCAGGTGGCCTATCCACTCCCGCCATTGTACTGCGAGATCTTCGTCAATCTTCTGATCCCAGCCTGTGCCTCGGCGCCACGTTTCCTGCAGTATCTGCTTCGCCCGCGTTGTCACTGGTGATGCGAAGCCGAGGGGGTCGAAGACTGTCATAACTATTTTCAGTAGTCCTCGCTTGGTTGGCTCGCCGCTCGTCAGTATGTCAGTTGGCAGGCGGGCCAAGTCAAGGTTGAAGGCGAGAACATCAGCGCCGGGTTCCCAGATGAGCCCGAGGACGCGCTCCATCTTCGTGCCGTCGTGCAGGTCGATGGGCGTCTGCTCACGCCGTTCTCCTAGGCCTTCTAGGACGCCCCGTGTATTGGACGCCCATTGTCGCAGCTCGTAGTGGGCCTCTTGATGTATTTTTCTCACTGCGCGCGCCGTTTTTGTAGCTTCCTCTTCTGTCGGAAAGCTCTGCAGATAATCGTCGACATAATGATTTCTTATTATGGCGTCGACTGCCGCCGGGTCAGTGTCTTCATGCTTCAATGCGTTGATGTTCTTCACGTAGATAGCTGTGGCCGGGGATGACGTCGCACCGAATATTAAAGATGTCATCCGGTACTCGTCTGGCTGGTGATCACCCCTCTTGTCTCCTCTCCACAGGTATCTTAAAGCTTCTCTGTCTTCAGGCTTGATTTTCACTTGCATGAACATCTCAGCTATGTCCGCCGTAACTGCGACTGGGTGTTGTCGGAATCTCATAAGGACCCCAGGCAACGACTGTAGCAGGTCTGGACCGGTGAGCAGGTGGTCGTTGAGCGACACTCCCTTTGTCTTGGCTGCGGCATCATGGACCACCCTGACTTTTCCCGGCTTCATAGGGTTCAGCACAGGAAAGTGGGGCAGGTACCATGTCTTCTTTGTTGTTTCTGGCGGCGCGCGCTCAGCGTAGCCCTTTGTTATGAGCGCGTTCATGTTTTCTTCGTACTTCTTCTTGAGCTGCGGATCCTTATCAATCTTCTTCTCTGTATTGAGCAGCCTGCTGTAAGCGTTGTCGTAATTATTCGGCATTACGACATTTTCTTTGTTCCACAGAAGCGCTGTCTCGTAGCGCCCGTTGTCCAGCTGCTTCGTATTCTTCTCCAGCATGCGGATAGCACGCTGTTCTGGGTCACTCGTAGGCAGCTTCGGAGTTATGGTGAGGCTCTCCAGTGCGAAATGATGCTTCAGTTGCTCGTCCATGTTGGCGTCCACGTCGACCAGGTGATTCACGTAGTGAACGCGCTGTCCCAGTGCGCGCGTATGCGCGCCATGCAGTACCCAGCCCAGTGGTGTGAGAGAAGCGACAGGTTGATTGCGCCGACCCCTCCTCACCTCAGTGGCGAGCAGCAGGTGCCAGTTGTCTTGACCGATGAGCAGCCTTGGTGCGGCGTTGCTTGTAGTGAGCTGCGCCGCGATGTCCGCTATGTGTCGGCAACCGGCTAAGTCCTTGTTCGTCACCCGCTGCGCCGACAGTTGCAGGCCGTCGAGTGTGTGCGCCTGTATCTTGCATCTTCCGGTCGCCCCATGTAGGGTGAGAGCGACACGCCTTGACTTGGCTGCATCCACTTCTGTGTTCGCGATGGCCTCGATGTGGAGAGGATCGACCGGCCCTCGGGCGCCGGTCAGTTTGGCGATCTCGGCGTCGATGAGCGTGACCGTCGATCCGTCGTCCAGTAGCGCGTGTGTGTCTATGTCGCCTTTAGGCCCGGATATGCGCACCGGCACTATCTTAAGATAGGCCTGCGTCTGCCGGGGCGTCCATGTCGAGGCGACGATCTTGCTGCTGGCGGCTTCCATCTTGGCTTCCATCGGTTTTCTGTTGTTGTTGTGGAGCAGGGCGTGATGCAGTCGGCTGCACCCATCTATGTTGCAGATCTTCTCCCTGCAACTGTGTTTACGTGTTCTGTGACGTAAGCATCTGAAGCATAGCGACTTGTGTTTCGCTAACTCCCATCTTCTGTCATGTTCCGCTTCGGTGAACTGCTTGCAGCTCCAGGCGTAGTGGCCGCTCTTCTTGCAGACGGGGCAGTTGTCTTCTTTTTCAGTCTGCGCTTCCTCCGATGTCGCGAATGTTTTCTGCGCTCTGCGGTGAGGTTGCGTAGGCCCCGCTGATTCTCGTATCTCTTCCGGCTGTGCGTAAGGCCCGCAGCGGTCGGCTTCGCGCTGTAAGAAGCGAGATAGTTTCAATAAATCGGCCTCTTCGAGTTTCTGTTCAGCGGCGAAGTCGAACCATCGATACCGCATCGCCGGCGTCAGCTTTTCAATAGTCGCTTTGGTGACCTCCGGGTTATAGAGGTAGTAGAGTTTTTCAAGTGCGCGAAGTGTAGCCACGATGTTTGCCACCTTTGTCGCGAAGACGCACAGGTCCCTCGGTGCATCAGACGGGCGCGGCAGGGCCCGCAGACGCTCCAGTTCAGCGAGGGCGATGGCATCAGGGCGACCGAAGCGTGTCTCGAGGGTCTTCATTATTTCTTCGGGCTTCGCACTGAAAATCAGCAGACTCTCTACGACTTCTTTTGCTCTTCCCCGTAGGCTGCGACGAAGCCGTGCGATGTTCTCCTGGTCGGTATTCAGGCTTGCTGTCTCATTGTAGGCGGCACGGAAGGATAGCCAATCTTGATATGCGCCGTTGTATGACGGCAGCTCCGATAGATGATGCGGCGGCGCCATCTGTTGTCCAGCTTTGGCGGCGAGCGCGATCGCGGACGCCAGCTCCGCCAGGTCTATGGTTTGCGGTCGCTGGGGTCTGGCTGCGTCCTCTCCCGCCGGTGTAGCAGCAGGCATCGTTTTGATAGCAGGCGTCCGCGGCGGCGGCAGCGGCAGCGGCGCGTGCTCCGATTTTTCTCGCAACTCGTAATGTTGCTTGAAGACAGCCGCATCTGCCGGTGTGGGGCGGCGGGCGTCGCTCTTCTGTGGCGGCACCGTTATTCCGTCTTCTTCATTCTGCGTCGGCATGAACGGCTGTTCAGCCTCGGCCATCGTCTGGCTCTTGTCCAGCCAGTCCGTAACCCGTCGCGCTGTATCCCGCTTCGTAGTTACTGTTCCATCTTCTCCGCTCTCCGCATCGCTCTCTTCTTCAAGGGCGGCGACACGGGCGGCAGCAAGATCCACTTGGAGGCGCAATAGCTCTTGTTTCGCTTTGGCGAGCCGCGACCGACGAGACTTGGTCGATCGTCGGGCGGACCGAGGATGCGCCCCTCTCTCGGCTTCCGGGTGGCAGGGGTCACTGGGCGGGCCCCCTGCTTCATCTTGATGACACTCTCGTGTTGTTGTTTGAGTTGTACTTCCATGGTCCCATGTTCGCGTGCTCGTCGTGTCGTGGCTCGTAGTGATGCTGACCGGAGAGAGGTCCTGCCCTCTTGACGGACAGACCCCAGTGCGCGCCCCCTCCGAGGCTATAACTCCCGCGGGCGGCGGCCCATCAGGTGCGGAAGGCCCTCGGGGTGACACGCCAGCGGCGTGGACAGCATCTGCAGCAGCGGCGGCACGCGGCCCGGCCGCGGTGGCGGCGGCGGCTGCGGCGACAGCAGCGACGACGGACGGCATCTCTGGCTGGACGGTGGAGGCGGCGATAAGAGAGCCCTCGGGCTGCTCAATCGCGGCTGACGGCGTGGCATTACGCTCGCTGGGCGTAGCGCGTCCCGACGGACGACCCGACGTGGAGCGTGTAACCGGCATGTTGACCACTATTCCCAACCAGTAACCACTACCAAACCCAAGCCAATCCAAATAATCCCGACTCGGAAGGACCAAAATGTACCGCACCACACTGTCGAGACTCACTCCTTTGCATAGAAACAAACGAACAGTGCGATGGGTACGTTCGGGGGCCGGCGACTGACTCGGGTGGATTACGTGGTTGGGAAATAATAGACAACGGGTTTATATAAAAGCGAACCCGCTGCCAATACTGCCAGTTACACGATATGTTGTTTCCCCAGTATGCGACGATTCGTTCAGGTCCCAGACTAGACGGCTACGCTGATCCAGGCTTCCACTCCTTCGCCAGCTAATTCTGGCAACTTGCTGACTCCTTCAGGTTCTTGCTGACTTCTTCAGGTTTCCTTGTTTACTGCTCGGAGTCTTCCAGATAAGTGCATGATGGCCTCTGTTATGGCCCTATATTTGTATTCAATATCTCACTCGCAATCAGTATACTAATGCCGCGCGCAAATCGTATCGCGTCCACCTATCGCGATGCGCGAAAAGTGTGCGAGCGAGACAACCTATCTTTCCCCCTGTACTGGCAATATTAGCAGAAAGTTATGTATTTATTGATAAAACTTAAACCTATTTACTATCCTACTATGTACAACTTATTTCTATTTACTTATTTCTACCTAACTTGCAATGAAACACTATTATTCATGTTTTATTAGGGAAACTCACAACAATGTAAATAGAAAACTAAATCATAATAACAAACATAATAGAATAGAAATCACTTGGGTTTTACAAAGTTTATCACTATACACAACATAAAACGGCTGATTCTTAACTAGTATTCTCCGTAATACATAAGTTAACTAACACAATGAATCTAGCCCAAACTATAATCACTAGGCACATAAACAATATCTACTATGTGCGCAGAATACAATACTTCACGATAATCAATTAACTCGTAATCTTGTTATCACTGTTATCATAGTCTAGCCTACGTAGGCTGTTCTGCACACCCTTAGAGGTCGAATTTCGCAAAAACCTGTCTTAGTGCGCACTAACCTACGTCCTAAAAAGAATCCCTATGTAAAATTTGAGACTCCTAGCACTTGAAATAACGAAGTTTAATACAAAAAAAACTATAAACCCCAAATACAACCCCTTAGAGGTCGAATTTCGCAAAAACCTGTCTTAGTGCGCACTAACCTACGTCCTAAAAAGAATCCCTATGTAAAATTTGAGACTCCTAGCACTTGAAATAACGAAGTTTAATACAAACAAACTATCAACCCCAAATACAACCCCTTAGAGGTCGAATTTCGCAAAAACCTGTCTTAGTGCGCACTAACCTACGTCCTAAAAAGAACTCCCATGCAAAATTTTAAACTCCTAACACTTCCAGTTTCTAAAATTTCGTGATGAGTGACCTTTCGCCTTTATGAATTTTGAAAATTTTGCGTGCGTATTTTTAATTTCACGATATATCAGAATCTATTAAAATTATCGGTCCAATGATGTAATAATCCAATTAATGTACAACATATTAATTGGATTAACAGATTCTGATGGTGGGACAACATTGATCTCCGTAAACTTCTCTTGATAATTAAATAACTTTTAATCCTAAGAATTGATATGCTTGTGTAGTAATCATTCTCAAAATCTACCTTTTAATTTACATTATTTTTAACACGTAACATACCTACCAAAAAGCCACATATTGATATGTATTGTGTTGCGGATTATTTTATGCATCTACTAAAAATCTTTATTTTTGTAGTACATTGTATGCATGTATAAGCAACATTGGGGTCAGCGCACGCACGAAAAGATTTACAGTGGCGCTTTTTTTTTGTATTACATAATAAGTGTATCTGGCTGAAAACTAATTATTTCAAAACTATTTTATGCCTATAGCAATCAGGGATAATGTAGATTTTTAACTGTGAAAGAATATATAAAATCGGTTCGGTAGTTTCGGAGATTACCTGTCCCAAACACACAAACTCACAATCTCACAAACTCACAAACGCTTACCTCTTTATAATGTTAGTATAGATATAGATAGGAGTATGTTGAAAGAAATTTTATTCTCAAAAAGACATTTACAAGGTCACATGAGAATATAAATATCGTATGGTAACTTATTCCAATTACAGTCAGAGGTCTCTAGAGTACAATAATAAAGGTATTAGGTGTAATGTCGTAACGAAACCAGACCACAACAAAAGCATAACGTGCGCAAATAATCAACACTAAATTTAATTAAGCATCCACCCACACAGTTACATTTCATTACATCTTATCTTACTGATATCTTACTTCTTACTAATATTATAAATACGAAAGTTTGTGAGGATATATGTATGTTTGTTACTCATTCACCAAAAAGGACTGAACGGATTTAGAAGAAACTTTACATTAATACAGCTTAGACATCAGAATAACACAAAGGTCACATGTTATGAAGATTTCATGTAATTTGGCCATAATATTTAACGATAAGTTCACGCGGGCGAAGTCGCGGGCGGAAAGCTAGTTATAACTAAATATCTAATATAAATAATGTGCTAGAAGAGTCTGAAGCTCCGTTACAAATTCGTGGTAGCAAGGTTTATTTTTGTACTCTTTTAATTTACAAATACAGCCATAAAAACGTCCCACTACTGGGCACAGGCCTCACCTCAACTATGAGTTAGTACGAACTATATTCCAACACGCAGGCTCAGTGCGGATCGTTGGAGAGGTGAATGTAAGGCCAGTGGTAAACCTTACCGTCAGATGTTATAAAGCCGCCTTTGTATGCCTCTGACTCGGCTTTACGACTGATATCTTGCGACGTCAGCCGGGACCAACTGTTTAGCGTGCCTTCCGAAGCACGGAGATGCTCGAAAAACACATCACTTAATTTCGGTCTGGGTGTTCACCCATCCCTAACCCGACCTGACTGGCGTTGCTTAACATCGGATCGTTGTCGATCGCTGCCGTCACTTAGCCACGGGCACCTTCTTACTTTTAATTTACCTTTGACCCATTTATAGCTTGCGCCTAACTCGCTTTGAAGGGGTTTCGAATGGCCGCAATTCCTTTATTAAAACAGTAAAATGGGAATTGTGGGACTCGTACTTTCTTGTGCCATGGCTACTTGCAAACAAACAAAAACTAAAGCTTTGTGTTCTTATTTTTTCTTACATACCTACCTAAATAATATGTTACTACGGTGAAGATATTAAAAAAAATATACATGTGCAATAAAAATATATAATAAAATAATACCTATATATTTAAGAACTAATAAGTATCATAACATTCATAACTTTTTCTGTAAGTACCTACTTACAAACATAGGATTTATACAATATACAAGTACAATAAAATAATATATATTTAAAAACTAACATTATATTAAATAATAGCTCTTGTAAATACGAGCGTAGGGTGACTCATCCCCTTTCTTGTCTTTGCCGTGCCCGACAGGGTCCATAATGTCCTGTATTATGTTTTTTACCAACTTTGTAACGTATGGAGTGCAATAAAGAATATGAATATGAACACTCATGTTCAACTTTAGTTTATTTGTTTGTTGCAGCCAATCTGGCGATAATGTTGGCCGTCAAAGTGGGACTTTACAAAGTATTCCTCGGAATTGCTTTAGTTGTAGCCACTATGAAAATCCTCGTTGTCATGGCTTGGGCTCTAGCCATTTCGAAGCACGTCCCAAACGCCTGGACGAGTTACAAGAATACCGATTCTTTTAATTATCAGTACCAACACTTTGTCGAGAAGATTGAACAGAGGCCTGGTAGTCCTGGCCCTGATTCTAGTTGGAGTTGGTTACTAGGCAAATAGGTTAGTTCTAATTGTTTTTTCAGTTGAAAAACCTCTCCAAGTGAAATCTCTCTAAAACTTTAAAGTTGCGTTCATTATGTAATACCAATACCTTCACTAAACTTGACGTCCTAAAAACGTTATTTCACTCAAAAGTTCGCAGCTTTTGAAAACCATTGTGGTTTTGCCTTTGCATTCTTAGTTTTAAAACATAAACCCAACGTAACCTAGGTTTGTAGATTCCTATATAAAATCCTTTACCCAAATGCCATATTTCCTTGTTCACAGTGCACTTTTTTTACGTGGTGGCGACGAAATTCTTCATTCTAAAGGTGGTCTATGGCATCATTTTCTACGTCTTACTAACCAAAGGTTGGCATTTCGTTCTCTGGTTCGTCCAATACCTCAAGAAGAGCAACCATGATCACCACACTGAGTATATTGAACACGAGCCTGTTTACCACGGTCACCACCCACACCACGGCTATCATGACCATTACGAGCAGCCTTATCAGGCCTACGAGCCATATCAGGGCTATGACAAGCAAGGGTATGAGGCTATGGAGTACTTGCCAAGTAAGACGAAAGAAGGTTACGATGACTCAGACGGATCTTATTCTGTTAAAAACTTTATTCGTGCTTAGATCAAAGGTAACATTTTCCTTATTTCCAATAAAAGAAAGCTGTAACCTTATTATGTGAAACAGGAATACTCGTATTACACAAGTAAGGAGCAGTTGCCCTATTTAAATTAACTTTAACAAAGAACTTAAAATCTATCTGGGCCACTGTTTTTTACTGTTTTGTTGTTCTAATGGCATGTTTAACTTAAGCCTAACTTGGGAATAACAGTCACCTACATAGGTTACATTTTAAGTCGACACGATTGGCGTAGTGTGCTGGAGCACGGTTTCTCGCCTTTAATTCCGTAGTGTCCCGGGTTCGATCCCCGGTCAGGTCAATTCAGGAAATGATCTTTTCTAAATTGACCTGGGTCTGGGTGTGCTGGGAGACGCCCCTGGCTTAATTCCTTGTCTGGTACCTCGTAACACAGGGATATTTATCCCTACTTCGAGACCATGACAAGAGGTGTGTTGTCTGGCGCATATTTATATTTATTTATTTAAGTCATAAATTTATATACTTTCTTAGCATAGTCATACATTTATTTGTGTTTGTTGTGTGTCTGGGTGTTATTATCTATATAAGTATGTATTTAGAAATATTAAAGTATATTTAGCAGAAAGATTGAAACTGAAAAAATCGACTGAATCCTGGGATTCAAGCGGGATTCGAACCCGCGACGAATTTTTATAGGCTCTATCTTTGTGTAGAAAAATAGAGAATTGTTTCCTGCTAAAAATAAAAATTCACCATAGTACAAGCTCTGCTTAGTTTGGGGTTATATGTTCTCTGTGTAATTTGTCCGGATATTTATTCATTATTTATTTTTATATTGCATAGCGTGTTAGCGGAATCTTTATTTTTTTGTTTTATTTAATAGTTAAGATATACTCGTAATTAAAAAATCTACCAGTCTGAAGTTATAATGGGAACATTTTTTACCTATAAGTATTACTAATTTTGAAATCTGTTGATATTAGGAATTTTTTCATATTTTTTATCTATCTATTATTATATTTTATTATTATTTATTGCATACAAGCAGGCTGCTTTCTGGCCTAGAAGCATCTGAAAGCCACCTGCTTCGAGCATTGGTTGGATATTTGAGTTTTTTTTATTATAGTTCACTGATTATCACTAAGTGACGTGGATAAATATTAGCCTAATGTAGTAAAATTCTATATTGTTGTCTATTTATAATATTTTAATATAATGTTACTAGCTTTCCGCCCGCGGCTTCACCCGCGTTATGGTTATATATAATTACATAAAATGTTTATTAATTGTAGCCTATATATTATTCTGATGTATAAGCTATAATACTGTAAAGTTTCATCCAAATCCGTTCAGTAGTTTTTGCGTGAAAGAGTAACAAACATACACACACGCAAACATACACCCTCACAAACTTTCGCATTTATAATATTAGTAAGATAAAGAGGAAAGATTTGATTGTCTGTTTGTTTGTATTGAATAAGCTCCGAAACTACTGGAACGATTTTAATTAAATAATCATACTAGTTGTCTGTAAGCCTTGTTTTTTAAATCCATCCAGTTCCAGTAGTTTCGCAGCCTATTAATTATAAATAAACAAACAATCAAATCTTTCCTCTTTATAATATTAGTATAGATAAACAGATTTTATATCAGATACCTAATTGTGAATGCTGTAATTATTTAGGAATTATAACATAAACACGATGAATATGGTGTCATTCTTAACAGTTACACATTTTGTTATAAATTTTAAGTACATAAAAACGTTGTACTCAAAATTTTATTAATTATTGACTGTATAACCAGCTACCTAGTCGTTTTGTAAATATTATTATATATCTACTATTCCCTTTTTGACTTAATTGGAATTTTTTTTATTTTCCTATTTTAAATCTACTACAGTCAACCACATAGACCGGATTAAGTTTAGCCATCAAAATGACTACTTTGTGTTTATTATTGTATTGTATGGTTTAGTTCATACGTGTGCCTACATAGCGAATTAGCGATTAGCAACCCTAAATGTCTGTGTTTATATTTTTTCTTGACTGTTTAGGAACCTACATTTGCGAGGTGCAAATGTTTTACCCTTTTTTTAAAATTATCTTTGGGAAATCCTCATGGATACTTCGCCGACCGGGGAAACGACGAGGTTATGTCGGACTTCTACCGACTAAAACCCCACGGTACTCAAACTCAACACTTTCGCAACGCCCGCCCGCCTGCTTTCCCGTATTGGGGTCCCCTCCAGCTGACCCCCCAATGAAGAACGGAAGCACCTGGAGTACACAGGTACTTCCACCGTCGCGGTGAAAGCCGTGCATTGCCGCCAAAAGCACCCTTGTCTTCAAGCCCGCTGGCTCCGGCCGAAACCCTACTGGGTCCGCCACCACGACCCACCTAAAAGGTGGATCCACTGCTAATCAAGGTAATAATGTGAGTGTTGTTGGACACGCAAAACACACACAACTTACCTTGGCCAATAATTACATTTTCGAAAAGCAACCTTAACATGTTGGCGTACTCTTTCATCTTCAATGCTAGCACTCGGTGGTCTTGACATTATAAGGTGACATTAAGAAATAGTCGTAATCTAATCGTCGAGTGTTTGAGTGCCTATAGTTTGTCTCTCAGCACTTTTTTCCGAGACACTTTTAAGGCGTTCATGGGGTATTTCGGGTCTGGATATTTATGATCGAGGAGTTTACTCTTAAGGTGGGGTTGACTCTTGCAGTCAACCCCACCTTTAGGTTTATCTTTAATTTGTTAACCCAAGTTGGTATGAGTTGCCATTTTGAACCTTTAATAATATGTTTTAATTAAAGACATGCAACTTAGGCTGAATTTATTTATGTGTTTTTAATTTAAGACTAGAATAAAGCTGATGGCAGTAATCGTTGTTTTTCTTTCTGTGCGTTCTTTAATACTGATTGAGATTTAGGTTTTTATATTATATCATTTTGATTGCTGAAATCTGAAATATTAATCAAGGCTAAGTAGCCTCCAGCGATGCTTGGTATTTCCCTGCTCGATCGAATCAGAAATGATGAGATCCGCAGGAGAACAAAAACAACCGACATCGCTCGAAGGATTGCATCGCTGAAGTGGCAGTGGGCGGGACACATAGCGCGGAGAACCGATGGCCGTTGGGGCGGAAAGGTTCTCGAATGGCGACCGCGTACCGGACGACGTTCCGTGGGCAGGCCCTCTACAAGGTGGACCGACGATCTGGTCAAGGTCGCGGGAAGCCGCTGGATGCGGACAGCGCAGGACCGATCGTTGTGGAGATCCTTGGGGGAGGCCTATGCCCAGCAGTGGGCGTCGTTCGGCTGAAATGATGAAGTAGCCTCCAAGGTACGAGTAGGTATTCTTTTACTTTTATTTCCAATGTATGCCTTTAAATATACCGAACCTACACCTAAGTATATACTATCAAAGGTGTACATTCCTGGATTACTGATAAAATCAGCGCTCAGAGCTATTGCCTAGTAGGAGAGTTTGGAGAAACAGCCCCTGAGTCGCAAAAATTAAAGATTCAATGTCAAAATGTATATTTCCAAAATAAATTTCGATCGATCCTTTTTAATTGCTTCAATAAGTTCCTTGGAGAATTATGTTTATCATGCCGCATTTGCAAATCTTTGAAATAAGCCGATTCATATAATAATGAAAAATAATAAAAATGTTATTTGCTTCTAATCTTATGTGCAAAAGTTACGATAAATAATGATCTTTATTGCGTAAACAATAATCTGTATATTTAAATACTCGTAAAACATTTCAGAGTATGATTTAGACGGTGTCTTCTTTACAGGGAGATCTCTTCCCGAGAAACTTTTGCAGAGGGATTTATACTGAGTTAAGCTGTGCAAAAGTGATGAGAAAAAAAAGAAAAACTTCAGAATAGTATACTATTTAGGTACGATACAATATACTTTGACATCAAAATACATTTTATAATGCTGGACATCAGTTTTTGTAAGTAAAATAAATGAAAAAAAAAAATTAAAATGATTTGAATCACTAGTATTCGTTGTGGGTATTACATCATAGCAGCAGCTAGTGGGTCGTAATTCGTAAACTTACCTTAGTTTTAAAGATTTTTTGCTATTTAGACCACACTAGTTACCAAGGATAGGCAGTGAGCAATCGGAGTCATGAATTAAAAGTATGACATTTCATCAAAAGTACCCGATATTATCGTTATCTTAACTTATAGAAACAGGGAAGCAGGTGACCTTGAACAACAGGAACCCTCCGGAGGTGGATCTATTATCTAATTCTGAGTGTAATCAATCTATTAAGTGCGATCCCGATGGTGGAGCGAGGGGGATCAAAATAAGGTGCCTGTCCATGCGGTGGAGCGCGATAGTAAGATGTCTGGGACAATCTACAGCAACATAAATTGTCTACCTCTTTAGGTATATAATCGTCAGGAAACTGATTAAAATACTTCAAAATTTGTAATCATACACCTAAATCGATATTATCACCCAGACACAGAACAAGCATAAATGTTCGTTACATGAATGTTTACCCTGGGTGGGGATCGAACCCAATACTTTCGGCGCTACTGGCAAATTGTGCTGTTAGAAAAATAAGACTCTTGACTGATATTGAAACAGCAAGACTAGTATATTTTAGCTACTTTCATAGTGTTATGTCGTATGGTCTACTGTTGTGGGGTTCAGCTGCAGACTTGAACACCATTTTTGTACTTCAAAAAAGAGCCATCCGTTCCATTTAAAAACTTAGACCACGCGACTCGCTTAGGGAAGTATTTAAGACGATCGATATTTTAACTGTGCATGCTCAGTATATTTTAGATAACATAATGTATGTGCGCAAAAACTTGCATCTGTTCAAAAAAACAGTGATACTCATAAACTTAATACCAGAAATAAAAACAAATTGAAAACTCCCAGTCTTAGGCTACACAAGGTGGGAAACTCATTTGTGGGTCAATCTGTGAAATACTTCAACAAAATACCTCAAAGTCTTGTTGATCTACCTCTTCACAAGTTTAAGTCTGCAATTAAAGCAAAGTTAATGAAACAAGGTTATTATAATGTAGAGGATTACTTGAACGACAAAAGTTTGTGGTCATAGTTGGAATAATCTGCTCCTCTGCTCAATGTTGTGTTCTTTTTTCTATATACTCTCATTGACTGTACTCTGAATTTATTTTTTGTAAAACAAACAAAGTTCAAAAGAGTAACTATCCAATTTCTTGCCGGAGTCTTCTCGATAAGAAGCAACGTCCGAACCGGTGGTAGATTCACATTATGTATATTCACGATATGTACTAATATTGTACTAATTTATTTACGTTTATTATTATTATTTCTATATACTTTTTTTGACATATCATAAGTGCTTTGTACAAGCTTAAATGAATAAATGATTTTTTTACTTTACTTTACTTTACTTTAAAATAGCTTGTTAGACATGGTAACCAACTTGTAAGTTTTATAGCATCTAGCTGCCCCGACAGACTTCGTTATGTGAAAAGGAACAATATAGGAACAGTTTGTATAGGAAACGATAAGTGTTGTTTTTATTATTTTACTCGTAATTTTACGGCAACAGTCACTTGCCTCTGACTACCCCGTTTGGGTTAAAGTCGTGATGGTATGTTATGTTATGTTATTTTCAGGTTTTCTCTCTCCCAAAAAATATTATTTGTCTCTTAATAGACCAAAATATGAAAAATAATAATAGTTGTTTTCTTTGGCTTAATAACACATTAGGCATTTCAGTTATATTTATATAGATGATATAAATACGAGTATTAGGTACATTTATAAGGTACAAGGCACTTTTAATTTTTCATTATAAACAAAAGTGTGTGGAACCGACTTGGACATCTCAATAATGAAGAATTGACGAAAAATTAAAAATAAGAGTTGAATATCGCAATCTCTAGCTCTCTCTCTGCTAGCTCAGTAAACATTCAGCCTTAAAGCACTCAACATTGTCTAAATCTGTTTCGACGTGAGAACCTCAGTGATATGGAACGATCTCGGTGGAGTGACTGAATTATTACAACCTTGATTTGGCATTTTAATATGGCGTTTGAGATGATGCTCTTACAACTTTAAGAATTTAAGAAGCGCATTTTGGGATTTAACTTGACCGAATTTGGATTTTCATCTAGTAATATTATTACTTGCGGAGATTGTTTATCAGTATTCTTAGAAAGGGTCTAATAATGAAAGGGTTTCGCAAATTGCATCTGTACTATCAAACGTAGAGCCCGCGCTGCCATAATGTAGGTACATAATAATGATCTAAACGCTTATGTACGGAAGTGAGAGTTGGGTATGGCAAAAGAAGGATGAAAGTAGGATAAATGCAGTGGAAATGAGAGCATTGCGAAGTTAAGGAATAGCATAATAAGAGAGCGTTGTGGTGTGAAAGAGGATGTGGTCACAAAAATTGAGATGGGAATGCTAAGATGGTTTGGGCATATGGAAAGGATGGATGAAAGGCGTTTAACGAAACAAATTTACAAGGCAAGGGTGGATGGAGCTGTTGATAGGGGAAGGCCTAGACGGACGTACTTAGGACAAGTCTAAGACGTGCTCAGAAAAGGTCAGGTCAGGAGTACCCATAATGGACGAGCATGTATGAAAGGATTAATGAGAGTGGAAGAAGCGCAAGAGGTGTGTCAGGACCGTAGCAATTGGAAAGATGTGGTCTCTGCCTACCCCGTTGGGAAAAAGGCGTGATGGTATGTATGTATGCATGTAATGATCTAAAGATTTTACCTACGTAGATTTTTCAGGGGACAACGGTTATGTGCAATTTTTTTTTATGGAGTCAACACCTGCTTCTTCCTGCTTTCTTTTCGCATGCAGAAACATATGGAAGGATCTACCAGAGCGGCGGAATTCCCTGACGAATACACCAAAATAGCCTACAAGAAAAAAGCAATTAACGCTTTCGAGGTGTGACAGTTGTCTATGGGTAGATGAATAAAAGAAATCATTATTACATCCAGGATACCCTTAAGTTGGTTAGCTCCCTTTTTAATTAAATATTAAATAAAATTCTCGAATCCGCTACGCCTGGTGATGTCAGATAGCAATAAGTTAAATTGGTGATTCTCTACTTGAGGCGTTCCCTTAACCTCCATCTTGCGTTAAGGTTGTGTTTTGTTTAGTTCTATTTATTCACAAGGTTAGATCACCATTCAGTTTGCTGATAAATTCCCAGAAAATAGTCAACATGTGACATTATTCGATGATAGCCACTGTACTAAACTACACTGCTTTACTACTTAAATAGTATTTCAGTACCTACTGCGCCTTCAATGTACAGATGGTAAGTATTCAAAAACGGCATACGAGTTAATTAACTATCATTGATTATGCGATGTTAACATAGGAGAGGTATGGTAAGCTCTTCCGCTAAAACTGAAGAATAATCCTTATTCTATAGTTAGGGAAATTTTAGGAGAAATCATTATGTACTTAACATCGTTTATGTTTAATAAACAATCTCGCTTTCTAATAACTATTGAGTGAACAAAACAAACCCATTTGACCGTTTACACCCGATCGCAATTAGTTTTAGTTGCAATAAAATAACAATGTTTACGTCCTTGTTATGGGTTTATAACGGAATAATTTCGCCGAATGGGTCATTACTATGGGCGCCTTCTACATGACAATACTATGGAACAAGAACAATGAGAGGCTGTCTCAAATTATTTTTTTAATAATTTAAACAGCTGAACCGTCTTTGATTTGTTGAAACTTAACTGATTCAGACGTAGGTACTTTTCAGTTAGTTAAAAGATAGGATGAGTAAAAGTTATTTCATATTTATTAAGTATTGGATTCAGAAAATAAAATGATAAATATAAAATTGTTGAATAAATATTTTTAAAAATATAGCTAGCTATTAAGCTAGAATACTATACCCATAACAGCTTGTGTATTGATTACAACCAAACTTGACTAAACACATAAATTGTTGGTCTTATATTACTCGTGTTTTATAGAAGAGCACCGTTAAACTATCTGAAGTTTCAATGCATAAACCATAAATGTTAAATTACTTTTTGGAGCCCTAGGAATGCTTATTTAAATTTGTACCAGCTAGCTAGCAATACTGTATGTACTGTATAGGTATGTAAGTAAACCACAAAAGAGAAAGGTATTTTTTTTTGCTATAGTATCGTGTGTATATATGAATATTTGGTAGAGGTATATTGAACCTACTGCCCTCGGTGCAAATTGCGCCAAGGCGCCAAAAAGTAAATCACTAGGTAAGTGTTACACTATGTAAATAAATATTATTATAAATATGTGCCAGACAACACACCACTTGTCCTGGTCTAGAAGTAGATCAGAAGGTACCAGATAAGGAATTAGGCCGGGGGTCTCCCAATTTAGAAAAGATTGACTGGTGTGGGAATCAATCCCGGGACACTACATGAGTCAAGGCGAGAAAGCGTGCTTCAGAGCACTACACTTGTCGTAAATTTTACTGCATTGTTAAACTCATTTGTGGGTCAATCTGTGAAATACTTCAACAAAATACCTCAAAGTCTTGTTGATCTACCTCTTCACAAGTTTAAGTCTGCAATTAAAGCAAAGTTAATGAAACAAGGTTATTATAATGTAGAGGATTACTTGAACGACAAAAGTTTGTGGTCATAGTACGAATAATCTGCTCCTCTGCTCAATATTGTGTTCTTTTTTCTACTCGCATTGACTGTACTCTGAATTTATTTTTTGTAAAACAAACAAAGCTGAAAAGAGTAACTATCGAGTTTCTTGCCGGAGTCTTCTCGATAAGCAGCAACGTCCGAACCGGTGGTAGATTCACATTATGTATATTCACGATGTGTACTAATATTGTACTATTTTATTTACGTTTATTATTATTATTTCTATATACTTTTTTGACATGTCATAAGTGCTTTGTACAAGGTTAAATGAATAAATGATTTTTTTACTTTTTACTTACTTTAACTTGACTTAGAGCTAAGCACACCATTTAGAGCTTGTGTAATCCTCGGGATCCCGTATGGAATCCCAAGTTCAAATCGGACCTGTACGTCTACCACGATTTGCCACTTTAAATTTACGTTATCGTTAAAAAAATTGTATTAAATTGACACAACACATGACATGACAATGTCAAATCCCAATACATTTTGTTACGCGAACGATAATGTAAATTTAAAGTGGCAACTCGTGGTAGACGTACAGATACATCTTTTTCTGTATTGTAAAATTTTGGGCTAACTCTACCAAAGTAATACGAGTAAAATAAGCATCGCTGTACGTACTTACTACTACGTACGAGTACGTTGACAACGCTCGGTGAAATGTGAGTTTCTACGTGTTCCCTTTACCAGGAAAGCAAGAGTCAACTGAGGGCTCAGGAAAGTGGGCCCGCTCGAATCTGACCCCGCGGCGCCAGTTACCCATGCCATTTTATACAATTTTTGAATTGGTCAACTGGCCTCACAACTGAAATCTGTAACACCACCAGAATAATTTAACAAATCACTGTTTAGGAGTTTATTAGTGTATGAAGGGGCCAAGACATGCTCTGCATATTCTGTATTGAAAGTACCAGGAAAGTAGAAATTTACTGAAACTAAGTGTTCATAGCTAAACAATATATTACTGTGCCTGGAATACTTCTGGTACTTTTTTTCTGTTTATTTCTGACGCCCTGTACTTTAGTCAAATAGCTTGATGGTGAAATAAAAAATAGTTTACTTCACCATAAATAAACATATAACACCATATTTTTTTCTTTTTTTCTTTTACCATTAGTGAGCTGAGTAGTGAGTTGCTTTAGCCCCTAGTTGCAGTTAATTTCTGCTTTCCTGGTAGTTTTAATAAAGAATATGCAGAGCATGTCTCGACCCCTTCATACTAATAAGTTCCTTAACGGTGATTTTTGAAATCTTTCTGGTGACTGTCAAGATTTCAGCTGTGGGGCCAATTGACCAATTCAAAAATGGTATAAAATCGCATTGGTTAACTAGCCCCGCGGGGTCAGATTCGAGCGGGCCTACTTCCCTCTGACTACCACGTTTGGGATGGAGTCGCTAGTATATGTTATGTTAGGACATATGTTTTACGTAAGCCACTCTCTACTTGTATACGCTTCCCATTGTACTATTATGCCACACGTTATAATCCAATCAAGAAGGCAGATAACACCATTTACCTGATTGTTTTGATTACAAAATGAGTTCACACGACTGTGGGAGATTCAGTTCTAATTAATATGCCCTGTATGAGTCGAAATAAAAACGTTAAGGTATATTAGTTTGAACGTTACCTTTAATCAAGCTGCAGCACAAGTCTTCAGTATCACACTATCTGTTTTTTCGCAATCTGAATTCATTTTCAACCTTTAAATGATATTATTTACACTCTGTAATAGTTCTTGTGAATGATTTAGTAATTTCGGTCCAAACGTAAATAGTCGACTTGTTACTTTGTGTAGTAATAATCACAATATGCATTGCACGACCCAATGCAAAACTGTGCATATGGAAGTAGTTTATTTTGATGAAATGCGACTGTATTTGAATGAACTATGTTTATAAACCGTGATATTATGCGTACATTTAGACCTCTAGCGTAATTGCGACCTCTAGCGTATGAAGTAAAAGTTTAATTTGTGACAATTTTATCACCTAACTGTTTAAAAGCCGGCTATTAGACTTATAAAGATAAACAAGCTCCATACATCAGAGGCTGCGTATAAAACCAGAGTTAGCCATCATCATAAAAATTATAGTCCTATAAAGCAAAATATTACCAGACATTACTCCTCCTTCATACAGCGAAATGAAACGAAGAAATACGGCTTATAATAAATAACATCTTTATTCATAAAACAAACAACTTTTAAAAATCTCTTGGAACATACCGCTCAGCGACACAATTCTCAGAGAACAACCATCATTTTTGTCACGAAACTTCGCGCTTAAAGCTTCATTCAGTCTTGTCAACAGCACCACAAGCGTCACATTCACTCATCGGTCTCAATTAATGCATAATCTAAACCGTTTCCTTCACCGCCTTTTGTCACTTCGTTGTCTTTGACGACTTTTGTCGTTGTTTTCAACTCCTTCTTTCTGATTTTGCCATGAATTGTTGTCGCTTCTAATTCTAACTGCTCCAATGGTATTGCTGTTGACGTCACTAATGGTAGTTCCTTCTTTTCTGTTGTAGTTTCTTCCTTGATTGGGCTCTCTGTCTTCTCTGGCAGCCTAACCTCGATCGGCACCTCACGTTCCGGCAGCGGCGGTGGCACCTCATGCTTCGGCGCCGAAATACTTAGGACCCCGTTTTCCTTCAACACAGCTGTCACTTCCTCCTGCTTACTACCCAATGGAAGCACGAATCGTTGAACGAAATGATTAGCCATAAAATGCTGGTCCTTATTAGCCTCTTTGTGTTTCCCTTCCACTAAAATGTATCGGTTCTTCACTTTGACTCTTAATTCGTCCGGCTTGAATCTCATAACGTTCATGTTAATTTCGAATTTCTTCTCATCTGACATAATTTTTGGTTCTTCAAGATTATCTTCGGCGTCCATCGCAGCAGCAGCCTTGATTAGTTGATTCCATGGCCACAGGTAATGGTAAGCTAGTGTGTGAGTGATATGTCGATCTAAAGCTGCGAAAGGGTCTTCCCCCCTGTGACGTCGTGCTTCATCGCAAGACGCGGCGTAGAAGAGTGCAATGATAAGGAATCCGTATTTAAGCATTGTTGGTTCGCTTCGTGTGTTCGCTTTCGTATTACTTATGGTCGGACCCGTCGGGCCGGGTCTTATATAGCGTCGGTCGGCGGCGATCGTTCGAGAATGTACTCCGGTTTGTTTCATTGATGATAAGTGCAGCGGGCAGGTGCGCTCAACACCGCTGCGAAAGTGTTAGTAAACATGACTCACTGTGGATTCACGAGTTTGTTTTGGTAAATGCCGGTTTACATAATGGTGCTTTTCGGAGAAATGGAAATTTTAGTAGCTCGAAAACCTTTCTGTTTTTTTTGATAATTAACCCATAAACGCTACTTGCTTATTTATTAAAGAAAATAGTCTAGATAAAAACTGGTGTTCAAAAAAGGAACTTGAAATGTAAAAACATTTTCTTTCCGTATAACTGAAGTTGTTGTGCTTAAATCAAATCTGAAAAAATATCTGGATAAAAGCTATGTAGTAATATAATACAAGTAACTAAAAAGTTCACAACCGGGTTCACAACCGGAATATACTGCACGGATGATGATGATGATGATGATGCTACGAGTTGCTAAAAACTAAAAAGTATTTATTTAGTCACTTAACAAAATGCAGATACTGAAAAACTAAACAAGTTTCACTTATTCCCTTTGTTATAAATATTGTTACTCAAAGGTACATACGAGGAGTATCTATTTCATAACCTCAGATAACGGTGCAGCATTTCTTGTTGACAATCCGCAGCGCTCACAGCCTATTACAGGTGAACGACCGCATACGTAATGTGTTAACCGTTAACTTATATTGACAAATAACTTAAGAGCTAATATCGTGGCTTTAAATTACTCAATTTATCACATTGCAGCCGAAAATGCATTTTTATTGGGCATTATTTCTTATTTCTTTCCCATGATGTAAGGCTACAAATGCTACAATACGAGTATGTTAGCGGTTGGCGACTCCTGCGCAGAGCGTGCCGTGTTTGTGTGCGTGTACCGTTAGCACGCTAGTGGGTCAGCACATTCAACTAGTACTTTTGCTTTTATTCAGTCCCAGTTGGCGATGAAATTACAATTTTAGATCTATTATTGTTTGAAGAGAAAAGTGGGTGCCAATTTATACGGTTGGGTTAGTTCTTGAGAGCTATTATCAAGAATATTATAATGATACGTCATGGCATACAAGTAGGCTTGCCATAGCTTATAGAAACACTTTTAACACATTCAACGCCGAAAAAGCGGCTTTTTAACTACCTACACCACTCATACTGTATGGTATATGTATGGACCATACCATGAATAGCACACATGTGAACATATCAAGAGACAAACTATATGTTTTCTAAAAACCCTCATCACAACTGTATCAAATTGAACAAAAAAATATTGAATCAAAGTTTTCATTGGCTATATTCTATGCTTACTTAACTTAAATTAACATTAAAACAATTTTATTTTTTGCCTAGTCAGATTTTAAATGAGATTTAACTTTTGCAATAACTTCTTTTTCCGTATTTTGTCGAAATACGGGACAAATATTGGACAAGACGGAAAAATATGGGACGAGACGGACAAATACGGTGACAGTCCCGTACCTATATACGGAACGTATGGCAAATAGCGTTGTCTGATTTAAAGTTAAATACAAACTGCATTTATTGAAATTACAGAGTCTGTAAACGTAATTGATATTTTGGTCATGTAATAAATGATATTTATTTAGAATGCTTTTTAATTGCTAAGTTTGGGTCCACTGTTGTAATTTCTTTGTCATTTTATCATCTATGTAATTATTATTTTTTGGGTAAAGCTTAATTAAAGTAGTGATTAAGATAATGGTAATTGCGCAGCTTCTCCCTCTTTGTTGGGGTAACCACTGAAAACCAGCGTCGTGGTGCTGAACATGGTACTACGGCATATGCTGAGTGGGAGCCTTTTGACAACTCTTGTGATTTTATTTTAATTGTTTCCTGTGTGTATGTCAAATCCAAATATTATCGTTTACATTTTGTGTGTATTCTGTTTGTGTGAGATGCATCATCCAGTGCTAGATGTGAGGCCACCTGCGGGGCTAAGATGCGCGCCTTACGAGAAGAGTAGACAAAAAAATCCTCCAATCAAATTTCGTCATTTCTCGATGTCGTCGACAAAAACGAGAAATGGCGAAATTTGATTTGAGGATTCTTTGTATACTCTTCTCGTGAGGCGCGCATCTTAGGCCCGCTGGTTTATGAGTTTATCTTCTTCAGAATCGGAAAAATTCATTTTGAAAAGAAACTCGCTCGGCGTCTCGTTGCTCCGGCGTCAGCGGCACTATTGACCTGCGGTCGGGCGACACAGCAATCTGCCGCTCGACGACGCGGCGCTAGCTTCATGTCGTTAACTACGGAGAGAAATTCATAGAAATACATAGAAACCAGAAGTGTCGCTGCGACACGTCGTTTGCTGCAGCTTCATTTCATCCGCTACCAAATTGTACCTTAAGTTATTTATTTTATTCTGTGCCTTATGGCTTGAATTAGAGTTGGAGTTTTCTCATTTATTTGAACAAGTCAGTTACAGCATTAACTCAATGTTCCTAAGTAGATGTTAATTAAATATTTTTCAACATTTTCATTTGTTAAGCACTTGTCATGCTGACTCTACCTAATAAAGTATTGCAAACCGCAAACATTAAGGACGCAATGCATTATGTACAAATTCCAACGAACAAAACTCTACCTTGCTTTCAAATAGTTAGGGTCCTCATTCAATTAGTTTAAAAATATGACTTAATTCAAATAGTTCTTGAATGAAGTTCATAGAAACGGTACAGCGTATCCGGTGTAAAGATGGTAGACAAATATATTTCTTGCGTTGTTAGCAACAGAGTCTGTGATGGCTTAAGCGAGTATTTACCTAATACTATTTTCTAGAAATTTCGACATGTTTCGAAGCCAGTAAAACAGTAAACAAACATGTACGCAACAGGTAGGCGTCGCGTCGTGAGTATAGGGGACACTAATATGTTACGGGAGAGTGGGCCAGCATGTGAAATAATGCATTAGACAATAATCAAACTCAAACTCAAAATATCTTTAGATATCAATCAGGTCTTAGAAATTTTCAAAACAAGAGAAAGTAAAATATACTAAATAATAGCCATAAATAATATTAAGAATTTCTAAATACACAGCATACAAATATAATGCGACTCTACCACTGCGTCCAAGTTGTTTCTGTGAGAAGACCTGGCCAAAAACCCAGCAGTTACTCTTTTTAAACTAGATTTGGTTTAACAATGCGAGTTAGTATAGTACAATTTGTTTTAAAATCTAACATATCATACAGATGAAGCTAATAAGTACACCAAATCTACAGAACATAAATGAATAGGATATACCAAGTTATTTTCACAATTCAATAGAATTGAAACCTTAAAGTGCACAATCTTTGAAAATAAAAGAAATAAGTACGTCTGTCCAGAAAGCAATAATGTACAAATGTCCCGGAGTTACTCTGTTGGGGCAGCAACCGGGGAAAGAATTGAATGATTGCAGATATTACTCGATGTCCGTTCTAAGTAGGTAGGTACTACGTTCTTGTTTTAAAATAACCCCTCCTTTCCAGAACAAGTCTCACATAAGTACTGAACCTTGTGGAAGGCCTTGCTGGTATAGATATGTCATGTCAGACAGAGAGTATTATTGCCTGCTATCAGCTTGCAGATAGCTTGCTCCAACAGATGAACTGATTTATCGCGTTAACTAGTTTGACAAAAATGAATACATATCTGAGACAAATCACACTAAGATCATCTGACCCCAAATCATGCAGAGAATGTACTATGGGTTTCAGAGACTGATGAACATGCATAAATAGTTCTATATATATTACATATTTACTGTTTTTCAATACTAATCCAATACACAAAATAAATTTAATGAATCAATCAGCATGGTTATTCAGTATTCGTATGGTGAACGGTATTTCCACCAATCATTATCTTTATATTATGTCCCCAACAAAATAATCAGTAGGTGATTTAAAAGTATCATCAGCACAATCAATTCATCACTTTACTATAATAATAATAATAAGAATAATAAAAGCATTTATTTGTTCCCAATAATAAGCACAATTACAAGACAATACAGATAATGTTTACAACAAATTAAATTGTAAGTACAATTTGCAAGGTACATAATGAAAGGGTACAAAACGGTTTGTGACTCAGTTGTTGCGGTATTGATATAAAACCACGACCCCTGCTATTTTGCCACAGCCTTTGGCTAAAAAAAATATATACACATACTTACGAGTATATCGCACCACGCCTTCCTCCGCAGAGGCCATCTTTCTACTTGCTACAATATTGCGCATCTTTCACTTACATTAATCCTTTCATGCATGCTCGTTGGTTATGTTTTGGTACTCTTGACCGACCAGGGGCCCAATTCTTCTATTGAAAAGTTAAAGTGGCAACTCGTGGTAGACGTACTGAACGCAATGATCGCCATTTACGTGACGAAAACTGATGTTAGATAAAAAAATATATACACATACTTACGAGTATATCGCACCATGCCTTCCTCCGCAGAGGCCATCTTTCTACTTGCTACAATATTGCGCATCTTTCACTTACATTAATCCTTTCATGCATGCTCGTTGGTTATGTTTTGGTACTCTTGACCGACCAGGGGCCCAATTCTTCTATTGAAAAGTTAAAGTGGCAACTCGTGGTAAACGTACTGAACGCAATGATCGCCATTTACGTGACGAAAACTCATGTTAGACATACTGACCTTTTTCTATTTAACCTTCATATTAGCAGTTTTTATTATGAAGCTTCTAATGCTCATTTAAAACGGTTTTGGGTTCACTCCAAGCCCGAGCAGTCTTCGGACACTTTCAACTGGAGTTTAATAGTTTCTGCGCCAGAGGAAATAAAGAAATATTACTCGGTACCGTCGCCGACAGAAGTTTATGATTTATCACAGTTTAAAGCCAGCGAGAAAAGGATTTACAGTAGTATAAATCATCTGGTTACACGAAGAAATGTCACAATTAGGCTTGGTTTTTCCTACGTCAGACAATTTAAAGCTCTTCGTATTTTACTAGCGACTTTCCACAGTTTTGTACAATAGAAAGCACAGACCTGTATTGTACAGGTCTGTGATAGAAAGTTTTAAGTTTCTATGCTATCCATAGGTTTTTGACTCCCGGTCAAAATTATTAATTTCACCTGCGGTTACTGACGTCAATATTATTGACTGGCCTGCTGGCACAATGGTGAATGGACAATAACGACTCATTTGTTTTGTTTTCAGGAATTGAACTACACACATCAAAAGTGTCTAGGGATCAAGCATTTTTATGCGGATTTCTTGAGATCGAGATGTGGCTTTGTAATAAATTTATGATTTTATAAATTTATATGGATCCTTTTTGGTGCATTTCATAATTTGAAACAGGAACTGTCAATCAAATTCGAGTAAAAGATGAAAATCAGCTGTCAATATTTTCCCTATAAAAACATACAACGCATTGAAGACATTATTAGTGCTACTGTTTCCCTACTACTGATTAAAACCAACGTTATTATGGAGCGGCGACGTCATTTAAGCAGGGAAGAAATGCTCAGAGCCGTGGGAATGATAGAAGCTGGTTCCCGGCAACGTACTGTGGCTTTAGCTCTGAATACAAGTCAGAGTGTTATCAGTCGACTTTGGACACGTTACCGAAGCACTGGTACCGTGGCTGAGCGCCATGGAGGACGGTATCGCTGCACCACACAGAGACAAGACCGATACATTCAAATCACAACTCGAAGAGCTCCAACAATAACCGCCATGATGTTAGCCGTGAGGCTTCATCACTCTTCAGGGAACTTAATTAGCGACCAAACAGTCAGAAACCGCTTGCATGAAGTGAACCTTCATTCCCGAAGACCGCTAAGGGTACCACCTATAGCAATGCACAATCGTAGGATTCGATATCAATGGGCTCTTGAACACAGAAATTTGGCAGAAGAACAATGGCGTTTCGTGTGCTTTTCTGATGAGTCTCGTTTTGGTATGAGACCGGATACAAGACGTATACGACACTGGAGAACCCCTGGACGCCAACAGCGATTAAAATCCTGCCAGGAAGTCCATCCTTATAGTGGTGGAACCATCATGGTATGGGCGGGTATTTGGATCGGCGGAAGAACTGAGTTGATTTGGATCAGAGGCAACCTCAACGCTCAAATTTATGCTGAGACGATTGTATCAGACGTCATCGTTCCTCTACAAGTGCAAATCGGTTCCTTATTTCAGTTAATGCATGATAATGCACGACCGCACACCGCAAGAGTTGTAAGACAGACTCTCGCCGCAGCTAACATCAATGTCCTGCCCTGGCCTGCTCAGTCGCCAGACTCGAACCCGATTGAGCATGCATGGGATATGCTACAGAGAAGAGCTCTGCCGAATATGGAGGGTATCCAGTCGGAAGAAGACCTTTTTTTGTTGTTGCAACGAACATGGGCGGCCATTCCACAGCGTGATTTGGATGAACTCATTTTGAGTATGCCAAACCGATGTTCTTGTGTTGTTAGTGTTCGCGGTAGAAACACGGATTATTAATTGTTTAAGTTACCCAATAAAATTTTAAAGAAAACTGTGTTTTCAGTCTTTTTTTCGAACTTTAATGTTAGTGGTTCAAATGTCAAAAATCCCTTTATTAGGAAAATGGCAAATTTCTTTATTAATGCAAAGGTGACTTGGTTTATTGTTACTGTAGACAAACGAAAACACTTTATTTGATGAATCCTTAAAGAAAATTTTAATTAATATCAATCAGGAGAAAAGTTATTGCAAAAATATATGTTGATCCCTAGACACTTTTGATGTGTGTATTTACAATTAAATGAAAGACAAAATGTTACTAAAATCAGGAAGTACATTATATTTTGAATATAAACCCTAGTCAGTCATCCTGCTTTTAGCGCTGGAGGTCGTGGGATCGATCCCCACCCATGACGAACCTTCATGTGACGTGACGAACATTAAATTTGTGTAAGTTGCGCGTGGGTGTTATTATCAAATAAACTATGTATTTATGAATATTGAAGTATGTTTATCAGTCTCTGACACCCATTGTACAAGCTTTGCTTAGTTTGGGCTCAGATGAATTATGATTTGATGATTATTATGTAATTGAGAAATTCAGGAAAACTTTCGTATCGATTCACTTTTCCAGGCGATTGTCCGAGTCGCCGCGAATCATTGCTCGGAGAAAGTAAATATTGTGAAAGCAATCGTCCAGAGTTCGGTTCTCGGTAGCACTCGAGGAAAACAAGAAGAAACCCGTGGGGATTGTTTCGTTGTGGGCGAAAGAAGCAATTTATAGATCGGTAACCACACACTTCTACACCACATGCATGGCTTGTTAAAGTAGACGAGATTGAAAATTAGAGACGAGCTTTAGAATAGTTCAAAAAGGGATTGCTACCATGCAGACCAGGTAGACCTTATTTATTTGACGACACGATTGGCGTAGTGCGCTGTAGCACAGTTTCTCGCCTCGATTTCCTTAGTGTCCCTGGTTCGATTCCCGGTCGGGTCAATTCAGGAAACGATCTTTTCTGAATTGACTCAGGTCTGGGTGTGCTGGGAGACGCCCCTGGATGGTTTCCTTGTGTGGTACCTCGTGACACAGGGATATTGATCCCTACTTCGAGACCATTACAAGAGGTGTGTTGTCTGGCGCATATTTATTTTATTATTTATTTATTATGAGTTTCCCATATTTCGGCACTGTTACAAGCGCCATGATCACGGAAGAAAAGACTTCGAAGAAGGGTAGACCGATATGTCTGCCAATAACAGATCACCCACAAGATCTTCAATCAATCAATCATTTATACAAGGTTTCAAATTATAATAAAAGAATCACATATTTGAGCTACATAAATTAGCATGCAAATTTCAGGGTACAATAAAAGATGAAAAATAATAATAATAATAGTAACAATGTCAAATTTGCTTATGTCCGAGTTTCAAATTATTAACAATACATACAGGCGAATCATATTAAAATGTAAATTATCCTTAATTAAACATAAATTCCTTTTTATAATTTGAAAAAGTCTTCTAGACTATAGAAATTATGGTGGTTCAGCCAGCGGAATAAATGTCTTCTGAATACTAAAAATTAAAATTTAAATAATATAATAATCATTAATAATATAATAATTATTTATAATAATTTTAATTATATTTTTTCAGTAAATTATATTTTTTTAATGTCATCAGGTATATGATTGTAAATTTTTACGCACATTGCTACTTTTACATAATTTTGAAGACTTAGGATTTTCTTTTAGATTAAGAGTCACACCGTGGTCTTCAGTCACTCCTTGATCATGGCGCTTGCAACAGTGCCGAAATATCGGATCCTTTACTTTTGCAGCCATCAGACTGTGGAATAAGCTGCCTGACGCTATTAAAATGTCACAAACTAAAGTCATTTTAAAAAAATCAGCCCGTGAGTATCTTAAAAAATTCTACGTAATTCCCACAGATTTTCCTCCATCTTCTTTATTTCATATGGAAAAATAGTATGTTATTTATATATATATATATATATATATTATTTGGTAAGTATGCGTATATATTTTTCCTGTATTATGGTTATTTATTGTCGTTTTTAGAATCTTTGTTTCTTTACTTTTCTTCTCAATCCCAGATAACAGCATTTCTGCCCCGCCCAATGGTTGACTGGTAGAGAATGCTTTTAGCATTAAGTCCGCCTTTCGGACTATTTTGTGCACTAAAGATTAAATAAATGAATTCGTAGTGAATAAGGTACATGGTAGCAATCCTGTTTTGAACTGGTCTAACGTTAGTGGCCATGAAAGTTAAAGATATTTAAGGGACAAACTTTTAATGTGCTTCAGACAAATATTGATATTAAAATAAATAACAAAGTTACATACAAAAATGACTTTAATCGAAATATATAACGTAGTGAGCCAATTTGGTCCAGACGCTATAATATGGCATGGTATGGTAAGCACGACTTGGATCCGTTAGTTAAAATAACGTTTCGAACGGTTCTTTGGATAGGATTTGTTCGGAACAAAAAACCGGTTTGTAACAAATGACACGTGACTAAGCTGCCTTATAATAACTACTGTAAATTATATGCGACCCCGGCAAACTTCGTTCTGTCAAAAGTTATTGGCAAATGCTGACAGCTGACAGCAGACAGACACTTTTTTATTTGTCAATTTCCCAATGTTTTTAATACTTATTATCCTATTCCTGATGTAGGCCAATCCAAAAACACATGAATCATAAAAATCAGTCCTCGGTTCTTAAGTTATAAGTGGTCTAACACGACTATTTTTTATATCTTATAACATAAGATAAGATAAGATAAATATACTTTATTGTACAACTACAAAGAAAAATAATTACAACAGTGCTTAAAAACGAATAAAAACTTAGTCTAGTACAATTTAGGCGGCCTTATCACTAGGAAGCGATCTCTTCCAGGCAACCCACGTGTAAGGAATTTACTAATAAAATAAGAGTAGTGGGTAAGGTAATGAGAGAACGTAGGATAAATTAAAACATATTGTATGAGTACTCCCATACACAGATATATTATATAGATAAATGAAAATAATATATTAAGCGAGGACGATTCAAATTGCGTTCCTCTTCCAAAACATTTTGTTAGGTTCCTGTTCGAGCGTAAACAAAATCAATAGGTTCTTCTCTCTCAGGTGCTCGTATTTAAGGCAAAAAGGTTTCAAAAAATAAACCGCTTTCCAAGCCTTGCAGGCAATATGCCTTGCAGTTATAAGACTACTTAAGTTTAAGTTTAGTTTGCTGTTCAAATAAGTTAAGCGAACGAATGTGGGTTCTTTTCTCATAAAAGCAACAACTTCTTATAAGAACGATAAGAACTCGTGTTAATGTTATAACTTTGAGTATTACACATTTATGACCTTTGTTATTTAATATCAGCTTATCGAACAACCATGAGTTGCCACTTTGAATTTATGTTATCGTTCGCGTAAAATATTTGTATTAGGATTTCGTACAGCACCTTAAGTCGAAATGTAACTAAAGAACGGTACCTTGATGCTATTGTTACGAACGATAACGTAAATTTAAAGCGGCAACTCATTGTAGACGTACTGAACTAAGTGGCATTTACGAGAATCTTCCTTTCTCTCTGGTGATTAAAATTAAGCTATACTTTATTTAATTGGGTAAAACCTCAGTAGGATAGCCAAGCTGAGAACCAGTGGCAGTGGGAATGAGCATTTACTAAAAAAAGTAGCTGGCCCAATGTGCGACAGTACTCGTACTATCGCACCGCACACGTTTCGCGACGTTTCTCGAATTCGCGACGTTTTCTATTATTCAAACAAACCATTCCCCAGACAAAACTTTTCCTAATCTCAGCTTCTTAGGTAAATAGCTGGAAATAGGGATAATAAGGACACGTCAATTCCTATATCGAGTGATTTATAGCCGTGTTGTCGGTGCGATATTTTATTTTCACCCGGTATACGGCAATACAGGGTGGCATAACAAATATGTATCATTAATGTGATTTATTGAACGAAATATCAGCTCAGATAAGCTCTGAAACGTAATAAAGGAAATATTAGCTATTGTTCTGTTGGAAAACCGAAGCAAATTGAGATATACTAGCTGCACTTTTCGAGTTTATTCAATTCAACTACACCAAAAAAAATAAAAAGTTCTATGAACCCGCCGAATGAAAAAATACTTTAATTTTATCTTAAAATACCTTTCTGACGACACGATTGGCGCAGTGCGCTGTAGCACGGTTTCTGGCCTCGACTTCCGTAATGGCCCGGGTTCGCTTTCCGGTCGAGTCAATGCAGGCGACGATCTTTTCTGAATTGACTCGGGTTTGGGTGTGCTGGGAGACGTCCCTGGCTTAGTATGGTACCTCGTAATACAGGGATATTAATTCCTACTCCGAGACCATTACAAGAGGTATGTTAATTGTCATGATCATCATCATCATCATCCGTGCGGTCTATCCCGGTTGTGAACCCACACTGGTGTGTGAGGTCCCAGGGTCCGCCATTCTAATTTTTTTGGCCCACTTCGCGCGGTCTTGTGCATTCTCAGTGGTGAGTTTGTTGGCACGCATGTCACCCTTAACGACGTCGCGCCACCGCTTCTTGGGTCTACCTCTTCTACTGGTACCTGGCGGGGGCGGCATGGCTAGACATTTGTTGCCCACGTAGTTTGCCGATCTTCGTGAGACATGACCATACCAACGAAGGCAGCACTCCTGCAGCTTGTTTGCGATGTTACGAACACGAAGGCCGCCGCGGATGTGAGTGTTACGCACGCGATCTTTGCGTGAGACTCCACACATCCACCGCAGCATCTACATTTCCGTGACGTGCAGCTCCTGCTTGTGTCACTCTAGTAACGGCCATGTTTCACTGCCATATAAAAAGACAGGCCTAATGATGGTTTTATAGACCTGCCCCTTCAGCTTGATCGGCCTTTTGGGGTCACAAATGACGCCAGTCACCTCACGCCATTTGGTCCAAGCCGCGGAAATTCGGGCTCTGACGTCGCGGTCGATGTCCCCGGACGCGCTTAACACAGATCCTAGGTATTTGACACGGTCCGTGCGCTCGACTACGTCAACGCCGCATACGGGCTGGGGATTTGTGGTGTTGCAGGCCATGTACTTCGTCTTCGCCATATTAAGTTTCAGACCGCCGTTTTCAAGTGAACTTTTCCACTTATTTACCCGTTGTACCAGCCGTCCCCTGTCCGAATCTGCTAGCGCAATATCATCAGCATACATGAGCAACCAAAGTGTGGTGGTCTCGGATGCTGTTTGACAGAACGTCTAATATTACGCTGAACAGAAACGGGCTAAGCACGGAGCCTTAGTGTACTCCAACGGTGACAGGGAAGGGAAGCGTGTCACCAACCGCAGTCCTAACTATGGAACTGGAATCGTGGTGGTGGTAAGAGGTATGTTAATTGTCTGGCGCAAAAAAAAACAAAAAAATGCTGTTCGTCAGCGACTTCGCCCGCGTATAATATCATTTCTCTCGTAAACACGGCGAAGCACTCGTTGTCTCTCTTGACATCTCGAAGGCATTTGACAGGGTTTGGCACGACAGTCTAAAAAGCAAGCTTCCTTCATACGGAATTCCCACCGCACTGTGTGACTGGATATCTGACTTCCTGAGCGAACGGTCAATAAGGGTAGTCATTGATGGTTGCTCTTCTGACTTATTGGCTATAAATGCCGGAGGACCTCAGGGGTCTGTTCTTTCTGTGACACTTTTCCCGCTGCACATTAATGATCTATTGTGCACAGGTATCTTTGGATACGCAGAAGAAAGCACTGTTACAGAGAGATATATGTCCAGTGCCCGCGCAAGTGTCGCTGAGACTGAGTCCCTTAGAGAGGCCATGGTTGAGTGGATGAATTCAACATCACAAGCAGTGTCCGACTGGGGCGAAGCTAACCTCGTTGAGTTCAACGCCAACAAAACCCAGGCTTGTCTGTTCTCCGCCAAACGGAGTCCATTCAATCTGACTCCTACTTTCCTGAATGCACCGATACCGATAACCAACCACCTCGAGCTCCTAGGTATGGAACTCTCTTCCAACCTTAACTTTGGTAGCTCTATTGAGTCGAAAGCAAAAACCGCAGCCAAAAAACTTGGTATCCTCTTTAAGGTTCGGCGATACTTCACACCGGAACAACTGCTCCACTTGTATCAAGCACAAGTTCGGTCGTGTATGGAGTACTGCTGCCACCTGTGGGATGGCTCTGCCAAGTACCAGTTGGATGCAATGAACTCAGTGGACTGAAGGGCTAGGAGACTCATTGGCGACGATGCGCTCGTTGGAACCAAACTTCAGAGTTTGGAGCATCGGCGTAAAGTCGCCTGTCTATCGGTTTTCGATAAGGTGTATTTTGGAGAGTGTGCGCATGAACTACACCACCTGATACCACTGTCTACTTTCTACCACCGGACCACTAGACGCCGGGAGGGCTTCCACCCCCATGTAGTTGACTTTCCGACAGTCCGTACCCAACGGTTTGCTGCGTCTTTTCTATTACGCACCGCTAGGGAGTGGAACGCTCTCCCTGTGTCTGTGTTTCCAGATACTTACAACCTTGGTGTCTTCAAGGCCTGAGTGAATAGGCATTTTCTGGGTAAGCGTGTACCACCATCGGCCTCGTCATCGCTTACCACCAGGCGAGACTGAGGCCAAACGCAAACCCATTTTAAATAAAAATAAAAAACATTTTAAAACAAATATAGCCTATATCACTCCCTGATAATTTCGCTAAATATAGGTGAAAGATTTTTTTAAATCGGTTCATCGGAATTTTCACCTTAGTTTTTAATGATAGAACTCGATATAGGTATATATGACATAGAGCTCTTTTCAGAAACAGGTATTTTGCAGGGATATATTTACTTAGACACTCATCTGGAAATACACAAGTACTTCATTAATTTTAGCATGCCGTGGCAGCCTTTAACTAAGACGACATTTAGCACCTAGTCCTTGTGTGTTATACCACTTTTCTGTTATTGGTGTTTGTCTTGTTGGTTGCCCTAATAAGTAAAATAAATAAAATGAATAAAATAAATAAAGTAAAGATAGATAAAATGAATAAATAAATTTTGCCAAGAACATAGAGCCACAATTGCGTGTTTGTATAAACAAAGCTGTATTGCGCATTTAAACTCTTAATCAATATTGCATTTATTTATTTATTCTTCATTGCACAAAGAAAAAGTACAATTGGCAGACTTAATGCCGAATGGCATTCTTCACCAGCCAACCACTGGGCGAAACAAAAATCATGTTGGCGGTGTCTTGTAAAACCGGAATAAAATATACTGTTAATACAAAAAACATACCTATACCAAAATTATACATACGAGTATTACACATACAAACATGATTATAAGACATACATTTAAAGATACATACACTAAATATCGTACCTAAATCTTAAAACGTTGTCTTGAAAGGAGAATTTAGTGATTTTCAGTTATTTCTTCTCTCTTTTCTCTTAATCTTTATATGAAGCCTCATAATTTATAGCGAAGTCAAATTGGTACGGGTATACTTGTGTGGAGTCGTGTGCGTAACACTCACATCCGCGGCAGCCTTCGTGTTCGTGACATCGCAGACAAGCTGCAGGAGTGCCGCCTTCGCTGGTATGGTCATGTCTCACGGAGATCGGCAAACTACGTGGGCAACAAATGTCTCGCTATGCCGCCCCCGCCAGGTACCGGTAGAAGAGGTAGACCCAAGAAGCGGTGGCTCGACGTCGTTAAGGGTGACATGCGTGCCAACAGACTCACTACTGAGGATGCACAAGACCGCGCGAAGTGGGCCAAGAAAATAAGAAAGGCGGACCCTGGGACCCCACACACCAGTATGGGTTCACAACCGGGATAGACCGCACGGATGATGATGATGATACTTACCTAAAACTTCGTTTTTCCGGGTAGTTTTACTGATTCGGGTATACTTACCTAAAACTTCGTTTTTCCGGGTAGTTTTACTGATTCGGGCTGATTATTTTCGATTGTGGTAGTTTGTTAAAGATTACTTAATTGACATGGGAGGAGTTCCGGAGCTGTGTAGTAATATCTACTTTCGAAGTAGATGGGTCTCAATTATTTTTGAGACGAGGGAAATGATTTCGGAGAACTTGTTACGTTTTTAAATAGAATGTCTCTTAAAAAAATTACTGATTTCCAGTATGTACATCCATAAGAAAGTTAAAATATTTAAAGATACAAAATTAAGTTTTGTCAGGGCTTGTAGAGCTACATTTTAGTTTAAAGCAAATAGATCCCGGACTAAGCAATTGTACCAGCGTTAAATACCATCATTTATAAACTTTCATAAGTACTGAAGCCTTCAGCAGGATTATATTACAGTAACCTAATATCACCTCATTAGTACTCAGCCGGTTACCGCATCCAAACTCAGACAATGAGAGCTGCGAGCAAATCTAATCTTGACTGTCTTCGGATTGAGCGTACAATTGTATTAGGTTAGTGCCATTTACCGGCATTCTCTGCGAAATCGTGCCCCATCAAGCTGAAATTCAGAAGTCGACAGAATGACGTCATTTTGAAAGCAAAGCGTTTTCATAGAATAAGAATAAGAATAATTTATTGTTCTCAAAACTGAGTTATACAAAGGTTGTTATTTGTTATTACAAAGTAGAAAGTTCCAACAGTTTGTCCATTTCGGGCGAACAATATAAAAAGTCGAAGATTCATTATAAATTACACATATTTCAAAAATATTCTATACGACATCAATTTACACTTAATTAACATACAACTCATTAATAATAAAATAAAAAGATAATAATTGTGAAAATCAGGTATTAAAAGATATAAAAATTGTAAAGATCGAGAATTAAAATACTCATCCAAGTTATAAAAACATTCATATATTAGCCATTTTTTAAGAATTCTTTTGAATCGGGATCCTTCTACAGACTGAATGAATTCAGGCAGTTTATTGAATACCTTTATTCCAGCTACTTAAGCGCTTCGACTTGGAAATGATAGACTTACATTGTGAATGTACGTAATTTCTTGTGTCACTCTTTTTGGTGAAATACTGTAAATTTGCCTTAATTAAAATACATATTTCCAAAATATACATAATACACACATCAAAAGTGTGTCTAGGGATCAAGCATTTTTATGCGGATTTCTTGAGATTGAGATGTGGCTTTGTAATAAATTTATGATTTTATAAATTTATATGGATCCTTTTTGGTGCATTTCATAATTTGAAACAGGAACTGTCAATCAAATTCGAGTAAAAGATGAAAATCAGCTGTCAATATTTTCCCTATAAAAACATACAACGCATTGAAGACATTATTAGTGCTACTGTTTCCCTACTACTGATTAAAACCAACGTTATTATGGAGCGGCGACGTCATTTAAGCAGGGAAGAAATGCTCAGAGCCGTGGGAATGATAGAAGCTGGTTCCCGGTAACGTACTGTGGCTTTAGTTCTGAATACAAGTCAGAGTGTTATCAGTCGACTTTGTACACGTTACCGAAGCACTGGTACCGTGGCTGAGCGCCATGGAGGACGGTATCGCTGCACCACACGGAGACAAGACCGATACATTCAAATCACAACTCGAAAAGCTCCAACAATAACCGCCATGATGTTAGCCGTGAGGCTTCATCACTCTTCAGGGAACTTAATTAGCGACCAAACAGTCAGAAACCGCTTGCATGAAGTGAACCTTCATTCCCGAAGACCGCTAAGGGTACCACCTATAGCAATGCACAATCGTAGGATTCGATATCAATGGGCTCTTGAACACAGAAATTGGGCAGAAGAACAATGGCGTTTCGTGTGCTTTTCTGATGAGTCTCGTTTTGGTATGAGACCGGATACAAGACGTATACGACACTGGAGAACCCCTGGACGCCAACAGCGATTAAAATCCTTCCAGGAAGTCCATCCTTATAGTGGTGGAACCATCATGGTATGGGCGGGTATTTGGATCGGCGGAAGAACTGAGTTGATTTGGATCAGAGGCAACCTCAACGCTCAAATTTATGCTGAGACGATTGTATCAGACGTCATCGTTCCTCTACAAGTGTAAATCGGTCCCTTATTTCAGTTAATGCATGATAATGCACGACCGCACACCGCAAGAGTTGTAAGACAGACTCTCGCCGCAGCTAACATCAATGTCCTGCCCTGGCCTGCTCAGTCGCCAGACTTGAACCTGATTGAGCATGCATGGGATATGCTACAGAGAAGAGCTCTGCCGAATATGGAGGGTATCCAGTCGCAAGAAGACCTTTTTTTGTTGTTGCAACGAACATGGGCGGCCATTCCACAGCGTGATATGGATGAACTCAATTTGAGTATGCCAAACCGATGTTCTTGTGTTGTTAGTGTTCGCGGTATAAACACAGATTATTAATTGTTTAAGTTACCCAATAAAATTTTAAAGAAAACTGTTATTCCAGTCTTTTTTTCGAACTTTAATGTTAGTGGTTCAAATGTCAAAAATCCCTTTATTAGGAAAATGGCAAATTTCTTTATTAATGCAAAGGTGACTTGGTTTATCGTTACTGTAGACAAACGAAAACACTTTATTTGATGAATCCTTAAAGAAAATTTTAATTAATATCAATCAGGAGAAAAGTTATTGCAAAAATATATGTTGATCCCTAGACACTTTTGATGTGTGTATATTCTAGATACTTTATTAACCTTAAATACGGATCTTAAGGAGTCACATTGTTTCACCCTGTACATTATTCGTAGGCACTTTTTTTGCAGCATGAAGAAAGACTGAACATTCACTGAATTCCCCTAAAATATTATTCCGTATGTTAAAAAAGGATAAACATAACCGTAGTATGCGTTTCTCACGGTTTCTATTGAAGCCAAATATGTAAGAATAGATATCGCATAGCACCTACTAGATATTTTTTTTTTCAATTTGGGCTTTCCAATTGATATGAGTATTTATGGTAACTCCTAAAAAAAAAATATGAAGCACCTGATCTCTTTGTTTTTAGCTAATAATAATATTTAAATCTTAGTTATGTTTATGTTTGTATACTGTTTAATTATTCATAATATTATAGTATTTATGTCTATTATTTAGTATATTTTTTGACTATTTAAAAGTACTGATTAAGTCTATTTAAATGAAGATATTTTAGTTTGAGTTTAAGGAATGGTTTTTTAGTTTTTGAACTGCATTAGTTTCGTCTTGGCCAAATTCACTTTTACATTTAATGTTAATAGCCAATCAACGACTCTCTTTAATGTGTTACAGATTTAAATGCCAATGTTATGATCATTTAGTTTTTCTTCTGATAGGAAAATCGTAGCATCGTCCGCAAACATAGCGCACAAGTGACCTTCTATTAAGGTAAGTTCATTAATGTAAATTAAAAATGAAAGTTGTCCCAATATGCTTCCCTGTGGTAAGCCCAGAATATTTTTTTCAAAGTTAGACTGCACTCTTACTATTGCCTTTGTATTATTATAATATTTGTCTAGTTTTGTTGCTTGTTGTCCATTTGTTAAGTCCGACTTACTCAGTTTCAAGGCAATACCGCGGATACCTATATGTTCAAGTTGTTTGAGTAATGTTTTATATACAACACAGTCAAACGCCTTTGACAAATCTATGAATAATCCAATGCAGGTTTTCTTCTTGTCTAAGTCTTCCAATATTTGTTTTAATATCTTAAATAAAGCCAATGTTGTAAATTTTCCTTTTTGAAACCCGTATTCATTCACATTTAAAGTCTTGTTTCTATATACAAATGAAATAATTCTACTATAAATATTTTTTTAAGATAATTTTTTAAAAGTTGGGTAATAATGAAAATTAATAAATTGCTGTAATTGTTCATGATGGAGAGGTGGAATTAAGGCAGTCAGTTAATCGTTGACATTTACATTAACCACGATAATTAGACAGAAGCCGAAGATATGTAATTATAACATATTACACAACCTGTATACAGAACAAAACATATTTTTTTTGCCAAATCAATAATTTTCCTGGGTTAAAATCGAACCCGCAACCTTCGGCGCTATACTTTGACCATTTTGCCAACAGTACGTCTACCACGAGTTGCCACTTTAAATTTACGTTATCGTTCGCGTAAAAAAAAATTATTGGGATGACCCATGACATGACATGACAATGTTAAATCCCAATACATTATGTAAATTTAAAGTGGCAACTCGTGGTAGACGTACGTACAGGCCAATAACTGCTCACAACCACGGGAACGTAAAAGATCGTTTCCTGAATTGACCCGACCGGTAGTCGAACCCAGGACACTACGGAAATCGAGGAGAAACCGTGCTACAGTGCACTACGCCAATCGTGTCGTCAATGTTGTATTAATTTATTTAATTTACAATGTTAGTAAGTCGTGCAACGTGACTTATGTGACCCTCCCTTTATTTACTAGCAACTCATAAAAACTAGCACCGTGACCATATCTTACATCTCTCGGTCATGTTTTACATGCGCTAGGAACTGATGGCTATTGGGGTATAAAAGTATACTAGAATACCTTTTCAAGGTTAATGCAGCGTGGGACCGCAAAGTGGACGGACGACCAGCAAAGTTAGTATGCTTGCGGTGGATGCATGCCGACTGCAACCGGTCGTTTTGAAGGCCTATGATAAGTGGACTTCTTGTCACTGCATTCGCAGTTACGATGATGATGAAGTTTTACACAAATAATACAATAAATAATAAATATTTAGGACAATTTACACCAAGATCATCTGATCCCACACCAAGCAGAGCTTGTACTATGGGCGTCAGAGACTGATAAATACGAGTATACTTATTTATTTCTAAATACATACCTAAACAGATAATAACACCCAGACACACAACAAACACAAATATTCGTCACACAAATGTTTGTCATGGGTGGGGATCGAAACTCACGACCTCCGGCGCTAAAGGTAGGATCGCTGCCATTGCGCCAACAGGCCAGTCAAACAAAGCTGTCTGTAAGTGATTTTTCATTACAGATATGTTACTAATCCATTGCAAAACATAATAAGCTTCCTGCTTTTGTTTTGTCTGGTCTACTGTAGCCCCATTGCAGCCTTCTCCGTTGCCAGTAGAAAAAAGATAAATAATATCAATGGCCAAACAGAAATATAATATTATCGAACATGGCTACAGAACTCACGATACGCAGTATCTATAGTAGGCATTATCCCTACCCTTTAAAGCATCACATCCTGGGACTCTTCAAGAAGAGAGTGAATAGGCATTTGGCAGGCTGGCATGTAACACTTCAAACCACATCATCACTTAAGATCGGACAATATTGCGGACAAATATCTGCCAACCTTGAAAAAAATATTAAAATGGATGGGATGCGCGCACGCGCGACTTTTCGCACAATCATTAGGAACAATCTTATATATCTTCCCCTAACCAAAAACCTACCATATCTGCTCAGTTGTTCCTCAGTAGTTAGTATATTAATAGCTAACCGACCCATATAGACGCCATAATAAAATGGCAAGGCCGCACCCGGGACAGCCGGCAAATGTCCCGCGAAGGGTAGGTCGCCTTCACTAACAACGTCGTCTGACGGTCCACCGCGTTTAGGAGGACAGCGACCTTGACAAAACCATTGCAGAATAGGTCTTATGTTGGCAGAATAAGGCGCTCAATATGTTGTCGTGTGTGTGTATGTCACAGACAAAGTTTTTTATTTGAAAGGTTCTTACACAGCATATAATACCCAGACAGATAGCACAAATGTTTGTCCCTGAGATACAGCCTTCGACCCAGTTTAGGTATCAGACCACCATAAACATTTGTTTTAGCATATCAACATCAATATAATTTTACTTTTAAGATAGTCATTACAACTAAATTAAATCGACCTGAGACCTAATATTTACTTAATTACATAAAAAATAATTAAACATTGACTGTAATTCTACCTTTTTTGGCTTGTTGTTACGATGTAAGTATGTGTGTGTTATATAAACGTTTATGTCAACAGATGTGTTTCCTACAATTTATTGCTTAGGATTGTCGTAGATATTTTAGATAATTATCTTAAATCCTGAAGAAATAGATAGTTTATTTAGGTGCCGATATGCGAGTGGTCGCTTTTCATACTCCCACAAAATTGACTCACAAGTATACACTCTCGACTAATAAATTCAAACCAAGAAACCAGTTAACAGTCTTTTTTTTATAGTTTTAAACTTTCATGGTCACTAAGATTACAATAATTAAAACTAGCATTTCAAATTAGAAGAGCTCTACGTAGTTATTTGGACTAGTCCGTCTACCATGAGTTGCCACTTTAAATTTACGTTATCGTTCGCGAAATCTTTTTTTATTGGGATGTCACATGACATGACAATGTCAAATCCCAATACATTAATTAGTACATAGTAGGTTATGAAATAAAAAACGAGGAGAAATCTATTTAAAATCGTAACCTTTACACTAATTATATTCTAACTATAATTGCTTTTACCGAATACCTAGTAATAAATGTGAAAAGTGCCATTAAGGGATGAGTTTATTTTTACAAAATTAATTTTCCCTTCTTTTAAGTATTTGACGACACGATTGGCGTAGTGGGCTGTAGCATGTGTCCCGGGCGGGTCAATTCAGGAAACGATCTTTTCTGAATTGACTCGGGTCTGGGTGTGCTGGGAGACGCCCCTGGCTTATTTCCTTGTGTGGTACCTTGCAACACAGGGATATTAATCCCTACTTCGAGACCATTTTAAGAGGTCTGTTGTCAGGCGCATATTTATTTATGTTTTTATCAGAAATCAGAAATCATTTATTGTAAAAAGCTGTGTACTTAAGGTCATAAAATACATTTAGTGTCAAAACAGCTTACCCAAAATTGGGTGTACAATATCCGCTGTGCTGTGAGGAGAACAAATATCCATAAAATCTCCTTCACAAATTAATAAAAAATATATATATGTCTACTAAATAAACAATAAAATCGGTAATTATATAACACAATTCGATAAAATATACATTAAAAAAATTAATAATTATGAATTAAAATATTCCTGTACACTATAAAATTCTTTACCAATTAACCATGTCTTAAGTTTCTTCTTAAATTTATTTCCTTCAAGAATTTTAATTTCAAGAGGTAGATGATTAAAAATTTTCACCCCGTAAACAAAAATGCTTTTTTATACATAATAGAACTTTTATTAGATTTTGGAATACAAAAATCATGGATATAATTACTACGTAAATTGCTTCGATACGATGATTTTTTGTTAAAATATTGATTGTTGTTTTTTAAAAATAAACAAGTTTTTAATATATAGATACCAGTTAATGTAAGCAGACCATTTTTCTTAAATATCAGTGAATCCCTCTTACACATTTTATAAACAAACCTAACACATTTTTTTTGCATGATAAATGTGGATTGGACATTTACAGAGTTGCCCCAGAAAATGACTCCGTATGTCAACAATGGATACACGTTACCATAATAAGCACTCTTTGACACCTCCGCTGATGCTATGTTTGACAAAATAGATAATGCATAGCAACAGCTGGATAACCTTTTGTTGAGTTTATTTATATGTGCTTTCCAATTAAGGTGTGCATCCATAGTAATACCTAGAAAGTTTGTATCAGTCACTTCTTCAATAATCTGTCCACTGTTTGTAATATTTAAAGCGCTGCTATAACTGTTATAATTTTTAAAAGTCAATATTTTTGTTTTATTTATATTTCATTGCAGATTAATAGATGCTAACCAAGCTTTCGCTCCGTCCAAAGTATTAGAGAGTTCAGATTGATATTCTTTCTTTTAAGTTTTCCACTCGTAATTCCTCAGTAGGTATTCCTTCAATTTTATGTGAAATTTGCACATTTAATGGCGAGATTAACTCATTTAAATGCTGTTTCTCCTGAGTGAGAGTTGAAAATGTACTTTGATCTGTTTGGCAGGATTTTAACTCTGTAACTGACTAAAATAATTTTTGTTTGATATTTTTTTCATCTGATCAGGAATAAACCCGTTCACCCTTTAGCGCAATGGATGAACATTTGAATCTGTACATAATTATTTCTGACATTATCTATTTGAAAAAAAATGTTTGGAAATATGGAAGTAGGTACTTCAGGGTGTAGGTGATGATTTCAGATGACACTGTTCCGTTTTTCATAATTTTACTTGCATTATAACATAATGAACTAAATACATATAATGAGCTTCCGTCGCTTAATTGGAAGTATGGAAATTCGAGCACACATAAGTAAGGATGGCTAGAAAAAGTCGGCCTGTTTCTAAGGCTCGAGCGGGACTCAAACCCGTTCCTTCCACAATCCGGGTGGATTTTGCTTTCGTTTGGTAAAATAATTGTTTTATTTAAACAATATGCTCGTTAAACTCGTTAAATGCCATAACTTTTTACCGAGCCATTGAATCAATTTATTGGCATTTTGTAACCTCAAAATTGCCTTTTAGGGTAAAGCACCTAATACTACTTTCAAATCTTAAATTATTGATATAATATTGATAAATCATACTTATAATCATCATAATTTTACTGAAAACTATAACCGTTTTTCAGCTTTCTTCACTCTTCAACTTCAACTCTGATTGATGATCATCATCATTTCATCCATTTCTTTACCTAATGCGATACAAGTGTTATTAAAATGAGTACCTAGTCATTTATTGTTTCATAAAAAATATGAAACCAATAAAAATGTTGTGTATTATTTTGTAATTTACTGAAAGGATATGATTTTTGTTCAGTTAGTAGAGACTGAAGCTAAATTATTTCGTCACTTCACAAAAAAATATTTAGTGTCGTCTTGTTTTTCTTCATTCCGCAAAATGTGATGGTGTTTTATCAAAAAGTTTGCACAATGGCTTAGATTAAGGGCTGGCACATACTTGGGTATTCTGCCTGTAAAAAATTGTAAGCCAGAAATGGTAGATGTGTTGTACTTTAATCTTTACTTTGTACAAATAAATGATTGATTGTTTGATTGATTAAGTAAGATTAATTATTCCAGAAACTTTATTTGATGAGTTTTCGAAGAAACTATATAAATTGCTAAATAATTTGGCTAATTATAGCTCAGGGACCCTAACTACGCGAATTTGGTCATTTGTCATGGATAGCCAAAAATGACTTTTATAATGTTTGTCATTAGATTTTTCAAATTTCATCATTTTTAAAGTTATCACGATGGAATTGTTAACATTGGTTATTGTATGGTTATTAAGAATGCTAACTAGAATTTCTGATAGGTAATCAGCTAACAATGTTCATTTTCACCGACTGCTTTCCTGACCTGCATCATGCTAGCTCATCGCATAGGAGGTAATACCGCCTCAAATCCAGCATGTTAAACATAGTTTCTTCACCACCGGCCCCTAAAGGTGTACTAGTAGTGCTATGCAGAATGAATCAGTGTTCACTCTTCTCCAGTGGAGCAGATAATGATTCCGGCACTACCTATAAAGTCCGATCGGCGCACACGATCTCGATAGTGATGTACAACTGTCGATGACATTCTTTTTCAACTGTTTGAATAGTTTTTTATTTAGGAAGATTTTTTTTACTAAGAAAGAAATTAGGTTCAATTCTGATTCAAGGATTGTTTATTTAATTTAATAAAAGTTCTTATATTGAATATGTACAGTATACTACTCGTACATGAAATGTGGAGAATTATAATTCTTCAAATTGCCTAACGTTTCAACGTTGAGGAGCCTGACCCACTTTATATCAAAGCTTGGATAAGAAGTCTGATTTACCGGGTGATTATCAAAAGACTTATAAAATAGACTTCATTTTCAGTTATTGAGTATGCCATATGGTTTTTATAAGTCTTTTGATAATCATCCGGAATTTATATGTTTTAATATTTTGGAAATTTTGAAATAAATAATTCGTTAATCAAGGTGGCTAATTGACATGTGTGGGAGTATAGCACTCATCTAATTAAAATGACTTTTTATGTCTTTTTAAAGGTTCTCTACAAGTCCAAACTCATTCGTGTGTAGATGTTGGCTACGGCCTAAGACTTGATAGTATCTATAGTATCTTAGGACACAACGTTTGGCCATCTCTATAGGATTCGGAATAGTTCGGGATACGGGATAGCGGTCAGGATTTACGGGGGACCGAAAATTTCCGAACGCTATACCGGGTTAAGTTAGCTTTTAGTAGATATCTCTAACAGCATGTTTAAACATTTGGTTGGTTTATTTCGATGTGAAGTTAAGTTTGGCTTGCAACCAACGATATAGGAGTAAGTAGGAAAAAATAATTAAATAAAGCTTTAATTTAAAAATAAGTATATAAATATTTATTACCTAACATTAATGCAAATAATGTTTTATCATTAAAACGAAAATGATAAATTTTATTTATTTTATTTTATTTATTTAAACAGGACAACCAACAAGATAAACACTAATACACATACTATTATGATATTACAATTCAAACTTAAAGCTAAGTGTCAGCTCACTTAAAGACTGCCACGGCATGCATTGTGAATATTCATAAGCAAAGCATATTCAGTAAGCGTCCGGTGGGCCGGCCCAGGTATCGCTGGATAGACCAGGTCGAGAAGTATTTCAGTCACTTCCAACGGCCCGACTGGCGACGGGTGGCTAGAGATAGAGCAGAGTGGCGGAATCTCGTGTCGGAGGCCAAGATCCACTTCGGATCGCTGAGCCAGCGCAGTAAGTAAGTAAATAGACAAAAGAAATAAGGTGCTCAGCATTTGCTGGCTCGGAAACTGTAGTTTCCGGTTTGCGCTGGTTTTAACCAACGCTTTCAACTATGCACTTACCTAAACTACGAACTATAAAACTACCTCAAGGGCCCCATATATAGTACGATTAGTCGTTACGATCCGTCGTTTCAGGTCGATCGCAACGACGAATCGTTAGTGCCTAGTAACTGAAATAGTTTACCCACGATTTTGACATACCTACCTACACTAAATGATTCGTCGTTACGATCAATCTGGAACGACGGAACGTAAATACCAATCGCACCGTTTATGGAGCTCTTTATAATGTGTATTCCCTGGTAAGAACCTATTTCAGTCACCGGTCAGAGGCCGTATTTCAATCTTTTGCCACCATCGCAGCGTGACCGTTTACGGTTCTACTAAAATACTCACTTTGCATTGGTATTACGATGTCATTTTCTTAGAGCTACTTCTGCAACTGAAAAGTTGGTACTGTTTGACAGATAAACACAATGGTATGAAACGTCAAATAAGAGTTCGTAATACCAATACGCCGCGCAGAAGTTGAGTTTGCTTGACGTAATGGTCACAGGACTGGGAATAAGAGATCATAATAATCGTAATACCAAAATTCCAGGACATTCACGGACAAATTCAAGCAAGCTTTAAGAGATTGTAATTGTTCGAAGATTTGTGTCAAACATCAGTATATCAGTGATAGTGGAACGAACACAAGTTGATGCCATATATACCGATTTTAGGAGCGCACTTGACAGGGTGATTCAAAGATTCAAAGATTCAAAAATGTATTGCATACATGTGGTTATTAAGTTATAACATTGTTGTTGTGTCCCAAAACATGTTACCCTGGTAGGGCACAGCAATATACTTAACCAACCAAACCATTTGCTGCTTTTACGTCAGTTGGAATCTATTGGAGTGACGGGAAGTCTTCTCCACTGGTTCCAGTCGTATCTTAATAAACGACCCCAGGCAGTTGTTGTGAATGGTTTTGAATCAAGAGAGTACATTGCGAATCAAGAGAGTACATTGCGGTATCAAGAGTGCCCCAGGGCTCACATCTGGGTCCATTGATTTTTCTAATATATATTAATGATATAACCTCACGTATTAAGCACTGTAAATTATCTTTATTCGCGGATGATCTCAAAATATATAAGCCAGTTAAAACTCTCCAAGATATGGACCAAATTCAAGATGCCTTAAATAGTATTTACCACTGGTGTGAAGAGAATTCCACGTCCTTCAATATGAGTAAATTCTACCATATTACATTTACCAAAAAAAAAAAACCGCTGCTTACAAGTTATAATTTAAATAGTAAACTGATAAGCGTAACGCATGAGGTTCGTGACTTGGGTGTTATTATAGACCAGCAACTAAAATTTTCATCACACGTTGATACCATCATCAAGAAAGCAGCACAAATGTTAGGATTTCTGAAAAGATCTTCTAATGGTTTCCGAATGACTATATAATTACTTTATCGGCTCTGGTAAGAAGTCATCTGGAATATGCGTGTGTAGCATGGCACCCTGACTATGCAGTACAGTCTCAGCGAATCTAAAGTATTCAACGCTCATTTACGCGATACCTTGCGTTTCGGTCGTCGGGCATATCTCACAGGGCCCCTTATAGCCAGCGGCTGTCCTTCTAAAAAATGACGGCGTGCAGTACAGAATCTGTCGTTTTTGCACGGACTCGTCAATAGTAGAGTGAATTGTGCTGAGCTCGTGGAACGTGTCAGGCTATTGCTTTCATACAAACTTCCTCGACACCCAATTGCTAAACTGTTCCACCTACCAACTGCAAAGACGAATCTCGGTCTTCAAGCCCCGTCGGCAAGGTATTGCTTGCGCTACAATGGGCTGAATAAAAAAGGACCACAGTTTGATATTTTTCACGACAAGTTAGCAAATTTTAAACGCAAGCTCTGTTCTGCGGGTGATTTTTTTTTTGTATCTCTGATTGTTTTTATATTTTTGTCATTATTTTACTTTTGATTTGTATACTTTTATTTCTATTATGTAAGATTAGTACAAAAATGAAAAAAATAATTATAGTTAGTTGTTAAGAAATGCTGTACCTATTTCCAAAATTGCTGTGTACGCCTCTTATAGGTATGCATATAAGAATTACTTATCTTTATTTTAAAATGAATGTATATACGTATATGTATACTGTTGGTGTACCTTATAAATAAATAAACATCAGTAGAAACTTAACTGATTTTAGTATTATTTATTTTGAGTAATCTTAAGATAGAATACAAATTGATTGTTTCCTAAATAAAATAAATAAAAAGTAATAAGGTCTCTGCTTCCTCAATTTAACGTAACATCACCAGACTAAATTTATTGTGAAAATAAAGGGTTTTTATGTTTTATAGATTTTACAAATATTAGGAATTATTATTTGACTGATTCCTTGTTTGTCATCATTGTCATCATTGGCAATTGTCTATGTAAGTAGTATTATGTAAGATAAAATAAAAAATGTAAATGTTTAATCTTTTAAGGCTTCCGTGGCCGAATGATTTCAGAGCTCGGCCCAAAACTCGGAGGTATTGGGTTAAATCCCCAGGTCGGACACAGTACGTTTTCGGATTTTCGGACATAGCCCGGGTTCGTGATCACCTACCCGCATTTGGCAAGCGTGGCGATTAAGCCAGTACCCATCAACTGTAATCAAGTCATCGCTTGATTACAGTAATGGAGGCCTTTCCCCAGCAGTGGGACAGTATAGTCTAATTACTGTACTTACTCGTAGCGAATATTCTATGTCTCTGCCAAGTTTTGGCTTAGAAAAACTTGGTCTAAGTTGCTCCAAATATTTTTTCATACCGATTACATTTTATCAAGGTTGGATTACATTACATCGGAGTTGTAGTGACACACATTGTTTTAGCTTAGTCAGTGGGACGCGGCCATCTCTGTGTGCATGTGAGGTACGCACGGCACGCCCAGTCTGACCGGGAACCGCGTCTCAAACTCACGCCTTATTGTTAGTTATGCATTTGTAACTTTGAGTATCAATACACATAGTAAGTTTCACCTAACGTCTACCGTTTTATTCCACAACCCTTTCTGATTTACCGTAGTGATAACCTTCATGATTTATAACCATAACAGGTGTCGGTAAAGAGTCAACTGCTTTCAGGCTAATTGGCTACAACCTGGCATAATAACTAGTTTTCTAAGAGTATTCTACTCTAGTTGGATGATGAAAACTGTATAGACTTTCCATTACATTTTTGAATAACTACTAAGTATTATTTAGACTTTCTACTCACTGACATGACAATTCCTTAGACCAACTAAAAGTTCGGAACAAAAAAACAATCGATGCTGCCTATCGCTGGATCAAACAAATAAGCACACTTTGGTATATTTTATTTCTAAAGACGTTATTAAGCCGCATTCTTACTTTTATCGCCGAATTATTATCCATTGAATACACTTTCAATAACGTCACTGTAAACCATTCAAAAATACGAGGAAATTTCCGGATATCATCTTCGAATGTCTATTACGAAAATCAAATCTGAATTCGGTTCGGCATTGTGGAATCTATCACTTACTGTGAATAGAATATTAAATCTAATTTTCAGCAGATTTCATTTCTTTATTAATGGAATATTTTTATCTAATTTTGAGTTTATTTCCTTCTTTTGATGTGGTGAGGATTTGTATGGCTTTACGTTGCGTTATTAATGTTTCTTAATGATGTTGCTTGTGTTGTGATCATTGTAAGAAAATAAAATGGTATAGTTTTGGTATTAAATTGGTAATAATTTGATTCTCTTTCGACTTGTTGTGTACAAGATACTATTACAAACTTATTTGAAAGTGTAAGTACATACCTCCAATTGTGTGATGTGTGAAGTTGTTGCGTACTTCCCTGAAACATGATAAATATTTTTATAAAACCTTTTAAGCACAGATTTAAGTCATGGTCCCTACGAACTACTGTTTGTTACCAGTCGTGAACAAGCAGGCAGAAGGACATGGCAATTCTGTATGGAGTTTTGGTTGACAATGCCAGAAGAATTTATAAAAAAGTCCTGAAATACATTGTAAAAAAATCATTTTTTGAGATTGAGTAACTGCTGAGTTTCTTCCGCTGGGTCTTCTCAAAGAAGAAGCGACACCTTTCCAACTTCGGTGGAAGATTCGCATTTCATACGTTAGGTTTCATACTAGTTATTTAGATTTGAAACATTTCGAAAGTACTATATATTATACATTGTTATTTGAATAGCAATTATTTGTGTATTTGAATAAAAATATTTTTGAATTTTTGACACCGGAACCCAAATTAAAATCAAAGTGTTTGATTATATTAGCATTTTATAATGCTTGTTTTCAAATCTAAAGATAAAAACTAGAAACGATCGAATTTCGGACCTTGAGATCTTGTAATTCATTTTGTTCTGGTTTTCTATAAAAAAAAAATTAAACATGGGTACCTAAGTAATTGTACTCTTTAAGAAGTTATAGTTTTTTGAACTTTTTAAGAACCTCTGGTGCGTCGTAACTACTTTATTGCATCTCGCATATTTTATTCGGCAGTTATCGTTACTCTACGGACGTATAAACTAAAATTCAAATATGTTTGTTTTCCCTTAGCTCATAAAAATGTAAAAAAAGACGTAAACTTTTATAGGCAACCAGAATTTACTGCTAAATTGAGATTTTCAATCTTGATGAGAAAATCTGACGCCCAAAGCGTGTTTCAAAATTTTCCAAATCTTTTTAGTTAACTTTTATCTTTTCAACTTCATCATCATTTTTTTTATTCGTAAATAGCAATAGTTTCAGTGGACAGAGAAAAAATTAATAAAAATTTAATCAGATAGATATCCGCCGAAAATAATTTGAATGAAATGATAATACATAATTTTTGTTTTTTAAATAATGCTTTTCATTACTGACCTTTTGAATACTTTTAGAAATACGTACGTTTTGAGGCCTGTCTAACTCTGAACGTGTATAAAATAAAGGTTCTTCTTTAATCGATATTCTATAAACGACTTATAAAGTTGGCTACTACACCAGAGGTCGCGGGTTCGATCCCCGCACAGTACAAACATTTTGTGTTCATGCAACATGTCTGTTTGTACTGGTCTGGGTGTCTCCTATGTATAATAAGTATGTATTTACAAAAGAAAATGTATTTAAGTATGTTTATCCGTTGTCTAGTATCCCATAACACAAGCTTTAATTAGCTTACTTTGGGGCTAGATGGCGCTGTGTGGAATAATGTCCAGGGATATATTTAAAAAAAAAAAAAAATAATGTTAGGCTTCATAATAATTGTATTCGTTCTCCCTGACTGGCTTCAGGAAAATCATGTTTTGTAACTTTTAATTACATTCTAAGATCTGTAAAAACGAAACAAATTTTGACAAACCAATCAACTTGATAGGAACGAAATCGGTACTCAAACCTAGTACTGAAATTACCTGTAATAAGGGTTTCCATTAGTACCTATTTATTTCAGCATAAATAGAGCTCTGTATATAGTTACATTAAATAGCTCCACAGGCTCCGATTCGATTACTATGGGCCTTAGAATCAGCGATTTGAGACAAATTCGCTTTTATTGATTTTCTAAAATCTTTGTCACTGTTGGCTAGTTGCCGCAAATGGTTTTGGCTTTCGATAACAGACTTAACAGCAAATGCAGAAAGATCTCAACCATTATTTGGATAACTTGTCTAAGAACATCCTTAAGTAAGGTATGGCCCTGACCGAGTGGCGCCACTGGGAGGGGGCAAATGGAATGTTTACTCATGACATGTACTATTATCGTATTTTTAATTTACGTTTTTTATTATTTATATATAATTTTTGTGAATTTTGACATTTCATAAGTGCTTCTTTGTAAAAGCTTAAGTGAATAAATGTTTTTTTACTTTCACTTTTACTTTTTTTAAAATACTATTATAAAAATCAAAATCTTGATGTGAAAAAAACACATTATGTATTTTTCTTCCCAAACGTAAAATCACTTGTTTGAGGAGGCTACTCATTGATTTATAAAAATAACCCAACAGCTAGTAAGCAGTCACCCGATTTAGTAAAGACTTTCAAAGTTCTTTGTGAAAAATATTACGATCACTAGTGACCACTCCCACTTCCCTACAAATAAACGTGAAAAGGGTTTTGATTTCTTTTTGCCACATTTATTTGTGACAGCTCACGAATCAACGAATAAGGGAAATAAACATTTTAGCTAAAAAGGTGTTATCCAATTATTACAATTAAGTTTGAAAGACGTTGAATCGGTTCATAAAATTATGCGAGGAAGTCCGCTAAAGAGAATATCACAAATTGTTTAACAGGGTTAGTTAGGGTCAATATTATAAAATAACGTAACCTTTTTTTTGTAAATTTGTCTAGAATCGCCTGTTTAGTGGCCTCACCTCAGGAGATATCCCGCCTAATCGTTTTAACGTGGGGCGTTTTACGGCTTTCCGTAGAGATACTTTAGCGAGCTACTGAACCCGCGTTGATACATAGTTCTTTGTTGGCTATCGACGTGTAAATAACGATGAAACACCTTGCCTCTAGATGGGAAACTTCCGGAATTATGCGTGGTGTTTTACGGCGGCATAAATTTGCAGTCTTTTGTTTCAGGAGATAAATGAGGATGTAGTTTGAAACACCTGGACAACGGAAACGGAAGCTGAATGGCCTGAGGATAGTTGCATTGTGAAGTAGAATTATCAGTGTATTTATCAGGCACCGGCTGAGTGGAAATTATGTAATAAACCCTATATATTTTTTCAAGATGGGAGAATATAATTTTACAATTTGTTTGGTGAGTTTCCAGTATAAATTAGCTCTATAAATTATCTAATCTCTATACATTACTGAGTAATGTGAACACAATTGATGTCTGCAAGACCTTATCTATGCGGCTAAGGGCCTCTGTCAACAAAATGGATATGGCAAGTTAAAACTTGGTAAAGGATGGAGAACTTTAAGGTCGTATGTATTCTAATAACAAAGAGCCCTTCTGGAAGGAAAAAGCCTATCTGCCGAATTTCTCCTGTTCTATCAAAAAATACTGAATTTAATTTATATCGAGATGAACATACATTGGAAATATGTATGATCAGTATTCTTTTTAAGTATTACAAGCGCCCTGCTGGATGGATTAGACGAGTTATCATAATATTTAAAGACATGTTCAAGCGCTCGGGGCCCCGCTGGATAGGAACATATGGATGTTTCAGTGATTGAAAGTGCTATAACATTTGTTTTGTTACACTAAATTCATTTCAAACAAATGAAAACATCGGCCCATGAACGAACGTCGCTCACAGTATTACTAGTATTCAAAGGCATCCAACTACAAAACAAGATTAAAGGCTTTTATTTAGATTCGGGGATTGTACGGCATCGCAGATCGCTCAAATCATGTATCACGTCAGTGAGCCACTCAATATTCACACAAAGGACGCAAAGCAAAATTGATGCAGAGCAGTGGCTGGGAATCGAACTGGCGACCTTCCAACAAACTGGGAAATACGGTAATTTTTAAAGAGTTTTGCAACAACATCTGACGGTGAGCTTTATTACTGACATTCTTCTCTGTTCTCGATTAAAAACAACCTCCGAACCGTTGGCAGATTCACATCATGTTTCTTCATTATATTTACTATCATGGTTTTATTTTACTTGCGCTTATTTTAATTTGTATATCTTTAGTAGTAGATATTTTTGTATTTATTCTATTCTACCTATCTTCCATATATTTTTGCTTTTTAATTATTTGACTTGCCATAAGTATTTTTTTTAAGTCTGAGTCTTGTCTGAGTATATGAATAAATATTTCTTCATTTCTTTATTCATTTTGATCTAATCTACGTACTGAGCCCGCGTGCTGAAGTATGGCTTGTGTCCAGCAGTGAGACTTGGGGCCCGATTCTGCTACGAGTATTTAAAAACCAATGGAATCGTAATTGAATTGTATGATTTTGACGTTTGGTCCATACTTAAACTGTCAAAACCATACCATTCAATTACGATTCCATTGGTTTTTAAATAGCAGAATCAGGCCCCTGAAGGGCTGTATTGCTTGTTCGCGACAACCATATAACTCTTTAAATTTTGGGACAGCTTAGGTGTAGGTACACCACGAATATGTGACTTCAACTATGCAAGGCTTGAAGTCTTTCAGAAGCTGATAAAAAAGCCTTACTTAAATAGGTTCACAGATAATAGTGACAAAAAGAAAGAAAATGTGACATTACCAGATTCATTCCCAGTCAACGTAGGTTTCATGTCAGATATTGATATTTGACGACACGATTGGCGTAGTGCGCTGTAGCACGGTTTTTCGCCTCGATTTCCGTAGTGTCCCGGGTTCGATTCCCGGTCGGGTCAATTCAGGAAACGATCTTTTCTGAATTGGCTCGGGTCTGGGTGTGCTGGGAGACGCTCCTGGCTTATTTCCTTGTGTGGTACCTCGTAACACAGGGATATCAATCCCTACTTCGAGACCATTACAAGAGGTGTGTTGTCTGGCGCATATTTATATTTATCTATAGCGTAGCCATCGGACCTGTTATACATTGCATTAATATATATTTAAAAATACTTGGATCTATAACTGGGTTTGTTATAGATCCAAGTATTTTTAAATATATATTAATAAAAATAAATTGCAAGCTCTTAGATTAGTTATAAAATATCTAGGAGTAACATGTCCCAGATGTACATTCACTGCATCTCATCGTGAACTCATAACACTGCTAATCGTTCGTTCAACAACAAATATGATCCATAACTTCAATGATAGGTAGTTATCCATTAAGATGGCATGTTGTCCATTTGTTTCACTTTCCAGCACAGATACTTGGCTACCATTTTTAATGAATACAAAGTAGCTCAAACGCGGTGGCATATAAGTCTTCCGAGATTGTTTACTTGAAACCAAACAGTAAACAAGACAAATACCTCAATCCATGCCTGTCTGGATTGTATCGGGCGCCAACTCTCATCCTTACGAAGGACAAAGCGAGATTGATTGAGCAGCGGCTGCACAGAATGGAACTGGCAATCTTCCAATGCGATACATTTGTCACCTGCCTTTATCGAGACTAATTATCAACGTATCGGCAAAGACATGAGTTAAGGCGGGTTAAAAGGTTTAAGTTACATAAGCCTACACAATTCTATTGGCTCGCTTGCGTAATGCTACGTTTACATTGGGCAGGGAATAGGGCAGAGTGTCTTGTTGTTGAGCTTGACGAAGTGTTGGACCGCATTTTAGAATGGGGTGCATGCAATCTTGTCGAGTTCAATACCAAGAAAGCACTGGTGTGTGCAGTTCCAGCCAAAGCGTCGCCGTTCCTTTCCCATCCCACTCTTCAGGGCTTGCACTAAAAAGTTCGGTGACCCGTTCCTTTGTTCTACCATCAAGACGTGGAATGCTCTTCCAGCGCATGTGTTTCCATCCTCTTATTGTCCCGGGGTCTTCAAGCGTGTCGTGAAAAGGCATTTCTCTTTTTTTCCTTCAAGGTGAAGATGGCCAGCCAAGTGATTCGTTTGAATGACTAGGCTTGTCATTCACATATCTGGACCTCACGACCACTTTCCATCAGGTGGAGTGAGGTCATCCTGTCGGGCATTATAAAAAAAATGTAAACGGGTCTCTCGTCATGCCGTTCTCTACGTAAACATCATCACACATATCATTACTGTCAACATTAGCAGCGCGAGTAGCATCGGGAGTGGGATCTATCATTTAAACCAGGGGTAATTAATTACTTGAGGTCCTGCCTGCCTCTCAGCGGAGAAAGATAAGGCAGTAACTAGGTTTTTTTTAAAATTATTAATCATACTTTTTAAGAAAATATTATCAGTTTAATAATTACAATGCTAGCAGTCTTACTGACCAAAGAAAACTTGCACTTTAAAATGTATTCGGCAATAAGTGGGCGCAGGTTTTCCAAAGCAAGTTGCTTCTCATCAATCCTTTAAATGTACAACACAAATATCATCTACTGCAAAGATCAAATTAGAAAACTATGAAGTGAAGAATCTGTTAAAGGAACGGAAAAAGCACGTGTCAACAGTGCAAAATCTCTTCCTTTGCATATGCCATCTTAACTCGAGTGCCATTCTCGCGCTCGACTTTCTAAATACGCATTAAAGACCTACCCCTTCCTTTGTATGTACCACCTCACTGTCAAGCGTGTAATTTAGTATACGCTTAAATATTCCACACAAAAACTTGCAATGCATAACCTGGCACTTCTCCAAATTAGTGCAATACCTGGTTGACGCAGTACGAAACGAGGCAACTGGGATGGATTGACGAGCGATGCACGTGCTAAAGTCAAATATGCACTATGCAGTTCTGTGCAGTTTTGTGACATTTTTGACGCTTACCGGGTACAGCTGTTATGCTAGGCAGAATATACACTCATAACTTTTTGTGAGGTCTGCAATGGTATATTTTCAAATTGTCCTAAAGCGAATAAAGTTGTAAAAAACATTTTATTTAAAATTAGTAGTTGTCATAGGTAGATACATTATTTCTAGACAGCGTACGAAAGAAATATCTCTTTTAATTAACAATTTAGGTACTTTGTATATCCAACAAGATGAAAAAAATGGTTGTACTCGTATATGTCATTAATTTTTTTATCTCGTTTCATAAGGTTAATGAGTATTTATTTTGTCCATTGCTTTATATGATATGATACTTTTTATAACAGCCATATGGTTGCTGGGGAGCATGACGTTACAGCTGGCTATGATGAAATCAATGGAAATGGTTAGACAAACTTGGACAACACATAACAAGAGCAAACCAACTCTGGTTTGTGGGCAAACTGCGCCACTGGATGCGAAAGCCGCGATGTGCATCCTACACTAACACGGAGTGACGTGGCGTGGCTCGGGCGTTCAGTCACGAGACGGGCCGAAAAACGACACGTAACTTCAGTTGATTATTCGGGATGCAGCTAAGAGTTTAATCAAACAGTCATGGATTTAAAAGTGCATAATAATAATAATTTAATAATAGCACATTTTTGCGAGCCTTAAGCGGTGCTGAGTACCTAGATCACTGTAAGCCTCTATTTATACGTTTATAAATATTGCCGTAACCCTATCAGTATATTCTGGAACTCTGATGTTTGCCAAAAGAAAACCACATCTCTTGTGGTGCTAGGGATGACCAGAAGCAGGGACACGTGCAAACTATATATACCACCCCAAAAATTGTAAATGTACTCTAGCAATGTGTACTGCAATGCCATTAGATTGTATAATAAGCTTCCTGCTAGTGTTAGAGGAATGCCAATCAACAAATTTAAATATTTATTACTTATTTGGCTTTTACAAGAGATCTTTTACTTCATTAAGGAATTTATAGAGATAAAAATGAATCCATTTTGGACTCTTAAATAAATATTTACAAATTAAAATTATCATAAATTTCAAAATTGACATTCATGATAATTTTTAATTTGTATTTTTATTTAATTTGTACTAGTATATCACTATGTTTATTCTACGCCAATAAACAATGGCAGAATATGTCAAGCGTGATTTCAGCCTAAGAACCTATCCACCATATTCTTGGAAATAAATTATATTATATTCTATTCTTCTTTGAACAGTGAACAAATGACACAAACAGATGAGGTGACGGGTTAATAATAATGTTGAATGTCGACATTTTCATCATTTAAAATTTTATCGAGATTGTATTCTGCTGCAGTTATTTAGTAGTAATATTATAATGTCTGTCCGCTTTTGCCGAGTACATCAGCCTCTTGTATTCTCTCTCTCATTTGTGCTTCCGCATTCACATAACGTAGGATCTTTCAAATGAGATGTGAAAAGCATCTGCGGTTGTATAGGGTCATCCCAATTATGGTGGCATAACATGCCACACTTCGTCATTAAACAAAAAGGTCGCGTCCCTAGAACCTTCAATACAAATTGCGAATAAAAATCTTAACTACTATGAAACAATCTACGGACTGCAGTAGAAATGCAATCGGGCACTATGCGCCAGTCAACACAGACTAATCTGCACTCAAATTGTAAAGCCATCCACTGAAAGGATCGCGCCTTGAATAAATTAAAGCAACCCTCATTTCTCTTTTTAACCAATTGCTGACGGGAGGTAGTTGTATGGCCTTGTTAACTTTTTTTCATTGAAAGTTTTTAATTTTGTTACAGGACCGAGTTGGTTAGTGGTACGACAAGTTGTGTCTACAATCCTTCCAGTCCATGTTTGCATAGACTTGCTGCACACATTCCGATAGGCGAAACATAATCCATGCGAAATTTTAAATCAGTTCCCATATTTTGGTTTCCTTTACCATAAGAACTACATTGACCCACCAAGCTATTATTATGTTTCTTTTGGCAATCTGCAACAAGAATATCCACAAAGAAGCGACAAAGCTCTTCAGGAAACCAAGTTTTAGTGGCATTTGGCAGGCCACATCTCTCGCACAACTAAGTGACGAATCGTGGGAGCGTCTTCCAGCTGGTGGTCCAATAACCTGGTGGAGTAAGAAAGAAGAAAAATTACATAATGCCAAAAAATTGGTACTATCGAGCTGGTTAATGAAGCAACCAGCGGGTAGGTATTTAATGGCAACTTAATCAAGGCCTTTTGCTTTGTCTTGTATGTTTTTAGATATCGTTAAACGAGCATTGACTGTCAAAGATTTCAAGTTGAATTAGGAAACTAGATTTGTAGTAAAAGTATCGTTAATTATGAAATACACTTGTTCATTGTTCAAGTGTTATGGAAAACTTTCGTTTACCATTCCTCCTGTTCACTGGAGCTTTGGTCTAAAAAAGTGTTTGCAAGAAGTTGACTAATTATCCCTGTTGCAAAATTAAATATTAAGTAACTAAAATGCAAGCCGCACTCATTAGTGCATGCGAGCTCGCTCAACAACATGCGAGATTTTGTGCACATTAATCTGAAAGTCACAAAAAAGGCTTCCTCATTAAAATTTCCAGTCTTCTATTCTATTCACAAACTGTTTTCATCTAAGCTGAACGTTGCAAATATGACTTCTCATTTGTTGTTTTAACTGAAAAGACACAACTCTCCACAAATGTTTGCAGATTAAAACAGGAAGCTTTTTATTTTGCTTAGAAGAGAGGATTAAATTGATATTAAATTTCTATATATTTATGGTCCTTAAAAATTATTCATGAAGCTATCTTTAAACCACTTTTCCATCATCAAACTTTCATGTATATTTTATTGAACAAGTTGGCAAAATTACACTACATTTATGAAATTCAAAACTGATTCTCTTAAATATTGGTATATCCTACTTAAAAGACTCCTGGAAAATGCTTAATAATTCTCGCGTCCTTTAATGAAAGGATTAGGATCAGAATGCAAATAAGAGAGCATTGGCTCTATGATTTGTATTCTAATTCTGTTTTAATTTAATGCAATCGAGATTAATTTTTTTATGCAAAATGCCACTGCTTTTTCCAAAGACCTCGTATGTTATTTGCAGCTTTAAAAACCGCCAAAGTCTAATTTCACATATTTGCCGCCCTTTCATCCAAATCAAACAAAATAGGCCAATTAAAACTGGACCCTCTTTTCTCTGGCGGCTCGGCCTTGCCATTGCGCAGTCACGCGGAATGCGGGCATCCTTTGAAAATGCGGATTCGCTGGTAAATGTTATCAACCGGCGACGCCCGCAAATATCAATCAAAGCTTCTTCTGTAGAAGCTTAAGGGATAAACTTAGGCGGTTGAACTTCTTAATGATCGAATCAGACTTGAGGAAATTCGTTGAAGAACTAAAGTGACCGACGTGACGTATCCCAGCTGGTAGGTAGAAGTGGGAAGGGCACATGGCGCGAAGAACGGATGGCCGTTGCGAAATTCTAGAATATTTGATTGATTCAAACCCCCTGAAACCAATCGTTTTGGAAATATGTATATGGGGGATGAACATAAACTGTTTAGCAGTGGACATTTTATGGCTGCAAATGATGGATTACTATAATGATAATAATTTCGGCTCATTCTTTATGTCCCACACACACCGCCAATGTTTGAGCTAAAAAGCACGTGCTTTTTTGTAGTAATTTAGTTCTTCTAGGGTAATAATAAAATAACTGTACAGTGTAATGGAGTCGTGTTACAAGACTTCCGAAATGATTTTGTTTCATTTTGATAGAGGAATCATTTTAATGTTTACTAATTCGTTCTTCAACCCCGTCGTGGGCTGCAACGTGAATGCTAACAAGAAAGTTTAACCATTTCAACGCAATAGAAACAGGAAAAGCTTTGATCCAGCTCAGCACAATTGAACTATCCCCGTTTCCAGTTTGGCAAGCTCATATTTTGGTATTGGAGATAGTAAAATCAGTTTTACAGTTGGAGATAAAACGACAATGCTGTTAAACCACCTGTCTATGTTATCGCAAGGCAACAATGTCCCTTCGAAGAGTTTGTCAACATGTTATTGTGTGCTTTAGAGATTAGTTTTGCTATTTTAACAAACTTGAATTTGTATGGAGATGTAATGTAAGTGGTTCTGATATGTCAGGTGTGAGCTTTCCAGTTTTGTTCACCTTGATGGTAAAGACATATCAACGGTTAGGTTACCTATTGGAACGCATAACGTTTTATGCCATAAACTAACAATGCATACTGTTAATGACCACAATAGTCATTTGACATAAGCCTTTATAGCATAACTTCATAACGCATAACATCAAATGGTCAAAATTTGTGAAGCATAATCATAGAAAGGCATAATGATGTATGTCAATTTAGATTATGGCAATAAACGTCATGCCTTTCAAAGTGTCACCCATATCGACACAGTGTATCGACTCGGATAGCCGAGTATAATTGTTATTTGTTATTCCCTAGCGATTAATACAAGCTTGTTTGATCCACACTGTATCGTATTACAACTTTAGATTAATTTATAAAAAAGAATTAGTGTGTAAACTTCTAAATAATATCTATTCAGCACATGTTATACAATCGCTTAGGATCTGTGTGGATAACACTTATGGATCATTGTTTCACGTTACGACCATGTTGTCATCCCAAGTAATGGTGTTTTCAGGATGAAAGTATCTGACTCAGTATCATTGTTAAATCAGATATTTTGTCACGTTTTATTATAAGCAGGGTTCAAAAATAAAACAATCGAAATATAATTATTATTTAAAAGAATTTAATTAAGTTTTCAGAGTATGTACTCAGAGCGTGGGTCTGGTGTTTGCTCCTTAGTCCGGCAACTTAAAACAATAATTAGCACTCCCCTTGAATGGCCGGTGACAGCCTGCCGCAGATTGGCTGTCTTCCTGACGTCCCTGGTTCCTATACCGTCCAACTTTCCAATAACGTCCGACTTTCCAATAACGTCCGACTTTCGTTCTTCGGCGGGACGATTGGTACGGAAAGTCAAGGGCAAGGGTGATCCCAGTATGGGAAAATTATCACTCAATTAACACAGAGGTAACAAACGTTTAAATGAAGGTGCAATCGATCCAGCAACGATTTGCTGGTTCACAATTATTAAGAAAGTATCTAACGCAGCTGTCGCACACTGAGGTTAAGTATCAATGCGGCTGCGTCGCTTACCGATCTACGCTACCGGCTCGATAGTCACACGTTTACATAATCATAGGTAACTGGTTTGCGAGTCGGGAACAAGATTCACTACAACAAATATGATTTACGCTGCCCTCATTCTAGTTATTAGGTATTTCGCTGTTTGTTTTTAGCATTAATTTTATTACTTTGCTGTAGGTATATAATTTTATTGTTAAGTGTACTATAGTTATAAGATTAGTTTTATTTATATTTGGGTGAGAATTATTAAATATAAGTAACCTGCGTTACAGGAATTTTATCTTTCGCTGCCACCTTTACCTTAGGCCCTTGCTAAAATCCTTCACCGAAAAGCGATAAATTGCCAAATCATTCCAATTATCGCGGTCCGGGGGGGTTTTTATTAGGCCCAACGAGGTTTTAAATTAAATCGTTTTTCCGTTATGAATACCACATGACTTAAATAGAATTTCCTAATTTTTCCAACTCGTTGACCGCAACGAAGAAATGTAACGTTTTTGCATAGCAGTATGCATGCGGGATTTTCTATAGATGGTCAAATGATCAACAACATCAGTTACGCTGATGATATGTTTCTGCTGAGCACATCTGTCGGTTCGTTATGGGAGTTGCTGCGCACTTGTGAACGATATGCAAATGCGTATGGGTTTAAGTACAATTGCAAAAAAGTGAAGTCGTAGTGTTCAGGTCGCGCGGCAACTCTCTTAAAAAGGTGCCTCCCATCCGATTGGACGGTATGAACTCAAAAATAGTACCCTAATTCAAATACCTGGGACACGTGGTAACTTAAGATTTGCGAGATGACTGTTACATTGAAAGGCAACGTAGGGCGTTGGCTGTACGAGGCAATATGCTGGCCCGTCAGTTAAAGTCACATTATTTAAATCATTCTGCCAATCTTTTTACACTGGCGGACTGTAGGTCAACTATACACAGAATGCCTTCGACGCCCTTCGTGTGCTCTATAATAATGTTTCGTGTGCTGATGGAACTGCAGAGATTCTGCAGTGCGTCTGGCATGTATGCGGACGCGCGTGTACGGTTATCACGCTGTGTTGCGTAAAAAAGCTGCATCCGTAAAAACTGAATGCTGGGTAGTCCTAACAGCCTTATAAAGGTTCTGGCTACAAGGTTGGACAGTACTCTACTGAGACACTGGATACTCATCACTATAAACTCAAACGCTGAAAGTATTTATTTTGTTAATTAATGTACTACTACTTAAAACCTACTTTATGTTTAATGTCGATCGATACCCACACAACACACATCGATACAAACCAAAGGATCATTTTTAGCTGAATAAATAAATATATATAATCATTATAGCTATTAATGGTAAGATTTCTTCAATTGTTGCCTGCAGATATTTTGATGCGTATATTTTTTTTTATAGTGCCGGTCAGGATGACCTCACTCCACCTGATGGAAAGCGGTCGTGAGTTTCAGATATGAGGCTGACAAGCACAGTAATGCAAAGCAATCACTAAGCTGGTCATCCTCATCTTGAAGACCTGCAAAATGCCTTTTCACGCCCCGATTGAAGACCCCGGGACTATAGGAGGAAGGAAACTCATGCACTGGAAGAGTGTTTCACGTCTGGATGGTTCGACAAAGAAAAGAGTCACCGAACCTATTCGTGCGTGAAAGCAAATGCTGGACTGTGTGTGGATGACGCCGTACCAGCACGCGTGGTACGGGAGTGGAAGGGTGGGGATGGAACAAGTTGGAAGAACTCTTCAGATAAATCCCTATTGTAGAAGCGCTTGGATGTGTTAATTAAGCAAGCTAAAGCGGCATTTTTGTCAAGGGATCGACAACCTTCAAAGTTGGTCAGTCCTTGAGTTAACGCGTATTCTTCTTCTTATCGTGTCGAGTGGCAACACTACATTACGTACGACCAGAATTCCGCCACTTGAACGGCATTGTTTCTGGCACACATGAGGTCCTCGTATGTGCAACTAGCGGGGCATGCAGGGCACAGTAAAAGGTGGCTCATGTTTTGTGGGGAAAAGCCACACTCGCATGCGTTGTTAGCGCTGTCGATGAATCCCCAAACGCGTATTAAAACAGCGTAGTCGAGCTCAAGCTATCCGGCTGATGACCTAAAGTCTCGGACATTGCGGGTTGAGGGGCACAAGAGAGGCTCGTGTTGAAAGGAAGTTTTTCATTTGATATCAGGAGTTTGATATTATTTCCATTTTGCATTAGGTCAGATTTTAAGAAATCGATTCGCTATTCTTAAAACGCTGCAATATTACGATCAGTCATTTAATTTATAATCCGATCAATTTCGACACCCGAGGTGACAAAAATTCGCACCCAGCTCAAATTTGGTAGGATTGTTCAAAACACTATCATAAATCAAATCTAAAAAGTCCTCATGGGAAAAAAATATATATATTCGAGTCGCATTATGTCTGTATACCGTGTATTTATATATATCTATTATTATAGTAATTATGTCTATTATTTAGTATATCTTGCTTTAAATTTGACGATCTGAAAGTACTGTGAAAGTCTATTTGAATAAAGTTATTTGAGTTTGAGTTTGAGTTTATTCTGGGTCAAAGGTCACAAGAACGTGTTTTTCTCGTATTTCAGCTAAACGGTAAGTTTCATTATAAAATTAAAATAGACAAAAAATGTAGATCAGATAATCATCTATAAAGAATGTCCAATTACTTTTTTTTCTAGGAGACACTGTTTCTGAGATATAACGATTCAAAAAGTTGGAAGAGTTGTATCGTCTTAACACACGTTTACACGCCACGATTGAGGTTGTAAGTGTACTGGTACAGGTAGTGTGTAATAATTTGATCTACAGTTTTTGTCTTAACTGATTTTATGATAAATCTTACCCTTTTGCTGAAGATCGCGAAAAGCCCCAATTTTGATCTGGGTGCGAATGATTGTAACCTCACTCCTATTTTTGGTCTAATTTGACCAGACCATGATTCTATTCGTAAAATGTGCTTTAAAGTTCTTCATCTCGCTTCCGTTCTGGGAATAAACCCTAAGGCCTAAAGTATTTATATGGCATGGGTCTCTCGTCTCGTGGCGGCGGCTGTCAGAGAGGCGCATACGCAATTTATTTTATCACAAGTTAATTCTGCGATACGTCCTCTAGTCTACGGATGCACGATTCGGTTTTTTAAGGAATTTAGGTATTTGTACCTACATTCTAGTATAGATAAGTTTTAGAAAAAAACGCAATTATTTATTACTTTTTACTGCAAATTAATCTGTTTTGGAATAGTTTATAAAAGTAATATTTTGAGAATAGAAACAAACAGTTTCTATGCTCAAATTATTGCTTTTATAGTTATCAAACTTTTTGAGTTACGAACTGGTATTTGTGTGCCGTAATATCAACAAACCCTGTTAGTTTTCGTAAAACATGTCGTATAATCTTGAAACATGAGTAAAGCTAAGCTACAAATTCATTTTGTCACACCTTCATGCCTTTCAAAATCCAATTTCGATTACCGACTTGTCTACACTTAAATTTTCTAAACCTTGTTGAACATTTAACTCGTTTGCCGGTTCAAGTTTAGGATCGAGACCCTCAATCTCAAGAGCTTAAGTGTAATTTCCTATAAATTGGTATTGAAAGAAAGGAAACTGTCCCAGTTGGTCGGAGTTGACGTTTTCAATTATTAGAACAGAGGGGCGATGAAGAGGCATGCAATTAGTAAACACTTGGGAAATTGCGGTGCTCACCTGATGGGATCTTTGAGGACGGATTTCAGATCGATTCCTTATCTAATCTAAATTGAGTTAGGTATCAAGTAGAAACAACATTTTTCAGAAAATAATAAACATTAATTATATTTGTGTAAGTTGTAGTAAGTTAGTAAGTTTATTTTGATGATCTCATTTTCTATTCAAAACATTTAATAATTTTATAAATAACGATGAAATAGAAAATAATTTATTAGCTTCCAGCAACAAATACAAAAAAAAAACAGAAACGGTAACAAAAACACAGCATTTTGTGCCGTTTTTTTTTGTATGTGCCCCAACAAGCATGTCTCTCTCATCATGTTCTGTTACAGCTATTCGGCTATACCTGACTGTGGAAAAGTGTGATAGAAGATACCTTAACAGCTGGGTTAACATTCAGACAAACAGTAATTCACTACAAAAGCTGTTCATGTAGCCTTTGCAGAAAACATTACAGAACTCTAAAATGAGAATACGATTACATTCTCGAACGGCAGACGTTCCTAAAAATCCCAATCACTTGGCGAATCATGGCACCCCTAGGAACCCTTTTCACTCATTCACTTTTGTAATAATTGACTTTTACCACCCCCGCTGATGGAATGCTGCCCTTGATTGGTTAGACATTAATTGATTTCCGATGAAAAAACACTTTTCGCAAGGCACTGACAATCCTAACTGACGAAGCTATCAGAAATGAAATGCCAGAATCAAAAGATCCAAACAACTTTAAACCTTATCCTAAAGACTTAAGAGCAACAAAAAGTTATACCTTTTCCGATTGCCGTTTCTCGCAGTTTGAAGGTTTTTTGTTTTTCGCGATAAGGAATGCAGGGAATTCTTTTAATCAACGGTGGTCGTTGGGGAAGAAGTGAAATGTAAACAGTAATGTGAGAAGGGAATGGTATACTTTTGAGCGTGAATAATACCCGAATTCTTTACTTAAAAGCTGTTAGCAGAAAACGGTTTGCCTTGCGGAGTCAATCGTAGACACAATGATTAAACTTCTTATCCGAAGCTTAGATTAAATCAAATAGCGGAAGATACGGCACGTCCTTAAAATTGTCAACTAAAAACGGGGATGATGCACTACATGCACTCACACCGCTGATAGTCTATTTATCGTTGTGCGATGTTGAAGGACAGAGACAAACCTATTCGTTTTGATTGACCATAGCGTAATAACTGAAGTAAAGCGTAAAACAAACGTGCGTCAGAGTGAAGTCCTGTCAATCGTATATTGCGACTGAGTGAAATTTGCGACGGGGACCTGATTTAAGCGAACCACGCGCTACGGGCGAGTCACCTATCTTCCGCTATTTTGATATCTAAGATACTCGTACGAACATAAACTGTCACAACAAACACGTCTATGCGCTCATAAGCTCGTATAATCCAGTTAGAATTTATATATTTTTTAAAACATTTTTTTTTCTCTATTCTGTTCATGAAACCAAATATCCAATTAAACTACACACACCGGCAGAATTAGCGAAACATAAAAAAGAGATGATTAATGTGTTTTTTCGTAACACAGGCCGGTTACACTACTTTTTTTAATTATAGGTCTAATTTGAAAATTAAACATTAGTGGACAGTCACTTTTGTCATTCGTTGATTTTGATTTTTCATTCATTCATCTTTAACCACTGCTTCGAAGTTGATTTACCGTTTTCTTAAAGTTCGTGAATTTCACTTGAAAACATTGTATTGCAGTTTTTTTTTTTTTTTGCTTCAGGTAATGCATTTAGGCATTCCCAAGGCCCTGGGTTCGGGACACCTGGGATATGTAGGACTCGGAACTCCTGGGAAAACAGAGACACCTACCCACTAAAACCTGACGGTGGTCGTCTTCGGCGCAGAATGAAAGGGACCCGGGATCCCCAACGAGGGAGAGACTCCTCGCAGGACCCTTCGGCGCGCAAGGCCGCCTGGCAGCCAGCCTCGGGAGGAGCAAGCTCAACTCCAGTGCACGATAACACAGACCACTGTGTCCGAAGACACGCGTTACCGTCTTCCTCGGGATTGCAAACCGAAACACACGCAGGCCCCCCCGCGTGCGCTTCGCGACCCCAAGGGCCCTTTTAGTCGCCTCTTACGACAGGCAGGGATACCTCGGTAGTATTCTCGTCCCCTAACCGCAGGGAACCGCCGGGATTACGCACTACCACCCCGGCGGCCTCGCCTCCGACGTCGGGCGGGATTGTCCAGCTCGCGCTGGCGCTCGGCGCTCTCCTTCTGCGACACGACGGCGTCGCAGAAGGAGAGCACCGCATCCCACGAGCTCGCGCTCGCCACCATGGCAGAAACCACGGATGGCAGCGAGAGGTCGCGCCCGATCGAGGCGGTGAGCGTCTCGCGCTCGTTTGCCCAAGCTGGGCATACCTCCAGCGTGTGCTGAGCCGTGTCCTCGCTGGCGTCGCAGTGGTGACAGGCATCGCTAGCCTCCCGTCCGATCCGGCACAGATAACTCCCGAAGCAGCCGTGCCCCGTGAGTATCTGCGTCAGAAGGTACGTTACGGTGCCGTGACGCCGATTCAACCACTGCGTGAGGACAGGGCGGATCGCCTGGATCGTGCGATGGCCCGATCCGGGATCCGCGAGCCGCACATCCCAGAGCTCCACAGCAAGTGTGCGGAACTCTTCCAGCCAGGATGAAACCTGACTTGGGGTAACCCCGTGGACTGTGGACCGACGCGCCTCCTCCCGGTAGTGAAACACCGCCGAGAGGGTCCTCACATCAAGGTCCCAGGGGAGTGTGCCGGCCAGCACACAGGCGGCCTCGTAGGAAATTGTGCGGTAGCCCCGTATGATCCTGACTGCCATCGCCCGCTGCAGTCTCCGCAGTTCGGCGATACACCGGCTTGTCAGGATGTCGGCCCAGACAGGTGAGCCGTACAGGGCCATGGACCGCACAACTCCCGCGTAAAGCCTCCGGCATGAAGCCTTGGCCCCGCGATGTTGGGCTGCAATCTGCCTAACGCGGCCGCCGTTCGCACCAGTTTAGGCGCCAATCGCTAAAAATGGGCGTGGAAGTTCCAGCGACTGTCGAGGACCAATCCAAGGTACTTCATGGTCGACTCGACACGGAGCTGGACTCCATCCACCTGGATGTTCAAACCGGCTGGAGGTCCTCTCCGAAGCCCGTGAAAACAGGTCACCTCGGATTTTTCTAGGGCCACGTGTAGCCTTAGGCGTCGTATTCTGCTGACGACTTCCGCCACGCCTGCTGTGGCAAGGACGACTGCATCCCGGAAGTTGTTCCCTCTCGCCGTTACCAGGGTATCGTCGGCGTAACAAGTTACTTCGACGCCCTGGAGGTAACTGCTCGCAGCACCCAGTCATAACCAATGTTCCACAGGAGCGGCCCAAGAACCGAACCCTGTGGGACACCGCACGACATGGGATAACGCTGCCAGTCATCGCGCCCCGGGAACTCGACATACCTCTCTGTCAGGTAGTCTTCCAAGATGAGCCGTAAATAAAGGGGGACACCGTGGTGCCGCAGTACCTCCTTTATGCAGGTCCACGGCAGGGTGTTGAAAGCGTTAGCTATATCGAGAGATACCGCTAACACCACTTGACCCTGCGACATCGCCTCCCTGGCGATGTCCTTCACGCAAAGGATCGCGTGAACCGTGGAGCGACGACGCCTAAAGCCGTACTGGCAGTCTGCCAAGTCCGGCCCCACCTGCTCGAGGTGCTCAATCAGGCGGCCAGCGATTATGCGCTCAAGAAGTTTCCCAACCTCGTCGAGCAGCACAATCGGGCGGCAGGCCAAGGGGGAGTCAGATGGTCGACCCTCCTTCCTCAGTAGGACGAGCTTCCCCGTTTTCCACTGGCGCGGAAAACGTCCCTGCGACAGACAGGCCGAATACAGGCTTTGCAGTCTCGGCCCCAGCCACTCGAGGGACAGAACCCAAGCGCGGCCGGGTATGCCGTCTAGACCAGGAGCCGTACTCTTGGCCCGTAGTCGCGAGACTGCCGCATCAAACTCAACGTCCGACACGGCAGGGACCTCGTCTACACCTACTCCTACACCTGTGGGTGGCGCCATCACTGGCGGAGTGTGCTCTCCTCGGGTCGGAAACAGAGCCTGGACGACGTCGTGGAGCAAGGGAGGAGAGAGACTCTGCGTAACCGGGGGTGCCCAGGGGCGGAGCTTACTCAACGCCAACCTGTACGGCCTTCCCCACGGATCCGCATTAAGAGTCTCAAGAAACTCCTCCCTTGCCCTGAACTTGGCTATGTTGATGGCGACCTTGAGCGCCTTTTTCGCCTCTCTATAGGCGTCATAAAGGAGGGCCTCATCGTCCTCAATCCAGGTGCGTCTGTGACGGTACCAGGAATACTGGCGTCTCGCCCTCACGCACGCAAAGCGCAAGCTAGCGAGGTCTGCTGACCACCAATATACCTGCCGCTTAGGAGGGATAGGCCCGGCCCAGGGCATGGCCGCGTTGCAGATTTGCGACAGCGCCTCCCGGAACCATTCGGCCTCATCCTCCACCTCAGCAGGCCCATCCGGCACAGGCACTCATGCCTGGACGATAGCCGCACACTCCAACTTCTCGCGGTCGAGTCGCTTCAAAACCCATCTCGGACTGTCTCTATGCCGGGTAGAACGGCTTGGACCGGTATGAATTGCCGGAAGCGTAGAAACGTCGAACCGGATATACCGGTGGTCCGACAACGTCTCCACACCCTCGAGCACTTCCCAGCCCTGGACACGTCGTGCTAGCGAAGGAGTCGCGAACGTCAAGTCCACGATGGACCCTCCCCGCATGCGCACACAGGTGTCTACCGAACCCCGATTCAAGACAGTCATGCCAGAAGCGACTGCCCACTCCTCGAGCGCCTTTCCACGCACATCTGTCGCTGGAGATCCCCATACCAAGGACTTGGCATTGAAATCCCCAGCGACCAGCACTTGGAGCGGACGATTGCGGCCGATCACAGCCTCCAACTCGGAGTGAAAACTAATACACCCCGATAACCAGGGTGTCTCCCAACTCAGCCGCGACCCATCCGTGCCCCTTTTCAATCCTCTGAAAAGAGGGGGCGCCGTTAGCCACTCGGGTGGCAATGGCCGCTGTGCCGTCCACATCCGAAACCCAATAGGGCGGGATGTAGTACGGCTCAGCCACTACCGCTATGGCTATCAACCTCTCCACCAGACTCTGGACCCACAGGTCCTGAGCTCTGGCGCAGTGGTTGAGATTCCCCTGGAGGAATCTAAGTGCCATTTTAAGGAGGTGCAGTTTGCATCTCATCATCGCCGAGTGGCTCGGAGCGGGCCGGCTGCGACCGGGCCGTGGCCTCGGTGGCAGCCTGCCGACCGCAAGTTTTAGGTTTGGGGGCTTTGCAGGCTTTGCCCCCAACCTTGTGACTGGTGTTCTTGCCAGCCACTGCGCACGCAGTGCAGTGCGGCGCCGCCTCACAGGCACGCGCCAGATGGCCTAGCTGACCGCAGCGGTAGCACTGACTGCTCCGATCAACTTCCGAGCCGCACTTGCTCCGGACGTGTCCCTTGAGACACCGGAAACAACGCAGCTCTCTGGCCTCCAGCAGCTTGACCCACGCCGATGTCCAACCAACCAGCAGACGAGCACCGTCCACCAGCTTTTTGGCCACAATGTTTGGACCACTTAAACAAGGCCATCATGATAAATATAATATTGATAAAGAATCAAGCTTCAGACGTCTATGGTCAATTATAAAGCGCGGATTTTCAAACAGCCTTGCCATTCATGTGCTAATACTGCTGGCAAATACTGATATATTAATTTTGTTGTTAGTTCTGGTGCCCCCCAAGACGTGATGCCCTAAGCAATTGCTTAATTTAGGTAGGTAGTATACTACAGAACACTATTTTTTTGGAATCCTATATTATTATCAATAATTTATTTCAATTTCATGCATGAGGTTTCTTCAAGTCTGACCCCGTGAAATGTTCACAAACAAGACCCCTGATAACGGTCACATTCTGCTTGCCCCATAACCGGAATGTGCATTTCCCGGTTAAGTGATGTTTGAGTGCCTGAGAGTGGGATATAATACGCTAAGTAAAGAAAAGTAATAAGTACCCTTATTTGTGTTAATAGGAGAAATTTAACTTAAGATTTTTTGGTGATGACAAACAATCGTTAAAAAATACTAGATTTTGACAAAATTATTCCATATCGAAATACCGTTGTTGGGCCATTAATTTTTTTTATTAAAATTTGCACGTTTGCCGCAGTCATCAATTGAATAGGTGAAGATGAGCAATAACTTGCCACTGGTGTAGTCGATTTTCGCTGGCAGTTTGCGGCTTCGCGTGGTCCAGGCCACGGCAGCGCGGTGACTTGAACCGGGCAGCTGCAGCAATATTGAATATTATTGAGATCAATTTAAAATTAGAGATCAGGATGGTAATTATGCCAATACTTATGAAAAGTAAAGAAAATACTTATTTTGTCCCAGTAGTGTGACAATAAGTAGGCTAATTACTTTACTGGATGCATAATGGAGAGTAAATTTATTTATTTTTATGTGCACCAGGGTCACGGAAGGTAAAAGTTATTCAAGTTTTCATAAAAACTCCTAACCCATAAGCTCAGGGTCTCTAATCTCAATCAACTTAAGAGTTACTGTGAGTTTATTTTTAAGTAATCAATACCAACAAACTAGAATATTCTAGTTATAATGGAACTTTGAAGCGATGTGCAGCAGACTTCTTTATAAGAACATGATAAAATAAACCTCTTTAATTACGTTGTTTGTAAATGTCAGTTAAACGATGGTTATTCTGTTGGCACTGACATTATAACGTCTACGTTTTTTGACTTTTATGTTTCATTATTTCACTTTGGTATTCTGAAATTCTCTATTTACACATACTAGTATTGGTCTAAGAAATATTTTCTGTAATCAATGGATGAAAGTGAAAATGCTAATCTTGACGTAGAATTCAAACGCTATTTGCAAATTATGAGACCATATCTAGAAAAACTGCAGGACCAAGATATAATAGAGATTTGCAAAGCCTGGATCCAGAGGTTATCAAATTGTGGTGACAATGAAAAGCTTTCAAGAAACAAGTATGTTTTTGCTTTATGCTATCAACTAGCCAAAGGTGTCTTAGATGTACCTTTCTTGAAATTTCCCTCAGAACAAGAATTACCCCCTCTATCCGATGAGACAGACAGTGATGCTTCTTCAGCTGAAATTGAATACATAGTAATCAACTCTCAAGAAGACAATACTCGCATTCTATTTGATAACAAACAAACATTAGCATCAGACACAGATTATAATTCACAAGGTACTAAATTTGACAACAAAGACAACATAAAGAACAATCGAAATGAAAGTTCACTAAATGAGGAAGAAGAAGATCTTACTTATGAACAAACTAAGTTTTTATACAATTGCCCAGAAATGACCAAAAGCTATGAGCCTTACCAAGTATCATGTAAAGAATACAAGTACAGGACCAATAACCTTGTAATAAAATTACGAGAAATAAAAACACATAACATGCTTTTACAAAAAGAATTAGAAATGTTAAAACATGAACTTAACGTTAGGTCAAATGATATCAATGAAAGCACAATTAAGGTTAACCAGTGTACTAGTTGTTGTTGTTACGATAAATGTAGTTCATCTACACATGACTCTTTAAAAACAAAATTACAAGAAAAACCAGATTCAAAAAATAATTTAATGCAGACCATTGATCAGTTACAAGAAAAATTGAACAATTTTGAAGAGATGAAGAGAAATGAAATAGAAGAAATAGAAGCAAGCCATAATATGGAATTAATAAAATCTAAAACAACAACACGTGAAGAAACAAAAAATATTTACGAAAATAAAATAAAAGAAATACAACAACATTATGAATTGACAATCACAAATATTCAAAATAAATTTGATCTCGAAAAACATGAGCTAATAACTGCTAAAGACCGAGTGATATCGGAAAAAGAGCAAATAATTAAAGCAAAAGACAACGAGATTGCCAAGTTGAAGAACTTAAACGATGATCAGAAGAGTCATCTACAAGAAGTGATTAGCAAATTTTTAGAAAAGCCAAACGAAGGAACAACTTGTGATAGCGCAAAATATAGAGCAGAGCAGCTGGAAAAACGTTTAAATAAAATAGAAAAGTCAAAAACAAAATGCGCTAAAGTTTTCGAGGCTAAGTTGGCCCATATGCAACGTGAAAAGCATTTAGCGGAATGTTCACTACAAATACAGCTAGCAAGACAAAGAGCTCAGGTGGTTAAAGAGGTGACTGACGAGAACCAAACAGAATTGAACGCAGCAATAAATAAACTGGAAAGCAAATACAAGGAGATTGTAGGGAATATGCAGGCGACCGCAATACAACGAAGAGTGCAGGATCAGATGGCCATCGAATCAATATTAAACGCCGCATGCGGAATCCGTAACGAGGGCTACACGAATTGTTCGCAAGGCACAAACCGCAGCCAATTTTCAGGCAAAACTATGCAAAATCAAAACAGAAATCAGATGAATCGAAGTTACGATACTGAAATATCCGCCTTGCTGAATGGGAATAAGGTTGACAGTTTAATTGGTGGTAATAAATCTTTGGGTGAGGACAGCGTGATGGGCGGATATTGTCTCGATGGAGAAAGGATGGGAGAACTATTTGAGAGGGTGTATATTCCACAAAGGGACATTGGAGATGGGCCCTCGAAGAAATAGTCTCACAACCCTGCAACTATTTGGGTCCTTTGTTTGAGGTCCTTGTCAAATTGTAACACCAAAAGTTTAACTAGTTTAAATTTGCTATTCTACGTGTCCATTGTCACAGCTTGTATAACATAGTAATTGTAACTTCGGTATTTTTAATTAAACGCTAAAAAAATATGACAGTTTTAATTTTTATTCAATTAGGGATATTAACATGTTAATACTCGTAGTATGTGTCAAAATAAAGCAAACAGGTAAAATATTCAAGATTCAATTTGTTTTTGTGATTTCAAAAACCTTTTAATTCATAAAAAATAATATTTAAGGGTAGCAAAGTATGCAGTTAGATTCTGACACTTTTGCATTCTGTATGTAACGCTTATCGTAATTTGTACCTTGCTTACACTACGCTTAAATTAAAACTATTATCTTACTAAGCCTTTGCCAGTGTTGCGATATAACTACGCCAGCGAGTCTGGGCACCCATGGTGCTGCCACAAATATTTATTCCAGCTACATAGTTATAGACTTAGTTCAAGGTCCTGTGGTAAGAGCTACGACAAAATTGATTTTTTTAAATCGTTTTCAATTTTAAGGTTTTCATACAAAAAATAATGACTGTTGGATTGATTTTGTATGGTGCCTTGAAATTAAAGTCACATGAAAAGATCAATTTTTCAGTGTTTGTGTGTACCTATATTGATAAGAGGAATTGCAGTACCCAGACAAACCAGTAATGGTTCCTTTAATCCACATTCGTAACTGACCTTTGGTAACCAGATACGAACATGGATTTTTTTCTTGCTTGATAACCAGTTACGAGAGTGGAATTTACTTGTCGTTTTTGTAACCATGTTTCATAACCAGCTACGAAAACGGTTTTTGTTTTCTCTGTTCATAACTGGTTATTAATTAATAAATATTTTATCCACTTTCGTAGCGAGTTTACGAAAATGATTTTTTTTTCTGTTCCTAACTTTTTTATTTAAACAGAATTATATCTGTTTTACATAACATCTAGTGCTGATATATTGGGAATTATCGTTTACAAGGGTAAACGAGGAAATATTTCCTGCCTTCTTTGAGACCATAAACACATTCATAAGCTCAGAAAATATATTTATTTTTTATAAAATAACAAGTACAACACAATGCCTTCCCAAAAACATTCTTATAGACTTGAAACTAAAATATTGTACATACTAAATTTTAATCGGTGAAATTGTTTCTAAACGGTGCCCAACAGTTATAATATTTTTTTCTAGGTCTTCAATTGCTGTATTAATTTCTGCATCAATTTCTTTATAATTGCGGGATTTGACACTCTTACGGTGTAATCGGATCTTTGTATCTTTGACTAAAAATTGTAACAGCCAAGGATGGAATTTTCATGTCTTTTTTTTATTAACAGAAAAAAAACAGTTTCGTAAACTCAGCTACGAAAGTGGATAAAATATTTATTAATTAATAACCAGTTATGAACAGAGAAAACAAAAACCATTTTCTTAGCTGGTTATGAAACATGGTTACAAAAACGACAAATAAATTCCATTCTCGTAACTGGTTATCAAGCAAGAACCAAAAATTATGTTCGTATCTGGTTACCAAAGGTCAGTTACGAACGTGGATTAAAGGTGATGGGTTAGGGGTGCGAAGCAAACAATGTTTAAACTTTAATTGTAATGAGAAATAAATAAATGAATAAAATAAATAAATAACTTACTAAGTGTATCATATTGTTTTTGTAAGACTTTCGATAATCACCACATCACAAGGTAAATGGAAAAAAAGCTGTTTTGAATTCAATCATCTTACTAATATTGTAAATGCGAAAGTTGGTGAGCATGTACGAGTATGTATGTATGTTTGTTACTCTTTCACGCAAAAACTACTGAACGGATTTGGATAAAACTTTACAGTAATAAAGCTAAACACATGGGCTACAGATTTATAAAGATTTTACGTAATTTGGCCATGATATGTAACGACAACGCGGGCAAAGCCGCGAGCAGAAAGCTGGTTTTAATATAATCCATTCATTAACTTATCGAATATAACATTCAGTCGTTTTTTTTATTCTGCTGTGAATGCAAACTAGTTAAATTATTATGACAGTTACTACAAATTATACAGGAAGAGCAGGGCGCTAAATAATGTATATTCAAGGCACCAGCTGCAACGCCAGCCGCACTGGAAGGCTACACCGCTAATTTTGCGGTGTCGGCAAAATTGGATCTGACGGACTGACCGACCTAAATTATATGAAGTACTGTGTCTAACGTCTTGGTAGTAGAGTGGTAAGAACACTCTCGGCTTTGTTGTGTTTTGATTTGCCTCGATCTATTTTCTATTTTATTAAAATTATACCAATGGCTTTTTACTATGGAAAAAACTAGTGTTCTTAAGTTTCAGAGGATTAGGAATAAGACTAATATTTATGGGAGGATACTTTAAATGTTTAATTTCTAATTATACATAAATAATAATTATAATTAATATATATAATATAATATAATTAAAATATATTATAATTTGAAAATCTTAGGGTGCCACAGTCAACGCAAATGAAGTCGCTAGCAACACAACACATCAAATACTGAAGCACAATGTCACGGTAATATTATCTAGCGTTACCGTGACATTTAATTGCCCAAACTGTTATTTTCTAGACTGTACCTTCAACTCGACCCTTAACCAGGCATTAGAGCCCGGATGTTGATTCTAATCAACATGAAAAACTGATATATACTTGTCCTGGTTAAGACCACCCTTTCCTAGAGAGTGCTAGGCCCGAAATACGGATATCTTGGATTCGAATCCTAGTTCCGGTAAAACTGTGTTCACAGTTTTATTTGACCCGGGTTGGTGAACTCCAACCCGCATTTGTCAAGCGTGATAATCTGACAATATCCAGCAATTGTAGTGATGACTTGATATCAATGATGACCTTTCCTGAAATCAGCTTTGCACTTCGGCCTGGTTAAAGGTTAAAGTCGGTTGCTTTAACCTTTTAGCGATATTTCACACAAAATATCAGTTAAATTGACCATCACGGATACAAAGCTTTGCAATAGATATTTTCCTGGCGGTCTAGAGGAGCCTTAATGCGCTTACGCGACGGTCGCGTTTGGTCTCGCTTTAATAACCTATAAGCCGATTTGGAAATAAAACCTATTACAAGGTGAATTTTTAAGCTTGATGTGAAAGACTTGAAGTTTAGTGCTTCGCGAGTTAAGTTGCGACTTTATTGGAGAAAAACCTTTTTATATGACTAAAAAGGAGTAAGTATTGTTAATAATGTTGAAGTTGAAAAATATTTATTCATAAGCTGGTAAAAAGCACTTAGGACATGTCTGAAAAACGAAAAGTATACAAAATTGAAGTATGTAGTAAAATATCACGAGTATGTGTGGCTACTGTGAACAAGCTACCATACTTAAAATTCATCACCAAGCTTGTCAAAAAGGGTGAAGAGAACCAGGCTATGTTTGGAAGAATCTGATAGCTCACTTGAGGGATCTGGGATTCCACAACAACTTATGAATTTCGGGTAAAGCTTCAACGAAAATCCTGAGATCAACAGCCGCGCGTCTCAGGTAAGGCGTCGTCCCACCTATCTTAAAAAGAAAGACAAAATTTAGTTTTTCGAACTGCGAATTTTTTTTGGATTGTGTTTTGTTTTTCAGTTTGGAGAGATGTGTGTGGTGCTCTACTAAGGGTATTTTTAAAATTGTAGATATTATTATCATGTTTAGTTAGTGGTTGCCTAGTTCTGCGTGGTCATAATAGCAAATTTTTGCCATACTCCTATGTTAAATTCAAGTACCCGTGGTATACCTCGTGATGTGTATGGTTTGCGGAATTCAATTTTAACTATCAGCGCCTCGTAACTACTGTCCAGCAGCTGATGCACCAGCAGAATGTAAACAAACATATCGGGCAATGTCAACCAATGAATCAGCGTGAGCAAACAGTGCGGGTGACAAATGTGCCCATTACTGTCTGCCACAAATAGCTGATAAATAGCGGAAGGATGACTGCTGTGGACACTGCTTTAGACAATGAGAGCAAGAGGGAGCTAAGGGGATTCAAGTTCCAGTTACTATTATCCTCCAGTTTGCTCTAGTGGCACTAGATTCAAGTAAAACTTTAGCTCTATTTACACCCCTTTTCTTTTCCTCCTACACGTCAAGCTCCTTCAGACTGTCTGCCATACGGCTCTGGAACTCTCTTCCAAGCAACATTCAGAAATCTACCTCCAAACTTTTTATTTTACATGTGTAATGATGTGATATATTTTAAAAATTGGCTCAGTAAGCCCTTTCAGTACATATCACACACGATAGGTTTCAGCGCAATTTTTTTTTTACCATACAAAAAAAAAGATCTGTCTGTCTATTTGTCTGCTTGTTCAGTGGAGACCGCGGGCGGTTGAGGAAGTAGATACTTTGCTGAACATGAATGAATACGTATAATCGTAGATAAATAATGTTTCACTTAAATATTTCATCGCAGGCACCTTATTTAATGGTGCCAAAACTCCCAGAATATCTTACTACATCAACCCGAACATCGTATGCGTCGGTGAGACGAATGTGCAAGCTCGTAAAGAGGGGATAAATGGCTTCCCCCGTTATGGCGCGTTAAGGCGAAATCGCATTTTCATGTTGGGACATGATGTTCCACTGCATAACGTCCCGTCTATAGAGGAAAATAATAATATACTTCGAAATGGACAGCTTTGATTTAATCTTTATTTTTACTACTGATCTGATTCAAGACTTGGTGAGTCGAGATCCTACCTACTTAACTGTGAATTAATTTCTTCTGTGGTGTGCTTTAAAATATTTGATTATATATCTCAGACGCCCATAGCACAAACTATTTACTCACTTACCTTGTTTAACTTCATAAACTTTGACGACACGATTGGCGTAGTGCGCAAGCGCCCTGTCTGGTACAAACGCGTTCACATCAACCTTGTCTTATATCAGCAGCATAAGGTGCCTTGGTTGATGTGAACGCATCTGTATATCGTAACACATGGATAATTTGTCCTTACTTTGAGGCCATAAGGAGTGGTGTGATGTCTGGCGCATATTTGTAAAAAAATCGACCAACCAGGAAAACCAGATTCTAAGGTTGATCAAGTTCAGAGTATCATTATGTGTTACATCTTTGAGTACTTGGCTACTGTTCAGCGCGTAATCACATAGGCATTAGGGAATCTTGCGGTCGGATCTCATTCTATTACCTACTGTCCATGTTCATGTTGCCTAAATAGCTTGTGGTAGGTACTGATCGTAAAAGTCCAACTTTAACGAGATTTTAAAGCTGTCTCATGATGCATCTGTTTATCCCTGCTTGCAGTAATAATGGCAGCAATGTAGACCTCCACCATTCCTTGCATCTTAGACTTAGAGTTTAGACTTTATTTTCAGTAAGATAGAATCAGTTTCGTTTGGCACAAAACACTGTAAAGATTGGACCGAGATTATTTTTACGAGAAGATTAAGGGAACTGAGTAATTTTATCTTTACGGTTAAGTTGACGGCGCAGTTAAAGCTGTTCTAAGTAACGGTTTGTGTGCTGTTCTCCAGTTAAATAATATTGGGATTATGTTTTTTATGGCTAACTGAAGAGTGATAAAAGTATATTGGTTTTCTTTGAGATTAGGATCTGATTTTGCAAACCTCAGATATTAGTTATTAGCTGAATAAAAGATTATGGGTAGAACTAAATCCAACGGAATGGTAAAAGTGCCAGATTTGTGTTGGCATTTGTGAAAGATAAGTTTAGTGTTGATTTCTGTTAAAAGCATCATTTTACTTCATCATCATCATCAGCAGCCTTAAGAAGTCCACTGCTGGACATAGGTCTACCCCATAGAACCCCACAGCGAGCGGCTTTGGGCTAATTGCATCCAGTGGCTTCCTGCAACTTGCACCAAGTCATCGGTCCACCGGGTGGGTGGCTTACCTACGCTGCGTCTTCCAATTCGTGATCGCCATTCAAGGACCCTTACTCAGCGGTTATCAGTCCTGCCGGCAATGTGACCCGCCCATTGCCACTTCTGCTTAGTTACCCGAAGAACTATGTCACTTTGGTTCTTTTGCGGATATCCTCATTTCGGATCTTATCACGCAAAGAGACACCAAGCACTGCTCTCATTTTACTTATTTAATAGTATTGCAAACTCGACAACCAAAGAGCTTTTTGAAGGACAAAATCTTCTAAAGTCTAATTTTATTACCAACAAATTCTAAAACTAGACTAGTCCATAATCTAACCAGAATCTCTGGTCACACGCGTGGGTAAACGTTTTTTAGGGTTCCGTACCTCAAAAGGAAAAAACGGAACTCTTATAGGATCACTTTGTTGTCCGTCCGTCCGTCTGTCTGTCTGTCAAGACCCTTTTTCTCAGAAACGCGTGAAGGTATCAAGCTGAAATTTATATTTTATACTTTTTACTTTTTACTTTTTACAGACGTTTATGCCGCAAATTTTCGACACTCGCAAGGGAATGAAAACCTACAGGGTACTTCCCGTGAACTCAGAATCTTGAAATTAGCTACGAAGCAACGTCTTATAGCACAGATAAAGTAAAAATGCGAAAACCGTAAATTTTTAGTCACATCATATAATAAAAATATTTTTAATAAATATTCCTACAGGTTTGTACGGAACCCCATGTGCGCGAGTCCTACTCGCACTTGGCCGGTTTATTTTTCTCTCTTGAAGACCCTCACAAAACTAGATGGAAATTATTTCATTAGATACTAGCCAAAATCGTGTTACGACGTTGTTGTTTTTTTATTATTCGTTAAAAAAATTATGTCAACTAAAAAGAGAACACAGTAAACTAAATGTTCATTGCACTGTTCGTTCACTGCCTAGCCAAGATAAACAACCGGAGACCCAATAATGCTTTGCAGAAAACCTCTACAACGAACAATAATTTCTGATTTAAGTTTCTCACGTAGGGGAATAATGAAAAAATAAAAACTTATTAATCCTTTTGTGAACAACGATAACCGTTTTTGTCATAATCATGATAATCAATTTTCAACTTGAATGGCAGCTGGTTACATATGGTAACCAATTAGTTAGGAAAAATATAGTGTGCTACGCCATCCGGCCGAGAGAAAGGATGACATGCAAAATATTAGTACTGATAAATAAATAAATATCTAGGACACTTACACCAAGATCATCTGACCCCAAACTAAGCAGAGCTTGTACTATTGGTGTCAGAGACTGATAAACATACTTAAATAGATAATAACACCCAGACACCCAACAAACACAAATGTTCGTCACGTGAATGTACCCACGACCTCCGGTGCTAAAGGCAGGATCGCTGCCATTGCACCAACAGGCCAGTCTATAAAAAGTGAACCCGTCAAACGTTGGCACTTTATTATGTGAACCTCTATTTAAGCAGGATATTATTTATCATAGTTGAATGTAGTTTTATAATACAGACTTCAATAACAATCTGTTCATAAAATACTAGCTTCGCCCGCGTAGGCTATTTCTCCGGGTGAAATATAGCCTAAAAGAAAATTAGCCTAAGTCCCTCGCGGAAAATGTAGCTTTATATTGGTGAAAGAATCCTTAAAACAAATAAACAAACAATCAAATCTTTACTCTTTGAGATATTAGTATAGAAGTCTTATACAAAACTTTACACTCAGAAAAATAACAATATATAAAATAAATATTAATTAAATTCCTTCAACAAAGATTTTTTAGCTAACGCACAAGCCTTATCCAAAGGAGGCTTTATGATAATCTGCCATATCTCTTTAACCAACAAGTCCCAAAAGATATCATAGAGAATGCACGCTGACCGTTAATTTTTCCTTTCACACGAAGGATTTATGGCGTGTCACGGCACAAAGGTTCGGGTCTCTGCGGGACATTAGTTCGATGACAGATGAAGTCGATTAGGATTATTAGGATGAAGCTCGGGAACTACGGCTTAATTTACGCTTAGCGCTTAAATGAAATAATTAAGTGAGAGTTTTACGGTGTCGATGTGCTTGTGAGTGATCGATATGGTTACATCAAGCTTGGGATCACAGACTTTGTCAGCGACTATGCAGAGATCTATGAGTGCTTAGCGCTTTAATGCGATTAATTAAGTAAGCGTTTTCTGGTCTGGTTTAAGAGCTTTTGTTTCCCACAAGAATTACAATAAATTCACTTGTTTGAGAAAAATATTTAAATTGTAATAACTTAATGTAGGAGAGCGTACAATATTATCTTACTGCTAATTTAGATACTGGCGAGTGAAGAGAAATAAACACAATTAAAAGGGTAGTTACGTTAAAAAATCGAACGAACACACGTTAAGCCTGCTCGCACACGTCCGATAATCGGTGACCGATTTTTTGTAGGAGAAAAATAGAACGTACTGATAGCAATGGAGCAACGCACACGTCCGACAAAAAGTAGGTCAGAAATAATATGAAATACAAAATCGGCCCGATTATAGGTCCGACAAAAAGTCTGACGTGGGTGTGCACCCTTAAGTTCGAACACATAATTCGCCATCCACCGTCGAATCCCGTAAAAAAAAATACGTGTAAAATCGCAAGGTTAGTTGCGCGCGACTGGAAGTGGCCTTACCAACTACGCTCAGGCATTTTATCCATGGCTCAAGTAATGACTTAGATCCATACTAAAATTATAAATGCGGAAGTAACTCTGTCTGTCTGTCTCGCTTTCACGCCAAAACTACTGAACCGATTTAAATGAAATTTGGTACACAGATAGTCTAGATAGAGCCTTAGAAAGGACATAGGCTATTTTTTAATTGGAAAAAGTGTTGTAAAGGGTTGAAAAGGGGGATGAAAGGTTGTATGAAAGTATTGTAATTTTCAGAACTAGAAGCATAACACTTATATTTCAGGCTGTTGATTAGATATAAATAAATATGGCATTCAAAGTTTGTAAAAATGTTACCCTTAACAATTTTCAAAAAGTCTTCGTCTCGTAAAAAAATCATAACTCGAGAACTACAAACAATCGTACATGGGGATAGATAAGTAAGGTACTCAGTTGTCGCCCCGCTTTGGCTTGACACCTTGAAAGAAACATCCAGTATGTGATCGATGTGGTTACCTACATACGAAACGCTACTTTCGTTACGACATGTCAAATGCAGAAAATTTACGGGAATGACATTAGCACTCGTCTAATCGAAATGACATTCGCTGTCAGTTACATACATTTTTAACTCTTGGCTAGCCCCCCAGGTAACCACATCCCTCTGGACCTTTTTTGTATTTTTGCGTTTGGCCTTAGTCTCGTCTGGTGGTAAGCGATGACGAGGCCGATGGTGGTGACAAGCTTACCCAGAAAATGCTGAATAGGCATTCTCTGACCTTGAAGCCACTAAATCTGTACTATCATTGCTGATGCTGAACTTTTGGGATTCAAAATCAATGTTTGTGACTCAAAAATTGAAGGACTGAGCCTTTAAATTGTCGTTTTATTCATCTGAAGACCGAAAATTTTAAATAAGTACTTAAGTCTTAGGACGGGTTTTCGCCAGTTTGTCAGAACTCAGCTTATACGAATAAGGAAGAAAAACACAACCGTAGCTCACGTCACCCAAATCTGCACTGTACCCTCAGGTCACAGAGCTCAAAGCGGATAACCGCGACGCAATAACGAGATCAACCCGTCAGTGGCTATTGAGACGGACCGATATTATTTAAGGAAGATTTAGAAGCAACCTGTTCTCCGGAATGCGTTAGACCTAGTTGGGAAGCAAATAGATATCTTTGTGAATTTTACTTCTGGAGTTTGCGTGGCCTGTTTCTTTCGTCTTGTTATGGTAAAAGGTAAATAATTTATTTTATTATTGAATGATGCCCAAGTGTCTAAAGCCGTTTGCGTTTATAACTAGAAAACTGAAAAACGTGGATAATGTGATCACCTTTGCAGGTGAAAGAAAAAAAAAACAGAAAAAATAAAAATTCAGAAAAACACGGACAGGGACCGCCCATCATTAAAATCCCCACACTCTTTATCAGCTCGTCCCATCCCTTCGCAAACAAAAACAAAAAAAAGAGGCATATTTCCAAGACCGTCACGCACATGCAGCGAGTATCCTCTATCTACGGGACCCTATCGCCGTAATGTCGTACTGTACGACAAATTGGGGGTAGACCCTTTTTCTGCTGTGTCATAAACTGCCCGGAATAAATATGTTTTATGAAGGCAGTTTTAGTTTTGGTGGTAACTGGCTTTGGGAAGAAGTTTGATTTTCATGTGCAGAATTCTACATTTAGATTTTTTATTTATTGTTTGTTTTTGAAGTTTCTAAAGTGTTTTTGAAGATTAAGCTGGGCTATACCAAATTCTAGTGAAAATAATGTTAATTCATTAATTAATAAATAATTTTGCTTTATTTCACTACCATGTCAACTGTGTTAGACTTACTGATTTTTTTTCATTCCAAAATACATCTATCATATTTTTATCTTTGGAAATAAAGACAGTTGATTAATTTAAACAAATAAATATTTTTCACAAAATTATCCTCCTCATAACATCAAGGAGCTTAACTGTTTTCAACTATAAGCTTACCTACTTACTTTCGGCAAAACATAATAACTGAAATTTGTGTTAATATACAAACAAAATGTATTTTGCTTCAAACTTATTTTTATATGTTTTCACAGAACTGCCTAACTCCACCGAAGGAAATAGTGCCTATTGGATGCAGCCTAATTCTTAGGAGTTATTCGCAGGAGCAGGTACAGCCAACTTTCCAACCCTCACATCAAAGTTTTACCCTTTTCCCAGGAACGTCTACACGTATGTTGAAGTCTTCAGTATGATGTACACTTAAAGCAGGGCGTTAATTTTAATTCAGATACCTAATCTAACAAGGCAGTGGTATTTAGACCGGACTCAGAGTCAACCACAGAACGAAGACGTTCAAGACGTTCAGTACTTTTTTTTTTGCTTTTCTTTTTCAGGAGCCGTCGCCAAGAGCAATATCCGAAATGAGCTGCGAAGTTTCGACATAAAATATGTACAAAACGATGGTAATTACACACATCAAAAGTGTCTAGGGATCAACATATATTTTTGCAATAACTTTTCTCCTGATTGATATTAATTAAAATTTTCTTTAAGGATTCATCAAATAAAGTGTTTTCGTTTGTCTACAGTAACGATAAACCAAGTCACATTTGCATTAATAAAGAAATTTGCCATTTTCCTAATAAAGGGATTTTTGACATTTGAACCACTAACATTAAAGTTCGAAAAAAAGACTGAAATAACAGTTTTCTTTAAAATTTTATTGGGTAACTTAAACAATTAATAATCCGTGTTTCTACCGCGAACACTAACAACACAAGAACATCGGTTTGGCATACTCCAAATGAGTTCATCCAAATCACGCCGTGGAATGGCCGCCCATGTTCGTTGCAACAACAAAAAAAGGTCTTCTTGCGACTGGATACCCTCCATATTCGGCAGAGCTCTTCTCTGTAGCATATCCCATGCATGCTCAATCGGGTTCAAGTCTGGCGACTGAGCAGGCCAGGGCAGGACATTGATGTTAGCTGCGGCGAGAGTCTGTCTTACAACTCTTGCGGTGTGCGGTCGTGCATTATCATGCATTAACTGAAATAAGGGACCGATTTACACTTGTAGAGGAACGATGACGTCTGATACAATCGTCTCAGCATAAATTTGAGCGTTGAGGTTGCCTCTGATCCAAATCAACTCAGTTCTTCCACTGATCCAAATACCCGCCCATACCATGATGGTTCCACCACTATAAGGATGGACTTCCTGGCAGGATTTTAATCGCTGTTGGCGTCCAGGGGTTCTCCAGTGTCGTATACGTCTTGTATCCGGTCTCATACCAAAACGAGACTCATCAGAAAAGCACACGAAACGCCATTGTTCTTCTGCCCAATTTCTGTGTTCAAGAGCCCATTGATATCGAATCCTACGATTGTGCATTGCTATAGGTGGTACCCTTAGCGGTCTTCGGGAATGAAGGTTCACTTCATGCAAGCGGTTTCTGACTGTTTGGTCGCTAATTAAGTTCCCTGAAGAGTGATGAAGCCTCACGGCTAACATCATGGCGGTTATTGTTGGAGCTCTTCGAGTTTTGATTTGAATGTATCGGTCTTGTCTCCGTGTGGTGCAGCGATACCGTCCTCCATGGCGCTCAGCCACGGTACCAGTGCTTCGGTAACGTGTCCAAAGTCGACTGATAACACTCTGACTTGTATTCAGAGCTAAAGCCACAGTACGTTGCCGGGAACCAGCTTCTATCATTCCCACGGCTCTGAGCATTTCTTCCCTGCTTAAATGACGTCGCCGCTCCATAATAACGTTTGTTTTAATCAGTAGTAGGGAAACAGTAGCACTAATAATGTCTTCAATGCGTTGTATGTTTTTATAGGGAAAATATTGACAGCTGATTTTCATCTTTTACTAGAATTTGATTGACAGTTCCTGTTTTAAATTATGAAATGCACCAAAAAGGATCCATATAAATTTATAAAATCATAAATTTATTACAAAGCCACATCTCAATCTCAAGAAATCCGCATAAAAATGCTTGATCCCTAGACACTTTTGATGTGTGTACTTTGAGTATTTTACAATGTTCATTTTCATACTTTTAGATAGAAAACTAGAAGAAAACGAATTTCAAGCGGAATTCCGATATCGTTGCAAAATTCGATTACTAATAACGATAGTACTTGGTATAAAAAAAAAGTATAAAAAGGTTCTTGTAATGACCAAAATGGCTCTTTTCAGAGCCATACCCAACACCAGCATAATAGACCAGCCCTCCAAATGATGTCTACAGTACTTAACTCCTGGCTAGAGCCTCGGAGGTGGAATTTGTGCGAAAGGTAGGCGAAGTCTTGTCCAAATACATCATTTTGAAAGTTATTCATTGTCAGTGACAGTTAAGTCATCCCTATACATTTGAACGATTTCTATTGTAGAAATCGTCGTGGCGTGTTGCTCTTGGCTAGGCCCCCTGAGGTTTTTCAGTTGTCTTTGGGTAGAGAACAACCTGAGGTGTTGTTCATTTAATTCGTTTGCTTCGTCTCTCATAATAATAAACAAAAATTGAAAAACCCCCAGAAAACCATGCAACTCCGGTTGAAGGTAATACTGGTCATAAAAGAGACACCTAACTGGCACTTGGCTGTTAAAATATACATTCTGCGTCCTGAGCAATATGCGAAAGCTGTTAAGGCAAGCTCTTCGTACAATGCTGAGCATGTTTAGACCTAATTATTATAATAATAATAATAAAATCATTTATTTTCTCTCACAAAGGTACAATATTGGAATACAATTTCTCTTATAAACTAATTGCCATATGCCTTGTGTGTGAGAGACTGGTGCCTGATATAGGTTTAGGTAAAACCCGTGTTACAGGTCACCAGTGCTCCACCCCCCAGAGTAGATCTGGCTAATACGCGAAGATGATGATTGATGAGGAAAGATTGAAAATGTATTACATTATTTGTGAATATTACACTTAGTTAGTTACATTAAGGTTAGTAATGAGAGTGAGTTTATCATGCGAGGTTAATCTTTACCTAAAGAGTATTTCAGCATTATTTTTTTTTAGTTAAATTATTATTTTCAGTTTTTTAAATTATACAACTTTTGTGCATGAAAAAAAGCGTCAATAGTGGCTGTTACACTAGAAATAAACTTCAAATAAAATTTACAAGGAACCCTAAAAAAAGAAATTAGTAAATCTATACATTTTAATGAATAAGGTACACAGTAGCCAATTCCATAGGCCAGTGATCTTTATTTAAAACTGCAGCAGTAACTGTAGCAATTACTAAAGTTACCGAGTGCCAGAAAAAAAAACCTGAGCAAACATTTAACAAATGTGATTTCAACTAGCACTGGTATTTCAGGTTTGAAGTGAGTACGTGATGAAAGCAATATGCCCAAAGCTGACTGGCCTGTTGGCGCAATGGCAGCGATCCTGCCTTTAGCGCCAGAGGTCGTGGGTTCGATCCCCACCCATGACAAATATTTGTGTGACGAACATTTGTATTTGTTGTGTGTCTGGGTGTTATTATCTATTTAAGTATGTATTTAGAAATATTTAAGTATGTTTATCAGTCTCTGACGCCCATATTACAAGCTCAGCTTAGTTTGGGGTCAGATGATCTTGGTGTGAATTGTCCCAGATATTTATTTATTTAAAGACACTAACTGACCATAATCTAAATCTTAAATCTTGTACTGGATGCTCACAACTATCGATCAATTCAAAAAGTTGTACGAGTATTAACGAATCTGTATTTACGAAGGCTCCTAACTTGAAACGCAAACACACGGTACCCACACATTCGGCCCTAAACTTATTTATAGCTTATCTCAATTGCTAGGATATTGTTTTTCCTAGAAATTCACAATTTCTACGATTTGTAATCCTGAGAAATTCAGAATGTTTATTCGAAATTTATATGCAGAGAATCCAGAGATAAACTGGATGATTAAATTAAAAGGGTTTCAATCTGTTCCTTAACAGATTCGTAGTGCGGGAATCTCTCGTAACCATTGGAGAATTCAGGTCATTGATATAAAACATTTTTGTGACGTTTATTTATTCGATTCGAATATAAACCTGGAAAAGCAAAAGTTTTAATCAAATTGAAAAATAAAAAACAAAAAAACTGCGGATTAACTGAGGCATATATAAAAATATAAATAAATATCTGGGACAATTCACACCAAGATCATCTGACCCCAAACTAAGCAGAGCTTGTAATATGGGCGTCAGAGACTGATAAACATACTTAAATATTTCTAAATACATACTTAAATAGATATTAACACCCAGACACACAACAAATACAAATGTTCGTCACACAAATATTTGTCATGGGTGGGGTTCGAACCCACGACCTCCGGCGCTAAAGGCAGGAACGCTGCAATTGCACCAACAGGCCAGTCAATATGTATGAATGCTCTTTGACTGAGGTTACTGCATGTACAAACAGGCTATGCTTTTTCCACATGAAAAGATTAATACCGCGTCAGATTTAGTTTTTTCATCATTGATGAAGTGTGAGTTTCTCAATGTTCCGTTAACCACAGCTGCAACAATGGTCGTGTTCGTATGATGCATTATTTATAACAAGTCAAACACGTCTATAATGATTAGAACAAGTGTTTTTGTTTGTAAGACCAAACCTTTTTTCCCAAGATCTACTAAGAATTAATCTAGATCTAGATCAAAGGTGACCTCTAGTGGTAATCCTGAGACTTCTTGAAACAGCTATATCAGCGCAAAACTTTTGCTTTGATATAATAACTACGAGGTTTGCTTTAGTTGCAAATGAATTTAAAACTTTAAGTAAACGCTAAGAATCATAATCACTTCAAAAAGTATTTTTATTTAATAGATTAAACTTTCCAATCGAACTGCCGAGATCATTAAATAAGTAGATTGACTAAATAAAAAAAAGAAAAAGAAGGCTAATGGATATTGTCTGAAATACGTAAACAGACACATGGATATAAAGTTTAATTCAACAAACCTTTAACGTCTTCCTCCACTGCTTTGGACTCGTGGCCAGATCCAGTTGAGTTGAATTCATGATGAAACAGATCCGGTTTGCGGAGCTGGAGAACACGCCATCATGAGACAGCAATGCACACACTACTTGGACTTGTTACGATTATTATACTGTACTGATGGCGTTCATAGTACCGTACCTGTCGAAACTCATTCGCCGCAAGAACGACAGTGAAGGTAGACTAAGTTATTAAATGAATAAAAACATGCAACCACCCTCAAATGTTTAAAAATAGTTGTCAGTTGCCAAATAAAAAATAAATTACAGTATAAGGAATAGTATTCAAGTTCTAATTCCGCATGTTGTTCTAATAATCATGCATTAATAATCATTCATCGTTCTGGTGAATTAATAAATGCTTGATACGGCTTTGGCCATAATAAAGACCACAATATTTTGATCTTTATACACTTTACCTAAGGTCCAAAACCAGTGACACAACATTACAGCGCCAAAAAAAGCTCCTATAGAACGGCACAGGTAGTAGCTTTGCGCCGTTTGCATCTAACGGCTTTTTACAACCTGCAAAAGAGATCACCGGTCTACCAAGTGAGAGCTTCAACTTGAAGCCTTCAAATGATTTCTTGAAAATAACAACTTGGTTTATTTGTACAGAAAATACAAAAGGTATCGTTTATCTAAATAACCAGTTATAGAATACCACTAAGTTACCACTTAAGAGTGCCCGACAGGGTCCATATTGGTCATGTATCATACTAGCGTTCAGGTTCATAATAAGGTAAGGACATAAAGTAGTAAGTAAAACGGTACTTACAGACTAACTTTTGACTCCACAACAAGTGATTATTTCATGTTAATTAATTATTTATATTGGGATTTAGAAAAAAATACTATTTGCTCCTTGTTGGTCACGTTTCGGATATTTGTCACATTTGAGCAACGCCAAATTAGTATGCAGGTGAAGGAAACGAATAGGGCATTAATTGACAACCACCACCATTGTACCACCAAAACTTAATGTTTTTAACTTATACTTAATTACATATTTATTTGTTACATCGGGTGCATATCGGTGCACCTAAAGTTATTTCGCCGAAATTGTTCTTCCTACCGATTTGTAATCCGAATGATCACTCAATGTTTATAACACGCATGTTTCCGAAATTTTAATTAATATTATTTTATTCCCACTGTTGTTTTTCATAACCCCTTTATCCCTTATCATAATTTCCATAATATTATTATTAAAATGTTTTTTTTTATTTTAGCAATGAATTTTCGGAATTTTGAAATTTGGAATATTGTTTTTCGGGCCAATGAAACTTCGGATTTTTAATTATTCGTACTACTGAGAGTCGGAAATTTTATGTTTCGGATTTGTGACTATCGGAAAAATAAACTTCGTGTTTTTGAATATTCGGAACTCTGTTGCTTCGGAATTATGATACGGATTTTTGAAAATCGGAATATTGAAAATCGAAATTACGTGTTCCGGAATTTTTGGGTGTTCCTGATCAACAGTACCACACATCACACGGTAATATTTCAGATTTGCCATACAATGCTGTTGGTGATCTTCTTCTTAGGTGTAGGTGACGCTACACCTTAGAGTGGTGATCACAAGCCGAACATGTATAGGTGGCAGTTGACACAAGACGTCTCTTGCGTCTCTTGTCTTCCTCAAAGTTAAAAACATTTACTGATCGCAGTCTTCTGTTTGGGTCTCCAGTTGCGGTAGAGTGCATTAATGGCAACTGGGACACCTTAAACGGCTGCGAACGTGGTACCATTACGAGGCTTACAGAAAATACATTACTGATAAACATACCGGCCATCCCAAATCTTAAAATCCTGTATTTATGAAATCAGTGGTTCATTTAAACCAATCTCTTTACCCATTCAAATGGGTCAATAACTCAAGCTATACTAACACTTACTAATATATCCATATTTACAGATGTGGTCGAACAAAACAAGTATGTCCAACAAAACGCTCGTTACAAATTGTTTGAATTCAATACAAGTTTCCAAACGGTCCGAAAAGTTATTAACAGAACAATTAACCCTTTCTCAAGTCTATAGGGTCGATAATTGCTTAGGGTTATTGTTGAGGCGCTTATGAATTTGTGTCGGCGGTTTCCTATGATTTACCTAAGGGTTTTATTGGGTATTTAATACCAAAATTTGTAAAATAAAGCAACAGAGTGTTCTAGAGGTTAGCAACAATGTTAATTAAATAAAAGCAAAGGTCGGTGACCAAATTACTTGTTTCGTTTCGAAATTCAAAGATCTATCCTGGGTTAAGCGACGTGTTTCCTAATTTTTTGGAATCTTGACTTTAAGGAAAGAGATCACTCTTTTATTGACAACAGAGTTATATAAAACAGGTCCCGATGACATATTCAATATTATGTGGAAAGTTAATTTTATGTCGGTCTAAGACCGGTTATTTAATCAAGGAGAATAAAACTCAAATTCGGTGTAATTTTCAAAGTGTCTATTTGAAGTATTTCTTAGATTTGATTTGTTAAAGAGTTTTGATTTCTAAGTTCAGTTCTGGCACAAACAAGTTTATAATCAAAAAAAGGTATTGAGTCACAACTTATCTAATACTTACTTTCCAAAGCAAAAACCCACAGCCATTGTTTAAGTAAATAGGGACTTTCAAGTGCTAAATAACAAACTGTAATAACCAAATAATTATCGCAGATAAAGACCCAGTAATTACAGTAATTTGGAGAAATTAAGATAGGGGTGTCACGCCTGGAAAGGTTTGTAATACGACATTTGAAGTGTTGAATTTAATGATTGAACTTAGTAATCAGTACATTTTTCTATAACGAATGGTAAAGTAAGTAGTCTATATAGGTACTGTCCCACTGCAACTGGGCAAAGACCTCCATTATTGAAATCAAGTCATCGCTACAATTGATGGGTATTGGCTTAATCAAGAAACTTGCCAAATGCGGGTTGGTGATCAACAAGAATCCTAAAACACACTTTGCCCGACGTATTTGAACCCTCCAGATTTTGGGCTCTGTTATACCATTCGGCAACGGAGGTGTTGCAATAACTAATATTTTTCTCAAAATATCTTTAAACTTCCTTATTTATGTTAAAATAATCTTAAATGTTTGTTAATTTCATCAGGAGAAAGTGATCAGATAAAATTCCAACGTGATAGACACGCGTAGGTTGATTTGGAAATGACACTGCAGACGAAACACCTCAGTAGAAGACTCGAAGAACTTCTTCCTTCAGAATAGTCTCGGGTTTGCGGAGGTTCTGTCACCTTTGGCCCAGTGTTGGTGCTTAGATAATAAAATTATAAACGTTCCTCTGAGCCTGATCAAAAACAAAAACTACTACTGTAGCACGTGTTTACAGCTGCGGCACTGTTTACCAACGCTGCATACTGGCTGATTATGTAGGTATACAGATAGGAAATTGCTATGGTATATAATCTTGATCAAAATGAAAATCACCTTTTAAGGTTTCCACAAAAAAAATACAAAAATGGCTGTCCGGTGTTATTAAAGAACCTTGATCAAAGCGAATTTATAATGTAAACCAATATTTACTAAATAAATCCTACATCACTTACTGATTAAAGCTGATTGGCTGATCGCAGATAGAGAGAAATGAAATAATTAAAAAAAGGGAGATTTTTATTAATGTTATTATCTGCTAGTCCAATCATCGTTATCAAGTGTAGCTGCTAGCCCTATCTTCGTTATCAAGTTACGCTGCATTGCTATTTAATTAAATTAGAATAATATACGGCATTATAAATCCGGAATAAAGGGAAGTTACGCTCCCTTGGTGATTTAAATTTAATGTTTCTTGGAGTTTGGTTCTTGTTTATTGCTGTAGATTAGCTTACAAAGGCTTATTAGTGTCTACTCTGTTTGTTTATCTACGGCTTTCAAAATAATGCATTATTTTGAGAAAAAGATTCAAATTGAACACAGACGATTAACTTTACTTACAATACTACTTAAGTGTACCATGATACTCGTTACTCCAATTATAACATTACCGCAGCTCCTGTTTAAGCTGATGTTATCATTAAGTCTCGATACTCCTGGATATATTCAAATGTAAATACTTGTCGTTGAATCAAAATACGTTGACATGATTTACACTGAAACACAAAATTAATGGTTTGTTTGATTAATAAAACAATTAAGTGATGGAACTCAGGCGCTAGGTAAGCTTCAATGAACAAAATAGGTTACCTATGTAAACCAGGAGAATTGTGAGGAGAACAAGTAGAATTTGTATTTTTGCACCAAAGTCAGTCGTCATTTGCAAGTCCAAACCCAATGTGATTGCGACGTGTACTTAGTATAAAAAGAGTACCTACCACGCAGCTTTTGCCAAACCGAAAAACCAACTAACGCCTTACAAATAGTATTACTCATTCTCGCATATTTGTAGTTTTGCTGTATACTAAATAACAGGATATCATAACGAATAAGTAAGGGGGGTGAATAAACAATTGGAGCATCTTCGGCAGTCACTTAATTCATCATAACCTTATTTTTTATTTCTTGAAAAAAAAAAAAAGATCATCTGACTCCAAACTAAGCAGAGCTTGTACTATGGGCCTCAGAGACTGATAAATATACTTATATATGCTTAAATGGATAATAACATAACACAAATGTGCGCCACATAATGTTTGTCATGGGGGATTTCGAATTCGAACCCACGATCTCCGGCGCTAAAGGCAGGATCGCTGCCATTGCGCCAACAAGCCAGTCAGGCCAACAATAGAAAATATAACACCCTTTAAGTATTTTCTTTTCTTGAATCTTTACACATTTTTAATCTGAAGGTATAGTATGTTTAGCGATAACCGCTTACCATCAGGCGGTCCGCGTGCTTGATTGTCACCGACACAGTATAAAAAAAAAACTGCAGGCGACAACTGCAGGCCAAACGTCACGTCTCCGTCCCGGGTCTCGGTCGCGCGCGCGTACCTAAACTGGCTCCCATTCGAAGCCATAGTGATAAGTTTAGTAAATTCTCCTTGAAATTGTTAATTTCATTTCAATTTTTTTATTAAATTATTTGCTTAATTATTGCTGCTATTTGAAGTTCTTTATATTCTAGAGAAGTAAACTAATGAATAAATATTTTAAACATCACACGTTTGCCGCCAAACGAGACACAATAGAAAATCTATTGTTTGCCGGTCACCGGTGACCTCCACGCGGCGGTGAACGTGTTAAGAAACACCGTAGACGATAGGTTCACCACAGATCAAGCGTAAAAAAAGCGAACTTTGTACCGTTTTTCTCAATTTAAGTAGGTTCGTCACCAGTTTGGTTGTATAAACACATGTACAAATGTGCAAATGTAATATTAGACTAAAATGTTTGTTTGGCACACAGCTTGTATGTGTGTGTACGTGCAAACTGCGAAAAAGATTTAAATTATGTGCTAATGGCACCCGTTTTAAGAAATCGTATTTGTAATCTACCTAGTTGTGTGATAGGTAAACGAATGTTTGATGTTGCCAAGTTAGGAATTCATTTGCACATCAAGTATGTACTTGCTTTGTGATTTGGATTGATGAGTCAGTAATTTCAGAGTGTCTAACATACACAAGACTTATTTATTATATACATATTTTGTCTTCATGTTATTTACTTCAAAAATTCCGAAATTGTTTGGTCTGAGTCGGATTGATCGGTGCAATAATTTAGATTTTTGTTTCTTACCGTACGAGATGCAGTTACAACGAATTCCATTACCACACATACAGTTTTAAAACAATAACCGATTAAAAAACTTTATGTATCATTTTTAAAACGTTAAGATAAGATAAATAATCTTTATTGCACAAACAAAGAAATACAGCAAGTTAAACAGTAAGGAGACATCAAATGTACAATATAGGCGGTCTTATCGCTTTAAAGCGATCTCTTCCAGACTACCTTCTGAAGAGAGACTTGTATAATATAACGGGTAAGGCTGTGCAAAATAAAGGCTAAGTAAGAGATATTTAAATAATAAACTAAATGAATTGTGTTACATAAAATACATATAGGTATTGCGATAGGATCACCAGTTTCCATTTTTAAGGACTGAAAAATAAAGGATGAGACATAATAAAATACTAGGTTACAGAGAGAGGAAGTATGATTTGACTTGGGATTTAAAGACATGTAAGGACTGAGATTTGCGGATGGGTAAAGGTAAGGAATTCCACAGACGAATGGAGCGAACAACAAATGATTTGGAATAATAGGAAGTGGAATGTGAGGGGACTGTTAGATGCAGTTTCCGACAAGACCGCATGTCTTCACTTTTGGCAGATTGCAGAAAGTGAAATACACACATCAAAAGTGTCTAGGGAACAACATATATTTTTGCAATAACTTTTCTCCTGATTGATATTAATTAAAATTTTCTTTAAGGATTCATCAAATAAAGTGTTTTCGTTTGTCTACAGTAACGATAAACCAAGTCACCTTTGCATTAATAAAGAAATTTGCCATTTTCCTAATAAAGGGATGTTTGACATTTGAACCACTAACATTAAAGTTCGAAAAAAAGACTGAAATAACAGTTTTCTTTAAAATTTTATTGGTTAACTTAAACAATTAATAATCCGTGTTTCTACCGCGAACACTAACAACACAAGAACATCGGTTTGGCATACTCAAAATGAGTTCATCCAAATCACGCTGTGGAATGGCCGCCCATGTTCGTTGCAACAACAAAAAAAGGTCTTCTTGCGACTGGATACCCTCCATATTCGGCAGAGCTCTTCTCTGTAGCATATCCCATGCATGCTCCATCGGGTTCAAGTCTGGCGACTGAGCAGGCCAGGGCAGGACATTGATGTTAGCTGCGGCGAGAGTCTGTCTTACAACTCTTGCGGTGTGCGGTCGTGCATTATCATGCATTAACTGAAATAAGGGACCGATTTACACTTGTAGAGGAACGATGACGTCTGATACAATCGTCTCAGCATAAATTTGAGCGTTGAGGTTGCCTCTGATCCAAGAATTAAGAATTAGGAATTATTTATTCGCATAAAACATTGTATAAATGGTTTTAAAATAAAGTTTACAGAACATTTATGCTTAGTCAATATAAAAGAGACATGCAAATATATTTTCAAACATAATTATGTTAAACTCAAGATTAACACAATACAATTAAACTTTCACTAACTTAACAATAACACTTGACATTTTTGACATAAACATTACGAAAAACAATCATAATAAAGACACGCCAAAGAACAGAAACTAGTACTTCTCTTCTAGAAATTCTTTTAAATGGTAGAAGGTCTTAGACAGCAACCATTTATTTAACCCTGTCTTAAATTGCCTTGAATTTAATGTTTTAAATTCATTTGGCAAATGGTTAAAAATTTTCACACACATTGTCAAGCAGCTTTTACTATATTGCATCGTCTTCGGAGTATCGTGTAACACTAGTCTATTAGGATTTCTACGGTTTCTAGGGTATATCTGATATGCCCGTTTAAATAGCTCATAATTCTGTTGTACAAATACGCAAATTTCATAAATATAAAGAGATGTTAATGTTAATATTCTAAGGTTTTTAAAAAGGGGTCGGCAGGAAGTACGTGGCGAGACACCACAAATTGCCCTTACGCACTTTTTTTGTGCAATAAATGCTCTATTGATGCTGGTACCATTACCCCAAACAATTAACCCATAGCGTAATATGGATCCAACATAAGCATGATATGCATCAATGGCAATTTTTAAAGTTGTAACAGTTTTAACTTGCTGTAATGCATAAACAAACTTATTAATTCTGTTACAAATATTTTCTATATGTGCTTTCCAATTTATATCTCTATCAATAGTCAATCCTAGAATTTTAACTTGTTGCACTTCATCAATGCTAGTGTTTTTATAGTGTATGTCATTCTTATTCAAACTAATATTCTTATAATTATTAAAATGGATATAATTGGATTTAATTAAATTAATTTTCATATTGTGTATGTCAAGCCATTCAATAAATTTTTCAATAGTGCCATTTATGTCCATAACGTGATCAGTAATTGTTTTACTTGTTTTGTCTGACGTAATAATTATGGAAATATCGTCAGCAAACAAAACGCATTTGTGGTCTGTTACATCAACAATGTCATTGATGTAGATGAGGAACAAGATTGGGCCCAGCACGCTTCCCTGTGGCACACCGCATCCTATATTGTTATATTCAGAAAAGTGAGAGATAACTTCGTTTTGCTGGTTCATTTTATTTATAGCCACACATTGTTGCCTGCCTGTCAAGTAAGACTCTATCCATTCTAATGCCGGCCCCCTAATTCCAACTGCTGCCATTTTCTGTAATAATAACGAATGCGAAACGTGATCGAAGGCTTTTGATAGATCAATGAAGAGAGCAGTGGTCCAGTTCTTGGCATTAACGGTGGATATGAGAGTCGTTACGAGACGATGTAAGGCTAAAGTTGTGGATTTATTTTTCTGGAAGCCATACTGTTCATGACTAATGATCTCAAACCTATCAAAGAAGCTAATGAGTCTCTTGTGCATACATTTTTCAAAAACTTTTGAAAATATCGGAATCAGTGCAATGGGTCTGTAACTATTCACATCCTCGCTCTTACCCTTCTTGAATAAAGGTTTTATGATTGACCGCTTCAGAAGTTCAGGAAAGCTACCAGATATGAATGATGAGTTTACTAAATGAGTCAAAATAGCAAGGATTTCAGTGACGCATTCCTTTATAATTTTAGTATTGATTTCATCGTATCCCTCCGAGCTAGTATTTTTTAAGGACATAACTTCTCTTTTGACTTCTGCTTCCGACAAAGGTGTCAAAAATATCGAGTTTGATACCTGCTTGGTGCTTATTGCTTTTTTTGGTTTGGACCAACCAAAAAAAGTAATAAGCTCAGTTCCAAATCAACTCAGTTCTTCCGCCGATCCAAATACCCGCCCATACCATGATGGTTCCACCACTATAAGGATGGACTTCCTGGCAGGATTTTAATCGCTGTTGGCGTCCAGGGGTTCTCCAGTGTCGTATACGTCTTGTATCCGGTCTCATACCAAAACGAGACTCATCAGAAAAGCACACGAAACGCCATTGTTCTTCTGCCCAATTTCTGTGTTCAAGAGCCCATTGATATCGAATCCTACGATTGTGCATTGCTATAGGTGGTACCCTTAGCGGTCTTCGGGAATGAAGGTTCACTTCATGCAAGCGGTTTCTGACTGTTTGGTCGCTAATTAAGTTCCCTGAAGAGTGATGAAGCCTCACGGCTAACATCATGGCGGTTATTGTTGGAGCTCTTCGAGTTGTGATTTGAATGTATCGGTCTTGTCTCCGTGTGGTGCAGCGATACCGTCCTCCATGGCGCTCAGCCACGGTACCAGTGCTTCGGTAACGTGTCCAAAGTCGACTGATAACACTCTGACTTGTATTCAGAGCTAAAGCCACAGTACGTTGCCGGGAACCAGCTTCTATCATTCCCACGGCTCTGAGCATTTCTTCCCTGCTTAAATGACGTCGCCGCTCCATAATAACGTTGGTTTTAATCAGTAGTAGGGAAACAGTAGCACTAATAATGTCTTCAATGCGTTGTATGTTTTTATAGGGAAAATATTGACAGCTGATTTTCATCTTTTACTCGAATTTGATTGACAGTTCCTGTTTCAAATTATGAAATGCACCAAAAAGGATCCATATAAATTTATAAAATCATAAATTTATTACAAAGCCACATCTCAATCTCAAGAAATCCGCATAAAAACGCTTGATCCCTAGACACTTTTGATGTGTGTAGTTCCTTGAGGTACGGAGGTGAAAGGGGATTAAACAAGACAGTGTAGAGAAGAGACAGAATATGAAGATCTCGGCGAAAACGTATTGGAAGCCATTTCAACTGTGCCCGGAATTGAGAGACATGATCGAATTTACGCAAACCGTAAATGATGCGTATGCAGAAGTTTTGGAGGCACTCGAGTTTATTGAGGAAATTTTCGCTAATATCTAAATAACAACAATCGGCATAGTCTAGGATTGTTAATAGCAGAGCATGTACGAGAGCAATTTTGGTGGGTATGGGTAAAAAGTTGCGGAGTCTACTGAGGGAGCTTGCCGATGCAAACATTTTCCGGCTTACCTCGCCAATCTGCTTTTCCCAATTTAATGTACCATCAAGATAGATACCAAGGTTTTTAACTGTATTGCTGTAAGTTATATTGCTTGTAGTTAGTTAGTGTAACGTTCAATTGTGATAAGAAAGATACTGGTTTTTTTTTTTAAATTTCATGCTAGGTCATCAACATTTTTATTTTACCATTAATGCATTCAAGAAATTTAGTTCTGCGAACATAAATTAAAATTAAAGACACTACTTCTTCATGACTGTTCAACAAGTCTACATGCTATAAAATAAATACAACTTCCTTATTAAAATAGTTAACCATTATCTTTGGGACAGTGATGTCGGCATATGACAAACAGAATGTCAAGTAGTCTCCCGTATTAATTTTAACTTGAGAGCTGTTTGCCTTGTTTTGAACCCCAGAGGTCAAACTTCATAATTGTAATACTGAAATGTTAATCAGAAACTCCGAGCCAATCCCCAAGTTATATAAGCAAATATGCATTAGTATTGTCGGTTTGAGCGAGCCCAATAGGCCTAGAATCCTCGAATCCAAGCCAGCTTGTACGGAATTTCGACTTTGAAATAGTCTGTTCCCTTCAAAGTTCTCCTTGTTGTCTTTGAAAACCCGTTACGCCTCAGGCTTTTGAAACACAACTTCGCTTAATATTAAAAAAAAAATGTACAAATCATATTTATTGATACAAATGAAAGTGGAGAACAAATAACAAAATACTCTAAGGCGAAGAAATACGTTTTTCATGTTTATATTAGTTATGATAGTCTTCTGTTCTTCCCCTTAATTCCAGTTAAATATAAATAAATTTCTGGCACAATTCACAGCAAGATCATCTGACCCCAAACTAAGCAGAGCTTGTATTAAGGGCGTCAGAGACTGATAAACATACTTAAATATTTCTAAATACATACTTAAATACATAATAACACCCAGGCACACAACAAATACACATGTATGTACACACAAATATTTGTCATGGGTGGGGATCGAACCCACGACCCTTGCGCTAAAGGCAGGATCGCTGCCATTGCGCCAACAGGCCAGTCAATATGTTACGGATAATTAAAAAAAACAATGAGCTAAGGTTACAGAAACGAAAACACGAGGTTCAAAATCTTACTAATATTATGAATGCAAAAGTCTGTCAGTATGTAGGTACGTGTGTTACTCTTCCACGCTAAAAAAATCTTAACAGATTTAGATGAAACTTCACAGTAAAATATCTTTAACATCAGAATAACACATAGGCTACAATTTATAAAGATTAAAAAATGTATATAGATGAAGTCCACGCGGGGGAAGCCGCGGATGGAGAGCTTATATTAATAAATCTAATAAAAATATATATATTCTTCACTTCAACGAATTTTTGTTCGATTAATTATCCTGTTACAGGTAACATTAAACTACAACTTGTTCGCTATTGTGATTTACCATAAGAGCAACTCGGTTCAGTTGCAATTGAAAATTCATGACACTGAACACAGAATACATTTCCTTAACTAATAATTTTACTAAGCAGTTAATGATCATAATAATGACTATCTATTAATAAAAACAATATTCATTACTGATAACGATTAACTTACAAATTCCCATGTTTGTGTTGCCTAAACGGTACTCAACTACTTGGACACTGCCTGTATAGATTGATGTGTATATTGACTGATTGGTGTCATCATACTACACTCCAAAAAAGTTGAATTCAGGCACTGTCAAAACTTCATCACTGATGTCGGAATCGCACGAATTCACGGTTTTTATTGTGAACATGATCTCCAAAGTGTTTTCTCCTAGCATACTCGTATAAGTCGCCCCTTTGGTATCCACAAACGTTGGTAATACTTGAATTGCGGTAAAAGGTGTACCGGTTTCATAAGCGTATACGAACAGTACTCTATTCTTGATTTTGATGGTGATATTAGCGTCTTTTGCATCAGGAAATGGAGTGCTGAGTTTATATCTGGTCGCTTCGATGGTCTCCGTGAGACCAGGGTTTCTATTGCAGAAATCTTGCACTCTACCTTCCACTGCCTTCACATCTTCTGCTAATGTCTTCCAAAATTCAGCATCAGTTTCCAGCGAACCTTCAGTTTTTGGTTTCGAGGAAGGATTTGGATATGTTCCTTGGAGATTAGCACATGGGAAAGAATGTTCGTGGCTATAAATCTTAGACTCTGCTATGCCTATGAAGAGGCCAGTTAATGTAAGTGTCAAATACATCGTCGACAAACAGTAGCTCCTGGATGAATGTTATTCGATTACTAACTTTATATCATAGCCTACTGGGTAATACAGGATGATAACAGTTCGAACTGCAAATGCGAACCAATATGCCAATAACCAATTTGCCTTCAAAACCAAACATTCAAACATCATATACAGGCTGTATATTCTTTGAACTATGAATGAAACTACTGCTGTAGTGTATGACTCGTATTGATCCGTTGCGTTGTCACAATGACTAGAGATCCTACTCATAGCGTATAGGTTTTCGGTTCTATTTCCAATAAGGACAAACATTCATGAAAAAAAAAGTGTTTTTTCTGTGCATGAGTGTTATAAAATAAAAATATCCCTGGACATTATTCCACACAGCGCCATCTAGCCCCAAAGTAAGCTAATTAAAGCTTGTGTTATGGGATACTAGACAACGGATAAACATACTTAAATACATTTTCTTTTGTAAATACATACTTATTATACATAGGAGACACCCAGACCAGTACAAACAGACATGTTCATGCACACAAATGTTTGTACTGTGCGGGGATCGAACCCGCGACCTCTGGTGTAGTAGCCAACTTCTTAACCATTACACCAAGTCGGTCGTCATTATTATCTGAATGTCTATAAAAAGGTTTGTGTATGTTTAGTATCGTTTCAGCCCCCCGAACCAGTAAACTTGTTTTAACTCTAGTAAATTACTTGCCTGGCGGCAGAATTCAATTTTGTTATGTTTCAATATTGTATGTTGAAGCCAGCTTTCGTTTTCGTAAACCAAAAAATATTTATAGACGCTCCCCATACTAAAAAATAGACTTAAAAATAAAAGAAAACAAAACGAATCGAAACCGGAAGTTTTATTTATTATTTATTTATTTGTTAAGCCATGTGTTAAGTTAGAACTTGTAGTTATTTGAATAGCCCTGTATTATATATGATTAACGTTTGGGAAAACCAAAGATAGCGTCATTTGAGCTGTACCCATGTGCGTCATCTGTCTTTATGTCTGTGTAAAAACACAGTTGCATAAAATTCGACAATTGATATCGTTTCATTTCAGCATTTAGTATAAACTTATTATTTACTCTACTTTAAATAGTAGTCGTAGGTAAATTTGAAAGACATCTACTTATAATAAACTCAGAAATGGCGCGATTCAAATTAGCACATGCTATATTTACGAGTATATCAAAGGTTTTCCCAAAATGTTGTGTAATGAAAATGTATCACAGCTACTATAATTAAATTGACATGTAATTATAACAAGCGTTACGTTACAGCACATTGTACAAGATTTATACGGCAAAGAGTATGTTGCACTATGAAAATTGAATTGAAAATGAGTTTAATTATAACTTGTAAGTGAATGACGTAGCAACGCGAGAAAGATGAATGGGCAATGGACAGAGCACATAGCTCAAAAAACTAATGGCTGTTGGGTAGAAAAAAAATAGGATTTGGAGATTGTTTGAAGACAATCGCAGTGTTTATTCCCCCCCCGCAAGGTGGAGGGACGACCCGTACCTCTACCACGAGTTGCCACTTTAAATTTACATTATCGTTTGCGTAAAAATATGTATTGGAATTTGACATGACATGCCATGACAATGTCAAATCTCAATACATTTTACACACGCACAATACACATAAATAACACTCTCTCAAATGTAATTGACTGGCTAATTTCTAATAATATTAAAATCAATTTAAGTAAGACAAATATTATAACATTTAAACAATACACTGGTAAATTAACTATGGACATTAAATTTGTACAATCTAAAACAAAATTTTAACAAAAAAAAACAACTTCAAAAAAAACTACCTATTCCAAAACAAAGCACTAAAATGTAAAGAAATAATTGCGTTTTCTTATAAATCTTATACGATAATATATAGTAGGTACAATTATTGTTATTGTTGGAGTCGGTGTCAGCCAAGGAAACACTACAATATACCTAGCAATATACCTATATCTTTCATATCACGTTTTCGTATGTATGTAGGTAGGTTCCAAACCTACATTAAATATAAATAAATAAATAAATATCCCTGGACATTATTCCACACAGCGCCATCTAGCCCCAAAGTAAGCTAATTAAAGCTTGTGTTATGGGATACTAGACAACGGACAAACATACTTAAATACATTTTCTTTTGTAAATACATACTTATTATACATAGGAGACACCCAGACCAGTACAAACAGACATGTTCATGCACACAAATGTTTGTACTGTGCGGGGATCGAACCCGCGACCTCTGGTGTAGTAGCCAACTTCTTAACCATTACACCAAGTCGGTCGTCAAACATTGGTTACTACTTTACAATTGCACGCCACCTATTTGGCTAACTGTAGCAGGACAACCTAAACTTAAGACCCATCTTCGTATGAATACCTACGGTTGTAATAAATACATTTGACTTTGACTTTGACGTACTGATTATGGTAACAAAGCGACAGTGTTTTTTCACAAAATTAGCTTCGTATAAACCTTATCTAAAAGTTTGTATTAAAATTATTTACTTATTATCAGCAATTTCTAGCACGTAAATGAATACATCTACACTCGGTTTCAAAAAAACATCGCAGTAAAAACGGATATTTTAACTCACCTGCCATTAGTTCGCAACTTTGACAAGTGATTCACAAGTTCAATAAAGACATCTGCCACTTGTCTCATTAAAATTGAGTGTCTCAAGGAATAATTTACTGTTAAATTTGGCCCATGAAGGTATACAGAAGAATATCAATTCAACAATCTTAAAGTAAACCCGCTAAGAAGACGTCTTCTTCTTTTTTTGACGTAGAAGATGATATCTGGCAGATATCTTATTAGAAGTAAAAAAAGACATCTTCATTATTTCAGTAAAAAAACAAATACAGATAAAATCTGTTATATAATCAAAGAATAATGTTATTTTGTTGCATCGTTTCATGTTAAACGGTCAATAACTCTCAAAATGCCCACTATTTTTACTTAATGAGTTCTCCTGTAAAATTGCGATTTTGTAGATGTCTTTTCCTACTTTGCTGCCACTATTATGGTGGATACAAGCTACCTGCTACTTACTAGGATTCAGTACAAGAGAGCTATGTTCAGCTGATGATGTGATGACGTCTTATGATGGCTGCTAATGATGATAATGGTGGACTTAAAAGCGTCATTGCGCGGTAACGAACACTAACCACTCCGCCAACTGCAAGCAACAGTACGTGGGATGGGACATGGGGCCTACTTCTGAACTTTGGAGAGGCTAAAATGAGACAAAACGTATACTACGTCTCATGAAATAGGTTACATAATATATTTTGCACGATAAAATATTGTTATTTAAACCAAAAAATTAAAATAATATAAGTTTGAACGTATCCTACTTCGTTGCGTAGGTATTTATAAGCGTCATATTGTCATCGTATGCTCTATTCGTAACCAGAACAAAATCATTTTGTGATTAAAGATTGTGTGTCTTAATATTTATTTAGGAAATATTTGGTAATAAATATAAATAATTATGAATATATAAATATGCGCCAGACAACACACCTCTTGTAATGGTCTCGAAGTAGGGATTAATATCCCTGTGTTACGAGGTATCACACAAGGCAAATAAGCCAGGGGCGTCTCCCAGCACACCCAGACCCGAGTCAATTCAGAAAAGATCGTTTCCTGAATTGACCCGACCGGGAATCGAACCCGGGACACTACGGAAATCGAGGCGGGAAACCGTGCTACAGCGCACTACGCCAAAATAGGAATAGGAGAAGTGAAACACTCTTTTCATTTATTTAGGAGTTAACTTATTTACACAGTAATTAAAGAATAATAGTGAAGCAGAGCTCATGCGCACCGAGGCAAAATGATCTCCAGGTTTTTATCGAGCCTAGTACGTAGGTAGTAGAAATTGCACAAGAAATACAAAACAAGAGTGACAAAATTTTAATCCAGCTGATATCTTCTATCTTCAAGATGCTGTTATTGGTAACAGGGGCCTTATAACGATTTCAAGCTTTCTCGCATTTGTCTGTAAATTATTCCCATTAATTACGTCATGGAAACTCAACTTCTGCGCGGCGTATTAGTATCACGAACTCGTTCTTGTTCGACGTTTCATACCATTGTTTAACTGTCAAATAGTACTCGTACTAGTCTAACAGGTAAATAATTTAAGAAGTAGCCTTAAAAAGTGTCATTGTAATACTATTGCATTCGATCTAGTCGATAATGATATATTGTTGGCGAAGTTGGCGGCAGTCGGCTGCACTACGCAGCTGTTGAAATTTTTTGCGAGCTACATGAGGGACAGAATGCAGTATGTAGACTATGCTATATAATACAAAATGTGCATTTTTAGAACCGTAAACGGTCACGCTGCGATAGTTTCCGAAGATAAGTACGGCCCCTGGTGCAGTAATTTCACCTCTAACAAATTATGAAAACTACGTTGAGTCATTCATTATCCATTACAAATAAACAGGTTTTTTTTTAATTTTTATTACGCAGTTTAAATAATGACTAATCAATCTGAAATTTTGTATACTGTTTTTTGCATATCACAAATAGTTGATATAATAGTGCTGCTTCACGTGGCTGTAAGTTAAAATTATTAAAAACCCACGAACATTTAACTCTTATCTAAGCATTCGTTGAGTTATTACAAGAATGTGGTAATTTTTTATTGAACTATGCAATTAATAAATAAATGACCGTTAGCACAAAGCGATGTGCCTATAAGGCCAAAAATAGTGATTTCGATCTCACCCTAGGAAAAATATATAATGTGATGATCATTTATGTTTGTCCTGTTTTTCGGTGTTATTATTATCTACTTACTCGTATGTATTTAGGTAAATAATAACTATGTATATCAATCTCTCACCCCTAATGTAGGTATTAGCTACGTTTGGTATGTATGTAAGTAACTTACTTGTATGTAAGTAACATTAAAGACATTAAATTCTATATTAATGTGGTTAGATGATAATAATTTGAAAATTAATTTGACTAAAACAAATGTAATGCAATTCACTCAAGGGAATAATGCTGTAGTTAACATGAACATAAATCACAATAACACCCAAATCAATGAAGTCAACTCTACAAATTTTTGGGTCTCATCATTGACAAAAAGTTGGACTGGAAAGCTCATACCGAGGATCTGTGTAAGAGATTAAGTAACGCGCCTTACGCTCTTTATGAACTATTCCACATGGTTAACATAGATGCGCTGTTGACTGCGTACTATGGATTAGCGGCCTCGTTGTTAAGGTACGGTTTAGTCTTTTGGGGTAACTCAACTAATAAACTACAAGTTTTTAAGGCGCAAAAGCGCTGTATTAGGTCAATGTTTGGTTTCAAATGTTCTGATAGCTGCAAACCCATATTTGTAAAATACAAAATTCTGACACTGCCGTCACTATATATCTTAGAAGTAGCAATATTTGTAAAAACAAATCCGCATCTGTTTCCACGCCTGTCAGAGTGCCGAGTGCGAGTTGCAGTGAGAGAAGTTAATGACTTCACCATCGCGTTTTGCGAGCACGTAAATGTCAATTAGTATGGAATCGAGTCAGCGCCATCTAGTGGCGAATTCGGGCAACATTAAGATGGCGTTGACTCGATACCATACAAATTCGCGTTTTTTTTCTCGCAAACGCGATGGTGAAGTTATTCACTTCTCTCACTGCAACTCGCACTCGGCACTCAGATTCAGTAGCTCGTAATAGACGCCCACAACATAAAAACCGACTCAGGTTTCCAATCGCCAAGAAGACGCTTATGCTTAAAAGCATTTTCTGCATGGGTCCTGTATTTTTTAACAAATTACCTGAAGATATAAAAAACATTAATGTTAATCAATTCAAAACAAAACTTAAACAGTTGTTAGCTGATAAATGTTACTATAGTGTAGACGATTTTCTTAAAGATAAAATATTCGACAGTTTTAGGCACAATTCTAGTGACTCAGATTGAAATTAATTTGACATTTTGTATTTTAAATCAATTTGCCATTATGTAATTTAATACTTTTTATAAATTGTTATAATGTATTTAAAAAAGACTCAACGACTTCCCTTGAAATTCAAACGCCTATTCAGGCAGAACATGTTAGACTTACCCTGTATTCAATAATCTGCATGCATTTCATAATATCCTGCAATGTATGTACCCAAGCATGTTTTTTTGTCAAGTAAATGATTTATTATTATTATTGGTTTGGAGTTGGTTGTTGTTGGTTTGGAGGTTGACGATCTTACCATGTAAGATGATCGTGTAAAATGTACAAGACATTTAAATCTTTTAGTTGGAAACATGAACACTGATACCTAAATGTAACAGGCTGAAGCATCATGCATTTTTTTCTCCAAACCCATAAACATTATAATAAAATCCGATCCAAGATTGCTTACGGACCACCTGATGGTGGCTGTACTGCAGTTCATGGTAATTTTTAAACCGATATATGCCAACAAGCCTTTATTATCAACATACCAACACATACCTAGGCAGAAATATTCAGTTTTCCGTAATACCATTTTATTGCTTCAGAGCTACGTATTTTTGGAAAACATGTTCTCGATTTGAGAGAGAATGTCTGTCGTAATCGACGTAACATGAATTGGGCTACATTTGCCTGTAGGGTGGAAAAAAAGAATAGAAATCAAAACGAGAAGTTTCATACTTTTGCGCATATATAACTAAGATCTTGCCAAACGTCTCAACACTACGCACGTGGGGTGATCCAAGGGCTGGCCATTACCTCGCTCAACATAATATTAGCCTGGCAATCCAAGGAGCTAATGTTGCCAGCATCTTGGGCACCCAACCACGGGGACATCCTCTTTTATAGTTTGGTTTTTAGTATTTTATTTAGTTTTTTTATAAGTAAGAGATATTTTTAACTTTTTATGTAGGTATGTAGTTTATTTCTCTATTAATTATCAAGTTATTTAAGATGTTACTTACGTGATGACATTCATTCACTGTTAAATAAATAAATTAAGCAATTGTTGTTTTTAGACAAACACACATCTCTATTGTTATTTTACAAACATCAGCTGATTCATGTCTTGACTACTTGGATCATGAATGACACTAGTGCGTGATACATAGGACATTGACATCCACGCATAATTCTCAGTACCTACGTCTACCATGAGCTGTTGAGTCGAAGTGGAACTAAAAAACGTTACCTTGATGCTATTTTTATGTTATTGTACCATTTCGACTCAACATAGGCGCTGTACGAAATACCAATATAAATATTTTAAGAGAACGATAACGTAAATTTCTTAAAATCTTAAACGGTGTTTCCCATCGTGAGAGAGTTGATTTTGGTAAAAATTTGACCTCTATTTGTATTAATGGAATCGATTCTACTCTCGTTCCTGAACAAACTAATTGCAGGTTTTGCGCTTTTTCATTGACACGTTGTATACGTTGTGTACACACCAAATACTTTGCTACCGACGATATATATATATAAAAAAAAATACGCCGATGATAGTTGCTAGAATATTTTCTTCTTTGTGAGAGTACCGATCGCAGTTCGACACAATATGCCACCGTGTGCACTCATTAAAGACTGCGTTGCAGTGACACCATCTGCTCATTCTGCTGCACCCAGATCCAGCTAGTTTACATTCTAAAGTACCCATTAAACCCAACAGCCTAAGTTTGATAATCTGTTATTTGAACCTTCTTAGCTGTGGAATCTTCTTTTTGTTGCGGAAAAATAATCACGGGTAGACGATTGCTCCTATCGCTTTTTGTTTTAAAAAAAGTTCATTTAGCGCATTTATTACGGAGTACTATTATCTATTGTGTGCTCTTACTGTTCTTTGCACAAACAAGACAGTCATCTGATATTCATGTACTTATCTGTAATAGTAATTTTTGTCTATCATTTATCATTAATATTTTTGGATATGCTTGCCAAGTATTTCTTAACCTGGTTAAAGTATAAAACATTTTCTAAAAGTATATCTATGTAATATATAAACTTTTTTCAAATTAAAAAGTTCGATCATCGATAATCTACTCACACACCTGCGTCTGGGGGAATCTAGGCTGTAAAAATAGGGATGACCATTAGTTAACACTCAAATTGTGATATGTATGGACAAGTAGGTAGGTAGGTAGGAAATTGTTGACCAGAGTAGGTTTTTCTTCTAGACAACGTTTTAAGATTTAGGTACGATATTTTTGAATGTATCATTAAATTCATATATTATAATTATGTTTGCTTGTATAATTTTTGCATAAGTATGTATTTTGTTTTAACAGTGTATTGGATTCTGGTTTCTATGAGACGCCGCCAACAAGATTTCTGCTTCGCCCTGTGGTTGACTGGTAGAGATGCCATTAGGCATTAAGTCTGCCAATTGTACTTTTTTTTGTGCAATAAAGAATAAATAAATATATTATTTATTTATTTATTCTTTATTGCACAAAGAAAAGTACAATCTACTTATTAGTAGAAGCTTTTTATATTTGTTTATGCAGTTTCAATATTGCCCTGACCGCTGCGCACCCTAGATTGCCCCTGCGGCAGGTGTATTATGAGTAGCCTGCTTCGCAAATTTTTTAATGAACACAAAAAAACGTGGCCTGATTTGAACCCAGTAACAAATAGGCAGCTGGAATGTTTTAATCACGAGGCTGTTTAACAAAAAATCATATTTAGGTACATATACGAGTACATTGATTTTTTTTCAGAATTTGGGCGCAACTGATATAGAAGTGAAGCAAAGTTGACTTACAAACCTTAATTTGGCTAGCTCTTGAGAGGATTACTTGAGAAAGTAGAGAGCGCAGAATGTTTAAGGAAGGATGGATGTGTTGGTATGGATGAATGTTGCGTGTTTATAGATAATCTTGATAAGATTGTTATTAATTCAAAATGGGCTGAATCATGGATTCATGAATCAAGATGGCATGATTCACGAGCCTAGGAATCTAAATGGTTTGTTATAGTTTTTGTCAAACGTCAGTAAAGCACGTAGAAATAATATCGTTCGTGAGGAAGAAAATGAGCTAATTTTGCGATGTTTAACGAGAACTCTAGAAGCCGCTTGAAGGTCGCTCTGTGTTTGGCAAAGAGTATGTTGTTATGGTTCTGACCGCAGAAGAGTCAGTTTGTTCATTTAGAGTATCTGCTTTTTTAATTTTCGATGTAACTATGGGTAACTTTAACAACTTGGTAACTTTTACCTACTGTGAAGTAATACGCGTTATCGATAGGATTCGTGTGTTTGTCGTTTCTGAAGAACATAACATTATTCCCATATTATGTCAGCAAACTAGGCCTGGTCAATTACGTAACTTGGATTACTTGCCACACAGTATAATAATACTTAGGGGAGACGAACTATTCATCACTTGCTACCTAAAATATTGAATAGTTTCCCACAGCCATTTGTATTAACCAGCCAAAGAAATGTAAAACTATATCAAAAAGATACTACTTAACAGATTAAATGTAATCAATTAGTGTATGTTTGGTTTGTTTAAGTACCTATAGTACAGTGCGATCTCACCCTGCTATCAGTTAGAGCTGCTCCTTTAGAGTTTTTAATAGTAGGGTTCATAAGTAAATAAGAATGTATGTAATATAATTGTGAATAAATTAAAAAAATAACAAGATCTGTTAGTTTTATATATATTATGTCTTTGCTTCAAATTGAATTATTTTTGGATAGATAAAACGAAAATCAGCCCATTACAATCTCCTTTACTCTTACCACCAATTTGGAACAGTAATCGTGAGCGTATATGTCAAAATGATGATAAGAATGTCATGAACTGCCTCGACACCAGGCAACAATTATGAAACTTTTGTTTGTCGGTCACCGGTGGCAAACGTGCCGTGAATGAGATATTTTTAGTAACCTCCATATTGCCGTTAATTATCTTGCTACACTGATAATATTGCCAGTATTACTGTCGCAAAACTAGTAAATGAAGACATTCGAATTCCACTCCATCCTAACACTTCTAAAGAAAAATAACCTCAGTGTTCAGACTATTGGATGGAACATGGTTCTCGTATATGTACAATAGCAAAATAATGGGCAGAATAATATGTTTTTTCTGCCTATATTGTACATCTGCGTTACTAGTTTATAGCCGGCCGGCGTCCGCGCGGACAAACGATGCGCTTACGCATCGCCCCCTCTATATAGCCTCCTGCGCCCGCACCGGCCGCAGTTCACGCAAGCACACCGCCGCGAACACACGTCCGTCCACAATGTTCTCAATGCGCGTCCTAGCGCTCGCCGCCGTGCTGGCCACGGTCGCCGCCATCCCCACGGAAAAAGCCGTACCACAACCCGTCACCACCATCACAGATGTCGACTTCGAAGAAAAACCCTGGTTCAGCTTCCCACTCTTCGGAAACCTCTTCGTTCCACTCTGGCGCCTGCTCCCTAGCTTCGCAGAAATCGGCCCTAGAATCATCGCTGACGATAATAAATTCCAAGTCATCGTCAATGTGAAGGACTACAAAAAAGAGGACCTGAAAGTCAAAGTAAAGGGAGACTTTATTTTCGTGCAGGGATCCCACGAAGCCAAACAGGATGACAGAGACATCTTTGCGAGCCAGTTCTTCCACACTTACACTTTGCCGGCGAACTCCAGCGCGTCGGCAATCACAGCTGAACTCTCTAGTGATGGCTTCCTGATCGTGAACGCTCCAATTGACGCAGCCGCCGCTGCAGACAAAACCAAAGACGTTGACCAAGAAGTAAAGATCGTTGAAACTGGCGTGCCTTTCCAGAAGGAAGAGGCCACTACAATCGCCAGCCAGCCATCTACAACTCCAGCCTTTGAAGACGAGCGGAAAGAGCCGACAACGCCAGAAATTTCCGTTGTAACAGACAGAAAGGACAACGAAAACGAAATTCCGCTCTAAAGTGATATAGCTATAAGTATTTAATTATAACGCAGTATTGTAATAAATATTTTTTTATTTAAAGCCAGTGTTTCGCTTCGCATGTTGGCATGCGTTTTCTCGTTGCACGGTGAATGCAGACATGCGAGAGACGGGTGCAGGGAACAAAGCGAGGTCGGTTTTTGTTTACGCATCGGTTATGATAATGTTTACCGCAGCTGAAATGAAAACAGAATTTTACTCTCTGTATAACCGTGTTAGCAGGTATGTGTATGAATTATAATGAATTAGAAATTCTATTTTACAATGCATCTTCTAGCCAGCATAAATAATGAAAATTAAACTGTCTTCTCAACTTCAGTATTACCTTTTTAGAGGGTTTAAACAAAATTCTCATTATTAGGTAGTTTTCTAACAAGCGTAAAAAAATATTCTTTGCTAAGGAAAAGTGCGAAAATTTATGTTATTCATCAATGATGCTCCATACGCAATATTAAGGTGCATTTAGACCGACCGAACATAGAGCTAGAGCAAAAATGATCTTTCATGATATTTTAGTGTAAATGATCATTAGTTTTTTACACCAAAATAATTCTAACAAAAAGTACGAGGAATGAAGATCGAGCATTTTAGCTCGTGCTCTAGGGTCTCCGCGAACACAGATAGAACAACAAAAGAATGCTCTGTCTCTGTTTGATAACCTATCTTAATTTAGAAAATGCTTAGTTTGAATTTCAATTGTACGAAAACTACACAGCGAAGTTTCAAATACCAGATGGGTTTTTTCCGACATATTTGGAATCTAGAAATTTAATTTTCAGATGTTTCATTTTCCAGAAAAACTGTTAACCGATTATCAGAACAGTTTTTTTTCTTTTTACTAAAGTTTTGATTACAATAATTTTAATTTCAAGAACTTGAAACGTGTTAACATAACATAAACATGACATACAATCACGACTTTATCCCAAACGGGTAGTCAGAGGCAAGTGACTGTAGCCGTCATCGTGAACAGAACACTAGGAGCCCACTTTTCACCAATGGTATTAGAACCCAACGTAGTGTGTTTATCTATTTTTTATTTGTTAATCCTAATTAGTTATCTGAAATTGTAAAAATTGCAATAAAATGCAAAAGAAATTTCACATGCCGTGGTCAAAGGCGCGATTTGAACGAGCGAAGCGAGCGTGCCGCGGTAGCGGCCGGTGAAGTGCCAGTAAGCCTTTAAGCTTTATAAATTCAACATTTTAATTTACTTTTTCAACAATCAATTAGTTCATAATTATTAATAATAGTATTATTGCACCAATGTGACAAGAAGGGAAATAGTAAATTTTATTTGTTAGGTGGTTAATAAAGTTGATGGATTTTAATTGAACGTTAAACTGCCTGTTTTTTAAGAAAATTGAAACTTCTTTTATGAAATAAATCAACTTACATTCAAAGTATTGGTCAATGTTGAAATCATGTGGATTTTGAAAAAAACAACTAATGAAAATCTTTCAATCGTGCTTTCGATGAAATGAAAATATGGAAAACGAAAAAAGTGCTAACGATTTCAAACATTTTAAATTCGTACTATTCGCATTTAAGATAGGTAACCCTCTGTTCACACAAAGAGAGAATTTGGGTGTATCGCACTATTTCCATGGAAATACAAAACAGAAAAAGTGGAACTAGCGTTTTTTCCAAATTTTATCCCATTAGTTCTATTGCGGCAAAAAACGCAGTTGTGTTATTTTAGAATCTGTTTCCATTGTAATACTTATGACGGCCTCAATTTGTGCTCAATTTTTTTTTGTTTAGCGAGAATTTTTGTTTTTATTTTATTCTTTTGGTTGAAATATCCATAACAGTCAAGTACTACTATGTTCAAGGGGTTTTATCTAAAGAGAAAATATGTGCAGGTTCTGCAGTGTTGTTTTGCCAGCAATGGAAATAGTGGGAAAATCAGTCCTAGTATTTCTATCAATAGAAATAGTGGGATACACCCGAGAATTTGATAGAGTGGGGATAGAATGCTCGTTTGGTCTAAATGTACCCTTATTATTCAAACTCAAAGTTAATCGTCATTGTAATGGACGATCTTAGAGAACATAATAGTGTTTGTTTGAGTTTTCAGAATATTCTGATTGATGACAGGACACTAAATTACAACGTTTGAAATCAGAACATCACACAGTCTGATCATTGTTTCAATACGCTAAAAAAAACAATACGTTTCTTTGAAAGTGCAAATGTTTATATATATTTTTTTAATGCTTACGTTAATTATATTATGCATGCATATAAAACATATGTGCGCCAGACAACACACCTCTTGTAATGGTCTCGAAGTAGAGATTAATATCCCTGTGCCACGAGTTACCACACAAGGAAATGAGCCAGGGGCCAGAGTCAATTGAGAAAAGATCGTTTCCTAAATTGACCCGACCGGGGATCGAACCGAGATCGAGGCGAGAAACCGTGCTACAGCGCACATCTTCCTTGAGAAACCTTAACCAAACTTTAAAAACTGTTTTGCTGTTCACGTTTTTAGGAGTAAAAAATCATATTTGATTTTTAGATTTAATAACAATTCATTTACATTAGTAGGTTCATCACGTATTACAAATACCTTTTAACCATGGAATCATGACACAACAAATCTTTGTCATAATACGACCCGTATTATACCACTATTATGTTTTAAAAACTACCAGTAAAGGTCGTCTAGGTAACCAGTATTTGGACACGTACCGACGACCGTCATCATGTGTGACTAAATGATAATAAACGCATCCGACTTCGCTCACCTTGACATTTCCTCTGTATCCGTGGGAATTTATAAAAATAGTAACACCTTCGTCAATGTTGAAGCCTCTTTCTTCTTTTTAGGGTTCCGTACCTGGAAAGGAAAAAATGGAACCCTTACAGGATCACTTTGTTGTCCGTTCGTCTGTCTGTCTGTCAAGACCCTTTTTCTCAAGAACGCGTAGAGGTATCCAGCTGGAATTTATATCTAATACTCAAGTCTACTGACCCTTGGAGCTGTGAAAAAATCAAACATCTAAGCCAACGCAATCAAAAGATACAGCCGTTTATGCCGCAAATCCGCAAAGTGCGAGTGGCAAGGGAATCAAAACCTACAGGGTACTTCCTGTAAACTCAGAATCTTGAAATTTAATACAAATCAACGTCTTATAGCACAGATAAAGGGAAAATTGCGAAAACCGTAATTTTTTAGTTACATGATGTTTTAAAAATATTTTTAATAAATATACCTACAGGTTTGTACGGAACCCTCGGTGCGAGAGTTCGACTCGCACTTGGCCGGTTTTTTTTATCTTGTAGCGACGTTAACATCGAGAAAGAGATTTTCCCTAATTTTTTCTTGTAACTAAATATTAAAATGACTTAAAACTCTATTATCTGAAAGGGGTTCTATATGATTAATGAATCCGCACTCAATGGCAATCTCCAACAATAAAAATACTTTCCCATACTGTTTATAGTTTTTTTTTATTTGTCTCAAAAAACTATATTCATCGTATTTCGTTTCCACATTTCATCAATGTTTATTATTTACCATTTAAATCGATGCTAAAGTTCCCCATAATTTGATTTCCACTAATGTTTATGTTACAAAGTTGTTTTTACAGTATTTTTTCGTTGATCAACTACTAACTGGCCACCTAACCGACGCGGGTTAGTACAGTGACCGAGCCGCGTGAGCAGAGTGAGTGAGAGACTCTTAATATGTCAGAATTTGTGGAATTTTTGAAATGAAATTCAATGAAAACTGCTGTAAACAGCTATTAAAATCCTTGATCCTCATCTAGAATGATGATTGAGGGCACAGGGCTTGACGGGCAGTCGCGTTATCGGTAACAAAGAAAAAAAACCTGCCAAACGAGGCAAGTCTCAGCAAAATACATTTAATTTTGAAATTGCTTACCTATTATTACGTCCACATTATCACCTACCACGTCGAACAAGTCAAAACAATCAAGTACGTAACCTGAGCTAAGTACACCGTACAAATTTGTATTCATAACAAGTCGACCGTTGATTACAATTCCACGTGTCAAAATTATGGGGAAACTTAGTTCTCAACTTATAATTACATTACATCCAAAACAGTTCAATATTAGAGGCTGAAGAACAAGATTTTAGATTAGACTATCTCTTTAGTAGAAAATTATGGCTTAGTTGTTATTGGGAAAAGTTTTACAGGAGTTATTTCTCTATTATAATTACTTTAGTGAGCACGTAACCTCTTGATAAAGCCTTTGGTTTACTTGAAACTTTGAATGTTCACATCTAGAAGGATAGTTGCATATGTAAAGGCGCGTGATTTTTCATGCCAAAATCAACTGACAAAATAATTATTATTTTTTACACATGTAATCACAATTTACCAAGTTTTAATATTATTTGATAAAACTTTTCCAAACAGTTATAAAATCCACGCTTATCATCAGTAAATAATAATAATAATAATAATAAATAATCTTTATTGCACAAACAAATACTTACAGCACGTAAAAACAAAAAAGTAAATATTTAGTACAATTTAGGCGGTCTTATCGCTACAGAGCGATCTCTTCCAGACACCCTTCGGCAGAGAGATTTAAAACAGAGTACGAGTTAGGCTGCGCAAAAGCTATGGAAAAAAAAAATAGTAATTACATTTGAATATTATGCTAATATAAAAATAAATAAATAAATACATCTATGTATACACACATATATTGTTTTAGAATAATTATGTTGAATTGCAAAAATAATTATGCCCAATTCCCAATCATTAAAAATTTCTCTAGTGAATAATGTGAACACCATAATAATGCGTGACAGAGTAATTTGCGCAAGAATGCGTGGTGATCATTCTTAATTAAATAGCAATTGCATAATTAATTGTGTTTATTACTTGCAGTTGATTTGATTTGATAATTGTCGAACGGCTGACTCTATATCTCGGCGAAAACACACCGGTCGTGGTTCCGATCCTCACCATTTTTGTTTTTCTGTGTTTGTGTATTAGGTACAATTTATTAAGTGTGCATTTAGATATGTTTCAGTATGTTGTTACGCTTCTTACAAAACAAGACTTTGTGAATGTCTTAGAATGCTCCAAAACACTTTGTGATTATTGCCGTTCATTTTTATACTACGTCGATGACAATCAAGCATGCGGACCACCTGATGGTAAGCGGTTACCGCAGCCTATGGATGCGTGCAGCACTAGGAGCATTACTCGCACGTTGTCGACCCTGAAAAAACTTTTCAAACCCTTGTTGAAGAACTCCATACTATAGCTCATTGGCATCCTAGAAAATTAACTAAAGACTGTTACCGACGAGGAATAAAGACGTTAAAAGACTTGTCTGTATCTTTGCTAGACTTTGAATTGGGTGCTGCTAAAAGCCTACCACTTTCATCTATTTTATATTCAGGATATGAAATCACTGCCCAATTGCACCTCACCTAAGAGATGCCCCGGCCGCTGCCCCTCTGGTACTGCATACGCATGCACCAAGCTTATATAAGCATGCAGGCTACGGTAATCGCACTCCATAAAATGTCAGTTTTAACCTACAGTGTACTTACACTGTAGCTGAACTTACTAACGTTTACCTATTTATCTGGTATCCACACGCTTCAGCGTTGGTGCGTACAGGAAGGCGCAACTATTGTTCGGCCAGAGAGCCGCATTGTGCTGCGGATGCACTCAGTATACTGTTTTGTAATACGCGGAAATCGACCTGTTTTGGATTGTGAGTTAACAAAAGAAGGTAATACTCACAGTTAGAGTTTTTCGTTGTGGGTGCTTAACTGGTCATAATTATGCCTTTTTTAAAAGTTTACATCATGAAATCTATTTTTCTTTACATTATTATCCCTCCTTCATGACTGAAAGGGATCGGTAGAAAGCTGCATCCATCTTAATCCTCCCACCATTATCAGCTATCATACACGCACGGGTGTGAACGTCGGATGCAGGTCCAATTTGCCTGGATCTGCCTGACGGGCACACCGGTACGTGTGTATGGCTGCCTGTCAGGTTTTCTATTTACCTTGAGTCACACTGCTTTACCCATCAAACTGCATTCAACAATCTCTTTATGAAAGTATATTTTTAGTTTCATTAGTCAGGGTTAGAATCACGATAACATATTCAAATAAATTAAAAAGAAGAACTACAAAAATGTATTTTATTACTCATGCCATACGGCATGAGTAATAAAGTTATTTTCCATCACCTACCACCACCACCTAAACTTGACTTTCAAAAGATCTAGAATTCTAGACCTAATAAACTCGGCGCAAACAATAGTTAGGTAACAGACCTACTTACTCACCTACGCATTACGTCGTTCTTTTACAATCAACCTCAACTAGAGTGTGAAAATGTGAATTTTGCTAGATCTGCAAGTAGTGCGTGAGTTAATAGCAATGAGAGCTCAACTTATGGTGGCAAAGAGATGTTCTGGCGGTGGTTGTTGTACATAATATAGCTTGTTATGGTTTTGAATTAGTAATCATGATATTGGCCTTGCACAGCTCTCGTAAACTTGCAAGTTTTTATGGCTACTGACTATTGCTATTTTTATGACTATTTTCATTATTGCCTACTCTACCGCTTCTACCGCTACATACCCTTGTTATATTAATAAATGGGTATCTTTGTGAACTCTTATAGGCGCTGCTCAAACGTAGACATACATACACAAACTTTTGCATTTATAATACCTATTAGTAAGAAGTAAGATTGTACTGCATTAAATTTTAAAAAGGGAATATCCGCACATCCTCCCATAAGAAACTACCTATACTCGTACTTATAAATATGTATCCGTTACTTGCAGTGCAAAGGGCAGGCTTAGCATTGAAGACGTGATGGCAATGACCTTCGAGAACAGGTTCTGGAGGAAAGACCCAGAGCTTCGGTTTCGCAATCGTATCGCAACAATGTGATTAAGTAATACAGTTTATGGGTGTTTTAGCACCGTTTTTGAGAATTCTCAGTTAGGTCATTGTACGACCGAGCGCCGATGCACTTCCTGACGAATATTTGGAGTTTGACAAAAACTATTACGAGTATTGTATCTATACGTCTACCACGAGTTGCCATTTTAAATTTACGTTATCGTTCGCGTAAAAAATTGTATTGGGATTTAACATGACATGACAATGGCAACTCGTGGTAGACGTACTGAAAAACTGTCAGATGTAGTACAGTCTTAAAATTAAGCTGTGCTTAATATCTGAGTTATAGTACAATGTGTTACTGCAATAAACATTTAATTAGTGCAAACTACGGAATCAAATTTTATAATGTCATTAAACAGTTGTATTACGGATATTTTATTAAAGAGGCCTCTGGTTTTCATTATTTCCTTGTTTTTATTCCTTTCGTTTCATATGTTTAGTAATCTATTTTTATTCCATCATTTTCTAAACAAAACTTTACTTTCGCACAAACTCTACTGACGTCGTCAACATATAAAATGGATTGTAGAGTAATTAACCTATATTCAGTCCCACTGCTGGGTTTGCCGCTATCATTGAAGTCAAGTCATCGCTATAATTGATGGGTATTGGTTTAATCACCACGCTTGCCAAATGCGTGTCGGTGGTTCCAAACCCGGGCCATGTTCCGAAAAATCCGAAAATACATTTTGCCCGACCTGGGAATTGCACACGGTACCTCTGGGTTTCGGGGCGAGCTATGAAACCACTCGGCCATAAAGGCGTTAAAATAAATAGAAGCGTTAAAAGGCGTTAGTATAAAATTTTGAAATAATAAGTTTTTTGTTGGTTCGTACACGAAAACCTATAATATGTACGGCATGTCTGTTACACAAGTTTGCATAATGCCCTTAAATACTGCATCAGTTTCATCACATCCGTGATTAGGGGTACCGAGGCCAACGACGGGCATAGCGCGTCAATTATAAAGTGGTACGGACGGTTGGCGACGCGCCAACCCGCGCACGACAAGCCTGTGTAGGCGTGACACACGTTTAGCAATGTTGTGCTTGGTACCTCTTGGGTGAGTAAAGGCAGAGTAATATCAAAAAATAATAATGAGTATGTACTTGAAAGTGAAATTCTGATTGAAGAAAATTTAAATTTAGGCAGCTTTTTAGTACTGTGAATTTTATTATAAGCAATTTTATCATACAACCCTTGATATCTCTCCAACCATTTTATTCCTTTGTTTAAAATTAAAGAACGTTTTAAATGCATTTCATTCAGGGCTTGGAAACCGGTTTTTTCCAAACCGGTTTCGTCCAAAATGCCTAAGAACGTATTGGTTTTGTTTCCGTTCGAACGGGAACGTAATAAAAACGATTTAGAAGAGGAATGAAATGTAAATCGGTCTCACTCAATATACCATTAGCAACGTTGTTTTAACCATTTTTACCCGGTTTTTGTATTAAATAGAATCAATACGAAACTAGGAATAATAATTCACAGCCACGCAGCTTAGTCACGGGTCATGTCGTCAGATTTTGAACTAAAGAACATTGATGCAATAATAAGGGAATGTTTTATTTGTCTGCAACTCTCATATTTTGTCATCAACTTGCATCATCTAACGAATACATCTATCGCCATGAAGTATTTTTATTATATGATAAATTGAAAATTCGCTATGTATGAATTTTTGCTGTCACGCCACGAGCCTCTGTTTATAGTGGAATAAACCGTTTTTTCCGTTCTCATAAAATTTCGTTCGCGTTTTGAACAAAATACTTGCAAGGAACGGTTCGGAACGTTTTAAAAACGGTATTTTTAAACTGGTGTCTAGCCCCCATTTAATTATACTGATCTCAAACAGGAGAGTACCTACTAAGGTACCATAGTTTGTGAGTTTTTATGACTTGATTGTTTCTATTCTTTTGTTGCTTTCTGAGTTCTGCCTGAACAAAGGTTTTAACGGAATCGATATTTTGTTATGATTAAATTTTCCTTCCTTGTTACCTATTTCATTAAATTCAATGCTACTTTTATGTAAAATGTGAATGCTACCTATAAAAAAAGTTTAAAATTAGTAGAAAGTATGTTTTCATGAATAAAACAAAAGGAAAAAGTAAGTACTTAGTCCCTGTAACTGGCAACGGATCAAACCACAAGCTAACCTCTTGTACTTAATTAGAAACCTGTTTAGCGGAAATGAGAACAATTCGAACTTGCCTGTTCATAATTTTGCGCGAATTTCGTGCTTGCCATTTTGTGCCTGGTTGTACGCTTACAACAAGGTAATTTGCGAAACAGTTGAATATTTAAACAGAGGCAAAGGGCTTTTTAATAAGCAGGGGTTGTATTGGATGTTTCCTTCAAAATAAAGATGTTTTATTTCAAAATGAAAGTTTATACTCTCAACCTCTGTTATTAGTGGTGGAACCCAATAACAACGGCCCTCAAATATCACTTTTTTATCCTAATAAATAAACATCAGAAAAAAATCAACGCGATTATTGATTTCTGATTTTGCAGTCGTTTGCCGCTATCTGTGCGTTTAGATCTTTCTAACTATGCAACGGATTTTGATGTGGTTTTCGTCAATAGACAAAATAATTCTAGAAGAAGATTTCTATCTGTTTATTTTGATTGATTTGTAGAACTATATCACTAGATTGGACCTGTGCAAAGCAGAGTCGCTATCCAATTTTCATAGACTAGAGTTTTGCGCCGTAGCATCAGGTATCTTCAAGTTTACTTGGAGTTTACTAAGTATTTAATTAATATCGAGAACACCAACAGGCAACATGTTTTTGTTGACAAAATACAGATAAGAGTCTAGCATGAGGCGAAGTTTGTACATGTTACTTTGAAAATACTCGTAACAATGAAAGACACCTCAAATGGTGAAATATGGTGGCTTTTATGTATTTGTTTTGAGCTGACATTACTAAATTATATAATTCTAATAATTTTTCAACGATCGACTTTATGAGCATATCCAAAGACTAGCTGTCCGTCAGCGGCTTTGCCTGCGTAGACTGTTTCTATCTACCCTTCAAATATAGCCTAATATAATAAATTGTTGATATTGTAGGTGATGAAATAAAAAATGCAAATGCAAACTAAATGTAGCTGTAGAAAGAATTTTTAAAATCGATCCAGTAGTTTCGGAGCCTATTCAATACGAACAAACAAGCAAATCTTTCCTCTTGATAATATTAGTATAGACAAGCAATGCCTCCGTGACCTAGCTCAATTGTTTTATTCTTATTTCTTATCTGAATTAATAAAAAAAATCGATTCCATTCATAAAATAAAACCATTTTTTAACAGCCGGCACTGACAGGTTTATCCTGCCCTTTAAATCGAGGAAGCGCTGAGACGCAATGCCACGGCCATAACTCATTTATAAGTAGGTGTGGACCTCTGTAAGCACTGCTTAACCCTCAACACTAACAATATCGTTTTTGACCCATGAGTTTAACTACGCCAACGTTGTTCCAGGTGTAATTACTGTCTAGTCAATTAAGATAACAACTTCCAAGAATGGCCTGGAGTTTGAATATATTTTGAGCCCAGACGGTGTACGGTAGGTACTTTAAATACCGACTAGTTTGGTTACTAAACGTACTGGGTTTGGTTTACAAATAATCGAATGAAGGATGCTATTAAATTAATTTACGAGATAAAAGACTATTTATGAGATTGACCTCAATTAGTGTCAAAAGCCGAAATCAAGGTCTTTGAAAATAGCTGTAGAGTTCCAATTTATTGAGTCTGTTATTTACGAATTGGGTATAAAGTATATTTTAATGGATGAAGAGTTTTTGAGTAGGTTCACGTTGCAAGCTAACGTTATTTCATCAATGTTTAAGGCACCTGTTCCTTTCGACATCCAACAACATATTTTACAAATATTAGGTATTACTTTCGATGAGTAGTTTAGGTATTTGTTTGTAGTTACTCTAAACAATAAAGATGAAAAAAGTCACCAGTAGTCTCATACTATTGTTTGCAAATGCGTTTTCCTGTTCAAAGGTTCCAATACGAATCAACAACCACAATCTGATCAACATCTCAATTATTGTTCTAGAACAATAGATAATAGTATGAATCAGAATGTGACTTAAAGAACTGTAAGCGATCAATACTTACCTACTATGAGTTATAACCGCACTGGCCAATAATCAAATGGAAAATTACCTTAAACGTGTTTCAATTTTCTCAGATTTAAACCAACGTCATGATTATGTGTTAGAGCTCTTACACATTGAGACTTTTTACAGCGATACAAACGCGATTCAGTATCGATGCTGTATCGATACAGTCGCAAGACATCTACCTTCACACACAAAAAGCAGCGATACAATCGCGATGCAGTCGTGCGACATTCTAACGCGCGTTTGTATCGCTGCAAAAATCGCAATGTTTACCTAAGGGCCCTTAGGGTCTATAAATGATTGTGCGTACACTACAGGTCGGGGAGATCTATGCACAGCAGTTGTGGGATATACGAGTATTAGGTTTAAAAAAAATAAACTTAGCAAACGTAGTAACATTTTTCAAATAAATCTAAAAATGCTGGATGTCTGAAATAAAATACCTACAACATCTGTATCTGCGCCTGTGACACAGACATGTCTAGTGTGGGAGCCACGGCTAAATATAACACTGAAACTGCCTCCATGAACGTTGTACCAATTTTAAGTGCTGGACTAGTTTGTCCATGTATTTTTATAGTTACCCGTTTATTGCAAATAAATGATTTTGTATTTTTGTATTTTGCAGTGGTAATAAGAGGCAGCAACTTACCACTGCACTGTCTACAATGAGTTTACACCAATGACAGTTGCTAGCGTCCGTGTAAACCGCGTTGACGTTTTTGCATGGGGCTTCGGTACAGTAATTGAATTATATAAATTAAATTTATTTATTTCAGGCAATTCACAGTACAGCGCCCCTAGTGATCAAAAATGGACCAGAAATGACATTAAAATGTTTGAAGTCAACTACGGTAGTAGTTTAAGTGATGGAAATTCATGGTTGAAATACTGTATTGTGTGAATTAGCTAGGGATTTTTGGTAAGCTATGGACTAAGGAATATGGCCAGCTGGCTTGTCACCTGACGTACAAAATTGTTTTTTTTTGCTTCTTCTTCTTCTCGAGTCAATAGCAAATATGATAAATTGATCTAATTTAATTTAAACGGACCCCGCCCAGAACCCAGCGACTTTCAGCCTGCCATTGTGCAGGTGGTTGGGCACTGTGCGCACTCGAGCATATGAGCCATAGTTTGAGGTGACCAACCACAGTCACACTGACCTGATTCATCAATAAACCCCATTTGCCCATGTTGTCCTTGCTACGGCCAACCTGGGAACGAAGGCGGCTAGACATTTTCAGATTGGCCAGGGCTGCTCATAGCCTAGCGGCAGGTTTTCAGCGGGGGCTATATAATTAGATGCATGATATCTAAATATCTGGGACAATTTACACCAAGATCATCTGACCCCAAACTAAGCAGAGCTTGTAATATGGGCGTCAGAGACTGATAAACATACTTAAATATTTCTAAATGCATACTTAAATAGATAATAACACCCAGACACACAACAAATACAAATGTTCGTCACACAAATATTTGTCATGGGTGGGGATCGAACCCACGACCTCCGGCGCTAAAGGCAGGATCGCTGCCATTGCGCCAACAGGCCAGTCAATTGGCTGGTGGTGCGTACTTAGTGGACCAGAGTGTCATGCGAGTGTCCGTCGGCTGCTTGGTAATTTTTTTTGCTGACTATACTATAGCTCCTCTTATCTTTCGGCTAGGTCACGCTCGATGAAACGGGAAGCTATGGTCGGCTCTTACCACCAAGCGGTCAACATTCCGTTCACAAACGACACAAAAACACAAGCAAATGTAACCCAAACCATGTATTGTCTAGATGAAAACATAACACATGCCAGCCGGGCAGACTTTCACAAAACATTGTACGAGCGCTATGTGGGCCATGCACTCTTTTCATTGTGCAGACGTTTGTGCATTTGAACGCATGTTGCACTTGCTGAAGTTGGTGTTACAAATGCAATGAAATGAGAACTTTACTACTACTCGGTTAGCTATGTTTTTTCAATAATTGATCTGCACTGTATACGGTACTACCAAAGGTACGGGATCTTAGGACTATTTACAATGTTTAACTTTAATTATTAATTATTAAGCAATAGCAGAAAATATATATCCAATTTTTTGAAATTATAAATCAAATTAGTAAGTCAGCTTTAAAGTTCAATAAAATGTACCACTTAATATGAAAAATTATGGGAGGTAATAGGTCGAAAATTTTCACATGTTTAAGATCAACACGTCAAAACCCATTCACAAAACGAATATTGGCCACATTGTGCAAACTGGCCAGTTAAATAAATAAACATGCGCCAGACAACACAACACTCGTTATGATCTCAAAGTAATGATAAATATCCTTCTGTTACGAGGTACCAGACAAGGAATTAAGTCGGGGGCGTCTCCCAGCACACCCAAACCCAAATCAATTCTGAAAAGATCGTTACCTGAATTGACCCCAACTGGGAATCGAACCCGGGGCACCACGCAAGTCTAGGCAAGAATCCATGTTACAGCACACTACGCCAATCGTGTCGTTAATCAGTTAGGCATAAAAAGTATCCTATTATTCATCCACCATTTACACTTGTACCTCTCTGTATGTTTCTTATCGAAACAAACGACGTACCAAAAAAGATATTAGACACCTCCGCTGTTACGACTATTATGAGTCAGGTGTCAGTGATTTTCCTTATGAGTTCCGTTTAGAAGTCTTTTTATACCTACCCACTCGGCCAGTCAATATCAGCTAGAGTACAATACTGTTTCATGACTTACGAGTATCTCTATCATGATTTCATACAAGGTTGCTGGAAAACAATTATGTGGACTGAGTCGTACAAGATTACCGCAGCTTATGAACACGCGAAACGCTAAAAAGTGTCGTTTGCTTGTATGAGGTGTATCGCGCCTCTGTCTCCTGTTTCGGTCGCTCACGCAAACTGGCGCTCATACAGACCCATAGTGATAAGTAATCTCCTCCTCTCTCGGGCTTAAGGCTAAAGGAGGTTCCTCACCTTGAGCACTTCCTGTGATGTAACGTTTCAGATTCGATTTTGAGTATTACTACGAGTACATAACTGCCTTACAAAACTTCAGGGAAGTTGTATCAAAATATTACACATTGTATCATCAAGTTGCGCACTGTAATGCTGGCTGCTTTTTTCTCAACTACGTAATGCTCGACTCTGTAACATTACAGGAAAATGCTCCAGGTGAAGGTGCTTAAGGGGATCTTCTGTATGGTTAGCGAGACAAAATACTAGCTAGACCTAGACTAGCTGACCAAACCACAGCTCCAAGATAAGATAACGGCTGCCTTACTTATAAGCAGAAGCCAAGCTCTGCCAGAACAGTGTTAAGAGCGTTTTCTAGTGGTGGATCGAAAACGTTGCATTTTTGTAAGATTTTCGTGACTATCTTAATGAATTGAAATAAAACAAATTTTTTCGCTATATTATTGTGTGCATAATACTATATAAAAACACATTGAATCGTCCAAAATTTTGTAGTCGCCAATTATTTGCTAAATTAAATAAAAACAGTGTTTTTTAATGATTGTTAATAAACGTTAAAATTCACTGTACACAGTTAAAGTTATGATAAAAAATGAAAAGGTGCAGACAATAATAGAGAAATAATTTATACTTGAATTTGAATTCTGCTAATAATCACGAAAATCTTCAAAAAATGCGACGTTTACGATCTACCCCCAGCAAACGCTCTTAACAAAGCTTTTGGGGCAGTAAGCGATCCTGCCTCTGAGGCCGAAATGAGGAAGGTGGTTAGGTTTCCATCCAGGACATACAAGCATTTGTGTTTTATCTGTGTCTGGGTGTTAGTATCTATTTAAATATGTGTTTTGTAATATTTAAGTATGTTCATCGGTCTCTGACACCCTTATTACAATCTCTACTAATAAATTGTTCTAAACTTTAATTGTCATTAACATCAGAATAGTTATTAGTTACAAAATTTTTATCATAATTCTTGTTTTCGAGTTTCCGATATTTTGGGTTTGGGTTTGGTGACGTTTCGTGGACAGATCTGTTGGTGTCGTGTGTCGAGAACAAGTGCGAGTGAAGAGTGAGTTAGCAAACAGTGGTAGCGGCGGCGAGCTCGATAATGTCTGACCGATATTGTCTGCCAATAAAAACTCACCCGCAAGATCTTCACTTACTCCGTGATCATGGCACTTGCATTGCAACAGTGCCGAAATATCGGAAACTCGAAAACAAAAAACATGGTAAAACTCCCGTGACTAATAATCATTCTAATCTCTAATAGGGGGTCAGATTTTCTTGGTGTATTTATTTATTAAGCTTTAGTTTTCTGTAAGGAAGTATTTACATCCAGTAGTATATATAGTGAGTTTTTACCAATGATAGTCGCTAGCGTCCGCGTTGAAAAAAGTCTTTCATATGGAATTTCGGAGCAGCGCCTCTAGTTGTCAGAAATGGAACTAAAAATTACATACAAATTGCTGAAATCAACTATCGTCATTTAAGTAACGGGAAGTCATGGTAAACATACAGGATTCCGTAACGTTTTGTTTGAACTGTTATGCATTATGCACAAACCAGCCTATTTTTAAAAGCTCTAGAGCTAAAACAAGCTAGTTGATCAATAAATTCATACATAAACTAACAAACAAACAAATACAGCCTTATACGTCCCACTGCTGGGCACAGGCCTCACCTCAACTATGAGGTGGTACGAGCCATACTCCAACACGCAGGCTCAGTGCGGATTGTTGGAGAAGTGAATGTAAGGCCAGTGATAAACCTTACCGTCAGATGTTATCAAGCCGCCTTTTTAGGCCTCTGACTAGGCTTCACGACTGATATCTTGCGCCGGGACCAACTGTTTAACGTGCCTTCCGAAGCACGGAGATGCCCGAAAAACACATCACTTAATTTCGGTCGGGATGGTCACCCATCCATAACCCGACCTGACTGGCGTTGCTTAACATCGGATCGTTGCCGAGCAGCTGCCGTCACTTAGCCACGGGCACCTCAATTCATACATATTGTATACTATTAATATTTGAATTTATGATTTACAATACATTGGAATTTACTTATTTTTATTTAATTAAAAATGTGTTTGCGTTTGGCCTTAGTCTCGTATGGTGGTAAGCGATGACGAGGCCGATGGTGGTGCACGCTTACCCAGAAAATTCCTATCCACTCTGACCTTGAAGATACCAAGGTTGTAAGTATCCGTAAACACAGACGCAGGGAGAGCGTTCCACACCTTAGCGGTGCGGACAAGAAAAGACGCAGCAAACCGTTGGGTGCGGATTGCTGGGAAGTCAACCACATGGGGGTGGAAGCCCTCTCGGCGTCTAGTGGTCCAGTGGGAGAAAGAAGAGAACGGTATCAGGTTATGTAGTTCCTTAGCACACTCTCCGAAATACATCTTATAAAAAACCGATAGACAGGCGACTTTAAGCCGATGCTCCAAACTCTGGAGTTTGGTTCCAACAATCGCATCGTCGTCAATGAGTCTCCTGGCTCTTCGGACCACTGAGTCCAATGCTTCCTGGTAGCCATCCCACAGGTGGCAGCAGTACTCCATACACGACCGAACTTGTGTTTGATAAAAGTGGAGCAGCTGATGATGCATATGAGCAATAGATGTACCAAAGTTAAGGTTAGACGAGAGATCCATACCTAGGAGCTCGAGGTAGTTGGTTATCGGTATCGGTGCATTCAGGAAAGTAGGAGTAAGATTGAATGGACTCCGTTTAACGGAGAACAGACAAGCCTGGGTTTTGTTGACGTTGAATTCTACGAGGTTAGCTTCGCCCCAGTCGGACACTGCTTTTCACTTTGAATTCACCCGCTCAACCATAGCCTCTCTAAGGGAATCAGTCTCAGCGACACTGGCGCGGGCACTTGATATATATCGCTCTGTAACGGTGCTGTCGTCTGCGTACACCAGATCGTTGATGTACAGCAGGAAAAGTGTCGCAGAGAGGACAGACCCCTGAGGAACTCCAGCATTTATAGCCAAGCCAATGGGCCAGAAGAGCAGCCATCAATGACTACCCTTATTGACCGTTCACTCAGGAAGTCGGATATCCAGTCACACAGTGCGGTAGGATTCCGTATGAAGGAAGCTTGCCCTTCAGACTATCAAACTCGCAACTAACAAATACCAGAATGAAATAAAATAACTAAGATAAATGTTTCCTAAGTCATAAAAATGTAATAAACTGTAAAGGAAATACAATGCATAACAAATCAGTAATAGGCCACGACAATAACATTATTAGAATTAATTTAAATTATTGTTTAAAATATACAACATGATATTCTGTACTTAGAATATTAATAAGTTATTTTTATGCTTTATTGCCAGCATGGAAGTTTTTTATATAAATATTTGCTTAGCCGAATTCACACACATCGTAAAAACTTCAATAAAATAAAAGTTACTTACCAACATTCAGGCACACGTTTTATTATTATCGTAAAAATAAAAATATTCCACATTATTCAGATTGTATAACTTAGTGACGATATTCGTCTCACGTTTGTTTCAGTAATGGAAGGATAATGGAGGAGTCAAGTAACAACACAGTATAAGAAGCAGTAACTTGAGTTAAGATTCAGGTTAAGTCTTGAGCATAAGATTGCTTGCTTAGAGAGTTCTCTGAGGGACACCAAAAAAATGTATGATATATCCCAAAAAGAGATCAGCGAACACATATTAGCTGCCACAGAATTGTTAAAGATGTCAACTTACAATGCTGAGAGGTTTGATTCGCTTATAAGCAAACAAATCACTTGCAATAATTGTTATCAACAAGTAGTGGAGATGGATACTAAATTGTCACGTGTTGAGGCCACGCCCACTGACTTATCAGAGCCTGCTAAGGTGGATAAATGTAATACTCCACAGGCTGCTCCAAATAATACTTTTATATTTTCTGACGAGCTAAGCCAAGGATTAGGCATATTGTTGTCTAATAAATCGAACCAACAAGTAATCAATTTATGCCATCCAGGTATGTCCTATTCTGACCTAGTTAGTAACATCTCCAAAGAGAAGCTAGGGGTAAACTCCACTGTGGTTGTCTTTCATGGAGACTGCCGATCATTGACAAAAAAAGGGTTAATTAAAAATATTGAAACAATAATGGGCATTCAATCAAAGAACAAGTGTAAATTTATTTTGTGTGCATTCCCATACTCAAGTACCTATTCTGTCTATAGTACTTCAAGTCAGAACAAGGTCATCCAAGACCTTAATTTAACTTTGTATAATCTGACATGTCGTCATAGTGACATTGACTTTTTTGATACAAATCTGTTTGTACCATACTTTAGGTTAACTGAAGATACTATGTATCTTCCCATTAGGACTAAGCAGAAACTAGCTACTTTGTTAGCAAATAACATTAACAATGCCGCTATTGGCAGTATTTTCTATTCTGACATTAGTACTAGTACTAATTTATCTATTTCATGTGATGCTCCTTCAGCGTCTTGTTTAAACTAGGACCTAGGACAACAGCCAAGCCCAAATACTTGAATTTATTCCACCAAAATATTCAAAGCTTGACGGGCAAAGATTTAGAAATAGAACTATTGCTGGAAAACCTAAATATTGATATTTTATGTTTTACTGAACATTGGCTGACTGATGAAAACTATCAGTCTTTTGTCCTTAATAATTTTAGATTATCAAGCGCGTTCTTTAGAAAAACCACTATTCATGGTGGTTCATTAATTTTTACTGCAAATAGTTTGAAATGTAAAGATCGCACTGACATTGTAGGCCTGTCCATAGAGCGTATTGTCGAATTGTCTTGTGTTGAGTTAGAGGGCTTTGTTGTGATAAGTGTATACCGTCCCCCAAAAACTAACTTAGATAGATTTGAGACAGTTATGGAGGAAGCTTTGGGTAGGTTAAGTGCTAAGTCTAAACCCATTATTGTGTGTGGTGATTTCAATATAGATTTGCTAGTAAACTCATCTGAAAGGAATAGGTTATTGTCGCTATTTAAATCCTTTGGTCTGGATTATCAATTCCATGAACCCACGAGGATAACAGCCACAACATCTACTTGTCTGGATAATGTATTTTGCAACTGTGTACCCATTGAAAAGGCAATAGTAACTGAATTAAAGTCTGATCATTGTGGGCAGAAGATAACATTTTTAGATTTAACTAACAATAGCGTTAATTACAGGAACATAACATGTAGACCGAAGACGGGTAATCGCATTAATAGTTTTAAAACTAATTTAAAGCATAAAGTATCTTCCATTCCTTACAAGCAGGGTGACCCTGATGCAGTCTACAAAAGACTGTTTGATTGTGTTAAAAATGAATTTGATGCTTGTTTTCCCACCAAACAAGTTACTTGAAGAGTTCAATCTAAGTTTTGTGAATGGGCCACGCCTGGAATTTACAGGAGCAGACGTAAGATGTATGAGTTGTACGGCATGAAAAAATACAATTTCGATCCACTTTTTGTTGAGTATGTCAAGAACTACTCCAAAATATTCAGAAAAGCCTGCACTACAGCTAAGGCATTGCACATTCGTGATAAAATATCAAAGTCCACAAACAAAATAAAAACCACTTGGGACGTCATAAATCACGAAACAGGTAAAGCTAAACAGCGCGATACCTCATACACTCTTAATATTAACAATAACATCTTACAATCAGAAGCATCTGTTGCTGAAGCATTTGATAAGTATTTCAGTAATATACCTATAATCACTACAGCTTCATTAAATTCCTCACCAACTAGAGCGGAACATTTGTTGAAAGATAATGTATCTTGTTGCAGTGTATTCTTTAAATTTAAACATGTTGAGTCACTAGATATAATAAAAGCATTCAGATTAATTAATTCAAAAGATACCGCTGATCTTTGGGGTATATCAGTCAAAATTGTTAGCCACATAATTGACGTGATTGCCCCTTATCTAGCCGTAATATTCAATGATTGTGTTGATGAAGGTGTTTTTCCAAACTTAATGAAACACAGTAGGGTTGTACCACTTTTTAAATCAGGCAACAAACAAGACCCAGGTAACTTTAGGCCTGTTTCAATCCTACCAGCTCTAAGTAAGATCTTTGAAAAAATCATTCAAGAACAACTATTAAGCCATTTTTATGAGAACAATCTCTTACACAGTGAACAATATGGATTCACGAGAGGCCGTTCTACTACTGATGCTGGCATCGCACTTCTAAAACACATCTTTAGGGCTTGGGAGAATTCACAGAACGCTCTTGGCGTCTTCTGTGACTTGTCCAAGGCCTTTGATTGCGTTGATCACGATACACTTATACGCAAGCTTGATTTTTACGGGGTTAGGGATAATGCTTTAGATTTGGTAATTTCGTACCTTAGTTTAAGAACTCAAAAAGTTGATGTTAACAGTGTACTCTCTACAGGATCACAAGTTAAAATGGGGGTCCCTCAAGGATCCATTCTAGGTCCATTACTATTTCTGATATATATAAATGATTTACCTTTTTACTTAAAAGATATTTGTGATGTTGTATTGTTTGCAGACGATACATCTTTAGTTTTTAAAACTGACAGAAATAAAAACCTTTTTGATGATGTTAATGACGCACTTTCAAAGGTTTTACAATGGTTCACAGTAAATAATCTACAGCTTAATGCAAAAAAGACTAAATGTATTAATTTTAAGTTGCCTAATGTTAAAGATAACCCCATTAGTCTAAAAATTGATGGTAATACTATGAAGCTTGTAGATACAACAGTTTTTCTTGGAATCACACTTGATTCAAAACTGCAATGGAACCCTCATATAACAGCTCTCTCAGGCAGACTTAGTTCGGCTGCATTTGCAGTGAGAAAAATTAGGTTATTAACAGATGTTGATACTGCTCGTTCAGTTTATTTTAGTTATTTCCATAGTGTAATGTCTTACGGCATTGTACTTTGGGGTCAAGCGGCGGATATACAAACCATCTTTATCCTCCAGAAGCGAGCTATCAGATCCATCTATAAGCTTCGTGCACGGGCTTCACTTAGGGAGATTTTTAAGGAAATTGGTATCCTCACTGTAGCGTCACAATACATTTACAATTGCATTGTTTTGGTGAGAAAAAATATTGGTCTCTATGCTAAACACAGTGACATACATTGCAGAAATACTAGGAATAAGGATAAAATTGCACTTCCACTCTTTAGGTTACAAAAAGTTTTAGGATCCTTTATGGGGCAAGGTATACATTATTACAACAAAATTCCAAAAACAATTTGTGAGTTACCTTTACACAGATTCAAAAATCACATCAAAACGGCTTTATTAAAAAAGGGCTATTATACTACAAAAGACTACCTTATAGATAAAAATGCCTGGGTATAAGCGCTCTGCTCGATGCGGGATTAAATAGCTCTATTGTAACAGATGTTTTATTGTAAGAGTTAATAGGTACCTAGTATGTATGTACTGACTAACAATTTTTGTTTTTGAATTGTTTAAATGAATTCTTTTTATTATATTCTTTTATGGTTGGTTTTTTCTCTTTGTTTTATATTCTTTTAGGTTTATTTGTATCAAAATGACACACTGCTTGTACTTTACTAACGCCTGTTGTAAACCCAAAACAAGTTTAAAAGAGTAACTGCTGAGTTTCTCGCCGGGTCTTCTCAGTAAGAAACAACTCCGACGCGGTGGTAGAGTCGCATTATGTCTGTATACTGTTTATTTACATATCCATATTATCATGGTATTTATGTCTATTATTTAGTATATTTTGCTGTAAATTTGACGATTTGAAAGTACTGATACAGTCTATTTGAATAAAGTTATTTGAGTTTTTTGAGTTTTTTTTACGATGCAATATAAAATATTGAAAAAATATCTATTATTAAACTTGATCAGCTACGAAACTGAACAGTAAATTAGCTCCACTTTTAAAACGCCATTTACCAGCGTACTTGACCTCTTTTTTTTGGTTTAAAGATATTTATTTACTCATTAAGATTTTACAAAATCAATTAAATAAAACATTTTTGGGCTAACTACTTAAAATCTATTTCAATACCCAGGCTAAAATTGAATAAATTTATGAATTTCAATGTTTTTGCTGACGAATTTAGTTAACAATACCACCTCCAACAAATGTACAACATGTCTGATTGGTCATGTGCTAACTGCGGATCCTACTTCTACAAATTCATCGTATAAACAGTTTTAGAACGCTTCAGTAAGACCCAACCCAGCAACTCAGCTAAGTAGCGATTAGGTGATAATTTGAAGTGACAGTTTTTCACACACCATTTTGAAACGCTTTCAAACTGCGCCACGTTACTTCGCAGTTGCAACTACTGAGGTGCTAGCGGTTAATAAAGATGTCAGGCAAAACATAACATACACATAACACACCATCACGACTTCATCCAAAGCGGGGTATTCATAGGCAAGTGACTGTGCCGTCAAGGTGAAGAACCCAACATGGTAGGTGGTGAGCTTTAGTTGGATATTTAACAATCATCATCATCATCATTTCAGCCGAACGACGCCCACTGCTGGGCATAGGCCTCCCCCAAGGATCTCCACAACGATCGGTCCTGCGCTGTCCGCATCCAGCGGCTTCCCGCGACCTTGACCAGATCGTCGGTCCACCTTGTAGAGGGCCTGCCCACGGAACGTCGTCCGGTACGCGGTCGCCATTCGAGAACCTTTCCGCCCCAACGGCCATCGGTTCTCCGCGCTATGAGACCCATAGTAAGGGACCACGTCTCACTCCCATAGGTCATTACTGGCAACACACACTGGTCAAAGACTTTTGTCTTAAGACACTGAGGTATTTCGGACGCAAATATATGCCGGAGCTTCCCGAACGCTGCCCATCCGAGCTGGATTCGACGAGAGATCTCTTTCTCGAAGTTGGACTTACCTAGCTGGACTGTCTGTCCCAGGTAAACATAGTGGTCAACAACTTCGAGTGTAATGTTCCCAACGTTAACTGGAGCGGGTGCAATATGGGCATTTAACATGATTTTCGTTTTGTCCATGTTCATCTTAAGACCCACTCTTTGAGAAGCATTACCGAGATCTTCGAGCATTATGTTCAGGTCTTCCAAGGTCTAACAATGAGAATAAGGATTTAACAATGAACACAAAGATTTCAGTTCTGGCCAGATTTGAACTCTGGACCACACGATCCACGATCTGAGTTCGGGTGCTGAACCACTAGGCCAGGACGCTCTCACAGGTCAGGTATATCGTTTTATAAAAATATAAATGTAGTATTTCGATGCTCAAGCAAAACATACAGTGCGTTCGTGACGTTGTTGGCTCAAATAATTAAATCAACAGTAAGTAAGGTTACTGCCCACTGACCAGTAGACTGGAGGGCGTGTGGTGGTCAAGCGGTGCCGCGGTCGGGTACCTCTGGGCAACCGGATGCAGGAAGTCAGCTGTTGCTCCTTATCCTTCGCTAGAATGCATAAGCGATTCTTGATTACTTGATGTACTGCTAAGGTTTTGTTTGTCGCTTAGTACGAGCATAATATGTGAGAATTTTACAGAATATTAATATTATCCGAAAGATAAAATCATGTCCGTTATTGTGATGTGTAGCTTGGCTTTAATTGAATAAGATTAGCATTGAATAGCCTTAGATCGCACAATGCGGTCTTATCGGTAGAAAGCGATACTATGTTTTCAATAACTTGTCAAATGTGTAGAATAATCAAACGATATTGACGGCAAAAACTTAAATTACTGTCTGAAACACGTTACGCCATTTTGTCTTAACTTTCACATTAACCCAAAATTTTAGTTTTTCTTGCTGTTGGGAACATAACTATCAAATGTTACAGCTACAGCTAGATTCATCATCCAGATAGTAGATTGATAGCTCGTTCACACAATGGTTTAATCAAACCTGCTTTGCGTTTGATCCCCACCGATTCACATGACGAGCATTTGTGTCTCCGTGTAGGTAACTTTTTGTTAAGTATAAATTGAGAAACATTTGTTTATTGAGGTTCCTAAAGCATTTGCCTGTTATGTAACGTAACAAAGTTAAGCATTGCATCAGTGCGGGAAGAAAACGGAGCATTACAGTGCGTAAACTGTACTGTTACAGATTCGAGCATTACGTTGGTGAGGGAAAAGCACCGAGCATTACAGTGCGCCAACTGATGATACCATGTGTAATATTTTAATACAACTTCCCTGAAGTTTTGTAAGGCAGTATTGTAATGTAAAGCTCATAATTGAATCTGAAACGTTACATCTGAGGAAAATGCTTCAAGCAATAGCCAATGCAAGCTATTTTGAGAAGGGGTCAGATGTAAGTTGCTCTAGATATTTATTATTTATAGATGCAGGCCGCCTACAACTAGCCGCTCTGAAAATAAACTTGAGTGGCCTATGTTCAGCACTGGGTGGTCTTAAAGCTGCATGTGGAAGTGACGATAAATTAGGTAAGCTTAATAATAAATACCCAAGCTACTGGGAACGTTTGCCTGTATTATACTGAGATGCAAAATATGCATTAAAATACCTCGTCGGAAGCGACGATTCGAGAAACGGGGAGATACAACTTTTGGCACCGATGGATCTTTAATAATTTGAAGTAGCAACTGGGTCGGAAAGTTTCGTAGCTTCAATGAAAATGCATTATTTGGTTTGGAATTTAAAATACAATTGTAACTTCTGTAAATAGGTTTTGCTTTTGATAACTTCTCTTTGAGAAATACGTTGTTTTTTAATTTTTATTTTTCCAGATTCAGATTCATTGCGAGTCACACGTTACATAGGATGTTACAGGGTATGAAAAAGGTACAGTGACGCCCAGTAACATAAGATAAAATATAACAATATTTAAAAAGTTAAACAACAGGTATCTACCTACACAACAAGTTACCAAATTATATAAAAAAACGCTGAAACAACTCCTTCTTCTATTAAACAGCTCCATGAATTTGTAAGAGTGTTATTATAAAATTAATGAATTCTTCGATGGTAAAAAAGTAGGTGTCTAAAATTTTCCCTAAATAATGGGTTGGGGAAAAAGTTTCTTCACATTTTTTATGAAAAATTCAAAACATTTTTTAATATAGATTATTTACATTTAACTAAAGTATGTAGGTGCCATTATGTTCGATTACTTTCTGCCATCTTGTAGGTAAGGACATGATCCCATTGCTATAGGAATTTCGAGGCTTCAGACAAAAGATCGCGACAAGTGGTTTTGGCAGTCCTCTCGTGATGTTAACCTGACACTGCCTAAATAATTCTGAAGAAACCGAAAAAGGTGAAAATCTGAAGGTGCAAGGTCAGGACTATACGGCGGATGCATTAACACCTCCCAGCCAAACTCTATTATTTTTTTCTGAGTGGCTAAAGATGTGAGGTCTAGCGTTATCATGATGAAAAACCACACCATTTCTGTTGATTAATTCCGGCCGCTTTCTCTCAACTCCTTGCTGTAATCTCATCAGTTGTTCGCAGTAGAGTTCAGAATTGATAGTCCTGCCTGGTGGTAACAGCTCTTAATGAATAATGCCCTTCCAATCCCATCACCTTGTTGCGAGTTAACCCGGGTTTCGCCACAGTCTATGAAGCCTGACCGGCCCTTTGACCACGACCTTTTTGGCTTTTCATCACCAGTTATCAGGTTCTTCAAAAATTGTTCGGTTTCATTACGTCGTAATAAAGAATCACAAATGAGTACACGGTTCATTTATTAGGTTTCTTTCAGTGAGCTCGTGAGGTACCCAAGTATCGAGCTTTTTTGTGTTTGTTTCAGTTTTTTTCAAATGCGCCAAAACTGTTTTGTGGTCAATTCCCAGTTCTTCAGCCACGTCGTAACTACTGATACGCCGACGTTGCTCCACTTTTTCAAAAATGGCATCCATGTTATCCGTAATAGACCAGAGCAACGTGCATCTTTGACATCAAAATTTCCGGATTGAAAATGCTTAAACCAAATTTGTGCTACTCTCACAGACACTGCACTAGAACTGGTTCATAAACATCGCAAATTTTTTTCGCGGCTTGCGTTGCATTTTTACCTTTTTTGTAGTAAAATTTTAAAATGTATCGAATTTCTTCATTAGATTCACTCATCTTGACAGTAAGAAAAACAAACGAAAATCACACATTTTCCTAATTTGAATTTGGAATTATCTTCTTTAAAAATTTAAACTTTTAATGATACCAAAACCAGCCAGATACAAATAGTAAAGCGAGAGTGATTTTATTACAAGTTCATACGACAATCATATGTAAAAAAAAGAAAATCGTTCTTTTTATATGTAATTGTTGTTTTTTTTAAAATATTGCTATGCCCTCACGGTGCGCTACATTGTATTGTAACCCTACACCTTATGTCCCTACCTATTTCAAAGATTACTTTGTACTTCAATGTGGTATGCAATAAATATAGATTATTTAACTTTTTTTTATTTTTTATAAATGATTATGATTATGAAAGTCAATTCATAATACAAAATAATTGATATGGCATTGTTACATAGTAAATATTATTGATTTTAGTTCAATTTAACATTATACAATAGTACCTAATTTATAAATCTATCATTAAAAATGTATAATAAAAATTAAAGTAAGTAACACTTTTCTAATTAGAAACTTTCAGATAGTAGATACTATTTAATTCAAACAAATTCAATAAAATACAATTTTAATCAATTATATAAAATTTATTAAACTTGATATCAGTCATAAAAAATGCTGAACTATCATAATAACACTTTTCTATTAAGAAATCTATTAGAAAGTGATTATAAAACAGGAATGTCTTTTTATATTTTTTTAATGGTTTGGGATAAGATTAAAGATTTTTATTGCCATTAATGAGGGTCTACCTACCTGAGACAATTTTAATGTTGGTGATTGGCTTGTTTAATTTTTGTTGATTTCTATAATTTCTCTTCGGAGCTTTTTCGATTGGGGAGTATAATTCAGCATGATTTCTAACAAACTTGCAGGATTCCAGTATATAAATAAAAGTAAGGGTTAGCAATTGGTGTTTTACAAAATAATATTTACATCATGTCATTTGGTCAATGTTTGTAAGTATCCTGACACATTTCTTTAGTATAATGAATATTCATTCTATTTCACTGCAGTTTCTCCATAGTACTATGCCGTATGTTAATCTGGAATAAGCATAAGCGTAGTAAGTAAGCTGCTAGAGTAGTCTTGAAATTGGTCACGCGTTTCAATTGGTGCAAGGCATAAATAATAGAGTGTTTGTGTTGTGTATAGAGATTTTCCTCACACGTTTTGCAAGTCGGCCAGTTAGAATGCTTTTGGTCCACTATATCTGCTTCAATTCTAAAAATCGCACGCGCATGTTTTATTAAGGGTGTTCAGAACCTTGTTTAAGTAGGTACCCAAATTCTAAGGTCACCAACCATCGCAAAATAACAGAGGTAATGCATAAATGTTAATTTCAATAAGGAGCAATTCAAACTGTTAGTTCCTTCTAAGCTGGCTGTATTTTTCTTCCTTTTCTCGTTGAGAAAATCCTTAAGTTCTGGCTGATTCTTCTCTTCTTCTTCTTTTTAGCCTGTAGCAGTCCACTGCTGGATATAAGCTTCCCCCAGGGCGCGCCATAAAGCCCGATCTCCCGTTTTGGCCATCCAGTCCCTATCAGTCACTTTCTTTAGGTCGTCGGTCCAACGTGCCGGTGGACGTCCAACACTACGCTTGCCGAGTCGTGGTGTCCACTCGAGAGTCTACTCCACCGGCCATCGGTTCTGCGACAGATGTGACCAGCCCACCGCCACTTCAGTTTGCTAAACTTCTGGACTACGTCAGTCACACTGGTTTTTAGCCGGATTATTTCGTTCCGGACCTTGTCCTTTATCGAGATTCCTAGCATGCACCTTTCCATATTTTTCTGAGTGACGTGTAATCGATGGGCTAGTTTCACTGTCAGGTTCACGTCTCGGCTCCGTATGTCATGATGATGTCTAGCTAATTATCACTAACATAATATTGCCTAAAAGAATGCAGAAAAAGCACAAAAAGTCAATATTACATAAAACTGTCTTTTGCAATACTATATTTATAAAATAACTTCAATAAGCCCGCATCCAAGCCGATAAACGCCCACATAGCAATCACACGAAACTCTCTAATAGAATGTTCTAGTGCAACTGGTGGAATGTACAATTGCTATTCCTATATTGTTTTTCAAAATGGTTTTCACAGAAATTTTTGGGATGTCTGAACAGACTTTTTTGAACCGTTATCCGGCATTGTCCGTTTTTACCGGTAGATTCACAAATATTAGCAATCGTAGCCTCGTGTACCTACGGCGAGCTAAGGAAGGAAGGTCACCTTGTCTTTAGCTGGGCATCAGCGTTTAGACGTTCTGATGAGTGATAATAACGCGTCGTGTTTACCTTTATTATACCTTCATTCAGCCGCTTTGTTTAGTTTTAACATATTAAAGTAATAGCGCCCTGTGTTTAGGTTCTAGCATTACCTTTATAATTAGCTAAGTAAGAGTTTGTTGAATTAGAATACACGATTATGTATGGTAAACTTGGACGGGACTGGGAGACTTGATTAAGCTTTTGTAACGAATAGACGTACGTGTCAGTTTAAATTGTTTAACATCTCAGTTTCACATAGATGTTTCTTATATTATCATTTCATCGAATAATCAATACGCAGAAAAGTAACTTAGAAAAAAATAATCATAGATTTTTTGTTCAAAGAAATTTAAATCATAGATTTTTTGTTCAAAGAAATTTAAATCATAGATTTTTTGTTCAAAGAAATTTAAATCATAGATTTTTTGTTACAAATAAAATTAATTTCTTAGAATATTCATTTCTAGAGTCTTTGATAGTTTACACACAAAAATAGGAATGTGCCTGGAAATCTGCAAGGGAAGGGGGGAAGAGAGGACTTCCAGCAGTGGGATCCCAGCGGCCACTTTAGATAAGACTTTGTTAATGAAGAAAGAGACAATAGAAGATCCCTCAAACACAATATCCTATCTACGAGTACAGCAGATAACAACAAAAAGCACCTCCCACTTTAAACATTGTTGTTATACCTACGAAGATACTACAAACACATTTATCGATGTAATCACTTAGACGCTCCTAATGACTTGAGTACAGGAAAATGGATACGTCGTGTCTTTTGAGATCGGATAAATATAGACCACGCGTCATTCACCACTGTCAGGCAAATCTAACTTTTAAAGCTAAGACGATAAAGCGACGTGTGACGTAGGCCGTATTTTGGCACATTATAAGTGTTTACAAGAGCTTAGCTAGTAAACATAACGATGTAATTAATTCTTAAGTTACGAGTTGGAATACTAATTGGCATGTACATTTCTTGGTGTGTACAGTCAGCAGCTAGGACACTGCCGGCGTAAATTGAGCTGTCATCTATGTAGACTTGCATACTACGTGCGGGCGATTGAAGCCCACTGTGGGATGTTGACTGTTCATTATACATAAATACTCTAACTGATTAGTAACGGTCTACACCAAACAGTGGGCGTGTGAACGCTAAACTTAATTAATTTTTATAATCAACTAGACCGTCCTATGATCGCAATTGCACCTGACCGTAAGTCACGATGCGATCTATGATGGAACACTGTCTGCTTAGTAAATGTCTATTCACTCTTGTCTTGAAGAGACCCAGATTGTATTGGTTTGAAAACACATGCGCGGGCAGCGAGTTCCACTCCTTTGCTGTACGCATAATGAAGGAGTCCGCGAAACGTTTGTGCGTATGGCTGGAATATAATATCCATAACGTGAGGGTGGAAGGCTAATTAGGAAGTATATACTACTATCTACTATCATCTAGTACTCATGGTAAGTAATATTCGCAACCCATGGTAATCCAAATAAAATGCCACTAGAAAAAAAAAGAGGAAAATATTAGTGCATACATTAAAAATTAAAGAAACTGCTAATTAACAAATTTTACTACACGATTGAACAATACCTGTCAGACAAAACACTATAAGGCATTACACAATAAAAGATTAGTGATTATTTAATTAAATACACAATACGAGTACACACGTATTTCAAAAATATTTAATTATAATAAAAAGTAGTTTTAATAATTAAAAATACAATTACGATAATAATGTACCAATAAGTGTTTTAAGAAGTTATTTAAATGATTTTTTTTTAAGTTAATATCAATGTAATTCCATATAATTATGCTAACCATACCATTATATTATGTTAACCTCGCAAAACCATTGTCATCTTTGCAACAACCTATTAGGGTACATGTACCTACTTACATTTTATATTAAGATCTTTTGACCCTGTACATGATGCATATTTAATAAATAAATATTTAAATCAAATTTTTGCATGTAATTTATGTTTTCGGTGATTTTAGTTCTTTCTCAGAATAACAAATTTCTGATCCAATACAGAACATATCGATCTCCATATCTCGTTGAGCGAAACCACAAAGATAAAAACTGATCGCAGTGAGCTGTAAACGCATTGCGTCGGTTTTAAATCATCGCAAAACCAATTATACCGTAATAAATAGCAATGGTAATCGCATTATTTGCACGCATTCGCAACTCGACCGCAGGGATGGAGGCCTACCATGGCAAGCGAAATGATCAAACGCAATCCGATTCGCAATGTTTTTGAATGATTTTCTTCTTTGTAGTAGGGGCCGTTGCGACCGGATCGCTTCATAGTTGGACGATTGTTTTGATTAAAATCTCTGGTTCAAACCAACGTCTGTGGGTCTGTCTTTAATGGATGGCTCGAGCTATAACTTACGGTAGAAAAAAAAAACCTATACTTACCAAATTCTCCCAAAGTTATATAAATTATTAAAAATAAATGGAGCTGTCAGTTCGATATTTAAAAAAAAAACTTTTTTTGTTTTGAACCATATCTCCAGAGCAATTTCAAACCAAAAAAGCATCACACCACTGAATATTTCTACTACTATATCATATTTATTTCCTATACTTAAGTAGGTCTAAAAAATATTATATCTATATAAATATTATAAGGAAGAAAGATTTGATTGTTTGTTTTTTTGCTTGTTTGTTTGTATTAAATAGGCTCCGAAACTACATAACCACTCGTGAAAATTCTCTCTCTAACAGAAAGCTAAATTATTCAGGAGTGATATAGGCTATATTTTATTTTGATTAAACAAAAAACATCAGTGAAAAATAATAGTATTATGTAATGGTCAACAAACAACGGACAAAAGCGGCCACGATGTGATAATGGATACCAGCTGTCAAACATTTGACAGAACTAAGTCTGTTGTCTTGAATATGAATGAAATGTAGTCGATTTTGTATTCGACTAAATTTCATTCGTTGAGTCAAATTTATCTACCTGGGCGCATTTGGCTGAGTGCTTCATTAACTAACTCATAGTTTATAGTTCGCCACATCTCAGCTCGCTCACGCAGGACAAGCGTTTCCCGATAGATTTTTAATCGATACAATGGCGTGACCACGGATGGCGAGGCAAAAACATCACGGTCGAACGGAAATTGTATCAAATTGAGCGTTCAGCTGCGTTTTTGAAGTTTAATATGCAGAACAGTGCTGGAGGACGGTCTGCGCAAACTGCGTCATCAAACTAATTGGTTGCATTTTTTGTCCAGAATCGGTAAAAGATTTTCCTGTGGGCTTTTTATTTGAGGTGGTAACAGATGAAACCTTTATTTATAAAGCGTCCGCTGGTGTTAACAAGCGTGCAAACTGTGCGAATACAGTTTGAAGATATTTGCTACGTCAAGGGCCGTATTACAATCCCTAACTTGTCAAGTTCGTTCCCTAAACTGAGTAATGATGGTGGAAATAAAAGATCATATTACGAAATAGCTCGATACGCTCAGTTCAGGGAATGAAGTTGACAATATAAAGGGGATTGTAATTAAAAAAATGAAAAAAAAATGAAAAAATTGTTGATTATTGATAATAAGTAGGTTCTACATAAATTAAGGTTGACTTCTCCTTTTAAGTGTACAAACACCTGTGACAGGAGAGAAGCCGCTCTCCCATAGCAGAATACAATTTTCCTATTGCTAATACATTACTTAATTTTAATTTTTAAATTATTTAGTTCAATTTACATTATTAAAAGTAGTTAAGCAAGTAATAAAAAGAAGAAGTGGAAGCGTGTGGTGTACGTGTATGTGTGTGTGTGTGTGTGTGTGTGTTTGTGTGTGTTTGTGTGTGTTTGTGTGTGTCTGGGTGTGTGGGTGTACGTTTGTGTGTGTGGGTGCGTGTGTGCATATTGGAAATCAATAAACCATAGCTCTTGTACAAAACCCTACTACTTCATAATATGTACTATGTACTATTGTAATTGGACCTCAGAAATAAAAATTGTGTGTCATTAACTCTCTGAGAACCTAATGAATCCTTTTTCAAGACCTCAACGGTAATAAATAAATAATAATAAATATCTGGGACAATTCACACCAAGATCATCTGACCCCAAACTAAGCAGAGCTTGTATTAAGGGCGTCAGAGACTGATAAACATACCTAAATATATCTAAATACATACTTAAATAGAAAATAACACCCAGACACACAACAAAATACAAATGTTCGTCACACAAATATTTGTCATGGGTGGGGATCGAACCCACGACCTCCGGCGCTAAAGGCAGGATCGCTGCCATTGCGCCAGCAGGCCAGTCGAAACGGTGTAGCCCGTTATAAAAACCTTCACAACTATGTCTAATATATCTGCAGTAATCTGAAGATGAAACATCTTTTACAGTTCTATCGTTTGAATAGAAACCCTATGACGATGAAAACTTTATGTTCGAGTGATTTGTATGGTGACCTAAAATGAAAGTTAATTAAATAAATTTAATTTTTACTTAGATAGTTTCTACATCACTTAATGAGTATGTTATATCGTTTTTGTAAGTTTTCGATAATCACCCGTTATAATTAAACTCAAACTCATCTTTATTTAAAAAATATGCTAAAATAGAAGACATAATAATATGAATATATAAATAAACAGTATACAAACATAATGCGCTCACCGCGTCGGAGAAGTTGATTCTTACTGAGATGACTCGGCGAGAAACTCAATAGTTACTCTTTAAAACTTGTGTTACTGAGTTCAGTCAAAGAAATGTTAGTTTCAGATTGTAATTAAGTCAATTGGTCGTCATTTTAAAAGCACTGCCTTTTTATGGATCTGGCACGGTAAAGGAATGTGTTGAATTTTTACCTTTAACAATTTCTTTCTTCTTACGGATAACAAAAAAAAACTCATATGCATCAGTCTTATCTCATTATGAGTTTGAAATAACAAAGACTATTACGTATGATAACTAAGTATCGTCATGAACTTGTAAGTGGCTATACAATTACCAAGTCATAACTAATTGAAAGGTGAACGGCTTAAGAACCTTGAAACAAAGTACCATCACAGCAGTAATGGAGGCTTAATTTCATTTTATTTGTTTATCTAAAGGAAGTAGGTAAATGATTAGTCAACCGTTTCCGACTGAGAACTCAATTATCGAGTGTTTTATTCATTCTCGTCGAACGGCAAGGAGAGCATCGTCACTTAGGGGTTAAGCACTCCGGCTTGAAACCCGTTGGTCCCGAGTTCAAATCAAGCCAGAAACATCTGGCCTTGACTGGCCTTTTCAGCGATCCTACCTTCAGCACTGGAGGTTGTGGGTTCCATTCCCACCCATGACAAACATTTATGTGACGAACATTTGTGTATTTGTTGTGTTTCTGGGTGTTTTTATCTAATGTATTTAGAAATGTTTAAGTTTATCAGTCTCCGACACCCATAGTACAAGCTCTGCTTAGTTGTAGATGTAATTTTATTTGTCCCGGAAATTTATTTATTTATTTTTCTGTGTTCTTACTAATTTTGCGACTTACTCTTTAGTAATTGAAAACACCGATAAAGCAACCTGTATAACGGCAGAAGGCTCACCACTAACAACGTTGGGTTCTAACACGATTGGTGACAAGTGGGCTTCTGAGTGATTCGTTCACCATGACGGCAACAGTCAGCTTGCCTCTGACTACCACGTTTGGGATATAGCCGTGGCGTTATCTATGTAGAACGGCTGGGATTGGATCGGGTGCCCCTACCATGAGGTCACCTTTTGTAAACTACGATAGTTAACTACAACAACTTGTAAGCCATTTTTAGTATCTAACATTTATGTAGTATAAGCACTGTACCGATATCCCATACAAAAACTAAACAGTAGACGCTAGTGACTGTCATCGGCGTCAACTCATGGTAGGGGTGCAGGTTTGATGTATCTATGCTACTCGTAGGTCAAATTATTATTGAATTGGAAAAACTATTTATTTATTCCTCAAAGTTTTCTTTATTAATTTATAAAATGCAACTTGCACGCTTACAGATTAATTTCAAAACGCCAGACAAGTTTAAAATTACAATTTACAATTCATACATTACAATGATTGTTCAAAAATTAAATTAGTTTTACGATATCAGGTCACAGATAAAAAACACAATGTCCGAAAAAGAATAATATCAACAAAAAAAAAATTGTTACCAAATTATATACATTTAGTGCAATAATGTCAACATGGAGGGTGCAGGTATCCAGGTCAAAATAAGTCCAATGTCGTAAAATAAAATGATAAAAAAGAAGTTACAACAAGATACCTACCTAAGCATATTTTCAACATAATATTATGAGTGCATAATACTTGGCTTTCTATGACTCTTTGTCATTAGTGTTTCAAGACATAAGCAGGCCTCTGCCCCTCCATGTACTTGCGCGCCATAATTACCTACCAGCCGCCGGGTCTTCCAAAACTCTTTTGGCAGTTGGTTGTCAACAGCATTTTGTATGTGAATCTTGCGGTGTCTAGTAGGTTGCTAAGCAACGGCTTTGAACCCGGCGTGTACCTAAGGACAATGGAACTGTTGTATAAGTGAAATTACAAAAATACGAATAGCAAAAGCAAACAATAGTAAAAAAAAACCTCTGTAGACAAATATAAAATAATAAATCTAAGCAGTTAGTAGCAAAATAAACATAAAAACGACAGCTCCGCCGATATCAAATATCAAGGTTACGGTTTTTACATATGAAAAGGATCATTGTTAAATTCCAAAAATCAAAGTAATTAAAACCTTTTCTTATTATGATTAATTAAAACAAGCTTAAACAAAAACAAAAACATTTTATTGCTTTATTTCATAAAGTGTACGTTATGTAACTGACATTAATATCGCAAGAGGGTAGCCCTCGTAATAAATGCCTGCAGCCTGACACAATGACAGCACGCATTTACAAATTAATGAAAACATTGTCAATTTTCTATGGAATGATTTATCTATTACGAGTACGTAGTAACTATCAAGTTATCTCTGATTTATGTGAAGCCTATTATTTCTCTTTTAAAGACAGTTACTGGGACTGTTCTCCGCTGAAATCTACACAATTATTTCTCTATCCAATCTCTTGTCGAATTTGTCTCAACTTTGCCATATATACCTACTCCCCTTAATATAATTCTTAGCTTTAAGTTACTTTATTTTGTACAATAATATTATCGATCTATCTATATTTTCTCTCCTTTTTTAATGTAATCATTTATTTATATTTTGATGTGTAAATAAATAATAAATATCCCTGGACATCATTCCACACAGCGCCATCTAGCCCCAAAGTAAGCTAATTAAAGCTTGTGTTATGGGATACTAGACAACGGATAAACATACTTAAATACATTTTCTTTTGTAAATACATACTTATTATACATAGGAGACACCCAGACCAGTACAAACAGACATGTTCATGCACACAAATGTTTGTACTGTGCGGGGATCGAACCCGCGACCTCTGGTGTAGTAGCCAACTTCTTAACCATTACACCAAGTCGGTCGTCAAACTATGTATATATGTATATAAATGTGTTTTTATTTATTGTTTAATGTGTATTTTCTGCTTGTATTTTAATTCATAACTTTTATTGTTTATTTTGAATCAACGTCTTTACTATTTTGTGACTTGCTAAGGAGGGTACCTACTCCTTAATATTTACCTCTACTTGTCTAGAATAGTTTGCTTATCGGCAATGGGACCGCCCAATTCTTTCATTGTGTTATCTAATTTAATACCAACCTGTAATGTTGCATTTGATGTGTCAAATGTTAGTATGAGAAATTCTCAATAAATTGAGCTTTATTTCCTTATTCAGCGTTCAAACACATGCCACAGGCGAAATTGCAGTCTTTTGTGAAACAGACCACAAAGTAAAGAAAGGAACTTTGCAATTGTGCACTTTACAATATTAATAACAGAACACTTTTCAATCACAAAATATATAGAGTTAATAAATTTAAGATTCATTGTTCTCAACTAGTAAGTTGTTGACGGAGTTCAAACTTTAAATTGAAACTGGTATACGAGGATTGGTTTTGAAAATAGTTCTTACTTTGTTATATCGAGTGGTTACTTTAGCATTCCTTTTTACTAAATTTTTGGTTAAGGTTTCCAGTTTGTGCCTTGTCACTAATGAGGTAAATATTCATAACATAATACTGTTAATAAAGCACTGTTGTGAATTTTAACAATAGTTTAATATTAAAACTAGCATCTAAATCGAACCATGAAATCATTATCATGATTTATCATTTAATTTTGTAATTTGAACTTAAAATAAAAATAAAATTGAATACCTTTCATTTCATCTCCATTTCCTTTTCATCAGCACTTATACAACAAGTCAATTAATCAAACAATCAATGAAATAAAAAAACGTGAGACCTAAATGTACATAGACTAAATAAAGTAATCTTGATCTGACATTGATTACCTACTTTGTAATTGAATAAAGAGTAGGTAATAAGAGCAATCATTATCAGAGACGCGTGTACACTTTTGAACATTAAGTCGTTGGATAGAAGGAAAAGTGTCTGTTTGAACAGAAGCTAAGCTGTTATTGTTTAAAATTACTGAACATATTTCTACATAAACGTGTCTTAGAGAAGCGAGATACCTTAACACCAGTTGCTTATTAATGAAAACATTGATTGAATTAATGTTTATGAAAAGAAAATATTGGATTTTCATGTTCAATTGAAAAACTACTCGGCAACGGGCAGGTATAAATAACTATTAGAACATTATAATAAGACAAAACACAGTCTACAAAATTGCTATGCACAGCACTAAATACACAATGACGATAAAATTAATCAATTTGATTTGTGTTTATGAGAATGTCAAGGTTGAAAAACTCCTAAGATGAACAGTTACGTACCTAATGGTTCTTCGTACTTCTTAAATGTAAGCCAAATTAAATATAATAAAAATAATAGTATTTGTGGCTAACGATTACATAAATAGAGTTGTGGATAATAAGACAGAATCTAAAACTGAAAATGACTACGATTAATATTAGTGGGTTGCTCTTGTAAAATCTTAAGATGTTTGAACGATATTTTTACTTTTAGTCCTAAAAGTGAAATTCCGCGTCTAAGCGCGTCTAGGGCCAGGGCTACACTTGACGGAAATTGTGGAAATACAGGTTATTGCATATATAAATTACAAACAGCGGGCACACTTGGCGGAGCGACCGATCTTCCGCGAAGTGTGCCTGCCATTTGTAATTTATATTAAATAAATAAACTGTATTGGCGTTCCGTTGCGGATCTCCCGCGACGGAATTTCCGTTAAGTGTAGCCCTGGCCTAAGCGCTTACTTTAGAGCGATTCTGTACAAAATCGAATTTGAACCCACTAAGGTAACAGTACACTTTTACGTGTAAAGACACAAATTCTACAGTCTAATGATTCATCTTAAGTCAATTTTTTTTCATTATTATTCAGTTATTCGTCATCTTAAGTCTTCACATTTGACTTATCACATTTTCCTAACATCTTCATCAGAAAGGCTCCGCGCCATTGCTATCAACAAAAGAGTAAAGAGTCTCGCAGCGAATTCCGTGTACGAGGGTTGATTTTAGTTTGTCAAGATAGCCCTGCTGATCTTAGCTTGACACATCCACTTCCTACCATGATCTCCATGCCTATATGACGATGACAGTGTCACCGCGATTGCCAATACACGTTTTTCACTCAGGAAAAGGGTATTCTTAATACCAGAGAATTCAGAACCGACAATCAAAGTCGATCACCTTTTAAGATCTACCCTATATTTATTTATTTATTTAATCTTTAATGCACTAAATAGTACAAAAGGCGGACTTAATGCTAAAAGCTATAAATCTCTAATTCGATCCCACTTAGTGTACTTTTCCACCAAAGACATGTGCTAAATGGCTGCGGATGTGTTTGAGTCCACCAATCATATTAATTGCTCCACATAGCATAGCATAGCTTCCGTACAGTCGATACACCGCATAGCTTCCCTACTGTCGATACACCGCATAGCTCGAGCTGCGCAGCTTCCTCGCCCTGCTACTCGTACCATGCGGCGGCACATCTTTGTAGCATTAGTGCCAACGGTCTAATAGTTTCGTAGCTCATCCTCGCAGCATAGCTGCATAGCACATCTTGGGTATCTTTATATTGGTGAAGGAAATTTTAGAATCTGCCCAATAGTTTCGGAGCCTATCATATACAAACAAACAAACAAATCTTTCCTCTTTATAATATTAGTATAGACTACTAAAGAGGTCACAGAGCACAGTGAGGTCTACGTTCGCTTTTGTAAATTAAGTGTGCTAAGTTGATACCACCTTAGCGATTTAAATATAGCAATTTTATCTTTATTCAATTAAATTATCTTAAGGACGGACGATCACATCAGCAGGCCCTGCCAGAATACCAGCGTCTCTGCCGTGCTTGCACTGCAGTGGCACATGCTGAGGCAGTGTCCTGATTGGCCCACTACTTCGTTGTTAGTTTTTATTCCCTGTATTGTTTCTTTGCATAATGTACCCTCTAGTCTAAGCTAAAATTGTGTTTTGGGTCAATAAATGGTTTTTCTTTCTTTCTTTCCTTCTTTTATCTTCAAATCATTTTGTCTTCGGTCTCGACTGTGTATATTGCATACTTATTACGTCGTAACAAAGCCCATTTACGTAGAAACAAGTGCTTTGATCTAATAATTGATTTAAAAAAAGAGTTTTACTTGCATTAAAAGAAGGAAACAATATATTTGTTATTCACAACCTGTGAGTTGAACCGGAACTTCTTGCATTTTTGGGCAAACGCTCTTGCAACTCGAAAAAAAAGGGTCAAAGGGTCTATTGACCTCTTCAACTTACACAATTAACAATAAACCACTTACGCAGTCTACAAAGAGAAGTTACACTGGCCCTTGTTGACAATGTAACATCATCAGAAAGTCACGAAGTAGCAAATTTACGTCACTTATCCATAAATTGAAACCACAAACAGACAACGTAAAGGTTTAAGGCCAGTTTGTGGGTTAGTGACCTCCTAACTAGCTTAGCTCGTGACTTTGTTTAAATTTTCCGGGCTTAAATTTTGAAGGTTCATGATTATTGAAATAGGAATATTATTTAGTGTGTGTTTGGGCCATTAAATTACTTTTTAGTTTTATTTTACATTTTAGTGTGCACTGAGACCGCGTTTCAATGTCTCACGATGGATTTCAGACATGCATAGCTATACCAATGATCCATGCCTATACTTGCTGAACTGGTGGTATCAAAAAATCTGAGCCTACTTTAAAAAAAGAATAAGTTTTGAGTTCCACGAAGAGAAACACTTGCGAGAAATATTCCACACAGAGCAAGAAATATTGATTAAATCATGAAGATCTTGTAGTTTGTGTAAACGAACACATAGGCACAAGTAAGAACAGCACGTCCACTACGAGTAGCCAATTTTAATTTACGTTATCGTTCGCGTAAAAAAATTGTATAGGGATGACACATGACATGACATGACGATGTCAAATCCTAATACATTTGTCTACGCGAACGATAGTGTAAATTAGGAGTGGATACTCGTGGTAGACGAACTGAACAGGGTAGTTGTTTGCTTTGTGTTTAGCATAAGGGAGGTTTCTAGGAACCCCTTCTTGTGTTATTCAAAACGAAACTTTTTGTTTCCTCAAACATACTACGCAGAACATGTTGTCTAACACTTGGGGCTGTTTGAGGTGAAGAATAAGTTACAGGCATCGCTGAACATAATGTTCAAGTTCGATAGATAGATAACAATGGCTGGTTGTTTAAAATAACATCTTCGGATATCTTTACACCGGGTTATCTGATCCCTTACTAATAAGGGTTTTAGAGAAGTTGCGCACATCAGATTCCTACACTCGTAATTACGGCCGAAAATTAATTGATTTGCTCACTGCCTATTGGACTGTGCCATTGGGGTGCGAATACATCACAGCAAATCACAACTCAAAGATACATTATATTCTCTAACGCATTTTTAATATAAAGCCGTCTAGGAGTTGTTTAAAACGATATGTATTGGGATTTGACATGACATGACATGACAATGTCAAATCCCAATACATTTTTTTACGCGAACGTTAACGTAAATTTAAATTGGCAACTCGTGGTAGACGTACTGTTCTTCTTCTTCTTATCGTGTCGAGTGGCAACACGCGCGACCTAAATTCCGCCACTTCACGGCTTTGTTGCTGGCACTCATGTGTTACAGGTTTCTGTTAGCGAAAGAATTTTCATGATCGGACCACTATTTCCGAAGATTACCCCCAACAAACAAAAAAAGTTAAAAACGTTTCCCAAATAAATAATAATATCAGTATAGATTGTATCAACTACTGACTTAGGTACTTGTACTTTCACTGAAAAACGCTTCTTATTTTAATCGGACTGTTTAATTTTGAAAAACCTTGGAAATATAAAGTTACTGACTGACCCGTTATGCAAAAAAAAGTTTTACGCCAGAATTCAGAAACGATAATCAAAGTTAGGGAAACCTCAAATGTATACCTGTCCCTTTCACATCAACTGATACTTATGTGACAGGCCAGCATCAATTTGAAGGATGCTCAAACGTTGTAACGACATACTGGATTCGGGCGTGAATGATAAAAATTGTTTGAGTTTAGATCAATGGATCAACCATTAGTTAGATCAGAACCAATAATTTTAGTGCAGGCTGCTCTTTAAGAATCCACGGACGTTAGCGTGTCATTCTCAATTATGGTTGACATTCCATTGTTGTGGACAATGTGGCTCATTAGGATTCGACGCGCGTCATTATGACGCCGGGTAATGCGCAGGTGTCGTTTAGCACTGAGGAAGGAGTTTGATTTGAAACTACACACCTGATATCATAATGATTCTAAATTCTACAGTTTCCGGTGATAAAGACTTCACGGCAACCTTTAGAAAGAGATAATTGGCTTATTTCATCTTTGTAGAGGTCTAAATAAATTTCTATATAAGCGTTATACTGCTAGTCTAGCTAGACTGCCGGTGATTTGTGCGACAGAAATAAAGCTCCGCGAAGCCGAAATAAGCTGATTATTTCTTTACGAATTGCACATCGATTGCAATATTTATCGCCGGAAATCGTAAAAGAATATGATTCTGAAACTAACTAGTTTGAGTAACACAAATGCAGACTCCAGAATGAATAAAAATCAGATTCATACAAACAGGTACGATCTGATGTTGCGTTCTGCAATGGAGTTCAGAAAAACTTTAACTTTTTTCTTCATCTTGGTGTGTTATTATCAAAACCGGAATCCTGCACTGAGCTCCTGAAATCTTTTAACATAATACACCAAAGAAATTTCAACTATTACTAAGTAAAATTATTGTAATACCCAAATCGGGCATAAGTTGAGACGGGAAAAAGCTGCTTATTTTTTTGTGTTAGCAATCGGAGCCTCGTGTACCGACGGCGAGCTAAGGAACAAAGGCCACCTTGTCTTTAGCTGGGCATCAGCGTTTAGACGTTCTGATATGAGTGACAATAACGCGTTGTGTTACTCCATACCTTTATTCAGCCGCTTTGTTTAGTTTAAGCATATTAAAGTAATGGCGTCCTGTGTTTAGGTTCTAGCTTTACCTTTGTAATTAGCTGAGTAAGAGTTTGTTTACTTAGAATACACGATTGTGTACGGGGAGACTGGATTAAGCTCTTATAACGAGTAGACGTACGAGTCGTATTAAATGGTTATACAGATCTTTGAGTGTTTGATAGTTTACATTTGTGAATTCAGTAATAAGCAATGACATTAGTATTTGTATTAAAAACTATAGTTGTTTCGTAATATTTCAAATAATCATTTCCCAACAGGAAATCGAACCCGGGATGCCTAGATTTAGATTTCAAACCAAGCGCTTTTTCCTTTCAGCCACCGAAGCGTTTTCATACGAGTATAACATCCACAAAACCTCATGCTATTTTCCTATTCAAGGTCTGCTTCAGACATGAATAAACACACAGAACCCGCGCTGTCAGTTCTTTGAATGTGACAGGTTTTTGTAGTGTTTGCATTACACTAACGTGCGGTGACACGACATCTGAAATCACTGGGACTGTCCTGTTTCAATTCTTCAGACAGAGGCGGGAAAGTTTATTAGGAAATGGTTTTGCAACAACATACACTACATGCCTTTATGAAACTGAATACCGCTTGAATACCGCATCATAATTAAGTATATATACCCCCAATGATTTTCCATACTCGGGATATAGTACGTCTTACAATTAAAAAGCTTGAACATGGGGCATAATGCCTTCTGTCTCTTTCCCACATGTATGAGTGAAAAGAGTAGGAATATATGGTAACTAAGGAAAAAGTGTGCCCGGAATATCGTGAAGCTACTACTACACCTTTTTTGCTACTTTGGCCGAGCGCATATGTGAAGTATGTAATTTAATAAGAATAAAAATAATAATAAATATCTGGGACAATTCACACCAAGATCATCTGACCCCAAACTAAGCAGAGCTTGTAATATGGGCGTCAGAGACTGATAAACATACTTAAATATTTCTAAATACATACTTAAATAGATAATACATAAATAAAACATACAGACACATAACAAATACAAATGTTCGTCACACAAATATTTGTCATGGGTGGGGATCGAACCCACGACATCCGGCGCTAAAGGCAGGATCACTGCCATTGCGCCAACAGGCTAGTCAAATTATTTGTTTCAATTATTGGTTTTTAACAAACACATTCCTCGCAACGCATCCTCGCACATCTCTGGTGGAAGTGCACTAAGAGGGCTCAGGCGTGGCAGTGCGGTGGACTTTTCCTCACTTTTACTGAGTATGCCATTATCTTTTTTGTAAGTCTTTTGATATTCATTGCTTACCCCTTTTTTTGGCAGTGTAATGAGACGGGCAAATCAACTCAACTTTATTAAACACACACACATACTCTTATAAAAACGTGCCCTCGTGCTAAAAAGTCAAAACACTTCGTGCTTTAAAATCATTTAGAAATAATCGTATAATTTTGAAGTTTTACTTTACTTCATAGTTCTACTTTCACAAAATAACCGTTTAAAAGAACGCCAACCTGACACATTCCTATTTTGAAATACTTGCGAGACCGCACGTAAGGCTTGCACGCAATCGTCCCAGCTTCTTTGCAAACGGCTACCACATCACTTAAATTTGAGGCATATAATAACATCATCATACAACATGCATGTTTGTTTAATAGCAAAAAACCATTTCTTTGAAAATATAAAAAAAAACAAGGCGATCTATTATATATCACATAATGTCCCAAACTTGTCCCGATGCTAGGACAACCGAACTTACGTCCTCGTATTTGATATCCCTAAAATGTAATAAGGTATTCGTCGTGATGTAATGTTTGGAATCGAAAAATTATTTAAATGTAATAAGATTTGTATGACGTGATTGCTCACACACCTGGTATAGGGAGAATATAGTTATCTGAAGTAAAAATGAACGAATAATATTTTTTTATAATAAAAAAACAACGCGATTGACTCAAGGATCTTCTTATTTTTTTTTATAGTAGTTACATACACAGACAGTTCCTATGGATACAGGGTTGTTAATAAAATGGTAAATAAACTAGGCAAAACAGTTATCCACAAATAGTGTACACACCATGGCTAATTGTTATTTATTAGAGGCTGGTTTTGAAATACAATAAAAAGATAGAAATGAAAAGCAAAAAAAAACCTAAAAAAAAAAATAAGAAGTTGACGAGCTACAAGTTCTTCTCATCGGATAATGTTTTTAGAACATTACTTTAGTCTATCTTTAGATAATACTAATAATACTTCAGAGTTTACTAACTGCACGATGGTGTACAAGGTGAGGATGGCCAGCCCAGTGATTCGTTTGAATGACTGGGCTTGTCAACCTCATATCTGGACCTCACGACCGCTTTCCATCAGGTGGAGTGAGGTCATCTTGACAGGCAATATAAAAAAAAACGATATTATGACTTAGCATCTAAAACTACAATAGGTTCATAATCAGACAGATACGATGCATTCAATAGGTACCTAGCCTCATCGCCAGAGGGCGCTGTAGTTTCAAAAGAGTTTTACCACAGTGTAGCACATTCTTTTTTAATTCTTTTTTCAAATTTTCATTCCAATCCCTTCATTTGTTTTAATTTGACAACTTATGGAAGCGAACGTGTCGATCGGTTTTACAAAAATGGAAAAAGAGCAATATCGTTCGGTGATTCGATTCCTATTTTTGGAAAGGAAAACGCGCATCGAAATCAAAGAGCGCTTAGATGCTGTGTACGGTGACTCTTCTCCATCGATGGCCACCGTCAATAATTGGTTCAACGAGTTTGCACGTGGCTGTACGTCGGTTTTTGATGAACCACGTCCAGGTGCACCGAAAACAGCTGCTACGGAGGCAAACATTAAAAAAATCCATGATCTCGTATTGGCAGATCGCCGATTGAAGGTTCGGGAGCTAGCTGAGACTGTAGCCATTTCAGGAGGAACAGTGCATCATACTCTTCACGAGGAACTCGGCATGAGAAAGCTGTCGGCGCGATGGGTGCCGCGTTTACTCACACCGGAAAACAAGCGCAACCGTGAGACCACATCGGAGACGTGTTTGGCGCTGTTTAAGCGGAATCCAGCGGAGTTTTTGCGTCGTTTTGTGACTGTCGATGAAACCTGGATCCACTGGTACACACCAGAGACCAAGGAGCAATCAAAACAATGGATCCAGACCGGGGAACGTGCTCCAAAGAAGGCGAAAATTGTAAAATCGGCCGGAAAAGTTATGGCCACCGTTTTCTGGGATTCACAAGGTGTGATCTACATCGATTACCTCGAGAAGGGTAAAACAATTACAAGGCTTGACTATGCCGATTTATTGGACCACGACAACGCACCGGTTCACACGTCTGCCGTTGCCATGGCCAAATTGGTCGAATTACGCTACGAATTGCTGCCCCATCCACCGTATTCTCCAGATTTGGCCCCTTGTGACTTCTTTCTGTTTCCTAATCTGAAAAAATCACTCGCCGGGAATAGATATGGATCAAATGAGGAGGTCATCGCCGCCACGGAGGCCTATTTTGCAGAGTTTGACAAAAACTATTTTTCGGACGGGTTAAAAAAGTTAGAGCATCGCTGGGCTAAGTGTATCGAACTAAAAGGAGACTATGTTGAAAAATAAATTGCCACTATTCCAAAATTTTCGTTTACTTTCTGTAGGCTAAGTATTTATTGAATGACCCTCGTAGGTATTTAAAAAAATTGTCAGAGCGTTGGGACTTAGTAGTGACACTTGAACTAAGTTCAGGTAGATGCAAGTTGATATACCTTTCACTAATCATCAGGGAGTTAGTCCCTGGCCTAGTGGTATTTAAGCACTTGACCTCAAATCCAGAACAAAAACTGTGCTTAGAGACCTGTGGTGATACAATTTAGTGTGTAATTAATTCAGTGTCCGTCAATTGTTTATATGATAGTGACTTCAATAATTAGGATGACATGTGTGGGCTACTTTTATAATTATGTTTTTTTAAACTATCTTGAACGCTGCACTGTTCCATGATTCACAATACGTATTCAGTTTATTAGAACTACGTTTAATCCCGCTTTCTATTTGAACTGAGCCTCATAAACACAGAGCCAGACACAATCTAGTATAACATAATAGGAACTTCCTATCTGAAACGTGACGTTTCGAAACCCGTCCCCTGTATTGCACCCGAGACGTGTCAGTTTCGCTGCATTTGCGAAATGAGTCGTACAAAGCAAGCAATAAACAAATGTGAATACCCCACTATGGTGATATAACATGACCCACACATTAAGCCATAAGGTAGATGTCCCTTTTGCCGATAACGTCCCAGTACCCGATAACTACTAAGATTTTTATTTTTGCTAATTTCTACTAAACAGATTTTATAAGTATTTAAATGGCAAAATTTTGTTAGTAATATTCTTTGTATTTATAAAGGCAACACTTAACCATAACTGAAATGGTGTCTTAACTGTATAACATAGAAAGTACTGTGCCCGAAAAATAATTTTGATTCCGAAGTTTTGTCACTGAACTACGCAACCACCAGGTTTTATTGCTTAGCTTGCTGTGCTGATGCTTTTAGCCATAGGGTAAGAGTGTTAATTTACTTATATATTTGAATTAATTATGTAGCGATATAACCTGAAGCTCATGGCAAATTTTATTGAAAAGTTATTAATAATACTTTTTACATCTATTGGTACACGCAAATTGCTACTTGACCCAATACCCGTAAAAATAGTTTACTATTTTAACGGGTTTTGGTACACGCATCAGCCTACTAGTAGCCGATGCACCAAAACCCGTTAATGTACCCTATGTCCTTGAAATAAGGGTCACTTTTGAATATAATAATTAAATTATTGCAAACCTTTTTATCGGTTATTGGGACAAACGTTTGACAATGTACCTAAGCTCGTCATAGTTCTTAGCTACTTAAGAATAAGTGTCATTTTCTTCTATTGGGTTTTCTTTGAATCTCATAATTAGGTTAGAATAATGGTGACATTTGTTATAATAATGTCATATAACTTCATTCTGATTTTTTATTCGATATGAAGAGTATTCATCGAAAATGAAATAAATATATTTTATATTTATTTGTATAATGTCAATAAATCAAGTAATATAGTTAAAAAATTATGCTGTTTGTATTTACATTCAATCAATGCAATAAATACCATTCAAATATAAATATTTTAGGTTTATTCATCATTATCATGACATATTTATGTCTCCTATAGAAGGACTCCTGATATATAGGTAGAGAGCTATCCCTAGCTGCTGTATCTCATCATGACGGCTCAGTGCGAATTGGTGGCTGAACCAAAGAAGAGTTTGCTTGACACTCATATTCGCACAAATTAAAAGGAAAATTAAAAGAAGGAAAAATCACTTTAACTATTGAAAGGAAATAAGGATGCCTCGGAAGCACAAGTGGTTTGCGCACTAGCTAATTACTTGGGTCATCGAGGCATCCTTCTTCATCATTTCACCCACGTGACACTAACTGCTGAGCATAGGCTTCTTTCAGATTATTATTATTCTATTATTGATGTTGGCGCAGGGGTCCTGTTCCCTGTTCCCTGCGGTTAGGGGACGAGAATACTACCGAGGTATCCCTGCCTGTCGTAAGAGGCGACTAAAAGAGCCCTTGGGGTCGCGAAGCGCACGCGGGGGGGCCTGCGTGTGTTTCGGTTTGCGATCCTGAGGAAGACGGTAACGCGTGTCTTCGGACACAGTGGTCTGTGTTATCGTGCACTGGAGTTGAGCTTGCTTCTCCCGAGGCTGGCTGCCAGGCGGCCTTGCGCGCCGAAGGGTCCTGGGAGGAGTCTCTCCCTCGTTGGGGATCCCAGGTCCCTTCCATTCTGCGCCGAAGATGACCACCGTCAAGTTTTAGTAGGTAGGGGTCTCTGTTTTCCCAGGAGTTCCGAGTCCCACATATCCCAGGTGTCCCGAACCCAGGGCCTTGGGAATGCCTAAATGCATTTCCTGACGCAAAAAAAAAGGGTCCTGTTCCCTGCGGTTAGGGGAGAAGAATACTACCGATGTATCCTTGCCTGTCGTAAGAGGCGGGCAAAAGGGCCCTTGCGACCCCTACGTGTGCTTTGGTTTGCAATCCCGAGGAAGACGGTTACGCGTGTCTTCGGACACTGTGGTCTGTGTTATCGTGCACAAGAGTCGAGCTTGCTCCTCCCGAGGCTGGCTGCCAGGCGGCCTGGCTCGCCGAAGAGTCCTGCGAGGAGTCTCTCTCTTGTTGGGGATCCCGGGTCCTTTCCATTCTGCGCCGAAGATGACGACCGTCAGGTTTTAGTAGGTAGGGGTCTCTGTTCTCCCAGGAGTTCAGTCATCCCAGATGTCCCGAACCCAGGGCTTTGGGAATACCTAAATGCGATATCAGCTGGTTCCACGAACGATGTTGGATAGATGATATAATTCATGGTTGCTTATGCAATTGGATGTTCATAACGTATTTTTAGGTTCTTTACCTAGACCAGATCATTGATTTTCATCAACCTTCCATTCAGATCTTCTATCTTGCCCACATTTTCAGTATGGTTTACACATTCTGTTATTAAATTCACAAAATCATTCGAGGTTATAATTTGAGTCCTTCATCACATTCATTGATATCACAGGTATTGCTCTGACCAGATATTTGTGACAATCTCTTATATAGTACCTACTTCTTGGAAATAATTGGAATCGTCTAGTAAATTTTAAACCTTAATTTTTCCCTCAAACCGCAAAGAGTATTTTCAAAGATTTTATCACCTTTCCACGTTGGAGTATTATTATCATAAAAGGCCGACGAAATATATTTCTTTTTGGTCAATGTGGCCGGGTTTAGCGGTGTTTGTTCGGTTACTTGACACACGCTTGTCGAAGTTATTTGCATCGAAGAGTAATAATTGTTAATACTTTCTAGGTCAAGGGCTTGAATCCCACCTAGTATAAACATTTATGTGACGAAGCCTGTTTTTGTTGGTTGCTGGGTGTTTGTTTGTAAGTATTTCAGTAATTACTTTAGTGCCAAATAATGAATTAATTAATTAGGGTTTAGATGGCCATTGTGATCATCATTCATCACATTAGCATTACAAACAAATGTAAGTACATTTTTGCTAAATCAAGACGAAGAAAGTCGAGGCGAGGCTTTGGCTGTTAGCCTAGATATAGCTTAGGCCTTCGACCGGGTCTGGCATAAAGGTCTTCTATCAAAGCTTCCATCTTACGGACTGCCCGAGGGTTTATGCGGATGGATTGCCAGTTTCTTGTCCAGCAGACGCATTAAAGCCGTAGTAGACGGTAGTTGCTCCGATAGCTTGGACATTAATTCTGGCGTCCCACAAGGCTCTGTGCTATCTCCAACGCTGTTTCTCTTGCATATCAATGATATGCTGTCCAATGACGGTATTCATTGCTATGCGGATGACAGCACTGGAGATGCCTATTACACAGGCCGAGCAAATATCCCTCGTACCATTGTGGAGGAAAGTCGAACTAAACTTGTGTCTGAAATCGAGAATACCCTAGCTTGGGTTTCCGATTGGGGTCGGGACAATTTAGTCCAGTTCAACCCCACTAAGACACAAGTTTGCGCGTTTACCACTAAGAAAACTCCATTTACTGTAGCTCCTCAGTTTCAGAACACTTCCCTTACCATATCAAGTAGTATTGGGATCCTTGGCGTTGACATATCTAGTGACGTACAGTTTCGGAGTCATTTGGAACAAAGGGCGAAGTTGGCATCCAAAAAGCTCGGTGTGTTAAACAGGGCGAAGCAGTACTTCACTTCTAGGCAAAGACTGCTGCTGTATAAAGCGCAAGTCAGGCCACACGTGGAGTACTGCTGTCACCTTTGGGCAGGAGCGCCTGGATATCAACTCAGTCCTTTTGACTCGGTCCAGAGGCGTGCGATCCGGATTGTCGACGATCCCAAACTGACAAGGGGTTTAGAGCCGTTAAGTCTGAGGAGAGACTTCGCCTCCTTATGCGTGTTCTACCGCTTGTACAACGGGTTTTGTTCTGAAGAACTGTTTGATATGATGCCCACGGCTACTTTTCATCACCGCACCGCTCGCCACCGACAGGGCATTCATCCTCACACTCTGAATCCGCAATGGTCTCGTACAATTCGGTTTCAGAGATGTTTCCTTCCGAGGACGCTTAAACTGTGGAATGAACTCCCTGTTGAGGTTTTCCCGATGAGTTATAGTATGGAGTTCTTCAAGAGGGGTTTGAAAAGGTTTTTACAGGGTCGACAACGCGCGAGTGATACCCCTGGTGTTGCACGCGTCCATAGGCCGCGATAACCGCTTACCATCAGGCGGTCCGCGTGCTTGATTGTCACCGACGTAGTATAAAAAAAAAAAAAAAAAAGAAGACCCTGTTAGAAGCTACCGTGTAGTATAATTCTTGTTGAGAAATAGCATCTATTTTGGGTCGCGTAGTAAGCTTATAGAGCCGTAAACTGCCCAACGTAAATATTATGATTTTTTGCATCGAAGAATAATAATTGGAAATTTCTACATCCATTCTGAATTGGAAAACCAATTAATATAGGAAATTCCTAAATACATTCTGAATCGAGTCAAGGTTTTGAAGCAGAGGGCAGGAATTTTATTTTTTAGTTTTATGAAACTTTTTTGTTAGGTAGGTACGCCAGTCATAACTGTTTTTTCCAGATCCATTTAAAAGGTCTGAAAACAGCTACTTTCATTGGCTGAAGAACATGAGTCGCATTTGGATAGAAAGCGGTTGATTGAATGCTTCTCACGGCTGAAGGTACTATTTCCGTGAACAATGCCCATCTTAGCAAAATATTATTGTTCTTTGAGTATCACAAGCCAGAACAGTTTGCTATGTACTCATAGAATTTTGGTATAACTCTTTTAGAAATTTTGTGCGGCATCGACTTTAGCTATAACAACACCATTGTAGGCCTATTCGACTGTGTTTGCGGTGATCAGCACTGTCACGTATTTTCTTTTACCGCTGGGGATAACTTTGTAATATTTTTCGCCCTACCTCCTACTAACACTCGGTTATCTGCAGGGGACAAAAAGAATGCGCTTTCTTCACAGTTTAATATTCGCCTAGGATATTGAGCCACTTCTTCCAGTTGTGCCAATATAAAGCAATCTTCTATATCCTAAACCATTGTCCATCACGATTTTGTGCTACTCGTTGGCCTACTTCAGGGTTCCTCTCATGAAACGGTTCAAACCAGTGACGACCCATGAGTTTGTTATTCTATTCTAGCAATCGAAAAGTATCTCTTGTATAAAATTCACGTATGAAAGAGATAAAGCAAAAGATTCGTATTATATCGGGAATTGTGTTTCAAACAATAATAAGTTTTTTATTTTTTCGCGGTTCTAAAATTTTTGATTTGTTGTTATAACACAAAGAAAGATTGTTTTTATGTTCTCATAATTAATTATAACAAAAATAAATAATTTCCCATAAAGTTATGGCTTTTCTTTAAGAAAGTATAGTAATAGCCTTACTATTATATATTTCTAGCATCAATAAAAATATTGTATTTTAGTGAACTTTAACATAAGGCAACTGAGTTCAAATTTGCAATAAAAAATAACGGGTTTTAGGACACTTAAACGCTTACTAGTACAAAATTAACGGGTATTAGTACAATTCAGTGTTTTTTATATTTCTCTGAATTTATGTGTATTAGCATTTACATATTTAGAAGTAAAATTATTTATTCATGAGCTAGATTAAATTACTTGAATGCTCATGTAAAAATATTTTTTGTACCTCTACCCATTTTTACGTAGCAGACGTGCAAACTCAGCCATGTTCAAAACTTAACGGTTACTGGGACGTTTACCTTAATACATTGAGCAATAACATGAAGAAAGATTCTAAGAATCTGACTGATAAAACCGTTTTGTTTTTAGGTAGAGGTAACACTTATTAAGATAATATCTGAGGACATGGCCACCTGACACAGAACGAATCCGATCTTGTTATAATTGACCTTGGCGATCGCATAAGAGACTGAAACATATGAATATTAAACATAGTTAAGGTAACCTAAAATATTAACCAACATTGCATTATATTTTTTTGACGACCGACTTGGTGTAATGGTTAAGAAGTTGGCTACTACACCAGAGGTCGCGGGTTCGATCCCCGCACAGTACAAACATTTGTGTGCATGAACATGTCTGTTTGTACTGGTCTGGGTGTCTCCTATGTATAATAAGTATGTATTTACAAAAGAAAATGTATTTAAGTATGTTTATCCGTTGTCTAGTATCCCATAACACAAGCTTTAATTAGCTCACTTTGGGGCTAGATGGCGCTGTGTGGAATAATGTCCAGGTATTTATTTATTTATTTATTATTTATTTATTTATTGCATTAAATAAAAAATACAAATGTAAAGAAACCCCAATGGCCCAGTGCTGTTCCAGAGAAATTTCCTCCCGCGAACAATCGGATTGTGGAAGGAGCTCCCTTCCGAGGTTTTCCCGGGGGAATACAGCATGGGGTCCTTTAAGAGTAAGAGTTCATAGGTATCTCCTTAATGGTCGGGAACGCACACGTAGTGCCTCTGGTGTTACATGCGTCTATAGGCTTCGGTAACTGCTTTCCATCAGGCGGGCCGTGAGTTTGTTTGCCACCTTGTGGTATAAAAAAAAAGAATCACATCAATTTCGATCCCGAGTGGGGATTAAACCTACGTCACTATAAACATGATTTTAACTCATTGCCCGAACGGCCCATACACTGTGTTACAATGCTCTAAATATTAATAATCACTTCCGGCGGCTACAGTTTCAAATCAATCGGGAACCTTATTAACCCAGACACATGCCAACTACCCTTTGACTCCTCGTTAATGGCATTAGTTATAAGCAGCAGTTAATTACATCCTCAAATTCAGGCGTGCTGTTGACAGCTCCGATTGGTAGCTAACCCTTTGCTTTGTACGTCAGGGAACTTATTAACTTGTAGTATAGACTTAAGGTCAGCTCTATTCGCTGTGCAAAGGCTGATGTTTGAGATATCCTAAAATATTATAAAAATATTGAATTATAAAATATACTAACTTCCAGAATAGACCAGAATTCTTTAAGGGTTTTGTTGGCTAACGGTGGTTTTTGTCATTTCCCAAGGTCGATTCTATCATTTCTATCTCTATCAAAACAATCATAATTATTTCAGCAGCTTAGGAATGAAACAGGAACAAAAAAACAAGATTACTTTCGTCTTCATAATATTATCCGTATGATGTGAATATTACTATTTAAGTTATGTATATCCGGCTCGAAGAACCAACCATGTAAAATTAAGGCCCCAAATCTACTGAATAAATGCAAGTAAGTAATTCCAAACAACTTTAATTTATAGAATATTGAAAAGAAATAAAGAAGTTTATCACCAAATATCCTTAATAACTGACACGAAACACAAATTATAGCGTGATCTACATGAGTATAACGCCAGATATTGATACCATTCGGAAACAATACCACACACTGATTGGCGTTTGAAGACGACATTTTTAATAATTTGGTTGGTGGTAATGGCTTTCTTTCTAAAAGTGACACAAAACTAGATTAAGGTATTTAAATCAGTCTCTAACTGATTACGTCCTTTTCAGGTAACAAAATCTTATTAAGAATTACTGTGAGATAGTCTAAGTTAAATTTTAATGGCTTTTTGGTTGCTATAAAACCTTACTATAGAAAAAGCCGTCCAATTTCTGGTTTAAGATCTTTATTTCTCACAAGAATACATTAATTCACAGTGAGAGGATTAAAAATTGATCATGCATTACATTTCAATAAGCGTACACGAATAATAACAAATTTTGGAGGTAGTTAGTTCAAAGACACACAAACTCACAAACCGCCACCCGCCAGTGACAGTTTGAGGCAACATTTAGCAAGCAGTAATACTCGCAGATCTAACAGCGCGATACTAGAAGTGACTAAGTACTAGTTCAGAGTGAGGTCCTTAGAGCTTTTATGTTTTGAAATATTAAGTTAGTATTTCCTTTCATTTATGTTAAATTGATATTTTTTTTTAAATCGATCAACTAAATTAAAAACAAATTGTATTTGATTATTTCATTAAAATTCAAATATAATCAATTATTGCTATATTAATACAATTCTATTTTATTTACTTAACTATTCAATTGAATTTATTTTAATTAGCAGCTTTATTTATTATTTTACTCACCTTTTTAAATTCAATTCAGTAAATAATTATAGGTTGTTTTTTATTTTTATTTTTTTATTTAGGTTTTCGAGAAAATATGTAGTCCTTAAGTGCATTTTTTAAAATAAACATTGATTTTGCGTCTTTGACAATCGTAGGAAGATTATTATATAATTTTGCACCCTCATATATTATATTTCTTTTCCCGTAGGGGGGGGGGGGGGGGGGGGGGCGCGTGAGCACAGATCGTTTGCACGTCTAAAAAGTTTTTTATGGACATGATTTTTTTGCATAAATGTATATCACTTTGTATTTCCTTCTTCAATATTTTACAGACCAGTATACACGTGCTATAAAGATATGTTTGCTTAATGGACATATGTTTGGTTTCTCTGCATATTTTATCTGTGGGTGTTAAAGAATCGTAGTAAAACAAAGTTTTTATTAATTTATTCTGCGCTACCTGTATGACATCAATGTGACTCTTTGCTGCTGATCCCCATACCTCCACCAAGTAATCGATGTGTGGTTTTACTAGCGAGTTGTATATATTGTACCGCACCTGTCGTGGCAAATATCGGACACATCGCCGCATCGCACCAGTAAGACGAGACAACAAACCACACATAGAAAAAATTAAAAACCCATTTTTTCTATGTGTGGTTTCCAAACGAAATGACTATCCAAAATAAGGCCGAGATATTGTTCTTCAGATTTTTTATTAATAATATCACTGTTAATTGTAAGAGGTTGATAATTTTGAATTTTCTTACTTTTTGCACTAAATATTACATAGTATGTTTTGTTTATATTTATTGTCAGTAAGCTACTTTTAAACCATTCAGGTACAAATCATTTTGTACGTCAGTTATAACTGATTCGATGCTAAGCCCGAAATAAAATAAACAAGTGTCGTCTGCGTAAAGAGTTATATCACCTACGAGACCAATGTTTCGAATGCTATTGATATAGATTAAGAACAAGATTGGTCCTAAAATGGAGCCTTGAGGTACCCCGCAGGTAATAGGCATAACAATACTTTGATATTGTCCACATTTGACATTCGACACGATTGGCGTAGTGCGCTGTAGCACGGTTTCTCGCCTCGATTTCCCTAGTGTCCCGGGTTCGATTCCCGGTCGGGTCAATTCAGGAAACGATCTTTTCTGAATTGACTCGGGTCTGGGTGTGCTGGGAGACGCCCCTGGCTTATTTCCTTGTGTGGTACCTCGTAACACAGGGATATTAATCCCTACTTCGAGACCAACAAGAGGTGTGTTGTCTGGCGCATATTTATTATTATTATATTTATTTATTTGACTACCTGGCTGCGATTGGTGAGATAAGACTCGAAAATTTTCAGAGCTGTTTGTGTTATCCCGAAAAACTACAATTTAACGTTCATTATCGGCTATAGTGTTGCAAAAACTCGACAGTAGTGTTGATGTAGTGGTCTAATTAGTTATGCAGCACTTATTCACAAAACGTACGTACCCGTACGGTAAGTAATTTAACTTAACACCTCCAAAGGCCATTAATCGGTTAAATATTGGCCCACGTTAACCCATTCCCTGTATTTGCAAACACGGCAGTCGCTGTGCAAACACTGATTCGGACTTTGTTGGTCATGGTCGAATTGAACTTGCATTAAATTTAGCCAGCGTTTAACATTGTTTGCAACTTATCATTTTTTGATGTGAGTCTTCAATTCTTTATTGATATTCCTTTTATTTTGGGGTTCACACAAACACATTTACAACTCATGGTTATAAATAAATATGCGCCAGACAACACGCTTCTTGTCATGGTCTCGAAGTAAGGATAAATATCCTTGTTCTAATAGGTACCAGACAGGGAAATAAGCTAGGGACGTTTCCTGAATTGACCTGACCGGGGCACCACGCAAGCCAAGGCGAGAAACCGTGCTAAATAAATACTAACACCTAACATAGGTAATTGTTAACTCAAAAAAATATTTATATATATATAATATATATATGCGCCAGACAACACACCTCAAAGTAGGGATTAATATCCCTGTGTTACGAGGTACCACACAAGGAAATAAGCTAGGGGCGTCTCCCAGCACACCCAGACCCGAGTCAATTCAGAAAAGATCGTTTCCTAAATTGACCCGACCGGGAATCGAACCCGGGACACTGCGGAAATCGAGGCGATCCTTCGATCTTAACTGTATGTTGCACTCAACTAACTTGCAAGATTCATCACACAAAACAAAAACATTGTTAATAATTTTCTAAAGCCAAGTTAAGATTGAAAATTAAGTAAATACCTTTTTTAATCAACAAAACTTAAAAGTCTACTAAGTAATTGCTAAAATAATTTACTCCGCACACATCTCCTGCACTAACTATTCACAACCACGATAGTTGCTGCACAAACACTGGTTCCGACTAGTAGGTATTAGCGTAGCATTATCTCCGTGCGAGCCAGGCATTGAAATCATGAATATATGGATCAAAATTAGACCTAAATAGATCACCTGTACCATGATGCTTCTACCATGAGTTTCCACCGAAGACAATCTCTAGCGTCTATCACAAAATAAAGAGTTTACAGAAAGACCACTCCTTTTCCAGTATAGTTAAGCTAAACTAGCCTGACCGCCTATGCTTGTATGTTCGCCCTGAATTTTTAGAATTAAATAGGTAGGTATAAGCCCTATTAGACAGAACAGAACCCGCCAAAAACAAAATGTATCATATGAAAAATTGCACCAAGTACAAAGAACAAACACTGGCCGCGACACCGATTCTCACCGGCATCGCCTGGAAACTAACTATGTATGTGTGCGTGATAAAAATGGGCGATTTGTTCAAAGCGGATTTGTGCGTCTATTGTCAAGATTTTCTATGGGATTTCGGTACAACGCCTCCAGTTCATAGTAATGTAAAGTTTGGATGGTGGCGTTGTATGACGGGTCGTTTCAATCCGTAAAATATGCTTGAGTGCAACGATGGCTGTAGTATCTAACGATCTACAAACCACACCACCGACCAAGGCAGCACTACTTCGGGTATTGCTAAAGACTCTTTCCAGACCTCACCACAGTAACTTGTTTTTTCTTCACCATGTGCTGACAGATCTAAAGTAATTCCCTTAGTTCACTGATTGATGGTCTAAGCGCCAACTGTAGTGTTTCTAATATTCGGGTGGTTTCTTTGTTTGCAGCCTTAATATCTTTATTAATAAAAATGAATCGCCAAATGCGTTGCTATGCGCAAAACTCGAGAAAGGCTCGACCTATTGGGCTTATTTTTGTTAAGGACAAGGAAGGTTCTTATGGCGAGAAAATACGTAAAAATGATGAGGAAAATAATAAAAAAGACAATTTACTTTACCTATAAAAGTAAAGTAAAAGTAAAAGTAAAAAATCATTTATTCACTTAAGCTTTTACAAAGAAGCACTTATGAAATGTCAAAATTCACAAAAATTATATATAAACGATAATAGACGTAAATAAAGTAATACAATAATAGTACATATTCTAAATAAACATAATGCGAATCTACCACCGGTTCGGAAGTTGTTTCTTCTGGAGAAGACTCCGGCAAGAAACTCGATAGTTACTCTTTTGAACTTTGTTTTGTTTTACAACAAATAAATTCAGAGTACAGTCAAAAGAACAATAAAAATACATTATTTGAGCAGAGGAGCAGATTATTCTTACTATGACCACAAATTCTTGTCGTTCAAGTAATCCTCCACGTTATAATAACCTTGTTTTATCAACTTTGTTTTAATTGTAGACTTGAACTTGAACTATAAAAACCAATCTGTTCCCAGCTGCCTAACATTTTTGACAGAACCAGGTCTGTCGGGCAGGGCAGCTAGAGACAAATAAAGATAAATGTGCGCCAGACCACCCACAATTGTCATGGTCTTAAAGTAAGGTAGGGCAACAGCGCACTGTGATTATCGTGTATGTGTAAAATGGGAAGCACAGTAAATTACTATAAAAGATTGTAGAGGAAAAGATATTGCCGATCACCGACGACTAACGTCTAATACTCGTAGTAATATTAGAATAGCCTTACTTACTAACGCAGACGTCTTTGCTGTATTTCATTAAGTTGTTGCTTGCCTTATAATGTCTGCTGACAAGTATTCTGGTGGTTGATTGTGCTTAGTTATTAGTGAATTACTACTTAGTTGTTTAACTCTGGAATTGGCATAAGTAAGTTCATAATATGAGTGTTTTTAAATGTATTTGAAAAAAACTTGTTGGGTTTTCGAATAAATAAATAAAATTAATAAATAGAAAGGACGTCAAACTTACGCCCGAATCCACAAACGTCAGTCAAATCTAAGCAGTCCTTACATGTATAGCTGTCCCTTCCATTTCTATTGACATGTGACAGGGCAGCATCAATTTGAGGTGTCCTCTACTTTTGATTAGCGTTCGTGGATACGGAGTTTAGTAAGACTAATACAAATAAGACGTTTACGTGCGAGTAATATTGATGCAATATCATTTGAAGGACTTATGGTAATTCTTCAGTTGCTCAAACGTTATAGAAACCTGTTTGGATTCACATCTTTTTTGAGGCACATTTGTCGTCTTCAATCCAATGCCTCTCTTTCTTATCGTTCTTGCATCCAAGCAGCCTCAGTTGCTGAATCAAATATTATGTCTGCCTACTTATTGCAACCTAAACCATACAGTGCTAAGTACATTCATTAGCTACCCAGTATTTGCAAAGCGTAGCATTAATTTGCTTGAGTTGACATGTTTTGGTGTTTGAAACTAGATATGGAAAAAAACAAACCGGTTTACCAAGTCTGCTGTTTTCGTACTCATGAAAATCAAGTCTGCTACTCAAAATTTGTAAAAGTTATGAATTTTGTTTATTGGGTTTAAATAGGAATACTTAATAATATCAAAATCTGTAATAAAATAAGAATTCAATGCAATTGAATCCGCACTGTGAAAATGCACATTAGTAACTTCCTGAATTCACTAGAAAACCATCATCATGAATGAAACTTCAACATATTTTCCATGGAACGAAAGCCTATCTCAATACAGTACAGGGTTGTACGGTGTTTTATGGTTTCATAATTTCATGTTACAGAAATCACTTCTCATAATATCATTTCATAGAACAATCAATACGCAGAAAATAACGCTACGCTCTCGCTCGGCTCGTGCGATGAGGCCACAGTTCTAACCTAACCTTACCAATAGATTTTTCTGTGAAATATGTTTAAATGAAGTAAATTGTCGTTGAAACAATAATATTCGACATAAAAATATATGGACTGAATATTCTATGAAACATTTTCTGCAAACCTATTATTGGGTCGGATAACAGGGTAGCGGCTATTTTGAATTTATCGCTGTCTCTTGGGGCTTTTGCACATACTGAGTTTTGCCGCGATATAGTCACTAGCCATTACTTCTCATGACTTGATGACACGTTTGCTACAGTCTTTGTCAAACCATCCAGTCGTGGAACGCTCTTCCAGCGCATTTGTTTCTTTTCTCTTATAATCTCGGGGTCTTTAAGCGGGGCGCGAAAAGGATTTTTTGCAGGCCTTCAAGAGTATGACCAGCTCAGTGATTGCTTTGCATCACTGCGCTTGTCAGCCTCATATCTGAAACCTCGCGGCCGCTTTCCATCGGGTGAAGTGAGGTCATCTTGATGGGCACTATAACAAAAAAAGTGCCTTTTCTCGCATTGACTTGCATGGTGTTCCGGGTTTTCTTTCCGGACGTATCAATTCAGGAAATAAACTATTCTGGATTGGCTAAAGACTTGGTGTGCTGGGAAACGGTCCTAGCTTAAATCCTTGTCTACATGTAATACGAGAATATTTAGGATAAGATAAGATACTCTTTATTGCACAAAAACAGAGGAAAAATCAAGTATTACAAAGAAAGTTGATGTACAATTTAAGCAGTCTTATTGCTAAGAGACTACCTTACTTTAAGACTATGACAGTCTGTTTTAGAATATCCGGCGCTTGGTATTTAAAAAAAAAATCAATGAGAATTCGGAAAGTATCTTTTTACTATAACTTCACTTCCACTTCACTACCGGCTCAGTTCACTACGACAATTTGGAGGTCTATATTCAGCGGTAGCCGTCTTTAGGCTGCAAAAACAAACACACAGGCAACAACTAGTTGGCTTATAAGCAAGAGTGATTTGGGTATACGACAGCGCCGCTGATGTCATGTGTTCGAGTGACGACACGGAACAGTTATGCGATTGAAAACGCTATTGACTAGTTCCTATAATGAATAAAACGCATACTTTAACACTACTCTAGCTAGCGACTGGTTTGTAATTGTTACTTTCGCTTAAAGCACAGTTTATAATCCTAAATAACATCAACAACTGACTGCTTCAATATATTACATATTATCTGAAGGCATCAGTTAGAGTGCTGGTTGAGACTGAGGGCGATAGGTGACTATAATGTTAGGTATAGCTTGGTAACACCTTAACTTTGACTAGGATATTTTTTTAATAATATCATTTGTTTATTAAAAAACCAGTCACTGTACAAATGCATATTAAAAACTAAATGAAAGATATTGTGAAAGCGCTTACGCTTCTTAGACAGGGAATGTACTAAGCGGGCTTGTGAATAGAAGGTGATCACCTCAAATTCACGCACAAATATGGTAAAGAAAGGGGTGCACGTGGCAGGCGGGCGGCTTGTGAATTTCCCGCTTTATGTTATTAAAGTAGGGGGACTAACTTTTCGCATAACCTCGATTGTCCTAAAGTCGCTTGGCATAACTCATTTGGCATAACATCATAAAGCATATTAATAACGTCTCTTAATGTTTTCTTCGCATTACTTTCTTATAGCATAACAGTCCAAAGGCATATTATTACAAGGCATGAGTAGTGTCAGCCCTCATAACATTTGGCATAATATAGATAAGCCTAATATTTTTAAGCATAATTAAAGAAGGCATAATTAGTAAAATCTATATTTACGTTAAACATAACTTTTGTAGTCCGGAATGTTCCTAAGCATAAATTTGACATAACAAAACGCTACAAAACCGACTTCACGCAGTCTTGTCTGCCCTACCCCTAGAGTGTAATTCAAGCCCGCGTAGGCGCGGAGGGGCGAGGCGGCCCGCGAGCTGAGGAGCTGGTGGTTTCAACGCTCGCCGCCGCGGCTGAGGCTGGCCAGAAGAACCGTTTGCGACGATAAGCTCGCGTGGGGCCGCCGAAGACCCGCAGCGCCGGAGCCGTAACAGAAGCTATATGCCTGCTTGCATGATTCATGCCTGCTTGCATGCTGAATGCCTGGATGCCTGCTTGCTTGTGCATTCCCGCTCACACGCTGCATGCCTGCTTGCCTGCTCACACGCATGTATTCTGAAAGTTACAAATCGTTGTGATTTTTATGGTTCACATTTATTATGATTTTTAAAAGTATGCGTACTGTTAATTTACATTTTAATAATTATGCTTTTAAAAATTATGCGTTCAGTTATTATTCGCTTTGATTATTATGCTTGGGAACATTATGCATTACAACTATTCTACCTTCAGAGTTTATGCGTTTTAATACTTACTTATGCTAAACAATTTTAGCCTACACAATATTAGGATTTCTGAAATTATTCCACACAATATTATGGCTCGTGACGATTAGGAAAATCAGAATTAATAAACATAATATTATGACAAATAACATGCTTAGTATTAGTGAGCCATTACAGTAACTATGGTACTCTTAATTCGTACCATAGATGTATAAAAACGTCTGCCGGGCTGGTGAAATATACTTTGTCGGCTATCAGGCATAAATAACTAATTTAACATTGGCCCGTACGTATTTCCAGCCCGTATATTTATAAAGACTTCACAAACGCCAAGGAAGCTATAAACGGTAGTTATTGTTGTTCGCAGTAATCATTTATTTAAGCATGCATTAGCGAAATTATATTCTGATTCTATTATGATAGAAGGTTATAAAATAGGATCCCATGGGATAGGCACCACATCCTTAACACACCAGACCACACATCCTGTTCTTCAATCTTTCAATCCTTCATACTTTTAAGTCAGAAAAGGATTTTCAAAGGTACGGCCTCCGTCAAGCACACCTACCCCGTCCAACTGCTATTTTTATCTTTAATTAATAAATTAACCTTCTATCTAAACATCGTCATCTTAATTTCTCAACTTAGAAACAATCACTACACTACGAAAATTACCTTCACGTAACCTAACCACATTTGCATTCCTATCACAATTAAAAAAAACAAAGATTTCGGCGAACTGAGAACCTACTATTTTTTGGAAGACAGTGAATAAACATATTTTTAGCGAGTTATGTAGTTTTTACTTGAATATGATTTGCTATATTCAATAACCGGTTCAATGCCACACCACGTGCCGGCACGTTTTATCAATCGATTTCCTGTTGTCTTTTTTATTCGGCAGTGTTTGGGATAAGCTAAGCATTATGTTTTGCTGGTAGTTCTCGAAGTGGCATCACTTCACAAGTTGAATATGTGTGATACTAGTATCTTCTTTCATTCAATAACGTCTTCGTCATGCTATTTTAGTGGCATCATTTCATGTCGGGGTGACATGAAACAGTCATACGAAAAGCTCTCATTTTCACTGCGTTAATTTTACTTTCAAGATTATTCTGTCACATCTAACTTCAATTACTGGGGCCTTTTAACCATCCCATAAAACTTGCGAGCAATTTCGTAATATGATCTTTCATTTCCAGCCAGTCAGCGATTACTTGGCTCTAGAACATCTTCTAGGCGGTATATTTGCTATCCTCGGTTTAGGGAGTTAACTTGACTGGATTTAGGAGAGTGTTAATAAGGCTTGCTCTAAAATGTACGCTTCAAATATTGCTAGGCACCCATCTTTTGTCCTAAATATAAATGTGAAAATTCAACCGTCAGGTTTTTTTAATCGTATCCTTTTTACAGATTTTTGACCTTAGACTAGTTATTCTTCATTCATTATCATTAGACATAAGAAGCAGGGGTGCTAATATGAATGACCATTTGCATTTGACGATGACATACCTGAGTATAATCTGGCAAAATTGAAAACCCCTTCCGCCACAACTTATGAAGGGATTATTTAATATTTTAGATTTGGTAGAGTAATAGTGACAGTAAAAACGTGCTCAGATAAAAACCCCTGCTTCTTTTAGATTTTTACATCGACATAGTGACATCGATATAGTGATGCAAGACAAAATAATTTATTTTAGCAAAAGCCTCATAAATTCTGTAGTTACTTTACTTTAAACTAGAACAATTAAGTGTGACAACTGCTATTTAAGAAGATTTCAATAAATTCGGCATAAATCTTAAAAGGGTATCCTAAAAAGAATCTTTTTTACTGCTGTCGAATGCTATAGTGAATGGAGTACCTATAGGTGATTATCACTATCAACTTTAAAAGTATTATACCCGTATAGACAGCCTAGAAGACAGATGGAGGCTAGCCTAGCCCTATTCAACACAAAAAGTAATTGATAATATTGACAGCTATTATGCGTGCTAGAAGAATCGCCACAGAAAAAAATATGAAGTAACTATTTTATACTTATTCATATAAAAAGGTGTCATTAGAAATGCACAGTTTTAAGTCAAAAGTTTTGTTTGGTTACAGATAGGTGTTATATTTTAGTTTTCGCTTTACTATATGAAGGTCAAATCCAAAGATGGGGAAACTAGAAAAATTCAAATTGCGAAGCTTGATGTCGACAAATGAAAAATCAGCATTGCAAAATTATAAAAACAAGTAATCGTACGATTTAAATCCTGGTTAGGCATCTTGGGCGCCAATTTCAGAAAATCGAAAAATACTTTTTAGCTCCTATTAAACCTCATTGTGCATCGTGCTATTTTGCTGGCTAGCGACAATATAAAAAGAAATTCAAGAATCGATCTATGTTAGAATTTCGAAAGGTTCTTCCTCCATGCTTGCTGACTGCTGTTTGATTTTCTCGCCATCAAATACTACTATACACACGACATAGCTCACAGGATTAGTAAGCTGAAGTGGCAGTGGGCAGGTCATTTATGCCGTAGAACAGATAGCCGTTGGGGTAAGCGTGTTCTAGAGTGGAGACCGCGTATCGGCAAATGTAGTGTAGGACGCCCCCCGGCCAGGTGGGATGATGACTTGCGAAAGGTTGCTGGCAGAAACTGGATGCGTCAAGCTGAAGGATAGGGCGCGATGGCGCGTATTGGGGGAGGCCTATGTCCAGTAGTGGACTATGATAGGCTAATGATGATGATGATGATGAATACTATAGTATACCTACTATAGGAGATAGACAGGCAACTTTGGCATTTAATGTTAACTAGGAACATAACGCCATTTGGCTGCTGGTTTCCGATACTTTTTTACCTATATGCTCGTAGGTATAGCTTTACCTACTATTATTATTGTTACTACTATAAGAATACTAAAAGATTTGTTACTTCATTCTTTTCTTCAACTTACCTGTTAATTCATTTTACTTTCCTGTCGTAAAGAAATAGAAAAGTAATTTATAGGTCATTCATGTAAAATAGAGAGCCTCCATGGTACTTACAGGTATTAATTTGTATCTAGAATTATTTAAAAAATTATATGTCAATGTCTTGTGTTGTTATCCTCCATTCTTTTCTGTTTGTCGATCTCTCAATTATATTTTATTATTTATTTTATCTGCGTGTATTCTTTTATGCGCCTCCTAACAATGGTTATGGGCCCAGAAGCGCCAAGCGAAAGTAAAGCGATTTAGTATAGATTCAGTGTAAAAGTGTTGTACGTAGAAAAAGGCGTAGAAAGCACAAAAGGGGAATGAATATGGGTTCCGTACGTATTGAATCACTTACTAAAGACAATTACGAAAGCTGGCGACTGCAGGCGGAAGCATTGCTTATAAAAAATGATGCTTGGGACTACGTAAACGGGAAGAAGATCAAACCGGCAGAGGCAGCTGAGGCTATACTTTGGGAGGCTGCTGATTCAAAAGCAAAAGCCGATCTTATCCTCTCTATAAGTCCAAGTGAGCTGAGACATGTAAGAGGTTGTCTTACTTCGAGAGATGTATGGCTTAAGTTGAACTCAATTTATGCATCGAAGGGACCTGCTAGGAAAGCCACGTTGCTTAAACAGTTGACGTTACAAAAGATGAGCGAAGGTGATGATGTCGGAGAGCACTTAACTAAATTTTTTGAAGCTAAAGACAAACTGAATGAGATGGAAGTGGAAATTCACAAGGATTTGCTTTCGATCATGTTGTTGTATAGTCTTCCTGCGAGTTTTGAAAATTTTCGTTGTGCGATCGAATCGAGAGACGAATTGCCTGAACCAGACGTACTCAAAGTTAAGATTTTAGAAGAGTACAATTCTAGACATCAGAAATCGGAAGTCCTGCTAGTAAAAGGAAAGCCTTATTGGAAAAAGAATATTAGCATGGATAATAAGGAATCCAAGTCGCAGTTCAAGTTCAAATGCTTTAAATGCCATCAGTTTGGTCACAAAGCTTCCGAATGTACCAAGGCTAAGAAGAAATGTCAAGAAAGTGTAAAGTGTGTACATAAAAATGATGATGTAGATAGTTTTGATAGCAATTTTATAACTTTCAATTGTGTTTCAGATGCATGTAATGCTGTTTGCACAGAGAGTGGGGATTGGATCATTGACAGCGGATGCACATCTCATTTATGTAATGATGCACGTAAATTTATTGACACTTTATCGCCTGCGAACGGTAAATTGAATTTAACGACTAATTCGAGCACAAATATACAAGGTAAGGGCACTGTAAGGTTATTGAAATGTAATGATGATTCTCAAACTGTGATTAATTTGCCAGATGCGTTATTTGTTCCTGACTTGCGAAGTAATCTGATTTCAGTAGCTAAGATAACTGATAAAGGCTATGATGTTACGTTTAAAAGTAATTTAGCCTTAGTCACTGACAGTTACGGCAAAATCAAGTTGACAGCAAAACGTAGGGGTAATTTATATTATCTTCAAGAACAATGCGCGCGAGCTTCAGTGATTTCTTCTGAACTGAATGCTGAAGTGTGGTCTTGGCACGAACGTTTAGGTCATTTAAATGCCAAAGATCTTATGAAAATTTTAAATAATTCTGGTAAGAATTTAAAATTATCAGATATGAGCAACTTGTATAATTGCGATGTTTGTGCGAGACGGAAAATGACTGCTCTTTCATTTTCTAAATCTAGTGGACCGTGTGACGAGAAACTTAAGATCGTTTATTCCGATGTGGTTGGACCAATGCAAAATACAGCGATAGGTGGCGCGAAATATTTTGTTACATTTATTGACTGTAGTACGCGATGGTGTGAAGTTTACTTATTAAGTAAGAAGAGCGAGGTTCTTACTGTTTTTAAAATTTACAAGAGTTATGTGGAAAATTTAACAGGTAAGAAAATTAAATACCTACAAACGGATAACGGAGGAGAATACTGTAACCGGGAATTTGATTCATTTTTGCAGGAGGAGGGTATAGTGAGAAGGCTTACGATTCCTCATACTCCACAAATGAACGGAGTGGCAGAAAGGATGAACAGGACGCTCGTAGAAATGGCGAGATGCATGCTTCTTGCTTCAGGATTATCTTCAGGTTTCTGGGCTGATGCTATCGTGACGGCATGTCATGTAAGAAACCGATGCCCAACTAGTAGCCTTGAAGGAGGAATACCGTTTGAAAAGTGGTATGAAATGCCTGTCAAGCTGAGTTATTTACAGACATTTGGATGCAAAGTCCATGTGTTGAATAAGCAAGAAGGCAAGGATAAATATGCGGCTAGAAGTGTTGAAGGAGTCTTTGTTGGATATCCAAGGAATACAAAAGGTTATAGAATTTGGTTGACTCAGGAAAGAAAAGTCATTGTGGCCAGAGATGTCAAATTTCATGAAAGCTCAAAAGTAAAAAATGACTGTAAAGAAGAAAGCTTGAACAACAATCCTTTTGAGTTAGAAAAGAAAGAAGAAGTACACAAACCGAGGTTTGTAGAAGTAGAGATTAATAAGAAACCTACGATGGATACTTGCATAACTGATGTACCGGTCACTGCTCAATCTGACATAGATGTACAACCGGAGCCAGATGATACACAAGAAGAAACTCCTGAAATCGGAGAGAGATTGTTAAAAAGAGCTGCTGGTAGACCACGACTGGAGAAGGGTCATGTAGGCCGTCCAAAGAAAATTTATCGTATGGTTGAGGTGGTTCCGGAACCAGAAACAAAACCTCAAGATATACCGATTGAACAGCCAGCAGAGGCACAATCTTCAGATGGTATCATGGGCATTTCAGAGCAAGTGGGAGATAAATCTTCGGAAGTATACTTTGATACTTATGAGTTTCTTGGAGCTGCAGAAATAAGCTTGAAGGATGCCTTAACCAGTAATGAAAATTATGGATGGGAAGAAGCGATTTTATCCGAAATAAGGAGCTTGATAAAGAACGATACGTGGGATAGGTTGTCGTTACGTGTTGACAACGAAACTAAATGTTGATAAGACTGAAAAGAAAAAAGCTCGACTAGTTGCGAAGGGATATAATCAACGCTATGGTATTGACTATCAAGATACATTTGCTCCTGTAGCAAGATTAGAAACAGTCAGGCTTTTAGCTGCTCTTTCAGTTGAGTTAGACATGGAGATACACCAGTTGGATATAAATACAGCGTATTTATATGGCTATTTGGAAGAAGAAGTCTTTATGCAAGTCCCACAATTATTGAAACAAAATTTGCGTAAATTAATAGAAATGGAAAATGATTGCGAAGTTTTAAAACGAGCTAAGAAGATGTTACAGGATCTGGAAGCTGGAGGCGATGTATGCCGGCTAAAAAGATCGTTATATGGTTTAAAGCAGGCTGGTCGTCAATGGAATATAAGATTGGACAGAAAGCTGAAAAATATAGGTCTTCAACAGTCTTTAAACGAGCCGTGTCTTTATTTTAAAAATGATAAAGGAATTAACCTCTTTGTTGTTATTTACTGTGATGATATTTTAATAAGTTCAGAACGCAGAGGTTGTATTGAAAAGTTTAAAAAGGAACTGGCTGGTGAGTTCGAATTAAAAGACTTTGGTGTTGCGAAGTACATGTTAGGGATTGACTTTGTCAAAACTGACACGTGTACTATTAAGCTTTCACAACAAAAGTATATAAAAGATATTTTGAAAAAATATGCAATGTTTGATTGCAATCCAGCGATTACTCCAATGGAAGTGGGTAAGAAGTTTTGTTCTACCGGTCACGAAGACAGTGAATGTAATGAGCGATGGCCCTATAGGGAGTTAATTGGTTCCTTGATGTTTCTAGTTTCGGGGACGAGACCAGACATCGCCAATGCCGTAGTTAAATTGGCGCAGTTCACAAATAAACCAAAGGAAGAGCTTTGGAAGGCATTAAAACGGATATTACGATATTTGAAAAGAACTTTGAGTTATGGTTTGACATACAAGAAAACCGGTAAGTCCGTTATTGGTTATTCAGATGCCGATTGGGGTAATTGCTTGTTAGACAGGCGCTCATACTCAGGATATGCATTCATATTAGGGGGTGCGAGTATTACTTGGAAATCACAGAAACAGAAAACTGTTGCAACCTCCTCGTGTGAGGCTGAGTATGTAAGTTTGTCGTTAGCTATGAAGGAGGCTATGCACCTAAATAGTCTGTTTACTGAAATCGGGTTACCTCAATTTTCAAAGGTAACGTTGCATGTCGATAACCAAGGGGCCATTTGTTTGGCAAAAGATCCAGTGTTCCATTCTCGATGCAAACACATTGACATTAAGCATCATTTTATAAGAAATGTTCTAAGTAATAATAAAGAGATAGAGTTAGTACATTTACGGACTGAATTGATGCTTGCTGATGTATTGACCAAGGCTTTACCTAAAGAAAAGCATAATTTATGTGTGGAGGGGTTAGGCATCACATAGTGTTGATTCAAAGCCTAGCTTTTCAGGCAAAGTAAATCTGTGTTTTTTCTTTTGTTATTTAAGTTTATAGTTAATATGTTATACTTAGTCATGTTGGTCTTTACTTTTGTATGACGATACAAATTAAGGGGGCGTGTAAAATAGAGAGCCTCCATGGTACTTACAGGTATTAATTTGTATCTAGAATTATTTAAAAAATTATATGTCAATGTCTTGTGTTGTTATCCTCCATTCTTTTCTGTTTGTCGATCTCTCAATTATATTTTATTATTTATTTTATCTGCGTGTATTCTTTTATGCGCCTCCTAACAATTCATGTAACAATAGGTTTCAATTACTTACACTAAAATAAATTATGGTAAATAAGGTAAGTTACTACTTACCTTATCATTACTTAACTAAGTGTCGCAAAGGTTAAACAATATTTGTTTTATAATTAATATTTATTGAAAAATTAACTATGTAATACAATCTTGATAGTTTTCGAATAGGTACAATAAATTTGCTCACTAAAATTTTCGTTCGTTCCGATTCACTTGGCGATAGTGACATCTTCAAAGATTACTTACGAAGAAGAAACCTCTCAGGTTACCGCGGTGTTGGAGTTTCGTACGTCTTGGTCACCACTTTGGAAGTAGATGTTTCCTTCCTCATAAATGAAAGACTCGACGGACTAGATTTGCGTTGTTTATTTGTAAAACCATTACTCTAATATTTATAATGTGATTGTCACTTATTTCCTCTCTCCGTCATCACAGAGACAGATGTATATAACCAAAAAGAATAAAACGTTCTATCACCAGCCAGTTACTAATTTAAACAGCACCACAAATTAAACGGGGCTATAAAGTCGAGTGGAGACTGTGGAGTAAGTCGCCACAAGCCATCGGATAGATGGCAGTTTTAACCATAAATTCACGTTGTTCCTAATTTCCATACCATGCTCGCCATTGAGGATCAGTGTTCGGTTTGCTGAAGCTCGGCTTTTCTACAAGACTCACATCTTTATAATTGTAAAGTGAAAGTGCAACTTAAGGTATGGTGATGAGTGGTAATCCGGAAAATTGTGATCGTGGAATTTGTGTGTTATTTATTACCACGGACGAGTAAAAAAGTAAGGACTACCCCTTGTGATACTAAAAGTGAAGCACTGTCACATCTTTGTCCCCTTGGGGATAAGTACTAGTACGAGAAAATTTTCCCTACTTTCTAAAACTTTTTTTGAAAAAGTTTGGATTTTCATTTCATAAAAAGCCTAATAAATAAAAAAATAAATGAAATAAAAATCTTTTATTTCGGATTACAGGGATCCATACACAGAAATGAAGTTATCAACACAATGTCATGAAAATAGAAACGAATAAATGGTCTATTAAAAAAAAAAGAGTAGCCATGTCGAATCGAAATTAAATAAAAATAAAAATAAAAATTATGGTCACTTTTAAATCATACAAAGTACTTATAAATTAAATTGAATTGAATTAAAAAATTAAATTGAAATGCATGGAAATAAATTAAATTAAGTGGTAATCATAATAATATTTCATTAACAACAGGAGAAAAAAAAATTATTAATTCGATTCTAATGATCAATACATTATACAATAATTGTAAGGATAAGTGTAAGGATATGTTAAAAAAAACGCGTAAATAGCATTCAAATGTATGGAAGAAAACTCTGACCCTTAGGCAGTTGTTCCACCGCCGACGGTGAACGAGAAGCGAGTCGAGCTAGAATTAGAAACGAGTTGCGGGCAGCGGAAAGCGAGTGTGTAGTTCCGATAGTTTTGTCGCGGGGCTTACGAGTGAGACGGGCGAGATTACTCGCGCCACGCGCTTGCGGCGGCAGAACGTACAGTCAGGCGTTCTGATCGCTAAGCAAGTATCGCTAAGCGAGAACTCTCTTTGATAGCTCTTGCCGCTAAGCGACTAACTAGGGGAGCGAGTCCTCGCGGGGCAGTATGAACAGTCAGCCATCAACTATTTATATATGCATCTCCTTTGTTTACACGGAATGTAGATCTATTGTACGTTTCTTTAGCGAGAAAATAGCCGTTTCCTCGTTGTTGGTGGGACAACTGCCTTACACCTATTAACGTGCTGATCAGATCTGAAGGTGTGTATGGCAATCTGGATCTCCTCCATTCACTCCATGGATGTCTATCATCAGATCACAGGCCAGTCAATCCTTGCCGGAGAATCAAGGCTTCACAGTTACTCCTTTTGTATGAAAATCGACTAATATCCCTAATTATGTGGCCACCACTGTAGGTATACAATGGCTGGATCGATTATGGCTAATTTTGGTCTTAAAGAATTTGTGAAAGTTCAGGGATGGTTTGAACGGTGAGAAACATAAATAATAAGTAACGGAAAATAAAATAAATTAACAACACTTTAATTTTCCAATACAATATGTTCCCAGTAGTCAACATTTGCCAATAACTTTAGACTGAACGAAGTCTGTCAGTGCAGCTAGTAATGAAATAAATATGCGCCAGACAACACACCACTTGTCATGGTCTCGAAGTAAGGATAAATGTCCTTGTGTTACGAGGTACCAGACTAGGAATTAGGCCAGAGGCCTCTCCCTGTAGGTACACCCAGACCTGAGCCACTTTCAAAAACTTCATTTCCTGAATTGACTCGAACCCGGCGCACAACGTAATAAAGGCGAGTAACTGTGCTACAGCGCTCGAAGCCAATCGTGTGTCAAAATTAGGCATCGTTGCAAATGAGCGTTCAAGTGGCCGGATCCCAGAAGTTGCTTGTGGCCGAATTCCCGGGCACACTAGGCCACAGCCACCGGCTTTTACACCGAAAGGTGCGATATGGCGTCGCGTCCCGCGTTTGTGGTTACATCTAGTGTCCTTCCCTAGCAACTAGTCATCACGTTTAGTGTGCTATGGAGGGAGTTCTATGCTGACAGAGACTCGGTCTCCACTTTAGAGTACTCTTATTTCATCTATTACCGGTTCTAGTACCTACTAAATTGGATGTTGAACAAAAAAATTCAGCAACATTTATAGGCCTGGGCCCAGGATTTTAAAATTAAAGCGTTTGATAGGAAATGAGGGTATATTTACGCATACACTGAACTACCTAAGCCCCTGTGGTAATTTTATTCATGAAGATATTACATGGCATTGTTTGCCAAACTGTTCGTATACATTTCGGCGACTTTTTATGCTCATAGGTAGTAAAACAAGAGTGCACATAAATTAGGTATGTTTACGCCAAGTTGCGAATGTTCCATAGATTGTGCTGTTTTATGGTAGTGGATTGAGGGCAACGGGTTAAGGCGACGGTTTTACTTGGCGCTTGTACTACCGTTTCCTCCGCGAACAGTTTTAAAACTGCTGTGTACTTCGCGCACTGAGATTATCTAACATATTTATTTTTGCGTTAGGAAATGCATTCAGACATTCTCAGGGCCCTGGGTTCGTGACATCAGGGATGTTAGGACTTGGAACTCCTGGGTAAACAAAGACTACTACCAACTAAAACCTGAGGGCGGTCGTCTTAGAATAGGCGCAGGATGGAAGGGACCCGGGATTCCTGAAACAGGACGCTAATCTGGACCCTTCAGCGCGCAAGGCCGCTAGCAGCCAGCCTCGGGAGGAGCAAGCTCCACTCTAGTGCACGATAACACAGACCACTGTATCCGAATACACGCCTACCATATTCCTCGGGATCGTAAGCCGAAACACACGCAGGCTCACCCACGTGCGTTTCACGACCCCAAGGGTCCTTAATCGCCTCTTACGATAAGCAGGGATACCTCAGTAGCAGTATTCTACCCCCCTAGCCACAGGGAACGAGATTATCTACCCCTAACTAAGCTGAGGTTGTATGTAGGTAGGTATGAAGTCGTAAACATGCTTTAACAAATAAAGTTAAATAATTTATTTTTAATAAAGCTTAATCACTTAGCACTTACTGAATCGCTTTATATACTTAAAAAGGGATTTAAATACCAACACTAGGAATAAGTAATCCACTTTATTCCTATTCTACTTATGGATAAAAAGAGTGCGAGTGTTGTGGCGTGGTTGATTATGCAAATTATCAATCGCCACGTTTGTCGATTTGGGGTCTTTCGTTGCTTTAGCACCACTGCTGGTGATTTTGTTGCATTTCTACCACTTTCGCGTTCACTTTTGGTTTTAATTTTCTTGGGAAAAAAAAGTAAAACTTACTAAAAAGTAGATTGATGGATTACGATCTAAAATATGAACAATACAATTTTTTTTTTTTTTAATTCGTTTGTCTGTGTGTTCATCATCAAGTGAAAACTACTGTGAAAAGTTTAAGAGGTAAAAGAGTAAGTTGTTTTTTTTTATAAATTGATATAAGTAAACAGTTACAAATTATATTATTTAGTAACGCACTAACTTTGAATAGCAAAGAAACTCCAAATAGCAAATATATTCTTAAAGGTGACCCTTGCGTCCACTTGAAAATATACTCGTAGTGACCTACTCAATTTGCTAGCCCATCAGACGACTTTTATCAATTCCAAGAACGTAATATAGAAAGGTTATTAAATAGACATGAAGTGCTTCTTGTTAAAACCATTCACATAATTTGAGTTACTTGAAAACGTTCATTCATGAACTTTTGGTTAAGTGGAGGGCCTAATAACTTTCATGATTTTTAGAAAAGTTTATGAAAATTAAACACCAATTATACAATGTAATTTTGAAGCAAAGTCGTTTTCATCTATTATGTTGTTAAAATATTGCTTAAATTTTATGAAGTTATTGATATTTATCATGCCACATGATACAGGGTGTAGAAAAATCCTTAACAAAGCAGAGACCTACGTATTCTGCACATCATCAGGACCATTTATTTTCTAGAGTTTACCTGGAAACTCAATAGTTATCAAGTTATAACCGGCCAAAGTCAAAAAATAATCTCAAGATTTTGATGAGAACAAACTCTAATCATTATATTTTCTTGATTTTTGTCCTAAGAAACATATTATAAAAACATATTCACAACAATATTCTAAAAACATTTTCTGTGACTCGATTTAATGGTCTGAGTGCGTAGAAGCCGGCTTTGTGATGGTTCTTTTTACACCCTGTATACTGACGCTTATAATATCAGGGGCGTAACAGTGCTTGGATTGAATTCTCACAACCCACTACCGATCAACCTTCTCCCTTTATCTCTCTCTCCTAATATTTCACCCCTAAACGCCCACTCAAACTTAATGTAATGAAAGAATGCACCATTTCCTAAGAATTTTTTTTTTATATTTATTATTTATTCTTCATTGCATAAAGGAAAAGTACAATTGGCGGACTTAATGCCAAATGGCATTCTCTACCAGTCAACCACTGGGCGAAGCAGAAATCGTGTAGGCGGTGTCTCGTAAAACCGGAATAAAATATACTGTTAAAACAAAAAACATACTTATACCAAAATTATACATATTACACATACATAATTATAATACTCTAATAAATCAAAGCTGAAAATGATTTTTAAAAATAAGACACTGAATAACCTAAAAGATTTATTTCAACCACCAAAATTATTAATTAACGCGGGTAGACACGAATCAACTTAAAGCACTAGAAGGCACGTCCGTCGCATCCGAGCGCTCGAGGCAAAGTGAACGATCGCCGCGCCAGCCGGTGTGGCGTGACTACTCGCCCCACTACGCATCATCATCTGACGTCACTGTGTAGAGGGCGGGTTGGAGTCTCCGGGTTGGAGAGAAATCTCTAAGACGGCTTCTCCTGACAGCTGAACGTCCTCATCAGCTTGATTATCCTCAGGCATTCCACTCATTACCGAGTTCCTCAGCTTTGTGCCTCTGCTCCTCTCCGTCCTGAGCTTCAAGGGCTTGAACTTCATTGGCACCAATTATTTCAGTATCGTCTAAAACGAAACAAATGTATTAGTAGTCGTTTCATATCGTCTTCGTCATCACTTGCAACCTTCCACGGCAAAATGATCACTAGAGTGCACTTCGAGCGACCAAATTACAGCAGTTGGCAACAAATAATGTCCAAATATGATAGCCACATACAGAATACATAGCTTTGAAACTGATTGTCTCACTAATGAACGAGTCCGGATTCTCGGATATTAATGAAACAAACACGGGCATTTTTAACTTCAGATAAGTCCTTAAAACATTTCTAGTGTCGAAATTCTAGAAAGTAATATGCACTGTTTCGGGGCTAATAAAATTACCTCAGTGTCGTGGTAAGAAATCGCCACGATGTCAGCCACAATAGCGGGGCTATACCGGCCACAATAGCGGGGCAAACTACAGCCACAATAGCGGGGCAAACGACAGCCACAATGTCGGGGCTAAGTGTTAACAGGCACTTACCGCTGCCAAAGAATGCTTCACATGCGTCGGGAGTTCACTCGCCGCGCCACGGAACCATAAGTTCTGCGGCCGTTTGAGTTTTCTTGCCGTATGATCCGGCATGCAACTCAAGCTCGTACCAGTGATGCGGCAGTGCTCGAACTATCTTGTATGGTCCTCGCATTCCTGAGTCCAGCTTCCCGGTGATCTGTGAACCCGCAATGTGTGATGCGCGATGAAACTGCAATGTTAACAAAAGCAAAACTGCCAACTTCAAAGGTGCGAGGTTGCCGACGACCTTCGTTGACATAAGTATCCTGCTTCCGCTGATTAGCAGCTAGCAGTTCTGTCGCTCTCTGTCTTCGCAATGTCATTAGGGCTTCTCGGTTTGGATGGGAGTTTTCTAACGCAACATCTCACATAAGAGACCTTAAGACTGGGGTGATCCCGTCGATTCCGGTTAACAGCTAAAGAGGTGAGGCACGAGTCGTAGATTGCCTCGTTATGTTCAAGGTCAGTTCCACCTTCCATAATACATCAGACCAGGAGGCTCCTTTATTGTTGACCTCAATCCGCAGTATGTTGAGGACTGTTCTACAGTACCGCTCGACTTGGCCGTTTTTGCGATGCATTTCTGGGGTTATGAAATGTAAGGCGGAGTCCCAACCGGCCACCCAATCTTGAAATGATGCACTTTCAAACATCCTGGCCCGATCACAGATAATTGTAGATAGGGTGCCAAATAGAGAGACAGCATTGGTGAAAACACGTTTCAATTCTTCATCCGAACCAGAGTCTATTAATGCATCGACAGGTTGTTTCTGAATAACAGCTGGCATCACATCGTTTCGTTTGTAGTCGTTTCCAAGCAAAAATTTACATTATTTGAATTCGACTTGCCGTGAGCTTTTGACTCAACGCGTTCTTTGTAAAAACAAGAATCAACAAGATGCCCACTTTTACAGAAGGTGCATATCTTAACTGGTTTTGATTCACTCTTAGTTGGCTGCGATTGGGAGGTCGAAGCCACAGGTTCCCTCGACCCCGTACTATTACTTTCGATTATAGATTTCTTAGGACAATTAATTTGCTTAGGCCCTATTTTTCCGCACGTAAAGTAAGACAATCGATTGTACCTAATAGCCTCACGTTTACGCGGATTAAACGTACTAGCGTTTGGCAAGCGAACAGGATTGCTAGCGGAAGGTGCACTTCTTGGTTTCACATATACCGACAGAAATTCGACTATATTACTTGGCTGTAGCTTAGGGTTTGTTGCTGCTTGAGGATCGAAAATACCTCGAAACACTATAGCAGTTTTCAATTCGTCGGAAAGCCCCTTCACAATAATCAAACGCAAAAGAGACTTTCAAGCGTACTCGGCGTACGGGATGTATTTGTTAGAATTTGTGCTCATGACATCATACAAGACAGTGACCATGTCGACCTCAACGGGGACATAACGATCTAAACTCAGTTTTAAAGTTGGTCCACGTGCGTTCTCCGGTAACCCACTCATCCAACCATGTCTTTGCCTCACCACGTAAACAACCGCCTATGCGCCCCAGACATTCTTGATCGTCCCAATTATTTAATTTTTTAGCGCGATCTATTTCTGCGCACCACGCATCAAAATCATGCACACTAGGGTCGAAGTTCGATAAATAGTTATGCTTAGATCTTACTTGAAGCAATGAGGAAAGCGCGCCAACAATCCTGTCCGCTGTGCCAACGCTCTCGTCGCGAAGCGCCTCAGAAGCTTGTCCCGTAGCGTGCGACTCCGCGAAAGCAACAGACACCTCGTTGGCTCCTGGTGCCATCGTTTGAGTGCAACCTCCGGCGCTAGGATGTGGTGACGGAGTTGACGTTATTGGCGCCGTGATAGGCAGCCGGTCTTCCAGTGCATCTAACCGCTCAAGTATTTGATTTAACGGATCACATCTAACACTATCACCACGGCCAAATGAACTGTCGCGGCGCATACGCCGTGCGTCTACACTGGGAGATTTACTGTGCACGTTACGGGAACGGTGTTGTCTACCCACACGATCGTTATCATTATTCCGCGAATCGTTATGTATTTCACGAGAACCCTTTCTTTTAGGTGGAGTATAGGGACCCGCAGATCTAGACTCGCGATCAGGCATATTATTTAGCTCAAGCACGACACTTTTCACAATTAATAACTAACAAGTTACTTATACACAAAGAAATTTCAATTACTGTTTTAGATTTTTCAACACTGGCGAACGGTCAAAAGCACGTGTATCATTCCACTTCTGATCTAATAAATCAGAGGTGAAAATGATTTTTTAAAAATAAGACACTGAAAAAAAGATTTATTCCAACCACCGAAATTATTAATTAACGCGGGTAGACCCGAATCAACTTAAAGCACTAGAAGGCACGTCCGTCGCATCCGAGCGCTGGAGGCAAAGTGAACGATCGCCGCGCCGGCCGGTGTGGCGTGACTACTGGCCCCACTACGCCCCGCCATCTGACGTCACTGTGTAGAGGAGTCGGGTTGAGGAGAAATCTCTAAGAATACATAAATTTAAAGATACATACACTAAATATCGTACCAAAATCTTAAAACTTTAAAATAAAAATATAATATTGATTTGATGAACGGCTTAGGTTTACTCATGAGCACAGAAAGACTGGTAGAAAACAAAACGACTTATAGGGAAAAACATTCATCTGTCATAATGATAATTATATCGTGAGATAAGTTTCTACATAAAAAAACAATATCCGAGGCCGAAAAGCTTCACCATCCGACAATTTCCACTGAATTTAACTGGACCAATCTGATATTCATGAAAGCTTTTGCGTGATATATTGTTTTGACTATCAGAACTAACATAACACTGGTATAGAGGATGGTCCAAACATACAATTCAATATTTTTTTTAGCTTCCTCACACTCAGGGGTATTCAAAAATACTCCATGTATGTAACCCGACTGTTGGTAGTTTTCGAGCTATGAAATTTTTAACAAATTTATGAAAATTTCTGGGTTGAGTCCCTTTTTCGGTCACAGTGGCGCGATCTGTTATGGAATATGCCTGATTTTTTTTCACTATTAGATAATAACTAGATTTACATTCATACCGTTTACCAAAACTCTACAAAAAAAACAGAAATTTAAAAAGTTAGAAATTCTGTATTTTTCTTAAGTTTGGGAGACTCCTTGAGTGTTTGTTGTACATGCGGGTTTACATCGAAATGTTCGGCACGCTATGTAAAACCTGTTGTATTAGTGACACACGACACGACGGGTTAAATGATAAATTTTCTTGTGCGGGGCGAGGGACTCGCAAAATTTAGGTCTTGCCCCGCCATTGTTGAAAGATTTGATTGCAGTACGTCTACCACGAGTTGCCACTTTAAATTTACATTATCGTTCGCGTAAAATTTTATATTGGGATTTGACATGACATGATCGAAAGGTATTTAAAGATATAATTCAATGACTTAAATTAAAAGGAGATGCAAGGCGTTACAATGACCAAATAAAAGCTCCTAAAAATGTATTTCAAAAACAAGTATTCAACTTGTACTTCCGTGTTTTTTACAATCCTAACCTTTCTTGTAAGTTGAAAGCTAATGATAGAATCTTAAGGTGTTTTCGTTACTTAAGTTAAGGTTGTTTGTGTTTACGTGTTCATTCGTCAGGTATTTTGAGTTCCAAGTATTCCTTAATAGCCTTAGTGTTTATTTAATTTAGAATATTACTTATTCCGAATTCGTAGCACAGTTCAAACCTAGTTCATAAACAGAGTCTTGTCAATGAAATTCCAGTATCCCTACCATGAATTTACACCAATGACAGTCGCTAGCGTCCGCGTTGACGTTTTTTATGGGATTTCGGTACAGGGCCTCTAGATTAGAAATGGAGGTAAAACTGGCATATTACCTACAAAATTCTGAACTCGACTATCGCCGTTTACGTGGCAAAAACTCATGGTAGACCTAAATGCTAGCTTTTAACTTTCGGAGTAATCGTATTATAATGTCCTTGGAAGAAATGGAATCTTCTTAATTTTATTAATTCCTGTTCCCAGTTGCGATTTATAAATTATTTTTGACGGGATGTTTTCTTCCGTGAAATGATTAATTAAGCCGATGTTTTTGAAAGCTTATTTTTATTTCATTCCTTTGAGGGTAGTTCGTTTGGAATTAAGTGGGATTTGCGAGGGTCAATTTACTTTGCCTGAACGAGCCTCAAGATATTTCTAAATAAAAAATATTGCGCTCTTATTTACTTTACTCATTTAACTCTACTTAGCTTGAGGTCAGCAGATCTGCTGGCTTGTGATTTTTTAGTTTTTATTTTCGATTCTTTTTCAAATAAACCACAGATTACTTAATAGTTAATACGTTACAGATAAATCACATCCATAGTTTTTTAAATCCTAAATACGTGCTGTCATGTGACATACTTATATTGCCAGGTACGTCTACCACGAGTTGCCACTTTAAATTTATACGTTATCGTTCGCATAAAAAAATTGTATTGGGATGACACATGACATGACATGACAATGTCAAATCCGAATACATGTTTTTAAGGGGTGGCCCTTAAAAACATGTATTGTCATCTTTCGTTAAAGATGTTAGAAGTCAGTACTTACAGCATGTCCATCGCGTCAATTCGCGTACAAATGCTCTACGCGGCTGTTGACAACCAACTGCCAAATGAGTCATGGAAGACCTGGCGGCTGGAGGGTAATTATCACGCGCAAGTACATGCAGTGACAGAAGCCTGTTTATAATCTTGATGATTGCCGCCTTTATGTGTTGTTGGTAATGTACCCCTTATTAATATTTTATTTTAATTTGTGTATTAAGGGTTCCGTTTTGTTATAATCACCAACAGGCTTACGTCATATTTGCCAATAAGCTTTAGGCCTCAGCCTCGAATTTTGCGGGCAGCGTGGCGGCAGTGGCGGCGCCCGCCCCCGCGCCGCTGCCGCGCCGCTGTTTTCGAGAAGCGGTCCATTTGATTTTACGCATAAGATCCTGCCGCTCCCGCACCGCCACCGCCGCCGCCCCGCTGCCCGCAAAATTCGAGGCAGAGGCCTTACAAAACTTAACACCTAACTGGCATAACACTAAATGTTAATAATAATAAATACCTCCACCATAGTTTATTAAACACATGTAGAATAGTCAGAAAGTTTCTGCAACTATGATGTCATACAATCTAGCAATTAAGTAGTGTGTCATTTACTTGGTTTTGGCCCGTAAATGACATTCAAATTACCAGTCTTGGCTGAGATGTAAATAAATATGTACTGAAGAAAATAATAATAAAATATTCTTTATTGCACACAAAAACTTACAGTACAGAAATAGTTCACAATAAATGAAAAAACAATTTGGGCGGCTTTATCGCTAAAAAGCGACTACTATGTCGTATGATGTTACTGATTTCAAAGAAGAATATTTTCTAACATTGCTGCTGGATTCATTTTGCCGCACACAGACTTACCTAGTTTTATGTACGTGTATTTAAGTTTCTAGGTAGGTCAGTTATTGCTTATTAAAAACTAGCTGTCTGTCAGCGGCTTTGCTCGCGTAAACTGTCTCTCCCGTCAAAATATAGCCCAAGTTTAAAAAAAATATTGTCTATGTCACTCCATGATAATGTAGCTTTATATTGGTAAAAGAATTTAAAATCGGTCCAGTGGTTTTGGAGCCTAAACTCAAACTCAAACTCAAATAACTTTATTCAAATAGACTGTATCAGTACTTTCAAATCGTCAAATTTACAGCAAAATATACTAAATAATAGACATAAATACCATAATAATATGGATATGTAAATAAACAGTATACAGACATAATGCGACTCTACCACCGAGTCGGAGTTGTTTCTTGCTGAGAAGACCCGGCGAGAAACTCAGCAGTTACTCTTTTAAACTTGTTTTGGGTTTACAACAGGCGTTAGTAAAGTACAAGCAGTGTGTCATTTTGATACAAATAAACCTAAAATAATATAAAACAAAGAGAAAAACCAACCATAAAATAATATATTAACAAAAATTCATTTAAACAATTCAAAAAGAAAAATTGTTAGTCAGTACATACTTGGTACCTATTAACTATTACAATAAAACATCTGTTACAATAGAGCTATTTAATCCCGCGTCGAGCAGAGCGATTATACCCAGGCATTTTTATCTATAAGGTAGTCTTTTGTAGTATAGTAGCCCTTTTTTAAGAAAGCTGTTTTGATGTGATTTTTGAATCTATGTAAAGGTAACTCACAAATGGTTTTTGGAATTTTGTTGTAATAATGTATACCTTGCCCCATAAAGGATCCTTAAACTTTTTGTAACCTAAAGAGTGGAAGTGCAATTTTATCCTTATTCCTAGTATTTCTGCAATGTATGTCACTCTGTTAAGCATAGAGACCAATATTTTTTCTCACCAAAACAATGCAATTGTAAATGTATTGTGACGCTACAGTGAGGATACCCATTTCCTTAAAAATCTCCCTAAGTGAAGCCCGTGCACGAAGCTTATAGATGGATCTGATCGCTCGCTTCTGGAGGATAAAGATGGTTTGTATATCCGCCGCATGACCCCAAAGTACAATGCCGTAAGACATTACACTATGGAAATAACTAAAATAAACTGAACGAGCAGTATCAACATCTGTTAATAACCTAATTTTTCTCACTGCAAATGCAGCCGAACTAAGTCTGCCTGAGAGAGCTGTTATATGAGGGTTCCATTGCAGTTTTGAATCTAGTGTGATTCCAAGAAAAACTGTTGTATCTACAAGCTTCATAGTATTACCATCAATTTTTAGAATAATGGGGTTATCTTTAACATTAGGCAACTTAAAATTTATAAATTTAGTCTTTTTTGCATTAAGCTATAGATTTTTTACTGTGAACCATTGTAAAACCTTTGAAAGTGCGTCATTAACATCATCAAAAAGGTTTTTATTTCTGTCAGTTTTAAAAACTAAAGATGTATCGTCTGCAAACAATACAACATCACAAATATCTTTTAAGTAAAAAGGTAAATCATTTATATATATCAGAAATAGTAATGGACCTAGAATGGATCCTTGAGGGATCCCCATTTTAACTTGTGATCCTGTAGACAGTACACTGTTAACATCAACTTTTTGAGTTCTTAAACTAAGGTACGAAATTACCAAATCTAAAGCATTATCCCTAACCCCGTAAAAATCAATCTATTCAATACAAACGAACAAACTTTTTCCTCTTTGAAATATTGGTATAGATTACTTACCATCTGCATGAGTGAGTGAATAATTATCTTAATCGTAGTGACAGGGAATGACGGTTTTACTTCTAAGGATGTAGCTAAATGGAAAGACTGGCGGCTCACACGTCAACTAAATTATCAACAGAATGTCTTACAGTAAACTCATGGTTTCTGTCACCTTAACGATAGTTGACTTCAGCAATTTGTGTGCCACTTTTGGTTCCATTTCCAATCACTACAGGGCGCTGTATCAAAATTTCATACAAAAACGTCAAACGCGGACGTTAGCGGCTGTCATTGTACACTCATGATAAACATCTGAAGTAATTTGTGCCTGATTCAACCGAACAAATAGCAAGTGACATCTTCAGTGTACTTGGTCCAGTCGCAGTGAGCAAGCGGCGCGCCGCAGAGCGCGGCTATCGATATTTTAGCATTAAATAAAAGCATGTTAATAGAATTTCAAGATGATTTGTGGTTACCAATATTTTTCTACTGTACAAAATTTAAAAAAATGGGTAAAATCCTTTTGTTAACTCTTCCCGACGTTTAAGTATAGATCTATGAGGCTATATACAATTTGAAACAATAGTTTTTTTTTTAAATTGGTGCTTTTATTTTAGAACTTACTTAACAAAATTATATATCTGCCAAACTAAAGACGTACTCGTAGTTTGTCATCAGGTCGGCAGTAGTAGTATGTTGCTCTTGGCTACGGTGTTTGATCTAATAGGGCTTAATCAGTTGGAAAGTTTAGTGAATTAAGCAAGTGAAAGCAAAGCTCACTTGATGACTTTTATCATGGCACTGTCAAAATGTATGTTAGCTAGAACATGCCAAATCAGAGTTAAAGTGTAGATTAATTAATATTGTTTAATATGAATAAATATATTTTCTTCTATTTCATAGATCATCATCATCCGTGCGGTCTATCCCGGTTGTGAACCCACACTAGTGTGTGGGGTCCCAGGGTCCGCCCTTCGCGCGGTCTTGTGCATCCTCAGTAGTGAGTCTGTCAGACATTTGTTGCCCACGTAGTTTGCCGATCTCCGTGAGACATGACCTGTTGTCTGCGATGTCACGAACACGAAGGCTGCCGCGGATGTGGGTGTTCTGCACGCGATCTTTGCGTGAGACTCCACACATCCACTCCTGCTTGTGTCGCTCTAGTAACGGCCATGTTTCACTGCCATATAAAAGGACAGGCCTAATGATTGTTTTATAGACCTGCCCCTTCAGCTTGATAGGCATTTTGGGGTCACAAATGACACCAGTCAACATAGATGTTTTATGCAAATCCGATTGATGACTTTACTTTTCGATCACACGATCGTGCTCAATAAGGGCTTGTCACGACAAGAAAATATTCACAACCCTCATTTATTATGCCATATATTCTGCATTCCCTTGTTGTGGTGTGATTTATTACTTCATAGAAGAGGCTGAAGGAACTTTGCAAGTAATATTTCATCATCTTGTAACTTAAGCACAAACTTAGTATATAACTTCAGGCAAAGATTAGCAGTATAGGTTTTTCTAGCTCGAATAAGATTCTTGGAAAAGTCGATTTTACTCGTTTGATTTAAATAAATATATTTCTTCTTCTTTTGAGTGCTGGTCTGGTATAAAAAGCGCAACTTTAACAAACGTCATCAAATGTAATTAGCCCACAGATTATCACAGATTAGATTGTCTCACAGTATATCAGCTAATTATATTCCGAGCCAAATACCGATACCATACCGATTTTTTTCGACTGCTACATGTAGTTTCATAGATATGTTACCTTTCGTATACTATGTTGTGAGTTAAGATCGATGACATCAAAGAGATGTTGAGGGTTATAATTATCATAGAACTTCACTTTCAGGTTAGTTCGTTTAATCATCAGTTACTTATTTGCGAAAACAGTATCAAAGTCACTCGAATTTGTTCATTAGTACGTCTACCACGAGTTGCCACTTTAAATTTACATTATCGTTCGCATAAAAAAATGTATTGAGATTTGACAATGTCAATGTCATGTGAAACCCCAGTACAATTTTTTACACGAACGATAACGTAAATTTAAAGTACTAACTCGAGGTAGACGTACAGTGTATTTGTAATGCAGGATCGAAATCTGTTTGACTTCCCATCAATATTCTGGTATTACATGACGATTAATTTCTTTCAGAAATTTCGGTTCTGACCCCGGAAGGGAGTGTGATGAATGATTGCTTGGGGTTTTCCCTTTCGTAAGCCAAAATAGGTCAAGTGGAGTATGATTGGGTCCTGCTCACGGACACTTCCTTTACAATACTAGTGGGATACATAAAAGGAAATAGCTGCTCTATGACTCAAGTGTCCATACAACGAAGCGGCTCATGTCGAAAAAATATACCAACTATTTCCTGGAGAGTAGTTCGCTACTTTGAAATATTGGCATATGTGTTCGCGCCACTGACATTCGATGATTTATTATCTGTCGCAAGGACAGTGTATGTTTGCAGAAGGGAGGGGCACTGTGATTGGACTTGGGTAGCGAAATACGCTGTTACTTGGAGCGATATTACTCGTAATTTGCACGATAGTGACGGGTGAAATTTGCTTTGATTTTGGTGACTAGTGGTTTGTTATTTATTATAAGACCGTGTTTTAAGGCAAACCATCTTTATTGTGTTAAAAATAATACATATTAATTAAACTTTTTGTCCAATGTAGTAGTTAAAACCTATTTTGCTAACTTTGCAATGATTGAACGCGGTAATTGCAATAAGTCTTGTTTGTATTAGATATCAAAAAGTAGGTACCGCGCAAAAAAAGTATCTAAGAACTGTCTCACTGCTGATCAGCTGTCGTCGATCATTGAAATCATCAGTCAAAAGTCATCGTCATAATTCATAAATATTGGCACAATCACCAGTAATGATTCGCCACGCTTTTCAAAGTAGCTGATTACGACCCAGCGCTCCAAAAAGGACCTGTTACAAAATTACATTCGCAGTACACCACTCTCAAGCCTGCAACATGTTATGGATTAAGCCACCGCAGGAATGCGATGACAGATAGCCCGTACGCCCCGGAATTTACGTGCCGCCACACAATGGGAAAATTCTTATACTTTTCTGGCAACAGAACGATCAGAAAACTATAAAATTTGCTCCTGGGGCAATAGCTATTTCACCTACACCTTGCTTATTCAACCTGACTGTTCATTCCTGAACGCATTTTAGTCATGTTCAATTTATACTGTGTCTTGATACTGAATTTATTATGTCACAACGTTTTTTTGTTACTTATTTTTGGTAGTATTTTTGAAAAAGTGGCCAGGTTAGCAACAATTTATGTAGTAATCAATTTCCGGAAATAATGTCTCAGTGAACATGTACCACATTGAATGTAAAAGCACGTGAACTGAAATTTGGAGGCTGTGGGTTGAAATCCCAGGTCGGGTAAAGTTTATTTCGGATTTTTCAAAACATAGGTTTGGTGATCACAAACCATTTGAGCAAGCGTGGTGATCAAGCCAATTCCCACCAATTGATGCCTTGCTTCCAACGATAAGGGCTTTTGCCTATCATCGGACATTTTATAGGCTGCTTGCTTAATTACTTTATTAATGCTAAAATTCCGACCAACCTTTTTAACAAAATCAACGTTTACCCTCAAGGAATAGGCCTAACTAAACACTCAATAATAATTTCCAATCCGTTGAAGCTACAAAAACGTTCTATTTATATAAAAATCACTGAACTGTAACTGTACTCGAATAGCAAATCGAATTGTAAAGGTACATTTGCTGATTTATTGGTTTTTCCACATAGGTACTTCACGTCTGCAGATAAAACGATATATTATTATGTATTTTTGTTGAAGTACCATACAAAATTGTGTTCGGCTTTATCCATACATGTAATAAAATTGTAGCTGATCGCTTTCTATACATAGAGAAAAAAATACAAAAACGATTATTAGGGGCTTTTTTAATCGCAATAGAACCCGAACAATTAAATTTGTGACTGTCAGTAGATATGTCTGTTTGTCTGTGCGTTTGTGCGCGCTATTCTCAGAAATATCTCATCCGATTTGGATGCGGTTTTTAATAATGTATTGTGATAAGCTTCACCTAAAATGAAGAGTATGTTTCAGTCAGTACATAAATAAAAAGGAAATGTCAGTTTTAAGAATCACACTGAACAATAGATCGTAAAAATGTTATGAAATAACTGTTCAGTTGAATGGGCTGTAACTTTAGTAAGTAACTATGTATTATGTTCAAGTTTCAATTCAATTACCGTGGCTAGGAAATAAACACTCCATGTTGTTGAAAAAAAGTGGTTCACGCGGGCGGAGTCGCGGACAAAAGCTAGTACGAAATAATAATGTTAGTCTAGAAACAGCTGTTGGAAAAAATATACCTATTAACACAATCATTATAATTTCGTAAGTAAGTACTGAGTGTCAGTTTTGGTATCCAGATAAGTTTCTTCAGGCATATCATAAAAAAACAACAGCATCAAAGCACTTTTGCACCATAGATGTGCTATGCAGCTATGCTACGAGGATGTGAAAGGTAAGCTTCGAAACTATCTGACCGTTTCAATCGCTTTTAAAGATGCGCAGTTCGAGCAATGTGATGCTCGACATGAGAGAACATACGGGAAGTAACTACACCTCTTGCGGCTATTCATACATAGCACGTGTCCACAGCACGCATCCACAGCACGCATCCCCAGCACGCATCCCCAGCAAGCATCCACAGCAAGCATCCACAGCACGCATCCCCTGTGCAGCTAAGCTGCAGCGGGACATGCTGAGACAGGGACCTTGTTGGCTCCCACATTGAGGTGTGAAAATATTTTCTTATATATATAAATATATATATAAATTAACACCTTGAAAATAAAGACTGTATCAATTTGGATTCAATAAAACGAGATAAAGAAAACACATTAAATTATAATAACAAACCTTGAAATAAAGATTGTATTCACTTTGAATTTATTAAAATTGATATGAAGAATACATTATTTTACTTTTATAAACAAACCTTAAAATAAGGATTGCAAGTATAACTTTGAATTTATTAAAAACAAGATACATTCTAATAACAAACCTTGAAATAAATAGGAAATTACTTTGAATTCATTAAAACGAGATAAAGAATACATTTCGTTTGAATCACTGGGCTTGTCAACCTCATAACTGGACCTCACGACCGCTTTCCATCAGGTGGAGTGAGGTCATCTTGACGGGCAATATAAAAAAAAATATATTCTAATAAAAAAAAAATTGTCACAGAGCGATAAAAGTAAGAAATAAACATCAAATCTCAAATTGAAAAACCTATCGGAATGAGTGTTTCGAATCATCAACATATTACATTCAAAGTGTAGATATTAGATTTCAACAATGCTAATTAACACCCAAACTGTCCCATTAAATAGCCATATTTGATGACTGTCAAGCATATGTATGCGTTATGTAATTTATAATGGATAGCGAAACTTCTTAACAGCATTTAAAATCGTGTGTTGTGTACACAGGCGTAGCCGCGAGCGGAGAGCTAGCAAGTAATAAGGTTTATGTGCTAATTTCATGTAATTTTTTGCAACTTCTGAAATATGTAAATAATATAACATGAATAATGATAAGTTATGTCATGGTTATTAAAACTGCCTTATTCATAATTAATTTTGTATCAGATTGGCCTTTGAGTACCTTTTGTAACATCTCAATGAAATTTTAAACACTCGGGTTTTTAAAATGTGTGGTGTAAAATGCAACAAGAAATTTAAAATGTTATCTCAATGAAAATTTGAAGCAGAAAAGCGTTTTACTGTGTTATCAAAATCCAATAGTACCGTTTCTACACAACAGCAAGTCAACTACAAGCCAATCTGAGATCAAAAATGCAATTGTGCAGTTTGCTGCACAATTGCACCACCAATTGTTTGACCCACTATCCTCCGCACTACACTTAGTTAGCGGGAGGAATAAATAATACTGAATACCCTCGGCGTTACCACTAACGTCCACTACCTATAAGATTTAATCTTTAAAATATGTAGGTATTCAGAATCTTAGGGCAAAGTCTCTCTGTCATTTGTTTCCTTTCTTTCTTTATGCAAAATCCTAAAGCAAATCAAATAATTTTTATTTACACAAAATAGATGGGTAGGTAGGTAGATACATGTCGGATGGTGCAAATTTTAGAATCTAAATATTCCTAAATAGAGTGAAACATTTAAATACCTGGATTATCGGCAATTTTACACAAAACTTATTAACCAACCACAGCTGTATGATAAAATAAACTATTTGCTAAAACATTATGGATCTATGTTGTCTGACATAAATCTTTTTCATTTTATTGTACTTCTATTTATTTTCTTATTACCTGTACCGCCTGTAATCGTAACGCCGCGGCAAAACAAACATGCAAACTATCTGACGGCAAGTGGTTGACGCAGTGTCGACGATTGCAACCGAACCATATGTATAAATGTTCTCATAGCTTTTTCTTACAAATAACAAATACTGTATTCCTCAGTTGGCTAATGAAGTCCATTAAAAAAAAATCCATCGTCCATTTAAAATTAAATCGAGCGCCGTATGGACCTTTCTGTCAAAATGGATTTCGCTACTATAATTTTTATTGGTTTGTTATATGGTGAACGCTATGAAACAGGGATACCTAGTCATTTCCACGATCCAACTTGGTATATCATCCAATGAGGAATAACAAACTGCTGCTGATAAAATGACAAGGTGCATATTAATTCTTCAAGAGTGAATAAAATTTTAACACTAGTTTTCATATCTATACAACTACCAATTAGAAATATGCAATTGCATAGAAAAACACACTCCCACTTATGTCCCCAGCAAGAACGACCCAAAAGATTGAGACCAAATATAGGATCAATCACACATCGAAATTGATTCACCTGGTTCATTTGCTATGGCTGTGAAACCTAATAAGATACTCTATTTATTTTGGAATGCTGCTATGCCCTGGCAAGGCTAATGTTATTGGTGCCTACCGGTGTCACAGATGACTTAATAGTTACTACCCGATGTATTCGTATTCACCACCTTTCTAACCACATGATTGCCATGAACAGACTTTGATTTATTAACTTATGGAGTATTTACCAAGATAACCACTAAAAATATTGAAACGATGATTAGGTACATGTTATTTTCCCAAATTACAGAATATCTGAAATACTATTGGACCACAAACCATACTCAGTATCGCACATGCTTACCCCATAAACCTGTGAACAATAAAATCTGATAAATTAATTAGAAATACATTAATCTACTCTACCAGCAGTGATCCCTTAATTATCACGAAGCTGTATTGTTATCATTAAAACATCAAAGGGGCAAAAGCTTATGAAGCACATTATAACTAGTGAGTAGTACTTTAGTACTTTATCTGATGATCAATAGCATTTAGGTTATAACTATAATACCACCAAAAAGTATCTTCGGCCGTGTAACGTAGCTTTTTGGATATCCCTACCTGGTAATATTCACAGTAAGCAATATAACCCATGATTCTATTAGCAATAAAGATATATGCTTTTTGGTAGTACATAAACAATCGTTTATAAAAAGTATGGATACTGAGTACTTATCAACCTGTAGAAAATAATATTATCCAGTATGTAAACCAATCTTAGTAATGAAAAAAAATATTAGACAAATATATGGAGCGCCCTCAGTAGACCAGCGGGAAACATATCCACGAGGTTAACTGGTAAGCATACACACATCGCCTCCTGAAATCCGGCGAAATGTATGCAGCTCTTTCAATTAGCCAGGGGTTAACAAACCCATAAGATAAACTGATAAGCATACACACATCGCCGCCCTTAATCCAACGAAACGTATGCAGCTCTTCTAATTAGCCAGGGATTAAAAAACCTTCAAAATAACCTGATAAGCATGAACAAAATATTACAGATATTGTGGTAAATTTATCTCTACTCAAGGCGAATCTAGCAATTTTTATTAAAGGTGAATCTAGCCATAATAATTGAGGCGAATCTAGCCAGGCAAATCAAGCTATATTAACTAAGGTGAATCTAGCCATATTAACTGAGACGAATCTTGCCAGGCAATACTAGCCATATTAACTAAGGCGAATCTTGCCAGGCGGATCTAGCCGTTTAAACTGAGGCGAATCTAGCTATATTAACTGAGGCAAATCTACTCATATTAACTGAGGCAAATCTAGCCAGACGAATGTAGCCATATTTACTGAACGCGAATCTAGCCTTGTTTAATTAACGTGCTTCTAACCTTTTAAAAGAAATGCGCATATAGCCTTATAATAAATGCATTAATGCACGTCTAGGTTTGAACAATAAATGAGAGTCTACCTTGTTTATTCAAAGGAGAGTCTCGCCCCCTTTTTTTACAGAAGGTTTCTTACATACTTTTTATATAGGTATGCATCAAAAGTAGCGTTATGGATTGATTCTTTACATTTGTAAATCATATTTCATTTTCTTTCGAAATTTTAATTCTTTATTCGTGCTTAAGGCCTCCACAGGAAAAAATCAAGGAGTGGACTTCATCAAATGATCCTAGCGATATAATGATAGAGCAGAACATTATAATGTCAAGAGTAGCCAAACTGACCAAATGTTATTTAGATCAACAACGCCGTGTGCCACGTTGTTCAAATTTAACACTTTCTAACTCATACAAACTAGGTACAATCGGGCACACCATTTAAATTTCACTAAAAAGAAAACGATCTGAGAGTAGCATGCATAAAGGTTAATATTAGGTAAAATAATAAATCAAATACTGTAATATAACCGCCCTGATATACGCTAGTATTCTTGGAGAGTATTCCTGATTATATAAAAATGAAAATCAATTCAAGTACAAATGTGCCCCAAATTATGCTCGTGCCATCGGAGAGTGGCCCCAATCATGCACGAAACATAATAACGCACACTATATTAAAAATGTGCTTTCTAGACTTAGCTAACACGACATGATTGTAGCCCCAATCACACGTTAACCAAACTCATATATTGAACTTTAATATTATGCGCTTAAATTATGCTAGTGTTATCGGAGGGTAGCCCCGATCGAAAAAAAACATGATTATTTAATATTCAAATTAACAAATGTGCTATGGTTCTATTTTGTTTCCTTCCTCTTATAGTCCCGGGTTCTTCAAGCGGGGCGTGAAAAGGCACTTCAAGGTGAGGATGGCCAGCCCAGAGATTCGTTTGAATGACTGGGCTTGTCAACCTCATATCTGGACCTCACGACCGCTTTCCATCAGGTGGAGTGAGGTCATCTTGACGGGCAATATAAAAAAAAATGGTATTGTGCTCGGTCTGTCGGAGAGTAGCCCCGACCGTGTACAAAACACAATACCGCACACGTGAATACAAAGATTACGCTTCAGACTTAGCTAGGACGAGCGGAGTGTTGCCCCGATCACGTGCTACCAAGACCTTCTTCGAATCCTTCTTCGAGCCGACGGCGAATCAATCACCGACACCTCCGTCGATTGATTTAATACTTCAAAGAGGGGCAAGCACGACACCAGGTTGGCCAATACTTAATGAAACTACCTCTTAATAATAATGATGCCCAAATAAATCTAAAACTACCCCAGTTTAGTAATCGAATCATGACACATAGAAATAATAAAAATTAATGAAAAATAGTTAGGCGACTTTGTGTTATCACACTTTCGGGTCCTTTTTTTATTTTTTTCACTACATTGAAGTCATTAAGTTTTACTCTTCAGTAAGCCTTCAGTTACCCTCTTTACATGACAAATAGTTAAGACTTAATTCGCAAGTCGACTGTAGGCAGTAGCCAAGTTAATTTCCTCATTTCTATAAATAGCTCGTTTTAACTGAGCCATTTTCAACGAAGAGGCAGCTACTGAAAAATTGCCACGTTTGTTGCCAACGAAATCGTGATAGGCCCTATTCATAAAACAAAATCGCATTTTTAGGTTAATCGACTTGAAGAGTGAGTTATGTTAAAAAACGTTTACCTCTTACTTGCACGCAAAAAAGTGACGTCAATTCGAGAGAAAAGCCAAAAGTCATCCTACAAACATGTGTTGCTATGAGATTATGATTTCTAGAAATAGCTATTATAGCTAGCTATTCATTAGATAACACAAATTAAGAATCTATAATAATAAAATTTACTTTAAAAATTTAGTTGTTCTGTGAGTCCTGGGTTGTTTTAAGTGTTTTGGCCCAATAACATTTCGAGGCTTTGTCCAAAATTATGTAACTAAAAGGCTAGTTAATTTGTTTTTTAAATATGCTAGTTTTATGTGGCAGACTGCACACCACCTGTCATAGTCTCGAAATAGGGGAAAAAATCATTGTGCTACGAAGTACCAGATAGGGTTTTAAGCCTGGGGCTTTTCCCAGCACATCCAATATACTTACGCAGAATTCGCACTACAACTGTATTTCGAAGCGTCATAAAAATGTAATTATTAAGTGTAAACTATGTGAGTGTTTGGATAGGTTTACGGCAATACACGTTACATGTTCAATTTAAGAATTTTTTAACTTTAGATAAGACCTTAAAGTTTAGGGCAGAAAATGATTTAAATTATATAGAAAAAATATGCATTTATGATTCGTTGTTTAGATGTGTATGCATATTAAAAAAAATGAATGGTCTGTTGCCTTATTTTATTAATGAAATGGCCCCAGCCCATTTCATAAATTCACCAGTGCCGTAAACCTAAAATTTTGGTGAAAAATAAACAACTCACAAAACATTATTCGGACGTTTGCATTGATTTTACGAGCAGCCTTTATTGAGGTAAAGGATTTATAAACCTTTTTAACATAAAAGCAAAAAATAATTAGAAAGGTTTTGTGTAAATATGAACTTTTTTGTGTGGACACAAGAGCTAGTTTGAAAAGCTGTGATCTATCTGGCGATAGTACGTTATCGATCAGTGTTTTGAATTATGTATATGTTTTTGATCAAAGTCTGTTTAGTTATAATTCACTCGCAGCATCATCATTAATGTAAGTGGTAGTAATTTTCACATCAATATAATAAATATATGTTCATTTTGTTTTAATAAATAGGGCATTTTACGTTAGCGGAAATAAAGTGGAGATCACATCCCGGTCATCATCATCATCCGTGCGGTCTATCCCGGTTGTGAACCCACACTGGTGTGGGGGCTCCCAGGGTCCGCCTTTCTTATTTTCTTGGCCCACTTCGCGCGGTCTTGTGCATCCTCAGTGGTGAGTTTGTTGGCACGCGTGTCACCCTTAACAACGTCGAGCCACCGTTTCTTGGGTCAACCTCTTCTACCGGTAGCTGGCGGGGGCGGCATGGCCAGACATTTGTTGCCCACGTAGTTTGCCAATCTCCGTGAAACATGACCATACCAACGAAGGCGGCACTCCTGCAGCTTGTCCGCGATGTCACGAACACGAAGGCTGCCGCAGATGTGGGTGGATGTGTGGAGTCTCACGCGATCTTTGCGTGAGACTCCACACATCCACCGTACCATCTTCATTTCCGTGACGCGCAGCTACTGCTTGTGTCGCTCTAGTAACGGCCATTTTTCACCGCCATATAAAAGGGCAGTCCTAATGATGGTTTTATAGACCTGCCCCTTCAGCTTGATCGGCATTTTGGGGTCGCAAATGACACCAGTCACCTCACGCCATTTGGCCCAAGCAGCGGAAATTCGGGCTCTGACTCGCGGTCGATGTTCCCGGACGCGCTTAACACAGATCCCAGGTATTTCACACGGTCCGTGCGCTCGACCACGTCAACGCCTATGCGGACGGACTGGGGATTTGTGGTGTTGCAGGCCATGTACTCCGTCTTCGCCACATTAAGTTTCAGCCCACCGTTTTCAAGTGAATTTTTCCACTTTTTCACCCGTTGTACCAGCCGTCCCCTGTCCGAATCTGCTAGCGCAATATCATCAGCATACATAAGCAACCAGGGTGGTTGGTCGTGGGGGTCTTGGATGCTGTTTGACAGATTGTCTAATATTACGCTGAACAGAAACGGGCTGAACACGGAGCCTTGTTGTACTCCAACGGTGATAGGGAAGGGAAGCGTGTCACCAGCCGCAGTCCTAACTATGGAACTGGAATCGTGGTACATGTCCCGGATAATGTCAATAAAGACTTCGGGAACGGCCCTGGACCGCAGCGCCCAGCCAATCATCTCACTAGGGACACAGTCGAAGGCCTTCTGCATGTCTAAGAAAAGGAGATGCAGAGGTGTATTCTCCAGTCTGTATCCCTCCAAGAGCGTTCTCAAGGCAAATACGGGGTCCATGGTCCCGCAACCCGGTCGAAACCCATACTGACACTCCGAAATTGTACACTTCTGTCGAATCCGAGAGTCCACAATGCGCTCGAGGAGCTTCATGGTGTGGGACATCACCTTTATGCCGCGATAATTGCTGCACTCCTGCACCGAGCCCTTGCCCTTGAAGACTGGCGTGATAATGCTCAGTCTCCATTGATCAGGTATCTTCCCGGTGAGGAAAATGCGGTTGAAAAGGTGGGTAAGTATGCCCACACCACGAGAGCCCATCGATTTCCACGCTTCGATAGGGACTCCATCGGATCCGACAGCTTTCCGGTTCTTCATGCGGCGAAGAGCCGACTGGACTTCATCAGGCGTTACCGGGGGCACTGGTCCCTGATTTAGAGGGAGTTCTTTGTGCTGCTTGTTGAGCAGCTCGTGGAAGTAAGAGCGCTATCTCACCTTCACCGCGCGGTCCTCGCATAGCAGGTTACCAAGAGTGTCATTTACACAGCGGCACATGGAAATATCCTGGACCGCTTTGCCAACTTGTAAACGAGCTTCTGCCACTCAGACGACTCCAACTCGTACAAAGGACGTAAGTGGTCACGTCTGGCTCTGGCTACAGCTCGTTTAGAGGCACGTTTGGCATCCCTGTACGCAGCGCGATCTTCAGAAGATTTGGACGCTTGCCACGCTTCAAAGAGTTCTTTCTTTACCCTGATCTCCTTCTGGACTTCTTCGTTCCACCACCAAGTCTCCTTGTCAAGTTCACGTCCACCCCGAGACACACCCAACGCCACTCTCGCCGCCCCGGTGATAGCTGCCTGACACCTATCCCAGAGCTGTTGACCGGACTCACTATCCGCTGCGATGCACAGGTCACCGACAGCGGCAGCAAAGTCATGAGAACTGGCTCCTTCAAGCAGCCACCACCGCCGGCTGTTCGGGGCGGGCAGCGCTCCCGGCATTTGCCTCGAGGCTTCACTCGCAGGTCCATCACAAGTAGACGGTGTTCGGCAGTAAGACTCTCTCCGTTTATAACCTTACAGTTAGCTACCTTGCCGATCTGGGCTCTCCCGGTGAGAAAATAGTCGATCTGGGTTGCACTCCTACCGCTCTTGTAGGTGATCAGATGCTCGCGACTCTTTTTGAAGAACGTGTTCACGACGGCCAAGTGAACACGCCCCTATTATTCACACTGTTCACCCACATGACCGTTCAGATCGCCACCCAGAACGACGCCTTGGGACAATGGAATAGTGCATAGGAGCTGGTCGATTTGCCCCCAAAACAGTGCCTTATCCGAATCGCTACAACCGACCTGCGGTGCGTAGGCACTTATCAAATTGGTCTTAACCCCTTTGATAAGCACCCTCACGACCACAAGGCGGTCGCTAACGCGATTTACTTCCAAGATACTATTCTGAAATTCCTCGGACAGCACCACCCACACTCCATAGGCCCCACCAGGAGAACCCTCGTAGATCAGTTTGTAGCCGTGCCCGATGTTGCGGGACCTGTTGCCTCTCCAGCGAGTCTCCTGCAGGAACGCCACGGCCACCCTCCGCCTGGCGAGCACATCGGCCAGCTCGCGAGCGCGTCCCGTCAGCGTGCCAACGTTCCACGATGCGAAGCGGACCTTCCTCTGGACTAATGTCTTTAACCGGGCCCGCCCATGGCCCGGTAGCCCTAACCCACTTAACACAGGAGTAGGGCGATCCCCCTGCGCGTCGTTTTCCGGCGACGCCCTATCCATGTCGGGTTTGTTTGGCTTTAGTTGGCTTTACGGGAGCGACTGCCATCTGACCTCCCAACCCATAAAAGGGAGCCGTCGCCAGAGCCTCCTTCGTTGATCACCAGGGTGCACCAGCTTGGAGGCGAGGTTGGCTTGGGGCCCGAAGATGTTGGAGGACCCCCTTACACCCCCAATCGGTTCACATCCCGGTCAACAGGTATAAATGTAATGTTTTTGTTGTAAATAAATAAAATAAATATGCGCCAGATAACACAACTGTCTACGGCAGCAAAACCTTTTTTCTATTTTCGATTTTCTTCTAAGTCAAAGCACTTTGAATTAGAAGAAAAACTAAAATAGAAAAAAGGTTTTTGATTTGACAAATTGTAAAACTCTGAAATTTGATTTCCTTAACGATTACACCGAATTACTATTTTCAAAATTCAGCATATTTCTTTTTTGCCCAAATTGTACATAGGTTTTTTTTTTCTGTAAATCTTTATGATTTGTTTGCAATGAAGAATATTTACTTTCTTAATTCTTCCCACAACTCCGGTCACCCGACAACATTACACTTGTCACATGGTCTGGAAGTAGTGATAAATATCCATGATTTACGTTCCGTTACAGGTCCCGGACAAGGAATTTAAGCCAGTAGTATGAAAGTTAAAGCAGTTTTGGATTCTATAGAATTAGCAAAATAAGAGATCCGTTCTTTTTGAATGCTAATTTGAACCAATTATTTTGTAAAACACCTGATTAATGTCGTATCACGTGCTCACGTACTACACTTAAAAACTTAGTTTTTAATGTACTTTTGATTTTAAAAATGCTGTTATTACGAAATCAGGAAATATTGTTATTTACTTAAGTGACTAGTTAGTATCGCTCGTGTGTATATTTCACAAAACTTTACATAACTTTTAGAATAATTACATATAGAAACAGAGTCCGCGCGCCCATTTTGAAGCATCTTAATTGGAGCTATAAATGGCTCCAAACGGACCGCTTTGCAGTGTTCATTACAGCTCCGCAATGTTCAATGTCAAAGCGCGCCGCACGTAAGCAAGTAATAGTCACGCATGTGTGGATCAAATTAGTGCTTTATTTTCGACAGGGCGGTTGTATGAAGACTATCCTTCTATACGTTATTATTCTAAGACTCAACTAGTACTTTTCCAGACCCCTTCATCCTGATACTTTAAAGGCTTCACTGGAGCGTGTTTCAAAAGCTCGTTTACCTCAAGTCATTGAACTCTTACTAACAAAGAACTCGCAGATTTTAATATATAACCGATTGAGAAGTTTAATAAAAGTGCAATATTCCGAGCGTTGCTGACGGAGCGCGTAAAATTCTCGATACAAAATCATTCCATACTTAAGCGACTGCTGAGGCGGCAGGGTGTGGCCATGGTGGGAAAAAGTTTAAATGTAAGTGATTTTAAAATCATAATATTTAATTTGAACACTCTAAAAACCTTTTAAATATAAAAACTTAACAAAAAATGCGATGAGCACCATAAAAATATTTGCGGCTAACATCGGAAGAGTTTAGTTGTTACCTAAATATAATTAACTAGCTGTCCGTCAGTGGCTTTACTCGCGTGGTCTGGTTCTCCCGTCAGAATATAGCCAAAAAAAATATATTACCGGGTGATTATCAAAGACTTACAAAAACGATATAGCATACTCAGTAAGTGATGTAGTAGGTAACTATTTGAGTGAAAATTTGATAATTGACTTTAATTTAAGGTTTTTATTAAAAAAAATACTGGTTCTTCGACTAATTTGTATGATGACCTTGAAATAAAAGTTAAGTAGTTTAATGTAATTTTCACTTAGATAGTTTCTACATCACAGAGTAGGCCATAACATTTTTGTAAGTCTTTTGATAATCACCCGGTATAGCCTTTGTCACTCGCAGATAATGTAGCTTTAAATTCTTGAAAGAATTTTTAAAAATCGGTCCAGTAGATTTAGAACCTATGCATTACAAACAAAAAAACAAACAATCAAATCTTTTCTCTTCATAATATAGGTGTAAATCATATACCTAAGTTATATTTTCCGACTGGGGTCCTGTTTGAAATTTCGGGTTCTGAGTGTTCCGTTCACCATGACAGCAACAGAAAATTTTCCCCTGACTACCCTGTTTAGGATATAGTCGTGAGCGTACGTATATACACAAACAGAGGTAGAATTTAACGACCCTGACCTAGTACTGTCGCGCTTGTAGCGCGTTGCGTAGACTGTAGGCATTGGTTCCCAAAGTGGTCCAGGTGGACCCCCAGGGGTCTACAGGAGACTCGAAGGGGGTCTATGTTGGTGTAATGTTTTGGGAATATGGTATAGATGTGTAGCTGCAGGGGGTCCACCAGAACCAGCTAAATCTTGAAAGTGGCCTACGCGAAAAAAGTTTGGGAACCTCTGCTCTAGAGTTTCCTTATGAAAAACGATGACAAGCTAAAAAAAAAACGAAAAGTACACTTCAAAAAAGGTTGTATCCTTCTTTCCGCTACATGCATCTCCAAATCCTCATCTTTATAAACAAAGTGGTAGTGAAATCTCGCAGTATTCTGCAGGTGTTGCCCTCGAATGTTGGAAAATTTCCCTACATTTTAAAATTGGATTCGCTAAAAACTTATCAATGAACTGAGACTGCAGTTCCGAGAGAGGAGGTTTTTTTCCAAAAAAAGTAAAATCGGTTTGAAGTCCGTAATGAGTCAGATGTTCTGCAGTTGATAGAGATGTTACCGGTTACATATTTGTGTCCAAAGTAGCCCAACTTGCAATGATAGGTTTAAATTTTTATAAAATGACACCTACGACTTCGTTTGTCAAAAGTTATTTGCAAATGTCAGCTGTCAACTGCTGAAAACATTTTGTATTTTAAAATTTAACTGTCGTTTTTTATTTTAAGTTACTTTTTATATATATTTCTCACCGTTTAAACATTCCCTGAACTTCCACAGGTATTTCAAAATCAAATTCAGCTTAATCGATCTAGCCATTCTCGAGTTTTAGAAAGAGAAACAAACAGCTATTTATTTTTATGAATATAGAAGATTATAGGTATTACATAGATGAATACGACGATGTCCCAAAGAGATTTTTAAACAAAAATAATGAAGAAATACTGCTGGTGACCACCATCTTACATAATTAGAAATCAATGACCTTGTAAAAGGAAGTTCAGCGCTGAATTGCCTTCGAAATGTCTAATACAGAACTTTTGCGCCCCAACGACCATCAGCATATTGCGATATGTGTCTTGCTCATTGTCACCCCAGCTAAGAGTGCGTTTCCACCAGAGATGTACGAGGATGCGTTGCAAGGAATGTGTCTGTTATGAACCAATAGAATCGCGAAGCTATGTGAAAGAAAAAAAATATTGGTTCTTAACACACGCAACGCATACTTGCACATCTCTGGTGGAGACGCACCCTAAAGGGAATACCTGCAAATGATGACAGCTAGCAAACTTACATAACATATCATTGCACGTGCCGCATACTGTAATGTGTATTCTCTAACAAGGCAGTTGATTGCAAATCATTTGATTTTGTTGTAGTTACCAGCATGCAACAATAAAGATGGGACACGTGTGGCTATAAAACCAACATGTACAGATATGCCAATAGTGGACCACAGATTATACGAGTAGACTCTCACTAAAACCTGCTCTCTTTTCTCTGAGTCATTTAGCCACACTTTGTACTGCTAGTAATTATACGATGGCAGTAGATTTATTTCGAATGTTTTCCATTACAAAGCCTGAGATTGTCTCGGTACTGTCTTGTGGACGGGCTTGTGTATACTTATTCCAACATACATACCACATGCATGCACGGCCGCCAATCGCCTGCAAGATCGACTTGCAAATGTATACACAGAGTGTCAGTTACCTACTACACATGTCGCATGCATGATACTATTCCTTTTTACAGGCATGCAGATGTATTCCTTATGAAAATGCATGATTTACAGTAAAACTACATTTTAGTCAGTGAAATACTAGTTTACAATTATCTTGCCTTGTAACATTACCTACTGACATTTTAAGTGTAAATCTATTAAAGACTTTTTTTTTGTTTGAATGACTGGGCTTGTCAACCTCATATCTGGACCTCACGACCGCTTTCCATCAGGTGGAGTGAGGTCATCTTGACGGGCAATAAAAAAAAAAAAAAAAAGACAAAACTAAAACAGTGGCTCATGGACAATGTATTGAACAATGAATGATTCATTCACAATAATTTAAAATTAAAATGGATATCCCTATTGTCTCTCTCTCTTGATGCAGATGCAATACAATAAATAATATTAATTTAATAATAAATTTTATAAATATATAAGAATCGACATGAACATACTGACAATACTGTTGAAGTTTAAATAATTGTTGTATGCTCGAAATGGGTAAGCCAGTGTACTGTATTTTTGCAATATGAACTAGCTTATCGTCCATTATTTATTCAATATATGTTTCTGATTTCTGATTTCCCTTTACATACCCGCTAGGCTATGTCAGCCTCTTAAGTTCTTTCACGGATTCCTTATTACTAATTCAATTACGTAGCAAACACCAAGTATTCTCCCCATAACTTGTGGTGTGGCTTTGAGCTGTTTCAGGCCCAATAATAAGCAGGCTGCATCATCATTTTTAGGTTATCTGTCCACGATTCTGGGAAGGGTCCCACGCTTTTGAAAATCAGCACAAAGATTGAAGCTATAATTAAACAATAACACCAATATACTCGTACATAACCAGAATGTAGGCCAGATTTTGAATCTGATAACACCACTAAAGAGTAAAAAAAATGTAATCCACTGCGAACATCTTTCATTTCGTAGAGCAATTGCAATCAAAACTGGAACTGTTGAACAAGTCAAACTCAAAAACTCAAACTCAAACTCAAACCAGTCAGTTTCAAACTAACCTGGGTTTTAATGGGAATCATTATTTCTAACGTTTTCCCAGCTCTAGTCACATCGCTAGCAGTAGATTGACTTCTGTTCGATAGCCGGAGATTAGTCTCAGTTGCCCTACGCCAGTTTTAGTTGATTAAAATAGTTGTTTGCCTTGGATAAACTCATTATTGCATTTAGGGTACCTACCTTTTTTTGTATATTGAAAGCGTTAATTGCAGTGTCTAATAAAATCTTTCACGTTATCAATAACTTTAAGTACATTGCCAAAACTGTGACTTGTTTTTTTTTGATTATTATTATTTATGTAATATTATTTGGATAAATCGTTTAATATTAAAACGTTACTGTTTTTTTTCATTAACTTCGGGTCTGTCTTACTGTATTTTCCAGCACAACAAAAAAACAATTTGGAGGTTTTCAATAAAACTTTGTACTCTTAAACTGCTTTAAAGCTGGATTCAAAAATAGGATAATTTTAATTCAAATATATATCAAATACTTGCACAAGTATGTGTACAGTAAGTATGTGCACTGACACCGCGGTCTGATAGAAGATTATGAGATGTAGTCTCACCTGTACTTTTGTTGTTCTACGTTTTATCAATTGATAGCTTTTAAGCAATTTTCAAAGTATAATGTAAGGGGCCAGCGTGTCTGAACAGGTTGCATCCCAAACCAGCACCCTGCCCATCTTCCATGGAATCAAACTCATACCGTCCGGTCTCTTGCCATCGTCTCTTGCAATACGAGTCGGCTCAAGTAGACTTGGCACGTTGACGGTGGCAAGGGACCGGCGTATGATATCGTTAAGTGCGGCATGTCTCGAGAAGTGGCCTGCACTTTTTTGGCATGACAGTCCATGATGTCTTAGCTTGTCGACATCACTGCCACAGAGACATTTATGAGGAACGCAGAACGGAACCCCAAGCCGTAGACAAGTTGCGATTAGGAGTGTGTCAGGCTCAAGAAATGTTCCTGTATTTGACGAAGGGTACGCGTGAAGCCAGTAGCCGGCCTCATGCGCACCCAAGGCCAAAAGCCTAGCACGCGCCGAACCTGTACTACAGCTCAAAAGATTGTCATAAGACAATTTGCAGTAAATGTCGTCCCAGTTCCTCTGAAAATTTGGAGTAACTGGACAATTTTGACCTGGGCATGCAATTAAGAAATCGTTTCTAGCTTCTTCCAAGCCAGCATTCTTAAAGTTTGTAGGGAATGCCCTGAAAAATTTTCCTTATGAGATTTGCTGAGTGTGACAGGTGGAATAATTAGATCTATGAACAGAAGATAGGAAGGCTGGTAAAGCGACACTGGAAATTTCGCGAATCCCTAAACCACCATAACGGATGGGTACGGACGCTTGGGTCCAAGATTGCTCGTTCAGCTGCATATTAAGAATTGATTCTAAGCTAATTTTGATTAAGTTGTCTATTTGTGACAAAAGATCTGGGTGATTCCAAAAGGAGCAGCAACGCAGCACATATGTAAATTTTGGGACGACAAGACAGAATTTTAAGATACAGAGTGCATAATGAGGACTAATTTCAAGGAGACGGTCGGCAGAATTTTGAAATTTTGTAATTGAATTATTACCCGGCCCGTGTTTCTATTCTTCAGGTTTTTGCATTGTGAGTCATTGTTTGCAATTTTTTTCTTAGGGTTTTCTTACGAACACCCGTGTGTTCGGCCGACACTCAAGGAGTTAATATATTCAGAAATACATTCATCAAAAATCGGAGAACCTAAAAGGTAAAGGGAATTACTGTTAACGATTTTAATATTTGGAGCTAAAATATTAAATTTTTGTTTTACGTCATTAAAATTTAAGACGCAGTTATTTATAAAAATTTCGCATTTTCTAAAATTAAGCTCCAAACCAATGGCTTCAAATTTATTTTTGATTAAAAAAAGATCCGAAAATACAGTATCCACATCACCTCCTAGGGTTCCGTCGTCCAAACACCAAACGTTAAATTTAGAAATTAAATTTTTTGATTATCGGATTTATAGCCAAACTAAAAATTGCAGGCCCAAGGGGATCACCCTGTTGACAACCTACTTCCGAGGACAGTTTATTAGAACGATATAACAGTTTTGTTGGGTCAGCGTAACTGAGCAGAAGATAATTGTATATTTCCGGTATATGTTGTTTTATTTCTGTCAGCAGGGTATCCCTATTTACCGAATTGAAAGCATTTTTGACATCAATTTTGAGCAACACATCAGGCTGGCCGTAAGTTAGGAAAGAGCGTAAGGCATGGACTGCTGCCTCACACCCTCCTTTTACACCGAAGCCTAACTGTACGGGTTCAAATTCCGAATTAAATTTTGGTAAAATATGTTGAACAGCAATTTTGGAGGCCATACGTCGTAGTGTTGATCCAACAGCAATTGGTCTCACCCCTCCGTCCTTTTTGGTGAGGACAATGAGGTTCGCGCCGAAAAGAATGGTAATAATTTCTGGATTGACGTTACCGGAATACATAAAGTTGATTAATTTAGTGATCGAATTTACAAGTTGCTCGCCTGCATCACCCACAGAATGCGATGTTAAGTCTTTCAAATGTTGGGGTGAGATTCCATCCAAACCTGCAGCCGACCCTTGTTTAAAAGATAAAATGGCATCCTTAACATCTTTGTTTTGAATTTGAAGGCATGCTTGCCCTGCTGTTGGTGGGTCGAGAAAATAAGGGTTTACTGCAGCTGTAGGATGTTTTGTCCGTAAGGCCTGAAGGGTGTTAGGGGTATCTGGTGATAGCACTTCGTTGGAGAACAAGGCAAGCGGCACCTTTGAGATCTCCGTCACAGATTTTCTTTTCGATCAGTTTGTTGCGATTACGAGGAGCATCATGTTTGATTAGAGTAGCGGGAGAAGGCGACGAGCTTACAGCACAGTTATTCTTAATCTTTTGGGTCAAGGATAAATTCGGTTCATCAGATTTAATTATATGTAGTGTGCTGTATGAAAATAAAAATAGGTTCTGCCAGCCTTGACTACAATTACCTATGTAACATTTCTGGATTAATTTTGACAAATGAGTAGCAACGGTTATTCGAGCTCCTCGAGGGATTCTTTTAACTATGGGTATACTATTTTTCAAATGGCTAAGATATGTGTGGAAAGGAGTTGGATGATTGGCTACATAAGTAGGCGCACTCGGAATGATGGGATGGATGTCTAAGGGTGAACTGTTTTGGCTAATACATTTCCTGTGTGTTTTGTAGTGTGTATGTTGAGGGCTTTCAAAGATTTGAATAACTTGTTGCAGAGGGTACATGTATGGGTCGCGTTCGACGTGCCATCACAAGATTGGTTCACGGACTGCATCCACAACAGTTAAATACTTCCACAAAAAATAATAACTTAAAACAAATTTTAAAAACACATTAAAGAAACTTAAAATGTACACTGAAAACATAAAAAAGTCAAAGTCAAAATATGAAGGCTGCTTGTTTTGGTAACAAGACGCATGCGTCGTCGTTACGTAGGTGTGTCACAGTCACAGGATCGTCTTGTAATTGGACGCTGCAGAGGGAGAGACCTAGCGACGCATGTCGTCGCTATGACAACCGATGGCGACCGTAGCAACCGCGTCTTGAAATTATCACATGCGGATTATAAGTTTTCAAAGACTGAACTGGCACTGTGGTGGGAACAACAACAACATCCCCATGCGCACTCATGAAAAACACCTTGATAAATCTTTATAAGCAGGTCTGAGCCGACAGGAAATTGAAATTGTTTAAAAATAAATATTTTAAGTGACCTGAGTCTGCTTGTCACTTTTTTTTTTTTACCTAGCCAACGAAAACATTTTGAGCAACAAATGAATTATCGACACCGCCGCAAAATCTGGAACACACTCCTTATCCACCCCTTTTTGAACCACAACGTCAACCCGGAATGAAAACCTTCAAGGCTTCTTAACATGCAGGCAAAATATACAGGATGATTTTATTTATAGTCTTACACAAATACTTAAGCTCGATGGTAAATAACTGCTGGACGAAGCTTAGTTACTTAAAGAACTCATATGTTTTTAGGCTATGCAGTTTCAGTTATTTATAAAAAAACAGTCGCATACTTTTACGATATAGACGGACAATCAACATAAAGATAGGAAATGAAACAATCAGTAGATTTGAAATATAGCATTTTAAAATGCCATAATATCCTAATAATCTGTTTTTATACTCTTCCTTAAAAAAATAAAATTACCCACCCTATATTCCCGTCTACCCATGTCATGCGTTGTAAAATAATGCGGTGAACTATGTGATATTATCAGCACTTATGTATACGTATGTACGTGAGTGGGTTATGTTTTATATGGGCGTCAAGAACAGGCTTTCCCGACCCATTGAGGGTTAGAAATATCACGTTTTAAACACGGAAGAGTAAAAAAGGAAGGACTCGGTGCTGCCTGAATTCCAATTGAGGCCATGTTAAGAAGCCCATAGTATCGTAATTACGTATCTCATCATCATCATCATCATCCGTGTTGTGTATTCCTGTTGTGAACCCACACTGCCGTGTGGGGTCCCAGGGTCCGCCTTTCCTAATTTCTTGGCCCACTTCGCGCGGATTCGTGCATCCTCAGTGGTGGGTCTGTAATTACGTATCTCACGCACGCATTTACACACTTGAAGGCCGGCCGCGCCGGGCTGCCAATTTGTGATCTATCATAGCTCATGCATGACAGTTGCGTGGCACACACACAAAGATTTTAAAGTGCTTCACCCTAGAGGGCGAGGACAAAGGGGAGGGGAGGGGACTTCTTTTTTACTCGTCCGTGACTTTTAATATAAGCCTGTGTAAATTGTTCAAATAATTTATAAACATGAAAAACAAAAAAATAAAGTAAAAGGCGATCAAAAACCATCCGTTTGGATGGTTTTTGATCGCCTTTACTTGGAGACGTTGTTTCAAATAAAAAAAAGATGAAATTACATGTTATTCTTGCCTCCTTTCTTAGCAAAACTTCGCTGGCTCGGCCTCGTTGAAAAAAAGGAGTTGAGTTCAGCCCTATGGCTGTCATGTGTGATGAGAGTATACTTTTGTCGGCTAACATCTAAAGAAGCGCCCAGTTGGTCTCCCTCGGTATCGCTCGATAGACCAGATTTAGATGAATCTCAGCCACCTACAACGGCCGGACTGGTGAGAGGTGGCTGAGGATAGAGCCGAGTGGTGAAATCTCGTGTCGGAGGCCAAGATCCACTTCGGTAGGCTAAACCATCGCAGTAAATAACTAAGAAATTATTCTTGCCTAATTCCACGGTTACAGATTATACAGAAGGTCGAATCTGGAAAATGCACTTTGGGCGGAAAAATTTTTTTCGTTTATAAGTGGGAATGAAACCCAAAACGCGTAGCGAGCTAAAACCAATATAAGAACCAACAAAGCGTTCGAAAGTCGTTTTAGCGGCCGTTCTCGCTTCTCAAGTTGCGAAACTCCCGCCAACTGGCCTAATGCCTTTGACACTTCATTTTAGCAGCTTAATTAGGCTATTCTCTTTTATATTCTCTGAACGCTTCTTATACAGTAATTAGAGGCGGTTTCCTTGAGTTCCCAGTTTTAATATGGTAATTTTGTTTTGGAAGCGCTTTTGTATGCTTAGATAACGTCTGTACGAACTGTTTCAGAATAGGGTGTCGGCGCCAACGGTCTAATTATTTTTTTAAGTGAAAACGACATAGTAATTGGTTAGTTCTAGTAAAAATAAACATTGAAGCATTTTTCGCTGAATTTACTTATTTATTCTTCATTGCTTCAAAGTTAAAAATGCACTTGGCGGACTTAATGGCACATGAAACGCATTATCTACTAATCAACCACACGGTTAAAATGATAAATTAATGACAGTGCGAGAGGTACAACAGATCAAATTATTTAGAAAATAATAAAGATCGTACTTGCGAAAGTTTGTGAGAATGTATGTATGTATGTGTGTATGTTTGTTACTTTTACACGCAAAAACTACTGAACGGATTTAGATGAAATTTTACAGTAATACAGCTTATACATTAGAATAGCACATCACTTACAAATTGTAAAGATTTTATGAATGCATGTTACAGAAATTAGGTACACGCGGGCGAAGCTGCGGGCGAAAAACTATTAGGTAGGTAGGTATTTTGACGACACGATTGGCGTAGTGCGCTGTAGCACGGTTTTTCGCCTCGATTTCCGTAGTGTCCCGGGTTCGATTCCCGGTCGGGTCAAATCAGGAAACGATCTTTTCTGAATTGGTTCGGGTCTGGGTGTGCTGGGAGACGCCCCTGGCTTATTTCCTTGTGTGGTTACTCGTAACACAGGGATATCAATCCCTACTTCGAGACCATTACAAGAGGTGTGTTGTCTGGCGCATATTTATTTATTTCTTTATTTATTAGGTAGTGAATACGCAACTTCCCTCTCGTCAGTCCGACCTTTTTTGGCAAATATGCGTGTATGTCCCCATACATTTGAAAGTGTCAAAAAATCAGGGGTTTGAGCCAAATATGGGTTTACTAGAATTGGATTTTCTCTTAAACTACTTGGAATAGGGTATTTGTAATAGTACGATACATTTGGCCAAGTTGTCCTTGCTACGGCCAACCTGGGAACGAAGGCGCTTTAGAGATTTCCAGATTGGCCAGGGCTGCTCATAGCCTAGTGGCAGGTTCTCAGCGGGGGCTATGTAATTGGCTGGTGGTGCGTACTTAGTGGACCAGAGTGTCACGCGAGTGTCCGTCGGCTGCTCGGTAATTGCGCTCGTTTGCCTAAGAAAGCTTTTACGGCTTTTTAGTCGAACCTCAGGCATGCAGTGCTCGTAAAGAGGATGTCGGGCATCGGTCTCTTGCTTCATCTTTTCAACAGCGCATGCTACCTCTCGCCGTACCTAAGGGGGCGAAATTCCTGCAAGTGGGTACAACTTGTTGAGGGGCGTTGGTTTGAGGCAGCCGGTGATGATGCGACAGGTTTCACTTAGAGCGACATCAATACGCAACAAAAGCATATGTTTTTTTTTGCGATAAAAAGCAAATATATTTTTTTTGCGTCAGGAAATGCATAAAATCATAACCTGGCACAACTATACACCGCTGCTGCACACGTTTCTAACTAAGCAATTAAGTATTTATTTTTTCTTCAATAATGGAAAGTGATTTTTTCACACACACACAGATGTAGCTACAAACTAATTTATGTGTCTCAATAAGAGTCAATTCGGGCCAAACCCAGGAAATTGACGCTCCAAACGGGCGGCAATATCGCACAAGTTTGCATAGAAATGCTGCTCATTCCCGAATAGGCTGTACTGGATTCGAAATGTTACGTTTGACGTTGTCCTTATTTTGTAGGAGTGGCTACTAATGAAAAAAAGGTTTCTATTCATTCGCTTTGTGAAGCAGTCTTAGAATTATAGCTGTCACGTTAACATGGACCCTTTGTTGTAACAGCTCGAAACAGACGTACCCCAAAGTCATTTAGTTAAAGTGGTTAAGTTTTTAGACAGTTAGAACACAGCTGTTTTCTCTAGCCGTTATTGAGTTGCCCATCTGAATGCTAATACCTGCATGAATCTTACAGTAAAACCACTTTTTCTGCTGGCAAGTTAGGTAGCTTCTGATCAGGGAGCTGTTTGTATATCGACAACTGGTCACCTCATACTTGCTGCCTACACAAATGTTCAACTAAGCCCTGCAGGATCGGCAACGCGCGTATAACCTCGTTATTGCTGCTCTTGTTTATACGCTGAACAGCCTAGCCAAGCCACTATTGGAAAGCACTGGCAGCGAGGCTTGCGAAACTTTTTTCAGGGACCCGCTGAAGTGTTGAAGTCGAGTACCGTGGGGTTTTAGTCGATAGAAGTCCTACATAACCTCGTCGTCCCAGGTATCCGTGAGGATTTCATCAGAACAGTAAAAAAGGTGCATCCATCTAGGCCTTCGCCTTCTATCAGATCTTCAAATCAATACACGCCTCATAAATTTGTTTCGCTAATTGCATTCATTCCAACATATTTGCAAGTGAAGAGATATTTATTTCAAATAATTGTCCTGAACCCCATACACCGCTAGTAGAGATTTATAGCTCTACCATGATAGGTGGCTAGGCCGTTGTGCAGGCTATTTGAACAGACGGCCGGCCGGCAGTATCGTCCGCCCATTTGCATCCAAATGTCTTCACTTTGCATCCAGCCTTGCCTTTTCATTTAGGGATCCTTGGAAAAACTGTGTACACAATTTGCACAGGTTTCAGTAAAATTGAACGGGAACAAAGCCAATGCATTTATTCGATTTAGCTTTTTCGCTTATTGGTTAAAGTCGTTTAAGCTTGTGATTTAAAAAAAAAAAATAAGGATACGGTTATGGTGACTGCTACAGAGTCCTAGGGCTTCGCTAGTGTAGCCGAATGTTGCTAACGTAGTCAATACGAATAAGTACAGACTTCAAGATATGTTAAAAATCCATAACACATTTATTCTGATTTCAAAATAATCTCGATTCGATTTTTTTACCTTAATTCTATTGTATTTGTGTGCTCACAAACTTTCGACCGGTAAAAAGTTTACATAATTATTGTTTTGTATTTTACAACCGACCGAACGACTTCGATACCATAATGTACTGTCATTGATTATGGTTCCTTTTTTTATTAGGCTTTAAATTAAATCTATACAGCAGGGTAAGAGTGATAAGTTTCACTTAGCAGCAAGTAAATTAGGATCATTTGTCTGAGAAACAAAAGGTACCTGAACATCACTTTGAAAAATATAAAAATATTTGCAATAAAATCTAGTTAAATTATTTACTGTGCCTGCGCGAAAACGAGTGAAACCACGGGTGGAATAGATAGTTAACTAGTATCGCCATACAATTTGCATTTAAATGTACCTATTTTGCATTGGAGCCCGTACGGAGATGGTAGCTTTTTCAGGGTTCTGCTCTTCAATGCCATAACGTAAAACTGATATCGAAATAGGTAATGTGGCGCAAAATATAAAAATAAACTAGACTTATATTGCTATGAACTCGCGTCCTATTGGTCAAGCATGAACGCACAACAAATTCAAGGAAACTTCTAAAGCTGATATCATATGCATTTTATAACGTTTTTTTCTGCTCAATCAGCCTTTGGTATAAATAAGAAAGGGACAGTGGATAAACAGTTAATTAAACCGCCTCTCAGTATGCAAAATCTTCACGTTACGAAAAACTTTCGCTACAATGACTTCTTAGGCAGGCGTTGTGTTCCTGCTGGTCAGTCAGTGAGCCAGGACTCCTCATAACTGTTGGGTGAGCCGGGAGAAACAATTTAAATTTCGCTGCTGCTGACTATAAAAGACTTAAACAATTAAAGTTGTAAGTGTCCCTAGACCGCGTAAACCTGCTGCAAATAAGGGGGTCCACATGCTTGTTTGCTACCGGCAACGTGGTTTAAAAAACACTACGATTGCCGAGACAACACCTTCTACTCCAATGGTTAGTAAATCTACGGAAAACTGCTACTTTATTTACACTGTGACACATAATATCATTACTTAATTCAATAAACCCGCAAGAATTAACTTTTCCAGCGCGACCTTCGTAAACTTTGCACCTGAAATAACTACGCCCGCTGAAAGTTCACGCCTAGTCAGTCCCTAAACCACAACATTTAGAGTATTACAGAACTACACTGAGAACTCATAAATTGTACGTCAACTGGCAGGAACAACGTTAACCCTTTGATTGTTTTACCAATGTCCAGTTGAGCGAAGGTTTTCATTATTTACTCAGTTTTGCTTACGTGGGAGTTGCGTGAGTTTGGAATCGGCGTGAAGGGTCAAATGCTCGGACTGAAACAGACATTTTATAGTTTTGCCCATTTTGTTTTTGTTCAAGAGCATCGTGCGTGGGCTGGTACTCGTACAAGGCTGTGCTTCCCTCGCTTTGAAACCTGCGTGGTCTTAACGCTGCACTGGGCAGAACACTTTCTTCGGTTTGAACATAAATTTTGTGGTAACAGCAATAAACAGGAATAGTTTCAAATAGAAATAAGGATAATCGCTAATATCTGGATTTCTGCGTGCTTAGGAGAAGTATATACGAAAAAATTAAAAAGAAAAACCTAAATTTAAATAATAAAACTAAAAACTACTTAGAAAATTTTGCCCCTGCGGTAAGGTGCCCAAGATGCTGGCAGCATTCCCCCGTTGGATGGCTAGGCTCACACGTTGCGCGAGGAATGTACCAGTTCTTGGGTCACCAGTGAAAGTATAAATAGTTAAAATAGTTAAATAGTTCGAGAGAGCTTTTTGAAATTCAAGTGTTTTATATTATACCCACCATAATCATGATCTTCAGACATGAAGAACCGACCAGAGAGAGAGAGAGAGATATTGTACCCATGTCCTACAGGTAAATACACTTCTACAATGTCACTCATTATTTTAAAATACAATCTTAATTAGTGTTTAAAGAATACTTCACTATTTGATATTACCTTGTTATGAGACTAAATAGAAGCAATAAATATTATTTCTTTACAGTTAATAATGACCCGAATCCAGAACTTATTATTTCATTCTTAAATAAACAAAATCTATTTTAATTAGTAACACAAAACTCATGATGCAGTGCAATATAATATTAAAAATAATAACCTTAAAATACTGCACTTCTGGTTCTTAAATTCAGATTATAGATTAGAAGTTTGAGAAACTTAATATTTTGACGGCACGGTTGGCGTAGTGCGCTGTAGCACGGTTTCTCGCCTCGATTTCCGTAGTGTCCCGGGTTCGATTCCCGGTCGGGTCAATTCAGGAAACGATCTTTTCTGAATTGACTCGGGTCTGGGTGTGCTGGGAGACGCCCCTGGCTTAGTTCCTTGTGTGGTACCTCGTAACACAGGGATATAAATCCCTACTTCGAGACCATTACAAGAGGTGTGTTGTCTGGCGCATATTTATATTTATATTTATTTATATTTATATTCTTACAAGTAACCACGCAACTACGTCTATCAGTGACACAAAGCAACAAAAACATTGCTAACTTGAGAATATCTTAACATTTGATTAAAATGTCGTTGGGGACACGAAAATATTCCCGTCTGTTAGCGAGGAATTAGCATTTAAAACATTTGTTTACAAAAGACTGAGTAGAAAATAGTGTTGTCAACTGATAGGCAAATATCGATACTCTGAAAATAGCATAACCATCGATGGGTCTGTCTTTACTAACTAAAGCGCGAAAGGATGCGATCATATCGATAACGTTTTTCAATAGTATCAATAACAATGCCGGTCTTCTCTAGTATCGATGATATCGGTACATCAGATTGTTTGAGAACATTATTTTGTTATGTCATATTGTTGTTACTTATTTTGATTCTGCTGGTCGTCTACCACGAGTTGCCACTTGAAATTTACGTTATCGTTTGCGTAATTTTTTTTTATTGGGATTTGACATGACATGACAAATCCAAAGACAATTTTTACGTAAATTTCAAGTGGCAACTCGTGGTAGACGTACTGAAAAAACTCCGACCAGAAACACGAAAGTTGCTATTTGCAAAATAAATGATACTTACTACCCAATTCGAGTTATTCATAGTCTCATACTACTGAAACAATTTATTACGCTCTCGAAAATTCAAAGATATCGATAGTTAAGCCACATTGGTTACTGAAACAACACATCGTATAAAGGTGAATTGTTTTTTATTGTTTAAGCTATTGAAATAGACCTTAAATTTAGGATAAACTAGTTCTGTTTCATCAGCAGAAATTTGTACTGTTTCAGAAATCAGGCCTTGTCGCTAAACGATTCGCCAAATACTATATCAATTATGTATTTTTTTTGATTCAAGCAGTAATCGTCACTGACTACTTATTTTGAGTAATTACCTACATGGATGATTGAGAAAAACATTTATTTTGTTATTTTATTGGTAACATTTTCCTTGAAAATAATTTTCTGATGAAAGTACTCAGGCATGACTAAGACTGTTATCTACCTCGTGTCTAACCAAAGTTATTGAAAAATCTTTATTTTGAAGAAGATATGGTTCAAAATGGTCTGGTAATTACAGCACTCTATTTTCCACATGCATGCCGCCCCGTATTCAACTGCAGTGATTCATTTAACAATGTTGTTTCTTAGAACTCGCAAGCTACTGACATGCTCAGAAATTAGTAGCGAATAAACGAAATTCTTCGAAATACAGTTTGGTTCACAATTTTGTCTGTACATTCTGCTGTAGAGGAACTTAACTTTTTTAGCATATTACTCACTTATCTTTGTTGTCGATTGTGAAGATAATTATATTAGTTAATCCTAAATTTCGGAGAATTTAAGGATATTGCAGAACGTCGAGCAAAAAAATGCAGAATGAGGCAGGCAGTCCCCTTCAAGGTTAATTACTTTTGTTTAGCATTAGACATCTTGAATGGCCTGTTGGTGCAATGGCAGTGATCCTGCCTTCAGCACCGGAGGTCGTGGGTGCGATTCCACCCATGACAAATATTTATGTGACGAACATTTGTGTTCGTTGTGTGTCTGGTTGTTATTATCTATTTAACCCCTTGAGTGTCAGCGGAACACACGGGTGTTCAGAAGAAAACCCTAAAAAAAAATGGCAAACAATGGCACACAATGCAAAAACCAGAACAATAGAAACACGAGACGAGTATGTATTTAGAAATATTCAATTATGTTTATCAGTCTCTGACACCCATAGTACAAGCTCTGCTTAGTTTGGGGTCATGTGATCTTGGTGTAAATTGTCCCAGATATTTATTTATTTTGGCTGTGTATGCTAAGAACGGTGTGGCAACAGTATGCACTGACTCATTCAGCACCTTTTCCTATCACGATTCTAAAACATATTGGCTTTTGCCCCCTTACACTACACATTCGGTACCGTATCTATTGTCTATGTATTGTATTACAATTATTACACTACACAATATATTGAATCACTCACCATTTATTTTTATCTATACTATAGTGTTTATGATACTTATATGTATATGCACATTATGTCCGCCACAAATGTCCGTGCGTCATCTCAGTCTGGGCCTACTGAAAATCAGCGCCTGGGCCCATAAAGCCCAGGCCATATGCTGAGTGAGGTCCATTTGTCTTTTTGGGCATCGGGACACCGCTGTCTGATGGTATGATCTTTTCTTTTCCTGTTACCTATATGTTTTGTTATTAATGCCTACTTCTTTTGTGTTTACTTTATAAATGTAACGATGTCCATGAAGTTAATAAATGTTTTTCTATTTCTATTTCCTTACATTTTTGATAGTCCATCTATCCCCATGAAGTTTTCTCACTTTCTCATAAAATGACCAGTCTATCTCTGGAACTTTCGCCTAACTAGCATTCATTTTGCAGGCCCTAATCAAAATAGTTACTTCAATCAGTTGCAAACTTTTATCAACATTGCATCGCTACGTGATCGAATCAGGAATGAGAAAATCCGCAGAAGAACGAAAGTAACCGACGTAGCCCAGCGGGTAAGTAAGCTGAAGTGGCAGTGGGCAGGGCACTTAACGCGCAGAACTGATGGCCGTTGGGGCAAGAAATTTCTGGACTGGAATTTTCTTTCAGGGCAGACGCAGCGTGGGAGATCCGCCTGCAAGGTGAACAGACGACCTGATGAAGGTGGCGGGATTCCGGTGGATTTTGACCGTCTGCAACCGGTCACTTTGAAAATCGGTGGGGGAGGCATATGTTCAGAAGTGGACGTGGCTGCGAATAATGATAATGATGATCAACCTTGCATGGAATAATGATGAAATGTGTGAGGAATTAGAAATAACATTATTTTATTCAAAAGCTGAAAACCCGAACTTTTCTGAATTTAGAATTGGTTCAATAATATTTTTATGCAATGAAACTTCGATTTACAGGTTACGGGCCATCGGAAAACAATTTTCCCATGTGCGAGTTGATTTTAAATTTTCTTTTCAAATACGGTTATGAAGAGAAATGCGCTCCGGATTTGAAAGCTGTAAGTTCGCTCGTAATTTATTATGTATGAGTTGAAAAGTTGTAAATTTTTACAAACGAAAACCTAAATCCTAAATGAGGTATTTGAAAAATACCAGATGAATGAAGGATCAAAAAGTTATGATTGCTATTATGTTCCTTAAAACTTTAAATAATTAATTACAGAACTCTATTTTATACTTAAAGCAAACTTATCGTTAAAAAGAGATTTTTGTTTGACAATTTTCAGGTAGCGTCACTGATAAAGACTAATTAAATTAAAAATTAAATTAAATTAAGTTTATTTCAGACAACAGGGTCCATACAGGCTTACACATTTACATGTCAATCAAATATTATACTATAAAATTAAAATTACCATGCATTGAAATACTAAACACCGTGTTAAACATGGCAAAAATACCAGGAATAGAGATAAAATTTCGCTCCCATCCTTCAGGTTACAGAAAGTTTTAGGTTCATTTATGGGCAAAGGCAATATGTGAGCTACCACTAAACAAATTCAAAAACCACATTAAGACAGTATTATCAAAAAAGGGCTATTACACTACAAATGATTACCTTTTGGATAAAAAGGCCTGGGTTTAAGCTCTCTACTCGGTACATGATTAGTTAACTCTTGTAATATTTATATAACTAGTTTGAACTGGCTAACAAAAATATAACAATTTCTAGGCTTGAATTGTATAAACTTTGTACAATGTTTTTGCTTTATATCCGGTAGTTTAGATGTACTTTTAGGTCCATATTTTAAGGAAATGTTAGAACGTAAGCATTTTTTTTAAATACTCTTTGTACTTTACTAACTCTTTTTGTGAAACCGAACCAAGTTTAAAAGAGTAAGTATTGAGTTCCTCGCCGGGTCTTCTCAGTATGAGATCAACTTCCGATGCGGTGGTAGAGTCACATTATGTTTGTATACAGTATATTTATGCATTCATATTATTATAGTATTTAGGTCTATTACTAAGTTTTTTTTTCCTTGTAATGACGATTTAAAAGTCTTGTTACAGGTCTATTTAAATAAAGATATTTTTGTTTGTTTGTTTGTTTGTTTTAATTAAAGTTTACAAACTTCGCTGGCTCGGCCATTTAGAGAGAATGGGGGAGGATCGTGCGGTCAAGTGAGCATACTTGGGACGGCCGAGCGGTCGACGCCTGGTCGGCCGCCCCAGGTACCGCTGTCTTGACCAAGTCATGAAGGACTTGCGCGAGCTCCAGGTGGATGACTGGAAGGAGGTAGCGCTCGACAGACCGCAATGGCGTTTCTTGGTATCGGAGGCCAGAGCCCACTTTGGGTCGCAGCGCCATCTTAGTTAGTTAGTTAGTTATGCATTGAAATTATATAATAATAAAATAATTTAAAACTCAAAATTCACAATTAACAATTCAAACATAAAATTAAAAATTCTTCACACCTCCCCAACTTGATGTGTGTGTTTTCTAATGAAAACGAATGAAAGCGGGTAAGAGAGTGAGATGCGTGAAATGAAAATAACTAATAGTAGATCTTTTCATCGATCTTTTCATCTTTCCCGTCAAAATATAGCCTAAATTTAAAAAAAATATAGCCCATGTTGCTCCCTGATAATTAAGGTTTACTTTTGTGAATTAATTTTTAAATTCGGTTTAGTAGTTTTGGAGCCTATTCAATACAAACAGACAATCAAAGAAACAAATCTTTCCTCTTCGTGATATTAGTATAGAAAACAAAATATGAGTAGATTATTAAAACATCATAAAACTTACAAATCAACATTTAAGCTGACTTTTATGAATGACATGCAGTTCAAAACCTGTTCTAAGTAATAAATATCATCGTTTTATACTTTTACCAGGTTATATTAATAAGAAGGTTTTTTCCACCAGGAGCATCACTGAGAGTGAGCGTGGTGGTAAATGATGTATGTCAAAGATTCCAAAAAATAAATACAAAATGTACCATTGATTTTCAAAATGTTGTGGTAACTCTACAAAGCAATTTTTTAAAAGAAGCCTCTGCATAAAGTAAAAGAAAAAAAATCTCCGTTTCTCAGTGATGATGATGCCATCCAATTTTAATTCTCATTATAATTTATCTCCTATGTAGATAGTTGTTTTTATTTTGAAATTCGGAAGCTGTTGAGTTTGCTCAGTTTTTTCCTTATTAATTTCGATTTTTCTGGTTGCCCGCGATAACTCTCAGCCTAAATGCAAAGTAATGTGAGCACACACAGAATTATATCTTTTACTGATTGGGAATCAAAGCCTCAATGTTCCACCACAGGACAACAGGTTCTAAAAATAATGACGATACCCAAAAACAAACAAAGACAAAAGCAATTCTGTTTTCCATTTCTTTATAACACTGTCCAAATGGTTGTTGAAAACTTCTCAGACCTGTCTGAAAGTTTTAGAAAGAGTTGGAACATTTAAAGCTTTGGGTTTCTTACTAAGGTAGAGTATACAGTGGTTAATAGAAAGAGATTCAAAGTTTAATTCTAAGGTTTTAGCTTCCTGGAAATATTTAATTTTAGGAATAACTTATGTCTTGGCACATTGGATATTCTAGCTATACGTAAGGCATCGCGCCGACTATTTTGTCATCTTTTGACTGCCTGTGCAATGTGCATTTGTTTTTAAACGATTATATAATTTGGGTCGCTTCAAGACAAGATCTAACGGAACGGATCTAACCATCGTTTGACTTCGTCGTCACACCACGGTGTGCGGTTGTGATTAAATGACTGAATGGAAAATTTTAAACTAAATTAAGTTACCTCTCTCAAGGGTGAGAAAAAAAATGTCGTTGATTTTTTTATACGATGTACGCAATGGAAACTTTTTATAAGCGTTATATTGCAATAACTTTCCGACCGCTCCGCCTAATAATGTAAACGCATATTAAACTCCGCGATTTACTGGTATTCCGCGGTTGATTGTATCTTGTTTTATCTCTCACGTACGAAACCGGTGCAAGGCACAAGGGAAGAAACAAGGAACTGTTTTGTTGTTTTTGAACAATTATCAGTTATTTCCGCTAGTGTCAACTGTTATAATTCGCAATACACTTTTGGATAGCGAAGAAACGAGCTTTCTTAGTGCAATTCTCGAATGAGAATAATTAATAATAAAATTGATTATTTTGTAAGCATGGAATTATTTACGAGGCGCTTACGTTTCGCAGTCAATAAACGTATGATAATAAAAAGAAATTTAGAAATAGAGTAGGTACCCATTATATTATCCAAGGTGAATGAATTTATTTAGAAATCGCTTTATTTATAGAATTTTTACCCACAACAGGCACCCTAACCTCAGCACATTGTTTCGGACTTTAAATTTGGATTTTTTCCATGATTCTCTGCTTTACGTGGGGAGGCCACGTAAAGCAGAGAATCATGGAAAATATCCAATCATTCTAAATTTATTTTCATTGATGCTTTCGATGATTTCGTTTACGCTTTCGCTTACCTGTTGCGCCAACAGTACTTCCACCTCGTTGCAATTAATTCGAATCACGCGCCGGCTGACTAGGATGCATATCAGCTAAGTAATTATTAATCCTATTCAATAATGCCTACACACGATGGCAAGCATTTAGCAGTGACGTTCGTTAGATTGACTGCGCTGGAATCAAATATATGGCTCTTATTTCAAAGTTGATTACAATCGTCGCCTTGGCGAGGTTTTGTTGTACTCCTACAGACTAAGACTCCATGGTTCTCAACCTCTGCACTTCGGCAGCGAAGCGGTATTTTCTTGAAAGTTTACACACGGTTGCTTGCCGCTTACGGGGCCTCTCCAGCTAAACACACAATTGAACGGGATGCCATGGAAGTCCAGGGAGTGCAATGTTTCTTCCGCCGTCCTATGCAATGTGGACCAGAGCGACAGCACGGATGCGGCCATTACTGGACCCTCAACCAGGACTACCACGAGCCACACCTGAGCCCCTTACCTTCCTGCTTGTATTGCTCCCACCAGTACTGAACCCTACCATCACGATAAAGAGAGTGCTCATTTGGGGGTAGACTCACACCTGAGATAAGTAGGTTTTATGAATATCCAATTATTGAACGAATATCTTCAGAAATAGAAAAACAAAATTAAAAAATTTGGACGTCCATTGCAAAATATTACAAAATTACAGGTTACTTACTACTAACTAGGTTACTGAGACTCTGGCGGTGAACGAAAGCAATATTAGCAAGCTTACATTAAAACTTAACCATGGTCTCGGAATTGATAATTAAAGTTCAGATGACAAACTTTGTACAAGTAACTAGAAGGAGGGACATTCGCTTATTCAATGAATTCCTGAGCGCCAATGTGATCCATCATGATGAAACATGTCTATCTATCAGTGAATCTATCTTACTCTTGTCTTGAAGAAACCCAGATTTGAAGAGACGCAGTTCAAATTCGGTCGATTTGTTCTTTTTCAAATTATGTTAAAACGGAAACATCTTCCAGTTATTTGAATTACGAAAACCCACCATCAGTTCGAAGTTAGACAAACGAGATCCGAAGGTTGTTAAAACCCTAACTGTTCGGCGTGAATTTTGGATGAAAACTGATGCAGGTCAAATTAAATTCGTTACCACAGTTGGCGCGAAGTTTGTTCAGCTACGATGCTGGAACCAGGGCGCGTTGCCGAAGCGATAGTTTTAAATGAGTGGCAGTAGATATGACAGGTGGTTTGGCTAGTTGTTTCATATTTTTGGGAAAAAACTCGTTTGTTTCCATAAGTTTACTTTTGTGTTTGAAATTCGGCTTTGTTTGATTAACAAAAGGTTACAGTAAAAAGTCACTGTGGGCATTTGAACTTATCGACGGGCTTTTATGGCTAATTACGATAATACCTTTTTTACAATTTCTAAAAACCAATACGAACGGCTTCAATGTGTAATTATTTGGTACAGAGACGTTCACATCAATTTTTACATAGGTGCACCTTATGCTGCTGACAATGAGACCCATTTGCAATAGTTTTGTAAAGGTTGATGTGAACGCCCCTGCTCGTACGTTATATCACATTTTTGTACTGTGATAGTTAGGTTAAGGGTCTAACAGAACAGCTGTGCTGTTTTTCGCAACTAATGGTCTTGAAAATGTGCTTTGGGCTTAGGTTCGAAATTAGTACAAAGGTTATGGTCGTTCGAACGCACAGCCTGTTATCAAAGCGATGATAGTGACGCCTGAATGGTTTAATAGTATGTTGTGAGTGTAGTGGCTTTGTTGAATGGCTCTAAGCCAATGACTTTGTTGCAGACAGCAACAAAACTTTTGAGAGATAAAATACTTTTTTATGTTATTACTTTTTATTCATCTAAGTTTCAAATAAATCGATCTTCTTTTTTTTATAATCCACAAAAAAAAAATTTTTTATTTAAAAAATAATTTAAATTATACAAAAATAATTATTAAATGTGCGTTTTACGCAACATTTTGGTGCCGAAACATTATTATAATACATTTACAGTTAATACAGTGCGTTCAGTCAGCTTATTTCTTACAAGTTTCAGTCTATCTTCAGTTTGCAATTTCAAGAGTACATTTCTGCGCATTTCCAGTTTTATATCAGTTATCCATATTATTTTTACGTTTCCATACATTTATTACAATGGATGAACAAGTTTTAAATGAAGAACTTCCCAATACATGGCGGATTAATGCTCAGCGCGGGCATTGTAAAGCTGTCATTACGAGGTGTGAAAATTACCTAAACTCTCGTGATGACTACAATACTTCAGAGGTAAAATCAAGGCGCTCTGCTCTATAAGAAGCGTATAAAAGATATTTCGCACTCGGAGAGGAGTTAGTGGCACTTGGAGGGGACTTTCCTCTAGAGGAGGACTCTTTCGAAGACAAATATTTCGCGGTACTGGGACGAGTCCAAGATATAATCGACCATGCGATGACATCCACGGCGTTCAACTGCAGTCCCTGCTTATCTGCGCAAGGATCCACGAGTTCACCGTCGACGTTCGGGAACGCGAAGCTGCCGCCAATAGGAATACAACCCTTTCACAGTAACCTCGCTTCGTACAAGCCCTTCATGGAGCTTTATTTAGCTATCATAGGAAGTAAAGCTGGATTATCAAAGGTACAAAAACTTTATTATTTAAAGGGTTATTTAAGAGGTGAAGCTCTTGATTTGATTAATAATTTACCCCTGATTGGTCAGCCATACGATGACGCAATAGGTCTTTTAAACCGTCGATAAGACACCAAGGGCATTTTAATTAAAAACCATATTTTTTCAATTATTGACTTGCCTAGTGTAACAAAAGGTTCTGCACAGCAAATCAGGTCACTCATTTCACAGATTTCTATATTGCAGTTTCATGTTCGGTTGTCGATCAAATCACGACACTTTTATCACCTTCCAAAGCAAGCCTTAATAATTTGGTGGTACCTTCTAATATTACGTTGGCTGATACTGACTTCATATTCCAAGAGAGGTGTCTCTTTTGCTTTCTGCAGACATATTTTTCAAGATTTTGAAAGATGGCAAGATTGAAGGAGGGCCAATGGATCCTATTCTTGTCAATACGCGGTTTGGATATATCGTATCTGGATTATCAGGTGATTTCCATCCTTTATCCTTTCATAATTAAATCGGTTATTTGGCACTCTAGCTTAACGCCTGAATTAGAGGTAGATCAACTTGTTAAGAGCTTTTGGGAGGCCGAGCAGGTCCCTAAGGTATACAATGAATCATTGCAAGAGCATGAACTAAGTCAACAACAATTCATTAGTTCAGTCACCCTATCCAAGGAGTGGTTTGAGGTTGACCTGCCGCTCAAGGTGGACTTAAAAAAGCATGATCCTTCCGAGTCTTTCCCTCTTGCCTTGCAAAGATTTTATAATTTGGAGAAGTGCTTTGCTAAAGACCCAGCATATCATGCGCTTTATGTTAACTTAATTAATGAGTATTTAAGCTTAGGTCATGCAAAGGTCATGACCTAAGGATCATGCAGTTCGTCAGGATAAAATAACCAACAAACCAAGAGTTGTTTTTGACGGCAGTGCAAGGGGTAAATGCGCTGAGTACAGTCTGAATAATATTTCATGTAACGGTAGTGTTGTTCAAAAACAATTATTTGAGATTCTTGTTTTATTTAGGACTTACAGTGTGGTTCTACTGTGCGATATACGTCACATGTATCGCCAAATTCTAGTTTCTCCCTAATACAGGGTTTTACAAAATATTTTAAGGCGGGAAAGTCCCAATGAAGATTTAAAGAGCCTTCAGCTACAAACCATTACATATGGTCAGACTAGTTCAGCATTTCTAGGTACGCGTTGCTTAGTTGAGCTGGCCAACATTCACGGAGATAGGTATCCACTAGCTGCAGCCGCTATACGAAATAATACGTACATCGACGATGTCATAGTCGGTTCCTTTGATGAAAAAAAGGCAATTCTATTAAGACAGGAGTTAATAAGGTTATTGCGCTTAGGTGGTTTTGAACTTCATGAGTGGTGTTCTAATGACTTAGATTTGCTTTCTGATCTGCCGAAAGAGCAGTTGTGTTTTGATCCTGTAGACTTTGGTCGGCACGATCCGTTACTTGTCAAAACTCTTGGGGTCAGTTATGAGATGCAAGGTGAACAATTTATAGTAGCGGAGCCCAAGGCTCAACTATTTGACCTTCCTACAAAAAGGAATGTTTTACGCTACGTTAGCAAATTTTTTGATCCATTAAGTCTCATCAACCCTATATTTGTATAAGCCAAATTATTGCTTCAAAGAATGTGGCAATGCAAGCTTGACTGGGATACACCTCTCAATCAAGAATTACATGATTTATGGTTTGAATTTTATAATCAAATGCAAGGCATGTCAAGTATTCAGGTACAGCGTAATGTTGAAATGTCAAACGCTGATTCAGTGCAACTCATAGGATATTGTGATGCTTCTTCTTTGCTTACGGTTGTTGCATGTATGTAAAAGTTATACAGGATGGTAATTGTAATGTCAATTTACTGTTTGCCAAGTCTCGTATTGCTCCAATTGACGGTAAGGTTACAATTCCTAAGCTAGAGCTTAATGCTGCTGTTTTGCTTTCTAAGCTACCGCGCTCTATCTAGCGATTGTTGCCTGAAATATCTGAATGTATTCTATTTACTGATTCAAAGATTTCGCTAGGATGGATGGATTCACTTCCTGTTAAGCTTCCAGCTTATATGACAAATAGAGTCCATGAGATTCAAAAATGCAATGCCAGCTGGCTTCACACACCAGGCACTCTAAATCCAGCCGATATTATTTCAAGAGGGTCTTATCCGGATGAATTGAGAACTAGTGAATTATGGTGGCACGAACCTCAATTCGTAACAGGAACTGAATATCATCTTCATATGTCTAATATGGAAATGCCATTGAGTTTGTATAATAATGACCCTTATATCTGCTGCCAATCAAATAATTATGAATTAATGCCAGTTTTAAAAGGTTTTTCAGACTTGCACAAACTGATTCGTGTGATGGTTTATGTGATGAGATTTATATCGAAATGTAAAGGTACTTCTACCTCTAATACATCCCCATATTTAGCCCAAGAATATAAAAATGATAATTGAATTGTAGTAAGGCTTAAACAGAATCATTATTTCAGCGAAGAAATTAGTTGCTTGCAGAAGGGCCAGCCTATAAAGACCAATTTGAAAGCTTTGCATCCATTTTTGGATTCTAACCATATTCAAAGAGTAGGCCGTCGCCTTCAGCAAGCGCAGCTTACTTTTGCTTACTAATTATTTGTTTTTATTCAGGCAAGATGCTTTTTAAGTTAATTTTCATTTTCTGTTTATAAATAAGCTGTTTAAATTTATTATTTTATTTTGTCAAATACATAGTTTCAGTTTTGTTAAGGGTAACTTGCGCGCCCGCACTATGTTGCAGACAGCAACAAAACTTTTTAGAGATTAAATACTTTTTTATGTTTTTACTTTTTATTCTTCTAAGTTTCAAATAAATCGATCTTCTCTTTTTTATAATCCACAAAAATATTTTTTTTTTACAAAAAATTGGAATAATACAAAATATTGATAAATGTGCGTTTAACGCAACAGACTCAACGACAATGTACTTTATTTGCAACATAACTACGAATACAACGCATAACATCTTATCAGGAATCATTTTCAGCAACTTACCTAATGAATTAACAGTCAATTGACTTGCTAAATAAGTGACCTCATAACAGTAACAGTAACAGTTTGACAGTTAGCGTAGTGACACTTTAGTGCAGTTTTCGCCTTGACTTGCGTGAAGTTCGATTCCCAGGCGGGTCAGTTCAGAAAACGAACTTTTCTCAATTGAATCGATTCTGAGTGTTCTGGTAGACGCCGCTGGCTATTAAGTAAGTATATTATTTATTTATTTTTACGAAACATTCGTGGCCGAGTGGTAACAGATGTTGGCCCGGAATCAAGAGGTTCCTGGTTTCAATTCGGGCAAGTGAAGACTTGATTTAGAGCCTAATTAACTCACTCTTGTGTTTCCTTACTCGTATAGTCCCGGGTTCTTCAAGCGGGGCGTGAAAAGATATTTCTGCAGGCCTTCAAGGTAAGGATGGCCCAGTGATTCGTTTCAATGACTAGGCTTGTCAACCTCATATCTGGACCTCACGACCGCTTTCCATCAGGAGGAGTGAGGTCATCTTGACTAGCAATATAAAAAAAACTCTTATTATTATGTACAAAATTAATTGGGATTTCAACAGTATTCATAAAAGTATCTTGAATAACATAGTTCTAAGTGTACAATGTACTTGGGTAGTGTAGCTACCTAGTGAAATATGATGCCGATGTCTTATTCATAGCTAAGTCTGTATAGTTACACATAACATAAATGAATCTATCCCGTTGTGTAACAGAGAGGTGCGTCACTAGATATTATACCTATGCCAGATGGCATTGTCATGAGTCATGACATACATTTCAAATGTGAATTAATCTTTACTAATCTTTTCGTTTAATTTTAAGCAGAAAAACTGTTTTAATAACCATAAATGGTTGTAAACAACCACTATTCTACAACTTTGAGCTGCCGTCTTTTTTAAACAAATAGCCTATGGCCAAACACAAAATAGGAAAAAGTTTCACGTGGTTAGTTCATATGGACATCGAAGCCACAACTAGGCACAATTCGGAAAAGTTAGAAAATCTGTTCGACACTGACATGCCAGCCGTATTGTCATGGTTCAGCAATCCCTTTGGTTCAGTTTCAACGAAATTGGTCGGGTATTTTCAACGAACAGGCTTGACATTGTTTTTAACTTTGGCTTGAGCACAAACGTGACGTGAGGACAAACTTATACGTTCGGCTAACGACCTGTTATGTAAATTGACTTGATAGGAAATAACAATGCATCCTTCAGTTTAAGTGAAGTTTCATTTTTCGCATTTAACAATGCACTATTTTCTACACAAAGATATAAACTAGAAAAATACGACCTGATCCTAGGAACTCAAGCAGGAAAGGCACTTGCCATATAACATTGATGAAACAACGTTGGCCTACAACGTGGAATACACTAGATAAAGTCGCCACGGCCTCGGTGGCTCAGTTGGAAGAGCAATTTGTGTTTATTGTGAAAGGTCGCGGGTTCGAATCACGCTGGAGTCTCCGGAATCAAGTCGATTTTTTTTAGTTTCTATCTATATCTTTTAGTTTGCTCTCTTCTAAAAGCGTTTATGCCGAAACTACCGCATACGCGCAAAAAAACAATAGTCTGAAATCGCTCTAACAAGACAAAGTCACGGTATAACGTCAAAGGCCCTATAGCAACACGCTACTTTCGTTTCGACATGTCAAATGTGAAATAGTAAGGGAATGACGGCACTATTACATTTGATGTCAGTTTATTACATTTTTTAATTTGACATGTCGAAACGAAAGTAGGTAGCGTGTTGTTCTTGACTAGCCCCCCAGGGACGGCTAATACCTCATTTGTATGATTCATAAAACGCTCAATGCTCCTGTCAGCTGATGCATAGCGGTATGGATGCAGCTGTAAGAATAGTAATTCAATGTCGTTATGACTTAGAGTGCCGAATTATGTTAATCCTATTATAATTATACACTAGCTAATGCCCGCGATTCCGTCCGAGTGGAAAGATGACATATAGCCTATAGATTTTTTCTTCCTCGATAAATGAGCTATCTAACATTAAAGTAATTTTTCAAATCGGACCAGTAGTTCCTGAGATTACGCGTTCAACCAAACAAACAAACTCTTCAGTTTTATAATATTGGTATAGATTTAATGTGTAAAAACGATAGCGTACTGTCTACTATGAGTTTCCGACACGTAAACTACATTATTTGACTATTGCAATTTGTATGCTTTCTCTAGTTCCATTTCTATTATTATTTTGACGACCGACTTGGTGTAATGGTTAAGAAGTTGGCTACTACACCAGAGGTCGCGGGTTCGATCCCCGCACAGTACAAACATTTGTGTGCACGAACATGTCTGTTTGTACTGGTCTGGGTGTCTCCTATGTATAATAAGTATGTATTTACAAAAGTATAGTATTTAAGTATGTTTATCCGTTGTCTAGTATCCCATTACACAAGCTTTAATTAGCTTACTTTGGGGATAGATGGCGCTGTGTGGAATAATGTCCAGGGATTTATTTATTTATTATTTATTATCTACCAGAGGCTGTACCGAAGTCCTATACAAAAACGTCAACACTGACGCTAGCGATCACTGTCATCTGTGTAAGCTCAAGGTTACTGCTTTTGGCTACGGCCAATGTTCTCACATGACATAAAACAAAAACTTCTTGACTATGTTTAATACATATTCTTTTTCAAGAGGATATATTTTTTAAGAAGTAGTTTAACACAATTTGATATTTGTATTTGGATTATTTGTTAATTATAAAATAATTCTCAGAATAGCCCTTGTACGCAAAAGTTTACGTATTTCCGTGCAAACATACAAAAGCAATAATGTTTTACTGAATTGTTTGAAAACATTTCCCCTTAATATTCAACGCCGTTTGCAGATTCGTAAATGAATCTCTCTTAAACTGAATGCTCTGGTTAAAACTCTGATCTTTACAATTGAACCCAAAACCTTGCTAACTCTGATAAATCCGAATTTCACTTTATATTACTATGTGTAAGAGACTGATACACTCGTACCTACTGTCCAAATTTAATTTTATAGATACACAAACCCAGCTACACAAATGGGAAAAGAACCATCGCCATATTATGTCCAAGTACACTACTCATTATACAGGGTTATTTTTTGAACACCATCCAAAAATTTTTCAGACATTAGGCATCAATCGAAGACAGATTTTTTGGAGAAGGTACTTAGGTGTTTCTAACTTTCAAATGACAATTTCTTTTCGATCGGATTATTCATGCGGCGTAGTTACTTAGTCAAAATTAAATTTCAACTTACGAATAAAGCCCTATTTTGATCCTAAAGTCCTAAAGTCGCTTGACATAACACATTAGGCATAACAGCATAAAGCATAACATTAAATTCTTATAATTTATGCTTAACTTAACTTTGATGTAGCTTATTAGTCCAAAATTCCAAATGCATGTTATAACACAGCATAACAGTCTAAATGCATAAAATTATATAGCTTATGTAGTGAAAATCCTAATTACTTTTGCCATAATATAGTTAGTCCTAATATTTTAAAGCGTAATTTAAGATGGCATAATTAGTAAAATCCCTAATACCAATTGCACTTGGTTTGTTATTCGACCGAAATAGCTAGGGGTCTGGGGTCGCAGTTCTAACCTAACCTAACGGTTAGTTAACTATTCTTAGCATAATGTTCAATGTCATAATATGATGTCAACTTATTATTCTTTTTTATTATTATGCTTTTTAAAATATGCGTTTAGTTATTATTCGTTTTGATAATAAAATGTATGCTTTGAAACATTATGCATTTTATCCGACTTCAAAAAAAGGAGGAGGTTCCCAATTCGACTGTATGTTTGTTACCTCATAACTTTCGACTGGATGAACCGATTTTGATCATTATTTTTTTATTTGAAAGCTGGTGCTTCCCGTGTGGTCTTATTTTAATTTGGTCCAGTTCTGACAGTGGCATCCATGGGAAAACCATATAAGTCTTAAACCTAGATAAACTATATGCACGAATAACTCAATATCACGCCAACCGATTTCATGCTTCTTTTTTTATTGGAAAGGATATAGTAGTACCTAAGTAGGTGCGTTTGTAACTACCTACATACATACGTAAACGTGAGATGTAAAAAAAAGGTATATTGCTAGGTATATTTGTAGTGGTTCCTTGGATGACACCGACTCCAACAATAACAATAATTGTACCTACATTATATTATCGTGTAAGTTTTAGAAGAATACGCAATTATTTCTTTACTTTTTAGTGTTTTGTTTTGGTATAGTTTTTTTGAAGTTGGTTTTTTTTTTGTTAAACATTTTGTTTTAATTATTCTGCCCTTCGAGATTATGCGTTTTAATACTTATGCCAAACAGTTTTAGCCCACGCTATATTAGAATATCTTAAAATATGCCATACAATATTATGGTTTGTGACGATTAGGAAAATCCGAATTATGGAACATGATATTATGACAATGAACATTACGCTTAGAATTAGTTATCCCAATCAAAATGCGAGCGGCTAGCAATTGGTTGGCGTTGCTAGATAGAGAATGAGCGGGCCTTTGTGGCTTGCGTAAATACTTTGATACCTAACTTACCTACCTGTATTTCTCTCAAAATCTGCTTGAATTTCACTTTCAGCCATTGTGGCTATATATAAAAGTAGCAAACCTAACTAGTCTTTGTCCTTCGGGATTGAATCTCACAACCGAATGCATATATCAACTTTCAATATCCCGTTACGGACCGGCAGAAACAATGGACGAGCAACGAAGAAAGCAATTTCCTTTCGGCTTTTATCCAGTCAAATGATAGGCAGGTATTGAAATAGTGCTACATAACAGTTTCATGAATGGAATTGGTTTGATTGGTTTTGTTTTTTAGAAGGAATCCTAAAATACAAAACCAATCAAACCGATTCCATTCAGCCAGCTCCATCCTGCTCAGCTTTGATTGACATCTACATGTTCTAGAAAAAATCGACCTCATCCCAGCACTCAAGCGGGTCTCAAACATGCGTCTTTCACAATCTGGCAGGCTGTTCTTCTAACTGGGCTAACGAGGCCATTAACAGACTATCGCTCGTATCCAGAAACGTCAATCAAAGCTGAGCAGGCCCTGCATGTTATAGCTGCCCCTTTCATTTCTATTGACATGGGCAGCATCAATTTGAGGTCTGCTCTACTTTTGATAAGCGTTTTAAGCCAACGTAAAATACCGTAACTTCATGATCTAATTGGTGGGTAACATAGCGTTAAGAACTGATGGTCTGATTTTTTGATGAAAGTGGCAACTACTCACCCATCATTTATAATAGGTTGGGGAAAAAGTTTCATCGCATTAATGTATGTAGGTGCCATTTTATTCGATTACTTTTTACCACCTTGTAAGTAGGGACATGATCCTATTGCTATAGGAATTTTCAGGCTTCTGATCAGAATACCGCGACAAGTGGTTTTGGCAGTCCTCTCGTGATGTTAACCTGACACTGCCTAAAGAATTCTGAAAAGACCGAAACAGGTGGAAATCTGAAGGTGCAAGGTCAGGACTATACGGCGGATGCATTAACACCTCCCAGCCAAACTCTCTTTATTTTTGCTGAGTGGCTAGAGATGTGAGAGGTCTAGCGTTATCATGATGAAAAACCACACCCTTTCTGTTGATTAATTCCGGCCGCTTTCTCTCAACTTCTTGTTTTAATCTCAACAGTTGTTCGCAGTAGAGTTCAGAATAGATGGTCCTGCCTGGTGGTAACAGCTCATAATAAATAATGATCTTCCAATCCCACCACACACACAGCATCACCATGTTGCGAGTTAACCCGGGTTTCGCCACAGTCTGTGAAGCCTGACCGGCCTTTGACCACGACCTTTTTCGCACGTTCTTGTCGTAAGTGATCCACTTTTCATCACCAGTTATTAACTTCTTCAAAAATGGTTCGGTTTTATTACGTGGTAATGAAGGATCACAAATGAGTACACGGTTCATTAGGTTTCCTTCAGTGAGCTCGTGAGGTACCCAAATATCGAGTTTTTTTGTGTACCCAGTTTTTTTCAAATGCGCCAAAACTGCTTTGTGGTCCATTCCCAGTTCTTCATCTACGTCGTAACTACTGATATGCTATTTCTTGCTCCACTTTTTCAAAAATGTCATCCATTTTATCCGTAATAGGGCGGGGCGACCAGAGCGACGTGCATCTTTGACATCAAAATTTCCGGATTGAAAACGCTTAAACAAATTTTGTAATACTCTCACAGGCACTGCACTAGGTCCATAAGCATCGCAAATTTTTTTCGTGGCTTGCATTGCATTTTCACCTTTTTTGTAGTAAAATTTTAAAATGTATCGAATTTCTTCATTAGATTCACTCATCTTAACAGTAAGAAAAAAAAAAATCCTTTCCAAACTTGAATTTGGAATTATCTTCCTTAAAATTTAAACTTTAATTAAATGATACCAAAACCAGCCACATACAAATAGTAAAGCCAAAGAGATTTTATAACGAGTTTACACATACTTTAAGCGAAAAGACTTTTTCCCCAACCTAATATGTTGCAGACTTTCAGATGTACGAAGAATCCTATGTATACTTAGCAGTAAAAATAAAGTGATTAGTAAGGCTCACAAAATTAGAAACAAAAATATACCAACAGTACTCATTTGCTCAAGTAGATGACACGGCAAATCAAACAGAGAAATGAAGAAACGATAAAGCAAAGTTGAGCACACTTATAACTGGTCGGCTGTCGATGTAAGGCCCGGCGGTAAAATCGTATTGTCTTCCTACAAAAAATGTCTGATAATATGGTACCCTGAAGTGTCACGTTTTCGAGTTTTTTCAAGGTGAAGATCGATGGTTGGTTTGTTTATGTATCTTCTATCCAAATGTACCTACCACTTTTATTGTGCGCGACAACTTTAAAAGAAGAACAAAATTGCGGCTGGTGGCTAGGATCCAAAATAAGCATAATTATACTTTATAAGTTATGAACGTCTCGTGCCCAGAGTGGACTGCTAAAGCCTGTTAAGGACTAATTAATATTATTAATTAATTATTATTATAATTTATTGACTAATTAATATCTGCTTGGAAGACTTCACTCGCAAAGCTACCGATACACAGGTGCCTTAACATCCCCCAGTCCGTACTCTGCGATTCAGGAAATAAATCATTTATAAATTTTAAATGCAAAACGGTACCTATTAAATGCTGAGACAAATTACCTTCGGAACATGCTTTATGGTACCATTTTAGTACGTTGTTCATTTTATGGAGTTTTCTTAGGGCTTCTGAGACTTTTCAGTTATGTGAGCTTTATACGTAGGTATTTGTTACTTTTCTTATGTTTAGTATTAATAAATATTTAGGACTAAATTTTGTTTCTGTAAGAAATCGTTTATTAGTACCTGGTCTACCTCTCGCTTTAGTTTGATTTTATTAATTTAGGCTTGAATTTAATTGATGATTTTATTTCCTTGAATTCATTACTTACTACAGGGTTGGGATGAACTTTTTATTACTTGGGTAGAAGTGCAGTCAAGTGGACAGGGTATGTCGTCAATTTTAAATGAATATTGTCAAAACCTTAGAATAATTACACCTAGGAGGATAGTTCCAATCAAAAAGTCGCGCCATTTGTGATGCCAAAATCAGCTGTCAAAAATAGTCAAAATAACAATTCGTTATACATGTAATCACAATTTTCAGTATTCACCATGCATGAATACTACTTGTGCTTATATATTATGTTGTTGCAACCATTTACTGCACAAATAAACATTTTGAAGAAGCTCTTACCTCGAGAAATTAACATCGGTAAGTTCAGATCCAGACGTGACGTCCTGATATTTGTGGCATGAAAACGGATGCGTCGACTCTCCTTCTATGCGTCATTATTCTAAGGTCAAAACCTACTATGGACGCTAGAGGATATTTCAAAAAAATGAAAACTTCGGCCAACCAAAGTAAAACGAAGAATAAACGCCTCATGAGCCGTATGGGGTAGGTCAGTGTCCAGCACTGATAATACAAGCTGCAAGAATGTTGTATAGCCACTCTATAATGTGTCTTGTGATTACGTAGTAGTGTCTACGAGTGATAGAAGAGGGGTTGGCGTTTAAGGGTGCTTTTACCGGTACGGTGGACGTGCATGTATGCTATGCTTCATTTCAGCGAAAGGTCATTTTAAAATATTTCGAAAATCCTTTTTCGCCGCTGAGGTGACAGAATCAGGTAGCGTGGGTTTAAAGTGTTCAAAAGACTCACGTAATTTTATCGTTTACCTGGGCGCCTAATTACACATGAAGATTTATTTTTATTTTTTTCCTCTTTCCCTGTCAATTTATTTGTGTGAGCTTTAAGTCAATAGGGTATTTATATCGACCGTTAATAAATTAATTAATTAGGCAATGCTTGTCACTGTAACAATTCCTAACAACATCCACTTAGAACGTAACATCAAAATAAGGAAGTAATTCAAAAGGGGGTTACTCCCTACTGAATTTCCGGGAGGCTGGAACGGGGTCAAGTGGTGTAATAAAATTGACGAAACACGCGTATAGATTCAGAACTAACTTTGGCAATTTGGATGTCATGCTTTGATCGTGCAAATGGTCATTTTGGCTCAAAAATTCAGAGGCATCATACTAAACTGGGAAGAAAAGCTTGTAATAAGAACAGCTAAGGAGTCTCAGCTAAGTCTTCCACATAATAACTTCTGTCCTTAAAAGATTAGTGAAGGATAAGGTTTTCCGCCTCAAGGATATTAAGCGAGAAGATAAGTACCACTGGCCACTCACTCTGCCTAAGAACTCAATGAGAAACAGCCGCGGACTATTACCGATCGCGACGTATTATTAACCTAATCTTAATTGGTTTAAGTGATGCAAGTCTAGTGCATCTAGTGGTACTAATACCTGTTTTGTAATAAGTGTTGCATTAATTGTGAGATAATTCCCATACTGGGTAAGTTGTGCACAGTCTGTTTTTTTCGTAGTAAGGTACTTAGATCTAAGCTTTTCTACCTCCACTTAATGTTTCTAGAATATTCCATATTTTAGTATTAGCAAATATAATATAATGAATTGGCAATATTACATAAACTTATTGTGCACTGGTTTAACAGGTAACTAAATGAATAATTAAATCAGTATGTACGACAATAACATACTTGTTCATTCGAACACGTAAATTAACTAGCCAGGTACCTCTGATTTCATTTGTATTAATTTGATAAATATGTTTGATTGTTTCGTGTTATGTTGCCCTAAATAATAAGTTATCCTTTTTATAGAACTTTAGATGTAAATCCATAATTGGTTAATCATGCCACTAGCTAGTGTATATGCCCCGTATCTGCTTGTTAATTTTTGTTAATGCCGCATCTCATCAGATCATAGCTATGGTTTCTTAGAATGCCTCTTCTTGTGCCTGTTCTTTTCACCTGGCTTCGCCTGTACTTCTCTGCCCCGATGTACTTACATCGACTCAGTCATCTTACACTGTTTGTTGTAATGACTTCAGGTTCACCCGACGGGCTATCGAAGCTGATCCGAGCCACAAGAAGAGGACCTTTAAGGAGATACCGACGAAGACCCTTGAAGTGGCGTGGATAGGAGACTGTGGACGGCCAAGGGGAGTGCATAGTGGTCACTAAGGGTAGCACGGGGGAAACAGGACCTGACCTACGCTCTGAATTTTTAATAATAAATTGTCTAAACTTAAATTGAAGCGTTTTGTTATTTATTTCTAAAAACAAACGTGACAATTGGCAAAAGTAAGTAAATTATGGTCTTGTTATTTTTTTTTGCTTCTTTGCGCATTGCCACCTACGTTGTTGTGTAGTCTTACCTACTCTTATGACGAATACTCGACAGGTCCTGCCAGAATACCAGCGACTCTGTAGGCTGCAGGGACACAAGGCATGCTGAGGCAGTGGCCTGATTAACCCATTGCAATTTTGTAATAACCGTTAGCTTGTATCACCTGGTTGTGGTGTGGTTGTGGTGGTCATTTCGTCATAAACCTAAGTGATTTTAGTATGTGACCGTATTATGATCATGTTATTTAAGCTTTTAAATGGTAAATAATAATAAAAAACCTACTTGTTTATTGTATAACTTTATTATTTCATTGTTTGTATTTGTCAGGTTAGTAAATATTGTTTTTCTTTTTTTATTTCTTTTTTATTCTTATTTAGTCTCGTGGTTGCCAGGCAACAGTATAAAGGGCCTTACCCATCTATAATATTTTCGTTATACTGTTTTGAGCTGATGTTCCTGATCCATCTTCCTAATCATTTTAACCTTATATAACCAGTATCTGAATCGGAAGTTCAGAAATTTCCAGTAAGTTTGGTGGCCTCCTTTGTTGGTCCGAAAACACTTACATTTCTAAATTTCTGGTTTTTGGATATAGTTTTATTGTATAAGATCTATACCTAATACTCACTTTAGTATACACACCATCTAATTTGATAGGTGGTTGTGGCCATGTACAAACGCCTATGAATTTTAAATAGCAAAGATTGACCAGTGTAATTTACGATAAAAAAACTGGAGTTGAAAAACACACAAAACAGGGTTTAAGAGACTTGTAAACTCTTTTTATAAAAGGCTATATCAGAATCATTGTTTGATAGCAAATACTTATGACGACACGATTGGCGTAGTGCGCTGTGGCACGGTTTCTGGCCTCAATTTCCCTAGTGTCCCGGGCTCGATTCCCGGTCGGGTCAATCCAGGAAACGATCTTTTCTGAATTGACTCGGGGTCTGGGTGTGCTAGGAGACGCCCCTGGCTTATTTCCTCGTGTAGTACCTCGTAACAAAGGTATATTAATACATACTTCGAGACCATTACAAACAATGTGTTGTATGGCGCATATTTATTTATATAAATAAATAAATATCTGGGACAATTCACACCAAGATCATCTGACCCCAAACTAACTGATAAACATACTTAAATATTTCTAAATGCATACTTAAATAGATAATAACACCCAGACACACAACAAATACAAATACAAATGTTCGTCACACAAATATTTGTCATGGGTGGGGATCGAACCCACGACCTCTGGCGCTAAAGGCAGGATCGCTGCCATTGCGCCAACAGGCCAGTCAAAGGCTAGTTATATATAATAAAGATTAAATAGTGAATTATACACTTTAATTACTCGTTCTTGGTTTGGGAATGTATGAGAAGAGCTGAACGTCAATGTTATTATTTTAAGCATGAAAAAATATATATTTATGCTACTTTCAACCTGACTGGGCCTCAGAGATACAAAAACTAGTTAGGTAACATTCAGGGTATCAAATGAAATGTAATATAAAATAAAAAATGTTTGAATTTTACGTGGATGATCTATTCAATTTTATCAGTAGAGAATAGGGTTGTAAAAAGAAAAGTAATAAATTATAGTTGAACGTCGAGTATTCATCGATTATTACCATTCAAGTGGAGACCTGTCAATGGCCAACCTGTTACCTGTCTATGATAAACATAGATTTATCGGGTTGCTGCGTCTTTTCTGGTCAGCACCGCTAGGGAGTGGAACGCTATCTCTGCGTCTGTTCTGTGTTTCCGAATACTTACAACCTTGGTGTCGTGAATGAGTATTTTCTGGGTAAGCGTCTACCACTATTGGCCTCGTCATCGCTTACCACCAGGCCAGACTGAGGCCGAACGCAAACCTATTTTGAAAATTTAAAAAACATACTTGTCTGTCTCTCTTCATATGGTATTCGTCTTCCGAAGATAAATAAATAAATGAATTTAATGAGACAACCTATCAACCGCACTTACCTTGACTCAGCTCGACTTGCAAAAAAAAGGGAATACCCAGTTGCGTCAAATCACTTTATTCTTTCACTACTTGGTGCCGTTAAAAGCGCGGAAGGAAGCGCCTGGATCCCGTGGTTGCCTCAGCGAAAATAGGTTTACGTGTCACGTACGGGCTCGTAGCTTCTGTTTCCAAACATGGAACCAGTAGCTCTAGATCGTTTTGAAACTTCAGGTGCATGAGTAAATAAACGGAACTGATGCAAAGATTCAACAATGCGCTGTGACAGGCTTACCGTTACACTTGTGTGTGCTGACCTTAGGGTTGAGCACTGGCCGACCGCGTTCTTGCCGTACGCGTAGGGGCTCAAGTTCACGCTTAGTCACCTAGTACGAGTATATCTCTGTTTTGTCTATTTAGTCATATTATGCAGGTTTTTATGAATATTTTATAGAAAACCATTTAATTATTCATAGATACGATATGAATTTTACGTAGATTTACCTTAGACCTTAGACCTATAGACCTTTTTATTTTATTGAAGAATTGTATATTACGCTCCAGCTGCAAAATCCAAGATCAAGGAAATGCGAATTGCTCTCCGTATACAATCAAGTTACTTACCGCAAAAGCCCGAGAATCCAAGATAAATGGAATTTAACTCTGGCAAAGATTATTCCGTTGGACGAAAAACTTCCATTAATTCCAGAACAAAACTGAAAGTCGAATTGATTGTCGTATTTAATTTCTTTGTCTCATAAACTACTTTTGTGATTTGGAACTTTTAATTATGTTTGAAAATTATTTGCTTTGAACTCTTGAATTTCTTGAAATTGAAAGAGGTCCCAGGAAATAAGAAGGAAAGTATTTCTTGATTGTAATCTCCAATGATGAGTTTCTCAGTTTTAAAACAGAATGCATAAAAATAGTTTAAGAAATCTTATTCTAAAGATAAGCTGATCTCTACTTTTCTGATTCTTGTCCAGTGTGTAAAATAAAAAATAAAATATAACATTATTAATTTTTTTAGATGTAGTTTTCTTGTAGTCGCTGGCTGGATTTCAACCATTCGCTGGCCGCAGATGGTCCACGGGCTACCGTTTTCCAATCCATGATTTTAAGTGAAACGACTGTATGTTCTGCAACTGTACAATTCCAACAGAATTTGTTACACATTATTATAATACATTGTAAAAAAAACATTTTTGATTTTTTCTTCTCAGTCAAGAAGCACCTTTCCGACTCCGGTGCTAGATTCGCATTATATTTATGTAGATATTGTATATTTATTATGTTCATAGTATTATTTCATGTAATTATAAATTTACTAGATAATTGGATTTGATTGTTCGAAAGTACTGATACTATACGTGGTCGATTTGAAATAAAAAAATGACTTTTTTTTGTTAGTTTTAGCAGTTTTAGTATAGTCTAGTCTTCGCAGTAGAGCCCCATTCTGAGCCATATGAGGCTAAGAACTGTGCTGGCCTGGAGATTCTAAAGAATGCACAAATGTATGAAAAAATTAAAAGCAGATTTCACGACGCGTTTGGCACCGCACAAAACTCCGGTCTCGTGAGTTTGGGTAAAAAATCGCCGAGCGGCAGAAAACCGCGCCGACAGTTCTTAGCCTGAGTGTTCCATATCCTATTGATACCTATTTGGTAAGACTATTAGGCATATATTGTATTTTAGCTGTAAATTTATTATCTTGGCTTTAGTCAATACATAGTTTGATTTACATGTTCTTGTTGTAAAATAGCACATTTCTTGCGAGCAGCCGTAACGTCAATCCGTGTTACTGTCACGGTTATACTCGTAGCTAATGTCATCATAGGGCGTGTTCTGTTTACGTAACGACATTTAGGCCCGTATTCTAGAATCGTACTCAAGCAGTGATCTGTACTTGAGTAAAGATTTCAAAACGTCAGCTCATACAAAAACGTTACTCTGATCTATACTCAAGTACAGATTTTTTCAAGAATACGGGCCTTAGACCTAGTTTGCACTAGTGTAACAAATTATGCACGCGGCGAGGCGCCTCTGAAAGGTTCAGTCACCGCATATTATCACGGCGCGGCAACGGCAATTAACTTGCCATTCAAATCCGCTTGGAACAATCTCGCTATTTTGATCACGCACACAGACACATTGAGTTTACAGGTGATACTAGTGAGCATCAGTGTCTCGGCCAGTCGCACTATCGCGAGTGTTTATGTTTTTGTCGAACTTGGTGCAATTTTTCACATGATGAATTTAGTTTGTGGCCGGTTCTGTCATGTAATTTAGGTATAACCTACCTACTTCATTTTAAAAATTCAGAGGGAATTTAATAGTAACCCTGGGCGGTCACGCGAGTTTAGGAAAAAGGCGCGAGCGGTCCTTCTGTAAACTCTTTATCTTGTGCTAGTGTAGCTGATTTAAGCGGCTAATACTATGTTGATTAAGTGGTCAAGTAATCAAGTCGATACAGTAAAACATATCATGATCGAACTTACGTTTTTTGAACAAGAAAAACGGTTTCACTTGCCTGAGGAGGTCTTCAAGTAATGGTAACATTTTAAATCATCTGATATATGGTGTTTTCCAATTGGATTCTGGGATTCAAAATTGAGGAATAAAGCTACATAGGTTTACGCCGTGCTCGATAGCAAGGAGGTCAGGCATTCTACAGGTTTGAATGTTTCTCATATAATATAATTATTAGGGTGGAGGACCCAATTATCAGCACTTTAAGAGTTAGTCCTAACTTATGCCCGTTTATCACATTGAAAAATACTTTTTCACTCGTTATGACGAGTTTTCTGGTTTCAATATTCAATCAGTAATATAATATTTGAATAAAAATAGTTTATCCTTAACCATTTTTTTTATGAAAAGCAAGAGTGAAAAATGACCATCTCACTATTTAACGGCACTGTGATAGTGGTATTTGAAATGAAAAAATGTTTTTTAGTACTTTTTTGAAATACATACACACCCTGTGAATAAGCATAAAAAAGATTATACTTATAGTCTAATAGTATTTATGAACTTGACAAAGTTTAACATCTTATGTAGGTATTTAAATAATTTGTTTAGACTCAGTTAAAGGTCACTAAGGAGTGTTTTTCTTTATATTATGGTAGGTAGGTATTACTAGTAGATAAGTAGGTACAACCATTAAGGAACATAAAATTGCACTCAATAAAGTGGTAACCCGAATTGGTTAGCGAAAACCTGTGAAAACTTAAAAAAAATACTAAATATTCGGAGTGCTGATTATTTGGTGCAGTGCTAGCATCAGTGTCATTCTCCCTACTTAGTTTATTTTTTCATTTTACAATGCTTGTTTTCACATCTTTCTCATTTATGATCAGCACTGCACGAGTGATACCTTTGATGTTGCAGTCGAACATACCATGCGGTAATAACTGGCCATCTAGCATGCGCGCGTGATTATTTGCAATAGACGAAATGAAACAATGTGTTCGTCTTCTTAGCAAATGGACTGTCTATTTTGTAGCTTCGTCACGTTCTGGCATAAAATAAAAACACTACGTATATCGTAGGTACTAAAAATGTAGTAAAATAAGAATCACAAGAGTCGTTTATTCGTCTTCGTGACACGCAGCCTAATATCCAGTCATAGTTTTACTCGCATTTAAGAGCATTCGTGTCTATATTTCTAGCTGTGTCCAGTCGAACCTGAACTGACCTGGTGTCTGAACTGAATTACGACTGAATACAATTGGATTTAATCTAGATTTAGCCGCTTTGGATTTATATATTCATTCATTTATTCATTGCTAGTCACAGTACATAAAAGTTGTTACAAAAAAATTGTGATCAGTGTGACATCCCGTAGGGGCACTGCAACTTAAAATCTAATCTCATCATGCCGTGCCGTGCTGGTGGCGGCACTTTAAAAGAATACTTTCCACAGCCCCATATCTTCCCATGGGTGTCGTAAGAGGCGACTAAGGGTTTCTTCCAGCAGACCATCTGCTCTTCAGGTGGGAGACTTATGTCGGCCGGTTGTTGTTACCACCATGCAGTTGTGTAAAACCCGCCAAGTGATTCTGACCTATCTCGGTCAGGTCGCGTTCCGGGATCAGCACTGCACTAACCGGTGCCAGGGGGACTGTGATCGTGGCAATTGTTGGACCAGTGGGAGCCCTAGCGGCGGTATTGTGTGTGTAGTGTGTATCGGCCCGCCGGCCAGGGAGACCCGTAGAAACGGTGGTGCCGATGGCCGCCCGCGGCATAGTACAGGGGCCCAAAAGGGGTTAACCACCTCTGGAGGCTGCCCCACCAGGTCGCGCATAATCTAGGGGTGGCTCGTCGTGCCGGGTGGTGCCCGGTTCCGGTGGGGCCCGGCGACCACACCCGAGGGGGTACGGGGGCCCTTCCGTCCGGCGGACCGGCCTACACTATTCCACGCGATTAATACCAATGCAGGGCACCACGCTTTGTCTTTCATTGCCTCGATCACAGTCGTCCTTTCACGCCCCTCCCATCCTCCAACTTCTATGGCAGTCAGAAGCACAAAAAAACGGCCTACAGCGGCATCCCCATCCCCCACCAACACGCTGTTTGAGGTGGAGTTCGCTAACATCCGCGGACTCCATGCAAACCTCAACGCCCTCCATCAACACCTTGAGACGGCGAGGCCTGCGATGCTCTTTTTGACGGAAACACAGATAGGCCGCCCTGCCGATACGTCATACCTGCACTACCCCGGCTATGTGCTGGAAGAGTCCTTCCAACCTAAAGCCGGTGTATGTCTATTCGTCAGGGCGGACGTCAGCTGTAGCCGTCTCCGCTGCCTAGAAGACCCATCCTTCTCCACTCTCTGGGTGCACGTTGACCTGGGCTCCACAAGCCGGGTCTATGCGTGCATATACCGCTCCCACAAAGGCGACGCCGAGACAACTCGACTCTTCGAGCATCTGAGTCAGGCCGCAGACAACGCTCAGGCGCAGTTCCCAAATGCCGAAATGGTGTTTTTGGGAGACTTCAATGCCCACCATGAGTCCTGGTTAGGCTCATCAAAAACAGACCATGCAGGCCGAACTGCCCATGCGTTTGCTCTCACGCAAGACCTGAAGCAACTGGTACACCAGCCCACCCGGGTACCAGATATTGTCGGTCATACTCCCTCTTTATTGGACCTTCTGCTGACGAGTCACCCAGCCGGGTATAAAGTGTCGGTTGGTGCCCCATTGGGCTCCTCCGATCACTGTCTGGTTGGCGCTACAGTGCCTTGTGCAGCTCCCCCACAACCTGTGGAGGTGACGCGGCGGTTATGGCACTACTCGTCGGCAGATTGGGACGGATTGCGAGAGTATTTTGCCTCCGTCCCTTGGCGGCAGTGCTGCTTTGGAGAAAGGGATGCTTCAGAGAGTGCATCTGCTATCGCTGACGAGATCAGTACCGGAATGGAATACTACATTCCTTTTACTGATGTCGTCAGTGCTAGCAAAACTGGTCCCTGGTTCAATCGCGAGTGTGCCGCAGCTGTTGAACAAAAACAGGCGGCGTACCGTGCTTGGTCTAGGGCCCAGGCACTCAATGATCATTCAAACCTTGCCTCCCTGAAAGCAGCCTTTAATAAAGCCACCAAGGCCACGAAGAGGGCTTACATTAGAGCAGACGCCCAGCGAATTGCACGTGTTGGCCAAGAACTCATCACGCACCCTACGGGTAGCCGCTCCTACTGGCGACTGGCTAAACACGTGCAATCTAACTTCTGCGTGCCTTCGCTGCCCCCACTGAGATTCCCTGATGGATCGTTGGCTCATCAGCCGCAAGAGAAAGCCGATTTACTGGCTAACCTCTTTGCCGCAAACTCTTGCATCGATGACTGCGGTGTTGCGCCGCCTGATATTCCACATTGCGGCTCCACAATGCCTGATATTCGTATCAGACAATGTGATGTTCGTGCCGAACTGCAGTCACTCGATGTCAGGAAAGCCAGTGGCCCTGATGGAATTCCAGCTGTGGTGCTGAAGAAATGTGCAGCGGAGTTGTCTCCAGTGCTCACTAGCCTGTATCGCCTCTCCTACAATTCGGGTCTTGTGCCGCTGTCTTGGAGGGAGGCGAACGTTCAACCAGTTCCCAAAAAAGGGGACCGGTCTGACCCTGCCAATTACCGTCCAATAGCCGTAACCTCAGTTTTAGCTAAAGTGTTTGAGCGGATCATAAACACGCAGCTCATCCGCTACCTAGAGGATCACTCTCTCATTCACGACCGTCAGTACGGCTTCCGACCAAAACGGTCTACGGGTGATCTTCTAGCGTACGTAACACACATCTGGGGGGAGGCTATGGACAAGCATGGGGAATCTTTGGCCGTCAGCCTTGACATTGCCAAAGCTTTCGACCGTGTATGGCATCGTTCGCTTCTTTCCAAGCTTCCGGCATATGGTCTGCCACCTCGCCTATGCGACTGGGTCGCCGGATTTCTGGAGGGACGTAGAATTCGTGTCCTTTGCGATGGTCAAAAATCACGCTTTCTCCAGATTAATGCCGGAGTGCCGCAGGGCTCCGTCTTGTCGCCGACGTTGTTTCTTCTGCATATCAATGACATGTTATCTCTTGGTAATATTCATTGCTATGCGGATGATAGCACGGTCCACGCGCGATATTTCGAGCGCCCTGGGGCAAAGCAGACTGACATCGAGGAGAAGAGGCGAAGTCTTGTTGTTGAGCTTGACGGAGTGTTGGACCGCATTTCAGAATGGGGTGCATGCAATCTTGTCGAGTTCAATGCCAAGAAAACGCAGGTGTGTGCATTCACAGCAAAGGCGTCGCCGTTCCTCTCCCATCCCACTCTTCAGAGCTCCCCACTACCGATTAAGGATAGCCTAAACATCCTTGGCATGGATGTTCGTAGCAACCTAAACCAGCGGGACTACATTGAGAGCGTCATTAGAACTGCATCCCGTAAACTCGGAGTCCTGAACAGAGTGAGACGATTCTTCACGCCTGAGCAGCTCTGTCTCTTGTATAAGACACAAGTTCGCCCGTGTGTGGAATACTGCTCTCATCTCTGGGACGGTTCCGCTAAGTACCTACTCGAAGCTCTTGACAGGTTGCAGCGGCGTGCTATCCGTATTATTGGTAACCCAGAGGCAACTTTGACCCTTGAGCCTCTCCAATTGCGTAGAGACATTGCCAGGCTAAGTGTTCTCTATCGCTTCTACAATGGGGAATGCTCTGACGAGTTATTCCAGCTTATCCCACCCTCACCTTTCCACTCCCGTACCACGCGTGCTGGACTACGGCGTCACCCACACACAATTCAACATTTGTTGGCCCGAACTAAAAGGTTCGGTGACTCGTTTCTTTGTCGTACCATCCAGACGTGGAACGCTCTTCCAGCACATGTGTTTCCTTCCTCGTATAGTCCCGGGTTCTTCAAGCGGGGCGTGAAAAGGCATTTCTGCAGGCCTTCAAGGTGAGGATGGCCAGCCCAGTGATTCGTTTGAATGACTGGGCTTGTCAACCTCATATCTGGACCTCACGACCGCATTCCATCAGGTGGAGTGAGGTCATCTTGACGGGCAATATAAAAAAAAAAAAAAAAAAATTAAAAAATTCTGTTAAAGTGTAGTAACCAAAAACTTTTTGAGCTTACTTTCAAATACATCAATATTTTCAAGACACTTAATACTATTTGGAATGCTGTTATATACTTTAATTGCCATTAAATGTGGGCCTGTTTTATACAAACTTAAGGTAGTGAATGAAATATTTAACTTATATAAATCTCGGTTGTTTCTTTTAATTGTAGTTTTTGGTGAATAAAGGTACATATTTTTCTTTACAATTTTACAAATTTCAGTTATATATAGTGATGTTACATAATTATATAGATATAGATAGATGATATAGCTAACAGTGTGCATTTTGCGACAGCTTTAGACAGCAAACATATTGGCATGTTCGAGTATGATACTGGTAGCTATGAAGCCAAACTGGTATCTACTACCACCCCATAAATCAGTTAATTAGCATTGTACAATTGTCATAATTATTGTAATTACCTAATAGCTAAATTTAGATAGTAACCTGTATTTAATTAGTTCGAAGGTAGTTTATAGATCATAATTATAATTTTGTTGTTCGTGCACCAGGAGGAAGCACGATATCGGATGGCCGAATGTTATGATTCGATTACTAAACTGGGGTAGTTTTAGATTTATTTGGGCATCACTATTATTAAAAGGTAGATTTATTGAGTACTGGCCACCCTGCTGGTGCTTGCCCCTCTTTGCAGTATAAAATCAATCGACGGAGGTGAAAATCATGACACAATAGTATTTATTGATAAATTATTTTAATATTGTTTAAAAATTCTATACAACAAACGAAGATTAGGTGCGAATTTACATTCTGGGGCAATTCTTTGAAGATAAGTTGTGAAGTTAATTTGAAAGTTGTTCGTTGAATTTGCATTAATGCCTACTTCCCACAAATTATGTAGGACGACAGGCTATATCCAGAAATTCCCTCATCCTTCCTCAAATCTCGTACGAATCGTTTGACTCCAGGAATGCTACCATTAGTTACTAACGTGCTAAATGCCTCGGACTTCGTCGAGTGCAGCGGATTCCTATCGAATTGAGCTGGCCGTCTGGATGCAAATACGTCACCACAGCTGAATAACACGGGCAGTGTTGTGTTTTGAAGGGAAACCGTGACATGTCAACAATAATAAATAATAATAAATAAATATCCCTGGACATTATTCCACACAGCGCCATCTAGCCCCAAAGTAAGCTAATTAAAGCTTGTGTTATGGGATACTAGACAACGGATAATAAATATAAATATAAATAATATAAATATGCGCCAGACATCACACCTCTTGTAATGGTATCGAAGTAGGGATTAATATCCCTGTGTTACGAGGTACCACACAAGGAAATAAGCCAGGGGCGTCTCCCAGCACACCCAGACCCGAGTCAATTCAGAAAAGATCGTTTCCTGAATTGACCCGACCGGGAATCGAACCCGGGACACCACGGAAATCGGGGCGAGAAACCGTGCTACAGCGCACTGCGCCAATCGTGTCGTCAAAATAAACATACTTAAATACATTTTTTTTTGTAAATACATACTTATTATACATAGGAGACACCCAGACCAGTACAAACAGACATGTTCATGCACACAAATGTTTGTACTGTGCGGGGATCGAACCCACGACCTCTGGTGTAGTAGCCAACTTCTTAACCATTACACCAAGTCGGTCGTCGAGTCGAATACACTATGTATGGAGTCTGGCAGACATACCGTTAGTGGCAAAGGGTTACTTTAGTTTTAAAAATAATATTTTTAGATGCATGATGATACTACGGGAGCGCCTTTCCACATAATTTTATGAATATCTGCAGCTGGTATTATTGGTTGAAATTCCATAGAAAAAAGAAAACAATTGGAAAGAATATACGTAAGGATAAATATCCTTATGTTACGAGGTAAAGCGACCAGAAAAGGAACTAATCCAAGGGCGTCTCCTAGCACATCCAAACCCGTGCCAATTTAGAAAATATTGTTTACCGAATCGACCCGACTGGGAATCGAATAAAAGACACCGCGGACATCGAGGCAAGAAACCGTTCTACAGCGCACTACACCAATCTTGTCGCTGAATTATGAATCAACGTCTCTATAACCAACACTTACCCCGAACATCTGTCTGATTTTCTACCTGCTCCCGCAGTTGCAAGTGCATACAAACAAGAATTTCCGGACTAATTACCTACCTAGCAGCAAGCATTATTCAAAATAATGTATGTTTCGCTAATATTAATATTTGCGGTAGCGTTGAGCGATAGTCTATCGATAGTATTGTGATACTATCGTGACCTCGAAAATCAGTTGTACTATCGATAGTCCTATCGAAACATCGACCCGTGACGATACTATCGATAATATCGATAGTGAGATTCAAGCGATATTATTGACCTTTTTCCATACTATCGATAATTTCAGTAAATTTACGTCTATTATCGTTTATATATTTTTTTTGTGAATTTTGACATTGCGTAAGTGCTTCTTTGTAAAAGCTTAAGTGAATAAATTATTTTTTACTTTACTTTACTTACTTTACTTTAACCATCGGTAGTTTCGATACTATCGAAACTATCGATAGGATGCGTGTCGATAGTATTGATACTTTCGATAGTCGAACATTTAACGATACTATTGCATCTCTCAAAGGGTTTCTTTTTATTCTCAGTCGATAGTATCGAAAAAACCTCGATAGTTACTAAAGCAAAACTATCGATAGTATCGATAGGTGCGATACTATCGATAGTATAGACTTTAATGGCGCGATACTATAGAAAGAATCGAAAAAGATCAACAGTATCGCTTAATTCTCACTATTGATACTATCGATTATCGATAGTATCGTCACGGGCCGATAGTTTTGAAAGGACTATCGATAGTATGACTGATTTTCAAGGTCAACTATCGCTATCGAAACTATCGCTATCGCAACAACACTTTGCGGTAACGGTGCGGGTTGCGGTAATGTAGTTTACGCGAACAATTCTGAGCAACAAAAGGCATTAGGCGGAAATTTTCATAAGCAATCCGAAGAACCTTCGAGAACACGCCTGGCTATATTTAATTCGCGCTGCATTAGGCGGCAAGCCTTACCGAAAACAAAATAAGAAATGGTTATGTAACACTTTGGGAGGATAAATAAAATTCGTGCAAGAATACGCAAAACAATATTTAAGTGAAACATGTTTTTTACGCATTTTTTTTTCTTCATGTAAATTGCAATGTCAACTGGATTTTTGGATTGATGCTTTGGTTTCACTTTAACTCTGATGAATAATTATTAAATTGACTATTCAATAGACAAAACATGTTATTATAGTACATAGTAGTAAATAAATAAATAAATACTATGTTATCAGTATCCACCTTGTTGAACAGCCCCCCGATTCGGAACAAAGTTATCGACTGATTCGGTTATTTTCTTTTATTTTTAATTCATTTTAAGAAGGGTAGATTTTATGTTATTTAGTTACTTAAGTACTTAAGGCCTTTGGCTTTATCATACAAAAATATTGACAGCTACCGTTAAGCGGATCTTCTATTATATAAAAATAAGTCGGGTTTTCCTTCCTGACGCTATAAGTTCAGAACGCACGAACCGATTTTCAAGGTTTTGCATTCGTTGGAAAGGTCTCGAGCTCCGTGAGGTTTATAGCTAAGAAAATTCAGGAAAAATTTCAACAGAAAAGCGGGAAAGAAAAATGAAGTTCACGCGGGCGAAGCCGCGGGCGGAAAGCTAGTTTACTATAATTAAAACAAATTTACCGAATCAGTCGATAACTTCGTTCTGAATCGGAGAGCAGATCACGTAAAAACCCAGATTCGCCAAGAGTGTTAGTTTAGAACCCAACATCATGCTAAATGTGACGAATTATCCAGGTTTTGTTATATATTTTTAACATTGGTTTATTTTTTCCATCACCTAAGAGTTAGAAGTGAATTCCATTACCACGGATAATAAAGTCACCTTTTACGTCCTGCTTAAACAAAAACTATCACAAATTTTCAGCTTAAATGTCTTCCTTTAAAAATCCGCCTGCAACAGGAAATGCCTGCGGTAAATCTGAGCCCTTGCCGTTCCTGCTACAGTATAATTGCATTGCCGACCTGCACGCACCTGATATATCAGGCTGTTACGGCATACCGCCACAACAAGCAGTTTATAAGCGACGAGACGAGCTCGTGACGGGAAAGAAATAAAAAAATATGAATATTTTTTATGGACTTTACAATGTATAGGTAGTAACATGAATACGATACAACCGCTGCGAATGAACATAAAAAAGGAAAATAGAGAACCCTACTGAATTCCAAAAGTGCGAAAGGAAGACTCTCGGTCTGTAACGCTTTCTCGCCTGTAGAAAATTTGATGAAATTTAGTACAAAAATAGACGAAAGCTTGACATAGGTAAGCTGCCTCCATGAGCCTTCGCCTTGTCGTGGCGGGGGCACGCTAGCTAGCTACCAGGAAGCTAAGGGTGCGTTCCCACCAGAGATGTGCGAATATGCGTTGCGGGGTATGCGTTCACCTAGCTTCGCGATTCTATTAAATAAATAAATAATAAATACCTGGGACAATGCACACCAAGATCATCTGACCCCAAACTAAGCAGAGCTTGTAATATGGGTGTCAGAGAGTGATAAACATACTTAAATATTTCTAAATACATACTTAAATAGATAATAACACCCAGACACACAACAAATACAAATGTTCATCACACAAATATTTGTCATGGGTGGGGATCGAACCCACGACCTCCGGCGCTAAAGGCAGGATCGCTGCCATTGCGCCAACAGGCCAGTCAAATTATTTGTTTCAATTATTGGTTTTTAACAAACACATTCCTCGCAAAGCATCCTCGCACATCTCTGGTTGAAGTGCACTAAGAGGGCTCAGGCGTGGCAGTGCGGTGGACTTTTCCTCACTTTTACTGAGTATGCCATTATCTTTTTTGTAAGTCTTTTGATAATCACCCGTTATAATACGTATAACACAGCTCAAAATATGTAACGTTTATAGGAATAATAGGCAACGTTAATAGTAATACGCCCCGTAAGAGTGTAAAGAGCCCCCAGACTGCGTCTGAGCTAGTTAACCGAACTGAAGCTAGCCCTAATTAATGGCTAGAATCTAGACCACTACTCGTATTTCATACGTTTTCCTGCACAATTAATGTGGAACTAAAGTAATAGAAAATGAGTACTATTTGATATAATTATATAAACCCAAATTAAGCAGTTATTAAGGCACAGAACGTTGGCGAAGGTCTTACAGATCTTAATGGGGTCTCATCTCTGGTAGTGACATCAAATAATTAAATACCAGCTTTTCGCCAGCGGTTTCGCCCACGTGAACTTATTTTTCATGACATACAGGATTTTTCGAGGCTAACGATACTTGTCATTTTAAATTATTCGCAAAACCCCGTTATAGTTAGCCCTATGTCCAAAAAGAACCCCTATGCAAAATTTGAGACTCCTCACATTTGTAGTAACGAAGTTCTATAGAAACTATCAACCCCTTTGGGGTTGAATCTTGCAAAATCCCTTCTTAGTGAGCACCTACGTCTTAAAACGTAACCCCGTGCAAACCCGGAGTTTGCACTTGTAGTTTCTGAGATTTTGTGATGAGTGACCTTTTAATATTCATGTGTTCGAGGTATCAACCAAGGATTAAGCCAGGCGTCTCCCAGCACACCAAGACCCGAGACAATTTAGAAAAGTACGTTTCCTGAATAACTCGACCGGGAATCGCACCTGGGACACCACGGAAATCGGGGCGAGAAACCGTGCTACTGCGCACTACGCCAATTGTGTCGTCAATCCTGTTGCGATTATTTAGGATAACGTGCGTTACATAATACGTTGTCTGAGAGAAATTATTAGCCATCGAATCTACAACCAGCCGTATAGAACAGGATTCTGACCACTGGAACAAGGTGCCAATCCAAAGGCGACGTCATTGCTCTGCTATTAAGCTTCAATAAATTAAATAACCTCATCCCTCCAAGTTCGAATTATCTACACTAAAATTTTAATCCAAAATGACAGTCTCTTAGTTAAGTTACTCGACCGAGCTAAATTCGTTCCGAAACGTTCACTCTACGATTCCATTTAATCATTTAATCCCATAAATCATTCGAAATGTGGAAAATTAGAAAATGGCCGAAGTAGAAACGCAAATCGGCAGTCTTAAAAGCTTCTGGACAATTCTGGCGATTCGGTTAATGCGATTAGAAATTTATGTGATTCCTACGTTTTAGGATTAAGCTGAGATTTTATGAAGTGCTCGTTAGAATGTAATTCTGAGTGGTGTTTTTGGCAAAAAAAGCTTTTCATTACTTGGTTATCATCATCATCATCAATCTATTCCAGCCGGAGAAAGGCCTACTAAATCCTTGACCTTTCGCAAGTCATTGTTCTACCTGGCTGGAGGGCGTCCTACGCTAAATTTATCGAGACGTTGTCTCCACTCTAGAATAGGGTTATAAGTTTTAGGGCGCGTGGGTGACCAGATAACTCTGAATGTGTTTTTTGGAATCAAAATGTTTTTTCGTGTTTTCCAGATCACAAAATCTTAGTTTGGGTGTACAATATTTCTTGCCACGAACCTCTCAAGAGGGTACCCTACTAGCATAAACTTCTAGTTCCAAGCATCGATGGAGTTTGTTAAATATTCAACGCGTCACAAGACTTTATTCTGTGCAGGAACGGTCAGCATCTTGATATAAATTATTTTGATCGAAATAAATTCTTGATGCCGCTCTCGTGCTGAAAAAGATCGAAGAAAAAATGCCAAAAATCCAACGCGAGACGCAAAGGGTTATGGAATGGCCCAACCTAGGAACTTCGGACGCAGAAAAAGATGGAAAAATTTATTTCGTGCCGCTTTTTATTTTGAATTTTATCTTGTTAGCATTTTTAACTAAGTTACCCACCCGCTCGTAAGAGTGCTTCGGAAAGATGACACATCGAAAAATGTGTATACGATATAAATAGTTAAAAAAATGGCAATATTAATTCCAAACAATAAAATCCCACTTTATAGAACAACTATACAAAGCAAACTGTGATAATGTAGGGGGCGGTATCAGCTGTATCATGGCGATGATAGTCCGTTTTTTTTGAGAAACAATATTTTACGCATTCAGATTAATTTGCAGTTCGCGTATTTTTTTCTCTTTGTTGGCAAATTGTATATTTCTCTATTGGATATAACATTCATGATTTTACTTTACTTCATTTTGTTGAAATGTCCAGTACGTCTACCTACCACGAGTTGCCACTTCAAATTTACATTACCGTTCGTGTAAAAATTTGTATTGGGATTTGACATGACATGACATGACAATGTCGAATCCCCTTACAATTTTTTACGCGAACGATAATGTAGAAATGGTTTGAGTAACTTTGTATGGACCCATGTGGTCATTTTTTTTAGTAGCGGCCAGCAATCTTATAGCACCCTAAGTGAGAAACATATCTGAGTGGTCAGAGTTGTTCTAAGTGATATCGGAGCCGAGAAATGATTCCTTAGTATTATTTTTTCCTTCATTTCACTAAAATAATAGTTCTGAAATGTTACTTTATGGAGCTAATCTCACCTAATAACTGTTAAAAAGGATGCAGAAATAGGAGAGGAAGGTTTTTTTTCAAGATGTACCTGTTGAGTATTTTTTTGTAGTAAAAGTACATCCAACAATACTTCAAGTTAGATATCCATAGTTGTAATGTTGTCTATATAGCAGTAAATGTGAAGTATTTGGCATTAGGATGTGCAACACAAGCTGTCACGAGAAACGACCTTAACGTCAATGACATAAAAAAGACATTTTGTAATAGTCAATATGTAAATAAAAGGTAGGTTCCTAGCCGTCGACATTAGAGACTTTAAATGGGAAAAAAACCTAAAAGTCTTTTTACCCACAATACATGAACAAAGATCAACAGAAAATTGGAAGCAAACATACAGAAAAATGTAGGCCTTGAATCGTTTTTTCCTACATAAACGCACACATTTTTAGCTCGAAAATAACACAAACAACAACAAGCAACACACACACCATCATAGCTATTGTTCATTATCACATTATAATACATTACCAAATAACAGAAACATGAAAACATATTTTTATATTTAAAAAATATAGGGGCATTTTTACTATGTTTTTTTCAAATAGGTACCTAAATATTTTAAATTTATAAAATATTGTCAGCCAGCAATTACAGGTTACTCTCGCATATCATCGTAGAGAGTAGGGAGGTGCTGAAAACCAGCGCTACCCGGGAATTATACTTTCCACGGCAGCAAATGCTGAGCACCTGTTCCTTTTGTCCACTTAAATTTAGTAAGTAAGTAGTTAAGATTTAATAATAAAAATTGTTGTATGTAGAATGTTGGACAATAAATATTTTTATTCTTTATTCTTATTCTTAAACAGTTATGGCTTGATATTGCACCTGGTCATTGAAAATTAGCCTTCTTAAATTCTAAATGCGTCTCATGTTTTTAAGGATTACCTACCTAATATCCCAGCTCCGATGTACTTCAGCTATATGAGCTTCATAAAGTTTGTTGTCCTCGATATGTTCTTTCATAAAAATAAGGTTTAGTGAGTGGCCGCGAAATTCCAAAAATTACGCCAACGTTACCCATTCTCGTAGTAGACGTACTAGGCAATATTAACTTTGAAACACATCTTTGTGGCTGCTCAGAGTTACCTCCACCAAAATCTTACGTCATAAGGATGACGTCTTGTCCTAATTACTGTCCTACTGATAACCACCTAGTTAAAGTTTGAAAAGGGATAGACGTCCAATTCCAGAAACGACTTTCAGAGTTGAGTATCCTTCAAATTAATGCTGTACTGTCACATGTCTGTAGATGTAAAGGGGACAGGTATACATTTGAGGTTTCCTCAACTGTGACTGTCGTTTCTGGATTGGTGCGTGGGTCACCGAGATGCAACTTTAACAGTGATAAGATAAAACTTTGATATTACTGCAGTGGCGGTAGTTCTATAAACACTAATAAAAAGTACGCGCCGCGAATAAAAAGTACGCCGCCAATTTACCGCAGACTCAACGCACACGGTGTGCGACCATTCGTTGTCCAAGAGTATTTAAATATTCTGAGATTACGTTGTGCTGTAATTTACAAGAAGTTTGAGCAAAAGAGAAGACATTTTAAAAGAGAATACTGGGTTCATCCATTTGCAATGTTATCCATCTGATACCAAGGCTCACACTCAAAGTACAACCTATACCCTGACCCATAACCTTACATACCCTTAGCACAGTTGACTAGTATACATTTGCTCACACACACACACACCCGGGTCCCACCCTCGTACATGATCGAACACAAACTCACACACCCACACGCACACATCCCGACACGCAAACACACACACCCAGACACAGCAGAATTGCTTGTTATGTTTTTTTTTGTATTAATATGTTATATTATGTTATTTTTATACATCATGTTCCAAAATTAAAACTGATTAGATTCCCACGAGACGAGACGTAGTGTGGGAGTTACGTATAAATTTATGATACTGTACTTATCAATTGGTAAATAAATAAATGTTATCTTTTTTTATCTTATCTTATTTCGAATCGATTTTTAACGCAGACTAAATAATGGTATGGACTAAATATGGGTTTTTTATCACCTGAAATAAATGATTTAATTTTAATTTAATTTAATTTAAAACCGCCGTGTGCGTTGACTGCTCATAGTGCGTTGGTTCTATTTTTTTCGCGAGTGTCCTTTACTTTAATCTGCTACGCTCCGTGGGCTTCCGCGGTGTTTCGACGTACTTTTTGGCGTCCGTGTGTATTTTGACGGAGAAAAAAGTACGCCGCGGATAATCCCTCATCTGCGCAGGCCTTTTGAGGTACCAGACAGGCATTACCCAGCATACCCAGTCCGAGCCAATATCGAAAAGCTCGTTTCCTGAATTGACCCAACTGGGAACCGAACTGGGAACACCACGTACGTCAAGGCAAGAAACCGCGCTGCAGCGCAATTTTCCAATCGTGTTGGCAAACGTTTATGTTTGAGAAGACTTCGCGCGTCTGAAAGAACTCGCTTTGCAGTCGCAGCCGGCCGCCTTATTCATAACCCCCAATTGGTCTCGATGTCAAAAAATAGATTTATTCAATAAATAACATGCGCCAGACCACCCGCCACTTTTCATGGACTAGAAGTAAGGATAATTATCCTTGTGTAACGAGGTACCGGCGGAGAAATAAGCCAGGGGCGTCTCCCAGCACACCCAGATCAGAGCCTATTACGAAAAATTCATTTCCGGCATTGACCCGACCGGTAATCGAACCCGGGACCGCACGCAAACCAAGGCGGGAAACCTGGCTACAGCACACTACGCCAATCGGGTCGTCAAAATACCAATGTTTGCTTCCACTGTAGCGTCTTTATCCACCCAAAGTTAGTGGCTTTCAGCACAGTAAAGACTGATTCCCCACATTTCCCCCTTACATTTTGTCAGTGTGTGCGTGCGACGCGCGTAGGTACGGGCATAGTACGCGTTCACATACAAAACGCTGTCAGAGCGTATGTATGACGACAACATACTTCTATCCTTTTACTGTGCTCTCAGTAAAAGGATAGAAGTATGTTACTAGTACTAAAAGGGGTGCCCAACATTGATTTTTCGCTTCCGCTCATAATTTATGCTGTTGGGCATACACAGTAAATCATGTCCTCGGCCTTTTCTATCTGTTGCTGCATTCATGGCCCGTAAAATGTTTTTATTATTCGCATTTAAGTACCCTTGCTTCTGAACTTGAGTTAGGTCGCCAGTACGAAATAAAATTGCCACTGATAAAAATAAATGTACGAACGTCTTAAGAGGTTGTAGGATTATTTAGTCTGCGAACGAGAAAAGAAGATGTTTGCTTGTGCCAGGGAGATAGAAAAGGTATCTGTCCGAAATGACACTTGAGGGCTATTTGAATTTAAAAGTAATTTATTTGCAATAGAATAGCATAAGGTAATAGGTAACATTGAGGTGTTTATTCATAAGCTGTACGCTTAGCCACTGCTTACGCATGCGGCGCCGCGGCCTAGACAGATAGTCCACTTTTTTTTTTTATTTTGCCCGTCAGGATGACCTCACTCCACCTGATGGAAAGCGGTCGTGAGGTCCAGATATGAGGTTGACAAGCCCAGTCATTCAAACGAATCACCGGGCTGGCCATCCTCACCTTGAAGGCCTGCAGAAATGCCTTTTCACGCCCCGCTTGAAGAACCCGGGACTATACGAGGAAGGAAACACATGTGCTGGAAGAGCGTTCCACGTCTGGATGGTATGACAAAGAAACGAGTCACCGAACCTTTTAGTTCGGGCCAACAAATGTTGAATTGTGTGTGGGTGACGCCGTAGTCCAGCACGCGTGGTACGGGAGTGGAAAGGTGAGGGTGGGATAAGCTGGAATAACTCGTCAGAGCATTCCCCATTGTAGAAGCGATAGAGAACACTTAGCCTGGCAATGTCTCTACGCAATTGGAGAGGCTCAAGGGTCAAAGTTGCCTCTGGGTTTCCAATAATACGGATAGCACGCCGCTGCAACCAGTCGAGAGCTTCGAGTAGGTACTTAGCGAAACCGTCCCAGAGATGAGAGCAGTATTCCACACACGGGCGAACTTGTGTCTTATACAAGAGACAGAGCTGCTCAGGCGTGAAGAATCGTCTCACTCTGTTCAGTACTCCGAGTTTACGGGATGCAGTTCTAATGACGCTCTCAATGTAGTCCCGCTGGTTTAGGTTGCTACGAACATCCATGCCAAGGATGTTTAGGCTATCCTTAATCGGTAGCGGGGTGCTCTGAAGAGTGGGATGGGAAAGGAACGGCGACGCCTTTGCTGTGAATGCACACACCTGCGTTTTCTTGGCATTGAACTCGACAAGATTGCATGCACCCCATTCTGAAATGCGGTCCAACACTCCGTCAAGCTCAACAACAAGACTTCGCCTCTTCTCCTCGATGTCAGTCTGCTTTGCCCCAGGGCGCTCGAAATATCGCGCGTGGACCGTGCTATCATCCGCATAGCAATGAATATTACCAAGAGATAACATGTCATTGATATGCAGAAGAAACAACGTCGGCGACAAGACGGAGCCCTGTGGCACTCCGGCATTAATCTGGAGAAAGCGTGATTTTCGACCATCGCAAAGGACACGAATTCTACGTCCCTCCAGAAATCCGGCGACCCAGTCGCATAGGCGAGGTGGCAGACCATATGCCGGAAGCTTGGAAAAAAGCGAACGATGCCATACACGGTCGAAAGCTTTGGCAATGTCAAGGCTGACGGCCAAAGATTCCCCATGCTTGTCCATAGCCTCCCCCCAGATGTGTGTTACGTACGCTAGAAGATCACCCGTAGACCGTTTTGGTAGGAAGTCGTACGGTCGTGAATGAGAGAGTGATCCTCTAGGTAGCGGATGAGCTGCGTGTTTATGATCCGCTCAAACACTTTAGCTAAAACTGAGGTTACGGCTATTGGACGGTAATTGGCCACTTACACCGTCAATTTGATCACGCACACAGACTCAGTGAGTGTACAGGCGATACCGGTGAAAATAAGTCACGCGGCGAGTTGCACTGTTGCGAGTGTTTTTGTTTTTGTCGACCTTGGTGTAATTTTTCAAATGATGAATTTCGTTTTTGGCAAATGTAACCTACCTACTTAATTTTTTACCACATTCAAAGCGTGGATTATACTGGAAAAAGGCGAGAGCGGTCCTTCTGTATACTCTTTATTTTGTAGCTTAGCTGTAAGTTTCTTTGCTTAGTGTGCAAGTAAGAATATGTCTATCTATCGAACATATTCATTATTTACAGGTACTCACGTTGACGTATAAATATACCTACAGGATGTCCTGCAACTCAACTTCAACCGGGTATCTGGTAAGTTGAGTGGCCGAGTTATGAAGTTTTGATAAAAATAAGCAAATGAATTGAATAAGCGTATCCATTCAATGTGGTTTTTGATAATAATCACGAGATTGAAAGTCTGATTCGTTCAATTTTATATTTATATTTCGTTGACCAACCTAACTCATTGAACCGCTTTATTTAAAAAAATGAACTTCGATTGAAATCAAAAAAGTATTGTTAACTGGGTGCACTGAGACCACCTGACACTGAGGGCTTTATGGTTTTTTCTGTAATAGGGAGCAAACGAGCTGGAAAGTCACCTGATGGAAAGTGATCACCTTCGACCATAGACAACTGCAACACCTGAGGTGTCACCGATGCGTTGCTTGCCTTTTAAATGGGAATACGCTCTTTTCTTGAAGGCTCCGATGTCATATCCCTATGGAAATACCGCCGCAGAATTGGTCGTAACCCGTGGGTTTTTCAGTTATTTATTTTTCCTAGACCTGAAGTCAAAAATATTGTATTAAAAAAAACCACATAATATTGCTTGTCCTCATCAAATTAACTTAAATAGATATACACGAAGGAAACAAAATGCCAAAAAAATACCACGAACTGAGTGCAGTTCGTTGTTTTTTTTGGCATTTTGTTCAGACAAAGACAGAGTGGTCTCTAAAGTTTCAATCTTGATCTCAGCCACTTAGTAGGGTGAAAGTAGGTACTCCGTACTCAGCTTTAATGAAAATTATTAAAAATATATTTTAGTACAACATAACATAACATACCATCACGACTTTATCCCAATCGGGGTAAAGTCAAAGACAAAATATTTATTTACGAGAATACATGTCAAAAAGGTCTTAAAGTATAGCATAAATTGTCCATTATATTCGGTCTGCATGCAGACGTGTAAATGTTTAATAACTAGCTGGTTTTTACATAATTTTAAACAAAACTCTGTATATTCCTTAACACTATAAAAACATTTTTCTACTAACCATATCGTTATTTTTTTCTTAAATAGATTAATATTTATTTATTTAGGTTTTAATATTTCTAATTCGTTCGGCAAGCTGTTGTATATAGAAATGCACATATTGTATATATATTTTTTATATATGTATTGGTAGTCCGAGGCAAGTGACTGTTGCCGTCATGGTGAACGGAACACTCAGAAACCCACTTTTCACCAATGGTATTAGAACCCAACGTGGTAGGTGGTGTCTTCCGCCGCTATCTGGGTTAATTTGGTTCTTTATCGATGTTTTCCATCACCGGAGTTAGTCGGAAATTAAACAATGAACATAGAGATTTTGGTTCCGGCCGCGATTGAGTTGGAGTGCTTAACCACTAGGCCGCGACACTCTATTATAGTAAGAAGCATAAGTAGTAAGTGTCGAAAATAACAGCTTCATGGTAAACGCATCCCTAACTCATCAATCATTTCTGAGATCAGCTTAGGAGCCATTCGCTAAAATTACGCACGGCCATAGCGCGCGTGTGTGCACCATTTGTGTGTGATTTATCACAATTTTTTTGGGATCTTCATTACGTTTTAAGGTCTAATTAACTGATTAGATCGTAAATTAAACTTTAAATTTCGAATAAATAAAGATGATATGTACACTGACACTCACGTTTATTAGTAAGGAATTATGTTTTACTAGCTTCCCGCCCGCGGCTTCGCCCGCGTTATCGTTGTAATAGGTTGGGGAAAAATATTCTTCGCATTTTTTAAGAAAATTGAAATCATTTTTAATATAGTTTATTTACATTTAACTAAAGTATGTAGGTGCCATTTGGTTCGATTACTTTTTGCCATCTTGTAGGTAGGGACATGATCACATTGCTATAGGAATTTCGAGGCTTCTGATCAAAATACCGCGACAAGTGGTTTTTCAGTCCTCTCGTGATGTTAAGCTGACACTACCTAAAGAATTCTGAAGAGACCGAAACAGGTGGAAATCGGAAGGTCCAGGTCATGACTTAATTTTTGCTGAGTGGCTAAAGATGTGTGAGGTCAACCACACCCTTTCTGTTCCGGCCGCTTTTTCTCAACTTCTTGCTTTAATCTCATTAGTTGTTCGCAGTAGAGTTCAGAATCGATGGCCCTATCTGGTGGTAACAGCTCATAATTAATAATGCCCTTCCAATCCCACCACACACACACCATCACCTGGTTGCGAGTTAACCCGGGTTTCGCCACAGTCTGTGAAGCCTGACCGGCCTTTGACCACCTTTTTCGCACGATCTTGTCGTGCGTGATCCACTTTGTCGTTCGGTTTCATTACGTCGTAATAAATAATCACAAATGAGTACACGCTTCATAAGGTTCCTTTCAGTGAGCTCGTGAGGTACCCAAATATCGAGCTTTTTTGTATACCCATTTTTTTTCAAATGCGCCAAAACCGTTTTGTGGTCAATTCCCAGTTCTTCAGCTACGTTATAACTACTCATATTCCGATCTTGCTCCACTTTTTCAAAAGTTACATCCATTTTATCCGTACCTAATAAGGCAACCAGAGCGACGTGCATGTTTAAACATCAAATTTCCGGATTGAACACGCTTAAACCAAATTTGTGCTACTTACACAGACACTGCACTAGATCCATAAACATCGCAAATTTTTTTCGCGGCTTGCGTTGCATTTTTACCTTTTTTATTGTAAAATTTTAAAATGTATCGAATTTCTTCATTAGATTCACTCATCTTTATAGTAAGAAAAACAAATGAAAATCCCACATTTTCCTAATTTGAATTTGGACTTATCTTCTTTAAAATTGAAACTTTTAATGATACCGAAACAAGCCAGATACAAATAGATTTTATTACAAGTTCATACATACTACATGCGAAAAGACTTTTTCCCCAACCTAATATATTATGCCCAAATTACATAAAATCTTTATAAATTGTAACTTAGGTGTTATTCTGGTGTATAATTTTATAAGCTGTATTACTGTAAAGTTTAATTAAAATCTGTTCAGTAGTTTTTGCGTGAAAGACTAACAAACATACATCCTCACAAACTTTAGCATTTATAATATTAATATGATATTAGTAAGATTTAAAATATAAATCCGTCATAAAATTGGGCTATCATTCGGGAAAGTTGAAAAACTGGTACCTTTTTTTTCAGTTATTGTTATGAATTATGCATATCATTCAGTATGTGTCAACAAAATTATCTGAACTGACGTTTTAGTCTTTTCTTTTTTATAAATTAAACTACTACTTAACTACTTTTATATAACTAGAGATATAGCAACTTGAAGTTGACACGGTAAAACTTTTCCGTACTTAAATTTAATTTTAGATATGAAAAAAGATTGTATTTACAAATGTGATTCCTTTTGTGTCAATACGAAAGGTTTGAACAGACTAAATTGAACAGACTTATTTTTTTTCCGAAGGTCTTAAATTAGGCGCCTAAATTGGATCATGCGCTCAAAATAGGAAATGGCTCTTTAAGAAATCTTTTGCTAAGTGTTTGTTAACTTTATTGGTTTATTTACTTTGTACTGACAAAGATTCAGAGTATACATTTAAGTTATTATTTTATGAATTCATGAAATCCAATCAATATATAAATTAAAGCAATTAGGTATAGGAACTGATTGGTAATAATTAGACACGAACAGATATTTGCAGCTATCACACAATTCAATTTTGAATCTACAAAACGAATACAGCCTTTTTGGGAAGAGGAGGGAAAATACCACAAAAGAGATAATTAAGGCTATGCTTTCCCAAGATTGGCAATATTTGATTGACTTTGTTTGAATATAAGTACTAAATTAAAAGTTATTGAAGCAAATAAAAAATTGTACGAGTAGGTCAGTGTCTTTAACTAGGGCCACAACTTTTCCAAAACACGATATAAGATAATGTCACCAATAAAAAAACAAAAAGAAGTACGTCGACGATTTTTTTTATTTCACTCTGAAATATTCATTATTATAATTTTGCACTGAAAAAATATATAGGTCTTTGTATATTCTAGGTCGACAACTTTTAATTTTTTTTAATTTGTCTAATGTTATGTGCTTAAAGAAGCAATTCAAAGCGTTCTTGAAAAAGTTTTTGTTGTTAAAATCTATGAAAATTTAATTCTTATTGAATGATTTAGATTAAGTCTTTGACTGCCGCTAAAGCAGACACAATAGAAATAAGAATATTTTGAATCCTTCAATAAATTATGAATTAATCCTTTATTTTTTTGTTCATTGTTTTTTTTTGGTTTCCTGGTTAGTATTAGATTATTTACGCTTACCAACTAGGTAACCTTTGCCTGCATTAAAAGTCCCAATTTCTCCAAAATCACAGACACGCGTAAACAAGGCAGAACACGCGGCTTACGTTACGTTACTCACCATCATAAATACCGGTAGATCCCGGATGATATTGTAGATTTGTCACCGAGATCCCTTTAGCGCTGGTATTAATCTTAGCTCGACAGGCTTACCGGCTTGAGGACACGCGTCCCGTGACGTGGGTGATACGTCACTGCTAATCCAGTCGCGGTGTATTGTTTTGCGTCGTACTGCTCATCAGGAAGTTTGGAATAAAAGTTATTGGCATTTACAACGTGTGATTGAAATAGCGCAAAATTTGAGATTAGTTTACCCAGCATCAATAGTAGAATCGATTCCTATAATAAAAATACTCCAATATCCAAATCTCTTACTTATTGGTCAATAATTACCTATCGGCTGATCCCAAAGCGGTATCGTGGTCTATGTGCAGTCAACAGCAAAAGTAAATGATGATTGAACAAACTTCCAATTTGTTTTTAGGAATGAAAAATACGTAAAAAATGATCACAAGCAGCATAAATATCCATCATAATGAATGAAATGTCTTGTTTATATTCTTAGTAGTTTAATAAGCTTTATAATTTAACGTGCCAAAATTGATGATTTAATCATCAATTTTGGCACGTTAAATTATCACTTCTGCTGTAATCAGATCATCGTCAGATAGTGTATCAGATACTATGTTTGTTGTGCTGTAGCACGGTTACTCGCCTTGACTGACGTAGTCTCTCGGGTTCGATTCCCGGTCGAGTCAATTTAAGAAACAATCTCGTCTAAATTGAATCGGATCAGGGATTCGGATTGAATTCATTGCCTGGTACCTCGTAACACAAAGATTTTTAGTCTCACTTTTTTACTACACGTCTGTCAAAAAGAGGCTGACTTCTTAACAGGAAGAATCCCTTATAAAATTATTAATCGTTTGACAAAACTCACAACGCCAGTAGAAAACTAAATGAAACAGATATTATTCCTATTTCGCATTATATGTTCGTATTTTGTCTGCACTGACCTACATTTGTTGAATTCAGAGATATAATCGAACAAGGAACAAACACAGCATTCAAATACGATCAAACGTTAAATCAGCCAACAAACAGAATTTTTCACAAACCTGCAACTGTGAATCCAGAATTTGAATAAATATTATTTCACTTCGAAAACTTTGCTAAACCTCACATGAAAGGAATATTTTTAGCTTTACTTTGGAAGCATATCATAATTAAGAAAAAAAAATATCAAATCATAACGCTTTTTGTATTTTTAAATTAAGTAACATTGTTATAAATCTATTTTAGAGATAGAAGAGTATATACAGTACAGTAGAAATTAAAAAAAAAACCTTAAAATAAATATAACTAAAAACTACTGAGAAAAGTTTGCACTTGTGGTAAGGTACCCATGACGCTGGCAGTTTTCCCCCGTTGTAAAGAAAGACTCACACGTTGTGCGAGGAATGTACCAGCTCTTGGGTCACCTGTAGTTGAAATCAATTTTTCAGCCAGATTTTTTGAAAGGTTCTGTGCACTCGGACCCCACGGACCCAGGCACAAAAGTGTAACTGGAACCTATGTTCTGGTACTTTTGTGCCTTTTTAGGTATTACATGACTTTGCCCACGTTCACGCTTATTGTCACATGGGGAGATGACATAAAATATTTTAATGAAAAAAGTGATATTGAATGTTAGGCATTATTCTGTATGTCTAGCGTGAGTTTTTGAAACATCAGAAATTCGTATGCCGTTTTTGGTTCTATTTATAATCACTAGAGGCGCTGTACCGTAATTCCATACAAAGCTAAAGACTGTCATTGGTCTAAACTCATAGTAGCGGTACAGGTCATGTCATTGTCTGAAGCAAAAGCTTTAACTATGAAAATGTGTCGATGATTGTAAATAAACTTGACGCATTTTGCCTTTCCGATAATCTGACTTCAATATAAATATTCCCAACCATTGACTATTTATCTACTTAGCATGTTCACTCCCAATAAGGTTTAAGAGCAACCGCTAAATAGATTCGCGCCATTAGTGGCGTGGTTGTGGGCTCGAAAGGTAATTAAGGAACCCTCATTAATCAACGGAACCCTCGAACTGAGAAACAAGTGCATTAGACGAAGTGCGATTCATCAGATTACGACTCCAATTTGGTTTTTCAAGCGATTCAATCCAACGCTTAACCTAAAACTAAAAATTATATCAAAAATATTTCACGCTTACACTAGCTTGCTCTTGCGGTTTCGCTTACAAGAAATAATCGTACTTATCCGTAAACCAGTATCTACTTATAGGGTTCTGGGTGGTTGGCTTACAGAAAAACTTCTGCGATTTATCATCAGGTGTTCTGTACGTCTACCTTGACGCCCTTGTTACGTTATGGTACCGTTTTTAGTTTTATTTCGACCCTACAAAGGCGCTGTACGAAATCCTAATACAAATATTTTACGCGAACGATAACATAACAATACATGATTGAAATAGATAAAGCAAGTAACTTCTGCATAAAAACCAAGTGTGCCACTTTTTTGACGTGACGGCAAGTGATTGTTGCCGTCATGGTGAACGGAACACTCAGAAGCCCGCTTTTCACCAATGCTATTATTACCCAACGTGGTAAGTGGTGAGCCTTCCGCCCGTTATCTGGGTGGATTTGGTTTTCTATCGGTGTTTTCCATCACCGTGCACCGGAGAGTTAGTAGGAAATTTTAACAATGAACACAAAGCCAGATTTTAACTCGGGACCGAACGATCTACGATCGAGTTGTTCGAAGTGACTTCACGAAAACGCTTGGATGGGATTCCTGTTCTTCCTTTTAATTGAATTTATCAAAGTTCATAGACAAAAAATGTACTTGATCCGTTGCCTGCAGTCTTTTTTTAACTTCCGAGGTAAATTCTGGTTTAGTTTTAAGTCTGTGCGCTAAATCTCATATTCAGTTTTGGAATCTAAAAGCTCTTCAAAGCTTCCCGCAGTCGTTCAAACGCGGTCCGAATAGTTGCTTTTTCACTTCAAAGCCGCACTATCGCCAAAAAAGAGAAAGTTCGCAAACGGCTCTTGGCGTTTGCTTATGAAATATCATCGGTATCAAAACGGTCAGCAAGTTACGAGCGCCATGTTTTAAGTTCACTCCGAATAGACTGTGGAAGTGCAAATGTTTATTTGGGCTGTTGGATTTGGGTCTTTAGGAAATTTTTTACTTTCAATTTCTTTGTCTAGTTCAGCTGAATCATTCGCAGCCACATGACGTTCCTTCTTGATTATCTAGCCCCCAGCAACCACCGAAATCCAGCAATCTTCATCAGTTCTAGAACATTTCTGCCCCAACGGCCATTCATATTCTCACGCTAGGTGCTCTGTTAACTGCCCCTTCAACTAGTTTGTTTAGATCAGCATTTTTCAAAGAATGCACCTGGTTCTTGTTCAGACTGGAGTGAATAATTTACTGGGTAGGAATGCACCAGTGTAGACCATATCCAGGTGCGATTGGGACCGCCTCTGCCTAACAATGAAAAAACTTACACAGAGTAATATTAATGTAATTGCGAGTAAGGGCTATTTAATCTTTCATCTTTAGTATAACACATAAATGTTCTATTCGTAAAGAAAACAAAATTAAATATGTTCCCCTTAAAAATCTTTCATAAACTTCCCGAAAATCTGTCAGTATCGTCCGAAATTTTATTGTAGGTACCATTCGTTTGCATCCACAAAGCGGCACTATCAAACATAAGAAAGCACTTAAGCGCCACCTGGCGACGCTCAAGATATCAATAGCTTGTGCTTCATAGTCCTCGAGGACAAAATGAAGGATGAGTGCCCCAGGAGAACGGTGCCAAAATGCTCTGAGAGAAATATAGGGGCTGATATTTTGGGCGGTCCCGTTCTGAATATGTACTGAGCCATGTAAAACAAGAATATTTGACAAAATCGCAAAGATATTGCCCTTTTCTGTATCGAATGAATCAACAACAAGAAGCACAATATTGATCCGTTGTTATAATATGCATATAAAATTTTTGGCAGATTGAAACATCAACAAAAGGAAGTAGAAATTGGTGATGAAGCTTATAAATATTGAACTCGTTGTATTTATAAAAATCTAAATCAGCCCACTGCCGGGCTAAGCTGTTATAGCTACGCTTACAATGCCTATTATACGTGTTATCTTGCCTTCTTTCGCTTAATTTTTGAAGATTAGGTTTACTATTCAAATATCATCTTTCATGGCATTGTTTTTTCAACGATCGTGCTGAGAGCTAAATTTCAGGTCGTGTTTTCACGCCTTTGTTCCCACTTTCATAAAAACTAAATGGTTGCCCAAAGAATTCAGATTTCTATTGTGTTCATATCTTTTTACGTAGTTTTATAAGAGCTGAGCCGCGTATTCATTGTAGTATAATAACTCATTTACGCTGCAGAATTAAAAGCATTTGATTCGTACGTAATTGCTCGCGGAGCTGACTTACAGTGTTATTAATGTCTGTTAAATTAATTTAGTCGAGTGGAATGTTTAATCATGAAATAGTAAAAATTGAACTACTCTTTTACGCCGTCAAACGTTCTAACTTTGATTTCAACCAAATACTCAACGAGTATTACTCGTACCTACAGTCAATTATATTGTGAAAATAATGTATGTTTGTCCTATGATTGGGTATGAAACACAAGAAACACGAATGTTGTACGCTTCTCTACTCTATCTAGGAAAGAATAAAAAATACGAGCAAAAGTGATGATTACTTTTTGGGAACCGTAATTGTAACCTCTCTTTTTTTAGGGTTTCAAGATCCATGAGTACTCACTATTTCTTAAGATATGAGGTAAATTAAGAACAATGGTTTTATAAACAAATTGGTCTCATTCTGCGTTGGGTGTTTTTTTCTATTTTAGTATGTGTTTAGGATACTTTTGATTTTTAATGAGTTTTTGATCCGTAGTAAAAGTTCCTTTTTACAAGGATCTGGGGCCTTATAAGAATTTCCTTTAACTTAGCAAGTTTATTGTCTTACTGAGCGTAGCGAACAATTTCGTAACAATGATTTTTTTTCCAGCCAGTCAACGGTTACCTGACACTAACGCATTTTAGGCTGGATATTTACTGATGAAATCACTCGATACCCTCATTTTAGGGAATTAACTTGACTGAATATTAGCGATTGTAATTAGGCCACAGAAGGCATTTTTTTTGTTTAATTTAAATTTTATTTGTAAGTATAACATTCCTTTTATAACTTTATGAAAGGATATACAGGTTGGTCCAAACATTCACGTCAAAAATATATTTTTTAGATTGCTTACATTCAAGCTATCCAAAAATATCCCATGTATGTTACCTTTTTATTTGTAGTTTTCGAGTTATGAATTCATGGTACATGATAGATAGTTGAAAGAGTATTATAGTTCTAAAAAAAATATATATGAAAAAAAAAGGATGTTTTTAAAATGGCTTTTTAAACTCAAATAATAAAAAAAATACAGTACAATACAGTTCTTGAATTTCAGATTTATTTATATAGTTTTGATAGGCGCTATTATATCGATGTGAATGCTTCAGAATGAATTTAATAGAGTATTTACGAGTATCTTATAATGAAAAAATAATCAGGCGTTTACCTCAACAGATCACGCCACGGTGACCAAAAATAGACTCAACCCTAAAAAAATGTTAACGTATGTGTTAGAACCAGCATATTTTATGAACAATAAAACAAAAGCTCTTTGATTCTTATCTTGAAAGTTTTGTAATTGGTTTATGTAGAGCTAGGAGCTCTCGGAGGAGGTCGCAGAATACCAGCGCCACTTCTTTTATAAATCGATCAAATATTTAAGTTTGTTCATCAGTTTTAAATTTCAATATTTATTTTATTATACTTGACCACACAAAATATCACAATAAAACTTGTAACATGACTGCCTACGTTAACTACTTCCACACACATTTTTAATGTTTGATGAGCAAACAAGTTTCATCATAAAACTCATCGTTACTTACCAAAAAGAGGGTTTTTGAATAAATATCAAAATCTCAAAGTTGAATTTTAAAAATAACGTGTTGCAATATTTACATGATCATTTGAAGGTGTAACAGAGTCCAACATATACTCGTAATATCTGCCACTAGAACTTCTTAATTTATCCTGGACAAGGAAAGATTCTATTAAATGATAAAACTTTTAACCAAGCGTCAAAAGTTGCGCCATAAACATCAAACGAGCCGCTTTAGAAGTTGGTTAATATTTTAACCACGGGTTTAATCATGAGAACACAAGGAAAAACTCTTTGATGTTACCAGTGGCAACTAGCAATGAAAATAAAAAGCCACGATTTAATATATAGACCTATAGAGGTGTTTAGAATTGAATTGTACTTCAAATACTTTCAATGGACAAATAAAACGAAGACATCTTTATTTCGGCTGCAAGCCCGTGAAAATTATCAAGTGTCAGCAATAGTAAGAGTATAAAAATACCCCTGGTCATTACCGTCTGGAATTGAACACCATCTGGTTCCGAAACCGTGTGTTGTACTAAATATTAGGTTAGTGGGTAACATCAACGAATAACAACTTGGTTACTAAGTTAAACACCATTTACCCCCCTAAATATTTACATTTTGAATGAATGTGTTGAATAACGCACATTTGATAAGAAACCCTGAAAACCTCAACTTGGGATTTCTGATCATTGCCGAATTTGAACACTTAAACTTTTCTCATATTTTCAAACTCTGAAATTTCACTGATGTTGGATGCTAATGTATGCCAATTATGCTTAATTTTCTAGAAAACGTCTAACTGGCGATTCGTTTTCGCCTTGCTACCCGTACATCAATCATCAATGTAATTAGACAAAAGGAATTCTGACCTTTTGAGTCACATCTTTTCATTATCTGCTTCTCTAATGCGTTAATTCGAACATTTGTCATTCGAACGATTAAGTCTGATAAAATTGTTCGAGCGAAAGGAAATTTTTGGTTCTTTGTGAGTTGATTTTTGCTAAAAGGTTCGTCATTACTGTTTAAATTAATGTCAGCGTATTTCTTTTTGTTTTGCAAAGATGAGTTGAGTTTAGTTTATCTTTAGTTCAAGTTTACGAAGTTTTTATATTATGGGTTTAGAAAAATCTTAAATTTGCGTTTAGTAGTGAATGTTTTGATTGATTTATACTAAAAATACAACTACGATTTCTCAGTAAAGCTCCAAGTGAATTTTTGAATCTTAAGTTATCATAAAGATATAAACTAGAACAATTCAACCTGATCCTGCGGGATTAGATTTCTTTCTGTAGAAAATAGAGCATTTTTAATGCTAAAAATAAATAGTTCACTTAAGTTATCAAGCCAAGCAGCTAGATTATGTCTTTTGAAATACTAAATCATTATTTCTGGAGGTTGGCGTTGATAGCTGAGACCCTACGTATTTATTTACCGAATGGAGCTATATTCGAGCACACTGTTTTTGTATAACTGATATGTCATTTCAATAAATCATTGTCATTTATTTTATTTTCGAACAAGTCCGTAATGGCTGGTTTACTACAGTACTAAACTATTTACAAAATAATTATTTTCCTCAAGTTCTACGGAATCAAAGCAAAAAGTTGAAGTTTTTGCCACGTGCAAAGTCTGAGCAAGAGCATTTTTATTCTTAAAGATTATGAACTGTGAATTCCGCGAACTACAAGTAAATGTTTAAAATGGAACTCGGACGGTGAGCTGAGCAATTGGATCTTGGCGCGATTTGAATAGTTCTATAACTGGCGTTTGTTGCCACTCGCTCCAAGAAGTTGGGCACGATCGGAATTAGGTTCGGAAAACTTTGAATTCAAATTTAGAATGACAGGACATTATTTTTTAGGTAACTTTCCCCTGCAGACGAAGTAGTGGTCTTTCAACTTTCGTACGTCTACCACGAGTTGCCACTTGAAAATTATATTATCGTTCGCGTAATTTTTTTTATTGGGATTTGACATTGTCATTTCTTGTCATGTCTCATCCCAATACAATTTTTTTACGCGAACACTAACGTAAAATTAAGTTGGCAACTAGCGGTGGACGTACTGATCTTCTATCAGCTACCATAGTCTTGTTTTTTATTGACGCTTGACGCTTTTTCGGAATTTGGAATATCATCAACCAATGATGAATGTTAAAAAGCAATAACTGTTTTGTTCTTAGCACGAAAGTTTACTAAAATTTTTTGTAAGGCTCGTTTGGTGATCAAAAATAATGTTATCAGATAAATTTTCATAGAAAAGTATTCCATTAGTTTTTTTTCTATTACAAAAGAAAGATCCTCTTTTGTCGTTTGTCTAGCAAAGTGCCGGTCTTTTACTTTTTCAAAGTAATTTAAAAATATTTTTTTTATACTCGGTACGGCGTTATGTTTAAGTCAGTCGGGTACAGCATCTAGCAAAATGAAATATTTCTCAGCGCAAAGCAGTTAATGGATAGTGATATGAAATATCGAGTCTGTAGCGAGAATTCAGGGCTCATAATAGAAAAGGGTACACAAATAAATCAAAAGATCTAGGAGCTTTTTCAGCACGTACCAACTTAATCGCAGACTTCGTATAAAACAACGTAGCAGACATTGATTGAAATTCTTAATACAAAAAATGTCTGTTTCATAGAAGTTAACAGCAATGCTTGAGCAGTTTAAAAAATCTAGCCTATTTGGGTATGGGTTTTATTAGTAAGTTAAGTAGGAATAATCCTTGCAATATTTATGGAAAAATAAAAAAAACACACAATTTTTAAAATTTTTTAGGCACTACAAGTTGACCTCACTCCACCTGAAAACGATCATTAGGTCCGGAAGTACAATAGTGCATTAGCTACAGTACTTAGCAGGTCAACTTCATCGTCACATAAATGTTTGTCATGGGTGGGGATCGCACCCAAGGCCTCCGACGCTAAGGGCATTGCTGCCAATGCGCTGACAGGCCAGTAAAATAATAAATAATATATCTGACAAAACTCAACCCATACCAGGCCTCTATCACTCGGAGCGACGTTAGGCTCCATGTCGCCCTATTCCATAGCGGGTGTTTTTAGTGGGTATGCCGCCGGCTTCTACGGCGGAGAGTCCGATACTCCCCCACTCCCTGACCCAGGCAGTGGGATAGTGCGTAACGCATTTTACACCCGGAGAAAAAAAAAGGCCTCTATCACTCCATATACTTGCGCGTGATAATTACCTATCAGCCGCCGGGGCTACCAAAACCCAATTGGCAGTTGGTTGTTAACAGCCGCGTAGAGCATTTGTTCGCGAATCTTGCGGTTGAACTGAAACGATGGCGAACTGTAAGTACTGACAACTGACATCTATATCGAAAAAGGTAGCCCTGGCAATATATGCCTGTCTCATGACAGCACGTATTTATAAATGACAGAATTGTCAATTTTCTATGGAGTGATTTATCTGTAACGTTGTAATTATTTAGCAATCTGTACCAATACCAACAAGTTTAACTCGTCAAGTAATGCTGCACACTAAGCCACAAGTCGCACACACAGTTTGTACGTCCACCACGAGTTGCCACTTTAAATTTACATAACGTTCGCTTAAAAATTTTAAAACCTAATCCGTTATCGGCCGAACTATGCTCGGCCGTTATTGCCCAAACTCGGCCGATCGAATTAAATTATGCGCCCAGGCGCTTCTGTCAGCCATTTGCCGACAAAATCGGATTTGGTGTACGCGTACCGTTTATTTACATACGTTTGATTTGATCGGCCGAGTTTGGTCGATGACGGCCGAGCATAGTTCGGCCGGTGATGATATTCGCCTGAGATTATGTAAAATATGTTTTGGAGAGATACTGCCAGACAGACGAAACCCAAAAAAAACAGCGTCAATTAGGTACTGATATTTTTAAGTATACATGTTTATTTATTTATTTATTTAATCTTCAATGCAAAAATGTACATTAGGCGGACTCAATGCTAAAAGCATTTTCTACCAGTCAACCATCGGATGAGACAGAAATGCTGTTGGCGGTGCAAAATGTTCATGTTCGAGGAGGTTTTCCTCGAATATTTTGATGCAATAAGCTATTAAAGTGGAAACTCGAAGCCGTCGACATAACTGTGGAACGGCTGTAATCTGCTGTGGCGATGGACTTTTATAGCTTTAGTACAGCTGTGCTTTCGTTAACACAGGGTAACCACGGATTTTGTGTAATTAGGAGCTTTTTGGAACTTAATATTGATTGAATGTATCGCCTATTATTCCACCCTTATCAATATTGAAATATTACGAGCTCGTCAAATACACATAGAGAATTAAAGAATAAAGCCTTAGAGATAGCAAGAACCCTATTAAAAAAAATTGGGAAATAATAACCAGTGAATTGGGCGCGTAAGGGCAGACAAACAGTGTCAAACTGAACGAGTCAAGTGACAATAAAAATGTATCAGACGGCGAGATTCCAAATATTTTTAATTTTCATTTTCTAAATATCGCATCAAAATTTGCCATACAGACTGCTGAATCAGTGTCTGCACAATTCCTGTAAAATCACGGTACCTACTCGATTACAATGTACCAGTGTTAACTTTACCCCCAGTCACCCTTGATTGTTTGTAAAGGCAACTTAGGTCCATGTTATAGACACGCTCAACGGTAGACGTATAAGACAACTCATTGAACATACTAATTAAGTAAGTAAATACCCTTTATTGCACACAAATGATATAGAAAAAAAAATACATAGCAAACAGCTCAGTTATAACCAAACATGACCGGGATATGAAAAGGAAAAAGAACTAAAGAAAAGGGAAAACAATGGGAAGGAGTAGTGTCAAAGTGCAAGGAAATGTGCTTTGACCCTTGACTTAAAGATGGGTCAGGATTGAGACTCTCTGATCGTTAGTGGAAGGGAGTTCCACAGACGTATGGATTTGACAGTAAAGGACTGGTTGTAGGAGTGAAAAATGAGGAGATAATTTAAGGCGGAGGCATACTGTTGTTTATCTGGCCAATCATTTCCAAAGTACTAGCTGTATTAGTAAAAATATGTTTAAGAGCGGTGTATATCCTGAGGTACTGAAAAGCACACAAGTGTGTCCTGTCTACAAGGGGAAGGGAAATAAGTGTGACGTCAACAACTACCAACCGATAGCTATAGTTCCAACCATCTCTAAAATTTTAGAATCTATCTTGTCGTCGCAACACCTTGAAACGGACAAACGGTTCGCGTACAGACGGAATATGGCGCCCACCACTGCTGCACATTGGATTTTTGATTGTCTTGTGACTGGGCTGGATGATAAGATAAAGGTGGCTGGATTTTTTTGTGACCTTTTAAAAGCTTTTGACGTAATTAACCATAAGCTTTTGTTAAATAAACTTTATTGTTAGGGTATTCAAAACAATACCCACCAACTATTATCATCATTCCTTTCTGATCGACAACAAGTGGTGCAGGTATCACAAAACGGCAAAAAAATCTAATCAGATACTGGGCGTGTCCACTTAGGGACCTTCCATCGAGTAACACGAAAGGCTTATCGGTACTGTTTGCTGACGACACAACAGTGGTTGTTAGTGCGCATACGTAAGAACTTCTTAGTGTCAAAATAAAAGAGACGTCTGAATAGCTGCAGAAATGGTTTTCAACCAACGGGTTACTGTTAAATGTCACCAAATCAAATGTTATGTTTTTTTCTGGTTATCACTTTACCTGTCTGTTTATCGAGTAGTTTTCAGATACCAATTTGCGGCGAGAGTAAGTTCTTTGGCTTAACACTTGTCTCAAATCTGACCTGAAAGGGCCATTTTGACAGACTGTGTGATAAGCTGAATGGTGCAGTGTTTGCGATGCGTAAATTAAAACCGCTGATCTCTGAAGATGCATTAAAAAAATATATTACGCTCACTTTCACTCCCTCATGTCGTACGGCGTACTCATTTGGGGCACCTCAACAGATGCTAACAGAGTCCTGATAATGCAGGAACGAGCAGTGCGTACGCTTCTGGGAGTGAAACCCAGACACTCGTGCAGAGATCTGTTCAAGGTGCACCGTATAATGACTTATTACTCTTTATTATTATTAGTCTATCAGTTTGAAATGTTATTATTTATCAGGCAAAACTTGAATCAGTTTTCAAAAATGGATACTATTGGGAAATGGTCACACATAGCAGGCCACCTTAGAGCAGTTCCTCGTCGCATGGCTCTTGCTGAGAAGAACCCAAGAGTTATAGGTTCAACATACTATGAGTGTCTACCCGCTGAAATAAAAAATAAAAAATCTGACAAATCAGTTACGGGCTCCCACCGTACGCGGTGCAACACCAGGGGCATCACTCGCGTGTTGTCGATGTAATGTTCAATGTTGAAATTATTATTATTCCTTTTTTGTTTTGTTTTTGTGACCTATTGTAGGTACCTTTACATATTTTATTATTGAATTTTATTTTTTATTAAGGGTTTTGACATTTTACATTTTTATTCTTTATACATTTTGACGATCTCAATATAAATTCCTGTAATTTGTGACCATAATACTTTCACATTGTAATGTTATATTGATAAAAAAATAATCTGATCTAATAAAATGATAAGAAATCTCTAGTTATCTTTAGAATATTAATTATATGTCTTTCAAGTTTCACTAACTCGCGTAAGACGTTCATCATAGCAACTTTGTGTTTTTAGTTATATAGACTCTGTGAAACAAGCAAAGCTAAGTGCAACGTCAGTAAGATATGAATTGATGATAAAAAACATCACATTGTCATTAACTTTACTCAAGTTGTCAAGATCGGCTAGAAATAGAGTAATTTCACTTATTTTTTACCTTAGTTTGAGGTCAGATGATCTTAGTGTGATTTTTCCTGTATTTATTTATTCATTTTGTAGTCTGAGATTCATCATCATCACCATCAGCCTATCATAATCCACCGCTGGACATAGGCCTACAACAATGCGCGCCATTGCGCCCTATCACCTACTAAAAATGCTATCTCAACACCTCACCATTAAGGAATCTCGTGAAATAAATTATCACAAGGTAAAGTTTCAAGTCGTGTAACTTTAACCATTAATACTTGGTTTTTGTTTTTAAAACGAATATAGCTTTAAAATTATAAGGATTTTAAACCCTTATCAAAACAAAATCCTGCTTGGTACAAATAAGAAACAAGCAAAAAAATCTTTAAGTCTAGACTGAAAACAAAAAGGACATAATTGCATCTATACCCAAAAACAACATCTGGAAATTCCAAACACAAGTTAGCTGTTGACAAAGATGAAATTAATTATTTCTCCTCAAGCAGCGAATATTTTTAGAATTCAAAGGAGCATTGGCTTAACTTCATTGTCAGCGGGAACTTGTTAAAACTTTGTGACCAAAAACGTGACGGACTGTGACGTGCGAGGTTTTTTCCTATTTAAGTTGGAACAGTGTTTTGACGTTTTTCTGCATCGGTGAAGCTGTGAATATTTGTTCATTCATTAAGAATAATCTTTAGATGAAATTACTTTTTAGTCAACAATAAAAATATCCTTCGTCTTAGCTCTAAGTCTTAGAAAGCCTACTGTTTCTTCAGCTTCCTCATCCTTAGACTGGACACTTACTGGAGTAAGTGTGTTCCAGAGTGGAGACGACAAACTTTCACCTTCCGGCCAGGTGAAGCGATGACCGAAGGTTGCTGTCAGAATCTGGATGCGTCAAGCTGGGGACGGGGTGCGATGGCACACCCATGTCCATCAACTATGATAAGCTGATGATGATGATAATTGTGAATGAGGACCGATGGCACGCCAATGTAACAAGATAATCTCGAGTATACATTTGTAATTATTCAAGCCTGTATTTTATATACCAACACCACATATTTTGAGCTTGGGGTCTTAGTGGAAGGTGTCCCAGTCCATAAAATATTAGCACCATGGCCACTCTTGGCCGAGGCTGGCGAAATTATTACTTCTCGGTTCATTAAGGTCAGCTTTTATAAGGGGACAATTAAAACTTAATGTTGAGTCCAATTGTGTCCATAAATCCGACGCACGGCTCCGTTTACTTTGTGCGAGGAGGACTACAGACGAAATTTGAAATGTGAAACGTTTCGGAAGTCCGCTTCCTAGATATTTTTTTGTATTTAGACTTCTTTGATGGGGCTTTGTCAAAGTGTCATTGATATTTTGGGATTGAAGACCATTCACTACTTCCTTACAGATTTAACAACGTTTGATTGATTTGTGAAGTGTCACATCTTGTCCTCAGACCTTTCGCATGCTCGTGGTCAAGTGTTTGCTAAAGTCTAATTTTTAATTAGACGGAAAAATCTGAGGTTTACTGGGTTGCCACGTTTTGGTGAAAAAAAATAGTGTCTGGGCAAAGTGAACAAGGTAGTGAATGAATGAAACAATCATATTTTGATTATTTATCACAAATAATACTTGTACTTTCGGTAGCCTAGCGAGTAGTTAGAACACCGGACTGTCGATATCAGGCGCTGGGTTCTAATCTGTATTACTATATTCACGTTTATTCTTCTCATTATATTTTTAACTGAACTGTCTTGAGTGCTTGTGAAAGCCTATAGGAATAAATGATATTTGGACTTTGACTTGTGCCATGCAGGCATCAATATAATTTTCCATATTTTTTAACGACTCGGTAGTCGGTCATCTCGGCGCTTATGACACGTACGAGTATGTGTGACGTATACGTGTCATTAGCGTCGAGATGATCAACTGTTTGACGACTACAACATCCTCCAACACGCGTCTATGCGAAGCTATGTGACCTCTCCTCTCGAAGTAACGCGTGCCGTGCCAATTATTATTTTGTTTAGATTATGGACATAAAAATATGAAAATTATTTAAAACAGTAGATATCATAAATTTTTAATAAATTAAAATAAAATTAGAAGTATGTAGTTTCCTTTTTCTGTCAGGTCCCATCATTCATCATTCCTTTCTGTGAATGAATGAAACTGGAACGCATCCCTTTTACATTGAACATGGCCACATTATTTTACAAAGTGACATTAGCAGCTGTCAGATTTTTCCGTCTAATTAAAAATTAGACTTTAGAGGCGGGCCACTTAATGCAATGTGGCGTGAAGCTGGTGAAGCTCAGCGCGGCCATTCGATTACTCAGTTTGTGCTAATGCTATACTTATGGCTATTTTCACCAACAACTTTTAAGCGATACTTTTACTGAGATGTCCCTAATCAAAGGTATTCCCTAAACCAGAACCTTACCTGAATCTGTTTTCACCAGTTTAAGTGATACCTATAATCGGGTCCTTCTATAGAAGACAGGTTTTTGTAATGGAATGCTTATGATTAGTAGTAATTTAAAAAACTCCATGTTGTGCCTTAAAAAACTTCCTATCTCATAGATAAAAATACATGTCACCGTAAGTAAATTGTACTTCTTAAACCTGGGTCTACAACTTTCACGAGGGCCCATACCGCATATGGCTCGTATACATTTTTTTGAGCGACAAATAACAAATATTGTTGTTTATTATGGTCTAACTAGTCTTGCGAGGTTGTTGATGTTTTACAAATGACTCGTCCGCAGTTTATGACAACCACTTGTGACCACGTTCAGTAATCAATTTCAACCCAAGGCCATCTTAACGCTTGGAAGCGCTTAGTTTGTAATCTACAGGGGAGGGTCTAATTTAATTTTTGGTTGAACCCTTTCTGCGGCCTTCTGAGAAAATCGTTACATTAATTTAATTTTCTAAAGTTAAGTAAGAAACAATGCTCTTTTGTTCGCGTGAAAAATTGTATAGGTATAAGTTAAGAGCCCTGATATAAATCTAATTAGATTGAGTACGCAATGCCCTATGTTTGTATAAAAACTAAGCGTGCTACGTTTTAACATAACATACATTAGGGCTATATCCCTAACAGCTACCTCGATTGGGATATAGTCCTAAATGTAATTGAGGAAAGTGAATGTTGCCGTCATGGTAAACGGAACATTCAAGTTTCCCACTTCTCGCCAATGGCTTTAGAACCCAATGTTGGGTGTTGAGCCTCCCGCCATAATCCTGATTGATTTGGTTTTTTATCGATGTTTTCAATCAGCAGAGAGTTAAGGTCACAGCACATTATCACGGGCACCGCAACAGGACGGTTACCTATCCGAAGATCATCTAACCGAACATTTTTCGGCTATTTTCGTTTATTCTTTTTTCACTTCGTCGAAATCACGTTTACCACTGTATCAGGTAACTAATTGTCAATTTACTCTTTTTCGTTACCTACTCGAAAGTTTCACTTAGTCGAAAAAATTTATCGAAATTATGCTTTGCTGAATTAAAATTTGTTCGAAGTATCATGTTTCCGAACATTCATTACATCACTGTTTTATTACATAAGGGAAATAATAATAATATATTATAATAATAAAAAAACATTTATTTCCAATCACAAAGGTCTACATAGAAGTCTTAAAAATAATGTTACAATACGAAAGTTATATTACATGTTGTAGTATGCAACCAACGTGAGAGAACGGAACCTGTACTAAGAAATCCTGTGTTACAGAATTCCGAAATATTTAATAGAACTTTCAAAAGTAATGTTATTAAGTATTTCTAATGATTCAAAACTAGAAAAATTTAATTACAAAAACAAGCACTGTGAAAGTAAAAAATTCAAAGAAATAATGTACGAGTAGTTTAGGTTCAACAAATATACATGCAGAATAACTACCGATTACCATACTTTTTTTTTACTATACATACATGCAAGTCAGCAAGCAACCATGCAAGCAATCAAGCATTGTGAATGTAAGCATGTAAGGAAGCGTGCAAACAAGCATGCAAGCAAACAAGCATGCAAGCATGCAAGAAAGTAAGCAAGCATTGTAAAATAGATTGAGGCATGCATGCAAGCAAGCAAGCATGCAAGCAAGGATGCAAGCGAGCATGCAAGGCCAGCATGCAAGCAAGCATGCAAGCAAACATGCAACAGCGGCGAGGACTGCTGTCCCTCCGCGCCTCCGGCTCTTGAATGACACTCTAGTGTAGGAGAGACTTGTATCACGGTGAGGTGACCACGGCAAGTCGGGGTCTACCTATTTTGGATCTAAGCCAGCTTACCTAAATGCAGCCGTGCTCGCTTCGATCGCCAATACACTGTTATAACATTTTACCCAATATCACTTCAGTAAAAGTATGACAACTAAATCATCTGGCAAACAAAAAAAGTTCAAAAGAGCCTTCGGCCAGTAGGAAAAAGTTATTTTGAAATTCGGTGAAACGTAGTTCGGTAAAATGATACTTGCGTCAAATGATATTTGGTTTGGATTAAAAATCTAGCAATTAATTCAGATAGAAAAAAAGACGTTGGTCAACCGTTTTCGGTCAAATTAAATTCGAACTAGTAAATTTCAGACAAGAAATCGGTTCCCCAACAGCACCGGTACAACCCGCAATTTACTTGCCATTCAATTAAAGCATTGCCGAACCACTGCCGACAAACTGTTGCGCAGTTTGGCAGAAAACAATGTTACGCAGCACTTGTAATTTTTATGGTTCAATAAATAAATAAAGAATTGTGTGGACTATAATAAATGGTATATTTTACAATGTCAATATGAGAAAGCCAAGCTTTTTTAACAAGAGGCGATGACAGGTTGAAGCGGTGCCGTCGCCACGCTGTGAAAATGTGCTGTGACCTTTAGTCAGAAATTTAACAATGAGCACAAAGTTGGTTTCTGGCCGGATGATTTGAACTCTTGACCACACGATCTGAGTGGGGGTAATTAACCCCTAGCCCTAACCGCTCTCTCGACTTTATGCTACTACTATTATGTTTTAGTGATAGAAATCTTCCATTTCTCAATCGATTTTTTTTTGCAAACGGATAATGATAGGTGTAAATTTCCTTATTTGACATTTGTAACGACGTTGTTTGAATGTGAATTAAATGAAGGAGCGTGAAGCACTGCACTTTTTTAAATACGTGAAGTACGTACAGAGGCGCTCACATCAACATTCACATTGGGGCACCTTATGCTGCAGACATATTTAAGACCTATTTTGCAATGGTTTTGTAAAGGTTGATGTGAACGTCTCTGTGCATTTGCGGCATCTATTTCAGTCTATATCTATAGCTGTCTGGTGCTGTTAGATGTCTGTTCGTAATGTTATAATTATTTGTGATTATTTAACGAGTTGTTATTGACGAGAGTAATTTTATACGTCATAGTGATTTTAAATAACGTTCAAAATCGAGCTAGAAACAAATTCCGTAGTATAATTATCAAATATGTTAGTTTATCTTGTTTCGTCTTGAACGTAAGCATTTCAATCAATTCTGCACGCACAGATATTTAAATGGCTGAACTTTCCGAAAATGTTTAACTTTATGTCTCATTCTAAGCCCCACATTTTAAAGGATGGCAACAAAAAAACAACTACAAAATGGCAGACCAAGACACAGGTGACAGTATACGACCTAACGCCTAATTTTTTGTATCTTTAATTGTCATTGGCACACAAACTATTAGCCTAATTTTTTTTTTGCACAATCACAACATGTCCTAAACTATTTGGCCTATTTCATTATGCCTAAAGTTTTTTCGCCGTATTATCACTTCCCGAATTCGTCATTAGGCCGAACGATGCATAATCCCTTCTATTAACAAGCGCTTAATTATAATTCAAACAGTCGTTCAGGCAAGCATACTATTAAGCAGGCATGAAAGCAATCATGCACGCATGCATGCAAGGAAGCAAGCAAGCTTGAGTGCGTGCAAGCCAGCATGCAAACAAGCAAGCATATTTACATGCAAACAAGCAGGCACACGTGCAAGCATGCATTTAGTTTGCCTCATCTCCGGCGCTGCGGGAAGTGCAGCCCTTTCGCCCTTGCGTAGTAAATCAGTCACATAGGCTCGGACGGGTGCCTGAGATTCACTAGCAGGCGAGGGCTGCTCTCCCTCTGCGCCTCCGGCTCTTGAATAACACTCTAGTGTAAGGCAGACTAGTATCACGGCGAAGGACCATGGTCAGTTCGGTTTAACATACTATTTTTATAACCGACATCATAGGTAACCTCATAAAATTTGTAAATAAATGTAATAGTGTAGATTTATGTGTAGATAATCAAATAAAATTAGATTCTAGAGAGAGAATCTAGATAAAATTAGGGTAGAAAATTAGTCATTTTAGTGCTAGCGGGACGCCCTGAAATTAAGTAAAAAGCTGCAAATGGTGTTAAAAGCATGAAAATCGGAACGATTGTTCTTAAGGCCATCCGAATCGATTTGACCCGTAGCTCGAAAAAAAAAGGAAAAAAAGTAGAGGAGATATGACGTCATTTTATTTTGTATAGGAATAAAAAGGTTTTGGGCCTAAAACCTATCATGAGTAGTATTTAATTTTTAAAAACAAAAAGATAGTTCAACTATCTTTTAGGGTGTATAACTCCTCTTTACTTCACTAAATGTAAATGTTTGTGAAATTGTTTTTTGGTATTGGATATGAGGATATTACGTAGGTACCTTATGAGGCATATTTTAGAAAAAAAAAATCAACCATATCATGTCTGTAGTAGCTCAAACTTGGTATGTTTTGAAAATGATTTTTATTATAACTTAAAGCAAGTGACTGAAAATTTAATGATGTGACATATTTTAAGAATTGGCTCAGTAAGCCCTTTCATTAGATACGAGAACCACACACGATAGGTTTCAGAACAAACAAAACTCCTCTCCTTTTATTTTTTTACCCTGCTACGGGTCAAATCGATTGGTATGACCTAAAAATCAATCGTTCCAATCTTCATGCCTTTAAGAGGATACAGAAGCGCCATTTTTCCAGACAAACGTAGTCCCTTGTTACCTCCCTGGATATTGCTAGTAGAGGAATATATTTTTTTCAAAAAATCTATTGCTTCTATTAGCATGTCCCTATATTTTGTTTTTTTATAATAAATTAATAATTAAAAGAGATAGGAACCTTGTTGTTCAGATTTTCCGCTGTGTTCAAACATCCAGGAAACTAATTTGACTAGTTTAAATAAAAAAAAGAAAACATAGGAACACGGCCACAGTCTTTTTTTTATGAAAATAGTAATTAAATCGGGCAACTTTTCGAAAAAGGATCAGGAGATTACGAAACGTCGATTTTGTGTACTTTTGATAGGTGATTACGGTCCGATTTGCATCTGTCTCTATCGCACTCGGGCGCTCGAGGTTTGCAAAAGACAGTAATAAATTTTACAAGTACCTGTTTTTAATTCTCTCGACCCTGCTGTGTCCTCTTAACACCATTTGCAGGTAAATTTGGCGTACCGCTAGCACTATTTGTTATGCCAAAAGTAACGTATGCAGTTAGATTTTAGGACATTGAATATTAGAAGTTATGAAATGAGGGCTTCTAATATTTAGGCCAATCTATAATACCTAGTGCGAAAATATCGATTATACGAATCAACAATTCTGCGTAACAAGTTCTGGCTAATAAGGTTTAGCCAAATGAAATTCGGAGAAATAATTTTAGGCCAACTAATTCTAATAAAATCGGATTTTTGCAACAAACGAAATTACGGTAAATTGTTTTACCTATTTTTCGCGACGTTTCGACGAAAATTGCATGTCACCGTGGTCACGAGCGGACATGAAAACGGTGACATGAAATTGTCGTCGAAACGTGGAAAAAAATAACCTGACCTTAAAATGCAACCAGAAAGATTAAATGTAATTTTAGGCCATCCGGAGCGCACCCCTCCTACCATGAGTTTACATCTACGACAGTAGCTAGCGTTAGCGTTAACCTTTTCAAATGTAAATATTTAATGAAATATTTAAAGGTAAAAATATTTAAGTATATTTATCAGTCTAATAAGACGGGATTGTGCGAATCAAGTATAGTAAGTCAAAAATAACATGTATGCCATAAAAACAAAGTTCACGCGGGTGAAGCCGCGGGCGGAATGCTAGTAAGATATAAAATTGCAAGTTCACCAAGAATACTTTTATTGTAAGGGTCGAAAAAGGAAGCGAGCAGGTCTAAGTCAGGAAAGAGATTCGTTTCAACTATTGTTTCCTTACAGATTATACAATAGTTGCAACATGGATGTGATACCTGAAAAACGAACAAAAAACATATTTCTCATTAGACCATATAAAGTAGGACTACATTATCAGAATATGATACCACATTTTTGTGTACTGCAAATACAGCTCAGCCTTCACCGACAACAGCAGCAGCAAAAGCGGTGTTGTTGTTGTTTCTGATGAGGATCGACTTCAAATACTTAAATCAATATAATAAAATGATCAAACGAACTTACAAGTGAAGTTCGATCAGTATTTTATGAGTCACTTTATTCGAAGATAAAGATGATAATATTATATGTATTTTCGAATAAAGTGACGAAATAATAATCACCTGCATCAAAATAGAAATCATATAAATAATCAATGAAGAAATGACGTTCTATTGCCGACCTTAACTAAATACGAAAAAGACGTTCATGTAAAAGTGTGATAGTTTATATATTACTTTAAAACTCAGGTCGGCTTCTCTTTTAACATTTTTTTGCGGTGTGGGAACGAACTAACGTCTCTCAATCGTCTCAATATAAACCAACCCTCTTAACCAATGCACCGCAAATAGCGTGAGCTTTTCATGAGGTTGTCTTTTAATTTTAATCAGCATTAAAATAACAAGTAAACTTGCGTTTAACCTTCGTAATAAAAATCGTTTTCCGATAACGACATCTTTTAAACTAATGTCCGCCTTGCTCCTCTGTCGCGTAACGAACTCCCTGCTAGCTGGTGATTCGGGGATTTCCCCGATAATGTGAGATGTCCTAATCACGACCCGGACGCCTGCCACGCAGCATTTTTTCGACCTCGCTTGTTATTCGCTTTGTTTCCTTGGACAGTCACAGATAGGTCAGAATAGAAGCCCGTTTACACACAACACATATTTGTATTTTTCATAGGGTGATTGATGCATGAAAATATTTTTAGTTTCAAAATGGCGTTGACATTTGGCTAAAAGTACCTACTTCATAAAGTTGAGTTTAGTGTGTCCTGGGGGGCTAGCCAAGAGCAACACGCCACGACGATTTCTACCATAGAAATCAAATGTATGGGGATGACATAGGCTGTCACTGGCGCTTATGTCATCCCCCTACATTTGAACGATTTCTATTGTAAAAATCATCGTGTCGTGTTGCTCTTGGCTAGCCCCCCAGATATGAAAAGAAAAGACATTTAGCTTCCACGAAAGGGTTTTTCATAGGACCAAAGTTATTAATTCAGCTAAATGCTGGTAGACGTCAATAGTATAATGCTTGAGGTTGTCTCTACAGTACATTAAAGCGATAGTTGTTTGGGGTTTATGATAGCAAAATGCAATCTGAAATGATAGTGTAAATCAAAAATTCAGCCAACTCAATGACATCTGCGATGCTCGCGAAAACTTCGGAATTTATAGAGCCACAAATCAAAGAATTCCAAACACTATTTCTAGACGATAATAAAAACATCATTCGATTTTAATATAGTTTTAGGAAATGGTTCGGTTCATTTGGACATAACTCATTGTTGAAACAAATTTATATTCTTTTATGTTTGTTTTTTCCCATTGTTTTATATTCTTTAGATTAGACACTCAATAGGTTTATTTGTATCGAAATGACACATTGTACTCTACTAACGCCTGTTGTAAACTAAAAGTTTATAAGATAACTGCTGAGTTTCTTCCTGGGCTTCTCAGCAAGATTTTAACTGTAAATTTAATATTTATGAATTCAGTCGCTTAGGGTGTGTTTATACAAGTATAAGATGTTGTTTTTGAGTTACAGAAACACACAAGTATTACATGTGCAAAGTGACATGACATAGTGTTGTAATGTTTACCTGTTAATTGTTGTCATAGTATTATTAAGTTTAAGTTCAAGTGATTTGGTGAAAGATGATCAGAATACGAGTATCAATACAGAAAATCCAGAATATTTTTTTCAATCCAGAACTCGTCTATGTACGTCACAGTGTTAAACATTTTGTGCAAGTGTGTTTGTACTCTTGTTATTAGTAAATATAGTTTTAATTATGTCACTGCGTGTGCTATCTATAAAAAAATCATAAACTAAATAAATAAATAGTAACCTATCTAGACGTCCCTGGAAAGCATGTTAACATAATGGAAAGAGGAGGAAAACGTTGTTATTAATTACAATCATGACGTCACGTTGTCTATGTCCAAATATCATGTAGGAGGACTTTTATTACAGCCTTCTGAAAGATTTCCCCTGAGGCCTTTCCAATTAACTGGGCCTTTTTTAACAAATTGAATGTGTTGAACCAACTAGATAGCGTTAATTAATCTACTCGTTTGGAAACGATGTTTTATTTTTGATTGGAAAATATGAACTCGATGTTTGCGATAAAGCAACCTTGAATGCTAACTAAATCCGAAATATGGAATAAATTTTTATTCTTTATTATTTTTCCGTTCAAAACCTAATCGCGTAACTGATTCGATTTCTGAACGGTCTCCTTTATTTGCCATGTTACAGACGATCCAAGTGATGATTCCAGTTCATGAAAGAAAGCTCTCAACTACAGTTTAAAATTAAAAATTAAAAAATGCTTAGTTTGTGATTTTTATCTGAATATTTAACAACTTTTTTTTATTTTCTAAAATGATCAATCTCGCCACCTGAATTTACGGGAAAATCTGACCGTGCCAACTTCAAGTAACTATATCTCTAATTAAAGCTTACTACAGCTTAGCTTACTATAGCTGCTTAAAGAAAATAACAAAACATCCAACATATAATTTGTTTGACAGATATGAGTAATTAACCAGAGGACAAAGTGACCATCTCACAACTTACATTCTATGAATACCATAGACACAGCAGCGGGGCTACGTTTGCTCTACAGGCAGTATGCAGGGATGAGGTCCTTAAAGTCATAGAGGGGCTCAAATCTGTCAGAATACCAGCGCTGTTGCAGCTTCACAGCTGCAGCGGCACTGCATGCTGAGACAGGGACACTGAGGCTGATATTTTCTTCTCTTTTTCTTTCCTTGTTAGTTAGTAAATACTACAATATATCTAGCAATATACCTATTTCTTACATATCACGTTTACGTATGTATGTAGGTAAAAAAAACAAACAAACAAACAAACCTACATTGGCTGACACTGACTCCAACAATAACAATAATTGTACCTACATTATATTATCGTATAAGTTTTAGAAGAATACGCAATTATTTCTTTACTTTTTAGTGCTTTGTTTTGGAATAGTTTTTTTTGAAGTTGGTTTTTTTGTTAAAATTTTTGTTTATTTCTTGATTTTTAGTGAATAGTTCTTATTTATTTTATACATCGAAAGTATCGTCCAATTACTCCTAAGAATTGAAGAGTTCCGTTTCTTTTTCATGGATCCCAATCAGGACCTAACACTCATCAAACTACTCTTGAAGTGTATCCTTTCCAATAAAAAAAGAAGAATCGAAATCGATTGGCGTGATAATGAGCTATTCGTCCATTTGTCGCGCATATGGTTTAACTAGATTTAAGACTTATATGGATTTCCCATGGATGCCACTGTCAGAACTGGACCAAATTAAAATCGGACCACACGGGCACCACCAGCTTTTAAATAAATAAAGAATTATCAAAATCGGTTGCCGTAATATTAAGTTATTCGTCCATTTGTCGTCCATTTGTCGCGCATTTTGTCTATCTAGATTTTAGACTTATATGGTTTTCTCATGGATGCCACTGTCAGAACTAGACCAAATTAAAATGGGACCATTCAGGAAGGACCAGCTTTCAAATAAAAAAAGAATAATTAAAATCGGTTCACCCAGTCGAAAGTTATGAGGTAACAAACATAAAAAAAAACATACAGTCGAATTGAAAACCTCCTCCTTTTTAGAAGTCGGTTGAAGAGAACAAAAGAAGTACAAAAAATGGACATTATGTGCGAGCATCACCCAACTGTGTGATTTCCAGCAGCACAATAACAAAAATATCCGAAAATGGCTTCACTCCCTTGTACTACTTATAGTCTACTAGGACCCTTCTGCGTATAGACTCAGGTACATGAAGTTTTTCCCGATCATCACACTCTGGAAACAAGCAACGGCCAGCAGTGGCAGCTGCTCTTCTTATTGTTGGAAGAGCTTGTTTTGATTGTTTGCTTCATTATTTGTTTGCTGAGTTTTCAATTTGATTATGTTTTTCTGCAACAGGTGGTACAGGTAATTCTCGAGGGCTACTTTCTCTTACAGTTTGATTATTTGATAAAAACGAGAAAAATATGTTATATATATTATAATATTAACAATCAAACGTAACGTAATGCGAGTGATTTGACATTGACATTGATGACAACAATGGGATGGCAAAGAAGTATATGCCCATACAGCCTCTTTATCAGTTTGTTTTTACACTTCGCACTTAATACATTCACAATACAAGTATATGGCTTTAAAATGTTCATTAAAGTGTATTGATTTAATTGATTAGGTCAAAACAGTTAAAACATAACTTACCGTAACACAAATTGAGAATAGAATTGATTGCAGTAATTGAAAACTTCTGCGTAGATTGAAATGCTCTTACAGGAAATAAAACCGTTTAGTTTTTGCACTTTTTGTTGCACTACAGAAAAGTTTGGTTTTATTAAAATCGGGAATAATTTATCTTTGACCTGCCGTCTTTAAAAACCCGATTTTATGGAAATAAATTCAACAAATTTAACATATTATGTCCGTTTGGTAACGTTTTTGTAAAATATGCAGTCTAGTTTCGCCGCCCTTCTTTCACGTATTATTACGTTACGTATTTTGTGATATAAATAAAGCATAAATACTATCAAAAATTAATCTCAGTATACCATACCTATGATCTTTAATTGATCGAAATATAAAGTTTTATTTCAAAATCCAATTAGCTAATTAGACCTAAAAACGTAATGAAAATACTCCAAAATATGCAATAAATTACGATGCACACACGCGCGTTTTGCCGTGCGTAATTTTGATGAATGGCTCATTTTTTTTAAATTGGGGTCTAAATTATTTCATGGATAGTTTATGGGCTCAAAATTTTTGATAAGTAACAGCATGGTGGCGTCGCGACGTCGCATCATTTCAAGAATGCAATTGTGAAAAGGTAAATAAGTGGTTGGATGAACTATAGTAATGTGTTGGTATGGCCAGCTCAGTGATCCTTTGCATTACCGTGCTAGTCAGCCTCATATCTGGACCTCACAACCGCTTTTCATCAGGTGGAGTGAGGACATCTTGACAGGCAATATATGAAAAAGTTACCCCGGAATTGCATTTACAAAAAAATATTACCTACACGTACACTTTGAAGTCAGTTACTGTTTTCATATTTATTGTAAAGTACAAATGACAAATAAACTGTCAACGTCAACGTTTGTCGAGTCCCTTCTTCATGGTGCTCTCTTCAGTATTCCGAAGAAAACAACCAGTGCTTCAATTCCAGTGCCTCCATTACATGCAAGTTATTTGATCGGATTACTGGTTGCTGGAAAATGTGCTTTCATCTTTGCCGAAGCTAACGTTTTGGAGACTTAAAAAAAAGATGAGCTCAGAAAATAAACAGTAGAAGCTATTAATGTAAAAGTGTAAAAGCTATAAATGTAAAAGCTATTATTTTCAACTAACTCGATAGCTCAGGAGCGTTTGTTTACTTGAAGTTGTTATTGGTTTTATTTTGGGCTCCAGGCCCAGAATTTTGAAGACAATCTCTTCTATTTAATCTGTCCTTTTTCCTGCTTATCTTCGATCAAAATAAGCTACCTGTGAAATAAGCAACACAGACGAACGGTTCGTATTGTGATTTTAAAACTCTACGACTGCAAACTGAACGCACGCAGGCGCGGGCGCAGTGGCGACCGCGGAAGTACAAACGGCTTGCGCGACTTGATAGGAATGCTTTGCGCGGTCGCCGCCGCGCCCACGCCCACGGTTGTCCTCCAGTTTGCAGCCTGAGCACTCTTGTTTTTTTTACCTAAACGAGGCTATAGGTTGACACTGAAAACAAACTAGGCCTTGGAATTATCAGCACTTAATCTGTGATTTTTTTTTCACTTTAAACTTGATTGAAATGGAAAACATTTATCAGATTGCAAAGTGGTGCTGTTACTATGCCAACCAAGTGATCAAGACGCTGTCTGTCGTTAGCTAGCTATGTCAGTTTGAGCTTGCTTAAATTAGATATCGGGAGAACTCGCACAATACAATTGGTGTCTGGTGATTTGTCCTGAGCCTTCGATTGTCTTGACCATCTGACTCTTGTTCGCAAATTAAACCAATACGGAGTCAGGAATACTGCTTCAAACTTGATGCTGTCCTACCCCGTAGATATGGCTCCCATAGACAAAAAGTCTACCGTCTACTACGTCTACGTCTAGTCTCTTGGGTTACCGGCACAATTGGGAGTCCCTCAAGGGTCTAATTTTGGTCCTTTTTGTTTCTTATTCATATAAATGACTTACCGTATTATGTAGAAGACCTATGTAAAATAGTTCTGTTTGCGGATGACAAATCTTTGTTATTTAATTTCAGCCGAAGCAAAACCAATTTTTAAGATGTTAACAAAGCACTTTCAAATTTTTTGAACTGTTTTACCATTAACATAAAATGTAAAACACGTAGATATAGACCTGAAGTTGAATGGTGATAAGTGAGAATTAGTTGATACTACAGTTTTTCTTGAAATAAAACTTGACTCAAAGTTATATTGGTCTCCTCATATAGGATGTATGTCTCTTTCCGGAAAAAATAGTTCAAATGTTTTTGCTGTAAGAAAAATTCGGCATCTGACTGATACTTGATTACTTTCGCCTTAATTCCGTAAGCAGAGACAGTTGTCGGGCAGCCAAATATATCATGTTTAGTTTTTTCATTACTGGGACGTTAGTAAATTATTTAAAATGTTTAACCACACTGTTTAAAATACTTTAGTTTCGAGAGAAAATCTACAAACCTTATTTTTATGTGTTTGAAGCTAAATGTTCCCGTAAAACATGGAACCCACTTTTGCCGATTTCCTTCTACTATAGCCGAAAAGTATTTGAGGTAAAGGTAGACCATCTGTCAAATGCCAGGTCGTCAGGGCTACTCATGATATTGTGTAATATCACTGTAAATTTCTCCTGGCGAAATACATGCGAAGCCTCTAGGCAGAAAAAATGTTTTACCCAATATTCTGAGGCTTGAGTTCTGAGGTTGGTGAATGCGAATATAATAGCATTCCCTAAAAAAACTAGTTTGTGGTTCTAGATAAAAGTAAATATAAAAGCCATACACTTTGAAATATAATTTCCCATATATGTGTTGTAGTCCAACGCCTTTTATCTGTAAAAAAAGTGCACTAATTAATGTCCAAACACTTCATCTTCGGTAAAATTCCTGAAAATAAAACAAAAATAAAACAAGAAATGAGTTTTGGGAGTACTCTTGCATATTTCGATGGCTCTCCTGTTTTTGTAAAATGTTGTTGGATCGCGCCCGGTCCGCGATGAGTGTTTGGAGAACACTCGAGTTTGGGTAAGTCAGTGGACTGAGGTAGTTTAGGAGTGACAAGACAAAAACGTTAGAGGTTTCAAGGTGTCTCGTTGGTGAGGTCCTTATAACGTTTTGATTGTTCTAACACTTATGTTTGCAGACAAAAACAATGAAAATATGCAAGTATTTTTTAATTTTATTGTGGTTGTTTTATTTATTTTTTACCAAGAGAAATATGCCAACAATTATTATTTATGGTGTAAACATTCATTAAGTGTCAGGTTTGAAGGTTACTTCAAAACAATGTCACGAGTGTCACAGAAGACGCAACATCCATCACTGTCCTAGTAAATCCCATAAACGCCATAATGTTTGAATTGAATACAACATGACATCTGTCGCGTCTGAAGCACCTTTCACAGAGATTTGCATGGTTGATATATATGCATGTTAGGGTTCAGAATATTCTTTTCCTTCGGCTAAACGAAACACAATAACATAACATACCATCACAACTATATCCCAAACGGGGTAATCAGAGGCAGGTGACTTTTGTCGTAGTGCTGAACGGAACACTCTGAAGCCCTCTTTTCTCAAATGGTATTAGAACCTGACGTGGTAGGTGGTGAGCCTTCCGCCGTTATTCTGGTTGTTTTTTTTATCGATGTTTTTCATCACCGGAGAACTAATCGGGAATTTAACAATGAACAGAAATATTGGTTCTGGCCAGATTTAAACTCAGGACCACGCGATACTCGATCCGAGTTGGGGTATTCACGCCATATTTGTACGTAACTATATATTGTATACAGGTTTACAGGTTAACCCGACGTTCATCCATAAAGAGAATGTAGTTTACATCATTTGTGACTAATTTGACTACAAAACACCATAGCCTAGGAGTAAAATAAAAAAAAACGAATAGGAACATATTCATATTATTATTTTTGTAATGTACTTTCTCACTGTAAGAAGTATGAAAATTGTCAATACAAATTGTACCAATTTGAATTGTGAAAATTCGTCAATTCAATTAAAAAAACTTAAAAGTCCATTATAAACAGTTGAGTTTGGGGTATAGTGTTTTATATTCTAATAAAAATATCGGCTTTTATCGCCTAGGTACCCTCCAAAGCATCATGAAAATTATTACATTTTGCGCCAGAGTTTACCCCCCGAAGACCGAGACACTGGTCGCGCGGTCGCTACCTCAAGTCCTCTGAAAGAACCTATAAAACCATCTCCTCTCCTGTTGTTGGTGAGTAAAGTAAAGTAAAGGTAAAAAAATCATTTATTCACTTAAGCTTTTACAAAGAAGCACTTATGAAAGGTCAAAATTCACGTAAAAAATATATATACAATAATAGAAGTAAATAAAATAATACTATAATAGTACCTGTCCTAAATAAACATAATGCGAATCTACCACTGGTTCGGTTGCTTCTTCTTCTGGTGTTGCACGCGTCCATTAGCACCTAGAAGGTGGCGTCTATCACAGATAGGTAGGTATAGTGATAGGCAAAACGGTCCCCGACGGAGACGGTAAGGATGGTGTTATCACAAATTATTCAGCTTCTTTTTAGAAAATAATTAAGTTAGATAAATAAACAAATAATGTTTTAACGATAGACATTTACGCGTAATCTTTCACCAAAAGATGATGTAGCCCAAAACATTTTGATTTCATCCCTCGGCTGGAATTTGAGTAGGAAATAATTAATTTTCCAAAGAGCCTCATTTTACCCTCACAGACTACGCTGTCACCGTGATATTAATTACTTTTTGGTACCTACCACGATAACTTGACACCTGGGGTGAGACAGGGTTTAAAAAATCCGCAAACACAACATAACATACCTAAAAATAACTTTTGTAGGTTTCGGTATCAGAGAAAATTGATGGCGATAACATGAACAATTCAAAGTATTTTACAATACAAAGTATTTTAATAAAACTTCATACACTTCTGTTATATCTTTTCGCTGGCGGCTTTACCCATTTGGACTATTGTTACGTGCTACAGCGCAGCACGTTTTCTCGCCTCGATTTCCATATTGTCCCGGGTTCGATTCACGGTCGGGTCAATTCAGGAATCGATCTTTTCAGAATTGACTCGGGTCTGGGTGTGCAGAGAGACGTCAAAGGTTTGTTTCCTTGTGTGGTAACTCGTAACACAGGGATATTAATCCCTACTTTGCCCTAATCTATACTAAACACAGTGACATACATTGCAGAAATACTAGGAATAAGGATAAAATTGCACTTCCACTCTTCAGGTTACAAAAAGTTTTAGGATCCTTTATGGGGCAAGGTATACATTACTACAACAAAATTCCAAAAACCATTTGTGAGTTACCTTTACATAGATTCAAAAATCACATCAAAACAGCTTTATTAAAAAAGGGCTATTATACTACAAAAGACTACCTTATAAATAAAAATGCCTGGGTGTAAGCGCTCTGCTCGATGCGGGATTAAATAGCTCTATTGTAACAGATGTTTTATTGTAATAGTTAATAGGTACCTAGTATGTACTGACCAACAATTTTTCTTTTTGAATTGTTTAAATGAATTTTGTTTTATATTCTTTTATGGTTGGTGTTTTCTCTGTGTTTTATATTCTTTTAGGTTTATTTGTATCATAATGACACACTGCTTGTACTTTACTAACGCCTGTTGTAAACCCAAAACAAGTTTAAAAGAGTGACTGCTGAGTTTCTCCCCGGGTCTTCTCAGCAAGAAACAACTCCCACGCGGTGGTAGAGTCGCATTATGTCTGTATACTGTTTATTTACATATCCATATTATTATGGTATTTATTTCTATTATTTAGTATATTTTGCTGTAAATTTGACGATTTGAAAGTACTGATACAGTCTATTTGAATAAAGTTATTTGATTTTGAGTTTACTTCGAGACCATTACAAGAGGTGTGTTGTCTGGTGTATATTCAATATTTAATTATTATTATTTATATAACCTATGTCACTCCCTGATAAATCTTTACTCTTTATAATATTAGTATAACTACTGAATAAAGTACCAAAATGTAGAAAAAGACTGATACCTGTGCATACTGGTAAAAAGTGCAGTTTCCTCCATGTGGACGAAGTCGCTGGCAACATGTCCTATTCTAATTTTGGATTCGAATAGGACAATATGTTGACTGGCCTATAGGTGCAATGGCAGCGATCCTGCCATTAGCACCGGAGGTCGTGAATTCGATCCCCACCCATGACAAACATTCACGTGACGAACAGTTGTGTTTGTTGTATATCTGGGTGTTTTTATCTATTTAAGTATTTATTTAGTAATATTTAAGTATGTTAATCAGTCTCTGTCACCCATAGTACGAACTCTGCTTAGTTTGGGGTCAGATCATCTTGGTGTAAATTTTCCCGGATATTTATTTATTTTAATTGTTGACAGCAACTTCTTCTACATGGAGGAAACTGAACCAACATGTCCTACCTGAATGCAAAATAAAAATTTGCTTTGAACATGAACTGACAATTTTTTTTAGTTTGTTTTCATAAATTAATAAGTTGACCGCTGGATGACGACATTCATGACGTCAGAGTCTACAAACTCTGACGAGTAACAAACTTTTCGAGACGAAGTTAGTTTAAGTTCAATGCAAAAAGGTTAATTAAATTTCACAAGATGCCTTTAATTATTCACAGTGTTTTGTTTATTACAGTTTACACTGTAAATATAAAAATTTACGTTATTTCGGTTCGCTGTTTATCATCTTGATAACAAACAATTTAACCTTCCGATATTCTCCTAACCGTCGTAAGTGATATCGAAGTATACTTTCAATACGTTTTCAATCCAATAACCAGCGCTAGGCTGTTGCGGAAGGGCGTCCCAAATTAGATTGGGGCTCATACAGTTCGATTCTTACTCGATTGGTTGTTTTCGGGAAGTGAGGTTGTGACCTTATTTTTTTTAGTTTTCTATTCGAATACGGGTGCAGATAGTTACCTTAGCCAAACGTATCATTCGCGCGTTGCCACCACTTAAAAAACTTAATTTGGTCATATGCACATAAAATGCAATCAAGGTGATACTTAACTTACAAAGACATCCAAAATGTTAATTTCTACACGGAGATTTTAATTGAATGTTTGATGAATGCAAGGAAATATCCTAAAGGCAAAGAACGCAACAGAGGCAGATTCGGCAGTGGTGATAATTGACACCAAATGACCCACAAGCTCGGTAACTCCTTGTTTTATTAAAAATGGACCCCATGAAATTTCATTCAGTGCTACAGCCACATAATTGTCCCTTAAAACTGCTTCAATCAGACTCCTAATTCTGTAAAGCACTATAAGATTTGGTGAGCGATTGATCGATAAACCTTATGGACATACTAGGCGCTAATTTAATAGGGTGTAGATAAATATATTAATGAGAAGCACTCAAAGTTGAAGTAGGTATCGGCGCGTGCCCAAGCGGTGCCGGAACTCGCTCAAGATGTTGAGATCGCGCTCGAGATCTTCCCGAGGTTGAGGGCCGGTTATATGGAGGTCGCCTTCAACTAATATTGATGACCTGCTTGAAAGTTACTATTTGTGATGAAAGTATTTTTGCGCGTTGATACAGATAGTAAGTTAATATAATTTTAACTTTTTTATATAGGTATAACGCCTTCGCGGCCAAGTCGTGACTGAGCTGTGCCCAAAATCCGGAGGTCCAAAATCCGGGTATAAAATCCGGGTCCAAAATCAGGGTTTAAATCCCAGGTCGGGCAAGGTGAGTTTTTTGATTTTTCGGACCACAGCTCGGATTTTTGATCACCAACAACTAAATAAGGCAAGAGTGGTGATTAAGTCAATACTCACCAATTGTAGCGATGACTTGATTTCAATGGTTACTTTGCCCAGCAGTGGGACAGTTTGAAGGCTTATTACTTTGCTGTTCCTTTACTTTTTAAAGATATCGATAGTATCTACCGTATTATTATTACGACGACACGGTTGGCGTAGTGCGCTGTAGAATGAGCGATGCCCAATTTTGAAATCAAAAACCAATTCCAAAACCATTTCGAGGAATAGCATTACTCAACAGTTTTCAGTGCTCAGATTTTGATTTTGTTTTGTATTTTTTTTCAATATTTGAGCAAAAAGCTACGTCCTTTGTTTGACCTTTATGACGTCACGTCTTTTTGCCTTTTTATTTTTACAATGGCAACACTGAAACCAAACGTCGATTGACAGTTGACTCTTGTTGTCATAACACGAGTTTCGTTCGAGGTTATTGTTTGTTTTAACGACCCTGCTGCCTTTGGATTACTGCTTGCCTGCCACATCACACACACATACATCAGGGCGTCACATTGACCCCCTGGATTCCCCTGGATTCTGAACTTACTGTTGCTGCCTACACGTTACTGTTGCTTTTACTACACGGATATCTGATCTGCCTAACATTTGGAAAATGTTGGCAAGTACTTCACAAAATACGAGTAGCTTTGTTATAGCTGACTCTCGCAACTTACGTAAAAGGGAAGATTGTGCAAGAACATAGAATCCACAATAAACTGTACACAGTTACAGCCAGGGTTATTGAAACTAATGACATAATCACAGATGAAAATTGTGAGGATTGTGCAGCATCTGCAGGTAACTTAATTCTTTTCAATGTCTGTTTCTATGTTAGCTCACTTAGTAGCTGTTATGTTATGTGAGACATACACTTGTCCAGTAGTAAAGGAAGTAGACAGGAAGAGTGCGTTAGGACAGCAGGTTACAATTTTCCAAGTGACTCATTCTACTTGCTTTGCCACCGAAAATAAAATAAATTTATAACAGCTGCTTACCTTGCATTACACTACATGCATCTGATTTCCTGTAGCTTTCTATTTAATTAGAATGGTATCCCGATGGAATATTGTAATGAACTGCAAAATGACTATATAATATTTTTTTGCGCCAGACAACACACCTCTTGTCATGGTCTCGAAGTAGGGATAAATATCCCTGTGTTACGGAGTACTAGACAAGGAATTAAGCCAGGGGCATCTCCCATCACACCCAGACCCAGGCCAATTCAGAAAATATCATTGCCTGCATCTTCTAAGGTGCAGGCAGCCGGCTCCGTAGGCAGGATCACGAGTTTCTTCGTGGGTCTGCGAAGGGTCCCTCCGCGTGTGCGTACGTCGACAGCTCTCGTCACTCCGTCGGGGCCCGGGAACACTGCAGTCACCAGTCCTCGCGGCCATGTGTTGCGAGGTAGTGTCCCGTCCGCGATGAGCACGACGTCGCCGATCTTGATGGGGGGCCCTCGTCCATGGGGCTCCCGCCGGTGTTGCAGCTCCGGCAGGTACTCCCGCAGCCACCTGGCCCAGAATAGGTCGGCCAGGCGCTGCGATGCGCGCCAGTGTGTGCGCCCGATGAGGTCTGCGTCGTTGAAGGCCCCGGGCACCGGTGTTGCAGCTGATCCGCCGAGTAGGAAGTGGTTTGGCGTTATGGCTTCGGGGTCCTCCGGTTGCACGGAGACGTGGGTGAGAGGCCGGCTGTTGACCGTGTACTCGGCCTCTGCCAGCAGCGTAGCGAGCACTTTCTCGCAGGGGTGGCGTTCGTGCAGCGCCGTCGAAAGCGCCACCTTGACGCTGCGTACTAGGCGCTCCCAGGCCCCACCCATGAAGGGGGCACCGGGAGGGATGAACCTCCAGTTGATGGTCCTCTTGCTCGCCTCCTCTTCTGTGGCTTGATCCATGGCCCGTCGGAGCTCCTTGTCGGCACCCTGTAGGTTGGTGCCGTTGTCCGACCAGATCTCAGCAGGACACCCTCGTCTGGCTATCATGCGCCGTAAGGCCATGACCGCCGAGTCCGTGCTGAGCGTCGCTGCGACTTCCAGATGAACTGCCCGTGTAGTCAGGCAGGTGAAAAGCGCGACGTACCGCTTCTGCGTCGCTCGGCCCACTGTGATGGTGAGGGGCCCAAAGTAGTCGACCCCGGTGTAGGTGAAGGGCCGGTGGTGATGCGCCAGCCTACAGGCGGGATGATTGCCAGTAGGCGGTACTGGCGGCGCGCTCCTCTTGATGCGGCACGGTAGGCAGCTGTGTATGACCGCCCTTGCCGTCGGTCGAAGTCGCAGGATCCAGTAGTGCTGTCTGCACTCGTTGATGGTGGCCTCCACCCCGGCGTGATGTAGCCGGCGGTGGATGTACTCGATGTACAGGCGTGCGAGGCGGTGGTCTCCGTCGATCACAGGCGGCCTCTTCATCTTCTCGGTGATGTCGTTAGCGGCATCTATGCGTGTTTTGAGAGTTATCACGCCGCTCGTCATTTCCGTCGCCAACTTTTGTAGGCGGCTGTTGCTGGGTGGTCTCTGGCCGTTGCTCATCAGTCTTCTTTCTTCATGAAAACTATCTTCTTGGCTGGCTTTTACCAGCAGAGCTTCGGCGGCACGCAGGATGTCTGCGCCCAGCACTGTGTAGCGTCGATCTTCATCTTCTTTCTTCTTCTTGATGATTTTCGCGCCCTGTTGCTTTCGCTGCCTCCGCCATGTAGGGTCATCTTCTGCGTTCTTCTTGCTGCGTTTGTAGTGGACTGTATTCTTCTTTCTTCGGCACAGCTCTATGAATTGCAGAACCCTGGCAGTGCTTCTTAATAGTCGTTCCCAGCGCGAGAAGCGCGCGCAATCGGGAACACTATTTCTCAGCGCGGTAGGCGGCATCTTAATCACTGTCACACACACTTTTTCTTCGCCCGTCTGTTGTACTGGGGTGATTGTCTCGCCGGGCCATGTGGATGGGTCGTCTCGCAGGAAATCAGGACCTTGAAACCATCGATGGTGGACGTTCAGCTCTTGCGGCACATCTCGGGTGGCGTCGTCGGCCACGTTCAACTTTGTGGGCACCCACCGCCACTCTTTCACTGCACTATTTTCTTCAATCGCAGCTATGCGATGCGCTACGAAGGGGCGATAGGAGCGCGCACCGGTGCGTATCCATGCGAGCACTGTCTTGCTGTCTGTCCAGAATGTCTTCTCGTCGGGCTTCTCGTCGTGTTCTTCCATCACTGCTGCTGCCATTCTGCTTCCCATTACCGCGGCCTGCAGTTCAAGGCGTGGTATCGATGTCACCTTCAGCGGCGCCACTCGTGCTTTGGCGAGGACGAGTGAGACTTGAGTCTCGCCCTCAGCCGTCTCGACGCGCCAGTAGATAGCGGCGGCATATGCAGGCCTTCAGGTGGCCTATCCACTCCCGCCATTGTACTGCGAGATCTTCGTCAATCTTCTGATCCCCGCCTGTGCCTCGGCGCCACGTTTCCTGCAGTATCTGCTTCGCCCGCGTTGTCACTGGTGATGCGAAGCCGAGGGGGTCGAAGAGTGTCATAACTATTTTCAGTAGTCCTCGCTTGGTTGGCTCGCCGCTCGTCAGTATGTCAGTTGGCAGGCGGGCCAAGTCAAGGTTGAAGGCGAGAACATCAGCGCCGGGTTCCCAGATGAGCCCGAGGACGCGCTCCATCTTCGTGCAGTCGTGCAGGTCGATGGGCGTCTGCTCACGCCGTTCTCCTAGGCCTTCTAGGACGCCCCGTGTATTGGACGCCCATTGTCGCAGCTCGTAGTGGGCCTCTTGATGTATTTTTCTCACTGCGCGCGCCGTTTTCGTAGCTTCCTCTTCTGTCGGAAAGCTCTGCAGATAATCGTCGACATAATGATTTCTTATTATGGCGTCGACTGCCGCCGGGTCAGTGTCTTCATGCTTCAACGCGTTGATGTTCTTCACGTAGATAACTGTGGCCGGGGATGACGTCGCACCGAATATTAAAGATGTCATCCGGTACTCGTCTGGCTGGTGATCACCCCTCTTGTCACCTCTCCACAGGTATCTTAAAGCTTCTCTGTCCTCAGGTTTGATTTTCACTTGCATGAACATCTCAGCTATGTCGGCCGTAACTGCGACTGGGTGTTGTCGGAATCTCATAAGGACCCCAGGCAACGACTGTAGCAGGTCTGGACCGGTGAGCAGGTGGTCGTTGAGCGACACTCCCTTCGTCTTGGCTGCGGCATCATGGACCACCCTGACTTTTCCCGGCTTCATAGGGTTCAGCACAGGAAAGTGGGGCAGGTACCATGTCTTCTTTGTTGTTTCTGGCGGCGCGCGCTCAGCGTAGCCCTTTGTTATGAGCGCGTTCATGTTTTCTTCGTACTTCTTCTTGAGCTGCGGATCCTTATCAATCTTCTTCTCTGTATTGAGCAGCCTGCTGTAAGCGTTGTCGTAATTATTCGGCATTACGACATTTTCTTTGTTCCACAGAAGCGCTGTCTCGTAGCGCCCGTTGTCCAGCTGTTTCGTATTCTTCTCCAGCATGCGGATAGCACGCTGTTCTGGGTCACTCGTAGGCAGCTTCGGAGTTATGGTGAGGCTCTCCAGTGCGAAATGATGCTTCAGTTGCTCGTCCATGTTGGCGTCCACGTCGACCAGGTGATGATTCACGTAGTGAACGCGCTGTCCCAGTGCGCGCGTATGCGCGCCATGCAGCACCCAGCCCAGTGGTGTGAGAGAGGCGACAGGTTGATTGCGCCGACCCCTCCTCACCTCAGTGGCAAGCAGCAGGTGCCAGTTGTCTTGACCGATGAGCAGCCTTGGTGCGGCGTCGCTTGTAGTGAGCTGAGCCGCAATGTCCGCTATGTGTCGGCAACCGGCTAAGTCCTTGTTCGTCACCCGCTGCGCCGACAGTTGCAGGCCGTCGAGTGTGTGCGCCTGTATCTTGCATCTTCCGGTCGCCCCATGTAGGGTGAGAGCGACACGCCTTGACTTGGCTGCATCCACTTCTGTGTTCGCGATGGCCTCGATGTGGAGAGGATCGACCGGCCCTCGGGCGCCGGTCAGTTTGGCGATCTCGGCGTCGATGAGCGTGACCGTCGATCCGTCGTCCAGAAGCGCGTGTGTGTCTATGTCGCCTTTAGGCCCGGATATGCGCACCGGCACTATCTTAAGATAGGCCTGCGTCTGCCGGGGCGTCCATGTCGAGGCGACGATCTTGCTGCTGGCGGCTTCCATCTTGGCTTCCATCGGTTTTCTGTTGTTGTTGTGGAGCAGGGCGTGATGCAGTCGGCTGCACCCATCTATGTTGCAGATCTTCTCCCTGCAACTGTGTTTACGTGTTCTGTGACGTAAGCATCTGAAGCATAGCGACTTGTGTTTCGCTAACTCCCATCTTCTGTCATGTTCCGCTTCGGTGAACTGCTTGCAGCTCCAGGCGTAGTGGCCGCTCTTCTTGCAGACGGGGCAGTTGTCTTCTTTTTCAGTCTGCGCTTCCTCCGATGTCGCGAATGTTTTCTGCGCTCTGCGGTGAGGTTGCGTAGGCCCCGCTGATTCTCGTATCTCTTCCGGCTGTGCGTAAGGCCCGCAGCGGTCGGCTTCGCGCTGTAAGAAGCGAGATAGTTTCAATAAATCGGCCTCTTCTAGTTTCTGTTCAGCGGCGAAGTCGAACCATCGATACCGCATCGCCGGCGTCAGCTTTTCAATAGTCGCTTTGGTGACCTCCGGGTTATAGAGGTAGTAGAGTTTTTCAAGTGCGCGAAGTGTAGCCACGATGTTTGCCACCTTTGTCGCGAAGACGCACAGGTCCCTCGGTGCATCAGACGGGCGCGGCAGGGCCCGCAGACGCTCCAGTTCAGCGAGGGCGATGGCATCAGGGCGACCGAAGCGTGTCTCGAGGGTCTTCATTATTTCTTCGGGCTTCGCTCTGAAAATCAGCAGACTCTCTACGACTTCTTTTGCTCTTCCCCGTAGGCTGCGACGAAGCCGTGCGATGTTCTCCTGGTCGGTATTCAGGCTTGCTGTCTCATTGTAGGCGGCACGGAAGGATAACCAATCTTGATATGCGCCGTTGTATGACGGCAGCTCCGATAGATGACGCGACGGCGCCATCTGTTGTCCAGCTTTGGCGGCGAGCGCGATCGCGGACGCCAGCTCCGCCAGGTTTATGGTTTGCGGTCGCTGGGGTCCGGCTGCGTCCTCTCCCGCCGGTGTAGCAGCAGGCATCGTTTTGATAGCAGGCGTCCGCGGCGGCGGCAGCGGCGGCGGCGCGTGCTCTGATTTTTCTCGCAACTCGTAATGTTGCTTGAAGACAGCCGCATCTCCCGGTGTGGGGCGGCGGGCGTCGCTCTTCTGTGGCGGCACCGTTATTCTGTCTTCTTCATTCTGCGTCGGCATGAACGGCTGTTCAGCCTCGGCCATCGTCTGGCTCTTGTCCAGCCAGTCCGTAACCCGTCGCGCTGTATCCCGCTTCGTAGTTACTGTTCAATCTTCTCCGCTCTCCGCATCGCTTTCTTCTTCAAGGGCGGCGACACGGGCGGCAGCAAGATCCACTTGGAGGCGCAATAGCTCTTGTTTCGCTTTGGCGAGCCGCGACCGTCGAGACTTGGTCGATCGTCGGGCGGACCGAGGAGGCGCCCCTCTCTCGGCTTCCGGGTGGCAGGGGTCGCTGGGCGGGCCCCCTGCTTCATCTTGATGACACTCTCGTGTTGTTATTTGAGTTGTACTTCCATGGTCCCATGTTCGCGTGCTCGTCGTGTCGTGGCTCGTAGTGATGCTGACCGGAGAGAGGTCCTGCCCTCTTGACGGACAGACCCCAGTGCGCGCCCCCTCCGAGGCTATAACTCCCGCGGGTGGCGGCCCATCAGGTGCGGAAGGCCCTCGGGGTGACACGCCAGCAGCGTGGACAGCATCTGCAGCAGCGGCGGCACGCGGCCCGGCCGCGGTGGCGGCGGCGGCGGCGGCGGCTGCGGCGACAGCAGCGACGACGGACGGCATCTCTGGCTGGACGGTGGAGGCGGCGATAAGAGAGCCCTCGGGCTGCTCAATCGCGGCTGACGGCGTGGCATTACGCTCGCTGGGCGTAGCGCGTCCCGACGGACGACCCGACGTGGAGCGTGTAACCGGCATGTTGACCACTATTCACAACCAGTAACCACTACCAAACCCAAGCCAATCCAAATAATCCCGACTCGGAAGGACCAAAATGTACCGCACCACACTGTCGAGACTCACTCCTTTGCATAGAAACAAACGAACAGTGCGATGGGTACGTTCGGGGGCCGGCGACTGACTCGGGTGGATTACGTGGTTGGGAAATAATAGACAACGGGTTTATATAAAAGCGAACCCGCTGCCAATACTGCCAGTTACACGATATGTTGTTTCCCCAGTATGCGACGATTCGTTCAGGTCCCAGACTAGACGGCTACGCTGATCCAGGCTTCCACTCCTTCGCCAGCTAATTCTGGCAACTTGCTGACTCCTTCAGGTTCTTGCTGACTTCTTCAGGTTTCCTTGTTTACTGCTCGGAGTCTTCCAGATGAGTGCATGATGGCCTCTGTTATGGCCCTATATTTGTATTCAATATCTCACTCGCAATCAGTATACTAATGCCGCGCGCAAATCGTATCGCGTCCACCTATCGCGATGCGCGAAAAGTGTGCGAGCGAGACAACCTATCTTCCCCCCTGTACTGGCAATATTAGCAGAAAGTTGTGTATTTATTGATAAAACTTAAACCTATTTACTATCCTACTATGTACAACTTATTCCTATTTACTTATTTCTACCTAACTTGCAATGAAACACTATTATTCATGTTTTATTAGGGAAACTCACAACAATGTAAATAGAAAACTAAATCATAATAACAAACATAATAGAATAGAAATCACTTGGGTTTTACAAAGTTTATCACTATACACAACATAAAAACGGCTGATTCTTAACTAGTATTCTCCGTAATACATAAGTTAACTAAACACAATGAATCTAGCCCAAACTATAATCACTAGGCACATAAACAATATCTACTATGTGCGCAGAATACAATACTTCACGATAATCAATTAACTCGTAATCTTGTTATCACTGTTATCATAGTCTAGCCTACGTAGGCTGTTCTGCACATATTCGATTTTAATAAATGCAATTTCATAGTTTTACTCGTACATTTCTTCATTATATATTTTGATATTTTTTATATATTTTTTTTATATTGCCCGTCAAGATGACCTCACTCCACCTGATGTAAAGCGGTCGTGAGGTCCAGATATGAGGTTGACATGCCCAGTCATTCAACGAATCACTGCCTGCAGAAATGCCTTTTCACGCCCCGCTTGAAGAACCCGGGACTATACGAGGAAGGAAACACATGTGCTGGAAGAGCGTTCCACGTCTGGATGGTACAACAAAGAAACGAGTCACTAGTTCGGGTAGTCATTCTCGTTCGGGCCAACAAATGTTGAATTGTGTGTGGGTGACGCCGTGTAGTCCAGCACGCGTGGTACGGGAGTGGAAAGGTGAGGGTGGAATAAGCTGGAATAACTCGTCAGAGCATTCCCCATTGTAGAAGCGAAAGAGAACACTTAGCCTGGAAATGTCTCTACGCAATTGGAGAGGCTCAAGGGTTAAAGTTGCCTCTGGGTTTCCAATAATACGGATAGCACGCCGCTGCAACCTGTCAAGAGCTTCGATTTTCGAAGATTTTGTGTTATTAGGTACCCATGGATCAGGTGACTTAAAAAATAAACCTACTACAAACCTAAAAAAATAAAAAGAATAGCAACATATGACCTGAAACCGTAAAACTGAAATGTTCATTAACATGACATTTCAGTTTTCAGCTTTTTACTAGCTTATTAATATACCTAATTGCATTCAAATGATTGGCTGAATGGCCAACAAAACATTAACGTTATTGCTTTCCAATCGTAATCAAAACAAGTGACGATTGAAATACAAAACTATGTCAATATTCATAATAAACCCATCCAATTTATTACACGGTTGGATTTAACACGTTCGCATTCACTAAATCAATACTACTGAATTACTTTGTGTTGTTAAAATGTATTTTGCAAACAACAATCGTGATTAGTATACACGCTCGCTCATTCTAGATTGGAGAATTGGTCGAATTCAAAATGAAAATAGTACGATGACACCTATTTGCACATATTTTATCTTTATTTATATCTATTCACACTTGCTACTATCAACAAGATAAAATAAAGCAAATTCATAGCTACAATTAATTTAACCTACACGTCAGCAAAGCTTTGGTGCACTTACATTACAATTTAGTGCTTAATGGCTTCGTTGGTGTCGCGTTTGCTAACGTGAAATTTGTATGCATTCACAACTTAAATTAGCTGAAATAATGCGAATACAGAGTGCGGTGACAGTGGCATTTATGCAATTATTTTCTATATCCTGGTTTCATTTGTATTCTTGTCAGCGCAATAATAAGCCTCGTGCAATAATTATAAGCGTCCTCGGACTCCAACTCGGATCGCGGATCGTGGGGTTTCAAATCTGGCCAGAACCAAAAACCTTTGTGTTCATTGTTTAATTTCCGATTAACCCTCCGGTGATGGAAAACATCGATTAAAAACCAAATCAACCCGGATAGCGGCGGAAGGCTCACTACCTACCTTGGGTTCTAATACCATTAGTGAAAAGTGGGCTTCTGAGTGTTCCGTTCACCGTGACAGCAACAGTCACTTGCCTCTGACACCCTGTTTGGGATAAAGTCGTGATGGTATGCAATAATAAGACTATAATATGAACTTTGTATACCACTACTGGGAAAGAGCCTGCATCATTAAAATCTACATTTCCACTTCTCATGCTCTAAAAGTACGCCAATATAGCCCTACGAAGCGTGACAAAGTGACCACTTTAGTCCCTAGGGAGTAAAAAGTAATTCGTTTTTTAATTTCCTTCATGTGACAAAGACAAACTCAAACAGCCAGTAACGATATACTATTATCTGTGGAGTGTGGACAGTCTTCATTGCCAAAATGTTGAGAGTTTTAGTTCCATGGTGTGTCCACAAAGAAGGTGGCGCAATGTGTTTTAAATTGTTAATCTGTGGTCACTTCAGAAGAAAAAACTGACCACTAAAATTTCAGAACTTTTGTCAAGTGTAAAGTTCGGTTTTAAATGTTTTTGTACTAAATTGTAATTTTTTTCGCACTTAAAGTGAAAAGTACAGTTTGCAGCTCGAGACTAAACGCCAACTTAATATACCCTCGGTTTCATTGACTCCCTCGCACGCTCGGGAGTCAAACCACCTCTGGTATATTATGGCTTCGTTTAGTCCCTCGATATAAAATATACTACTTGATTAAGACTTAATCACCATAGTATCCATCCATGAAAAACGTAGATGATGACGAATTATGTATAATGTTAGATATAATAATGTATAATGTTAGACTGGCCTGTTGGCGCAATGGCAGCGATCCTGCCTTTAGCGCCGGAGGTCGTGGGTTCGATCCCCACCCATGACAAATATTTGTGTGACGAACATACGTATTTGTTGTGTGTCTGGGTGTTATTATCTATTTAAGTATGTATTTAGAAATATTTAAGTATGTTTATCAGTCTCTGACGCCCATGTTACAAGCTCTGCTTACTTTGGGGTCAGATGATCTTGATGTGCATTGTCCCAGGTATTTATTATTAATGTTGTTACACTTTTGAAAATACCTTGAAAAACCAAATTAATCATTATTTTTATTTAAAAAAACCAGAAACAATCAGCACCCTAGTAAGTTTTATCATCATGGAATTACGTTGGGGCGTTATGATTTAGCCACAAACAGATCTTAACAGAGTCTGCAAGAAATCCTTCATGTAAAAAAAATACACTGAATAAAACCTGTTCACGGAATATAACTTGTACCTACGAAATACTCGTAATACCCCGTTCAAAGTATATTTTTTTACGCAAGTCCCGTAGTCAGGGAACTTACTAGAACCAGACAAGGTAAAAGATTTATACCCTCAAAGCATTACGAAGGCCCGCTTCAACTTTTCACCTTACCACCGGTTTTCTGACTCAAGTCGCTCTTTCAATTTGTCTTACAAACTTTTTGTGGCGTTACCAAAAATCTGAGAAACTTTTCGGGTGGGCTAAGACAGGAAAATACCTAAAAGTTTATTCTGTTTGTTAATTCAAGATCTTGTCTTAAGGGCCGTATTCACTTTGACTAGTAGTAAGTGCAGGTGATTAGTGCAGGTGCTTAGTGATTATGAGAAAACACGTGTGGACAGCGGTTGATTAGTGCGATTGAATAGAACACGCTTCTAATCACTTCACGACGCGGGATACTAATTACTCGCAATAATCTATCGCTGTCTTCAAGTGTTTTCTCATAATCACCAAGCACCTACACTAATCACTTGCACTCGCACTAATCAAAGTGAATACGGGCCTTTACGCCGTCAGTAGCTACACAGTGAACTCTGTACAATGCTAACAAAATACATTAATGAATAAAATACAATCTGGGACATCTTATACCAAGATCATCTGAGACTGATAAACATCCTTAACAATTACCTGTCAGACAGCAGACATAGTAGAAAAAATATTTAAAAAATATTTATTAACACATCTGAAGTTATTAAAATGAATCTAAAACTAAAAACCTTAAAAAATATAATTTAAAAACTAAAATATATTATTAAAAGAAGTCCCTTTAGGCAAGGTTCCGAAGATACTGGCAGCGTTCCCTCTTTGAATAGCTAGACTAATTCTTTGTCCGAGGTAGCTGCCATCCTTCGGTCTCCTGTGATGTCGACTAACCTTTTTGTTATTTCCTTAAAAAGCCTTATAGCGCTAGGACCCCACGGACCAAGGGTCTCGACACCGAATGGAACAAAATCATATTAGACATAGAAAAAATAATGTGTTGTTTCACATTTATTATGATACATATTTTGTTAAAAAGCTTTGGCATCTTGAGTTTATCTTTATAAAAATAACTACGTTTTGAAACATCATAATAAAAACACCACGAACATGTGAACAAGAAAACTTAAAGTACAAATTCCCCCTTTGCTATCCAATATCTCGTGGTGCTTCAGAAATGCAATGTATTATTTAAACGAATACTCACAATACATTTCGTGTATTCGCTTGCAACAGTAAATTTCAGGCACCTGTATGTAATTTAGACCAATAGGAATTTCAATATTGTGTTTCGACGTGCTTGAATATATGTGATAGGTTTATGGGTTCTAGCTTTTTTAAACAATGTTATACCTGAACTTAGAACGAAGAAACTGGTACAACCAAATGTTTTTGTGTTTCTTCCCAGCTTTCTTTGGCATCATAATAATAAATATACGACTTTATTTTATCACTTGGTTTTGATGATGGATATCGTTCGCTTAGATAAGTGTGTCGTCAGTATTGTAGTAAGACTATTTAACTCTTACTGTTAGCCAAAGGTCTCCGCCAAGGCAATCAAGTCACGCCTGATTTATATGTAAATTCGATTTATATATTTTTATATTGCCCGTCAAGATGACCTCACTCCACCTGATGAAAAGCGGTCGTGAGGTCCAGATATGAGGTTGACAAGTTCAGTTATTCAAACGAATCACTGGGCTGGCCATCCTCACCTTGAAGGCTGCCTTTTCACGCCCCGCTTGAAGAACCCGGGACTATAGGAGGAAGGAAACACATGTGCTGGAAGAGCGTTCCACGTCTGGATGTTACGACAAAGAAACGAGTCACCGAACCTTTTAGTTCGGTCCAACAAATGTTGAATTGTCTGTGGATGACGCCGTAGTCCAGCACGCGTGGTACGGGAGTGGAAAGGTGAGTTACTAATTTTAAATTTTGGTCTTGGGTTTATTTCTCATGGCGCCAAAGTATTTTTAATCAACTCGCATTTGACAGTCAATACCCAGTTAATCTCGCTTGAGTTTCTAGGATCAGGTCGAATTTTTCTAGTTTCTGTCTTTGTGAAGAAAATAGTGCATTCTTTAATGCCAAAAAAAAAATTCACTTATCCTATAGCTAGTTTCGTCAAATATTTGCATAAATATTTCTTTCGGGTGTTATAGGCGCTTACCTATAACATTGATGAAACAACGTTGGCTTACAACGTAAAATACACTGGATAAATTCGCCAGATCTGTTAACGGCCTCGGTGGCTCAGTTGGAAGAGCAGCTGGGTAGCTAATCTGGGTAGATTGTGTTAGTTCGCGGGTTCGTATCCCGCTTGAGTCACTAGGATCAGGTCGAATTTTTCAAGTTTCTGTCTTTATAAAAAAAAATAGTGCATTGTTAATGCTAAAAATAAAAATTCACTTAATACCCATTATTTGCATTATGTCTGTTGTTACCCAATTTATTAAATCATCGGAACAAATTGGTGTCTCCAATCTTAACAACAAGATTACGTTCTCATATTCGCGACCTAAATCCGCCTGTGAAGTATTACATCGAAATTAATAATTACAAACCCATAATTATTTCTCCTCATCTCAATAAACACTATTCTGGACTTTACCACACGTTCATACAGTTGAATTCCCAATGCCATTCCTAGTCTCAGATTTCTAAGCCTATTAACCCTTTATCTGCTTATAATTATACGTAAACAGTGAAATAAGGATAAATTTCTCGTTCAGAAGATAAGATAAGAGAACAATACGTACTCGGAACTTTGCGTTGTTACGATTTAGGGGAGATCTGGAAGTTTTATGGTCTGAGGCTTTGTGTTATAACAATCAACACTTAAGAGTCGGAAGTTAACGTACCCTTTAGTAGTCAGAGGTCCAAAATATCTGCTCAAATTTCTTGTCTGACGCAAAAAAATCTTTTTTTTTATGGTCTAGCATTTGTCCTTTTTTGTAATTTTTATACATTTCTTGATTAATCTAAACGCGTGTTCTCGGTGCCTTATATAAATTTGAATAAAATAAAATAAATGTAATGTTAATCATTTTAGTGAATAAGTCCTTTTAGTGAATAAGTCCTTTTAGTGAATTAGTTCTTCAAAGTCATTTATAACTAACAATAATGTTAACTTAATTGAATGTAGTGTAATGATGTGTATGGTGTATGGTTTGAAATAATTAAATTTCATTTAATTTATTTGTAATATTATAAAGAGGTAAGATTTGTTTGCTTGTTGGTATTGAATAGGCTCCGAAACTAATGGGCCGATTTTAAAAATTCGTTCACCAATATGAAGCTACATAATCAGGGAGTGACATAGGCTAATATTTTTTTAGGCTAACAGAGCCTCTCCAGTAATTCTCAAAGCAGCCGGTAATAGAAGGATGCTCCACTATACTTTAGCAGCTAGTTGCAGGCCTATTCGGTCTCCTTCAAGTTTTCACGCAACTTACACGAATACCATTAAGGTTTGCCCTCACTTGGAGCATTTTTCTGGTATGTACAGTTACAGAGTCGAGCATTACATCAGTGAGGGAGAGGAACCGAGCATTATATGAATTTTGTAAGGCAGAATTGTAATGTAAGTTCAATTTCGAGATTTGAAATGTGCATTACAGGCAACTGCTCAAAATCTAATCTTAAACGTTTCATTACAGGAAAATGCTGATGATGGACCACCTTTAAATGAACAATCCATACTGTTTTGCCTTTAAGATTTCATTTTTTTTTCATTCTCACTATCATGTCGACAATGTACACGCTGAGCTTTGCCGCCTTCCTCCTTTAGAGATTTCCTCATTTCTGATTAGATCATGAAGTGAAATACTGAGTCCTTTCCATAGCTTGTTATACGTAGGACATCAAAAATAGATACAACATACACGAAATATCCTAACCTAAGTGATTTTATTTCCGTTCTCATAAAACCTGTCTACGAGTTCTGTTTCAATCGTAATAATATTTGTATATGACCCTCTGAACCCTACGAAATGACAATAAAGATGAAATTGGCAAAAAATCTCAACGCCCAATTATAAACCTTTGTTTGAAAAAGATCCTAATTGACAGACGAACGCAGTGAAAATTATTTTTACTTTGTAACCTGGGCTAATTTCGGAGCAGGGATAATTTTAAAGATAATTTGAACCTTTTTTGTAAGTAGCAGAATAATAATAAGCTAAATGAATTAATTAATATACAGAATTAAAGCGAAGTAGTCACAATTTGCTTGACAGCCGTTCATTTTTGTAAGTAACTGTTCCTTAAAAAAAAAACAAAATAAAATGTTTACTGTGTTATTTTTTTCATAAACAAAGAAGAATACAAGCGATCTTGCTTTTTAATTATTTGTCATTGATGACCATGTGAATATCTTTATGTGTGAAATTCATCACCCTTGAATTTTGCAAGGCTACATTTTTTGCATCCCTCGCCCATGTCCATATTATACTTTATTTTTGAGGATCTTTTTTAGATTTACTATCTTATTGAATTACATGCTGTCTTATATTATTTTAGAAATCACTTAAAGCTTTCATAGCGTCCGCTTATAATAGCCGCACACCCGCTCGCTTGACCGTTGAGTCACTTCTAATTTTTTTTCGTTGCTTTGCATATTAAACTGACAGACTGCCAAAATCGTTGTCATTTTTGACGTGTTTTCTTAAAACCGCAAAAAAAAACAGTTTGACTTAACGACTTTTTGGGGTTCTCATTCCTGCTTTGGCGACTTACCTCAAAAATAACCGTCTGTTCAAAAGATAATGGTGCGACATTATACAATGTACTACCGTTCACTTTTGGGTTCGCTGCTCTCTTTTCCAATACTTGTTCTGAAGGCTGACTTTCCACTGTAAGTGCGATAAAACTGCATGATTTGAGGTCAAAACTTTTGGTCAGCAGCAGTTTGTATTTTTTTGCTATTGAGAAGGAAAGGAGAAAAACTGATTTTCATTGATAGATGGTGTCTTCATTTCAACGGCAGAGCCATTTACTCAGTAATGAGACGGTAAACAGAGGTCTATATTGGAACGCTTAATTTTTTGTATCCCTATTGTCAATGGCCCACAAACTATTGGCCTAAAATTTGTTCGCCCAATAATCACAATGTCCTAAACAAGTTTGACCTATTTCATTCATAGAGTTTAGGACATTGAAAATTAGAAATTATGAAATTAGGGCTTTCAATGTTTAAGCGACATTATTTGGTTAATTGCTAGTAGGTACAGGTAGCTGCAATGCGTAAACTTTGATTAAGCTTTATGTAATAAGTTTAAAAAAGTAGTAATCTACTCAGGAATTAAGGCTTTTCAAGATGGTATGCCACAGGGTCGCCATCGATATTAAATAAATTTCACACAAAGAAATAGGGCTAATTGCGAGAGGTCGTGAACTTCTTTTCGTGCAGCACTGCTTTCTTATTAGAATGTTATAGCTCAGAAAACGAATATACGTAAGTCCCTCCATATGTGTGAAAACCAAGCCGCCCACTTTTTTGACGCATTCTAAGACGCCACGATGGCGATGTGAATTCTCTAGTTATGTGAATTATTCATTTCTCAATCGATTTAAATCGAGTTCATGGACATAATAAAGGTGAATTGCCAGGACATTTATGAAGCAGCGTCAGTAGTAGAGCGACTAGTAAAGTACTTAATATACTAATGTCATCTTTACATATAATGAATGTATATTATCTACTCTGGTGGATAACAAGACTTCCGCCCTTTCGATGCCACAGCCGATTCTGCATTCCAAAATGCAGAATGCGCTTCAAAATGAAGAGAAATACTTTTCAATTTTAACAATTCCCGCCACGGGTGTCTGGACGATAGTTATAATGAGAAGAACATTTTGCATTTATTTGAGAATAGCTCATAGAAATTTGTAAATCTGAGTTTAAAGATACAATATTCGCTTACTTAAATCACTTTGATAAAAATTGGGCAACACATTTTTTAGACAAAGATAGAAACTAGAAAAAATCAACCTGATCCACCGTTTCACAGTCCGGCTGCTCTTCCAACTTTATTTTTCTAGTTTCTGAACTATCTTTCTGTAGAAAAAAGTGCATTGATACATGCTAAAAAATAAAATTCACAATACATTTTATGGTGGCAAATGGAATTATAATTGTCAGTATTACAATAGCTACATGGTACCTACAGCTAAATATCTTACAATCATTAGTGGAGGACAAGGGATATCGAGAAACAAACTTGACTAGCCTGTTGGCGCAATGGCAGCGATCCTGCCTTTCACGCCGGAGGTCGTGGGTTCGATCCCCACCCATGACAAACATTTAAGTGATTAACATTTGTGTATATATTTAAGTATGTATTTAGAAATATTTAAGTATGTTTATCAGTCTCTGACACCCATAATACAAGCTCTGCTTAGTTTGGGGTCAGATGATCTTGGTGTGAATTGGCCCAGATATTTATTATTATTATTTATTAATATTAAACAGTTTTTCCTGTATAATCGATCTTTAAAATAAGATAAAAAAGACACCAGGGGGGCTAGCCATGAGCAACACGCCACGACGATTTCTACAAAAGAAATCATTCAAATGCATTTTTGCAAATGATGATACATTTGAACGATTTCTATTGTAGAAATCGTCGTGGCGTCTTGCTCTTAGCTTACCCCCAGATAAGATTGTAATTACCTTTTCAAAACCATAATTTTCACTTGTTTTTTTTTTTAAGTAATTAAGAAACGATAATTTGATATTGAATATGTTGACAAATAACCTATTTTTGGTCCCAAATTCGAACATCCAAATGAGATCGCCATTTTGCCCTGCTTTGTATTTAATAATAATATAATCTCAAGCTTCTAGTTCATTTGCTCTCTTTCTGTTTGATAACTTACCATTCACGTCACAACGTTTTCAAACATTACAGCACAATTTTTCATAGGTACCTACGAGTATTACCCATACCTTCGGTAACACATAACAAGGAAACTTGCAAACTACCGCGAATTCGCAAAAAAGGATCCCTATCCCCCTCGCTTAGTTTAGCTCGTCCAAAGTTGCTATTTTCGTTGATCGCCCCAGACTTTTGTTTGAGTTCCCGATCCAGAGGTAGCGCCTCATCGACGAACCGAAACAAACTTACTCCTGCATCCATTTTAAGATATAACCCAAAAAAATCAACCCTAATTTAACTTAGACAAAGACTACTTTAGCGTGGAATGTTAGTTTTTAGTGAAAAAAGTCTTGGGAAAAGCAATATTCGATTCCATTGGACTAGTAGAAAATGAAGTTTTCATTTGTACACTTTTCTTTCTGAAAAAGGCTGCATTGTGAATATTTGAATAGAAATGAGAGCACGATTTGAACACTTGCTAACTTTATTACGGGAGATCAACTTGTTGGAATGTGAAATGTTATGTCTGTTTTGCTTCTAATAAAATATATCAAAAACATTATTTTGAAAACATAAGACAACTTATAAAAATTGTTGAAAATATTTAAAAAATCAACTTCAACTTAGCTATAGCTAAGGAAACAGAAAACAAAAAAGCTTATTAATTTTGTATTCAAAATTTACGACATAACACGTTCACTGCGCAGCCAGATTTATGCTACCTGCTGCTGGTGCGTTACGAGGTTCAAAAGGTCTCATTATGATCTTCTCCAAATGACGGTACGAGATTCTTTAGATGTCGTACGAACTGGTACTTTAAATTCAAAATGTTTTAATGAAAATAGCTTAAAATAAGTTTTTTTTTGTACGTGTCAGTAGTTGAGAAATATGTCCTTATGTATGTGAGCTCGCCCAGAGTTCGAAGGAAAAATGGAAACAAATAACAAAAACAAAATCACGAGACCTTTGGCATCCCGTAATGCACTGAGAGTAAGAAAATTACGAGATGTTTTAGATCGCGTAACGCACATGTGTCTAAATATCGATAAAAACAATAGTGATGGGATTTGACAAAAAATGCATTGTCGAGAATTATTATCGATAATTTAATACTTAAACACAATTACACAAAGAAATCAATGTAAAACAAATCAATGGCTTTGGGGTATAGTAGTTCGGCAATCTTTTTTTCATCAAACGACTCATCGAGGGAAATTATGTTTGATACTGAATTAATGTTGCTTAGAGAACCAAAATCTGATTTACTTTCATTTAAGGGCGAGCGTTACATCGTCATCCTTAGAAGTGCTATTTTTGAATATTGTCTCCTTCTTTGGTGCTGTGATTATGATTAATTTGTTCCAAAATGTTGATCTTGTTAGTTCGTAAATCAAGACAATTTTGTTTTCTTTCATCTGTACAAGATTTTGATGATTTTGCTAAAACATCGAAAGAGTTGGGACCAAGTAAGTGAGGGTACTTTGACAAATCAGAATCAGACTTACTTGCATCTTTGTTTTGCTGACAAGGAGGTGATGTTATTACATGGGTTAGTTCTTGATAAGTGTGTTCAGATAAGGGGCTAGTAAGAATATTTTTACATGTGGCACTTAGAACTCGTTGTAACACTTTTCGATAAAACGATTGTGAATTTGGAGAATGATCACATTTATTCCTTATATCGCTATCACTACAATTGGAAAAAGAAAGTTCAAAAATTCTACGTGAACTTTTATTCATGATAGCAAACAAAAATAGTTGCACTCGTCAAAAGTTACTACAACACTAACTGATTTATGAAAAGGCTTCGTACGAGATATTTACGAGTCGAATGGGTCTCGTATCGCACTAAATGCAGATTTTTACTATCTGGTCGCAACGAGACCTATAAGATCTTGTACGTTTTCATTGATAAATAAACTACATTTAGGGTACTTATGAATGGTGGGTCAAGGCATCTCACTCTAACTCACAAAGAACTTAAAGAAAATTCATTTACCCGAGCGGGATAGACATGCAATTTCACTTCCGCACTGAACCGAAAATTGTAACGAGAACCATTACATCTCGTCACGCAGTAAACGTGTTAATGCTGCGTGTCGCGAGAGTAGTTTTATTTTGAATGTCATGTTTACAAATTGATAACAACAGCAGCTAAATAAGCCACAATTCTGAATACCAAGCTAGTTTTGCATGAAGAACCTATCCCATCCACAATTCGCATTATGTATGTAGAATATAGATCCAGACGCAGGCGAGTCGTAGGTTTATTTCATGCATCATTCATTCTGGTTCATATCCTTAGATTCCTTTTATTCTTGTCTATTTCTTTTATCTGCAAAATACCATTCAATTTAGTAATTTCTTAAACAGTAACTTCTATAATGTTAAGAACGATTAGAACGCTCAATTAGTGTTTGTTGTACATACGGGTGTACATCGAAAATGTTCGGCACACTATGTAAAACCGGTTGTACTGAGACATACGACGGAATGTCAAGGGTTCAAATAGTGCCCTACAATGGAAGCGTTAGGCAAACTGAAGCAAAATCAGACTATGCTGCCTATTTTGACCATAACCAATTTGACTAATATTTAAGTTGTTTTGTAGTTAGGTGTGTTTAAAAACTACTGATTGTATTATAACTAGTTCCTTACACTATCTGGTCAGCTGAGTACAGAACTACGAAGTCACATCAATCTCGATCTACGATGACCCATATATATTTTATGTTGAAGGAACTAAAAGGAGTGATATTTGTGTTCAAACCTAAAAGATACAGGGTACTAAAATCACTGATAAGACTGAGCTTTTATCGTGATGTTGGGCGGTTCTCTTTACTTTATGCTGCACAGGATTTACGACGATGTCACTAAGAACATTGGCTATAGGGCTGACAAAAAAGATGTTGAAAGCAATGTTTAACTTCTTAATAGTTTATAAAAGTAAAAAAGGTGCTTTTGACCCTGTATTAAAAAACAGTTATGTTATTAGGGGACTGAAAGGCCATTGAAACGATTAATTGCTTAAAACAGCAGCTATTTAATATCAATTATGATGTGGGTGCTCTTACCTTATCTACAGCGTAATAATAAATATGGGCGCGATGTCTTGAAGCTCACATCGGTCAGGAGACTTATTAACGCAGGCGGTATTCCTAAATTCATTACGATGGTAATATTCCTTCACACTACCACTTCCGAAATCCAAGTCGTCCAATTTACCTTTTGTAACGTTCGTAACGCACAAATATCAACATTTCTGGGGTATTGTAATACGGCTACGTCTACTCAACATTCTTAAGAAATTGACTTATTTAAAAATCTGATGCCTTGGGTGCTTATTATAAACTCTGACTTACCCATACTTTACATTTTACAACAGAAGAAAAATGTAATCATCGTTTAGGACAACATTAAACTAACTTACTGGTGCCAGAGACTTCTCCGTAGCGATTAAATTGTTACATTTAAATGGTTACACTATAAATCTAAAGTACCTCAAATTTTTCCAGCATTTAAAGTATAAACATTACTATAATAAGAAGTAGAAAGCTTTGAGTGAAAAAAAGACTACTTCAGTTCATCATTTCAGCCGAACGACGCCCACTGCTGGGCATAGGCCTCCCCCAAGGATCTCCACAACGATCGGTCCTGCGCTGTCCGCATCCAGCGGCTTCCCGCGACCTTGACCAGATCGTCGGTCCACCTTGTAGAGGGCCTGCCCACGGAACGTCGTCCGGTACGCGGTCGCCATTCGAGAACCTTTCCGCCCCAACGGCCATCGGTTCTCCGCGCTATGTGTCCCGCCCACTGCCACTTCAGCGATGCAATCCTTCGAGCGATGTCGGTTGTTTTTGTTCTCCTGCGGATCTCATCATTTCTGATTCGATCGAGCAGGGAAATACCAAGCATCGCTCTCTCCATTGCTCGCTGGGTGATCTTGAGCCTTCTTATGAGACCCATAGTAAGGGACCACGTCTCGCTCCCATAGGTCATTACTGGCAACACACACTGGTCAAAGACTTTTGTCTTGAGACACTGAGGTATTTCGGACGCAAATATATGCCGGAGCTTCCCGAACGCTGCCCATCCGAGCTGGATTCGACGAGAGATCTCTTTCTCGAAGTTGGACTTACCTAGCTGGACTGTCTGTCCCAGGTAAACATAGTGGTCAACAACTTCGAGTGTAATGTTCCCAACGTTAACTGGAGCGGGTGCAATATGGGCATTCAACATGAGTTTTGTTTTGTCCATGTTCATCTTAAGACCCACTCTTTGAGAAGCATTACCGAGATCTTCGAGCATTATGTTCAGGTCTTCCAAGGTCTCAGCCATAAGAACTACATCATCGGCAAATCGCAGGTGTGTTAGGTATTCGCCATTGATGTTGATGCCGCGTCCTTTCCAGTCCAGAAGCTTGAAAATATCCTCCAACGCAGCCGTGAACAGTTTCGGAGAAATAACGTCTCCTTGTCTCACGCCTCGCTGTAGTTGGATCGGATTAGAGCTCTGGTTCTGTAATCGGACCGACATGGTGGCGTTCTGGTATAAGTACCTTAGCACCTCAATGTACCTGTAGTCTATTTGGCACCTTTGGAGAGACTGCAGTACTGCCCAGGTCTCAATCGAATCAAAGGCTTTCTCGTAGTCCACGAACGCTAAGCAAAGTGGCAAGTTATACTCTTCGGTCTTCTGTATAACTTGCCGCAGCGTATGAATGTGGTCTACGGTACTATAGCCTTTTCGGAACCCTGCTTGTTCGGGAGGTTGGAAGTCGTCAAACCTGCGAGCGAGACGATTCGTAATGACTCTCGAAAACAGCTTATAGATATGGCTCAGAAGCGAGATGGGTCTGTAGTTCTTCAAGAGAGTTTTGTCACCCTTCTTGAAGAACAGCATCACATCGCCTCTGCCCCATGCCTTTGGCGTTTTTCCCTCGAGGATGACAGAACTGAAGAGCGTCTGGAGGACCTTAAGTATCGGCTTACCGCCCGCTCTCAGGAGCTCGGTTGTGATTCCGTCACCACCCGCCGCCTTGTTGTTTTTAAGCTGCTTGAGAGCCATCCTAATCTCGTACAGGCTGACGTCCGGGATATCTTCGGTATAGTGTCGGGTAAGCTTGGCTCTAGGATCTTTAGCCTTGCTTTCAACAGGTGTTTGCGTGGAATATAACTGTCCATAGAAACTCTCAATCTCCCTCAGGATTTCAGGTGTTGACGAAATGATGCTACCTGCCTCAGTTTTCAGCCTCGTCAATTGGCTTTGCCCAATAGACAGATCTCTGGCGAACACTTTGGAGCCTTTATTCCGCTCAATTGCCTCTTTAATACGCTGGGTATTAAATTGGCGAAGGTCGCTCGTCAAAGACTTAGATATCTGTCTATTGAGTTGCCGATAACGATGGGCATCCGCTGAGTTCTGTAGCTTCATTTCGTTTCTCTGATCCATGAGTAGGAGAGTCTGACTGGAGAGTTTCTTTGATTTGGGACGGCGGGTTTTAAAGTGCTTGGACCCTACCGTACGGACAGTATCCACCACCATGTTGTACAGATCGTCCACATCGATGCTGTTCTCAAGGGCTTCGAAGCGGTTTTGAAGCTCGAGCTGAAAGCACTCGGGGTTTTGAATTTGAGCCGGTATTGGTCGGAGCGTGGATTTTATCAGTCGCGCTCTCTCAAGCTTTAGGTCGATATTCAATGTGCCTCTGACCATGCGGTGATCGCTTCCTGTCTTAACAGCGTTGATCACAGTGACATCATTGAATATATGCTTCTTCGTCGACATGATAAAATCGATCTCGTTTTTGACTCTACCGTCCGGACTGATCCAGGTCCATTTGCGGCTTACGGGCTTCTTGAAGAAGGAGTTCATCATAAAGAGGTTCTCCCTCTCCATGAAGTCTGCCAGCATCTGGCCCCTGTTGTTCCGTTGCCCAAATCCAAATTGCCCCACTCTCAACTCATCACCGCAACGTTGCCCCAACTTTGCATTAAAATCCCCCATCACAACCGTGTAGTGGGTTTTATAGCTATGCATGGCTTTAGAGATCTCCTCATACATAGCCTCCACTTCGACATCGTCGTGCTTTGAGGTCGGAGCGTAGACCTGAATGACATTCAGCGAATATCGTTTCGATATTCTGAGTATCAGGTACGCTACCCTGCTCGAAACACTTCCGATAGTAATCACGTTGTTGACAAGGGATTTGTGGACGATGAACCCGACACCACCTAGGGACTGTTGGTCGCCCTCCCGGTGGTATAGTAAGTTACCGGATTGCAGGATTATCGAGTCCTCCCCCTCTCTTCGGACTTCAGATAACCCAATGATATCCCAATGTAACTTACTAATTACCTCTTCCAACTCTATGAGCTTCGCGTCGAGCCTCAGTGTGCGCGTGTTATATGTTGCCAGGTCGAGTCGTCGTTGTTGGCAGCCGGATCTTACCCGGGGATTCCTAGCACCCCCTGCCCTGCCGTTACCATAGCCTTAGCTAGGAATAGCAGGGCCGCCGGGGACTGGGGGCCGATTTCCTGGTTGTGCAGCCATTTTGGGGGGGGGGTTTGCCATAATCGCCACGCTTGGCAGGCGGGTTGGCGATCGCAGTATGGCCTGCTGTTATCCGGAGACGCTGCTGCCCATCTCCTTATGGCAATTTTCCCTCGGTCGGCTCTTACGACACCCACGGGAAGAGAGGGGGTAGTGCTATTCTTTTTTATGTGCCGGCACTACTTCAGTTACATGTAAGTAATAAATATATGTAGGCATATAAGCTGTTCCTACCTAAGTGACAACCCTGTTGAACTCAAATCAGCCGAGAGTCCGAGAAAATTTAATTCATGAACCGGCTTGTTGCTTACGCGGTGTTCGAGACATATTTTAAAATCAACAAGGAAGGCGACTGCAAGTGGCCTTTCCCGCGTTTTCTTTCCCATCCCACCATCAACCTTGTCACTTTGACTTACAGGCTAGTTTAGCAGTGAACCTCACCTTGAGAGAAAATCACTTGGACAAATTTTATATTTGCGATACAAGGAATACCTACGTGTTGAACATTCTATTCGTATTTCAAACATCCAAGTACACACATCAAAAGTGTCTAGGGATCAAGCATTTTTATGCGAATTTCTTGAGATTGAGATGTGGCTTTGTAATAAATTTATGATTTTATAAATTTATATGAATCCTTTTTGGTGCATTTCATAATTTGAAACAGGAACTGTCAATAAAATTCGAGTAAAAGATGAAAATCAGCTGTCAATATTTTCCCTATAAAAACATACAACGCATTGAAGACATTATTAGTGCTACTGTTTCCCTACCACTGATTAATACCAACGTTATTATGGAGCGGCGACGTCATTTAAGCAGGGAAGAAATGCTCAGAGCCGTGGGAATGATAGAAGCTGGTTCCCGGCAACGTACTGTGGCTTTAGCTCTGAATACAAGTCAGAGTGTTATCAGTCGACTTTGGACACGTTACCGAAGCACTGGTACCGTGGCTGAGCGCCATGGAGGACGGTATCGCTGCACCACACGGAGACAAGACCGATGCATTCAAATCACAACTCGAAGAGCTCCAACAATAACCGCCATGATGTTAGCCGTGAGGCTTCATCACTCTTCAGGGAACATAATTAGCGACCAAACAGTCAGAAACCGCTTGCATGCAGTGAACCTTCATTCCCGAAGACCGCTAAGGGTACCACCTATAGCAATGCACAATCGTAGGATTCGATATCAATGGGCTCTTGAACACAGAAATTGGGCAGAAGAACAATGGCGTTTCGTGTGCTTTTCTGATGAGTCTCGTTTTGGTATGAGACCGGATACAAGACGTATACGACACTGGAGAACCCCTGGACGCCAACAGCGATTAAAATCCTGCCAGGAGGTCCATCCTTATAGTGGTGGAACCATCATGGTATGGGCGGGTATTTGGATCGGTGGAAGAACTGAGTTGATTTAGATCAGAGGCAACCTCAACGCTCAAATTTATGCTGAGACGATTGTATCAGACGTCATCGTTCCTCTACAAGTGCAAATCGGTCCCTTATTTCAGTTAATGCATGATAATGCACGACCGCACACCGCAAGAGTTGTAAGACAGACTCTCGCCGCAGCTAACATCAATGTCCTGCCCTGGCCTGCTCAGTCGCCAGACTTGAACCCGATTGAGCATGCATGGGATATGCTACAGAGAAGAGCTCTGCCGAATATGGAGGGTATCCAGTCGCAAGAAGACCTTTTTTTGTTGTTGCAACGAACATGGGCGGCCATTCCACAGCGTGATTTGGATGAACTCATTTTGAGTATGCCAAACCGATGTTCTTGTGTTGTTAGTGTTCGCGGTAGAAACACGGATTATTAATTGTTTAAGTTACCCAATAAAATTTTAAAGAAAACTGTTATTTCAGTCTTTTTTTCGAACTTTAATGTTAGTGGTTCAAATGTCAAAAATCCCTTTATTAGGAAAATGGCAAATTTCTTTATTAATGCAAAGGTGACTTGGTTTATCGTTACTGTAGACAAACGAAAACACTTTATTTGATGAATCCTTAAAGAAAATTTTAATTAATATCAATCAGGAGAAAAGTTATTGCAAAAATATATGTTGATCCCTAGACACTTTTGATGTGTGTATGTTCATTTTCTCAATTTTATATTCAAGTTTTGCACTCGAGTTGACAATATAAGTCCAATCTTTAAAACTTTACATGAATCTATATTGTGACAATTTAGTTGAATGTTGGTGCTATCAGAGTTACCTATTGTTCATGTAGACTTATGACTAGTTTCATTCAAAGTTAAAAGTAAGTAAGCGTTTTATTTGATTGCAGATTTTGGCATTGCGGCATCCAAAAATCCGTATTATCAAAATACGGATTATTTGAGCATAGCAGTTGATAGCGAAAAAAAGAACATTAAGAGGTGAACACAATAGCGTAAACGAAAAATATCAATAATCAATAAAAAAAAAAAAAGTAATTTATCCAATTAAAATTATTAATTGGATATTTATCAGGTAAGGGTCTGAAAAATTGTAGATGCTACTAAAATGTATCAAAAAGTTAGTCAGAAAAAGGCTTTTTATTTATTGACCAGAAGGCAATCGCTAGAAACGTCTATCAAAACAGATCGAAAACTACAAGAATTAATGAAAGTCGTGCCTAGTGGCCTAGTGGTTAAGCACTCCAACTCGGATCGCGGATCGTGTGGTCCCGAGTTCAAATCTGGCCAGAACCAAAATCTTTGTTTAATTTCCGACTAACTCTCCGGTGATGGAAAACATCGATGAAAAACCAAACCAATAGCAGCGGCTCATCACCTACCACGCTGGGTTCTAATACCATTGGTGTAAAGTAGGCTTCCGAGTGTTCCGTTCACCATGACGGTGACAGTCACTTGCCTCTGACTACCCCGTTTGGGATAAAAATCGTGATGGTATGTGCTGCTTATAGAACTTCTCTACACCCTAATAAAGCTTATGTAGTTTTCGAAAAACTAATAATTTAACAAAACCTTGTACAATATTACTGAAGATTTTTTAGTGCGAAGTATATTTAAGGGATCAAAATACATGATTTTAGAATAGAATAGAATAAAATAGAATATTGTTTATTTGCGTGAAAAGTGGTATAACAGATGGTACAAATAAAAATGAGCTCACATTTCACCAGAACCTGGCATGCAAACAGATACAAGTTAACTATAAAAATGAAAAAAAAATCAATAAGTATTTACGAAACAAAAAACAATTGGGTCACTATAGCATACGTCTAAATGAATCAAAATATTCTTTGACTGAATAAAAACACTTTTCGATCAGCCACATTCTCAGCTTTCTCTTGAACATGTCAACTGGCAATGATTTCATGTCATCATCTAATCTATTATATACTTTGATCGCCATACAATATGCATTTCTACTGTACAGGTCTGTCGAGACACAGGGTAAGACGAGTTTATTAGGGAATCTTGTATTGAGTCTAGAGTTCAAATTGAATAATTGGGGGTTAGTTTTGACAAAAAGGCACAATTCGAAAATATATAAACTTGGGACAGTTAATAACCCAAGCTCTTTGAAAAATGGTCTGCAAGATGTCATGATATCTATGTTAGTGATGGCTCTAATACATTGTTATTGTGCTATGAGTGCTCGATTTGCATGGCACGAATTACCCCAGAGCAGAATCGCATACCTCAAAAGAGAACCCACGTAGCCGTGATATGCCTGTAAGGCAACTTTGGCATCACTGACTTTGATCAAAATCTAATACGTCTCTCATTACTAAATAAGACCTTGTTATTTTTCTTGAAAGTAAGAATGATAAAAATGTTTAAGAACTTCAGTAGGTCCCCAGTTCCGTGATTCCTAGGCTGTGTTTGCTATTTCTATTTTAATCTCTCATTATGTTACAAAAAATCATTAAGTCAGTTAATGTTTTTTTCATACGAAACGTATTTGTGGACATTTAAGACAGAAAAGCTATTAGGTTACTTAAGAACACTAGTTTCTTAAAGTCCTAACATTATTTTAGTAACCAAAGTGTAACTCTACATTAATAATGTTTTTGGGAAACCTATGGCAATATTCAGTATCGTTCTTAATAAATAAAAAATACCGATTTCACTGTTATCAGCTAGTTATAGATAAGGTGGTGAATATGTAGTTCACAGCCTCAGTTAAACAATTTGACACGCATATTACATCAAAGCTAATTCAGTGGGCCGCCTACTTGCCGGCTAGTTAGGCAATTGACTTGTTAGGCTGAAACTCAATATACAGGTCATGCCGCTATATTCAATATGTCATTGCTATTGAAATCGTCTAGGAGCAGATCTGATCAGATCTGGTGTTGACAGAGCTCGGCCCAAAATCCAGGTCTTGGGTTCAAATCTCGTGTGAAAACCCCTTCCCAATACCTGAATGTAATTGTCATACACTGGAAAAGGTTACTAATACTAGGTATTTGGGTGTATATCTTGATCACCAACTAAAATGGCAAAAGCAAATCGAAATGTGCACACTCCGCGTTAGAAAGTTACTGTGGTTGTTCAAATACATAAGACACGTAACCGACAAGCAACTAATTACTTACATTTACACAACCTTGGTACAATCTATATTAATATACTGTTTACCCGTATGGGGTGGTACTGACAAAACCAAAATGAATAAAATTGAGAGCACAGCGTTCACTCCTCAAGGTTATGACCTTCAAAAAAATTAGATATGGAACTTCTGAACTGTATCGGGACTGCAATGTGTTAACTGTGAGGCAACTATATATTTTAAAATGTGTCCTCAAAATACATAAAACCATACTCCCAGACCCTAAAATCTTATCTAAGCGTAATGCCTATTCCGTCGTCTCTCAACCAAATGTGAAAACTATATTTGCTCGCACTCAGTTTAACTCACAATCTATCTACTTAAATAATAAAATTAATAGACAACTAAAATTTTACAGTAAATGCTACTTTGAGTGTAAAAAGCTAGACAGCGCCGAATCTTTGTTTAGGCATGTCACGTAACACTTCCATCATCTATTTAGTATTTAGGGTTTTTAAATGGATGTGTGTGGTAAATATTTTGAATGTTTAATAACTTATAAAATGAAACTTTATGAATAAAAAATAATAATAATTAAGAACCAACTAATTACTCATAGAACTAGATCATAATAAAAATTATAGAACTGATAATAAAACTAACTTAACTAATAATATAACTCATAGAACTTACAATAAGAACTTATAGAACTTATAATAAGAACTTATAGAACTTATAATAAAAACTTATTAAAAATCATGTAACAATAAACAAGTCATAGTAATGGCTAATTTGTTTTAAGAAGAGCGGTTTCATCCTAATACAGGTTTCCAAACTTAAAAGGATGAGACCTATATTAAGCATTGTAATAGTGACTTGTGTTATGAATAAAGATTTTTGTATTTTGTATAAATCTCAGGCCAGGGTAAGTGTGTATTCCAATTTATCAGAACATAAAGCGACTTTGCGATCACCAACCTGCATTTGGCAAGCGCTTTGATTAAGCCAATATCCATCAATTGTAGCGAATACCTGATTCTTAGATGGAGGCATTTTGGGACAGCATTATAGGCTATTTAATTTTAAACTTTCCTTTGATAAGTCTATTGGTTTATTTTTGTATTTTTGGTGAATATCAGAATGTACTCGCATACCAAAATCTAGTGTGTGACCAGTATTGTACACACAACATGGGTCACTTAGTTATGAAAACATATACCTACAGATTGTTTCGTTGGTCTTGGTCTTATTTGAAAGAAACTGCAAAATAAACTCAGCAATTTTTGCACGTACTGCAAGTTATGAGTACGTCAATCACTAACAGTTATGCAGAAGTTAACGATGTAAAAGTGGACAAGGTTATTTAGAAAAATACAGCACATAATTGCATTGTTCTTGGTAATAGTTCGAGGTTGACGTGCATCAAATTCAAAGAAATGGTAAATGTAGATATAATTATTCAGTTTATTCAACATATTCAATTTGATTTTTGTATTAGGACAGGCTTATATTGCCAAAACCAAGGCGAAACTAAAAACCCATTTCGTTACCATATAAACATTATTATACGATGATTGTACAAAAATGGCACCTTATGTTAGTATAGGTTATAGTACTCGTAGTTGCTGTGTTATCTACGTCGTTTACTTCACATACACTCTAGAGGCACAGGACCGTACTTAGAGGCGTTAACCTATGTTTAGACAGAATGCAAATCTTTCTAACCTCAGGCTAAGGACCTCCGCAAACAATTACTTTAGTCATCACCACATTTTGCATCTTAGTTTAGTTCGTTTGAACAAACGGAGACCATAAATAATAGCTAATCCTCAGCCCATTAAGATCAAACTAAAATATATGTATTCAAATGAACCTGTTACGATTCGTCAAATGACAGATGAACAAAAAAATCATAAATCATAGACACTGAAACTGTTAAAATCGTATTAATAAATAAGTTCATTTTCTTAATCCTTCACGTCATGAAACTTGCTTCTGCTAATCTGATTTCCTAGTTTGTAGAAAATCGGTATAGAAGCCCATGTTATTATCAACAACCTTCTCTAGAACATAATGGACGGTCTAACAAGAAAGAGGCGCGGCTTCGCGGAATTCTAATTGCTTTATGGATTACCATATCATTTTCGACGTTAAAGTTATAAACAACCATTCCTTTTTAATTATAATACAATATTATTGTTATTGTGGCATACTTAAAATGGAGCGGCCCCTTAGGCTTTGAGGCTTACGTAGGTTCGAAGAAAACACTTTGAGACCTTTCAATAGCACTAATTTTCAATGAGTCCACCCCTACTAGGGAAACGGTCGCTACAACAGTTTCACCTTTTTTAACAGAGCTTTGATAGTAAGACCACAAATAAAGCGTAGTTGACTTAGAACAAACCACCATTTTAATCACGCACACTGACACAGTGAGTTTACAGGCGATACCAGGCGATAAGAGTCGATGTCTTGGCCAGTCGCACTGTCGCGAGTGTTTTGGTCGAACTTGGTGCAATTTTTCACATGATGTATTTGGTTTTTAGCGGGTTCTGTCATGTAGGTTTAAAGAACCTTCTTCATTATAAAAGTTCATAGCGAATATAGTAGCATTACCCTAAGCGGTCAGGCAAGTTTAGGTGATTATACTGGAAAAACAAGCGAGCGGTCTTTCTGTAATTTCTTTATTTTGTGGTAGGATAGTTTTGTATCTATTGGTGGATGGTAACATCGCTGGGGCGTATCATAACGTTAATTCGTTTTGTGTCAAGCATGAAGAGGTGTCTATTTTTGTTACTTAGGATGGGCGTATCATTTATTGCGTCGGTACTGTAGCAGGACAGCGTATCGTTTACGCGTCCACAATCCTTAAGTCACAAATACGTGACGTCACAATTGAGAAAATGACACAAAGATGAGAATCCAATGACGAATAACGCGTCTGTAAAGTTCCGCACGTTCAAAATGCGCGGAAACGGAAATAAAATAACTAGCTGTAAAGTCAAATTATTTCAGAAATGCTGTAAAACCACAGCTATTTATTACAAACTTATTTAATCGGTGTTTCATGCTCACGGCCAAGTCGGCACGCGAACAGTATCTTGGGGCTAACTACTGGCTCTTGACTTTGAACTACAAATTAACGTGCGCGCATTTAAAAACGTTTAATGGCTGCAAACCACCGCTTATAAAATAGTAAGCAAAGTTCCTGACTTTGAGCCGCAAGCTCGTTTACGTACAAAACACGTTTGTACACGTGAAGAAAACTCGGGACAGGGAAATCCCATGAATGGGAACCGATTACTTGTCCGAAATTTACTTGTTCGATTTTCATTTGACCGAAAACGTTTGACCGACGTCTTTTTGCTATCTGTATTGTTTGCCATATTTTTAAACCAACGAAATATCATTTGACATAAGTATCATTTTACCGAACCACGTTTCACCTATTTTCATTATTTTACTTCACCGATACAACATTTTACCGAATATTGAATCGAAGCGAGCACGGCTGCATTAAGGTAAGCTGGCTTGGATCCGAAATAGGTAGACCCCGACTTGCCGTGGTCACCTCTCCGTGATACTAGTCTGCCCTACGCTAGAGTGTTATTCAAGAGCCGGAGGCGCGGAGGGAGTGCAAAAGGGCTGCACTTCCCGCAGCGCCGGAGAAGAGGCAATCTTCATGCATGCATGCATTTTTTATTTTTTTATTTATTTACTTATTCACAACAGTAATTACATACTTTCTTATTCGCTAATGAACCCTACTATTAAAAACCCTTGAGGGGTTCAACTGGTAGTAGGGTGAGATCGCACTATACTATAGGTACTTAAAAAAGCCAAATATACAAATATGAATGTCTGCTTGCATGCTTGCTTGCATGCCTGCTTGCATGCTTGCTTGCATACCTTCTGGTAAGCTTGCATGCTTGCTTGCATGCTTGCTTTCATGCCTGCTTGCAAGCTTGCATGCTTGCTTTCATGCCTGCTTGTATGCTTGGTTGCATGCCTGCTTGCATGCTTGCTTGCATACCTGCTTGCAAGCTTGCATGCTTGCTTTCATGCCTGCTTGTATGCTTGCTGCTTGCTTGCATGCCTGCTTGATCAAAAATAACAGCAATTATTATAATCGGGAATAGTGTGCTGAAATGTTTCGAGGCGTTTGGTGAAATGAAAATTTGGCAAATAAAACAGTGGTGTAATGAATGTTCGGCAACATAATACTTCGAACAAATGTTATTTCGGCCAAGCATAACGACATGAAAACAACGACACGAACTAGTTAAAAAAACCTTTAACTAGTCTTTGTAAAGGTACTTGTAGTAGTCAATAATGTTTAGTATCAAAAACCATGTTTTCTATGTTGGTTTCTCTGAAGAGCCACCTGAAAGTTACCTGAAAGAGATTGTTTTAATGATAATTTGTTTTGTGTTTTTGTTTTTGTAATAAAGTATGGTAAGTACTTATATTTTACTATGCTTTTCTGATATATAATTTGTCAAGAGGCTTCTCTAAAGTGATTTATCACAAGCCTCTAACAAGAGCCGACAATGCTGATGCTTATAAGGAAAACTCTTCGTTTTTATAACGTGAGATTTATGATGCAAAAGGTTTGTTTACTTTGAACTCAGCAACATTGATAATACAACATTAGAAGAAACGTTTTCGTAAAGAGTCTTCTCAGTAGAAACAATATACATGTGTTCATCTGTCAATTCTTCACCACTGCGATGTACGTGTCACTTTGACTCGGTTACGCCATGGATCTGTTTTTCTTAATTTCACAGGTATACTCAACCCTCGGATAAAACCTTGAACCCTACTTGGAACCCAGTCATTACAAAGCGTAAAAAAACTAGTTGGAACTTTTTGAAAAAATCCGGACCCCACTGTGAGCGCAGTTTGTAGACCTACCTGTACTACCGACGTGATTTTTGAAAATGTGCGTGTGAATGAAGATCTTTCGCCGCGCCCGACCAGATGAAGCCGCACACCACCAGTCTGCTCGTGACAACCAAATAGTTCGTCAAGATAAATATGTAAACCAATTTACCGTATTTTTTCGTTGCAAAAACTCGTTTGTATTAGTATGAGAAGCTTTGCTTAGTTTGGGGTCAGAAGATTATGATTACTTATGATACTTTTTTAAATTATTTATTCAATAAATCTTATTTAATTACGTTCAGAATGCATGATTAAAGTTATCACGAATATTGATGATTGTTTGTTATACGCATCACTCAAACGTAGAGGAGTGATAAACAACGCAATAAAATTTGTCCGAAAGATAAATGCGATTGATTTTGCAGATTGAAATCTAATAGCTTCGAATTACACGTCGAAATGCCTAATCTTTTTAGATTGGGTATTTCGACGTGTAATTTGAATTTACACAAGCAAATTGATATAAACAATAAGATTAGCTTTTGCTACTATTATTGTTTATATCAATTTGCTATCCGACTACTTTCCAAACTCTTAGATTCGATCTGAACTTCATTTGTAACAGCATAAACAAAGACAGTAAATAAAGAATCCAATATCAGTTCTAATAGTTCGCAAGCGTCTCAGTGCTCAGGTTGCATGAGGTTAGTATTTCAGGATACCCGCATGACACAAGATGATAAAGTTTTTATTTTGATAAATATTATTTTAGGCACAGAATGAAATAGACCAAAACTATAACATTAGTATATTTCATAAATATGTAAACTATATTTAGTTGTTTTTTGTGGTAAAGAAAAGCAAACTGTGTCATTATATAGCATCATTTCCTTCATTTTATAATTTCATCAGAAAATAACGTGCTAATACAAAAACATCTTTGTCATTTTTATTATAACTCCACAATTGGTATGTAGTTATAATAAAAAAAGAACACTAATAGCAGAAAATGCGGCAGAACCAGGCTGACATAAAACCTTAGCCTCATGTAATCCTGGCATTATAAATCTCTCGAAGCTACGCCACCGTAGCCCCGTCTACGAGCCGTAGCACGTAGCTACGAACTTCGTAGTATCGGATATCAATAATTATGTCGCTAGTCTACTAATGATACTGTTAAGCCTACTCATAAACAAGTAGCTTTATAGTGACCTAGTTTATTATTGATTCTTTGATAATGGGTGAAACGAAAGCATTTTTAAATCATTTATTAATGCATATAATTTATTGTTAGCATGTCATTCAGACAGCTCGGCAGCTCTCTGATGTGATGTCTCCAACATCGACGGCACACATTTTATATTAGACGTCGATTTTTTTAACTTTTTACTCTATATGTATATGAACCTGAAGTACTATTATTTGTTTTAATTCAGTGTACCTACTAAGGTCAATTAAAATTCATTCAATAAGAAATTACATGTGTTGTTTTTTTGGTTAAGGAATCGTATGCCTTGCAATTGATTATTCTTAAAAAATTATGTGCTGTTTCACATCGGCCACTATAGGATATGATAATATCAAAAGAACGTAAAGTGGCATCGATTATACTCTCGATTCTGAACAAACTAATTTTAGGTTTTGCGCTTTTTCATTAACACGTTGTATACTAATATTTTAAAGAGGTAAGCGTTTGTGAGTTAGTCAGTTTGTATGTTTGGGGTAGGTAATAGCCGCAACTACTGTACCGATTTCAACAAATATTTCACCAATATAAAACTACATTATCAGGAAGTGACAAAACATTTTTTAGTAAAAGACAGTCATCGTAAAAAATCGTAATTAGCATTTATCATTAACTCACGTATAGGCTTGATGTGGATTTCTGAATGGTATGGTAGATACAACGGAACATGAACCCAAATCGACCGGTGCCAATAACATTAGAACTGACTTTGAAAGGCGTGATGATTAAAGTCTATCAAATTATAACAAAGTCTTAAATTATTTTATGAATTTGGTTTTGGTTAATTATCGTAAATATTCTTGATTAGCTTCAAAACAACGAGTAACTTTAAAATTAAAATCGCAATACCTGACACTTTCACAATGAGGTAACTAAATGTTTAATATTAATTAAGTTTACTACAAAATATTTAAGTTAATTGAGACTTGTAATACTTTAAGATAAATTAAGTAATCACCTACTGTTTCATAAAATAGTATCGTGTCATAATGTGGACACGTTCTATTTTCACGATGAACACAATTATACAAATTGTAGGCTGGGTCACAATATTAACAATTCCTTTTCTAGAGTCTAGGGAAACAGTTGTGTTCACTGTAATATTTACGGCTAATGGTCATAGCACAGTACCCCGGCACCGCAACAGCACCGCTTCAACCTGGCGATGAACTTGCCATTCAAATGAGAGCATTGAATTGTGGGTATTATAATATATTTTACACTGTCAATAAGTGGGCAGCGGGCGGTCAGCGCGCTGTCCGCTTTTTAATACGAGGCGATGATTCCGGGTTGGAGCGGTGCTGTTGCCACGCCGTGATAATATGCTATGACCTTAACTCCCCCTTGATGGAACACAAACCAATCCAAAGCAACTTGAATTACTAAAAATAGGAAAACTGGAAGTATTATGATCGGTCTTAAGAGAAGCGTGGGATTCGAACCCGCGCCTTCCGCTAGCCGAGTGGCTGCTTTTACGATCAAGCTACCCAGACCACGCGAAAGTTTTTTTATCCTTGCCTCTAAACATGCCAATGTAATATTTTTACAAATATTTACCTTTCGGTAAGGATGAAATTGGCTATGTATGATAACTTTGTGGTCTCTTATTTGTATGATGATGCCATACTCAATCCGCCAAATTTTGTTGTCAGCATCCAATACGGCAAACCCTAACCAGACCCAACTAGGAAAGTTCGTTTACCGAATTAACCCGACCGGAAATCAAATCTGGGACAACATGCAATTCAAGACGAGAAACCACACAACAGAGCACTACGCCAACTGGAAATCTTATGTTTATTTATCTTATCTTGACTTGCTAACTACAAAGTTTCTTACTTTATGAGTATAGGTTTAAAACCGGGTGGTTTTTGTACTATTGGATTACATAGGACGTTAGATTTATGAATCATCAATAAATCGTTTCCAAAAAAAAACGATGAAAATAATGACTTATTTAAAGTTGATGTTAATGTCAACAAATTTTAAGTTTTGTTTACTATGTTACTCCAAAACTTACCATACCTCATTATCCTATCTTATTTTATCTTATCTAAGAATTATATTTTTATTTAAATAGACTAAATGATATTTATATACACAGTTCAGTAAAAATTAAAAAGAAAAACCTAAATTTAAATAATAAAACTAAAAACTACTTAGAAAATTTTGCCCCTGCGGTAAGGTGCCCAAGATGCTGGCAGCATTCCCCCGTTGGATGGCTAGGCTCACACGTTGCGCGAGGAATGTAAAAGTTCTTGGGTCACCAGTGAAAGTATTGAGTCTTCTAGACAGTATTTTAATGAGGTTTTGTGCACTTGGACCCCACGGACCGAGGGTTTCGACTCCGAAATCTTATCTTAGTTAGCCGTTGGGATCCCACTGCTGGGCAAAGGCCTCGCTTCCCCTCTTGCACACTGACCTTTCTTCAGCCTTTTTAGGCCAGGCCAGAAGTTTTTTTTTAAATTCTCATAACAATGAAAAAAATCTAGTGCTGAAAGTTTCACTATGGTGCAATTATCGCTAACCATCTAGCGAAATGCATGTTTATTATTGCCACAGATTTTGACGATACCTCACAAAATGTAAAGGAAAATTTTCTACTACTCATTAACAACATATACGAGTAGGTGCTTTGCGAAACGTAAACAAAGTATCCTTAGTTATATTAACAATGTAGCCTACGCATTCCTCTATTTATCCAAAACTTTAACCACCTATCCAAGCGAGGCTATACCCACGCTAAATACTCAAAAACCGATCAAAAACGTTAACTAAACGCAAATTCATCTCAAAACATAATCCCAAGTTGAAGTTATTTCAACTTCAGTATCCGTCGGGCGGTCGGTGCGTTCGGTCGCGCCGCGATGCTGCCGCGAACATGAGGACGCTCCTATTCATATACTTCGCGTCTTTAGTGCAGTGTGATTATAAGGGTGATTTTGTGAAACATGTAAGACATGGTGGAAGGACCCTGATACGGCACGGGCGTTCGCGCGCGCACTTTACGCGTATGCACGCGCGGGCGCGCGATCTCGTCGCGCAAGTCATTGAGGCTGAGAGGAGTAGTGAATTAGGTAAGTGCAAAAAAAGGAATTAAAAAGTTTTTGAAAACTTAAAAGCGTGTGAAAAGGACTTTAAAATAAGCCCACTGGAAGGATTTATGGTTAAATTTTCAGTTTTCAAGAAACTTTTTTACAAGCGTGCAGGGACTTTAAAATATTTTAAAACAACTTCATTTTGTACGAATAGTAATAAAACTCCGACTTATACAGACTGCTAATTGTTTGTGTCAGCACTTTTCACAAGTTTAAATATGTAATCGATTTTTGTAATAATTCAACTATTGAATATTGTTCGAATATTATTAGAGCCTAGATTAGGGGAAGGGTTAGGAATACGAGTCTCTTTTCAAAAAACGAGCCGAATGTTTGATTTAATTTGACAATGAGCATTTTAAATGGCATTTATTTCAGTAATGCATGAACTGAATTTAAATAGTTATGAGATATTACATTAATTGATAAAGATATGGACTAAAATAAATCTAAATAATAATCGTAAGAAGCTTAATTAATAAATATATTAACAAAATAGAAATTGAATTGTAAAAAAATGGCCGTTTAACATACTTGAGGAATTGAGGTTATTTGTGTTTGATTTTTTGCAGTTTTAGACTAAGGTAGTGTTTCTAATAATAACGATTCAGAAAACTTAAAAAAAAACTGTTTAAATTATTATAACCAGAAACATTTCAGCAAACCTTGTCTGGTATAAACAATCAAAAGAAATAATACTGTAACAATTAAAGATTCTTTTGGTGTGTGTAAAATAAACAGATAGAAAAATCATAATTAATACCCATATTACGAGTACCTAGTAAAAAAGTTTTAAGTTTATGATTGATTTTTCAGATTTTTATATTAAATTGTTTCATCTTAAATTGCTTACTTTATACTTAATCCTTTTTAAATATGATTGTTAGGTGTAGTGCTGAGGTTGTAGCTAGTGAAGATAAATCTTAAGAGGTCTGAAGGAATTGGAATATTTTACTTAAATTTTCACAATATTGAACTCTAACGATAAATACCCATCACAATCATAAGAACATTCAGGTATATTTTTTAATAGAACATTGAACTTAGTAACAAGTGTGAGTACTTAATTACTGAATGTAACAGTGACAGTAAATTCGAGTTGAGATTTTAAAGTTTTAAATACTTAAATCTGTATCTATCTATTGGTATCCCTTCCTTACCTAATTTCACTTCCCAAAAATGTTATTGCCTAAGTTTCATTTCCCAAATGAATCTTTAGAAAATGTACATTTCGCACTTTATTCATTTGGTCCAATTATCATTCCACAAATTTTACTGTTGTCAAGTTTTATTAAGACCAATGTTAATATGGCAAATGTTTCATTTTGGCAGATATTGTATTTAAAAAAAAAATTTGGTCAAATCACTTCACATACTTACTCAAATTATAGCGTATGCAAATGATTATTCTTGCTGAAACAGGAACACATTGTCAGAACCGAATTGTCAGCGAATGAACATTAATTGGCAAAAAAGGGTTAACATTAAACCGCATCGTCGTTTTATATCGTCATCCATATTTATTTACTGATTTAAAATAAATCGCACCATTAAAATGTGTAACAATTAAATTGCATCAAACGCAAACAACCTAATTAAATATCCACCTAAATACTGACGAATGCGAGTTAATACGTCGAAATAAAATAATAAACACACATAATACCGTCTTTTCTTTTAATAAATAAATATTCTGGAACAATTTACATAGCTACATATATATATTAATTACGCAGCTAATGAATAAATATCGTGTGCATTGCTATTTTATTTACTTCAAACTTCAGCTATGGATTTAGAGGACTCAGTCATGAGTCCTTTTAAAAGACTCAGTCTTTGAGTTCTTTTTGGCAGGACTCAAGTCTTTTTATAAAAGACTCAAATTCTGAAGGACTTGAGCTCTGAGTTTTATTTATAAGACTCAAGTCTTTAAAAATAGCTCAAATCTCCAAAAGAAGACTAAAAGACTTGAGTTTCTTACAACACTAAATTCTGAACTCGAACCTATTAGTATACAAGGATATATCTCATCCTCTCTTTTAATTCCAATCAATATTTTTAGCTGGTTGGCAGGCCTATGAAAATGAACTATCTAACCTATAAAAATAAATTAGCACTTTTAACACTGATCCTAACGAAATCGTCAGTATTTTTTATGGGCCCGTAAAATCCGTTATCGTTCTGGCACCTGCTGTAACACTCTCTCAGAGGTTTTAACTCAGATTTAGCGTGTACGATAAAACATTTGGAAGTCCATAAATTCCTAATGAAATTCCGGAACAAGTAAAGAAACTATTCAGAAGTAGTAAATTATTGAGTAAGTGTATCGTGAATTGAAAATTTACGTACGTGTTGCATTAAGAACAACATACCATAACATACCATCACGACTTTTTCCCAAACGGGGTAGTCAGAGGCAAGTGACTGTGTAGTCATGGTAAACGAAACACTTAGAAGCCCACTCTTTACCAATGGTATTAGAAACCAACGTGGTAAGTGAAGCCTTCCGCCGCTATCCGGGTTGATTTGGTTTTTTATCGATGTTTTCCATCACCGGAGAGTAAGTCGTATATTTAACAATGAACACAAAGATTTTGGTTCTGGCCAGATTTGCACTCGGGACCACACGATCCACGATATGAGTTCGGGTGCTGAACCACTAGGCCACGACGCTCTCAATTCGCATTAGGAATCTTAAGCAAATAAGAGCTTTATTTAATACTAGCTGTCGGTCAGCGACTTTGCCTGTGTAGACTGCCTATCAAAATTTCGGCTAAATAAAAAAATACCCGATGTCACTCCCTGATAATGTAGCTATATATTGGCGAAAGAACTTTCAAAATCGGTCCAGTAGTTTCGGAGCATATTCGAAACAAACAACCAAATCTTTCCTCTTCTTATTATTAGTATAGAAAATAAAGGGTCGGGTGATAAAATAGGTAACTGAAAAATATAATGACGAGACAAGAAAAAGATGAATAGCATAATATTATACGTCAATTTTCTTTAACATACACATTAGGTGCTGTCCTCGATCTCGTGATTGATTCAATGTATTCTTGTCTTGGTACAGTTTCGTGTCGGAGTTTTTTATTTATTTGTTTTGTCCTACTGCTTGAATATGGTATGTATAATGGGTAAAATAGTATACTCTTACTATCATTGGCATGTAAATCAAATCCCTACGGTGAGTTTTCGCTGATGACAGTTGCTAGCGTCTGTTGTCGAGTCATTGTATGGAAATTTTGGCACAGCACTACTGTTAATTTAACTGACATACAACTGGGCTAGCTTCTTCCCGCGACTTCGTCCGCGTGGAGAGATGATATACAGCCTATATTCTTTCTAAATAAATGGGCTATCTAACAAGAATATTAGAAATAAAATATATGAAATGAATATATGAAATATAAATAGAATTATTTTTTCAAATCGGACCAGTAGTTCCTGAGATTAGCGCGTTTAAGCAAACTAACAAAGACACTCTTCAGCTTTATAATATTAAGATAGATATAGTTAACCTAAGGTAATCTCATGGTACGGTACAAATATCCTGAAATTCAACGTCAAGGGGGTATCAGGTGATCATGTTAAGAAAGATAGGTAAACTGGAAAAAATCGATTTCGGACCTTGATGAGCGGGATCGAACCCGCGTCTTTCACAGTCCGGGTGACTGCTCTAAACCACTGAGCTACCCGCTGGAGATGATCAAGGTCGAATTTTTCCAGTTGTTCTATCTTTACATATAAATATAAATAAATAAAATAAATATGCGCCAGACAACACACCACTTGCCATGGTCTCGAAGTAAGGATAAATATCCTTGTGTTACGAGGTACCAAACAGGGCAATAAACCAGGGGCGTCTTCCAGCACACCCAGACCCGAGCCAATTTAGAAAAAGTCATTTTTCTGAATTGACCCGACCGGGAATCGAACCCGGGACACCACGGAAGCCAAGGCGAGAAACCGTGCTACAGCACACTGCGCCAATCGTGTCGTAATATGAAAAACAAGTATTGTAAAATGCTAAAATAATTACAGTAATAATACATTCTTATATTTTCGTCGCTGTAATTGGTAATAATGGATTATGTAAAGCCTTCAAAATAGATATCTTCATTTTCATTATTTGTCTTTTGGTGACGCCTTTGAACCTTTGAACTAGGTCAAATGGTTTTATTAATACAAATCGTTAGGGTTATCTACCACACGAATCAGTTGAATTGGTAAATTGGTTCATTATACCTTATAATATACTCATAATTATACCCTTAACTAAAACTTTGAACAGAGCTGAGGACGACCTTGTTGAATTAAACTTGAAAAATGTTTTTTTTTGGTGGAATTAATAGGTCTGGGCTATACTCGTACAATTATTGAATCTAAATAATTCATTAGGTTCACAAACAAGTCCAAATGTAAACAAAGTTTCTCTTCTATTTAACATATTATATCTATTACTTACCCGGCATTTGTTTAAGAGGGTTTGCTTTTTGCGTTTGGGGTAGATCGTAAACGTCGCATTTTTTAAGGCTTTCGTGATTATTAAGCTGAATTCAAATTAAGTATAAATCATCTCTCTATTATTACGTTCGCGTAAAAAAAGTGGTAACTCGTGGTAGACGTACTGTTTAGATTTTTGTCTGAGTTCGTATTTAATTAATATGTTACTAATCTTAATAACATCTTACTAATATTATTATTGCGAAAGTTCATGTGTTTATCTTTGTTACTATTTCACGCAGAAACAACTGAACGGGTTTAGATGAAACTTCACAGTAATACAGCTCATACATCAGAATAACACATAGGCTACAATTTATAAAGATTTTATGTAATTTGACCATTATATATAACGATAACGCTGCCGAAGCCGCGGGCTTCCGCTAGCTTCTAGCTTTTCAGCCAGTAATAAATATGAATACGCGCCAGACAGCACATCAATTATTGTCATGCTCTCGAACGAGGATGGATATCCCCGTGTTACAAGGTACCAGATAAGGATTGGTAGATCTAAGAAGCCAGGGGCATCTCCCAGCACACCCAGACCAAAGCCAATTAAGAAAATCACGCCACGCCAAAAAGGTGAGAAACCAAGCTACAGCGTACTACACTTATCGTTTTCTCGCAATTTTGGGAAACCTTTGTCCAGCAGTGGTCGGCTACGGGTAGATGTTGATAATTCGTAAAAAACAATAAAATGATCATTTATAATTTTGAACTACGTGGCCTTGAACTTAACTAACTTAGCTTAAACTTAGCTTTAACTGGGGGTGAATCGAAAACGTTGCATTTTTGTAAGATTTTTATGATAATTTTATTGAATTGAAGTTAAACTTAATTTTTTGCTTTATCATTGTGTGCATAATACTATTTAAAAACACATTGAATTGTCTAAAATTAGGTAGTCGCCAATTATTTGCTAAATTAAATCAAAAACATTTTTTTTTTAATTGATAAGACACTTAAGAATTTACTGTACCCAGTTAAAGTTATAATTATGAAATTAAAAGGTGCATTCAATAAAAGAGAGATGATTTATACTTAATTTGAATTCAGCTAAATAATCACGAAAGCCTTAAAAAAATGCGACGTTTACGATCTACCCCAAACGCAAAAAGCAAACCCTTTTAAACAAATGCCGGGTAAGCAATAGATAGATGTTAAATAGAAGAGAAACTTTGTTTACATTTAGACTTGTTTGTGAACCTTTTGAATTATTTAGATTCTATAATTGTACGCCCAAAGCTATTTATTTCACAAAAAAAAAACATTTTTCAAGTTCAATTCAACAAGGTCGTCCTCAGCTCTGTTAAAAGTTTGAGTATCATTCGCGTAGTAAAATTGTATTGTGATGACACATGACATGACATGACAATGTCAAATGCCAATACATTTCTTTACGCGAACGATAATGTAAATTTAAAGTGGCAACTCGTGGTAGACGTGCCGACCTCAAAATGCTCAGTTACGTCCAGAAGCTTGGCATTAGACTAAAATGACTTGTGTATAAAACTTTCATATCAGCTTTGTAAAAAAGGCAATGGTCACATGGGGTCAGGCCTGGATATTATCGGCGGGCACTTGCCAGCTACGATTCCAGAGCACGTGACCTAAAACGGGTGCGAAATAATCCATAGTCGCTAAGAAAAACTCGCTTGCATGTTTCAGCAGCTTGAAACGGTAAGATACCTATCCTGTAAAAGTAATTTAGATACAATTTCACTCCTTTTTTTGTTTTAGCAAACTTTTCATGCTTACATCTAGGATAATAAATCAATAAATTTGTTCAAGAACAAGGTCAGGCTTTCACGCCCATCCTCGAAACCAATTTTGATGAAAGGGGTTGAAATATGGCTCATCCCATATTCATCATGCTCTTTTTTACAATATAATTCAAGCTTTCATAAGTTTGATAAAATTCCGTCATTAAGCCTTGAAACTTTGTATTTACGCACACGATACCAAGTGAATAAATATTTTGAACAACTGGCATATAAAAATGCTGCCGTATGTTAAAATTCTACAAGATCCACCACGAAGTCGCTGGCAAAGCTAGTAAATAATAGTGTTTGTTTAAATATTAAATATCTTTTTATCTATTGATTAAATGAAAAATATATTTTCTGCTACAAAACCCTGCATAACGAGATCATCTCTCTTTTTAATATTATTGGCTTAACGTCATAGACTTGCACAAAACAAGCAGCTTTGGCCAAAATAGCACGTTCCTTTGCCAACAAGACGTTGACAATGCGAGAATGTATGGGTTTAATCTACCACTGGTTAATCCCATTCACAAAATAAAAATGCATGTCAAGCCATCCTTTTGAATCATATCTATTTTATAAATATATTTAAATATATAGGTATGTACCAAATACCTAAGCAATTCTGATCTGACTTTTGGCCTGGGTTCAGGAAACCTGGGATATGTTGGACTCGGAACTCCTGGGAAAACAGAGACCCCTACTCACTAAAACCTGATGGTGGTCGTCTTCGGCCAGAATGAAACGCTACTCGGGCGCTTCGGTGCTCAGCGGCCGCCTAGCAGCCAGCCTTAGAGGAGAAAACTCAACTCCAGTGCACGATAGCACAGACCACTGTGTCCGCATACACGCGCTTCCGTCATCCTCGGGATCGTAGACCGAAACACACGCAGGCCCCCACGTGCGTTTCACGACACTAAGGGCCGTTTTAGTCGCCTCTTTCGACAGGCTACCTCTGCAGTATTTAAATACTGGAACACTACACGGAACAAGACACTAAACCAATATAAGTTTTACTGAGTGAAGGAAATCACAGCAAAAGAGAAGTCATGCGGCATTATTTAACACCTAACAATAAAAAAACATAGAGTCATTTCAAAATGTCTCCCCTAGCAACCTGCCAACACCGGACTTTATAAACAAAAAAGCTAGAGTTAATAACAATTAACATAATCACAGAGTGCTAACAGTTTTAAAAGGTAAGAAGGGAAGGAAAAAATAATATTTAAATTTTGGCTGATTATGAGCTTTGCCCGGTTTTAATTTTTTACCGAGTAGGATTAAAATGAGCAAGATTTCTTTTAGGGGAAAAATTGCTTTTTTTAATAATGGGTATGAAACATTTTTCCCTATGCAAATGCTTTGATTTTATTAGAGAAACGAATAATAAAAATGGCCTATCTATAATTTTATCTGCAATCATTGTAATTCCTTGAATTTAATTACTTACTACGATTGCTGAATGTGATTTAATTACTACAAATCAATGTATTCAATGATATTATTTTATCTTCAATCTGTGTACATTTTGCCCAACCTGTATGTCCACCATTAGTTTCCCTGACGTAAACGACGATAGTTGAGTTAAGCAATTTGTATGCAATTTTTAGTTTCATTTCTAATCACTGGAGGCCCTGTACACGCAATCTTATACAAAAACGTCAACGCGGACGCTTGCGGCTCTCATTGATGTAGACTTACGAGTAATAGACGTACGTTCAAACTTTTCTTACCACGCCGATGGATGTGGTCACCTCCGTAAGTGTCGTTTGCTCCGTAGGTAAGCCAGGAACATTCCTCGCTTTGTTTTTTGTTTTAAATGATATCATGCAATGTAATTATTTTATGTTATTTTATATATATATTTTATTTATATTATTTTATTTTATTTTATTTATTTTATTTTACTTAATTTTTATTTTGTTTTACTGTATCCTCTTTTCCTTTGTTTTGTTATTATTTTATTTGTCTGATTGTGCGTTGGCCAATGAATTACTTTTTACTTTTACTTTTTACATATCAAATTAGCTAATATTATCTACGTAACATTAATGACTTTAGCTTTCAAAACCTTTATAAACTAGTGTGTAAGAAAAAAGTATGGAAAAATTCATCGTCGTTTTTAACGCCTTAAAATACTTAAGTTAAAAGCAATTCAGTGCGAAACAGACTCGTGAACCATGAGTTGCGGTACAATTACAATCGCTTTTACATTTTTATCACTTTGACATTGAAAAGGAGATACTGACTGACTGATTGAGATAGTACACTAGAATAGTCTAAACGGGATTGCTACCCACGGACGAGTAAAAAAGTAAGGACTCCCCTTGTGACACTTGAGGGTGAAGCACTTTGACACTTTGAAATCTTTATGAGTGTGTGTCACGCGACTGTCATGGGCAAATGATAGATCGCAAAATGGCTGCCCGGCCGGCATTCAAGTGTGTGAATGTTGTTGTATGTAATTACGATACTATAGGCTTTTTTATCCTTCCTTTTTTACTCGACGGTGTTGCTATAATGATTTAATTTACTGAATAGATAGCACACTGTTTATCTCATCAAGAGGGTAAAAGAGTTAAGATGTTGCGTATACTTTAGTAGAAAGAGAGTATCCGGTGTAGGTGAACTAAATTTACAATTCAAAGATTTTACGTGCGATAGTGAATTTATTGATAGTAGGAGTGCCAGCCGAGTTGTCAGAACAGTCAACGTTGAAAGTTCCATGTCACAATTTTTTCAAAGGACCCCAAAACCAGTTGATCCAAATGTGACAAGGTTAAATTTGTTTGCAGCAAACCCTGACTGAGTGCACTGTAAATGGAAGCCAGGTTCTAAAGCGATTGGCGTTCAGAATCACGGGAGCGTACACCAAATTTTTAAAGGCTCGCTCGCTCCGTGCAGATTTTTTAAATGAAAATGCAATTCTCCCTCCGAAAGGTTAAAAGTAGTGTTCAACATATATATACTTTTAGTTCAACAAATAAGAGCAGATCGTAAATCCGTTTGATTAGTTATTTTGTATAGACTTGGAATTGGAGGTAATTTTTATATTGACTTTACAGTTTGGAGTGGGTTCATTTTGACGATAAAACTGACCTTGAATAACTTTTTTGTTCCAATTAAAGTACAAGACAATGCAATTTTATATTGTCTTACATATGTATCTCGCTTGCATTGATAAAATTCCTTTTTAAAATTGTATAACCCGGGAACCTTTCCGATTATCGCTTACTAGTTGCCTCGACAGATTTCGTTCTGTCAAAAGTAACATCGCGGCGTCGGTGAAGCAGCACATCTCGCCTGCGTTTCTTTGACTTGATTTACATTTACTATTATTTTTCACTGAATGTTTTGTTCAATCATAAATAACCTATGTCACTCCCTGATAAGTAGCTTCATTGGTGAAATAATTTTAAAAATCGTTCCAGTAGTTTCGGAGCCTATTCAATACAAAAAAACAAACAATTAAATCTTTCCTCTTTACAATATTAGTATAGATTAGTTTAAATGAGAACAATATCTTCTTGTACATCCTACTACGAGTATTCTTAACGCCTAGCGTATGTGTGCAACGCACCCACACACTCTCTGGCATCTGTCTTCGGGTTCCTATTCGAACGATTTAAAAAAGACGGCTGTCACCGAATCAATAGTAAAAGATGGCCGGGGACGCATTCTCTTCTCAGCTTCTGTTCAATGTAGGTACATATTTTGCCTTTATAAACAAATTCGTTAAGTGTTCAAGAAAGTAAGTCTCATTGAATGATCTCCTACACACTCCTGCCCCAAGATAGGATCTTGCGTCGCCAAGTATAATATTGTGACGATTGTGCGATCTGGCATCATGAAATGGATATTTTTATTTGGATCAAGTTAGGTTACTTCCAGAAATGATGTTATCTTATGTTTTAGCTCCTGAAACTGTTTTTTTTACTTTCAATCAATGTGCTCAATAGACACTATGTTTTTCTGCAATTCTATAATATCATGGACCTACATGTTGAAGGATTATATTCTACATTTAAACCTAGATAAGTTCAGATATTTATCATTTACTGGGACGATCATGTTTTGTGAAGCAAATGAATAATTCGAAATAGTCTAAAAAACTAAATTGCACTAAAAGTTCGGCCGACTTACAAAGTATGTCGCTTTGCATGATAACTTTTTTGGTCAAACGTTTTCTGCGTTTTTATTCGAGCTGAAAACAAAAGTGTATAAAGCTTTTAGGGGATCAGTTGTGGATAGGAAAATTGGTTTGCAAACGTTTTTGTAGACGACGGGTCCAGTATTTTTAATCTATGTTCCCAAATTTGGTTGTCAGAAACGATTTTAATTGTAGCAGTGAACTAGGCATTCGAGAAGCTGGGATTCTTTATATAAACCGCATATGGTCAATTCCTTGTCTCATGTATTAAATAAAAACAAACTTGTTAAAAGAAGGGGTTGTTGTTTTCCTTAGCTGTATTTATTTGCAAAGGAGCCAAAAAAGTAAAATAAATATCCTCGTATGAAACAGAAGATGCTAAACGCTGCTGTGAAGCAAATGGCTATTGCATTTCAACCATAATGTTCCCACGAAGCTTTCCGAGTAGGGTAGGTATCGGTTTTCCTTGCAAAGGAGCGCTCATAATACCTATTTTATTTTATTATTATAATACCGTAACTGCGTTTGCACTTATTCTTAGTTAAAGGAGAGTTTATTTGTTAAACCAATTACCGTTTCTTTGCAGGCGACCGTGAAAAACGACTATTTACCTTATTGTCGGATATTTCGCTTATGACGCGATTATAAATTGTGAGAACTAATTTATTTTAGGTAGCTATAACTGTGCTTATTTATGACTATAAATGTGCAACAAAACAAAATACATTAAATCGTATTGATACTAATAAATTTAATTGTGAGGTGATTGGAAATATTCTTCGATATTAAGTGAGAACGGAACGTAAGTTGTCAAATGAAGGGAGAAGTGAAAAATATTTATCGAAATACTAATTTATCGCAAAAAAGAATTTAATAATCAAAAAGAATGGAAAAAACTACGTGGAATGAACATCAGCTTGTTTTGGAGAAAATGTTATCCTGAACAGAAACGGTGCCGTTTGGAATGACAGCTGTAAAATGTGTTTACAACATTATCAGAATATTTTGAGACCAGAATAGATATAATTCCCACCAAAAAAAACCAAGAATAGTTTAATGACAACTAGTGTTACTTCTGCTGTTAGGAACTCAAGTGTTAGTCGTGAATTAAGACTAAAAAAGTGCATTTATTAACCCCAAAAAACTGCTTTGTTTTGGGGCGAAGGCTTGGGGCCTATGAAGGTTTTCTGACCAAGAGATTACGTGGGACACGATTGCCCACGGCTGTCAATAGTCTACAATAAACTGTAAGTCCAATCAATATACATATTGCCACCAAAAAAGGTGTAAAAGTATTCTCTGTTCCGGCAATTCTCCCATACTTTTGTTCCTTTAAGCTTATTTAAACACTTCCGGATATGAACTAGTGTTTTATTTAGTTTTAGAACGCCCAAAGAATAACGGTTTTCTCACAAATTCATGCAATGAATGTAGCAATGCTAGATAGCATAAACATCAGTTATTGTATTAATTTTATTGTCTTGTTTCTGTAAAAGGTTTAATTTAAATAATAGTACTTTATTGCAAAGGCAGCGAAATAGGCAATTGCAGGTCGAGTATGAGTTTGAAGGCCGAGCCGCAGGCGAGGACTTCAATGATACGAGACAGGCAATTGCCATTTCGGCCGAGGCATATATAGTGCTTTTCTTGAAAAAATGCAAGGAAATAAAAAGGGCCTTTTACATAATAAATTTAATTAATATTATTAACAAAATAACAACTCCGCTTTACCGCCAATTTGTTTTTTTTTATTTTACAATTTGTGCCGAAAGGTAAACGCATCTGTGGCTATACAGCCACGAGAACGCAATGTGTACGATAGATGAAAGAGTTCTAAATTCAAACAGCACACCGTTTCATACAACATTGCCGGCGCGCTCTTCGTTCGAAATTCAAAGAACGCGCCGGGAAGTGATTTTGGGTTTCAGTCTACGTAAATATGATACTTCGCGTGTTCTTTATTCAAAAGTAATGACAATATTTCCGAGCATGTTTAAGAAAAAGTATTTTTGTACTTTAATATGTAACGTAACATGAAAATGTGAATGGGAGAGTCCGTTACTGAATTATCTAAAAATGTGTTTCTTTTAGAGAGAGTTATTTTTTAAAAGTTGGCAAAGCGAGCCGAAATCCAGGTAATTTAAAGGTCTACAGTTCACCAACCTTGAAAGATGGAGCAATATATGCGTACTCGTATGTATCGCCTCTAATTAGTAGGTGAAAGCTTCGGCGACCCCCAGTGTCGAGTTTTACTCGGTATGCCTGCGTGAGGTAGCAGGAGAATCCCATACTCGCACGATGCTCCCCCAGGCAACGTGTAGTCTATAAAGTTTGTGGGCAAAAAATGTATTGCCCTCTGCCGCCCTTTCCAAACCGAGACACGATGCATATTTGGCCACAATGGTCCCTTATAAATGATCTTTTCTAAATTGGCCTGGGTCTGGGTGTGCTGGGACGCCCCTGGCTTAATTCCTTGTCTGGTACCTCGTAACACAGGGGATATTTATCCCTGCTTCGAGACCATGACAAGAGGTGTGTTGTCTGGCGCATATTTATTTATTTATTTATTTATAACCGCCTGACATTGTCACAAATGCTGCGGTATAAATGTAGGATTAAGGCTTAAAAAAAAAACGATAAACACCTAATGGATTTACACAAATTATAATTCTTCCCCAGTTTAATTTCAAAGCTAAATCAAACTGATTTTTTTGTCAGGTCTTAATACTCAGTTAACATAATATTCTTAGTTGTTATGGCTTAAACCACTAATATTCCGAAATCACAACGCTACAACTATTCATAAAATTTTAACCTGCCGTTGTTCCGGAATTTGACAGAACTTTGAAGTCAAATTAAAAAGCCTTTTCTGTGAATGATTTCTCCTTTGGGCATTAAGTTAACTTCGCTGGCTGTCACTGTAGAATGTTTGTTTAACTCGCGTGCTTCGGTTACTGTTAAGTTAAGCGCGTAGTACCTTGGTGCTCCTGCTCGAAACCAGTCCCAAACACTCAGTAGCGTGAATGTGTAGGAGATAAAAAGAGATACTTAGTTTCCAAAATTAATGTTAGATTTTTGGCACTCCAATCACCATTTTTATTCTACAAAAACAAAAAACTAACTACATTTTGTGTGCTTTTTACCCCACTGTTAGTCTTTCAAAGGTTCACAAAACTTCGTAATTTTTGCACCGAAGTAGGAGCTCTGTTTGTCTCCCTCTAATTTTCTGTGTAGAACTTTCCAATTGAGCGGTCCTTATAGCAAGAACTTCAAGGCAAGCAAAGGTAACTATTCGTTTGCTAGAAGTGAAAAGAAAAGTTAAGGTGTTGCCTGAATATTGTCACACTGAAACTAGGCAAAGACCGACATAATTAAAATCAAGTCTTCGCAACTATTGTCACGGATGGACAATAAGATTAACAATGATTCTGAATTCAAATCTGAAACAGCCATGAGTTTCCTTTTTGCTTTGTTTCCATAGTTAATTACTTAGAATATTTTAAGACTGGGGCGAACGGCAGTTTAAAAAAACCAAGACAAATTTAGTTTAAAATCTGCCATTTATTAGTGACAATCGTGAGAAATATTTTGAGTTTCACCACATAACACCAAATAACAAAAACAAAAAATATCTTTATTTAATTGGACCTGTAACAAGTACTTTCAAATCTTTATTACAAGAAAAAAAATCTAAGTAATAGACTTAAATACTATAATAATATGAATACATAAATACACATAGTAATCAGTTTCCTTAGTAATACAACACAGTAAGATTTGACTACACGATTTATGTAGTGCACTGGGGCGCGGTATCTTGACTTGAATGCGGTGTCTTGGGTACGATTCCCGGTCAGATCGATTCAGAAAACGAACGTTTCTAAATCGAGTCTTGGTGTGGCCGTAACACAAGTCTTAGTGTATTATCCTTATTTAGAGACCGTGACAATTGGTGTGTTGTCTCGTTCATATTTGTGTCCTTTTTTTATATCATTCACTGTAAGCTTCCTTCACCCTTCTCTTAAGTTAGTTTTGACTTATTCTAATTCTAAGTTGTAAGTTAAGCTTGTATAATAATCATTAATATCATTAAAAAGTTTTAAAATCCCTCAAATGGAAACACGACTTGTCAAATAAAGTAAATAATATTATTTGTTTACGAGCCCAAAGCGAATCGTACCCTCCAGTGTAAGAGACTAATTTGATTGAAACGACGCCCGAGAGCTTCTTTGAAAGGAAAGTGTACAAAACATAACTAAATTAATAATATACAGGATTGTAGACTTTCTAAACAGGTTAGAGGACACTGATCTCGGCGTTAACGTTCTTATTCTTGTTTACTTTTAATAGTTATGGTATTTCACTTGATTTTTACTTTGCGATAGATTCAGTAATAAAAAGTTTTTTTTAGGACCTAAAGTCTCTGACGAAGTTAGTAAGTCATTAATATATTTGACAGATCTGTTGGAGCAATGGCAGCGATCCTGCCTTTGGGGCTGGAGGTCGCGGCTTTGGTCGCTACCCATGACACACATTTATGTTACGAACATTTGTGTTTGTTGTGTGTCTGGGTGTTATTATCTATTTATGTATATCTTTAGAAATATTGAAGTACGTTCATCAGACTCAGACAACCGTAGTACAAGCTTTGCTTATTTTGGGGTCAGATGATCTTGGTGTAAATTGTCCTAGATATTTATTATTTAATAATTAGCCCATTAACCCACTGCTGGATAAGGCCTTTATCATTGAAATCAAGACAAGTCATCCCTATCATTGAAAGGTATTAGCTTAACTACGTTTGCAAAATTAATGGTCTCAAAGCAGGGCTAGTTTCGAAAAATCCTAAAACACACTTTGCCTGATCTGGATTTGAACCCAGGACTTGGTGATCTCGGGCCGAGCTCTTTTGCCACTCAGCCACGAAGGCGTCGGAGGAAATTCCATAGCATCGAAGTTGTTTTTAAGTAGCTATTCTGTCATTCTGAAATATTGTAATCACAACTTATTTTTTTTTAGAAAAGGCCACAAAAAAAAGATCTGCTATAAAGTGGCAACTCGTGGTAGGCGGGCGTATACGTTATTTTTATTCCTTTCAAGTATTTAAATCGCATTTAATAATTTTTTGAAACTACATATGTAAGTCTATTATTTATTATCCACGTTAGGTTCTAATACCATTAGTGAAAAGTGGGCTTCTGAGTGTTCCGTTCACCATCACTTGCCTCTGACTACCCCGTTTGGGATAAAATCGTGATGGTATGTTTCTATAATAGGCTAATAATGTATTGCTCAAGCTAAATGTTTATTTCGATGAAAAAATACTAAGTACAATCTTATTTTTTGCCACGAAACGGGATATGAAAACAAATTGTATTAATGACCTTTTCTATACGTACCTATGGGCCCTTAAAATTAATTTCTAAGCCCCTTCAAAGGTGCAATTAACTTTCCATTAAGTGTACAAATATCAATTTTGGGCAAGGTCATAGAGACAGATCAAAATTCATATTTAAAACGTCGAGACATACTAATTGAGATAACAAGCTTTTAATAAGCCGTTACAAGATAATTGCATACTATATTGATAGAATGTCTAAAATGTTTTCACTATCTATTCATCACTATCAAGTATATTTCAAGGTATTATTATGGTTCATGAAGCAAAGTTGTACTGTTCTGTAACATTGTAAAACTGAGTAACTTATGAGTTTAGTTAATAATTTCAATTCTTTTTATCATTACCGTGATTGCTGAAAACAAATTATGAAAAAAATTGAATCTGAGTAGACCAGCAGCTGCGAAGGGTGTCACCACAAATTTAGACATGCGCGGCGCTCTGACAGATAGCCCACTTATAACAACACGCCATTTTTGACACACGCACACCGAGACGTGCGTTTACAGGCGAAGTCAGCGAGTTTCAGTGTCGCAGTCAGTCGCACTGTCAAAAACATTGAGATATTATTTGTACGCCACAATTTTTCGATCAACAATGTGTAGATAAAGCCTCAGGAAGAAAAACACAGCTCAAAAATGGCACCGACAAATTGTACTATCTCATGTCTCATTCATAGTGTGAATGAGACGAAATATGAGGAAAAAAGTTTTAAGTTTTAATAATTACAACCTAAATGAGGCTTTGTACGTAAGAAATAAAACGCAGTTTAGATTACATTTACATTTATTCACGATTTCAATTTTCAAATCAACCTCATTCTCAAGAAGGCTAGAAACTAAGGAGAGATAACTCCCGAAGTGGGGGTAAGCTTTCGAGGGCCGAAAGTCGTATACTCTGTGCCGGGCAAAACGCTGTATTGCGCATGTGCAGCGGCAGCTATTTGTCATTTCATGGTCACATGGTTTTGTTTTGAACGGTGTCACGTGCGACAGTTGTTGTTTTTCGAGGTTGTGTTGACCAATTTTGACACTTCGCGAGGATCGCGGCAAAGAAGCGTAATGCGCATGCGTCACTGTGGGATACGGATTTAGTCCAACCCTTTCCAGGGAGTTATCTCTCCTTAGTCTCTAGCCTTCTTGCTCATTCTATAAGCAATGAAGAAAAAAATAAGTGACACAAAATTTGACTTATTTCATATTGAATTTTTGACACTGTTGACTTTACTGCGCCGAACAGGGTATGATGGAGTCACATTTTGTATTTTTTATCACTACAGCTTAATACTAATCACCAGTTAATATTACAAAAAAAATACATTAGATACCGCAACGCGACGTTGAAAATTTAGCATAACTCATCGCTTAGCAACGCCGACGACGACGAGTTAAACTAAGTTTTTATTGCGAGTTTTGAGAAACCGGTTTTCAACTTTACTGTGAAGCAGAGATTGGCAATGTATAGTTTACAACTTTATACTAAGTTATGTTTTAATATTTTCAGTAAATTTAAAAATTAAATAAAAACTTACTTATTTAATTAAAACAATACAAAACAGTTAAAACCAAACTTAGGTTAATCATAAACATACTTATTTCTTCTAAATCTGTACTTAAATAGATGATAATAACCAGACACACAACAAACACAAATATTCATTACATGAATGTTTGTCATGGGGTGGGATCGAACCCACAACTTAGGGCCACAGATAAGTGGTCCGCTGGAAAATCTATGAATAAAAATGTCATTTTAAAATATGTAAAAAAATTATAAAGTATTTAGTATAAAAATACTCCATTAAATTCACTGTTCTAAATGTTCCAATGTTCCGCCTTTAAGTTGGCCAAACATGCACTAAAATGTTGGCCCGTGGGTAGGTTTACTTTAGGCAAGGTTTTTTTAATTTTTAATTGAGTATTTCATTATTTATATTATAAAACAGCATTTTCTTATTGAAGGTATGATATGCCATCCGATAATTAATTTTTCCGATGGTTATTTCTACAGTTATTGTAAGCAAACTCAGGCAGTGTGGCATGTCAGCACGTTGGCGCAGTCAAAAGTGAACTAAATAGAAATAAGTTATTTTCTCGGCCGTTTTTAACGCTCTGACCAGTTATCTAGTGTATTGTTGATCGAAGTCACAGATACATTAAAGTTTAGAGTTCAAACATAGTTTCGCACAGATATTTTTGTTGCAGTTTATTTGGCTGTATAGACACCACACAAATTTGTGATTATACGTTTTTCAAGTTACCAAATGATGTTGAAAGGTAAGTAAAACTAACATAACTTTTGCAAGTTAGTAGGACCTGTAATATGTACGAGTAGTATAAGTATATAGGTAGGTATACCATTATATTTCGTAACACATTCAAATCCAGTAGAAATGGGCTTTTACTTTTTCCGTAACTTATCTTATCATTCATTGGTTTAACACCAGTGTTTTAGGTTAATTATTTTATCAGACACAGGTGCCCGCCGAAGCGGTGGCTCATGGTGTAATCTATCTACTGCTTACTAGGTATAAGGACTGTATGATCAAGCCCATTAGGCTAGCAGTTTGCATGACTTCTTATAATATAATACTTTTATACGCATTCACCCATCTAAACTCCGTTTAATCTAACCGGACCCTTTTTTATATTTTTGTTTTTGTCGAACTTGGTGCAATTTTCAATTTTTCTCTTGATGTATTTTATTTTTGGCGGTATCTGTCATATCTGGCGAATATGAGACGCCAGTTGAGAGAAAAATGCGAGAACGTTCCTGTTGTAAACTCTTTATTTTGTGGTGTCACCTAGGTTTAGGACTAGCATTGCATTAATGGAAATATGATCACATTAACTTGGTAGAAATTATAAGAAAGTCTTAGCAATTAATTTATTCTCTCCTATTCCACATTCAACACACACAGTTCATTACAGGGTTATTAAGGCTAATTTTAAATTAGTAAGTACGAGTACTAACTTAATTTTGCGGCATGCAGTAAATAAGAAAGTTTTAATTAGGTCGCGGTCCTTTAGGAGTTGAGGAAGCCGTGACATTTACGTAAAATACTGTGGACAGGGTGAATTTTAACGTAGAACAGTATTTTGGTGAGAATGGCGATTCTACAATCACATCGAAACTTATGCACAGTAATAAGCTTTGTGCTTTTGCGCATAATATGACACGATTTGCGTAGAGCGCTGTAACGCGGTTTTTCGCCTTGATTTCCGTAGTGTCCCGAGTTCGATTCCCGGTTGGGTCAATTCAGGAAAAGATCTTTTCTGAATTGACTCGGGTCTGGGTGTGCTGGGAGATGCCCCTAGCTTGTTTCTTTGTGTGGTACCTCGTAACATAGAGACATTAACCTACCCGAGACCCTACCTACTCTACCTACTTCAAGACCATTACAAGAGGTGTGTTCTCTGGCGCATATTTACTCGTATATTTTATATTTATAACAGCTCAGTTTTTTAATTGACATTCTGAAAGGGCATTTAATTTCTGAACAATTTCTTAGGTTACCAAACTCACAAATACACAATATCACGACTTTATCAAAAAAGAGGTAGTCAGACACATGTGACTATTTCCGTCATGGTGAACGAAACACTCGGAAGCCCACGTTTCAATAATGGTAATAGAACTCACTGAAGTAGGCAGATGGCGAACCTTTCGCCGTTTTCCGGGTTCATTTGGTCTTTTATCGATGTTTTTCATCACCGGAGAGTTTTACAATGAACAACCACAACCTGTTCACGTACTCAATGAAATAATCTTTTTAGTTTATTTAAAAAAAAAACTTCACTTTCCAGTTAAATACAGACTAACCAATTAAATCTCAAGCGGATTCATGTGAAGTTCGAGGAGAGTTTTTCAGAATAGACCTGCTAATGAAGGTCGCAGGTGCCCAATGGATGCAAGCTGTCTGCAACAACTTAATCTGTGTCCGTAACCAGAATTCGGAGTTAAATGTTTAGCAGTAATCATTAATTATCTTATGGCTAAGTAGGTACGATGATAAAGATGGATTGTTGAAAATTTTAAAAACATATAGCTTGTAAAAAAAAGTGAGGTGAATGGTCAGGGCACTGATAGGTACACTATAAAGGCATTGTTTCAGCTTAATTCGAAAAAAATACTCTGTAAATATAATTACATTTGTAAGCTTTTTTTACGAACTTACATATTTTGTTATTATAATTTTACTCGATTAATTAGAAAAATGCTTTCCAATAAAGATAACGAAAAAATTTGTAAATTAAAAGAAAACAAATATCATCCGACGATACTATAACCTGTGTGATTCTAAATCGTCAAGTTGCAACATTGCAGACACTGTTATTCACCAGAAATACTTACTTCAGTTTTGTTCAAAAAGTGAGCTAAAAAGAGACAAGGATGACTTAATTAATTAGGCCAAAGTATACTACTGAGGAGTTTCTTAACTAGATGCGTCAGGATAAAGATGAGATAAAACCCCAAAACTCCGTATCAAAAAGCGCCTAACTCCTAATGGCTTTCCGAACTTGTATTACCATCTAATCTGCGTGCCAATAACGCGGTCTCATCAATACTTAAAACCAGCCAAGTTTGAGAGAGAATTGCTGGCAAAAAGGCCAGTAAACAAATTCAACTTATATTGACGACTAGCATTCCGCCCGCGGCTTCGCCCGTGTGAACTTCACCAAATTACAAATCTTTTTGATTTGTAGCCTTTGTTTTTCTGATGTATAGACTTATTACTGCAGTCATTTAAATTCATTTAGTCGATTTTACGTGAAAGAGTAACGAACACATTATATACTCACAAAATTTAGCATTTATTTGTTTGTTTGTTTGCATTGAATAGGCTTCGGAACTACTAGACCGATTTTAAAAGCTCTTTCCCCTATTTAAAGCTATTATTATCAGCGAGTAACATGAGCTATTTTTTAGGCTATATAATTATATTTTAACCCTTAAAAAGGCAGAGGTAAAATAATTACCACCCGAATTTGAACCTTAATCCTTGGGCATACAGGCGAAAACCTATGACTTTTTTTACAATGCAATGCCTTATTAAGGGTTAACTGGAGATATAGTCCACGCGGGCTCATCATAGAGGGGCTGAGACGCTGACGGGCAGCTAGTATTTTATAGAGCATTTTTTTTAAGACGATCGTATTGTAATTGTGTTTTTCAAGATATTTTTGAATCACCATTGTTACTGTGAGTAGGTACTTTGTTATCATTAAAAGAGATACATCTACGCCAGAATTCTGTAACGGAAATTTAACCTCAGCAGATGAAGAGCAGTCGTGAGGTCCAGATATGAGGATGACAAGCACAATAATGCAAAGCAATTACTGAGCTGGCCATACTCACCTTGAAGGCCTGCCCTGGCACCGGGTAGTGCAATGCTGATCCCGGAACGCGAACTGACCGAGATAGGTCAGAGTCACTTGGCGGGTTTTACGCAACTCCTGGTACTGGTGGTAACATCAACCGGCCGACATATTATGTCTCCCACCTGAAGAGCAGATGGTCTGCTGCAGGGCTCCCTTACTCGCTTCTTACGACACCCTCGGGAAGGAGACACATTTTGTCTCACAAATAAAATGACAGCATCAGTTTAAAGGCAGCTTATCTTTGATTGTCATTTCAGAATTCGGGGGCTAATCTAACAGGTGAATATTTTAAACACATCTGCACGCACATATGACCTCCTGACGTTGGGCTAAGCAGATTTGTAGGTGGGAGATACACCTACATACATAACTATAAATATGTTTATATAAAACACCGAAAAATTGGGACCAGCCAAAAGCCAACCAACAGACGAATATCAAAAAGTGTCTGCTGCAGTTTCATGCTAGGTGGTTACGTAGGCCTAGCTTGTATAACAGAGACAAAAAAGGTGCCTTTACAGTTCAGAGATATATCGATAAGATTTGGTAACTTACCCGTAGAAACCCTTACGGTTACATTTTTAATCAGTGAGATAAGTTAAGAATAAGTTATGCTGTATTTCATATGCGGAACAATACTCGTAAGTTGTATACCTGGGGGGCTAGCCAAGAGCAACACGCCACGACGATTTCTACAATAGAAATCGTTGAAATGTATGGGGATGACATAAGCTGTCACTGGCGCTTGAGTCATCCCCATACATTTGAACGATTTTGTAATTATCTTGCTTTTTTCAATGACTAATGCTATTCTGGAAGATTTTTAAAAATATATTAAATATACGGAAAAAATGTGTGTTTTAAGGACTGACAAGTTTTAAAAGTCTTAAGTTCCAAGTAGCCAATTGCGAAATTTTTAATTGTTTGTACAAATAAGTTGATTTATTGAGGACAAAGCAATCGTAAAACGGCACTGCCACTTAACGTTCAGAGGGCCGTACATTGACGTTGTGTATTTTCCGGGCGCAGAATATTGACTGTAGTACCAATATTTTCTTCCCAAGCAGCTCGTCTAATACGGTCGTATTATTTATATGAAAAATATTGAAAAATCAATCGATCAATAGATCCAATGAAATTGTATATATTTTTTTACTTAATAAGTAGATCACCAATTTTGAAATATAATCATTTTCTTTACATAAAGAAGAGAAGTGAAGGTGTAATTTTAGACAGAAACAGGATTTTTTCTTTGGTCTAATAAAGTGTGTTTGATCTTTTTCCGATTTAAAGGGACGTAGCTCAAAATGCGTCAGTTCCCATCAAAACTTCAGCGAGTATTATCAGTTTATCAATGCAAAGTAAATGTGGATCGCATCTTCGATCGACTTAATAACCTTGAAATTCCTTCTTACGAGCTATTTCACGTTAACTCAAGAAATATATTTTTAGGAAATGTAAAAGGCAATATGGGAGAAGATTGCAAAATAATGAAGAATTCGAATTTAAGATGAATTCGAATGGAAGATGACGATGATGCGACGTTAACTAGAAAAATCTAGTATGGCCAAATGTTGCTTTTACATTTGCACGTTACCCGAAGCTGTGGAAGGAGGGCCGCCTATGCCTCCTTCAGAAGGTCGGCAGACCCCCGGGGGAAGCCGGCGCCTACCGGCCGATCGTGCTGTTGGACGAGGCGGGTAAGCTATTCGAGCGGATAATCGCTTTCCGCCTCGTCCAGCACCTTAATGAGGTGGGGCCAAACTTGTCCCCAGTACAGTTCGGCTTTCGAGCAGGGCGCTCAACGCTGGATGCGCTGGCGCTTTTAAAAGTGGAGACGGAGGCAGCGTCCGCCCAGGGTGAGCGGTCGTTGGCGGTGGAGCCTGGACATCGCCAACGCCTTCAACAGCCTGCCATTAGGCGTCATAAGAGAGGCAATCCGGTACTTCAGGGTGCCCTCTTACCTAGGCAGGCTGTTGGAGGACTACCTCCGCGGCCGGGAAGTTCTTTCCCCAGGGGTACCCGTTTTAGGACCCCTGCTGTAGAACCTAGGTTTTGATTGGGTGCTCCGCAGCACGCTCCTTACGAGGATGCGTGTAATATGCTACGCGGATGACACCCTTGTCGTGGCCCGAGGAAAGGACTTCCCAGAGGTGCAGAGGCTGGCGGAAGTCTGCTCCAGCCTCGTCATCAGTCGCATCGAGGTGCTGGAATTGAAGGTGGCCACCAATAAGACCGAGCCTCTACTCTTTCACGGACCTCGGCAGGGACCACCCTCCGGCGCTTCGATACGCCTCAATGGGGCAGTTGTGAGGGTGGAGGCCCAGATTAAATATCTAGGCCTCACTTTGGATAGGAGGTGGCGGTTTGAGGGACATTTTTCCCGCCTCGCACTCCGCCTAATCCGCGCTGCAGGCGCGTTGGGCCGCCTGCTCCCTTATGAGCGCAGCCCAGACCAAACGTGCCGGCGTCTTTACGCTGGCATTATAAAAAGTATGGCGCTTTACGAAGCGCCAATCTGGGCAGAGGCTCTCACTGCTCATAATAGAACCCTATTGCGGGCTCCGCAGAGGGTCATGGCAGTGAGAGGCCATCAGAGGGTACCGCACAATATCCGCGGGGGCTGCCTTCGTCCTAGCGGGTATGCCCCCATGGGAATTAGAGGTGGAACTTCTCGCTGCTGTCTACCAGTACCGTACAGCAGCGAGAGCAAGGGATGCGCGCCTCTATCAAGACCAAACAGAGGGCGTCAGGCGTCGAGCGTTGAATGCGCTACTTCGGCGGTGGGCGGAGGACCTGGCTGATGCGGTCTATGGCCGGCAGACCATAGACGCCATAAGGCCAGTACTCCAACAGTGGGTGCGTAGGGAAAGGCGGCCCCTTACGTACCGACTGGTGTAGGTCCTCTCGGGGCACGGGTGCTTCGGGAGGTACCTGCCCAGCGTGAGCCAACGCCAAGGTGTCACGTGTGCGGCGCCGACGAGGATACCGCCCAGAACACGCTTGAAGTGTGCGTTGTGTGGGCCGTCGGTATCCCGTCGGTAGGGACCTCTCGCTCCCGGCCTTAATACAGGCCATGCTCAGGAGCGAGCAGGCATGGACGACAATGGTCTCCTTCTGTAGGGAGGTGATGACGCGGAAGGAGATCGCGGAGAGGGCCCGGGAGGATGATCCTCTGGCGGCCCCTCTCCTACGCAGACGGCCGGGGGCAAGAAGACGGCAGTTCGCCCGTCTTCCTCCTGCTCCCTAAAAGAAGCACCGGGGTGAAAGTTGGGGGGCTTACACCCTATTCCATGGTGCTCCCGTCTAGGGGTATCCAGTATACCGCGACGCCCCCGTAGTGTGAGGAGGCATGGCGCATAGGCTGGGCCAACCGCTGGGGCGACGTGGTAATCCGTAAGGCTCCATGTTGCCCTATTCCATAGCGGTGAGGGTATACCCGGGTGTTTTTTTAGTCAGTATGCTGCCGATTTTACTTGCGGAGAGCCTCACACTCTCCCACTGCCCCACCCAAGCAGTGGGATAGTGCGTAAGTCATTTTCACACTCGGAGAACAAAAAAAAGGTATGGTCTAATTTACTAACTGTGATTAAGGATGAAGTAAAACTTAACATTTTAAACTTTCTTGTTGCATTTTTCAGTACAGAAACGTCAAATAAAATAGGTAAATCCAATTACCATTAAATTTGTTTCGTTGCAAAAACCCGATAGTGTTTAAAATTTGAAGTAAAACTTCTTGTGAAACTTGAAGAAGTTGTTTGCATTTATAAAAGTTAATATTTAAAATGCAATGCTTCAAGTGTGCAGTTTTCTGCTCATTTCCATTTCATACTAAAGTGTGATACTCGCAGTTCGAGATAGCGCTTGACTTTAAAATTTGTAGAAGAACTTTGCTAGGCCAGCTTTTGATCCAGATTTTTGCCAGAATTAATCCATGTTGTTTAAAAAATACGGGTAATACAATATCAGTTGATATTCTTGGTCCAAATTTTCCGGGTCGGTCTCTCTGGGACCGTGAAACTAGACAACAAGGAAAATTAACCGATCGATCACAGAAAAGCAGATAAGCATGGACACGATTAGGCTTGACATATTATCTTACACAACATCCGACACAGGCAACACTGTTAAATATACCAGCAAAGACGATAATATATACTAATAATATAAAGAGGAAAGATTTGATCATTGTTTACACGATTGGCGTAGTACGCAGTAGCACGGTTTCTCGCCTAGATTTTCGTAGTGTCCCGGGTTCGATTCCCGGTCGGATCAATTCAGGAAACGATCTTTTCTGAATTGACTCGGGTCTGGGTGTGCTGGGAGACGCCCCTAGCTTATTTCCTTGTGTGGTACCTCGTAACACAGGGATACTAATCCCTATTTCGAGACCATTACAAGAGGTGTGTGGTCTAGCGCATATTTATTTCTTTATTTATTATTTTATTGATTAGGCTCCGCAATTACTGGACCGATTTTGAAAATTATTTCAATAATATGAAGCTACATTATCAGGGAGTAACATAGGCTATATTTAATTATGATTGAACTAAACATTCAGTGAAAAATAATAGTAAATGTAAATCAAGTCGAAGAAACGCGGGAGACATGTGCTGCTTTGCCGATGCCGCGACGTGTAAAAAAAATTGACAGAACGAAGTCTGTTTGTCGAAGCAGCTAGTTGCTAAATAAAAATAATTAGTATTAGGTCCCCAGAATCACTTAAAGAAATAATAATAATAATTTATTACTTATTTTTTAAATTAAAGTGATTTGATGAAGACTTTTGGTAGGATAAATAAATAAATAAATACCTGGGACAATGCACACCAAGATCATCTGACCCCAAACTAATCAGAGCTTGTAATATGGACGTCAGAGACTGATAAACATACTTAAATATTTCTAAATACATACTTAAATAGATAATAACACCCAGACACACAACAAATACAAATGTTCGTCACACAAATATTTGTCATGGGTGGGGATCGAACCCACGACCTCCGGCGCTAAAGGCAGGATCGCTGCCATTGCGCCAACAGGCCAGTTAGTTTTAGTACAGCAATAATATATTGCGATTCGGCATTTGATTCTAAAATGCAGATTCTGGTTAGCGGCCAATTAATAAGCCAAACTCTTTGGGCTACATTGACCTCTTTATTTCTAAGTTTTACTACTACCTGGTAAGATCGAAGCATAGCGTGAATGTAAAGTAAAAAAAGTAAACTGACTACTGAAAAAACTAACAATAAACAGACCCACTGCTAGGCCAAGGCTTTTATCATTGAAATCAAGTCATCGATACAATTGATAGGCATCGGCTTTATCACCACGCTTTCGAAATGCGGGTTGGTGATTGCAAACCTGGGCTATGTTACGAAAAATCCGAAAACACGCTTCACCTGACCCGGGATTTGAACAAGGGCCCACAAATTTCAGGCCACGGTCTGTAAACACTCGGCCATTTAGGCGCATAAAGTAAAAAAATATATTTCCGTCACTGCTTTTCTCATTTATTACGGAATGTCAAATACGCCGGACGTATTTAACTCAGTCGGCTTCAACTTGACGTCATAATGCGGGGCTCCTATCAGATAATTCGATGCCAGACCACATTGCTTTCTCATGTACGTTATTATGTGTATTGCACATTCCACATGACAAGACACGATCGTTCAGAAACGGCGGGAATTCCGCATTGGAATCGGCACGAAATTGGTGTATTTGCATAATAAGTCGAATGATTTTAAAAATTTGCCCGCAATATCACGATTCGTGCTGCATTGTGGCGACTAGCGATGCTATGCTTTTGCTAGATGTATTTTTGTGCCGAATCAACATCGTATTGACTGGTGAATTCGATCAGGATGAAATCACGTTTTTCCTTATCTGAAGGCCGCACCGATAATACACCTAAGCGAAGAAAACTTCAAAAAATATGAGGATAACATTAAATGCCATTTTGGTCTGGCGAAAGTGGTGTAGCACCATATCCAAAAAAAAATACATTTTGCAACTTAGTACAGTGTTGCTGTTGGCCTATCAAGAACCACTCTTGATTCTGAAAAAAATAGTTATATGCTACAAGAATGGATAGAGAAGAAAAAATCTTCGATTAATAACACATATTTTTCCTACCTGCAAGTCCCAACTAGATTATTATAGTTTCTGGCACAGTATGGCAACACAAAACTTCCCTCTGACGAACGTCCCCAAGGGTTAAACTTCGTCTTTCTAGCCAACTAAGAAAGTTTCTCTCTACTTCTTATAAATTAGTCTTACAAAACCGTTTTAAGCTTTATCATTTGGTGATAGAGCATGTTTTTCTGTAGCTAACCTTTTGAAAGGGTGAAAACTTATGTCAAATGTTTCACTTCACAATTTTTTGAACGCTTAACCTGTACCTGCTCTAGGCTGAAGTCCATTTTATTTAAATATAATGACATTCTGACGCGTAAAAAGTATTAGTCAAAATTAATGACGTTATTAATTGACTGGCTGAATACTGGTTTGTTCCACACTCAATCCCTTGCATCAAGTTCAAGAAATAACTAAATCCTGCTTTCAGCAATTATCGAAATCCAAAAATAAAATCAAAGTCCAGAAGTCGAAATAAGAGTATGTAAAAAAAATACACCCAAGTGCATTCAGTATTCCCTTCACAAGTCTTCCGAAGAGTTTAACCCATTCACTGCTGAGTAGAAAAGCTAATAGGAAATCAATTGTTGAAACGCACCGGTGCGTGGTGTGGCATTGAACCAGGTAGATTTTTTTATGTACGTAGGTATGAAGTAGTAGGTTTGAGTAAGTAATAGTAGGATATGAAGTCACCTAAAAACCCCAAAGTATGGCAAGACATGTCGCAAACTTTATACTATGATATGTACATCTGTTATTACCATGTTCTTATGCGAATAAAGTTTATGAATTATGAATCATTATGTCTCTTCACAGACTTGACAGCATAGTTCCCTACACTCAAAGAAATTGCGAAAACTTAAATTGTCGCTCCACAATTTTCATAACTGAAAAGCGTCACTAAAATGAAAGGTGACCGTGGCTTATTAATGTTTTGTCCTCGTACTGTAATAGGTCTTTTTTCATTGCCCATTAAATATTACCTTTACCCACTAGGGCCTTATAACAATCTAGTCAGTTTAGGGAATGAACTTGACAAGTCATGAGGGATTGTATTAAGGCCCCTGATGAAAAGTGACCCTGAGGGTCAAATATGAGGTTGACATGCACAGGAAAGCTTTTGTTGCTTGTTGTTAGTTAGTTGACCGTTGGGATTCTCCGATGCTTACTAGCTGAATGCGGCTGCATACACAGGTGAACTACGTTAGCCGAGTTCGGTGTAGTTTAGTAGTACCTAATTTTTTTTATTTAATATATGTTTTTTTAATTTTGCTTTACTTATGTGATTTTGATTTTTGTATGGACTACAGTCTGAAATAAATGCTTAATTTTTATTATTAATGCAAAGAAACCACTGAGCTGGTCAACATTATCTTGACGACCCCGGGACTATAAAGGTCCAACCCCACCAAACGACCCGCATCGCGTCGGATCGGATAGGAACGGATTTTACAGCGTCGCCGGCCTTGTTCACCCGTCGACCCACGCGCTCGCAGTCAAGCTGCTGTACGTGACTTAGTAATATAGACTTTAAACACTATGTACAAGATTTAATTTCGTTTAAAGATTGTAAAAAAGGTTCCCATCCAACGCAATGCGGGCCGTTTGGTGGGGTTAGACCTTTATAGTCCCAGGGTCTCCAAGCGGGGCGTGAAAAAGATCGTACTAGGAACGAATAACAACAGGATAATAATTATTAAAACAATAACAGAATAGTTCTGTATTCAATAGTTCGGTTTCAGACTAGCGTTTTATACGTACAAATCAGCTAATTTTTGAAAGCGCTCAGACACTTACTGACACCACTACCGGTTCGACCAAAAACCCTGCAATAAGAGGGTTAGCTGTGGGTGGTTTTCGTGGTTCGAAAACGTTGCATTTTTGTAAGATTTTCGTGATTATTTCAATGAATTGAAATAAAACTTAAATTTTTGCTCTATTATTGTTTGCATAATACTATTTGAAAACACATTGAATTGTCTAAAATTAGGTAGTCGCCAATCATTTGCTAAATTAAATATAAAAACGTTATTTTTTTTAAATGATAAGACAGTTGAAAATTTACTGTACACAGTTAAAGTCAAAATTATTTAATTAAAAGATGCATTCAACAATAGAGAGATAATTTATACTTAATTTGAATTCAGCTAAATAATCACGAAAACCTTAATAAATGCGACGCTTACGATCTACCGCAAACGCAAAAAGCAAAACCCTCATTAGCCCATATACGCGCGTTTTTCGAAAGCGCGTATTGTAGCACGCGTGTAAGCACGTAGGTATGCCGAAACGACCGTAAACGCGCGAAAATAAAAGCTAGTTTAAAACCGCTCTCATTTGTTCCCACACAATTTTGGTAACATCAAAACGTCCGCAAAAGTGAAAAGGTGACAACCGTGTGACCGTGGCCCAATTAGCGTTTTGTCCTCATATTGTTACTGTAACTGAACCAACTGTAACAATACACTAAGTTTTGCTAACCATTAGCTCGTCCGTTCGGTCAGTTTGCGGAACTAACTTACTTTAACTACCGCCTCTGTTCCACTCGATGGATATTATAGGGTTGACAAGTTGTACAAGGAACTTGACTGGTTAAACGATTAAAGTATTTAAAAGTTGGCCCGAAGCCGAGATTCTGAAACATAATGGTAAAATAAACCCTTTTGATATATGTTTACGAGTATTAACTACTAGGCAAGCTATTTAAAATTTACAGTGAAGAATTACATTTCAATTTAGTCAAAATTTCAAAAGCTAGTAGGTACTACAATTTTGAATAAACAGAAATGAAATTTTTCTAACTTTATAAAATACTACCCTCCGTCAGCAGCTTTGCCCGCGGAGACTGTCTTTCCCCTCTTATTAAAGGCTAAATAAAAAAAAATATAGCTTATGTCACTACCTGATAATGTAGCTCCATATTTGTGAAAGAATTTCTAAAATCGGTCCAGTAGTTTCGGAGCCTATTCAATAGAAACAAACAATCAAATTTTTCTTCCTTACATTATGAATATAGATAATGCTAAAAAAATTGTCATCCACCAGCTCTCCGCGCTATGTGCACTCTGCTGATTCAGTTTTTTTACTCTACTAAGCTGCCAGTCTTTTTACTGAGTTTTATTTTACACTCTTTTACTTCTGACTGAAATTAACGCAAAAAATACAGATTTCATCCCGAAAAGCTCTACGGAGGACAATTTTAATTGTGATTGCAATCACAAATGGAAAGATGATAACAGTATAAATAAAGCCATTTAATTATTAAATAAAAAGGGTCTAGAGCATGCATGATGCATGAACCCGCCTGATAACACACAAAGGTAATATAACATAACTTCTGGAAAAAACATTTCACCCCGTAAACACTTCGGGTCCCCAATGCAATAACACCTTTACGGCTCAGGTAATAAGGCTGATGGTAACCATAGGTGTGATATACGGACACAAAGATATGATATTAAGGCGAAGCAATTACATCAGAGATGTATGTTTTATATGTTTGCGGAGCGTAAAATGGAAGATGCTCTCATTTGTAGCCTTCCACTGGTTTTGGAGGTAAATAAATTGGTAATGTGCGAAAGAAAGTGGAAGAAAAAATTTCATGAGTCGACTTGAAGGAGATAAAAAACTTTATTTGCCAATATCTTGGTAACTTGAGGAAAAATATAATTTATTCCAATAATACTGCTTGTATGTTGTTTTAACTGAAGGTCCTATCTTCAAGATCTTCATTATTAGCTCATCGGACCGTGGTCATAAGGCTAAGAAGACACTACTAACATTTTCACCAGAACCTTAACAAGTGCCTGTGGGCTGATTGCCTTGACTGTTTGAGTAATGGCAAGGGACATCATGAGTATCATTGACTTGTCGACCTGAAGAATCTCATACAAAGTCCATCTCATCTGCGACTCACATTGCACAAAGTTATCCCCAAACATCATTTACAAAGTATTGAGTTGTTGTAATCACTTTCGTGTTAATGGTCACAATAAATCAGTCATCGTCACAGTGTTTTATCGCTATGTTGACATCCCGTCAGTACCAAATAACGAATAGGTCCTTGAGGACGGCAATATTAAAGATAAAATAGTGTTCTCTTTAGTGTTTTTTTATTAGTGTGTTTTAGCTTACAAAATGTTTAGTTAAATAAATAAATATGCGCCAGAAAACACACCACTTGTCATAGTCTCGTTATAAGGTCAAATCTGACTGTGTAACGAACTACCAGACAAGGAATTTAGTTAGGAGCGTCTCCAAGAACATAAAGACACGAGATTTTTGACCGGCCCGGGAACCGAAAACAGGACACCACGCAATGTCGTTATAATCGTATTGTTGAAAGCTATCAGCAGCGTTGTATGTAATGAAAGTAGTAATCTCCTGAACATATTAATATTATTTCTTGAATAAGGGGCGTCAAGATGAGTTTAACCAGTTCAATCGTTTTTTCTAGATTAGTGTGCTTTTCAAAGTCAAATCTATACTTCATGGCAGATTTCCATCTGGTGTGAAAAAATAATACTTTGTCTTGAAATTATACAATTTCAACTTAACTTCCTATCTATAAGTATATAAAGTAACACTTTCACACCTTCGTAATAAAAGTGGTGCTAATTTGGTTACTTACAATGACGTCTTTTCCTTACCTAACAATGATCATTTCGCCTTTCCGGTCGGGTGTGAAAAGTTCCCGTCAAAGTTAGTCACGACGAATGACTTCCTAAACTAATATTGCCTGATTACACACGCAACTTCGCGTATTACATTCACTAAGTATTATTGGTAGTAAATAAGTTTTTCTGCGTGAGCAAGTTACGAGAGCAGAATATCATGATTGGGATCGCAAAATATTTGTGAGAATATTGCGGATGTCCCTTGGCTACGAAGTGTTGCTGTATTTTGATCTTCTGGCCGAAATAAAAGTATGGTCAGCTTGTTAAGTCGTAATCTTAGGAACTGATGTAAAAAAGATGGTTTGTATTAAAACTTTGGCGTCTCACCATTTTTTCACTTCTCATGCTCTAAAAGTACGCCAATATAGCCCTACGTAGTGGGAATAAAGTGACCACTTAAGTCTCTAGGGAGTGAAAAGTCATTATTTTTTTAATTTCCTTCATGTGACATAGACAAACTCAAACAGCCAGTAAATACACTATTATCTGTGGAGTGTGGACCATCTTCATTGCGAAAATGTTGAGAGTTTTAGTTTCATGGTTTGTCCGCGAATAAGATGGCGCCATGTGTTTTAAATTATTAATCTGTGACTGGTTTAGAAGAAAAAACTACCTGCGAAAATTATTTTTTATCGAGTGTGAATTTGTTCGGTTTTAAATGTGTTTGTACTAAATTGACTATTTTGCTCGCACTCAAAGTGAAAAGTACAGTTTGCACCTCGAGGCTAAAAGCCAACTTTATATAACCTCTGTTTCATTGACTCCCTCGCACGCTCGAGAGTCAAACCACCTCTGGTAAATTATGGCTTCGTTTAGTCCCTCGATATAAAATATACTATTAATTTGGGGAAACTAGCTAAAATGTTTCAAAGAAATTTGAGATATTAAGGAAACAAACAAAGTAATTTTCAAGACAGATTCTCCGTAATCTTAGTTTGTAATCTCTGATTTAAGACCGAACAAAGATAAACTTTAATTAATTTAAGTTTACAAATTCTTAGGTTGACTTACACTTAGCTTTCTTGAATAATTGTAAATGTTCTGAAAATTAATGATTTCGCTATAATTGCTGAATGATTACGACCGTTTACCCTTGTTATGAATTTTAATTAATTGCTCCGTGTAATAAATCATCTTTACTAGGTGTATGTACCATCATTTAATGCCCTTTGAGGATTCTGTACAAGGCAGTTTAACCCTTGTCGGAAAGGGATTAAGTTCAGTCTGTAACGTTTAAACTCAGCGTTTAAGCTTTTAAATTACGTCAGTAGAGCTGCTAAAAGTGATGAGGGCTGCTCTATTTTAGGTTTCGTTCTCAAAGTAAGGGGTATTTTTTTTGGTCAGATATCTTCCATGAAGTTTTCCAAGAGATCTCACGTTTATTTTGCCGGGCACGACAAAAATAAAAGAAGGGAGGAGTCACCCTACGCTCGTATTTGCAAGAACTATTAATATATTTAATATGATCTTAGTTTTTTAAATATATTTTTTTTATATTATTATATTATTTAGCATATTAATGAATCCTGTGTTCGTAAGTACTGAAAAAAGTTATGATGCTAGTTTTAAATAGTTAGTTAGTTAGTTTTATTTATCTCATAATACAAAATTACAATATATATTACATTCGATGTCACATATAAGAATTTGCATTATGATTGTCAAAATTATTATACAAATTACAATTAATAAAATAAAGAGAATGTTAAAAACTAAGATAAATACAATAAATGAACAATTAAATACAAAAAAAAAAAAATTCGCATGTCAACAAGAAATAATACAATTCAGTCAAAAATAACAATAAAATAGTTAACAAGTCATCCAAAGTTGCAATTCAAATATTCTTTAACACTATAAAGGGATTTTTCTAACAAAAGGTTTCTCAGCTGACGTCGGAATATATATTGTACATAAATTGAATATTGTACATGTATATTTTATTGAATGTCTTCACCGTAGTTACATAATATATGAATCTATCATCAAACAAGTCATATAGATATAAGATAGAATTGATTGTTTGTTTTTGTGTTTGTAATGAATAGGCTCAGAAACTACTGGACCGATGTTAGAAATTCTTTCACCATTATCAAACTATATTATCAGTGAGTGACTTACGCGATATTTTGACGGGAGAAACAGTCAACGCGTGCGCAGCTGCTGGCGGAGAGCTAGTACTCGTATTAAATAAAATGAACAATTCATATTCAAATATTGTATGTTAATTACAATTACCCAGTTAGGTTTAGGTTTAAAGACATTTAATCTCATAAAAACATAGAAGTTCACTCAGAATGAGACAATAAGAGACTTAATATTAATTAAAATTAGGCGCAGCGCAACTGCATGCTAGATGTTTAATTAGCTTCATCAATAATTATATTAAAAAGCGGTTTGTGAGTTTGTATGTTTGAGGTAGGTGATCTTCTAAACTTTAATTTTAAAACTTCTTTCACCACGCAGACCGAAGATGAGGCGTATGCAAAAATTTTGGAATCTTTCGAGCTTATCAAGGAGATATATAAAACTAAATGTTGGTAGATTATTTCCGTGCCCGTACGCACACAGGCGCACACACAGTTACAGCTTCACATTCGAGAAAACTCGTGACCAGGCATGGAAGATAACTTGTATTTAGAATTAAGTGACTACCACTACAACCACTTTCCGTTACCGTTTTCCTAGGCTGAAATACTGTGATGTTCCAGCCATTACAGGTTGAAACTAAGTGATTGGACGTCCGCAAATTAATAGTAAGCAACCATTACGCAACTAACGGGCAATAATTTATTCAATTCAAAGTTACTGCGCCGTTCAATCGCCGTCAAACTGTTATTAGGATTAGTTGTGGATTAAAAACATTAACAATTACTCAGTAACTGTTTGTGGATGTTTAAACATGTTTTTTTACATATTATTATGTGGAAATATTCGGTTTATTACCTTTTTTTTTGGTGCAGTTGCTATCCGCCATTTATTCTCGCTGCAGTCAAATGCAGTAACTATTGCTGAATACTGCGGTTGGCTTTAGTTAATATTTGTTGCAAAAAAATATATATGACGAAAATTTTACAGTAAACGTAGCAAGTACTCAAACTCGAATATCTTTATTTAAATAGACTATATAAATACTTTGTATATTTCAAAAAATATACTAAATAGTAGACATAAATACTATAATAATATGAATATATAAATAAACAGTATACAAACATACCACCGCGTCGGAGAAATTGATTATTACTGAGAAAACCCGACGAGAAACTCAGTATTAACTCTTTTAAACTTGTTGTGGTTTTACAATGAGAGAGTAGTAGAGTACATTTTTTTGGTTGAGATTTTTTTTTTTATAATTCTAACATTAATAGACAGAACAACCTAACAAGTACAGCAAAGCTACAGAATATAAAACAATAGGATGTACCAAGTCATTTATACAATTCCAAAGATAAAAATTGTTAAACTCAAACTCAAATAACTTTATTCAAATATTATCAGTACTTTCAAATCGTCAAATTTACAGCAAAATATATTAAATAATAGACATTAATAACATAATAAAATGGATATGTAAATAAACAGTATACAGACATAATGCGACTCTACCACCGCGTCGGAGTTGTTTCTTGCTGAGTTGTTAGTCATTACCTTCTAGCACATGTTGAATGCTGCAGATCTTGTTCGCAAAAGTAATACTTTTGTGCAAGTACTGTGTTTCTGGTTAAAAATAAAACATGTTGCAATAAAAAAAATCATGATAAACATTATTTTTTATGTAAGGATTACCTCCTTGGGATGTCATTTTTGCAGAAAACTGAAAATTTCAAATATGTCGATTGCTGCAAGTACAACTAGCAGGGCCGCATTGAACTGCCTAGTAAAGAATATGTATGCTTCTTCTATATGTGCTTGATTTCGAATAGATTGTAGGATGTACTGTAGTATAATGAATAACACTTGCTGGTTTAACACTTTTTAATTCCAAACTCCTTATTACAAAATCTATAATAAATACTTTATCCTATGAAGATAACGTAGTTACTTCAAAACGAATACTTAAAGAATCGCTCAGTACAGACACACTCTGAGTAGACACGACCGTACTAGAAGACGACCGCACACCGAATGAGCTCCCGCCAGCCAAGTCGTTCCCGACTTGTCATTCCTCGGTGTTGCCCGTGAAAAACTACTATTTTAAAATTAAGTTTAAACTCTTGTAAAACATCTGATTACGTAAATTTCGTTTTTAAATTACTGAATCTTACACTCGCCCATCCTGATAACATGTATGGCCCCATACATGAACCATTTGGAAATCTTACACTTGGCTGGCTGGAACTAGATTACATTAGTTATTTCCTAGAATTACTACAAGAGATCACCTACCTATTTTAAAACAATAGTAAGATATTGAAGATAAAGTTAATAGAATCAATTTTCGGTACATTGTATTGAAATTCGCCAACTTATATCAATTAATACATTTTCTTACGGAATATACTTGCTAAAGGTAGTTATAATACAACTCTATTACAATAATGTAGGTTTACATTTTTATTTCTGCGTTTTATTACAATTAAGACAGTCAATGGATAGCTACATATCTTATAATAATATTATCTGTAAATTTTCTGATTCAAGTATGTAATATTGGCACAGGTTTTAATATAAAAAAAAATAATAATAATAATAACAGGTATATCCATTTAAATTTTTATCTATTTTTATCAATTATTCTATCCCTCTCATAGAATTGTTTGAACACAAATATAAAATAATACATAATATCCATACGAATAGAGGTTTTTTTAAAACAACAAACTAACACGTTTATATTTATATCTTATATGGAAATGTCCTTGTCTACCTTACTCAATGTACCTATCACTCTTATCCAATCATTCCAACACAAATATTAATAATATTTATCCATAGGCTGTTTAACCATAAAACCTAACAATCCAACTGAAATAAAAAGAAAAACAACTATCTAAATCTAATATCCTGATTAGTTTTTAAACCATACATCTGAAGTAAAAGGTGATAAACCAACTATCCAAAACTAATATCCTGATCAGTTTTTAAACCATCCATCTGAAGTAAAAGGTGATAAACCAACTATCCAAAACTAATATCCTGATTAGTTTTTAAACCATCCATCTGAAGTAAAAGGTGATAAACCAACTATCCAAAACTAATATCCTGATTAGTTTTTAAACCATCCATCTGAAGTAAAAGGTGATAAACCAACTATCCAAAACTAATATCCTGATTAGTTTTTAAACCATCCATCTGAAGTAAAAGGTGATAAACCAACTATCCAAAACTAATATCCTGATTAGTTCTTAAACCATCCATCTCGAACTCCATTTTCGAGTAGTAACCATCCATTTAGCCAGTCAACCATATTGTAGGCAGGTCAAGGCAGGAACTCATCCCTTCCTCACGCTTGACCTGTAACAATAGGAAAATCTTTTTGAAGTAAGTATATTCCTGTAGGGTTACCATTGATAAAATAAAAAATAAAAACAAACAAGAACACACAAGTGGATAACTATTCCGAATCTAATTCATTTAGTTCCCTGTCACTCTCTTCTTTGGCATCAGGAGCCTCATCAATCTCTAAGGCTGCCAAATGGATCCACGGCTTCATTCGATCTGCGGCAACGGTCGTTTTACGTTTTTTCCTCATTCCTTCAAATCCTGGAATTGGAGCAATTTTGTAGCGATCGTTTCCTAGGACTTTACTAACCTTATAGGGTCCTTCGTATGAAGGCATAAGTTTAGTGCTTTTACCATCATTCTGAAAAGCTACCTTTGTGATTTTTACCAAGTCTCCTACGTCGTACGAACGTGCAGGTCGACGCCCTTTGTCATAATATGACTTTTGGACTTCTTGTGCTTTGTCAATCTTGTTTTTAACTCCCTGACGAAGCAACGATAATTCACAATGTTCCTGAGTTTGGTTAGTTATCTCACTTAAAGAAGCATTGACTTCACCGTTCATAGTCATCCCAAACATTACCTCAGCTGGTGTTTTCCCAGTGGTCTTCTGCACGGTATTGTTCAATCCCCATTGAATCCTTCCAAGCTTATTGTCCCAATCCTTATCACAATCTCCAATGTTTTGAGCTGTGAGTGCATCCAGAATCGTTCGGTTATACCGCTCTACTTGCCCATTGGACCTGGGACTTGACACAGCGTTTAGGATATGTCTTACTCCTTTGTCTAGACAAAATTTACGGAAGGTATGGGAAGTAAAACAGCTGCCTCTGTCACTTATGAGACGCTCTGGAGCTTTAAACGTGAAGAAAATATCTTCCAAGACTCTAATAAGATTTTGTGTGTTAGTATTTCTAACAGATTTAATGAAAACAAATTTGGTAAATGAGTCCACCGTCACTAGTATATGGGTGTGTCCCCTTTTGGACTTCACAAAGGGCCCAAGATGGTCAACGTGCAGAGTATGAAAGGGTGATGCTATTTTGGGGATCGGGTGTAACAGTCCCTCGCGAGAATTTGAGGTCTTTTTGGCAAATGCACACTCAATACACGCTCCCACATATTTTTTTACAAAACGCTTCATTTTAGCGAACCAGTAATTCTTCTTCATTCGTTCGAGCGTTTTCTCATACCCCACATGGCCAATGTCGTCATGGTTCATCCTGCACAGTTGCCATCTTGCCCCCTTTGGCACAACCCATCTTAACTTTTCTTTATTACCATCTAAGCATCGAAAGAGCTTGTTGTCCTTAAGCAGGTAATTATCATTGATATTATCGAGCCCCTTACTATCCAAGTCACTACTGATTATATCGCGGATTTTACGCAACTCTGCATCTCCCATTTGCAGAGTAAGCAACCAATCCTCAGCTGTAATAGCCATCACTGCAGGAAACTGATCCGGATTATGGGTTTCTTCGTCATTTATTGGATTTCTCGACAAAGCGTCTACTTGTGACATTTTGGGACCCGGCCTGTACTCCACTGAACAGTCGAACTCCTGCAGGGCTAGCCACCAGCGAGCGATCCTTGGTATGAGGTCTCGTTTTAGGAATGTGGAACGCAGTGCACTACAGTCTGTTAGAATTTTTAACTCCTTACCTAGAAGGTACACTCGAAACTTTTTAAGCGAGCAAATAACCGCTAACGTTTCCAACTCATACGAGTGGAAGTTCTTTTCCTCCGGTGTAGTTTGGCGACTGTAGTACGCTACAGGGCGGAATGAATCTGAACTTCCCTTCATTCGCTGCAAGAGAATACCGCCGACACCTATTCTGCTAGCGTCTGTATGCAGTTGAGTTTCTGCAGCCGGATTATAAATGCACAGTATGGGTCTATTAACCAGCTTACTCTTTAGGATTTGGAATGCTTCTGCTTGCTCACTTGTCCACTCCCAGGCCGTATCCTTTTTGAGGAGCCTGGTGAGGGGAGAAGCAATCAGTGCAAACCCCTCTATAAATTTTCTAAAATAGCTGGCCAGACCCAAGAACTGACGCACTCCGTGAACATTCTGAGGGCAAGGAAAATCAGCTACGCACTTTATTTTTGTTTCTCCTGGTTGTACCCCCGCTGAGCTAATTTCGTATCCGAGATAGTCAATTTTGTCTTGCAGAAAACTGCACTTGGACAAGTTTAACTTTAAGTTTGCTTCTTCTAGAAGCTGCAAAACTTCCTCCAGCCTGTCCAGGCATTCTGTTGGATTTGCACCAAAAACCAATAAGTCATCAATGTACACAGTAGCCTTGTTGAACCGCGCTGGACCTAGTACATGATTCATCATGCGCTGAAAGACGGCTGGTGCATTTGCGAGACTAAATGGCATACGGTTGTACTCGTATTGTCCATCCGGTGTGACAAATGCAGTAAGATGTTTACACTCCTCAGAAATTGGTACCTGGTAGTATCCAGACATCAAATCTAGTGTAATAAAACACGCTTGATTAGACAATCTTGCTATTTCGTCCTCAATAATAGGCATAGGATATCTTTCCTTTATTGTTACCGAATTGAGCATCCTGTAATCTACGCACAATCTCATATTTCCATCCTTTTTGCGGACTAGGATAATAGGGCTAGCATAATTAGAAACTGATTCCCTTATTATCCCAGCTCGTAGCATTTCATCTACCATATCGCGTACCTTTTCACGCTCATGGTGTGACAATCTATACGGTCTATACACTACAGGACGATCGTTATTCACCTCTATTTTCATTTGAGTGATATTTGTACAACCTAATCCTAACATGTCATATGCAAAGCACTGTTCATAGCGTCGTAGTAAGCTCAACAGTCGATCTTTATCTTGTTTAGAAACCGATGGAGCCGTTCGTACCTGATTTTCGTCGAGTGGTTGGCTTTGAATTTTATTTTCCTGGACCACTTCAGAATTTGACGTTGCGAGCCTATGTACAACGTCTACTTTCTCAGCTCTTGCAAATACATAATCTTCTTGAAGGAGACACGGTACTACACATGGTGTAACTGCCACAAAAAGAATGCCTTCCTTGACATGGTAAATCCCGCCACATACCATAAATTGCTGGTTAGGCTTGCCTACGACCTTGGTACTCAATATGATGCTGCCTGTTAATTTTACGTCAGTTTTGGCCCTTACACTTGAAGTGCCAAAGATCATTATATGTTGAGCTAATCTAACTCTTAATAAGTTTTCGTTGACATCATCAGTACAAATATTAGGCATTTCGGTTGATATAGCATAGAACTGCAACTTATTTGCGTCCTTGTACACCATTACATGCGCTTGTTCCGAAAATGTTTGTCCTATTAATAAAGGTTTTTCAAGGAGAAAGTCCTCTACAACACGACATGGGACTGTCGCTTCGACCCCGTCTATGGTAATACTGAGTGTAATACTGCCAATAGAATGTACCACGCCATTCCCAAATCCTTTCATAGTAGATGGTGTACTATCGTGTTGAAGCCTAAGTTTAGCAAAGTCTGACCGCCTTATCAACGTGACTTCACTGCCAAAATCCACAAACGCTTTCAACGAAATACCGTTAACATCCACATCTTTTATAAATTTGTCATTTGTGCTAGAGGTCGAGATGCGCATAGTTTTCTTCGCAGTGTCTATTTTAGAAGACCCATCGGGCTTATCAGTACAATTTTCACTCTTGTGGCCTATTTTATAGCATTGGGTACATTTAATTAGTGGCTTGAAACATCTTGAATATGGATGCCCCTTCTCTCTGCAATTGTAGCAAAATACGCCAGAGTTATATGCTTTAGAGTTGAATTTACTATTGGGCCTATCTTCGCTTGTATTATTATTTTTATTTCTGTATGGTTGCCACGAGACCGATTCCCTATAGTAGCTGGACAGAAATTTTAACAATTGATCAGGCTCGACGCATCTTAAAGATAGAGCACTTGACTTCATGGTCTTGTCACTCATGCCATGTATGATGCAGTCCACGGCTCGCTTTCCCGTAATGTCACACTGATTTATTAAAGCTAGCTTTTCATAATAATAGCTTTCGATGGACTCATTGTATGTGCTTTTACGCCTGAGCATCTCCTCCAGGCACTGACCATAATTTTGTTCCCATGGAAAAGCATCCATCAGTTTAACTTGCCATTCTTCCCAACTATACAAAATTGTATTAAGGCTCTCATACCATGTTTTGGCTAGTCCCTGTAGTTTTTGTAGAGAGAAATGCACAACTGTCTTTTCATCCCAGCCGTACACAGATGCGCATTCATTTACTTTTTTTAGCCATACATCCATGCGTTGATTTTTTGTAGATGGGTTAAATTCGGGAAGAATATTCTTAGAATCTAAGTTTTTACTCGAATATGCATTCTGATCTGACGGCTGAGGTGTAAAGCCTCCTTTTATAGATTGAATAATTTTTACGATATCTTTAGATGTAAAAGTAGGGCTACATGACCTTTTGCGATGACGTTCGGCGCTCGACGAATCGCGACGTCTTTTGCTGGGCTCGTCACGCCCGCTGCTGCGATGCCGTCGATCGTCCTCTCGCACCCTCTGCAGATCACGCTCAATTTCACGAACCCTCGAACGCTCGAGTTCCAGGGCTATCTCCCGGTCCCGCAAGCGCCTGCTGTAGCTGCGATCGCGCCTGCTGTGGCTACGGCTGCGCCTGCCGTGGCTGCGGTTGTGCCTGCTCCGGCTTCGGTGGCGAGCGCGGCTTCCTCGATCCTGCACCGCGCTGCGGACGCGGCTCCGACTGCGTTTGCTTCCGCCGCCATTCGGATCCGGAGTCTGCAAATGGCGGCTTTCTCCTTTCCCTTCTTGCTCCATGATCAGCGGCTCAGAAACAAAACAAAAAGAATTCGAATTTATTCGTTCGTATTAAATCTAAATATATTATGGAAAAACACAGTATATCTCGGAAGCGGGGCGTCCTAGCGCAAAACTAATGACATTTTTGAACCCCTTTTAGATACCCCACTCGCATTATTTCAGACCTAAATTTGACCCTCAAAAGCTAGGTTTCAGCCTAGTTCAGTCCTAGGAAGAATAATGATGTGAATCGTCTAAAGCCCGACTAGACATTTATTCCCAGCAATTTCGTACACAAAAACAATTGATTCTACAACAGTTTTTCATATCTCATTCACTACCCTCAGAAAATAATATTATATTATTTGTTATATTTAACCGATAGCTCGAGTACCAAAACGGTTATATAAAACAAATGCGAGTCAAAGTCAAACCATGCCAGGTTAGGACCAACCGGCTACAGCCGTTTTTAAAAGTAATATTTAACTACCCTCATTGTACACAATTTTATCTAGCCTATAAGTAGAACATAGTAAAACTATTATTTGAACACCAAAATTATTCTATTTGCGTACTAGCTTAGGAATGTGAGCATGTACTTACCACTTCTGATTTGTAGGATGTGCTGTAGTATAATGAATAACACTTGCTGGTTTAACACTTTTTAATTCCAAACTCCTTATTACAAAATCTATAATAAATACTTTATCCTATGAAGATAACGTAGTTACTTCATAACGAATACTTAAAGAATCGCTCAGTACAGACACACTCTGAGTAGACACGACCGTACTAGAAGACGACCGCACACCGAATGAGCTCCCGCCAGCCAAGTCGTTCCCGACTTGTCATTCCTCGGTGTTGCCCGTGAAAAACTACTATTTTAAAATTAAGTTTAAACTCTTGTAAAACATCTGATTACGTAAATTTCGTTTTTAAATTACTGAATCTTACAAGATGATGTCTGTTTTATTTGAGTTTAGGAGGAAAAATAAAAAAAATAAAAAAAAAATTTTAAAAAGGGTGAGGTGTAGTGTTCGACACGCATCTTCCAATTGAATATGAATAAGGTTAAGTATTTATAATATAAGTTAGTAATGATTAATTATTCCTTGGACATACGAGTACGTCTAACTTAAACAAAAAACACAAACAAAATGAGCACGTGATTACTAAAACAAAAGCCTCTAAAAAGATCCAAAACAAAAGCCATTTGAAATTCGTTGTTACAATTAGGCAACAACACACCTTTAGTAGGCAATAACATGACCCGCCTATGTTGCTTGCTCATATTGGATTGGACGAAGAAAAAATTGGGTCGTTTTTACGAATACAAAATAATAACTGCAAAATAAGGTCAAAGGTCACCTTATTGGTACTATTACGGCTTCAGGAAAATGGGTAAAGAAGGAACAGTGTATTGTATTCAAAAGTAATCGAAACGTGCAAAGTGTTTTCTCCATAAAAACAGCATATTTTACAGAGTGGCAAAAAACCTGTTAAGGGCCTTCGTCTATGAAATACACGCCATCTTTGGGTAGCCGGAAATTTGCATGTTCTTCTATTTTTGTGAGCGTTGCAATATTGGTTTTTCGTATATAACTATAAAAGATATTCAACACCCTATCGCTCAGAGGTGATGACCGGGGCAGTATTTTTATACCCCACAAAATGTAGATTGATGAGTAAACGATCATATTTTACCAGGAAAAGTTTTTATATCGTATCGCTTTTAGGCTGTTTTTTACACTCACCATGAAAGTGTAGTGATTTAAACTCGAATAATGATTACTTTACTCTTGAACGCCTTGTCAAAATACCTTTCACAAAAAAACCAATGTTCGTCGACGATTCCTACTGTTACGTTGATTTAACTACCCTTGTTTGGCTCTACATACCATCACGACTTTATCCCAAACGGGGTAGTCAGAGGCAAGTGACTGTGCCGTCATGGTGAACGAAACACTCAGAAGCCCACTTTTCACCGTAGGTGGTGAGCATTCCGCCGTTATTCGGGTTGGTTTGTTTTTTATCGATGTTTTCCGTCACCGGAGAGTAAGTCGGATATTTAACAATGAACACAAAGATGTTGGTTCTGGCCAGATTTGAACTCGGGACCACACGATCCACGAACTGAGTTGGGGTGCTGAACCACTACGCCACGACGCTCTCCAGGCTTTTTAGGCTTTATGTTGTTTTTGCCTTTGCTATGAATAGATGTTCAGTTCTACCCTTTTTAATTATGAACTACGTCGAATATCAACCCAACAAATCGATAGTCGGGCTAATTTCCTCACTATTCCATGCAAATTAACCCAACAGCACATGTTATCATAAACTTACTGTTACGCCTTCATTGCTGATGTAATGAACAAACAAACTACCGCAGAACTATAAACAGTACTTGTATCTGCTTTAATTGATACTAACTGCTGCCACCGGCTTTGTCTCTGACTAAGCATTTGAAAGTGTTCACCCTTTTTACAAACTTTTCACAAATGAGTATTTTTATACTGCTTTTCAAGAGATGGCGGAAAAAATGGAGATCATTGATATAACATATCACCGTAATTTTTAAAACAGACTGAACTGACTGAAGACTGTATCTACGTGTTACGTTGGCTATTGTTTTGGTGTACCTGTGAAAAAAAGGAAAGCCTTTTTTAAATACATTAACGGCCTCGCCCCCGTGGACTTGGATTTTTCGTTACTTGCTGATAGTGTAGCTATATATTGATGATATAATTATATTATCGGTTCATTGGTTTTATATTTTATCCGTCAAAAACTAAATATTAAAATCTTTCTCCTTATAATATTCAAGTAGATACGCAGGAAGTATTCTCCGCTTGATTAGCGATTTATTAGTTCATATTTGAATAGCTCTTGCCTGGTTTCCATTGATTACATTTTCATAATGAAAAACCCTTTATAATTAAATTAAACTGAAACAGAGAAGCCCTCAATGATTTTGAATTAACTATATAATCTGGTAGAGAGCACATGAAATGAGTATTGAAAATAGCTCAAGTATGTAAGCACTGTTCTTAGTTGTAACTCAATTAAGTGTTCGTATTAATATCTTAGAAATATATGCGATAAGGCATAAAGTTAACTAATTATACTCGTAGCACTGCTACGAGTCTGTTGCAACGTCTATTGATGTAAAGTTATCCACAGGTTGAGAAGTGGGATTGGCCCGCAGATCAAAATGTAGTGGTATAATTTTCCAGGCATGCTTCGAAAGTTGGCACCACCTTTGAATTACAAGGATTTTACATCTAAGCTTTGTTAAAGGAATGAAAAAAAGGAGGCCTAACGTCATTCTAAGCTGCCTTTTTCACTTAGTTACAATGTGCTACTCCTTTCAGTCGTACATGCCAGAAAGAGATAAAAGTCAAGATGTTACTGTCACGCGTTTGCCATGTTAAAGCTTGTCAATTGTATGCCTTGCAATATCCAGCTTAGAAAATCATTGTCTGAATAAATATTTCCATTACTGTTAAAATTGAGGCTTCAAATAACGAACGACAACCTGAAATTCATCCCCATCCTGTACCGCATTGGTGGTGCAATGGTTAGCATAGTCGCCTTCCAAGCGATTGATCCGAGTTCGATTCCCGGCCAATGCATACTTTTTGTTTATCTTAAAGTGTTAATTTTTAACTTTAGTAGCTATATTTAAGTAATATTTCTTTCAATAGTTGATTTTATGAAGTTAGGAGCTTTTCCGATCGAGCTTTCAAAACATGCTAGCCTTGCTAAATAAACTTCTGACTTTTTTCGAATGTTATTTCGCATTCATTTTGTTAATCATAAATATAAGCACTTAATAACAACACCGGACCGCCTGATATGTTTTTTTCAGAAGATAAATATGGCTTCAAACCTGCTTTTTATTTTTAAACTGTAGAATAAAATTTGTGAAAATAAGAAGTCACTCGTGATACTACCGACATTATCTGTAGAAGTTGAGCTAGCTAATTAAAGTAAGTCATGCTAAAGTATATATATACAGGTTGGATTTTTTATAACGCCACCTGAAGGGAAAGTACTGTATATACTGGAGATAGACAATTTTACTCAAAGGAAACATTCCTTTATTTTTAAAAAGAAACAGAACTACATTCACTGATTTTCGAAAATTCGCCCTCCACACCCGGGAATCGAACCGGGTAAAACTCGAAAAATAACACCCGGTACTTTTACGGCATCGATCGATAGGGTCAATGATAAGGATCAAATCTCTCTAACAAACGTGGTAAATTAAACACAAGGAAAACCATGAAATGTTAACTTGTAAATTCAATGGGATAACATGAAGCAGTTTTACTCAATGGTCCATTAGATTTCCTTGTGTTTAATTTACCACGTTTGTTAGAGAGATTTGATCCTTATGATTGACCCTATCGATGGATGCCGTAAAAGAACAGGGTGTTATTTTTATCATATAATATGTTAAATAAATAATCATTGTGTTAAAAGGCTAACAGTGCCCAAATGTATCATGAGAAATAAACAATTACATGATCAAACAAGATCATTAGGGAGTTAATGACCAAGCAATACCTGATCGGGCAGCGGATGCATTCAAGGACAGTATCCAAGTGAAGTCGCTTACCTTTGCTCCCTATAAAATATCTTAATTAATGTACGTACGTCTAAAAGTGGGTACTGACAGGCGTTACGGGCGTAATGTAACATATTATCAAGCAATCATTAGTAAATACTGTATGGGGATACTAACAAGAGAAAAACCCGTACTGACTTCATGAATGCTCGCTTGTTACACTACGCCACCTTTATAGTATTGTAAGCATTGTCTTATCTTATGAAAAAAATGTTGAAAATAGATCAGTGGTTACCATTTACAATATCGTTATACTCTTAGTACCTAGTAATAAATCATCATGATAAAATTGCTCTGTTGGCGTATTGGTAACATTCCTGCCTATGGCGCTGAAAAATTCAGTAACATTTACTTAGTATAATTTCAGTCTCAGATACCCATAGAACTTACAAATTCCGCTTGGCTTGGCCTAAAACGAATAAAGGTGTATTTTTTCTTTTTCATACATAATAAAATGTAACCTGAAAAGCGATGTCTGCTATTCGACGGACGCCGGCCCCTTGACACACAAGTTTAATAGAATAATTTGATTTATCCGCAAGTAATTGGTCCCGTAGGTCCGTTGACGATACACTGACCACTTTTGTTGGCGAAGTAGGTCAAAAAATTATTTTAGTCGTACTACGTCGAATTTTTTACATTGAATCTTGATCATGCAATTATAGAATGAAAAACACATTGACTTGTGAAGATAAAGCTAGTTAGTTTAGGCTAATATTAGGGTCATTCTTTTGACGACCGACTTGGTGTAATGGTTAAGAAGTTGGCTACTACACCAGAGGTCGCGGGTTCGATCCCCGCACAGTACAAACATTTGTGTGCATGAACATGTCTGTTTGTACTGGTCTGGGTGTCTCCTATGTATAATAAGTATCTATTTACAAAAGAAAATGTATTTAAGTATGTTTATCCGTTGTCTAGTATCCCATAACACAAGCTTTAATTAGCTTACTTTGGGGCTAGATGGCGCTGTGTGGAATAATGTCCAGGGATATTTATTTATTTATTTATTTATTATTATTTATTTGTAATAGATAATATTATGTACTGGAAGATAATATTATTAAAAACAAACTTAACCATTTTGTATCATATTTGCAGTAACAGTCTGCAAAGGTCTGACATTTTATGAAAACTTCAAACAAGGACTCGGGAGGAACAGCAACATAGACATCAAATAAATAAAAACATCAAAACACAATCAAAAAGTAACACAACATAAAATGGTATATTATGTTTAAAAACAAACTTTTTTAATAAACTCATGAATAAATCCTGGCAATTATTATAGTAATTAGCCTATTATGCTGGCTGCCTGCTTTATACACATAAAAAAACGTTGTTATCTAATAACACTGTTACGAGTGTTTTCAGATCCAGACATGGCATTCGCAGAAAAATTGTATGTCGCTAATCCGCGAACCAAATAGGACGTCTACATTTGGAATTACTGAAAACGTGTGACCTAAGCCAATATTTGTAAGCATCCGTCTAGCTGCGAGATAGGAATAATGCCACCCCTGTCCTGCGACAGGGGTGGCATTATTTCTATCTCGCAACTCTATAGTTGACTACCGAATACATTACCCGGCACTTTACCGGGTGATTATCAAATATCTTCCGAAAAACGATATGGCAAACCCACTCTGTAACTATTTGAGCGAAAATTAGTTTTTTTCAATAAATAAATAAATAATAAATAATAAATATCCCTGGACATTATTCCACACAGCGCCATCTAGCCCCAAAGTAAGCTAATTAAAGCTTGTGTTATGGGATACTAGACAACGGATAAACATACTTAAATACATTTTCTTTTTGTAAATACATACTTATTATACATAGGAGACACCCAGACCATTAACTTTAATTTTAAGGTTTTCATACAAAAAATACCTACTGACCGTTCGAGTGATTCACTGCAAACTCATTAATATGCGCCAGACATATGCGCCAGACAGCACAGCTCTTGTAATGGTCTCAAAGTAGGGATTAATATCCCTGTGTTACAAGGTACCACACAAGGAAATAAGCCAGGGCGTCTCCCAGCAAAAAAAAAGATCCTTCAATACCGTAGTGTCCCGGGTTCGATCCCCGGTCAGGTTAATTCAGGAAATGATCTTTTCTGAATTGGCCTGGGTTTGGGTGTGCTGATAGACACCCCTGGCTTAATTCCTTGTCTGGTACCTCGTAACACAGGGGTACTATCTCTACTTCGAGACCATGACAAGAGGTGTGTTGTCTGGCCCATATTTATATTTGTACTTTGCTTGAATAAGCCATGGAGTGCATGCAGGTGTGTTTAACTTAATTAAACAATACCATGCATAACATGAATAATTGGCTAGCCCGCCTATCCACCCAGGATACACGTCTGGAATATTCTTATTTGATCTGTGGCTGGTGTTTTGATAAGTGTATATTTGAAAATCTTACTAATATTACAAATGCGAAAGTTTGTGAGGACGGAAGTATGCAGGTGTGTATGTGTGTGTGAATGTTTGTTACTGTTTCACGCATAAACTACTGAATGGATTTAGATGAAACTTTACAGTTTTACAGCATAAACATCAGAAAAACACTACAATTTATAAAGATTTTATGTATACATGTTACAGAAATGAAGTTTACGCGGGCGAAGCCGCGGCCGGAAAGCTACAATGTATATTTGAAAAATAACATATTGTACATTTGGCCCCTGGTTTCCATTATAATATCATTCCCAATGCATCTCGCGTTGCCGGAATGATTTCCCTAAATAATTCCTTGGCAATATCGAACATAAGTATTCAAGTGATACGCTTGAAAACGAGTGACCCGTTTACATACAAGCACTGCCCAAATCTTTGCCCTCTTGACTGCTCCATGCGGAGTTATATTTGTTATTGTAGGTAATCCTACGTTTATAGTACACCAGATTTATTTAGAGAACTAATTCCGACAACACGAGCAGCACTGGAAATGGTATAATGTAAACCAGGATAAACAGTAAACGTAACATAAAAAACCAAAATATAACTTGACTGCTAAAATTCTAACCCTACTATGCCGGGTGATTATCAAATAACTTCCGAAAACGATATGGCATACTCAATTAGTGAATTAGCTTAGATAAGCGAAAACGAAATTTATTTAACAAACTTATTTCAAGGCTACTGCCTCACTTACTGTAATATGTATACCTATATAAAATCTTCATAAATTGTGGACTATGTGTTTTTCTGATGTATAGGCTGTATATCCGTAAAGTTTCATCTAAATCCGTTCAGTAGTTTTTGCGTGAAATAGTAACAAATATACACACACACATACATAGACACATACATCTTCACAAACTTTCGCATTCTTAATATTAGTAAGATTTTCAAATATACAAATATCAAAACACCAGCCACAGATCAAATAAGAATATTCTAGATGTGTATCCTGGGTGGATAGGCGGGCTAGCCAATTATTCATGTTATGCATGGTATTGTTTAATTAGGTTAGACACACCTGCATGCACTCCATGGGTTATTCAAGCAAAGTACAAGAACTAATGGTAGAGGCGACTACACGAATTTATGTAATTCCGGTGGAAAAGCTAGATATTAATGAGTTAGGAGTGCTCCCTTGTGGCGGCGTATCTGTGTTTTCTGCTATTTCGTTGATTGTGCGAACGAGCGATGGCGTTTCGACGTTCCCTTTTTATGGTGTAAAGCTTAGGTTGCCATAAAAGCGGTGACAGTCAGCAAAATCATGTTAAAGTTTGTGTCTGAATAAGATAAGATACTCTTTATTGCACAAAAACAGAGGATAAATCAAGGACTACATAGAAAGTTGATGTACAATTTAGGCGGTCTTATTGCTAAAAGCAATCGCTAAAAGCAATGATAGAAAGGGTCAGCAAGTGCAAAGATATAAGAAGGATTAAAAAGTATTTTAACTAATAAACACATTACATTACATTACATTTTGGACCTAAGAGAACAGAGGATGGGAACTGGAGAATCCTGAAAAATACGGAGCTAGAGGAACTGATGGCTGAGCCCAACATTATCGGAGAGACCAAAGCACACAGACTCCGGTGGCTCGGTCATATTGAAAGAATGGCTTCAGATCGAAGTGTCAAGAAAGCATATCTCGGAAAACCTGTTGGTCGACGGCCGGTCGGTCGCCCTCGCTACCGGTGGGGTGACGCTGTAGGTGCAGACCTTCAGGAGCTTCAACCGGGAGACTGGCGTGAAACCGCAGGGGACCGAGATAGGTGGCGCTATCTTGTATCGGAGGCCAAGACACACTTTGGGTCGCTGAGCCACAGGAGTAAGTAAGTAAGTAAACACATTACATAATTGTATATATAATAAATACAAAATATTATATAACCATAATATTTATATATGTTACGGTAAGAGTGAATAATTGAAGATTATTAATAATTATCCATTAATATTAATATTTACCGAAAGTCGAGGTTAAAGTGATAAATTAATCACATTTGTCGGTTTTATTAATAATTTAACCCTAATAGTGATAAATGTAATAAGTGGCCAAGGGAACCCTAACCTACTGACACCTGAAGGATTTCCGGGTGGTCATAAAAAAAAAACCCTAACCTACTGACACCAGAAGGATTTCCGGGTGGTCAGACTGTGTTTAATATTATAAATAAATACCTGCTGGTCAAAAAACATTGGGTTTTTATTTATTTTATAACTTTTACCAATATGTGTCGTGAATTATTAATAATTACTATTAAAAGTAATAAATTTCGATCGTTAATTCACATTTACCAAAACATGTGGTTATTATTAATAATTTTGTAAAAATATTAATAATTTTCAATTAATCAGATTTACCGTAACATATACATATAATACAGGACAGGAGATTGTAATAATAACAACGAAATAACCAAAGTACACACAGGATAAAACTTACAACAGGAGTAAAATAGAAAGAAACAAGAAGACGAAGAGATAACTTAAGTAAGAGTAAGAAAATGTGCTTTCACTCTAGTTTTAAAGACAGGAAGGGACTGTGACTGTCTGATGGACAAAGGTAAGGAGTTCCATAAACGTATGGATTGCACAGTGAAGGAGTTTGTACACGTGTGAGAGGAATGAGGGGGAAATTTAAGATGATGTTTTCTATCTGATCGCATCATACCATGATCCCGGGTCGGTTGCAGAAACTCAAAGCGCTCTTTGAGGAAGGGCTGGACTAATGGGTTAAACAAGATGGCGTAGAGAAGAGATAGGACATGTAAATTGTGACGAAGACGTATAGGGAGCTAGTTAAGCTGAGCTCGGTACTCGGAGATATGGTCATACTTTCGTAGACAGAAAATGATGCGAATGCAGACGTTCTGAAGTCGCTCAAGCTTATTTAGGAGATTCACATTTAAATCCAAGTAACAGCAGTCTGCATAATCAAGTGAAGGCAAAAGCAATGCCTGTACAAGCGCAATTTTGGTGGGTATCGGCAAGAAATTACGAAGTCTGCTTAAACAGCTTGCTGATGCAATCATCATCAAAGCAAAGTTCACCTATCAAAAATATTAAAACTCTTTCGTATTTGACTAAATGGCTGACTAACAACGTACCGACAAATTTTCTAGGTGTAATGTTCTTGATTAAAGTATTGAGAGAAATAATAGGGAAATTGCCAAAATTGCTACAGGAACGACAAACGGAATCTTTATGTTTATTGAGAGCACTAATAAGGAACTTTCCAAAATTGCTACGGGAGCGTGGACAAGCGGAATCGTTGTGTTTATTAAGCGCTTAAAAAGTTGCTAGAAAATTCTCTTTAATCGTTTTTGTGAAAGTGTTAAAGTTTTTCAGTCAAAACTTTCTCAATTCAGCCTGATTCCTGGCTCGCTATATTTCATGATATTTGATACATTTCTGATGTTCCTAATGTATTGATAATACATCATCACACTTTCATTATTATCGCGAATTTTCCAAAAACGTATGGGAGCCATTGGGCTAATTCGTCCTTTAAACGGGAATAAGTAGCATGCCAATTCGATTAAGTAATTCAGCTACTGCATTTTCAGTTATTGCAATCTGCTTGTAAGCTGTAGTAGCAATCAATTCTCAGCAATTAGAGGTAGGTAGATGAATTTTTTTTCTGCGGTTCGTATTACAGACAAACCGCTCGTCAACAAGCCCAAACTCTACAGTGATATACTCGTAGCTTTTCGCCCAAACCGGTTTTTGGGTCGAGTTTCTTATGGTCCACCCGAGATATGATACGATCCTAGATAGCAGAATGTATTTACGTTTGTTGTAGTGCGTTTATTGTTTTTGTTGATACGTTTTATTTGGGTCGATGTATTCATTGGATTTTTGTCAGTGCCTAAAAGGGTCGGCAGTAAATGTTATAAAGTTTGAAGCTATTTTATTCGTTTATGAATTAAAGATGAGTTTTTTATTCTTGAAGGGTGAGCATTTGTGGTCTACGAGTACCATTGGTTGCAGTATTTGGCCTGAATTGACAAAATAAAACACCTATTCACACTCAACTGAGATGAAATTATACTGATTTCACTGATAACTACATTTTTGAAAATTTCGAAACTAGAACTATCTGAACTGAATCGTAAAATGGTACATTATCTCCATCGAAATAACTAACAGCCATAAGATGACCTCCGCTGCCTTATGATGAACAGTTAAAACCGATTTTTATTCAAATGTTTAGCTGGCAGCGTGGAGAGGTGTTGGTTTACGGTCTAGCCTATAATCTTGGAAAACCGCAACATGACTAATAATTTCTATACATGTCTATAATTTTCTGACTAAACTGTCATCAGTACTTCACGTTTAGTGCCCTGTACGTCTACGAGTTACTACACACGAGTTACCACGTTAAATTCACATTCTCGTTCGCAAAAAAGAATGTATTGGAATTTGACATTGTCATGTCATGTCATGTATGACCCAAAGCATTTTTTTTACGCGAACAATGACATACTGCCCAATCACTTCAACTAAAACTGGCAATGCTAGATAACCTAAATTTGTACTAGCTTTCGCACGAGACTTCTTTCTTGTAGATAGTGTTTTGAATTATTTTGTACACTTGTCTTTTTAATTGTTACTAAAACAATTATATTTACATAACTAAATTAATATTGACTTGTTCAAGTACTTTTAAAACCTAAAACATAACAGACAGAGAACTAATGCTTCATTGAAATGCATTACTAAATGACAGACCTACCCTTCTTCCTCTATGCCGTCCTTTTTAAATACTGAAATTCAAAAAACATTTGCAACACAGAGATTTTCACAAACCCAAACTCGTTTCCCTTTTTCTTGAACCAAAACCCCAATAAAATTCGTGATATTATCTCCTTAGATGACAACTATCGATAAAATTGGGAGACACGATATAGGGATGATGTGAGAATTAATTTATTAAACATAAATAAACAGTGTCAAATCGACCCTTGGATGCTGTAATCATATAAATTGCTGGGCTACATTACGTTTTGCCACGAAACACTAGGATTTCCCCTACGTTGTATGAAGTGGGGATATTTATGATAATTATTCGCTAAGTTAATGTTACTTCTGGTATTATAACTAAGTAAGTTGAGAAGTTAAGGAAGCCAAAAAACTGACTGATGAATGTATGAATGACTTGTTTCGTTACGCGTTTTAATTAATTCTTAACTGACTTCAAAAAAAAGAAATCTCAATTAGACTGTATGTATATTACAATTTTTTTATGTTTGTTACCTCATAACTTTCAACTGGAAGAACCGATTTTGGTAATTTTTTTTTTATTTGAAAGCTGGTGCTTCCCGTGTGGTCTCATTTTAATTAAATCTAGTTCTGGCAGTGTCATCCATGAGGAAACCATATAAGCCTTAAATCTAGACAAACTATATGCGCGACAAATGGACGTATAACTCAATATCACGCCAACCGATTTCGATGCTTCTTTTTTATTTAAAAGGATATACTGCAAGGGTAATTTGATGAGAGTTTGGTAAGGTTCTGATAATGGGACTCATGGCAAAGTAACGGAACTCTTCAATTCTTAGGAGCAAATGAACGATATTTTTGCGATGTATATAATAAACAAGAACTTATAATCAAAAAAAGAACAAAAAATTTAACAAAAAAAAACTATTCCAAAACAAAACACTAAAAAGTAAAAAAATATTGCGTATTCTTCTAAACACGATAATATAATGTAGGTTCAATTATTGTTTTTGTTAGAGTCGGTGTCAGCCAATGTGGGTTTGTAACTACCCACATAGTTACATACTTAAACGTGAGATGTACAAAAATTGGTATAATAGGTATATTGTATTGTTTCTTTGGCTGACACCGAATTCAACAATTACAATAATTGTTAATACAATTACCTACATTATATTATAGTATGTGTTTTAGAAGAATAAGCAATTATTTTTTTACTTTTACGTGTTTTGTTTTGAAATAGTTTTTATTGAAGTTGGTTTTTTCTGGTAATTTTTTTTTGAAAGATGTTATTTTTTTGGGTAATAGCTATTTTTAGTGCATCAACTCTTTCAGTTCACTTAACACTGTCAGGTTCGTGAAAACGACCTGTAAAGTGATTTAAATGATTCTGTCACTCTTTCGTGAAAGTTGTCAGAAGTGAGAATCATTTAACCCATTAACCGCCGGAGTGGTATAAAAACAACTTACCATTTTTGTGCCTCTGGCGCGCAGTTTAAAATCAACAACTAAAGTTTCCTATTTAATTTTGTATCTGTGTATCTGATCTTTGTATCTGTCCCCTTCAATTTAGAATACGCGTCCGGCTCTAGAGGCAGATTCAACCGAGGGGATCACTAGGCGGTAAAAGTGATAATACAATACCTACTGTGTTTTAAAAGTGATAATCGTTTAAGCAATATGAGGGTTTGTTAGTGTTAACTTGGAGATGATTGTGGACAAGATGTCATAAATGAATCCAGCAAGGGCTATCACAATTGAAATAGATTTACAACTCACTCTCAAACAAATAATTGCAAACACATTATCTTACCTAACCATATTGACCTGATTCCCGCGTTTAGTTCAGAAATACATTTCTGAGTACTAGTACTTTAATTAATCTCAGATATATTGCCGGACCCTTCGATTTACCGGATCGGTAATCAAACTTGACTACCGAGGCGTGTGTACCTAACCACATATCAAAATTGCTTTGTTCTAAACGGAGCCGTATTACATATGTTGGTTCGAATTGCCATTTATAAGTGATTAGTTAGATAAAGATACGGACGGAGATGTGCTACATAAAAAGCACGATGGAATATTATTTTTAATCGGTGGGTATTACAAGTGACGATTTTAATAAGCTGAGGGTCATTCTGCTTGTTCGTACCATGTTAAATTTGTAGGTTTTTGACCATTAATTTGAAAATGTAAAAAGGTGAGGCTAGAATTATTATGCAACTCGAATAAAATTAATATTTTACTCGCATTGTAAAACCACAACAATTTTAAAAGAGTAACTACTGAGTTTTTCGCCGGGTCTTCTCAGTAAGAATCAACTCCTCCGACGCGGTGGTAGAGGCGCATTATGTTTGTATACTGGTTATTTATATATTCATATTATTATAGTATTTATGTCTATTATGTTGTATATTTTTTGACTATTTAAAAGTACTGATTAAGTCTGTTTAAATAAAGATATATGAGTTTGCAACTTTAAATAGAGATAGCTCATAACTTCACTGTGAGCAGATCAAAATTAAGAATGTATTCATCGCCCCATAAGCTAAATTATTTTTATAAATGTCATTGCACTTGGTCCTTTCTACTTCCAAACCATCCAATTTGGATCACCCAAATATAATAAAATCCTGGTGAACGCAGCATAATATCAACCGTAGTTGCTTATAAATGTTCCGTATCGATAAATTCACATTTTTAGCACAAAAGTCGGACACATTTATCACAAAAGCAGTCGAAAAACATGAGAAAGGTCCCACAATTACATAAAAATCCTACAAGAAATCTGACACAATTACATAAAATGTTCCGAAGAAATGTCTTGCAGGAGTCGCGATATTTTCAGTTTTTCATTTTCCGCTTAAGAACAGAAAAGGCCGCGTAAAGCTGAGGCCAGCTCTGTTGAGGGCTTGTTAAGTAATAGCCAGGGTTTTCCTCCTGGAGGTATTTTTAATGAGGCCGGGTGGGATTCTCCACGCGTTTTCGGGTTCCAGATAATTCCGAGGGAATGATGTTGCCGAATGTTGAATAGTTTTGAACTGGTTATGTTAATGTTACGACGAGGAACGTCCTAATCTTAAATAGAATTAAGAATTAGGCCACTTCGAAAATATTTTTTCTTGCTGGCTTTGAACTAAAGTACACTACACACCTTATAAGGTGGTTTGCCATCAAACAGTCTTAATTTTTTGCTTCAACGGTCATCAGTGCGTCTGCCACAAGTTGCCACTTAAAATTAACATTATCGTTCGCGTAATAAAATGTATTGGGATTTGACATTGTCATGTCATGTCATGTCATGTGTCATCCCAATACAATTTTTTCACGCGAACGATAACTTAAATTTAAAGTGGCAACTCGTGGTAGACAAACAGATCTTTGGTCTATGTAGTCCATAGGTACTAGCAATTGCAAGCACTTATCTTCTAGTCTATGTGAGACGAGAAGTTGGATAGATCGCCGGATATCAGTGTATGCAGAGCAGGAGCTCAAAATCTGTTACTGAGTACCAGTACGCCTACCATGAGCTCACAGTACTGAGTACTCACAGTAATGACAGCCGCTAGCGTCCGCGTTGACGTTTTTGTATAGGATTTCGGTACAGCGTCTCTAGTGATTAAAAATGGAACTAAAATGGTTAACAAATTACTAAAGTCAACTCTCGTAGTTCACGAAAACTCGTGTTAATCGTACTGAATGCCTTGTAGCTGCGACTAATCATGACCCGGAGCTTTAAAACGCTTATTATCAATAGACATGTTCAAATTTAATTAAGACTATAGTCGTGTGTGCTCATTGTGTAAAATATTTATATTTGCTCTGTGTATGTTATGTCATGTCAAATCTCAATACATTTTTTTACGCGAACGATAACGTAAATTTAAATTGGCAACTCGTGATAGAATAAAGCATGCAAACCACCGCTAAACGATGCCGTTCTAGGCTAGGGAAAAACCTTTGGGTCAGAGAGAGTGAAATAGTGTTGAACCTCGGGTCCTCCAGCTGACTAGATGGCTTCCCGATAAACTCTATCATCACTCCCGAGCAGGATTGCAATATAGAATAAATACAACCGCTACTGTTTGATGCCTTAGTAAATAAATAAACCTAGGATCATGATTTCTCAGAAATATCCCATGATTCGATATTAATATAGTATTTAGGGGCACTATCTGTGAACAAGCAACATCAGCGACCCAAATCGCACTTCAGTAACCATTGAAGTGTTTCTCCTGACTAAATCACTCTTGCATGTTTCGCAGTGAGCAAGCAATGCTTTGTTGGGTTACTGAACAACAAACGGTATTAGATCATTGTTCCGAGAGCGTTATTCCATAAAGTGTATTAGAGTCAAGTGTGTACACATTTGGGTCTTACATAAAGGTGTAAGACTGTAACTGAAACCCTACTATTACTTTACGTATAAATATTAAGATAGTAACTACAGTAACTCGTATTTTTAGTTTCATGTCTGTTCACTAGAAGCTCGCAGAAGTTACGAAATCTTATACCTTAATCTTATATATATATACACAAAAAAAACTTTTACATGCACAGCTTTGGCGTTTATACGCGGTTTAACTTAAAATATTAAATATGAAAATAACATGTAATCGGTAAGTTTTTGGTATATATGCGTCCGCCGCTCGCCCGCGCTTTCAAGCCCAGTCGCTCATCTATGCATTGAATGGGCCGCGCCGCTCCCACTCCGCAAGACGCTGACTTTGTGAACGGCCTAAAAATAGTTAAAGATTACAATTCTGTTTTTTTGTGTACCATGGAAGCAGCGGTAAAGTTTGTGAACCCCCATTTCAGGGTGAGTCATGTTATGTTATTTGTATAACGTTTGAGATAGGATTGGAAGGATAACTCGTGTTTACCTAAACTAAGCCATTGACCGCAATTTCATCCCATGGGTTTAGTTTTAGGCTGACCAAACAATCTTGAGTTACCCGCCCTTACTTCGAAACAACGTGATACATAACAATTCGCGAGTACGTCAGTGGTTTTTCTTACAAAACTATTTGAAAGGACGAAATAAAATGACTAAACTGCAAAAACATAAGTAATCGATTTTGTATAAATCAATTGAATTAGACAACCCGGAAGTTAATGTAATTTCATCATTTCAAATGTAAATTCATCATCAGATCCTAACAATTTTTCTTTGCTTTCAATTAAAATTATAAAAGGTACAAATTTACTTGTATATAGTAGACTAAATTTAAACAATTACCTATAATCCTTGATCTCTCCAAAGCGTTCGACCTAGTGTTGTACAACGTGCTTTGGAGGAAACTGGGAGACAGGGGTACTCCGGTGGAAATCCTGAACATACTTAGGTTTTGGTATACAAACCAGACCAACTATGTAAGGTGGGGGAATCGCTCTCTGAGGCATATAGGTTGGAGAGTGGGGTGAGGCAGGGGGGTCTATCCTCTCCTACGCTCTTCAACATATATATATATATATAAACGATCTCATTGTGGAGCTGACCAGCATGCTTGTTGGGTGTCGTATTGACGGCGTCAGTATTAACAATATAATCTACGCGGACGACATGGTGCTGCTCAGCCCTACTATGGGAGGTCTTAAGGCGATGGTGAGTGTATGTGAGAGGTACGCCGCTGAGCATGGGCTCATTTATAATGGAAAAAAAAACGGAGTACATGGTCTTTAAGGCCGCCGATAAACGTTCCGATATCACGGGGGAGGTTACCCTGAACGGAGTAGGCATTAAGCGTGTATCCAAATTTAAATATCTTGGACATATCTTTGCTGACGACCTTAAGGCTGATGACGACATAGAAAGGGAACGTAGGGCTCTGGCGGTTAAAGGAAATATGTTGGCTCGCAGATTTTCCCGTTGTACCGAACATGTGAAAGTCACGCTCTTTAAAGCCTATTGTCAGAGCATGTTCACGGGAAGTCTGTGGGCTGCGTATTCCAACAGATCATTGGATACCCTACGTGTCCAATATAATAACATCTTGAGGATGATGTTGGGGCTGCCTCGTTTCTGCAGCGCATCGGGCATGTTTGCGGAATATCAAACTGACGGTTTTATGGCCATCATCCGCAAAAAAACCGTATACCTGATCGCAGGATGCGGAACAGTCACAACAGCATCCTGATGACCATAGCGGATAGGTACACCTCGCCGCTCTGGAAGTGCATGGTGCTGAGAGTTACCACGGAACCAAATTTCTTTGGTAACTCTTAGCACACAATTAATTGCACTATTATTTTATTAGGTTTTTATTTTATTTTTTTATTTTCCTTTACTGCTATTTTTCTTTTATACCTACCTTGTTTTCGTGTACTAACATAGTTTTCTAAGAAATGCTACTAACACAACTATGGATTCAGTTATCCGAAATATTTATATTTTATTTATTTATTTTATAATAAAATGAATAATATTCCTTCTGGTATTATTACATTTAGTTACAGTCTATAGACGAGATTGAATTGGTGCGTAAGATTTATGTTTTTTATTTTATTTTATAGAAATTACTGTATTCTTTTTATTAAAAAATCGCATAAACTCACATCGACATTAAATGCTCGTTTAGTAATATTTTTCAAAAAGTTACAGAAACATACTGTCGAGCGATCAATATACGTCTTCACACAAGGAAGCATTCGCTCCCAATAACTACGGCCTTTGTCTTCTTTTAACCGATTGCATTGGAATGGACAAAAAGTCGCCCTTCTATAACAGCTGATTACACTCGTAAAAGCCACTCGTCCATCACGACTTGCGTTTGACCTTTTTGCTTGACCGTTATTGATGTTAGCGATATTTATTGGGCTGCAAAAATATATTCTATTTGCTGCAAAACTACTTTTTTTTATATTGCCCGTCAAGATGACCTCACTCCACCTGATGGAAAGCGGGCGTGAGATATGAGGTTGACAAGCCCAGTAATTCAAATGACTCACTGAGCTGGCCATCCTCACCTTGAATCCTGGCCAGGATGGTATGAAAATAACTGGAAAAAGCGATAAGGTGAACTCGGTGAACAATCTGCCCAGATTCGGTGTAGAGGCGGTACCGAAAAAAAAACGATGAGGATGACTTATGATGGTAAATGATATTAATGACTGATGGCAAACACGAATCAGCGCACAGATTATGTCAAATATAATTGGGTATGGGAAAAAAATCAAACATATTGTCCTAAATCGAAAACCATTTCGAGGTATTTGTATTTTATACCATAATTAAATATTTAAAATTAGTAAAGGCAAAGGATCTAGGATATTTTTAATTAAATACGTCGGCAATCTGGGGTCAAATGAATGACCCCAGAAAGCCAACGTACGCAAAGAGTACATTAAGGTTATTATTGGACTCTTGACGGTAATCAAATTGACATCTCACAATTTAAACCCATTGGGTCGTATAAACGTCCTTTCACGTAATTGGTTGATAATCTTTTCATCAACCAATCAAGTGACGCGATCTGTATCATACGTGAGTTTTTTAGCTCGGTGATTCTACTGCATGGTATTAATGGTGTTTCCAGATAGCAGATTTTAAATTCCCCCAGTGAAGAATATTTTTCCACAAAGTTATTTTTAATAATACGTACATTAATTTACGCCCATTCCTTGGACGGGTAGGTAGGACTTAAAATAGCCATTCGAAATAATCCCAACCCTTTCAGGTGGGGCTTGGTTTTAGAACTTGGCAAAATAAATTGTATCTGATGTCTACTCCTCACATTCTCGTGAGATGCTACACGATGAACGGCGAGCTTTGTTTTAGTCGTAAGTGCAGTAAATCAGTAATTTTGTCATCATTATTTATTTATCACGAATCTGGGAACACCAAGCGATTTGTGACGTCCTGAGTTCGCAATGTTTAAAAATTACTAAAAAAATAACTACCGGTTAGATCAATAAAATATTCAAATCTTGTCCCCATACCCAATTCTAATAAATTTTATGCATGTTTTTACTTTTTTCTTCCCCATACTTGATACTTCAGACCGCGAAAACTACAAAGCGTGCGTAGTGAAGCTCAAAGCTGCACCTGAAAAAACTTATAAATTACCAAAGCCCCTTATCCTGAAAGTTCTCGCTAAAGCAACGAGCGAATTATTGCACATGCTCATACTTATGTGCATAAACTATGTCGAGTGGCTTAACGACTCTCGGAATAAAATATAAGACAGAAATGAAGCAAAACGCTATTCAATTACCCAGCGGAAAGTCCCAGGTGTAGTCCCGTATAAATAATGTATTAACGGGAATGCTCTAGATTAATAATAGAAATAAAAATACGACGTCTCTCCTAAGGAGAGTTCTAAGAAAGGTTGTCTTGTGGATTTTCAAAGGATTAAGGCCTTTAAGGCAGTCTTTATGTTTCACTTCATGTATTCTAGGAAAGGCCTTAATGGGAGCCTTCTGCAATAGGTACCTTGGTAAAGCAAAGTTCTATTCTCGTACACTACCTATGGATTCAATAAAGGAAACCTTCGCTCATTTATTTACAAGGTTGATATACTTTAAATCAGTACATAAATAATAAATTTTCTGGGACAAATTACACCAAGACAATGACCCTGAACTAAGCAGAGCTTGTACTTTATTGGGTGTTTGAAGCTGATGAGCATACTATGTACTCGAACATAGGTACGTCAATACTAAAAGAAACACAGAATCTCTCTCAGTATGTTTCGTTGTTACGCGTTGAACCAAATTTTATTTCTTTATAAACTTAAGTCATAAAAAATAGTAAACTAAACTCATAAAAATTGGTGTTGGTTGGTTGGTTTTGCTAAACTTGGAACTGATCATTTTTTTTTTCCACAGAAGGATTCATTTAGGTACTTCCACTCAAATCAATTAAAAATAATAAAATAAGTATTTTATAAGCTCATCAGCAAAAAAGAGATAAGTTATTGGTACTGCACTTTCTTATTAAAAAGTGAAAATAATGTATGTATTATTAGCATATCTCAGTATGACTTATTTTAATTTTTGTGACGTCAGTCCAAACGCCTATAAATACTGCGACAGTAATTTGCCCGAGCGACTCCGAGCGGTGAGGTTGTTGGATTGGTGATCGGCGCGATTTATTGTAAGTCATACCCTCACTATTTATTCTTGTGAAAAGTGGTTTTTCTTTTAAAGTCAGTGGATGCTTGATTGTTAATTTTGAGTTGTGATTTTATTAAATCATTGTGAAGTAAATGTATTCAGTTCCTTAGACTTTGTTTTTTTTTAATAAAATCCGCTTCTGATTGCTAAAATCAGAAGTGGGATTCACCTGTGCTCACATTAGTTTGGCTTTTATAAGGATAGATCAGTTTCGTTTTGTTTACCTACCTACAATCAAGCAACCGCTGTTTTATGTGAAATCATGCCACGCTCGACTCGTTCGCGTGAAAGATCAAACTCAGACGGGACGCCGCGCCGCAGGGCGAGGCGTACTCGTAGCAAATCGCGCCGACACAACCATAAGCCTCGATCGCGGTCGCGTCGCCATAGGTCTCGGTCGCGGTCACACCGCGATCGGTCCCGTTCTCGCGCTCGCGATAACTCGATGAAGCAAACGTTAGGTTCAATAATAGCGCGATTAAATGCAATTGAAGAAAACAATTCGAGTATATCGCAAAACCCATTTCCACCTAACCGTTTCAGTACACCTCAGCCAAATAATGACCCACCGTCGGTTACACAAGCTCTTGCAGACGCTCTTAATGCAATAAATCGAGCTAAACCACAGAACTATTATGTGTCAAACTTTGATCCAGCTTTTAATAACTCTGAGGTGTGGTGTGACGAGGTGGAGCGCGCCAAATTAGCTAACCGTTGGGAGGACTTGGAGTGTTTATCTCGCGTCGCGAATTGTTTGAAAGGTGATGCTAAATCATGGCTTAATGAATGGGCTACTAATGACCGCTCTTGGTCTAACTTTTTTAAAGAATTTAAGTCGCTTTGTCCGCGAAAACTAGATTATGCTCAAACGCTCTTTGAGGTTATGAACACGTGTTCGGATAGGTTTCCTACTTATGCGGAATACGCACGCCGCTCGTTGCTACGCCTACGCGTAATTAAGGGCATAAGTGAAGAACTAATGGTTCAAATTGTAATTCGTGGCATAAGTGACGCACAAGTGAGGGCGGCAGCCGCGAATGCCAACCTTACAACGGAAAATTTAATGTCGTTTTTAGCCATTTATGTCAAGCCTGGCCGTAGCAAACTTGATAACCGTCTACCCCCTAATGTATTAAGAAAACGAAATGTTGACAGATCTGAAAATAAATGTTTTTCCTGCGGCCAGACTGGACATATTAGCGCAAATTGCTTTAAGAAGCGTAAGGTCTTCGAAAATCATTCTAAAGTCACGTGTAGTTTTTGTAAAAAGACAGGCCATAAAGAAAGCGACTGTTTCGCTAAAGCTCGATCGGAAGGCCAAAATAATATATATATATATAACCAACGTAAGATTAACCTTTGTAAAGAGCTTTCGAACCAAACCGGTAACAATGACGTGTGCACGGCCGTTATACAGGGCATACCTGTCGACGTCTTGATAGACAGTGGCGCACTTAACATTTCTTTAATCTCATCAGCCGCTCTCAAATATTTTTCTGGCCCACGCAAACAAACTCATTGTGTCTTAAAAGGAATAAGCACCAACGAAATTATTGCCAAAGAATACGTCACACTCACCGTTGAGTTTAGTGATATTGCGTTAGATGTTGATTTTGTGGTCGTACCGGCATCATGTATGAATACACCAATAAATATTGGAACGGATGTCCTGAATAGGGATGGCGTGACATTTGTGAGAACAAAGAATAGGCAGTACTTGACTCACTCTTCATGTACGGTCGCGTGATTAGTCATGGTCAGGTTAGACTGAGCCCCGGTAAAATAGAGGCCTTAATTAACTCACCCATCCCAACAAACGTCAAACAAGTGCGGCAATTCCTAGGTTTGGCCGGGTATTTTAGACGCTATATCAAAGATTACGCGACGAAAACTGCAAGTATTTCACGACTTACAAAAAAGGACGTTAAATTCGAATGGGGACCGGAACAAGATCAAGTCCGTCAATATCTCCTACACCAGTTAACTAATGAACCGATACTTGCAATTTTCGACCCCAACTTACTTGTAGAACTTCACACGGACGCGAGTAGTGCGGGCTATGGGGCTGTCCTAATGCAGGTACACTCGGATGGTAGTAAAAGGGTGGTAGCCTACTTCAGCAAGATCACCCAAGGCGCAGAGAGCAGATACCATTCATATGAATTGGAGACGCTCGCGGTCGTCAGGGCACTGCAGCATTTCAGGCATTACCTAGTAAGTGTAACTTTTAAAATTATAACAGACTGCAATGCCCTGCTGGCCACCGAGCGCAAGAAGGATCTGCTTCCGCGAGTTGCTCGCTGGTGGATTTATTTGCAAGATTTTAATTTTAAACTTGTGTTTAGAAAAGGTGCAATGATGGGCCACGCCGATTATTTAAGCAGAAACCCACCAGCGATGCAAATCAATCACATCGAGAGACCTTTGAACTGGGCACAAATGGCTCAGAACGCTGATAGCGAAACGCAGGATCTGATCGAAAAACTTAGGGACGGTGTTTTAGATTTGAATCGTTACGTGTGTCAGAACGACTTATTGTATTACCGGTATTCACCCACAGGTGAAGAGTCACGCTTGTTATGTTTCGTACCTAAAGGACACCGACTAAGCTTGTTGCGTGTCTTCCATGGTGAGCACGAACATGTGGGGGCAGAAAAGACACTAGACCTCATATTAAAACATTTTTGGTTCCCTAGTCTCAAGTCATTTGTCCAAAAATACACATCACATTGCCTAATTTGCATTTCCAAAAAGAGAATTCCCAGAGCCCCGTGTCAACCTATTACATCTTGGGAAAAGTCTGATACGCCTTTTGATACTGTTCATACGGACGTGTTAGGACCACTACCTGAATCGAATGGCTACAAGTTTGTGCTCATAATTGTGGACTCATTTACAAAGTTTTGCCTACTTTTCCCCATGTACAGACAAGATACCGACGAACTCAAACGTGTTTTTAACGAAGCCATTTCATTGTTTGGTGCACCCAAACTAATAGTTTGTGACAGAGGGCGCATGTTTGAAGCTTCCAGTTTTACAAACTGGATATCCGAGTTAGGATGTGACATCCACTACATAACGCCCGAAATGCACCATGCAAATGGGCAAGCTGAGCGTTATGTACGGACAGTCCTCAACCTGATTCGTGTTGAAAGTTATCATAAGAACTCATCCTGGTCCGAGACTTTGCGTAAAATTCAACTAGTCCTAAATATAACTAAACAGAAAACCACTCAAGTTTCAGCTTTGTATCTGTTAATTGGTACTAATGCGACCACTCCTGTCATTCGTGCGCTTGTCCGAGATGTAGCTATTGAAAATAGCAGCCCTAATCATGAGGCGCTGAGAGAAATGAGCAGACACCGAGCCAAGGACTTGCTCAAGAAAAATCAAGACCAGCAAGACTCTCGTGTGAATCGCCGCCTAAACCCTCCTCGAGTATTCAAACTTAATGACCAGGTCTTCGTCATCAAGTACTCCCAATCTACGGGAAAGCTGGACTCAGGCATGAGAGGGCCCTACCGCGTGATCAAAATCTTGCCAAGTGGACGTTATGAGCTGAAGTTGCTGGGTGGTGCACGAGGCAAGACCACTCAAGCAGCGGCACAATATATGGTGCCTTGGAAGGGAGAATGGTGCCCTGAGAGTTGCGCAGCTTTCTTCGAAAGTAAGTTTCACACTCGTCCCCATAACCTAAAGTTTTATGTTGCAGCTTACTTGGCTACGTGCATGCATATCGCGCCTTCAGCGAGTGCGTGTGTATGTATACGTGGAGCGAGGCAGAAGCCTGGAGCTTGATAAGCTGGATTTGTGACTAGCGAGTGTGATCGAGCAGTCCGTTGGGTACGGAGGATGCCTCTACCTTGCAGACGCATTTTTCAATGCGTATGGGCTTCGGCCTTGCAGACGCATTTTTCAATGCGTATGGGCTTCGGTCTTGCAGATGCATTTTTCAATGCGTATGGGCTTCGGCCTTGCAGATGCATTTTTCAATGCATAGGGGCTCCGGCCTTGCAGACGCATTTTTCAATGCGTATGGGCTTCGGCCTTGCAGATGCATTTTTCAATGCGTATGGGCTTCGGCCTTGCAGATGCATTTTTCAATGCATAGGGGCTTCGGCCTTGCTGACGCATTTTTCAATGCGTATGGGCTACGGCCTTGCAGACGCATATCCTTGTGCGTAAGTACACGTTTGTTAACGTGTGTTTAGCTATTGCGTGTTCATTGGTTTCCTAGAAGTTGTTAATTGAGCTTGTAAGTACGATGAGTGTCACACATGTGCAAGAAATTATGTGAGTGTGTAAAAGGGTGTAGACCATAAAAAGCTTTGTGTGAACTATTGAAAGAGGGCCTTGTATGTGCGATGAATGAAAGAATAGGTTGCATAACCCTTAACTTACTTCCTATCAACAGGTAATGAGGGTCCAGATGACGACAACGAGGCAGGCCCATCTCCAGGTCTGTCTAACCTCGAAGGCGTACGAGCTACGCCAGAAGAGACGGCCGAAGACATACTCCGGAGGGACCTCGCTCTCAGCGATGATGACGACCCTGAAGCAGGGTCCTCCATCTCCAGCTGAGTCTGCTCTTGCGGGTGCGGCCGTGGACGGCGCGCGGTCAGGAGAGGCCGTATTAGCATATCTCAGTATGACTTATTTTAATTTTTGTGACGTCATTCCAAACGCCTATAAATACTGCGACAGTAGCACTGACAACTCATTTGCCCGAGCGACTCCGAGCGGTGAGGTTGTTGGAGTGATCGGCGCGATTTATTGTAAGTCATACCCTCACTATTTATTCTTGTGAAAAGTGGTTTTTCTTTTAAAGTCAGTGGATGCTTGATTGTTAATTTTGAGTTGTGATTTTATTAAATCATTGTGAAGTAAATGTATTCAGTTCCTTAGACTTTGTTTTTTTTTAATAAAATCCGCTTCTGATTGCTAAAAGTATTGTTTAATTTTCCTTTAATATTATTTTATCTTTTTTTTTTTTTGTCTACAATTTTTTTTTGTCTACAATTTTTTTTCGAAGAACACGGCCAATTAGCGGTTATAACTTTCAGGGTCCCTGAGAAAAGCGTTAAACAAGTTTAGTTAAGAGGCAAGCCTCTTGCCAAGTTTTTAGTTGGAATTAATAATTTCTCAGGAAAGAGATTAAGGCAAAAATTAAGTATTTCCAACATCAATAGCTTGATCTTAACTCTCTCGATTTTTCGTGCGTATTTAGTTAGATCGGTTGTATATTGAAAATAAGATCGGAGTACGTTTTAAATAAAAATAAAAGAAGTTTTTTTTAAAAAAACGATACATTTATGTAAAAAAATGGAATAAAAAAGTGGCATTTTAAGAAGTGGGAGAACTATTTATGGATTTTTGAAAATTAATCTGTCAAGGGATGACATTAGGAACTAAATGTTTAAAGGTTACGTAAGCAGGAGGGGCTATAGGAACAGCAATGTTATATTATACATCAACATAATATGCTCATGACCTTTACCAGTTGAGGGGCAAATGCTATGAACCAATATAGACACAAAAAATAGGTGACCTGTGGAAATTGTCTAGTTGGCTCGTTAAACATTTGGATCGCTCTAACCATGAAAATACCGACCAAGCTAAAAGTACTTATCACGTTACGACCCCTACATAAACGTTTTAACCCCTTCGCACCATCAATTCATGCAAAACCCTTACGTTACTGACTATAACTATTATATTACTAACAAACAACGCACAGTTGAAACTACTGCACGACGTAAAAAACGGAAATTTAATGTTTCAGGTCTTAATTTTTCTACCTGATTTTCTTCCCGAAGGTTGTCTGATAGAGATACCGCCTAAATTGTAAATCTAAATTAATAACTTGAATCTGTAAAATTTTGTTTGTGCAATAAAGTTTATCTTATCTGATCTTAGGCTCCTTGGGGAGAAAAGGAAGCACTAAGAGAGGATATTCCAAAACTAAAACGAAAACGCAGGAAAAGATAGATAAATTTAAAAATAAATTATTTATAAAAAATAATTAGTAATTTATTTTTAAATTTATTTGTTAAGTATGTAGGGGGAAATGCACTAAAAGGGTTTACTGCCTAAAGGGTTAAGTCACTATGCTGTAACATAATTTATATTTTAACGGGCACGATAGTGATGTCAACCAGAATCGAACAAACAAACATGACAATAAAGCGAAAAAATCATATAATGTAATTTTAAAATACATAAATATAAGGTAAAAAAAACGTTACTACAAGAATAAAAAAAATCTAGCAATTTTGCTTGGGGAATAATTGCAGAAAAGCTTGAATCTTACTTCTTACTAATCTTACTCTAGTAATATAAATAAATAAATAATATTATTAATTTGAAAGTTTGTGGGTATGTATGTTTGTTACTCTTTCACGCAAAAACTACTTATCTGATTTGGATGAAACTTTGTAGTACTATTATCTATACAGCATTGGCATCAGAATAACACATAGACTACAATTTATTATGATTCTATGTAATTTGGCAGTTCACGCAGGCTAGTACAACCATATTATAAGATCAAAAGTAACTCTGTAGCAACTATGCCTCACCGTCAGAGCATTATTATATTTGAAACAAGGTTGTACCCCCATTTATTTACATCAACGCGATATCGCTCACCGCATAGGACGGGAAGGGCCCAAAATAAACAGTGCGGTAACCCTACAGTCGGGCGCTGTGGTTGGGTCGCTCTCCAGCGGCATTGTAACGGATTCGGACGTTCGTGCACCTTGATAACATTTGTAAAGCCATCTGTTAATGTATTTTTAAATAGCGTTCTTGCCTTGCGAAATAAAAGAGAAGGACATGACATTACATTTTACACACTATCACGACTTTAATCCCAAACGGGGTAGTCAGAGGCAAGTGACTGTGTCGTCATGGTGAACAAAACACTCAGAAGCCCACTTTTCACCAGTGGTATTAGAGCCCAACGTGGTAGGTGGTAAGCCTTCCACCGTTATCCGGGTTGATTTGGTTTTTTATCGATGTTTTCCATCACCGAAGAGTAAGTCGGATATTTAACAATGAACACAAATATTTTGCTTCTTGCCAGATTTGAACTCGGGACCGCACGATCCACGATCTGAGTTCGGGTGCTGAACCACTAGGCCACGACGCTCTCAAATAGTAACATTTATTTCACCTGTTATGGCTGGTTGTTGTTATCTTTTCTAGCTTTTATTTAGGTTTATTTATTAAGTCTTGGATCCGCGTCAAATAGGATCCGCATAGTTCGCCGTCTGATGATCTCATGATGTCCGAAACGTCGTGATAAAGGGGTAAAGCCATTAACTGTAATGTTCGTTGCAAAAACCCGTTATTGTTAGAATTATTAAAATGCAGCAAGAAAGTTTAAAACGTTAAAAAATTGATTTAACAAATGTGTGAACAATAATTGGGTTCATTACACCGCAGATAAGTAAAAGATACGATCAGCTACTAAAAATTACAAACACCTACAACCTACTTATTCGGTCACATCACCAACACATCGTAAGTGCATTAAAGTCACACCCCCGTCACATAACATTTCTGATCCAATTTCAGAACTGATAGTGAGCTGTCAACTCTATTCAGATCTCGCCTGACCGATCCTGGTTAAAATCAGGACAAGGTTAACGGGGTTGTTGACTCAATTGGTGATGATTCTAACTAGGTACTTCGTCAGGGGTTGGATTAACTATAATGAATTATGGTAATTATACATTAGACACATTAGTACCCCAAAATGTTTGGTTCTCGCCTGCGGCCCTAAGATGCGCGCCTTGCGAGAAGATTAGACAAAAAATACTCCGATTTCGCCATTTCTCGTTTTTGTCGACAAAAACGAGAAATCTCGAAATTTTATTGGAGGATTTTTTGTCTACTCTTCTCGTAAGGCGCGCATCTTAGCCCCGCTGAGTGTTTGTCCTAAGTAGGGATTAAGTCCAAAACCTACAGAAAAAACGAATAGGCAATTACCACACTGTTGAAACCTAAAATGTTTGAACGTAAATGGGCTTCAATGCGCTCTGCAATATTAAATGCAAAATAACTATTTTAAGCGAATGTACGTCATCTAGAATTAAACTACGACTCCGTGGTAACTCCCCGCCATCTTCCTCATTTCCGTCGCCAAATTGAAATATTAACGACGTTGATTTTATTTTACGAGGCTACATTTCATTGAAGTACTAGAAATCCGAGGCTATTATTCAAAGTTTGCGTCCATAGACATAAATCGAAGTAGTTACTGCAATCCCCTTTGTCTGTTTGCAAACCAAACGCGTCACTAAAACTAACCTCGCCACCTCTTTTAATTTTCGAATCTTTATATGTTCAAATAATGAGTTCCATTTAATTCTAAATTTATCCATATTTCGTTATCATAACCAGGCCTCTGTAACTTCATGTATTTGCACGACATAATCACCTACTAGCCGCCGGGTCTTCCAAGACCTTGGCAGTGGGTTGTCAAAAGCATTGGTCCGCAAATTTTGCGGTTGAACTGACTCGATGACGTAAAGTAAGAACTGACTACAGACATCTACAGCGAAAGAGGTAGCCCTCGCAATATATGGATGTCACATGCCAGCACGCATTTTCAATTGACAGAACGGTAAATTTTCTATGATGTGATTTATCTGTTACATAGTAACTATTTAGTAATCTGTGCCATAACAATTAATGTGTTCTCTGGCGCATACAATATACGTCCCTGAATTTATCTATCTATCTCTGAGCAGAAACGGACCCTCTACGGTCAGCGTTTATTGTGAATGGTACCTACGTGATGTAGGCCACGTAAGATGGATTGCGATTTGGTAATTAGTGTTACGTTTTCCCTTTCTAGAAACTAATCTGTGCCTAACGACTGAAGCCTAAAAACTTTGTTAGTTTTGAGTAATCAATTATGAACTTTAATTGTGGTCGGAAATTTGAAAATGAAAATATACTTGCTCACTAACGTAAGCTGTTTTGGAACCTTAATTACTAAAGTGCATCCGGCATGATTCCTTGACTATTCTTTATCGATTTATTCGAATTCGATAATTATATGACCATTGTGAATGCATTCATAGCTCATTTCGTCTTAATTATAAGTTGAATATTTGTAAAAAAAAATCTTTTGGATATTGAACAGTTAAGAACATTGATAAAATAAAGCGTTATTTAATCAATCTATTACTAGAAGAATTCAAATCATCAGCTAAGGCCTCGGTAGAGTAGTCGCTCGGTAAGCGGATGATTTGTTCGATTCTGGCCTGATTGCTCGACCGTTTTATTTTTTACAAAAGAAGCATTTGAAATTATCGTTTGACGATACGATTGGCGTAATATGGCTGTAGCACGGTTTCTCACCTCGATTGCCGTAGTGTCCCGGGTTCGATTCCCGGTCGGGTCAATTCAGGAAACGATCTTTTCTGAATTGACTCGGGTCTGGGTGTGTTGCTAGACGCACCTAGCTTATTTCGTTGTGTGGTACCTCGTAACAAAGGGATATTAATCCCTACTTCGAGACCATTACAAGAGGTGGGTTGTCTGGCGCATATTTATATTTATTTTAACCATTAAATAAAATATAGCATCGTAAATTGTGAATGCAAAACACCAAAGTCTTGTTAACACTCGTAACGTTAACCAAATATGGTATAAAGCGCGAAAATTATTTGGCCCTAAACACAAGTCAATTCCTGAAATGGCGATTATTTTAATTGGTAAGCTTAGATTTTCAGTTTTCAGTTACACTTAAGGGTTTAAGTAGGCTTAAGTTGAAGGATGACTTTTAATAAACCTCAAATCGGTAAAGGCATGCCAAAACCTCTCACCCCCTCTAAAATCTAAAAGTAGAAGTTGTAGTGACTCTAAATTGAGTAGATACTTAAATAAAATTAATGATCATCACAACAAAATTATACCTATTTATTTCGTCTTTTCACGCAAACCTTTCATTCAAAGCCGAAAACACAAAGTTGCTCGTAAATGCAATGACAAGGCTCTAAAATGAAAAATGAACCAAGACCAAATGGAGAAAGTTTAGCCGCTTCAGAACCTTTGATAACTTGAGAGTGGGCAGTGCAGTCGATTTCAAAGAATTCAAAAAAATGAGATACTTTATTTTGTAAAGAACTTACTTGTGAAATTGATAACTCGAGGACGTGAGGTTGGTTAGCCTTTGATTTTTTATACTACGGTCTAGATACTTTGAGGACACGTTTCTTGTTGCACCATCAAACTCCAACAACAATTTCTTCATAATGAATTTTAGTATTAGATACCTTTAGTCAACTAAAGTTAAGATACAGTTAAGGTTGAGACTAGAGCAAACATTTATTTGGTTTGTTTAAAATAAAAATCAGGCTTAATATAACATTTCAAGCTTAATATGTTTCAACAGCGAAATTATCCGTCTTCGAAATTACCCAAACATTTCTTCCAGCCGCGAATATCCTTCAGCCCAGCCTTCTAAGAGTTATGCAACTTCAGGCCTTATCAGAGTGTAATAAGAGCAAAAGTGTATCTTTTGGGGACAGTTAAACATAATTGTGCAAGATTATTCTTCGTCGAGTAAGCGCTAAGTAAAATACCGCTTGTAGGCACCCCATTAGCGAGCGCATACCCCGGGGTGCAATATTTCACACATTCTAACAGAAATGCTTCCATCGCTCGGGGACCATTATTCAAATGGCAACCTCTGTAAACGCTCCTCGATTCAGGAAGCATAAGGCTCATTTTCTTAATCATTTAGCATATTTGTAATAATTTTGAATCGCTTAAGTGCTACAATTTCTGCCTCTGTTAAAGAGCATATCAAGACACTTTCGTAGCAGAGTGGTATGAGCTCTCTGGATCTTAAGTTTAGAGATTCTGGGTTCGTGTACCAGGTCGGGTAAATAATGTTTTCGAAATTTTTTAAACCGTATTTGGCAAGAGCGATGCTTAATCAGATGAAGAAAAACAATTTAATTTGTTTAATCTCGAAACAAAAACCAATTTATACTATACTAGCTTCTTTTAAAGGGGAAAAATTCTGTCATACATGATTTTTGCGAAACTTAAACGGTTCACGCAGCGCACGCAACGGAAGCTCTAAAAAGGAAAAAAACCCCCATTTTTGATACATTCTTAACTGGTGCTCCGCTCCTATTGGCCTTAGCGTGATGATGACGCGCCTATAGCCTTCCTCGATAAATGGGCTATCTAACACTGAAAGATTTTTTCAAATCGGACCAGTAGTTCCTCAGATTAGCGCGTTCAAGCAAACAAACAAGCTCTTCAGCTTTTAAAATTAAAAATTAAAAAAAAAGTAATAATAGTTTAAGACCATCATTGCCAAAACTTAGCGGACTTGATACCTTAGGCCTCAGAGACTGATCGACGCTTGATGATTTATTGAAAACCAAAAAACACTCTTGATTTAAAATCGAACTACGACTAAATGTGTGACCATATCTGTTATTGCAATAACAGGATTTCCGTGAAAACTATTAAAAATACTCGCAAAATAGTTAAAAATTCGTTACTTTTCTTTAACATGAATCAAGCGTTTTTTGCAGTCCGTATTTAGATATCTACATTTTTTGACAGACATAGTTATTCGGAACTTTGAGCGCTGGCCTCTGACAGATGGGAGCCCAGATTGGCTCGGAAGTTTCATTCAAAGGCTACGCAATTTTTTAGCACAATGCCACGTTTTTCACAGTTTTATGCTTTTGGCCAGTTCTATGTAGCCACGTTGAATGTTTAATCCACAAAAAGGATTACTGTTTAGAATGGAGCTTGGACTGCTGCGAATTCAAACTAGATTGCAAAAGGTTTGCTTTCTTTTCAAACATTTTGAAATCAAATACGAATAAAATATTAGTCCATCAGGTGCGCTTTCCATCAGGTGGAGTGAGGTCATCTTGACGGGCAATATAAAAAAAAAAAGTAATGATGGTAACACATAATTTGACAATTTATGTGTTTGTTTTTTTTTTTGACAATTCTGTCCGCATTGTTTGAAAACATTTAAATTCGTTAGCACGCTTCTGTAAAACTTAATAGTTAACCCTTCCTGTTACAACAATTGTGTCTAAGAATAGTACATCTACCACGAGCTGCCAATTTAAGTTTACCCTATCGTTCGCCTAAAAAAATGTATTGGGATTTGACATTTTCATGTCACGTCATGTCAAATCTCAATACAATTTTTTACGCGTAGACGTAGCGAGACGTACTGTTTCAGAATAGTGTTTTTTTCGTGCATATACGGTCACTTTGCCTAAGGCTTACATGCGACTTACATTTTACGCTTGAAAACCCGAACGCGAGTACACGGGCTTATTCCGGCGTTTTCGCTGAAACCGGAAGTTTTGAGTCAGTGTCTATTTTGATTATACTAGCTTATAAGCGACATACGAGTTCCTTGTTTGGCAAAACACGCGCCTGTACGCACTTATATGCGCTTCCAAAAACAAGCTTACACACGTGTTTTTTTTAAAACGATAGTCTAAAACCGCTCTAAAGTGGCCACAGGCTCTTAAAAAAAGAATCAGTAAGTTGACCTCACATTTATCAGCATGCATATGTTAATTAGTACCAATTTAAAGAACGAAAACCTAGAAAAAATCGATCTTGATCAACCTTGATGTTCTCGAGCGGGAATCGAACCCGCGTCTTTCATAGTCCAGATGACTCTAAACCACTGAGCTACCGAAACCTCAACAGAGGGACGAACGAATCTCTCTAGTATATGCTTACATTGCAAGCCAACGTTATTCCATCAATGTTTCAAGGCAAGTATCTATAAAAAATCGAAAGAAATATTTTTATAAATATTTAAACTTTCGGTTAAGATGAAACATGCTCTACAATGCTGGTTTTTCATATCTGAAAAAAATATATCTATCTATCTTTAGATATGAAAAACAAGCATTGTAAAATGCTAAAATAATCAAAGTAATAGTACCAATTTAATATACCTAGCACCAATTTCACTAATTACTTTCATTTGAATAAATTAATTTATTTCAGAACCATTCTAATATATTAAGGAGAACGTAGAAATTATTCAGCAAAACCATTCTGAGCCGCTCTGTACGGTTCGCAATTCTACAGGCGTTAAATTCATATTTAAGGCAAATTTGTTGGATTTGTACAGTCAACTACAGCTGAATCTACAAGCGTAACATAAACCAACTTTCAGAATTACTTTGCATACAAACAACAATTTCCCAATATCGATAACAATAATTAATAAGTCCCGGTAAAATGTTCTAAACGAAAAAAAAAATTGATAAAGAACTGTTAGTCAAAGAATCCTACTACGTGGACACTTTACAGTAGCTTTAGCCCTTAAAAAGGCAGAGGTAAAATAGTTACCACCCGAATTTGAACCTTGATACTTGGGCATACAGGCGAAAACCCATGAAATTTTTTACAATGCAATGCCATTTAAGGGATAATAGTCAGTAAATCAGTAGTCAGATTAGTTAGTAAAATCTAAAGATTATGTTTTACAAATCTATACCTGTGATAGTGTTACCTCTCCTCCCATAGCAGGGGGCCTACTCGCGAACGAAATATTTGTAATTTCGATCAAACTAATTATGTCGAAAAAAAATACAAAATAATATTTTTTTTGAATTTTTATTTGCGTTTAGTGATTATCATGTTAAAAAGTACAAAAATACATGACAGATGCTAACATTACCTTGGTTTTCATACTACTACATTAAGACCATATCAGTTTCCCGAAACTACGGACATTGTGTAAGTAATAGGTATCCAGTACGTCAAGCATGAGTTGCACTTTAAATTTACATTATGATGTATTGGAATTTGACATTGACATTGTCTTGTCATGTCATGTGTCATCCCAATACATTTTTTTTAAGCGAACCATAATGTAAATTTAAAGTGGCAACTCATGGTAGACGTCAGGTATCAGTCTTTTTTAAAAGTGATTATATTGGTTTTAAGTAATAATAGTATATTTTATATCGAGGGACTAAACGAAGCCATAATATACCAAAGGTGGTTTGTCTGCCGAGCGTGCAAGGGAGTCAATTAAAACCGAGGGTTTGAAGTTGGCATTTAGTCTCGAGGTGCAAACTTTACTTTTCACTTTGAGTGCGAGAAAAATAGTCTAAATTGACTTACAAAACTTTACAAAAACATTTAAAACCGAAAAAATTTACACTTGACAAAAGTTCTGAAATTTTCATGGTCAGTTTCTTTTTCTGAACTGAACCGCAGATTATCAATTTAAAACACATGGCGCCACCTTCTTTACGGACAAACCATGGAACTAAAACTCTCAACATTTTAGCAATGAAGACGGTCCGCACTCCACAGATAATAGTATATTTTAACTTACTGTTTGAGTTTGTCTATGTCACATGAAGGAAATTAAAAAACGAATTACTTTTTACTCCCTAGGGACTAAAGTGGTCACTTTAGTCCCGCTTCGTAGAGCTATTGGCCTACTTTTAGAGCATGAGAAGTGAAAACTATTTAACGAGTCTTTATTACTAAATATGATGAAATACACTCGGCGCAATACACTCGCATGGTGAGATTTCTGAATTGAAAAGCAAAATGTGTGCTTGACTGTACAGTACTGAATTAGGCTGCGTTAGTTAATGCAAAGGTTAATGTTAGCAAGGTTAAAGATATTTCTAGTGAATAATTATTAAATTAAAGTGGTACACCTGAAAAGTAATGGTTTCAGACGTAAGGGCGTAGATTGTTATACCTTCAGTAATAACGCCTTCATTATTTTAGCATCCCCCTAATTTTTCAAGGTCTCAGATTGTGGAAATAGTTTCGTACTCTAGTAAATTTATAAAGTATATAATTATTGTAAAGGTGCTTTGCCAGAAATCCAGGATTCAGCGTTAAAATCCAAGGCAAAGTGTGCTTTTGGACTTCACGAAACCGGACCAACCGTGATGTTGGTGGAATTAATCGATTAGCTTGATCTGAATGATGAAATCTTGTCCTCAGAAATGGCATAGTACTGCAAGTAGTATAATTAATTTATCATATAAATATTTCGTGTTTTTGATTGTCTCGGTGGTACGTTGGTAGTAATCCTGCCTTCACAGTCACTGGTCATAAGTTCACCTTCTACTTAGTAATTATATTTAATAAGGATCACTTCCGGCCACGTCGGCCGCCAAAGCCTCGTCAACTAAGCGACAGGACGTAATGCAATTATCTTGGCTTCATTAAAGCCTGTAACCTACTGAGGCGGTAAACGGTCTGAGCGGACCTGTTGGAAGCGAATTAATGGCGCGATGGTGCCGCCACGCCACCACAGTCAGTCTCTGTGTGGCATAGTGTAATAGTTCATATATTACAAAAATTACCGCCTTCGGAACACTTCCGGAAAATGGATAGGTAGTATCGGAAATACATTTTTGCCATATTACTCGTATCTACGAGTATCAGTAAATTTGCAGGCAGCCTAGAACGTCTTGGAATATCGTAGCACGCCGTAGCACACTGTAAAATAGCGTAGCGTCACACACAACTTCGTAGTCGCGTACTCCCGTAGCGTTCTTTAGTCAATCGTTTCAACTAGTAAGTCATGAATCAACATTTTTTAAATTTAAATCTGATTGAATTAGTGTAATTTGGACGGCCATAAAAAAATATAATGGCTGTAGTCTATACTTGAAATGATTTAATGATGAATACGTTACGTGTACAGATGCACATCTGTCGATTTCAGTTGACATGACAATTGGCAAAAAAATATGCAATTTTCACACTATAGAAAGATACTTACATAGAAAAAAACCAAAAAAGAAAATACTCCTAAACCAACTAGTTTCCAAAGATGAGACTCTGCAAGTTATAGCGTGAAACAGACATCGTTCCACTCAACCTTCCATCCCGACAACAGAATCTGTTAAATACGTCTACGTTCAAACTCTATTTCAATCAAACGCAGCGTCACTCAACAGACAGCTTTAGATTAATAATTCCTAATCGAATAGCTTCCGTTGCAGACGGAGCTATACTCATGATAGAGAGTCTTCGGTTTCGATTGTTTAGAATCGATATATCTCATATTAGACAAGCAGAAACGATAAGTGCGGTTTCATACTAGCGTTTTGAACGCGATATAAGCTGGTTTTTGTACTGGCGCGCCGTTTGCCACACACGTCATTCGTACGAACGTTGACGCGCTTGTTTATAAGTTCGTATAATCCATATAGATACTGGTCTCAACACTACCGGTTCGAGCAAACACGCCGCAATAGGCCCAGCGCGTATGCCACAGCGACAGTGTACGCGTGAAAATTAACGCTAGCCAAAAACTTCTCTAATGTTTTGCTGCTCGTGGCTAAACTCTGAACTAACGCTTTCAATAAAATAGGTTTATCAGAAAATAAATAGCCTTTCAGATAATCTTTTGTCATGACAATTGAGATGACAAAAAAAATATCCAGCAATGCATAAATGTCAACAAGTTGTTTGTACAATAATGGTCGGTAGTGGTCTAACAACAACAACAAATAAAGCCTTATTCGTCCCACTGCTGGGCACAGACCTCACCTCAGCTATGAGGTGGTACGAGCCATACTCCAACATGCGGGCTCAGTGCGGATTGTTGGAGAGGTGAATGTAAGGCCAGTGATAAACCTTACCGTCAGATGTTATCAAGCCGCATTTTTAGGCCTGTGACAAGGCTTTACGACTGATATCTTGCGACGTCAGCCGGGACTAACTGTTTAACGTGCCTTCAGAAGCACGGAGAATTAATTAATTTAAGTGGTCTACCAGTCAAGATTAATTCGTTCTCCTAATAACTGTGATTTTATTTAATTACAAGATTTTATTACAATGAAGAACAAACTGTACTTTACGGATCAATCGCAGCGTCAGTCGGAAGACAGCTTTAGATTAATAATTTCAAATCTAATCGCTTCCAATGAAGACGGAACAATTCACAGAGCACAGAGATCAATTGAAATAGATGACGCGTACTTTACGAGTCAGAGAGGAGTGCAATGAACCTTTTTGATGCTGCTGCATTTAGTTCATGCGCAAACGTTGTGGTAACGGCTGTCAAAAATCATGTAGGTTAACACATATCAATTCCTTTTATGAAATATATTAAGATCGATTGGGAAATAAAAATAAACACTAATTTTAAAAGCAAATATCCATACTGGTTAGTTACCTATTGGACTTCTGGCTAGTGTTAGTACGTAAACAATGAAAAAAAAAGGCTGATATTTATCACTATCGTGAAATCAAATCCATCGTTAAATGGGTGTCTTGCTTGGTTTTCATATTAACGGAACTACTTGCGTTATCTATATAAGTTGTTGTTTGTCGCTCAGACCACGTTGATAATGGATAGTCTACACAAAGCTACGCTCAGGTTTAATCTGTAACTGTTACGAACAGATAGATCGTGCATTTGATTGTTCTCCAACACGTTAAATGGGATTTCGATTTCAGACTGGTGCGATGGGAGTCTTACCTCAAGCGCCGAAGATCTGCTCAGGACTAACATTTATGTTAGGAACATTTGTATTTGCAATGTGGCCGATTTATTATTTTCCCAGAAGAGAGATAAAAAGATATAGGTAAAAGTCGTAAGTACCCACTTACGACTTTTACCTATATCTTGTAAATACCTGTATCACGGCCCACGTGCTATTGGCATAAAGGTGGTCCCTCACCTGGGGCATTTTCCTGTAATGTAACATTTACGATTTTGAGTATTAAACTCAAACTTATTCAAATAGACTGTATCAGTACCTTCAAATCTTTAAATTTACAGCAAAATATACTAAATAATAGACATAAATACCATAATAATATGGATATGTAAATAAACAGTATACAGACATAATGCGACTCTACCACCGCGTCGGAGTTGTTTCTTGCTGAGAAGACCCGGCAAGAAACTCAGCAGTTACTGATTTTAAACTTGTTTTGGGTTTACAACAGGCGTTAGTAAAGTACAAGCAGTGTGTTATTTAAACCTAAAAGAATATAAAACAAAGTGATTAAAAACCAACCATGAAAGAATATAAAACAAAAAATCATTTAAAAAATTCAAAAAGAAAAATTGTTAGTCAGTACATAGTACCTATTAATTATTACAATAAAACATCTGTTACAATAGAGCTATTCAATCCCGCATCGAGCAGAGCGCTAACACCCAGGCAATTTTATCTATATGGTAGTTTTTTGTAGTTTATTAGCCCTTTTTTAATAAAGCTGTTTTGATGTGATATTTGAATATATGTAAAGGTAGCTCACAAATGGTTTTTGGAATTTTGTTGTAATAATGTATACCTTGCCCCAAAAAGGATCCTAAAACTTTTTCTAACCTAAAGAGTGGAAGTGCAATTTTATCCTTATTCCTAGTATTTTTGCAATGCATCACAGAACTGCCTCCCTAACATGACGAACATTTGCCTGTAGTGTAAATTTCAGATAAGATTTTGAGCATTACATTACAATACTGCCTTACAAAACTTCAGGGAAGTTGTATCAAAATATTACACATTGTAACATCAAGTTGCGCACTGTAATCGGTGCTTTTCCCTCACCAACGTAATGCTCGTACTTGTAACATTACAGTTTGCTCACTGTAATGCTCGGTTCTCCTCCCTCACTGATGTAATGCTCGACTCGGTAACGTTACATTACAAGAAAATGCTCCAGTACGTCTACCACGAGTTGCCACTTTAAATTTACGTTATCGTTTGGGATGACACATGACATGACATGACAATGTCATATCCCAATACATTTTTTACACGCGAACGATAATGTAAACTTAAAGTGGCAACTCGTGGTAGACTTACAGGTGAGGGAGCACCTTAAAGTGTACTAACATTCCGTGTAGTCCACTGCACGTTTCGATAGAACTCAGTTGTCTCAGTTGTTACTCCTCTGGTTCTCTTATTGAATTTAAAATATCTAATTAACTTCATTTCAGCCGAACGACGCCCACTGCTGGGCATAGGCCTCCCCCAAGGATCTCCACAACGATTGGTCCTGCGCTGTCCGCATCCAGCGGCTTCCCGCGACCTTGACCAGATCGTCGGTCCACCTTGTAGAGGGCCTGCCCACGGAACGTCGTCCGGTACGCGGTCGCCATTCGAGAACCTTTCCGCCCCAACGGCCATCGGTTCTCCGCGCTATGTGTCCCGCCCACTGCCACTTCAGCGATGCAATCCTTCGAGCGATGTCGGTTGTTTTTGTTCTCCTGCGGATCTCATCATTTCTGATTCGATCGAGCAGGGAAATACCAAGCATCGCTCTCTCCATTGCTCGCTGGGTGATCTTGAGCCTTCTTATGAGACCCATAGTAAGGGACCACGTCTCACTCCCATAGGTCATTACTGGCAACACACACTGGTCAAAGACTTTTGTCTTGAGACACTGAGGTATTTCGGACGCAAATATATGCCGGAGCTTCCCGAACGCTGCCCATCCGAGCTGGATTCGACGAGAGATCTCTTTCTCGAAGTTGGACTTACCTAGCTGGACTGTCTGTCCCAGGTAAACATAGTGGTCAACAACTTCGAGTGTAATGTTCCCAACGTTAACTGGAGCGGGTGCAATATGGGCATTCAACATGATTTTTGTTTTGTCCATGTTCATCTTAAGACCCACTCTTTGAGAAGCATTACCGAGATCTTCGAGCATTATGTTCAGGTCTTCCAAGGTCTCAGCCATAAGAACTACATCATCGGCAAATCGCAGGTGTGTTAGGTACTCGCCATTGATGTTGATGCCGCGTCCTTTCCAGTCCAGAAGCTTGAAAATATCCTCCAACGCAGCCGTGAACAGTTTCGGAGAAATAACGTCTCCTTGTCTCACGCCTCGCTGTAGTTGGATCGGATTAGAGCTCTGGTTCTGTAATCGGACCGACATGGTGGCGTTCTGGTATAAGTACCTTAGCACCTCAATGTACCTGTAGTCTATTTGGCACCTTTGGAGAGACTGCAGTACTGCCCAGGTCTCAATCGAATCAAAGGCTTTCTCGTAGTCCACGAACGCTAAGCAAAGTGGCAAGTTATACTCTTCGGTCTTCTGTATAACTTGCCGCAGCGTATGAATGTGGTCTACAGTACTATAGCCTTTTCGGAACCCTGCTTATTCGGGAGGTTGGAAGTCGTCAAACCAGCGAGCGAGACGATTCGTAATGACTCTCGAAAACAGCTTATAGATATGGCTCAGAAGCGAGATGGGTCTGTAGTTCTTCAAGAGAGTTTTGTCACCCTTCTTGAAGAACAGCATCACATCGCCTCTGCCCCATGCCTTTGGCGTTTTTCCCTCGAGGATGACAGAACTGAAGAGCGTCTGGAAGAGGTCTGATGAATTAACTTCGTCTTCGCTTTTGGTGGTTATATTCGATAAATTTACAGTTAAAAAGTAAGCATTTATAAATTTTAATTCCGCTACATTCTAAAGTTCAGTACTTCTACCACGAGTTGCCACTTTAAAGTAGATCATTTTTTTTGGGCCTTTTCTGAAAGTGTTGTTATTAAGGCAAAATAGTGGCAGCCCTACGCCACAAGCAAAGTTAAAGGAGTTCAAAGATTTTTCATTTTCATACATTCATTGATGTTTAACAGTGCTGGGATACATAAAATAATGATAGATATTAGAAGTAATGACCTGAAGCATTTTTACTTTAGTTTTTACTTGTATGTAATTATGAAAATGACGATTTTTTAAACTCTTATAACTTGGCTTGTGGCAACCCTACTAGACTAGTTCTAAATACATAAACATTTTTTTACGTTGGCTGGCTCTTTCAAAAAAGTAATCGGTTATAACTATGCCGATCAAGTTATTTTTTTGTTAAATACTGGAATTAACGATTTTCTAATTAATTTTTAATTAGCTTCATATTATTTCACGTTTCCACGCCACTTTCGAAAATCAGTAAATGTATAACAATTACGAATTTTCAAACGCGTATAACTTGGCTTGTGACAACCCTACGACTTTTGTGCTCTGATAACTGTGACTAGTTCTTACTATACTACTTTTTTTTGTTGGCCGGCACTTTCAGAAAAGGCCAAAAAATGTATGGAGCCAGAATTTACGTTATCGTTTCGTAAAAAAATACTATTGGGATGACACATGATATGAAATGACAATGTCGAATCTCGATACATTTTTTTACGCGAACGATAATATACTCGTGGTAGACGTACAGTTACGCTGAACTAGCGCCACGGGCGGACAGGTGCTGTCAACCCACCCCTGCTTTATTTACTCCCCTTACTGTCACTTTGAATTACTTGCTTCCGCGGCTTCAGTGCCTTCAAATTCCCTCACAGATTTCTCCATTTCGGAATAACGAGCACTTAGCTTTTGTTCAGGCGTCACATTAACTATGTTTTTCCAATAAACTGTTTACCAGCAAATACTCATTTACATACGTATCTTTTTCAAAATAGGTTCTTCATTGATTATGAATCAATTGTTCATTGTACTCGTACGTGTTAAGACTGGGATTAAGCGCACCGTCCGATAGAGCATTCGGTGGGTCATTAATTAGTTCTGCGGGAACGGAATAACGCCACGGCTTCCTTCTGTTTTCGTGTGCTCTTGAGCATAAGATTGCTTGCTTAGAGAGTTCTCTGAGGGACACCAAAAAAATGTATGATATATCCCAAAAAGAGATCAGTGAACACATATTAGCTGCCACAGAATTGTTAAAGATGTCAACTTACAATGCAGAGAGGTTTGATTCGCTTATAAGTAAACAAATCACTTGCAATAATTGTTATCAACAAGTAGTGGAGATGGATACTGAATTGTCACGTGTTGAGGCCACGCCAACTGACTTATCAGAGCCTGCTAAGGTGGATAAATGTAATACTCCACAGGCTGCTCCAAATAATACTTTTATATTTTCTGACAAGCTAGGCCAAAGATTAGGCATATTGTTGTCTAAAAAATCGAATCAACAAGTAATAAATTTATGCCATCCAGGTATGTCCTATTCTGACCTAGTTAGTAACATCTCGAAAGAGAAGCTAGGGGTAAACTCCACTGTGGTTGTCTTTCATGGAGACTGCCGATCATTGACAAAAAAAGGGTTAATTAAAAATATTGAAACAATAATGGGCATTCAATCAAAGAACAAGTGTAAATTTATTTTGTGTGCATTCCCATACTCAAGTACCTCAAGTACTTCAAGTCAGAACAAGGTCATCCAAGACCTTAATTTAACTTTGTATAATCTGACATGTCGTCATAGTGACATTGACTTTTTTGATACAAATCTGTTTGTACCATACTTTAGGTTAACTGAAGATACTATGTATCTTCCCATTAGGACTAAGCAGAAACTAGCTACTTTGTTAGCAAATAACATTAACAATGCCGCTATTGGCAGTATTTTCTATTCTGACATTAGTACTAGTACTAATTTATCTATTTCATGTGATGCTCCTTCAGCGTCTTGTTTAAACTAGGACCTAGGACAACAGCCAAGCCCAAATACTTGAATTTATTCCACCAAAATATTCAAAGCTTGACGGGCAAAGATTTAGAAATAGAACTATTTCTGGAAAACCAAAATATTGATATTTTATGTTTTACTGAACATTGGCTGACTGATGAAAACTATCAGTCTTTTGTCCTTAATAATTTTAGATTATCAAGCGCGTTCTTTAGAAAAACCACTATTCATGGTGGTTCATTAATTTTTACTGCAAATAGTTTGAAATGTAAAGATCGCACTGACATTGTAGGCCTGTCCATAGAGCGTATTGTCGAATTGTCTTGTGTTGAGTTAGAGGGCTTTGTTGTGATAAGTGTATACCGTCCCCCAAAAACTAACTTAGATAGATTTGAGACAGTTATGGAGGAAGCTTTGGGTAGGTTAAGTGCTAAGTCTAAACCCATTATTGTGTGTGGTGATTTCAATATAGATTTGCTAGTAAACTCATCTGAAAGGAATAGGTTATTGTCGCTATTTAAATCCTTTGGTCTGGATTATCAATTCCATGAACCCACGAGGATAACAGCCACAACATCTACTTGTCTGGATAATGTATTTTGCAACTGTGTTCCCATTGAAAAGGCAATAGTAACTGAATTAAAGTCTGATCATTGTGGGCAGAAGATAACATTTTTAGATTTAACTAACAATAGCGTTAATTACAGGAAAATAACATGTAGACCGAAGACGGGTAATCGCATTAATAGTTTTAAAACTAATTTAAAGCATAAAGTATCTTCCATTCCTTACAAGCAGGGTGACCCTGATGCAGTCTACAAAAGACTGTTTGATTGTGTTAAAAATGAATTTGATGCTTGTTTTCCCACCAAACAAGTTACTTGCAGAGTTCAATCTAAGTTTTGTGAATGGGCCACGCCTGGAATTTACAGGAGCAGACGTAAGATGTATGAGTTGTACGGCATGAAAAAATACAATTTCGATCCACTTTTTGTTGAGTATGTCAAGAACTACTCCAAAATATTCAGAAAAGCCTGCACTACAGCTAAGGCATTGCACATTCGTGATAAAATATCAAAGTCCACTAACAAAATAAAAACCACTTGGGACGTCATAAATCACGAAACAGGTAAAGCTAAACAGCGCGATACCTCATACACTCTTAATATTAACAATAACATCTTACAATCAGAAGCATCTGTTGCTGAAGCATTTGATAAGTATTTCAGTAATATACCTATAATCACTACAGCTTCATTAAATTCCTCACCAACTATAGCGGAACATTTGTTGAAAGATAATGTAACTTGTTGCAGTGTTTTCTTTAAATTTAAACATGTTGAGTCACTAGATATAATAAAAGCATTCAGATTAATTAATTCAAAAGATACCGCTGATCTTTGGGGTATATCAGTCAAAATTGTTAGCCACATAATTGACGTGATTGCCCCTTATTTAGCCGTAATATTCAATGATTGTGTGGATGAAGGTGTTTTTCCAAACTTAATGAAACACAGTAGGGTTGTACCACTTTTTAAATCAGGCAACAAACAAGACCCAGGTAACTTTAGGCCTGTTTCAATCCTACCAGCTCTTAGTAAGATCTTTGAAAAAATCATTCAAGAACAACTATTAAGCCATTTTTATGAGAACAATCTCTTACACAGTGAACAATATGGATTCACGAGAGGCCGTTCTACTACTGATGCTGGCATTGCACTTCTAAAACACATCTTTAGGGCTTGGGAGAATTCACAGAACGCTCTTGGCGTCTTCTGTGACTTGTCCAAGGCCTTTGATTGCGTTGATCACGATACACTTATACGCAAGCTTGATTTTTACGGGGTAAGGGATAATGCTTTAGATTTGGTAATTTCGTACCTTAGTTTAAGAACTCAAAAAGTTGATGTTAACAGTGTACTCTCTACAGGATCACAAGTTAAAATGGGGGTCCCTCAAGGATCCATTCTGGGTCCATTACTATTTCTGATATATATAAATGATTTACCTTTTTACTTAAAAGATATTTGTGATGTTGTATTGTTTGCAGACGATACATCTTTAGTTTTTAAAACTGACAGAAATAAAAACCTTTTTGATGATGTTAATGACGCACTTTCAAAGGTTTTACAATGGTTCACAGTAAATAGTCTACAGCTTAATGCAAAAAAGACTAAATGTATTAATTTTAAGTTGCCTAATGTTAAAGATAACCCCATTAGTCTAAAAATTGATGGTAATACTATGAAGCTTGTAAATACAACAGTTTTTCTTGGAATCACACTAGATTCAAAACTGCAATGGAACCCTCATATAACAGCTCTCTCAGGCAGACTTAGTTCGGCTGCATTTGCAGTGAGAAAAATTAGGTTATTAACAGATGTTGATACTGCTCGTTCAGTTTATTTTAGTTATTTCCATAGTGTAATGTCTTACGGCATTGTACTTTGGGGTCAAGCGGCGGATATACAAACCATCTTTATCCTCCAGAAGCGAGCTATCAGATCCATTTATAAGCTTCGTGCACGGGCTTCACTTAGGGAGATTTTTAAGGAAATTGGTATCCTCACTGTAGCGTCACAATACATTTACAATTGCATTGTTTTGGTCAGAAAAAATATTGGTCTCTATGCTAAACACAGTGACATACATTGCAGAAATACTAGGAATAAGGATAAAATTGCACTTCCACTCTTTAGGTTACAAAAAGTTTTAGGATCCTTTATGGGGCAAGGTATACATTATTACAACAAAATTCCAAAAACCATTTGTGAGTTACCTTTACATAGATTCAAACATCACATCAAAACAGCTTTATTAAAAAAGGGCTATTATACTACAAAATACTACCTTATAGATAAAAATGCCTGGGTATAAGCGCTCTTCTCGATGCGGGATTAAATAGCTCTATTGTAACAGATGTTTTATTGTAAGAGTTAATAGGTACCTAGTTTGTATGTACTGACTAACAATTTTTGTTTTTGAATTGTTTAAATGAATTCTTGTTATTATATTCTTTTATGGTTGGTTTTTTCTCTTTGTTTTATATTCTTTTAGGTATCAAAATGGCACACTGCTTGTACTTTACTAACCCCTGTTGTAAACCCAAAACAAGTTTAAAAGAGTAACTGCTGAGTTTCTCGCCGGGTCTTCTCAGCAAGAAACAACTCCGACGCGGTGGTAGAGTCGCATTATGTCTGTATACTGTTTATTTACATATCCATATTATTATGGTATTTATGTCTATTATTTAGTATATTTTGCTGTAAATTTGACGATTTGAAAGTACTGATACAGTCTATTTGAATAAAGTTATTTGAGTTTGAGTTTGAGTTTGAGTGTAATTAATTTATTATGAACAAATTGAAAAGTTTCAAAAGTTGTCGACCTAGAATATACAAATACCTATCTATATATGTATATATAGTTTTAAGTGAAAAATGACAATAATCAATATTTGAGAGTAAAAACAAAAAAATCGTTGACGTATATCTTTGTGTTTTTTTTATCGGTGAAATTATGCTATATCGTGTTTTGGAAAAGTTGTCGCCTTAGTTAAATACACTGACCTACTGTAATGTTAATAATTTTGTTCTCCTTAAGGGGAGAGGAAGTAAGATAGTTTTGCTAAAAGGTGAAAGAGAATGAAAGTAAGTAAGTTAACTAACGAAATTTAAGTAAGCTAATTAGAATGGAAAGTAATTAAAGATGAGTATGCAAGCTAGGCATAGGGCGTTATCCCCGAGGGGGAGTAACCTAAGTTATGTAAGGGTTATCTTAAAAAGAAACAAAAGTTTGAAAGTAAAAACAGGAAATAAATTTATTTGGATATTATCATAAATTTGGTCTATAAACCCTTTTAATCTTTTATAATTTAGGTGGTACAAAAGGAAACCATGTGGCCTGAATTCAAGCCTGGGGTTTCATACCCCGGCCGGGTATGGAAATCAATTCCGATCACACGGTTTTTACAAAAAGATGCCCTAAGGCTTTAAAAATACATTTTTATAGTATGGACTTAGCTCCCCGAGGAGCAGTCCAGGGTTCGAGCTGGCTTGATCGGTAACAATATATATTATTAAATTAAAGTTATTACTTAAATAGGTACTGTGAGGCTTTAAATAAAAACTAAATGGAAGTCTTTGTACTACAGAGGCTTGGATAATAAGGGGAACAGCACGTGGGGTAGCACGTGGGAGGTCCACGCGGTGTCCACGCGGTCCTGGGACGGCCTGCGGCGACCCTCGGTTCTCCCTCGGGGTGCACCACCGATGGGGAACCGGCGCTCGCCTCTCTTTGAGAAACTTTCGAAATGGGGGACCATGACGGGGTTCTACACGCGTTTGGGGAACACAACCTAACCTATACACTATGGGCCCTACGTAAAATAAAGGTTCAAACACTCACCTGTCGAAGGACAATGGTGTCGCGTAGGCTGTCTACGCCAATTTCAACTCCTGGGCACGTGGCGGGTCAGGAGCACTGTAAAAACAATTACTATTAGAAGGAGTCCCGCAACAAGCGCCTACCGCCTGCCGAAGCATCAAGACGGCGATCGTGGCTACTTACCTTTTGCAGGAAAACTGGCCTACAGACTTTATTCTGCCCGATGTCAACTGCGGTGCTAGCCTGCTGAGGCGCGTCGGCGGCGGAGTCTCTTGCTCTTTACTTTCGGGTGACTGGCTGAGGTATGGCTGGCGTCAGGCCTCCGCTAAATTTATAACCTACCCGGCCCAAACGTCTCGGAAGTCGCGCCATAGACAATCTAATAATCAAGCCAGTTGTCAAACCGACACGTTCCAAAACTCGATGCGATGCGTTCGAAAACGCATAAACAATACAGGGCGAGTCCACACCCTTTGCTAGAAAGTAGTATAAAGGAAAAAACACATCCACTGATGTGCGTGAAAATTACAACGTTACACTACTCGTACATTTTTTTATTTGCTAAAATATATTTTTATTTAGTAGTTATCTTCAAACAAAGTCGATCAAATATTGACAATCTTGGGAAAGCATAGCCTTAATATAAAAAAGGGAAGGGCTAATTGAATATCAATTTAAACTACTATTGCTTACTGCACGTTTGGCGTAGTGCGCTGTACGGTTTCTCGGCTTAACGTCGCAGGTCCGATTCCCGGTCGGGTCAATTTAGGAAACCATCTTGTCTAAATTGACTCTGGTCTGGGTGTGCTGGGAGACGCTTCTGGCTTAAATCCCTGTCTGGTACCTCGTAACACAAGGATATAAATCCTTTCTTCGAGACCATGACAAGTGGTGTGTTGTCTGGCGCTATTGTATCAATTGATAATAATTATTTATATGTAAACAATTATTGTTTAGTTATTGCTGGGGATGATATGAAAAGCAGGTCTAACCGCCGATCCCTACGCTCCTGCACTATCGCGTGAGTCTGATACCTTTACTGACAAGGAAACTTGCGTGAAATCTCAGAGAGTAACTAATAATGCACCTATATTCTAAGGGCTGATAAGATCCTCACGGCTTAAATAATCAATCAAACTTTCTCAAAGCATTAGTTTACTGAGTTTCTTAAACTTTCTTGCTTAAAGAGATTCCTCCATACAGAGTAATGCATCTAAAACTTAGGATTTCTGAGCCACTGAGTGACCCACAGTGCATCTCGGTTCACCTGTGTTCGAAAGTGGGGAAGTTCACGAGTAAATTTGTGAGCTTCGCCAGAACTGGGATATTTGGTCTTATGAATTTACGAAAGCGCGTGGCTTAGGAAGTAAGCCCTCCAACTCAGATTGTCGATCGTGTGGACCCTAGTTCAAATCTGGCTAGAACCATTGCTTGCTTGCTTGTGGTCATTGTTGAATTTCGGACTTTTCAATGAACCTGTCATAACTTTCGATAGAATTTTAACATAAGAAGTCTTCTGATTTGAGCAAATATTCGTCCCACTTTATCTTCTCATACAAGTTCCTATCTGGACGTGTAGCAAGCAATATCAGAAAATTCAGGTTCTGAATCTAGTTCAAGTGTGATCGCAAAGTTTATACTGCCTACACAATCTGGAGAAACTGACTAGTGACACGAAGGTGTAAGACTTTAGTATTGGTGAAATGAAGTAAACATCAATGGCAGAGGGTGCATTACCGGGACGATTTACAGACTTTCCGGTGTTGCAAAACATCGATAAAAACAAAACCTACCACTAACACCATTGCTGAAAAGTGGACTTCTGAATGTTCCGTTCACCATGACGGCAACGGTCACTTGCCTCTGACTACACCGTTTGGGAGTATAGTCTTGATAGTATGCTTTGAATATTCATCTGCTAAGCGTTGGCACATTAAAGAAACTAGAAATTGAGATTGGATAACACGTCACTTCTAACAAAACACGCTACTGAGGTTTCGCTTAGTCAGTATGGCAATTAAGCTAGTTACATTTGATTTTACCCCATTTGATTGGGTCAACGTCATCCTTTGCTCATTTATTTAAAATTATGCACTCACAGATACTGAACATGAACATTACAATCCTTTGCACAAAAAATCTGATGCATCGTATAAAAATCGCGTGACGACAGCAGTAACTAGCACAATTTTCTGTTCCTTTTTATTACCTTTTCACACGAATACGGCGATCGGAGGAACTGATATCAGTATCTGTTCCGTAATTACATTCCGAATCGAAGTGGACGCTCCAGTCATCGCTGGATTTGGGTTTCATAGTCACGTTATGGTGATACCAGTTATAACTGGGGTTACATTTTACTCGTATAATTTAATTTGACTAATTTTCTTAGGCATAATGTTTTTTTATGTAATAGGGAGCAAACGAGCTGGAAGGTCACCTGATGGAAAGTGATCACCTTCGCCCATGGACAAATGCAACACCAGAGGTGTCACCGATGCGTTGCTTGCCTTTTAAATGGGAATACGCTCTCTTCTTGAAGGCTCCGATAGCATATTCCTTTGGAAATAGGGTAATTCTGCCAGTTCTCGGCCAATTAAGTGAAATTTCGACTTCTGATTCGTATAACTTTCCAAACATTCACCAGAAATTAAAAAAAAATATTCCGTATGAACGGGAATTTAATATGGTTTTCTATTGTCTAGAAATTTAATAACCAAATATTCCCATTTATTTTTTATTTATGAAAATATAGAAAAGTAGTAAATATGCCAGTTTTCGGCCATCTATATCAGTTATCGGCCGCACTAATATGCTAGTTGTCGGCCGCTTTGTTTTCCTTCAAATATATTGATATTTAGTATAGGTATAGGTAAGTCTTTACAAAAAATAAGGAATATTATTGTTCTCATGTATTTCAAAGTTTTTATTTAGGAACTTGACAGTTAAATTATAAAACTAACTAATCAACTAAATAACATCAACTTTCTAAATGTCCAAAATAACACCAGTCTCTGCCGACATTTAGAAACTGGAATAACAAATAACATTATAAACGAAATAAAAAGCTCTGTTCGTTAAACATATTACCAACATCTATTATATTCATCCCTATCTAGAAACTTTCCTTCTATGACTATCAGACTCTGTTCAGTGTCTTAAAAATAACTTTGTAACATCTATCATAACATTATTTACTATCTATATTGTAATGCACTGTGTTGTGTTCAGTCTTCATGTATAAACTCTTGGTACTTTCCCTCTTGGTATAAAATATAATCAGCATAATTAAATATAATCAACAAATACCAATTACTCTTTATTGCAGTCTTCATGATTACAAAATTCTATTTCTATTTCTATTAAAATTATCCTAATTAGTTTCTTCACTTTTACTCATAGCTTTTTATGTGTGTCTTCATATTCACTTGTATTATTTTCTTCTTCAGGAATCATTGTGTTTAATTCTTTTTCTATTATAGAGCCTGACATCTGGAACATATAAAATTAAGTATTTATCAACAGGTTAGTACTTTTTATTCCGATAGTGTATTACTCAATAAGCTCTTTTTCATAAAAATCAAAATAAGTAGAAAAAATATAGCAATTCGGTATTTTATAAACTTATAGTTATTTATAAAAGTTTTCTTGAATTATTACCCCTATCAAGTAGGTATTTTTATCTGATATCACGAACCTTATCTGAGCTTCCATCGTTCATATCATGTCCTCTGTTTGGTTTATTCACCGACATTTTTATAATATTATCATCATCACTTTCGGAGTTGTCAAATATTTTTTTTACTAAAATTTCTATCGTAATATCCTGTCTTTGTGTTTACGTTATCTGGTCTCGTTGCCCTAAGTTCTTCTCTCTTTGGAAGTTTCTCTTTCATCTGCAACAACAATTTCATTTCATAGCTATTTAAAACATAAAAATAAATAAATAAAACAGCAAAATATTTGATTGTCTTTACTCACCGGCATAATGTCATCATCTATACTATCAGTATCAATCACAGTAAGTTTTAATAGGTCATTTTTTTTTCGTTTCTTCTTTTCAGCTAGTTTGATTTCGGCTTTCTCATTCTTTTTTTTCTCTCGCTCCGTCTTTTTTCTCTGTTTCTCTTCTACAATGTTACGCTTTTTTATATCCTCATAGAATTCTCTCCATTTCTTTGCTGATATTGCACTTGGTAGCCTATTCATGTTTCTCTTTTTTTATGTTCCCCCGGATGGTGTTTCATAAATAAATTTGAGATGTTTATGGAAAGGATCAGCATTATTTGCGACTGTGTTTATTACGTCATCTTGTGACTCAATTATCGTATCGTCATAAACAAAAGCACTCTTAAGCGCTGGTGACGTACATGTCTTTGGAATAATTCTCGAGATTCAACATGATCTTTCAAATATTTTTCACAGTGGACATCAGCGCTCGTTAATATAGTCAATACATTCTCATGTCTTCTTGAGGAGTATCTATCCTTTGGGTCAAATTATTTTCTTGGGTGACAATGGGGTAATTATTCAAATTTAAATCTATAATAGATATATCGGTAATGGATACCAGTGATCCCACGTCCGGAATGTCTCCAAAAAATTAAACATTCTCGTAATTCGTTTCATTTTGTGTTGAATTAATTGCTTTTTCAACAGTTTTCACAACTTCGGTGAATTTTCTTGGAGTTCTAGAAGCAGAAGAAGAAGTTCTTTCCTTGCTCTCAGTTCTTGCTTTTTCTATTTCTTTGATAACAACATTCAAATCTACACTACTCTTGAACAGATTTTCTTTTATAAAGTTTACTACTTTTAAAGCACTTTCAAAATCTCTTTCTGTTAACTCGCCAGATGATGATGGCCTCTTCTTCTTTTTTTCTTGTCAACTAGTCTTAGTCAACTAGTTACGCATGACGATATCATAACGTTTGTATATCGATAGATCGATAAACATGTATGCACGATACCTAAAAATAAGAACCAAAAATGTACCATGTTTATACAAATAAATATTTTATCTTTATCTTATCTATCTTATCTTGAAAATCTTTGACACATTTAGAATAATCTATTGCTTCTCCATCAAATGGATACAATTCACACTTTATGAAACCATTCCTTATGCTTTCAGTCATATCATTGTCAAGCGTTTCTTGAAATACTTTGCAGAAGTTGGTTTTGGTCACAGTTTTGTTCATATTTTCCGGTCTGGATTGCCAGTTTGAAACAGTTTTTTTCCATGCTTGCTTCAGAAGACGGAACACACTAACGCCTGCTGGTTGTGTTATATGGGTGGTATAAGGAGGTAAAGCATATAAAACTTTATCATTATCATCACAAAATTGACTTAGTTGCATTGTCATATGCGACTTGTGCCCATCCACGAATCAAATCACTGGTTTTTTTATATTGTTTTCGAGTATCCAATTATTAAAATAATTTGCCATGTATTCATAAAAGACATCAGAGCGCATTCCGATTTTCCAACCACCCACTTTCCTGGCATATTGACCACCATCGCTTTGGGAGGTCGTATGTAAGGGAATACCACCAGAGGAGGACATATTTTTCAAGCAGCGTTTATTGTGATAAGGACAGTTATAGTTTCCTTCTCGTTGCCTTTTGTTACAGTGTAAACGTTTTTGTATCCCTTTGGTGCACCTTTCCAGTTTGGGGACATAAAAACACTCCGGTTTCATCAGCATTAAATAAGTGTTCTGTATCCTTCATCATATCTAACAAATCTTTCTCTGATAAAAACACTTCAAGGTCTTCGAACCATTTCCTGATCATCCCTTCTTTAACAGATTCTCTGGCTTTGTTGATCCCTTTGGGCTCACGTATACTTATTTCGGGGTGCCTTTTACAAAAACCTCTGAACCATAACTGCGCAGGTTTTTGACCCGTAAAAGAAATTTTTAAATCTTTGCAACTGTTTTTCACTGTCTCCATCAATTGTGCCTTCGTCAATCAATTGATCCAGTCTACAATTTTCTTCTCACCTTCAAAACTTAAAACTGGATCCGGACCTACTTTTCTCGGTTTTCTTTGATCAACCACAACTCGCCCTGATAATCTGTCTTGAACAGTAGCCCGAGGAACACCACAATCACGACAGGCCTGTCTTACACCGATTTTATCAATATTTATGGCTTCAATTGCCCTTTGTAAATCTTTTTCTTTATAGTTAAATAGCTTCCTCTTTTTATGTATTTTACCTCCTCTTTTCTTCTCTTCCGTTACATTTTTCTCTTCTTTTTTTCTTGTCCCAGGACCCATCTGTAATAAAATTTAATCACTGTGATACCATTTTGACCTTTTCACAGATATTGGCCGACAGATTTGTTAGGTAAAGCGAATTCTCGGCCACTAAAAAATGATTGGCCGATAACTGATATGATTGCATCCCAGTTGTCGGCCATTACTGTTTTGTATGGCCGATAACTGAGTTGGATAGTGCGAGTTTTCGGCCATAAGGAAGGTAGTGGGCGAAAATTGACATCACTGCACTCAGTTGCCGGCATAAGGACGATGTTGTGGCCGATAATCAGAATAGCGGCAGCAGGTTCTCGGCCACCCTAGAAATGGTAGGCCGACAACTGAAAACTTCGCAACCGTTTGTCGGCCGCTTTTTGTTTCATGGCCGAGAGCTCACATAAGTGCTTTCGATTTTCGGCCACTCATTTTAGTCACAAGTTTTAGATGAGTTTGTGATAAAAATTAAACGAAAAGCAAGCTTAATGCTTGAATAACAGATATAAGTATTGAATAGGAATTACTTTTAAAACATGTTCAAGAGATTAATAAATATTTGTTATGTGTACATTCCTATAGATATACTTAGGCCGAGAAAAGGATACGTAAATGCCTCTTTTCGGCCGCCAAAAGTTATTAAATTGAAATACCTTTTTCACAGTTTTTTTGTATGAGTCCTTGTGGCCGGAAACTGGAACTGAATCTGGATTTTTGTTATAATTTCTTCATTAGAACTGAGATACTAGAAATAAATACAATTGTTGAAGATATAAATTAATGAAAACCTTCAAGTAACTGCCGATTGTCGGCCACCTGGCCGAGAATTCAAAATCTTGTTAAATATGTATTGAGTTAGCCAGCCACGTGAAATTTATAAGTAAACCTTATTTAATCTCAAAAAAAATGTATTGTATTAAAACTTTAACAATCTATTAACACCAAAAATTTAAACAGACTCAGAAATTCATGTAACCAACCGTTTAACTTACCTTAGAACAGAATGCCGCACACTATTCTTTTCGTTGATTTCGACATACGTTTACACTCCTTGAACGTCAAGGGCATCCTGAAGTTACAAATAAGATTTTATTACCCTGCAATTTGGCAAGGTCACGCGTAACTACTGTCTTAATTGTTTAACATGGACTTTTCAAAATGGTCGCGTGTATTTTTCTTATTCCTTTACAAAATATCCTTGATGGCCGAGAACTGGCAGTGGCCGGCGAACTGGCAGAACTACCCTACCGACGTAGGAAGATCATTCCATATCTTGGATGTACGCGGAAGAAATTGACGCGAAAAATGTACGGTTGTTGAGCGCCACCCATCCAGGTGATGAGCATGAAATTTCGACTTATGACGTGTCGTGCGATCTATTGGGCTATATTTAATTGGACTATTGAGGAGACGCATAATAGTCTTTAGCCATTTTTATTATTCTCCTAATAATAATTTAGCATAAAACACAAGGCAAAAAGATTGGGGTCTATGGGTTAAGGTATGGCCGGGTGGCCCTTAGGCCACCCTTTAGCCGCGAAAATGCTTATTTAATTTGGATCACCTACGGACTGAAATAAGTCACTTTTGCTAACCTTTTCTCGAAGTGCATCAGGTTCATGATTGTGTTTCTTGAGAGTAATTTTTAAGACGTTTGATTAGTAAGCCGATGATCATTATGCTAAGTTAATGTTATGCGTTTCTCATTTCATGCATTAGAATATTATGCTATGTTATCTCTAAGCCATATCTGATTACGATTTGAAAAACTATGCGAATACAGTTATGCGTGTAGTAGTTATGCTATAGTATCATTATTCCTAAAATTACTATGCCTGAATAAATTAAGACAAACGTTTTTATGCGTATAAATATAGACCCATGATAACTGGTCTTTAGCACATGCGAGCTGCTCGTTGAACGTGACTGGAGTGTCTGAAGTACCACTTTATATCACCAGCGGAAATACCAGCTAACATCTCCGATGGTAGTGGCACAGCCATTATAGCCCAAGCCACTGTGGATTTGGTTCCGTCGGCGTGTAGTATGCGAATTCAAACCAATAAAAGCTCAGTCTTCAGTTTTCTATTTAGTAAAGTAAATATAAAAAGTACTTAAGACAAGTCAAATATAAAAAAAATATAGCAAAAATATACTAAATAAAAATAAACTTACATACAGTAATGAAGTAATACTATGATAGTATTACTTACATATCATAATTAAACATAATGTGACTCTACCACCGGTTCTGAGGTTTTTTTTTTTTTTTGCACCAGACAGCACACCTCTTGTAATGGTCTCGAAGTAGGGATTAATATCCCTGTGTTACGAGGTACCACACAAGGAAATAAGCTAGGGGCGTCTCCCAACACACCCAGACCCGAGTCAATTCAGAAAAGATCGTTTCCTAAATTGACCCGACCGGGAATCAAACCCGGGACACTACGGAAATCGAGGCGAGAAACCGTGCTACAGCGCACTACGCCAACCGTGTCGTCAAAGGTTGTTTCCGATCGAGAAGTCTCAAAGCAAGGATAAATATCCTTGTGTTAGATTACAGGTGAAATAAGCCAGGGGCGTCTCCCAGCACACCCAGATCCAAGCCAATTTAGAAAAGATCGTTACCTGAATTGACCCGACCGGTAATCGAACCCGGGAAACGACGCAAGTCAAGGCGAGAAACCGTGCAACAGCGCACTGGCGCAGTGCGTTGTGGCACGTGTCGTCGTGTATAGATCTAGCTTATTTTATTTGAGTGTGAAAGGTGTGTTAGCGCCAGAGGTACATTCAACTGAGAGATCACTCAGCGTTTAATAGCTAAAAGGCTAATTCCAAGCGAGATAGGTCACTGGCAACACAAGAATACCTAAATAATTATTTGATTTCATTCTTGTGTGGGAAAAAGTGCTCACAATTGGCAGCGCCAAAGCGTTCTCGTTAGCTGCGTCATTCTGTAAGTCAATTAGTATCAAAGGCTCTTTAATACTAATTTGGGTTTACGGATACTAATTTACTTACAGACTTAATCTAGATAAATAGGGTATCGAAATTGCGTCTGGTCGGATTAAAGGCTTCGCTGATCGGTTTTCGGAAAACTTTTTTAGCATAAGTACTTCCATTTCATTTGTTAGGCTTTCTGTTTTTATCAGTGTTGTGTTTACTGTTTGTGAATGAATGTATATTTTTTATAACTTACTTATTTTAATTTTATATGACGTTTCAGATAAACAAACAGTAATCAATCAGTACGTCGAGTTGAAAACGAACTAAAAAACCTGTACCTTGATGCTATTGTTACGTTATGCTACTGTGTTTTAGGTTCATTTCGACTGAAAATTACGCGAACGATAACGTAAAATTAAAGTGGCAACTCATTATGGACGTACAGATATTAAACAGTAACATGTTTACAATTATTTATCACAATCAAGAGCAACATGCTAACTATTATCGTTTCTAAATGTGTAATTTTATAATGTATGGTAATGATATTACCATACATTATAACTACTAAATATCTATCTAAATATCTGGTACGACTAACACCATTTTTTTAGTCAGCAAAATCCTCATGGATACCACCTGTCCGGGGGCATAACGTGGCTATGTCGAACTCCTACCTACTAAAAACCTGTCCATCAACCACTTAGGGACGATAAAGAGAACGAAACGACTTACGCCAAGATCATCTGACCTAGACAAACAGTGAGTGTGAGTGTCAGTAACTTAACACCCAGAGCCTGGGTATTTTTCTGGGTGGGGATTAAGCTAACGACTTTCCATAGGGCGGGATTTCTACCACTGCATTAACAAGCCAGTTCATTAAGAAGAAACAACAGTAGCATTTGCTTTTGGTAACGCCTTCTGGACCTTACGTCACTTGACTTCAGGTGAAGTCAACTTATAGTGAAAAATAAAAACATAATCGGTCCTTTAAAATTAATCTGTAATCCAAAATGTAATCAAAATGTTTATGTTTAATTTTCCCCATCTAACCATCTCCCCGCTGAGTCCCATTAATAAAGTCAACACTGGGATGACAAAATTAATATTTATTTTCTGTGAAAATTCTTGAAGCTAATGTTTTAGATTCAGATCTGAGAGTACCCTTGGAGAGGAGCCAAGATCTTGGGGTCAGTCTAATTGCTCTCATAGACACAAACACCGCCTTGGTTAAAACTTATTACTACCTATTAAGCCCGTAGACTTTTCATTTTAGGTCAATTGTAATTCTTTTTGAAAAATAATAACTTGAAACCGAAAGTAGATCATTTTTTGTGCCTTTACTGAAAGTGCCGATACATAAATAAATAAATATGCGCCAGACAACACACCGCTTGTCGTGGTCTCAAAGTAAGGATAAATATCCTTGTGATACGAGGTACCAGACAGGGAATTAAGCCAGGGGCGTCTCCCAGCACACCCAGACCCGAGTCAATTCAGAAAAGATCATTTCCCGAATTGACCCGACCGGGAATCGAACCCGGGACACCACGCAAGTCAAGGGGTAAAACCGAGCCACAGCGCACTACGCCAACCGTGTCGTAAGAATAATACAGAGGCTGAAAAACATACATAAATAACACACTAAAATAGATAGTAACACCCAGACATACAACTAACACAAATGTCCGTTCCATGAATGCTTTTCATGGGTGGGGATTGAACTCACGACCTCGCTAAAGGCAGTTCGCTACCATTGCGCCAATAGGCTAGTCAACAACAGCAACAATGTTCATTAACAATGTTGAAGTATTTTTAACTTAAAATCAAAAAACTTTTCACAGGAAATATTTCAGTAACAGGTTCCCGGCCAAAATGCAGACACAATCGAAAAAACAAAAGGTATGAGACTTAAGACAGGGTAGGAGGAGTATATTGATAACTGAGCGTCTGCATCATACGCAGCATGTGAATATTTAAGTAGTCTAGTATCTGGGGCCTTGCCATAAGCCGTGAGAGCAATATTAAAACAATAATACTTCTACCTCTTATTTGTATTTAGCTAAGGATGACATTCAGACGTCATTTCCGAGTGTGAGTTCTTAAATATGCTGCAAGAAGATATACTTCGTGGTCTGAACCGGTTATGTGCTGAACGTCTTGTGAAGAACCCATTATTGTTTACAGTAAATTACAAATTAAATTTTATTAGTCCGCTTGAAAATTAATTTCTACAGATTTACACATTGCAGAAATTATCCATTAGCCCATACATGGCACTCTATTTATCTAAGTAATTGCATGTAGGATTTCTGTAACACAGAAACTCGTGTGGGTTGAAAAGTGATTTTAATTGTGAAGCTTTTTCTTTTTTGACTGCTTCTTGCTCCCTTGTTTGGTGTTAGGGGCAAATTAACTATGATATTGTCAAACCAATTAGGTCAATACAAAACAGGGGGCCTCCGGTACAAATTAACGAAAACTCGTCAAACTTTGGCAGGGTAAAAAGGACACAAAACGTACTCTGTTATGAATAAATTAAATGTATTTTGTACAATAAAATATGGTTTATAGAATACCAAAAATCCAACATCAAGTTCGAACTGTAAGTATGATTTTTCAACGACTGAAAATGGACGTTCCTACGTTTTCGACAAACGGTGGTAGGCCCTCTGTTGGCATAATTTCACACTTACTTCAATAATATTAGGGTGAATATTTTTCTATTTCTGCACTGTAACTTTTAAAATACTCAGTATTTATGTGAATATCCATCCTTCAATAACACGTATGGAATACAGACCAAATTCAAATGCTCTTAAATGTCTGACCTGTGTACATATCTGACTGACCTGTTGGTACAGTGGCAGCAATCCTGCCTTTAGCACCGGAGGTGGTGAGTTTGATCCCCACCCATGGCAAACATTTATGTGACGAACATTTGTGTTTGTTGTGTGTCTGGGTGTTATTAACTATTTAAGTATGTATTTAGAAATATTCAAGTATGTTTATCAGTCTCTGACGCCCATACTACAAGCTATGCTTAGTTTGGGGCCAGATGATCTTAGTGTAATTTGTACTGGAGATTTATTTATTTATTTATATCGTAATATAACGTTTGATTACAGTTATTAAGAACCGTTTTCAACGATTACCTTTTTTTTTAATCCAATGCAGTTTGTTAAGAAAGTAAACTTAACCTACATGCCAGACACACGGACAAGGCCAAATCAACCCTTATTCCAATAAGGTCCTCGGATTATACGTCCTGCTATTTATCTTCCCTCTTTTGGATCAAAGGCACACACGAGTTATCGCATCGAAATCGTAAGCCAAAATGTCCTCAGTCAACATCGAAGGGTTAGTGCTAAAATAACATCCGTATTACTAAGAGAAGAGTGTTTGCTTACGCTAGAATAACACTTCAGGGGGAAGGGCCTGTCACGGGTTAGAAAATAAGTCAATATCCATGGTTTTTCGTTACTCATTTAAGTAACAGTTTTGTAGTAAGAACATTAATTATGTTTGTACCTGTTAAAAAGTACTGGTTACTTAAATAAATAATCGCAAAACAAACTCAAATAAATAATAATTAGCTATAAATACCTGTTAAGTATTTGTAGACAAATAAAGTTTTTTAATTTTTTTTCAAAAGTTCGTCTAATTCATGTCTGCCGTGGTAGATCCCACGATCGTCGACGCAAAATGTTGACTTTCTTAATTCACCAACGCACAAATCATTCACACATACACTAAAACATCAAAAATCCCGATTAACAATTGAAGGGTTTAAAAAATAATTAAATAACATTCACTAGTGCTTACGAGGTCAAAAGAAAAAATGTGGATCCATTCTTTTATCACTACGAGATTATATTGTAATTTAAATCATTTCTGTCAATTAAATCATAATAATACTGGTAATTGTATTTTAGTAAATGAATAAATAGTTGTTGTAAACCTGGACGAAGACGGAAAATGACGTGTGACTAATTAGATAAGATTACCTTCAATGACGTCAAAGAAATTAAAAAACTGTTTAATTATATTACATTCAATATTATAATTATTTCTTAACTTATACAGGGTAAGACGTTTCAGACTTTTATCGCTGTTTTCCATCTCCGGAAAAACAAATCAACGCGGTTAACGGTTCTTATACCATTGGTGGCTTCTGAGTGCTCCGTTTACCATTACAGTAACAGTTACTTGTCTCTGACTACAATAATAGTCAGAGACAAGACTATATTATAGTCGTGATGGTTTGTATTTAAATATTTTTTTATACAGACAGAGCCAGTTAGAGCGACAGCTAGTTAAAGATAAAGCAATATCGAATAAAAATTGTAATAGTTCAACATCAGAATACGCTAATAAGATCGAATAATTGTATTCTCTCATCTACCCGCGCTAATTGGCTGTCAGGGACAGGCGCCTCGAACAACTGAAAATGAGATATGTCTTTGCATTTTACGACTTTTATGTACTGCCTTATAAGTTACTCATGATCAAAGATCCGTGCACGTTTTATTCGCAAAAATAATTTATTGTCATATACCTAAATGCAATAATTGCACTACTGAGTACCGTTACTTACATAAACTGACTGCCTTTTAAAATAACTGTTTATTCGCAAAAATCAAAATATTTTATTGCTATTTATAAAATTAAATAGGTTTTTTCACGATGGTTTGGTTTGATTTATGGGTGGATTGATATGTTGTAAGGGAAAGGCCTGGGCGGACGTCCAGGTTCAAGAAGTTTTTTAGAAAGCGTCAGATCAAGAGTACCCCTAATCGAAAAGTATGCATGAAAGGATCAATGACAGAGGATGAAGCGCAAGATGTATGTCAGTCAACGTCTCTGCCTCCCCCGTTGCGAAGAAGGCATGGTCGGTATGTACCATGTACAATGCACTACTGATTACGTTAGCTATATACAGATCTTACGAGTAACTCATGATATGCAGACCGTCCAGATACGTTCGTCCAGGTAAAGCTATGCGAAACAGAAAGAAAGATACAATTTTAAAAACATACTAATTAAATTACGTGCACTAAAATACCTATAAAAATATGTATGAATATAATTTTGATGAATCACAAAAATCTTTACAAGGATTACCTTTCCCATTCATTCTGCAGACACATGACTTACGGTATTTAAAATGTCTACGGAGATGTGATGAAACTTTAAGCAATACGTAAATTTTCAAATTCAGGCTCATGTTAGGCGAATGCAAAACATTTCACTTCAAAGGGTTTTCCTTACAGAGGAGATTTTCTGACATTTCATTTTGATATTTAAATTGTCTACGTTGAGGCTTCTGTGATTTTTGTTATAAAATAATGCAAGCCGATAAAAAACAACTTTCAATACATGTTATAAATAATATTATTTCAAACTTTGATGATCACTAACATTGGAATAGTTTTTAGTTACGGGAGTTACCCGTTTGGTTTCTAATTGGACAATAACCAGACGTTAATAACTTACTTTTTATCATGTCGTTACGTAAACTAGTGGTTAATTCTGTGGGTTACTGCTGATATGATTTTTTTAGAAACGGCTTAATTTACAACTAAAATTCATTTTTCATGCAGTAGTATTTATAACTTAGCACTAAGACCATAGCCTACTTTTAATTTTTTTTCCTGATTGCGCATATAAGAACATATTTTTCAACAATTTTGATGCATTTCCTACAATTCCTGTTTTTAATACTTTAAAGTCTTGAGATACTAGCGTATTAATTATCAGTTTTACTGTCAGCCCAGAACGAGAAAACATAATAAATTAACTTAAACATAATAATTTATTCTAAACGTATCCAAATAACTAGTTTGAAGAATGTGGTGAAGAATGTGGTATACCTCAAAATCATAGAAATGCTGAATTAGTTCAAAGGATAAGCCAATATTTAATCATTGGTAATGTATTTGTCTAACTTGGACTTATAGATCATTATTGTAAGCTTTGTGTAACAACATGATAAGAAAACAATATCAGTTAAGAAGTATCAATCTTAATAAGGAGTAAAACAAGACTCAACGTCATGATTTTACTCCTCTAGGGAAATTCAATCAGATGAAACTGGTCAAGGGTGAAGCGGAATGGTGTCTTGAGTTTCCAGAGTTGAATATTAACATTATAAAAGAAGTTTTAGAATATAAAACGTTAGGCTAGCATTCTAGAATTTAACGTAACTAAAATTTGTACTTGAGTGAAGATCTCATTGACGTTTTTGGAGTCAAATCTTTACTCAGAAGCAAATCAAAGCCTGAGTAACTACATTATAGAACACAGACCTAAATGACGCGTTGACCGGAATGAGTGCAATATAAAACGTCAAATTATACGTTCATTAAAGCTTGTATTTGTATTGTATTGTATTGTAATACCTCCTTGGCCAAGTGGTAACAGAGTTTGGCCCGAAATCCGAAGGACCTTAGTTCAAATCCCATGTCAGGCTAGTATGTTTCCGGATTTCCGGAACATAGTCGGGTGCTCTGATAACCACCCTACATTTACGAGTTACTAGCAAGCGTGACTTGACTTCACTGAGGGAAGCTTTTGCTCAGCGGCAAATAAAGCAAATGACAAGATTATGCGGATGCTAACAATAAAAATCTCAGACTTCCATGAGTCCACGTCGTTTAGTCGTTCAGTAAATATTTTAGTGAACCCTAAATAAGCAACCGCGGATTTAGCTAAGTGTTGTTTCGGCAATTCCCTCTTTTACCTCGTGACATAATTGAATAACCAGACAAACAATGTAAAATTGTGTTACGGGCTTGAAATTTCGGGAAATAACGTTTCGGGAATATTTTAAAAAATGCATTTTTGCTCTCACTTCCGCTATGAAAGGTGCTCTTACTGTTCAAAAAAAAAATAACCTTGCTTTTTAGTAATTATTACTAGTAAGTAGTAAGTATGATTTAACTGCCTGTTAGTTCAAACCAACTTTTGCCTAATTTCTTAATTTTCTCAATTAGTGCTAATTAAGTTATAGGAATTAGAAGAATAGTAAATTAAGTTCTATTTGATTTTGACATCCACCAATATATCGGCGAAAACCAAATGAAGCAGTCTGGAAAGAGGAGCTTTGCGTCTCTCTCTGTCACGCAAATCACATACACTCGCGACACCTATTTCAATTTATGACAGTTGTGACCTACTAGGCACATCCGTGACGTATGGTACCTACCCGACCATTTACCGGTCGGTTAGACGACTCGTTTGGAATCGTAATTGGAACTTCTGGGGTTTTTTTTAAATTGCCCGTCAAAATGAGCTCACTACACCTAATGGAAAGCGGCCGTGAGGTCCAGATATGAATCTGACAAGCACAGTTATGCAAAGCAATCACTCCTTTTATTTCTATTGACATGTGACTGGGCAGCATTAATTTGAGGTGTCCTCAACTTTTGATTAGCGTTAAGGCGCCCAAAACTTCAAGACGTGATAAAGGTCGATTCTTTTCTCGTAATTGGTATTAATTGCAATGTAATTATAATTGCATGGTGAATGCACCGTCCTAGGTTAACCGGGGAAACGATAAACTAGTAATAGACTTCAGACCATAGACGTTGATACGATTCCGCACTGTCCCGCGCTCGTAGGGCGGCCATGGGTCCCCATGGCCTTGACCTCGCGCGGGACGAACACCATGAGAAGAAACCCGGGCAAAAATCCTATGTTCGAGGCCCGAACCACTTAGTAAGCGAAGACACCGTAACTAACATAGACGTTGTTTACCGTTTAATTGGTCCAGTTACTAGCAATATTTTTGCTGTTTGTAACCTTCCTTTTTTGGCTGAAACTTTATGGCCGAACGTACAAAGGCTAAAATCTAAAAACAATCAGTACCTACATAAATTATTTGAGGCTTGTAAACTTTAATTAAATACTTCAATAAAAATACGCAATGAGCTTCGATTACATTCTCATAGTTATGTAACCTTTTTTTTTTTCACTAACGTGGGGAATTCCTCATGGATACCTCGCCGCCCGGGGGAACGACGAGGTTATGTCGGACTTCTACCGACTAAAAACCCACGGTACTCGACCTCAACACTTCAGCGGCGAGGCGGGGTCCCTAAAAAGTTTCGCAACGCCCCGCCGCCAGTGCTTCCTCGTATTGGGGCCCCCTCCAGCCGACCCCCCAATAAAGGGGGAAGGCCACGGAAGTACCCGGAGCACACAGGTACATCCGCCTTCGCGGTGAAAGCCGTGCATTGCGGGCAAAAGCACCCCCGTAATCAAAGCCCGCTGGCTCCCACCGTACGCGGACCTAGGTCCGCAACCACGATCCACCTAAAAGATGGATCCGCTGCCGCATCTGGCGGTGCGGCCCCGCCGAGCCGCAGTGCACAGGGGGGGCCAGCCGCGGATCACTGACCCCCTCCAAACGGTTGTGCACCGCGGCCCCACCTCGCGCCCTAAGGCGCTACGCCCGTGGGCGCCCCTTTGGGCGGGCAGTGGTAGGCACCATACCACCACCACGCCCGGCGGCAGGCAATGGGTGTGTGGGAAGTCCACCGCACTGCCATGCCTGAGCCCTATTAGCTTCCCGGTGGTTCCACCTGCCACCAGTACTAAGCCCCCCCGCCACGACAAGGCGAAGGCTCATGGGGGGGATAGTTATGTAACCTGACTCAAGATACGAGTATTTAGGTAGACTTTTATGAGAATTTCAGTACAAGCGAGTAAAGTGGTTTATTTATTGCTGTGATATTGAATATCCTGGGTCGGAAATTACCATAATATAAAGACACACTATATACACTGATTTAATATTGACATTATATACATGCATATCTGTGTGTATCTGTTTTGGTAGGTTTCCATGTGGCATTGCTTCACCTGGCTAACTACAATTTGTGTAATTAGCTACAGTGAATACTGATTCGGTACAAAAACCAAATCGTTCGTCAGAAGGCGTCTAATTTAAAAGAAACTGTCACAGAACAAAAAATACTAAACAGTTAAGCAAACTATTCACGATAGATAAACAGGACGGCAGTGCCGTGTTCAACAAAATTACATCCGATAAATAATCCTCACCATCAATTCAGGCAGCGCCACAATGAAACGCGATTCGTTGTCCTCATAAACAAAATCCTTCTTTATAGGGCGATAGCGGACTTTACAAGCTGTTCCGATGAATCCCCTTTACGAAAAGCCTTTGCATACGTCCCTAGCGTTTTAATAAAAGTCTAAATTTGTATTATGTTCTTGGATTTAGGGATTACCTGCGGATGAATGGGTGTCTTTATCGCGGAATTGAGGGTTTTAAATCCCAGTTTGTTAGCATAACGATTTGGGTCTCTTAAGGAGTGGTTACTTGTTATGGCGTTTTTTATAGTTATAGTATCGACTTATTGTTGGCTCACTGCAAAATGTGAGAAAAGCAAACAAAAATCAAATAAAAAATAACTTTTCTGCTGTGTTTTATTTCGACAAATTGAATACATTTTATTATTTCTGCTGATCTGAGAGTCTGATTACATAATGGCACTGTTTGGCCTCTCGTGATTAAGGCTAATTTACAAAGAATTTTTGTTTTTGATATGAGGGTGAATATTGTTTTTAGTGACATGAAATAAACTTGTTAATGTTGCCACGCCAAGTTTTTGGTCATAGTATAATACTCGTATTATGACCCATTTCAGTAAACTCCATGCTAGTTTGTTCATTGTCCAATTAATTTGTCTAGATATAAATCTAAATAGCCCTAATGGTTCAACTTAAAAGTTCCTTAAACGTGTTAATTACGTGTGAATAACCACATTAACGTTCTTAATTTCTTTGTTACAGAAAGCATAGACAAATCTGGAGAGGACCCAGTGGTGTCAGCTTTACGTCCATATGGAGCACCTGACGATGACGACGGGTCCCTTAGAGAACATGTAGATACTTTTCAAAAATTCTTCGGAAACATAACCAAAATTAGTCATCCTACTTCCGATCTGACAACAGATGACGACGTGTCGTTAATAGATCATTTTTTAAACGTAGAACATAGTTACAATAATGATACTCAAAGAATGACGATGGATGACGTTGTAAATAGTGATACTAATATTTTGAATGAAACTATGAATGATAATGATAATACGACGGTAACAAGACCAAGTGTTCATGAAGATGTAGTCACTAAGTTCCTAAGATTGATAGAAACTCAGCACCTATTAGGAGAAAATTGTACAGCTGGTACACATCTCAATTTAGGAGAAGGTGTTGTAGATAGATACGCACAAGAAAGATTTAGAATAGAAGCAGACGTGGCTGTAAACAGAGCAAATATGTTGACTAGATTGTGGAAGTACGCAGGTTCATCGGTGATGCACAATGAATATTTGTTGCATGCAAGTGTTTTTTCAATGGTGGAGTTTGATGATGATATTTTCGCAGCGGGGAACTGCTATGACCAATATCAGTATAAAGATTACCAGCTGTTTTGCCCTTTCGCGTACCGGCTGCCAGAAGGGCCAATATTGGCGAAAGACTTGGCGGTGGAGTACAAATATTTGAGTAACACTTCGGAGTGGTTCTACATCGCCCGCAAAAACGCCGAGCGGGTGATTCGGAACCACAACCAATTCAGAAGAGGTAAGTTGTGATATTGCTTTAGTAATATATATATTCTTGATGCAATATTGCACCTTGTTTCGAGCGTGAATGCTCACCAGCTAAGCTATAATATTGAAAAACAAAGCAACAGTTAATGCCCTACTAAATAATCAAAAGTAACAATATCAAATATCGTGCGGTAAACGTGACTCAAGTAAAATGCCAAAACATGATTACATCTCGAGGTCAATTTGTAAAACAGATTTTCAAAACTTAACCACTTGTCTAGTCTGTTCACAAGACAATGACTAAAGAGAACTTTTTTTATTTTCGTTCATGAGGACTAAAACATCTTCTCGTCGTTTCGTTAACTTGAGGTTATCTTGTAAACTTAGAAAATTAAAAGTGATTTTATAATTGGGTGTTGACTACTTTTCCCAAATCTCATGCATGTTTAAATAACTGCTACTGAAACAAATATTATTACAAAAGTTTGTATTGTAGCAAGGCAGTTGGAAAAATTAAAATTCATAAGAAAATTGTATGATTCTGCGGTAAGTAATCGTTGCTGTTTGTTACCAAACTATCGTTTTTATTTTTTTACATTATTATCTTACCTTCGCATTAACTTATTTTAGTATTTTTTCAAGGCAGATCTTAAGCAAAATTCAGCGAACCTTTATCAGGTGGTGCGTTTTTTTCCATCCGAAGCTGTGTTTGTCTTCGAAAGGCTCTCCATTCTAGAACTTTGCTGCCCACTTCCACTTCAATAACTAACTGACTGCTCGGTCGTCCACTTAAAAGTTTGTTGTAAAACCTCGTTTTTTTTATTGAAGCCCATATCACGAAAAACGTGGTCTTTACTCTCCAGATCCTTAACACCTCGCCAGTGGAGCAACCAGATGCGGTTGATTGCATTGTTATTTCGATTATGTCTACTCTGTCATTGTGGTAATATTACCGAGCAAAACAACCCAGATAGTCCCTTAACGATGGTTAGCTTTGAAATATTTTCTGCAACACCAAACAATCTTTACCAGAGTCTGGCAAATGTAATCATTTCGCCTAGATATTGAGCTAGCTTGTAGAAAGTAACAAGCTTCTCGCCGTTTCGTTTATTAAGTTTGCTCGTGTAGATCTCATTAGGGGAAAATGAGTTGCTCCAAGAAATGAGCAGAAATAATTGAGGAACTGTCGGGATGGTCGCGTCAAGTTTATTTTGTTTTTTTGGGTATCATAAAATTCTAAACGGGTCCAGTGAGTGAGTAAATACTAAGTGAATTTCCTTGGAAAATACCAGAATAAGACTTCTTGATTCATATAATAAAAACTTCCTGTCGCAGTATTTTCTAATTTTATTTCACTGATAAAATTACTTACAATTTTATTAAGTGACCTTTTTGGCAAGGATTTTTTTTCAAATACTTCCTCCTATTACATAAGACATTGTTGCTTCTAAATTTCATGGTTCTAGGTCATGCTAGAGAATACCCTAAATTTGCGAGTGCCAAAATAGGCGACATTAACGGTCGTATCTTTTGATTGCGTACACCGATCAGTAGGTTTGTTTTCAAGCTGTTACAGTTGAATAGAGTGTTATCAGAGAACATCAAAGTAACTTTTTAACGGTGGTCACACTTAGTGAAAAAAGTAAAAATAACATGGTAACTATTGAAAGATGTTGGGATCGTAATTCCTTGGGACTACGTGGTATTTTGAAATAAAAACATGATATAATGTTACGAGGGGCATGCCAAAAGAAAATAGATACTCAAAAACTATGAAATTTATTCTTTATTACAAGTATCGATCTTTTTGAAGTTTTCACCCTGAGCACGTATACACTTTTCCATACGTTTGAACCAATTGGAAAATACCTGTGACCGCTCTTCTTTAGACACATTAGAAATCTCGAAATTATAGGCAACCAGTGCATTTTCTTTGCTTTCAAACCTCTTCCCCTTTAGTTTTTCTTTAATTTTTGGAAACAGGTAAAAATCACATGGCGCTAGGTCAAGTCAACTATGGTGGGTGAGGAAGGATTGACACATTTTTTTAATTAAAAAAGTCAAGTGTTCTGGCAGACGTGTGCGGCGCCGCATTGTCGTGGTGCCAGAGAAGGTGCTGGATTCCTGACTTCGGTCGCTTATCACACCAAGCTGATATTTCTGTTGGAACACAAACTGTCACATACCATTCAGAGTTCACCATTCTTTGATCCTCTAGCAGCAATATGACCTGTTTTGCAGAAAAACGAGGCTAGCATTTGTTTCTGTGTGCTTCGTGCACGGCGACATTTCGTTGGAGTTGGTTCATCTTCAAAACACCATACAGCCGACTGTCGCTTTGTTTCGGAATTATAGTTATATAGCCATGTTTCGTCACCAGTCAGTATGTCGTACACGTTTTTTTTCTCGCCACCGTCGAATTTATCTTCATGAATAGGCACCAATCCACCCGAAGGTCTTTCTGCTCATCGGTAAGTTTATGCGGCACCCATCTCGAACAACGTTTAGGGAGAAAAAGGTGGTCGTGAATTATGGTTTGCATTGCTGCTGATCCAATTCCCAGTTCTCGCTCCAGCTCTACACACGTAATTCGTCGGTTTTGGCGGATAAGTTTTTCGACTGCACAAGTAAACGTTTTCTTGTGTGACCGTGGTTGAGGCCGACCTGTCTTCGCTTCATCTCCGAGGCATCTCCTGTCCTCTTTTAAATTCAGCAAACCAATTAAACACTGTTGCTCGTGAACAAGCAGACTCACCAAAAGTAGTAGCCAAAAGTTCAAAACATTCTTGAGGCTTTAAACCTTTTTTATAGTCATAATAAATCATAGCGCGAAAATCACGTCGACTGAGCTCCATTGCTGCAAGCAAATTCCCGCCAGATTCTCGGAAAAATGATGCTCATACAAATAAAAATAAGTAAAATAGTGTGTATTTCTAAATATATTATTAAACAACCAGCCTTTAAAATGGTGTATATATATCTTGTCAGATGTCAATCAAATGAGTAAAGAGTATCTAACTTCTTTTGGCATGCCCCTCGTATTGACGCGTCATCATTCTTCAACCAACAACTCGAGCTTCCTATTATTAGAAAATATGTGAAGTGGCGTTCAGCGTCCCAATTTTCTAAATGGAAAAACCTTGTTTTCTTGTACAGATATGAAATATACCTAGAATGTGTGTGCTTTATAAAAAACGGACATTGATGGGCAAAAATAGTCTATTTTCCCAACCAATAAACAATCTGTCGTCACATGTCTAGGGTCTTTAGAGTCTGAGCTAGACCGATTTTCCCTGACATGGGTTAAATTTGAACCGTTATCATTCAATAACAATTTAGATAGACGGTTTCATTGGACACTTTTTTCTGGTTCTTGTGAAATAATCATCTAGATATTAAACAAAATCAATATCAAACATTTGCCTGTGTGTAAAACCTTTATGCATAATTTATATTGTTTTGTTTCTCTGTTCCAAAATTCAATAGATATTACTTATAGAACAGTTTGTTAATTGCTGTTATGTTTTAGTTAAGTATATGCTACACGTACCAAGAGTAAATACCAATGTGTGGTGGACACCAGCATGCCACATTGTTTTCTCCACGGTATTAAAAACATTCAGTATATGTAATTCAACTAATATGGCATTCTAGTAACGGTGGTATTGGTATTTACTATAAGAATTTTTTTTTGATATTATTAATTCCGATGATGAAAATAATATTAGTTTTCTAGGCCGTCTTTGTATATGCAGGGTGTCCCAGGAAGTAAGGATCAAATCAAAATAGCGCATAGCTAAAAGTGATCATAAACGAATTTTCTTGACGATGTTCCGACATCTGTGCCTATCCTTGGTATTGTGGCTTGCTATATTATTACTTTTTAAATTGACATGAGTTTTTCAGCTCAATAAAATAACTGGTCAAAGTAAGACAAATCAAATACTGAACTTTTGGAAAAAAAAAAGCCTAAAGCCTTTGGTACCTTTGATATATTTTTTTAATAATTATTTGTTTATGGACTTAGGCAATTTTCTGAAAAAAACTAAAATTTATCAAAATTTTTCACCGGTTACAAATCAGACTAATATTGATAGGTAAAATGTCAGAAATGACCCCAGCTATGCGCTATTTTCCTTTGATCTTACTTCCAGGGACACCCTATAACCTACATGTCCTCCAAGCTTTGAACTGCCCAATCCAACGACGCCCTCCTATTGATGAGATTTGTTACGTTTTTCTACGTTTGACGTTTCGGTTCGGACGTCTTCAGGAGAAAAAATTGGCCAATGTTTTAAATACCTGATTATTTGGATTTTAGAAGTGAGTTAAGAAAACCAAGTACCTATGTTCGCAGGCCACTAACTTTAGTAGGTTATAAAATCATCATCTCAAAAGACAATGACAGTAATCTCCTGGTTTACTTAGCTAAATAAAAATTATAGCCATCACTTAGAAAAGGTATTTTGTCTCCGGTATCGGGCCGCAGCTTGCGAGAATTAATAAATGAGGATGTCGTTCCGCACAGGTGCGGCTAATAAAGTGGGTTGGGGAGATTTGTTTCGTTTTCACTTTTTTTTTCTATCTTTGAAGCGAGCTTTGGAGCTTAGGAATGAAAATAACCTGGAGTTCGGAAGTGTTTATCAAATGTTTTGTGACAAGAAGCGATATTATCGTGATGACAAAGCATTGCAAAATCAGTTCTTAGCAGTACCTCTACAAAACCGCTAAACGATTAACTACAGGGATTTGTATGCCTTATTTAGTTAAATTACTATTCACGAGAGGCACTGTACCGAAATCCCATACAAAACTTGACAACCGACTCTAGCGACTATCATCGGCGAAAACTCAAGGTAGTGCTTGGGTTTCAATGTCCGAAGTAAAGAGTTACTCGATTACTAGTAATTTAAACAATCGAAGGTAAAAAAATTAAAGCACTGGGCAACAATAATTACAACTTGATAATTCTTTCAAGTATAAATACTCAAGGAACCGTAAAAACGAACTTCTTTAGCCATAAAAACCAAAAATTGGACGTGCGTTATTTTTCGATGGTTTATTTTCAAAATCCTACCTCCACAAGAAGTTTATCCAGAAATGAAAATATCTAACATGCTACCACTACACCATACTAATCTGGCACCACTATACAGCGGAGCCATTACCCATTATGTCCATCTAACAATTACATCTATTTTCCGCTTGCAATAACAAACAGTTGCTGTCATAAATCGTCTCCCATGCAACCTTTGTCAATACCAAACAATTTAAAGAAAACGTTAAATAGGTTACGGTGTCAGCTGGGGCCTGTGACAATAAAGGGACTCCCAATAACGATCGAAACAACGCGAAGGCTGAGGAGAAAAAGGGGGGTTAAGGGCGGACAGGACGTGTTCTTTATAAGCAGGTGCGAACGAGGGTTACAGGAGGAATTAAATGGCGCTAGATCAAGCGGGAGACAAGTGTGTTTGTTTTATTTATTTTTTAAATAAAGCATTGATATATTTTTAAATATTATTAGCCAAATTACTGTTCCACTGTTGGGCAATGGCCTCCATCATTGGAATCAAGTAATCGCAACAGTTGATGGGTATTGACTGTTGTGGCTGAAAAATTAAACGACTAAGCTCAAGCTGATTTCAGAAATTTCTGTAAACTCTTAGGCTTCCTTTTGAACTTAGATTAAATGGGATTATATGGGGCCATGCAGTGTCGGCCAAGAATGCCAAGAAGATGGTAAAGTCTATTTGGCCGTGAATTGGCTGGTAATAATTTCACTTGGCATTAAGACTATGCGTTAGAAAATAATGGGTTCAAGGGCAACTTCAGTGCTTGCAAGGACCCAGTAACTCCCCGGGGTGCTTGACAATCGGTTACCGGGGATGACCCAGTAACCGATGGGAACAACTGATTTTATCTGTAATTATTTTACTTAAGCCTATTTCTTTATAATTTGCCCTGGAGACACAGAACTAACGATGATGATGGTGATCAAACCACCAAATATTTTACCTTTGAAATATATACTCAGTAAAAAGACTACCACACTGCGTTGTATCTTACAGTTGAAAAAGTCAGCAGTAGATAAAAACCATTGTTTGAAAACAAACGACACTTCGTTAACTCCGTTATATTCTCGCGTGGCAACAGTCAGTTACAATAACGAAGAACAAACCACATTGCGGTGGTACACAAACAAAAAACATGGCGGAATGGTGTAAACGACATGTTTAGATTTACATTTAACTTGTAACATCTTCGTAGAAACCAATATTTAAACCGATATATTTCATCTTTTAACGCTAAGAGTGGTTTCAAACTAGTTTTATACGCACGTATATGCTCATTATTGGTAGCGCATGTAGGCGCGTACAGGCGAGCCTTTTGCCACACGCATAACTAGTACAAGCGTTGACGCGCTTATAATCTCTAATAATCCATTAATAAATACTGACTTACCACTGCCGGCTCGATCGAATACGCCGAAATAAGTCCGTGTACTTGCGTTTGGTTTTATGATGCGAAATGTAGCGTGTATGTAAGGGCGTATGTCAAAGCGACCGTATACGCGCGAAAAAAACGCTAATCTTAAATCGTTGTAACGTCCTATATTCTCGATATCTGTCCTTCCTAATACACACATCAAAAGTGTCTAGGGATCAAGCATTTTTATGCGGATTTCTTGAGATTGAGATGTGGCTTTGTAATAAATTTATGATTTTATAAATTTATATGGATCCTTTTTAGTGCATTTCATAATTTGAAACAGGAACTGTCAATCAAATTCGAGTAAGTGATGAAAATCAGCTGTCAATATTTTCCCTATAAAAACCAAGAAGGCTAGAGACTAAGGAGAGATAACTCCCGAAGTGGGGGTAAGCTTTCGAGGGCCGAAAGTCGTATACTCTGTGCCGGGCAAAACGCTGTATTGCGCATGTGCAGCGGCAGCTATTTGTCATTTCATGGTCACATGGTTTTGTTTTGAACGGTGTCACGTGCGACAGTTGTTGTTTTTCGAGGTTGTGTTGACCAATTTTGACACTTCGCGAGGATCGCTGCAAAGAAGCGTAATGCGCATGCGTCACTGTGGGATACGGATTTAGTCCAACCCTTTCCAGGGAGTTATCTCTCCTTAGTCTCTAGCCTTCTTGATAAAAACATACAACGCATTGAAGACATTATTAGTGCTACTGTTTCCCTACTACTGATTAAAACCAACGTTATTATGGAGCGGCGACGTCATTTAAGCAGGGAAGAAATGCTCAGAGCCGTGGGAATGATAGAAGCTGGTTCCCGGCAACGTACCTACTGTGGCTTTAGCTCTGAATACAAGTCAGAGTGTTATCAGTCGACTTTGGACACGTTACCGAAGCACTGGTACCGTGGCTGCGCGCCATGGAGGACGGTATCGCTGCACCACACGGAGACAAGACCGATACATTCAAATCACAACTCGAAGAGCTCCAACAATAACCGCCATGATGTTAGCCGTGAGGCTTCATCACTCTTCAGGGAACTTAATTAGCGACCAAACAGTCAGAAACCGCTTGCATGAAGTTAACCTTCATTCCCGAAGACCGCTAAGGGTACCACCTATAGCAATGCACAATCGTAGATTCGATATCAATGGGCTCTTGAACACAGAAATTGGGCAGAAGAACAATGGCGTTTCGTGTGCTTTTCTGATGAGTCTCGTTTTGGTATGAGACCGGATACAAGACGTATACGACACTGGAGAACCCCTGGACGCCAACAGCGATTAAAATCCTGCCCGGAAGTCCATCCTTATAGTGGTGGAACCATCATGGTATGGGCGGGTATTTGGATCGGCGGAAGAACTGAGTTGATTTGGATCAGAGGCAACCTCAACGCTCAAATTTATGCTGAGACGATTGTATCAGACGTCATCGTTCCTCTACAAGTGCAAATCGGTCCCTTATTTCAGTTAATGCATGATAATGCACGACCGCACACCGCAAGAGTTGTAAGACAGACTCTCGCCGCAGCTAACATCAATGTCCTGCCCTGGCCTGCTCAGTCGCCAGACTTGAACCCGATTGAGCATGCATGGGATATGCTACAGAGAAGAGCTCTGCCGAATATGGAGGGTATCCAGTCGCAAGAAGACCTTTTTTTGTTGTTGCAACGAACATGGGCGGCCATTCCACAGCGTGATTTGGATGAACTCATTTTGAGTATGCCAAACCGATGTTCTTGTGTTGTTAGTGTTCGCGGTAGAAACACAGATTATTAATTGTTTAAGTTACCCAATAAAATTTTAAAGAAAACTGTTATTTCAGTCTTTTTTTCGAACTTTAATGTTAGTGGTTCAAATGTCAAAACACCCTTTATTAGGAAAATGGCAAATTTCTTTATTAATGCAAAGGTGACTTGGTTTATCGTTACTGTAGACAAACGAAAACACTTTATTTGATGAATCCTTAGAGAAAATTTTAATTAATATCAATCAGGAGAAAAGTTATTGCAAAAATATATGTTGATCCCTAGACACTTTTGATGTGTGTACATTACGAGTACAATAAACCTATGTCCAGAAATAGTCTGAATATTGTTTTCTTATATAGCCAACCGCTTGCTCTAGCTAGGGAGAACCGGTATGTAGGTATCCTAGGATGGTACGGGAAGCCATTGAAATTAAGAAGCATCCAAATTTCAATAGGCAAGATGGTTGGAATCTACCACCTGCTTGGGATCCAGTAATTAAACTCATCAAGCCAAGGTGGCAGCACATTACTGCAAGAGTTCAAGATACGGTTAGTTCTTTCTGCGCCGATAGGAACATTCCCGGAGATGATATTGAAAATGACGGAAGTTGAGTAAATAATTATTTTCTTTACGTATATCCCGTGATCGCGACTGGCGAAGGAGTCAAAACGTCGGGTTAGAAAAATTTAAAAATATAAATCCCGCGAGTAGAATCCGTAAAGTTGTTTCATTTCAAATATCTGAAATAGTTTACATTCAAATTAAAAAAACTCGTAAATCGTACTCTGCGTATTTTGAACTATGAGTAACATAGATATATACGCTTTGAATCCCATACTCCGAAATTCAGTAACACACATTTTTAAATTCTTGCATCTATATCACATATCTGTTGAATTATTATCCAACAGTTAGGCTAGTTTTATTCCCGCTTATTATTGTTTTTTTACTAGTTTTTTCTAGTTTTTAATTCATTTTTTTACTCTCATAGTGTAAGCTGTACATACCTACAGTGTTACATGCAGGGCTTGGAACCGGGTAAAAAAATACCGTTTTTACCCTTTACCTACGCGGGAATAAAGACCGATGCATTCACCCTACACGGGGCATTTTTCGCAGTATTAAAAAAAATTCGACACTTCACTCAAAGGTATTTAAAGAACCATGAGACTTACGTATTTGAAAGCATTATAGCAGCTTCTATCACCAGTAAGCTTATAAGTAGTCAGTTTATTTAATTGATGAAACCAACCAAGTGGGAGTAGGACTGTCACTCTGAGGGTTCTAGGGGCCCTAATACGATCTCTCAAAGCTTGCTAGCATATGTCCGTGAATTGAGCGTCCGGGCTTTTTGGTATTATTTACCCTTATTACTCTAATAACCTAAAAGAAGCAGGGGTTTTTATTCGAACACATTTTTACTTTCACTATTACTCTACCAAATCTAAAATGTTACATAATCCCTTCATCCGCTGTGGCGGAAGGGGTTTTCAATTTTGCCAGGTTATACTTAGGCAGGTATGTCATCGTAATGGCAACGTCAAATGCAAATTTTCATTCATTTTAGGGCCCCTGCTTCTTATTTCTAATGTTATAATTAATGAAGTATAGGTAGCTCTAAAAAAGTTACATCGTAATATCCATACAAAGTGAGCATTTTAGAATCGTAAACGGTCACGCTGCGATAGTGGCAAAAGATTGTAATACGGCCCCTGCTCTTTGCAAGTTTTTGTTTCTGGTGCAACTTTAAGTACTTGTATACAAAAAACAATATTATACCTACCATTTTAAGGATAAAAAAGAAAGTTAACAAGATGACAAAATGATGTTGTACTAATAAGGCAGCTTCGTATTATTATATGTTTACAGTTGGCTTAAATTTCATTTAGTTTCTAATAGTAAAATGGTAGAATAGCAAAAAACAATTCCTGATAATTTTTGATCCTAGTTTGGTGTAATATATTACAAGTTGCACCAGAAACAAAAACTTGCAAAGAGCAGGGGCCGTATTACAATCTTTTGCCACTATCGCAGCGTGACCGTTTACGATTCTAAAATGCTCACTTTGTATGGATATTACGATGTAACTTTTTTAGAGCTACCTATACTTCATTAATTATAACATTAGAAATAAGAAGCAGGGGCCCTAAAATGAATGAAAATTTGCATTTGACGTTGCCATTACGATGACATACCTGCCTAAGTATAACCTGGCAAAATTGAAAACCCCTTCCGCCACAGCGGATGAAGGGATTATGTAACATTTTAGATTTGGTAGAGTAATAGTGAAAGTAAAAATGTGTTCGAATAAAAACCCCTGCTTCTTTTAGGTTATTAGAGTAATAAGGGTAAATAATACCAAAAAGCCCGGACGCTCAATTCACGGACATATGCTAGCAAGCTTTGAGAGATCGTATTAGGGCCCCTAGAACCCTCAGAGTGACAGTCCTACTCCCACTTGGTTGGTTTCATCAATTAAATAAACTGACTACTTATAAGCTTACTGGTGATAGAAGCTGCTATAATGCCTGTCTGACCAAACCATGTGAATCGACCTCGAGCCATAAATAATGGTTACGCTCTGTGCCTTGGTTCTTGGGTAATTTTCTTCCAATTATCTTCTAGAACGCTTCCGATATTCCGATTTATAGATGGGGCTATTCCGCTGGTGGCAACAGTATCAATTGATGTCTAGCAATTTATTTTATGGGAATTGATGGAACCACTTGTTAGAGATAGCTTACATATTTTGTAGAACTAATCTTTTTCTGATTTAATCTGATAGGCTTCTAAGGTGCCGAAGGCTTTCCAAACAGGCAATGATCTTTTTTAAAGGGTAATGTATTCATGGTAACAGACAAATAAAAGTTAAATGGTTGTTGGGACAAACCTCAACTCGGGAATTTTCAAAGAACCGCTGTTACATAGTTTTTTTTTTTTTATAATCATTAAAACTATCACCTCTTCAAATGTTTATATTCATTAAAATACATTAACCACTTGTATACTATTGCACCGCTATACTCCATTCATTATAGCATTAGACAGAAGTAAATAAGGTTCTTTTTAGGGTACACTTTGTGGTAAAAGTACAATAAACATCATTGCTTTTAAGATTTATGCCGAATTTATTAAAATCCACATAAATAGCAGCTTCAGAATTTATGAGGCTTTTGCTTTAATACATTATTTTGTCTTTCATCAAACTATATTGTCGATGTAAAAACCTAAAAGAAGCAGGGGTTTTAATCCGAACACATTTTTACTGTCACTATAACTCTACCAAATCTAAAATGTTACATAATCCCTTCATACGTTGTGGCGGAAGGGGTTTTCAATTTTGCCAGGTTATACTCAGGTATGTTATCGTCATGGCAACGTCAAATGCAAATTGTCATTCATTTTAGCCCCCCTGCTTCTTATTTCTAATGTTATAATGAATGAAGTATAGGTAAACGAAATTAACTTTAAAATTGAAAATTAGTTCGTCCTTTCAATTTCTGGTTTAGAGTTTCATTGCCATGTTTGAGAGATGTAGATTTGTGCTGTGATGACCAAGGATTTCAACACAAAGTCCCTGAATTTCAGGCCCGGTGCTCTTACTTATACACGAAAACTAATGAAAAACTGATACGCGATTTTTTTTTGTAATACGTCGTTAGATGAAATCGACAAGCATGAGGGCTGCCTGATGGTGAGCGGTGACCGCAGGCTATGGACGCATGCAAGGCATTACTTGCACGTTGCCGACCGTGTAAAACTATAATATAAGTTTGATATTTTTGTAAAAGACGCGACGGCAAATCTGGGGTGGGCACGGTGGCTTAGATAACTCCCTGCGGGAAGGACAATCGATTTAGATAATCTCTGTCTGCAATAACATTTGCGTTAAAGCTCTTCTTCCCACTTAACTTTAGATGGAGTGGAAACCGATTTTCCAATTTATTATAAAAGAATTGACTATCGAAAAGTTCTTCTGTATAATATGTTTACAGTCAAAAAAGTGCTGTGTACAATGTAATCTAAAGTCAGCATGCGTATGTATTCAAAGTGCTGATGATAATGATGATTAGACTTATGTGTGAGTAGGTAAGGGTTGGTAAGCACCAAGAAATAATTTCCCGAAAATCCTACGGGATCAGGAAAAAACGAGTATAGTTCCTGTCAAATTTCTAGTCTTCTAGAGAGCGTCGTGGCCTAGTGGTTGAGTACCCCAACTCGGATCGCGGATCGTGTGGACCCGAGTTCAAATCTGGCCAGAACCAGAATCTTTGTGTTCAATGTTATTATTTCCGACTAACTCTCCGGTGATGGAAAACATCGATAACAAACCAAATCAACCCGGATAACGGCGAAAGGCTCACCACCTACCACGTGGGGTTCTTATACGATTGGCGAAAAATGAGCATCTGAGTGTTCCGTTCACCATGACGGCAACAGTCACTTGCTTCTGACTACACCGTTTGGGATAAAGTCGTGATGGTATGTATGTATGTATGTAAATTTCTACTCCACTCTGAAGTTGTTTCACGCATGCGTAATAACTATTTTTCATATATAAAAAAGGAATGCAGGATTTGGGACCACTTCAGAGTGGACAAGAAGTTTGACGCAAAGTATCAAGGCATGTACGATCTACGGGCAAAAGCTTGTATTCAATAATCCTTCATACAAATTGCTTACCCAACAATTTTATATTCTCCATATTATTACTGATTGTTTAATAAGTTATTGCGATAAAGTATCTCTGCTTTTATGGCCAAAGGTGCTTCAGAAAATCCAGTCTATGACCACAAAGACTACCCGGTATTCAAAGATAGAAACTGGAAAAATTCTACCTGATCCTAGGGACTCAAGCGCGATTCGAACCCGCGACCTTCCTCAATCCAGGTTGCTGCTCTTCCAACTGAGCTATCGAGGCCGTTAACAGTCCCGGCGAATTTATTGGCTTGTATTTTACGTTGTAAGCCAACGTTTGTTTCATCATGCGTCGAATTTTTCTAGTTTCTAAAAAACTTTTTTTTTAAATAAAAATTCACTTATTCCATAGGTAAATTCATCTTAATCAAAAGTCAAGTATTAGCAAAAATATTTATTTCGGGTGTTAAAGGCGTTTGCCTATGGCATTGATGAAACAATCGTTGGCTTACAACGTAAAATACACTAGATAAATTCGCCGGGTCGGTTAACGGTCTAGCTCAGTTGAAAGAACCCGGATTGTGGCAGGTCGCGGGTTCGAATTCCGCTTGAGTTGGGATCAGGTCGAATTATTCTAGATTTTATCTTTGTGTAGAAAATAGTGCATTATTCAATGCTAAAAATAAAAATTGACTTATTAACATACCATTTAAAGAACCATTAATGTACAAAGAGTATTTTATGAGATTTATGAATTACAAGAGGATATTTTCCAACAGGTTACAACACTTACACATTCAACGACACAGCGCACACCGAGCGCGAGTTCGACGAGATCCTCTCGGTGACGTACGAGGACGGCAAGTGGTCGAAGCCGTACTACGATTGTGGCGGCGGGAACATCTGGATGCTCACCTACACTGTGCCTTTCTTCGGGTACAGCAATGGCACGTACTTCTTCAAGTGAGTTTTTTTACGATTGTTATAATTTGCGTCCCTATCTACTATACCCGGGTAGGTAGGGTTTTCGCAGCCGGAACTGCGGGTCTGGCTGTTAGGATCAGGGTACCACGGGTGTTGGGGGGTCCCAGCTCTGCCTTTCTTAAGGCAGGCCCCAACTTGCAGTTGGAATCGTGGTGGCATGTGGTTAGTTGCAGAGGTGGGGCATGTTCGTCTGCTCGGTAGTGTGTACCGAGCGTCCCTCCTCGCGCGCAACGAGCATCTAAATTCACTGGTCTAGGGCGTTGGGCCGCTAAGTGTTTAGATGCGGGGTTAGTGAGGAACCCTAATAGCGGCTTGCCGCTCCTCCGGTATTTGCCTGGATAGCAAGGAGATGGGTATCCGCTAGATTGCCTATCCGGCCACCCTGCTGTAGCTAAGGGTAGATGTACGGCAGTGCATTGAGATGTGAGCGTGCTATACAGCTCCGGCACCATTCTGGAGAAATGGTAGTTGGTTTCTCTGATTTCCCCAGCGGGGATTGAAGCCGCTAGCGTTCTTTGGATGCGTGTGGTGAGCGACTATAACTGCTCCGGTACCATTCTGGATAAATGGGAGTGGGTAATGCCACGGGCTACTCGCCTATGAGTACCATAATGTGTAATGCATTGTGCATTGTGCTTTGTGGCGGCAGGACCTACCGCAGATGGTCCCTGGTACACTTCACGGTGTGCTAGGAATAGTGTGCCTTTCTGCATAACCGGGAGGTTGGTCGGGGGGCCACTAAAATAAATCTCAGTAGTTTGGAAAAGGGCCTTATTATAATTTGCTGCCATAAGTCGTGGAATTCCTGAGCGTTCTTGAAGGAGCCTGCATCTTTTACATTTTACATAATATTTCTGGCGAGTTTTATAGAGAGCTATGCTTACTTTCTGTTAGGAATAAAATCTGTAATGAGGTCATCTAATAGACGTCATCGATGAAGCTTTTCAAATTAGGATGCATAAGAGACAACACTGTTCCCTTCTTCAGGTGCAGCATAGCATCTACAGGATAGTTTTCAAAGAGCATCATCTTAAGACGAGCACTGTTATACAATACGTATAGGTATGCTTAAAATCTCCTTCGCTATACAAACATTCATAAGATTATTAGGAATCAACAGGATAGTTAAAAGTTGGGTTATACCAGTTGATTTTTAAAACACATTCGAAAATAATATGGCATACTCAGTGATGATGTAGTAGCTATGTAAGTGAAAATTTGATTTTTTCAACTGACATTAATGTTAAGGTTTTCATACAAAAAATACTGACTGTTCTACCCATTTGTTTAGTGAACTTAAAATGACCTTAAACCCGACAAAACAAGGATTTGAATAGGATTTCGTAAAATATCGTCTTCAGATGAAATGACAGCAAGTCACTTGCCTCTGACTATCTTCTCTGACCTCTATCCCTTTTGGGATTAAGTCGTATGTATATATGTAGAGAAAATAAAAGATACAATAAAATAAACGATATCAACATGTTTCACGCATACTTGGCATGCAAAAATTTTGATTGCAAAATTCATTAACACTATACAACATTTTCTAAACATATTTTTGGTATTTCAATGGAAATGTTAAGATAAACTTTAAATCATATTATAATATAAAAAAATGGTTGCCTGTAAAGTCGGTTTTACGGGCGAAGATTTTACGTGACAACGTCTTTTTCTCGGTAGAATATTTATTGATATGAATATAATTAAATTGCACAATAGGAACAAGGAATTGAATGAAAATAAGAATTGCGGCAGACCGATCATAGTTGAGTGGGAGAGAGACGCAAGGCATTCGGCGGGCCTCTCTCTCGTTCGGTGACTCATCGTAACGTTACCGAGCGTTACACTTTTTCATAAGTGACTCCCAGCCGCAACCTAATTTAAGACGTTGTCACGTCAATAAGAGTATGGAAAGTGTAAAAAAAACAAATGGCTGTGGTTAACCATTATAGATAACGTGACGTTAACTCATGGTAAAGGTTTGTGGTCCGCATTAAATACGTGATTAACGTGTCCAACCTTATCAATCCAGAAAGAACATTTGCAAATTACTTCTATTTAGTCTCCTAAAAAGGTTTAAGAAAACTGTTTCTAAGACATTTTAAATTCTTATCTAAACGAATGTTGAATGCCATTGTACTGCAGAGCTATTATTCAACGTTCTGTGAAGAGAAAACATTGTACCTTTAGTAAGACTTAGCCTGCCTGTAGTTCTACTCTTAGAATAATCTTTTCAATGTTGATTAAGTTCATTTGGAGGAAAACAAACAGCTGAAACAATATGCTAAAATGCTACTTGGGTTTGAAAATGGGATGGTTAGAAAAAACGGGTTAAAGTTAAGGCTTAAAAAAGTATGTGAGGAGTGTAGTTAATTAACTGAGGCCCAATTTTTCGATTCTTAGCTTAGTCCCTAGATAGCTAACTTATTATTATGATATTAACTGGCTATTTGACAATCGAATAGATATTTTTCATTGTTCAATCGGCTTTTATCCAAAGAATAGCTATCTATCGGTTGTCTATGTATTTATATCGCTAACTTCACACTGATCATGCACAAGCGAGATGCATTTATACAATCATTGCAATGTTAGAATGAAACAAGACAAAAGTTGATGCTTGACTGATGACATTGACGTATAAGAAAATAACCTTAGCTTTTTTTGCTGTCTAAAGTTGTGGCAAAGAGTATGTTTGCTTCGTGTTTAAAGGCAAAATCTTTTCCTAAACTCCTTACATCCCATGTACTAAAATGATTAGGTCTCGCTTTTACAACTAGATCTTCTATTGGGCTCAGCGTTTGTATAGTTAAGTAACTGCCTTTGCTTCAAAATTGTTGCGTCGTTGATATAGTCAAAAATATCCATTGGTATGTATGTGCGTGCGTACAAAAAAAAAGGAAAAAAATCTTAAATATAATGACACACCACTTAACCTCGAAATCTTATCCAGCCCCTCAATAAGCAGATAACTTTATTCCTCAGTTAGCGGCTTTACTCAACAAATAACATCAATCTGACTATTGAAAAATTAACAATCTTGTAAACCTTCGAATAAACTTTATATATTCTACAGATAAATTTCATTAACTGAGTATTGAAAAATCGGCCCTTAGTCATTGAAAGAGACACAATGCATTCATCTGCCTATAATATAATATACACATGTATATACATAATTATTTAATATTATAGAGAAATACATAAAAAAGCATTATGTAAACTTTTAGTTTGATAACTTAAAGGGCCATAGCCCTTCAAACCTGCGTGGGAATGCCTATTTTTTAACAGTGCAAATTGAATGAAAATTTATAATATGTTATCGGCAATCTGTAGAATCCGGCTTTCCGTGAAATGCTTAAGCAATGTATAGAATGCCGAAAACGTTTAGGTTTAGGTACCTACGTTTAGTTATGGAATATACATTAAAAAACTTAAAAACTAGCTTAAGTAACCAAATAATTAAAAAAATTAGTCAAATACCCAATTGAACTGCCTGGAAGCCTGTCTGGATACAAATACCTTACAGGACACCACATATTACAGTACCACTTCGACAGTGTTGTGTTCCTGTTGGTGAATCAGTTAGCCGGAGTCCGCCAGGAAGCTGTTGTTCAGTCAGCTTGGAGACCTCATATTTGTTCTTGTTAATTTTTTTTTTTTAAACTATGCAAATGTTCACTCGTTCAATGTGAAACGCGCCAGTGATACCTCTGATATAACACATGTTTATAAGGTGCTGTAACTCACCACTGGTACTGAATGCTTGTTTGCCACTGACTAGAACGGCTAAAAAAATATTTTAATTTATATGTTAAGAAGCACCTGAAAATACCGATAATTTACTATTATCACAAGTATTTAACTCCGTAGAAAGAATGTGCACAGAAACCCAAAAGAAACCCAAACTCAAAATTCCTTAAGACCTAATAAACTGTCTGACTTTGAAAGGGCTTTAGGTGAAATTCTATCTAATTTAGCAAAACTTGCCAAGCCATAACGAACTTTGTCAGTATAACAATAAGTATCATGAAGCGAACTTTCGTTGTCACCGCAACTGTCCGAACAGCTGTAATTTTAATGCACGACCCAAAATGGAGAGAAAATAGATGTCACTAGATCTGAGAGAAGTCATTTCACGAACAATTTATTATCAAAGACAGCTGAGAGTTATCTGTTCACCGAACTTGGGTTATATTGGAAGTTTCTGGACACTTTAAACGTCAAGATCTGTTGCTTTAAGTCAAGTTGCTTTATGTAATTTTGTCTTGCCATTCCGCAAGGTTATTGCGCGATAAAGTTCAGAAACAACTTGTGTTTGATTGATGGGAATAGTTATATGTTAATAAATTGTTATGGTTTAGGGAAATGTTGCTGTCTAAGTTTATTTAAACGACGTTGTCGCAAACAAGGTGATGGTAAGCGGTTACCGCAGTTTGTGAACACGTGCAACACTGGAGGTATTGCTCGTGCGTAAGGAGTTACCCTGTTAAGGTCTTAGCTTTTATATGGAACTTTGGGATGATCAGCGAGAAGGAAATTGGTAAGCCAAGAGCTAATCTGATATATTCTTCTTTCTACCACACTTCCAAGCAGGAAAATAATACTACAAAAGCAGTGTTATGTAGCTGCAGGTTTGCAGGAGGTTAAAAAAGGAAAAGTAAATTCAAAAAATCATTTATTAACTTAAGCTTTTACAAAGCACTATGATTTGCCAAAAATCAAAAATGCATTTTAATAATAATAAACGTAAATAAAACAATACAAAATCTTTAAAAAAACATAATGCGAATCTACCACACCAGTTCGAACGTTGCTTCCATCGAGAAGACTCCCGGCAAGAAATAAGCAAAGAGGTTACGTGTGATCAGACTCAACCTCAGGGAAAACTGTCACATGCAGGCAGATTCATATCAACCAGTTCAGTCGCCACAACAGATACATCGTTTATTTACTCATGTGCTGTCGCTTGCAGTCAGCAACAGTGTCTTGCGGTTTGTGGTGCAGTTTGTGATCTACAGTTGGTTTAAAAACATAATAATAATATTTTATCATAATTTCAACAATGAAATAGCTACTGATCCAAAACAGGCTATTATTTAATTTTGAAACTTCACCAAAAATATATTACTGTAAGATAATTTTTATTTTTAGCATTTAACAGTGCACTGTTGCTAGTTGCATCCTATAGCTAGCTATAGGATGCAACTAGCAAAAATGCTAACTGATGAAACTAGTTTCATCTTAATCAAAAGTCAAATATTTGCAAAATTATTTCTTCCGGGTGTAATAGGCGCCTGCATATAATATTGATGAAACAAAGTTGACTTACAACGTAAAATACACTAGATAAACTTGCCAGGTCTGTTAACGGCCTCGGTAGCTCAGTTGGGAGAGCAGCCACCCGGATTGTGGAAGGTCGTGGGTTCGAATCCCGCTTGAATCCCTTAGGATCAGGTCGATTTTTTCTAGTTTCTATCTTTGAATGGATCACTGTGTTCAGACATGAATTAACCCATCTACCGACGGTGATACCGATTCATTTTCTGCGTGGTCCTTAACAGTGGTTTCGCCCACGTGAAGTACGTTTCCCGTTGAAATTTGACCTAAAAATATAACCTATGTTACTCGTTGACAATATAAAGTATAAACCCTTTGTTAAAAGAATTCTTAAAATTCGTATTCGTAATGAAAATACAATGATACATTTTTTTTTTATTAACACGAGTGAAATAATGAATCCACTCCATAACAATTTCAATATTATACTCGTATGTGTAATGGGGATGACATAAGCGGTCGTTGGAACTTATGTCATCCCCATACCTTTGAACGTTTTCTACAATAGAAATCGTCGTGGCAGTTGCTCTTGGCTAGCCAGGTAAGAGCGGTCCAGAAATTTAATGGCTTAGTGTTAAGTTTATTTAAGCTTGGGTAATAATTGAGTGTAAATTACGCAATAATTGGCTTTGACAGTGGTTCTGCTAACAGATACATCCTTGAATTAAATAAATACGCTAGTATTGCACTCCAGGGTAGTGGAAAAACGCTATCTGAATCTTATGAATACATCGAATTATTCTAATCCATGTTGTGCTCAAATTCATGAAATAGGATTACGAGGTATTAGTACACGTATAAGTACTATGTTAATTCTCTAGCTTTGATTACCATGAACTGTAGAGGGCAACAAAAATATATACTATTTCTTAAGTTGCCCTCTACAGTCCTCATTAATCAAGAAAAAAAATTAGACCCGTATTCTTTCTTTACCTTATGATGTTTAGTTTATTATAGTATAGTAGAATTGGAAGTAATAAATAAAAATAAATGGACTATCTTGAATAACTAGATGATTCCTAGAAGATAAGGTGTAATAATTATAATAATAATCTTTATTGCACAAACGTACAAATACAACAGGTTATGCAGTAGATAGACCAATATATCAATTGTAGAAATTAGGCAATCTTATCGCTACAAAGCGATCAGTTCCAGACAACCTTCGGTAGATACATTAACAAAACAAATAACGGGTTTGAGCTATGCAGAGCGATAAAAAAGAGAAGGTTTTGGACAATATACAGATTAGATTTATGTGATAACGAGACTACTGAGACCAGTAGACACTAGAAATATCTGGCTGTTAACATTTTTAATTAACTAGTCCCCAGGAGCACCAATGTGCATTTCACGAAACTGTTTTTTTCTATTGTCTCTATAAATTCGTTGTCCAGAGTCATGAAAGGTTAATGTGACTCTACCTTATTTATGGTACCCATTTCCTGGCTTTGGGTTTCTTTGTAAAGTACCCGGCGCGGGTATACCCAACTTGTAAAACCTTTGCGAGGTTAAAATATAAAACAAAGCGAAATCGTACGCCTATCTACGATTAGCGTGCTCTAGAAGGGTAAGCGTGTTCTAGAATGGAGACCGCGTATACCCAAACGTAGTGTAGGACGCTTTCCAGCCAGGTGGAGCAATGACTTGCGAAAAGTTGCTTGCAGAAACTGCCTCAAGCTGAGGAAAGGGCACATTGAAGGAGGCCTTTTTTTCCGGTTGTTTAAAATACGTTGCGTACTATCCCACTGCCCTGCGGGAAGACATTGGGGGAGTGTGGGACTCTCCGCCGGTGAAGCCGGCGGCATACTCACTAAAACGCACCCGGGTATACCCTCAGCGCTATGAAAAGGGTGACATGGAGCCTTGCGGATTGCCACGTCGCCCTAGCGGTCAGCCCAGCCTACGTGCCGGGCCTCCTCACGCTTAGGGGGCATCCTGGTATACTGGGACACCCCCAGACGGGAGCACCGTGCAAGGGGGTGAAAGCCCCCCGGCCAACACCCCGGTGCTGCTTTTAGGGAGCAGGAGGGCGGCCAAACCACCGTCTTCGTGCCCCCCGCCGCCTGCGTCGGAGAGGGTCCGCCCGAGGATCGTCCTCTCGGGCCCTCTCCGCGGTCTCCTTCTGCGTCATCACCTCCTCGCAGAAGGAGACCATCGCAACCCATGCCTCTTCATTCCCGAGCATGGCCTTTATTATTGTTGATTGATAACCTGAATTGATTTTATAGGAAAAATTAACTATATGTTTGTGTGTTCCAGCTAGGACTAAAAACTGCTGAATTAATTTATTAAAAACTCTGTGCTAACAATACTATGAAAACTAGGTCAATGTTTTCCATATTTTGAGTAACAATGTCTTAAAAAAATTATGTTCAACCAAAGCATTATGTTTTCCTACGCATAAAATATAGTAGTAACGGCTAATATTTTTAATAAGACTTTAAAGCTTAGTATAACTCACACTGAAATAAAATAACAGTCATGAAATGAGTTGGGTATATAACATGCAGCCACTGTAAGGCCGAGGACCCGCAGAGTGAAGTACGCACTTACTCAGTAAAATATGCTTTTGTTTTATTGAAAAGAGAAAACCTCATTACAATTTTTAACGCATCAAAAAACTTTGAAGATCGCAATGAGAGTAAGCAAACTGCTTGAGTGTTTACGATCACTGTTGAAGTTCACACACGATTTTGATGTTTTGAAGACAGGCATTGTTTGTAAAAAATATACAGTTTAATTGAACAATGGTAGACACATAACATACCATCACGACTTTATCCCAAGCGAGCAAAGCAAATAAATATCCCTGGACATTATAAATATCCCTGGACATTATTCCACACAGCGCCATCTAGCCCCAAAGTAAGCTAATTAAAGCTTGTGTTATGGGATACTAGACAACGGATAAACATACTTAAATACATTTTCTTTTGTAAATACATACTTATTATACATAGACCACCCAGAACAGTACAAACAGACATGTTCATGCACACAAATGTTTGTACTGTGCGGGGATCGAACCCGCGACCTCTGGTGTAGTAGCCAACTTCTTAACCATTACACCAAGTCGGTCGTCAAATGACTGGTGCCATGCTGTACGAAACACTCAGAAGCCCACTCTTTACCAATGGTATTAAAACCCAACGTGGTAGGTGGTGAGCCTTCCGCCGTTATCCGGGTTAATTTGATTTGGTTTTTGGTTTTAAAGTTGTAGAGAAAACGCAAATTCTGTAGGATATGTGGATTTCGGGGCTGTAAGGTATTGAGTTGAAAAATGGTTAAAAAAAAGCGTCTTATATTTGTGTTCTAAAATAGAAAATATCTACCTAATTATCTACCTGGGAACTGAGAAATCCAAGAAAACAAGATAGGCATGTGCATTATATCGATAAAACTATAATCAAACGGCACGAATGAGTTTCAAAAAATAAAAATAAGCAAACCCTAGGGTACACTAGGGGGTAGGGTTAGGGTTAGGGTTGGGTTAGGGTAGGGTATTTTTAAACACCCGAATAAAAAAAATAAAAAAAGGGTATCGCTAGCGATAGATGATCAACTTGTTAAATATGATTTTCGCAATGTATTATTCAGTTCTTTTGTTAAAATAGACTAGAGTTATATGCTAAGGCGGGAAGTATTGAAACGTATCGCTCAAACTCGAATCTTGGATTGTGACGTCACAGGGTTCCCAATGAGAAGCACCTTCAGGGGTTGCCGCACCGCACACTCAGCCACCAGACGCTGCGCTTGGACATTACCCTTGGCTTACATTAAACACTTGCCAAAGCTACTTGCGCGGCCAGAATTATTGAGATGTCAACAGCAAAGAGTGTTTAAATTGTCTCTTCATTCCTTAGACTCCCGCACGTAAATCGCCTACCGGCAGCGGCAATGCCATGACGATAGACGATGACGACTGATCCGTTCGTAATGATTTGATTCTGATTTGTTGTAACTGCAATTTGTAATTTTATTGATAAGAATTACTATTATTAAGGACTAAACGATGTTATATTTATTACAAGTGATAACTTTTTTGATGTTATTTTATTCAGTCAGTGACTTGCGACTCTGGCGCTCTGACAGCTACATCGGTGTCGTTTAACGGCGTGCAGCGGAATATGAATACTCGTGCTACGCGATAAGTTTCGAATCCCCGTGCAAGCTACCTAAAAATGACCTTGAACGATAGCACGGACAAATAAAGAAATACTAGGGAGACACTAACTTGTAGGATTGAATAACACTTTTTTACTTGTCCACGTTTTTTGAGTGAACCTTCTGTGCGTAGTATTAAAACCTATTTTGTGGCTACAGGTAGCAAATGGCTCGGACGCGGCCACTTGAACACAGTTTGCGCCGATACCATACTAATTGTATGAAAAATCTTGTGGTTGCGTCTATACTGGTCGTATGCGGCAGCAATAAGGGTAGGCGATGCGTGAACTACGTGCTATCTCTGGTGTTATTGCAAGCGTTCAGTTGCAGTGTTAATTAATATCAGACAGCCCGTATATTGGTTAGCCGCAGCCATCACAGTGATATACAAAATAAATACATTGTCTCGTTACGGGTTCGCCAATCAAGACAAGAGCAAGTAGGCATACACTGGACAGACATATTTCATCATAATATCTGAATGTTTGTGACAACCACTAATTCGAATGACCAAACGGCTGCCTACATTTATTTAAATAGTCTCATACATACAAGTTCCACGTAAACTACGATAGTTGAGTGCAGGAATTTGTATGCTATTTTTAGTTCCATTTCAAATCACTACGGGCGCTGTACCGAGACTCTACATAAAACGTCATCGCGGTCAGCACGGACGCTAGCGGCTGTAAACTCATGGTAGACATACTAGTATGAATCATACTCTAGTATATCATCTATACTCATATTATAAATGCGAAAGTAACTCTGTTTGTTTTTCAAGTTTTCACGACTAAGCTGGTAAAGCCAGATAGGCGCAGTATGCTGTAGCACGGTTTCTCGTCTTGGCTCGCGTGGTTCCGGGTTCGATTTCCGGTCGGGTCAATTTAGGAAACTATCTTTTCTGAATGGACTCTTGTTTGGGTGTGCTGGAAGACGCCTTTTGGAATCGTTGTCTGGTACCTCGTAACACAGAGATAATTATCCCTACTTCGAGGGAGTTTGGTTTAGATTAGCTCACGGTAAATTGTTAAATTGTTCAGCCCGAATGCTTGAAAGACTGGTTTGAAAACGTCGCTGGTAAAGAAAATATCTCGGAAACATTTGCAGAGAGACAGAAGAGATAAGATGAGAAAATTAAATACTCGTTTACGGTATTGTACAACAAAAAAAAATTACAGTACTATAAATCTAAAATCTTAATGTAAGTAGTACAAATGGCGAACTTATCGCTGAAAAGCGATCTCTTCCAGGAATTTACTAAAAGAAGAGAAGTGGGTAAATTAATGTTAGAAAATGAGTTAACTGAACATATTGTATGAAATCTCCTATACAAACGGTCGCAAATTGATACTGGATCAAAAAGAATCTCGAAAATACAAGACCTGAAATCTATAATTTATAAAAAAAATAATTTCAGAAACTACAAGTGCTAGGAGTTTCAAATTTTGCATGAGGGCTCTTTTTAAGATGAGATTTTGCGAAATTCTACCCATAAGGGGTTGATTTTGGGGTTGATAGTTGGTATACAACTTCGCTACTACAAGTGCTAAGAGTCTCAAATTTTGCATAGGGGTGCTATTTAGGTGGGTACGTAGGTGCTATCTAAGACGGGAATTTGCGAAATGCTAAGAGTGGGTTGATAGTTTACTTTGTATGAAATTTTGTTACATACTACTCTTGTAATGCATATCTCCATAACCACGCGGACGAATTCGCGGGCATCAGCTAGTATAAACATTTTAGATGATGAATGATGATGATACATACACAAAAAAACAGAACTCAGAAGAACAAAGATTTACTTGGTTTGGCACTAGATACAACCGGTTACAGAGAGAGGCTCATTAGAACTTGGTTTAGTAACGCAAAATATTCAGAGATTGTACTGTTTACTAGAAAGGCTGTTTCACAGAGCCCACAAAGAGCCCGGTTTAAATAATAAAAATAGAAATTCGAACTCGAACAAAGTAATTAAACTCTGCACGTTCATAACGGACGGGTCCACAAAAGCAAACCGTTTGTAATCTGTGGGTTGCATTATTTACAGGAATCAAATACAGACCTCTGCCATATACTGAAATAGTAGTCAAATTTTCATCTGGCCACGGGGTATAATGGTCAATGGTTTTATACACTCACCACACTCTAAATAATTGAAATTCGCAGTGTTCTATTGAAAATGGAAACATGTACCTATGCCCTGAAATATGTGATCACTGGCAAGTGGTTAGTAATTTTGAAGTGAATTTTTAACCAATGCCAAAACCAAAACTATTTTCTACACCAAGGTGGAAACTAGAAAAAATCTACCTTTCTAGTTTCTATTTGTTTAGTAATATTTATTACTGCGCTAGGGGTCATTCGTTCAGTTACCACCTAGAACAAACATTATTATCAAAACGAAAAATGTATGATTGGGTGTGTTTATACTGATGAGGATATTTTATCAGCACAAGTGAAAAAAAGACGCTGTAGCTATAAGGAAGTTCCTTATTAAAAAATATATTTTTAAGTTATTTGGAAAATGTTTGTAACAAACAAGTAGATTGATGGTAAGCAGTTACCGGTTACAAAGTCTGTCTAAGGCATTTGACGTCATTAGTCATGACCTATTGCTGAATAAGTTCAGCAACTATGGAATCAGGGGCTCTGCATTCGAACTGCTTACATCCTTTTTGTCCAACCGTAGGCAGATAGTAAAGCTATCTGCAAATGGCAAAAACATTAAGTCGGACGTTACGTTAGTCTGGGAATTCCACAAGGATCGTCGCTTGGGAATGCCCTATTTCTCTTGTTTGTAAATGACCTTCCGTCGTCTATAACGGCAGGCTTGTCTGTCTTGTTCGCTGACGATACGACGGTGGTGGTCGGTACGCGGACGTACCAACAACTCGGTGAAAAAATCCATAAAGCGTATGGGCAGTTACAGGATTGGTTCTCGGCAAACGGGTTACTATTGAATGTCACTAAATCGAATATAGTGGTATTCTCAGGCAGGAGCGTCAACTTGCCCGATTGCGTAATAAACGGCCCGATGCCAATATGTTGTGAGAGTAAGTTCCTCGGGTTTACGATTGATTCAAATCTCAACTGGAAGTGCCATGTAGACAAACTGTGCGATAGATTGGGTGGTGCAGTCTTTGCGTTGCGAAAATTGCGACCTCTGGTTTCTCCTGAAGCACTACGACAGGTTTATTTTGCCCATTTCCACTCTCTGATGTCATATGGTACTCTTCAGACACCAGCTGATGAGCCTTTTATTGAATAATCCGTTTTATTCTACAGTGGAATTCTTGAAAAAGGATTTCACTGTAGCGTAATGACTTATTATATTATTTGTAAATTGTTTATTTATAATTTCGTGTATTTTTACTTGACATTGTTTATTCCTCTCTTGACTTAATAATGACGACATCTATTTTTATATAAATTTTAATATTCTATTTTGTGATTTTGAGCCTTGACATTTTTTATTTTTTTATTTTGTGATTTTTTGTATTTAATTTGATTTTTTTGCGTTATTTTATTTCTTATTTTGTTTTCATTTTATTCTATTTTATTATTTTTGTAATAAGAAATAAATAATCTAATCTATCTATCTAATCAAACACATGCAATATGACTGGGAGCAACTCTTTCACCAGCAGGAACGCAAGTGCCAAACTCGAAAACGTTTTCCGTATAGTGGTGCATTTGCCTCCAGACGTATAAACCTATTACGGCACTAAAAATCGCTATGTCCTACCACTATACCTACTAAATAAATGCACTGAACAGTAGGCAATGTGGCAACTCATGCCCCCATTTCCGTCCTCGACAGCGCCCTCATCAACATTCTTGTTGAATAAATTTACAAATCACCTGGCACATTTGTCGTGCCGTCTCTTTTGATTTAAATGTACTTGAAACACGAGTTCTTTCGCAGCGGTTTCAAGCACATCAAGATTTTGTTTTTGTTTCATTCCGCGACCCGTAACCATTAAGAAACAACTCAGAGGAAAGAGCGCAGTGACACGCATTCAGAGAGGCCAACATAAGAGGACTGTTCTAACAAATATTTAAGAGGTAGGATACAGCGGGAATTGAGCTACATGCCTGAATGCAAATACATTCACCTTACGGGAAACTGCTGCTAAAAACACTGTTCTGTGTTTTTGCTGGTAAGTAAAATAGCCAAAGCTCTTGGGCCATTGCCAACGACGTTATAAAAATTCTTCTGGATTTCACATAAAATATTATCAGTTATCTGAAACGACGTTTTACCAGGCCTCTGTCACTTCATGTACTTGCGCACGATAATTACCTACCATCCGCCGAGTCTTTGACAGTTGATTGTCAACAACCGCGTAGAACATTTTATAGATAAGAATATGTACTTTTTTTTGTTAATTATCGTAGTTAAATCTTCATGGATACCTCGCCGCCCGGGGGACCGACGAGGTTATGTCGGACTTCTACTGACTAAAACCCCACGTTACTCGACCTCAACACTTCAGCGGCGAGGCGGGGTCTCTAAAAACTTTTGCAACGCCCCGCCGCCAGTGCTTTCCCATATTGGTCCTCCATCCGACCGAAAAAATAATACAACTTCGATCCACTTTTTGTTGAGTATGTCAAGAACTACTCCAAAATCTTCAGAAAAGCCTGCACTACAGCTAAGGCATTGCACATTCGTGATAAAATATCAATGTCCACTAACAAAATAAAAACCACTTGGGACGTCATAAATCACGAAACAGGAAAAGCTAAACAGCGCGATACCTCATACGCTCTTAATATTAACAATAACATCTTACAATCAGAAGCATCTGTTGCTGAAGCATTTGATAAGTATTTCAGTAATATACCTATAATCACTACAGCTTCAATAAATTCCTAACCAACTAAAGCTGAACATTTGTTGAAAGATAATGTATCTTGTTGCAGTGTATTCTTTAAATTTAAACATGTTGAGTTACTAGATATATTAAAAGCAATCAGATTAATTAATTTAAAAGATACCGCTGATCTTTGGGGTATATCAGTCAAAATCGTAACCCAGGTAACTTTAGGCCAGTTTCAATCCTACCAGCTCTAAGTAAGATCTTTGAAAAAATCATTCAAGAACAACTATTAAGCCATTTTTATGAGAACAATCTCTTACACAGTGAACAATATGGATTCACGAGAGGCCGTTCTACTACTGATGCTGGCATTGCACTTCTAAAACACATCTTTAGGGCTTGGGAGAATTCACAGAACGCTCTTGGCGTCTTCTGTGACTTGTCCAATACGCTTTAGATTTGGTAATTTCGTACCTTAGTTTAAGAACTCAAAAAGTTGATGTTAACAGTGTACTGTCTACAGGATCACAAGTTAAAATGGGGGTCCCTCAATGATCCATTCTAGGTCCATTACTATTTCTGATATATATAAATGATTTACCTTTTTACTTAAAAGATATTTGTGATGTTGTATTGTTTGTAGACGATACATCTTTAGTTTCTAAAACTGACAGAAATGAAAACCTTTTTGATGGTGATAATGACGCACTTTCAAAGGTTTTAAAATGGTTCACAGTAACTTCAGGTCGTCGCTCGGACGTCTAAGAGAGTGAACGCTTGTTGATTTTTTGCTTAGAAATAAATAAAAGTGCTATTCAAAATTAAGCTTTATCTAAATCAGTATTAACTGGGTTTTTGTGCTTTGTTTAACCACGTAAGTGGGCTCCTTCGTTTCTGGATCGATTAGCAAATTACTAGTCTCCGTTGGCTGTGCGCGTGCGCCTCTCCCACAGCTCCCCCGCGGAAGGAGAACAGTTGCCATTTTTTGCCTCGCTCGCACAGGGACTACAAGGTTCGCTGTTCATACTATACCACACATCTGCGCGATAACAACGGAAACGTTTCCATCTCCATTGCGTCGTTTGTATGAGACACGAATAAACGGTGCCAACTGTGCTGTCGTTGTGCAGCGCGAAGCTTGATTTGCGCATTCCTACACACACAATCGTACATCATTATGAGTCTAATACGTTCACCAACGAACACTACTACGGGCGGTGGATCGCAGCCTGATCTATCGAAGCTGCACAGTGTGGACACGGATTCTCTTATCACATTCCGAAAAAGAAAACAGCACTTCGATCATGAATGTGAGTGTCCTAATGAAATGAGTAAAATGCGCAATGAGATTTCTTCTATAAAGTCATTGCTAGAAAAATATATTGGCTCCAATGAACAAATATTAACCAAAATGCAAGACAATATTGCCGAAGTTAAGACACAAATTACTGAAATAAAAGTCGCCAATGAGCAAACGACTACTTTATTGAAAGAAAATATTAATGAAATGAAAACACAGATTGAAGACATTAAATCCAAAACACATGAAGTTACACTAGAAAATGATAAAATTAAAGCTCAGGTGACTATTCTTGATAATAAAATATCTGTTGGAGAAAACAAACTAAAATCAATCGAATCTGTGCTCGAGGCCACAAACCTCTCAAAATTATCTACCACATCAGGTTTGGGGTCCGAAACTCAAACTCAACCTAAGTTGGACGAACTTTTGATTCGTGAGGTTCAAGAACGCAATATAAGGGAGAAAAATATCATAGTTTCAGGACTTCAGGAGCAAACTTCAGCCAATGTTACTGAAAGAATATCTAAGGATGACGCCGAAATAATGAAGATTACTTCTTTAGTTTGCGCGGATACACCAAAACCAGTTAAAATTATACGAATCGGGAAGTACAATCCAGGGAAGAATCGCAGCATCAAGGTATGCTACGATATGATCGGGCCTGCAAAGGAGCTTTTACGTAACAAAAATAAGTTACCTGAAAACATAAAATTTTATTCGGATCAAACCCCAGCGCAACAGAAATACTTCCGGAACGTAAAAGATGAGCTTGCCCGGCGCGTTAAGGAAGGTGAATCTAACCTCACAATCAAGTATGTCAATGGCACACCTACCATCGTAGAAACTGTTCCAAAAAACTAGACCAAACACATCCTCCAATAGATCAATCCCCCATCTTAACTAAGCAAAGTAACAGTTATCAAGTTGTTGATGATCATCAACACATACAAACATGCAAACCCCGTCTTGTCTTTCTTTATCTGAATGCTCGTAGTATACGAAGGCAAGGAAAATTTGATGAATTAAAATGCATTCTAAAGACAATGCCAATAACTGTACATATGATTCTACTAACGGAGACTTGGATCAGAAATGAGGAACAGGCCATGAAACTAACTATACTGAACTATACACACTATTTCAACTATCGTACGGATTCAAGGGGTGGTGGAGTTTCAATATTTGTGCACAACGATCTAAAGCATAACTTAGCTGAATCAATTTATATTAATGGAAATAATTATTTATGGATAAAGCTTCAAAATTACGGTTTAGATGTCGGAGTAGTGTATAAGCCAGGTGACACAAATCTTGAAGACTTTCTCGATACATATAATAAACAATTACAACAAAGAAAAAGAGCCATTGTATTTGGTGACTATAACGTGGATCTGTTGGCGAAAGACAAAAAGACTAAGGACTATAAAGAATTGATCAATGAAACTGGATATATTATACTCAATAAAACATCTAAAAAATACTGCACAAGAGACTCGGCTACAAGAAAGTCTATTTTAGATCACGTTACCACTAATTTGAAAAGTGATTACTTCCATATGGCGTTAGTGGAGACCGCAATGTCTGACCATAAACAAATTTACGTTGAAATAAAAAAGATCAAGTCCCCGAAGAAGATTCATCATAAATACGAAGCAGTAAATTACTCCAAACTATACGACACAGTTGAGAGGGCTGGGTTTCATGAGTGCAGTAAGGACTATACAAAATTAGAAAACACTTTGAAAGGTTTTGTAAATTGCTGCAAAGAATCCTTTATGGGGCAAAGTATACATTATTACAACAAAATTCCAAAAACCATTTGTGAGTTACCTTTACATAAATTCAAAAATCACATCATAACAGCTTTCTTAAAAAAGGGCTATTATACTACAAAAGACTACCATAAAGATAAAAATGCCTGGGTGTAAGCGCTCTGCTCGATGCGGGATTAAAAAACTCTATTGTAACAGATGTTTTATTGTAATAATTATTAGGTACCTAGTATTTACTGACTAACAATTTTTCTTTTTGAATTGTTTAAATGAATTTTTGTTATTATATTCTTTTATGGTTGGTTTTTTCTCTTTGTTTTATATTCTTTTAGGTTTATTTGTATCAAAATGACACACTGCTTGTACTTTACTAACGCCTGTTGTAAACCCAAAACAAGTTTAAAAGAGTAACTGCTGAGTTTCTCGCCGGGTCTTCTCAGTAAGAAACAACTCCGACGCGGTGGTAGAGTCGCATTATGTCTGTATACTGTTTATTTACATATCCATATTATTAAGGTATTTATGTCTATTATTTAGTATATTTTGCTGTAAATTTGAAGATTTGAAAGTACTGATACAGTCTATTTGAATAAAGTTATTTGAGTTTGAGTTTGACCCCCCAATGAAGGGGAGAGGCCACGGAAGCACCTGGAGCACACAGGTACTTCCACCATCGCGGTGAAAGCCGTGCATTGCGGGCAAAAGTACCTCCGTACTCAAGCCTACTGGCTCGCACCGTACGCGGACCCTACTAGGTCCGCAACCACGATCCACCTAAAAGGTGGATCCGCTGCCGCATTTGGCGGTGCGGCCCCGCCGAACCGCAGTGCACAGGGGGGGCCAGCCGCGGATTACTGACCCCCTCCGAACGGTTGTGCACCGCGGCCCCCACCTCGCGCCCTAAGGCACTGCACCCGTGGGCGCCCCTTTAGGCAGGCAGTGGTAGGCACCATACCACCACCACTCCCGGCGGCAGGCAGTGGGTGGGTGCACTGCCATGCCTGAGCCCTCTTAGCTTCCCGGTGGTTCCACCTTGCACCAGTACTAAGCCCCCCGCCACGACAAGGCGAAGGCTCAAGGGGGGGGGGGGGGGAGATAAGAATATGTACTGACGTAACTGTAAAGTATTGACTAGCTGACATCTATATCGAAAGAGGCACATCTCATGACAGCACGCATTTAAAAAGTACAAGTTTGTGAATTTTCTATGAAGTGATTTATTTGTAACGTAGTAACTATTAAGTAATCTGTGGTTTTACTGACAACATTTGGACAATAACATAGCATTTTGTAAATACTAGATATTTTCAGAAAAAGACTAACTAATCACAAATTAGATTACTGGACCTTTTCCTTATTTTCGTCGTTTGCCAGTTTTTCATTTTACTTTGACCGACAGACTCTGCATTTACAAGTAAACTAGATTTCAACCGAGCGTGAGGACTACTGGTTTTCCCTCGCTGGAAAATATATTGCCGTCAGTAGCTTCAACCTCTCATAGATACATTCCGCCTACTATTTAGAGAATTTAGAGGGCATGAATTTACACTTAGTTCCGTTTCGGGTTCTAACAACCTATTGTCTCGACCACAGACAAAGTGAAAAATATCACCCGAGTGTACGTACTTTGCGTGTCAAAAAGGAGAACAATGCACTTCTTTTGGTGCTTCTTCATTTAGTCTCCGCACAAATTATGAATGCGGCGCGGCGCCTCTAACAGATAGTCCGCTTAGAACAAATCCGCTATTTTAATCACGCACACAGACACAGTGAATTTACAGGCGATACCGGTGAGCATCAGTGTCGCTGCGAGTCTCACTGTCGCGAGTGTTTTTATTTTTGTCGAACTTAGTGCAATTTTTCACATGATGAATTTTGTTTTTTCAAGTTCTGTCAAGAAGGTATACCTACTTCATTTTAAAAATTCAGAGCGAATATAGTAGTGACCAAGGGTGGTCACGCAAGTTTAGGAAAAAGGCGCAAGCGGTCCTTCTGTAAACTTTTTATTTTGTGGTCTCCGCCATACCGTTATTGAAATGGATGTCGAAATCAAGTCGATTTATATTTATATTTATATTACTTTCGTATAACCAAATTAAATCGATTATGAAAATTGGAAAAATCTTATTAATAAAATGCTATCCTGAACAAAAGCGTAATGAAAGTATGAGCCTTTGGTTCACATACAGACAGAAGACTGTTTTATCAATTGCTATTTACGTCTGGGGTCTTGAGGTACTCTTTGACTTGAACTTTATATTCCTTACATTGTAAATGAGACCGTCGTGGCCCGTGGATCGTATGGTCCAAATCTGTTCAAATCTGGCCAGAACCATCTGCATGATGATGGCTTAGTTGACCGCAAGCACCATACATGAAGTAGTTGTAGTTGACGTTAGTGTTTTCTGGCACGTAGTTGACGGCGCCAGATATTAGTTGATATGAGGATGTTGTGAAGAACAGAAAGACTCACTTGACAAGACTTAAGTTTATGACGTTAGATGTGCAAGTTACAGTAAGAGATGAACGGGTCTTGTCTTGATCTTGGTTATGAACGAACTCTCTTAGTAATTAAAATATATTTAACATGAAGTAAACAGCTGACGCGCGCGTGAACTAAATTTGCCACTTACTACAAGAAGATGTACGGTGTTTAACCGTACATCATCTCTGTGTTCATTGTTAAATTGCCGAGTAACTCTCTGGTGATGTAAAACATCGATAAAACCGAATCAACCCGTATAACGGCGGAAGGCTCACCACCTACCACGTTGGGTTCTAAGACCATTAGTGAAAAGTGGGTTTCTGAGGGTTCCGTTCAGCATGACGGCAACAGTCACTTGATTGTGACTACCCCGTTTGGGATATAGTCGTAATAGTATGTATGTAAATGCAGCCGAGCAACAGCCCTACAATCCCTCCGCCTCACGCTTGTTCAAGTGTGAATGGGTAACTGAAAAATATCAGCACATAAATATTAGCAAAAAATTCAAAATACGCGTTTGCTGCCATAAATCAGAGGAAAATATTGCGTTAGGCAAATGAAAAAAGATAAATTTGTTGCAAGCAAATGTTTCGGATGCGCGTGTGAAAGGGATTTAAAAACGTTCCAAATGTGTTTTTAAACGCTATGCACCAGCACTTTGGAAGCTTTGCTGTATGAATATTCTTTTTAGGGCGTTTTTTATTCATAATACACCGAATAATGTCGTAAATACAGGTATCGTTATCAATTGCCGTTTTTAAATAAAAAGTTTTTGCCGGTTTTTGCAACGTAGAGTATGGTTTATCTATTTATTGTTTTTCTTAATATGAAGCGTTGTTTCGTGTTTGAAAAAGTTTTTAATACTACTTTAAGCAGAAGCTTTTTTGTAAAAACTACCTTACATGACCAAATTATCCATCGTCAAAAGAAGAGGAAAGCAAAAACAAAGTTAATAACCAAAAAAAAATGACACCGACTCTAACAATAACAATGATTGTACCTACATTATATTATCGATAGGTTTTAGAAAAACACTCTTTTTTTTTACTTTTTAGTAATCTGTTTTGGTGTAGTTTTACTATCTTTATTTTTTAAGTTGGTATTTTTTTGGTTAAATTTTCTGTTTATTTCTGATTTTTAGTGAATCAGTTCTTGTTCATTTTATGCATCGAAAAAGTATCGTTCATTTGTTCCTAAGAACTGATTATGGGATCCATGACAAGTAAGTTCCGTTATTTTGTCATGGATCCCATAATCAGAATCTAACCAAGCTCTCATCAAACTACCCTTCAAGTATATCTTTTACATTATACAAAGAATCATTAAAATCGGTTGGCGTGATAATGAGTTATTCGTCTATTTGGCGCGCACATAGTTTATCTGGATTTAAGACTTATATGGTTCTCGCATAGATGCCACTGTCAGAACTGGACCAAATTAAAAGGAGATCACACGGAAAGCACCAGCTTTCAAATAAAAAAATAATTATCAAAGTCAGTTGGCGTGATATTGAGTTATTTGTACATTTGTCGCGCATATAGTTTATCTGGATTTAAGACTTATATAGTTTTCTCATGGATACCACTGTCAGAGCTAGAACAAAAATGGGACCACATGGGAAGCACCAGCTTTCAAATAAAAAAAGAATTATCAAAAGCGGTTCATCCAGTCGAAAGTTCTGAGGTAACAGACAAAAAAACAAACAGTTTAATTTGAGAACTTCCTCCTTTTTTAAAAGTCAGTTAAAAGCCACTGATTATCTATTTGTAACAGAGCTCAGCCCGAAACTAATAGGTCCTGGGTTCAAATCCTGGGTCGAGAGAAGTGTGTTTTAGAATTTCTCGGAACAAAGCCCAAGTTGTGGTCACCAACCCGCAATTGGCAAGCGTAGTAATTAAGCCAACACCCAACAACTGTAGCAGAGTTAATTTAAAAAATGGAGACTTTTTCCCAGCTCTGGAACAATACTTCAAACTCATGTAACTTTATTTAAATAGACTTACACAGTAAGTACTTTCAAATCGTTTTTTCTAAACAGCCTTTTTGGAATTTGTAGATCTTAAAAGCAAAAATTTCCAGTCTACACAAATTCGGTAGGAATCATAGCGTGAAGAGCGAGGTCTACCTTGATTAGCCACACGCACGCTTGGTCTATAGGACGCTAGTAATCTACTGTAGCCATCTTGAAGTAGGGTTGGGTGGGGCTTCATCGATATCGTTTCAAAACTTTTATTATCCGATCTTGAACATTGTCGTCGACCTATTTGGTTTCACTTTTTGTTAAATTTGAATTATTGAAAGAACAGGGTTTATTTCCAGAAACAATAAGTTACAAAATTGGTCTATCCAGTTACGACTGTAACTTATACCGGGATAAGCCACTCTTCTATTAGCATATTTTGATTACTATTCGAGACGGTAGTCACAAAAAAGAGTATTGATACATAGGTAAACAGATAGCTTGCAATAACTCTAATACCAGGTAAACTAAGAAGCAAAATGAATACCATACCTTGTGATAAACAATCATTTACATTAACAGCGTGTTGGGGGTTAAAAAACGTAGCATTTTTGTAAGATGTCCCTGAATATTAAATGAATTCCCATAGTAACTAAACTCAAACTGTCAATTTAAATTGTTAAGTTTAAAATATAAATAAGTAAGTAGGAAGATTTCTCTTTATTATTACTGTTTAAGTTGCTCATTGTTACACTGTAAACGCTGTGTACACCTTTAATTGGTACATATATTAGATTCAATACTCTGAAATGTTTTAGTCTTGAGTGCTGTGTATTTGTACTGTTGGTGTACTTATTACCAAAAAAATAAATAAATATCTGAAAATCTGTTCCCATTCCATTAAATAAATAAATAAATATCTGGGACGATTCACACCAAGATCATCTGACCCCAAACTAAGCAGAGCTTGTATTATGGGCGTCAGAGACTTATAAACATACTTAAATATTTCTAAATACATACTTAAATAGATAATAACACCCAGACACACAACAAATACACATGTTCGTCACACAAATATTTGTCATGGGTGGGGATCGAACCCACGACCTCCGGCGCTAAAGGCAGGATCGCTGACATTGCGCCAACAGGCCAGTCAATCCCAGTTCCCAGTTTATCTAATGATTCACATTTATCGATATCGTCAGTTACAAGCACTGCCTATTGTTCTCCGAAACTGAGTCTCTCGAGATATACGCAAGAGGTCGCTGATTATGCAAATACTTGGCCACAATGGATAGCAGTTCGCCCACGGAGGTCGACGGGAAATTTTCCTGGTACCAATTATGCTGTCTCTTTAATTGTGCTTGCCTATTTACCGTAAGCGAGGCGTTGATAATAATAGTGACAAGATCTAGTAATTAGGTGGTATGTAAGAGATCTCTGTATTTAGCAGCGGTAACTAAATATAGTCATAATACATGTTTGAAGCACAATTCGAAATAGCGACGGTTTTTGTCATAGAACATCATAATAATCATGTTTAAGACGTCCACATTATCTACACTTAGAGCCTTTCACACTATTATCCAAGAAAATTGCGCAGACAAATCTTACGGCTTTATTTTTTGTGGGATGGCAAGATGTTGCTGCACAATATCAAAAAATAAATAATAATAAATTGTACTTTAATTTGTTTTTTAGTTTTTTTTTTTTTAAACTTATTTTGATATTTGTATTATATTAGTAACGTCATTCTTAATATTCGTAGTTATCCTGAATATGCCTTCATGTCAGCCACTTACCTACGTCTGCTTACGTCTGCTTCTGCCTAAGGAGTTATTCAGCTTAAAATTTGCCCAATGTCATTTCAAAGTACAATGGTCTAATTTCAGGCTAATTCGCTCTCAAATGTAATATCTAACTTTCAAATTATATTAAACTCATTTTTGGTCTTTGCTTTCAGAGGCACCAGCGGCATCGACATTGACCTCCGGAGAGTGGACATTGACCAGTGCCCTCTGAAGCCAGGATCGACCCAGCTGAACATCTTTGCCGGTACTGATAAGTGCAAGAAGAAAACTACAGAGGTATGTACTGTTAAGCTAATGCGAAATAAATATTGATAGTGAGTGACATTGTCTATATTTCATCAACACTTTATATCTTTCCATGGTACATTAAGTAGGTAACAAATCCCTTTAATTTTAAATTTTGAAATGATACTCATGTGTGTATCATTTCAAAATTTTAAAAATATCTTAGGCCAGATTAATTTGGCGCCGGACGACGCGCGTTGCGTTGGGCGGCCTGCACTGAATTCAAGTATATGCGTTGTAGGAGTGCTTTTACAGAGAAGCGAAATTACGTTTGCTTGAATTGGAGCGTTTCTTAGGGCTGAGCCCGCGATCGCCGCGGCGGATCTTCTCGATGAAGCGATGACCGCGGCGGAACCTTCTGCCAGTCTTATTTGGAAATCGCACAACTCAGATAAATAACGTGCTATAGTTATTGACCACTATGAGGAAAATAATTAAAACAGTTTTGTTTTGCAAGTTAATTATAAACCTGTACGTCAACCACGAGTTGTCACTTTGAATTTACATTATCGTTTGCGTAGAAAAATGTATTGGGATTTGACACTGTCATGTCATGTCATGTCAAATCCCAATACGATTTTTTACGAGAAAGATGATGTAAATTTAAAGTGGCAACTCGTGGTAGACGTACTGTAGGAATTCAATTGAACATCAACACAAAGAAGTTGTGCGTCAGCTTTGGTCGTATTTCAAAGTAGTTTTTTATTAAACCCCATTAATTGCAAACAGGCAACTAGAAAAATACTGTCGTACTAAACATATAACATTGACATTACAAAATGAATCGAAACAAAATGTTCCCACAATAATTTGTCTATCTTTCGTCTCTCTTTGTCCACGATGATTTGTAGTGCGGCGCTACACGCCGGAGAGCTGACCACGGATGTCACACGTGACAGGGACAAATAGCTTCCTCGCTGAACCGTACACGGATGCATTCAAATGTTTCCTTTGGACGAGGAAAGAGCAAGAATATGCACTTAGCACAGCAAGCAAAAGACCCATAGCATAGTGAAAGGATAGAAGTAGGTGGTTTGTATGCGAGCGCGCCCGTATTGCGCTGCGAACAACATTGAACATGAGACTTTTATTAATTTCTAGTTATTTTCATATTCTACGGTAATTCACTCCTATTTCTTGCTTTATAAGTCCCGGCAGTTCATCAAAGTGTCGTTTAACTAATGTTACGTGAGAGCATATGATAGATTCGTTATAAATTACTTAAAGTGACGTAGACAAATAGTTTTCGTACCAGCCTGCATACGGTGTGTTGAAAATAACCTATCCCACCACGGAAAACTCCATCTATTTGTGACGGCATACCGGAGTCACCCTAGTCGATCCGAAATTGATACCCTGCTGGGATTCAGCGTTGGAATGTACATAATTTGAACAAAATATTTCCACATGTTGTTTAAATGTTGTGTCTATTGAATAACTTGCCATAAAAAAACCTAGTGCAAGACTTTAAGATGTCATCTAAATTGTTAGGGTTTCCAATTTCAATTTGGTAATCATTAATGAGGTACATACATATAATCACGACTTTATCCCCGGGGTAGTCAGAGGCAAGTGACTGTGTCGTCATGGTGAACGAAACACTCAGAAGCCCACTTCTCGCCAATGGTATTGGAACCTAACGTGGTAGGTGGTGAGCCTTCCGCCGTTATCCGGGTTGATTTGGTTTTTTATCGATGTTTTCCATCACCGGAGAGTAAGTCGGATATTTAACAATGAACACAAAGATTTTGGGTTTTGACCAGATTTGTACTCGGGACCACGCGATTCACTATCCGAGTTTGGGTGCTGAATTACTAGGCCACGACGCTAACGATTAATGAGGTGTCAAACGATAAATTAGCCGTCAACCGCATATTGCCCTCATAATGACGCTAATCGTGCCATATTGTGTAGCTAATTATTTATACCAGCATAGGCACAGACACAGTTGCCATAAAACCATGAGATCTATGGCTCAATAATGGATAAATACTAGATATTTACACCCACTCTAGCTCTGAATCAAAACTTAGTAGTTCTAGCACAGATAACTTAATGGTTCCAACAAATAAGTAAATCACTTTTTAGAAAATTGTCAATTTTGACATTTGTAAATGCCATGTAACAGGCATATATTGACAGTGGTAGTTTTTGCCATAGATGTCAGCTAGCCAGTACTAACAGTTACGTCAGTAAATATTATTATCTATGGAATGTTCTACGCGGCTGTTGACAATTAACTGCCAAATGAGTCTTGAAAGACCCGGCGGCTTGTAGGTAATTATGGCGCGCAAGTACATGGAGTGACAGAGGCCTGATTCAAGGTTTACTCGTAAGTGTCAAATTAATTACGCACAAATGTTTTCGTTTAAACCGTTCATGGACACTTTTAATTAATATTGTTAATACAGGTCAGATATCCTAATGTGAAATACACTAAATATTTTTATTACTCCTCCTTGCGTCGTGTATCCTCAATGCTGAGGGTCGTGACCTCTGCGTAGAATTCTCTTTCGGATTATTTCTCGCCACCCCTTCCTGTCTTCGGCAGCGCGAACCGCAGCGCAGACGGTAGTGTCTAACTCCGCCCGGACCTGGTCTGACCAACGCATGGGGGACCGTCCTCTGGATCTCTTTCCCTGCGTCTTCCCCTGCAGCAGAATCTTTTCCAGGTTGTCGCCCTTTTTCCGAGTGATGTGACCAAAAAATTCCAAAATCTAGCGCAAGCACACGGTGGAGAGCCTCATCCTGATGCTGAGCTCAGAAAGTATGGATGCATTGGTCCGGTGTTTTGACCAATGCACACCAAGCATTCTTCTCCAGCACCACATCTCAAACGCATCGATGCGCGAGCGGTCCATCTTTCTCAAGGTCCAGAAAACCAAGGTGGAAACGAGGCGCTTTTTAGTTTTCCGCGATATGCTCCTATCTTTCCATACTCGGTCCAGCCGAGCCATTGCGCTCTTTGCCATGCCAATTCTCTTCCTGACGTCTGGTTCGCATGATCCATTGCTAGTTATGGTTGAGCCTAGGTAAGTGAAGCTGTCCACTACCTCCAGGTCCATTTTTATTACTAGGTCTTCAGAAAAGGAGATAAATGTAAAAGCCATTTTTGTTGACGTGTCATTTCGCATACCAGAGGAAGCACGTTAACAAAATGAATGATGGCTGCGCTAGAACCGAATGTCGATACATGGCGGGTTAGTATTTAAACGCAACCGCTGGGTGGCTAGTAACAATTTATTTTCGTCAAAGCATGTCACTTGTTATTCGCTTCTATGGTTAGAATACTTGGCTGGCTCCTCGGGGAGTGTCGAGTATTATAGCAAGTGACATTTTGACGTAGAGAAATTGTTTCTGGGGAAACAGAGTTCAAAGTGCTCGGTAATCTAATTGAAATTAATCGTTGGGAGGATCCCACTGCTGAACAATCCCACTTAGGCTTGATCCAGTAATTTAGTTTTGTAGCGTTTACTTAAGTTTGACTGGCATCAATTTGAGATTTTTTAGGCAAATAATTTACTAGTAGTAGATTTTACATTGTGATGTAATATTCAAGCAGATATTGGGTCAATTTCGGAAAAAAGACATAATTTCTGCACTCCAGCTTCATCTAGTAATTCATTTGGTGGCATAGACTTAAGTTTGCCTACATACAAAGTGATAGACACTAATCAAATAATTTTTGATCGCCTAATTTCTTTGTAGGAGGTTTTATATTGTGATACTAACGACATTATTTTATTTTCACTTCAAGTAGATATTGGGTCAAGTATAGAACTAACAATAATTGATGTTCATCATTCACAAACAAAGCTAAACTCTACTGAAAAGGCGTGTATGTAAGTAGAACTGTATCATGTACCTAAGCCTTTTTACTGTAGTTTAAGTAAATCAAAAAATAAGTTTTGTCCTAATATCAACCGTTCAGGTAACCAAAGAGCAAAAACTACGCCAAGCCTACAACATCTTACTACTCTCTATTACAATAAGGGAACGTCCAGGAACTAACTAAGCCAATTTTATGTAACATTCCACCACACTTCGTAACGTTCAAACAGTCCCAAGTCTAAGTATACGAGAATAAGCACAGATACGAAACGGCTTCCAATAAAAGCGAGCAAGCTGAGCGAAAACAGGCGATTTTGTGAGGCCCTCGTACCCAGGAAAACATACAAATGGCTTAGGGGATGCGGCCTTGAAAAACGCGATTTGCTTAATAAATAATTCGATAGTTTTTGGATACAACTAAAACGATCAACCTTGGCAGCCTGCGAATACGAGTACTTTCAACTCAATTCGCGTGTTGTGAACTCCGGGAGTTTTCGCATTATCAGAAAAGGAAAGGTCTTCAAGATAACTGAACATCACTTTCCTAATAAGCTTCTTACCAACGGCTTCATCTACCTAAAATGTTCAAAATTGAGCTCTCTGTTCCTTCATGAACAAAAAATCTGTGATTATTAGGTACCGCAGGTCAGGTATACGTTCAAATTGTGTAATATTACTATTTTAATACACAGTCTTAATAAAAATCGTTACCTGGTGTCCAAATAGTAGTAATTGAGATAGCAATAAATCCACAAATTCTCAAAATGCACCAAAAAACAGTTTTGAACCATTTACCAATCATTTCATCGGTATAATTAATTCGCTAGATAAATGTTAATCACAGCAATACTAAGGATACTTGAAACTGGCTTCAAAACAAACAGCCAATGTAAACTGTGGTAACTGCCAATATGCCAACGTTAATCGGTCAACTGAGCCTCGGTTTAAATCCACTATTTGTATTAATTTTACTGCTTTCTCGCCATTTTGACAGACCATGATTGTTTATTTTGAATTATAGAGTCAGTGCTGTGAACTGTTGAACTAAAGCCACGGTGCTTTAGTTCACGCACGGACAAATAGATCGTGGCTGAACTATTTTGTAGTTGTGCTATTTAATCATTAAATAACAAAACATAACATACATCACTATATCCCAACAGGGGTAGTCAGAGGCAAGTAACTGCCGTCATGGTGATCGGAACAATAAGAAGCCCATTTTTCACCAATAGTATTAGAACCCAACGTGGTAGGTGGGTGGGCCTTCCGCCGTTATCAGGGTTGATATGGTTTTTTGTCCATGTTTTCCATCACCGGGGAGTTAGTCGGAAATTTTAACAATGCATACAAAGATGGTTCTGGCTAGATTTGAACTGGAGACCATACGATCCACTATCCGAGTTAGGGTGCTTAACCCCTAGGCCACGGCGGTCTTCTTAAATAAGATGAGAATAATATATGTGCAGTGATTTTAATGATTATGAAATGTTATCAACACTACTTTTAAATATGTATCACGTCAATGTATTCTGTAAGTCGCAACAGTAAAATTACCGTACCCTTTTCTGTTATCATCAATAATGTGCATATATGCGCGTGTGACTATCAAGTCACACGCGCAAATAGATACACAAAATCTATTTACCGACTAACTTCTTTTATAATGTCACAAGCAAAACCCAATTAGTATTAACGCTTTAATTACGACATTACGGTGCAGTTGGATCAGTAGCATTAAGAAAGGACTCCTTCGTCGTGGTGCATTTTTGTGAGATTTGACAAGTCGTGGCAAAAACCCGGCGATCTTTCTCGTCGCAATAATATGCTTACGGAATCATTGTCTGGTCAAGAATATCCCAAGACAAGCAATTGTCTAGTGAATGTGGAGCTTTAGGTTTAAAGATATCAAAACCATTTAGGTATTATTATAACCAAGGATAATCAATCACCAGATAATATTAATTCCGTCACGGTCTACCGAGTTTAAATTAACATTTGAGTCTTGGGATAGTACCGCACTGATGAATAACTTAGATAATTTGTGTACCCTCAAATTCGAAATTTGGGAAGACCTTCAACTGAAACTGTACCGCTAGATTATGTTAGAGTGGTTTGAGACTAGTGTCAGGCCTCTGTCACTGCATGTACTTGCGTGCGATAATTACCTTCCGGCCGCCGGGTATTCCACGACTCATTTGGCAGTTGGTTGTCAACAGCCGCGTAGAGCATTGTACGCGAATTTTGCGGTTGAACTGACGCGATGACGTACTGTAAGTACTGACTACTGAGATCGATATCGAGAGAGGTGGCCCTGGCAATATATGTCTGTCACATGACAGCACGCATTTAGGATTAGGAACATTGTAATTTTTCTATGGATGTGATGGTTTTTTTTTGCGCGCACACAGTCGCTTTGGGATACGCGCTTACACGAGCGCCTTTTCGCGTGAGGCAAAAGGTGCTTCTGTACGCTCCTATATGCAGTTCCAAAACCAAGTACTGCTGTCAGTTAATGATTCGAGTTTCTATTTCCATTCTTTTTCGATAAATACATACGATTATTAATCAATGCAAACGTCTTGTCATATTATGCTAACGTTGTGTATGTAACCTTCAAATAATTTTCATATTTATTCTCTGGAGTTCTTTAACAGAATACCAATATGATTTTCATTAATAACAATTGCTAGTATTATAGACTTGTGTAAATATTACGCGACCAATAAAAGTGTAGTCTTTATGTTCATTTTTTTGACACATAGATAATCCTTCATTCGAGACGAGTTAGGTCGCCTTATTCCAAACAGTGGATTACACAGTTACTTGCCCTAAAAAAATAGTAAACATAGTAGGACGCGTTACAGTGAAATCCTGCTCATTGTCTCTTTCTGACATGTATGAATGAAAAGAGTAGGAATAAATTGTAACCAAGAAAAAAGTGTGTAATTGTCTTTATTTACGGTTTCCGCAATTACCTCAAAGAAACTTACGAAATCGCTTTTTTTAAGTTGAACAAAAAGTATTATTACAAAAATCGTATCTTGTGTTCGACATTAATTCCACAAATGCCCGCATTAATCTCCCTTAGACGATATCAATTGAAAAGATAAAGCATTATGTGTATTATACAGAACACTGAAAGAAAACAATTTCTTTTGCGTTTTGTATGGCCGTTGTTATGGCAAAGAGCGCCCACACAAATATTAATAAGGAGGACATTATTGTTTTTCTTTCAAAAAGAAGAGCCTCTTACGTATAGCGGAAAAGTATTATGGGCTTTTTTCTTTTTGAGGACAGGATGGTGTTAAATGAGAATATTTTATGCGGAAGCTGCTATTGACTTCAAAGGCATATTATTGTACACGGTTGAGTGAAAACTTAGTCACTTGGAAAAATGAAGATTTTTTCCTAAAATATTATCCTACGCTATTATTTCTTATTTCACTATGTAATCTATTTGAAAAGGGGTAATCGTGTGTTTTTTTATTGTGTCTACTATGTGGTAAATATTGGCTCGACAGTGTATTGTATGTGAGCAGATTTATAGCGTTTTCTAACAAATTATTCTAATTAATTAGTTCGTTAAACCTTGCGAAACATTACAGTAAAATTCAAATTGATTAATTATGTTTGATGGCACACAATTATTAATTGCAAAATTGGCAAAAGCAAATATTTTTTTTATCTTTTATAAATAAAATATAAATCGGGTAATGTTTTCGCCTACTAATGTTTTTAAATATTTTTTTTCAACGAATACCAAAAAATTAAAAGTGCTCACTATGTAAGTCTATTTGAATAAAGTTATCAAAAGCTCAAAGAGGCCATTATGGGTCAAGAACACAATAAATAGAAAAACCAATAAATCGACTTCTGTATAGTACTTCCCGTTAGCTAACAATCATAAAAATTGTCCAGAAATACGGAAGCAAGGAAGAATAAGAAATGAAAATTATACAACTGAAGTACCTAAATTTTTTTTATTGAATTTTCCTATACAACCTATACAAGGATATAACGTCCTTGGCAGAACTTTATACGCGAATAAGTCCATAGAGATTGTTCCCCTATCGTAAAATTACTGGCTATGTAACTGCCGCAAAATGGCTGTTATTGTTCAGTTTTTATGGAATCGCGTTATGGGTTTTATTGGCAACTGAACATTAGTAACCGTTTGTAAGCATTCTGGAGATGTTTATTTAATCATAATATGATTGAAATCTAAATAGAAACGTATGCAATTTTATTAAAGTTGTATTAACATAACATCATCATAAAACGTTTTTGACTGATTATATTTTCATTCCGATTTATACCAGCACTTTACTTGGGTTAAACACATTAAAGGTACCGTTTTCAAAATCGGTACTGTTGGTCATATTTTTTTCCTAATTCAAGTACACAATCATACTTACTTGTACTTTATAAAAAACGGAAGCTAATACCGATATTATTTTCATCTTTTTATATATTTTAAAATAATTCTAAATCTGCATACCTCTAACAGTTACAGTTTCATATTTCCAGGACAAAACTAGACTGCCACAAGTGACCTGGTTTATTCAGAATCGGAACTTCTGCTGACTTACAAAGATGAGATAATTTAGAGAGTGATACATAAGAATTTGCTGGCATTATTTGGATAAACTATAAACCAGCGAGTTCCTGACTTGTCAGTATTTACATACTCACAGTAAATAAGCTTTTATTCTTATTGGTTCGGCGAGAAGGCACGTCCGACTTTTACAAATGGTGGAGTTATGTTTGCTATTTTTTGTACGCCTAACTTTACTCGTATATTTAGTTTCCTATAGAGATAAATCTTATGTTAAAGTTAATCCCGCTAGCCATTGCTGGAGAGTTTATCCTCACATTTTGTATCCACCATGATCTCGTAGATTTTTTAACATGATTGCCGTAGTGCGCTGTAGCACGGTTTCTCGGCTTAGCTTTCGTGGTGTCCGAGTCGATTCAGCAAACATGTTTTTTTTTGTAATTTACTCGAGTTTTTGTGTGCTGGGAAATGCGCCTGACCTAATTCCCTGTTTTGTACCTCGTAACACAAGGATATTTATCCTTACTTCGAGACCATGGCATAGAGTGGTGTGTTGTCCGGCGCATATTTATTTATTACGTTCGGTTGCAAAAAAAATTCTTCCTACGGCGCTCACATTTTAGAATTAGGTGGCGAAGTTTTCCCTATGAGCAGTAATATGGAGTTCTTCAATAGGGGTTCGAGAAGATTTTTGCGTGCATAGGCTGCGGTAACCGCTTACCATAAGCGGGCTGCGTGCGTGGTGTAAAAAAGTGTCTAATCCTCAAGCTTTGCAGCTCTTGAAGGGTGTTATCTTTTACAATTTATTTCACTGATATGTTGCAATGAAAACTCATTCTGAATTTTCCTACTAATAAGATTGTTTATCATTTCACGGTTCGAGTTAACCTTTTTGAATAAATCTATCTATACTAATGTGATAAAGAGGAAAGATATAATTGTTTGTTTGTATTGAATAGGCTCCGAAACTACTGGACCAATTTTAAAATTAGTTCACCAAAATGAAGCTACATTTATTAGGGAGTGACATAGACTATATTTTTTATGATATAACAAAAAAATCAGTGAAAAATAATAGTAAGTATATGTAAATCAGGTCGGTGAAACGCGGGCGAGATGTGCTGTTTTACCGACGCCGCCACGTGCAATTACATTTGACAGAACGAAGCTGCGAGGCTGCTAGTTACACATTTAATAATAAAAGGATGAAATCTGTTTTCTACGGACAATATTATCATATCGGAAGGATCAGCAGACGTATGGGAAATCAATTTGCTTCTTGTTTGTAAGAGCGGTTCTTTCTGAGAATTTGCCATTACGTTTTCTATCCAAATGAATGATAGACAAAATGAAACACACGTCGGCCCTTCGAGATTAAAGCGGGATTACGGAAGAATTGGTATTTTTACGAAGAATGCGAAAGCTAAAAACATTGTCTTGCTAAAAGGACTAGAAAATGTAAACAGTCTTTATACATAAAGTATTTTTTATTAGGTTCATACTATGCATCAATCTTAATGTAAGGATATATCATTACCATTTTCTGAATATCTTTATAATCATCACAATAGGCATTTTTATTTTCGCTGTTGCTAAGGATGTTCCTCAAAAAACCAATAAATTGCCTATGGGTACCATACGTGAACCGCCTGCAAAATGACCTTACCTGTACTTCTGTTTTGCTGGAATTTATTTTAATTATGTATTTAGAAATATTTAAGTATCTTTATCAGTCTCTTACGCCCATATTACAAGCTCTGCTTAGTTTGGGGTCAGATGATCTTGGTGTGAATTGTCCCAGGTATTTATTACTATTAAATAATTTTATTACTGTATCAACTAATATTTAAATAATGTACTTACTTATGTACTTTTACCGTAATTATTCAGTGACTGTTGCTGACTGCATCAAATGAGCGAGGTGGTTTTGCACAACATTTCCTGAAAGAAACTGGTGAGCGCCACGCGGACCGAAAATCTCTAAAATAATCGATTATTAAATTGATAGATGTAATAAAAAAAACCATCGGATAAAATACCTTCAGTTATCTTTAAACTTTGTTTTAGTAAAGATCAATTATTTTTTGGAATAAAACCAAAAAAAAAGACAAAATGTCATGAAAAGAGATAACTTTATCAAATCATGTGTCCACCGGATAGATTCTCTGTATTATCCTCTCAACAACATTAGTAAATTTTATTAGATTTTAAATTCACTGTTTACTACTTCAAAATTGAATTCTAAAACGTGTTTTTTGAACCACCTCCCATTAAAGGAAAATTATTCACACCGTTTATTTAAAATCTAAAACATCCAAATCACAACACATCTCAAATCATTTGTGAAAATGCAAAACATACTTATCAGTGAACAATTGAGCCGACCCAAAATAGTACACTCCATTGTTATTGCTTCTTCGAATGGAGTCGTATCATTTTATCTATTGCCATACCGTTCACTCGTCTCCTGCAGCCGATCAAGACTGACGGCCACAGATACGATAACGTTAATTGACAAGGCACCAAGCTCGAAAAAGTAGTATTGATATCCGATGTTCAGCCACGGACGTTTATTAAGAGTTAGTCACATTAGCGTGGACTGGTCACTTGGAAGCGTGGTCGGGTTGGTTGTTGGAGAGAATCCCCAGCGGTCCTCGCTGTCTCCAAAGCTCCCAGAATCTGCAGCATACTAGGGATTTAGGTGCTAATAGATTTGAGCATTCGTTTATATTAGAACATTTAAGTTAGTCGAACCACATTGCGAACATGACGCTCGATGTGTTGTTGTACCATTCATAGGAAAAACGTTACATTACAATGTAATGCTCTAGCAAATGCTCTGATCTAAACCCATCTTTATGGCTACGAATGGTATGTCTACATTTTTGGTCCAGCAGTGGACTTTTTGGAGCTGTTGATGATGATGATGATGGTATATTCCGTCAATCTGCTGTAGCGACTTATTTAGACTACTAACTGGTTCAAAAAAAACTTATTTTTATAGTTTCTTAAGTGGACTTTTATTATTACTAGATCAAACGAGTTACTGGTGCTACAAATGAAGTCGTATCATTTTGTCTATCTCTCTATTCCGGTCATTCATCTCGCGGGAGCCGATCGAGACTGACGGCCACAGATGTGATAACTAATTCACAAGTAACAAAGCTAGGATAAGTAGAAAGGGAGTACTTACTTAGAGACTTTAAAAGTAATTAGTAAAAAAACGCATGAAATACGAAATGATGTTCCGCAATCGACGTCTAATGGCTACGAAATAAATACTTACATTTTTGATCCAGCAGTAGCTGTTGATGATAATGATGATGATATACAATCTGTCAGTCTACCGTTGCTACATACGGGGCATGCCAAAAGGAGTTAGATACTCTTAACTCATTTGATTGACACTGGCAAGTTATACACCATCTTAAATGTTTATTGATATTTTTTTGAAAATAGAACACACATATATGTATATTTTTTGTTTGAATGAGCATCATTTTTCCGAAAATCTGGCGGGAATTCGCTTGCAGCAATGGAGCTCAGTCGACGTGATCTTCGCGCTTTGATAAATGATGACTATAAAAAAGTATTTAATTCGTTTGTTGAATTTAAAAGAGGACGGGGATGTCTCGAAGAGGAAGCGAAGACAAGTCGGCCGCCAACCGCGGTCACACAAGAAAACGTTCGTGCAGTCAAAAAACTTATTTGCGAAAACCGACGAATTACGTATGTAGAGCTGGGGCGAGAACTGGAAATTGAATCAGCAGCAATGCAAACCATAATTAACGATCACCTTTCTCTCCGTAAACGTTGTTCGAGATGGGTACCGCACAAACTTACCGATGAGCAGAAAGACCGTCGGGTGGATTGGTGCCTATTCATGATAGATGGTTTTCAATAAACAAATTAAAATTGAAATAGATAAATTCGACGGTGGCGAGAAAAAAAACGTGTAAGACATACTGACTGGTGACGAAACATGGCTATATAACTATGATCCCGAAAAAAAGCGACAGTCGACTGTATGGTGTTTTGAAGATAAACTAACTCAACGAAATGTTCGCCTCGTTTTTCTGCAAAACGGGTCATATTGCCACTGTAGTGCTAGAGGATCAAAGAACGCTGAACTCTGAATGGTATGTGACAGTTTGTGCTCCAACAGTAATATCAGCTTGGTGTGATAAGTGACCGAAGTCAGGAATCCGGCACCTTCTCTGGCACCACGACAATGCGGCGCCGCAAACGTCTGCCAGAACACTTGACTTTTTCAACTCAAAAAATGTGTCAATCCTTCCTCACCCACCATATTCCCCTGACCTAGCGCCTTGTGATTTTTACCTGTTTCCAAAAACTAAAGAAAAACTAAAGGGGAAGAGGTTTGAAAGCAAAGAAGATGCACTGGCTGCCTATAATTATTATGAGATTTATGAGGTGTCTAAAGAAGTGTATACAGGTATTTTCCAATGGTTCAAACGTATGGAAAAGTGTATACGTGCTCAACTTGTAATAAAGAATAGATTTTATAATTTTTGAGTATCTAATTTCTTTTAGCATGCCCCTCGTAGACTATTAACTAGATAAACTTATTTTTTTTGATTCTAAAGTTGCATACCATCACAACTTAATCCCAAACGGGGTATTCAGAAGGAAGTGACTATTGCCGTCATGATGAACGGAACACTCAGAAGCCCACTTTTCACCAAGGTATTAGAACCCATCGTGGTAGGTGGTGAGCCCTCCGCCGTTATCTGGGTTGATTTGGTTTTGTATCAATGTTTTCCATCACCGGAGAGTTAGTCGGAAATATAACAATGAACACAAAGATTGTGGTTCTGGCCAGATTTGAACTCTAGGCCACGACGCCCTAAAGTGGAGCTATTATTATTACATTAAACTATACATACATCCATACATACTTAACCGGGACAAATTACACCAAGATCCTGACCCCAAACTAAGCAGAGCGTTTACTATGAGTGTCAGAGTCTAATAAACATCCTTAAATATTTCTAAATACATACTTAAATAGATAATAAAAACCAGAGACACAACAAACACAACATTAATGTTTGTCATGGGTGGAGATCGAACCCACGACCTCCGAAGCCATAGGTAGGATCAGTGCCATTGCACTAACAGGCTAAACTACTATCGCTGCTACAAATGAAATCGTATTATTTTATCTATCTTTCTACTCGTTCAGTCATCTCCCGAGAGCCGATCGGGACTGACGGCCACAGATAAGATAACGCTAATTGACAACGGACGAAGCTCGGGAAGATTAATGAACGTCGGTGAAGTGAGCTGACGAAACAAAACAGGATATGTCAACGAGACGGAGGCGAAACGGGAAACAGTTGGAAAAGTTAGCGTTAATCAGTGGCTTATACTTGGCATTAGGATTTGGTACCTATTTGATAGGGATGAGTAAGCCGATAATATAAGCGAAAAGTGCCATACGATGAGGCGCTGGATTTAAGCGGCTTTCTAGATTAGGTTTACCACCCGTACTCTAAAATAAAGTATTGTTTTCTTTTTCATGTAGGCGTAGGCACTTTATAATCTACGACACCAATAAAGTATGCTAAAATACTATATTTACGTAAAACTGATTAATACTGTTCCGTTACCGGTTTTGAGACTGAATTCTGAAACGGTATTCACAGCCACAAAAGGCCGTTTGAGCGTTTTTGAGGAGAAAAACTAAAGAAACTATTAAATAGGTACACTTTCAGTAAGCTGTTTACTTTTTTTTTGCTCCCAAAATTAAAAAATACTTTTTTCGCCCTTAAAAAAAGATTACAACCCTATTTCAGGTGCACTGAAAATGTGTGATGTTTATTCATATCATTATTTATTCAACGTCTATCAATCAATGTAGGATTCTGCTCTTTTGCTCGCTTATCACTAGTTTTTGACAGGTAATACGAGTACCATGGCGGAAATCACAAATAACCGCAACGAGTTATTGTAGCTCAGTCCACATTCATCAGATTAAGTGGAGTGAGAATATTGCAGTGAAGAACAAGTATGGTGAAAAGATTTCCATATTTTTTCTGTCCTCTCAGCTTTTAACTCTGGTAAAAAGGCAGGCATAGTTATAATTTTATGTTAATTGAAAATTGATATTGACGACCGACTTGTTGTAATGGTTAAGAAGTTGGCTACTACACCAGAGGTCGCGGGTTCGATCCCCGCACAGTACAAACATTTGTGTGCATGAACATGTCTGTTTGTACTGGTCTGGGTGTCTCCTATGTATAATAAGTATGTATTTACAAAAGAAAATGTATTTAAGTATGTTTATCCGTTGTCTAGTATCCCATAACACAAGCTTTAATTAGCTTACTTTGGGGCTAGATGGCGGAATAATGTCCAGGGATATTATTATTATTATTATTCTCTTCATTTAGCTTAAAACTTAGGTATAAAATTTGTACAGTATTCCTACAAAAACAAAGATTTACAACAATAAAAAAAACTTTTGAATTATAATTATAAAAACAAAATACATAATCACAATTATAAAACCTAAGCTTAAATTAAAGTTATAAAACAATGATTTATAAAAATACTATAAAAACCTTAACCTAGGGTGCCGCCGGCAGCAGGGCACGCAAGGCCCAGACTACCGGTGGTTAGGGCTGCAGAGAGAGGAACCTCCTGACAATGCGAGCCGTGTCCAGGAGCACCGCCTTCTGCATCTGACCCTTGACCCAACCGCTGAGCGAGAGTCTCTCGAGGTATTGGTCGAGGCTCTTCGCTATTAAGCCGTTTGCCGATACGACTATCGGGACAATGATCGTCGAATCAACATTCCACATGGCGGTCACCTCGTGAGCTAAGTCAAGGTACTTGCTGAGTTTGTCCTTCTCAGCTTTTACGAGGTTATCGTCATGTTATTATTATTATTATATTCTTTAAAGTTCAGTTAGGTATAAATACTATTTACAAGAAGATTACCATTTTTAATGTGCTTGGTTTACTATTAAAATCCAAAAACACCTCTTTCAGAACGACCATAATTGCGTAACTAGACAAAATAAATTATTTAATTAATTGGGGAACAGGCAGTTCGAATTGCTTTGAAAGAAGCCCACAGTTTTCGTTCTCAGTTCGTTCAACAACTTAGATACAGCAATCAGTTATTTATCAACTAAGTATTTGTTTCGCGCCAAGATGGGCTGTTTCCCCACTTATTTCTTTCTTTTATCTTCTCCACGAATTTATTTTCTCGATCAAACTGTGATTAATTATTAGCAAATAAAGTGGAGTTTTCTCGGTGGAAATTATTCATACTGTTTTGAGTGTTCTATTACGCATGGATGCTGGTTTTATTATCTACACTCGGTTTAGAGCTCAATAAATAGTTTATAACGGGATAATACTGGGGATTTGGCGCCGGAGATACGTAAACATTGATTGAAACTACCCGAATAGTAGCTAGATTTTTATTATTATTTTATTTCATGGAAGCGATACGCCTATGTTCATGCATTATTAATTCATTTAATAAACTGTCTTTCCTCGGTTCGCGCGCATGGAATATTTGCACGGGAAAAATAAAGCACAAAAATGTTCATTGAACTAGTGAGTTGTTTTCCAAAATCGAAATAATATGCAGTGATCACAAAAGTGGGAAATATAAATGTAATTTTTTTTTACGTTTGGGTTTATTTGCATTTTTTGATACTAAGAAATGCTTTTTAAAAACACAAGTAGTCGTGCCTGACGGTGCGAGCGAATGCTCATTCTATCCCACCTCTGTGCAATTGTCTTTGTCAAGAGAATTTGAAGGGGGATAGAATAGCATTCGCTCGCTTGGTGTAAACGCACCGTGAAATATTATTACATATTGCTGGAGTCTCAGCTGACACTGACCGAACACTACTTTCTCGTCGCTGACACATTTTATCCAGATATTAGATACTCAATCATATGTGTATGTTAGTTGATACATACAGACATACATTCATACCATCACGACTATATCCCAAACGGGGTAGTCTGAGGCAAGTGACTGTTGCCGTCATGGTGAACACTCAGAACCCCACTCTTCATCAATGGTATTAGAACCCAACGTGGTAGGTGATGAGCTTTCCGCCGTTATCCGGGTTGGTTTGGTTTTTAATCGATGTTTTCCATCACCGTAGAGTTAGGCGGAAATTTAACAATGAACACAAAGATTTTGGCTCTGGCCATATTTGAACTTGGGACCACACGATCCATGAGTTGGTGTGCTAAACCACTAGTCCACGACGCTTTCGTCAGTTGATAAGGCACAGAAAAAGAGGTTTAGTTGTGAAAAGGGTGCTCCTACAGCTATAGGATTAAAATGTAACATTGATAATGTATTTGAATGTTTTTCATACTATTTCTGACATTACTGCCATTTGGATCGCACACTATTTTTCTAGTCCTATCTAAGCATAACTCTGTTTTAATTCTGTTAAGGTTCAAAAGTGTATTTATCATTGAAGATGGGATAATAGTCAGGATATAATGATAAAATATAATTACTTGTACAACAAAATATGTCAACAGCATACAATAGCAATTTGAAAAAGGACTCAAAGGGCTTTATCCATCCTTTTCTGCCCATTCTTAATAGATTGGCTGGCAACCTTGTTTGTACCTAATTTTGTCTTTGCAGTGCCTACCGATGCCTGGATTAGGCTTCCGTCGGGGGTCCTACCGGTGCCTTTGCAAGCGAGGGTTCTACTTCCCAAATACCACTGCTGATTACAGATATTACAATGGTAGTGACATCGAAGAGGAATACGAGAAAAATCTTTTGGTAAGTGAATTAATTCAGCTTTTTTTACTTTCAAGGAGATTGTGAATAGCATTGTTAAGGTGGTGCCTACAAAATAATATTTCCATGTTTTTATTCTAAAACAAAACTGCATATTTCATTAATATCTCGCATTTTGGAAGCTCAAGCTTAAATATATAAATTGGAACAAAGATTTGATTTCAGAGATTACAAACAAATTTAAGTTAACCAAAAAGTTTTAACTATAATTTACAGTTGAATAAACAATAATGTTGCCAGGTATCAACACAATCAATTTTAATAAAAGGAAATAAGAAAAAGGGCGTCCTGCCCCTCAAAAAGCATGAATATTCCAGAGATACTATTACAAATTGACAACAAATCCACATAATGCTGACCATTTCTCTTGCAGTTGCAACCTAGCCTATACTCTTACACGGACGCCTTCGAGTGCCTCCCCTGCGCCGAAGGCTGCGAGGCCTGCCTGGACGGGTCGCCCTGCGTGGCCGCTCTCAACTGGGTGGTCCGTTCCACCATCTTCGCCCTGGCCTGCTTCGTCATATCGTGCCTGCCGTTCATTGTATACTTCACCATCAAGTACGGGCATGTTCGGGTAAGTTTAATTAGCAAGATTCTTGGTTCAACAAAATGAAAACACCAAAAAAAGTCACGAGCATTCTCTAGTTGAGTCTGCTGGAACCGTATCTGGATTGAAATTGAAAATCCCGGAAAATGATTACTTTTTTGAATGGTGCCGATTGTAAAATGAAGTTTGCGTTATCATCTAAGACAGGCCTGTTGCACCGGAGGTCGTAGGTTCGATCCTCACTCATGACAAATATTTATGTGACGAACATTTTGTGTTTGTTGTGTATCTGGGTGTTATTATTTATATAAATGTGTGCATTTAGAAATATTTAAGTATGTTTAACAGTCTCTGACGCCCATAGTAAAAGCTCTGCTTAGATCTTGTTGTAAATGGTCCCAGATATTTATTTATTTAAGATGTTTAAAAAATAAATCAGTCATTCGGGGTTTTATTTTTAACGATATCTTTGAGTATTTTTCATATTAGTAGCGTTAATTTTAAGGACTACAAAGCAAATTTGTCTCCTAGTTTCGTTGTATAAATTCAATTAGCCGACACTCTTATTATATGTTAGGATTTCAGACGCGGGGTTTCGGTCAAAACCACAGCGGACAGCCCTCTTAGTCATATACTCCTATTATTTAATCCCTTATTTTCTCCTCGTTGGAAATAGGCACTTTAAAACGTTAAGCAAGACAGAAATAAATAAATAAAATATATTAGTGTATATTATAATAGTGCAGTGCAGCACGGTTTCTTGTCTTGGTTTACGTAGTGTCCCGGGTCCGATTCCCGGTCGGGTCAATTCAGGAAACGATCTTTTCTAAATTGTTCCGGGTCTGGGTGTGCTGTGAGACGCCCCTGGCCTAATTCCTCGTGTAACTCGTAACACAAGGATATTTTTCCTCACTTCGCGACCATGACAAGTGGTGTGTTGTCAATATTTATTTGATTGCAAAAGTAATACTTGATAAGGGTTAGTTAGGGATGAAATTTTAATACACTCCGTGGTATATTACTTGCATTTTAAAATAATAATTCGTATTTCAAAACACCCAAGCTACTATAGTTAGACCGCTTAATTGAGTCCTTGCCTGCGGGGTACAGGGGCGCGGGGGTAGGACGAGAACGGGGACCGCGGGGAGGTGCGGGCGGCAGGCAAGGTGTTCTGCCTGCCGCCCGCACCTCTCCCGCCCCCCGTTCTCGTCTAACCCGCGCCCCTGTACCCCGCAGGCGAGGACTCAATTAAGCGGACTAACTATAGTTTAAAGCATTAACCATTCATTACAGACCGTTCTTAAGATACTTTAGTGAAGGAGCATGCAATCAGTAAGAGCGGGCAAATATTGTTCACAAAATTAAGTTAAGGAAGGCGAAGTGCATTATACTAGCTAACGGCTAAAATCATGGAGATGTAATCTTAAAACTAGCCTAAGGATATATACAAATTATTGCCTTTGTTGTTTCTAGTCTTTTGCGCCTAAGCCTAGGGGTCGTTCGTTACCATAGTATTCATTCTAAATTTTGTGTTAAAACACCGAAAAAAACCCTTATGTAACCCGGATAACGGAGGACCACCACCTACCACGTTGGGTTCAAATACGCTTGCGAATCGTGGCCTTTTGAACGTGCCGTCACCATAAGCCACAGTCAATTTGCTCTGCCTACCGCTTTTGGGCTATACATAGTCGTTATCGCATGCATGTACGACTCAACAGAAGTCGCTGAATTTCAGAGTATGGAAACCATTTACCAATAACCAGTCAGTTTTACAGTCAATAGCAGTAACCATTTCATGGCGGCGAATGATGTACATGTTCCAATGGAGCCTCCAAGTTTAATAAGCGAAATGTTTATTTTGCGCTCTAGTTAATAAAGCTTTTTTGCAGGTCGTCCGTGCAGCTAGCCCGGCCCTCCTCAGGGTGATCGTCCTGGGAGCACTCCTCATCTATTGCACCACCCTGGTCATGTATGGCCGGCCTTCCGTGTTTACGTGTACGGCAAGAGTTTGGCTGAGAGAAGTCGGCTTCTGCCTCACTTATGGTGCCCTGATGCTTAAGACGTGGAGGTAAGCTTATGAGTAAGATTATATTTCAAATTTTGCAAATACGAACTACGTAGAACTTCACCACCCACTAAAGTGAGTGACGTAGCCCATTCGGTTAATAAGTTGAAGTGGTAACAAGCCTGACGAAAAGAACCGACGGCCATCAGGGATAAAAGTTCAAGGCTGGCGACCTTTTAATAGCAAACGCCGCGTGAGACGCCGCCTTACAAGGTAGACATAAACAACGTCAAACAGAACTGGCATATTGGCTGAAAATGTAAAGAAATGAAGGTATTTAGCTGTAGGCTTTGAAACAAAAAACTACACCATAACGCTCGAGTTTTAGGTTTGTATCTAATGTACACACGATTGGCGTGGTGCGCTGTAGTTTTTTCTCGCCTCGATTTCCGTAGTGTCCCGGGTTCGATTCCCGGTCGGGTCAATCCAGTACACGATCTTTTCTGAATTGACTCGGGTCTGGGTGTGCTGGGAGACGTTCCTGGCTTATTTCTTTGTGTGGTACCTCGAAACACAGGGATGTTAATCCCTCCTTCGAGACCATTACAAGAGGTGTGTTGTCTAGCGCATATTTATATTTCTATTTAAAAAAAAATAGCAAATGTGATATGAATACGACGATACAATTTTTCATAATATGACGATTTAAGATTTAATTTTATTTAATTGTGTAAGTTGAATTATATTATCAAATTGTGACCTATATTAACCTGTAATCTAATAATTCAAATTGTGTGTGTTTATGACCTAATAATTAAAACTGAATCCAAGTTATTGTATTTCTACGCCAACAAACGGTGGCAGAATATGTAGAGCTTTTCATAGCTGCTAAGATCATTGTAACCATATTCTTGGAAATAAATGATATCGTATCTTATCTTATCTAGCCGTTGGGATCCCAATGCTAGGCAAAGGCCTCTCTTCCGCCATTTTGCACACGTCTAGTTTGAGGTTTCAATAGATAAAATGTTTTAGTTAATGAAATGCTTACTTGTAGCCGGTACATTCTTCTCCACTTTGTCAGTTATGAAAAAACTGGTAGCTAACGTAATGCTTGACGGCCATACAGAGAAAAACATCTGAAAATTGTCTGGCACGAAAATGGTTTAACTCCTCCAAATAGATTTCCCCGTATCTGTCATTGCGTATAAGCAATATGAATCTAATGGAGACCAATAGAGTCGAAGCGCTGAATCACGCTGACGGCCTTTGACAACTCACGAGATCAGAGACGAAACATGTACGTACATAAAATGGAAACGTGTCTGCGAAATGAAAACGTGCAAGGATAAATCTCAGTCAGCATTCTATCGAAAAAATGTGTGGGAACAGCCGGTTTCTAAATAACGAATGAGGTTTAAATATACTTTAGTATATTTTATATCGAGGGACTAAACGAAGCCATAATATACCAGAGGTGGTTTGACTCCCGAGCGTGCGAGGGAGTCAATGAAACCGAGGGTATATTAAGTTGGCGTTTAGTCTCGGGGTACAAACTGTACTATTCACCTTGAGTGCGAGAAAAATAGTCAATTTAGTACAAAAACATTCAATAAATATTACTTTAAAAAAAAAATCACAAATGTTTCAATACAACTTTCGTAAGTTTTGTTCTTTGCTCGACGTCAAACTCTTCACTGTCACAGGACATTCTTAATAAATTTATTTAAAACCGGAAAAATAAACACTCGACAAAAATTCAGAAATTTACGCAGTCAGTTTTTTTTTCCTAAACCAGTCACAGATTAACAATTTAAAACACAAGGCGCCACCTACTTTGCGGACAAACCATGGAACTAAAACTCTCAACATTTTCGCAAAGAAGGTGGTCCGTCCACACTCCACAGATAATAGTATATTTACTGGTTGTTAGAGTTTGTCTATGTCACATGAAGGAAATTAAAAAACGAATTACTTTTTACTCCTTATAGACTAAAGTGGTCACTTTAGTCCCGCTTCGTAGGGCTATATTGGCGTACTTTTAGAGCATGAGAAGTGAAAAATACTTTTTCTTTTAAATATTTATCTGTTATTTCTGTAAGCTTTTGGTCAAACGTTGGACACGTCCAATGTTTGAAAAGCCTCCAGCTACTCAACTGTTGTTCAGTTGAGTGTTTTTTCGGATATTCCAAAACATAGCCCGTTGGCCATTTGGCCATTTGGCCATTTTATTCTTTTGGGTTTTAAAATGCTGATAAAATGAATATGCACCAATTGTTGCGATGGCTTGACTATGGGAGCTTCAACCCAGGATAAGGATGGTATATAGGCTAGATAATTTATCTACGTTGCCCCATTAAATACTAGGTACCGGTTATTAAGGGAGTATACATATGTACATAAATAAATAAAAATAAATATCCCTGGACATTATTCCACACAGCGCCATCTAGCCCCAAAGTAAGCTAATTAAAGCTTGTGTTATGGGATACTAGACAACGGATAAACATACTTAAATACATTTTCTTTTGTAAATACATACTTATTATACATAGGAGACACCCAGACCAGTACAAACAGACATGTTCATGCACACAAATGTTTGTACTGTGCGGGGATCGAACCCGCGACCTCTGGTGTAGTAGCCAACTTCTTAACCATTACACCAAGTCGGTCGTCAATATCAATTTTCAATTAACATAAAATTATAACTATGCCTGCCTTTTTACCAGAGTTAAAAGCTGAGAGGACAGAAAAAATATGGCAATCTTTTCACCATACTTTTTCTTCACTGCAATATTCTCACTCCACTCAATCCAATGAGTGTGGACTGAGCTACAATAACTCGTTGCGGTGTGCTACAATAACTTGTGTGCATGTGTTGATGAATGTTTGTTATCATAAATAACATTAAATTTAACATCCAAGATCTATGCTGGCATGAATAAGTTTATTTTAAAGTTCAAATACGAGTATCCAGTAGGTAATTCTACCACTAGTTGCTACTTTAAACTTACGCGTACTGTGTTTTACACCCATGACAGTCGCTGGCGTCTGTGGGGACATTTTTGGATGGGATTTCGTAACATCTATAGTTTGTCCAATTCAGGATGATAATTTTGACAGCTTTCAATAGAGATGGGGTAGTTTATAATCGATAGTTCATCTATTCGATTATCAATTTATTATTTCATAGAACTTGGAATCGTTAGATAAAAGTAAAATGTTATGCGAATATTTTATTTTGCAATAGATAGTTAAATAAATAAAAATATATTAGTAAATTAAATAAGGTAGGTATTAGGATTGAAGTTTTTTATTACTTATGTTATGGTGCACACCCTAAATCACTTTTTTCTTCCTCTCAACGCTACGATTTGTCTTTTCGACGCCTTTCGTCTACGGGAATACGCCGTAGCACCGTAGTACGTGTACGGTAGCATTTATTCACCGTAAACTGCGCACTGACTGATCTTTATGATAATTATCATCGTCATCATCACTAGACGAACTGTCCCTTAAGTTTATTATCAATTCTTGTGCACAAACGTTTTCTAAGTATACATCGCGCTTCCATTCTTCCAGTGTATTTGTTTTCGTTGCTCAACGTCTTTTCTCCACTCTTAAAATATTTTTGACTTTGACTTTGACTTTCATGACTGGTTGTAGTGTTGCCGAACTCTTAGATCCATCCGATTACATTGGACAATATTTAGGTTCAAAATCTTGATTATATTTAATCAATGTTTTTACAGATAATTACAAATAACTTTTACACTAATCAAAGTTATTAAACTGTATTGAAATAAAATGTTGAGCTACATAAACATACCATCACGACTTTGTCTCAAACGGATGTAGTCAAAGACAAGTGACTGTTGCCGTCATGGAGAACGGAACACTCAGAAGCCCACTTTTTACCACACATTAGAACCCAACGTGGTATGTGAGCCTTCGGCCGCTATCCGAGTTGATTTGGTTTTTTATTTATTTACACTTCAGAATTTGTCGGAAAATAAACAATGAACCTAAAGATTTTGGTTTTGGCCAGATTTGAACTCGGGACCACACGACTCGCGATCCGAGTTGGAGTGCTTAACCACCAGGCCACGACGCTCTCCGTTGTGCTTACCCCCCCCTAATCTTAAATTTGAATGTAAGATTAATTTATTTCATAACCGATTTTATAATTTCTGTTGCTATTCGTTTGCAAAGCACTGCAATAAGCGAGCGGCACCCGTTACTTAAGTACGATATTATCTGTTCAAGTGAAAAAAATGCAATACTTCATAGGCGTGAACTTCCAAAATTATCATCCTCAATTGGACAAACTATAGTTGAAAATGGCGAACAAGTTGCTCTGTAGTTAACTATTGTAATTTACGCAAGATAAACTCATGTTGGAGGTATTTTCTCATAACCTTGCATCTAATGCGTTTTAATACTGTGTGGTAATATAATCTTAAACCCGAAGGAATATAGAGCACGTACTTCTCTTACATAATAATGCGTAAACTCATCATAACAGTCTCCTGATTAATACTAACCTTTTCAACTCCCATGACTCCTCCAATATATACATATTTCAAAACTTATACCCTTAACTTTTCCATTAAAGAACCCCTAAAGAATATACACTTACAAAACGTATGCTTGTTTGCGTTTAATAAGGAACCTTATTTTCTAATCAGTACAAATATTTTAAGGTGTGAAAGCATCCATGAACAAGAAACTGTTTTTGTTGTTCGTTCTGTTACGATATTAATTAGGATGAATCAAACATTTTAACAAAATTGTTTCTTTTTTCAGTACTTGTACCACGAGTTGCCACTTTAAATTTACGTTATCATTCTCGTAAAAGAATGTATTAGGATTTGACGTTGTAATTTTTTTTATTTATTTATTATAACACAAAAAAATTACAATTTAACAACTACATATTTACTTCCCTTTCACAAAACAATAAACAAGCATTCATCAATCTGACAGGCCTATCCGCAAACACATCACACTCAGACCCAGGTTCCGTTTTAAGAAGCCTATTCAGTTGGGCAAGCCATATCATGTCAAGTCATATCATGTCAAATTTCAATACTTTTTTTCACGCGAACGATAACGTAAATCTAAAGTGGTAACTCTTGGTAGGCGTACCTACTGGTAGTAGGATAATATAATGACTACTTTAGTTTTTATTATTGATGAAAAAATGATGTTCCTTTATCAAATCTTAGTAAGTGTCGACTATCGAGAGTCAGGAAGAAAGAACAATATTTATTTTCGAGATATTTTTTTAATAAATTGATTGATACTACAGTCATTAAATCAACTATAAATTATTGACCATACTTTTTAAAAGCATCTACTGTAACGGAAATGAAGTAACTATTTCGTAAATTTTAAACAAGTATTAAGGATCGAAATAAGTTCGACATAGTACGAAAAATCTATCTCCCTTCTGTAACTTTTATTGCATTGCTCAGATTCGAAATATTATTATTTCCCATGTGGCAGTAAAAAAATATCTCTTTGATCCAAACAAGGAAGATGGGTTGATTTATTTCTATTTACGTTTATCCGGCTAATGCAACCTTTGACGTTGCCATTTGCTACAAAGGTGGCTCTATTTTTTTGTTATTAAAGATGTATTACGTGGTAGACATTGATCTAAAATCATCGAATATTATCAAATAAACCAAACTCTGGCTTTCAAATATTTTGTAAATAATAAGTTAGCTCGAAGCGTTGCTTACATTATATTCATAAATTTGTATATATATTTATAGCTAAGAAACGATACTCGCTGTGTGTGTTATCAAACCATTAGTGGGAACATTATTAAATAAGTTATAGTACTTATAGTAAACTAGATATTATTTAGACTAGAAATACGAGAAGTTAACATAGCCAAACATTTTAAATATGCAAATGGCAAAAAAGGTTGAAGCAGTTTTTTTTTCAAATAGGTAGTAATTGTTGTAAATGGGCACAGTCAGAGCCTTGATGGGGAATTATACAATTACTATGATCATCAATAACATAACATATTGAATCTGGACTCAAATGTAGCCTATACTCGTATGTTGCAACTGATTAGTTATAATTTCACTGCGTGTGTGTGTCTGTGTGCCGTCAAACTGATTAGTTAGACGACACGATTGGCGTAGTGCGCTGTAACACGGTTTCTCACCTCGATATCCGTAGTGTCCCTGGTTCAAATCCCGGTCGGGTCAATTCAGGAAACGGTCTTTTCTGAGTTGACTCGGGTCTGGGTGTGCTGAGAGACGCCCCGGCTTATTTCCTTGTGTGGTACCTCGTAACACAGGGATATTAATCCCTACTTCGAGACCATTACCAGTGGTGTGTTGTCTGGCGCATATATACTTAGTTTATTGATTTTATTTAAAATATTGATTTTATTTGAAATATTGACTTTATTTAAAACATTGATTTTATTTAAAATATTGATTTTATTTAAAATATTGATTTTATTTAAAATATTGATTTTATTTAAAATATTGATTTTATTTTATTGATTTTATTTAAAATATTTATGCTAGAAGTCGTCGAAAACTGATGGGTTATCTAGGACTTATCAAGTCAAGTATAAATGATACAGACAGCCTCGCATCGATACAGACAGCCTCGCATCGCTACTTGCGTACTTATAATATTTTTTATGAGTAGGATACAAAAAATTTCATGTGTATAAATTACGTCTTTCTTCCACAGAATATCAGTGATATTCCAAGTCCGATCAGCAAAGGCGGTCAAGATATCAGACATGTACCTGCTCAGGCGCATCGGCATCATAGTGGGTGTGGCTTGCGTCTTGCTTGCGATACGGACGCTGGTGGCGCCGCCTGCCGTCATAGTGGGGAGAACGAAGGACGACTTGAAAGCGTATTTGTGCAACACTGATTGGTGGGACCATTCTTTTACAACATGTGAGTATTTTAATCGTAACTAAATTGATTGATAACGGCCAAGGTCGCCGATACATGAGTGATGAGTTAATTTCAAAGTTAAAATGCCTTCTCATCATCATTTTCTGCCCTTTGACAGGAATTATCTTCACTAAGTTTAATTTAACATATCGAGTGATACCTCAGGTGTAGCACGTGTGTCCATAGGCTGCGGTAACCGCTTACCATCAGGTGGTCCGCATGCTTGATTGTCACCGACGTGGTATAAAAAGCTAAACCATAATGTTTCTTTATTAAGATGTTCAAATTGTGCTATTTATTGCTATATTAAGGAGTTCTTCAAAATGATTTGATTAGGATTGTGTACTGTCATAGCATAGAATTAGAATTAGAATAGGCGGGCAGCATTTTTTTCCCACTGACGTTATTAAGTAAAAGTTTATACTCTGACTCTCAAAGTGTAGCAATTTATGCGTGAAAAATAATTATCTCAAAGTTTTCACAAACATTTAAGAGCTAGTGCTAGTGCACTAACATTTTCGACTATAGGTGCTTCTTTCTGATCCTAACGCAAACTAACTTATAATAATGTATCTTTCATAATGAAATTCCAGAAACTCTGGCTACTTGTTACCCTCTTTGTAATAACCCAAAAAGCTCCAAAAGCTGGAGCAAGTTGGCTGAATAGCCGACAATATCCATTACCAACATTTCCTTGCAGTCTTTAAGAAGCTCCAATTTGCCAAACTACACAACTCCTGGATGCTAACACAGGGGCTAATTATATTTGGCTTGAGTAAGCGTGCTAGTGCACTTGCCTGCTAACTCGCTCGATGTGATTAGATTTTGAGTGAGCGTCTGGAGACACTGCTGCCTTTGAGAGGTAGGGGACTGCGGATTTTGAATAATAAATCTGCCTATTTGGATGCCTTGCGGAATACTAGACCATCATCATCATCGACAGTATGACTACACAGGAGCTGGTTATGACTAGGTTTAACGAGGAAGATTGTTTTTTTATTGGGATTGAGCCCCTGGCTCAATTCCTTGTCTGGTACCTCGTAATATAGGGATATTAATCTCCACTTCGAGACTATGACAAGTGGTGTGTTGTCTGGCGCATATTTCTTTTATTTATTTATTTTTTTACTAAAAAATATCCTCTTGTGTAGGATCGGCCACGTGCAAGTGATACCTGTGGTGTAGTACGTGTTAAAAAAGCTGCGGTAACAGCTTACTATCAGCAGACCTACCGATTTTAAAGCCACTCGCAAGCATATTTTTGCTGTCTGTCCTTGTTTATGTTTTTTGAAATATCTTGCAACACAATGTGCCGAGTTCTAATTGTCTTTGGAACGCAGTTTATGTCTGTAGAAACACAAATAATTTATAAGTGAATTTTTTTTTTAGCAATTAACAATGCACTATTTTCTACTAGAAAAATTCGACCTGATCCTAGGGACTTAAGCGGGATTCGAACCCGCGACCTTCCACAGTCCGGGTTTCTGCTCTTCCAACTGAGCTATCGAGGCCGTTAACAGACCTGGCGAATTTATCTAGTGTAATTTAATTTGTAAGCCAACGTTGTTTCATCAATGTTATAGGCAAGCGCCACCACCTGGACTGTGGAAGGTCGCAGGTTCGAATCCCGCTTGAGTCCCTAGGATCAGGTCGATTTTTTCTAGTTTCTATCTTTGTGTAGGAAATAATTTAAATTTCTGAAAAAGAAAATGCTTGATAGAAATCGCAAAACTGAAAATAATCTCACGCGTCCAGGTGAAATTAATGTCATACATCATTGTGATCATCAAATTCACGAACTAGTGTTCAGTTTTAGTTTGCGAGAAGGGAAGCGGAAATCGTTGCATACACATGAGTCTCTTGAGCGCTTAAACTTACGTCGACTGGGGACTTGTTAATAAACAGGTTACTACTGTCAATATTCTGAGCTACAGCTTATAACTGCTAGAACTAATAACTTGGAATCAAGAAGTGTTGCACGCAATAAATATCGATAGATTATTTTCAATGCTCTATAACGTGACCAAAAAGAATTGTAAAAAAAGACCTATCGATCAATAGCCAATAATTTGTGATACCTATTGATTGATAACGGCAAAACCATCGAAATATTTTTATTGATATTTCCTGCCTCCGTAGCCGAGTGGTTCCAGAGCTCGGCCCGAAACCCGGAGATCTTGGGTACAATCCCCAGGTCAGTCAAAGTGTGTTTTCGGAGTTTTCGGAACATAGCCCGGGTTTGTGATCACCAACCCGCATTTAGCAAACGTGGTTATTAAGCCAACACCCATCCATTGTAGCGATGACTTGATTCTAATGATGGAGGCCTTTTTTACCCAGCAGTAGGACTGGGGACAGTATATAAGCAAATTACTCTTTTACTTTACTTTACTTTACTTTCCTACGTTTGATATAAATGTATTGCAAAAATTGCGAAAAACAGTCAATGCTAATAAAAATCCTTAAAATTTCTCATTATACTACCATGATGGACCAGATCGTTAATTACCTAGTCTTACAGGTGCGATTTTGATCAATCGACTGCCTGGTGCCTAGTTACAAAATAATAAATGTTATTAATAAATTTGCGCAGGAACTAAACAACCTGATACCACCAACACTCTACTTTCTACCACCGGACCACTAGACGCCGGGAGGGCTTCCACCCCCATGTGGTTGACTTTCCAACAATCCGCACCCAACGGTTTGCTGCGTCTTTTCTGGTACGCACCGCTAGGGAGTAGATAGTCATTTTCTGGGTAAGCGTGTACCACCATCGGCCTCGTCATAGCTTTCCACCAGGCGAGACTGAGCCCAAACGCAAACCCATCTAAAATAAAATAAAAATGGGTAAAATGCATTACTCTAGGATGAGAGAAGACCAGACCCATGTTATTTATTATTTATTAGGTAATGTTGCAGCTTATTTTTGGACTCAAATACATGGACATGTGGTGTAGTATTTTTTCACAAAGGTAACAATACCCATTTTATTCATGTCGTAGATTGGCTAGTGTGGTATTTGATTTTTTGAGATTGAACCGGATCGAGTTAACATAACACTCATTAATCTAGGCTTCGAATAGGAGGCAATTAGGCAAAATTATTAAAAGTGCCTTTCTATCCTTTAAAACTATCGATAGTTATGCAGCCCTAGTATCAAGTTACGTAACGAGTTCCCATGACTAGAAACACAAACGTTATTAGCTCTCCTAAGTTCAATAAAATGTCAAGTCCCCTATGAGATTTCAATCGGTGCTAGCAAACATTTGCCGAAGATTCTAAGTGCAGCCAGTGTGAACTGTAGATTGCAAATCGAAAACTCTATCTACGAGTATCTAAAAACAAGCATTCTATGGATAAGATAATATTTATATATGTGCTAGACCAACACACCTCTTGTAATGGTCTCGAAATAGGGATTAATATCCCTGTGTTACGAGGTGCCATACAAGGAAATAAGCCAGGGGCGTCTCCCAGCTCATAATAGTTATAATGATTGGCTCCTTTTCTGTGAAACCTGTAAAAAGTTGGATGCCGAGACATAGGCAGAAAGCTTTTTTGTTATAATCCACCTTCCAGAGTTGGTTATTGAAATTAATATAGAGAGAGACAGACACACTAAAAGATCGGTAGATAACTATTTTTTTTTAAAATTTGATACCAATATTTAATGACGAATTCTCCTAAATGTATTTAGGCCTTATATATACCAATTTTATTAAGAGGAAAAATTCGATTGTTTGTTTGTAATGAATAGGTTTCGAAGCAACTAGACCCATTTTCAAAATTCTTTTACTAATATGAAGTTACACTATCAGCGAGTGTCTTAAGCCATATATTTTGATTTTGGCTATGTTTTGGCGGGAGAAACAGTCTACACGGGCGAAGCTTCTGACGGCCAGCTAGTATTGAAAACGATCTCCTACTACTATGTCTCCAATTGAAAAACTTATTAACAATAACTTATGTTAACTAACGAAATATAATTGTATTTTTATGCGTGCTTGTTAAAAGCACGACTTAATATTATGACATTACAAAAAAATTAGATAAATTAATTAAAAACAAAAAAAACATTTAAAAACTTAATGTTGCCATGCCACTTAGAGCATTAATACCCATGCCACCGCGAGTTCGGAATTTGATTCAGTAGAAAAGATTTCGGCAAAGTTTTTTTCCTTATCTTATCTCCATTGACATTATACAAGTCACCCAGCCGTAATCACAATATGCGTAAGATTAGCACAGCAGTATGCCAAACATCTGAAGTTGAATCGCGTCGAACATTGTACAGTCAACAGCAAAAGTTGAATAATGAACTACATTCTGCATTGGTTTCAGTTTCAGTTTCAATCAGTTCGAATACCTATAATAATAATAAATTCAAGTAAATTGCCTTTAAACTGTCCCACAGTTAGGAAAAGGTCTCCATCATTGCAAGTAATCACGGCATTTGATGGACATTAGTTTAATCACTGCGCTGGCCAAATGATGGTTGGAAATCACAAGTCTAGGTTATGTTCCGAAAAATCCACAAGCACAAAGTGTGTTCGTGGATTTTGACGTGATGTGACTTCTTTCACCGACAGTTTTACTGTTACTTAAAACGACCAATAGAATAAGGTTTGTTTTTATTACAGTTTTTACTATTTTTACGAGTATCATGTTAGGGACGGTAGACAAAATAAAGAAATGACAAAATTGGTGGTGAAGCCAGCCTGTTCGGTGGGTTGGTGTCCGTCCAAAACGTGGCTTAATCAACCCTGTATATTTTCAATCAATCATCAATTAATTAAATAAAAACTTTTTCCAAGCAAAACCCATCTCAGTTCTCGGTTGAATATAAGCTAACCTTACTATTTACCTTTATTACTAAATTTTATTCGAATCTAGCTACGAGTATAGTGTTAATTTTTTCGGAATACGTGTGGTACGAATAGTAGTAATAGAATAGTAATAGGAAGTTAATGGTTTTATCAAACTATTTTCGTAACGTTTATTTATGATTTTATATTGATTCGAAAAAAAGTAGAACATAAAGCTGAGTGTGAACAGTTACAATCTGATTGATCATTAGCCGTCACAATATTTCGCCATTGTATAAAAAATATTTCGTTACTACTGAATACTATTTCGTTACGTTTTTTTTTTTTTGAGATATAGACTCTTAGTTTCACAAAATAAGAAATACTTCTTACAAAGTCGTAGTAAAATAAGATAGTGTATGATTTGACACTTTTAAATATTTGATTACTCAATTTCATTCTAATCTGGTTAAACTCTGTGAAATAAAACTAACTTTATTTTATATGCTGTAGGCACAATTGACGCACTTTTTTTTGGCATACTCAGTAACTTCACACTATTGATATTTTATTGGATCTGGCTTTAGTCGGGCCAGGAAACGTGGTTCCTAGCCCGACCACAGTCGTTCTCTTATTACTCGAAAAGTATGAGGCACAAATTCGTGGGACATGTGGCACAATTAGGCACAATTAAAATGACGATTTGGGTGCCAAAGTAAAAACTCCGTCCTATGTCGTGGTCGGGGGGCCAGGAGTCGCAACACATTTTGACCCGGACATTATTTTTCTCCATCTGTCTAAACAGGGTGTCCCTGCAAGTAAGGATCTAATCGAAAAAGCGCATAGGTATTTTTCGACCTTTTTAACCCTATCAATATTGGTCCGATTTTCAACCGTTAAAAAGCTATGATCAATTATAGTTTTTTTCAGAAAATCCCTTAGGCCCATACAAAAACATTTTATTAAAAAACATTTCGCACACACACACCCAATAAAATAACTATTTTAAGTAAGATAAATCCCCTGCTAATCTTATAGCAAAATAAGATGGTACCTTTGATACCTTTTTTACAATTATTTTTGCATGGACTTAGAGGATTAACTAAAAAAAACTAAAATTGATAATAACTTTTTAACGGTTGGAAATCGGACCAATATTGATGGGGTTAAAAAGGTCAGAAATGACCCCAGCTTTGCGCTATTTTGGTTTGATCCTTACTTCCAGGGACACCCTGTATAAGTATTGTATTTATAAATATTTAAAAATGTTTTTCAGTCTCTCTGCTTAGTTTGGAGTCAGGTGATTTCGGTGTAATTTGTCCCGGATATTTATTAATTTATGGATTTCTCCGCCAACCCGGGACTTCAAAATTTCTGGCCGAAATCTGTACCTACTCGAACATGGATGCGTTTGTAATATGCAATATTACATTAATATTATTCGGAATTGAAAATGCTTTATAGTTTTCCTGACACATTTAAAAATCCATCCGTTCTGCTGTTGACTATACCAAAAGATCAACTTAACCCTAAGTCACTGAGAGACTTGGAAGGGGCACTGGCGAAGAGGATTAGAGACCATGTAGTCCGATTTACGGGACCACTAGCTAGTGTCAATGGGCGGGTCTGTGTCGAATAACGAATAGCCTTCGGAACTGCCAACTGGAATAGATTAGAGGAATGCTAGCTTAGAAACTAGGCTGCTTGGGTTTAGAATAGAATTGATTATTTATTCAACGAAAACGGGAAAATTGCTATTTAATTCTCAACAATACTATGGGTATTTGGGTAAGGTAATAAATTATTTTAACAACTATACAAATTACAACTACTATACTATTACAAAAATAGCATTAACAAAATTTGTTATTTCATGATATGAAACTTTTTTTTATGAAATTTTTACTTATTATCTAGTGTTAATATGGAAAAAATATGATCAACATCACCCACAAGGATAATTAGGAAATTAAGAACTAAAAAAAAAAAAATATGTTTACAAAATGTCTAATTTAATAAAAGATCCTTCTTTTAAAACGAAACAAATTCAACAATTCTACAATTTTATTTAAAACAGGACTAATACACGTTGATAGTATTGTTATTCAGGAACCTCCAGCAATACCTGATGCCACAGTGTAAAACTATAGCATAAACCACAGTACACCCAGACGAGCAGAAGCCAAGCTCAAAGCCTGCAATTGAGCAAAGGAATGTTGTTATCACACCGAGTGGGTTAGAGCAATGTGGCCAATTATACACGAGCCAACAAGCTGAAGTACTATAATAGCTTGTGTTTGTTGTATAACCGACACCATTGCAACTTGTGAGTAAACTTACGATTGAGTGGATGATAACGCTTATGGCTTCCAAAGCGTCCAAACCACAAGGAATGTTAGGTTTGTTGAAACTGGACCTGAGAAGCATCAAACTGTTAGTGGCATAAGCATAATCTACAGTACCTACAGACTGTTTTGTACTAAAATTGGTGGTGTTTGGACTTTAGCAGAAAAAAAAAATTAAAGCCACACATTTTATTAGCGTGATGACAAAACTTCCTTGATAAAAAATGGCACAATAGGAGATACATTTTTTACACTTAAATTTGCAGTTATTTTAAAAAATTTTGTTACATGTAGTGGTAGTGCTATGCTTCGGTATGTTATTTGATTTAAGTCGCTGCCGAACAATCTAACCCCACACTTAGATTAAAATGCCATGTTATAATCCTAGATACACGTTCTAACAGCAGTATATTGTAATTCCTCACTTACATTGAACATACAGTAAAATATATAATGAAGGTTTCTGAGTATTTTACTGTATATCACTTGCAATATACCGATTGGTGCCCTACACCACAAATTACGCATGCGGCGCGGTGCGCCCAGGACAGATACTCCGCTTAGAACCGCCATTTAATCACGCACACAGTCACAGTGAGTTTACAGGCGATACCGGTTGAGGATCGGTCACGCGGCCAGTCGCACTGTCGCGTGTTTTTGTCGAACTTGGTGCAATTTTTCATATGATGTAGGTATTTTATTTTTGGCGAGTTATGTTCTGTCAAATCGGGCTCATACCTACCTACTTCAAATTCAGAGTGATTATAGTAGCAACCCTAGGCGGTCAGGCAAGCTTAGGTAATGGTACTGGAAATAGGCGAGAGTGGTCTTTCTGTAAGCTCTTTATTTTGTGCCTACACTTGAACACGCTCATCCCAACTGTTCATCAGTTCTACGGCTGAAGTGACCAGCCAACTATTGTTTCTTTATTCACTGGTGGTTGAACACAGATTTCTGTGTTTGTTAATTTAATGACTGATATAACGCCAATAGAATAGCTAACTATTAGCATAGAATAGCTAACCATTAGCATCCATCCTGTTTTGATTACTACAATTTACTGCGCAATGAAGTTAAACGGTTGATTGGTCATTTAGTTTAAGCTTTAATTCGATGCCGTTGGTTCTAATTGGTTAATCTAGTCCAGCTGATGAATAATGAATTGTGTTTAAATTACGAAGATCCTGACATAATATAATTATAACTAAAATTATACGCTTTCGAGGAAGAGTGGGTAAGAAAGCTCGGCCTGAATCTGTTGCAGCTTTTGATAAACTACTTGCATTTGAGAAGCGTGGTTATTAAGCAAATACACGTCCAGTGTAGCGACGACTTGGTTTCAATAATGATGGACTTTACTCGGGTGGAATGACATATTAAACCTGGAAAAACTCTTTTAAAATAAGGTTTGAAAACCCGAGTAATGAATGGAACCTCAATCATTTAAATAAAACCACCGGCGTATCCATTTAAGTATCTGTCGAAATGCGGGCTGGCATAAAACCGATTATCATTTTGTTCAGTTAAATGTTAATTGGTAATCAGTTCGCAATAATACTCTTTTTTGCTTATTGCAAACAACCGCGAACAGCGGTCCATGCATCGGACATCCGTTTGAATTGAATAAATCATACAAAGTACGTGAATCGTTTTGTTAAACGAAACTGTATTTAGATAGATATTCTAGTACGTATATTAAAATATCTTAGCCAGTGATTGAATAGATTATCGAATTTGACAGCACAAAGATGAAACTCAGGGAGAAGCAAGGCCATTTAAATAAATAAATGAATATGCGCCAGACAACACACCACTCATCATGGCCTCGAAGTAGGGATAAATATCCCTGTCTTACGAGGTACCAGACAAGAAATTATGCCGGGGGCGTCTCCCATCACACCGAGACCCGAGCCAATTTAGGAAAGATCATTTCCTGAATATACTCGACCGGGAATCGAACCCGGGACACTACGTTAGCCAAGGCGAGAAACCGTGCTACAGCGCACTACGCCAATCGTGTCGTCAATTTAGAGCTTGCAATGGTGGTGGCAGAAAACAGATCCTGACAATTTTCCTGGAGCTTTCATTTATAGATAGCTTGATTCAGAGGTCAAGAGCTGTTCCCAGTTACTTGCGTAGTTTCTAGCTAAAATTTAGCTTAGTAACTTTACAAATACCAGTGTATTTGCATCTAAGATCAGCTTACCACACCGATACCGTCTTGGAACTGAAATTCGTAAGTCAATTTCTGCGAATTACGGGAACAAATCAAGCGCAGATAATTAAAAGATGATTCGCCGAGTTTTGGATTTTGATTTATTAACTTCAATTTGCATGAAATCTCAAAGCGGGATTTTTGCTAAATAATTTCAGAGTTGTCAGAAGTATTTATCCTCGAGATTGACGATCTCTGGAGTCGGGATGGCAGAAAGTTAATTTGAAAGCGTATTAACGGTTAGTAACTTAATTTTATCGTTTTAAACTTTCTTGTTGCATTTTAAGTAATTCTAATAAAAACGGGTTTTTGCAACGAAACAAAACTACTACAATTGAATGTCACCGTGGAGAGTCCGCTCGTGACCACGGTGACATGCAATTGTCGCCGAAACGTCGAGAAAATAGGTAAAACAATTTACCGTAGTTTTGTTTCGTTGCAAAAACCCGTTTTTATTAGAATTAATTTTATCGTGACAATACTAACATGTAAATCTTATGATGAGGATCTTATGTGCTCTTACTACGAGTATGAACGTACCTACTTCAGTAATCAGGAGGAATAATGATGTACAAATGGTAAAATTAAGAAAAATAATAATGTTTAAGGCTCTGGTTCTTGCAAATAAATAATTTGGAATTTGGAATTTGGAATTTGGAATTTGGAATTTGGAATTTGGAATTTCTGACGTTGACGACCGACGGCTGGATCAATCAAACCAGTTTGTTGTAATTGTTTGTTCTAGTTGTACAGGTACTGTCATTACGTTGTCTGTTATCTGATTTTGTCTTGTGTGTGTGGATCAATATAAGTTTTTCCTCCCGTTTTTATTTTTTTTAGTCACCTTAGATACCATACAATTTATTACAGTTTTTAACAGATCATTTTTGAAGAGTTTAGTATCCAGTCCGTTTTTACCAGTAATACTGACAATGCAATGATAACCAGATAATGGATATATTCAAAGTAACTTAGTTGATGTTCAAGTAAGAGAAACAACCTAACTGCCAACAGTTTCAAGTCGAAGGTCGATTTATAATGCAGACGAAATCGTCTTTTCAAAACCTTCAAGTATTCAGAAGTTCCATTTATTCCATTTTTTTTTACTATGTTTGATATAGTTTTTCTATGTAAAATTATGAATTCTGTAGTTGACTCATCAGCGCTTCTCGGCTGCGTTCAATTCTCTAGTCGAGCTCGACTGCCCGTGCGCTCCTCACGTACACTACCACTGTTTGTTCCCCCACGACGAAAAAAAAAATATACTAGAAACTCATTCCTCCATCGTTCCACCAACTCTTATAACAAGGATTTTTTTCAGAAATAGATTTATTTAATTTGTCCCATAATACTCTCAAAAATAAGATAAAACTTTAATTAGGTCATTTTATCCGTTTAAATTCCGTATTTTATTTATACCTACTATATATTGTCAATTTTACATAGCCCCGCGTGGCAAATTGATTTAGTATTTCCGCTCCTGGTGCGGTCGACGACGGTAACCAGTGAATGATCGTTGCTTGCTACAGCGAAAAAACGTAAAACTTGTGAATGACGCACATGTAAAACTTTTATTCTAGTGCTCTGTAAAAGCTGTCTCTGCGATATAAGCGATTTCACTCGGATATTGTCCTTGAATGCATCCGCTGCCCGATCAGGTATTGCTTGGTCATTAACTCCCTGATGATCACGTTTGATCATGCAATTGTTAATTTATCATAATCCATTTTGGGCACTGTTGGTCTTCTTACACAATTATTATTTGTAAACATTGTAACATATATGACTGTTTGATGCCAAAATAAAAAAAATAAAAAAAGATCCGACACTATTTAAGAAGACATTACGTTACAGTGCGTTTACACCAAGCTAGCGAATGTTAATTTTATCCCCTCTCTCTCAAATTCTCTTTGTGTAAACAGAGACAGACAAAGAACATTTTATAGAGTTGGGATAGAATAAGCATCGCTCGCTTGATGAAACATTTTTATCTTCCTTTCTTCTATACAAGGTCAGTAGCAAATGAAACTTGCAAACCGCCTGATGGTACGCGCTTACCGCAGTCAATGAATACAATCCCGCTTAGTTAACTTTTGTAAACTCAGCAAGCCGAAGCAGTGTTGTTTGGCTGTGGTTTTCCGATACGGCTCGCGTACACTTTATCCGTTGTCGACCGAACTATGCTCGGCCATCATCAGCCGATCAAATCAAACGTATAATCGGTTCTAATGAACGGTACACGTACAGAAAAACCAATTTTGTCGGCCAGTGGCGGACAAAACTACTACAGAGGTTTGATCGGCCGAGTTCGGCCGATGACAGCCGTGGTTTTCCGATACGGCTCGCGTACACCTCATCCGTTATCGGCCGAACTATGCTCGGCCATCATCGGCCGATCCAATCAAACGTATAATCGGTTCTAATGAACGGTACACGTACAGAAAAACCGTTTTTGTCGGCCAGTGGCGGACAAAACTGCCGATGACAGCCGAGCATAGTACGGCCGATAACGGATAAAGTGTACGCGAGCCGTTAGGTGGACGTATTTGCACCAAGTTGAGCTGAATTACGGCAGAAGTAATCCGCTATTCCCCTCCCTCTCTTCGAGTGGTTTCAGCCTATGCGGGCTTTTTACAGCTCGTATACGGTCGTTTCCGCATACGCGCATACACGAACGCTACATTACGCACTTGCAAATACCAAACGCGCGTACTCGGACTTATTTCGGCGTAAGCGGCTCGCGCTTATGCGAACTAACACGTACAAGCTGCGCGTGTGGGTAAAGGTGCTATTATACGCGCCTACAGGCGCTTTCAAAAACGAGCTTATGTGCGCATCTGAAACGCTTGTCTGAAACCGCTCTTAAAATACTTTTAAAGTTACATATGATATTATATTCAAAATGTTAAAATGCAGAATTATATTATATCACATGTGGCCATGGCTGGTGGTGTTATCTCTTTTCATGCGAAAATATTTTTAAATGCTTTTCATCCAACAGTGGAGGTGATCTTCCTGATGTGGGGCATCAGGCTTTGCATAATGGTGCGGAAAGCGCCTTCTGAGTTCAACGAGAGCCGGTTCATCTCCATGGCCATCTACAACGAGTTCCTTCTATCTGTGTTCCTAAATATTTCCATGTGAGTATGAATCATTTTACTTATTTAATAGTACATTATTGCAATGGCAGCGAAATAGGCAATTGCAGGTCGAGTATGAGTTTGAAGGCCGAGCCGCAGGCGAGAACTTCAATGATACGAGACAGGCAATTGCCATTTCGGCCGAGGCATATATAGTGCTTTTCTTAAAAAAATGCAAGGAAATATAAAGGGCCTTTTACATAATAAATTTAATTAATATTATTAACAAAATAACAACTCCGCTTTACCGCTAATTAGTTTTTTTATTTTACAATTTGTACCGAAAGGTAAACGCATCTGTGGCTATACAGCCACGAGAACGCAATGTGTACGATAGATGAAAGAGTTCTAAATTCAAACAGCACACCTTTTCATACAACATTGCCGACGCGCTCTTCGTTCGAAATTCAAAGAACGCGCCGGGAAGTGATTTTGGGTTTTCAGTCTACGTAAATATGATACTTCGCGTGTTCTTTATTCAAAAGTAATGACAATATTTCCGAGCATGTTTAAGAAAAATACTTATATCAGCGCGCGACCAAGACCGGTGACCATCCCCCATATCCATAAAAAATATACCGGTCTTATATCACTGTTGTCACTATGTTAAAGTAGACTTGAACATTATTTTAAGTTTTCATTAATAAAGCGAAAAGACGGAGAGATTCACAAATATTTATTATATGTATATGTAAGGCAAATACGTATGTCCACCGCAGATGTCCGTGCGTTTACTCAGTTCGGGCCCACTGAAAATCAGCGCCAAGGCTGATTGCTGAGTGAGGCCCTTTTATTTTTTGGGCATCAGGACACCGCTGTCTGATAGTATTGGTTTGTCTTGTTGCTATCTTGTTTTGTTGTTGAATGGCTACTACCTATGTATTTTTGTTAAATGTACCGATGTCCATAAATTTAATAAATGTCTTTCTATTTCATACAAAGGCTTTATTGAGTAGGTACTTGGGTGGGCATGAAACATATGTAACAACTACGAAAGACCAGCATTAAATTATACATTCCTAATGTCGTTTCGTGAATAATCTGTATCAGAAGATTGGCTAACGATTATACTTTTGTGTGCCACTGTAGCTGATATTTCTGTGATTTACTGTTTTGAGTTTTAGTTATTGTTTATTTAAATGCATATCATTTTGAAATAAGATGTGACGAAACTAGGTCTAAAGCGCACCTACCTTAAATCGTATGTTTTAGTGTCGATCTTGTTGTCTCTCAATAAATAAGATAAATTTTGGTCGACAATACCAACTAAATTCTGGCAGTTTATACCTGCGTTTTTTATTTAATAATGTTCTGAATTACGAGTACAATCTGAGTTAACAAACGCTAAGTATTTTCGCGCCATTCTGCCATACAATATTTCTTTTGTTGTATTCGAAATCTGAAAACCAACAAAGGCCGCCTTTGTCCCTTAATGAGAACCTAACAAAACACGCTTACAAACTAGCGATTACAATTTGTTATCTCATCAAAATGAGACGAGAAAAAAAAAAACAGTTTATTTTCCGAGGCCGGGACCCGCGAATGTCGGCGGCCACGGGACCAATTTCAATTTGCCTAATAGGATAACCCAGGATTAGAGATTGCCTGGAGATTGATATAATTATCCGGACTTTGTTTTGACGTTATAAACAAAAAGGTATTATGCGAGGCCTAGCCGGGTCAGGTCAGGATAACTGTCTCTTCGATTTAAAATCTAAATTTGAAAATGTTTTGATGGGATAAATCTTGTTTAGGATACAGCAACAAGAAAAGCCGTTATAATTCTACTAATATAGTATTCGTAAACTACTTTCAAACATAAATGTAAACGGAATTGCTGAACTGAGGTTATTTCAGTAGATACCTCAGTTTGGAATGCAAAAACACTTATGAATCTCTTTTGAAGGGAAAGTTTGAGGAATAAGTTAACTAGTGCTATGAGTAACTTTGTTTTTAAATACATTTCTATATCTCGCGCTCTACTTCCCAATCCTATACTGTCCAATTTTGCCGCAAAATAAAGATAATATACGAAAGAATATATAATATAAAAAGATAATAAACTTAAACTCAGAAAGCGATCGCAATCTTCACTTAAAATCTATGGAAAACAGTGGGACTTTAAATAAGAGATTATACTCAAAAATAGCACTAAGTAGTTTAAGAAAGCCTTGCTTTTAATGCTTACACACTTATTACATTTTTAAATTATCCATAAACAAGCCATTGAAATGTTTTAAAACTGGCTTCTACGAGTAATGTTAAAAGGTAAACCACAGAGTGCTACGAAAAACGTGGCCAGAATTCTATATTGTAGCACGTGCGAAGAAGCGGACATCTGCAATTGTATTGATAAACCAAGTGTAGTGTTACACAAAACTTTCTGATTGAGTCATAAATTCCCAAGTCCACTCTTCCACGCACTTTTAGAGAGTGAAATATTCAATTGCACCATATCTCATGTGGCCCATAAATCAAATGGGGCACTAAAGTTCCCCCAAGTTTGTGATTTACTACTCGCTCGCCGCGAAACAATGCTGCTACATATTGCTCTGCAATTAGGCTGCCCGCAAATTGCAGCTATGCCGGTGTGTTTCGAAGCCATCATGGTGCAGGTTGGTCGTCGTTCATATAGGAGGCAGTTCTTGGGAAAGTTTTATGTTAAAACTGTTTAATTCTACATTAGCTTTTGCATCGTCGTTGTGCTTAGTATTCGAATTAAGCCACCGGCAAACCTAAAGAACTTAAGAGGACACAGCATGGTCGACAGAATTGTAAAATAGGTATTTGTGAAATTTATTGCTGTCTTTTGCAAACCTTGAGCGCCCCTCAGATAGAGACAGATGCAAATCGGACCGAAATTACCTATTAAAAGTTCACAAAATCGACGTTTCCTAGTCCCCTGATTCCTTTTAGAAAAGTTGACTGATTTAGTTACTTTTTTCATGAAATATTAAAGAAGGGCTGTGGCCGTGTTCCTATGGTTTCCTTTTTTTAAATAAACTAGTCTAATTAGTTTTTCGGAGGTTTGAACACAGAAATTATGTGGCCATTTTTTTGATTTTTGAAGGTTCATATCTCTTTTAATAATTAATTTATTAAAAAAAGGAAAACATAGGGACCTGCAAAAAGTGGCGATAGTTTTTTTTTAAAATAATTATTTCTCTACTAGCAATATCCAGGGAGGAAACAGGGGATTACGTTTGCATGGAGAAACGGCGCTTCTGTATCCTCTTAAGCATGACGGTGCTGGAAACTGCCGAAAGAGGCGCCACCGTGGACGCGGTGTTGACTCCGGTACAATTCTGGTTGGAAGGGGCCAGTGGTGCGTGGCTGTCCCTTTTTTTGCAAACATGGTCTGGCGGGTTACGGTTGTAGAGAGGGGCTCTGGGTGACTCGACTCAGCGATATTAAATGATAGGGGTACTCTTGCTTCCATTAAAAAGGCCATGGAGATGGTAGAAATGTGTGTACTTCGGGTACTTACGTAGCATCTCCCTTCAATGGGGGTCTAGCTGTTGAAGTCCCGGAAATGGCTGAATTGTTGGCCTTGCCCCCGCTACTTACTGCTATGGTTTCAGTGGCAAGTGCAGTAAAGGTTAATCTGCTGCTCGTAAAAATATGTTTATTTTCGAAATTATTTATTGCTAGTGCATTCATACATTATTTATTTATTTATTTATTTATTCATTTACAATATAAACTTACAGCTAAGCCAACACGTTTACATGCTGAAAAAAACAAAAATATAGAAAAGTAAACAATAACAAATACTTCGATTAAACAAACAAAAGAGCTTAAAGTAAAATAATGTACATTTAAAAAACAAATTGAAAGTAAATTTTCCGAAGTAATGTGGATACTGAGTCGTAAAATATGTCAGCATCCTGGAACTTAATTATATATTATTATTATAGACCGCCATTGAAGAGATACCTGTAGCCTTAAAGGATGTATTTTTATGACTATGTCTAAATCTAAAAGCTCAATTATTCTAAATTCATGAATATGTAAGGCGAAATGTCAATTTACTCAAAAAGTTTTAAGCTAAAAACAGTTCCCATGGACGCGGGCTTACTCCATGTGGCGTTGCAGTAGTTAGCATGCAGTTACCATTCGAATTAAGTGAGTTTAGAATAATTTGAATATATTACAGCTTAGACCAAGCCTAAGTTGCTGCTTAACCACGAGTTAGCAATTGTTTGGCTAATTTAATCGAGGAAGGAGCTTGCAGTGAGCAGGGACATTTGTTACCAAAACTGCGTGCTGTGAGGTGGTTCTGCGGTTTCATTTGTTATGAATAATGGTTCATACGAGTACATTGTTCTACATGAAGGATGTAGTATTACAAAGGAACGTTGTCTTTGTTGTGAAAACTCCTATTTTTAAGAATAATTGTATTATTGTACAATATTTGTTAATTTGAAATAGCTTGGGTTACCAAATTTGGCTTGTGTGGTGTTTTGGCAATTCCTATCAACTATAACGATGACTGATTACAATGACGGAAGCGTTTGCCCAGCTGTGGGAGTCTATGTAGGCTTATCAGTTTCCTATTCTTGGGTATTGGAATTATTGGGTTTTGATGATCGAATGTTACCAAACTATCGCTATGTGTTTTAATGAAATAATATGTTTATCGCAAGCTTTAAGAGCAAGTCAAGCAAAATACTGTACAATGCTTTGGTTCCACTTAAATCAATTAGGGCTAATAAATTGGAATACCGCCGAAAGTGGTTGACATGTAATTCCTCATTTCCTTGAACGTTTCTAATATTAACTTCCGGGAAGTAGTAAGAATTGCAATAATTATTCTGCACCAATGCTAGTGGCAATTTGCGAACCAAACTGACGAGTTAAATTGTTACTTTAAGATGAAAAGACTTAAGTTATATTTATAGTTATGTGTACACATACTCGTACAATAGTTGTTTGCTTAAAACATTGCAAGAAAGCTAAGTCAATAGATTATACCGTTATTTAGCAGTGGAGTAGCCTATAAGCAGATTAAGCATTAGCTTAAGGCATTACGTCTTGGGGGTTATTACGTCTTACTACCAAAAAATACCGATACTAGTTTCCAAAAGGATAGCAGGGCGTGGATTGCTTATAGCCTCAAGTAGTCTTAATCCGGCACTGATAACATTCGACCATGAATACCCCAAATAGGAAAGATAGACGCAGGTTAAATGTTGACGGGAGGAGAACGGTTCACGTGGGAATAAATACTTGCCAAGTGGCTTTTTAAAAAATATGAAGTTTTTCAAACAATATATTTTTGTGTCTTATCCTGATTTTCCAACTTGCCCGGTGACATATAGCATTGGGAGAAAAAAAGATTTTTTTGCAACTCAGTTGGTTTCTAACCTAGTTTGCGGGAAACCTAACAGCGTTTCATGTTTGTACTTGAAAGTAGAACTTTGGTAGACTTTCGTTTCAAATTTAACTGCCAACAAAGTTCATGCGAACTATTCCGGTGAAAGGCATACCCATGAAGTAATTTTCCAAACATTGCCGTGTGCGCAGAACTAGCAAAGTACCTTGAATTAGAAGTTGTTATACTATAGCTTATAGCGTTGTTATACTATATAGGAGGTGCCCGTGGCTAAGTGACGGCAGCGGATCGGCAACGATCCGATGTTAAGTAACGCCAGTCAGGTCGGGTTATGGATGGGTGACCGTCCCGACCGAAATTAAGTGATGTGTTTTTCGGGCATCTTCGTGCTTCGGAAGGTATGTTGTACAGTTGGTCCCGGCTGACGTCGCAAGATATCAGTCTTAAAGCCTAGTCAGAGGCCTACAAAGGCGGCTTGATAACATCTGACGGTAAGGTTTATCACTGCCCTTACATTCACCTCTCCAACAATCCGCACTGAGCCCGCGTGTTGGAGTATGGCTCGTACCACCTCATAGTTGAGGTGAGGCCTGTGCCCAGCAGTGGGACGTATAAGGCTGTATTTGCTATACTATAGCTTTGGTTTTATCGGTGATAAAATAATTCACATTTAGAGTGGACCAAATTAACAATATTATATTTAACTGAGTAGCACTTTTTTGCAGAAACCAGCAACATTAAGGTGTTCCCTCACCTAGAGCATTTTCCTGTAATGCAACGATACAGAGTCGAGCATTACATCGGTGAGGGAGGAGAACCGCGCAATACAGTGCGGAATTTGTTGTTACAATGTGTAAAATTTTGATACAATTTACCTGAAGTTTTGTAAGGCAGAATTATAATGTAATGCTCAAAATCGAATCTGAAATGTTACGTTATAGAAAAATGCTCCCGGCGAGGGACCACCTTTTTATTTTAAAGACACAGAAACCTGAATTCCATATTATTATCAATTACTTACGTACAGTTTATAAAATTCAGTATTTTAACAAAAGCCGCTACCTGGAATAGGTAACTGAATACTATTTGTTACATATATGTATACTATTTAAATGAATTTTTATTTTTAGCACTAAACAATACTCTGTTTTCTACACAAAGATAGAAACTAGAAAAATTCGATCTGATCCTAGGACTCAAGCTTGGGTGTTTTAAAGGCTATAACATTGATGAAATAACGTTGGCTTACAACGTATAATACACTAGATAAATTCGCCGGGTCTCTTAACGGCCTTGGTAGCTCAGTTGGAAGAGCAGTCACCCGGATTGTGAAAGGTCGCGGGTTCGAATCCCGCTTGAGTCCCAGGATCAGGTCGAATTTTTTAGTTTCTATCTTTATATACTATTTGTTTTTTGCTCAGCTAATTTTGTCTATCGCAAAGAAAAATACGTCATCAATACAAGCAACGTTTTCCGGGTGGCAGCCTATCAGAATAAATATTATGAGTGACAGGACAATCATTTGAGACCCGGGCATGGTGGCAAAAAATGATATAAAGGCTTTGACGTATACAAATGGCTGCTAAAATATTTAGAGGATGTGATGTGACTTGGTCTACGTGATTTATTGGACGGTGGGCGATGCAAATGTTTTTGAAGCTTTGTTATTTGTTAATCTATGTGGAGGTGTAAACGCTTTGGATATACATTTATAGCGATTTATAACCTTCTTTCAACGGACCTGTGTAAAAAAACTCAACAGAATAACATAAAGTTTAATATTGTTTTGTATTTAGTTACTACAATAAGCTAGACATCTGTTTCAGCACAAATCAAGCATTTCTGCTGGAAAACAGAAAGCAAACTCGCGACTATCTGTATCAGAATAACAGTCAAAGTTTACCTAGATGCAAAGTTCTAGATTACGAATATCTGAGAACACCTAACTACTACAAAATTGGGTAATTACGAAATTTATTCTTAAAAGAGGCATACAGCCACTTACGTGAGAACAATCGTATTTTAAAATAACATTGTAGAATCGTCGATCGAACTAGGTAAAACTACCTTCAAAATATTTGTTAAACTGTATGTTTTTGTAAATGAATAAAAACATTTATTTGATGAAAAGTTTAACTAATTTAATTATGTTAGTTTAACTTTAATTAAAAAGAACCTCCAAAAGGTAGGAATTTAAATTGGTAGTTTGTTACTTCACCCAAGGGCGAATAGAATACAACTGTTTGAACCATTCGCTGACATACATACCACTTTCTATTTTATTGTTTATTTCATAACAAATAACGTAATATTTTATGCCAACGTTAAATTACTACCAAAACTGCAGCATGAAAATTAAAACTAGGAGGCTCTGTTATGCACCAAATATTTTAAAATTAATACTTAAGTTTATGCAATATTGAACAAAGTTTTCTCTTCGAAACTCAAGCGACGTAGGTAGTTTGAAGAACTATTTGATTTATTGTTCACGGGTATTCAAGGTTCAAGGTACCTTGCAAATTTTCGTGTAGGCAACTTTACTTACTTATTATATTACACGAGAACATTAGATTACCCGGTGAACTTCGTATCACCATCTATTTATTCTTAGGGTGTCCGAATGCATCCCCCTGACGCCGGGACGAACATCAATTGTTTAAAAGAGAGGAACAGTGTGTATACGGAAAGAAAGGTGTTGTGTTTGCCATACTTTCTCAGCATAGAAACCTTTACTAGTCTTCCACAAATATTTTAAAACCAAAATTAGACAAATCGGTTAAGTCGTTTTCAAATTATAACGGGGCTAACGAACAAAAAAAGATTTTTATACATATAGATTACGTTTAGGTCAATTGTAATATCAATCACGGACTGCCTGCCCGCCCACACAACTTGGTGGCTTTTATGTCGGCCTTTGTCAAAATGTCAATATTTCACAAGAATTCTTGTCGCCGACCTTTGTCACCGAGCGTCGGAGCTTAAGTGTGTAGGGGCAATAATGATTGCTTAGGTTGCTGCCCGTCCATTTATGCGGAGCGAGGTAGCGGAAATTAGCGAGGATGTAACGCCAACAGCGGCCCAAAAAATTGTATTGGTTAATATTAGCAAAACTTCGCTCCGCTCCTCTTCGTACCACGCTAGTAGACAGGCAGTCACTATCCATCCCATCGAAAGCATATCTGAAGGCGAACCCTAAAACTCGCGCAGGTCGTACGCACGCATGCCTGCATCGAAAAATTGCATGAGACGCGCACTATGCCGCGGCCGCGTGCGACGGGTTGTTCATAATATTTTTAGATAATACAATAGTTTTACCGTACGCCCTTAGAGGTGGTTATCAAGAAGCTCAGTAACACTATCCTCCTTTACAGGTTGTTCCTGCAATCACCAGCCAATCCCGACCTTCTGTACATAATATTCTTCTGCCACACACAACTGACGGTGACGCTGCTCCTCTGTTTCATCTTCGGCAGTAAGGTAGGCATGGTAAGACTAAGTAGGCTGTAAGTAACTGGTAAGCAGTTCTGAAGACATAGCGGCTTGAAGCAATGGCACGATTTCACGCTGTAAGCCAAGTATGTGCACTAAAAGTTTAAAACGGTGAGATAATGTTAAACTGAAAAATATTTGTAAAAGCGCGGAAAAGCGCATTCTTTAAGATTATTTTTTCTATGGCCTATTCTTTATCGACAATTCATCCTATGCAAAGTGTTTTTTTTTATAATGAATGCTTGCAATCACTAAAATACTATCACCACTACGCTTGAACATCCAAACGGTGAAATCATACGAAGTATAGTTACGTCAATTAATAAATCCGAAAGTAGAGAAGTTGCCCTTTTCAAATTTCTTTTTATTTGTACAGGAAAATATATCTTAGATCCATAAAATATCTAGTGATGGTTTGTTTTAGTTAGAAAAGAGTGGTTTAACAAAAACTGAAAAATCAACAGACAAGGGTAACGGTATTAAGTCACGAAAAAACAGGACATTAGAATCCAAAGTTTTTGCGAGGCCTATCTGACTTTTCTCTAACAACACCAACGCAAACACTTATTCGACTAGACTTTGTAGGATCTCAGTTCTATAACAACTCTGCAACACGCTTAAAGGAGCTCAAACAATATATCACAAGCAGCTTATATCACTTACCAGCTTGCTATAGTAACAGCTGTTACAGACTTAGCAGTAACAATGGTTGCTATTGTTACTTTATATTATTGTGCGCACTTTGTACAAGCATGAGCTCAGAATCTTCTAGCTATACTCATTTCTGTTACTTTATTCAGCCTGTGTGCGATTGATTGAGAAAAATAAATTCTTTTTATAACGGTTCCTGCAACATACCTCTAGTGCTATACACTGTCACTTGTAACTTACCTTTACGAAATTAGAAATATTCTCATTCTTTTATACTTTTCAGTTAATTTTGTCAAACGTATTAAAACCATGCGTGTCTATTGGCGATATCCGGGGTGATTTTGAATTTTAGAGCGGTATTTTCAAAGGAAACCGCTGATTTTACAATGAACCCAGACCCAACCACGATGCTGGCAAGAATTGAACTCGTAACCTCAGTGGCTCCATGTTGAAGTGCTCTAGGCCACGGCGCCAAATTGCAACAAGTTTAAAAGCAAATACCTAATCAAACTCAGGTAACCCCGTGCTACAGCTAAACTAAAATTGCGTTATAACAGTTTATTCAAGTCTCGTCTGCATGCACTTTCCATACATACTTCGAGTATGGTTCAGATGCCATAATGAGGTACCCTGGGAAAATACTAAAACCAATTTAACTGGTAACATTTTGCGCTATGGTTTGACAACTGCGTTGCCATTCAAGACATGATAAAAGTTCTAAAATGCCAATCATTTGACTTTCTTTTCTAGTTTACTTTTAGTTGCTGATTAGGGCTCGATTCCTGAATGAGCGTGTTCTGGTTGACTTATACCAGAATAATATGTTCAAGGAGAAAAGCGACCCCGCACATGCCGCTAAAATGCGAATTAAAATTTTACCACCAGTGATAAAACTACTCTTAAAATTTTCGTTGAAATTTTAGTATTGCAATAGTGGTAAAGGATAAAAGCTGCAGATGATCACTAGAAATAAAACCGCAGACAGTAAAGAAACAATTTTCCCTCCGGATCCAAAGCTAATAACGCGTCTGAGCCACCCCTTGCTAGAAATGCGACAATTCAATTTGATATCAATGGTATCGATGTTTTTAAAAGCATTATTTATGCGAATGGAAAAAGACTGATATCGTCAAAGTGGTCGACAGAAAAAAGATGGCGGGATCATCTAGACGCTATCCTTGACACACATCCAGGTTCAATCTACACAAGAAGCCATGAAACTAAGCTGTCTATAGCTTTAAACAATGCACTATTTTCTTCACAAAGATAGAAACCCAAAAAAATCGACCTGATCCTAGGGACACCCCGCTTAAGTCCCGCTTGAGTCTCTAGGATCAGGGAATTCCTCTAGTTTCAATCTTTGTGCTGAGGGGAACTGAGTGTAGGAGAAGCAGATTTTGGCTGGTGATAGAAATCACTGGAGGCCTTTGCTCAGCAGGCAGCTAAAGCTAAGTTAAAAAAGTAATATTTTTCTTTTCATTTTTTTACCAAGTAAAAGTAGTTTATATACATTCACACAGTGATAGTTTCTTACAAACCATTACGGTTTACACTCGAGAAATATCTTGAGTTTACAATAATTCATCATGTGAATGAGTATTTTCAATCAGTGATCCTGATCGCATGGAATCCACTGTGAGATTCAAATTTCGTGTGCTAACTTGCAAAATAAACTAAGTGAATGAGATTTTGACATTCCTTGTACAGAAATTGTGACTATAGAAGTCTGTTTGGTCACCTGCGTGAATTTGTGTTGGCTACTTTTGTGTCATATCGGTGCAGGCTTTTACACTAACGTTAACGCAGATGGAGTAGTAGCATAAAACAGAAACTTGATTTTATGAGGATTTTAAGAAACTTCGAGGTCCTTCAAACGATATAACGGAGGCTATGATTGGAACTTTTCTCCGTAATGTCATCAAATTTTCATAAATTAGGAGATAAAAGTTCTGCAGTAGAGACAATAATGTACAAAGACAATGTTTCAACAAACAACAAATACAGCCTTATACGTCCCACTGCTGGGCACAGGCCTCACCTCAACTATGAGGTGGTACAAGCCATACTCCAACACGCGGGCTCAGTGTGGATTGTTGGAGAGGTGAATGTAAGGCCAGTGATAAACCTTACCGTCAGATGTTATCAAGCCGCCTTTTTAAGCCTCTGACTAGGCTTCACGACTGATATCTTGCGACGTCAGCCGGGACCAACTGTTTAACGTGCCTTCCGAAGCACGGAGATGCCCGAAAAACGCATCACTTAATTTCGGTCGGGATGGTCACCCATCCATAACTGTCTGTCGTTGCTTAACATCGGATCGTTGCCGATCCGCTGCCGTCACTTAGCCACGGGCATCACCTTAGCCACGGGCATCACCAAGACAATGTTTAGAATGCAACTATTTGTTTATTTGTTGTTTTTCTCCATTATCTTTCGTTTTTGTACATATTTAACGTCAGAATATATTTTAGCCACTTACTCAATCCTACGGACATTTAAACTTACTATCCTTTCAATAAACAGTCAATTTTAAAAAGCAAATTAAAAGGCAAGACTAGGATCGAAACAATAACAATTACTAAATTAAATAATGACAGTGGATATTTTGTGATATAGCAATGATTGCTAACGGTAGTATGAGGTTTTATTCGAATTACTAGTATCGTTAGTTCAGGCCAGTTGAACCAATAATGGCGGTGTTAAGGATGGCCAAAATAAAACCCTGGGTTTCGTTAGTTACCAGCTCATCGATTTGTTTATTTTTTAAGTTCTGACGAATATTTTGAAGGGTAAATAGAATAAAAGCTACTAGAATTTAGAAATATTGTGGCCAAAAAGGATCTTGCAGTGCAGGTCGCCAACAGGCGGGATGGAACTTTTTGAAACAGTTGTAGCAAAAATATGGAAGTTCAATTCTACTTGATACAACCTAGCCTTTTACTACTTACAGAGCTAATAAACCTAAAAAGTGTAATTATTACTACAACGACACAGTTTATCGATAGAATTCACTATCGATACATAAACAATAACGCAACTCCCTTTGTATAAACTTAAACTTTCACTAAAGCAATAACTCAGTTTACCGTCACCGTGTTATATCCGGTTTAATTACTAAGACGAAGGAAAATTTGCAGCTTACCTTTAACTATTTAAATTAATTATTAAGTGATTTTGACTCGAGAGACCACAGAAACAACGCAATTTCGAAAAAGCAATTAGGTTTTACCCCCCAACTGCTAAGTAAAGGTCCTAACCATTGATATTATAACTTGATCGCAACCCTTGCCAAATTTTAATGTCCTCAAAAACCAAAAACACCAAAACTTTTGTCATCACCGTGGGGGAAGCTTCAAAGGGTATAAAAAAAAATGTCCACTGCACTAACACTCCTGATCCCTCCTCGTTCTTGGTACTCAATTAAAGGGTGGTTTAAATCTCATCCTATCCTAAAAAACACTAAAGTACTTAAACAGGACGATTGTTTATACCGTAAAAAAATGATATAGCATTCTGGGAAGGTATAGCATGGCAGAGTATAGCATTAAATACTATTTAAGGGAAAATTTGAATCATCTTTTGTTTAAAACTGCTCACAAATTCCCGTCGTTGGTACGTCTAATTTTGTCTGAAAGCATCAAAATATTTTTCTTTTTAAAAATACCTCTTTAGCCCAGGATCTTGCTTTTTTTCCTGGTAAAAATAATCACCCGGTTTTAATATTATTTTTTCTGTATGATTTATTTCTGTCCCAATATTCAGCCTCAGTTTTCTATTTTTATTCTAAATCCGATTCAGTAATTTGGACCGTCACAAAAAAGGGTCGTATAGAATTCAATATCCAGTTTCATGTTTAACGTGGCAGCTTTCTCGAGCCAACATTGGAGTCACAAATTGCTTTTGCGTATACCAATAAATATTTACTGATTCCTTGATGCATTAGTCGGAGTCCCTGCCTAATGCACCGTGCGTCGTGGGTTCGGTTTCCACCTAGGGCAAACAATAAAAAAAAATGTGTCTTTATATTAACGTTTTTTAAGATAAACTCTTATGCAAAGTTTCGCATTCGACTATTACAATTTGTATTTAGGTATTTCAGTTGTGTATTGAGGTCGTCGAATGGAGGCTTCAAACGAAAAAGAAGCGAAATTTAAAACGATTACATAATTATTAAAAGATCCCACATCGAATGTTGCCAACATTAAACTACTATTGTACCAATTATGTTACTATTGTTGCTATGCTACCAAAACAAAATGTCCATGGAACTTGTAAACTCTTTAAATTGAAAAAAAAATTACTTACCTCAAATATACCGACTTCGCATCAAAGATACTGAATTCGCAGAAAAATATAATTATTAATAAATAAGATACCATAATATTTGTTATTACAACAATTAAATAGATCACTACAATAACTGCATCCCGAGAATACTATCGTATAAAAGAAACTGTGGTAGGGGGTAGAGCCTAAATAGGCGACTTAAAAACTCTGACAGCAGTTTGACCTCTGTGGTTTTCATACGAAAAAAGAAAAGAACTTCTTCAGATTAATGGTTTGAAGATTTTCCGACTTAACTTTACAAGCAAGATAGATGAAAAAACTTTTACGTTACGGTCCCTGTAGTTAGCGGGAACGTAGTTTTTTTACTCAATTGCCAAAAATAATATTCGAATAAATTTTCGGAAGATAGAAATGAAAAAAAATCTAAACAAAAGGCAAAGCCTAATTAAAAATTATATAATTTGCTCTGAACTAAATTCTGGCAACAAGTTTTCACTTGTTTTAAATACCAATTTTAGTCAACTTCCAATATTTGAGCATGCAGAGCCAAATAATAATTAATACTACACTACCAAAGAGTATTAGTATCCTTCTTCAAATATATCTAAACATTCTTTGTCATATAGTGTTCGTAAACATATCAACAGTCTACTTGCAAAGACTTAAATACCTTAAAAATAAATTATTTCCGTTTTAAAAAGCACACATGGCGCTGAACGTATATACCAACCACTTTTTGATCGCCCAAAAATATTTAATCGATCGTTAAACGTATTGTATTACAAACCTTGTTTTGTTGACCTTTGAAAGTATAAAAACTAATTAGGTGAAAGCTTATTATCTTTCCCATTAGTCAAGTGCTGGTGACGTTTCCATTAAATGTGAATTTTTCTATTTAGAACCTTACTGGCTTCCTTAAGGATAGGTTTTTAAATCTAAAACCAATTTAATGTGTAATGATTAGGTGACTACAGTGTCCACAAGATTTGCTCCCGACATTAAACACTCACAGCATTGGTAAATTTTTTGGAATACTTATCGGCAAAATATAGTAAAATAACAATCAATGAAAGTTTTTTTTTTTTTTGCCGTCATAGTGACCTCACTCCACCTGATGGAAAGCGTTAGGATTTTGAATCGCTTACCTACTTCTGATGCTAACTGTACAAACAGAACAGCCGTTCGGCCAGTCTGCTGGTAGTAATGTCACATTAGGCCGCTTCGCTGGGCGGCGTCCAAGTCTATACCGCGTAAACAGGCCTCTTACGAGAAAGATGCCCTCAACCTCATTTTCGATGTTTCGTATTTGGCAAACGGATGCTAGATTTTGGGAAGGTCGCTTTTTGTAGCTACTCAGTAGCGGTAGATCACGAAAGGATTTACAAATCGAATAAAGTAACAATTCGTACCAAATCATGTTAGCACGAAAGATATTTAAGTTTCAGTTTATCATAAAATTTACTTTACGTAGATACTTTTGAAATTCATTATACAGCAGATATATCCGTTTGGGTCATATCGAAGATTGAAAAAGAATTTTAAAAGAATAGGTTTTAGAGTATCATTTGCATCTGCTACAGTATTCACGTGTATTTAGGAAGTAATCAATAAATCAAAAGCTTCATTGCGTGTTACATTCGGTACATACATAGAACTCATTGAATATGTACATAAGGTGCCCGGAAGGGCATATAGCAATATGTATTTATTTTCGAAGTATTTCTCGAAACCCATACATTTTGAAACGCACCTAAAGTATTCCTCGAAACCATAAGATATGTGACTCGCCTCTAGCGCGTGGACCGCTTAAATCAGGCCCCCGTCGTGTAATTTTTGACAGGTTTTCACTCTGACGCACGCTTGTCTTGCTTACGCTAAGGTCAAAACAAATAGGTTTGTCTCTGTCCTTCACATCACATATCGAGGATTTCAGTTGACCCGTTTTCACTTGACAATTTTAACAACGTGCAGTATCTTCCGCTATTTGTTTTAGTCTGATCTCGTAACGCACTATTTAGTTGCACTAACTGGATCAAATTAACATATTTTGAAACGCATCTGTACGGCATTTTAAAGTGGTTGTGTTTTGAGGAATTCCTCGTACTTAGCACTTGGTTGATGAGGTATTCACTGACCTTCATATTAAGACCTCCACCAGGCGCCATCTAAAGAAGAGGATGTAAACAAGCCTCTTACGCGCCTGCCTCTAACCCCACTTTATATGTTTGCGTAAGCGATCACTTCATTTTAGATGGGAAATTAGGTAACGACATTTTCTGTCGCCCAAATTGGGTACTGACTTTCAGGGCGGGCGGGGATGTGACTCAGGTTGGATTAAAAATGGCGCAGGTCTTTGAATTTATTTTCAACTTGCACGTTGATAACAGGTAGGTTACTATTCAAACGAAATCACAAAACAAAACATTGCACAGAAAAATGTTACATTCAAAAGATGAACCCTTGACCTATTTTACTGAAAGCATAATTTTTAAATAACTTAAAAGTGTCCGCCCTACTTGAACAAGACACCGTGAAGCGTTAGCAAAAAAGCATGGTAAGATCTAAAATAAATTTATTTATTTAATCTTTATTGCACAAAAGAAATGTACAAATGGGGGACTTAATGCCAAAAGGTATTCTCTATCAGTCAAACTCGCAGCCAAACAGATAATTTACGGCGGTGCAAGAGCAAAACAGAATTAATGAAATTATTAACAAAAACAAGATGTGGTGAAAAAATATATGTAGGTACTAACTATTTAAAACATGAAATTAAGTAAATACTGATAGTTAATAACATGCGAAGGTATAAACATATATAAAAATAAATACACTCACTCAATACAAGAATGTACACAGAGGACAGAAAAAGAATACAAGAAAATGAAATAAAATGCCAACTAAGGAGCTTGAGCCGCAGCAAGGCCTTTACTAAAAAAAAGTAGTACAAAAAAGTACAAGTAGTAATAATTTTGTAAAAAAAATATAAGTAGACAAACATGCGGCCAGAGTGCTCTTGAGGGTTCCGTACATCAGTTTTCCTTGATCTCAAAGAAAAACAAAGGCAAACTATAGGTACAGGTGCATAATATTAATGCTTTGCGACACTACGTCCAACTCAAAAAAAGAAAAGAAGAGTGTCATTGTTTTGGTATGAGAAAGTTGTGTCCGGCGTATGAAGTCCTTATATTGATCAATTAACTGACCGTAGTTATTGCACTGACTGAGGTCATGATTAGTAAAATTTACCTTACGCTATGTAACTGGTAATTAAAATAAATAATTATTTATATTTGAAAATTAGCAATTGTTATTAGAGCAAGCCGAGACCCTTTGCAAGAGTGTTCCATGATCGCTGACCGGCAGAAATTGCGAAAATTTGTAAAGGCGATCACAAATGCCCGGAACACGACAGATTCATGATGACCATGACCGCTCTGGCAAGAGCGTACCGACAAAGAAGATTAGAACAAGCAGCTAAATTCAAACAGTGAAAGTCGCATCATGTAATTACTGTTTATCCCTTCTAGTACTGAACCTTAGAAAGAGATTTCCGAGTATCAGGCTAAACGTTTCAACCACAAGCACTCTCACAAACGGTATTCGCAAAGCGTCTAGTAGAGTCCTCAGAGAAAACGGGGCAAAAATTCGTCTCTGGAAAGTTTAAAATGCTAAAAGTGCTTTTACACCAGAGATATACTATGCAGGTATGCTGTGAGGATACAAGCTAAGCTTCGAAACTGTTTCACCGTTCCTAAGCTAAGCTATGTAGCGGAGCAAGAACGATGTGCTACGAAGATGCGCAGTTCGGGCTATGCGAAGTATTGACAGTAGGGAAGGCAGTGGGGAGGAGGCATACACAGCACGCAATCCATAGCACGCGTCCAGGGCACGCATCCACAACACGCATCCATTCAAATAAACAACAAAGCTTAGTAGAACTCGTTTTCATCAGGACTATGTTATGTGGACCAGTGAATATGGTTGGTGATTATCAAACGCATTCATAGCAACATAGCATAGCATATCTCTGGTGGAAAAGCACCCTAAGGGCAAACGAGATCTGTGGCTACGATATAAATAGCGCCATTTTTATTTTTCTTGCTTTAAAACAACAGTTTGATGTGTAAACATTGTAACAAAAAGTGCTTTTAAAGTCCGTACCCTGCTATACTGATGACGTTACGTATTTCATAAAGTTTATCAATGCTGTAAGTGTTTGTCTGTAGCAAATCTTGTGGACACTTAAGCCACCTTATCATTACACATTAAATTAGTTGAATACTTATCACATTGACTTATATATCTGCTTAAAGTAAAACAATATCAATGCAAGCCTGTAATTTTTTTATATTGCCTGTCGTCTAGTGACCTCACTCCACCTGATGGAAAGCGGTCGTGAACTCCAGATATGAGGCTGACAAGCACAGTAATGCTAAGAAATCACTGAGCTGGGCATCCTCATTTTGAAGGCCTGCAGAAATTCCTTTTCACGCCCGCTTAAAGAACCCAGGGCTATAAGAGGAAGTACTCGTAATCACATGTGCTTATAACATTTCTTGGAAAAAAGAACTTTCTTGTAGATTTTGGAAATATTTCCATAAAAAATAAAAATTATTTGGAAGTTGGCGCCTCTTAAGTCGGGATAACCCATTTAAATACTTAGATTTGCGCGTGCTGTCACTATTTATGTTAATAATTATCTCACGTAGAGACTACTAGCACTGACAGACAAGCCCTTAGGGTAGGATTTGCGGTAGGAAGTTTATTGAAATAGAAAATTGACAGACAAACATTTATTTCCCTAGCAATGTCATATTTAAGGGCCACAGCAGACATGCTACTTTTAGAATCGTTGATCGGCGATTCTGCAACTGTATCGATGCTGTAATGCGTTCTAGAGACGCTCCGCGTTCGATCGCAGTATCAGAATTGCGGAGCGTCGTGGCCTAGAGGTCAAGTGCTCCTGCTTGGGACCCATGTCAGCTCGAGTTAAAAATCTAGCCAGAACCATCTTGAAGCATGTTTAAATTGCTGAATTTACGACTTACAAAAAAAACCTAACCACCTACGAAGTTTTTATTTAGACTTCCATAGGAAGCATTGTCAGTTAAATAAATTTCTTATTTCTACTTTTCGAAAACACTATAATATAATCTCTTTTTGCTTGTACCCATACCAATTCCTGGCTACTTACTTTCCACCCATTTAGTAGGACCAATGACAGCTGAATTAAACCGCCCCAGACCTTGTCCCAAACGAACCAGCTAGCAATTTAGCTCGTAGTCAAGTACTGTGATTACCACAAAGTCTTTTGTAGGTACTCAAGACATTCGCTTATATTTCCGGCACTTTAAGGGAAAAGTGAAGACTCACAAACCAGTACGTCTATCATGAGTAGCCACTTCAAGTACAGTACAGTACAGTACAGTACAGTACTAAAGTGGCAACTCGTGGTAGACGTACAGATTGTTATTATTAAGTCACTGTTTTTGCGGTTTACTAAGTTGCATTTTAATTTTGTACAAACAAACAGTGCCACTTACAAAAAATTTGGGGAGTCCTAACTTGTTTGTATTAATATTTTTGTAATTTTCCTTTTGTTAAAAAACACTCATTATGTGTGCCAATAGACGGCTTTATAATAAAAATTAAACAAAATGTAAATTTATATAAAGCCTGTAATGTTGCCTGTGGTTATCTGGTAGAGCTTGCATTAAGTCCACCGTGTAAACCTTCTTACTGTGCGATGAAAAATAAATAAGAAAGTAATTCTACATTGTAACCACCCCGGGAATCTAGTTGTTCAGTAACTGCCTTAATTACAACGTAACCATTTGCACTCGTAGGTCTGTTCCGGCCATTTTAGTCAGCCTCTAGGGTATAGTAAAAGCAATAAAAAAAAGATTGTAAGCGTCAAGGTCTACAAGCCATTTGAAGGGTTTAGGGAGTACTTGAACACGCTGCAGCTGTAATTGTCTTACATAAACAATGATTTTAGCTTTATGAAATCAAAAAGATAAGATAAGATACTCTTTATTACACAAAAACAGAGGAAAAATCAAGTATTACAAAGAAAGTTGATGTAAAATGTCGACGGTCTTATTGCTGAAAGCAATATCTCCCAGACGACCTACTACAGGTAGAAGAAAGATGACAGAAAGGGTTAGCATAAATATGTTTTTTTTTATTTACCACTAGCTGTTTGTCAGCGGCTTCGCTCGCGTAGACTGTCTTTGTCATGAATATTTGACGACACGATTGGCGTAGTGCGCTATGGCACGGTTTTTCGCCCCGGGTTAATTTAGGAAACGATCTTTTCTAAATTGACTCGGGACTGGGTGTGCTGAGAGACGCCCCTGGCGTAATTCTTTGTCTGGTACCTCGTAATACAGGGATATTTATCCCTACTTCGAGACCATGACAAGTGCTGTGTTGTCTGGCGCTTTAAAAAAAATATATGTATAGCCTTAATTAAAATAAATATGTAGCCTAATATCATTCCCTGACAATGTAGCTTTATATTGGTAAAATACTATTTAAAATCGGTTTAGTAGTTTTGGAGAATTTAATATTACAAACAAACAAATCTTTCGTCTTTATAATATAAGTATAGAAAAAAGATCTGTCACACAGTATCTTTTAATCTTGTTAATTATAAGAACCTTTGCGCGAAACATTTAGGCGAAAAACACTTGTGAAGAAAATTTAATTACTTAATCAGTAGAAGAAAGTTGAGTAAAATTTAATTTCAGGTTTAAAAATAAACTACACTTTGCGAACAACCGAACAAAACAAACAAAAAATTTATTCATTTAAATAGACCTGTAACAAGAACTTTTAAATCGTCATTACAAAAAAATACTTAAAAATAGACTTAAATACTATAATAATATGAATACATAAATACACTGTATACAAACATTAAGTGACTCTACCACTGCATCGGAAGTTGATCTTAAACTGAGAAGACCCGGCGAGAAACTCAGTACTTTTTTAAACTTGGTTCGGTTTTACAAATTGCAATGGACGTCACTTGACTCCGGAGCCCAAACATGTCATTTTAATTACTCTGAATACAAAGAAGCTGTCGCTCCCTTATATACCATTTTTTCATTTTAATGACCAAGCATGCCACTTCTTTTAATATGTAAAATCACCCGGTATAAATAAATAATAATCTCCCACGTATTTATTTCTAGGAATTAATTAACGTCGAACTAAATAAGTTTTTTCAATGTTGATGTTTTTCAACACGTTCAATCATTGTCTGTATACTGTTTATTTACATATCCATATTATCATGGTATTTATGTCTATTATTTAGTATATTTTTCTGTAAATTTGACGATTTGAAAGTACTGATACTATAGTTTAAGTACTGGTACTGAGTCTATTTGAATAAAGTTATTTGAGTTTGAGTTTGAGTTCATTTAAAGCGTAAAAGTTTGTAAATAAAATGTTTAGTCAATTAATTGTATATGTATTCTCACGTTAATCTTTGTTGCATAAAAACACACAAACTAAAGAGTTTACAGAAGGACCACTCGCGCCTTTTTTCTTAACTTAGTAGGTAGTTATTACTTGACAGAACCAGCCAAAAACAAAATTCATCTTGTGAAAAATTGCACCATTTTCCGATTTCCGATTTTCATCACCAATTTTCACCGGAATCGTCCGCCTATAAACTCACTTTGTTTGTGTGCGTAATCAAAATGATAGTTTATTAAGTGGCGCACTTTCGACATTTGATGGAATTTGAGAATGTAATAGGTATATCACCGTTGTTCGATGATTTCAGCAAGCCTGCCTGACTTTTTTAATAAAATAATCATATTTAGCATTTAAGGTTTGCAATACACACACCACAGACAAAATCAGCCTGAATAGATCTCGCTTTGTATGAAAACGAGCGTGTCACTGTTTTGACTCTTTTCGTGACGCGATAGCATTTCAGTAATAGGAATCTACCATTTTTCAATTGATTAATATATCTAAAGATATAACAATCAGAAAAATTCGAATTTCGGACCTTGAAGAAATCAGGCAGGATTCAAACCCGCGTCTTCCACAATCCACAGTTCGAATCCTGCCTGATTTCTTCAAGGTCCAAAATTGTAATTTTGCTAGATTTTTTATCTTTAATATATGAAAAACAAGCATTGTAAAATGCTAAACATAAACAAAGTAATGATAAAATATAGTTAGAAAAAGAAAAATTAACTGATTAATCCCGTGGTCATAAATTATATCAAACCATCTTTTTTTCATAAGCTATACGTATACGCCAGCCAGTTTATTACTCCTGTGATTGTTGCAAATCAAACAAATTTAACTTTTGTTACCAGGCGTACATGGTCTACAAAGGTCATGGCAAAGATGACAGGGAGAAAACTGGAAAATTCCGGTCGCGTCCGGCGGAGTCGACCTACACCATGACGACAAACCGGAGTACAAGGTTCTGTGACAACATGACTGAGAGAGAATTAGAAGTAAGTGTGATCGTTATGACTTGTTTCGCCTCCGTGGCCGAGTGGTAACAGAGTTAAACCCGAAACCTGGAGGCAAGGTGAGTTTTCAGATTTTTCGAATCACTCAGGGCTTGGAAACCGGTTTATTTTTAAACCATTTTTGTCCAAAATGCCTTAGAACATATTGGTTTCGTTTCCGTTCGAACGGGAACGTAATAAAAACGATTTTGAAGAGGAACGTAAATCGAACGAAATGTAAATCGTTCTCGCTCAATCTAACGTTTATAACCATTTCAACCGGTTTTTTCTATTTATTAGGTTCAAAACGAAACTAGGAATAATAATCCACAGCCACGCAGCTTAGTTACGGGTCGTATTGTTTAAGTTTGGATTAAAGAACATTGATGCAATAATAAGGGAATTTTATTACTTGTCAGCAAACATTTATATTTTGTCATCAACATGTATCATCTAAAGAATAGATCTATCGCCACCATATTATATTCTTGTTCTCAGATGAATAAAAAGTGTCACCATGTATGATCTTTTGCTGTCACGCCACGAGCCTCTATTCTTTTCGGAATAAAACTATTTTTTCCGTTATCATAAAATGTTCCTATTTTGTACGCGTTCCGAACAAAATCCGATGCAAGGAACCGTTTGGAATGTTTAAAAACGTTATTTTAACCGTTTCCAAGCCCTGACATAATTACATTACTTAGGTACTGAGTATCCATATCGTTTTTGTAAGTCTTCTGATAATCACCCGGTATGTCAGATTGTTTAAAAACGTTGGAGACATATTTTCAAAATAAAACCTGTTCTTTGCTGCATAAGATATTCCAGCCAAAACAAACTTTACATACATAACCTATTCTCTTAAAACTTGAATCCGAAACGGCGGAAAATTTGTCTTACTTTATTTATCTTTCTTTAAACCATTAAAATATGTTATTTGTTCAAGAAAGTGCAAGAGCAAGCTCTAGTTTACTTTCTCGGAGAATCCTGAGTGTTAAGTTGCAAGTTGCAGTTTCTAACGTCTCTATATTTTCTTTTGCAACTTAATATTCCCTCTATGCGCTAAATTTGCTAGTGAGAAAATGAATAAATTCACTTTATTGAGATTAGCTTTTCTTTTATGCAGAAAGTATTATTAGTTCATATTTCGTATTGAAGAAAGTCAAAGTGATAGAATTTCTTGAAGTACCTTAACAATTGATTTTCGTAAGAGAACGCAAGAGAGGTTAGAAGTATAAATATTCATTTGTGTTTTTTCCCCAAAAGGAGGAGTTCAAAAAGATCTGCAATCAACTAGAGAAGCTTCGAGAACGGTGTGGTTCAGGTGTGGCAACTGCAAGGCGTATAACGGCCATGCAGGATGCAGCTGCGTTGCACGACAGAAAACCTCCCACGTCTGACCATTCTGCACCGCTCAAGCTGAACACGGTCTTCAGTGCGGTCGCAGATCGGCTGATGTGCACCGTCACACCAGCTGAGGAGTCTAGCAGTAGCGGCCGAGACTTGCCCTTCGAAGCTCCACCAGCTTACAGGCACAAAACCTTCAGCCCCACTAAAAGTATAGAACCCAGCAACACCGAGCAGAGTCAAACGGACGTCACGACTGACTCCCCTAAAAAAAGAACTGAACTTAACGAAGAAACGAAAGACGATAAACAAAATGGTGTGTTCAAAATATCAGGTGAAGCGAACTGTAGTGATATACGGCCGCCTGAGGTGGCCAGTCGGAATGGTTTCAATAATAAAAGTGAGAAGTCGAGTGAACTTAAGTCGAGTCCGGGCAGCGCGGAGACCGTGCGCGGCGTGCGCTCCGGTCACGCCAGGACTCATGCCATAGTCATTAACTTAGATGATAAGAGTCGCTTTACGGAAGAAGTCACTGTTTAATAGAACTATATGTATAATTTCAAAGACTGTACTTACGTTCTTGTTAGAATTTCGTCCCTTGTAATCGCTTGCTCGGATGACATAATTCATATTTGCAGTCTACAAGAAGACAAAAGATAATTTTGATCTAGTAAATGTCTTCCATTAAACTTCAGAGATTGAGCAATATTCAATCTTATGTGAAATCTCTCGAATGTGAAATATGTCATGCATGTAAAATTTTAATCTAATTCCTAGATAGTTTTGTAAAATATAAATGCTAGTCTTTACTGTGATTCATAGTTTTACGATTTATGTATAAAGATTTAAAAAAAAACATAGTTACAAAAATGCATATCAACTGTAACTTCCTTCGTATAAATTGTTGTAAGTGCGAATGTTCAGGTTTTGTTTTGAGATTGAAATACTTGAATAGATTTTGTTCTTAGTTTGCTATACTGTGAAGAAACTAAACCAGTTTTGCAAGAAATCGCGTTTCATTAGTTGGTGAATTGTGCAAAGTCACGCACCGATACCCTTATTAAGTTATGTTTTTCATGGATACCCAAAAGCACTAAAGTTAAGGAGAAACCCTGTAAAGTTTCGTCTTCCTTACAACGATAGTTGTCTAAGCACAACTATTTGTTATTCTTCAGAAGTTATAATTCAGTGTTTAAATATCCAACGAATACATTTAGATAATTCAAGTAAATATCCTTGATTCCTTTTACAGACAATCACAGCATTCACAGCACAAGTTAAAATCAGGTTTATATATTTTAACTGAGTATTAGGCTTTTTAAATAATAATAATAAATAATAAATATCTAGGACAATTCACACCAAGATCATCTGACCCCAAACTAAGCAGAGCTTGTATTATGGGCGTCAGAGACTGATAAACATACTTAAATATTTCTAAATACATACTTAAATAGATAATAACACCCAGACACACAACAAATACAAATGTTCGTCACACAAATATTTTTCATGGGTGGGGATCGAACCCAAGACCGCCGGCGCTAAAGGCAGGATCGCTGCCATTGCGCCAACAGGCCAGTCAATAGTTTTTATATCGATTTTTTCGTAAACCATGTGACCAAATAATTTCCTCTTAAGTTTATTAATAAAACGTTGTAAAGACGGGCTTGTAGCTTGTTTGGAATGGCTGAAAGATTCTCGGACGCTTTGTAATGCAATTGTTTTGTAACTTTTTAAACTTCACTAGTGCATTTCGGCTTCAATAAATCTGCGAGATGAATGAATATTATTACGTTCTACAGAATTAGCAGCGTTTTGTTTCAAAGTAAAACAAGTTTTGAAATGATTTGAAATGGTTTACTAGCTTTCCGCCCGCGGCTTCGCCCCCAAATTACATAAAATCTTTACACATTGTAGCCTATGTATAAGCTATATTACTGTAAAGTTTCGTCAAAATCCGTTCAGTAGTTTTTTCGTGAAAGTGCAACAAACATACATACTCACAAACTCAGACGCAAGTTGCCTGTTGCCGTCTCTGCTGGATTTAATCCCGCTTACTATTTGAAGGGTTAGTAGATGCGAGTATCCTCAAGGTTTATCAGTCAAGACTACCTCTAAATATTTAACTTACTCATTTATACTGATTCCAGAAGCTGTTGGCTCTGGTCACAGTCATGTAACCTAATTATATCTGTTTAAGGCTTCAAACAAAGTATTTGTGAAAATATTAAGATATTTTTTTCTTTTCTTTACTTAGGTGCTTTTAAGAAAGAGAACTATTTGCGATTGCTGAGTTTTCTCCATAAACATCACATTTAATTTTAGTTTGTTCACAGGTTTTGGTAAAACTAGCTTAAAATTAACGTGGCTATAAAAACATTTAATTAAAGGTTATTTTTATGTCAAGCTAACAAAAAAAATACCAAAAAAATATTGCGGTTGTTTCAAAAAGGGTTTTCATTGCAAAAAATGTTTCTGTTATGTGACTTGTACACATTTGTAAAGTCGTTAAGTCATTTGCATTTCCATTAGAGTATATGTTAAAAACGATGTGGGTTAATACGGCAGAAACCGTAGATTGTAAATAGCTTCACTAATGTAAACTCCGGCTACGATGAAAGACAACTAGTGATTTTAATTGTTTTGTAAATAATAGAACTCGTATTTAACTATTTATTGCTATTGTGATTGTAAATACGCTAGGTAAGTATATTGTCAGTTAAGGCTCGCATACACTTAAACGGGTTACAATCATGCACACGTAACACATGTGTGTCCCAGGTGTTTTAGTCTGGAACGTTACTCACTTTTAAAAAACATTCAGTCTGATTATTACAAAGCAGACCTTGTTCTATAAAACTTCTGTTTTATGTCAAATAAATGATTCCAAGGAAATCGTATATTTATAGTTATCAAGTCAATTTAGACATTATGCTTTCAAAGAGGATAGACAATCGTCCAATTGCTTAAAAAGCATAGGTCTACATTTTATGATTCATTGTCTGAACGGCTGAATTATGAACGTTGACTTGTTTCAGATCCCGTCCCGTGTTTCTATTGTTCAAGTTTTTGCATTGTAAGTCATTGTTAGCCATTTTTTCTTAGGGTTTTCTTATGAACACCCGTGTGTTCAGCTGACACTCAAGGGGTTAACCCCTTAGTGTCCCCCTAGAGGTAAAGCTTCCTTTGCTGAATGCAAACCGATTTCGTGTATGTAAGCCTTTCAGCAGCAATGTCCTCGCAAAATTTTACCTATTCGTTTATCATTACTTATCTTTTCTAGCGCACTATAATAAAAAATGAGTTTAACGCAAAAATGTTAACTTTATGATAACATGTAAAGGTGCTATTTCAAACTTCTGTTACAAAAGGAAAATGTTCTAAACTCGTGAGTTTAGTTTGTGTAACAAGTATAATTGTACCTTCAAGTTGATAAATATTATGTGTGCTTTACTAGTTTAATGATGCTGTTGTTTTGTTAATTCGATACTCAACATTGCAGATAAAATTTCGTTATAGTTATAAGTGTTCTTCTGGTTAGTATTGTGAGAAATTTTCAAAGCCATCAGAGCTTCATGTTATCTTTTAAAATATGTCGTTTATATAGGATTACAAATGAATTGTAAGAGCCAAGTTTTTAGTTGTTATTTTTTTAATAGTTTTTTTTTTTGGTTTTCTTGTTATAATTTATTGTTTTAAAAGAACGAATATTTAAAAAAATACTATCCTTTTAAAATCATCTGAAAAACTATATCTTATTTTTATATCTATTGAATAAATTTTCATATTACATATCCCAAGCACGAATGATTTCAATAACCATGTAACGTAAACAAACTGTATGTATGAATTTTTAAGAAACTTTGTTTTTTACTTCTTAATAAGAGGAGGTTTATCACTTGAAAAGATGGTCTTCTTAGTGTTATACAATGGCTTTTGTTAGAATTAATCGAAATCACAGATTATTGTCTCTTAATATTTTGTGCCAATTTGTACAGCTGATTGTAGAACAGTTGCATGATAGCTCAGTGATTCAAGCATTTAAAAGACTTGCTGCTACAATAAATATAAGTTTCAACACGACCGCAAAATGAAATTGATAACGCATGAGTGCTTCCATGTTTAGAGTGAGAGTCGACAGGGAATAGATGAATGTAAAGTTACGTTATTTTGACATCCATCTGCGCTCTACCAGTGTATAATAAATAAATAAAGAACCGACAGAAAAACAGCATTGCACTCCCTTTTGACAAGCGAAGTACAGTCAAAAATATGTGAGCATTCCAGAGGCCTTAAAATATCTATGCAAAACATTATTCACCAATATCTATACAAGTAAACAATGAGCAACGAACAAACAAACTCTCATGTCTCTCGTATAGGTATTTTCCAGCTAATGTTTAGCTCAGATATTTTCTAGGCCTTGGAAATGTATAGATATTTATTCTTTTGAAAGTACATACATCGCGTTATCTATTTCGATCAATTTATCTGTCTTCATCTTGTTATGATTGAATGCATTTCCAAATACCGCGTCAGCTCAAAGCGGAAACTCGCCCCAAATAAATTGCAGCGGCTTCAAACTATTCGCGTATAAGTTTGAAACTTCCCAAAGCTGCGGTGTTAGTGATATTTATACGTCATGGCAACACCAAGTTTTTAGAGCTGCAAATATAAATCATTGTCTTGACGTTACGTTGCTGAGTTGAAAGTTTAATGCATTGGTTTGGTTAACTTAACTTTCAAGCACTTATAGATAAAGCTATTTGTTATTCAACATTGACAACTAATGTTAATAGCAACAATAAAGATAATTGAACGAAATTCTACATTGGTTTTCTGAATGAAAAACTGTATATATTTTTTTATCATCAATTCATTCAATTATATCATCAGTTTTGCCACGATAAATAATCACTTCGTTCTGCTGTTGATTTAACACCCTAACGTTGCATCATAAGACGTGCACTACTGAACATAAGCCACCCCTATAGATTTCAAAAGAGAGCGTTCACCAGGTCCATCTAAGTCTTGCACTGCTATTCCTTGTAGGTGGGCGTCCCACCCACGCTGATTTTTCCATCAAACTGCCAAAGATCTGCAATTTGCAACCAACAACAGTACGTCTATCACAAGTTACCACTTTTAATTTACGTAATCGTTCGCGTTAAAAAAATTGTATTGGGATTTGACAGGACATGACATGACAATGATAAATCCCAATACAATTATTGACGCGAACGATTTAGACGTACATAACATATAAGTTAGTTGACAAATACTATGTTTTTTATTGGTTGATTGATATTAACTGAAATAACAGCAAAATACTATTTTAAAATGTAAATAAAACTTGTTGAAGTTATAAATTAGGATAAGATATTTATTGTAAAATACCATTTGTAACTAAATGAAATATTGCTTCAAGTCGGGATAGTATAAGTTGCAATAATAATAATAATTAATAATTAGAATAAGGCGTTGTGATTGGTTACTATCGCGTCGATGACTGTAATGAAATGATGTTTACTATCTAATTAAAGAAGTTAACTAAAAGCGTTTTTTTAATTTACTTATACTATTCACCTGTTAAGAGTTAAGGAGAAGAATATTTCAGAGCCTAATAAGACTCCTTCATCCATCTTTTTCAGAATATGGTCTTGAAGGTATCTTAATATTACACTTTGCTTTTCTACAGCAGTGAGGGTTGATTTTAATAGTGTTGGCCAGCTTCCCGAGAGGGAAGCGCGGTGCTTTTAAACTATCTCGTATTATTGTGAATTCTTTTTAAAACCAGACTATTTGGGCCTTGTGTATGTGAGTTCTACCAGGACTTTTTTAAAAGTTAACTGTCGGTACTTCTCGGGCTGAAATTGGGTGAGCTATCTATCAGGTGAGCCGTGAGTCGGTCTTTCAATGGTATTTCCTTAGAATAATAACGTATAGAACGATAGTCTTCATACAACTGCCCCGTCAAAAATGAAGCACCAATCCGATCCACACATGCGTGACTATTACTTGCTTACGTGTGGCGCGCTTTGACAGTGAAAATTGCGGAGCTGTAATGAACACTGCAAAGTGGTCCGTTTGGAGCCATTTATGGCTCCAGTTAAGGTGCTTTAAAATGGGCGCGCGGACTTTGTTTCTATATGTAATTATTCTAAGGGTATTTCATTAAATCCTATTTTCCTTTGCAAGAGAGTATCTAACCGAAATACGAAAGATTGTACATATAGACACGACTGCCGAAACTAAGAAAATTAAGCTAGTTAATCTGTAAATGGGTATCATATATATAGATAATCATTTTTACCGCATGAACATGATGATATACAAGTAGATTATGTTAGTTTACCAAGCCCCTGTTTGCCAGCTATCTATTTAATGGTATCTTACATTTGTATGACGTGTTTTTTAATTAAGGTACTTTTTACTATTTTTTTGTACTTTTCTGATTCTACCTGATAATTAAACAAACCCAACAACTAGAAAATAAACTGCAATTGGGCATTAGAAAGGGGAAATTTTCTTATGGAAATTGTTGCAGTAATCAAGAAAACGTATACAATAGCACTCCAAAAAACGACCTGAGTTTTTCAAAATATCCTATTGTCTAGCTGTTAAACTTACCTTTATAATGTCAACTTGCACTCTGTAATGCTCACATCCTCAGATAATAGTTGTGGAGAATAATAAATGACGAGGATTTTCTAGCCTGTTTCGTGTCAAAGAAATTACTTAATTGTCTATTTTTATCTCCAATCTCATTTGTTCGTTTGAAATTTTCTTTGAAACTCCAAGGACTCGTAGCTAGCTCCTCAATTAATAATGAGACTAAACAACTCACTTTTCAGTCGCAAAGCCACAAATCACTCCAAGTCATTAAGCTCCCAAAAGAAATTCCCACCAGCGATCGCTCATTCGGAGCTTCACAGATCTCAGTTGTCCTTCTTAATTTGGTCCTTTTTAATTTCCGCCCGAACAAAAATGTTGACTTGGAACGGAAATAATTCCCATCGTCAACAAAGGTTGAGCGACAATCGACTTTACACCAAAAGAATAAAAGTGAAGTTACGATTTTAACTGAGCCATATAATATTGATGTGATGTTTGAAAGACTAATCCAATTTGGTAGCATTTGACATCTTTAATCATCAATTATTTAGCAAGGGATGAGAAGGTGCCTTTGCCTTCAAAAGGTCTCTGTAGCCACTTGGTACTTTAGTACCTTGTCACATTAATTTTGTCATGGCAATCATAAGAGCAGCCATAAATGGGATCAAGTAGGTACGACAAAGTGCTGAGCAACTTCTGACGCATATTGAACGGCCAAGGACATGGTAGAGTTTGCAGCATTCAAAGCAGCAGCCTGCTACCAGTCCCTTTAGAAATCTATAGTCGAAGAATCATGACCTTAATGTTCAGCAGTGAAGTGTATTGTGACTGCCATAATCATAATCTTCATTACCGCAGAAATATTTTATTGAGCATAACAAACTGGGTTGCCGGTACCAATCCACCAGCGCATATTGGAGCTAGTCCGCGCCGGTAGTCAGCGAAAAACGAGCACCACTAAGCTAACGTCACTGACAGCCTTAGGGAAATGACAATTGCCTGATTCGGCGCTGGCAACACACTTTATATGTGAATATGCCATTATGATCTGTACCTCTGAGAGAGACCCCACATCAGCGTTATTTGAGCGTCAGCGTCGTGCCGGAGTCCCCCCCACACTAGCGTTTGTCGGCGCCGGGAAGACGCAACACCCAACAACGCTAGTGTGGGGGGTCCCCGGCACGACGCAGACGCTCAAAGAACGCTAGTGGGGGTCTCTCTAACATATTGTCATGATTTTGTATGACATTTCAATAGCAATGGAACTGAAAATGGCATATAAGTTACTGTAGTTAACAATTATAGTTCACTTAGGCCACTTCCTCACCGGATCGGAGCGTTTTCGTTTCTGTACCGCATCTGCACCGCATCTGTACAGACTGTTTACTGAGCGCGTGTAATCAAATGAGAGTTTTCAGACCGAATCGTTTCAGTACAGATTGTCACGCATAAAATCTGTACTGACACAGCGGCCGGCCTCCCCCGTATCACCCCCGGCAGCTCCGCCGCGCGCCTCACTGACACCTGCAATATTGAATGATTATTACCGTACCGAAAACTTCCAGAGCCTGTCAGGAAATGAAAAATCAGCAGAAAATCTGCACAAATTCGGTGCAGAGGCTGCACTAAAACAAAACGCACCGAGCCGGTGCCCGTAAGGCCGCACATCCGGCCTCACGGGGCAAAGGCTTATGGTAGTTGTACTGAAAGACCTTTTCTGATTTACGAAGTCTTTAATCAAATCAAAATTTAATTTAGCATACCCACAGCCATTGAAGAGTAAACAACCCGAGCCTAACTCACCGAAAGTTAATGAGCTATCAAACACAAAAAGAGAAATAAATTACATCTTTCCTAGGGTCTTGTATTTCAGATCGCGTAAATTAATTCAAAGTTCACGTTTCTAGAGAAAGTATATTTTTTAACGATGAAATGATTGAAGCAAATGAACTCAATTGGTAAAGCTTTTAGAACAACTATTAATGAAAAGAAAGATTGGTAACAACGATTTTTTGCTCTGAAATTAAGTAATAGTACACTTCCCGCCTCCCAAAAATCCGAATCCCACTTGAGTCTCAGGATCAGGTCGAATTTTTCTAGTTTTTATCTTTGTGTAGAAAGTAGAGCATTGTTTAATGCTAAAAATAAAAATTCACTTATCCTATAGCTACGAGTAGTTTAATTTTAATCGAAAGTCAAATATATGCAAAATTGTTTCTTTCAAGTGTTAAAGGCGCTTGCCTACCTATAACATTGATGAAACAATGTTGGCTTGCAACGTAAAATACACTAGGTAAATTCACCAGGTCTGTTTACGGCTTCGGTAGCTCAGTTGGAAGAGCAGTCACCCGGATTCTGAAAGGTCGCGGGTTCGAATCCCGCTTGAGCCCCAGGATCAGGTCGAATTTTTCTAGTTTCTATCTTTGTGTAGAAAATGAAGCATTGTTTAACGCTAAAAAAAAATTTACTTAATAGTGCACTTATCATTAAAATTAAAATCATTTGGAATGAACATGTTCGTGAGTCGCATGAGATCGCTAGGTTCAAGTATCTATTACGGGTTTCGTATGGTAAACCGAAGGTAGGTCGTGTTTGGGATGAGATGTGGGAGAGTCGGAAAATCTTTAAATCGCGCTTGAGGTGGTGTCAGAATAATAAAGAACAGATAAGGATGGACATCCTCGCATCTCAGCACGCTAAGCATGATTTTCGTAGCTTTTGGAAAAGTACCAATTAAGTTAAATAGTAGGTCCGGCTTACCAGTAAGTGTCAATGGACTAAATGACTCAAAGGATATTGCGGACATGTTTAGGGACGTGAAATCTCCATTGGGACCACCACAGTCTGTTGATGTTCACGGGCAGGAGATGAATACCATGTTCACAGCGAAGGATGTCAAGCGAGCTATATAATCGATGTCGCGAGGAAAGTCTCCTGGCCATGATAGCCTAAGCATCGAGCATCATGCTTGCATCCATCTTCCGCGGGTACTTGCTATGTTCTTCACATTATGTGTAGGACACTCTTACTTACCAGCAGACATGATGAATACTGTGGTGGTGCCAATTGTAAAGAATAAAACCGGTGACATAAGTGACCGCAATAACTACAGACCCATATCACTGGCAGCTATACTAGCAAAAGTGCTTGACAGCCTGCTTAACACTCAGCTTGATCAATACTTGAATATTCATGACAACCTATTTGGGTTCAAAGCGGGCCTCTCTACTGAAACCGCTGTCCAGTGTCTGAAGCAGACTGTCAGGTATTATTCCGATCGTAGTACGCCGATCTATGCGTGCTTTCTCGACCTCTCGAGGGCGTTTGATCTGGTCAGTTATGACATCTTGTGGCAAAAGCTAAGTGGTCTATCTATGCCCGAGAAACTAGTCCATATCTTTAAGTACTGGTATCTGAATCAGGTCAACGTTGTTCGGTGGTCGAGTGAGATATCGGAGCCGTACGGATTGAAGAGCAGCGTGAGGCAGGGGGGCTGACCTCCCCGGTGGCTCTTTAATTTGTATGTGAATGCACTGATAGAGGAGCTCAGGGGACTCGTGTCGGCTTCTGATTTCCATACAGGTGCCTCTAGTGGTTTAAAAATGAACGAAAAATGGCATACTAATTTCTGAACGCAACGATCGCCTTGAAGATGGCAACTCATGGTAGATATACTGTATTTCTAAAATGAGTTTACATGAATGACAGTCGCTAGCGTCCACGATAACGTTTTTGTATGAGATTTCGGTACAGGGCCTTTAGTGATTAGAAGTGATTTGAATTTTTTACGTGACGGAAACTCATGGTAGAAACTCCAGTTTCGCTATTAAGTATTGCAGTAAAAATCCTGTTTGCTTAGATTCGTGACATCTTAATTCAGAGCGGTCAAAATTAGTCTCATTTGAAGGTTTACGCAGTAAAGAAGTGACAAGGTGATGTTAAGGCGATTGTAGCAGCCAACTAGCTCCACCAATTTATTGATTAATTTTTATTACTTCCAAATTAGACATTGTTTTTTTTAAAAACTGAACGATAAATATCTCAAAAAAACTTTTTTTAAATATTGAATGTCTATCCACGACTTTTTATTCTGTTTTTTAGTTTTAGATCACGTTTTGACTAAAAGTGGCCACTTTGCGCAGAAAAGCGGCTAAAATCGCCGAAAATGAAACGAAATAATATGATCACAAATATGTAGTTGCCTAATAATTGTAAGTTAGTTTTTTTAACAGTTAAATTATTTATCTTTTCGTTATTTTAGTTCGTTTGAAAGTGGGATGTTTTATAGGCCAATGCGGCTCCACAATGCCTTATACGAATACCAGGCATTGTGGAGCCGCAATGTGGGATTTCAGGCGGCACAGCTCCGCAGTCATCGATGCACGAGTTTGCGGCAAAGAGGCGATAATGTAGCCTAAAAAATCGGTCTAGTAGTTTCGGAGCCTATTCGATACAAACAAATTTATTTATTTATTTATTTATTTATTAGGTACACAAGACATAATTATAACAAAAACATGACAAACAAAAAAAAGCGAATCTTACACAATGATACGCTATAACTCCATAAAGATGTGTACACAGCAAGTATAACAATAAGTAAGACAAGGTCAACTACTTTTAGCGGAGAATTAATCTATTAAAGGAATATTCTAACTATCAATAAATATCAATAGCTAAATATAAAATATTTTCTATGAACATATATTTATATGTATTAGTATGTAAATAAATACATATGTGTTGCTAAAAATATTTCTAAATAATCATATACGTATACTTATAGAATTACAATTAGTGCTGTATTAATAAAAGACTTTCAAATTTCAGGCAATGATTTATATAACCGATCTCTAAAGCTAATTATTGAAGTGCTGAACAGATCCGGTGCACATCTGTGCCACTCAATGTATTCAAGTCACGGCACATTCTGAGCACAGGATCATGAAAAGATACGTTATTGTTGCAAAAAGGGATATCAAATGGGCGATAACATCTAGTGGACCTGTTAGGTATCCTAAATCGGATCTCAGCGAGAATTTCAGTGAAAACATAAATAACATAAATCTTTCCTCTTTATAATACTAGGATAAATAAGGCTGTTTTTTCACTTGAGATGTGCTATGCAGCTATGCTGCGAAGATATGCAAGCTAAGCTACGAAACTATTAGACCATTTCCACTGATGCTATGCCATGTAACGGAGCGAGTAAGATGTGCTTGTAAGAAGCGCCGCCGCAAGGTAACTTTGCGAGTAAGATGTGCAGCATGAGCTATGCGATGTATCGACAGTAAGGAAGGGATGTACTGCACGCATCCATAGCACGCATTCATGTGTCATGATGACACAAACATGTAGATCAATGAATTTGATTGGTGGATATCAAAATCCACAGCAACGTAGCAACATCTGTGGTAGAAAGTAGCCTTAAGTGTGAAATGTATAACCTAAGCAGAAAAAGGAGAGAAGGCTAAAAATTTTAATTACGGAACTTGGAAAGAGGCTGAGTGGGTCACTACCGTTATCTGGCGCTAACTGGGTAAAATTATGGACAAGTCACAAGGGAAAGACCGCAAACAAAAGAAAAACACTGAAAAATTACATTCAGCCAGCTAATCTATTATTTTATTACTTTTTATGTTCTGGAACCGACCTCAAGAATTGTTAATCTCTGTGATATCATTTCGTAATTTTTTGTGTTTTAAAAGACATTTACTTCAAAAAGTTTTTTCTTTTTTACAAATACAAATACAAATCGTTTATTTGCTAAGAATAGGTGTACATAAGGTCTTACATTCATAACATACATAATATGTTTATAGTTCACTATTCTGCTTAATTCTAGCATGCGAAATTTCCAGTGAGAAGCTCATTGAGACTGTAGAAGCAGCAATCAATAAGCCACTCTCGAAAGCTTCTAATCCTTACATTCACAGATCCCATCTTAAACTTACATGGAACTTAGTTATAAACTTTGATACACATGTTATCGCAGCTTTTTTGACAAAGTATAGTTTTTGGACAAGATTCCATAACAAGTCTATTAGAATTTCTGGTGTTTCTTGGATACAAGTGGAGTACTTTAGTGTGGAGTTATTCTTCTTCTTCTTATCGTGTCGAGTGGAAACACCACACTACGTGCGACCAGAATTCCGCCGCTTGCATGGCATTGTTGCTCATGAGGTCCTAATATTATGTGCAACTATGAACTAGTGGAATTATTAACTACCAAACAGACGAAATTCCATACAATCATTCAACCTCTATTCTTGTACCCTTAGGAGGTATTTTTTTTAACTTTACATTATCAATTTGGTATGTAATGAAGTCCTGTCAAGCAAAAGAATTTTTTTTCAAATTAATCATAATCCAAAGCTCGTGGTTACAATTTTCAGTGTATAAGTGAGGAGCTAGTATGCTAAGAAGACTTTAAACCAGTTATTAGTTGCTAAGTTTGGTTGTAGATATAATTTTAGTGTAGGTATTTGTGTTTCTAGTACCAAATAAATTTTATTTATCACCGTAACACAGCTAAACTGCACTTATGACCTCAGAATAAGTAATGGCACGAAGGCTAGTAAAGTTTCAGAAGTTAGTTTTAGTTCAGTTTAGAAGAACAAGTTAGTTTGCAAACTTCCCTCGTTGGTTAAAATTTATAAATGTAAAAGTCTTAGCAAACACATAATATTTTTAATAAAGAACGACAGTTAAAACAAAATTAAAATGAAAGAAATGCTAAGTTCTTGCCAGCTATTTAAAAAAATTAAGCTAAAAGCTTTGAAAGAAGAACTTGTATGTTTTTATTCATTTCACACACAAAAACACAAACATAAACTTATGTTTTAAAAAGTAAAGTAACTACTATTAAATATTGTAGTTATTTCTGCACCCGCTTCAGTTCACAAATTACGGCTATTGTTCAATTTGCAAACCAAAATATAAATGTTCGGACAAAGTTCAAAAGCAATTACGTCCTTAAAAGATGGAAATACAAAAATCCACAAAAACCGTGACAACGACCATTTAACTTTCAAAGTTAAGTATAGCCGTCAGAACATTATTTCCGGGATTTATTGTCGTTGATCCAGTAGATCTACCATGAGTTTCCGTCACGTCAACGACCATAGTTGAGTTTGGAAAGGGGTTTGAACCTTTGTGGCATAGTCAGCCTGCTGCCATTTTATTTTTTTCTCCATGTTTCCGCGCACGATGAAAGTGGCATATATATGGTTAGAGGACATATGAAAAAACTAAAAATTACAATAATATGGTACCTTAAAGTGCCATTCTTAAAAATCAACCATTTATGAGGCTTTTCGTGTTATTTTGTTAACAAATAACAGATATTAGGATATTTGAACAGTCTGTTATCTTCTCCCGCAATTTCCCCACGTCCCAATGTCGCCTAGAAGAAATCGCTCAAAGCGATAAGGTTACTATTTGACTATACTATGCTTCTTTACTTTCAAATTGTATTTGATTTTAATTTGAAACTTTTTTGTAGATTTTTCACCACAAACACGTAAAATCCGCATTCACTTCATTATTTTGACCACTTTTAAATGTACACTCCATAAAAGTGCGATAATATAAACCACCAATGGTTTAAATGTCCTGAAATCTATTATTTGTTGGCAAAATAGCAAAGTAGATTTATAATGAATACTCGTAGGCACTTTTGTCATCTTGATCGTTACCTTCAAATAACTCTGAAACGTGACATCTGAGGGTACCACATTGTGAATTTTGCTTGTTTATGTGTCCTCAATCCAAATTATACAACTTTTACCTTGCGTGGGAACGTCTTAAAAAAACAAAATGGCGGTAGGTCGCTATGCCAGCTTCCATACAAAAAATTTAAACCCCTTTATAAGCCATCTTTATCCATTTCTGACCACTAGAGGCACTGTACTAAAATAACATACTGAAACGTCAACGCGGACGCTAGCGACTGTCATTGGTGTACACTCATGGTGAGGATACAGCGTTCGAATTCCAAAGGCCGTTGTCAAGAGCATAACACTACGATCGTTTGAAATGTGTTTCTACATCCGAGTATAGATAGTAGCGGGTGACATGAACACAATATGAGCACAAAATAAAGAGTTTACAGAAAGAACGCTCGCGCCTTTTTCCAGTATAATTACCTAAATTTTCTCTAAACTTTTTAAATGAAGTAGATAGGCTATACCTGCTTGACAGAACCCGCAAAAGCAAAAAACATCATGTGGAAAATTGCAGCAAGTTCGACAAAAACAAAAACACGCGCGACACTGGGTACTGATCGCCTAAGTAAGGTAAGGTCTGTAAACTCACTTTGTCTGTGTGCGTGATCAAAATGGCGGTTTGGGCCAAGTGGGCTATCTGTCTTGGGCGCTGCGCCGCATGTGTATTTTGTGACATGAGCCCTAAGCTTGAGCACTGGGAACCGGTGTAAACCGGTTTCTCTCCGTAGCCAACGAGGCCGCCAACGCTCACGCACACTCGCGTAGTCTACCTGTCTCAGCGATATTGTTGGAGCTTTGTCTCTATTCAGTTTATTTACTTAGTTAGTGTTGCTCTTGGCTACAGGTTCAGGTCAAATTTTGGTGTGGCATTTTCGATACATAAGTTACTTAACCTTTTGGACGCCATTGACCACTTTAGTTGTCAAACTGTCGCGTGACTGACACGCCAACGATAGCTAAAGCGGCCTGAAATTTTTTATAACAATGTCAAGGTTCTATAATACTCGTTTCCAATAATTATTAAATCAAGTCATTGGTTTATATATTTTTACTAGACTAGGCTTGTCGGGCGTGAAGTAACGTAAAAAAGTGCTGGATGGCGCCAGACAACACACCACTTGACATGATCTCGAAGTAGGAATTAATACCCTTGTATTACAAGGAAATAAGCCGGGGACGTCTTCCAGCACACGCAATTCAGAAAATATACAGTTTTCTGAAGTGACTCGACCGGGAATCGAACCCGGGACACTACGGAAATCGAGGCGAAAAACCGTGACATGGCGTACTAAGCCAATCGTGTTGTCAAAAAGGTAAAGAAATCCAAATAACTTAGCAAAATACTGGTCACATCAATTATAATGTTGCTGCTGACATAAAATAATAAGAACTCAATCCCCAAACATTTAAAGTTCAAGCCAATTTCATATTGTAGCAATGACTTGATTTCATGGAGACTTTTGCTTAGCAGTGGGAAAGTATACAAGGGCAATTATACATATTTATTGCGGGATGAAGATCAAACCGTCCACCTACGGTAGCACTAAATGCAGGTTTACATACATACTCGTACTCGTACATACGAGTACCATCACGCCTTTTTCTCAACGGGGTAGGCAGAGACCACATCTTTTCACTTGCTACGATCCTGACACGCCTCTTGCGCTTCTTCCACTCTCATTAATCCTTTCATATATGCTCGTCGATTATGGGTACTCCTGACCTGACCTTTTCTGAGCACGTCTGGGATTTGTCCTAAGTACGTCCGTCTAGGCCTTCCCCTTTCAACAGCTCCATCCTCCCTCGCCTTGTGAATTTGTTTCGTTAAACGCCTTTCATCCATCCTTTCCATATGCCCAAACCATCTTAGCATTCCCATCTCAATTACAAGTTTACCAACCAAACGAATAAGCCAGTCAAATCCAAAGCTCTCATCTGGAAAGTACTCGTATTTATCATTACTATCATCTGTCTTTCCATTCTTTATTCCATTCCAACGTCTCCAAGCAGAAAATATTTAATGGAGGCAAAATTAATTCAGTGAAAAGAACCTCAAGCGGTCCCAATATTCCCCTATTTGTCCTCATTTTTCGGCTTCAACACCAGAATCTCATTGCGTACACAATGAGCCGTTTTATTGATATTTTATAGGCTTCTGATACCCGAATCATGCTTTTTTACTTCACTAAAAAAAGTAGAAGGAACGTTTTGCCCACGGATGTTCCCTGTCCATCTTTCAACGTTCTACATTTAATTAACTTATCAATTAAGAGCAATGAACACTTAAGTATCTTTTGAAGTCTACTTATTTTTAATGTGCCAAATTGGGCTCTGCCGTTTAAATAACTTTCTATTGTTCTAGAAGATATTTGAACTGTAACCAAAAGCAAACTCATTCCTTTAATAACGAGAATATTTGCACAAAACTGTTTATTGCCAAACTGTGACCTGACCTGTAAGGTTTAATACAAAATTGTTAGCAGCTCGGCACCTCACCACAATACATTATTTAACAATTAGCCTGAATGTTCTGCGAATATGCTTTATTGCACGTTGTAAATTTACGAGAGTACCTACAGATTGAAATTTAAAAAGGGGATTAAGTGAGTAAGATGGCCTGGCCAGACCTCATCAGAGTTGTTCTGTGGCAACTACATAGGTGACCCTAGTTTCGTGATTGTTTTTTGCTGGTTACAAGAAAAATCCCACTATATTCATAAGGTTGACCCTGTGGTGTTACACTAGGTTTCGGTAGCCGCTTACTATAAAGCGGTCTAGCTAGCGGTCTACCTAAAATAGACCAGATTAGGAGAATAAGGGGTTTTCTCGTTTTTTTTTAACCCTTAGGTTCCACGAAACCCTCTTTCAAAATCGTTGATAAAATTCGTTGATCTATGTCCAAGGGGAAACAAACACCTGTTTCCAAGTATTCGCCTCAAAGATGCTGATTGAGGGAAGCTAAACAGATCAAGCGATAAATTTGCACTTGATTAGCATTAAATCATGTTTACATGCCACATAGGCTGTGTGGTAATAGGGCTTTGCCCAAAATCCGGAGGTCCAGGGTTCAAATCACAAGTCAGACAAGTGTTTTTTTTAGATTTTTCGGAACGTATTCCAGGCTTGTGATCACCAACCCGCATTTTGCAAACGTAGTGATTCAACCAATAGATGCTCATCAATTGTTATGGTGACTTAATTTCAATGATTGAAGCACTTCCTCTGCAGTGTGACAGTAAATTGGGTAATTAATTTATCAATTTACAATTCTTCTGTGCAATTTCATCCAAGCGTTTTATAATACAGTACCAATTGGGCTTTTTAAAATATTAAAATAACATCTTAATAAAGTGTTTGATTCGTTCAATTATTGTCAATGCAGCCGAGTATCAACTCATCAACAGTCTTCCAACATTCACCACAAAACAAACAAAATAGGTTCACTCGTCCTACTGCCGGGCACAGACCTCATCTCAAGTATGAGGAAAGGCCAAGCCGTACTCCAACACACAGCCTTAGTAAACTTAGCCCATAATAAACCTTACTGTAATACATATACTTTAGGCTTAATGACTGATATCTTGCCACGTCAGCACCGAACCAACTGTTAAACGTGCTTTTCAAACCACGGAAATGCCTGAAAAGACATCATTACATTTCAGTCGGGGTGGTCACCCATCCCTTTACCTGACCTGGCTGGCGTTGCTTAGCATCGGATCATCGCCCTTCACCATCCAGCACCCATTTGCATATTATCGGCAATATCTTTACAACAAAGCAATAGAACAGCCCCTAACGCGACCTTGTTGACGTCATCTTTTACACTTTGGCTGTAGGGTTCTCAACCTGGCCTTTAGAGGCGATTATCGTGTACTAAGAGGCTTCTCGATATCAACTGCTGTCTCAATAATTTTCTAGAGTTTAGGAGTTTCAGGGCGCCATTTTTCTACATAATTATTCAAAGTGATTGCTTCATTAGAATTTCATTTTTGTAATTGTAGTTGCGAATCACTAAAAAGACATTTTCATCAAGCAATTACTTAAAATTCAATCAAATATACATAATGTGAAAGTTTTTTTGAGTTTCTTGAATCAAAATTATTCTCGTTATCTTTGCTGTAGGTAGTATGTTTTTATTATAAGTCATCACTTGTACAGCCGGATGGATACATAGTTAACTAAATAAATCAAATGTATGATAAGATAAGATAAGATAATTATTCAATTGCTGTGCAATCTTGGACACTTTCTATCAAGATGACCCAAAACTAAGCCGATCATGCTCTTTATTTTTCGTGACTAAAAACATACTTTTTGTGCCTCCTAACACAATACTGCGAGACTTCAAGATACTGTTAGTTATTTCTGCTTGCATAGGAAAATTCTTGGGAATTATTGTGAAAATGACCAATTGCCCAGCGTACAGCTGGAATATTTCGTTGTGACTGAGTTAGCCAATCACCGTTGTTGTCTATTTAGTCACCGGTCCGAATCAGGGAAGGAAAATGGCAAGCTACCCCATAAAAATGCCGCCAAGAGGGTCGTTCGGTTCCATTTCAATATAATCCTGACCCAGCATTAAGGTGCGCGTCTAGGGAGAGGAGATCCGAGTGTTATGTTCCCACTTTCTGAGACGAGAGCCCGCTGCAAAAATGTGTGCTTAGTAGTTTTTTTTCTACATTTTAGACTGGCCTGTTGGCGCAATGGTAGCGATCCTGCCTTTAGCGCCGGAGGTCGTGGGTTCGATCCCCACCCATGACAAATATTTGTGTGACGAACATTTGTATTTGTTGTGTGTCTGGGTGTTAGTATCTATTTATGTATGTATTTAGAAATATTTAAGTATGTTTATCAGTATCTGACGCCCATAATACAAGCTCTGCTTAGTTTGGGGTCAGATGATCTTGGTGTGAATTGTCCCAGATATTTTTTTTTTTTTATGCGCCAGACAACACACCTCTTGTAATGGCCTCGAAGTAGGGATAAATATCCCTGTGTTACGAGGTACCACACAAGGAAATAAGCTAGGGGCGTCTCCCAGCACACCCAGACCCGAGTCAATTCAGAAAAGATCGTTTTCTTAATTGACCCGACCGGGAATCGATCCCGGGACACTACGGAAATCGAGGCGAGAAACCGTGCTACAGCGCACTACGCCAACCGTGTCGTCTAATATAACATAACATAAATATTCTTTATTGCACACCAGAATTCAGAAATAACAGTACAGTAAAATAACACGATGACACAATTAGGCGCTCTTATTGCTAAAGAGCAATCGCTACCAGACAACCTACAAGTAGAGGAAAATGGTAGGGAGGGGAAGGAAATATAATTATAGTCACTAGTTCAAAGCTCCTATGATATGTGAATATCGAAAAACTTACTGCAAGACTATGATGGTAAACATTATGAGCAAATAGATCCATATTAATTTCATCACAGATTACACACACAATTCAATTTCTAATGCGTGGCATGGAATAAGTATTTTTAAAAGTAAAGTATGACAACATACATAAGTACGTGGCAAGGCGTGATGATGACATGACACTTCTGCCCGCCATAGACTAATGAGTAAAGACTTCTGCCAACATGGCCGACAATTGCGCTCCATTGCACGTAATTCATTGTTCTGTAATCTGTGCACGTAACACGGCGCATGTGTAGTCACGCATGATTCACACTTTATTATTATTTTATTTATATTTGTCACTTTCATTATTCAATTATTCATTATTGCTTATCTCCACAAAAACATTGCTTTCTCTGATCTATTATTTATTTGTATAAACAATGTCGGACAAGACCACCCATTGAGGCCCAGTCAGTATACCAGCGCTGCTACAGCTTATAGCTGCAGCGGCACATGCTGAGACAGGGACTTTGTTCGCCCCCACATTGAGGTCTGAAATGTTTTTTTTTATACTGTGTCCTTTTTTCTTTGTTTTGTTATTATATTTTTTTTGTGTATGCCCCAGTGTGCGTTGGCCAATAAATTACTTTTTACTTTAAATGTGAGAGCGTCGTGGCCTAGCGCTCAACTGCCCCAAAAAACTACCCCGTTTGGGATAAAGTCGTGATGTTGTGTTATGTTAATATATATTACGATGTCACACCACCAACGGTTTTATTTATGTTTGCCTCTATTGGAACAATCTTCCGCGTAAGTAAGCTCATGGTATAGATACTATTCTTTATGGTACTCGTAATTATATACCATCCTGCAACTCAAAGCATGAGACGGCAGACTGAAGTCAGCGCATCTCAAATGTACCGCAGTCGACCGGGGCAACTTCGCGAGGCAATCAGTGCCATTCCTGAATAAATAAAAAGTAGTTGCAGCTACTTGGCACCTATCCAAAAATATTATTTAACGTACAACCTGAATTCAGATCTTAGCTTTTTATCAGACATCGGTTTTCTTTAGTTTAAACATTACTTTATTAAACTAGATTGTTACATTTTTAGTGCTACATTAAATGGCGACATGATATGAGCACTTATTACGAGTATTTCTACCACCTAAGTACATATACGAGTACCATATTTTTGTTGCAAATAAAGAATCATTATCAATAAATTATTTCAGGACGTGGTCTTTGACCCCATCACGTGGCAAAGGGCGTTAGCGCATACCAAGTGATTATTTAATGAAAAAAAAAAGTATTTATTGAATAAATGAGTTAGTTGTTCTATCAAAATAGTCATAGAATGATCTTAAAACTAAATTACTAAAATTTTAGTTTCATTACAAAATGACCCCTCAGATAAGTGCAAAATATGCAGCCGGACCTCAAACTATGGTAGTTGCTATAAACTGATATTGCCCTACATGCCGGTGACAGAAAATAATTAAACTAGAAGGCCCGGAAGCACTCACTTCCAAACTAATGGATACAAATGCAGTGTAGCCGTCCCGAGGTGCAAGTTTACGCTTTGCACTGCACAGTAACTTAACGGATTTGGTACTGGTACTTAACTACTTAGGAAAACTGGCGATGCACAGCTTATCTTGCCTTAGTTCTACCGCACACTGTGCCACAAGTGGCCGCCACAGTTGCGAAAGAGATTTTGCAAATATCAATTTACGATACTATTGTCGCCGTTCTACGTAGCATGGTTTCTCGCCTGGACTTATGTGGTGTTTCAGGTTTGATTCCCAGTCGGATTAATTTAGAAAACGATTTTTTCAAATTCACTCGGGTCTATGTGCGCTAGGGGATGGCCTTATCTAAAATCATTGTGTAGTCTCTCCTATTACAAAAGTTTTTTTTTATTATTAGACTAGGCAGTTATTTGATCACAATCGCACCCGGTGATAACTGACGATGTGGTCTATGATGGTACAGTTAAAATCATAAATATCTGTACGTTTCAAAGGCTTCAAAAATATCTGAGCATAACATCAGCCACAAATATCTCTACAAATCAACAAAGAGTCTGAACGAATTGATTTGTGCCTTTGCTGTACATGTCTGCCCAGTAAATGCCTATTCACTCTGCCTTGAAGAGACTCAGGTTGTATAGTTAAGGAAAGACTTACGCGGGCAGCGAGTTCCATTCCTTTGCTGCAATCACATTCGTTGGTCCACGTAGCTTAGCACTGGTGAAACGAGTTCTACTTAGCTTTGTTTTGATATGACACATGGATGCGTTTTGTGGATGCGTGCTATAGATGCATGCTGTACGTGCCTTCCCTACTGTCGATAAATCGCATAACTCAAGCTCAGCGTCTTCCTCACTCCTTAGCAACGAAGCATCTTCGTAGCGCATTTTACTCGCTCCGTTATAGCATAGCATCGGTAGAAGCAGTCTAATAGTTTCGTAGCCTAACTTGCACATCTTCTCAGCAAAGCTGCATAGGACATCTCTGGTGGAGAAGCAGCATTGGTGGTAGCGTCCAGTCACCTCTGCCACAAGATGAACGGTCGCTTTTGGTGTGTGCCCAGCCTGCGACTAACCAGCTTAACACTAGTCTGCGGCTAGTGACTCCGTTTGCAACATTACTAATCCCGTTTTAGATCATACAATAAAGAGGGAGACTAAAGTACTATCTCTAAATAAGGTTCCGTGCCGACCTCATGACTAGATATCGGTTAGCGGTAGAACCACAGACATAAATGGAAGTAAATGACGCTAGTGTACATACTTTGCGTGTCAAAAAAGAACTGTACTCGTTTGTCTCACTCTGGTTCAAATTTACGAAAGGCCAAAAAGAATACAAAACGTAGCATTTTGTACAGAAAATATGGTTATAAAAATATGAAAAAATCAACATCAATTTCGAACGGTAAGTATGTTTTTTCAACGACTGTAAATTCACGTTAATCCGTGTTCGACGAACGAAAGTAAGCCCCGTTCATATATTCCACGCTTAACTCTTATTACAACAGCACTGTGTTTGAGCACTGGCCGAACCGGCTTCTCTCTTTTCGCGATACGGCCGCCAGTGCTCACCCATGCACGTGTTGTGTAGTGAACTTGACACGGCGCGGTTGTTGGAGCTTTTGTCTCTGTACCGTTAATTTTATTAACTCATGTACTAAAAACATATTCAAAGCTTGAATACTGTCCAGTGAGAGTCCAGATTTTCTTTCTTTAGATAGGTCCTACACCACTCAATTAGTCCATAAATTAGTACATAATTCACAGCCCCAGTGAGGAGTAACAGGTGTTGCGATATGAGATAGTCAACTAACGTCCATATACGTATTTACGACTATCGTGGCCTAGTGGTTCAGCACCCGAACTCAAATCGCGGATCGTGTGGTCCCGAGTTCGAATCTGGCAAGAACAAAAATCTTTGTGTTCATTGTTAAATAACTGACTAACTCTCCGGTGACGGAAAACATCGATAACAAACCAAATCAACCCGGATAACGGCGGAAGGCTCACCACCTACCACGTTGGGTTCTAACACCATTGGTGAAAAGTGGGCTTCTGAGTGTTCTGTTCACCATGACGCCACAGTCACTTGCCTCTGACTACCCTGCTTGGGATAAAGTCGTGATGGTATGTTATGTTATGTAGATCCATTAAGGACCCTATAGCCGGGTAAAGTGGGCCCTTTTCGGTGGTATAGCGGTTATTAGCACTTGTACATCTACAGTAGTAGATCTTACTTATGGAGCCCAAGCCATTATTAAGAACTTCTAACCGACCATTAACGGCTTGATATAGGGCTTGAGAGCAGATTTTCAGTAGAAGCTGTTGTATTATATAACACTTTTGTTAAATGAATATCAGTGTCATGTACTTTCAATACCAGAACATTTCATCAAACTAGCTTGACGTTATTCAAACGCTATAAATCTTCCGTTTCAATGCAGCAGGAAATTAATTTAGTCAAGATTGTTTATACAAGTATGGTTCGGCAAAGATTTACGCCGATTGGTGCAGAACAGACGCTACAAGAGCCCGATAAGGGTCTCCGGTCCCGCGGGGCTATCGATCGACGGCGATACTCGAGCCCTTATGGACTGGGACAAGGCACACCATGGAGCGGTATGGCACATGAGGAACAGGGACAAAGCAGGCACGGGTCACTTTAGAGTGGTTTTGCCGTTTTGCGATCGCTTTGGCTTGGCATACGCTCTTCCAAGCGCGCTAGATTTCGCGCTTCAAAAAATCCAACGCGCGGACACGGGCTTATTATCGAGTTCACTCCAACTTGTTGTGAGTCAATATCTGTATGGGTCATACGAGCTTATACGCGTCAACGCTCGTACGAATTACACGTGTGGCAAGAATGCGTGCCTGTACGCATGTGCTTCCAAATTCGAGCATATATAAAAAGCTAGTCCGAAACTGCTGTTAGCAGTCTAGATACGCTCGGCCGCCTCGCCCAACCGAGAGGCTAATTACAATAGGTTGTCGATCGGCTCACACGCACACTTGCCGTATCGTGCAATATTAAATGTTTTTTGTCTGAGACAGCCCACACTAGCGTTATTATAGCGTCAGCGTCTTGCCGGCGACCCTCCCACACTAGCGTAATTTGAACGTTGCATAGTTTTTCAAAATACACACTCGCACATAAGAGGCTAAAAAGGTACATAAAATGTGTAAAATGTAGGTACGCTAACGGTAATAGCATTTGCGTTGGTCATTGTACTGTTGACAAAAAATCTCGCGCCAAACGTCGGGATTGCGCTCAAGCGCCTGAGTTGAACCGTGCCGCTGCGCTAGCGTTGCGTCGCCGTCGCGTCAGCGTCGCGCTAGCGCTGACGCTCAAAGAACGCTAGTGTGGGGGCACTCTAATAAATGTTGCAACTATAACCCGATTTTTATAACTGTGCACTTCGAGTTGTCAAAATCGTTAGGTTGGAAGCATTGAATTTCACCCGCCCGTAAACTTCCTCACCACTGCGCTGACACGCTGACGGGTGTGAGAGGAGTGGTGAGGAAGTTTGCGGGCGGAAGGTAACCTCGCCGTCAGTTCTTAGCCTCAGGCGTGTCTGCGGCAGCACTGGCAGCCTCGTCATTTATCGATATCTGTCACTCTGTCAGATTATACATTGCACAACTATCGCCTTAAAGACACACTACACTCACACTTTATTTTGCTTACTGTTTTTGTTTTATTTAGATATTTTATGTACACTACATCCCATTACGAGTATACTTTTCCCAACACACTACACTGCACACTGCACTTTTGCATATATGAATTTAATTTTTTTCCTATTATAATGTTAAATATTACCTTTAAAGGATGGACGACCACCTCAGCAGGCCCTGCCAGAATACCAGCGTCTCTGCCGTGCCTGCACGGCAGGGGCACGTGCTGAGGCAGGGTCTGGTTGGACTATTTTTTGTTTATCATGAAGGGTCTATGTTTTGTTTTAATGTTTTTGTACCATTTGTATTGTAATTCTGTCACTGTATGGGTCAATAAATGATTTTACTTTCTGTCTTTCATTCATTTACGCCGAAAAACCGGCTCAGTTAGTGCTTACGCACACACACGTAGCAGTGCACATAACGCTTTAAGGTACATTTTCGAAATAAATAACTATGTTTCGCCTTCAATCTTAGCACTCATGTTACAAGCTCTGCTCAGTTTGGGCTTAAATTATTTTGGTATAAGTTGGTTTATAGTATAGGCTAATTACTTTAACTTTTCTTTACGAACCGCTACATTTTATACCAAAGACCGTTTCAGAAGCCCAATAAGCCCTTTATAATGAGCCACAAGGGAACCGCAGCGGGAGTCATGTTGCGAATAACGCTTATTGCTCTCAAGAAAATAATACACTTGTTTGCCGAGACACTTGCCAAGTTCGGAACGGTCTCAGAGTTCCTTTTGAAGAACAATTAGCAAACAAGCTTCTGGACCGTTTGATGGTGAGCTGTTACAGTCATTTGTTTATTCTTTAGCGCAAAAATATTAATTCACGGAAAAAAACAAACTCCCGTCGCGTTAATAATCCACTGCAAGGCTTGATGTGCGTTGCTTTGCATCGACACTCGTTGTCGACCGACACACTATAACCAATGAGCCACGCGCACCTATCTTATCTTTACCGAATCTGCCCTTACCTTTAAGTGAGCCTACGTATAACAAGTATCACACATGACGTTAATCTCATTAAACTTGTAAAGCTAATCAAAACTGATTTAATGGGTGAATGGCCTGACGTCACGTCTCTGTCTGAAACTTTGAACGCAATTTCGCGCGCATAAAGTCTAAAGCTAGATGACACCAAAATACTCGAACTTGTAAAACAAATATAGGAGAATTACAACAAACGAGTACATATTATATCATATGTTTAAGTTGTTGACTAAACCAATTAAAAAAGCAGTTTGTTTGCATTTTTGAAAAAAAACACGTTTGGTGGCCAGCATGCGGCCTGACTTATGTGACCTTGCTTACCGAAATCTACAATGACTGTTATCATACTATCATCACGAATATATCCCAAACGGGGTAGTCAGAGGCGAGTGACGGTTTTTGTTACAACTTCACGTCTACTTTGTGATCTGATGAAGAGTTCTCCACGTATTTTGAGATCAGTTTACCTCTTCTTCTTCAAAACAGAGAATATGTTATAAAAAATAAGTTTCTGTGTTAAAAAAATCTGGGACAAAATTGCCTAAAAGTAGAGCCAATCGTGATTACGTACCTATTGTGGAAAAAATGTTCCCTCAAGAAGACTTTACCGAAAACCTCTTGCAAAGTCCTATTTACATTGTTGAAGCAGTCTGGAGATTTCTATAATCTTACCTTAAGAGTACCTACGCGTATTTTTAATATCTCCCAAAGTAAATATCTACCAGCGAATCCGAAATAGATTCACAAGGGTCGATTTAAAGCAGATCAAGAGGAAATATAAATGGGTACAGCCGACAACAAAAGTCGGTAAGCCATTTAGTGCCTCGTCGTAGTTTTTCCAATTATGACTGTTTATTGCTACGACAACTAAGACAAAGTTAATGTGAGAAGATACTAAAGTGTTGAACTACTTCTAAGTCCGACCGTACATGTTTGTAAATATCATTCATTCCTTCCGGCCCACGGGGTCTGGGTCATCATGTTACTATCTGAGACACATTCTAAATGGCCAATTGACGAAATGGTAGAAGACCTGTCTATGGCGCAAAAGGTCGTGGGTTTTGATCCTATTGAGGACAAACATTTACGTGAGAAGCATGGTAGTGTTCTCTGTCTGGCTTAAGCTAAGGAACGGACGGCGCGGTTTTTTACCCAAACTCACGAAACCGGAGTTTCGCGTTTAATCGCGCCCGCCGCGGGAATTAAGCGCGTCGTGAAATCTGCTTTTTTTCATACATTTCTACATTCTACTCGTATGAAAGCTGTGGGCCCGCCACCGCGGCGGGCGCGGCAGAAAACCGCGCCGTCAGTTCTTAGCCTAAACCACGCAGACACTAAAATACCTCACAGTGGTTAAAATATTTAAGAATGTATCAGTCTCTGACACACAGAGTTTAACACTCTTCTTGGTGTAAAAGAAAGACTGATGTTTTTTTAAATTTATTCATTTTCTCCCTATCCTCCTCTATCCGACATTACTATCAGTGTTTCAGACAACAAAAAATATATTCTCATACGAGGTGTGATCAAGTCAGACGCCTTTTCAATATTTATTTTGTGGTCAAAAGAAATAAATTATTTGAATACAGAAAAATATATGAAACCGGTTGCGAATACTAAAGAGGACTTCAATATTATAAAATGACACACAAAAAACAATATCAAAAGAAGTTAAGCCGTAAACGACTGTAATGACGCATCACGCAGAAACACTCGTACATTCGTCACGTGACGTCATGCATTGCCGTGACGTGAATCGTATTGTGTAAAATCCCCTCAAACGCTAAGAGCGCTCATCTGAGAATTATTACGTAGACATATTCTTTCTTTCCGCACGGTTAACCCTACTTACTGCAAAAGCAGCTGGTATCGGATGTGAGCCGTCATAAGGCAACCTTTTAACATACGCATATAACTATATCAGAGTTCTTTAGGGTTAGATAATATGACGTAAGAATTTCGTGAAAGAGGATTTTTATACGTCTTTGTTGGAGGCCATACTCTTTTAGTAGGCTTTTGGCAACAGTTATATTTTTGTATAATTTTTCAATTGCGTACGGGTAAGTTGAGGTTTTGATACATTGATAATGAACAGTTCTGCTTTACTTACTAAGCACTATCGTTACAGGTAGCTTAACGTAATGCGATATGCGACAATTCTAATACTTATCTATAATTAAAAAAACCTTATATTATTATAGTGACGACACGGTTGGCGAAGTGCGCAGTAGCACGGTTTCTCGCCCTGATTTCCGTAGTGTCCCGCGTTCGATTCCCGGTCGGGTCACTTCAGGAAACGATCGAAAATCTTTTCTTAATTGACTCGGGTCTGGGTGTGCTGGGAGACGCCCCTGTTTTATCCTTGTGTGTTACCTCTTCCTCGTAACACAGGGATATTAATCCCCACTTCGAGACCATTACAAGAGGTGTGTTGTCTGGCGCATATTTATATTTATATATTCTTATTTAATCCTATACTTACAATTAACACTAGTAAAATCTAACCTAATTTATAGCTAATAAGATACAATGCCGTCCTTATAAACTCACTCCAAGTGTCTGTGTCATGTTTATGACACGTATTGCGCGGATAAGGGGCGTCCTCGCCAGTAGGTTGGTTCTGGCTACGGGTAGTGTGGGACCCGGCGAATAGCCGCGGGCGCCGCCGCCGCCACACGTACCGATCCGGCACGTTTAGCTGCAGGTGTCGCAGCAGCTCCGGGTGACTGGCCATCCCTCGCAGGAGCTTAGTCACGTACAGAGTTAGCTCGACTTCCCTTCGAGCCCCAAGCTGGTTGTAGCCTACCTACCATACCCAGTACAAATAAAGTAGGGGACACCAGTAGGTAGAATGGGTATACTCTCCATATGAATTAAAGTAATAAAAAGTGAATTCCTGTTTTTTAGCATTTAACAATGCACTATTCTCTACACAAAGATAGAAACTAGGAAAATTTGACCTGATCCCGCTTGAATCCCTAGGATCAGATCGATTTTTTCTAGTTCATATCTTCTTGTTAAGTAATAATGTTAAAATCTTAGAATAATTACATACTCGTATATGTAGAAACCAAGTCCACGCGCCCATTTTGAAGCACCTTCAGCTTCATCGGTGTTATGAACATTAATGTAAACTAAATGATTAACTCTGTTTTAGGTACTTTACTATTGCACGCCACCTATTTGGCTAACTGTAGCAGGACAACCTAAACTTAAAAACCATCTTTGTATGAATACCTATGGTTGCAATAAATATATTTGACTTTGACTTTGACTTCATTGGAGCCATATATGGCTCCAAACGGCCCGCTTTGCAGTGTTCATTACAGCTCCGCAATGTTCAATGGCAAAGCGCGCCACACGTAAGCAAGTGATAGTCACGCATGTGTGGATCGGATTAGTGCTTCATTTTTGACAGGGCGGTTGTATGAATTGCGGGGCGGGGCCTTCTATACGTTAAAACATGAAAAAAGTAAAAGTACAGTAACGAGTCTATTACTATTAACTATATACGATATTTACACCTAATACAATTTTACTTCACACAATCACGATTATCTCTACCATTCATTTGACTAAATTCGTAAAAAAATCTATATGATACCGATAACCAACCACCTCGAGCTCCTAGGTATGGAACTCTCTTCCAACCTTAACTTTAGTAGCTCTATTGAGTCGAAAGCAAAAACCGCTGCCAAAAAACTTGGTATCCTCTTTAAGGTTCGGCGATACTTCACACCGGAACAGCTGCTCCACTTGTATCAAGCACAAGTGAAGCAGAATAAATAAATAAATAAATAAACAAGTTCGGTCGTGTATGGAGTACTGCTGCCACCTGTGGGATAGCTCTGCCAAGTACCAGTTGGATGCAATGAACTCAGTGGACCGAAGGCTAGGAGACTCACAGGCGACGATGCGCTCGTTGGAACCAAACTTCAGAGTTTGGAGCATCGGCGTAAAGTCGCCTGTCTATCGGTTTTCTATAAGGTGTATTTTGGAGAGTGTGCGCAGGAACTACATAACCTGATACCACCGTCTACTTTCTACCACCGGACCACTAGACGCCGGGAGAGCTTCCACCCCCATGTGGTTGACTTTCCGACAGTCCGTACCCAACGGTTTGCTGCGTCTTTTCTGGTACGCACCGCTAGGGAGTGGAACGCTCTCCCTGCGTCTGTGTTTCCGGATACTTACAACCTTAGTGTTTTCAAGGCCAGAGTGAATAGGCATTTTCTGGGTAAGCGTGTACCACCATCGGCCTCGTCATCGCTTACCACCAGGCGAGACTGAGACCAAACGCAAACCCATTTAAAAAATAAAAAAACATATTATAATCATTTTCTACATTGACATCTAACTATATTTTAAATTCACTGTAGTCAATAGCATTTGTTTGAGTACTTTGAAGGTGCCTGCCAGCTCACTAATTATAATATAATTAGGACGAAGAAGCTGAAGACTGATGTTTGTTTGAATAGCTGCACAGAATAAGATGTTAAATTTCGCACTTCCATCAAATTGCATTGTGGAGCAGTGGTTTTCGACTTACTTTTAAGGTCCAGTATATCTTAAGATCTAAGGTTCGAATCCCACTCACATACGACTTTTAGCTCGAGTGATTTTTTTTATTTTTCTTATTTTTATTTATTGTGTCCTCTATTAATTGTTCTTTCTTTCTTTCGAAGTCCTTTTAATTCAAATGTCATTGTCTGGATCTGCCCAGTCTCAATTAATTCAAATGCTAAAGATTCAACAGGTGTCAACATAAGTCAAAGATTTTTGGCCTAATACGTGCGCCATCTATTGTTGACTAGATTATTTAAGACCAAACATTAAAACATAGTTGTAACTGCAATGAGGTGGTGAATGAATAAGGAGAAAATATTATGAAATAAATGGCGGTAATTCTTCAGAGGGGTATGTGAAGAATTTGACAGATTTTGACAAAAATTAAATTTAAAATCTCTCACATTACCGCCTTAAGCTAAGACCTGACGGCACGGTTTTCTGCCGCGCCCGCCACGGCGGCGGTTCGGCGGTTTTCTGGCCAAATCAACCGCCGCGGTTGCGATTTTCACCCGCAAAGAAAACCGCCGATCGGCCGCAAACCGCTGCGGCTGCGGCTGCCGCGCGTGAAATAAATGCTTCGTGAAATCTGCCTTCAATTTGTTTTCATACATTTTTGCATTCTATAGAAGCAGCGGGCCCGCAATTGCGGCAGGCGCGGCAGAAAACCGTGCCTAGTGAATTTTAACTATTACACACACTTAGGACACTATATTTAATTCAAATAAGCTCTAAAAGTCTGTGGGCTTGCTCAAAAACGTTTATCTCTGTCTTTATTATTAGATACTCAACAAATAACCGGTTCGGATCTGTTGATATCAAATAATAAAGACAAAATGGCCGCCAGTATATGAAATTATTAATAGCTAACTGCTTTATGTGGGTAAACAAAGGCTTTGATTGAAATCTAATTATTAGGAACGTTGTTGTTTAACGTTGTGAGAAAGGTTGTTATTTGCATAATTAAATATTGTTCAAGTTAAGTCAGAATATATTATTATGTATTTGACTACATACTTGACTTATAAGCGTCTTCTGCCGGACCAACAAAATATTTTGGGGCTCATAGACGTATTCATATAAAATGTTCCATATTTTTTGACCTCACGACAGTATCTAAGAAATGAGTTATAAAATGGTTGCATAATTAAAGAATTACATACTACATCAATACATTTAGAACAACATATAAAAACCTCAACAAAATCAAAATTATGCAGTCCATTATAAAAAATATTTTCATTCCTACTGACATGTGACAGGACAGCATCAATCATTTGAAAAGTGCTCATTACGCTTAGGGTGTTATTAAAAACACCCTAAGGACGTAAATCTTCCAGAGGAGATTACCAGAGGCAAAATACCATGTACTGCATGTTATAAATATGATTTTTAACTAATCAAACCGTCATATGGGTTCGGGAAGACATGAACGCCATTTATTCCCAAACAATACAATCATCTTAGCACATGTACTAATCTAGTCCCAAGGTTAAGATCGTGCCTGAATAATAAATGTCTCTATTTCAAGGCGCACTGTATGATATTCTGCAGATAAAAGCAGTACGTGGTACCTGCCACTTAACAGAAAAACACGCGTGGATATAACTAAATTATGCAACGGTTATAAACCAAAAAGCCTCCGGAAAAGCTGTGGAGGGGGATAATTTGTCATGGCAAATGAAAGCAGTTGAAGTTGTCGCACTGAAAATCATTTGGTCTCCACCTTTCCACGACCTGGTTTCATAAAGAACACGTTGATATTTGGTGGTGACAATCCCATAAAGAGGACTTTCCAAGTCAACTTCCTCTCCATTATTTCTGCTCCAATTAAATCTTGATTCCAGCGAAAAAGTGTATAGAACCTTTTTTGTAGGAAATGTTAAGTAAATTACTTGAACAAAAAAATGTTTTTGCTATGAGCCACCGTTTACGAATTGTTCAAGAAAACTTTAAAAAGTACCTTTATCATACCTACCCGTTAGCTCCACCCCCATCCATCAGTACTTTGAGTATGTTGCTTCAGACACCATTCCCTATATTTGTGCCAAAATTCGCTTTTACACGAATTATTTCCCTTATTTTTCCTTCGTTGAGTGGGCTAACAGACAAGCGTTACATGAGTCTAGTCACAGCTTGAGGAATATTTTTCAGAAGGAGGAAGTGTATGACCAGGAGATACTTGCATCTTGCAATGTTTTTAAATTGATTACGTGGAAAATTTATTCCGAAGGAACTAATAAATGTCTAACAAAATTCTTGGCAAGATCCTACAGCAACATATCAATTTCTAAGCTTACCAGAACTCCCATTGGAAACGAATTACTGCTTCCGAGATCCTTCTTGTGGAACTGAAAGACTTGAAACTGAGCCGGTGGAATATGGAGAATGAAGTAAATGGAATAGTTTTAGTGATGCTGAGGTTAAGTGCTAAACGATGTAGGTAGGCGAAGGTAAAGATATCGTTTTTATTAGTGAGCGAAGAGATAATGTAGTTTTCGCGTCTTACTGTTGCGTGGTATTCCTGCAGAACTATTCATTGTGATTGTAACTAACTAAATGACAAACGTAGCCAAAGATACACGCTTTAGCGGTGTCTGACTGTATATGACTGTACTTACAACATAAATAAGGATGATTGAAAATACATTACACGCTAGGAATAGGGATAAGCTCATTTGCAGTAGATTGTGAAATATGATGTCCTGTAAAGTCAGCAACAAAAGACAAGCCAAAAAAACTAATTTCTACGTAGAATTGAGTAAGAAGTTACAAGCACTATCAGCTACTATCTGCGAGTAGCTGCGAGTTGTGAAACACTTTCCTAGTTAAAAAACTTTTTTTTAAATTTCAAACATATAATCTTTTATGGAAATTAATAGTTTTAGCAACAAATCTCTTCTATCCCCCGCGTGGTCGTATTAAACTTATTTTATAAAGATTTTATTAAAATTGCTCAATTTGTTCATAAAAAGTATTAGTAAAATAACATATTATCAGACAGTTTGGGTTCTAATACCATTGGTGAAAAGTGGGCTTCTAAATGTTTCGTTCTCAACGACGACACAGTCACTTGCCTCTGACTACCCCGTTTGGGATAAAAGTCGTGATGGTTGTATGTCATTGTATGTTCATAGATGTTTTACTCTATTTAGACTAAGTTAGTGGTTGTTCTTTGGCATTTGCCTAGAAATTGTGAGAATTCGAGTAAATGGACTGGTTCATATGTAGACACAGAAAAATAATATGTTTTTAACTGTTTTTTCAAACGATAAGAAGAATAGGATGAAAGTTATATCTCTCTTAAAAGCATTATGTCTTAGCTTTTCCCTGTTTACCCATTCGCATCGCGCTCCGTCCATCCATCCCACATGATCCGCTCAAATGTTGTTTTGGCGGATCCCTAAGCTGAGGTTTTCTCTAACTTAAATAGATTTTTTATTTTCTATTTGAGGAACAATTGGCAAAACTTTCACTATCTACGACAGAGTTTTCGATCGAGGTTCTGCTAAATCTAAAATAAGTAGATGTTTTATTGCTTTATTACGAGTTGTAAATAAATGTGCTCATCCGTCCTAAGAGTGCATCGGAAAGGATTATATTTTTTTAAACTTTCTTTCAGATAAATGTTGAACTTAAAATAGGAATAATAATTATGTTGTCGCATTTTTTCCATAAATATTGTAAAATCATTACACGGCTACGCATTTAAGTGGATTTAATTGTTGAAATATATTTAAATATGATTAATACTATTTAAATAGTATTAATTAGTTCAATTTAAATATAAAGTAACTTATTTGATTAGTTTACTTACATTTATTGCAAATTGGCAACATTAGTTGATCAAAGAGAGGGTAGTAGGAAAAACGATAGTGGGGCGACCAAAGTGGTTTTATTAGTGTTAGAATGGTCAGTCAGTCAGTTCGCTTCGGAGTGTCTTACGAGTAACATCTAGTTCCAACGAATAATTGTCTACACGAAGTGTAATTTAAGCGTGAAAAGTGTTAAAGTGAAGTGATAAAATAAGTGTGTCAATTAAAGGACTAAGTGCTAAGTGATTGTGATTTGAATAATTATAATTCTGATTCTATTCCGTTGTCTTATTTCGGCAAAAGTTAACAATTATGAACAATATAAATAATTTCATTACCTATTCAAGGAAATATAGTTATGAAAATAGGGTCTTTTTTTGGTAGCCATACCGTAAACAACGTACGTATGTACGTGATGTATTGATGAAGTTCAATAATCAATTTTTATGTGGGACGCAATAAGATAAATGTTAAAGGAAAATGAGGAAAAATGTATGGACCGTGGTACCAGCTCAAATAGCTTTAGCCAATATATATTTGAAAAGCTGTTTTGCTGACGGAAACCGTCTGCTATAGGGCCAGTTCTAATTCACGTTTTGAAAGCAGTAATTCCACTAAGTATAAATGAAAATATACTATAAACTAATAATATAACCAGAAGAAGGATAAAATAAGTAAAGGATTAGAAGATCAATTAACACAGTTATTAGCCCTGTAACAGCTTTACTACCCCCTCTCCTTTTAACCTTAATAAAAGGAGTAATAAAACTAGAGTTCTTGAAATAAAAAATCATTCATCAATGGATAGATAGCAGCGGAAAGGATACATTACAAATAGCTATCAAAAATGATTAATGTTCCGCTTCGAAAATCAAACCAAAATAGTCCAGAATACTAGCACAGGTCAACGCTAAAGGCGGGTATCGAGTCCAGTAGGAGCGCAGAGGTCAGTAGGTATTAAAACTATTTATGAAAGCACAGGTAACTGAGAACAGCAGCGAAACGTCGTCACGAGCAAAAAATTAACGAGTGACTGGTTGGCGTAGCGCTCGCGCACGCCACTTGACGGGGATGCCCCTGCGCGCACCCCGCGCCCCACTCCATCGCTGTTCCTTGGGCCCAGATGAGTTATAGGGCGTAGGCTTGGCGTTGGCTATCGCAAAACTGTTTTTAAAATAAAAACATGAACAGAAATGTAGAAAATGTTACACCTGCACTAATTTTCCATAGAGATAAATAGTAATATTGATGTGTCTATATCCCCCAACGTAACCGGATCTGATACTGGTGCCCCTAGTAAAAGTTGTTCGTATTGCTGAGATCTTTCACACGACACTACAAGTTTAACTATTGGAACCCTGTACCATCCCGCCCATTCTCCTTTAACATTAATCCTTTCAACTTATACTAGCAAGCTTTCTTACGACAACATTATCACGCCAATAACCACTCATTTGTTATTTTAGTTCTAGATATTCATACTTTCTGCACTTCTTCTTGTTGTATTTTATCTAAAAATCAATGAAATGTTTCATTGATACCATGTAATAATTAAGTATGTACCTACATACATCCTGTTGATTGCTGATCAATAGCTTTATACGTAGGTGTACTATTTGGATATCGGATATCCTCGGCTGTGTCTGATTTAAGGCTTGGAAACCGGTTTATTTTCCAAACCGTTTTCGTCCAAAATGCCTATGAACGTATTGGTTTTGTTTCCGTTCGCACGTGAATGTAATAAAAATTAAGTAAAGTTCCTTGTGGAGTAAACCGGGTTTTTCCGTTATCATAAAATGTTTTCGTTTTGTTAAATGCTATGCAAGGAACCGTTAGGAACTTTTTAAAAACGGTATTTTTAAACTGGTTTTGAGCCCTGCTGATCCATGTCAACAGATCCGTTCCAGTGTGGTAAAAAGACAGATTACTCCGCCGTGGGTTTAGGGCCGCCTAACGGTGAAATACCATTCGAAATGACGTACCTAAGCACACCGACCGTCATATGCGTACATTATACCATTACTATACTACTTTCACTGTAAGATGATATGCCTGACAGCTCTTATTGTTCCGTGTCATGCATACTACTTCAAACTAAATAAAAAGAAACTGGCAAAAGAAAATGTAATAAACTATTAAAAACTATTGTTCTTTCGAATCTTATATCAAGTAAATTATTTTTCTTATTATTAACCGTTAATAAATGAAGTATTTGAAATTAAATTAATATATCAGGCAGCGCCTGATGCGTGAAAAGGAACGCCATTCAATAGTGAATCGACAAAAAATCGATAAATAGGAGCGACCATTTTGTAATTTGTAATCACGTGTGCGTCTAGTGCGTAGTGCGTCTGCCTTGTGTGCTATTTTTTAACTATTATTTTCTAGATACCGCGTTTTATTCTATAACTTATTAGCCATAACCCGTTTATTAAGAATTTATTTAAAAAATAAAAATCGGTACATCCGATTTCATTTCCTTTGCTAACTCGATTGAATTACATTCGTTACAGCACTATAATTGACAATTATGAACTGTCAGGGATATCATCATATGGCGAAAGTAGTATAATGCTACTCGCGCTGCTGGAATGAATTCCCTCAATAATTCCGCGGCAATGTCAACTGTCATGACCAGTCACTCGTTTAATTACCTACTCGCGCTGCTTAATTCCAAGCCCACTTCTCAGCTCCATGCAGTGTAGTGTGGGCGTAGCATTAAGGTACTATTTGGAACCGAGCTGCCGACTGCAACTGCCGACAGCACGTGCAGCGTCCCATTGTTATGTATGTCACTCACCATCAAATGACAATGTGACGCAGTACGTGCTGTTCCAAATAGTACCCTTACTCTTGCCAAGGGTGGTGAGTATCGACATCATCTATTTTATCTACAAATGTAGTTGTGTTGTGTGTGTTTCGTGCCGTGCTGGTGGCGGCACTTTAAAAGAATACTTTCCACAGCCCCATATCTTCCCATGGGTGTCGTAAGAGGCGACTAAGGGTTTCTTCCAGCAGACCATCTGCTCTTCAGGTGGGAGACTTATGTCGGCCGGTTGTTGTTACCACCATGCAGTTGTGTAAAACCCGCCAAGTGATTTTGACCTATCTCGGTCAGGTCGCGTTCCGGGATCAGCACTGCACTAACCGGTGCCAGGGGGACTGTGATCGTGGCAATTGTTGGACCGGTGGGGGCCCTAGCGGCGGTATTGTGTGTGTAGTGTGTATCGGCCCGCCGGCCAGGGAGACCCGTAGAAACGGTGGTGCCGCTGGCCGCCCGCGGCATAGTACAGGGGCCCAAAAGGGGTTAACCACCTCTGGACGCTGCCCCACCAGGTCGCGCATAATCTCGGGGTGGCTCGTCGTGCCGGGTGGTGCCCGGTTCCGGTGGGGCCCGGCGACCACACCCGAGGGGGTACGGGGGCCCTTCCGTCCGGCGGACCGGCCTACACTATTCCACGCGATTAATACCAATGCAGGGCACCACGCTTTGTCTTTCATTGCCTCGATCACAGTCGTCCTTTCACGCCCCTCCCATCCTCCAACTTCTATGGCAGTCAGAAGCACGAAAAAACGGCCTACAGCGGCATCCCCATCCCCCACCAACACGCTGTTTGAGGTGGAGTTCGCTAACATCCGCGGACTCCATGCAAACCTCAACGCCGTCCATCAACACCTTGAGACGGCGAGGCCTGCGATGCTCTTTTTGACGGAAACACAGATAGGCCGCCCTGCCGATACGTCATACTTGCATTACCCCGGCTATGTGCTGGAAGAGTCCTTCCAACCTAAAGCCGGTGTATGTCTATTCGTCAGGGCGGACGTCTGCTGTAGCCGTCTCCGCTGCCTAGAAGACCCATCCTTCTCCACCCTCTGGGTGCACGTTGACCTGGGCTCCACAAGCCGGGTCTATCCGTGCATATACCGCTCCCACAAAGGCGACGCCAAGACAACTCGACTCTTCGAGCATCTGAGTCAGGCCGCAGACAACGCTCAGGCGCAGTTCTCAAATGCCGGAATGGTGTTTTTGGGAGACTTCAATGCCCACCATGAGTCCTGGTTAGGCTCATCAAAAACAGACCATGCAGGCCGAACTGCCCATGCGTTTGCTCTCACGCAAGACCTGACGCAACTGGTACACCAGCCCACCCGGGTACCAGATATTGTCGGTCATACTCCCTCCTTATTGGACCTTCTGCTGACGAGTCACCCAGCCGGGTATAAAGTGTCGGTTGGTGCTCCATTGGGCTTCTCCGATCACTGTCTGGTTGGCGCTACAGTGCCTTGTGCAGCTCCCCCACAACCTGTGGAGGTGACGCGGCGGTTATGGCACTACTCGTCGGCAGATTGGGACGGATTGCGAGAGTATTTTGCCTCCGCCCCTTGGCGGCAGTGCTGCTTTGGAGAAAGGGATGCTTCAGAGAGTGCATCTGCTATCGCTGACGAGATCAGTACCGGAATGGAATACTACATTCCTTTTACTGATGTCGTCAGTGCTAGCAAAACTGGTCCCTGGTTCAATCGCGAGTGTGCCGCAGCTGTTGAACAAAAACAGGCGGCGTACCGTGCTTGGTCTAGGACCCAGGCACTCAATGATCATTCAAACCTTGCCTCCCTGAAAGCAGCCTTTAATAAAGCCACCAAGGCCACGAAGAGGGCTTACATTAGAGCAGACACCCAGCGAATTGCACGTGTTGGCCAAGAACTCATCACGCACCCTACGGGTAGCCGCTCCTACTGGCAACTGGCTAAACACGTGCAATCTAACTTCTGCGTGCCTTCGCTGCCCCCACTGAGATTCCCTGATGGATCGTTGGCTCATCAGCCGCAAGAGAAAGCCGATTTACTGGCTAACCTCTTTGCCGCAAACTCTTGCATCGATGACTGCGGTGCTGCGCCGCCTGATATTCCACATTGCGGCTCCACAATGCCTGATATTCGTATCAGGCAGTGTGATGTACGTGCCGAACTGCAGTCACTCGATGTCAGGAAAGCCAGTGGCCCTGATGGAATCCCAGCTGTGGTGCTGAAGAAATGTGCAGCGGAGTTGTCTCCAGTGTTCACTAGCCTGTATCGCCTCTCCTACAATTCGGGTCTTGTGCCGCTGTCTTGGAGGGAGGCGAACGTTCAACCAGTTCCCAAAAAGGGGGACCGGTCTGACCCTGCCAATTACCGTCCAATAGCCGTAACCTCAGTTTTAGCTAAAGTGTTTGAGCGGATCATAAACACGCAGCTCATCCGCTACCTAGAGGATCACTCTCTCATTCACGACCGTCAGTACGGCTTCCGACCAAAACGGTCTACGGGTGATCTTCTAGCGTACGTAACACACATCTGGGGGAGGCTATGGACAAGCATGGGGAATCTTTGGCCGTCAGCCTTGACATTGCCAAAGCTTTCGACCGTGTATGGCATCGTTCGCTTCTTTCCAAGCTTCCGGCATATGGTCTGCCACCTCGCCTATGCGACTGGGTCGCCGGATTTCTGGAGGGACGTAGAATTCGTGTCCTTTGCGATGGTCAAAAATCACGCTTTCTCCAGATTAATGCCGGAGTGCCGCAGGGCTCCGTCTTGTCGCCGACGTTATTTCTTCTGCATATCAATGACATGTTATCTCTTGGTAATATTCATTGCTATGCGGATGATAGCACGGTCCACGCGCGATATTTCGAGCGCCCTGGGGCAAAGCAGACTGACATCGAGGAGAAGAGGCGAAGTCTTGTTGTTGAGCTTGACGGAGTGTTGGACCGCATTTCAGAATGGGGTGCATGCAATCTTGTCGAGTTCAATGCCAAGAAAACGCAGGTGTGTGCATTCACAGCAAAGGCGTCGCCGTTCCTTTCCCAACCCACTCTTCAGAGCACCCCGCTACCGATTAAGGATAGCCTAAACATCCTTGGCATTGATGTTCGTAGCAACCTAAACCAGAATGAGACGATTCTTCACGCCTGAGCAGCTCTGTCTCTTGTATAAGACACGAGTTCGCTCGTGTGTGGAATACTGCTCCCATCTCTGGGACGGTTCCGCTAAGTACCTACTCGAAGCTCTTGATAGGTTGCAGCGGCGTGCTATCCGTATTATTGGAAACCCAGAGGCAACTTTGACCCTAGAGCCTCTCCAATTGCGTAGAGACATTGCCAGGCTAAGTGTTCTCTATCGCTTCTACAATGGAGAATGCTCTGACGAGTTATTCCAGCGTATTCCACCCTCACCTTTCCACTCCCGCACCACGCGTGCTGGACTACGGCGTCACCCACACACAATTCAACATTTGTTGGCCCGAACTAAAAGGTTCGGTGACTCGTTTCTTTGTCGTACCATCCAGACGTGGAACGCTCTTCCAGCACATGTGTTTCCTTCCTCTTATAGTCCCGGGTTCTTCAAGCGGGGCGTGAAAAGGCATTTCTGCAGGCCTTCAAGGTGAGGATGGCCAGCCCAGTGATTCGTTTGAATGACTGGGCTTGTCAACCTCATATCTGGACCTCACGACCGCTTTCCATCAGGTGGAGTGAGGTCATCTTGACGGGCAATATAAAAAAAAAAAATGTAGTAAACCAATTTAGGGTTGAGCTACATTTGGCCGCACCGGATCGCACTTTCCTATGCTTCTATCCTTTTCTATCACTCAAACTGTCATTTACTAGAGCGAGAAAGAGAACAAGCACCGAGCACCTCGTCAGTTCCGCCGCCTGCGGTCGCATTCTGTTCTCTGCCGTCGCTCTGGTGCGGCCAAATGTAGCTCAACCCTTATATCTCACTGGTATTTCTGTGATTCTTAGCTTTCTGAAGTTTTAAGGAACTTTGTGATTTTTGCACCGGAGTAGGCTCTCTTTTCCCTCTTCCCATGATCTCGGGTTCTTCAACAAGGAAAAACTAGAAAAATTCGGCCTGACCCTAGGACTCAAGCGGGATTCGTACCCGGAATTGTAGAAAGTCGCGGGTTTTAATACCGCTTGAAAAATTCAACCTGACCCAAATATCAGGTCGAATTTTTCTAGTTTTTATCTTTGTGTAGAAAATAGTGCATTGTTAAATGCTAAAATTAAAAATTCACTTATTCGTGTTCTTCAAGTTGTACCGTGCATGATAAGATGTCTTTCCATCAGCTTTTTGTTAAACACCGTTCTGTAACTATGGTCTGCTGGAGGAAATCTCTCATAAGAGATAAGATCACCTGTAAGTACTTTTGTTTTCCTGATTGTTATCTATTGTAACTGTATTTTTGTGTACGAACTAATAAATAAACAAATAAAATATGGCATTCATGCCAGCCTCCAAGATGTGGTTGACTAGCTCAGTAGTAAGTTTCATCATGTTTTGAAACTTTAAGCATTATATTTTATTATTAACACTCTCTTGCCGTTACAAACTATAATTTCAGCTACTACTATACTTTAATAACACTTTAGGTTCTTTATTAGCTCTATTTGCAGCAATAATGGTTGTTAGGTAAAAATCTGAAGATGATAATGATGTCATAACTAAGTTGTATTTAAATATAAAAAGATGGGAATTCTACCAGTAAACACGTGTTCGTGAAACTGTGATCAATCAGTAAATATAAACTCTTTGCTACCTCAAACTTTCGCTATGATTAATTCAAACCGTTTCAAACTTCTCTTAACTGCTGAAGCGTAGATTTAGTTTCTATGTGTAATTATAAATGTTATAAATATTTATTGTTTAAAACATAAAAATACGTACAAACAAAGTGAAAACACAAAATTCTCTTCACAGATAGTTGTAGGTGTTTGTTTTGTATCTGATTGTGATGTAACTATTTCTTCAAGTATGTGATGAAAATAGTAAAATTGAAGAACGTTTTTCAGCCTTTTGCCCGAATCCACAAACGTCAATCAAAGCTGAGCAGTCCTGTATAGAGCACTCAAGTATAGCTGTCCCTTTCATTTTTGACATGTGACAGGGCAGCATCAATTTTGAGGTGGCCTCAACTTTTGATTAGCGTTTGTCCGTATCCACAAAGGATTTGCCACCTATATAGTACAAGCACTGCTTAGTTTGGGGACCGATGATTTTGGTGTTGGTTGTCCGGATTTTCTTTTTCTGGGTGAATACTGAAATTTGCATTTTTCTTTGAATACTTACGAACCAAACTATGTATCTAACGCTTTAACCGAGTTATACGATCATCTAAAATTCAGACATCCTGAGTTCAAATGGGAAAAAGTGTTTTTGGGCTATAAGGAAAAAAAGGTTATACTTACACATAGAAACTAAATTTGCATAAGCGTATTAAATAAAATAAACACACGCATTACATGTAATACACTATATTACAGCAATTAATTGATTTCAATGATGGACGCCTTGCCCAGCAGTGGGACAGTAAAGAAAATAGGCTTTGCTTACTTCTTCTACGGTGACGGCACGGTTGGCGTAGTGCGCTGTAGCACGGTTTCTCGCCTCGATTTCCGTAGTGTCCCGGGTTCGATTCCCGGTCGGGTCAATTCAGGAAACGATCTTTTCTGAATTGACTCGGGTCTGGGTGTGCTGGTAGACGCCCCTGGCTTAGTTCCTTGTGTGGTACCTCGTAACACAGGGATATTAATCCCTACTTCGAGACCATTACAAGAGGTGTGTTGTCTGGCGCATATTTATATTTATATTTTATATTTATATTCTAATTTGTGCCTAGTTCTTATCTGTAACCGCTTCCAACATGCCCCACACACCAGGTACGGTGGCAGTCAGACTGGATATAGAAGTTATAGCCCGTGTTATTAGCTTTTTCTGTTTGCGTTTAACGAGATTTATGCCACTATGTTTATACCGGGTGATTTTGTATTCTGTAAAGAAAAAATATAATGACATACGCAGCAGGTGATGCTAGACATAATTCTTCGTCTTGGGCAGGCAAATAACTGAAAACCACAACTATTTAACGCTGCTTTGGTGTTCTTCTAGTGAGTTAGGTAAGATGCTCTTTAATGCACAAAAAGAGAGGGAAAATATCAAGTATTACATTAAATCATGTAGAATTTAGGCGGTCTTATTGCTAAAAAGAGAGAAGATACTTTGGTTTCCAAATATGGTGAAAATTCATTTCCTTTGCAAAACTCATTGTTAGCCAGCCTCGTAAATCCGAGATAATACTCACTTGCACGTAGGCTGTTACACAAATCCTTCCTGTTTCGTGTTTAATTTTTCAACAAACGGTACCTTTAGTGCCGTAATAAATTAGACATTTTTGACTGGGATGCCCGTATAACATGGCAAATATAGTTTTATGTAAATGCGGGTGGGAATATTTTTTATCTTTCTACTCGCATTTTTACTACGTTTTGGGTTTCAGGTTTTAAAAATGTCAATTAATTTATCTAGTCTTTTTTCCTATCAAGAATCTTTTCTTTATAAATAAGAAGGATAAAAATCCGCATTTACTAGTTATGAGGCTTTTCGTACTATATTGTTAACAAAAAACCGATTTTAGGACATTATCGATCGATCTTTACGTGAACAGTGAATAATAGTTATTTATACACCAAGAGGAGGGCATTGATTAGTGAACGAGTGCTTAGTTATGTGCTTACAACACGAGTTGAGTAATCAATACTTATTCTTGAGGGATATATAATACTTTATAGTACTCTTGCGAGGAAAAAAAACAACAAAATCTCGTACAAAAATTTAATTGAAATTAATATTTAGATTGTTGCAATTAAGGAAAGACGACGATATATTTTTCCCTGGTAATTTTATATAGGTTTGCGATATAATTAAATCGGAATGGGTGTGGGTGGGATTAGTGCTAAATGTTGTAGGTGGATTCCGCTGACGCAATGGATCGGTGGTGGTAGAGTATTTTTACCAATTGCTTGTTTGATATACGAGTACCTATATGTTGTTCCTAAATTGAAAGAGTAATTTTCTAGTATTTACGTCTTCCGCTGATCAATGTATTTTTTTACTAGTTCACACTGATTGTAAAAGATCGTAGAATTTTGGTCTTCGTGTCAGATATCATAATAAGTATCATATTTACATGAAATTCACATACACGTTAATCGGCCCATCGGTCACTAGGCCGGCGTAAAAAGGCTGCTAGACTGCTGACGTCTGTGGAATGTGCGACGTATAGCTCGTATATTATGTAATACTTTTTACTATGGAAGTACGGATAAATTTGTCAACAAGTAACAACCCGTAATTCATTCTGTATCTGGAGTATCTGTTGTGTGGTATGGATCACAAAACTATGTAGAAAATTATAAATATAAATAAATATGCGCCAGACAACACACCTCTTGTCATAGTCTCGAAGTAGGGATAAATATCCCTGTGTTATGAGGTACCAGACAAGGAATTAAGCCAGGGGCGTCTCCCAGCACACCCAGACCCAGGCCAATTTAGAAAAGATCATTTCCTGAATTGACCTGACCGGGAATCGAACCCGGGACACTACGGAATTAAAGGCGAGAAACCGTGCTACAGCGCACTACGCCAATCGTGTCGTCAGTTGAAAACATGTAATTAAATTAACCAAGTAGGTACTTCATAGCTTAGAATTACGCCTAGAAGGAGAATCGACGCATGCTTACTGATGCCACTGAAATCCGGACACCATGTCCGGACGCGATCGACGCGCCGCGTCGCGCCGTGCCGTCCCGCCAGTGATCAAGGTCATGGTCTATTATTGGTAGGAGCTCCAACAAAATGAGAGTTTGTTGAAATGGGTTTCACAGTTATTCGGGAAAACACAAACATATATAAAAATAACTTACCAACAATGGATAATATGTTTAAACCTATATTAAGACTTTAATAGCACTTAAAAACTCAAAATAAATGTTGTAATTTATGTAGAAAGAACTTTTGTTTTTAAATTTGAAAATGTTGCCAGTAATGAGAAAATATTTTCCCAACTTTAAATTGGACGAAATTGATTTTATTCAATTGAAGTATAACGTTAAAGTCACCTTAGCGCGTAAGAATAAATCAGTTTATTGTGAAAAAATATTCATAAAATTAATATAATTAACAACCTTTAACTGAACACGATAGATAAAAATCTACAAAATTTAAGGTCAGAAATGACTTTAATCTCCTCTCTTCTTAAGAAAAATGCTGGCGACTTGCAACCATATTTGGCTACTTCTGCCATGACACACTTTTGACGTTCAGTTTTGCCTTCAAGTTTGGCGCGGTTTTTTGTATGGAACTATTCTTCTAGGTGTTATTATTTGTTGTTCTAAGATTAATAGGATAAATAAGTAGGTAATATCTGGAGCGTTTTGCAAAAAAGAATTGATTTCATCTGCCGTTAGCACTTTGGATTTCTTACTGCGGAACCCGCTAGACTTTCGCAATAATGCATTCTACACGGTAAGCGATTTCTTAACCAGACGACTTTGCGAATGTTAGTATTTATTTATTATTGTAATAATTTGGAATGTGAATGCTGACATCATAATACTTAATCTAATCTAAAATCTGTATTTGACTTAATAGTTTTGACATTTTTTTATTTAATTATCTTTATTTCTTAATCCTAATTCCATTCTGTTATTGTTTAATGTAATATTTGTGTGTTCATCAAAGAACGGATCACAGAATGTACATAATAATCATAATTTTAAGACCTTCTAGACCTGTGCATCACAAGTAAAATATATTTTAATTTATTTTATTTTTATTTTACTTCTTTTTCAGAAATGCTGCTAATTTTGGGTATTTATTCATATCAACATTATCTCTGGATAACAATGTACGTTTCAGCATAGAATATATAGCCCACAGGCTTCTAGGATTATATTTTGAAGACTTTTCACTAAAATAGGCTAGAACAACATTTTCCGACAAAGAAGAACCTTGCTTTTCATTATTCCACTGCATACATTTTTCATTCTGCTGCATGTAGTTATTTTTTGATTATCCCTAAGGAGATTGTTAATTGCTTGTTGAGCATGAATTAATAGTTAAGGTAGCGTTCCAATAATACTTCTATCGCTACTATCCTCATTTGTTGAAGACATTTCAAACACAAAAGCAAACTCAAAGTTATTACAACGATACAAAAGGCGCGCGATATTTTTTTTAAAGTGAAAACCGCGCCAATTTTTTTTTCAATTTGAGCGCGCCGCGTCTTTACAGCCAGTGACGATACAGATCATTACAAAATTTCTTGGGTGCAACCCGAAATGTAAAATCATATTTTGTATAATTAATCAATGCATATTATGTTTATTCAAACTATTTAACGATATTGTTTCATTTTCGAGTTTTATTCCGAAAAACTTTTTCGATGAAGTAAATTCGTTTAAAACGTCTTTAAAGCTTGTGTACATTCGCCAGTGTCAAATAAAAAAAAAAGTGTTTACTTACACGCATCCATGGCCATTTGCATACAACATTATTAACCAGATTTTGAAGAAGGAATAATGAGCAACTTTCTCCCCAATTATTAGGTTAGTTTGAATGGACTTTCCGAGTAGGTGTAGTATAAAGTACCTTTTCAACACACTTGTTCATGAAGTGGCTCTAATTTCACCCCAATTAGGTACCTAATGACACTTTTAATCAAACTATGACTTTTCATTGCTATTATTCACAAGTGAGGTATAGACTTTTATTTTATTTTATTGGTTGAGTTGCTTTGTTCATAAATAAGTTTCAACACAAAAAAGATCGTGTTCTAAAGTACAAATAAATTTTTGTCTACTAGATAAAATAATTTTTCAGGATTGATGATTACCGTCCTCGGCTCTCTTAAGACCCTCACCGTTAGGCTCGGGTCTCAATGGCGCTTCAGCGGTAATCACCAACTTTACACACTTGCACCATAATGTACTAATATACTTCACTGTGTGGTATCGTACTTATTCGCCGCAGCTTTTCACTAAGCATCTATTTATGTGACCGTTTGACCAGTTCATTTGAGTTTATATTTACAAAAATAACTTGATAATAAATCATCTTTGACTGTGAATAAGTTCGCTCAAAGGCGCTAAATGATCCTAAAGTTAAGTTTAAGATTCAGAGTGTGACTTAAATTCCATTCGGCAGAGGGGCAAGTTCGTTCGAACTAGTTGGCTGCGAGTAATTCCAACTTGGACCAGAACTATTCAAGATAGTTTAACCGCGGCACTTACGTAAGTACGAAGAGCCGCAGCTCTGGCGTTAGTGGACTGACCTTCAGGAGTGTGTGGCTTCAAAGGACTGAAAGGCCAGCTAATGCTGGCAAATTTGTGGTTGGGCTGTCGACTGTACTGAAATTGTTTAATACTAGGCTGCTGCGGTGAGAGCAACCCTAATAAAGTGTTTTTTTTGGTTAAGCTTTTATTAAGGTTTCTGAAGATTCACAGAAAAATATAACTTTCGTTATCAGACAAGATATAATTATCATCCCGCGCCTTCACGACCTAATTTCGTAGACATAGGACATCCAGTGCTGTACAAAGGCTTCCCTCAAAAAAATCCAGAGCGACCGATCTCAGACATCCGTATCTGGCGGCCCACTGCGTCTGCTTTTGAGGTCTTCGATCTAGAACATAACTACCCCAATGGCCATCAGTTTCTCACGCTACGTGCCCTGCCACTGCTACTTTCACATAGTTACCCACCAATTCGTTCTCAAGCAAATAAAAATGTTCGGCTTGTTATATTAAAAGTGATGCTTGAATATTTCAAGAACTTAAACCTAAGAACCCTTAGCTACTTCTTTGAAAGTTCAAAATAACTCTCAAGAAGCAATTTTAGTTAAAGTTAGTTTATTTCAATTTCAAGCATCTTACAAACAAAAAATAGCAGTTAGAGACCCTCTTTTTCACTCGTCAGTGTATCTCTCTCGCATTCCCTTTTCATCCTCTCTCGAGACCACTCTCAGACTATTTGCCATTTTTACAGACAAACAAACAGATGAGAAACAACCTAAATAAGTCGCAATTTGGTACAATAGACCACTCACCGGCGCAAACAGTTGATGTTGACGAAGGCGGTGCTTACTGCCTTTGCCCAGCGAAAATGGCTTAGTGTTTGTACCAATCCAAGTATCTATGAAACATCGTTGGATAATAGAGAGTAACTTTAAGATATTTTGAAGAGCGTCGTAGCCTTGGGGTCAAGCATTCCAATTTGAAACTCTTGTGGAGTTCAAATTTGGCCTGATTCACCTACCATTTTCAAGCACCTTTTAATTTTTTAGATAATTATTTATTTATTAGGAACCTTAAATGTAACATACAATATTAAGTGTCTAAATTACTGCGTTAACTATTTGTATCGTTATTTTAATTCGAAAACACAAATAATCTATCTACTGGGTGATTATCATATAACTTATAAAAGCGATATGGCATACTCAATAAGTGATGTATCTACTCGTAGTAAGCGAAAAATTGCTTTTTTCAATTAACTTTAATTTTAAGGTTTTCATACAAAAAACACTGACGGTTCTACTGATTTGTATGGTGACCTTACAAATCACTCGAACCATCTAATAATCACTATTTGATAATCACCCGGTATAAATCGGAACATTATCTTAATAGCGATGTCTCCTGTCTTTACATCGCATACATAAACTACGCAGACTCACACCTATCATGTTCCAGCTAGGTATTTAATCATTCACTACGGAAACGGAGCCAACTGAAGCAGCCAGCTAACTACTAAACGTGGCACCTGCGTCTCAAATTATAATCTCCATGCCAACCACAATTTTACTCCAACATAACGCACCTAAACTAATTACTACTTAATTAAAAGCAGTTATTAAATACGCATGAAATAATAAGTAGATTGTTATACGAGGAACGTGTGCAAACAATTCTACACGAGGTTGACGGTTGACCCTTTTGTTCTTATAGCGTACATAATCAAAGTTTTAACACTACTTTAACTAATACACTGTTCTGTTACATATACTTACAAAAACTAATGGATTAAGGAGTTGTCCCAAATTGTAAGGAGTCTTGGCCAGGTCTATGTACACCATACCAAAAAATAGGTAATAATACGTGGAACAGTTACTAAATATTCAATTTCCTTTAAAAGGTATATTGACTTGGTTCAAACCAGATTTACAATAAAAGAATTGCGACACACAATGAAAAACATCATGGCGGAAATGTGTCAACACAGATGAAGCGGAGATTACAACAACAACATGGAGGTTATTATATTACAACTTTTGTGGTTATTGTTGCTGGAATAGCATAAGAAGTTCTAAGTTCTCAAAACGAAGGCTGTGCTAACATAAATATTAATGCAAATTGCAAAATCGAAAGCCAATATTTTGGCTTTCGATTTTGCAATTTAAGTAATATAAGTTCAAACACAACACAAGTGACACTAGTGACAGTTTGCTCTGAATGTCTAAAGACAAGTGAATTGCCATGGTGAAATAGGTCTCTAATACTGAATCATTTTTATTAGGGAACCAGAAGAATGATTACTTATTCTCATATAATTGGCTCCGAAACTACTGAACTGATTTTAAAACTTCTTTCAGCAATATAAAGCTACATTATCAGGAAGTGACATGGGTATTTTTTTTTACGTTGCATTTGCCATCTACGATCTCCACTCTAAAACTGTTAAGTCCCAACAAACATTCTAAAATGGCTGCTATAAACTAGAAACAGCCTTTCTGTTCCAATTCTAAATATTCCACGAATCAAATTATCGTGAGCGATAAAAGAACTCATTAAAACTTAAAGCCCTTCAAAATATTTACGTCTCAAGTTGATAACCGCCCAAAAGACGAAGCGAAATGGGTTAAGTTTTGAATTGGGGATGCGTGAAACGTGGCACCTTGTGGGGGTTGACGTGGTGTGTGAGTAATTAGCGAGTAGGAATCAGTTTATTATGTTTCTGCTGTGAATAGATACATATATGTGTATGTAAACACTTAATTGTACCTACAATAAAGGCACAAAAAGAAAATGATACACTTCTGTTTAGAAAGAAAGAAAATGATTAAGTGCGAAATAAAACTAATAAATCTACATTGATTATATTTCTGCTATGCAGCTAAAACTGTTGCCAGCTTGTATAAGGCATAGCTAAGAATGCCAGAATGCTGATTTGTAGTACATAATACATATTCCTTATTAGAATCTAGTCAACCCTTGCAGTAAATGAAGTCAGTGTCAGTGCTTTCAAGGAAATGAAAAGTATTGAACAAATAAGGACAAAAACAACAGAATTAAAAACAACAACAGTGTTATGGAGGGGCGGCTGTTACTATTCTATTATTAAAAAATATCAATAAACATTCAAAAATACTTAGTACACATAAGGGTAAGACGTCCACTGCTGAACATAGGTAACAAGTACACAGTACCCACAAGTACTAAGTCTCCCATGCATTTACATATTCGAGATTTGTAAATTTGTTTTCAAACACCCAAAATTATTTACCAAACGACAAGATATACCCACTAAATATTGCTTCCGACCAAAGGTCCAAGCAATATTAATGTTACCCACTTCTAAACTTCAATTACATTCAAAAAGCCCCTTAGTTATGTGCATAAAAATATATAATGCATTATGTACTTCTTTAAAAAAAATCCAACAGAAAAGGATTTTTTGAAAGAACTAAAAGATCATCTAGTATCAAAATGCTATTATACGTTAGAAGAATACTTTAAAGATTGTAAATAAAATATGATTATTTTCACAATTACATACTGAATGAATGAAAACTGCCCATAAATAAATATTATATCATACTGCAGCCTCTCCTCATGTTCGTAGATGATGGCTCATTTATAATATTTGTAAGTCCTTCTCTCACCTACTTTTGCTGTGCCCGACAGGGTCCGTATTGTTACTAATATTACTTTTAAGACCTTTGTATTACATACGAGAAAGCAATAAATAAATAAATAAACATACGAGAAGTGATCCGCCAGAGATTTCTTACTCTTTACGGACCTACAAAAAGATTATGTAGTCCTATAGAGGGACATAGCTACATTCATACATACATACATACCATCACGACTATATCCCAAACGGGTTATTCAGAGGCATAGTCAGAGGCACGTGACTGTTGCAGTCATGGTGAACGGAACACTCATAAGCCCACTTTTCACCAATGGTATCAGAACCCAACGTGATAGATAGGAGACCTTCCGCCGTTATCTGGGTTGATTTGGTTTTTTATAGATGTTTTCCATCACCGGAGAGTTAGTTAGAAATTAAACAATGAACACAAAGATTTTGGTTCTGGCCGGATTTGAACTCGGGACCACACGATCCACGATCCGAGTAGTACCTAACCCCTAGGCCACGACGCTTTTGATTCGCTAGCCCGATTTTTAACATAACTGTACATATATATATCATTTACCCACGACATCATGAGTGTTTTTCTTACCGTGTGGAAAATTATATTGCATACTCCGTTGGTACTTGGTACGTAGGAACAATCTAAGTCAAAAGTAGTTTATTTCAAACAAGTTGTATTTCAAGTAAGATCTGATTTGGTTTGGAAAATGAAGTTTAGACATATCATCGTTGAAAGCAATTTACATTTTCTATTTGTTTTTTAAGTGGAAATTCGAAAAATTTAACCCCGACTCAACAGAGTGCCAGAGACTCCAACGCTCTTTTGTGCTGCGAGCCGGTTGTAAATTTATCAAAACTTTTTTCATCGGCCCAAACAATTTTCAATGAACGTTGCGTAAATTGTAATTTAGGATCGACTTTGGAGTTTAAATCGTTTAGAATATTTGTTGGGAAATAATTTATTTGAGCTAGTGCATAGTGGTTAAACGTAATTCAAAATCATTCCACTAATACTTTGAAATTGTTTTTGTGAAAAACGATTAAGTAAAACACTTACACAAATCCTGATGTCGAACTAACTGAGCATTAGTTAAATGGTAAGTGCTAACGAGGACCCAAAGGGATCAGAATGAGAGTCAATTTCAAGAGTAAATGACAATATATCGCAAATTTTTGCACAATAGACATTCACGGGGCAGATACCCATCAGTCAACCATCATTTAGCACATCGACACTCACCACAAAGTGAGATGGAGATCGAAGAGTCAACCTACCAAAAATTCAAAATATTGTAAAACATGTCTGTGATATTGTGAAATGGAATAAAACCAAACCTCGAAATCTCCATATAGTCTCCATTAAGAGATTGCCATAATTTGTTTGATTTTATATGGTTCATTTATAATCATTGCTAATCTGCGTTGCAGAGCGACGTCTTAAAGCAAAGTGGCAATAGATGACAATTTATATAGCCACGTTTTTTGTTGCAAAATATGGGTTACCTATTGAAACGCATAAAGTTTTTTGCCATAAACTAACAATGCATACTGTTAATAGCCATAATAGTCATTTGCCATAAGCCTTTATAGCATAACTTCATAACGCATAACATCAAATGGCCGAAACTTGTAAAGCATAATCATGGAAAGGCATAATTTCAATAAGCATAAGTATTGAAAGGCATAATTTTTGTTAACCATAATATTCAAAAGACATAATATTTAAAAAGCATGTATTTAATAAGAATAACCGTCAAAATCCCTAAGCTTCTAAGGAATAAAAAATATTTCTGTCACGGCTCCGGCGGTCCCACGCGCCTACGCGGGCTTGAATTACACTCTAGGGGTAGGGCAGACTAGTATCACGGCGAAGGACCACGTCCAGTTCGTTTTAACATACTATTTTTATACTTAGCAGTAGAATTTCCGCAATATATTATTTAGCAATTTATTGTTATATCTCATAAAAGTTATAACATTTAAGCACTAAATACAATTAATTTTTATCCCATGACTGATATGTTTTATAAAAGTATGGCTTCACTGAGTTATGCTTTATAAAAGTATGTCAGACAAAGTTATGAATATGGTAATTTATGATTAATTAAAATCTGCGTTTCAAAGTATGCCTTATGAAAATATGTCAAATGAAAATATAGATTTATATGATTATGGCTTTTATTATTATGCCCTTCAACAAATCTGCGTTATTATGTTTATGCGTAATAATAAATTTGCTAAACACTATTATGCTTATTAATTTGTATGCCATATGATGTATGTCAATTGAAATTATAACAATAAACATTATGCGTTCAAAGGTGTCACCCAAAATATGGTTCCAATCACGGCGAAAGATGTTTTATTTCAAGGTGAATTCAGTGAATGCAAGGCACCTACGACTTTCTGCTCAAGAAATTTATTGGACAAGCCTACGTCTTGCTCCTCGTGATCTTACGATTTTAATCAAGTGCAAGTCTCAGCGCATCTGCGCCAAGATTTTTATTTATTGACTTTTCAAATGAAAAATAGAAACATTTATTAACACAAACAAAGTGGATTTACTCACAAATCATGGGTACATTTGTGGTATAAGTAGTTATATTGTAACACAATGTAATAATAACTCTGTAACCAAATGATTGTGTGCAATAAATCTTTGAATCAGTTACGTTTTGTCCATTCGTTGTGCTATTTTGCATTGTTGAGCCATTATAATCCATTTTTCTTCTTTCTGTTCCTTTTTCTGAAGAATCCCATGTACGGTCTAGGCTTCCTGCATTATTGTTTCAGTTTTCATTCCAAATTGCATATTACCCTCAAATTATTACTTAATCGTGTACCTAACTGTGAAACTCGTCCTTATAAAGTTAGTTAGTCATATATAGGTTTTTTACACACCAGCAATAAAATATGATAACCTTAAGATACATATCGCAAACCCCCAGACTTGTTACAGCCGCGAATGCGTTCACGCTTCAGGGGGCGCGATCAAAGCAACCCTTCTGTACTCGGCTTATCAAAGAGCCCAGACCTTTCGGTCTTGGTTAGGTTTTATTAGATAAACAGGACCGTGCCTAAAAATTCAGATTTAGGGATAGGATAAGTGAATCAAAAACTGGAAAGAGTTTGGAAGATGAACGGTACGTTTTCGAAGTTTTTTTACTAATTTAACAGACTCTCACATAACATTAAGACATTGACGGAGAGATCCAAGTTCTGCTGACAAATAACTGAAGCCCAATTATTTACCGTCATTTTGAATAAAATCTTAATATTTTATTAAATATATAAACAAGTGACGTTGCACCTCATCTAATTGAAGAAACATGCATGGATCACAAACTGTTTGTACAATTTTTGAACACAATAAAAATATCTATGACAAATTACACTAAGATCACCTCACACAACAACTCTATAAAGCTCCATAAACAAAAATAACTTCACTTACTGGGTCGGCAGCTAGGTGGTGCATGTGGATATGAGTTTCAGTACCTTCAGGTGGATCTGCATCTGCATCTGCATTTTTTTGTTTTGGTAGTCTAGATTCATCACTCCACCTGATGGAAAGCGGCCTTGAGCGGTCTCAATATGATGCCGTCAAGCACAGTGAGGCTGAGCATCCACTGAGACGGTTAACGTCATCTTAAATGCCTGTTCATGCCCCGCTTGAAGACCCCAAGACTATAAGAGGAAGAAAACACATCCGGTAAAAGAAAGTTTAACGTGGTACGAACAGAGAAACGATTCACCGAACCTTTTTTGCCATCGATACTGTATTAAAAACAAACTCTGTGGTCCGTCTGTAATTCTTGCTACCTTGAAATACACTTGCAGTCCTATAGTTACCCATGGAGCTTCGAATTAGTGTTGTGAATCGAGCGGCACAGTAACTCAAAAGACGTGTTTTAATTCTTGAGCGAATTCGCATATGTTAACGAATAACTTCTGCAGCCTTCGGCAAGTCGTTAGGGGCCATCGGATTAACATGCATTTACATAATGACGACGGAGTACATATTAATTAAGTTTGCAGCTGTTAGATTGGCATCTTACGTTTTTACACGTTTTAGAGACTAGCCGTTGCCAGCAGCTTCGTCTGGATGAACTAAGATTAAAAAACTTTTCACCGTGTTTAAGAATCTAAGGTTCCCTGTATCAAAATACAGTTAAAGTACAGTTTTCACGGACGTAGAAGCATACAAACATTCACAAATGGTTATTTCGTATTCGATAATGTTCATATTACACATTGCTACTGTACCTTTTCCTATAACATACATACATACAATAACATCACGAATATATCCCAAACAGGGAGTCAGAGGTAAGTGGTTGTTGCAGTCATGGTAAGCGGAACACTCAGATGCCCATTCTACACCGAAGGTATTAAAACCCAATATGGTAGGTGGCATACTTCCGCCTTAAGCCGGGTCGATTTGGTTTCTTACCGATGTTTTCCACTACCGGAAATTAAGACCACGATGCGAGTTGAGGTGCTTAAGGCGAGGTGGTTCTGCACAACATTTCCCGAAGGAAACTGGTGAGCGCCACGTGGACCGAATATTACTAAAATAATCGATTTAAAAATTAATAGATGTAATAAAAAAAACCACCGGATGAAAACCCTAGTTATCTTTAAACTTTGTTTTGGTAAAGACCCATATTATCAGATCAATCGTTTTAGAAATAAAAAGAAAAATAGTAGACAAAATGTCACTACAAGAGGTAACTTTGTGCATTTATTCAGCCAACTTTATCAAATCATGTTTCCACCCGATTAGTTCCCTGTATTATCCCCTCAACGATATCAGTAAATTCTGTTAGATTTCAATTTCACTGTTTGCTACTTCAAAAATGGATTCTAAAAACGTGTTTTGTGAACCATCTCCCCTTAACCCCCTAGGGCACGACGCTCTCTTAAAATAGCGGGTGGGTTTACACCAAGCGTGCGAATGCTCATTCTATCCTAACTCTATGATTTTTTTAAGATTGTTAAGAACAAATTAAGCTATCCGTATGGATGCAAGTATATACCCTAAGTAAGTAAAATCAAATCTTTTGAGGAAAAAATATTTCTGTTCAAATATGCCTTTTATTCGGATGAAAAGCTTTTTATTTATAATATTACTGATATTATATGCTGGTTCACGCCTTTTAGACTGATAGAAATAAAAATATGAGTGTTCTGAACATTAACTCGTCAAAAGACTTTTGATCAATGATTTTCAATTTTATCATGAAAATACTCGTACACTAGAGATTTCGTAGGCATCACTTATTTTAATTAATTCAAGCAAAAAATCAAAATACTAATGGCCCAAAATGTTAAAGATCAAAATTTATGCGAAAACTTTTAATCGTTTTATGATTTCAAAAATATATTGAAATTTTAAACATAAATGGAAAATAAACCCAAGTTAATTAGGTGTTCGACGGCTTGAAAACAGTTACTTTGATGTAAGGCTGTGAACACAAGCACCACTTTGAAGGTTTTGTTACAAAAAACCGTCGAAGTAAAAAACACCCACGTAACGCACTACATATTTAGGTAGTACCTACAAGTAGTATAGGGCACCAACCCTGAATGGTAACGCCCATTCCTTTGGTCAATTATAATATGACTTGCAAAAGGTTACTGACAGAAAAATGATGTGTCAAGCTGATTATAGAGCGTGATGAAGTATTGAAGAGGCACAACAGATGAAGTATTGACTTAAGACACAACAAACACGTGTGACAGGGTGGTGACGATGAAAGAACGCTCATGCTGCAGCTTTTTCCGCCGTTTATATCTTCAGTCGGATCAACTCGACATCAGTCAGTTAATAGCTAAAGAGATATAGGATTGCAGCTCAGCCTATCTTGCCCTTCAGAGCGTCATTTTATAAATAATAATAATAACGTTTTCACTTCTCATGCTCTAAAAGTACGCCAATATAGCCCTACGAAGCTGGCCTAAAGTGACCACTTTAGCCCCTAGGGAGTAAAAAGTAATTCATTTTTTAATTTCCTTCATGTGACAAACTCAAACAGCCAGTAAGTATACTATTATCTGTGGAGTGTGGACGGACCATCTACATTGCGAAAATGTTGAGAGTTTTAGTTCCATGGTTTGTCCGCAAAGAAGGTGGCGCCATGTGTTTTGTATTGTTAATCGGTGACTGGTTTAGGAGAAAAAAAAACTGACCTCGTAAATTTCAGAATTTTTGTCGAGTGTAAATTTGTTCGGTTTTAAATAAATTTATTAAGAATGTCCTGGGACAGTGAAGAGTTTGACGTCGAGCAAAGAGCAAAAGACATCTTTTGCCGCCAAAATCGTAAAAGATTTACCTAAAAACTTACGAAAGTTGTATTGACTAGAGGAATAAGGAACATTTGTGATTTTTATTTTATTATGTCATATTTATTTAAATGTTTTTTTTCTAAATTGACTATTTTTCTCGCACTCAAAGTGAAAAGTACAGTTTGCACCTCGAGACTAAACGCCAACTTAATATACCCTCGGTTTCATTGACTCCCTCGCACGCTCGGGAGTCAAACCACCTCTGGTATATTATGGCTTCGTTTAGTCCCTCGATATAAAATATACTATTATTTGCAAATTGGTAAGAAACAAAATAAAATTACAGCTACTTCAGCACTAGATTTCCAATAAATGGGTTATTATTAAAATGTACATTATTCATATATACTTCAGTGAAGAAAAAAACTTAGTTAAATGGAATCATTGTGAGAACATTAACTAAGAAAACCTCAATGTACTTACGATAGCAGATCGATTTTCACAAAATCATTGCAAAACGGATAATGTATTATGTTGGCAGCATTAAGGGCCCATGAGAATTAGATGTACTGCCGTGTATCCTTGAAAGCATAAACAAAATTCTGAAACAATATAAATTAAAAATGTGAGCTAATATAATATTTAGAATTTTGTTTATATTTTCATTTTTTGTAGGCTTAGAAAGTGTTTATTTTTACTTTAATATTGCCTTAATTACATTAACATTATTAGTGGCAGTTTCAAAACTCAAATTATCACAAAATTAAATCATCGTAAAAGTCGTTTAAAATATAGTTACAAAAAGAACGATTCAATCATATGCTCCAAGCCTTACTTTGAAACTTTCAAGTCACTAGCATTTATTGGTGTTAAAGACTTAAAAACACAGCGCTGAATGACTAATAAACTCTGAATATTTTGCTCAAGACTTTGCTTAAAGATAAATCCTTCTTTTATGCTTTTACAGCTAATGAATAAAGCTGTAGGGGCAGGCCGCTGTCACTCCATATACTTCCGCGCGATAATAACCTACCAGCGACCTGGCCTTCCAAGACCGGGGTTACTTCCCAAACAACTGTGAATAAAAGAAAATGTAGGTAACGGAAAAATCAGGCAGCGAGTTTCTCTCTTCAGCTGTTGACATTACGAAGGATTGGGAAAAACGGTCTGGTTTGCCAGAACATCTCCGATGGGCGGAAAGCAAATGGTCGTTTATTACTCCGATGTTGAAAAGGGGGTAGCGGAACTGGCTTGTGTAGTTCCTTGGCACACTCTGCGAAATGTAGTCAATCAAATCTGGAAGGCTGATCTAACCGCGTAACCGTCTAACCTCACTGTGTGTGAATGTTTGTTACTCCTACACGCAAAAACTATTGAACGTATTTACATGAAACTTTACAGTAATACAGCTTATACATCAGAATAGCACATAGGCTACAATTTATAAAGATTTTATGTATATGCACAGAAATGAAGATTACGTGGGCGAAGCCGCAGGCGGAAAGCTAGTGATAATATAAAATGACGCCTGGCCGAGTTACAGAGCTCGACCGAAAATCCAGAGGCCCTAGGTTCAAATCTCAGGTCGGGCTAACTGTGTTTTCGGTTATACATCTCCACGCCAACCCGCATTTGGCAAACGTCGTGATTAAGCCAATATCCATCAATTGAGAGATGACTTGATTTCAATGATGCGAGGCCTAAAGTCAGCAGTGAGACATTATGTACTTTCTAATTTACTTTACCTTTGAAAATAAGACAAAATCATCTCAGCGGAACTAATTCTGTTATGAATGTGATCTTCTAAAAATCTGCGCACGTTCCAACAAATCTCCCAAACCAGGCCAACGAGACGACCCCATAAACAATCTCCAACAAAAACAAAACATATCCAGCATCATCACAAGGCTCTCTGGGGAGGAATTGCCAAACTTCCCTAAACGTCTTTGGGAAGTTTAAACGTTTTTCCACAACAAAAACGGACATTTGACAAATCTTTCTCGTTATAGCTTCATAAATTTATTGTGAAGACAATACACACGGCGTTTTAAAAGACAACAGGCGTCCGCCATAAGTTTTGCGGGAAACGAAATTTCCGCAAAAACAGAGATTTATAGACGTTGGACGAGGCTCTTTAATCATTCAAGTGGGGGGTATTTGTCTTTATTTATTCTTGATTGTTTTGATTCCACTTCCACTGAAACAATCGAGAAAGGGAGCAGTACAAAGAAAAGAGAGCCAGCCAAACTTGAAACAATTGAATGCCTAACGAAACTAAAAATTATACGTCTTCGGACGTTTGAGTAGTTAAAGAACGTACTATTTTCTACACAAAGATAAAAACTAGAAAAAATTGACCTGATTCTAGGGCTCAAGCGGGACGCGAACACGCGTCTTCCACAATCCAACAGCGTCGTGAGTCCGAGCAGCTACTGAATAAGATAAGATAAGATTATTGCACAAAAACAGGAAAAATCAAGGATTACAAAGAAAGTTGTAGTACTACAGGTAGAGTAAAGATGACAGAAAGGGTCAGCAAGTGCAGAGATATAAAAAGGATTGAAAAATATTTTAACTAATAAATAAATTACATAAATATAAAAAATTATATCACCATATAATATATACATTTAATACAGTACAGGACATTGTAATCATAACAACAAAATAACCAAAGTAGACACAGGATAGAACTAACAACAGGAGGAAAATAGAAAGAAACAAGAAGACGAAGAGATAATTTAAGTAAGTGTAAGATATGCTATCCAGTCGTTTTTTTTTATTTCTATCAATAAGACTGACTCCGATATTGTCATTAAATTTTCATTACTCATACACGGAAAGTACGCTTGAAGTTGCCTGAGCATAGGGTCCCTAGGGTGGAAAGCTTCACTTTCAGCCCTAGGGCTGTAATAGTACATTGTTACCCTAGGGGTGAAAGTAACTTATTTAGTCCCGAGACGGGGTTTGGCGCCCGGAACGAAGTGAGGGCGCCAATAGTTCAAGGGACTAAATAAGTCTTTAACCCGAGGTAAACACTGTGCTTTTCATTACAAATACAAGGAAAGTAAAAATAAAAACATGAATTAGCTAAATAAAAAATGAGTAAATTTTATTTTCCACTACCGCTTTAGCCTCTTCTCTTATAAAATCAGGCGTTAAATTCATATCAGAATCAGATGAACTCATTTTATATCTCTGCTATACGTATAAACAAAAGACTTCAAATCGAAAAAATAAATGAAGATCGAATTGCCGCTTTCCCGCCTATTTTGTTTGTTTTTTTTTCTGTGGCCGGCCAGCCTATTCAGCCATTATTTTTTTATTTTCATAATTAGAAAAATGGTAAATATTTTGCCCAAATCTAAGTTATTTTGAAGAAATTGTTGAAACTAAATTATAATAAAGTTATTTAAAAAATATATATTCTTTAATCAATACTTAACTTTAAGTTATTTCAATTTTACATCGTGGCTGTATAGAAAGTTGGAACATGGTTCTATAAATATGTGAAAAAGAACTACTTTTTTTAAATAATTTGACAGCTGTCAGTTGAAACTAATTCTCCCTAGGGATGAAAAGTATTACTTTCATCCCGCTTCTCAGGCAACTTCAGACCTACTTTCAGAGTATGAGTAATGAAGAGACCTTTTCAATGCCCTCGAACTATTAGCGCTCTCGCTACGCTCGCGCGCCAAACCATCTCGTGCATTGAAAAGGTAACTTTCTCATCTTGTGTAACAATCTACTATTATTCTTGATGCTCGTTATTCATATTAAATCCAGATAAACAGTTGTTTTTAAAGATCACGTATAAAATCACTTTATGAGAATTAATTCAACTATCATGATAATTTGAATGATAAAAGATTAATTGATTGATTTGAGAATTAATTCAACTATCATGATAATTTGAATGATAAAAGATCATGATAGTTGAATTAATTCTCATAAAGTGATTTTGTACGTGTCAATCAAGTCAATTGGTTAACACCTTTATAAAAAGCACATGGTATGTTGAGATATGAATATAATATCCATCCATGTCAATAAAATATTTTTTCATTCATGGAATTCGACGGTTTAAAGGTGCTTTGTATAAAAGTGATATCTGTAAATAAAGATATTATGACTTTGACTTCGCACCTAACTAGTATTATAAGTGTAAGCTAATCCAGCTGGCCAAACTAGATCTTTGACGTTAAATTTCTTCGGGGTCATGTTCGACCTAAATAATGCCTACATCCAAGTCCCTTTTTATTTATCGCGGGTTATACAGCAAGAAGCAAAATGTCTGGATATAAAAAATTCACAGCGACCTCTGTTGGAGTCCTAGAGAAATGTGACTTCATAATGTTTCTTGTGACTTTATCTTGTGGAAAAATGTTGATTGTGTTTGGGATTTTGTGTTATTTTTTCTTCATTCCGCTTTCTCATTACAGTAAAAGCCATCATTAGATAATATTACAGGATGATCTATATGCAACGAGATTTCTAGTCATCATATTTTTGAAAAAAGCTACAATGACATTTACTTTAATCATGTCTTACGAGTAGGTGCACTTAGGCACGATGATAAACTGCAATTATACTTTGTCCATTTTTTACAGCAGAGGCGCGCGTCAGGACATCCTTCTCACCTGGCAAAGTGCCGGCGCAAGCCTAGCAGGCCCGCCAACCCACGCTTCCAAAGGCAGCCGCTGACTCCGAAGAGTCCCCGCAATAGGACCACATCCCGTAATTCCACCCAGGGGGAACATTGGAGCGGTCCCCCCAAGCCGAGAATTTGGCAAATGAAGAACAAGAACCGCGTGAGCAGAAGTTATTCCAGGTTGCCCAGGGTGCACCGGAATGTTCCCTGTGGTTAGGGGAAGATAATACTACCGAGGTATCCCTGCCTGTCGTAAGAGGCGACTAAAAAGGCCCTTGGGGTCGGAAGCACACGTGGGGGGGGGCTGCGTGTGTTTCGGTTTGCGATCCCGATAATGAAATAGCTCTCGTTAACTGACGTTGTTATGGCCACAAACAAAAAAATCAATTGATCTCCCTCGTCGGCACAAGTCCCTACTCAACAAGTTGGACCAGCTTAACAAAGCCTTCTGGTACCTACAAATTGAGTACAGTTGATTCAACCAGAGAGCTTAGGCAAAACTGGTCATTGGATTTTATCGGGACATGAAAATAGAATTTTTGGACAATAAACCGAATTGCGGTATCGATACCGACTGTTAATTTAACGAGAAGCCAAAATATAGTTTTGAAAGATAAAGTATTCTAATAAAAACTAAAAAGAGTGAGATGAGTAGTTTTAGTATACTGCAATTTTATTAATGATATGTACAGAGGCGTTCACATCAACTTTTACATAGGTGCACCTTTTCCTGATGGCATAAGAGCCATTTTGCAATGGTTTTTGTAAAAGTTGATGTGACCGCCTCTGTACATAGTCTCGACACTCCTTAATATAGGACCGGATTAATATCTTATCACATTATTTAGAAGACAAGCAAGATCAAATACCAAGCTTTACATCTGTTATTTTCTTATATAGATGTATAAACTCTCCAAAACTTATCTGTATAACATTGTGTAGTTATCATAAAATACTTTATACTCAGAAGTTTGAACTCAGGCCTAAGAACTTCTGATGAGCACTGATATTGTTTAACTACAGTTAGGGTGAAGTTGTTGAAGGAGTCTGTCGGCTCGCATTACGACAACGAGGTGCGAATTGAGGGCTGTTCGAACTATACCAAGCAACCGTTCAAGCGAAGGAGTAACATTTATGCCTCTTCGTACCAAACTTCGAGAATACTTGAACTGACGAAACTACTTGAAACTTTTCTTTTCAACTAACACCAGCTTTGCCAGTTTAAGTTGTTTTTAAATTAAAATAAATATAGGACCACTTGAAACGAGAACTAAGCAGAGTTGCGTGTGCGTCAGAGACTGAACTGAATGTATACCATGAGTTTCCATCAGCATATACGATAGTTGACTGCAGTTTGTATGCCATTTTTGGGTCCATTTCTAATCACTAGGGGCGCTTTACGATAATACCATACAAAAACGTCAACGCGGTCAACGCGGACGCTGGCGGCTGTCATTGGTGGAAACTTATGGAAGGCATACAGAACATACTTGAATTAATGACTGGCCTGTTGGTGCAATGGCAGCGATCCTGCCTTTAGCACCGAAGGTTGTGGGTCCGATCCCCACCCATGACAAACATTTATGTGACGAACACTTGTGTTTTTTGTGTGTTTGGGTGTTATTATCTATATAAGTATGTATTCAGAAATATTTAAGTATGTTCATCAGTCTCTGACACCCATAGTACAAGCTCTGCTTAGTTTGGGGTCAGATGATCTTGGTGTAAATTGTCCCAGATATATTGTCCCAGATATAATAATTACAGCTACATATAGAACTAAGAATTTGTCTTGTGTGGAGATTGAACCCTCAACATCAGCACATTTTTAAGCAACACCTCTTTCTTTATTTTCATTATTGTGGCGAAATCCTCAAGATACATCGCCGCCCGGGTGAACGACGAGGTTATGTCGGACTTCTACCGACTAAAACCCCACGGTACTCGACCTCAACACTTCAGCGGCGAGGCAGGGTCCCTAAAAAGTTTCGCAACGCCCTGCCTCTAGTGCTTCCCCCCAGCCCCATTGGGGCCCCCTTCAGCCGATCCCCCAATGAAGGGGGGAAGGGGGAGGCCATGGAAGCACCTGGAGCACACAGGTACTTCCGCTGTCGCGGTGAAAGCCGTGCATTGCTGGCAAAAGCACCCCCGTACTTAAGCCCGCTAGCTCCCGCCGTACGCGGACCCTACTAGGTCCACAACCACGACCCACCTAAAAGGTGGATCCGCTGCCGCATCTGGCGGTGCGGCTCCGCCGAGCCGCAGTGCACAGGGGGGGGGGGGCAGCCGCGGATCACTGACCCTCTTCAAACGGTTGTGCATCGCGGCCTAAGGCGCTGCGCTCGTGGGCGGGCAGTGGTGGGCAGGCACGCACCATACCACCACCACGCCCGGTGGCAGGCAGTGGGTGGGTGGGCCGCACTTCCACGCCTGAGCCCTCTTAGCTTCCCAGTGGTTCCACCTGCCACCAGTACTAAGCCCCCCCGCCACGACAAGGCGAAGGCTCATGGAGAAGAAGCAGCACCTCTAATCTAACTACTGCCCCAAACAGACAGTTGCGACTGCTCAACGACTAGTCGGTTTGTTTCGGTTTTTAAAGCGACAAAGATCTAACGACACTGATTTCTTGCAAGTCCTTTCAAAAATTGTAAGATTTACAATATCTTTAATATTCAGAGACGACCCAAGAACAATAATAATGATCATTTACTTAGAAATAAACCAATAAAGTTTTCTATTTCTCAAATTTGCTGACCACTAACGCTTAATACCCTCATTGTCAGAACTACAAAATCTTTCTTTTCAAATTCTATTTTGTCCGCGTAACAATACAGCGGAACATTCTTGTCCCACGAACAACCTAACTGGTTTTTAACTGAAAATCCACATTGGAGTCACGTACCGTACATTATTATAGCCAGTCGAAAATAGACCTTTGCCAAGAGGCAATATCCGAGGGCGAAACAGGTTGTTAAAATAGGATAGAATCTGGAACAGAGACAAAATTGGTTTTGTTGACGACAATAGCCTTTTTTATATGACAAGGCTACCAACGATCTTAAATGATGCGAAATAAGACCTCGTTAAATATTTGCACGTCAGCTTGCAGGTAAAATGCAAATCATCAATCAAAGATCTAAGATCTTATTATTATTCGCTGACATAAACGTCTACGGCTGTAGGTACATAGGCCTTTTCTTTACATAGAGCGGTTCTAGGCGGCTTGCATCCTCCAGAAATCAATTTTGTTTAGATTACTAGCTGCAGACCCTATCGACAGACTTCGTTCTGTCAAAAGTAATTGCACGTCGCTGCGTCGGTAAAGCAGCACATCTCGCCCGCGTTTTTACAAACGTACAAATTCTATTATTTTTCTATGAATGTTTTATTAAATCATAATAAAATATAGCCTATGTCACTCCCTGATAATGTAGCTTCATATTAATAATAACAATAATAAAAAGTTTATTTCGGAATTAAACATCCATATGTGTTAGTTACAATATCTTACTTAAAATCTATGGTTAGTTACACTAGTATGTGAAAAATTATACAGGAAGTTAAAATTCAAACAGCACGTAAAGGTCCCGTGATCAGTCTCCGCACTAAAATACTTCCAAAGTTGCAATGTATACCTATCGGCTTAGTGTCATCAGTAGGTATACTGTTGCGATTGTCTCGAACCCTGCTAATCAGGGATACCGTTTTTTTGCGGACGATAGTGTTGAATCCATCGGTTCGGTATTCCGCAAACATCCCTGAATTTGCTGATGCACTACAAAAACGAGGCAGTCATCATAAAGATCATTAAATTGGATGCACAGGGCTTCAAGCGATCTTGTTTGGTTTGGTGTGTTTGCCCCATAGGTTTCCCGTGTACATGTTCTGACAATAAGCTTTAAAAAGCGTAATCTGTACTACGGGAAAATCTGCGAACCAACATGTTACCTCTAACCGCCAGAGCCCTCCGCTCCTTTTCAATGTCAGCATCATCTTTGAGGTCACTCGTAATAAATGTCCTAGATGTTTAAATTTAGTGACACGTCTAATGCCAATATTCTCAGCGCTATCGCACGCTATTACAGGATATTGTTGAAAGGATTTTTAAAATCGGTCCAGTAGTTTCGGAGCTTCAATACAAACGAACAGTCATTAATGTTTCCTCTTTATAATATTAAGTTTGGTCCACCTGTGGGCAACATTCCACGCTGCCTTTCTTCCTCATTATTTTCAGTACTTCTACGTAATTCGGTTGTATTAATTGCATTTTTTTTAATTCGAATTTTTTTACATTACAGTTATGTGGTAAAATTATTCCCAAAAATTAAGAATTTGAATAAGCAATATAATAACTCAGAACAGATTATAACTCTATTAATATTCCCGGGGCTTTGTCGAAACTTTTTGGAAGGAGTTGATAATTTATGACAGTCCTTTGACTATTTAAACTTATTGAAAAGTTATTAAAACAAGCCTATTGAATGTAAATCGGGGAGGGTTAATTCGGCTCATTTGAATTTGTATGGTCTCTTGATTGACGCTGTTCGTTTATTTTGAGAGTATTTATTTATAATAATAATAATAACGTCTTCACGATCTGGAACTGCCACATATTGAACCCGTAGCTTCCAACAAATGGTTGAAATTGGGCTGTCTTTTCCCGGAAACAGAGGGACTTTTAATTGCAATTCAGGACCAAGTCATTAACACAAGAAACTACAAAAAATACATAATCAAAGACCGGAACCTCAATAGTGATAAATGTAGAAAATGCAATTGACAATCAAAGACCATATACATATACATATATATATATATATTACAGGTGCTTGCGCCAACCTGACCCAGACCGACTACACACACCGTCATAATCAGATTTGCAACATTATTCACCAGAAATTAGGGATCAAATTTTAATACAAACTTATCAGCGGAAAACCTCAACCATACTACCAGTACACACCGAAACCAGTACTGGAGAGCAGCACTCACAAAATTTACTTCGACAGAGCTATACTGACTGAACAATTCACTACAACCGACCAGACATGATAGTTATTAACAAAAATAGTAAGACAGTACACCTAATAGAAGTAGCAGTTCCGAATACTCACAATCTTCACAAAACAATCACAGAAAAAATTAACAAATACACTGATTTGAAACAAGAAATTCTTAGAATCTGGCCAATGGATAAAATCTATAACATGCCACTGGTGCTCTAGTACTGGAGTCATTCCAAAACACCTGCTTACTTCTCTAAGAACCATTGATTTACCAGAAAGTACCTACATGACCATGCAGAAGGCTGCCATCTTGAACACGTGTCGCATTGTGCGCAAATTTCTACAGGAGGATACGTCAAACTAACCCAATACAAGCTCCAACTCCAAAAGCTCCAACTCATCATGCAGGGAAAAATCCTGGGAAGGCGACCACCCGGAAGAAGGCGTACTTCGTGGCTAAAGAATCTCCGGACATGGTTCAACCTTAGCACAAGATCCCTGTTCCGAGCTGCTGTATCAAAGATAAGGATAGCAATAATGATAGCCGACCTCCGGTAGGAGATGGCAGCTCAAGAAGAAGAAGAACCCGATACAGGAGGTGACATTCACTTGGCTTAGCCCGTAAATCTCACCTAAAACTGACCGAAATAACGTTATTTTGAGAATAAGAAATTAAAAATAACAAATAATAATAATATATTTATTTATTCAGACACATTGATCCATTTGTTAGTAACAATATTCTTACAACTTTATTATACAATGGTTCACGATTATTTAATTAACTTAATGAAAATGTCCCGTGTGGGTTTATAAGGGCCGTAATCCAGTGCTTTAATAGCGTACTGTCCCACCTTGCTGTTATAACCTGGAGAATGTTATTGGGACTGCCAAGTATTCTGTTCTTGATGGACAAAATCTTTTTCCTTAATAACGCGTGGAAGCCGTCTACGTGAGCATAAGCGAACATGCTAATGGCTCGACGTAAGTACTCAAGAATTAACTTCACTCAATTGGACAATAACAACTACTACTGACTAACATTGGTGAATAGAGCTCTGTTTTTAACAGTGTTTGCCAACAGTGGACAAATAAGGCGCATTTTTTCACAAAAATACACTGATAATTCTGACCAGCTTTACATGTGCAACTTCAACTTTTATATGAAATACGCTTATTTAAAACGTAAAGCACCATTTAGAATAACTTAACATGACAAATTTAAATGATTTTTCGCGTTTGAGTATTGCAAATGAGCAACTACAAGTTGCTCATTTGCACAAATTGGTAAATATATCTATGTGTCATTCTAATCTTCTATTTTTAACGAACTATAGTGAGTTTCACCAGGAAGAACAAGTAATCTTTATTATTTCTTACTATAATTGTTTTCTCAATAGCAAAATAAACCAAATGTGCTTCATATAGTAGTTTTACGTTGCTATTAATCAGTAGCTACCCGGTCCGTGCTTCATTTAGGTGGTAGTAAAGAGGGATTGTATTGTCGGCACATAGCACTGGGTACTTCTTCATTTGTTCGTTACGACCCATTAATGGCCATGGATTAGTTAATAGAGCTAAGTAATGGTTCTCGTTACGATGAGGTACGTAATTTTTTTTGCGTTGCACGTTAGCGTACGGATTACCTGTATGTCTACCTCACCTGTACACCTTAAATTAGCGCTATCCCAATATATTTTTTTACGCTAACGATAACGTAAATTTAAAGGGGCAACTCGTGGTAGACGTACTGGATGCTAGCGGCTGTCATTGGTGTAAACTCATGGCGGACATACTGAATGTAAGGCGTCTCTCAGATTGTCTGCTGAAAAAAATTTCCTGACAGGCTCTGGATGTTTTCGGTAAGGTATTGTTCTGGTGTTCTGGCGGGAGTGAGACGGGGAGGCCGGCCGCTCTGTACAGATTCTATGCAAGTGCGCGCGTGCATACTATTAGGTATAAAATCTGTACTGATACGAGTCGGCCTGGAAACTTGCATTTGATTACATGCGCTCGGTAAACAATCTATGCAGATTCGGTGCAGAGGCGGAAACGTAAATGCACCGATCCGGTAAGGAAGAGGTCTGAGGGGTCACCTTTGCCTATGAAATTATCAGGACTAACAGTTTAACCATTTTTCTTTTCTTTTTTGGAAATTAGTGACGTTTATGATGCTCATAACTGGGTACCTCTGATTTTGGTAAGAAACTAAATTTTGCAAATATTGTTAGGCAGCATCAAAATCGTTTGTAACATCGTTACAAATTAAAAACACTTATTACATCAAAAAACGAACCAATATACCCATATCACAATAGGGGGCTAACAAATAGAACAGTTCGTCTACCACGAGTTGCCACTTTCAATTTACATTCTCGTTCGCGTAAATAAATGTATTGGGATTTGACATTGTCATGTCATGTCATGTGTCATCCCAATACAATTTTTTTACGCGATCGATAACGTAAATTTAAAGTTGCAACTCGTGGTAGACGTAAAGGTACCAAGCTTCAAATACCAAGAAAGCAATATTACAGAAGACTCAAGATGCACTCCAGATATTAATATCTGGCTATAAAGCCAGAATAGATATGGCAAAAGCCGCTTACAATGGGAAAAAGGAGTTGTTCCAATCACAAATCACAATTAAACTAAGAAAACGGCTAATTAAATTATATGTTTGGAGCATAGCTTTGTACGGGTATGGGACGTGGACAACGAAACAAAAGGATAGAGAAAAGCTGGAAGCATTTGAAATGTGGTGCTGAAGGTCAATGATAGGAATTAACTGGAAAGAAAGGAAAACAAAATGGAAGTGATGGAGATGATTGGGGAGAGCAGAACTATATTAAGGAACATAGAGAATAGACGTGGGAAAATGATAGGGCACATTATACGTCATGACGAAGTTATAACAACAAATAGAAGGAAAAGTAGAAGGGAGGAGAGGTAGAGGAAGACCAAGACGAAACTACATGGAACAAGTAAAAGAGAAAGTATACGTCATGTCGTATAGAGAGTTGAAGATGCTGCCGCAATCCAGGGAAGAGTGACGGTTGCTCCACCGACAAGAGCATGGCTCTAAAGTTAGATAATGATGATGTTCGGTAGAGCTTGACGAATCTGAATAGACGCGCCCCTCTTCCCCATTCACGCACGAATATAAGTTTTAGATATGAACGCCATACATAAAAACATTCTAGTATAATTGGTCGTTAAGTAGCCGGTTGAGTCGAACCTAGGAGCGCGCGTCGTTTGTTCGCAAAAGTACACAAAAAATACTGGTGCTCGTCATTTTAAAATATACAAGCTCTACATAGCTATTTAATGTTGGGCATTTTAACAACGTCAATGGCTAAATCACTTTTAAAACAGTCAGTACCAAAGTGTGTGTTTCTGTATAAATACCGTTTTGTCCGTACTATAGGCCTTTGCGACCCTGCCAGTCTCAGAAGGTTAAACGGAGAGCGTTAAAAATTATTTAAATGCTGCAAATTTTCTTCATAATGACCTAATAAGCATTTTAATTTTTCTCTTTCAAAGTACTACCCTTCACGGGCCGTTACCGAATTTTCAGGCGGTAACCTCTCTGGCTATTGGTCGAACGCCACGGCCTTGCGGATTGCAATCCAAATGAGCTTTGAAAAATCTATACATTATAAAGACAGTAAACCGATCTAAGGTTGTGCATTTATATTTTTAGTAAAAAATAAATCATCTGAACATTATCTAGGTACTGAAAACGAAAACAAGATAATCGGTAAATCTTGTGTCTCTACTTGTATGTTTCAGCATCATGAAGCACATGTAGAACTACAGGATGGTTTTTAATGTAACATTGTACAGAGGCGTTCACATCAACCTCTACATAGGGACATTTTACGCTGCTGACATAAGAGCCATTTTGCAATGGTTTTGTGAAGGTTCATGCCTCTGTACACTCGTACCAAAAAATTGATCAAAATATTGAGTACTTAAAGTTCAAAAACAAGGTGAAAAACTTGCAAAACTAAGGCCACGTGGATGAAGTAATAAAATAATAATGAAATTAAAATCATTTCCTCTTCACAAAGTCACAGCTTTAAATAAATATCCAGATGTAAATTTTACACACGACTAGGACTACAAAATAAGTAGAGACGTATGGCAGTCTATGGACGTTGAATACGAAATTAGCCCTGAGAACTTGTGACGTTTTGCTCGTCTGAAGATTGTGGCGCCACTGCCCATCTAAAACTGAATTCAACTTCTTACAACTTTCTGAAGTGGGAAATTATTTTACATTTTCACTCTCACACTTTAAGAGACAAAAAAGTGTTTTGAATTCCAAGCGTTACAAGGATGGTTTAGGCTCCTTTTTATATTAAAACTCGTAATTCTTAACTTAGCTTATTATGCCGTTGTTCCAGCAGAAGTTTTAATATCCCCGTAAAGAAGATTGGTGATAACAATGGCCGTCCATCATGAAGATATCTTATCCTAGAATCGGAGATAAGTCAAATTAAAAAAACTTCCTCTTCCAGCATTTGCAAAGTACTGGGTTCTTTCAAGGGACAGTAAATTAATTATTCTGAAGTGATTTCAGGAACAGCCAAACTCAAACAAAAATAAACAATCAAAAGCCGTGAGAAGGTATAGGTTCATACAGTAACGTGCAATAATAATGTATAAATTTTTGCCTCATAAGTCAAAGATATAAGATTCAAACATGAGTTCATAATTTCATATTAATGCACATGACTGTACCACATGACTGGGTCGGCAAATAGGGTATTTGACTTTTTTATGAGGTGTTATCAAAAGACCTCTCAAAAATAGAAGCATTGGTAAATAAAGGATTCCGAAAGCACCAAAACCCTAGATATAGCAATTCCAAAAGTCATATTTTTGGACTTGCCCAAAACGCTCCCTGCAAACTGCCGCCTGCAAATGACGTCATTTTGCTGACTATTTCTTTGCGTTCTGCAAAACATTTGTTCGTTCGGTAGCTATATTATATTTTGCGTTTATAAATATGGTTTACTTACAAAATTTGCTACAAAGTGTATAGATTAACGAATGGCATAGTTTTTGTTATTTACTTTACACTTTCAAAAATGGATTTGCCCACTCGAGTTTGAAAGGCCATAAAATTAATTGTACATAAGTGAACAAACTAAAAGTTGTTAAAAGGCCCTTTTGTAATGTATTTTTGATTTTACTAAATTATTTTTAGAATCTGATGATGTCAAATACCCTATTACTTACTACCGAAGTCGAAAATATATAATGTGTTTGCACTGGACGAGGTAGCAACAAGTATTACTAGTAGTACTAGATATAATAAAAGCATTCAGATTAATTAATTCAAAAGATACCGCTGATCTTTGGGGTATATCAGTCAAAATTGTTAGCCACATAATTGACGTGATTGCCCCTTATTTAGCCGTAATATTCAATGATTGTGTGGATGAAGGTGTTTTTCCAAACTTAATGAAACACAGTAGGGTTGTACCACTTTTTAAATCAGGCAACAAACAAGACCCAGGTAACTTTAGGCCTGTTTCAATCCTACCAGCTCTAAGTAAGATCTTTGAAAAAATCATTCAAGAACAACTATTAAGCCATTTTTATGAGAACAATCTCTTACACAGTGAACAATATGGATTCACGAGAGGCCGTTCTACTACTGATGCTGGCATTGCACTTCTAAAACACATCTTTAGGGCTTGGGAGAATTCACAGAACGCTCTTGGCGTCTTCTGTGACTTGTCCAAGGCCTTTGATTGCGTTGATCACGATACACTTATACGCAAGCTTAATTTTTACGGGGTAAGGGATAATGCTTTAGATTTGGTAATTTCGTACCTTAGTTTAAGAACTCAAAAAGTTGATGTTAACAGTGTACTCTCTACAGGATCACAAGTTAAAATGGGGGTCCCTCAAGGATCCATTCTGGGTCCATTACTATTTCTGATATATATAAATGATTTACCTTTTTACTTAAAAGATATTTGTGATGTTGTATTGTTTGCAGACGATACATCTTTAGTTTTTAAAACTGACAGAAATAAAAACCTTTTTGATGATGTTAATGACGCACTTTCAAAGGTTTTACAATGGTTCACAGTAAATAATCTACAGCTTAATGCAAAAAAGACTAAATGTATTAATTTTAAGTTGCCTAATGTTAAAGATAACCCCATTAGTCTAAAAATTGATGGTAATACTATGAAGCTTGTAGATACAACAGTTTTTCTTGGAATCACACTAGATTCAAAACTGCAATGGAACCCTCATATAACAGCTCTCTCAGGCAGACTTAGTTCGGCTGCATTTGCAGTGAGGAAAATTAGGTTATTAACAGATGTTGATACTGCTCGTTCAGTTTATTTTAGTTATTTCCATAGTGTAATGTCTTACGGCATTGTACTTTGGGGTCAAGCGGCGGATATACAAACCATCTTTATCCTCCAGAAGCGAGCTATCAGATCCATCTATAAGCTTCGTGCACGGGCTTCACTTAGGGAGATTTTTAAGGAAATTGGTATCCTCACTGTAGCGTCACAATACATTTACAATTGCATTGTTTTGGTCAGAAAAAATATTGGTCTCTATGCTAAACACAGTGACATACATTGCAGAAATACTAGGAATAAGGATAAAATTGCACTTCCACTCTTTAGGTTACAAAAAGTTTTAGGATCCTTTATGGGGCAAGGTATACATTATTACAACAAAATTCCAAAAACCATTTGTGAGTTACCTTTACATAGATTCAAACATCACATCAAAACAGCTTTATTAAAAAAGGGCTATTATACTACAAAAGACTACCTTATATATAAAAATGCCTGGGTATAAGCGCTCTTCTCGATGCGGGATTAAATAGCTCTATTGTAACAGATGTTTTATTGTAAGAGTTAATAGGTACCTAGTTTGTATGTACTGACTAACAATTTTTGTTTTTGAATTGTTTAAATGAATTCTTGTTATTATATTCTTTTATGGTTGGTTTTTTCTCTTTGTTTTATATTCTTTTAGGTATCAAAATGGCACACTGCTTGTACTTTACTAACCCCTGTTGTAAACCCAAAACAAGTTTAAAAGAGTAACTGCTGAGTTTCTCGCCGGGTCTTCTCAGCAAGAAACAACTCCGACGCGGTGGTAGAGTCGCATTATGTCTGTATACTGTTTATTTACATATCCATATTATTATGGTATTTATGTCTATTATTTAGTATATTTTGCTGTAAATTTGACGATTTGAAAGTACTGATACAGTCTATTTGAATAAAGTTATTTGAGTTTGAGTTTGAGTTTATTATTTTCTTTTGAATTCAACTTATACACTGTTATTTTTGCACCAGTTGATTTTCGTAAGGAAAATCTTATTAATTTTTACTGAAAGATTCAGTGAAGAGGCCAAAATTTCTTGCAGTGAAAATCACTGAACCCTGGATTTATTGACACCGGTCCGAGTTTAGCAGTATTTATAGCATTAGTCATGTGTGATAATCATGGGTCACCATTCAATTTCCACCTAAGACTATTTTTATATTGCACGTCAAGATGACCTCACTCCACCTGATGTTAAGCGGTCGTGAGGTCCATATTATATGAGGCTGACAAGCACAGTAATGCAAATAAATGACTGAGCTGGCCATCCTCATCTTGAAGGCCTGCAGAAATGCCTTTTCACGCCCCGCTTGAAGAACCCGGGCTATTAGAGGAAGGAAACACTTAAGAAAGAATAGACAAAATATAAATTTAATTTGACGGCTGAAGCCTGAAAATTCACCCAAAGTTTGCAATCAAATCGAAAATATATTCAATAATATTAACTTCCGACTAATTTAAAAATTATATCACTAAAAATAAGCTACATTTTCAACAAGTAACATAGGCCGTAATTTAGGGATATGTTTTTATTTTTAGGCAAAGTCGTTGGTGGAAAGATGGTCATAAAAACATGATGCTACCACCGGTATGGAGGTTGTTTTGATTAGGAACCTGGCAGAATCTGGCAAGAAACCCAATAGTTACTCTTTTCAATCATAATTTTACACAAAAAATAAATTAATAAGAACAAGTGCAGAGGAGCAGATTATACTGAACCAAAGATATCCTCATGTAGGAAATCATCCACACTATAAATATCCTCGCTTGCGGAGAGTCAAGACTTCTATTCTGTCTTCTGCACACGGCATGTCTTGCAATGTCGTGGCGTCCGTAGAAAGCCCCAGGGCCTCCCATCCTTTGCACATCCCCATTTTGTTGGTAATCCTCACGAAGGAGATTGACTTACATATGCATTCAGTCAACATTGAATAAACCAACTAAATACTCGCGATACATTGTTCACTTCAGAATAAGCCCATCCTTCGCAAAAGTATTAAGTCGGCAACATAAATATTTATGCATCGTAACAAGCCAGGGCTAAAGATGACAATCGGATATTTACGACTTTCTGAGGCCTTGGGGATGTTTCTTTTAAAAAACATCTCGGAGTAGAAATTACCTGTGTGCGTAGAAATATGGCGTGACCTGAAAAATTGAGAATGAGGCGTGCGGTTTAGGTGTGGAACGGAAAACCTTTCAGCTCATATTTTTTTTCTTTACGAGCTATATTTTAGTAATAATATACTTAAAAGAATGATAAGAAGGGAATGTTTTTCCCAACATCCATTTGAAACACTCATTGTAATAAATACAAACAAATAATATAAAAACCGAGGCTGGCAGCGTACAAGACGTTGGCTTCAATCTTTTGCTAGCTGCAATACATAGCCATTCTCATAGAAAATGATCTCTACTAAATGGACGATAATTTGACGACACGATTGGCGTATTCACTTTGATTAGTGCGAGTGCAGGTGATAAGTGCAGGTGCTTAGTGATGATGAGAAACCACGTCTAAACAGCGATGGATTATTGCGAGTGATTAGTATCCAGCGTCGTGAAGTGATTAGAAGCGTGTTCTATTCGATCTCACTAAACAATTGCTGTCCACACGTGTTTCCTCATAATCACTAAGCACCTGTACTGATCACCTGCACTTACTACTAATCAAAGTGAACACGGGCCTTATTGCGCTGTAGCACGGTTTTTCGCCTCGATTCACGTAGTGTCCCGGGTTCGAATCCCGGTAGGGTCAGTTCAGGAAACGATCTTTTCTGAATTGACTTGGGTCTGGTTGTGCTGGAAGACGCCGCTGGCTCAATTACTCGTCTGGTACCTCGTAATACAGGAATATTTATCCCTACTTCGAGACCATGACAAGTGGTGTGTTGTTTGGCGCATATTGCGGACGAATCTGATGTCAACAACAACAGATTACTGGTAAGCATAAATGCCAATGAAGGTATTCAGTTCATTGTAGACAAACTGTACAATATGCCTACAATGGGGTCGAGAAACGGTTCTCATTTCCTTAGTCTTGTAAATGAATCCCACTATTCCATTACTGGAATATCCAGGTTTAATTTGAAACTAGAGAACCATCTATTCCACTGATTAGCTATGCATAGCTCTGGACCGCTGACCTAACACAAAAACAGTTAGTTGATAGTAACTATATAGTGTGAAATGTAAGTATGTCTGTTTTCTTTTGTTATTTTTTAATTACGCAGGAGAAGGATTGACAGTCGTTACACAATGTTTCATTTGATTTCGTTGCTTATGCTACCGATTTCAAGCTATTGTAACGGTTTATGTATAAAAATAGCTCTAGAGTGGTAGAACAATGCATCAAATGGTTCTTGTTACTCTGTGAGCAGTTTTAGGAGCACTTTTTGTAAATTCACAATAGATAATTAAATAAATAGATGAAACAAAAAAAAAGAAATAATGTCACCTGTACTCTATAATACCATTTATTTTGTGAAAGGGCAATGATAAGACTTAACGATACAATAAAACTTTCAAACAATATTTTCATTTAAATGTGTATCATCAGAGCCAAACCGTATATCTATATCAGGCGCTTTAGGTAGCTCGATTACCGATTCATTAACTTCACTGTTGCAGTTCCTATGTACTTCAGTACCAATTGCTACTCGATAAGGTATGTAAACAGACAGTTTACCATCTTTGAGATTCCACGACGCATCAATAGCCTTAACCAGTTCTGGCAAAATCTTTATCTCCGCGAACACCTTTGATTGGTCCAGCTTCGCAGCTTGAATGAGCAGCACGCGATGTTTCACTTTGACGCTTAATTCCTCTTCACTAAAGTCGTTTATTGAAACCGAAAGTCTGTAGTGGCTGCTGTAGTAGACCTCTGTTACGGTTGTGTTGTCTTTGCAAACTCTCTGTGTTTTCCTGTCTGCATTGATGACGTCCCAAGATAAGCGGTGGAATTCCCCGTCGTTCTCATGCGCGCCTCTTTGATAGTCATGGTGGTGACGGTGGTGGCAGTTTGGGTTTTCTCTGCACCAGTGACGGTGACCAGAGATGGAGTGGACAGTGAGAAAAAGTAGGAGAAGCCGGAACATAGCGCGTCTGTTCGCTATCGAGGTTTGAGGAGACTGATAGTGGTTGGGGCTGCCGGTCATGTATGAACTCCGATAACCCTTGAGATTACACGTATGATTTGAGCATGTGTAAAAAAGTAAATAAGTATTATCTATGAATATTTTAAAAACACTACCAATGTATTTGTAAACATGTATGGCAAACATTTAGCAGGACAACGAATAATACGCAAATCTTTCTAAAATCTTGATAAGGACTAGTAAAATTGATCAGAAGCCTCAACACAATTACATTTTTGCATTCACTGCCCTTTCAAAAGGTGTCATATTATGTTTGGACAAAATCGAAATTAAAAAGTGTTCTTGACACTCACATTGGGTTAAGGTTTGAATTTCCTGACTTGATACACCATTAAATTACTATCCCTTCAAACTATTACATGTAAATGACATATAACAAAATATAAAACATTTATTTTTACGATTTCGATTTCAAAAAAAAGTTTTAGAGCTTGACCAACCATGACTTTCGCTCGATAGGAGAAGTTGTAAGGCTTTTTTCCTCTTGTTTCGTCAAGGATAAATGAGTTATAAAAAAATATCACTAGCATCTAGGAACGTAAATTCAGGTAAATTTAGATAATAGATTTTACATATATACCATCACGCCTTTTTCCCAACGGGGTAGGCAGAGACCAACATCTTTCCACTTGCTACGGTCCTGACACACCTCCTGCGCTTCTTCCACTCTCATTAACCCTTTCATACATGCTCGTCGATTATGGGTACTCCTGACCTGACCTTTTCTGAGCACGTCTTGGACTGGTCCTAAGTACGGCCATATAGGCCTTCCCCTTCCAACAGCTCCATCCGCCCTCGCCTTGTAAATTTGTTCAATAGATTTTAAGGCCTAAAAATTGGTTCTAAAATGGATTTTGCCCTATTAGAACCTATTTTTTGGCCTAAAAATCTATAAGCAGCAAGCTTGCGCTGTTGTTCTCACTTAAAACAGTAGGTATCAAATATGTCACGGTAAGTATCTTGCTGACTTACGTTTGCGTACACACACAAGTCACTATCACCAAAGTTTAGGTGTTCCCAAATTTTCCGCAGCGTGCCCCGAATAAGGTCAAAAAACAAACTATTTAATGGCCTTCGTTTTTTTGCACTTATGAAAACATGTTTCTGTTAGGTTTGTCCTCTAACATTAGAATTGATTTCAAACCCACATATTTTTGTCGTGTTCCTCACTGCCGAGGAACGTGATCATTTTGTGGGATAAAACATTATGCAATGCATACTAACGTTATTTATTTTAACAAAAAAACAGCCTAACATAAAATGTAACAAAGTTCCACAAAACAAACATTTACTCGTTAGTATAGTTGTTTCCAAATAATCTTAATTGAGCAAAACTGCATCTTTTGTCGAATGTTTTCTTTTTTTCAAATAAAACATTTTTATTGGTTTTCATGTTTTATTCGTTTTCACAATTTGCCTAAGAAAGGGGTTTGAACCTTTGTGGCATAGTTACCAGCCGCCATTTTGTTATTTTCGATGTTACCGCGCACAATAAAAAAGTATATGTGGATAGAAGACACAATACTAACAAAACAAACAAAATATCACGTTTCAGAATTAGTTATTTCCTATACGTTGAAGGTAAATATCCATATGAAACAGGTCATATTCATTGAAAATCTACTAATTAAAAGGCATTTCGTGTTATTTTGTTATTTCCGGACATTTGAACAGTCTGTTTTCTTCTTCCACGCTCTGGACACCTCCAAAGTCGCCTTGAAGAAATTGCTTAAAGCGATTAGGCCACTATTCGTCTATTCTATGCTGAAACAAATAAAACTCTGTTTCTTCTTATGTAATAAAGTATTTTTGATTTAAATTAGAAACTTTTTAGTGTATTTTTTAACCGACTTCAAAAAAAGGAGGAGGTTCTCAATTCGACTATATGTTTTTTTTTATGTTCGTTACCTCATAACTTTCGACTGGATGAACCGATTTTGATCATTCTCTTTTTATTTGAAAGCTGGTGCTTCTCGAATGGTCCCATTTTAATTTGGTTTAGTTCTGACAGTGGCATCCATGAGAAAACCATATAAGTCTTAAATCTAGATAGACAAATTGCTCGACATATGGACGAATAACTCAATATTACGCCAACCGATTTAGGTAATTCTTTTTTTATTAGAAAGCTGATGCTGCCCGTGTGGTTCCATTTAAATTTGGTCTAGTTTTGACAGTGGCATCCATGGGAAATCCATATAAGTCTTAAATCTAGATAGACAAAATGCGCGACAAATGGACGAATAACTCAATATTACGCCAACCGATTTTGATAATTCTTTTTTTTATTTGAAAGCTGATGCTGTCCGTGTGGTCCCATTTTAATTTGGTCCAGTTCTGACAGTAGAATCCATGGGAAATCCATATAAGTCTTAAAATATCTAGATAAACCATATGCGCGACAAATGGACGAGTAACTCATTATCACGCCAACCGATTTCGATGCTTCTTTTTTTAATTGGAAAGGATATACTTCAAGGGTAGCTTGATGAGAGTTTGGTTAGGTTCTGATTATAGGATCCATGACAAAGTACCGGAACTCTTCAATTCTAAGGAGCAATTGGACGATACTTTTTCGATGTATACAATAAATAAATAAATATAAATATAAATATGCGCCAGGCAACACACCACTTGTCATGGTCTCGAAGTAAGGATAAATATCCTTGTGTTACGAGGTACCAGACAGGGAAATAAGCCAGCGGCGTCTCCCAGCACACCCAGACCCGAGCCAATTTAGAAAAAGTCATTTTTCTGAATTGACCCGACCGGGAATCGAACCCGGGACACCACGGAAGCCAAGGCGAGAAACCGTGCTACAGCACACTGCGCCAATCGTGTCGTCAAAATAAATGAAACTTTTCACTGAAAATCAAGAAATATTTACAAAAAATAAACCAACTTAAAAAAAACTATTCTAAAACAAAGCATTAAAAAGTAAAGAAATAATTGCGTATTCTTCTAAAACTTATACGATAATATAATGTAGGTACACTTATTGTTATTGTTGGAGTCGGTGTCAGCCAATGTAGGTTTGTAACTACCTACGTAAACGTGATATGTAAGAAATAGGTAAATTGCTAGGTATATTGTAGTGTTTCCTTGGCTGACACCGACTCCAACAATAACAATAATTGTACCTACATTATATTATCGTATAAGTTTCAGAAGAATACGCAATTATTTCTTCACTTTTTAGTGCTTTGTTATGGAATCGTTTTTTTTGAAGTTGGTTTATTTTTTGTTAATTTTTTTTACTAAAAAGCAGTTAAAATGCACATTAACTATATCATTTTGAGCACTTTCAAATGTACACTCCATGAAAGTGCGATGAAATACATAACCAACGGTTCAAGTGTCCTGAAACCTTTTAATTCTCTGAAAAAAAAACGTACTTTTCTAGACAAAAGGGTTTTCATAAAGTCTCGTACCAAATTCCATGCAAAATCAAACAGGAGAGTCAAAATCCCAAATCAAAATTTGGTGACACGATTGGCGTAGTGCGCTGTAGCACGGTTTTTCGCCTTGATTTCCGTGTCCCGGGTTCGATTCCCGGTCGGGTCAATTCAGGAAACGATCTTTTCTGAATTGACTTTGGTCTGGGTGTGCTGGGAGACGCCCCTGGGTATTTCCTTGTATGGTACCTCGTAACACCGGGTTATGAATCTCTACTTCAAGACCATTGCAAGAGGTGTGTTGCCTGGCGCATATTTATATTTATTTATCCATGCTAATTCATTAAAATTCCGAGGTTTATTGTTTGGAACAAAAAAGGGTTACATAGCAAACATTCATTTATTTTTCTGCACATAATTTACAAATAAAAATTAAGCGAATTACGTATTTCTAAACAAAAGACAATAACACGCACCTGTCATTCACAATCTTATGTTGTAAAATGTAAATTGTTGTGTGTAGTATAAAGATACAAAAAAACATTTTTTTGTGGCATCTAGCTAGAGTACATAACGTTTTAAGTTACCTCATAATATTTATAGCCCTGCAATTAATGTCTTTCAAAGGGTGAAGAAAAAATTGTTTCGAATCTCCACCATCAGAAGAACATTTTTTTAACTAAATTAGAGTAATTATCACCGGAAATGACGTGTAAAAATAGTGATAACCAGCAGCGTCATGTTGCAAAAGCATAAATTCAATAAAAACGCCCCTAGCTTATTTCCTTGTGGGGTACCTCGTAACACAGGGATACTAATTCCTATTTCGAGACCATCACAAGAGGTGTGTTGTCTGGCGCATATTTATTTATTTATTTATTTAAAGTCAATGTGTAATTATTTACTCTACTTGAGCCACTGTTATAAGTTCACTATCGATATCGGAGTGACAGGCTTCTGTTTGATTCTTCCTCGGGAACATCACCACAAGAAAACCATTGTCAAAGGTATATTTACCTGCATGTATGTCTACATTTACAGGAAGCACCCTTATGTCTGTATAATGCGCAACTGGTTCCGGTTTATAAGCGTTGATGTATAATACTTTGAATCGAATTTCCACATTGACATCTGTGCTCGCGAAATCGGCTAGCGGGGTTACTATTTTAAGGCTGTCTGTCTCAGACACTTCCTTTGCTGGACCATTGTTGAATTGCTGACAGTAACCGTTTGCTTTCCTGTCGACAGCAATGACGTCATTTGCCACTTCTTCAAAAAAGGTGTTGTAATATTCAATGTTGTGCTCAATATGATGCCTTGAATCTCTTCGCTGCTCGGTCAGAGCCGCTACACTTAATAGGGTCAATAAGGTTATCGGGAACATTTTGTCTGATGTCGTCGCTGGACCAACGTTGCAGATGGACTAAATAATACAAACAGCAACATTTGAATAAATACACTGTATGATAAACATTAGTTAGCTCATTTTTAGGGTTATACTTCATGATAAAATGGTATCACAAAGATTATTATTGTTCGAACATGGTATTGTAAGATTTGTCACTTTAAATTAGTCACCAATACCACTACGTGCTTGAAGAGATGTATACTAATCATATATGATATATAAGTAAATTGAAAAAAACTATAGGTATTAAAAAGAAAATTTTAAGTACATGAATAATAATAATATTTCAAATTTATTAATAATAATAAAAATACAGTTAATATAATATAAAATTACATTTAAATATAATTAAATACAATAAATATGAAAAATAAGCTAAAACTACCTTACACCATGACACATCCATAAAGCAACTACTCTCGGTGCGCTTTACATCCGTGGTTGACAGACGTGTTTTGTTTGTCACTAGCTCGGGTTCTGACTCGATGTTTTTTGCGGGTTACCCGACATTAATTCTGTGTTTCTAGTTATAACTTACTAACTTATACACTTACAAATTGTTGTATCTAGATGTAAGTACGCTCGTTGTGTTTATTACTCATGTAATTATTTAATTTATTAATATAAATATATAAATATGCGCCAGACAACACACCTCTTGTAATTTTCTCGAAGTAGGAATTATTATATCCGTGTTACGAGGTACCACACAAGGAAATAAGCTAGGGGCGTCTCTTAGCACACCCAGACCTGAGTCAATTCAGAAAAGGTCGTTTCCTGAATTGACCCGACCGGGAATCGAACCCAGGACACTACGGAAGTAGAGGCGAGAAACCGTGCTACAGCACACTACGCCAATCGTGTCGTGAAACACTTTTCAATTGTAATTTCTCAGTGAGGGAAAGTATCTGTAATTCTTTTTTGAGCAAATAAAGTTATTTAATCGTACCAATCAGGAATATGATCAAAAGTGTTCTTATTAAACACTTTTAAAAATATGCCTATTATTATTTATTAGCTTTCCGTCAGCGGCTTCGCCCACGTAGATTGTCTTTCCCGTCAAAATATAGCTTTAACTAAAAAAATATAGCCTATGTCATTCCCTGATAATGTAGTTTTATATTTGTAAAATAATTTTTGAAATCGGTCCAGTAGTTTCGGAGCCTATTCAATACGAACATACAAAAAACAAACAAATCTTTCCTTTTTATAATATTAGTATAGATGTAGACTAAAGGTATAAGTTTCAATAAGTTGATCATTAGTGAATTCATCACATTTTCATAAATTATAAATGTTCTGGCTTTTAGGTTTTTTTCTTGCATAGTCGCGTAATAAATGACTGACTATGAGCAAATTCAGTAGAGATGTCAAAGACGGCAATCAAAAAGAGATCTCGTGTTATTATTTGAACCATCTGTCAATATTTCGCCGCCCGCCCTGCCGATATTACTTGGTAGGGTTGACTCTAACCTGAAAAAAACCTAAATTAGTTAATAGAACGGTTTTTACTCCTTAAAATATGTAGCGATTTTTTCATTTTAATATTTAAAACTGTTGTCCAGCATTAGGGAAGTGTATGTAGGCTAATAATTTTATATCTTTTGTTTTATTCTTTTTACTGAGGAAGTTACAGAACAGCTTCAACAACTTTAGATTTTATTTCATTTTGAAAGGTTTCAATGACTCAAGCGCATCTGGCCTGAATGTTGATATTGATAATCCCTATTTTGACTTACAAGTAATATTGTATATAGATGATCTATGTGGCGGAACTAAAAGCAAAAAACGCGTGCGCATAAAGCGCTACCTATTCTAAAAATGAGTCGTGGTCCTTGACGACGCGATGCGATGGCCTGTGATTTTCGGGTGAATTCTAATTACGCCACCTTTTCAATAAAGATATGTTAAAATCCCGCATTCCTACGATGATCGCATTGTATTAGGACGACGCCTGAGTAACATCGACTCACAGCACCCATTCTAACTAAACAAACAGACTTACAAATACATAGCCAACCCTGTTTACGACATAGCGACTGGGCGACGCGCGACGGCAAAGGTGTCTTGCTCTTGCACGGCCGAACAGAAGCATTAAATTTTAGATGTGCACTCAGCCGAACTTACGAAAATGAGAATGTGACATTTCACGAAAGCTGTGATAAGCGAAATGCAATATTTATAAATACATGCCTAGATATTACTACCCAGACATGGAAAACACTTAAGTTTGTCCTAGGTGGGGTAAACCAACGACCTGGCTTTATAAAAAGGATCGTTTCTATAACGTCGTAATACCAGTCAAATCGGTTTTGAACAGGTGCAACTGTTTCGTGATTTTTTGGATATATTCTGAGAAGAAACAGTATCCTATCTTATTTTTTGGGATTATGACGTAATACTTAATCTTACATTTTCATGTCAGCGGATTTGAACATGCAAATTGAAATAAAACTGGGTTGAGCTATCACATTACACCGGGATATTACATTGGGAACATTTTACGGTACAGACACAATCGCCACCACAGACATAATTCATAATAAATGACGCGTGTCAAAAGGACATCCCATTTTAATTTCGTATAAGCACCATTTTTCATTACTGATCTTTCGTCATGAGCATAAACAGTTATTCACAGGCACTTTTGTTCAACTTACGCGAGATGTGGTGGCCCGTTGAAGGTAGAAACCTAGCTAGGAAGGTTGTGCACGATTGCGTAACTCGTATGCGGTTGAGAGGCAGGACGTTTACTCCTTTGTCGGTGAACTTATCCGAGGAGCGCATATCTCCTGGTTTTCCAATTTCACAGTGTGGGGTAGACTATACCGGACCAATGTTCACACTACACCGAAAAGGGAAGGGTGCTAGGCTTACAAAATGTTATATCTGTCTGTTTATTTGCTTTGTCACACGACCTATACATTAAGAACTCATCAGTGATCTCTCTTGAGATGCATATGCCTTAGCCTTAGAACGTTTTATTTCATGACGGGGCAAACCTCAGGAAATCTTCTGAATAGGCTCCGAAACTACAGAATCGATTTTGAAAATTCTTTCACCGTTATAAAGCTAAACTATCTGGGAGTGACATAGCATGATAATGGCTAGAATTTCTTTGGTTTGATGAACAATTTTTCAAATTTTCTCACAAATTGCGCTTCAATTATTAAATTATGCAAATAGTCAACATTTTAAATTCACTTTCATACTGCCTTTTAAGCGCCTCATTTTGGTGGTTTGTGGGAGGCAGGCATAAAATCCTGCAAGTATCACTTGCGGCGTGTCATAGTTAACGCGCACTTCATATTTGAGGAATTTAGCACGGTATTGGCTCAAGTTGGTTGAGGCTATCCTTAATTCCCACCCTCTGAGCCCTCTGTTCACAGACCAGGAAGAGTTTACTCTTCTCAGTCCAGATCACTTCCTAGTTGGCCGTCCACTGACATCACCTCACTGAAACACCTGCGCATAGTCTCACCTTACCAGCGACTCGAACAGATCCGGCAGCATTTTTGGTCTCGTTGGGGCAAGGAGTACGTGTCTAAACTTCAGACTAGGACCAAATGGAAGAAGGACGCAACTGACATGCAACCAGACATGCTAGTTGTTATCAAGGATGATCGGCAGCCCCCACTTAAATGGCAACTCGGGCGGATCATGAAGACTATCCTTGGCAAGGATGGCGTACCCAGGGAAGCTGACATCCGAACAACTATAGGCATTGTGCGGCGCGCCTTCTCCAAGATCTGCCCCTTTGCTAGTCCAGTTGTTTGACCCTGGGGGTAGTTCAGCTAGGGCCTATCACGTTGAAAGCGGGTGCTTTCAAGGCCGGGGGCATGTTCCAGCTCCAGGTTTATCCAGTCATAGACTATTATTTTTTCCTATTTATAATTTTAATTGTTTGCAACACTCAACCTCATCTCTTATCGATGTATCCGGTTAAAAATGTTTCATATCCACTCACGCAAACCATTACCTACAACTGCTTTGTAAAATTTTTAATCGCAAGTAACTTTACAACTATTTCAAGAAGACACTGTTTTAATTATCACAACCCTCAAGAAAAGCCGCATCATCCCACTTTCTCGTGTACATAGTGTTAAGTCGGACGTTAACACTACCAAGTTTTGTAACGAACATATTCACGTCAGAAGTCAGGTAAACCAATTTACCGTTTATTTTCTAATTGTTGCAAAAACCCGGCAATTTTAAAGTTTTTCTAGTGTCATCTATTTAGATTAATTTCAGTGATCGCCACTGCTCTCATTACGCGCCGCCGTTACCCTGCGAGTAAAATGTACGTTTCTGGCGTTTTATTGAAAATTTCTTTATGTACGACCTCGTAAAGCTAGATGTTTTTAGGGGCAGTGGAACAAGCCACATAAACAATGGGATTTTGCATTTCTGTTCCTGTTTACGGTTTCCAGAATCTAGGAACTTTCCATTGTTACATTCTCGCTCGATCACGAGCGCTGTGCCGTCTATCTACTGATGGTACTTCTTATCAGCAAGTGATAGTATAGTATGCGAGAAGAAATTAGTTTCCACATCAACTCTTAGGTATATCAGCTCATTTAACAACGAAAACGGGCTGACCTTTACCTAAATCTTTCAAAAAATATGTGTAAATAACTATATTTGGTGTTTGAAATTAGAGCCCGGGCGGATCAACGAAACGTTGCTTTTGCTTTAGAGAATTTAGATTTTGCTTCTGTGGGTATTTCGGGTTATTTCATTGTTTTCGCCGCCCTAGAGCCTTAGGCACACACACCAAATAGTATTTTTTTTAACGTTTCTTGATATATATTTTTTTATATAATAGGGAGCAAACGAGCAGGAAGGTCACCTGATAGAAAGTGATCACCTCCGCGCATGGACCACTGCAACACCAAAGGTGTCACCGATGCGTTGCTTGCCTTTTAAATACCTCTCTTCTTGAAGGCTCCGATGTCATACTCCTTTGGAAATACCGACGCAGGAAGCTCATTCCATATCTTGGAAAACTCTGCCTTAACTCACCAGTTCACAACTCAGAACTGCCAAAAAGCAGTGCTACTCAGCAGGAGGTTTTCGTAGGGTGGAGGTATTTGAAACGGGAAAAGAAAAAACAACTCTGTTTTGAAGCTGGATTCTTGATTTATTTAAAAATTACTTCCTTCGTTTTTATCTGTACTTCACTGCGTCTTAATGTTTTCTGCCATTTTCAATAGTATGCTTCTCAGCAAGTTCGCCAAAGCCGGGTAGTTCTGACCCAGCAAGGGAGACCGCAGTTGGGGCACGCAAACCTATAGATATAGAATTAAAATCTGGATCAGTTTACACCTAGATCTGACCATAAGTCAATCAGAGCTTTTGCTATGGGGTCGGAAGAGACTGTTGTTAATAGGGAAAAAGGCTTTTCGCATATAGTATGAATGAACTTGTAATAAAATCTCTTTCGATATACTATTTAGGTACATTTCCTGACACTGGAACGATCACAAAGGTCCTTGCTCAAAATTCTTTATTTTAAACCTAACAGGTATCCCACGGATAGCCTCTACTCAGAATGTGGTATTTTATCTGTAAGGAAACTTTACATCCTACATGCAATTTTAAAGCTTCATAAAAAACTGCCATTCCACTCCACTAAACAGACTAAAAGAAGAATTTTAAATGTTGCACCTGTGCACCGCGTTAAAACCGCCTATGCAAAGAGAAAATTTAAAGGACAATCGACGCACTTATACAACAAAATAAATAAAATGCTAAATTTTTACCCCTTAACCATACATCAATGCAAAAGTATACTAGAGAATTGGCTTCAAAATAAAAATTATAACGAAATTGAAAACCTCACCATACATTAGCAAATAAACAAAAAGTCATAACTTAGTATGCATATAGACATAATATTATTAGAATTATATTATTATTTTTACACACACACACACACACACACACACACCATAAACTATACTAGTAACTTTGTTTGTCGTTTTACACAGCCCAAACTAGTTCTGTAAACCACTTCTAATACTTTATTACCTTTCTATGTTAAATTAAGTTATTTACCCAAGATTCGTTTGTTGATTTTTATAAGAACCCAATTATAAATTGTTTGAAAGAAATCTCTTTATAGTGATAAGACCTATCTAATGTAAGTAACGAATTGTATGTTAGTTTTCTTCAAGTAAATACTACTGTAATACTACATAGCAAATGCAAAAACAAATGTACAATAAATAGATTAAACGAATATAACTTTAAGGTATCATTTTTATAGTAAGCTTAAGAAGGAGCGGGGTCTCCTAACACAGGTACATGTACTTAGAAGGAGGTCCCTTCCACTAGTTATGTAACATTGTACAGATACTGAATAAATATATTTTCATATTTTCATTTTCATATTTGTATCTGGCTGGTTTTGGTATCATTAAAAGTTTCATTATTAGCTGTTACCACTAGGCAGGACCATTAAACGAACAACTAATGAGATTAAAGCAAGAAGTTAAGAGAAAGCAGCCGGAATTAATCAACAGAAAGGGTGTGGTTTTTCATCATGATAACGCTAGATCTCACACATCTTTAGCCACTCAGCAAAAATTAAAAGAGTTTGGCTGGAAGGTGTTAATGCATCCGCCGTATAGTCCTAACCTTGCACCTTCAGATTTCGACCTGTTTCTGTGTCTTCAGAATTCTTTAGGCAGTGTCAGGTTAAGATCACGAGGGGACTGCCAAAACCACTTGTCACGGTATTTTGATCAGAAGCCTTAAAATTCCTATAGCAATGGGATCATGCCCCTACCTACAAGATGGCAAAAAGTAATCGAACAAAATGAATGAACAATAAGACACAGTTGGACCTTAAGAATTACTATATAACCACAGACGGAATGGCAGTGAAATGAGACAACAGTTGGTAATAGTCTGGTTTATTATAGTTCTACTAAAGCTTATATACGAACTCATACACGTACACTGTGTGTGCCTAATCTTACTACGTGACCATCCGGCACATTAAACAATGTTTTGAATTTTCTTAAATAATGCGAAGAAACTTTTTCCCCAACTCATTATGTATATACATATAAACTAAAATATTTCAAACTACATACCCCCTTTTAAAGATATTAACACCCATACAATAAACAAACACACATTTATGTTTGCTCTAGGTAGGAATCAAAGCCACTACCTTTAGTGCTATAGGCAGAATCTAAACATTGCGCGAACGGTTACCTTAATACTCGTACTAAAATAATAATAATTTTCATGTTTAACAGCACAAGTGACTCACATAGTCCACACAGCAAAGTTGCCACATTTGAATACATTTCCATGCTCAAAAAACATAATATCACGAGACTGTTTCAGCATACTAATCACTGCATTTTAAAAAATCCGCTGTAATGTTAACATGTAAGGGCAACATCACACTGCACTGCAGCAGTGGTTTTCGCATAAATATTTTTCCCTATGGCAGTCGCTAGAGCGTCCACGTAAAAAGTGTTGACGTTTTTGTATTGGATGTCGGTACAGCGCCCCTAGTGACTAAAAATGGAACCCAAAATAGCATACAAATTTCTGAAAGCCACGATCGCCGCTTACATGACGGAAACTCATGGTACACATACTGGTATGAAGTTGACAAATATAGTAATGCAGCAACTACAACTTGCAGGTTATTTATTTTACTCTCATCCCTAATTTTGTCGAGTAATTTATTGTAAATTTTCACACACAACGAGAGAGGACCTCTACGAAACATTTCCAAATTGCAGGTTGGTTGGGCTAATTTAATTTTTGGCCTAAGGTTTCGGGGACGCTGGTGACATGGGAAGAAATGGGGATATTTTCTTACAAACTCACAAGCAGAATATATGTACAATGATGGCAGGGTCAATATATACCTTTACAAAACCATAGCAAAATGGGTCTTATGTCAGCAACATAAGGTATGTACTCTATGTAAAATGTGAACGCCTCTGTACGACCACAAAGAGTTTACAGATGCAAGCTCGTGCATTTTCCTAAACTTGCATGACCGCCCATGGTTACTGATATATTCGCTCTGAATTTTTAAAATGAAAAAGGTAGGTTATACCTATATGACAGAACCGGCCAAAGACAAAATTCAACATGTTTAAAATTTCACCAAGTTAGCCAAAAACAAAAGCACTTCTACAGTGCGACTGGCCGCAACGGTGATGCTCAGCGGTAGCGCCGGTAAACTCACTGTATCTGTGTGCGTGACCAAAATGGCGGGTTTGTTTTAAGCGGACTATGCAGAGCGCCGCGCCGTATGCGTAATTTGTGGTACGACCAATTAACAAATATAAACATAACTTACCACAGCTAACAACACGACGAGAAGAGGACAGATGAGGTTGATGATCAGAGAAAGCACAGCACGGACCAGCCACCACAAGCCGACCACTACAAGCACACTGGCCAGCATAACCTGAACAATAAAATAAGGTAGAAACTAAAAAAATCGGCCTGATCGGAGCGGAGCGGACTTACGGGAGTGGGAAAAAATAGGAGGCCGTTTCTTGTATTAGATCAAATCGATATACCTTTCTAGCTTTTTGAACAGAGTAAAGAAGAGAGTAGATAGTTTACATTAGAATTTATGAGCGAAGTTATTTGAATGCTCATCTCATCAATCTGGCTCAAGATGAAGAAATGTGAAGCACACGCGTTAGTAGAGAGGTTAGAATGAGAAAGAAACATTAAACTAGAAACCAGCACTTTTCTCTGATGGCATAGTTTTTAACGAATACTGAGGTCTTGCGAGCTTCTGCTGGCAGAAATTGGATCCGGCAAGCTCATGGCTGATTGAGCGAAGCCTAGACCTTCATAAGTATGGGTCCAGCAGAGGAGTTACAATTGATTTCACATTAGGATTTACCTGCGCGTCTTCGTGGGAATACAGCCAGGCTTTGAAACTTGTCATAATATTGGAGCATGCTTCTCCATTTCCTGGGCAGGCTGAACGGGACATACTAAACTGGAAGAAAACATAACAAATAAAGATTACTGCTGTCAGTGGTGCACCTTTCAATCCACACTCTAGCCGTTCAGCAATGGACTTCCTGTGTCTGATAATGATTGGCTTTTTAGTACATCATGTTGCATACTGAGGCATTTCCGGTGTATTGTTCAAAATTAAGAGTAAAAAATCATTAATAAAAATGAAGGCGGTAGGCCACAAATAACTAGGAAGAATAAAGAAATATTTAAATTCACTGCAAACAGAAACTAATGCGATTTTAAATTAACCCAATATAATCACTGTAAAACATACATTATGTCCTAGTATACTCCTCTGCCATTGGTACTGATCCATGGACATGTTATCGGAAAACTCATCGACCAGCTCCGTTGAGTAGGCCAATAGCTTATACAGATGTCTTCGTTTGCGTTTGTCTGAAAGTTTTTTTTATGTTTGTACACAACTCTCTTTGGGGTGTTTCTTTAATAACAGAGGCAGCAAATGAGCATTTTATCTCTGCCTTTAAATTCAAAGTCAAACAAAAGTATTTTCGGAAGGAATATGTACTCTTCTAGAAGTCATTAATGTAATATTTCTCTGTAAACGCCGCTGCACACTGGTGTGAAATTCTACCTTTTTTGGAATACAACTATTTTTTTTCAATATTTAGTAGCGCCATCGCAGCGCCAGCTGTCATCGGACGTACACTTCATATTTACTGTGTGAATATTTTTGCAGTGCCTCGGCTAGTCAAAGTGACGCCACCGCAGCGCTTCTTCACGCCTCGACACCATCAGCGACAATGCTGCTCACACTTTTGTGGGCAGTAGCAATAAGTGTCATTAGCCAGCTATGCTTACCAATTTTCGGAGCAACCAACATATCGATGTAAATTACAAACTAAATCCATTTTGAAGAATAGCAGAAAAATTACAAAAACACACAAAAAAGGTTTAGCCACTTTCAATAATATTTATTATTTACCAACTTGCAAAATTTTGAAGTTTTGTTGAGATGTAATCTAAGTCAAACATGTCTTACAAACATTGAGGCTTTGCCTGTCATTAGCATAAAAAAGTTTTACGCTTGCCGAAAAGAGTTTTCATTTAGGGAAATTTGTGCGCCATTTTGGTAATTGTGCATTCACACCACGCCGGCGCGGCGCCGTGGACGCAATGCACGTTAAAGCTTTGCACAGCAACAGTGAATAAAACATCTACCATCATCATCTTTGATTTGTAACTACGTTGCAATGGGTGACCGACCTGTTGGTGCGGCGAATGGCAGCGATCCTGCCTTTAGCACCGGAGTTCGTGGGTTTCATTCCCACCCATGACAAACATTTATGTGACGAACATTTGTGTTTTTTGTGTGTCTGGGTGTTATTATCTATTTAAGTATGTATTTAGAAATATTCAAGTATGTTTATCAGTCTCTTACACCTATAGTACAAGCTCTGCTTAGTTTGGGGTCAGATGATCTTGGTGTTATTTGTCCTGGGTATTAAAAAAAACATATAAATGGGTATAACATTTCATTCCTCTTAATTCGAACAAGCCCACACCACGACATTTATGAAAACGCAAGAATTTTTTTTGCTGAATTTATTTAGCTCAGAACAAAAACTTCCTCCTCGCACAGCCTGAAACTTATCTGAATAAAAACATAAGGGGTTGTAAAAAAGCGTCACAAAATAAAAAATACATTTTTGTGATTATTACACGAATTTCTTTTGACAATTCAAAGGCCTCGGAGGAAAATCTCAAGAGCCTTGCTGAGCTTTGAGGAATTTACATGGTCAGACTCATAATGCGACACTTTCGCCCGCAACTACTACTACAAGGAATCAGACTGAGACTGAATAGCCTCAAAGAAAATTATAAAAAAATATATATATTATAAGGCCTTTCATTTTTGGATCTAGGCTTTTCGATGAATTATCGACGCATTTGGTATGGTATATAAATATATCAATTTGTAAGATCTATTACTATGCGTTCTCCAAGTCGTAGCCATTAAATATTGCGTTTAAGAAAAGGGTTTCTCTACAAGAATTGCTATAAATGATATATCTAAAGTTTTAAAAATAAAAGTATGTAAAATTCATTTTATGGTCCTTCAACCTTGGGTAAGGTATGACTTTTAAAAATTGAGAGTTAAAGGAAATAATATAAACCGGGTGATTATCAAAAGATACTCAGTAAGTGATGTAGAAACTGTCTTTAAAATACCCAAGGTTTGAAGGGCCATAAAATTAATTTTAAATAATTTTATTTTTAATACTTTAGATATACCATTTGTTAATTTATACCATCTATAGCAATTCTTGTCAAGAAACCCTTTTATTAAACGCAAAATTTACTAGCTACGATTTGCAGAACGCATAATAATAGAACTTACAAATTGATGTATTTATTTACCATAACAAATGCTTCGATAATTCATCTAAAGCCTAAATCCAAAAATCTTTATCCGCGTTCATAAGCGAGCATGTGATAAAAAAATGTTATATCTGATGTTAAATGATCGGCAAGTGTAAATACACCAGACGCAAATAAAGCCCGAAGGAGATCTGACAGTCAGAGATGTAACTTGTTGTGAGGCGCATTTCGAAACAATAATTTTCCAGATACGCTTTTAGTTATGAGAAACTTCTCCCTACTGAGTTTGTTTACATTTTTTGTGCACTTCAACCCTCGCCCCACTCTACCTGACGGAAAGCGGCCTCATGGTCCAGATAAGGGGTTGCAAGTATATTAAACTACTACTACTCTGAGTATATAGGGGCTTCATTACAATCGCTTATACAGTCAAGTTAATTGGGTATGGGAACAAACATTTTCTTTTAAATACCTCTTACTATTATATAAAACTCATTTGAATATTTCGTTGATTTAGCAGGTAGTTAATTTTTTATGAATTTTGAAGCATTGCGAAGTCATGACGTCACAAATTCACTCATTGTTCCCACAAGTGTTTTTCCCCCGATTCGTGGTAAAAAAATTAAATGTAAATTTAAATTTCATTACCGTCAAGAGTCCAATAATAACCTTAATGTACTCTTTGCGGACGTTGGCAAACTAGGGTTATTCATTTGACCCCAGATTGCCAACATATTTAATTAAAAATATCCCAGATCCTTTGCTTTTTTTATATATATAACCAATTACACTATCTTACAGGATAACACAACCTTAAACCTTTTTAAAATGGTCAATATTTAAATAAGGTAAATAATACAAATACCTCGAAATGGTTTTCGATTTAGGACGTTTGATTTTTGTTGCCATACTTAATCCCCTTAACTGAGGGTAGCGAGCAATTTCGTCAGTAAATAAATATCTGGCCTAGAACATGCGTAAGCCAGGTAACCGCTAACTGACTGGAAACGAAAGATCATTTACGAAATTGCTAGCTTCGCGCAGTTTAGGGAATGAACCTGAGAAATTTTAAGGGTTTGTAATAAGGGCCTAGTACTAGGATAAGATCTAATTTTTCTAGTTTCTATCTTTAGATGAAAAATAGTGCATTGATATGATGCTAAAAATAAAAATACACTTATCCTTTAGCTAGTTTCATATTGATCATATAGTATGACATTATAAAATCGTCAAATATTTGCAAAAATATTTCTTTCGGGTCTTGTGTTATCTGTCATAATGTATAAAGTATCATAGTATGTATACCTATATGTATAAAGTAGAAAATTTTGCATGCTGACATTTCGGCAGAGCACGTATGTACCTATCTATAACACATTATGTCCAACAATATTTACCGTGTCTCTTAAGCAAATAAAAAAATTCATTTCATTTTTCATTTCATTTCATTTTTTAAAAGGTACTTTACTAATAGGAATAACTATTAGGATAAATTCACCAGGTCTGTTAATGGACTCAGTAGCTCAGTTGGAAGAGAAGCCACCCGGATTATGGAAGGGCGCGGGTTCGATTGCCACTCGAGTCTTTGGCAGGCCTCTGTCACTCCATGTACTTGTGTGCGATAATTACCTACCTACCAGCCGGGTCTCCCAAGACTCATTTGGCAGTTGGTTGTCAACAGCGTAGAGCATTTGTACGCGAATCTTGCGGTTGAACTGACGCGATGAAGAACTACAGGTACCTAATGACTACTTACATCTATATCGAAAGAGGTAGCCCTTGTAGTATGTGCCTGTCTAAGCTGTTACATGACGGCACGCAACGTATAAAAACTAGATTGAAAAGAGTAACCATCGAGTTTCTTGCCGGAGTCTTCTCGATCGGAAACAACCTCCGAACCGGTGGTAGAGTCACATTATGTTTAATTATGATATTTACTATCATAGTATTATTTTATGTAAGTTTATTTTCAGTATTTTTTTACTACAATTTTTTTTTCTGTATTTGACTTGTCATAAGAAGATATTTTTTAAATTGACAAAATGGTTAATTTTCCATGTAGCGATTTATCTGTTACGTTAGTAATTATTAAGTAATCTATGAATTAGGCCCAGCTTTTCTAGATTATATCTTAAGTACAGTTAAAATAATAATGCAGTACTCTGCATCATTAGCAAGACGTGATTGTCATTATTATTATAGTGTTGAGGATTTCTTAAATGATAAGAATTTGTGGTCATCTTAGGTATAATCTGCTCCTCTGCACACTTTTTTGTTATGACTTTACTCTGTCAATTCAATTTTTGTGTATAAAAACAAGATTGAAAAGAGTAACCATCGAGTTTCTTGCCGGAGTCTTCTCGATCGAAAACAACCTCCGAACCGGTGGTAGAGTCACATTATATTTAATTATACTATCATAATATTATTTTATGTAAGTTTATTTTCATTCAGTATATTTTTGCTACAATTTTTTTTTGTACATGACATGTCATAAGTACTTTTTATAAGTCTATATGAATAAAGATATTTTTTACTTTACTTTACTTTACTTTGTCACGTCCTGTCAAATCCCAATACAATTTTCTACGCGAACGATAGCGTAAATTTAAAGTGGCAACTCATGGTAGACGTATCTACAGAAGAATTACTCATTTTTTAGCCGACCGGTTGGTAATTCTAGGGGACAGCTTGGCGTCACCGGCAGACGTATAATACAACGTTTGCTCCTTCACGGACCTTATTAGAATCGCTTAGAGCCATTAAAGTTAATTCCCTAAACCTCGAGTATCGAGATATTTCTCCACACCTAGCAGGCCGCCTAAGATCAGTACCTCGTCGCATAGCACTCTCTGAGACACACTGTACCATTCCCTAGTTTCTGAATGTTTTACTTCTTATATGGAGTGAATTGCACAATATAAGCTATATTGTAAACTTTAGTACGCGTATTAGTATTTTGTTTCAAACATATTTGCTGTAGTGTTAATAGCGTAGTAGAAATCCCGCCGCGTCCCATTTAGTAACACTCGTTCGCACTTTAAAACTTTTAACAGATCTTGTAACCTCTCCATAGAGCCATGTAGCGCTAGACAGAACGCGCCTCATAAATCTTCACGTTTACGACTCTTTGAGACTTGCGTTTTATGGCAAGTTAACAAGTGCTATATTAGAATGATTTACTTTACTTGTAATAAAAACTATAAAACCATGAGTTGAATAATAAAAATAATGATTCAAACGTGATATGTAATTTTGTGTCGTCATATTAGAATCACTTAAATCTACATTCTTTGACGAATTTTGTTTTAATATTACTAAACTGTCTATTAATCTGCTATCAGAGTTAAGTGATTAATTTAATTTGTGGTTTCAGTAAGCCGCTGCCTATGAAGTTCGTTTGGTACAAAGCTGACCGCAAATTATAGCTAACCAGTACGATTTAGACAAATTAAACCAAATAATATAGATAGACATTCATACGCAGAACAGTTAATAATTCCTGTTCTGATAAACAATTTGGTTTATTGTTTTGTAATTACAGGAAATATAGCATGTGGCAATGCAAAAAACCAAATGTTCAATCCTTTAGACCTGACGAAACTAAATATTTGTATACCAAATATGTCTAGAAACACAATCATGGTAACAATTATTTATTTATTATTATTTATGTTTGTTTATTAATACAGAAAAATTATAATACAGTTAAAAATATCCTGCAAAACTGTATTAACAGTTTGACTGCAGGAAGGAGTCTCAAATAATACATATATAAACACTTAACAGCTTAATGTATACGCCTTAGTTAAATATGTTATTTTCACACAAGCGAATCCAAAATTTAAATGATAGGTACCTTTAAATCGTCGAAAGCATAATATAGCATAAATTATCTCTTTTGGCTGGTCTTAGCAATAAATTAAAGTGGCTTCTTTCATAAATATAATAATAATAATAAATATCCCTGGACATTATTCCACACAGCGCCATCTAGCCCCAAAGTAAGCTAATTAAAGCTTGTGTTATGGGATACTAGACAACGGATAAACATACTTAAATACATTTTCTTTTGTAAATACATACTTATTATACATAGGAGACACCCAGACCAGTACAAACAGACATGTTCATGCACTGTGCGGGGATCGAACCCGCGACCTCTGGTGTAGTAGCCAGTTGGCTAAGAAGTTTCTTAACCATTACACCAAGTCGGTCGTCAAATTTAATGGTAGGAAGTTAAAAAGGTACGCTATTCCATTACCTCCCTAGAAATAAACAAAGAGCATTAAAAACGGTTTCAGACTAACGTTTTTTTTGCGCGTATACGGTCGTTATGTCGTACATGCTTACACGCGCTTTAATATACCAAACGCGCGTACACGGGCTTATTTCGGCGTGTTCGCTTGAACTGGTAGTGGTGAGTCAGTATCTGTAAGGATTATACGAGTTTTTAAACACGTTTACGGTATAAGGCTGCCTGTCCACCGAAGCGGAGCGAGGCAGCGGAGCGGAGTTTTGGCATTTTTTAACCAATAGAATTGAAGGCAGGCGTGCTTTGCAGCAATCCAAATACAAATACGAATTCTTTATTCAGTATTAAGTTTTTACATATCTCAATTTCGATTGAGGCTTTCTTTTAAGTAATAAAATACTTGTGTTAATAAAACCCCGCTCTCCATATAGATTTAATACATGAGTGATACCTATTATTATAGTATATTTCCAGTCTATAAATTATTGCGTAAAAGTAATAAGTATAACAGGAACAATAATGCTTATAATGCGTGAGTGCTCGTGTGATATTTGTTTCAATAGCTTTTTATCAGCAATATGTCGGAGCTTTTTGAAAATCCTCATTAGTTTTCTTGTTCTTCTCACCATTAACTCAATTTGGGCATGCCAAGAAAGCCTCTGGTCAACCACAACGCCTAGATATTTAGTATCTGTCACCTTGTTGATAGCCCTGCATGAGCACGTCATGTTTCGATCGTTACATTATTGGATATGAACTTTAAAATTATTGTCAGGTTGCGATGTGTTATAATTTGAAAATGAAATATAATTAGTTTTTTCTCTATTTAATGTCAGAAAGTTTTCCTGTAACCAGGTACCGATCTCCGCAAGTCCTGCCTCTGCAGAAAGGCGTACAGAATCCCACGTATTTCCAAAAAAACAATAGCAGTATCATCTGCATATGAGAAGACACGTCCTGAGTTGATTTTCATATTACAGAGACTGTATACGTAGATCAAAAATAAGGTTGGCCCTAGAATACTGCCCTGCGGGACACGATACGTCACGCTGCTTTCGTTACATATATATGGGTCTATTTTTACTTGTTAATTAGGCTCGTTAAGATAGTCTGCAATTCATGACAGGGCAACTCCTCTAACGCCAATGTTTTGCAGCCTTTGCATAAGAATGGGTACAGAGACTGTATCGAAGGCTTTTTTTAAGTCTAAAAACACGATAGTACATTTCTGTTCTCTATCCACACTATTGACAATATAATATGTTAATGCTGTAACTGCGTCTTCAGTCGAGAGATTTTGCGGAAAGCCTTATTGTGATTTTGACAGAAAATCAATTTTTTGTAAATAATTAACGAGTCTTTTACTTACTAACTTCTCTACTACTTTAGATATGGTCGTTAAACTGAGATTGGCCGATAGTTCGATACGTCGCTTTTGTTCCCATTCTTATACACTGGTGTAATCATTGCCTTTTTAATGCTGCTGGAAAGATCCCCATCTTAAAACATGGATTTTCCAGATGTGAAATTATTGGCATTACCAATTCTCAAACTCAAACTCAAATAACTTTATTCAAATAGACTGTATCAGTACTTTCAAATCGTCAAATTTACAGCAAAATATACTAAATAATAGACATAAATACCATAATAATATGGATATGTAAATAAACAGTACACAGACATAATGCGACTCTACCACCGCGTCGGAGTTGTTTCTTGCTGAGAAGACCCGGCGAGAAACTAAGCAGTTACTCTTTTAAACTGGTTTTGGGTTTACAACAGGCGTTAGTAAAGTACAAGCAGTGTGTCATTTTGATACAAATAAACCTAAAAGAATATAAAACAAAGAGAAAAAACCAACCATAAAAGAATATAATAACAAAATTCATTTAAACAATTCAAAAAGAAAAATTGTTAGTCAGTACATACTAGGTACCTATTAACTCTTACAATAAAACATCTGTTACAATAGAGCTATTTAATCCCGCATCGAGCAGAGCGCTTACAACCAGGCATTTTTATCTATAAGGTAGTCTTTTGTAGTTTAATAGCCCTTTTTTAATAAAGCTGTTTTGATGTGATTTTTGAATCTATGTAAAGGTAACTCACAAATGGTTTTTGGAATTTTGTTGTAATAATGTATACCATGCCCCATAAAGGATCCTCAAACTTTTTGTAACCTAAAGAGTGGAAGTGCAATTTTATCCTTATTCCTAGTATTTCTGCAATGTATGTCACTGTGTTTAGCATAGAGACCAATATTTTTTCTCACCAAAACAATGCAATTGTAAATGTATTGTGACGCTACAGTGAGGATACCAATTTCCTTAAAAATCTCCCTAAGTGAAGCCCGTGCACGAAGCTTATAGATGGATCTGATAGCTCGCTTCTGGAGGATGAAGATGGTTTGTATATCCGCCGCTTGACCCCAAAGTACAATGCCGTAAGACATTACACTATGGAAATAAATAAAATAAACTGAACGAGCAGTATCAACATGTGTTAATAACCTAATTTTTCTCACTGCAAATGCAGCCGAACTAAGTCTGCCTGAGAGAGCTGTTATATGAGGGTTCCATTGCAGTTTTGAATCTAGTGTGATTCCAAGAAAAACTGTTGTATCTACAAGCTTCATAGTATTACCATCAATTTTTAGACTAATGGGGTTATCTTTAACATTAGGCAACTTAAAATTAATACATTTAGTCTTTTTTGCATTAAGCTGTAGATTATTTACTGTGAACCATTGTAAAACCTTTGAAAGTGCGTCATTAACATCATCAAAAAGGTTTTTATTTCTGTCAGTTTTAAAAACTAAAGATGTATCGTCTGCAAACAATACAACATCACAAATATCTTTTAAGTAAAAAGGTAAATCATTTATATCTATCAGAAAATAGTAATGGACCTAGAATGCATCCTTGAGGGACCCCCATTTTAACTTGTGATCCTGTAGACAGTACACTGTTAACATCAACTTTTTGAGTTCTTAAACTAAGGTACAAATTTACCAAATCTAAAGCATTATCCCTAACCCCGTAAAAATCAAGCTTGCGTATAAGTGTATCGTGATCAACGCAATCAAAGGCCTTGGACAAGTCACAGAAGACGCCAAGAGCGTTCTGTGAATTCTCCCAAGCCCTAAAGATGTGTTTTAGAAGTGCAATGCCAGCATCAGTAGTAGAACGGCCTCTCGTGAATCCATATTGTTCACTGTGTAAGAGATTGTTCTCATAAAAATGGCTTAATAGTTGTTCTTGAATGATTTTTTTAGAGATCTTACTTAGAACTGGTAGGATTGAAACAGGCCTAAAGTTACCTGGGTCTTGTTTGTTGCCTGATTTAAAAAGTTGTACAACCCTACTGTGTTAAGCAATTTATTTGCTAATTTCAAAAATCGAGTGGATACGTTGTCCCACCTCCCATCCCGGTGCACTTTCAGATTTTAACTCATCAGGATCTTTTATACCTCTTCAGGATCAGTCCTAAAAAAAGCAAAAGACGCGACTGGTGAGCCAAAGGCTGATAAAAATTACAACCTTTCTGCAAAGTCAGACCTGATGAAATTTTCTGAGCTAGAGTTTTGCCTATGTTTGCAAAGTGTACATTCACATGGTCAATCGATAATAGTGGGGTATCCTGGGAATAACGCAGCTCCAAGTTACTTGATTTGTTTGTGTTTCGGCTAGTTAAATGATGTATAGTTTGCCATAGAGTTCTTGAATTTCTTTTATTTTTTGCTAAGAGTTCCCTTCCATACTCCAGTATGAAAGGGAACTCTTAGCAAAAAATACTTTAATTTTCTTATTAAGTTAACGCAAAAGATACGGTACCTTCTGTAAGTATATTTCAAGATTTCATTGAATGGATCCGCACGCAACTTCCGCTGCATATCATTTCTATTGGGGATACATTTTAATATACCTGGCGTAATCCACGGCTTAATCAAACGATCTTTGGAGCCTATGCGTTTCGGTTTAGAGTTAACAAAAAGACAATCCCATTGATTAATTGCCAAAACTCTGCTCCGCTGCGTCGCTCCGCTTCGGTGGAATGGCAGCCTTAACGCTGGTATAACTCCTCACACGTGATTCACACGGTGGGCATAAAATTATGACAGATGACACTATTAGTAGGAACGAGACAGCGCTGCCCCAAAAAGCTGCCATTAGTTGTAATAGCAAAGGGAGACAGGTTTTATGGCCTGTTTGCAGGAATATTGTTTACGTTTGTGTAGGGTATATTCTTATTTTGAGGTCACTCAGATAGCGAACATTAAGGTGGTTCGTTTTCCATAAAAAAACAATTGACATTCACGCGCTAAATAATAATAATGATAAATATGCGCCAAACAACACACCTCTTGTAATGGTCTCGAAGTAGGAATTAATATCCCTGTGTTACGAGGTGCCACACAAGAATATAAGCCAGGGGCGTCTCCCAGCACACCCAGACCCGAGTCAATTTAAAAATGATCGAACCCGGGACACTACGGAAATCGAGGGGAGAAACCGTACTACAGCGCACTACGCCAATCATGTCGTCAAAATATAAATATTCTAATAGTAGTAGATATCCCTCATGGGGACTTATTTGGGGATATTTATTTTCGTAAGACCAATAGAAAATAACATGTACAATGTCCGTAATCTGAATAAACTCTATAAAACTAAAAACAATAGGAGTTTTTTATCGTCTGTTATAGGATCCTCAAACCTAAAAAAAGATCCCTATAAGATCACCTTAAAACTCAGATTAAATCAAATAGCGTAAGATGGGGCACGTCCTTAAAATTGACAACTGAAAACGAGGATAATATTTGTTTTGGCCATAGCGTAAAGTCCTGTCAATCGTATATTGCGCCGAGTGAAATTAGGCGACGGGGGCCTGATTTAAGCGGTCCACACGCTAGAGGCGAGTCACCTATACCATTTTGATTTAATCTAAGCCTTAAAAGGCAAAATCGCCTATAATATAATTTGACGACACGATTGGCGCAGTGTGCTGTAGCACGGTTTCTCGCCTTGGCTTCCGTGGTGTCCCGGGTTCGATTCCCGGTCGGGTCAATTCAGAAAAATGACTTTTTCAAAATTGGCTCGGGTCTGGGTGTGCTGGGAGACGCCCCTGGCTTATTTCCCTGTCTGGTACCTCGTAACACAAGGATATTTATCCTTACTTGGAGACCATGACAAGTGGTGTGTTGTCTGGCGCAAAAAAAATAATAATAGGAAGTTTGCATTATACTCGTATTTTAGCTACTGGCACTTAAATTTGAGCATCCTTGAAATTGATGCTGTCCTGCCACATGTCAGTAGGGGTGAAAGGGACAGGTATACATGCAGGTTTGCTAAACTTTGATTGTCGTTTCTGGATTCAATTAGCATTTAAGTGCCGGTAGCTAAAATATAATGCAATCTTCTTATACAAATTGAAAAAGCCTTCATCATTGAAATCATTGATGGGTATTGGCTTAATCACCACGCTTGCAAAATGCGAGATGGCGATCCCAGGCTTTGTTCCAAAAAATAATAAAACCTGGGAATTGAACTCAGGATCTCCTGATTTCGGGTCGAGCTCTGTTACCACCCGGCCACGGAGTTAAAATAAAAGGTAACTGAAAAATAACATTTCACTAAATTAAATAATAACGATTTCATTCCCTAAAAGGGTTCTGTTTAGTATGTAGATTTCATGGAAATCAACTAGACCGTGAAAACAAAACAAATAAGGAAACAAAAATTTGTGGATTCCACTTTTACTGTTCAGTGACTCTCCCAACCTTGCCCTAAGTTTAGCATAGAAAATGTTCTGTGTCTTGGGAAGGTAATCGTTATAGATTAAAATGACTGACAAAGCTGAAATCACGGTAAGCACATTTTTAATTAATGCAATTGCATTGCAATGGCAGCAAATCTGCCTAGCGCCGGGGGTCATGGGTTCGATACCCACCCATGACAAACATTTAGGTGGCTATTTGTGTTTGTTGTGTGTTTTGGTGTTATTATCTATATAAGTATGTATTTAGAAATATTTAAGTATCTTTATCAGTCTCTTCACCCCATAGTACAAGATCTACTTAGTTTGGGGTCAGATGATCTTGGTGTAAATAGGCTAGACGACTAAAAAAAACTATTTAGTCTGTCAGTTAAATTAAAAAAAAAAAATTGAGACGTATTTTTTCTTATTTCTCGTAAACGAAAAATGACGACGATACAGTGCGTTGAAGTTTCGAGTGATGTCACGCCTAGGTACAATTTTTACTTAAAAGTGACGTTACAAGCCCCCACTCCGGAACTTAAATGCTCTTTATATTTGTATTTTTTTATTAATTTGATAAAGCAAAAAATATATGTCCAGTATTTTTGGACGGTCTAACGAACGGACTAAACAGAATGCCATTTTTTAATGTTGTCGACATCCCTATTGTCCCAGATCACAATTAATTTATTTTGAGTGATTTTTTCTTTACAGATAACATAAGCTATTCTTTTAGGTTTTTTTTATGAAATGGTTCACGTTGTGCAATTCTATGCACCGTAGGTTATATTTCTAGGGTTTTAGTAACATCTTGTGCAACACTTTCATCTTAACAGCTTCCGTCTCAAAACAATATTGTGCGGATCTTAAGCCAGTTTAACACGTCTTCTTAGCAAGTTCCGAACTTGAATAAAATTTAACGACCGCTTTCGCATTGTGGTTTGACACACTGACGAGTCGACTAGCAAATAAAATTCATTATTTTAAGATTATAGGCATCATAATTCAAGAGTAACAAACAAACTACAAAGTTCCTTCACCAATCTCACATCATTAAACAATACCAAAGATGATGTTTGATATTATGTAACTAAAAGAAGACAAAAGACTATAACCTTTTTTTTTATGGCAATAATTTTAAGTCAACTGCAGAAAATAAGCAGTTAAATGTCTATTTACAGAGTTAGTTTTGCGTTCACAATGTAGAACTTCTTTATCGCTAACGGCAATTACTGGTATTTTTTGCGCTATTTGATCTGAAAACTGTCTTTTCGGCTTACTTTAATCGCTTTACGTTTTAGATATAGCTTTTCAATATAGTTATGTTCAAACAATGCCTGGTTTGCCATCCGCAAAAGTCGTATGTATCGTGAAAACTTCGTTAGCTCAGCCATTACTGCACGATACGATAATAACGTGTGCCAAGGAGCCATATCTGCGTACTCATAATATAAATATTATATAGTATTCGGAGTAACGAAAAAGTATTTTAAGAGTATTATGGATCGGAAATGAACAGCTACTTGTTTAATGCATTATTGTTGATAGTTTTGTATGGTACGGAGCCGGTTGACACTCATATTATGGTCGTGAGTGTAATGTGTGTTGATGAAACAGATATTAGACACAAAGTCTTACTTTAGGACCAAAGCAATGATGTGATTTTCTTTCATATCTATTTGTTATTTGTAGGATGGAATTTGGCATCGAGAAGTTGCTGACCTCCGTCGTATCTCGGCAGTAACTTACTAATAAGACCAGAAAATGTATAATGTTATAGTTGTAAAATGTGCATCTTCAACGTTGTTTTTTTAATCGTACCCTGGCATACAAAGCAGGGAAATGATCCTGCTTGATCGTTTGTGATAAGCCTGATTGGCCTGCCGCAGCGCGAACTATCCAGTCAAAATTCAAACGTATAATAATACATGCATTCTCATTTCGCACGAAACGTATTAGTGGCACAATCATACTCTGTAATCAGACTAGCGGAAGCATAAATTCAAAATCAAGCGAGGTGATTCGTGCCATTTTTGAATAATGACCCGGCAGCAAATATCGCAGTATAAGCGAAGTATTTTAAATGGCGTGGTTTAGCACCACTGTCCACAGAGATTGAGAAACGTGATATTTTAATGATGTTTATTGTTTTCGTGTTGATAATAACTGAAAGTGACAGAGAGGTACATTGAATACCTAGTCGCCTAAGTAAAATCGAACTTGTGCTCAGGTGATAAAATGGGACAGATTGTGAACCCTGTTGGTAAGTTCCTTAACTCCTTCACAATTTGACGGTTTGCCACGATTAGATTATAAACTACCGAACATCAATACATTGTCAGTCGGCCGCTTTACTCGACTGCGTGCACACGCGATTGTCTTGTGTCCGTGATTCGTTGCGTATGAAGATGTCTTCCACAACTTTACAAAAGAAAATGTATTTAAGTATGTTTATCCGTTGTCTAGTATCCCATAACACAAGCTTTAATTAGCTTACTTTGGGGCTAGATGGCGCTGTGTGGAATAATGTCCAGGGATATTTATTTATTTATTTAACTGTGAAGTGCACTAACTGTAATGTAGTGATCAATGAACTGTTGGCCTTTTTGGCAAATGTGCTGGATTATATGGATGAGGACAGCATCCATCACTTAGTGTCGACACCTTTCAGTGTTGACAAGATAGTGGAAGCAAAATCTTTGCTATTTGACTCGCTACCTAAGGTGAAGAAGATCCCGCAGTGTCGAGGGTCCTGTCCTTGTTCTTTAATATGTGTATTAGACACTCATATTTACCGCCTGATCTAATGAAAACGATTATGGTGCCCGTGGTCAAGAGCTGGACAGGAGACATCTCGGACAGGGAAAACTATCGCCCGATCCCTCTTGCCACAACGATAGCCAAGGTATTGGACAGTCTGCTTGACTCGTGCCTGCAAAAGTATTCAAAATTACACGACGCGCAGTTCGGATTTCGGCCCGGACTATCCACTGAAAGCAGTATTGCGAGTGTCAAGCATACTGTCCAATATTATACAAACCGGAGTTCGGAGGACTTCGGTGTACGCCTGTTTTCTGGATCTCCAAGGCATTTGATCTGGTATACGAAGTGCTTTGGGGGAAACTGGAGAAAAGTGAAAATACTAACTGGTACTCGAATCAAACAAATTTTGTGAAATGGTCTGATCAACTTTCCGAGTCGTACAGGTTGGAGCGTGGCGTGAGACAGGGGGGGATGTCGTCTCCAAAGCTCTTTAGTATCTATATAAATGACCTCATAGTGGAACTCAGCACGATGCGAGTCGGATGCAGTGTGGGTGGTGTTAGTGTTAACAACATTAGCTATGCAGACGACATGGTCCTGCTGAGTCCTACTGCGAACGCAATCGGAAAGATGTTAAACGTGTGTGAGACCTATGCTAAGTCACATGGTCTAGCATATAATGTCAAAAAGAGCTAATATATGGTCTTTGGGGCCGCTGGTAAGCGTCCAGAAACTACACCTTCAATCTGCCTTAGTGGAGTGGAGCTGAACAGAGTCTCTCAATTTAAGTACCTAGGACACATACTTAGCGACGGCCTTAAGGATGATATTGACGTAGAAAGGGAGCGAAGGGCTTTGGCGGTCCGTGGTAACATGCTAGCCCGCAGATTCGCTCGTTGCACAGATCAAGTCAAAATTACACTCTTTAAGGCTTACTGTCAGAATCTGTATATATATATTTCACTTAGCCTTATAGAATCTTACCTCACTGATAGAATACAAAAAGTGAGTATCAATGGTACGAACTCTTCCGGTGCCACCATACGTATGGGCGTGCCCCAGGGATCAATATTGGGTCCTCTGCTGTTTTTAATCTATATAAATGACCTGCCTTATTTTGTCAAAGACCTATGTGGGATTGTATTATTTGCTGATGACACTTCTCTAATTTTTAACGTAGATAGAAGTAACAAAGCACTTGACGACGTAAATAATACTCTTTCTAAGGTACTGCATTGGTTCACGAGTAACAATTTACTGCTTAATGCTAAGAAGACCAAATGTATCAAATTTTCTATGCCCAATGTAAGACAGGTAGATACCATTATAAACATGAATAACGAGCCATTAGAGATTGCGAATTCCACTGTATTTCTGGGAATTACTCTCGATTCCAAGTTACAGTGGGGTCCGCATATTTCTGCCCTGGCAGGAAGACTTAGTTCGGCAGCTTATGCTGTTAGAAAAATAAGGCTCCTGACTGATATCGCAACAGCAAGATTAGTGTACTTCAGTTATTTTCACAGTGTTATGTCGTATGGTCTTCAGTTGTGGGGCTCGGCAGCGGATCTCAACACCATCTTTGTTCTTCAAAAAAGAGCCATCCGCTCCATTTACAACCTTAGACCACGCGACTCGCTTCGTGAAGTATTCAAAGAGATAGATATTTTAACTGTGTACTCTCAATTTATTTATGATAATGTAGTATATGTCCGTAAAAACTTGCATCTCTTCAAGAAAAACAGTGATGTTCATAAACTCAATACCAGAAATAAAAATAAGCTCGTAACTCCCAGTCTAAGACTGCATAAGGTAGGGAAATCATTTGTTGGTCAATGTGTAAAATATTTTAATAAGATTCCGCAAACTCTTGTTGAACTGCCTCTTCACAAGTTTAAGTCACAAATTAAAGCTAAGTTAATGAAGCGGGGTTATTATAGTGTTGACGATTTCTTAAATGATAAGAATTTGTGGTCATCTTAGGTATAATCTGCTCCTCTGCACACTTTTTTGTTATGACTTTACTCTGTCAATTCCATTTTTGTGTATAAAAACAAGATTGATAAGAGTAACCATCGAGTTTCTTGCCGGAGTCTTCTCGATCGGAAACAACCTCTGAACCGGTGGTAGAGTCACATTATATTTAATTATGATATGAACTATCATAGTATTATTTTATGTAAGTTTATTTTTATTCAGTATATTTTTGCTACAATTTTTTTTGTTACATGACATGTCATAAGTACTTTTTATAAGTCTATATGAATAAAGATATTTTTTACTTTACTTTACTTTGTACACGGGCGGTCTGTGGGTGAATTGTACCAAAAGATCGCTAAAAACCCTTCGTATCCAATACAATAATATCTTTAGGATGATGTTAAGACTTCCTCGCTTTTACAGTGCTTCCGAAATGTTCGCGCAGGCAAGAACTGACGCCTTTCAAGTCCTCGTTAGAAAAAAAGTGGCGTCACTGATCAATCGAGTGCGAGGGAGTAATAATAGCTTCCTAAAGATAGTGGCAGATGATCCGCATGCACATATACTCAGGCACTTCGTGCAGACTATGACTGGAGTAGAGGTTAGAAGCTCCTCCGGGACGAGATCGCAGGGAGTGCCTCTGAGGTACATGACATATTTTTAAAGTAATTGTAATATAAAATAAATAAATAAATTGTTATCCCTATGAATACTAACTCTAGTCATAAGTCTTACTAACCCATGGACCTATATTGTTTGAAATAAAGAAATTTGAATTTGAATTGTATTGTAAGCATTAATTGGTACAGTTCACAATTTTTCTATACAATTTCGCGAGATAGATTGTAAACTAACGGTGTTGTTAACTATTCAATACAAAAAAACAATCAAATCTTTGCTTTTTGTAATAATAAGTATAGAGTATAGATAAAAGTGGTAAAACAGGCGTATCCCAACTCCCAGTCTAAGACTGCATAAGGCAGGAAAATCATTTGTTGGTCAATGTGTTAAATATTTTAATAAGATTCCGCAAACTCTTGTTGAACTGCCTCTTCACCAGTTTAAGTCACAAATTAAAGCTAAGTTAATGAAGCGAGGTTATTATAGTGTTGTGGATTTCTTAAATGATAAGTAATTTGTGGTCATCTTAGGTATAATCTGCTCCTCTGCACACTTTTTTGTTATGACTTTACTCTGTCAATTCAATTTTTGTGTTTTTTTTTTTTAACTGGATTACACTAAATAACACTTTATTAAACTTCGCCAAAATTGATTGAAAAGATTAACATAAAAGAGTAACCATTGAGTTTCTTGCCGGAGTCTTCTCGATCGGAAACAACCTCCGAACCGGTGGTAGAGTCACATTATGTTTAATTATGATATTTACTATCGTAGTATTATTTATGTAAGTTCATTTTAGTATATTTTTGCTTCAATTTTTTTCTGTAACTAAATGACTTGTCATAAGTACTTTCTATAAGTCTATATGAATAAAGATATTGTTTACTTTTACTTTTCTTTACTTTATTATAAAGGAAACGCGTCTTCAGGGCGTACGCATTCGTGCTTGCTACCCGCGCCAGATTTATCGGACGCCCTTATAGCTGCGCTTTCGTGGACGATGACACCTACTCATTAAATCTATTTTGTTGACAACGTTTCGAAGTATTAATTATTTATCCGGGTAATTCGTTTGCGTTAATACATTGCACTGAATGATCATTAGCTGGCATGCTTGACCATAGTCTTTCGCAGGATTACTTCAGTCGAATACATTTGAACATGAATGGCTCTACTGAGCAACGCAAAACAAGGCAAAGCTTGTACAAATGTGGTCAATCTGAAAGAAATTCTACATCAATAATGTTGTTGTGAAGTTTAAATTTTCACATTAATAGAAGTAGATTCTTGATGTGAAAATCAAAGATGCAAAAAAGTTAAAGTATTTTTTGCGGGAAAAATAAAAACTTTTGAAATTAATTATGAAACCTTTGTGATGCACTTTATTCTGAAGTCGTAGTCTTCCAGATTAAGCTCTTCAGAAAACAAAAATAACTGCAAAACTTATTTACAAAATTAGGAGAATTATTGAACTGAATGAAAACCCATGATAAAATAGTAACTTGTATAGGTAGCGAGTTGCGAGCGCTTATTATGCTCTTAACGATTTTAGTGAATGATTTTATTTTAATTTGCATCTTTTAAGTTCGCTACTTCACGTATGGTTCACATTGTATATTCTATTTGATAGGGACACTTTGGGGATCTGGAATACTAGCTACTACTGGTATCTATCGTAAGATGGCAAACTTCCAAGACAAGAAGAAAAAAAGAATTTGTCACAATATCAAGCTTTCTGCGGTGGTGAAGTGTCGACATACAACAACAAGTCTTGGAGCAAATAAATAAACAATAAACTTCTAAATCGATAAAATCCAAATTCATGATAAATAGATTATGAAACCAAAATGTAAACAAACATAAAAAAGTGCAGTCGAATTAAGGACCTCCTCCTCTTTTTAAGTCGGTTGAAAATACTAAATTCGCCATATTAGGCCACAGGCTTTATCAGAGTTGGGTCGATCGAACCCATAAATCTTCAGCGCTATAAGCAGGAGCATTACTGATTGCACTAAGCAGTAGTTCCCCAAGTGGTCCAGGTGAACCCCAAGGGGTCCACAGGAGACTCGACGGTGGTCTGTGTTGGCGTCACGTTTTTGTCGAGTCTTGGGAATATGGTCGAATTGTAGCTAGTACACGGAAGCGGGTCCACGGAAACTAGCAAAATTTTAAAGGGGTGTGTGTACGCGAAAGAAAAGTCTGATGACCTCTGCACTTAAGGTCATAAAGCCAATAAAGATAAAGCTTAATGTTTATGGCAAAAACAAAAAGTACCTACAACATATAGTAAGTTATTATATAGTAAGCAATTAAATGTACAATTTTGCGAGACTTGTCGCTAACAAACGATCTTTTCTAGACAAGCAGGCTATCAGCAAGGTACGGATCACGCATCTGTGTGGCTACGTCTTGTGAACAGGGACGCTTTTAGAAGCGTCCCTGTTCACAAGAGCTTTGGGGATTACTCCCCAGCAAGCCTTCGCCAAGCTTTTTAAAATTAATTCGGGATTAAGGCTATCATGCACGCACACCCACAGACGAAGGTCCGAATATCGCGTGTCCTGCACGTCATTACGGGCCGCAGTCCGATCCCAAGCTAATATATGTTTTCACACTAAATAAAACTCGACTGCCTTTTTTCGGCGGATTTAGACATTGCTAACGGGGCCAGGAGAACAGCGAGCACTAGTTTTCTTTTTTGCAAATTTATTTCAATTAATTAAACTTTAGAATGCTCTTTTTTGAATCCACTTTTGAAGAAAATAGGGAATTTAATCATCAATTTACATAAAATAATGCATTACTCACGCAAAACTGAAACTACTGGGATTTGAAAGATTACATTAGGCATATATAGGTTACTTAGAAAGTGTATGGTAACAATAATAAAGGATTTAAACACTTGGTTATTTATAACCCTTATCCACCCAATATTTATGTGGTGACAATATGTGTTTGTTCTATAGAGCTATAGACCCAGATATATATGGGTTTCTTCAACCCCATAAATTCAGACTTTGCTTAGTTTTGGGTCTGAAAATCTTCGTGTGCATTTTGCATCATATCATCCACGACGATAACATCAATTCTTGCCAAATCTGCTCGCACCATACACCAACATTTTTTAATAAAATACATCATTCGATTTACAACTGCTGTAATCAGGTAAAACGACAGTAATTCGAGTCCCTTGGACGAGTATTTATTGAGTATGGAGATAATACATCCCAAACACCTTGGTGTCAAAAGACAAAAGTCTACTTTTTTATTTTTTTATTTTTTATAGTGCTCTAGTGGTCAAGATGACCTCACTCCACCTGATGGAAAGCAGTCGTTAGGTCTAGATATGAGGATTACAATCACAATAATGCAAAGCAATTACTGAGCTGGCCATACTTATCCTGAAGGCCTGTCCTGGCACCGGTTAGTGCAGTATTGATCCCGGAACGCGACCTGACCGAGATAGGTCAGAGTCATTTGGCGGGTTTTACGCAACTGCATGGTGGTAACATCAACTGGCCGACATAATATGTCTCCCACCTGACGAGCAAGTCCCTTTCCCAAAACTACCGAGATTTAATTTAGTGGCCCCCCCGACCAACCTCTCGGTTATGCAGAAAGGCACACTATTCCTAGCACACCGTGAATTGTACCAGGGACCATCTGCGATAGGTCTTGCCGCCATAAAGCACAATGCACAATGCATTACACATTATGGTACTCATAGGCGAGTAGCCCGTGGCATTACCCACTCCCATTTATCCAGAATGGTACCGGAGCAGTTATATTCGCTCACCACGCGCATCCAAAGAACGCTAGCGGCTTCAATCCCCGCTGGGGACGTCAGAGAAGCCAACTACCATTTCTCCAGAATGGTGCCGGACCAGACGAGCAGATTGTCTGCTGCAGAGCTTTCTGAATCGCCTCTTACGACACCTACGGGAAGGAGGGGATGGGGCGGGGGAAAGTATTATTTTAAAGTACCACCAGCACGGCACAAAACTACCAAATTAATATTAGTGAATATTCTTAAAAAAAAACGTCGCCGTATTTCCGCTCTCTGTCTCGCTCTACAAGTATAAACTGATGGTTTGGAAATCAAAGTCGAATCAAATTTGCGATTTGGTACTGCCAGATGTAGCTCAACCCTAATTGCGAATCAGATAAGACCCAAAATCCTTTTCTAGCTAATCCTAGACGTTTTACGTAGTGTTCGTGGCCACACGCGGCCATCCTGCGTGCACGGAAGTGGCAATTCCCGCTCTCTCTCGGGAGCGACCCACGACAAAGCCTCGCTAAACGCCCCAGATTCAATCCGGGGCTTCACTATAGCGGTGACCAGACCTTTTTTTTAGAAAACATAGATAATAGGACTCTCCCTTTTATATTCGTCCGTCAATACCCTTTTTATGAAGCTAGTAGATAGTAATAATTACTAAAAGATCCGCCCTGTATTTTTTTCAGGGTATCTAAAGACCCATGACATTTGAATAAGGGTCCCTTTTCCGAAATGTATGTTTCAAGATCGAGTTGTTTTCAGAGAATTCATCATACTCGTACTTAAAATTGTAAAAAATATATAGTACAGATACACGTTATATCTAGTGACTTTTTTGGATAAAAACACAATATTTAAAACTTTACTCGATAAAAAAAACATAAGTAACGTCGATTTTAAAACTTTTTCAGGTTTTATGAGACTTGGGGGAACGCTTTTTAGTAAACGGGTTTGCAGGGATATTAGTAGATAGATTTATAATATGACACTTATTTTTTTTTAATAATATTAACGTGAAAAACGGCTCGCGCGCACCGCGCCAGTGCCGTTTCCAGTACTTTGCAGCCGGACGGAAAAGGGGCGCTTAATTAAAAGCAGAAATAGTGTACTCGTAAATTACGCCATTCAAGCACAATTTTTCATTCTCTACTGTGATAATTATAAAGCTTCGGAAATATAAAAACCGCATTTTTAAATAATATTCAATGAAAACCATCATCATTATTCTATTAGGTCGACTATTAAAAAACAAGACCTTGAACTACCAATAGTCGCTAACAATCCAGCCCCATCCGAAAGGTCTCAGATTCAAGATGGATTTTTCTATAAAGATGTCCAGGTAGATAAAAGAGGTCGTTTGCCGAAAACTTCGACCAAGTGCCTCTGGCCCTACAACAGGGTTTTATTTTATACTAGCTTTTGTCCTCAGTTTTTCCTGAGTGATAATAATCATAAGAGTGGTTGGACCTTTTCAGGTCCCTTCGCCGGATACTCCGTGGGTCATTTTTGATAAAACGTGAATTACTTACCTTCTGCTATTTGTGATGAACCACCTTCCTTAGTAGGTATCTCTTTATGCAGTAATAGGGTATTTATTTGACACATTATAGTTTATTAAAAATTATTAAATATGATCAAAAAGTACATTAAATAGGGTCACAAAGTTTTTTTACTTGTGTACAATTCATTTTGGGCCATTCCAAATATTTTTAACGATGTATCCATTTTTGAGAGGTCTTGCGATAAAACCCAACAAAAAGTAAAGTCAAATACCTAGGGTAGTAACCCGCGTTGCAAAACAGATGATGGGGTATTGGGAGCTGAAGTGTCTTTGTAGTAAAGAAATTAAGTTACGTATATATCTAAAAAATAAACAAATAAAATAAATAACGCTTATGACGCCTTATAACTCATACTTCGTTTCAATTGATTTTTTGTACATTTCAACAGTGCATTTAAATTAAAAACAAATTTGCATTATGTGTAAATTCTCGAGTTGAAAATTATGTTAATATTCGTTCACGTATATACTGGATTCAGAGTGGAGTTACGACTTACGCGTAAGTTAACAAAAAAGGGTGCTTTAACTCATTTTCGAGTCCCTCTGAATGCTGAGAAAACGTATAGAATAAACAGCCTGTTTATTGTGCCTAGCTGAAAGGGTCTTAATATAAAAGTTCGTAGAGGTTGTATTCTTTTCATATTTTGGGCTGTAATCACCGATGAACAATGAGATCATAGAAGTATTTCCAACACTCGAATCTGAAAATGTTCCAGAAGCCTCATTAAATATAGCTGAATAATAAATGTGAAAAGATATACTATGGATAAATTATAGCTTTCATCTGCCGAGAGATAAGACTTATCAGAATACTAGCTTCTGCCCGCGACATCGTCCGCGTGGAATGATAATATTATTTAACCTGAAGCCTTCCTCGATAAATGGGTTCTCATGGGTACGGGTATCTAATACTGAGAGAATTTTTCAAATCGCACCAGTCGTTCCTGAGATTAGCGCGTTCAAACAAGCAAACAAACAAACTCTTCAGCTTTATAATATTAGTATAGATGCATTTTGGCTGTTTAGTTTTAAATTCCTCGATGTAGATAATAATAATTGTTCATTTAAAAATTCACTTCAACTTACTTTATGTTATAATAAAATGGAAACGAAGAAAAGTGGCGTACTTTATCACATTTGAGGATAAACTCGGAAAGAAGTCTACTTTCTATTGTAATGTCCATGAAAACGACAAAAAAAAAAACTTTTATTTGGTTCACTAACACTTCTTAATACATGATTAGCTAAACGTTTGTAGACAATTTTAAAACCAAATTCGAGTCGAATAATAATATAAAAAGGCCTGCTTCTACGTTTTTGTCATTCACTGATAATAACGTAATGATCATCTCCACTTTCGCCCATTTTCTGGTAATGACTTTTAGTGTAATGGATGACGAAGTTTTGTGGACTTACTATAGAAAGTTGAGTAAATCCTAATGGTGTAAAAGCAAAAAACTTTTATGCTTCGCAATAACCGAAACATTTACTTGAGATTTATTTAATAGGTAACCAACGAATATACCTACCTCCGAGGTATTCAATCCTTCAATTGTCCATTCTCCAATTTTCTGTTTTCTGATGTGAATTTCATCTCTTTTTAAGATGTTTTCAAGTAATATTTTTTTGGATTTAAAATTAGGGTTTTACTGCATGATCCCTTTTGGTAAGTCAGAGACGTTGAACACACTGTGTAATCTCATACAATACTAGCTTTCCGCCCGTGGCTTCACCCGTGTAGACTTAATTTTTATGACATACAGGACTTTTTCCGTCTTACGATACTTGATTCGCAAAATCTCGTCTTAGTGTTACCACATACATCCTTAAAAGATCCCATATGCAAAATTTGAAACTCCTAGAACTTTTAGTTTCTGAGATTTCGTGATGATGAGTGACCTTTAACTTTTATACTTAAGATATGTAAGAATATTTTGTTTTACATTGTTCACAGGTTATTTAGGTGACTGAAGACGCTTCTGAAATACGTTATGACAAAATCTGAATCAACTTTTTCGCTACCACGTAGAAAAATTGGATCTCGCTGTGGATACAGGGTGCGAAGTTCTAAGTAAGTTGTTCATAATAGCACTGCAGTATTGTATTGTGCTTCTATAAAACCGAAACTGGGTTAAAATTTTCACGAATCTCTTTTCAGTTTTTGATTATTTGGTTTCAAAATGATGGAAAGAATGTGCAAGCGGAGCTAAAAAGCCGTTGTACCAGTGAAGGAACGTAAGAACACCCAAGACTCTGGACAGTCGCTAGGCAGAATCAAAGTAACGCTCACGGTAATAAGTAATATTAGTTTCCGGTCTCAACTTTTAGCCTCACACCCCTGAGTGGGAATGACTGAATAGCCCCATGAGACCAGCGCGTTCAATACCATTAAAACTTCATAATATGCCCCGCGTGTCACGGCCAGGTCTACGACTCCCGTGGGCCAGGGAACATTGATCTGGGCTTGTTTTATAGCCCTTTTTGTTCAGGCTGTTGAAAAATGAGGCATTAATTACCTCCCTTTTAAAATCCGGCTTTGACAGCCATCTTATTTTTATTGCGCGCTTCTGTTGTATTGGCACCCGTGAAGTAAAAAGGAGTAATTTATTATCAAACCGGGTGAGTTTTTTTTCCCTACGGACAATTAAATGGCGTTCTTGGTAATGAATTATCGCAACAACAATGTTTTTTAAATTGTTAATTTAATAATAACAGAAAAAATTTTACTCGACAGTCCCCCGCGAGATGGTCATCTCAGACATTTGTTATGCAAGCTTTTTTTATTTTTAGAGTAATGAGAGTGGCACCGTTGGATTTAAGTGAAAATGCATTCAATGCGTTTAAACAAAATGAATACAGTCATACTAAACAACATTGCACAACACAAAAAGAAACAACCAGACATTTTTTCAAAGTGCAATTGCCTTAATTCCACTACACTGTGACAATAACTCGCGACAGGAGCTACCATCTCTGACTCCTACACTTTGTTAGTTCACTTCGACGGCTTCATCTTACACAATGTTGCGGTAACCGCTTGCCTCTTGACTCACCTAACCCGTAAAACGAGCAATAACCGTTTACGACGCAACAAATTGCACTAAGTCCCTAAGTTTGCACTTGTCCTGAACTATGTTGTGAGGACTTGCTGGCGTCTTGATTAAAAGAAAAAGTAACACAAAGAACACTTAACTAGAAGTTGTAATAAATAATGTGAAATAGTTGATGTTTTTGTTTTCGTTACTATTTGCAAAAATGATTGGTTCACGAACCAATGGTATCATGTGTATACACTTGAGCAACGAATCCTTCACTTGATTAAGCCATAAAGAGCTTATGTAATAGGCCTTATATGAAATCTCGGTGTTTCGCTATGTGATCACACCAGAAATGTGAAAATCCATAAAAGAACGAATCCAAAAAGTTATGAACCGATTCGGTCTTTTTCTTATAATTTTTATTTATTTTTAAAGATGGGTAGGTTTTTTATATTATTTAGTTTATGAAAACTAAAGGCCTTTCAATTGGCTTCAAAATACTCGTATACAAATATCGAATGCTACTCATTTACCATAATTAAAACGAACTTACCGAATCAGTCTATAATTTAGTGGCTGGTCTTCACCAGCCACTAAATCAGGAGGAATCAAGTGGAAATTTGAGAGGCCTATGTTCAGCAGTGTACGTCTTATGGCTGCGAATGATGATGATGATGAACGGATCTTTAGCTAAATTGCACGAATCACTAAATCAGTTGTAACAATATTTACTACACCAATAAGCCATAATGGTGATACACAACTGTGTAAGCTACCAAATACCCTGCAAAGTAAACCGACAAAGTGGTACAGGTGTGCGGGTTGTATCGATAAACTTGGGATTAGATTGTAGCGTTGAGATGAAACGGCACTTCCCTGACTGCCTGTGGTTTATTACAGGCGAATGTGCACTTTAGACACATCCTGTAGCTTGGCCGTAACCGCTGTACACTGAATGCGGACTTAGTGCTAGGGCTTTGGGAGCAATTTTGGTAGTTTTCAATAAATAACTTAAAGGTCGTCCCTCACCTGGAGCATTTTCCTATAATGTAACGTTTCAGATTCGATTTGTAACATTATATTATAGTACTGCCTCCCTGACATGACGAACATGCGCCTGTGATGTACATTTCAGCTACGATTTTGAGCATTACATTACAACACTGCCTTACAAATCTTCAGGCGCTTTTCCCTCACCAACGTAATGCTGGAATCTGTAACATTACAGTTTGCGCACTGTGATGCACGACTTTGTAACGTTACATTACAGGAATATGCTCCAGGTGAAAGACCAGCTTCAGACACATTCTGTAACTTAGCCGTAACCTGTTCTTGCCTGTAACTTGTTCTAAAGAACTGTTTGATATGATGCCCACGGCTACTTTTCATCACCGCACCGCTCGCCACCGACAGGGCATTCATCCTCACACTCTGAATCCGCAATGGTCTCGTACAATTCGGTTTCAGAGATGTTTCCTTCCGAGGACGCTTAAATTGTGGAATGAACCACATGCCGAGGTTTTCCCGATGAGTTATAGTATGGAGTTCTTCAAGAGGGGTTTGAAAAGGTTTTTACAGGATCGACAACGCGCGAGTGATACCCCTGGTGTTGCACGCGTCCATAGGCCGCGAAAACCGCTTACCATCAGGCGGTCCGCGTGCTTGATTGTCACCGACGTAGTATAAAAAAAAAAAAAAAAACAAACAAATTTTTCCATTTTATAATATTAGTATTTAATAGATGACATTTTAATTAAAAGCACTGCGCATCATCAGCGCTCAGTCAAAGGAACGCACAAAGTGCGCTTAAGGTCGTTCTAAGCACTTTGCCTTAGTTACAATGTATTCCTATTTCTTTCACTTATACATTTCAGAAAGAGACAGAAAGCAAAATGTCAAGGTCATGGTATGTGCTATGTACGAGTATGTTCAAGTTTTTCAATATTGTAAGACGTGCAATATCCAGTCATTGTTTATAGCAAATAAAGATCAATTTTGCAGATGTACGTAGGTAATCAAATAAGTAGAAGTTCTTAAAGCAAACTTAAGAATGTGTTTCAAAAAGTAAACCCGACTAAGACTGAAGAAAATAATAGAAAAAAAAACAAGACATTACTAAAATTCTCTCTAATATTAAAAGCAATGAAAAGTTGAAGCAATAAAATGTTTTCCATAAAAATAAAATGTTCCCTTTATGTCGAGAAACTTTGCGACTTATAAAGCTTTGAAAAGAGAGGGACTAAGGGCCACTGAATAAAGATTTATTGATTCGTATTTGACTTCAGTTTTATAGTTGATAAAGCGAAACGATAAACTACTTGCAGTAAAATTTAAATTGATGTGGTCAGCAACAAAAGTAGTCTCTCTCCTTCTTTTTACTTCTCCCTTTCTGTTTACTTATATTCTTTTTTTCTTTCCCTGATCACTTTTTGTTATTCGTGGGCTGTTAGTTACGGATTCTATATTTTATTGTTATTTATTTGTTTTTTTATTGTTATTTTTTACGTGAATCAATTGTTTTATTTTTATTTATCAGTTTTTTGTGCACTTGCTTACCCTTCCTGACATTTACCTCTACTTGGGTTGTCTGGAAGAGATTGCTTTTAAGCAATAAGACCGCCTAATTGCTTCATCATAATCTTGTAATCCTGACCTGTAATGTTTTATTTGATGGGCAATAAAGAATATTTATCTTATCTTATCTTATCTTAGCTCAACTATTTAGAGCGGTTACAGACGAGCGGTTTTTCGCGCGTATACGGTGACTTTGGCATACGCGCTACATTAACGCTTCAAAAAACTAAACGTACGTACACGCGCTTATTGCGTTACTCGAACCGTTAGTCGTATCAGTAACGTTTACGAGCTTACAAGCGCTTTCACGCTCGTACGAGTTGCGCATTTGGCAAATAGCGTGCCTGTACCTGTCTACATGCGCTTTTAAAAAAGATTTTTTGAAACCGCTGTTAGTTTTTATAAGGCAACACTGCTGACATGAGCTAATATAGTTTTCATTCTTCTTATTAAATCGGAAGGATTTTCTACACTATATTGTGATTGTGACCAATCCTAATTGTGACTTATGCTTTGGGGGTTAGACACCACATTTGCACACGTTACTAACACCGTCAGTGTACGCTCATCTACCCTTCGCCAACTTGGCCAACTTTGGTTTACAGTCTGTTTCGATTCAAGTTATAGCCAAGTAATGGTAGGTTTACACCAAGCGAGCGAATGCTCATTCTATCCCCTCTCTCTCAAATTCTTTCATCGAGTTGGGATGACCATTCGCTCGCTTGGTGTAAGCCCACCGTAACAGGCGCGTCTGACTTGATTATTTTAACATAGATTCATATATAGAGCAAACATTTTATGAAGCTGATTTAGAACGCTCTCGTTTTGAGTTCCCTGAATGAAATAATTATATTAACCATAAAATATTTTTTTCAACCATGTATTTTCTTTTTAAATACGCTCCTGTTCTCACGCAGAAATTCAAGATCACTCAAGACTGCCAAGTTCGTGTGTTAATAAGCATGTTAGCCAACTTAAAGCCACACGCCTTTTGGCTTCAAACATTTGTTGAGACAAGGGGTATTAAGTTCGAGCCGGGTTCACATTGCACGGTTCGGTAAGCGAGATATAAACGGGTTAGTATACAAGTTTGTTTGGTACGTGGCATCGATTGATGTTGTCAAGTAACATACAGTTTATTTTCAGGTTTTGTTATGTGATACTCGAACGGCCACGTCGCTAGAACTTTTGGCTGAAAGTTTTTTGGGCGGATTTGATGCCCAAAAAGTGTGAAGTGGCCCCCATGGTAAGCCAAAAAAGGAAACTTGCATATTTGTAAGTATCAGAATATTTATTTAAAAGAAACATATCAGAGCAGGTAATTAGTCTATTAGTTCCACTTCTAGGCAAAAGCATCAATAAAATCATTCGATGCCATTGCATCATTAAAATTATGGAGAGGACATAAATCGTGGATTCATTTATTAAAATCAATCACTTCACTGAAATTAAAGAGTTTTTGGTTGTTACTGTGTTTAGAAAAATCTATTAACATCCTCTTAAAGAAGGTTTTTAAAGTAATTATATTAATTAAATAATTATTGTAAATATTTAAAGCAATAAATTTCTAACTTCATCATCCACTGCAAGACATAAGTGTATATAATATAATATAAATATGCGCCAGACAACACACCTCTTGTAATCGTCTCGAAGTAGGGATAAATATTCCTGTGTTACGAGGTACCACATAAGGAAATAAGCCAGGGGCGTCTCCCAGCACACCTATACCCGAGTTAATTCAGAAAAAATCGTTTCCTGAATTGACCCGACCGGGAATCGAACCCGGGACACTACAGCAATCGAGGCGAGAAAGCGTCCTTCAGCGCACTACGCCCATCGTGTCATCACAAGTGTATCCTGCACTAATACTCACCGCCTGTCATTGGGAGATTACAACTGGGATTACGATTGGGAGGATACTCACAATTGACATAAATTCATAGTGTATAATAAGCTACCACCCAAGTTAAGAGAGCTTGGATTATCCACGTTCAAAATAAAATTTCGTAAATGGTTATTAATGAAATGCTTTTACTCTATCAAGGAATATTTAGCTTCTAAAATTGACATAACATAATTAATTGTGACACAAAAGTTCCCTAATAATTTTGCATTGTTTCATCTGACATTCACATGCCCTGCGCTCGACAAAATAGACGCTTAAAATCACCACCACTGTATTTTATGTGAATAAATATTATTTGATTTGATTTAATAAAGTGTAATGGAAAGTTAGAATGTTTAATGTATGTGTTTGAGTAAATTAGTTTTGTGTGTCACTGTATGTTGAATTTGATTAAAATGAAATGACATATTTTGTAATTTATTTACCAATTAATATGATTATAATAACACACAAGATAATATGTATTGTATTTTATAAGAACTTATGAATTTTATATGTAACATTTGTATGCCTGTTTTGGTGAATTGTGCGGACTTTGCTATTTTACTTTTCGAGCGAATAAATGAATCTGAAATCTGAAAAAAAAAAAAACTGAATCATCTCGGAACCCATACCTTACCCAGGTTGGTACCAGCCATACCATGAGTTTACGTCACGTAAACTACGATCGTTAACTACAGCAACTTATAAACCATTAAGATAAGATAAGATAAGAAAAACTTTATTTCACATCAAACAAATTATTATCAAATAAGTAATATACGTTAATCTTTATGTACAATTTAGGCGGTCTTATTGCTAGAAGCAATCTCTTTCACCATTTCAAGTTTTCTGCCTTTTTACTTAAAGTGCAGTACTTAAATGCCGTCAAAATCTTCACTACAAACGTAAGCGACTATCATCGGCGTTAACTCATGGTGACGTTGCTATGAGCCCTGCCCACTGCCACTTGAACTTACCCACTACGTCAGTTAAAATAGGTATGTGAACCTTATAAGCAAGGGAGTTGGCCTAAAAGCTAAACTGATAAGTCGTGATGAAGCTGCGAGTCTGAATGAAGCACAGTGGCACAGGTGCGCTGGGGTAATTAAGACCACACCCCGTTATCAGTCGGGACTGTGTTCATTGTTATTTTTTATTAGTTTCTACGTAATGGCTGTATGTTAAAGCGTGATGACATTCAGGTACTTGTAGTAATTTGAATGAAGAATGAAGCGTTGTATGTGTTGGGACTTGAATCAAAACTCTTGAAGTTATTATAGAAAATTTATAGCGTTTACAATGAAGTCAGTTTAACAAGTGTAATACAAATCTTAAAACGATAGCTTCTTCCTAACCGCCACCATTGTCATTGGTCCTGTGGTGATGTTGAGATATTTGGCGTTTCTCAGTGGCTGGTGCTCCGATGAAGAGGCGTGGCATGGCTCGACGAGAAGCACCTAACTCGTGAAACAGGCAATTACTAGGTCACGTTCCTCTTGCCCGATTGCAATGCTTAGGATCTTAACACTGTACGTCAATTTGAATAAATTTCGGTTTTTCCTTGCTTCTGGAGACAATAATTAAGCAGTTGGTCGTAATCGTTTAGTGTACTTACTGTGAGCATGAGGGCGCTTTGGCGAACCTTGAGTTTGCCCACTGTAGTAATGAATGCACTCGACAGAAAAAGCCTACCCTTAATGTGCTGTTTCGTTCCATAAATATGAGTGAATGTAACCTTGAAAAATATTAGAAAATTATATGGATGAATGTACCAGTTAACTCACCAAGAGTCCAGTAACGATAAATGTTCTTGTGTTATGAGGTATCAGGCAAGATTTGAGTTAGGGGCGTCCCCAGCATACACAGGGCAAAGTCAACTTAAAAAGTTCGTTTTCTGATTGACCCAAAGCATTAAACCATTTCGCAACACGCAAATCAAGCAAATCACGCAATCAACATCACGTGAACAAGGCGAGAAACCACATTGAGGAACACTGAACCAATCGTGTCTTAAAAATCGTTTCGCAATTCGTTGCCTAATGGAAACATACATTGCGATGCGCATCAGACTCGATGGTGTCAGTAGAAATCCAATTATATTTTCTCTAAATGCTCTCATCTTGTTGTGCCGAGTTCCCCTGAATAATGCGCTGCTGCTGATTGTTACGCTTTGCCTTCGTGGAATCGTATACGATTCTTAATTGTAACCCTTTTAAGTGAGTTACATTAATAATATACGTGAAATAAATCTGATTAATAAAAGTTGACTTAGGTGACTCGGAGAGCGAAACTTTTTAGGGACCCCGCCTCGCCGCTGAAGTGTTGAGGTCGAGTACCGTGGGGTTTTAGTCGGTAGAAGTCAGACATAACCTCGTTGTGCCCCCGGGCGACGAGGTAGGTATCCATGAGGATTTCCCCACGATAATAAAAAAAGGTAACTCGGAGAAGTTCCCTGCGGTTAGGGAAGCAGAATAAGGCAGAAGTATAAAACCCTGCCTTTCGTAAGAGGCGACTAAAAGGGCCCTTGGAGTTGTGAAACGCACGTAGGGTACCCTGCGTGTGTTTCGGTTTACATTCCTGAGGATGACGGTAACGTGTCTTCGGACACAGTAGTCTGTATTATCGTGCATTAGAGTTGAGCTTGCGACTTCTGCACGCTGAAGGGTCACGAGAAGAGCCTTTATTTAGGGAACCCGGGTCCCTTCCATTCTGCGCTGAAGACGACCCCCGTCAGTTTGTGGGTAGGGGTCTCTGTTTTCCCAGGAGTTCCGAGTACCAGATATCCCAGGTGTAGTGAACCCAGGACCCTGGGAACGCGGTAATTTGAAGAACTGGAACAGATTATAGTTTATGTTTAAATTGAACACCATTCACGACTCTGCATCATAACCGTTACGATAAAGTCCTACGTTGACGTAAAAAATAACCCAACCTGATTTAAAAACTTCCAGTTTCTTCCTTAACCTGTTTTTAACGGAGTTCGACATTCACTGGACCCAACCCGCCATTACTCACTGAAACTCATGGAAATTCAATGGGAGTAGGATGCATTCGGGTGTCAAACAATAAATTATCCCACATTTGCAATTCAATTAGAATATTCAATCGGGCCTTTTGAGAACGAAAACGGAAAGTTTGAAGACAAGCGGATTCTGTATGAATTTGTGATTTGTTGAGTCTACTTACTTACTTGCGGTTACTTATTTTGGTGTGTTACTGAGGCAGGAAGCCATTTTATAAACATGCCAAGCCGAAAGCAATAGGCTAAATCATTTCTGCATGTCTAATTTCAAAGTGTACGGGAATATCATTAGGCCTGACATAATCAATAACCAGATACTTACATTCACATGTATATGATTGACTGGCAGTTGCATAATCAAAAATATTAAAAATGGCATTTATTTACTGGCTGTCCGTCAGCGGCTTCCCCTGCGTGCTATCGAGGCCGTTACAGACCTGGCGAATTTATCTACTGTATTTTACGTTGTAAGCCAACGTTATAGCTAGTTTCATCTTAATCGAACGTCAAATATTTACAAAAATATTTCATTCGGGTGTTAAAGGCGCTTGCCAATAACATTGATGAAACAACGTTAGCTTACAACGTAAAATACACTAGATAAAATACGCCAGGTCTGTAACGGCCTTGATAGCTCAGTTGGAAGAGCAGCCACCCGGACTGTTGACGGTCGCGGGTTCGAATCCCGCTTGAGTCCCTAAGATCAGGTCGTTTTTTTCTAGTTTCTATGATTGTGTAGAAAATATACATTCGCTAAATAAATCCTTTTTGATCAAATAACACGTCATAACGATCTTAGCGTAACTATAATATGTAGGCTTTGATTTAGGGAGGTAAATACAGATGCATTATCCCTAAAGCCTTTTACGTAAAAAATAAAGAGGCGCGAATGAGTCGGGGAGATTTCAAATCGCCGGAAGCCGAGGGGCGGCCATTTTGGCCTATTGTCACGAGCCTCTTTGATTTAAAGTAATGCACGCCAGAGGGCTCTATAATGGTTCTTTAAATGACTAGCATTTAATCACGCTTCATCTGTATAATCGAATCAATATCTTCTTAGGAAAGAACTAGTATTGGATAAAGATGAGATATTTCAGAGTGCAACACCGGTTGGAACTTTAGAAAAAACTGTGCAGTCAACCATAGGGCAGTGTCATAACTCTACTCACAACGCTGATAGTCGACAAAAGTGGAAAGATATCTTGCGACCTGCAGCTGCCGTAGAAACCAGCGACAACGACTAGCCGCAACCCAGTTCATCGAAAGCCACGACCACGTTGCCAAGAGTGCCCGGCTTAAAAAAAGACTGTTTAGAGAGATCAGTGATGGTTGAGTGGGAGATCCCTAAATTGCTAGTTGTGGCGGATGGTTAATAACTGGATAATAGTACATCTTGCCATGCCAATACCTCTAGTTTTGAATATTCATGTTCGTTCTCCTGCAATTACTTGTTGCATCGACGTATTTAGCTAACCCATCTGATGAACATTAGTGGCTATTTACAGTTGACACATTTTTCGTGCTCGATCATAATACGTTGTTTTACAAGAAAGCCCAGTGACCTACTCTACCGAATTTATTATTAGTTTCTACCTGGGAAAAAAAAGTTCAATAGGTAAAAAGCGGTAAGCCATTCCCAGAAATGTCATGGCCATGGTCACTGGCATTTTGTTCCCCTCAGACCCAAGGTTTAGCACTTGAAACATATTCTCAACTATGTTTCCGACAGTGTGATCACAAACGAGCATTCTCCAGCTCTTACCAATCCACCATGGTGGAGTGTATGCGCTGACGCAGTAACTTCGGAGTCAGTTAATACTAGAGCTTGTCCAACCAGAAATGACGCGCACCACTACGTTTTTATTTCGTCCATATTTAAGATTTTTATATAATAAGCCAATAACCTTCCATTGTAGCGATAACTTGATTTCAATGATGGAGGCCTTTGCCCAGCAGTGGGACAGTTTATATGCTAATTCCTTTACTTTAATTATCTTTATGTGTGTGTTTTTGAGAGCGTCGTGGCCTAGTGGTTAAACACTCCAACTCGGATCGTGGATCGCTAGGTCCCGAGTTCAAATCTGGCCAGAACCAAAATCTTTGTGTGCATTGTTTAGTTTCCGACTAACTCTTCGGTGATGGAAAACATCGATTAAAAACCAAATCAATCCGGATAGCTGCGGATGGCTCACCACCTACCACGTTGGGTTCTAATACCATGAAAAGTGGGCTTCTGAATGTTCCGTTCACCGTGACGGCAACAGTCACTTGCCTCTGACTACCCGGTTTGGAATAAAGTCGCGATGGTATGTGGGCGTGAATGCGGTGGAGGGGCGCCTCATTTCAGATCACCTGCTGGTGCAAGCTGTACCTGCTGCTATGGGTTGCCATAAAACCTGCTGTCGTGCTAATATAAAGTAATTTTACTCTGCTGTTGTCTGCTGTAGACTCATCGGCACCGATGCGCCAAAACTACCACAGTGTGGTGCAGGATCATGCAAATCTCGCTTCCTCAGTCTTACAATATGTTTTTCAAAATGGCTCGTCCACAAACATACAGACTTTATATTTATTTAGTACTTAATAATTCTGCTAGCTGTCCGTATCCATCGGTTATGTGTGGTTTTGTCAGTTAAATCACGCGCTGTTGGTAGCCTTTCAATATACGAGTATCATCACAAGGAAAAATCACTAACTATTTCAAGGATTTATGCCTAAACCATAATATGCAAATTCACATAAACGTACCAACTCGAAAACAATCATGTCTGGATCAGATGCTCAGTAACATTGAAGGGGCGGTAGCTACGGTACTTCCGCTATATTTGTCTGATCACGAGTCAGCACAAATACTAAGTTTTCCGGTTAAGAAAAAACTCGACATACCGAAGCAATACAATATTCTTAGAAAATATTACAGTTACGAATATATAGTGAAGTTCAAAGAATGTTTGAGCAGCATTACCTGGTCCGAAGTGTATGCAGAAAGTGAACTGAATGCCGCGTTTAATTATTTTCATGAGATGGTGACTCTATTTTATAAACTATGTTTTCCTGTCAGAAAAATTAAAATCAGCAATAGCAATAAAAACAAATAGAATTGGATAAGTAAAGGACTAAAATATAGCTGTAAAACAAAGCGATTCTTACGTTGTAGTTATTATAAAGACAAAACAATATTAAATAAAAATGAATACCTAAAATATTCTAAAATATTAAGGAAATTCATTGACAATTCTAAAAAGAACGCTAATATAAGATTCGTATGCAATAGTAAAAACAAGTGTAGAGCAACGTGGACTGTAATTAAAGATGAAACCTCGCGGTTATGAAGGTTCTTGGCATTTAAAAAACCACGACCCCCCACCTTCCGCGGGATGTACAGTCTCATGACAGACGAGCGTGGGTGTAACATACGATATGTTGTGAGCAATTTTCGGACCCTTACATCCAGAGCGTCCAGCTCGGTTTGAGTCCATCTTAGTATGCCAAAGGAGTATATCAGTAAAGGCATCACCCAACCGTTGAAGGCGCGCACCTTATTGCCACCTGACAAAGAACTCTTGAGTACCTTTGTAAGGCGACTAAAGAAGCGCTCCTTCACCGATTGCTTGACTTCTCCTACTGATACACCCAATGACTCTGACATACCAAGATATTTGTAGGTTTCGGCTTCAGAGAGGGATCTGAGTGTCATCGTCTCAGAGAGCTGTAAATTCGGTGAATCTACAACCCTCCCTTCTTGTACATGCATGACCGCACACTTGTCTACACCGAACTCCATCTTGATGGCATTGCTAAAAATCTCAGTGATTTTTAACAGTTCCATCAAGACCTGGGGTTTTGGTGCAAACAGCTTCAGGTCATCCATGTACAACAAATGAGAGATGAACTCACCCCCTCTGCGAAACCGATAGCCTAGCTCCGAATCCTTTAGTAAGGTACTAAGAGGATTCAGAGCCAAACAAAACCACAAACAAAGGACAAAGGACTGTGATCCACTGCCCCATGCATGTGCTTAAAAAAGATCTCAGAGTTGCATCAATTTTATACAGCTCCAAGATCCTTCTCAGCCACGAATGGGGCACCGAATCATAGGCCTTCTTATAGTCAATCCAAGCAGTTGAGAGAGCTCTCCTGCTTCGCCGGACTTGCTGGCAAATGGTCGTGTCTATGAGGAGGAGTTCTTTAGTACCTCGGGACCCAACCCTACATCCATTCTGAGCAGGAGCCAAAACATTGTTCGCAACGACATGCGTGTTAATTTTTTTTGCTAGAATGGACGTAAGGAGATGGTAGGCAAGCACGTGATGGGTCTATAGTTTTTTGCTTCCGGGTACTACCAGATTTGTGTAAAAGGAAAGTGACACCTTTAGTAAGGAAACTAGGAAGAGAACCAACCTCAAGGGATTCCTGGAACTGCACTGCCAAGCATGGATGCGAACATCGAAACCACTTGATCCAGAAGTTGTGTAATCCATCCGGGCCAGGACTTTTCCAGTTCTGAGCCGTCTGAATTGCACAACTAACGTCTTCGGAGTCAATAGTTACTGACTCCATGGTTCCGATGGACTCGCATTCATGCTCGACAGTACGCATCCAGTCACCCTCCGTGTGCTCGACAGGCATCGACCAGATGCTGCGCCAGAAGTCAATCATGACACTTGCATCCGGTCGCTGACTGTCGTTCACACGTTGGTTAGTATCTTCCCAGCTTCGGTACACCTTCCTTTGGTCACTTTGGAAAAGGCGATTTTGTACATATCTGTCCACACGTTCTCTGTAGCGACGGATACGGTTTGCCCACGCAAAGACCTTCTGCTTCAGAAAGTCAATGCGTTCCGTGACACAAGCCATATACTGCTGCTAATACCCGTCCCAGCAAAGGCTTGGTTCACGTAACGCATGACCCGAGGGCGATGGTTCCCTCGGCTGAAGCAGACCAGCTTCGCAATGAGGGTCCTAAACGTGTTGATACGTCGCTCGATTCGCTTTTGCCATGCGGGTACATTGACGGCAGGTCGCACTGCACGGTCAGAGTCCGGGAACTTGACACGAGCAACACGGCATGCCGCAATGGCCCCGCAGTACAGAATCGAGTGAGTATCAACTAAATCTTCACTAGTCCTTATAAACGGAGCTAGTAAAGCGTCCAGGGCTCCCATTAACGCTAGGTTGCGTCTATTAGTAGGCAAACGTGGTAACCGCGGCCTAGAGACTCGTGAGGAGCGATATTCTGAAATCGCGTTCTCCAAAGCCCTCCTCAGTTGCTCTTTGGCCTGAGTACTTGCGTTCGCACAGTTGCGTTCGCACTGGCCTCTCCATCAGCATCTGGATCCATCCGAGGCGCTACCGGAACTGAGTCGAAAACCGGACTCGGATGTGACAGCGCGTCGGAAGGGTCCCGCGTCGAGGAAGAGGTCGCGCGAACTGGAAGCGCCTCCAGGCGAAGCCGATCAAGCGTAGGTTGATCTAGCATCTGTAGACGCTGAATCGCCCGCACTTGATCTGACTGTCGTTGGGCGGAAACAGCCGCGGCTGGTTCAAGGGCCTGAAACAGAGGCAGCAACCGGTCACGATACGCAGACAGGTTGGTTCCTCCCTCTGTAGCCCCGTAATAGGCGCGCATGCAGTTGACATTCATGTCGTTTGTCCATCGCATGCGGCGCACTACACCACCGGTAGCGGGGGCCCCGCGCGGGGCAGACTGCCCCACAGGCCCCAAGCGTGCCGGCAGCGGTCGTCGTCCACGTCGCGCAGGTGGTCGCGGCGGTCGTGGCGGCGGTGGCCCGCTCTCATCACTTGAACTGGAGCTCGCAGTGGTTTCAGGAGGAGTAACAAACTCCTCCACCGACGACGAGCTGAGCGACGGAGCGAGCTGTGGTGTTGGTCGTGCGCTTACAGTATTTGCTCTCTCTCTCGCCTTCGCTCTTGTTATCATGATATTATCAACATTTTATAGCGGAAAATATTTGTGATGCATTGTGACAGTTGTCACACTTGACATTTATTTGTGGTTTGAAATTTATACATTGTGGCTGAAATGATGTTAAATATTGTCGGAATTGATTTCTGTACTTGCATATTACTATTAAATGCGTAAATCACTTCAATGGAGATGGAAAATGTACTAAAAATATTAAATGATAAACCATGATAACTAAAAGACGTCTGCTGTCAACGAGCTTTTTTTTTCTATTATTATTATTATTATCAAACATATTAATATCGTGTTTGCAGCTGTCAAATAAATGGGCTTAAATTCACAGCCTAGTTTATGGGTGGATAGTATATTTACCAATAGATGATTTTAGGACAGTATATTGACCATTGTCACAGCCACAGTGTTGTGACACTTCTGAAACACGTTCATGGACGTGTGCCAACATACAACTTTTCAGGTTCACAATATTGTTCCTACAGCCTTTTGCTACATAACAGTAACTTTTATTTAAAATTTAATAAACTGACTGCATGGCCTAGGTGATTGCATAGCACATAAAATTGATTTATTCACAACGTGAAGAGCTTCACTACGTACAAAATTACATTTATCATTTTAATTAACGGCCTTTTATAGTGATATATTGACGATTAAATTTGACTACAAAGGTTGTAATTGATAAAAAATTAAACTGCTGAAAGCTTATCCGTACCTATTGTAGATTGATTGAGAGCAAACGACACAGCTAACAGTTTGTATTTTTCAGTTGACAATAGCTTGCAAAACGTTCATTCAAATAATTAATTTAAAAGATTTAACTATTCGTCGAGGCTCATTCGGGCTGAACAGTAATCAATTCAACTTAGTGTTAAATGCAAGTTCAATTGGCTGGACACAAATAAGGAACAATCGAAATTACGACGAGAAAGAGAGAAATTCATCAATACTTTTATGAAAAATAAACCTTCATGTCGTATCTGATATGAGCAGCTGTGTTTCCGTAGCACACTGAGTACTATGATATAGGTAGGTAGTAACTGGAAATTAAAGTGGGCGAGACACAAAATACTAAATTAAGTGAATTGATCATTTAAATAAGTTCTTATGAAAGAAGTTATGACAATTTAAAGAATCACGCCGAACTGTATGAGATGTAAATAAAGATTTAAGTATTTGCTTTTAAAAATACAAGGATGTTTGAATTAAAGGTTTCAAAAAACTATTTATGGACAGTTTCAAAGGTACTATCAAGTATTATAAATTAAGGGAGGTTGTAGCGAAAGCACGAAAATTAAGAAAAGTTCTGCTGAAATATTGCCTAAAAACGAATTCAGTGAGCAGCCTTAGCCCATAAGAAATCATTCCATTTATTTACTCATAATGTGGCCTAAGTTTCTCCTTGACCCACGTGAGAAGTCATCGAGTCAAAACGTCCTCCAAACATTCCGGTAACAAGGTAAGAGCTTACACGAAGCGAGAAATCTTGTCCTCTCGCTCTAATGACCCTAACGCTTGAGAGGAAAAAGATTTTTTGAGATGGCGTACTAGACTCACATATGTTTAGGAACTACTGGCTCTCGTCACACGGTTTTAAGCCTTTAGCCTAGCGAGCGTAGGACTGGTTTTGCTATAGGTAGGTCGGAGAAAGGGCAAGGTGAGTGTGTTTGCCGTTTTATTTCTAAAGCGGCTACTTAAGATTACAACTTTAGGGGTGTAAAAAATTGTTTACCTAGAATTGAAATACTTTTGGCGACAAAATAATGGACGGTTACTCGTAAAAACGCAGGCAAAAGTAAAACCTAGAAATAATGTGAAGGCAATCCATCGTTACTGCGTTGTAGCGCAGTTTCTCGCCTCGATTTCCGTAGTGTCCTGTAGGGTTTGATCCCCGGTCGGGTCAGTTCAGGAAGCGATCTTTTCTGAATTGACTGGGTCTGGGTGTGCTAGGAGACGCCCCTGGCTTAATTAGTTGTCTGGTATCTCGTAATACAGAGATATTTATCCCTACTCCGAGACCGGAGGTGTGTTGTCTGGCGCATATTTATTTATTTTATTTAAATGCTCTTAGTAGTTGTAGTAAACAGTCTATAAATCGTCCCACTGGATAAAGGTTTCCACCATTGAAATTAAATCATCGCTACAACTGATGCATATTGACTTAATCACCAGGCTTGCCAAAACGCAATTGGCTCAACCAACCTATTTCGAGCCGAGCCCACAACCACTCGGTAATGGAGACGTTCATGCTCATCAGGCCGGTTTCTAATTATGTGAGTACGTCTATGCAGCCACTCGTCTTTTAGGTGAAGCTTACCATAATCCATTTGTGAAAACCGCAAACCGCACTCAAATCTGTTAAGCTGTCGAGATTAGCGCACACAAACGCACAGATAAACAGACACACATACGGTTTGGGAGCTTACGGCTTCTTAGTCGGGGGCTTGGCGGTCTACTTCACGTTGGGAGCGGCCGCGGCCGCCTTCTTGGCGTATCGGCGGGCTTCTTCGTGGTGGGCGGCGGCAGCCTTCTTGTCCTTGGTGGCGGCGGACGGGTTGGGAGCTTTCGGCTTCTTAGTCGGGGGCTTGGCGGTCTACTTCACCTTGGGAGCGGCCGCGGCTGCCTTCTTGGCGTATCGGGGGGCTTCTTCGTGGCGGGCGGCGGCAGTCTTATTGTCCTTGGTGGCGGCAGACGGGTTGGCTTTGGTCGGCGAGGATGCGGCCAAGGCGGCATATTTTTTGGGTTCTATTGCGTGTACATCGAAAATGTTCGGCACGCTATGTAAAAGCGGTCGTATCGTGACACACGACGGCCCTTGACGTCTCTAACAATAGATTTTCAATCGTGTCTGGTTTGTCGGGAGGTATGAGGTTAAGATCCCCAATAATAGTTGTATATTTTCCTCGTAAATCTCGGATTATGTACAGACAGCGATCAGTTACAATTTTTTTGTACAGATTTCGTCGATCGCCCCTGATCACGACTTCAAAGAAGTCCTATCTTTAAGTAACAAATGTGAATCGCATTAGACGGCTACTATAATCCTTTTAGCAGTTTCATGTTGTATAGGTTATTAGGGTCACAAATAGCTCAAAATTGTCAATGTGGCCTAACTAACGGAAAGCAGCTGTAGGCAAGTAGGCAAGGTCTGACGAGAACTCGTGAAATTACTTTTATATAAGCGCCTTTCTGTTAGGCGGAAACTAGAGGTTCCGAAAATTATAGGTATATTTCGGAGAGAAAGTATCGGTAACAGTACATGCCAACACATATATAAAAAACGAAGGTCCGGTTTACCTTAATCCACCCAGAATAAATATTCATGTTACATACACTTATGTTAATTCGAATCGTGGAATGGTCGTTCATACCTACATTTCCACGATTTCTATATAATTATTTTTTATATAACTTTTAAACGACTGCACCAAATTGGATAGTGTTGTCTCTCTTTCGTGTTCGTTATTGTAAGGACAAGGCAAGTATAAAAAAACCGAACAAATTTTTATAACATGGTTGTATGATCTATAGTTTAACGGTAGATAACAGAACAACCAAATTCGTGTAGGTGTTAAGCTATTTTTTTATTAATATATCACCAGTCTTTGACACCCTTAGAAGAAGCAATGTATAGTTTTAGTTGTGGCAAAACTGTGATTAGGTCATTTTTTTTTACATAATATTTCCTTTTTGTTTCTTTTTCATAAAACTATGTAAGATTAAAATTTCCAGTATCTTCTTTTCATTTGACTAGCCTGCTTGCACAATGGTAGTGATTAAGCCTAATTTAAGAGAGAGTGTTATTTATTTTCCAAAAACATACTGTATATCAATATTTTTAGTGTGTTAATCAGTGTCTGACATCCATAGTACAAGCTCTGCTCAGTTTGAAGTCTGATGATCTCGGTGTGAGTTATTATTTTTCAATTTATCGATATCGGTACGTTATTCAAGTGAATAAATAACACTCTAGTCACAGCACATGTTGTCCAGCAAGTTTACGCCAAGTTTAAACTTCTACGCGATATGAAACAACTTGTTATTTATTTGTACATCAAAAAGTGGTTACCGAAAAGCTACAATTAATAAACCTAGTAAAAACTTCTGATTGTTTTTTGTGTGAGATCGAATTGATAAAATGAGTATGTATGTTTCAATGTAATATATTATGGTTTGGGTAGTATTTACCCTTCCCACGAATCTGTGGGTCATGGTTTCGATTTCGACTGAGGTCATAAATAAATAAAAATAAATAAATACACACATCAAAAGTGTCTAGGGATCAAGCATTTTTATGCGGATTTCTTGAGATTGAGATGTGGCTTTGTAATAAATTTATGATTTTATAATTTTATATGGATCCTTTTTGGTGCATTTCATAATTTGAAACAGAAACTGTAAATCAAATTCGAGTAAAAGATGAAAATCAGCTGTCAATATTTTCCCTATAAAAACATACAACGCATTGAAGACATTATTAGTGCTACTGTTTCCCTACTACTGATTAAAACCAACGTTATTATGGAGCGGCGACGTCATTTAAGCAGGGAAGAAATGCTCAGAGCCGTGGGAATGATAGAAGCTGGTTCCCGGAAACGTACTGTGGCTTTAGCTCTGAATACAAGTCAGAGTGTTATCAGTCGACTTTGGACACGTTACCGAAGCACTGGTACCGTGGCTGAGCGCCATGGAGGACGGTATCGCTGCACCACACGGAGACAAGACCGATACATTCAAATCACAACTCGAAGAGCTCCAACAATAACCGCCATGATGTTAGCCGTGAGGCTTCATCACTCTTCAGGGAACTTAATTAGCGACCAAACAGTCAGAAACCGCTTGCATGAAGTGAACCTTCATTCCCGAAGACCGCTAAGGGTACCACCTATAGCAATGCACAATCGTAGGATTCGATATCAATGGGCTCTTGAACACAGAAATTGGGCAGAAGAACAATGGCGTTTTGTGTGCTTTTCTGATGAGTCTCGTTTTGGTATGAGACCGGATACAAGACGTATACGACACTGAAGAACCCCTGGACGCCAACAGCGATTAAAATCCTGCCAGGAAGTCCATCCTTATAGTGGTGGAACCATCATGGTATGGGCGGGTATTTGGATCGGCGGAAGAACTGAGTTGATTTGGATCAGAGGCAACCTCAACGCTCAAATTTATGCTGAGACGATTGTATCAGACGTCATCGTTCCTCTACAAGTGCAAATCGGTCCCTTATTTCAGTTAATGCATGATAATGCACGAACGCACACCGCAAGAGTTGTAAGACAGACTCTCGCCGCAGCTAACATCAATGTCCTGCCCTGGCCTGCTCAGTCGCCAGACTTGAACCCGATTGAGCATGCATGGGATATGCTACAGAGAAGAGCTCTGCCGAAAGGTGACTTGGTTTATCGATACTGTAGACAAACGAAAACACTTTATTTGATGAATCCTAAAAGAAAATTTTAATTATTATCAATCAGGAGAAAAGTTATTGCAAAAATATATGTTGATCCCTAGACACTTTTGATGTGTGTATCTGGGACAATTTACACCAAGATCATCTGACCCCAAACTAAGCAGAGCTTGTACTATGGGTGTCAGAGACTGATAAACATACTTAAATATTTCTAAATACATACTTAAATAGATAATAACACCCAGACACACAACAAACACAAATGTTCGTCACATAAATGTTTGTCATTGGTGGGGATCGAACCCACGACCTCCGGTGCTAAAGGCAGGATCGCTGCCATTGCACCAACAGGCCATACACTTGAGTTACTAGTTTATGATTAGTGTCTAAGTGATAATGAACATTTAGAATTATTTCTTTAAGGGTTTTGACATCCTTAATACAATTTTGCTTCATTTGGTTCTAGATGGTGATGTGTTGAGTTGTCCGATGATGATGTGATAGTTTAAATTCTACACTAATTTATAATATTATAGAGGTTAGTGTTTGTCAGTTTGTATGTTTAAGGTGCGAGGGAGTCAATGAAACCAAGGGTATATTAAGTTGGCGTTTAGTCTCTAGGTGCAAACCGTACTTTTCACTTTGAGTGCAAGAAAAATAGTCAATTTAGTACAAAAACATTTAATAAATATTACTTACTAAAATCAAAATCACAAATGTTTCTTATTCCTCCAGTCCATACAACTTTCGTAAGTTTTTAGGTAAATCTTCCGCGATTTTGGCGGCAAACGATTATCTATTGTGTCTTTTGCTCTTGGCTCGACGTCAAACTCTCCACTGTCACAGGACATTCTTAATAAATTTATTTAAAACCGTACAAATAATTACTTTTTACTTCCTAGGGGCTAAAGTGGTCACTTAGCGTACTTTTAGAGCATGAGAAGTGAAGAGCTACATTATCACTGATAGGCATATATTTGTTTTAAAATAATGAGTTTTCTTGTCATAAAAATGAAGTTTACGCGGGCGAAGCCACGGGCGGAAAGCTAGTAGTTAATAAGAACACTTTTCCAGATCGATAAGAAACTTCTTTCATCTATTCTGTTGGCATGTTATAAACATTCGCTTTTGAAAGATGTTGGGAGTCAAACTCGTGCCCCTTCCGCCGCTCGGTCGTGCCGAAATGTTGGCCTCATTTTCGGGATAAGAGGGACTTCAAACAATAAGCGGACAATATAAGAGGCTGTTTCTGCGTCGGTGATATATGAAAGACATGGGAATAGAAAAGGATATACTTTTGTCGTAATGGTAAAAACATATCGATATCACAAAAGGTAAACCATTTTTTTTCTATAGAATTGCTATCGATTATAAACCTTGAAATCAGGTCTCATGTATTAGAAGATTTACAGACAGGTTTATATTCAGGAAACATCCAGTGTAAAGAAATGTACTTTAATAAATGTAATGTTAAAATATATGAATGTAATTTGACGACACGATTGGCGTAGTGCGCTGTAGCAGTATCTCGCCTCGATTTCCGTAGTGTCCCGGGTTCGATTCCTGGTCGGGACAATTCAGGAAAAGATCTTTTCTGAATTGACTCGGGTCTAGGTGTGCTGGGAGATGCCCCTGGCATATTTCCTTGTACCTCTGGCTGGTAGACATGTAACATTGGGATAATTATCCCTATTTCGAGACCATTACGAGAGGTGTGTTTGTCGGGCGCATATTTATATTTAAATTTATTGTATGATCTATGTATGCACTTTACTGCGTGCATAAAAATATTTTGTTGATTTTGTAGGCTGAAAAACATATTTTGACTTTACAGTACAAAATACCTAACTTAAATATTTTGTAATGCTATCGGCGTATATACAGGGTGTCCCAAAAAGAAGTGTCAAGCGGAAGCCCACAGATAGAGCACCCCTTGTGGTACCCGAATCACCCCCATGTATGTTCCGCGATTGTTCATAGTTTTCGAGTTATGTTTTTTTTTCTGATTTTCTGAGAATATCGGACCTAAAAGTTTAAATTTTTTATTTTTTAAAAAGTAGAAGACTTTCCAAATTTTTTCTTTGCCCAACTAAATCATCCTTAATTGTACTTTGATGCATAAAATAATCAGTTTCATAACTTTGACCAAAATGATGAAAATGTTGGTATAAAACCAAAAATGTACGGTTGATGAATAAATACTTAAATTTTCAACTTTAAATTAAAAATCTAAGCGGGTGAGCGGTTTCTAAGTAAAGCTCAAAAATGCTCCAGAATCTCAGCTTTCTTAATCATTACAAAAAAAAAGTACTTAATCGGCTACTTTGGCTAAAATCAGCCTTCAAAGACAGCGAGGTGGAAAATTCTTGAAATTAGCCATCAGATTAATAACTGGTTTTTGGCCATTTTATCATTCCTGAAGTTCATGAATTTGTTATCTAACCAAAAATTACTGCAAGACGGCTAAGGAAATAATAGAAAGAATAAACATTTGAAAGTTTAATTAATAGAACAAAAAGAAGTAAATATTAATTATTTATTTACAAGAAATGTTCAAAATGTCTACCTTCGTTCTGGATACAAATTCTACATCGTCTAAAAAAGTTGTCTTTTAGTTTTATAAAGGCAATTCTGTTGTTTTTTATCGTCTCTTCTGCTTGCCTCAATTTTATTCTTAATTCGGCTACGTTGCTGATGTCCTTGGCGTAAACCAATTCCTTGTAATATCCCCAGACGAAGAAATCAATTGGGTTCAAGTCGGGGGACCGTGGCGGCCACGCAATGGGCCCTCCACGGCCGATCCACCTGTCTGGAAATCTTTCAGACAAATATTGTCTGAAGATTCTCGCACAATTACATTTTTGCCTTTATACCAACATTTTCATCATTTTAATCAAAGTTATGAAACTGATTATTTTATGCATCAAAGTACAATTAAGGATGATTCAGTTGGGCTAAGAAAAAATTTGAAGTCTTCTACTTTTTAAAAAATAAAAAATTTAAACTTTTAGGTCCGAAATTCTCAGAAATTCAGAAAAAAAATCATAACTCGAAAACTATGAACAATCGCGGAACATACATGGGGGTGATTCGGGTACCCCAAGGGGTGCTCTTTCTGTGGGCTTCCGCTTGACACTTCTTTTTGGGACATCCTGTATATAAGTAAATAATGAAATTAGGAGCAATAAAGTTCAGATAAAATACTTTAATTGCAATTAAATTCCAATAAAATCCTTTCATTAAATGGTTCCTTTCTCACGCAAACACGTTCTAAAAAATCTGAAATAAAATGAACACAACCTGAATCTTGCATTAGATTTATAAAAAAGCTGTCCATCAGCGACTTTTTCTACCATTAAAATATAGCCTAAATAAAAAAAAAAGTTTATGTCACTCGCTAATAATGTAGCTTGATATTGGTGAAATAATTTACAATTGATTAACTAGTTTCGAAGCTTCAAATAGCTATTCATTACAAATAAACAAACAAATAAACAATCAAATATTTCCTCTTAGTGTTGTTACCTATCTATTTAAGTACGTATTTAGAAATATTAAAGTATTTTTATCAGTGTCTGACACCCATAGTACAAGCTGTGCTTAGTTTGGGGTTAGATGATTTTGGTGTAAAATTGTCCCATATGTGTTTATTTTGCTATATAATTTAAGTTTAGATTCATTACAAACTCTTATTAAAATTAACTAGGCTATTTAAAACATTTTTACCATCACTACCCACGTAACGAACTTCTAAAATATTTTAACAGGTCATTTACTCACTGCGATGACTTTCGTACCCAATTTGAAATTCTTGGATGTCATTTAAGACCCAACAACCACGACCATCAATCTTAAGACAGATGTGGTCTGCTCTCGGAAATGACAGTAGATTACAGCTTACCTTTTCCGTGACCTTTCCTATTCATACATGACTCAATTGTAATATACGGACGTGAAGAAACTCGTGCACCCTTCCTAAAACGTGCATTTTTCGGCCGTATATCATGTATGACTAAAAATTTCGATCTAATGTCGGTATATAACCTATTGATTTTGTCTAAAAATAGAAAACTCGGTAAAAACGAATTTGGGACCTTGAAGATCTCAAGCGGGAATCGTAGGTAGTTGTTACACGTACGAGTAAGTTTAGCCACGAAAAAAGTTCACTAAAATCTTCAATGTTTGTACCTTGTTGTTTGCCAATTCACTCACCAACAAATACATGTTTTACCAGATAATAATTTCGTTGCTAACCAAATGAATAATAATACATTTCTCAGACTTGCCATTTTGAGAAAGGTTATTTTGTTTGTTATCGCGTGGCACACGATAAAAGCGTGGGCTGTGACGTTACATCTGAAGTCTAATCAGCCTTAATCAACCTGATGCCGAAATTTGATTACGAATTAGGTACGTGGGTTAAATGTACAATTGGAAATGCTGGTGCCTTCAAGCAAAATGAGAAGGTACTGAATACAGACTAAAAAAGTAATGAACCGTGTTTTATTTTGCTTTGACGGCTAATTGATTGGAGGGTAATGATGGTAACAACGATGGTAATGATAAAAATTGAAAAATGAACTAAAGCCTACAAATTACTCTGATCTATGCCCTCAGAAAATCAGCACTAAATTACACTATGGATGGATTTCTGAAATAAATGTTTTTTTTTATTGGGCCCAGGTATTTTTGAACTTAAAGACGCCGCTGCACCACCAGGTAAATTTGTGTTCACATTTACGTTTTATTGCTGTTCGTGCTGCCATTTTTCAATAATTAGTCAATGTAAGGATCTAACGAAAATTACTAAATGTTTTTTTTTCCAATTTCTTCTTTTCTAAAGTACTAAGTCTACGTGGACGAAGTCGCAGTTAAAAGCTAGTTAACTATAATCCCTGGCCATGTTCGAATGTAAGTCAGCAACTTCATTAGTAGCATAATTCACAAAAATGACAAATTTCTGTGCTCTCACTAGCTACTCATCTTTTCAGTAACTTCTCTGACCTAAGCTTTAGAGGATTTCCAATCAGCTTTTTCTTAATTAAATTTTCTCTTTTCTCGTTTCCATTGCTTAAACTCATCGCGGACAGTGATTATTTCTCCGTCCATCCAGTAATAAGCTAGGAGGATCTTGCCAAACGATGCCGAACAAGTAGCCCACTCACAAAGACTTGAAAAATTGCCAGTAAACTTTAATAAATCCGATTTTTAATTAGTCCTATTTCAGAATGGGCCTTTGTTGGGTCATTTGAAGTTTTATTCATAATTCAAAAGTAATTAAGCGATCGCAATCTTCCAACAATCACTTAAAAATACACTATTTCCCCACAAAGCCACACAATGCACACCACCGGGTGGTTGCTCTTAAAACTACATTTTCGGGTGGTTGCAAGAGCAGTCACCCGTTTTGTGGAAGATGCGGGTTCTAGTGAACTCAAACTCAAACTCAAACTTGAGCCCCAAGATCAGTACCACGAGATGGACACATGACATGACAATGTCAAATTCCAATACATTTTTTTACGCGAACGATAATGTAAAGTTAAGTGGCAACTCGCGGTGGACGTACAGGTAGTTTTTTTCTAGTTTGTATCTTTGTGCGGAAAATAGTAGATTGGTAAAGGCTACAAATAAAAAACGACTTATCCTATAGGTTAATGGTTTTAGCTTTAGCTAAAAAATATTTCTTTCCTGTGTTCAAAGGCGCTTGCCTTATATGATATTGATGAAACAACGTTGGCTTACAACGTAGAATACACTAGGTCAATTCGCCAGATCTGTTTATGCCTCGATAGCTCGGTTGGAAGAGTATCCACCCGGATTGTGGAAGACGCAGGTTCAAGTCTCGCTAGAGTCTTGGGTCAGGTCGAATTTTTCTAGTTTCTATCTTTGATGGAAAATTTAATAAGCCTTTTTTTCCCCATTGATGCCCATCCATCCATTTATATTCTAAATTATCGCATGAAAATAATGATATTATCAGTAAGTATCTAGGGATAATAATACGACACACCGGTGGCTACAAACTCTTAATTTCGAGCAGGTATTAATATCGTTAATTGCATGCAAACTGATACACTGCTAACTAATTGCATTGAATATTGCACATCTACTTATAATTACGGTTAATGATCTCATTAACTTGATATCTAATTAAGCTGCACTTGTTACGTGATGGTAATGTTCATATTACTGCGGATTATGTTCTTGTACAATCGCGTACCTTAATTACATACAAAATTAAATATTGATTAATAATTTAACTTTCATTTTATATTCACTCGTTTAATTGAAGTTCGTATCCTCCACTTAAGACAAACATGTGAAACCTGTGCATTTGTTTTTTAGGAACTGACCGTTGACATCTGTTTAATTATGTGCTTGGAATTTTGATTATATTTAATCAGTCTCCGACACCCATAGCACGAATTCTGCCCAGTTGGGGGGGTCAGATTATATATAAATATAAATATATATAGATATTGGTGTCAATGATGCATGGTGTTATTTAATAATGAACTCTCTTATTTAGTTATCACATTAGACAATGTCAAAACCGTTTGAATTGGTTGTACGCGCATCGACAAATATTGCAATGAGCAAATCAACTTCATAATAAAAACAACACTAATTACGCCTAAGAAGGCTCAATTGCTTCTGTGTGACTTTTTTTTTTATATATATTGCCCGTCAAGATGACCTCACTCCACCTGATGGAAAGCGGTCGTGAGGTCCAGATATGAGGTTGACAAGTCATTCAACGAATCACTGTGCTGGCCATCCTCACCTTGAAGGCCTGCAGATATGCCTTTTCACGCCCCGCTTGAAGAACCCGCGACTATACGAGGAAGGAAACACATGAGCTGGAAGAGCGTCGAGCTGCTTTGCGCCGAAGGCAGTACGCGTAGCATAAATGCTACGATGGGTGCGTACTACGAACTTGTGATGTGCGTACTACGAAGGTATGATTTTGATGTGTTATAGAGACATCAATGCTCTGACTAGACTAGACTTATTCTCAATTTTAGTTTTTTTCATAAAATCACCTAAGTCCGAATAAAAAGAACTTCTTCGGATGCAGTGTAGAAATGCAAAAAAGACTCAATGTAATAATTTTAAGTTTAATCTAAAAATTGATGGTAATACTATGAAGCTTGCAGATACAACAGTTTTTCTTGGAATCACATTACATTCAAAACTGCAATGGAACCCTCATATAACAGCCCTCTCAGGCAAACTTAGTTCGGCTGCATTTGCAATGAGAAAAATTAGGTTATTAACAGATGTTGGTACTGCTCGTTCAGTTTAATTTAGTTATGTCTTACGGCATTGTACTTTGGGGTCAAGCGGCGGATATTCAAACCATCTTTATCCTACAGAAGCGAGCGATCAGATCTATCTATAAGCTTCGTGCACGGGCTTCACTTAGGGAGATTTTTAAGGAAATTGGTATCCTTACTGTAGCGTCTCAATATATTTACAATTGCATTTTTTTGGTGAGAAAAAATATTGTTCTCAATACTAAACACAGTCACATACATTGCAAAAATACTAGGAATAAGGATAAAATTGCACTTCCAATCTTTAGGTTACAAAAAGTTTTAGGATCATTTAGGGGCAAGGTATACATTATTACAACAAAATTCCAAAAACCATTTGTGAGTTACCTTTACATAGATTCAAAATCACATCAAAACAGCTTTATTAAAAAAGGGCTATTATACTACAAAAGACTACCTTATAGATAAAAATGCCTGGGTGTAAGCGCTCTGCTCGATGCGGGATTAAATAGCTCTATTGTAACAAATGTTTTAATGTAATAGTTAATAGGTACCTAGTATGTACTGACTAACAATTTTTCTTTTTGAATTGTTTAAGTGAACTTTTGTTATATATTCTTTTATGGTTTTTTTCCCTCTATGTTTTATATTCTTTTAGGTTTATTTGTATCAAAATGACACACTGCTTGTACTTTACTAACGCCTGTTGTACACCCAAAACAAGTTTTAAAGAGTAACTGCTGAGTTTCTCGCCGGGTCTTCTCAGCAAGAAACAACTCCGACGCGGTGGTAGAGTCGCATTACGTCTGTAAACTGTTTATTTACATATCCATATTATTTTGGTATTTTTGTCTATCATTTAGTATATTTTGCTATAAATTTGAGTTTTTGAAAGTACTGATACAGTCTATTTGAATAAAGTTTATTTGAAAAGAGTTTAAGTTTGAAAATAAAATGTTCTATGCTACTTAGACATACTATGCTACTAATAAATAAATAAATAAATATATAGCCAACACACCACTTGTCATGGTCTCGAAGTAAAGATAAATATCCCTATGTTACTAGGTACCAAACAAGAAACTAAGCCGGGGGCATCTTAGGGAAGGCCCAGTTCTTAACCGATTTAGATTTCTCTTTATTTGAGTGAGAAAAAACACGCCTAGGGGTAGGGTATGAACGTTTTTGTATGGAATTTCATCCCTTCGGAAGTTAGTACCTACCTTCTCTTTCTAGCTAGTAGTTAGCACTAGACAACATGTTACATAACTTATTTGACGAGTTGCAGGTCATTCTTCCGTAGTAATTTTTTTCAACACTAACTTGCTTCTATATCTTAGAATTATGCGTCTTCATAAGAAAACACTCCCACTTATTCCCCAGCAAGAGAGACCCAAAACAGAGACATTTGGTCTCAATCTTTTATTTATTTATTTATTTATTTATTCATTCAAAACACTTGCATGCTTACAGACTAAGTCCAAGGTGCTTACAAGTTTAATATACAAATTAAGGAATCAAAATTATTATATAGAATAGTACAAAAAAAAAACAAAATTATTACATATTGAAATGAGAATGAATGTCAAGATATAAAATTGTCAGAATAAAATGTCACAAAAGGTCAATAAAATGTTAAAATTATAAAAAGCAAACACAGCACAAACAAATAAAGTCATAGATTAACAATGAGAAACAAATGAAAAAAGAAACAGTCAAATTACAAAGAGATACAACTAACAAAGGTCAAAACAATTAGGCACAATAATCATCAAAATCATACAAATAAAATACTAGAGATGCGTGTCATTTAAAAAAAATACAAAATTGATTAAATATGTGGCCCAGCTTGTCGGCGAAGATGTCAATGTCATTGTGCTGAGCGAGCAAGTCCCCGATACAGCGGAGTGCGCGGGCGGTGGGCGCGTGCGCGGCGCGCTGCGTGCGCGTGGTCGAATTTTTTGGGTCTCTCTTGATAAGATTAGCCCCCCTAACATCCAAATTACATTTAATTCACTCTGGTCCATAATATACTATGGCTGTGAAGGTTTATGATAAAATCCATTAGCTAATAAAAAATATAACTACAAGTAAGACACACACATTTGGATTTGCACGTACATTTTGGATTTAAAAAAATATTGAAGAATTTTTTGGTTGAGGAAGTCTTTTAGGTATACCGTGACGGAATTTTTTGAGAGTAAATTGTAGATTTTGGAGTTCTGTCCGTCTGATTTGCAAGAATGTCGACTTAATTTCTTATGTGTTATTTTTTTTCTTTTCACTCGTTTTTTCTTATGTTATTAATATTATTATTTTTTAATTTTGTGAAAATTATATTACATTTTATGTTAGTTTCATTTTGCATGGTTTAATTTAATTAATTTTAATTGTTTGTGTATGATTTAATTTGATTTGTTTTTTTTTTCATTTCATTTATTGGATTACGTTGCGATGCCCTAAAAGGATTCATGTTATACTGGTTTAGGTATAGGTACTGGTTTATTATGTTCACCACCTCTGTAACCACATGATTGCAATAAATACTTTGACTTTGACTTTGTTTATTACATATTTGCGGTTAAATACCTGGGCTGCTGAGTGTTCCGTTCACCATGACTACAAACAGTCATTGGTTTTGATTTTCCCGCTTGGGATATAATCGTGATGGTGGAGGGCTTCTTGAAAACATACTGTACGTATTGTTGTTATTCTGTGAACTACGAATATTAAACCACACTACTCACAACACAACTGGCTCTGTTAACAGTGACGGACTCAAGCAATATGGGGCGAAGCTCCAGTACTATTTTATTCAATAAGTTAAATAATCTTCAATAGAGTTTATGGATATTAAAATGTTGATAAACTTTAAGCCTTTCCTGGTCAAATTCCTTGCCCTATTTTCTCCTTTCCACGAATTTCAATTTGTACAGCGGTTGGTGTAACCCTTCTATCCTGCCCTATCCAGGTGAGTGTTTATGATTTTTCGACCACTTAAAGTCACAGGGTTCAAAGAGGATATCAGCAGCAAATGCATTGGCTTTTCCAGCAAGGTTTATACAAAATGTATAGATTAAATTACATCAAGTTGCATAAAGAGTGACTGATTTCTGTACAAAGACAAAAACATAATCTATTAGCATACCAGAATCTCTTCCTCACCGGAGCGCCGCGCGCCTCACTCACACTAATCCCAACACCAGAACAATACCGTACCAAAAACATCTAGAGCCTGGCAGGAAATGTTTTATAGTATGAAATCTGTACAGAATCGGTACCAAAACGAAAACGCACTGATCCAGTGAGAAAGAGGCCTTAGGTTCCATAATAAAACAGTCATCAGCACTAATAATGATACTACTCAGTGTCATCCAGTGCTCAAAGGATATGTAAAATGTCAAAAAATCAGTTGATTAGTTTTCTTTGTTTAATTAAACGCTAGTGGGGCCAAGAAAACGAATCTTCTTTATTATTATTAACCTATATAAGTTTCTATTATATTATAACTAAACGTTTGTCAACCTGCAACAGCTGATGTTGTTACAGCAAGTTAAAACCTGAACACGAAAGTAATCCGCTTGAGTCCCTAATCAGGTAGAATCTTTCTAGTTTCTATCTTTGCTTAGCAGATTTGTTTTTTGCTGAATTACTTGCGCCAAGTTTCAGATGTTAAAGAACCCCTACAGTTCCCTTAGTCTGGCCCTGCCCGCGAAACCGTCGATTTAACGGACGTCAAACCCACGATCGGAAGCAACAGCTGTAACCGAGTTTAATAAACAGTCTGCGTCTGCTGCGGTCTCATGCTTGAGATCATCTACCAATCTGCTCTCGTTGTTTTAGAACTAATCAAATTAAGCTCTTACAAGAACTTTAAAACGTAATTTCGAAACAAGCTAATATAATAGTTGGTATGGTTTACTCTAGAACAAATCTAAATTAACGTATGATATTATAACTTTACACTGTATCGTTCTGAAAATTAACAAATTCTGAGGTCATAATTTAATTAAAGTTATAGTGTATTGTTGTTATTATCAGAGTAGATTTAACATGACTTTCAGCGATAATTAAGTTTATTACGAGACCAACACACCACTAAGGACCGTATTCTAAAACAAAATCTGTACTTGAGTATAAATAAATAAATAAATAAATATCTGGGACAATTCACACCAAGATCATCTGACCCCAAACTAAGCAGAGCTTGTAATATGGGCGTCAGAGACTGATAAACATACTTAAATATTTCTAAATACATACTTAAATAGATAATAACACCCAGACACACAACAAATATAAATGTTCGTCAAACAAATATTTGTCATGGGTGGGGATCGAACCCACGACCTCCGGCGCTAAAGGCAGGATCGCTGCCATTGCGCCAACAGGCCAGTCAAAGTATAGATCGGAGTGACGTTTTTGTATGAACTGAAGTTGTGAAATCTCCACTCAAATACAGATCAGTGCTTGAGTGCGATTCTAGAATACGGGCCTTAGTGTCAACGTGTAGAAAATTCTACATTTGTATGACTACTATTTTTAAATGTAGCTGAATAGGCATGTGTGTGTCATACACTCAGTAACATTGTTCGTATTTTAGAGCTGTGCCTTATTATGACGCCATGGCGACGTCGCCAGCGGCGCAGGCCTGGCTAATTCTGGCATCCGAATGTCGTAATTTCGAGTGGCCATGGCTTCTCGACAATCAGATGTGTACTTGGTCAGGAATGGATGTAGAAAAAATAACACTTCTTTGTTATGTAAGCAGATAAATGGATTAAAAGAAAAAAAGGAAACTATGGGTTCATCCTTTTTATGTTAGAGCGTAGCCGAAGTGGTATTTTTTAAGTATATGGAGATTGAGTTTTGATTGGAATAATCATTTAATGAACTATCCCATAAACAAGGATGGTTTTAAATTTTTATTATAATTTTTTTCAGTATCGAAACTCATTATTTGCAACATCAACTTATTTTCCGAGCGAGCGTCCAAAACGGCGATTGACTGGCGACTGAGTGAGCGAGGTGCAGTTTACATGTATTATAGTAGCAATGTCGCCAGGCTGTAGCTCGTGGCCACGCTTCCAAATTGGCGTCGTTGCCAAACCGTCGCCAAGTGAGTTAGTTACCATACATTTCAATATTAAATACTTGGATATGAAGCAGGAGACGGCACCATCGCGTCTTAGGGAGGCAGAGCGCTTACCGTTTTTCAAAGAGAGCTAGTTCCATCTTTGTGTTGATTGTGAAATCTCAGGATACAATAACAAAGCAATCTAGTACGTCTACCATGAGTTACCAATTTAAATTCATGTTATCGTTTGCGTAGCGCAGCTTGATGCTATTGTTACGTTATGGTACCGTTTTCAGTTACATTTCGACTCCACAGAGGCACTGTACGAAATCCCAAAACAAATATTTCACGCGAACGATAACGTAAATTTAAAGTGGCAACTCGTAAGACGTACTGATTACGGCACAAGGCTCGGCACCTACCATTAAGTTCTAATACACTCGGCAATTTGGGGTGTTCCGGTCACAAGGACTGCAGCATTTAACTCATTCGTCCACAATAAGTCCAGCATTTGTTCTCACGTACAAAAAGATTCGGTGACTCTTTTTTTTGTCGAACCATCGATACGTGGAACGCTCTCCCAGCGCATGTGTTTCCTTGCTGTTATAGTCTTGGGATCTTCAAGCGGGGCGTGAAAAGGCATTTTTGCAGGCCTTCAAGATGAGTGTGACCAGGTCAGTGGTATCTTTGCATTACTGTGCTTGTCAGCCTCATGTCTGGACCGCTGAGGTGAGCTGAGCTGACTAGTGAGGTCATCTTGACGGGCACTATAAAAACAACTTGCTTCTACTCTATTTAGGATGTATTCTTGAGCATTATGTTATATTAACTAAAACTTTTGATTAGTCTCCGTATATTATCGAAACGGAACGCAACAGAACATGAGCTCACCGGTCGATGGGCAGCAAAACGGCGATTGATTCCCATTCGCACGGTTCTTTGAAAGGAAGTCAAGCGATTATCGCCAGGGCGAGTAACGCTTGAAAAGATATCAGAAGCTAAAATCGCGTGAAGATGGAAGCTGTTTTGACCCACATTTATAGGGATTGCTGCTAGCACCGGGATTAGGTGAAAGTTTATATTTCGCAACAAATGTGACGCAATCATATTAGCAGGATATCGAGGCCTATCTATACGTTACTGTATCGTTATAGAGGGAATTAAAATTGAATGACCAATAATATAATTATTAACATAACATAACGTACCATCACGACTTTATCCTAAACGGGGTAGTCAGAGGCAACTGTGTCGTGATGGTGAACGAAGCACTCTAGTACTAGAACCCAACGTGGTAGGTGGTGAGCCTTCCGCCGTTATCCGGGTAGATTTGTTTTTTATCGATGTTTTTCATCACCGGAAAGTTAGTCGGATATTTATGTACACAAAGATTTTGGATCTGGCCAGATTTTAACTCGGGACTACACTATCCACGATCTGAGTTCGGGTGCTGAACCACTAGGCCAGGTGTTCCAGGTTAAATTGGAATGTAATAATTAATTAATACTAGAGGATGTAGTAAACCTAGGTTTACCCGGGTATACTTACGAGTAGCATTACCCAAACGATATGGGTAAAGTTATGTCAGTTAAATAAAAATTGACGTAAAAAAACATTCAAATAACACATGATATTTAACGGAAACAAATGAGGTTACTTTTCTTGGCATTCTTTTAGATGATAAGTGCACATGGGAAAAGCATATATAAATATGCGCCAGACAACACACCTCTTGTAATGGGTCTCGAAGTAGGGATTAATATCCCTGTGTTACGAGGTACCACACAAGGAAATAAGCTAGGGGCGTCTCCCAGCACACCCAGACCCGAGTCAATTCAGAAAAGATCGTTTTCTAAATTGACCCGACCGGGAATCGAACCCGGGACACTACGGAAATCGAGGTGAGAAACCGTGCTACAGCGCACTACGCCAACCGTGTCGTCAAAATATATGCAAGCTAAGCAATAAAATATATTCATACGCTTATGCCCTGTGGAGGCTTGGACAAACTGCGAGCAGAGCAGTAGCTCTTCAAGCTTATCACAGAAACGTGAGCTTGATTCTGCGTTATGGCACAGTGCTGTGGGGTAACTCATGTCATATAAATAAACTATTTATTGCACAAAAATCGTGCGTTAGGGCCATTTATGATGTGGACAGTTTGGTCTCGTGCAGACCTTTGTTTACGGAGCTCAAAATCCTAACCGTTCCTTGTTTATATATATATATGAGGTGTGTATATTTGTCAAAACACACACCGAGCTATCCAAGTGTTTCAGCGATTATCCGCGGATCATGATCAGCTGAAGACGACCGAATAAACTAGTTCTGCCAATAATGAAAACGACAATGTGTTCTAGGAGCAGCCTAGTAATGGCCATTAGAATATATAATAAATTACCAATGGACTTAAAGAATCTATCATTAATTCCATTCAAGTAGATATAAGTTGAAAGTTTGGCTCATTCAAAATTGCTTTTACAACTTAGCTGAATATTTTGATATGGGAATTTAAATTATTGTGTTTGAAATCGATTGTGTGTGTGCTTGTGAATTAATGAATGTATTATAATTTTAATTTTAAAAGTTGACATTATTTAATTGCTATATACAATTGTATTTGCATGCCTCAATGGGTGAATGTGTCTTGTTTACTTTCAATTTTGCTCTACCACCTAAAATGTACCACATTCTTGCGAAATCTTAGTCTTACAAAATAATAAGTAAAACATAACAATACATGATAATATTCGCGAGGAGCGAAGCTATTATATTACCATTTTAGATTTACATAAACCAGTTTGGATACACTTAGGTAAATATCAAATCAAAACTCATTTTGATTTGAGATTTCCCCACTCATTTACTTATCAAAACTCAGTTCTAAATGACTAACAATTTACGATACTTTGTGTTCCGACAAACGCGAGCAGAACGTTCCGCGTTTTATGAAATTCAGTTCAATATTATTAGCACTAATTAACCCCTTTACATCATTTATGGTTTTGACATCAGCCCTTCTGACTGAGTGCTTTGGTAGCTTAATGAGATAATGATTTGTTAGTTGTGGTTAATTAACGCTCTAACAACCACTTACTTACCTATTTAATAGAGCATTGATACAGCGGGTTCAATTTTCAGATTCGGCAAATTATGTTTATTAGATGAAATATTTGGTAAGAGCGTCGTTAAAGCTAACAGCCAATTGAATTGTACTGATTGATATGAGTTTACCAGTGGGTCAGTTTATGAATATGTTATTAATCAGTCTCTGACATCCATAGTTAAGGTTTTAGGGATAGATGACCTTTGTGTCAGTTGTAACAGATAAGTATTGTACACTTTTACAGGTAACAATGGTATGATTAAAACTAAAAAATAAACAAGACAACACAATAGCACATAATTCACCAACATACCCCACATGCTAACTTACATCACACATGCACACTCACATCACACACATGCACACTCAGTCCCACACAACACACATGCACACTCACACCCACACTACACACACCAGCTAACACATCACACATGCACACTCACACCACACATATGCAAACTCAGCCTCACACAACACACACCCACTAACACAACACGAACACACCTACACTTCACATACACTCATTTACTATTCTAAGACATTATGATAGTTTAATTAGATGTTTGTAAACTTAAATATAAGCGTAGATGAACGAATCTTAAGAGCACTTTGTTAAATTGTAAAAACTTTAATCTCCATTTTCCTTATATTAATATTATTATTTTTTATGTTTAATTTTTTTATTCAATTTTTTGGCTCTAAATTCACGAGTAACTTAAAGTATTACTACACTGGTCCGATGGTGGTAGCCGGAATTCTGTAACACAGGATTTCCTACTACAGGTTCCGTTCTCTTACGTTGGTTACATTCTACAACAATCAATAAACCTTTCGTATTGTAACATTATTTTAAGATTTCTATGTAGACCATTGTGGTTGTAAATAAATGTTTTAATTATTAGCGAGAACACACGCGGGGATTCCACCATAGATCGCATCGTCATTTACCATCAAGAGCGATTGCGTTCAAGTGATGTCTAGTTTCATATTTTAAAAAAAGTTTTGATGCTGCTGGGGCAGAAACATTTTTAGTGTACTCATTTTCAGCAGTGGAGCTCATAGGACAAAAAAATATAGCAAAAAAACTACTAAATAAAAATAAACTTACATAAAATAATACTATTACTATCATTATTCAACATAAATTAATGTGACTCTACCACCGGTTCGGAGGTGGTTTCCGATCGAGAAGACTCCGGAGAGAAACTCGATGGTTACTCTTTTCAATTTTGTTTATAAACACAAAAATTGAATTGACAGAGTAAAGTCATAACAAAAAATGTGCAGAGGAGCAGATTATACCTAATATGACCACAAATTCTTATCATTTAAGAAATCCTCTACACTATAATGACCTCGCTTCATTAACTTAGCTTTAATTTGTGGCTTAAACTTGTGAAGAGGCAGTTCAACAAGAGTTTGCGGAATCTTATTGAAATTTTTACACATTGCCCAACAAATGAGTTCCCTAGCATAAGCAGTCTTAGAGTGGGAGTTCCGAGCTTATTTTATTTCCAGTATTACGTTTATGAACATCCCTGTTTTTCTTGAAGAGATGCAAGTTTATACGTACATATACTTACTACATTGTCATAAATAAATATAGAGTACACAGTTAAAATATCTATCTCTTTGAATACTTTATAGGAGAACACCGTGAGTTGTTTCAGTTGAGTTTGAATGAAAAATTGAGTCAACAACTACACACATCAAAAGTGTCTAGGGATCAAGCATTTTTATGCGGATTTCTTGAGATTGAGATGTGGCTTTGTAATAAATTTATGATTTTATAATTTTATATGGATCCTTTTTGGTGCATTTCATAATTTGAAACAGAAACTGTAAATCAAATTCGAGTAAAAGATGAAAATCAGCTGTCAATATTTTCCCTATAAAAACATACAACGCATTGAAGACATTATTAGTGCTACGGTTTCCCTACTACTGATTAAAACCAACGTTATTATGGAGCGGCGACGTCATTTAAGCAGGGAAGAAATGCTCAGAGCCGTGGGAATGATAGAAGCTGGTTCCCGGCAACGTACTGTGGCTTTAGCTCTGAATACAAGTCAGAGTGTTATCAGTCGACTTTGGACACGTTACCGAAGCACTGGTACCGTGGCTGAGCGCCATGGAGGACGGTATCGCTGCACCACACGGAGACAAGACCGATACATTCAAATCACAACTCGAAGAGCTCCAACAATAACCGCCATGATGTTAGCCGTGAGGCTTCATCACTCTTCAGGGAACTTAATTAGCGACCAAACAGTCAGAAACCGCTTGCATGAAGTGAACCTTCATTCCCGAAGACCGCTAAGGGTACCACCTATAGCAATGCACAATCGTAGGATTCGATATCAATGGGCTCTTGAACACAGAAATTGGGCAGAAGAACAATGGCGTTTCGTGTGCTTTTCTGATGAGTCTCGTTTTGGTATGAGACCGGATACAAGACGTATACGACACTGGAGAACCCCTGGACGCCAACAGCGATTAAAATCCTGCCAGGAAGTCCATCCTTATAGTGGTGGAACCATCATGGTATGGGCGGGTATTTGGATCGGCGGAAGAACTGAGTTGATTTGGATCAGAGGCAACCTCAACACTCAAATTTATGCTGAGACGATTGTATCAGACGTCATCGTTCCTCTACAAGTGCAAATCGGTCCCTTATTTCAGTTAATGCATGATAATGCACGACCGCACACCGCAAGAGTTGTAAGACAGACTCTCGCCGCAGCTAACATCAATGTCCTGCCCTGGCCTGCTTTGTCGCCAGACTTGAACCCGATTGAGCATGCATGGGATATGCTACAGAGAAGAGCTCTGCCGAATATGGAGGGTATCCAGTCGCAAGAAGACCTTTTTTTGTTGTTGCAACGAACATGGGCGGCCATTCCACAGCGTGATTTGGATGAACTCATTTTGAGTATGCCAAACCGATGTTCTTGTGTTGTTAGTGTTCGCGGTAGAAACTCGGATTATTAATTGTTTAAGTTACCCAATAAAATTTTAAAGAAAACTGTTATTTCAGTCTTTTTTTCGAACTTTAATGTTAGTGGTACAAATGTCAAAAATCCCTTTATTAGGAAAATGGCAAATTTCTTTATTAATGCAAAGGTGACTTGGTTTATCGTTACTGTAGACAAACGAAAACACTTTATTTGATGAATCCCTAAAGAAAATTTTAATTAATATCAATGAGGAGAAAAGTTGTTGCAAAAATATATGTTGATCCCTAGACACTTTTGATGTGTGTAGTTACAAGTAATGTAATTAGCCTATAACTAGTCTGGCCATAATTACTGTTCCTACATAAAAACTTATTTTTTTCAACTATTGAATTATTTTGAATTTGGAATGCGTTTATCAATTTAAACCTTTTTTACGATTTCGCGCCATTTCACATATTTTTTATGAAAGAATTCAACTGAAATGTAATTCCATAATGGTTTGGGCATATGGAAAGGATGGATGAAAGGCGATTAACGAAACAAATTCACAAGGCGAGGGTGGATGGAGCTGTTGAAAGGGGAAGGCCTAGACGGACGTACTTAGGACAAGTCCAAGACGTGCTCAGAAAAGGTCAGGTCAGGAGTACCCATAATCGACGAGCATGTATGAAAGGATTAATGAGAGTGGAAGACGCGCAAGAGGTGTGTCAGGACCGTAGCAAGTGGAAAGATGTGGTATCTGCCTACCCCGTTGGGAAAAAGGCGTGATGGTATGTATGTATGTAATTCCAGAACTAATTAATAAAATACGCAAAACAGCAAAAAGGACTATATTTTTTTGTACAATTTACAGACAGACAGGAAGTGTATGCACAGATAATAGACGATAGGTGGCGTATTAAATCCAGTGTTGCAATTAGTACATATTTTTTAACAATTATCAAATTACAATATGGAACGGGGAGTTAAATAAAATAGGATTGCAGGAAAGTTAAGTAAAAGTAAAGTAAAAAAGTAAACAATATCTTTATCCATATAGACTTATAAAAAGTAGGTACTTATGACAAGTCAAATACAAGAAAAAAAATTATTAGCAAAATCATACTAAAAATAATTAAACATAACGTGACTCTACCACCGGTTCGGAGGTTGTTTCGGAGGCAGTGATCGCCTTGCACAATATGGGTATGGAGTGTAGGTCATATTCCAGACACTTGAAAAGTTTGTTATCAGACAAATGGTCGTATATCGTACTATCAACAGATACAATAACACTTCCTCTGTCGAAGACCATAAAAAATCAGGGCAGCCACGTGCTGTTAAGAATTACAAATGCTTTAGAACCCATAATTTGTCGAAACCCCATTAAGAAGCAAAAAATCTTATCGCGAGAATTGGATATATGCGCTAGGACTCTGTCGCGTATTACAAAACAAGACCTGAAGCTTGATGCATAACGTCGATAAACAGGACATGCCCTAAATCGATCTTTACAATTCCGAAAACGCCTTCTGTCGCGATACGCGCTTCTGTTGTGAATGGCACAGAAATATTACTTTACCGATGAAAAAAATTACACGATTGAAGAGCACTACAATGAGCAAAATGATAAAGTGCACGCTCATAGTTATAAAGAAGCCGCTCAAGTGGTCGGAAAGGTACAATCCAAATTTTTATATGTTAAAGTCACAGGCCTTTAGTATTCACAAACTTAATAATATAAAATTACTCATCTTAAAAAAATAATTAAAAATAAAAGAAAATAACCGAATCGGTCGATGTTTTTGTTCTGAATCGGGGGGCTGCTCAAATAATGTACTTTTCTTGTTCTTTCAAGTGTACTCTGAATTTATTTGTTGTAAAACAAAACAAAGTTCAAAAAAGTAACTATTGAGTTTCTTGCCGGAGTCTTCTTACTATGCAACGTCCGAACCGGTGGTAGATTCGCATTAAGTTTATTTACGATATGTTCCTACTATTTATTTTTTTATTTACGTTTATTATTATTTATTTTGGGAATTTTGACATTTCATAAGTGCGGGCGCCGAGACGACGCAAACGTCCAAATTACGCTAGTGTCGGGGTCGCCAGTAAGACGCTGACGCTCAAATAACGCTAGTTTGGTGTGTCTGGAAGCCAGATCCTGCGGATTTTGGGCCGAGCTCTCATACCACTATATAGACGGCCTCGGAGACATTGGAGCCAACAACTAGTTATCACTAAGATAAGCGCACTAGGATGCGCGCCACGATAACGAATTTTGTCATTTCTCTATTTCGTCCTACCATCCCTAACATGGCAGCTGTTATCGTGACTTAATATTTTGTACGTGACATTCAATTGTCGAAAGACGCCTTACATGGCGCCTTATTTTTGTCGCGGTTTTGAAGGGATGTCTCGATCTTTGCGAGAAATAACATTTCGGTATTTTTTGTGAACATTTTGGACAACTTGTCTCGCCTACGTCTTTTGTCGACTCGCAGGAAGAGAAACGAGAAATTACTCGCTGTTGCGTAATTTAGCCTAGCTGAAATTCTTCTGCAGGTGCCGAAAAACCTATTCAATTTCATTTTAACTCGTAGTCTTTTATCAGCCCTTTCTCCTGCCAGCTAGAAGGGGAGATACCTTATCTTAAATTAGATATATCTCCAAAACAAACAAGCGGCTCCAAGTACGTGACGGCAATCCCGAGTAGCTACAAGTACGGTAGCTCAATGAATGCAGAGATGTTTAGTGATGTGCAGCGGTGCCCGTGGTTTTAAAAAAAACATTCTTTAGGGGAAGCAAATATCGAAAAAAATATTTCTCGGTATTTCCGGCCTTATTATATAATCATGTTTTCGATTAATTTGCTCAAACATTAAAAATAAACCTTATTTATTTACTGTTTTCATGCACAAATTCACAAACTTGTTAAATATCGACCCTGTTAAAAGCATCGCAATGAATGAAGGATGGAGTGGAGGTATCAAATTAGAACTAATATTAAATTTACTCGGATTTGCAAAATATGCGGCAATTGTCTTATAGCACAGAATTCAAATGGAATCATAATCATCATCATATCAGCCATTGGAAGTCCACTGCTGAACATAGGCATCCCCCAATGATTTCCACCTATCCCTATTAGAAGCGGCCTGCATCCAGCGATTCCCTGCGGACTTGACCAGATCTCGCGGAGGGCCGTCATACGCATCGCCTGCCGATACGTGGTCTCCACTCGAGCACTTTTCTGCCCCATCGGCCATCAGTCCTCCGAGCAAATGTGTCCTGTCCACTGCCACTTCAGCTTGCTAACCCTTTTGGCTATGTCGGTTATCTTAGTTCTACGGATCTCCACATTTCCGATTCGATCTCTCAGAGAAACACCAAGCATAGCTCTTTCCATTGCTCGCTGAGTGACTCTGAGCCTATTTAGGAGGCTCACAGTTAGAGACCACGTCTCGGCACCGTAGGTCATTACTGGCAACCCGCACTGATCAAAGACCTTTATCTTCAGACACTAAATGGAATAATCTATATAAATTAAAATGTGTTGCTAAGTGCCAAACTTGAGAACGGCTCGACATTTTGGTCTATTTTTTTCATATTTGTATTAAGGCACAAACAGGTTATTAAAAATCACGCAATACACCAATTTTCTTTCCCAATACAAACCACTCAGTTACCAGCTGTAAAACAATAACTTTTGACAGAAGCATCTAGTCTAAAATAAAAGAGTTACATACTTTGCTAAAGGACATCGTTTGTTCCCCATACATTGAATACCCACGAACGCACAGCAATGAGAAAATACTAGTTGTGTTCGGAATCATTCACAAATTCTCATCAGGCATTTGCTGAAACACGGACAACATTAGGAACCGTGGCCTACTACAGAATGTATAAGATTTTGAGGTTATACCTAATCGTAAACGATGTACACTTTTTGCTATGTTTTGATAGATATATTGTTTAAGAACGTAAGTGAAGTGATATGAATTAGATGAACATAAAATAAAATTATAAAACAACTTCAAATCAAGAAATAATTAATGCTCATATTCATTCTGTTATTAGAATGTTCGCAGATGGTACCTATGAACTACATTTAAAGCAATATCAGAAACTGTAGTAACGAATTTAAGTTCCTATATGCTTGAGATGAAACACAATTATAGCGCGATCTAAAGGAGTATAACTCCACCTGTTGGTATTACTTGAAACTTATTGGTCATCACTTTCGACAAACCGCCCACGAATCATATCCACCACCAACCATATCAAATTGTGTAGTAGTTACAGAACTTTTTTATTTTTCGTTTCTAACCACAGAATGTCCGTTTACTATGAATAATTGCTAATAAAATAACAATTAAATAGAAGAATTATAATGAAGGACATTCGTTTGTGAATGCTAGGGCCGATTTCGACGGTGTCCTTTGCGGTCAGTTGAGTGTCTTAATGACGTTTTTTTACGAGTAAGTTTTATGTTATAGCTAATTCTGATTGTTTCATAAAGAAGGTCTGGATCATATAATCACTTTTGTTTTTCTTTTGTATGAGATTTATCTCAAAGTTAGACAAGCTGTATCTATCTACATTTTTAAGGACACGATTGGCGTGGTGCGCTGTAGCACGGTTTCCGTAGTGTCCCAGAAACGATATTTTCCAAATTTACTCGTGTCTGGGTGTGCTGGGAGACGCCCCTGGCTTAAATTATTGTCTGGTACCACGTAACATGAGCATATTTGTGCTTACTTCGAGACCATGGCAAGTGGTCTGGAGCACTATTATATTTATTTTTATATTTTTATCAGTTACTTTTGTTGAAATTAAATTATTATTTTTGTAGTTAAATGTCATCTCAGGAATTCCTTAAGAATAGTAATCACACTGTTCTGATTACAATTTTTATCTGATACTGTTCTAAATAAACATTAACCCGGTAAATTCTGAATGAAAAGTTATGAAAACCTAACGCTTACGGCTTCGAGGCCGAGCGGTAACAGAACTCGGCCCGAAACCCGGAGTTCCCGGGTTCAAATACTAGGTCGGGAAAAGTGTGTTTTGGATTTTTTCAGAACATAGCCCGGGTTCCCGCATTAATTTGGCAAGCCAATTGTTGGGGTATTGCGGCAGAGTAAATACGCGGAGGAGATTATAAACAGGTGTCTAATCGGAGTACATCACGATGACTTGATTTCAATGATGGAGTGACAGCTTATAGGCAGCAGTGGGACATAATAATAGGCGACTTACTTTACTTTACTTTGCCTAATCTGTGATTTGAACAAATGACTTGGCATTTCGGGCCCAGTGCTCTTACCATTGACCAATCAAGGCGTCGCCACAAAATAAAGTGTTTACAGAAAGACCACTCTCGCCATATACTATGCTACTATATTATTATTAATAATAATAATGTTTCTTTATTTCAGATTTCTCCATATTATACAATCAAATATCACAAAATCTCATTCAAATTAAAATAAAATTAACATTCTGATTACACATCACGCATACTCTTAGACAGTCTTTAAATTTAGAAAAATCAAGTGGGTACGGGAATTTTTTTTTTAATTTTTTTAATATTTTTATAAATACCTTTTACTATTTTGAGTAACTGATTTGAATATTTCGTTGATCTAGCCGGTAGTTATTTTTTTATTAATTTTTAAATATTGCGAACTCATGACGTCACAAATTCACTTAGTGTTCCCACATGTGTTTTTCCCCGATTTGTGGTAAATAAATAATGAGGAGAAAATCACTGATTTACAGCACTTACGGCTGAAACGGAGCTCGCCGTTCATCATGTAGCATCTCACGAGAATGTGAGAAGTAGAATTCAGATACAATTTATTTTGCCAAGTTCTGAAACCAAACCCTACCTGAAAGGGTTGGGATTATAGCGAATGGCTGTTTTAAGTCCTACCTACCTGTCTAGACAATGGGTGTAAATGAATATACGTATTATTAAAAATAACTTTGTGGAAAAATATTTTTCATTCGGGGGAATTTAAAATCTGCTATCTGACAACACCATTAATACCATGCAGTAGAATCACCTAGCTAAAAATCTCACTTATGTTACAGATCGCGTCATTTAATTGGTTGATGGAAAGATTACCAACCAATCACGTGAAAGGACGGTAATACGACCCAATGGGTTACAATTATTGTGAGATGTCAATTTGATTGCCGTCAAGAGTCCTTTAAGAACCTTAATTTACTCTTTTCGTACTGTAAGGCGGCAGCTGCGTGGAGTCTTTAACACATTGAAGTTTATTGATGGAAACTATCTTAGGGAAACCTCACTTTCCTTTCGGGACACTAGTTATTACTTTTGAATGGAATGGGCGAATGTGGCGTTAGCCATACTCTTAATGATTGGTTCCATGACTACTTGACGTCACGCTCCTATCGTGTGAGGGTAGGCGGCGCGCTCAGCGAGAAGGTGCAAGTGCGGTGCGGAGTGGCCCAGGGGTCAGGATGTGGCCCTGTTTGCTATTTGATGTACGTCAATAGTTTACGTGGAGTGCTGCGTCATTGTACAGCTCACATGTTTGCAGATGATTTATGCACGCTCCTGGCAGGTACCGACCTAGCTGACACGTGTCGCCTAGTTCAACAGGATATGGATGCGGTGGTAAAGTGGTCGCACGACAACGGAATAGTATTAAACTCCGAAAAAACAAAGCTTCTTATTATACATTCACCTTATATAAGTCTTCAAGAATCCCCACCGTTATTGTTCACTCATAGTTATTCTTGCTTACATCGTAAACAAAAAGATTGTCATTGTGTACCTATCGAGAGAGTAGACTGTGTAACTTATTTAGGTGTTAAAATAGATGTTAGTTTTTCCTGGTCTAATCACATTGATTATATTAGTAATAAGCTAAGAACGTTACTTGGCAAGTTTTGCCATTTAAGTTATAAAGTACATTAAAATGTTTATATTTTTCTTTAGTTGAGTCGATTTTGGGTTATGCTCTAGATTGTTATGGCCTTACATTTAAAATATAAATTGAGAAACTTGAATCCCTACAAATTAGATTTTTAAAATTGCTTGTTAATAATAAAACAAAAAGAAACTGTAAAGGTGACTATAGAAAATTGTTTAAAATCTGCAAAATCTTACCAGTTAGCCTTAAGCACAAATATTTGTTAGCATTGAACAATCACGGCAGTCTCGAGCGTGACCATCAGTTGATACACGGCTATGGCACGAGGTCGGTGTGCGCGGGTAAATTTGAAGTACCCAGAGTTTCCAACAGTGACAGAACCCTAAAAAAGCGTTTACCTTATCTGCTAAATAGTTTGCCCGAGGAAATCCGCCTTGAACCGAATAAAAACAAATTCAAAAAAAAGTTAAACTGCACTGCAAACTGTTAATACAATTTTGCAGGGTATTCTTAACTGTATGATAATTTTTCTGTATTAATAAATAAACATAAAATAATAATAATAATGTATGGGACGCGAGACTGAAGGAGTCGGACCGGAGGTTGAAATGCAACTGTTCAAAGCGCATGGCTGTACATAATTAGTTTTATGTAAAGTAAATATGTTGATGTAAGCAAATTGATCATAGTAAAGTTAGGTATAACAGTACGTTGGCAAACTGGGGTCAAATGAATGATTGCTAACGTGTTTAATTGAAAATATCCTAGATCCTTTGCCTTTAAAAATGTTAAATATTTAAACTAGGTATAAAATACAAATAGCTCGAAATGGTTTTCGATTGAGGCCATGTTTGTTTTTTTTTCCCAAACCCAATTGAATACAATGTCAATGAGTAAAAATAAAATAAATTCGGTATGTCAAATAAATAATTAATAGCTGATCAGAATCACATTAAAGTTTAAAAAAAAAAAATTACATCCAGAAGGAGTGTGCGCACCCCAAAATATTGCAGCGATTTATTAGTGCATTGCAATCCAATACCGCCAGATAGGTGACTATTAGATATTAGCTCTGAATTTTAATGAGGTAGGTCAGATTCTCAACGGTATTGAGTGTAAACTGTCTGTGTATGTGTGCGTGATCAAAATGGTGGTTTGTTCTAAGCGGTAAATCTGTCCGGGGCGCGCACCGCATGCGTAATTTGTCACCAATGCCAAAAACGAAACCCTCAAAAAAGTTAAGCCTATATTTTCGTGAAACAATATTTCATCTCCAACCAGGACGTGGCTCGAAGAATAAGCTAACAAAAAGGCAAACACAAAGTTACCAACTTCGCCTATCTGCTAAAAGTTGATCTTTAGTTTTTTGGGAGGATACCTAAATGGCTGACGGTGCAACTACGAGGACTGCTGACTGTCGGTTAGATTAGACACTACGTTGGGGTGATATTCTGAACATCAGAAGTAATGTGACACGAAATACAAGTAACCTGCGAACGGCTAACCAGTTAAATTAGTATTCAGAACTGAATTTCTAGAATCTACAAAATGAATTGACAGCGGTTCAGTAGATGAGATTGTGAAAACAATATGTATTATATGTTCAATAGCTCTGATTCTAATAGAGGCCTGTCATATTTATAAACATAAATAGCTGTGTCAATTTACACTAAGATTTTCTGAAAAAAAATGCTAGCACTATACTAAGGTTACGAAGACTGAAAGGCTCTTACACAAACTTAAATAGAAGACTAAGCCAGATAACACACACTAGTGAACAAACTCTTATGGAAACTGTGGTTTTTTTTAATGTTACTGCCAAAGGCCTTTAGTTTAGCGAAATCATATATTGACTGGCTTTTTAGCGTAATGGCAGCAATCCTGCTTTTAGCGCCGGAGGTCTTTCGATCCCCACCAAAGACAAACATTAATGTGACGAACATTTTTGTTTGTTATGTGTCTGGGCATTGTTATCTATTTATGTATGTCTGAATACATACATAAATAGATAACAATGCAATAGCAAATATTAAGTGCGTTTATCAGTCTCTGACACCCATAGTGCAAGCTTTGCTAGGTTGGCGTGGCATTCAATACAAAAAAATGTAAACTGAGTTTAGAAAATAACTGAATAGAATAGAATAGAATAGAATAATTTATTTACATTAAAATATGGTTTACAAGATGACACATACTTAATAAGATCAGCATATTTACTGAAATTCACCGAATCGTTTAGAATCCCACCCCTCAAGTATTACTCGCGCTCTTCGATTGGTAAGACACCAGACGCCAACTAGAAGTTTTTAAAATATGTAAGTTTGTATCAAGTTCGCGAAGGTCTTGTTATTTTTGCGAGTTCCTAAAGATAGCAGGCTCGCAAACTCATGACGTTTTAGATTTTATAACATATTTGCTCGTAAAGGGTCTCTTATTTCACCAATTTCAATATCGTATTGTAACTCATTACGTACTTGTGCGTTATTATAATGTAAAACGTACAAGTTTATTTTTATTAAGGTAAAGCCTGGTAAAACGCACGATTTATCAAGATGCTCCGTCTAAAACGAACGGTAGTTTTTAAAATCTTAGCAAAGAGCTTTTATGAACTTGTTCTCTAAGTAGTCTGTGTGTCAGTGTAACAGCAGAGCACAGCTGTCATACTATAAATATTTAATTTTTATTTTTTAATTTATTACTTATTTGTAGCATTAGGCAAACTTTTTATATATAGAGCTATTGAGCATATAATACATATTGTTTTCACATTACGACACTTTTACACTTACAATTAGCTCACTTTCTCTACTTAATTTATTGCATACACACACACTTACAGTTTACACATACATATATCACGAATGACGAACACTCGACAGGCCCTGCGAGAATACCACCGTCTCTGCAGTTTTGTGCTGCAGAGACACATGCTGAGGCAGTGGCCTGATTAACCCATTATCTGTTAAAACCTTTTTTTTTGTATCACCTTGTTATTGTTTATTGTCTATGTTCATTATTATATTGTTTGTATTTGTCGGGTTAATAAATAATTTTTCTTTCTTTCTTTCTTTTTTTATGTCAGAAATGAGGTCAACATTTTATCAAAAAAATAACTTTGGAAGATAAAACATAATACACACATCAACATGGTCTAGGGATATTTCAATTAAACCTAAATAACTAAAATTCTATTACCTTTTTGTAGAGACACCTACACATTATAATAAACCTTGTTTAATAGCCTATCAAATCTGATAAACAAACTTTTAGATAAAGTTAAATTTTAAAAAACTTAGAAGAAGAGGAAAAACTCAAACAAAATTTCAATCTTAACTTTATTTTTGAAACATCAAACCCTAAACAAAACAAATATTTTTTTTATAAAAATTGTTGAAAACTTAAAACTAATAATCCGTGGATCCACCTAAGACTTTCCAGATACATATGCAGCAGTTCTGCATACTCAAAACAAGGGTGTCAATATCCTGTTGTGGAAAGTATTCCAAAGTAGTCCCAAGTCCTGCTAAGATGCAAGAAAAGCTGGTTTTCATGCACAATATCTTCAGGGAAATTCCTAAGAGCTCTTCTCTGAAGCATATCCCATGCATGCTCAATAGGATTTAAGTCAGGGGATTGTGCAGGCCAGTTTAAAGCTTCGATATCATGCTGTTGTAACCAACTTGTAACGATACGCGCCGTATGTGGACGGGCATTGTCGTGCATTAGCTGGAAATTTTGTCCCATTTGCTGTCTGTGGGGCAAGATTACAGGCTCTAACACCTCATCTCGGTATTTTAGAGCCTTGTATCCAAACGAGGTCCGTTCTACCACCGAGACGAATTCCTGCCCAAACCATAATCGTGCCACCGTGATATGCATGAACTTGTTGTGGGTGCTGCAGTCCATTCCAACTTCCAGGTTCTCTCCAAACGCGTACTCTTCGCGGATAAGGATGAAATCCAAACCTGGATTCAGCAGTGAAAAGCACAAGTGACCATTGAGAATGGTTCCAGTTTTCGTGTGCAATAGCCCATTGTAATCTTCTTCCTCGATTGCCTCTCCTTAGCGCTGGTACCCGAAGTGGCCCGTCTTCTCAAAGTTTGACCGCTTTCCAGCAAACCATACTCTCTTTGTAGCCTTTGAACCAATTGCATCGCCGTTACATTTGGTTAACTTTGTGCAGCATTTACTATGAATCGGTCCTGTACATGTGTTGTAATGCGTTAAGGTCCTCGATGCCGTTCCACCACTTCCCCCGTGACACGATAACGTGACCAAAGCCTGGATATAACGCTCTGACTAGTCCTCATGGCTTCAGAAACCGCAATTTGGGTAGCGCTAGCTTGAATCATGCCCACTGCTCTTAACATTTCGTTCCTGGTCAAGTGTCTACGTGGCATGATTAAATGAACACCGGAGATGCGTTTGACAAAGATTTATAGAAATTTATGGAGTTTTAATCAAGTTAGAAGTTCGTGAAGATTTACTTCTTTGGAAGAAATTCAATGAATGCGAATTTCATCATAAAACAAAACCTTTTATATACAAATTTGAATTTAAAAAAGGGACTTAATAATGTTTTTATAATCTGTCATTAATAGTTTTTTGTAAGGCCAGTACATTTAAGATATTTAAAAAAAATGTTGTGTGTAAATAAATATTTGATTCTTTAATTTCATTAATTTTGACAATAAATTACAACCATTTATCTGTAACAAAAACACAAAAATATTAAGTTACTTTATTAGTAATACTGACTGTTTTTTATGCCTTTGCCTTAAAAAAAAGCGCTGATGCGCGCGCAACGCTAATTTGTAAACAAGTAAAAAAATATATAACTGCTTTAACAAGTGATTATAGATTAAATCTTTAATTTTATTAGTTTATTAGTTTAAGAAAGTCCGAGTTTTATTTATTTCCTCGCAAATATGTTATAAAACGTCGTATGACATCCGTGCGCTTTGATAATTACAGCCTCTGCTTTCTTGTTGCAATATCGCCTCGGTTGTAATCTTCAACTTACCGCACATATATCATAATGTACTATTAAAACTTAGTAAGAAAATGTTGCTGTTTAATTTTCTTTACTTTATTTGCATGGATTCTAGCGTACAAACTCTAGACAAATTTACCTTAAAAGGTGCCAAATAAGCTATATTCATTGAAAGAGAAAACAGCATTCTAGCTAGAGTGTCCTAGGGAAAGCCACTATTATGTTGAAATGTTTCGATACGCGAAGTTGTTTTCCATACCGTCCTGGCGTGTTAAAAAATAAGGGATAACAACAGGCGCATAAAACAGAAAACAGATCCTTCACAAAAAATATAGCCCACGAGTTTATCAAAAAAGCGACTCAGGAAAACCATGTCTTTTTACGCAAAACCCTGCATTATTTCTTGCTTTATTTCCGCTACGTCACTCTAATCTCCTCCTGTTTTTCTGAAAAATGAATTGTGACAGCATTACATGTATACCTACTTGCTACGACACTGACAACATTAGGATAAAATATTATTATTTACATCTTATTCTAGTTGCCTTGGCTTCTTTACAACACACAACCAAAGCACTTTAACGCCATCTGTTAGTATCTAAAGAAACTAACATAAAGCATAAATTTTTGTTAGAGTCTAGTAGAGCTTGTCTAACTAGAAATTACGAAGAAATGACGCACCACAGTACTTTCTTATTGCGTCCATTATAATATATGAAGCCAATAAATCTATCTATTGTATGACTTGATTTCAATGATGGAGGCCTTTGCCCAGAAGTGGGATAATAAATAGGCTAATAACATGACTTTATGTAAGCGTGATGGCGGTGGAGGGGCGCGTCATTTCAGATAAGACAAGCTCTAGAAGTCTACTAGTAGGTACTTCTGTTGCTGACCGTACAAGGTTTTCTTTTGTTTTATTTTGTTTTGTGGTTTGGGGCCCATTTTAACATGATATTAAGATGTCCGAAAAATGTATTTCGTTTTATATTTTAAGAAGTTATACTATTTATGTATTTTCCCCCACCATACACTAAAGAGATTCCCAAGATCCGCGTCTAATCGACCGGAGATGACAAACATTTTTATTTGTCAACGGATATTATTTACGGACCCCATATATGGGTTTCCTGCTGCTTCTAAAGGCCTACTACTCAATACAAGGCGTGATCTTGGGTGGAATGAAGCAAGACCTTCTTGACAGGTCGTAATGAGCCATTTTTGTATTATGAGATCAATGCCTAAGCCGTGTTTTCCTTGGTTAGTAGCCAACGTCACCAAAGAAGTGAAAGGGGACTGATACTGTGTTTCCTAATATTAATTTAAATATTGTTCGTTAACTTCTCTTTAGTCGAGTAATAATGATACCGGCTTTTAATCAGCTCGACCTTGTCTAGTAATTATTTATTAATCTATACAAATATATAGTGGTTCAGCACCCGAACTTAGATCGTGGATCGTGTGCTCCCGAGTTCAAATCTGGCCATAACCAAAATCTTTGTGTTCATTGTTATATATCCGACTTACTCTCCGGTGATGGAAAACATCGATAAAAAACCAAATCAACCCGGATAACGACGGAAAGCTCACCACCTACCACGTTGGGTTCTAATACCATTGGTGAAAAGTGGGCTTCTGAGTGTTTCGTTCACCATGACAACACAGCCACTTGCCTCTGACTACTCCGTTTGGGATTAAGTCGTGATGGTATGTTATGTGTTGAACGAAACTTCAGTAACACTATTTCGATATGTCTTCAAAACCATAACCAATTTTTTTTTTTCTCCTTGGGTAACATACACACAAACAAAGTTTTCATACGGATCTCCAACGTTTTTGAAAAATGTATATGCCGTTAGTAATCAGGGATAATGTACCTTTTTAACAGTGAAATAATTTTTGAAATCGGTTCGCTAGCTTAGGATATTACCTACCTCAAACATACAAACTCACAAATGCTTCCCTTCTTATATTAATAGTGTAAATAAATAAATAAATATGCGCCAGACAACACACCTCTTGTAATGGTCTCGAAGTAGGGATTAAGATCCCTGTGTTACGGGTACCACACAAGGAAATCAGCCAGGGGCGTCTCCCAGCACACCCAGACCCGAGTCAATTCAGAAAAGATAGTTGAATTGACCCGACCGGGAATCGAACCCGGGACACTAAGGAAATCGAGGCGAGAAACCGTGCTACAGTGCACTACACCAACCGTGTCGTCAAAAGTGAAAATTAAAAAAAAAAAATGTAGATAAGTTATTTTCAAAAAAATAATTTCACCATATAGCTCACACTGAATAGAAATAAATTTTAATACTATTTTGAAAAATGTACTTTTTAATGACAGAGGCCTTTTGAAGTCCTATCTTGAGAGGAGAAAGATACTACTGGTTTTTCGTATGCTGTATGATTCGCAACTGATAATTCCAAAGAAAATTATAGATTGCTTGCTTTTTACGCAAACACTTTACAAATGCAATATTAATTCCGCGAGTTACATTTGTACGTCAAGTTGTTTCATTTGATAAAAAATCTTTTACATCGCCAGCTTTTTATTACCTACATGTATAGATTAGGCTTATTTCAGCCAGTTTACCAAGTGTGCGACATCTCAACGGCTTACGCAACCGAACCTTTCACGTTGTCAAGCCATTCCAGCACATTTGATCCCCCCTCATTTACGTGCGAGGAGTGACTCAATGCATTCCCCCTGCGGCCTAGACCCACTTCGTTACTTTGCGATTGGGCTTTTAAAGTTACAGTTCTGTATAAAACATACCATCACGACTATATCCTAAACATCGTCCTGGTGAACGGAACACTCAGAAGCTCACTTTAAATATCCCTGGACATTATTCCACACAGCGCCATCTAGCCCCAAAGTAAGCTAATTAAAGCTTGTGTTATGGGATACTAGACAACGGATAAACATACTTAAATACATTTTCTTTTGTAAATACATACTTATTATACATAGGAGACACCCAGACCAGTACAAACAGACATGTTCATGCACACAAATGTTTGTACTGTGCAGGGATCGAACCCGCGACCTCTGGTGTAGTAGCCAACTTCTTAACCATTACACCAAGTCGGTAGTCAGTTCTGTATAAAACATACCATCACGACTATATCCCAAACAGGGTAGTCAGAGGCAAGTTGCTTTTTCTGTCCTGGTGAACGGAACACTCAGAAGCTCACTTTTTACTAATAGTATTAGAACCCAACGTGGTAGGTGGTTAGCATTGCGTCGTTATCCGGGTCTTTTCTTTGCCGATGTTTTCCATCACCGGAGAGTACTTAAAAAGTCACAGCACAAAATCACGCCGCGGCAACAGCACCGCTCCAACCCGGCATCGCCTCGTATTAAAAAGCGGGCCGCCCGCCGTCCACTTTTTCAAATTGACATTGTAAAATATAACTAGAATACACACAATTCAATGCTCTTATTTGAATGGCTAGTTAATTGCTGAGTTGGAGCCGTGCCGGGATAGTGTGCTATGACCATTAGTCGGAAATTGGTCAATAAACACAAAGATTTGTTCCGTTTTTACTGTTTTTCATATTCTAGGTAATCTAGACACAATAAACGTTAAAGTTATGATACTGAAAAGTATCAACGCCTCCGTGGCCGAGTGGTGACAGAGCCCGGCCCAGAATCCGGAGTGTGTTTGAGATTTTTCAGAATATAGCCCGGGTTTGTGATTACCAACCCATCTAAACATCCTTGGCATGGATGTTCGTAGCAACCTAAGCCAACAGGACTACATTGAGAGCGTCATTAGCGTCATAGCGGATACGAAGGTAGGGCATGTAAAATTTGCACAGGTTACAGATCTTTATTGATATTAGACAATGTATTTCGTAGTATATTTATTTTCATTTGATTTAAGTAAAATGAACAAGTAACGAGATGGGAAGAAGCCTCAAAGCTGCACTTACGCGAGGCGCCGAACGCGGTCACGTACATACCTTTTCGAGTGTCCTCTACAAAATCTGACCATTTTCTTTTAAATTGATACTTGACTTTCTGGCTTTGTGCAAATCTTGCACTCTCTTTCCTTGATAGTCGCCGACTCGTAAAAGCATAGAATTTGTACGTGCTTATAGCTGATATGATTAAATGAATATCTACATTAGCTACTTAGGTCTAGAGGTTGGGTCTGAGTGTTATCAAATTAAAAAGAGTTCAATTTATATATTTTCTCGCTTTTAATTCCGTAGTGTCCCGGGTTCGATCCCCGGTCAGGCCAATTCATTTATCCCTACTTCGAGACCACGACAAGAGGACCAGGTGTGTTGTGTGACGCATATATATTTATTTATATCATGTTTAGTCCGACTTCAGCCTTTCCCTCGTGTTACAATTTCCCACCCTGTATAATCTATCATCCCATGTTTCAGCTGGATTATAGGACATCTATTTTATATGCATAGGGTATAATAGAGCAAGTTACTATCTCATTTAACGGCAATTTGCATTAGGATCGTTCATTCCAACGTGTTCCGGGAACCCTACATCGATAATTTGTTCTTATATTATGCTTCCTTTGTTCTTAAGGTATATTCAGTTATGTTTTGTGTTATAATAATCACACAAAATATGTATGAAGCCGCCGAAGGATCCAATATGCATATAGTGTACCTAAAGGACGATGAGAGTTAATTTATGGTTCCTTTGCTACTGTTCATCTTTCCTCTGTGCGATTAGGCCCAAACTCACACAAACTAACTAGAAAGTGACGACGGTAATCCCAAGATTGTTTGTTTCTTGTAACTTGATTTTACTCTCGGCACGTCCAGCGAGCCTTTGGGCGTTGTAATAACATTTTATTTTGACATTTGTGACACGCACGTCCGGACTCCCCCGGTGTTACGCGGTGACATTTTCTGTCAACGTTTGGTCTCTCGGCGATCAATTTGTTCCTTTTTACAGAAAACTGTTACTTCATTCATTATTACATTAGAAATAATAAGCAGGTGTGCTAAAATGAATGACAATTTGCATTTGACGTTGCCATGACGATGACATACCTGAGTATAACCTGGCTAAATTAAAAACCCCTTCCGCCACAACGAATGACGGGATTATGTAACATTTTAGATTTGGTAGAGTTGTGACAGTAAAAATGTGTTCGAATAAAAACCCCTGCGTGTTGTATCGAGAACGAAGGTAGTCTTTATTATTTAAGTCTTTATTCATCAACCGTACATTTTTGGTTTTATACCAACATTTTCATCATTTTGGTCAAAGTTATGAAGCTGATTATTTTATGCATCAAAGTACAATTAAGGATGATTCAGTTGGGCAAAGAAAAAATTTGAAAAATCTTCTACTTTTAAAAAAATAAAAAATTTAAACTTTTAGGTCCGAAATTCTCAGAAACTCAGAAAAAAAATCATAACTCGAAAACTATGAACAATCGCGGAACATACATGGGGGTGATTCGGGTACCCCAAGGGGTGCTCTTTCTGTGGGCTTCCGCTTGACACTTCTTTTTGAGACAACCTGCATATGAGAGACGCCTATACTGAGAAGGCTGAGAATGATTATGACGACAGAAATTAGTATTTGTTTTTTCATGCTGAATACTTCTGTGATAAACGAGCAAACAGACTTGCTGATGGTAAGCATTTTTTTGAGCGTCCTATTAAGTAAGCATCTCTAAAACCGAACTGTACGGGCCCATCGCGAATCGTGAATATAAAACTTAGGTCAGGTATATTTCAGACTGGCATGCAGGAGCAATGGCAGAGATCTTGCATATAGCACTTATGGTTTTGGCTTCGATCCCCGCCCAAGACTAACATTTGTTATTGTGAATTTAGGCACCCAGAGTAAGCTCTGCTTGGTCTAGTTCTGAGGTGATGGATGAAGGTCCCAACTTTTAAACCTTAGAACTTGACGATGAGCATCGCAAGGTGTCACGTATATAAAGTCATTATTAAGCATTTTCTGGCTTAGTTTCTTCACAACAAAAAAGTAAACGCGCCTTCTAATTCAAAGAAGACGCAACAAAGTATGGTACTGATTCTTCTTCCTCAGGAAAAAGTGCTAATATTAATTTCATCTGCAACGAGATTTGAACAAGCCTCGGTTATGAGATTCACCACAAAAGGGAAGGATAAAAGTCGCAACACGTTGATATTTTTAACGAACGCCTAGAGCTTAAATTTCGCGCACACAAAAGTCGGATTAGCAGAGTGTTAAGACTTTTTTGACGCTACCGAGCTGATAAAGTTGAGCTTATGATGTTGAGAAAGGCGATTTTATACTTTTAGGATAATAACAATTAGTTATAATTTGTTTTATTAAGATTGCAAACTAGAAGGATGTGTATTCCCTTATGTGGCAGTGCTTAAACATTTTGTACTCTGGTGACATTACCTTTTCCTTTTTTGAAAAGTGTGATATTTAAATTATGTGAAATAATAAACTGAGCAAATAAAGATACTGAAATGCGCCCCAGAGTTAATACGTCGGCCACATAACACTGTTTTTAGAATATTTAGAGGCTCACATAGTATTTTAAGTGGTTAGGTTAGTATGTTACTCCATTAAATACTATCCTTAAATGATTAATACTCGTAAAGATAGAAACTAGAAAAATTCGACCTGGTCCTGGGACTCAAGCGGGATTCGAACCCGCGACCTTTCATAATCCGGGTGACTGCTCTTCCAACTGAGCTACCGAGGCCGTTAACAGACCTGGCGAATTTATTTTTTATTTTTAGCATTGTTTAATGCTAAAAAATAAAAATGCACTGATTAATACTCGTTTTAGAATTGAAATTATTAAAAAACAAAAACAGATATTATTTCGTTTTTTTAATGTAAGTATGTTAGTTTTCGGAATGTTGTACTGATAGACCAGTGCCCATTTATTGCAGCGACAACATCTTCAAGTAATTGCACGTCGCGGCGTCGATAAAGCAGCACATCTCGCCCTCGTTTCTCCGACTTGATTTACATATAGTATTATTTTTTACTTAATGTTTTGTTCAATCATAATAAAATATAGCCTTTGTCACCCTACCTCAAAAAACCCTACGTCCCTGATATAGCTCTTTCGACCCACTGTGCGCCGCCCCCAGCAAAAGCCGCCGCCGCCGAAACAGAGGCCGTGGCGGCAAGAAGCGAGCGGGCCAGCCGGCCGCCGCCTCTACGCCTACACCCGCCCCCGCGCCCACTACCACCCCCTGATAATGTAGCTTCATATTGGTGAAGTAAGTTTTAAAATCGGTCCAGCAGTTTCGGAGCCTATTCAATACAAACAAACAAATTTTTATTTTTGGGCATCGGAACGTCGCTGTCCGATGGTATTGTTTTGTCTTGTTGTAATTTTGTTCTGTTGTTTTATGCCTACCACCTAAGTGTACTTTTTTCCTCAAATGCAACGATGTCCAAAAAATTTTATAAATGTTTTCAATACAAACAAACAAACTTTTGTTTTTGGGCATCGGGATGTCGCTGTCCAATGGTATTGTTTTGTCTTGTTGTTATTTTTGTTCTGTTGTTTTATGCCTACAACCTACCTGTTTTTTTTTCCTCAAATGTAAAAATGTCCAAAAATGTAATAAATGTTTTTTTTTCAATTTCAATCAAACAATCAGATCTTTCCTCTTTATAATATTAGTATAGATGTATTATGTTCGAGTGTCGACGCAGCGTTAATTTCACCCAAGCATTCATTTGAGTTCGTTCATATACATAACAATTTTCAACTCCTCGTTCCAAAATCATTTTGAACCACAAGGAAAAAATACGAAATGCACAAATAAAACAGGCTTAAGTTAAATTGCGACGAAATTCTGTATCCGTTTGATAAAATAGAGGAGAAAAGTACCGTAACGCGATCCGCCGGCAGCCGGATCTTTCCGCTTCAAATTTTGCAAAAGAGGTTTAAAATGAATCATTTTGTCACGGACAGAAAAATTTAACGAAATCAAGGCACGCTTCGCCGAACGCGGATGTCGCAATCTGAAAACTACATTTTAAATAATAAGAACTGTGCGTCTACCGCGAGTTGCCACTTTAAGTTTACGTTATCGTTCGCGTAAAAAAATTGTATTGGGATGACACATGACATGACAATGTCAAATCCCAATATATACGTGCTGACCGATCTTTTCTTGATTTTGTGCCGAAATCGTCGGATTTTTCGCCAACGAACATTATGAATGGCAAAAAATTTTTTGTTCTGTTTCTGGGTGGCAATGTCTATTTGAGTATTTTTAAGTTTTTAACTATATTCACCAGTCTCTAACACCCATGGTACAGGCTCTGCTTGGTTTTTGTCGGATAATATTAGTGTATGTTGCAACAGATATTCATTTGCTTTATCAATTTATTGAACAAACTGGTGGAACCGGGTAAAAAATCATCGAGATGAAGCTATGTTCGGAAGTCAAAAATATATATCTTAGCTGTAGCATTGGGGAAACCCTATCAAAGTAACTGTAAGTCTTGTAAAAAATAAATAGTCGGCTCAGGTAGCGTTATTCTCTTATTGTGGTGGATGGTTCATACAAAGACAATAGTGATATAGGTAGGTACAATTAAACAATAACTATTTTGAAGTATTTACATATTTTATTGATTTCCTTTTTTTCAATCGTTAACGCTCTCTAATAACTGTATCAATTTTTTATATACCAACGTGGGTGCATCTATACCCCATATGAAATCAATGTGGTTGAAATCTTTATATGGTACTTTGTAATACTCGATTACATTAGGTAATTTATCATACAACTTTTTGACATCGGCAGTGCTAGAAAGCCAATCATTATCAGCACCAATCAAAGCTATTGGCAGAGTTATTTTTTCCACTGGGTATTCAGGCGGCATCGCTTGTCCGTACTGCTTGTAATTTCCATTTATTCCATAATCGAATTGCTGGAACTTACCAGCATTTGCTATTTCTTGTGAATAGTGAATCAAAGTTTTAGTAGACGTACCAGCCGGCATGTGATTTAGAATTGCAGGTACAAGACTTTTGTTAAACTGTTTCTCATCGTGGCCACATAGCACGAAAAGTATATGCTTAGTAACTAATCCTTTATGACTACCACTCTCATGTTTATAAGCCTTCTTTGATAGCCATTTTACAATTGTATTTTGTGGTAGAAACTCATTTGTCCCGAGCAACTTCATTAAATAGTCTATTTTGCCATTATATTTTGCCAGGTAACGAACTGGACTCTTCACATCGCTCATGTAAGCTATAGGCGCAAGAGCAAATCCTGCATTTAACACATGATTGTATTCTGGTTTAATTGAAAGCAGTGCAAACAAAGCTGTAGTTCCCATTGAGAATCCGACATAGTTTATCTTGACGCCACCTTTGACATCGGTGATGTAATTGATAATTGCAGGCAAATCGTACTGACTCATTTCATGGAATGTAAAGTTCCAGAAAGCGAAGCTGTCGACGTCTTTTGAAATGTGAGCTCTGGAATAAGTATTTCCTCTAAAGTTGGACATCCAGACGTCGTACCCGGCGTCAGATAAGATATATCCGAGGCCTTTTTTGGGACAAGGTATAACCCAGTCTGGGGAACTGCCAAGTACGCCGTGTTGGAGTAAAACCGTTTTTCGTGGAGCGGCCTTTGTGGTAGAATGTTTGGAAAAAGGAATTCGGTGCATTGTAAGGATATATCCGTCATCGGTTACGATAGTATGCGCTTCCCCAGGGTAACCATTTCGTGCTAAAATTTCTGGTGTCGTCATATACGCATCGGAGTCATCCAAGTTAACACGCTCTTCAGAACTATTTATATCCAAAATGTTATCAGTGGATGATATTTGCCCCTCCTTAGTGGCAATCGCGTTGTAAAATATACTATTAGTATTGGAAATTTCATTCTCGTCATCACTGTCTCCGAAATATGATGAGATTTCAGTACGCACACCATCATAGTAGTTGTTCAGCGTTCTGCCTGTTTCTTTAACGTAATTCGTAACTTGTGCTGTCTTTTTATGAATAAATCCAATCATTGGGTTTACTGGATTCCAAGAGCCTGGAAAACATTCTTGATATGGCAAAAAAGCAAGTCCTATAAACAGAAGCCAGGTTAACTTCATATTTTATGCACACACTAAATAATGGAAAGACACTGTATGATCCTCTTTATAACTAAAGACCTTGGGATGAGCTACTTGAATCACTTTTGCACTGTGGTAAAATATTTTCTGTTCCCTGTGGTTTTGGTCGTTTCTGTAACGACTGATATCTTCAGGCTGATATGAGAACTGACTGTGCAGCGTTAGTCACTCCCAATGACTTTATATAGAATTGACTGCAGAATCTCAATGTGATTATCTATCTATCAAAGGTCAAAACGAACTACGAGTATGACTCACGGAGCTACGTACGCAAATAATGTAATCGTACATATTGTTGTTATTGTCTATGTTTATACTAATCAAAACATCGTAATTAACTTAGTTCTTTTAGAAGCAAAGTTTAAAAATCTTTTCGACTTGTCCATCCGCTAACACGTGAAATCCAAATTTGCAAAAATCCATCAAAATACTTTTATTTGAATAGCTGAACCTTGAAATTAAAAATACAAGTAAAAAGAACTTCTTTGCTTTTAACGTACAAAAGCTTTAAAATTCCCAAACAAACCGTTACCCTCCATTGCAAAAGATCACTGAAAAAAAAACACCGAACCCCGGCCCAAATAAAAGAAATGATCAGTATTGAAAATCATTGATATATAAACGCCCGCCATCGTCCTAATTTATTATACCATAAGGATGGGACTGCCACAAGATTCTTCATTTTCATAAAAACTTGTTATTTGTTATATATACGGAATTATTCACTTACTTATATGATTATACTGAAGTCTTAGGTAAATATCCTGGAAATAATTATTTAAGGCCGTATGCCTTTATTTCAACTGTCACTTTCCAGGTAAGATATAACTAACCTTCACGTCTTTTGCGTTCTGACTGTCTTCGAATTAGGACTACGAGTATACATTGACTACACAGTTGCTGACCAGGCTAACTCACTTAACCTACTAGAATTTAGATAGATAACCTACCCAGTGAAGTCACAAAAGGGACATTTCGAGACCATTGCAAGTGGAGATATTTATAATTCTGCCACTCAAAACTTCAGGAAAGTTGTATTAAAAATAATTAAAATATTACACATTGTATCATCAAGTTGCTCACAGTAATGCTCGGTGCTATTACCTCACCGACGTAATGCTCGAATCTGTAACATTACAGGCGAATGCTCCAAGCAGCACCTTAAAGTAACATATTTTAAGAAACTTTTTGAAATTGTTGCAGCTTAATACATTTTCTCCTAAGATTTTCTCATACTTGTACAGCCCTAGCGGGCGGGTTCCATGGGCTCTCGTTCCGCGCGGGTTGGCATCGCCTTCATAAATATTTGTGCCTCTGTATTGGACGTTTGGCGCCATTTTTGCATTAGCACCTTAATTGCGTTTTAATCCTGCCTTGCGATCTGCTTTGTTTCACTAGCTCAGGGATTCATTTTATTGATTTTGTCCGCGTACTTAGCCTACAAAACTTTTCACTTTTAGCATAATATCTTTAGCCTTTTTATTAATCCAGCGTTACCATTGAAAGTATAAAAAATATTTCGACCATTCAAGGTCATATTATTAGTACTACACAATAACATATTTGAATGTAAATTCACATAATGCTTGAATAAGTGAACTAATATTATCATAGAGTAAAACCACATGCAAATTATAGGAAAACCAAACCACATAAAGATCACAAGTAAATCAAAGGGAAATCATCCAAAACCACATAAAGATTGAGTCAAAAAACTAAACGCGAATAATTTGTAATGATCCCGTCATAGATTGTCTAAATTCATTTTCGATTCATTATTTTGGCTAACGGTTTTTAGGACTATCATTCTTTAGGCGAATAGTTAATGGATAAAAGATTACGTTTGCGAAACATTTACTGGTCACATGTTCTGTTGGCGAAACATTCACTAATCACATGTTCTGTTGGTGAAACATTCACTGGTTAACCGCTTTAGGGCGAAACGTTCTCTGGCTTAGCTTTCTTTTTGCGAACCCTTCAATGAACAGGCGTTTATTAGAAAGCCGTTGCAAATTTGAAGCTTATATTAAGCGTATTAGAACTCAACGCAGCATGAGCAATGAGCATTCCACCGTTATCTGGGTTGCTTAAGTTTTAATGGTATTCTCTATAACTAAGGAATTAGCCGCCAGTTTTAAGGCCTGTTCAGACCTGAGCGGTATTCGCTGCTGCTGTGGGTAGCGGTACATTTTGCCGTGGAACTTGACACCAAATACCTGAGCGAAACTCGCGCGGTATTGTACCGATACTTACAGCGGCAGCGAATACCGCTCAGGTTTAAACAGGCCTTTACAATGAATGAACACATTATGTATGTCTACCATGAGTACTTCAGATTTCTGAAGTCAACTATCGAACTAGTGTATGCCATTTCTGGATCGATTTTTAATCACCAGGGGCACTGTACCGACATCCAATATAAAAACATCAACGCGGACGCCAGCGGTCGTCATTGGTGTACTTAACAGATACAGATGGTCATGGTAACGCCCAAAGGTTGTTGTATTATTTTATTTTTAATACGCCATACAAACAGACAGACAGCTTTTTACACTCAGAAAACATTTCCACATTATTAATCACCAGGGGCACTGTACCGACATCCAATATAAAAACATCAACGCGGACGCCAGGGGTCGTCATTGGTGTACTAAACAGATACAGATGGTCATGGTAACGCCCAAAGGTTGTTATATTATTTTATTTTTAATACGCCATACAAACAGACATACAGCTTTTTACACTCAGAAAACATTTCCACATTGCTAAAACGTAGCTTCCCTGAACTCTAGAATAGGCTTTGTCCCGATTGTTGTTCTTATAGATTGTCCCGAGACTGCCCGCGGCTCCACTGTATTGTGTCTCAACAATGCTGGTCTATTCGGCCTCAAGAGATAAAATTACTCCGGGACGTACTCGTATATAGGAGACAGGGATAAATGTCACCACGTCTTATATATTACTTACTTTTGCCCGCGAATTCGTACGCCTTTCTTAGTTAGTACTCCCGGAGAACAAACATGCCTTACAAGTTCCTACGCCTAGTTGTTTTAGTTTTACGTAGTCTATCAGTCACTGAGTCAATCAGTGAGTAAGGTATTTTTTTTATAAAAATTATAATTAACTACAGCAACTTAAATGTAATTTTTAGTTCTATTTCTATTCACTCAAGTACTTTACTAGAGGCGCTAGCGCCTATTGATGCCTTAATCTCATGGTTAGTGTAACAGATAACCCTCTTATTCATAAAAACTTGAACAATGCTCTAAAACTACATCACTATACTGTACACACAGCCGTAAGACTGTTTTAATTTTGAAAAGCCTCTTCGTCATTTAATTTTTGTTTGTATAGAAAAATAATATGTTTTGAGAGTTTGGGGTAATGACAATGATATTATGTTCATAACTATGATAGCGGGATCTGCAAAGCTCTGCAAAGATCTGCAAGCACATGAGCAGCAATGGTTGGCTGATCATAAATTTAGTAATTCCACGCACATGAGGCACTACGGCTAGGTGACCGGCCACCCTGACGTCAGGACGGCCGGTCACTCTTATATTATATTTTGTTTTATCATAAATGTTATGGCAGCAACTGTCTACTCATAGGCAGCAAACAAAAGCAAAAGGGTGGCAATTATTGGTCACAATTTCAACGATAAATACTTCTTTAAAATGACCGGCCATTCTATCAAAACACATCGCCACAAAAGGTGCTTGTAATCATCATCATCATCATCATCAGTGGGGTATATCCCGGTTGAGAACCCACACTGGTGTGTGGGGTCCTAGGGTTCGCCTTTCTTATTCTCTTGGCCCACTTCGCGCGGTCTTGTGCATCATCAGCGGTGAATTTGTTGGCACGCATGTCACCCTTAACGACGTCGAGCCACCGCTTCTTGGGTCGACCTCTTCTACCGGTACCTGGCCAGACATTTGTTGCCCACGTTTGCCAACCTCCGTTTGACATGACCATACCAACGAAGTCGGCACTCCGCGGGAGCGGGTGTTCCGCACGCGATCTTTGCGTGAGATTCCACACATCCACCGCAGCATCTTCATTTCCGTGACGCGCAGCTCCTGCTGGTGTCGCTCTAGTAACGGCCATGTTTCGGCCGGCTTGTAATGTGCAAAGATAATGAAAGAACCTTACTCCTATTGATTGATAGACAAACAAATTGATTCAAATTGTAAGTTGACACCACGCTAGCTCTAGGACTAACTATTAAAATGTAGGGCACTTCTTGTTATTTCTTCTGGACAGTGCAATTTATTCAGGCTCGTTGTATACCTACATTATGAATTCAGTAGGAAAGCCGTTTTTAACACTTTTATTTAATATTTAACGCAAAAAAAATGTTTTAATTGCTATAAGCGACAACGTTAAGTACTCGTATTTTAAGTCAATTTCAATATTTTTTTAACAAATGTGATCCTGAAGTCAGCATTTTAATTGCACCTCCAAATACGAATAAGAACAAGTTGAATTAAAATCCCCTATAGAGAGCAGAATGAATTCATAAAAGGGATTCTGGTAAGACTCCGAGCTGACCAGGAAATTCAATCCAGCAGATACTGCATAACTGTGCTAGTCAACATATTTGGGCCATATTACCCTTTTTTGTGTTAATTCCAATTGATTTGATGCATTTTTTATCGTACAGATCAATTTATTCCCGACTCATTTTAAAAGAAGCCGTTAAGTTGAACTACCAATTGCTTGTAGTGAAAGTTGCAGTCGCAACAGTCGCAAAGTTTCATAATTCTACTGGCAGTTTGTTTCTAGTTTTAATCTAGATAATGCCGCTCTTCGAGCTTGTAAATGGGAGCTTCTTTTATGTCTTACTTTTGCTGCGGCCACAACTAACTTTCTGATGGTGTAATTTTTATCCAGGACTGTCATAGGGCTGATTGTTTTTACAAGTTTTTGCCTCGAAAACTAAGTTCCTATGCCCACGACGAGCTTTGCAAAACCGGCCACCATATTTACTGTATTGTATCCTGTACAAGTGTTTTTTGTTTTGTTTTTAGCATTTACTGTTTAATTGAAGTTATATATTCTACACAAATACAGGGTGACAGGGAAAATATTGGCGTTTTATAATTGTTTAAGAAGTTTTCGACTTGTCTCCGCAAAAAAAATACTTTAAAAAACAAGTAAAGTCTGGCCACTAACTGATACGTTTTAGAAAGCTAAGTAACTAACAAACATTTGAAAAAACGGTCGAGCCTTAAATCTCAATAGTTTTTGAAGTAAACGGTAACATAACGGTAACGGTAACGGTTACATGGCGAAATTTATTAAATTTCGTGATTCCTACCAGTAAACTCCATCGATTACTTGTAAAAAAAATTGTATGAAAACAAGCGTAAAAAATATTAGAAAAACTACGCGCAAAAGTTAGGTTTGGGTTTGTAACCTAACCCAAACGGACCTCACGCCGGCGGTGTAAGGTATAATTTACTTTAAAATCAATAGAATACATACTGTAATAGTATATTTTATTTCAAGGGACTAAATGAAGCCATAATATACCAGAGGTGGTTTGACTCCCCGAGCTTACGAGGGAGTCAATGAAACTGGTATATAAAGTTGGCGTTTAGTCTCGAGGTGCAAACTGTACTTCTCACTTTGAGTGCGAGAAAAATACTCAATTTAGTACAAAAATATTTAAATCCGAACAAATTTACACTCTACAAAAGTTCTGAAATTTTCGCGGTCAGTTTTTTCTTCTAAACCGGTCACAGAGTAACAATTTAAAACACATTTGCCACCTTCTTTGCGGACAAACTCTGGAACTAAAACTCTCAACATTTTCACAATGAAGATGGTCCACACTCCACAGATAATAGTATATTTACTGGCTGTTTGAGTTCGTCCATGTTACATGAAGGGAATTAAAAAACTAATTACTTTTCACTCCCTAGAGACTAAAGTGCTCACTTTAGTCCCGCTTCGTAGGGCTATATTGGCATTCTTTTAGAGCTTGAGACGTCAATAGGTTAGTAAAATCTCCCCTTTGGAAAGTTTTTAATCATTTATTCTTGAAGTTAAACTTCAACAATAGTTAGCTCCTTCCCAAGTGCACAATTATAGTTTTTCAGATCACAGGCGCGGGTTCCGCAGTGTGCGGAATTAAGGTTGTGATAATATTGATTCCCACTGTACCGGCTGATTATCGAAAGACTTACAAAAAGGATTTGGCATACTCAGTGATGTAGTAACTATAGAAGTGAAAAATTTATTTGTTCAACTGACTTGAATTTAAGGTTTTAATAAAAATAATGACTGTTCGACTGATTTCTGTGGTGATCTTGAAATTTAAGTTATTTTCACTTCAAGTGCTCTAAAAGTACGCCAATATAGCCCTACGAAGCGGGCCTAAAGTGACCACTTTAGCCCCTAGGGAGTAAAAAGTAATTCGTTTTTTAATTTCCATCATGTGACATAGACAAACTCAAACAGCCAGTAAAAAAAATATACTATTATCTGTGGAGTGTGGACCGTCTTCATTGCGAAAATGTTGAAAGTTTTAGTTCCATGGTTTGTCCGCAAAGAAGGTGGCGCTTTGTGTTTTAAATTGTTAATCTGTGGTTCAGTTCAGAAGAAAAAACTGACCACAAAAATTTCAGAACTTTTGTCAAGTGTACATTTGTTCTGTTTTTAATGTTTTTGTACTGAATTGACTATGTTTCTCACACTCAAAAGTACAGTTTGCACCTCGAGACTAAACGCCAACTTAATTATACCAGAGGTGGTTTGACTCCCGAGCGTGCGAGGGGGAGTCAATTTAACCGAGGGTAATAATAAGCTCCGTTTAGTCCCTCGATATAAAATATACTATTAATTAAATTTCATTTTCACTTTTCTAAGTAAGTTTCTACATCACCTACTGAGTATACCCTTTCATTTTTGTAAATCAATAAGAATGAAGGACAGACTAGCGTGGGTTCCCCTACATTGTAATTTCTCTAAACCTTTCTATAGTGTTGTATCTAACACCTAACTAGCAAGAACTTTAACCTTACGTTGTATTTTTAGCAAATTTTAGTTCTACCTACTCAGTGTCTTCGTCTCCGAAGATAGCAACAGAGTCTGCTAAACCAGCGCCAAACTGGCTTCTATTCTCGGAGGTATAAGGTAGAGTGTGGCTCGTTTCGTTTGCAACATTAACAGGGCTTATTCTAATCCTAAGTTAACCCTCCGGTTCGTTAAGAGGCTGAGATAATAACGTGTTTGCGAGTTAGGGTCGCGTGGACCGCTCGTTGATAACGCTCATGGTTAAAACTAGATTAAATTGTCTGTTCTGCGGTTTCTTCTGCAATAGTTCGAAGCTGTCGCATCGTGATAGAGCAGGGGATTAGTAAACTCTGACTTAGCAGTGTACCCTTAACTTCGTATGTAGACTGGGAACCCTTAACGCGATAAGAAAGCCCAACTTGACCGAACCTCAACTCGACCAAATCCCAAGTTTTTTTTTTGCTTCCATTTGCCTATAAATACTTAAGCAGGGCAGTAGTTGTCAAACCGTCAAACTTGGCTCAGGTACCGTTCCGTATATTACACGTCATTAGAAAAAGAAACTAAAAAGTTTATTTAGTTGAAACAGGTGTCGTGAGAGTGTCGTCTCTAAGCTTAATATACTACTAACTTAAGAAAAGCAAAAGCTTTCAATAGAATCTAGGTTACCGGCTATTCTAGACTGCAAACTTTAGAGTTTATAGGACTGAAGCTACGTAAAAATCTCTCGCCAAGTAACCTTGAAAAGTATTTACTTGTGTCACATTTGATTGGTCAATAGAGAAGTAGATTGCCTGTAGACGATACCAGCATTATCAAGCTTTGATTAAACGAATGTACTCGTATGTACTTAAGCCGTCCGCTAAAAGCTCTGGCGGAAGCTCGCAGTGAAAATCCTACATGTGGCCCACACCAAATGGTCTTTTAAAAAAATACTATAATAACTTTTAGATCTGGATTTTTGTTGATATTTTAACTTGAGTTTAAAATCACGCTATTGGCCACGTATGTTTTCGTATTGCATAAGTTTTGCATCGTTGTAATCATACTCAGTTATTTTTCATAGTATACGAAGTTATTATTTATAAATATTGTTTGATTCTATAGCTATAAGCATCAAAAAAATATAAGACAAGGTATAATATAGAAAAAAACAACCAAAAAAGGTATTTACAATTATCAATTAAATAGTATTGCAACCGAAAAGGTCACCCACTTAAGGCAAGCCAGAAGCCTTGGCGTTGGTACGAGTATTTAGTGAAAATATGTTTACCTTAATTGATTGTCAGTATAAGCATTTTATTGCAAAATTTAGTATTATAATGTATAAGGCGATCGTGAGGATTGTGCTTGCGGGTTGCCAGGTTAAAAAATATTTTTGCAATTTTTGGTAGTTTTCGAGAAAATAGCCAAAAAAGTCGAAAATGGAAATAATTACTTTTTGCGTTCAAAAATGGCAAGAGGTTATGAATTGGGGTCATTAAAATGACATTTGACCATTTTAGTCAAAATCAACTGGCAACACTGGAAATGAAATTAGGCAATTGTTTTCGGAAGGGGTCTCTTTGAGTGGCTCTGGGAGAAGCTGTATGAGAGATAGAAAAAAACTATAAATTGGACTCGACGTGTATTATAGTTGTGATTACTTACAAAGTATAATGTTTTGGAATTTCAAGATGGCGGATACACTGGCGGCCATTTTTAAAATGATCAGTCTGCTGATTCGTTTAAAGTGGATTCTTATGGAGATGGCAACATTTGACGGAAAAATGTTACTTGGGTTTTTTGTGAGGTTTAGTGAGTTCTTGAAGATGGTGAAAAAAATTACCCCATTTTCGGGGTAATTTCTGAGATTTACCCCTCGCAAAAAAATTCACTATTACAGAAAAAAAAGTATAGCATCCAGTTGGAAATTTTCATTTTATTACGATTTGCCCCCATTTTGGGTTCTCTACCCCCTCTGCTGCGAATTAAGGGTAAATTACTAGAAGCCGGTAGTACTATGGGATTCCATACATTTAGTATGGGGACGGACCAAGAAATTGATTTTGTTTGAAATTTCCGTAGAATTTTATTGCATGCTACCAAGCTAATGTATCCTTGCGGGGCCGAAGGCCGAGCTTCGTCTGTGAGACCGAAGGGCGAAGCCCAGAGCGGCCATCGCCGAATCCAAGTAACTTCGCGAAGCTGCTTTACTTAAAGTGGATACATAAGGATAGGGCAACATTTGACGGAAAAATGTAACTTAGGTTTTTTGTGAGGTTTTGTTAGTTCTTGAGGATGGTAAAAAAATACCCCATTTAAAGGGTAATTTCGGAGATTTACCCCTCGCAAAACATTTTCATTATATTAGAGAAAAATTTTGGGTTATCTACCCCATCCGCTGCAAATTGAAGGAAAATTTCAAACAGCCGGTACTTCTATGGAATTCCATACATTTAGTATGGGGACAGACACGGAATTTGATTTTGTTTAAAAATCACCGTAGAATTATTTTGTGTACTACCATTCCACAATGTATCATATCATTGCGAGGCTGATGGCCGACCTGCTTTTCATGAGGTCAAACGCTGAGCTCGGCGTATGACGAAGCCCAAAGCGGCTACCATCGAATTTTTCACTTCTATGTCCCATGCATTAATCCTATATCATGTCTGCGGTGTGGGCAGTTAAATTGATAAGTCTATTCGTTTGTGGTATTACTAGAACTCGATTGTAAACCCTTCCTAACATGTACCCTTAAATATACTATTTGTCAAGAAATCGACATTTACCGTTCACAGTCGGGATCTGCAAGGAACATATTACTCCAATCTTCCATCTCATCTGACTGGAACTGTTGCATACTGAGTGGAGGAGCGATGAATAAAAGAGAGGACGTGGCATCTTTCGACAGAATAGCACGAAGTGAAGGAACGAAGCAAGTAAATGTTTATTTGAGTGACACATCGTAACGTATAAAGTCTCTGGCCATAATTTCAATTGGCATACATCTTGTGGCATAAAATCAAAAAACATAATGACGACTAACAAGCCTTAAGTATACCTACTGTCCTACTGCTAAGAAAAGTCCACTATCAATGAAAACTAGCATCAATACAACTTGTTGATGCTTTCTTAGAGGGCGTTACGCTACTTAAGCCTAATAGGATGTCTTCAGTGTTGTTTTGAAGTATAAAACCATTTGAGGTGTTTATTCGACTGGCCTGTTGGCGCAATGGCAGCGATCCTGCCTTTAGCGCCGGAGGTCGTGGGTTCGATCCCCACCCATGACAAATATTTGTGTGACGAACATTTGTATTTGTTGTGTGTCTCGGTGTTATTATCTATTTAAGTATGTATTTAGAAATATTTAAGTATGTTTATCAGTCTCTGACGCCCATATTACAAGCACTGCTTAGTTTGGGGTCAGATGATCTTGGTGTGCATTGTCCCAGGTATTTATTATTATTAGGTATTTATTTATTTTAAACCATGAATTTTGAAAATCACATCTTGTTGTTAAGATACATGAAGCAACGAATTCATGATGATCAGCAATCATCAGCCACGAATATTGACCATAGTTATTGAAAAATCAAGCTCATATATTTTATGCGAAATTTTGATATTCATTTTTCTTGTACGTTTTTATCCTACTTTTATGTAAATAAATAAATTAAATATCTGGGACAATTCACACCAAGACCATCTGACCCCAAACTAAGCAGAGCTTGTAATATGGGCGTCAGAGACTGATAAACATACTTAAATATTTCTAAATACATACTCAAATAGATAATAACACCCAGACACACAACAAATATAAATGTTCGTCACATAAATATTTGTCATGGGTGGGGATCGCACCCACGACCTCCGGCGCTAAAGGCAGGAAGGATCGTTGCCATTGCGCCAACAGGCCAGTCAATGGCAACGTCAATATGTGTTAAGTAGTTATATTTTTCTTCAACAAGATAATTTCAATAACGATACTATATTCATCTTAGAGACCGTGTTTTTTGGATTAATATTATATATATCGAATTTTAATTACTATAGTTACACTACTTTCGTCGAAATGTTTATGTTGAGAAAGTCTACGCTTGCAGTCCCTACTTTGGTTTCCTAACTCGATGGTGCCTTCACTCGGGCAACGAGAACCGATCCACGCGGCCTTCACAGTGTAGGCATACCGACAGCGATCGCTTTTGGTGGTATTATGATTGGCAATTCTGTGTTCGTCCCTAAAATGACTTTTTATAAGAAGAAAAGACAGACAAGCGGACGATGTGCCTGATAAAAAGTAGTTACTACTACCCTTTGTTTATTTGCAATATGAAACGCTGGTGGATTGAATGAAGCTGATGATACAGATTATTGTTCATGCTAACCTTTTTTCAAAAATAAACCCAATAATAAAAACGGAGAACCAGACACAGAACAAGTTCAGATGATCCGTCATATGTATAGTTGTCCTCAAAGGCTCCTATCCCTGGCAGTGACCAACTGGCTTAGTCTTTTTGCTTCCTTAACATTTTTCTAGTCACGTCTCAATCCATGCCACATTCTGTGGCACCCATAAAGCCCTTTTTCTAAATATTCGAAATGGAAACGCTACACCCCCTCAAACCATCTGCAGTTGTTGTTCTTAAGACAAGAAGAAAGACTGTTTAGCTTTAAATAATAGAGATTCTTTATTGTCAGTCTACGGGATGCCTAAAAATCTGTAATCACATCACTGCCTACGACGTACTCTTGGAAATGCCGCCTCGCGCCTGCTAACGTTTTTTGCATTGACACATTTGCTTAAAAACCTCAGTCTCCAACAGCAGTGCCACTTAATTTATTCTTTAGATTGAACAGCAGATGGGTATCGGTTTTATACTATAGAGTTCATATCAGCGGAAACTAATGGAGCAAGGCACGTCAATTCCCGCCTACACAATGTTTTATCAAAGCTGCCTTTCCTGATTACCAAAAAACCCTTGTTTTTGGTAATTTATACCCAGAGTGGTTACGTATGATTAAACTTCATAATCAAGTCACCACCAATGGTTAAATTATGGGCTAATCGCCGACTTGCGATATGCTTGCTAGTAATCGTACCCGGGTAGCCATTGAGAAAACTGAAATAAGATTATCTAGTATAAAAATAAACGTGCAAACATGAATGCTGCTTTCCCATTGGATACTCAAAAAAATCGTTCAGATCACTCTCAATAATGAATTTACTCCAGATCTCATATCATTTTATAGCTAAATTGAGTTTGATATTTTTCCTCAGCAAAAATCTGAAAGCCGCTCAACAAAATTGTCCTCATTTATAACCAGCCTTGAGCCTGAGCGATTTTGGGACATGATACACTTATGACTAATAGTACACAATCCAAGAAGACGAAGAACTATATATATGATCTATCATCTAACTTGAGTTCTTCGTATACCGGAACAAACCGATATGCATCTTCCTTCCTGAACTGTGTATAGAAGCTGAAGTTAACATAATATAATCTACAGTATTAATACGATCTTTTTTTTCAGCCAGTCATCTGTCACCTGGCAAAAGCCCATCTAGTATTTTGTATTATATTTGTATCTTTTGTATGATAAGATGAGCACATGCTCATTGCCACCAATGCTCATTGGTCAGGTATACGATAGATGGTGATATGACATCCATCCATGTAAACATATTTTCATTCCAATGCCTTATTCTTCTACACAATCTTCTACACTGCAAAATGTAGAGCTTTGAAACAGCGGATTTTGAAATGTATATTTAAACAAAGTTATCGTAGTTTCAAACCGACGTGTAAATGTCTACCGTGTTTAAGTGGCTCATAAATTCAAAAAGATATCATTTTTCATTTCTTTACAAAACGTCGCATAAATAACAGTGAAATGGTGTACTTTATTATATTATAACCCGTTAAATAAAGAACACTAAGCGGTTCGGAGATATTTTAGCACATTCAAAGGTAAAACTAGTTCATTTTTTGTCGAGACAGCGGCAATTTTGTCAGTATGAGTTGTATGTACAAAAGTTATTCTTTGGATTTGTATTTTACAATGTTGTGCTTGAGGTAAAGTTCGTCTTTTGTCACTCCAAAACGAGGGAAACCGAGGTTGACCAAGCTGTCACCTGACAGTTTCGTAGTTGTTTCGGAACGGGTTCGGGTGACGTTTATCACTCTGACAAGTGCGAATTCTACCGGTGCCTGGAGCCCAATGAAATTCACCTGACAGCTATCAGACAAAGGTTTTGTTTGTTTCCTCTCTTTCTATCTGAACGGGCCCTTAGTGAGCACAGATGTCTTTTCTTTTAATACTTATGTATTGGTTACTGCTAAGTTTCAGAAATAATATGTTAGTTTATTATGCTTTAAGTAGTAGCTAGTCCTTTATTTCTCTGGTGGTTTGTTTGTATAGCTCTCTTAAATATTATGAACATATTACACGAAGCTAGTAAAATAACCCGGAAAAGTTGCTCTTGGTTGAAAAGTTGGACAAGACTGTCGAAGCCTTCGAAGCAACTGGCGGTCCTCATAGCGCCCTATCATGCATGAGACCAAGAAGCGATTGGGAAGCGCATAGGGCAGTATTTTTTTCAAGAGAGAAGAGGTGGATTTGAAAAAACATATTTTGATCGGTTTTAGAGTATTTTTAAGGTTTTGAAAAAAGCCGCTATTTAAAAATTATCCAACAATGGTACCAAGTGGAACACGCAGCTTCTGCGTTGATTCTGAGCACGCGTCCTCAATGAAAATATGTATTGACTACTTGGAAGTGAAGTGGAGCAGTGCTTCATCAGCACAGAAGGAAAGCCTTAGTAAAAATGTCAGTGGCGGCTACAACCTTGAAGTTTAATTTTTGAAAATACGAAATTTAAACAATTATAAACATTTATCATTAAGATAAAAAAAAAAATTGGTTTGTGAAAAGGTAAAGGATTTCAGTGAAATTTAAAAATACGTACTTACCCAAGCTTTTTAAAAATAGCAATACCTTCTAAATACGAGTACTTACTTAAAAACAAAATGTTATATTTTTCAATTGATACAACTTCTTTTAAATTTCCTATTTTGTTTTTAGAATAAATGTTTTAGAAACGACATCAGATGTTTTTTTTCTCTAGAAAAAACTAGCTATCTTTTTGTAAACATGAACGATATTCGTAACATGTTACGCCTTGTTCCTTATTTTTTTTCAATAATATTCAATAAACAATATTGTTCAGAAGTGTCTAGTCTGAAACCAGTGGCCATTTAGTAATATAATTATCAAGCCGCTAGAGGAAACACACGAAAAAAGAAATGCCTCACGTTATTGTTTGCAATTTGTTCCATATTGCAAACAAATAAAGTTGTATTGAAAATTGGTACACATAAAGATAATGCAGGGAAAGAGTACCTAGCGGAAGACTAACATGAAAAGCTATTCTGCCACAACCTATGGGTAATTGAAATAATTAGTTTGGGGAAAAGTGTCTTCGCATTTTTTAAGAAAATTCAAAACATTTTTTAATATAGTTTATTTACATTTAACTACAGTCTGTAGGTGCCATTTTGTTCGATTACTTTTTGCCATCTTGTAGATAGGGACATGATCCCATTGCCATAGGAATTTTGAGGCTTCTGATCAAAATACCGTGACAAGTGGTTTTGACAGTATCCTCGTGATGGTAACCTGACACTGCCTAAAGAATTCTGAAGAGACCAAAACATCTGAAGGTGCAAGGTCAAGACTATACGGCAGATGCATTAACACTTTCCGGCCAAACTCTCTCAATTTTTATCTGAGTGGCTAAAGATGTGTGAGGTCTAGTTATCATGATGAAAAACCACACCCTTTCTGTTGATTAATTCCGGCCGCTTTCTTTTAACTTCCTGCTTTAATCTCATCAGTTGTTCGCAGTAGAGTTCAAAATCGATGGTCCTGCCTGGTGTTAAAAGCTCATAATGAATAATGCCCTTTCAATCCCACCACACACATTGCACAGCATCACCTTAATGCGAGTTAACCCGGGTTTCGCTACAGTCTGTGAAGCCTGACCGGCCTTTGACCACGACCTTTTTCGCAGGTTCTTGTCGTACGTGATCCACTTTTTAATCACCAGTTATCAGCTTCTTCAAATATAGTTCGGTTTCATTACATCGTAAAAATAATCACAAATGAGTACACGGTTCATTAGGTTTCTTTCAGTGAGCTCGTGAGGTACCCAAATATCAAGCTTTTTGTGTACCCAGTTTTTTTTAAATGCACCAAAACTGTTGTGTGGTCAATTCCCAGTTCTTCAGCTATGTCGTAACTACTGATATACCGATCTTGCTCCACATTTTCAAGAATGGCATACATTTATCCGTAATAGGGCAACCAGAGCGACGTGCATCTTTGACATCAAAATTTCCGGATTAAAATCGCCTGAACCAAATTTTCGCTACTCTCGCAGACACTGCACTAGGTTCATAAACATCGCATTTTTTTTTCGCGGCTTGCGTTGCATTTTTACCTTTTTTGTAGTAAAATTTCAAAATGTATCGAATTTCTTCATTGCATTCACTCAACTCAACTTGACTTAAGAAAATCACACATTTTCCTAATTAGAATTTGGAATTATCTTAAAAAAAAATTAAACTTTTAGTGATACCAAAGCCAGCCATATACAAAAGAGATTTTATTGCAAGTTCATACATACCATATACGAAAAGACTTTTTCCCCAACCATATCACTTATTGCGCTGTGAAAAAAAAAAAAAAATTCAGTAATTCTTTGTGAAGTTACCAACTTAATGTCAACGAACTTAGCCATTTCATTTTCACCATTGTTGGATTCGTTTCATCTTACAACGTTAGATTTTTTTTACATTCACGCATTGCGTTACTGCAACTCTCTCGTTGCATGTTGTCTGTTGCATTTCATAAAGCAAACGTGTTTCGCTTAGATATTTTTGTATCATTATTTAACTTACTAACTAATCAGTACTTATTATCGATACTAATACTATAGCCATTATAATCAAACTACCTACGTAGGTATGATAAAGAAAAAGTTCTTAGCAACAGAAGCCCAAAAATTGTGGCTCAATAAATTTCTATGCTATTCTACCTCTATCACGGAAAACTATTACCTATTCTGTGCTCTAGCGGTGTTATTTTGTTTTACTATGTTGCAGATTACCATCATTCTTATCATATTAATAAGGGCAGAATAAAAACAAAAATTATCATACCAACAATGGCAGGGCAGTATTAGCGGCTTGATAGTTCTATTTACTAAATATCCACTGGTGGCAGACTAGACCCTTCCAATTGTTTATTCAGATATAAATTTTTAAGTACATTACTTATTTCAAAAAAATCATGACAGTTATATTATCAGTTTACAGTAATCGTAGGTGACCAAAGTGGACCAAAGACTCACAAAATATTGGGGAAATCGTTATCAGGTCAAAAACGGTAGGTCTACATCATTCAGAGTAAACCGATCTCTTGCAATCCTGGGCACTGCTCTAACTGTATCATCGAAGCTGCCTCCGCAAGAGCCTTGGTTTTTCACAGTGAAGTAGATTTGGAGCCCTTTATTAAACTGCCAGCCGACGTTGCGTGTGTTGACGAAAGAGGGCAGTACTAGCAGCTGGTTTTGCGGCTGACCACCTGCTGCGACAACTGACAGCACTCGATGCTTGATCTTCACTTGGATAGACTCCTTCCTGGAAACTAGTAAAACGACACTCGTTAATTCAGGCGGAATTTTATTATTGTGCACCCGAATATGACCTCACTCCACCAGATAGAAAGGGGCCGTAAGTTCCAGAAATAAAACTATTGAACTGGTCAAGCTCACCTTGAAGGCTTGCATCACGCCCCGCCTGAAGAACCCGGGTTAATAAGAGAAAGGAAACTCATGTGCTGGAAGAGCGCTCCACGTCCCATTATTATTTTAGTAACAATGAAGCCTTAGGTCTCATACTGGAGTTCAACTTTAGGATTCCGAAACGAATTCTGCGGAAGCCTCTTTCGAGCTCGTTTTTTGCTGCTTTAAGGAACTGTTTCAAAAGTCATCTTCAAGCAGTTCAACAAGGGTGGTGTACATACATGTACATTATACTAAACTTGATGAACCTGGCCAAGTTGTTCTTTACATTCTTCATTCGCATTATAGTGTGTGCCAAATTTTTTTACTGTGTGAACGCCATTGTAATTTTAACACATACAGCTCATATGATATTCCACTGCTGGACAAAGGATCTTCTATCTTTGATTTTTATGGCTGCTAATTAGGACAAATACACATCCATGATAGCGTTGACTACGCTATCCTGGGTGTGTATTGTCCTAATCAGCTCACTTGCCAAATGTGTTGTGGAAAATCTGAAAACATAGTTTGCCCGACCTGGGATTTGAACCCAGAACCTCTGGTTTCGGGGCGAGCGCTCTAACCACTCTGCCATGAAGGCTTAAACAAGAATTTCTTAATCGGTTAATATTAGGCATTAATTTAATAAAAATAAATAAGTACCTTTTATTGGAATGTACAGGATGTAGCCAGGTCCGTCAAAGATTTGCTTAGTTTCATTGTTACAATATGACTGCTGCTCCCGTTCGATGAAGTAGGCATCACAGAACAACTCCTCGACGAAGATCAGTTTTGGATCCAGCAACGTTGGGTTTGGCTTTTCGGAATTTGTGCGTTTTGGTATTACGGTCTCTGTAGGGCCGTGCGAATTCTGCCGTGGACCATTACTTTCTGGGTTACCACGAGAAATATTTTTCTGGAGTACAGCAGAGCCTTGATATGGTCGTAGTGGTGAAGATGTTTGCTGCAGTACTGCAGGTTTTTGATAAGTGGGAGATGGATTTTGCCGTAGGAAAGTAGTGCCTGCAGCGGCGCGAGGTGGCTTCTGCACTGAATATGTGTGGTTTGAATTTTGCTGCGGCGCACCGTTAGAGCCTGGATATGGTCGTGGTGGTGGAGACATTTGTTGATGCAAAGTAAAGCCTTGGTAAGTGCTAGGTAGTTTTTGTTGTGGGATAATGGTGCCTTCATTAGCGCGGCGTGGAGCTAGCGGAGGCGCAGTAGTTACTGAATATGTATGGTGTGGATTTGGATGGATAGGAGGCGGACTGTACTCTGGGACAGATTTGCCCGAAAAAGCACTGCGTGGACTTTTTTCTAGTTTGGTAGGTACGGAATATGTGCCTTCTGGATTTTGCTGTGATACAGCATTTGGATAGGTACGGGATGGGTTTTGTTCTGGTATATTATTATTTGGATAAGTGCGCGGCCGATTTTGCCATGGGATAGTAGTTTCTACATATTGACGGAGTAGATCTTGACGTATTTCTGTAGAGTTGTGGGGTGCAATTCGCGGTGGTACAGTATTTGGGGAAATAGGTGGTAGATTTCGTTGTGAATGAATAGGATCTGCATAACGAGGTTGGTTTTGGTTTTGCTGTTTTGCAGTATGTATATAATTGTGAAATGGAGTTTGCTGTGAAACAGTATTTGGGTAAGACATAGGTAAGTAGGATTGCTGGGGAACTTGGCTTTGTGGATTACTCTGATATGTGTTTACTCGATTTCTTGGCCAATACTCGTTTTTTGAGCGTATAGTTGGTAAATTACCCAACTCAGAGTATGATCCAGAGCTTGAAGGAGCAAAGTCAGGTGGAAGGGGTCGTAATGAATATCCTGTTGGAGAGTGCGAAAGAACAAAATAAGATCTATGAGTCAGATTTTGGAAGCGAACAATCGTAGGGTATTCAATTGCAGGTGTCCTTTGTCGATGATTCCACGTGTTATCAGGTGTTCTGTATTGGTGATTCCACGTATTATCAGGCGTTCTGTGGTGGTGATTCCACGTGTGATGGTGATGGTCATGATGACCACACGAGTTGTACACAAAGATAACTAATAGTAGATTGATTATTTGCTTCATCATAACTATTTCTCACAGTATAAATCCGCGAAGATTTAAGAATACTGAACACAAAAATAGTTACTGTAGCGTTTTATACGAAAGATAATCCAATTAGGTATTATTATGATTCCCTATATTGAGAACAGAATACGAATCAATTTGTTACACACAATTACACAACGCTACAATTCAGTAAGCACAGAAAAAAATATTGAAGAATATAAATGAGGTCGGACTGATGAGGATGACGAATGAAAAATTTAAATGGAGATAAGAACTCAGCTTGTTTACTTATATCTGAACCAAGTGTAATCGGTTTGCATTCAGACGGTTCCGTACACCATTCCTGTTTTTACCAACGTCAGTGGCAAACGAAGATTAGTCCACCTGCTACCCCTAATATGATGAAGGTCGATGAGGCTAAATGAAGAGTTACTGAAGTCAAGCGTCGTGTCGACTTGTCGTATTTTGCTAATTACAAAATAGAAAAAAAAAGAAAATCTGATGTATGCCTTTTCAGAACCAGAGCTACAGGCTCAAAATATAATCCCTTCAGCTCTCTACTACTATAGCGTGGCCGACCCTTTTTAAAACCGTTAAAATCCTCGAGAATAGCTTGCCGACATCGGCATCGGGGGCAATGAGGGTTGGTATGTTGGAATCCTGTCCACCAAACCTCATAGCACGTTGGCACTTTAGTTGCGAAGCAGAAATTCCTTTGAAGTTCGTTAACGCCCAACGCTCGGCTTTGCTGCTGGCTTTTGCCTCTAGCCAATAAAACCTGTAGCTACTGGTCAAGATCCTGTAGATTATTACACCATTTGATTTGCGTACCCTGCCACGTGCTGCTACTGACATGCCAGCAGATATGTGTTTGCACTTTAGGACTCTTACCGTGCCGTGAGAAAAAATAAAAAGAACGAGCAAGAACAGCTCGCACTGCAGCCTGCTGGTTAACACCGTCTGTAGGCTCTAATAAGCCTCAAACCTCTAGCCACCAAGAGAATCTGCTCCACTGCCTACATATTGCAGTGTAGTTCTCCAGACAATTATCCATTACGCACACGGGTAAAAAGCACTTAATACTGAACCCTACTTTATTATTAAAACTGCAAATAATTCAGAATGTATATACAGGAAGAAAAAAAATACTATATAGGCTATACTCACACAAATGAAGTTACTTGTAACAGCTAGTTTGAAATAGGTACTTATCAATGTTTTCATGTTCCACACTGCGTTCGGGTAAAACCCATCATATATTCCAGAAATAACCGTTAGTGAACGACTGCAAACGGTAAAAAACTTGAATGTACCTATCGCTTTTAAATGGGTTTCAGACTAGCGTTTTAAACGCGCATGAAACCTCATTTTTGGAAGCGTATGTACTGTTGATACAACGTACCATCGATATGGTGTACTATCGGTGCAACGTGCCATCGATATGGTATACTATCGGTGCAACGTGCCATCGATATGGTGTACTATCTATATGATGTACTGTCGATGTAGTGACCCATCGATATAAGGAACTCACGCTGCAATGACTCCTCGATAAAACGATTTCGATATAGCGACTGTCGATGCAATGATTATCGTTAAAGTGAACTAGACCCGGCGGCTACAGGTGCGCGTTAGGCAACACGCGTAACTCGTACGAGCGTTAACGTGCTTTTCTTAGTGTTTTTTAAAATCCATATAGATGCTGACTCACCACTAGTAGTTCGAGCGAACACACCGCAATAAGCCCGTGTACGCGCGTTTGTCGCGTATGTTGAATTGTCTATAACTGAGACCAGTGAGAAAAATCTTTGTGGTTTCGCTTAATTTTGATTTACTGAACATTTGTCGTGTCATTTTGGTGGCTTTGACATTGATAAGGGCGAGCATTTGCGAATGGAGACTTGGTACCCTTGACCTGGGAAACACCACTGCTTGCTTGCTACCGGGTGTGGCTGTGGCACATCGCTGCTCGCACCGAGTGGACCGGGTGGACAACTGTCCCCCCTAGCCCTGGGCGGCCAGCAATGTATCTGTACAGGAGCAGGCAATGAGTATATTTCAAGTCCACTGCACCGCCACGTCTGAGCCCTCTGGTCTTCCGACAATTTTGATCCACCTTTATTTTTTGTCAGAAAATGCATATAAGAATTCTCATGACACTGGATTCAGGAAACCTAGGAAGGATTATGTGGGTCTCAGTGGTCGTCTTCGGCGCAGAATGGAAGTGACACATCTTACTTAATAGTTACTACCTGACAGATAAATCACATCATAGACAGAAACCAACTTCGATAACAAAAAAAAACCAACGTCAAAAAAAACTATTCCAAAACAAAGCACTAAAAAGTGAAGAAATAATTGCGTATTCTTCTAAAACTTAAACGATAATATTATGTAGGTACAATTATTGTTATTGTTGGAGTCGGTGTCAGTCAAGGAAACACCACAATATACCTATTTCTTACATATCACGTTTACGTACGAGTATGTCTGTAGTTACAAAACCTACATTGGCTGACACCGACTCCAACAATAACAATAAGTGTACCTACATTATATCATCGTATACCTAAGTTTTAGAAGAATACGCAATTAGTTCTTTACTTTTTAGTGCTTTGTTTTGGAATATTTTTTTTTGAAGCTGGTTTTTTTTTTGATAAAATTTTTGTTTATTTCTTGATTTTCAGTGAATAGTTCTTATTTATTTTATACATCCAAAAAGTATCGTGCAATTGCTCCTAAGAATTGAAGAGTTTTGTTACTTTGTCACGGATCCCATAATCAGAACCTAACCAAAATCTCATCAAACTACCCTTGAAGAAACTATATCCTTTCCAATAAAAAAGAAACATCGAAATCGGTTGGCGTGGTATTGAGTTATTCGTCCATTTATCGCACATATGGTTTATCTAGATTTAAGACTTATATGGTTTTCCCATGGATGCCACTGTCAAAACTGGACCAAATTAAAATGGGACCTCACGGGCATCACCAGCTTTCAAATCAAATAAGAATGATTAAAATCGGTGGACCCAGTCGAAAGTTATGAGGGAACAAACATAAAAAAACTTCAAAAAATCAAATAGTCGAATTGAGAACCTCCTCCTTTTATTGAACTCGGTTGAAAATTGACCATTTTGTCAATTGTAAATGTGTGCTGTCATGTGACAGGCATATATTGCGAAGGCTACCTCTTTCGATGTAGACGTCAGTAGTCAGTACTTACTTTACGTAGTCGTGTAGGGTTCAACCGAAAGATTCGCCTTACGGTCTACGCGGCATTTGACAACCAACTTTCAAATAGGTCTAGGAAGTCGGGGCGGCTCGTAGATAGCGACGTTTCTTAGGAACTTTCAGCCACCTATGCAAACTCTACCAAATGAGAAATATGATAATTGACCCCTTCATAGCATCTTTGTCTCTGTCTCGTTAATTTCATTATGTGCTTTTGCGCCGATAATATATCAGTGGGTTTTCACCACCTTATCTTAGCAACCTACCGTTAAACAAGGAGATCAAGTGCCACTTTGGTTATAAATAAAATAAGAGTTGACAGATAACTCGACAGATAACTTTACCTGTATTTCAAAACTTTTTTGGAATGTAAATATACTTAATTGAAATATATTTCTTGACCACAACGTACACAACCTATTTTTTTTTTTTTCTTTATTTAAGGGGCTTTGTCGCTTTGCGATAACGTCGCCCTTACATAACCTATTTAAAGCAAACTTTTGTTATATATTATATTAGTGAATAAATATCTAGGTTACGCAGTTGATCATAACATTATTGTATTTTGTGAAAATACATTATAATTTTATACCTATATTATTGAGTGATTAATTATGTTTATTTCCTGTTTGTATATTTGTAAGTTTATCAAAACTGTTTCTGTTCTATTTCTGTAAATACCATCGCCCAAAATCTCACTGAAAATTATGTCTTATATTAGTGTTATACACTTATACACCCCGAAATTAAGTAAAAAAAAGCTGCAAATGATGCTGAAAGCATGAAAATTGGAACGATTGATCTGGGCTTAGGATTTTGATTTTGATACGAAGGAGTGGAGTTATTACGTCATCTTTTTTTGTATAGTTATAAAAATAGTCTGAAACCTATTGTGTATGGTATCTAATGAAAGGGCTCACAGAGCCAATTCTCACAATATATCACATCATTACATTTCAGTCACTTGTTTTAAAACTAATTTTCAAAACATACCAACTCTAATTAGACTCCATACGGTTAAATATTTTTTTATAAAATATGCCTCAAACAAATGGTACGTAATTCCTCATATCCAACCCTAAAAAAGGAAATTTTGAAAATATTAACATTTAGTGAAGTAAAGAGGAAGACACCATTAGAGATAATTGATTAGGTTTTCTTGTTTTTAAAAATAAATATCAGTGTATTTCTATTTTTTACACAAATATAGAAACTAGCCCAATTTGACCTGATCCTAGAGACTCAAGCGGATTCTATCTTTGTGAAAAAATAAATAGTATAAACATGATTAAAAACCCCTCTCGCGTTAGTATTTATCATCCTCAGTGTATAAAAATGAACTTTTTGTACAGATTTCAACTAATCGTGATTTTATAACATTTTGTAAGGCTACTAATTTTTTTAACTGTTTTTAAAAAAATTGGGAGGTTATTATGATCGGTTCATAAAAATAATGCGCAGTTGTTTTATTTATAGGCGATTCGTAAATTTATGCAATAATAAAACATAGACGGTTACTAAAAATAAATTGGCCATTTATTTCATCTTACAAATTCAGGACTAAAAATGCGAAAGCAGTCTAATAAATGAATGACCAGTAAAATGATGGAATGGGCAGTTCGATAAATACTTAGGCAAATCACAGGTAGCGGAAACACCTGATCCCAGACCGATTGAAAACAAAGGTCATACATTTTCGTTAGAGCGGCGGACAATAGGTTCATTATAGCCTCTAAGCAATTTTTTTCCCTTTATTGTATCAAACCTACCAAATTGATTTAACTAAAGCAATCACTAGTGGTGATATTTTGTTTTATTTTATTATGTCAGTCAAATCGAAAGTCATTTCCTGTTTCATAACTAGAACATGTACCCAAGTGAATCATAGAACACACTTAAAAAAAAAACACGTTACACACTGCATAACCGAGGAATACATTTTACCACCACATCGTTTTAGAATTGCTTAGAATGAGATTACCTATCAGCTTTTTTCAATTTGTTAAATGCCCACATGTAACTGCCCTTTTTAGTTATTTTACTGCTCAACATTTATTCAATGATCCATTCCAATTTGTTTATGAATTATTTTTGTTTATTTTACTATTAAGTTTTAACTGCCAAACTTTTTAAAAAACATGCATTTTGTAATTTTCAACTTACCAAAACTAATATATATACTGCGTTAAAACATAGCCATTTTGTAGTAATAAAAAATAAAACTGAATGTAAATCTGGACCTGAAAACCATATTATAACACTTTAAGTCCGTTTTTTACCGTTTTTTGCTTGTTGAGCCAATGTATATGAATGACCGTCTTCTATCCAACGATAAAACTGTGTGTACAAAAAGTCAGTCAGAACATTGAATTGCAAATTGTATAGCAATGTAGCAAACCGTTACGGTTATGACGCATATTATTGCAAGTGCAATACAGTAAACTGCTCTGAAACCTTCATAAAATATTTTATTGTACGAGTATGTGTGTAATTAACATTGTTATGGTATTAATTGCATCTAGGATTTTAACGGCACTTTAATGTAAGTGCGCAGTTACAATATCCTGCTGTTAGTAATTGTATCTAAGATTATAGCATGGCATTTTAATGTAAGTGTGGAGTTACAATGTTCTGAAGCGACTGTAATCAAATAACGTGCATTTTTAAAATAACTTTAAATTGGCTATGCTGTTTTAGTAAGTTAAAAGTTACAAAATTCCTCGTATATTCAGTGTGTAACCTGAAAAAGAAAAAATATTTAAATGTGTTTTATGATTAACCTGGGTACGTACAATAAGTTCTGGTTTTGAAAAAGGAAAGGGCTTTCGATTTAACTGATGAAATGAAATAAAACCAATTACCACTACTTATGATTGCTTTAACTAAATCAATTTGGTAGGTGTGATACAATAATAGTTAGAGAAAAATGGCTAAAATGAACCTATTGTTCGCCCCCTCTAACAAAAATTTAGCCATCTTGTCGGTCTGGGTTTGGGTGTTTCCGCTGCCTGTGAACTGCCAAAGTATTTATCTTACTGCCCATTCCATTATTATACTGCCCATTCATTTATTAGACTGCTTTCGCATTTTTATTACTGAAATTGTAGGATGAAATAGCCGACCCATTTATTTTTAGTAACTGTCCATGTTTTACTATCGCATTAATCCTTCTTTAGTCCTTTAAATTTTAACTATGTTTAGCAAAGAAAATGATCTATTAATGTGTCATTTCTCTAGGATAGTTTTTTTACTGAATAATAAAAAGCCAGGCTAATAAAAGCGGTAGTTTTAGTTGTTCTTAGGGATAGAGTTTAAACATCACCAATTTTATGACGAAATAGTCTTGATATTGTAGAAAGGTTGTTATGCACCAACTTCAAAATTATAAAATACGTATTCAATCATTCCGGTTTTACTAAATCAAAATACGTATTACTTTGTGCCAAGTAAATATTTTTTTTACTTTTTAGTTTACTTTGAAGTCCGTTTTTTTTGTATTTTTTTTATTTTACGATTTCAAGTGATATCATCAGACCTGTAATTTGAAGTCTGTTAAAAAAACTACCCTAAGGCTGAGTTTTAACTAAGAACAGCTATATATCCATCGTATTAGTACTGCTTATTAATCTAACTAATATTATAAATGCGAAAGTGTGTGTATGTTTGTTACCTTTTCACGCAAAAACTACGGAACGGATTTGAATAAAACTTTATAGCAATACAGCTTATACATGAGAATAACACATAGGCTAAAATGTATAAAGATTTTATGTAATTTGGCCATGAGATATAACGATAACGCGGGCGAAGCCGCGGGCGGAAAGCTAGTATTTAAAGTTTTCCCTGATCTACTCAGGCATTCGTTAGTAATAATAATAACAATAATCAATGAGTCAGATAAGTGTTGTCAATTTGACAACACTTGAAGGTGAACGCTAATGAACGGCTAACGAAATCAAGGTATGTACGTACTCGTACATATGTTACTTTCTCGTGTAGGTATATCCATGTATGATCCGTGCGACCCTTACTCCATAAACAATGTAGTACGATAACAGTTAAAAACTGGGTAATTTTAACTGCTATCTTTGAGCGTAAAGTGTCCTGTAGTATATATTAGGTCGGCTCGCATGGCACTTGCTATTATTACCGTAGCTGTTGCATCAAAAAGATGTATTTTTGTCATCAGCTGTTGATCGTTATTATCATCGGCGCGGCTTCAGCGCACGAGCACTGCCTGCATCATCATGGTACCCACGGGCACCATTCAGGCCCTCATCATCCCAGGTACCGTCCAGGATATCTAGGAGGTCTCTCAGAAATACACGAAGCAGCGTTCCAAAACTTAGCCCAAGACGTGAAGGATCTCGACGAGAAAGTTCAGAACTTCTGCAATCGGCACAACAACGGCAACACTGGGGTCACTGTCGAAAAGACTCGGTATGTTCTCAGTACGCCTCTTACTGGTTACGTTGAAGGAGACCTCAAAATTCAAGTGAAGGGGAGAGTGTTATTCGTCGGCGCTACCAATGCGAATGAAAAGTACACCGAAATAAGAGTGCTGCCGACATTCGCTGACGCAGCAAAGGCGACATACAACCTAGAAGAAGGCGTATTAGAAGTGGCGTTTCCCGTGAAGTCACAAAGCTCATGTAACATTGATTACAGTGACAACATTATCACAGTTCCTAAATTCAACTTGTTTCAATCGGGATCGCTCGTCGGTCCAAGGCATCAATGAAGCATCATGATAAAAAAAGCTTCTTCATTTCTCGTTCACTCTTTATTATTTTGAAAACTAAACGATTAGAATATAATGTATTCCACGATCCCTTAAAGCAATATTAGAATCATGTCTATAATGTAAACCTTAACATTATGTCACTAAGCGTTGACGTACTTGTATACTATGATGTATAAGTACCGAAAGTCCTAAGGCCGAGGTCTTTAACTTAGAACAACTGTATCTTTCTGTACTAGTTAGGTGCTGCTTAAATAATTTTTCCCGGAGTTGTATAAGACACCGGCAGTCGGTATAATGTAGGTATTCTATACAATGCCTAGGCAATGTATAGAATGCTGCCGGCTGCGTTTAGGCAATGCATGAAATATTACGAATTTGATTATCCATTACATACTTTGTTATTAAGCACACAGTGGTCTTTCAGCAATGTGTGAAATAAATAGATTTTGCCTTTATTTTCAAGTTTTATTAAAATACTCCAACTCAAACAACGTCAAGCATAAATACCTTTTGATAAATACGTAATTAGTTTTGTTAAAATTTACACACATTATTTTCAAACCAAAAGTGTTGTTCTCCGTAAGGCGTAGGTTTATTAGGTTCCGAGGAGCGCATGCGACGAGCATGTTTGGTTGACCAGAGCGGCACGATCCGCACGTGTATTTCCTTAGCCGTATTGGTAACGAAACACTTTTAGTAAATCTACTGATGACCTTTTAAACCGTATGGTATTCGTCAACTGTGGGCGACGAATAGAATACGTTTTTGTCAAGATATTATAGCAAAACATTTTAACAAAGCCGTATTGTTTTCGTTATCATGTTCTTACAGCTTACCGAAGAGATTTATTGAAATAAATTCAACTTTAAGTAAAATTAAAAATTCAGAAAAACTTAATTCAAGTAGACTATACATTTACAGTTCTTTTGAATGGTCATTTAACATTGATAGCATACATTATAATAATGTATAAATACATATTCATTTAAAAACATCTAAGTCAGGTCAGTCCATTAATTAAAAATCAATGGTTTGTAGCAATTTGCAATATGGTTTCCATTATACGGATTTTTTGATATTTTACGGATTCTTTTTTGTCGGCGATGTTCGGCATTCGAGGGTCGTCCAAACTAAATTCTGCTCTTAATTGAAGAAAAAGGCTTTCAACAACTAAATAATTGTTCCCTTTCGGAATAATTGAAAGTTAATTTAATTATTCCTGCAAATATTAATAACACTGAAAAAAAACAATAAGAGGGAAGTTTTTTTGTATTTTAATTATTATTATTATCTATACTTGAGGAAATACGCGATCCAAACGAGCGTGCCGTGTTAGCAAAAAAGAACTTGATTTATTTCCTGTGTTGCCGTTCTATACTCTTATAATTTATAATAACTAAAGATATTTTTATAATGAAAATATACGAATCGATTCATCTTTTCTACCCAAAATGTATGCCAAAGGACGATTATGACCGTGAGCTTTATTTTTGGTAAACCCTTTTACACACATTGCCAGCTGCGGATTCTGCATTGCATAGAATACTTAGGCAAAGTATAAAATAAATAATATTCCATACATTGCCTGAAAGTTTTCGGCATTCTATCCATTGCCCAGGCATTGTAGAGAATGCCATATTATACAGATTGCCGGTAACATATAAAATGTGACCCGTTCGTAGTGTTTAAAACTTAAGGGCTGTAAACTAGGATTAAGTACTGCCGGCAAGTTATCATTGTAAATTTTACAGGGGTTCCAATTTTTCAAATTCCTTCAATTCGTTTAATTCAATTGTAATTTTGATTTGAGTTTTTTTCAATGATTGTAAGTTCAAGAGTATCTATGTTTTTTTTGTTGACTTTTGATGACTACGGTTTTTACTCAAGTTAATCGATAGGTGATGTATCGTACTCGTACAAACGCATTCTCCTCAAGTTCAACATAGGGGCTCCTTATGCTGCTGACCTTAGACCCATTTTGCAATTGGTCAGTATTTTAAACTACCTAGTTTTGAAATTCAGAGGTTTGATTAAATTGGGAAGAATATGTAGTACAAGTATTGTGTAGTTTATTCAGCAAGTGGCTTGATTTTAAAAGCTTTTACCCAGCTGTGGAATATACCCTATTAGGTAATTAAGTTGTACAGAAGCGTTCACATCAACCTTTACCAAACTATTGCAAAATGGTTCTTATGTCATCAGCATAGGGCGACCCTACGTAAAGGTAGATGTGAAAACCTCTGTACCTAGCTACTTTCCATAATCTTCATGATTATGTTTTAAACTCATTAATTTCTCCATCTTGTGCTACACAAGGTGTGTGTTATTATTTTTATTTTTTTTAAATATTGTTTAACAAAGATAACCAGTGACTAAATAAAATCCCAAAATAAATATCGCTATTTGTGTTTTACCCACGCATTCGGTTTAAGAGATCCGCAATCAAATAAGAAAACCGAAAAAGTAGACATTTTACAACTTTTAATACACAGGCAAGCGAATTTAAGGTTTTTTTTAATATTGCCCGTCAAGATGACCTCATTCCACCTGATGGAAAGCGGTCTTGAGGTCCAGATATGAAGTTGACAAGCCAAGTCATTCAAACGAATTACTGGGCTGGCCATCCTCACCTTGAAGGCCTGCAGAAATGCCTTTTCACGCCACGCTTGAATACAAAGAAGGAAACACATGTGCTGGAAGAGCGTGCCACGTCTGGATGGTACGACAAAGAAACGAGTCACCGAACCCTTTAGTTGGGGCCAACAAATGTTGAATTGTGTTTGGGTGACGCGGTAGCTCAGCACGCGTGGTACGGGAGTGGAAAGATGAGGGTGGAATGAGCTGGAATAACTCGTCAGAGCATTCCCCATTGTAGAAGCGATAGAGAACACTCAGCCTGGCAATGTCTACGCAATTGGAAAGGCTCAAGGGTCAAAGTTGCCTCTGGGTTTCCAATTATACGGATAGCACGCCGCTGCAACCTGTCAAGAGCTTTGAGTAGGTACTTGGCGGAACCGTCCCAGAGATGAGAGCAGTATTCCACACACGAGCGAACTTGTGTCTAATACAAGAGACAGAGCTGCCCAGGCGTGAAGAATCGTCTTACTATGTTCAGGACACCGAGTTTAAGGTATGAAGTTCTAATGACGCTCTCAATGTAGTCCCGCTGGTTTAGGTTGCTACGACTATCCATGCCAAGGATGTTTAGGCTATCCTTAATCGATAGCGGGGTGCTCTGAAGAGTGGGATGGGAAAGGAACGGCGACGCCTTTGCTGCGAATGCACACACCTGCGTTTTGTTGGCATTGAACTCGACAAGATTGCATGCACCCCATTCTGAAATGCGGTCCAACACTCCGTCAAGCTCAACAACAAGACTTCGCCTCTTCTCCTCGATGTCAGTCTGCTTTGCCCCATGGCGCTCGAAATACCGCGCGTGGACCGTGCTATCATCCGCATAGCAATGAATATTACCAATGTGGAATGTGGAATTTCAGGCGGCGCAGCACCGTAGTCATCGATGCAAGAGTTTGCGGCAAAGAGGTTAACCAGTAAATTGGCTTTCTCTTGCGACTGATGAGCCAACGATCCATCAGGGAATCTCAGTGGGGGCAGCGAAAGCACGCAGAAGTTAGATTGCACGGGTTTAGCCAGTCGCCTGGCCTCCCCGAAAGTATTCGGGGAGGCCAGGTTTGAATGATTATTGAGTGCCTGGGCCCTACAGCCCAGGCAATGATCATGGATGATCAGGCTTGATACGCCGCCTGTTTTTGTTCAACAGCTGCGGCACACTCGCGATTGAACCAGAGACCAGTTTTTCTAGCACTGACGAAATCAGTAAAAGGAATGTAGTATTCCATTCCGGAACTGATCTCGTCAGCGATAGCAGATGCACTCTCTGAAGCATCCTTTTCTCCAAAGCAGCACTGCCGCCAAGGGACGGAGGCAAAATATTCTCGCAATTCGTCCCAATCTGCCGACGAGTAGTGCCATAACCGCCGCGTCACCTCCACAGGTTGTGGGGGAGCTGTACAAAGCACTGTTGCGCCAACCAGACAGTGATCGGAGGAGTCTAATGGAGCACCAACCGACACTTTATACCCGGCTGGGTGACTTGTCAGCAGAAGGTCCAATCAGGAGGGTGTATGACCGACAATATATGGTACCCGGGTGGGCTGGTGTACCAGTTGCTTCAGATCTTGCGTGTGAGCAAACGCATGGGCAGTTCGGCCTGCATGGTCTGTTTTTGATGAGCCTAACCAGGACTCATGGTGGGCATTGAAGTTTCTCAAAAACACCATTTCGGCATTTAGGAACTGCGCCTGAGCGTTGTCTGCGGCCTGACTCAGATGTCCGAAGAGTCAAGTTGTCTCGGCGTCGCCTTTATGGGAGCGGTAAATGCACGCATAGACCCGGCTCGTGGAGCCCAGTTCAACTTGCAACCAGAGGGTGGGGAAGAAAGGTCAGCGGAGACGGCTACAGCAGACGTCCGCCCTGACGAACAGATTTACACCGGCTTTTGGTTGGAAGGACTCCTCCAGCACATAGCCGGGGTAGTGCAGGTATGACGTATCGGCAGGGCGGCCTATCTGTGTTTCCGTCAAAAAGAGCATCGCAGGCCTCGCCGTCTCAAGGTGTTGATGGACGGCGTTGAGGTTTGCATGGAGTCCGCGGATTTTAGCGAACTCCACCTAAAACAGCGTGTTGGTGGGATATGAGGATGCCGCTGTTGGCCGTTTTTTCATGCTTCAGACTGCCATAGAAGTTGGAGGATGAGAGGGGCGTGAAAGGACGACTGTGATTGAGGCAATGAAAGACAAAAGGTGGTGCCCTGCATTGGTATTAATCGTGTGGAATAGTGTAGGCCGATCCGCCGGACGGAAGAGCCCCCGTCCGCGACCACACCCGAGGGGGTCCTCGGGTGTGGGCGCCGGGCCCCACCGGAACCGGGCACCACCCGGCACGACGAGCCACCCTGAGATTATGCGCGACCTGGTGGGGCAGCCTCCAGAGGTGGTTAACCCCTTTTGGGCCCCTGTACTATGCCGCGGGCGGCCGAAGGAACAGGGCCACGAGTGGTGGACTGCCAAACTTGACACTCTGCGCAAGCAGCTAGGCAAACTGAAGCGTGCATGGCAGAAGCTTCGGTGTCGAGGAGGGGTGTTAGAGGAGAAGGCCAAGCTGTCTTTCCATGCCTGTCGGACGAAATATCGAAGAGCGATGGAGGAGACGGAGCTCCAGTTCTTCCGGAAGGTTGCGGACTCTGGCAACCAAGATCCCTGGGGCCAGGCGTATCGCGCAGCTAGTGGGCGGTCAGGCCCCCTGCTAATGTCATCGGCGGGACCCGCCTTCTGGAGTAGCATGCGGAGGATGTGGGGGTGCCATGCGCGCGCTCATGTGTGCGCTCTGTCCAGGCGACGATCAGTCTAAGGACTCGGCGTATCATGGGCGTGTGCGCCTAATGGCTCACTTCATGCACTCCGGCAGGGATGCGTCTCCGATTTCGACCGAGAGGCTATGGCAACTCGTGAGGCACCTGCCTAACACTGCACCTGGGTTAGACGGGATTACCGGGTGAATTGTTAAGCATGTTTTCAGAGCGGCGGCCGCTGAGTTCACCTGGGTGTATTCCAGGTGGGTGGCGGAGGGTGTGTTTCCGGAGGTGTGGAAGAGTGGGAGGCTTATAGTTTTGCCGAAAGGCAATGATAAGCCTCTTACGGATCCCAAGGCGTATCGCCCGATTACGCTCCTCCGAGTCTTGGGCAACCTACTAAGGTCATTCTGGTATGCGCACCACAGATCACCAGTGGTATCTCGGAGCACCAACACGGATTCTCTCCAGGGAAGTCGACGGTGACCGCTCTGCGGCGGATCACCCATAAAGATGCAAGCGCAAAATACGTGCAGCTTATCGGTCTGGACATCTCGGGGGCCTTCGATAACGCATGGTGGCCGATGATTTTGGTCAAGGCGAAACGCGCGGGTTGTCCGGCCAATGTCTTTAAGATGTTGGTTGACTACCTCGCCGGGCGCCGGGTGGGCCTGTTCGTTGGCAACCATGTTGAATGGAAGACTTCTACTATGGGATGCCCTCAAGGCTCGGTGCTTGGTCCGAGTCTTTGGAACCTGCTGCTAGACGACTTGCTGAGATTGCCGGTACCCGAAGGGGTTACCATGACTGCTTACGCTGACGATGTGACGATCCTTATTGAAGCTCAGTCACGGGCGGGCATTGAAGCATCGGCCTCAACTACCTTGAAGCTCGTCGGGGAGTGGGGGGTCCGGAACAGACTGCAGTTCTACCCTGGGAAGTCATTTTCAATGACTATCAGGGGGAAACTGCAGAGAGCTCCGACTATAATGTTCGATAGGGCATCGATAAGGAATGTTAAGTTGGCTGTAGTCCTGGGAGTGATAGTCGATGCAAGCCTTTCTATCGCCGCGCATGCGAAGAGAATTGGTGAGCGCGCAGCCAAATGCTTCGGGAAGATGTCGCGTGTGTCAGCTTCATCCTGGGGCATTCGGTATCGCGGTCTGCGCGTCCTGTACGTGGGGACCTTTGTCGCCATCTTGACTTATGCCGCGGCGATCTGGTACAAGCGCGCGCACCTTCATGTGATCCGTAGCGCGGTCCTTCGAGCGCAACGGTCATCCTTGGTCCTTCTGACCAAGGCTTACAGGTCAACCAGCACACTTGCGCTCCCGGTCTTGGCGCGGGTTTTACCCGCGGACCTGGAGGTTATCCGCGCGGGTCACATCGAAGATTATTCGCCAGTTACTTGCCAAGGAGGAGTTGAGCAGGCTGGGACGCGAAGTGCGTTATGAGGTGATGGTTGAGTGGCAGCATCACTGGGAAGTGGAGACGAAGGGGCGTGAGACGTTTTGTTACTTTCCTGACGTTCGCGTCAGACTTAAACAGTCCTGGTTCGAGCCCGACCACGAAACGTCTCAGCTGCTCAACGGACACGGCATATTCAAGGCGCGGCTTTACTCGCTAAAGCCTAGCACAAGCCCTGAATGTGTTTGTGGACACCCGGGGGAGGACATGCACCACGTGCTGTGGTGTTGCCCTTTATATGACGATCAGAGGGGGGTGCTGCTGGATAACGTTCTTCGGGACGATGAGGGACCGGTCAACTACACCAATCTTGTGTCTTCGGCGAAGAACTTCCGAAGGCTGCGGGATTTTGCACATGCGTGGTACCGGAGGAGGAGCCTGCGAGAGCGCCAGGAGAAAAGTGCAAGAAGCTCAATGGAGGAGGAGGTTTTGTGAAGCAGTGATGCCCTGACGCTGAAGGCGTTACCGTAATGTCATGCCCCAGAAGGGGGAGAGTTGGCAAAGGGACAAAGGATTAGAGATAAAGGAACTTGTAGAGAGTCAAGCATTGCGCGCGGCTCAGTGCACGCTGCCCAGCAGTAGCAAGTTCCGCGCGCATCTCTCGCGTTTCGGCCCGTATGACCAAGACGGTCGGTAGGGCCATAGGAGGTAGTGGGATATAACCCCGCATCTAAACACTTAGCGGCCCAACGCCCTAGACCAGTGAATTTAGATACTCGTTGCGCGCGAGGAGGGACTCTCGGTACATACTACCGAGCAGACGAACATGCCCCACCTCTGCAACTAACCAACCCCCCAACACCCGTGGCACCTGGAGAGCAGATGGTCTGCTGCAAAAAACCCTTAGTCGCCTCTTACGACACCCATGGGAATATATGGGGCTGTGGAAAGTATTATTTTAAAGTGCCGCCACCAGCACGGCACAAAAACAAAAGTTAATTTTGCATGCAGGTTTGTTTTGATTTTATATATGGTGGCCCGGAGTTACGTGGTTTAATATTTAGCATTTTAAACTAATACGGCTTTTTATAGGATTTAAGAGCTTTAGGTACTATTGTATGTGGTCAGATATTAGTGATGAAGAAGTATTAAAATGACGTTTGAAAAAAAATAGAGTTACGAGGTCAGACACGTTAGCCGACGATATGACAATGTTTGTGTTTATTCTGTCTATTGGTATTAATTTTTATTTAAGTATTTTAGTTCATTTTAAAAGTTTCTAAATATATACATTGTTTTTAAAATTATCAACTTCTAGCTGTTCGTTAGCGGCTTTGCCCGCGTAGACTGTTGAGTTGGTCAACGTGCACCACGGCCGAAATTAGTAGTCAGCAAAAAAATTGAACTAATCTTCAGTATGAAGGGGTCAAGACATGATCTGCATATTCTTTATTGAAACTACCAGGAAAGCAGAAATGTATGATGCCAACTAGAACTTTATAATGTACGTTCTGTACTGATGATTATGTTGAATGTTTTGTTAATAATTGATACCTTTCGGCCCGCGGCTTCGCCCGCGGAAACTTAATTTGCATAAAATCTTTATAAATTGTAGCCTATGTGTTATTCTGATATATTTAAGCTGCATTACTGTAACTTCAACTAGATCCGTTCAGTAGTTTTTGCGTAAAAGAGTAACAAACATACACACATACCATACAGCCTGACAAACTTTCGCATTTATGATATTAGTAAGATGTTACTTGCTGATGTAGGCTTTATATCGGTGAAATAATGTTTGCATTCAGTCCCGTAGTTTTTGAGTTTGTTCGTTACTAACACGAAAACACCCACAAATTCAAATCTTAGCCCTCTATAATATTAGTATATATTTAACAACCACAAGTACATACTCACGTTATAATGAGGGTGTCCCGGGAATTAAGTATCAAATCAAAATACGAGTAGTTAGCAGGTGTCATTTCTGGCCTTTTAGTACCATTGATATTAGTCAGATTTCTAACCGTAAAATTGTTTTTATCAATTTTATTTTTTATCAGAAAATCGCCTAAGTCCATAAAAAAAATGTAGCAAAACTACCAACTTATTTTTTTGCCAAAATATTGGTGAATGATTGGTCTTTCTTTGCCTTGTTATTTTATTTAGTTAGAAAACAGATTATGTACATTGAAATAAATAAAATATTGCAATAAAAATATTGACCAAAAATATTACTTCATGTTCAGGCAGATCTCGTGAAAAAAAAATGTACTAAATTAAAACTGTCCAAGTGTTTAAAAAAGTTGCTTATTTAATACAGGTTATTTTAAGATTATAAATTGCAGTTAGTCTATAAACCCCGTTTTTATTAGAATTAGTTAAAATGCAACAAGAAAGTTTAAAATGTCATTTATGATCACGTTCTGTAGAATGAAGGTGGATTGTAAATCATTGATATTTTTTGTTGTTGTGTATTATCCAATCAGACGCGCAGCGGGGTCATAAATAATCTGTTACTGGCGCAAACGCATGGCGATTACGTCATATATATAGAATTATCCAATTCTCATTTGTTGAAAAATATTTTCAAATTTTTGTTTGGGTTTTCCTTTTTTTTTAATAAGATTAATCGTGCTTAGTTTAAAAGCATTCCTCGTTTGTCAAAAAGTATCATTGAATATGCAAGGAAAGATAAAAAGGTTGAAATTATGTTTTGTGTGTTTAATGTTTGATTATTATTTATTTTTTTGTCACATTTGCACTCACACTCAAGACAATCCACACATAGAATGCCCTTATTTTAAATTTATCTCACTATGCTAGCTAGAGCTATGAGCTATTTTGATTTTTATCCTTAACTCCCGGGACACCCTGTATAAATAACACGGCTAAAAGTAGCAGGAGAACCATTAATCATTGAGGATTAATTTGAATAAACATTATATAGATACGGAACCCTCTGCCAAAGGTGAATGATGCGAATATCAATCCATATGCTGGAAGTTAAGAAGTCAGTCTTCACATGTCAGTCTTTTGCCAACACTAGGCCGGAGTGAAGGCACTGACAGACAACTACGAGTATGTTTCAATTAATATTATTTTGTATTGTTTGCTCATTTGCAAGTGTTCATAGCTGCAACTCCCAGTGCATGAAACCTTCGGAAGATACATATACAAAGTGCGAATGCTCATATTTAGTGCAGATATACGCAAAGCAACTAGAAATATTTGGAGAAATGACTGGCAACGTGACAAAACTGGATAAGAAAATAAATGCGTACTACCTGGAAATTTCCAGAATGCAAGAAGAAACGCAAGAGTTAATAACAATGACTAGCTACAGACTTAAAAAACCATTCAAAGGCTTCGCAGAGTCGGGATTAAAGATCGTTATCAAACACAGAGTAATGTTCATTTTCGCTTCAATGATGAATCCTCTGAAATATATTGCTGAAATAAGAGTGCTCCCAACATTTGTAGACCCGCGCAAAGCTATATATACTCTTGAAGATGATGTGTTAGAGGTGACTATTCCTCAAAAGGCTAATAAGAACTGCGGTTTTTGTCAAATTGACGAAGAAAACATATTTGTGCCTGCATTTGAATTGTTTTCTGGGATAATTACTAGCAGGGGGGGATTCGAGTGAGTCACAAAATGTCGTAGTGCATCATCATCATATTTTGCAGTGGTAAATCGTCTACTCCCGAGTATCTACCTCTACCATAAATAGTACGTTACAGGCGCTGCATCTTAAATCCTGTATCTCACGACCGTCATCAGATCGTCCATAAACGTTGAGGCAAGGCCTCTTCCTCACCGGCTCGGTGCGTTTTCGTTTCGGTACAGCCTCTGCACCGTATCTATACAGATTTTCTGCTGAAAAATATTTCGTGACAGGCTCTGGATGTTTTCGGTACGGTAACGTTCATTCGATGTGACAGGTGTGAGTGAGGCGCGCGGTGGAGCTGGCGAGAGTGCGGGGGGGGGGGGGGGGCGCTCTGTACAGATTATATGGAGAGGCGCGCGAATTCACTACGTAAAAACTCTGTCCCGAAACGAGTCAGTCTGAAAACTCTCATTTGATTACATGCGCTCGGTAAACAATCTGTACAGATTTGGTGCAGTACCGAAACTATAGCGGAGGTATAAACTACGGTTAAAGCTAATTACGGCAGTAGTAGCGGTGGTTTAAAGTGTATTAATGACGAACGATTTTTATCTCTGGAATTGTATAAATGACTTGGTACATCCTATTGTTTTATATTCTGTGGCTTTGATGTACTTGTGGGGGTCGAGATGATAGGTAGACAAATAAATATAGTCAATTCACTATGGACTTGCCTGTATTTTCAATCCCACCTTGTACAACATTTCCAGTTAGTAAACACACTTAGGAATTGTAGTTTTTAGCCAGAAGGCGTTTCACTTTAAGTAATGTAGCACAATAATATTTTCACAACCTTTAACTATTTAACTACGCACGATAGGTAAGGAACAATGATCGTTGAGTTGCCTGTGAATCTCAGACTGCTTGGCGCCGATGCGCTGTGCGAAAATGTATAGGTACCCTGCGTATGATTTTTAAAAGTTAGTGCGCGTTTGCACGGCACCGCTTTACAATTACCAACACGTTCGACCGTCACAAATGACGTGTGTAAATAAGATGTAAATAATTAATATTATGATAATGTTGTATATATTAGTTGTGTAGGTTTAATTAATAAATGAGATTTAAATATGTAAATTTATGTAAACAAATATTTATTTGTAAATAAAGTTTTTCTAATTGGTTTGTAAATAAAGTGTTGATATGCGGCAAGGGTGACACAATAAATGTTTAAGTGCCCACATCACTCCCCTCCAGAGACCGTCACTACGGGCGATAATAATCGGGGAATCTGACATGTCTACTTGAACGAGTTGTTTTGTTTTGGGTCTCTTTTCGTTCAGACTCCTTCTCCGCACTAACATGATCATGGGTATTAGGCTCAATAAATATGTATGCCGGTTTAAGGCGATCAATAGACACTGTATTCATTTTACCTTTGATCATTAATTTGAAAACTTTATCCCCCCGCTCAACTACTTCGTAGGGGCCAGAATATGTGGGACTCAAGGCTCCTCTCAGCGCGTCTTCCCTCAGAAATACGTGGCTGGAAGAGTTTAGGTCTTTATAAATAAATATTTTATTTTTGGAATGGCGTGAAGCGGGAGATGGGTGCAGTTTCTCCGCAAATGAACGAATTCGCGCTGTGAAATCTGTGATATCCGTGGCAGTATCCACATCACATTGAAAAAATTCTCCGGGTAAACGCAATGGCTCGCCGTAAAGCAGTTCAGCAGATGAGGCATTTATGTCCTTTTTGAATGCTGAACGGATCCCAAGCAATATCAGAAGCAAAGTTTCACTCCAATTGCTGTCAGCGTGGCACACTATAGCGGCTTTAAGTTGACGGTGGAACCTCTCAACCAAGCCATTGCACGCCGGGTGGTAAGCCGTGGTTCTGCGATGTTTGAAACCAGCTATTCTTGATAAATACTTGAATAGGTTGGATTCAAATTGGCGTCAACGGTCAGTCACTATGTCAGTTGGGCAACCAAAACGTGCAATCCAGCATGAGAGTAGTGCGTTGCCAACTGTTTCTGCTGTCATGTCCGCTATTGGCACTACTTCAGGCCAACGCGTGAAGCGGTCTACTGCTGTGAGGCAGTACCGATAGCCCTGCGACAGAGGTAAAGGTCCAATGAGGTCAATATGCACCTGAGTAAACCTAGCGCGCGGCATGCTGTAAGTACCTAGGGGTGCTGATACATGGCGGTTTACTTTTGCGCGTTGGCAGGCTAGACAGCAGCGTGTCCACTCACGGCAGTCTTTGCGAACACCTGGCCAAACGTACCTCTCTGCTACTAATTTAGCGGTTGCGTTAGCGCCAGGGTGACTAAGACCGTGCAATTAGTCAAAGACTTGCTTACGCAATGGTTTGGTCACGAATGGCCTCGGTGTCGAAGTACTCACGTCGCAGTATACTTCAAACCTCTTGCCACCCAGAGCAATCTTTTTGAGCTGAAGTGAAGTTTCCTCATTAATCAGCTTCGAAAGTTCGGTGTCTGAAGATTGCGACTTCGCCAGTACCTCGAAGTCAACTGCTTGCTGCACCTCCTCGATTCGCGACAATGTATCAGCAACCACATTGTCCTTACCAGATATATGCCTGATATCGGTGGTGAATTGCGATATAAAATCGAGGTGGCGAAATTGACGAGGCGAGCAGTTGTTTTTACGATCACTGAAAGCAAAACTAAGCGGTTTGTGATCGGTAAACACTATAAAGTGTCGCGCTTCGAGCATGTGGCGAAAGTACTTAATACCTTCGTAAATAGCGAGGAGTTCGCGGTCATAGGGTGAGTACTTTCGCTGAGAAGGGCTCAACTTGCGTGAGAAAAAGGCTAATGGTTGCCAGACGTCGTCTTTGAACTGCTGTAAAACTGCCCCTAAGGCCAAATCAGAAGCATCTGTAACAATTGCCAGTTGTGCCTCGCAATCCGGATGTGACAACAATGCAGCATTACAGAGATCCTGCTTGCACTGCTCGAATGCTGTCAGAGCCGGACCAGAGATATCCACTGGATGCGAGGCCCTGACCGACCCAGTCAGAAGGTTGCTAAGTGGAGCTTGGTTTTGTGCGGCATTGGGTATGAATCGCCGATAAAAATTCAACATACCCAGAAATCGCCGAAGTTCTCTCACTGTTTTAGGGGCTGGAAACTCCCTGATTGCCTGGACCTTGGCTTCCTGAGGTTTAGTGCCTTCTGCTGAGATATGATACCCCAGAAAAGACACTTCAGATGCTCCAAACACACACTTTGAAGTGTTTATCAGGATACCATACTGCTTCATCCGGTCAAACAGCTGGCGAAGGTGGTCTTCATGCTGAGCTGGATCCTGGGAGTAGACCAGAAAATCGTCGAGGTAGGAGTAACAGAAACTCAGGCCTCTAGTCATCTCATCCACAAACCTTTGGAATGTTTGACCTGCGTTCCTTAGTCCGAAGGTCATGAAAGGAAATTCGAACAAACCAAAGGGTGTGGTGATGGCCGTCTTCTGAATATCCTCCTCGAAGACTGGAATCTGGTTATACGCTTTCACCAGGTCTATGGTTGAGAAGACTTTGCACCCAGCGATGCTATGCGCGAAGTCATGAATATGACGGATTGGGTACCTGTCTGGTATGGTGCGTGCGTTCAACGCTCGATAATCGCCACAGGGTCTCCATCCGTTGTCTTTCTTGGGCGCTAGATGTAAGGCGGATGCCCAAGGACTTTCTGAGGGACGTGCAGTACCATTACTCAACATCTGCTGAAACTCACTCCGAGCGATCTTGAGTTTATCCGGAGCTAACCTGCGAGGAGAACAAGAGACAGGAGGGCCTGGAATGGTGCGGATATGGTGTACTGTTTTGTGTTGTGTAATGCGTGGAGTGCCAGCCGGACGTGTAATCTCGGGATATTCTTTTAAAATGGCGTGATAACGCGAGTCTCCAGTCAAGACTTTCACAGACAACACAGAATTCAAAGCATTATCTACACTAGCTACAGCAGACAATGATGTAGTACTGTCAATTAAACTACTGTTGCGTATGTCTACAATTAAACAATAGTGCCTGAGAAAATCTACACCAATAATAGCTTTGGTTACATCGGCAACTACAAAATTCCAAGGAAAGCTACGTCTAAGTCCTAAATCCAGATCTAGTTGCAAGTAACCATATGTGTTTATTATAGTCCCGTTAGCCGCTGTCAATTGGTAGGTAGTCTTCGCTCGTCGTTCACGAAGTGCAGTTCGAGGGTAAACGCGAAGGTCACTACCGGTGTCTACCAAGAATTGGGTTTTCGAACTGCGGTCTGTGACGAAGAGGCGACCAGTTGAAGGAAGGCAATCGTTAGTCGCCATCACCGACTGCCTTGACCGTTTCCCGCCTTCCCGTAGTCGCAAGGCTTAACGCAGTTGCTAGCCTTCGATCCAAACTTGTGGTGATACCAGCAAACAGGGAACATGCGGTAATTCGAGTTGGATCGGGTTGAAGAACGGCTGCTGTGTCTTCCTCTGGAACTGGAACGATGCTGTGGCCTAGGTTGGCGGTTAAGCTGAACTGTCAAGTTCTTTACCGCTTGCTTCAGTTCAGCGATCTCCAACGCCATGGTCTCCATTGTACCCATCGGTGGTTGGAAAGAGGTGGATGCTGCTGCGACATGACGTACCGGTGCAACTATGTCCTGGACCCGATCTGCTAAATCGGCCAAAGCCTCGAGAGTGCTGGAAGGTTGCGAAGCAATCAGTGTTTGGATGTTGCTGGGTAATCGGCTGCTCCAAATGGTACGGATAAAATCTTCTGGCACTCCTGAACCAGCCAAACTCTGCAGATGCCTCAGAAACTGGGAAGGTTTCCTGTCACCCAACTCCTCGTGCATGAGTAGCTGATGAACCTTCTTTTCTTTGGAGGCTGTCAGGCGTTTGATGAGCTCGCTCTTCAGCTTCTCATATTTATCGCTCTCCGGTGGGGCCACTATAACGTCTTTAACCTCCTTAGAAAACTGAGGATCCAGGTGCCCGATGACGTAATTGAATTTTGTTGCGTCATTCGTGATACCAGATATGGCAAATTGACCTTCAATTTGCGCAAACCATATTTCTGGTTCTTCCGGCCAGAACGGTGGAACGCGTACACCGACACGGCAAATATCGGATGGTGCAGTGGAAACGCGCACTTTCCGATGTCGTCGACGTGAACCGTCGGTATGGTGTGATGATGCCGTTTTTGCTGAATCACTATCACTCATTGTGCTGTTATGCTAGCTGACTCTGTATTAGCGTCTTCGGTATGAGGGGTCACCAGTGTGGGGGTCGAGATGATAGGTAGACAAATAAATATAGTCAATTCACTATGGACTTGCCTGTATTTTCAATCCCACCTTGTACAACATTTCCAGTTAGTAAACACACTTAGGAATTGTAGTTTTTAGCCAGAAGGCGTTTCACTTTAAGTAATGTAGCACAATAATATTTTCACAACCTTTAACTATTTAACTACGCACGATAGGTAAGGAACAATGATCGTTGAGTTGCCTGTGAATCTCAGACTGCTTGGCGCCGATGCGCTGTGCGAAAATGTATAGGTACCCTGCGTATGATTTTTAAAAGTTAGTGCGCGTTTGCACGGCACCGCTTTACAATTACCAACACGTTCGACCGTAACAAATGACGTGTGTAAATAAGATGTAAATAATTAATATTATGATAATGTTGTATATATTAGTTGTGTAGGTTTAATTAATAAATGAGATTTAAATATGTAAATTTATGTAAACAAATATTTATTTGTAAATAAAGTTTTTCTAATTGGTTTGTAAATAAAGTGTTGATATGCGGCAAGGGTGACACAATAAATGTTTAAGTGCCCACATACTTATTAGGTTGATCTGTTTATTAATGTTAGTATAAGCATTTTATAAAAGCTTTTTTTTTTCAATGAACAAATTGTACTCTACTAACACACATTGTAAAACCACAACAAGTTTAAAAGAGTAACTATTGAGTTTCTCGCCGGGTCTTCTCAGTAAGAATCAACTCCTTCGACCCGGTGGTAGAGTCGCATTATGTTTGTAAACTGTTTATTTATATATTCATATTATTAAAGTATTTATGTCTATTATTTAATATATTATATTTTGACTATTCAGAAGTACTGATTAAGTTTATTTTAATAAAGGAGTTTGAGGTAGTCGGCTCCTAAAATGGAGGGTCAGAAACAGAACGTTAAATGTACTGGGGTCCCGTACATTAACATTAAACTATTGGTTTATTTTATTTTCAGGCTCTGAACTATTTTTCTCATTAGATCGGGAACTACGGCAATCAAAACTGGGCACTCACTTTTACAGCATAAAAATGTTACATTTATAAGATTTTTTAAGTTAATAGTTTATTATTACAAATAAAATCTTCGTCTACATTTTATTCTACCAGAAGTGGTTTGCCAACTCCTAAAAATAGTTCTGTCATGTTTTATTTAATCCTTTTTTTAAAACTTTATAATAAAAGGCAAAATCCATTCATTTCACACATTGCCGGAAGGCCAAAAGTATGCATTGGATAATCAAATTCGTAATGTTTCATACATTGCCTAAACGCACCCGGCATTGTATAATACAATGCCTGAATTAGACACATTGCCGGGGACATATCGACGGAAGAAAACGTAAATGCTGTAAGTACCAAAAACCCAATTTTACAACAGAGCCGAAGAACTACTTGAAAAAAAAAACATATCTTTTAAACTATTCTTATTAGAATTATATTTTATGAAGCACATTTAAATAGTATGTATACAAATAACAAAATGTAAATTTATGTATAAAAACATATCTTTTAAACTATTCTTATTAGAATGATATTTTATGAAGCACATTTAAATACACACATCAAAAGTGTCTAGGGATCAAGCATTTTTATGCGGATTTCTTGAGATTGAGATGTGGCTTTGTAATAAATTTATGATTTTATAAATTTGTATGGATCCTTTTTGGTGCATTTCATAATTTGAAACAGGAACTGTCAATCAAATTCGAGTAAAAGATGAAAATCAGCTGTCAATATTTTCCCTATAAAAACATACAACGCATTGAAGACATTATTAGTGCTACTGTTTCCCTACTACTGATTAAAACCAACGTTATTATGGAGCGGCGACGTCATTTAAGCAGGGAAGAAATGCTCAGAGCCGTGGGAATGATAGAAGCTGGTTCCCGGCAACGTACTGTGGCTTTAGCTCTGAATACAAGTCAGAGTGTTATCAGTCGACTTTGGACACGTTACCGAAGCACTGGTACCGTGGCTGAGCGCCATGGAAGACGGTATCGCTGCACCACACGGAGACAAGACCGATACATTCAAATCACAACTCGAAGAGCTCCAACAATAACCGCCATGATGTTAGCCGTGAGGCTTCATCACTCTTCAGGGAACTTAATTAGCGACCAAACAGTCAGAAACCGCTTGCATGAAGTGAACCTTCATTCCCGAAGACCGCTAAGGGTACCACCTATAGCAATGCACAATCGTAGGATTCGATATCAATAGGCTCTTGAACACAGAAATTGGGCAGAAGAACAATGGCGTTTCGTGTGCTTTCCTGATGAGTCTCGTTTTGGTATGAGACCGGATACAAGACGTATACGACACTGGAGAACCCCTGGACGCCAACAGCGATTAAAATCCTGCCAGGAAGTCCATCCTTATAGTGGTGGAACCATCATGGTATGGGCGGGTATTTGGATCGGCGGAAGAACTGAGTTGATTTGGATCAGAGGCAACCTCAACGCTCAAATTTATGCTGAGACGATTGTATCAGACGTCATCGTTCCTCTACAAGTGCAAATCGGTCCCTTATTTCAGTTAATGCATGATAATGCACGACCGCACACCGCAAGAGTTGTAAGACAGACTCTCGCCGCAGCTAACATCAATGTCCTGCCCTGGCCTGCTCAGTCGCCAGACTTGAACCCGATTGAGCATGCATGGGATATGCCACAGAGAAGAGCTCTGCCGAATATGGAGGGTATCCAGTCGCAAGAAGACCTTTTTTTGTTGTTGCAACGAACATGGGCGGCCATTCCACAGCGTGATTTGGATGAACTCATTTTGAGTATGCCAAACCGATGTTCTTGTGTTGTTAATGTTCGCGGTAGAAACATGGATTATTAATTGTTTAAGTTACCCAATAAAATTTAAAAGAAAACTGTTATTTCAGTCTTTTTTTCGAACTTTAATGTTAGTGGTTCAAATGTCAAAAATCCCTTTATTAGGAAAATGGCAAATTTCTTTATTAATGCAAAGGTGACTTGGTTTATCGTTACTGTAGACAAACGAAAACACTTTATTTGATGAATCCTTAAAGAAAATTTTAATTAATATCAATCAGGAGAAAAGTTATTGCAAAAATATATGTTGATCCCTAGACACTTTTGATGTGTGTAGTATGTATACAAAGCCATAATCAATTTCGTTCTTAGGTTAAAGTTAGGTTATGTAAAAAAGGTTCTTAGGTTAGGTTATGTATGAACAGGCTTTTTACCACTTACAGCTACCACTTAACGCTTATTTGCAGCGTTTTTCATTTCATAGGTCCAGAACTATAAAATGATGTATTTGAAGTATTTCAATAATTAAGTAGCACTAAAGAGACGTAAAACCAACTTAGAAATAGCATTGATATCAAAATAAAGCTTTCTAAAAGAAGAAGATAATGGATGTGTCAATAAAAGAAAATGCTGTTATTTTAATAATTTGTTTAATTTTGGCAATAAAAATTAATTTTGGAACCAATTAAATAAGATCGAGTTTTATGATACCTAACATAAAAATAAATTTTTTAACCTGAAAGGAAACAATTATAAAAGACTTGGAATTAACATTAAAACTCTCAGATGACTTAATCCTTGAACCTTTATAAAGGAAAACTAGTTTAATTCCTATGGGGATATCACTAAAAGCCAAACCTTAAACAGTAAAACACGGTAACTAAATATTACGTCACTCTTAATCAGCTTTAAGGTATAATAATAAAAGCCTTGGATCTCATGCGTTTTTGACGTGAGACACCAGAGATAGCTCTGTCAGATCCCCAGTCACTCCTCCAAAATATATAGAGTTTGGTAAGACGCGACCTCCGCAAGTGGAACACCCGCCTCATACAGTAAAAAGTAAAAAGTAAAAGTAAAAAGTAAAAATCATTTATTCACTTAAGCTTTTACAAAGAAGCACTTATGAAATACAGGCGGAAATCGGGCGAAATCGAGGGTCGAAAGTCCTTACCACCGATTAGGATTCGTCTGAAAAAGTTAACTACCTAAAATGGTAAAACCGTCACATCAGCACAGGGATACTCGCTGAAATTGAGGACTTCTACGGACATCTGATTGCCTCGCGAAGCCTCCACCTGACGCGAGCGATTCCAGATCACACTTACCCGCCACTTCACGGATCATCTCCCAACCGTAGATGTCGATGAAATCGGCTCTCAAACAGTAGTAATGGGAAAGGTCCCGATGAGGATGAAGTGGCTGCTAGCTCCACAGAGCTGGAGTTGAGAAGCTGAAGAGGCTTTCAACTCTGATACCAACAATGGGAAGTATTCTTCTGGGTAGTGGCATTGTTTTTCAATAAAATAGATAAAACTCTTCTTTAAAAATACGAGTAAACTACCCTACTATCCTACTATGTTATAGTTGTTGGGTGGGAGGAAACCTGGTGACCCAAGACACAGGATTTTCCTAGTTTGGGAACCAGTCTCTCCCTTAACTGTACTTAACAAAAAATTGTTTGAGGCTAACGGGTAGTAAAATAAGTAGGTTAGCTTTACCCCTGTTTTTGTTATTTTTTATGTACTACTTATCTGTACTGTATTGGGAGCAAAAAATAAATATTATTATTAAATATTATAGGCTGATCACGTTTCTGAGCCACGTCTTTAAGCTCATCATCAAGATTTGACACCTTTCAGCCCGGTGGCTGTTCCGGTGAACAGGCTGGGTTTCGTAAAGAATATAGCACCGTGGACCACACCCATACTGTTCGTCAGGTTATAACTCAAACTCAAGCTCAAATATCTTTATTTAAATAGACTTAATCACTACTTTTAAATCAGTCCTATACCTATATCTAAAGAGTATGATCAACGGCTGTATCTGGCTAGGAGAAGGCATTCGACTTTTTCTCGACCGAGAAATCTCTACCAAGCGGCGACCATGTCCGTCCAAGTTTAGATCCATCCAGTTGCTCAGGGGTGTATGACAGGGTGACATTATTTCCCCAAAACTCTTCACCAACGCACTGGATGATGTCTTCAAGACACTGCAGTGGTATGGACTCGTCCTATAATCAATGGTGAATATCTCACACATCTCCGCTTTGCTGATGACATAGTAAAAATGGCAGAATCGCTGCAGGACCTGCAGAAAATGTTGTCCAGTGCTCAATGCTGCCTCAGGACGTGTTGGGATTGGCATGAATTTGGACAAGACTAAGATCATGTTCAACGAATACATCGCCCCTGAACTCGTTTTTGTTGAAGGTGTAGCCCTTGAAGTTTTTCAGAAGAACGTATGCCTGGGTCAAAAATTACAGCTGGGTAGAGTCAACTTTGAGGGCGAAATCTTCAGCAAAGTGCAGCTTAGATGGACAGCATTTGGAAATGTATTTATATGTTTTTATTTACATATTATTTCGCAATAAAAAAATAAGTGGGGCGTTCTGGTTAGAAAACCTCTACCTCTTAGAAGTTCTGAAAATTTACCAACTAAAACTAATCCATAGAAACTTATAAATTGTTTACAGCGTTCTTAAGGTCGGGAAAAAAAAGTTAATTGCTGTTAGTAGTGAAAAAGTAAACTAGCATTCAATATTTCATCCCCAAAGAATGTCGTATGTAAGCTATGTTTTGATTTTGCCTTCGAAAATAATGATGTAAGGTTTTAAAATCACCTGTTTGAGTTTGTTGTTAGTAGATAAGTATCAAAAATTTTACTTACGACGATCGGTACACGAAAACTTTTCAAAAACTATCCTTCAATTTGAAATTTTTGTCATCGCAGCCCCGGACCATTGAACGCAGAATTTTTTTCTAATTCCGACTGCGTATTTAGTCCACTTACCCCTTTTTTGGTACTTACAGCAATTACGTTTTCTGCCGTCGATATAGATTGTATTTGTATGTGTATTTCATTACCACAACTATTATTACTACAGTATAGGCAGCCTTATCACTAGAGACAGCTTTCTTTACGTCAACCTACAGGTAGCGGAAAATATTAAAAACAAGATAATAGTAGTTTGAAAAATAGATATTTTTGCTTCTTAAATTAACGCAATACACACTACAAAACAACGTTCAGTGGTAATGCAAATGTTCAATCAAATATAGTGTAATTAGTCTGCCTATAAGCTTTGCTCAGTGCAGAAGCCGACCTAAATATACACTACACTAGCATTTATAGGTTATACTATTCTTAAACTTATTTGAGGTTCAGATTTATTAATTACATCACTACATTCACACATCACTACAAAACACTTATTCCGTTTTCTTCTAAAACTTATGCGATGATACATGGGGCACACTATAAATTTTGCACTTCTAGCTAATCGGGACTATTTGAATTTTGAATGTTTTTTTTTTAAACGTTGCAACCTTTTTAGTAATAAAAAAAACAATTAGCGGGAAATCATTTGTTAATTGTTTTTTATCACACATCAAAGTTCTACAAACGCAACGAAAATGGAATTAAGTCGAAAAGATTTTAGAGCGATGATTTTTTATGATTTTGCTCTCTCTCTGTCCGCAAGACTGTGCCGCCCGTCTTCACAATGCTTTTGAGAGAGAAGCACCTTGTTTGAGCACCGTGAGGCGATGGTTTGCTGAATTTGAGAGAGGTCGAGTTTCTTTACATGACGAATTTCGTGAAGGGCGGCCTTCAACTGCCGTCAACGAAAATAATGTGGCTACTGTTAAGCGGCTAATTGAAGAAAACCCGCGGATTACCTATAAGACAATTCGAGGACTATTGGGGATTGGTATGAGCCAAATTCAGAAAAATTTACACAAAGAATTGAAAGTTTGGAAACTTTGTTGTCGTGGGATCCCTCATGAACTGATACTGTAACAGATATTTTATTGTAAAAGGTGATACCTAGGTTGTACCTACTGACTAACAATTTTTCTTTTTGAATTGTTTAAATGACCTTCCATTTGTGTTATAGTATTTTATGGATTTTTTTCTCTTTGTTTCATATTACTTTAGGTTTATTTTTATCAAAATGACACTGTTTTTACCCAAAACAATTTTTAAAAGAGTAACTGCTGAGTTTCTCGCCGGGTTTTCTCAGTAAGAAACAACTCCACGCGGTGGTAGAGTCGCATTATTTCTGTATACTGTGTATTTATATATTCATATTATTATGGTATTAACTTATGTCTTTTATTTAGTACGTTTTGCTGTAAATTTGACGATTTGAAAGTACTGATACAGTCTATTTAATTAAAGTTATTTGAGTTAATACAGAAACATATCTGAGAAGTCAGAATTGTTAAAAGTAATATCAAAGTCGAGATATGATTTCTTAAAGTATTATTTTTCGCCTTGGTTTCACTAAAATAATAGTTAAGAAATGTTACTTTATGAAGCAAGTCTCACCTAACAGCAGTTAAAAAGGATGCAGGAATAGGAGAGGAATATTTTTTTAAATAAAAGAACATCCAGCAATAAAGCAAGTTAGATATTCATATTGATAATATTGTCTACAAAGCAGTTAGTAGCGGTTAAGTATTTGGCAATAGGAAGTAGAACACAAACTATCACGAAAAACCACCTCTACGTCTATGACATCAGAAAGACATTTTCTAATAGTTAATATGTAAATAGAAGGTAAGAAGGTATTGTTTCTTAACCGTCGATTTTAGAGACATAACATGAGTAAAACCAAAGTGTTTACTCATGTAATGTCCTAACTCACTACTCACGTAGTGGCCTAATATTGCACCTGGCCATTGAAAACTAGCCTCTTAAATCCTAATTGCGTCGCATGTTTATAACCAGTACGTATTAAGGCTTATAAATAATGTCGCTTTTTTACCTTTTCCTTATTAAGGATCACGTTCAATTAAGTAGTTTGTTATTAATAAAATACCTATTAGCCTTTGAAAAAATAAATAATGTTCATGCAACGTTATCGCTATTGTATATATAACAATGAACTGTCCGAAATTCAAATTAGTCTGTATTTATCTGGAGATACTTAGTGGTTAACCGGAGCAGGATAATGTTAAAAAACATTTTGTTTAGTTTGCTCAGTGTCGCAATTGTTAATGCTAGAAGTTTTTGGTGGCCAAGTAGCAAACCAAATATCGTAAAACCACCTCCGCCACAAGTCCCGTGGTTTATGGAACCAGACATCATAATACTATCCCCACTAAACTTCGTATTGGTTTCGCCACACAACACACCACCAGCGCTGCCTTACGTCGTCCCAGCTCCACCATACATATACAACGCAAGGACTCAGGGAACAGACATACCACCACCTTCGCCAATCGTTGCATGGACTGCATGGACTCCGCCACCACGCACTGATGTACCTCCACCACCACGCACTTCAGTAACCCAAAAACCATTTGAAATATTTTCATTTGAGGATTCGAATAATTCAGTAAGATTATCAAATGGAACACATTATTACTGCAATCGTACTTATCCCAGTTCCTATACAATGGGGCAAAACTTACCAGGAGGGCTATACAGATTTTCAACTGAGTTACAAGATTTTGGCGACCCTTTTATTCATATAAAAATCAGAGACGATGTGATGTTTACGTTTATCTACGATTCGGGTAGTTGCTTCATCGACGTGAGACCTATCGGTTCACTAGAAATTAATGAAAAAGATGGTGCGTACACTTTCGAAGATGGAGTTCTGCAAGTATCATTTCCTATGAGAACAAAAGGAAGGTACTATAATGCCGCCGCTGGTGAAGTTGTTAGTGTTCCTAAGTTCCAGTTATTTAGTGGCGATATTTGCCCAAGATAAACCACTGGCGATTTATGAAAGTAGGAATTCAAATAATGCTACCTGTTAACTATTCAAAGTCTGCATAGGCCAGTATCATTCTACCCCGTTAGGCAAATAGCGTATTATTTGATATTTGAGCTCCTAATAAATCTAAAGCTACCTGGACTGTAATAGACGGCAGTAAATCAAATACGCCTGAAGACCAAATACAGAAAATTTGTGACAGGGGTAATATTATAAGTGACCCTATACAGATAGCAAATTCTTTTAATAATCATTTTATCGACCAGGTCACAGAATTAGATTCTAGTCGAGAACAGGTCAGTGTTCCGTATGAAACTAAGTCTGTTTTTATGAAGCCAGTTATGCACGAAGATATCAACAAAATAATTCTGAATCTTAAAAATACGAATAGCACTGGTTACGATGACATATCTACGAATATTTTAAAACGTGTATCCCTGAAGATATCTTACATTCTAGGCTATATTATTAATTTATGTATTTTTCAAGGCATCTTTCCTGAAAACTTAAAATTGACTATTATTAGACCCCTATATAAAAAGGACGATAAGTTAGATATGAGTAATTACAGGCTAATTAGCACTCGTGTCAGTTATTTCTAAGATATTTGAAAAGGTAATCCATAACTCTATAAATAGTTACTTTGAAAAAAATAACCTTTTTGCCACTGAACAAGCTGGTTTTAGAAAAAATAAATCCATAAATATGGCAATCTATAAGTTCCTTAATACAGTCATGAGTAATGTTGATAAGAAAAATCTCACAGTCGCTCTATATATGGATCTTAGTAAAGCGTTTGACTATGTAAACCACAAAACATTGTTAAATAAATTATATGCATACGGTGTCAGAGGTAATGTGCTCGAACTTATTAAGTCTTATCTTAGTAACAGAAAACAGACAACGCAAATCTCTAGAATATGTTCAGCACTAAGACACAAGTTTGCGCGTTTACCACTAAGAAAACTCCATTTACTGTAGCTCCTCAGTTTCAGAACACTTCCCTTACCATATCAAGTAGTATTGGGATCCTTGGCGTTGACATATCTAGTGACGTACAGTTTCGGAGTCATTTGGAACAAAAGGCGAAGTTGGCATCCAAAAAGCTCGGTGTGCTAAACAGGGCGAAGCAGTACTTCACTTCTAGGCAAAGACTGCTGCTGTATAAAGCGCAAGTCAAGCCACAGTGGAGTACTGCTGTCACCTTTGGGCAGGGCAGGAGCGCCTGGATATCAACTCAGTCCTTTTGACTCGGTCCAGAGGCGTGCGATCCGGATTGTCGACGATCCCAAACTGACAAGGGGTTTAGAGCCGTTAAGTCTGAGGAGAGACTTCGCCTCCTTATGCGTGTTCTACCGCTTGTACAACGGGTTTTGTTCTGAAGAACTGTTTGATATGATGCCCACGGCTACTTTTCATCACCGCACCGCTCGCCACCGACAGGGCATTCATCCTCACACTCTGAATCCGCAATGGTCTCGTACAATTCGGTTTCAGAAATATTTCCTTCCGAGGACGCTTAAATTGTGGAATGAACTCCCTGCCGAGGTTTTCCCGATGAGTTATAGTATGGAGTTCTTCAAGAGGGGTTTGAAAAGGTTTTTACAGGGTCGACAACGCGCGAGGGATACCCCTGGTGTTGCACGCGTCCATAGGCCGCGATAACCGCTTACCATCAGGCGGTCCGCGTGCTTGATTGTCACCGACGTAGTATAAAAAAAAAAAAAAAAAAGCCACCAATAGAATATATAAATATTCGTCGGAAACTAGATACGTCGCCTTTGGAGTACCACAAGGTAGTGTTTTGGGCCCACTTTTATTTATTATTTATATAAATGATCTGCCCAAAGTAACTAGTAATAAAATCATATTATTTGCAGATGATAGCACCGTTTTATTCACTGGCAATGATAAGAAACGCATTGAGCAGGACATTAATGAAACTTTATCGAATATCATAGACTGGTTGACATTAAATAACTTAAAAATAAATCTTGACAAAACAAACTTAATGACATTTAGAAATAGAATTGATAAAATAGGAAACATCGACATTCATTATTATAATTATACCATTAACACAGTGAACGAAACAAGATTTTTGGGATTAAATGTAGATAATAGTTTGAACTGGAAAGCGCATATTGAAATATTATGTTCAAAAATTAACCGATCTTCATATGCATTATATATGTTAGCAAAAACAGTCAGTACAGCAGCTGTCCTAATAGCATACCATGGATATGTCGCTCCACTTTTAAGGTATGGTATTATGTTCTGGGGAAATTCAACCAATAGAGAATCCATTTTCAGAGCACAAAAGAAGTGCATACGTGCTATTTGTAATTTAAAACAGATTGACAGTTGTAGACCCTTTTTCATTAGGTTAAAGATTTTAACTCTTGCCAGTTTATATATTTTTGAAACTGTAACTTTTGTACAAACAATTTGTAAGATTAAATAGCCGACGACACCTTTTAAAAATTTGTATTCCTCCAAACAAAACCACTTTTTTAAATAGTATTTTTTGCATGGCACCTCGAATATACAACCATTTACCTGAATCGTTCTTAGAAATAATAGATTATAATATATTTAAGCATAAAGTGAAATTGTTTCTGTTACAGAAGGGCTACTCCTCGGTTAATGAATATTTGTCTGACATTTTTTAGTTGTTATTATTATTATTATTTTATTTTATCTGCTATCTGACATTCATATTATTTATAATTGATCCTAGATGTAATAATATTTTAATGGCTCGTGACTTGAAATGACTCTGTAAAATGAAATTTTGAAATTGTATTTATGCCTGTTTTGAGTGTGATTTAGTGTTTTCAAATGTTTTTTGCATGCCGAGAGGCCGATTATGGAGATACTTATCATATCCATAACATCAAATGTACCCATGATTCGCAAATAAAGAACTTTGACTTTGACTTTGTGTTATATTCTTTTATGGATGTTTTTTTCCCTTTGTTTTATATTCCTTTAGGTTTATTTTTATCAAAATGACACACCGTTTTTACCCAGAACAAGTTTTAAAAGAGTAACGGCTGAGTTTTTCGCCGGGTTTTCTCAGAAATAGGAAAGGAATATTTTTTTTAATAAAAGAACATCCAACAAAGCATGTCTACAAAGCAGTTAGTAGCGGTTAAGTATTTTGACGACACGTTTGGCGCAGTGCGCTGTAGCACGGTTTCTCGCCCCGATTTCCGTAGTGTCCCGGGTTCGATTCCCGGTCGGGTCAATTCAGGAAACGATCTTTTCTGAATTGACTCGGGTCTGGGTGTGCTGGGAGACGCCCCTGGCTTATTTCCTTGTGTGGTACCTCGTAACACAGGGATATTAATCCCTACTTCGAGACCATTACAAGAGGTGTGTTGTCTGGCGCATATTTATTTATATTTATATTTGGCAATAGGAAGTAGAACACAAACTATCACGAAAAACCACCTCAACGTCTATGACATCAAAAAGACATTTTCTAATAGTTAATATGTAAATAGAAGGTAAGAAGGTATTGTTTCTTAACCGTCGATTTTAGAGACATAACATGAGTAAAACCAAAGTGTTTACTCATGTAATGTCCTAACTCACTACTCACGTAGTGGCCTAATATTGCACCTGGCCATTGAAAACTAGCCTCTTAAATCCTAATTGCGTCGCATGTTTATAACCAGTACGTATTAAGGCTTATACATAATGTCGCTTTTTTACCTTTTCCTTATTAAGGATCACGTTCAATTAAGTAGTTTGTTATTAATAAAATACCTATTAGCCTTTGACAAAATAAATAATGTTCATGCAACGTTATCGCTACTGTATATATAACAATGAACTGTCCGAAATTCAAATTAGTCTGTATTTAACTGGAGATAGTGGTTAACCGGAGCAGGATAATGTTAAAAAACATTTTATTTAGTTTGCTCAGTGTCGCAATTGTTAATGCTAGAAGTTCATGGTGGCCAAGTAGCAAACTAAATATCGTACAACCACCTCCGCCACAAGTCCCGTGGTTTCTGGAACCAGACATCATATTTACAATCCCCATTAAACTTCGTATTGGGTCCGCCACACAACACACCACCAGCGCTGCCTTACGTCGTATGAGCTTCAGAACCAGAAATCGTACCACAGCCTCCGCCATACGTCGCATGGTTTCCGGAACCGCATATGTATCCCCAGCTCCACCATACATATACAACGCAAGGACTCAGGGAACAGACATACCACCACCTTCGCCAATCGTTGCATGGACTGCATGGACTCCGCCACCACGCACTGATGTACCTCCACCACCACGCACTTCAGTAACCCAAAAACCATTTGAAATATTTTCATTTGAGGATTCGAATAATTCAGTAAGATTATCAAATGGAACACAGTATTACTGCAATCGTACTTATCCCAGTTCCTATACAATGGGACAAAACTTACCAGTAGGGCTATACAGATTTTCAACTGAGTTACGAGATTTTGGCGACCCTTATATTCATATAAAAATCAGAGACGATGTGATGTTTACGTTTATCTACGATTCGGGTAGTTGCTTCATCGACGTAAGACCTATCGGTTCACTAGAAATTAATGAAAAAGATGGTGTGTACACTTTCGAAGATGGAGTTCTGCAAGTATTATTTCCTATGAGAACAAAAGGAAGGTGCCTTAATCCCGCCGCTGGTGAAGTTGTTAGTGTTCCTGAGTTCCAGTTATTTAGTGGCGATATAAGGAAGTAGGAATTCAAATAACCTGTAAACTATTCAAAGTCTGCATAGGCCAGTATCATTCTACCCCGTTAGGCATATAGCGTATTATTTTTTCCATACTAATTAAGACAAAGCTCTGTTACTTTTTTTACAAGAAATAAAAAGCTTCTTTATTTAATTTATTTTATTTTATTTTAGCCACCAAATTTGGCAGTAGTGATACCTGCCAATATTTCAACTATCATTATTTTAAAATTTGAGATACATTTCTTTTGCACCAGGTTAGGGTTTTTTGTATGAGATTTGGCGGATGTCTTTGAAACGAATTGTTATTTTGACAGTTGGTATTGTCATCACAAATGGCGTGCCTTTTTGTATAAAATCCTTTTAGGTGTTATATTATTCTAAGTCCTTAAGTATTACCTTTTCTGTGGTAATACGATTTAATTTTTCTGAAATCGAGCCGCAGAAACTGCCCTTCCAAATGTTTATTGTCAAAAAAAACCTTGACAAAGTTATTAATATTCTGAGTGAGTTAAAGGAGATGTACCACCAAGCCCAACAAAAATTATGGAACAGTAGTTAGTGTTTCCTGAAAAGGTTGTTGCAAGACCCAGCGTTCTTATTAAAATACAAAAACATTTTGAAATAGATAAACTTTATTGCACAAAATAAACAAACCATGACAATAGTAAGCATTTCATTAAATAAATAGTAAATAATAAATAAATAATAAATAAAAGCTGAGCAGTCCTTACACGTATAGCTGTCCCTTTCATTTCTATTTTCATGTGACAGGGCATCACTAATTTGAGATGTGCTCAACTTTTAATTTGCGTTTGTGGATACGGGGAATAGTCTCATAATAACACAGCAAAGAATCTAAAGTTTAGTGCATTCAGCAAAAGTATCAATATTGTATTTCACAAAGGTACTACTTATCTTAAGAAATAAGTTTATGAAACAGCCAGCGTATTAAAAAAACCTATGTTGTGTTGTTGCAAGTTGTGTTGACTTTGGGAACCACATTTTTCAGCAAAAGCGACTATTTGTTTTTTCAAACGACGCTTATCGAATCTAATGTAGTAATATTAGATTCAAGAGTCAGGCTTACGCGCTTTGTCATGTTTTGAAAGTTATTAAAAAAATTATACATTTAATGCAGATTCTGTTTCTATAGACTTATTTGAGATTGAGATTGATAACAAGAATCTCCAGTCTTAAATAAACAATACGTTAAATGCTACGGTACTTATAAAAGTCTTTCAAAATTCAAAATGGAGACGAAATGGCGGTCAAAAGCCATATGTGTGACTTAAATCGATATTTATTAAGACTGGCAAAGAATTAGAAGTAGGATTATTCTTAGACTGTATGGACATACATTTCTTAATTATAACCGAACACTAGTTGAAAGAAAATGATTGTATCATTAGCATTGATAATTATAGTGTCATTAGTTAGTTCTTGAGAAGTTCTGCTATTCGCGGTGGGTCACTGATATTAATTAATAATAAGTTTAAATGTAGAGAGCGAAAAGACATAGTAGCACTCTCAATTGAGCGAACCATTGAACTTTCATGTGCAGAGTTAGAGCAGATTATTATTGTTTGTGTGTATAGACCCCCTTCGGACGATTATTGTCGGTTTGAAGAGACGATGGAAGAAGTGATGATGAAGGTTTGTAAAGCAAACAAGAAGGTGGTTGTATGCGGTGATATTAATGTTAACATTTTAGACTCTTCTCAGGCCTCTGTAAGATTTTTAAATCTTTTCAAGTCATATAATTTTGGTAATTCTGAGTGTCAAAAACTAGTAGATCATGTCAAATTACACTCAAAAATCTTCAAGAAATTATGCCATATGGCTAAGTCTATCTTTTTGCGTGACAAAATAAAACAAGCAAAAAATAAAAAAAAACTACTTACTTGGAACATAATTAATAAGGAAACTTGTAAATCAAAACCTCAAGATCACTCATTGGCTCTTAAAATTCAAGATAATTTAATTGAGTCTGAGATTGACAAAGCTAATACATTTGAAACATTTTTTTCTAATATACCCCTTGTAACTACAAGTACCTTAAATTCTAGTGCACCGCTAGCTAGGTCCGTGCTCACATCTAGTGTTGATGAGTGCTCATTTCAGTTCTACTTTGTTCATATGAATTCTCATGACATAATCAAGGTGTTTAAGGAACTTAATATGAAAAACACCGAAGATCTGTGAGGTATTTCGATAAGTCTACTCAAATCAATCATAAATATCATCTCACCCCACTTAGCAGTACTTTTTAATAACTGCATTGACGAAGGTCAGTTTCCCAACTTTATTTAATTTCAGTAAAGTCATCCCGCTTTTTAAATCTGGTAGCAAGAGTGACCCATCTAATTATAGACCCATTTCTATACTACCAGCTCTTAGTAAAATCTTTGAAAAAATTATATTAAATCAGCTGCTTTCACACTTTACTTTAAATAAATTACTACATGAAAAACAATTTGGCTTTACTAAACATAGAAGCGCTACTGATGCAGGTGTAGCACTTATCAAACACATATTTGATGCTTGGGAAAGCAAGCAGGATGCAATAGGAATATTTTGTGATCTTTCGAAAGCGATTGATTGCGTGGATTATGAAATCCTGCTGATTAAGCTGAGACATTACGGTGTTTCAGATATTTCGTCTAAACTTATACAATCTTATCTCACAGACAGAACACAAAAAGTGAGTATAAACGGAACCACCTCTTCCGGTGCCACCATTAGCATGGGAATGCCCCAGGGATCGATATTGGGCCCACTGCTTTTTCTTATTTATATAAATGACCTTCCTTACTTTGTCAAAGACATTTGTGAAATAGTATTATTTGCTGATTATACCTCGTTGATTTTTAAAATCAACAGAGGTAAGCAAGCATTTGACGATGTAAATAATCTCTTTCAAAAGTACTATGTTGGTTCACAAGTAACAATTTATTACTTAATGCAAGGAAAACAGAGTGTATTAAATTCACTATGCCTAATGTTAAACAGGTTGATACCATTATCAACACGAATGATGAGACATTAGAAATTACGAACTCTACGATATTTTTAGGAATTACTCTAGATTCAAAGTTATAGTGGGGTCCACATATAACGGCTCTGGCAGGGAGACTTAGTTCGGCCGCTTGTGCTGTCAGAAAAATTAGACTCCTGACTGATATTGAAACAGCAAGACTAGTGAATTTTAGTTACTTTCATAGCGTTATGTCGAATGGTCTACTGTTGTGGGGCTCAGCTGCAGACCTTAACACCATTTTTGTACTCCAAAAAAGATTCATTCGGTCGATATACAACCTTAGGCCACGCGACTCGCTCAGAGAAGTATTTAAGAAGATTGATATTTTAACTGTGCACGCTCAGTATATTTTCGATAACATAATGTATGTGCGCAAAAACTTGCATTTGTTCAAAAAAACAGTGATACTAATACACACAATACTAGAAATAAAAACAAACTTATTACTCCAAGTCTTAGGCTACATAAGGTAGGAAATTCTTTTGTGGGTCAATCTGTAAAATACTTTAACAAAATACCTCCAAGTCTTGTTGATCTACCTCTTCACAAGTTCAAGTCTACAATTAAAACAAAGTTGATAAAACAAGGTTATTATAACGTGGAGGATTACTTGAATGACAAGAATTTGTGGTCATAGTAGGAATAATCTGCTCCTCTGCTCAAATAATGTATTTTTATTGTTCCTTTGACTGTACTCTGAATTTATTTGTTGTAAAACAAAACAACGTTCAAAAGAGTAACTATCGAGTGTCTTGCCGGAGTCTTCTCGATAAGAAGCAACGTCCGAACCGGTGGTAGATTCGCATTATGTTAATTTAGAATATGTATGTACTATTATTGTATTATTTTATTTACGTCTATAATCGTTTATATATATTTTTTTTAATTTTGACATTTCATAAGTGCTTCTTTGTGAAAGCTTAAGTGAATAAATGATTTTTCACCTTTAACTTTTACTTTTACTATTTATTATGTAAAATATTTTAATGATTACCATTCAAGTATTTTTTTATGAATCGTCATTGGTTCATCGTATCCCAATTTCGCAAAAAACCTATTCCTTTGCGAAAATAGGACTCCAACAATAACAATAATAGTACCTACATTATATTATCGTATAAGTTTTAGAAGAATACGCAATTATTTCTTTACTTTTTAGTTCTTTGTTTTGGAATAGTTTTATTTGAAGTTGGTTTTTTTTTGTTAAAATTTTTGTTTATTTCTTGATTTTCAGTGAATAGTTCTTATTTATTTTATACATCGAAAAAGTATCGTCCAATTGCTCCTAAGAATTGAAGAGTTCCGTTACTTTGTCATGGATCCCATAATCAGAACCTAACACTCATCAAACTACCCTTGAAGTAGGTATATCCTTTCCAATAAAAAAAAGAAGCATCGAAATCGGTTGGCGTGATAATGAGTTATTCGTCCATTTGTCGCGCATATGGTTTATCTAGATTTAAGACTTACATGGATTTCTCATGGATGCCACTGTCAGAACTGGACCAAATTAAAATAGGACCACACGGGCAGCATCAGCTTTCAAATAAATAAAAAATATCCTAATCGGTTGGCGTAATATTGACTTACCCGTCCATTTGTCGCGCATTTAGTCTTTACTTTTTACCCATGACAAATATTTGTGTGACGAATATTTGTATTTGTTGTGTGTCTGGGTGTTATTATCTATTTAAGTATGTATTTAGAAATATTTAAGTATGTTTATCAGTCTCTGACGCCCATATTACAAGCTCTGCTTAGTTTGGGGTCAGATGATCTTGGTGTGAATTGTCCTAGATATTTATTTTATTTATTTATTTATTTCCCATGGATGCCACTGTCGGAATTGGACCAAATTAAAATAGTCATAAGTTTTGTTGTATTCATCAAAGGCTTTTGTTTTTCATAGATTTCATTAATTATCTAGTTATTATCTGGACTGACTCTAGGCTTAGGTGGCCTTGGGTCAATAAACACCCAAAACATCTGCACTTGGTTTTTTCGCTGTATTCAGTGCAGTTCAAGGTAAAGCCTAACAAGTCTAATTATAAAGTGTTTCTAATAGGAGAACTTAGCTACTAGCTCTCGATTGCAAACAGCCCAGCCAACATTAAAACCAGGGCCTCGATTCCACTACTTTATCTAAAATGACAGACTATAGCGATACTATCAAGACTTAAGATTATAATTCAATTGCCACTGTCACAAATTGGGCATTCTGCAAAAACTTAATTGTGGTCTCGATAGAATCGCAATGGAATCGGAAAGGTGTCTCAGTAAAATAGTGAACGGTTTACTTTAATACAGAGTCATGTGACAAAACTAACACTATTAATAATATTTTAGATAGGACACCTCCAAGTCTTGTAGGCAGTCTTTTATTGTTTCAGACAAAAAAAAGATGGTCTAACACCTATGGTTCTTATACCAACGTTTGCAATTTTACAGTTCCTTGTTATTAATTTAGTTGAAAATTATAAGTTAACTTATATATTTTAACAATTCTTATGTATGGATGTGAAGCCTGGACACTCACACAAAAGGAAGAACAGAGGCTGCTTGTAGCGGAACGCAAGGTGCTCCGTAAAATTCTTGGGCTTGCGAGGAGACCAGATGGGAGTTGGAGAGTCAGGAAAAACCTTGAGATAGAAGAGCTAGTGGCTGAACCGAACATACTTGGAGAGGCAAAATCTCATAGACTCTGCTGGTTTGGCCACGTCGAGTGGATGGGCGAGGATCGGGCAGTGAAGAGAGCGTACCTGGGACGGCCAAGCGGTCGTCGACCGGTGGGTCGGCCCAGGTACCGCTCGAAGGACGAAGTGGAGCGGGACCTGCTGGCTCTCCAAGCGCATCCTTGGCAAGAGATCGTACAGGACAGACAAGCGTGGCGTCTTCTTGTGTCGGAGGCCAAGAGTCATTTTGGGTCGCTGCGCCAGGATAAGTAAGTAAGTAAGTTAACTTATAAGTGCTTATCGCTTAGGCAGTATACATTTCTTTAGTTAAGCTTGATATTTTATATCCTTGTTTATTTATATCCCTTTTAAATTTAACAATGGACGCTTGAGACGTTTGAGATTCCCCGCTAACCTCAACCCTTACATGGGTTACTAGCTTTATGAATGTTGGATGACTCTGCTTTTTTATGAAAATACTGCCTGAGTGTGGTTATCTGCTTATTATGTAGGTTCTTTACATCAATGAGCCCTCTGCCTCCTTCCTTTCTAGACAGTATTAATCTTTTTACGCAGAATCTATGATGGTGCTTTCCGAATTTTGTCATAGTGGTATTCATTATGCGGTGAAGTGATTTCAGATCGGATTATGGCTTTTATAGTGTTGCGTGAATTTAATTGAGTTTTGATAATTGAGTTTAATCTGTGTTTGAACTGTTGTTTAAGGCTGTTTTTAATTTCTTTGTAATGGTTAAGTGTAGATTGCATGTATCCCAAATATTTGTATGGTGTTGTATAATTATGCCTACAATGCTTGCTTTAATGTAGTAGATCTTGCACTTATCTATACCAAATTGTCGGTAATAATAGTTTTATGTCGTTGGAAAAGCCTTCAGTTAAGTTTGCTAATTGGTTAAGGTCACTTTCGCTACATCAATATAATTCAATGTCATCCATATATAATAAATGATTAATAAGAGTTTTCTTTGTGTTACCGCCAGAACCATTATCATTGATTTTAAGTTGGTAATCTTTTCCGATGTTGTTTAGAAGATTGGATAACGGATTAAGTGCAAGGCAGAACCAAAGCGGGCTTAAAGCATCACACTGAAAGATTTCACGTTGTATCTGTATTTCATCGGTCTCTATTGATTCATTGGGTGAAGTTAGTCTCAGACGAGTTGTCCAGTCGGCCATTATTTTACTTAAAAATGTGACCATTCTTGGGTTGATTTTATAAACATCTAAGACTTGTAGCAACCAGGTATGTGGCACAGAATCATAGGCTTTTTGATAATTAATGTACATTAAATAGAATTCGGATTTAGTTTTATGAACTTCTTTCAAAATAACAGAATCTTTTGTAATTTGTTCTTTGCAACCTTGGCCTAATATTTTACAAACTTTTTGTTCCTGATGTGAAATAAGATGGAATTGTTTCCGGGTGTAAAATAAATTGTTAATATGATCATGTAAGTATGGGTGAATTGTAGTGAGCTTTTTGTGCCAATAATTGTGGATGTGATCGGATCCTGGACCTTTCCAGTTGTGTAAATTATGGATTACTTCTATGGGGATACATTCAAATTCCATGAGCTGCGTTCCAGACGCATTTTCTATTTCTGATTTGATCCAAAGCGCTTGATCATTGTGCTGGGTAGAGTTCTCCCAAAAGTAAGCCCAGAAACTATGCAATATTTGAGGGTCTGGTGGCCTATTATGCCTCAGGTTATTGTTGGTATTTTCCTGTCTGTTGCTGCATGATGTTTCAATATCACGGTGAAATCGTTGATCGTTGTTCACGAACTGTATGTTTTGTTGTTTGCGAAGAGTGCAAGCCTTATATCTACTCAGACGACTAGAACTTACTGCGAGTTTTTGTTTCAGTGTATCTAGAAATTGTGAAAGTTGTGTATTGGCGCCTTCGTGGGTTGAATGTATCTGGTAATGTTTTCTAATTTTATTAACATACAACAACAAACAACAAATACAGCCTTTTAAGTCCCACTGCTAGGCACAGGCCTCACCTCAACTATGAGGTGGTCCGGGCCATACTCCAACACGCGGGCTCAGTGCGGATTGTTGGAGAGGTGAATGTAAGGCCAGTGATAAACCTAACCGTCAGATGTTATCACGCCGCCTTTTTAGGCCTCTGACTAGGGTTAACGACTGATATCTTGCGACGTCAGCCGGGACCAACTGTTTAACGTGCCTTCCGAAACACGGAGATGCCCGTAAAACACATCACTAAATTTTGGTCTGGATGGTCACCCATCCATAACCCGACCTGACTGGCGTTGCTTTACATCGGATCGTTGCCAATCCGCTGCCGTCACTTAGCCACGGGCACCTCTATTATTTATTAACATGTTTGACAAGTTTTCTACTCCTATTGCCATTAGTAAATTGATTAACTCTACCTATTTTGGTTCGCAAATCGTTAATCTTCCTTTCTAACTTTATTTGCCACCTTGGTTTTTGATCTATTTTTCGTCTCACATTTGGAAATGCTTGTGGTGTCATAGAAATTCTAGCTCCGTTCAGTTTAGCGGCGGACCAGGCAGCACAATAAATAGCAACTTGCAGGGTGTGGAAATCGGTGCTTTGATCTACGTTCTTTGGAAGTATCACGCAGTTTATGTTAGTAATAATAGTGGCAAATTTTTTAGAAGGTTTCTGTTTAGGAATGTATGGCCTATTGATGGGGTCTGTTTCTGTGAAATAAGTAAATGCTTGTGTAAACAAATACTAAATTTCTTGATTGTGGTTGAATTGTGGTGGTTTCAATGGCGGTAAAGGTGTGTCGGTGTCTATGTTGTAAATGAAATTAGGGTTGCAATCTGTCTCTAGTGATTTATTGATATTGTGTAAACATTCATCCTTATCTAATTGCAAATCCAGATTTAGTTCCACGGCCACTTCCTTTTTTATTTCGCTGAATCTTTCATTAGTAATATAGTTGCTGAGTATAATAATTCTTCTTTGATCGGCAATCCTTTGTTCACTCAAATGTGCTAGTTCAGGAAATTTAGTAACGAACTGTTGATGTAAAGATTTACGGTAAGCTGTAAGTGTGTTGCGTGAAAGTATTTTTGACCTTACGACTGCTTTCTATCAGGTGGAGTGAGGTCATCTTGACGGGCAATATGAAAAAAAAAAATCCTCATGATTGCTTCATTTTGTTCATTACTCCACCTCATTCGTGACTGTGTGCTCCTCCGATTCATGCGTGTGCTTTCCCGCTCCATCCAATTATGACTTAAGCTTTGATGGATATTGAACCTAACGCGTGATCAGTAATAAAAAAAAGAAGGAATACTTATTAGCAAACTAAATTAATACCTAATTTAACATTTAGAACAATACCAGTCAGTACAATTTTTTCTGTTTTGACTTGACTTTTCTGACAATTACGCTCCCACATTTTTATTTCTTACCACGGGAATAAAGAGTGCCAATCGAAAACTTAAATTTGCATAAAACCTTCGTGTTTATGGTACTCTTTGATGTTGAGGTAATACTCTACACCATAATTTGGCTATAAGATACTTTTGGGACGAGGGTCATATGCAGTATTATCATCACGATTTTGTTACATAAGTTCGTCAGTACTTACTCAGTCTGGATAGTTTGAAAGCATCTGCGGTGTTGATGATATCTACGTATAGTTGAAAGTCCAGACGCGTACGGTTGGGGATTGAGTGCTGGACCATGGCAAATTTAAATGCATTCTGGATCTCTTCAGTGTTTTGATCAAACACAACACCTGAAACAAATAATAAATATTTAAAGAAAGAAATGAACTGCTATTTCGTGACAATATATGCTCGCAACCAACTGATTGAATAGCCAAAGAATTGGACACTGAACAATGAACAGCACTTCCACCAAGCGTCTAAACGTCAATCAGAGTCACTGAAGACAACGTTTAAGAGTACAGCTAACTTAATGCCCCATTATATCACGTGCACTGAAATTGGAATCCATAAACTGATTATAATGTATGCCACTTTATGAGATCAAAGGGGTTTTAACAGTTTTGTATGGTAACTGGCATAGCCACCAGCTGCCATTTTTTTTCAAAGTTTCCGCATAATAGTGGTAAAATAGGATAGAGAGACACAAACAATCAAAAAAGGACTAAAACTAAGGCACCCTAATATGTCACGTTTACGAGTTATTTAAGGGTAAACCCCAATATAAAAATGTTGATTATTAATTGAAAATCTACAAATTATGCAGCTTTTTTTTTGTTGTTTTGTCCACCAATAACCGATTTCAGGAAATTAAAACGGTTGGTTATGTATATCGCATTATTATGGATTGCTCATTTAAAACAGCTATAAATTATGAAATTAATGTGGTTTTCAGCAGTTTTTTTTTTGTAAAAAATCTGCAAAAAGATTTCAAATTAATGTCAAATATACTGGGCTGTTTTGCAAGGGTTATTCTGTGTTTGTGTGTGAGCTTGTATGTCATAAAATTGATAAAAGATGATTGTGTGCGTATCTGTATATTAGTATGCAACTTTTCTAATTCTTCTTTAACTTCGCAGTAAACTTGGTCAATCATTGTTTGGGGCAGCATTTTCTTTTTTTCTATGGCTCTTCTCTGGTCTCCTACTCTCTGTCGACTAACTTCCATTGTTGGGAATTTTTCTATAAATTAAAGATGTAATTCGTCTAAATAGTTTTTAGTGTCGGTGCCAAGTGCAGTTAGATGTAGGTACGTGCGTTATATGAACTCATCTCAGATGTCCATTTTTGAAGTTAGCTGCTTTGTTAAAAAATATGAGGAATTGTTTATGAAAGCTAAAGATAAAAACTCTAGACTTAAAAGAGATCCGGATAGACTGGTCTTGAGAGTCATCCCGAACTCTCAAAAATACCTCAACAATTGTTTATCGATGTGTGTCAAAATATTTAATAAGATTCCCCGCGATATAAAAAATAACAATTTAAACAATTTTAAGTTTAAATTATTTAAATGGCTTATTGACCAAAGAATTTATGACATAAAGGAGTTATTTGAACGTTATTATTAGTTGAATTTTAATATTTAATAATTATTGTAATTTATTTATGTTTCTTTTTAATTTAAATTGAATTTGATTTATTATGTTTAATGTCAGCTGTGCTCCGATATCGTCAATTCTTTCTCGCAATTTCATGTACTATTGAACATTTGCATGCAAACAACCCTGGCAAGACATGTGCACACTTTTGAAAAATGTTACCAAAAAACCTCATACCATGTTTTTAAGCAAATAAAGAAATTATTATTATTATTATTAAGTGTTTCACCTTTGGTGGGTGCAGAACTGATATCTGGGAGGATATCCTGCACAACATCCTCTGGTGTACTGTAAGTTGACAAGGTTGGTGTTGATCTTGTCATAAACGAGGCTTGAGATGAGGGGATGGAGGAAAACAGCGATTCCGTACCATCGCTCAGTTTGGCTGTAACTTCTACATCGTGAGCCTGCCTGCTCAGCTCCCGATGACCGGCTGTAACATTTTTGTTGACGTGGGCCCGCCTGCTCAGCGCCACGTCACTGGTGGTTCGTATACTGGAGCATCCAGTTCCGGCTCCAGATGCGCCCCGGCGACCCCCGGGCAGCGTCTGTAAATTATATCTGCAATGTCTTTCTGGCTCCATATTAATTATTATGGGTTTAGGACCGTTGGTTTGAGGAGGGTAAAGCTTGGTGTTCAAGCTCAGTTTTAAAGATCAGCCGTATAAACGTGTCTGGTTTAGGTGATAGCACCATACTTCAGTATCACCTCCTCGTAAGCCCCCCGTTCTTACATTATAAGTAACATTATAACAAAACATTATTGGAACAAAATTTCATAAAAATGTGCACGATAATAGCTGCATTAGTTAAATAAATGACTGTGTCGCAGTTATCAACGCCCACCTCCAGGTTACATTTCAAATAAAATAAAAGTAAATTATTTAGATTTTTTAAATATAGAATAACAATGATAAGTTGCATGCTGTAATGTTATGCTCAAAAGCGAATCTGAAAAGTTTCATTACAAGAAAATGCTCCAGGTGAGGGACCACCTTGTAACGATACCGTTTCGTTCCAGTCTCATGGACGTTAGAACCTCCACGATGGCTGGAAACTTCATAGTTTAACATATACTGGTTATCTGGTAAAATGCTTGCAAGCTCTGTTCAGTATTTCGAGGCAGCCCTACCAAAACCATCGTACTAAACAGAGCTTGCGAGCATTTTACCAGATAACCAGTATAAGTTTTAATTACATACGTGATGGTGATTATTAAATAACCAATTGTAAATAATTATATATAATGTTACAGTAACCCGTGTAACGGGTTCTTCTTTCCTTCCTATACTTTTACCCTATACAATAAACAAGTCACTGGATTGGCTGATCTTTTATTCACTATTACATTGCTACATCTACTCCTTAATATCGTGGGACGAATCCCGGCGCTCCGGCTCCTGTATTGCTGGCCTGCAACGAGGATCTCGCCACAACCTTAATAGCAAAAGCGTTCAGTGTGTACCTACCCTTACTATTTGTTGAGCCGATGAGCTAGCGTCTGATGTCAAGTTCTTTGATGGGATTTCGTTACAGGGCTAATAGTAGGTAAATAATAAAAATGTCATTTACCATGGCTGTATTTACTTTCGTAGTGTAATGACTGTGAGAGCATTGCTTCAGCCTAAAAATGCTTACGGTTTGACCAAAAGAAAAACCGTTTTTCAGGAATTGGTGTTGCAACCGTTGCAGCCAAATTGAGTACGCGGCGTAATTTAAAAACTCTTGAACTTATTTATAACGTTGGCAAGTGGCGTATATTCCTAGTACGTCATCGCCCAGTTAATTTTGCATAACAAATAATATTTATGCAATGTTATCGCCCGGCTAATTATTTATAGAAAGGAAATGGCAATATGGTAACTCATACTTGGTAGGTGTTGTTGAAATTTCACTTAGACAGTGTCCACAACACCTATGGCATATGCCATACCTACATATTTATTATTTTCCTTATAGTATATTACAAAATCAATGAAACAATTCCATTCGTTCTTAACACAGACATTCCTCGCAACGCATCCTCGCACGTCTCTGGTGTGAACGCACCCTAATGCTCGGTTCTTCCCACTCACTAATGTAATGCTCGACTCTGTAACGGTACATTACAGGAAAATGCTGCAGGTGAGCGAGAACCTTTATAAATTCGATAAATAGAGGCCAAGTGTACCCTAAATAGGTAGAAGCGATATGTAGATGACATCACTTAGTGAGGTTAGGTTTTGAGTCGTGACTGTTTCCCATTCCGTTACCATTTCACCAATGTGACCTATATTGACAATAGGTCCACGAAATTATTATTTATTACATTTATTGCAGAAATATAAAAACTAAAATAAGGAAAGCCAAAATACCTATGTTCAACATAGCCTATAGATATATGTTTTAACTTTAAACTATTTAAAGCAATCGGTATTTAGTATTTACATCGGTATTTTGGAATGAGGTTCTATGTGCTGCGGCTTAGTGGCCATTTGAGTTTAGGTCAAACAAACATTAGGTATTCTAAATTAGGGTATTATGAACTTAAGCATTTTGACATCCGTTATTTTAATTTTAGGTATGTTAATATGCTAACTACATGAGGATCGTTTGCGCTCTATTTTCCCATTAGTTCAGTTCTTATAAACTATATAGCACTTATAAAAATTACAGTAGTTAGTTATTCATTACAAAACGTAGAGGAACATACCAAGAGAAATGCAATAAATGAAATTAAGGAAGTAAATATAAAAGGAGGAGATGCTTGCATTTAACGCACGACTCTACTAACAAATATAACTCAAATAGAATCCTGAAGACCACATTTTGCGAAATATGATATACTTACCCTTACCTGTATTTACATTTGTGAATCCTGTATGTTTGTGAGGAAACACCCGGACCTATATTGTCCCGTAGTAAATAACAAAAGAAATAACCGCAGTCTAAATAAACTCAAAGTACCATTTTCAAAATTAAAGCTAGTTGCATCAAGCCCTCATCCTATGATTAAGATTTACAACCATTTGCCGAATTACTTTAAAAATATAGAAAAACCAACGCTATTTGATAAAGAATTAAAGAAGTTTCTCACCACCAAATGTTATTATAATTTAAAAGAATACTTCGACGACAAATCAAATTAAACCAATACCTATATTAGTAAATAAATTGAATGCGCCTCTTTAAGTAAGAGATCTATTTGTATTTAGCAGACTCTACATTTAAAAGTTAGTTAATAATGTTATTAATTTTAAGAATATGTTTATAATTCAAAAGTTTTACAACAATGTTAGCCCTCTCCTATTGCTGTGCCCTTGCGGGGCGTCACATGTAAACCTTAGTTACTCTATTAATACCACCTTAACATTTTGTAATGTGACTTGCAAATAAATAAATAAATAAATAGACTCCAGTAAAAAATCTAAGTTGAGTAGCCCATGAAACAAACCTACGCCAGACAGCACACCAACAGTGATGGATAAATATCCTTGTGGCACGAGGTACCCGACAACGATTTAAGCCAAGGGCGTCTCCCAGAGCACATTTAGACCAGAGTCCATATAGAAAAGTTCGTTTACTGACAGGACAGAATCAATTTCAAGTGTGCTTCATTTTGATTTTAATTTCTGGATTCGGGTCTAAGTTTCTTAACACAGCAAAGAATCTTCAGACTAGTGATAAACGCTACACAGTGACACCAGAAGAATGAATTGTATTAAAGTTACCTTAAAAAATAAGGTTAAAAACCAGCCGGTTTCAGCCCAACGAATACCAAAAAAAACTGAGATACAATATGTTGGTTTTGGGCAGGACTGGCTCACAGCATAGCAGCTTTTAATTAAAAAGTAAAAAAAAAACTAATATAATGTGAAACATGAAATTATGGAACCTCATTTCCAGGCAATAAGTGACAATTTCCCTTCTTATTGCGTTAATCTAATCTAATCTAGGGAAATTCGATTCAAGAGTCAAGCCCTCGCTTTTTGGCACGTTGTGAAGCCTGTAGAAATCAGACAGATGTCAGATTAAAAGACTTCTACTTTTTAAGACTACTCCTTTACCTATACTTGCAGGTCAAACATTATGGTAACATTTGTCCGCGACTTCGTCTTCATTGGCCGGTTTTAACCTATCTCGTTGAGGGTTCAAAATCAATGTTTGTTATCATGTACTTACAACCTTAGTATCTTCAAGGCCAGAGTGAATAATCATTTTCTGGGTAAGCGTATACCACCATCGGCCTCGTCATCGCTTACGAACAGGCGAGACTGAGGCCAAACGCAAACCCATTTTAAATTAAAAAAAATATTTTTTTTATTTAAGTAACTTAGTAAGTATTTGTTATCAATCAATAACAAATACTGAAAAACTTTAAACAAAGTATGGTAGCAAACATTCGAAATCAACCCTCAACTAGGTAGGTTGAAAACGGCCAGTGAAGTCGCGGACAAAAGTTACTATAGTGTTTGACCTGCAAATATATCAATTTGCTAAATCAATAATATCATTATAAAATTACTTCTTTCATCAAATCTCCATTGGTTCATCGTATCCAGTTATTGACAATAAATAACTGGAAATCAGGATCACTAGAACTTCCTTTCTTTTTTATAGAAAACATGCGACCAGTATATAACTGTACAGGATATACTATATATAATAGTATAATACCAGTTTAATAATAATTATTGACAACGATCTCTCTAAGAGTTCATCTCCACACTCCGCCATGGCGAAACCATTAACTTTGGAATTTGACAATTGGTAATTTATTTTCCTATCCTTTCATAAATTCGTAATCAATTGAACTACAATAATAAATTTTAAAAAAAACGCTCTATGACAGCAAACGTCTTTTTGTGGTAATATTTAATCATATAATTTTTTAGTTAATTTTTCAGTCCCATTTCGGTTTATCCGATAGTATAACAACAAGCTCATCCAAAATAAATACAGATAATTTTGGCCATTCAACAAAAGTTCCGAAAATCAATATTAATATGGATTAATATTGATTTTCGGAATTGAAACATAGAGTATATTATATTGATAGGGAATAAATGATCACAAGAGCGAAGGCAAGAGCGAACGTTACAAGCGCACAACCACCACTACCGCCCGCTCCGTCGCCCAGCTCGTCGTCGGTGGAGGAGTTTGTTACTCCTCCAGATACCGCAGCGAGCTCAACTTCGAGCGATGAGAGTAGGCCACCGCCGCCACGACCGCCGCGACCACCAGCGCGACGTGGACGACGACCGCTGCCGGCACGCTTGGGGCCTGTGGGGCAGTCTGCCCCGCGCGGGGCCACTGCTACCGGTGGTGTAGTGCGCCGCATGCGATGGACACACGACATGAATGTCAACTGCATGCGCGCCTATTACGGGGCTACAGAGGGAGGAACCAACCTGTCTGCGTATCGTGACCGGATGATGCCTCTGTTTCAGGCCCTTGACCCGACCGTGGCTGTTTCCGCCCAACGTCTGTCGGATCAAGCGCGGGCGATTCAGCGTCTACAGATGCTGGATCAGCCTACGCTTGATCGGCTTCGCCTGGAGGCGCTTCCAGTTCGCGCGACTTCTTCCTCGACCCAGGACCCGTCCAGCGCGCTGTCACATCCGAGTCGGATTACAGACTCGGTTCCGGTAGCGCCTCGGATGGATCCACATGCCGATGGAGAGGCCTGTGCGAACGCAAGCGTAAGTACCCAGGCAAAAGAGCAATTAAGGAGGGCTTTGGAGGATGCGATTTTAGAATATCGCTCCACACGAGTCTCTTGGCCGCGGTTACCACGTTTGCCTACTAATAGACGCAACCTAGCGTTAATGGGGGCCCTGAACGATTTACTAGCTCCGTTCATACGGACTAGTGAAGATTTAGTTGATACTCACTCGATTTTGTACTGCGGGGCCATTGCGGCATGCCGTGTTGCTCGTGTCAAGTTTCCGGACTTTGACCGTGCGGTGCGACCTACCGCAAATGTAAAATGCAATGGCAAATGCGAATCGAGCGGCGTATCAACACGTTTAGGACCCTCATTGCAAAGCTGGTCTGCTTCAGCCGGGGGAACCATCGCCCTCGGGTTATGCGTTACGTGAACCAAGCCTTGGCTGGGACGTGTATTAGGCCCGAACAGTATATGGCTTGTGTCACGGAACGCATTGACTTTCTGAAGCAGAAGGTCTATGCGTGGGCAAATCGTATCCGTCGCTACAGAGAAGGTGTGGACAGATATTTACAAAATCGCCTTTTCCAAAGTGACCAAAAGAAGGTGTACCGAAACTGGGAAGAGACTAACCAACGTGTGGGCGACGGTCAGCGAACGGATGCAAGTGTCATGATTGACTTCTGGCGCAGCATCTGGTCGATGCCTGTCGAGCACATGGAGGGTAACTGGATGCGTACTGTCGAGCATGAATGCGAATCCATCGAAACCATGTAGTCAGTAAGTATTGACTCCGAAGACGTTAGTTGTGCAATTCAGACGGCTCAGAACTGGAAAAGTCCTGGCCCGGATGGATTGCACATCTTCTGGATTAAGTGGTTTCGATGCTCGCATTCATGCTTGGCAGTGCAGTTCCAGGAATCCATCGAGGTTGGTTCTCTCCCTAGTTTCCTGACTTCTGGTGTCACTTTCCTTTTATACAAGTCAGGTAGTACCTCGGAAGCAAAAAAACTATAGACCCATCACGTGCTTACCTACCATCTACAAGCTCCTTACGTCCATTCTAGCAAAAAAAAATAACTCGCATATCGTTGCGAACAATGTTTTGGCCCCTGCTCAGAATGGATGTAGGGTTGGGTCCCGAGGTACTAAAGAACTCCTCCTTATAGACACGACTATTTGCCAACAAGTCCGGCGGAATCGGAAAGCTCTTTCAACTGCCTGGATTGACTTTAAGAAGGCCTATGATTCGGTGCCCCATTCATGGCTCAGGAGGATCTTAGAGCTGTATAAAATTGATACAACTTTAAGATCTTTCTTGGGCAAATGCATGGGGCAGTGGATCACAGTCCTTCGTCAGCCAGGTGGTGGAAATGGCTCCCCTGATCCGCAGGACTTTATAAGGATAGAGCGAGGTATTTTTCAGGGTTATAGTTTAAGTCCTTTGTGGTTTTGTTTAGCTTTAAGTACCTTACTAAAGGATTCAAAGCTAGGCTATCGGCTTCGCAGAGGGGGTGAGTTCATCCCTCATTTGTTGTACATGGATGACCTGAAGCTGTTTGCACCAAGCCCCCAGGTATTGATAGAACTGTTAAAAATAACTGAGATTTTTAGCAATGCCATCAAGATGGAGTTCGGTGTAGACAAGTGTGCGGTCATGCATGTACAAGATGGGAGGGTTGTAGATCCACCGAATTTACAGCTCTCTGAGACGATGACACTCAGATCCCTCTCTGAAGCCGACCTACAAATATCTTGGTATGTCAGAGTCATTGGGTATATCACCTCTAGAATGAAACACCACTCTTCCAGCCCATTAGTAATGTCTATAAAAATCTATAATAAACTGCCAGATTCCTTAAGCAACATAAATAACAATAAGATCTTTTTTAATGACCTCAAAAATATACTAATACAAAAAAGCTACTACACTATAAAATAATTTTTAGAAGATAAACATTTAACATACATTTAAGACTGAATAGTAATACTAAAAACCAAACTATTGATGTAAAAATATACTATAAATATTCTTAAAACTTAAATAATAATCTATAATAGTACCTAAATTATAACTTTTAGACGAGTTTCTAAATAATAATTGGATATAATTTAATATTATTTTGTTGCATTATAATTTAATTTTCTATGAACAATGGTTGTCCTCCTCTTCATTTTTGTTGCGCCCGACAGGGTTCATGGTGCACTATTTAAATACATTTCAAGATCTTGTACTACACTATGAAATGCAATAAAGAATTGAGTATTGAGTATTAAGTATCAGTAGCAGACGTCAAGCAATCAGTGAAGGAGCGCTTCTTTAGTCGCCTCACAAAGGTAGTTCTTTGTCAGGTGGCAATAAGGTGCGCGCCTTCAACGGTTGGGTGATGCCTTTATTGATATACTCCTTTGGCATACTAAGATGGACTCAAACTGAGCTGGACGCCCTGGATGTACGGGTTCGAAAATTGCTCACAACATTTCGCATGTTACACCCACGCTCGTCTGTCATGAGACTGTATATCCCGCGGAAGGTGGGAGGTCGTGGCTTTTTAAATGCCAAGAACCTTCACAACCGCGAGGTGTGCAGTCTTAGGAGGTTTTTCCTCAGCAACGAATGTGGGATACACCGCGTTGTGGCAGTTGATAAGGGCCTCACGCCACTATCCTTGGCGAATGAGAACTGGCGTCAACCACCGGTGCTCACCACCGACGACCGCAAGGAAATATGGAGGAGCAAGGGGCTGCATCAGAGGTTCTATCGGGCCTTAACAGGGCCCGATGTGGACCTCTCCGCATCGGTGAACTGGCTACGCTTCGGGGACCTCTTTGGGGAAACCGAGGGTTTTGTCTGTGCAATTGCTGATGAAGTTATCAAGGTGAATAACTACCGGAAATACATCATGAAGGACGGTACGGTCGACATCTGTCGGGCATGCCGCCGTCCTGGCGAGTCTATTCGCCACGTTATTTCCGGTTGTTCTCACCTTGCTAACGGAGAGTCCTTGCACAGGCACAACCTAGTAGCCAGGATCATCCACCAGCAACTTGCTCTTCGCTATGGCCTTGTCGAGTCGGAGGTACCGTACTATAAGTACGCGCCGGTACCAGTTCACGAAAATAGTCGTGCATTGCTCTATTGGGATCGCTTTATCATCACGGACAGGACTATTGTAGCCAATAAGCCTGATATCGTGCTGGTAGACCGATCCCAACGCCAGGCAGTGCTCGTCGACATCACCATTCCACATGACGATAACCTCGTAAAAGCTGAGAAGGACAAACTCAGCAAGTACCTTGACTTGGCTCACGAGGTGACCGCCATGTGGAATGTTGATTCGACGATCATTGTCCCGATAGTCGTATCGGCAAACGGCTTAATAGCGAAGAGCCTTGACCAACACCTCGAGAGGCTCTCGCTCAGCGGTTGGATCAAATGTCAGATGCAGAAGGCGGTGCTCCTGGACACGGCTCGCATTGTCAGGAGGTTCCTTTCTCTGCAGCCCTAACCACCGGTAGTCTGGGCCTTGCCTGCTCCGCTGCCGGCGGCACCCTAGGTTAAGGTTTTTATAGTATTTTTATAAATCATTGTTTTTATAACTTACAGCTTAGGTTTTATAATTGTAATTATTTAGATTTTATAATTATGATTCATAAGTTGTTTTTATTGTTGTAAATCATTGTTTTTGTAAGAATACTGTACAAATTTTATACCTAAGTTTTATGCTAAATAAATAAGATAATAATCATATAATATAATTATAGAATATAATATTTTTTATAATTATAATTCTTAAGTTGTTTTATTGTTGTAAATCTTTGTTTTTATAAGAATACTGTACAAATTTTATACCTAAGTTTTATGCTAAATAAAGGGAATAATAATAATAATAAAAACGTTTATTCTCACCATAGTTTTACAATTTTAAGTTTACAATAATATAACACACACTATAAAAAACAAAGTACAATGTGGATAGTTTTAAAGTTATACTACGGTATGGTCACACTATAGTTAAACCGGCACAGTGAAGTAAACTATGGCGGGCTAATACCTGAATTAGGAAAATCCTGTAGCTCAGGTAATTAACCCTCCACCCTATAAGGGGTTCACACAAAATAGTTTTAGACTACTTATTTATTAGACATTCTCGGGTTCCATCGACACGCTAAGAAGAAGAAGATTAGACATTTGACTTTTATTTCTATTTGACAAACTCGGTCTCAAAGATGCTTACCTCCGAGGACGCTTAAATTGTGGAATGAGCAAGGTTTTCCCAATGAGCGATAGTATGGTGTTCTACACGAGGAGTTTGAAAAGGTTTTTGCAAGGTCGACGGGCGAGCGATGCCCCTGGTGTTGCACGCGTCCATAGGCTGCGGTAACCGCTTATCATCAGCGGTATAAATAAACTTTACTTGCAGAATTCTATCTTTTTCACTAATTTCTAGTGATCCATTAGGTTTCGTCGATTAAACATCTACCTAAATCATAGATGAAACTGATCATCACTTCACCTTTAACTTTTATACAAATGAAACGGTCTCTATTCTGTTTTTAATCTGTACTACCTTTCTGGTAACTTGTGCATTATTGTATAGGAACTGGGACAAATACGTTTGCAGTAATACTTTAGTAATCTTATTGATTTATTATTATCGTCAAATGAACATATCGAACATATTTATTCGATTTGTCGTAGTGGAGGTATTTCTACTCGCGACGGTGGAGCCCGTGCGACGTGTGGCAGATCTGGTGGAGTGATATGTGGCGCCGAAGGCCGTACGACGTATGGTGGAGGTGGTGGTACTAAGGCTGGTTCCAGAACCATTGCCACGGACGGTAGAGCTGGTGGTATGATATGTGGTACCGATGGCCATACCACGTACGGAGGTCGTAGAACGATTCCTGGTTCTGGAGCTAATGCGACGTATAGCAGAGGTTGTGGTCCGACGTGTAGTTCCGGAGCCTCTGCTATTTGTGGTGGGGATAGGGTGATATTGGCCGGTTCCGTTGCCGATGCGACGTATGGAAGAGCTTGTGGTACGACGTGTAGTTCCGGAGCCTCTGCGAGTTGCGGCGGAGACAGTGTTATATTGACTGGTTCCGGTGTTAATACGACGGATAGCAGAGCTTGCGATACGACGTGTGGTTCCAGAGCCCCTGCGAAGTGTGGTTCCGGAGGGCATGCGGCGTGCGGTGGAGCTGATGGTCTGATATGTGGCTCCGAAAGTCATGCGACCTATCGCGGAGGTGGTGGTACGATTTCTGGAACTGGAGCCAATGCGACGCATGATGTAGTTTGTGTTGCGACGTGTGTTTCGGAAAAAATGTCACTAAATAACTTCTATCACTAACCACCACGAAACTGAGCAAAATAAATAAAACTATTTGAACATAATAACACTGCGATGTGCGGCTAACCTCAGGAAGGGCAATCTAATGGATAGCGATAACATTTAAAAATTAATTTACTATGCTAAATTGAAGCTCCTGATAACACTGGGCGATAAAGCGGTAGGAATATTCGTCGCTTAGTAATCGGTTATCTTACCATTGACAATATAATCAAAATAATCGCAAATCAATCTTTATACCTAATTTGCTGCATCAACGACAACACAAAGGACATTGCCAGGGTTTGGATCCAATGCTGCCTAGAAATGGAAGTTGGTCCAGTGGTATCTACTGTAGCATTAACGTGAACTCCAAAAAATATTTAAAAAAAAATGGTCACAGGAAAAAATTGAATTTTTTATATCGAGGGACTAAACGAAGCCATAATATACCAGAGGTGGTTTGACTCCCGAGCGTGCGTGGGAGTCAATGAAACCGAGTTTAAATTAAGTTGGCGTTTAGTCTCGAGGTGCAAACTGTACTTTTCACATTGAGTGCGAGAAAAATAGTCAATTTAGTACAGAAACATTTAATAAATACTACTTAATAAAATAAAAATCACAAAAGATTTTTTAGGTAAATCTTTTGCGATTTTGGCGGAAAAAGATTATCTATATTGTCTCTGCTCGATGTCAAACTCTTTACTGTCACTGGACATTATAGCTCGTAAAAAATAGGATGATTGGAATGACACATAGATTTATTATCTGTGATGAATCATGAAAAAAAAGAATCATGAAATGAAAAGTGACGTGATAACTTTGTACCGACGGCAAATGAGCGACTACACTTGTTGCAATAATCAAACGCGAAGAATCACTCTAATTTGGCGTGTTTATATTTTTTTATGGTGCTTTACATTTTAAATAAACTTATTTTATAAATTCAGCTCATAAAGAAAAACAATTCATACTGATTCGTACTATACTACCTATGATGAAACAGTCAGCGATTTAGGACTGTCCATTTTATATTTTTCGAGAAATTGACTGCAATATGAACGATCCCGCTTAAGACTAACTATTTTTAAAATTGAATCTATCTATTTGTATGTTCTAGCATAACATTTAACTTATTATATGGATTTTTTAAAAACTCATACACTTATTCTTTAAAATATGGATTAAATACAGGTTGTTTTAGAATCTAGAACGAAATTAAAAATGTATAAAAACTAAGTTCACGTCCACGTCCAGAACATGAAATCGATAGTGAACTAAAAACTTAAATATCTACGACGAGCTTAGAAGGTTACGTCATGTTGCCTAAATTATAGAGATGGGACACATCGATAAATAAAATTCGATGGAATAAAAATATATTATGTTTGTATTCTTTCATTCAATAAAATGATATTAACTTCAGGCCCTGCCACACTGAATGCAGTTATTAAATCTCGACGTGAGACCCATATGGTCTGAGGTACAATTTATCAACTTTTCAGGAGAGGCAAATAAAAATCTGGTTGAAATTTCCAAATTAAGTCACATTTATTGTTCTTTTAGCCATATAAATGAATACTTATGTTACAGTAAACTTTTGCCCCTTTTATTTTCAAAGTTTATAATTCCAAAAATATAAATAATAAATAATAAATAAATATCCCTGGACATTATTCCACACAGCGCCATCTAGCCCCAAAGTAAGCTAATTAAAGCTTGTGTTATGGGATACTAGACAACAACAACTAGATCAACATACTTAAATACATTTTTTTTTTTGTAAATACATACTTATTATACATAGGAGATATAAGTAATATAATAATCATACTTTTTATAAAAAAATGTGTTATCTGATCTTATGCTTGTACAATTTGGGGTGTAGTAGGCCTAACGTCACGACGACAGCCGTTTATCGCCAAAAATTCCGATGTCATTCACTTGGAGAAGGTAACGTTGTTACTGTTTCGGTTTTGCTTTTGCTGCTGACTTTCTGTTGCAATAATGCCAGAAAGACAACGAAAGACGGTTTTAAAAAGTGAATCTCGCAAGTTTGTGGTCCGCTTACGAGATTATTTTGAACGGGAGCACCATAATGGTGGACCGCTGTTACCGTTGTCGCAAGCATGTGACAGAGTTGCTGACGCTCTTAATATTGGAAGAGCTACAGTGACAAGGATAACCCACCAAAAATTCGGAGATGATTCAATGCAGGAGAATAAACTATCAACACCAAATAAAAAAGGAACTATATGGCACTCGGTTGGTGATGTAGAAGCTAAGTGAGAATGAAATTTATTTAATCAACTTTTACCGTTACCATTCAAATCAGTTGAGCAGTCAATGTATTTTGTTGTAGAAGTAAAAGTAAAAAGTAAAAAAAATATCTTTATTCATATAGACTTATAAAAAGTAGATACTTAAGACAAGTCAAATATAAAAAAAAATAGCAAAAATATAGTAAATAAAAATAAACTTACATAAAATAATACCATGATAGTAAATATCATAATTAAACATAATGTGACTCTACCACCGGTTCGGAGGTTGTTTCCGAGCGAGAAGACTCCGACAAGAAACTCGATGGTACTCTTTTTCAATCTTGTTTCTATAAACGAAAATTGAATTGACAGAGTAAAGTCATAACAAAAATAGTGCAGAGGAGCAGATTATACCTAAGATAATTGTTATTGTGCCTAAAGCTTTGAGCTCATCCGTCTATACTTGTTTTTTCTTTATTTGTAAAGGTATCCGCATTAAACCAGCGCCGTAGCTTCTCGCTGCTCAATATAAATATAAAAATAAATATAAATATGCTCCAGAGAACACACCTCTTGTAATGGTCTCGAAGTAGGGATTAATATCCCTGTGTTACGAGGTATCACACAAGGAAATAAGCCAGGGGCGTCTCCCAGCACACCCAGACCCGAGTCAATTCAGAAAAGATCGTTTCCTGAATCGACCCGACCGGGAATCGAACACGGGACACTACGGAAATCGAGGCGAGAAACCGTGCTACAGCGCACTACGCCAACCGTGTCGTCAAAATATGCTGAGCAAAGGCCTATTTGGCACTTACTTGTAATTTAATTTAAGTTAGTTTTAATCATTTGTTTAAGTTTTTTATTTTATTGTATTTTCTGTTATTTTTTTGCATTTAGTGCCAAATAAACTTATTTTATTCTTATTCTTATTCAATATAGTAATATGAACTTTCATTTCCAGTTGATTTTAATATGGCCCTAGGGGCCTTTTTACAATCGCTTATACAGGTGTCCAGGAAATAGTACGACATACTGCAATTTCAACAAAAAATATTTTTTCTTGAGAACTTTCTTGTTTTTGATAGAAAAAAAGACTAATTAATAAGTAGAGCAACTATTCACGATTAATATAGTGTAAAAAAATATGTTAAAGGAATTTTTCATTGAGATATGCTAAAAAATCTGTTGTTACAAGGTAGAGATTTTTCAATATTTCAAAAAAAAATGCATAACTTCTGCCCCCCCCCTGCAGTATGTCGTACTATTTCCTGGACACCCTGTATATTATTATAGTCAAGCCAATTCCTTGAACTGAGTTTAGCGATCATTTTCGTCAGTAAATATTGCTATCGTCAGTATATACTGGAAGATGCGTTAGTGCCGTAACCGCTGACTGGCTGAAAATGCAAGATCACGTAATTGCTCGCTACGCTCAGTTAAGGGCATGAACTTGGCAAGTTATAAGGTATTGTATTAAGGCTCCAGGTAGAAAAAAAATATATGTATTTGATGCGCAAGACAACACACCTCTTGTCATGGTCTCGAAGTAGGAAATATAGGAATATTGTACCTCGTAATACAAGGCTGTTACGAGGTACCAGACAAGGAATTAAGCCAGGGGCGTCTCCCAGCACCTGAGTCAATTTAGAAAAGATCGTTTCCTGAATTGACTCGACCGGGAACCGAACCCGGGACACTACGGAAATCGAGGCGAGAAACCGTGCTACAGCGCACTACGCCAATCGTGCCGTCGAAAAATTATTTAAGTTCTTGTGCAACTACATGGAGGGATAGATGATATGATTACGAGGATATTACCAACCTAAAGTTAACGCTCAGAATGAGTGTGACAGTAAGTTAATCTACACTTAAAGTAAGTACACACTTTGTAATAATGTGTACTTACAGATTGCCAGCCCCAAAGTGCAACGGTTATCTGTCCACTTAGGCAAGCACACTCATATTGGTTCAATATAGGGTACAACACCGTATCATTCATACACAATGATATCGCTGTGTCATCAGCTAGTGTGAGAAAAATGCCAGAAGAATACCATAGTCAAAGTAGATGAACCCTTAGATGAACAGCTGTCCCTTGGATTCTTACTGAAATGAGCGATTCTTAAAAATTCAGCATCAACTGGTGTGCTCGATTTTGGTTCTCGTTTTTGGAATCGGTGAGAGTCTGTCAAAAGTGCATGTTATGTATTCGAAATCAATAACTCCAGAAGAATTGATGTCGGCCATTTTGGACTACAGTTGAAAAGTAAAGTCTTCCTTACGATATAGTATTTTGTACCCTCAAAAAAAATTTTTTTGCTACTTATGTTTGTAAACAGAAAAGACAAATCTATGCTAAAATTAAACGACAGACAAATTCAAGTATCTACTTACATAGCTATTACTTTAATTAGTCATTATTGCTTGATATTGTAATCCTTTGTTTCATGAATAAACCTAGGTAGTGTAGTAGGTATCTACCTATTCGAAAATTAAGGAAAAAAATTCCAAGAGAATACTGTAGGTAAGCGATAGCTTGCAGAAACCGAAGATAAATAGACTATTAAAATATACCTACTATTATTATTATATTATAAGTACCTAATCGTTTTCTAAATATGTTTTTATAGTGTCATGGATGGGTATGAACCGCAAAACAATCATCTCAATCTCATATTTTATTACAAAACTCGATACAGATTTTGTGATTTTTGGATAAACCTTTTTCTTCGAATTGGTTTCAATTTTTACTATACAGTTACTTTTTAAATTATAAATAATTGTAAACACTAACTAAAACTTTACTATTTTCTATAATGTACTGGCACGAATTCATATTGGTCTTTCAAGTCGACAGCGTAGGTAGTAGCCTCAACATTGGGTATTTCATTTGTTTTGATTTCGCTTTCCTTCGCGACTGTACTATGAACACCAACATCAGCATCTTCAACCCCTGCTTCCGCCCAAATCGACTGGATGCCCTCAGTTACGTCCTCTGTGTCACTCTTGAACTCTACAGTTTCTGTGGTTGACACAGTTTTGAGCGGGAAAACAATAGTTAGAATCTCATCTTTGTAAGTCCAGACGCCGGTGACGTCAACAGTTAAAGGAAGAGTGCGAACATCTAGGTAGCTCTTCTCGTGGCTTTCTTCCGTCTTGTGCACAGCTTGCACCATGAGAACTCCATCGCGGGCTTTGACAACGATGTCCTTTTCATCGAATCCGGTCAATGGAACAGTCACCTTATATTCAGAGCCGACGACGCCCGCAGAGGAAGTCACGCTGGGGAAGTGGACTCGAAAGCTGAGCATCATACTGTCGAGTTCTCTGAGATCCGTTTCGAGTTGCTGCCAAAAGCTGTTGGTGTCGAAAACGTCGTCTTGGTCGGTGCCGAAGTCGGCCATCTTGCTGAATCTGTCATATTGCTGGAAAGGGCGGTGCCCATGGGAGCTGTGGTGGTAGTGAGGGGCTGCGCTGGCCGCAGCGAGGAAGCACACGAACAGAACAAACATGTTCGGATATTCTTTCTGAACTGGCGCAGGGTTGAGTCGATTAGTTTATATATAGTCCGGGTCATAGGTTATCATTATCTGTAAATTCTAGACTCACAGAACAAGGAGCGCTTCTTGTTTCTCAAGATTATTTCTGTAAAATAAAACTCTAATGCGATAGTTTTAGAGTCCATATCTCAATACAGATGGTTATTTACATACTTTTGTTTAGCCTCATTTGCAGAATTTCCCCGACTTTTATTGTCCGATATCGCTTGACCATAGCAGATAAAGAATAATTCATTTGAAATCATTAACAAAAAGATGTTGTTTACAGTAATTATTCCGCAAATTGGTTAGAATCAGTTTAAAAATTAAACAAACTTATTAAGTAGTGGTTGGTAAAGGCGCATCACTGCAGGAAATGGTTAAGTGCCTAGTTATCACAACAAGCTTTGGTTCTAGACTCCAACTTGACGTTTCCACCAAAGAAGGAAGACTTATACTTAGATGCTGTTGCAGTAATTTACTCTCACACTGTAATATCAACAATATGCGGCATTTGTCAGCTTGACTAACCCCACACCAACAACATACGTTCGTTACAGGGGCCTTTTACAATCCTTCACAACTTGTCAAGTTCATTCCCTACTAACTGAGCGTAGCGTGCAATTTCTTAATATGATCTTTAATTTCCAGCCAGACAGCGGTTACCGGGCACTAACGCATTTACTGACGAAATTTCTCGCTACCCTAAAGCCTGGTTTCCACTAAAGCGGAGAGAAGAGGAGAGATGTGTATTGATAACCAATCAGATTTCAGTATTTTCACATTCCACAGACAGATGTGAAAATAAAGGAATCTGATTGGTTATGAAAACACACCTCCTCTCCTCTCCGCTTTGGTGGAAACCGGGCCTAAGTTTAGAGAAACAATGTAAATAAAAACATACAGTCGAATTGCGAACCTCCTCCTTTTTTTGAAGTCTGTTAAAAAGCAACAATTTGGTCACAGAGGCTTCACAGACTGTGGCGAAACCCGGAAAACTCGCAACAAGGTGATGCTGTGTGTGTGGTAGGACTGGAAGGGCATTATTCATTATGAGCTGTTACCACCAGGCAGGACCATCGATTTTGAACTCTACTACGAACAACTGATGAGATTAAAGCAAGAAGTTGAGAAAAAGCGGCCGGAATTAATCATCAGAAAGGGTGTGGTTTTTCATCATGATAACGCTAGACCGCACACATCTTTAGCCACTCAGCGAAAATTAAAACACTTTTGCTGGGAGGTGTTAATGCATCCGCCGTATAGTCCTGACTCTGCACCTTCAGATATCCTTCTGTTTTGGTCTTTTCAGAATTCTTTAGGCAATATCAGGTTAACATCACGAGAGGACTGCCAAAACCACTTGTAGCGGTATTTTGATCAGAATCTTCAAAAATCCTATAGCAATGGGATCTTCTCCGGCGTACCTAAAAGATGGCAAAAGTAATCGAACAAAATGGCACCGACATACTTTAGTTAAATGTGAATACACTATATTTAAAAATGTTTTGAATTTTCTTAAAAAATGCGGAGAAACTTTTTCCCAACCTATTATAAAATAATTATAGATATGGCTAGTAGTAATGATCTGAAACATTATCATTATCATCATCATCCACCGCACCGCATCATAGACCGCATGGATGATGACCGGGATAGCCCGGTTGTGAACCCACACTGGTGTGTGGGGTCCTAGGATCCGCCTTTCTTATTTTCGCGCGGTCTTGTGCATCCTCAGGAGTGAATCTGTTGGCACGTATGTCACCCTTGAAGACGTCGAGCCACCGCTTCTTGGCTCGACCTCTGCCGCCCCCGCCAGGTACCGAAGTACCTGGCGGTGGCAGCATGGCCAGACATTTGTTGCCCACGAAGTTTGCCGATCTCCGTGAGATATGACCATACCAACGAAGGCGGCACTCCTGCAACTTGTCTGCGATGTCACGAACAAGAAGGCTGCCGTGGATGTGGGTGTTCCGCACGTGATCTTTGCGTGAGAATCCACACATCCACCGCAGCATCTTCGTTTCCGTGACGCGCAGCTCCTGAATGTGTCGCTCTAGTAACGGCCATGTTTCACTGCCATGTAGAACGTTTTATAGACCTGCCCCTTCAGGTTGATTTGCATTTTAGGGTCACAAATGACACCAATCTCCTCACGCCATTTAGCCCAAGCCTCGGAAATTCGGGCTCTGAAGTCGCTGTCGATGTCACCGGATGCGCATAACACAGATACCAGGTATTTGACACGGTACGTGCGCTCGACCACGTCATCGCCTATGCGGACGGACTGGGGATTTCTGGTGTTGCAGGCCATCACTCCGTCTTCGCCACATTAAGTTTCAGACCGCCGTTTTCAAGTGAATTCTTCCACTACCCGTCGTACCAGCCGTCCCATTCCGAATCTGCTAGCGCAATATCATCAGAATATATGACAACCAGGGTGGTTGCTCGTGGTGGACTCGGATGCTGCTTGACAGAACGTCTAATATTACGATGAACAGAAACGGGCTAAGCACGGAGCCTTGGTGTACTCCAACGGTAATAGGGAAGGGAAGCGTGTCACCAACCGCAGTCTTAACTATAGAACTGGAATTGTGGTACATGTCCAGGATAATGTCAATAAAGACCTCGGGAACGGCCCTGGACCGCAGCCGCCCAGCTGATCATCTCACGAGGGACACAGCCGAAGGCCTTCTGCATGTCTAAGAAAAGGAGATGCAGAGGTGTTCTTCAGTCTGTATCCCTCCACGAGCATTCTCAAGGCAAATACAGGGTCCATGGTCCCGCAACCTGGTCGAAACCCATTCTGACACTCCGAGATTGTACAGTGTACACTCCTGTTGAATCCGAGAGTTCACAATGCGCTCGAGGAGCTTAATCATTTATTGATTTTTTGAAATGCTTCAGATCATTACTTCTAGCAATATTTATCATTATTTTATGTTCCCTAGCACTTACAAAAGTCAATAAAAAAAAAAAAAATATCACTAACCATGGTTACAGTTATAAACAAGGGTCGACTTCTTCTTTTGAGTGCGGTCACCACGCGTACCAGAAGTAGCCACTCTTCCTGAACACACTCATTCATTCAAGGTTTAAGACGAAATAAACAAATACTCGTAGAATACAACTCAACCAAAAGCGCAAACGTGTGTGTGTGAGTATGTGTTTGGGTGTTGCGAGTGTGTTAGTGTGTAGATATCCAATTCACATAGAATGCTTTATTCATAATTCAGCATCTTCATAGTTTAATGTTTTTAGCCAGGAGATTACTTTTGGCTTGCATTCACGTCGAGTTAAGGAATAGTAGAACTTCATTACATTTATTATACAAATGCGTTGACAGATATTGAAACTGTGATTGTGCAAATTGTGTAAGTGTCCGGATTACCTCTGCAACATTTATAAATGCATGAAAATAAAGAATTTTTGAAATCGTACTTATACCTTGGCTAGAATGAAATAAACCGCCGAATCCAACTCGGTTAGGCAGCGTTCGGGAAGCATTTTTTCGTCCAACATACCTCAGTGCCTCGAATCAAAACCTTACGATCAGTGTGTTACCAGTGATAACTTACGGAGCTGAAACGTGGTCTCTGACTATGTGCTTTAGAAAAAAGCTCAAAGTCACTCAGCGAGCTATAGAGAGGGCTATGCTCGGTGTTTCTCTACGTGATCGAATCAAAAATGAGGAAATCCGTTGATGAACGAAAGTGACCGACGTAGCCCAGCGGGTAAGTAAGCTGAAGTGGCATTGGGCAGGGCACATAGTGTGCAGAACTGATGGCCGTTGGGGCAAGAAAGTTCTAGAATAGAGACCGTTTCAGGGCAGGCGCAGCGTGGCACGCCCACCTGCGAGGTGGACGGACGACCTGATAAAAGTGGCGGGATTCCGGTGGATGCAAACCGCCTGAAATCGGTCGCTTTGGAAATCGGTGGGGGAGGCCTATGTTCAGCAGTGGACGTCTTGTAGCTGCGAATGATGATGATACCTTGGCTTGTGGCAACCCTACGAGTTTTGTGCCGTAATAACTATTGCTCTGTATGACTAGATCTAACTTCGGATACCATTTTTTTCATTGGCCGGCACTTGCAGAAAAGATATCGGTTAAAATAATACAGAGCAAGGTATTTTTTCGTTCAGTTGTGAAAAAGACGGTTTATTAACTAGCTGATTATCTTTGCGCTAGTGTGAAAATGCTTCAAATTTTTACTTCTAGCAATATCTGTCATTATTTTATGATTTCCAGCACTTTCAAAAATCAATAAATGTATGAAAAGGACTAGTTTTTGAACTCCTATAACTTAGCTTGTGGCAACCCTATGACTTCTGTGCCATAATAACTATTACTCCGTATGACTAGTTCTCACTATTCGTACCACTTTTTTTTGCTGGCCGGCACTTTGAGAAAAGGCCCAAAGAAATGATCTCCTTCACCAGTTGTTTCTTTAGGCGAAGGTGTTTATTGTAGGTTATCCTGCACCGATCCGTACCGACCCGCACCGACAAATCCGTACCGGAATACCCGCGACATTATATTCTCACCCCTACTCCTAAAAACTGTGACCTTTATCTATTATTATTTATTTATAACATCGACACAAAATAGTATTTTTGGCAACCACTTTTTTGCTTTAAAGCGCCATCTACCAGTTTATTTCAGAACTTCCTAGAAATTTAATATTTCGCTGAACGACGCGAGCCACGTAAATATTCATAGATGGCTCTGTCTGGCGAAGATTCATTCAATGGCAATTTGATTAGGCTTATTTTTAATGCACATCATCAATACACACCAGTGTGGGTTCACAACCGGGATAGACCGCACGGATGATGATGAATTAAATTATTTTCTCAGTGCCAGAACCGAATTGTCGGCAAATAAGTATGAGTGGCAAATAATCTATTGATATTAAATACACAATGTGATAAAAAAATCCCTCGATAGAATATTTTTCTTAGTAAGTAGGTATTAAGTTTTCACAGTGAAGTTTCGTTTAACCACCCACCACCAGAACCGAATTGTCGGCAAAGTAATTCTGACTTTCGGACTTATGAATGAACATTCGGAGTACTGAAATTTCGGATTTTAATGTTCGGATATATGATAATTCGGAATTTTGACTTTCAGGATTCTAAATCATTCGGAATTATGAAATTCGAAATTTTGAAATTCGGGCTTTTGACTTTCGGAGGTATGTTTTTCGGAATTATGTAGTGTGTCCCCAAAAATATACCTTTTGGACAGAAAAGGAGCCGCGGAGGTCCAGCCAAAGCAAGGTCTGCGCTCCTTATTTGTGATTTTAGAATTTTATTGTTGATCTCATTGTGTCCTATTAATAAATAATTAGCTTATTTTTTCAAATAAAAAAAAGATTTATTCATATAAACTGCATTAAACGATAAGAAAATATACCCTCTGTTTAATAAAAAAATATGTAAAATAGTTTACTGTACGGTTAGTAATTATTCGGTATAAAATGCTTTACATATAAATAAATAGTATTGAGACACGAACATAAATTGATACTTAGATATTAATATCTTGAGGAAGCTATTTTGCTGTGCATTCAACATTTTTGATTAGTTTTGGGGTTTTTATTTCATACAAAAGGAAGATTTTTTGATTTGCAGTTAAATACTACCCATTTTATTACACTGGCCCCACTGGGCATAAAGTAATATCCACTGGGTACTATCCGAAAAATAAGGTTTCTAGTTGCTGCTCACAATTATTACCACACCAGTGCCTTTATAAGCTGGACAACGAGCTGAACATATTGAGAGCTGAGCTTAATTATGTATTGGGCTAAAGATTGAATGTAATTAGGGACTGGCTTGGGAAAAATATTTTTACAATATTAGTATCTTTAATAGTAGTCTTTACTGAATGAATCCAGTATTAGATGCTAAAAGCGCCATCTATTACTATCTGGGAGGGAATGCTCTAGAACGCTACACTAGAAAGCCCGCGACGCGCCTTTGCGGCTCCGCGCCCTCCGCGCACACGATTGTTCGTGAACTGCAGTTGCTGTAAACCTTTTCAAACCAGTTCGACGAAAAAAAAGGTTTGTTTACGGATTTGAGCTTCAAAAGTAAAATTAATATCTGGATCATTTTGGCTCCAAGCGTAGTGGTGGCCTTTAAACTTAATCGTCGTAGGTAGTGATGTAAAATTAAAAGTAGAAAAATATTAGGGCACTTTTATGAGCATTTTTTTAAGTTTTCCCTCGTTAATATTAACTGAGTGGGTGTTATTATCTATTTTAGTATGAATTTAGAAAAAGTTAAGTACTTATGTTCATCAGTCTCGGACACCCATAATAGCTCTGCTTAGTTGGGGGTCAGATGATCTGGTTGTAATTAGTCCCAAATAGGTATTTTTTCATATTCTCCTTTATGATGACCTCACTTCACCTGATGAAATAAGGTCGTGAGGTCCAAATTTGAAGCTGACAAGCTCAGTCATGTAAACAACAGGTAGGTATTTAGTTGGTTTTTATTTAAAAGGAAGACTTTATCTATCTAATCTCAGTTTTTAAATGAATAAAATCAAGGGTTGTGTTGTGTGTTACAGATCCGTTGTTACAAAAGCAATTTTTGTTTGATATTTCTATACAAAACTTTTAATAGGTATCTGGCATTATTTTTAATAATGATTCATTTTAAACTGTTTAACACACCTGCCTTCACAATCGTTTCGTTGGTTCAGTACGCTGCCCAGAGATGTCGTTACGAACTATCTTAGTTTCTCGAAATTTCGGCAAATACGATTCACAATACTTTCTTGCATCAAAATAAAAATCCTTCCTTATGTTCCTCAAATGATAAATACTTTTATTATTATGAAAAGAAATGTATTTTTATCATCGAAATATTTAAAAAGCCAAAAATAAATCTTGCCGTCCTCGGTGCATCAATTTATGTACTTACTAACTATAAAATAATTTGTTTAAATCTACAACTTTCTACTCACCAATAGCATAGTACAAGAATAGAAGTAGGTTGTCTTCGTACATTCGCCTCGACCGCGGTCTATACATGTGAGCGCGCCTGTACATGGGTACCATAGTAAAAGATAGATGGCGTTAATCATCTCAATCAGCTATGGTGATTTTTCTAATAGGTTGTTTGCCAATAATGATCACCAACATTATTTTATTACATCATATAATGTTGAAATAAAATCGATATTAACGTTACCTACTTATTTAATTATTATTAGAAGGTACAGTACGTCTACCACGAGAAGCCACTTCAAATTTACGTTATCGTTCGCGTAAAAAAAAATATTGGGATTTGACATGTTATGACATGACAATGTCAAATCTCAATACATTTTTTTACGCGGACGATATAGTATATTTTATATAGAGGGACTGAACGAAGCCAAAATATACCAGAGGTCGTTTGACTCCCGATTGTGCGAGGGAGTCAATGAAACCGAGGGTATATTAAGTTGGCGTTTAGTCTCGTGAGCAAACTACTTTTCACTTTGAGTGCGAGAAAAATTGACAATATAGTATAAAAACATTTAGTAAAATATTACTTAATAAAATAAAAATCACAAATGTTACTTATTGCTCCAGTCCATACAACTTTCGTAAGTTTTTAGGTAAATCTTCTGCGATTTTGGCGGCAAAAGATTATATCTATGTCTTTTGCTCTTTGCTTTACTTCAAACTCTTCACTGTCACATAAATTTATAAAACCGAACAAATTTACACTCGACATAAATTCTGAAACATACGCGGTCAGCTTTTTTTTCTTCTAAACCAGTCACAGATTAACAATTTGAAACACATGGCGCCACCTTCTTTGCGGACAAGCCATGAAACTAAAACTCTCAACATTTTCGCAATTCAATGCATCTTTATTGCGAAAATAAATAAGATCCGTCCACACTCCACAGATGATAGTATATTTACTGACTGTTTGAGTTTGTCTATGTCACATGAAGGAATTTAAAAAACTAATTACTTTTTACTCCCTAGATAAGGGCTAAAGTGGTCACTTCAGTCCCGCTTCGTAGGGCTATAATTTATTTATTTATTTATGGAAAACAAACATCTACATTTTTTAACACTTAACAAATCAAATAGACAACTCTAGACTTACAGTTTTCAGTGGTATACATTCAAATATTTCTAAGACAGTAGAAACACCACGAGAAAGGACCTTAAGCCAAGATAAACAAATTGTAGTTGAATAACAAAAGTAAAGGAAAAATAATCGTTCATTTTTTTGGCAAAAGGTTTACAAAAGATAAAAAAAAACCTTTTAGAATCATTACATAGGTACGTGTCTGGCTCAATTCTTGATATCTTTCATCAGAAAACGGAACTTTCCGATTTTCTCTTATAAAACATCAACCCCACCGTATGAATTATTATGTCTAGTAGGTACATGATCTTATGATGAAGCTATTACTTGTCTAATTCGTTCTACGAAGCGGCACTGCAAATGTGTTTATTCTAGGACTGAGTGCCGAGTGCGAGTTGCAATGAGAGAAGTGAATAACTTCACCATCGCGTTTGCGAGAAACAAAACGCGAATTTGTATGGCATCGAGTGAGCGCCATCTAGCGGCCTGAATGTTGCCCGAATTTGCCGCTAGATGACCCTGACTCGATTCCATACTATTTGACATTTACGTGCTCGCAAAACGCGATGGTGAAGTCATTCACTTCTCTCACTGCAACTCGCACTCGGCACTCAGTTAAACTTTATTTCACTTAAATATTATATATAATTAATATAATATTATTTTAGTTTATTTTACTTAGATACGGAGAATCTAACTACTAAATTATGCAATATCTTGTACAAAAAAACTTGATCGCTAGGTATCGGCGTACTTTTAGAGCATGAGAAGTGAAAACGTAAATTTAAAGTGGCAACTCGTGGTAGACGTACAATTTACAATTAACTTTGTGAAATTGTGTAGGTACCTACTTATTCAGTTTGATTGCTGTAGAAGTATTAATGTTGAATAAAATTAGAAACAAATAAGATTAATTAATTACATAATCCATTACGATCAATCATTTAAAAACCAGACGTCATGTTACGCTAGTACCAATGTACCTACATTTTGTAACCATCAATTCCTAAAACTACATTTCCTCGCTTCGAAAGCGCAGTTTTAACAAAATCCGACATTATATACTAATATTCAGCAATATTAAAGTTCTAAGAGTCGTAATGAAGTAACCGAGTGAGGATATGTACTGACAGTGAACTCCCTGATATTTTTGTTACGATCCCAATTTCAAACTACCCCCAAAAAGTTTAAGTAAATAACGCCTGCATTCTTTGAGCTAGGCAAATAGTATTTCTTTCTATAGGAACAATCTATGATCGTGTAAGGATTTTACAACGCTAGAAGGTTTTCGAGGAAATGATCTATCGGGCTAATAATCTTCGGTTATTCGAAATTCGAGGAAACGATCTATCGAGGTAATGAATCTTACGGGAAACAAATATTCCGCAAATCGATCTTTATATGAAATGTCACTCAGGAAACGTGTTTCTGTGAATAGTTTCGATGTGGCGTAGGAAACCCGTATAATAAAATTAAATATTGCAATGACGTAGCCTCGCGAATTTTACTACTGTGAACTCTAAAATTCATGGCACTATGGTAGTCTTTTTTTAACGTTTTAATAATAAATAATAATAAATATCCCTGGACATTATTTCACACAGCGCCATCTAGCCCCAAAGTAAGCTAATGAAAGCTTGTGTTATGGGATACTAGACAACGGATAAACATACTTAAATACATTTTCTTTTGTAAATACATACTTATTATACATAGGAGACACCCGTTGAATTAGTACTTTGACTTTTCCGTTCAATAATATACGTACTTGAAAATTAAACAAATAAGGCAGTTAATCTAACAAAACCAGTTGCACCGCTGAATTGTCCCGGTCGGTGTTTATGTTCGTACGGCGTACGGGTGAGCCCGCGCGACTTAGCAAGGTCAATGCTGCTACTTTATCTGTTTATATCTCCATAGTAGCCTATATAGGTATAAATAAATAAATATCCCTGGACATTATTCCACACAGCGCCATCTAGCCCCAAAGTAAGCTACTTAAAGCTTGTGTTATGGGATACTAGACAACGGATAAACATACTTAAATACATTTTCTTTTGTAAATACATACTTATTATACATAGGAGACACCCAGACCAGTACAAACAGACATGTTCATGCACACAAATGTTTGTACTGTGCGGGGATCGAACCCGCGACCTCTGGTGTAGTAGCCAACTTCTTAACCATTACACCAAGTCGGTCGTCCTTATGTTACCTTTGCAAGCTAGGTAGAATGAATGAAGGTAATGTCCTAGCTGCTGTGTTACGCTTGGAATGTGCTGTGTAAAGTATGATAGCTACAGCAACCACTCCGGGTTGTACTATGAAACTTTTATTCATTCAGCTTTACTACAGACGGGATGACGCAATAAAAATGAATAAGTAGGTTAGTATACTAACCGTGCTGTCACACTCACAACTAGGGCTTCCAAATACCGGATATTTTCAATACCGGTATCAATACCGGATCTTTTTTCGAATCCGGTATTAATACCGGTATTACGGTATTGAGGTGAAAATTTATAATTATTATTGTTAAATGCGTTTTTTGAAAAATTAAGCTGAAATAGTAACAGATTTCATTGAAAATGAACTTTTATAAATATACAAAGCATAATTATATCGAATTCAGTGATTTGTTTTATGCGTTTATGATTTTTACAAGTTAAAAAGTAGGTAAATTTAAAAATTAAAACTATGTTACCTTTTTAAAATTATCACTGAACTAAGAGTTTTTTTTTAATGTGCAAGCTCTTTTTAAGAAACTGACACCGGAATCACCAAATAGTGTAAGGGATAAACTCGCACAACATCTAATATTTACATCTGCTTTTAGGCTATAATATCGTAATTGCAAACCCCTTACGGTAACCAACTCAATTTAGTTTTGCTTTAGACTACTAAAATTTTTATACTAAAACTGAAAAAAATATCGTAAGTATCATGAAGGTATTAAAATAATCTGACATGTTATGTTGTGTGTTATTGTAAACGACACTTAAAAAACGCGTATGAACTCAAACTCAAATAACTTTATTCAAATACACTTTCACAGTAAGTACTTTCAAATCGTCAAATTAAAAGCAAGTTATACTAAATAATAGACATAATTATTATAAAAATATAGATATATAAATACACAGTATACAGACATAATGCGATTTTACCACCGCGTCGGAGTTGTTTCTTGCTGAGAAGACCCGGCGAGAAACTCAGCAGTTACTCTTTTAAACTTGTTTTGGGTTTATGATTTTACCAGTGCAAACAAATAGTATTTAGAACCGTATTCTTATAATATATTTTTGTTCATGATAATGTACTTAAGTAAAAGCAATTACTAATAGCTTTATTTTATTCTGCTGCACAAAGTTTAACAGCTGAATTGATAACAGTACACTCCAATTTTCTATGAAAAATTTAAAACCAAAGTAGTATTTTTACCTATCAAAATGTTCACGACTAACCAAAACACTATCAAAAATCGTAGTCATTAATTTTTTTCCTTACTTATTGTTGGGGCAAAAAAACCACTTTTGAAAATTTGGTTGATTGTCAGATTTCTCAGCCGCACGACTCAAAATAAATCATTAGTTTTAAACCTTAATATATCAATTAAGGTTTATAATTATGATCAAGTATGGCCTATTCATTAAAAGGACAAATGCCACAAACAACGCATCTATACTAATATTATAAAGAGGAAAGATTTAACTGTTTGTAACAAATAGGCTCTGAAAGTACTATTTTAAAAATTCATTCACCAATATAAAGCTACATTATCAACCAGTGACAGGCTATTTTTATATTTAGGCTTTATTTTGACGGGAGAAACAGCCGATAGGCCAAAGCCGTGGACAAACAGCTAGTTATAAAATAAAGTAAGATACAATTTTGTTGAATTTTAGTCGAATGTGAGGGTCGAAGGAACGCAATAACTGCCTGCGACTTTATTCATTTATTTCAGTAGATAAGGTGATCCCGTCCGTTAAACAACTATTTTTGGTAAAAAGTGTGCAGATTGGCCAAAAATAAGGGACATTTTGCAGTTTATTCGTGAGAATTCCAAGCATCGACACTTACGGTATTAAAACCGGTATTGGATTTCAATACCGGTATTGAGAAAAGGCCAAAAAATCGCCTAATACCGGTATTGAGCAATACCGGGATCCCGGTATTGGAAGCCCTACTCACAACCCTTTTATCTAACCACTAGCTGTTGCCCGCGACTTCGACCGCGTGGTTAGGTACAAGCGCGCAACGTTTCAGCCCGAGCGCCGAGGGTAGCGGCCCGGATTCTGCAAGCGTTCACCGACAGTCGTTTCTCCATTGGACTGATCACCAATAGGACGTTTCGTTTTTGAAAGATTCATCGTCAGAACGTTTCACCTATGGGCGTTTCATCGACAGAATGGTTCGCATTTGTGTGTTTTGACGACAGGTGTTTTCCACTATGGCTAATCAGTGAAAATTTCGAATATAAGGTTTTTCACTATTGAACAAAATAAGACATGAAGAAGAAAACGTTTTGAAAATACTGTCAACTTTGTTATTTTTATTGTGACTTTTGTAGGATGATAACTATTAAATTTAATTAATTTACGTATTATCTATTGTGTTCTTTTTGATGTTATAGCAAATATTTGGAAAACAATAAAACAAAATGTTGAAAAATTATATTTATCATTTTAAACATAATCAGTCGAAAGGTATATGTATTCAGTAAATGATATAAAAAACAAAGTTACAATATAATTACAAAAGTGTAGGATACACGTATGCTTACATTACAAAACTGAACATGATTACTTAATAATCCTTTCCCTGTAATGATCTGTAGCTCAGCGCTTTCGCTTAAACATTGATTCTGCGGATTTTATTACTTCAAAAATGTTTTCTGTGTTCTTTTGCTCCTTTTTGAACTCTGAGATAGTTTTGAATATGTTCCACTTTCATTGTAAACATAGTGCTTAGTAATTTAAATGTTCCTGTGAATCCCAACATTATTAATACTGATTTGAAGAAATAATTAATGAAGAAAAATGTCACAAAAAACAGTATCCAAGTTTAATTCATGTAAAAATAACCAACAGACTTCAAATTAATATTAAAATCAGCTAGTTTCCGTCCACAGGTGAAAAGTTCTTTCGGTGAATAGTCCATAGTGGAAAACGCCTGTCGTCGAAACACACAAATGCGAACCATTCTGTCGACCAAACGTCCATAGGTGAAACGTTCTGACGATGAATCTCTCAAAACCGAAACGTCCTATTGGTGATCAGTCCAATGGAGAAACGACTGTCGGTGAACGCTTGCAGAATCGGCCCGGATTCTGCAAGCGTTCAAGCGTTTATAAGTTCTTAACACTACAAATTACCAATAGTATCTGAATATTAATAACATCATTAATGTGTGTGTGCCGGCATAATGTGTTTTAAAGGACAAAACTTATCTGAGTAAAATTATCTTGATGATGAAATAACTTCTCAATCATAAGGATTGATATGCTTATGTACTCAGTACTTAATAATTCACAAAAACTACCTTTTAATTAACATTATTTTTTAATACATAACATACTCGTACCTGCCTTATAGTTACTTATTTATAAAAGATAGATGTATTAAGTCGCAAATTTTTTTATGGATCTACTAAATACCTATATTTTTGTAGTAGTTACATTGTGTATGCTGTATAATCAACAGTGGGCCCAGCGCACGCACAAAAAGATTTTCAGTAGGGAGCAGTTTTTTTCCGGATTACTTTATAATAAATGTTAATTGATCTGGCTGAAAACTTATCATTTCAAAACATATTATGCCTATAGCAATCAGGGATAATGTACCTTTTTAACCGCCTTCAAAAAACGGAGGAGGTTCTCAATTCGACTGTATGTTTTTTTCAAGAGTGAAATAATTTTTGAAATCGGTTTGGTAGTTTCGGTTATACCTGTCCCAAACATACAAACACACAAACTCACAAACGCTCTTTTTATTATTTATAGATTGCCGAATTTAGGCAGCTTGCAAAGAGTATGCCGAGCCCATTATAGTTCAACTGCAGAGTTTATGGAGTCGTTCCTGAATGTAGTTGGATTCAAAATTGATATGCAATGTTTATAAATCATTCTTAATTACTTAGTTTATGAAAGTACATCTTAGTAGACGTCGGCAAGTAAACTACAATAGTTAGGTACCCAAATAATTTTTTTCTTTTACGAATACAAAGATACATTTTCAGCAAGTGCTATTATTTAAAGCTGTATTTTAACGGGATAAATAGTCTACACCGAAAAGCATTATAACATTTATAGCACTCCGTTCAGTCTACGCGGCGAAACGCTAACGGACAGCCAGTAGCTTATAAATCGGAAATTTCAAATCAAAACTTCTAAGTTTACATCTCAAAAATGTAAAAAATTAGCATTTATTTTATTATTATATATGCTACTAGCTTCTGCCCGCGACTTCGTTCGCGTGGAATAGTTACTTTGGGCTACCGCTGACAAACACCTTCAGGTTTAGGTTTAAAGATATTTATTCTCACTTAAGACTTAAGTCACTTACATGAGAACATGGCTTAAATAAATTATGATTTATGTTCGTCGTCATGAAAACACAATATTGAAAAAACAAATAAACACAATAACAAACATTACAAAATCAGACAACATTGAAATGGACATACTAAGTACACAATGAAGGACCCGTCCAACGCATTCACTTGCATTTTTAGAATGTGTTGTTTGAGATTAGGTATTCGGCCAGTTGCTTCTTGAATACATTGAACGAGTTCACATTTTTTATTTGTGTGGGTATTTTATTATAAAGTTGCGCTCCCTCATAACTCGGTGTTGTTTTGCCGTAGTTGGTGCGAATCTTGGGTACGACAAGAAAGCTAGCCCGCCGCGTACTGCGGTTGGCAACCTTTTTTCGTTTAGTGAATGTTAGTAAAGTAAAGTAAAGTAAAAAATCATTTATTCATTTAAGCTTGTACAAAGCACTTATGACATGTCAAAAAAAGTATACAGAAATAATAATAATAAACGTAAATAAAATAGTACAATATTAGTACACATCGTGAATATACATAATGTGAATCTACCACCGGTTCGGACGTTGCTTCTTATCGAGAAGACTCCGGCAAGAAACTCGATAGTTACTCTTTTCAACTTTGTTTGTTTTACAAAAAATAAATTCAGAGTACAGTCAATGCGAGTAGAAAAAAGAACACAATATTGAGCAGAGGAGCAGATTATTCCTACTATGACCACAAACTTTTGTTATGTTGTTATGTTGGTATGTAATTTCTTACCAAGCGACTTTCGAATAAAGATACAAGTGTTATAAATGTATTGTTTTCTGATGTTCATGATTCTTGTTTCATTGTATATTTTTTTAGTTTTTGTTAAAGGGTGGTAATTGAATAGCATTTTAATTATTTTATTTTGCAATACTTGCAGTTCAGACAACTTAGTTTTAGCAGCACTTCCCCAGATTTCGATGAGGTAAAGTAGGTGTGGCTTCACCAGCGCATTATAAATTGTATACCTTAATTTACATGGAATACATCGAAATGTGTAACGGAGGGAGCCGCGAAGTGCTACTAGTTTCATTTTTATTTGTTCGATGTGGACATTCCACGATAAGTGGGTGTCCATATGTAAACCGAGGTATTTTTCGTGAGTTTTTTCTTTAAGGGTAATATTATTTATTGTTAGCGGCATGTACGTAGGTATTCGTTTGTTTTTGGCTTTAAAAAGTATATAACAGGTTTTGGCAATATTAATTGTGAGTAAGTTACACTGAAACCAGTTATGCAGGGTGTTTAGATCGTCTTGGGCCTGAGAAACTATGTCATGTATAGATGTACCAAAATAAAATAAGCAAGTATCATCAGCGTATAGTGTGACATCACCCTTTAAGCCCAGCTCCTGTATATTATTGATATAAATCAAGAATAAAAGCGGGCCCAAAATTGAGCCTTGAGGAATGCCACACGTTATAGGTAGAGAGTTACTTTGGAAATTAGGGTCTATTTTGACTACTTGCGATCGATTACATAAATAGGATTTAAACATTTGCAAAGCTTCTCCAGTAATTCCAACTATCTCCAGTTTTTGTAAGAGCAGTGAGTGACTAACTGTATCAAATGCTTTCCTTAAATCTATAAAAACACCTAGAACAATATTTTTTTTATCAAGGTTTTGTTTTATTTTAGATATGAGATCGATGGTTGCTGTGAGTGTGTTACTATTTGGCCTAAATCCATATTGTCGTTCAGAAAGGAAATTAATTGAATCCAGATATTTTTCTAGTCGTGTGTGCAGTAATTTTTCGAGGATTTTTGACAGTACTGGTAGCACAGAGATGGGCCGGTAATTTCCTGGATCAGTTTTTGCTCCTGTCTTGAAGATAGGGGTAACTTTTGCTATTTTCAAAGTATCTGGGAATACTCCATTTAGTAGCAGTTTATTGAAGCATTCCGTTAATTTGTTAGAAATAAGGTTTTTTAGGCATTTTATGACTTTAGTGCTAATTCCATCAAGGCCAACACTTCAGTTTGCATCGAGATTACTAATAATATTTGAAATTTCTTCTTCAGTGCATGGTTGGAGACTAGACATTTGGGAATTTTGTGAGGTAAGTTGGGGTAGAGCAAAACTGTGACTATCATGGTATTTTTTTGGAATTTCGTTAGCTAATAATGGTCCTATAGTTGAGAAATAATTATTGAATATGTGACAGATACGATGCGGATCTGTTATTTCTTTTGCATCTACTATAAGTTTTGAGGGAGCACAGCTTTGTTTTATCTTATTGTTTGTTAGGGTATTGACTAAGTTCCACATTTTCTTTGGCTTGTTACAGCATTTGGTAAATTGTTTATAGTAATATGATTCTTTTGTGTCTTGAATTAGTTTGGTTACTTGTTGTCTTTTGGTGGTATATTCTTCTTTTATGGCGTTATCATCTGGATTTTTCTAGAGTTTAGCCCATATCAGGTTTCTTTCGTTAATATTAGTGATTACAGTTTTATTTATCCAATCCTTTTGTGGTTCGTTCATGATTTTGGTTTTAGTTACTTTGTTTTCTACAATACATCTTTTAATCTGTTCCTCTAGTAATTTGTAGTCATCATTTACTTTGTAAAGTCCCACGTTTTTTACTGAATCATAAAGCTTAGTATAATCTATGGCTACGTACTGAGAATACACCTTTGGTGGCGGTTTCATTTTCTTAATTTCTAAATATAGTTGCTTATGATCAGAAAAAGGAGAGTTCACTGTTATCATATGGAATTTATCGTTTTTTAAGTTTGTGCTAATATGGTCCAGTATAGAGTTTCTTGTGGTTCCAGCTCTGGTACAGTATTTTATGTTAATTTTATTGATGAGTTTGTGACCTGATTCTTTGAGAAGTTGTTTGTACTGTTTGGTCTTTTTATTTTTTGTTAAAAGATCAATGTTAAAATCTCCAAAAACAATTGCTCTTCTTCTGTGCTCCAATTGTGATTCATACACTTCCAGGAAATCCTTAAAATCAGTGTGGCCTGGGTTGTATACAACTCCTACTTCTAGTCCATATCTTTCCAGCTGGATCCATAGATAGTTATTTCCTTGAACGTACTTAGATTCAGATATACTGTGTTTAAGGTTATTGTGAACAAATGCCGACACTCCGCCAACCTTCGCAAATAATGCCTTATTTTAAAACAAATTTGGTTAGCTTAAAAAAGGTTATGGTGAGCAAACCTTAAAAGATAGTCATATGCTGTCGCAGACTTTTTTTAGAACTTTTAAAGGGGAACAATTCTGTAGTACATGATTTTTGCGAAACTTTAAACATTTACGCAGCTCACGCAGCGGAAGCTCCCAAAAGTAAAAAAAACCCCCGAGTTATAAACATTATTACTTGGTGCTCCGCTCCTAGTGGTCTTAGCGTAATGATATATAGCCTTTTAGCCTTTCTCGATAAACGGGCTCTCTAACACTGAAAAAAAAATTCAAATCGGCCTAGTAGTTCCTGAGAATAGCGCGTTCAAGCAAACAAACAAACAAACTCTTCAGCTTTTTAATATTAGTATAGAGCAGTGTTTTTCAATCTGTGGGTAGCGACGCGAAACCTTACTCAGAGGGTCGGCAAAGATTTTTACACTACAGTAAAAGCACAATTTTGGTGAAAAGGAAAATTGTGCTATTTTTAAAACGTTAATAAACAAATCAGTCCCTAATTCGCACGTCATTTAAATCAGAACGAACTACGAGTAACTTAGCAGCTAGAGCTTGTTGATGGAGAATTGTGTCCATGATATGTCTGGCGTTATCGATTTTAATTTCGCAACGAGTCCGCTCATGCTACCGTTTAATACCTACCTATAGAATGTAGCTCAGCGAACCCGCCAGGGGATGAGAACAGTGGCTGTTAACACGGCGGCACATAAGTGGTGCAACATTATACGCGACCCTTGCACTAAGTGAATCCTCTTTACATCACATTCATAAATAAATTTATAATCATCTATGGGGCAACTCACACCAAATCATCTACATACTTATTTTCATACACTTCTATTTAATTTTTTTTAAATAAAGATTGACGCCGGAAGCTACTATTGTGCCAAAGGCCTGTTAAAACCCTCATACCCATTATCAATATTATAACTTTAACTATTGAGATTATGAAATGAAAAAACAGATTTGCGATAGGCCAAAACCTCGGCAAAATTTCTTAACTCATCCTGAAATTGTTTAAGTTAATTATTTTCTATTCATAATGCATCCCAAGCATAAGGACAAAATACAGAAAAATCCTAACTAGGTACTAAAGCTAGTTAAAAGTTAAGCCGTGCTTTAGAAATTATTGCATACTTTATATTTAATTATTGACAGCGATCCTGCCCTATCACTGGAGGTCGGGGTTCGATCCCCACCTATGACAAACATTCATGTGACGAACGTTTGTGTTTGTTGTGTGTCTGGGAGTTAATGTCTGTGAAGTTTCATCTAAATCCGTTCAGTAGTTTTTGCGTGAAAGAGTAACAAACATCCTCACAAACTTTCGCATTTAAGTATAATGTTATATGTAAGGATAAGATACTCGTATGTATTTAGAAATATTTAAGTATGTTTATCAGTCTTTGATACTCATAGCACAAGCTCTGTTTAGTTTGGGGTCAGATGATCTTAGTGTAAGGTGTCCCAGATATTTATTTTATTTATTGAATCTTACACAAAAAGTTTTTTCCCTGAAAAAGTTTTAAACGTCTACAAACTGAAACTTTCATTTTTGAATAGTTAATGATGAAAGCTAGGGATTAAATTAAATAGTAAGGTTTACCAAGGGAAACCATTTTGGTTGCCTTTAAACCTTGACCTTTGCCTCATACAGCCGGCAACAGCCGCAGTACAAACAAACACTAACTCCCGGAAAGTGGAAACCGGCTGGCATAGTTTGCCATAATACAGTCACGTTCACGTAACGTACGCAGCAAAAATGTCAGCAATTCTGCCCCTCCTTCTTAAATTGGAGCACCCTAGGAGTCTTCAAGATCAACAATTCGCATTGGCTCTAACTCCCGAAAATTTACTAACCACCATAGCTCCTCATCGTTCGGGCGACTACTACCGCCCGTGGAAGCATATGGCGACCGTTTTGTGCGCCTCCGGTTCATCAATAAGAATTGATAAGGACAAGTTTCAAGTGAATCTGGATGTGCAACATTTTGCGCCAGGGGATATATCTGTGAAGACTGTGGATGGGTTTTTGGTTATCGAAGGTCGCCATGAAGAGAAGCAGGATAGGCATGGGTATGTGTCCCGTCAGTTTACTCGTCGGTACGCCCTGCCTGAGAGTTGTTACGTGGAAGCAGTGCAATCTCGGTTGTCTTCTGATGGGGTTTTGACGGTGACTGCGCCTTTGGCCTGCCCTGCTGTTCCCAACGAACGGATTGTACCGATCGTGCAGACCGGACCGGTGAGAACCCAGCGCGAAGGGTTGAAGGGCGAGGTGGGCGAAGGTCAATCAGACGAAGACGAGCCCGTCAAGGACGGCCAGTGAGTGCATCGGGACCAGTGCCAAGCCAATTTTAGCAGATGCACCATTTAAGTTATTTTTGTACGAATTTCTCAGATCGATAATGATAAATCTAGAATGAATGCAGATTAGTTAAGTGATTGTGGTTCTAACAATAGTTTGCACCATATGTAATAGGTAGGCGTTCTATTTTCACTAAATTTCAACATTGTTTTTCCATCTATAATTTTTACCGGGTCAAATTACAATTTTTTGCAGACGTAAATTATGATTTAAATTTTGAACATTTTTGCAATTATTGTAAACATTTCCTTTCATTTTCTATGCACCAACTGATTGCACTACAAGGGAAAATAATCATTAAATGTTTGTACTGCTTTCGTTATTAAATGTGTCAAAATAAATTATGCTTCTTTATTATCATCACCGGCATTGCTTGAAAATTTTAACCGGTTTTAGTTTGATACTGGCCTTTTAGCGTAACCGTAGCGTACTACATTAAGAGATCCTGCTTAGAGCGCCGAAAATCGTGGGTTCGATCCCCACCGAAGAACAATTACCTAATTTACGTTTATCAGTCTCCTTAGTTAGAGAAGACGTGATCTTGGGGTTAATGTCCCATACTATGACCATAATTTGATTGTCACTCACGTCACGATGTGGGTTTATATAAAAAAAAACAAAGATTATCGCTAACTTTAATTAACATTTATTTTAAATTGTAACTTAAATAAGGCGGTTACAAAAGTATAGCACAAGATTGGAATCAGTCTTAAAAAAACAATACATTAACCATTTTTATAAACATAATAGCAATTACTAGCACCTCACTTAGACTCGACAGCATTCATCTCCGGAGATCCCAGTTGCTTCTGGACGGGTCCCGTGTGAGTGACCGGTACAATTCTTTCGCCTGTTGAAGGCATAGCCAATACTTTAGGGGCAGTCACTGTGAGAACACCGTCTGAAGAAAGTTTCGACTCCACTGTGTCAGAGAGACATCCTTGCGGTAAAGCGAATTTCCGAACAAATTGCCTTGAAACGTAGCCATGATCGTCTATTTTTTCTTCGTGTTTCCCTTGCACTATCACTTGGCCATTAATAACCTTGACGCTCACTTCTTCAGGCGCAAAATGCTGGACATCCACGTTGACTTGAAATTTCTCGTCGTCTGCCGTAATCTTCGATCCTTCTCTGAGAGCGAGCTGGTTCATCGCCGCTGACAGTTGTTCCATCGGCTTCATCATGTTCTCCCACGACCGGAACGCACTCTGCCAAGGTTTGAAGAATTGTTGAGGGCCAAACATATTCTGCGATGCCACTTGGAATGGTGAATATCCAAAGAAGTCATCATCGGGTCTTAAAAAATCGCGTTCGAATCGGCGAATAGGCCTCTCAAGATCGAATAAATATGGAACCATCGACATTTTTAATGCTTGTTTACTTTTCTCCACTTGCGAATTGCGATTTGACGTTTAGTTACTAGTGAAGTGAATAACTTTCAACTGGGGCCACAGCGTGTCACACTCCGCTTTTATATTCGCAGCACCCCCTGTTGGATTATTCCAGAACCATGACGTAGTTGTTTTCTAGAAAACGCTAGGGGTTTACCGCAGAGTGCAGATATTTCGAGACAGTGCTTCACAGCGCCATCTAACGCGGAGTAGCTACACTACAACATTCCTTTTCTGTCTGGGACAAAAAATGAGGAAATGAATATATGGGAACTAAATTATATAAAGCTACCCATACTTGAATAATGAATTAAAAATAAAAGAAAATAACCGAATCGGTATATCCTTGTTCTGTATCGGGTGGCTGACTAGCGTTGCTTAACATCGGATCGTTGCCGGTCCGCTGCCGTCACTTAACCACGGGCACCTCTCGAGTGATATTAATTTATTTATTTTACTAGGTATTAATGTTAGATACTACCACGGTCTTTTCACTTAGTACTTAATTTTTTTCTTTCAAAGCAATTTGAAAAAAACTGGTAGGAAGCGCCATCTATCACTGTCTAGAATACTCTAGAACGCTAAACTAGAAAGCCCGCGACGCGCCCTCGCGGCTCCGTGCACACGATTGTTCGAGAACAGCAGTTGCTGTAAACCTTTTCAAACCTGTCCGACGAAAAAAAATTTGACCTTAAAAAGTAAAATTAATACATTTGAGATTATTTTGGCTCGAAGCATAGTGGTGGCCTATATACTTAATCGTAGTAGTAATGTCAAATTAAAAGTAGAAAAATATTAGGGTACGTTTATGAGCATTTTTTTAAAAGTTATTCCCAGTTAATATTAAGTGTGTGTGGTGTTATTATCTATTTCAGTATGAATTTAGAAAAAGTAAAGTATTAATGTTTATTAATCTCGGACACCCATAGTAGCTCTACTTAGTTTGGGGTCAGATGATCTGGTAAAATCTGGTTGTAATAAAATTTGTCCCAGATAGGTATTTTTATTTTATTTATTTTTATAGATATTTATTTTAATTTCCCCTTTATGATGACCTCACTTCACCTGATGGAATAAGGTGTGAGGTTCAAATTTGAAGCTGACAAGCTCAATCATGTTCATCATCAGTATAATCATCAGTCATGCAAACAACATAATATTTAGTTTCTTTTTAATTAAAAGGAAGACTATTTATCTATCTAATCTACGTTTTTAAATAGATGTAATCAAGGGTTGTGTTGTATCCGTTGTTACAACAGCAATTTCTGTTTGATATTTCCATTTAAAACTTTTTAGATCTGGCATTTCAATAATGATCCACTTAAAAAGTGTTTAACACACCTGCCTTCACAATCATTTCGTTGGTTCAGTACGCTGCCCAGAGATGTCGTTACTAAGTATCTTAGTTTCTCGAAATTTTGGCAAATACATAAGAATCAAATAAAAAATACAAAACACAATTATTTATTTTCACTAAACACAATTTTACATTCAAACGGTTTTACATTCAAGAAACTCATAAGTAGGTAAAAACTTGGTTTATTGTGGAATTAAAATGTCAGATTTGGCTGTGTCATTTCGCCTGTTCGCGTCCACCGCCCCATTCGCGTCCAAACTACGGACCACTCTTTAAAAACAGTGGAAAATAAACAAACCGACCCAGTAACAAGCACGAACGACATTCCTATGAATGCCTAGATGTATGACAGGTAAACACACATTAACAAAAGCTTCTTGCGCGCTATCCTTATTGCGTAGAAAATGCACTAGTTTAACGTGTGAAACGAAGGAGAGAGCACGTGCGTAATTTAAAAAAAAAATAGTGAGCAGCTGCGCGTTTCACGGTAAGTTTTCAATTGATTTATATCAAATTTGGGATTGAATGTTGTTTCCAGACATTAGCCATGGACCATATTAGTCAGGATAGTGATGGTTGAGATTGTATTTTAATAAATAATGGTAAAAATAAGGTGGACGCGAATTGCTACAGTAAATTTATAAAATATCCACTTTGCGTCCGCAGTGGACGCTGTCTGATCTAATTATCTTCAAGTTGGATGTTAATTATCACACTATAAAAAGTGAAAAACAGTATACTTTTTATTTTTATTTTCTTTACATGCATATTGTAATGGCCAATTCGCGTCCACATTATCAGGATTATAAAACAAGATACAAATGTTGAAAATCATACTTGGACGCCAATTGGACCTATAATAGCAAAAAGAAGAGACCATGAAAAAGATTGCGTCCATTATAAAATGAGATTCAATCTTATTTTCTTTATTAATTTTTGTGTTTAATTGATTTATTTGAGATTTAGGATTGAGTATTAGAATTTCATGTTACAATAAAGGCTAGAAAAATGAATTCGTATTGAACAGTACTAATCCCTATTTTTATTTTATTTTAGATGAGTTCTTCACAGTAACAAGTAAAAAGAAAAAAAATACATATTCAGAAGCGGATTTAATGAAAGCGTTGGACGACGTTACATAGTTAGGACTGCGGTTGGTGACACGCTTCCCTTCCCTATCACCGTTGGAGTACACCAAGGCTCCATGCTTAGCCCGTTTCTGTTCAGCATAATATAAGACGTTCTGTCAAACAGCATCCGAGACCACCACGAGCAACCACCCTGGTTGCTCATGTATGCTGATGATATTGCGCCAGCAGATTCGGACAGGGGACGGCTGGTACAACTTGTGAATAAGTGGAAAATTCACTTGAAAACGGCGGTCTGAAACTTAATGTGGCAAAGACGGAGTACATGGCCTGTTCAGCATAATATAAGACGTTCTGTTAAACAGCATCCGAGACCACCACGAGCAACCACCCTGGTTGCTCATGTATGCTGATGATATTGCGCCAGCAGATTCGGACAGGGGACGGCTGGTACAACTTGTGAATAAGTGGAAAATTCACTTGAAAACGGCGGTCTGAAACTTAATGTGGCAAAGACGGAGTACATGGCCTGCAACACCACATTTCCCCAGTCCGTCCGCATAGGCGTTGACGTGGTCGAACGCACGGACCTTGTCAAATACCTGGGATCTGTGTTAAGCGTGTCCGAAGACATCGACTGCAACGTCAGAGCCCCAATTTCCGCGACTTGGGCCAAATGGCGTGAGGTGACCCCAAAATGCCGATCAAGCTGAAGGGGCAGGTCTATAAAACCATCATTAGGCCTGTCCTTTTATAAGGACAGGCCTAATGATGGTTTTAAGGGCGCAGGAGTTGCGCGTCACGGAAATGAGGATGCTGCGGTGGATGTGTGGAGTCTCACGCAAAGATCGCGTGCGTAACACCCACATCCGCGGCAGCCTTTGTGTTCGTAACATCGCAGACAAGCTGCAGGAGTGCCGCCTTCGTTGGTATGGTCATGTCTCACGGAGATCGGCAAACTACGTGAGCAACAAAAGTCTGGCCATGCCGCCCCCGCCAGGTACCGGTAGAAGAGGTCGACCCAAGAAGCGGTGGCTCGACGTCTAATAGGGGTGACAATTGGCCAACAAACTCACCAGAATGCACAAGACCGCGCGAAGAAAATAAGAAAGGCGGACCCTGGGTCCCCACACACCAGTGTTGGTTCACAACCGGGATAGACCGCACGGATGTAATGATGTTAGTCTGATTAACACATTCAATGCCACCACGATTTTCTTGAAGTTCATCAAGATGCCGCCATATAAAACTGCGGACACGCTAGGCATGTTCGCGGCATTGCGTTTGGAAAAAAAGTGAACACGCCGCGCGTGTTCTTGGCACTGGTTGAAGGTAAAATTCTTTAAACGGCTATTTTTCGGTTTAAACTATGTTTACCGGTTAGTATTTCTTGCACTGTGCGAGAATAAAGGTGTCTAAAATAGTGTCGTGAGTTTTACTACTTGGAATTATGGCGGAAAATAGATTTTATGGTAAGTAAATGTATTATAATGTAATACTTGGTTCTCAAACTTGTTTTACCAAAACCCCCATGCATCAATGAATAAAGTTTGCGGTTACTGTGAATTGTAACATTGGAACTGTTTATTGTGCAAGTACATCCGTTTTATTATTATATTGAGTGACAATGCTTTTTAAACGTGTTTGTCTTTGAATGAATGAATTCATTTAAATTATTAAACCGATAAGCTTTAAACTGCGGAAATTCCCACACTTCTCAGTTAGCCCGACAAAAACAAATAATTGGTATTCAGTCAGTAACGGCATGCATCTCTTATCGTGCGAAAACCCGTTTATCTATTTATCGTATCGTGTGTGTTATTGCAATGTCGAGTATGTGTTAGTGGTGAAATTTACGTGGGGCGCAAGCAAAGCCTTTACCGCAGCAGGTAGCAGGAGTAGTATTGGTACTGATATGTTCGAATTTCTTGAAAGAAACTCGTGTGCTAGCACAAATGAGGCGACGTTTCAACGTCAACCTTATTTTAATAGGACAATATTAGGACAGCACGATTTAGCTCCCTCCTTAAGAACAGTAATTGATTATTATAATATTAAGTTAAGTTTGCGTCAAACTTCTAGTCCACTCTGAAGTAGATTCGCGTATTAGCAATACCTATTTTTTATAGGAAAAAATAGGAATGTGGGACTCAAGACAACTTCAGAGCGGACTAAAAGTTTGACGAGAACTATAGGGTGTGATACCTAAGTGGAATGTGAGCGGAGGCTTGATACCGTGTCTTGCTAGATCTCCTGACTTAATTTTTACTTCCGATGTGTGGGGAGGTGAAAATACTCTTGTACGTTGAGGAGGCACAAAGCTATGATGACCTCAGATGATAATTTCTACTTTCGAGCAAATAAAAATATCTTCCTTATAAGAGCAAATTAAAATATCTACCTTACACTTGTTTATTCAGCGAATAGTTTAAAAAAGCGCGCGCGTTTGTGTTTTGAGATATGTGATTTTTCAGTTTAGCACTACGAATACTACGATCGTTTCGATGTATGGCTTCGTGTACACAAATAATGTGATGACGTGAGCGTTGCCAAGTATTGAGCTTTTAAATGGATATTTTAATTCACGCCATGTGAGACTATAATAAAAATAAAAGAAATCGTTAAAGTTGGGACGCGAAATATTTATTTTGAGATTTGGTGCGTCCATTCTAGGTCAGCCTGTATTTAAACGCGACAAATTGATAACTTTCTACTTTCTGAAGTCAGTTCAAAATCACACATCGCAAGCTTATAACTTCAAAATTAGCGAAGCGTTCAATCGAATAAAAAAGTTTGGGAACCTAAGGGCAGCTTTAGTAAGTGAACACGCCGAGCGTGTTCTCGGCACATCATAACACCTATTTTTCGTCAAAAATTATAACTAGTTTTTTAGGTGGCCGCTTTAATATGCCATAGCCTGTACCTTAAAAATGATGTACAAAAAATTTGAACAGAAAATATGGCCTAGTTAGAGAAAAAGTACCAAAACATTGAAAACACGCCAGGCGTGTTCTTGGCATAGAGACTTAGCTTAGCCTGAACACGCCAGGCGTGTCGGTGGCATTGAATGAGTTAATGTCACAAGAAATATAAAAACCTGAATTTAATAAATAAAGAATTTGATTATAAGCCGAAGCTTTCCTTTACAATTATGAAATTCGTCTCCCCTATTTCCATATTCTAAATGGTGGACGCTAATTGGTCTATAGGCGGACACAATCTAGATTTTTTGGACGCGAAATGGGTAAATCGCCTGTTTCACCAATTTTTCGATTTATAATGTAAACTACAAGTTGCTTTATCTAAAAGTGTGCAGAAAACTGAAAAAGAGTAATTAAGGAATAAATAAAATCCACTTTTCGTTCAAAACGAATGCTTAAACATTTTCATTTTCTCTCTCAAACTTACTAACTCCACTAAGTGGACGCGAACAGGCGAAATGACCCTAGTCTGTATCGCAGGCACCGGGGGGGGGGGAGAGTTACCAATACGATTCACAATAATTTCTTGCATCGAAATAAAGATCCTTAGGTTCCTTAGATGATACCTAAATGATTTTATTATTATCAAAAAAATGTCTTTCTATCATCGAAATATTTAAAACCCCTATTGGGAAATAGGAAATGGGCGAAAGAATATGCAGATTGAATTCAGAAATACGTTAAATAATTTATTTCAAATTATGGTACAAGGAAAGTACGAGTATAATGTCTGTTTCCTAGCACAGAGTAAATTCGAAAAAGAGAACGAGTAACGGGCGTTCATGGCTTATATATCTACTAAACATTCAGTGATGCCATGTTTGTAATAATACCAGTATAAAATGAAACTAATACATTAATTTTTGCTTGATTAAATTTAACTAAATATCAACACGCCCCCTCAAAAATTAATTAAGTACATACAACTATTTACAATCATAGTTTTTTTCACCTAACCAGATCATTAAACCTTCCATATACTGCCTCGGAAACAAAGTATGGCCCAACATTTGTTGCTAGGATTAGGGAAACCCAGTAAAACCTAATTAGACCATATTAAATACTTAACAACTAACACACAAAAAAAAACAACTTAAATTATTACAAACATCTCTGAACTGTCTGAGTGTGACTACTGGCTGTGGCTTGGTCAACACATCAGCTAGTTGTTTACCTGTGGAGAGATACAACAATTTAATCACATTGTTTTCAACTTGTTCCCTTGAAAAATGATTCTTGATATCAATGTGTTTCGATCGCTTATGGTTTGTAGGATTGTTTGCTATACTTATACAACCATTATTGTCTTCAAAAATAGGAAAATTTATTTATCTATATTTTAAAACTGATTATTAGAGACTTTAACCACAATGCCTCTTTTACAGCTTCAAACAATGCCATATACTGGGCTTCATTCGAAGAAGCCGCCACAGACATTTGTCTCTTTGTGTTCCAGGTAATTGTACAGCTTTGAAACAATTTGAATAAATAGCCAGAAGTACTTTTTCTATCAGTTACATCATTACCACTCCAGTCTGAATCTACATAACCACACAAAATATGTTCAAAATTATTACACTTTAGCACGTCGAGCGCTATTATGCGGGTTCTTGTAACAGGTCAAACCACAGTTACTGTAAAATCGTTTATTTTAAAGTCCGTGTAGGTTTCACAGTTATATTAGCTTAAACTATCAATGGCGCGAGAACGGAGATCCGCACCCGGTCTCTCTCGCGGCAGCCATTGCTCAAGTGGCGCGCTCTTGCGCTCTCGGCAAAAGATGGAACTATTACGTTCCATTACATAAAAAGGCCGAATAACGCTACGGCTATGTTTGATACGGTAGGCGACACGCTATACACTCCCTCTCGAGTTTGTAAGAACGTCCTCGCTCATAAACTCGCATAAAAACGAAAAAAAAAAAACATTTAATACACAAAACATTAACATACGGGACAAAAATGTTTGCGTGGACGTCCTCTCTGTCTTCTAGGTACTACAGGACGTGGAGGCGCATCGTCACTATCACGACTATGAAATTTAGTTAGCTCAGAAACATGAAACTTGCCCAAAGTCTACTCAGGAGAATCTAAACCTGCAATGAAATACGCTGTTGGACTAGCTCTTTTAACAATTAAATAGGGGCCATCTCTCTTTGGAACAAACTTTGCTGTAATATTCTTTGACGCGTTACTAAGGACATGAGACTTCAAAAGAACCTGATCACCGACATTGAAGACTTTGCTAAGCCTTCAAGATTTGTCTGCACATTCCTTTCGGCGATCCTGCTGTTCATCAACTCTTTCTCTGACAGCAATAAGAGAAGTAACAAACTTTTTCAAATACGGAGTAATTTGAGGAACAAAATTATCTTTATTTAAAATGGACCTTATGTCATAATGAACATCAAGTGGCGAACGAAGTTCCCTAGCAAAAGTAAGGTAGGCTGGAGACACACCAGTAGTCTGACAAACTGCCGAATTCATGGCAAACCTTACGGCGGGAATATGTTGAGGCCACGATGGATGATCTGCGTCAACAAGACGCGACAAATGAAATTTCAAATCCCTATTTTTACGCTCAGCTGGGTTCGCTGAGGGATGATAAAGCGGCAATAACTCTTGTGAGATACACAACACGAACATGCACTGCTGCATCACTGCTGAGACGAACTGGACGCCATTGTCTGACACAATGCGTCGAGGAAGACCATATCGTAAGAAATATTCCTCTATCAAAGTACGAGCGCACGCCTCTGAAGTCGCTTCCTTCAGTAAAGTAAAGCTCTGTCCAGCGAGTTGCGGTATCTTCAACCTGTAATATCCACTTTTCACCGTTGGCTCCTGTGGGAAGTGGACCGACCAAATCTATGGCCAAAACTTCACCCCTTTGGTTCAAAACTGGAGTTTGCAAGAGACCTGACGGCTTAGTGTTTGAAGGTTTGTATTTCTGACAAGTAGCGCAGGTTTTGATATACTCGGCTATGATCCTGCGCATGCCTGGGAAATAAAAACTGTTTGCGACTTTGTGATAAGTCCTATCTACTCCGTGGTGTCCACCGGAGTCATGACACTCCTCCGATATGTCTGGACGAAGAGAAGCTGGAACAACTAACTGCGGCTCCTCACTGTCAACATCTGGATTGTATCTGTACAACACACCTTGTTGCAAGAAATAGCCTCTTTCAGACCAACGTTTCAACCCAACAGAATCTGCATCAGATGTATCCTCCAAATCACTAATTTTCTTTTTCAGTTCTTGGTCTTCGAGCTGCGCGCGACGGAGATCAGCAGGAATACGAGCAGGTAAGTCTATAACGACAGAACAAACACTACACTGATTCTTTTCTTCTTCATTACAGGTTGGACGGCTGAGCGCATCAGCGATGACATTAGCTTTACCAGGAGTATACTGCAAATTTATGTTATAGGATTGCAACTTGAGAGCCCATCGAACAAGTCTACCTGACGGCGATTTCAAGGTTAGGAGCCACCTCAACGGCTGGTGATCACTAGCTACAGTTATCTCGTGACCATCGATATAACCTCTGAAACGTTCGACAGCCCACAAAACAGCCAGAGCCTCGCGCTCTGTCGTGCTGTAGTTTCTTTCGGCTGGCAAGAGCAGACGGCTGGCGTATTCTATAGGGCGTTCGTCTTTACCTTCACCCTGAAGCAACACTGCACCTAGCGCGTAACTACTTGCGTCCGTCCTTAACACAAACGGCTTACTGTAATCTGCCTGAACGAGAATCGGTGCCGAAGAAAGACGCTGCTTCAGCTCTTGAAAGGCACTAGCCTGGTCTGAACCCCAAGACCACGGCTGATTCTTCTTCAGTAAGCGTGTTAACGGCTCTGCAATAGCAGAAAAATTCGGAATAAATTTCCTAAACCAAGAGCAAGTCTGAATAAAAGTTCGAAGATGGCGCACGGAGGAAGGTGCCTTCATGTCTAATACCGCACGGACTTTGTTATCATCAGGAGACACACCATCTTGAGTGATAACGTGACCAAGATACTTTACTTTCTCTCGTGCAAAGACACACTTCTCTCTGTTTACACGAAGTTTAAACACACGCAACCTTTCAAAGACTGCTCTTAAATCTGACAGGTGTTTCTCAAAACCCCCTTCAGTTATGATCAATAAATCGTCTTGGTATGCTAGCAGTGTTACGTCCTTTAACGTAGTGCCGGATCGAAGCCTATCTATGAGACGCTGGAACGTGGACGGTGAACTTTTCAACCCGAACGGCATTCTTTTGAACCTATAAGACCCGAACGGTGTCAAAAACGCTGTTTTGTCTCTGTCCTGCTCACGGACGGACACCTGCCAAAATCCACTACGCATGTCGATTGTACTCATAAAACAATTCTTCTTGGTCGACTGTATCAGCTCGTCTATCAACGGCATGGGATAGACGTCGGTTTTCGTCACCGCATTGAGCCTCCTACAGTCTACACAAAACCTTACCTGGCCATTTGCCTTCGGTACGAGAAGTGCTGGGGACGCCCAAGCCGATTCACACTCCTCAACTATATCATCAGCTAACATCTTTTCGAGCTCTACCCGCATAACCTCTTTCTTGGCCGGCGTCAACCTATAGGGTGGGACAGCAACGGGAGGGTGGTCGCCTGTGTCGATGGCGTGCTCAGCGAAAGGAGTCGGAGCTCCTCCTGGCTCAAAAATGTCCTGATGTTCTACTAAAAGACGAGCAAAGACCTCGCGCTGTACTTCAGTTATTGAAGTCGCCTCATCATCCCGGAGCACCTCTACAGCTGCGCACTGAGATACAGGTGACACTCTTTCAAACTGCATCTCGAACTTTTGTTTTTCATTTTCATCAAAGTGCCAACTGCTTTCACCAAAATTGAATACAAGGTTAAATTCGGTAAGAAAATCTATACCCAATAAGCTTTCATTATTATCAGAATCAGGAAAGATCAAAAATTTAACGACTTTCGTTTTATGTCTGAGTGTCACCTTTACCTCCGTGGTTAGTACATTCATCTCCCTACTAACACCATCCGCCAACCTAACAACTTGCGTCGACGGCACTAATGGGTGTCCTAATTTCGAGAGAAGAGCGTGGAGCGTGTGGCCTGCGATACAGCTTTTAGCTGCAGAATCCACGAGAGCAGTGCCACGGATCCCCAAAACGTCAATATCTAATACAGGTCTACGATAAGGTACTTTACCAACAACATACGCAACGGCGGAGGGGGGCGCCCCGCGCCCCAACCCGCGAGTTGTTTACGTCGTTGTCGATGGAAAAGAATGATTCTACCGGATTGCACTTTTTACACATCGACTTAATTACGTTCGCGGCACCACAACCGTAACACTTTATGCCTACTTCACTTTTAGGACGCTTTTCACACTTTTCTATCGTATGACCGGACCGCTTACAATACGCACAATAAAGTTTCTTCGTTCCCGAATCGACGATATTGGCGTTCTCGGAGCTGGCTTCCGCGGACTCCGGCACGGTTCTCGGCGACGATGAATATTGCGGCTTGCGTGAACTTGTTCCGACGGGTACTCGCGACTTCGGTTGCGACGTACCACTTGTAGAACTCGTTGAACACTGCTTGCTTTCTTTGAGAGAGTCTTCGATATTTCGGCACTTGTAAAGTAACTCGTCGAAGTCATTGACCCCTTCTCGGGTTAACCTTTTTCGGATGCGTTGACTGAGAATTCCGTAGGCCATATCCAATTGGACTTTTTCGGTCAGATCATCGGTAGGTAACTTCGCAAAGAGCGCTCTTACTCGCGCTATGAACAAATCAGTATGTTCCTCCCCCTGGTCTAGGGAAAATAATTGCTTATAAATTCGGTATGGCGGCTCATGGTCACCGAAGGCACCTCGCAATCGGGTAAGAGCGTCTTGCCATGATGTAGTGGACTTCTTCACACCTTGCCACCACACTGCTGCAGAGTCCACTAGTAGCATTGACAAGCCACGAAGAGCATTTTCATCAGAGACGCTGACGCAATCTTTGTAGGTACTTACAGCGTCGATGAAATTTTCCAGTGACTCTCCTGGGCGACTGGCATACCTGGACGTGCATTGAGCGAAATTCCCGCTGGGTCTTGAAGCGTTTGAAGCAAACGACGTCATGACACTGTTGAACATCTCCTGCGTCATAGTAACATTACCGTCCAAGTTCGCAGCACTTTGATCGTGCACGCTTCCGAAAGACATGCGGCGTGGTCGCGGCATGGTAGGTATAACGAAACCTTCTGAACAGTCCTAACACTGCACGACACGGAGTTCTAGAACGACGACACACTTTTTAGTCAATAAAAACGAGTTTTTACACTGTTTTGTCGCGACAAAAAACGAACGAAAACCGGTTGAGACCTGTTTAACCGCGTTGGGCAGCCAGTTTAGCACGTCGAGCGCTATTATGCGGGTTCTTGTAACAGGCCAAACCACAGTTACTGTAAAATCGTTTATTTTAAAGTCCGTGTAGGTTTCACAGTTATATTAGCTTAAACTATCAATGGCGCGAGAACGGACATCCGCACCCGGTCTCTCTCGCGGCAGCCATTGCTCAAGTGGCGCGCTCTTGCGCTCTCGGCAAAAGATGGAACTATTACGTTCCATTACATAAAAAGGCCGAATAACGCTACGGCTATGTTTGATACGGTAGGCGACACGCTAAAGCACCTTTTATACGTTAGTTTTAGGTCTGAAGTGCCTTTTAAATATCTCAGCACTCTTTTGAGACTTTGCCACAATTCTTTATTGTTTTTGTTTGTGTATCTGCTCAAAATATAAACACTAACGCTTAAATCAGGACGAGTATACATCATAATATACATTAAACAACCAATGCTACGACAAGGTGCATTATATTCGCTATCTAAATTCAGAGCTTCATAGTTAGGTTTATTCTTAATAGGTGTACTAATTTCATACATACCTAATCTGTCTAAAATTGTTTTTATACATGAGCTTTGATCTAAAGTTATAGTATCATTACTTCGAGTAATTTTGATGCCAAGAAATATTTTAATGTCATTTAAATCAACCGTTTTAAATTTGCTCATTAAATTATCCATTAAACTAACTAGTGATTTCTTATCAGCACTAACCAAAACTAAATCATCTACATACAATAACACATAAATATTTCTGCTTAAGTCACCTTTATCTAAAATGTAAATACATATATCAACCGATGAGCTCACAAAACCTTTTTCTTTCAGACACTGATCAAATAATTGAAACCAACATCTAGCAGCTTGTTTTAATCCATACAACGCTTTATTTAATTTACACACATAACTTTCTTCACAGACTACCCCATCTGGCACTTTCATATAAATTTTTTCCTTTAAAATGCCATTTAATAATGCCGTTTTCACATCCATATGATGGACCAATAAATTAAATTGATTAGCAAAACTAATCAATAATCTAAAACTGGCCATGCGGGCAACTGGGGCAAAAGTTTCATTATAATTTGTCAAATATTCCTGGCTAAAGCCCCTAGCAACTATACGTGTCTTATATCCTAATGGATTTCCGAACTCATCATTTTTAATACTAAATATCCACTTGCAATCTACTATATTTTTATCATCAAGTTTAGGTACTAACGTCCAAGTATTATTACACAAGAGTGAGTCTAATTCCTCTTTAATTGCACTTTCCCATCGAGTTCTATCTTCCCGATTTTTAATCTCACTAAAAGAAGTAGGTATTTCACAACAAACTGATTGAGCACACAATAAACTTTAGTCAATTTCACTATAAGATTTTAATGTACGACCTTTTAGCCTAGCACTCCTTTTCAATCTACAAGAAACATCGTTATTTAGAACAGAACTAAGAGTTTCAGTCGAACTCGCTTGATTTTGAACATTTGGCTTTGGCATGTTATTTGAACCGTTTAGTTTACGAATCTTAGGAGCAGAAACATGTTTATCAGATTTTAAACTATCTGATTTCAAACTACCAGATTTTAAAATATTGGATTTCAATCTGTCAAAACATGGAGGTGTCAATGATCCTGACTTCGAAATCAGTTCAGTATTTTGAAAATGTTCTATTCCATTTCCTTCAAATTTCCACTCGGGCCTTGATTGCTTAAAATTAATTATATCTACAATAACATCACGCACCGTTTCATATTTTTCATGTTCCGTGTTCCACACCTTAAAGCCATTAGGTACATAACCTACCAATATACCCTTCCACGACTTTTCATCAAAAACTTACATTTTCGTGTTTTATTATGCACATACACAGTAGCACCAAAAACCCTTAAGTATTTTAGTGAAGGCTTCTTATCGTGCCACATTTCAAAGGGAGTTTTATTTTGCAGCAAAGCGCGGGTAGGTGTGATATTGATTAAATAAACTGCAGTTAATACTGCGTCTCCCCAAAAACACTTAGGTAATTTTGCAACGCTAATCATTGCACGGGCTTTTTCTGTTATTGTCCTAACCATGCGCTCTGACACCCCGTTTTGCTGTGGTGTTCTAGGAACTGTGAAATGGTATGAAATTCCCCGAGACACACAATAATCTTTCATTTCACTATACAAATACTCCCGGCTATTAAATTCACCAATTTTAAATCAAATTTAGCCCCACTTTTTGCCACAAAATCTTTAAAAGCGGAAAACACGTCTGATTTATAGGTTATAAGGTATGTAACACAGTAGTGGGTAAATTGATCAACAAAAAACACAAAATAATTCTTATTTTCAATTGAAGAAGAGTGATCGGCCCGCAAACGTCAGTTATGCACAATAAATAATGGTCGCTCAATATGAATTTAATCTTTAGATGTGTTGAAAGGCAATCGTGTCTGTTTTCCATTTATGCATGCCTCACACAGGTTTTCGTCAACTGTAACCGATTCAATGAAAGTATTGTCATGAGTCATGCGATGATTTTTTATGTCTAAAAACTTTTGTTTACTGATGTGACCTAATCGTTGATGCCATAAATTGTAATTACTTTTACCACTATTGCACAATTGAGAAACAGATTGATCAACTTTTACCTCAAAATCTACCGAAATTAATTTATTATCTGTCTTACCTCGCATCAGTATTACGCTATCCTTACTGATATGTGTTCCGTGCTGGTCAAAGGTGATGTTCAACCCGGCACGCTGCATCTTCGATACCGATAGCAGGTTTTACGGCGCCTCAGGACAAAACGGCACATCCTCTAGGGTGCCCTGGATGCCGGTGTCGGTGATGACTTGCAGTGTTCCACGTTTTGTAGCTGTAATAAATTCACCTTGTTAAGCAACTGTAATCCTAAACGGCGTGTTTAAGATCGTATAGGTACTGAAAAGATCTTCCCTGTTAATGATGTGATCGGAGGCTCCAGAATCTAACAGGAATGATAGCTTTTTCCCGTCGTCAACAGCTTCGTGATTTCCGGACATGAATGCAATTCCGTTGGCTTCACTGGACATGATCGCCTCCTCGGTCACTTCCACCGTTTGAACAGTTCGGGTCCGGTCCGCAGGCTTTCGATGTTGGTTAGGTTGACTTAGCCGGTCGAACTTTTGTTGGTAGTTTCGGCGCTTGAAATAATAGCAATCGTTCTTGACGTGACCCTTCGTCCACAATGGTAGCACTTAAAGTGTTTCTTGGTATCCTTGAAATTCAGCTGGTTTGATCTCGTGTCCAATCGTCTTCTGGAGGACTCAGCGCGGACGTGAAGTACTTTTGCAGAAGTGTCACTTCCCTCATTTTTTAACTTTAGGTACTTCTTGATGTAATAATCTTGTTTTTACGAACGCCAATGTCAAATTATCTTCTGATAATGTTTCGATCGCCGTGATGACGCCATCGTATGAAGTTGGGAGGGTGAGAAGTAAATGAGATACCTTATCGGTTTCTTCGAGCTTAGCTCCAGCAGCCAACAACTCCGTTATGAGGTCGTCAAACACTGTAAAATGTTTGGCTAACGGAGTGTCACCATGCAGCTTTAAACCCAGGAGCTTCTTACGTATTGCCAGCTGTGTCGCTAAACTTTTTCTCTCGTTCAAGGCATTTAAGTTCTTTTGGAATCTACAGCACAATACCAATGCGATAGTATAGCTGGGCCCATAACCTATTGGGAAACAGGAAATGGGCGAAAGAATATGCAGATTGAATTAATTTTTGCTTGATTAAATTAAACTAAATGTCAACAACCCCGAAAAAAACCTTGCCTTCCTCGGTGCAAAAATTTGTGTAAGTACTCTAAAATAATTTGTTTGAATCAACAACTTTCTACTCCTCTCACCAATAGCATAGTACAAGGACAAGGATAGAAGTAGGTTGTCTTCATACATACGCCCTGGCCCCCGCCCCGACCGCGGTCTATGTTACCTACATAATTATGTGAGCGCGCCCATAGTGAAAGATAGATGGCATTCATCTCAATCAGCTATGGTGACTTTTCTAATAATTGGTTACCCAATGATTATCTACATTGTTTTATTACATCTTTTAATGTTGAAATGAAATGATTAAAAAATGAAATTAGTTATTTATTTTTTAAAGGTACAGTACGTCTACAGTTCACCCCTACAGTTTACAATTAACTTAGATCCACAAAATTGAGTCCTATTCATTTTGATTGTTGAAAAAGTCTTAATATTAAATAAAATTAAACATAAATAAGATTATGATCAATCATTTAAAAATAAGATGTAGCCTCGCGAATTTTATTAAGTAAGGTACGAGTTAGTTACTGTGAACCCGAAAATTAACGAGTCTTTTTTTTTCTTTGAATTAGATATATTAGATAGTAGATACTTTGACTTTTCCGTTCAATAACGACTAATATACCTACGTACTTGAAAATATATAAATAGTAAATTAAGGCAGTTATTCTAAAGGCCGGTATTCACTTTGATTAGTAGTTAGTGCAGGTGCTTAGTGCAGGTTGTAGTACAACTACACACATTCACTACTTTCACTACACACCTGCACTAATCAATCGCTCCTACTAGTCACCCGCACTCGCATTAAGCAAAGTGAATACGGGCCTTAACAAAACAGTTGCACCGCTCAATTGTTCCGGTCGGTGTTTAGGATGGTACGGCGTACGGCCGAGCCCGAGCGATTTAGCAAGGTCAATGCTGCTTCTTTATTTGTTTATTTCTCCATAGTAGCCTAATGATGGTATTCATTGCTATGCGGATGATAGCACTGGAGATGCCTTTTACACAGACTTTGTGGAGGAAAGTCGAACTAAACTTGTGTCTGAAATCGAGAATACCCTAGCTTGGGTCTCCAATTGGGGTCGGAACAATTTAGTCCAGTTTAACCCCACTAAGACACAAGTTTGCTCGTTTACCGCTAAAAAAACTCCATTCGCTGTAGCTCCTCAGTTCCAGAACACTACCCTTACTTCAACAAATAGTATTGGGATCCTTGGTCTTGACATATAGTTGACGTACTTGACGTACAGTTTCGGAGTCATTTGGAACAAAAGGCGAAGTTGGCATCCAAAAAGCTCGGTGGGCTAAACAGGGCGAAGCAGTACTTCACTTCTAGGCAAAGACTTCTGCTGTTTATAGTCAGGCCACACGTGGAGTACTGATGTCACCTTTGGGCAGGAGCGCCTGGATATCAACTCGGTCCAGAGGCGTGCGACCCGGATTGTCGACGATCCCAAAATGACAAGCGGTTTAGAGCCGATAAGTCTGAGGAGAGACTTCACCTCCCTATGCGTGTTCTACCGCTTGTACAACGGGTTTTGTTCTGAAGAACTGTTCGATATGATGCCCACGGCTACTTTTTACAACCGCACCGCTCGCCACCGACAGGGCGTTCATCCTCACACTCTGAATCCGCGATGGTCTCGTACAGTTCGATTTCAGCGATGTTTCATTCCGAGGACGCTTAAATTGTGTAATGAACTCCCTGCCGAAGTTTTCCCAATGAGTTATCTAGTATAAAGTTCTTCAAGAGGGGTTAGAAAAGGTCTGGTCGACAACGCGCGAGTGATACCCCTGGTGTTGCACGTGTCCATAGGCTGCGGTAACCGCTTACCATCAGGTGGTCCGCATGCATGTTTGTCACCGACGTGGTATAAAAAAAATATAGCTATGTTAACTTTGCAAGCTAGGTAGAATGAATGAAGGCAATGTCCTAGCTGCTGTGTTACTGTGATAGCTACAGCAACCACTCCGGGTTGTATTATGAAACTTTTATTCATTCAGATTCACTACAGACGGGATGACGATGACGCAATCAAAATTAATAAGAAGGTAAGCATTTGGTAAGTGTACTAACCGTGCTGTCACAACCCTTTTATCTAACCATTGCTGAATTTAGGCAGCTTGTAAAGCCTATATGCCGAGCCCAATAGTTCGAGCAGAATTTATGGAGTTGTTCCTAAATGTAGGTATTGTTGAATTCATAATTTTTAATAAGTTGATAAACAATGTTTATAACATACATACATACATACATACCATCGCCTTTTTCCCAACGGGGTAGGCAGAGACCACATCTTTCTACTTGCTACGGTCCTGACACACCTCTTGAGCTACTTCCACTCTCATTAATCCTTTCATACATGCTCGTCGATTATGGGTACTCCTGACCTGACCTTTTCTGAGCACGTCTTGGACTTGTCCTAAGTACGTCCGTCTAGGCCTTCCCTTTTCAACAGCTCCATCCACCCTCGCCTTGTAAATTTGTTTCGTTAATCGCCTTTCATCCATCCGTTCCATATGCCCAAACCATCTCAGTATTCCCATCTCAATTTTTGTGACAAAATCCTCTTTCACACCACATCGCTCTCTATTTATGCTAAAAATATGTTTACCAATACAAAGCTACACATTATCAGCAAATGCTATTAGCTAAAGCTATATTTTACGGCAATAGTCTACACCGAAGAGCACTAAAACATTTATTGCACTACGTTCAGTCTACGCGGCGAAACGCTAACCGACAGCTAGTAGCTTAGAAAACGGAAATTTCAAATCAAAACTAGCTTTACATGTCAAAAATGTATTATGCATTTTTATTATTATAAAGGGTTACTGGAAATGTGTCTTGATCCTTTTAAGGGAATGTCGATGAGGTCAAAAGTGAACCAATAACGAGATATATATATTTTTTATATTTTTTCGGAACATTAGGGATTCACTATTTTAAAAAAATATAAAAAAAAACTACAAGATATTTTAATATTATTATTTATTATTACAAGTTAGAGTTGTGTCTAGTTCATAATAAAACAAAGTAGGATTATTAAAAAAATTCATAATTTTGAAATAAGAGATCCAAAACTAAACAAAAATGATACTTTATTCTAAACAACATTGTAAAAATCATAAGCAATGATTTTTACAATGTTGTTTAGAATAAAGTATCATTTTTTTCAAAAAATCACTTTTGTACTTGGACGGCGGAACATTTCAAAAACATCTGCACATCAACGGCTATCCAACAAGATACAACATGCACTTATAAAAATTGACAATATCTGTAATAACAATTTTATGATAAGCTTATACAGACAGTTCAGATTCAATTCAAATATATTTATTTTCCCTTCACAATATTAGGTACTTAAGGCTAATCTTAGGTCTAGACAATGAATATAGCCTATATTTTGTGAGGGACTGGTGCCTGAAATAGGTTTCAAAATAGAAACCTGTCCTACAGGTCACCAGGCCCCCCCTACTCGTGGCCAACACATTTACAAGCTGTGTGGATGTAAAACAAGAGATTGGAGAAAGAACAGAAAATACAAAAATAAAAGTAAAGTACTAAAGTATGGTTCCTTGCAGATTTGTGTGCGTGAGTGAGTGTGAGTGCATTTTTTGATTTGAGGTTTGAGTATGTGTGGGTGAGGTTTGTGTATGCATGGGTGGAGTATGTGTGTATGTATTGGTGTATGAATCGAGTGTATGTGGGAGTGTCTGAGTTTGAGTGAACGTCAATGAGAGAAGTAACCATAAAATAATGTGGTTCACATCACCAGTTGGTTAGTGGATATGTCTACTTATGAGGACGGAGATGTTTTTCAGTCGCCTCATAATTTAAAGTTTTAAGGTATTTAGAAACAGTCTGCTTGCAAATAAATTTAGAAAGTGAATAGATATGTAGGAAGGCATTAAAATTGTTGTATAAGTAAGGTCCGAGAAAGCAGAAGAAGTTGTGAGAGAAAGATGACACCATACGAGACACTGGCCTCTTCACTCAGCCAATCACAGATTTTGACTCTATGAGTCCTGTTTGTAAGGTAGTCCTTTAGAAGTTCGAGAGGGATCCCTCTCACTCCCAAGGACTCCAACCTTTTGAGCAGGCGAGGAATCGTTACCGTGTCAAACGCCTTTGCAAGGTCGAGGAAAAGGACAATAGGCTTCCTTCTCTCATCCAGGGTGGTTACAATGGAATTGACTAGATCGTGGACTGCATCATTAGTAGATTTTCCACTACGAAAGCCGTACTGGGCTGGAGAAAGAAGGTGGCCTGCCTCCAGATAGTTAATAAGCCTCCTATTCATTAGACGCTCCAGTATTTTTGAAAGAGTAGGTAGGATAGATATGGGTCTATAATTGTCGACACAATCCTTATCGCCACTCTTATGGACAGGTTTGATTAGACCTGATTTGAAGGCCGATGGAAAGATCCCATTTGAAATTGCTAAATTACAGATAGGCGTTATTGAAGGAGCCAGTAATTGGGCATATCTTTTAATAATTTTGCCAGATACAAGATCCGTTCCCACCGCACATCTCTCTCTTAGTCCGGTAATAACTTGAGTTACTTCAGCTTCATCTGTCAAAGTCAACACAAATGAGCCAGAAGGGAGAGGTAACGAGTTTGCGTCGCAATCACACGTTGTAGCATTGCAGGGGCAGATTGATTCAGCGAGTTTTTTACCTACAGAAGCAAAGAAAAGGTTGACATCATTGAGACTCTGTTGTGGGCTGCACGTAGAAACGAGTGATGAGGAATGATCAGCCACACGCTTTGATCCACATATGTCTTTTATGACCTCCCAAAGCTGTTTTTTATCGTTTTGTGCTCTAGTGATCTCTAGCCTTTCGTGCATCCGCTTGGCTTTTTTAAGAACTTCATTTCCAGGGTCACTTTTTGTTTTTTTAAGCAGATTGTCCCTGTTTTTCATACACCGCAGAAGGCCACTTGTAATCCAGGGCTTTCTGATCATTTTCGTTTTAGGAGTTTTCAGTAGTTTAGTACTGACTTTTATGGCTGTAGATAGTTGTGTAACAAGAAGATTAGTGGCAAAGTTGGTGTCAGAACAATCGAGAATAGGTTGAAAATCAATATTTGGAATTATATTGTCAAGGGTTTCAAATACCACTGAGAAAAAGGTCTCTTAGTTGCTAAATTAGATTTTAGAATAAGGCTAAGGGCTACACAGTCGTGGTCAGTAATTGACGAGTGAAATAGGAAACAAGTCGCTTCAAGCTTTGTTTTGATAATCACATGGTCTAGACAATAAATCACTAATTACAAATTTTCGTTTTAAATTGGATCTAACGTTGGTTAGATCCAATTTAAAACGAAATAGTCCATCGGTGTCAGGTCTGGGCATCTTGCCGGCCAAGGGATCGGTCCTCCTCTTCCGATCCACCGTTCGGGAAAATTTAAATTCAACCATTGTCTCACGGTAATTCTAAAGTGTGCAGGACAGCCATCGTGTTAGTATATCATTCTCTGTCTCTTTTGTAGAGGCACGTCTCCGAGTAAAACAAATAAATCAGGTCTCAAAAAAATATTTCATAAGCTGCACCGTTCAAGTTGTTCGGAAGAAAATGTGGTTCAATTAAATTGTTGTCGATTATTCCCATCCACACGTTTAGAGAAAAGAAACCATAAAAAATATAAACACGCCAAATTAGAGTGAATCTTCGCGTTTGATTATTGCAACAAGTGTAGTCGCTCATTTGCCGTCGGTACAAAGTTATCACGTCACTTTTCATGATTCATCACAAATAATAAATCTATGTGTAGTTCTAATCATCATAATTTTTACGAACTTTAATGTCCAGTGACAGTAAAGAGTTTGACATCGAGCAGAGAGCAAAAGACATAATAGATAATCTTTTTTCGCCAAAATCCGCGATAGGTCGCATGACTTTCGGAGCCACATATCAGACCATCAGCTCCACCGCACGCTGCATGCCCTCCGGAACCACACTTCGCAGGGGCTCTGGAACCACACGTCGTATCGCAAGCTCTGCTATCCGTCGTATTAACACCGGAACCAGTCAATATAACACTGTCTCCGCCGCACCTCGCAGAGGCTCCGGAACTACACGTCGGACAACAACCTCTGCTATACGCCACATTAGCACCAGAACCAGAAATCGTTCTACGACCTCTGTACGTGGTATGGCCATCGGTACCACCAGCTCTACCGTCCGTGGCAATGGTTCTGGAACCAGTCTAAGTACCACCACCTCCACCATACGTCGTATGGCCTTCGGCGCCACATATCACTCCACCAGATCTGCCACACGTCGCATGGGCTCCACCGTCGCGAGTAGAAATACCTCCACTACGACAAATCTAATAAATATGTTCGATATGTTCATTTGACGATAATAATAAATCAATAAGATTACTAAAGTATTACTGCAAACGTATTTGTCCCAGTTCCTATACAATAATGCACAAGTTACCAGAAAGGTAGTACAGATTAAAAACAGAATAGAGACCGTTTCATTTGTATAAAAGTTAAAGGTGAAGTGATGATCAGTTTCATCTATGATTTAGGTAGATGTTTAATCGACGAAACCTACTGGATTACTAGAAATTAGTGAAAAAGATAGAATTCTGCAAGTAAAGTTTATTTATACCGCTGATGATAAGCGGTTACCGCAGCCTATGGACGCGTGCAACACCAGGGGCATCGCTCGCGCGTCCACCTTGCAAAAACCTTTTCAAACTCCTCGTGAAGAACACCATACAATCGCTCATTGGGAAAACCTTGCTCAATCCACAATTTAGGCGTCCTCGGAGGGAAGCATCTCTGAAACCGAGTTTGTCAAATAGAAATAAAAGTCAAATGTCAAATAAATAAGTAGTCTAAAACTATTTTGTATGACCCCCTTAAAGGGTGGAGGGTAAATAACCTGAGCTACAGGATTTTCCTAATTCAGGTATTAGCCCGCCATAGTTTACTTCACTGTGCCGGTTTAACTATACTGTGACCATACCGTAGTATAACTTTAAAACCACCCACATTGTACTTTGTTTTTTATAGTGTGTGTTATATTATTGTAAACTTAAAATTGTAAAACTATGGTGAGAATAAACTTTTTTATTATTATTATTATTATAGTTCAATTGATTACGAATTTATGAAAGGATAGGAAGATAAATTAACCAGTTGTCAAATTCCAAAGTTAATGGTTTCGCCATGGCGGATCCAGAGTGTGGAGATGAACTCTTAGAGAGATCGTTGTCAATAATTATTATTAAACTGGTATTATACTATTTTATAGTATATCCTGTACAGTTATATACTGGTCGCGTGTTTCCTATAAAAAAGAAAGGAAGTTCTAGTGATCCTGATTTCCAGTTATTTATTGTCAATAACTGGATACGGTGAACCAATGGAGATTTGATGAAAGAAGTAATTTTATAATGATAACATTGATTTAGCAAATTGATATACTTGCAGGTCAAACACTATAGTAACTTTTGTCCGCGACTTCGTTTTCACTGGCCGTTTTCAACCTACCTCGTTGAGGGTTGATTTCGAATGTTTGCTACCATCCTTTTTTTAAAAGTTTTTCAGTATTTGTTATTTATTTATTGATAACAAATACTTACTAAGTTACTTAAATAAAAAAAATATTTTTTTTTATTTAAAATGGGTTTGCGTTTGGCCTCAGTCTCGCCTGTTCCTAAGCGATGACGAGGCCGATGGTGGTATACGTTTACCCAGAAAATGCTTATCCACTCTGGCCTTGATGATACTAAGGTTGTAAGTACATGATAACAAACATTGATTTTGAACCCTCAACGAGATAGGTTAAAACCGGCCAATGAAGACGAAGTCGCGGACAAATGTTACCATAATGTTTGACCTGCAAGTATTATAAGTTTAAGTAGTCTTCAAAAAGTAGAAGTCTTTTAATCAGAAATAAGTTGATAGAAATAGATTTTAAAATTAGTTAATAAACATTTCTACAGGCTTCACAACGTGCCAAAAAGCGAGGGCTTGACTCTTGAATCGAATTTCCCCAGATTAGATTAGATTAACGCAATAAGAAGGGAAATTGACACTTATTGCCTGGAAATGAGGTTCCATAATTTCATGTTTGACATTATATTAGTTTTTTTTTACTTTTTAATTACAAGCTGCTATGCTGTGAGCCAGTCCGGCCCAAAACTAACATATTGTCTCTCAGTTTTTTTTGGTAACCGGCTGGTTTTTAACCTAATTTTTTAAGGTAACTTAAATACAATTCATTCTTCCGGTGTCACTGTGTAGCGTTTATCACTAGTCTTAAGATTCTTTGCTGTGTTAAGAAACTTAGACCCGAATCCAGAAATAAAAATAAAAATTAAGCACACTTGAAATTGATTCTGTCCTGTCAGTAAACGAACTTTTCTATATGGACTCTGGTCTAAATGTGCTCTGGGAGACGCCCTTGGCTTAAATCCTTGTCGGGTACCTCGTGCCACAAGGATATTTATCCATCACTGTTGGTGTGCTGTCTGGCGTAGATTTGTTTCATTAATTTATGTCAGAAATGGAAGGATGTAAGGGCTACTCAACTTAGATTTTTTACTGGAGTCTATTTATTTATTTATTTGCAAGTCACATTACAAAATGTTAAGGTGGTATTAATAGAGTAACTAAGGTTTACATGTGACGCCCCGCAAGGGCACAGCAATAGGAGAGGGCTAACATTGTTGTAAAACTTTTGAATTATAAACATATTCTTAAAATTAATAACATTATTATCTAACTTTTAAATGAAGAGTCTGCTAAATACAAATACATCTCTTACTTAAAGAGGCGCATTCAATTTATTTATTGATATAGGTATTGGTTTAATTTGATTTGTCGTCGAAGTATTCTTTTAAATTGTAATAACATCTGGTGGTGAGAAACTTCTTTAATTCTTTATCAAATAGCGTTGGTTTTTCTATATTTTTAAAGTAATTCGGCAAATGGTTGTAAATCTTAATCATCATAGGAGCTTGAGGGCTTGATGCAAATAGCTTTAATTTTGAAAATGGTACTTTGAGTTTATTTAGATTGCGGTTATTTCTTTTGTTATTTACTACGGGACAATATAGGTCCGGGTGTTTCCTCACAAACTTACAGGATTCACAAATGTAAATACAGGTAAGGGTAAGTACGAGTATTTCATATTTCGCAAAATGTGGTCTACAGGATTCTATTTGAGTTATATTTGTTAGTAGAGTGGTGCGTTAAATGTAAGCAACTCCTCCTTTTATATTTACTTCCCTAATTTAATTTATTGCATTTCTCTTGGTATGTTCCTCTACGTTTTGTAATGAATAACTAACTACTGTAATTTTTATAAGTGCTATATAGTTTATAAGAACTGAACTAATGGGAAAATAGAGCGCAAAGGATCCTCATGTTTAGTTAGCATATTAACATACCTAAAATTAAAATAACGAATTCAAAATGCTTAAGTTCATAATACCCTAATTTAGAATATCTAATGTTTGTTTGACCTAAACTCAAATGGCCACTAAGCCGCAGCACATAGAACCTCATTCCAAAATACCGATGTAGATGCTAAATACCGATTGCTTTAAATAGTTTAAAGTTAAAACATATATCTATAGGCTATGTTGAACATAGGTATTTTTGCTTTCCTTATTTTAGTTTTTATATTTCTGCAATAAATGTAATGAATAATAATTTCGTGGACCTATTGTCAATATAGGTCACATTGGTGAAATGGTAACGGAATGGGAAACAGTCACGACTCAAAAGTTGAAGTACCGGTTCAAAGATTTTGATACCAATAAAATTGAGAATTTGGTAACTCGACGAGAGCACAGGGATCAAGTTCTACTTTATAAAATCATTAACAACGTAGTCGACTCTCCATATTTGTTGAGTAAAGTTTTTTATAAATGTCCTAGGCCTAGCGCACGGCACCGTAACGCTTTCAGTACACCGTCTTACAAGTCCAATTATAGGAAAAATAGTTTCTTAATAAGAGTCTGCAACAAGTACAACAGCATTTACAGTAACATCGACATATTTCATGAAAGAATAGAACGATTCCGTGGCCTATCGATAAGACCGCCTAAATTGTACATTTGATGTCTATTTACTGTTTAACTTGCTGTATTTGTTTGTTTGTGCAATAAAGATTATTTATCTTATCTTATCTTATCTAGTAAATCTTGCCTCACTAGTAATAGCATGCAAACTAACATATACGTACTTAGTTAATATCTTCATGTGTTGTTTTGATGGCCTTTTTCTTTTTGATCGCAGTGTTTTCTAAATCACTACTTTATGTATTGCTTAACAGTGAGAACATTAAATGCTAATGTACTATTTTAGTTAAACTGAGCAAATGTATTAGAAATAGCTGTTTGTTTTCCTTAATAAAGAAGAAGAATAAGAATAAAACCTAACCTCACTAAGTGATGTCATCTACATATCGCTTCTACCTATTTAGGGTACACCCAAGTGTACCCACCAAGAGGCCAAGCCTCTATTTATCGAATTTATAAAGGTGTTCGCTCATCTGGAGCATTTTCCTGTAATGTACCGTTACAGAGTCGAGCATTACATTAGTGAGTGTGGAGAACCGAGCATTAGGGTGCGTTCACACCAGAGTCGTGCGAAGATGCGTTGCGATGAATGTGTGTTTTGTAATATACTATAAGGAAAATGATAAATATGTAGGTATGGCATATGCGATAGGTGTTGTGGACACTGTCTAAGTGAAATTGCAACAACACCTACCAAGTATGAGTTACCATATTGCCATTTCCTTTCTATAAATAATTAGCCGGGCGATAACATTGCATAAATATTATTTGTTACGCAAAATTAACTGGGCGATGACGTACTAGGAATATACGCCACTTGCCAACGTTATAATTAGGTTCAAGAGTTTTTAAATTACGCCGCGTACTCAATTTGGCTGCAACGGTTGAAACACAAATTCCTGAAAAACGGTTTTTCTTTTGGTCAAACCGTAAAGCATTTTTGGGCTGAAGCAATGCTCTCACAGTCATTACACTACGAAAGTAAATACAGCCATGGTAAATGTCATTTTTATTATTTACCTACTATTAGCCCTGTAACGAAATCCCATCAAAGAACTTGACATCAGGCGCTAGCGATTGTCATCGGCTCAACAAATAGTAAGGGTGGGTACACACTGAAGGCTTTTGCTATTAAGGTTGTGGCGAGATCCTCGTTGCAGGCCAGCAATACAGGAGCCGGAGCGCCGGGATTCGTCCCACGATATTAAGGAGTAGATGTAGCAATGGAATAGTGAATAAAAGATCAGCCAATCCAGTGACTTGTTTATTGTATAGGGTAAAAGTATAGGTAGGAAAGAAGAACCCGTTACACGGGTTACTTACTGTAACATTATATATAATTATTTACAATTGGTTATTTAATAATCACCATCACGTATGTAATTAAAACTTATACTGGTTATCTGGTAAAATGCTCGCAAGCTCTGTTTCGTACGATGGTTTTGGTAGGGCTGCCTCGAAATACTGAACAGAGCTTGCAAGCATTTTACCAGATAACCAGTATATGGTAAACTATGAAGTTTCCAGCCATCGTGGAGGTTCTAACGTCCATGAGACTGGAACGAAACGGTATCGTTACAAGGTGGTCCCTCACCTGGAGCGTTTGCTTGTAATGAAACTTTTCAGATTCGCTTTTGAGCATAACATTACAGCATGCAACTTATCATTGTTATTCTATATTTAAAAAATCAAAATGATTTACTTTTATTTTATTTGAAATGTAACCTGGAGGTGGGCGTTGATAACTAATGCAGCTATTATCGTGCACATTTTTATGAAATTTTGTTCCAATAATGTTTTGTTATAATGTTACTTATAATTTATTTATTTATTTATTAAAGTAAAAAAATTGCACAACATAACAGCAATACCAGGGCATTGTACAATTTAAATAAAAACAGTTATGATATAATAAAAATAAAAAACACAGCAATGGTTATAATTTATAACGGCCCTCGCAAAATTTGAGGCATACATTGACAATAACGTGGGACTCGTCAGCAAATACATCACATGGTACCGTTGCCAGAAGGAGGTTCAGATCGTTGAGCCCACGTATGAAAGGTGAGAAACGGCGAGCCTGAGTTCTGGTAGTTGGCACCGCCAGTAAGTTGTGCCGACGACTACGCGTATAATTGTTAGGCACAAAAAATCTGCATAAACGGGTCACCAACTGGTGACAGTCAGATTCACCGCGTAGGATACGACAAATGTAAACAACCAGATGCCAGTTACGTCGCACCTGCAATGAGTTGAAACCCAGTGCACCTAAAAGGAAACTAGTCGGGTAAATAAAAGGGTAGTAACTGTAGATTTTCTTATATAAAAACCTCAGGAATGCCTTTTCAACCTTTTCGATTATTAGGGCCATGGGATGATTCGTGAGGGTTCCAGACTCTAGAACCTGACTCTAATAGACTTCTCACCAATGACATGTAAAGCAGTTTAATAGCGCTAACATTCTGAAATTCCCTGCAGTTGCGAATCACAAAGCCCAGCCGCTTAAAGCTATCAGCAGCTGTCTTCTTTATATGTGTATGGAACGTCAGTTTAGGGTCAAACAGAACACCGAGGTCCTTTACCTGATACACTTGAGATATGATATCAGGACCTAATTTATAATCAAAATGCATTGGCTCTTTAGAACGAGAGAACGTCATCACACAACACTTACATTGATTAAAAAGTAGTTTATTAGCTAGAGACCACTTATAAACGGACTCGATATCTTCTTGCAGCCTTCCTGATCAGACTGCGTCTCAATATTAAGAACAATTTTTAAGTCATCTGCATAAAGAAGACATGGGGAATGCTTGAGAACATGCTCGAGATCATTTATCATGAGTATAAACAAAAGTGGACCCAAAATAGAACCCTGGCTAACACCCGAAAGTGTAGGGTACTCATGAGACTCGTAGCATCCATGTCGGACAAATTGTCTACGATCACGCAGGTAATCCGCAAAGAACTTAAGTAGTTTTAGAGTGAACCCGAATACAAATAATGGGGGGGGGGGGGCTTACGAGGAGGTGATACTGAAGTATGGTTGCTATCACCTAAACCAGACACGTTTATACGGCTGATCTTTAAATCTGAGCTTGAACACCAAGCTTCACCCTCCTCAAACCAACGGTCCTAAACCCATAATACTTAATATGGAGCCAGAAAGACATTGCAGATATAATTTACGGACGCTGCCCGGGGGTCGCCGGGGCGCATCTGGAGCCGGAACTGGATGCTCCAGTATACGAACCACCGGTGACGTGTCGCTGAGCAGGCGGGCCTACGTCAACAAAAATGTTACAGCCGGTCATCGGGAGCTGAGCAGGCGGGCTCACGATGTAGAAGTTACAGCCAAACTGAGCGATGGTACGGAATAGCTGTTTTCCTCCATCCCCTCATCTCGAGCCTCGTTTATGACAAGACCAACACCAACCTTGTCAACTTACAGTACACCAGAGGATGTTGTGCAGAATATCCTCCTAGATATCAGTTCTGCACCCACCAAAGGTGAAACACTTAAGCGGAAAACATTGACTTCTGAGATGAGTTCATATAACGCACGTACCTACATCTAACTGCACTTGGCACCGACACTAAAAACTATTTAGACGAATTACATCTTCAATTTACAGAAAAAATCCCAACAATTGTAGTTAGTCGACAGAGAGTAGGAGACCAGAGAAGAGCCATAGAAAGAAAGAAAATGCTGCCCCAAACAATGATTGACCAAGTTTACTGCGAAGTTGAAGAAGAATTAGAAAAGTTGCATACTAATATACAGATACGTACACAATCATCTTTAGATCAATTTTATGACATACAAGCTCACACACAAACACAGAATAACCCTGGCAAAACAGCCCAGAGCACACAGTCACGAATGAGGTGGAGTAATGAACAAAATGAAGCAATCATACGGATATTTTTTTTTAATTTTTTTTAATTTTTTCATATTGCCCGTCAAGATGACCTCACTCCACCTGATAGAAAGCAGTCGTCAGGTCAAAAATACTTTCACGCAACACACTTAGTAACAAACAGAACAGCTTACCGTAAATATTAACACCAACAGTTCGTTACTAAATTTCCTGAACCAGCACATTTAAGTGAACAAAGGATTGCCGATCAAAGAAGAATTATTATACTCAGCAAATATATTACTAATGAAAGACTCAGCGAAATAAAAAAGGAAGTGGCCGTGAAACTAAATCAGGATTAGCAATTAGATGAGGATGAATGTTTACACAATACCAATAAATCATAAGAGACAGATTGCAACCCTAATTTCATTTACAACATAGATACCGACACACCTTTACCGCCATTGCAACCACCACAATTCAACCACAATCAAGAAATTAAGTATAATTATTAAAATAAATAAATAAATATCTGGGACAATTCACACCAAGATCATCTGACCCCAAACTAAGCTGAGCTTGTAATATGGGCGTCAGAGACTGATAAACATACTTAAATATTTCTAAATACATACTTAAATAGATAATAACACCCAGACACACAACAAATACAAATGTTCGTCACACAAATATTTGTCATGGGTGGGGATCGAACCCACGATCTCTGGCGCTAAAGGCAGGATCGCTGCCATTGCGCCAACAGGCCAGTATATGTTTACACAAGCATTTACTTATTTCACAAAAACAGACCCCATCAATAGGCCATATATTCCTGAACAGAAACCTTCTAAAAATTTGCCACTATTATTACTTACATAAACTGCGTGATCCTCCCAAAGAACGTAGATCAAAGCACCGATTTCCACATCCTGCAAGTTGCTATTTATTGTGCTGCCTGGTCCGCAGCTAAACTGAACGGAGCTAGAATTTATATGACACCATAAGAATTTCCAAATGTAAGACGAAAAATAGATCAAAAACCAAGGTGGCAAATAAGGTTAGAAAGGAAGATTAACGATTTGCGAACCAAAATAGGTAGAGCTATTCAATTTACTAATGGCAATAGGAGTAGAAAACTTGTCAAACATGTTAATAAATAATAGAGGTGCCTGTGGCTAAGTGACGGCAGCGGATCGGCAACGATCCGATGTTAAGCAACGCCAGTCAGGTAGGGTTATGGATGGGTGACCATCCCGACCGAAATTTAGTGATGTGTTTTACGGGCATCTCCGTGTTTTGGAAGACACGTTAAACAGTTGGTCCCGGCTGACGTCGCAAGATATCAGTCGTTAACCCTAGTCAGAGGCCTAAAAAGGCGGCTTGATAACATCTGACGGTAAGGTTTACATTCACCTCTCCAACAATACGCACTGAGCCCGCGTGTTGGAGTATGGCTCGGACCACCTCATAGTTGAGGTGAGGCCTGTGCCTAGCAGTGGGACTTAAAAGGCTGTATTTGTTGTTTGTTGTTGTATGTTAATAAAATTAGAGAACATTACCAGATACATTCAACCCACGAAGGCGCCAATACACAACTTTCACAATTTCTAGATACACTGAAACAAAAACTCGCAGTAAGTTCTAGTCGTCTGAGTAGTTATAAGGCTTGCACTCTTCGTAAACAACTAAACATACAGTTCGTGAACAACGATCAACGATTTCACCGTGATATTGAAACATCATGCAGCAACAGACAGGAAAATACCAACAATAACCTGAGGCATAATAGGCCAGACCCTCAAATATTGCATAGTTTCTGGGCTAACTTTTGGGAGAACTCGACCCAGCACAATGATCAAGCGCTTTGGATCAAATCGGAAATAGAAAATGCCTCTGGAACGCAGCTCATGGAATTTGAATGTATTCCCATAGAAGTAATCCATAATTTACACAACTGGAAAGGTCCAGGATCCGATCACATCCACAATTATTGGTACAAAAAGCTTACTACAAATCACCCATAATTACATAATCATATTAACAATTTATTTTACACCCGGAAACAATTCCATCTTATTTCACATCAGGAACAAAAAGGTTGTAAAATATTAGGCCAAGATTGCAAAGAACAAATTACAAAAGATTCTGTTATTTTGAAAGAAGTGCATAAAACCAAATCCGAATTCTATTTAATGTACATTAATTATCAAAAAGCCTATGATTCTGTGCCACATACCTGGTTGCTACAAGTCTTAGATGTTTATAAAATCAACCCAAGAATGGTCACATTTTTAAATAAAATAATGGCCGACTGGACAACTCATCTGAGACTAACTTCACCCAATGAATCAATAGAGACCTATGAAATACAGATACAACGTGGAATCTTTCAGTGTGATGCTTTAAGCCCACTTTGGTTCTGCCTTGCACTTAATCCGTTATCCAATCTTCTAAACAACATCGGAAAAGATTACCAACTTAAAATCAATGATAATGGTTCTGGCGGTAACCCAAAGAAAACTCTTATTAATCATTTATTATATATGGATGACATTGAATTATATTGATGTAGCGAAAGTGACCTTAACCAATTAGCAAACTTAACTGAAGGCTTTTCCAACGACATAAAACTGCAATTTGGTATAGATAAGTGCAAGATCTACTACATTAAAGCAAGCATTGTAGGCATAATTATACAACACCATACAAATATTTGGGATACATGCAATCTACTCTTAACCATTCCAAAGAAATTAAAAACAGCCTTCAACCACAGTTCAAACACAGATTAAACTCAATTATCAAAACTCAATTAAATTCACGCAACACTATAAAAGCCATAATCCGATCTGAAATCACTTCACCGCATAATTAATACCACTATGACAAAATTCGGAAAGCACCATCATAGATCCTGCGTAAAAAGATTAATACTGTCTAGAAAGGAAGGAGGCGGAGGGCTCATTGATGTAAAGAACCTACATAATAAGCAGATAACCACACTCAGGCAGTATTTTCATAAAAAAGCAGAGTCATCCAACATTCATAAAGCTAGTAACCCATGTAAGGGTTGAGGTTAGCTGGGAATCTTAATCGTCTCAAGCATCCAATGTTAAATTTAAAAGGGATATAAATAACCAAGGATATAAAATATCAAGCTTAACTAAAGAAATGTATACTGCCTAAGCGATAAGCACTTATAAGTTAACTTACTTACTTACTTATCCTGGCGCAGCGACCCAAAATGAATCTTGGCCTCCGACACAAGAAGACGCCACGCTTGTCTGTCCTGTACGATCTCTTGCCAAGGATGCGCTTGGAGAGCCAGCAGGTCCCGCTCCACTTCGTCCTTCCAGCGGTACCTGGGCCGACCCACCGGTCGACGACTGCTTGGCCGTCCCAGGTACGCTCTCTTCACTGCCCGATCCTCGCCCATCCACTCGACGTGGCCAAACCAGCAGAGTCTATGAGATTTTGCCTCTCCAAGTATGTTCGGTTCAGCCACTAGCTCTTCTATCTCAAGGTTTTTCCGGACTCTCCAACTCCCATCTGGTCTCCTCGCAAGCCCAAGAATTTTACATAGCACCTTGCGTTCCGCTACAAGCAGCCTCTGTTCTTCCTTTTGTGTGAGTGTCTAGGCTTCACATCCATACATAAGTATTGTTATAATATATAAGTTAACTTATAATTTTCAACTAAATTAATAACAAGGAACTGTAAAATTGCAAACGTTGGTATAAGAACCATAGGTATTAGACCATCTTTGTTTTGTCTGAAACAATAAAAGACTGCCTACAAGACTTGGAGGTGTCCTATCTAAAATATTATTAATAGTGTTAGTTTTGTCACATGACTCTGTTTTAAAGTAAACCGTTCACTATTTTACTGAGACACCTTTCCGATTCCATTGCGATTCTATCAAGACCACATTCAAGTTTTTGCAGAATGCCCAATTTGTGACAGTGGCAATTGAATTATAATCTTAAGTCTTGATAGTATCGCTATAGTCTGTCATTTTAGATAAAGTAGTGGAATCGAGGCCTTGGTTTTAATGTTAGCTGGGCTGTTTGCAATCGAGAGCTAGTTGCTAAGTTCTCCTATTAAAAACACTGTTTATATGAGTAATTAGACTTGTTAGGCTTTACCTTGAACTGCACTGAAAACAGCGAAAAAACGAAGTGCATATGTTCTGGGTTTTTGGCCACCTAAGCCTAGAGTCAGTCCAGATAATAACTAGATAATTAATAAAATCTATGAAAAACAAAAGCCTTTAATGAATACAACAAAACTTATTACGAGTATATAAGAGCTCATTTTCCGTAGCGGGAAAACTTAACCTCCATTAGGTTTTATCATCTTTGATTTTGCTGTAGGTTTGATTTTGGCTCCTTGCGGTTTAAAGCAACTAATTTATCTTGAAAACGCGTTAAAGTTTATAAACTTTACAAGTTGCAGTAATTAAATCTCTAGAGACTAATCACATTCCTCAATGCAAAAGATGGTACATATACTTTCAAAGATGGAACTCTGCAAGTAGGTACTGTTCTCCATTTTTTAACAATCACCTCGGTGTTGGTGAACCTATTACTTGCAAAATTATCCTATTTTTGCAAAGTAATAGGTTTTTTGCGAAATTGTGATACGATGAACCAATGACTATTCATAAAAAAAATACTTCAATGGTAATCATTAAAATATTTTACATAATAAATAGTCTTAATAAATATCGATTTAAGTCACACATATGGGTTTTGACCGCAATTTCGTCTCCATTTTGAATTTTGAAAGACTTTTATAAGTACCGTAGCATTTAACGTATTGTTTATCTAAGACTGGAGATTCTTGTTATCAATCTCAATCTCAAATAAGTCTATAGAAACAGAATCTGCATTAAATGTATAAATTTTTTAATAACTTTCAAAACATGACAAAGCGCGTAAGCCTGACTCTTGAATCTAATATTATATGCGCCAGACAACAAACCTCTTGTAATGGTCTCGAAGTAGGGATTAATATCCCTGTGTTACGAGGTACCACACAAGGAAATAAGCCAGGGGCGTCTCCCAGTATATTACTACATTAGATTCGATAAGCGTCATTTGAAAAAACAAATAGTCGCTTTTGCTTGGAAAATGTGGTTCCTAAAGTCAACACAACTTGCAACAACACAACATAGCTTCTTTGATACGCTGGCTGTTTCTTAAACTTATTTCTTAAGATAAGTAGTACCTTTGTAAAATACAATATTATTACTTTTGCTGGATTCACTAAACTTTAGATTCTTTGCTGTGTTATTATGAGACTATTCCCCGTATCCACAAACGCAAACTAAAAGTTGAGCACACCTCAAATTAGTGATGCCCTGTCACATGAAAATAGAAATGAAAGGGACAGCTATACGTGTAAGGACTGCTCAGCTTTGATTGGCGTTTCTGGATTTGGGCGTAAAGAAAACGTTGATCTTCTTTTTGAACACTTCCTCACTTACATTCCTTTATTTTATTTGTCTTCAAAAATTCCTCTACCTTCTTTAATGAAATGCTTACTATTGTTATGGTTTGTTTATTTTGTGCAATAAAGTTTATCTATTTTAAAATGTTTTTGTATTTTAATAAGAACGCTGGGTCTTGCAACAACCTTTTCAGGAAACACTAACTACTGTTCCACAATTTTTGTTGGGCTTGGTGGTACATCTCTTTTAACTCATTTAGAATATTAATAACTTTGTCGAGGTTTTTTTTGACAAACATTTGGAAGGGCACTTTTTGCGGCTCGATTTCAGAAAAATTCAATCGTATTACCACAGAAAAGGTAATAATATACTTAGAATAATATAACACCTAGAAGGATTTTATACAAAAAGGCACACCATTTGTGATGACAATACCAACTGTCGAAATATCAATTCGTTACAATGACATCCGCCAAATCTCATACAAAAAAACCCTAACCTGGTGCAAAAGAAATGTATCTCAAATTTTAAAATAATAATAGTTGAAATATTGGAAGGTATCACTACTGCCAAATTTGGTGGCTAAAATAAAATAAAATAAATTAAATAAAGAAGCTTTTTATTTCTTGTAAAAAAAGTAACAGAGCTTTGTCTTAATTAGTATGGAAAAAATAATACGCTATATGCCTAACGGGGTAGAATGATACTGGCCTATGCAGACTTTGAATAGATAACAGGTAGCATTATTTGAATTCCTACTTCCTTATATCGCCAGTGAATAACTGGAACTCAGGAACACTAACAACTTCACCAGCGGCGGGATTATGGTACCTTCCTTTTGTTCTCATAGGAAATAATACTTGCATAACTCCATCTTCGAAAGTGTACGCACCATCTTTTTCATTAATTTCTAGTGAACCGATAGGTCTCACGTCGATGAAGCAACTACCCGAATCGTAGATAAACGTAAACATCACATCGTCTCTGATTTTTATATGAATATAAGGGTCGCCAAAATCTCGTAACTCAGTTGAAAATCTGTATAGCCCTACTGGTAAGTTTTGTCCCATTGTATAGGAACTGGGATAAGTACGATTGCAGTAATACTGTGTTCCATTTGATAATCTTACCGAATTATTCGAATCCTCAAATGAAAATATTTCAAATGGTTTTTGGGTTACTGAAGTGCGTGGTGGTGGAGGTACATCAGTGCGTGGTGGCGGAGTCCATGCAGTCCATGCAACGATTGGCGAAGGTGGTGGTATGTCTGTTCCCTGAGTCCTTGCGTTGTATATGTATGGTGGAGCTGGGGATACATATGCGGTTCCGGAAACCATGCGACGTATGGCGGAGGCTGTGGGTAGATTTCTGGTTCTGAAGCCCATACGACGTAAGGCAGCGCTGGTGGTGTGTTGTGTGGCGGACCCAATGCGAAGTTTAATGGGGATTGTAAATATGATGTCTGGTTCCAGAAACCACGGGACTTGTGGCGGAGGTGGTTGTACGATATTTAGTTTGCTACTTGGCCACCATGAACTTCTAGCATTAACAATTGCGACACTGAGCAAACTAAATAAAATGTTTTTTAACATTATCCTGCTCCGGTTAACCACTATCTCCAGTTAAATACAGACTAATTTGAATTTCGGACAGTTCATTGTTATATATACAGTAGCGATAACGTTGCATGAACATTATTTATTTTGTCAAAGGCTAATAGGTATTTTATTAATAACAAACTACTTAATTGAACGTGATCCTTAATAAGGAAAAGGTAAAAAAGCGACATTATGTATAAGCCTTAATACGTACTGGTTATAAACATGCGACGCAATTAGGATTTAAGAGGCTAGTTTTCAATGGCCAGGTGCAATATTAGGCCACTACGTGAGTAGTGAGTTAGGACATTACATGAGTAAACACTTTGGTTTTACTCATGTTATGTCTCTAAAATCGACGGTTAAGAAACAATACCTTCTTACCTTCTATTTACATATTAACTATTAGAAAATGTCTTTTTGATGTCATAGACGTAGAGGTCGTTTCTCGTGATAGTTTGTGTTCCACTTCCTATTGCCAAATATAAATATAAATAAATATGCGCCAGACAACACACCTCTTGTAATGGTCTCGAAGTAGGGATTAATATCCCTGTGTTACGAGGTACCACACAAGGAAATAAGCCAGGGCGTCTCCCAGCACACCCAGACCCGAGTCAATTCCGAAAAGATCGTTTCCTGAATTGACCCGACCGGGAATCGAACCCGGGACACTACGGAAATCGGGGCGAGAAACCGTGCTACAGCGCACAGCGCCAATCGTGTCGTCAAAATACTTAACCGCTACTAACTGCTTTGTAGACATGCTTTGTTGGATGTTCTTTTATTAAAAAAAATATTCCTCTCCTATTTCTGCATCCTTTTTAACTGCTGTTAGGTGAGACTTGCTTCATAAAGTAACATTTATTAACTATTATTTTAGTGAAACCAAGGCGAAAAATAATACTATAAGAAATCATATCTCGACTTCGATATTACTTTTAACAATTCTGACCTCTCAGATATGTTTTTGTATTAACTCAAATAACTTTAATTAAATAGACAGTCTATTTAATTAAAGTTATTTGAGTTAATACAGAAACATCAGTACTTTCAAATCGTCAAATTTACAGCAAAACGTACTAAATAAAAGACATAAATTAATACCATAATAATATGAATATATAAATACACAGTATACAGACATAATGCGACTCTACCACCGCGTCGGAGTTGTTTCTTACTGAGAAAACCCGGCGAAAAACTCAGCCGTTACTCTTTTAAAACTTGTTCTGAGTAAAAACGGTGTGTCATTTTGATAAAAATAAACCTAAAGGAATATAAAACAAAGAGAAAAAAACATCCATAAAAGAATATAACACAAATGGAAGGTCATTTAAACAATTCAAAAAGAAAAATTGTTAGTCAGTACAACCTAGGTATTACCTCTTACAATAAAACATCTGTTACAGTAGAGTTATCCAATCCCGCATCGAGCAGAAAGCTTATACCCAGGCAATTTTATCTATAAGGTAGTCTTTTGTAGTATTATTAGCCCTTTTTTAATGAAGCTGTTTTGATGTGATTTTTAAATCTATGTAAATAGAATATAACATAACTCACAAGTGGTTTCTGGAATTTTGTTGCAATAATGTATACCTTGCCCCTTAGAGGATCCTAAAAGTTTTTGTAACCTAAAGAATGGAGGTGCAATTTTATCCAATGCATTTGTAAATATATTTAGAAGCTACAGTGAGGATACCAATTTCCTTAAAAAACTCTCTAAGTGAAATTATTGCTAGTCGCTAATAAAAAAAAATGACGCCACGGGTCCATACAAATTTATTCAAACCCTAACTAACATATAATAAGAAAGTACATTAAAAAAGAGACCATTAAAACTTTTAGCTAGCTTACTTATGTACAATTCATTTTATGAGTCAGTTCTCTCTATTATCAGTTCTCTTCGTTCAGTTGTCCTTCCGAGTGGACGTGTTAGTTGTTTAAATATTATTTTAAATAAATTATTTTATTGGACTGTGAGTGTCTTAGGGCTTCGCCCCGACTGTCGGTGCTGTCCCGCGGTGTCTTCGAGGTCCCCCGTCGTGAAAAAAGTTTGATGGTGGCGTGGCTGGGATTTGATCGCTGTGTCTCACGGTCGAAAGGTGAGGATTTTGCCACTAGACCAACGGACTGAGCGCGTTGCGGGCGAAAATTGCAAACTTAAGCAGAGCAAGCTGCGTGTGAGTGTAAGGTCACCAATCAAGTAGCTGTTGTCTTCTCTGTCACGCGCCGCTGGTGCGTTCCGTGAGCTGTGCTTGAGCCGGCGTGCCACACTTATGATAATAGTGCGCCCTTGTTGCGTTAAGCTAATATTTAGAATCATTGTAGTTGAACACATCTGCACATAATGAATTGTAATGCATGTAGAAAGGACTTGTGTAAGGAGGAGTCTGTAAGGTGCAGATTATGCGTGGCAAAATTCCACCATCAGTGCCTTAATATTGACAGGCAACAATTTCTCGCACTTACAAAAGAGCAAGCATTTAATTGGATTTGCCCGGCGTGCAGTAATGTCACTCGGCGTGTGCGATCTAATGATAACACACCTGTGCGTCAAAGTAATTTGTTGCGCACTGAGGATGCGATGAATATGTCCTGTGATGTCATTTTGGACCACAGTGCTGAGACAATTCTACAGCCTTCTCCTTCAAGGACTGAAACTACCGACAATACTGCTGTAAAAGAGGAGCTTACATTGGATAAGATTAGTGTTCTCTTAGATGAAAAACTTACTGCGTCTCTGACTGTATTTATGGAAAGTTTCCGCAAGGCATTGAGAGATGACGTTCGAGAGATGGTTAAGAGCGAAATAGGATCTGCATTAAAAAATATCGAGAATGAATTCACTAATACCACTGATTTTATTTGTGCGGAGCAGACAGAGATGCGAACAAGCATTGACAAGAGCGCCGAGGCCATTAAACAACTGGAAATGGAAAATTCGAAGCTCCAGGTGGAACTAACGAAGCTTAACACTCGCCTTACGGGGATTGATAAGATCTCACGCAACTGCAATATTGAGCTACAAGCAGTGCCAGAACACAAAAATGAAAACGTTTTGTTCATTCTCAAAAAGCTGTGTGATGTTGTACAGGCTCCCCTTGAAGACGGACATATCAGCGCGTGCCGTAGGGTGGCCAAACTCGATGCCACGGCTAAAAGACCTAGAAACATAGTAGTAACGTTCTCCTCACCACGAGTTAGGGACCTGGTATTATCTGCGTCACACAGATTTAATAAAACTAGACCTGGCGTGGGTCTGAAGTCTTCTGACCTAGATATCCCAGGTGAATCGTGTAGGATCTTCGTCACCGAGCATCTGTCCCCAGAGCAAAAACACCTGCACGCAGCAACAACAAAAGCAGCCAGTGTACTGAAATTTAAATATGTGTGGGTGAAATATGGTCAAATCTATGTACGCAAGGATGACGGAGCTGGCGCTATTCTTATACACAATCTGGACTCTTTGGACAAGTTGTGTTAGTGTTATTCAGACTTTAACGTTTACTTAAGTTTCGTTCATTTTGGTTTTATCCTCGCCTAAATATGTATAGTGTCTTTTATCAGAATTTGGGTAGAGCAAAATCAAAATTAAAAGATCTGTATTTGAATATTCTTAATAATAATTACGACGTTATCTGTCTGACGGAAACCAATTTTGACAGCGGTGTTCTCGACAACGAAACAATAGATAATCGATACAATGTTTTTAGAAGGGACCGCGAGAATGCTTGTTCTGCGAAACAAGTTGGGGGAGGCGTCCTTATAGCTGTTAAATGTTCTATCAGTGTTTCCCGTCAGACGTCTTGGGAGAGTAGGGTTGAGGATGTCTGGCTTACTATTCTACCAGCTGAACCTGGTCAATCTTCTATGCATATTTGTCTTTGTTACTTACCACCTGACCTCCCAATTGGAGATTATACTGAGTTTCACACTAACAGCCAGAGGGTTATTTTAAACGCAACTTTAGGAGATGAATTTTTAATTTTAGGGGACTTCAACACAGCTAACTTAAGTTGGTCAGGAAACGATGAATTAACTCGTCTCACACCTTCAAATCCCCAGGACCGTAAAGCTGTTTTACTCATAGAAACAATGCACACCTGTAATCTAGTGCAAATAAACTCGATTCCTAATAGAAACAATCGTTTCCTCGACCTGGTATTTTCTACCTTACCTTCTATTTCCGTTTCGGTAAAGGGGGCTGAACCTCTCAGTCGCTTGGATAGTCACCATTTGGCATATGAAATAGACATTTCAAGGGACAAACCGGATAGGCCTGCGAAAAGCAAATACCGCAAACGCTATAATTTTAACAAATGCGACTATGCGGAATTAAGATCCGATTTAAGAAGTGTTGACTGGGAGAAGTTGCTATCATCAACAGATGTTGACATATGTGTGGATATTTTTTATAACAAAATTAACGAAATTATATCTAATCATACACCGTATACTAGAAATTACACTAATAAGTATCCCTCGTGGTATAGTCCAGCCCTAATCCGTTGTATCAAAGAAAAAAATAAGTCACACAAACGTTACAAAAAATACTCGAATCCCCGTGAGTACGATACTTTTTCATTGCTCCGACATAGGTCTAAAACCCTTATTGCAGAATGTTACAAGAATTACCTTAATTCAGTAGAAGAGTCATTGTATGACAGCCCCAAAGCTTTCTGGCGATTTGTGAATGGGAAAAAGGGCAGAGTCTCTATACCTGACACAATGAGTTATAACAATAGGACCTGCAATGATGGGCAGGGAATCTGTGAGCTATTTTCGAAGTACTTTGGTTCAGTTTATGACGTTCCTAGTCAAACTGGAAGAGAGATTGATTTACCGAATGCTTGTAACTTTTCGTTGCATGATGTTAAGATTACTAAACAGGATATTTACCTAAAAATTAAGCAACTAGATATATGTAAAGGCCCAGGTCCAGATGATATCCCTCCAAAATTTATTAAACTTTGCTCCCAGGAACTGTCTTCTCCGCTAGCTATAATATTTAATCAATCTATAGCATCCGGAATCTTTCCCAGTCAGTGGAAGAGTGCTTATATTATACCCATCTTTAAAGCTGGAGCCAAGAACTCATGCACGAATTATCGGCCAATTAGTATACTCTCCTGCTTGGCAAAAATCTTCGAGTCACTGGTATATAGTCATCTTTATAACCACTTTACTAAATTTATATCCGACAAGCAGCATGGATTTATTAAAAAAAGGTCGACGCTCAGTAATTTGCTGGAGTATAAAACCTATCTCTGTAAGGCTTTTGCTTCCGGGAGCCAAGTTGATGCTGTATATCTGGATTTCAGTAAAGCCTTTGACAAGGTTGACCACTCCTTGTTGTGTCTCAAACTTGCACATTATGGGATTCACGGTTGTCTACTGAGATGGCTGGAGTCGTATTTAAGCAATCGATCGCAACTTGTTACGGTCAAGGGTTATACCTCTTCTCCCATATCTGTTCCATCAGGGGTTCCCCAGGGGTCACATCTTGGACCGCTCCTATTTGTTGTTTTTATTAATGATTTAACTTATCACTTAACATGCCCGTCGCTCTTGTACGCCGATGACCTGAAGATATTCACAGATATTGAAAACACGAAAGCACTTCAGGGTGATGTCAACGTCATTTCGGAATGGTGTGCTTCGAATAATATGAAACTCAACGTTGATAAGTGTTGTGTTATCTCTTTTACCAGAAGGAAAAATAAAAACGTACAATCGTACTATATAGACAATAACCTACTGACGAGAAAACACATTGTAAAAGACCTGGGTGTCATTTTCGACGAACAGCTGTCTTTCCGTCCCCATTATGAGCACGTTGTTAAAAGAAGTCGACGCCTGCTTGGATTCATATTGAGGACAACAAAAGATTTCAAAAACCCACAAAGCACTCTGTGTCTCTTCGTTAGCCTGGTGAGAGGTGTCCTAGAATACTGCAGTCCGGTTTGGTCTCCTTACTATAAAGTACACGTCGATAGCCTGGAAAGAGTTCAGAGAAAGTGCTTGAAGTACCTTTCTTTTAAACATAACTTAGGACGATCCCTCAGAAACTACGGTCATAGGCTGTCGAAGTTTGGCGTGATTTCCCTGGCGACGCGACGAAGAAGATACGACCTTCTGTATCTGCACAAACTACTTCATGCATCCATCGATGCACCAAATTTACTTTCGGAATTGAAAATTAACATCCGGCACCGGTCGCGTTGTCCAAATACCTTCGCAATACAAGTATATAAGAATAACACGTCGTTTTATAGCCCTCTGGTTAGAATGTGCCGCACTTATAATGAGCTGGTTCGCAGTAGCAAAGATATTGACGTAGACATATTTAACCACAGGTTCACAAAGTATAAAAAGGTCATATCTGACTTTCTTAGTGGCCAGGAATTCTCCTCACTTCTTTCGTAACTATTCAACTTTTTCCTTTTCACTTTTCGTTTTTACCTTTTTACTTTTTATTATTATCTTTTAGCTGTATTTTAAAACCGTCCTTAGGAAATAACAATTAATCATGCTGTGTACACACTTTTTGGATTATTGTCTAGCCTATCGTGTACAAAATATTATATAAAGCCATGTAACGATGGTAATCTGTCTGTGTACCTATTCTAAATAAATAAATAAAATAAGTAAATATAGCCTTCTAAACTTGGGTGGGAAAATCCAATTTTAAAAGTGTAAAGTAAAGAAAAACCACTAAGTGTACCATTCGATAATCTACACAAATTAAGGTTAAAGCTCCTATTACAGAGGCAAATGGCGACATTTGAAAGTGAGAAAGGAAAATAAGCATTTACAAATAACATAAAGAATGAAAAAAATTTGTTTCGACAAAAAGATTTATTTTACATTGCTTCTGACACTGTATGTTTCTGAAGTGTTTAAATACATAAAAAAATATATTTAAGTGCTCAGGTCGATTTTCCCTATAACGGATTTATAACTAAGGTTCGAGCTAATTACGGCGGTAGTCGGCTCCTACAACAGAGGGTTAGAATCAGAACGTTAAATGTACTGGGGTTCCTTACATTAACATTATACTACTGGTTTGTTTTATGTTTAGGCTCTGAACTATTTTTCCTATTAGATCGGGAACTACGGTTATGAAACGACGCGCGTTATTTCGAGCGCCCTGGGGCAAAACAGACTGACATCGAAGAGAAGAGGCGAAGTCTTGTTGTTGAGCTTGACGGAGTGTTGGACCGCATTTCAGAATGGAGTGCATGCAATCTTGTCGAGTTCAATGCCAAGAAAACGCAGGTGTGTGCATTAACAGCAAAGGCGTCGCTGTTCCTTTCCCAACCCACTCTTCAGAGCACCCCGCTACCGATTAAGGATAGCCTAAACATCCTTTGCATTGATGTTCGTAGCAACCTAAACCAGCGGGACTACATTGAGAGCGTCATTAGAACTGCATCCCGTAAACTCGGAGTCCTGAACAGAGTGAGACGATTCTTCACGCCTGAGCAGCTCTGTCTCTTGTATAAGACACAAGTTCGCTAGTGTGTGGAATACTGCTCTCATCTCTGGGACGGTTCCGCTAAGTACCTACTCGAAGCTCTTGACAGGTTGCAGCGGCGTGCTATCCGTATTATTGGAAACCTGGAAGGCTAAGTGTTCTCTATCGCTTCTACAATGGAGAATGCTCTGACGAGTTATTCCAGCGTCTTCCACCATCACCTTTCCGCTCCCGCACCACGCGTGCTGGACTACGGCGTCACCCACACACAATTCAACATTTGTTGGCCCAAACTAAAGGGTTCGGTGACTCGTTTCTTTGTCGTACCATTCAGACGTGGAACGCTCTTCCAGCACATGTGTTTCCTTCCTCGTATAGTCCCGGGTTCTTGAAGCGTGGCGTGAAAAGGCATTTCTGCAGGCCTTCAAGGTGAGGATGGCCAGCCTAGTGATTCGTTTGAATGACTGCATTAGAATGTCCGTGATCGTACTTCAGTAGCATCTGTGAGCACCATTCCACGCGAGCCCGCTTCTGCTCCGCTGTCAGTTCATGAGGGATCCCACGACAACAAAGTTTCCGAACTTTAAGTTCTTCGTGGAAATTTTTCTGAATTTGGCTCATACCAATCCATTAGGGATTGGTATGAGCCAAATTCATGAGCCAAGTCCTCGAATTGTCTCATAGGTAATCCGCGGGTTTTCTTCAATTAGCCGCTTAACAGTAGCCACATTATTTTCGTTGACGGCAGTTGAAGGCCGCCCTTCACGAAATTCGTCATGTAAAGAAACTCGACCTCTCTCAAATTCAGCAAACCATCGCCTCACGGTGCTCAAACAAGGTGCTTCTCTCCCAAAAGCATTGTGAAGACGAGCGGCACAGTCTTGCGGAGAGAGAGAACTTTCAAAATCATAAAAAATCATCGCTCTAAAATCTTTTCGACTTAATTCCATTTACATTTACAACAGTATGGGTGTGGTCCACGGTGCTATATTCTTTACGAAACCCAGCCTGTTCCGGTGGCTGAAAGGTGTCAAATCTTGATGATGAGCTTAAAGACGTGGTTCAGAAGCGTGATCAGTCTATAATATTTAATAATAATATTATTATTTTCTCCCAATACAGTACAGATAGTACATAAAAAATAACAAAAACAGGGGTAAAACTGACCTACTTATTTTACTACCCGTTAGCCTCAAACAGTTTTTTGTTAAGTACAGTATGGAGAGACTGGTTCCCAAACTAGGAAAATCCTGTGTCTTGGGTCACCAGGTTTCCTCCCACCCAACAACTATAACATAGTAGGATAGTAGGGTAGTATACTCGTAGTTATAAGAAGAGCTTTATCTACTTTCTTGAAAAACAATGCCACTACTCAGAAGAGTACTACCTGAGAGAGGCTCAACGCCGTCGAGGTAGTCCCATTGTTGGTATCAGAGTTAAAAGCCTCTTCAGCTTCTCAACTCCAGCTTTGTGGAGCTAGCAGCCACTTCATCCTCATCGGGACCCTTCCCATTACTACTGTTTGAGAGCCGCCCCGATTTCATCGACATCTACGGCTGGGAGATGATCCGTGAAGTGGCGGGTAAGTGAGATCTGGAATCGCTCGCGTCAGGTGGAGGCTTCGCGAGGCAATCAGATGTCCGTAGAAGTCCTCAATTTCAGCGAGTATCCCTGTGCCGATGTGACGGTTTTACCATTTTAGGTAGTTAACTTTGTCAGACGACTCCTAACCGGTGGTAAGGACTTTCGACCCTCGATTTCGCCCGATTTCCACCTGTATGAGGCGGGTGTTCCAGTTGCGGAGGTCGCGTTTTACCAAACTCCATATATTTTGGAGGAGTGACTGGGGATCTGACAGAGCTATCTCTGGTGTCTCACGTCTGAAACGCATCAGATCCAAGGCTTTTATTATTATACCTAAAAGCTGATTAAGAGGGACGTAATATTTAGTTACCGGGTTTTACTGTTCAAGGTTTGGCTTCTAGGGATATCCCCATAGGAATTAAACCAGTTCTCCTTTATAAAGGTTCAAGGATTAAGTCACCTGAGAGTTTTAATGTTAATTCCAAGTCTTTTATAATTATTTCCTTTCAGGTTAAAAAATATATTTTTATGTTTGGTATCATAAAACTCGATCTTATTTAACAGGTTCCAAAATTAATTTTAATTGCCAAAATTAAACAAATTATTAAAATAACAGCATTTTATTTTATTGACACATCCAGTATCTTCCTTACAGAAAACTTTATTTTGATATCAATGCTATTTCTAAGTTGGTTTTACGTCTCTTTTGTGCTACTTAATTATTGAAATACTTCAAATACATCGTTTTATAGTTCTGGACCTATGAAATGAAAAACGCTGCAATTAAGCGTTGTGGTAGCTGTAAGTGGTCCCCCCCATGAGCCTTCGCCTTGTCGTGGCGGGGGGGCTTAATACTGGTGGTAGGTGGAACCACCGGGAAGCTAAGAGGGCTTAGGCATGGCAGTGCGGTGGACTTCCCACCCACCCATTGCCTGCCGCCGGGCGTGGTGGTGGTATGGTGCTACCACTGCCCGCCCAAAGGGGCGCCCACGGGCGCAGCGCCTTAGGGCGCGAGGTTGGAGCCGCGGTGCACAACCGTTTGGAGGGGGTCAGTGATCCGCGGCTGGCCCCCCCTGTGCACTGCGGCTCGGCGGGGCCGCACCGCCAGATGTGGCAGCGGATCCACCTTTTAGGTGGATCGTGGTTGCGGACCTAGTAGGGTCCGCGTACGGGGGTGCTTTTGCCCGCAATGCACGGCTTTCACCCCGACGGCGGAAGTACCTGCGTGCTCCAGGTACTTCCGTGCCCCCCCCCCTTCATTGGGGGGTCGGCTGGAGGGGGCCCCAATACGGGGAAACACTGGCGGCGGGGCGTTGTGAAACTTTTTAGGGACCCCGCCTCGCCGCTGAAGTGTTGAGGTCAAGTACCGTGGGGTTTTAGTCGGTAGAAGTCCGACATAACCTCGTCGTTCCCCCGAGCGACGAGGTATCCATGAGGATTTCCCCACGATAATAAAAAAAAGAAAGCTGTAATTGGTAAAAAGCCTGTTCATACATAACCTAACCTAAGAACCTTTTTTACATAACCTAACCTCAACCTAAGAACGAAATTGATTATGACTTTGTATACATACTATTTTTTTAAAAATGTGCTTAAAAAAATATCATTCTATTATGAATAGTTTAAAAGATATGTTTTTTTTTTCTAATAGTTCTTTGGCTCTGTTGTAAAATTGGGTTTTTGGTACTTACAGCATTATGTTTTCTTCCGTCGATATGTCCCCGGCAATGTGTCTAATTCAGGCATTGTATTATACAATGCCGGGTGCGTTTAGGCAATGTATGAAACATTACGAATTTGATTATCCAATGCATACTTTTGGCCTTCCGGCGATGTGTGAAATGAATGGATTTTGCCTTATCAAGTTTTAAAAAAAGGATTAAATAAAACATGACAGAACTATTTTTAGGAGTTGGCAAACCACTTCTGGTAGAATGAAATGTAGACGAAGATTTTATTTGTAATAATAAACTATTAACTTAAAAAATCTTATAAATGTAACATTTTTATGCTGTAAAAGTGAGTGCCGTTTGATTGCCGTAGTTCCCGATCTAATGAGAAAAATAGTTTAGAGCCTAAAAATAAAATAAACCAATAGTTTAATGTTAATGTACGGGACCCCAGTACATTTAACGTTTTGTTTCTGACCCTCCATTTTAGGAGCCGACTACCTCAAACTCAAACTCCTTTATTAAAATAAACTTAATCAGTACTTTTGAATAGTCAAAATATATACTAAATAATAGACATGAATACTTTAATAATATGAATATATAAATAAACAGTTTACAAACATAATGCGACTCTACCACCGGGTCGAAGGAGTTGAATCTTACTGAGAAGACCCGGCGAGAAACTCAATAGTTACTCTTTTAAACTTGTTGTGGTTTTACAATGTGTGTTAGTAGAGTACAATTTGTTCATTGAAAAAAAAGCTTTTATAAAATGCTTATACTAACATTAATAAACTGATCAACCTAATAAGTACATCAAAGCTACAGAATATAAAACAACAGGATGTACCAAGTCATTTATACAATTCCAGAGATAAAAATCGTTCGTCATCAATACACTTTAAACCACCGCTACTACTGCCGTAATTAGCTTTAACCGTAGTTTATACCTCCGCTATAGTTTCGGTACTGCACCAAATCTGTACAGATTGTTTACCGAGCGCATGTAATCAAATTAGAGTTTTCAGACTGACTCGTTTCGTGACAGAGTTTTTACGTAGCGAACTCGCGCGCCTCTCCATATAATCTGTACAGAGCGGCCCCCCCTCCCCCGTCTCACTCTCGCCAGCTCCACCGCGCGCCTCACTCACATTTGTCACATCGAATGAACATTACCGTAGCGAAAACATCCAGAGCCTGTCACGAAATATTTTTCAGCAGAAAATCTGTATAGATACGGTGCCGAGCCGGTGAGGAAGAGGCCTTGCCTCGACGTTTATGGACGATCTGATGACGGTCGTGAGATACAGCATTTAAGATGCAGCGCCTGTAACGTCCTATTTATGGTGGAGGTAGATACTCGGGGGTGGACGATTTACCACTGCAAAATATGATGATGATGCACTACGACATTTTGTGACTCACTCGAATCCCCCCCTGCTAGTAATTATCCCAGAAAATAATTGAAATGCAGGCACAAATATGTTCTCTTCGTCAATTTGACAAATACCGCAGTTCTTATTAGCCTTTTGAGGAATAGTCACCTCTAACACATCATCTTCAAGAGTATATGTAGCTTTGCGCGGGTCTACAAATGTTGGGAGCACTCTTATTTCAGCAATATATTTCAGAGGATTCATCATTGAAGCGAAAATAAACATAACTCTGTGTTTGATAACGATCTTTAATCCCGACTCTGCGAAGCCTTTGAATGGTTTTTTAAGTCTGTAGCTAGTCATTGTTATTAACTCTTGCGTTTCTTCTTGCATTCTGGAAATTTCCAGGTAGTACGAATTTATTTTCTTATCCAGTTTTGTCACGTTGCCAGTCATTTCTTCAAATATTTCTAGTTGCTTTGCGTATATCTGCACTAAATATGAGCATTCGCACTTTGTATATGTATCTTCCGAAGGTTTCATGCACTGGGGGTTGCAGCTATGAACACTTGCAAATGAGCAAACAATACAAAATAATATTAATTGAAACATACTCGTAGTTGTCTGTCAGTGCCTTCACTCCGGCCTAGTGTTGGCAAAAGACTAACATGTGAAGACTGACTTCTTATCTTCCAGCATATGGATTGATATTCGCATCATTCACCTTTGGCAGAGGGTTCCGTATCTATATAATGTTTATTCAAATTAATCCTCAATGATTAATGGTTCTCCTGCTACTTTTAGCCGTGTTATTTATACAGGGTGTCCCGGGAGGTAAGGATAAAAATCAAAATAGCTCATAGCTCATTTCTGATCCATTTAACCCTATCGATATCGGTTCGATTTCTAACCTTTAAAAAATTAGTATTAATTTGTGAAAAAAAAGTGTACTTGAAGAGTTGCTCATTTGGTACGATTCTTTTATGGGATAAATTGCACAGTTAGTTTAAAAATGTATACAGTGGTAAGTATTTTAAACAAGAAAGTCTTGTTGCTTGGAGTTTGTTATTTGAAAGAAGAAAGAAAGAAAGAAAAATCATTTATTAACCCTTAATAAAAGCAACAATAAAATAAAATAATAAAATTAGCAATGAAAACAAAAAGTGTAGTTTATATTAAAATTAAAACGGGCCAATCAGGACCCAGCCTCAGCATGTGTCGCTACAGAGTGAAACTGCAGAGACGCTGGTATTCTGGCTGGGCCTGTGAAGTGTTCGTCGTGTAGTTTGTGTATGTGCGTGTGAGATAAATTTAAAATAAGGGCATTCTATGTGTGGATTGTCTTGAGTGTGAGTGCAAATGTGACAAAAAAATAAATAATAATCCAAGATTAAACTCACCAAACATAATTTCAACCTTTTTATCTTTTCTTGCATATTCAATGATACTTTTTGACAAACGAGGAATGCTTTTAAACTAAGCACGATTATTTTATTAAAAAAAAAAGGAAAACCAAAACAAAAATTTGAAAATATTTTTCAACAAATGAGAATTGGATAATTCTATATATATGACGTAATCGCCATGCGGTTGCGCCAGTAACAGATTATTTACGACCCCGCTGCGCGTTTGATTGGATAATACACAACAACAAAAAATATTAATGATTTACAACCCACCTTCATTCTACAGAACGTAATCATAAATGACATTTTAAACTTTCTTGTTGCATTTTAACTAATTCTAATAAAAACGGGGTTTCGGGAATCCGCTTCACCAGTCCGCTCGTGACCACGGGGACATGCAATTGTCGCCGAAACGTCGAGACAAAATAGGTAAAACCATTTATCGTAATTCTGTTTCTTTGCAAAAACCCGTTTTTATTAGAATTATGTGATCATAAATGTATTTTTGGGGGGTCATCAAATTCCATTTCGACAAAAGTTATTTCAACATTTTTGATTTCTTTTTGATTAAGATTAATGTAACTAAGTTTACAACCGTCCTTCATTTGTCAGAAATTTTTCTTGAAATTATTAGACTAACTGCAATTTCTAATCTTAAAATAACCTGTATTAAATAAATAAATAAATAAATAAATATCCCTGGACATTATTCCACACACCATGTATTAAATAAGCAACTTTTTTAAACACTTGGACAGTTTTAATTTAGTACAATTTTTTTTCACGAGATATGCCTGAACATGAAGTAATGTTTTTGGTCAATATTTTTATTGCAATATTTTATTTATTTCAATTTTCATAAATGTTTTCTAACTAAATAAAATAACAAGACAAAGTAAGACCAATCATTCACCAATATTTTGGCAAAAAAATAAGTTGGTAGTTTTGCTACATTTTTTTTATGGACTTAGGCGATTTTCTGATAAAAATAAAATTGATAATAACAATTTTACGGTTTGAAATCTGACTAATATCAATGGTACTAAAAGGCCAGAAATGACCCCAGCTAACTACTCGTATTTTGATTTGATACTTAATTCCCGGGACATCCTCATTATAACGTGAGTATGTACTTGTGGTTTTTAAATATATACTAATATTACTATAATATTAGTATATCTCTCTATAGAGCTAAGATTTGTATTTGTGGGTGTTTCCGTGTTAGTAACGAACAAACTCAAAAACTACGGGACTGAATGCAAACATTCTTTCACCGATATAAAGCCTACATCAGTAAGTCTTACTAATATCATAAATGCGAAAGTTTGTCAGGCTGTATGGTATGTGTCGCCTCTTAGGGGACATGCTCGCTCAGCACGACTCCATCGATCTGTTTGCTGATGGGCTGGGGCGCTTGATAGCCGCCGCATACCTGCAGTACCTTGACCAGCATTTTTGACAATTTTTATATGATATGACATTTTTATTTGTTAATTAATTGAATTCTGAGTATTATTTTATTATTGTTGTTATTTTCTATTTATTCTAATTGGACATTTCTATATTTTTTTCATTGTATTTTTGTTATAATTTATAGTTGTAGTATAATTGGATATTTATTGTTATGTTTAACCTGCCGACGTGTTGTAATATATCTGTTAACCGGCACGGAGTTTTTTGTATAAATAAATAAATAAATGTGTGTATGTTTGTTACTCTTTCACGCAAAAACTACTCAACGGATCCAGATGAAGTTACAGTAATGCAGCTTAAATATATCAGAATAACACATAGGCTACAATTTATAAAGATTTTATGCAAATTAAGTTCACGCGGGCAAAGCCGCGGGCCGAAAGGTATTAATTATTAACAAAACATTCAACATAATCATTAGTACAGAACGTACATTGTAAAGTTCTAGTTGGCATCATACATTTCTGCTTTCCTGGTAGTTTCAATAAAGAATATGCAGAGCATGTCTTGACCCCTTCATACTGAAGATTAGTTCAATTTTTTTGCTGACTACAAATTTCAGCCGTGGTGCCCGTTGACCAACTCAACAGGCTACGCGGGCAAAGCTGCTAACGGACAGCTAGAAGTTGATAATTTTAAAAACAATTTATATATTTAGAAACTTTTAAAATGAGCTAAAATACTTAAATGATAATTAATACCAATACACAGAATAAACACAAACATTGTCATATCGTCGGCTAACGTGTCTGACCTCGTAACTCTATTTTTTTCCAACGTCATTTTAATACTTCTTTATCACTAATATCTGACCGCATACATTATTACCTAAAGCTCTTAAATCCTATAAAAAAGCCGTATTAGTTTGAAATGCTAAATATTAAACCACGTAACTCCGGGTCACCATATATAAAATCAAAGCAAACCTGCATGCAAAATTAACTTTTGTTTTTGTGCCGTGCTGGTGGCGGCACTTTAAAAGAATACTTTCCACAGCCCCATATCTTCCCATGGGTGTCGTAAGGGGCGACTAAGGGTTTTTTGCAGCAGACCATCTGCTCTCCAGGTGCCACGGGTGTTGGGGGTCCCAACTCTGCCTTTCTTAAGGCAGGCCCCAACTTGGAGTTGGATTCGTGGTGGCATGTGGTTAGTTGCAGAGGTGGGGCATGTTCGTCTGCTCGGCAGCGTGCACTCAGCCGCGCGCAATGTTTGACGTTCTACAAGTTCCTTTATCTCTAATCCTTTGTCCCTTTGCCAACTCTCCCCCTTCTGGGGCATGACATTACAGTAACGCCTTCAGCGTCAGGGCATCACTGCTTCACAAAACCTCCTCCTCCATTGAGCTACTTGCACTTTTCTCCTGGTGCTCTCGCATGCTCCTCCTCCGGTACCACGCATGTGCAAAATCCCGCAGCCTTCGAAGTTCTCCGCCGAAGACACGAGATTGGTATAGTATACCGGTCTCTCATCGTCCCGAAGAACGTTATCCAGCAACACCCCCATCCCCCTCAGATCGTCATATTATGGGCAACACCACAGCACGTGGTGCATGTCCTCCCCCGGGTGTCCACAAGCACATTCAGGGCTTGTGCTAAGCTTAAGCGAGTAAAGCCGCGCCTTGAATAAGCCGTGTCCGCTGAGCAGCTAAGACGTTTCGTGGTCGGGCTCGACCCAGGACTGTTTAAGTCTGACGCGAACGTCAGGAAAGTAACGAAACGTCTCGCGCCCCTTCGTCTCCACTTCCCAGTGATGCTGCCACTCAGCCATCACCTCATCCCGCACTTCGCGTCACAGCCTGCTCAACTCCTCCTTGGCAAGTAACTGGCGCTCATCTTCGATGCGACCCGCGCGGATAACCTCCAGGTCCGCGGGTGAAACCCGCGCCAAGACCTGGAGCGCAAGTGTGCTGGTTGACCTGTAAGCCTTGGTCAAAAGGACCAAGGATGACCGTTGCGCTCGAAGGACCGCGCTACGGACCACATAAAGGTGCGCGCGCTTGTACCAGATCGCCGCGGCATAAGTCGAGATGGCGACAAAGGTCCCCACGTACAGGACGCGCAGACCGCGATACCGAATGCCCCAGGATGAAGCCGACACACGTGACATCTTCCCGAAGCATTTGGCTGTGCGCTCACCAATTCTCTTCGCATGCACGGCGAAAGAAAGGCTTGCATCGACTATCACTCCCAGGACTACAGCCGACTTAACATTCCTCATCGAAGCCCCATCGAACTTTATAGTCGGAGCTCTCTGCAGTTTCCCCCTGATAGTCATTGAAAATGACTTCCCAGGGGAGAACTGCAGTCTGTTCCGGACCCCCCACTCCCCGACGAGCTTCAAGGTAGTTGAGGCCGAAGCTTCAATGCCCGCCCGTGACTGAGCTTCAATAAGGATCGTCACATCGTCAGCGTAAGCAGTCATGGTAACCCCTTCGGGTACCGGCAATCTCAGGAAGTCGTCTAGCAGCAGGTTCCAAGGACTCGGACCAAGCACCGAACCTTCAGGGCATCCCATAGTAGAAGTCTTCCATTCAACATGGTTGCCAACGAACAGGCCCACCCGGCGCCCGGCGAAGTAGTCAACCAACATCTTAAAGACATTGGCCGGACAACCCGTGCGTTTCGCCTTGACCAAAATCATCGGCCACCATGCGTTATCGAAGGCCCCCGAGATGTCCAGACCGATAAGCTGCACGTATTTTGCGCTCGCATCTTTATGGGTGATCCGCCGCAGAGCGGTCACCGTCGACTTCCCTGGAGAGAATCCGTGTTGGTGCTCCGAAATACCACTGGTGATCTGTGGTGCGCATACCAGAATGACCTTCTCTAGTAGGTTGCCCAAGACTGGGAGGAGCGTAATCGGGCGATACGCCTTGGGATCCGTAAGAGGCCGCCGCTCTGAAAACATGCTTAACAATTCGCCCGGTAATCCTGTCTAACCCAGGTGCGGTGTTAAGCAGGTGCCTCACGAGTTGCCATAGCCTCTCGGTCGAAATCAGAGACGCATCCCTGCCGGAGTGCATGAAGTGAGCCATTAGGCGCACACGCCCATGATACGCAGAGTCCTTAGACTGATCGTCGTCCGGACAGAGCGCACACATGAGCGCGCGCATGGCACCCCCTACATCCTCCGCATGCCCCTACAGAAGGCGGGTCCCGCCGATGACATTAGCAGGGGGCCTGAGCCGCCCACTAGCTGCGCGATACGCCTGGCCCCAGGGATCTTGGTTGCCAGAGTCCGCAACCTTCCGGAAGAACTGGAGCTCCGTCTCCTCCATCGCTCTGGGATATTTCGTCCGACAGGCTTGGAAAGACAGATTGGCCTCCTCCTCTAACACCCCTCCTCGACACCGAAGCTTCTGCCATGCACGCCTCAGCTTGCCGTGCTGTTTGCGCAGAGCGTCAAGCTCGGCAGTCCACCACTCGTAGCCCTGTTCCTTCGGCCGCCTTCTCTCCCCGAGACATTCACGGCACGTCTTCACGATCGTGTCCGTGAATCTGGCTCGCTAGGACTCTAGCCGGCCTCCCACTGTTAATAACCTACCATCTGTTAATAACCTAATTTTTCTCACTGCAAATGCAGCCGAACTAAGTCTGCCTGAGAGAGCTGTTATATGAGGGTTCCATTGTAGTTTTTAATCTAGTGTGATTCCAAGAAAAACTGTTGTATCTACAAGCTTCATAGTATTACCATTAATTTTTAGACTAATAGGGTTATCTTTAACATTAGGCAACTTAAAATTAATACATTTAGTCTTTTTTGCATTAAGCTGTAGATTATTTACTGTGAAACATTGTAAAACCTTTGAAAGTGCTTCATTAACATCATCAAAAAGGTTTTTATTTGTGTCAGTTTTAAAAACTAAAGACGTATCGTCTGCAAACAATACAACATCACAAATATCTTTTAAGTAAAAAGGTAGATCATTTATATACGAGTATATCAGAAATAGTAATGGACCTAGAATGGATCCTTGAGGGACCCCCATTTTAACTTGTGATCCTGTAGACAGTACACTGTTAACATCAACTTCTTGAGTTCTTAAACTAAGGTACGAAATTACCAAATCTAAAGGATTATCCCTAACCCCGTAAAAATCAAGCTTGCGTATAAGTGTATCGTGATCAACGCAATCAAAGGCCTTGGACAAGTCACAGAAGACGCCAAGAGCATTCTGTGAATTCTCCCAAGCCCTAAAGATGTGTTTTAGAAGTGCAATGCCAGCATCAGTAGTAGAACGGCCTCTCGTGAATCCATATTGTTCACTGTGTAAGAGATTGTTGTCATAAAAATGGCTTAATAGTTGTTCTTGAGTGTTTTTTTCAAAGATCTTACTTAGAGCTGGTAGGATTGAAACAGGCCTAAAGTTACCTGGGTCTTGTTTGTTGCCTGATTTAAAAAGTGGTACAACCCTACTGTGTTTCATTAAGTTTGGAAAAACACCTTCATCAACACAATCATTGAATATTACGGCTAAATAAGAGGCAATCACGTCAATTATGTGGCTAACAATTTTGACTGATATACCCCAAAGATCAGCGGTATCTTTTGAATTAATTAATCTGAATGCTTTCAATATATCTAGTGACTCAACATGTTTAAATTTAAAGAATACACTGCAACAAGATACATTATCTTTCAACAAATGTTCCGCTCTAGTTGGCGAGAAATTTGATGAAGCTGTAATGATTATAGGTATATTACTGAAATACTTATCAAATGCTTCAGCAACAGATGCTTCTGATTGTAAGATGTTATTGTTAATATTAAGAGTGTATGAGGTATCGCGCTGTTTAGCTTTACCTGTTTCGTGATTTATGACGTCCCAAGTGGTTTTTATTTTGTTAGTGGACTTTGATATTTTATCACGAATGTGCAATGCTTTAGCTGTAGTGCAGGTTTTTCTGAAGATTTTGGAGTAGTTCTTGACATACTCAACAAAAAGTGGATCGAAATTGTATTTTCTCATGCCTTACAACTCATACATCTTACGTCTGCTCCTGTAAATTCCAGGCGTGGCCCATTCACAAAACATAGATTGAACTCTGCAAGTAACTTGTTTGGTGGGAAAACAAGCATCAAATTCATTTTTAACACAATCAAACAGTCTTTTGTAGACTACATTAGGGTCACCCTGCTTGTAAGGAATGAAAGATACTTTATGCTTTAAATTAGTTTTAAAACTATCAATGCGATTACCCGTCTTCGGTCTACATGTTATTTTTCTGTAATTAACGCTATTGTTAGTTAAATCTAAAAATGTTATCTTATGCCCACAATGATCAGACTTTAATTCAGTTACTATTGCCTTTTCAATGGGTACACAGTTGCAAAATACATTATCCAGACAAGTAGATGTTGTGGCTGTTATCCTCGTGGGTTCATGGAATTGATAATCCAGACCAAAGGATTTAAATAGCGACAATAACCTATTGCTTTCAGATGAGTTTACTAGCAAATCTATATTGAAATCACCACACACAATAATGGGTTTAGACTTAGCACTTAACCTACCCAAAGCTTCCTCCATAACTGTCTCAAATCTATCTAAGTTAGTTTTTGGGGGACGGTATACACTTATCACAACAAAGCCCTCTAACTCAACACAAGACAAGAGTGGCGTGAAAAGGCATTTCTGCAGGCCTTCAAGGTGAGGATGGCCAGCCTAGTGATTCGTTTGAATGACTGGGCTTGTCAACTTCATATCTGGACCTCACGACCGCTTTCCATCAGGTGGAGTGAGGTCATCTTGACGGGCAATATAAAAAAAAACCTTAAATTCGCTTGCCGGTGTATTAAAAGTTGTAAAATATCTACTTTTTCGGTTTTTTTATTTGATTGCGGATCTCTTAAACCGAATGCGTGGGTAAAACACAAATAGCGATATTTATTTTCGGGTTTTATTTAGTCACTGGTTATCTTTGTTAAACAATATTTAACAGCTTGTGTAGCACAAGATGAAGAAATTAATGAGTTTAAAACATAATCATGAAGATTATGGAAAGTAGCTAGGTACAGAGGTTTTCACATCTACCTTTACGTAGGGTCGCCTTATGCTGATGACATAAGAACCATTTTGCAATAGTTTGGTAAAGGTTGATGTGAACGCTTCTGTACAACTTAATTACCTAATAGGGTATATTCCACAGCTGGGTAAAAGCTTTTAAAATCAAGCCACTTGCTAAATAAACTACACACTACTTGTACTACATACTCTTCCCAATTTAAATATAAATAAATAAATAAATATGCGGCAGACAACACACCTCTTATAATGGTCTCGAAGTAGGGATTAATATACCTGTGTTACGAGGTACCACACAAGGATATAAGCCAGGGGCGTCTCCCAGCACACCCAGACCGGAGTCAATTCAGAAAAGATCGTTTCTTGAATTCCCGACCGGGAATCGAACCCGGGACACTACGGAAATCGGGGCGAGAAACCGTGCTACAGCGCACTGCGCCAATCTTGTCGTCAAAAATTTAATCAAACCTCTGAATTTCAAAACTAGGTAGTTTAAAATACTGACCAATTGCAAAATGGGTCTAAGGTCAGCAGCATAAGGTGCCCCTATGTTGAACTTGAGGAGAATGCGTTTGTACGAGTACCATACATCACCTATCGATTAACTTGAGTAAAAACCGTAGCCATTTTATTTTAAAGCATATTCATTCAAGTATTTAACAAAAAAAACATAGATACTCTTGAACTTACAATCATTGAAAAAAACTCAAATCAAAATTACAATTAAATAAACGAATTGAAGGAATTTGAAAAATTGGAACCCCTGTAAAATTTACAATGATAACTTGCGGGCAGTACTTAATCCTAGTTTACAGCCCTTAAGTTTTAAACACTACGAACGGGTCACATTTTATATGTTACCGGCAATCTGTATAATATGGCATTCTCTACAATGCCTGGGAAATGGATAGAATGCCGAAAACTTTCAGGCAATGTATGGAATATTATTTATTTTATACTTTGCCTAAGTATTCTATGTTAATTTGTGTAAAAGGGTTTACCAAAAATAAAGTTCACGGTCAGAATCGTCCTTTGGCATACATTTTGGGTAGAGAAGATGAATCGATTCGTATATTTTCATTATAAAAATATCTTTAGTTATAATAAATTATACGAGTATAGAACGGCAACACAGGAAATAAATCAAGTTCTTTTTTGCTAACAAGGCACGCTCGCTATGCTCGCTCGGAGCGCGTATTTCCTCAAGTATGGATAATAATAATTATTAAAATACAAAAAAACTTCCCTCTTATTATTTTTTTGCAGTGTTATTATTATTTGCAGGAATAATTAAATTAACTTTCAATTATTCCGAAAGGGAACAATTATTTAGTTGTTGAAAGCCTTTTTCTTCAATTAAGAGCAGAATTTAGTTTGGACGACTCTCGAATGCCGAACATCGCCGACAAAAAAGAATCCGTAAAATATCAAAAAATCCGTATAATGAAAACCATATTGCAAATTGCTACAAACCATTGATTTTTTAATTAATGGACTGACCTGACTTAGATGTTTTTTAATGAATATGTATTTATACATTATTATAATGTATGCTATCAATGTTAAATGACCATTCAAAAGAACTGTAAATGTATAGGCTACTTGAATTAAGCTTTTCTGAATTTTTAATTTTACTTAAAGTTGAATTTATTTCAATAAATCTCTTCGGTAAGCTGTAAGAACATGATAACGAAAACAATACGGCTTTGTTAAAATGTTTTGCTATAATATCTTGACAAAAACGTATTCTATTCGTCGCCCACAGTTGACGAATACCATACGGTTTAAAAGGTCATCAGTAGATTTACTAAAAGTGTTTCGTTACCAATACGGCTAAGGAAATACACGTGCGGATCGTGCCGCTCTGGTCAACCAAACATGCTCGTCGCATGCGCTCCTCGGAACCTAATAAACCTACGCCTTACGGAGAACAACACTTTTGGTTTGAAAATAATGTGTGTAAATTTTAACAAAACTAATTACGTATTTATCAAAAGGTATTTATGCTTGACGTTGTTTGAGTTGAAGTATTTTAATAAAACTTGAAAATAAAGGCAAAATCTATTTATTTCACACATTGCTGTAATACCACTGTGAGCTTAAAAACAAATTATGTAATGGATAATCAAATTCGTAATATTTCATGCATTGCCTAAACGCAGCCGGCAGCATTCTATACAGTGCCTAGGCATTGTATAGAATACCTACATTATACCGACTGCCGGTGTCTTATACAACTCCGGGAAAAAATATTTAAGCAGCACCTAACTAGTACAGAAAGATACGGTTGTTCTAAGTTGAAGACCTCGGCCTTAGGACTTTCGGTACTTATACATCATAGTATACAAGTACGTCAACGCTTAGTGACATAATGTTAAGGTTTACATTATAGACATAATTCTAATATTGCTTTAAGGGATCGTGGAATACATTATATTCTAATCGTTTAGTTTTCAAAATAATAAAGAGTGAACGAGAAATGAAGAAGCTTTTTTTATCATGATGCTTCATTGATGCCGTGGACCGACGAGCGATCCCGATTGAAACAAGTTGAATTTAGGAACTGTGATAATGTTGTCACTGTAATCAATGTTACATGAGCTTTGTGACTTCACGGGAAACGCCACTTCTAATACGCCTTCTTCTAGGTTGTATGTCGCCTTTGCTGCGTCAGCGAATGTCGGCAGCACTCTTATTTCGGTGTACTTTCCATTCGCATTGGTAGCGCCGACGAATAACACTCTCCCCTTCACTTGGATTTTGAGGTCTCCTTCAACGTAACCAGTAAGAGGCGTACTGAGAACATACCGAGTCTTTTCGACAGTGACCTTAGTGTTGCCGTTGTTGTGCCGATTGCAGAAGTTCTGAACTTTCTCGTCGAGATCCTTCACGTTTCGGGCTAAGTTTTGGAACGCTTCCTCGGGTATTTCTGAGAGAACTCCTAGAAATTTTGGATGGTGCCAGGGAGGATGAGGGCCTGGATAGTGCCCGTGGGTGCCATGATGATGCAGGCAGTGCTCGTGCGCTGAAGCCGCGCCGATGATAATAACGATCAACAGCTGATGACAAAAATACATCTTTTTGATGCAACAGCTACGGTAATAATAGCAAGTGCCATGCGAGCCGACCTAATATATACTACAGGACACTTTACGCTCAAAGATAGCAGTTAAAATTACCCAGTTTTTAACTGTTATCGTACTACATTGTTTATGGAGTAAGGGTCGCACGGATCATACATGGATATACCTACACGAGAAAGTAACATATGTACGAGTACGTACATACCTTGATTTCGTTAGCCGTTGATTAGCGTTCACCTTCAAGTGTTGTCAAATTGACAACACCTAACTGACTTATTGATTATTGTTGTTATTATTACTAACGAATGCCTGAGTAGATCAGGGAAAACTTTAAATACTGGCTTTCCGCCCGCGGCTTCGCCCGCGTTATCGTTATATCTCATGGCCAAATTACATAAAATCTTTATAAATTTTAGCCTATGTGTTATTCTCATGTATAAGCTGTATTGCTATAAAGTTTCATTTAAATCCGTTCAGTAGTTTTTGCGTGAAAAGGTAACAAACAGACACACAAACTTTCGCATTTATAATATTAGTTAGATTACTAAGCAGTAACTAATACGATGGATATATAGCTGTTCTAAGTTAAAAACCTCAGCCTTAGGGTAGTATTTTTAACAGACTTCAAATTACAGGTCTGATGATATCACTTAAAATCGTAAAATAAAAAAAAATACAAAAAAAACGGACTTCAAAAGTAAACTAAAAAGTAAAAAAAAAATTTACTTGGCACAAAGTAATACGTATTTTGATTTAGTAAAACCGGAATGATTGAATACGTATTTTATAATTTTGAAGTTGGTGCCAAGTAAATGCTATAACAACCTTTCTACAATATCAAGACTATTTCGTCATAAAATTGGTGATGTTTAAACTCTATCCCTAAGAACAACTAAAACTACCGCTTTTATTAGCCTGGCTTTTTATTATTCAGTAAAAAAAACTATCCTAGAGAAATGACACATTAATAGATCAATTTCTTTGCTAAACATAGTTAAAATTTAAAGGACTAAAGAAGGATTAATGCGATAGTAAAACATGGACAGTTACTAAAAATAAATGGGTGGGCTATTTCATCCTACAATTTCAGTAATAAAAATGCGAAAGCAGTCTAATAAATGAATGGTCAGTAAAATAATGGAATGGGCAGTAAGATAAATACTTTAGTTCACAGGCAGCGGAAACACCCGAACCCAGACCGACAAGAGAGGTAAATTTTTGTTAGAGGGGGCGGACAATAGGTTCATTTTAGCCATTTTTTTCTAACTATTATTGTATCAAACCTACCAAATTGATTTAGTTAAAGCAATCATAAGTAGTGGTAATTTGTTTTATTTCATTCCATCAGTTAAATCGAAAGCCCTTTCCTTTTTCAAAACCAGAACTTATTGTACGTACCCAGGTTAATCATAAAACACACTTAAATATTTTTTCTTTTTCAGGTTACACACTGAATATACAAGGAATTTTGTAACTTTTATCAGAATCAGAATCAGAATCATTTATTTCGCTTGAAAGTGGTACAAAGATGTTAAATATATACAAGGTCCTCACAATTCACTATAGCATAGCATGCAAAATTCATTATTATAATTTTAAGTTCACATAGAAATTATTAATAATCATTATATTGTCAGAATGTCACCGAAACACGCTTAAAACATGAAATACAAAATAATTGAGTCACAACAAACGAGACTCAGAGAATTTAAAATATTCATCCATTGAGTAGAAGCATCTTTCTATCAACCACCGCTTGAGGTTTATCTTAAATCTGTTTAGTGAAAGTACCTTTATTTCGTCATTTAATTTATTATAAACTTTTATAGCCATGCAGTAAGTGCTTCTACTGTAAAGCGTCGAAGAGACAGCGGGTAGAACCAGTTTATTCGGATACCTTGTATTAAATTTACAAACCTCTTTTTTCTTTGTGAATAGATTTGAATTGGTTTTTACAAATATACATATTTCATAGATGTAGATGCATGTTACGGTTAGCAACTTGAGATTTTTAAATAACGGTCTGCAGGATGTCAAACCGTCAACATTACAAATAGCTCGAATACATTGTTTCTGAGCTATTAGTGCCCGGTTTGTGTGGTACGAGTTGCCCCAGAGAAGAATACCATAATAATAATAATAATAAATAAATAATTTATTTTATTGCAAAGTTTATTTATATGCTCTGCACATGATAATTTATCATCAATTAGTATACCCAAGAACAAAGTAGTCTTGGATTCTCTAATGGGATTTAATCCGGACGAAACATTCAGGAGGCGTTTTTTACGATTTTTGTTGATAAATTGAATATATGTAGTTTTTTCTAAATTTACCATAATATTATTACTACCTAACCATTTTATTATTTTACTGATAGTTTCATTTATTTCGTCATTATATGTTTCTGAATTGTTGCATGGAATAACAACCGATACATCGTCGGCAAAAAGTATACAACCATGATGAGTTACTTCTGGAAGATCATTTATATAGAGCAAGAATAACAAAGGGCCCAAAATGCTACCCTGCGGCACGCCAACATTTAATTTCATGGATGACCTGTACTTGGTCAATTCCATCCTGGTAATCATGTGTGTTATCTCTACATACTGATTTCGATTGTCGAGATAACTTTTAAGCCATTCGCTTGTTATTCCTCTTATACCCATAGTGCTACATTTATTTAGTAGTATTTTGTGCGACACGAAATCAAAGGCCTTGCTCATATCGAAGAAGACAACCGTGGCTGGTATACGCTTGTCCAAATAATAAGACACTTTATTAAGCAGCGTAAAAGTAGCTAAAGATGTGGATTTACCTTTTTGGAATCCGTGTTGCTCAGGTTTTATTAATTGAAATGCATTTAAAAAGCTTGTCATACGAACGTGCATAGCTTTCTCAAAAATTTTTGAAATCGTGGGCAGAAGAGATATAGGCCTATAATTCGCTATAAGTTCTTTGCTTCCTTTCTTATGAAGGGGCATGACTACAGAGGTCTTGAGGATTTCAGGGAAGACACCAGTCGAAAATGACAAATTAATCAGGTAACTCAATGCAGGTGCAATTTCCATAACACATGATTTTAATATTTTGGTTTGTATCTCATCAAATCCAGTGGAATTCGTAGAATTCAAAGCCTTTATTATTTTAACGACTTCCTGTTCGTCGATTGGGTATAAAAATAAGCTTTCATGACTATAATGTACATTTTCGTAGCTGCCCGATGCGCAATTTGGATTCGATTTAGTCAGATTAAAGTAATAATCGTTAAAATTATTTGCAATGTCTGTAGGATTATCAATGCTTTTATTATTTATAATTAATTTGTCAATGTTTTTATTTATTAGATCATTTACCGTCTTACCTTTAATTACATCCCATGCTGCTTTACAAAGGTTTTTTGATTTTTGTATATATTTTGAATTAGTCAGTTTTTGAGCCTGGTTGATGCAGCGTCTGAGAAGTTTTGAATAGCTATTGTATTCTGTTTTGGAGTTTTCATTTGGAGTCTTATAGTAAGAGAAACGCAGTCGTCTTTTCGTCATCGTTGATCTTCTTAAGCTTTTTGTTAACCAATTCGAACTTTTTGCTTGAGGTTTCACCGCTATCCTCTGAATTGGAAAGCATAAATCATAAAATAGTTTTACACTATTGAAAAAATTGTTAAATGCGGTTTGCATATCAGATTCTCCATAAACATCTGACCATAAGAGACTGCCTAAACATTTGCAGAACTTAAACAAATTATCTGAGTTATAGTCTCTTTTCTTATAGAACCATCGTTTAAGTGGTGGTATTTTCGGCAACGATTGGAATTTTATAAATTGTGCAGTATCGTGGTCAGATAAACTAAGGCTAAGGGTTTCACTTTGACGTTAACTTACTAAAATAATAATAATAATAATAATAATAAATTTATTTATTTTCTCCCACATTAAAGAAACATTAAAACAGAACTTATTCATAAATCTTAAGATTAAAACAAAAGAAAAAATTTAAAACTTACTAGTACAGTACAGCAATAGATTTAGGATAAGTTGTGTTTACGAGTAGTTCATTTACAATCTTAGCGGGAGACAGGTACTCCAAACTAGGTTTCCCTGTGCTATGGATTACCTGGCCCCGACCTCTTAGTAGGTTACAAACAGGAAGAAGTATACAAAATTATTAAAATAAACAAAAACAAAGTTATTAACTAAGGTACTAAGTATTTTAAAAAACAAAATTAACATTTTTTTTTTTTTTTTACATTTAATTTAACGCCAGACAAGTAGTATTTATTAATATGTCAAAACCAGTATCGCATTATTATATGTAGTAGTGTGGTAGGTGTACAACTGAAATTGTCGTATGTATAGGTATGTAGGTAACCACAGATGTTTAAAGCAGAGCATTAGCCGGATTAAGTCGTAATCAGATCATTATCATTTTATGTTCTTTTTTTCCTGTGATGCGAGAAATCTGTTCAGTCTTTATTTTAGAATGGTTAACAGTTGCTCCGTTTGGTTATAATCGAGATCAGTCAGCCAGTCAGTAACCTTCTTTTTGCATTCTAGTTTAGAAACGTTCAAAATGGATAGGATCCTATTGGCTTTATTGTATAATCTAGGTCCTCTGAAAAAGAAAAAGTTTTGGGCAAATGTAGAACGGGTCGAAAAAGTTGAGCAGACTTTATAATATTTCCTTTTGGTCTTATAAGCTGGATTAGACGTTGAAATAACAGTTGAATGCTGTTGCATGATTACCGATAATATATATAATTTTCGTACTGTTAAAACTGCTGCCTCACGGTAGAGGTTTATTGTTGGGAAGAGGAATGGCTTTGATAAACATATCTTCAGGATAAGTCTCTGGGCTCTCTCAATCTCAACCATACAAGTTTTATTTGAGCCTCCCCACACAAGAATACAATATGTCAAGATGGATTGGCAAAGTGATTGGTAGATTGATTTCAGGAGCTCCCAGTCCGCGGAATACCTCAAGTTTTTAAAAATGTATACGAGTTTCCTAGTTTTTTGGCTTAGGTTATGTATGTGTTCTTTGAAGTTAAGGTTTCTGTCAACTATAACTCCCAAATATCGTATAGAATTGGTTTCCTCTATTTCAGGACACTTACAGACATCGTCGCCTGAGGCGTCACAGGAATGAGCAACAATTTGGTATTTATGCGATTTCAGAGTTGAATTACGCATCGAAAACAAAATGTATTTGGTCTTTTCTGCATTTAATGTAAGAGAATTTTGTGCAAACCATTTGCAAACTATACTGAAACCATCCTGTGCAAATCCTATAACTTCATCCCATGTATTGCCATAAAAGGTTAGGGTAGTGTCATCAGCATACGATACTATTTTGCAGTTTACCAATTTAAGTTCACAGAGACCATTAATATAGCATAAAAATAGAGTAGGACCGAGTATGCTGCCTTGGGGCACCCCAGTGTTAATAGGTTTTTCATCACTCAAAACATCTCCTATCTTAACTCGTTGTGCACGGTTTTGCATGTAGTCTTCGAGTAGAAGTAGTTGTGATTCCCTGACACCCATTTTCTCTAATTTTGATACTAACTTATTACTAACGACGGTATCTAAAGCTTTAGCCAAATCAATAAATATAGTTAGACATTTATGACCGTTATCAAGTTTTTGTGCAATGAAGTCTGCAAAATCGTGTACTGCATGAGTCGTTGATTTTCCCTTTCTAAAACCGTATTGAGCTTCAGAGAGTTGTTTCTTTTTCTCCAGAAATTGTATAAGCCTGTTATTTATAATTCTCTCCAAAAGCTTTGAGATGGATGGAAGTAAGGAAATCGGACGATAGTTGGAAATAGAGTCTCTCTTACCCTTTTTGAATATTGGCACCACCAATGATTTCTTTAAAGAGAGCGGAAATACACTATGCTGAAGGCATTTATTAAAAATAAAGGCAAGCAAAGGAACAATATGAGTCTTTAAAGACTTTAGTACTTTGGAAGAAATACCATCCCAGCCAGCACAGTTACTATCCTTAAGATTTTGTATTAGAGTGGCAACTTCCTTCTCATTAGTTTCCAAAAGAACAAACGAGTCCAAATTAGGAGATTCATTGGTGATGGAACATGGCAAAAGAGTAGAATTTTGTGGTATTTTTTCAGCTAGTTCAGAGCTAATATTAACAAAATATTCATTGACTAGATTTGCAGAATTTACAGGACGCCTGTGCAGTTTTAGAAGGTCAAGGGGTATTTCGTGAGGTTTGTTTAAGTTCGTGATATTTTTTATTTTTGCCCATAGCTTTTTGTTATCGTTTCGTGCCGCTATTAGTTCATTTTTTTCGTATTGCTGCTTACATTTTTTTAAAATAGAGTTGCAAAAATTTCTATATCTTTTGTACGTAGTTTTTAGGATTTCATTATTTGGATTTTTATTAGACTTGTTATGCATTCTATCTCTAGTGCGTATGCATCTTAATAATCCAGGTGTGATCCATGGTTTTTTAATTACTTTGTTTCGAGAAATTTTTACTTTAGAAGAGCTACTGACAATTATTTTCTGCATGAGTTCCAAGAATAAATTAATTGACTCATTCGGATCACTACTATTGTATATCGGACTAAAATCTAACTTCTCACACTCTCGGTTTAATGTTACAAAATTAATTTTATTTATGTATTGTGTTGGGAGCCGCATATTTCCTTCGTACTTAAACTTTAAGCAGAAAACAATTGGTAAGTGGTCTGTTATCGATGTCTCTAGAATAAAAGTCATAGAGGGCAATTTTGTCTTTAGGATCACATGATCGAGACAGCTTTCTTCTCTTGTCGGTTCGAAGTATGCTGGAGTCATACCGGATAATGCCAAAATATCCAAATAAGTAGAGGTGTTTTGGTTCAGTTCCATTATGTTTATGTTTATGTCTCCAACCAGAATTACATTTTTGAAAGAGGAAAGGTCACATAGAAGTTTACGTAGCGAGTCAAGAAACACGTCTAAGTTTTTGAAGCAATGGGGTCGGTACATTGCCAGAACTGCAGCCTCTTCTTTTATCTTAATCAGTAGGCAGTTTGCTTCAGGTAAGTTTGGCTCAACAATCGTAAAATTAAGACCTTTTTTTATGAATGCGACAACCCCATCATTTTGGTTGTAAGCGTCAGAGCTACTGAAGGCGGAGTAACCTTGAATACACGGTAGATTTGTTACACAAGAAAGCCAGCATTCAGAGAGAACCATTATATCGCACGATAGCTGCAGTCTTGTCAGGAGAATAGTGAAATTGTCATAATTCTTGTTTAAGCTTCTGATATTCATTTGCAATATCTTTAGGTAGTTTTCAGAGTTGTGGATAATAGAATGACACTGTTCGGGTTCACAGGTATGTAACTCAGTGAATTCGAGGTCATCAATATTGTTTAATATATTAATATCTGCGAATTTTATTTATCGAAACACGAGATACGCTCGAAAAATTATGGTTTTTGTGGTTATCAAGATTTAAAGTGTTAACATATGTTTTGTGTAATGAGATAAGCTGGAAAGTGAAAAAACAACAAATGCTTATTAAGGTATAACTTGATAGTTTGAGTATATAATAAAAATAGGAGTAGTATGTAATACTTACTATGAGTTGTGACGTATAGGTTTTTAAAGGTGTATTTTTAAATATTTTGAGAGTAACTAACTTCACATAATAGGCCGAGAGAAAAGTTACATATAGTGCATGCAAGATAAGTACAATAATAAACAAAAAAATTAACAAAAAAAGTGAGTTTAAAAGGAAAAATCGGTGGTTTTCTGTCGAGTAAATAATTAGTCGTTTGTTAAACTCACTAAGTCTTGTTCGTTTTTTACACGGACTAAGGGATCTCCTTCTTTCTTGCGTAAATAAATAGTGGCAGAGGTCGCCCAACAGAACTTGAAATCATTCGTTTTGGCAAAGTCGCGCGCAAGAAAGTGCAGCCTCTTCATTTTCGGGGTTAGATAGTCGGCTATAAAAACCAATGAGCTCGGTCCGTCAATACCAAGATGAGAAGTGTTTAGACGATTTGTGTTGTTAGTTTTGTTGTAAGATTTGGCGGAGGTTAGAATTCTTTCCTTGGTGAGTGCCGAGGAAAAGCTTACTATTATTGGTTTTTTTAACCCAGATTTGGAGTAACCCCTGTGTATGTTGGTGATGTCAGACGACTGAAGTGGCACATTAAGAACTTGACCAATCTTCTCAGCGAGTAAGTAAAGATCTTGCATTTTTTCGTTCTCCACGTTTGCAATGTTTCGAATTTCGATACTGGAAGCTCTGGTGTTGCGCTCGAGCTGCTCAATTTTATTTTCCAATGACCTAATATAGGCCTTGTTATCCTTTATATCTTGCTCTAATTGTTGGTGATTTAACCTCATCTCCTCGTACTGTTGCGAGTAAAACTCAATTGAGTTGGAGATTTTCTCGTTTTGTGAACTGAGGTCATCAAATTTTTTTAATAAGGCATCATATTTTGCGTCCTGTTTAGATGTCCATTTTTGAAACAATGATTCAATTTTATGCATAAAATTTGCCTCAAAGACATCACCTTGTTTCCGCTTAATGGGTCTTGCTGTGACGTTTGTGTCTTCTTCCATTAAATTTGGTGTAGATTGTGAGAGATTTAATTCAAATGCAGAAGCATGTGAAGGCGATCTCTCCAGCGGCATTTTAGTTTGTAGCGGTAATTAGCCCGGGTCCGACGGCAGAATTGTAGGCCTATTTTGTACGGCTGCTATTAAGCAAAACGGGTTGCGTTAGCAGAATAGGCGAAGTGCAGAGATAGTGTGCGCGGAGGACAGATAGATGTCAAGAACGCCACTCCCCCGAAAATGTTGCTCCTGCGCTGTAGGGCGTGGCCTAATTAGTCCAATTAGCGCTGATCAGGTTGATGCGAATAGTACAAAAGGATAATGTCCTGCTCACCCAGCTGTTTCCGTCTAGCTCACTGTTGTTGTTGCGCGTTATAATCTCCTGGTACTTAGCTGCGTATTTTCTTAGTAAATATTTAATTTTAAGACAGTAAACAATAACAGAAATTAACTTAAAACACGTCTGTTCGGTACGGTGTCCAAAGGGGAGGGAGCATAGCCAATTTAAAGTTATTTTAAAAATGTACGTTATTTGATTACAGTCGCTTCAGAACATTGTAACTCCACACTTACATTATAATGCCATGCTATAATCCTAGATACAATTACTAACAGCAGGATATTGTAACTGCGCACTTACATTAAAGTGCCGTTAAAATCCTAGATACAATTAATACCATAACAATGTTAATTACACACATACTCGTACAATAAAATATTTTATGAAGGTTTCAGAGCATTTTACTGTATTTCACTTGCAATAATATGCGTCATAACCGTAACGGTTTGCTACATTGCTATACAATTTGCAATTCAATGTTCTGACTGACTTTTTGTACACACAGTTTTATCGTTGGATAGAAGACGGTCATTCAAATACATTGGCTCAACAAGCAAAAAACGGTAAAAAACGGACTTAAAGTGTTATAATGGTTCTCAGGTCCAGATTTACATTCAGTTTAATTTTACATTACTACAAAATGGCTATGTTTTAACGCAGTATATATAGTAGTTTTGGTAAGTTGAAAATTACTAAATGCATGTTTATTAAAAAGTTTGGCAGTTAAAACTTGATAGTAAAATAAACAAAAATAATTCATAAACAAATTGGAATGGATCATTGAATAAATATTGAGCAGTAAAATAACTAAAAAGGGCAGTTACATGTGGGCATTTAACAAATTGAAATAAGCTGATAGGTAATCTCATTCTAAGCAATTCTAAAACGATGTGGTGGTAAAATGTATTCCTCGGTAGTGCAGTGTGTTACGTGAAATTTTTTTAAAGTGTGTTCTATGATTTACTTGGGTACATGTTCTAGTTATGAAACAGGAAATGACTTTCGATTTGACTGACATAATAAAATAAAACAAATTATCACCACTAGTGATTGCTTTAGTTAAATCAATTTGGTAGGTTTGATACAATAAAAGGGAAAAAAATTGCTTAGAGGCTATAATGAACCTATTGTTCGCCGCTCTAACGAAAATTTACCTTTGTTTTCAATCGGTCTGGGATCAGGTGTTTCCGCTACCTGTGATTTGCCTAAGTATTTATCGAACTGCCCATTCCATCATTTTACTGGTCATTCATTTATTAGACTGCTTTCGCATTTTTAGTCCTGAATTTGTAAGATGAAATAAATGGCCAATTTATTTTTAGTGAACGTCTATGTTTTAATATCGCATAAATTTACGAATCGCCTATAAATAAAACAACTGACCATTATTTTTATGAACCGATCATAATAACCTCCCGATTTTTTAAATAACAGTTAAAAAACTTAGTAGCCTTACAAAATGTTATAAAATCACGATTAGTTGAAATCTGTACAAAAAGTTCATTTTTATACACTGAGGATGATAAATACTAACGAGAGAGGGGTGTTTAATCATGTTTATATGATTTATTTTTTCACAAAGATAAAATTTGCTTGAGTCTCTAGGATCAGGTCATATTGGGCTAGTTTCTATATTTGTGTAAGAATAGAAATACACTGATAATTATTTTTAAAAACAAGAAAACCTAATCAATTATCTGTAATGGTGTCTTCCTCTTCACTTCACTAAATGTTAATATTTTCAAAATTTCCTTTTTTAGGGTGGGATATGAGGAATTACGTATCATTTCTTTGAGGCTTATTTTATAAAAAATATTCAACCGTATGGAGTCTAGAGTTGGTATGTTTTGAAAATTAGTTTTAAAACAAGTGACTGAAATGTAATGATGTGATATATTGTGAGAATTGGCTCTGTGAGCCCTTTCATTAGATACCATACACAATAGGTTTCAGACTATTTTTATAACTATACAAAAAAAGATGACGTTATAACTCCACTCCTTCGTATCAAAATCAAAATCCTAAGCCCAGATCAATCGTTCCAATTTTCATGCTTTTAGCTTCATTTCTAACTTCATCATTTGCAGCTTTTTTTACTTAATTTCGGGGTGTACCGCTTACACTATAAGACATAATTTTCAGTTAGATTTTGGGCGATTGTATTTACAGAAATAGAACAGAAACAGTTTTGATAAACTAAGAAATATACAAACAGGAAATAAACATAATTAATCACTCAATAATATAGGTATAAAATTATAATGTATTTTCACAAAATACAATAATGTTATGATCAACTGCGTAACCTATATATTTATTCACTAATATAATATATAACAAAAGTTTGCTTTAAATAGGTTGTGTACGTTGTGGTCAAGAAATATATTTCAATTAAGTATATTTACATTCCATAAAAGTTTTGAAATACAGGTAAACAAGTTCGAGTTATCTGTCAACTCTTATTTTATTTATAACCAAAGTGGCACTTGATCTCCTTGTTTAACGGTAGGTTGCTAAGATAAGGTGGTGAAAACCCACTGATATATTATCGGCGCAAAAGCACATAATGAAATAAATGAGACAGAGACAAAGATGCTATGGAGCGGTCAATTATCATATTTCTCATTTGGTAGAGTTTGCATAGGTGGCTGAAAGTTCCCAAGAAACGTCTCTATCTACAAGCCGCCCCGACTTCCTAGACCTATTTGAAAGTTGGTTGTCAAATGCCGCGTAGACCATAACGCGAATCTTTCGGTTGAACCCTACACGACTACGTAAAGTAAGTACTGACTACTGACGTCTATAGCGAAAGAGGTAGCCTTCGCAATATATGCCTGTCACATGACAGCACACATTTACAATTGACAAAATGGTAAATTTTCAACCGAGTTCAAGAAAAGGAGGAGGTTCTCAATTCGACTATTTGATTTTTTAATGTTTTTTTATGTTTGTTCCCTCATAACTTTCGACTGGGTCAACTGATTTTAATCATTCTTATTTGATTTGAAAGCTGGTGATGCCCGTGAGGTCCCATTTTAATTTGGTCCAGTTCTGACAGTGGCATCCATGGGAAAACCATATAAGTCTTAAATCTAGATAAACCATATGTGCGACAAATGGACGAATAACTCAATATCACGCCAACCGATTTCGATGTTTCTTTTTTATTGGAAAGGATATAGTTTCTTCAAGTTTTTCTTCAAGGGTAGTTTGATGAGAGTTTGGTTAGGTTCTGATTATGGGATCCATGACAAAGTAACGAAACTCTTTAATTCTTAGGAGCAATTGGACGATACTTTTTCGATGTATAAAATAAATAAGAACTATTCACTGAAAATCAAGAAATAAACAAAAATTGTAACAAAAAAAAACCAACTTCAAAAAAAACTATTCCAAAACAAAGCACTAAAAAGTAAAAAAATAATTGCGTATTCTTCTAAAACTTAGGTATAGGTAGCCAATGTAGGTTTGTAACTACATACATACGTAAACGTGATATGTAAGAAATAGGTATATTGTGGTGTTTCCTTGACTGAAACCGACTCCAACAATAACAATAATTGTACCTACATTATATTATCGTTTAAGTTTTAGAAGAATACGCAATTAATTCTTCACTTTTTGGTGCTTTGTTTTGGAATAGTTTTTTTTGAAGTTGGTTTTTTCTTTGTCATTAAAGTTGGTTTTTGTCTATGATGTGATTTATCTGTTAGGTAGTAACTATTAAGTAAGCTGTGTCCCATCCAGCGCCGAAGACGACCACTGAGACCCACATAATCCTTCCTAGGTTTCCTGAATCCAGTGTCCTGAGAATTTCTTATATGCATTTTCTGACAAAAAATAAAGGTGGATCAAAATTGTCGGAAGACCAGAGGGCTCAGACGTGGCGGTGCAGTGGACTTGAAATATACTCATTGCCTGCTCCTGTACATATACATTGCTGGCCGCCCAGGGCTAGGGGGGACAGTTGTCCACCCGGTCCACTCGGTGCGAGCAGCGATGTGCCACAGCCACACCCGGTAGCAAGCAAGCAGTGGTGTTTCCCAGGTCAAGGGTACCAAGTCTCCATTCGCAAATGCTCGCCCTTAACAATGTCAAAGGCACCAAAATGACACGACAAATGGTCAGTAAATCAAAATTAAGCGAAACCACAAAGATTTTTCTCACTGGTCTCAGTTATAGACAATTCAACATACGCGACAAACGCGCGTACACGGGCTTATTGCGGCGTGTTAGCTCGAACCACTAGTGGTGAGTCAGCATCTATATGGATTTTAAAAAACACTAAGAAAAGCACGTTAACGCTCGTACGAGTTACGCGTGTTGCTTAACGCGCACCTGTAGCCGCCGGGTCTAGTTCACTATATCGATAATCATTGCATCGACAGTCGCTATATCGAAATCGTTCTATCGAGGAGTCATTGCAGCGTGAGTTCCTTATATCGACAGGTCACTACATCGACAGTACATCATATCGATGGCACGTTGCACCGATAGTACACCATATCGATGGCACGTTGCACCGATAGTACACCATATCGATGGCACGTTGCACCGATAGTAGACCATATCGATGGTACGTTGCATCAACAGTACATACGCTTCCAAAAATGAGGTTTCATGCGCGTTTAAAACGCTAGTCTGAAACCGATTTAAAAGCAATAGGTACATTCAAGTTTTTTACCGTTTGCAGTCGTTCACTAACGGTTATTTCTGGAATATATGATGGGTTTTACCCGAACGCAGTGTGGAACATGAAAACATTGATAAGTACCTATTTCAAACTAGCTGTTACAAGTAACTTCATTTGTGTGAGTATAGCCTATATAGTATTTTTTTTCCTCCTGTATATAAATTCTGAATTATTTGCAGTTTTAATAATAAAGTAGGGTTCAGTATTAAGTGCTTTTTACCCGTGTGCGTAATGGAATTGTCTGGAGAACTGCACTGCAATATGTAGGCGGTGGAGCAGATTCTCTTGGTGGCTAGAGGTTTGAGGGTTATTAGGGCCTACAGACGGTGTTAACCAGCAGGCTGCAGTGCGAGCTGTTCTTGCTCGTTCTTTTTATTTTTTATCACGGCACGGTAAGAGTCCTAAAGTGCAAACACATATCTGCTGGCATGTCAGTAGCAGTCACGTGGCAGGGTACGCAAATCAAATGGTGAAATAATCTACAGGATCTTGACCAGTAGTTACAGGTTTTATTGGCTAGAGGCAAGAGCCAGCAGCAAAGCCGAGCGTTGCCAAAACTTCAAAGGAATTCCTGCTTCGCAACTAAAGTGCCAACGTGCTATGAGCTTTGGTGGACAGGATTCCAACATACCAACCCTCATTGCCCCCGATGCCGATGTCGGCAAGCTATTCTCTAGGATTTTAACGGTTTAAAAAAGGGTCGGACACGCTATAGTAGTAGAGAGCTGATTATGGGATTATATTTTGAGCCTGTAGCTCTAGTTCTGAAAAGGCATACATCAGATTTTCTTTTTTTTTCTATTTTGTAATTAGCAAAATACGACAAGTCGACACGACGCTTGACTTCAGTAACTCTTCATTTAGCCTCATCGACCTTCATCATAATAGGGGTAGCAGGTGGACTAATCTTCGTTTGCCACTAACGTTGGTAAAAACAGGAATGGTGTACGGAACCGTCTGAATGCAAACCGATTACACTTGGTTCAGATATAAGTAAACAAGCTGAGTTCCTATCTCCATTTAAATTTTTCATTTGTCATCCTCATCAGTCCGACCTCATTTATATTCTTCAATATTTTTTTCTGTGCTTACTGAATTGTAGCGTTGTGTAATTGTGTGTAACAAATTGATTCGTATTCTGTTCTCAATATAGGGAATCATAATAATACCTAATTGGATTATCTTTCGTATAAAACGCTACAGTAACTATTTTTGTGTTCAGTATTCTTAAATCTTCGCGGATTTATACTATGAGAAATAGTTATGATGAAGCCAATAATCAATCTACTATTAGTTCTCTTTGTGTACAACTCGTTAGTCATCATGACCATCACCATCACACGTGGAATCACCACCACAGAACGCCTGATAATACGTGGAATCACCAATACAGAACACCTGATAACACGTGGAATCATCGACAAAGGACACCTGCAATTGAATACCCTACGATTGTTAGCTTCCAAAATCTGACTTATAGATCTTATTTTGTTCTTACGCACTCTCCAACAGGATATTCATTACGACCCCTTCCACCTGACTTTGCTCCTTCAAGCTCTGGATCATATTCTGAGTTGGGTCTCTCACCAGGTAATTTACCAACTATACGCTCAAAACACGAGTATTGGGCAAGAAATCGAGTAAACACATATCAGAGTAATCCACAAAGCCAAGTTCCCCAGCAATCTTACTCACCTATGTCTTACCCAAATACTGTTTCACAGCAAACTCCATTTCACAATTATATAAATACTGCACAACAGCAAAACCAAAACCAACCTCGTTATGCAGATCCTATTCATTCACAACGAAATCTACCACCTATTTCCCCAAATACTGTACCACTGCGAATTGCACCCCACAACTCTACAGAAATACGTCAAGATCTACTCCGTCAATATGTAGAAACTACTATCCCATGGCAAAATCGGCCCCGCACTTATCCAAATACTAATATACCAGAACAATACCCATCCCGTACCTATCCAAATGCTGTATCACAGCAAAATCCAGAAGGCACATATTCCGTACCTACCAAACTAGAAAAAAGTCCACGCAGTGCTTTTTCTGGCAAATCTGTCCCAGAGTACAATACACCCACTAAGTATCCAAATGTTGCACAGCTAAACCCACGCGTTGGTCCTACGGACAATTCTATACCACAGTACAGTCCGCCTCCTATCCATCCAAATCCACACCATACATATTCAGTAACTACTGCGCCTCCGCTAGCTCCACGCCGCGCTAATGAAGGCACCATTAACCCACAACAAAAACTACCTAGCACTTACCAAGGCTTTACTTTGCATCAACAAACGTCTCCACCACCACGACCATATCTAGGCTCTAACGGTGCGCCGCAGCAAAATTCAAACCACACATATTCAGTGCAGAAGCCACCTAGCGCCGATGCAGGCACTACTTTCCTACGGCAAAATCCATCTCCCACTTATCAAGAACCTGCAGTACTGCAGCAAACATCTTCACCACTACGACAATATCAAGGCTCTGCTGTACTCCAGAAAAATATTTCTCGTGGTAACCCAGAAAGTAATGGTCCACGGCAGAATTCGCTCGGCCCTACACAGACCGTAATACCAAAACGCACAAATTCCGAAAAGCCAAACCCAACGTTGCTGGATCCAATACTGATCTTCGTCGAGGAGTTGTTCTGTGATGCCTACTTCATCGAACGGGAGCAGCAGCCATATTGTAACAATGGAACTAAGCAAATCTTTGATGGACCTGGCTACATCCTGTACATTCCAATAAAAGGTACTTATTCATTTTTATTAAATTAATGCCTGATATTAACCGATTAAGAAATTCTTCTTTAAGCCTTCATGGCCGAGTGGTTAGAGCGCTCGCCCCGAAACCAGAGGTTCTGGGTTTAAATCCCAGGTCGGGCAAACCATGTTTTCAGATTTTCCACAACACATTTGGCAAGTGAGCTGATTAGGACAATACACACCCATGATAGCGTAGTCAACGCTATCATGGATGTGGATTTGTCCTAATTAGCAGCCATGAAAATCAAAGATAGAAGATCCTTTGTCCAGCAGTGGAATATCATATGAGCTGTATGTGTTAAAGTTACAATAGCGTAAACACAGTTAAAAAAATTGGCACACACTATAATGCGAATGAAGAATGTAAAGAACAACTTGGCCAGGTTCATCAAGTTTAGTATAATGTACATGTATGTATACCACCCTTGTTGAACTGCTTGAAGATGACTTTTGAAACAGTTCCTTAAAGCAGCAAAAAACGAGCTCGAAAGAGGCTTCCGCAGAATTCGTTTCGGAATCCTAAAGTTGAACTCCAGTATGAGACCTAAGGCTTCATTGTCACTAAAATAATAATGGGAGTAGGAGCGCTCTTCCAGCACATGAGTTTCCTTTCTCTTATTAACCCGGGTTCTTCAGGCGGGGCGTGATGCAGGCCTTCAAGGTGAGCTTGACCAGTTCAATAGTTTTATTTCTGGAACTTACGGCCCCTTTCTATCTGGTGGAGTGAGGTCATATTCGGGTGCACAATAATAAAATTCCGCCTGAATTAACGAGTGTCGTTTTACTAGTTTCCAGGAAGGAGTCTATCCAAGTGAAGATCAAGCATCGAGTGCTGTCAGTTGTCGCAGCAGGCGCAGGTGGCCAGCCGCAAAACCAGCTGCTAGTACTGCCCTCTTTCGTCAACACACGCAACGTCGGCTGGCAGTATAATAAAGGGCTCCAAATCTACTTCACTGTGAAAAACCAAGGCTCTTGCGGAGGCAGCTTCGATGATACAGTTAGAGCAGTGCCCAGGATTGCAAGAGATCGGTTTACTCTGAATGATGTAGACCTACCGTTTTTGACCTGATAATGAGTTCCCCAATATTTTGTGAGTCTTTGGTCCACTTTGGTCACAGGTACCTACCTACCTACTATTAAAAAAGGGCTATTATACTACAAAAGACTACCTTATAGATAAAAATGCCTGGGTATAAGCGCTCTGCTCGATGCGGGATTAAATAGCTCTATTGTAACAGATGTTTTATTGTAAGAGTTAATAGGTACCTTGTATGTATGTACTAACTAACAATTTTTGTTTTTGAATTGTTTAAATGAATTCTTGTTATTATATTCTTTTATGGTTGGTTTTTTCTCTTTGTTTTATATTCTTTTAGGTTTATTTGTATCAAAATGACACACTGCTTGTACTTTACTAACGCCTGTTGTAAACCCAAAACAAGTTTAAAAGAGTAACTGCTGAGTTTCTCGCCGGGTCTTCTCAGCAAGAAACAACTCCGACGCGGTGGTAGAGTCGCATTATGTCTGTATACTGTTTATTTACATATCCATATTATTATGGTATTTATGTCTATTATTTAGTATATTTTGTTGTAAATTTGACGATTTGAAAGTACTGATACAGTCTATTTGAATAAAGTTATTTGAGTTTTGAGTTTGAGTTTACGATTATTGTGAACTGTCCTGATTTTTTTGAAATAAGTAATGTACTTAAAATTTTTTAGCTAAATAAACAATTGGAAGGGTCTAGTCTGCCACCAGTGGATATTTAGTAAATAGAACTATCAAGCCGCTAGAGGTGATATAAGAAAATAATTATTTCATATCCATTTTGCAAACAAATAAAGCTTTATTTTGAATAGAAATGAAAATACTGCCCTGCCATTGTTGGTAAGATAAAAAAAAAATTAATTATTCCGCTATTAATATGATAAGAATGATGGTAATCTGCAACATAGTAAAACAAAATAACACCGCTAGAGCACAGAATAGGTAATAGTTTTCCGTGATAGAGGTAGAATAACAAAGAATTTTATTGAGTCACAATTTTTGGGCTTCTGTTGCTAAGAACTTTCGCTTTTTCATACCTACGTAGGTAGTTTGATTATAATGACTATAGTAGTAGTATCGATAATAAGTACTGATTAGGTAGTAAGTTAAATAATGATACAAAAATATCTAAGAGAAACACGTTTGCTATAAGAAATGCAACATCTTTTGAGTAACGGGAGAGTTGCAGTAACGCAATGCGTAAATGTAAAAAAAATCTAACGTTGTAAGATGAAACGAATCCAACAATGGTGAAAATGAAATGGCTAAGTTCGTTGACAATTAGTTGGTAACTTCACAAAAGAATTACTGAAATATTAATATTTTATGCACAGTGATATGGTTGGGGAAAAAGTCTTTTCGTATATGGTATGTATGAACTTGCAATAAAATCTCTTTTGCTATACTATTTGTATCTGGCTGGTTTTGGTATCATTAAAAGTTTAATTTTTTTTTAAGATAATTCCAAATTCGAATTAGGAAAATGTGTGATTTTCTTACTGTCAAGTTGAGTGAATCAAATGAAGAAATTCGATACATTTTGCAATTTTACTACAAAAAAGGTAAAAATGCAACGCAAGCCGCGAAAAAAAATTGCGATGTTTATGGACCTAGTGCAGTGCCTGTGAGAGTAGCAAAAATTTGGTTCAGTCGATTTCAATCCGGAAATTTTGATGTCAAAGATGCACGTCGCTCTGGTCGCCCTATTACGGATAAATGTATGCTATTTTTGAAAATGTGGAGCAAGATCGGTATATCAGTAGTTACGACGTGGCTGAAGAACTGGGAATTGACTACAAAACAGTTTTGGCACATTTGAAAAAAACTGGGTACACAAAAAGCTTGATATTTGGGTACCTGACGAGCTCACTGAAAGAAACCTAATGAACCGTGTACTCATTTGTGATTCTTTGTTACGATGTAATGAAACCGAACTATTTTTAAACAAGCTGATAACTGGTGATGAAAAGTGGATCACGTACGACAAGAACCTGCGAAAAAGGTCGTGGTCAAAGGCCGGTCAGGCTTCACAGACTGTAGAGAAACCCGGGTTAACTCGCAATAAGGTGATGCTGTGCAATGTGTGTGGTGGGATTGAAAGGGCATTATTCATTATGAGCTGTTACCACCAGGCAGGACCATCGATTTTGAACTCTACTGCGAACAACTTATGAGATTAAAGCAGGAAGTTAAAAGAAAGCGGCCGGAATTAATCAACAGAAAGGGTGTGGTTTTTCATCATGATAACTAGACCTCACACATCTTTAGCCATTCAGCAAAAATTAAGAGAGTTTGGCTGGGAAGTGTTAATGCATCCGCCGTATAGTCTTGACCTTGCACCTTCAGATGTTTTGGTCTCTTCAGAATTCTTCAGGCAGTGTCAGGTTACCATCACGAGGATACTGTCAAAACCACTTGTCGCGGTATTTTGATAAGAAGCCTCAAAATTCCTATGGCAATGGGATCATGTCCCTATCTACAAGATGGCAAAAAGTAATCGAACAAAATGGCACCTACATACTGTAGTTAAATGTAAATAAACTATATTAAAAAAAAATTGAATTTTCTTAAAAAATGCGAAGAAACTTTTTCCCCAACCAATTATTTCAATTACTCATAGGTTGTGGCAGAATAGCTTTTCATGTTAGTCTGCCGCTACTCTTTCCCTGCATTATCTTTATGTGTACCAATTTTCAATACAACTTTATTTGTTTGCAATATGGAAAAAATTGCAAACAATAACGTAAGGCATTTTTTTTTTCGTGTGTTTCCTCTAGCGGCTTGATAATTATATTACTAAATGGCCACTGGTTTCAGACTAGACACTTCTGAACAATATTGTTTATTGAATATTATTGAAAAAAAATAAGGAACAAGGCGTAACATGTTACGAATATCGTTCATGTTTACAAAAAGATAGCTAGTTTTTTCTGGAGAAATTAAACATCTGATGTCGTTTCTTAAAGGTTTATTCTAAAAACAAAATGAGAAATTTAAAAGAAGTTGTATGAATTGAAAAATATAACATTTTGTTTTTAAGTAAGTATTTAGGAGGTATTGCTATTTTTAAAAAGCTTGGGTATGTTCGTATTTTTAAATTTCACTAAAATCCTTTATCTTTTCACAAACCATTTTTTTTTTTTATCTTAATAGTAAATGTTTATAATTGTTTAAATTTGGTATTTTCAAAAATTAAACTTCAAGGTTGTAGCCGCCACTGACATTTTTACTAAGGCCTTCCCTTCTGTGCTGATGAAGCACTGCTCCACTTCACTTCCAAGTAGTCAATACATATTCTCATTGAGGACGCGTGCTCAGAATCAACGCAGAAGCTGCGTGTTCCACTTGGTACCATTGTTGGATAATTTTTAAATGGCAGCTTTTTTCAAAACCTTAAAAATACTCTAAAACCGATCAAAATATGTTTTTTCAAATCCACCTCTTCTCTCTTGAAAAAAATACTGCCCTATGTGCTTCCCAATCGCTTCTTGGTCTCATGCATGATAGGGCGCTATGTGGACCGCCAGTTGCTTCGGAGGCTTCGACAGTCTTGTCCAACTTGTCAACCAAGAGCAACTTTTTCGGGTTATTTTACTAGCTTCGTGTAATATGTCCTTAATATTTAATAGAGCTATACAAACAAACCGCCAGAGAAATAAAGGACTAGCTACTATTTAAAGCATAATAAAATAACATATTATTTCTGAAACTTAGCAGTAACCAATACATAAGTATTTAAAGAAAAGACATCTGTGCTCACTAAGGGCCCGTTCAGATAGAAAGAGAGGAAACGAACAAAACCTTTGTCTGATAGCTGTCAGGTGAATTTCATCGGGCTCCAGGCACCAGTAAAATTCGCAAGTGTCAGAGTGATAAACGTCACCCGAACCCGTACCGAAACAACTACGAAACTGTCAGGTGACAGCTCGGTCAACCTCGGTTTCACTCGTTTTGGAGTGACAAAAGACGAACTTTACCTCGAGCACAACATTGTAAAATACAAATCCAAAGAATAACTTTTGTACATACAACTCACACTGACAAAATTGCCGCTGTCTCGACAAAAAATGAACTAGTTTTACCTTTGAATGTGCTAAAATATCTCTGAACCGCTTAGTGTTCTTTATTTAACGGGGTATAATATAATAAAGTACACCATTTCACTGTTATTTATGCGTCGTTTTGTAAAGAAATAAAAAATGATATCTTTTTGAATTTATGAGCCACTTAAACACGGTAGACATTTACACGTCGGTTTGAAACTACGATAACTTTGTTTAAATATACATCTCAAAATCCGCTGTTTCAAAGCTCTACATTTTGCAGTGAAGAAGATAAAGGCATTGGAATGAAAAGATGTTTACATGGATGGATGTCATATCCCCATCTATCGTATACCTGACCAATGAGCATTGGTGGCAATGGGCATGTGCTCCATACAAAAGATACAAATATAATACAAAATAACTAGATGGGCTTTTGCCAGGTGACAGATGACTGGCTGAAAAAAAAAGATCGCATTAATACTGTAGATTATATTATGTTAACTTCAGCTTCTATACACAGTTCAGGAAGGAAGATGCATATCGGTTTGTTCCGGTATACGAAGAACTCAAGTTAGATGATAGATCATATATATAGTTCTTCGTCTTCTTGGATTATGTACTATTAGTCATAAGTGTATCATGTCCCAGAATCGCTCAGGCTCAAGGCTGGTTATAAATGAGGACAATTTTGTTGAGCGGCTTTCAGATTTTTGCCGAGGAAAAATATCAAACTCAATTTAGCTATAAAATGATATGAGATCTGGAGTAAATTCATTATTGAGAGTGATCTGAACGATTTTTTTGAGTATCCAATGGGAAAGCAGCATTCATGTTTGCACGTTTATTTTTATGCTAGTTAATCTTATTTCAGTTTTCTCAATGGCTACCCGGGTACGATTACTAGCAAGCATATCGCAAGTCGGTGATTAGCCCATAATTTAACCATTGGTGGTGACTTGATTATGAAGTTTAATCATACGTAACCACTCTGGGTATAAATTACCAAAAACAAGGGTTTTTTGGTAATCAGGAAAGGCAGCTTTGATAAAACATTGTGTAGGCGGGAATTGACGTTCCTTGCTCCATTAGTTTCCGCTGATATGAACTCTATAGTATAAAACCGATACCCATCTGCTGTTCAATCTAAAGAATAAATTAAGTGGCACTGCTGTTGGAGACTGAGGTTTTTAAGCAAATGTGTCAATGCAAAAAACGTTAGCAGGCGCGAGGCGGCATTTCCAAGAGGCATTTCGTAGGCAGTGATGTGATTACAGATTTTTAGGCATCCCGTAGACTGACAATAAAGAATCTCTACTATTTAAAGCTAAACAGTCTTTCTTCATCTCTTAAGAACAACAACTGCAGATGGTTTGAGGGGGTGTAGCGTCTCCATTTCGAATATTTAGAAAAAGGGCTATAAGGGTGCCCCAGAATGTGGCATGGATTGAGGCGTGACTAGACAAATGTTAAGGAAGCAAAAAGACTAAGCCAGTTGGTCACTGCCAGGGATAGGAGCCTTTGAGGACAACTATACATATGACGGATCATCTGAACTTGTTCTGTGTCTGGTTCTCCGTTTTTATTATTGGGTTTATTTTTGAAAAAAGGTTAGCATGAACAATAATCTGTATCATCAGCTTCATTCAATCCACCAGCGTTTCATATAGCAAATAAACAAAGGGTAGTAGTAACTACTTTTTATCAGGCACATCGTCCGCTTGTCTGTCTTTTCTTCTTATAAAAAGTCATTTTAGGGACGAACACAGAATTGCCAATCATAATACCACCAAAAGCGATCGCTGTCGGTATGCCTACACTGTGAAGGCGCGTGGATCGGTTCTCGTTGCCCGAGTGAAGGCACCATGGAGTTAGGAAACCAAAGTAGGGACTGCAAGCGTGGACTTTCTCAACATAAACATTTCGACGAAAGTAGTGTAACTATAGTAATTAAAATTTGATATATATAATATTAACCCAAAAAACACGGTCTCTAAGATGAATATAGTATCGTTATTGAAATTATCTTGTTGAAGAAAAATATAACTACTTAACACATATTGACGTTGCCATTGACTGGCCTGTTGGCGCAATGGCAACGATCCTGCCTTTAGCGCCAGAGGTCGTGGGTTCGATCCCCACTCATGACAAATATTTATGTGACGAACATTTATTTTTGTTGTGTGTCTGGGTGTTATTATCTATTTAAGTATGTATTTAGAAATATTTAAGTATGTTTATCAGTCTCTGACACCCATATTACAAGCTCTGCTTAGTTTGGGGTCAGATGATCTTGGTGTGAATTGTCCCAGATATTTATTTTATTTATTTACATAAAAGTATGATAAAAACGTACAAGAAAAATGAATATCAAAATTTCGCATAAAATACATAAGCTTGATTTTTCAATAACTATGGTCAACATTCGTGGCTGATGATAGCTGATCATCATGAATTCGTTGCTTCATCTTCATGTATCTCAACAACAAGATGTGATTTTCAAAATTCACGGTTTAGAATAAACACTTATAATGGTTTTATACTTCAAAACAACACTGAAGACAAGTTCTATTAGGTTTAAGTAGCGTAACGCCCTCTAAGAAAGCATCAACAAGTTGTATTGATGCTAGTTTTCATTGATAGTGGACTTTTCTTAGCAGTAGGACAGTAGGTATACTTAAGGCTTGTTAGTCGTCATTATGTTTTTTGATTTTATGCCACAAGATGTATGCCAATTGAAATTATGGCCAGAGACTTTATACGTTACGATGTGTCACTCAAATAAACATTTACTTGCTTAGTTCCTTCACTTCGTGCTATTCTGTCGAAAGATGCCACGTCCTCTCTTTTATTCATCGCTCCTCCACTCAGTATGCAACAGTCCCAGTCAGATGAGATGGAAGATTGGAGTAATATGTTCCTTGCAGATCTCCGACTGTGAACGGTAAATGTCGATTTCTTGACAAATAGTATATTTAAGGGTACATGTTAGGAAGGGTTTACAGTCGAGTTCTTTGGATAATCAAATTTTACAATAAAATGCTTAAACTGACAATCAATTAACGTAAACATATTTTCACTAAATACCAACGCCAAGGCTTCTGGCTTGCCTTAAGTGGGTGACCTTTTCGGTTGCAATACTATTTAATTGATAATTGTGAATACCTTTGATGGTTGTTTTTTTCTATATTATACCTTGTCTTATATTTTTTTGATGCTTATAGCTATAGAATCAAGCAATATTTATAAATAATAACTTCATATACTATGAAAAATATCTGAGTATGCTTACAACGATGCAAAACTTATGCAATACGAGAACATACGTGGCCAATAGCGTAATTTTAAACTCAAGTTAAAATATCAACAAAAATCCAGATCTAAAAGTTATTATAGTATTTTTTTAAAGGACCATTTGGTGTGGGCCACATGTAGGATTTTCACTGCGAGCTTCCGCCAGAGCTTTTAGCGGACGGCTTAAGTACATACGAGTACATTCGTTTAATCAAAGCTTGAAAATGCTGGTATCGTCTACGGGCAATCTAGTTCTCTTTTGACCAGTCAAATGTGTCACAAGTAAATACTTTTAAAGGGTACTTGGCAAGAGATTTTTACGCAGCTTCAGTTCGTAAACTAACAAACTTTCTAACTAAAATAAGTTATTCGCTTTAGCTTTCAATTATCCTATAAACTCTAAAGTTTGCAGTCTAGAATAGCCGGTAGACTCTATTGAAAGCTTTTGCTTGTCTTAAGTTAGTAGTATATTAAGCTTAGAGACGACACTCTCACGACACCTTTCAACTAAATAAATTGTTTTGTTTCTTTTTCTAATGACGTGTAATATACGGAACGGTACCTAAGCCAAGTTTGACGGTTTGACAACTACTGCCCTGCTTAAGTATTTATAAGCAAAAGGAAGCAAAAAAAAATACTTGGGATTTGGTCGAGTTGAGGTTCGGTCAAGTTGGGCTTTCTGATCGCGTTAAGGGTTCCCAGTCTACATACGAAATTAAGGGTACACTGCTAAGTCAGAGTTTACTAATCCCCTGCTCTATCACGATGCGACAGCTTCGAACTATTGCAGAAGAAACCGCAGAACAGATAATTTAATCTAGTTTTAACCCTGAGCGTTATCAACGAGCGGTCCACGCGACCCTAACTCGCAAACACTAGGATTAGAATAAGCCCTGTTAATGTTGCAAACGAAACGAACCACACTCTACCTTATACCTCCGAGAATAGAAGCCAGTTTGGCGTTGGTTCAGCAGACTCTGTTGCTATCTTCGGAGACGAAGACACTGAGTAGGTAGAACTAAAATTTGCTAAAAATATAACGTAAGGTTAAAGTTCTTGCTAGTTAGGAGTCAGATACGACAAGACAGAAAGGTTTAGAGAAGTTACAATTTAGGGGAACCCACGCTAGTCTGTCCTTCATTCTTAGTGATTTACAAAAAATAAAATTAAAAATTTTAAAAACCCCCGACACAAAAAATAAACTCCAAAAACGAACAAACAATATTTTAAATTCACATGAGGTACTCGTAAGTTCAAATATTTTTATTTTCCAAGCATCGCGTCGCGTCTGGGGACCGCTCAAGTTTATAAAGTAATTTTCCAACAACAGCTAATTAATTATTACGAATTACATGTAGTGTACCTACAAGCGATCTTAAGTTTCATGCATAGTGTTCTTCGTAATGCCGCGTGCTGCGAGCTCGGTGTGCGGTATGCGGCGCGGGGGTGGGTGTCAGATGTGAGGGCAGACTACGTTGACGGTTGTGTCGATTTTGCGAATTTTTCGGAGTAAATTCTTTCCTCGCAATCTGCGACTACACCTGTTTTTCTGACTTAGCGGTCCCCCGACGCGACGCGACGCTTGGAAAATAAAAATATTTGAACTTACCTCATGTGAATTTTAAATATTATTTGTGTTCTTTTGTTCACTCTCTACTGTTTGAGGCCCCTATTTGCACCTATCACTGGATTGCGTCAAGAAGCGTTCTATAGCCCTATCTTTCTTAAGATCCGCAGTATCGGCGCGTAATCTCGTAGCCCCAGTCGTAGACACGTCGCAGCCAGTTCGTAGTAACTCTTAGTACCCGTAGCGACTTCTATTTTGGTAATGTTAAGGTCATCAAGCACGGGTCGGATGGGTGGCCGAATGAAAACACCGTATTTATACTATACAAGCAGCTAGTCTAGTTCCTATGTCTATTTGAGTTCAATACGTACACTTGCACTGTTTATGTTGTGACACTAGGTATAAGAGTACTAGTAGCAGTAATATGGGGGTTCTGCACCACTTTTCGACCCGAATATCAACCTTATGTAGCAAATCGCTTGTCGGTTATGTCGTTTTTTTAGTATGAAGACTTTTTTTCGATGTAAAGTAAAAGTAAAAGTAAAAAATATCTTTATTCATATAGACTTATAAAAAGTACTTATGACATGTCATGTAACATAAAAAAAAGGTAGCAAAAATATACTGAATAAAAATAAACTTACATAAAATAATACTATGATAGTTCATATCATAATTAAATATAATGTGACTCTACCACCGGTTCAGAGGTTGTTTCCGATCGAGAAGACTCCGGCAAGAAACTCGATGGTTACTCTTTTCAATCTTGTTTTTATACACAAAAATGGAATTGACAGAGTAAAGTCATAACAAAAAAGTGTGCAGAGGAGCAGATTATACCTAAGATGACCACAAATTCTTATCATTTAAAAAATCGTAAACACTATAATAACCCCGCTTCATTAACTTAGCTTTAATTTGTGACTTAAACTTGTGAAGAGGCAGTTCAACAAGAGTTTGCGGAATCTTATTAAAATATTTTACACATTGACCAACAAATGATTTCCCTACCTTATGCAGTCTTAGACTGGGAGTTACAAGCTTATTTTTATTTCTGGTATTGAGTTTATGAACATCACTGTTTTTCTTGAAGAGATGCAAGTTTTTACGGACATATACTACATTATCATAAATAAATTGAGAGTACACAGTTAAAATATCTATCTCTTTGAATACTTCACGAAGCGAGTCGCGTGGTCTAAGGTTGTAAATGGAGCGGATGGCTCTTTTTTGAAGAACAAAGATGGTGTTGAGATCCGCTGCCGAGCCCCACAACTGAAGACCATACGACATAACACTGTGAAAATAACTGAAGTACACTAATCTTGCTGTTGCGATATCAGTCAGGAGCCTTATTTTTCTAACAGCATAAGCTGCCGAACTAAGTCTTCCTGCCAGGGCAGAAATATGCGGACCCCACTGTAACTTGGAATCGAGAGTAATTCCCAGAAATACAGTGGAATTCGCAATCTCTAATGGTTCGTTATTCATGTTTATAATGGTATCGACCTGTCTTACATTGGGCAAAGAAAATTTTATACATTTGGTCTTCTTAGCATTAAGCAGTAAATTGTTACTCGTGAACCAATGCAGTACCTTAGAAAGAGTATTATTTACGTCGTCAAGTGCTTTGTTACTTCTATCTACGTTAAAAATTAGAGAAGTGTCATCAGCAAATAATACAATCCCACATAGGTCTTTGACAAAATAAGGCAGGTCATTTATATAGATTAAAAACAGCAGAGGACCCAATATTGATCCCTGGGGCACGCCCATACGTATGGTGGCACCGGAAGAGTTCGTACCATTGATACTCACTTTTTGTATTCTATCAGTGAGGTAAGATTCTATAAGGCTAAGTGAAATATTTGAAACACCGTAATGCCTCAGCTTAATCAGTAAAATTTCATGATCTACGCAGTCAAATGCTTTTGATAAATCACAAAAAACTCCTATTGCATCTTGCTTGCCTTCCCACGCATCAAATATGTGTTTGATGAGCGCAACACCTGCATCGGTTGTATTCCTATTTTTAGTGAATCCAAATTGATTACTATGTAATAATTTATTCAAAGCAAAGTGAGAATGTAATTGATTCAATATTATTTTTTCAAAAATGTTTACTTATAGCTGGTAGAATAGAAATAGGTCTATAATTGGATGGGTCACTTTTCTCACCTGACTTATAAAGGGGTATGACTTTACTAAATTTCATTAAATTAGGGAACTGACCCTTGTCTACACAGTTATTAAAAAGTAACGCTAAACTAGGGGAGATGGCATCTATGACTGATTTAAGTATATCAACAGAAATACCCCATAAATCCTCCGTTTTTTTTATGTTAAGTTCTTTAAACGATTTGAGGATGGTATGAGGAGATATATGATCAAAGCAAAAACTAGTGGCGCACTCATTAACACTTGATGTGAGGAGATAACTAGCTAGCAGTGAACTAGAATTTAGTTTACTGGTAGTAATAAAAGGTATCTCAGAGAAAAATGATTCAAATGTATTAGCTATATCAACGTCAGACTTAATAATATTATCTTTAATTTTAAGTGAGAAAGAGTTATTGCGTGGTATGGACTTACAAGTTTCTTTGTTTATAATGTTCCAAGTCGCTTTGATTTTGTTTTTTGCTTGTTTTATTTTGTCTCGCAAAAACATGGACTTGGCAACATTGCAAGATTTTTTAAATATCTTAGAGTAAGATTTAACATAGTCTACTAGTTTGGGACTATGAAAGTTCGCTTTTAAATCATATAATTCGTATAATTTAATCCTACTTTTATGAATACCTGGAGTAGCCCAGTCACTGAATTTAAATTTAAATTTATCAACTGTCACTTTTTTTTTTTGAAAAAATGGTGTTATGTTCATACATTAACAGATTGAACAAATCCTCATACTGATCATTTATGTTCTGGTCTTGGTGTGATAAGTAAGGAAGTTGACTGTTTATATTGTGTTTAAATTTTTCTATACGTTTCTGAGTAACTGGTCTAAAAATAATATCCACCGATTGAGGGACATGACGGTGCTCAAATTTGGTTAACAGACCACAATGGTCTGATTTTAAACAATTATTTATTGATTTCTCCTTATAAAAATTTTCACAAAAAATATTATCCAAGCAGGTAGCTGATGACGCAGTGATTCTAGTTGGTTGATCAAAAATATTAAATAAATTGAATGATTTAAAAAGATTCAAAAATCTAAGTGAGGTTTGAGAAGAGTCTAGAATATCTACATTAAAATCACCACAAACAACCACCTTCTTGTTTGATTTACATACTCTCTTTAACACTTCTTCCAAAGTTTCTTCAAACAGTGAATAATCCGCAGATGGTGGTTTATACACACAAACAATAATAATCCGCTCTAACTCTGCACATGAAATTTCAATAGTTTGCTCAATTGAGAGTGCTACCACATCTTTGCGTTCTTTATACTTTAACTTATTGTGCAATAATATTAGTGACCCACCCCGAATAGCAGAAACTCTCATGAACATACTAGCGATGCTATAATTATCAAAACTTAACAGACAGTTGTGTTCCTTAAGCCAGTGTTCTGTTAAACATAAAACATCTATATTCATACTGTCAAGGAACAAACCTACCTCTAAATCTTTGCCAGAAAAGCCCTGTATATTCTGATGAACAAAATTCAGGTAATTACTGTTGGGCTTTTCTTTTGTCATAGATGGAGGTTTGCTAGAGGTTTCCTCTGTTGTCTTAATATCTAATTTAAATGATTTGGAACATGTTCCAAAGTCGACAAGTCTGTCTGCTCAATAAAAGCAGGTTCAGTAGCCAAAATATTGGCTGGAGAAATAAAAAAAGAGGATAGCGAATGTGCTATTTGTCGCTTAAAATAATTAGAAATATAAAAATTATTATATGTCACATGCAAATTATTCATATTAATTAATCTGTTGATGTCAATTACATTCATTAATTTACTGTTATGAAAAGTCACAGTATCTAATGTCAAATTCATTTTGTACCTCATCTCATTTTCTGTCTGTGGCAAACCTCTACTGTAAGGTAGTGTAAACATTATAATCTTCTTAACATTTAATAAACACAGGTTATGACAATGTTCTAACAGCTGTTTTTTGTTTAAACTACCTCTATTTCCAATAAATATAATTAAAATTGAGTTTTCATTGAACTTATGGCCTCTTATCTTGTTCATGATATCAGAGTAAGAGGCCCCCGGTGAACAGTGATTGGTTACTGGTTGGTTTAAATATGTGCAGACTAACTGGCCCATATTTTTCCCAATATCGTCACTAAACATTACAATATTGAGCATGATAAGACATCGTGAGATAACGAGGTGAAAGTTTCTGAGATTTAAGACCTCCAGAGGATCGCCGCCATTACGTGGAAGGCAGGAGATGATTAGGTTTTTTTTTTTCGTTCATTTGTGATGAAGGGGTAGTCGTGAATACAAAAAAAAAGCGAACGTGTTTAATTCAATTTATTCAGATTACAAGATCCATGGGTTGGTACCTACCTATAACTTAAAAAAGAATGTTAGAACTTATAACGAACATGAAAAAAAAAAGATTTATAGTTTTAGTTAATGATAGAACTTAATAGCTATAAAAACAAATAAGAGGTCAATGAAAAAAATATCTATATATTTATTTTATATTGACCCACGATAGAGTGTTTACACCGTCATCACAAATAAATCGTTTATCATCGTTAGCGCATAGAACTTTTTTTCTCTTGACTTGTGTGTATTCGTCATGCTTATCGCTTATAAATGTTCGCATGTTATCATACATTACGTTTTCTTGGTCAAGAGCATTTTTATAGTTGTCAAAATGGAGTTTTCGTACGATGGCTGCAGAGGTTCCTTTTGTTTATTTAACTGTGGTGTGTTGATTATCGTCTTCTTGAAGAAGATATGCATACATTTTAGGTCGTAAGCCGATAAATTCCTTGATTATTTTCCCATTACTTTCGTCTTTCATTAGGCCTATAACTTTTTCATTCACCAGTGGAAGATTGTAAGCGTTGTTTGCCGGTAGATCGGAAGTGTCAAAGCGTTTTAAATCACATCTTATATCTTCATAGAAAGTGTTAGTCGCGATTTCATAAATAAATGAATCTGTATCGGTATAGAGCAGCGTTAGCTGATCTTTATATTTAGGTAACATAAATGAATAATGAAAGTCATACATGACATACTTGGAGAGTTCTAAAACAGCAAACCAAATAAATGGGTTTATTATACATGATTTTTGTTTGAGACATTTGAATGGCGACAAAGTTTTCAGAGAATATTTTTAAAGCTATGAAAGTTTGGTCTGGTCAAATAGCGTGCCATACCATATTTACATTTTAGTTTTAGTTTTTACGTCATCCCAAGAATTTATTGGTTTAACGTCAACGAAGCAAGCGTGGGAAATAAAAAACTATCCGAATGCCTATGATAAGCAACATTCTTGCGTGAGAAATAAAAAGAACTGTTGTGCGATAATAGGTATTTATTTCCTCAATCACATTCACTAGTAATCAAATACAAGAAGAATACATATTCTGTAAAAAAAGATTTGATTTCACAGTCAACAATAGAACTCTTATCATATATGTCATCAATAATGTTGTAGGCTTCTTCAACTGTGGCAGGATGATGGATTCGAAACTGTTTCCGGAAAAAGTTCATACGATTTTCGTAGAAACCCTGGACTTTGTTCAACTGTCGTACTAGACAATCTATACATTTCAACACATATTCTATAGATTTCCACTCTTCAATGTTCAAGCTTATCGACATTTTTCTGATGTGAATAATGACAAATCGCTGATCATCATTCGTTTCAAAGTAGCTGATAGATTCCGTCGATGTGGGTGTCATGTTGAATCTGAAGAATTCAGCTATTGTATTAGCATTTTCTATTATTATCGAGCTCCATTCATGATGAGTAATGCATAGTTTTCCTCCAATATCAATACACACCTCTAATCCCCCCGTATTCGAAGAATGTTTTAAGAATGTTGATATGTATGAAACGGTGCTGGATAAGCGATACACATTTGAACATAATTCAAAATTGTCTGGTCTTGTCGGTATTGATGGATGGTATGAGAAAGCGGCCATCTCGTAAGACAACTGTCTGTTTACTAAGTTATTTTACGAATTGTATTTGTCAAAATACTGTATTCAAAAAATGAGTCATTAATCACCAAGCAATAGGCTGTGGTATTTGATGGTAGGTTTTTTTTAATTCCAGTTCTATTTTGATGTCTATCGCACTTCCCGAACGAATCGTATCATTTTGCCTAGAGCAATCGATTACCATCAAAGGCGTCTTTGTTTTGAAATGAACTGGATTGATTTGAACGTTTGAACTGTTTAAACCATAGTAGGATCTCTTAAAATTGATGAATGCCTCATAGATAAGTGAGAATAATCCTTTTTCAAAATCATTTGCGAATGAGTCATACGGATAGTACTACGAATTAAGGTATAAACGAGCGTTGTAGAAGTTACAGTGATCAAATACGCTCATATCTTTATTTTCCTAATTTTTTCTGTTAGTTTGAAAGCCAATGATGACGTATCGAGGTTTTTCCAGATGATTCATTTACTTCACAGTCCACACGTGTTTTTGAGATGTCGGTAGCACTGGATTTTCGTAGAGATCCCACGAGCGGAATGCAATCGGGATGGGAATGTTATTTTCAATTACGTTTAACAGGTTCAATTTTTCCTTATCAGATACCTTGATAACAGGCATCCGCCAAACAACTCGTGTCAGTTCAATCTTGATGTGCTTTGTCAAATCCTTGATAACAGAGCAATTCACATTCGAAGAGGATCTGTTTAATATCAGTTCATGTTTTGCATTCACTATCACCTTTTTATAGTCTTCAGCGAATCCCAACAGGTGGCGGAGAGAAAGAGAAATCTCCATCCAGTTCCTTGATGCTGTGAGTCCAACCGCTGTTTTCCAAAGCGTTGCTTTCATCTTTGCCGTAAGAGACGTATCCCTTCTTGAGTGAAGTGATACCACAGTTTTTTGATCTGTCTATCTCTACCCCATTTAACTCATAGCGAATATCTTGAAACAGAAAAGCTAGTGCATTGTTGACAAGGGTGCAGTCCTTTGTAATGTTACCCTCAATAATGAGATGACTTTCACATGGTAACACCACCATATCCTGACTGTTGATGCATATACGAATCTCATCATTATTCTTGTATGATTCATTGTATGGATTAAACGAATGATATTCTATGGTTTCTATCCTATCATCAAAAATAACTTGCTCCCTCACGTCTAAGATTGATGACGATGACAGTGACATACTTTAAAACCAAGTGACTGAAGAAATATAACGTTATCTTTTCTTAATTTACAATCTCCTGTTGGAGATGTTAACTCCGCTCTGAAGCTCGAGTGACTACTAGTTGGTTTCGCAATACCATTGATATATAGATTATCATGATACAATTTTTCTTATGTGTAGTTGGTGATATATATTTTCCTGTCTAAAGTTGACCAGCTTGCCTTGTTCGTTCACCAGCGAGACTTGAAGATGTTGTATAGTGTTTGTTTTCAACGGTAAGTAGATGGGGTTAGAAGGGCATTCTAATCTGATAACCTGGTGGGACTGATGGTGAAAATTCATGTTACAAATGAGCCTTGAATAATGTTACACTCGACTCTTATAGTATTGGTTATCAGTATGTTGATTGGCTCATCTGAGAAATGAATAATATTTTTCTGGAGAACCTTCCTTGAGGATCCGAAAATTCTTCCGATACTATTCTCTTTATCAAAGTGGATATCATAATGTGGAGAGAATAATACACATTTTAATGTGTTCACGTTAGTATCCATATCAATCAATTTTTCACCATCTCCCTTACTCTTTCTAAGAAGTTCCCCTTCTATACAATAAAAAATGTTTTCCAGCTCATAAGAACCTTCAGGTATAGTAAGTACTATGTCTCCGTAATGTAAAAGATTGTTACTAGTATCAACATTTGGTATGGAATTAAAGGTTTTCAAATAAATTATAGCACATTCGAATTTTTCGTGATGGTTCCCCAACTCTATCGGAGGTAGGAAATCAGCGTCCAACGCTGATTTCGTATCATTTAATGTAATAGTAAGAGACATTGTTTCAGTTCGAGATAAACACAGTAAATGATAAGAAAAAATAGTTTTCATTCATTTATTCAATACATACAAGCTTGCAACAGGAAACTTAATGAATTATCTTCACAACAGCTTTAAGCGTACCTGTTATCAGTAACAGATCTGATCATATTATAACAGCACCTGTTTAATAGATCTTATTTTAATCGAACAGTTGTTATCAGCAATCAGCAACAGATCTGATCATATTCTAACAGCACCTGTTTAACAGATCTGATTATATTCGAACAGCTGTTATCAGCAATCAGCAACAGATCTGATCATATTCTAAGAGCACCTGTTGAGTTAGCAACAGATCTGTTAACAGGACCTGATTATAATACCTGTTCAGTGAACAGTAAAACTAATCCTACAAGTTATCAGTAGAAAACTTAAACATAAATGTCCACACTTGAATTTATTGTTTTTTCGAATATTATTGTAACTATATTTAAGGTTAACGTTGCTTCCGCTTTTAGACATGTATTGTAGAAATTCCTCAGGAGGTCTTAGATTTCCATAGCTATCAAAGTATTCACAGTCTTAATTTTTTTTCACGTACGCAACCCAATGTGTGCCTTTCCCCTTCGAATCATCAAAATTGATTATGCCTGTTTCATATTTCCAAGGTGGTGATTTTCTTAACAAATCATCTCTCATAATCACTCCTCGAAAGTGGGGAATCCCCAATTGCTTTGCATAATGTAATATTTCATAATCAAAGAGAGCACGATTCGGTAGAGCAAGGTGATTTAGTTTTTTGAATATGGACTGAGGTATAGCCCCATTCCTTTCTTGTAAGGTGCGACGTACATCCCTTTTCCTATCGGCGATGGCGTGGAGACATCTTTTTTTCGTACCATCTCATAAATATTTTTAGCTGCTGTCGTAACACCACCGGCTAGAGAGCCTGCTGCAGCCAACGCTCCCAGTATTGGTATAAGAGGTAAAAACCCTCCTCTTTTTGGTAAAGGAATAGGGCTCTTGGTTTTTTTACATGTTTACCTTTAATGCTTTTCTTGGCAGCTTTTATGGCAGCAGCGACCAAGTTGTTGTAGTTTCCTCCTTTTTTAGCATGTTTTTTAATTACTTTTCGAGTGTTCTTAATCACTTATCACCTCGCTGTAAACGTTTTTGTAACTTTGTTCCTGGCCCACAGTAGTTATAACCAAGCAAATGCAATTCAAAGGGCAAGTTATCGATAGGGGATTTATCACACCACCACTCCTCACCGCTGAAGAATTTCTACTGTGAGGATTTTTATGTTGCACAATCATTTTAAACTCCTAACAAAAAGATCTCCTAACAAAAAGAGCTAAATTTGGTATATCTCCTTCCCATTCATTTAATTGATGCTCTCTACAGATTAAATGTTTTAATATTTCAGGATCACTCTTTAAATTCTCAGGTAACTCCTCCTCAGGAATGAAGCGTAATGAGGGTGTTAGATGCTTTAATATAAATTCTTTTGGGAGTTGTTTCAACTCTTCCATTGTTACGCTGGACGATAAGCTCATTATTATCTAATAAAAGACCGTGTCTACACTTTAACAGTTCAATTTAAAATGATAACTGATAAACAGAACACACGTTTATCAGTTAAAGATTGGAACTTTAATTTAGCTGATGATGGTAAATTCAAACACAGTCCACTGTTACCTAAAAGTATAAGATGTTTTATCTGTGGTCCATCTGGTTGCGGCAAAACTAATCTACTGCTAACTCTAATACTCGATCCTGAAGGTCTCAAGTTTCAAAACCTATATTTATATTCCAAGTCTCTCAATCAACCCAAGTATGTGTTTTTGAGCGAAGTTCTCAACAGAGTGCCGGAAGTACAATTTCACACTTATTCTGATAAAAATGATGTAGTATCGCCGGAAGAGGCACATTGCAACAGCGTAATAATATTTGATGACGTAGTGATGGAGGATCAAGAGTCTTTACGTTTATATTTTTCTATGGGTAGACATAAAGGACTAGATTGCTTTTATTTGTGTCAAACTTATAGCAAAATACCGAAGCAATAGGTACGCGATAATGCTAATTTTCTTATAATTTTCAAACAGGACGACTTGAATCTCAAACATGTGTACGATGATCACGTGAACACCGACATGCCGTGGGATACATTTAAAAATACCTGTCAATTTTGTTGGAGTGAAAGATATGGATTTCTGGTTATAAACAAGGATGCTGAAGTACACAAGGGTAGATATCGAAAAAGATTTGACGAATGTATAGTAATATAAATTCTAGTGATTACATAAATTTCTTCTCATTTCACAATGATCTCTACAACACAACAGGTCTTTGGTGATAAAAAGCTAAAACGGAAATTAATAGAGTCTGTCAACTCGGTTAAAAACAAAATAAAAATGCTAAACGCTGACAAAGCTGAACTCTCTTCTAGCCTACAAGAAACCTTTCAACCGATAACGCAACCGTTGAATACTTCAAATGAAACAATGAAAACAAAGTTTAATAAGAACATCCCACCACCTATCAAAAATGAGGGAAAATATAGCACATTATTGAAAAAAGAGGTGAAGGTTGATAATAGTAAAGATGATGATGATGATGATGATGATTACGAAGAAAGTGAGAGTGATGAAGGTGATGGTGAAAATCAAAAATATAGTGATGATGTTGAGTACTTTGAAGTTGCTATACCACAACAAAGTGGTGATAATATCTCACTCACGCAAAAATACCTCAATAATTTAGTTACCGATAGAGTTAATAAGGTTCCTTATGGGGTTCGCGTTAAGCAGAATGGTTTGTTTTTAGGTGACAGTGAAATACATTTTAATAACGATAAAATTACAAGACAAAATGAGAGTTTTGACTCCACTCCAGGTCTACTTGAACTTTTGTTTAAAACAAAACCAAATAAGAGTCTGATAACCAATGCTGATGTCACTAATTATAGAAAAATAATATCAGAAACAAATGCTCACAGGCGAGGTAATACATCTACAGGACAAATTCAAGGAGGAAAGAGTGAAAAGTATCAATTATACATAAAAAAGAATCAAAGTGAGGGATGTCTACAGCCGAAACCGCTCCTTATGAAAAAATATTATCCCAAGACTGATTATGTATATTGGGACAACCCTAATGAACTCATTGACCGCTTACGATTGCTTATCAGTTCGCAAAACGCTGGGAATAGTGGACATCAGAACGAAATTATATCAATTATTGAAGAGCTGACTGAATCTAACATTATAAGAAAACCACATTCATCTATATTGAGACGTATTCTAACGAAGGATCAAAAACTCTAACTATGACTATCAACAAGTTTGGTCGTTACCTTTAAGAAAGCTCTAATTCTCCTAAGAAAAAGCAAGGATTTCAACTGAACATTCTTAAAAGTAATGTGGATTTTGATAATCGACTATTAAGACGTATACGTAATGGAATATTAGAGAATGATGCAGTGACTAAAGCTCAGCTGGACGATCAACTGAATCTTTGTCTTTTGAAGATAAAAAACAATAATCGTGATATTTTACGACGAATTAAAAATCTTGAAAAGTCTATTAAAAGCAGTGAATCAGCAGCGGTTGTGGTGACGACGGCAGCGAAGAAAGTATGAGTAAATGGGATGTGGTTCAGGAGCTTCACAGGTCTGCTCGACAAATTTTACTCGAAGACGTTTTACACAGAGGGGCTTGGATGATACATGGCAGATAGATTTGATTGACTTGCAAAAGTTTTCGTGATATAATAGCGGTTATAAATACATTTTAGTGTGTATTGATACCATTTCCAAATACTCATGGGCGCAGCCGATAAAGAGTAAATCTGCTGTTAATACAACACGAGCCATGTCCAAGATATTAACCGCAGTGCGAGGTAGATGTCCTAAAAATATTCAATCTAACGATGGTCGAGAGTTTTTTAACGAACAATTTAAAACGCTCATGAAGAAGTTTAACATGAACCACTATTCTACTTATAGCGTAATGAAAGCATTAATTGTGGAGAGATTAATCAGAACCTTAAAACATTGGTTGTGGCAACACTTTAGTTTCCAAGGATCCTACAAATGGAGCGTGCACTTGAAAAGTATTTTAGAGCGATACAACAACAAAGTTCATCGTACTATAGGGCGCCTGCTGATGTGGATCATTCGAATAGCGCTTATCTATTACGTCACATTTATAACAATGTTAAAGTCAGAGGACCTTCAAAGTTCAAGGTTGGTGATTATGTTCGCGTTAGCAAATATAAATCGATGTTCTCTAAAGGATACACCGGAAATTGGAGTATAGAAATATTTCAAATATTGAAAGTGAATATTACCAATCCTGTAACTTATCAGTTGCAAGATGAAAAAAAGCAATCAATATTGGGATCATTTTATGAGCAAGAAATTCAAAAAGTGAAGCATTCCGATGTATATCTAGTGGAAAAAGTGTTGAAAAGAAAAGGTGATAAAGTTTTAGTTAAGTGGCTTGGTATGGATTCTAAAAGCTGGATTAATAAAGACAATCGAATACACTAATTTGTGTTTTTTATTTTATTCACCACACCATTGTATGTATATGTGTATGTGTGTGCGTGTGATTGGGTAAATATTGATTTAAATAAAAACAACAAGAAATGCAGTTATTATTATTAATTTATTATAAAACATAATCTAAAGAATACATGGGGTTAACTAATACTAAAAATTAAAAAAATAAAGATTTTACATGTTTAGAAAAAAATACAATTAGGTATTTAACTTCCGCTGACTACAAAAAACTAATAGTTAACTAATACTAAAAAAGACATATTAAACATGTTTATAAAAGCAGTAAACAATTATTACGCTTCTGCTGATCATTAAAAATAGACATTCGCAGTGATTACAAGAGCAAAACTAATAGTTAAATAATACTAAAAAAACATATTATACATGTTTATAAAAACAGTAAACAATTATTTCGCTTCTGCTGATCATTAAAAATAGACATTCGCAGTGATTACAAGAGACAAATAAACAATGTTGAAAAAAATTAATAGGAAGTAGTTAAAAAGATGACGGTTACCATAGAAACTATCTTTTACCACTAGCATCCGCCAACCAGCACCCAAAAACATTCACCTCATAACCACTACAATGTACAATTCTAGACCTATCGTATGGTGAAAACGCTGTATGCCTATTACAGGGAATTCCTTTAACATTATACTTTCCTAATAATTGGTCGAATCTTGGACATCCTAATGTTTCTAAATTTATGTGACTCATATACAATGAATTTAATAATTTTCTTACTACTATCCCGCCCTTGTAACTCCATACTTTTTCTTTATTGGGATCCATTTCCACTATTTTCTTAATAAATTCCTCATAAGAAATATCATTGTGGAAATTTTTTTACAACATTCCGTGAATGTTTTTGATACAATAGCGAACTTCCTTTCTGTGGTAACCATCAGCTATCAACGATTTCGGGACTTTTATATGGTATAGATGTAAATTTCTGTTATGACAATTGTAAATAGCTACTTCTTTATAAAAAATGGAGCCCCCCACTGGAAACCCATCAATGTCAATAATAAAAAATCACCATTAAACATTGTTACTGGATATCTATACAATCTGCACCTATCACTGACACTAAAAATGTTCACAAACAGGTTGGCTAACGACTCGCTATATAATATGTGTGAAAAACACTCGATAGGCAGATGATGTAAGAGATTAAAAAAATCACTACCATCTACGTTTCCAGTACCTGCACTTTCTTCCCAGTTTTCAGCGATGTCATCCCAAATCTCGATTAAAGTATAACACTCCAAATCGATGTTACAGATGTACAATTTCCTTAGGAGATTTCCGATTTCAGAGTACAATCTTCGCAGTGGGTACGGTCTTCTCCAATTCTGTAACAATTGATTTGCCATCATATGATTTATCCATTGCAGCTTATTTTCAAAATTGACGGCATCCAGTAAAATATTTATTTGGTTTCCATTATTCATTTGGTCTGAGGTAGTCTGGAGCAAAATTTTTATTTATTTTTGAAGCTTCAGTGAAGTTCACGATCCATGTTTTTCCACCAGGACCTTTGTTCATCAAATACACTCCAGACTGCAAGTATTGAAATTGTTCCTCTTCCAGGTTATTAAATCTCGATGGTAACGTAACCATAGATCCATTATCTAATTGTAAAAACCGTTCGTAAAACTCCCACGCCAAACTTGGAGCTTTGCCTCTTCGCTTCCATCACTTTATAGGGCTTGTTCTCTTCAAGCTCACCGAGCTTAGTCCAGGTTTTATTTCCATTACGATTAAGTTCCTCAAGACAAGACATACTCACAGTTTATAGTAAATGGCTGTTCCAGAGTTACTCTTTACGAGGATGCTACTAAACTGTACTGCTCCTGTAACTATAATGAATATCAAACTATGATAAAGAGGGGTTTATATACTCATCATTTTCAACCTCCCTTCATAGTTCCCATGAGAAAAAAATCGTTATCATACCGCAAAAGTTCCTATTAATTATTTATTATCAGTTATCAAGTAGCAGGCGAAACCACATAAAAAACTATCGTTGTTAAGAAAAACCGCAAATTATCTAATTACTACAATGTTTTAAACTTTCGGTTGCTGGAACTTGAAGTGAGCATAGACTTTCAGACATGGGTTCAGATTTCAACTTTTTCAACTGATCATGAGCCCAAAATATAACATTTTCAATTGCAGACTTATATCTTAAGCATGATTCACTTAAGGGTTACATGGTTGTAGTTATAGGATTTACGGTCGAGGTATCTAAGTTTGTGATATTTTTTTTCTCTTTATGTCTAGTGATTTGATTTAATAAAGTGTAATGGAAATTTAGAATGTTTAATGTATGTGTTTGAGTAAATTCGTTTTGTGTGTCACTGTATGTTGAATTTGATTAAAATGAAATGACATATTTTGTAATTTATTTACCAATTAATATGATTATAATAACACAAGATGATATGTATTGTATTTTATAAGAACTTATGAATTTTATATGTAACATTTGCATGCCTGTTTTGGTGAATTGTGCGGACTTTGCTATTTATACCAACTATTGTACCACTTTTCGAGCGAATAAATGAATCTGAATCTAGGTACTTTCACAGAAATCTCCAAACCATCTTCATCTGCATACATCTGATGATATGTAGAACGTGACCATTCTTGCCGTAAGGTGTTACTGCTTCTCCGCTTAAGTTTTACCATTAAACGTACAATCTCTATTTTATACAATAGCAATTCCTTGTTGAGACATAACTGTAAGTTTATATTTAATCTTCTGCTAACTTTAACAGCGTGCGAGGTAGTAGAATTATTCGTAAACAACAGCATAGACCAACGTCTCAACTCCTCTCCTTTAATATTAAAAAGCTGTACTTTATGTATTCTTTGTACATACCATGTTTTATCACACAAATTCTTCATATCTCTAGGTTCCGCTAAAGATACATTTCGCACAATTGTAGTATTTTCATTTTGTAAGTGAAACACAAGCGACAACGGCAATACGTTTGAGAACAACATTATTACTGAACAATAAACTAACAATCATCACTCCTCACTATCTTGACTGGCCTGTTGGCGCAATGGCAGCGATCCTGCCTTTAGCGCCGGAGGTCGTGGGTTCGATCCCCACCCATGACAAATATTTGTGTGACGAACATTTGTATTTGTTGTGTGTCTGGATGTTATTATCTATTTAAGTATGTATTTAGAAATATTTAAGTATGTTTATCAGTCTCTGACGCCCATATTACAAGCTCTGCTTAGTTTGGGGTCAGATGATCTTGGTGTGAATTGTCCCAGATATTTATTTATCTATTTCCTATGATACACTGATTTCCTTCCACGCATACATCTATTATCAATATCCGCTTACAATAACTTATGAACGTGATGGTAGCGATCCTCTGGATGGGTTTGATTCCCCGTCTAACAACGAATGACGACCTTCGAATGGCAGCGATCGAGGTCGAATTTCCCCGTCTTACAACGAATGAGATAAGCTCGATCAGGAAGTTTCAAATCTCAGAATGGAGGTCGAATATCCCCCGTCTAACAACGAATGAGATAAGCTCGATCAGGAAGTTTAAATCTCAGAAACTTTCACCTCGTTATCTCACGATGTCTTATCATCGAAAAAAAAAGTCTTCATACTAAAAAAACGACATAACCGACAAGCGATTTGCTAGCTTTATGATCCTTATGCCTTCTACATAAGGTTGATATTCGGATCGAAAAGTGGTCCAGAAGCCTCATATTACTGCTACTTTCACCCTCTAGGGCTCGCACTATTTCTTTATCTGTAAGAATTGAGCTCATTGCCATTCTTCAAAATATTGTATTAACTAAAATAAAATAATAAAGTACTCGTAATAATGAAAAAAAATCAAAGAATACTAAAACACGATGTCAGAACAAAAAGTCACACCTAAGCTAACCATTCGTCAAAATGACGACCATGCAGTATGTATCTCAAAACTCAAGTTACTCACCAACTGTACGCAACCACGCGATGCAGCCAGGCGGGCACTGAGTTGGCACGAAAGCGCGGGTGCGTAGGTAAAACAATAAAAGAGGGAGAAAGCAATACTTATTGGATGGTCGTAATTTTGACGAACGTTAGCTTTCTAGGGTTAAGTTACTAGCTCTCTGCCCGCGGCTTCGCCCGCGTTTTATCATAATAGAGTATGGCCAAATTACATAAAATCTATATTAATTGTAGCCAATGTGTTATTCTTAACATCAGAATGTATAAGCTGTATTACTGTAAAGTTTCATCCAAATACGTTCAGTAGTTTTTGCGTGAAAGAGTAACAAACATCCTCACAAACTTTCGCATTTAGTATAATGTTTTATGTGAGGATAAGATATGTATTTAGAAATATTTAAGTATGTTTATCAGTCTTTGATACTCATTGGGGTCTTATTTATTTTATTTTATTTATTAAATCTTACACAAAAAGTTCTTTCCGTGCAAAAGTTTTAAACGTCTACAAACTAAAACTTTCATTTTTGAATAGGTAATGATGAAAGCTAGGGATTAAATTAAATAGTAAGGTTTCGCATCAAGAATTCGCATTGGCTCTAACTCCCGAAAATGTACTAACCACCATAGCTCCTCATCGTTCGGGCGACTACTACCGCCCGTGGAAGCATATGGCGACCGTTTTGTGCGCCTCCGGGTCATCAATAAGAATTGATAAGGACAAGTTTCAAGTGAATCTGGATGTGCAACATTTTGCGCCAGGGGATATATCTGTGAAGACTGTGGATGGGTTTTTGTTATCGAAGGTCGCCATGAAAAGAAGCAGGATAGGCATGGGTATGTGTCCCGTCAGTTTACTCGTCGGTGCGCCCTGCCTGAGGGTTGTAACGTAGAAGCGGTGCAATCTCGGTTGTCTTCTGATGGGGTTTTGACGGTGACTGCGGCTTTGGCCTGCCCTGCTGTTCCCAACGAACGGATTGTACCGATCGTGCAGACCGGACCGGTGAGAACCCAAGGGTTGAAGGGCGAGGTGGGCGAAGGTCAATCAGCCGAAGACGAACGCGTCAAGGACGGCCAGTGAGTGCATCGGGACCAGTGCCAAGCCAATTTTAGCAGATGCACCATTTGAGTTATTTTTGTATGAATGTCTCAGATCGATAATGATAAATCTAAAATGAATGCAGATTAGTTAAGTGATTGTGGTTCTAATAATAGTTTGCACCTCATGTAATAGTGTCCGTTCTATTTTCACTAAATCAACATTATGTTTTTCATCTAAAATTTTTACCGGGTCAAATAACTGTTTTTTGCAGACGTAAATCATAATTTAAATTTTGAACATTTTTGCAATTGTAAACAAGGGAAAATAATCATTCAATGTTTGTGTGCTTTCGTGATTAAATGTGTCAAAACATATTACTCATGCTTTTTTTTATCATCCCCGGCATTGCTTGAAAATTTTAACCGTTTTTATTTTGATAGGAGGTACCTTTTAGCGTAGCACCTATTAAAAGAGATCCTGCTTAGAGCGCTGAAAATCGTGGGTTCGATGCCCACTAGACAATCCCCACCTAAAAGCCGGGCCAGACTGTGGCAAACAAGCTTCCACCTTGGTGGAAGCCTTGTGGAGCGCACGGTCGGTGTTTGCGGCCACACTGGTTTACAACAAGGCTCCCACCTCAGTATGTTGTCCACTCTTCGTTTGGAAGCACGCATACGATATGGCTTTTTTTCTTATTATTTTTATTTATTATTATCTTTTTCAAAATGTACCAAACCCCTTCTTTCTGATTGTACAAGGAAATTAAAATTTCAAGTTTAGAATAGGAATTTAAGAACAGGAGTAAGTAAACATGCAAATACCTACTACTACAAATGCAAAAACGTCTCGTAAGTAATTTTTTGCCTGTATAGTACAAGAAATTCACCTAAAACTTGTTTTTCCTGCGTAGACACCATTTTGTGAACCGTGAAACGTGCGCACGCAACGGTCGCCGCTGCGCAACTGCCCTGCACTTGCGTTGCGTTGCGTGGTTTGGTTTTACTGGTTTACAACAAGCGTTTACACTGTGGAATCGTGTTTACACGCTGTTTACAACGTGGGTCCCGTCCACAGAGGTTGTTGAATCTCAAACGATTTTTTGTTGCAAGCAAGTGTTTACACTGTTGCAAACCGGCTGTGGAGACCAATGTGGAGCGCTTGTTTACAACAGTCTGGCCCGGCTTTTACAACGGCGGTATCCACACGCTGTTTACAACGCGGGTACCGTCCACAGAGGTTATTGAAGGTCAAACGAATTTTTGTTGCAAACAAGTGTTAACACTGTTACAAACCGTCTGTGGAGACCGATGTGGAGGGCTTGTTAACAACAGTCTAGCCCGGCGTTAAATGAAAAAAAAACAAAGATTATGGTTTACTTAAAATTTTAATTGTAACTTAAATTAGGCGGTTACAAAAGTATAGCACAAATTTGGAATCAGTCTTAAAAAAAAACATATAATAACAATTATTGTAAACATATTAGCAATTACTAGCACCTCAATTAGACTCGACAGCATTTATCTCCGGAGATCCCAGTTGCTTCTGGACGGGTCCCGTGTGAGTGACCGGTACAAATTACTTAAAATGGCAAAACCATATCGATTTTGTATGTAAAAAGCTATCTCAGTCTTCATACAGTCTCTACCATCTTTCAAAAAAAGTGAGTCTTCCCACTCTCCTCGTAGCCTACCATGGCTTTGTGGCGTCTAGGTTAAGGTACGCAATCATCTTTTGGGCAAATGCTACAAACTGGGACAGAGTCTTTAGGTGTCAGAGAAAATGCATTCGTGCCATGTGCGGTTTAAAAAGGACTGATAGTTGTAGAATACATTTCCAGAACATGAATATATTGACTATGCCCTGTCTATACATATTTGAGTTGCGTCTCTTTTTATAACAAAAGACAAGTTTATTTGAAGTCTATTTGTAGGTCCCGCAACCGACTTTTGATATAAAGATTATGTCCAGAACAAAACAGCCCTTTATGACAAATGTTTTTTACTATGGCACCAAAAGTATATAATAAGCTACCTCGTCATATTAAAGAATGTATGTAACGAATATATGACGTTCAAAAAAGGATTATTTTCATTTTTAATAAGTCACTCATTTTTATTCAATTAATGAATTTCATTCACTCAAATATTAATTTCATGCTTTATATCTCTTTGGTCCTCCAACATCTTCGGGCCCCAAGCCAACCTCGCCTGCCAGCTGGTGCACCCTGCTTTTCAACGAAGGAGGCTCTGGTGACGGCTCCCCTCTATAGGTTGGGAAAGCCAACTCAAGCCACACTAAATGGAAAGTCAGCAGAGAATACCCGACTTGGATAGGGCTTCGCCGGAAAACGACGCGCAGGGGGATCGCCCTACTCCTGTGTTAAGTGGGTAGGGCTACCGGGCCATGTGCGAGCCCGGTTAAAGACATTAGTCCAGAGGAAGGTCCGCTTCGCGTCATGGAACGTTGGCACGCTGACGGGACGCGCTCGCGAGCTGGCCGATGTGCTCGCCAGGCGGAGGGTGGCCGTGGCGTTCCTGCAGGAGACTCGCTGGAGAGGCAACCGGTCCCGGAACATCGGGCACGGCTACGGGTATGGGAACAAATTTTTTTTATTTTTTTTTATAAACTTTTACTATTTTAAGTAACTAATTTGAATATTTCGTTGATCTAGCCAGTAGATATTTTTTTATTAATTTTTAAACATTACGAACTCATGACGTCACAAATTCACTTAGTGTTCCCACATGTGTTTTTTCCCGGATTCATGGTAAATAAATTATGAGGAGAAAATTACTGATTTACTGCACTCACGACTGAAACAGAGCTCGCTTTTCAACATGTACATTCTCACGAGAATGTGAGAAGTAGACTTCAGATACGATTCATTATCTTAATAAATTATATTATTCACTTTATTTAACATGAAACTTAGGTATAATATTTGTACAGTATTCCTACAAAAACAGATTATAACAGATTTATAACAATAAAAACAACTTATGAATTATAATTATAAAAACTAAATAGGTAATTACAATTATAAAACCTAAGCTTAAAGTTACAAAAACAATGATTTATAAAAATACTATAAAAACCTTAACCTAGGGTGCCGCCGGCAGCAGGGCAAGCAAGGCCCAGACTACCGGTGGTTAGGCTTGCAGGGAGAGGAACCTCCTGACAATGCGAGCCGTGTCCAGGAGTACCTACCATAAAATAATAAATATTTTCTTATTAGAAGTCTCCCATTTCTGGGGATTGAACTTTTTCGCGGGCTTGCGGCCAAAACGTAAATGTGTTTGTTTTATTTGTCCAGAGACAAAAAATTGCGTACGATTCTACACGTATTTAAAATCGCAGCTTTTTGTAGAAGAAGAAACGAAAGGGGGTGAATTTGCAAAATTTCTGCTGTTGTGTAATGCTTTCCGGATGATTCCTGTAGATGAAATAATAATAGGAATAGTTTTGACTGTTTCTACTCGCCATTGTGTCTTGATTTCGATGGAAAGGTCTGTATATTTGCTTAGTTTTTCGGTATAGGTTGTTGTGAGGTTGTGTGTGTTAGGGACGGCAATATCAATCAGCTAGACTATTTTATTTTTCATGTCATGTAGTGTTATATCCGGTCTGTTGTGATAAATTCTGTTGTCTGTTATGATGGTTCTGTCCCAATACATTTTATAGTCGGAGTTATTCAAAATGGTCTGTGGCTTATATTTATAATACCTAAGTATGCTGTTTTATCTGAGATCAGTCTATATTTGTATGCTAGGTACTGGTGGACTATTGCATTTGGTCATGTCTGTGATTGTAGTCAGTCTGTATGATTGATCTACAAGCTCCTGTGATGTGTTGTATGGTTTCCGGTGCACTGTGGCAATGTCGGCATAAATCTGATTGGAAGTTGGGGTCGCGAATGATATGTTTCCGGTAGTTTTTGGCGTCAATGGTTTGATCCTGGATGGCTATCATAAAGCCCTGTGTCAGCAAACAGCTCGCCCCTTTTCAATCAAGCGTTCGACGCATTCTTGTCGACATTGGGGTTGATAAGGTCATGGCGATGTCTGCCGTGTAGAGATTTTTGCAGCCATGTTTCCAGTTTTTGTTGAGGGTGAGCTCTATTTTGTCTCATAATAGTTTTATCCATAATCTGACATGCCATAATGTTTTGTGACCTAATCATCATTTGTCCGAATGATAATTAGCCCTAACTCAATGTCTCATAATATCACTTGCCCTAAAATCGAAATCCCTAAATATATTTTGTCCTAAAATTTTTTGCTATAAATATTACAATCTATAATGTTTAAAAGAAATAAAAGGCTTTTCTGTAAAATTAATAAGTCCTAACGTAATGTGTCATAATTTAACTAACCCTAAAATCTAAATACTGACACCTGACTGACACCTGAAGTATTCCGGGTGGTCATAAAAAAAATAACCCTCAGCTACTGACACTCGCAGGATTTCCGGGTGGTCATAAAAAAAAACCCTAACCTACTGACACTCGCAGGATTTCCGGTTGGTCATAAAAAAAAATAACCCTAACCTACTGACATTCGGACTAACATACATTATACAATTTAACACTTAGGACATGTGACTATCAAGTAAGAGCAATTAAGTAAGTGTGACAGCTGCTATATAAGTAGATTTAAATAGATTCGGCATAAATCTTATAAGTAATAATGTTTATTGTACTTTTACCACAAAGTGTACTCTAAAAAGAACCTTTTAAACTTCTGTCTAATTTTTTAATGGATGGAGTATAGGCAAATAAAAACCAGTGGTGCTGTGAGATCACTTTATTATCTCAAGTCCTAACAGTCTGATAGTAGTTGTAGTCTGTTTCCGGCGGTATATCCGGCAGACAGCGCGAGCGAGCCACACGCGCGAAGTAGCGCGCGGAGAGGCGCGCGGTTCTTGTCCGAGTTGGCGATGTGTAGTCCACTTGGTACAGCCCGAACCGCTCCCTAAACGAACATTTAATAAATTTAATCAATGAATAAATATTTGGGATACCTTACACCAAGATCATCAGTGTTGAGTGAATGAATTCACCATCGCGTTTTGCGAGCAAAAAAACGCGACTTTGTATGGCATCGAGTCAGTCGTCATGTTGCCCGAATTTGCCGCTATGGCGTTGACTCGATTTGCGTTGGCGTGAGGAGACTGGTGTCATGGCCCCAAAATGCCGATCAAGCTGAAGAGGCAGGTCTATAAAACCATCATTAGGCCTGTCCTTTTATATGGCAGTGAAACATGGCCGTTACTAGAGCGACACAAGCAGGAGCTGCGCGTCCCGGAAATGAATGCTGCGGTGGATGTGTGGAGTCTCACGCAAAGATCGCGTGCGGAACACCCACATCCGCGGCAGCCTTCGTGTTCGTGACATCGCAGACAAGCTGCAGCAGTGCCGCCTTTGTTGGTATGGTCATGTCTCACGGAGATCGGCAAACTACGTGGGCAACAAAAGTCTGCCCATGCCGCCCCCGCCAGGTACCGGTAGAAGAGGTCGACCCAAGAAGCGATGGCTCGACGTCGTCAAGTGTGACATGCGTGCCAACAGACTCACCACTGAAAGACCGCGCGAAGTGGGCCAAGAAAATAAGAAAGGCGGACCCTGGGACCCCCGCACACCAGTGTGGGTTCATAACCGGGATAGACCGCACGGATGATGATGATGGCGTTGACTCGAGTTAATACTAATCATTTACGTGCTCGCAAAAAGCGATGGTGAAGTCGTTCAGTACTCTCACTGCAACTCGCACTCGACACTCTGACCCCAAACTAAGCAGAGCTTGTACATACATAGGCGTTCACATTAACCTTTACGGGTGTCAGAGACCGATAAACATACTTACATATTTCCTAACACATACTTAAAAATAAAAACACCCAGACACACAACAAACACAAACTCGCCACAAGAATGTTTGTAATGGAGGAAATCGAACCCAAGACCTGCGGTGCTAAAGGCAGAAACGCAGCAGTTACTCTTTTAAACTTGTTTTGAATTTACAACTGGCGTTAGTAAAATACCTACAATGTGTCATTTTGATACAAATAAACCTACTGAGTGTCTAATCTAAAGAATATAAAACAATGGAAAAAAAACAAACAAAAGAATATAAACAAAAGGTCATTTAAACAATTAAAAAAAAAACTGTTAGTCAGTACAAACTAAGTATTATCTAGATATTAAAATAAAATATCTGTTACAATAGAGTTATCTAATCGAGCAGAGAGCTTACACCCAGGCATTTTTATCCTTAAGGTAGTCTTTTGTATATCCAACACGCTATAGACACCATGGACGAGGTGAGCATCTTGCGAAAACGAGCTTATACGTGCGTATGAAGCTAGTATAAATAAGCTCTTAAAGTTAGACAATCCAACAAGCCCTAAAAGCAATAATATATATCCGTGTTATAAATCTCAAAACTTACGAAAAACCTCTCATCCACTCAAAATTGTCTATGAGGCTCCACACAGTGTATCCGAACACTCGGCACTTGTCTTTGGTCATGGCGGCGTGCAGCGCGCGCAGGTATCTAGAAAAGGAACAAAAGGTTTACTAACATAAAGGCCAGTATTCACTTTGCTCAGTGCGAGTGCAGGTGACAAGTAGGAGCGATTGATAAGTGCAGGTGTGTAGTGCAAGTAGTGTCCAATTCAGTTTAGTGGATGTGTTTAGTTCATCTCGGACACCTTTAATTTTGTACCTTAGGTCTTTACAATTTAAAAGACATTAATTTTTAAATGCTCCTGCACACATTTTTATGGTAAATCTTCCGTCTACTTTGCCATTTTATGCAAGTTTTGCTAAACACTAAACACTAACACCTGCTGTCCAGACGTGTTTAGTGGCAGGCACGCGGCACGTGAGGGTAATGGGAGGCGCGCGGGACGAGGCCACTCGCAAAACAATAGAACACGCTTCTAATCGCTGTACTATGCAGGTTACTAATCACTTGCACTAATCTCTCGGTGTCCACACGTGTTTTCTAATAACACTAAGTACCTGCACTAATCACTTGCACTGACCACTAAGCAAAGTGAATACCGGCCTTTAAATAATGTTTTGCTAAACATAGATACACTACAGTACGAAGTGCGATTAAGAGGACACAGAAGGTTTTTCCATACAAACGTAGTCCTCGTTTCCTCCCTGGATATTGCCGGTAGAGGATTTTTTTTTCCATAAAATCTATAGATACAATTGGCATGTTCCTGGCATGGAAAGAAAGAAAGAAAGAAAGAAGAAAGCGAATAACTCACAAAAACGATATGCATACTCACTAAGCGATGTAGAAACTTATTATATGCGTGAAATGAAATTTATTTAACTAACTTTAATTTCAAGGTCACCATACAAATCACTCGAACGGTCAGTTATTTTTGTATGAAAACCATAAAATTGAAGTTAATAGAAAATATGAAATATCCGCTTACATAGTAATAACTACTTAACTTACTATGCCGTATCGTTTTTGTAAGTTATTTGATAATCACCCGGCGTGAACTTCATTTCTATATCATGTTATAGGTACCTTGTCCAATTTAGGATGATAATTTTGACAGTTCATGCTTAAGAAGTATTGCATTACTTTTCAATGAAGTGTACTACAGATAATATCGTACTTTATTGACGGGTACCGCCCACTTAGCGAAGTGCCTTGTAAACGAATAGCAAAAATATATAGAAAATCGGTTGTGAAACAAAATTAATCTAACATATAAACTTTGTGAACATCGTTTGTGAACAAGAATTGATAATATACTCAAGGGACAGGTCATTTATTGAAGTTTACGATGATGATTATGAAAGTGCACCATTATAATAGTAATATATAACTTTAAATTCTAATACCTACCTAATTTACTATAAAAGCCCTCAAGTGAATTCACTTGAGGGCTTTTATAGTCGTAATATATTTATTTTAATTATCTCTTTATTGCATATTAAAATAAACTCACGATTCTAAGTTCTATGATAAATTATTCGATAGTCGAATCGATTCGCTAACGATTATAAACTACCCCATCCCTATTGTGAGCTGTCAAAATTATCATCCTAAATTGGACAAACTATAACATAAAATCTTCACAAATAGTAACCTATGTATTATTCTGATGTATAAGCTGTAATACTGTAAAGTTTCATCTAAACCCGTTCAGTAGTTTTGCGTGAAAAAGTAACAAACATACACACATACCTACATACATCCTCACAAACGTTCGCATTTATAATATTAGTAAGATACTAGAATTTTTAGATGGAAGATGAGGTATTTACTAGTATATTTTATATCGAGGGCCTAAACGAAGCCATAATATAGAGTCAATGAAACCGAGGGTATATTAAGTTGGCGTTTAGTCTCGAGGTGCAAACTGTACTTTTCACTTTGAGTGCGAGAAAACTAGTGAATTTAGTACAAAAATATTGAAAACCGAACAAATTTACACTCGACGAAAGTTCTGAAATTTCCGCGGTCATTTTTTTTCTTCTGAACTTTGCCAGTCACAGATTAACAATTTAAAACACATGGCGCCGCCTTCTTTGCGGACAAACCATGAAACTAAAACTCTCAACATTTTCGGAATGAAGACGGTCCACACTCCACAGATAATAGTATATTTTTTACTGGCTGTTTGAGTTTGTCTATCGCACATGAAGGAAATTAAAAAACTAAAATTACTTTTTAAGATTTTACTCCCTAGGGACAAAAATGGTTACTTTAGTCCCGCTTCCTAGGGCTATATTGGCGTACTTTTAGAGCATGAGAAGTGAAAAAGTTAATTGAAGCTATATTCAATACCTAAATATATTTTTTTGCATTGCGCTTACCCATCAATGTAGCTAACCCGGCGCGCGTCGTGCAGCCCGGCTTCCAAAGAGATGCCGTTCTCAGTGACGAGTATGGGCGGGTTGTTGAACGACTCCTTCACCCACTTCAGGACCTTGCGGAAGCCCCATGGGACCACCTGGAACCAAGCAGTTGGGCTGTAGTAAATTACTACTAATGGATAAGCAAATAAGCCAAATGCTTCTGTCTGATAAAAAAGAGTTCATTGACATGAAACTTTTAGTATTATTGACTGGCCTGTTGGTGCAATGGCAGCGATCCTGCCTTTAGCACCGGAGGTCGTGGGTTCGATCCCCACCCATGACAAACATTTATGTGACGAACATTTGTGTTTGTTGTGTGTCTGGGTGTTATTATCTATTTAAGTATGTATTTAGAAATATTTAAGTATGTTTATTAGTCTCTGACACCCATAGTACAAGCTCTGCTTAGTTTAGGGTCAGATGATATTAGTGTAAATTGTCCCAGATATTTATTTATTTATATTTATGGCGATTTCAATTATATGGACATTTATTGACATACCTACTTTGTGAATCTGACAACTATTGTATTTGATTTTTTATTTTTATTTCTGACAACTGTGTTTGATCTCTCTCTGAAAATGTACATAACAAAAACTTGAATTAGCGTCTTAATTGTAAGCAAAACATATGCACTTATTTTACTGTACCACCTACAAATAACATATTTTAAGCAAATAAAGAATAATTATTTATTTAATTATTCAATTACTTTCATTCTTAGATGAGTGTTTACATATATATTTCAATGAAAAAATAATATTACCACTCTCTTATGATAGTTAGATTACTTCGCCCGTAATCGAGCTGCAAATCTTAATTGTTTTTTATATCTTAAGTGAATTTTTGTTTTTAGCATTTTACAATTCACACGAAAAAAAAACTAATTATTTCGAGTGGTAAAAGGCGCTTGCTTCATAACACTGATGAAAACATTTGTTGAATACACTAGACAAATTCGGCAGGTCTGTTAATGGCCTCGGTAGCTCTAGAGCCCTAGGATCAGGTCGAATTTTTCTAGTTTATGTCTTTACTATATTTCAGTTTCAGGAGGAAGACCGCAGATGTGCGACGACATTAGAAGCTTGCCGGGAACAAAGTGAATTTTGTACGTAAACTGCTCAGGACCCATAAAGTCGGCAAAAACTGAAGGAGGCCTGCAACTATGCGGTTGAAAATGGCTACTTGTTTCTGGTGGTAAGAACCTCATGAAACTTGAGATTCACCATCGATGGTCTTGCTGACCTCACGAATGTTCGTCCTAGCCCAAGTCGTATTTTTAATCAGACGGAGTGAACTGACAGCTGCTAATGTCACTTTGAGAAATAATTAATGAATGAATGATTAATTTTAATGTACATGTAATACTGTTTCTTATGTTGGTAGTCCAATAAATAAATAAATAAATACATTTCATAAAATATGGTACAATAATATGATGTTAGGTCAAATTGGTATTGGCGCAGCATATTCTACCTCTTTACAGGCATAGAAATGTTACAATATCATACAAAAAAAAATACAATTAGAGTTAAAATGTGAAAATAATCTTATACAATATTTCGATCAAAGCTTCTAAGGTCAAATATGGAATATATTAATTAACATTGTTATGGTCTAGAAACTCCCTAATGAAATAAAAACAATTCTCGATTTAAAAATTATGCAACTGAGATCCAAATTGCTTTTCATTCAGTGCGCGCAAGTATTCGGGCAAAGCATTAAAAACCTTGATTGCCATACAGTGTAATTCTTTTTGAACCAAAGCTAGTTTTGAATCACCTATTTCGAGTCTATTCTTTGGTCTAGGACGTAATTCCTTTGAATATTCCCTTTTAACCTCTTTAAAACATTTTGGATTATTTTCAACAAATATGCAAATTTGCTTAATGTAAAAAGATGGCAATGTCAACAATTTGCGTTCTTTAAATAACGGTCTACATGAATCCAGGTAATAAGCTCCAAACAAAGATCTCAGACACCTTTTTTGGACTCTAAATAGAAGGTCCATATTTGTACAGTTACCCCATATCATGACGTACAGCATCACAACCCGGGACCCGATATCGGCAGTCCGGTGTTCTAGCACTCACTAGGCTACTGAAATTACTACAAGTATTCTTCTACTTCGTTCTGTCAAATGTTTCCAGCTGGTGTCCATTTTGCCCGCTTTTCTCCGACTTGATTTACATTTACTATTATTTTTTACTGATTGTTTTGTTCAATCATAATAAAATATAGCCTGTATAACTCCTGAATGATTAGCTTTCTGTTGGTGAAAGAATTTTCACGATCGGATCAGTAGTTTAGGAGCCTATTCAATACAAACAATCAAATCTTTCCTCTTCATAATATTATTATGAGTATAGATAAATAATTATAATTAATATGATGCTTTAATTCAGCTCGATAGTTATTTCGATACCCGCTAACCAAATTACTTACTCTTAGCCACGTAGAATTGGACCTGGGCCACTCTTCTTTCTGAGAAAGCATCGCCCCGGCGTCCCCGTCTAACAGAGGAACATTATTGTTTTCGTCAGCTGGCCTGAAAATAATAACGAAATGCTTTTTAATAAAAACATTTATCAAATAGATGTTCCGGAAGATTGAGGAACATAATATTGACAGTTCAATGAAAGTTTTTCGAATATTCGTCATCTGCCCGTCGAAGAAGGCCCCTACTTATAACAAAATAATCAGCCCTTTTAACTCCCCCACAGCTGGTTATATACCAACTTCCTTAAATTCAAGGAATCGCCATAAAAAAGTAAAACATTTACTACGCTTACCAATCGCAGAGGGATGGCTGGCTTTTTTCTTAGCAAAGTCCGTAGTATAATGGTTGAGTGCCAGAAAGTAGCTGGAGCCCCTCAAAGCGTCTACCTCATCAGCGGTGAAGGTTGGTCCCTTTCGATACCCCGATCAACACAAATTAGTTTAAACATCTATCTTCAAAACGATTTTCACCTTTTCTTAGCCATATACGTGGTATAATGGTTGAGTCCTAGAAAGTCGCTGGAGCCCCTCAAAGCGTCCACCTCCTCAGCAGTGAAGGTTGGAAGTCTCGAGCGCGCGTAGTGTTCTTCCCGCGAGCGCGCATCGATGTTGGCGCGCATTACGGGGGGGTAGTCCCCTTGCGTAGAGAAGATCGGGTGGGCGAACCAGCCGAACTGAAATATATGATGCGGAGTTGGAATTGGGGTGTGTTGGGGTGTTCAGGGTGTGATTTTATTAAAGCGACTCAATACTTAAAATTGATCTACTCAGTTTGTTTCTTCTTTAGGTTGTTTTAAAAATTGAGCTTTTTGTTTTGAACAGTTACAACATTTTTAATTGCTATTCAACTAATTAGACAGAAGCAAAATCAGGCCCAGGGCCACACGATTTTGAGGAATCGGGATGAGGAACAGTTTTTTTTATTTTAGAACATATCCTAATGTGTTTATTTATTTAGGCCCTAAATAAATTAAAGAAGGTCCTCCAAAGGATATAGAATATATTATGTTGTTAGAGATAAATAATAAAATAACAAGATTCTTCTTCTTCTTCTTAGCGTGTCGATGGAACCCGAGAATTAATTACATCGTAGCAGCCCAGAATTCAGCCACTTGTATTGCGGATCGACTGCCGTCCATTAAATCCGCTGGCGTGCAGGTGTTGGGGCACGCCGGGCACGATGTTAAGTGTGCCATAGTTTGCACTGCACCGCAAACACAGTCCACATCGGAGCTTACCGAAAATCCCCACCTGACCAAGTTCTCCTTACTTCGGCCAACCTGAGTCCGAAGCCTGTTTAAGGACTTCCAGATCGGCCATGGTAAATCATGTCCAGGAGGGAGGTTCTCGGCAAGCGGGACAAAAGAAGTAGGCAGAGAGGCTTTTTTGTGCCAAAGTTCACATCTGGCCTGTGCGGGTTCGGTAGAAAGTGGGGCGACACACTTAACAAAACTGCGACGACTTTTTAGCCTTTGCGGCACTGAGAGGTAGCCGTGCATAGGATGCCGTGAGTCGCGATCTGCGTTTGCCCTTTCAGTAGAGCTAGCTACAGCCCTGCGGACTTCCGGAGGTGCTATACCAGCTAGTGGATATAGCATTGACACTGGTGTAGGTTTAAGACAACCAGTGATGACCCGGCAGGTGTCATTCAGAGCCACATCCACCAACTTGGCATGAGCGGAGCGGCTCCAAACAGGCGATGCGTACTCGCCAGCTGAGAAGGCGAGCGCTAGCCCTGTCGTTCGCAGCACGTGCGGTGTAGCTCCCCATTTGGTGGTAGTAAGGCGACGCAGAAAGTTGTTCCGCGAGTTCACTTTCTTCTTGGCGTTTTCGCAGGTCTTCTTATAAGTAAGAGATCTGTCTAGCGAAACACCAAGATATCTCGGGCAGTTGTTGTGCGAGATTGGTACTCCCTGCCACACAATATTGAGTATACGTCTTGCTTCTCTGTTGCGCAGGTGGAATGCGCAAGACTCCGTTTTACTCGGGTTTGGCTTCAGTGAGTTCGCCTCGTAGTAGCTACTCAGATTATTGAGAGCTGCAGTGAGGTTAGCCTCAACTTCTTCAAACTTGGAGCCTTGAGATGTCAGTGCCAGGTCGTCGGCGTATAAGAAGCGGGACGTATTTATGCTGGATGGTTGGTCATTGGTGTAGATGTTGAAAAGGAGCGGCGCCAGGACACTGCCCTGGGGAAGGCCGTTCCTTTGTGACCTCCAACGACTCTTGTCTGAGCGAAGATGTACCTGAAACCGACGGTTATGGAGGAGTTCTCGAAGGATCATGACGAATTTGCGATCGCCGGTCATGATGTCCACCTTCCATAGCAGTCGATTGAGGTTCACCGTATCGTAGGCCGCAGATAGGTCCACGAATACGGCGCCCGTTATCAACTCAGACTCGAAACCATCTTCAATATGTTGCGTGAGCTTGAGTACTTGGTTGCAGCATGATTTTACCGGTCTGAAACCTGCTTGCTCTGGGACTAGTTTAGGGTCGATAAGGCCTGTGAGCCGGGTCAGCAGCAATCGTTCAAATAGCTTGTAGGTATGGCACAATAATGATATTGGCCGGAAGCTTTTAGGATTGTCTGCTGATTTTCCTGGCTTCAGTATTGCTATCACCTTTGACTTTCTCCAAATGCGTGGTATTTGAGCAGATTCCAGACAATTGTTAAAGAGCTGCAACAGCCAAGATATAGCTACTGGACCGAGGTGCTTTATTTGCTCCACTGATATATTGTCTATCCCGGAGGCTTTACCGCAGTTAAGGTGTTTGATGGTAGATACAATGTCACCTAAGTTGAATGGCAAACTGACTTGGTTGGACGTGCCTGCAGAGTTGTTTAAATGTGGACATTTCGCAGGGCGGCCAGATTTGCCGTTAAGAAGGAGTTGGTGTGCCACCTGATTTGCGGTAACCTGACTGGGCGAAGAGGGTGATGGTGAATCGTTAGTGAGCTTGCGGATGGTAGACCAAGCCTTCTTACTATTGTGTGTCATGTTGATGTTGGTAACAGTTTTGATCCACGCATCACGTCGGTTTTCGCTTACTCGCGATAACAGCTCCTCGCCAGCCAGTATGGTTTCCTCAGAGAAGGGGTCGTTATGAAACAGGACCTCATACCTTTTCAGCAGCTCTGCGGACTCTATTGAAAGGCCAGGGATATAAGAAGTCCGACAACCTCTTGGGATACATTTGAGGGAAGTTTTCGCAACTAAGTCGACGAATTGATCGTAGTGCTGCGGTGAAGGTGGGATGTCTATTACCGCATCGTCGATCAGTTGCAAAAACTGCGTCCAGTCAGCTTTAGCGTAGTTGAAACGACGTCTCAAAGGCACCTTCAAAGGCTGTACGACAGGGTGGATTTTACACATTATAGGTCTGTGCTGAGTTCGAGGTATTGGTGGGCATACGTGTTTAATGCTCTGACAGCTAACTGTTGAGCTGACAAAAATTAGATCTGGATTATACCCGCGCTTCCATCGGCCGCTATTGAAAGAAGCCGGTTGTTTCGGGTCGTGAATGAGAACCAGATCGTTTGTCTCAGCCCACGCCTCCACAGCTTGACCGCTAGTGTCTGTGTCGTTATATCCCCAGGTTGCACTATGGCTATTAAAGTCGCCTATTACAACTTTCACGAGTCGGTCGTCGAAGTTGTCGGGAGGTACGAACACAAAAGGTGTCCCGGGAGGTTTGTAGACCGATGTGACGGTGCAGTGGCCGAGGTCGATGGTAATGACCTCGATACCGTTCTGAGTAGAACACTTGGCGGATGTAATGCTTACGCCGGGAGTAGCAAAATAACAAGATAAAGAATTACAATTAGGAAGCTAGTGAATGACTTACAAAGAACTGTCTCGCTGTCTCAGCAGCTATTTGGTCTTCTTCAGAAGTACTAGCCGGCTCGATCCAAGCTAGGTCCAGCGTAATGCCCATGTAGGCTGCAACACAAAAACGACGTTCCGTTTATTTATTTGACAATGGGAAGGAAGAATCTTTATACATTAGTAAATTACCTACGGAAACAGAAAATTTAAATTCGATAGATATGATCCAATCCTAGGGCGCAACCGGGTGGCTGCTCTTCCAAGGGAAGAACTTAACTCGAAGGTGAAAGAGCAGCCATCCGGATTGTGAGAGACACTAGGATCATTTTTCTAGTTTCTATCGTTGTATGGAAAATAGTGTATTGTTAAACGTACGCGTTTTACGCGCGAGTTGATGTACGATTTGGTTACACCGCTGCTTATATTGCATAATCAGGAAACTAGCTTAGTTCTCAGCGATCGATGTGCAACAAAACGCGCGTCGATCGCGTAGTTCAAAGTTCAAGCCTGAGGTACTTATGTGCTTCTGCCGGTACTTCTTCTGGAACATTCGGTAGACAGCAGCATGAGCAAGTTATGACAGCACAGATAGTCGTAAAACGTAAGAGTTTGTCTAGATGACGCGCGACATGATCATTTCCTTCCTATTCCTCTGACTTTTATTCTAAATCCTTTACTGTTAAATCTATACGCTTATGGAATTCTTTACCCGTGTCCATAAGGCTATCTAAATCACATCCCATCTTCAAATCCTGAGTTAAAGCTTACCTTCTGTCACTTTGACCCAATCGCCTTCTTTCCAGTTTACTTTCACCTATAAGTTAATCCATACCTTATTTTATATATATGTTATGTATGTAAGTATATGTCAGTTTATTATTTTGCTTCGGTATTGTATGTATGTTTATTATTATATGTATGTTTATGTTATAGTAAATTAGTTACTGCATCTCTTATTTATCATCTTGCACCGCCACTTAATTTTCTTCCTGATTCTCTACCTGAAGGTTGCCTAAAAGAGATCGCTACTAGCGATAAGGCCGCCTATATTGTACACCTAATTTATTTAAATGAAACTGTAACATTTTGTTTGTGCAATACACTTTATCTTATCTTATCTTATCTTGTCTTGATGTACGATTTGGTTACACCGCTGCTTATATTGCACAATCAAAAAACTAGCTTAGGTCTCAGCGATCGATGTACAACAAAATCGCATCGTTCAGGGTTCAAGGCTTACTTTTGTGCTTCTTCTGGTACTCCTTCTGGAACATTCTGTAGACGGCCGCATGAGCCCGCAGCACGTTGTGTCCGCACATGTAGTCCTCGAAGCCGCTGGAGCGCCCGCCCGGCGCGTCGTTCCCGCCGTAGCCGTCGTGGCAGAACGTCAGCGGCTCGTTGAACGTAAGCCACATGTTCACGCTGTCCGCGAAGTGGTCTAGGAGGACCTGCGGGGAACGAGACGTGTGCGATGTTGATGACTTTCAAGGAAAGCAGAAGAAGAAAATTAATGAATATGGGCCAGACAAGTCGCTGAGTAAAAATAAATATCCTCGTGCAACGAGGAGAACCCTACAAGTATTTTAAGTTGGGAAAGTCTCCCAGCACGCCCAGAATTATATCCTAAGATACTACAAATTACAATGTTACTTTATGATCTTAAAGCGATTGAGATACTTAAAACAACAACTCAAAAAACAACAGTAAAAGTGATCAAACTAAAAATGACATACAGTATGGTAGTGGTCCAAATGCTCGAAGACCCTGATTTGCTTTTTCGCGCGATTGGTACTACATACTAGCCTTAACTGCACGTCGTAGGTTTGATCATAAGCCAGGAATGAATAAAATTTATGAAAAATACTTACAACTTGACAATGCAGCCATTTTTTTATATTTTTTATTGCTCGGTCGGGTGTTCTATTATTTACTTACCCTGGCATAGTCTACGAAGTAATCAGCCATCATAGGGTTGGTCCACCCTCCCAGGTCCTGTAGCGATTGCGGCAAGTCCCAGTGGTACATAGTGACCAGGGGTTCGATGCCGTTGCTGCGAAGTTCCGAAATCAGTTCCTTGTAGTACCTGATTCCGTCTTTGTTTATCTCGCTAAAATAACATGACAAAAGGTAATCTTAGTATAATAACAATTTATAGGGACCAACTTCGTTCAAACACTTGGGGCATAATTTCGATCATATTGTTTTTCTACCTTTGGTACTCGGTAACTAATTTATGATATACCTACTTTTGTCTTAACAATGTTTACACAATAATTAAAATATATTTATTATAAGAAAAGAAGTTCGATAGCCGTTTAGTAAGTAGGTGGTACTTAAACTTACCCGATCATATGAAATTATACAACACGGTTGTATATTTTCAACTCTCTACTAGAACAGGATGTACAGACTAACGGACTTTTTTATGCCTCTAGATTTGGTTCCTGCACAACATTTTGATGGAAACTATGCAGACTATACAGAAAAAACCGGCCAAGTGCGAGTCGGACTCGCGCACCGAGAATTCCGTACAAACCTGTAGGTCAGCTATACTCTAAGTGTGTTCCGCGGAACCCTAGGGTTCCGTGATACCTCTGTCGGGGTTCCGCAAGGATTTAGAAAAAAAAATCAAAACACCTCTCTCTGGTCGCTCCGCGGCTGCGTGGACTCCGCGGCCGCGCGGTGACAAAACGCTATGAACGTTATTTATTTATTTATTTGTATTTGTAAAAACATGTGTTACAATAGCTGGTACAATATCTCATAAGTTTGGTATCAACAATTTTATACTTGTACAACCCGTGTCACTCTAAGTTTGCCGGTCTGTGGAATGCGCGTACCCTCCCCCACGTGACAACAAAATTTATAATGTGTCATAGTTTTACCCAAATATGTACATGTACACAATTTTTATTGTTACAATTAAATAAAATAAAAAAATATTATGTTTTGCTGACGCTACTTTTCGAACGTCATACCTATCGCCAGCGGCAAACTTAAAGCGAGCGGGTAGTATGCTTGTGAGCGTGCAGTCTCTTTGATAAAAGCCGCCTCTGAATTAGACGCTATAGTTGTCAACAAGCGACTTTCGACTATATCCATATAAAAGTTCTTTTGAAGAAGACATGCTTATGTGTTCACCGCTGCTTACAAACACTACCGGGGAAGAAATTTTTAATAAAATAAATATATTTTTTGAAGAAAATAATCTCAGTTGGAACAATTGCATTGACATTTGTACAGATGGGGCCAAGGCGATGACAGGTAAAACAGCAGGAGCAGTGTCACGAATGAAAAATAAAGCGCCTAATTGTAGTTCCAGTCATTGTATTCTGCATAGACAAGCACTTGCGATGAAGCAAATGCCGTTAAATCTAAAATTAGTTATGGATGAAGCGGTAAAAATAATTAATTTTATCAAATCACGACCACTACAATCCCGATTGTTCTCATTATTGTGTGAAGATTATGGCAGCAAACATAAAACACTGCTGCTCCATACAGAAGTGCGATGGCTGTCTCGCGGTAAAACTTTAACAAAGCTATTTGAACTTAGAGCCGTGTTACATCAGCTGTTATGTTTCTATCAGCAGATACTTCTTTTAATTTGAAGGACCGTTTGTATGATAAAAATTGGTTGTTCCGATTGTCTTTTATGGCGGATATCTTTCAAAAACTTAACGAATTGAATTTATCGTTGCAAGGTAAACAGACAACAGTGTTTCAGGCCTATAATAAAATAACTGCTTTTAAAAGAAAATTAGATTTTTGGATCATTTGCATTGGTAAGAAAGAAATAGAAAGCTTTACGTTACTCAGTGAGTTTGATAGCGAAAACGACTCAGAAATGTTTGAAGATGATGTGTTTGAAGAATTGGTCCAATATCTCAGTTCGATGCGCGCATCTTTTGAAAAGTATTTTCCCGAAGAACACAATACAAAAATTAAAGTGAATTCATGGATTCATAATCCTTTTTTACCTAACTTGGAAAATCCTGAAAACATGTCAAACGAGATATATGAATCACTTTTAGAAATGTCAGCAGACACAAGTATGGAGTCACTGTTCAAAACGACGCCTCTCAATGATTTTTGGTGCAGAATCCAAGATGAATATGCAATGCTTGGCCAAATGGCTCTGGATATTCTTCTCCCGTTCCCAACTACATATTTGTGCGAAACAGGATTCTCTACCTACGCAGCCACGAAAACAAAATATCGCAATAGTCTGGACGCCGAAGCTGATATGAGACTCCAACTTTCTTCCATCAAACCTGATATCAACCAATTGGTGAAAAATAAAAAACAGTTTCATACCTCCCACTAGTTAGATTTTTTCTTTTTTAATGTTTTCTATTATTGTCCTTGCCAAGTGGTGAAGTAAATAATAATTAGTAACTGTTACATTGTACTTTTATTATGCTGATTAATAAAGAATACACTTATAAAAACAATTGTTTTATTGTAGGGTTCCATCAAGTATTTTGCTTCCCAAAAGGTTTCCGTCATTAAAAAAGTTTGAGAACCACTGCGTAGGTATATTTATTAAAAATATATTTTTTATAAGATGTAACTAAAAATTTACGGCTTTCGCAATTTTTCCTTTATCTGTGCTCTAGGATGTTGCTTCGTACCAAAATTCAAGATTCTAAGTTCACGGGAAGTACCCTGTAGGTTTTGGTTCCCTTGAGTGTCGAAAATTTGCGGCATAAACGGCTGTATCTTTTGATTGCGTTGGCTTAGAAGTTTGATATTTTTCACAGCTCCAAGGGACAGTAGACCTGAGTATTTGATTTAAATTCCAGCTTGATACCTCCACGCGTTCCTGAGAAAAAGGGTATTGACAGACAGGCAGACAGACGGACGGACGGACAACAAAGTGATCCTATAAGGGTTCCGTTTTTTCCTTTCGAGGTACGGAACCCTAAATAGGAGTTAAGGCAGGCATAATGTACAGGTTCCCTGCGGTTAGGGGAGAAGAATACTACCGAGGTATCCCTGCCTGTCGTAAGAGGGGTCTAGAAGGGCCCTTGGGGTCGCGAAGCGCACGCGGGGGGGCCTGCGTGTGTTTCGGTTTGCGATCCCGAGGTTGACGGTAACACTGCGAGGAGTCTCTCCCTCGTTGGGGACCCCGGGTCCCTTCCATTCTGCGCCGAAGATGAGTAGTGGTCTTTGTTTTCCCAGGAGTTCCGAGTCCCACATATCCCGAACCCAGGGCCTTGGGAATGCCTGAATGCATTTCCTGACGCAAAAAAAAACCGGCATAATGTACAGAACTCTATTAAAAGATCAATAAACTCTTGTTTTTGTTCAGATAGTTTCTACATCACCTTCTTAGTATTCGATATAATTTTACTGTATAAATGATCACTCGGCATGCATTTGGAGGAAAGCAAAAAAACATTTGATGGTTTGGCTTAGACGTCACCACCTACTTCACGAGGCCCGTCGGCAGTATCCTGGTCCAGGCCATAGAGAAGCGGTAGAAGCCTACGCCCAGCTGCTTCAGCAGCGCCACGTCGGCGCGGTACTGGTGGTAGGAGTCGGCGGCCACGTCTGCGCTGCAGTGGTCGAACACACGCTCCGGGTGCTCGTGCGTGTAGCGGTCCCACATGCTTTCACCCTTGCCTAGAGATATAGCACAAGTCACATGTCGAAACTACACAAACTGAACGATTAGTTTGATTTTATATACAAACATAGCATGTACCTAAAAATTAAAAAAATAATATTTTGTCATCAAACAGTCATACTTATATGTTACAATGTTTAATCTTATGAAAAATAATTGTGTTGTGTTAGAAGACCAACAGTGGCCAAAATGTATTGTGAGAAATAAACAATTACATGATCTGGGAGTTAATGACCAAGCAATACCTGATCGGGCAGCGGATGCATTCAAGGACAATATCCGAGTGAAGTCGCTTATATCGCAGGGAGAGCTTTTACAGAGCACTAGAATAAAAGCTTTACATGTGCGTCATGCGCAAACTGTACGATTGTTCGCTGTAGCAAGCGACGATCATACAGGTTACCGTCGTCGACCGCACCAGGAGCTACCAAATAAATAAAAAATAATAAATAAATATCCCTGGACATTATTCCACACAGCGCCATCTAGCCCCAAAGTAAGCTAATTAAAGCTTGTGTTATGGGATACTAGACAACGGATAAACTACTTAAATACATTTTCTTTTGTAAATACATACTTATTATACATAGGAGACACCCAGACCAGTACAAACAGACATGTTCATGCACACAAATGTTTGTACTGTGCGGGGATCGAACCCGCGACCTCTGGTGTAGTAGCCAACTTCTTAACCATTACACCAAGTCGGTCGTCAAATCAATTTGCCATGCATGGCTAGCTATAAAAAATAAAACAAATGTCGACCCTAGGACTTTACTATAAATGAATAAATAAAAATGCGTCTATTCCTTTTAACAGTACAAAGATAAACAAAAAATACCTCAAAGAAAAAAAAATACTATAAGAAAAATATAAACAATAAAAATATTTTATTTCTGAGTATCCTTAAGAAAATTAGAACAAAAGCAATAATTACAATTGAAGTGCCAAGTTATGAGAATTATGAATAATAATATCAGAATCATCAAAGAAAAAAAACTATAAAGATTCGCTAGTAGCTTAGTGGCATACCACTAAGCGAATCTTCATAGAATACTCTATAGATAGTTTATAGAATCATTATGCTAGCGAATCTTTATAGAATCTTTCGCAAGCCGAGCGGCTGCTCTTAAGCAGCCGCTCAGTTTGCGGAAAACGCGAAATCGAATCCCACTCGACTTCCTGGGCCGATACTTTTTTTCTATTTTTCTTATCTCTAAACAAAAACCAATAACCCAATCTATATTGGAGTTAATTTATACACCAAGTGGCTCTACCTAGCACCTCAGGCCACAACACTGATGGCTTGAGGAATTCGATGTTTTCAAAGAAGTGAAGACAGAAAAGGTATATGAAGAGCACACAGTGGGTGATTTGGGGGTTATTATTTACTTTTTAAGTAGGTACGTAACAAGGTTACAAGTATGATTTAACAAAATACAAGTTTGTATACACAAACAAACAAACACACACTACAAACATCTACTTATGTAACTCAAAATTGATAAAATAACATTGTTAATCACTAACTGGTCTTCTAAGTATTAGTAAACATGTATTAATTATAATTAGATAGTGGAGGAGCGATAATGAATACGAATTCGGCCACCAAAGATGGTAGTAGGTACTTGCCTGATACGTTCCAAGCGCCTTCTATCTGGTATGCTGCTGTGGACACCCCAAACATGAAATTCTTCGGGAAACATATTTCTGTTGCGGAAATGCATGTTAAACTGCAAAAAAAGTAGGAATAAGATTTTAAAACATAGCGTTTATCTGGTCTTACTGAAAGGCCTAGTTCTTTAGGCATTAACCGAACGTAATTCAGAATATTGCTGCAGGGAAATGGAACTCATCAGTAAAGGATTTCAGTGATACATTTGTACAAATTGGTCGTCGTATTTTAAAATCTTTATTCAGCAATAAATAGAGCCAAGTTTTCGAGAACCAGAAACTTATTTAAATAGAACAATGAACAAAGTATAGGTCTTAAATAAAATTGCATAATTTGGTTTTACTTGATTTAGTATTATTTAAAAACACTTCACCATATCTTCAAATAAACAATAGTTAAATAATCGAAAGAACTTTTAAATTTTGGTGACAAAACCTTAAGAACTAAATAACTGTTTAATTTAAATGAAGGTGTTAAATGATTGATATAAGTATATTTATGCATCTTACCGCATCCACAGGAGCGCAAGAGCAGCGAGCGCGCACCGTCCGGCCATCTTGTTATCTATCTGCCGTCCGACGCCGGCGCAACCTAACGACCGCTGATACGCGCTGATATTGTATTGTAATTAATTAAAACAGAGCATACATGGTGTCCTAACTTATAAATGCTTATAACTTTAACTCAAGAACGTACTTTACATTACACACAGATATAAAGTAGAAAAACGCTTGACCCCTAGGATCAGGTCGAACTTTTCTAGCTTCTATTTGTGTGTAGAATAATAGTGTAAGTTATAGTACATTATTGCAAAGGCAGCGAAATAGGCAATTGCAGGTCGAGTATGAGTTTGAAGGCCGAGCCGCAGGCGAGGACTTCAATGATACGAGACAGGCAATTGCCATTTCGGCCGAGGCATATATAGTGCTTTTCTTAAAAAAATGCAAGGAAATAAAAAGGGCCTTTTACATAATAAATTTAATTAATATTATTAACAAAATAACAACTCCGCTTTACCGCCAATTTGTTTTTTTTTATTTTACAATTTGTACCGAAAGGTAAACGCATCTGTGGCTATACAGCCACGAGAACACAATGTGTACGATAGATGAAAGAGTTCTAAATTCAAACAGCACACCGTTTCATACAACATTGCCGGCGCGCTCTTCGTTCGAAATTCAAAGAACGCGCCGGGAAGTGATTTTGGGTTTTCAGTCTACGTAAATATGATACTTCGCGTGTTCTTTATTCAAAAGTAATGACAATATTTCCGAGCATGTTTAAGAAAAATATATAATTTAAGTTGAATTCGTGTCCTGATACATTCAACATCAGGGACTCGAAGAATGGTAAAGTGCAAGAGTAATACCTGTCGGGGCCAATGGTGGATGAAAATTATAATAATAATTAAAATATACCTCACACCAAGATCATCTGACCCCACACTATTGGTGTATTACAAACATACTTACCATTGCCCCGAAATTCCAAATGAGTATGCGCCGTTAAGCAGTTTTAAAAAGAGTTCTGATTGCAAAAGCAACAGAGAAGCTTTTTGTTCGTATGTCTTAAAAAACAGCCTTCGCAAATTTTGCAATAAGCCATAAAACGTTCGCTGCAGAACATAGACCTCATTCATTTCTAGAGTGCTTACTCGTGAGCTGAAAATCTTGTATGTATTTTAAAGTACCTACTCAGAATCTCAGATCAGAAATGCTCCATATTTTTTTCTCACGCTCAATGAATATATTTTTAGTATTTTTTTACCCTGCATGAATGTATTTTATTTGACTTCGTATTGTATTTCATTGTTTTAAATTGGCTTTGAATTTTAATTTCCTACACAATGTTTATTGTTAATTGGAATAAATGACTTATGACTTTCAGTGCCTCGGTCCAGACTTGACCTTCCAGTCTACACTTCTCCGCAATTTATGAATTTCCTTCTAATATCTACACTTCAAAGTCCTACTAACTTATTCAAATATAATATTAATTACACGCCCGTGTATTCTTTTACCGTTCGTGCCTTATCACGACTTTCACTATAATGACAATTGTTATCAGTTTTAACTGTCCATAAATTAGGTTTATATACTAGACTACGCAAACTAAGCGTGTCAATCTTGAGTTGAAAAATAAAACCAAACAACCTGTAGGTACTATTTCAAACGATAATAAATTGTTATAATTTACTAGTAGAAAAGGCATTGACTCATTTTCACATAACAACAAACATGAACTATTCTATAGTTAGGTGTATAATGTTTATCATTCATGACAGTAAATTGTTACTTACTTGCCCTTTGAAATTTCAATAATGGGTTGTTTTGTTTGTATTAATTTAATATATCATGAAAAAAATTATGCACGTAAAATTTAGTGAATCTCTGAAAGACTGAAAAATGCACAAAAAGTAGTGTGAGTTTGTTTTGACCGAAGTTTTAAAAAAGGTTCAGGTTCTCCACGGACATAAATAACAGTATAAATTAATAATTCCAAAAATATATTTTATAATCACACATTCATACGATCGCCTCTCGTAAGCTACATATTTGGAAGACCACTTACATGTAAAGACATATAAATATCAACATTATATCGTGTTTTATGTATATGACTGACAGTTTCAAAATATAAATTACACACATTGAAATAAAAGAATTTTCCCGAAAATGGTTGGATGAATACTTATCTTCTATCATGCTTATATTTAAATATTTTATTGACATTTGGTTTTATGGTCCTAACCAACTTTCGAATAGAATTGTAGACACTGTATTATGCATAAAACACTTGGAAATAAATATTATTAATTATCCAATAGGGAGCGTGTTACTCAACACATCTCTTAACAATAGGACCTATGTACAATTCCAGTACATAAAACTGATACAATAATTAACACACTATTATATTAATTGAAAATAAGAAACATTCCATTTTTTATAATTATTCATCGGTGAATGTAACTACTCTCTTAAAGAATTAATACAATATCATACTTTATAAATCCTATTGGAATATTTTCGCCTACTTAAAATGTACTAAAAAGTTCATTATCTATACAAATATTAATATATTTTAAAGGCACTTATTTATAGAATCGAAGTATTTATTTCGGCACTAATTTCTTGTTTAAGTTTAACGACGGTTCACCGTCCTATTAGAATTTCTAGAATTCTTTCCACTGGCCGTCGTGATTGGAAGTATGATCATTGAAATGATCTTTAATTTTCAGCCTATAAAATAAACTCATTAAGGCTTCATGGTATTATCGCCTCTATTTATTGTAAGTAGCATAGAGGAAGCTTGTGTGACTGTGATTCGACTCAAATCCATCGTTCAAGTGTTCGCTCAGCTATGATCGAGTTTCAGTTTTTGAAAATTTAAATACGGAGTAGGATCATACTTTTCAAATAAGTGTCGTGAAAAGCCTAGTCATTCCTACATATAATAACTGTCTGGGAATTGTTTATTGCCCTTTAAGGGTACATAGGTGAACAAGAATCTAAAATATATTTAATTAATAATTCGTTTAGGTGATATTGTTTCAAAAGGTAAAATTAAAAAAAAAACAGATTTTTTACTATCTACAAGAATACTAAAGTATAAATACTATATGTTGATAATGTGATGTATAAGTCACGATTTGGTTACAATTTTTATATCAAATTTTAAAATGGAAGCTAATATAGCTATAGCTTGCCTTTAGTAAAATAGACGCAATATTTAAATTCGGATTAAATATTTTATATAATTATATAATATTATCATCTCAATTTATTAGCAATAGTAAAAATATCGGGTGCTTAAAACTACCCGAGATTGAAATATATTTCAACAGTAATAGTTTTGACACAAAAATATAGTTTTTCAAAACATACCTACATAAAATATGTTTATAGCTTCACTGTGTATTCCTCGTTGCATATTCAAGAATAGTGATAAAGTTATTAAATAAATAATAATTACAGTTTACATCGGTAATTTGTATGAAATAAACACATTTATTGTACAAGTCTGACGCAAACTGCGAAATAAATAATCAGACAATTACATTATAACATAAGTAATAATGTATGGAACTTTGTGATACAGTATTCTACTAGCAATGACTATACAAGCTGATTATGTAGGGTAGGAAGATCAAAACAATACTAATACGTTTTGAACCACGAAACAAACTTATTGTTTTACGAGTGACCTTGTACTAGCTGTTTTGTTTGTGGGGTTTTCGCCACATAGCCCGGATAGGCTATTTATTAACTGCGAGCAAGCAAGCAAATTGCGATTTTTCATGGGATTACGTCGAATACTGTATGCTCATTGGCTAACAAGTTGTCAAAGCTGGCGCTGGCGATTAGCAATCTAGTCGCGTTGCGAATTAGAGATAATTCATCAAGTGTAGCAATGACAGGATTTTCAATTCCGCTAACGGAGGCATGGTTTTTTGTGAGTTTATAATAATATGCTCAGTACTTCACTTAATGGTTTTTTTTGCTTAAGAGCGTTTGCTGGGGGTGGGTCCAAAACGTTGCATTTTTGTAAGATTTTTGTGTTTTTTTTTAATTGAAATAAAAGTATAATTTATCTTACTATTATCGTCTGCATAATACTTTATAAACACACACTGAATCGTCGAAAATTAGGTAGTCGCCATTATTTGTTGAATTAAATAAAAAAACGTTTTTTTTTATAATTGTTAAGAAACGTAAAAATTCACTGTACACAGTTAAGTTATAATTATGACATTAAAAGGTGCAGACGATAATAGAGAGATCAGTTATACTTAAGTTTGAATTCAGCTTTATAATCACGAAAATCTTCATAAAATGCGACGTTCACGATCTATCCCCAGCAAAGAGCGCTTAAAATCCTACATAATCAGCTCCCACACTTCACCCCGGCTCGCTCACGCCTGCGGCATGCGGCACTGGCTGCAGGCCTCCATGCCGTCGCTGAACTCCTCGATCTGGAGCGTCATCTCGAAGAAGTTGTACTTCTCGTGCACCAGCCGCGTGGCTTGCTCCAGAACCTTCTGCGGGGACACTCCGGTTCCTGAAGGAAAAATTGAGCATAAGAATTTGTTATCATTTTTACAGGTTCCTGGATTTGATTTTACTAAAGCGGGGTTTTTTAGTCGCAAAAGTCATAATAACATTAATAATATTTTTTTTTAATGATAATTTTTAAATAGGTCGCTCGTCGAGATTCCATAATTAGAGATTAAAGCAAAGATTCCATAAATAGTTTTAAGAATAACTTTAATTGTTCGAGTTCCTTTCTACTCTTGGGTTTACAATATACCATTGCCAATGCTACTAGTGCTGCCAGAATTATTTGACGGTAAAATTCCGGTGGGTTGGCAATATCGATTAATGAACGGAGAATTTATTCATCTCTGGCACAAAAAAATCTCAGACTAAAATGAGCTTTACGGTACACATAATAGGGGTTTAAACAGCGTGAGGTCGGCACGACTGCATATGCAGTCCTCGGTCGTTAATCGAAGAGACAGCACGATTGGCGTAGTGCGCTGCAGCACGGTTTTCTCGCCTCGATTTCCGTAGTGTCCCGGGTTCGATCCCCGGTAGGGTCAATTCAGGAAACGATCTTTTCTTAATTGACTCGGTTCTGCGTGTGCTGGGAGACGCCCCTGGCCTAATTCCTTGTATATAGTACCTCGTAACACAGGGATATTATTCCCTACTTCGAGACCATTACAAGAGGTGTGTTTTCTGGCTATAAAAAAATGGTATAATTAAACCAGGGGTAATGTGGACGTACAGGAATCCTCTAAATAATTGGTATCTGTTGGGTATCGTATTAGCTACTGGGAAGACTCGAAGCTAAGAAGCTAGCTATAAGCAAAGATTACTTAATATACTACTTTCGCCGTATGATGATATCCCTGACAGTTCGAAATTGTCAATTATAGTGATGTAACGAATGTAATTTAATCGAGTTGGCAAAGGAAATGGAATCGGATTTACCGATTTTTCATTTTTAAATAAATTCTTAATAAACGGGTTACGGCTAATAAGTTATAGAATAAAACGCGGTATCTCTAAAATAATAGTTAAAAATAGCACACAAGGCAGACGCACTCGTACTGATGCGAATGACGTGATTACAAAATGGTCGCTCCTATTCATTGATTTTTTGTCGATTCAGTAGTGTCAATACACTATTGAATGGCGTTCATTTTCACGCATTAGGCGCTGTAAAGATATATTAATTTAATTAATATACTTTATTCATTAACAGTTAATAAACATAACAATAATTTACTTGATAGGATTCGAAATAACGATAGTTTTTTAATAGTTTATAATATTTTCTTTCGCCAGTTTTTTTTATTTGGTTTGAAATAGTATGCGTGACACGGAACAATAAGAGCTGTCAGGCATATCATCTTACAGTGAAAATAGTATAGCTACTGGCATATAGCCACGGAAGACTCGTAGCTAAGAAGCTCTATAAGCACAGATCACTCAATAGTTACTACGTAACTGATAAATCACATCCACAGAAAAATGACAATTCTCTTAATCCTAAATGCATGCTGTAATGTGACAGACATATGATTATACTGCCAGGGCCACCTCTTTCGATATAGATGCCAGTAATCAGTGCTTACAGTACGTCATCGCGTCAGTTCAACCGCAAAATTCGCGTACATGGTCTACGCGGCTGTTGACAAACAACTGCCAAATGAGTCGTTGAATACCCGGCGGCTGGAAGGTAATTATCGCACGCAAGTACATGCAGTGACAGAGGCCTGCTATGTGTTTGATTCGTATACTCACGGATAGCGAGATGCGCCGACAAGGCCGTCTTGTCGAGCGAGAGCGCCCACATGCGCAGGTTGTGCACGCGCACCACGCCCGGCAGCGCCAGGAACGTGTTCGCCACCTCCTGGATAAAAATAACATTTGTATTATTATCTACACATAGATTAGATTAGATTAATTTATTTCTCATTATAACATTACACATATATTACATTAATGTCATACATATAGGGAATTAATATTGAGATCGTCTAAGAGATAATAAAATTAAAATAAATACAAATAAATGTCAGGACCATAATAAAACGAAATACAAAAAACATTAAAAAATACATTAAAAAATACAAGTCAAACATTAGAATTTACAAAATAAAATATGGAAAATAAAATAAAAGATCATTGAAATGGATCATAAGCTAAGCTTTTTCACATCATCATTTGCAGGCTTTAAATGTCTGAAAAAGGCTGCTGATGGATTTCCGCCCGGTTGTAGGGGCCAGCATCAACCGGTTCCAGTGACGTTCATTAGGTTAGGAAAGACATGGATATATGATACTTGAGTGAAATCTCTCATGAAATTTAATTTGAATCAAATCAAAATCAATAAAACTATATTCAAGTAGACCATTAAGGTCTTTTGAACCGTCAGAAATATTTTACCTTTAGCTAATGATATTTTAGACATTATACGATCTATACACTAAATATAATACATACATATAAGGAACACTGACTCCACAGAGAAGACCCGACAAGAAACTCAGTAGTTACTCTTTTAAAAGAGGTGATTTACAATGCAGGTCATAACTTACATTCTTTGCCATTGTAACCAGAGTCATACAGTACGAGCAATCATAACATAATCAGAGTTTACATTTAGGAACCCAAATTGTGGTGACTTGAGTAGACCAGTTCCCGAATGTGGCACCTGTTCACAAATTGACATCGTTCCACTCAACGATATGTTAGAGAAAGAAACGACCCGTCACACAACGCCACCACCCTAACAACATTAGTGAGCATGATAACTAACTTAGAGTCACTTTAATCATAAATCACTAAATGCACTTTAATTTTGTTTAGTTGCAAACTAATAGTGATTAAGAAATGTGTATAAATATATGTAAATGATTCTGCATTTAAAGCAGAAAATATCCTGACCATTTACTATTCATGGTACCGTTTGAAGGGGCCTACTCCGGCACAAATTTACGAAGTTTCGTAGCGTGGTAGTTTATGATTAGGTTTTATGTATTTTACTTAAGCAATAAAATATGGTTATCATACTTTTTTTACTGTAGGATGATATGCCTGACAGCTCTTGTTGTTCCATGTCCTGCATACTATTTCAGACTAAATAAAAAGAAACTGGCAAAAGAAAATGTTATAAACTATTAAAAAACTATTGTTCTTTCGAATTTTATCAAGTAAATTCTTGTCTTTAATTGTTTGTTTTTAAATAATAAATGAAGTATTTGAAATTAAATTCATATATCTTTGAAGCGCCTGATGCGTGAAAAGGAACGCCTTTCAATAGTGTATTGACACTACTGAATCGACAAACAATCGATGAATAGGAGCGACCATCTTGTAATTTGTAATCACGTCTTTCGCATCAGTACCGGTGCGTCTGCCTTGTGTGCTATTTTTTAGGTTTTATTTTCGAGATACCGCGTTTTATTCGATAACTTATTAGCCATAACCCGTTCATTAAGAATTTATTTAAAAATGAAAAATCGGTAAATCCGATTCCATTTCCTTTGCCAACTCGATTAAATTACATTCGTTACATCACTATAATTGACTATTATGGACTGTCAGGGATATCATCATACGGCGAAAGTAGTATAGAATAGCGAAAAATCAACATCAATTTCAAACCGTATGTTTTTTTAACGACTGAAAATTCATGTCACTACGTATTCGACGAATGGGAGTAGGGGCCTACTAAAGGTAACATAATTTTGGGATGTGCACACCACTTAAAGCTGACCATTTTAGAAAACTATGTGGAAAATATTCAGATTGAATATTCAATTCCAATCAATTAACAATTCATTATATCTTACCTGGAAGTCAATTCCTCTAGGCGAGCCTTCCATTAGTACCAGCAGCGCGTCTTTGATGATGTTAAATGTCGTGATCAAGACCAATATGGAGAACAAGAAAGTGCAGATTGGGTCCACCAAGTTCCATTCAGGCTGCAAACAAATGAAACATTATTAACCGACTTGGTGTAATGGTTAAGAAGTTGGCTACTACACCAGAGGTCGCGGGTTCGATCCCCGCACAGTACAAACATTTGTGTGCATGAACATGTCTGTTTGTACTGGTCTGGGTGTCTCCTATGTATATTATGTATGTATTTACAAAAGAAAATGTATTTAAGTATGTTTATCCGTTGTCTAGTATCCCATAACACAAGCTTTAATTAGCTTACTTTGGGGCTAGATGGCGCTGTGTGGAATAATGTCCAGGGATATTTAATGTCCAGGGATATTTATTATTAGTTAAAACTGTAGATGTGGTTTATTATCTTGAAATCGCATTATAGATAGATTTGGTAAATTTTTAATTCATCCCAGCTGTTTATCGCACTTAATTAAATGGTAATTTTATATAAATTGCGGAAATCTACATCAATATCGCTCTACTCAAAGAAGTGGAAAATGAGAAGTGATTTTATTTTTAAGGTAAATTTCAGCATAATTAAATGAATAACAGAAGCGTTGCAGACCTTTCGAAGGCAAAACTAAGGAGTCATCTGTCAAATTATAGTGGGAGGCTTTTGTTCATCAGTGGTTGGTATGGTTTGATGATGTACATGTGGCCAGCAAGCCGAAGTTCTGCAGTAGTTCAGTAGGTAAGTTGATGTGACAGTGTAGGCAGGGTGAATTGAAGAATTGAACGTGAAAGATGATGATGAGGTACTGATGACCGTTAGGGCAATAAAGTTCGGGATTGAAGACATTTTAAAGGGAAACGCAGCTTGGAACGCCATATCGGTGGATGTAGACCGTCATCAATCCATAGGGAAGGCCCACTATCAGCAGTGGACGTGGAATGAAAGAAACGATGGCTGTTGTTGCGAAAAAGAATTGGTGCGCTTTTGAAGGCCACTGGAAGTTATAATGTTGATATGCATACCCGAAAGTAGATGACGATAGCGGCGACCAGCACGCCGAAGCTCTGCAGTAGCCCAGCGGGTAAGTAAGTTGATGTGACAGTGTAGGCAAGGCGAATTGAAGAACTGATCGTCGAACTGGACGTCTCCATCTTAGGTGGGACGTCCACCTAGGATGGATGTGCGTCCTGGCAAAACTTGCAAGACTTCGGTGGATGCAGAACGCTTACAACCGACCGCTTTGGGAATCTATGAGGTCTCATGGCTGTGGCGGACGATGACGATGAGCTGATGTATGATAGCTGTTCTGTGATTTTTGAAGAAGAACGCAGCGTGGGATGCCATTTTGCTTTTGTGGAGCTTCTGTAATCTATGGGGAGACTATAAATGGGAACAATGCTGGTGCAGACCCGGAAGTAGATGACGATGGCGGCGACGAGCACGCCGAAGCTCTGCAGGAAGTCGCCGAGCACGTGGATGAAGGCGGCGCGCACGTTGATGTTCTCGCCGCGCTCGTGCGGCTGCGACGCCGAGCTCTCCGCGTCCGACTCCGCACGCTCCTTCTGGAACACATTATTTTGTTATAAATTAATAAAAACTGGGGTTTATTAAACTAAGATCAACTTCACACTGAGTAGATTTTTGTACTATGGTGTCAGAGACTAATAAACATGTGTTTGAAATGTGTAAATTTGATCATTATTCTCAAGACCGTAATCTCAGGCATAGGGACCGCTTAGCCTTGCCTACCTAGCACCACTCATTGAACACATTGTTGGCTCTGGTGCACATCATATGGCAATAGGAATATTTAATGAAATTCCCAAGGATATTCAGGATATAAAAAGTATTGGATAGGCGTTGGCGCTTCGAGGGGCATTTCTCTAGCCTCGCCCCACGCATCATCCGTGCTGCAGGAGCTCTCGGCCGTTTGCTCCCAAACGAACGCGGCCCGGACCAGACATGCCGGGGATTGTACGCCGGCATAATTATGAGTATGGCGCTCCGTGGGCCTTCACCGCTCACAACAGAAACAGGCTGCGGGCGCCGCAGAGGGTGATGGCAGTGAGAGCCATTAGGGCTGATTAGTACGTATCCTGTATTATTATTTTGTTATTTGAATTTACATTTGACTATTTTTGTGCACATACTTAACTTTTTAACATTTTCCTCTACTTGGGTTGTCTGGATGAGATTTCTTTTTAGCAATAAGACCGCCTAATTATGTTATCTATCTCTTTTAATACAAACCTTTACTGTTATTTTTGATGTGCAATAAATAATATTTATCTTATCTTAAATCAGTTTGGAGAGAAACAAACAAATCTTTTCTCGTTATAATATTAGTATAGACAAACAAAAGGCAAACTAGAAAAAGATCAATAAATATGTATCCTCATTTTCTAAAACTACTAAAGCCAAGTTTTTATCCGTAGAAACTACAGTTTTCAATTCAATACCATACAGAGTTGTTAACATTAGGGATATGGCAAAAAAGGGAACAGTTGCGCCTAAAATTATCCTAATTTGCAAAAGTTTTATCAAAAAGTTTGTTCTCAGTGTTTATCTTGGTTTGTATTGTTTTTGGTGTTGTTCCTTACCTTGTTATTGAGCACGGGGTTGCTGCCGCCGTGCGAGTGCCCGTGGCCGCCGCCGCCGTGCGAGTGCCCGTGCTGGTGCAGCGTCAGCCCCATGCTGCACGAACAAACATACTTGGTGAGATTCATTCAGAACGATAAACTGTACTAATGTCAGGAATTAAGCTGGTTTCCACCAAAAGCGAAGGGGAGAAGAGAAGAGATACGTTCATCAGATTTCGTCATTTCCACATTTCACGGACAGATGTCGAATAAGCCTACAAAAGTAAAATTTCTTTCAGTAAGATCTTCAAGGGTAATATTAATACAGAGCTGCGTCGTATACCAGGTTTTTTTTTATCAAATTTAATAATAATTATAGCATGGTGCCTGCAAATAAACGATTGAGGTTAAATTTCTTCTAAAAAAACCTGTACTATAACTTCTTTAAGGGAATCGGATTATAAATTGTTTGCGTATCTTACCTGTTGTGAAACTGTTGTGTTGTGTCTATTAGAGAGCATCTTTTGTAAAATTGTCTCCTTGATAAAGAAATATTGATAGAGGTTGTATTTCATTTGTATCACTGCAATTACTGCAAATACTTACACAAGGTTGACAGCTACCCCAACGGCGGAGGTTATCAACATGACAGTGGCGTCAATTTCAAACTCCTTGGTGATGACGCGCTGGATGGCCATGTACACCAGGATGCCGGTCACCACCCAGATGAGCAGCACCGACGTCAGCGCGCCGATCACCTCCGCGCGGTACCAACCGAAAGACATTCTAGAGATGAAAAATAACAGTTGAGTCATTCCTAAATGTTAGAAAGAAACGAGTTTGTGTTGGTGATATTTCTACATGCACGTAATTATTCATCTTCAAAAATTTATAATACCATTGGTGAAAAGTAGGCTGCTGAGTCTTCCGTTCACCTTGACGGCACTAGTCACTTGCCTCTGACTACCCCGTTTGGGATATAGTGATGGTATGTATGTTAAAAATGAGTAAAAATCATCGATGAGCTCAAATTAGTGTATTGTAATAAGAGATTGTTTTGTTTTGTTTTGAAGAACAATAACACGCAAGAACTGAGAAAAACCATTTATTTTAAGGTACCCAAACAAAAGCAGGCATTTTTGCTTTCAAAACCTTTCAAAAAAACTTAATTCTTTATTAATTTACTCATAAATAATTCTATATTGCCTACTGAGTACACCATTATAATATCTATCTAATATCTGGGACCATTCACACCAAGATCATCTGAACCCAAACTAAGCAGAGCTTGTAATATGGGCGTCAGAGACTGATAAACATACTTAAATATTTCTAAATACATACTTAAATAGATAATAACACCCAGACACACAACAAATACAAATGTTCGTCACACAAATATTTGTCATGGGTGGGGATCGAACCCACGACCTCCGGCGCTAAAGGCAGGATCGCTGCCATTGCGCCAACAGGCCAGTCAACACAGTTGACATAACAGTTTCCTTACGGCATACGTAATAAGGCGGTCTCACAACAATACGGAGCTCTAGACTGTATTAGCCATCAGACATCATGGTCTACTACGTAAATAACAGCACTTTATAGTTGTCAGGTTTCAATGGTAAAAAATCTGTCAGGGTTGGTCAAAAAACTGTCAAACTCATGGCCAAGGTAGATTGCACGAAAACAAACGCGATGAGTGGGCAACTTTTTTTTATTCAATGTCGGTGGCAAACGGCATACGGACCGCCTCGTGGGAGGCGGTCACCGCAACTTATTAACATGTGCTAGACTAGAGGGTTATATAACTTACAAACTCTGCAAACTCTTTTAGGCTAGGGGGAGTTTTTGTTGCAGCAAGGATAAATAAGGTCATCTAGATAACCAAATTAAATTTCTTAGTTAGGGCTACCTTACTAGCCACATGCGCAGTGAGCGAATTAAGGGCCAAAGTGGTAGTATGACGCTCTTCTTACTGAATTCGTGCGCAGAACCATCTCCTCCATTGTTGCCTAGCGTTATTTTTATGACAGGCCTTGTAGCTACGGTTTTCCGTACGTTATTTAGATAGACACACACACCTAAAACACATCTATACTAATATTAAAAAGCTGAAGAGTTTGTTTGTTTGCTTGAACGCGCTAATCAGCCAAGGAAACACCACAATACGAGTATACCTATTTTTTACATCTCACGTTTAATTTTATTTAAAAGCTGATGCTGCCCGTGTGGTCCCATTTAATTTTGATCCAGTTCTGACAGTGGAATCCATGGGAAATCCATATAAGTCTTAAATCTAGATAGACAAAATGCGCGACAAATGAACGAATAACTCAATATTACGCCAACCGATTTTGATAATTCTTTTTTTATTTAAAAGCTGATGCTGTCCGTGTGGTCCCATTTAATTTTGGTCCAGTTCTAACAGTGGAATCCATAGGAAATCTATATGTCTTAAATCTAGATAGACAAAATGCGCGACAAATGCACGAATAACTCAATATTACGTCAACCGATTTTGATAATTCTTTTTTTATTTGAAGCTGCAGCTGATGCTGCCCGTGTGGTCCCATTTTAATTTGGTCCAGTTCTGACAGTGGTATCCATAGAAATATATATAAGTCTTAAATCCAGATAAATCATATGCGCGACAAATGGACGAATAACTCATTATCACGCCAACCGATTTCGATGCTTCTTTTTTTATTGGAAAGGATATACTTCAAGGGTAGTTTGATCAGAGATTGGTTAGGCTCTGATTATGGGATCCATGACAAAGTAACGGAACTCTTCAATGCTTAGGAGCAATTGGACGATACTTTTTCGATGTATAAAATAAATAACACTCCGTTCCGTTCACCATGACGGCAACAGTCACATGCCTCTGACTACCCTGTTTGGGATAAAATCGTGATATGTTAAATTTCCGACTAACTCTCCGGTGATGGAAAACATCGATAAAAAACCTAATCAACCCAGATAACGGCGGAAGGCTACATAAATACCATTGGTTGGTACCAGTGGGTCTGAGTGTTTCGGTCACCATGAAGGCACAGTCACTTGCCTTGTTATTTTATGTTTAAATAACTTACCTTCTTGTAGCTGGCCTGCTGGCGACCCATAACGAGAACAATGAGATCATGAAACTGGCGAAGTCTGTAAGTAAGTGGGCCGCGTCTGTTGCTATCGCTAAACTGTTTGATAAGTAACCACCTGTAAAAGAAAATAATAATAATAAAAAATAGCCTTTTCTTTCCAGAATCTAGGTACAATGTAAATAAATGATTATAATTATTTTTTAAACTTTCTCTGTTCTGGAACCCCACTCGTGGTTAAGGACTACTCCAAAGTTTGCCACTTTTCCCTATTTTGGGCTATTTGATACCGTTCGGGGCCGGCGATCTTCTCAAGGACGTCGTCCAATCTCGCTATTAAATCTCATCTCAAGTTCACTATACAAATCAGTCGAACAGTAAGTTAATTTTGTATGAAAACCTTAAAATTATTAAGTTAATTGAAAAAACAAATTTTCACTTAAATAGTTACTACATCACTTACTGAGTAGGTCATATTGTTTTTGTGAGTCTTTTGATAATAACCTGATATTTATATCCACATTCCGTGCTATAAAACCAGACACAATAGAAGATATTTTGTTTACGTATCGAAAAAGATACGTATACGTAATGTGTTAATATAAATTGGAATAGACAATAAGGTCTTAGTACATCAATGGTTAGAGCAATCGCTCGGTTAGCGAATGATACAAGTTCGGTTCCGGCCTGATTTCTAGACCATTTTTTTCTGTTTTCACTGTTATTGTTGTTGTTGTGATAAAGTTTACTTACAGGTTAATTTTTTTGTTTATGAAACAGTAATTTGCGATAGTTACGGGTTAGGTTCAAAAATCAAAAAAATATTATGGATCATGTCCTAAATTATCTTATTTGTTATTGCACGCACCGAAATTAAAACAATAATACTAGTCCAATATTTCGTCTATGCAACAATATTGTATAGACGAAATATTCATAGTCATAGGCTCTAAATTATTCGAATAATATTACCATTATTCCTATAACAATACGGGTACAGGTATTAATGAAACTAAACATCCGTGCCATTATCGAATGGACAGTGTGAGTCAGAGGGGTCAGCTGGGGGCAGTTCAGCAACTGGCTGAATTGGTACTTGGCCATATTAGACTAATAGGTATTTAATAATTGTGCAGAAGTTGTAGTTTCTTGAGAATGACCTAACAATGTTGAATAATATCTACTATGTACTAATAACATCCATTTGACGACAAGATTGGCGTAGTGCACTGTAGCACGGCCTCCATTCCCGGTTGGGTCAATTCAAGAAACGATCTGATCAAAATTGGCTCGGGTCTGGGTGTGCTGGGAGACGCCCTTGGCTTAATTCCATGTCTGTCCCTGGTACTTCGTAACACAAGGGTATTTATCCTCACGTCGAGGCCAAAACAATTCGTTCTGTCAAATGTTTGACAGCTTGTGTCCATTATCATATCTCGCCCGCTTTTCTCCGATTTGATTTACATAATTATATTATTATTTTTCACTGAATTTTTTGTTCAATCATAATAAAATATAGCCTATATTATCACTCCTGAATAGTTTAGCTTTCTGTTCTTAGTTAAAGAGTTTTCAGGATCGGAGCCATAGTTTTGGAGCCATATTCAATACAAATAAACAAACAAACAATCCAATCTTTACTCACATGAGCTAGACTATCGTCCACCTTTTGCATCGCAGTTGGACTTGCTTGCTCAACTTTTAAAGCTCAGGGATTAAATGCTTTTCATAATGTCCATTTGCTTAGCAACCTGACTGCTGATGACTAATATTTTAATTCAGAGCAGCTAGACATTTAACATACAGTTACTCATAGGCCATACAAAATTACCCTAAGACCACTTCTTCCATAATGCAAGACGTAACACCTAAGTCATCACCAGGAAGCGCCTCAGTTTTATTTATACGACCGATAAATAATGAGTTCTATTTAAAGGTATTACATCCTTATGTGGAATCTTAATGAGACATTTCACGGCAACATTTCGTGATTTCCCTGGGTGTTTGAGTCAGTTTGACGGTCAATTTAAAGACGCCTCCGTGGGTGAGTGGTAACAAAGATCGTCCAAAAGGTTTTGGGTTTAAGTCAGAGGTCGGGCAATCAGTGTTTACCGAAATATCGGAACATAGCCCGGGTTTGTGATCACCAAATCCGCATTTCGCAAGCGTGTTGATTAAGCCAATACCCATCAAAAGTGTTTCGATGACTTGATTTCAATGATGGAGGCCTTAGCCCAGCAGTGGGGTAGTGTGAAGCTCATTTCTACTTTCAGACAGGTATTAAACAAAGTTGCGAGTTTAGTGAAAAATTGTTTAGACAATTTAAATGCAAACGGTAAGTTGTCTAAGTAAAATCCTTACTGTTTATTGTACACGAGTTTTTAGTTGGGGTTATTATTATTAAAAAAACGCTAACACACTTACCTACAATTTCTCCAATCATAAAGATGACACATAATATACTAGCTATGATGAGTTTTCTACGCGCCCGTTTATCTATATCTTCATTTCTTGATCTGTGACAATGCTCTGAAAAAAAAACAATAGTTTTAAAATAAAGGACAATAAAATGCAAGTCATTTATATCTGAATTTTTCCATTTTTAGCATTAATCAATGCACTATTTTCTACAAAAAGATAGAAACCTGAAAAATTCCACCTGCTCCTAGGGATCCCGCTTGAGTCCCTAGGATCAGGTCGAATTTTCCTATTTTCCCTGTGTCTCATTTCCCAATCATTCGTTCGACCAATAGTTAAAGGGTTGGGGGGACCAAAACAAAACCAAGTAATAACACTTTCAGTCTTCGAATAATAATGCTTAAAACGCACTCAAATATTTAGGCTAGGCTATAATAAAGACTCCCTGTCAGTGCTCAAGTGTCAAGTTCTCGTGGAAAGAGCTCTTAATTTTTTTTGTAAAGTAAATGGTTGTAACAACTCAACAGAAAAAGATAAATATTAATTCGTTATGTTAGGTAGTCACATAACATAATAATAGTAGTAGTAAAACTACGTTATACATTTCAAGTGTATGACAAAAAATATTCTGACAGATGATTTTGGCATCACAGGTGACGCGTCATTTTGTGCGAAACTATTCCTCCTAGATGTTATTATTTCAAGCTTTTAGGTAAATAAACCTACAACCCGGAAAGGGCGGAATAAAGTATGCTAATCGTAGGTATTCTTTGCATACATTTGACTTTTTACAAAAAAAACAATGTCCCACATTTTTTGTGCATTTTCATAAAAATCCATTTCATTAGTACACCGTTTGTCTTCATAATCAAAGTTGATGAGACGGAAAACCTAAACAACGTTTTGTACGGACCTTACAGCACTTTCAAAACAGTTTTCATTACATTATTAACGTGTTTAGTAATTATTTTTCGTCATATGGAGGAGATTGAGGTTAGGTCTGGTATAAGTTCTAAGTAATGATGATGACACACTAGTCAACCATAATAATAGTGGCTACAGGTAACACGTGACTGATAGTGCAATCGCTGGTCTAAAATTGAGCTTTGTTTGATTCTAATGTATCTTTTATGACGACAAAACATTCATCTACGAGTATAATTACAAAGTAATGTATGAAGGAATTCCCATTAATTCGATTACTTGCTACAACTAATACGTGACTGATAGTGCAATCGCTGGTCTAAAATTGAGCTTTGTTTGATTCTAATGTATCTTTTATGACTGCAAAACATTCATCTACGAGTAGTATAATTACAAAGTAATGTATGAAGGAATTCCCATTTAATCGATTACTTGCTACAACTAATACGTGACTGATAGTGCATTTCTGATACATATGAAAATAAATTTATACGCCTCATCCTTAATATTTTCAGGGTTCCGTACCTCGAGAGGAAAAAACGGAACCCTTATAGGATCACTTTATTGTCCGTCCGTCCGTCTGTCTGTCTGTCAATACCCTTTTTCTCAGGAACGCGTGGAGGTATCAAGCTGGAAATTATATCAAATACTCAGATCTACCCAGCTAACCTGTACATCTGCTTTCTCTAATGTTGTCCCTTGTAATGTATGTTGTGTGTACGAACTAATAAATAAATCTACTGTCCCTTGGAGCTGTGAAAAACAAACTTCTAAGCCAACGCAATCAAAAGATTCAAAACCTACAGGGTACTTCCGTGAACTCAGAATCTTGAAATTTCGTACGAAGCAACGTCATATAGCACAGATAAAAGAAAAATTGCGAAAACCTTAAATTTTTAGTTACATCATATAATAAAAAAAGATATACTAAATATACCTACAGGTTTATACGGAAACCCCGAGTCAGACTCGCACTTGGCCGGTTTTTTTATTTATTAAAAAATATATAACTTTCTCGATGAATATTACTTACAAGTTTCCCTATATCAAATTTAGTGGTTTATAGCAAACATTCTTCGACAACACGATTGGCGCAGTGCGCTGTAGCACGGTTTCTCGCCCCGATTTCCGTAGTGTCCCGGGTTCGATTCCCGGTCGGGTCAATTCAGGAAACGATCTTTTCTGAATTGACTCGGGTCTGGGTGTGCTGGGAGACGCCCCTGGCTCATTTCCTTGTGTGGTACCTCGTAACACAGGGATATTAATCCCTACTTCGAGACCATTATAAGAAGTGTGTTGTCTGGCGCATATTTATTTTTTATTTATTTTTATTAAAAAATCTATCTTTCACCAAAAAATCACAAGTTTCCAAACGCAGCTTACGTCGGCCAAGTTTGATCGTGTTACCTAAAAGACGTACCAAGCTAGGGAAAACAAGTATTACCTTTGAGGGGGCACAATTTTACAATAAGTTACCTACTCATATTAAAAATTTAGATAACCTAAACAGTTTTAAGTCTCAGTTGCGTAATTATATAACACAGAACAACGATTTATAAACTATTGTAATAATTATATGTATACCACAATGCGGTGACTGTGTTTTTTTAGATTAAGAACTATGATAATAATAATGTTCTCATGTAAGTGGATTTCTGTAATCTTTTTATGAGAATAAATTCTTTAAACCTTAAACCTTATTTATTCTGATTAATCACCAATTTTAAAACACAGTCCTGTTACTGTACCCCTAGATGACGGAATGAAAGGGTAGCCCAGACTGAATGCTGAGTGTGGTCCTTTTATTTTTTGGGCATCGGGACACCGCTGTCTGATGAAGGTATCTGTTTGTCTTGTTATTTTGCTTTGTTGCTGTATGCCTACTATAACCTACGTGTTTTTGTAAAATGTTTCAAACTCCATAAATTTAATAAATGTTTTTCTATTTCTATTAGTGTATGTAATCTTTTGATGGAAAATAGGGCATTGTGATCATGCTAAAAATAAAAAATAAATTCAGTACAACATACTTTCGACTTCTGTGATGCTGCCATTCTGTCTGTCAGGGTCGTCTCCATCGCTGGTCTCGATGACGGCGCAGCACCCCGTGGAGGGGTTGCCGTGCACGCAGAAGATCACCCGCCGACCCTTGGCCGGGCTCTCTGTGCCGTATGACGCCTTGCCCTCTTTGAAACTGGAAAGAGAAAATAATATTCAGTAAAAGAGAAGTTGGTTTTAGATTGTTGGTAGGTAAGTGATTCTATGTCATTTAAGTTACAGTGCTTGAAAAGGATGTCATACCATACCATTCATATTATTATCTATTTAAGTATGTATTTAGAAATATTTAAGTATGTTTACCAGGCTCTGACGCCCATATTACAAGCTTGGGGTCAGATGATCTTGGCGTGAATTGTTCCAGATATTTATTTATTATTTATATGTACACTTATTTCTTGACGGGTGATTGTTCGCATACTTCTGGTACACAACGTAGAATTTTAAGAGAGATAGATCAGATCAACTCCTGAGATGCTGGCCAGTGTAAAATTATACTTTTGTCAAATGATATTTCGAAGGTCTAAAAATAATAGCAAAAAAGACGTGTCTCAACCGTTTTCGGTCAAATGAAATTTGCACAAGTAAAGCGATTCCCCTTTTTGTTAAGGACAAAGTTTGAGGACTGTAGACTATGAACTATCTTATATTAATTTATCTATGGACAGGTATAGTAAAATATAAAAGTGTATTTGTTAAGAAAACTAGATAAAATCACACAACGTGGCCATTTTCACATTTATGCTCATTACCGGATAATGGATCGCATCGCATCTGCAGTAGGGCAGTAGGTTCATTAAACAAGTTCTAGCCAATATTAATAAATATTACGGTCGCTTAAAAACTTTGCGTAATGACTGTTGTCCGCTTAACCTTGAATAAATCATTCATTTTACAACAAAAGCACTGAGAAAATTATACCATCTGGTCAGATCATCGTCATTAAACCATCTAAGCGATTACCGATAGGTGGTGTGAGGTATATTACGAACGTCTCTGAATACAAAATAGGGATTTCAGACCAGTCCAGCATCATTTTTAAAAACTGAATGGATTTAATTCGAACATTGTAGTTGTCCTATAAAAGGTGGCTTAATACCTATACTTAACACTTTGCAATACTTTAGATTCTCACACAGTTTAACTTTCGATTAAGTAACAGGGAGAAAAAAAAAAGCATAGAAGGAAGGCGATACGATATAATTTTCGCATAATCTCTAAAGTTTAAAACACTTAAAACACAGACGCAGTCAAGGGGAATAGCTAGCTTTCTATAATAAATCTAGGTCCACGACGACACTATAACATCCAAGTCTAGGGTAGCGCCGATCACAATAGCGCTACGTTCTATAATTTTATTGCAATAGTTATCTTGTTATTTCAAATGCATTCTCGTAAACTACGTCAACAATTTACTAGTCGATAACAAAGCAATTTGCGATTAGGTGCATAGCGCATAGGAACTGCAGGTAATAGATGCGAAAAATAAATAATACGACTAAATCACTATGATTGGTATCAAATGGCCGGCTTAACAATGTTTTTTGATAGACGGTTGTTTTGATGAATATGATGGTCTACTCCGAATTGAATGTTCTATTCACTGCACAGTTTCGGAACAGAAATTGTGTCATCTACCCAGAAGACTCCAAATAGGCCAAATTAAATAACTGCTGCTTTTGATCAATTTTGTTCTGTTGGCAAATGGCAAATTGGATTTAAAGAAATACTTAGTTCAAAATTATATTACCAAGAACAATTTTCATTTTAATACCTCCTTTAATGAGTTTTTATCTCAAGTTGAGTCATAACATAATATATTATAATAAGCCGACCTAACATAATTAAGTTACATAGTGCAACATACGTTGTTATGCTTCGGGATTTACGTAAAATATTTGTTTAATTTTTCCATGATTTCTTTACACATATCTTAAATTAAAATAATTTGTAATCATCGTATGATAGTTTCCTCCTATGCACTAGCTTCTTCTATTCGGTGAAGCAGGACTAATGCACCCTTATTTTTATTACTGTAAACCAAAGTTTAAACAATGATGATATCGAATTTCTTGCTCTCTCGGTAGAAGAATAGGAAGATTTCCACTTGAATTGTTTAGATAATAAAAAATGCCTGCTACCATATACAAAGATAGAGAACTTCAAAGGACAGTGCCCAAGTTTGGCCTATGAACCAACAAACATTTGACATTTGTCAGAATTCTGGCCATGATTTAAGACATAATTATCACTTATTAGATTGTCACGGACACTTCAGATTTTTGATATCAAAATTAAAAATACTAAAAAGATTTATCGTACGAAAACACTTTTTTAATACCATTTAGGTTGCGTTCGTCTGTGCCCTCTGTTGTTTAGCCATCGCAACAATATTTTAATTTACTTTGTATTGACAAAAGAAACCTTGTTTGTGCAAGAAAACGTAGTTGTGAACTTACTAAAGGCTCTCAAAAATGGATAACAATACATTACTGTCAATGCGACAGATGTTTAATCAACTTTTTATTTTAAATCGGATTATACATTGGCTTAAAACAGCTTTGTGCGAAGCCAAAAAAAATAAGTTAATGACATTTGGTTGACCAACCAAAACCAGCATCTGTCTAGTGTCTTGTATTTTTCGCTTTCAATTTGCAATGCTGTGTTATTGTTTTTATATTAATAATCTTACCCTCACGACTCGGCTTAAAAAACGGACTTTGATGGCTCTCTGTAGTGACCTACCTCCTTTTAGATTTAACCGTTTAAAGACTTTGTAACCTGCACATAGCTAACTCAGCAATAATTAAGAATTTACGATCATCGCAATGGAATCAACATTTTGTGTGAATTGTGGCTCAGCTTGTGGTTCCATGGTACTGGCAGAAGTGGCAGATCAACAAAATATGTGCTTGAAAAACATTAGTCCCACTCACGTAAATAAAACTTTGCATTATATTATTAAATATAACCTCAAATTTTTTCAGTTTTTTGATATTTAACGAGTTCTCAGAAGTGTCCGTCCATAAACTACGTTTTGACACTAAAGTGTATGTATTTATGAACCCTAAGAGGTATTTTTCATGACTGTTGGTTCATAGGCGGCAATGTATGGGCGAATGTACACTATCCTTTCGGATCCCGCTCGATATCTTCTAGGTCTTAAATTCGATTTCGTTCTAGTTCTTTATCTAACGTTTTTTGCTTGTTAGTAAATTATCAATAATGTATTTTTTTGAGCTGTCATCATCGAAACATACAATTATGTCAATTACAACTTGTTAGCCCCAATAGTAATCAGACTACCTGAGGGGCAGATAGCCATATCGATCATGTAATTAGACATATAAATTACCAATTATTTACGTGTTATTGATACCGGCCAAGGTGATGTTGTGAACAATTGATCTTATCTGATACTTTGTAATGATTCCTAATAATAATGTTTTGTGAATGATAAGAGCTACAAACTTAGTAGGAAATAGGTATAAGATACTGTAAATAAAATATTACTGGTGGTGACTATATTGTTGATACATATTACCTTAGTAGATTTTAGATAATATATCTAAAATATAATTTACTTCATTTCTGTAGTAAGTATTTACGCTCTTGCCTTTCACCCCTGAATTGCAGATCGGTTTATATGTCATACTTCGCGGCAAACTTTATCCAAGGTTCAATAGCATACCTAACGGTATCATTATCTTAATAAGGCACCAAATTACTCGTAAAGTTTTAAGGACAGCATATGATGCATACGTACTAGTATGTTCACAAACTATTTTACTAAATCAGAATAGATGTTAAAAGGTGGCACGGTGGTTAATTCAATAGGTTAGACGAATGCCAAGTTTCCAAGCATTGGTGCCATGGCCGGTTAAAAGCTTGATGGAAGTGAGTGTGTGCATCTTCAAGTTTAACGCCTGCATTAACGATGAGAGATACCTTTTCGGAGGATTCGGCTTTACAAGTGCCCATTTGATTAATTTTTGTAAGGAATCTACTTTGTTTGCGCTAATATTATATAAATAGGCACAGATTTTATACAAATATGTAGGCAAAGGTTAACTAAAAGTAGCAGAATATAAATTACTGCAGGTTATTCCCTTATTAACCTTAAAAAAAATGTTACAAAATGCGGACTTAATGCCTAGAGGCATTCTCAACCAGTCAACCACACAGTCAGACAGAGATATTACAGGCAGTGCTAGAGATAAAAAAGGTGAAAGAAGGTGAAATGGTTTAAATCAAAATAAGAAGATTTCAAAGAGATTACATAAACATATAATACATAATAATAGCAATTACACATTATATAGACAAAAAGTAAAAGAAATAACAGACAGATAACAGGTCGTTCAAAGAAAATGTCAAAACTACAGTTATTGGGGCGTCACCAATCTTTTAAAATGCACACGTAAAGCCTTTTTGAATGCATATTTACTGCACGCCTTACCTAACCTAACCAAGACCAGCAGTTTGTTCCAAAGTCGTATTGCAGAAACAGTGAAGGAACTAAAGAAAAAGCCAGAAGACGACTGTGCGAATTATGAAGGAAGTGAAATTTATTTTTCAAATAAGCAGGAGAATTAGGGTCAAAGAGGATTGGGAAAAGGGTGCACAAAATACGAATGCATCTTCTCTGACGGATAGGCAGCCAGTTCGGCTTCATCCAGAAGCTAGAAACATATGGTCGTATTTGCGAAGCCCAAAGATAAAGCGAATGCAATTGTTAAGCAGACGTTCAAATTTGTTTAGGAGATCTTTTGAAATGTTGCTATAACAAACATCGCCGTAATCGATTAGAGGGAAAAATTCTCAATATAACTTCATTAATAACCCTATGGTTGTTACTGGCGGATCAATTATGAAAGAAGTACTTCGAAGGTAAAATTAGACAGCATATATACAATTTAGGATGATAATTTTGACAGCTCACAATAGGGATGATGATAGTTTATAATCGTTAGTGAATCGATTCGATTATCGAATCATTATTTCATAGAACTTGGATTCGTCAGTTTATTTTAATGTGAAATAAAGAGATAATTAAATAAATAAATTACGAATATAAAAGCCATCAAGTGAATTCACTTAAAGGTTTTCATAGTAAATTAGGTAGGTATTAGGATTCAAGGTTATTTATTACTAATATAATGGTGCACACCCTTAATCACTTTCATAATCATCATCGTCAACATCAACATATTATCAATTCTTGTTCACAAAGTTTATATGTTAGATTAATATTGTTTCACAACCGATTTTCTATATTTTTTTGTTATTCGTTTGCAAGGCACTTCACTAAGTGGGCGGTACCCGTCAATAAAGTACGATATTATTTGTAGTACACTTAATCGAAAAAGAATGCAATACTTCATAGACATAAACTGTCAAAATTAACATCATAGATTGGACAAGGTATAGTTTACCAGTATTGCACTTTTTAACTCCATATTAATACATTTTTCAATATGTACTCGCACTATGCAAAAATTCTCAATTATCATTATTGTTTTAGGTAAATGATGCAACTCACCTCAGTATTTTTTTGGTTATATAAGTAAATTGTGAATCAATACTGCACACTTATTGTACAGAATTAAACCAACCATTACTCAATTAATCCATTACAAATGCAATATTTTTATTTCCATTATGTAAAGTTAGGTATAAATAAGTACATAGTAAGCAGCCTTTAAGATCTCAAAAGCATGATAAAAATACAAGATCGTATAAAGGCTGTATATGCTTTCAATTAGCACGGCACAGTACATAAATTAGTTTGGCGAATTGTTAAAAACCCATTTACCTATTTGGGCACATCTAACAGTGTTACAATTGGCCTACCCACATCAATTACTTAGGCAACGATGAATTCAATTCCTAAACTCGTATTAGTAATTATGAAACTGGCTGACGGACTGGCGTTTGAGACTTCAGCTATAGAAAATACCTACTCGACTGGGAACAGGCGGCCTACAACATTACCGTGCTACTACTTCGGTGCAAAATTTCTAACGTTTCGCGAATCTGAGAAAGGCCACAATGCAAATTGAAGCGAAGCTGACATGACAACAGATAGCTAATAAGTATTTTGTACAATAAAATATGTTTATTACCATTAAGTACCTAAATAAATGTCGAACTGCAAGTATCTCTTTTAACGCCAAAATATTGAAGATACCTACCACTTGCTCGGACGAACTATTCGTACTATTGTATTGAATGTAATTAATTTACTGAATATTTCTTGCATGATAAAAATAATAAATATGTTTTAAGAACAACGCTCTACCCCATCGATCAACAGAAGATGTATCAATTAAAGTGAAACATCAGGATTCGCATCGTGCGCGAGTAATATAGGTACTTTACGCTTATACTCGTACCATTAAGAGCCCAAATCATACGACAGTGTTACGTTCTAGCGCTGGTTGACGATACAGCGATATAAGAATAATACCATTAAATTGTCTTCTGTTATTTGGTAAGCGTGTGCTCGAGAAAACGTGTTGTTTGTGCTACGCCCTTTGTAAAAGGTTAGAGCAGAGGTTCCCAAACCTTTTTTCCCATGGACCACTCTCAAGATTTAGCTGGTTCCGGCGGACTCCCTGCAGCTTCAAATCTCTACCATATTTCCAAAACTCGACAAAAAATAAAGCTAACATAGTCCTCCTTCAAGTATCCTGTGGACCCCTTGGGGTCCACCTGGACCACTTTGAGAAACAAAGGGTATAAGAGACTTAGATTAGAAACTTAGAATAATTACACCAAGAAGAATAGTTTCATTGCGCCATTTGTAATGCCAAAATAACCTGTCAAAATAATAATTCGTAACATGTAATCACAATTTTCGGTATTTAACATGTATGAATACTATTTGTGCCTCTCTGTTCTGTTGGTACCTCGAAAAATTAACATCAGTAAGTTCATATTTAGCCGTGACGGCTAAATATTTGTAACATCAAAACGGGTGCCCCAACTTATTATGCTAAGTTAATGGTAATTTTCTAAGGTTAGAAGGATCGAGCGCGATGGCGTGCATTGCGGACACAACAACCGAACAAGAATCATGCCTTATTTTGACGACACGAGTATATATAGTGTAGTGGTTCGATTACCGGTCAAGTCAATTAGGAACCGATCTTCTCTGAATTGGCTTCGGTCTGGGTGTGCTGGGAGACGCCCGTCTTATTCCTTGTCTGGTTCCTCGTAACACAGGGATATTCATCCCTACTTAAAGACCATGACACGTACTTACTTACACACCGCACACAAAAAAATATTATTTATTTTTTTACAGCACCCTTGACTTGACCATGAAAACGTAAAGGTGGACAAAAGGTCTGTTTAAAACAAAACAAAAAGTATTAAACGCAAGTAGTATCCGTATAGTTGATTTATTTTAATGAATGAGCCCAATAACTATTCGAGATCAAATACTAGTCTACTCGGTCACAAAAAAGTAGGTACCTCATTAACTTAATTACTTATTCACTCAACGTGCTACGGCATTCAAATTCACGGTCTCCAGAGGCGTTTTTGCCAGTTTCCAGTTCTAGTCGATTGGTTGATGACGCTGCACTGGTTTTGTGTAACGTGCCCTCAATTCTAAATATCACGTCAATGTCCAGTAGCAATGCGAACTGAGGGTTTTTCTTCAACAAATTTACACCTCAACGTACTTGCCTAGTAGGTAAGTTAAATTGGCAGTAGCCAAGGCAGCAGCTGGTGAACCTGATGGCCCTAGTTGCAAAAACCACAGATACTGGTCGTTGAAACCATGAGACGCAGGCTATTGATTTTTTGCCTTTTTTTATCATTCTGGCCCAAATCTCGTAGTGAATATATCTTTCTTTGTTTCATACAGGGTGACAGGGAAAGTGGACACCTACTTCAATTTCAGTTGAGTTGAATTGAAAGTGGAGAGTAAGTATATCTTTCTTCTACATTCAGTCAATATGTATCGGGAATGGATACTTTGTTTATGGTTCCTAATTCAAATTGTTGTTTTTTTTATTGTTGTTAGATTGGCACAACTGTTTTCCATATTGGCGCGGAGTTTGAGTTGCATCTGTTATTTATATTAAATACAGTGCTGTTTTTAGTTATATCATATCTAGTGTGTATTGCGAATTTCATGATGGACAAAAACATCGAAAGAGTTTGTCTTAAATTTTGCATCGCCAATAAAATTTCGTGTTCGGAGTCACTGAAAATGTTACAGAAGGCTTTACTGTGAATCGACTTTATCAAAAACACGTGCTTATAAGTGGTACAAACCCTTCAAAAGAGTTTGACGCAAATTCAACGAAAAAGGCCAGATTTGTGGAAAGAAAATTCTTGGATTTCGCACCACGGTAATGCGTCTTCGCACAAGGCCATCATTGTGAACAAATTTTTGATCAAACACTCAACAAATACCATCGAGCAACCACATTCACCAGATATGGCTCCAGCCGACTTCTTTCTTTTTCCTTAACTCAAATTACCACTTCGTGGCACCCGTTTTCAATCGGTAGAAGATATAAAGGAGAATTCGCGGCGAGAACTGTAGAGCTATTCCTAAAAACTCATTTCGAACCTCACCCAGTGAATCCGCCGTGAGATTCGAATTTCGCATCTTGTAAAACTGGATAACGACGAAATGTCACCTTTCTGATGAACGTGTTCATAAAATAAATAACGTTTAATGAGATTTTGATATCAAGTTTATATAAATTGTGTGTATATAAGCAAAAGTGAGTTCGATCACCTGAGTGAGATCGGGTTTCGAATTTTACAGAATCGCACTACTGAACTCAATTCCGGAAACAGCGTTTAAAAAATGTTTTGATGATTGGATTATTCGTTGGCGTAAGTGTATCGTTTCTGAAGGAGCATACTTTGAAGGTGATAAAATAAATTTGGATGAAAAACAAACATTTTGTGTATTATTGATCTTTTCCCGGTACTTTCTTGACAGAGTAGTATTTTTTTTCGAAGATCTAATGGTTCCTATGCTATTATGGTCCATCAACAATTTTCCACATACACGTGGCCGCAATTCATTTTTAGCAGCTTCATTATCTAATATCTTCTTTAATTTTCATAATTTCACTTATTTTTTTAATTTCTTACAGTCTTCAATCCGATATCGATCCGATATCGATCCGATATCTGTAAAAGGTGCGCCCGAATGTTACCTACCGGTGGCGATAAGTATTGCGGTTTTTTCATAAGTCATTTGCACTTAGACCACCTGCGCAACACCGACAAACATGTTAATTATTGGTGTATAAAAACGGATTGTTTTAAGAAACTACGTCAGGGCCTTGAGCGATTTGATGCCTTCTGAAATTATGACATCAGAATGCGCGGCACAGTCAGATGCAAACACACTGAAATAGTACATTGTTACCCTAGGGGTGAAAGTAACTTATTTGGTCCCGCGACGGGGTTTGGCGCCCGGAACGAAGTGAGGGTAACCCGAGGTAAACACTGCTTTTCATTACAAATACAAGGTAAGTAAAAATAAAAACATGAATTAGCTAAAGAAAAAATGAGTAAATTTTATTTCCCACTACCGCTTTAGCCTCTTTCAGGTGTTAAATTCATATCAGAATCAGATGAACTCATTTTATAGGTACAAATCTCTGCTATACGTATAAACAAAAGTCTTCAAATCGAAAAAATAAAGGAAGATCGAATTGCCGCTTTCCCGCCTATTTTGTTTGTTGTTTTTTCTGTGGCCGGCCAGCTATTCAGCCATTATTTTTTATTTTCATCATTGGAAAAATGGTAAATATTTTGCCCAAATATAAGTTATTTTAAAGAAATTGTCGAAACTAAATTATAATAAAGTTATTTAAAAAATATATATTCTTTAATCAATACTTAACTTTAAGTTATTTCAATTTTACATCGTGGCTGTATAGAAAGTTGGAACATGGTTCAATAGATATGTGCAAAAGAACTAGTTTTTTTTTTAAAATAATTTGACAGCTGTCAGTTGAAAGTGATTCTCCCTAGGGATGAAAAGTATTACTTTCATCCCGCTCCTCAGGCAACTTCAGACCTACTTTCAGAGTATGAGTAATGAAAAATCATTTTCTTTCGCGCCTAAACCTTTTAGGTTAATATTTCAATAGAACAATAATAATGGATTGACAATTTTTTTGGCACCAGCAAATATCTGTTACAAATGCTGCTTTGCTGAGTCCTCGTCTATGGCTATTGGCAACGGCTAGGATGTCAACCAAAATTCATAAAAATGCCTAATTGCGTCTTATTTTGGCAGTTTGCTTTCTCATCTGGGTTAATATTTATAAGGATGAATGTTTAAACATCTGAAACTTACCCGGAATTTAACGAATGCTCGCGAAGTCGCGATTCTTTTGTGCTTCATTTGACCCAACCGCTGTGCGAAGTATTCACGCTTACCTACGTTTGTTTTAATTTGTTGTGTTGGCTTGCATTTATTAGAGTTAATGTTCAATTAAAAAGATGTCAATACGAATGCCCAAACTATTTAATTTATACCTATTGTAAAAATATTCTCATGTAAGTGAATATAATTCTTTTGAGAAAATAAAGTTCTTAAACCAGAAATATCTTATTACCTTCTTCTAGCCTAAGCAGCAACTTCGCCCCTGTTAATTTATGACTTAACAGCAGATTCACCTTGACAGTACAAGCATCACCTATCCAAGATGATACACCACATGTAGTACTGTCATGTAAACCACTGTTCGGGAGTCTGCCAACAGTTAGTAGGTACAAAAAAATTGCAAGTTAATAAACCCTAGAAAATCAGTATTTTCTTTCGTTTGATCAGAAAAAGCTCAATCTCCAGAAATACAGGAGCGAAAAATAATGACAGTAATTGCGTTAAATATAAGTAATTTCCGTATAAGTGTAATACTCGTGATAATATCCGATTATCGTGAATATCCTAAGCTTCTACTCTGCGATTTTATTTGATATCTCGCCGCTTCACGCCTTATCGATATATCAGCGTCGGTAGCCGATAAAACTCGTATTAAAAAACACTTCGTGCCCAAAAGTTCAAAACAGGTTGTTTGCAACCGGGAGGTGCACTTAAAAAGTTTAATGACCTATTTTAACCTTGTAATGGACTTTATCGGGAACGTTTCCGGTGATTGCTTTCGTAAGATTTTTTTTATAAGTAATACCATTTTATTATCATTTTTGTGCACACACTCACTACCACAGACACGGCACTTATTTTAAAAACGCAAGTAGTTTAAGTCTCTTTTTGTGTGCTCAAAAAAGATATTAGAAGTAAAATTTTGTTAAAAAAAACTTCCTTCCCAGTTATTTGAGCATTTATTTTTCATCTTTTCATTTGCATCTCTGCAACGACTAAAATGTTAGTCAGTTGTGTTTGACCAGAAAGAGATGGCTTATCTATGAGATATTGGATCCAAACAAAAAGGCTAAAAATGTATACCCACGTATATGTTAATTATTGACCCACCAGATCCGAAATACCCGTACCACCAGGTTAGAAAGATAATCTCACTTCTTAATAGATACTCGTAATTTCTCATGGCGGAGGTCTCAGCACCGGCGGCGGCGGCTGACATACTCGTACTATTGTTTTGAATTGTTTCCCATAGTGGGAGAAGTTTGAAATTCCAAATTATTTTAGCCTTGTAATTTGAACTGTGAATAGAATTTTAGTCCAGAATAGTAGAACGCAACTTAGGCGTGATCTGTATTTGAGCAAAGATCTGAGCGTCTTTTTAGTACAACTGATGGACGCAGTGAAATCTCTAATCACGAACATATCGTAACATGAGTAGGCTTTTTAGATGCCGGTTTTGTCTATTAGAACTTTATAGCAGTTCCAGCAGAAAAACATAGATAGACGCACATACTCATCGTTAGGCTTCTCAACAATGAGCTTTGGAACAATGAAATCTTCAGCTGTTGTGTTTTTTGTCAATGAGCATTATTTTGCCATCAATCAAGTTATATAGTGTTGTGCTAATATTTGGCATAATGCACAAATTAGCTACGGCTTACATAGCCTCATTATCACTAACGTAAAATGTGCGCTTGAGCATGACGCATTTATAGACGAAGATAATCCATGAAAAATGCTGTTGTTGTACCGAATAGATGAAAAATCGCTCAACTGATTAAAGACATATTTTTCAATAACGCTTAGGACTATGCTATTTACGTATTAGGCTCATATTTATTGGTGAGTTTAACACTGGGATGTCCTCATTAATCCTTCTTTTACAACGTGATTGACAAGCGTGCAGACCGTCTGACAGTAAGCCAACCCTGAAAGGCTATGAGAAACTTGTATTTTGTAAATAATCAGGAAGACGAACAAGAAATTCAGCATTTGTTGGCCCGAACTAAAAGATTCGGTGACTCGATCGTTTCTATGTCGTACCATCCAGAAGTGGAACGCTCTTCCAGTTCATGTGTTTTCTTCCTCTTATAAGCCCGGGTTCTTCAAGTGGAGCGTGAAAAGGCATTTCTGCAGGCCTTCAAGATGATGGATGACCACCTCAGTGATTCCATTGCATTACTGTGCGTGTCAGCCTCATATCTGGACCTCACGGCCGTTTTCCATTAGGTGGAGTGAGGTCATCGTGACAGGAAATATATAAAAAAAACCTTTTCCCCCAGCTGATCTCACAACAACTACCCCGATATCTTCCTTACCAGCATAAACACCACACTTAGGGTGCGTTTCCACCAAAGATTTGCGAGGATGCGTTGCGAGGAATGTTTATTAAGAACCAATAGAATCGCAAAGCTAGGTGAATAAAACAATTCTATTGCTTATTAACACACACATTCCTAGCAAACGCACCCTTAGCCTTAGTCCATTGACGAGGAGCGAGGAAATAATGTCATTGGAGGCCCATCAAGTTAGGCTTCATTTTCAGCAATCTTATTGCTTAAACTGACAAAAATCCACTCCGCCTCCTCGCTCTGTTTCAAAGGGCAGGCTGGTGGTGGCGTACTCAAAGTTTTTTTTATTTTTTATATATTGCCCGTCAAGATGACCTCACTCCACCTGATGGAAAGCATATCAATGACATGTTATCTCTTGGTAATATTCATTGCTATGCGGATGATAGCATGGTCCACGCGCGATATTTCGAGCGCCCTGGGGCAAAGCAGACTGACATCGAGGAGAAGAGGCGAAGTCTTGTTGTTGAGCTTGACGGAGTGTTGGACCGCATTTCAGAATGAGTAAAGTTGAGCTTGAGCCTACATTTCGACTGTATTAAACTGTAGATTTTAGTGTAGTGGAGTCAATTTCTCGAAAAATTTTAAAATCCGCCAGATTCGCTTTTGAGCATCACATTACAGTACTGCCACCCTGATCTGACGAACATTCGCCTGTAATGTACATGTCAGATTCAATTTTCCGCAGTACATCACAATACTACTTTACAAAACTTCAGGGAAGTTGAATCAAAATATTACACACTAGCTTCTGCCGGCGAATTCGTCTGCGTGGAATGATGATAGCCTATATATACACTGAAATATTTTTTCAAATCGGACCAGTAGTTCCTGAGATTAGCGCGTTCAACCAAACAAACAAACAAACAAACTCTTCAGCTTTATAATATTAGTATAGATTGTAACATCAAGTAATAAGCGGTTCTTCTCCTCACTGATGTATTGCTCAATTATTTGTAACATTACAGTTTCCGCACTGTATTGCGCGGTTCTCCTCCCTCACTGATGTAATGCTCGACTCTGTAACGTTGCATTAGAGGAAAATGCTCTAGGTGAGGGAGCACCTTTAAGGTGTCTTTACATGTATAGCTGTTGCCCCTTTCATTTCCACTTACATATGACATGACAGTATTAATTTGAAGTGTTCTCAACTACGGTTATAGTTTCTGGATTCGGGGGTTAGGCTCCTAACTTGCTTGAAACTCAGCCTAGATACCACATGGCAGCAAGAGTAGCTCGGATACGATAAGGAGGTTTCCTTCGGGGATGGTTGGACCTAAAGATCTTGCTTTTTTTCTCAGAGTTATTAGGCTAATTATTTAAAAGTAATTTTATGACAGCATGTATTGCGAACGGATAATGACACGTCTAGTCTAGACACGTGCTATACTAACAATGTCTTCTGGTTAATCATACAATTACTATGTAACTTATCGTGCCCTTATCTTCACCTTGAGATCATGTCCTTAAATAGGGATCCTGATTACTGTTTTTTTGCAATTAAAGTTTATTTTGTGATTCATGAGCCTGACAATAGATTGCTGGGATTTGTGAAGGGAGAATATCATAGAGAATAGAGAACATACCATAACGACTTTATCCCAAACGGGTTAGTCATAGGCAAGTGACTGTTCCCGTCATGGTGAACGGAACACTCAGAAGCCCACTTTTCACCAATGGTATTCGAAGAACCCAACGGGGTACGTTATCCGGGTTGATTTGGTTTTTTATCGATGTTTTCCATCACCGGTGAGTTAGTCGGAAATTAAACAATGAACACAAAGATTTTGGTTCTGGCCAGATTTGAACTCGGGACCACACGATCCGCGATCCGAGTTGGAGTGCTTAACCACTAGGCCACGACGCTCTCCGTGAAGGGAGAATACTTGTAATTTGGGAAGGAAAAGTTTGGGAGCAAGTCACATCGCATCATACATTTTGACTAGCCTACTTGAGCGATGACAGGAAAATCACCACTCAATGTCACAAGGCACAGCCATTCATTATTGAAATCAAGTCATGCCTACGTGTAGGACATGCGTACCCGTCTATGAGGTAAGGTAACACGCTACACTGATTCAGAAAATGATTGCCATTTTCAAGAACCTACGTCCAGCAGTAGCATTATTTCAATAAAAGTCGCGACGGATGTCATTATGATACAATAAAACAATAAAATACTTACAGCAACAACGGTTTAGTGTCTTCAGTCATTTTAGCTAGTTACACTATCACAGTTAAAGCTCTAAGTTACAATTCTGTCCATATATTGAGAGTAGTTTTGTCACAATCACAGAGGTCACATCTGCCCTGGCGCTAAGGGTTAGTTCGCACGTATGGTGTCAGTAGGGCGACAACTAACTTACTAATTTAAAACGTGTATCAGTTATCAGTCCGTCGCACTATCGTGCACCGGCGCTCCTTACACGATCCAATGTAATGATAACGACTATATGCAAACACAACTAACATATAGATAAATTACTACGTTCAAAATCATTAAGTTTGTCTGTGCGACCAGAGAGTGCTGATTCAGATAATTCGGAATGATTAGCTGATGATATTCTACTGATCACAACGCTTTGTTGTAATAATTGCAGAAGTGACTTACGTTTGATTTCAACAACAAGGTAATTTCGTTTTATTTATTTTACCAAATGGAAAGTCGTGACAAGAATGAAGACCATCATTGCCACAGTGCAGTAGGCACTTTCTGTGCTCTGTCATCCCTGAAAGATGTCCTTCTGGTCTTGGTATACTATTCAGGATATCATGAAATTTTCATTTTCACATTTCACCATATTCCAGGTCAGTGATTATCATTGGCTTTGCTTTGTGTTAAGGAAAATATAGGTATAATTAAATGTTGAGGATTAATATATATACAATACAACATTATTAATTGATTGCAAATAGCAAAATATGCGTCTGCTTCAGGCACTTACCGTTGAATTCCGAGACGTCACTCGCAGTTATGCAGTCATAACCAGTACCTACTGCTAACATACCTATGTTATTTAGTATCAGTCGGAAAATGTATCATTGTTTAGGTACTATGTTAAAATAGGAATATGTGATTTAAACTGCACCAAATCAAATAAGGAGAAGCAGTAAGCCAAACATGCCGTCAACCGGAACCCACATGACGTATCTTTTACAAATGTTTGTCTTATTTATCGCACGAGAATACAAGTAAACACAAAATTGAAATCGAGTAGGTACGTACTGTAACTTTGATGTCTACGACGAGTAAGACAAATTGATGAAAAAAAAAGTACAAATATAACATCTTCTTTTCGAGTCAGTGGCAAATTATTATCATTTAATTCAAACGGACCCCGACCAAAACATAACATAGTTCTTCCATTGCGCAAGTGTTTTTTTTTTTTCTTGTTCCCCTGGCATGGGTGGCCAAAGACTTTTGTAAAACAATTTTCTTTACTTACTTATAATATGATTATTCTTATCTATATAATAGTATAGTGTGGTAAATTTTTACTACTATTTCTCTCTTTCTTTCGTTTTTATTTTTCTTGGGTTGTGCTCAATCTGGTGCGCCATTTATTGTTTACTATTTATTTTACCTACTATTTGCTATCTCTATCCTATTTACTTTCTATTTTTGCGATTTGTTTCAAACATACTTGTGAGTTCTTACTTCTTATTTTGTTACTTTGTTTTATTAGTTAACTTGGCTTATATACTAATTATATAACAGGTTATACTATTTATTATTCTACGTTTTGTTTTTCTTTACTATGTTTACAGCTATATACTTACAGTAGTTTAAAAACTTATTTCTTATTTCTTTATTCTTCATAATACTAGCTATATTCCGCTCTTTAACTTCGTAAAGCACATAAAATTGACATAACACTGCAATAGATATCATAGTATAGTTTATCATAGTAATTAACTTGACAGTCTCTTTAATCATAGTCAATATGACTCAACTTTTCAGAAAACATAAAGAAAATTGTTGTTTTATTAAAAAATACAACGGCCAGATTCACGGTAGCAAAAGCATAAATAAATTGTTATTTTTAACTAACTAGCAGAGTCCCTACAAGCAGTCAGATAAACATACGAGTAGGTATAACTACTCTTGCAAAAACCTGCAATCTTTAAATAAATGACGATATTATCGAAATCGGTTCAGTTGTTTTGCTTGGGGAAAAAACACACTTCCCAACCTGGGTATTTTTGACCCTAGTGTTTAAGGCCAGGCGCTGTTAATCTTGCTACTCGGCCACGGGAAGATTCTTGTATGTACTTATTTTTAAAACACACTTCCCAACCTGGGTACTTTTTGGCCCTAGGGTTTAAGGCCAGGCGCTGTTAATCTTACTACTAGGCCACGGGAAGATTCTTGTATGTAGTTATTTTTGCTCGTCAGTGTAATATTTATTGCTACTTATTAGTCCAATTATGATAAGATTATGCATGCACACATTATCAACCGTGTCCGAACCTCTATTGACTGCTATTGACCTCGATACATGTAAGTAATACTGATTATATGATTCTATGCCTATATTATAGCAATTTAGTTGAAATAATTGATTAATTGGTCATTGAATACGTAATTAAAAGATCCATTAAAAAGCTCAGGTATTGCTTTATGTCAATTTGTTTTGGAACTATAACAGCAAAGAACTCGCTGCCCGCGCATGTGTTTCCAAACCAATCCAGACAATTACAATCTGGCCTCTTCAAGGCAATATTGAATAAGCATTTTCTAGGCAGACATGTTCCATCATAGATGACAAGTGCGATTGCGATTAGATGATTTTCTAGTCAAGTATAAAAAAAAACGAATTTTCAAACGTAACTTCAACTCCAGCAGGCCTAATTGTTGAATAACTCTATCTGACATTAATCTAACCTCTAACACTCCTGTCATTTTCATTTTCACAGAATGGTAGGTTGTAGGTGACTTGTAGCCTCCAGAAAACTGCTACATGTATTAACCTGTACGTGCCCCAACAGCCATGAGTTCCTATTGGCTAAAATGAACCCATTATCCACCCATCGTTCGACCAGAGATGCGCGCGGATCTTGCTACTGCTGGGCAGCGTGCACGCAGCCGCCGCGCAATGCTAAAATGAACATCGTGACAAAATTGTCTCCCGCTTTTCCTCGCGCCTGGTACATACCTAATGCACGAGATAACGCGTGATAGCTTTCTCGCATCGCGCTTGCTGGGCTTCGTTGGTGACTTTAAGTTTGTTTAAGGTATTTATCATATCTCATTCAATTACCTAGCGAAAAATTGCCATACCCCACACAGCCAATCGAGTGTCCATGAGCTTCCTGAAGAGGCTACTAGTGAAGTATAGTATATAGATAGATACCATGCTACGGTTGGTTTGAAGTTCGCGTTGCAAACATGTAACTAGACGAACATGGAGGGAGTATTCCTTTAACTGTTATGTAACCTGAGAACGCTGAGGCGTACGCTAGCCATCTTCCACATCGACTTGCCTCTGAGCACCTAATCTGGTAAAATACGAGCCCGCGCCTGAACCACTCGGGCTCTAAGTTGTGTACAAACAATATTATGACCGAAACAAGAGGTTTTTTTCGTTTTTTGTGATATGCTCCTTGATCGTGACGGCACAATAAAAACACAAAGAACGATAAATCTCTGAAGAATATGTAATTTGAATAAGGGGTATTAAGATATATATTTTTTAATCATTACATTTTAAGACCTCTTCTTCCCCAAAAACATCACTTTTGAAAAAAGATAACATTTATTTATTATTTTTAAACCAAAGCTCAGTAGAGACAATTACCAATTAAATATTGGTAGATACTTAATAAATTAGTTATTATTGTTATTCAATAACAATGATTCCCCTAGTCTCCTTTCACTCTGTAACTTAAGAAAGTGAACCCTAATGTTTTCCGAAATCGTCCAACCCAAGTCTGTTTATCTCTCTAGCTAGGCCAATGATGTCCATTAAGTTAGCAGAGCAAAGTCAGCAGAACAAAAAAGTAAATATGTGAAAATTATAAGCTAATTACAAGCTAATTAATTGCCCTCATATAAAATTTCAAGCTTCTTTTTTTTTAAAAAAAAAACGTGCGGTGCTGGTTTAAGAATAAGTTAGCAGAGCACCATAGCCAAATTTACTGGAAAATATTCAAATCGACTTAAAAATATCGGGCAGATTACAAGCTAATTAATTGCCCTCATATAAAATTTTGAGCTTCTTTTTTTTTTTTTTAAAAAACGTGCTCTGCTGGCTTAAGGAATAGTAAGCAGAGCAACATTGCATAATGTTCTATAGAAGAATGAGTTCTTAATAAACAGATACCGATTTATTAACGAGCTAATTACGAGCTAATTAATTGCGTTTAGCGTGAATTAATTGCTCTTTCATTTTTCGTTTTACTTACATGCTCTGCTGGATTTAGTCAATGTCAGCAGAGCAAGTTTGCAAACTGAAATAAAAACATCTTTCTTAGCATAAAACTTGACTAGTAATTATGTGAAAAAATTATAAGCTAATTACAAGCTAATTAATTGCCCTCATATAAAATTTTGAGCTTCTTTTTTTTTTAAAAAAAAAAACGTGCTCTGCTGGTTTAAGAAAAAGTTAGCAGAGCACCATAGTCAAATTTACTGGAAAACATTCAAATCGACTTAAAAATATCGGGCAGATTACAAGCTAATTAATTGCCCTCATATAAAATTTTGAGCTTTTAAAAAAAAACGTGCTCTGCTGGCTTAAGGAATAGTAAGCAGAGCAACATTGCATAATGTTCTATAGAAGAATGAGTTTTTAATAAACAGATACCTAATTTATTAACGAGCTAATTAATTGCGTTTAGCGTGAATTAATTGCTCTTTAATTTTTCGTTTTACTTACATGCTCTGCTGGATTTAGTCAATGTTAGCAGAGCAAGTTTGCAAACTGAAATAAAAACATCTTTCTTAGCATAAAACTTAACTAGTAATTATGTGAAAATTATAAGCTAATTAATTGCCCTCATATACAATTTTGAGCTTCTTTTTTGTAAAAAAAAACGTGCTCTGCTTGTTTAAGAAAAAGTTAGCAGAGAAAGATGTTTTTATTTCAGTTTGCAAACTTGCTTTGCAGCACGTTTTTTTTTTTAAAAAGAAGCTCAAAATTTTATATGAGGGCAATTAATTAGCTTGTAATCTGCCCGATATTTTTAAGTCGATTTGAATGTTTTCCAGTAAATTTGGCTATGGTGCTCTGCTAACTTTTTCTTAAACCAGCAGGGCACGTTTTTTTTTAAAAAAAAAAGAAGCTTAAAATTTTATATGAGGGCAATTAATTAGCTTGTAATTAGCTTATAATTTTCACATAATTACTAGTCAAGTTTTATGCTAAAAAAAAGATGTTTTTATTTCAGTTTGCAAACTTGCTCTGCTAACATTGACTAAATCCAGCAGAGCATGTAAATAAAACGAAAAATGAAAGAGCAATTAATTCACGCTAAACGCAATTAATTAGCTCGTAATTAGCTCATTAATAAATCGGTATCTGTTTATTAAAAACTCATTCTTCTATAGAATATTATGCAATATTGCTCTGCTTACTATTCCTTAAGCCAGCAGAGCACGTTTTTTTTTTAAAAAAAAAAAAGAAGCTCAAAGTTTTTTAAGAGGGCAATTAATTAGCTTGTAATCTGCCCGATATTTTTAAGTCGATTTGAATATTTTCCAGTAAATTTGGCTATGGTGCTCTGCTAACTTTTTCTTAAACCAGCAGAGCACGTCTTTTTTTTTAAAAAAAAAGAAGCTTAAAATTTTATATGAGGGCAATTAATTAGCTTGTAATTAGCTTATAATTTTCACATAATTACTTTTTTGTTCTGCTGACTTTGCTCTGCTTACTTAATGGACATAGGCCAATGAGCGCCTAGGCCAAGTGAGACCAAGGACCTTACAACAATTCCTTACAACTTGTCAAGTTCATTCTCTAAACTGAGCTTAACTAACTACCAATTAGTAATATGATCTTTCATTTCCACCCTATACATATAAAGTATCAAAGCGGTTTCATTTTGTCGAAATGCTGTTTTAAATGCTGTTAAACTCGCTCTCTTTCTCTTAGACTTACTTCTTTTCAATATCTAAATTTTAATTCTGATAAATAACTTGCAATCTGCAATCTTTTTTATTTTCTAATTGTTGAAAATTATCTTCATGCTTTAGTTGACTTCTTAAGTACAATTATTCGCTTTGATGATATTTTATAAGTAATTATTCGTAATTATGCCTGAATATATTGAAGCTAAAATTAACATCTTTCACATACTAACTATACATTTACTGTAATAATAGTCCACATAAATTTCCACTAAATCAAATCAATATTTCCAGTGTATTGAGCAAATCAAGTAGTACTCAAACTCCTATATTTAATTTAAGTATACTGGAGGAACCGATACATATTATGTTTCTAAGATCATCATTTTTGATTTTATTTTTAAATATCATACTTACATCTTTTTATAATTTCTTTTTATCTATATAGCTCATTAGAGTCCATTTAGACTACCTGTAGCGTGTTTTAATAGAATAAGAAAAACGAGATTGTAATGTCCCATATCTTTTTTCTAATTATGTTTTGTATTTAATTTAATAATAATAAATAATTTAATAATAATAATAAATTTTTATTTACAAAAATAATAATCAATTTAACTTTTGAACATTTGACCCATAAATAATGTCTTATTCCCTATATAAAAAATATACACAAAACTAAAAAAGTACTCACATTTTTTATAATGAGATTAAGAAAAGAATTTAACTAAATGTTGTGCGTGGTGTACATCTTCATAACAATCTAAAGTAAATATGTATATAAGCAGTTAGTTAAATATAATCTTGATATGAGAGATATCCATTAGGATTGCACACAGCTGGCTGCGGCACTCACATGTCATTCTGTTGTTTGTCATGCATGTAACACTAAAATGTTTAACAGAAATTAAGCAGACATCTAGGGAAATAAAACAGGTAGGTAAAGCCTGTGCATTAACTTATATTTTTATTATTGATTGGATTTTGTTTGTATAATGGAGGGGTAGATTAAAATTAAAAACAATTGTTTAATAAAACAAGAAATCTTAACCACATTCATTAGATTTTTCAATCGTGAAAAAAATTTGTCCAATTTATAATATGTAACACTAAGTACTAAATTACCAAACAGAACGCATTTAAGCACTCAGCCGTCAAAGGTCAACCAGGTGAAAATTGTTTGTAAAACTGATTAATTAAAGCGGCATCGTATCACTTACCCGTTGGCCATAGCCTGTGGCCCCTGGTCCATGATCCTGTTCTGCACTAAACACCCTGGAGTTTCCGACTTTTCTGTCATGTGATGGGCTTCCACATCCTCCAATATAGCTGCTCGATCCGCATTTGTTTCATTCAATTTATCACTGGACAAACTTTTCGCCCTATACCTGCCGTTGATAGGAGCTAAACTTTTATCCGCGAACGCACTCAGACCGTTCATTTTTGTATCGTTTTGGCATTTTTCGCTAATTTTATTAGATGACATCTCGCACAAACAAATATCGCGCGTACGTCAGAGCTGTCAATCTCAGCTGCGACGCGGTCCGAACTGAATAACCGCGGCAGAATCCCCACGTTTTGCCAGCGCCGGACAAAACAATACACGCGACCCGATTCGCAACACTGCCGTTCGCTATTGTGCTTAGAACTGCGCCAATGATATTTTAACGGGCCGAGTAATACGCTCGCAAAGACTGACGATTTAACTATTTAAATAATTCGATCGTTTTTGCAGTGACGGAAACGGTTCAAGATGGTAAATAGAATCTATTGTAGTAGCCGATAAGAAAACAATAGGTACGATGTTTTATAAACAGTAAAATCGACTCAAAAACAACGAAAGAAAGAGATGTAGTAGAGGAAAATTCACAACAAGAAATAGAAGACTGTTCCTGATATGATGACACAAGACAGTAAAAAGCCTAAACAATTTAACAACAAAACCGTAAATAACTGACAAAATGTAATATCTACACAATGCTGTCGCAATATATTTTGTAAGGAATGACTAAAATACCTTTATTCAATGAGAGCACATACTTACCTAGACTTTGAGAAAAAACGGAGCAAGATAACTAAGATCCAATTTGAACTCCCAGACCCAAAAATTCTGATTGTTGATAACGACACACATAAGCGCACATTTTATTTTAAACTCCTCCCGTTCCTCCTCCGAGTACGCCGGCCACCAGATTTTTTCGGCTCGGCATTTTTAATAAGTTAGGGCTCGAACTAAAAATTACAGGGCCAAACTTGAATAAAAATATATTAAATAAAGTTAATAATATAAATTATTTCATTAATACCTGAAAGTGGAAATCTACTAGCTTCGAACCTAAATGCTTGGGTGCTGTAATAGTTTCGCAATAATAGCTAGGCAACCTAAACGCAATAATGTATTTGATATCAAGACAAGCCGGCCTGTCGTGGGAATTTTAATGCTACAGGTAACACGTTGTAACCGAGGCTGGACACTTGACCTCAAAAATACGCGATCTGCATTCACGTAATAAGATACTTTAGTAAAACTTTAACACCTAAGATGGGTAGACCGGTACGAGTTTACCTACAAGCCTACTTTTATTGTCTTCTGGACAGTTAGAAATACAAGAACCGAGCAAAGACTAAAATAAATACACATTAAAACTAATAAAATATTAAGACTGTTCAGTCTTCTTATGCTCAATTATTGTTTAGGTAATAATATGAGGGTTCCACCTCAAACCACAAAATTGATAAACGTAACGGGTTGATAAGTTTCTGGAATCGTCTTAATAAAATATAATCTATAATTTATTAACTTTGAATAAAATTTTAACTCAAACATGTTTTTAAGATGTAAGACAATGTAAATTAGTCACGCAAAAATGCAAAATGGTCGGACCATTCACAACTTTTGTTTTCAAATTTTTACCAGAACTAATGCGACGTATGAACATATTATCTTCTGTCTTCGAACTAAGTGATTCGTTATATTCAAACATAATCATTACATGTTTATCATTTTATTTACTTATTCCACTTGAAATTCATTATTATCTAACAATCAATGTTTGAATAAAATAATGCACAAGGTCCTAGTGTACTGTAGGACGCTGTTGAACTCATTGTAATTGTTAAGTTAGTAGGTATGTATTGTAGGCCTACTCTGGTTTGATTCAAACACCATTTTCACTATTATTAGTTCCTATTTGTGTACCCTCAAAGTGTAGAAACATCAAACAATTTCGAGACTATGTGAGTAGGATAACCTGTTTTTTTTAATCTTTTGGCTTCACGCATTAATAATTATTTTATTTATAATTAAGAGTAGGTACCTAGGTTATTATTATTTACTAAAATCTGCGTAGGTTGATATGATTTCAAATTCAAACCTCCATGTTTTCCTATCAGTTGACCGAATACCGCAAACATCGTTTGGGAGTGTGAGAAATGTAAACGATTGATATGAAACCGTCAACCACAGAACGATCTAAACCAGCGGATGATAAATAACTAAACAGCTAATGAATATTACGAGCATAAAACGAATTTCCGAATAAAGCAAAGTTTTAAAAATTCACCTCAAATTACGTGTCTAACTGTCGTAGTAGTAGTGCATTTCAATAATTTCTGACCTTGTATCGGCATTTTCCATTCTTCTGATAGTTACAATAGTTTTTGCTTTATCCTCCATTATTGTAAATAATTAAACACTTTCACAGTCTACTTGACAACACACGTGCGTTAATAATGACTTCTTAGACACACCGCACCTGTCTTAAATTGAATGTAAAATATTATCAGCTTCACGTATATCGTAGAAACATATGTTTTAGGAGTCTTAAATGTAGGTAGATAGATATGTCTAAATATCATAACAAGCGTACGTGCGGAATCAACAATGATATAACACCATTGAAAGTATACTGAATTTTCTTCTTAGAGTATTTTTTGTTTTTACCTTCATTTACGAGCAGCCATTAAATTAATTCCTAAATCCTAGTTTATTGTATTTATATTTTACATCATCGTGGGCGAGTTTTTGCATTTGGCGTGCAATACAGAGGTCTTGGGTTCAAATCCTAGGTGGGTCAAAAACTGTGTATTCAGATTTCTCGGAACGTAGCCCAGGTTGGTGACAACGAACCTGCATTTAGCATTAAATAATAGTAACTTTAGCTATTTTTTTTTTTAAAACAGCGATGTTTTAATCGTGTTTCGGTGACATTCATTCATAAATGATTATTAATAATTTCTATGTAAACTTTAAATTATAATAATGAATTTTGCATGCTATGCTATAGTGAAATGTGAGGACTTTGTATATATATTTAACATCTTTGTACCACTTTCAAGCGAAATAAATGATTCTGATTCTGATTCTGATGCTGTATTTATCTTATTAGACTGTGAAGTGGTAAATTGTTTTCAAAAGGAGATCATTGACTGCCAGGTTATAGCAAATTATTCAAAATCATGTTTCCATCCGTAGCAACATACTCGTATAGCCTAAGCCTACCCCAAATAGATTTTTGCTTTTCCAACAAACAATTTTTAATATTCATAAAATCATCCTAAAATTAATGAAACGTACGACTAAGGCATAAGTAAACTATTTCAATTCAATTCAATTCAATCGTTTATTGCGTATCACATTACAATTTTAAGATTTTAAATATATTAAGGTAGGTATACATGTGACGCCCTGTAAGGGCATGGCAAAACATAACTTATACTAAGTAAATAATACATTTATAATTAAGTTGACTCCTTGTTGAATATAATAATGACATCAAAGTATTACGACAACTTAGTTTCGAAGGTCTTTGTTGAAACTTTCATCAAAAAATTCTGTTAAGCTATAATAGCCCTTACCTATTAAAAATGTTTTCAATGCTTTAGTGAAGAGTGAAGGCTTTTGTATGTTTTTTATTTTATTAGGTAAGTGATTATAAATTTTGATTAGCATGGTGGGTGAACTAGACGAGACCAATTTTAATTTGGAAAAGGGCGTCTTTAGCTTATTTAAATTTCTGTTATTTCTTTTCATTATTGTTATTGGAGAATACAGATTAGGGTTTTTTTTTACAAATTTACATGACTCAAGAATGTAGATAGACGTTAGGGTTAGAATTTGGTTATTGATGAAGTGTGGTCTGCAGGATTCGAGTTGATCTATGTTTGTTAAAATTCTGACGCATTTCTTTTGTAATATAAAGACTATGTTTGTATCGCAAGAGTTTCCCCACAATATTATACCATATGATAGTCGTGAATAAGCATATGCATAATAAGCTGAGAGGGCAGTTTTAAAATCTGTCACGCGTTTCAGATGCTGGAGAGCGTATATGAAGGATGACAATTTCGCTAAAAGTGCTTGGATGTGCTGCTTCCAGTTCAGATGCATGTCCAGATGTATTCCTAATAAGCTAGCCGAGCTTACAGTTTCTAATTTTGTGTTTTTATAGCTGTATGATAGTTGCAATGCAGTTTTCTGATATGGTTTAAATTGTATGAGTTTAGTTTTACGAAGGTTGAGTAATAAGTTATGTGAGCTTAGCCAGTCACAAATTTTATCCAGTTCTAAATTTAATTTAGACTTTAATACAGAAACTTCGGAGCAGGAAAACAAGACGGATACATCGTCGGCAAAAAGAATGCAGTTTTCATCCAATATGTTGGGTAGATTATTAATGTAAATTAGGAACAGAAGACATCCTAACACGCTGCCCTGAGGGATGGAGCCAGTAACTGCTTTTTTTTCCGAAGTACAGTGTGTTATTTCTCCCGTTTCAAAGTTCGTGTTTTCGATTTCAACGTATTGGAGTCGGCGGTTGAGGTATGATTTGAACCAGTCATGTGCCGTTCCTCTGACTCCTGTTCTGTATAGTTCCTCTAATAGGTGTTTGTGGCAAACTCTATCATAGGCTTTACTCATATCGAGTAAGAGGCCTACAGCGATTTGTTTGTTATTAATTATGTTCAAAATATTGCCAACATATTTATAGAGTGCAAGTGTGGTAGAACGATTCCTTCTAAACCCCATCTGATTATCGTGAAGGATTTTAAATTTTTCATAGAAGGTGTAGAGACGATTTGACATAGCGGTCTCCAATATTTTGGATGACGTTGGAAGCAAGGCAATAGGTCGGTAATTGTTTATATCCGTAGTTTCTCCCTTTTTGTGGATAGGTTTAATTTTAGATATTTTTAAGGCATCTGGTACAATCCCCTCTGAGAAAGATTGATTCACTAATTTGGTATATGGGTAGGTTAACAAAAGAGCACATTTTTTGATCAGAATAGGAGGAATTTCATCAATGCCAAATGATGTTTTATTTTTGAGGTTAGTTATAATGGTACTGATTTCTTTTTCGCTTACGGGACCTAGGAAGAATGTATTTTCTACGTTTTCTCTGGTTTTAGTACTAGAATTTGTGTGTGAGTTTCCTACAGAAGCAAAAAAATTATTAAATGTGTTTGCCACTAATTTGGGGTCTTGAATAGTATTTTTGTCTGGTGTTTTAATGCACATGTTCTTGTATTTCCGTACTTTTTTATTTGTCTCACTGTTTATGATTTGCCACATAGATTTTATTTTATTATATGAGTTTTGAAATTGATGTTTGTTACGAATTTTCTTTGATTTATCTATGGCTTTTTTTAGTACTTTACAATAAGTTGTATAGTAATGTTTCAAATGTTTATTTTTTGTTTTTGATATTAATGATCTTAAAAATCTTTTGTTGCGGCATGATATTTTTATTCCTACTGTTAGATACTGTTTGTCTTTATGTTTAGTTTTTATTCTTATTAGTTTTTTTGGTATGCATTTATTTAAAGCATTCAGTAATATGTCGTTGAATTTATTGTAATTTTCGTTTATACTTGCATCAGATCCAATTATAGTGTCCCAATTTACTTTTAAAAGTTCGTCTTTAAAACTACTAATATTTGCATCGTTGTATATTCGTTTGTAAATAAGAAATTGTTTCAAATTAAGTGTTAAAAGAGGTGCCGAAAACATAACAGCCCTGTGGTCTGAAAAACCAAATTCATGAGTAGTGGTTTTGGTGTCCTTTATTTTAAAATTAATAAAAACTAGATCAATACAAGTGGAGCTAGTTGCAGTGATTCTTGTGGGTTCTTTTACTTTTTGATGGAAATTGAAACTTAACATAATATTTGAAAGTCTATTCCTTTCCCTATTTCTCGTCATGAAATCGATATTAAAATCACCACCAATTATAATATTTTTCGTTTTATCTTTTATCGAAATCAGTTTTAATAGTTTTTCCAAGCAGTCATGAAATACTTCGATGTCTTTCCTACTATTGGGCAGATAGATATTAACAATTAACAGGTTTTCATTAGGTAACTCTATTGCACATACTTCGAAAATCATTTCCGAAGACATGGCGGCTATATCCGGTCGCTCACAATATTCCAATGTCTGTTTTAATAATATAACTACACCACCGCCTTCACGATGCTCACGACAAAAGGACGAGCCAATAGTATAGTCTTCTATTTTAAGTAAATCTTGCTTATTTTTGTTTAACCAAGATTCTGATATGCAAATGACATGTAAGTTGGATTTTTCCTGTAAAAGCGATTCTAGAAGATGCGTTTTATTAAAAATACTTTGCATGTTTTGGTACACAATGTTTAAGTTAAGAACGAAAGGAAGAATTTTTAGCTATATTTTCACTCTCATTTGGCAGGCCAGGTCCTTTTTTGGGTACGTTGGGTGTTGGTATTTCATCTTGAGAGGATGGCTTTAAGGTTGAAAGTGATGGATAGTGTTGAAAATGTCCATCTGAAGTTAGTTTTCCCATGTTTTCTTGGCTTTGAGCTCCTACATTTGTTGTCTTTCTGTTCGGTGTGGAGATAATTGCTTCCTTTCCGTTTATGATCAGTTTGTTATTTCTTAATATTGCGTGGTGGCCATTCTGTCTTGCTTTTAGAAGAGCACTATATAATTTTCTTCTTTCCCACAAGATTTCTGCACTTAAATAATCAGTGACACTGATTCCAGCCTCCCTGAGAGACGGCGAGTTTTTCATTATGTAGTTCTTCGTTCTTTTACTAATGAATTCAATCTTTAGTGGTCTTCTTTGACTTTTTTTTCCAATGAATGTGACATCTTCTATATACCCTAATATATTGACGTGCAATAGATCGTAGAACATATTTCTAACTCTTGCCAAGAGCTCTTCTTCTGTTTCCCAGTAATTCTCGGCAAAACCATGTAAAACTAAGGTCTTATCAAAGTTTTCATTACTTGTATGGTGAGTTGGTGAGAGTATTTTTAACATTTTATTTACAATAATAGGTAAGTACAACTGTATTTTCAATCAATATACTTAGAGCTTCATCTTCAATGTACCTACGAGGTTTAACATATATTTATTCCTTCATAACATTACAGAATCTATACAAGTGTAATGAGGTGCCGTAGAATAAATATGTAGGTAAAACATTTACAATCTTGCTTAGTGTAACATTCTCATTGTGAGACGTTTGAACCAAGAAGCTTACGATAACATCAAACAAAATATATCCTTAATCTTCGGATCTGCATAAACTATGCTCTAACCACTTATACACCGGTGCTCAGTTCATATTTCTGTGAAATTTAACAATAATTTTGTTTACGTTGCTTGTAATCTGAGCACAACAATGGTGTGATGCGAAGCGAAGCAACGCATTTGCAGCACGCGCTTGTTGCCACAGAGCATGCAATTACAAAAGTGAGGATTAAACACTTGCAAAGAAAAACGAAAGCTAGTTTTTCAGCTTTCTCTCATTTCGCAAAATGTATCTGCCTAACTTATAAAAGTGAACTTGCACGGATCGTTCCACCACAACAGTGTTACATCGACTGTTGTGATATAATAATTAAGGCGAGGAATTGATAAACCGGTTTTCTTAACCCGCAGACACCTTTATTATCACGGTGGAGGTATGAGTTAAAACAGTATTTTTCGTATAAAATAAATACTGTGAATTCAGAGGCTTCATGCGGTACTCTTTGACTGTAAAATTTAAATATTTTATTCATTTAGAAGAGGTGTTTTTGTGCTATGATAAGTATCCCATCATAATATATTAAGCTATGGGCAAAATAAGTAAACTTACTCATTAATCTGGCAAATAATTTATTATTTCAATCAGTTTTGAAATTGCTGAGAAAAATTGGAATCCCCTCGCCATAATTTCCGAGTGTCCAAAATCGCCTAGTCTGTCGTATGTGCTAGACACAATAGACAACAATACAATTTTGACTGTCGCGTCGGGCGGTGCATCGACAGACGACCAGTACAAAATTATCAGAGGCAAAATCCAGCTAGTCTTTGGTCGGGAAATAACCTGAGTACTTTTGTAAACTGTAACTAAGATGCTCCTAGTAGAAGACTATTTAAAAACCTCTGGCACAGACTTAAGTTGATTTTAAGAGATTGCTTTGACGAAAACTATAAAATGATCTTCAGGGTTGCATACTTTTGAGAAAAACAATATTAATAATATTAACTATCACAATATTATACCAACCTATTGCTTTTCATGAAATTGCATTCCGCTTCTGATTCTAAAAACTTAAACAAATACTGATATTATTTTAATAGTTCTCCAGTCCTCAATCCGACCCTGTCGGAATGCATTGCTCTTTTATTTTATTACCGAAACATTCTTCGTGCCCGTTTCCATGTTCAGTCAGTAATTTATCATGATCCTTTGGCCGTCATGGATCTTTTAATTTTTGATTAATAGTGACTAGTGAAGTAGATAATAGAACAAAAATCACTACATTTGAGTTAAATCATAAAATAATCTGGGGTAGAGCATGTAGGTAAATACATGATTGATTGAATGATTAAGCATTGGCAAAACTTGAATAACTCTAATACGTAGCTGAACTTGATGTGATCGTCATCGATCAATTAAAACAATATCGTTACATAAGAAGAGGCATTTTTTGCAACTCCATGCAGTATACGAACGAATCGAAAGTGTATTGCACAATTTATTAGTAACTACCTGGGTCGCTATGGAGGTGGTTAATTTGATACAATAGAGTTTTGTCGAGTGATTTTATAGTTTCTTTTGTAACTTCAAGTTTTTTTTTTTTCATTTATTGTTTAAAAACCTTTTACACTCATAATTTCTAGTATTCGGAATATACTGAGGTTTGGCATAAAGTTGGCTAAGTGAGGAGGTGCCCGTGGCTAAGTGACGGCAGCGGATCGGCAACGATCCGATGTTAAGCAACGCCAGTCAGGTCGGGTTATGGATGGGTGACCATCCCGACCGAAATTAAGTGATGTGTTTTTCGGGCATCTCCGTGCTTCGGAAGGCACGTTAAACAGGTGGTCCCGGCTGACGTCGCAAGATATTAGTCGTAAAGCCTAGTCAGAGGCAAAAAAGGCGGCTTGATAACGTCTGACGGTAAGGTTTATCACTGGCCTTACATTCACCTCTCCAACAATCCGCACTGAGCCCGCGTGTTGGAGTATGGCTCGTACCACCTCATAGTTGAGGTGAGGCCTGTGCCCAGCAGTGGGACGTATAAGGCTGTATCCATCCATCCATGGCATAAAACTACATGGTAGGTACTACATCGTTGATTTATCATCTTACATTACATAGGTACCTACATTACAAAAAAATACTGTTTAAAACTACGTATTCACAGGGTTTTAGTATCAAAGTGCATTAAGGCAAGAACAAACGAATATAGAGCTAGAGCAACTGCAAGAGTGTTCTTTCGTGATCAAAAATTTAGTGTTAATTTACTTTAGTGTTAATGAGAATTCGTTTTTCATTTATACCAAAAGAATTCTAACAAAAAAGTCCGAGGAATCAAGAACGAGCATTCTAGGTCGTGCTCTAGTCTAGTCTCCGCGAATATAGATAACAACGAACGAACGCTCTGTCTCTGTCTGTATAATAGAATGAGCATTCGCTCGTTTGGTCTAAATGCACCAGCTTCAGGCTATCTGGTATTGTAAGTTCTCCTGGTTTGTGTTTCGTTGATCTTATGATGTTAGTAAAATAAGAGTCTCAACTCAATAATTGTAAAATACTGATAATAATAGTTATTTTAGAAACACTTAGAGAAAAGAAACCTGTGTTTTTTCTAACATTTCTAAAGTTTAGCAAGTAAGTATTGATTAGGAACAACTTTAGAATCTTTATGCAACGTTATGATGACATGGTTCCCAACTTGAGAGTAAAAAAAAAGTAGTGTTATGAAAATTTGCTATCGCTTCTAGAATCGTCCCTTCGCCAGCATTATTTGTTACGAGTATGCCGGAGTCATTCAACACACGTTGCGTGTGGTTTGATACTGACCTACAAATTGGTCGGAATTCTGTCTTGTAAGAATACCGACACATAATATGTTAAGCGGTAATTACTAGGCAAAGCGAAGAACATGCTAAGGAAACCCAATCGCCCTACAACTTCTACTTTAGAGATAACTTTGTACAACTGTATAAAACTGTGGACCGTAGCAGTGGAAAGATGTGGTCACTGCCTGCCTACCCCGTGGGGAAAAAGGCGTGATGGTATGTGTGTATGTATGGATGTATGTATACATATTACAATGATTATAATGTGTCTTTGAACAGCTATTATAAGTCTATAGTTTGAAAGCTTAAGGCCTCATCAGTCAGCTAGCGTGCTACTTAAATTTCGTTAATTTATATTTTGTCATTAATGATCGATCGATATCAACATTTCAGTGAATTAACGGTCTAAAAGATATTGAAAATCAAAATACTAGAGATCTATTTCAGACACAGCCAATACTATAATAGCCCACCTGTTTACTTTCAGTGACTTTTTCTAATGCAGCTCTCGGAAGTACTTCCTCAAGAAAAACTCAAGCGTCGAGGAAGAGGAAGCGGTCTCGGTTCGGTAGCAGGCGTTCTGATTAGCGAGATTTGATGAAAAACCTTAATTTCCTATAGACTTTTAATACAATGGCGAGTTCAAGAGTAGGGCGAGGATATGACTATGATCTCGCTTCCTTTTGGTTTATTCTTTCTAAAGATGCAACTAAATCATTTGAAAACTGGACGAAACCTTTTTTGAAGTAACTACCTGCTGCGTTTTTGTGTAGTCCTCTTAGTAGAAACCACTTTTTTGCGTTGGTGGTGGCGTCACGTCAGTTTATATTATGTTTACGTAATGTAAACACCTACACAGCACATAACGGTACACACAAGCTGTGAAATGGTGGCCTTCAGAAGATTTTATAGCACAATCTTTCAGTTCTCAACTGTATACATTTCCTAAAACTGTTCTTTTGGTTCCAATATATTTTCTAAGAAAGTAAAACAATGCCTACCTACTTATCACTTCATAAAATCTTACACAGACATTTGGCAATCAGCAGGTACTTGACAGGTATGTTGATAATAAGGACTCTTAATGAAATATTATAGGTAAGTATGATAAGTCCGCGGCCTTCTCGGCCGCGGGTTCATTACTACTGGCATACTCACCGCGGGTTCATTACTTCATTACTAAAGTAAAAAATATCTTTATTCATATAGACTTATAGAAAGTACTTATGACAAGTCATATAGTTACAAAAAAAATTAAAGCAAAAATAAAAATAATACTATGATAGTAAATATCATAATTAAACATAATGTGACTCTACCACCGGTTCGGAGGTTGTTCCCGATCGAGAAGACTCCGGCAAGAAACTCGATGGTTACTCTTTTCAATCTTGTTTTTTAACATAAAATTGAATTGACAGAGTAAAGTCATAACAAAAAAGTGTGCAGAGGAGCAGATTATACCTAAGATGACCACAAATTCTTATCATTTAAGAAATCCACAACACTATAATAACCTCGCTTCATTAACTTAGCTTTAATTTGTGACTTAAACTGGTGAAGAGGCAGTTCAACAAGAGTTTGCGGAATCTTATTAAAATATTTAACACATTGACCAACAAATGATTTTCCACCTTATGCAGTCTTAGACTGGGAGTTACGAGCTTATTTTTATTTCTAGTATTGAGTTTATGAACATCACTGTTTTTCTTGAAGAGATGCAAGTTTTTACGGACATATACTACATTATTAATTACATAATTGAGAGTACACCGTTATATCTCTTTGAATACTTCACGAAGCGAGTCGCGTGGTCTAAGGTTGTAAATGGAGCGGATGGCTCTTTTTTGAAGAATAAAGATGGTGTTGAGATCCGCTGCCGACTGTAGACCATACGACATAACACTGTGAAAATAACTGAAGTTCTTGCTGTTGCGATATCAGTCAGGAGCCTTATTTTTCTAACAGCCTAAGCTGCCAAACTAAGTCTTCCTGCCAGAGCAGAAATATGCGGACCCCACTGTAACTTGGAATCGAGAGTAATTCCTAAAAATACTGTGGAATTCGCAATCTCTAATGGCTCGTTAATCATGTTTATAATGGCATCGACCTGTCTTACATTAGGCATAGAAAATTTGATACATTTAGTCTTCTTAGCATTAAGCAGTAAATTGTTACTCGTGAACCAATGCAGTACCTTAGAGAGAGTATTATTCACGTCGTCAAGTGCTTTGTTACTTCTATCTACGTTAAAAATCAGAGAAGTGTCATCAGCAAATAATACAATCCCACATAGGTCTTTGACAAAATAAGGCAGGTCATTTAAATAGATCAAAAACAGCAGAGGACCCAATATTGATGCCTGGGGCACGCCCATACGTATGGTGCACCGGAAGAGTTCGTACCATTGATACTCACTTTTTGTATTCTATCAGTGAGGTAAGATTCTATAAGGCTAAGTGAAATATTTGAAACACCGTTATGTCTCAGCTTAATCAGTAGGATTTCATGATCTACGCAGTCGAATGCTTGTGACAAATCACAAAAAACTCCTATTGCATCTTGCTTTCCTTCCCACGCATCTAATATGTGTTTGATGAGCGCAACACCTGCATCGGTTGTATTCCTATTTTTAGTAAATTCAAATTGATTACTATGTAATAATTTATTCAAAGCAAAGTGAGAGAGTAATTGATTCAATATTATCTTTTCAAAAATTTTACTAATTGCCGGTAGAATAGAAATGGGTCTATAATTTGATGGGTCACTTTTCTCACCTGACTTATAAAGGGGTTATTTTAAGGTACAAATTAAATGACTGGTGTGTTTCAATTCCTTTTAGTGGCACCTAATAAATGGAAGTTGCCAATTTACTGCATGGCACTGTGTTACGACGCAATTTGGGGCTGTTGAAACTGAACGCGAATGGATAGACGAGTTAATGTTTAGGTGTATGACTTTACTAAATTTCATTAAATTAGGGAACTGACCCTTGTCTACACAGTTATTAAAAAGTAACGCTAAACTAGGGGAGATGGTATCTATGATTGATTTAAGTATATCAACAGAAATACCCCATAAACCCTCCGTTTTTTTATATTAGTTAGTTCTTTAAACGTTTTGAGGATGGTATGAGAACATATATGATCAAAGCAAAAATTAGTGGCGCACTCATCAACACTTGATGTGAGGAGATAACTAGCTAGTAGTGAACTAGAATTTAGTTTACTGGTAGTAATAAAAGGTATCTCAGAGAAAAATGATTCAAATGTATTAGCTATGTCAACGTCAGATTTAATAATATTATCTTTAATTTTAAGTGAGATAGAGTTATTGCGTGGGATGGACTTACAAGTTTTTTTATTTATAATGTTCCAAGTCGCTTTGATTTTGTTTTTTGCTTGTTTTATTTTGTTTCGCATAAACATGGACTTGGCAACATTGCAAGATTTTTAAAAAATCTTAGAGTAAGATTTAACATATTCTACTAGTTTGGGACTATGAAAGTTCGCTTTTAAATCATATAATTCGTATAATTTAATACTACTTTTATGAATACCAGGAGTAGCCCAGTCACTGAATTTAAATTTAAATTTATCAACTGTCACTTTTTTTTTGAAAAGATTGTGTTATGTTCATACATTATCAGATTGAACAAATCCTCATACTGATTATTTATATTCTGGTCTTGGTGTGTTAAATAAGGAAGTTGATTGTTTATATTGCTTTTAAATTTCTCGATACGTTTCTTAGTAACTGGTCTAAAAATAATATCCACCGATTGAGGGACATGACGGTGTTCAAATTTGGTTAGCAGACCACAATGGTCTGATTTTAAACAATTAATTATTGATTTTTCCTTATAAAATTTTTCACAAAAAATATTATCCAAGCAGGTAGCTGATGATGCAGTGATTCTAGTAGGTTGATCAAAAATATTTAATAAATTGAATGATTTAAAAAGATTTAAAAATCTAAGTGAGGTTGGAGAAGAGTCTAGAATATCTACATTAAAATCACCACAAACAATCACCTTCTTGTTTGATTTACATACTCTCTTTAACACTTCTTCCAAAGTTTCTTCAAACAGTGTATAATCCGCAGAATGACTCTCAATCAGTTACCCTAAGGGTGAAGGGGTGACGTCATCTACCGGGATACTGGGTTACGTTAACTTTGATATTAACTACGAGCCCTTGCAAGAGACTTCGTCGCGTTACGAGTACTCATTTTATCCCGTTACTGGTACCTACTAATTCCTCTCTTTTTGCTCTTCTACACTTAGTGCTAGCGGAAGGTACAAACCGAAATTCAGTCAAAACCTGCGAATGGTGTTAAAGGCATGAAAATCCGAACGATTGATCTTTAGGCCATACCAAAGAATTGTTTTTTTGTATGGGAAAAAAAAATTTTGCTCTGAAACCTATCGTGTGTGCTAAAGGGCTTAATAAGCCAATTCTAAAAATATATAACATCATTGCCTTTTAGTCACTTGCATTAAATTAAAATTAAAATAATTTTCATAACATACCAAGTTTGGGCTCCTCCAGACTTAATACGGTTGAATATTTTTTTGTAAAAGATGCTTCAAATGGTACCTACTTAATTTCCTGATTTCTAACCTACATAATAACTTGGTATTCTCTACCTGTCAACCACACAGTCAGACAGAGATATAAAAGGCCGTGCTAGAGATAATAGTTTACATGCATAATCCCCTTACCGGGTGAAGGCTACTCACGTGACATTGGCGGAATTGTGGTTAAAAAAACCCAGAGAACGCCATATAACGAAAGAAGAAGAAGAGATAATAGTTTTAAATTAGGTGTTAAGAAGGTGAAATAGTTTAATTAAATAAGAAGATTTCGAAGAGATTACGTAAAAGTAATTATTTTGCTATTTACACATTCAATAGACAAAAACTAAAAGAAATAACAGACAGGCAATCGCTTAAATCCAGTCAAGTTAATTCCCTTAACATAGACTGAGGGTAGAGAGCGATTTCGCCAGTAAATGATCAGCCGATAAGATGCGTCTCTGCCAGGTAACCGCTGATTGGCTGAAAATAAAAGATCTTTGTTTAGGGACTGAACTTGACTATTATGGGATTAGAATAAGGCCCAGGGCCAGTCAAAATCAAAGCACAAAACGCATTCGTCACTGGAATGGTGGTCCTTGGGGAGGATCGATACCACGACTAATGGCGTGGAAGGCAACGGTCTTGTTAATTTATAGAGAATATAGAGAACAGAGATATTGCAGATATAAGTATGATGTTTATTTTTTGTTAAGGATGTTTCTACAAAATTCTCATCACGCACCTTTCCTCCTAGCCCAATAGGGTAGGTCTAACATAGGACCATTGTATGCATGGTGTCAGATAACCTTGTGGGCGGTCAGATGTTTGACCGCAAGGCCGGCTCTTTATCTGTGTCAAGTTCAGTGGATTACGTGATTCGTTCTAGAGATGGTAGCGGTGCTTAGTGAACAGTCAACGCCGTAGCCTGGACGCCTGGAGTAACGCCGCCATAGTAAGATGAGCTCTCATTGCTTTTGATTGAGCTCCTTGGCAGCCTTAGGCCGCGTTTCCATCAGATATGAGCTATGCAGATGCTGCTAGGATGTGCAAGCTAAGTTACGGAACAATTAGACCGTTTTCACTGATGCTATGCTATGTAACGAAGCGAGTCGTCGTAGTACATCACGAAACTGGTAGCTGTGTGAAGAAGATGACCAGCTCAAGCTGCTATGCGATGTAGGAAGGCACCATGAAGGCACGTACAGCACGCATCCACAGCACGAATCCATGGCACGAACTCACAGCACATATCCATGTATCATGTCCTGTGCCACATTAAGAACATAGCCAAGTAGAATCCGTTTTCACCAATGCTATGCTATAAGACCAATGAATGTGATTCAACGATTTCATGGCTGCTAATGAAATCATGAATAAGTTCAGCCCTAATATATAAAAACATTGAATTGCTCAAGAGATATCTTTCGATTTTTATCTACTACAGTGCACTCCAGCAACATATTAGCATATGGGCTGCATTCTTCACGCAGCTGTTACTATTTATATTAAAACAAAATGCGTAATCTACGGTGGCATCGAGTAAGTATTTACTCACGAAAGTATTATTGCTCCTCTACACTGCCTCTTTAGTTTAAACTTTTACCTGTCAAAATAAGTTCGGCAAACACTACCACTTAGGAATGATTGTCTAAACATTTAGTTTAGGCGCTAACGCAGTAGGTTTTAGCTGCTCTGTTTTGACATCCTGGCTAAACGTAGTGATTATTATGTAGTAACTATTATGTAGGTAATCTGTGTTATTATTTGATCAAAGAACGCGACTGTCATACAAACAACAGATGCTAAGTAATCACGAAATCAAGATTGAACTTTCTGGCGACCGGCCGCAGATTTAAGTCAGAGCTCATAGTTTAGTTTAATGTCTATTCGAAAGAATATGTGAATATTAGTAGTAAAACCTGCATCCTATCAAAGAAATCACGAGATTTTTCTTACAAATATATTTTGAAATTGTATACAATAAAACCTATTTAATAGAACAAAATAAAAAAATAACTATATAAACATTTCGAAACAAGCTCCCAAGCAATCTAGTCATCATTTTCTCATATAGGACTGAACGAGTTTTACGCCCATATAAATCACGGCTGTGTAAAAAGCAAAACGCATGCTCGACTTGAAGTTAACTTGAGAATACCACCGCTCCAATGGATTTGCGCTTAGAACGATAGGCCATTCCGCTGAACTAAGGTCCTCAAAAGTCTGCGCTTGAGGACGCAAACAACTTAACAGATGTAAGTAAGTCAAGTGACCTGCTTCTAATGCAGCAGCTATATCACCATCAGCAAACACGTCAAGAGCGCCCCACTCCACATGCCTGCGACTGACCTGCCCCGTCAGTCTGCGCAAAGCCACAAAGTCTCCACAATGAGGTATGAAAATATCTCTAATATCGGTCTCTTTGTAACTGACTGGCGTACCTGCTTCCGCGCCGAAGAGTTTCACTAGCTGCTCCAAAACCGCCTCTTTAGAATCTCCTTTGGCATCTTCTCTAATCATTAGATAGCCTATTAAAGCAGCATAGCGCGATGAACTACCAGTTGTGGACAACTTTGGATTTTCCATTGCCCAAATTATTGGGCCTCGTATGCTCATGATGTCTCCACTGTAGCCTAGAGCTTCCCAGAAATTATCTTCATACTGCACTACAAACTTCTTGGCTTGACCGGGAGTCATGGAGCTGGCTATTTCGGAGTCTTTTTTGTGTACTAAGAGTTGTTCTTCAACTTTAATTCTGCGGAGTTCATCAGGACGCAGAGCCATGGCGAGTAAATTGCAAATGTAATTGGTGTCACCTTTCATAGTCTTTAAGATAACCTGTTCCTCAGAGTAAGATCGAATGGATTCTATAGGTTTTGAAGGTAGTGTTATATCTGAAATACTCTGTTGAAGTTGGTTGGCTAAACGTTTTCTACAGTATCCCAGAAGTTTTTCCCGAAATCTTGTGTTGTCTCCGTCTAGATGATTTCTAGAACTATTGGTTCTATAACATTGGTGAAGATAGAAAAGGACAGATATACTCTCTGATGGTGCTCCACAAACCAATCTCACAGTTGTTCTCATAATCTCCCGAGAAGTTGGGAAAAGAAGAGCACTGCACAGGTGTTGCTCCATTGTGGTCTGGTCGTAGTACATCAGTCTTTTCGTTGCCTTTTCTGAGTCATCTCTTGTATGAAACATATCTTTCATGCTATGATCTAATAGGGACTGATATTGGTTCAGTTCAAAGCTTTCTAGTAACCCCAAGTAGTTAAAATCATGAAAGTCTTTAGAAAATTCGACAGTATTACCGTTGGTGTGCTGAAAAAGTTTGTTGAGCGAAGACTTGACGCGTTCTGGTTCAAGCACGGCGTCTGGTAGTGGTATTTTGAAGTCTTTTGAATATTTCGACAGGTAATATCTTGCGACGTTGTCGCTTATTTCAATTCTATCTTCGTTTAAAGTTTCTGTTTCTTCATCCATCTTATCTTCATCTTCGTCTTCATCGTAATGATCAGTGAAAAAAGAGACATTGCACTTCGAAGCGAGTTTCAAAGGCCCAGCCATGTCCAGGACCACGATATCCATGGTGTTGCCAAACCTCCTCTTCAACTTGTGCGCGGTAACGATGCCAGGTAGGCTACATCCTAGTATTATCACGTCTGCCTGTATGTTTTTGGATATTCTACCCCCTACAAAAGTGCTTTCCAATTTTTTAACCATAAGTAAATTTACACAGCAACGTCTATGAATAGAATGCAAAATACAAAAACTTATCAGCTGAATTTTTCAACGGAAACTGACAATGAATGTCAAAATAATGTACAACAGATATACCTGACATGACGTTTACTTTTTATTCTCAAAAAGATGTTAAACAACAAGCACATAAAAAAAGTTAAAGCTTATCATTTAATAAAAATTCTGCGTTTTGTTTAGTTTATCTCCGTGATATTTCATGTCCCTTGTTATCTTTAACTAATAATTTGTATTTTATATCAGTTATAGATAAATTACTGCGTCCTATTAGTCACATATTATCACAATCTTATTAATAGGTCAACATTACATTGTAAAGTTACTGTCTCTCGTCTGTCCGTCAGTCACTCACTCATCCTTGACATGTAAATGTATTTCTGAATGTAATAAATTAGGTCGAAACATCCTTTGACATTATCATGATGTAGGTATATCTAAATCAACAACAAAGTAAACTTAATTAATTAACTGCGAGATGATGACAATGACGTATTTAGCTATGTACAGTAATGAGTGAACCACATAGGGTCGCCTAATTTTAAAAAATTTACAAGGCGGACATTTAGCCACAAAATTTATAATTAACACAAATAAACGCGTTGTGGAATTATCTTTCAATTTTTTCACACATTTCTGCTTTATATGTATCGAAACTGCGCGCCGGCAGAAAACCGCGCCGTCTGTTCTTACCCTGAGGCAGAAGATCATTTGCCATATTCCACGTGCGCGGGAGATTTCAGCTAGACACGAGCCCGTTAGTTAGGACGCCAAGCATCCAAGTAAAGCGAATAAAAAATGGACTAATTTATCTTATCTTATCTTATCTAAGTTAGGTACAACAAAAAATAACACAAAGTAATGAAATAATATGATTTACACGATTTTTTCAAGGATTTTTCAAAAAATGAAGAAAATAATAGATTTCTTGAATTGTTAGTTTAATTTAACCTTTGCTTAGCACATTACGTTACGAACTGCGTTACGGGAAGTATTTGGTCGTATTTAACTTCTTTCTGCACCCGGTCACGACTTTCTAAGTTCCCGATTTTTTCATTGTTTTTAATTGGTCATTTTTGAACCTTATATTTCGTTACAATTTTACGAGAATCACTAGCATCACCGCAGTCAATGTGTTAAAGTTTATTTATTTTAGGAAATGATGAGTGAGTTTGTAGCACGTTTTTTAGGGTGATGCCTTGTTTCACAGACAGCATTTTCATAGAATTTCGGTTCACAGAAAGTGTTTCATAGAATATTCGGTTCAAATATTTTCATTTCGTATATTATTGGTTCAACAAATATTTACTTCATAGAATATTCAGTCCACATATGTTTATGTTAAATATTATTATTTCAACGACTATTTACTTCATAGAAACGAATTCATTTAATAACAGACATTCGTCTAAAAAGCCTCTGTTGGTTAGGTTAGGTTAGAACTGTGACCACATCGCACGAGCCGAGCAAGCGTAGCGAGCGTGCCGCGGCAGCGGCTGGCGAGTGCCAGAAGCGAATTTGCGAAAAAGCCAGTGAATTGAGGTGATGCTGCAAATGCTCCAGTGAGTCGGAGTGGTGCAGTGCTGGCTGCTGCGTCAACCAGGAGAGAAGTGCGTTTCTGCTTGCTGACCGGCTGAAGTGCAGTGTGTCGTGCCAAGGTCGATGAGAAGGCAGTGGATGATGACCACGAATGCGCGTCCGCTGCATGCTGGTGGTCAGGATACCCGTAGTAGCCGTGGATGCTGGCTGGCTGTATGACTCGCAACTCGAAAGCTTGAGGTAGTGATTATGACGTCACGATGACGTAGCTTTGCGAAGGCTGCGCTGACTTTCATGCTCGGGGTCACCAGTTTGGGGACGTGAGGAACAGGGTGTAAAGTTCCTCATCCACTATTGAAAAGGGAGGATCCTCCGACCAGACGGGTGTTGTGTCTGGTCTGTGTCTGTCGACGGTTGTTGTCGGGTTCTTGTATATGTGTTCAATCGTTCGGATAACTTTAATATCGCGATGTAGGATACGTCAGTTTTTAGTTCGTATATGGCGAGATAGATGTCACTACAAATTTGATATTCTATGATTGATATAAATATTCTAAGAAATGAATTTTATTTGTAACAAAAATCTATGATTCAAATTTCTATGAAGTATCTATTCTGCGTATTGATCATTCGATGAAATAATAATATGTGAAACAATTTATGTGAAACGAAATTCTATGAATCGATTTTCTATAAAACAGTGTACCTACAACCGTTTTTTAGTCTACTATTTGGAGCTAGCCAAAGAGAGAAAATTCCACTTAGCAAAAACTCGCAACCCTTATTCTTACAAGTCTCTTAGTCTCTGTCTCAGTGTCTTAGTGCTGCTATTTTTATTTGAATCGCAATAGAACAATTCAGAAAATATATAATTTAAAAAAGAATTTTCCAAACTGATTAAGAAACGACCAAGTTCTGAGTAAACACAATAAAATGCCTATAGAATTGAGGAACTCTTCCTTTTTTTTAAGTCTGTTAAAAATGCATTAGGAATGAAATCTAAAAAATGGATATATATTATTTACATTTAAGTGTTTATTGTAGTGCGGTTGCCAGCAGTGTCAGCATTCCTCAGATAGAATGTTAGCTGCGCTTGTGCTGGCTATGACAGGCTCTGCTGCAAACTCGAAACATTGCGGTATGTGTTAGATCAAGGGAATATTAAAACCACCCTTTGCCAACTACAATCCAACTATTTTAAGATATTCCTTTTGACTTTTGCGGCAATAACTTTGATCACACGATTTCATGACATACTTTTTCTTAAAACGGTGGAATTAGTCGACATCACTTATAAATCGAGAACTGTATGTATTGATTTTTAAGCTGACATACTTAGTAGCTTTGACACCTAATATCTAGTATAACTTAAAATAGAAGTTCTGCCTGGCTATGATGCGCAAAATAAGGTAATTTCTCGTTTCTCGTCTCTGAGAGTCGACAAAAGAGGTAGACAAGACAAGTTTCCTCATGGGATTAGGATGACAAAGGGGTGTAGACATGTTTAACACAGATTTATTAATATTATAATCGATATTATCAATAGTACTGATTTGAAGACACGATAGTATCGATATAAACAATCGATACAAATAATCGATCGTACTAATCGATGTAATCGATGCAACTAAACGGTACAAATAATCGAAATGACCGATTAAACTAGTCAATTTAACTTATCGAGTCAACTAATCGATTTAACTAATCGATTGAACTAATCGATTTAACTAATCGATTCAACAAATCGATTCAATTAATCGAATCGAAATAATAATCGTTATATACCTAATTAATTGATTAATAACAATCGATTTATTAAAACGAATAGTCGATTAATCGATTCACATAATCGATTTAATCGAAACCAATTACCGAGATAAACTCAAACTCAAACTAAAATAACTTTATTCAAATAGACTTTCCCAGTAAGTACTTTCAAATCGTCAAATTTAAAGCAAGATATACTAAATAATAGACATAATTACTATAATAATATAGATATATACAGACATAATGCGACTCTACCATCGCGTCGGATTTGTTTCTTGCTGAGAAGACCCGGCGAGAAACTCAGCAGTTACTCTTTTAAACTTGTTTTGGGTTTACAACAGGCGTTAGTAAAGTACAACACAGTAAAGTGGAATGTGTCATTTTGATACAAATAAACCTACTGAGTGTCTAATCTAAAGACTATAAAACAATGGAAAAAAATCAAACATAAAAGAATATAAACTAATGGCCATTTAAACAATTAAGAAATAAAATTGATAGTCAGTACAAACTAAGTATTAACTAGGTATTACAATCAAATATCTGTTACAATAGAGTTATCTAATCGGCCCCGCATTGAGCAGAGAGCTTACACCCAGGCATTTTTATCTATATGGTAGTCTTTTGTAGTACGAGTCTTTTTCGTAACGCGTGCAACAGACCGCTCCTGGACTGCGCTTTTGTGCGTGGCTGTTACGTACGAGTATAATCAAGAGGTACACACGATGTGCGTTGCGAGTTGAACGTTTTGAAGCAATTTTTTGTTAGGAAATACTTGAAATTTTGATAATGTTTCTTAGGACAAAAATCAAGTTATAATGATTAAAGTTTGTTTTCATCAAAATCTTGAGATTTTTTTTTTTACTTTGACCTTCAATAACCTGCTAACTATTAAGTTACCAGGTATGGTCTAGAAAGAAAAAATGGTCCTGATGATGTGCAGAATACGTAGGTTTCGGCTTCGTTAAGGGACTTTTTACACCCTTTATATCACTTGTTGTATGGAAATTTTACCTAAATAAGTATTTTCGCAACAAGAGAAAAAAATAAGTCCGCTTTATTTGAATTTAATATTTTTATTTAAAATTTACACTCTTAAATACCTCATAAATAGTTAGAATCTGTCGACAAAATTGAATTTCCCGTACAAAATATTAAGTCACGACAAATTGCTGCCATGTTAGGAACGGTAAACAAAATAGAGAAATCGAGAAATAGCGAAATTTGATTAGAGTATTCTTTGTCTACTCTTCTCGTAGGGCGCGCATCTTAGCCCCGCTGGACGAAAAAGAGGATGGGGTTTTCTAGGCCGAAATTTATTGAGTTGAAAAATGATTCAAAAACGGGTCATTATATTTGTATTCCAAAGTGGAAAATACCTACCTAATTTTCTACCTGGGAACTAAAAAATAAAAAGAATAAAAAGGAATCCAAAAAACAAGATGTGCATGTGCAATAAATCGATAACACGAATAATCGAACGGAACGGCATGAGTGAGTATAATGAAATAAAAATAAGCAAACCCTAGCAATAGATGATTAATTTGTTAAAATGATTTACGCAATATTTTACAATAAGTTCTTTTGATAAAAAATATGTTTTTTATCCTCAAAAAAAACTTCGAAAGATAGCTAATAATTTGCAGAAAACATACATAACCTTAGCTAAAATTCCTAGATAGCTAAATCCATATGAACTTAGGTTGGTCTAAATTGATGGAAGCTATTCTTTGACACCAATTTCAGCTTTTTACATCCAAGCATGTCCAAGACCAAGTTTGCCTGTAAGCGTTTCCATCTCCTTTAGCGCCGGTTGCGACGCAATGCACTGCACGACATTAGTTTGAGTTTGATTCCCGCACAAGTACCTACGAGTGTATTTTGCTGCTTATGCATGTGTTGGGTCTGGGTGTTAGTAGTACCTTGGTGAAACCTGTTTCGATAAATTAAGAGAAAAACTTACTTTGGTACTAAGAATTCAAAGGACTTTACTAATTTTTTTATAGATATAAGTATAACAAATAAAATAGACACTCCCGATACTGAAAAACCTAATTTAAAATAAGAAAATGTACCAAATGGGTCGATAGCTTAATGCTGAATCAAGGGAAAGTACAATGCGATGCCTGACACAATCACTTTAAAATATATAGGTTCAAACGCTGTGCTGAGCTCACATTCGTTTTTTTTTTTTTAATGTATAGGGTAGCAAACGAGCTGGAAGGTCACCTGATGGAAAGTTTTCACCTCCGCCCATGGACAACTGCAACACCTGAGGTATCACCGATGCGTTGCTTGCCTTTCAAATGGGAATACGCGTACGTATGGGTATACGTTAATGGGAATAATAATGGGAACGGGAAAAAGAGATTCTTGGAGGCTCCGATGTCATATTCCTTTGTAAATACCGCCGCAGTAAGATCATTCCATATCTTGGATGTACGCGGAAGAAATTGACGCGAAAAACGTACGGTTGTTTAGCGTCAGCCATCCAGGTGATGAGCATGGAATTTCGAGTTATGACGTGTCGTGCGATGATGAAATTACCAGGCCTGCTTTTCGGATAAGTGGCAGTCGACATTGAGCTAAAATAGACAAGGTTCATAGCGCAAGGAAGAAGATGGGGCAGAAAAGTTTCAGATTGAAAAATGGCGCGACGGGGCGCCTCCATGAGACGCCAAGCAAGGTATTGCGGTGAATACTAGTCTGCATAAACTGGTTATTTTACAATCTATAATCATAAATTATCGCCTCATACTGTTGTTAATATTATGAAGTCGTTCTTATTTAAAAAACCCTATTCTAACCGAAAACAAATTTAACATAATCATGTTTATGTAACCCCATTATCAATAATTCATCCTAATCGCACGCTAGCGCCAAAGGTAGCGGTCACCCGGCCAATCAAAAACAAGTAAATAAATCAATTTCGCAGCACTACCTAATTACTGGTGGATAACAGTTTAAGACCCAGCCAGGGATAGAACGGCGTGAGACATGCGCCTGCTCACGTACGCCAGTCGGCGAGTAGGGGTCCATTGCCAGACGGCCACGACATTCGAGGCAAAAATGTACTTGCTGTCGGGGCAGAAGCCAATTAAATAGTGTAAAATCTGCAACATTTTACACCATTTGATGCTTCTGCTGTGACGTGCACGTGCCTCCTGCCTGCTGCATGCACTGGTATGCCCGCTACTGAAATGTGTACAATTTCGCACATTACAGTTTAACACGCTGTAACAGTAACCGCCAAAGATGTCTAGAAAAATACCACGCATGCAGTCCCTTCTCATCAAACCACTGGTACCGTTGAGCGAATAAATAAATTAAAATACAATACACATAGTAGTAGTAGTAGTAAGTAGTAATATTCCAAAAATTGAAGAAATACTTTAGAACGCTAATTTATTAACGTAAGACATACTCGTAAAACAAAGTTGCTATGGAAATACTAAACAGCTTAAATACGAGTCACTTTCAAGTTTTTCAAAGGTCACTGAAAGAATTCGTACGAGTATGGTTCACAAACTAGGATTATTTAATATATAAGCTTAATATTAGTGCATGTTCTTTAGTTATCATCAGTAACTGGAATCTTGTTATTAATCGCGAAATTGAAAATTGTTTCGGCAGATATTTCCGAAAATATATCTGATTTATTGCAGGCCGACTCAAAAATCGTGGAGTAAAATGGTTTGAACAAAAATAAAATCTGTCACCTTTTTAATCCGTGACGTGTAGAACAATGGAAACCGCCCAGTATCTGGTTCGGAACGCGAAACGAGCCCGTTCCCATTTGCAACGTTCCGGACGAGTCGATTAGAGATTCACGATGATGTGACCGCGCCTGACCGGCCATAGATTAAATAATGCAGAATAGACACAAAGTTAACAACTATTAGAAATATTTATCGTGGCTTAAAATTTCACTCCATTTTAGATATAACTTATATTATTTATGGCAATAAAACACGTTTACGAATTATAATTAGGGATTTACCCAAACAAAAAATTAAATATTACTTACTAAGAAAGCGGTCTTTGGTGTGATTAATTAATAATCAGTTCAAACCACCTAGACCTTTAACACGACCTGTTTTTACGACTGCCATCTTTTGATAGCAGCCCAGACCTATGGCTTATCACGAAGTTCCAATTCTAAACTATCGCCTAATGACTGGCCTATGAGACAGCGCTTGCCGGATGCAAATGCTGAAAACCCGAATCTAATGCCACAAAGGCAAATATTTAATTAAAATAGGGTTGTTCTGATAGACAGTTAAAGGAGAACGGCAGGCGTGTATGGAAGTCTTGTACCCCTAAAAAAACTCGTGTTTGGCCGCGAAAAATTTACATTTAACAGATAAAAATTTAACTTAATTGAGGATTTTATTTGCAGATTTTTTAAATTGGGGTTCTTAAGATAAATGCATTTAATAGAGTTAGGTTATGCTTTCATTAGTGAATTCCATTAGAGTCTATATTAGCTTGATAGTAGTGACGTGGTTTTAAGGATTAATTGACAGATGACGTCAATAACTTACACAACGTTTTTTTAAATAAACAAACTGTTATTTAGATAAGTCACAAACGCAGTGAGAGGCTTGCTGGCTTAGCGGCTAGCGACTGAAATATTTCATCCGAATCAAAAAGTGGCTTAGCGGTTTATTATGTTATATATATAACAAACCGCTAAGCTATATCTATTATATTATATATATTAGCAGAGTTACCTACGTACTTTTACATTTACAACATTAGTAATGGATCTTGAATTAAGCATGACTTTAAAGATACAGCCTACCTACTCAAGTACTGATGATGAACTATCATCAGTACTTTAATAGGTATTCTAAATATACTCATATAAAATAGAACAAAAAAATGTAATACCAAAATACTAATTTATTGTGCTAAGCGTGTCTTCTACCTAAATTCCTAAATAGCATCATCTAGTCGCGTCATACCCTTGTGGTGAGATACCAGAGGATACTCATAACATGGCAGCAGCATCCCACAGTTCTGAGGCCCACAATGCAGTTGCAACAATAACCTATTATTGCTTCTCGTCCATTCATATTTATCTCCAATACAATGAAAACAAAGTATGTTTTTCCCGATGAGAAGCGAGATTGAATTTTCGCTCGAAGCAACAAAGGATTTGTTCCCTCCAATCCAGGTATTTAGTCACGACTCACTTCCAAGGTATCAACTCGACGTAAAGAAAGGATATGGTAGCTAATGTTTCGAAGAGCACAAGTCACATGAAATACAGCAAAACACGACAACTCAAATCAACAGTACGAACGCCAGTATTTAACCATTTGTCAAGTTGAGGTGACAAAGACAATCTGTCATCCATCCGTCAGTCAATTATTTATTTAAAAAATATTATTTTGTGTCAATTTACAAGGATGTGTACGTCTACCACGATTGGCGAAATCAATATGCTGGAAGAGCACTATTGTTGAGGCCATAAAAAAAACCTCTACCACGAGTTTTACATTATCGTTCGCGTAAAAAAATGTATTTGACATTGTCATGTCATGTCATGTCATGTCATGTCATGTGTCACCCCAATACATTTTTTCACGCGAACGATAACGTAAATTTAAAGTGGCAACTCGTGGCAGACGTACAGTTTTATTAAGATAAATAAAATAGAAAATAGAAATAGAAATAGAAAAACATGTATTAACTTTATGGACATCGTTAGATTTATAAAGTAAACACAAAAGAAGTAGGCATTAACAACAAAACATATAGGTAACAGGAAAAAAAAGATCATACCATCAGACAGCGGTGTCCCGATGCCCAAAAAGACAAATGGACCTCACTCAGCATATAGCCTGGGCTTTATGGGCCCAGGCGCTGATTCAAAATCGTACAGTGATAAACTAATCAATATAAATCAATGATCTATTATCGTATGGCGGTAGTAAAATGTCGTTCTTTGTTCGGTTGAAGGGGTAACGATTTACTAACCGATTTATTTATTGACAGCCATTACGGCTGCGTTTTGATATCATATGTTTTGTTTTTTCGGTTTGTTTCATGCTACTTTGAATTAAGGTTTTTTCACTATCCCCAACTTTTAAAATGATTTACATTATTGAAAAATATACCCTTTCAGTTGTTGTATATATTACATAAAAACGAACCGAAAACAAACATCCTAAGAGGTGTACGTCAGCTGAAGATTTCAATTTGTAGTAAGTACCTCTTTGTTAACAAAACCTGAAAAAACCATTTTGGTTTTGAAGGTAGCTCAGACAGAGAGAGCGATAGGTTGGTTTAAGGGGTAAAAATTAAGTCATTCATTATTGTTAGCATATAGAAAAGAAGTTTATTGTCTTGCCCTCTACACCGTATTTTTTATTCTTATTCTACCCATACCTGCTGTTTGAGCAACTAGCGACTGACCATCAATGACGCTGTGACGCGTGAGGTCGAGATTTGGGCTAATTAGGCGCGACCTTTGAAAAAGACTTCAACGCGTCACGGTACGCTCTGGCATGTCCAGAGGAGCCATTAGATAATAACAGATGGCGCTACTTGTACAAGGAAGGGAATGAATCACAAGTACTAATTACTAATTTATTCAAACGATTAAATTATGATGTGATAATTCATTGTTGGGCTTATATGGTTTTAAAAGTGGAAGTTCGTGGCCATAAATCAGTCTGGGGTGCAAGGCCAAATTAACTCCTCGTATGTCCAGGGTTCACTAATTTATATGGACATACACACCAACCAACCACTGTCTTTCCCTTTTTCCTCTAAATCGTAATTGGAATAAGTGTTAATCTTATTTACAGCAGAGTGTGCAGAGTCAGTAAGATAAAGATGCGTGTTTCATTTCCGAAATCCGACGTTAATGTACTACATACGGCTTATCCATAGTTAAGCTTTGGATAAATAATAAAAATTATTTCCACGGTCAGGATTTTAAGTAGCTAAATTATTACCTATGTAAAGTAGGTTTGATTATCACTCTGGACCAACATTCATGTGACAAACATGTTCTATCCAAGAGAGTTTTTGGGCTGTCGTTAAAGAGGGTGGTATGTGGGTACCTATCTATTGGAATAGGAAATATTAAAATAGAGTTTTGCGGTCAGTTGAAGAGCTCTATATTAACTAGAGATATTTAACTTATTTAAGGCAGAAAATAGAGACGAATTATTGAAAAAATTATTGACGTTTTCCGTCTTTAGAATATAGGCATAGAATATATTCACAATGCGAAAATTTAAAAATGCTTTACTACAAAGTAACTAATTATTATTCAAATCTTTTTAATGTTGTACTTTGATAGGTTTTTTTATAAATAGAGGGAAAATATATAATGGGCAATTTAAGCATCGCATCCCATAAATCTAAATAAAAAGCCTTAAGGCTGAGGCAAAACTGAACTAATACATTAATGAGTGACTCTTAGGAGACTCGTATATTAATTGTGTGTAATGTATTCGTTATTTCTGTAAAGGAAAAAATTGTCTTCGCCGCGGTCCATGTATACGAAGCTTTATTTCACAAGCGTATAATTACATGGCGCCGCGCGCCGTAATAAACAGTAATTATTGACAGTATTAAAGAAACTCGTTTTTAGGGTTGAGAGTTTCTTAATAAAAATAATTTCTTAGTAAGTAGCGGCTGCTCTTTCCTGAGAAAATATCTTCTGGTTTATTTTGCGTATATGCTGAAAATAGGAAAAACGCGGAAATTGGTATAACATTAAGACAATCAAAATAAGCCTTATTAATAGGAGGTTAGACGAAATGAAAGCCTAGCCTGCCTGTACTAGCCTGTAGCCTCTGTGTAGTCGAAAGTCTTCAACGGTTTTCAATTTAAATCTAAGAAATCCTACATTATCTCTGAGTAATGATTTAGAGAATGTAGATGATGATCATCCCGTGGTACTGATACAATACCACGTGCAGTAGTTATCGGGTTTTCTGTATAAAATAACCAAGACATGAGGTGGTAAAATTTAACACAGGTTTACTCGGGTGTCAGTAGTCGAATGCAGAAGATGAAAGTTCGATTTCTACTTGAGGGCTTGTTGATTTTACACTTTGACTGCCAGAAAACCAGACACAATAGAAAATTCATTGTTTGTGTATCAAAAGTGATACACTGGCGCTGAACATGTTATTAGGATATGTCAATTCTATATTAGAAACTAAAAACAACTTTACAGGTAGTATTACAGTGAATATTCATGATGTAATACGGTCATAATCATCATCAGCTTATTTCAGTCTCCTACTGGACATGGACCACGCCTTTTTAAACATTATATTATACGTATCGTTATTGAGGTTATTAATACTAAATGTTTTCTATCTAAGTAGTACCTACACAAACATCAGAAATGCTTGTGAAATTTAAAACGATGTTGTTGAATGATGAAAATGATGACGAAGAAAATAGTCTCGTTAACGACTCACTTTAGAGACAGATGTCGTTAAAATTGTGCACTTTAGGGCAAAAAAAGAGCGCAAAAATGTCCGCCATGTTGTTTACCTAACATGGCGGACATTTTTGCGCTCTTTTTTTGTCTCATTTTTGCCCTCGTCGGTTGGTTTATACCAATTAGTTTAATTGAAAATTGTGCACTTGCCGTTAAAGTTACATTTATTTAGCATGTGTGTAAAAATTCACTCAAACAAATAGGGGAGTTGTTTACTTACAAGTTGTTTAATTAGGTTACTTTGGAGATATCTGTAGAACAGCAAAACCTTCTAAAGCTAAAATACTACTTCACAAAACTATACACAAGTATTTTGGCGACAAGATTCGCTTAGTCCGCCGTCTCGCGGTTTCTCGCCTTGACTTGCATGGTGTCCTGGGTTCGATACAATTCCCGGTCTGGTTAATTTGGTAAACTAACTTGATAATGGTCTGGGTAAGCTGGGAGACGCTCCCAGCTTAAAATACTCACTTAGAGGCCATGGAAGATGGTGTGTTGTCTGGCAGATATTTATTTATGTAAGTAAATATTATTATTTGCACACTAGGAAATAAAAATAACTCATGAAAAAAACACATTGTACAATTTCGGCAGTTTTATCGCTAATATGCGATCTCTACTAAGCAACCCTCATATGTATATATTTATACATATGTAGCATCACGTCATTCTCCCCACATGGTAGGTAGGTACTATTTTTACACTTAATCCTGACACCCATATGAGATTCCGATTCTTATACTAATATTAATCCTCTTATACCTATATGCTCGTCGGTTAGGGATTGCCCTGACTCAAATAGTTAGGCCAGTTATTATTTTTCAGTTTATATCCTTAACTTGCTAACCATGTTAGCGCCAGGAACTATTTCAATTTGCCATGACATGCTTCTCCTTCATAATAGCTTAATTAAACCTCATGACTTTTCGTTCTTGTGAACTAAAAGCAAGAGCTGTTAACTTTTATTACGGGGTAAATATTTAATATTTCTAGCTGGATTGCAATTGCAGGATTATCATCAGAGATAACAGTAATTAGAACCATATTAAGTCTAGACAGTTAGTAAATCCTACAGCTGCAGTTGGCAGAAAACTAGTATGAGCTTAGATGTCATAGAAAATTTAATTACTTACTCGTAACTTCTTGTTAATTAGTTCTTCGACTTAGGGTTCATGCAGATTTTTTTTTATAGTGCCCGTCAAGATGACCTCACTCCGCGTGATGGAAAGGGGTCGTGAGGTCCAGATATGAGCACGAATAGCGACGAAGCTGATATTAGTATTTTACGACCACTAATAAATATAAATAAATAAATATACCTAAATATGCGCCAGACAACACACCTCTTGAAATGGTCTCGAAGTAGGGATTAGTATCCCTGTGTTACGAGGTACCACACAAGGAAATAAGCCAGGGGCGTCTCCCAACACACCCAGACCCAAGTCAATTCAGAAAAGATCGTTTCCTGAATTGACCCGACCGGGAATCGAACCCGGGACACTACGGAAATCGAGGCGAGAAACCGTGCTACAGCGCACTACGCCAACCGTGTCGTCAAAACTAATAATAAGTATGAAAAATAATCAGAGATTATAATTAGATATTTTATTCAATTACTGTAGTTTTGGCGAGAAATAGAAGTTGTCTATAAATTTTGATGACACGATTAGCGTACGCACTGCACAGATTCTCACCATCGGCTTACGGGGTGTCCCAGGTTCGATTTCCGGTCGAGTCAATTCAGGAAACGATCTTTTCTATATTGGCTCGGGTCTGGGTGTGCTGCAAAACGCCCCTGGCTCTATTCCTTGCCTGGTCCCTCGTAACACAGGGAATGTATCCTTACTTCGAGACCATGGCTACTGGTGTGTTGGCTGGTGTATATTATTATTATTGATTATTTAAATTGCTTAAAAAACTGTATTTGCCGTAACCGTTTTTTACTTGGAATTTGAAAATGTCTCAAAACAATGGCATGTTATCAGATAAGGGATACGAATGATCGATGAGGGCTGAACACGGTTACTGAGATTTTGGTTGAGCTGTGCTCTACCTCAGACTTGTCAGGGTGAGTCTGACTTAGGCTTATGAAAATCTATAATTCTGGTGTTTTGTAATAGACATAGTTAAGCCAAAAAATTTGGCTTTAAAATTATGAAATTATCCGCATCTTATTTTCTGGGAAGTAGAGTGCATGAAATCTTTCGTCTTTAAAGTCGAAACGTCTTCAACTCTCTACAGTGAGAGTTATCTTAAACGTAAAAGTAAATTAGACTTAGATTTCACAAAGATGTGTACCTTTTTCTTACGTTCTGATTTTCAAGGGTCATGTAGTGACATATTTATCGGTACGCCAATTTCTCAATTTAATACACTGCACCTAGTAACACTGTTACAACGACAGTATCCATCTATTTCCACCGATACAAGTTCTAAGCAAACAATATGAAATGCGTGTACTTCACACAGAAGCTCTTTGTATTTTGCGTCCATCATAAAAGCTCGCAATGTTAAATATTTCAACTGGAATTGAATGTCAAAAGCCCTGGTAATCCAGAACAATAGGAATGTATTGGTTGTCCAATTTTATTGACGACTCCTGAATTTCCATACACACAAAACGTTTCCTATCACTGTAATTTCCATAAACAAACTGATGTTTTGTTCTTGAGCCTCTAGAGTGGTTATTTAAATGATATTTCAAGAACAGATACCAAACTAGCAGAAATTAGAATTCGTTAGGTCCCTGATGATTGACGTTGACAGGTCTGTGGACTATTGCCTATTGTTTAGTGGGTCTCATTTGCAAGCAAACAACTAGGACTGCCCGAGAGATTGACAGCCAATGTCTTGGTTTTAGAGGGCTAAGGACCAGGCAAGTGATATTTTAATTGTTTGTACTTAACAAAACATATACACACACAGCCACGCATATAATAGAGCGAAAAACCCGCCGCTGAGGCAGACCCACATTGGAATGGTGACCGTACGATAGAAAATGCATGCTGCCTGATAATTTCCTCGGGATCTTGGTGGTTGTACGTAGGGTTGCGCCCTCATAATGGAACATATTCCGCATTGATATCCTTAATTTAGTGCTAAAATGAATCAATGCACTCACTATTGACTGTACCCGACTGTATTTTTATGACAAATGTACCTAATATACTAAATATTACATCAGTAAAGTAAAACCTGAAAAAAGTTTGCGCGTTGGGTGTTTTTTTTAAAATGAAAGTTCGGAAGTTCTTTTTGTATCAGCTTTTTTATGGTAGGTGTAAGAAACCATTCCTTAAATTGAAAAGGAGAATTTCACTCCATTGTGTCGTCTTATGTCTACAAATGCATCAACATGGTGAGAATTGATGTTTCGATCAGTGATATCAACATACAAACAAATACATCTATAAAAAGTGAATGTAATAATGACTTTTAAAAAGTAAACACTTCAGAAATGATACTGTAATGCTTAGTCGAAGTTATTTGTTCAGTGCAAAGTGTATTGTTTTTTCTTTTTTATAATAGATAGTTAAGACAGTTAAAAACAGTAGGTGCCCAGGTCCTGAAAGAACCTGGAAAATGTCAATTATATCGAAGGATGGAAAGAGACTAGAAAAAATCAACCTTAGCAAGAACGGGACCCGAACCCGCCCCTTAACAATAAATAAAATAAATAAATAATAAATATCTGGGACAATTCACACCAAAATCATCTGACCCCAGCACTAAGCAGAGCTTGTAATATGGGCGTCGGAGACTGATAAACATACTTAAATATTTCTAAATACATACTTAAATAGATAATAACCCAGACACACAACAAATACAAATGTTCGTCACACAAATATTTGTCATGGGTGGGGATCGAGCCCACGACCTCTGGCGCTAAAGGCAGGATCGCTGCCATTGCGCCAACAGGCCAGTCAACCGAATGAAGTCACCGAGGCCATTAACAAGCCTACTTCACGTTGTAAGCCAAAGTTATTTCATCAATGTTATAGGGCAAGCTCCTTTCAACATCTGAAATAATATTTTTGCAAATTTTTGACTCTCGACAAGATGACCAACTTCAGGGTAATTTTATTTTATTCTTAGCATTTTTGCAATATTCTCTGCCGATGCCGTGTGGTCAAGACCTAATCATTAGACTGGCAAGGCCTACAACGACGAAAACAAAAAGATAAAAAATAAGGAAACAACAAAATTAGTCGAAAACATATACGCAGTTAAATTATACTGCATATCTTTTCACGGTAACCATATAAAAACAACAGATAAAACCCTGCCCATGTTAGTATTTTTCTCAAGTAGTTCAAGTAAATGAATAATCGATAACCACGAAAATTATCTAATGAATCATGTCGTCCAGTCTGTTTATCAATGTTATCTGTTTAGGGATGAGTTTGTGTGTTCAATGCACTCTAATCTTTCGTGTTTTATTATTGCTATAAATTCTGATTCATTATTTATTTTAAAGCATGGGTAATCAATATTTAAGTAACTAACGAGTCAGAAATATAATAGTACGCTGATACAGAATGCGTAAAAAATTAGGGCAACGCTTTTGGGCAGGGCACGTAGTCCGGACTGATGGCTATTGCCATTTGCGCGAAAAAGTTATAGAAAAAAGAAATAAATACAAATTTGTATTTCATTTTGGACTATGAAACCTCTGATCTCCAAGCAGACCACCACTGCTAGTGGTGGTCTGGTTGAATTTTTGAGTTTTTGGTATGGGGTTTCGGAACAGCACCTCTAGTGATTATAAATAGTACTAAAAGTTGCAAACAAATTGCTGTCCAACTAACTATCTTTGTTTACGTGGCTTAAACTCATGGTAGTTGACTTACTGTAAAGGTAGCTAATTCTGGCGGATGCAAGTCACCTGCACTTGATCAATCTAGTAAAAATAATGTATTAGACAAGTTACTATATAGGTACTTGTTGGTGTGAATGACCTTGATGATGTATGGCAACTATTCTAAAGTTAAAATACGTTGCTGTGAATGAACTTGATGATAGCGACTAATACATGGCAAGGCAACTATTCTAAACATAGAGCCCTACATCGCTCATTCAATTAAACTACATAATGCATCTATCATCCAATGCATCCTAGTCATAAAGAACGCAATCAGTTACCCAATGCAACGGTTTAAACATTACAATTACACGCGACACTACGGATCGAATGACATACGAGACCCAGGGTCTGTCGGGAAGGCACCCATTATAGGAATGCGAAACCACACGCCGCAAAAATATCCTTAACTTCCTAAGTAGAATATTCAAATGCGAACTTTATCTTGTGCTTATAAGGGTTAGGATTGAATGTGCAGTGATCAGGAAATATGGCAAAGCGTTTCAAAGTGCAGTTTCGATATTTGCAGCGGGTACGGTGACCCGCGCGGTGATCACGTTCGCCGGTCTTGCATACGATGCTAGGTTGATGCATCGTTTTGTTCGAGGGTAGGTATTGGTATATAAATAAATAATAAATAAATAAATAAATATCCCTGGACATTATTCCACACAGCGCCATCTAGCCCCAAAGTAAGCTAATTAAAGCTTGTGTTATGTGATACTAGACAACGGATAAACATACTTAAATACATTTTCTTTTGTAAATACATACTTATTATACATAGGAGACACCCAGACCAGTACAAACAGACATGTTCATGCACACAAATGTTTGTACTGTGCGGGGATCGAACCCGCGACCTCTGGTGTAGTAGCCAACTTCTTAACCATTACACCAAGTCGGTCGGTATATATGTTACGGACCACTTGATAAATCCGGACACTATGATAATACAGATAAAACTACGATAATACAGATAAATTACGATTCTGACAGTGATTTCACTGAATTGACATCGGCATCGGCATCACATTTACTTAATGTGGACTTCTGCAACATAAGGGGAGTTCACTCTAACCTTGCTGCCGTCCACCACCATCTTGAGACAGCCAGGCCTCGTTTGCTTTTTTTGACGGAGACCCAGATTTCTACCCCTCTGGATACATCATATCTTCACTATCCCGGCTACAAACTCATGCATAACTTTGTGCCTCGTGCCGGGGTTTGTGTATATATCAGGGATGACATCTGTGGCCGACGTCTTGGTAGTCTTGAAGCCCTGAACCTGTCAACACTCTGGGTTCGCATTGAATGTGACGACCATCCTCGCATATATGCGTGCCTCTACAGGTCCCACAGCGGTAATGCAGAGACGGAACGACTTATGGAACACATCCAGACTACGACTGACACCGTGCTTGAACACGCTCCCGCCGCCGAAGTCATTGTGTTGGGTGACTTTAACGCCCACCACGTCGAATGGCTTGGGTCTCGAACAACTGATTATGCCGGGAGAGCGGTTCACGACTTTGCGCTGGCTTATGGTCTGACACAGACCATAAGCAGGTCTGCAGATTGGGATGGAATGCGCATTTTCTTTGCTTCCTACCAATGGGGCCAAGTTTGCTTCAAATCCGCAGATCCCAGTGCTTGTGCAGACTCAGTTGCCGATGTTCTGCTGCAGGGCATGGAAATGTTTATTACAAACACTGCAGTGCCCATCGGTGGTAAGTCCCAGCCTTGGTTCGATCGGTCCTGTAAAGCTGCTTTGCGCCTGAAGCAGGACCGTTATCGTGCTTGGGCAGAAGCTCAAGCAACCGGGAATCCCAGCAGCTTGTCCCTTAAGAAGCTTTTCAATCATGCCTCCAGGTCCTACAAAAGGACAATTGCCAGCGCAAAGGGCGATCACATCCGCAACATTGGCGCAAAGCTGGCACAGTTCCCCTCCGGCACTCGGGCTTTTTGGTCATTGGCCAAAGCGGTGCAGGGAAACTTTTGTTGGCCCACATTTCTACCTTTATGCCAAGAGGACGGTTCCGTTGCCCATTCTGCAAAAGAGATTTCACAACTTCTATGCTCTCTTTTTGCTACTAATTCGACGTTGGACGACCAAGGTAAGACACCACCCAGTATCCCACAGTGTCTAAGCTCTATGCCCGAAATCAAATTTCACCATCGTGCCGTACGTAGAGCTCTACTTTCACTGGACGTCCATAAGTCGTCTGGGCCGGACACTATCCCCGCTATAGTGCTAAAAATGTGCGCCCCGGAGTTAGCTCCTGTTCTCACGCGTTTGTTCCGGCTGTCATACTCATCTGGAGTGGTCCCGGTCTGTTGGAAGACAGCGCTTGTGCACCCGATCCCTAAAAAGGGTGACCACTCTGACCCAAATAACTATAGGCCAATCGCCATTACCTCCCTACTTTCTAAGGTAATGGAAAGTATCATCAATGTTCAGCTTTTGCGGTACTTGGAGTGCCACCAACTGATCAGCGACCGACAGTATGGCTTCCGTGATGGTCGGTCTGCAGGTGATCTTTTGGTTCTACTCACCCATCGCTGGGCTGAAGCTATTGAGAGCAAGGGAGAGGCTTTAGCGGTCAGCTTGGATATAGCGAAGGCATTTGATCGGGTCTGGCACAAAGCGCTCCTTGCCAAACTTCCATCATATGGGGTTCCCAAGGGATTCAGGGCGAAGCATCAAAGTCGTTATCAACGGCTCATGCTCCGACTCCATGCCTGTAAATGCTGGCGTTCCACAAGGCTGTGTGTTGTCTCCGACCCTGTTTATCCTGCACATAAATGATATGTTGCAAACCAGCAACATTCATTGTTATGCGGATGACAGCACTGGGGACGTACTGTACGTTGGCCAACGCAATCTCTCCAAGACCGCAATTGACGAAAACCGAAGACAGCTTGTGTCTGTAGTTGAGGCATCCCTCGAACAAGTCTCACAATGGGGTCAAAATAACATCGTCAGTTTTAACCCCGGTAAGACACAACTCTGCGCATTTACCGCGAAAAAAGCTCCATTTGTCTCATGTCCTACGTTTGAGAGCACTTCCTTGAGTATCGGGCCTAGCATCGGAATCCTTGGCGTTGACATTTCGAGTGATGTTACAGTTCCGCAGTCATCTGGAGGGTAAAGCCAAATTGGCTTCAAAAAAAACTGGTGTGCTAAACAGGGCAAATCAGTATTTCTTGCCATCTCAGCGCCTTCAACTTTACAAGGCGCAAGTAAGGCCTCACATGGAGTACTGCTGCCATCTTTGGGCGGGAGCACCCCAGTATCTTCTCCTTCCTCTTGACCGTATACAGCGGAGAGCCGCTCGAATTGTCGACGACCCTGTGATCTCCGAACGCTTGGATCCCTTGGCCCTACGGAGAGACGTTGCATCACTCTGCGTGTTCTACCGTCTTTACAATGGGGAGTGTTCAGACGAACTGCATAATCTTATACCTGCCGCTGAATTTTGATCACCGCACGACACGCCATAAGTTGAAATTCCATGCTCATCACCTGGATGGCTGGCGCTCAACAACCGTGCGTTTTTCGCGCCAATTTCTTCCACGTACAGCCAAGATATGGAATGATCTTCCTGCGGCGGTGTTCCCAAAGGGATATGACATCGGGGCCTTCAAGAAGAGAGCGTATTCCCACCTTAAAGGCAAGCAACGCATCGGTGACACCTCTGGTGTTGCAGTTGTCCATGGGCGGAGGTGATCACTCTCCATCAGGTGACCTTCTAGCTCGTTTGCTCCCTATTACATAAAAAAAAAAAAAAAATATTCATAATACCCCGGTCAAAGTGATGAAGTGATGAATTCAAGCTATGTAAACGTTGATTTATTAAACTGGCAACGAGTAGTCAGTCATTATTAATATGGACCGGCCAAAGTAATAAATTTATCAAATTGACCGATGCACTTAGTCATTATTCGGAAGGACCGATCCGTATTAATACTGCCCAGTTAATCAAGTAGCCCGTAACATATATGAAAACAACCACATATAATATCTTATTTAAATGTCATGAATGTAGTGCGAATGCCTTTCGAGGTTTTCCGCGGTATAGCATATGGTTCTGCAAGAGAGGTTTGAAAAGGTTCTTTTAGTTCTCTTAAAAGTATTAAAGAAAATATTCTACACATTATTTACACATTATTTCGAGGCTCAAAATACCTATTCATGGTGATGTTCAAATAATAGCGGTAGTCTTATTATTAGACTGAGGCTGTGGTCTGATTTGAGTTTATACTGTTTTTAGCGCACGTACGACAGGCGGCACGTTGGCATGGATGAGTTGTTAACTGTGCGAGAAAACGCCATGATGTTGTTAAGTCATATTCATACAAAAATATTCCAAAATACGCTTATATAAGATAATCTTTCCCCAAAAGTGGGCCACTATAGTTTGTCCAATTTAGGATGATAATTTTGACAGCTTTCAATAGGGATGGGGTGGTTTTTAATCGTTAGTGAATCTATTCGATTATCGATTTATTATTTCATGGAACTTCGAATCGTTAGTTTTTTATATAGATAAACAAAGAAAATGTTATGCGAATATTTTAATGTGCAATAAGGATTTAATTAAATCAAAATATATATATTAGTGAATTAAATAAGGTAGACATTAGGATTTGAAGTTATTTATCACTTATATTATGGTGCACACCCAAAATCACTTTCATAATCATTATCGTCATTATCACTAGAAGAACTGTCCTTTAAGTTTATTATCAATTCTTGTTCACAATCGCTTTCAAAGTATACATCGCGCTCCCATTTTTTCAGTATATTTGTTTTCGTATGCTCAACGACTGTTCTCCACTCTTAATACTTTTGACTTTGGCTTTCATGACTGGCTGTAGTGTTGCGAAACTCTTAGAAACATCGAATAATATTGAAGTTCAAAATCATTATTATATTGAATCAATATTTTTTACAGATAATTGCAAATAACTATAATACTAATCAAAATTATACTGTATTAACATAAAATGTTGTGGTAGCCGCCCTTAATATTAAATTTAAATGTCAGATTAATTTTATTTCACAACCGATTTTATATTTTCTATTGCTATTCGTTTGCAACTTCACTAAGTGGGCGGTACCCGTTAATTAAGTACGATATTATCTGTAGTACACTTTACCAAAAAATGCAATACTTCATAGGCGGGAACTGTCAAAATTATCATCCTAGGCTGTGTTCCAAAATGGGTGGAATTTCACACTGAGGAGTGAAAATCACTAGAACCCGTTCCAAATTGACCCCGAATGAAACCGAGGTTGACCGAGCTGTCACCTGACAGTTTCCTAGTTGTTTTGAAACGGGTTAGGGTGACGTGTATCACTCTGACAACTGCGAATTCTACCGGTGCCTGGAGCCCGATGAAATTCACCTGACAGCTGTCAGACGAAGGTTTTGCTCGTTTTGTCTCTCTCTATTTGACGAGGGTGAAAATCACTCAGCGAAAAGCGATTTGGAACGTGCCCCTAATTGGACAAACTATAACTTGTAAAACGTCAATAGATTTATTTCATGACATTGATTTCGCATTCCTTTTTATTAGTGTATTCTGATAGCATATTGAGGTGTTACAGTGGTCCATGATTAAACCCGGGCCCATACTACAAAATAAGTAGAGCTTGTCTAATCTGAAATGACGCGCCCCTCCACCGCATTCACGCACGAATATAAATATTAAATAGGTATTCAATACATATAACCACTGTAAGTAATTGGTCGTTCAGTAACCGGTTAGACTCGAACCTGCGAACACACTTCGTTTTCGCAAAAGTACCTACTCTATACCCATCTAGTAAAGTAAAGAAGTAATTAGCCTATATACAGTCCCACTGCTGGGCAAAGGCCTCCATCATTGAAATCAAGTCACCGCTACAATGGATGGGTATTGGCTTATCACGCTTGCCAAATGCGGCTTGGTGATTACAAACCCGGGCTATGTTCTGAATGATCCGAAAACACACTTTGCCTGACCTGGGAATTGAATCCGAGACCTCCGGGTTTCGGGGAGAGCTCTGAAACCACTCGGCCACAGAGGCGTTTCAAATCAAATCAAAAAGTAGTTGGGCGCGTCATTTCAGAATAGAGAAGCTCTAAGGCCCCCCGACCCGTACGATGAGGTCACTGTGACGATAGTCATTACACTTTCTTTTTTTTTATACTTTCTTCAGGGCAATACGATGTATTATTAAATAATATAGTATATTTATTTTGAATTATTTGAGTATGTATATTTGCATGATTGGTATAATATCATATGTATATATGTATTATTATTTTTAATATATTTAAGTATTAATTTCTGAGATTTGTTGTTCTCGCTGCCATTTTTAAATCTTGCACAGCCCAAAATTCCAATGATTCTGTACTGGTAGAAAATGCCTCTAGGCATTACGTCCGCCAATTGTACTTTACTTGTTTGTGCAATAAAGAATAAATAAATAAATAGAATAGTCGCTGGCGTCCCTACTAAAGTTTTTGTTTGGGATTTCGGTACAACGTCTCTAGTGAATATTAATGGAATTAATTATGGCATACAAGTGTAAAGGCGCAGTTCAGAGTGGAAAAATAACAAGACGGGTCAAGCTTGACGATCGATTTGATAATGCTATCAAAGATGGACGGCGCCACCTTTTATACTTTTTAACACAACTCAATGCCTAATTGTTGACATTATACATATTGAATACAATTTGAGCATCCTAATTATTATTATAAATTATTAATCAGATTTACGAATCAAATTTACAGTAATTATGAAGATATAAAATATTATCATGGCATAATATTTTATACACCGGAAAACTTATAATTGAAATAATTAAAGCAAGAACTATTATTATAGCAATAATGAGAATTCATAAGAGTATTAGGTCTTAAGACGACTTTTTAGAATTACTTTGATGAGAGGTCGATAACTTTGTTCTGAATCGCTAGTCTGGTCAATTCAGGATATGGGTACAGAGATCTTTTTACGAGGTGATCTGGTTTGCTCCCTCTTTGGAAAATAAACTTACTTTCCAGAACAAAGCTAGATTGCAATGCCATCCATCCATGCCATTATCATTCATTTACATTGATCTGTGTGTGATAAAGGCCAGGTAATTCTCTATTTTTAGAGACAGATGAAGTATGCTCAACACCTCTTGATAATAAAATTCTGCAATGTGATGACGTGGTATACTTATTGCGGAACATAGTTGTTGCCAAAATCTGATATTAAACCTTGACTGATTATTTTATTTTATTGATACATTAACCTGTCCGATAATGCAGATTTTTTTTGTGTCATCTTATAGTGAGTTTGCAATATGAAACGAACTAAAGATGACATTCAAAGTCTCATGTAGGTACGAGTTCCTGGTACTAAACTCTTAAAACTAAACTTGTATTCGTTTCATATTACATTCAGGGATCTCAGGTCCTGAAATAAATACTTCCGCTTTAATTTCCTTCTTCTTTACTTTAGTTGTTTTATTTTGATCTTAAGTATCAATTATAAGGCAAAAAAAACATCAAATCTCCAAATATGTTTAACTAGCGGCCCCGCCAAATTCCAAATTCGTTCTGTCGAAAGTTATTGATCGTCAATTTCCCAATGTTTTTGATACTTATTATCGTATTCGTGATGTAGACAAATCCAAAAACACAAAAATCATGAAAATCGGTCTACCCGTTCTTGAGTTATACTTATAGGTGGTGTATCTAACACGACTTTCTTATAAATATTGTATAGATAAAATAAATGGTGTAGGTATATAATGGTAGGTAGGTATATAATATAATGGTAGATGAAAAACAATATTCATCTCTCATTTATATCTAGGAATCTCAAATTTAGAAAAGTTAACGGTAATAAAAGTTAATTTAAATATAAGATGCTCGAAGTTAGCGATAATCTGCGAAGGAAAAAAGTCCGAAAATAACTGTGTTTTTTACGACTTATACCATACACAAATTGCACTTAACAACACAAAATTAATAAACGAGGGGTTAAAGAAACGGTAATTAACGATAATAAAGATATATTCACACATGAAGTTGGTTTTTTAACAAGGTCTCTTTGAAAAGCCCCAGATTCTAAAATAAAAAATCCAAGACATTTTTTGATTTCGTAATCAGGCTCACAAACGTAGTGAAGGACGCCTTCCTGCCAGGTGGGGTGATGACTTGCGAAAGGATGCTGGTAGAAACTGGATGCGTCAAACTGAGGATAAGGCGCGATGGCACGCAATTGTCCAGCTGTGGACTATGATAGGCCGATGATGATGATGAATCAGGATCAAAACTCAGCTAAGTAACTCGTTACTTTCCTTATTCTTTCTTTGGCCTCACTGTGTGTCCGGCCGAGCACTTCGTACATGGCGCGATTTTTCAGATCCTAGAACTTAAATGAAGGTGGACACTATAGTGCCTATCGAAGTCCTCGAAAGACTGGCCTGTTGGCGCAATGAATAGAGCTAATTCTTGTTTATATCGCCAAAGGTCGCGGCTTCGATTCTCATCCAGGTACATTATATGATTATAAAATCGTATATTGTACGCAAGAAGACAAGTCAACCATTACAAACAATTATTGCAGAATGAGTCTTATGTCAGCAGCATAAGGTGCTCCTATGTTAAGCTAACGTGAACAAGTGTGTCGAAGCGATATCACGTCTGTTAAGCAAGTCATTTCGAACAAGTCTATCACCGCCTCTTGAGAACCCAGTTCTCCCCACATAACACCTGATAATAATTATAGTTTTTTAATAAAATGTTCATTGTTATTGCAATGCATGAGCTAGAATAGTAGATGATATATTTATGAAGTTAATTAGCAGTAGGATTTGTCTGGTTATAACATATGTTAAGTTAATTTAAGTTCTGTGGATTTGTTGTAAATGAATAAATTAAATAAAAACTTACATCGTATGATGCCAATTAGGTTTTTCCACAAATGTTCAATGTAGTATCTACCAGATTGCCATCCCTCCAATTATTAGTACGTTTTCTTTGATTAGATTGACGATTGGAAATATCTATTTTGATCCTGTCTATGTATTCAAATATCTTATCCAAACATACAAGTGGCAGCGTTTTTTACGCAGCAAGTCTTAAATCGATTGCAAATTCTAGTTAAGCGTGATCAAGCTCAAAGTTACTTGCATATTTATTGGAAAGCAAAGATTTATTTCTTGCTAGTTAAGATCATGTTGGGTTGAATGGTGGTTGTGTAGGTGGGAGCCACCGATTTATACCCAGCAGATGAATGTTAATCTATGCAGATTGACAATAATTGAATTCAAAAACCAATTGGTTAAAAACATGGTATGCTAATCACAGCTATAAATAATAATAAATATAGTACATCTATTATTGCTGTCTGGTAAAATTGGCCAGAGATATAAATTATATACTCTGATAGAACGGTATTTTCAACCGACTTCAAAAAAAGGAGGAGGTTCTCAATTCGACTGTATGTTTGTTACCTCATAACTTTCGACTGGGTGAACCGATTTTGATCATTCTTTTTTTATTCGAAAGCTGGTGCTTCCCGAATGGTCCCATTTGGTCTAATTTGGTCTAGTTCTGACAGTGACATCCATGAGAAAACCATATAAGTCTTAAATCTAGATAGACAAAATGCGCGACAAATGGACGACAAATGGATGAATAACTTAATATTACGCCAACCGATTTTGATAATTCTTTATTTATTTGATAGCTGATAGTGCCCGTGTGGTCCCATTTTAATTTGGTCCAGTTCTGACAGTGGCATCCATGGGAAATCCATATAAGTCTTAAATCTAGATTAACCATTTGCGCGACAAATGGACGAATAACTCATTATCAATCGATGCTTCTTTTTTTATTGGAAATGATATACTTCAAGGGTAGTTTGATGAGTGTTAGGTTCTGATTATGGGATCCATGGCAAAGTAACGGAACTCTTCAATTCTTAGGAGCAATTGGACGAATACTTTTTCGATGTTTGAAATAAATAAGAACTATTCACTGAAAATCAAGAAATAAACAAAACTTTTAACAAAAAAAATACCAACTTCAAAAAAAACTATTCCAAAACAAAGCACTAAAAGTAAAGAAATAATTGCGTATTCTTCTAAAACTTATACGATAATATAATGTAGGTACAAATATTGTTATTGTTGGAGTCGGTGTCAGCCAAGGGAACACTACAATATACCTAGCAATATACCTATTTCTTACTTAACACGTTTACGAATGTATGTAGGTAGTTACAAATCTACATTGGCTGACACCGTCGACAGACTTCTTACTATTAATATTGTGACGGGAATGTTGTAAGAATTGTAAGTAGGTACAGTTACAGGATTTGGCATATAAATTAGCATATTAATTTTCTTTTACCTTTAAAACTATCTTTCCCCGCACTCATATGACCGAGACCTTACTTTAAAATTAAGAAAAAAGTAAACTGGAACCTATACAAGGCGGCACTACTCCAATTTTGGCTGTCAATCTCAAGTTTGCGGCCAGCTAAGTGCATAATTTGCTTCCACTTCGCCAGTTTAACGTATGTCTTGTTAAAATAAACAATAAGTAACATTCAAGTTTTGGCGGTAGACCTACCGGTTTTGGCAGTTCATGCGGCGCCAATTACGTAATGTGATTAAGGAGGCTCGACGTATTTTTACAAATAAATTAATTTCATAATGAACTTTTTAGCGCAATGGTAGAGGTCCTGCATATAGCGCCAAATGTCGTAGGATCGATTCCCATTCAGGTTTTCTATTAGTATCAATGTTTATATGAGTGTGTTTCTCATCTTGTACCCGATACTACCCGAGCTTCACGACCTCACCTTATTATGTTTTCTCGAAGCCGCTTACAATCGTCACCCTAGCTAGATGTACAGAGGCGTTCACATCAACCTTTACATAGGGGCACTTTATGCTACTGATATAAGATCCATTTCGCAATTATTCCGTAAAGGTTGATGTGGACGCCTCTGTACTTACGACTGAGTTATTATTCAAGTGAATCATTTTATGGTTTATGATGGCTTATGGTATAGCTAAATTTCTGCCTTTTCTAGGAGCTAGGAGGTAATTACATATTATAAAAATTACTTTTTAAATACGACTAGTTCTTCACTTTAATTTCTAATTATAGTTAGCATTCTATAGATTTTTGTTATTTTATTTAAGTTCTTTAAGAATGTAATAATATGAATACTTACAGTGAACTAGTAACATGAAATAAATTAACACGACTTGGTAACTGAGATTTACATTGGAGAAGTAAGGGGTAATTCTCGAAGGTTGAAGTTGTGTTTCGGCAAAGATAATAATAAGGTCTGACAATGTTATCTTGTTATTAAGTGGTAACTTATGGGAGACACGTATCTTAGCATTCCACTGTCTAGACAATTGTATTTAGCATTGTCGGTTTATTATCAAAATTCAGTGCAAATTGTAACAATTAGAATTGTACTTTTTTATAAATATACTCGTAGTAGGACAAACATTTGTGTGCAAAATCGATATAACTCTTATCAGTTTTCCAAACCACTTACATAATAAGCTCATCATTCGATTAGTTAATCAAATAAAATGTTTACTTAACCCTGGGCCATGAGCTAGGGTACCAAATTGTTAAATCCCCTTTATCATAAAACGGTTATCCTCTGACAATGTATGTTAACCTAATACCACTAAGACGTTGAGATTTGAAGTAAAGTAAAGTAAAGTAAAGTAAAATAATTATTTGGTACAGGTACATACAATTTTAAAAAAAAATACAAATTACAATTTAATATCATCTATACCAAAAGGTCTCCACTCAGCATGATGTCAGGGCAGGGACTGAAAGTCCATGCTCTAACGCTGATTTTCTGCGGTACCTTGCAATTAAAATATATAGGTATATATAAAATTACTTAATACTCTGCTACATCCCTAACGGTGTTAAGTTGACGCATCGGAAAGCGGTAGGTAGGTATGGGTAATGTTAGCGTCATTTAAGAAATTTCGCGACCACTCACCAAACCTTATTAATATGTAAAAACATTTCAAGGGGCACAGGCCACAAACTTCATATGGAGCACATATAGCTATCGGGACTGAGATATCAGGTATTGTATTTTTAACTAACTAATCAATTGAACTAGATCCATACCAAAGAAAAGGTAAAAAAGCGGCATTATTTATAATCCTAAAGACTTATAGGAATCAATACCTCCTATTCACATATTGACTATTAGAAACTGTCATTTTGATGTCATTGGTCGTTTTTCGTGATAGCTAGTGCTCCACTTCCTAATGCCAAATACTTAACATCTACTGCTTTGTAAACAATATTACCACAATGGATAGTATCTAGCTTGATGTATACCCAACCCAAGGAAATCCTTTCTTTTTTTTATCAGCTGTTAGGTGAGATTTGTGACGACCGACTTGGTGTAATGGTTAAGAAGTTGGCTACTACACCAGAGGTCGCGGGTTCGATCCCCGCACAGTACAAACATTTGTGTGCATGAACATGTCTGTTTGTACTGGTCTGGGTGTCTCCTATGTATAATAAGTATGTATTTACAAAAGAAAAAATGTATTTAAGTATGTTTATCCGTTGTCTAGTATCCCATAACACAAGCTTTAATTAGCTTACTTTGGGGCTAGATGGCGCTGTGTGGAATAATGTCCAGGGATATTTTATTTATTTATTTGAACCATAAAGTAACATTTTAGAAATAATTCATATCTCGGCCCTGATATCACTTAGAACAATTTTATTCTGACCTCTCAGATATATTTATTTATTAGGGTACTATAAAACAGTGGTAAAATATTGGTCCATACAAAGTTACTCATTCCCCTTTTGGCGACAGGGATATCAATTTTTCTTGCCAATTACGAAACCGATTGAACTACCTAATCGGGGGGCACGGCAGTGCCCCCGCCAAGTCGAGCGCGAAGCAAACACTGCCGTACCATCCTTTACTGGAACCATTTCGCCGCATTTTCAGGCCCCTATTTGAGAACCTCTGGATAAGACCAGAACGCAGAAATTTTCGTCATCCAGTAAGCTATAATTACATACTCAAAATCTAAAATTTCAAGTCTGTAGGTCATTTAGTTCCGAAGTTAAGCGAAAGCAAAGTTTCGCATTTATGACACTCACTCACTCGTGATCATCAAAATAGAACTAGTTCTTCCCATAAACTCAGAGAGCTGAAATTTAGTACAGAGTTAGGGTTTAATGGCCACATAAAGGGAAAACTATAAAAACTAGGATAATCGAAGATCTGGAGTACCTGGTGACCCTGATAAGAAAACACAAAAGCCATCGTTGAAGGGTACGCAGCGCTATCCGTACGCAGCTTTATATAATAAATCAATATACCCACGTTTCTACAAAAAGAAGTGAAATCCCACCAAAAACATTCTGTAAAAAACTAGCCAAGCCTCGATGGAGCTGCTAGTTTATCTCTAAAAGTAATAAAATCTAGACAAAGTCGTGCCAAGTCTAAGGTTCCTTACTGCGATTTTTTTATTATTATAGTTAATGTTGTGTGATTTGGCTGTTGAAGGGTACACAAGGATACAAAACCAGGTGCTCCATGACAACATTGCACCAATCTCGCCAGAACCGCTACCCATACCGTGCGAGGTAAGTGATGTAAGTAGTAACTATTTAAGTTACTACTTACATCACTTACCTCGTACTTCCTATTAATTGGTGATACAAACGTTGATCTGAAAACTATCTCGTCATACAAAGACGCATATGTGGGAGCACTCAGCGAACGCGGATTGATGTGCGGAATATCACAGTATACGAGAATTGAAACTAGACAGAATGTTGTCACCAAATCTTGCATAGATCACATTTTTGCTCGCGTCCCCACGTTACATCCGTACTCGGCGGTGCTCGATGTAGTACTAGCGGATCATCACGGTGTTATGTTCGCGTGCATTGAATTTGCACCTACGATGGATCCCAGGCCTATACAGGGTGACAAGCGGTGTTTGGTTAACTATGAGATCCTTCATAAGGAACTTAAAAGTATAGAATGGTCAAAGTCAAAACACCTAAAATCCCCAAACGATATTTATTATTTCATATGGAACTCATTACAGAACGCGAGGAACTCTTCCATGAATACTCGTAACTGTAAGCTGGCCGATGCGGCTGCTAAAAGGCCAAGATTTAACTGGATTGATGATAATGTCAATCATCTCTGTAATAAAAAAAACAAACTATATCGCGACTGGAAAAACAGTTCAAATGATGCAAAGTTAAGATTAGAATATGTTAAAATACGTATTAAAGTACATAAAGTTCTAGAAGCCAAAAGAAATTCATATTATCTGAAGGAAATTAACAATAATTTTAAAAATATAAAAAAAGTTTATGAAATTGTCAACCAAATGCTGGGAAGAGTAACACTGTCCATCGATGCCGCTATTCTTAAATCGTTTAGTGCACAAGGACTTACTTCTAAAGCTATAGCTGATAACTTTGCAAATTGCTTTGACAAAGCAGTTAAAAATATTATTCCTAATTGTAAGATTAAATTAATCAACCAAAATCATACATGTACACCCTTGGATTCAAGCATACTGTTTCAAAAAGCGACACCCAGCAGTGTTCATAAAATCATTAAAAACCTTAATTCAAGAAAAGCAGCAGGCCCTGACAATGTATCCGTTTCTGACATTAAACTGATTGGTGAATACATATCGCCAACTATTGCTGACTTAATTAATCAGAGTATTCAAACTGGCTTGTATCCAGACCAACTTAAAGTAGGATGTGTCAGACCTGTACATAAGAAAGGAAAACGTGATGAATATGTAAATTATCGACCGATCACGTTACTCTCTACGATTGATAAAATTGTGGAAAAAATTGTAAGTGAGCAAATACATACTTTTTATAGTAAGCATTCAGTCATTAATCAGTTGCAATTTGGTTTTCAGTCGGGTAAGAGTACAGCACATCTTTTGTCTAAATTCACAGATGAAGTCAATAGTCATCTTAACGAACAAAGACAGGTGTTAGTTTTATTTATTGACTTTTCGCGCGCGTTCGATACTCTGGTGCATGGTCAGCTTATAGACAGATTAAGCAATTGTGGAGTACGTGGCCCATTGTTAAGTTGGTGCGAAAACTACCTAAAGAATCGAACATTTACTGTAAAGATCGATAACACCGTAAGTGAATTAGTAGCAGTGACGGAGGGAACGGCTCAAGGCTCGGTACTAGGACCCTTGCATTTTTTGTCTTACGTCAATGACATGAAAAACTGTGTTGTTCACAGTACTTGCTACCAGTTTGCAGATGACACTTGTCTCGTGATTGGTAATAAAAACCCACAAGCTGCCCGTGATCTTCTGCAGTCTGATTTTGATTCTTTAACTAAATGGTGTCATTATGCGGGGTTAGTCATAAATATCAGTAAAACTAAACTATTAGTTATAAAGTCGCCCTATGTCAAGTATTTACCAGTTAAAAACATTGTGGCGCACGAGCACAGCTGCTTACATGCTAACAGCGTATGTTGCTGCCCGGGAATAGAGATGGTAGACAGACAAACATATCTAGGATTGATAATTGACAGTAATTTTAATTGGAGCTTTCATATTGAGCGCGTTTGCAATAAATTGAGACAATTTCTAGCTTATATTACCATTCTCAACAGTCGTATACCGTTCAAGGTTAAATTGATACTATATTATGCGCTAGCTGAAACATATGTTAAATACGGGCTCAGTAGCTATGGACGAACCTATAAAACATATCTTGACCAGATTAATAATTTACAGTTAAGAATACTTAAAACTATTGTTTCAAATAATATTAAAAACAAATTCCATAGTGATATCTGTAGTCTTTTCAAGCACTGTAAAACCTTACCGATACACATGCTCGATTCTGAAAGAGCAATTCTTCAACGAATCCCTAAAAACATATATCAGACACCCTGTATGCACTAGGGCCATTTCTAGGAACCGGCTTTTTCAACCGCGCGCAAACAATGCCTATGGCGAGCGGACAACTAGCTACCTTGTGCCTCGCCTTATCAATAACTTGCCGTCTGAATTAGTGGGCGGTATAACGGAAAAAAATATTAAGTGTAAAATGAAATGTTATTACTTTAATTTAAATTGGTGAGTTTGGTGACTGGCGATTCTGTATGATTGTTCATATATGTAATTTTTGTATTGCCTATAGCAAAAGGTATACCTACCTATTTCTATTGCCTTTAACAGAATATCTATGTAAGTACCTAGTTTTATTAAATGGTAAACTCACGATGTTTCTCAAGTGTAAACCTTAGTGGTTTTTTAGAAACTATCACTATGCGAATGTATGCAACTATTTTTATTTGGTAAATAAAAGAAAAAAAAAAAAAAGTGAAATTTAGATTAATTATCTTTAATTTTAAGGTTTTCAAAAAAAAATCGAGTGATTTGTATTGGTCACCTTGAAATGAAGGTTAGTTCAATATTTCATCAATAATTTCATTTTCACTGAGATAGTTTCTACATCACTTAGTGAGTACCTATCCCATATCCCATATCATATGTTTTTGTAAGTTACTCGTATTTGATAATCACCCGGCAGATATAAACAATTCTAGCTTACCTCTTCTTATTTGAATAAACAAATCGTACTAAGACACTGATTAACAGCGCCCTTACTTCCTCCAATATACCGTTCAGATAAATAAACATGTTCAATCACCCTTGACGCATGGCGTCATGGCATCTAAAGATCCGATACAGATTTGTGTAAAAAATATTCCTGATAAAGCATTCTGTACCTAAACAGCTTAAAGTAAGGGATTCACTGATGGATAAAGCATTAATAGTGATGTCATTCAGAGATATGCATCAGTTAGAGTGTTTAGAATGACGCTATTATGAAAGGTTGCATGGGTAACATGCAATAGGTACCTACGCTCTACATGGAGTGATGATTGGCGATCAATAACAAACTACTGTAAAGGTTTCTTATCCGGGGTTTTAAGTGTGGCTATCTGCCGTATCATGTAGAGCTGGATAAGCTAGATTTGAATACTTAGAGTCTGTTCACAAGTTCGGAAGATGTGTATTGTTTGGTCAGTGAACAAAGCAGAAAGCTAATTGACAGACAGCTATGCGAATTAGGGAATTAAGGGGTTAATTTTGAAAAGCTCACAAGGGACGCGTGCGTGGATGATGCGGGTTCTACTGTCGCAGGTCAAATTTTTCTAGTGTTTCATCTTTGTGTAGCAAAAAGGGGTAAATATAAAAAATCACTTCAGTTTTTTTTTTTCTACAATTATGAAATACAAAAAAAACGAGTAGGCATCACTGGCGTTGTCATCACCGTGCAGTACAACCTTATCGTTCGCTACGGTTTTGGAAAACAAATCAATCTTTTAGGCCACTATTTTGTTGATTTTATCAACTGATTTCAGATTTTTTATGACGGGCTTTTTATGCGGGGAATTAGTAAAAGCTTTTTACTTTCTTTGTTTTTCATAGTAGCTGTGGGGAAGGTCACGTCGCTGGGGTCGGGTTCTGTTATGACAACACGCTTGTTGAACATTTGTTTCCATTGTGCGCGCGTGATGCTGCTGCGCGTCACATGACCTGCGCCCGCCTGCGAATCATCGCGCAGTTACAAACAAACTCACGAGACATGTCTGAGAAAGTGTCGTGATAGGTGGTTTAAATAAATATAAGAACCTGGTGGTAATATAACAGAGAGTCGTCTTATACAACGTGTTACAGAAGAACCGCAAAACCTCAGACACCCCAATTTATTTTTATTATAAAAGAATTATGTAAAGTATTAAAATTAATATTCGCGGATTATTTACGAAGATATTAGCTTCTTTTGTTTTCTTGTGTTTGTTGCCAATTAAAAAGTCTATGGTAATTACGCGCGATCTAGTGCGACGTTGCAGCTTCGCGTGACGCCGCAATAATAGAGTTAAGTAATGATGAAACACGGCGTAATTAAAAAAATTTTTTGGGTAAAATTTGACCCCTATTTTTTATTAGTGGAATCGATTCTACTCTCGATTCTGAGCAAACTAATTTCAGGTTGGCAATGCCTGAATTGCGTAGCCAAATACATGGCTTATGCTGGTGCAGCACTTGATAAGTTCAATGCAGGGGCACGCATGATTTGTGGTACAGAAATATATGGTGCGGTTTGCAATTTAATAAACAAGTTAGTACAAAAATACTGTCCTTTGACAGACAATTAGATACCCACGCCACATAAAGTTACAAAGAACGGCTGTCATCTTTCTCGTCCGACTGGCAATCTTCACACATCATCAATCCCTAAAAAAGCTCATCAATTTTGTGTAACTGTTTCTGAATTCTCTGGCCTGTTAGTGCAACGGAAGCGACCCTGTCTTTAGCATCGAAAGTAGTAGTCGTAACCACGACGACAACGACAAACATTTATCTAAATGACGTACATTCGTGTTTGTTGTGTGTCTGGGTCTGGGCGTTATTATCTATTTAAGTATTTATTTAGAAATATTTAAGTATGTTTATCAGTCTCTGATATCCATAGTACAAGACTACGAGCTCTGCTTAGTTTGGGGTCAAATGATCTTGGTGTAATTTGTCCCAGATACTTATTATTCATTCTAGAGGGCTAGTGTTCTGAATTAAAAAAAGTTTGATAACATATTTATTACAAAAAAAACATAGTTAACTAATATAAATAAAAGTCCTGTCTATGATGACGAAAACGACTTTCGCTCCAAATATTCACAGGTTCCATTTCGAATGAACCAATACTTGTAATAATTGCGCAACACTTAGCACAATTAAATCAAAGAACTCAACAAAAAATGTGACCAAGGCTTGCCTTCTAAGTATATATATATATATATATTTAAATACTTAAGTGTGTGAGTAAAAGTACTGTTGTAGTCGTCTCTTCTGGATTTCAACATATAATGTCGATTAAGAATGGTCTACAATTCCTGTAAATACCTTCCACTTTAGTTCCTTCCTAGTCCTACTTTGAATTTAAGGCCGAGATCTATAGAGCGTGCTAAGCTTTAACTTAGATCTATAATCGACTTTGAACGGCTTTATTTATCTGATTATATCAGCTACTTCTTTTCGATATTAAATCATTTTCGTCTGAGTTAAAAATCAACTTAGGTATTCATTAGTAATAATTATAACAATATTTAGCAAGGTGATAAGTCTGTGCTTAGCTGAGTAACGATTATAGATATCGGCCTAAGGGTGTACCCTTGACTGTAGTCAAGTTGACAAACTGTCCTTTACACCATTGAATTTATAGAGCTAAATTCAATTATTGTAAACAAAAGTTTTGGAAAGAGGAACTATATTTTTGTAGTTTCATGCTGAATTCTTCACGATAGAAGCAACCTCCGAAGCGTTGTGGTAGAGTTACATTAGGTTTATGTACTTTTTTATTATTAATCAATTCAATTCAATTCAATTCGTTTATTTGTTTTCATGAATGTTACAATATGTTGGTAATAATGATGGTAACCAGTACATCTATTAACGTTTAATGTTGCTGCAGATGTTTATAAATAAATATATTTTTTCTTCTTTTCTTCGTTACAGAGGAATAGCGTTTAATAACTGAGCAGTGAAAGAAGCGACGTGACAGATCGCACAGAGCCAACTCCTTTTTCGCAAGCAGATCATGGACAGAACATTCAAGGTTTTATTAGATGGATGTGGGTTACACGGTCGATGACACGTCAAATGTGCGAATTGCGAACTGTCGCATCGCAATTGATCATCAAATAGGATGGCCGTCACTAGATGGACGTAAATCAATAAATTACTAAACTGGAACATTTTAAATATTCACATGGCCACCAAGCACAGTTTGCCCTCTAGATGTCAGGGATTTTTCGCAGCTGCTAAACAATTTTAAGTGCCCTGCCCACCAGCAAATCAGCTTACTTTAACCCAAGAGCATTTCACCAAATACGGCTAATTTTCTTGATGTGATCGGACTTATTTATTGGGTTAACTTGGTAACTGAATATTATTCTAAATCTTTTACTGTCCAATCTATTCATGGAATTCCCTGCCCTTCTCTATAGAATCGATTCGACTCTAGATTCTGAGCAAACTAATTTCAGGTTGGCAATGCCTGAATTGCGTAGCCAAATACATGGCTTATGCTGGTGCAGCACTTGATAAGTTCAATGCAGGGGCATGCATGATTTGTGGTACAGAAATATATGGTGCGGTTTGCAATTTAATAAACAAGTTAGTACAAAAAATACTGTCCTTTGACAGACAATTAGATACCCACGCCACATAAAGTTACAAAGAACGGCTGTCATCTTTCTCGTCCGACTGGCAATCTTCACACATCATCAATCCCTAAAAAAGCTCATCAATTTTGTAAGGTCTTCCAAATCCCTGCTTATTTTTAAATCACGGGTCAAAGCATATTTTCTGTCACTTTGACTCAAACATCGTCTGAATTATTTAATTAGTGTTGTTACTTAGGTGCCTACTGAATAATCCATACAAAACTCTATGTTTTTTAATTTAAGTATGTTTATGTAAGTTTATTTATTGCTATCTTAATAATATTTGCTATCTTAATATTATGTATGTCTATTGTTTTAGTCAATATGTTTATTTTTTATTAATTATCTGCTCATCTTGCAACACCTCAACTGTTTACTCTTTTTAGTCTCTCTACCCGAAGGTTGTCTGGAAGAGATCGCTTCTAGCGATAAGGCCGCCTGAGTTGTACCTACTGATAAGTTATGTAAACTTTATTTTTGTAATTGTTATATTTGTGCAATAAAGAATATCTTATCCTATTTTATCTTAACTTGATTAATTTTGTTTTTTTGTAATTATTAGTTCTATACATGCTCGTTAGTTAAAGGGGGCCCACTCGCGAAAGAAATGTCAGTAGTTTCCGAAACTAATGTGTCGGAAACTAAAACAATATGATGTTCGTAATATTTCTCTATGGTAAATATCATATTAAGAAGTACAAAAATACATGGCGGTTTGCTACTATTTAGGACCACGTTAGTTGGCCCGAAACTGCGGATATTGTATTAGTGAGTAGAACCCTTCGCTATACATTAAGTAATTATAAACCAAACACCGGAGCATCTCAGCGCGTAGGTATTTTCCCTAAACCATAATGAGCTATTAATGACCGTGCAACAGATAGCGACTAATTATGAATGACGACTCCATACGAGTGAATTCAGGGTCCATTACTAGTAAGTGGTCGTGCCTACGTGCCACAATGAGAGTTAGCATTCGCCTAGCTGGGCACTCACGACCTCATTCTGTGCCTAGGCACGCAGTTAGTCTAGATTGATGCACGTAACAGCCACAGAATGCTAAAATCATTTCCAGGGATTGATTTGTAGACGGATTTGGAGGTTGTTAATAAGGAAAATAAAACGAGAAAGTCTTCCCATATTTATTTTTTCACTATTGCACAGCCTTATTCAATCCTTATAGATCTCTCTACCGAAGTTTGTATAGAAGAGATCGCTCTGTAGCGATAAGACCGCCTAAATTGTACGTTTTGTTTCTTTCTTTATTTACCTGTTGTATTTGTTTGTGCAATAAAGTTTATTTATCTTATCTTTTCTGATCCTTTTTGATTGTTAAGTTTTTCAACCATGTTATTGGCATTAGTGATGTCGCAGTATTTCATTACGAAACCAAATCAGGAACTAGATTCTTAGCTAACTTAGAGTCGAAGCACTCACGTCATTGACGTGTTAAGTACGTAAGAAGGTTAAAGTGGCTTAGTACGAAATTTGTGAGCGTCGAGGCGACAAAGATCTCGAATCTGATACAAGTGCACTATGCCCATCAATGAAGAAAGTATGTCCTGAACAACATACCGCCTAAAACCATCATCTATAAATTGATTTGCTAAGGACAGCGGTGTGGAACTCTCGCGACTGTTGATAATGATGATGATGATGGCCCTGGAAAAGACAACCATACTGCTTACTACTTAGTCGTTTAATTGAGAGGAGCAAAAAAGCCCTCAGAAGCTCTTATGCTGATAGGTGACGTCACAAGTCCGCGTGTAGGCCAGCTGTGAAAGACCTTTGGACAAAACCTGCCCTGACAGTAGTGACAGTACGTCAGGATATGGTCATGCAGTCTATTGACTTCACATAATTATAACCAAAATGCAATATTGATATCTCAAGATAGAAAAAATTAACTTTGGTCCAAGCGGGTCTGGACCTGTAACCCGCGTCTACTGCAATCCAGGCCCCTGCTCGCCCAACTATGCTGCCGAGGCCATGAACGGACCTGAAGAATTACTGCTAGCAAAGAAAGATAGAGATAGTGATATCTCCATCTTTATTTATGGCGTAGGATCGAGTAACACGATCGCGTAACACCGGATAATAGGCATCTGACATTTAATTTTGTTATCCTGATCATTTCAGGATGATCGCGAAAATGCGGCTCATCCTAGGACGATCGGAAACTTGAGCGCTGATTAGCTAATCGAAGAGTTGACAGACTGACATCTCTTTTCAGATTGGTCCAAATAACTTAGCCAGTTCAGTCGATTTACCTATTGAACTGGTAAACAAGAATATCTATCTTTTGATTAACCTTAACACACTGTAGTTTTAGTTGATGCATAAATAACATATGAATGATGATAAACTACTGCCGCAGATTTTGAAAACCACAAAAGGCGAAGGGGAACTGTAAACGTTACTTTTGACCAATCAAAGGCGAGTGAATTGTGAACGTTACTTTTGAACAATCTGCGCATCCGTTAGTGCCTGACATCTTTATCAGCAAACCAGCTCATGCTCATTCACGATAGTCCTAAGACGATAAGACGAGCCGGATTTTCCCAATCATCCTGAAAAAAGTCAGAATATTAGCTATGTTAAATGTCAGATTCCTACTAACCGGCATTTCGCGATCGTCCTAGGATTTTATAGGTAAATCCGGCTCTTCTTATATAATATACAAAATATACAATGACAAATACTAATATTTAATTCACTGAGTCATATAAATTGTTAAACGTCCATTTACAAGGCTTGGTTCCTCTGGCTTGGCTTACGTTTTGGACTGTCTAAACAATATATTCAAATCCTATTTTACTACTTATTTATACTGTCTATTTTAGCCAGCTTATATTCGGAATACGTTGATACGTATATTTATTTATTGGCTGGCAGTTATACTTTTAATCTGGTAAACACATTCTATCGAACTGATCCATCTTGGTATTTAAGGAGGGATGAACGAGCATATTTTAATAGGTAGTTTAGTAAATGATGGCCGATGAAATAGAACTATGAATGTTTTTGAATAACACCGTAGTCACTGAAGTATTCCGGCGTACGGATAGAGACGCGTTTATATATAAGCGAAAACGATCCTAATTTAGCTAGCACACTACCAAATTCAGAAATATCAATCACTGTTAAAACTAATATCAGTAGAACTGGAAATGATAGCTTTTTATACGCTAAATCGATCTTTTCATATCCCATCAAAGCTAGGAAATTTTCAACCATGAAAAAATAACAGCTATTCAAAAGTCTTTATTTTTTTTAAATATTTGCTGGTTAGATGAATTCGGTACTTTATGTTATTTTTATAACAAAAATAAATGAGATGTAAAATGCGAAATTATTGCTTTATTTTAAAACCCTCAACTCAAAATTTTACAAACATACATTCATACCATCACGCCTTTTTCCCAACGGGGTAGGCAGAGACCACATCTTTCCACTTGCTACGGTGCTGACACACCTCTTGCGCTTCTTCCACTCACATTAATCTTTTCATACATGCTCGTCGATTATGGGTACTCCTGACCTTTTCTGAGCACATCTTGGACTTGTCCTAAGTACGTCCGTCTAGGCCTTCCCCTTTCAACAGCTCCATCCACCCTCGATTTGTAAATTTGTTTCGTTATACGCCTTTCATCCATCCTTTCCATATGCCCAAACCATCTTAGCATTCCCATCTAAATTTTTGTGACAACATCCTCTTTCACACCACATCGCTCTCTTATTATGCTATTCCTTACTTTATCACTCAATGTCACTCAAAATTTTAGTACATAGTAAATGTATTTTTAATTTTGTATGTATCTAAAGAGGACTTTGACTTTAAGATTCTTCGCATTTCAGAGCTAAATGTTTCTACCTACCTAATCAATCATAAAGATACCTTAAGATTACATTGTACATGTAAAAAAAGGTAACAACTTAACAAAACAACTCCACTTAATATTAAAGTTTTCATTGGAGTCAGCGCGATGTCGCTGCTTCTGCACAGGGTTCGTAAAGGAACAGCTTGGCACTGCCTACAAAACGCCCATAAAGATCGGTGAAGACTAACCTACCGCTCCGATCCTGCACGACATACTCGTAAGACATAACGTAACTTTGTTGTAACATTTTATGAACAACCCTGCGTTAGTGTCATGCATGTTCTACAATTCTATCTGGATCCTACAATTTCTGTCAGTAACAGAAATCGTAGAATAAAGGTATAACGAAGCAAGTTTTAAAACAAATGAGGAACGCAAGAGGACTTCAGGCTTATAACGGTATCGCATCTTCTGGCAAGCTTTGACCGCTTTTTTTTTCGTAAGCGACTCTTTTGCCGAAATTGCATTTTTTGGCGCATACCCCATTTTAAAGTGTAACGGACAATTCTACATTCAACGTTTCCCGCGAAAAAAAATCATTACAAAGTTACAGCAAAAGCGACATTTATCGTTAGCACAAGCATTTTTCGTAAAAGTAAAGTAAAAAGTAAAAAATATCTTTATTCATATAGACTTATAAAAAGTACTTAAGACAAGTCATATAGTTACAAAAAAAAATATAGCAAAAATATACTAAAATAAACTTACATAAAATAATACTACGATAGTAAATATCGTAATTAATCATAATGTGACTCTACCACCGGTTCGGAGGTTGTTCCCGATCGAGAAGACTCCGGCAAGAAACTCGATGGTTACTCTTTTCAATCTTGTTTTTTAACACAAAAATTGAATTGACATAGTAGTCATAACAAAAAAGTGTGCAGAGGAGCAGATTATACCTAAGATGACCACAAATTCTTATCATTTAAGAAATCCTCAACACTATAATAACCTCGCTTCATTAACTTAGCTTTAATGTGCGACTTAAACTGGTGAAGAGGCAGTTCAACAAGAGTTTGCGGAATCTTATTAAAATATTTAACACATTGACCAACAAATGATTTTCCTACCTTATGCAGTCTTAGACTTTCCTACCTTATGCAGTCGTAGTTTATATTAACCGACTATAAATGTGTAGCGTAAGCTACTGCACTTGTTATCGCAACTGAGTTAGTAGATTGAAATGGTGTGTTTGCTATGAACAAACAGCATTGAAACAAGTCATGTTTCGACAAGTTTATTCTGAGGAAGATTGTGGTGCCAGGTATCGGTATCAGACATTGGTGCGCGCCATGTCCAACTGCCTTTCTTTACCCTATTCACTTTCTCCAACCCATACACAGTGGCAAAGACGTGTGTGTCTTTGAGGAAAGTATAAACAGAGCAAGCACGTCCTGTCGCTCCAAATGCACATCTGAACATTCGGGGTCTGCACTCAAATCTCTTTGCAGTACACCACAACCTTAAACCTATTCTACTCATTGTCACGGATGGATGGTATAACACTGAGTGACTGCTAGGGCGGTAAAACCCTACGGTCTCCTCTCTGGTCCACTCTGCGGTAGAGGAAGCAAATTTATTTGCTTCTCTATTTGCAAGCCATTCGCGTCTCGATGCTGGAAGTAAAACACCACGAAGAACCAACTGAAAATGCTTCGCACTCTTGACTTGAATGAAGCTTAGTTTTGGCGGAATTATGCCCTTGATTTGTGTCCTATATTGACACGCCTGTACTGCCTCTATCTAAAAACAGGATAAGTTCCCAAGTCCTGGAAGCTTGCTTGGATTGAGTTCGAACTTACCTCGGATGTAGATCATTTTAGTAGTTAACTGTCATTGGCGCTAAAGTTGCACTCGTCGCTTGAGATGTAAACAAGATATGTGAGTCACACATTTGGCTTTAAGCTAAACAAATGACTGTTTCTAACTGAGGAATAGATGCTCTATTTGATTTGAAATACAACACTTACACTTACTTTTTTAATACAATGCTTAAAATTCTTAGTAATAATTTACAAAAAATATCATACTTCATTAGTGCGATAAAAATTCTGACTATTAAGTCCATTCATTAGAACGAAAAAAAAATTGTAGAATAGAGCACGATGACATGTTTTTTATATTTTAATGCATTATAATACATATTAGTTCTCCTTTTTATTTAAATAATTTTAAACATATGTTTGCCTTAAAAAAAACATATAATAAAATTCGAAGTTTGCAAATAAATTTCGCGATGTCAGAGGAAATAAATGCATAAATTAAATAAATATCTAAAAATAAATGTTCGAAAATAGAACAAAAATATGTTCAGCTATAGAAATATACGTTTCCTATCTTTAATATTTGGTAAGAAACATGGTATTGATTATCAGGAATCACCAAGTAAATAAATAGAATTAAAAAAGTCACATTATCAGCAAAAAAAATAATGATTAACCAATTTGTCCCAATTTCAGACAAATACTTGGTGATCTTATGAAAACCAACTGAAAATTATTTTGATATACAGCACCTTTACTAATACATAATTCTAGCATTTTTAAGGAATTTACGAACACATATTACATCATCATCCATGATAGGCGGCCATGGCGGCAGCCAGTTTTCACCAAGCATATTCTGTCACTGTCATTTAAAAATTCTTTGATTTATTTTAACGAACGAATGACTTCGAGTGATGCATTTGTCCATGGTCTATGTATTTTTTTTAAAAGGAAAGAAACGGCCCAGTGCTTCAGTTATTTGACCCAGTTGAGTATGCGAAGCGACCCACTTGCCGCCGTGCAACCGTTGTTGCTTTAAGCAGTTTGGACGTATCTTTTCATGCTACCGTGGTTGCAGGAAGCACTTGAGTGGTAAGAACTGTTTTTGGAAAGGTCAACAAAAACATCGCAGGTGACAAAACCCCTTGAGTATGAATGATTTTTGAAAATTCATTTTTCTAATAAGATAAAGCTTTAGGAAATGGTATTCCATACTTAATTTTACGTAATTAGCACCTTCGCCTGCAAAGATATTTAAAAAAAAATGATTTTTGTCGCGTACAATAAAATAATATTTGGAAGTGTAATGTGGTAAAAAAATATTCTAACAAAATCATTTTCATGTGAAATGTTGGAAAGAAGAAACCATCTGGCTTGCACTGTCAAAAAGTTATCAAATCGGAGCTTGGCTCTACCAATTTTTTAACTTTACACCATAGTCGAATGACTTGACCGTTTCGTTACAACAAGCACTATTGTTTATGAGAAAAGTATATGAGTGTATTATTTATGTTTTCTGAAAATGTAAGTATATTTTTTTCTGAAAACATAATTATTTTAGGTTACTCCTCTGTGCATCGAAGGCAAGCAATTATTAATAGGTCTTAAGTTATCTGCGGGGCGTGCTTGGGATAGGAATAGGATCATTTAAGCCGCTCGAAAGGAAGCCTAGGAATATGCAGCACTTGATAACCTAACTACAGGAGGTCTACTTTGAACTTGATTCGCCTGGGATAACTTTTAACGTTACTGTTATTTGTGAGTAATGGCTTATTACCACGCTAGTCAGTTAACGCTACAATGAATTGGCTTTATCACCACATTTGCTAAGTGCAAGTTAGTAATCACAAACCCGGGCTATGATTCGGAAACTCCGTAAAAAGACATTGCACTTCTTGGATTTTGAACCTCATAACTTTTTACTTTACTCAATTTCGGCCGAAGTCTTTACCCACTCAACCATTGGCGCGAGCAGTCAGCGTCATAGGTGAACTTGTAATTGATGATGATGATGAATCTCCTGAGTCAAAGATGTTTTCACAAATGCTATAAACTGAGGTATTTACCAGAAAGTATAAGTTTGTTAAGGGGGCGATAGCAATCTATTTCAAAAAGCCAAATTCTTGAATTGCAAAATAAATCATCATCATCAACCCACACTGGTGTGTCGGATCCCGGGGTCCATCTTTCTTATGTTCTTGGCCCACTTCGCGCGGTCTTGTGCATCCTCAGTGGTGAGTCTGGTGGCATGCATGTCACCCTAGACGACGTCAAGCCACCGCTATTTGGGTCGACCTCTCCTGTACCTGGCGGAGGCGGCATGGCCAGACATTTGTTACCCACGTAGTTTGCCGATCTCCGTGAGACATACCATACCAACGAAGGCGGCACTCCTGCAGCTTGTCTGCGATGTCACAAATACGAAGGCTACCGCGGATGTGGATGGGGGTGGGGGGTTGGACGCAAAAATGAACGTGCAGAAGCACGCGATCTTTGCGTGAGACTCCACACATCCACAGCAACATCTTCAATTCCGTGACGCGCAGCTCCTGTTTGTTTCACTCTAGTAACGGCCATGTTTCACTGCCATATAAAAGGACAGGCCTAATGGTGGTTTTATAGACCTGCCCTTTCAGCTTGATTGGCATTTTGGAGTCACAAATGACACCAGTCACCTCACGCCATTTGGCCCAAGCCGCGGAAATTCGGGCTCTGACGTCGCTGTCGATGTCCCCGGACGCGCTTAACAAGATCCCAGGTATTTGATACGGTCCTTGCCCTCGACCACGTCAACGCCTATGCGGATGGTTTGGGGATTTGCGGTGTTACAGGCCATGTACTCTGTCTTCGCCGCATTAAGCTTCAGACCGCCGTTCTCAGGTGAATCCTTCCACCTTTTCACCCGTTGTACCAGTCGTCCCTTGTCCGAATCTCCCAGCGCAATATCATCAGCCTTTTTTTTATAGTGCCAGTCAAAATTACCTCACTCCACCTGATGGAAAGCATACATGAGCAACCAACCATCTATCCATGTTGCTCTTGGTGGTCTGTTGGTGGAACCACAATTTAGGAGAGTTATTTCATATCATGTGATACATATCATAGTTGCTAACGTCACACCATATTTACTCACGTGATTTTATTCCTTTCACCCAAAATACTAGGGGAGATTCACAGGGGGCCTTCTCCGGTAGAAAAATAATGAAGTTTTGTGAAACTTTAGAAAGCTAAAGGCATCAAAAACAGGGCTCTAAATATATTTTTTCAATTGTAGTCGTATTTCCACTTAGTGTAAGTCAGTCACTTAGTTTAAGTCACTCAGTCGTAATTCACTGTTAGGAAGTGTAAACAAAATTGGGACAAAACAATCATATTTCTGTATGTTGTACAACCATAAAGGAGTTTAACACTTTTTTTCTAAATAAAATAAACTATTTTTAGTAGTTTGTAATAAATTATATCTATAGACATCTTTGTTATCTGTTTTCAATGACCTAATCCAAATGAATTATCACGTGAAAAGGTGTGATCATTGATGAGATCATGTTAAAGAAAATCTTCCCAATCCATCAATAAATTTCACAATATATGGAAACTTGTGAAATAATAAAAAATACAAATCAATTGTAAGGTCTGCATAATTCAAATAGGGTTTTCTGCACAACATTGAAAGTCTTACTAATATTATTAATGCGAAAGTTTGTAGGGATGTATGTTTGTTACTCCTTCACGCAAAAACTACTGGACGGATTTAGATGAAACTTTACAGTGATACAGTTCAGACATCAGAATAACACATAGGCTACAATTTATGAGAATTTTTATGTAATTTGGCCTTATTATATAACGATAACGCGAACGGAGCCGCAAGCGGAAAGCTAGTTCTTCATATTTGCAAGGTTCCGTGAAAAAAATTAGTCAGTCTGTATGTATGTATGTATGAGCTATTTTGTCGAATTAGAATTATCTTCTGAAATGGTTGAAAACACTTGACTCTCGGTCTTCACATTATGGATCAGAAATAACATTTCTTGACCGGTTCAAATAATATCGCTTTAATCTAAGTGACCACTTAATTCTGTTCGTCAGTTTATCTAACAAAAACAAGCGACGTAAATACGTTTTGAATCTGACGTAAGTTTCCTCATAATTTTTGGTACCGTTTATGGTGTGGTCGATAACAATTACACAGTATAATTGAGGTAGTGCACCTCGTGCAATCGTAAGTGAATATTTATCGTAAACAGTAAATATGAACTCGATTAACTGAATTCCATCTCGTGGTATTCCCCAGGTCCAAGGCTTGTTGACGTGATTGGATGATATTAATTTCAAATAAAGCTATCTTAAATGCACTTTTGAAACCACGACTTCATTTACTGACAAGATACACAAGCCCGAATCCAGTAACCAAAGTCAAGCATACCTCAAAAAGTGTTCAGTGTCGGTAACTGGAAACTGGTTTGCGCAGCGTCCTTAGGTGCTTCCTCACCTGGAGCATTTTCCTGAAATGTGACGTTACAGAGTCGAGCATTACATCAATGATACAAATTCGAGCATGACATTGGTGAGGGAAAAGCGAGCATTACAGTGCGCAACGTGATGATACAATGTGTAATATTTTGATACTACAACTTTCCTGACGTTTTGTAAGGCAGTATAGTTATGTATAGCTAAGTAATGTTCAAAATCGAATTTTGAAATGTTAATTACGGGTGAAAATTCGTCATGCCAGGGAGGCATATTTGTAATGTAGATAAACTCAAAACTAGAACTCAAACAACTTTATTCAAATAGACTGTATCAGTACTTTCAAATCGTCAAATTTACAGCAACATATACTAAATAATGGAAACACAGGTTCTATGAACCTACAACAGGCACCAGTCTCTCACAATGTAGCGGAGATTGACATCAAAAATAGCTGTACCTAGCTTAAGTAAATGTTAAACATTGTGAAAGAAAAAAATAAAAATGATTATATAATAGACATTAATACCATAATAATATGGATATATAAATACACAGTACATACAGTATACCTATAGACATAATGTCACTCTACCACCGGTAATGATCAAAATCGTATCTGAACTTTACATTAGAGGAAAATGCAGGTGAGGGACCACCTTCATATCTTCTGTATCATAAAGCAGTGCCAAGGCCCAAGTGGATGACCCAAAACCCAACAACTTAGTTAATGAGGGGTGCAAAGAAAACAAGACAAGTGTCGAGTGTATCGTATTACCTAATATTCATGAACTCTGAAGGTCAAGGCCTGCTATAGGCGTCACCTTCTAAATATATAACCCTCATTATTGTAGTAGTCATTAATTCATATTTTTTATGAACTAGGCAACCGTAGTTCAATTTTGGCCAACAGTTAAGATAAACAAATTAGGTTTAATCGCCATTTTTTTTTGTGTTAACTATGAGTTTAAGTACCGGTTGCTGTTAGTAACTATTAGAGATAAATAGGTGCAACCAAAGTTAAAGTTTTCAACGAGTACCTATGATAAACGTGAACAAAAGAAGTTCAGAATATTGACAGAAATATAGAAGTAAAGTGAAGTAATTAGCCTATATACTGTCCCACTGCTGGGCAAAGGCCTCCATCATTGAAATCAATTTATCGCTACAATTGATGGGTGTTGGCTTAATCACCACGCTTTGTTTCGGGATCATAGTTATGTCATATAGTCATGTTTCGTCACGAGTCAGTATATCATACACGTTTTTTTTCTCGTCACCTTCGAATTTGTCTATCATGAATAGACACTAATCCACCCGACGGTCTTTCTGCTCATCGGTAAGTTTATTAACTTACCATCTCGAACAACGTTTACGGAGAGAAAGGTGGTCGTGAATAATGGTTTGCATTGCTGCTGATCCAATTCCCAGTTGTTGCTCCAGCTCTACATACGTAATTCGTCGGTATTCGCGAATAAGTTTTTCGACTGCTCGAACGTTTTCTTGTGTGACCGCGTTTGGCGGCCGACCAGTCTTCGCTCCATCTTTGAGACATCTCCGTCCTCTTTTTAATTCAGAAAACCAATTAAATACTGTTGCTCGTGAACAAGCAGACTCACCAAAAGTAGTAGCCAAAAGTTCAAAACATTCTTGAGGCTTTAAACTATTTAGTCATAATAAATCATAGCGCGAAAATCACGTCGACTGAGCTCCATTGTTGCAAGCGAATTCCCGCCAGATTCTCAGAAAAATGATGCTCATTCAAGTAAAAAAAAATATGTGTGTTCGATTTTCAAATATATCAATAAACAACCAGCCTATAAAATGGTGTATAACTTGCCAGTGTCAATCAAATGAGTAAAGAGTATCTAACTTCTTTTGGCATGCATGGCCTCGTAATCAAATTCACTTCAGACTGTTTGTATAAATACAAGTACGTAAAATCAAAAAAAAGAAGAAAAAAATCTGCACAATAGCTTACCCATGCCTACCTATGTTTGGAATGTTTGAGATGAACAGATAAATGGTACATATAGCCACAGAAAATATAGATAACCATTGGTACAGCTAATTGGAAAGTAAAGTTTAGTGGAAATCATAGAATAGGTTGGGAAAAAGTTTCTTCGCATTTTAAAAAAAAAATCAAAATATTTTTAGTATAGTTTATTTTCATTTGACTAAAGTATATGGGTGGCATTTTGTTCGATTACTTTTTGCCATCTTGTAGGTAGGGACATGATCCCATTGCTATAGGAATTTTGAGGCTTCTGATCAAAATACCGCGACAAATGGTTTTGGCAGTCCTCTCGTGATGGTAACCTGACATAAAGAATTCTAAAGAGACCGAAACAGGTGGAAATCTGAAGGTGCAAGGTCAGGACTATACGGCGGATGCATTACACATCCCAGCCAAACTATCCTAGTTTTTGCTAAGTAGCTAAAGATGTGTGAGGTTATCATGATGAAAAACCACACCCTTTCTGTTGATTAATTCCGGCCGCTTTCTTTCAACTTCTTGCTTTAATCTCATCAGTTGTTCACAGTTTCAGAATCGATGGTCCTGCCTGGTGGTAACAGCTCATAATGAATAATGCCCTTCTAATCCCACCACACACACAGCATCACCTTGTTGTGAGTTAACCTGGGTTTCGCTACAGTCTGTGAAGCCTGACCGGCCTTTGACCACGACCTTTTTCGCACGTTCTTGTCGTACGTGATCCACTTTTGTTCTTTTGATGTGCATCTTTGACATCAAAATTCCCGGATTGAAAACGCTTAAACCAAATTTGTGCTACTCTCACAGACACTGCACTAAGTCCATAAACATTGCAAATTTTTTCCGCGGCTTGCGTTGCATTTTTACCTTTTTGTAGTAAAATTTCAAAATGTATCGAATTTCTTCATTAGAGTCACTCATCTTGACAGTAAGAAAAATAAATGAAAATCACACATTTTCCTAATTTGAATTTGGAAATATTTTCTTTAATATTTAAACTTCTAATGATACCAAAACCAGCCAAAGAGATTTTATTACAAGTTCATAAATACTATATGCGAAAAACCTTTTTCCCCAACCTAATATTAAGACTTTAATCTGATTTGTAAATAAGAAAATCCAACACCAAATAAAAAAGTACAAGTATGATTACAATTTCTTTAATATTTTCCTGATAAAATTGACTTGGACTTTCCTATTAAAAACCGTCAGAAAGATTTATTGACTGATACAAAAATGATTGAACAGATTGAGTACCTTGTGAAAAGTTATCAATTACTAATTATACTGCAAACGACGGAAATTCTTATCTAATTGTATTCACCTAACATCCAAAACTCTTATTCTAAGGCTAGTATTCTAGAACATAACTCAACCAGATTCTGTACCTACTTGAGTAGAGACTAAGGTAAATTAACTTCAGTTCTTCTAATTTTCTAAATTAACCCTTCGGATTAACTTCAGAAAATTAGATATAAGTCGTTATGGAGCTTTAATTTACTTATAAAGATGATAAAGTATTCTATGAATTTAGGTTCTTACATTTAGCATTCAATCACACAATAATTAATAAATAATAATTTAATCTGAAAAAGCAGTTGTTTCTATTACCGACCGATAGAATGAGGCTAGTTTCTATTAACGTTTTTACTGTTTCTATTACCAACCGCTAAGAATATACTCTCAATCTTCATACAAAAAAAATAAAATCAAGATACCAAGACCAAGATACCAAGACACTGGGAAGGAGTCATCTGACAAAGTTAACTACTTAAATGGTGAAACCGTCACATCAGCCCCAGGCATAGTCGCTGTAATTGAGGAATTCTACGGACATCCGTCATCTCATCCGGAAGCCTCCACCTGACGCGAGTGACCCCAGAGCCCCACTTACCCGCCACTTTACGGACGATCTCCCATACGCATCGAGGCAGCTCAGAAACAGCTTAGTAACTGTAAGGCTCCCGGTGAGGATGGAGTTGCCTCTGACCTCCTCAAAGCTGGAGGAAAACCTGTCGTTGAGGAGCTGAAGAAGCTATTTAACTCTGTTATCACCAATGGGACTACCCTGAAGGCGTAGAGCAGAGGTATAGTGTCATTGTTCTTCAAGAAAGGGGACAATACTCTTTTGATGACTCATTATAACTATAGGCCGATCACGCTTCTGAGCCATGTCTACAAGCTGTTCTCGTCTGACATCAAGATTTGATGCCTTTCAGCCACCGGAACAGGCTGGGTTTCGTAAAGGCTATAGCACCATGTACCACATCCTTACTGTTCAGCAGGTTCTACAGAAGTCTTAAGAGTATTCGACTGGCGATATGTGGAGGTACTGAGTAATCTCTGCCAAGCGGCGAAAATGTCCGTTCAAGTGCAGAACTACCAAACATGACCCATCCAGTTGCTCAGAGGTGTAAAACAGGGTGACGTTACATTCAAAGAACTCTGCATCAACGCACTGGAGGATATCTTCAAGACACTGCATTGGGATGGACTTGGCCTCAACATTGATGGTTAATATCTCACACACCTCCGCTTTGCTGACGACGTAGTGATAATCACAGAATCGCTTCGGGACCTACTGAAAATGCTGTCCAGTCTCAATGCTGCCTCGAGACACGTTGGGCTTGGGATGAATTTGGACAAGACTAAGGTCATGTTCAACGAACCCATCGTCCCTGAACCCGTTTCCGTCGAAGGTGTAGCCCTTGAAGTTGTCCAGGAGTACGTATACCTGGGTCAAAAATCACAGCTGGGTAGAAACAACTTTGAGGGTGAAATAACCAGAAGAGTCATTCGTTGCGTCACATCTTCGAGTCACCCTTGCCACAAAGCCCAAGGTGTTTGATCAGTGCGTCCTACCGATTATGACATACGGAGCCAAGACTTGGAACCTGACAGTTAAACTGGCCCACCGATAACACTTCACTCAGAGAGCTATGGAAAGGTGCATGCTAGGAATCTCATTAAAGGACAAGGTCCGGAAGATTACACGGCTAAGAACCAAAGTGACTGACGTAGTTCAGAAGCGTAGCAAACTGAAGTGGCAGTGGGCTGGTCACATCTGCCGCAGAACCGATGGTCGGTGGAGTAGACGGTTTTTTGAGTGGAGACCACGACTCTGCAAGCGTAGTGTTGGACGTTCACCGGCACGTTGGACCGACGACCTAAAGAAAGTGGCAGATAACGAAAACGGGAGATCGTGCTTTGTGGCGCACCCTAGGGGAGGCTTGTGCCCAGCAGTGGTATGCTCTAGGCTGAGATGCTGGTAATAATGAAAGTCATAATTCGCTTCTCGCTCAGTAGCTCGGGAACCGGTTGATTTTTTCAAGTTCAATTTGCTATTTTTTTAAATTAAAGAGTTTTTTATTGAAGTAAATACTATTAGAATAAGCTTAACTATTAAAATTCCACTATTATCAAAAGAGCTAATTTAAGGCACGCTTCTCGAAATCCGATAAGAAATAAATAATCAGGCAAAAATAGTGGGGGTCGTTATTTAAACTTTTTTGTTTTTGGTCTAATTTTTGATTCTGACTTTTTTATTTTAATTTTGTGTATTTAATTTTAACTCTGGACAATTTAGGTATAATTATATTAAAAAAAAAAAATATTATTCAAAGGATCTTATAAAGTTCCATAAAAATGATGGTAACGCATGATTGGTTTGGTAAAATGTCATAAATGGACTGCATTCCAAATTGTATTGTTTACCATGTTAGTATTATACAAAATCCAGACATAGTTAATTAAGTTTTACGGTGCCTGTGATCAATATTAGTTTGAAATTATTCTTTGGTGCCAAAATAATGGTTTAGATTTTTAATATTAATATAAGTTTTTAAGAATTTATAACCGAATCCGAGCGTAAACTCGTATACCGGATGATAAACAAAAGACTTACAATAAATATATGGCATACTCAGTAAATGATGTAGTAACTATGTAAGTGAAAATGTTCAACTTTCAACTGACCCTAATGTTAAGATTTTCATACAAAAAATACTATTTGTGCGAATGATTTGTATGGGGACTCCAAAATGAAAGTTCATTTTCACATAGATAGTTTCTTTCTACATCACCTACTGAGTAAGCCATATCCCTTTGTAAGTCTTTTGATAATTACCCGGTATATCAGTCTATATGACAAGTTCTACTTAGTTTGGCATAAGTTGATCTTGGTATAAGATTTATTGTATTCACTTCATTGTATCCCTCATGCATCTAAGGAACAAAATAAAATGTTAACGAAATAACTACTTATGGTATATTTAATGTATTTCAAATTTTGGATTAGTTCCTACACACAGCTGTAGAGCCATTCGTTTCTTAATTATTGCTATTAAGTAGTTAATGACTATTTTTCTATACGAAGATCCATAGAGCAGATCCTCCGTACCTCCCTGGAATAACAAATATCCAACGGCATGTCAATTGATAAAATCTACAACGTCTAGCGATTTTACAAGACATACATATCTCAAATAAAGATAAACTCGTAAAGCTAAAGAAAATATAATAAAAACAAACTGGGAAAGTCTAATTGATGATGATAAACTAATTGACCATGGCACCTATGAGTGATATCGATAAAATCACAGTCAAACAATGGGTAAACTGAAAAACCAATAAACGTAGATTAAGTTGATGAGCTTACCTTGTTTTTAATTATACAATGACGGATGACTCAAGAATCCTAAAAAATACGTACGCACATTTCGCACGCAAGTGTCACGCGTTATCGCGGGCGCCGGCGCGAGCGCAGCTTGCATCGCGGTGGTGGGGATACGATTTGTGCGACTTATATTTACGAACGCGCGCGCGCCGCCTCAAACCGCCGAAGTCATTCGTGACGAGTTACCGAGTTGAAACGAACAATAATATGTGTAACATGTGCACCCGTGATGTGAGTTCCGTCGTCGAGGCGTCGGTTGAAGCCTCCGTGGAAACTTCTGTGAAGCTTGAGGCTCCGCCGCCCACGAAGGCTTCGAAGCAGCTGGAGAAGTTCAAGCATAAGCACAATATTGTGACAGACCCGATGAACGCCGGGAAGCAGCAGGAGGTGGCGTACCAGCCGGACCTGCTGGCCGTCTCCACGCACTACACGAAGGTTGGATACGACCTGTTCAAGGCAGCGCTGGAGAAGGCGCAAGAGACGAAAGCTTTCGTGTGAGTACCTGACTTTCTTTTTCTAATTTCTGAAATGCATTTCCAATGCATGCCTTATGTGAATACACGTGGAACGTATTTCATTAGCTGTTTCACAGCAGTAATCGATTTCCAAACCTGTAGGTAAGTAATTTAATTTATAGCAATTTACCGGCATCAGTACAATAAAACTTTTATTTCGATATAAATATATAGATTTTCAATTATTTCATAGTAACTAACAGCTAATATTAAATATACTTACTGAAATACATGACTTACGTGTTTAATGTGATTTTCAATCCATACAACTACAGGTTGACAGTCAAGGGCGAACTTTCTTTTGTTAAACTAAGTGTTTCTCTTGTATTGTATTAGTGTTTTATAAACATATTGGAGTTAATAAATGGTATTAATGCCTTATATCCTTAACAAAATTTTATATTAAGCACGTTAATATTCAGGGCGGTAACCAGTGATCCCCATCAATCGAGTTCTGTTGTTTCTGATTTTAGGACAATTAAATAGAATATGATATACTAAATTAAAAACCGAAATTAACACTGATATTAATGCAAATCACTATAAACAATATTCAGGAGTGATTAATACGCCAAATTCTCTTTCTGGTGCTTACATTCGTAAAAACACAATTTTAGTTTTGTGTTAGAAAGAAAAATACAACCGGGTCTCTTCAAGAAAAGAGTGAACAGGCATTTGATGAGCAGACATGTATCGTAATAGACCATATTGTCACATACCACCAGGTGCAATTGTGATCAAATGACTGCCTTGTCTAGGTAAGTATATTAAAAGAAAAGATCTTCAAAATTTGCAACATATAACTCGGGTTAGACCAGTTTGTTTGGTAATTCAACTCACAAATCCCCATTCATTATCTCGGTAGACATAACTACATTTCCCTATTATCCTAAGGGATAAAAAAGTAAGTTTTTTCTTAGGTTTCTGCTGCCTAATGAGCTATGAATCATTAGCCCAATTTAGACTGATCTAGTTCTGTAGCCGGGTAGAGGCCAATCGTCAGTCACGGTACTCACGGTAAACGTTTCACCTTTATCGGTTAGACCAAACTCTAATTTAAGACTGTCCTTGTGCCTGAAAAATGTTACTACTATTGTAGTAATGTATTATGTTCACGAAAGGTGTTAAACTGTATTGCTTCAACTTTCTTGTTAACTTCGCATATTTTGCAATAACATGGTAGAAAACTTTGCTTGTTACCTAAAAGACGTTTAAAGTCCGAACCCACCTACAAAGGCCTGTATTACAGTAGTAGTATTACTAAAGGAACAAATATTATGTAAAAGTATATTTTTTACCCAAATGACAGTGAAGAGAGTAGGTATAGTTTCTTTTGATGCATCTTAATGTGATTTTCCGCCTAAGGATTTCGGTAGAATTACTTTCTAGTATTCAATAACACATTAACCTAAGACAGGTGTCAACTGTCAACTTTTGTTAGCTAAATGAATAAATAAGATTCATCATATAGTTTATTTATCTATGTCGTAATGAACTCTTGGAACTACGCAGTTTTTTATCTGTAACAAAGGAAAGTAACGTCACATATCAACTTATATAACGAGTAACGCCGTTGTTCCCTCGACAATTCACAGATAGGTATATTGGTTTCAGCCGAAGTAACAGAAAATGGATAAAGTACCCGTACCTATGTTCTAGATTGAGATAATGAGGTTTTAGTTTAGCTAAGTTATCTCCGAGAGAAAGCATCTTAATCTAAAGGAGAAGGAGTATACGTATTGGGGAGTTTTGTATACAAAGCTAAATTAACCTATAACCGGTGATCTGTACAAAGCAATTGACCAAATCAGTTCATATAAAACGTCACTCAGGCCTATTCTCAAGCATAGCTTATAGCTGAGTAACCTTTTAGTATTAGACCGAGTAGATGAATTTTATTTTAATTTGGTACGATTGTCTGTATTCACTTTTTTACATTTTATTGCTATTATTTTTTCTGTTATTTTTTTTCAGCTAGACTTTCTTTCAGCAGATTTGTTTATTAATAGCAGGAAAATGTTTGATTGTATCAGTCAGAAAGAAATCTTCATCTTTTAGTTGTCAAGTAGATACAAACAAACGCCTACTTTATTCAAAACGATATCAGCGTATAAAACATAGATAATGAATTGACTGATAAAGGATCCACGCACAAACTTTATCATGCACCAAAATCACGTTATTCACACCAAAGGATGATGTAACTTCTTTTATATATTCCTAAATCTACTCGATAATACCTAAATCTTAGAACAATATCATATTATGATAAATGCAAATCAATCATCATAATATTTATGATCAGGTTGATCCTGCAAATTAAATTAATCACTGAATCTTAGGGATTGATTTCCATGTAAATATATTCTACATCAACACATAGAGTGCTATTAATGTTGTGACATATATTTCAAAAAAAACATAAAACTTACGGTCTGCGGCGGTCTGAGCAGAACTTCTACTCACTGAGCATTGCACTAACGGAGTAGTATAAATTATTTAGTAAGAAAGATAAGATATATTTGATTGCTCAAACAAACACAGAGATATAATGCATACGGAACGCATTTGATTTGGCATTAACGACAGTAAAAAGTAATCAGAATTATTAGGTAAAATAAAACACTAAACTGCTACAAAAATTGCTAATTTATCTCATCTAATTGTCTTAACACCAAAATTCACAGTTTTGTTTAATAACGTCATATTTTTGATATTGGACGTTTATGATTCGTATTTATTTGATATACTTACTAAAGATTGTTTCAATAAAACTAAGCAATATACATAAATGGAATGCAACAGAATCAGATCAGAATCAGATTTGAAAAAGCACTACCCTGAAAAAATTGGGTCATTTTCACAGTCTTGAGTTTCATTTTAAACTAGAGAATCTGCCTAATAAACCTCATATGAAAAAGAACAAACTTATTCATTTTAAGACCCTAGACAGGATATTTATTCCCCACTCAGTAACTTCCTAGTTCTACATCCTAAAACATTGACACCAGAAACAATTGGCCAAGACCCAAAGAAAGAATCACCTGCTACCTGCGCGCACGCACGTCTGCGCGGCTTCATCGAATTGTTTATGGCTCATTCATCTTGTTTTCATAACTGTTGGCGGTGGGACGAAGAAAAGGCCATTTAAAATGCTTACTAGTAGCTTCTAGTCAGTAATCCAATTTAGGACTCGCCAAAGCATCGTGCGAACCCCTAGGTGGAGCGTTGACCTGCCAAGTCAAAATGTACACCGCAACAAAATTTTAACACGCATATTTATGCGTCAAAACTAAGACAAGTACAGGAGATATGAATGAAAAACATACCTGAGTGTGCTTCATAGCTTGGCAATAAAAGTCGCAGGATACTTAGTAGCAGATGAGAGATGGAGGCTACTTACTATCTACCATCGAGAACTCTACATACCTACTATTTTGAGGTCCTTGTAAGAAAAACGAAAATAATTCATCATTTATAATTCCAACAATAGTTACGAAGTAACGGTCTAAAGAGCCAAAAAACACAAACTTGTGTTTAACAATTAATGTACATTACAAATTAACACCATAAACGGAGTTAATAATAATTGGCGCACAAAACGCATTTTTGACTTGCACTTGTCTATTACAGTAATAGCGTATTACAACAAGTATTTTAAATTACCTTAAACTTACCTCATTGGGTTGAAAATATAAAATACGAAACCAACAAAAAACACTTTAGCATTCCTTTCAATTTGCATGCCCGAAACCTTTGGCGGGCCAAAATAACCTCGGAACTGATTAGCACCGTTTAAAAGCCTTCATCCATTTAGTTCAACCTACAGTTAATTGGCATTACTCGGAAATAATGGCAGTAGTGTTTTTCTTGATATTTAATTATTACACGATCCCAGAATGAATACTGACACATCTCGAAAAAACTTAGGTATCTACTGTGCTAGATTAGAGACGCAAAGTGAATCTAAGAGATCTCTCTGTTCTCGGTTTTTCTGTAATCTTTCGCAAAATGCTGATTTAGAGTTTAAAAAAATTATGACAATATGTTCTAACCTACCAATATCTGCGAAAAACCTCGGCTGGATATTACCTATTTTGGCGGTCTTTACTGATCGAGGACTTTCTGCTTGACTAATCGACAAAAGTCAAGTCAAGTTTTTTGATTCGCAGAAAAATCGAAATTAACAAATCATGTTTTTCTTGGCAATCGGTACCCTATTTTTGTACATGCAGCTACCGTTGATCTAGGAAATTGATTGAACTCTCAATCTATGACGATGGCACTGTAGTGGTTTATTTTCTTTGATGGTTATTGATTTATAAAATCTCTAAACAAACTCTTGTTTACTTTACAGTAAACAATTTTTTCCCCCAGAAGTCATTAAAAACAGAAGATGAAAACAAACAGATTTCACGTGAACAGTCAGTGAGTCAAATTGAGTCAATATTTAATTTTCTGTCCGAAATAGCTTTCCAATGACAGCCTAATGATTTCTTGGCGTGTGCTAAATAGGTAATCTATCATATTTTCAAACCAATCGCAAATAAAATTTCACAAACTTATGGATTGTATTTAAAATCTGAAACCAGAAAATTGGTTGGCATATAACCGTGACGTTAGCATAGCTAGCAACTCATATTTACGAAGTTATCTCCATTCTTCGCAGCTACGAGAAATTTCAGATGATAAAAAGCAAGGCAACGACGTTAACTTTCATGAAATATGTTACCTATTCATCTTACAAATACAATGTCAAAAACTCTAACAAGATAAGCAGACATTCTGACACTAGTGCTAGTACAGGAAAAACTTTTTTTACTTTCTTTCAATTTAAAAAAAACCCATCTTGTTGTGCTTTACTATTTTTTCATATAAATCAAAGATAAGATCCATTGCAATAACAATTAAGATAATTTTATTGTAGTCAGAATAACTCTTTTCGTAATTCCCCCTAAAGAAACGTTAATCCAAACAAGCAAGATAATAACAATGTTTATCAATGAAAATTCAAACATTAATTGGTGGTTATTAGGGTGATAATTATGATAAGTTGAAATAACCCAGTAAGGTAGAGAAAGTTACGTCACGTATGTTTCGGAAATAGATTTTTCATTATCATAAATCTGTTATCATTTATTGGTGCAATTCTATTTGTAGCATTCTCAATGCACTTAACCTTTGAGTTTTTTGTTTTTATTTGATTAGTACGTGTCATAATGTGACTGTTTTTTATATTTACGGTGTGTAACTTTCTTATAACGCAGTTTTATTTAACAAGTAGTGTTTTTTATTAGGTTACGCAAGTTGTATAACATATTATTCATAATTACTTATAAATTAGCAGTTCGAATAGTTACAACATTGCTGATTATCTAAATTTAGTCTAAATAACTAAACTATAACTAACTATTTACTAAATTAGATCAACCATGCCCAAATACGCTAGTCTTCATTAAAACTTACATACATTTAAATATTAGGAAAATATCAAGTTGAGAACCTTCCTACGGGTAAAAAGAATAATTTATTTATAGTCTCTGCTTATAAGGAAACGCATTTCCCCGGCACTCAGTCCATATATAGCACCAGACCTGCGCGCGCCGCGGGCATGCGCATGCGATGCATTCGATAGCATCAATGCAATCACACTTATTGCGACCTACATTCGATTGCTGATTACTTTTAGGGATCCTGACTGATAGATAAAATAAAATTTTAATTCGATGTTTTCTCAGAATAAATGAGAGATCATTTTTGCGCCTATTAAAGATTCTAAATATCATCAATCAAGTCATTTTGTTCTTCCTCAATGGTAATGTTCACTTTTCATCCAATTCTTCATCTCTTTTCATTATTTTGGATCACGGATTACCAGGTCGCGGGTTCGAGTAACGCTTGATACTTTGACATGTAGATTTTTACAGGGTCTCTTTTTAAGATTTTGCTTTGTTAATTTGGAAGGAGCTCAAGGATACAAGTCTTAATATAAAGGTCAAAATATACTTATCGACTTCTCCATTTATTGATATTTGCTTTTTGGAATTACCCTCGGGATAGCAAAAGTACATAACTAATTAGTAATTTACAATACTTAGTATGTACTTACAAACCGTAGTGTATATGTATATTCTGATCGTATCCCCATATTACTCTTAGTTTGTCCTCTACATGCGGTTGCATTTGCTGATACCTACGTGAAATGGGACCGAGTAGTATCGAATACGAAGAAACTCTTTACGGAAGCTATCAATTTACCAGCGATCGATTCGTTGCTAACCTACTGCAATGTCCACAGCGTAATACAGATGGCTACGGCGAGCTTGGTTTGCTATGCGGGGCTAAGATGCATGCGTGCCTCTGGGAAATTTTGTTACGCTTTTGTTCGCTCCAGCTCGTACGAATAGCACAAGATAAAGTGTGAACATTTTCTCGAGAAGCATCTTAGCCCTAATGAACACTTACGAATGGCTATGATTGACCTCTGATGCACACTAATAGCAAACATTATTTTTCGTGTTGGTATTAAATTTCGGTCTCATTTTTGTTATTACCGCTAATTTAGCCCGCACTAACAATCCTTTTTCATTGTAAAATATGTTTACCAAAGGACATCGATTAAAGATGCACGTTGTTATTCGGGGAAGAAGATGTTTGATTCTGAGAGCAATAAACTATTTCAATGACAGGTTACAAGCGGTTAATGTACGATGTAATTTATGTACCAACTACGAGCAGTATTCTCGCGGACAGCAGTATTATTTCCCGGCCGTCATAGTCATAGATTAGATCTGGTCTTTTAAACTTTTCTTTTTATTATAAAATCAATTGTGACTATTTCCGTTTCTGCGTTTTAAGGTAGAATCAGGGTCCGAATCGAACGCGTTGTTGTTATTTTATTTACTTTTTAACGTTTTACTACTACTCCTCCTCACCATAAAAGCTCGTGAAAGCTAACACGTAACAATATAATTTCATTTTTTTAATTCTCCACTGTAGCCTTTAGAACACGGTTATTTTGTTTGGCTTCTAGTTTTAATTTAAAAATCATATTGGCATCATTAAAAATAACTAAAACAATCGACCGTGGTCTCAAGGCAAGATACATCGTAAGCACTACTTAGTTCCGGATGCTAATCAGTAATTTGACATCTATTGGTATTTTACGTCAGCAATCTGTTTGATTTTCGGGTGTCACCAAATATTGCTCACTAAGTCAAACTTACAAAAGAATTAGAAAGGAGGAAAAATGACTTCACACATAGGCTAAATGTACATTTGGCATTATACTCGTATGTAATTATAAGTAATATGTATGTAGGTATATTTGTCTATGGACGTACACTCATAGTACTTAAAAGTTGCTAGGGGTTATATTAACTTGATATCTTTTGACTTGAAATTATAAAATAGATATAAAGAAAGCGTTTAATAAGAAATGTGTCCTAATGAATATCACACGGTCAATACACGTTCATCAAGGTCATTTTTTCTAAAAGTTTAACTAGATTTGGTAATATAGAACGCTAAGCTTTCACTCATCAGCCATATGAGGCCTAAATATAGAGCTACTATGTTTGCTCTCCGTTAGTATGATATGACGTATTAGAATATAGTAATGTAAAAGTAAATAAGTGGCTCTAATCCATGATGCAAATAAAACGATTTACTCGTATATTGTGGAAGATTTTCAAAGCTTGTGTAATTCAAAGATGATTCAATGATAACTAAATGCGGTGAAATTACAGTAAACATAATAAAATTATACTTAAGCCACATGCACTGATAACTTTAATTGGTAGCACATGATAGATTTGATGCATTTAATCTTAATATATTATTGTACGTAAGTGTAGGTATTGTTTGTTATCTGAAAGGGACTGCAATAGAAAACTAGGTCTACACAAGTAACATTAGCTCCTAATCCAATTTGAACCTGATTTCAGCGATTTTAGGCCACGCTGTTAACTAACTCACCCTAATCGCCCTGCAACCTGCAAGTTGTATGATGAGCTATTTGAAAATACTCAAAAAAAACTAATATTTTGATCCCTTAGCCGTTATAATTACTTAAGAATAAGTCCTTAAATAGAAATAAATATAACATCAAATCTAGCTTTCTAAATCCTTAGCACAAATCCGTCAACCCACAGTATGAATCAGCGAACAAACATAAATCAATATCCCGCACGGGTCAAGTAACTGCCGGCGTCACGTCACGTGACCCTGCGCGCGCGTCACGGCACCAACAGCTGTTATGCGGCTGTCTCTATGCGACAGCGACGACGGGTGACGTTTGTTTGCTAACGTAGCGTAATTATGTTAGCTTAGCGGAAAAGAGGAAATAGCTAGTAGTACCTACATTTTCACGCTCAGCCACGCCTCCGAGGCTTGTGGCAGAGACTAAGCTCGAAATCACAGGTCTTGGTTTTTGATTTCCCAGACCCTTTTAACAATCGTGCTGATCAAACCAATATGATGCAGGCCAGATATGCCCAGCAGTGGGAAATTGTAGAGGTTTTCTTTACATTCTATCTACCCTCTTTACCCCCTGCAAGGGGGGCCCGGGGAAATGGGTGAAATGGCCCACAACAAACGGACCGATCACCCGGCCCACCGCCAGCGTCCCCAGTTGAAATAATAATAAATACAATAATAAAAATCTATATCCTAGACTAGAAGGTATCATTTATTTGTTACTCGGTATCCAGGTTTGAATGCGATATGCTTTGTTCTATTTGAACCCCTATTCGAAAAATAAATATCGAGCGAAATAACGAAACCGAAGTCTCTCATTCGAACTTTACCTTCCTGCCGTTCCAAAGTTATTTATTTGCGTAATCTCTCAGAAAATGTTCGTGCAATTGACGTCAAGCAAAGACAAAAATAAGTACGTGTGCAATAAAAATGTACACATTCGTGAAAAAAATATATTTCATGAATTTTATTTTTCCTCTCTTTTCATTCTAGGTTTATAATTTAGTTTTTAAACACAATGGAGAAATGGTGAACAAAAGTATTATTGTTAAATCATAACATTTCGTAACGCCTTTTAAATCAAGAAAAAAATAGATAAAACATGTTTTGCCACCTTCGTTACGTATTTCCGCAGATAATTAACGATATGATTTTAATGATAAAACTATAGACAACATTTTAATTGATAAAAAAAGTCTCAAGTGTTTGTTTAATGATAAATACTTAAGTAGGCACCTTTCTTAATTCTCATCAGAAACCTACAACGTCAGCGTTATCTAGAAAAATAAATTCTAATATACATTTACCTATCTGCCTGTGTGCCATGTGATGTGTGATGCCACTTTAAAAAAAGCACCATGTATAATTACTTGTTCAGGCGTTAAATCACTTCCCATCTCACACTTTAAGATAGAACAAGTCTAGATAAATCTGCACCATAACATGCACATTAGCCTTGCGGTCAAGATTATGGCTCATAAAATTACTCAACAACTACTGAGCGCTAAATAACATGCAATTATTATCCTGATCTGCGTTGACAACTGTGAGCAAAGCTAAAAATAGGATAGGCACTTAGCATTTAGATTGTTTGAGTTCAGAAATAAACCAACATATTGAATCACCATTATCATTCACAGCCACAGAGGTTCACGACCTACAACAACTTTCCTTCAGCAACAATATTTTGCGCTTTTTATCATGACTTTTGGCACAATAGGAAAATTACCCCAAATTACAAATTCTAAAAATAAATAAAGCAGGTACAGATAAGAAAAGATAAATATACTTTTCTTAAACATGCTCGGAAATATTGTCATTACTTTTGAATAAATAACACGCGAAGTATCATATTTACGTAGACTGAAAACCCAAAATCACTTCCCGGCGCGTTCTTTGAATTTCGAACGAAGAGCGCGTCGGCAATGTTGTATGAAACGGTGTGCTGTTTGAATTTAGAACTCTTTCGGCACAAATTGTAAAATAAAAAAAAAGAAATTGGCGGTAAAGCGGAGTTGTTATTTTGTTAATAATATTAATTAAATTTATTATGTAAAAGGCCCTTTTTATTTCCTTGCATTTTTTAAAGAAAAGCACTATATATGCCTCGGCCGAAATGGCAATTGCCTGTCTCGTATCATTGAAGTCCTCGCCTGCAGCTCGGCCTTCAAACTCATACTCGACCTGCAATTGCCTATTTCGCTGCCTTTGCAATAATGTACTATTAATGTACAAGAAATCATAACATTAGCATTACATAGTATTAGATTGTACAATGTAGGAAGCGATCTCTTCCAGACAACCTGCAGGTAGAGAAAATTACAAGATTAAAAAGAGAAATGGGTAAGGTAGTGTGAGATAGTGAGATAATTATATACATACGAGTACAAGAAGTTATTTCATGCATTCATAATTGCAATGCAATTACATATAGTACATATAAACTATTTATTCACAAATTATTCAGTAAGTAGTGTAAATTTGTTCTTCGTAAACTAAGTTTAGTAAATGGAATTATTTTCGATGGTGTCACTGTCCGATGTTCCATGCGGGTTCGGCAAATAACAATTTGAAAAATTGCTGTTGTGAGGAAGTCGTGCAAAAAGCCAGCCTGGAAGTCGGCAGGAATTCGACAAGATGGCGATTGCGTAATCTTCTTTACTTCTGGGTGGTAATTCGTGATTATTCGTTAAGTGAGATTCACAAAAAAGGTATTCGATAAATCATGTAGAAGAATTTATACATACCTACAACTACATGTATTCTAGCTAAGATTTACTAACCATACACTTCTCAGATCCGTTGATTAAGTTCAAAGTTATAATTAAATTTTCTTAATATACCATTTGTCTTACTAAATATAGATTTCTACAAATTAAAGGCAACCTGTTTTAGAGCAGTATCGTGTAAATTGTAAACTTCATTTGCCGATAAAGTCACAGTTTCATGAATACGTAGTATCTCTTAATTAATCTGAACCAATCAGCATGCAAGGTCCAACTACATTTGTGCAAATAATTATGGCAGGAAATCAAAAAGGAAAAGAAAGTACACTTGTAGGTACTACATTTTGGTCACTCTTATTGACATGTCTCTCACGTGGACAAATTCACCGAATCAATCCCAAAAACCAGCTTTGTCCCGCACCGACATGCGTTATGCATTCAACAAGTTCTCTTCCGCCCCTTTGATATATTACGACATCTTCCACATATTTACTGGAATTAAAAACAAAAACTCATTGAATGATTATTCTGGACGGAAATACCTGCATTGTTTTGAAACTGTTGCATGTATGATATTTGGAAATTACAAGCAAGAACGACATATTTTTTAACAAGAGAAGTTCTCTGGTAATACGCGTTTAACTGGAATTAACAATTACCGATGAAACTCGTACTGATGAAGATAGTAGAAACAGTAACTTTAAAGGCAAAGACAAACATGGTTCAAACGTGAACACTGGTTAGTCGCCATTCATCACTGTGGGAATTGGAATAGCCGGTAGCAAACCACTCCATTAAAGCCAAGAAAGTAGTCATGATAAGGACACGATCAAGAATGTAGTAACACTCAGCCACATTTTATTTATACCAAACTCCTACCGGTAATATTATATATATATATATATGCGCCAGACAACACACCTCTTGTAATGGTCTCGAAGTAGAGATTAATATCCCTGTGTTACGAGGTACCACACAAGGAAATAAGCCAGGGGCGTCTCCCAGCACACCCAGACCCGAGTCAATTCAGAAAAGATCGTTTCCTGAATTGACCCGACCGGGAAAATCGGAGCGAGAAACCGTGCTACAGCGCACTGCGCCAATCGTGTCGTCAAAAATAGGACCCTCATTGTGTCCTTTGTTTATGATCATTATGTTACGAAATCATTGTTCATGATATGAAATGCTCAATGAATTGTAGTGAGAACAGAAGCCAATGAGGATAATCTTTACACAGGTTTATCTTTAAGTAAACTGCCATAATAACCATTTAAATTCTTCCGTGGAATATGACAATGGATCGGACTTGTTCACATTCGGACAAATGTCATATTTTATTCAAATCGAAATCTTGAATTCTTCATCATTCTCAAGTTGACGTGGAAAGCCTCCGTCACGTTTCGTCAGCTGATGTTTTGTGTCTTGTGCGCACGGCGGGTTGGGGTTATCTTTCTAATCATTCATCCACTCGATGCAAGTGAATTTGCACTACGAAATCAATGACTGCAATGACATACCGTTCTTTGTTATTGCTTCATCTTCATCCTACTACAATCTGCCTCTTATAAAGGTTGGAAGAACTAAAAGGGGCAGCTGGGTTAGGTTTAAATGATTAACAATTAAAAGTTTTTGAAGATATTACCGGAAACTCTATTACTTTCTGTTGTGTCTTCGTTTATAAACCCAAAATAGCAGCGCATAGATTCCATTTGACTTTAGTTATCCAATGTATTTGGAAAGTTAGCATGACGTTTTAATTTTATTTGCGTAAACTGAAGCTGATAGATTTTGGTAATCAAATCTTTCTTTATCAGACTCCGCTCCTATTCAAACAGTCACATACTTTAGGTACATGTCAATTTTAAACATGCAGGCACTGTTCCAGTAATATTTTAGGAAAGGCAATCTTTGCTCAGACTATAGTACTAGCCTAGCGGGTAGTGATGTCTCTATGACGATTTTAATAATTTGAAGAACTGATCGTAAGTTATGAGGTCAATTGCACGAATTTCAGCATACCATCCAAGATAAATTAAGCATCAAATAAAAAAAACTAATTTCACATGACTTATACTTCCTACTTCCAATCAGCTTTTATCTCGTCTGTTTATATTATACTTAAACTGCTGATAGCACCATTGACGTTTTGCTAATCACTTTTCTCTAACGACCACGTGCGCAGAGGCACGTCGCCCCAACTAAGCACACACACATTAACATTCGAATACGAACACATACTCAAAATCGATAACTGAAATCACTCGGAAACTTTGTACCACGATATCGTGCGAATTATAGCAGGCGATAAGGGCAGTGTTACAAGACGAGAACTAGGAAGACGCAGCTGTTGTGTTGTTTCGAAGGATTTCGCCATGATCGTAATCACTGAGAAGACACCTAGATAGCTGTCCAACAGGGCTGCTTGACCTCAGCCAGCATTTGCCAAAATCCCTTCACTTTTATCATGTAATTTGGCTTCTTTACCTCAAGCTGTGGTTGCCATCTTGGTCCATTTCAAACCTTTGAAAAATATGCACAAAACAAAAAATTAAGAGTCTCGATTTTACCATTTTAGTACGAAACCCTAAAAACATACCAGAAAAAGATGTAAATTATGATCTTAATTTAAAGCTTCTCGCAACTACCTACAAACCAATTCAGTGCTTAGTTTATGATTTAATCCGGCCTTTGAAAAGGTTGTTCATGGCCTACCTACTTAGTGAAATAAATTCAGATTCGAGTCCCAATAAAACGTCTAATATATGTATACTTTAGCTCTGGCAATTTGCAGTTATCTGATGATAAAATTAGCAAACCTTAATTAGCACAACCCATAATTATTACTACTTGCTGAGGAAAATCTTTTGCAATTTTCACACGTTTCTGAATGAATGTGAATAGTGTAGACATAATTCGATTTATATTTGTGGTGAATAGTATTCGTAATCCATTATGCTAATCGTGAGTATCGATTTCAGCTGGATGTTGACTTAGCATACCCATTCTAACATTACGTTAAACTGTATAACCGCATGTTAATTACCATTTACATATTCAATGTTATATTATGTATTGCATTCTCGTGGTCAGTAAGCTTCTTCTTATCATATTTGTTTTATTTGAATTGTTAAAGAAAAGTACCACGTAATATTATTTAGCCAAATTAGCAATATTTGTTAAATAAAAATGTTGAAATACTAAATGACAATTCTTTCATGAATGACTATCATAGGGATTGTCACATGCATATTCATTTTATAAATGTTGTTACACACTTAATGGTTTTATTTTTTAAAGACAAACGGCTTAGATTAATCATGTTATACACAACTGTGTTCACTCTTACACTTGCGAAAGATACTAATATGGTGTCAGGCTTTTCTCGAATCATTCTGTCTATTATAAGAACTGCATTTAAATCCGTTGCGTAGTTTGATTGAAAGAGCTAAGCGTGCGGACGAGACGCGAGGAAGCGACTTAACGAGATCTTTGGCGCCATGTTCTACAAAAAATTGTATTTTCTTCCAATTATCACTTACTACTACTTTCTCGGGGCGACTACCTAAATATTTGCGTCACGTAAGACAAACGTCGTGCAGCAGGTGTTGCGCGTATGAGCTCTGCTCATTAGAATCAATTTACTTTGCTTGTTCAAGTACTTATTTTTGGTACAAAGTTAGCTTAGCGAATTAGAACAATTATTGTGTGTAACAAGTAAACCACTATGCTTTTGCTTTCAGATTACGAAACTATTCGCAATCATGAAACTATCGGTGCAAACTTGGGACGTAAAAATGAATCACCTTTTTCATAAAAATAACTCAATGAGTATACCTCTTACTTCAAATCCTGCTTCAGGTATGCACTGTTCTGTTCTGTTCTGTTCTTATTGGGCAATGAAAAACACTAAACAGTAAACAATCTTAAACGTTGCGTTTTATGAATAAGAAGGCAAGTATGTAGCGGGGAATTGAATTCAATATTTAACCAATTGCAGGTTATTTATTAATAATATTATATATTTTCAAACTCATAAACATACAAGCTGCGTCATTTTTCGTGGCTCTTTTGTCACTTGTTGACAACAAACATATAGATTTTATCGCAGATAGTGACTCTTACGCCTACAGCTACGGTATCATCGACATCACATATAATTCTTATAATTTCTGCGTCAAACATATATTAAACATCAACAACGTGAATACGATAACGTTTACATAGATTTCTTAGGTGGCTCTTTGCTAGAACATTATATCTTTTGGACAAAAAAAACGTTACGAAATAAAAAAAAGAAAGCCCAGATAACGTAAGATACCTAGGCATGATAGTGGTAATCATTCATTTAATTTATAAAATACTGGGAGACCTTGCACCAAGATCATCTGACCCCTTCATAAGTAGAGCTTCTAATCTGAGTGTGAGTAACTGATGAATATACCTAAATATTTCTTGATGCACACTTAAATGGATTTAATTGGTTTTATTATCACAACCAGAACAAACAAAAATGCTTACACAGTCGAACAAACATACATAACATCACATTTTTTTCCCAACAAGGTAGGTAGAGACCACATCTTTCTACTGCTACGGTCCTGACGCACGTGCGTTTCTTCATAGTAACAAAGGTTACAATCGGTTAAAAAAAACTGCCTGTATCTAATGTCCCATTATTTTTGTTACAGAATCGCAACGCGAACTCCCCAACCGTTCCACTTCGCTCTGGCCATCCTCGTGGTGATCGCGTGGCTCAGCAGACCCGGCTCCGACGCCAACCTTCGCGGATGGAGAGCATTGTACGTGGGCGCCGTCGCTACGCACCTGGGCGCGCAAGTGTGGATGACGCTTGTATCTGGTAAGTTACGTTGGCTGTATTTATAACACTTGACGTAAGAGGTCTTATCTTCAAAAGGGTTTGAAAAACCATGCAGGTCAAATTATCGTTATTTAAGTATGGACGGTTGAACTGCTTGCCACGGGCTCTTATTTGATATTACTAAAAAGTAAATCTCATATAGTTTTTTTTCATAGTACAAAAACCTTTTTAAAATGATAAGACTACTCGTTTTCTGTCGTCAACAAAAAGGTCGAATAACAATCAATCTACTTATACCTAAACAAGATGGCGTTTTATCTGTCTTTTGTTTAGCATCATGCTTCTCAAGATTAGAACACTGCTGTAGATTTGACGACAAACAGCTTTGTACTGTAGTCTTAACAATGCTAAAATTGCACTTACTGGATACTGTAATCTGCCACAGCTTATATCACGCATTGGCAGTTTGTTGCCCTTTTAAACTAATGCAAAAAAATATATTTAACAAAGGCTACGTTATAGTTGAAGTGTAGGGCAACGTGATAGTTTTTTACGTTAAACTAGAGAAAAAATAAGAATCATTGCATGCGAAACAGTTTAAACAAACAAAAACTGGGCAAGCAACTGCCGAAATGACACGCTGACTATTTCAAGAAGGCATAAACTTTTCACGACTTTTGAATGGTATAGCAAATGTTAGCTTGGCCTCATTTGTCAACCTTTAAATCAAGGATGTTGATGTACACAAACAAGATTATTTAGGTACCTTATCAAGTACCTACTCACAAACTCTGCTGAGTTTCTCGCCGGGTCTTCTCAGCAAGAAACAACTCCGACGCGGTGGTAGAGTCGCATTATGTCTGTATACTGTTTATTTATATATCCATATTATTATGGTATTTATGTCTATTATTTAGTATATTTTGCTGTAAATTTGACGATTTGAAAGTACTGATACAGTCTATTTGAATAAAGTTATTTGAGTTTGAGTTTTGAGTTTGAAACCTTGTACAATATTTTCACTGCACTTTATGGTATAGGAAACGCCTGGACCTACCATTAAATCTTCGAAATATTGTATTTTCAATAGCTCAGGAGGAACGTACTGGTAGTGTACATTAAATATGGCCCATTGAAGTGTCATACAGGCTGTCTTGAGTTGATGTTTAATTATACTCTTAAGACCCATAAGTCGCAAGTATTGTAATAACAGGCTTTTGAACTCATAATTTAGTTACAAGTCCTGTCTGGCTCGTCTCCAATGTATTACCTAAGTATTAACAGAGTTAGGGAGCCACATACTGTGAGCATATTTAAAATACTGCATTTGTTGACAAGTTTGTCAAAATAGCTATAAATGATCTATCCATCACTGTTTGTCATAAGCTTTTCCTTGCATCATGGTCTGCTGGAAGAAATCTCTCTTTAGAGATAAGCTCTGCACCTGTACTTTAGCTATCCTTATTTTGCTATGTATATGACTGTAATTTGTGTACAAACTAATAAATGAATAAATAAATGATCTCATATCAGTTCGTCTAATTTCTTCTTAACGAATTTAAACTTAGATACCAAAATCTGAGATAGTTTTAGGAATTATATACCTAGAATACACGTGATTAGTGTTTGTGTGTTTTGATGTTAAATTAAAAGATAATGCATAGTAGTAAAGTCGCAAATAAACATATCATCACTACTTTAGGCAATTTTGATCACGGCAGTCGCAAAAGCAAGGCTACTTCACTTTATTTATCTTAAATTGTAAATTATTACACAATTCTTAAAACCTAAGTGTAGCCTTGCAGATACATTAGCCGACCTTGATCGGGTCATCACGAATGCTCAACATTCACGTCATCATAGAACGAATGACGATTTACAACGATGAGTCTCGCTCGTGTCAACACGAATGCCCGTTAGCTGACGCTCCATCCTAAAGGTCAAATCAATGAGGGAACTGTCCTGGCAATTTGCGAATCCCTGCTTCCATTTGGATTATTATATAATATTAGGAGGAAGTCATCATCATAGAGTCAAGATTGTTTTGAGCCGGCTTTCCTGCTTCTCCTGTGGGTATTTGCGATCGCTAGGAAGATTATTCGACTTGTCACATCACAGTTCATTGCTCCTTGAAATATTATACCCGTATTCTCGTTGATCGGGAAAGGTGACTTCTCTGTGGAAGGAGCACCCGAAAAACGTTGCCGGATTTCGGTGTATGCTGGCCGCTATCAACCAATCGTACCTACTGGTAATTTATGGGAAAAAACTCATTCTGCCGTCGATGTATTATTACTAAGAATGACAGCGATGAAACTTATGAACTCAAACTTTATGATTTATATAACTGTGCTGTTGGGAGAATAAAATATATCTTTCTATTCAACACTTTAGCTCCATGTTTGGAATACTAAACTTATTAAGTTTAGTTAAAAATATCGTAACCAAAGCCATAGTATATTTTATTATAGGGGTGTAACGTTTATAGATAGGTACTTAGCTAAACTATCCAACTTAAGTAAAGGTGTCTGTTATTTTTTTACTGTCTAGACTTTAAATATAACATTAACAACATGTGCGAGGCAAAACTACTGTGAAATATAATTTGAGGCGATAAAAGATTTCGTTTAAAATATTTTGTGGTCAGATTACTGTCCGGATCCAAATAACCCATTTGTTATTAAGTGATCGGATGATCGGTCTCTCAATTGCCTAAAATTATCTGGTCTTGGCAACAACGAAAAAGTTGAGTACTTACCTACCTACAAGAGAAAAACCGAAGATTTAGACCTACCTACTAAATTAAAAATTCAATAAAAATACAGAAAAACATTAATTTTTCGTAGAGGAAATATAATAATAACGCCATTCCTACAAAATTGTTGTTGCCAGGCTTCAGCACCAAGATAAACATATTATTCATTTACAATACATTTTTCCAATCATTGCTCTACGCTTTGATTATGAATTGATCAACAATGACTTCCGTGGGACAACGGCAACACAATGTCTGAATCGTGTTAATATCTGTGCCTAAGTAAGATGGTTGCAATTCAATCGCCAATAATATATATTTTTTTATAATTAATGAAAATAGTGAGTCTATGACTTAGTCTTGAAGTACTTCACTGAAGTTCTCGTGGTCCCGGGCTTGTAAGTATATCAGCTACCATTAAACGATTCAAGAGTGCTTTTACGGGCCTATTCAGATATTTTGACTTTAAGAACATGAGCAACCCGCATGACAGATATAGGCCAATACATAGATGCCTCTACTTCATTTGGAGCACAGTCTAGTCCATCCACCATTAGTACCTATGAACAACATTAAACGTGACTATATCATAATTTTGTTTGTTTCAGGCATAGTGTTGTACTTCTCCCTCCCCCGGCACGAGTTCGGGCGCGTGCAGACGGTGCTGTTCCCCGTGTACTACGCGTTCAACGCCGGCGTCAGCATGGTGGCGCTGTTGGCCTACTTCCGGACGCAGTGCCTCACGCACTTCTCGCACACCTGTTGGGTGCAGGTGAGTCACAAACCTTCGCCACAGTACCTTCATTTTCCAGCGTAATAACTTTAGGTCAATCCGTGAGGTAGACGAGTGACGAAAGGTTAAATTCTGGTAAATGCTGCCTCTCTACAGCCGGCTGCTCCGGTATCTATGAAGAAGGCCCAGCATCCACCAGCGACATTATAGTAACCCTTAAATAACGCCCCAATTCAAGGGAAATGGAATCATAGAAAAAAATGGGAGACTGAAATTATTTTTTTAAATACTATGTAAGTAATTAAAATACTAAGGTACTTATATCAGTATTTTACCTAATTCGGGGTCAGATGGTCATGTGTAATGAAACTAATGATTAATCTAGAAATATTTCTTCATTAACGTAAACACAGTACCTATTACCTGCATTAGAATAACCATGACGCTTTAAATTACACTATTCTAACTAAAGATATTGATTTTGAGATCATAAAACTTGCTTTTTCGAGAAATAAAAACAGTAAAAATAAATTTAAAAAAGAAATGTTTACTTCAGTATTAATTACAAGGTAGTAAAGTCTCACGTACGTGAGTGAATGTAATTCAAGCTCCGAATTGCAGAAGCCCAAAAAGTATCAGTTATTGCTAATTCACCTTGATATTTGACTTTCTGATTTACAGTTTGAAGCTTTTAATAGTCAATATATAATTAAAGCCTATTGATATAGTAGAAAGAGTAGTTCTTTGTACAATTTATTGCTTTTATATAATTTCGACCTTCGCACTGCATTGTTAAAATACCGTGCATCTTATTTATTTAGGTAATTTACAATGCATAACCGTAATGATTTTGATACGGGAAAACATTAATAAATCGAGTCATTAGCAAAATGTCTAAAGTTGAACATAAAATAAATTGACTTTGCTTTATTTTGTTCTGCAAAGATCATGGCCACGTTACCCCGGTGCCAGGTACACATGAACAAAAATAACGTTTAAGCAACTTAAGTAGATATCTGAAATAATCAGGGTGATAAATATATGTAGACTTAAAAAGTTATATGGATTTACTACCGTAAAATAAGGCACTATATTGGTAATATATTTTTTGATAGGAATTGGTTTTGAATAGTTTCAAAATCGTCACCCTTGCACTACCTACCTATTAATCTGAAGATATTGAATACTGAAATAACAAATTTCTTGAAGCTGGCAGCAATGATGGTACACCAAGATAAAGTTACCTTAACCTTACACAGAGGCCTCTAAATGAGTTAGTTATAGGCAAACTAGTTGAAGTATCGATGATTACATCGATACTTCAACTAGTTAATTTTATTATTCACACTCTGATGATGATGGATTATGCTGAGTACAGAACTATAATTAGTTCTGTACTCAGCATAATGACTTAAAAATCAGAGTGTGAATAATAAAATTAAATGGCGCCAATTCCAGCAACAACGTATTATTTAAATCGAAAGCATACTCGTACAATGCTTAATCCGGAAAGTCATTGACCTTAATCGATAGTATCTTATCGGTAAATGCTTTTTAAATGCACTTATGGCCCTGTCGACCTGTAAACGTATTTATTCTGATTGTTTAGGAAAGTAGTATATTTGCTGTCTAAAAGCTGGGCAAAGATTTATTATTGCAATCAAAACATAATTTATTTAAATAGTTCAAAGGCAAGATTTAAAAAAGTGTTGAGGACATTTACAGAGTGTTTTAACTAAATTACAATCTACCTACCACGATTAGTATGAGGCGTTACCATTTACCAATATAATTGTAATCGATCTGTCAATAATAGATACTTTAATGAAGTAGGTTATATCTTTGCACATTGATAAACAATAGAGTAGATGCTATTTTAGAAGTTAATAAGCTCTTTTTAACATTCTCCTTCAAATGTAAATTATCCCCAAAAGTTTTTTATAATAATGTTTTCTCGAGGTTTTTGCTAGTCTAAACAATGAAACAAGGTCTTGATTGGCTTGTGACCTAAATGGCTTTATTTATGTTTCAATAAAAGTTGTGATGGATTATCTGTCGATGTATTATTTATATCTGGTACTCGTATTGTTGAACAATTTGCATATATGCATACCTACTTAATTAGTGGGGATACATTGATGTGTTCGACGACCGCTCTTGTTTTTAAGTCACAGTTCACCTGCGGCTTGCAGTGATAATCAAAATCAACCAAACGAACCGAAGGACACAGAAAATGGACATGACATTCCCAAAGAAGCACCTCAGTGGTGAACTTGCTCTGTCATAAAACTTACAATTCATCTTCTCTTCCAGTTCGCGCTGCTGGCCGCGGTGTTCAGCATCGAAGCCTACGTGAGGCTGTTCCTCGTCAGCCCCATGCTGCGTGCCAAGCACATCAAGACGCAGATGGAAGAGGTGGCCGGAGGTGGGCAAGAGGTAAGCCTTCATATAAGTATAAAAGCTCTTAGAATTATAATGTCAGCAAAACTTAGTCGACGAACTAGGATTGCAATAAAAAGATATCATGAAACTGAACAAAGTAGGATAGTCTTTCAGTCTTTTACGTCTAATACAAAGGGGATTTAGTATAGTCTTCCTATTCTGTTCAGTAACACTGATAATCTTCACCCTGTTGTTAAAAAAGAAAGATCAATCACCTCTGCAGTATAAAAAAGTGCAACAAACTATACTTATCAGATTACAAAAACGTGTTGATGAATCATAGAAGGCAAGAACCGCAATAAACCACCACGGTCTTCAAATGATCACGAGACATAGATCACATGCATCAAACATAAATAATGTTACGAATTTAGTGGTACTATTTTTTGAAATGTTCCAAAATAACAACAGTGACAGTGAAACCCTGTGTGGACGAGTGCCAAGTGAACAATGCTATTTGGCACTTGTTGACGATACTTTTGCAAAATGTTTCACATGACTTTTCTTAGGCACAGTCACGAGAAAGAGCAAAAACAAGAAGATAGTAACTGTAGCCTTGTACTTGTTTGACGACCGACTTGGTGTAATGGTTAAGAAGTTGGCTACTACACCAGAGGTCGCGGGTTCGATCCCCGCACAGTACAAACATTTGTGTGCATGAACATGTCTGTTTGTACTGGTCTGGGTGTCTCCTATGTATAATAAGTATGTATTTACAAAAGAAAATGTATTTAAGTATGTTTATCCGTTGTCTAGTATCCCATAACACAAGCTTTAATTAGCTTACTTTGGGGCTAGATGGCGCTGTGTGGAATAATGTCCAGGGATATTTACTTGTCCTGGTCACGCGAGAATAGGATGAACAAGAAGCCTCGGTGTTTAGTGCTCTTACCCTAGAGCACTATTCAATTTAAGTGGCAATAATACAATCATGGAGTATAACTTTACAGGCGTAAGAGATTTCTAAGCCACCTTCAAGTCTCAGGCTAATGGCTTGAATGCATGATTCATCTGCATTCATGTTCCGACTATGTAAGCGTTAATTAGGCCTCTAATTAAGCAGCTAGTCAAGCATTAGCTTAGCTGCAGTTCACACAGGCACTACGACTGAGTGAGGTTCCAAATTCGAGCCTGATTTAATCAGTTATATTTAAAAAATAATGATACAATCATGCAAATAATGATTACATAACTCCCCAAGGAGATTTCGTCATGCAAGCACTTGCATCGTCTGCAGTGAAATGCAGCTCTGCAGTTTGCAACTGAACACCTTTACACAATAGTATTGATGAAACAGATAGGCTGCAGCCTTGGTATTTGACATGACTCACTCTCTGCACGTGTTGCTATCTTGCTAACTGACAATGGTTAACATCCAGTACACTCCAAACCGATTGAACCCGGGACCCTGCTATGTCTCACTAGTAAGTTTCGAGAAAAGTGGAGAAAAGTGAGACTTACCGAGGAGAGTACCCAAACCAATAAAACGTAACTATAAACTGAATTACGACTGGAGTAAAACTGATCAGCTTCGAGTTCTCAATCTCTCTTTTCACATCGTGCAAAAAAATAACTCATAATTAAATAACCGACTCATAATATTGTAGAGACAAAGTACCTACCCCAGTAAAATTTTATCTAATACTTTTGTAAACCACAGAAATTGGAACTTCCTTGTAAGATAAGTACTTAAGTACTTTACGGAAGTTATTTGTTTTGTTCAGATGAAGTGATATTGTATGGTATTTATTACGATGGCTGTCTGTGTTTAGTTTACTCAAATATTTGGTTACTTAGTAGCAACGGGCCCCTCCGGAAATCTGTAGGTCGCGGGCGGCCTATGGTCAGCAGTGGACGTGTTTTGACTGCTAATGATGATATGATAATATTCCAAGGATCTATCATCTACAACTTTGTTTTGTTTTGTTCCAGGTCGGCCGCCTAATCCTAGGCGAGCTCGCACACTGCCCGCGCTACCTCCGCGTGCTGAGGACCTTCAGGATGTACCACTCCTCCATCGCCATGGGAACCATGATCGCGCTGGGCTGCTCGCTATACTCCACCATGATCATCGTTGACTCCATGTGCATTTAGGCAGTTCAGGATAGCTCCAGCGTCCTAAGTATTATACAGGTTGCTGATTTTACGACGAAGCAAATTGGGATGTTCGATTTGCGAGCGTAACTCTTTGCAAGCCTCTGCCCTAAATTTTCCATATGTTTGAGAACATAATATTTGGAACTTTATTTCTTTGATATTAGATACAAAGTACAAAGTCTGTAACGCTTGAGTTATAGTTGACTGTACGATTAGAGAATTATCATCATTAAAATAAATTTAAAAACACGTTGTAAAACATCAAAAGCTGATTAAAAATGTCGTCACCTAAAGTTGTCAAGACAGGCTACTACGAAAGAAGAAACAGATATGATATCACTGTTACCAATTCGCAATATAAAAAATTATTCAAATCTAATTTCGTACCTTTTGATGTCGTTAATAAAGTTTTTTTTCCGAAGCGTCATAACAATTTGAGAATGATTATTAGAAGAATAATAAAATTCTAGTTATGTGGCTTAACATGCTATTGTTAAAATCAAGCTTGAGTTTCATTGACACGACTGTTCACTAGCATAAATAGTTTTTTGATTTAAACTTTCAGTAAATCAACAAATTAAAATTCATTCATTTTAACAGCATTTCTTAAACATTGATGTTGTTCACATGCATTAACTTGTGGAATAATTTGTTTTTATTCTAATCAGCAGTATTTGTATGTATCAATAATTAGTTAGGTTTAGCCAAATTTTGCGAGTTTGTCTTCAGGCTGTGATGTCGGATAAGCCTGGCTGAATTTCACAATTAAACTTACTTGAAATGAAACAGCCAACAGGCATTATTCAAATTATATGTGGCCTAAAGTAGGAGTATTAAAACAAGTGATAAATTGTGAACATTTATTTGGATAAACGCGTTGCGCTGGACGCACTTTCATAAACTAGAAAATTTTCATGTTTAGTTTTTAAGTGTAAGTACGGTGCAATTTAGTTGTACCTACAAACGAATATTGTGAATATTTAATGGCTACTGACAGTTTTTTGAAAGTATTCAAGGAGTAACTGTTTGTAGAACTATGTAAGTAATAATATTGAGGACAAGGAATTGCACGGAGACATGTATTAATCTCGGTTAGCTCGATATTATTTAATATTGATTTTTGTAATTAAATATGTTAACTTTGCCCATTTGATAAATTATGTGTGTTTTATTAATTATGTAGGTAAAGTGATTGAATGTTTTTATTACAAAAGTCAATATGAGGCATTTACGAATCTTGCCCATCCATGTAGATTGAAGGTTGGTTCGTGCGATCACAGCCAGCGCTATCTTGAAGCTGCTTGATTATTATAAAACCCATGTTGTTTGCTCTCTAATTTCCTGCAGTACTGCCATATACCTTATTGTAGCTTAATATTAAGTAGTGTAGACAGATCCCCGTGAATGCTTTTTGATGAAATAATAAACGAAACTCCTTAATCGCAGGAAGTTACGAGACTGCAAACTTATTGCTATTGGCTTGACGATTGCAAAATTCTGGTCGGTTGCGCAGACATTTTCATGAAACCAGAGCTTAAAATAGTTAAATTCAAACGTTCAATTTTTTCCTGGTCATTCGTTTTTAATTAATTTTTAAAATTAATTAAGATAGTCTGGTTGGTTTCCACTTTTTGACAAGTGTATTTAGTAAGAAAAGGGCAGAAGAAAAAAATTCTAATTTTCCGTAAAGTGCAATGAACTATAAACCTACAAGTCAAGCAGCTTACCTTTGTTCAAAACTCGTGCAATTGGCAGATTTGTAATTTTCTAATCTAGTTTTATAACAATAATTACTTTTTAGGTGCAACAATATAATTATGTGATTAATAAAATTAGTAATAGCTACATACTTGTTAGTATTTTTGTATTATCCTTAATGATCTGAATGATATAGCGGAAGATATTGTTATTTATTCGTGAAAATGACGCAGAAGGTTCCGATTATAAAATATATAACTACATAGATAATTTGTTGCGTTATTCATTTAGGTACCCACTTTTATTTTCCATTTTAGGTGCATTAGAATGTAGTCATAGTACAACGTGCTGCAGCACTTGCATGCCCGGCCCTTCATTCTTGCTTGAATCTAATTTTGCCGGATTGGCATAACACTTACGTCACTAAAAAAACAACTTTGTGTTAAGGTTCATAAATTTCTTGTTTGACATTTCTGAAATGCTTATCCAATAAAATTCGGTTAGGAGTCAGGCCCCTAGGCCCTTATTACAATCCCCCGCCCACCCTGGCAGCGCGATCGTTTACACGGCATTCAAATGCTCACTTCGGTTGTACAGTAAACAGCAAATGTAAATGATGATTGAACAAACTTCCAATTTGTTTTTATAATGAATGAATTGTCTCATTTATACAGTTTAATGAGCTTAATAGTTTTTGTTAAATCATCAATTTTGGCACGTTATATAAATAAATAAATAAATATCTGGGACAATTCACACCAAGATCATACTCGTATTATCACCTACTTCTGCTGGTGACTGTTTCACATAAATTGTTTCTAATATTATCATTTCATCGAATAATCCATACGCAGAATAGTTAAATACTTGAAAGAAATTGAAATCATAGATTTTTGTTACAAATAATATTCATATCTTAGAATATTCATATCATAGATCAAGTATTATTATTGCTCATAATGTTTGGCTTTTGTAAGAAGTATTCCCAAGAACATTTTGTTTTGCCACTAATGTTCATTCGCCAAAAACTCGTTTCAGGAGTTCTGGCACTCGCCAGCCGCTGCCGCGGCACGCTTGCTACGCTTGCTCGGCTCGTGCGATGTGGTCACAGTTCTAACGAAACCTAACCAACAAAGGCTTTTTAAACTGATGTCTGTAATTAATTTAATTTAATTTCTGTGAAGTATGTTTCTATGAAGTAAATAGTCGTTGAAACAATAATATTCGAAATGAAAATATTTGAACCGAATTTTATATGTAAGTACTTACCATTTTCTGTGAACCGAAATTCTATGAAAATTATGTCTGTGAAACAAGGGATCATCGCTCACTTCACGTGTAAATACGAAGTGAGCGTCTTAGTAACGTAAACGGCCACGCCGCGACAGTGGCAAGAATTGTAATACGGCCCTTGATCCTATTCACTAGAGGCGATGTTACGAGATTCCATAAGAATAATAATACTGACACCTAATAACCGAGCATTACGTGTTACAAATGGTTTAAACTAACACAAATAAGGATCTTTGGTCTGAAATAAAGATATATTATCATTATTAAAGGTCGGTTAACATACGAAAGCACTAGGTTTTCGCTCCACGGATTTACTACGAGATTATGTAAAATCTACGAGAGCACTCACGCGCTTCCTCGTATCCCACCTGAGCATTTGATTTTTTTTTTTATATTGCCCGTCAAGATGACCTCACTCCACCTGATGGAAAGCGGTCGTGAGGTCCAGATATAAGGTTGACAAGCCCAGTCATTCAAACGAATCACTGGGCTGGCCATCCTCACCTTGAAGGCCTGCAGAAATGCCTTTTCACGCCCCGCTTGAAGAACCCGGGACTCTAAGAGGAAGGAAACACATGTGCTGGAAGAGCGTTCCACGTCTGGATGGTACGACAAAGAAACGAGTCACCGAACCTTTTAGTTCGGGCCAACAAATGTTGAATTGTGTGTGGGTGACGCCGTAGTCCAGCACGCGTGGTACGGGAGTGGAAAGGTGAGGGTGGGATAAGCTGGAATAACTCGTCAGAGCATTCCCCATTGTAGAAGCGATAGAGAACACTTAGCCTGGCAATGTCTCTACGCAATCGGAGAGGCTCAAGGGTCAAAGTTGCCTCTGGGTTTCCAATAATACGGATAGCACGCCGCTGCAACCTGTCAAGAGCTTCGAGTAGGTACTTAGCGGAACCGTCCCAGAGATGAGAGCAGTATTCCACACACGAGCGAACTTGTGTCTTATACAAGAGACAGAGCTGCTCAGGCGTGAAGAATCGTCTCACTCTGTTCAGGACTACGAGTTTACGGGATGCAGGTCCAATGACGCTCTCAATGTAGTCCCGCTGGTTTAGGTTGCTACGAACATCCATGCCAAGGATGTTTAGGCTATCCTTAATCGGTAGTGGGGTGCTCTGAAGAGTGGGATGGGAAAGGAAAGGCGACACCTTTGCTGTGAATGCACACACCTGCGTTTTATTTACATCGTTCACAAATAAGCTAACGGACCGCATGCATGATGGAGTAGATAAAAGGGCTAGCAGCAAGAATTTTTCGCATACTCTGAAGTTGTACGGGGTCCGTAGGAAAAATAGGAATTCGCTACTATTTTTTCTATGAAATAGCACATCGCCTACCTTGCGCGAGACCACTTCAGAGTGCACTGGACAAGAACTGCTGTCCTCTATATACAGCCTATAGGTAGGTACAGCAGTTTGTGCTACCAACCAACTCTACTCCTCACCACTGCCCACTGCGTCGAATAGTGAAACTTTCACTTCTAAGAAACGGGCGAATCGTTTCGCCCGTTGTTCATAGACACTTTGATAGACACTAGCGTTGCATAGCGCAAGCTACACAATATGCAGATTAACCCGCGGCGTTGCTCAAACTGAAAAAAACATCAAAATGTAACTGTACCATAAGTTTGCCCCACTTAGACTATATAAGTTACGCAATGCGTAAACTACAATTATAGCTCAGTACATCATTTTTAGTTCCATTACCGCAAAGAGAATATATCATTACCGTACTATCCATTTAGAGGCGCTGCTGTACTAAAATCCAGTAAAAAAACGTCACCACAGACTGCCACATACGAAGCGCGAGTGAACAGCCACCATTACTACTGCCATCTAGCGACCTTTAGCGCATTTTGTCTATCAGCTGTTCAGCTGGTTGTCAAGTCACTGTCAATGTCAGTTAACTGACATTGCAATGGCCTTACGTGGGTTTTTGGTATTTGCGTTTACAAATTATTTTGCGAAACATAATGCAATCTAAATCGTTTTCAGTCACTACCGCTGAGATTTTATCGCGAAACAGATGTTCTGTTGATTACAGTGACCATGTTGTGGATAGGTAGGACTAGTGAACCGGAAAGTATGCAGTGCGAGTTGAAGAAGAATTTACATACAAAAATGATTCTGGACAGGTGTAAAACAGTGTTAATACTGTCGAGCGTCGTGTGTACGCTAGCAGTCGTCGTCTCCTTCCATAATTTATTAAGCTACGAAGTCAGACTTTCAAAGCCTTTCGCTCCAATACCACCCACTCTCTATGGCACGCATATAGAGCCTTATGACGAGAAAGACCCCCTTCCTGCTACGCCTAAGCAACCAGATAAAGCCCGAGACGCCGAAGCGGTCGTATCTTTGAATGCTGCATTAGAAATGAAGAAGAATGGTAAACCTGACAAAGCTTTAAAACTATTTCAACATGCATTTGCACTATCTCCAAAACATGCAGATATTTTGAACCATTATGGAGAGTTCTTAGAAGACACCAAAAAAGATGTTGTGAGAGCTGACCAATTATACACACTAGCTCTAACTAATTACCCTGATCACACTGGTGCTTTGATGAACCGCCAGCGCACAGCTAGCATCGTTGAAAATTTAGACAGAGAAATGTTAAGAAAGATTGACGAAAAGCGAGATGCACTGTCATCAATACCCGAAAACAATTCTGCGCTAAGGAGAGCCAAGAAAGAAGCATACTTTCAGCATATTTACCACACGGTTGGTATAGAAGGCAACACAATGAGTTTATCACAGACTAGAAGTATATTGGAGACTCGAGTGGCAGTTGCTGGTAAGAGTATTGATGAACACAATGAGATATTGGGTTTAGATGCAGCTATGAAATACATAAACTCAACTCTACTTTATCGACTACGAGACATATCTATGGGCGATATACTAGAGATACATAAGCGAGTTTTAGGTCATGTAGACCCAATAGAAGGTGGCCAATTTAGAAGAACACAAGTGTATGTAGGAGGACACATACCACCTGGTCCATCTGATATCCAAAGGCTGATGATACAGTTTTTGGAATGGTTGAACTCTGAGGATGCTTTGGATTTGCATCCTGTGAGGTATGTCCGAAAGATAGCTCTTTATATCAAAGAAATAAAGTCAATTTATATGTTAATAAAATTGAGGCCTAACTTGCACCAAGTGATTCTTAAATACAAATCCACTTTAATTGTGTGGTAAACAGCACAGTATTAATTTTATTTTTGTGATGGACAACTTTAAGTTTGGAATTGTTTGTGTTCTTGGAGTGATTCTGGTAGCAAAGAAAAAAAAAATCGCCATTCCATGATTGGCTATGTCATTCTCTCCTACTCATCTGTTCTACTAATTTACAAACCAAATGCGGAAATCTCATCTGCTTATTTTTTATGCATCTTCCTAAGTACAGCACTTTGTATGTAGACCAGGTGCATAAATTTTATTAAATTTATTTAATAATGTTTTTTTTATAACTTTATATAATTATTTATAAATTATCCAGATATGCAGCACTGGCTCACTACAAACTAGTGCACATCCACCCTTTCATTGACGGCAACGGCCGCACCTCGCGGCTCCTCATGAACCTGCTGCTGATGCAGGCCGGCTTCCCGCCCGTCATCATCGCCAAGCACCACCGCCACCTCTACTACCAGCACTTGCAGACTGCCAATGAAGGAGATGTCAGACCTTTTGTCAGGTATTTGTCTCATGTCACACATGTTAATTGTAGTTAATAGTATAGTACCTATGAATTATCAATAGTCAAATGTGTAATTATAACTAAACGAATGGAACAAAGACTGTGTATGTATAGCTGATAACTAGGTGGTCCTACTCCTGTGCCATAGAAACCAATTTTATATAGCAAAGGTATACGTAAATACGTATTGGGAGTCAACTAAATTGGCACCCCAATACGTCGTCGTCGTGACCTCCCTGTTCTTTCATTGCTATACTTTATCCTGTTTGATCCGTGGTCACCTCCATATCTTAAACAACATTTCAGTTTTCAGCAACCGGCCAAAGTTGAAGATATGCATTCTTGCCGTAAACTGCTTCTATCATTTCCTTCCTATTCCTCTGACTTTTATTCTAAATCCTTTACTGTTAAATCTATTTGCTTATGGAATTCTTTGCCCGTGTCCTTAAGGCTATCTAAATCACATCCCATCTTCGAATCCCGAGTTAAAGCTTACCTTCTGTGACTTTGACCCAATCGCCTTCTTTCCAGTTTACTTTCGCCTATATGTTAATCCATACCTTATTTTATCTGTATGTAAGTATATGTAAGTTTATTATTTTGCTTCGGTATTGTATGTATGTTTATTATACTATGTATGTTTATTTTTATGTTATAGTAAATTAGTTATTGCATCTCTTATTTATCATCCCGCACCGCCACTTAATTTTCTTCCTGATTCTCTACCTGAAGGTTGCCTGGGAGAGATCGCTACTAGCGATAAGGCCGCCTATATTGTACACCTAATTTATTTAAATATACCTTTAATATTTCGTTTGTGCAATAAAGTTTATCTTATCTTATCTCATCTTTAAGGTTTTAGATCACATGCGTGCATAAGTGGCTCCAAAGCGCGCATGTGATGTGATTGTCAGAGGGCCGGCTAGGTGTATGATCGAATAAAACCCGCACTAAGCCTTTTGAAATTGGTAAAGTAAACCTAAACGTAAATACATGAAGATAATAATCTTTTGTAATTTATGTTTGTCCGGGTAGTTGACTGGTAGACAATGCCTTTTGATATTTAGTCCTACAATTGTACGTTTTCCCTTGTATAATAAACAAAAACTGTTGATTGTTTTTCGTCCTTTTTTATCCTTTTGATACTTTTACTGCAACCAAAAAAATATATGTTGCACCTTGTCTTTTTATGATTTGTATTTTCCAGATTCATAGCACAGTGCACAGAGCGCACGCTGAACTTGTACTTGTGGGCGACCAGTGAATACTCCCACATGGTGCCAGCCATCGGCGAGCCGCACATCCTCACCGGCGAAGGCTTTGAAGAAGACCTGCTATGACCCTAATATCCTAAGTACCTGAAGTTATTATTTTAATATCATCACCACTCACCAATATTATTGACAAATACAACAGACAACGATTAAAACGACAAACTACAAGTGACCGAAGAAGAGTGTGAAAATGTAATTTATGAATGAGCCTAATGTAAATAAGGACGAAGTACTTACCTACTTACTTGGTGTTCTCATTCACCAGCTTATTCTACTCCAACATTCTTCTTTTATATGTTCTTTTATCGGATACATCCTTAGCCTTTTCGTAATTTTACAAACTGCTGCGTTCATAAACGTACTGTAACGTACTGTTCGGGTTCATATGTTCTTTGGCGTAAGTTGTCCGAGATAGCATTACTGGTCGCTTTGCGGACCACCCGTAGATCAGAAATACGAAGTTCCTAATAACCTTTCAATTTAATTTGAGTTTTCAAATCATTTATTCATTATTTATCACATGCAGCCATACTTAAATTAGTTTTTGATAATAGTTAATTGATCCATTTTACTTAGTACTTATGTAAAACATTGTTTATTATTTTTGAACTTTCGCAATACTTGCGAGTATTGTAGTGATACGTAACATCGCTTTGATGAGTTAGATAGGCCATTTAGGCTATAGGTTTATTTATTATAATTTCCAACCGAAAATCTAAATAGGCTTGCAGGCGAACCTGGTATTGAATTGAATGTAAGTAGTTAATTAACATTTTGGAATTTCTTGTAAATAGTATTTATAGGTGAGTAACGCTAGTGCTATACTGCCATCCTTACGATAGGGACAATAACTCGGATTTTTAGGCTGTTTACTCTGAAACGACGGCCGTATAGCGGGCAACATTATTTTATGAACCTATTTGTGTTGATGGCAACGGTATGTAATTCAGAGTGTCTACATACACAAAATAAACATCTATAATTAGATAATAAAAATGTATTGCTGTAGATTCATTATTTTTTGCTAAAAATATCTTAGTTTTAAAATTGTGCCTCATTCATTATTTACCAAAGACTACATTGGATTACTTACGTAGTTATTTGCCTATTTTAGTGTATAATTTGTTGTATATATATATTTTTAATATCTTTTTGAGAACTATGTGAAATTAGACGCTATAAACTGCAATCTTTAATTAGAAAAACAAAATTGAAGGAGAAATGGTAACGGTATTAAAAAATGTGTGTTATATTATAATCATTCCATACACTATATGGAGTAACATGTTGCAGCTATGGCGCGTAGTTTAGGATTTCCTCACACTGTACATAAAGAGCATTTTGCAAACCTACCTCAAACCTTGTAAACTAAATTCGATTTCAGGTAGTCGTTCAATTTACACCAAAGCACGATAGCGACAGCGATGCTTTTCTGACGATGCGACGTGGTGAAACTAACCGAGTGAAATGAGTTTTTGACTTGTGTTTTCGGTAGCCGAATGAGATGAATGGTCGCCTTCGTATTTAGATTATTTCAGAATCGCTCTACAGGTCAGAAACTAAAATAAACCAGTATACTTAGATCTATTTATTTTGTGGCGTCACTGGGATATTCTGTGATATTTAAATTGTTATTTTTATCCTCTTATTTTTAGCTGATACTTATCCTTGATCAGAATAACGCAAGAATTTAGAAACGTCAATCAAAGCTGAGCAGTGCTTACATGTATAGCTGTCCCTTTCATTTCTATTGTCATGTGACAGGGCAGTTTCAATTTGAGGTGTGCTCAACTTTTGATTAGCGTTTGTGGATACGAGGGGGGTAAGAGTCAAAAGTTTTAATGCATTAGTATTTGCATTATTCAAACAAATGTCAGAATTCGCACTTAATGAAATTTACCCCTACCTATGTTCCTACTGTTTTGAATATTAAAAACTGTGTTCTACACAAAGATAGTGCATTGTTAAAACAATGCTAAAAATCAAAAATTAACTTGTGAAAACTGTGATAGTATGTAGGTACCTATCATTTGCACAAATTAAAATAGCACGAAAAATGACATCAGTTCTCAATCAAGATTCAAATAATATGAGAGGCTGACTGAAAATGATTGATTGTATTTATAGTTTGTAAAAACCTTGTCCAAAAAATGTAATGAACATTTAGGACCTCTACTACTTATTTGCATTGTCTTCCAAATGATTTTAGCTTTCATGGTACTTTCCCAATTTACTGGTACAAACTATGTCCTAAATGAAAATAAAACGTTTAATATACTTGTATTTCATTTTTAATTCAATAACTACCTGTTCCTAAATAAATAACTGTGTTCAAAACATTCATTTTTTGTGTGATGCTACCCACACAACCACGAATGAATAATCTTAATTTCAATGTGGTACATATTTATGAAAAAAGTGTACTTTTTTGTACTATAGAGTATAACAATGCCTGATCTGTGCCTGTGTTTGATCAGTGCGGCCCACCGGTCATGACTACGGAGCCGCGACGTGGAACCTGACCGTGAAACTAGCCCACCGATTGCACGTCACTCAGAGAGCTATTTAAAGGTGCATGCTAGGAATCTTGCTAAGGGACCGCAACCACATAATCCGGCTAAGAACCAAAGTGACTGACGTAGTCCAGAAGTGTAGCAAACTGAAGTCGCAGTGGGCTGGTCACATCTGTCGCTGGTCGTTGGAGTAGACGGGTTCTCGAGTAGAGACCACGACTCTGCAAGCGTAGTGTTGGACGTCCACCGGCACGTTGGACCGAGGAGTCGACCTAAAGAAAGTGGCTGGTAGTGACTGGGTGGCAAGATCGGGCTTTGCGGCGCGCCCTAGGTGAGGCTTATGAAAGTCCAGCAGTGGACTTCTATAGGCTGAAAAGAGTATAAAAAATGTACTCTCATATTTTTGCTGTTATAAGTAACATATAGGCCGTGGTCTTTTTACATTACACTTACGTACATGTTGTAGACTTACGTACATGTTGTAGACTTACGTACATGTTGTACACTTACGTACATGTTGTACACTTACGTACATGTTGTACACTTACGTACATGTTGTACACTTACGTACATGTTGTACACTTACGTACATGTTGTACACTTACGTACATGTTGTACACTTATAGTACAAAAAAGTACCCTTTTGTTTTTCATGAATATGTACCACATTGAAATTAAGGTACCTAATCATTCATGGTCGTGTTGGGTAGCATAGTAGCACCATGCACACAGTATTTTTGTATGTAGGTATCAGAACGGCGCGGGTGTAAAGGTCTGCGCAGACGATGGACTATCCGTGTACTTTTTTGTCCGTCAATATAGATCACTTACAAACTGTATCGAATAACGCACACAGAGGACTAAAAGTACGCGTACAAAAAGTCCGCCGCATAACCGCGGACGCCGAGACAGGAGTAGACAAAAGGATCGAAATAAAGGGATGGACCCAGTAGAGTCTGCACGTCGTCTGTCGATATGGTGGACACAATAGAAACATCAATACAAGTTACCGCATCTGGTTGCATCGACAGACGCGGGGTTAGAACGTCTTTTTTTTTCTTTAACTACGTGTACTTAAATTACCTATAATAAAATTGTATTTAATTTACTCTATTTAAATTTTCATTTTATGTTCCATATTTTGTTTTGTGAATTTCTAATGTTTGACTTGTAATTTTTTAATATTTTTTGTTTAATTCGTTTTATTATTGTTCTGACATTTATTTGTAATTATTTTAATTTCATTATCACTCAGAAGATCTCAATATTAATGCCCTTTGAGACATTATAATGTAATATATGTGTAATGTAATAATGAGAAACAAATTAATCTAATCTAACAATAACGTAATCTTAGAATATTTGCCTCCATACCTTAAGGTGCATTTCACTAAACAAGATGATGATCGCACACCGTGTGTCCGCGAGAGTCGCGTGACAAGAGTTTGTTGTCTGCGGATAATAAGTCCTTTAACTGCACAGGCCTTTATTCATGTCATTCATTGAGTATTTTTCACTAAATGTGACCAAAAAGACCAACAAAATTATGTACTGTTATACAAACACAATCTAAAATAAATAAAAAGCTGTCTAATAAAATAAAACAACTCAATCAATTTCGATTAATTTATTATAATGTGCGATGTTAAAATATGTTTATTATAATAAAGCATTTCAACTAGACAACTAGCGCGAGGCACCGCCCCTCGCGTCCCACACTTGTCCATTTCACGCAACCTTTATACAATCGAGCAAACGAGACTACTCAATAATACAATTATTTAAAAAAATATAGTAAACCCTCTGTCCTAGGTGAGCGATGCAAAGCGTCACCGCCGCAATTTAAATGTATGAAAACAGCGCACAATGTAGGACACCGTTACATAAGTATTTTAGATATTTTCGCTCACATAGGCCAACGGGAAAGGGAGATTTCGTTCAGTACAATCAAACATTGGCGTAGGAAGCGACTCTGATACAGAGCGCCGATCTCTATTTATTTATTTATTAATAAGCACTATCTAATAACTTTGTAAGCTACAGTATACATAGTACCTCTTTAGATCAGGAGAACGGTGGCTTTCCTGAAATGATGTAATAACAGGACAAGTTTAGGAATAACAGAAGGCTGTGTGCCTTCGATCTTGGGCCAGCGTCTTTGTCGGACCAATTGGATGCCTTTCATTGCGAAATTCAACCTAAAAAAGGCGCTCCGGACAACAGGAATGCAGATGGCGCCACAACACAAGGCAAATGAATAACCAACTTTTCTATCTTTTCGTTGTAAGTATCAGCACCGTGACATACGACAGCTTTCAATTGCCTTCAAAGACGTCTTCCAGAAAAATATAGATTATTTTTTCCAATGAAAGGCACCCATTGGTCTGCAGACAAATCAGACCTTCTTTCCTCTGACGTCAGATCAACATTTATATATATCTCCAAACATTTCCTGAACGTTAAGGTTATGGTAGACTAACGTTAAGGTTATGGTAGACTAGTGTTAGAAGCGAGACATCACCTGCCAAGCACCAGACAAAGAACAACAAAACAGATGTAGTTAACACACCTTTATTGCTTGTACAAAATGTGAACCAAATGAGATACATACAGATTTAGAACAAGTCCAAAAAACGAGAAGCGCGTACGCACGTCACTGAACACGCAATAAATGATTTATCACAACATAATAAATAAGTCGCATACAAAAACAAAATGAAAAATAATAAATGTATTGACTTGACAAAACTTACAGTTACAACGAGTCTTTTTTAAGTAGTTTTACGTTTTTTATTCATTAAAACAAACACGTTAGACGTTTTGCGATTTTTATGAGAATGAAAGTATTTTTATTAGATGATAATAGTAAAATAAATTACAATTACAGTACAAAGAGTAAGAGTAAAATCTGTGTATAGAAATTTATCTCACCGGCTGTCAGTCATGTTCGTTACTCTAGTAAATACAACTTGAATGTCTCTAGTCGAAGATCTGACCGCAAACGCACACGTCATCAAAGAAAATAGAACTAATGGATACCTGTTCAAGACGCTGGACGTAGGCAACACTTAAGGTCAGATCTACCACTTCGCAAACCAAGCACTGCCAGCCTTCACATCAGCTGCTGACAGCGCCAGTATTAGCACTTCAGTAATATGAGCACACATTACAAAGACACGCAGACACGAAGCGAAAGATATCTAATAGACTGTGTATTCTTAAATCGGCTAGTATCATTTTTAATTCTGAATACACCTTAATAACTTCAGCTAAGAGCCTAGATTTGAAAGATAACAGTCCATTTTACAAATATCTCGTCGTGTATGCGTGCAGCTCGCACTCGCGTTCATGTTTGATTGCTGGAAAGAGACCACTATACAATATCTATAAGCTTGGCTCCTTCACTCGCATGGAACATAATCAAAACACAATGTCGACTACAGTCCAAGGGCAGCCCCGTGGTAAAGCCTAAGCATTATTTGTTACATTACATGTTACATTAACAAGGATGTTATACTAACAATAAAAATATAATACAACCATGACAACGTCACCGATATTCATTTGAGTGCTTCGAAATTCATTCCCGAGAACGCTGCTCAAACTAAAATGCCCGAAGTCAGCGAGCCATAAAAATAAAGGCGTTGAACCTGCGACTACACGAAATTAAGCCATCCCACACAAATGAATAAATGCTCATTTTCACTAAAAGATAACTAGTTTCGTGTACAAGCAAGTCAAACACTAAAGTAAGTCCAACGAAGCTAGATAAAGAACGTTAACAAACTATCAGGAGTTCACAACCTTTTGAAGGAATACTCTACAATTTAAAAAGGTGGAGGACTTATGACTGATTTTGAATGGAGACAACCTGCCGTGATCACTCCCTATCGTAAAGAAACTTGGTGAAGGTTGGTTGGTTAACATTACTTATCTCGTTTCGGTGGTCCTTCATAAGCCTTAGCACAGACAACAACAAAATTCATTATCTACTGTAATATTTCCGATTTTTAATTAACTTTCTTGTGTACAGTACTTATGCTATATTTATCATAATAATCATTTACTATTTTTATTATCAGCTCTGTTACCGATACGAATTTTGCTGTTGCTGTAAAATAAATCTACGTCCTAGGATTATGGACGCGTTTACAATCTCACATCAAGTCATGATTTAACGATAGCAACAACAGCGACTTGTAAGGCAAAAGATATGTTATCGAATCACAACAAATCCTAAAACTTATGTATAACCACTAGGGACGCGAATCTGACATTAACAAAACAGAATGGTAAGATATCTTCTACAGCGTATATGGCCACTGTACTACAATTATGTTAAATTGACTAAGGATGTTTTTTTAAATGGTTTAAGAAAAATATTTTGTTAACTTCATGCTCGCACAAAACGGAGCAATGCAAATTCAAATGTAACTGACAAACAATTTATTTCCCAACGTTACGAGTATCAACTATGCAATCTCAACTATTTGACACTAACAAATATCATGCGATAAACTTCAACCATCAGTCTCCCAAACACTTTGTACTTCCTTCGGTTCCATACAAATCTACAATTTAGAAGTAGACCTTTAGTTAGTTAAATGCATTGAGAAATTAATAAGTCCCTTATGTTACGGCGAATTAACGTATTAACGTCTCTATAAATTAAACAGTAATCGCACCAAACAGCGTTGATCTAGTTTACATGGATCGATTTAGGGCTGGGAGCGTAACGAACATCAATCTATCGATTATATCGATCGATATCTGCCACGCACTAACCTCATTAGGTGATCAGCGCGCTCCTTTGTGCTTTACAACACCCCCTACAATAAACAGTCTATCGTTTCATAACAACACGACGGCACTGGTTTCATCGACAACGTCTTTGTATACTAAGCTTTATAAGTACCAAAAAATTACTCGTTTGAACAAAAATGCACGAATTGCGTCTGGAGTTTTAGCGGAACTCAAAAGAAGAAGCAATTGAAAAGTAGGCCAGCTCCAGAACTTTCGCTTCAAAACGAACATCCGGTTCACTCAATTGAATACATAGGCCCCTAGACAGACAAATAGGGAAGAGCTACGGACCCTCGTATCAAATCCTGAAGCACACTGGATTTCACTGTATCTTGTTGTCACTCCGCCATATTGTCCGCCATTTTGAACGCCGCGGCGCAAGAACGTTAATCAACTACCACCTACCCTCATATTTCATGGAGATCCGCGATTTGAACGAGTCCGCCTGGAGATTCACTTCGTTATCGAAACTTTACATATCAAGAGATCCAAACTTAATGCCATATTTATGTACTATAATAAAAACTCCATTCCAATAGTCCTTCAGACCGAAAACTGGATTTTAACAGCAACTCATTACTCAAAATCGCGCACCTATCCCTCATTACTCTTTTAACGGCCAGAATCAATATATTTTCGTTAGGGTTCCCAAGCAACCGCTTATTGGTTGCTCAGTAACCACGCCAGCACACATGTCTTAAAGGGAATACTAATACTGGCCGTGAAGCGTCCTCTCCAAAACATTAGACACTGGCAGTCTAATGTTAGGGCCCGTAGACACTACGCGTCCTACATTGAACATTATTGGGTTGAAGTGGCGATTAACGCGCTTGACGTTTTCACTGTATGTCCACTATAAGGTTAGTTTTAACCGGCTTTCTGTTAAGGGTTAAACTGACAAAGAAAGTCATTTATCAATTTCACTTGTGTAAAATCTACTGAATTACATAATTATTACGTTATTTCCAAATTTACATTTTCAACAAAATATTATACCCAAGTTACGTTGGTCTCAACGAAAATGGAGTAAGAATTTTAACACGTTAACAAACTACCTCTTCATTATAAAACTTGAGAAATAATTACTATACGCTACAATATCGAGCATGGTGACTCAAACATAACAAGTAAGGCTTTGAAAAAAATATTGAGGGGATTCGTCAAACAAAAAGTTCATTATACGTAGGCCAGATAACGTGTTGACATTGACATTTAGCTCCTAACAAATCCCTTTCTCACCCGACTGCACCGAAGTCAAAGCAAGCTAAACCCAACCTTATTACAATGCCACGACGGTTCAATCCTAGACAATGAGTTGTAACCTGTCAGCTAGTGGTGCCTCGGCTGCATGCGGCGCGACATGTGCTCCTCCTGCTGCATCTTGGTGCGGAACTGCGCCACCAGGTCGCGCGACTGCGCGAGTACCGCGAGCTGCTCGTTGAGAAGCTCTTCCCATTGCGTCGCGTATGCTGCAGGAATAATTATCCAGGGTCAATTTCAAGAATACACTTTTCTAAATTGGCTTAGGCCTGGGTGTGCTGGGAGACCCTGAGCTACATCCTTGTCTAGTACCTCGTACGAGGATATGTATCCTTATTTTGTGACTATGATAATTAAAGAGAAAGAGTCGTCGCATTCTGTTCTCTTTCGCGCTCTAGGACATGACAGTTCTGAGTGATAGAAAAGGATAGAAGCATAGCTAAGTGCAATGCGGTGCGTCACCGAATCACGCAAAATTCATTAAAATAAACATATATGTAATACATAATAAATGAGTTACAACAAACGACTCGGAGAATTTAAAATATTCATCCCATGAGTAGAAACATCTTTCTATCAACCACCGTTTGAGGTTTAACTTAAATCCGTTTAGTGGGAATACCTGAGAAGTTCATAGACAATTGCAAAAATATAACTATACCCTGCCCAATCGTTTGTCTGTTACAATTCGAGACAGAGTGCCGAGTGCGAGTTGCAGTGAGAGAAGTGAATGGAATCGAGTCAGCGCCATCTAGCGGCGAATTCGTACAACATTAAGGCCGCTAGATGGCGCTCACTCGATGCCATACAAATTCGCGTTCTTTTTCTCACAAACGAGATGGTGAAGTTATTCACTTCTCTCACTGCAACTCGCACTCGGCACTCGGTTCGAAATTAGTGACGCCCTCACACGTTACCGATTCCATTTGAAATGATAATCGTTTTTATTTAAGAAGAACTCAATCGATTTAATGCATCGAAATATTTTTCGGTATATTTTAGATTTTTTTCAAATTACACATAGGTCTTTAAAATAAACCTATAAATATAGTCTGATGAATTGTTGTAATAAATAATATTTAATAATTTGACTTGTTTCATTTCTATATCCAATAACAAATAATAAGTATAATTCCTTGCAAATAATTATTCATAGAATCACAGATTTTTTTAAATTAAATTTACAGAAACAATACTAACAGTCAAATTACTATTTTCCTATGATCGATTTAGCTTTTAAGAGACCTGTTTTTATAATGTGGTTGTTTGTAATGCACCAGAGGTCACTACACTAAGTTCCGTACTTACTTCATTTAAGTACAACATTATTTCGCAAAAATAAACTGTAATTCATAGGTGTAAGTAATCCAAAATATAATAAACGATTGGACAGGGTACGAGTATAAGTAAACACTTCCTGAATGTCGATTATTTTGTTGTAGCTAAATTGTATGTTACTCAATCAAAATACATTTTAAATTATTAACTAATTTATTAAAATGGCTACGTTTAAAATGAAGTGTTGCAGCTCATAATAGCCAACTTTACTTCTTATTCCGTCACAGCCCAGTACCCCAACCAGATTGTGTTAAACATTTCAACTGAATGAGTAGAAAGATTTATCCACAAGTTAATGTTAACCTCCTAACATTATTTTTTTCTGACTGTCACCGCACTTATACCATTAGTACCTGTTTCCGAGTATTTAATTCATCATTGTTCATTATTTTGTTAAGTAATTAAACTTTTTTGCTACGATCAATTTGGATGAGGTTAAATTTTGAATGTTAAACCAATCGGCCCGACGCGTGCCAGCCTGGCATTAGTGACGAAGCGGTGATAATTATTAGGTCGGCAATGTTTTTTATTAATGAAAAATGCTTCGTATGAAAGAAACTACTAATTGTTTTGAAATATTCCAGTTTGATAGTTGAAACATTTTTTTTTCATTTTCAGATTTAGAGAATAGAATAAAAGGGATTTCCACGGATGCTCAAGTCTGTAAAACATAAGGGTTGTAAAAATCCTTACAGGCATTAAGTCCATCAATTGTACTAGATTGTTTCCATGTGCAATGGTTTCAAAAATCTCCGAATAGCTTGGTTCAATTCGGACTCGAAAAGAGTATAAATGGAGAGAAACTTTCTGAGTTTTAAAATAATAGTATGAAGCATGTTGAATGTCCGCGTTACGTAGCAAGTTCTAGATTTTGAAGCATCGCTAGTTTATATCAAACCAATCATAGTGCGGTTTCGCGGAGGGCGCGTTTCAAAGAAGAGTCGCAGCCCGCGGACCCGCTTGCGCCCACAGCGCACTCCTATACGCAACATACAAATAACTCGTTAACATTATCCATTGTTAAATAAAGGTTTTTTCAAATATTTCCAACGTAGGGCAATTTATAGGCGGGCAATATCGGTCAAACTAATGTCACTGCTGGATGATGCTGTTTGGCCACCGTACGGCTCCGTGATCAAGCGTCGCATCCGTACGCGCTCTGAGCACCAAGAAGTGCTCCGGATCGGATTCGACAGCAGCCGCTCGCACGCGACGGAGCCAGCTATCTGTCGCGGAGTCCGGACGGCACCGTTCGGACGTCGAGGAATGCGAACGGGACGACCCGTATCAATATGCATAAGTTCCATGCAAATATGAACCGTAGTTCCTATTCACACATTTCGATTTCCTTTAACGCATCGTAAAATGCCGTCCAGCCCGGCTTGATGCGAGCCGGTCGATGTGAAGCATTCCAGAAGGTTCCAGGAGATACTCACCATCCTGGTCATAGTCGACATCTACGGTGATGTTGAGCAGCTGGTTGCAGCGCTGCAGCGCGTGCTGCAGGTAGTCGGAGATGGCCTTGTGGTTGTCCAGCACTTCTTCCTCCGCTCGCTGAAGCTCGTCAATCGCTTCGTGGAACGTGTACATCTCTGCTGACATGTCGCCTTCCTGCAAGATATATATGACATGAGAAATGTTGAATTATTAACATTTTAAACTTTCTTGTTGCATTTTAACTAATTCTAATAAAAACAGGTTTTTGCACGCCTCTTCGCATCACCATCCTTGTCACTTACAAGCCGTTGTCTCTTCATTCTTGAATAGGGCACACAGTTTAAGTGACCCTGAGCATGTTGGAGCTGAGCTTGGTCATGTTCAGGAGGTACTTAAAAGACAACCTTCCGTGAGCCGGGAACCTGCATTTCTACCATACGTGAAGGGAATAACGGACAAAATCGGATCAGCATTAAATAATTCTCCGTTAAGACTGTATGTACTCCGTTTTCTAAAGTAACGAGAGAGATGCGCTCACCAAAGGATGTTTTACCATTGCAGACACCGGGTATATACAAAGTTGATTGCAGCTGTGGTAGTTCTTATATCGGCCAAACAAAGCGTCCAATTGCTGAACGAGTTAAGGAACACATTGCAGCGGTGAAGAATCGACAGACGACCAAATTTGCAATAGCTGAGAGCACCTGATAAATGCAGATGTTAATCACTGGATGGAGTGGTATGACCCGAAAATCCTCTCCACTGATCGGCATTACCCTACCAGGATTGTGCGTGAAGCCATTGAAATTAAGAAATACAATAATTTCAATAGGGAAGATGGATTTATGCTATCGTCTGCGTGACGAACCCAGTGATTACAAAGTGTAAAACGCGAGTTGGTCCGTCTCTAAAAAACCCGGACACTATGAGTGTAGTTTGTCGACCTGACTGTACTATGGACAGAATAATTGAAAATGTGCGGGTGGATGAAGATCGTTCGCCGCACCCAGCTAGACGACGCCGCGCACCACCAGTCCGCTCGTGACCACGGTGACATGCAATTGTCGCCGAAAAAGCAATCAAGATAGGCAGTGCAGGCTAAGGGTCAATTAGCACTGCAGGATCAGCTGCGCGCAGCGGCCGTAAGAGCAAGTGACTTATTAAGGCGGATACCTCATGCGGCGTCTGGAGGGGCCCGCTGCCCCTCCTTTGCATATAAATAGCTATACACTTTATAATCACATAGATAACATTCGAAATGATTTGTAATATTTTGCCTCAAAAAGCCGCTGCCGCTGCTCTTTCAGTGAGGATTGATCCTGAAGGGCAAGCTCCCGCAGAGGACGAGGCACGGAGGCCCCGGACATTTCTTTAGGATTCTTTTGCAAAAAATTGTTTCATCGATTTTAATCTCCGCTAAACAAGGGCATGTTGCGAAACTACAGAACTCGTTAAATTTCAACCGCAAGGCTGGAGGCGGAAGATCGAACATGGAACACTTTTGTTAAACATCATGCTGCCATAAAGTCTGAGAACCTTAATGCAGAACGGAATAATACGAATTTTCTTTGTTATTTTCAATGAAAAACGATGCAGTAACAGAAACTGTTTTTTATTCGCAATCCTAATAAGTAAATAACCTTGCTGGACTGAAAAAAGGTGACAGACGTAAACGCCCAGTAGCATCACACACTTAGGATAGTTACGGAGGTGTTTTTTTAATTATTTTTACACACGTCATATTCAAAAAATCAAAATAAAGAAAATTTTTAGAAATTAAAATCTGACCGTACCAAAAATATTTTCCTTGATGCGCAAATTGGAACCATGTGATAACGACTACAGAGTGCTGAGTGCGAGCTACAGTGACGATGCGAATGACTTCACCATCGCGTTTTGCGAGCACGTAAATTTGTAAAATGTCAATTAGTATGGAATCGAGTCAGCGCCATCTAGCGGCCTTATTGTTGCCCGCGTTTGCCGCTAGATGGCACTGACTCGATTCCATACTAAATGACATTTTCACTTCTTATGCCCTAAAAGTACGCCATAGAGACCTACGAAGCGGGACTAAAGTGACCACTTTAGGCTCTAGGGAGTAAAAAGAAATTCGTTTTTTAATTTCCTTCATGTGACGGAGACAAACTCAAACAGCCATTTTCATTGCGAAAATGTTGAGAGTTTTAGTTCGGTATGGTTTGTCCGCAAAGAAGGTGGCGCCATGTGTTTTAAATTGTTAATCTGTGACTGGTTGTTCGGAAAAAAAAACTGACAGCGAAAATTTCAGAACTTTTATCGAGTGTAAATTTGTTCGGTTTTAAATGTTTTTGTACTAAATTGACTATTTTTCTCGCACTCAAAGTGAAAAGTGCAGTTCGCACCTCGAGACTAAACGCCTACTTAATATACCCTCGGTTTCATTGACTCTCTCGCACGCTTGGGAGTCAAACCACCTCTGGTATATTATGGCTTCGTTTAGTCCCTCGATATAAAATATACTATTTGACATCTACCAATTAAAGCAGTGTTTGACGTCAATTAAAAGTTCTGAAAGCTGTTTTTGTTTTGCAATCCTAATTAATAATTTTATTAGTAAATAACCGCGTTGGACTGTAAAGCGTCGAAGAACAAGGATAAAGTAGTGGCAACAGACGTAAACAGCCAGAGTAATCACAGATGTAGGGCGCGTTAGTGGGTTCATAGGTGGAACCAAACTCCAAGCCTGTTGGTACGAACCCAGCATCATAGTCATAAGTAGGTTAGAAGCTAGCTAAATATAGCTTTACACTTAGAATAGGTACGGAGACGTTAAATTTCATTTCACACATTTAATATTTGAGACAATGAAAAACGGTGAATATAGAAAATTTCAAGCCGTAGGCCATATCAAAAATGTTTGTATTAACATTTAAAATAGAATACTGCTTCCAAGTTTATATGTAGGTTGCCTGGTAAAGATCGTTCCTAGCGATAAGGCTGCTAAGTTGTACTTCATATTGCATAATTTTTTTTGTGCAATAAAGTTTATCTTATCTTTCGTAATTACGAACAATCTGAAAACTAAAGTTTAATAGTTCCTTCGCTATACATAATTGTTGACTTACATTGAGCGAGCGCAGATGCGCGAGGTCGTCGTGCTGCGGCTCCATGTCCACGTCGCGGTCCGCCAGCGGAGACTCCGCGCGCCGCGAATCACTGGTTCCTAGCTCCTTCACCCTGGACACATTCATGACGTTTATTAGCACTAAGTTCAAACAATTTGAAGCTTATACAGGGCTATTGAAAAAACATCAACAACCTCGCAAGACTAGGTAGCTACCATCATACACAACATTTGTTCTAAGAGTTTTATAATATCATAACTCATACAATAATTAAAATTGATTTTACAAGCCTTTTTTGTACTGTCGTGACATTTCTAAATCTATGTTACATTCAAATACGAAAAAGCGACGCGTGCGAGAATAGCGCGCGATTCTGCTGATAGTGATATAAAGTACACCCCGTGATTCGGAAGGGTTTGTTTACCTTATTTTTGCGATGCCATGCGCACAGAGTTAAGAACATTCAGACGTAAAATTAAATTTATATTTATTTTGTATGAAAGTAAAATGTGTCAAATTATCAAAAGTCGTAGAACAATTGTTGTGAGGTTGCGAGGTTGTTGATGTTTTTTTCAATAACCCTGTATAGAATTGTACACGAAACAGTGATGGTCTTTTTCAAAGATATTTATAAGCAATATCATATTTCATAAACATTTATTTGTGATAATTGCCTAACACAAAGTAGTTGTCTAGAGGATACCGCACTCACCTGTCGGCATACCGCAGCGTGTTCAGCGAGTGCTCGCAAGAGGACATGGCGGGCGAGATCATGGCGATCATGCACGTGCGCGACTTGTCGCCGATGAAGCTGTCGCGGAGGACTTGCGTCAGCTTCGACACTCGGAAGGGAAGGTGGTTGTTGCCTTTCATCCCGAGCGCGCGAATGCACTCCTTCAGGGCTAGGAGGGACTTGTTTATTTCGGCGCTTTCCATGCCTGTAAAAAATTGTAACAGTAACAGTTAAGTTTTACATAAAAACACATGGGGAAACCTCACTTTGGAACCAGGGCAATGATAATGAGTCAGAATAGATCATTCATCACCTATTCTGACTCATTAGAAGACAAAATCTGTATAATGATTTACTTAAACACTTTTTTACAGTTATTTAAATACAATTTGTTGATTAGTATTTTGGTTGCAGTTTATAACTTAAAGTATTTAAAATAATCTAGCTGTGACATAGTTATGTGTGTGGTTGTATTACTGACCTCTATCTATCAGTTCAGGTATGTAGAGGTGAATCTATTTTACGTCACATGTTGTCAAAAATATGTGTACATCATCTTAAAAACTAATAAATAAATTAAAATATATGGTATTTAAAAAAAAATTCAGCAGTGATAACCGTAATATGTAGTATGTCAAAAAATCATGAATAATCAGTACTTCAACCACCTCTAAGGATATTACTGTTTTCCTTGCCGTATAAGAGATAAATAAATTATTCAAACTAGCTTCATACATTTAAAAAAATATTCATTTTCATGCCGAATCATCTCAGGTATAATTTTTATGTATATAAATAACTAGTAAAAGCGATATACGGCCAAAAACCTGGCACTTGCAAATTAAAGTCCCTATGTCTATGGAAGCCAATTTTCAGCCCACTGTGCAACGTGAGGCTGTCTCAATTTCGTTATTAAGTTAGACAATATTTTTGCGTATGAGTCGTAGGACGATGATGGAAAACATCGATAAAAAGCTAAAATCAACCCAGACAAGGCTTCTAATACCATTGGCAAAAAGTGGACTTCTGGGTGATCCGTTCACCATGACGGCAATAGTCACTTGCCTCTGACAACCCCGTTTAGGGATATCGTCGTGATGGTATGTTATGTTATGTTAAATCATAAGTTTTATTCTAAAAATAACAAAACAAAGAAAAAATTAGATCTCACGCGTATTAAATTTTGTTTACAAAAATGCTTACTTAATTTTATGTCAAAAAATAACTTCCATACAGGTTGAAAAAGAAGTTAATGTTATTTGTATTCAAGGTGCAGCATCTTTAATTAATAGAAATGGTACTAAATTAGCAAAGAATTTTCTGTCTATTATAGTTTTTATGACGTTAACTCATAGTAGGTGTGACGACACGGTTGGCGTAGTGCGCTGCAGCACGGTTTCTCGCCTCGATTTCCGTAGTGTCCCGGGTTCGATTCCCGGTCGGGTCAATTTAGGAAACGATCTTTTCTGAATTGACTCGGGTATGGGTGTGCTGGGAGACGCCCCTAGCTTATTTTCTTGTGTGGTACCTCGTAACACAGGGATATTATTATATATATTAATCCCTACTTCGAGACCATTACAAGAAGTCTGGCGCATATTTATATTTATTTATTGAACAGTGTCAATGTGCGAGTACTCACGCGTCTGCCGGTTCGCGGAGTTGGTGTCGGCGCCGCGCTCGTTGCCCGCGAGGTCGATGAGCGAGAACTTGCCGTGCACGCGGTGCATGCCGGGCGAGCGCACCACGATCTGGAACACCGCGTGCGAGCGCGACGAGTTCGAGTTTGCTGACGTCTGCAATTAAACATGTTTCTATTATTAACACGTAAGAGGCATCGAAGATTTTTTTTTTAAGATATACCTCTTAAATACATAGAAAATAGAATAGAATAGAAATAAATAAAAATATTTATTTACCAAATAGAATACATACAATTTACATTTATCAATGATTACTGCACTAAGCTCGAGGCTTGTATCGCCGTAATCTGAATACGAGGATCAACATTACACAGGTTTCAATTTTTTTTTTTTTGCCGAGACACTGGATTTTACAAAACGGTAAATATAACAAAATTAAATGGAAGAAAAAGAAAACAAAATTAATAAAAACCATTACCTTTACATTACTAAACAAAATAAAATCAAATAAACAAAGCATTGTGTTCGTGTGGGCGTTTGTGTGCGGATGCGTTGTGTATGTTATGTGTGTTTGTGTGTAGTGATAAAATAAACTTTCAACCCTCAGTGAAAATACTGAAATCGTACGCATAGTCAGGCACGCGGTAGTATCCTCAACGCGTGGTCGACGTTTTGAGGAAGCATCACCACAAACGCGCACGGGGTCGGGCCGTCGAAAACTGGGCGGTCAAGACTGGAATGTCCCTCCTAAATACGGGAACTGAACACGCGTGCGGTGGAACGGAGGTCCGAGGTGGACGTATCGTTCAGGGTACTCAGCAAGGTGGAGACTCTGTCGGATTACAAATATATTCGATATGAGATCTCCACCATCCTGAACACGACGCGTGACGGCCGGCCGGCAACGGGTCCTGGCCGCCTTCTTACGTTAGGCTCTCACCAGGCTCGATAAGGAGCTGGCGGAAGAGGCTGCCATTGTGCAGGGGCCTGGTTTGCGGCCCCAATAACATCTGGGGTTGACGAAGTGGCCTTCTATTTTCTGGACTCCCTCAAGGAGGTGCGTCATGCGACGCCTCCATGCCGAGGTTGAAAGAAGTAGCACCTCGGCGGCAGATGTATTGGTGATCCGTAGAAATCGTTGACCTCAGCCAGGCCAAAGCCGGGGCCAGGGAGGAGCTCCGCGCGGAATAAGCTGTGGTACAAGGCCCCCCGTCACGGAGGTCACGCCTCCCGTGACGTTAGTTAGCGAAGAGTAATTCGAGGCAGCGGCGGAGGGTTTACGATTCCAAAAGAGAGCGCCTGGCCCGGATCGGGTCCCGGGCAAAGTGATAGGTAAATGCGAACTGCGGATACCTTCGACGAGGTGGCGAGACAGGCCGAGGTTGGGACCAGTCTCATGTTAGGGCGCATCGAGGAGCTCGGACTTAAGGTTACTCTCCAAAAAACTGAGGTACTTTTTTTTCGTGGGCCTCAAAAGGAGACCCCTAAGGCAAAATTACGCTTTGTCAGCGTTAAGGTAAAAACCTCCAGTGGAATTACAGCAAAATTCTTACAAAGGTCGGCCCCCGGCTCGTCAACGCTGCAGGTGCGTTGAGCCGCCTTTTACCTTATCAGGGCGGCCCTGACGCTACTTTCCGGCATTTTGCACTCTATGCGCCAGTATGGGCTGATGCCCACACCGCAACCAACAAAAGGTTGCTCCGCAAACCACAGCGGACGATAGCGGTGAGGGCAGTACGAGGTACGTACGAGTACGAGATTACCGCACAATTACCACGATGGCCTTTGTTTTGTCAGGCACGCCCCCGTGGGAGCTTCAGGCCAGGGTCCATGCTGCTGTTTACCGACATCGGGCAGCAGCAAAGGCTAGAGGAGAGCGCCCCACCTTCGATAAGGCCAAAAGGGTGTGGTGGCACCTGGCCCGAGATGGGTTAATAGACCGATGGAAGAAGAATAGAGCCCGTACCATTGTGTACATAGAAGACTCTAGCTCACAATTTTTACCTTAAAATTACAAATGATGCAAATCGTTGTTTTCTGCGGAGAAAAAGTGCAATATTTATAACTCCTACAGTGGTCGGTATCAACAAAACAAAAAGCAATCAGTCAGATTCAGATTAGACAAGCTCTACGTAGAAGTCTACTTCATTATGCACGTCGCAGCTTAAAAGCAGTCTATGTTTGCCCGCTCTAAAGACTAATGCGATAGAAGATAACAGCTGTGGATGATCAGTAACAGTGTGCTCCCACGTGTCCCGAGGTCCTGGCGGCGTTGCCGTGCTGCATCAGCCTGAGCACCTCGTCCACGTTGTCTGCAACAGCTGTGGATGATCAGTAACAGTGTGCTCCCACCTGTCCCGAGGTCCTGGCGGCGTTGCCGTGCTGCATCAGCCTGAGCACCTCGTCCACGTTGTCTGCAACAGCTGTGGATGATCAGTAACAGTGTGCTCCCACCTGTCCCGAGGTCCTGGCGGCGTTGCCGTGCTGCATCAGCCTGAGCACCTCGTCCACGTTGTCTGCAACAGCTGTGGATGATCAGTAACAGTGTGCTCCCACCTGTCCCGAGGTCCTGGCGGCGTTGCCGTGCTGCATCAGCCTGAGCACCTCGTCCACGTTGTCTGCAACAGCTGTGGATGATCAGTAACAGTGTGCTCCCACCTGTCCCGAGGTCCTGGCGGCGTTGCCGTGCTGCATCAGCCTGAGCACCTCGTCCACGTTGTCTGCAACAGCTGTGGATGATCAGTAACAGTGTGCTCCCACCTGTCCCGAGGTCCTGGCGGCGTTGCCGTGCTGCATCAGCCTGAGCACCTCGTCCACGTTGTCTGCAACAGCTGTGGATGATCAGTAACAGTGTGCTCCCACCTGTCCCGAGGTCCTGGCGGCGTTGCCGTGCTGCATCAGCCTGAGCACCTCGTCCACGTTGTCTGCAACAGCTGTGGATGATCAGTAACAGTGTGCTCCCACCTGTCCCGAGGTCCTGGCGGCGTTGCCGTGCTGCATCAGCCTGAGCACCTCGTCCACGTTGTCTGCAACAGCTGTGGATGATCAGTAACAGTGTGCTCCCACCTGTCCCGAGGTCCTGGCGGCGTTGCCGTGCTGCATCAGCCTGAGCACCTCGTCCACGTTGTCTGCAACAGCTGTGGATGATCAGTAACAGTGTGCTCCCACCTGTCCCGAGGTCCTGGCGGCGTTGCCGTGCTGCATCAGCCTGAGCACCTCGTCCACGTTGTCTGCAACAGCTGTGGATGATCAGTAACAGTGTGCTCCCACCTGTCCCGAGGTCCTGGCGGCGTTGCCGTGCTGCATCAGCCTGAGCACCTCGTCCACGTTGTCTGCAACAGCTGTGGATGATCAGTAACAGTGTGCTCCCACCTGTCCCGAGGTCCTGGCGGCGTTGCCGTGCTGCATCAGCCTGAGCACCTCGTCCACGTTGTCTGCAACAGCTGTGGATGATCAGTAACAGTGTGCTCCCACCTGTCCCGAGGTCCTGGCGGCGTTGCCGTGCTGCATCAGCCTGAGCACCTCGTCCACGTTGTCTGCAACAGCTGTGGATGATCAGTAACAGTGTGCTCCCACCTGTCCCGAGGTCCTGGCGGCGTTGCCGTGCTGCATCAGCCTGAGCACCTCGTCCACGTTGTCTGCAACAGCTGTGGATGATCAGTAACAGTGTGCTCCCACCTGTCCCGAGGTCCTGGCGGCGTTGCCGTGCTGCATCAGCCTGAGCACCTCGTCCACGTTGTCTGCAACAGCTGTGGATGATCAGTAACAGTGTGCTCCCACCTGTCCCGAGGTCCTGGCGGCGTTGCCGTGCTGCATCAGCCTGAGCACCTCGTCCACGTTGTCTGCAACAGCTGTGGATGATCAGTAACAGTGTGCTCCCACCTGTCCCGAGGTCCTGGCGGCGTTGCCGTGCTGCATCAGCCTGAGCACCTCGTCCACGTTGTCTGCAACAGCTGTGGATGATCAGTAACAGTGTGCTCCCACCTGTCCCGAGGTCCTGGCGGCGTTGCCGTGCTGCATCAGCCTGAGCACCTCGTCCACGTTGTCTGCAACAGCTGTGGATGATCAGTAACAGTGTGCTCCCACCTGTCCCGAGGTCCTGGCGGCGTTGCCGTGGTGGATCAGCTTGAGCACCTCGTCCACGTTGTCTACAACTTTCTCCGTGAGCCCGACGATCTGCACTTGCTGCTTGCCGTCCTCGAGAACTCGTAGCTTGGCTTTGTCTGCTAGGAGGTCGAAAACCTGGGGATAATTGGTTTTAATTAGTATTGGAATTAGTTTAGGATAATGACGACCTTTGCGCAACTAAACGCAATAATTTAAGATGTAAGTAAAATCCCAATTCTTTTCAAATCGTCATTTTCAAGGAAATTTGACTAAACGAAGCAGAACTTCTACTGAGGGTGACAAAGATTGATGAACATACTAAGACCTGTATTCTAGAAAGCTGTATTTAGTGTACACACGACATCACATCAAGATTTATCCGGGGACTTATGCACCCGACATAACAAGCGACGAGCGAATAAATAAATAACCTACACCGTGACCTGAGCATCGTTGTACTCGTAGTCCCACAACGGAGCGATTTGGCTTCGTTTGTACTATCGATTAACACCCAAAATTTTAAAAAACGTCAAGAACTCGATATTGTGAGAACCAATCGTAGGGAACTTTGTCCATCCCGAGGTCAGTTTATCACAATCGGGATTGCCGGCAAAGGCGGCTTTCTTTTGTGTGAATCCATCAAAAGAAAACCGCCACGCCCGCGTTCTAGCGTCGATGCCGCCCCTTGACCGCCCGCAGCCGCGCCGTCACGCCGATTTGTTTCCGTTACTGTTGTTGCAATAGCGATAGTTTCGATATCGATAGTTGACCTTGAAAATCAGTCATACTATCGATAGTCTTATCAAAACTAACGACCCGTGACGATACTATCGATAGTGAGAATTAAGCGATACTATTGAATCGATACGATACTATCCACTGGGAAAACGAAACCTTTTAAGAGCTTACAATAGTAAATGTTCGACCATCAATAGGGCAAAACTATCGATACTATCACGATCGACGACCGACTTGGTGTAATGGTTAAGAAGTTGGCTACTACACCAGAGGTCGCGGGTTCGATCCCCGCACAGTACAAACATTTGTGTGCATGAACATGTCTGTTTGTACTGGTCTGGGTGTCTCCTATGTATAATAAGTATGTATTTACAAAAGAAAATGTATTTAAGTATGTTTATCCGTTGTCTAGTATCCCTTAACACAACTTTAATTAGCTTACTTTGGGGCTAGATGGCGCTGTGTGGAATAATGTCCAGGGATATTTATCTTATTTATTATATCAATACTATCGACACGCATCCTATCGATAGTTTCGATAGTATCGAAAAAGGTCAATGGTATCGCTTAAATCTCACGGGTCGATAGTTTCGATAGGACTATTGATAGTACAACTGATTTTCGAGGTCACGATAGTATCACGATACTATCGATAGACTATCGCTATCGCAACAACGCTAGTTTCAGTTTTCGTACGGACTTCACAGGAGCAACTTGTTACGCGTTCCGCGAAAAACGTGCAAAAATGTCTCGGCAATACGAGTTTTCTAATGTGGAGTATTTATGCATGGTGCAGTTGTATGCTATGCGAATTATGATGCGGCAGGTGCTCGTCGTCTTTACGCAGAACCGCAGCACATCGAGTCACTACGTAAGCGTGGAATACCTAGCCCACAAGTAACCATCGTGGCGGCAGCACAGCGCCTACTGGATCATGGGGAGTCAAGAACCGTGGACCGCAAGCCTACTCGCCGGAGCTCGACGAAGAGATCCTGGAGTACTTTGAACGAGATCCTCGGCGAAGCACTCGTATGGCAGAGATTAGGTTTGACGTAAGCCAGTATTACGTACCGAAGGACAACATCCTTACCACTACGAAAGCGATGGGCCCGCCAGAATGTATTTTTGTCAGTGGCTTTTGGACAATCAAAATGCGAATATCCTGTGGTCAGACGAGTCGACGCTTAAGCGTGTTGGACTGTTTAATCAACGTCAGGAACACTTGTGGGGTTTCAATAACCCTGACATCATCCGAGAGTCCTCTCATCAGATGCGTTTTAGTGTAACTTGGAGGTGAATTGTAGGTAAGTATATTATTTTTTTTAAACAGTTACATTTTTAGCATTACTAGAATAAAATTACTACTGCGTAGAGAAAAATCCTAGCTGACCGCGCGCGGGATAGCGCGGGTCAGTGACAACGTCCCGCCCGCCCCGCGACCCTTCCCCGCCCCGCTACCGTTCGTGAAATTACTACTCGTTCTAGATTATTTTGAGAAATCAATTCTCACTTAAGTTTATTTTTTTTTACTTCTAACAAAATAGTATACTGTAATCGATAAAGAAGCCTGAACCGAATCTCCCCGCCGCGGGACTACAACGATACTCAGGTCACGGTGTATTTTGCAATAGTTCTGTTAAAGTTCACGTCTCTCCATACTTGACAATGTACGAAGATCTTTCTGCTTTTTTAAACCAACTGACATTGTCAAATCATCACTTAGGCCCAGGTCATTTATTGAATAAGGTTCTTGAATCAGTATTCAAGAACCTTATTCAAGAACCTTATTCAATGAACTTACTCAATACTTTATTGACCTTACTGAATTACCTTATTGAATGAATGCAAGACAAAAAGTTAGTCTTGCACCAGTGTGCAAGACGTGCAAGACTATCTTTTTGTCTTGCACCAGTAAAGTTTGACCACCAGACAAAAGGAACCTAGGTGCTAGAACTTACCATCAGCAGCTCCTTATCCATTTATAACTGTGATGTTGTTGTATTTTATGTTTTATTATTTTAAATAATAAAATTTGAAAATTTAATCACACAGTTTGGGTAGCTAGTGTAAAGTGCTATACCTACTAATTTCATGCCATGTATCAAAGCGATAAATAAATAGGTTCAATATATTTACCTTCCCGGAATAGATCTCGAAGAAGGAAGCAGAGACGATGAGGTTGAGCGGCTTGTACTTGGGCGACTTGAGGTACGCGAACACGTCGCGCGCCGCCATCGCGTAGATGCCCTTCTTGCAGTCCTGCGTCTTGCCCTGCGCGACACAATGGCCCACTGTTACACTACTATATTTACCAAACCAGCTGCCTCGACAGACTTCGTTCTGTTCAATGTAATTGCACGTCGCGGCGTCGGTAAAGCAGCACATCTCGTCCGCGTTTCTCCGACTTGATTTACTTATTATATTATTATTTTCCACTGAATGTTATGTTAAATCATAAAAAATATAGCATATTATGTCACTCCCTGATGTGGCTTCATATTAGTGAAATATTTTTAAAATCCGTCCAGTAGCTTCGGAGCCCATTCAATACAAACAAAACACAAAAAAATAACTTTCCTCGTTAAAAATAAAATCAAAGATAAAAACTAGAAAAATTCAACTTTGATATTTTGGGCGGCTGCTCTTCCCTCCCGCTAAGGTACTGAGGCCATTAACAGACCTGGCGAATTTCTAAGGCTTAGAACTGACGGCGCGGTTTTCTGCCGGGCCCGCCGCGGAGGCGGTTCGGCGGTTTTTTCCTGAACTGCAGCCGCCGCGCTTGCGGTTTTATTTCCTTGTGTGGTACCTCGTAATACAGCGATATTAATCCCAACTTCGAGACCATTACAAGAGATGTGTTGTCTGGCGCATATTTATTTATTTATCTACACGTATTAGCTTTAATAATTTTTCACCCTTACGTTTATTTGAACCATTTAGTAGAATCCTTTGTTAGTTTATAGTTTTGGGGTTGGGAAGTAGATGACAGCACTATAGTAAAGTAGCGAGATAGCTATCTATATACTAGTACATACTCTAATCTATAAACAAGTCACTACGGAATGACGTCAGATTTCTGTTACAGCCGCGCCCGCCGCGGGAATAAAACGCGTCGTGAGTTCTGCTTTAAGTTTTTTCATACATTTCTGCATTCTACAGAAGCTGCGGGCCCGCAACCGCGGCGGGCGCGGCAGAAAACCACGAGTTCTCAGCGTCAAGTGTATTCTACGTTCTAAGCTGACGTTAGACTTAACTTATAGGCTAAACCTGCTATAAACCAAAGTGATGATGTTATGAAAACTTTTGATTAATAATAGTAACAATATCTTGAGAAAAACAAAAAAAAATCTTCACAACACGATTGGCGTAGTGCGCTGTAGCACGGTTACTCGCCTTGATTTCCGTAGTGTCCCGGGTTCAATTCCCGGACGGGTCAATTCAGGAAACATTCTTTTCTGAATTGACTCGGGTCAGGACGTGCTGGGAGACGCCTCTAGCTTGTTTCCTTGTGTGGTACCTCGTAACACAGGGATATTTATCCCTGTCTGTTGTCTGGCGCATATTTATTTATTTATTTATTTATTCATTATTGAGGTTGTATGAAGATTACTTTGCGGTACGATTCGCAATTTATAATAGCATTCAATTAGTTATTTTAGTCCTATCAAACAAACTGACTGCAAAGAAAATGAAAAAATCACATACCTGGAAGTCCCCACCCATAGTGTGCGTCTTGCCGGAGCCGGTCTGTCCGTAGGCGAAGCACGTCGCCATGCCTCCATCAAAAATCGTTTGGACCAGAGGTTTTGCCGTATATCTGAAAAGATTCCGATTTTTACTAATAAAATAAACAGTTGCCAAAATTTTGAGAATAAAAGAGGAATGTGGAGAGGAATAAGTAGGTATGTTTAACTTTATTGAAACATCTCTAATCACATTTTTTTAACACATTTACTCTAATCCAAATGTACCTTAAAAGCTGTAAAAAGTGTTCAAAGTTAATTGACATGTTAAGTGAGGCGTTTTCGAGTAGTTTTCTTACTTATAAACTACTTCATTGGTGCAGGAGTCGTCGAAGGCGTAGTCAAAACGGAATTTCTGGTTTTCGAGGTATTTCGTGAGGTCCACCTTGTTCTTGGGCTCGTGGACTATCATCTGGTCTTTTGTAGGTACACTTATCACGTCCACCTGAGAACGAACATCGTCTGAGTGTCAATTGTAAGCAATCAAATGTAATTTACTATCTACTTCATGTCAAGTGAGGCCACTTATTCGGTTGGAGCTTTTAGCATTATAATATTTTTAAATTGCTGACGCATAATTTCAAATTTTTCAATTCAATTTAATTCAAATCATTTATTTCAGGCCAGGTAGCCCATATATAGTTAGTAACAATTTTTTCTTAAAAAAAACTAATGTTAGTAAAATAGAGTAGTAGGTACATGATATTTATTTAAACATATGGGTCCTCATCCATCTAGCAAGGAACGGTGAGTCCCAACGGTCAAGATAAGATTATGAACTTGCAGGAGAATTAAACTAGAGGCTCACAAAATGCAAAGGTGTCCAAATCGTATCAGTATTCTGATTAAGGAAGCATCCATAGCACAGAAGGTTTCATGTCAACAAGATTTTTTATAGTTTTCTAAAAAAGTCCATGTAAAAAAAATAGAACTAACAGAGAATAAAACTAATAATTATCTTTATACTACACCTACTCGGAAAGTCCATTATAACCTAATCATTTTGGAGAAAGTTGCTCATTATTCCTCCTTCGAAATCTGGTTAATAATGTTGTATGCAAATCCATTATTACAAACTTTACCCGTGTAGTAATATTGTATGAAATCCATTATTCCACAGTTATGTTTTTTTTTAATTCCAAAACGAGCCATGGATGCGTGTAAGTAAATACTTTTTTTTTTGACACTGGTCACTTTACAAAAGCTAAAAAGACGTTCCAAACGAATGTTAGGTAAAAAAAAGTTTTTCGGAAAAGAACTCTAAAATGCTATAACAATATTGCTAAATAGTTTGTTTAAACATATGCATTGATTAATTATACAAAATATGATTTTATATTTCGGGTTGCACCCAAGAAATTTTGTAATGATCTGTCTCGTCACTGGCTGTAAAGACGCGGCGCGCGTTAAAAAAAAAAAAAGATTAGCGCTTTTTTCACTTAAAAAAATATATCGCGCGCCTTTCGTATCGTTGTAATAACTTAAGAGTTGGTTTTTGTGTTTGAAATGTCTTTAACAAATGAGGATAGTAGCGATAGTAGTATTATTGGAAAGCCACCTGAACTATTAATTCATCTCCTACCGGAAAAATCAAAAATAAATTAATTTTATTCAAATTTTGTAGTTTTTTTTCCTCGTAAGAGTACCATAAAGTTTTATTCATCCCGCGAGGGTTAGTATTGATTACTCAACTCGTGTTGTTTAAGGCCCGACGCGACCACTCGTTGAGTAATAAATGCCTTCTCCTTGGTGAATAAATAACTATTCTGTTCATTCTTATCATGTCTAACTACTATTTTGAAATACAATATAACAACGTTTGGGCTGTAGTTTCATCAAACTGCTACTCCCTAAAATCCCTAAGATCTTTTCATCATCGTGACGCCAAGGGGCGCTGGTCATAAGTCCACAAAACCCCTCACCTCTTTTTTATTGAGTTCCTTCTTGTTGAGCGGCCGCTTCCGCACGCAGACGGTGATCTGGTGGTCCTCGACGGTCTCTGTGCCCGTCAGCGGCCGGAAGTCTATGCTGTTCTGGTACTCGCGGATCATCGCCAGGAACTCCCAGTTGGGGTTGCCCGGGTCCATGTTCATAAGAGCTTCCTGGGTTGAATTAGCGAAATATAAAACAAATAAATAGGAAGGATTGTAACTGTTGCTTGCATACGGCGATGTCCTACTGGTTCTTGCTAGCTTTACATCCGGGGAAAAAGTTTATATGTAATGTCTAAGAAGATATCAAAGATTGAGATTGAGGTAAAGTAAAGTAAAAGTAAAAGTAAAAAATATCTTTATTCATATAGACTTATAAAAAGTACTTATGAAAAGTCATATACAAAAAAAAAATTGTAGTAAAAATATACTGAATAAAAATAAACTTACATAAAATAATACTATGATAGTTCATATCAGAATTAAATATAATGTGACTCTACCACCGGTTCGGAGGTTGTTTCCGATCGAGAAGACTCCGGCAAGAAACTCGATGGTTACTCTTTTCAATCTTGTTTTTAAACACAAAAATTGAATTGACAGAGTAAAGTCATAACAAAAAAGTGTGAGGTGTGAGGGTGAGGATTTTATCAAGTGTTATTTTTTTCACCAAAAACTTGCAAATTTTTTTCAGCTGAGTCTGAAGGCATCGTAACTGTGCCGGACAGTCACCTGCGCTAACCATGAACAGGTTGCGCCACGTAAAAAAAGCGCTAAATGGAGAGGATTCTGCGCGCGGATGCAGTATGATTATTCGCTCACTGCGCAGGTCTTGGCTAGGAAGGTGACTCAATACACATAGGTCCATTTAACTCGCCTTCTCCTCCTTGAGCTCGGCCTGCCGCTGGCGGCGCTTCTCCCGGTTCTCCTTGAGCCGCTCCACCTCCTTCACGACGTTGGAGCGCCGCACCGCGCCGGACGCGACGGCGTGCGGCACCGACGCCGTGCTGGCCACGGCCGCCGCGCGCGCCGCGCCGAGCCCGGAGCTGGGCGCTGTTGTGAACTGGAAATGTTCACGCCAAGTTAGACAAATATACTATAGCTCCTGAAGATCTGAAGGTTAACTTCCAAGGGCTGTAGCAAGCAGGTCGAGAATCGTATCTGGGCAAAGCATAGAAAATAAACAGTCAGTTCATATCTGTCACATAGTTATGGTTCCAAGACAATCCGCTAGCCCCAAAATCACAAATTGTATCCTTAGGCCAAGAGTGAGCTGATACCATGCCAAAATAAACCACAAATTGTGGTCTTCGAGCCAGTGGAGATGGTGATCAGAAATAGATGCTTGCTATACAGATGTATATGAAGCTTCTTAAATGTTTGGTTGGTGCCTAAGATGAAATTTACTAGCAGGGGAGGGATAGAAGTGATATGGCGGCACCTCCTTGGTGGTGTTGTGTAACCGTTTCTGCAGGTGCGGCATGTAGGGAGACTGGTTCAGGCCTTGCACTACGGAGGCCGCACTCGGCGTGCTGCCCGCCCTCGAGCGGCCTGAGGTTGGAGCCTAGGGAGAGGAATGCTGGATAAGGAATGGGAAGTTAGGAGAGGATTATCAAAGAAAGAAATATGTTCCCACAAAGTTTTCAGTTTACCGACAGGCCTGTTAATTTTCTGCTCAACATTATTATAAGAGCTTTCAATGTTCATCATGGTAGGCATTAGCCACTTGGAACAAGCATACAGACAACTTGACCGACACCGAACACTTTTTGTATAGGTAAAGTGGAAGCAACTAGACAATTTTTTTTTAATTTTTTTGTGTCCAGTTGCTGCCACTTAACCAATACTCATGACGTCCAAAAAGTGTTAGGTGTCACTAACTGAAAACTGGTTTGCGCAGCGCCTTACTCTGTTTTGGAGTATTGAATGGTATATGGTACAAAAAACCCGTGCAAAGTTTTCAGCAATAGGGTTTTGCCGTTTGCGTCTCATTTCATGGTAATAATGATTGTAGCTGCACTGTAAATGCTGAATGTAGCAGAAGTTGTAAACTCTTCAATGCCGTATCCATGTCTCTTCTCTTTATAATGTTACCTGTTGTGTGACTCGGGAGTTTGGCTGCGGCTGCGGCGGTGGCTGAACCGGGGGCGGCACGTTCTCCGCCCCCCGCCTCCCTGTAGTGTCGCCGCCGTGACCATTCGTGTACGCGCCACCTGTACCGGCGTTCGACAACCGCATCTGGTTGTTGCGGGTGACACGAGATGGCGCTGAAAAGCAATATTCATAACATAAGATAATGTAATATCGTCTAGGTAGCACTTCAAGCAAACCTTGCAAATTCAATCTTAGATAAATGTACCTCTAATATCCGTAATCGGTGTAAGTTATTAAATGTTTACGAGAGTATCCGCTAGTTCTGATTACTTGATTCATGTAGAAAGTGCACTTGCCTTATTAAATAACATGCATTTGAGCGTTTCTATATTTGGAGGCGTGTCTCCAAAACAGACTCACAAATTTGCGTTACAACAGTATCCGAATTTATGTGACTTACTACCTTTTAAGTTCGTGAATCATACGACATGTGACGCAATAGGTAGATCTTTCGAAAACCGCACCAGAAATACAAAACCTAAATACATTTAAGCTGAATGCGAGCCTAATGGTGCAGAAAGCGATTAGAGCTCCTATAAAAAGCCATTGCGAAAACTCAAGTGCAAGAAACAGTTCTTTAGTTTTCTCTCTTACGTGACTTTCGTTTTGGTTCCTCTTCCAATACATCTAAGGCCTCTTCGGAGGGCATTTCCGTTGTTTCAAATGCCTCCTTAGGAGTGCCCACTTCGCTCGAATCGGCCACGCGTCTTCGACATCGTAACCATGAACAACACATATCTGCCGCCTTTTCAGTCTCTTTATTCGAATTTTTTATCGCAGTTTTTGGCCATTTGATGTTTTGGTATAGATTTAGAAACTGTATCAAAGTGTAAAGTGATATGTGCTCTTCTGACTGACGAATTGTCCGTAATGGCTGCGGTCTGCGTTGGCGCAAGGCAATCCTGCGCCTGCGCTGCCCACCATATTAGGATCTCTTTTCCGTAGTCAAGGTAATGAACCGTGACGCATGCGCCGAGTACGGTCGTGCGCGAAGGTGAAATTGCATGTCGACTACACTCATTACTGAAAACTCGCTTTACGCACAGTTTAACATATCAACTACGACCTTACTGACCTATACAAGTCCATTACCGACGGTCAACTTACAATTCTGTTGGAAAATTTTACAAGAACCTTAATACATTAAAATCAATGTCAACCAGACAGGCAAAGCAGCGACCCGAAAGACCGACAGCGACCTGACTGAACAACTGAAGTCTGTGACATGAAAGCTATCGTTGATCAATTATGTGTAGCGGCAAGCAACCAAAATTACAAAAAATAGTCGTCCATTTGTGTCCACTTCTGTCGTTTGTCCGTCACATTGATGAAACTTTTATTACATGACGTGGGACCGCGGATGTTCGATCGATACGCTGAGTTGATTTGAACTTGACAACACACGATTGACATACTCTAATAGTACGTTGACCTGCTTAGATAAGCGCGAATTAATTAACACATATTAATTGACCTAACCTACGAAACGGTAATACAACATTGATATTTATTAGAAAAACACAAATTATACAAAACAAAAGTCCACGACAAGAGGCACAACGTTCACTCTATTTAGCAAAGAAGCGCCAATTGGTGCTGAAATAGATTGTGGACAAATCGGCATGGTGGTTCCATTCATTTTGTTTTTTGATCAGAATTGGCGCAGTAACGTGTACCTTAACAACGGTTGGTATGCAGATAAATAAGCCTCGGTCATCGCCCTCGGATGATAGTCCCTTCATGAACCATCGATTAGGTCACAACAAGAACTACTTCTTGCTGACAACAGCGATAGCATACATAATAATTATATATCACTTTATCGATACATTACAATTTACCCCTGGCACACGCATGCGGACAAAATTAAACTTAATTCTGTCTGTTTTACGGTGTAGTGTTGTGGAATAAAGCTGAGATTGAAAGTAAACCTATATCTGGCGACTGTGGGCAAAAGTGGACAATATTATACAGGGTGGAATTTTTTGATGACACCTAGAGGGAAAATAATCTAAACAAAGGAGATAGCAAATTTCACTCAAAGGAAATATTATTTGATTTTTGAAAATAAATAAATCTTCAATCATCCAGGAATCGAACTGGCTAAAATGCGAAAAAAGACATAACCCTGTACTTTTATGGCATCAATCGATAGTCTGATGAACTGATATTCCACTTTGTATACGTATGGAGTGAGTTTACAAAGTGGAATTTTTCTCATTAAACCAAATAACAATAACCAAACTGGTAACTTTCATAGTTTCTAAAAAATTATGGCAATTATGAAAATGACATGAATAATTAGGAAAATTTCCGGACAAATGACCTGTCATCTTTCAAGAATGATCTATCGCCAAACTCGAATAATAAGGATGCTAAAATGCATTTAGAACAAGCCTAGTAGCTCTTAAACGGCGTAGAATTTAAAGAAAACAGGTAATAGGATGGAGAAATACTATTTTACAATGAAGTTGAACAAACCCTCAACGAGTTCAATGACATTAGCCTAATTTATTTTCTTTGCGTAAAAAAAGCTACTCATAAAACTTAGTTGATTGAATCTCTCATCAAAGTTGTAATGAAGTAAAGAACACTTAGTTACCATCATTCCAAAGCTTTGACCGGGGACCAGCAGAAGAGGTCGATCCAAGAAGCGTTGGCTCGACGTCGTCAAGGGTGACATGCGTGCCAACAGACTCACCACTGAGGATGCACAAGACCGAGCAAAGTGGGCCAAGAAAATAAAAAAGGCGGACCCTGGGACCTCACACACTGGTGTGGGTTCACAACCGGGATAGACCGCACGGATGATGATGATGATGATGATTCCAAAGCTTTACGAACAACTTTAACCACACCTAGCATCATCATTCGTAATGGTTTCGTACTGGAAACTTCGATTTGACAGTTTTGCGGAGTTAACACTTTCTTTTTGTGGTTTCTTTTAAATTGATATTGTTAAGTAGGTATGAATTACCAGCCACCCAAACTGTGGCGCTTACATAAACTACTTTTTTTGAAACTAGACAATGGTAATAGTAACCACTAATCGTATTTACATAGGAGATACCATCACGACTGTATCCCAAACGGGGAAGTGAGAGGCAAGTAGACTGTTGTCGTCATGGTGGACGGAACGCTCAGCAGCCCACTTTTCGCCAAGCGTATTAGATTCTACCGTGGTGAGTGGTGCCTTCGGCCTTTATACGGGTTTCTTTGGTTTTTTATCCGTGTTTTCCATCGCAGGGGAGTTAGTTGCATATTTAACAATAAACACAGAAATGGTGGCACACGAGTTCCGAGCTGTGTTCAACTTTGTGATATCAGAATAGACAGATATAACTAATAATTTAAATTCATAAACAAATGGTATATTTATTTTCGCTGACACTAAGAGTTGAACAATCGTGCGTAAATGATAATGATAATGATAATGATTCTTTATTTGCAAAAAAACATGGTATACAAAGGTGATACAGTTATAAAGCGCACATGTCTCGCCATTTAATGTAGCATGCAAATATTGTAATGCAAAAAAAAATACTGTAATTAATTCAATAAAATATTAAGTAGTCTGGGTCAAATAACAAAATAAGGAATTACAGAATTGATACAAATTATGAGGTTAAAATATGAAAGTCAAGCCATGCCAATTAGAATCTGCGGTCAATTAAATATTTAATGTCGTATATTTTTTGGTCAATGAGTCATTTATAAAGCTTCGACTTGAATGAATTAATACTAAAAACATCTTTAATGTCATTGGGCATTCTATTATATACCTGAATACACATATTTAAACATTTTTTTTTGGATTTGTCAGATAGAAAATATATTTGTGTTCATTTGTTTCATTACTATATCTGTGCATACGTGTAAGTAAATGTTGTGTAGCAGTGTGTGTAAACTATGAGATTTACATTCGCTTGACCTGGAAGGTGTAGTTGCGGTCGGCTCGAGCTCGTAATCCAGATCCTGCACGTACGTAACTCTGACGTAAGTGGGGACTTCCTAGCTCATGCACTATGTGATCTAGCGCTTATAGTGCAGGCAAGACAGCGTTCTTGTACCTATCTGGATAAGTGATAGTTTCAGATATGAGGTTGTTTGATGTTAAACACAGGACCATTCTGAAAGAGACGAGAAGGTCGTAGTAATCAATCTATTTATGGGCGTACTTGCTAGTATCTTGTGCATTCAAAAATACACCCTGAAAGCATGGTTCAACTAGCAAATAATGATGCTGACTTTGTTTTAGTAGCTGACAGACAGCCACTGCTTAACTATCTAGGTTTATTTGTATCAAAATGACACTCTGCTTGTACTTTACTAATGCCTGTTGTAAACCCAAAACAAGTTTAAAAGAGTAACTGCTGAGTTTCTCGCCGGGTCTTCTCAGCAAGAAACAACTCCGACGCGGTGGTAGAGTCGCATTATGTTTGTATACTGTTTATTTACATATCCATATTATTATGGTATTTATGTCTATTATTTAGTATATTTTGCTGTAAATTTGACGATTTGAAAGTACTGATACAGTCTATTTGAATAAAGTTATTTGAGTTTTGAGTTATCATGGTAAAACCAGCGTGAGCCCACTGGCAGACGATGAGCTCTCACTATCATTAACATTATCGCTATTGTACGAGTAGTAATTAATTATCACCATATCATCGTAATGAACTCCCGCTGTTTTATCCCTGTCAATGCGTGCCAAGTGGAACGATGAAATGGAACAAACTAAGATTTAAAGGTAAACAGTGTAGTTTGTATTACAAGGTTCTTAATAACAAGATTATTTCGGAGCACAGGAGCACGTTTGATGATAATATCTGGGGCAATAATATCTGGGACAATTCACACCAAGATCATCTGACCCCAAACTAAGCAGAGCTTGTAATATGGGCGTCAGAGACTGATAAACATACTTAAATATTTCTAAATACATACTTAAATAGATAATAACACCCAACAAATACAAATGTTCGTCACACAAATATTTGTCATGGGTGGGGATCGAACCCACGACCTCCGGCGCTAAAGGCAGGATCGCTGCCATTGCGCCAACAGGACAGTCATGATCCGTAAACCCCCACTGCTGACAAATAAGGATACACTATGCACAAACTGCACCTAAACAAACTCGTTTTATGCTTTGCTAACTGACTGACATAAAGAGTGCAACCAATCAGCCAACAAAGGCAGCCGGGATGTAACTGTGGAGAATATGATTGCCCTCGCTCTGACCCAAGATACATAAATGAAAGCGACAAAGGCAGCGTAGAAGTAACCATGCAGAATCTGATGACCCGCCATGACCCAAGATCTCATAAGCTAAAAGGTCACGTCTCAACCGTTAGGAGAAGGATCCATGTCTTCGCGTCACGTGGCATTCTGCATTTACGTAGGTAGCTAATTGGGTGCAGAATCGTTGATATGAAAAATCTCATTAAGCTTAATTAACATTTAAGTCCAACAAAAGATTCCGTATTTGTTTTTTAGGTTTGGAACAAATATCAAACAAATGTGCGTTATATCTTGAGTTAATGCATATAGGTAGACTTACCAGACCTAGCTTTTTAACTATTACGAGCATTCCCTACAACTAAAAATTATATTCGTGGATTGCAAAGAAGACATATTCTTTTACTTTAAAACAAGTTTCAAATTGTCAGAAGAGCGTCAGTTTCACTAATATTAAAAAGTTTAATGAAATTGACTACAAACAAATCATTTAAAGAACATTGATGTCTGTATACAGATACATTTCAAAACTGCATCTGCAACTCACTTTAAATAAAAAGTTATCGATATCTCCGTACATGAGACCCAATCACCCAACCAACCATTACACGTGCCGAATTGTTTTGATCCCTAAACATATTATGTCCGATTGCCATCGCTTAGGGCGTTTCTAGGCCGACGTTACCGCCTAAACAACAGTGAATTGAAAAAAAAAGCTGGTAGGCATTTCCTAAATAAAACAGAGTTATATCTCTCTCTCTACTTGACTCGTAAATGAAAAGCGATAGACTAAAAACTGTCAAGTCGTTTCAATATTATTACAGGCTTTAATTACTACTCTTAAGAACACAAAAAATCCTACTCCATTTAAGTGTTCGAATTACCAGCACAGTAACTGATAATATCTTATTCATTAAAGAAGTAGAAACTCCTGAATCGGAAAGCATTTTAGGGGAATTAACCAATTTCTTACTCATCGCTTATCATATCAATTCCGATTAGAAAAGGCCAGTGTTATGAATGAAAACAAAACAAATGGACGTAGTAGGGAATTGCATCTCAGGAGTCGTTATCCAGCGCCCACGTACCATTCTCACTGAATCAGGCGACCTCGATCCTCGCTTCAAAAACAAAAAAAGCTAAGCTGTCCACAACGCAACACACGTGGGTGAGGCTGAGCATTGAACCTGTGGAATTATTGTCCTCAAAAAGCAAACAATATTGCCCCCCAAGACCATGTAAAATACCCAAAGTTAGAACTTCTAATATAATAAAAGCGCGGTGATGACCTGATGATGACTGTTAGTCTTAAAAACCCGAAGACTCATACTACATAGTAGATACCGAAAAATTATTCAAAAAGACTTGCTATTGTTTACAAAGCAACCTAGGTATTCAAGAGTCCATCGTCAAACTTTTTTTTAACAGAAGATAAATAGGAGATTCCATTCCATATTGGTAAAGAAGTTACAGAATAAATTTTAATAATTTTCTCCCATGAACGTCGCTTGGTATTCAACTGGCTCCACATAACTTCCGCACTTGGTACCTTGGGAGCAACTTTCCGAAATGGGAACTGCAGAGACCATCAGTCAACCACATTTTAACACTGTACACTTGAATGTTAACTCTGGAAGCATAACTTAACGTCCAAAATGGCTTAACTTGCACCACAGACAGACAATGGGTATTTGAACTTACGGCCTACGTTTTTCGTAACCTGCCGCGGCGGCTGCAAATGCGTCTGAGCGCTTCTCGCGTACAACACTGGCATGGTGGAAATCCGTTGGCAACAAAAGAAGGGTTTAAATTTAAGGGACTACAAGCGAAGGTCAGGTTCACCGCACTATTGTGTGTAATCCATTTGTGTGAATGGTTAATTTGAATTTGGAACACCGGTACCAGCCAGTGTTGTGGTACACGCTACGGCCGGCCGCACACTGTCCGCGCGCCACCTTCAGCCTACACTTATACCGGGCGATGAAACTAACGGAGCTGACCGCCCCATGAAAAATTCAAGCAACCCCAAATACACGCCATCGCGATGTGTTTTAATAATCATAAACAGAAAAATATGGCTACATTTCTACGTGAGGTACAAGGCACACGAAAGGTCGAGTTCCGCTTTCCTTCCGCGAGGATGTGGTGAAAATAGAGCCAGAGATAACAAAGGTCAGGTCAGGAATAGAACCGCTCGTGGCTTTAGGATCGTGGTGACCTTTGTCTCTGAAACTTAAGGACAGTTATCGCGATTCTCTTGACATTCCTGCTCTTGAGTTCATCTGATGAACCCTCGCAAGTGCAATGAGGTAGCTTAACATGCAATTTTAAGTTTCTTTCTGATTTAGTTAGATGAATGAGACAAATATCTCTTCAGACTGATTTAGGTGGATGAGTAAGATAATAAAAAAAAATAAAAAAAAATATGCGCCAGACAACACACCTCTTGTAATGGTCTCGAAGTAGGGATTATTAAATCCCTGTGTTACGAGGTACCACACAAGGAAATAAGCTAGGGGCGTCTCCCAGCACACCCAGACCTGAGTCAATTCAGAAAAGATCGTTTCCTGAATTGCCGGGAATCGAACCCGGGACACTACGGAAATCGAGGCGAGAATCCGTGCTACAGCACACTACGCCAATCGTGTCTTGATCAGTGGCGTCTTCCTGACGTGACTTGATCTTACACAGTGTGTTAAATATTACATACACCACTATATAAACACATAGGCCAGGCTGAATCACTCCAGTACCCGCGTCAGCGTCTAATGTAGCATTAATTTATATTCGTAAATAGGTCAACAGCCATGTTATTGAAATATTTGCAGAAATACTAACCAAGTCGTAATGTTGAATCTGCATAAAATGTTTTAGCAGGAAAAAAATATAAAGTTCTGGTTTAGAAAGTCAAATTAGAATTGCGGCCTGCAGTAATGAAATCGAGTCACCAACGCATTGCTAAATGCGGGCTATATGTTTTAAAAGAGTACAGACCGACAGACACGACCCAGAAATTAATAGATAACGAAGCCAAATCCGAAAATAATCCTAGTTTAACAAATGACACTAATCAAATTCTTATGAACAATAAATACTAAATTTCAAGTAGAGTTCAGTGTACTGCGAGGTTGCCGTGTGATTCCCAGGCGACTGACTATTATACATTTATTATGAAGTCGCTTCTGTATGTGGGAATAAAACCGACCGCTATTAATGAGTTACTCCAGGGACTGTCTAATAAGTGGCTCATCATTTCATTTGTCGTTTAGCTTTCAACTTAATTTTACGTATAACGTTTCTATAACTTCGTTGGCATACCTATCTGATATTTGGTATGGTCGGGCCACGTACTATCAACTCTTTCCGGACACGCATATGCAATTTGCAGGTGGTGTAGGGCCCTAGGGGTGAATTAAAAATAATAACACAAAACCACACAACGTAACTGCTGAAGTGATGTTGACTTATGTATTTAATAATTAAACGTGATCATCCGACATATTATTACGCAAAAGAACCAATAATTACTTACTTATTGACTGGATAAGTGTTCATATATTTAATATATTTTCTTAGTAACCGCATGTTTCTGTTGAAGTTACCAGCGATAAGCTTAAAGAATGGCTAAAAAATTAAGTTATGTTAACAGCTCAAATCGCAGAAATAAAGCAATCCTCCACATAATTGAATCTAAAAATACACACACCTTTGCCATTTAAAAAAGCCCAGAGCCATTCATCAAAGTGTTGTTTCGGACTAAAGCACTTCTTTCTTGTCGTGTATTAATGACCGACTAACTGTTGTACGACGGCCTTGGAGAGACCACAATGTCAAGATTACATTTTGGCCTGGCCACTGGGGGCACTGGGTGACCCTGCCGCGTCAGTTGAAAGTTTAACCGCGTTTCAATCGAGCTCGCCAACTCTTAGTTCAACTAGTTACTTGTGGCAAGTGTAGCCCTTGCATTGTCTTTGTGACCTATATTTTCTTCCAGACAGTTTTAATTGAGCTCTAACTGTTTTCCCCCAAGCAAGTTAAAAGTTGACATAATTATGATGACTTGTTTATTACCCAATAACTGAAGCATTTTACAATAATTCACACATCCGGACCACATTTCGATTGATCCGGAACTGAACTTTAAAACTGCCTAATTAGATTAGATTAATTAAAACTCATTTTCGAATCACACGTATATTAATGTAATGGTCTCGAAGTAGGGATTAATATATCCCTGTATTACGAGGTACCACACAAGGAAATAAGCCAGGGGCGTCTCTCGCACACCCAGATCCGAGTCGACCTAGAATCCAACCACGAGAAACCGTGCTACAGCGCACTACGCTAATCGTGTCGTCAAAAATGAAAATGTTAATCAATATTAAGATCATCAACGAAAATATAATTGATTAAAATAAATTAATACTATGTCACAACAATAATGATACAAAAACAATAAAATTACAAGTCAAACAAAAATGTAATAGTTGTCAGAGTCAAATGCATGTGAAATTTAAAATCCAAAAAATAAAATGAGATAAGATTTCGGGGAATTAGACAAGGTGATAAGGTGGTTCAAGAGTTAATGGTCTAACTGAATTTAAGATTCAGATCTCGTCGGTCCAAACGATCATCATTTTATCGCGATATGTGCTCTGTACGTACACAGCCACTTCTACCAACCCTATGGACTAAGTTTCAGAGACTTTAGTTTTCTAGGTTCCTAAGATATATCTCAAACATAAATGACCGTCGTTGCCTGTTTACTTGACAAGTTGCGAGCTCATACCGCATCAAATCTTTTTCCCATTCCTAACCTCGTCAACACGATCAGATGTAGGACGCGCATTCGTCCGGGTGCAAGCCGGTGTGAACGCGCCGAATCTTGCCGAGACACGCGACCGCTGCCAAATTAAAGTTGCGCAACAGTCGCACGATTGACGCAACGGCATCAGGGAATGCGGCCCGGCACGCGACAACACTATTTATGCGCGGGACCGACACTTACTAACTAATTGTGTATTGTTTAGCACCAATCAAATTACGTTGGAACATGGAAGTGTTAATGGTTTACAAGTTTGGTTTACGGCATTTGCTGTAATCATGCCAAAGCTTCACTCAATACCAGGTGAGCCCTAAACAGAGAGCTAAATTAAAATCGCTATAAGGTGTACACAGTGACATATTGAACTGATCGCAATGACTACTTATCAAGAAGCCTTAGCCAACTAAGAGTAGTTTGATAACCTACCATTAAATAGGAACCCTTTAAGCAAGGAGACATTTCAGTGTCTACTATTCGATGACAGGTGCTGCCTGACAAAGATGTGGAAAATGATAAACCAGCGCGTTTTCACATGCTGTCTATTAAGTTTCGGGAGAAGAAATCAAATCCTAGTAAAAGGGAATTTGACGATTAAAGTTGTTTCGAAATATATCATAGGCCCAAACTCTATAGGATAAAAGAACGAAGGAAGATAATTGAAATGTTGTAGTGAATGATTGAAATCAAAACGTCACGTTACTAGCTTCATTACCAGGAACCAGGAAATTATTCTAATAATGACTTCGTGAGCCACCGAAACCATAAACGCAGTTAAATTACAGTTGTTACGTATAGCTTTGGAACAAATTTTACGTTGTGTGAAGTTTTAACAACTTGATTTAAAAAATATATTGTGGTATAAAACTAACCTACATATTCAATTACTGGAGTTGAAAGCTCCTGTAAGCTGAGTGACAGCAACAAACAAAAGGTAGTTTAGAAAATTATACACACCGGAGCTTTTGCTGCACACATTTGCAAAATTTAGGCAATAATTACTTATTTTGTGAACGTTCGTTCTCTCACGTCACAATTTGTCATTTCAGATCAATGGCCTCTATCACAAAAAGTAAACTATTTATTTTAAATCTTTAAGCGATCATTCTAATCCGGTATTCAAGAGTAATGACAGAGCACCCATTTTTGCATGCGCGTCCACCTGTTTACTCGGCCAACTGACCCGCGACCGACGACCTCCAATCGTCAATAGATCTACCACGGCATCTCGAAACAAACAAGTGAGTTTTAATCCTATCCACAGATACACTCATTGCCTTCTGACAACAAGAACGAGAATGAGACCGAGTATCGCCCCATCACAACGAACGTTCGAGTTCACGAGGTAGCAAGCAACGTCGAACGGTGAATCATCGCGTGATGAGATTTAAGCCGTTGTTGGACTGGCCTCCTTTTAAAAGCGATTATCAATATTTGGACACTTACATTTTCGATAGTTCACGAACAATATTTGATAAAATTAAATTTAAAACTTGAAGATCAATAGCCGGAAAAGAGGTCAGAGACAGGGGCGATAATCTAATAAAAAATGACAAACTATAAAGTGTTTTCGGCAGAACAAAAAGCAAAGAACAACAAGAGTGCACGATTGTCGTTTAGATTGCGCTGGACCGTTAGGGCTCGAATGTGAGATCATTGGGAGCTTTGTGACTTGAGTCTTTGTGGGACACTGCTATATTTAACACGTGGTGAGACATAGAATAATATCCACTGTTTGGTGTATGATTCACGAACTTAAATAATTACGAAACAAGAATTCAAACAACTGACTAGGAGAGAAAATGAACCACTTTAGTTCACCAATTCAGATTGAAACATTTTCTGCTGCGAACATTAGTAGTAGCACTAGTTATATTAAAAGCAGTTTAACTATTGCAGCGCCATAATAACTCTGCAATAGTGTTAACAGAAAATAGTTTCAATTACGACAAACTGAGTGATGGTTTAAAAAAATACAGGAATGTAAATTGAAAAAGATTTTCACTCACCTTTAGTCGCCACTGGGATGGATTGTCGCGTCATGTCCTAAAACGGAAACAACAAATTAGTATTCTTCATTATTACATACAGACATTATTACGTAGCAGCATGAGCAAAGTAAGAAAGATAAAAAGCGGAGGGCATCAAACCAACTACCTAAATACTGTATTTACAAAGAATGTTTCGGAAAGAATTTGGAAGAAGTCATTTCGCAGCAAGATGGAAAAAGAAAAAGAAGGAGCCGTTCTTAAAAACTCTTTGTTCGATCAACCAATACCTTCACCACACTTTAAATCCAAAATGACGCATAACATGTATATTATACTAAAACCAACATTGCAGTCAGTTTAAAAAAAGGTTAAAGTTTGAAATAAAATATTTTGGTTCAGTAATCAAGAAGAGTTCAGCATAATTATGGTGAAATATAAAACGTTACATCTTCATAATTTAGGCAATTTTTTGTCTCTACAGCTGAAGGTAAAACAATTCTCACATCTCATATGTTTGGTAGGACTGAAGGTATTGTCGTACAAAAGGTACGAGTATCTATGGTGGGTTCCCAAAAATTTTCAAGTTACCCCCTAAAAGTAACCGTACTAGATGATACGCCCCGCATTGGCAGTGATTCCGCAATTTCGCACTTTCAAAAACAACGCAATCTGGATGATGACATGCGGGCCGATACTGAACACTTTATTGCCGCTGTTCAGGTAAGCAACATGGTACTCACTATATTAGTTACTCTAGCTTTTTGAAAGAAGTACCCTTGATTGGAAAGGTCTTAAAAAATTATGTTTTTTTTCATATTTTCAAATGCGGTTGTCACAGAATAATAAAGTAATAAGGATGTTACTAAAATAAAACCGGGGTTTGATTTTCATCTCCCCTACATTAAAGTTGTGTTGTTAAAATAATGGAATCTTTACGGACGATTATTGGTTTTAGTCATTTTACTATCTATTCCCATAAAGAAATCAAACACGGTAACAGTAACTACGCTTATCAGTAGTACCAACACTAATCAGCCTAACAACTTTAACTAATCGTTAATTAACCGTAATAAAGCAAATGGCACCGTAAACAAATGGTGCTTGCCTGTCTACCGAAAGCAGTCCAATTATGGAAATTTGTTTACACTTGTTTAGTACTTAATGGATTTACTGTGACCAAGAGAACCGTTTTTTGATTTAAAGCACAAGCTTTTTGCAGTTGGGGTCCTGATAAAATTAATGAATCAGATAAATCAAATATCCCAAAAGACCCCAATACAGGCTTCGCTCGCAGTAAATTAATTTAAACTATCAAAATAACTGTGATTGATAAAACTCAAACAGAGCATAACTCTTTAATGGCTACTGCAAGGAACTGACATTGAATTAGTTAGCTAAAAAGGTCAGAACCCCCCACCGTGTGCTGGTTTAATTTGATCCATACTTCGAGGGCCATCCTGCTCATTTTTGCGCTACTAACACGCGCCGTTCATCCAATCTTTACCCAGTAATGTATAATTAATGGAAGCCGCAGATTTAGATTATTAATAAGCCGTAGTTTATTCGATCTAACTAGGCCGCCATGTGCTGAGTTGAAGGACAGTTGTTAAACGTCGATGGAATGTGCAATACTAATGCTGCAGCATTCAGATCATTACTCCGGCTACTAATCTCCGGCATCTGAATGCTGCAGCATACTAATGCTGCAGCATTCAGATAATTACAATGAATGAAAGACACGCTGTCTTTCATTCATTGTAATTTTTAAGCCAATCGTATAAAATTATCGTGATAATGATTCCTACGTTTGGGAATCCGTATTGAATTTTACTACCCTTGTGAAAGGAACAGACCTTTGTGAACGATCCCTTTATGACAGTTTTAAAACCCAATATATTATCCAATATAATATATTAATTCTTCGGTAGCAGGTTTTAAAGCACAATTTACTCCAAGTCAAACCAGATGAGGAATTTGGGTACATTTTTATTAGGATGTTGTTACATCACAAAAAATAATTATGAAAAAAAAATAAGAAGATGATACAATTTGGAATCTGTCTGGCATTCGGCCAGACAGCACAGGCTCTACTTTAAATAGCTATAGTTATCATAGTTAAATAAATATGGTAATTATATAATATTTTTACGACATTAGCTTGTACCTAATAGTTACACAGTAGTTTGAACTAGTTTCAAACCATAAAAGATCCCGTGCATTTTTTACCGAAATGACTCAAAAAATCAAGTTTGTAGCTGAAATCATTAATTCTTGAATTGGAATACTACCATTTTCCAAGTTAAACTTTAAAGGTTAGATCTATCCATAGTTAATCGTAACAGATAAAGTGTCAGACGTCATTCACGAAAGCGAAATTTAACTCTAATAATATCCATCAAAGAACTTTCGATGAAAGCAGCAAAAGTTAATTACTTAAATCCCGACCTAGTTTGATAGTGACGCGAAATATGAAGATTAAATCTTAGTCAGCACCCCATTAGCGGGAAATACCTTTATTCAAGTGGGGCAAGAGGCGCGAGGTACAAGTCGCAATTTCCTCATTTGAAATCATTTCTGTTTATTTCCTTCGAGGAATGATTGCGAACTTGATGGAATGCTATTTATGGGCGGCGCTAACAATAACTTACTTATTATTTTACTGGCTGTCCGTCAGCGGTTTCGCCCGCGTTGACAGTCTTTCCTGTCAATTTATAGCCTAAATTAAAAAATAAATATAGCCTATGTCACTCCCTGATAGTGATAATGTAGCTTCATAATTTACATTCGTGAAATAATTTTTAAAATCGGTGCAGTAGTTTCGGAGCCTATTCAATGCAAGCAAACAAATCTTTCCGTTATCGTTCAAGGTATCGTTAAAGGAAACAATAAGCTAAAGTATTTAGAAATGAAAACGGTTACTGCGTTGTTTTAGTTATAAAAAAAGCGTTAATTTTACAATCTGTAGAGATGAAATTTAATACAGTGTTGTCAGTCTGTTATCAAAAAAACTCGACCTTGACATAAAAAAATGTTCAAGAATGAATTATTTGCATAAATAACCTACATGGTGTTACTTTAACGTGCGCCAAAATTTCAAAATAAGTATTAGGTATGTAATAATACTGAGAGATTCAATCAAAATTTTCTTGTAATGAATTCTTGTGAATTTATAAAATCTTCGAAAACCACGCCGGATGTGTAATTTCCGTAGGATTAAGTAGCTAGCTTGGCAAATTAGCGTGAGAACATGAGTTTCCGCGTTTGTTACGTTGTAACAAGCCTCTTTAGCGTAATCTGACTGCACGTGGAGAGAATTGCACACTAAATAAGGAAGAGTGTACAATGGTAAACACCGCTGCTGGGACTCGCTGGGAGGAAACACTATCGCTGAACGAGTGCGGCACAAATGCTGCCGCAAGCGCTTCAAGCTCATTGTAACAGAGTACATCACTTCACCACAAGACCACAACACACGAATGCTGGCAGTTTTGTTTCCTCAATTTCTCATTCATACTTGGGGTGAAATGACTATTGCTTACAATCAATTATTATGTTAGAATGTTAGTTACACGGCGATTTGTTGAAAGTATGTATGTTTTTACATTTAACATTTCTAAAGTAAGAGATTCAATTGACTTTTCAGCGTCCTTCATAGAACTCACCCTGGTAATCTTGGTATACATTCTCTTAAAACTTACGAAAATAAAAACAGTTTTATTTTTTGCAGCAATGCCAGAGACATTACGACTATTCGTACAGAGGGACATCAACAGTAATAACTGTAAGTAAACCATTTACCACGAGGAGGACATTAAATAGCTCCTCAAATTGCCCGGAATTGTAATCTCTTCCAGGAGGCTGGGCTGGCAGTAATTTACTCCAGCCCTATTATACGGGACGTATCCCAACGACTTGGGACGAGAAAAAAGATAATCTCCAAGAAAGGGATTAGGAGTTGAGGATCGTGGAACAAAACGACTGCAATTATTCAAAGATTGAGTGAAGAGTATGAGGTAAAAATGACTTTTCTGAAATGAACAGGAGTTGTTTTACTAATTTATTTGGTATGCAAAAACCAACAAACACGTGCCGCAACACTTTTGTTAGGTTGTTGGGAAGGGAGTCCTGATAAGCCAATTAATATATTATTTACACCTAAGAGGTAAAGAAAGATGTGCTTATATTTTTACAATGTGAATTAACAACAATTTCATTCAATTACCGACACCATTCATGATTACATCCGTAGACAGATTGTATGAGGCTAATCAGGTGCAAAATTAACTTTTTTGTAGGAGCAGCTTATTTGCGCCCGGTAGCAAAGTCATTATCATCAACAAAAGATACCTTTAATAGGCCTTTCACGAAGATTCATATAGGCAAGCTCACAGGATGAAATTTATTAACATTAATGACAAAAGACATTGTACGATTTGAAAGTAGTGAAGAATAAGGAAACAAAGAGTTGTCATTCAAGTCGGGAAATGAATGCGTTTACAAGTCATTTCTACGTAGGTTGTTTGAATAAAACAGCTTAAAAGAACGTGTAGGAACAAAGGAAGTTTCAAATATCCAGTAATCGGCTTTGCAGTTTGTCGGAATCCTTAGTAGATGGTTTGCTTACTCTCATTATGTATTTAAGATTCACTTCGTTGCACAAGATAAGTTTGTTTAATTAATTTTAGATAAGTACACCGCGCCGTACTCAACAAATATTCACCTCCAATCTAAATAATATAATAAATGATTCACTGTTAGTATAACGGCAATTTAATACATATTCATTCATACAGGTCTCATCGAATACTAACGTATGAGTAGATCGGCTCCGGTAGCTAACTAAAAGGTTAAATAATAATGCCTATTGTGCTAATATTATACAGTACACACTACACAACATCAAACTGATTGGATCGGGTTTTTGTCACGCCCACGCAATCCGGCAAATCGAATCGGTTTATTGAAAGCGTACAACAAAGGTGTGACAATGACAAAATCGCAATCCATCAACAAAACACCATAACAAGCCGTTCGTGTGCAAATCATAGATCGTGGAGCAACGTAATCGTAAAGTGAGGAAATAAATAAGGTGTTGGTAGCGTCGGCGCCAATCCGACGTGATGTGATGAGTAAGTGCGAGACTGTACCGATCGAGAGTTGCGCACGGGCAGCGTGTGGCCGGAGTCCCCGGCGCCTTCGCCCTCGGCGCCCTCGCGCAGGAAGCCGCCGTCGTCCGACGAGGAGCCCGAGGGATCCTTGCGGCGCGCCATGTCAAACAATCACGTGCCAATCATACCACACAATGTAAACAACTTACGGGACGCTCCGCAGCCTCACCGTCCGTCGCAGTCATTTTATTATAAAAAATAGATGGAGAGCGGCACGAACCTATTGTTCTACTTCGAGTGGAAAGTGATACTGGAATGCTAACATGACCGACTGTGAAAAATCGATGCGACCCGGTGTCCGGCGTGCGTCAGACGTACCCATAGAAGTGGAAAGGTCGTTCGGCCATCAATCAGGTCTGATCGGACCCGTCTGTGCGTATGACACGCAACTATTGTTTGGATTGTTTACCAGACATACAATCTTAACGTAATTACACTCATTTACCTCTGTTTACATGTTTTCGTCCAATTGATAGTCTTATTTCTTTCTAAGTTAAATGCTTTGTGTTTTTGTGTACTGTGTCATTTGCTAGGCGGCGTGCGCTAACAAACGGCGTTGCCTAGGTAACGGTGCAGTTTCGAACAAAAATATTCCACAAGCGATGATCGCCACTAGGTGCAAGTCGCAAAATGATCACCTGCCAGTTGATGATGTATGGGAACATTTCTACATTTCCCCTGCGGTTGCACGACAGCCGTGACACCGGTTCAATCGCCAGTTCTGCTCATTCATAGGCAGATCGAGTTTTCACTTTAGATTTCACAGATACTCTTCATGTTTGAAACTCGTGAATTCGTAATCTTTGCTAAATTATGAAACTTGATATGGTAATTTTTATAGTTATAGTAATAAGCCAGGTAAAGGTCCATGAGCTGGGAGCACATTCGCCTATGCCGGTTTTGCGAGTCCAACTGTGGCTCGGTGTCGATTAGCAACGTGTCTCACGACCCAAACAATGAGAGTGATCGCTGCTTGGTACGCGGCTCGAACGCCTTGCCTAATCGATAAACCTAACTAGAGCTCCCGTTCGATGCTTTCGCGAAAGTGAAGTACATTCGATTAGAGAAACAAAAAAACTGTTTGCTGCGAAAGCAAGCGACCGCGATTGTAGGCTTCGCGCTAATATTAGGTCGATTCCACTTTTTCGACCTTAGCTTTGCTTTTACTGCAAAGAAATGGTTTCCGCGCTGCAGGAATTAATTGCATTACTGTTAGTGGCCACTTCGCATATATTAAAGTCAAAAGCAAGGTTATGGACTGAAAGTTTAATTACTGCTCTTAAATCTGTTAATTACTGAATGCAAATCACTACATGACTTTTGTCTAAGCTATACAATGGCAGTAATGAGGTGTAAGTAATGCCTTTGTACTGTAGTTCTACAATTGTTGCTACTACAAGCAAGCGAGCTCTAGTAGTTGTGTGGTTTGTTGACCTTTGATTGTTCACACTTGACATTAATGCAACTGTAAAATATGTAGTGTTACCCGGCATGACAACTACACAGGATATAACAGACTTGTGTTAAATGATGGTGGGATTTGGTGTGGTCATAGTAGAATGAGAATCGTATGATGTCTCTATTTCGACGAACTGGAATGCAACGGTTGAGAGAATATTTCTAAACTCATATTTCACATTTAGAGGTGAATTTAGATCTTTTACTCGTACTGGATAATGATCTCAAATTAGGTAAGAACAGTTGATGCAAGTAGAGTTCGGAGGGGATGGTTGATACCACTAATTTGGTCAAAAATTCGCTTACCGGATAGACATTATTTTTACGTGACTTTACACTGCTTGTTCAGTAAGGTTTGGTAAGTAATTTGATCATAATAGAGATATTCCTAAGTATTGTCGACTGACTTGTGGTTAATCGAGAAGGCGTATTTTGTTCTTACACAACTTTCACTTCATCATAGTCAAGAGATATCATAATATTCTCACAGTACTTTACCAGTGTAATGTAATTGAAAGTACCAGGCGCTCATAGTCAGCCGAGAGACTCACCCTGGCGAGTTTGTTGGGCATCGGCTGCAGGTGCGGCGTATGCCTCGCGCCGGCCAGCTCGGGGTTGAGCGCGAGGATGGCGTCGATCTCCACCTCCTTGCCCTTCGTCTCGCCGCGCTCGTACCACTCCACCGTGACGGAGCGCGACTCCGCGTTAACGCCGGACACGATGGCTGAGTGGATCCGGCCTGGAACAAGATGGGTTTTATATTAGATGTTTTTCTTTCAGCTTCTTTTCAATTAAGTAAAAATATAAATGTGCTGATGGGTCTTTAGGAAAGCAATACATTAAGATATTTTTCTGACATTAAACATCTGATTCGCCAGATTTTGTCTGGTGGGTGGGTGTTTTTAGCCAAAATGCAAGGTAGGATATAGTCGTAAACTATTATTTTCTCTTGCAAAATAATTTAAGCGTAGCAGCATAGAAATGAACAAAACTTGCGTACAGTTCCTAAAAATTCTCAATTAAAACATACAGATACTTGGTGGTTAAAATGTCACCTAAGTTTTGTAATTTAAAATGTTTGCTTGCAAACTAAGTGTAGGCTTAGTTAAAAATGAATTTATAAAAGCACTTAAATCACTATGGCTTCGTTAGCAACAGTTACAAGAATCGAACAGTATATTTGAACAGATGTTAAGAATAAATAAGCACGGTATTTCGTCATATCACAGCAAATAATAAACACAACAAAGACTCCTAAGACTTGCAATTTGCATCAGGCAGAAAAAATTGTGGCAAAACATGCAGATATTAGCGGGTTATCTTTACTAATATCATACAGAGGAAAGATTTGAATTTTCGTTTGTTTGCATTGAATAGGCTCCGAATGTACAGGACCGATTTAAAAAAATATTCTATCATGAGAGTCCCATATGATCGCTGATGAACATTTTGATAGCGATACCGGGGTGGGCAGCTAGTTCATAATAAGGAAGGAAGGTATTTTTTTTACTAAAAATACATTTATTTATCGCGTGTGGGGAGAGGTGGTAGAGCTTGTCTAATCTGAAACGACGCGTCCCTCCACCGCATTCACGCACACATAAAGTAAAGTAATTAATTTAGCCTATAATGTCCCACTGCAATCGCTAAAATAATTGAGTATGGGTTTTGACTTCATATACAATTTTCAAATATGGAAGCAATAAACAAGTAGTGTGGAGCGTAATTTCTAGTTAGACAAGCTCCAGCACACTACGAGTATAGTCTAGAACAAAAAGGGCTGACTAGAAACCTTAATCTAACGTCCCCTAACCCGCTGAGGCGGCAAGGACTGGCACACTCCATTGAATTAAATTATGGAGGAGCTCCATCAGACATATTAGTTTCATGCCTTTAAGTACACAACACACTAGTGAAAGCAAGTATTAGCGAAATTGGTTCGCAAGTTCGATTCCGATTCAGGACTTTTTTGGAGGCTACGCGTCTGGATCTCTTTCTATTAAAGATTTAAGTAAGATGATTAGTCTTAAGCACCATAATACAGGTAGCTATGATGGTGCTCAAGCATAGTTTGAGGTACAATGTGTGAAGATAGAAATATATAAGAGATTAGTAGAAGAATACAGAGCAACTATCCTAAAACTCAAAACTGTATAAGAATACAGAGAGAGCAACTATCCAAAAACTCAAAACATTACGAAACGGGATATCCACAAAACGACCTAATATAAGGTTGGGGAAAAAGTCTTTTCGCATATACCTATACTTCATTCATTATAACATTAGAAATAAGAAGCAGGGGGGCTAAAATGAATGACAATTTGCATTTGACGTTGCTATGACGATAACATACCTGAGTATAACCTGGCAAAATTGAAAACCCCTTCCGCCACAACGTATGAAGGGATTTTGTAACATTTTAGATTTGGTAGAGTTATAGTGACAGTAAAAATGAAAACCCCTGCCTGTTTTAGGTTTTTACATCGACAATATAGTTTGATGCAAGACAAAATAATTCTTTTAAGCAAAAGCCTCATAAATTCTGAAGTTTCTTTACTTTAAATTAAAACTCTTTACTTTAACTTTAAAGAACAATTAAGTGTGACAGCTGCTATTTATGTGGATTTTAATAAATTCGGCATAAATCTTAAAAGCAATGATGTTTATTGTACTTTTACCACAAAGTGTACCCTAAAAATAACCTTTTTCACTTCTGTCTAATGCTATAATGAATGGAGTATAGTACATATGTATGAACTTATACCATTTTTATCTGGCTGGTTTTGGTATCATTGAAAGTTTAAATTTTAAAGGAGATAATTTCAAATTCAAATTATGAAAATGTTTCATTTGTTTTTCTTACTGTCAAGATGAGTGAATCTAATGAAGAAATTCGACACATTTTAAAATTTTACTACACAAAGGTAAAAACACAAGCCGCGAAATTTGCGATGTTTATGGACCTAGTGCAGTGTCTGTGAGAGGAGCACAAATTTGGTTTAAACGTTCAATCTGGAAATTTTGATGTCAAAGATGCACGTCGTTCTGGTCGCCCTATTACGGATAAAATGGATGCCATTTTTGAAAAGGTGGAGCAAGATCGGCATATCAGTAGTTAGGGCGTAGCTGAAGAACTGGAAATTGACCACAAAACAGTTTTGGCACCTTTGAAAAAAACTGGGTACACAAAAAAACTCGATATTTGGGTACCTCACGAGCTCACTGAAAGAAACCTTATGAACCGTGTACTCCTTCGTAATTCTATATTACGACGTAATGAAACCGAACCATTTTTGAAGAAGCTGATAACTGGTGATGAAAAGTTGATCACGTACGACAAGAACGTGCGAAAAAGGTCGTGGTCAAAGGCCGGTCAGGCTTCACAGACTGTGGCGAAACCCGGAAAACTTAACTCGCAACAAGGTGATGCTGTGTGTGTGGTGGGATTGGAAGGGCATTATGAGCTGTTTCCACCATGCAGGACCATCGATTTTGCACCCTACTGCGAACAACTGATCAGATTAAAGCAAGAAGTTAAGAGAAAGTGACCGGAATTAATCAACAGAAAGCGTGTGGTTTTTCATCATGATAACGCTAGACCTCACACATCTTTAGCCACTCAGCAAAAATTAAGAGAGTTTGGCTGGGAGGTGTTAATGCACCCGCCGTATAGTCCTGCCCGACCTTGTTACCTTCAGATTTCCACGATTTCCACCTGTTTCGGTCTCTTCAGAATTATTTAGGCAGTGTAAGGTTAACGTCACGAGAGCACTGCCAAAACCACTTGTCGCGGTATTTCGATCAGAAGACTCAAAATTCCTCTAGCAATGGGATCATGTCCCTACCTACAAAATGGTAAAAAGTAATCGAACAAAATGGCACCTACATACTTTAGTTAAATATGAACAAATGTTTTGAATTTTCTTAAAAAATGCGAAGAAACTTTTTCCCCAACCTATTATTTTAATAGTGTATACTTTAACTTCTGACGCTTTTTAAAAGTTTTGAACATCTCTTTTTGCATAATACAGATGCTAGTAAAAGGGAACAACCTAATTATATATATGAGGACAAGGTCAGTGACCTTCCTCAGTCCGACAGGCGAGTTCCTTTTTATTAGCCGCCGGCAGAACCCGCCCAGCCAACATTAACAACAGTAGACACGTGGTAACAAAGCGTTAACTATACAAACTGTGAAACAGTAGTAACGTGTATAAGCCATAACAGCAACACCAACGGACTAAGATCAAAGACTGTCTTTGGTGGAGGTATTTCGGTTGAATAGTCATTTGTTTGTTCTTGTTTAGCTTCTTTTCATAAAAATCAAAAATTGCAACATTTACATATTTTTATTCAACATTTCAAATTTTAAACGCAAGCTCGGTTCTGCGGGTGATTTTCTTTTGTATCTCTGATTGTTTTTTATATTTTTATCTTTATTTTACTTTTGATTTGTATACCTTTATTTCTATTATGTAAGATTAGTACAAAAATGAAAAAAATATATATAGTTAGTTGTTAAGAAATGCTGTACCTATTTCCAAAATCGCTGTGTACGCCTCTTAAGGGTATGCATATATATAAAAATTACTTATCTTTAATTTTAAAATGAATGTATACACGGTGTCGGGTTTCATGTGGTCCAAACGAAAACCATCGATAGAGGGGTCCAGGGGCTACTCTAAGAATTTTTATTTTTTGACATGAAGCTCTTGTCGTAGCTGATTGAAATTTTACAAGTAGTGGGTCCACATAGTAGGCAAGTTTTTGAAATGGGTCCTGAAGTTTTATGTCATGTGCTTTTTTGGAGTTACACCACCCTAAAGAAAGAAGTAAAAAATCACCTAATAAAAAAAGTTCCCTGTTTATTTTTTTTTTGCAGAAAATAATTAGCCTGAGTTACAACTGTAGTGGTGTAATGAAAGGCCTTTTAATTGTTCACATTCACAAAAAAATTAAGGTTCTAGTAATAATACTTTAGGAGAAATCATTAAAAAAAAATGCGTCATTTTGGGTACTAAGAAAAAATATAGAAAAATGCTGTTTTCTCGAAAACTATAAATTTTCGCGGAACATACATGGGGGTCCTTAGAGTAGCCCCTGTACCCCTCTATCGATGGTTTTCGTTTGGACCACATGAAACCCGACACCGTGTATATGTATACTGTTGGTGTACCTTATAAATAAATAAACTGAAACTCTAATCTGGTCTTTTATTCCTCAATGAAACAGAGAAAGCTCTGAGAGTAGAGTAACGAAACCAGAACCCGCATCTGTTGTTTATGGATACTAAATATACGTGAACCAATATCGTAAGTGATTGCTACTAGTACTAGTACATGTTACCTAGCACCTATGCCAAATCGTAAATCAATACTATAACTAAAATAACTATAAGCAAATCAATACCGCTTTGTTTATGAATTTTTTATGAAGTATGGATATCTGGCACAGCTCCACACGCGGCCATCTGACTTAAAAACATACCATTACAGAAATTTACACCCAAACTTCATCTATTGTCACATCAATGTTTGTCTTGGTTGAAAACCTTACGACCCCCGCCCTGCAATCAATACTATAACTAAACTAATTCAGACCGGATGGAGCCGCTCAGCCAAGATCAAAGAAGTGTGGCCTCAAGTTGTGCCTGGTAGCCCTGGTAGCATAATAAATGACTGCACCTGATTTAATCCTGAATATATAGTCCTACGTTCATTGTGGCAGTAACTTAAAGCAAAAATATTAGTTTCAGAAAAACCCGGCAAAAATAAGGCCCAGCGGCCCCTGATCAGGGTAGAGAGAATTGGCTAAGCATTTTCAGGCAGCCGCCCGATGAAAATAACAAAAACGGAAGAAAAGGTATGTATCAGCCAGACAGAAATGCTAGTCGATTGACGAAATACTCCACAGCAGACTAAGAGTTTTCCACGGCATACCGCGCAGTGGAGGTAGGGGTACATTGTGGAACTAGTATTGTGTAGTGTTTAGTATTGTGTAGACTAATGATTTGCGACGTGCGGGATCAATGGCGCCGGTAATGAATCGTCCCGACGAAAGCACCGTCATGCAAACTATTTGCACTTTCACGACAATGATGAGGTGCTTTATTTCCGTGGAAACTGATAGTCATTCACGAGAAAACCTTGAACTTTGAAAAAAAACTGCATAGAAACAGTGTGGACTTCATTCCCTTATCAGAAAAGGAATTGAGTTTGCAGCAATGATATTTTAGCGTATCCCCGCCAGTGTTGCTTTCGAAATGTGGTTGAATGTACTTCGCAACTACAGATATTGTAATAAAAGTAATAGGGATATTATTATGATAGTAGATTTCAGCCACAGAACAAGTACAAATATGCATAACATTATTATTTGTCGAAGGTCCCTGTCAAACTCACGATCTCTAGATATGCAACATTGCTACTAAGCCAGTATTAATATCACAGTCTTGGCTGAAGACCAAAGTAAACCCTGAAATCATCTAAGAGCGCGTATATACCACTTCAATAAAAACGTAACATTGTTTTGATTCCACAACGATAAAGGTAATTAAGCTATCGAACACCATACCGTTACCACAGTTACGCTCTGCGTGCGACCGAATCAACGAAAGTGGAACGAATGCCGAAAAAGCGCTAGTGGTGGTAATATACTGTCAGATACTTATGTCAAATCTCAGCCTACAACTGATCAGTCAAAAGCAGGTTTTGAGAAAAGAGGACAAAAAGGGAAGCATGACAGAAACTACAAGACTGGAAATGAATTAGAAGTTGCCGCGGATAGTAGTTATCGTCATTGGTTAAGAGTTTGGTTTTTGCGTTTGGGGTAGATCGTAAATGTCGCATTGTTTAGGGTTTTCGTGATTATTTAGCTGAATTTAAATTAAGTATAAATTATCTCTCTATTATTGAATGCACCTTTTAATTTCATAATTATAACTTTAGCTGTGTACAGTAATTTTTAAGTGTGTTATCAATTAAAAAAAACGGGTTTTTTTTTTTTATACTACGTCGGTGACAATCAAGCACGCGGACCGCCTGATGGTAAGCGGTTATCGCGGCCTATGGACGCGTGCAACACCAGGGGTATCACTCGCGCGTTGTCGACCCTGTAAAAACCTTTTCAAACCCCTCTTGAAGAACTCCATACTATAACTCATCGGGAAAACCTCGGCAGGGAGTTCATTCCACAATTTAAGCGTCCTCGGAAGGTTTTTATTTGATTTAGCAAATAATTGGCGACTACCTAATTTTAGACAATTCAATGTCTTTTTAAATAGTATAATACCAACAATAATAGAGCAAAAATGTAAGTTTCAATTCAAGGAAATAATCACGAAAATCTTACAAAAATGCAACGTTTTCGATCCACCCCCAGCTAACGCTCTTAAGAACAAGTCATCGCCATTAGAACTGCCTTAAAACCACCAACGACCCTTCTATCTATAACATGTATATATTTTTTACAATACCTTGCAAACAGGAAGATATTTTATCTGTTAAAATGATTCACAAAACAGTTTCCTAGATATATTTTGATTGATACTATCTTAAAAAAGTATGTGGCTAAAAAAATACAGTAAATAGCGAATCTCATTCTACTAAGATAAGAGTGTGTACCAAACACGCTAAGAAGGAAGTAACTTAATGCTACAAACGAATGCATGTATAGTTCAATTATCTCATTGCTAAGATGCAAGAGTAATGAATTAATTATAGCGTTAATCAACTCAACATTTTATCATTATTTGTTTAGTTTTATGACTAACTGCTTTCATGTGAAAGTGGGTTTACTTTAGACTAACCGAGCGAATACTCATTCTATCTTCACTCTGACAAATTATCTTGGTGTACACAATGTCATTGGACAGTTAGAATAAGCATTCGCTCGTTGGTCTGATCTAAACCAACCTTAAGACATAGGAGTGCCAAGTAACAACATACATAATATATAATGAGTGTCAACACTGATTTTATTAATTTAAAATCATAAATCCACCAATTATATGAAAAACGAGCTGCCCAGATAGACTTCGTTCTGTCAAAATGTTTGACATCGTGTCCATTTTGCCCGATTTTCTCCGACATTGATTTACATTTACCTACGGTTATTTTTCACTGAATGTTGTGTTTAATCACAGTAAAATATAGCCTATATCACTCCTGAATAATTTAGCGTTCTGTTAGTAAAATAATTTTTCAAAAACATGCTCGGAAATATTGTCATTACTTTTAAATAAAGAACACGCGAAGTATCATATTTACGTAGAATGAAAACCCAAAATCACTTCCCGGCGCGTTCTTTGAATTTCGAACGAAGAGCGCGCCGGCAATGTTGTATGAAACGGTGTGCTGTTTGAATTTAGAACTCTTTCATCTATCGTACACATTGCGTTCTCGTGGCTGTATAGCCACAGATGCGTTTACCTTTCGGCACAAATTGTAAAATAAAAAAAACAAAGTGGCGGTAAAGCGGAGTTGTTATTTTGTTAATAATATTAATTAAATTTATTATGTAAAAGGCCCTTTTTATTTCCTTGCATTTTTTTAAGAAAAGCACTATATGCCTCGGCCGAAATGGCAATTGCCTGTCTCGTATCATTGAAGTCCTCGCCTGCGGTTCGGCCTTCAAACTCATACTCGACCTGCAATTGCCTATTTCGCTGCCTTTGCAATAATGTACTATTCCCGATCGGATCAGTAGTTTTGGAGCCTATACAATACAAACAATCAAATCTTTTCTCTTTATAATATTAGAATAGATAATATTCATGGCAACATTGTAATAAATAAATTATGTCATTGTAAGGGTTCCTGATAAAGTTTTATCTATTACTTACAAACATACATACATACATACATCCTCACAAACTTTCGCATTTATAATATTAAGTAAGATTTTCAATTGGAAAGCATATTGAATGAGTTTAGTCAGTCGAAATGTACCGATGACTAATAAAAGTAAATTGTCAAAAATAATGTAATTTTTTTGGATGATACCTGAACTTTTAAGTATTTGATACCGCTCAACGGAGAGATGTCGATAAAACAAATATCGTATGAGCAATGCGAGAAATGCATGGCCAACTGCCAAATAGTCACCGTGACACCAATCTACGGAGACCTTTCATTCCGAGGAGCTCTTGAGGTGGATAGATCAAAGTAAAGTGGTGCTTACTTGCTAGCAGTAAGTTCGGTCGTCGTTGTGTCATTGACCCGTTACCGCACCGCTTTGCGCTAATTATAATCCAGTTGCGTTTCCTTATCCGTAGTCCGCACCCCACTAATCCTGCTAGACTGAGTTCGAGGACATGAAATGTCCATTCTTAGGTTGGCACTTAAAAGCAGGTAAATTGTTTATGTAAGTGTATTTCGTGTAAGATTTGCCCATACCACACTAGACTTTAAGAGGCTATTTTGTTTAAAATGTATCCGAATGGTTTTCTCTTTTCATAACCTGTAGTGTAGAGTGCAGTGCGTGTGCTTCAAGAGCACATGACGCCACATCCAGATAATTGTCTACTAACAAATAATTACACCTGACAGGTAAAAGTGGAATGAAACTTGCTCACGCCATTTAAGTTTCCCACGGTCAAGTTTGCAACAAGGGAGAAGACTCGATGCACAATTATTGTAGAGAACGCACTCAATAGACCATACTTAGGCTGCTTTTCCATCAGAAATGGAAGCTATGCTACGTTGTTGTGAATGCGTTTGATATCCATCAATCATATTCATTGGTCCAAATAGCATAGTACTGGTTGAAACGGGTTCTAAGCTATGTTTTTATATGAATGCCTTACCAAAACTGTCGATACGTCGCATAGTTCGAGCTGCGCATCTTCCTCTCACAGCTACTTTGCGGTGGGGCTTCTTCGTAGCACATCTTACCCGCGCCGTTACATAGCATAGCATCAGTGAAAACACACATATCTGGTGAAAAAGCAGCCTTAAGCCTGGCATCAGAAAAGCAGGCTTGAACACATGAGCCCAACGACAAAGATGTTTTATTAATGAAAGCATCAGCCCGTCCGTCAGCTATCACGCTATCAATCATGGTGTACCGCACTGATTGATTGCCTTTGAAGCTGGCATGTGAATTATTCCTCGAGTAAACTCAATCTTGATGCTATAACACAACAATATTTATAGTATCAATAGCAAGCGATCAACGATGCATTTGAACTGAACATAATAGCACACGGTACAATACAAACAGCAAATGACACGTTGCTAGAGGTCAAAGATCTCACTGACACGCGCTCAATGGCACATAAGGTCAAACTCGTGAAATGGCGGCTAAGGTCAAAACGCAGCTTTCACCGTAAAACGAAATGCAACGTCAATTAGGGCGGAACTAGACGTATCGTGGAGAATATACTGCAGAAAAGGTATGGTCGGCTTTAGGGATTGAGGCTGCAGCGCGCGCTCCTTGCTCGGCATTCGAAGATAGAATCGCGGTTCATTACGCTGTCTTTTGCTCTAAACCAGCCTTGCGAAGGTCTAAACTGAAACTTTCAAATTTTTGCAAACCATTGCTTTGATATTTTATAATAAAAAATTACAACAGTTATCTTTATTTTATTCTTAGCTTCATCAATAACAAGAACAGTGATGGATAAAAGCCAAGAAAAAGTCGTCAGCGCCAATCAAATCAACAACTGAAGGATGAACTTGGCCAGTGTCTCTCAATTCTTTGTGAATAGTAACAGATAGCATATCACTTCTGCAAAACTGTATATTATAATTCAAAGTAAAAGTAGGTTCCTAGGTGCACGGAGCAGTAATGAGCTACTTACCCGCATAGTAATTTCGCAAAGCGTTCGCGGCCGTGGCCCACATAAAAACAACAATTGCTGTGTGTTTAATAAATCATTATTTACGATCTCGACAGCGCTGTCTGTACTGTACGGTATTTCAGCTTCTGTTACCATCACTTTCGCTAAAGGAAATTGAACATCGAAAGCGGTTATTACTTTTTCTAACCCATTTTAGTCATCAATTCAGAGGTCGGAATTAGGTAGAGTTATTTATGTACTTACACTGATTTCAAACAGCGAAAGCATAAAGTGGATATGTCTCAAATCCCGAAATTAATTTTAAAAAGCAGGAAAAATCCCGTGATTTATTTAATAAATAAGAAATATCTACTTTTACACAATTGAAACCACTGCACGCGCGACGTTGCCAAACTTACATCAACGACAAATGGATTTTAGACGTTCGGAAAAATTCATTGAAGCCAACGAATATTGAAAAGCTAAATGGTTATACATGGGGCACACTAAAAGTTTTGCAATTCTAGCTAATCGGAACTATTTGAATTTCGAATGTTATATTTTTTTAAACGTTGCAAACGTTGCAAAAATAATCGCTCTGAAATCTTTTCGACTTAATTCCATTTTCGTTACGTACGTAGAACTTTGATGTGTGATAAAAAACAATTGACAAATGATTTCCCGCCAATTGTTTTTTTTTCTTAAAACAATTGGCGGAAAATGGAATTAAGTCGAAAAGATTTTAGAGCGATGATTTTTTATTATTTTAAAAGTTCTCTCTCTCCGCAAGACTGTGCCGCTCGTCTTCAAAATGCTTTTGGGAGAGAAGCACCTTGTTTGAGCACCGTGAGGCGATGGTTTGCTGAATTTGAGAGAGGTCGAGTTTCTTTGCATGACGAATTTCGTGAAAGGCGGCCTTCAACTGCCGTCAACGAAAATAATGTGGCTACTGTTAAGCGGCTAATTAAAGAAAACCCGCGGATTACCTATGAGACAATTCGAGGACTATTGGGGATTGGTATCAGTCACATTCAGAAAATTTTACACGAAGAATTGAAAGTTTGGAAACTTTGTTGTCGTTGGATCCCTCATGAACTGAAAGCGGAGCAGAAGCGGGCTCGCGTGGGCACCATCACAGATGCTACTGAAGTACGACCACGGACATTCTAATGCTGTTTATGCCATTGTCACAGGAGACGAAACGTGAATTTATTGTTTTGAACCCGAAAAAAAACAGCAATCTTGTGAATAGGTGTTTGAAAATGAGAACAGGCTAACAAAAGTGAGGCAGGCGAGAAACGTTGGTAAAAAAATGATCGGTTTTTTTCTCAGCTACGGGTCAGTGTTAACGCCGAGTGGTATTCTACCATTTGTTTACCCAGAGTGTTAGAAAAAGTTCGCGAAAGACGACCCAAAAGCCGCGTTCTCCTACATCATGACAACGCTCCTTCACACACGACCAACGAAACAAAGTCATTTTTAGCTTCCGGAAAAGTACAACTCGTCACCCATCCTGCGCCCTAGCACCCTGTGATTTCTGTATTTTCCCCAAAATCAAAGATTTGATGAGAGGTTTCACTTTTACCAACTACGAAGAGGCAGTGATAGCGTTCAATCAGCACGTAGAAAACAGGCCTTCAGATCTGTGGTCCTGCTGTTTTAAAAAATGGTTCGATCGCATGAAAAAATGTTTAAAATGAGAGTATTTTGAAAAGCAATAAACATAATATTTTGGTTATAACATGTTGTTTTTTTAAGTTACGAAAAACTTATAGTGTGACCTACGTACCTATACTTTAATTCTCATAAAAGTTATACAGTAATGTCGAAAGCGAACACCTCAAATCTTAGTGGTACTTTGAAAGAATAAGTATGAGAATCTGCTCAAGACTGTATGAATAATTTGTATAGTGAATTAATGTAAATACCTACTAATAAAAATTATTGTATGTTAATTATTTTTACCTTATTTGTCTTATCTATCTCTGAGTTTTCTATTATTATTTATTTGTAATATTGTTGGCCACACGGGATTGCCCATTAAAAATCCCGGGAAGATCCATCTTAATATCAACATTTCGATGCAAGAACAAAAATATATCTACCTAATTCTGACATCATTAACATTTGCAGCCATATAACGTCCACCTACTCCTAAACAAAGGTATTCCATAGGCTTCCAGGGTTATTTGGTTGAAATATACCGAAATCCTGCGATCTTTACCAGATCGCGCGTCTCCTAGTAGGTGGGCTTAGTTGCTTCTACCGTATTAGGAGACATCCTGCCAGCAACCAAAAATGAGATTGTACAATAACTCTTGAATAATAAATTTGCAACAATTAACCTTGCCAACATACAGGATCTGAAGACAATTCTGAAACACAAATATTCCACAGAAGATTAACTTCAGAGATATAAAAGCCTATCAAAGTAATTAAATAAAGTAGCATTCAAGGTGAGTGAGTCAATTTAATCAGTGGTCTTCGAGCCTTCATAACTACGGTCCAGTAATTGAATTGTTATGTAACTGAGATTCGCTTAACCATGGCTGTCATTAACCTTATACGGTAAAGCTTATTTTAGTCATTAAGTCTGCCTCCGATGACTCAGACCATGAACTGTTGCTTTCTACTTTCCTTGGTGGACGTTATTGTTGCGAGGTTTCCGTCAGCATCAGCTATTAGCTTAGAATTCTTTCTTAATGTTTCGCTTCACTTTCACAACTTCTTATTTCGTTCTGAGCTAATCTAGATTCTAGTTGGGCACCACATATTGAGCACCAGCTGCAAAAATGCGAACGGAAGGTTTATTGTGATATTTTAGATCGATAATAGGAATTGAACTGAAACTGTGTTAAGTGAAATTAATTGAAAGACCACTTCCAATGTCAATTTTAATTCTTTGCAAAATTTATAGAAATAATGTAATTGAGGAGCCTCTGAACTTGCAACAAATTATTTGCCTTGAGGTCTCTGTTGGACAATGAAACAACGCGTGTTCACTTTCGATATCGGCAAACATAGGCCTTTACGAGTTCGGCTAAACATGATGGATACCAGAATAATTACCCGTGTCTTACGTTCTTTTTTTTTGAACTTATTACGTGTTACGTTGTGAGTACAATTAATCTGTGTATTTAAGTTTTCATGCTGCATGCCTGGCGCAAGGACTCAAGGATTACGTTGTAACAAGGTCTATTTACAGAATAATTAGGAATTTAGCTAATGATTAACTAACTCGCACTACATTGTCAATTGGCTTTACATTTTTGAAGCAGCTCAGTCGAGTGACTCAGCGATCCGGTCGCAACCGGCTAGACGAGCGCCTGCGCAGCCTGCCACGACACGTGGCCGACACGACACGAGCGCACACGAAACAATACTTGAGGATAAATCGTGCAGACAGAGAACTAGGTAAAATTTACAGAATAATTAGGAATTTAGCCAATGATTAACTAACTCGCACTACATTTTCAATTGGCTTTACATTTTTGAAGCAGCTCAGTCGAGTGACTCGGCGATCTGGTCGCAACCGGCTAGACGAGCGCCTGCGCAGCCTGCCACGACACGAGCGCACACGAAACAATACTTGAGGATAAATCGTGCCGACAGAGAACTAGGTAAAATAACATAATGCTAAATTTATGTGCCAGAAAGCTAATTTTTTAATGGAGTCAACTTCTCAAAAGTATACAATTTTAGCGGAGGCGACGACGGCTATGCACTTTAAAGCTATGAAAGGTACTATTTAGAACCGAGCTTCCGACTGCAACTGCCAAAAGCACGTGCAGCGTCCCTATGTCACTCACCATCAAGTGACAATGGGACGCTGCACGTGCTGTCGGCAGTTTCAGTTGGCAGCTCGGTTCCAAATAGTACCTTCAATTTCCGAAGCGTTTGATATTTACTTTTTTATACCGCCTGTAGATTGACACTTTTCCAGAAAAACTCCTTTTATATGGCAATTAGAGTTTTTAATTCGTTACCAGACGAAATAAGAGCACTGCGTGGACCTCCTTTTAAAAACAAACTCCACGCGTGGCTTGTGGAGGGGTCGTTATACTCATTGAACGAATATTTTAATCGAGTTTGAATGTTATTTTTTGAATGGTTATTTTGGGTTAATTTTGACATAATTATCTTTAAATATTGTAATTTCATCAATTCAATTGTTAATTTTTTTGTGAAATATTATTGTACATTTATTCATCTTATTTATATTGGACATGCGATTTAATGATGAAGAATATGACGATATTTGCGTCACAGTCCTAAAGCATGTATGTGACATAATTGACCCAGTGCTTTCACATATCATTAACCTTTGCTTTGAAAAGTTTTAAGCCTCTCCATAAAAAGAATGACAAATTTAATATGCAAAACTACAGGCCCATAGCATTGTTTCCTGTGTGTTCAAAGCTTTTCGAAAAGGTCTTGTGCATGAACTTATATTTTTTTTTTTGAAAAACAATGTTTACTATCAAGGGAGCAGAAGGGATTCCGGAAAGATATGTCCATAAACCTTGCATTATATGACTGTTTACGTTTAATCTATCGTTTTTTTTTTTTTTTTTTGTTCTCCGGGTGTGAAAATGCTTTACGCACTATCCCACTGCTTGGGTGGGGCAGAGGGGGAGTGTGGGGCTCTCCGCCAGTAAGACCAGCGGCATACCCACTAAAAAACACCCGGGTATACCCTCACCGCTATGGAATAGGGCAACATGGCGCCTTACGGATTACCACGTCGCCCCAGCGGTCGGCCCAGCCTACGCGCCGGGCCTCCTCATGCTACGGGGGCGTCCCGGTATACTGGACACCCCCAGACGGGAGCACCATGGAATAGGGTGTAAGCCCCCCGGCTTACACCCCGGTGCTATTTTTAGGGAGCAGGAGGAGGACGGGCGAACCGCCGTCTTCTTGCCCCCGGCCGTCTGCGTCGGAGAGGGGCCGCCAGAGGATCATCCTCCCGGGCCCTCTCTGCGGTCTCCTTCCGCGTCATCACCTCCTCACAGAAGGAGACCATTGCCGTCCATGCCTGCTCGCTCCTGAGCATGGCCTGTATTAAGGCCGGGAGCGAGAGGTCCCTACCGACGGTATCCATCAGAGTGCGGCGTTGATCCGCCCACGCGACGCACACCTCAAGCGTGTGCTGGGCGGTATCCTCGTCGGCGCCGCACTCGTGACACCTTGGCGTTGGCTCACGCTGGGCGACTTTGTGCAGGTACCTCCCAAAGCATCCGTGCCCCGAGAGGACCTGCACCAGTCGGTACGTAAGGGGCCGCCTTTCCCTACGCACCCACTGTTTGAGGACTGGCCTTATGGCGTCTATGGTCTGCCGGCCATAAACCGCATCAGCCCGGTCCTCCGCCCACCGCCAAAGTAGCGCATTCAGCGCTCGACGCCTGACGCCCTCTATTTGATCTTGATAGAGGCGCGCGTCCCTTGCTCTCGCTGCTGTACGGTACTGGTAGACAGCAGCGAGAACTTCCGCCTCTAGTTCCCATGGGGGCATACCCGCTAGGACGCAGGCAGCCCCCGCGGATATTGTGCGGTACCCTCTGATGGCTCTCACTGCCATGACCCTCTGTGGGGCCCGCAATAGGGTTCTATTATGAGCAGTGAGAGCCTCTGCCCAGATTGGCGCTCCGTAGAGCGCCATACTTTTTATAATGCCGGCGTAGAGACGCCGGCACGTTTGGTCTGGGCCACGCTCATTAGGGAGCAGGCGGCCCAAAGCGCCTGCAGCGCGGATTAGGCGGGGGGCGAGGCGAGAAAAATGTCCCTCAAACCGCCACCGCCCATCCAAAGTGAGGCCCAGATATTTCATCTGGGCCTCCACCCTCACAACTGCCCCATTGAGGCGTATCGAAGCGCCGGGGGGTGGTCCCTGCCGAGGTCCGTGAAAGAGTAGAGCCTCGGTCTTATTGGTGGCCAACTTCAATCCCAGCGCCTCGATGCGGCTGATGACGAGGCTGGCGCCGACTTCCGCCAGCCTCTGCACCTCTGGGAAGTCCTTTCCTCGGGCCACGACAAGGGTGTCATCCGCGTAGCATATTACACGCATCCTCGTAAGGAGCGTGCCGCGGAGCACCCAGTCAAAACCTAGGTTCCACAGCAAGGGTCCTAAAACGGACCCCTGGGGAACCCCGCACCTCATTGGGTGACGAATGAGGATTCCGTCGTTACCCTCGTACAGAACTTCCCGGCCGCGGAGGTAGTCCTCCAACAGCCTGCCTAGGTAAGAGGGCACCCTGAAGTACCGGATTGCCTCTCTTATGACGCCGAATGGCAGGCTGTTGAAGGCGTTGGCGATGTCCAGGCTCACCGCCAACGACCGCTCACCCTGGGCGGACGCCGCCTCCGTCTCCGCTTTTAAAAGCGCCAGCGCATCCAGCGTTGAGCGCCCTGCTCGGAAGCCGAACTGTACTGAGGACAAGTTCGGCCCCACCTCATTAAGGTGCTGGACGAGGCGGAAAGCGATTATCCGCTCGAATAACTTACCCGCCTCGTCCAACAGCACAATCGGCCGGTAGGTGCCGGCTTCCCCCGGGGGTCTGCCCGCCTTCTGAAGGAGGCATAGGCGGCCCTCCTTCCACAGCTTCGGGAAACGTGCAAATGTAAAAGCAGCGTTAAAAATGTCCCGAAGCTGTCCCCCCAGGTGTTTAAGTGCTAAAGCGAGCACTTTGCCCGGCACCCCATCCGGCCCTGGGGCCTTTTTCTTTGTCTTGAGCCGATCAACCACCGTCTCCATTTCCTCGTCAGTGACGGGTGGGATCGGCTCATCGTCAGGTGGCCTCGAAGGAGGAGACATTGACGGGGGGGTGTGCATTTGGGGCTCAGGGAACAGTTCCCGCACTACCCTCTCCCGAACTTCCGGCTGAAGAACTTCCATTACGGGGGGGCCTTGGTAGCGGAGCTTATCGCGAGCTGCGCGATATGGCCTCCCCCATGGATCCCGGTTTAGGTCGTCCAGCATTTCCTCTCGGGCCCTTGCTTTTGCCTGCCTTATGGCCAGCTGTAATGCTTTCTTACCGGCGTTATAAGTGGCATACAGCTGGCCCTCCGTCTGCGCGTCACGATTCCGGCGACGTGTGGCCCTCGTATATGCCCTCCTGGATTGAGAGCATTGCTCCCGAAGGAGGGCAATCTCGTCACACCACCAATAAACTTGGTGGCGCCTAGCAGGGGGCCCTCGGATTTTGGGCATGGCAGCATTGCAAATGTTCGTGATGTTGTTACGAAATTCGCTTGCTGCCTCATCGACTCCCGATGTTATGGGGGTCACGCCCCAGGCAGCCACTATGGCTGCCTCTTCCGCAAGCTCCTGGTCCAGCCTGGTGAGGGCCCACCGGGGAAAGGCGGAATGGCCTTGTCGTCTAACGGGGGGTGCTGAGTCATTGGAGGTGGAAATCTCGAACCTTATATATTTATGGTCGGAGATAGTTTCCACCTCACTTAGCACCCGCCAGTTCCGGATATTTCGTGCGAGGGCAGGGGTGGCAAACGAGAGGTCCACCACGGACCCACCTGCCCAGCGTACGCACGTCAATGACGTCCCCTGGTTAAGTAGGGACATCCCGGAGCTGGCCGCCCAGGCCTCCATGGCCCGACCCCTCACGTTCGTTGACACACTCCCCCAGAGGGTCGACCACGAATTGAGGTCACCCATTACCAACACTGGGAGAGGTGCCAACCTTTGGACCACCGGACCGAGATCGCGGAGGAACACCTCCAAGTTGGGAAGGCCTGTGCTGGGGGAGACATATACGCCTACAACAGCGATGTCTCCCCAAATGGCGGACACAATGCCGGGCCCCCTATCCCTCACTTGAAGTGGCCGCGAGTTGGAACCCACGGCCGCTATGATGGCCACAGAGTCATCGGTGGCCCCAGCCCAATGAGGCTGGGGAGACACGAAATATGGCTCTGCGGCCACCGCCAAGTCGATTCCCCACTGCGCCATGGACTGCATCAGCAAGTCCTGTGCCCCGGCGCAGTGGTTCAGGTTCGTCTGAAGGAAGTTGCTATGAGAGACCTGACTCATTCCTGCATTGCAACTTCCTCCGGCGCAGTAGGGCGCCTACTTCCAGTGGCCTGGGTCCTATTAGCCATCCTCTTGGTGGGGGGGGGGTTGCAGTTTCGCCCCCCCATTGTGTGGCCGGAAGGCCGCCCCGCCTCTGCGCATACCACGCAGTGGGCTGCGGCCATGCAGCCCGCAGCCTTGTGCCCCGGTTGCCCACACCGGAAGCATAGCCCGTCCCTCTCCTTTTCAGAGGGACAAAGAAGGCGCGTGTGGCCTATTCCCATGCACTTAAAACAGCGCATGGGTAGCGGCTCTAGAGCCCGGACTTGGACGGAACTCCAACCCACCAAGAGCCGGCTTCCGTCCAGCAAGATCCGCGCTGCCGCGATTGGGCATTTCAGCGTTACCGACCCGGTCCCGTAAGGCCCAACGCGAATATCTCCTGCCTTGATTTGGGCAGGGTCACACCCGCCCTTTGCCGCTATTGCAGCCACCACTTCTTCGCGCGTGGCTGAGTCGTCAAGGCCCGAAACGCGCAGATCCGCGCACTTAGTGGGCCTCGTAACGATCGCCATTCCCTCTAGTGCCTCTGCTAATTTAGCTGCCAGGCGGTCGGCAGCATCGGCACTCTTTACGCCCGGCAGTTGGAGCATTCTCGCTCCAGTCGCGGTCTGCCGGGTCGTCACTCCCTCTATCCCTAGTTCAGGGAGGGAGATGGCCTCCTTCGCTTTTAGAAGGGCCGTCTTGTAAGATACCCCTCTCTCAATTGCCTCGGGTCGCAGGGTAAAAACAACTGCTGAGGAGCGAGGAGGGGTTAGCTTAGCCCTGAGCTTGGGCTTCGACGCCTGAGGCGCGGCTGGCTGCGTTCCTTTCGGTGCAGCAACGGGCTGCGCCTTTTTTGGGGCAGCAATGGGCTGGGTCCATTTCGGGGTAGCAGCGGGTTGCACCAGTTTCGTCCGGGAGGTGGTTGGGGTTAGGGTGGATCTCTTCCCCTTCCCCTTCCCTTTTTTCGACACAGTTAACCATGCCTCCTCGACACCACCGCCGACGACGTTCTGTCTCGGATGAGCCGAGGCAGAAGTGCCGGCAACAGGTGGAGCTGCCGTTGTAGCATGCGAGGTTCCCGGTGATTTTGGGCCCTTCCTTCTATTTTTCGCCGCAGCGGCAGCTGGGGCAGTTTCGGCTAGGGACGGCATTTGCACTGGAGTGGCAGACGCTGCCCTCTTTCTGTCCGCCGCCAAAGGCGGGCGGGTGTCTGGTATCAGCGCCCCAGCGATACGAGCGCTGACCATCTCGCCCAGTGTCACTAGGAGGTCCTTCTTAAAGACCTCCGGGTCGAATGGCGGTGAAACTGGCTGTGCCACCGCCTGTTCGCTCTCCTTCCGGGTGGAATAGTCCCTCCGAAGGGCCTTCACCTCTACCTTTAGGTCATCGACTTCGCGCAGAAGGTTATTCTTTTCAACGCGAAGTCGACGGCACTCCTCCGAAGTGGAGCGGTCTAGCGCCACATTACAAATTTTGCCGAGAAGTCGGGCGTTCTCCTTAAATTCCCTTATAGAATTTCCCTTAAGGTTACCCGATTTCACGGCCAACTCACAGATGCGAGTAGCGCCTTTCTCGGCAGCTGCTCGCAATTCCTCGAGGTCGAGATCCTCTGGATTCCGCTCGGTGAGGTCGACCGTATTGGTTGCCTCCTCCTCCACCACTGGCAGGTCCTTCCGGTATAACCGGAGGGACAGCTTCTTATTAAAAGCCTCCTCTGCTGCCTCCTCCGCACGCTGGCGGAGGGTTTCCTTCGCCCGGGCCAGGCCTGAAGCGTGCCTTGGGTTCTTCACCTTGCCCCTCTTAGAGGAGGCCGCCCTAGTTGGCACGGTTTCTCTCTCTTGCTGGGCGTCGTCCATTTCTAGCTCCTCACCGGAGTCAAAAACAGCCGTCGCCGCACGTCGCTTCGGCAGGACACCCCTCGCTTCGGTGAAAACCTCCTCCGGCGCAAGGTCGTCCTCGTGCAGAAACGAGCCTCTTCTTATTGACATGTTGTCCATACGAAGAGTCAAAATCCAAATAAAAACGCCAAGTCAAGTGCGCGCAATCAAATCAAGTCAGGTAAAATGCCAAAGTCCAATGTATGCAGTCAACGGAATCCAGGAGAAAAGCCGAAAGTCGTTGATGAATACCACAATGAAAAGTCTTTCGAGCGCTATTAGGCCCCGCTCAACCTGAAACCGGAGACACCTCGACGGCCAGGGAGCTGGAGTAACTAATAGAGAAGAAAGATCCGCAAGAAATGCCCCGAGTATTTGGGTTTGGTCACCGGCCTAGGCTTCGTTACAGTTACTAGGACCGGGAGTGCCAGGGGAGACGAACGAGGACGTACCAAATACTCAATCACAAAAAACACATGGGGCCTCCCCCACGTTTAATCTATCCTAGGGTTGACTCAAGGAAACCTGTTTATGCGCTTCATATGGATATGTCAAGAGCATTCGATTACGTAGACCATAAAATACTTTTAGGCAAGCTGGAAGCGTATGGTGTTCCGAGGCAATACTTTAGAAATACTAAGATCATACTTAAGCAATAGCAATAGCAATCCTATTACTAGGGCAGAAACTCATTTTGAATCATCCTCAAGAACAGTTACACTTGGAGTGCCACAGGGAAGCGTTCTTGGACCGCTTCTTTTCTTGATCTATATAAATGAATGATATCCCAACATCTATTGATAATCAGATGGTTCTGTTTGCCGACGATTGTACCGCTATATTTAATAACAAAAATGACATAAACAATATCTTAGACTCAATAATTCAGTGGCTGAAGAGCAACATATTAGTGATCAATTTAGATAAAACTAAAATTATGGAATTTATGCAAAGAACTGACCGAACTTTGAATTTACCAATACGATATAACGGCAAAGAGATCGAACCCACCATAACATTCAAATTCCTGGGTCTATATATAGATAGTGACTTAAAAAGGCAAAACCATATCGATTTTGTATGTAAAAAGCTATCTCAGTCTTCATACAGTCTCTACCATCTTTCAAAAAAAGTGAGTCTTCCCACTCTCCTCGTAGCCTACCATGGCTTTGTGGCGTCTAGGTTAAGGTACGCAATCATCTTTTAGGGAAATGCTAAAAACATGGACAAAGTCTTTAGGTGTGAACATAAATATATTGACTATGCCCTGTCTATACATATTTGAGTTGTGTCTCTTTATAAAACAAAACACAAGTTTATTTGAAGTCTACCGTAGGTCCCACAATCGACTTGTGTTATTGTAATTGTATTAATTAATTTACTTTGTGACATTTGTATGCCAATAAGGCTGATCACAGCATGTACATTTTCTTTTATGTATAATATCTTTTAAGTACCTGTGTATCACAAATAAACTATTTGATTTGATTTGATAATTTATTGTGTTTATTTGGTAACTTTGAGATATTTGCACGCTTCTCATTACTAGCAAGTTTTAGTGATACCTTTACTCTATTTTTAAGATCAATATTGTACCTAAATTTCTGGTTCTGTACAAGTAGGATTTTAAAAAATCCTTAAATGTGAGGGAACTTCATTTGCCGTCGTAAAGCACGACTAAAAAAAGCAAGAACATTAGGAAAAACACTAATTCAATTTAGAGACGAGACGAAAAAACAATAGATCAGAAGGCAGAGGAGTTAGTGTAAGAGATTGTTACTATCTACACCCGGGCAGAATTAACGCAAAATTTCCTAACATCAGCTCTTTGCGAACTAAGTGGTGAACTTAGGTCGCACGCACCACTCCCGTCGGAACAACCAGAATCACAAAGCCAGTCAAGATTAAAATAAAAACACATTGACAGCAATTCCGACTTGACAACAAACAGTATGTTCCATTTTACAAGTATCGTTTTGATTTTTAACGTGTAATTTGCATGCGATGCAATTTTTATATTGTATGATTACAAAAGAAATAAATCATCTAATCTTTATGAATAGATGAACCATATCGATTACGTTCATGGGAACTGGGAATAAATCAAGGTCTTGTAACTTTATTACCTGGCGTGTCATTTTTATCTCGTAAAAGTACAATACTATCGTGAGCATTGAATGTCTGCATTCTTCATTATATTAGGTTGGGGAAAAATACTTTTCGCATATAGTATGTATGAACTTGTAATAAAATCTCTTTGGCTATACTATTTATATCTGGCTGGTTTTGGTATCATTAAAAGTTTAAAGGTTAAATTTTAAAGAAGATAATTCAAAGTTCAAATTAGGAAAATGAGTGATTTTTATGGTTTTTCTTACTGTCAAGATGAGTGAATCTGATGCAGAAATTCGATACATTTTAAAATTTTACTATAAAAAAGGTAAAAATGCAACGCAAGCCGCGAAAAAAAATTTGCGATGTTTATGGACCTAGTGCAGTGTCTGTGAGAGTAGCACAAAACTGGTTTAAGCGTATTCAATCCGGAAATGTTGATGTCAAATATGCACGTCGCATGAAATGGATGCCATTTTTGAAAAAGTGGAGCAAGATCGGGAATTGACCACAAAACAGTTTTGGCGCATTTGAAAAAAACTGGATACACAAAACTCAACACTCGCTGAAAGACACCTAATGAATCGTGTGAACTCATTTGTGATTCTTTATTGCGACGTAATGAAACCGAACCATTTTTGAAGAAGCTGATAACTGGTGATGAAAAGTGGATCACGTACGACAGCAACGTGCGACAAGGTGATGCTGTGGGTGTGGTAGAATTGGAAGAGCATTATTTATTATGAGCTGTTACCACCAGGCAGGACCATCGATTCTGAACTCTACTGCGAACAACTGATGAGATTAAAGCAATAAGGTGAGAGAAAGCGGCTGGAATTGATCAACGGAAAGGGTGTGGTTTTTCATCATGATAACGCTAGACCTCACACATCTTTAGCAAAAATTAAGAGAGTTGGCTGGGTTAATGCATCCGCCGTATAGTCCTTGTACCTTCAGATTTCCATCTGTTTCGGTCTTTTCAGAATTCTGTAGGCAGTGTCAGGTTAACATCACGAGAGGACTGCCAAAACCACTTGTTGCGGTATTTTGATCAGAAGCCTCAAAATTCCTATAGCAATGGGATCATGTACCTACCTACAAGATGGCAAAAAGTAATCGAACAAAACGGCACCTACACATATTTTCATGTCTGGCTTTTGATATTCGATGGTAGGTACTGTTAGAAAATTTAGAAACAATGAGAGATGAGGCACATCGATAAAGTGCAACGAAAATAATTTCCGTGGTAATTACTCGTATCAAGCCTAATCTGATCTCAAATTTCAATTGGTCAATTGCATTATGTACGCTTTCCTGGCATTCTTCGGTAACGCGATACGGATCTGACACAGATGCTGTGAAGGAATGCTAGCCGCGTCTATGGATTACAGTTCGATTTTACAATAAAGATATTTTTTATGATACCCTGGATTCCAGAAAGTCACTTAAACACTTTTTTTATTTTCAAAGTCCTATTTGTGACGCGCTGTTTAGTTTAAGTACAAGAACAAAGAAACGACTGAAGAAACTTAAAATATGTGTCACTGCCAGTGCAGAATAGGTCAACAGTAGAATAGGTCAGTCAGTTCCTAATGTTCCTATATATCATTCGAGTTTCTTTAGGCATTCATAATCTGCGTAACTGAAAGTCTATCAGCACAACGAATAGACACGCTGAAACACTTGTAGCCTAAATAATGGCGAAATTCTAGACATTTCGGAAATTTGTTTTAGCAATCATGAGGTTATACAATTATTATGCGTAGGGTGCACGCACGTATTTAACAGATACACAACATAATTAATAATGTCACAAGCCAGAAGCTCATTAAAGTACTACTATTTTTCAAAACAATCTATTCATCTTACAACATGCAAGTCAAAATACGAGGGCTATTTGAGATACAAGTTCAGAGCAATTTTACAATATTTGTGTCACGATATGGCTCTTATTGACATGGCTGTAAGACTGAGAATATATGAGAATACTCGGCCATAAGCGATGACATCAGTAGACGGAACCGCTCGGCTCCCACGCTACACCCACTCCGCGAGAGCCTTGCAAAACCCTCTTCTTGGCTGAGGGCACGCAGCGAACGAAGCGAGTGGCGACACCGAAAGCTAGACTAGGACTCATTTGGAACTAGACAAATTTGGAACATTTGCATTTGTGTTTTAAATTTCTCCATTATGTCTACTTTAGAATTTACAGTACAGCATTTGCGTATTTTTATTTTATAAATCAGTCTCTAATTGTAATTGTGTATCTCAAGTAATTAACTAATTACAGATCATGAAATCACAGTAATACCAGTTTAACCAGTTTTAAAAATTTATACACAGATAAATTATATTAAAATTACACAGTAAAAAAAAAGTAATATACAGAACAAATGATAGAAACGGGAGAACATGTGTTAATAGCATTTCATCGTCTATTTATCTTTCAATTTATTATACCATTCATATAACAATATCATGTAATGTTCAAATATGGAGTAGCAGAGTAATCCGACGATAAAATATGTGTTTGCTAAACCTAAATGTGAAACCAAAAACCTAAGCAACACTGCGTAGGTTTAAGTCTAACAGTAATTATATTCAATCTAACTGAACAAGTTTCTAACAGAAACAACACTTATAAAGTTTAGCTTGTGTGAAAATAACATTTGACCAATAATAAAAATAGTTTCGTGTCCAAGTGAGTGGCCAAGCTAACAATCCGGACGAAAATGATGATTCAACGTTAAATAGAACGACAAATTTGAACAATGCGATAATTGATCCTGCGAACGACTTTGGCCAATTGAGGATAACGATTTGTGTCGACGAACTCGACAACTGCTAACGACTAACACATCTCCGAAAAGCTCAAACCGAACAGTGCTATTCAGGTTTAACGAACTGTGTTCATGAAATTGGCAAATGAAGCGATTCGCGTATATAAAAGTGAATTGAATAGCTTTTGTCATTTGTCCAGTGTGTACACGTACTTATGTAGGTACACTAGTACAAGACAAGACAACAGTGGCCAATCATGGTTCTCATACAAATATTACAGAATCTGACTTGTATCAGTTTTACCGTGAAGATCAATCAAGATCTATTGAAGATTCTTTACAATTTGTGGTATTGTGATATGACGATGTCTCTACATTAATAGCTCTTGATTGAATTCAGAAAAATAACACGTGCGTGCGTGAAGTTAGCTGACTTCAGAAGAACACTCATTCAATACATACGATTTTTCTAATGATATTTTTAAGTGTGACAAAAAAGTGCAATCTCACCTAAAAGCGACGGCCATATCGACATAAATTCGCTGAAAACTGCCGCAAATCTAAACATATAACGCGTTAACCAAACTATGCGAGCCATCTTAGTCTCACTGGACGGGATCAGCATGTCGAACATCCTAACGCAAGGTCAATTGTTTGCAGCGTGGGTGATAAATTAATGTACTTCATCGTTAAAAAACCAAACCAAGTAGCGAACTAGCATGTCAAACGTTATTTGGAAAGTTTTTTCGATACTAACGATTAAAACTGTATGAAGGAAGGTCATTCGATCTAAATGATGGTTGTTTTAGTGACAATACAGCTTCATCGAACTGTGAGCTATTTCCGTTTCGGTTATCTTCCTCTGATCTTTGTCTATTGTTTTTGATGCAATAAGTATGTGTGGATCTGAAAGACCGCCAACTGGATAATTGGCAATCTAGCCGTTATTTAAATTGAATAAATAATAACTACGCTATTTAGAGGACACTTTTAATAATTTCCATTGTTGGTTCTGGCTGCAATCACGAGAAGGCAGTGGTAACAAAAAGCAATATCAAAGGCCTGAATAGGGACTTAAAAAAGATCTGATACCAAGTTGACCCCGTTAGCCACTTTATACGATGGAAGAAGCATACCATTACATAATAGAAACACTACGCAAAAACTGTTCATCGTAACTTAAGTACACTTACAGTTCCTTCTAGCTTTTGCATTCTGCTTCGTCTGTAGGTTGTTAGGGGTTGTAAACAGTTTCAACAATATTGCGGACCTCTCATCCTTTCATTACCAAGTAAAATAGAGGAAACCTTTTTTAAGAAAAATACATTTTTCATTTTGATATTATAGAAGAGAACTATGAAAATTTCATACCTTCAAAACATTAATAACGTAACAGTGTATCATACACTACACAACTAGATCATCAAAATATCGGTTACGAGGTTCACAAACCAGCACTGATACCACCACCCAAACATTCAGGAAACAGGCTAATGTCCAATGACAAATGAAGCCGGAGCGATCAGCCTTCGCTCTCTTTCCGGTTAATTTACTTTTCCAAAGAGATACGGTAACAACCTGAAACAAAGTCGTGGACGACCTGAATCGATGTTATCGATTACCGATCGTAGTAAAAGTAGTCCTTTCACTGTGGGGGTTTGTAAAAGCAATTTCATAACGATAAAAGGTTTGATTCAATAAACCCACCTAAAAACCTAACAGTTACTTCCGATATTTGAATAAATTATGTAATAGAATAAAATACAAATGTAGGCTTTCGTGCCAAAGAATTCGTGGTTATATAAAAAAGGTTTGCCGTCCATAATACAAATAAGTAATACAGGTCAAGACTTGACTCTGAAATGTAGCATCCATTCCCTTACTAAATTAGGCTAAAAGGTTGATTATACACGCATGATGATACAGATCACCAGTGATAAGTTATGTTTTTTGCTCTGATCACTGATCATCTAATAAAGGAGTGTATCGTGTGTACGATTTAACTGAGTTCTTAGGGCTGTATTCTCACTTGAATGGCATTTTGAATGTATTCAATCCTTTTTTTCTCCACAACAAAATATGTGTCCCCACTCAGTGCTAGGCTAACATTACCGCCCTATCTATTAGGTTCATCTTTAACAAATAATATTTATTAATTTTTTCTATAGAGACCTAGCCTTACTCAATTCGGTCAGCAAAAGTATCCGACAAAACTAAGGCCGCGACGTTAGTTGTCAGTAGCTGTAGCTTGTCCGTGAGATTGATCGTTAAGTACTTGCAGCATAAAAACAGACTCCTACAACCACAGATCCTCTACTGTCGATGACATCACGTGAAATCGAAAGTAGGTTCTTTATCTGTTTTCGGCACATTTAATTGCAGTAAAAGCAAAACATGGCAAGATCTGCAAAATAGGATTTTATGTGCACATCTTTCCTTTTTCAATCTATTATAAAACCTTGATCCACCTGCTGATTTATTTTGTTACAAACCGCTTAAGAAACTTTAGTGACGAAAACTTGTAACAAAAGAATATCAAAAGAATAGATCACGAAACAAGATCGAACGTAGATTTAGATAAGAAAAAAAATGATTGAGCAACAATGAAACAGACTGGAATTAATATTTAAGCCAATTAGACAAGGGTGCATTAAATAATCTTAGTGTTGGTTGATGTCACGTTTCCTTATCAGATTGTTTTGGAAAACTATATTAATTGTTGTGGTATGCTCTGATGTATATTGCGCTCTTCGATATTCCTACTGACTAAACTCTGAGTGAGGCAAGGCAGTTCTCTGTGGCCTGGTCCGCGGCCTCAGGCGCCGCCCACGTGGCGCTGACTCAGCGAGGTGAGCCGCTCGACCGCCTCGACTAGGTTGCGTACGGTTGCTTTATTTGTTATTCAATCAACTGCACACTCGAACAGATTACTCGGCGCGACTGTGAATTAGTTTGCGGACTACCCAATTCTGGAGGTGTCATTGTGGTTTAAACGAGGAGTTAGGCAAATCGATTTAGAAAAAGTATGCATAATAGCATTAAATCACGCTAGGTTTGTTCCTGCTGGTAAATTAGATGCTTCGAATGAGAGTTGTCTATCGAAGATTTAGTTGAAGCGAAAATGACTTATCTACAGACTGACGTAACTGATTATAATCTTACCAGAGACCGTCTAATGATCGTTTACGTACGGTCGGTAGCCGTATTCAAAGCATATCAAAGTGTTGAAATTATGCGAATTATCGGCAAAAAAACATGCCCGCAGAAAGTGTATCTAACAAGTGGGTTAATATTGCAGCGTACAGCCGAAATTTACTAACAATCGAGCAGCCGGTAGAGGACTTGTGTACAGTTAGACGGTGCAGCGCGGCGCGATGAATGTCGGCCGCGCGTCACACGAGGGAACCCGCTCTTCGGTGACTCACGCCACGTTCACTGACCACGCAACATGCTATTGAGGCTTTAGCGAAAAATTATTGCCTATGTGGAAGATACTCTGTTATCCATACAGAATAACGGACTTTTTACTGATAAGGTTATCTTTCCAAACATGGTTATATTGTCCCAAACTCTTACAGATAGTTCTGAACAGGAGTTTTGTCAGTGAGAAAAAAAATAAAGACCGCTTTACCGCAGTGGTTTTAAGGGAGTAAACCTTAGGCGGGTTTGATTTTTTTCTGAGGTCTTGTGGTACCTTACCTTCAATGATTCTGGTTACCATAAAAAAGGGTAAAACTTACTTTACCCGGGGCCAATTGAACCCATAGATTATAAGTTTATCTTAACTCTTCTAAGATCATTTTATAAATTCAAGATATTTTATAAGCCTAATCATCTGATGAATTATTTTGAATCTGTACTATAAAAATCTAAATTGTTTATGGTTATTGTTGAAATATTTTTCAAACAGTCACTATCGAAAAGACAACCTTGTAACAATAACAGCCATTTTTGGACACCGTAAAGGTAATATCACTGGGCGATGTCAGAGGGGCCGCAGATCGATGACGCAACCTTGGCCAGAAGCCGTGGGCGATCAGACTCTAACAACTAGGAAGTGGCTCCGGCACGAACGTTGAACACGAAAAGATTGTCAAATGTGGCCACGGCCGGCGCTATGCTTCGCGGCCTAAGAAAAATGAATGAGGATGTTCATTACCTACTTATCAAAATTCTATTATTTTGAATTATTATCGAATAGCACTTTATCACATAATTATTTGATTAGTTTAATTCAGCATCACAGTTCACATAAAATCTGACGTTCACAACAAGTTTTAAGTTGGTAACTATATTATATGTGAAGAGATATTCACATTCGTATGTATATAAAAAATTAAAACTCTTGAAGGAAATCAATTTAAGAAGAAACTTAAGACATTGGTAATTGGTAAAGAATTTTATAGTGTACAGGAATATTTTAATTCATAATTATTAATTTTTTTAATGTATATTTTATCAAATTGTGTTATATAATTACCGATTTTATTGTTTAATTAGTAGACATATATAATTTTTTATTAATTTGTGAAGGAGATTTTATGGATATTTGTTCTCCTTACAGCACAGCGGATATTGTACACCCAATTTTGGGTAAGCTGTTTTGACACTAAATGTATTTTATGACCTTATGTACACAGCTTTTTACAATAAATGATTTCTGATTTCTGATTTCTGATTTATACATATATATGTATGTAACAAAATTTCAGATTGTTTTATGTACCATTTAAAGCAGGGTTTACCGAAGAATACACGCATACTACAAGCGCTATTCAGTTTAGCGTTCTACGATCTCAATGTGGGAAGAATGTCCCAAATACTGTATATTTTTATCAAGTAAATATACTTGATAAAAATATTGAATTGAAATTATCGCAGACAGTGTGCGTACGCGTAACGGCAAACCATTCTCGAGAAATTAATGATTGATTCGCACTTGTCTTGTTAACGTTTGAGGAATGCTGTTGTTTTGTAGCAATTCAATTAAGGCGATTATAACCGCTAGTTGGCAATTTATTTTGATTACTTCCAAATTAGACATTATTTTTAAAAACTGAACAATGAATATCTCAAAAAATACTTTTATTTAATATTAAATGTCTGTTCACGACTTTTCATTCTGTTTCAGTAGTAGTTTTAGCCTTTACTAAAAGTGGCCACATTTAGCAAAAACGCGATCTAAAACTAAAAAACAGAAAACATAATGAAAAGTCGTGGACAGACATTCAGTTTTCAAAATGTGTCTAATTTGGAAGTTGTAAAAATAAATCAATTGGTGGCGCTAGTTGGCTGCTAAACTCGCCTTAATATAGGAACGAAGATCTTATTGCAACGTCGACGCAGCACTAAATTGAGGTAATTGCTGTAAAAAAAGTCGTGTTTTAGAAGTAATTAATTGATAAAATGGCTCTTTGGACTCATCATTGAGCACATCAGGTTCCAATGCGTTCGGTGAAGTGTTCTCAGTCTGCCGTTTACCATGATTTTAGGTGTCACTGACCGACACTCCTCATTTTAGAAACAAAGTCCTAAACAGAGAAATAACACAGTTCGCTACATGTAGCCACGACCTTCGGCGCTATGAGCAGAACATACGAATCATAAGAGATGCAATATATCAATGAAAAATCATAAAAACTTGTTATACAGAAAATCAGTCAAAGCCTGCAAAAGCTTTTAAGATTGGTAACGGCATTTCCATAACCTATCGAATCTAAACTCCGAACGAAGCCCATAGCCCTTCATCACGTTTCCTTGAATTAGTCGCGGGATCATAACCTTGCCTATTTATTGGCGTATGCGGCTGACACGACTCGATTGACAGCTTCCTGCCGCGAGGACCACTCCACATAAATCAGTCTGTCCATAAACTAACATTGCATTTATTATTAAAACGATTGTAAACTGGGTATACCGCGATGACATACAAGCGTAATTAATTAAAAAAACGACTGAAGTCACGGGCAGCCAAAATATTAGTAGGTTTCAGGAGCAGGAGCAGAGCTCATAGCAAGTTGGAAGCAAGTTCATAGTAAGTTAGCACTTTAATCCATTGGATGGGGCTGGCTGACACAACGTATGACATGTGGTTGGTCTCACGCCGCGGTGGCCATGCGGTACTTTTCTATAAGCCCCAAACTTTAAATCCCTCGGTGTTTATCGACATAAGTTTCTGAGAACATGTTTCGAGCTGCATTGGTGACACAATTAATTGATCGCGATATGTATTCTGCCCAACTTCATCTCGCACACCCGCTGATGTTTGTCAGTCACTTTAGTTCTTCGACGTATATCCTTATCACGAAGCGAAATACCAAGCATAGTCCTCTCTATAACTTGCTATAAGTGCCCTTTCATTTAAGGTCCACTGTCGGAGACCACGTTTCAGATGCCTTTGTAATCGTTACACAATTCAATTACGATTCCATTGGTATTTTAATAGCAGAATCTGGGCCTAGGTTGGTCTTTCGTTAGTAGGCACTGCGCCATGGTGGACGAGAAAATTTCATTTGATAAGACTTCGAGTAGCGACCCGCATCGGTCACGATAACGTCATTCTCTGCAAAATTCACATAACATTCTTCTATTTATAAAGCATCGATCGATGTCGACTACATACAGCCCGACTTGGTAAAATCAATAAGACAAACAAGCTTGTAGATAACATGAATTGTTGTATGCTATACTGGATTTAATGTTGTCGTCCTACCAGCTTGTTAAATTTTTTGATTATGATTGTGCCATCGCTACTGCTGCGCCAATGATTACGAGTTCATCAGAGGCGGCCCTTAGGTAAACCGATAGGGCCTGCTTTAGTTACCCTGCAGGCGCCTAAATAGCATTTACCGCTAGCAAACTCTAAGGAAATACGCCAGAGGGCTTCCCAAGCTGATACTCAATAAATTTCATGATAATTCGTTTTTTAATCATACGGTTGCAAATGAATATTATATGAATTTAAGAATTTAAATAAATATATTACCATTAAAATGAAGTCCGAGTTTATAGAATACGATTAATGGAGCATATTATAATACTTAAGTGTTTCCCCTTAGCTTAGATGAAAAGCTGGGCTTCTAATATTAAGCCGCGTACGCACGTACGTACAAATTTGTTGCGTTGCATGATACGCAACAACTCGGTTCGCACGTGCCTACCACTAACGAACATGTAACGCTCTGTTCGTCAAACATGTTTGCGGCGATCTGTATGGACGGTGTTTCATAGCTTTAACAAATGTAACGTAACAACCACCACCACCGGCGCGCCGCCGCCATGGCTATTAAGATGAAGTTCGCAACTGTTGTGCGCGAACTCGATTCAAACTATGTTCGCGTGGGTGTTCGAATATGCCGTCCATACGTACAAACCAAATGTTAATGTTTGATAATTAACTGTAACTGGAATTATTTTGATAAATATTACTTACAAAATTTGGAACCATGGACTAAATAAAATTGTAAATATCATAATTCGAGCCCAGCGCAGCACCGGCGCGTGCGCCGCTTAAGCGCGCCGTGCTCATGCGCGCCGTATATGGCCGCACGCAGCGCAAGGTCGGGAGCCTTCCTCGTCGGCTCGCGCCTTGGCATTTTGTACTTAGCAAACTTGTCTTGTTGACTATACTGTTAAAAAGTACTTGAAGATTTTATTTTGTCTGGCCAGTAATACAGAGATACTATGAGGAATAATGATATTAATGAGAAGAATGACGGAAGATGACTAACCATTTATGGAAAAATAATTTTGCTGATTGCTCTGAGAGCATTAACATAATTTAAGGTTTGCCTTAAAATGCCTTAGTCTAAGCAAACAGAAGAAACATGCATAGGAAAGGACCTATTATTTATCTGGGGTGTCACGGAATGGACTGAAAACATTTAGGTATCTATACTCATTATAGCATTATACAGAAGTAAAAAAGGTTCTTTTTAGGGTACACTTTGTGGTAAAAGTTGGACATTATTACTTTAAATATTTTTACCGTCACTATAACTCTACCAAATCTAAAATGTTACAGAATCCCTCCTTATGTTGTGGTGGAAGGGATTTTTAATTGTGCCAGGTTATACTCAGGTATGTCATCGTCATGGCAACGTCAAATGCAAATTGCCATTCTTTTAAGCACCCCTGCTTCTTATTTCTAATGTTATAATGAATGAAGTAAAATATTCCAAAAAGGCCAAAAAGAAAAAATATCGCTAACCAACTAATTGTGTGACTGGGTGTTGTTATCTATTCATCTATTCAACATAGCATATTTTCAGAAATATTAGGCATAATAGTACAAGCTCTGCTTTGAATCCGGTCAGATGATCTTGGTGTGATTTGTCTCAGAAATATATTTTATTGATCTTAAACTACAACTTTTGTTCTTATTAATAGTTTTTTTAGCTTATTACATGTGACCTAAAATATTTTTGGGATCAAAAGATCAGGAAGATACTACTGCACACTGTTTAGGGCAGTGTGGCCTCACACAGTTGTGTATCACTCAATATTTGAAGATATTTTCAAAGGATCCATACAGAAAACATCTTTAAAGATATGTGGAGTGAATATTCAAAGACCTAGCTAGGCCATCATACCAGAAATTAAGACCATTGATACCTATTAATGAAATATGTTGGATAGACTGAAAGCATGGATCTAAAATGGATGACCTCATGTTTACAACCTGTGTTAAGCATCAGGAAAAGAAGTAGTAAAAATAAATAAATGGATTAAGATATGAATAAATACTACTTATTAATAATAATAGTTTGATTGTTTGCTCTGCCGACAGCAGCACTCTAATTCAAGGTTTTTGCAGAGATTTTATGTACATAAGAAATTATTTTTAAATCATAAATATTTAGTTGTTAGGAATCCTTGTTTTCTAGAAATGCTATTCAAATTTGGACCACAGTTCTAGAACTAATAAATGGAATTTTGTTAATGATGTAGTCTTATGGTTTTGCTTATTCTGGATACTATTAAGCTTGTAATATAGTTATAAAATCGCATTTAAAATTGGTATTGTCAATGCCAATTTGTGCTAATCTCATAAAATACAATATTGCCCATTTATTTCATTCATAATGGTCTATAAGATGCAGCTAAGTCTTACTATAAAGTCATTATTTGTGTCTTGTAAACTTCCATGCCAATTGATAATTGCTCAATTAATCCTATGAAACTTAAGACAATAATAACTTACAATTTGCAAAACCACACAAAGTATATTGTAAAATTAAGAATACAGAAGGATTTCACCCTTCTCTGATTATCCACAGCAAGATTATTGGGCTGCTTTCACTTTCAATCGAGAAAACTTAGGCAGGGACAGCATATTGTTCAGCAGGTTAATGTTCTACAAATCAATGTGCCCGATTAGGCGCTTGTAAATAGGAAATTTATAAGTAAAAGCCACGCTGATTCACACTCCTTCACGCCGACATGAATCACTACAGAGCCAAACGGGTGATGATGTTGGAGGCCGACGCAGAATCAGATAAGCCAATTCGTTGAAGGTGATACCGATGAACAAAATGTGAACCAAAGCGGGATGATCAGGGCGATCGTACTCACCATCTGTTCTTTTGATGTTGATGTTGATTCCAGACTGGATCTTCACGCTACCGTCATCCATTTTCGCACTGATTTATGCACCACATACACTAAAGAACATTATTTCGCAATGAACGTTTATTCAATATTGGTCTAACACTTTCGGAAATTACACATGAGAACCGGTGAAAATTACAAAATAAATTTCTACACCCAGATTGACAGTTATGCCGAGCTAGCTACACACTTCAGACTGGAACGTTTGAAATTTGTTTCACTACAACAGTCAAATCAATCACTACTTTATCATTTTCCCAACTGTTGTAATTGATTTGATTATCGTAAAAGGCAAATAAACTAAAATCTCAATAAACCACGATTGTTTTAAATATTTTCGGTTAGAAACCTGAAATTCCAAAAATAATCAGGAACACTGCGTCGAAAATGTATGGAAAGTATTGCCAGTTTTTATGTTACTACCACAGATGATAATTAATTTTTTAACTCTTCACAGAATTGATTACTTAAAAGTTATGATTAGTCACAAAAAATAAATAAATTTACAATTAAACAGATAAATCTTTCAAAAATTTAGGTCTTCATTAGTTTATTGCTATATACTTTGTTGCTTTAAGTCTTAATCAATCTTTTTAACGATCGTCGTTACTTCACTAAAATCCATAGACTATTCTGTATAATCTGTGCTGTGCACAAATAGATTTTAACGACTCCATCGTCACCTCAGTAGAAAAACCAAAGTAATTAGCCGCAGCCATAAAACAGACAGACAGACCAACAGACAGAAACAAGCAATCAAAACATTTCTCCCCCCAACTCCCTTTGGAGACTGAAGGAAAATAAAAAAAGATTTGGCTGTATGGTTCGCATCGATGCCATCAAACTAATTGAAAAAAAACTGTAATGTCATGTCATGTCATCCATCTGTCAGAGACGTCAGAAAATAACCAAGTTTTTCTTTTGCAGCTTTCGCTGCTTAAATTATTCTGCTTATTTTTTAGGAACGAATATTTCATATTTTTTGATATACAAAAATAAAAATGAATAGCGAATACAAAATTTCACACAAAGCTAAAAAACGTATCAAAGAAGTCAAAAGGAAAGCTCGTCCAGGTATGTCATCGTTCCAAAATACCGCTTAGCTTGTCGTCAAGTTCTGAGATAATTCGGTTTGTTACTTAATTTATGGTTATTTTCTGTTAAATAGAATTCCGGATGCCTGTCTCTCATTAACTTATATATTATTATTTGATACTGAGTCTGGAATATGAAGCTACTGGTAACGTGCATTGAGCGTGGCAGACTTAGCGACCTCGAGTCGAGTATACCAATACAATTCGTGTACATAGTTTAATCAAATTGACAACCTTCAGAATTGGTTAAAGTACAATGATGATGGGATATTATTTTACTTCTAAGTAATAGCTCTCCAGTTAGTCCCAAATTTAAGTACATATTTAGAGGCTAGTGTAGGAAGTAAAACGGCGTCATTGCAATTCGCTTTTTGTGGGTATTAAGTTGGGGGCAGTATTTTACTTCTGTATGATCTGTTAAAATATTACCATGTAAAGGTGTCTAAAAATGATTATAACTTAAAATTTGGAATAACATTTCAGAATTAACCAACAAGCACCAATGGACTGCTTTGAAATATGCAGAAAGTTTTGAAGAATTTCTCAAATGTGACGACAATGTGGAGCGTATAGACAACAATCTAGTTTCACCACAAGAATTTATAGAAAAATATGAAAGTGTATTTAAACCAGTAGTTATAACAAATGTGCAGACCAATTGGAAGGCAAATCACAAGTGGACCTTAGAAAGACTAGCCAAGAAGTACCGAAACCAAAAATTTAAGTGTGGCGAGGATAATGAAGGTTATAGTGTTAAGATGAAAATGAAATATTATGTAACCTATATGAAGACAACAAATGATGATAGTCCTCTTTATATTTTTGATAGTAGTTTTGGTGAGCACATGAGAAGGAAGAAGCTTCTAGAAGATTATGAACCTCCTCAGTATTTTAGGGATGATTTGTTTAAGTATTGTGGCAATGAACGTAGGCCTCCCTATCGCTGGTTTGTAATGGGACCACAACGTTCTGGAACTGGTATTCATATTGACCCTCTGGGCACTGGTGCTTGGAATGCCTTAGTTTTTGGACACAAGAGATGGTGCTTGTTCCCAACCCAGACTCCAAGGGAGCTGATCAAAGTAACTGGTGCTATAGGAGGAAAGCAGAGGGATGAAGCTATAACTTGGTTTAAACTCATTTATCCCAAAACTCAACTAGACACATGGCCGAAGGAATACAAACCTGTATGTCGTTTTTTTATCACTTTTTATAGCTTTTATTTATAAGATAGATTACAGATTCTAATTTCACACTAAGGGGCTGCGCAAACGTAGACACTTTTTGTTGCCGACACGGCACACCATCACAGGGCACTGTTGTTGCTGTGTCCTGTAGCATCAATCGGACACAGTTTACGTTTGCGCAGGGAGTGGATGATGTCATACTAACTTTATAGTAATCAAATATTCATTGGTAGCTTGTATCTGACACAAGACACAAAAGTGTCCACCTTTGCGCCTGCCCTAACAAAGTAGAAATTCATTGATCCTATTCCGTTGAAACTAACTGCACTTGAGCCATTCTTGTAAGTTATTTCTTTAAGACTTACTTTAATTATTTGCAAGATTAAATTTTTATTTTTTAAATTTATTATTTTAGGAGTCATGATTATTTTGTATTTTTAAAATCATTATTTTTATGCCGTAGATTTCTTTCAGACTTTTTTCCTAATTTGCCAAGATTAGATTTGTATTTTTTTAAATATATTATTTCATGCCTTGATCCTCAAGATAGATCCTTGCATAGTAGAAACAAGTCGCCACAGCGCAGCGCGCTGCGTCGGACGGCTTTGCGAATCGCTGTTCCGCTCTTACATGCTGTTATGGTCATTTTATTTTATTTATGACCATATCAAATGGGCAATGTGAGTAAAGCGGCCTGATTTATCACTTTTCCTGGTCATTATGAATAAGGACCACAAGGTCTTTAAACATTTGACGATGTAAATAATACTCTCTCAAAAGTACTATGGTGGTTCACTAGTAATAATTTATTACTTAATGCAAAAAAAAAACAAAGTGCATCAAATTCTCTATGCCCAATGTGAGACAGGTTGATACTATTGTAACTATGAATGACGAGCCATTAAAATTAACAAATTCTACTGTATTTTTAGGAATAACTTCAGATTCTAAGTTACAATGGGGTCCGCATATAACGGCCCTGGCAGGGAGACTCAGTTCCGCTGCTTGTGCTGTTAGAAAAATAAGACTCTTGACTGATATTGAAACAGCAAGACTAGTATATTTTAGCGACTTTCATAGTGTTATGTCGTATGGTCTACTGGTGTGGGGTTCAGCTGCAGACCTGAACACCATTTTTGTTCTTCGAAAAAGAGCCATCCGTTCCATTTACAAACTTAGACCACGCGACTCGCTTAGGAAAGTATTTAAGAAGATCGATATTTTAACTGTGCATGCTCAGTATATTTTAGATAACATAATGTATGTGCGCAAAAACTTGCATCTGTTCAAAAAAAAACAGTGATACACATAAACTTATTACCAGAAATAAAAACAAATTGAAAACTCCCAGTCTTAGGCTACACAAGGTGGGAAACTCATTTGTGGGTCAATCTGTGAAATACTTTAACAAAATACCTCAAAGTCTTGTTGATCTACCTCTTCACAAGTTTAAGTCTGCAATTAAAGCAAAGTTAATGAAACAAGGTTATTATAATGTAAAGGATTATTTGAACGACAAAAGTTTGTGGTCATAGTAGGAATAATCTGCTCCTCTGCTCAATGTTGTGTTCTTTTTTCTACTCTCATTGACTCTGAATTTATTTTTTGTAAAACAAACAAAGTTCAAAAGAGTAACTATCGAGTTTCTTGCCGGAGTCTTCTCGATAAGTAGCAACGTCCGAACCGGTGGTAGATTCACATTATGTATATTCACGATATTTACTAATATTGTACTATTTTAATTACGTTTATTATTATTATTTCTATATACTTTTTTTTAACATGTCATAAGTGCTTTGTACAAGCTTAAATGAATAAATGATTTTTTTACTTTACTTTAGATTACTCATATAAAATCAAATTTGTCAAAAGAGATTGCTTGGTAATTAGTTTTGTTTTATTTCACTTCTAAAAAACCTTTTTAATGTACTCTTTGCGTACGTTAGCTTTCTGGGGTCATTTATTTGACCCCAGATTGCCAACGTATATTTAAAAATATCCTAGATGCCTTTAAAAATGTTAAATATTTAAATAAGGTATAAAAAACAAATACCTCGAAATGGTTTTCGATTTAGGATATGTTAGATTTTTTTCCCATACCCAATTCATATGCATAATCGTAAGGAACGGTCCGTATTAATACTGCTCACTTATTCAAGTAGCCCATAACAATGCCACGCGTACCAGCAGCGTGGCGTCTCGAGGCGCAGTGCTGCGTGGTGGAACTTATTCCGAATTCTCACAATGAAATTTGTATCAAACTCAAATAACTTTATTCAAATAGACTGTATCAGTACTTTCAAATCGTCAAATTTACAGCAAAATATACTAAATATTAGACATAAATACCATAGTAATATGGAGATATAAATACACGGTATACAGACTTATTGAGACTTTACCACCGCGTCGGAGTTGTTTCTTGCTGAGAAGACCCGGCAAAAAACTCAGCAGTTACTCTTGTAAATTTGCGCGCAGCGTCTCATTGCGTCGCGTTTCGGTTTGAAATGACTTATTGTCTGTTTACTCACAATTTTGCTTTTTAGGTGGAAATCCTCCAGAAGCCAGGCGAGACTGTGTTCGTGCCAGGCGGCTGGTGGCATGTGGTGCTAAATATGGATGACACAGTGGCAGTCACACAGAACTTCTGCAGCCGCACAAACTTCCCCATTGTGTGGCACAAGACCGTGCGTGGGCGCCCAAAACTCTCCAAAAAGTGGCTTAAGGTACTAGAGGCCAAAGAACCTGACTTGTACAAAATCGCAAGCAGTGTCGACGTAAACCAAAGTACGGGGGTGGCCTCTGATAGCTCCTCGAACAGCAGCTCCTCGAGCAGTGACAGTGGAAGCAGCTCATCTGACAACTCTAGTGAAGAAGACAGTGGCCAAGAAAGCATCTCGGCTCACAAGAAAAAGAAGAGAAGGAAACTTGGCAATGAGTAGTAAAAATATCACTTAGGAATCATTCATTAATGGAGTTTGGAGAAGTTTAATACTGTAATGAAATTGTACTAGTAAAATATAATTGATAATTAGGTATGTAAGCCTGCCAGTTTTGTATTATTAGAAAATAAATAAATAAAATATTCATTTATAAATAGTGAACTTAAATAAATATTATTCCTTTGGTAACAGGCAAGACGATTCTTTACGAATAAAGTGTTATTGTATTATTATGTTTGGTATTATTTAGCTGCACAGCGCAGCAAAACCTATACTTTGGTAATGCTTTTAAATATAAAGGCGTTGTTAGTGGAAACTGTCTTTAAGAGTTTGAAGAAAGAAAAGGCATTCTATGCCTTCAAGATGATTAAGGCTAGCTCAGCAGCCTTATAATATCTGCCTCAAGGCCGCTTTTCATCAGGCGGAGTGAGGAGGTCATCTTGACGGGCAAGCCAAAAATTCATAGGAGCTCAGCGACACAGCGTATGCCGGTAATGGTACGCCTATGTTGCGGTTGAGTTGGGTAGGTATTAACAACGTTTAATCGCACGCTAATATCGTTTATTTGAAATGTGGTATTTTGCCAGAGGATAGACGGAAAATATATCATAATTTCTTTGTTTTCGTTACAAATTAAAACCAATACCATAGGTAAGCTACAGCGTGCTCGTTTGTAGCATGCTTATTAGCACGCTAATAAACATGCTACAAACGAGCACGCTCTTAAACTGACACACTTGCTTTTTATTAGCATGGTTTTTTTAAGCCTGCTACTAAATGACCGTGCTCAAAGCAAAGGATTGAACACACATGCTTTTTAAGCACGGGTTCGACTCGAAATAGTGTTGTTGCGATAGCGATAGTTGACCTTGAAAATTAGTCGTCCTATCGAAACTATCGACCCGTGATGATACTATCGATAGTATTGACAATGAGAATAAAGCGATGCGATTGACCTTTTGCGATACTATCGATAGAATCGCGCCATTAAAGTCGATGCTATTTAGAACTATCGACACCGTTCGATACTACAGATAGTTTTTCTATAGTAACTATCGAGGTATTTTCGATACTATCGACTGGAAATAAAACGAAACCTTGTATGAGCTTGCAATATTAGCGTAATACTCGTATGTTCGACTTTCGATAGGGCAAAACTATCGATACAATCGACACGCATCCTATCGATAGTTTTGATACTATCGAATTTATAGCATACAGCCCAAATTAAGAAGAAACATAGCATATGTCACTAAGCCGTATTACCATTTCATACAGCCAGTCAAGTTGATTTCCTAAGCTGAGCGTAGCGAGCGATTTCTTACATTTTCAGCCAGTCAGCAGTTACCTGTCAATAAAAATGCATCCTCTAGGCACGAATTTGCTCGCTACCCTCAGTTTAGGAAATTTACTTGACCAGCTATAAGAGATTGTAATATGGCCCCTGATAGTATAGCTTTCTAATGGGGAAGGAATTTTTAAAATCGATCCAGTAGATTCGGAGCCCATTTAATACAAACAAACAAATGATTCCTCTTTATGTTATAATATTATGTATATATTAACCACAACTTCGTTATATAATTAAACCGAGACTGACATCTCTATCCCAGTTCTCAATGGATACTAGCCTAGTACCTGTTCACACGTGCTAAAAGCACGCCCCCTTCCACCCGCGCCGCAGGTAGCATGCTCATAAATCGCACGGCTGTCGATTTTTGAGCATACTCGAAAGTAGCATGCTCATAACAAGCAAGGCTTCGACACACGTGCTACTAAGTAGCACTTGCTCATTAGTTGCATGCTTTCGTGCTAGTAATGAGCATGTGTAACTGTAGCTTTAGTCTGTGGATTGAACACACATGCTTTTTAAGCACAGGTTCGATTCGAAATAGTGTTGTTGCGATAGTGATAGTTGACCTTGAAAATTGGTCGTACTATCGATAGTCCTATCGAAACTATCGACCCGTGATGTCACTATCGATAATGAGAATAAAGCGATGCTATTGACCTTTTTCGATACTATCGATAGAATCGCGCCATTAAAGTCGATGCTATCGATACTATTTATAACTATCGACACCTATCAATACTATAGATAGTTTTTCTTTAGTAACTATTGAGGTATTTTCGATACTATCGACTGGAAATAAAATGAAACCTTGTATGAGCTTGCAATACTCGCGTAAAATGTTCGACTTTCGCTAGGGCAAAACTATCGATAGTATCGATGCAATCGACAAGCATCCTACCGCTACCCTCAGTTTAGGAAATTTACTTGACCAGCTATAAGACATTGTAATATGGCCCCTGATAGTATAGCTTTCTAATGGTGAAATAATTTTTAAACTCGATCCAGTAGATTCGGCGCCCATTTAATACAAACAAACAAATCATTCCTCTTTATAATATATTATATATAGACAAACCACAACCTCGCTATATAATAATTAAACCGAGACTGACTTCTCTATACCAGTTCTTAACGGATACTAGCCTAGTAGCATGCTCAATAAGCAAACCTGTTCACACGTGCTAAAAGCACGCCCCCTTCCACCCGCGCCGCAGGTAGCATGCTCACAAATCGCACGGCTGTCGATTTTTGACCATACTCGAAAGTAGCATGCTCATAACTAGCAAGGCTTCGACACACGTGCTACTAAGTAGCACTTGCTCATTAGTAGCATGCTTTCGTGCTAGTAATGAGCATGTGTAACTGTAGCTATAGACTAGAAAAGACACTTAGATTATGAACCAAACAAATCGATTTCTGGAACAGCACTAGGTAACCTGTCATTTTTGTAACTGGCATAGAATAACTTTTGTCAATGGTTTTCTGCAGCCATTTGTGAGCTCTGCCAAAGTTACTGTGAAAACGTCTCATCAAAATGTTGAAATCAGCTACTGGCACTCTAGCCAATGTCCTGAAAAGGTCCTTGATCCCGGCAGTGAGGGTTAGTGCAGTGGTTCCAGCCAGGAGGTCGCACGGTGGCCCAGTGGAGTCCGATGAAGAATTCGACAGCAGGTTAGGTTCCACCTTTTGACGTTGTTATGTAACTGAAAATGATAATAATCCTATCGGCATTAGGTTTTTCTATTAGTAAATGCATTCTGGATTATAATAGACACCGGATAGACTGAATGTGCATTCGTGAATTCTAGCAGTGTGGTCCGCCTCAATGATTTCTGTAGTAGGAAACTTCTGCAGGGTGCAGTTCCTCTTATCTTTAACTAGTAATCTATGTGTTTATTCGTTAGAAATCGTTAGAATAATGAACGAGGCGATCACGAAATAATTGTAAAGAGAGATGGAAATTGGTGTCGCTTTTGTACGTGTGTATTGATTTCCTTTTGACGTTTAGGTTAGGTAATAAAATAAGGTACTCAATAAGAATAGGTGTTGATAAGAAGGGCTGATAAAGGTGTATTTAAACCATTTAAGATTTGATTGCATGTATCATCCTGTGGTATTAGCCCAATTTTGCCGTTCTAACCAGTTGAAAACTGCATGTATCCTATTTTTTTAAGTGCCTCCAAAGGCAGCAATTATTTGTAAAACAATGTTGTGTGAGCAGGGTGGATCGCTGTTTGAGATTTTCTTAGTTCACATATACATTTTTTATCTACTTTCTATGTACTTATTGTCTCATTATTACATTTCAGATATGAAGCTTTCTTCAACAGAAAAGACATTGATGGCTGGGAAATCCGCAAAGGCATGAATGACCTGTGTGGTATGGACTTGGTACCTGACCCAAAAATAATCAAAGCTGCCCTACATGCATGCAGGCGAGTGAACGACTATGCCCTTGCCATTCGGTTCATTGAGGCCTGCAAAGACAAGTGCGGACCTAAAGTAACTGAAATCTACCCATACATTATTCAAGAAATTAAGCCTACACTCACTGAACTTGGCATTGAGACACCAGAAGAGCTTGGCTATGACAAGCCAGAATTAGCTTTAGAAAATGTTTATGAAATGTAAGGTTGTCAAACTAAGCTGTAGAAATTTGTATGATAGTTTTGTTGTCGACTTTTATTTTACATTGAATTGTGAGAAGATGCTACTGCAACTTGAGTATTCTTGGTCCTCCATTTAAATCGACATGCTTTGTCTAATGTATAAATCGTTAGAGAATTATTTCATTGTTTTATTTTAGAATTATCATTCCCAATGAATTCTAATTTGACTTAGTATGGGGTTTTGCCTATTAGACTTATTATTTTGATTATAGGTCTATTAAATAACATTTAAAACCCAATAGTGTTTAAAATTTGAAGTCTAATGTATAATTTAATTTATTAATAAACTTGAAATCTGATGATCTTATCTTACCAAAAAAAAGATGAACTTACTGGCTTCTAAGGCCGAGATCTATAGTCCCGACTTACGCTTTGCTCAGCCAAAACTCACGCCAAACTCACCTTAGTGTGAACTTAGCTTAAACTTGGCTTGAAATTATTAGTTGTATCATGCAAAGTGTAGCCTGAGCACAGGCTTAGCCAATGAATCTCACAACGTTCCGATACAAGTATAAACTGCTCTTTCGTTCTCTGGATAAAAATAAATATGAATGGTTATTATTGGTGCAGAATCAAGAATTAATATTAAATTATATTCGAACATTTAACAACAAACCATGAAACTGACGTTTTTATCCAGTTAATTAAATCGGAAAGCTTTTTAATAGTTCTTTTATTTCCTTCTCATGTGAAATGGAACGCAAACCAAGCGACGACAGCTATGAACTACTACCCATATGTTGGAGGTGGAGAGGGCACAAAGAGCTGTGATTAAAGTAATGCTTCACAGGCCTAGAAGATTTCCTACTGACCAACTTTACAAGGAAGCACAACTCCTGACTGTTCGACAGTTGTATATCAAGGCCTCCATCCTTCGCCACCATAAATCCTTTATTCCCAGTAACCTACCCCTAACCAAGAGACGAATACGCACTCAGGTGCTGCCTTGCAGAACAGGCTTTGCTCAGCGCCAGGCTATACACATGGGTTCCTTCCTGTACCGACATTTCAACGACATGACTGCCATATTTGGGATGAATAGGATGTCATTAAAATCCTTCCTGAATAAGAAACTTTTAGAGCTTGATTATATATGCACTGAAGATCTACTTTCTATAAAGAAATAAGTGTGAGTTACACCTTTTGCCAGATATGGCTCACGCGCCCCCCCGCTGATATAAATATATATATTCTCCAATCTCACACACACTACACACACACATATACACACGCACACACGCACAAAATCATACAACACACACACAAAATACACACAACACACACATATATAACACGCACACACACTTATACAGACTTAAGTAATAAAATTTTCATGCATGCTTAGTAATAATACCTCTGCCTTCTGCAATATGCTAGATCAATTTTAACTTTGTGCATTTACCATGGATGGAGGGTTGACGACCCAAGATACAGGACTTGTCCTAGTTTGGGCGTCAGCCCGCCATAGTCAAAAAAAAAAAAACATGTAATTAGTGTTCCTACACATTGTGTTAATGAGTCTACTGTATGATTATGGTGAGGAATAAAAGATTTATTATTATTTATTATTATTATAACTGTCAAAATCGCTTCCAAGCTTCCGATTTTGGTGGGCTTCTAACAACCTACTATTTTTGTACGGTTAATATTCTAAGTTTTTGGTAAGTCTTCGATCTCGCAGACTTGGACTTTGCTTAACCTGAGCTAAGACAGCGCCGCAATCTTGACTATAAGTTTCATTTCGGTAAGTTAAGTCTAAGATTAAGTTAAGTAACGACTATAGATCTCGGCCTAAGACAGTGCACATGTTAATAGTCAAAAAAAATTTCGTAATCAAATTAAATATTGAATGACCTGAGGCCATAAGTACTTATTTTAATTAAGTATGGCTGGCCCTTGATCTGAGTATAGCGATTTTATCTTCCCAAGGGGGTTGGGGGAGATGTAGGTGTATTTCGCGCCCCCTGCTCTGCGTTATTTTTCAATCAAAATAGCTTCTATACTTGGCGCCCAAAGCCAGGTGCGGTAGTGGGTGTGGGAAAAAAAACAATGTCCTAAATCGAAAACCATTTCGGGGCATTTGAATTTATACTCAAAAATATGCTTATTGCAAACAGGACAATAATAGATATAAAAATGCAATGAGATGAGATTTACTTACCTCTGCATTGAAGCAACGCCTAAATAGAGTTAAATGAACAACGACAGAATTCACAAATAAAATGCACAACGTGTTAATTCTCTCACGTTGATAGAAAAATCGAAGTCTCTGGCGAAGATTATTGACGATGGATGATGAATGGAAGTACTGTTCACGATGCACTCCCTTGTAGAGGTGCGACGCCTTTAGGTACCTAACAGATAACTACCTACTTGCAGAAAAAGCGCTGAGAGCACGCCGTGCTATACGACAGGCCCTGATTACCAATTGCTTAGGCCATCACGTCTTAGGGGGCACCAGAACCAGCAATAAAATTAATATACGAGTATTTGCTAGCACATGAATGGCAAGGCTGTTTGAAAATCCGCGCTTTGTTACTGACCATAGAGGTCTAAAGCTTGATTCTTTAATAATTAGACCCGTAGCGCTGGGTTTCGAAGTTTCGAAAATAAAATAGTAAAGTTCCTTCTTTCTTTTTGGCATTTGTAGTTTCGGAATCCTTTGTTCAACCCATGGAAGTAATAAGTAGGTACTTACGTACTACTGAAATGTGCACGCTGTTTAACCGTGTATACAAAAAAACACTTTATGGTCGAGGAGAGAAGGTTAATATTTCAAATGATAAGATCAGCGGGCCAAGTGAGATAGCGGATACAAGGTGAGGGTGTCCCTTTCCTCAACGTTGCCAGCACTCGTTAATAATATGTTTAGTAGATTTAATAGTACAATACGTTCGTTACTGAATTAAAATGAAGCAAAATTACCGGTTTGTTTTATTTTATGTTTTTAGACAACAACGTTAGATTAATTTATTAAGCATGCAAATGTATTAAAATCTAGGCTTAGTCTGTTATGTCAAAATATTATATATATATATGTTTAAAATGCTAGCAGATTGGACTGCATTTATGTAAAGCATTCATGTGCCATTTCGGGGGGAATAGTGCAGGAGAGGCCACTGTAAATCTTTTGTTTTTTTTTCTTATTCCTAACATAGTTCATAATACTTCATAAGCCCTACTAACAACATAAGTCTTTGTTACTTGAAATAAATAAAATTCATTCATTCATTATTTCATAATGATAGAATTCAGAGTTTTATAGTATAAAATAAAGTATTATTATAATTTATCTTCTTCATTTACCGCCACCTACTTTCTGGCATCCACAGTAGATCCATCCTATCTTACGCAGGGTTGCCAACTCAGCATTTTCGGTGCTAGATCTGGCACTATTTTCATGTCTCTAGCACTAAAATTTTATAAACAGCACTTAGCACTCAATCTTGCACTAAATAGCCAGCTATCTTCCTTACTAATTTAAATTAAAATGGTCAGCTCAAAAAACAGCAGTGCAGGGAAGATGATAGGAAAACTATGGTTCAATGATGATTTTTATGTACCTAATATCTCATTTTGTGTTTTATTATTACAAACAGTTAAAGAAATATTCGGTGATATATTATTTTATATCACATGTTTGGCACAATTTTTGAAAATTCATAGCAATCTAGCACCTTTTGAGGTATCATCCACTCTTACGCGAGTGTTTTTTCTTGTCTGTTATTTTAACATTCGTGTAGGTATGTAGGTGAATATTCCAATGCCATTGATTTTTTATATTATTATAACTGCTTAGGTTCAAACTTAGGGCCAGCTATCCCTGAATCACTTTTCATCAAAACTAACAAACGCTTCCGCATTTATAAGTTAGTTTAATTTAACTAATAATAAAACAAGAAAAAGAGTTTTTCTTTTCAAAGATTATGGTCACCGAGATAAACTTTGGGTAAACTGACCTCGTACCTACTGTCTCACTAGATAAATTCATTTTCATTACTCATACACGGAAAGTACGCTTCAAGTTGCCTGAGCATAGGGTTGAAAGGAGTGCGTTACTTCAGCAGGAAAGTAGCTTCTAGAGTGATTTGAGTGGAACGTAAAATTAGTGAGATATATGCTGTGGATGTGCGCGGCATAAAAAATTAGTGGGCGTTGTGGTTTTGGAAAAAAATGAAAAAAACGATTCCTGCTGCAGTAACGTTGTTCTAGCAGGAAAATTCTAAACGAATGATCGAATAGAAAAATGTTGTACGTTGGCAGATAGCTTACTTCTGGGGAAACATGTGCGCCAAAAATATAATATGTGGGGCTTCAGGTTTTCGAAATATTGCGTTTCCTGCTGGGGTAACGTTTTGCGGAATAGTGTTTCTCTCAAACCATGGCATGTGCGTCTCTTTAATAAACATTCACTTGTAGCTCTTGATTTGTGCTTGCGGCACATATAATAAGATTTTGAAAATTATTCTTACATTTTCAGTAATTAAGGTGTCTCTAAAATCTGAAAAAAAAATCACAGCGCCTAAATGAGAAACTGTATCAACTCGCTGAAAACTGCATTCGATTCCGCTTTACACCTCTAATAGTCAGAAAATGTTTCAAAAGTTTACATACATGCTTTATCGAATAAGAGATCGAAATAACAAAACCACCGGTACATAACTTTGACGTCAAAATATAAGAAATCAGTTCATCCTGAGATAAGTGAGTGTTAACCAAAAAACAGTGAGTTTCATAAAATAACACTGAAAATTTTCAGCCTCCAATGTTTCGTATTTATAGAGAAATAAACAAAAATCAAAACCTTTCAACAACGACTGATTATCCGACCAAATTCGAATGACTACGAAAAAGCGACGGCTTCATACCTATGGATGACCTTCTTTACTGGACGTATTACACTAAACTCTTGCCCGTACAATCGCGTTCAATCGGTTTTTGGCAATAATTAGAACCTCATCTTAGATTAGAGTAAAATTTAAAAATATGAATGAAAGCTTATACCTATGAGCCTATATGAAAGAGCTTAATTTTAAATTGAAATTCTCATTTTATCCTCTTAATTTATGTTCTTAAAGTAAGTATGGCTTCGCCGGCCAGCTTATAGTATCAGCACCAAACCCGTAAAGACACCTTAAAGTATCGATATTAGATATCAGTATTTGGTTCCCTTTATTTCTCATGTAGTCATTTATGTCCGAATAGGGTATTTTGACAACATCGTCAGATGCTCAAAAATTATTTAATGAATGTAATCAAAAATACATTAAAAAGGGGTCTTTAAGGGCCTTTTGTTTACTCATGTACAGTTCATTTTATAGCCCTTTAAACTTGGTTAGGAAATTTATAGAAACATTTGTTAAGAAACCACATTTCTAAACGCAAAATTTAATATAGCTGCCGAACGAATGTTTTGCAGAACGCAAGGAAATAGACAGCAAATGACGTCATTTGACGGCAGCAGTTTGTAGCTAGCGTTTTGGGCAAGTCCAAAAATATGTTTTGTTGCGATTGAAATATATTTTTTATCAATGTTTCTATAAGACCTCAAAAAAAAGTCAAATCTCCTATTCTCTTATTGCATAATAATCGTTTGTAATTAAATCAGGTTTCAGTGACAGAAAATAATCACCGGAAAACCTACTTCACATAGTTTTGTTTGCCCTACCCCAAAAGTGTAATTCATAGCCGCGTAGGGACGACGCGGCTTGCGAGCTGAAGCTGGCCGCGTAGGGACGACGCGGCTTGCGAGCTGAAGCTGGCCGCCGGCCAGAAGCGGAAGCTGTGGAGATGACTGAAAGCCGTCTGCGACGATTGGCACGCGCGGAGTCCTGCAGCGCCGGAGGCATCAAAGCCACGGATTTACTTGCCTGCGCAAGGAACTTATTTCCTTTCAATACTTACCTACATTAAGCACCAAGTTGGATTTTGGTAGAAATGAAACAATTGTAATATAAAATCAGATAATATTTATTAAAACATTACTCAAAGGTCATTTTACAATTTGAACAGAACACTAAGCTAATTTCGTACTAGCTGCTTTTTGTAGATCAGCGCGTTCAGGCAAACAAAGACAAACAAACTCTTCAGCTTCAAGATATTAATAGTAATTTGACATATCAAGTTCAGGCAAGTTATCATTCGGAGAAATTATGTTTATGGTAAAAAACATCATGAGATGTTATATAATGAATAAAAATATTTTAAGACAACCTTTATATCGATATTTAGAAATATGGGTAGGAACTTATAATATTCGGACTATTCGGAGTAGGTATAAACTTTCTGTTTAATAAGGGTAACCCTTTAATATATTGGGAATTAAACTCATACGTGATATATTTAGAATTTTAAACTGTTGATAACCTGTAAATGATTTTCATGTAAGGAACTGCTTATAATTAGATTCTTAAACTGCACTCGTTCTTCAGACAAAAACAACCCATGAAAAGTCTTTGTCAGTTAGCGATAGAGTTGATGTGCCCGTACGCCAATAATTTCCCTTTAATTTGGTCGAATTGAGTTTTTCTACCTCAGTGTACTTAGCCAAAACTATCTTGTGAGTAAGTTAAGAAGGTCATCGATATGTATGAAACCGTCGCTTTTTCGTAGTCGTTCGAATTTGGTCGGATAATCAGTCGTTGTTGAAAGGTTTTGATTTTTGTTTATTTCTCTATAAATACGAAACATTGGAGGCTGAAAATTTTCACAGTGTAATTTTATGAAACTCACTGTTTTTTGGTTAACACTCACTTATCTCAGGATGAACTGATTTCTTATATTTTGACGTCAAAGTTATGTACCGGTGGTTTTGTTATTTCGATCTCTTATTCGATAAAGCATGTATGTAAACTTTTGAAACATTTTCTGACCATTAGATGTGTAAAGCGGAATCGAATGCAGTTTTCAGCGAGTTGATACAGTTTCTCATTTAGGCGCTGTGATTTTTTTTTCAGATTTTAGAGACACCTTAATTACTGAAAATGTAAGAATAATTTTCAAAATCTTATTATATGTGCCGCAAGCACAAATCAAGAGCTACAAGTGAATGTTTATTAAAGAGACGCACATGCCATGGTTTGAGAGAAACACGATTCCGCAAAACGTTACCCCAGCAGGAAACGCAATATTTCGAAAACCTGAAACCCCACATATTATATTTTTGGCGCATATGTTTCCCCAGAAGTAAGCTATCTGCCAACGTACAACATTTTTCTCTTCGATCATTGGTTTAGAATTTTCCTGCTAGAACAACGTTACTGCAGCAGGAATCGTTTTTTTCATTTTTTTCCAAAACCACAACGCCCACTAATTTTTTATGCCGCGCACATCCACAGCATATATCTCACTAATTTTACGTTCCACTCAAATCACTCTAGAAGCTACTTTCCTGCTGAAGTAACGCACTCGGTTGAAAGCTTCACTTTCAGCCCTAGGGCTGAAAGTAAATATCTGCCAGATGTCATCTTCTATTTTAACATTCCTGTTCTATCACCAACATTTACTCAAGTTTCACAAAAAATATCAACTATCAACATCCCAGGAAGTAACCTCTCTCTCTCGTTTAACAATTATTGCTCTAATTTGAATATAAACTTTAACTAGAAATATCATCAACTTTGTTGTAGGTAATGTTTCAATAAAATTTTGTTGGTTGAACTTATGTATCTGATTTTTATTTACTTTCCTAATTCCTTATATTCGTATTGAAAAGCAGAGTGTTTACCTCGGAAGAAAGACCTTTTCAATGCCCTCGAACTATTAGCGCTCTCGCTACGCTCGCGCGCCAAACCATCTCGTGCTTTGAAAAGGTAACTTTCTCACCTAGTGTAACAATCTACTATTGTGTCATCTCAGGTAGTCGCATAGGTAAGTATTTGATAAAAATTAAAGTAGGTATGCGGGTGACCGCAGAAAAAATAGAACCAACGAGCTGTCAAGGCACAGGGCGGACTTTAGTCCGCGTAAAGGCCTGCGCAGACGACGTACGCGGAGAAAAACCTACGCTCCGCGAATACAAAAGTACGCCGCGGATAATCCCTCGTCTGCGCAGGCCTTTAGTCTTCCATGTGCGTTGCTCCATACAGTTTGTAAGGGATCTATTTTGACGGACAAAAAAGTACCTACGCTGCGAATAATCCGTCGTCTGCGTCGTCGCCGGCCTTTAGTGGAAGCGCACGTGATGGAGGAAATATTCTGATATATCGTTGTGTTTAATTTACAGGAAGTTTAAGAAAGGGACGGACAAAAGACCTATGCAAAATAACAACACAACGTTATCTCAGATTGCAAAAACGTGCGCTCCACTAAATATCTGGACAACAATGATCGCACACCGTGTACGTTGAGTCCGTGGTAAGTCCGCCGCAGGCTTGACACGGACTCTACGCACACGGAGTGCGTTGATTTGTCAAATGGGCCAAATAGAAAATTCATATAAATAATAAACGTATCATTTGGTAAATACTTTAATGATTGCAATATTCACACAGTCATACCAATACTTTTTACAACAATCACAAATTATTTTACATACTTAACAACTTAATTGTGCTATAATAATTCTGTCCCGTAAAGAACGAACACAATTGCTATGGAAAATAAATAAATAAAATTTAAATAAAAACAAATTAATAAATAATACTAAGTTTCTGTCTTTCTCTACAATGAACAAAAAATAGGGGAGACCAGGGTAATGGGAGTCAGCGGGTAGTGGGAATCACCCACACGTCATCCACAAAACAGTACGCCCGAACGACGCGTGAACGATGTCCTCTCCTTCGCAGCAGTCAGCGTCCGCGCTTCTGAGATACGGCCTTATTTTGTTTTTACGCTCCGCTGATATAATTTTTCGTCAATGTAAATTAGAAGGTAAGTGTCGAATATCTTGCAGTATACGATTGAGACATTTACACGTGCTAAGTTAGACTTTTAAAATTGTGATGTGCAGTTCATATTGTGTTAGTATTTCACAGTTCTATTTAAAAATATTTTTTTCTCATTTGTAGAAGTGGGTAATGAGAGTCATTCCCCACAAATGATCACTATTACCAGCAAGTAATTTTAATGTTAAAATATAAGCATCTACATTATTTTTATTTCTTTCTAGATGCCGAAAGTACGAGCCATGACAACTGAGAAGGCTTCCTGGTCTTCTAATAACCTGGTTTTCTTTCTGATTTTTTTGACTCCGATTGGCCCCATGGATGACCACCATTAACCTCATATGGTAGTTGACTCTCCCTGTATGTCTCTGTGTTTTTTTGTTTTTTCTTAAAAGTTTTATGATTTCCAAAGATGATTTGAAATTGATCTCAATTGTTAGTTTATTAGGTATCTGAATTATGTTTAAAGGCGGTTGCAATAAATGTTTTGTTTTGAAATTGAATTTTATTTGATTTTTCGCTTAAGTGACTCCCATTACCCTACTACCCTACTATATTCACAAATATATTACTCACTTTTGTACTCTTCTATAATATGTCTAACTTATTGACTAGACCCGACTATAATGTAATATTATTCCTAACGTTTAACGTGAATCGTCAATTTAAAAAATGTCGATGGCTATAACAATGGAGATTATTCTGGAACAGCTACGTAGTTTCAGATTGAAACATAGTACAAGTACAGCTAGTTTGGAATCACATCTATACACATAGTAGTTTTAAACATTCAGATACTAACTCCAATCTGTGTTACCCTGCGCCAGAATTAAATCTTTCTGTTACAGAATATTATACAATACTGTTGACTATTAAATTACATTTCAAAATTCACCTAGATAAGTATATTACAAAACTTATATGATATTTGGTAAATACATTAATATAGAAAATCGTGGTGTTTTAAGTGATATTTCTCACAAATTCCATTAGACTAGAACGTTTCATTACTGACTCGAGATACGACTAGAATAAATAATTAGGTGTAACAAAGAAAATTAAGAATTAAATTAAACTTAAACAACAAAGTAATTACAAACTCGTAAATAAAATTAAGGAATGTATAATCGAAATAAATACGTAAAATCTCTCTTATAGATAATCTTCGCACGTAGAGATCGTAAAACATATCCAATACTATGTCAGATGATGTAAAAAAATATTGCACAAATCTGTTTCCTCCCTAACAGCGATTTGCTTCTAATAATTTAATAAATTAAGTCTCCTCGTTATTACTAATCATAAGTTATTCGGTATAAATAAATAGGATGGTTATCACGGTTCCGGGCCATTTTGATGGTGACTTCTATTATAGAACAGAAATAAATGACTCCAATTGCTGGACATTCGCTATGTTTATGCTAGTTGGCCGCGGCCGGCGCGGAGGGCCCGCGTGATCCGGCGCGAAGGACCATGCGCGCGCGCTGAGTGCGCTACGTGCGCTCGTGTAGCCGGTCGGGGCGGCGGGCCGGCTCGCCGGGCTCGCCGGACTCGCCGGGCAAAGGCGACGCGCCCGCCAGCGTCAGCAGCTAGGAGTCTGCCGCCACGGAGTCGCGCTCTGCCTTCACTTGCTGAAAACACGTCATACGAATAGGATGTTGCTTTTCATACATTTCGATTTTCACATGTAAACTAGTTAAAATTCACATTACGATTATGGAACCTTAGTATGTATTTTGTTTAATGTATTTTTTCTGTTTTATATTTAAGTTGGAAACATAATCTCAATGAATTTTCTAATATCGGAATAAAGAGAATTCGTCAATATCTAAAAATTAAACTGGTGATCATGTAGTATTTGAAGCACCGAAGTGTACTGAAAAAAATTGAACAAAATTTCCAGCTGGGTTTTCAAAAAAAGCCCGGGTATGATCACCAACCCGCATTAAGGAAGGATGGTGATCAGGAATGGACGCCTTTGCCCAGCAGTGGGGCAGAATTTAGGCTATTTACTTAGCGTCTAAAAAAATCACGAACTACGCAGTGAGCGAATTTAGGGCATGAAATTGATGGTATGAAACCCTCCATACTATACAGAACAATCCCCTTCACTGTCACATAGCGTTCTTTTACATTACGGGAACTATTATGGTTGCTGTAAGTTTTTGGTGTTGGTTGGTTGGTTGGGTTGGTTTGCGCAAAAAAGAAGATAAGTACTCCCACGATCGTACAGATTGTCTTGGCGCACGTCATGTAAAAAGAGCTCTAGGTGACAGTGGAGGCTATGGTTCTGCGCACGGGTACAGTGCGAAGGTGGGGATTCAAACGCACCAGTTTGGCCCTAAAGGACACCGTCGAAATCGGCCCTAGCATGCACAAAGGAATGTCCTTCAATATAATTGTTCTATTTATTTTATTTAATTAGCAATTATTCATATTAAACGGACATTGTGAGGTTAGAAACGAAAAATAAAAAGTTCTGTAACTACTACACAACACAATTTGATATGGTTGGTGGTGGATATGATTCGTGGACGGTTTGTCGAAAGTGACGACAAATTAGTTTCAAGTAATAATACCAAGTGAATTACTCCTTTAGCTCGCGCTATAATTGTGTTTCGTCTCAAGCATATAAGAACTTAAATTCGTTACGCATGGTTTTTGTTATTTCATTACTCAATACCACTGTTGTTGCGATAGCGATAGTATAGTCTATCGATGGTATCGTGATACTATCGAAACGCAACTTTGGAATAGGAGAGGAAGCGCTTGTATTAACATTAAAATCTAATTACAATGAAATATAGACAACAGACTACATCACATATAAATAACATACATCGAATTATAAAATTATTATGAAATTAATTAAAAAAAAAATAAAAAATAAGTACATTTAAAAAAAAATACATTAAAAATACACAAACAAAAACCTAGTCCAAATATAATTACCTAGTATTTTCAAGGTGCCACCTGCCAACACTAACAAAATGAATATGAGCATTATTGATTTTTTTGATTTAAGGTACCTAGTAATAAATTATTGTTCTCTATGTTCATTTAATTTATATCACTTAAGTTCTTACATAGAGGTAAACAATATATCTATCAGAACATGACAAAAAAGTGTACTTTGTTTACTAATAGTATAACCTCAAAATCTAATAAATTCTGTAGTAGGCCACGGTTCCTATGGGGAACGAGCGATGTCTTTTGCTCACTGCGCAGGTCTTGGCCAGTTGTTTTTAGATGACGGGAATTATATGTAGGATCGGTGAAACATATATCTTATTGAGATCAACTGACCATGGCCTTGCTGAGCGCCTGCGCGTCCTTGAGACTGAGCACCTGCAGCACCTGCGCCTCGCCGCCGCCCTGCAGCATCACCTGCGCCACGCCGCCGCCCATCGAGATCGCCTCCAGCGCCTCGCCGTTCTGCTCCACCTACGCATCGTTAGAGAATACAAATATGCTTATTACTTTGTTTATTTTAGCATTTTACAATGCTTGGTTTCTTCATATCTAAAGATTGAAAAACTCGGATTTCGAACCTTGAAGAAATCAGGCAGGATTCGAACCCGCGTCTTTCACAATCCGGGTGACTGCTCAAACCACTGAGCTACCGAAATCTTACTGGCCCAAACGAATCTTTCTTCAATAGCATATTGGTTTAAATGCTTACGCTGCAAGCCAACGTTATTTCATCAATGTTCTAAGGTCCAAAATACGAGTTGACTAAGTATGCGCAAGACAACAAACCACTTGGCCAAGGTCTCAAAGTAAGGATAATATCCTAGCGTTACGAGGTACTAGACAGGGAAATAAGCCAGGGGGTTCCGTTGACTGCTCGTCACTTTATGTATTTCGTCACTATCAATAGGAATTCTCTTAGCTTAACTCAACAACACACACAACAACATCTCTAACATGTCTCATAATGTATTTCGCCTCTTTCCCAATTCGTCCGACACTGTACAAGCAAGCAAGAAGAAATAACTAGATTCTTTTAATGTGACTTGCCTGTTGGCGCAATGGCAGTGATCCGCCTTTAGCGCCGGAGGTCGTGGGTACGATCCCCTCCCATGAAGAACATTAATTGTGTTTGTTGTGTCTGGGTGTTATCTATATATGTATGTTACATAGCTTAACATCAGTGAAAAGGGTCTTATTAACACAACAAAATGGTCTAGGGATATATACAACTTTTTTGTTTTTATAAATATTTAAGTTAAGTCTGCTTAGTATAGGATTAGATGATGTTGGTGTAAATTATCCGTTTTTTTTTAGTGATTTTTTTATTATATAAACTAAAATGGAAAATAACCTATGTACTTAATTTACTATAACATATAAACGCGGGACACCTTATATCATAAAAACAAGAATCAGTAAAAACAATGACAGACAAGAAACAGAAGAAAACCGGGAAAATACAAATAGTAGAGGATCCGAATATGAAACGACCTTCACCGAGCTGGTTAATGGATGAAAAATTTCAGTCCAGGATATGATTTATTAAATATTAAAAAAAAAAATTTTTTTAAACATTGCACTGGTTTGGTTAGTAAACAAATAACATACCAATCGAAAGTATGAAGCCTATAGATTAAGCAAACGTTAGGTTGGTTATTTTTTTCCCGTCACAACTATAGGGTAGGCAGGTATAAACAGGTAAGTCAATAATAGCAATTTGCACCGGTCTGGTTAGTAAATAAAACTTATACCAAAATAAAGACAATTTTATTGCGAACACGGTGATATAGGGTTGTCTGCAAAAAATCAGTATCGAATTCCGGTTGTAGAGTTTTAAGAATCAAAATATTGCTGCGGAGTGAATACGTGCAACAGAGGTATAACAGCATTATCTTTTTCTAAGCATTCGGCCATATCGATTGCATTTTTTCAACGCATTCATCTATTACGCATTTTTAATCTTCTGTTTAATAAATAATGTAGCACGTTTGCTGCGATTTCTCTGGGGATAGTAAGTAAACTAATTTTTACTTTAAACCACCAAGTGAAGAAACGAACTAGGTAAGGCCTGGTTTCTTTATAATAATCCGCTAATTGATCCTATTAAGACACCCCTCGAGTGAGTTTATTGTCCGATCCCGCTGATCGTTTCGTAGCAGCTCATTAACAACACTGAGTTAATGCAGGTATTTGGAAATATTCTTTAAATAATTCGAAGTTTTTGAGTTGGTGGATGATTTTTTTGATAAGCAAAAAATACATTAAAAATGGATAGCATGATTAATAATTTTATACTTCATATTACATGCTCGTCGGACGAATTGGGAAAGAGACGAAATACAGCATGGCACATGTTAGAGATGTTGTCCAGTTAAGCTAAGAGACTTGTTGAATGGGACGTAGGTACTACGCATAGTGACGTAAACGTAAAGTGACGTGCTGTCAACGGAACCAGCCAGGGGCGTCTCCCAGCACACCCGGACCCGAGCCAATTTAGAAAAAATATTTGCCTGAATTGACCCGACCGGGGATCAAACCCGAGACACCACGCAAGCCAAGGCGAGAAACCGTGCTACAGCACACTACGCCAATCGTGTCGTCTCAGTCTCAGAATTAACCGTCGGCCCTAGGTTTTATTGAAAAGAATTGAATGGATAATCACAGACAATAATTGAATTAAATGACGCGGGTGTACGTACTTCGCGTGAAAATGATCTATCTGTTCTGACGCCGCTTTTTTCTCGCCCAAACTCAACCATCAGAGGTCAAAATCAAGTAGATTTACAGTAAAAATTCCTTGTTGAAATTGAAATCAATTGAGTTATAGAGAAACGCGAATGTAAAATCACAACAATCAGCAAAGGAGCTGGCACACTTGGTTTTCGTGCAAACGAAGCTTCATGCGTTGAATATTTAGATTTGTCTGTGTTGGCCTTGTTAGTTGTCATTTTGTCACATTTAGACTTTATTTTTGGTCGATAAACTTATCACATTAGTTATCGAGTTAACCAAACAACAGGTTGAGTGGCCAATTCTCCTAAAAAATATAAAGCCAGAATTTCGGATTTTAATTAAGTTTGTGTCACCTGTGCTAACACGTATAATTTCTATACAAATAATTGAAGTCAACGAGCAAAACAACAGCTTTTTACCATCAGTGCATAAAACTAAGTGAAAATAAACTGAAAAATACACACCTTTTCATGCAGCAAAACGCAAACGGTCAAAAGCGGTGCGAGCGGTTTTGGCTACAATAGTAATAAAACAAGGGGGTTCCGAGGAGCACACTTTATTGTCGCCCTAGAACGCAACAACACACAAACGTACATTGAATTCTTACCAGTGATCTCTGACAATGTCACAAATATGTCCGTAATAAATATAATTTGCCTCTTTCAATTTACATTCCGTAGGAGCCCTGCTCCATAGCAAGGATCAGAAGGCAGCCTAGTCACTGGCGCTTTTATAGCAAAGATCGAGAACCTTAATACTTGAGAAGGTACCATCCGGCTCGAAGGACCACCTAAAACATAACTGACATAAGGTCCGAAACGAATGAAAATATTTGCTAAGCCTTTAGGTTTCAGACATATTGTACTTATTTTTTCTGTTCATGAGATCACATAGTAAAAATTTAACATACGGCTTCATACGACCACACTTATAAACTCTGGTAAATAAAATTCAACATAGTAACTAAACAACGCTTCACAGGATAATATTACCCGCACGAGCCAATCTAAGTCATCAAGTGATTGTCTGAGTCGTGTGAGCAACGCATGCAACATGAATGAGACAATCAAACATAAAAAAGCCTGTGAATCTAATACTGTGATGCACTGAGTATCTTTGGCGCATTAAGAGAACTAGCTTCAACTTCAGCAACAATGGTAAATAAATAATAAAATACTCTTTTGTGTGCAAGGGTAAATAGTTAATATTAAATAAAAATAATAATAGCACACAAGATTCCACATACTTTTTCATATAGAAGTTAAAAACATTTTGTTTTTGACAGTAATAAAGGAATCTTACATAATAAACCAACAACACAATTAAAATTTGCAACTTTTAACATAATAAAATAAAATCTAAAAAAAATAAAATATTAGACTTAAATGTATCTGCAATACGGGACAAGACAACACAACTTAACCTCTTTTAAATTCAACAGAAACATCCATACCAAACTAATATTAAATAAAATTTATCAGTTGACTAATCGACTTGTCTGTAAGTAAGCACTTACGTTTGTTTTATCAAAATAGGTTATAGGTACTGATAATAATTATTCCGGCCATGGAAAATCATGCTTGATAAAATATTTGTCAGGTACGGAATTTAAAAACACAAGGTGTAAATTAAAAAAAACCAGCATGTCAGTGCACAACTCAATCAGACGAAACTATTCAGGGAACATTTAATTACTAAACTACAGCTAAGTTAATTTGGCATTATCATGCATTTGTCGACTATTATGCTTTGGTTTTTAGTCACTTACGACCAAATATAGAATTCGTCCTAAGAAAGCCTCGGTCTTCACAAAAACTCACTGTTAGCTTTTGTCTACACTGGTTTGAGAGTATCATAACGATTCTCTATTGTCAGGATACTCCATGTGTAAATACCTATTTTATTTGTCAATTCGTTTACAACTTCAAGTTTGGCTTTAAATATATTGTCTGCTCTGTTTTATTCTTGCGAATACAGTACTGACAGTAGGTCTTTCTTGGGCTGAATCTAGTAATAAAGTAATTATAAAACAACGTTATCTTAAGTCATACTTTGAATTTGACATTTAATCTGAATACTTTTAAAATACTAAATAAAACGGCGTTTACTACTCAAGAAAAGCCTTTTTTGTTATCAAAGATGACTTAAGAATTTGGATATAAAACGGGCATTCACAAACAAAACAAAAAATAATAATTAAGCTACATGTAAATAAACAATATACTTTTTAAGCACTAAAAGAGATCTTTTTGTCAAACATTAGTCTCGTAAGAATATCACATGGTCTCACTGGCTTGTACTGCGTTTTAATGGCACAAACAAACAAATTAAATACCACCTATCAATAGTAACTCTAGTTCTTTGGCTGTAAAATCAACTGTATTCTATCTAACTGGCATCGTATACAAGCTAAATAATCTTAAAAAGTTTTTCACACACATTAAATAGGCGAGATGTTGGTTTTAAGACGTTACGCTCAAAATAAGCTTTGACTTTTATTTTATGCGTATTTATATACATCTACTGGCTGACTTATAAGTGGCATAATTTTTAGAAGCTATGTAGAGTTGCTAACACAACCAACGTTTGTTTTGATATACAAAAGTACGACGACTAGCGCCGCCGTATGCGACAATTTTATTTTTAACTTTTGGTTCCTCCTTTTGCAAGTACTTCGTATATATTTTCAGTACGCGAGCGAGCGTGACGTTTTCTGCGACAGCCCTATGGTTTGCCAATCGATGCTTTGAACCTAACGCGGAGTTCAGGTTGGCGCACTGAGCGTGTCCAGAAAGGGGGATCCACAATGATAATGATGAAAATGAATTTATACTCCATCAACCAAATTAAAAGTCAAAATTAAAATTAAGTAAGTAGTTTACTTTTAGGGTGAGTTTTACTATCTCACCTTTTTAATAATTGACAAAAGAGCGTTTGCTGGGGGTGGATGGAAAATGTTGAATTTTTGTAAGATTTTTGTTTTTTTAAATTGAAATATTACTATAATTTATATCTCTATTAATGTCTGCATAATAATATCTAAAAATACATTGAATTGTCTTAAATTAGGTATAGTCTCCAATTATTTGCTAAATAATATAGTACTAGTAATTAACCTTTAAACTGTCCCAATGCTAAGCAAAGATCTCCATCATTGAAATCAAGTCATCGTTACAATGGATGGGTATTGGCTTACTCAAATTAAAAAAAAAACCGTTGTTTTTTAAATAATTGTTAAGAAACGTAAAAATTCACTTCATATATTATAAAATTAAATAGAAAGACAGATTATACTTAAATTTGAATTCAGCTATATAATCACGAAAATCTTTAAATAATGCGACGTTTACGATATAGCCCCAGCAAACGCTCTTAATCTAATGGCAGCTGATTAGTGTCTCAACTGCCTGGAATTTGAAAATAGGTTCTGTGGTATAAAATTGAAAATCACTACTAAACCAAATAAGCTATCTCAATCCTGTTTTTCTATTACTTCTAGACTATTTCCTGACTGACTCATTAGTATAATTAAATAGCATGTAAATCTTTGGTTTCATATTTCTATGTTTACTGGTCTAGTTATCAATTTTGCAATGTTGGATTCGGAGCATGTCAGTCGTATAATTGAGATTATGCAACTAAAATTATATTGGGTTTTTTTCCGGCCGATGTTTAAACACGAACTATCCATGCTCCTTCACGCTCAGCATTGGCATGTGAGCAGCCCCGGCGCCCCGCGCTGCTGGTGCTACGCACTTGGTACTGGCAGAGCTGCAGGCGCTCGCCCACCTGCACCAGCGGCGCCACGCACACGCCGTCCGCGGCCTGCATGTGCGCCACCATGCTCTGGTACACCGCCGCCGACACCGGCACCGTGATCACGCCCGACACCGACACCGGGTAGCCTGGGGAACACTCAATCATTAGCAACAATATACTACTTAAACTAGCCGTTAGGGACCAGCCTCCAACTCGCGACCCAGAAACTAACCTGCGACACTGAGGGCTGCAGCTCGGCTTGCGGCCTCGCGTGACGCAGCTTTGCAAAAATTGGACTTCTAAGTGGACCGTTCCGCGCTAAACATCCTTGGGCTTTTAAGGTGGGTTTGGACTTGTGCAGAAGAGTCGAAGAGTGGGGTTGGCCGCTCCAGGCTCCGCCCTACGCGGGCGTTCGGCCTTCGGCATCACTCATTGTATTATTTCTATTTTCGAATTTTCTGGGCCATATCTCGAAAACAATAATTTTACCTGGCGACCCGCAAGCACTATCCTAACGATCGTATAGTAAATATACTTTAATAAATTATTAATTTTTGAGTGTTGCAATGGCTCAAAAATTGATAACACCGGAGAAAACCCAAAATTCCCTTTTTATTATCGAATCCACAATAACTACTTCCTCAATGTACCAATATTTTCTCAACAATCATTCCTTTTGTTTCCTGTTTTTTATGTCAACCGTGACATTTCACAAATCGTATTAAAATTGCAAGTATCCGTCACCGCTGAAGGCTTTGCTAAAGTTACACTTTTGAGTTGACCATTCCGCGCTAAACATTCTCAATCTTTTTTGATTTGGATGTAGACTTATTGGAAAAGAGTCGAAGAGCGAAGTTCGCGATTTGTTTTGAGTTTTGCCTATTTCAATTTCTAAAGCAATATAGAGATAAACAGTGCAACTGTTGACTAGATCGATTTATAAAGTACGAGTAAAGTTTTGTGGAGTGGAAAATGTACAGTGTTGAAAAGCAATTTGGAAGAGTTGGAGGTAAAAACATATGTACGGAACGCAACAAAAGTGGACAGCTTCAAAAGAAATGCTCTAGTTGAGGAACTTATATTCGACGCATGAAGCAAAAGCCAACTATCAAATTGAAAATTAGAGTCGTGTTTGAAACTCAAAACAACAAGTTATGAGTCAAATTCATCTAAACTTTCTAAAACCATGCAAAGCCATTGCTCCCATTGAATTTGGTTTCTCGATTGTTTATTTTTCAAGTACAAGTTAGTGTAAAGTAAAGTAAATGTAAATTGTTTTAATTTTTTCTTTAATAATAAGTGATTATCTAATAATACCTCAAAGGTATCGGTATTTTCTAGTCTGTTGTGAATGCAAAAACGCTACTAATGTGTTTAAAAATATGTTTTTGTCATAAAAAAAATTATTTGTTTCTTTTATGAAGAAACTTCATTTATGCAAGTACTATTTGCAGTATATTTATAGTCAGCAAAAAAAAAATTTGTAGCTTAAGAACTTTGTATTTTTGTAAATTGTGATTTTTGACTCTTCCGACTCAAAAGGTTGCCGACTCCTGGTAGTGCAAGCGCTCAACCTTCGGCTTCGCGAAAAATATTTAAGTTCGTTAATGAACGCTCCATTTGGCTACAAGCGGCGATTAGCTTTAAGCTAAATTGTGCGTGGGCGCTCGGCCTACGGTTTCGCGAAGTTACTCGGATTCGACAATGGACGCTCCAGGCTTCTTCCTACGCGGAGTTCAGCCTTCGGCCTCACAGTCGAGACTCAACCTTCCGCCTCGCAAGGCTTATTGCCAGTGAATTTTCGCAAGAATATTAAAAGATCATTAGGGACCCGGTTTGCCATGAAACTGCTCCCCATTTTCGTATATCCCGGTTCATATCCTAAAAACTACCATGAATTTGGTAGAAGTTGTCATTCCTGGCAATAACCCAGTGTGGGCCAAAAACAATTCAAAAATGACCAATTTCCGTTAATGTAACAAAATGGCCGGAAGCGCCGCCGCCATATTGTTTTTTTTATAATCTATAGATAGGGATGTTAAGTCTAGTAAAGGAAGGAAGGGATCGTCCAGGTCTAGCACAGGAGTGCTACACCAAAAAAAAATATAGAAGGGATCGTCCATTTAGATAAATGAATGGAAGTCTGTCCGAACCGTGTCCGTCCTCGCCCGTGAGTATGATCTGCCCGTCGTGGTTGAGCGTGGCCTCCGCCACCGCGTTCAGGTCCACCGCCACCGCCCCCTCGCCGTCCAGCGTCTGCAGGCCGCCGCCTTCGCCGCTGTGGATCTGCACATGGAAGGAGCACGTCTCAGTAACACAGCTAGTTCAAGTCATCGGATTTTTTAAAAATTGTCATAGAATTCATCAGGGGAGGGCCAGATTCGTTACTATAGTACCTATGTTGCTGACCATACAACATAAAGAGCTTCCTTCGTAATTGGAGGCAACCTATGAATGAAATTTACTGTACAGTGTTTTAGAAATAAATAAAGATTGGTTTTCATTGAGACTATGAAAGAGATTGTAATTTATTATCCAGTTACTCTACGTTTATTTTGACGATGTTACAAAACTCCAGACAATCACCACATGTTAGGGCAGTTTTTAAAGCTAAGAACAAACCTCAAATTTATTTTCCACAGTGGTTTATTGAAAATTTAAACTGTTTTGTGAATCATACAGAAAGTTACAGAAAAATTAAAAAGTCAAATAAGTTGGTATTGCTTTGGGACATCCATCATCATACAATAGCTAAAGGACTTCTCCTACCAATTTTAAAGAAAAACTTTAACAGCGATAAATTTCCGCGCAACCTATGACGTCGCAATCAAGACTTACTTCTATCAGAATCATAAAAACTGTTCAATTTAAGTGTGTTGTGATGACTTGCCACTTGAGCGGTGGTGCCGTCGGGCAGCGTGATGATGGGGTTGTTGGGGTCGACCTGGATCAGCGACACCGTGCCGTCGGGGTTCGTGATCGTCTGCAGCATCGCCGGCGCGTACTGCGACATCTATACACACATTTATGTTTCATGGAAGGACATAATTATGCCAGCAGAAACTATGGACATCTGCGCTGTGACAGGTACTCTTCACTAATCAGATTTAGGTATTACAGATGAGAGACAGATGAAGAAATAACGAAACCTGAGTGCCTAGTACGAGTTATGTTCACTATTTGGTCCCGACCACGTAAACGCCAATAGCGCCTCTAGTGGCATGTGTTTAATATATGTTAAACCACGTTGACTTTGTCATTGCGTATGACCGAATGAACTCGTACTCGGCACCCTGATTGGTTATTCGAAACACATCTACACTTGTCTCCTTTACTCTCCGCTTTGGTGTAAGCAGTGCCCAAGCACTGACCGATCCGGTATCAACGGTTGTGTTCAGACAGTTGTGTAACCTTTCATTATATGCCAATTAAGGGTTGGGTGGGAGTTTGGTGCCATTTTCTAGCGAGGCACAGCGATGTTAAATCTTCACAGCTTTGGGGTTGGAGTATAAATAAATTAACGTTAGTGCCACGCGATAAGTTGGATTTCGCGTGCAATCCTACCACTTTAACGTATATTTGATCAACGTTAAAGTACAATTACTTTACTTTTGCTCGAGAGTGATCCTTCTGTGCGGTAGTATTTAAAACTTATTCTTAGCCATTGCAATGCACAGTGAACACAACTATTCCTGCACAATTGAAAATTTAGATAGATTTGGCAAGTGTCGACAAAGTTCCGTACATCAACATCAGCGAGCGTCATCTGATCAATGCAGACTTGCTGCGTGGAGAGCACGGCGGCCGCCTGCCCGCGCGAGCTGCCCGAGCAGCCCGAGCCGCCCGACGCCGCGCCCGGCATGCACGCCGACACCTGGCGCGGCCAACGGATACGGAGATGGCGGGAAATGGAACACAATAGCCGCCATGTGTATAGGAAACATGCGACGCACGGAATTTCGTAGACACCAAATACAAAAAACGGGTAAAACCGTGTAAATAATGGAGACGAATCAAAATTTTCAGAAGTGTAAATAAAGAGGAAACAGCACACAAATAAATAAAAAATAAGTAAAATTAAAGATATTTGAAGAAAGTTACCAAATCCATAGCAGCATTCCATATGAGCGCGTGTGGGGAAGAACATTAATTTAGTACAAGCATAAATAATATAAGAACATTAATATAGCAGCAGTGTTGAAATTTGACAAAAATATTTAGTATCTTAATTATTGTGTGGTACTACTAATAATGAATGAAATGTACTTAAGTTTGAAGAATTATGCGAATTTCATTATGGTTAACAAAATGGAATGTTATTATTATTTTATAATTCACTAAAAGATACAACAGCGATGGTGCCAGAAAAAATCCAATAGGCAAGAATGCAATTTTACTAGTTTTTATTGCAGACTTATCGCCATAATTTGTTGCAGACGCCAATTATATTAACATAATTGAAGGCACATAACTGCCCTAAGCACACTGGCACCGCCTAGCGCTGGAAGGGGCTGTGGCATACTGACGGGCAGCGTGGGCGGCCCCTTCTCGTCCTCCTCCGTGAAGGCGGGCAGCAGGTCCTCGCGGCCGTGGTACTTGTAGCAGTTGATCACGATCTGCCGCAGCGCGTGCGTCCACGACATCTGCGAGCGGGCTGACGGTTAGCAACGTGCTCATGACCAACAGTATCAGTTATTACAAATGGTCCGGTGACGTAATGATGTCTTGCCTATAGCGGAGGCCATAGGTCCGACGTCAATCCCCACTTAAAACTGATCATACATATTATTATAGTATATAAGTCTATTACTAAGTATATATTTTTTTCTTGTAATGACGATTTAAAAGTACTTGTTACAGATCTATTTAAATAAAGATATCTTTTGTTTGTTTTTGCATACTTGTGTTATGCATGATCAATTTTAAGTATGTACTTATATTCAATTAACACTTCTTTAAAAGTATTTATTTCTAAATCACGTAAAGCCTCACATCTTTGCAATAAGTAACGATTATTTTACTTTCCGCATTGAAGTCACGAAAAAGTTTAGTTGTTCAAAATAAGCAGGTTTTTGTCTAATCCTTTGGCTATGTAACAAATGGGAGTTTCTATGATGCAAAATTTATTTTATTATTGATCCATCCATTTAACTTTGGCATTTTGTCAATTTTAGCTGATAATCAGGTTTCACATTAACTCGTTTCAATGGACGACGATCTAAACTTTCGCTGTATTTTTTTAGCATCGTTATCTTTTAGCCAAAGTTCAAAAGTACTTTATCACTTCTCATGCTCTAAAAGAACGCCAATATAGCACTACGAAGCGGTCACTTTAATAAGTTTTTTAACTTCCTTCATGTGACATAGGCAAACTCAAACAGACAGTAAAAATATACTATTATCTGTGGAGTATGGACCGTCTTCATTGCGAAAATGTTGAGTTTTAGTTCCATGGTTTGTCCGCAAAGAAGGTGGCGCCATGTGTTTTAAATGTTTAATCTGTGATTCAGTTTAGAAGAAAAAAATGACCGCGAAAATTTCTGAACTTTTGTCATGTGTAAATTTGTTCGGTTTTAAATGTTTTTGTACTAAATTGACTATTTTTCTCGCACTCAAAGTGAAAAGTACAGTTTGCACCTCGAGACTAAACGCCAATTTAATATACCCTCGGTTTCATTTTATTTGGTATATTATGTCTTCGTTTAGTCTCTCGATATAAAATATACTATGAAGTTTGTGTTGTATGTGTACCTTTTGCTTCTCGTCCTCGGTGCGCGCGTCCATGCGCACGTTGGCCCACGGCAGGTCCTTGGGCCACCACGGCGGCCGCGTGGACTCGCGGCCCCAGCCCGGCTTGCCGCGGACTGGACAGTGTACAATAACATTAGTATCAAGTATTTCAAAGTTTAAAACGAAATGACTTAACGGAGATGTAAGTATTAAAAAAGAATGCGTGCAAAAGATTGATATTTTTTAAGACCACGTTCGGCTATACTTTCGTTTCAACTATGTACTTTGTCTCTGCATAGTGTATAATCGATTGCTTTTTGATGACTTCTTCTTATCTAGGTTCTTTGCAAGAATCGCAATAGATTATTTAATGAATATAATTTTATAAAGAGGAAATACTTTATTGCTTGTTTTTTTGTTTGCTTGTTTGTATTGAATAGACTCCGAAACTACTGGACCGATTTTAAAAATTCTTACACCAATATAAAGTTACATTTTTAAACATATCAGGAAGTTACATAGGCTATTATATTTGTTAATTTAGGTTACATTTGGAATATAGCCTAAAATAAAAGATAAGACTTCGCGGGCGAAGCCACTGACGGACCGCTAGTATTGAATAAGAAAGCAACCGCACTCGGTTTCTTGCCTAGACTTGCTCAGTGTGCCTGATTCTATTCCCGGTTGGGTCAATTCAGAAAACGAACTTTACCTAAATTGCTAGGGTCTGACTGTGACAACGAAGTTGTTAAACATCAATATGTTGTTGGCTAACGTGTTGGCTTAAGTAGCTGTAAGTTTATGTTTGTATCTGTGTTAATAAATAAATAAATAAATAAATAAATAAATATAAGGTCGGCAAATAAGATCAGTCGGTGTCTGGATACTTTTTATTGCTTAACTAGAACTAGAAGTTTCCCTGACTAGTATTACTAAATCCTTATCCCACAAAATTCTCAGCTTGAGGTCTGGTCAAGTGGTTACGTATGTTGCTCGTGTGAGCCCAATATTAAGACTGATGCACACACTCACCCATAGAGTACTTGAGCATGAGGGGTATGAAGGCCCTCAGCTGGGCCTGCGTCATCTTCTCGACCGGAGTGGGGATGCCGTCGATGATGAGCGGCGGCAGCTCGAACAGGCTGGGGTCGTCCTGCGGCGGCGGCGGCGCCTGCTCGCACCCGCCCAGCCCGAACTGACCCACGTTATGATGTCGCGCGCCAAACCACATGCCGGTTGCGGGTCCAAACTTAGTGGGCTTACACTGGGAGTACGCACTGAGGGTGCAGTCATAGTAGCTTGTATGCTAACTTGGATATTTTTACTTTTATTTGCACTGAAGGTGCACAATAGTAGCTTGTTTGACAGTTACGTAACGAGAGGTAAGGCACAATTTCAGAGCTATCTATCCAAACATTACTTGTAATATTAAAAAAGTTAACGCAACATGGTAAGATATTGGTACAACATATTTATTATGAAGTGATTCTTTTAATAATTTTAGCTAAGCTAAGCTAGTAATAAATACTGTTTTATTCTCAGGTTTCAGTATTGTCCTACATCACGTTTGGATCCACGCTTGGAACTCGGTATGTAGAATGGTGTGCGACAGCAAATTAAGTATAACACTGGCGTCGATTAAGACTGGATTTTTCTATAATCCCTTGTTTTTGAGAACTTTATCAAGAAACATAATGAATAAAAGGCCGAAATAATATAAATTGAATAAACCAGAAATTATTGACACCAATGGTATACTACACAATCAGCTCAGGGGTAAAAACTATGTTAGAAATAATAAAACTACTAAAATTTAAAATAAAATAACATGTAATTCTGCTGGTTGCATGTATCAATAGGTTGTGGTAACCGCTTACCATCTGGCGGTCAACTTCCTAGTTTGTGTCCGAATTTGTGTGAAGGATAACCATTAGATAAAATAACAGCATATAGGAGCTTCCTTCTGTGTCAGGAGAGAGATAAGAAGATACAAGCTATGAATTATTGATACAGTCACAGCCACTATGTTATGCTTTTATCAATATTTATATGGTAAGATTGAAATGCTACGTTATCGGTTGGTCAATTGATATAAAGGTAAAAAGCGTCATGAATCTTTCCATATTTTTCATGCAGGACAGTACAGTGACTGACAAATGAAATGTCTTTTCAAAGTTATGTCTAGTATATTAAAACAGCTTTTACTACATAAACTGCCTTATCCATACTAATATTTTACAAGTTTTCTCAACTTTTTAGTGATAACGATCTAAGTGTCTAAACACACTATGCCGAAGATACGCGACGGAAGTTCGGCATGATTACGCCTTCGATGCTATTTAAATTTCTGATGACACAATATGCCGAAATTACGTTGCGTTATAGCGAACAGCCTAACTTCGGTAGGGCGTAAGTTCAGCGGTAATTTATTTTGTAGAGCACACAATTATAGACTTATAGTGTATCATATCAGCCGAATACGTCGGAACGTAAAATCAGCCGCGGAACTTCTGTCGCGAACTTCCGCCATAGTAGACACTAAAAGTGATACTTTAAACTTCATCAGTCATTGCATTGCTGACCAGGGTGGAACTACGAGTATATGATATGAGTATGGGTACAAATATGAGCCGTAGCAGTCAGCGTCGTACCTGTTGCGCGAGCGCGTTCTCCAGCTCCTCCATGATCATGCAGCGCAGGTTGCGCACCACGTCCTCCAGCGGCTTGGCGCCGAACACGCGGTACGACGTGTTCGGCTTGCCCGGCGTGGCCACCAGCACCACCGCTTGCTGGCCCACGCGGGTCGCAAACTCTTCTATAGTTTGCTGTTTGGGGAAATGTTTATCTATACTCATGTTATAAAAAAGAAAAATTTGTTTGTTTGCATTGAATAGGCTCCGAAAGACCGAAACTACTGGAAACTACCTTTTTGTGAAAGGGTCACATAAAATAATCCCTTAATATTAGAACATTAACAGGTCGAAAGAATGCCAATGATTCCGAGATTCTGTAGATAATATTACCGTGACGCGGGCGAGATGTGCTGCTTTACCGACACCGCGACGTGCCATTACTTTTGACAGAACGAAGTCTGTCGAGGCAGCTAGTAGATAAATAAAGACGCCGCACGTGCCTTTCCCAGAAAATACGCGGTGCTGTCTCTGATCGTCTAGCAACGCCCACGTAGCTATAATTCTGCATCACCACGTTTTCACGACACAGACGCGATAGGGAATCGATACGCAATCGTGCAGCATAAGTACATAAATGGAACAGAAACATAGCTGCACAAAACGGAGAGGAACCGGTTTATACAGGCTCGGCCAGTGGTCAAGCTGAGGCTCAGCCAGCACACAAGCGTAGTAATCTACCTGTCCCGGCCACTTGTATGAAGCTTTGTCTGTTCCGTTTTCACACTAATATGGCCATGTGATGTAGTGACTAATTGTGAAATCTACAGTCAGTTCCGAGATGGACAGTAATTTCCACCACCTTTACTACATCGTCGTGGCCTACTGGTTCAGCAGCCGAACTCAAGATCGTGGATCGTGTGGTCCCGAGTTCAAATCTGGCCAGAACCAAGATCTTTGTGTTCATTGTTAAATATCCGACTTACTCTCCGGTGACGGAAAACATAGATAACAAACCAAATAAACCCGAATAACGGAGAAAGGCTCACCACCTACCACGTTGGGTTCTAATACCATTGGTGAAAAGTGGGCTTCTGAGTGTTTCGTTCACCATGACTGCACAGTCACTTGCCTCTGACTACCCCGCTTGGGTATACCATTGGTGAAAAGTGGGCTTCTGAGTGTTTCGTTCACCATGACGGCACAGTCACTTGCCTCGGACTAGCCCGCTTGGTGATGGTATGTTTTTTGATGTTTTGTGTTTACTACATACACGTCGCGCTCGAAAAAAAATGGTTCAACGGTGATTCTTTCTGCTTTCTGCGCCAAGAATCGTGGAATCAATTACCATGAGGATGCTATAATGGGTGTTGAGCTTCCAACCAATATGGGCAACAAGTTTAACCGCAAACATGAAAAATGCAACTTAATTTTTATTGCATTTCGTCACTTGGGAAGATAAGTACAGATTTTCTGCTGAAAAATATTTCAGACAGGCTCTGTATGTTTTCGGTACGGTGTTGTGAGGCGCGCGGCGGAGCTGACGCGGGCGAGAAGGGGGAGGAGGGACCGCTCTGTACAGATTATGTGCAGAGGCGGCAGAGGCGCGCGTATGCACTCCGTAAAAAATCTGTACCGAAACGAGTCGGTCTGAAAACTCTCATTTCTATACAGATTCGGTCCGGTGAGGAAGAGGCCTAGGAAACATTTATTTGGAGAAAACAATGTACAGTAGTCCTCTAGCGTGGTAGATCATAAATGTGACACTACTTACCCTCAGCTTCCTGAGCAGTCTGTTCTGGTGGCGTTTCCTCACCGAGGGGTTGGTCTCGAACGAGTGCGGTCTCTTGCGCTTCTTCGACGAAGCGATGGCGGCTGCTGCGGCCATGCCTACCGGCCCTGTTGCCGAGATTTCTTACTCAGTATGTGCATGAATGATGATGTTATCAGTAAAAACAAGCTTATTATAAACGCACGAAAAGTGTGCGTTTGAAAAGTTGCCTAGAAGTCTTGAGCAAAAAATGTATTTATTTGTTTTACTGTTCATTCGTTTTTAGACAATTCGTTGAGCTGAATAAAATGAATACAACATATCTGTTCAACATTATTATCATTGAGTACAAACAAATATTTTGATTTGATATTCTAAATAATAGCTGGATCATTAACATGACGCGTGAAATCTGAAAACAGCATATAAAACTCGAACGATTTTGCTGGATTAATTTTAGATTTACGCCACGGGACAATTTGTCTACAGTGAAATAACCTTTGGCTTTAATGTATTAGATGCTTAGGATTAAACATGACACGCCTATAAATAGCTGTATGTGAACTTTCCTAAAACATGAGGCCTTGACCGGTTGAACACGCACGTCGCGTTATAGTATATGGCCACCAGGATAAAGTGACGAATCTATAGCTCAGCATTTGCCTGTTACATGGTAGTTTGTTTTTGAGACGTCACTCAATGTCTGCTACAGTTGTCGCTTTCAGTTCCACTGTCATATAGCGGGTGAGCATCGATCTTAAGGATGTTTAACTGTGGGTGGAGTTACCGAATTTCTCAAATTATAGTATGAGGTAGTAACCTCGTCGCGTAGTAGCGATATAAAACGTAGCCGTAAACAGTCGCGGCTCCAAGATGTGTCGTCTTTCTGTTGCTCTGCACTTACCAGAGCAAGCGGCTACATAAACCTAAAAGAAGTCCAGTAAGGCTATTCTAAGAAATCTAATTATCTCAGGCAGGATACATAACACGACCAACAGTCGCGAAATTATCCATCCACCGAGCCCAATAGCAAACATGTAGAGCCGGATATTCTTCTATCTGACATTGAAACTGCTATTACACATCTCAAGGCAAATAAAGCTACGGGAAGAGACGGAATTCTCATCGAGATTATAAAAGCTATGGGTGATTATGGCAGTCACTTCACGTCGTCTGTAATGGGATATGGCGAACGGGAATATGGCCAACTGATTGGACACACACTGTTTTCACTCCATTACATGAAAGGGTTCTAAAAAGGAGTGTAGCAATTACCGCCTTATTGCGCTCATACCACACGCAAGCAAGATATTGCTTCATATTCTGAACGAGCGATCAAAAGTTTACCTGTCTAAAGAGATCGATAGCGCCGGAACAGTCTGGATTGGTGAAGGGCAAGGCAAGGGCACTCGAGAGCAGATCGTTATAGTTCGCCCGGCTATTGAAAAAGCCCGAGAGTTCAACAAGCCATTCGACTTGGTGAAATGGCCAGTTCTGTGGAATACCTTGCTAGTAATGGACACAGCAAAACACCTGGTACACCTCCTGAGCCGACTATATAAAGACGGAACAGCCTCAGTGAGAACAGACGACATGCTGTCGAGCAATTTTCATCCTAACGTGTCCGGCAAGGATGCATCATATCACCGCTCCTTTTTAACGCGTACACCGTGTTATGTGGGGGTCATAATGCGCATAACACTTGAGAATTGGAAAGACGGTGTAGTGGTTGGTGGCTACAGAATTGCAATCTACGCTACGCAGATGACACCACCCTTTTTGCAACTAGCTCTCATAAAATGGAGGAGTTGCTTGGAAAGTGTAAGCCTCCAATTTGGATTAAGGATCAATTGCAGTAAGACAAAAATAATAATTGTGGAGGCGATCACAACTGCCCGGAACACGACAGGTTCATGACCAACCACGACCTGTTCCTAGTACGTACCAGCTGCCGCGAGCTGCTTAGTGACCTCGTCGCTCATGGCAGTCTTGATCATGTCGCTGCTGTCTTCGTACACCGAGACGGCCGGTGAGGAGGCGCACTCATCGTCTTCCTCGGAGCCGCTGAGGCCGCAGCCCTCCACTTGCGACATGTCCTGCGAAGAGGACTGACATCACGCAACAAGTAGTCAATGCTCTGATCTAACCAAGCTAATAATCTATAGTGTCTAAAAGAGGCAGCATGAGAGTCATGGTGTACCATACAAGCATTGTTGGGAATTCACAACTGGATGTAGTCAACTGCAATATCTCAAGCCTCTTTTGGAGAGTGTTACTCCAGCATCATTTGGACACAGTCATATTAAAGCCAATGTGTGAAAGTAGCAAGCAATTTTTTTTATGAATACAATAAATTGGTAGTGTCAGCTAATAACTAATTAAGTTATGCTAAATAGATAATCTTTCATAGCACGCTGATCGATTACTAGGCTTCAAAAAAACACCCTCTGAGTGACAAGCCATTTAAGATCAAATTTCTTTATTTGCGAATCATGGGAACATTTGATTTATTGATTAAAAGTATCTCCATATTCTGCCTCTCGGCATGCAAAAACATTTCAGTTGCTGATGTTTTCAAGGGACTGAGTATGTAATTAAGAAAAATGATAATCCACAATTTTTTTTTTTAATAAATAAATAAATAAATATGCGCCAGACAACACACCTCTTCTAATGGTCTCGCAGTAGGGATTAATATCCGTGTTACGAGTTATCACACACGGAAATAAGTCAGGGGCGTCTCCCAGCACACCCAGACCCCAGTCAATACACAAAAGATCGTATCCTCAGTTGACCCGACCAGGGATCGAACCCGGACCGGAACTACGGAATTCAAGGCTAGAAACCGTACTACAGCACACTACGCCCTTCGTGTAATGCCTATAATCTTAGCATCATTTATTAATTTGATCACTAATTAATAGATACATAATTCAAGTTACAACTCACCTCTTCAGCCATATCAATTGATTCGGAGCTCACAGCAGAGTTCATGATGCCAAAATCTGTGTCTCCGTCTTCCTCGTGGCCCCTTGCCTCACAGACCATTGAAGTGCCCCCCTCCTTTGATGTGTGACCAGACACACTGTTGTTTTACTCACTTTTTTAATTCCTGCGGGAAATAGACAGAACTCATTAAAGATTTTACCAACATTATTGACGACCGACTTGGTGTAATGGTTAAGAAGTTGGCTACTACACCAGAGGTCGCGGGTTCGATCCCCGCACAGTACAAATATTTGTGTGCATGAACATGTCTGTTTGTACTGGTCTGGGTGTCTCCTATGTATAATAAGTATGTATTTACAAAAGAAAATGTATTTAAGTATGTTTATCAGTTGTCTAGTATCCCATAACACAAGCTTTAATTAGCTTACTTTGGGGCTAGATGGCGCTGTGTGGAATAATGTCCAGGGATATTTATTTATTTATTTATTACTAAATCAATACAGGATAGTGTATACAGAAGGTAGGGAATGGATTATCAATGTCTGAAAAAAAAACAATATTAGCTGCTGTCACTATCACTTTGCTTGAAATTATTTTTCTGAGCCAAATAGCTTACATCTGGTGCAGCACTAACATGCCTTGCACTGCAGCTTATCTTCTTAATTCTTGGCTGTTGTTTTTTATGAAAATATCTAATTGTGTGGCTGACTGTAATAATATTTGTCTGATATAATTATCAATTGTGAACTCAACAGATTGAAATAAATGATAGAATCATAAGTTCTCATTTCAGCACAAAAGCATACTTCTGTATTTCTCCTTTAATACAGCTTCTGTACAGAATACTTACTAAGCAATACAGGAGTTTTCTAATAAGAATCCATCAGACATCACAGATTTTCCATAAAATAGTTCAGTGTGTGACCCAAATCCAATAAAAAAACAGAAAAACAGTTACCTAAAACTATATGTATCATTCATTTTATGCAATTTTTGTTCATGTTTATCAGAATCAGAATCCAGAGTATACAGCAATGATCATTGTGTAATTCTAAGTTAGAAGATAAAATCAATACTTAGATAAGTAGGTACCCTTTCTTACCCAGTGATGAATGGAAAGTTATACAAAAGAAAGATTTGAATAAAAAAGATGTACCTACTTATTGATTTACTCCTCTGTAGTCTGTACCATATAAATACTTTGTCACATTGATACTTTAGGTTTAGTGTATGTTTCCTGATAGTTTCTATCAGTATATGTACTTTTATTTGGGCAGATTCATACAGTAGTCAAAAGATTTGCTTCTGAATCCTATTTCAGCTACATAGATCTACTTATTATGAACAACTTGTCTATTGAGTAGGCAGCTAGCTCAGGAAAATCAATACCAAAGCTTCCCTATCAAAATGGTATTACAATCTTCCTTAAACCTAAGTGAGATGTTATGAAAACAATCAAGCTGCAAAGACAAGAAAACTAAGCTGTTTAGATTTTCTAGGCCTCCAGCATAGAAATTTCGCTATTTCGATAAAAAGAAATTACAAGCCATTTGCAAAGTGACGCATTTTGTATTGCAGTTTTGTTTGCATTCAATGCATGGTGCTACACTGCGACAGGTCAACTTTGAAGACGAATGACGCGAACTCTTTTGCGGCGGCGTAAAGGATAAGCCCAAATGAATGGCCATCATGAAGGGGAATCGCGCGTTCGAGCAGGCCCAGACAGAACAGAAAGACTACGGCTGCGTACGCACCTGCGTGATTTGAAACACATATTGCAATCAAAATAGAAGTCTTCAAAACTTGCTGTGATGTAACCGATCTGATTAAACACTTTTCTAACCGTGATCACTAACCAGACACTGAAATCACGAAATTTACGGAGTGCACCGGAGACCCCGAAAATCCCGAATCCTCCATTATTATCGATCGGCAAACTCGGTACATGGCTAGTATAGACTTCACAACTACGAAACGCCATTTTGTCCGAGTCTGCGCGGTGCGATTTTCGCATGGAAAGGGAAATCGCCCCTCAGCCCGAGGGGGGACCGGAATAAAAGCTTCTTGTATGTGAGTATCTTAACGAGAAACACAATATTTATTTTGATGGTACTTACCGATTTTAGAGGCCTTCAGCCGTCCAATTACCTTTTTCGCCCTACAAGTGGGCGTTCAGGAAAAATTCCAAGTTTATTTTCGAAAACATTGATCAATTGTCATACCAGTGCTGCCATCTGTTGGCGTTTTTTGTATCTGACTAAATTTGACATTTCGCAGCAGAATGTAAACATTTCAGTCAATCAAAATAAACGCAGAATACCTACAAATCTAATTGAATTCTGCATAAATCATTTACTTTAATTCGTGGAAATACATTATTCAAGTGACTATTCTGAATGCTGTAACGTGGGCTTTTACTTAAAAGTGAGTACTCATTCTTATTGACCTTATTTTTTTGCTTTTGTCTATTGAGCACTGATTTTAAAGCTTATTGCAGCAATAGGTAACAAATGACCGTGAATAATTTACTGCTTGTTTACAAAATAATCTATCAGTCGTGATAACAATGAAATATATACCTATTTTATTTTTGTAGTAAGAAAATATTATAGTCATCATAACCTATGAACAACAGCTGTTTTAAACACTGAAATTCCACATCTATCCATAGTATCCATAAATTTACATGATACTGGCATAAATTGTTTTGTTTCTGAGTATCTTATCCCGTATGACTAAAAATAGGATAAAGAAAAAATTAAGGATGTTTTTGGATAATTTCATCTTACAATTTAAAAAAATCTGTATTTTTATGTTCTCGGATGTATATCATCTCAAAAGTAGACTAAATGGCAGACTTAAAGCTACAGTAAAGCTACAATTACACATGCTCATTACTAGCACGAAAGCATGCTACTAGTGAGCAAGTGCTACTTAGTAGGACGTGTGTCGAAGCCTTGCTAGTTATGAGCATGCTACTTTCGAGTATGCTCAAAAATCGACAGCCGTGCGATTTATGAGCGTGCTACCTGCGGCGCGGGTGGAAGGGGGCGTGCTTTTAGCACGTGTGAACAGGTTTGCTTATTGAGCATGCTACTAGACTAATATCCATTGAGAACTGGAATAGAGATGTCAGTCTCGGTATAATTATATGGCGAGGTTGTGGTTTATCTATACATAATATATTATAAAGAGGAATGATTTGTTTGTTTGTATTAAATGTGCTCCGAATCTACTGGATCGATTTTAAAAATTCCTTCACCATTAGAAAGCTATACTATCAGGGTCCATATTACAATAACTTATAACCGGTCAAGTAAATTTTCTAAACTGAGGGTAGCGAGCAATTTGTAGTTTTGATACTTTCGAATTTATAGCATACAACCTAAATTAAAAAGAAACATAGCCTATGTCACTAGGCCGTATTACCATTTCATATAGCCAGTCAAGTTGATTTCCTAAGCTGAGCGTAGCGAGCGATTTCTTACATTATCAGCTAGTCAGCGGTTACCTGTCAATAAAAATGCATCCTCTAGGCACGAAATTTACTTGACCGGCTATAAGAGATTGTAATATGGCCCCTGATAGTATAGCTTTCTAATGGTGAAAGAATTTTTAAAATCGATCCAGTAGATTCGGAGCACATTTAATACAAACAAACAAATCATTCCTTTTTATAATATATAAGGTATAGATAAACCACAACCTCGCTATATAATTAAACCGAGACTGACATCTCTATACCAGTTCTCAATGGATACTAGTCTAGTAGCATGCTCAATAAGCAAACCTGTTCACACGTGCTAAAAGCACGCCTCCTTCCACCCGCGCCGCAGGTAGCATGCTCATAACTAGCAAGGCTTCGACACACGTGCTACCAAGTAGCAGTTGCTCATTAGTACCATGCTTTCGTGCTAGTAATGAGCATGTGTAACTGTAGCTTTACACCAAGTGCTTTTTTCTACTAGTCAACCACCCAGTCAAAGATAGTAATGACAGAATTTTAAAAAGTTGGCTTTTGGCCAGGCTGGAAGTGGATTAAGGAAAAAATCTAAAACTTCAGAGCATAGTGTATTATTCCGTATGTCATACTACTTTCTACTATTATTTCCAAAATAAAAATCTGATACACCTGAAATCTCAAACTTTTTTTTAATTAGCATTGCTTACTCATTGCATGTGAAGGTGGTCCCTCACCTGGAGCATTTTCCTTCAATGTAATGTTTCAGATTTGATTTTGAGCATTACATTACAATTACTGCCTTACAAAACTTCAGGTAAGTTGTACATACCTACATACAGACATACATACCATCACGCCTTTTTCCCATCGGGGTAGGCAGCCAGAGACCACATCTTTCCACTTGCTACGGTCCTGACGCACTTCTTGCGCTTCTTCCACTCTCATTAATCCTTTCATACATGCTTGTCGATTATGGGTACTCCTGACCTGACCGCTTCTGAGCATGTCTAGGACTTGTTCTAAGTACGTCCATCTAGGCCTTCCCCTTTCAACAGCTCCGTCCACCGTCGCCTTGTAGATTTGTTTCGTTAATCGTCTTTCATCCATCCTTTCCATATGCCCAATCCATCTTAGCATTCCCATCTCAATTTTTGTGACAACATCCTCTTTCACACCACATCACTCTTTAAGTTTGAACAGTTTGCGCACTGTAATGCTCAGTTCTTCTACCACACTGAAGTAATGCTCGACTCTGTTATGTTCCATAACAGGCAAATGCTTCAAGAGAGTAAGCGTCTTTAAGCAAACAAATGAGTTCAAGTGATGAAAACTAAGGAAAAGAAATGCAAATCTTGGATTTAAAGGAATTTTAATGCTCAAAGTAGGTCAAAATCAATAAACATTACACTTTCAGTTAAATTATTTTATATTGCATAATATTTTTGAAAGTCAAGACATAATTAAAATGGCTTAGCACTTACAATCTAAATGACTAATTTATCTTATTAATTAATAATATTACATTTACATTAGGTGTAAAAATTATAATTTTATGTAAATCACATTATTTTTTAAGTAATTTGTTTTAATAATAGTTTCTGTATTTATCGTGGCCTTCTGTGTTCCATGGACTCCTCTGAGGAACCTGAGAACAAAAACCATTATTTGTAGGTACTGCGGTACTGGGCTCCCTCTACAAACAAATAAGAAAACAAAACAGTAAATTTGTTCAAAGGTCTGTCATACAATTGGTAACCTACCAAAAAAACAGGTATCTTACAATTTCGTAGGCAGGAAATTAAAAGTTGCTAACAGACCGAATTCAATGCAACAATACACTTTTGCTGACAGGAAATATATTGTATTTTATTATTTTTTTAAGCTCAAATTAAATTCATACTGCGATTTTCGGTTAATAGACGAGATGCTGATGGCAAATTGGCCATGAAGGAAGATTTTGTAAGACCTGTTTTTTATTTCCAGTAATAGGTAGTTTTTTAATTGATTTATTTATGGAGTAAATGCAGGATCGACTCTTTATATTGACATGTTACAGCTGAAGATAGGTGTGAACATAAACTTAAGATTAGCCGGCTATACTTAGGTTTATTTTTAAAATTTGTGCACTATTTTGTCATGAAAACCGCGCCCACCTCGCAGCGTTGTACCGAACCAACCTATGGCGCCAGTGGAGCGGTGGCAGAAGCGGCCCCGCCAGCCCGGCTCGCACACGCAGCCGCCGAAGCTGCAGGTGCCGTGCTTGCAGCCGCGCGCGCAGTCGCCGGCGCGCCTACCTCGCAGTGTTGTACCGAACCTACCTATGGCGCCAGTGGGGCGGTGGCAGAAGCGGCCCCGCCAGCCCGGCTCGCACACGCAGCCGCCGAAGCTGCAGGTGCCGTGCTTGCAGCCGCGCGCGCAGTCGCCGGCGCGCCCACCTCGCAGTGTTGTACCGAACCTACCTATGGCGCCAGTGGGGCGGTGGCAGAAGCGGCCCCGCCAGCCCGGCTCGCACACGCAGCCGCCGAAGCTGCAGGTGCCGTGCTTGCAGCCGCGCGCGCAGTCGCCGGCGCGCCGCCCCACTTCGCAGTGGTTGCCGCCCAGCCCCGCGGGGCACCGGCATTTGTTCACGCCTTTACACCGCCCGCCGTTCAGGCATGGTATCACGCATTTGGCTGCAAGATCACGAAAAATTGTTTTGGTCACGATAAAATAGCAGAACTTTTCTGGAATCCCGAAATTATAAACGAGCCATTATAAATGAAAATGACAAAATTAAGAGAGTAGGTAATTTTCTAATTAGGTGTACCTACCAGAGTTTCCAAATAATCCAGAATCTGTTACGAAATACGATCAAATCATTTTGGCTCTCGTGACAGTTTCGTATGTTCTATGATTAGATTAGACAAATAATATTTTCTGCTAGGAAACTACGCTGCATACAAAATAAGTGACAAGACACCCTTTATGCAACTATATCGGGCTTGGAAGCTTTTATGCATTTGTGGCTAAAGTAAGACAGCCAAAATGAAATGCGTTTTATTCTTATACCAATACTTACAAAATTCGCATCTTAGACCGTAGTACCCCTTGGGGCACTCGCAGGTATCCTTCTGTATGCACTTCCCCCCGTTCAGGCACTTCTGCGAGCATATGCCTGCAACAAGACGAGATATTAACAACAATTTATCTTTCAGACACAGCATGATTCGACCGAAGGTGTCCGTGCAACAAGTCAGGCTGGCCCACTCAGCTGCTTGCCAGAAAAATCCTCATGTAAGCACCTGCACCTGCATTAGTGATTATGAACATTTTATCGCAAAAACAATTTTATTTGTTTATTAAAATATGAAATCTAAAAATCGTTATCCACTTTGAGAAAGGAAAGATGACAGATGTTTATGCTCTTGAAGTGCTTGGTACTCCAGAAGCCTCGATAAAGTCTTTAATTAGGCCTTCGGAGGGTTTCGGAGAGTAGACTCAAAAATGTATCTGCTCAATAAAATCTTATTCTCGTGCTCTGCTCTTATACTCAAACAGACCATCAGATCGTAATAACACTTTGGTACTTCAATGTAGGTACTGCCAACAGTAGTGATCGTAGTATTGACCCTTCAATGACACCGCAGAATAGAATGCAGCTCCCTAAGCCTTAATCAAATTAACCAAAACAGCTGCATTGAAACACTTATTTGACGGCATTATCATAATAACTGACAATAAATGTTGGTTTACAGCTGGACAAAATAATCCGCGTAGACCACGCAGGCGAGCTAGGCGCGGACCGCATCTACGCGGGCCAGATGGCGGTCCTTGGGCGCACCGCCGAAGGACCCACCATCCAGCACATGTGGGACCAGGAGAAAGTGCACCGCGCCAAGTTCGAAGAGCTGATCGTCAAGTATCGGGTGCGGCCGACTGTACTGACGCCTATTTGGAATATCGCTGGATTTGCATTGGGAGCCGGTGAGTTCAAACTTAAACTGTGACCCACGTATTTTAAATGCCTAATTTTTTTTTGTAGTGCCCATCAAGATGTCCTCACTCCACCTGATGGAAAGCGGTCGTGAGGTCCAGATATGAGGCTGAAAAGCACAGTAATGCAAAGCAATCACTGAGCTGGTCATACTCACCTTGAAGGCCTGCAAAAAATGCCTTTTCACGCCCCGCTTGAAGAAGGCAGGAAACACATGCGCTGGGAGAGCGTTCCACGTCTGGATGGTTCGACAAAGTAAACAGTCACCGTACCTTTTTGTGTGGGCGAACAAATACTGGACTGTCTGTGGATAACGCCGCAATCCAGCACGCGTGGTACGGGAGTGGAAGCAAGAGAATGGGACAAGTTGGAATAACTCTTCAGAGCATTCCCCATTGTAGAAGCGATAGAGAACACTCAATCTGGCAATGTCTCCACGCAATTTGAGAGGCTCACGGGTCATAGATGCCTCTAGGTTTCGCACGCATAGCACGCCGCTGCAACCTGTCGAGAGCCTCGTGCAAGTACTCGGCGGAACTGTCCCAGAGAGGAGAGCAGTATTCCACACACGAGCGAACTTGTGTCTTGTACAAAAGACAGAGCTGCTCAGGCGTAAAGAATCGTCTCACTCTGTTCAGGATTCCGAGTTTACGGGATGCTGTTTTGATGACGCTCTCAATGTAGTCCCGTTGGCTTAGGTTGCTACGAACATGTTCCCTGCGGTTAGGGGAGTAGAATACTGCCGAGGTATCCCTACCTGTCGTAAGAGGCGACTAAAAGGGCCCCTGGGGTCGCGAAGCGCACGTGGGGGGCTCACGCTTATGTATGCCCCTATGCCCCCTTGGTGGACTTGGTAGTTTTATTGTAGGCTGCTTTAAGGGAGGCCACGTCCACAGTCATCGATGCAAGAGTTTGCGGCAAAGACCTGGGCCCTGGCCCAAGCACGGTATGCCGCCTGTTTGTGTTCAACAGCCGCGGAACACTCGCGATTGTACCAGGGACCAGGTTTACTAGCGCTGACGACATCAGTAAATTGAATATTTAATATTAAATTTGATTCATAAATCCCCTGAGGAGGTAAATTTAACGATCAAAAGACTGCTTCTATCTTTTAACTACGACGAAACAGAATCACTTATTTCAAATAGACAAACACATACATTCTCCCACACACACAAAAACACATAAACTTGTTTATGAATAATATATTACTGTTTTTATTTTTTATTTAAGCCTTAAATGTAAATCGGTTTCCCAAGATACGAGGTGCATTCAATAAGTACCTAGCCTCATCGCCAGAGGGCGCTGTAGTTTCAAAAGAGTTTTACCACAGTGTAGCACATTCTTTTTTAATTCTTTTTTCAAATTTTCATTCCAATCCCTTCATTTGTTTTAATTTGACAACTTATGGAAGCGAACGTGTCGATCGGTTTTACAAAAATGGAAAAAGAGCAATATCGATCGGTGATTCGATTCCTATTTTTGGAAGGGAAAACGCGCATCAAAATCAAAGAGCGCTTGGATGCTGTGTACGGTGACTCTTCTCTATCGATGGCCACCGTCAAGAATTGGTTCAACGAGTTTGCACATGGCCGTACGTCGGTTTTTGATGAACCACGTCCAGGTGCACCGAAAACAGCTGCTACGGAGGAAAACATTTAAAAAATCCATGATCTCGTATTAGCAGATCGCCGATTGAAGGTTCGGGAGCTAGCTGGGACTGTAGCCATTTCAGAAGGAACAGTGAATCATATTCTTCACGAGGAACTCGGCATGAGAAAGCTGTCGGCGCGATGGCTGCCGCGTTTACTCACACCGGAAAACAAGCGCAACCGTGAGACCACATCGGAGACGTGTTTGGCGCTGTTTAAGCGGAATCCAGCGGAGTTTTTGCGTCGTTTTGTGACCGTCGATGAAACCTGGATCCACTGGTACACACCAGAGACCAAGGAGCAATCAAAACAATGGATCCAGACCGGGGAACGTGCTCCAAAGAAGGCGAAAACTGTGAAATCGTCCGGAAAAGTTATGGCCACCGTTTTCTGAGATTCACAAGGTGTGATCTACATCGATTACCTCGAGAAGGGTAAACTAATTACAGGGCTTTACTATGCCGATTTATTGGGCCGATTTGACGCCGAATTAAAGAAAAAACGACCCCATCTGGCGAAGAAAAAAGTGCTGTTTCACCACGACAACGCACCGGTTCACACGTCTACCGTTGCCATGGCCAAATTGGTCGAATTACGCTACGAATTGCTGCCCCATCCACCGTATTCTCCAGATTTGGCCCCTTGTGACTTCTTTCTGTTTCCTAATCTGAAAAAATCACTCGCCGGGAATAGATATGGATCAAATGAGGAGGTCATCGCCACGGAGGCCTATTTTGCAGAGTTTGACAAAAACTATTTTTCGGACGGGTTAAAAAAGTTGGAGCATCGCTGGGCTAAGTGTATCGAACTAAAAGGAAACTGTTGAAAAATAAATTGCCACTATTCCAAAATTTTCGTTTACTTTTTGTAGGCTAAGTATTTATTGAATGACCCTCGTACTTACAGGCCTAGCCTAGTTTGGGAACCTCTGCTAATGTAGAGAGAAGTTTTTCTCAGTGTTATCATTTTATTGTTTTTATTTTTAATGTGTTGTCAAGAAAGATATTTTTTTATTTATAATTCCATTCCGGTTTCGACCGGGTTGCGGGACCATGGACCACGTATTTGCCTTGAGAACGCTCATGGAGGGATACAGACTGAAGACTGCATCTCCTTTTCTTAGACATGCAGAAGGCCTTCGCCTGTGTCCTTCGTGAGATAATCAGCTGGGCGCTGCGGTCCAGGGCCGTTCCCGAAGTTTTTATTGACATAATCCGAGACATGTACCACGATTCCAGTTCCGTAGTTAGGACTGCGGTTGGTGACACGCTTCCCTTCCCTATCACCGTTGGAGTACACCAAGGCTCCGTGCCTAGCCCGTTTCTGTTCAGCGTTATAAATAAATAAATAAATAAATAAATATCCCTGGACATTATTCCACACAGCGCCATCTAGCCCCAAAGTAAGCTAATTAAAGCTTGTGTTATGGGATACTAGACAACGGATAAACATACTTAAATACATTTTCTTTTGGAAATACATACTTATTATACATAGGAGACACCCAGACCAGTACAAACAGACATGTTCATGCACACAAATGTTTGTACTGTGCGGGGATCGAACCCGCGACCTCTGGTGTAGTAGCCAACTTCTTAACCATTACACCAAGTCGGTCGGTTATATTAGACGTTCTGTCAAACAGCATCCGAGACCACCATGAGCAACCACCTTGGTTGCTCATTTATGCTGATGATATTGCGCTAGCAGATTCGGACGGGGGACAACGGGTGAATAAGTGGAAAAATTCACTTGAAAACGGCGGTCTGAAACCTAATGTGGCAAAACGGAGTACATGGCCTGCAACACCACTAATCCCCAGTCCGTCCGCATAGGCGTTGAAGTGGTCGATCGCACGGACCGTGTCAAATACCTGGGATCTGTGTTAAGCGCGTCCGGGTACATCGACCGCGACGTCAGAGCCAGAATTTCCGCGGCTTGGGCCAAATGGCGTGAGGTGACTGGTGTTATTTGTGACCCCAAAATGCCGAGCTATAAAACCATCATTAGGCCTGTCTTTTTATATGGCAGTGAAACATGGCCGTTACTAAGCAGGAGCTGCGCGTCACGGAAATGAAGATGCTGCGGTGGATGTGTGGAGTCTCACGCAAAGATCGCGTGCGTCACACCTACATCCGCGGCAGCCTTCGTGTTCGTGACATCGCAGACAAGCTCCAGGAGTGCCGCCTTCGTTGGTATAGTCATGTCTCACGGAGATCGGCAAACTACGTAGGCAACAAATGTCTGGCCATGCCTCCCCCGCCAGGTACCGGTAGAAGAGGTCGACTCGAGAAGCGGTGGCTCGACGTCGTTAAGGGTGACATGCGTGCCAACAAACTCACCACTATGGATGCACAAGACCGCGCGAAGTGGGCCAAGAATATAAGAAAGGCCCAGGGTCCCCTGGGACCCCACACACCAGTGTGGGTTCACAACCGGGATAGACCGCACGGATGATGATGATGATGATGATTCCATTCCGGTACTGATCTCGCCAGCAATAGCAGTTGCACTCGCTGAAGCATCCCATTCACCAAAGCAGCACTGCCGCCAAGGGACGGAAGCGAAGTGTTCTCGCAAGCCGTCCAAAACCGCTGACAAGTAGTATATTTAGAATGCCAATTTAATAAAAAAAAATAGTTTTAATGTTGATTTCGAATCATTCAATCATGAAATTAAGTCAAGAACTCTAGGTTGAAGCTCCATGATTTACTATGAAATTTGCGGCTAACTTTACCCCAATCAAACCGGTAGATTCGACATCTACCGCTTTGGGTCTAAATATTCTCGGTGAACTTGTGACAAAGCTCGGACAAAGGCTAAGATAGATATAAAAGGCAGTTAGGTTTTCGAAATAGAACCGTATAACTCACATTGTCAAATAAAGTTTTTATTGTAGTTTAACTTTTAGTTTTTTGTATTTCAGGCACAGCCCTAATCGGCAAAGAAGCCGCCATGGCGTGCACAGTAGCCGTAGAGACAGTCATAGTGGAGCACTACAACGACCAGCTGCGCACGCTCATGGACGACCCGACCGTCGACAAGGAGATCCTGGAGACCATCACCAAGTTCCGCGATGAGGAGCAGGAGCACCACGACACGGGCATCAACCACGGAGCCGAACAGGCACCCTTCTACAAAGCCCTGACTGAAGTTATTAAAGCAGGCTGCAAAGTCGCCATTGAGATTTCCAAAAGAGTTTAAGTAAACAAAGTGTTAGATGTTATTTTTAGAATAAAAGCCGTTAAAGTTAGCTGTGCCATTTTATTTAATTTACATTTACGTGATACCAGCTTTCAAACTCGAACTCGAATAACTTTATTCAAATAGACTGTATCAGTACTTTCAAATCGTCAAATTTACTAAAAAATATACTAAAAAATAGACATAAATACTATAATAATATGGTTAAGTAAATAAACAGTATACAGACATAATGCAACTCTACTACCGCGTCGGAGTTGTTTCTTGCTGAGAAGAGCCGGCGAGAAACTCAGCAGTTACTCTTTTAAACTTGTTTTGGGTTTACAACAAGCGTTAGTAAAGTACAAGCAGTGTGTCATTTTGATACAAATAAACCTGAAAGAATATAAAACAAAGAGAAAAAAAAACAACCACAAAATAATATAAAACAAAAGTTCATTTAAACAATTCAAAAAGAAAAATTGTTAGTCAGTACATACTAGGTACCTATTAACTATTACAATAAAACATCTGTTACAATAGAGCTATTTAATCCCGCATCGAGCAGAGAGCTTACACCCAGGCAATTTTATCTATAAGGTAGTCTTTTGTAGTATAGCCCTTTTTTATTAAAGCTGTTTTGATGTGATTTTTGAATCTATGTAAAGGTAACTCACAAATGGTTTTTGGAATTTCGTTGTAATAATGTATACCTTGCCCCATAAAGGATCCTAAAACTTTTTGTAACCTAAAGAGTGGAAGTGCATTTTTATCCTTGTCCCTAGTATTTTTGCAATTTATGTCACTGTGTTTAGTATCTATAGAGACCAATATTTTTTCTCACCAAAACAATGCAATTGTAAATACATTGTGACGCTACAGTGAGGATACCAATTTCTATAAAAATCTCCCTAAGTGAAGCCCGTGCACGGAGCTTATAGATGGATCTGATCGCTCGCTTCTGGAGGATAAAGATGGTTTGTATATCCACAGACAACTTTCGCATTTATAATATTAGTAAGATTTCAAACGTAATTGTTAGGTTGTAATCAGGATTATGATTAGGTACTTATTTTACTCCATCTATACTAACATTATAAAGAGGTAAGCGTTTGTGAATTTGTGAAATTGTGAGTTTGTATGTTTGGGACAGGTAATCTCCGAAACTACCGACCTATCCAAAAATTATTTTACTGTTAAAAAGCTACATTATCCCTGATTGCTATAGGCATATATTTGTTCAGAAATAATTAGTTTTCAGCCAGATCAATCAACACTTATTAAGTAATCCGGAAAAAAAGCGCCACCGTAAACCTTTCGTGCGTGCGCTGACCCCACTGTTTATTAAAATATAGATTTTTAGTAGATCCATAAAAAAGTCTGCGACACAATATGTACATCTATCTTTTATAAATAAGCAGCTTTAAGGTATGTTACGTATTAAAAAAAACCGGCCAAGTGCGAGTCGGACTCGCGCACCGAGGGTTCTGTACAAACCTGTAGGTATATTTATTAAAAAAAAAATTATTATATGATGTAACTGAAAAAGTACGGTTTTCGCAATTTTTCCTTTATCTGTATCTATAAGACGTTGCTTCGTACCAAATTTCAAGATTCTGAGTTTACGGGAAGTACCCTGTAGGTTTTAATTCCCTCGCGAGTGTCGAAAATTTGCGGAAATTTATCTTTTATAAATAAGCAGCTTTAAGATATGTTACGTATAAAAAAAAACCGGCCAAGTGCGAGTCGGACTCGCGCACCGAGGGTTCTGTACAAACCTGTAGGTATTTATTAAAAATATTTTTATTATATGATGTAACTAAAAAAGTACGGTTTTCGCAATTTTTCCTTTATCTGTATCTATAAGACGTTGCTTCGTACCAAATTTCAAGATTCTGAGTTTACGGGAAGTACCCTGGAGGTTTTAATTCCCTCGCGAGTGTCAAAAATTTGCGGAAATTTGCGGCATAAACAGCTGTATCTTTTAATTGCGTTGGCTTAGAAGTTTGATATTTTTACAGCTCCAAGGGACAGTAAACCTGAGTATTTTATATAAATTCCAGCTTGATACCTGGACGCGTTCCTGAGAAAAAGGGTTTTGAGAGTCAGACAGACGGACGTACGGAAAACAAAGTGATCCTATAAGGGTTCCGTTTTTTCCTGTCGAGGTACGGAACCCTAAAAATAATGTTAATTAAAAGGTTGATATTTCATAATCAGGACAACTTCACGGAGATATATTTTGTCATTTCCAACACATTAATTGGATTAATAGATTCCGATATATCGTGAAATCAAAAAATACGCCCACAAAATTTTAAAAAATTATAATAAAAGCGAAAGGTCACTCATGAAATTTCAGACACTACAAGTGCTAGGAGTTCGTAATATTGCATGGGGGTTCTTTTTAGGACGTAGATGCTAACTAAGACGGGATTTTGTAAATAACAAGTATCGTAAGTCGGAAAACATCCCCAGGTACCTATGTCATAAAAATAAAGTTCACGCGGGCGAAGTCGCGGGCAGAAAGGTAGTAATGGTTAAAGAGAAAGTGCAATTTTGAATACAACACATTAACCGCACTCAATAAATAATGGCATATGTTTTGGGATAGCCAGCATTTTTAACAACCGTATAAAATAGCTCAGTAAGAGTTTACGCCACGTAAACTATAATAGTTAACTACAGTTACTTGTACTTGTAGGCTGTTTACGTGCCATTTTTTCTTACTAGAGGCGCTGTTACCCAAATCCCATATAAAACTACATACACTAACATTGGTGTAAGCTTTGAGTAGGGGACCAGGGGACGACGAGCAGCAGCGTCATGTCTCACCCTTAAGGACGTTATGGCCCTGCCATGAACTCGTCGACTAGCATGAGAAGTAGCGAGGGAAGGAAAAGAGACGTACCCAGTGTGGTCGCTTATTCGTCATAGCCAACGCTCTCTGTTTTGTCGGTGTATGGGCGCGATTCAAAGGAAAGGCAATAAAAATGGCGATTAATTGCGCGAGTATATCAGTGAGTGGACAAAGGGGCAACACGGCAGCGCGAAAGAACCCAGAGGGGCATAGTGTGGCAGGGCTATAGTCAGATCATAAAAAACATAATTACCTCCTTCACAATTCCGTCCCTGGTACCCCGGCGGACAGGAACACACTCCTGGTGCCGTACAGTTTCCTCCGTTCATGCACTGGGGGTAACACAGCGCAGTCCGACAATGCTGCCCCATATAGCCCTCTGGACATTGGCAGATCTTCTCATGGTTGCACCACCCTTGGTTGGCACATTTTTTGTCGCACTCGGGGTCCGGCCCTGGTTTTGTAATCAGGATTTTTACTATACATAATATCAAAAACACGTACAAACTGTGTACCTATAGTTTACCAGTTATCCTCCAACCAGTGATCATCAATCTACGCAACCAGTGATGTTTTACTTGCATATTATGTATAAGTATTGCATTTTTTTTTCTGATAAACTCACTTCCTAAAAAATGTTAACCATTTCACGCACATGTTTTTTATTATTTAGAAAGATAAAGACATCTCCATGTTTTTGTTGTTTTGCCTAAATGGGTAACATGATGTACTGGAAACCATCTCAATTTCCATTAAATTGTTACATTCATGAAAGCAAATAAACGCATTAAATTGAATTGAAACATTATAAAAGACTGAAGCATCACTGGTTGAGAAGATTTAAGTACCGCAGATTGGTATCAGAAACAATCAAATAGGTGAAAAAAACCAGGTCAAGGAAATTAATTAAGATGTAATAAAAAAATATGTAATGTCAATGTGGGGAAGTCCGGCATACTTCATTTACATTTTCATTGAAGTAGCCACCATCTCTGTTATAATTATTCTAGAAAGACGGTTTTCAGATGAGATGACAAGTAGTCTTTTGCAAATACAATGAAGGGGTCAAATGCCCGCACATATTCAGTTAGTCGCAAATATAAAGTTGTTTTTTAAAAAAAACGTCTTATAGACGGACTTCCCTAGTCATTGAGGCAAGTCCGTCTAGCTAGAGGCAACATTTGACATGATATACACTAATTAGTAATATGCACAAGTAGGCAGTGTTGAAAATAAAAGGTTACTGATATGAACTTAAAGCCTATTTTTGGTTGTTTTTATTAAATTAAAAATGTAGGGTAAGTCCGGCATATCTTTGGGTGCCGGGGAGGGGTATAACACATTTTGATCACGCTAGTCAAACAAAAAATGTGTGATAATTAATTTTATTTATTAGTCAACTTTTATTAGGTACTAGACTAGGTATGTAGATACTTTTTTCGCTTCGAAGACAACAATATTTCTTAATTGCTAACATTAGGAAGTTTTAAAAAAATAGCTAGAAAATCTGTTACTTGCTATTCCCTCAAAATTAATTATATTATTTAAACATTTGTGTTAGTTGAAATGAAGCGTAAGCAAAACCAAAGCAACCAATCAGTATTTTGATTTCTCATTTTTAATGGTTTCGACACAAGTTTATTGAATTCAAAATTAAAGTACAAGCCGATAAAGGTTGGTGATAGGTATATACTTTAGGGTAAGACCGGCATATGATTGACTTACCCTTTTTTTTTTTCTTCTCCAGGTGTTTAAAATACGTTACGTACTATCCCACTGCCCTGGGGTATGACAGTGAGGGAGTGTGGGACTCTCCGCCGGTGAAGCCGGCGGCATACCCACTAAAACGCACCCGGGTATACCCTCAGCGCTATGAAAAGGGCGACATGGAGCCTTGCGGATTGCCACGTCGCCCTAGCGGTCGGCCCAGCCTACGTGCCGGGCCTCCTCACGCTTAGGGGCGTCCCGGTATGCTGGGACACCCCCAGACGCCATCTATGTTACGTTATTTGAACCAACTCTGTTTTACCTCCATTAATGTTACCTGGGTAGCTGTACAATTATGCACTCAAGGAGCACTAGACGGACATACCTCCTAGACGGACTTCCCCACATTGACCTTAAATTAGTTCCTTCCTAGTTTTTTAGCTATGATAATAATATTGGTATTACTTTTGATTAGTGATGTACAAACCTCGAGGCATCGAGTTCTATAATGAAGCTTCGAAGCGGATTGGCCGGACTCAGTGAGCTCGGTAGGCTCGTAGACCCGAGTCCAGCCGAGACGCAAGCTCCCTGAGCCACGCCTCGAGGCTTCAAAAGAGTTCGAGCCTTCAAAAGAGCTCGAACCTATCAAAAAAGCTCGAGTCTTCAAAAGAACTCGAGTCGAGCTCGAGACTTTTTAAACCTTTTCACTGTAACGATGCCGTTTCGTTCCAGTCTCATGGACGTTAGAACCTCCACGATGGCTGGAAACTTCAGAGTTTTACTTACTGGCCATCAATAGTATTCTGTACCTGCCCTTTCAAAATTTAATTTATCGTTCCACGTTCCCTGCTCAGCATTTTGAGGCATTCCTACCAAAACCATCGTAATGAACAGAGCCTGCGAGCATTTTACCCGATTACCAGTATAAGTTTAAATTACGTGATGGTGATTATTTTAAGTACTTTAAATAACCAATTGTAAACAGTTATAATGTACCTCTATTTTTCGAAATACTCTTCTGGTCACATATTATATCTCAAAAACACATATTTTATTGCCTGCTTTGAAAAAGAAGACTCCAAACGGAAACTAACTTGAGCGTAAAAACGTCTCGAGCCCTGAAAAAGCCTCGAGATCGATCGAGCTCGTAAGGCTCGAGTTCTGGAAAATACTCCCTAGCCGTTGAGCTTCATACAAACGAGGCGAGTCATGTAAACGACACCGAGCCCTAGACAAAAGGACTCGGGAGCCTCGACCCTTGTACATCACTACTTTTGATGGTAAGACTGGATTTTTTTACAAAATTTAATACATTACATACGTTTTGCCTTGATCCTATAGTGGTCCCTTGCGATGTGGAAAACAGAAACAACTAAGTTACTCAAAATTAGGCTCCTAGAGCGAGCTAGTACGGGAATCGAACCTGTCGCAGGTTGTTGGCTTCTCAACCACTGTGCACAGAGTCGTCGAATATAATGATGATATTTTGATGTTTATATCAAAGCTAACCTTTTTAAACCATTAAAAACTAACTTAAGATGAGTGTATCTATTCAAAATAATTAAAAGATGTTTAATTATTTTAAATAGATTTTCTAGCGCCAGAAGTTATTAAAACTTCAATTAAATCAAAAGTTAAGATAATGTTCAAAAAAATTAAGTTCTGGCTATGGGTTAAAAGCAAGCAAATGTACCAACCTAAAAACACAAATGCTGTGAGCAGAGGCACCGTGAGACCAGCCAATCAGCGTACTCGGCGATAGCACCCGGAAAATAAGGCATCACCACATTAGTACGAGCATACCGCGGGAAAGCTTAGCTTACCGTGGCCGGAAGTGTACGCCAAATAAGTTCAACAAATGGTGGAGGATTTACGCCATAAAAGTAGTTACTTTTCGAACGACGCCATAGTGCCAACAGATGAACAGTAATAAATTATTATTACTGTTCATTGGCTAAGAACATATGTGATTCAATTTTTTTCCTTACGGTTTTACCTCACCCGATATAAAAAAAAACCTCTGAAAATAACCTAGTTGGTTAAATTACACCCTTGTGGTATCCGACCAGCTGCCGCCCCCCGATTCAGAAATTGGCAGCAGGTAAAAGTATGTACTTACACAGGTTTAATTATCTAAATATCATCTGACGATAGGAGTTTTTAAAGTTATCTTACATAAGTAAGTACCCATACATTTATGTAATAATGATTAAGGGTATTATTATCTAAAATAAATAAACGAATGGGATTCATACATCTCAAAAGAAAGGAATGTAAAATGGCTCTTGCCCACATATAATTCTTGGGCTCTAACTTTGCGGATTGCACGATTTGCACGTACACTTCGTCGGACGGTCTAAGCTTCTCCTCCGTATGCTGCGTATGTCATCTGGTATTAGTGTTAATAGTGCCTGGCGAGTGCCAGGTGAGGTCATTAGTAGTCAGGCTCTAAATAAGGGCCAAGGCGTATGACGTGTGTAGGGTGAACAATATAGTGATGGACAGTAGGTACCCGTAGTGTCGACACATGAAACTTCGTGCGAAAAACAGGTAGGTACATATCGGCACGGTCGACACAGCTGGAAATTGTAATATGACACTAATAGGAAAAGTATAGATATACTCTAACTGTAAGTTTCCCTATTCTTCACAGAAAAAGGTTGGCTATAAAAATCATAATTTACTAGGAGCGCATGGGACGCGAATAAGTCCCGCAATTGAGCCAAAAAGTTCTAGAAGATAAATTAACCTCTTCATTTCCCAGCAATTATAATGTCACTCTTCAATCTATCAGACGATCATCATGATAACGCTTTATATTGATTTATTCATACGATACGATATATTTATCTTTATTGCTCAGATTTACTACAGCAAAGGTAATTTATCAGCGTTTTAACAATATAACGGCTCTACCGCATATTCTCTGGTTTTCGTCGACGCTGATTTGTGAAGGTTTAACGTGAAGCTTCTAGCTGCGTCAGTCGTAAAGCCTGACGGAAATTTTAAATATCTTTTCAGGTGAAATATCTCAACTTGTTTAGTCTCGAACTCACAAAGCGCCTGTTGTAATATCAGAGGAAACCAAACAATACCCTAATAAAATGTCAATCGCTGTATTGTTCTGCCTGGACACATGAATGAGATGATGTAAATTGGCATGAAACAGTAACCAGTACTGGTAATAGCACTTCCTTCTACTAACTAAATGTATTATTAGTAGCAAAAGCATTACTTTTTGAGGTCGAAATAAATGAAATTTTTCGGAAGTAATAATACTGTATGTGACTTCTTCTGGTTTCATCACCGTAATGAAACATTCTTTCAAAGTAGTCGTAAGCGTGACAATTAAATTAATCAGCTGCGTATTATTGATTTTTATTTGAATTAAATTTTCAAAAAACAAAATGAAATCTCTAGTCAAAAAGCATATTTGCTTATGTTTTTGTTTCAGTATTTACGTTTCATTTTGGCAAAAAAAGGTAAGTTATACTGAAAGTTGTACCTATATTTACATTTATAGTTCTAATTGTAACTTAGTGGCAATTTGGAAAAACGGTAAAAACGAAACCAAAAACACAAACGTTTTAGTGTTAAAAATGCGTTGGCGATACAATACCTGTCCTTTCTAAATACACACCTCTCTGTGCGCATTCCTTCTTTAGGCTAAACCTTAGGGGCGTGCCTTTCAGCGGCACCCCTCGCCCATTTTTAAGTTCTAGGCCTATTTGAAATGTGGCTACTCCGCTGCTGTTACCGACGCACGGTAAAAATAAACTGAACTCTGTGAACAATTGCATCAAATTGGCTGTCAGGTCGATAGGACCAGTCGAGCCAATTTACAAGACAAGGTACAAACATCTTGGTGGTTTGAATCACCTGCCTAGGACTGAAACTATTTTTAAAACTAGATAAGTATCTACTTAAATCAAAGACCATGCCAATCACTTATTTAAGGAAATAGGTAAAATATTTTTTTACATAATTAGGGTTAAGAAATTAATGGATAACTACCTTTATCTGTCTTAGGTACTCGTCCTTTCGTTTTGATGGACAGTACAGGTGGACTTAGCACCTTCTCATCAGATGATAACAACGTATCGAAGTTGTACTGATACTTCTTCCTAGATCTCCACGTGAAGTTGACGTATCCGACTTCGGACGGAAAGATCGGCAGTTTGTGGGAGAAGTTCGGGTCCAGAATGTACGGGGATATGTATCCGTTCTGTATCGCGTAGACTTGCATTGACATACCTGTAATTAGAAATGTAACCGGTTAGCCTACATTTTCATGTAACATCGGAGCGGATGATGGGGCTAGCCGGAATCAGACCAGCTAAAAACGGCCGAGACCTCATGGTCCTCGCACTTACCGCTGAACATGCGGATCTGCCGCTCGTCTATCCAAAGCGAGATGTCGGTCTGGCGCGCCTCAGAGTCCTTGTACTCGCGGCGACCGGCGCTGAGCGTCAGCGACATGGCCAGCGCGACGCCGGCGCACAGCCGCGCGCCCATCGATGCCGATCGCCACATGCTGAAAAAGTATAAAATGATTACAAGGCAATTGGAGAAATTGTCTCTACAAGAACCTAATATTACTCTAAGCGTTTTGAACTCATATGGTGTCCACTACAGGGCATGGGCCTCCCTACTTCTTCGCATCATTTTGCATGACGTCTTTCATTTCTGTTCTGGAGAGAAGTCTGTATTCCAGACACGGTCTGTCAATTCAACTCCGAGTTTGCTTCGCTCTTCACAGAGATGGAGTATCTATTAGAGTTGGGAAATCCATTTCGATCAAGGGTTCAAAGTGATCTTCATCATGTAGAGGAAAACGAGGTAAACTGAACCTAATGTAAAATTTCTAAAGGTCATCTAAACTCTCATCAGCCAAATCTTGTTTATTTCTCTTTGGTCTGGACTTTTATCTCTACATTCTTATTTGCATGGCATGGTGCTATGTGTATTTTTTGTGTGCCAGAAGACTCTTTGACGACGATGCGCTAGTTGGAACCAAACTCCAGAGTTTGGAGCATCGGCGTAAAGTCGCCTGTCTATAGGTTTTTTATAAGTTGTATTGCTTATGGCCATGTCGCTTCTGGAGAACGACTTCAACCTCAAAAACGAGTGGTCGCAGTCAATCTATAATGACGGACAAGTTCGGCTCCGGATTCGTCCCCGGGAGCCAAATAAAGGGGTCGGAACTCCCTAGACAGGAATGGTGCAAGCTCAACAGACTTCGTACTGGTCACTGTCGTTGCGCTCAATACAAGCACCGCTGCGGCTGGATCGATTCCCCTGTTTGTGCCTGTGGTGCTGATGTGCAGAGCATTCAGCATATCATAAATGAATGTCCTAGAACGCGATATGCCGGTGGCCCTCCTGAGGACCTGCTTGTCCTGAACGACGAGGTAATTAAGTGGCTGAAGTGCCTTCAATTAAAATTGTAATGTTTTTGACAAATTTTGCCATACGATTCAATAATAAATAAGTCGTATTTCGGAGAGTGTGCCCAGGAACTACATAACCTGATACCGCCATCTACTTTCTACCACCGGAGCACTAGACGACTAGGGCTTCCACCAATCCGCACCCAACGGTTTGTTGCGTCTTTTCGGGTCTGCACCGCTAGGGAGTGGACGCTCTTCCTGCGTATATGTTTCCATAAACTTACAAGCCTGGTGTCTTCGAGGCCAGAGTGAATGGGCATTTTCTGGGTAAGCGTGCACCACCATAGGCCTCGTCATCGCTTACCACCAGGCGAGACTGAGGCCAAACGCAAACCAATTAAATAATAATAATAATAAAAGCATGACAAAAATAAGATCAAATTAGAGCGTATTATTAAAAATACGAAATACCCCGCAAATACCTAAAAACATGTAAATATAATGTTTTAACAATGATCATAAATAACTGAGGTAGGTAGGTATACTACTTAAATGTTTAAATAATTAATATTGCTAATCAACAGTTTACTGTTTTACTTTCTTCCAAAAAATAATGACCAATAATTAACAAAAATCAACGCTAAGAAAAAAAACACCCTACATAAAACAGGCGTGTAACCAGCGTATAATTTGTTTGTCCACCGTACAAAATCGTTCTCGAGCAAACGTGACAAAAAACGAAGAAAAACAAAAATATCACAGTTAACATAATTGATTGGGCCAGTTTGGGACGTGCTGCCACAAAGGACCCAGCGTGGGAAAAGGCCAGGGTGTCGTAAAAAACCGACGACTTCATTAAATATCCCCTGTCAAAAAGTAATGTCTACTAGTTTTTCTCGCTCCCGATGTCAAATTATACTTACAAAAGGTGTTAACAAAAAAAAGAGTCTACAATCGTTCTATGCGCAGAGATAAACAACAATTTTATCTATGATATTCTCGAATAAATAGTTATTACAACAATATTGTTAGTGTTTTGATAACTTTAATGGTACTGTTCATCATAATTCATAAACATTTTCGATTTCACAAGACATTGTTTTGTTTAACCTATTAATTTAAATTACGCAGCCGTCGTAAGTTCACCATTCTAATGATTGTAAATTATTGTTATTGTAAACCAAAATGTCCTATGTTTATAAATAAAATGTTAATTGAAGAGAAAAAATATTAAGCTCAATAATTTCATGAAATGAACGAGCGATAACCCCGAGTCCTCAAATTAGCGAGGACGATGTTCAGATGTAAATATAGTTATGATGACCGACTCTATTTATTGAATGTTCTAATTTTAAACTATATGTTTACATTCAAACATTAGGCATTTTGACTCGATGCGGAAATCGACTGATTTGATAATCACCTTATCATGTCCACTTTGAAAACTTACTTTGTGTTGCATACGTAAAAAAATAGAATTCAAAATAGCCTGGACTCTAAATAACTCCTGCGATGAAACGATATTTTTATATTGCCCGTCAAGATGACCTCACTACACCTGATGGAAAAGTGGTCTTGCTTGAGGTCCAGATACGAGGCTGACAAGCACAGTAATGCAAAGTAATGATTGAGCTAGCCATATCTTGAAGACAAGTTTAAATTATGAAGAAGATTTGTATAATTATTTTTGCTGTTACTTTCTCAACTGAGGAGTTATGTAGGGATACCTAAACATGGAATAAACAAATATTTTGTATATAGTTCCTACTCCTTATCTATAGGTACGTGAGCATTGATAATTCTGCCTATTAACCTATCACCTTTTAGTTATCTCACCACGTAATTCACGGATGAGCTATATTTGGGTACCTACTACACACTACGGTGAGCAAGAGTAGGTAGATTTACCGTATTAAGAGGAAAATCTCAATTCTAAACATAAATTTTTAAAACCCTTTTCAAACAAATTTGATATTGCAGGAAGATAAATAATAACTGATTAGCAAACACTTTGATGCAATGGGGAAGGGCACGTAAAAAAAAGCAAATAAAGATGTGTTACAATTACCAAGTTAAAGAAATAAACTAACATTCAATAACCATGGATGTGGGAAATGGAATGGTACTTTTGAATTACATTTTTGAAGGCAATCATAGAAAGAAGTAGAGGAAGAGGAAGCTCTAAAAACCAATTGCAAATTAAAATCACGACGAACAACAAATCCAGTATGAGATTTAGCATCTACTTAGCCTGTACCTAACTACATTACCCTACCTACAAAACAGACGGAAAACGTTAATAACGTAATAAGCGTGTAATGTAAAAAACGAGCAATATACGTTTAAACTTGAGACAAATGAGAATGGTCAAATAACTAACTGAATAAAACAAAGAAGGTGCCGGTTATTATAAAACGAAAAAAAACAACACTGTTCAAGAACCTTTCAGCTGGAGGGTGAATATAACAGTCTGTCGAAAGTAAAAAGGTTCCTTATCCCTGCCGCTGCACTTGTCCGCTGCAGCCGCGATACCCGTTCAGAACAGGTACCCGAGTTACCGAGTAAAAAGTAAAAAGTGACGCGCGCCCTGTCCGCGCGGCGCGGTTAGCCCGGCTGTGCATGCGCGGACACTAGACTTATGGCCCAGGGTTCCGTGAGCGGGGAAGTTGGATACAGAAACCTGCTCCACTGTGCTTTAAGATTTCCAGAGTTCAAGATTAATGCACTTTGCCATTAAACGACACACGCTTAACAAGGTTTCGCTCGGTTAAGGTATTTTTTAAACTTACTTTCGATGTGTTTTTTCTTAATATACCACACTTGTTATCCCATAAATTATGTGATAAAAGTAGAATCAATCATTGGTAAAAAAATTAGACAGACGGAAAAGTCTAATTCAAGCTAAAAACACTATCAGATACATAAAGATTCAACATTGTTGTTCGCACACATCCAATTCTTAACAAAAACTACAGTGAATATTACCTAATATCCCGTCTTGGTTAACCAAGTGGTAATGGTGATCGCCGTATTGCCGTGGCAAAACCGGGAATATGTATTAGGTTGATACTCTTATCGCGAACTGCACTTCGTGGGAATGCGACGGTTTTGGATCTGTTTTATGGTTCTCGCGGTTGAACCGTTCTTGAATTCGTTATATCCACATGACGAATTTAACCAAATTCTGTCGGTTTTGTAAGTAAAAGCTTATTTTTTTGGTAAAGTATACGGAACCTCACATCGCATTTGGCAGTTTTTTCCTTTATTTTTATTTGCTACTCGCAACTCACAATGGTCGATAAATCCGCCTGTCACCGCTAACTGGAATGGGAATTAATATGACTGAGATGCAATTAAAAATAAACGGGACAGTCCCTTCGTTAGGCAGTCTGTCTGCTCGTCTGTCGTTAGGGACAGTTTTAGACTCCTTTTCAAGTTATGGCTATTTAGATTTAGATATTTCAGCTTCGTTTAATTTATTTTTTGCTCATTCTTTAACAATATTTTAAAAAAAATATTCACAGTCAAACTCGCTCGCTACAGGTTAGCACTGCATAAAATAGAGCAATGTAAATATTTTTCCAATTCTTTGCGTCTTTTGAATAAAGCTTGGAGAGGAAATTCTCTAAAGTAAAAACCGCATTCATAATATCCATCCATTGTGTGGTAAATGCTAACAATATTTCTTCTAAGAGTATACTCGTCAGGTATTGCTTGAATTCTAGTGACATTTGAATAAATTACTGTGACGACATCTTTTCTAATAGAGCAGAAAAAAACAAAACAATCATTTACACCCAAACACCCTATTTTCCCATGTTCACTTCGTCTCACACTGTCCGTGCCGAAAACGAAACTGTTCTTTACACTTATTTTTTTCACCTACCCGCAAACTTCGCACCGCGGAAACTTGAGCAGGGTTGGACACCTAAAGCTGCGTAATTAAAAATGAAGCACAACGCAAAAACTATCATATTCCCAGACACGAACGAGATCCGGTTTTATAATTGAGCGCGTCCTCAACGAGTTTGGTGCGAATAAATCGGCAATATTTATGTAGTGGCGGTCAAAGGCCCGCGGTGCAGGCGCCGAGCCACGGACGCACCACAGTATTAATAGGTAACGCGCTTAAAAGTTTGTTTACTCTCACTAGATAGCAATGTTTACATTTGTCACGCTTTTCATCTTTCGGCGTTTATAAGCGTACGCGCCGGTTACGCTGACTTTACCTGCTCATCGATTTCAGGACTATATGTTATAGATGTGGAGGATATGTAAGAATCTGTAACTGCGTTGTTATTGAGTTTCACATTATATTTAATTGGAAATAATTTAATTTCATCAACTCAACTAACTTAATTTTAGGTATTCGAGGGAGAATGACACTGATTGCACTCGATGCGATATCGCTACGATTAAGTTTAAAGTGGGATCGATGATCTTTTATTTAAGTTCGAGAAAATTCGCAAAACTACAGAGATGTAGATATTTCTTCAACAATTTACCTTTGCAGTTGTTTTTGATTCGTGTCAAAATATTGGTGGCGATGCACAAAACACAGTCATTATTCAGGAGCACTTCACTCGCGAACGTTCTGAATGAGTTGCGTAGCTGCGGTGCGGTCGGCGCAGCGGTCGGGGCTCGACTACCGAGTGGCCACACTGGCTGCCACTCCAGACCCACACCACACACACGCCCCGTCCGATACACTGAAATAGACCGTATGTCGTAAAATATAGTGCTTTTTCAGCCGAATGGTAGTTGGGTCACAGATCGGGATAACATGAGACGGTCATCTATCGCTAATGAAGTTTTTTCGCCATCAACGTCATTTCAACGAATGAATTAGGGCGGATCAATGACAGTTTATTATAAACTATTACTTACTTACTTTGCAATCAGCTGGTAGTCTCACCAGTTAAAATATCCCCAGAAACTTGTTTTTACTTGAGGTTTTATGATTTCAGTCTGTCGATTTTCGTGTTGCTGATAAATCGGCTGTTCAGGTCCATTTTCAATAATCCTAAAAAATGTAATATTTGAACTTTTGAACAATGTACGAAATTATTTGCAAGGATTTCGATAAGAATTGAAAGGAAACTAAGTGAAGACAGAACCTCCTAAAGATACACACATCTAATCATTTATTTGGGGAAACTTATACCAAGTTGATCTGAATCTACACTGGATGGATCGTGTAATTTAAGTGGCGTAAACGTCTTGAATACATTTTCTAATTAAGTACCAATTACTATAACAGACCCCTCTGAACCACAGATTTATGTTGATTAGCATTTGCTCGATCGAACCTACAACCTTCGTCTCTACTCATACCGCCAACAAGTCATTTCGATCACTTTGCAGCCTTCGTGAAGTCTGTGGTTACCATATGTAGGTAATATCCGTAAGTATGTTTAATAAACATTCCTTATCCCATAAGGTAAAGATACTTACCCTAGTAAGTGCATGGCATAGTGACAAGACTTAGTTTACACAAGGATATGGTAAGCTAGCGAAATTCGATAGGATAAAAATAGATGACCATAAATGAACGCCGCGAAATTTATGAGCAATAACGCAGACTGTACTCCGTTAATGAGGAAGTTTGATTAGAATAAATTGAGGACGTTACGGAACGGTCAGACGACTCGACCCGCGACCCGTTCAGTTATGGGACTGACAAGACAAGTGTGCAGAACGCAATTGCAGTCGGCGCATCAACAACCACCGGCGAATTAAGTTTATTGATGACGCAGACAGATCAAAATCAATTTGATACTTTATAGGCTCCAATTATTGTTAAGTACGTGATATAGTGTTTGTTTCACCAGTTCGCGTGAGCTATTTTTCTATTAACCGTCTGTAGTTTGCCTTTCCTCTTTCTTATCTAATTCAATGTATGATTTTATACCTGCTATAGGTACATACTAATAGCAGGTATAAAATCACAGAATATAGTGTCATAACCAATTTTCATGCGGTCGACTTATAAGAGTAGCAGTTACCACAAGAGCGCAAGACTAGGGGAAAAGCTAAGCACTCGTATTTATACTAAATCCATACTACACTATACCAAAGAGTATTCATATGATTGTTTATAACTATACTACCTACCTATACATTTGCAGTAAATTGACCCGAATATTGCAGAGCTTTGGTTATGTCTTCTCATGTTTTTTAAGAAATGTATATATTCCTTCAAATAAACATAACAAACCTTACCTACCTATATACATACCTTTGACCTAGGTAATGTTTTTTCTAAACGATAAGATATGGTGTTTTCTAGCTAAAAAATATTTGTATCACTAAAACTAGGCCACCTTCTATATTATGTGAGTTACGTAAAATTATCTTTTGCACTAATGACATAAATGGTTAAGTCGTCCTAACAAACGTTTTAAGGTAGGAGCACCAAGTCAAAATAATAAAACTTTTCAAATAATTTCTTAAAATTTATTTTCTATGCAACATAAAAAAATATCCATCATAGTTACACAATAAATTACAGTTACTTAATGCGAACTAAAATGTAAGTATTATTATTCGTGATCAGAACATCATATTCGCACAAGGTCAGAATTAGTCCAATATAAGAAGAAATACCATGTTGCAATTTGTCATGATTCAACTTTTGTAATAATTAATAAATGCAAACTATCATCTAATTTAACAAAACACCTCCAATGTGGGTTAAAAGCTTGCTTAGCATATTCATTCGGAATACAGATGCAGAAGTTTTGTAAAGCCGCTTTCAGACAGGGTAACGACAGCAAAACAGAGCGAACGGTGAAACCGCTTGCCACTAGCACTTTTAACACATCATTAACCAATTTTCGCATTAACACATTTTACTTGTACTACTTATATGTGATGATGACTCAAGAATCTCTATGTTCCAATTAGTTGTGATATTTTAAAGCTACAAATACCCATTATCAGCTTCATACATAAAATTAAAACTTCTTTTCTCAAAATAAAAATCTTCTTTTTTCACAAACGTTAAGATGATAGTTTCTTTCCTATAATTGTCAGTTATAACTTATCTATGCGACAGGCCACAAAAGTAAAGCATCTGTATTTTCATTACCTACACAACATTGATTGTACCATACAACAATTACCTACACGTTTTCATGGAATATTAACCTATTGTAACAATTTTCCGCTATTTCCTTCTGCTTGTTTTGATATAACACAATCGTACTTAAGACGGCGTTAACATTGTATACACATGAGGACTCGATATTAATTGTATTTAATCACACAACTCGGCTAAACTATGCTTGACTTCCAGTAATGAGCGATTAAATTGTAGTTGTATGATTATAATTATTACATAAATACATATTGTGACAGTGACACTACGTAAATGCAAACATTGTGCTCGCGAAAAAATACTTCCGTCTAAAATTGTTATTCTCGTAAAATTAATAGAACAGTATGATTCAAATATTATATAAGGCAAGTTACGATTGTAGATTACATTTACATGTAATAAAGTAAATGAACACATTGTGAATTCTAAGAATTTCGAGGGGAAGGCAGTGACACACATCACCGTGATATTGGTGAGATACATTCAACAATTTAACGTCTTCAACTGTTATTTGAATACTAACAAATGTTCGAGACAAATTTATCAACAGCGCGGTAAAAAAGCGATAATAAACATACGCGAATCGAACAAGGCTCTCCTACTATTAATTAATATTAATATATATTAAATTCTTACTAGACAATAGACATGATAAAGATTCCTTAACAAATAACTTAAAGGGGTTACGATAACAGTGCCTTCAAATATAAATATAGTGCAATGTATAAGGTACCAATGGTTACAGTGTAAGCTCTAACTCAGAACGATCCTCTTGCCATTAAACACTTTATGATCGAGAAATTATATTATACAATAATATATATTCCGTTGGGAAACAAATCGTAATACAATAGTAATGAAAATAAAATAAATAAGTTACTATGAGGTTTCTATCGTACACGGCAGTCTTTAGTTTTAAAAACATTGTCCAGATTACATCTGACCGACGGATACAATTAGAAACTCGATAAATAAAGAGACTATTAACAAAACAATATGGTTAAACCGCGTGGAATGTATTACTTAGGACCCGACACCTTTCAGGCGAAGAAAGAATATGCACAAATAAAATAGATTCAATACGCTGTCCGACTAATTAGAATTAGTGCACTGCAGTGGCCCAGCGGATATTACCTTTGAATTGATTGTGCACTTTAATTGGCCCGACAGTGTATCAGCAAGATTAAACGGTACAATAATGTCACATAAAGCAAATAAAAAATACAAATAAGTGTTACAGTACAGATGCGACAAGCGAACGCGTTAACTGACTAACATTAGTTAACACGAGACTCTAGCCTTAAATCTAACACGAGATACAATTGAGATATACATCCTCATACAGAGTGGAGGTGGCTGCGGATTCATTTCATGCTTTTCAAAATCTTTAGGAAACTTCTCCATATAATTTGGCGAATAGCAACAACGGATTTAATAATCGCAACAGCCGTCTCCGCCGTGTAATCGTTCAAAATGAGAAACATTAAATTGGGGTAGCTTGTCATGTGAGTAGTGCGAACAAATATCATAGAATTCAAATATGTTTTATACAAAAAGCTTACAAGTCTTAGCATCTACGCAAGAGAGACATCTCACTGACGGGTATACGACTCAAATGTTTGTGGAAGTTGAGGACTACGATTGGTCGTCTCGCGTCATTCGGTTGCATTTCAACGGCGATCAGCAACAGTATACCTCAAACGACCTTAGTAAATTTAATTTCTAATTGTTGAGATTCAATTCAATATCATTACAATCTAACTATCATATTTAGCAGCCAGAGATTTTTGATTGGCCGAACAAACGACGACGGATAACACGGTCCGAATTATGATAGAATTTAAACCTTAAAAATTTCGAAGCTACTCGAAATCGCGGATTGCTTTCAAAATGCACACTTCTTAGAAAAACTTTAAAATCGTAGGATAAAAAGTTATAAATATCGAGGTCAGAAAAAAATCTCTCCTAAAATATCTATCCTCGTCGTCGCTTGGTGGGCCATGGTGGGATTTATCCAATCCGTGCGTATCTTACCGAAGGATCACAACATCTACACGCTCCCTCGTTCCTCGCAAGCACCAACACAGGCCGGTGGTCACACTGCGCGTACAAAAATATATTCTAATTCAATATACGCTTCTCTCACTTTGCCTTGAGACCTGTTATGTAAGGAAATATATCTTTTGTTGCTGTTCCCATTTATTTAGGACTAGAAGTACCAACTATCAAGTCACTGTTATTTCAGGGGAGAACCCCCAGATAACATGCACAGTTACGTAGTAGATGTTGTGATTGGCTATGGGAAGTCAGAGCATCCTAGGTTGCTTAGCAACGCTATGACATTTCCTTAGCTAATCTCAAACATCCTAACTCCTTACGATTGCAGCTAGTGGAAACGCGCATGAACGACCAGAATAGTGCTTTAAATACATCATACGAGTATTTGGAAGGTACTAGCAGTCCTTAAACATATCAGAATGCAGCTTTGAAGTGATTGTACATAATTTCTTTAAGAAATCGAATAAGCATTAATTTGCGTCTCTTCAAATATGAATAGGTAAATCTGGAAGGTAAAATATGTCCAAATCTAAAATTTCTTGTCTTTATCGACGCTACGAAACAGTCATATTTTTATTTTTACAAAATAAATTTACTCAATGGTCCACAGAGAATTTGTAGCCTATGTAATAGTTTATTAAATGTAGATAGTTTTAAGTAGAAAAATAAAGGCGAGAGAGATTCTACTATTTAAATATTACGTATACTGGCTAAGTAAACTTTATAGAGGCAACATCTAACCGAAATGTTTTTTAAGGTTATATTATCTGTTTTGTCTGAATTTAGATCTGAATCACTTCAGCGACCCACACAGGTCTTTCGTTTCAGTCTGACCACCGGCACCCAGAGCCAATAATTTTATTCCTTTACCTATTTTTGTGACAAAAATAGCTTCTCTTAATTTCAAATCTTCACCACTATCGTATCCTTAATTTACAAGTAATTGATATCGAGCCAAAACATCGCCTACGTATATCCTATTGAAGCCTTACGGATGTATGCTCGGGCACTGAAAACTTGATTGTTCATATGTTAATTTGATATTATTTAAAACGTTCCGTCAATCAATCTCCTACCTACCGACAAACCAATTCAATCTATTTTCCAGTGCCAAAGCGAGTGTCAGGTTATGATGACCATTTTACTTCATTACTTAAAATCAGTCTCATAAAGAAAAAAAACTAATTTTCCTTTCCAGATTCTAATAGAAACGCGACCACTTCATATAGCATTTGACATTTACTAAAGCGATACGAAAGTAATCACGTCCAACTGACCCAAACGTTGGACCAACATTACGCGAACGATGTCTTTAATAAGCGTCTTCTGGTTGAAAGTTGATCCAAAGGCTGGATAAGGCAGTACACATACGGTTAATCGTAAATGAATATAATTTCTACATATATTTGAAATAGCCGTCACTACCGACACTAATTGAGGGCCAAACTAACAGAAATAGTAGGCTCTGATTTTAGCTTATCCTAACTTGGCCCTACTCTAATAAATTTAACTAAATAAAGTGTTCAAAATGCTGCCATTTATAAATACCAGACGTCAGTGCTATACAATTTGAAAGAGAAACAAAGTGTGGCAGTTTAGAGCATTCTTGGTGACACGCGTCTCGTGAGCCAATGGGTATGAAGTTTCCCACTTGATAAATAAATAAAAAAAAGAAAAATAACGAATGTTTTTCTGACATTCTAGCGAATAAGTCGTAGAACTTTCAGAATAGAGTTGCACCATCTTACTTTAAGAATAACTTGTCTGTTATCCATGAACAAGTTAAGTTGGTGCAATCCACCCTAAGTGCAGTCCCGCCTCGGCAAATTATCTGCGAACCGACGCGCTCGAGAATACCGCTAGTAAGCGTGCAGATAGATAACATTCATAGTACATTATTAAATATAAAACAAATTTCGAGTGTCGGTCACATGTCGTTTTTAACTAAAATATAGTAAACACAAATAATAGCTGCCACGTGGCTGACTCGACGAGAGCTCGCGCATCGTTCTAAAGGGAGGCGCCGCCCGAGCAGACTTACAATATTTTTGATTAGAAACTATCCACTTTCGAGCTGCTTTTCAAAGGAATTAAAATTAAAATAATCGGTTATTTTGTTTGGAAACAATGTCTACAAACGAACATATTCATCAAAGCTCTAAACTTAAAAGATCAGGGAGCCTAAAAGCGCACTTTTGCGGCAATTCAATTTAATAACTATGAAACGGTGCATAAAGTCGCGTTTTTAGGAAACCTGATATTATTTTAAGCAGTTGTGGAACTCGTGGATAGTCTCTAAACAGCCTCCAAATATGTTCACACAATAAGAGATGTATAACCGCGACCCACTTTAAAACAATCCAATTCTCTTTTAACCATTTATTATACTTAACTGTATAGACAGCATACTATCAATAATCTAATCAATTTAAAATCTGTCGTACAAATCCCATCACGTAAAAAGAACGCCAGGCGACAGTGAAGGGGATGGTTCTGCTCACTGTGGTTGTTCATACTACCAATTTGGCCCTAAATTTGTAGGATCTGAAAAGCGGTCATTAGATGACAAGACCTGCCCAGCGTTCATTCAATGACGAGAACTATAACCAGTTGTCTACACTTCCTACAAGTCTGTTGACAGTTTCAAAGTGGCTCACGATTCATCCCGACAGTTGTTCTTGTCCTCGTCGCGGGCGTATCTACACGTATGTGGGCGGCTGCTGGCCGGCGGGCGCGGGCGCGGGCGGGGGCGGCGCGGGCGCGGGCGGCGGGGGCAGCACGCGCGCGCCGGGCACGTACTGCCCGATGAACGAACCGTCCTCCGTGAAGCGGCCTGCGGGGAGGGGGGAAGTTAGGATTTTATTGATACGAGTTGCAGGTTAGTATTGAGGCTGCAGTGCACAAGAGCATAATATGATTATTTGTCAAAATAATTAGTATTTTTAACTAAGATATGATGCAAATGAGATGAATTTATTGACCCCTTGTTAGTATTTTTACCTACTAACTTTATTTTTAAACTCAATCAGTCTTACAACACAATTTTCTTAGTATTGTGGTCTTGCAAGTTGGTAGTTAAGACTTACATATTACATATTATTACATATATATATTATTGTTACATATTTCATATGTTTAGGATAAAGCTGCAGCTTTTTAATGTATAGTGTTCTTAATACTATAACTGACTAACATAATACTGACTCGAAATTCAAGAATATCTCGTGTATTAGTAAAGCCTACAAGATATTGAGACCATAACATTCATTGACTTCATTTATAAACAATATTTATGAAAATAAAAATATTTGCTTAATCAAGCATAAAAAACAAAAACTTACCTTCACAACTTAAAATTAGCATTGCTCGTGCATTTACATGAAAAGGAAGGATATGTGGACGAATACAGGGATACTATCTAACACTCTACAAAAATGCACAAAAAAAACAAACGATAAAATAAGCACGCAGGTTTGTTTGAAAAAAATCATAAGTAGGAATAATTAATTTCACTCCAAAAATCACTCATAATAATTACAATATTTTTACAATCTAACATTTAAATTAAAGTATTTGTGTACTTAACGCCTAACCTATGTTTCGTAGCAGTATTGAGATTGAAGGAGATTTAATGCGAAAAAAATTGTAAGACAAATGAAAACAGGCTTTATTGAAACTATTTCTGAAATAGTAGAATAAAGACCCTGACGCCCGTATAACACCTAAACACTGGCAGTATAATTCCAACTTACGATGAAAATACCGGAGATTCTTAAGTAGACACCCGAAATGGAGAGATTCAGTAACAATTTAGAGGGCGAATTCACCGTCAGACTCGGAACCAATCGGATCGAAAACTATGACGTCTACGGTGATTGGTTAATTGATGGCACTACGTATTGGAACGCGTTCGGTTAGTAGCAGAGGAATGCGGGGCTATGCAGCCTCGGGGATGGGGTGTGGTCATTGAGGTAAGGTTAGGGCGGGTCTAGACGAGCGTGGCGAAGGCCTGCGACGCGGAGTCGGGCTGGCTGGAGGGCGGCGGGCGGCGCTTGCGCCCGTACTGCCCGATGAAGGAACCGTCCTCGTTCATGCCCGCTGAACACGCGATACAGCAAACAAAACACATGCAAAAATCAATAGAAAATAAAAGCTAGGTCACACGGCAACTAAAGAAAAATAACACGCTTAGCGTAAACAAAAATAATGCAAACTAATTTACGTCTATTTAAAATCAATCTAAACAAACAAACAGAACCGTGCATAAATGAAATGATTGGAAATAAAAAGTCCTTAAACAAAATATTTAATTAAATAACTTTTTTTTTAAATGATAAACTAATGGAATAGCGACTTTTAGTTGCGGCTTATTTGCAACTAAAATACGGTGCGAGCACTGGTCAAATAACAGAGCACCGTAGTCGCCGTGAAAGTAGAAAGAAAAAAAAACTAGTGCAAGAGCAAAATACTACTAGTCAACTACAGCTAGAGCGTAAAACAGCCAGCATACTCAGAGCTCTCAATGCCATTGAATTCGTAGGTAAGGCCGGAATGTTCAAACTTCACAACTTACGCTCAAGTTGTGGTTGGTGTACCAATCGTGACCAGTCTACCATTTTCTCCAAACACAAATGAATTGGAAGTAGCAACATTTTGACTAATGATTGCGAAACTGGTCCCGTCTCAGACTATTATGTTCGTAGTTTAGAACGCCCTAATAGCATCTGTGCTTTTGTCACGTACCTGTCTCTCCCTCGCCGTACTCAGCCATGGAGTCGGTGTCACTCTCAGGACCTGGCTTCGTGCCGCTGCTCATCGAATGCCGCGATTTGTTGTCCAGTCTGCAACATAAATGGCATTTCAATGTTGTCACTTGCCAGTTGCGATTCAAAACTCAAAAATGTAACTGGACCAGTCACGAATTTCAAGACTTTGGGCTAATCGTTTAAAAGAAATGGTTCTCTAGAGATATTAAATTCACTTTCGCTGTTTAAAATAACCCAAGATTAGCAACTATTTTACTACAATGCTGTAACGAGTTTTTAAAACTGATTCCATTTCACCTTTCCACTCCCGAAGTGGACTCGTGCTGGACTACGAGTCGCCCACATACAATCCAACCTCTGTTGGCTCGCAACAAAAGGTTCGATGATTCATTTCTTTGTCATACCATTATATCAGAAAACATTGATTTAAAGTTCCTTTACAACGTGAATTATGTATTCAAGAGCAACACAAGAAAATTTTCAAGTATACCGGGTGATTATCAAATAACTTACAAGAACGATATGACATACTCAGTAGCAGTATGTCAGCATTATTTGTATGAAAACCTTATAATTAAATTCCCACTCACATAGTTTCTATATCACCTACTGAGTTTGTCATACTGTTTTTGTAAGTTATTTGATAATCACCCGGTATAGTGTGCTGTGTATGTAATTGTGTATTACAAAACTCGTAAAATGTGTGAGACCAAGTCCGGTCGATTAAAGGGTGATAAACGTTCATTTCTGGCTCTTCAAATTGATAACAAATGTTTTTATTATTTGCGATTTCGGATTTTCAAAACATAAATTAGCAAGATTTGCACTACCATAGTGCATAGCCATGCGTGTGTGCTATCGATATCGATTGTGTTAAAATTAGCCTGATATTTTTCGCGTGTCTCCTGCGCCTAAAAATGAGAAAACAAACTAACAAAACATGTTAGCAATACATTGCAGTCTCCTGCGACTTTCAAACACGAGCATCTAACTTTTAAACCTTTAAACCCGTCCCGTGTTTCTATTGTTCAGGTTTTTGCATTGTGAGTCATTGTTTGAAATTTTTTTCTTAGGGTTTTCTTACGAACACCCGTGTGTTCGGCTGACACTCAAGGGGCGAAATGCATAGCCTCAATGTTCGCAAGCAACGATGCAATGAAATTATCCCTCCCCCCGCAGGCGAACACGGGGATGTTTTCCGTCCGCCTCGGATAACATGTTTGCTTCTTTGAGCTAACAAAACAGTTAGGCCACGCTTATTTTTGGTTTGATGTTAGGTGTTAGAAAACACAAAACAGTGTAGCAGAAGACACAGCTTTACTGTAATGACTAATACATATTCAATATAAACTATTTCCCTTTAGTGAACTGTCCTTATTTTTCAGGTGCAACAATGGGTAAAAGGTTTTAAGAAAGAAGATTTGGCAGATGACCCTATAAAACTCCATTCACATAAACATGTTTGTGTCAAGCATTTCAGAGAAAACGCATTAAAACATGGTATTGCAAAATAAAATGGGTAGTGTTTAATGGAGCATCATACTAACCTAACCACCAAAAATGCTATCTAAACTAAACCTCTAAATATTCTAAAGTCAGTGTTTTCCCACTTATTCATTGTGGGGCGCATTTCAGCATTTTTAGTTTCTCTGTGGATTAATATCACTCAAATAAAATGTGTCTTTAGTCAAATAAATACAGATAGTTTTATGATAAATTATCTAACTGTTTAATTTATTTCCTGTTTCCATTCTGTTTTATAAAGCAAGATTACAATGAAAATATTTAATAGCATGTTCAAATTTTTTCTGCATTATCGATATCGATAAAATCTAATGCCGCTGCACAACACTATTTTAGTATGGTCACGTTGCCAGCCATGTCAAAAAAACTTGTCAAAAGTTGGAAATGTTGGCAGAAGGAGCATCCAGCAGGTCTTCTCTATGGGAGTCCCACCTCTTAAATTATATGCTCTTTGATCTTGGCTTGCAGCAAAAGGCATATTTCTTTGTCGTACTTTTTAGACGCGGAACGATCTTGCAGTAGTCCCCGTGGTTGAAGACCAGGAGGGCATAAAAAGCATTTTTGCAGGCGTTCAAAATGAAGTTGATTAGGCGAGGATACGCAGTACTGCGCTGAACTTCGTAGAGATCAACAAGTGAAACAGAAAGGTAGTAAAGTGGACTCACGGATGCGTGTACTCGTGGAAGCCCTGCTCGGCGTAGTCCTTGCGGCCGTGCGCCAGCTCGCGGTCGTGCACGTCGTACTTGCCGCCGCGGTTGCGCCGCGCCACGCACACCAGCACCAGCACCAGCAGCAGGAAGGCCAGCGCCAGCATCACGCCGATGAACCAGCCGGCCGTCGCCATCTTGTCGTCGCGCATTATCACTGGGCCGTCTGGAAACGGGGAAAATACGATGTGTTTAATGATGATGATGTTTTTAAAGAGTTTACAATTAATTTTATTGTATTTATTTTAAATTTGTTGTCAATAATATTTATTTATTTATTTAAGAGCGTTTTCTGGGGTTGGATCGCAAAACGATGCATTTTTGTAAGATCTTCGTGATATGAAATGAAATATCCTTGAATAGAAATAAAACTTACATTTTTGCTCTATAATTGTGTGCATAATACTATTAAAAACACATTGAATTGTAAAATTAGGTAGTCGCCAATTGTTAGCTAATTAAATAAAAAACAGATTTTTTTTCAAAATTGTTAAGACATTCTAAAATTTACTACACACAGTTAAAGTTATAATTCTGAAATTAGAAGGTGCTATATAGGTGAAATAATAAGAGACATAATTGATACTTAATTGGAATTCAGCTAAATAATCACTAAAACCGTAAAAAAATGTGTTAGATTATTTTCACAAATGTACAATTATTTACATTAATTGTAGTATTAAGTGTATAAAATTATCAACTTATTTAATTTTATGAGTTTTCATTATGAGATCATGTGATTTAAAATATAAGTTTTAATATAATTTATTTAAAAAGTTGTTCGTTTGACCTTCCAAATTAATTCTGATAAATACTCATTCACGGATTCAATCATTCATTCCTTCAGGCATTATGTCACTTCACTTAGTTCATGGCTGGTAGCTTTTAACTTGTGCTCGAACAGATAGATCAAGCGAACAAGCTTATGTTGTGTGTAATTGTAATAACCGAGAAATAAACCTAGTGTAAAAAGTGCTACGTGTGTTTTATTGGTGGTACACTGTATCAAATTCAGAAGTGGGATGAACACGTGCAAATTGGATCAGGTTTGGTATTAAATAAGAGACAAAGAGCTAAGTGAATTTTAATACTTTTTTTACACTGTCTACTTAATCATAAGTACGCAGTTAACGAGTCACAAAAATCTCAGAAATGTTTATTTCTATATTACAAACATTGAATAATAAAATAACTAAAGATGTTATGCCTACAGGTATCAACAGAAAGACAGATTTTAAACAAACCTATTAAGTTAGATAAAAATATTTTTTTTATATAACCGTCTTATTGTACCTACTTCTACCCAATACTTTATTGCAAAAGTAGTAGCTTATTGACTAGCTCGAGTTTTTACGATTGTTAGTGTTTTTCAACCGAATTCTGTCTTAGTTCATTCGGGATAAAGGTGAAAGCAAATCAATCGAACTGTTTACTTATGTATGCATGAAGTCATTTAATAATTATGCAAAGTTTTCATTTCTGAGATACAGAGTACTTACCTAATATTTAGCCATTGGATTATAAAAAAATCTAAATGATGCGTGCGTGAATAATATGTCTAAAGTAGGTAGGTAGAGCGATAGATTTCCTTTAATTCGATTGTTTACGATGTTACAATTCAGGCGATCTTACTTGTTATGTGGAAAACGATTGTGTGGTTAGACTTTTGGGTTCATTAGTTTTGCCTATTTAAGGGCTATAAAACGAATTAAAACAAAATACGTGTGCCTTAACTATTTATACTGTTTTCAGTGTGCAATATCATTGTTGTAATATAATGCCAAGCGAGAGGATATCGCCTGGGACTCTTGGGAGGCGCCGGAAACGTTCCGCTTCGAGGCAGCCCTCATCTTACACTTCGGGACGGCGCCGGTCGCGTCCTACGTCGAGGAAGCGATCACGTCCCACTGCGGGACGTCGGTCGAGTTCCACTTTGAAGCAGCGCTCGCGATCCACTGCGGGACGTCAATCGCGATCCACATCAAGAAAGCCATCGCGTTTAGCCGCGAGGCGCCGCCGATCACGCTCCGTACGAGACGAAGAGAACGTGCTGCCGCGATGCGGCGGTTGCGTTCCACTTCGAGGCAACGTTCGCGTTCCACTGCGGGGCACCGGTTGCGTTCTACCTCGAGGCAGGCGCACCAGTTCGCGCAGCAGGAGAATGCACCGCTTGCGGACACCAGGCCAGGAGCGCCAATCCCGTTCAATGACAAGGTCAGAAATTGTTTTAAACGTAATAAGACTAGGGAATACAGATATTCAAATATAGGTTCTGGAAATCAATTACGTCCTGAATCCTATTCTCGTTCTGAATCTCATTCTCATACTGGAACTCTTAAGCGGAACGAAACATCAACCACTAACGTACCTGTTGTAGATAGGCACAAAGCTGGGAATTTGGCCGTAGGCTCTAGTAATCGTAACTTAGAACGAAATCAAGAAGTTATACCTGATTCAAAGTCTCAAAACGCTATACCTAATGACTTGCTCTTGTATGAGGATTTAGTGGATGGTCTCAGTAAAGTGTTGCAGGCTGTCTCTGCCGTAAACCCGCATAAAGAAAGCCGAAAAATGTTACTAACTGTTAACGTAGTGCCGGAGTTTGATCCAAAAATTAAACATCAAACCATTGAGACTTGGTTGAACAAAGTTAACGAATGTGCGCAGATTTACGGCTGGAATAGCAAGCAAACTGCCCATTTTGCTTTGCCGAAACTTATGGGTACTGGCCAAACGGTGGTATGAGGGGCAACCAACAGTGATGCGTTCTTGGGAGGAATGGCAAGAAAAGCTTAAATCTGCTTTTCCAGTTTATGAACATTATGAGCGGCTGCTTATAGATATGCTAAATATCAGGGCTAAATTTAGGGATGATTTAGAGGATTATTATTACGAAAAGTTTATAGCCCTTAACCGTTGTGGCATAAGCGGCAAAAATGCTATTGACTGTATTGTTTTTGGCATAGACGATAGATCTGTTCGGTACGGCGCAGAAGCAGTAAGTTTTGAGGATGCAGATAAATTGTTAGGTTATTTAAGAAGCCAAAAACATGATAAATTTGACAAAAATAGGAAGTTTAGTCGCCCAGGAACAGATTCTAATCGCAGACCAGCTAAGATATATCATAGTAGGCAAAGTGTTTCATCTGTCATGAAAATGGACATGTAGTTAGTAACTGTAAAAAGATATTATCAAGTGTCAAAAATGTTTAAGATTTGGCCATAACGACATTAACGACCCTAGTTGTTCAAGGGAGGTTTGGAAAGATAATACCGAAAATGCTTTATGACTAGTTGACGCTGGAGAACATATTATGGACAATAAATTAAAAAAAAAAGGTTAGAATATTATGCGGTTCTGAATTTAATGCCTATATAGATTTAGCAAGCCAATGAACCCTTGTTAAAGAATCTGTTGCGGAATCAATAACTAATGTGAACCTTGGAGGGACGCAAATTTGCCGTACTTACGAGGTTTTTGAAATTCGATAATCCAGTCTGTAGGTGCTTGTACCGTAAATCTGGCAGTAGATGGTGTGAAAGTAATAGTGGAATTGATAGTAGTGGCCGATCGTTTTCTTAGTTACGATGTTTTGATTGGACAAACTGTAACAGAACGACCTCATCTTGAAATACGTAAGGATAATAAACGGTTAATAATTAGGTCAATACTCCCTGCAAATGAACGACGCATTGTGCTTAAAATATGCCATGCCTCAATCATTTTCGTTGATGCTATGTTTAAAGTTAAAACTAAAAAGAACTTAACATGAGAAGTTAACATTGAATGTAGTCAACGGCGTAGGTCATGTTCAAATATCAAATTATTAACGCATTTGGTTGCAGTTTCAAGCAGATCAGATCATAAGTCGGGGCTCATTCAATCTAGAAAACTTAATAGGAAAAGAGTATTTAGAAGTCAATCACATTTGTAAAGATAAATGCTTACTCACATTAGATGAATTGAATGTTGGTGATAATTTAAATGAGACTCAGAAACAAAATTTATTAACTCTCGTGACTACACGTAATGACTACAGGTATTGTTTTGCCAAGGATATATCTGAGTTAGGGATGCACTAATATTAGTACAATGGATACATAATCAAGAGACTCTACCCCAGTAGTTTATCGTCCGTATCGTCTTAGTCATGCTGAAAGAGCCGAGGTTAGAGCTATGGTGGATGAACAACACTATAACATTATTAGTGAATCTACTTCTCTACTGAAAAAGAAGACGTGTGACAAACGTTTGTGCATAAACTACCGCGCATTAAATAACAAAACGGTAAAACAACACTACCCAATCCCGCGTATTGAAGATCAAATAGATCGACTTGCTGGCAACGTTTACTTCAGTACTTTAGATCTCGCATCCGGTTATTATTAAATACCGAGTAACGAAGGGTCAAAGTCCAAAACTGCGTTTGTGACTCCGTATGGTCAGTTTAAGTTTAACCGCATGCCATTTGGGTTGCCTAATGCTTCAGCGGTTTTTCAAAGGGCTCAATTTGAAGCGGCTTTAGCGTATATGGACGATATCTTAGTTCCGTCAAAATCATTTGAGCAGGGTTTGGAGAGACTTCGTATCATATTTGAAAAACTACGCAAATTAGGTCTGACATTAAAACCAGGTGGTTGGTGGAGTTTAATTCATGAGTACGATTGTGATATCATGTATAAATCAGGTCAGAAAATGATTCACGTTGACGCCCTTAGTAGAAACCCAGTTACGAATACAGTAGGTGTAGTTGAGTCTGTTGAAACTTTCGATATTATGAGCATTGATAATGACTGGTTAGAGACAGTTCAGTCCAATGATTCTGAAACTAAGCGAATAAAGGATATATTATCTGACCCTCAATATGAGGATATAATTGATGTCAAAAATAATTTTGTTTTAGAAAGAGAAAGAGTTTATCGGAATACTAATGAGGGATTAAGGTGGGTGGTACCAAAAGGATGTCGATAGCAGATTCTGCAGCAAAATCATGATCAGATAGGTCACTTTGGTTTTGAGAATACTTTTGACAAGGTAAAACAACACTTTTGGTTTTCAAAAATGCGAAAATTTATCAAGAACGTTTACGTTAACTCGTGCATAGAATGTGCGCATAGTAAAATTTCTGCTGGTAAAAAGGAGGGTTATCTTCACCAGAATCAGAATCAGAATAGGACAAACTACTTTTTAAACAATAACTACGATAGTGATACCGTTAGTAATAATGCTACAGATATTGATGATAATATGAAAAACGTTATAGGGACTAACAATGAAAACAATGAAAAGACTGTAGAGAATGATGGAATTGTTTCCCCTGAAACAGATATTACGAAAGTTGGGTCAGAAGTAGATGATCACATTTCAGAATCTCAGGCCAAACAAAAGGATAATTTTGACAAGAAAAGGAAACAAGCTAGAAAATATGAAATAGGCGACTTAGTGAGAATTGAAAAGGTATTTCATAGTGTGGGTAAGAGTAGAAAGTTGCTACCTAAGTTATTGGGACCATATAAAATAACAAAAGTATTAGAAAATGATAGATACGAAGTTTGCGATACGCCCATTACAAAAAAGAGAAAGAAATATACGGGAGGTTGTGCAGTAGATACAATATTTTCCTGACTGTGTTACAATGATAAAGAATCTGACTCCCAATCAGACGGCACTGATAGTAGTGACTGTTTCAATAGCAATTAACCACTTGAGTGTCAGCGGAACACACCGGTGTTCCTAAGAAAATCCTAAGAAAAAAATGGCAAACAATGGCACACAATGCAAAAACCAGAACAATAGAAACACGAGACGGGATGACGTGATGAAATATCTTTATTGGGATATCGTCGATGGTCTCTATTATTAGTTGAGACATCATTTTTGGTTGGATAATACGTTGCGTTATTAATTAGATAGGTACGTAATGTTTGATGTTGGATGTGTATGAACTGAGTAAAGGTAGAATTAAATATGTATTGTTCGACGTGTACATTGTTTACCTAATTAGAGGAAATGTATTGCACAAGGTGTGTCTCTTACTTATGCGCAAAGTGCGCCGGGCGCAATATGATCTAAGCGCAAAGTGCGTTGCATTATTCGATATATACGTAATATTTGATGTTGGATGTGTATAACCTGAGAAAAAGTAGAATTAAATATGTATTGTACAAAGTGTACATTGTTTACTTAATTAGAGGGAATATATTGCACAAGGTGTATCTCTTACTTATGCGCAAAGTGCGCCGGGCGCAACATGCTCTCAGCGCAAAGTGCGCCAAGTGCAAAGTGCGCAATCCAGTTGAATAAAGCCACAACGTGTGTGCAAGTACGTATAATAAATAGCACAAAGTGTGCAACGCGCAATGTGCGCAACGCGCAATGTGTGCAACGCGCAATGTGCGCATTTAATTTATGTGATAATGGATGTTAAGTTCCAGGAATTTAAATTGATTTAATTGTTCACGAGGACGTGAACTTATATCAGGATGGACGAGCTGTTAGATTATTTTCACAAATGTACAATTATTTACATTAATTGTAGTATTAAGTGTATAAAATTATCAACTTATTTAATTTTATGAGTTTTCATTATGAGATCATGTGATTTAAAATATAAGTTTTAATATAATTTATTTAAAAAGTTGTTCGTTTGACCTTCCAAATTAATTCTGATAAATACTCATTCACGGATTCAATCATTCATTCCTTCAGGCATTATGTCACTTCACTTAGTTCATGGCGGGTAGCTTTTAACTTGTGCTCGAACAGATAGATCAAGCGAACAAGCTTATGTTGTGTGTAATTGTAATAACCGAGAAATAAACCTAGTGTAAAAAGTGCTACGTGTGTTTTATTGGTGGTACACTGTATCAAATGCGACCCTTACGATCTACCCCAAACGCAAAAAGCAAACCCTCTTAATAAAAATATATTCCGTTCAAATCTATAGTAAATAGTTTGTCCATCCACAGCCACTTCAAATTAGCTTTTCTGTCGCCATGCTCGGCTGGAAGAAATCTCTTTCTAGAAATAAGCTAACCTTTACTTTTGTAGTCCTTATTATTTTCTATGTAATTTGTCTCTTTGTGTACAAAATAATTATTAAATATTGTTTTTATAAGCTAGGTAAGCTTCTGATTACATTACCATAAAGTTTTCTATTTTCGTAAGTGTCGTAGGAGCGAATTGTTAACTTAGGTATGACCACGACATAATGTGACCTATGTCAGACACTGCGTCAATGTTTTTAAAAGATACGGTCTCCGCTAAACTACACTATGTTATTATTACAAAAAACATAACTAGTTTCATATTATAAAAAACAGTTCCTTACTAAAATATTTCTTTCGGAAGTTTGCCTGAAAACATAACATTGGCTAGAAACGAAAAATAACACAAAAAAATGGGATTGCGTGAAAAAACCACTCCAGATTAATGGTTCTAGGTAGTTTTGTTCTTGTAATCCCAAAAAACTCACCAATAGTAGTATCCACATCCCTGATCTCTGAAGTACTGAAGTACTCCCCATCATGCGCGGTCAGCTTGACCTCGTACACCTGCCCCGGCTCCAGCCCCGTCAGGATGACGTAGTCGTCCTCGGTCACCTCGTTGGTGTGCAGCCACTCCGGGTGCCCCTTCAGCTTGTACCACACCAGGAAGTGCGTGCCCGCGTGCCCGTCCAGCGTCGGCAGCCAGCGCACCTGGATGTGAGCTGTACCTGCCATATTGAAAGTGATCTGTTAAACATCTACGTCACGTAAGTTGCTAATGACTTACAAAAAATAAATTTTCTTGGGTGTCAGTACTTTTAAATAATCCGTTAAAGAACTTAATTAAAATAAACTATTTCTTCTCTGCTATTTCCACTTTTTGAAAAAAAACTTAGTAACGTTGTTTTTTTTCTAAATTTAGTATTTTTTTGCCATACATTTAGATCAATTATATATCAAATTTGTTTAATCGATAAACCTAATTATTTATAATTATACTTAAGACATCTTCCAACACCAAAGTACAGCTCAATTACTTTTTTTATTTATTCTATTATACACTAGTCTTGTCAGCGTCGGAATTTTCACCTGGTACTATTCAACCAGAAAAGTCCAATATAGGTTCAAGAACAAACCTAAAATTATATCATGTACTCTTAGGTATTTATTAATCTATAAAAAGTTTTGGATTTCATACTTTGAAAAAAAAACATGATCCAGAAAAAAACCGTTCTTTTTCAGATTTTATTTCAACGTTTTTTTTCACACCAGAAAAAAACGGTTTTTTTGCAACACTAGTCCGATTGCTGGTCTAAGAGCACCAGTATCTAAATTGACTCATATAATAATTGGCTTAAGTCACTATGCTGCCAAATACAGATTGGTGGATAAAACAGAAAACACTTCACATAATCTTAATGAAACAATTGAATTGATTCATAGCATATTTAAACATAGTGTTTTTCATCGGATCGCATATCGTTCGTTAGCTGTTTTAATGAGAAACGTCAAAGAAGCCTCATCAACTTCATTTAGTAATTATATATTTATAAATTATATATATATATATTTTTAGTAATTATATTATTTTTTTATAATTATAATTATATTTTTTTAGTATTATTTGACGACACGATTGGCGTAGTGTGCTGTAGCACGGTTTCTCGCCTCGATTTCCGTAGTGTCCCGGGTTCGATTGCCGGTCGGGTCATTTCAGGAAACGATCTTTTCTGAATTGACTCGTGTCTGGGTGTGCTGGGAGACGCCCCTAGCTTATTTCCTTGTGTGGTACCTCGTAACACAGGGATTTAATAATCCCTACTTCGAGACCATTACAAGAGGTGTGTTGTCTGGCGCATATTTATTTATTTATTTATTTATATATATTTTCGTTTGAAAGCTCAATTTTTTAGTAAATTTACATACGAGAATGTTCATCAAATGTGGCTGATCTATAACAAGTAGTACTTACCTTCCTTAGCTGGCAACGTCGTCGTATCAAACAACGGAACATCGGGCACCGCATTCACGACTCCTTTGGTGGTCTGTTCCACGTAGTACTTGTCACCTTCGCCCGCCTTTGTCTTGGCTCTGATTTCAATCCTGTACTTAGTGTTAGGTTCCAGGCCGGCTAGCTTTGCGCGGTCGAATTTAGGGTCGATCTCCTTCTTCCTCTCTTGCAGTGGCCCTAAAGCCGTCCCTGTCACTTTTTGGTAGGAAATCTTGTAGCCGGTCAGAATGCCGTTTTCGTCTACAGGCTTGTCCCATTTGAGCAGCATGGCGGAAGATCCGATCGGATAAGCCTCGAATGACTTGACCGTTCCAGGTTTTCCTTCAGGGGTGACGAAGCTGAGAACATCGCTGGCCGGGCCGTTATATCTGCCGTTGTAGACCAAGATTCGTGCGTTGTTCTTCTTGTACGGTTTGAATCTGGTGACCAAAGTGTTGGTGGCGTCTGCTTTGACTAGGATTTCCTTCTGTCTGTCTTCCTCTCCGTCGGTCCAGGTCTGGATCTTGTATCCCTTGAAGTGCCCGCGGACGGTTTCGGGCGGGACGGCGTTCCAGCTCAGTAGCGCGGTGGTGCCGGTGGTGACCTGCACGAGCGTGAAGTTGGTGGGCGCCTGCATGGGGACGTCCTCGCCCGACCAGCCCACTACCTCCACTGGAGTCACGTTAGATGTGCCTTTGGAGTTGACTGCGATCACCTTTGGGAATAAACAGAATCTTAATAATGTGTTTATACAACATAGATAAAATTACTGTATAGCATTATGAATGTGAAACAAAATATATAAGTTTTCGTTTTCTATTATCATAAACAAGGAAAATAGCTTCTTAACCCGTCTGTAAATAGCATAGCTAATTAATTTATTAAGCAAATAATAGTAAAAATGCTGGTGCTTGTAATATTTACAGAATGATAGGAAACTGGCTTGCATTGAAAAACACAAAAAATCTGTTCATATCCATATCTCCATAGGTTAGGTCTCTATAGCTCAACTGGTTGGCGCAGTCACTATGTTTTGCCTACAGATCTCGTCACGTAAAGGTGCTCCCTCACCTAAAGCAGTTTCCTGTAATGCAACATTACAGAGACGAGCATTACATCAGTGAGGGAGGAGAACCGCGCATTATAGTGCGCAAACTGTAATGTTACAAATTCGAACCTTACAGCAGTGCCGGAGGAGAACCGCGCATTACAGTGCGCAACTTGTTGTTACAAAGTGTAATATTTTAATACAACTTCCCTGAAGTTTTGTAAGCCAGTTCTGTAATGTAATGCTCAAAATCTAATTTGAAACATAACATTACAGCAATATGCAGCAAGTGAGGGGCCACCTTAAAATGAACGCTAGGCGACAGTGGAAGTGATGGTTCACCGAACAGGTATTCTTTACGCCAGCAATTTGGCTTTAGCTTACTGCGCAAACTGACGGAAAATATACATAAACTGTTATTTTAATTTCTTTTTGTGTGCGTACCTTGATCTTATAGGGCTGGAAGGTAGGCGTGTTCCTCACGAGCAGCTCGGTCTGCTGCCAGTCGCGCACCTGCGCCTCCTCCCAGTCCTGGCCGGTGATGTTGCGGCGCCACGACACGAGGTAGTAGAAGCCGGGGCCGTTGTGCTCGATTTGCGGCATTTTCTGTTTATTATACACATTTTCCATTAAAACCCTCGATGTCTCGAGCAGCGTCTGTATCAGACGTCAGATAATAGAAAGAAGAAAGAAAAAACATTAATTGACCCTTTTTAAAAGCAACAATGAAATAAAATAATAAAATAAACAATTAAAAACAAAAAGACTAGTTTATTTTAAAATAAAAACGGGCCAATCAGGACCCTGCCTCAGCATGTGTCGCTACAGTGCGAAACTGCAGAGACGCTGGTATTCTGGCTGGGGGCCTGTTGAGTGTTCGTCGTGTAGTTTGTGTATGTGTATGTGCATGAGATAAATTTAAAAATAATTCTATGTGTGGAGAAAGTGTCTTGAGTGTGAGTGCAAATGTGACAAAAAATAATAATAATAATAATCGCACATTAATGTGGACATAATACACAATTGTCACATAGATCAGACCTCAGTTCGATTTCGGATGTGTTACGTTCTCGAATACGAGATTACTACTGCATTCGTAAGTAAACCAGGGTTGTTGCCCGGTAATTGACACACTTTAGGCAAAATGAATCGTATGATCATGATAGAAACAAGAAATAAAAATAATGTTCTGGCTGGACTCAGCAAAAATAAAGCAGAGGTAAACGATTTTGTGTTGAACCTGAATTGAAAACTGAGCGCTTTTATCAATAGGTCAATATGAATATTTGGTAGCTTAAATTACAAAATCGATACCAAATTGAGTTTTGAACCAATCGGTTTTTCCTGTTAGACTGCCAGTGGTATTTTTGGTAGCAGTTTTTAATATTTTTTAAACATCTTCATGGGAAATATTAAAGTGTTAACTGCTAGGAAATACTCAATTGCTCAGGCTTAGTTGTTACCACTGTAACCAAGCCAGAGACAACCTTCCTTTAATAGATACTGACCGACCAAGAGATGACCATGTTGGTAGGATCAGTGCCCTTGCCCTCCACGTTGTCCGGGTTCTTGTAGGGCACGTCGGGCTGCGTCGTGCACACATCTGAGTGGGCCGATGGCGTTGAGGGGCCGATCTTGTTCCACGCTATTACTCTGTAACAATCACAGGACTTGTGAATGAGGATCTTGATACTTCAGACGGTTTAAATTATCTAAAAATATTTATCACTGTAAATGAAAACGGCAAATTACTTAGTCATTATTTAGTTAGTTGATTCATAAAATCACATTTGCGTACAAAATTTTCACGACTATTCTGTTTGACCGCTGCTATATTTTTTAATGTCCAATGGTCTGCAGCAGCCTTTCAACTTCACCTAAAAGGGCTCCATAAATTACGTAGGTGTTTTTTACATTTTCTGTAGCTTCCTCCCCCCCTGGTGAGATGTCGTGAGATTTTATTCAACCCCCGCCCCCATCCCCCAAACATACGTGAGATTTTTCAAAAAGTGTGTTTCTTACGTAAACGCGTTGGATTGTTACTGTAAAAAGAAAAAAAAAATTGCTTCGTGCTTTTATTTACGACTAGTTAAGACTAGTAATCAATATAAAAATTTAACAATAGAATACTCAAATCGTGACTACTGTAACTAAAAAAAAATATCTACTCCTCTAATTCAGTCCATGGAGAATTCAGTCAATCAGAAAAAATGCGTGATATTTGCCGAGACCCCCCCCCCCCCTCTCTCCAACGTAAGATAAGATGAGATTTGACTCGACACCCTCCCCCCCTTAAACAGCACACTTAATTTATGGACCCCTAAGTGTCTCAAATTTACCTAAAAGTGTAGTTAGCCCACGGGCTCAGCTCCAGAGTCCAAGTAGTGTCAATGGCGGGCACGTTATCGCTGGCCGAGTCCCAGGAGTCGGGCGTGAAGCTGGTGTTGTACTGGATGCTGAAGCGCAGGATGGGCGCGCGGTTGTCGCCCATGGGGTGCCAGCGCAGGTTGGCCACCTTCTCGTGGCATTCGATGCCGTCAAGTGCGGGCGGGTTGGGTTTGTCTGAAAAAAAAACCAGAATATTATTGAAAACCAAAATTTTATGAATCTTTTTCTTATTTTGTTGCGAAGCTAAACTGCATTTCAGTCTCAGTTTGAAAACAAAATTTGCACGTTGTAATTAAATCGATTCATCTATGAAAACAGTTTTATTTTCACGTGAAGGAAATATGTATGACGAGAATGAAAAAAATACAACATCACTGGTAGAAATGCGGGATTTCGTGTCATTGTATCAATCATAGTTTATTAAACGACATCGTGCAGAGTAATCATTTCTCTGATTATACGCAGAGCGGCAGGAAGTCCGTAATTATATGATGAGATGTTGTTAAAGTACTATCTAAATGGTTTAACTTGTAGTCAGCGTTGCCTGAGTCTTGGCTACATCTATAGCGAGTACACTTGCATAGCCGTTTTGGCTATGCAAGTGTACTCGTCCGAGTCGATTCCTGTAGTATCTGAGATGAGCAGCGAGTAGTCATTGGTCATGCGATACCGCGGCTGAGACAAATGATTTCGAGGTAGTTAGCCGCGTTAATTATATATTATGATTAAGGCAGTGATTTGATCACAATAGCGCCTGGTGGTATGATATTGCATCTCTGCCCAGTAAATGATTATTCACTATGAAGAGACCCAATTTACAGCGGTTTGAAAACATATGCACAGGCAGCCAATTCTACTCCTTGGCTGTTCGCATTATAAAAAAGAAAGAAAAGCCAATGTGCGTCTAGGGCCTAGGGCTCCGTTGCTGAAAGGGTGCCGGAGGAACCAACTCCTGTAAATCGATCATGCAATTATTTATGCATAATAGTTACCTTGCACTGTCAGCGTAGCTTGAGCTCTTGCTTCATCTATGGCAGTCTTCGCAATGCAAGTGTACTCGCCGGAGTCGAGTTCAGTAGTATCTGAGATCAGCAGCGAGTAGTCATTGGTCATGCGGTACCGCGGCTGCGACTCGAAGTCGATCGGCTGCCCATCGATGAGCCAGATGATCTCGAGGTGGAGCGAGTCGTCGGCGTTCGCGTTGCAGCGGAAGGTGGCGGAGGAGCCGGCGGCCACCTCGTAGTGTTCCGGCTTGTCGGTGATCACCGTGCGCTCTGGGGAGTTACATTTTTATTAGTATTTGGTCTGTGGAAGAATGGTTACAATTAGCGCAGCTTGATGACATTTACAACTATTGTTTCTTACCATCAGATTACACCGATGACAATCGCTAGCGTTGAGGTCACTTTTTTTGTATGAGATGTCGATTACAACACCATATTCGATTTACAGCACCTCTATACTTCATTCATTATAACATTAGAATTAAGAAGCGGTGGTAAAATGAATGACAATTTGCATTTGACGTTGCCATGACGTTGACATACCTGAGCATAACCTGTCAAAATTGAAAACCCCCTCCGCCACAACGTATGAAGAGATTATGTAACATTTTAGTATTGGTAGAGTTATAGTGACAGTAAAAATGTGTTCGGATTAAAACCCTTGCTTCTTCTAGGTTTTTAAATCGACGATTTATGTTGATGCAAAATAATGTATTTATGCAAAAGCCTCATAAATTCTGAAGTTACTATAAATGAGAACAATTAAGTATGACAGCCGCTCTACAAGTCTATTTTAATAAATTCGGCATAAATCTTAGTGGCAATAATGTGTATTGTACTTCTACCACAAAGTGTACCCTAAAAAGAACCCTTTTTACTTCTGTCTAATGCTATAAATAATGGAGCATAGTTAATAATAATGGAATTACAAGTTGCCACAGTTAACTATCGTAGTTTACGTAGACACTCGTGGTAGAGGTGCTGGTCCCGTGTGTAAAATTTCGAGACGAACATTTACCATGACGACTGTATCCCAAACGGGGTAGTCAAAAGCAAGTGACAGTTGCCGTCATGGTGAACGGAACACTCAGAAGCTCACTATTCATCTTCAGTTACAATTTCGTGATGAAGGATTAAAGTAAATAGGAATGTGGTCTTAAATTAGGACATCTGAAAAAATCAGGTTAAATTGGAAGTTTTACTGCGAAAAGGACACCGACATACAAAAGAGGAGATGTAAAGCCACTAAATCATACTATGATTATGTTCATAGTTCATAGTTGTTTATTGCTTCATGATGGTACATAAGATCTTAAAATTTGAATTGAAACCGTAACGCCCTGCTAGGGCATTGCAACACAAATAGATACCTAACTTACAAACTACACACAACAACATGGTCTAGGGATATATAAAACTTTTTTAAATAACTTAAAAAGTACTAGCCTTACAAAAAAACTATTAATGACAGATTATAAAAACATTATTAAGTTCCTTCTTTAAATTCAAATTTGTATATAAAAGGAATTGTTTTAAGATGAAATTCGCATTCATTGAATTTCTTCCAAAGAAGTTCTTCACGGACTTCTAACTTGGTTAAAACTCCATAACTTTCTATAAATCTTTGTCAAACGCATCTCCGGTGTTCATTTAATCATGCCACGTAGACAATTGACCAGGAACGAAATGTTAAGAGCAGTGGGCATGATTCAAGTTGGCGCTACCCAAATTGCGGTTTCTGAAGCCATGAGGACCAGTCAGACCGTTATATCCAGGCTTTAGTCACGTTATCGTGGAACGGCACCGAGGACCTCAACGCATTACAACACATGTACATGACCGATTCATAGTAAATGCTGCACGAACCAAATGTAAAGGCGATGCAATTGGTTCAAAGGCTACAGAGAGAGTACGGTTTGCTGGTAAGCGGTCAAACTTCGAGAAGACGACTGCATGAAGTCAACCTACGTGCTCGTAGGCCACTTCGGGTACCAGCGCTAAGGAGATGCAATCGAGGAAGAAGATTACAATGGGCTATTATTGCACACGAACACTGGAACCATTCTCAATGGTCACTTGTGCTTTTCACTGATTAATCCAGGTTTGGATTTCATCCTGATTCGCGAAGAGTACGCGTTTGGAGAGAACCTGGACGTTGGAATCGACTGCAGCAAACACAACAAGTTCATGCATATCAAGGTGGCACGATTATGGTTTGGGCAGGAATTCGTCTCGGCGGAAGAACGGACCTCGTTTGGATACAAGGCAATATGACTGCTCTTAAATACCGAGATGAGGTGCTAGAGCCTGTAATCTTGCCCCACAGACAGCAAATGGGACAAAATTTCCAGCTAATGCACGACAATGTCCGTCCACATACGGCGCGTATCGTTACAAGTTGGTTACAACACCCTGATATCAAAGGTTTAGACTGGCCTGCACAATCCCCTGACTTAAATCCTGTTGAGCATGCCTGGGATATGCTTCAGAGAAAAGCTCTTAGGAATTTCCCTGCAGATATTGTGCATGAAAACCAGCTTTTCTTGCATCTTAGCAGGACTTGGGACAGTATTCCACAACAGGATATTGACACCCTTGTTTTGAGTATGCAGAACCGCTGCAGATGTGTCAGGAGAGTCTTAGGTGTATCCACGGATTATAAATTTTAAGTTTTCAACAATTTTTATAAAAAAAATGTTGTTTTGTTTAGGTTTTGATGTTTCAAAAATAAAGTTAAGATTGAAATTTTGTCTCGAGTTTTTCCTCTTCTTCTAAGTTTTTTTTTAAAATTTAACTTTATCTAAAAGTTTATTTATCAGATTAGATAGGCTATTAAACAAGGTTTATTTTAATGTGTAGGTGTCTTACCAAAAAGTTAATAGAATTTTAGTTATTTAGGTTTAATTGAAATATCCCTAGACCATGTTGATGTGTGTAAAATGTGACGCTACACATTTCCATATTTTTAATTCTTCGAATAAAAACCTCTAGTTGTGTGTCAATATCTCGCCGTAAATATCTATTTGGAAATTTTAGGCTCTTTTTACACCGTAAAACCAAGAGGAGTCATACATTTTATAGAATAAGTTGCACTTACTCTTAACTGTCAAAGAGCCAAAAGCCGACTTTTCTCCGAATTTGTTCTTGGCGTAACACTGGTAGGCGCCCACGTCGGTAAACGACACGTCTCTGATCACCAGGTCGCCCTCCGGGGTAATGTTGTACCTGTGTGGGATAAAAACAGACTTCGTTAGCATATACTATGTTAATCGTTGTCTGAATATGTCAGTCGATTTTTCAGAAAATCAGCAAGTCGACAAAATATCATTTTATACAGGAACTTTTAGTAATATTTTATTTATTATAGGCGCCGCACTTACCGAAGGAAGTGTGTTTGGGTACAAATTAATAAAGCTACATCAAAGGTTTAATTACATGAAAGCTCCGTGCGCAAAACGGATGCCACCCGGAGTATAAATACACCTCACCCCGAGGGATGGCTTTAAATGTCAAACAGCCATTAGAGGCGAAGGTCGCGCACGATCAAAATATAATTAAAGTTATTGTTCACAATAATAGAAGTGATGAATGAATTGTCGGCGCTTTTTCACTCAACGCAGCCTGTTGGCCAAGTGGTTAGACTTATTCAGCCCGGCCGCTATAATATTGATAGGAAGTAGGATATTCATTATTATGTGAAGGAATTATAACCTGTATAGCAAGAATATAATTACCAGTAGACTGAAATGTTTAACATTTACAGTGTACAGGGATGTAGATAGTAATAAATAATAATGAAAGATCGGGCAACATTATTTTTAAACATAGTTTTAGACTAGTAGAAAGCTTCTAATTAAAATTTATAAGATGTATGAAGGGGATAAATAATACGGTCTTCAGTCTTCTTTGAGCAAAATGGGCAAGCAGTTAATACCAACTGCTTCAGCAGTTATCAATGGCAGGTTCAAGCTATTGACTATGACTGCACGAAAGGTCCGTGTATGTTAATCACTGGCTAAGTGCTCGAGCTGTCCGTGTATTGGCGGGCCTAAGTGGCGCTAGCATAGCCCTGGACTACCAGTAAGTATTTAAAGCTTGTTTGTTTCACTTGCAGTCAGGGTGAGCTCAACTAAAAAAAATGCTGTATCTAAAGCCCCGCCATACACGGCCAGCTCGAGCAGTTAGCCAGTGATTAACATACACGGACCGTTTTTACAGTAGTCAACAGCTTGAAGCTGCCATTGATAACTGCTAAAGCAGTTGGTATTAACTGCTCAACAAGACACAATTTCATTTCCATTCAAATCAGTAGCAGCGACGTGTAATGAAGAGCGCGGGTGGAGGTAACTGCAAGAGCAGTCGACAGCTCGAGCAGTCAGTGTATGCCTGGCGACTGCTCGACCGCACGATGAAATTTCACCGTGCTGCCAACCGCCCAAAGCAGTCACAACTGCTCGAGCGGTTCCGTATATGTGTGTACGTAGGATACTGTAGTTCACTATGCAGTCGCAGCTAAAGCTGTTGATACTAGCTGCCTCAAGCTGTCCGTGTATGGCTGGCCCAATATGAGATACTCACTTTCCTCCTGTCAGATCCACTTCGTCGCGCATCCACCTGACGATGGGTTTGGGCGCGCCGAACACACGGCACTTCAGCACGGCCTCTGATCCGTCCACTTTGGTCAGGTTCTCCGGACCTTCCTTTATTTCCGGTGGGATTGCTGTAATAACAACAAGAATTGTAGAAACGTACGATTTTTAGTTAGAAATAAAATAGAGAGAAAGAGAAAATAGATTTCCTTATAAATAATTGGCAAACGTACCTACGTTACGTACCTTGCCACCTGGCAAGGTATACTTCATAACCTTGAAGGTGTGATAGCTGATAACAAACCTGTCGTCTGTTATGAAGACAGGTTTGTTTTAGCATTAAAAATACCTGTTTTAGCATTAAAAGTGGCACTTTATGTGCATAAAGAGTAAGGATCATAATACATATATTACAAAATATACTTTGTGATAGCATCAGTTTGAAGGCTTCTCAAATTATGAGAAGGCATGCCCAATCTCAAACTATTCGTATCATTATTGAGGTGAAACTCATACGAACAAACCGATTGTTGTGTCTAAAATAATTCGCTATTAGACCATAAGCTGAAGGGCCAAACATAATAAATAGCATGAGTGTATTTTTGACAGATATTGAGGACACACATATCAACCTCTACATTAGTGTTATTATTAGCCCACATCCTCAGCCACACTTTACACCCGCAGATGGAACAACAGGTCTAGTCTGATAATAAATTACAGAGTACACAACAACTAACAATATCCTGCGGGCATTTCGTGTGGAATGGTGTGGGCGTGCGAAGAGATGGCTCCGAGGATGTGCCCAATAGACGCAAAAGTGGATTAGTTGTACTGCCGTATTGTACTGGCAGGCAAATGAGGTGTGTGCTGTGACCGGGATACGCCGGTGCAACCACGTGGGTGGGTACGCATACGCAATGCACTGACAACTTTACTTATGGTCGTGAACTGAGAAATGTGTGGCGACAGTTGTAAAGTGTATATTTTGACACTTGCTCTCCACATGTTGTTTATTGGCTGTTAGTAAAGCAGATCAGATAGAAACTCACTGGTTTCATAGCCATTCACTGACTTATGTTGCTTGCAATATATGATGTGCTATTGATTGTGTTGTTTTGTTTGAAAACCAATGGCCGTATTATGTAAAAATGTCACAGAGATAATATAGTATTTCAATGGTCAAATGGGATATTCCTTGAATAATTGGTACTGTGATAATGATGATATCGGTTGTTCAGCCTAAGTGGGATTACGATTTGCGAAGCAGGAAAAAGATGCGTCAAGCTGAGAAGCAGACGCGATGTTGCGCATTGTGGGAAACCTATGTTCAACAGCAGATTGAGCTAGGCTAGGAAATTATTCAATCTAAAAATACCCAAATATCAGTTATGTGTTTTTCAACTAGTCTTAAAAATTGGACACTTAGTATGTGTGTATTTGTAACTCTTAATTGTTATTCTCGTACCGATTCAACCACACGAATTTCTTATTTGAGTGACAAAAACAGTCAAATTATACTTCAAGGAACTAGTTATGAAACTCCAAGTGGAAGTTTGTAGTGGTTATTCGCGTCCGTGTATGGAGAGTGCACGTGAGCCGCATACCCGACGAGAGCATAAGGCTGTCTATATACACATTGAACGGGTTCAAAATTTTGTTTCAGTTTTGGCTTAGAGTTTTCTTGCTCAGGAAGAATACAAGTAATCATAGATTGTCTTTCTAGAAGGACAATAAGAAAGCATTTGTTTTAAGAAAATAAAACTTAAATGAGGTGTTATAAAATCACGTCTTCCTAATGTGAATTAACAAAAAATCAAACACTGTTTATTGAGATTTTGATAGTTAAATACCTCATGGGTACTAATCATAACTATTTCAACTCTTCGTGGCCTTTCACTTGAGAGTATTAGCTATGTAGCATTATCAAGTAGGCACTTATGACAAGGAGGCACAATGAAGGACTCGCGTTGTCGTTTACATTTCTAGTGTAGAACGCACGGTACATCAAAGCTATACCGATTTACAAAACAGAGAGCTTTAATTTCCGTATACAATATTGATTGAGGCTTTGCTTTATCAATATTCTATTAGAATTAGAACGTAAAAATAAAGTAACCTTTTAGTTTCTTACGATATTTAGTCTGTGTGAATGCGTCTTAGATTCGGAGCACCAAGGGCATGGCGAGTGAATCCGCAGTTATTGCTCTTGCATAACGTCCTTTAGCTTATTGACGAGAATTGGAGGACAGCCCAATTGCTGGCTCTTGTGTTGCATTCACGCTTACACACCTGTGCGATTTGTAGGTCGCGAGATGTTTTTTTACAGTAAAATGATTTTTTGAATATGTAACTCTCATTTACATTTCCATTTGTACACGTTTGTCTATCCATAACAATTTTAAATGAGTTTTTCCTGTCACCATGGTCTGCTGGAAGAAATCTCTTTCTAGAGATAAGCTAACCTGTACTTTTGTACTCCTTATTGTTTTCTCTGTAATTTGTCTCTTTGTGTACGAAATAATAAATAAATAAATAAAAAAGAAGAAATATTTACGGGATAATATACTAGGTTAGCTATAGCGGGTAATCAGTTGTGAAACAGAAAAGGTTACCGATTGCAGCTATAGCCAAGACAGATGTTTAGGTGAGTAGAAACATTGAGAAGAAGACAGCTCTAATCAATACTAAATTCAATAACAATATTATTCTTACTTAACCCAATTTCAATTCGAACAAAACTAACTTAGGTACGAGTACGACACTCCGGATTACTATGTGCTACTTTAATTTCTATCATTTTTAGTGAAAATTAGCCAAATGCATCATTGGTCTGAGTTTTAATTTAACACAAGTTTGACTCCAAGAATAACAAATCTTGAGATATCTTTACAACACACTTCCTTAGCGTTTATTTATTCCGACGTGTTTACTTTATAACTTGAATGAAACACCAGTTGCGTCAGACAAATGGAACAACTAAAATAAATGATGCAGTAGCAACGGCTAACAAAACTTTACTCGTCCCTAAAGTAGGATTGTAACAATAATTGGTATATCCCCCCCAACGCAACAGAAATATTGTAACACAACGCGTTAGCTGACCGTGTCAAGAATTACAAGTTTGAGATATCCTAAGCGCTCCAAATTTCTATAAAATTTAGTGCTTTGCTATGGTCTAGCTAGAGTAATAAATAGGCTACTTTTAACTAGACCTCGTCAGACAGGAAAAAGACACAACGTGAATGATACTAGTAGACTAATTATACAGTAGTAGACACTAGACTTTTGAGGGTGCACTCATTTATTGAGTCAATAAATCAATTGAATGGTTTACCGCCCGGTAAATCTTTTGTTTTTGAAAGTATCAATAAATTACCGCTATTTGACACCAGGATCGCTTATAGTTAGATTCAAACTGCGAGATTTGTAAAACAATACGGATTATCCAGATGACTCACTGGGGTTATCGAACTGGGGAAAAAATTGGGAGTAGGTGTCATTAGGGGTGTGAAAACAAATAGTAAAGTCCCTTTTGCAGGGTTAGGGCCTGCATAACTGAATAATTAACAAGTAAAACCCATTTCGACACTTTACAGTGAGTAAAGTTGTGGTCTAAGGTCTACAGAATGTTAAAGGAAAAAATCATGTAGGTCACGAATTATGTTTGAATTGTTGAACTCTTCCTTTGTGGTCTACAAAGGAAGAGTTCTAACTATCATATATAATTCGTGACCTGCATAAATTTTGCCTTACAGTTTACAATTTAATTAAGTCTAAAACAAGCGATTTCACAAATAACTTTCCTATTCTGATTGGTCCACTGTCAATCATGTCACATCGTTCTATCAAGAAGTGTCCAGACATACATTGAAATTGTATCGTAAGGCTCAGGTAGAAAAGTCCGGGGTCAAAGTGGCAGCCCTGCGTGACACCCCGGGCTAGGCCGCTCCTATTTGGGAGGGTGGCTTTGAACTGGCAGGTAAGGTTTTGTACGACACGCAATATTGAGCGCAGCTGGATTCTTTATTGTCTACTGACAATGGAGTTTAATCCTCGGTGGTGAATCCTTCGTAGATTTGTTACTGTAGGCTTACGTTGAATGCAATACCCTGATCGTATTGTGATTGGTTTCGGTTTCGATATTCTGTTGACATTTGATTTTAAAAGGAAGATTTGTTCAACTAGCGTTATATTTTGTTGACTTTAAATATTAAATTAATCTATTTTTATTTCCTGAAATAACTTATTTAAGAGTTTATGAACTTCTTCCACTTAGGAATCTCATATACCTAAAGTATACAGGGTGAATGAGGATTCATTGGCATCCTTTTAAAATAAGAACCTACTCATGATATACAGTATCTACTTTACCCAAGTATGAGGCTATTTCATAGGTACACAATTGCATATTTTTAAACCGTATAAACAATTGCCAAGTATCAAACATGATGATAAAGTTAAAAATTTGCAAGTACTATATATTTTTATGAGTAGGTTCTTATTTTCAAAGGATGCTTATGAATCCCTAGTCACCCTGTATTTTGCCATTCTTTAAATAGGTATTAGTAGCTTTTTTTGCAATAATTTTTTCCCTACTTAAAGATACAGTTTAATTTATTTCATAAACATTGACAATAATGATAGTGCCATGTCATCCCTTTGTTTTGCACTAATAGAATCAGTCATAACCGCAAATTAAGAAAATTCAATGTACTCGTATGCTCTTGAATCATCAATGGAAAAGTTTTTCATAAAAATCCAAAGACTCAAAATAGAATAATCTGACAATCAGCTTTCTAAGACGACAAGACAAGCTAAATAAGCCAAGGCTAGCTTGATAAAAGAATATCGTGGACAATTGGACGCAGGCCAATAAAAAACCCAACTTAAAATTATAAAGTACAAGATTCCACATAGTTTGATGAATGAGTCCACAATTTCAACGTCCGCCATCCATGTGATCAATTAAAGTAGACGCTTATGGTGGTCGACAGAGTTCATTTTACAAATAGAACTTTCGTATTAAACTGACAAAGTAAACTAGGGGATTTATAACTATGCTCTTGTTTATTAGCCGTACAGTCTCCCCACGGTAATCTTGAAGATTGATTTATGACATTATAAAAGAAATGAAAAGACGTCGAGCAGTGGTTTTATTTCGGACTTCGGAAAAGTTTTTTGACGTTTTCGAGTTGTTTTGCAAGCCCGTAAGTTTGCGGTATGAATCAATAGAAAATGAGTAAGTAAGTATCTCAAAATGTAAGTTATTCAGGGTTATTATTATTCAGAAGTGATCGTCTATTTGTTTCTATGAAAAATATCTGATAAATCGCAGCGCTACATTTTTACACACCATCTGATTGTGGGTGAAATTAAGGAGTAAAAAAGATAATTAACGATGATAACTTCTTGAGCAATGACTTTGGCAATGTAAACGGGTGCGAGCGAAGTCCGGGCACATCGGATATAAAAGTGCGCGCCAACTGGGTCGCGCTTTATCGCACTGTCCACATGGATCGTGCATATTTCAATTGACTGTCACAGAACTTCTCATAAAGTATGGAGTAGTTTAAATGATGTTTCTGTGAATTTAATAGAGTTCTTGTGTGAGCTGCTTCCAGTAGCTGAGGATGCCATGCCATATCATAGCGTTTTAGGGCTTTACCAGGCGAATTCTAAAACGTTGGTCTAAGTTGAACACGCCATAACAAGACAAGATGAGCACCGCTTCAGAAAATGGAGGTTAGATTCAGCCCAAATGTTTAAGTAAAGTAGTGTCTCAAATAAAACATTAGCGTCTGCAATCTCCGAGCTTAAATTAGATTAAGTTATATTCTACCATCTCCACATGACGTATTAGAAAAACTATGTGTGAGAAATTGTATTCATTTCGCTGAAAGTATACAGCAATAATATGGGCCCGGGAAGTGTTGCAGTTGCATCCCGACGATTCCCTGACGACTTCCTCGGTTTACTGCGAGCGAACGTGCCGACGCCGACTGATCACTTATGACGGTCCACTAGGAAGAATGCATCTAGTCTAACAATGTGCTCTTCAGCGATATTCACTTTACTAGGCGACTCGACAATGTAGTCTAAATTGTGTAGATAGATGTCAGGGATTTACGACCCATAAAACTGTGAGGCTATAAATTCATAGGGAATTTTGTGCGTGTAGTTTTTTCCCGTTTCAGGATGACACATTTATTAATAAACATCAGGTTTCTACGAAGATAAATTGAGCAAAATCTGTTGACAAGAATGCTTAGATGAGTGTTCCTAACTTTATAAACCATCACGACTACAATAGAGAAAACACTAGGTAATTCATATCGAGCAATAGAAAACAAACATTGACAATGAAGATGATTTTGTTAAGGTTTGCCTTAAAAACAGTGATGAAGTAACGTTGGCTTGCAACGTAAGCAACGTACTAGAAAGATTCGTTTGTTTCATTGGGATTTCGGTAGCTCAGCGCGGTGAGCACCCACCCGGATTGTAGAAATTGCGGATCCGGATTGCGGGTTCGAATCCTGCCTGATTTCTTCAAGGTCCGAAATTCTAATTTTACTAAATTAAATTAAAATAAGTTATAATCACTAGGTAATTGATGAATTGTCACTAGTTAGATTAAGACGTTGAGGGAATGATATTTCATGATTACTACGAATGTAGCTATTACTAAACCTATTTATAAATTGAATAGTTTTGTTTGTTATAACTTCTAATTTAACATCCTCCCGTTTACAGTTCTTGTCTTGATAGTTATTACGTTGATAAACGAATTGTCATGTTTATACACAAGGTTAGCTGCATGTGTAGACATGCGTGCCTTTCGCCAATATCAATAGCAACAGCGACCTCAATTTTAGCGCTTTTCGAGATTACTAGGTCTTTACGTATAGCAATATCGCTTTGTTTCTTTAATAACGTCGATTGTGTTCTCTACAACATAAACTAAATTTTACACAAGGAAGAAAAAGTCCCTACTTTATGTCAGTCAAGTAGACTCAAATGATTTACTGACTTTTACCGCCTCTGTCAATATAGCCTATTTATTTAGATTGCTGTGACTGAACCCTATACCATTACATTGTGTCCGTGGCAATGAAAACATGACACAACGTAATATCCTGTCGTTCCGAACAAAAACCACTTAACTGACGCTAACATACGGAAATATTTAACGCCGATACACTCTTTATTTTTATGTGATTTCAACGGATCCTTTGAAGGAGAATAAACCAACTCGTTAATTATCCTGACATCTGTTGTGACTCACTTCCATATCAACCTATCAATAGGGTCAATACGATTCTGAAAGATCGAAGCCGAAGGTTTTTTTTATAGTGCCCGTCAAGATGACAAGCACAGTAATGCAAAGATATCACTGAGCTGGTCACACTCATCTTGAAGGCCTGCAAGAATGCCTGTTCACGCCCCGCTTGAAGACCCCGGGACTATTACAGGAAGGAAACACATGTGCTGAGAGAGCATTTCACGTCTCGAAGGTTTAGTTTTTATAAAAATACATAGTAAGAAACTCAACCGTTATGTTGTTCTGCGAACACGTTACAACTAGCACTTTATCAAGTTTATCCGTCTTCCGTCCTCAAATATTTGCACCCTAGTTTGTTACCATCCAGCACACCAATCAAGATTATCAAACTAGCACTTACATTGTACGTTGATGTAGACATCCTTGTAGACATAACCGATAGAGTTGGTGGCGTTACATCCGTAGTTTCCCGTATCCTTCTTGCCGAGGTCGGTGATGATGATCGAGTCGGCTGTGACCTGGCGGCGTGAGTTCTGCTCGGCCTGCTCGATGGGCTTGCCGTTGTGCACCCACGAGATCTGCGGCTGGGGCGTGCCGCCGGCTTGGCAGCGGATGATGGCGGTCTCGCCTTCCGCCTTGTTCTGGAATTCCGGCTCCTCGGTGAAGAATGGGGCGGCTGGAAGAGAAAACAAGGCTCAGTATTGTTTCCATCTCAAATATTTAAATGATTCGTAAATATTTACTGATTAAGGACAAAATAATATACACCTTAAATACTGTAATAATAAGAATGAGGTCAATGCCGAACTAACTCTTCCCAAAAGGGATGTAACAATGAAGAATGAGAGTATCACTCCAATTTCACTCAGAAAAAACTTTAGAATCTACTAGCCCTGTCATATCCTAAAAATCAAGCTCACAAGCGTTACATAAATTCTCCCAAGCACTAAAAATGCATTTCAGCAGCTCAATACCATCAGTAGTGGCCGAACGACCTATGGTAAATACTATTCACGGTAGAAAAGTGCCTGATGAACGTATTACTAGATAACATAGAAAAAGATGCTGTCTATGTTATCTGTTGTATAATGTTTAACGTCTTTACGAAGAAAAAGGCTCCCCTCGGTTTCATCCATCACATTCAGGTTTGCCACATAAAGATTGCAGGGCATTTTTAACTGCCAATTGTCTGCTTAGTGAAATAATCAAGAGAGATGGAAGACTGAAAGAAAACATTTAATCTTAACCTTAAGTGCAGTTCAGATAGAACAGTGCGAGTCGGAGCGATGTTTGCAGTTAGGTACTTGACTACCTATTTACAAAAAAGTTATTAAAGACCAGTCTTCCAGAAATTTTTCGTAAAGTTCATCAAATTAAATTGATAATTCCGCCAAAAAACTTCCATTTGGAACATCAATGGAGAAAATTTTGCCTCATAATGCTGATCATTGTTAAAGATGATTTTGAAAGTAATATTTTTATTTATACGTTTCCGCACAAAGATAAATTAATGGCGGACTTATGCCTAACAGCATTCTATATTAGTCATTTTATTTGGGTTAAAATTTGTTTGGTTCGGTAGGTACCTTAAATCCGGTCCGCCGTGCGCGTATTCCACAAGATGATTCATATTCTATGCAAATTTAGTTTGACTGCCTGTATGGACTTATTGACATTTTAGTATAGATATGTTTCCTTTATCAACTGTATTTCCGCTCCACTCCGATCCGTGCCGTTTGATGTGAATCGTACCTTATTCACAAAGGGAGTTTAGGAAACTTCGAAGAGAAAGTAAGAAGGAAATTGCATTAAGTTTATAAATAAGACCCCTGGATCATATTTTACTGCTTTTAAAGTAGATGTTTTATTAGCTTCATAAAAACTTATGGACCTGCATTATAACGAAGATATTCAAATAAAAAGAGTAGCGAAGCTGTTGTTGGCTCGCCAAAACGATTGTTTATGTCTGAGAAGTGAATAATTTAAGCGTTTATGAAAATTGGTAACTTACTCATCGACAATAACTGTACGTTTGCAGCGGTTCTCATAAATAAAAATGAATTCACGAGTATAATATCCTTACAAATGTCATAAAAAACTGATCCGAATATAGAGTTATTTTTAAAATATTACTTTTTATGAATTGTATTTTTTTTATTGATTGAAGTGATTGTTAAATAACAAAAATAAAGTAAGTACTCTATCTTGAGCTGCGTCCGTCTGTAGAAATCAATTCAATAAAGAATTCGGTAATTAGTTTGAGGAAGATGGCGCACAAAAAAGATTATTTTATGCGGGCTATTGATAAAATAGTGGTAACTATTCTTTTTATAACAGAAAAGGGCTTCAAGTCGAAATAATATAGAAATCTGCTCTCAAAGCGTCATTTATATACGGTGTAACTTATACCGACAGGGGTTGGAAAATAAGCCAGAGATGAGTCGGGGGCAGTCACCCCGTATGCGGCAGGATTTTCCGACGCGTCACTAAGTATCCATAAACGAATCGGCAGAAACCCGACAACGCAGTCTAGGATCCTGTTACCAGCGGGATTAGATAATAACACTCTTGAGCGATAGATTGGAAGTCCTCGCTTAATGTGTTTACCCTGTATAACGTTTACTTTGAAATCCGGTTGGGTAACAGCAACAACTTCAACCAATTGAAGAAAAACGAATATTTATTATTATATTTAGATCTTTGGATCGTTTCATTTGTTCTTGACGCCGCGAGTCCTAGGTGCCAGCCCCTTTCAGGTCCAACAAACATGTGAAGGAACATGGGTCTCTGATGTCTGAGTTTAATATATTTAAGTATACGTAAGAAAAAAATACACACGGTCTTACAAATATCATGACAGGTTAACCTAATGGGATATTGTATCTTAGTAGCTATAAAAACGATATTTTTGCCATGTGGGCCACGTGTAAGTCCGGAGTTATTAGTCTTATCTGATGTTTTATACAAGTCATGTTCGGTCATATTATTAAAAAAGAAATACTTAAAACGAAAATTAGCTGATCGATTATTAAACCTAAATCTTCACTTTGAGAAGCATAATGGTGAATACAATAGAACGCTTGATTTATTCATTTTCAAAATTATTCACATTTGCCCCAGTTCCCGTACAGTCAAACACAACTCGGACGTTGCCGGCATAACCTGAGCTCTTATTGCTAAGAACTCGCATACTAAGCACAGACTATCTTGTCCGCAGTGTCAAGCATAAGCTGTGGTTGACTGCAGTATCGACTGAACATGTGGCCTACTCCTTAGCACAATGTCCGTAGTTTCGGGACAACTAACATAGCCTGTGTAATATGACAACGAATGAGTTTTTAACAACTATCATGTATTGAAGAAAGAATGTGAAATTATAGTAGGTTTTTTTACACATTCGTTTCACCGAAACAACCGACATTTCGTTAGTGAGTAGGCCCCCAGAGCACGAGCTTTATTCGCAGCGGTAAATAAGTTTACGAGCAGGTTCGCTGCTAATTGCGGCCATTCCACGAAGGGACGTGTGACCTACCACCCATGTGGAACTAGGACGAGGACAACACATAATAGTGAAGAGTTGAGGACTTAGGCTTGCAATTTCCCATTAGATAGAAAGAGACGTCCATTTTCTTTGATCAACCTGGGCTGAAAACCGAAAATATTTATCATTTTGTAGAAACTTGAATCCTTGTTGTTTTTAATGATAGGCCGGTTGGAGTCACTCACACTATGATTAAGTTTTTCAATATCAATTGTATTACTCATTTTATTTAAGTATATGTAGATATTATAGTTTTCGTTTTTCGTAAGAACTAAGAATGTTTATTTGGATAAAAATATATTGATTTTGATCTTTACAGCAAGTTGACGGCCAAATCTAATAATTAAGCCATTTTTATAATTGTTTCACGTCGGTAGAGCATTGGGAGTTGGGTTGGGACGAGCATGTGTATTAATACCGCATTTTACTATCGTTTAAAAAGGTAGTAGGGACGGTTTGCCTTGTCCTCGAGCAGCCCAAAGCTATTTATAGGCCATAGGGAATTGCCAGACGATTGTTACGCATTAGTTTGTTGAAAATACTAATCCCTATACTTACTAGCCCTCTTGAAACCTCGTCACACTGAGAAAGATTATGTTTTAGGGGAATGAAGATGTATCATTTAATATTTTATACGATGATGCATTGTAATGACGACTTGTATATTTGAATTGAATGAGAAAGGCTTTCAAATAAAGTAAAAATTGAAACATTTTTTTGTCATTTTTAGTTGAAAATGGGTATTTGTTATACAAGGATAGAAACTAGAAAAATTCGACCTGATCCTAGGGACTCCAGCGGGATTCTAACCCGCGACGTGTATTCGTTGTTTAAATTTAAGATAAAATGTAAATATTATAAAAAAACGATAGTTTTTCAGTGATTGATTTACATGTTTTAATGGATGCTTTGTTTGGCAGCGTTTAGGTTTGATAGCTTTCTTTTTCCATTACGATAGAAGAAATATTTAGTTACATCTAGTGATTGGTAAAACAGAATTTTCACCCTTGTGTCCGCTCATTGTTATTCTTTACATTTTCTCAACCATTCCACATATAAGTACTCTCTAGTCGCAGAGTTTCCTACTCGTATTTGAAAAGAACTAGAAACAGGCATATTATTCTTTCCAAGAACTTTGTTATTACACCCCCACTGAGGGCGAGTTACACCCTCGTTGGTACTACTTCAAGTTATGATTGTGCCACTTTTCTCTTTACTTTGCAGGAATGATGATAACTTGGTACAGCGGCGTGAACATCAAGCTTTACATAGGGGGGGCCTTACGTTGCTGACTTATAACACATTTTGCAATGGATTTGTAAAGGTTGATGTAAACGCCTCTGTACAAAAGACGAGAGGAATTTATTTATCTATAATCAAAAACATAAAAAACGTTGAAAATAAAAGGGTAGGTAAAGTTGATTTTCAACCTTAAATGCCTGACTACAACTATTTATATTATTTGGAAGCTGATTGATCTAAGATAATCTTATTAATGTGACCTGCAATATTGATTTGAAATAATAGTCAGCAGTAAAGATTTAATGAATATTCTGAACCACGTTGAAACTTTTAATTCGGTTGTTTAGCTGTCAACAATAACCTAGACGATCTCAACAAAGCAAATCACTGCGTCAGAGAGGTTCCATCAATTGGTGTGGGCTTCAATTGTCTTCAGGTTAGAAATCTGGACAGGGTGACCGATAGGAATTTCTCAATTAATGTGAGAACTGGGTAACCGCGCGGTCGGCGACACAGGGACACCCGGCGTGCGTGACAACAATTACGTCACCGCGTGGTGATCCGTGACGTGGACATATTATTGCGCCCTGTTGCCGACAGGAGCACTTTATGCTACAATATATCATATTCAGTTCAGGGAATCCGCTGTCAGTCCATATAATGAATATGAAATGAGTGTGCGTAAACATCAGAACAGATTTACATAGATTACACTCTTTTGACCGATTTTGGTCATACATATATGCAACATACGTTAAATCGACGTAGACAACCAGTCCACTGTTTTTGAAATATAGATTCCAATCAGAGTTTTAGCAATGAATGAATGTATCATCACTAGTCAAAGGCACTGTCTATACTGAGATCTGTAAAAAGCATCAGCGTATTTCACCGAATCAGTGACATCATTCCGAGTCGCAATATCAAATCAATAGAAGAAAATCATGAGTGAAACTTTATTTAAGCATCAAAAAGTTCCTGTACAGCAGGATCCACCTGAGCTTAGGACAGGAACGTGTCTATGAACTATGTATGTCATCAAGGCTTTGATAGCGATAAATCTCATTGGCTATTCGCAATAGAGACAAGACAATAGACCATGATGATATAAAGATGAAGTATTGTTTGCCCAATCTTAGTAACAGGAACTTATAAAGTATTTTTGTCAGATTGTAAATGAAAACACAATGCTCGAAAATGTTTCATCGTCGCCAACTATTACAACAATACGGTTCAAAAGTCAAGGGGCACAAAGGACCTCGTCGAAACCAGTCGAATACAAAATACTCGCAATAGTAGCGAAATAAAAAGCGCTGCAGCGGCCATTGTGAGGCTAAGTGCACTACCTTAAACGATCGCTAGCGGAATTTTACTGCACAAAATTAAAAAAGGAACCTTCACTAAAACGACAACAAGCCACAGAACAACACTTAAAGGAGCAGCCAGTGGAGAATAAAAACGGTTTTTGCTGTGTAAATAATCCAAAACCAATCAGAACACCAAGTAAACGAACTTTTGCGGTATCTTCTTAAATGAAAGAATAAATAAAGAAAATACACTGGGAACGAGCACTTGCGTTGTAAAATGACTTCCCAAAAATACGTGACACACAAATACACATACGAGTGACAGGTTATCACATTGGGTAAACAAATGTGATGTCGACATTCTCTATTGATGTATGAGATCACATTGAGCATCGCACACCAAGGTTTAGCAGTACAAAAGCTAGTATTGATATACAACGTGTGAAAAGGTTGAGCACTAATACTATCAGTATTCGTGGATTTTAAAAATAATGTCTGATAACCTAATTTATAATCGTTTTTAAGTTAATTGAAGTTCATGTTTGGGTCTAAACTTTCGAGTGCAACCCCCCACAGGTATAAATAATCTACGGTTAATAGAGTAAAAAGATAATAGATACAGGCATGACAAAGTAATTGACCTTACACCTTTCCACACTGTTTAAGTCAGTCCCAGGCACTCAAAATTCGTAGCAATTAAATAACCCAGTTTTGAACACTAGAAAACGATACCGGAGTCAAAACAAAAAGGAGCCCTAAAGCTTTTTAATAAGGTGTAAGCTTTTATTTTCAATCATCACTTTCGATTTGATTTAAAAATACAACCCAGTAAAGCCGTAAAGAACTACTTAATAAAAAATAATAATTAACAAAACTGTTGTTTTTGAAATAAGATGAACCTAATAGGTTGCAAATGCCAAAACATAGACTGGATGAATCTAACTTCATTAATACTTTGAAGGTTTCAGTTCATATTTATTTTATTTTAGTTTTGTTTGTTTCAGATGTGTTTTGACATTTTACCTTTTTCAAAATGTAGCGTGATGTAAAGTATGCTACGAATATCACATGGGGCTCGGTACCACTTTCTCTTCCCATTTGCACTTTTCACGAATGAAGATTGTATTTGTGACTGAGAGTGTGAGGGAACCTGCAAATCTCGGGTTAGAAAGCTGTATGCAAATTGAACAGCAGCATCAAAACCCTTTTTTTTCCGGGTGTGTAAATGCCTTTCGCACTATCCCACTGCCTGGGTGGGGCAGTGGGGTAGTGTGGGGCTCTCCGCCGGTAAGACCGGCGGCATACCCACTGAAAAACACCCGGGTATACCCTCACCGCTATGGAATAGGGCAACATGGAGCCTTACGGATTACCACGGAAGGAAGGTGGAGCGTACGTCTCGTGAGTTGTTGAAGTCACTCCGTTGTTGGGCTCAGGCATAGCAAAAACTAGGGTTACCAAAAGTTTTAACGTTGAAATGATTGTTTTCAGTTGTAATGATCTTTTATACACGTTGTATTAACTATCACGCTTTGAAACTGTCACAAAAACGAGTACAAACGTCCTTCATACGTTAGTATGGTAAGCTCCTCAAAAGCTGCGTATCAACAAGCCAAAACAACGTAGTAAACTCATTTCAGTTGGCACAACCACGACAGAGTTTGGCAAGCCAAACGTTATAAAACTAGCATCCAGGATTGATGTATCCATTAACACATTGTAATAAAGTTTGTCTGTTGCATCGAGATAATGCCACTAGAGTGTTGCCCGCTTTGATGGACTATTTAATTATCCTCAAGACTAACAAAAGCGGGGAGGTTGACAAGTTATAATTAGAAATGAATCAACTTGGAATATAAAACTTTTGCTTGTGTTGAGGGATTAAACATATGAATATTCGTGACACACTATCATGAGTAAGTTCAAGTAAATCACGTTTATGTTAATGCGCTCGACTAGAGAATACAATATCTCTGTACAGCTGTTCACACAGACTTGAATCAAATCAAATTAAAATCATTTTTGTTTTTTCTAGGTATAAAATGATTTATTTTATATATTCATACATGATGACTAAGATTATCTCAGTAAGTGAATTATAAGGCATCTGAAACCTTTCGTGCAACGAACTTTCAGGCACATTTATTCATTCCTTCGAATATCCAAGATGCTAGAAAGAAAATGGAAAGGTCAAAAAAGGAAATCGCAACACAATTTGTTTTCGTTGCGGTTGAAATAGCAACCCAATAGACAATTACGCGAAAAATGAAGCCGCTTTCGGTGTCCGCACTCAGGGAGGAAGTGACACAACACAAAACATCCAATTCCAGCGACCGTCACAAGTGGGGCAGTAAACCCGCCGCGGGGCGGGGGCGTGACGAAGGTGTGTAACGAGCCCGGGAGGCTTCAGCCCCGAGCCGCAATACGGCTGTGTGTACTAAGCCTTACTATTTGCAGATCGATGCAAACACACCTCGATCGTGACAGCCGATAATCGATCTGCTTTCTTTTGTTTTGATACATCGCTGAAGTTACATTTACTTGATTGATGAATACATTTAATTAGCCCATGTGCCATTACTGTCCTCCATCATTGGAATTATTATCGGAAACGATAAAATAGATTGGGTATTGCGACCTGGGTATTGAACCCATGAATGTTTCGTTATCACATCTCTCCTTTATTCATGACTTTGCGTCTAGTCTGGTGCTATTTTAGTTTTAAAGTAGATATTTTATTCGTAAACAAACATGATCCTGAAATGGACAAATCGCGAAATATTTATTTTCATTTATTTATTTATTCTTTATTGCACAAAGAAAAAGTACAATTGGCGGACTTAATGCCTAATGGCATTCTCTACCAGTCAACCACTGGGCGAAATAAAATATCATTCCATATGGTGAAAACCACTTCGTTAAATGTGCACCACACACGTGGATGTAGTGACATGCGGCTCGTTAATTTACATAGCCGTAACTGTAACGGTACTGAGATAACTATCGGCATTGCAACACGAGAGCAAACGTATGAACTATTCATATGTAATGCCTCGACATTAAGTTCCAATTAGTATTTAAGTGAGGATGCAGGCGCCAAAATAGGCGCCCACGTCCTCCCGGACTTTATTAGGGCCCTTTATTCGGTGCAATGTACCGCGCATTGTTGTATTTGACGTAGCAATGGCGATGTCCAAACGTGCAGTCATCTGTCTAGTTAGCTTGCATACGGGCAATATGAAATATGGTATAGTTGAATGGAAGCTTACCGCAGTTTCCTGTGATATTAGACTAGTGCAATTTATACGTTTAGCGACATAATGTTCAGGAAGAAAACGCAGAAAATAATCGTGTTTAAGAGATCGTTCATTCCGACTGACGCGGACCATCGAAGTTAGCTTTCATAAGTCCTGAAGGGAGACAGAATTACGATATGAAACTAAGATTCGGTAGGTTTTCGTAATGCAATATATAAAGTGGAAGCAACACAATTTATTTAAGGATGACATTAAGTTACAAAGATATACACTATGGGTATTTGGGATCAAATGACTGCAATAAAAAAATTACAGCGGTCGTCAGGGACGACTTGTTTCGTATACATGTATGGTTGAGTCACTGTAGTGCACTCTCACAAATGAACCGAATAAAAAATGACGAAGGACCCTAGTGATGTGCTTTTGAGCCACTAATCAAACGATCCCTATTTACGGTACTATGCAAAAAGATCGCATCACCGTAACAGATGACACAATTTCTCATGGGGGAGCTTTAAATGGAGAATAATGACGCGATGGATCTGAGAAATGTATAGACTACATAAAAAATAATGCAGGAAATAGTACTAATAAATTATAATGGGGCATCAACGATATGCTGCAGTAATAACCACTAACTAATTCTCATCCGAGGATACTATAAATTCTACACAATACAGGAAAAAAAACAAATTTGCCAGTTAAGTTTCCATGTGGTTGGTCAAACGATAGAAAAAGATAGATTAAGTCAGTAACCAATCATCAATCTGGCACCTGACACGTTGATTTTGCAAATGAATCATTCTGTTTGGTACACACGAAATCAAATAGCACCCTATGCTGCTAACATGAGATCCAGTTTTACAATAGTGAAGGTTGACACGATAGAAAAAGATAGATTAAGTCTGAAACAAATCATCAATCTGGTGCCTTTACACTAGGGCTTCCAATACCGGGATCCCGGTATTGCTCAATACCGGTATTAGGCGATTTTTTGGCCTTTTCTCAATACCGGTATTGAAATCCAATACCGGTTTTAATACCGTAAGTGTCGATGCTTGGAATTCTCACGAATAAACTGCAAAATGTCCCTTATTTTTGGCCAATCTGCACACTTTTTACCAAAAATAGTTGTTTAACGGACGGGATTACCTTATCTACTGAAATAAATGAATAAAGTCGCAGTTATTGCGTTCCTTCGACCCTCACATTCGACTAAAATTCAACAAAATTGTATCTTACTTTATTTTACAACTAGCTGTTTGTCCACGGTTTTGGCCTATCGGCTGTTTCTCCCGTCAAAATAAAGCCTTAATAAAAAAATAGCCTATGTCACTGGTTGATAATGTAGCTTTATATTGGTGAATGAATTTTTAAAATAGTACTTTCAAAACCTATTTGTTACAAACAGTTAAATCTTTCCTCTTTATAATATTAGTATAGATGCGTTGTTTGTGGCATTTGTCCTTTTAATGAATAGGCCATACTTGATCATAATTATGAACCTTAATTGATATATTAAGGTTTAAAACTAATGATTTATTTTGAGTCGTGCGGCTGAGAAATCTGACAATCAACCAAATTTTCAAAAGTGGTTTTTTTGCCCCAACAATAAGTAAGGAAAAAAATTAATGACTACGATTTTTTAATAGTGTTTTGGTTAGTCGTAAACATTTTGATAGGTAAAAATACTACTTTTGTTTTAAATTTTTCATAGAAAATTGGAGGGTACTGTTATCAATTCAGCTGTTAAACTTTGTGCAGCAGAATAAAATAAAGCTATTAGTAATTGCTTTTACTTAAGAACATTATCATGAACAAAAATATATTATAGGAATACGGTTCTAAATACTATTTGTTTGCACTGGTAAAATCATAAACCCAAAACAAGTTTAACAGAGTAACTGCTGAGTTTCTCGCCGGGTCTTCTCAGCAAGAAACAACTCCGACGCAGTGGTAAAATCGCATTATGTCTGTATACTGTGTATTTATATATCTATATTTTATAATGATTATGTCTATTATTTAGTATATCTTGCTTTTAATTTGACGATTTGAAAGTACTTACTGTGAAAGTGTATTTGAGTTTGAGTTCATACGCGTTTTTTAAGTGTCGTTTACAATAACACACAACATAACATGTCAGATTATTTCATATACCTTCATGATACTTACGATATTTTTTTCAGTTTTAGTATAAAAATTTTAGTAGTCTAAAGCAAAACTAAATTGAGTTGGTTACCGTAAGGGGTTTGCAATTACGATATTACAGCCAAAAAGCAGATGTAAATATTAGATGTTGTGCGAGTTTATCCCTTACACTATTTGGTGATTCCGGTGTCAGTTTCTTAAAAAGAGCTTGCACATTAAAAAAAACTAATAGTTCAGTGACAAATTTAAAAAGGTAACATAGTTTTAATTTTTAAATTTACCTGCTTTTTAACTTGTAAAAATCATAAACGCATAAAACAAATCACTGAAATCGATATAATTATGCTTTGTTTATTTATAAAAGTTCATTTTCAATGAAATCTGTTACTATTTCAGCTTAATTTTTCAAAAAACGCATTTAACAATAATAATTATAAATTTTCACCTCAATACCGTAATACCGGTATTAATACCGGATTCGAAAAAAGATCCGGTATTGATACCGGTATTGAAAATATCCGGTATTTGGAAGCCCTACTTTACACGTTGATTTTGCAAATAAATCATTGTTTGGTACACACGAAATCAAATAGCACCCTATGCTGCTAACATGAGATCCAGTTTTACAATAGTAAAGGTTGACACGATAGAAAAAGATAGATTAAGTAAGAAACCAATCATCAATCTGGCGCCTTCACACGTTGATTTTGCAAATAAATCATTCTGTTTGGTACACACGAAATCAAATAGCACCCTATGCTGCTAACATGAGATCCAGTTTTACAATAGTGAAGGTTGACACGATAGAAAAAGATAGATTAAGTCTGAAACAAATCATCAATCTGGTGCCTTTACACGTTGATTTTGCAAATAAATCATTGTTTGGTACACACGAAATCAAATAGCACCCTATGCTGCTAACATGAGATCCAGTTTTACAATAGTAAAGGTTGACACGATAAAAAAAGATAGATTAAGTCCGAAACCAATCATCAATCTGGCGCCTTCACACGTTGATTTTGCAAAAAATCATTCTGTTTGGTACACACGAAATCAAATAGCACCCTATGCTGCTAACATAAGATCCAGTTTTACAATAGTAAAGGTTGACTGTCATCGTCCGTACTAATATGAAATTTGGACTTACCCTCAATGTTGAGCTGTATGGAGTAGGTCTGCGCGGTGCCGACGCCGTTGCTGACCTCGCACGTGTAGGTGCCCTGGTCCTCGTACCCCGGGTACTTGATCACCAGGGTCTTACCGTAGTTGTCCTGCGCAACACTTTGGGAGGACAGTATCGTTCTGCCGTTCTTCTTCCAAACTATTTGAGGTAGCGGCCTGAAAAGTACGTCTGGCTGTAAGGATGCTTCATTTTCTACACTTGATTTCAATAATATCTACAGTTGACCTTAGATAGAGTACCTGATTCTGTCAAAAGGCGAGCTTTGATTGCTCTTAGGCTGCCGGTACAATAATTGTTATTCCTGATGTATGGATGTGATTCGAGCTCTAGTTTTGAGAAGATCATAAAAAAATATATAATTGTCAAATGACTTTGAAGTATTGTAACAAAAAAAGAATTGAATTTGTCCTATAAGTATGTGTGAATCGTACTAAGCCTTATTGATTGAGGGAAATTGGGCGTTCTATTTGGAGATACTCACGTTCCACCGTAAATACAGTAAAGCTCCACCTTCTTGCCTTTGAGCCCTTTCTCCACCCTTCGCGTCGTGTACTGTCGCACGGGCTCGTGTTTGTTCAGCGCCGGGGAGATGCCCGTCGGCTTCACTTGCAAATACACTTTGTTGCCAAGCTTGTACTCGTTTCTGAATATAGACTTTGCCGCGCAAGTGTACGCGTAGTCCTCGCTCGCGTCAAATCGAGTCACGTTCGAGAACCAAAGGTTCCCCTCGGGATCTAACGTCATCCGAGAGTTGTTTATCGTCTTCAATTGCCCTTGTTCGCCTTGCAACATCCAGTAGACTTTCGGACTGGGATGGCCGTCGGGAGGCGAGCAAGTCAATTTGAAAGGTTTGCCTTCATCAGCTGTGATCAAATGCTGAGGGCCGTCGGTTTCCTTGAAGGAATTAAGCTCGGCCTTTCGGACAAACACGGAGTTGGAGGTGGCGGTACCCCATTCGTTTTCGGCGAAGCATTGGTACTGGCCGAGGTCTTCATCTCGCGGCTGGCTTACCACGAGCGTGCCTCGGCCGGGCTGCTGAGATATACGGTTGTCGTAGCTGGTGTATTCGAATGGCTTGCCGTTCTTGATCCATCTGTACCTGTTGTCGAAGAAAAAAAAACATTACGTATAGTACAACTAGGGCGATGATCATGACATTCGCCGGACACGGCCGGTAAACCTGTTATTTCTATTCGGGTTACATACAGTTAACAGTGTCAAGTTGGGCGATTACGTCAGAGTTAAATATAAGCTTCTCGTGAGCTTTGTTATGTCTCAATGGATATTCATTGAATTCAGATGATTCATAAAAACTTCATTGACAATTGGTTTTGTATTTCTGAAAATAATTAATTAAGTTATCTCGAGAGAATATTTAACCACTTTACATCAAAAACATAATAATTGACTGAGTCAACAGTTGTGCACGTAGATTGTATGTCGTAAATAATGTATAATACCAGTTTAAGAGCATTATGATAAATATTTCATCGACGTATAGACGGTTTGTATAGTTATCATATTCATTTAGCCAGTGTGGAGGTCTCGAGATGACTTCATTGAGTCAGATATGGAGGTTGATTCATGACACGAATAACAACCGACTGATGACGAAGAGTTGTCATATTTAGAAATAAATCTCATTTTTACGATGGTGATTGGATTTGTTAAATGTATTTTGTCAAATTACTTTTATTGAATGTATTTTGTCAAATTACTTTTAACCTTAAAAACGGACATTTATGCAGGCGGTATTCGAAGGCCAGAACCAAAATCTTTGTGTTCATTGTTAAATATCCGACTTACTCTCCGGTGATGGAAAACATCGATACAAAACCAAATCGACCCGGATAACGGCGGAAGGCTCACCACCTACCACGTTGGGTTCTAATACCATTGGTGGAAAGTGGGCTTCTGAGTGTTTCGTTCACTATAACGACACAGTCACTTGCCTCTGACTACCCCGTTTGGGATAAAGTCTTGATGGTAAGTTATGTTATCTTATTTAACAAGAATGGATGATTTTCCGTTTAAATCGAAAAAGACAAGTCCCTTTCCCAAAACTACAGAGATTCATTTTAGTGGCCCCCCCGACCAACCTCTCGGTTATGCAGAAAGGCACACTTTCCTAGCACACCGTGAAGTGTACCAGGGACCATCTCCGGTAGATCCTGCCGCCACAAAGCACAATGCACAATGCATTACACATTATGGTACTCATAGGCGAGTAGCCCGTGGCATTACCCACTCCCATTTATCCAGAATGGTACCGGAGCAGTTATAGTCGCTTACCACGCGCATCCAAAGAACGCTAGCGGCTTCAATCCCCGCTGGGGACGTCAGAGAAGCCAACTACCATTTCTCCAGAATGGTGCCGGAGCTGTATAGCACGCTCACATCCCAATGCACTGCCGTACATTTACCCTTAGCTACAGCAGGGTGGCCGGATAGGCAATCTAGCGGATACCCATCTCCATGCTATCCAGGCAAGTACCGGAGGAGCGGCAAGCCGCTATAAGGGTTCCTAACTAACCCCGCATCTAAACACTTAGCGGCCCAACGGTCTAGCCAGTGAATTTAGATACTCGTTACGCGCGAGCAGGGACGCTCGGTACACACTACCGAGCAGACGAACATGCCCCACCTCTGCAACTAACCACATGCCACCACGAATCCAACTCCAAGTTGGGGCCTGCCTTAAGAAAGGCAGAGCTGGGACCCCCCAACACCCGTGGTACCCTGATCCTAACAGCCAGACCCGTAGTTCCGGCTGCGAAAACCCTACCTACCCGGGTGAAGTAGATAGGATCGAAAAGGACACGGCCAAACAAACACCCAATATATCAACATTATAAGTATTTAGTTATTAAATTAGTAGTATTACGCGATATTGAACACAATGCGGGCTCCACTATAAATAGAGTGGTATCGTAGTTCATTTCGATTTCAATTCTCAGCGCAAAAAGTCGATGGCCTCACAGTACCTATAGCGGCGTGTCATTCAAGCACTAACTAAACGACTGCAGATTATACGTAACATTATAGCTAAGTATGTAATGGCATGAAATAGTCGCGGTTGCCGAAAAAACTTTGAAACTTTGATTTGGTTGATTGATTGAAATATTTTTTTTGTTTTCCATATTGTAAAGAAATTGGATAAATTAAGAACGGTTTTTTTTTAATGTGAAAGGTACCGTAGAATATCAGCGTCATCGCGTGGACTTGCAGTCCTAGCCCTGAAATTATGCTATACCCCGTCCATTCGTTGATTTTCTTTTTGACAATTCGAGACAGTTCGTAATAAGTGACGTTCTCACACGTTACCGATTCGATTAGAAATAATAATCGATTTTATTTAAGAAGAACTTTCAATCGATTTAATATTGAAATATTTTTAGGTTCAATATTAATTATCCGTTTAATAAAGTTTTTTTTTAAATACACACATACATAAATCTGTGAATATAGTCTGATGAATCGTTGTAAGTAATTGTAATGTAATAAAAAAATTCACTCTAATTTAATTTTTACATCAAATTACAAATAATTTATTATAATTCCTTGCAAATAATTATCCATGGAGTCATAAATACTACTTTTTTTAATTAAATTTGCGTTTAAGAATCAATGCTAACAGTCAAATTATTTTTTCAAATGATCGTTGCATGCACCCACCCATCTTATATCATTTTGAGAGACCTCTTTTATAATATGTGGCTGTTTGTAATGTACAGGTCACTTCACTAAGTGGGCGGTACCCGTCAATAAAGGATGATATTACTGTAGTTAATTATTTAGAAAAAAGAAAACGGTAATTCATAGGCGTGAGTTGTCAAAAAGAAAATAAACGAATGGACATAGTTTAAGTGGAAACCTTTTTGGTGTAGGTAATTAAGATGTACTACCTCTCTATAATGTAAACTTTTTTTTTATGTTTAATGTACCTATAGATGCCAAATAAATCTTTACTTTACTATTTCAAGTTTATTATTATTTATATATTTATTAAAGGAATCAAGCTGACATACAAATACACTATGTCCCACAAAACTGTTTAAACAGTTTGTCTGGGATCAGGAGTCTCACAAACATAATATTCTCTTAAAACTAATGTTATATAAACTTATGCACTAACATTGCGACAAAAGGTAACTTTGCAGCATCTTTTTATTCGTCTCTTGACGGATAAACCTAGGCAGACAGTGGTAATTTATAGAAGAAATGCTGTTGCTAATGCCATCTCAATTGTTAATTTATTATCTAAACTAACTGTGCAGTCTCCTTTCAACACTAAAAAATCATCACCGTCTGCATGAACATCCGCCAGCATTTTCTAATCAACTTCAAGAGCAGAACATAGCGCGGATAATAATGACCGATGGGGCAATGAATTTCTGGAGTGGAGATTCTGACGTTGAAGTGATGATGCAGAAGTGGGTAACGCTAATTCAGGCGCCCTCTCACTAAGCTACAGATGAACAGCAGAGATCGTAGGATGTCAATCAAATTGCGTGCCCTATTCATTCCGTAAGCTCGCATCTAATAAAAGTATTATTTTTTGCGTATTTAATTTATGGCCATCACATCAACAAGTGTTGAATAACACGACATTTGTCATACGTGTGTGGCGATTTCCCGACGTAATCATGACGAGTTCAATTCCACTGTTATGTTAATTTGTTGTTATCTCTTATAATTTCATAAGCAGTCCGTGAAAAAGCAGACTAATGTAAGTAAAGCATAGGAAAAAGGTAAATCTATTTTATTCGCTTAACTGAAGATCTACAGAAATATCATCAATAATGTATTCAGTAGAAACAGGGAATAAGTTAGGGTTGTCTATTCATCAGAAGGAAATTACGCAAGCACCTATACTTTCATTATAAATATATATCCTTGGGTATTTTTTTTTTCTTAAAGGTTGAATAAACAAATGAAGAGAACATCTGTTACCTCATACTTGACCCCGGTTAGAGGGTATCCTATAACTTTAACCTGGACTGTTTGTTATAGAAATAACTCATATTAAAGTTGTGTTACGCATGCTATTAATACCTATATGTATTAAATGATCATGGAGAATCAAAGAGACATTTTTCCAAAGAAGGCGTGCTTTTTGAGATAGTAAATTCGTTGAGGGAATCTTCTGAGAGAAACCGGGTGGATTGGCAGCCCTCACCTTACGCCTACGTGAAAAATACCATACATATTCTGGGCCACTGGCATATCTGTTTTATATACAATTATAGGTATTAATAGGGACGTGAGGGAATGATACTGCGATTGTTTATGACTACAATAGACACCTGCCTAGATGCCTACCTTTTCATTTCGTTTTCGCGGGAATTCTGAATATCTTTCGATATTATGTAATGTTTTATGTATGAGTGTCTAGTTTAATGCCAGGCAGGCACAATGCAAGAACAGCAGTAGTAGTAGTAGTGTATAAATGCATTGAGTTTACATTGTCTGTTTCGAAGTATGTTTGTTACAAAAAGTCAAATTATTTATTTTGATTTTAAATTTAAATACCAAATAAATTTGCTTATGGCTAAGGTCAGTCACGTGATCACGTCACATCACATACAACAACTAATGATAACCAAATACAAGAATTCATTACTTCATTTTGTCCTTGTTAAATTTATTGATGTTCATGGCATATGTATTATTTGCTTATTTTTTGTTTAATTATCTAAACCTTACAATGAATACTGCCGGGATTTGTGAATTAGGGGCCTGATTATCTGTCAATTTTAGATTTTAAACTTGTTCTTTAATGGTCTTTTGTAACAATTCTTTTGTTGGCATTTGTGTGATCAAATAATTTAATAATTCAGTTACTATAATTACTATAAATTAGTAAAAATTGTAATTTCATCATTCTGCATTCTTCCCATAGTATGTTGTATGTGCTAAACACAATAGAACAACAATACAATTTACCTTCGGCCGGTGCATCAACTGACGACCAGACAGCATTGTAGAGGGCATCCACTTGTCAATCAAAATAAAAAAGAATAAGTCAACATACTTCGGAGCAGGTTCTCCTTCTGCCTCACACTCAATGATGAATGGTTTGTCCACCTCTCCCGGCTGTGCCACTTGAAACAGAAGCTCTTCTTGTGTCGGTTGCTTTACTATCTTCGGAGGGGATGTCACTGCCAACAATTCATATGATTAGGTTGCTGCATTAGTATTATATGAATATACATTTTTAGGGGATCACTCTGGTTTTACATATCACAAGGGAAAATAGGTTTCAATATGTTGGGACCAGTTTATGAATTTATTCTCCAGTTTATTTTTGTGTTTTGCTTTACATTCAGCAATGTTATTACTACCATTCACTGTAAATGGGATCCTTACTTTATTAAGAGCAAGCTTATTTTATTAAGATTTTGGAGGGGAATAGGTTCATAAAATGAAGTGTGTAAGAATAGAAGTACATTTCTTATTGGATATTCTTAGACCAACTGACTTATTGAAAGAGATAAAACTAATCAAAAACTTACATAAATAAATAAAGTATACATTTAATTTTTAAATATAATGTTGAATTGTTCAATGAAGTCCCAATTAGGTATAAAAAATAGACTTTATCATCACCAAATGGAGTTTACTAACCAAATTTCTTTCTCTGGCCACACATTATCAGCAGTATAGTTGTATATGTATTTTACTGTCAGAACTACTGTAGTAACTAACTACTTCTATTATATTACTGTTTAAGATATTTCATATCATAAACTATATCTGTGCATTACAAACATTGTCTAGGTCCCTTGGGAAGAAAGAATTTTACTTATGCTGGAGTGAAGAATAACATTAACAGTTGTTTGTGTTGGTGTAGGACCTACAATCTTCTGCATTAGGATGCACTGTGTTTGATGTATTGTCAAAAAGCTAAAAAACATCATCTTATGTTGTTTTGTTTTCATTGTGAATTACATTAGCATGCTCTAAAATGACTTAAGCCTCAGAAGGGAATTGAACCCACATAACTGGAAATCTGAGACAGAACCTAACAAATCTGAGAGAATGTGTTTAGCATATCAGGTAACTCCTGGTACTGGTAGTACAGACCAAAACAATAAATTTAAGAACTTCATTATTTTGTTATTCATGATTTTAGATGAATGTTACTATCAGGTTCCACATGTTTTTAATCATTTAGACACAATTCATAACAACACTTTAAGGACACAGAATGACATCTTCAGTAAACAATAATAGAAATTACTGAAGAGCTGTTAAATTTTAGCAGTCAAATCTGAGAATATAGAGTACATAATAAAGTTATGAATGCAATTACTAAAATCTAAATTGACGCAGCCACCTGTGACATAATCCAGTTAATTTTACCCTCAAACTTATTTGACATCAAAATCTCAATCATGCAAGCCAAGGACAAAACAATATTGTCAATTACCAATCTGGAACATCAGTACTGAATAAGATGTAACAGTATAACCTATTGATCTCTTGATTCCAACACTGAATGGATTTTCCGAATCTGAATACCAATTTCAAAATCAACTGAAGGCCTACATCTGACTAATAATAAGTACTAAAACTTAAAAATATATATCATAATTCTTATTTATTGTTTCTTTTATGTGGGTATGAATAAAAAGTACACTAGAAAACAAAGTTCTACTAGTGTGAAAGAACTAAATACGAGTAAATGAGCTAAACAGTAAACTTATGGAACTTCAAAAGTTAGTAAAGAGTGTAAATACTCACATAGAGCCGCCGCTTGCGTTACGGCCGCAAAGAAACATATCAGCTGCACTGTACCCATGGCTCCAAACAGTCTCCAGTCTCGTATATCTAGTAAGAAACCAGACAAATCACTTTAGATACAGCAAAACACATTTCTCCGGCACACATGTTCAAGCACTCGATGACCTAATCCGAATAAAGCTTGGCCACAATGACAACACCCACTAAAAATAGTATCACCGAATTCAATAAGACCTTCTTGTGACACAAATAAACGTTCAATGTCCGACAAACACACGGTAAATCGTATGCCCCTTGTAATTACACCATTTCACCACGATAAACCATTAGAAAACCGCACTATTTCACTTTCTTGAAGACACGGTAAATCAATAATCACATTCCATTAACGTAAAAAGCTTTACTAAAACTTTAAAACTGCTATTAATAACCTTTTAAGATAAATTAATTACCTCTTTGGATTTTTATAACAATATCATCGCGAAAACCAACTAAAATAATGAATATTACACGAGCTTATAGGCGGGGCCTCAAAATAGCTGTCGTTCGTTCGTTTAGCAGCGTTGACGGTTCAATGACTGCCACAGACTAGAATTACTAGAAACTCTATGCCGTAAACGGTCAACATGACATTGTTTTTGTCTCTTTCCAACGTAGAGCAAAAGTGTACGTATATTTCACTCTTATTTGTTTCAAATCCACAGACAATATTTTCGTTCAATAATAAATATGACGGCGGCTCAATTATTTCAGAAAGGGACGATTTGGACCGGAAACAGTCCGCTTGACACAACACAACCCCGGAAGCTAGCTAAAATGGCGCGAGCGATCTCACGCGGAATCGAGGTGGATCGTAAATATCTTAGCATCGGAATCCTTGGCGTTGACGTTTTGAGTGATGTACATTTCCACAGTCATCTGGAGGGTAGAGTCAAATTGGCTCCAAAAAAACTGGAGTGTTAAACAAAGAAAAGCAGTATTTTTGCCGTCTCAGCGCCTTGAACTTTACAAGGCACAAGTAAGGCCTCATATGGATTACTACTGCCATCTTTGGAGTGAAGCACCCCAGTATCTTATCCATCCTCTTGACCGTATACAGCGGAGAGCCGCTCGAATTGTCAACGACCCTGTGATTTCCGACCGCTTAGATCTTTTGGCCCTACGGAGAGACGTTGCATCTCTCTGCACCTTCTGCCGTCTTTATAATGGGGAGTACTCAGAAGGATTGCATGTTCTTATACCTGCCGCTGAATTCCAGCATCGCACGAAACAGCATAGACGAAATTCCATGCTCATCCTGGATGACTGAAAATATATTAATCGTGATAGAGAGTTACGCATTCGGTGAATTGTCGATGTTTTCTTATAATACGATATATGGCTGTTATACCTTGGTATGATTAGTGCTGAATTGCTGGAACGTTTAGTGTATACATAGTATTGTGCGATTTTGTGGTGTGTCTGTTTTGTGGTTGTGTTTTGAGGTTTTCTTCCTAACTCTGAAATCCTCGCCCATTTACCAGCTCTACAACTACATACTCAGCTACCCCTCGCCGTGAATCCCGATGATAACTCTGTTATAGGCAGGGACCCCTTGTCTATGCTATGGGAATATTGGGAATGCCTATAAATATGAGTTTTATTATCTGCTTTATGGGATTCAACGTGGACTCGACTACAGTGTCTGCCGGTAAAAGTTTAGCATCATGCCACACAAAAGCGTTTTTCCATTTACGTAAGCGTCGCTGTAAAAGTTTTCGTTTTCTTTATTACATTACCTGAGTGAGCGGTCAACCGCAGCCGCGCTCTGCGGTCCATCGGCGGGTGTCTTCCAACCGCCCGTGTTGCGTTATTCACCCGCCATGTTAGCGGGCGAAAATCGCACGCAACCGTGGCTTACGCAGTAACTATTAATTAAACGGTGCCATTGAATACAGCTCTGAAGCGGTGCAATACTTACTAAGTAAGAGGGGGCATTGAATTTGACAGGTGAAGAAGTGCTTAAACAGCCTATCATTGGTTTTAGTTTGATTGCAAGAACGTTACATTCTATGATTTCTGATAAGACTCAAAAAGTAAATGTGGCATGGACCAGGCCTAGGGCACATAATGCGAAGAACGATCGCAGGGGCAGTTCGGAGATTATTCGATATTACTTATTTTAGCATGAGGCTACAAGGTACCAGTATACGGACGACGGAACAAGGTGAACGCACGAAAACTGATGAAGGTCACTAATTAGATTCCGATTACTGCTGGACCTTTTGGTGCAACGGCACAAGAAAGGCTTTCAAATGGCGGAAGTTCGTAGGTCAAAAAGTGACAGAAGAAAAAAAACAATAACTACCTACTTAAAAATTTTTTTGTTCAGTAATATTTAGAACTGTAACAGCATCATGATTTACAGATTAGTTTACTTTGCATTTCGGTATCCAGGGTGGGACAAGCGCCGTGGCTCACAAATTCAAATGCAATCAAAAAACCAACCAATACATTTACTGAGGCTGAACTCGCCCTTCGCTTTATCAGCTTTTAAAATTCATTATCGCACAAGCATCAAGATCCTGACCTTATCGGGAATCGATCCAGCACCTTACGTGGCATCGACTCAACTGATTGACATTGATGAATGAATGTTATGTACGATTGCAGTGGGATGTGATGTGTGTGACGTAATTCTTGCCTGCACACTGTCTCTGCATGGGGGCTCAGCAAGGTCGCACCGCCAAATGCGGTAGCTTGCCAATGCCGGCTCTACACGTCGACAGGTGCGTCTGCCGATGTCATCTGCGGATGCGTCCGCAGACGTGTAGACGGGTAGAATTGTGCGTCTGTGGTAGGTATCTAACGTCGGCAGACGCGCCTGACGCCAATCCGTTTGTTGTCGGTTTTTCGGCCCACATCAATGGGTTTCCAGCGAGATGCCCGAAGTCTGTCCACACGTCTGACGACGCATCAGTCAGTACGGAGTTGCGAATGAAAACAACAAACCAGAGAAGATGGATCAGAATAAAGTCTAAATCAAAATTTTATTTGGTCTCTATTCTACCTGCTTTGTTCTGTTTCTATGTATAGCCAGCATCCACCATTGCACCTTCGTCTTTTCCATTTTTTTTAATAACTAACATCCATTTTTTTAAATCTTGCGACCATGTTTCGTCTGGCGAGAATTAACACAGACTGATGGGCCAAAGGACGTGTGGAAGGCTCGTGGAGATCCATCTGTGAACGCATCTGCCGACGTCCGCGGACGCATCTGTCGACGTGTGGAGGAGGCAAAAGAAACAGACTGTTTCCGATTTGTTGACATATATTTTGATTAGGTATACTTAATTTAATTTTGACGACACGATTGGCGTAGTGCGCTGTAGCACGATTTCTCGCCTTGGATTCCGTAGTGTCCCGGGTTCGATCCCCGATCAGGTCAATTCAGGAAACGATCTTTTCTGAATTGGCTAGGGTCTGGGTGTGCTGGGAGACTCCCCTGGCTCAATTCCTTGTCTGGTACGTCGTAACACAGGGATACTTACCCTACATCTCTAGACCGTGACAAGAGGTGTGTTGTCTGACGCATATTTATATATATTTTTTTATTTTAATTGTGTTCTATTCACGGAAAAGTGAACTTACTCGTCCGCGGTTTTATTTTATTTATTTTTGCGAATCCTTCTTCTAAGAACCTTCAGCGCCGAACTGCTGTGGTCGAGTAACCGTCCGTTGTGTTGGTCGTGGGCAAAAACTGCTATTTAAGGTTTACAGAGCATCCCTGTATTGCTTATCTAAAGGAGATACATAATATCTACCTTTATAAACCATCCTTAATAAATTTAATTTATACTAGTTAGGTACCTACAGTTTTCAATTGCGAGCCAATTTATAAACAGGGGCGCCTATAAGTAAGTATTGGATTTGGACTGTTTGGTGGGCCGGAGTGAAAAAGCCTCTGGCACCTAGGTAGCAATCTATCTATTATCGTGGGGAAATCCTCATGGATACTTCGCCGAGCGGGGGAACCACGAGGTTTTGTCGGACTTCTTCTTCTGTCCGACTAAAACCCTACGGTACTCAACCTCAACATTTCAGCGGCGAGGCGGGGTCCCTAAAAAGTTTCACAACGCCCCGCCGCCAGAGCTTCCCCATATTGGGGCCCCCTCCAGCCGACCCCCCAATGAAGGGGGCAGGCCACGGAAGTACCTGCCATGGAGCACACAGGTACTTCCGCGGCCCCCACCACGCGCCCTAAGGCGCTGCGCCCGTGGGCGCCGTTTTGGGCGGACAGTGGTAGGCACCATACCACCACCACGCCCGGCAGCAGGCAATGGGTGGGGAAGTCCACCGCACTGCCATGCCTGAGCCCTCTTAGCTTCCCGGTGGTTCCACCTGCCACCAGTACTAAGCCTCCCCGACACGACAAGGCGAAGGCTCATGGGGGGGATCTATAATTACCTACATTAAGCCAGAATATGAAGTAGGTAAGGGTTGCTGTAAAGTATGATATGTAAGCCTGTACAGTGTAGGTAGGTACTTAGTAGTTCGTCGTGCTAAATATTTTACGCAAACAGGGAGCTTGGGGCCGTTCATTTCAATAGTTTTATATACGGTAGGCGAACTATTTGTCTGGTGAAATTATCTCTCCTTTCCAGTCATTTCGTTTACAGCGAATAGTGCATAAAGCTCTAAGGAATAGTGTTAAATGCTCTTTGACTGCGACACTTCACCCCCATGCATGTACTCAATACTCAATTCTTTATTGCATTTCACAGTCATTTAAGTTGTCATGTAATGTTAAGTTCTGTCATTTTAACATCTTTTTGAAAGATTTTATAAAATTAAATGTCTTGTTGGATTATTTCACAATAGCAGATATTAGGAACTGCAATATTGAGCAAAATCCTCGTAATGGTTATTGATGGCAAAAGTTATTCCTAAAACGCTAAAAAAGGGGTTTCTAAATCTACATAAATACCGTGAGCACGAACAGTAAAATGAGTAAGTGTTTTAATGGTTTATCGTGGCATTAGCTTCTGCCCGCGACTTCGTCCGCGTGGAACAGCTTCATGATAACTAACGCGATGATTTCAAGCCTATAGCCTTCCTCGTTAAATGGAATAGCTAACACTAAAAGTTTTTTTTCAAATCTTACCAGTATAGTTCCTGCGATTAGCGCGTTCAAGCAAACAAACAAACCTTTCAGCTTTGTAATATTAAGTATAGGTTAGACTACTCACTGACCGTACGATTCAGGAATTAATAAAACTAATAGCTAGTATAGGTAGGTACCTCCCAGGCATTTCCGCCTTCATTTTAATCATTTCTTTACCGTGAAACGTATTTTTTTAATAGGCATTCTTCAAGATAGCCTCAAAGCGCGTCACAGTTACTATGGTGGTTCGGAGACATGCATAGACACATTTCACCAGGAATCATCGTGGAAGTCGGATGTAAACGTGACCACGTCTACAAACAAAAAACAAAATGTCAGTGGCACTAGATCTGATGCCAAATCCCAGCTATTCAAGAACGATGACTCTGGAGAGTATTACAAAAGATACGAGCACGATGAAGTCCCAGTCAAAGATGAGTCACACTTAAATAAAGCGATGGAACTTGAAACTAAGAACAGTGAAAAGGGGTCGTTAACGAATTCAGATCTAGAGAAGTTAGAAAACAAAATCTACAAGAATATTTCGCAAGAGCTACAAACAGACGACTCATCATTTAGTAGTCTGGAGTCCAACATCAAATTCTTTAAGACATCAGTTCAGGAAATTTTCGATAACTTTTTCTCTAGCATGAAGGATTTCGAAGAGTCTAAAAAAAGATTTCAAGAGATTCTTGCGAAGAACCAGGAGCTAACTATTGCAGACTGCAAAAAAATTATGATACAACACTTACTGTCGTCAGATTCTTGCTTGTCTCGAGAAAGTCGTAATTGGGCAGAAAACACTGATTTAGATGTTCAGGATGAAGGGGCGTTGAGCAATGCCACTGCTTTATCTGAAAAACAAACTGAGAAACTATTGGAAAGTCTCCATTCGGTTGTCGAAGCTTATAAAAATGAAAATTACTTAACTGACTCAACACTTGATGATAAACCATCTAAACATGAAAATAGCTCGAAAAAAGAGGAAATACTCAATATTTATCTCTTAAGCGAGATGCCATACGTGCAAATTAAAATGAATGAGCGTAATTTACTGTCAGAAATCAATATTAAAGATCAAGGCCGCCGCAAGACTGAGCACCACGTAGCATCAGCGGACAATCTATCGAAATTAGCTGCAAAGCGACAAGAACTAGAAAGGTACGTGAAGCAGCAGGAAGAGAGACTGATAGGGGCGCCAGATAGGGAGATCCCCGTTAAAGTTTCCTTTGCTAAGAAAAATATTTATTTGAATGAGGATTTTGCACATGACTATGACAAGGGGGAATGCAAGTCTTTGATGTCCAAAATTTGTAACTACATTTGCAAGAAATTCCGGAAAAATTCGTTCTAAATGTGTTTTACGTTTCATTCATCGTTTATTTTTGGTAGGTAATAAATACTTCGCGCAAAATTCAACAATTAGGTATTTTATTGAGGACTAGATAAACAATTCACGTTGACAAATTAGACTTAAGCATCACGTTTCACCATTCTCTTCGAAATTGACTACATAATACCACCTTATCATAGTAATATGTTTACAAAGTTGCAAAGCAAACTCTCTTTTCATGTGCAAGAAATCCCTAATAGTTTGTAAATCCAGCATAATCAGAGCTTCACCATCAATCTCTTCTTGCTTCATTCGATCAGCTATTAGTTTGCAATCTTCGGTGTTTCTTAAATAGGAGTAGACGTCGTCAACTGACCATTCAAGTGGATTTGGGGAAAGTTTGAGCTTTCCCTTCATCCAAGTCATTGCTGTGTCTTTCTCAAACATTTTGTTATCTGATGGCAGAGGGTCGTAAGTGCTGAATTTTAGTTTCTTAAGTTCCGGCTCCTCACCATCGGAAACGTCGGATATATTTTTTGCGTCTCTAGAATTAGAGCTGCTCTCATTTGTTTCATTCTCTGAGTCTGTATCGGCGGAATTTTGTTTCTTATTCGCAAACGAATTGCTGTATATTGTCTCCATATCTTTCTTATCCCAATGTGCTTCTTTCATTTGCAAGGCAAAATTTGGTAATTTTGCGCCCCTGGTCTTCATTTCCATTTTGGGGTGGTTATTTTTGGGCTCTCGTTTTCTTCTTCGGGTTTTCTTAGACTCAGCAACGCTGTCGGGTGAGTTTGGTCTAGTTCCAGACTCTGATGGAGGAGTCGACCCTGCGCTGTGTTCGCTCACTGAATCACCATCCTTATTGCTCTCCGACTCTTGAGATGGTTGTGGCTCCTTGTCTTTCTTCTCTGGGGTACACTTTTTTCTCTTTCTTTTGCCGTTCAGACTGCCCTTCGGTCTGCCGCGACGTTCAGTGCCATTATCTGTAACAATAACAAAGATCATGGTAACGTCAAGAACATCATACGTTTTGAGCACATTATAAATAAATAAATATCTGGGACAATTCACACCAAGATCATCTGACCCCAAACTAAGCAGAGCTTGTAATATGGGCGTCAGAGACTGATAAACATACTTAAATATTTCTAAATACATACTTAAATAGATAATAACACCCAGACACACAACAAATATAAATGTTCGTCACACAAATATTTGTCATGGGTGGGGATCGAACCCACGACCTCCGGCGCTAAAGGCAGGATCGCTGCCATTGCGCCAACAGGCCAGTCTTCGTCTTCGACATTATGCTATGATGGTAGATTGCTGCTATATTTTCGTCGCTACCTCGGACACGATTGGTATAGTTGTTTTCCTGTAATACCTCTGGGAGCCTCTGTTCAGTGCATCTTCTAGGAAACAAAATGATGACTTTATGTTAAGGTTTACACTTACGGAATGTGGACTTGTCCACCCGCTGGCAGTCCTGCGGGCACGGCTCCGCGTGCTCGTCGGGCCCGAGCAGGCACGGGCACGCCTGCAGCTTGGCGCACACGTCGCGGCAGAACGCCGCCACTTGCGCCGCGCTCGTGGCTATCGGCACGTACGCGTGGTACGTGCTTGATTTTAGTCTGTAATAATAATGCTAATTAGGCAAGATATTTTCTGAAAATCTGTTCCTGTGTATCTTAGAGCTGAGGATTTTGAATTAATAAAAGAATAAGATAATTTAAAAGATGGGAGGGTGTAAGTCTGTACTTACTTCGCTCTCAGCATTTCAAGCCTCATCCCTTCTTCAGCTGGGCCCTCAACTTCCCAATCTTTAAGCAACTTAGCTGGCTTGTATGAAGCAGATATTATTTTATTCAGGACCTCCTTTAACACCAGTGTCAAAGGTCCAGGTCCCACATGCTTTGGCAGTTGAGACAGCTTGTTTCTGCTAATGGAAGGGCCAGAATAGCATTTATAATTGAAGAAAATTCGATCACACCATTCCTCTGAAGACTTTATATCTTCCTTCACATTTCGAACCTCTTCCACTGGTTTAGCTGGTTCTTCATTTACTATGGTCACGTCAGGGATGTGCAAAGCATAGTTGTTGCTGTCACACCACCCTACAGGGAAGAGCAGGTCACTATTTTGGGCACACCAAAACTTCTCACCGATTGGCAGCAATTCTACACAGACCATGTGCTCTACAATTAAATCTATAGAAGCCACATGAATTTCTTCATGATTTTGAGGATTGACAGCTTCCAACTTCATGTTTACTTCGAAACCTTCCACTGGCTCTTTATTACCGAAGCAGTAGTCTGGAGCTGGTACCGAGGAAGTCATGGTGAGGTATTCATCCCAATCAAAAGGGCCTTCCTTCCATATTTTTGGTATTTTGAAACTGATGCCACTCTTTTCGGCCCAACCTATAGGGTAGATGTATGGGTGCAAGGAGTCACAGAGCCAGGCTACTTTTGAGTCTTCATAGTCCTCAAGATGATCGTCAATAACGACTAGGAAGTGGAAGTTGTTAAATACTTTGGTCACAGTTGCAGGGCGGACTGTTTTCATGTCATGTGGGTTTAATGCTTCTAATTTCATGCCTGTGATAAAATTGTGGACCTCTAAGCTTGGATTAGGCTGTAAAATAATAACGAAATGGTAGGTGATTGAAATCATACTATACATAAAATATGAAATGAAACAAAAAGTAGTTTACTTGAAATAAATCAGCAGGAGTTGGTTCCTTGATAGATTCTTCAGCACTTTGCCTGAGTTGCGTACTAAGTTCTTTCTTACATGTGAACTTGTTCACCTTTGTAGGATACTTGAACTGCCATGGGGATCCCTGCAAAATTTTAAATAGAAATTTCATAAAAAGATCTTGGATGTTTTTGTTGTAAAATCAAAAAAGAATACAACAAATTGTACCTTGTTGGTGACAAATCCAAAACTGCAGAGGCGGGGGTTTGAGAAAAAAATCCAGAACTGAGACAAATCCTCATCAGAACCATCATATTTCAGTAGCAACCTTCCACCTACATTTTCAGTAACCTAAAATTTCACATGAATGTTCAACTATTGCCAATATATTTCAAATGAAAGCATGCAATTGTGTGTATTTGAAACATTTCAAACTTACTGTAGCAATCCAATATCTGTATGGATCAATAATATTCTGCACCTCCACCTTCATGCCAGTCTTGATTCTATCTATAGGAGACAAGCCTTTGTTATTTAAGGCTTCAATAGTCACAGACTGTCCGTCCAGCAGAGCACTTTTCATAATATCTATAATGGTGTCCCCATATCTAGCGTTTATTTCATCAGGAGGTTCTATCAGCTCATCATATTTTCCACACCAACCCAAGGGGTGTACTTTTGTCTTTGAAATATCGCACCATAAGTCTTCTTGCGCACCCAAGAACTTGATTCTAAGGAGATGGCCACAGACCATGGTGATGTCTGCTATCCAATAGATGTCTGGATTGATTTTATGACACACTTCAAGCAGCATGCCTTGCTTGATGCCATTATTGAGGCTTGATTCAACCTAAAAAGATAACTAATGTTAAGTAATTTAAGTGAAAAGTAAGTTAAGTAAAAAATTTTGTAGCCAAAAAACTCCAGATGAAGTAGAATCACTGAAGATTTCAGCTGAACACAAATATTAAATAATATGATACATGTAATTACAAAATTTGCATAAACTTTATCAGGCTAGAAATGCCCAATTGGTAGTTCTTCACACTGAGTGCCGATTGTCTCTTCAACTTTATTATCATTACCCACTGGTGTATGGTGTATGTTAAAATCGATAAAAAAATTATGTTATCAACACTTATCTAAGTTTCTTTTTAAAGTTTTTTTTGGTTTATTATTTGAATTTAATATTAGGTTTATAATCTTACACTAAGGTTGTGTGACCTGGACCTAAGCAGAGCCTCTAGTTTAGTTTAAGGCTGCGTTGCGACCAGAGATGTACGAGGATGCCTTGCGAGCGATGTGTGAGTTGACAACCAATAAAATCACTTCATTTACCTTATTACATTTAGCTTTGAGATTCTATTGGTTTTTAACTCACACCTCCCTCACAACGCATCCTCGCACATCTCTGGTGGAAACGCAGCCTTAAGACTGATAAACATTTTCAAATTAGCACAATGTCTTGTCTTGTCTTGAATAAAATATAATCTTCTTACGATTGATTAATTACATTACATCTTAGGTGAATCAATTTAATGGCCTAGAATTCACAGGGGACTGTAAGATGTGGAAACTTTATTTTAAGTTGGAGTTTTAAACAGTAAAAGTAAAGTAAATAATTAAACTTAATTAAATCAAATAGGTATCACTATGCTTCTTTTCTACTTCATATATTTTCAATCAAAATTATTTTATTGTAAGTAAGTATTTCTTGTAGGTATGTAAAAATAATATTTAAATCCAGATTGTAAAACAATATCTGAACATTTACCCATGCAGTTGCATAGTAAAATTTTACCTTGTTAGTTAGGTACTGACGACAAATTTACCTTATTATTTATGCATGAGAATCTATTCAAAATAGTTATTTACCTTGTTTTTTATTTTGTATGCTGGTAATAACTTAGATAGTAACTGATTTACTTTGAGATGTAAAGTTATAATATACAATAAAGTTTTTTAATTGATGTGGACAGCTAAAAATAGAACACTCTAAATATTCATACAAAATCAATTGAAAAAAAAACAAGGATAAAAGTAAAATGAATGTACCTAGATGCTAATGAAAGAAAACTATAACTACGACTAGAAGGTTAGTAAAGAAATAATTTATTAAATTGGGTGATTTGTGAATTAATTTACGCAAACTTACGTGTGAGAATATCTCTTCAGGAACTTGAACGGTGTTATTTGCTTCTAAATAATTACTCCAATCAAAGTCCATTGTTTCGGCTCCTAATTATCAAAAGCTTAATTGTGTTTTTTATCATACAAAACAAGTAAATTGTGAATTAATCGACTCGCTGAGATGAACTTGGTACGAAATTCAGAACATTCAGATTCAGAAATTCATCTTCGGTTAGGTTCCGTCTGTCGGTTACAAAGATATATCTGTCTCACAAGTTGGTCGACGGTGTGTTAATTGCTATCTCTTTCTATCATAAAATGCCACGGAGAGATATGCCTTCGGGATATATTGTATAACTATGTTCAAGAGCTATAACTAATTATAATAATTTATTTTGTTGAGCGTACCATACACGTGCCGAACCAACGTGCAAAAAAAGGATATGGCTCAGCTAGCAAGACAAATCAGGGGGAGGTTTTCTTGAACATAATTTCATTGGTAGGCTTCACAGAAATGTCAGGCTCAGGCATGAAAGGGGTTTGAACCTTTGTGGCCACCATCACGCTACTGTGGCCACCGCGCACGATGAAAGTGGTATATATAGTTATTTTATTCCGCAATCTCCTCAAAAAGTCGTCTAAAGTAATTTCTCAAAGCGATAAGATCACTATTTTCCAATCCATTGCTGTCAGGCTGCCACACGCAAATGAAATTGATTTTTTTTCAAATGCAATAAAGTAAATGTAATTTCATTTGAATTTTTGCCTATCTGTATTTCCAAAAAAATTTATTTTGAGTTTTTCGAATGTGTACTTCATAAAAATGCGATAATACACATTAACTAACGGTTAAAATGTCCTGAAACCAGTTCTTTGTTGACAAAATAACACAAAAGCCACATATTTAGTACATTTTTAACAAAATTACCTTTTTCATATCGATCTTTACCTTCAAATTACTCGGAAATGTGACACTTTAGTTAGTTGAGTAACATATGTATTATTCTTTATTCATATATCAGTAATTTTTTGCTTGTTATGTTGTGTCCTCTATCTATATTTACCTACCAATTTTAGCGCCCGCGGAAACTTGAAAGAAAATAAAATGGTGACAGGCGGTAGCTTTCAAGAAAAAATGTCACGGTTAGAAATTCTTTATTTCTCAATAAGATATAAAAATCACTTACATGATATATCAGTTTCAAATATACGATTAGTGAACCTGCTTAACATTAGAGTTAGTGTGACAAAGAATTACAAATACTTAACTTACTTTTACTTTTGTGTGTGTAAAAAAATGTTCATAGCCATTTATGAACTTTAAATCAGAGCAATAACGTTCAGAAAAAAATAATTGACGTTAATGTAAAGCCAAAATCCTGTGGCCCTTTAGTCACGTTTCCGAGTTATTTAAAGGTAAGTTAAGACCGATAGGGAAAAGGTGATATTTAATTAAAAGTCTACTATTTATGTGGCTTTTCTTGTTATTTTGTCAACAAATAACAATGTGCAGAGTATGAGTTGTAGTGAGCGAAGTGCACAACTCAACTCGCACCCGTCACTCAGATTTGGAATAAACCTTTGGCATAATCGCGTTTTATGAAATGTGTATTTGAAAGTGATAAAATTAATGAAGTTGATGTGGATTTCACCTGTTTTTGGTAAATTAATCAACAAAAAAAATTCACATTAAAATCAAATATACTTCAATGCATAGTGAAAAAACAATTTCATTTGAGACAGCATAGAATAGGCAAATAGTGACCTTATCGCTTGAGCGATTTCTTCTATACGGCTTTGGAATGTGTGGAGATTGCGGAAGAAGATAACAAACTGTTCAAATGTCCTAAAATATACTATTTGGTTACAAGCTAACATAACGCATAATTCGTAGATTCAAATTAATATTATATTTTTTATATCAATCTTAACCTGCAAATAACCCGAAAATGTGACATTTTAGGGTACTATGTTATCCGTCATTTTTTGTTCGTTTAAGTGTCCCTTTTCCATTTAAATCACATCCGGAAACATCGAGAAAAAAACAAAATGGCGGCTAGTGGCCTTTGCCACAAAAGTTCACACCCCTGATTAAGAGTCAGGGACCTGTGCCCTTCGCCTTATACACGTGTTGAACTGGTAATCTTCTCGCCCGGCCAGGCACCCACTTCACTTGGCCTCCACTTACCTGGGCTAAAGGGGTACGTGTATGGTTGGCTTCAAAAATTAAGCTAGTGCTGGATAGCAAGCCATAATCACGTGCTAGTCCGCTAGTGCAGACATCCTTGACAAGCAATCTAAGCATTATGATTGGTCGCATTTGTATCCTGCTGGAAATCACCCAATGATAGGATAGGAACAAACGTTTTGTTTACCCTAAGTGATTGGTTTATGTTGTTGTCAAAATTATCTACAACATCACGATCTGCTTGGAAACACTGGATTTATTACAAAAAAAACTGTGTCCCAATCTTTAGGCTTTAGGCTGTGTTTAGTCTGTGCTGTGTGTGGACTGTGGTGGAAGAAAGAAAGAAAAGTTCAAGTTGTAGTAGTGTCGACGAAACGTCATTTTCATTCGATTTCGAAAACATTTTGCGATAAAATAATTAATTTGGCGACTTCTAACGTTGTTGCGATAATAGGAAGGGTGACTACATAAAAGTTTCCGTGGTTGTGCCTTCAAATAGTGTTTTTCCATTATGTGAATACTTTCTCTTTTTGTGGCTGACTGATTGTGTTGCGAAATCAAAATGAGTTTTTTTACGGACGATCCATACACAAATCACACTGATGATCCCAAACCTGATGAAAGTTGCATGCTGACAAACAGTACACTGATATTCGGTGGCTATAATGGCATTCCACAGACATTGATTCTTAACTTGGTATCATGGTTGTGCCTGTTATTGTTGTTCTGTGTATTGCGACGAACTGCCTGGAATTATGGGCGAATGGCACTCGTACAACGGACGAAGAGCCGTTGGACCAACTTGTTTTACCGCGGTGGGGACGGCGACTCCCTCGTGGACCGAAGGAGAAGCAACGACGAGTCGGCAAACATAGACCAAGGATTCTTCACCTGGCTGCCAGCCGTGTTTCGTGTGACGCGTGAGCAAGTGTTAGCTAAATGTGGCCCCGACGCTGTCCACTACCTCTCATTCCAGAGACATGCCATCACACTCCTGTTCATAGTAACATTAGTGTCAATTTGCATTATTTTGCCCATAAACTTCTCAGGTGACCTCATAACCGATTTAGGCGCCTTCAGTAAAACAACACTAGGCAATGTAAATGGAAGATCTAGTTGGCTATGGGTCCATACATTGATAAGCATTGCATTCCTGCCAATGTCTGTGCTGATAATGAGGAGGTGTACTGGCCGCAAGCCTGTGCCCACATCCATGACTGGCACGGTTATGATCACTAACATATCAAGAGCTGATAGAAATGAAGCAACAATAAGAGCTTATTTTGCTCATAACTTTCCTCATATTCAAATTGTTGACCTACGTCTTGCCTACAATATCAACAAACTGAATGAAGTCCTCGAGCAGAAAGATATGGTTGTTGAGGCTTTAATGTACAGTGATACCTATTTCAAGAAGACTGGAAAACGGATCACAGTCAAGACAAGATGGTGCGGAGCAGAGGTGGATGCTCTTGAATACTACAGCAACGAGGTGAAGAGACTTAAAGATGAAGCAAAGAGGTGCCGCGCTATGGTGTTAAATGATCCTCTAGGTATTGCATTTTTAACCTTACCTTCTTATCAGTTAGCTGAACATGTAATTAACCATTTTAGTATGCATAGGGGTTGGGTTCTGACCCATGCTACAAACCCATCAGACATCATTTGGGAGAACTTGAATGTACAACCTGGTATCTGGTATATCAAGGCCATCTTTGTTAATTTATTCCTATTCCTTGTACTTTTCTTCCTAACAACTCCTGCTTATGTTGTCAATCTTTTTAATACCTTGTTTATCAAACTAGATACACATGAAAGAGGCAGCAGTATTGTTTTTGAATTCTTGCCAACTTTGCTGCTCTGGACTATGGCAGCAGTGATGCCAGCTATAGTAGCATTCTCTGACAAGTATTTGTCCCATTGGACCAAATCCCAGCAAAACTACTCCATCATGACGAAAACTGTGTCATTCCTGTTGTTAATGACCTTGATCCTTCCCTCTTTGGGATTAGCTACTTTAGAAGGTTTTGTCAGATGGACCATTCATCATGAAAATGATACGTTTCGGTGGGATTGTATCTTTCTTGCAGACAAGGGTGCATTTTTCGTAAATTATGTCATTACTTCAGGGTTCATCGGTACTGCCCTAGAGCTGATACGCTTTCCAGAACTCTTCCTTTACGTTTGGTATCTCTTGCAGTCCAAATCCCGAGCCGAAAAGAGTTACGTAAAGAAGGCTATTTTGTACGAATTCCCGTTCGGCGTACATTACGCCTGGAGTCTAGCAATTTTCTCTATTACAATGGTCTACAGTCTCGCGTGTCCCCTCATTTCGCCTTTCGGCCTTATTTACATGATGCTCAAGCATATAGGGGACAAGCATAACTTGTACTTTGCTTATGGCCCCAGTGACATGAGTGGTGTCGGAGGCGGCAGAATCCACTCGACGGCAGTGAGGTTAACTCGGGTGTCCGTGCTGTTGCTGCTGATCACTATGGCAGCCTGGGCCGGCTTGAGAGCAGGTTTCGAGCCACGAACCATAATACTAATAATGGCGTCCATAGTCGCGTTCGGAACCTTCCTGCTTCTGAGCCCGTTCCCGAGTTGTACGCCTCCCGCGCCTTTGCAGGAGGAATCTAGTATACGATTCCCGGAGTACGTAGCACCGGCTTTAACTAAACCGATTGACACTCCTCCTAGCACGGGTCCTACGACTCCCGACTATGGAGCCTCCTCGCCTACGACCCAAAATTCCTACAGTCCCGACTCAATCAATATATAAATCATTTTGGGAAGTACCTATGTAAAACATCACATACAGCGGGCAATATTTGCCTGTAGATAGCAATGTGCGACTCCAAGACGCATCTAGAGATTAACGGAAATCAATGATAAGGTCTTTGTTTGTATATCAGAAGTGAACGATTAAATAGAATTAAAATGTAAATATTGCAATGTTTTTTATATATGTATAGTGTATTATTTTATTAATGTGTAAGGGTTATTCGAATTCTGCGTTTGGAAACATAGTTGACTAAAAATTGTATTGCAAATACTAAGTTATTTTGTTGCTAGCGTAATAATATCTTTGAAGCTAATAGGGTGGGTTGCACCTTCTTAATTTAGCAACGGCGTTTAACAGCAAATCTTTACAGCTAGTTTTACAGTAATTTTATATTGTTGTTGTATTACTAACCCTCAAAGGATGGTGTAACATTTCCGTGCGCAGTTTTCGTCAAAATAGCATCGTTGCTATAAATAACACTATTTGGCGCTACTAGTACGATGGGAACTTTAGGTGGAGATTCTGATTTTTAAACTGATTATAAAACTGTCTCTAACAAGAAACTAATTTTCCACCGTGTAGATACGTAGTCTGGCAGAACTGAAGTGCAAAAGCGTGCTGCAGCTTGTCGGCTAACAGAAATGGTTATCGAGATGCTCCTACACTGTTCACTGGTCGTTCCTTTATGTATCAGCTATGGCTACGTTAGACCTTACACTTGCCCGCTATTATTTTTGATGTATTTTCTTTCGATCACCATCCCTTGCATTAGCGCCAAATAGTGGTAAACTGGTTTAACCCATATCAGCTTTGTAACTATTATTTAGGTTGTCTACATTTTTACGCGTATTGCCTAATTTATGCCGTCTTGATGAAATATTTTTGTATAATTTGTAAATTAGATCTTGTAGTACCATAAGCCTGTTTAGGCGTTGATTAAACGATGGTTTGCATAATATTTTTAATTTATCGTGTGATAATTATTTATAATCATTATTAACTGTACATTTGTATGTTGTTCATTAGTGTGGCTTTCATATTGCACACGGAATAGGTACCTATTATTTTTTATTGAATAAATGTTATTATTTCCTATAAAGCCATTTTTAATTTACGATTTCAGTTCAAAAGCATAGCATCTAAAAATAATTGATTTGACCCTGGGTTTGGTCTGCCTGTATTTTTTAGATTTCATCACCAAATGTAGTTTCGTCTAGTTAGAACACTTTTGCAATTGCCTTCTAATTACCTTCCGGATCTTACTTCTTACGTCACTGCTTACACAATTTAACGTAGAATAGATACGCGAATTTCTGATGAATAAAACAGATTTATAGTATCTAAATAGCTACTTTGTTGTTTTTCAAGATCAGCTGTGTTATTCCAAAGTTGCTTTTCATACATTCGCAAAGCAGGACGTGAAATATATCCTTCTGAATTTTAACGTAGATTTTTGAACCTTGAAAGATATCGTATGGAAATTGAGTACATAAGTAAAGTAAATTTGGTAACACGTGATATGCCCGTGTCACCAGACACCACACCACGCGTTGACGAAGCTTCCAAATAATACGTACCTAATTGGATTTACCAGAAGACTTGTTACCGCCCGAGGAAAGATATAATTTAGAGTAATGTTAAGTTTAATAGAGGGTTATATTACTAATGTACCTTTTGTTTCTATCTCAGTCTACTAACCTTTCTTCATTAGTTGTGAAGATCGACGTACATTTTTAGTATGTAATGGTAATGAATCTGAGGAAGCATTCAATAGTACATTATTGCAAAGGCAGCGAAATAGGCAATTGCAGGTCGAGTATGAGTTTGAAGGCCGAGCCGCAGGCGAGGACTTCAATGATACGAGACAGGCAATTGCCATTTCGGCCGAGGCATATATAGTGCTTTTCTTAAAAAAATGCAAGGAAATAAAAAGGGCCTTTTACATAATAAATGTAATTAATATTATTAACAAAATAACAACTCCGCTTTACCGCCAATTTGTTTTTGTTTTTTTTTTACAATTTGTGCCGAAAGGTAAACGCATCTGTGGCTATACAGCCACGAGAACGCAATGTGTACGATAGATGAAAGAGTTCTAAATTCAAACAGCACACCGTTTCATACAACATTGCCGGCGCGCTCTTCGTTCGAAATTCAAAGAACGCGCCGGGAAGTGATTTTGGGTTTTCAGTCTACGTAAATATGATACTTCGCGTGTTCTTTATTCAAAAGTAATGACAATATTTCCGAGCATGTTTAAGAAAAAGACATTTTCAAAAATGCGTGCGTAGCAGCTGTACCGGTTCGGTGGTAGAAATTATATTGTTTTTCTGTGTGAACTAGCATTTATAGGTTTATTTAACTTTATTGTATTTTTTTTCTTCTCGTGTAATAGAACCACCATGAAAAATAATTATTACCTATTTATTAATTTCCAAAGATCGTATCCTCGATTTCTTGCCCGAACTCGCTGCCAACTTACTAGTGTCCCTCAGCAGGAATAGGTTTATGTGATTGCAACCTAATGTTGATTCAATATTTTGTCCAAAATTGATACACAATGGCTTCATTTATTTTATCAACATTATTTTATTATCGCCAGTTTACGTTGCTTTACGAACCGAAACGCCTAATTAGTATGTACTTTTATCGTACTTTTATTATCACCTGATTAAGTCTACAAGAATTTCCTCAATAACTTGATATATTTTGCATTCATGCTTTATTCGAATGCTGTATCGCTATCCATATCGGACGAATTATGATTATTAACTTTAGATAATGCTTCTACTTTCCGGTTTTACTATTGTTTAGAACTTTAGAGTTTAGACCATGTACTGCCCTGAAACTGGAATACTCGTATCGACTATGTTCATTCTTGTCGAAATGGTCGGGGTAACTAAAATGTTAATCAATGGTTAAATTAAAAGTATGTCAGGATAAGTGATTCGTCGGTATTTTCGGCAACCAAACCAATAAGTTCATTTTAACAACTGGTTAATTTGATTAGTAGACAGTAGGAAGAAACGGGCCGTGGCGGAGGTGTTAATTTATATCACTGACGAGTAAAAAAGAAGTTTCATACCTGCATCTGTTTTATCTTTGTACCTAGATACCTCTTTATGGGCAGCGGAAATAGTGCAAATGAGTCATAGATTGCTTTGCGACTAACAAAGCAAGCTACATAGCATCTATAGCCTTCGACCGAATGTCCACTGTGACATAGCTTTCCGATCTAGTAATATCATCCTAAAGTCTAGAACTAATACAGACCATGGCCGTACACCCCGCTCTCCGTTGTTCTTGTAAAGTATTTTGATGACATCATCAATTTACATCTCATTATTTACCGGTTCGAAACACTTGGTCAAATAGCGTGTGGAATATTAATTAGGTAACTTATATTTCTCACTGGTCTTTCATACTCGTAATTATACTATTTCCTTCCACCGATTAGGCAGTAAAACAGCAGCAAGTCAAACTATTAATGCGATATCTAAAGACTTTGTGAAGCATGTTAATCAGGGCAAGAAGGATTTGGTATGAGTAAAGAAGTTGTCTTCAGGGTAACGTTCATAAAAGTTTCAAATAGGTACATACAGTTCCACTGTCCCATAATTAAAAAGTGGACATACCGTTTTTGAACTATCGTATCTAACGCATAAGTTAGTAGAGTTATTTCAAGAGATAAATTAAGTTAAGCCAGTGTTGATGTTTAAATTTGAATCCTAAACAAAAAATATTAAAAAATAAATAAAATAATCTATACTAGGTACTATAATAAAGCTGAAGAGTTTCTTTATTTGCTTGAATGCGCTAATCTCGGGAACTACTAATCCGATTTAAAAAAAACTTTCGGTGTTAGATAGCCCATTTATCGAGGAAGGCTATAGGCTATATATAATGCGTTAGTCAAAGTAACTATTCCACGCGGACGAAGTCGCTGGCAGAAGCTAGTAAGTAATAATGATGGAATGGAAACAAAAAAGGACCTCGCGGATAGTCCCACGTTTGCGCAGGCTCTGTTACGGCTTTCTCTCACCAGTACGTCTACCATGATCCATGAGTTGACACTTTAAATATACGCTATCGTTCGCGTAAAGTATTTGTATGGGATTTCGTGCAGCGCCTCTAAATTAAGAACTAGAATTTACGTAAACGTAACAATAGCATCTTACGGTACCGTTTTTTAGTTCTATTTCGACTCAACAGAAGCGCTGTACGAAATTCCATACAAATACGTTACGCGAACGATAACGTTTTTAAGTGACATATCATAGGTAGACGTACATACGAGAGAATAGGCCTTATAATAGGTACCTTAGGTTAAGGGCCACTGATTAGACAATGTAGGCTGTCTGCAACTCCTAAACGCGGATCAAAGGAGCACCGGTGTTGCTAGATCCTGTATTATAGCTGTTGAATGTGGCATTGCGTGGCTGCAGAGGGTGAAGCTATCGATCCCTTTCAAGGTGCGACGCGTTAGCGTGACCGCACACACAACGGTTTGCCTCGGTGAGTTCCATATTGACATTCTGGTAGTACTCCTAAGTCTTTTTTCTTGTGTCTTTAACCAGTAAGGGTAAGGGACCGATATGACATAAATTTTCTTGCTACTACCCGAGATAAATGTTATGGTTTTCACGGGCAAAGGGTCCCAGCACACCCAGAACTAGGCCAATTTAGAACAGATCGTTTCCTAAATTGACCTGACCGGGACACCATGTAAGCCAAGGCGATAAACCGTGCTAACTGCTACAGCACACTACGCCAATCGTGTCTTATAATATAATACGTACTTACGTAGTATTGTAAATGGACGTTTTGTCCGCTGAAATAGCACGATGTTAACTTTTCGTAGAAGGGAGGGACCCTTCATCACAGGATAATTGTTAAGTATTTTGTGTTTCAATTGACCGGATGTGGGTCATTTGTTGAAGATGAATTTAGATATTATGTACAAATCTGAGGCATCCAAGCTCATTCGTAATTAAATATTTCCAACCGACTGAATTACCTAATGAGCAGGTAAGGATATAATCGTATTTATCCTCGCTTTAGTTTTGTGTTGATAAATAGATGTCTGCTATTTACACATAACATACCATCAAGACTTTATCCCAGGGTAGTCAGAGTCAAGTGACTGTGTCGTCATGGTGAACGAAACACTTAGAAGCCTCTCTTCACCAAAAGGTATCAGATAGAACCCAACGTGGTAGGTGGTGAGCCTTCCGCCGTTATCCGGGTTGATTTAGTTTTTTATCGATGTTGTTCATCACTGGAGAGTGAGTCCGATATTTAACATTGGACACAAAGATTTTGGTTCGTTCTGGCCAGATTTTAACTCGGGACCACACGATCCACGATCTGAGTTCGGGTGCTGAATCAATAGGCCACGACGCTCTCTCTGGGTGTTATTTAGTATTTAGTTTTTTGACCCCAATGCACTAATAAAGGTATTTGACGAGGATTTTTCCCTAAGAGGCACCGCGGCGGAAAAACCGTTGATCGCTGAAGTAAGACGCAAAGATTTAAATTCCGGATTCATTTGATTGTATCATGTATTTTTTTAATATGGCCTCTTCCTACTGGTGTGCTGTTCGGTTGGGATGATTGGGTGGAATTATTTCTTGTCATAATAATAAATTATATATATTTTTCAAATACCTACCTTTTTTATTATGTTCCACATTTTTTCCACAAATATTAATAACATTTCAGGATCATATAAAATCAAGATATTATTCGGGTCGCTAGTTGCGATTTCGGCTTTCGTAAGGAATTCAGAGTTCCGCATGGTAATGTCGGCCATAGGTCAATACAAACTGATTGAGCTACATTATCGTTTACTAACTAAGCCGAAGTTCGTTCAACTTCGGCTTTGTTGATAAACAATACAAACCGGAAGTAATATTGTCCTTAAAAATATTAATACTGTAAGAGTTAACTCAAGAACCAGATACTACTGGTAGGTAAGTTTGCACTCAATGTTGTACCTACTCTCGATGATAATTTCTCATGACACCCCTAACCCTAACTATGATCAGTTGGTATGTAAGTAGGCACTTCACAAAAGCTTATCGAAGGCCAATCTATTTTTTTTAAATTTTCGTTTGGAACTGAAGTTCTATTTCAGTCTCTTTTTATTTCCCTCATGCGCGGCACTAGGTCAAGTTTAACCCACAGAGCAGTAATCTGTTTTCTGCGGTTTATTATTCAAGGTCTTTTCACGTTGGATGCGCTGTAGTGGATATCACCAGTTATTCGGATCTTGTTACCTGAAAATGCAATGATAATAGCAGAACCATACTGATCACAATTTTTTTATCTCTTTTTATGTTCCTTTCATTATGGTGCCAGAATACTTTATTTCAGGTTTTAAATCAGTGGCTATGATTAATGATTTTTTAGTTAAGCCGAAATCGCTACCTTAAGAAAAGCGGACACTTGGATCTATATATGGTTATACCATCGTCAATAATCAAAAATGCTCGGTATACGGTAGTTTAAAAAGACTGGCTAGCTGAATCATACGAGTAACATTTAATTCAATATTAGTCACGTCTTTAACGATGTATTTTTATTTATTCTAAACGTTACGTCACAGTAATGGAACCGTGCTAAACGCAGGCCGATAAGCCAACTGTATTATTCATAATGAAAACATGTTTTGTGAATTTACCCAAGATAACGTTATTGTTCGAGTTTAGGATCAAACAGCGGCCAATGAAGTTTTATTGCTCGATAAACAAGTTTAGTGTTTTAAATCCGCGCTTACGGATTAGAGATTGCGTTTATCCCCCATATTTGTTCAATCTTTATCATCAGCCATTGGAAGTCCACTGCTGTGCTGGAAATAGGCCTCCCCCATTGAATGGCACAACGAGCGGCTTAGGTAGCTACCCACAACATGCACCTGGTCATCGGTCCACCGGGTGGGTAGAGGCCTGCCTGCCCACGCTGCGTCTCCCAGTTCGTTTTCGTTTAACCTTTTGTTGAATCTTAAATGAGTGTAAATATGACATCATCATCATTCACTGCTGCTGTTGGCGATATAAGGACATATTACACGTTAAGGCCAACTGGGCGTGCTCTCGATATTTCAAGTATAAAAGTTTCAAAATGTAAGGGAAAGATCAATGATATAACATTTAACTGAAGGTACTCGATCACAAGTAGCTAATCTGGAATAATGCACAAAAACGTTTGAAACAATTGGTTACACGACGTACCTACCTAAAGCAACTCAAAGTATTGCAATAAAATCATTGTATAATGGACAGCTCATTGTTTCATAACATTAAGTAGGTACCTCCACGTACTGGAGTACACGTACACGAGTTACGTCCACCACCCCCGCTCAAGCGTAACATTTCGGAGTTCGTAGTGTCCGAGTATGCGAGTTCTATAGCAACGAGCTCAGCCGGTAGTGTAATGAATTTTCACAATGAAATTTGTATCTTATCATGAAGTGAATAAAGTTATATTTCGATTCGCTCTATTAAAGTGTGCGCAGCGTCGCGTCTCGGTGTGAACTGACCCTAAGGGTGCGTTTCCTCCCGAGATGTGCTGACTAAATAAAGCAACGTCAAAACAGGTGTCCATGCACTGCACTCATGTCTGACACAAAGTACCTAGTTACGTACCTATCCTACGAGTTATCTATTTCAATTTGTGGTAGTGTGATATCTTTTGTTCAAATAGAGATTTAACGTAATTCTTTCGAAGAAAATGTTATTGTAAGTTTTAGCTCTGACTTTTGAATGTTTTCAGTTTTGTTCAGTCAATCTCAGCTACTTGCTCTTGGCTTATTTATTTATTTATTTTAATCAGCATTTTTAATACTATTATTCTGTTGTATTATTCTGAACTAGGTACAACCTACTGTATGTTAATAAGTTTATTCATACATATCTAATGTTTAAATAAATGGTTTTTAAGTATTATTATAACTTATTGGTAATGATTACGTACTTTTTCATCGTGTTTTTTTTGTTTTCTTAATTAACCCGTAGTATGTCGTATGTGCTAGACACAATCGACATCGATACAATTTACTTCCAGGGTTGTATAATGCGAATCTTATTTCGGGACCCCCCCTTCTTATTGGTCTCGAGCAAGGGATGCCAAACCGAAGTAAAAATACAGAATCCTTTCGGCAGGTACTTTTGTCACCTATCGAAAGGATTCTGTATTTTACTTTCCAAAGCAAGTCTCGAAGGATCCGGCTGTCTCCATTGACCACCTAATATCTGGTACCGTATTCTTGCTCTTTTAGGATATTGCTGTGCGTGTCACCTAGGCGTTATACCCCAGTTCAAGTTAGTAAAGTGAAGTAAAAGTAAAAAATATCTTTATTCATATAGATATATTACTTATAAACATATTCATATAATATTACTTATAAAAAGTACATGACAAGTCAAATACAAAAAAATATAGAGCAAAAATATACTAAATAAAAATAAACTTACATAAAATAATACAATATGATAGTAAATATCATAATTAAACATAATGTGACTCTACCACCGGTTCGGAGGTTAACTATTGAGGCCTGTATGATGGAAAAAATAATTTTAGATAAGTGTCTGCTGTTGCTATAGCGGGTCCGGTGGGTTTTGCTAACAGACCAAGACGGACGAGACACCTTTAACACCATTTTTAACATTGAACTCGTTATCCACATTTAAAATCATAGGGCGGCAGCGTTTTTTTTTGCACGTCGCGTTGGCGTACGCGCTTACACGCTCTTCAAAAACACACGGGCTTATAGCGGCGCGTGTTCGCTCGAACCTATCAAGTCAGTATCTGTATGAATTATACCTCATCATCATCATCCGTGCGGTCTATCCCGGTTGTGAACCCACACTGGTGTGTGGGGTCCCAGGGTGCGCCTTTCCTATTTTCTTGGCCCACTTGGCGCACTTCTTGTGCATCCTCAGTGGTGAGTCTGTTGGCACGCATGTCACCCTTGACGACGTCGAGCCACCGCTGCTTGGGTCGACCTCTTCTACCGGTACCTGGCGGGGGCGGCATGGCCAGACATTTGTTGCCCACGTAGTTTGCCGATCTCCGTGAGACATGACCATACCAACGAAGACGGCACTCCTGCAGGTTGTCTGCGATGTCACGAACACGAAGGCTGCCGCGGATGTGGGTGTTCCGCACGCGATCTTTGCGTGAGACTCCACACATCCACCGCAGCATCTTCATTTCCGTGACGCGCAGCTCCTGCTTGTGTCGCTCTAGTAACGGCCATTTTTCACTGCCTATATAAAAGGACAGGCCTAATGATGGTTTTATAGACCTGCCTGCCCCTTCAGCTTGATCGGCATTTTGGGGTCACAAATGACACCAGTCACCTCACGCCATTTGGCCCAAGCCGCGGAACGTCGGGCTCTGACGTCGCGGTCGTGTCCCCGGACACGCTTAACGCAGATCCCAGGTATTTGACACGGTCCGTGCGCTCGACCACGTCAACGCCTATGCGGACGGACGGACTGGATGGACAGACGGTATGAATTATACCTATACGAGCTTATAAGCGCGGTTACTGACTAGCGTTCTGGAAGCGTAGTAGGCATACTTTTAGCCAGACGCGCTACTCGTACGAGCGTTGACGGGCTTGTATGAGCGCGACACCACTTTCTTACTGACACCACTACCGGTTCGAGCGAACACGCCGAAATATGAAAGTGTATTTACGTACGTCCGTTATTTTGTAGCGCGTGATACAGCGCGCGTATGCTAGTCTGAAACCACGCTAACTATTGAAGCTGTCATAATAGTGAACACAATACTCGAAGACACACTTTGCCAAGTGAACTTGAACTTGAGTGATAGATAGATGAAGGCAACAAAATAAAACACTTACAACCATACAACACCGTACATTTATTAGTGCGATTACATGAGCTACTTAATCTTAGCGAGCAAGTTTGCCCGAATCTGGGTGTTCTGGAACAGGGCCTTGACGAGGCTCCTCAGCTCCTCGACCCTGAAGTGGATCGCCAGCGGGCCGGCGCCGTCCTTCCAGTGGCTCTCGATGTCCTTCAGAGAGCCGCCGAGTACGAAGATCAGCTCCCGGAGCTTGATCCACGACTTCACGTGGGCTTCGACGTCGGAGGGGTTCTGGAATTGGTTTATAAACTTGGGTAAATTGTAAATTTTTCATTCAAGTCAAAAATAATTAGGATGCACGATCACTTTTAGAATTTACCACCATTTTACTTTTTACATAAATTATACAAAACGTATAATTTATGTAAAAAGTAAAAAAGTTTTAAATATTTGTAATATTTTTTCCTACCTTCAGGTTTGGACTTGAGACAGATTCCGCTTGTCTTGTCTTACAGCAATATTAAAACTATTACTGTCATTATCAATGTCTAGTTATTAAGAGGATAAGTTTGACATTTCAGAGTAAGATAATTTTAATATTGCTAGGGAGTTAGCTATACGCAGCGGGCATACAGTAACCTACGCGTGCAATATAACAACGCACTCAACGACGATGCAGCGCGTCTTTTGCTGCGTCACTGGGTGAAACTTCACACCAGGCTGTGAATTATTTATAAAGGGTGTAAAAAGGCCCTTAACGAAGCCGGCGCCTACGTATTCTGCACATCAGAAGGACATTTTTTCTTTCTAGTCTAGACCATACCTGAGATCTCTATAGTTACCAAGTTATTGAAGATCAAAGTAAAAAAAAACTCAAGATTTTGATGAAAACAAACTCTAATCATTATTACTTAATTTTTGTCTTAAGAAACATTATCAAAATTTCAAGTATTTCCTAACAAAAAATTGCTTTAAAACGTGCAACTTGCAATGTACATCGTGCGTACCCTTTGATTATGCGTAAGGGTGCACACCCACGTCAGACTTTTTGTCGGACCGATAATCGGGCCGATTTTGTATTTCATTTTGTATTTTCGGACGTGTGCGTTGCTCCATTGCTATCAGTACGTTCTATTTTTCTCCTACAAAAAATCGGTCACCGATTATCGGACGTGTGCGAGCAGGCTAACAGCCACGCGCGGGCACAAAAGCGCAGAAGGCGGTCTGTTGCACGCGTTACATTGCGTACTCCGTTTTTAGGTTTGAATTGACACCTAAAAAACAATTTCGTTTCTCATCAAATTTTTTCCTGTGACTTCATTTAATGGTCTAAGTGCGCCGGCTTCGTTAAGGGTCTTTTTACACCCTGTATGTTTTTTTCCTTACCTCCTCCTCGAACTAATCTTAATTTTTAAGTCATTATTAGTTTTATTTACAAACACTATGGAACCTGGTTTCTTAAATAACTCTTTTGAATTTGAATTTAACCCTAACCGAAAATAGTAGTGACTTAACTGTTAAAACAGACTAACGCCCTGATTCTAAAACAACAAAAAAAATGAGCAGCCCTTCCATGTATGGCTCTCTTTTGTTTCTACTGACATTTGACGGGACTCATGAAGGATGCTCAATTCTGATTTTAGTAAATAACCTAAGCCTAAGTAGGTAATACCTGGAACAGTTGGGGTGCTTTTTGCACGACTAGAGTGTACATTTCAGTGAGTTGTGTGGCCATCTCCATGGAGATGTCCTCGACCGTGCACACGCGGTGGATCAGCTCTTCGATGAACATGTGCACGAGGGTTGCCATCAGCCTGAAATAGCAATAAATAATATGACGAACAGGTTAATTGTACTGTGCTGTTGATAAACGATCAACAATAGAAACATTCTAATTGGGAGCCATAAGCGTCTCCCAGCACACCCAGAGTCGAGATTAAAAACCACCCAACTTAGAATTTTTTTTATCTTGAAATTACCCGACCGTGAATATAACTTTTCATATGTCAACCGTATCATCAAAATGACAAAAATGAACGTGAATTGAATGTTGATCAACGTTTTTAATCGTTTCTGAGAACAAATCTTGTAGCCTCTTTTCTGGCGAAGTGCCATATTTCACTTCTCGAACACCATTTAAAGTTGGTGAAAAAGTCGAGGCAAGATGACTTCAACTTTGCGAGATATCAAGGTTAGGGTCAGCTTTCAGGCCATCAGAAATAGACAGGTCATCATCACACACACACACTAACGCCTCCGTGGCCGAGTGGTTTCAGAGCTCGGCCCGAAACTCAGAGGTCCCGGGTTCAATTCCCAGGTCGGGCCAAGTGTGTTTTCGGATTTTTCAGAACATAGCTCAGATTTGTAATGACCTAACCGCATTTCGCAAGCGTGATGATTGAAGCCAATACCCATCAATTGCAGCGATGACTTGATTTCAATGATGGAGGCCCTTACCCAGCAGTGGGACAGTATACATATATATAAGCCAATTACATTACACACTGACAGATAGTAAGTCTTGTAATAACCTGGTGAACACGTTGACGGGGAAGACGCCGATCCACACGTTCCTCAGCAGGTGCAGCTGCCGCAGGCACTGGCGCACGGCCGCTTCAGCATTCTCGCTGAGAACGTCCTTCACCACGATGCAGTTCAGATCTGCCAAGAAACATTGATATTGGAGCACATTTTAGCGTGAGATCAATCGATGTTAATGTCCTTATACATTGTACTTCCAGACCACCACTTCATCCATTTATGATCTATCTATCTATCAACATTTATGAATCACAGACAATGCGCAGCTGAAACTACTGGGCATGGACAGCTGAAGTTTAGCATCTTGGGAAGTAGGAGAGCTTTATGAGAGGCTATCCCGAAATTGCTACAAGGACCGAAAAAAACGGGGTTTTACGTATCGGCGCGTACGAAGTTGTGTGTGTGCAAAATCTAGTAATATAACAAGGTTATGGTATTTTTTTTATGTAAGGTATATATATTATTGGATATGTTTATGATATTATTTATTTATAAATAAATAATTTAGTCATTGTGTCCTCCTTTTGTACCCTTTCTTTTAAGTTGCACAGCCCAAACTACCTGAATTCTCTGTTTAATCTTGCGGTTGACTGGTAGAGAATGCTTCCGGGCATTAAGTCTGCCATTTGTACTCGTCCTTTTGTGCAATAAGGAATAAATAAATAAGGCTTTGGATTTTGAAATATTACTTAGGAGCGTTAGCTGGGGGTGGATCGAAAACGTTGCATTTTGTAAGATTTTCGTGACTATTTCAATAATATAGCATCCTGAAGACATTGGTGGATAGGTTCATATCGCCGCTATGGAGACGCCTTGTCCGGAGAGTGATCGTCACGGGTATTTATCCTCATCCGTGATGGTCATTCTTGGTTCATGTGAGGCCTAACTACGTGTTTCTTTACTGGGTTACTTTACTAACGATAATTTTTTTTAATTACTTTACTAACACAAATATGGATCTTGGGTCTGAAATAAAGATATATTATTATTATTAAATTGAAATAAAACTTAAATTTCTGCTCTATTATTGTGTGCATATATATTACAAAATTTATATGTAGAATAAGGATGCCACACACGTCCCCACACTATAAAAAATTGAATAAATAAATATCTAGGACAAATTACACCAAGATCATCTTACCCCAAATTAAGCAGAGCTTGTACAGTCGCCATCAGATATATTTTAGCAGACAGGGTATGCCCATAAACATAATTGATGTAATGAATGGTCAGATATTATTGGTAGCTTGTAGTGTGAAGAACTGATAATAAGTAAGTTCTAACTTCTAAGTAACTAAGTTCATAATGAACTATTTAAAAAGCCCACTAGTTCTGAGCCGCTTCTCAAACATTTCTATATGTATGAATAACCAAAAACATCTGAAAATTAACTGTTTGAATTTGAAAGTATCTTCCATCTATAGTCTAAAAACTAATAATATAAAGAGTAAACAATTTATTGTTTATTTGTATTAAATAGGTTCTGAAACTAGTAGACCGATTTTGATAATTATTTCACTAAAATAAAACCGCATTATATGCGAGTGACATAGCCAATGGCCTAAATATTAGGCTATATTTTAACGGAAGAAATGGTCGACACGGGTGAAGCCGCTGACCGACAGCTAGTAAGAAATAAAATAATTAAACACTATGGGACCAATTTCCAAAATTATTTTAGCATAAAACTATTTAATAAACAACTAACATAGGAAATTTTACTATAACGGAAGAAAACAGAACAGCCAAAATCGTTAGGTCCACGTGGGCGGAGCCGCGTGCGAACAGCTAGTGTTTTATATTTACAACATGCTAAGTGCTTGTATGCGTAGACGTATCACTCGACGTTTTAGGTGTTCAGATATTTTTGGTCATTTGTGCGTATAGAAATCATTGACTTACTGCTGCTCAGATAGTAATGATGTTATTAATATTCAGATATAAATGGTAGTATGTAGTGTTAAGAACTAATGGACATTTTTAATTGTTCAGAAGTATTTGGTAAACCTGTCTGCTATAATATATCTGATGGTGACTGTACTATGGGTGTCAGAGACTGATAAACATACTTAAATATTTCCAACACATAATTACACCCAGACTGGACACCCAGTTGTGTCCTCAGACACACATCAAAAAAATGATTGTCACATAATAGTTTGTCATGTGTGGGGATCGAACCCATGACCTCCGGTGCTAAAGGCAGGATCGCTGCCATTGCACCAACAGGCCACAGGCCAGTCAGAAAAGCTATGTTCACTTAAAAAAATACATTTGTTTGAATCATGACTTTATTCCAAAATGCTTCATATCTGACTAATTGGACAGCATAATCGTTGACATGTTACCTGAAGAGCGTATGTTGTCCAAGATCTGCTTGCGCTGCTGCTGCATATGCTGCGCGAGGTGCCGGAAGCCGAGGTCGCGCAGCTTCTGCACCAGGTCTACGAAGCTGATGGGGTAGTCCAGCTCCCGCCCCTCCATCAGGATCAGCCACTTGTCGCCGAAGGTCTGCAGGTTGTGCGCGAGGTACATGCAGTTGTTGTGGAAGAGAGCTGCGGATGTCCGTGTTAGTTTTAAAGATACATACTTGGTAATATACAATCAAATTATCGACAAACACATTAAAAAGCTGCATACTATCAAATAATTTGGCTACAAATACTATAGGTGCAAGTAGCAGGTCCCAGCCCTGCATCAGAATAGGGCGAAATTAAATTATGCTAGCAGATTTCTTCAAGTCACCGATTGCTCTCGAGAAATCACTTTATTTTGGCTTTTTAAAGTCCCTCGCTACCTCGCGCCTGTAGAGCGCACTGTAGGCGTTAGACAATTTTTTTTTGCGCGTTCACGGTCGTGTCGGCATACACGCTTACACGCGCGCTACATCACACAGACATTTTAAACTTACCTACATATTGAGGAATAGTCTGCAAGTACTTTTCATGGTGATATGGAACAACCGCATCATACAATTCGAAGACTAGACGGGTTGTGTTGTACAGTTTCTTTGAGACCACATCTGAGCACTGCACTGCCTGCTCCATCATCCCATAGACTAGATCTAGCAACTCCTGAGCAGTCTTAGATATCATGCATCTTGGGAAATAAAACAAACTCTTTGGAATTGTCTTATCAAGAATCTTTAAAGCTTCTTCTATACCTTCCTCAGGCTTGGAACTGGTCCCTACATTCTCCTCTGGTATACTTTCAACACCAATAGACATAGTCACACTCAAATCTTTGAGCATTATCTTACGAGCTGTCTCTAAGAAATACTGGCTAGACTTATTAGCAAAGAGAACATCAATATTATTAACATACTGCAATATTGAGAAATTCTCATTAGGAAAGAACTTAACTATGTAAAGGAAACTCTGGAAATTTTCTATTTCAGAAGTTATCATTCCATAGCTTTGGAGCTCATTAATATTATTTGGTATCGTATGAATAAGACAATCCTTAACCAATAGGTCCCTGAAGTCTCCACAGATCTCCCTGCCGATAAGTTTCATTAAAGACACATCTCGGCTAAATTCAAAACTTAAATTGTTGCTCAGATAATGGAACAACAAACGCAAATTTGTAATAACTGCATCATAAGGTGGCATATAATCCGGTTTGTGGTTGACTGTGATAGTCATAAGCTCATCTGTTTCTGCGAATACAAGACAATCATTGTTGATGATAGGTTCAATGACATCTTTCATGAGGAATTGTGAGAACTCTGTAACTTTCTCGGTAAGTTTTTTGCATCTTTCAAGAGCATTAAAGATATCAACCACAATCAACGATTCATCCAAACTGAGTCTCATGGTAATTATGGTCATACGATTGCCAGGTTTGATGGAAGTGAAAAGTAACCTGTCCCATTCACTATATAAATCTTGGATTAAACTGTCTAGAATAAGTTGCCCGGTGTGTTTAGTATTGTTGTAGAAGTCTAGCTGTTGAAATCCTTCTGATGGCATTTCAATGTGCTGGAGCAAATCATACACCGCTTCAACAGCCCGAGTAAAGCTTTGGGCCTCCCTGCCATCATCAAACTCTTTCACATACTTACCACTCTGCAAAATGTCAAACACTATGTTTAAGCCAAAGTTAACACATAGCAATTTTTTAGTTAACTTATCATGGTTTTCTATTGATTTGAGTATTTCAGCCATTGTTTCTTGTTCTATTTCTCGCTTACATAATTCCATATCATCTACTACAGACTTACTCTCCTTGGACAATTCAATACTCTCTTGCATTATAGCTTCTATGTCATAATTACTATTACTCAAAAAAGTTTTCAGCTCATTCTTAAATTTATCTATATCCTTAATTATTAAAGGGATTTTATCTGAAGGTTTCCAGCTATTTGAATCTTTGCTATCAAGTATATTTTTTAACATGCTGTCTATATCATAATCTGCCATCTTAGTTCTTTCTATTTGACTTATCTTTTGTGATAGTATGCTTAGGGTACGAATCACGTCTCTGTGATTTGCTGTAGGCGTTTTTGCTACTAGCTTTAGCTTGGTGGTACTTGTTGGAGCTCACTGCATGCCGCAACGTGTTGACCAGGAAGCGCTTGTTGGGTTTCTGTTGCGGGGCTTTGATCCAGCCGGAGGGGCCAACTATTTCGGCTCTTGCGGCGCCCTGGACTGCTTCCCGCATAAGCTCTTCAACAGCAAGTCTGAAATTAGCCCAAAACACAATCATGTACCTACTGATAAAGGCAGAAAGTGATAAGGCAGATTTTCTATCTAATTAAATCCTGTTATACACAAAATTAGCGTGTATTTCGTACTTTTCTAGAGCTTCGTCATCTAGAGGTTCTTTATCCAAGTTTTTGGTACCATCTTCTTTTTCGGTCATAGTTCGTATGATTGCTATTTCTCTAATAAGTATTACTAACTAAAGTACTACACAACATTTAGAAAACATTGGGATTCCTCGACAAATCCATTTTTGAAAAAAAATTGATTCTTCAATCACGAAAACAAACACGTATTTTTGACAGCCGCAAAACTGCGTTCAACCCAGTTCAACATAATTTTTTTACAATTATTAACTTTCTCCTAATCGAATTATTCAATGTAAGTTAAAAATAGTGTTTATCTTACTAAGTAATTAAAGTTCAATTAGTTAACAAGTTCACTCAAATCCTGTAGCGTTTGTCATAACGGGTAGGTAAGTAAGTGATTTATTATATACGTATTTTTAATTTGGTCAATTTTACTAACTCAAAACGCATCCATAGCTGTACTTTTTTAAATGCAATGCTATGGCAGGAATTTTGGACGCGTGGAGTGAAACGTCAGCCACGTACGTCCACCTGTCAATCTTGTCTGTCATTCATTGGTCAATGGGAAAGTCTTTCGCTTCGGAATTTAGTTTATTTTAGTAATATTGCTTAGAACAAGGTAATTTTGAATTTAAATGCAGCATTTCTTCATGTGTGAGGTCTCATACGTTTAATTAAATGCCAAGTACTTGCATTTCATTGAACAAATCACGTAATTTTTAACTTACTTTTCGGCTAAAATAAAAGTGTTAAATTACCGTTTTCCAGACAGAATGGCAGCGAAATTATTATCCCTGATACTCATCGTGGCAGCGGCTGTAACTGCTGATGAGGAGGCTACTGCAGCAAGATTACTTGTGTCGAAACATGTGTTGAACAAATACTTGGTTGAGAACATGGACATTTTAGTGAAGTACACCCTGTACAACGTCGGAACGGCGCCGGCAGTAGACGTGAAGCTGGTTGACAGCGGATTCCACCCTGAAGTGTTCCAGGTGGTGGGCGGGCAGCTCACGGCCCAGATCGAACGTATCCCGCCTCAGACGAACGTGTCCCACGTAGTCACCGTCAGGTCCAACAGATACGGCTACTTCAACTTCTCTTCCGCTGAGGTCACTTACAAGCCCAGTGAGGATGCCACAGAGGTAAGAGAACAATATTGATTTAGTAAAGCAAAGGTCTACCAGATAAGTTGATAGCCTCACTCCCATTGTACTCTAATTGGTGGAAGGTTAAATATATAACATTTTGAATGAAAACAATTGGTGAAATTGGCTTTGTTTCTGCTCTACATTATTATAAGAAACAGCTCAAAAATTTTTGTTTGCTTACAAGGGTTCATGTGAAAGTAGTTGCAATAGTCTTTACCTTGTTGCAATTGCAACTTACTTGATAGCTTGACAAAGTATTCAGGTTTTTCAATTCAATTGATTTATTATTACAAATAACTGGAACAGGGTCAAGAAGTTTTGTCAGTTACAAGGTTTAATTAAAATTAATCATTTATTCAAATAAGGATTTTTAAAAATTAAAATCGATGAATATAAAAAGGTTTCTGTTTGTTAATTGGCCCACTAACATTTATCTATTTTCTCAATGTAAGTTGAATATGTCATAAACTTAGTCAACTAGGAACTTAGGAACTAGCTATTCAACAAAATTTAGTTTTCCCCATTGGTAACCCCCAAATTCTGAAACTTAACTGTGTTCATCATAAGATTTAAATAATCAGGAAACCTAAACCAAATTCTGAAACTTAACTTGGTTGAGCACCCACAAATTAGTGCTGTCAAATGTTAGGAGATGTAATAAAAGGAACAGCAATACCAATAGCAGCCCAACTTTCATATTCAATCATATCACAATCAAATTACATATCAGATAGATCACACACAGCCCTAAAAACTATTTTAATAAAAAACAAAACTGAACAGGTTATTATATTTTAATTTCCAGGTGCAATATGCATTCAGCAGCTCTCCTGGTGAAGGAGCAATTGTAGCACTCAAGGACTATGAGCGCAAGTTCTCATCACACATCCTGGACTGGGCCGCCTTTGCCGTTATGACCCTGCCGTCTCTCGCCATCCCCTTTGGCCTCTGGTTCTCGTCAAAGAGCAAATACGAGAAGCTTGCTAAGCACAAGAAAACTCATTAAGTTCTAGTTAGTTAGCTATACCACTTCTGATGTTTTACAGGTGACAGTATTTTTTGCACTGTTTTATTACTAGCAATGCTTTCTTTAGGATTTACGAGTTGAGATGCAAATAAACCTCTTTTTTAAGTGTAGGTATACTATGGACATGTAAAACATCAGCAGTGGCAATTTTCATTTCTTCATTAGTTATCGTTCATCTACATCTTTGTTAATAATTTATATGAACAATAAAAAAGACAAATTTTTAATGTTTTGTTTTATTTTTCCAAAGGGGGTTGTAGCTGTTCTGGTTCAGGTGGGGCATTATTTTTATTATTTATTCAAAGAGATTAAGTTATTTTTTAATATAAAAATAAAAATTTATTGACCAAAAAGTAACAATTACAGGCATACATCATTCATTCATCATCAGTGGTTTCTGCACTAAGCTCGAGCCTTGTGTCGCAGTAAACCAAATTGTTTACTTAAAAAATCTGTTATCACTGAGACACCGGTTCACCGTCAATAACGCAGGTAAAAAAGACAAAAAAAAACTAAATTAAAAATATGCAATAAGTAGGTGTTTTGTGTGTGTTTGTTGGCGTGAGTGTGTCTGTGTGTGTTTGTTGGTGTGTGTGTGTGCGTGTTTGTTTGTGTGTGTGTTGGAGTGTGAATTGAGGCCAACGCGAGGTAGTTATAAGTTTTTCAGTCTTCGTACGATATATTTAGTAGCCATTTCGTGATTACGTGTCTAACTTTACTACATGGTAGGGACTTTATGTTTTTAAACAGGCGGCAGGCTTCGTTATAAAGGTGTGGTAGCAGGAAGATAAGAAGACGTCGGATGAAAGAACTATGAGTGGTCGGAGTTGGAATTCGGAAAACGGCGTGGGATAGATTTTCAAATTTAGGTAAGTTCAGGGTTCTAAAATGCATAGAAAGAATTGCTTTCAAAATGTATGTTTGCCGGACACTTAACACTCGACACTTTATATAATATCTTAATATATTTTGATAGCGTTTGGGCGAGCATACCGCAGGGTGTAAAAGGTGTAACAGGCATTATTACCAAAGAGGTTACTGAGAGGTACTGATTACTTAAAAATTTGAAGATTTAATGAACAATAACAATAACAAACGTTTAATGTTCCTGTTACACCGACCACTATCCATCGTGTCTCTTTGATCATGTTCTGGGCGGAATAAATTTAAGCCTAAAATTGGATCCACCGACCAATCCTATTTAAGGCTTCTTTCATCCTTACTTGACATTGGCAGAATTTGTGTGAAAGGAAAACACACAAAAGAGCCAGAGGAAAAATAAAATTCAAATGGCTGGCGTCGTCGTCGGCCGACGATGAGTTGCAGGAAATGGTAACATTAATAAATGCGTCGTTAGAAGCGAGAGGTATGAAAGTGAACGTGAGTAAGACAAAAACCATGGTTTTTGAAAGAGAGGAGGATATGACAAAATGTGATGTTTTAATTGGAGGTGAAAAGGTAAAACAAGTGAAAGAATTTGTGTATCTGGGGACTAGGTTCACGAGGGATGGAAGGCATGAGGGTGATATTGATAGGAGAGTGCACAGACTAACTAGGGAACAAGTAGGATAAATGCAGTGGAAAAGAGAGTATTGCGAAGTATGGCAGGAGTGACATTCGAGTGATAAAGTGAGGAATAGCATAATTAGAGAGCGTTGTGGTGTTAAAGAGGATGTTTCACAAAAATTTAAATGGGAATGCTAAGATGGTTTGGGCATATGGAAAGGATGGACAAAAGGCGATTAACGAAACATATTTACAAGGCGAGGGTGGATGGAGCGGTTGGAAGGGTAAGGCCTAGACGGACGTAGGTACTTAGGACAAGTCCAAGTCGTTTTCAACTGCCGAAAAAAACGAGGAAAATCGACGGTACCTATTTCGCGCTTGGAAGTTGTGAATTATATTCTCTTTAGTTGTGTTGTTAATCGCAGGCTAACAGTAGACGGGTATCTATTTTTAAAAATATGCAACCGCTATGTCCCTGCATTTTAAATCTGTAATATCTTCGAAAATATTTATTTAAATTACATGCTGTAAAGGGCCATATTGATATATATTAATTACACAATGTGTAGAAGGTACTTAATTGGATAAGGATTAAGACTCTATTGCTTAAAATCGCTTCGTAAATAAGCCATTATTTCTTGTAAAAAGTAAAGGATAAAAAATGGTTATTCTGGGTTATCAGTAAGAGATAGACAGATCATTTTGATCTATCTCGTAGGGTTCAGCCAGAGCGTTTGCAATGTAAGCGCAAAAAATGTGTTTGTTTTACGACATCACAATAAAAACCTCTCTAAAATTATTAGTGTTTCTCCTAGAAAAATTAAAACAGAGAAACAAAACGCCAAATGTCATAAGAAATGCAAAAAAAACAAAAAGTCATAATAAAGCTGACTTTAGTGATATAACCTCAAAGATCTTAGTTGACGAATCTTGCAATGGTTAGAGAATAATTAAAATAGGAAAATGAATGCTATTAAAACGTTGCTATATCGGCAAAAAACTAAATTACTCATACAACGCCCATATGCTACAACCAAGAAGAAAATACCGAACGAAACTGACGAAGATTTGCCAAGTTAGTATTATTTCAAGATCAAGGGTCAAATATTAATTGAACGAACAAATCAAATATTTTATACGTTGCAGTATTTCAATATCCCATTAGTAAGAGTTCGGACCGACGGGTTTACGTGTGGGGCTTGGCGGAGACGGGCGCACTTGGAATCCACCTCCCAAGAGGCAAGCGGGGCAAGAAGGCATACAAGAACAACTTTACCTTGGCATGGCACCCTTTGAGGTCGACTTTTGCTGAAAGATTCGATGTAAGTGCTGTTGTAATGTTATAAAATCAGCTATTCTACTGTAGTGTTTGGCCAAAATCCCTTAAAAGATCATTCCATTTTTAAACTGTTATTGTTTTTATTAGGTAACAGAAATTGCTAGTGGCTATGGATTCACAGTTGCAGCGATCAAAACAAATGAACACCACAAAATATTTGGCACAGGCATCAATACTGATTCACAGATTGGCTACCATGCCCCTCGCATTGGTCACCCTCTGGAGATGCTTTTGAGTCCAGCTCCAATTTATATACCATATAAATCTCTAGAAAGCAAGGTGGGTCCTTATATTGTAAACACTTACTGCTACTTCTGGCTATTTTACCTATTAAATTATTCTTCTTCAGATTGTAAGATTAACAGCAGGAAGAGCACATACAGTAATACTAACTGACAATGAAGGAGTGTACACACTAGGAAATAATGCTTATGGTCAATGTGGCCGTAAAATCAATGCCAAAGAGGAATACCGAGGAAGTATGGTGACACACAACATCAAGAGACTGGGTAAAGAAAATATTGTTGACATTTGTTGTGGACAAGACCATACGTAAGTTAAAATGATATGTCTTTAATGCTAAGTAGTTTACAATTTATTTTTATTGGAAATTACTTCAGGTTATAATAAGATTGCGGCCTACACCCGAAGAGGGGTCCAAATTGAATAAATAATTAGTAAATACCAAAACATAACACTAACTAAATACTTTAAGGAACATACTAACCAATACAGAAAAACTAAAATGTAACAACCGGAAACTTGGAATAAAAGGCTTTTTTATTTATTTATTTATTATAATAAGATTGCCATTGTTGCTTTTGAGTTAATCTTACCCAATGTGTATTTCTAGTTTGTTCCTGACAGAATCAGGAAAGGTATTCGCATGTGGTTGGGGAGCTGATGGTCAGACTGGCCTAGGAATTTATGACAACCAGGGCATCCCAGCTCCAGTCAAGGGTGACATCACCAGTGAGAAAATTGTCAAGGTGGCTGGCACTGTGGACTGTGTGCTAGCTATCAATGGTTGGTTTGGTGTTTAGTTATTATAATGGTATTCGACAGTAAGGTAATAATTGTAGAGCTAGTAAACCATAATGACCTAAAATTATAAATTGTTTGCAATTAGTTTCAACTTTAAGCTTATTAAAAACAGTATTGTTTAAGTTTTGTGTGTAGAAATATAAGAAAAGAATGCACCAATACTTTTCTCATTTCAGATAAAGGTGAACTATTCGGATGGGGAAATTCAGAATATGGACAAGTGCCAATGGCAAAGAAACATCAGCAAGTGAATATGTCTTATGCATTGGTTAATTTCACAAAAGGACTAGGGAAAATAAAGGACATAGCTGCTGGTGGTTCCTTCTGCCTGATAGTTAATGGTTAGTTAACATATTTGTTAGTTTCTGCTTCTTAATCAAAGCAACAGACTGCAAACTATGTTTTATTATTTCAGAACAAGGAGATGTGTTTGTGTGGGGTTATGGTTTGTTGGGCCTTGGACCAAATGTACAACACAAAGCGAAACCGACAGCGATACCCCCACCACTGTTTGGCCGTAATGAGTTTAATCCTGAATGTGTTGTGGAAAAAGTTGAGTGCGGTGTGGGCCATTTGGCTGCCATTACCAACAACGGTGACTTGTACGCATGGGGCAGGAATAGACAAGGCTGTTTAGGGCTAGGACACACAAAAGACCAATATTTCCCTTTGAGAGTGTCTGTTGGAGCTCATGTCCTAAAAGTAGTGTGTAGTGTCGACCACACAATAGCATTGTGCAAACCTTTTATGTGATTTGATTAATTTGTTATCAACTCTGTACCTGTATATCTAACAAAATAGACAATTTGTTAGTCAATTGAATCTTATAAAGTTTCATGTTTATTTATGTAACATCTTGAATTATAAAATAGAATAGATTATAGAAGTGTCATGAGTAAACATTACTATAATAAAATTGTATTACTACATACATCTATGCAAAAAACTAAACTTAAAAACTTACTCCCTTATTCATAAAAACTAAGAATATTTAGTTTTCATTATGACTTGAAAACTTAAGCAGTGCTTCAACTGTTTTAAGTTTTACTGTATATGTGGGTAAGTTTTGAAATAATGTTAAAAAATAAAAAAATATGTTATTAGAATGCTTTATATTTTACCTCCATCATTATACATGCGTGCCAACAAACTCACTACTGAGGATGCACAAGACCGCGTGAAGTGGGCCAAGAAAATAAGTAAGGCGGACCTTGGGACCACACACACCAGTGTGGGTTCACAACCGGGATAGGCCACACGGATGATGATGATGATGATTATACACATTACCAAGACAATTAACACTGTATTGTTAGTTGTCAAGTTTACAAAATTACAATTAAGCTAGCTAAATATAGACAAGACTTACAGAGTGCAAATGCACCTAATAAGATGATGGGTGCTGATATTCACAATTTTATGTACAGAAAGACAAACAGTTTCACCACAAATAGCAAGCCTAACCTTTAACAGAAAATTAGCTACAAGTACTACTTTAATAAAGAAGATCAACGTAGGTTTGTTAAAAAGGTTTTTTTTAATTGGGACTTTTTTAAATAAATGACATAACTTTTAATTAAGGAACATCCTCTTAATTCTAAAGTATCAATATATCTTCCCCACATTCTTTGCGCGACCTTAATAGACAACTATTCATAAAAACTAAGTGTTTTCAGACCACAATACAATACTCAATTAGTTTTTTTGTGAATAAGGGGGCCAGTAAATGGCTTATCTTAGGTTCACAGTTATGCAGATACCCAGGAAAACTAGATACAATGTAAGTTTTATTGTTATAGAACAAGCCATAAACCCCACTGCTGCTAAAATATCCAGTTAACTATTAAACAGAATAAGTTCTGAATAAATGTTTAGTATTCAGAGCTTTGTTATCACATTGTTCTCATCACCATTTTATATATTTATATATTGAAAGAGAGGGACACCAAGCCCATATGTTTAGTGCCCTTCTCATTCAATACCACATTAACTATTGCTTACACTCATCATGAAAAGTCTCCAATGTGCGGAAGTCACGCCATGCTGGTGGCAATAATGAGATGTGGTGCAAGTGACATCCACAGCGCTTGCAAGGCTCACTGAACAGATTAACATAGCTGTGAAGCCATGTCATAAACGATCGCACAGCCAACTCTGGTAATGTTGGGGAATAGAAATGCAACATAGCTGCATGGGCATTCTCAGTCACTTTCCTGAACACATTATGCCTCGACTCAGTCCACAAGTCGAGAGTCTCGCCATATCCTTTAACCATGACCCATTCCATCAGCAGACCTTTGAATGCCACAACTGCTTTTAGTACATGGCTCAAGTTGATCTGAACAACTGCATTACTAGCGAAAGGGCGGGATATTGTGATCTTCATGTCATTATAGGACCTATCTATGTTATTGATTACATTGTCAACTTGCAGTGGCGCTACATTATGGTTACTTTGCAGCTTCCCTCTACGTTTTGTGCTGCCTGAATTAATATAAGATCTTTTCAGCGAGTTCTGACTTAACAGAGTGTGAGCAAAGGAGCTGTACTCGTGAATTTTGTCAGTCCACTTGTAACTGTTTACTAATTGTGTGTATAGCGCCTGTCTATCTTGCGTAGTTTCTTGACTCAGGAAAGTGGTGTTACCCAAGTTGAATGGCGCCGTTGGGATTGGAAGAGTATTCACAGTCTGCTCTAGATCTCGAAGGTTGATATTAACGTTGTTCAGGAGCTCCTGTAGTTCGAGAAGGAACTTATCTTTGCCTTCATCACCGTGGTCAGCGCGAAGCCCGTTTGAAAGCGTCTCAAACACATGGCTGACACTCAAACGTAAAGTTCTCAGTGAGCTTAGTGCTGAATTTAATTGATCAACATTTATTGTTTGATTCATGTTTGTTTTTAACGCTAAACGCTCACTATGTTATTGCAGCAGAACGGAAATGTAATGTACAAATAGCATAGCATGGCAGCGACGCCAGCGACCGAATAAATGTCAATTTTTGACAGCTGACAGCACACTGTTATTCTGCTGCGCTACGGTCCGAATTGGACGAAATGCAGTGTCTCCAACGAATCGGTGGAAGTCTTAAGGCCTGTATTCACTTTGATTAGTGCGAGTTCAAGTGATAAGTGTTGGTGCTTAGTGATTAGGAGAAAACACGTGTCGACAGCAATGGATTATTGCGAGTGATTAGTATCCTGCGTCGTGAAGTGATAAGAAGCGTGTTCTATTTAATCGCACTAATCAATCGCTGTTCACACGTCTTTTCTCATAATCACTAAGCACCTGCATTAATCACCTGCACTTACTACTAATCAAAGTGAATACGGGCTTATAGAAAAAGTATGGTAGGCCCTCCACACTCGGGTTCGCGGGGGGAGGGGCAATCCCGAGTATTACTGCCTGATAAATCCCGCGCCTTGTTAAAAATATTAGAGCATTCAGACCGGAGAGTGGAGACTTCACGCGAACAACTTTCTGCGGGGGACGAGGTAACGTGTGTGCGTCAGAGTCAACACAGATACATTTTTCGGAGACATCGATACACACGCACACAATGAAAATATTTAACATTAGCATGAACAAGACGTACACAAATACATGCTCACACAGGGGCGAACTGTAGATGCATGAATCTAATGTCAGATTGAAATGAACAACATAGTTCTTGACGCTATCCTTAAATTTTATCGATTACTTTACTTATAATGCAATTCATTTCACATGTGTTTTATAAACAACATTTGACACATTTTATTTTCAGGAAACTTTACGAATACCTATTTATTTGGTTAAAGTCAAAAACTAAATTTCTATTACCAGATCATGTAAAAAAATACTTAGCTGACTTACCTAAAAATTAGTAGAAAGAAATCAAATAAATTTCATTTGATGATTCGAGAATTCAGATCAGCCTTTGAAGGTAGGTAACGCAAGCTTGACTTTTTTCCGAAAAAGTGAGTAATACTGTTTATTTCTCAAAGTTTTGAATGCCGTTTAAAAAAAGCTGTTTTTTTTAATCTAATACTTTTTCATTAACTTAACTTTTAAAATCTATTAACTATTTAACATGCTGATTTCAATTGCTGACTGCAATTCAACGATGAGCAATGATGATGCTTAAGTTTTCATTTATAGTATCAGAAAGAGTTTTATGTAAACTAAAGGCAAAGGAATTGATATACAAAAAAAAAATCACAAAACGTTTTTCATTTAGAAATAGAAACAGAAATACTTTATTGAGCAATAAATAAGGTACAATAGCAGATCATAAGGCTAAATAACAAACTCTTTGTTCAACAATATTTTCCATTGTAAAAATCGCCGAGGACTCAAAACTATGACCAACAAAAAGTGTCGTTCAAAACAAATTAAATGACAGATCCCGCTTAAATTTTGCGCGCTTAATCAGTACAGTGCTACCAACATGCAGTAAAAAAATTAGAACGACCTCTTTTACGCGGGTCTTTTTATTGACATATTCCCGATACTTTTTACACAGAGTAGTTTAACCAATGCAACTTATCCACTACATGTGACCCAAATATACATGGGTAACTTATCTTTAATTTAAATGTTCTTTTATACTTTATCAGGACTTCAACTAACCAAGCTTTGATGACTTTTTTAAGCTTTCCTTTGTCCACTTTAAACTCATCTGGTAAATTACTAAAGATTTTAATACACATCATAAAGACATTACTAGAAACTAATGTTAATCTTGCTAAAGGCTTATATTTATTCCACTATAAATGTTACGCAAAATACACCATGCACGATAAATCGATAATAAAGTGGCAACACTTTTTGGTTGGTTTGGTTTTAAATTTTGTTAATTATTTGATAATATTTAGACGAAATTAAACTAAAAGATGAAAAGAAACGCCATCCTTTTGTACACTGGATGTATCTGATCTCATAATGCCAGAAAACACGCTGCAAATCGTCATTACCGTGCCATGCAGAATGACGTGCGATCGCACGTCAACTAGTTTTAACTAACCAGCATGACAGCGGTTGACAGAGAGGAAAGCTTGGCGTCTCCAGTCTGAACGCTATAAGTAAAAATATCATTAATATTTATATTCAGACTGGGGTGGAATGGAAGTAAACGCGCTCTCCTAATGCTCTTGTATACACAGTATACATAGAAACTTCTGTGTTAGTGATGATGTTGAAAAATTTGACGGCATTACCTTGCAAGGATTTATAATTTTCTTAGAATTAATATTCTCTCCCTGCTTTATGGTCCTTTCCTTTCCTTTTCTTCCTTCTTTTATCTTGTTTTCCTTTTAATGATTGGAATATTATTACTCTTTGATTGAAGCTTAGTATTGAATCATAAAAAGCTGACAGTTATTTGATTGCTCGTCAGACGAGCTGTCAAATGGCGAACGATTTGCCATCAAATCGCTTTGAGTCACAGAATCAGAGTGCCGATTCGGACCGTGGGGAGGAACTGTCACGTTCTACCTGACGTCAGTGTTTCTATTGCTACAGTAATTGCCGTGTTCTACGAAAAATGCCCAAACGAAAGGACCATCTACGGCCTACGGTACCAACTCTACTACCGTAGCAAAATCTACGGCAATCTGCCGGCCAATTCGGGCAGGTTCGGTAAAAGAACCGTATCGTACGACACGGGAAAACTTCCGAATCTAATATTCGTTAACTTGCTATTCAGAGTAATCGACTTTTAGATTCGGTTCAGATAAAATTGCCGTGCCGTACTATCGTGTGGCCACAGAATAGCTATGCTATTCGCTGATTCATTCGTTCATTTGTATTTACGGAGGTTGTTATATTTGTATTTACAGAGGTTGTTATATTCTAAGTTAAAAAGTTTATTAAGTTGAACCTAAAAGTAAACATAGAATATTTAGGTGTATAAATGGGTACTTTCCTACATTTTAGGCTTGGAATGCGGTGGTAGCCGATGGGTGTCAGCCTCACAATCGTGACGTCGCAGGTTCGAAACCCTGGTGGGCGTGTACCTATGACTAAAGTTTGTCTCTCATTAAGTAGGTACCTATATTTCACCCATCTAGTAGGTATTAGTGACAACTAGAAATTGTACAAATCATCTTTATTAAATAGATACAAAAGCTTAAGTTTACATAAATAATGCTTTATCGAACTTAGGTTAATTTAGTGAGCTTGCTTAATTTTATGTTTTTATTTCAGGTCTGAAGTTGATTGATGATTAGAACCTTACTCAGTTCCGTTCGCTGTACTCAATAAAAGAAAATGCAAAGCAAAATGTGTTTTTTATTATTTATTTTAAATTATAAAAATATTTTTTAGGCTAGGTATTATTATGTTAATACATAAACATCAACATAAAAAATCACAACATTCTATTAATAACTTCTTCCTCATTAAAAGCCTCATTAAAACCTTTATTGACATTATTCAAAAATATGTCTAAGCCTGTGATGGCTGCAATGTCATTGTCAAAATTTGGATATAGATAAGTACTTATGTTGTGCAATACTGCACAGGCATTAACTATGACGTGGCCAGTCTTTTCTGGTGTGTACTCCAACACGATATAGCCCAGCAAACAACGAAAACGTGATTTGAGTACATCTAAGCAGCGCTCCACACAATTTCAAGCTCTAATATACGTATATTTGTGTGCGCTGCAGGGCTATCAGTTTCCGCGTAAAGTAACAGTGACTTACTTACTAATAATTTTTATAACTACTCTTGAGTATTTTCTAAACAAACCAACAACAGTTGAATCAAATGCAAACCTTTCTAATCACAATTGTTTCTTGTAATCTAACAAACCTTACATAAATTAATTTTCAATTAAATGACGAATAGGCCTTCGCTCAGCATGTATCGCAGCAAGAAGCTACGGAGCCACGGAACCTTTCTGAACTGCAAGCGTTAAGCAAGTGTTTCATTCCACTGTTTCATGCTGCTTAGTTCGAACAGAGCCTTTATGTATATCACTTTATTTAAAGAAAATCAAGTTGTAAGCGGCTTCCCTGTTTCAGTCCCATCCAAACCCTATCCTTCTGGTTCAATTGAATGTACAAAATACTTACATAAATTTTGTGATCATCATTTAAATACGTTAATATTGGCTTTTAACTTTCAAAGCTTCACGAAACTTAGTTGCACTGGAGTAGGCCCCCTATTCGTCACTGTTTTGTTTTTATCCCACTTCAAAAAAGGAGGAGGTTCTCAATTCGACTGCACGTTTTTTTTAATGTTTGTTACCTCTTATCTTTCGACTGGGTGAACCGATTTTGAACATTATTTTTTTATATGAAAGCTGGTGCTTCCCGTGTAGTCCCATTTTGATTTGGTCTAGTTCTGTTCAGTCAGCCAATGTAGGTTGTTACTACCTACATACATAAGTATGTATGTAGGTAGTAACAAACCTACATTTACCAATTTTTCACATCTCACGTTTAAGTAAACGTGAGATGTAAAAAATAGGTACCTAATATAGACCATATTGCTAGGTAGGTATATTGTAGTGTTTCCTTGGCTGACCCCGACTCCAACAGTAACAATAATTGTACCTACATCATATTATCGTATAAGTTTTAAAAGAATACGCAATTAGTTCTTTACTTTTCAGTGTTTTGTTTTGGAATAGTTTTTTTTGAAGTTAGATTTTTTTTGTAAATTTTTTTGTTTGATGAGGCGTATATTTTTAATGGATAATCTAGTATTTTGATTGGGTTAGGTCAAACACTCGAACTAGGCAAGGCTTTTGATTTAGTTGTGGTCTAGCTGTTGTATATTATTATTACCTTTATGTATGTTAGGTATTAATAGATGCAGGCTAGCCAAGCTTTTTCGTAAATTTAGTCAGCTATCCGAGATCCGATCCCACCATCCGCTCAGCCGTTCCCGACCGCGATCCGCCATTACGCCGGCCTTTAGCGCCGAGTTTATATGCAAATGTGGGAATTTGTACCACCGCCATCTTTGAAATTAGCGCACGATCTTTTAGTTCTCATTCAGGCTTATGAATTGGCTATGTTTACGGTAAGGGTTTGTTTTTCTTGTAGTCGTTAGGGCGAGAAGCAAAATGAAGGTTCTGCTGACCTACCCAGCTGAGCAGTGCTAGAGCAGTCAAGGACAATCCAGGCGTCGGCCGTATCGTAACACTTCGAACGGCCTTCCGCGCGAGATGTGAGTGATAATTTATTGCGATGAGAGTTCGTCAGCTCAGCTTCAGTGTGCATTGTAAACTCCGTTAACATCCGGTCTGTACCTACTCTAGGTGTGCAGCATCATATTAACTATTTGATCACAGATAACGGAAAAAAGAAATTTGATAAACTACAAAATTTATAGTCACTTTTGTTGCTCTCAGTAATTGGTGCTAATTATCTATTCATATTTATTCTATACTTAACAGTCTAAGTACTTAGGTTTTAGTTGTTACTCAAGCAGAAATTGTTATTAGTTATCCTAAAGAGCAAGCTGTACCTTACGTGTAGGTACCTTAGCTTTATAGTATAGACGGTCCCGTTGCAGTGCTAAACTAGGGTGGCTAATCTGCTTAATCTGCGAATTATTTATTCCTTCAACAGGTAGGTATTATGACACCATTTACAACTTTCTCCTCCACTAATTCAGTTCAGCCAGCGTCGAGCGAGGACAGCGACCTTGTCGTGAAGGGCGGGCGGGCAACAAACCCATTCTTGCAATATGTCCTTTGTATTTATATTAGCCGAGTCATATAATCCTAGTATTCTCAGTTAACATGTTCACGTTAGCCCATCGGCAAATTACCCCGAATGCCTACTAACTTACTCATTTAGACGAAATTAGAAAAGTTGTAATCGCCTACAAATTCGTTTTATCGAATCGCTTTTGATTGGATTTAAGTTGTTCAGTGATTGAGGCACACCGTACTGAAGGGAAACTTTACTGAGGGAAGTATTTTTTTTTGCAATAAACCAATATTAAGTTAAATTCGCAATAAGTTTACGAAAATGGAGCTTTGATAGAGAAAATGTTTTATAGAAAATTCGAATGACTTATCTAACACCAATATCACCTGACTCAAGTGAGCAGAATTTAAACTATACAGAGATGAATACAAGTTTTTGACGAACGAGTAAGTAGTCGTGGTTAGGAATTGAACCTGATGTGTTGTTATTTTACACTTCCGCCATCGTGCAGAATTATTTCTTGAAAAGTTCAAGATGGCGTCTCAAATTGAAGCCGTGTGCCTACTGAAATTTGAAAAGCTCCGGCTCTCTGTATCGTAGCGAAATGCCTGTCAGCAAATAAATTATTGTTTAAATAGTGGCTTCTTGGTGATGGTCTTTGTCTTAGTGTGTCGCTGGATTAATTTCGGCAGTAGAGAAAGTGGCCTGGCAATGGTCGTTTCTACTAATTTAATTGACTTATGATGTCCGCTGGAAGTCGTTAGGTGAATCGACTCAAAATTAATGGTGTTAGCTTAACTTGAGTAAACGTTTAAGGAAGCTCATTTAAGTTCTCTTTTCCTTCATTTTCTGTCATGAACCGTTTGAGGTCGATCGGGGACTATAATATTTTTCTACTGCCTATTTTTATACCACTGCCTCTTCAACTGAAGAGGCCTACTTTGTTCAGATCTTTAATCCATTCCTTGTCCCATGTATCACATATCTATGATATATAACAATTGATTTACCCTTGTTATACTCGTATTTCCTGGACCGGGAACCTGTTAACTAAGCATCAACTGGGGTCAGGAAAACAGGTGCTGCATGGTTTTAAAGCAACATTGTAAGGTGAAATCAATGTGTGTGTGCATAATATTTTATTTAGTATTAATACCATATTTTGAAAAAAAAAATGATTTCAAATCAATGAATTCATATCGGGAGAAAGCGAAAAAAAATTTTTTGCAAGTCATTTAGGTTATTCCAAAAAGGATACGAGGATATCTTAGGGACCTATAAAGCGTGCTTAGCTTCTGCACTGGCATATGCCAAGCCGCAATAACTTCGGTAAAATTAGGCAAAAATAATTTGTATTGTAGAGTTGGTCAGTTTTCAAATTTTCAATTAAGAGCTAACTGCTTAATTTACCTTATTATTATTTACTTGTAAAAGTAAAATTATGACTATAATAAAACAGAGCTTTTTAGTGACGATGATTATTGCTACGGGTTCTGTTGCAAATAATATACAAAAAGGTCATAATGTTGTCACAGCGTCGTAGAATGTCGGAGAATAACGTAGCAAACTTTTTGTAGTAAGTATTCTCGTTTTACAAAAACAATTTTGCGAGCTCAAAACTCACAAAGTTGTGAGTAAGTCACAATTGAGTTTGTACATTTTTGATAAAACTTTCACAGAACTGTTAGAACTGGCTTTTATTTTGGGTAAGTAAATACGTAGTTGCGTACCTACCTATATATTTATCTATGTTTTTTCTATTGCTACTTTAAACTATTCGATTCTAGATGAACGGGCTTATGTTTATTTTTAATATCAATACTTACATCAATGGTCTCGTTCTACAACAGAGGTAATACTCGTAGGTACATACCAAGTGTCAGTTTACTTAAAATAGTAACATGATTATGCTAACAATAACAAAAAAAGTTTGAGATCTATCTTGGTACAAACACTTTGAAATGCAAAACAATGTCACGTCGAACATCGCGACATTGTCTTTCCGGCACAATTTCGTAGACTTACATCAGAGTAATTTACAGCTCCGAAGGGGCGCGTTTGCAATGGCCCAAATATTGCCGACAACCGGGAACGCTTTACTTTGAAGCCTTCGGTCCTGTTAGTCATTTTGTACCACTTCACTTTTTTCTAGTAATGTTTAGCGTAAAAAGGCTTTATGAACAAAACTTTGATTACTGATATTATGCGGCCTGTGCTGACCCATTCACGAATAATTTGGCATCACAATGGCGGCTCGAGGGTTTGTTGCTTCGGTAAACTCACGCACCCGTCGTGTTTGCTAGAGTTTCCAGACTTGTAGCATTTTATCAGCAAACCACAAGCAAGGCAGCAACGCATTGGTGACACCTCTGGTGTTGCAGTTGTTCATGGGCGGAGGTGATCACTTTCCATCAGGTGACCTTCCTGCTCGTTTGAGCCCTCCCAATTACATAAAAAAAATACTTATTCACCTACAAGATACGGTTTCCCACCTATAAAGAGTTGGTGATTGACCAATTGACAGCGTTAGGGCGTAATTTGGCACAGTTAACGTACGCAAACGGCCTATCGCGTTTATATCGCCAAAAGAGTTGTTTCGACTAAAGAGTACTTATTCTATTTAGTCTTCGGTAAAGACACTATAGCCATTCTGAAGCGGGGTTACAAAACCGAAAGCAAAGAGGTTTTTGTTTCATAATAGAGTTGTAACTGTACGCACCAATTCCATAAAAAATCTTCTGTCACTTTTGCAGTGTCAGTGCTCACAAAAAGGTATTTCATTAAGAGAGAGACCGAGATTTACTGTTGGTATAAAACGCAGGGCTGCATAAAGTTGGAAGTATGCGCATATAAAATATTACAGTCTGTCTCGTTTGAATGGGCGATCAAGTGGACTCGTGAAGTGCCCATCGGCGGCGACGCGACTAAGGGAGTTACTACCGAATTGTGTAGGATGATACTTAATTCTTCAGATTATTACTTCAATGTTTTTCTTCCACGTTTTCATGCCAGTCTTACCCTTTTTGGTTTAGGTTTCAGATTTGATAAAAATCTTTTTTTTTTTAGAATTTCCTAACCTCCACCATCAATTTCTTGCAACCTTTGTAAATCACTAATTTAGCTATACCGTTCAACTTTACTAACAAAACTTAATAAAATCGTACAATTCACACATAAAGAAGTCTTTTAATTTTAGTTTGTTTGATTTTTTGTTTGTGATGAATAAACTCTAAAACTACTGGACCTATTTATGGAATTCTGATACTAATATAACGCTTCATTATATTGCAAAAAATATCCCACGCGGGTATTGCTGTTGGTAAAAAATAATAATTAAATAGATATACCAAATCAGTCACCAGGACCGTGGGTTATCTAATGTGCTGGTGGAAGGTGGAGCTTGCAGGTCCATCTAATTCTTGTTTACTCGCTTCAGGAGACTCAAACTGTAATGCTCTGGAAGCACTTACGCCGGAAGCTTATTCCACTTGAATAAACTAGATGAACAGTCTTGCTTTAGGCTGATATCGATAGCATAATGTTTTGATGAAATGCCAATCTGCGTTTATCCGATGGTGAAAAGTGAAAAGGTGCCGGAATTGAGTAATTTATAAGTAATTTATTCGTACACTCACCAAAATATGTTCTGTAGAAAACGGAGAGATAAGCTGATTTCCGGTGCCTTTAAGACTTTGCTGTAAAGTGTATGATTAAGCTTTGGTAGCGTCTGGAAGTTCAGCTTTCAATTTAGACACTTGTTGTTTCGAATAAAAATAAAAAGCCTTTTATTTCTTGCCAAGAAAAATAGTTTTAAATTTCTTTAGGTATATTAATAAATAATAAGGATTATAATAGTGAAGATTAATGTGAATTAGAACGGATAATTATAAATAACTTTAAAAAAACTGTCTGAAGTGAAACAACGGTTCGTATTGCATTGGGATTGGGAGAGTTTACCTTCAACTCAAGGCAGTTTCTCAGTAATTACTAGCCTTAGAATGATGACACCAATGGTGTAACTAGATCTTCGGATTATTGCAAAATATAGCCTAAAAATAAAAATTATAGCCTGGGATATCCGCTTATAATGTAGCTTCATAATTGTGAAATAATTAGTTTAAATCATTCTAGTGGTTAAAATGTGTATATCTTATTTTACAAAAACCCACAGAAGATCAAATCTTACCTCTTTATAATATTGGTGTATGTGTGGGTAGATTGTAAGCGCTCCTTGTGCTGTAAATGGGATCAAGTTAAAAACGAAGGGAACAAGGTACTCGTAGTCAGGTCAATTAAACTACCTACTCGTGCACACGAACACACTGCTCGGTCTTGATGATGGTTTTGTGGAGTCTTGTTTGCTCGACCAAACAAGACTCCACATGTCCGACCTGACATAGACTCACCTAGAAAATTTTGTCATTTCTTTTATGTGAACGCGCTGTGTTCTTTTGAAATTGAAATAAATGATCTTTTTACCAATATTATTTTTTTATGTTTGTTAGTTGTAAGTTGAATTATCCTACTGTTATTTCTATCTTATTAATTAAGGAAGTTAGCAAGAACCCCGTCTTCACAGGTGAAAGCTTCCTCCAAATTTTGCCAAATATCCCGGTCTTAGGCTACTTCGGTCCAGTGTGGGCCGGCGATTTTTATTATTTCGTCCTCCTATCTCGTGGTGGGTCTTCCTCTGCCTTTATTCCCCAGCCGGCCCTTCCACTTCTCGAATAATTATCGCTTACTTAGTGCGAGTGAGTATTAAATTCTCACTGAAGGTAAAACACAGGACTACATAAAGTCGGAAGCGACGTGCTCATAAAATATTACTGGTCGTCTCGACGGAATGGGCGATTAACTGGACCCGCTACTCGCCCGCCGTCGCCGCAAACGGGGAGTTACCGACGGACTCGGTGGTAACCTCGATTCTTGAAAACAATAGAAAGCTAGCCTGATAGTATCAAAGATTCGCTGTCGTGCCGGGAAGTAATGATCTCGTTCGTGGGGCACGAATTATCGCAAGCTTAGGTATGGTTGTCGGGGATAAGAGTTGGAACAAATCAAAGAGCGATGGAGTATTCCCAGTGACTGGCAGAGTGCATACACAATACTATCATACAAAACGCGAATAATAAAAGTAAAAAAAAAGTAAAAAAATATCTTTATTCATATAGACTTATAGAAAGTACTTATGACAAGTCATATAGTAACAAAAAAAAAATTTACTAAAATAAACTTACATAAAATAATGCTATGATAGTAAATATCATAATTAAACATAATGTGACTCTACCACCGGTTCGGAGGTTGTTCCCGATCGAGAAGACTCCGGCAAGAAACTCGATGGTTACTCTTTTCAATCTTGTTTTTTAACACAAAAATTGAATTGACAGAGTAAAGTCATAACAAAAAAGTGTGCAGAGGAGCAGATTATACCTAAGATGACCACAAATTCTTATCATTTAAGAAATCCTCAACACTAATAACCTCGCTTCATTAACTTAGCTTTAATTTGTGACTTAAACTGGTGAAGAGGCAGTTCAACAAGAGTTTGCGGAATCTTTTTAAAATATTTAACACATTGACCAACAAATTATTTTCCTACCTTATGCAGTCTTAGACTGGGAGTTACGAGCTTATTTTTATTTCTAGTATTGAGTTTATGAACATCACTGTTTTTCTTGAAGAGATGCAAGTTTTTACGGACATATACTACATTATCATAAATAAATTGAGAGTACACCATTGAAATATCTATCTCTTTGAATACTTCACGAAGCGAGTCGCGTGGTCTAAGGTTGTAAATGGAGCGGATGGCTCTTTTTTGAAGAATAAAGAAATGTCTGTCTGAGCCTCTCTTGATGAGTTACAATGTGTCGGGCGTAGACCACAGTTCGCCCGGCATTCGGTAGACGTGAACGCCGAATGCCGGCTGAACTGTGGGCTGAAATATCAACCAACTGGTTGCCCCAAGTAATAATATTAAACCTTTTTAGATTATTTAACTATCTTAGATGCTAAGCGCAAAGTAGACCTAAAAGGCAATGGCGGGATGAGATGGACTGTCACTTAAAATATCGGACCACCACCGTAGTTTTGGACTGTACGGAGTGGGTAAGTAGTAGAGAGGCCTCTGCCCAGCAGTGGGACTTTGTATATCTATTCAGTTAAGTATTTAATTAATTTATATTTCAACAGTTTGTTGTAGGCTTAGATGTATTTTTTTTATTAAAAGGTAATCTTTTACATAACGACCAAGTCATATTTATTTTTGTATTTACTTATGTTTTAGAATATGGCTAAATTCAATTGTATCATCTCGAGTACAGAACTGGTTCTTACTAAGGTATATCCATTGTTAAAAATAGATACTCGTAGATATACTTTATTGCACAAAATAAAAACAATAACAGTAATATTTCAATCAAACAAACGATTTAACAATTTGTACAAATTAGGCGGCCTTATCGCTATAGAGCGATTTCTTCCAGGCAATAAATGAATGTTTTTTTTAAATAACGAAATAATTAAAGTCCCTTGCTGCATAGAAGCGGAAACACGCGATTATTATACCTGAATTTTAAGTTTTGCTAAAAAATATCGCATAAAACATCTGCCTAAAAACGAAAAATGAAAGTAAACGAAGCAATTGAAAAGAAACCAGTCACGTCTCACTACATGTTTCATATTCGCGCAGTTGAATCCGCCGTGAATAGAACATGCCATGTTTGAATATCTGTGGAAATCGAATCGGTCGCGTTCCCGGATACCCGCGAACGTTCTGGAGACCGCTTCGCGTCGCAACCCACTTATGCAGATGCCCTTGTAAGACTTTTAGAGAAGACACAAGTGATTTCCTACCACCTTTGACAACCCTTTGCCTACTTTCGATATGCTATCGTTCTGAGACTCAATCGTGTGAAGTCTAAGTTTTATTTGATAAAACGGTGAATTTTGCACAAGAATATGATCAGATTTCGTCATTCAGCAGCAAAAAATAAAAGCCATTTAGACACAAGTGTATGAATGAATTTGTTTGAGAATATCTTTCGTGATTAAATTTATTGGTATTGAATTCATTCCTTGTTCACTTGAATCGAATAAATTAAGCATGTCGAAACAATGAGATGAACATTTTAATTTTATTCCATGAATAATAGAGAGCAATAATTTAAATCGAAATACAGAATCACAGTATAATCGAGTAGCTTTTCAGAAATTATTTATTTCCAGTATGGGTGCACCCAGTTGGAAATAAAATGAACAACAGGCCTGGTTTCTCGATATGGAGATTAATTAAGTAGTAAAAGCTCGGAGCGATTCATCTCTATAAATGGCGAGGGATTTAGCGATACGGTAAGTGGTGATAATTTGTTGCCTTTGGGATCTCAAGTTTGCGTTGGCTTGGCGCCCAACGTGGGGTACGTGACTCGTACATTTTCTAATGATTAACGTGATTGGGATAGACACAAGGTACATATAGTGCTAGCAGTACATCCCGAAATTCAGTAAAAGGCTGCAAATGGTGTTAAAAGCATGAAAATCTGTAAATGACAATGTACGAGTATCTGGAGGAGGCCAAACTTGCTGCTTTTTTTTGGCGTACAGATAGCATCAATACGAATGAAATTTCATGTAATGGATGAGAAAGTACGAAAAAAATAAAAAGTATTGAGGTAATAGGTATGTATTAAACCACTTGATTTGTTAAATCCACACTGTATTTTTTTACCATATGTGAAAGTCTCGTTTTTGTATAGAAGTCTTGTTATGAATTTGTTGGCTTACCTGCAGACCAGGTGATTTGACGATTCCCTCTAAGAGGACACAGCACGGTCGAGAGAATTGAAAAATAGGTGTTGGTAAAATCTATTTCAAATTTTTCAAATTCATTTATTCGTCATCACAGGTGGTGTCACAAGCTGACAAGTTATTATAATATTAAAAAAGAACTCCATGATGCGCCTTCTGCGGCAAACGAAATATATCATACAATTGAAATTAATACAGTCTTTTTTACATTGGATTAGAATTACAAATTAAAACAATAATAATAAATTTTAAAAAAATCCTTAATGATTTAAAATAAGTAATTAGGTCAGATTAATGTCCACTTAATTACAAATAGTGTCAACACAGGGTTATTTTAAAACAAATCACAACAAACAACAAATAAAATAAATGAAATGTCTATAATTTAAAATGAATGTCCATTAAGTAGTCATTCAAATCATAATACCATTTTTCCACTAACAATCTCGACAGTACACATTTAAATCTATTAACATTGTAGTATTTCAGTGGTTCAGGAAGTTTATTGAACCCTTTTGGGGCCATTGTGTATACTTTTTCGCATTAATGCAGTTTTACATGGTTTGGTACAAAGTTTAGAATTTCTTGGTCAAAGATTAGGTACATGCATTTTTTTTTCAAATAAATGAGGATTCAGCTTAACAAAAATACACAATTCTAAAATATACGAAGACGGCAACGTTAACAATTTTAGAGTTCTAAAATATGGTTGACAGCTTTCTGTAGGCTGCAGACCGCAAATAGCTCTAATGCAACGTTTTTGAGCTCTAATTAGCGACTATTGCTGGCTTTTGCAAACCTCGAGCGCCCCACAGAGTGCGATAGAGACAATTGCAAATTGGACCGAAACTACCTGTCAAAAGATCACAAAATCGACGTTTCGTAGTCCCCTGATAACTTTTCGAAAAATTGACCGATTTAGTTACTTTTTTCATTAAAAAATAAAAAAGGACTGTGCCAGTGTTCCTATGTTATCCTTTTTTTTTTTAAATAGTCAAATTAGTTTTCTGGAGGTTTGAACACAGCGGAAAATCTAGCGTTTTTTTTGATTTTTGAAGGATCATACCTATCTCTTTTAATAATTAATTTAGTGCCACTAGATTTTTTTGGAAATAAATATTTATCTACTAGCAATATCCAGGGAGGAAACAGGGGACTACGTGTGTATGGAAAAAAGGCGTTTCTGTGTCCTCTTGTTTTTTATTCAACTTCCAAATTAAACTATTTTAATGTTAAATTGCTTGGCGAACAACTCTGAATTGATATTTTCGTACGGCTACGACAATAATGGTCCTAATTCGAATACTGAATCAATTATACTTTGCTTTATGCTTATTTGGTAAGTCAGTTATGTGTTTGTTTCATTCTCACACTTAAGCTGCTGAACCGGTTTAGATGTGTTTTGTATAGAAAAGGATCGGACCGTAGGAGCTTTTTCTTAGGCTAGGTATCCTTTTGTCCCCCCCATGAGCCTTCGCCTTGTCGTGGCGGGGGGGCTTAGTACTGGTGGTAGGTGGAACCACCGGGAAGCTAAGAGGGCTCAGGCATGGCAGTGCGGTGGACTTCCCACCCACCCATTGCCTGCCGCCGGGCGTGGTGGTGGTATGGTGCTACCACTGCCCACCCAAAGGGGCGCCCACGGGCGCAGCGCCTTAGGGCGCGAGGTGGGAGCCGCGGTGCACAACCGTTTGGAGGGGGTCAGTGATCCGCGGCTGGCCCCCCCTGTGCACTGCGGCTCGGCGGGGCCGCACCGCCAGATGTGGCAGCGGATCCACCTTTTAGGTGGATCGTGGTTGCGGACCTAGTAGGGTCCGCGTACGGTGGGAGCCAGCGGGCTTGAGTACGGGGGTGCTTTTGCCCGCAATGCACGGCTTTCTCCCCGACGGCGGAAGTACCTGCGTGCTCCAGGTACTTCCGTGGCCTCCCCCCTTCATTGGGGGGTCGGCTGGAGGGGGCTCCAATACGGGGAAACACTGGCGGCGGGGCGTTGCGAAACTTTTTAGGGACCCCGCCTCGCCGCTGAAGTGTTGAGGTCGAGTACCGTGGGGTTTTAGTCGGTAGAAGTCCGACATAACCTCGTCGTTCCCCCGAGCGACGAGGTATCCATGAGGATTTCCCCACGATAATAAATAAAAAAAAAAAGGTATCCTTTTGTGAAGAGGCAAAAAGGGCATGAGTTAAGTTTGTATGAAAATTAAAACCGCTAACGCTGTTTGATTCAAATCATTCATTGTTTTTTTAAATTATTTCTTATCTAATTTATGTGAAAAAAACTAAATGTGAGATTGAGACGCTATCAAAAGCAAATAATATTTATGATAATAAAATGAGTGTTTTGTGAACAAAATTACACAGTAAATGTAGAATTAAATATCTTTAAGCAAGCATCGTGAGATCGTCGGGGCCTAGTGGTTCAGCACCCCAACTCGGATCGCGTGGTCCCGAGTTCAAATCTGGCCAGAACCAGAATCTTCGTGTTCATTGTTATATTTCCGACTACCTCTCCGGTGATGGAAAACATCAATAAAAACCAAATTAACCCAGATATCGGCGAGAGGCTGACCACCTACCACGTTGGGTTCTAATACCATTGGTGAAAAGTGGGCTTCTGAGTGTTCCGTTCACCATGACGGCAACAGTCACTTGCTTCCGACTACCCCGTTTGGGACAAAGTCGTGATGGTATGTTATGTTACGAAAGCATCACTCAAATCATATTATTAATGGATATATTGATATTACTTACTGAATCAAATATGAGTTATTCCTTTTACTTAGTTCGGATGGATTGATTTGAAGAGGATAACTTCCCTACGCCGGCATCTAATATAGGCTTTGATTTGTACCAGTCATGTTCAATATAGTCGAAGTGTCGTCCACAAGTCATGTTGAGCCATTAACTTGTGGAGTACACTTCACTCGGGATAAGATGACTAATGGATCGGGCAGCCATGCGTGTTGGCGCCCAACGTGGGGCCCAAATTGGCACAATTTACCTGAGACGACTTGGACTATAATCAGTAATTTAAACTGTAAAAATCATTTCAAATACGTAAAAAGATATTCAGATACTTTCAGACAAAGTTGAAAGCAGGTAACCTAATTTGCAAAGTGATTTAGAAGATTTTCGCCGTTGAAAGCAAAGTTAACGGATAGCGCACGTTTTAAACATTAATGGCGTTCCGCATGGCTAATGAATCGTCTATCACGTGGGTGTAGGCCACGCGCTTTTTAATATTTCAGTAGGGACAGCTCAACTTTCGTGAAGGGCCGTCAAGGGCGCATAAAGATTACAAGTCGGCGTTGAGCGACATCGCATCCCGGCCGAGGGCTGCAACGACCTTGAGCCGGCTGCCCTACTTAGTCCCGGGCCCCGTGAGCGGAGCGAGCCCCCATTGTTGCTGCCTTTTTCACACAGGTGATCGAGAATTTCGGCATTCACTAGTCCATGTCATTCTCGTGAGTGCTGAATGAGTAATCACTATCAAAATAAAAAGAGATTTTGGTCTTTTTCAAGGGGCAGGGCTCAGGTCGAGGCTCGCGCACCTGGAGGCTGCGCAGGGGAAGGAAGCGGAGGGGTGGCGGGTGCAGGGGTTCGGGGGGGCAGGGGGAGGGCGCGCCCAGTCCCGCGCCGAGCGCCGCTCGGGCCGGCCGCGCTGTTCCACAGGCCGCATGAGCGCGCCGGCGTGCTAGCGCAGCGTGCGCGGGTGTGGTATGCCCGCGCGTCGCAGCCATGGCCCCCATTATGGTGGCCTTGGCGCTGCTAACTTTGCTGCCCGGTGAGTGAATGCCCGCGTGGCGACGCAACAGGCGTCCGCCGCGCCGCCCGCGTTTGTTTACCCCCGATCTAGAATCGATTGGATGGTGAGCTGAGGTGTTGTGTGTGTTGGTCAGAGGATGCGATAGATGAAGCGCGAGAAGCAGAGGTAACGCGGTATGAAGGACGGCTCGGCCGAGCGGATAATTCGGTCGAATTGGTCAGGTAACATAATTTAGAAAAAAACTGTTCCAGAGGACGTTAAGAGCATAAACGTTACAATTCGCAGCTAATAAAATAGAGATTTCCCCAGAGCACATAGTGGGTACAATGTGTGAACTCGACGGCACGTGGGTCAAAGGCTATAACTCGCTAGACTTTCCATTTCCACGTCTTTCAGGTATACGACGCAATAAAAGCGGAAAAACTCCTGTTTTACGAGTGAATCTGTACCTGGCTCGCCAGTTAAGCGGACGCGCGTCTGAAATCCCAATCATTTGCGTGCCGTTAAAGCGAGAACATTTTATGGGCGGTCCGCAATCTACATGATTAATTAAAATGGGATTGTCTTCTAGTGGATTGCCTTTCCTTTATTATTGGCTAGCCAATCACTGAAAGACAATCAGTTCTAACTTCCTCTATTGTCCGCGCCCCGAGATTGCAAAGACACGTCACCTTAGATGTTAATCGAACTCGCTTTAGCTTCAGGATAAGCTAGCCTTACATCGTAACATATTTTATTACAACGATAATAATTCCAGGATCTGAACATAAAATCTCCTATTAAGTTCGGAATGCATTTCATTTAAGTACAATATTATCTTGAGTAGGTATCTAATTGTTTCATTTTTGTAGGTGTATTTGCAATATCAACTTGTAAAATAACGCGTATTTATTTGGAGCACATAATGAGAACACTTGAGAAGGTACATAATAGAAGTGACCTTATTTAAAAAAAAAAAATCTTTAAAACTTCATCCAGTCGAACGCGGAATTAGGCTCAAATTAAATCAATGCTTCCTCTTTCTTTAGTACTGGGATACTCAAAGAGCGCAAGTTCAATATCAGGGCGTATTTGACTGCCTAACGTACTAATTGCACTAGCTCACCAAATCAATTATAAAACAGACTCCGTTGTTAATTAAACGGCACTCATTAGCCACACCACGGTAGGTAGCGTCAATGTTAAAACCGCACCTAACTGCCCAATTACCCACTACACAATAGTGTCCTATTCCAATTGTGTATTTACATGTAGAATTTTAATACCTATAAGGTTTCATCACAGACAATTTAAACATAGTTTAACCATACTACATAAAGGAATAAGTAAAAAGAAACCGAGCTAGGTTGATAGTGACACAATCAAGCTCCGATATTACATCGGTCATCTATCATCTAAATATCAGTTGAAGCTTTTTCATCAAATCGATGGAATTCGAACAATGGCTCGTTCTCGGGGTCATTTTAACTATAAAAACTTCGAATAACTCTGCCTCTGGAATGAATGTGAATGCCTTAGTCAACATCTTTCTGTTTTACAGAAAGATGTTGACTATACCAAAAGTGAAAATGCTTTCATGCAAACTAATTGTAGCGTTAGAGCTTCGTCTATTTTTTAAGCAATTACGACCACGAATATTTCTGAAAAACTAAAGAAATTATTTGTAATTATACGCATAACTGACGCGCTTCTTTGTCAAGCGACTGCTCTACAAAATCGATTTGCTTCGAATTGAATAGGTTCTCTGATATTATAAGCAGAACGTATCAATTTAAGCACACATTTCAAATGCAAACTAAACCTCCACACCCCAATAGCTTAATCGTCCATTATTCAGCTGTCGGCGCGAGAATCGCTTGGCTCCGTAAAAACAATGTAGCCTTCATCGAAAATAACGTACCGCGATTCAAACGTCCGCCGGCACAAAAGAAAACAAATTGTTTTACACGAAGGTGCCAGCAAGTAGGTAATCGCTGAGATTTATGGGGGGAGTGTATTGTCGTGGGCATTTATCATTTTCGTGCCATTACGTCCAGTGCTGGTAAACGATTCAAAACTTGAATCTTTATACGACGTTACTAGGTCTCAGTTACGAGTTGCGATGATGTTTTACTTGAATCAAAAACAACTAGAGTTGTTATAATCTGGTAAAATACATCGCTCACAAAATAACACACACGTTGTTGTTTTTAGACATAGAAAAAGAGCATTACAACTGATAGAATAAGTTTAAAATAATATTCGATAAGGAATTGTAAAGGGTAATATTTTCAATAATGTTTAGCGAATTACGACAATAACTATACAGTACAATAAAGATTTAATCTGGAATGATGAGGTTTATACTATATTTCGATTTGGCAGTGGCAATATTTTTTTGAATTTCTTTCTCACCCTAGGCAGGATAATTATACCAGTTTAGAAATTATTCATCAAAAAACTAGCAGAAGGTCGTGGTTTTCCTCCCCTGCAATTTCGTTAATTTTAATAGTATTTCTTCTGATGGTGGTTAAGCCAATACCCATCCATTGTAGGGATGACTTGATTTCAATGATGGAGGCCTTTCCCAGCAGTGGGACAGTATATCTAATTACTTTACTTTACTTCTCCTGATATTGCAAATAACGAACATAAATTAGAGAACAAAACTTACGCTTACCTATCTTAGTTTTTTTATTTTACTCGTATTATTGAATCCAAAATTAACAAAAATTACAAATGAATTCCAATAATGTCATTTTCAAGTAACTGTTACGTCGTTACGATTTCAAACGCAAAGAGAAAGAAACTGTGGTATTACACAAGTCCTAAATAGAAGTTATTCATTTTTTACAGATTCTGAAGTGTTCCCCTACAAAGAATCCTTTCGCGTTATGAGTTGTCTCAGCAGCATGTTTTCTTATCAGTCCCTTTGACCGGGCATTCAAAGAGAACGGCTTTGCGTTAAACTCCCGCGTTATAATGAAAAAAACGTACAAATAATGCTATTATTGTGCATTCAATGTTGCACTCTTTTATTATTGTGATTATTACTTTTGTGAACACGAGAGTGCAGATGTGGGGATATTCAAATGTTTATTAAAATATCAATGACAGTCAAATTTAGGAGACACGGAAGAACTCTATACAAAATCTATTTGACCCGACTAAACAGGGTTATGATGAGTTTAAGAATTTAAACGACGACACTATAAGTAAAGCTAATAAATATCTGCATATAATTTAGGTTAGAACTTACTAAGCCGCTGTTTATTTTTTTTCATACGAGGCATTGGTTCAGCTATTCCAGTATTTGTTGCGTTAGAGCATTGCAATCGATTAAATAGGTGAAAAAGTGTTAAGCTGATTGCATAAAATCGTGATGCGTCGTTATTTGGACTTAATGATTTCATTAATTGAACTAGTCTCTAGACGCCATGTTCAGTTAATTGATATTTTTATGAATGTTCGGCGGGTTTCAACTTGAGCCTTCATCGGTAGCTCTGAAGTTTTGTTCAATGATTAGGTTTTGAAAATATCGTTTAGGGGCAGTGAAATGTTCTTGCCAGCCAGTCATGCCTCTTGCTGTCATGCTGGGTTCTCGCGCAACAAGCCCGGTGAACAATAGCTCGTTCGGAAACTCCTGTGATTTACTGAGCGGTTCCTGTTTGTGGGAAACCGAAAGTTAATTGGTATCGATGCAGATTTATGTTTTCAATTTCACAGCCTTTCGGCCTTCCCGGCCCTTAGCTTTGGCTCCTGAGCCTTCAATCGAGTTCCGACCCGCAGGAGGCATAAATAAGTTTCGCAAAAAGGTGAACCAAATGAACCCGCTTTTATAGTTCTAGATTTTTATAGTTCTAGCACAGATTGATTAATAGTTATTAAAATAGCAGATAATTCACATCAATAGAAAAATGTCAATTTGCTTAATCCTAAATGCGTGCTGTCATACTCGTATGTCATTGAATTGAACCGCAAGATTCGCATACAAATGCTCTACGGGGCTGTTAACAATCAACTGCCAAATGGGAGTTCCATGTCCCGGCAGCTGGTCGGTCATTTTCACGCGCAAGTTCGTGAAGTGACAGGACCCTGGTTATAGTTCGTTGCAATTTTAAGGGTTTTTATTTCAATGGATGTGATTAACAAAAGTAAAGGTAATGATTCTGTTATTGGCTTATTTGAATACTCACACAACCAGATATAATGACCAAATATATCAACCCACAAATGTGTCTGTACCTCATTAATTAGGCTAAATCGTTCAAGAATTCATTATTTGAAAAAGTTATATGAGTTGGCTAATCTTTTTCATCCCTCAAAGTTAAATTTGGTTGTAGGAACGTGGAATGCGGGTAATTACGTTTTCGCAAAGTTTTGATAAAGAGAGATCTAATCAATTACCTGTGTTTCATTTGTTAATAATATCACATTTGTTTGTTCGAGTTACTGATGTATAGATTAAATTACATTGACCCAGAATTTTTATGATATTGTTATACTCTTTTTGCTTACTAAAAATCATCATACTTCATAATGATTAATTGTTGAATGAAACATTGTTCTAAATATGCTCCGGAAAAAATGAGGACATACTATGTCCGTTCTAGGATTTGAACCTCTGGATTTTAGTACGAGCGCTCTTACAAGAGCACTGAAGCGTTAGTTGACATTTTGGAAATATAAGCGTGTATATCGGGTTTAGATTCCCACCGGATATGAAAGCTCTTTTTATACTTCGGTACGTTTTATGTGAAAAACGCTATTATAGTATTGCGTTCTTAGTAGCCACGTATAAGTTCTAAAATCTAGATTTTCAATGTGCTTTCAGATTTTATTATGTTAGGATATTCGGTGCGCTCTCTGGGGAGGGAGGGAGGGAGGGAGGGACTCGTTCTTATAGCAATATTGTCTTAAATAAAATGCAGACTTCGTGCTACGAGAATTTTTAGCTTTAAGTTTTCTCAATAAACTCTTCTAACTTGCGTTTAGTTCCTTGTTATTACGATTTGAGTTTTTTTATAAAGATGGCCTCATTAACATTTAGATCTGAATGCTTTCTTTGTCCAACCTTACTGGAAGATTTGACCTTAAAACCTTTACCGTGAATCTCAGTTGAGCTTCCTTACTCCTCACAGAGGTTCTTTTGCAATATGTCAGTAGAATTAAAAGCTTATTTTAATGGCCTGTCTGCCAACTTCCTACAACGAGGGATGATTTGCCTGTCAGGTTTTTTTTCGCTTTTCCATCAAACACTGTTTCATCCATCTACTAATCAGCGCTGAGAGCATTTGTTAACTGAATGTTATGTCAAGCTGATTCTATACTACTTTCGCCGTATTATGATATCCCTGACAGTTCAAAATTGTCAATTATAGTGATGTAATGAAGGTAATTTAATCGAGTTGGCAAAGGAAATGGAATCGGATTTAAAGATTTTTAATTTTTAAATAAATTTTTAATAAACGGGTTATGGCTATAAGTCATAGAATAAAACGCGGTATCTAGAAAATAATAGTTTAAAAAAAGCACACAAGGCAGACGCACTCGTACTGATGCGAATGACGTGATTACAAAATGGTCGCTCCTAATCATCGATTTTTTGTCGATTCAGTAGTGTCAATACACTATCGAATGGCGTTCCTTTTCACACATCAGGCGCTGTAAAGATATATTAATTTATTTTTTTACTTCATGTATAAACAGTTATTAATAATAATAATAATTTACTTGATAAGATTCGAAAGGAAAATAGTTTTTTAATAGTCTAAAATTATTTTGCCATTTTCTCTTTATTTAGTTTGAAATAGTATGCGTGACACGGAACAATAAGAGCTGTCAGGCATATCTGACTAACTAAAACACAGCTAGAAGAAAAAATATCTGTCAATTAAAGCACACTAAATAAGCGGCAGCCCATAAGTTTCGTGTCATAGAATGTATGACGAGTATTATCAACTGCTAATACTGTGGATCTGAACAGCCGCCTAGAGAGCGTGTTTTATTCGAACCTATCAATTTGCCGTGATCAGTCCATCAATCATAATATCTTGGGCATGGAAAAATATTTTTGTACCAATTATTGGCAGGATGTTGGTCTGGGCGAGGCTAAGCGCATTTATTATTTCTCGGCAAAATTAATGGGGTTTAAACCACTTTCAACATACACGATTATATATAGGTATGTCTTTTTTTTTATATTGCCCGTCAAGATGACCTCACTCCACCTGATTGGAAGCGGTAGTGAGGTCCAGATATGAGGTTGACAAGCCCAGTCATTCAAACGAATCACTCATGATGATTATTGCTTTGTTTATTTTAGCATTTTATATTGCTTGTTTTTCATAGCATAGAAAAATTCATATTTCGGACCGTTATAAACTCAAGCAGGATTAAGGTCCGAAATTAGATTTATCTTTCGATATCATCATAACGATGATGACTTTTTGTAACACTCATTAATTTAGCACGTTCTTACATATTAGGTTAATTTCAAATGTGTAAATAAATATTTATTTCCTAGTTCTACAAATACCCTGGACACGTAAACAGTTCTGGAACGCTCTTGTTTTCTATAGACTGCCGTAACGAAATGGCCCTCAATAAAAAATGAGGGAAAGGGCGTTATCTAAATAAAAATCTAAATGATCTTCCGTCACATTACGAAAATTACTCACTTATTTTGCTTAGCTATGTCGATGGGATCGAACCTATGGGAAGAAACATTTACATGAAAAATATGTTTGTGCTGTGTTTCGGTAGTATCAATGATATCTTAATTATTGTGTAAATTAGTCCGTGAAACCCATTTTGTCCATTTATCAAGGTCTACTTGATTCGAGGACAAAACGAAACCTTAAAAAAAAGTTACCTTTAGTCTTTTATTGTCCTCTGATTAAGCAGGCCTTCAAAATTCAGGGAAAAAAGAGCATTTCTAACATTTTCAATTTCATATAATTTTTTCGTTATGATAAGCGTTATGGATGTAAATTCTTCAAAATCATCTAACAAAGAAAAAAAAATCAAGAATTTATCTCAACAGATCGCGCTACAGTGACCGAAAAAGTGACTCAATCCAGAAATTTTCAAAAATTCATAAAAAAAATCATAACTCGAAAATTACAAAATATCGGGTATCCATACATGGGGGTATTTCCTGAGTGTGAAAAAGCTAAAAAAAATCATTGACGTGTATGTTTGGACCACCCTGTAAAGGAAGGAAGACATCATATTTGTTGAATTTAGCCGATCCCAATATATTAAATAACTAATTTTATTACAAAGTGCGCTTTAGTTTGATCGAGCTCAAGTGATTATTATAATCAGAACACATGTAGTTATTCTGTTTATTGGATAAAGTTTCAGGTTCACTGAGGTAAAATATATACAGGCATTTATTTGTTCAAACGCAGGGTTGGAAGCGAAACAAAAATCGGCCAGTGCAATCAATATAAGTAAACAGTAAATAATGGACGGACAGCAAAACAAATATTTCACCGGGAGCGGTAATGAACGTGCAGGCACACAAACAAATAAACAAACACACGGGCTAACTTATTTCATTCAGTACACAGGAACGCACTGGAGTTAGTTTTTATTAGATAAGCCGAAAGGGTAACGGTATTTTTGGAAGGAGTATTAACATTGTTTTGATTATACGACAAGGTCCTGTTGGTATTAGGACGATTATGATTAAAACCTTAAAGAGTGATCCAATTGTACCTTACGAAATTTTATTTAGTTTTTTAAATGAAAGTTCGCAAGCTTTAATTAAATCACCCTTTATGTTAATTTCGACTTTTATTCAAACGTCATGACATGATCTTAAAAGCTTGTAAAAGAAACCACAAAAACCAACTATAGGTGCATAAAAATCAACAAAAAATATACACGGAACCATTTACGCGCCGCACCTAGATACATAGTTCAACGCACTCCTTAACGTCAACCCACAATGTGATCTGTTTGCGGATGCATGGATGAAGGTAGTTGAGGAATGTCTGAGTTTCTGTGAGCGGGGCGTATGAGAGTGTCTATGTTTGTGCTGTCCCAATTGTGATATTGTTAATCTGTAATTCGATTTCAATTAATTTAATATAATTCAATTATTGTAATTGGCATCTGCCGTTTAATTTGAATTAAAATAAATAATAATAATATATAATATGCGCCAGACAACACACCTCTTGTAATGGTCTCGAAGTAGGGATTATTATCCCTTTGTTACGAGGTACCACACAAGGAAATAAGCCAGGGGCGTCTCCCAGCACACCCAGACCCGAGTCAATTCAGAAAAGATCGTTTCCTGAATTGACCCGACCGGGAATCGAACCCGGAACACTACGGAAATCAGGGCGAGAAACCGTGCTACAGCGCACTGCGCCAATCGTGTCGTCCAATAAATAAATAGTTGTGAATGCGCCAAGACTAATTTCTTACATTTTTTAATATTTTGGTGCTCCACTTTCAAAAAGACGCGCGAAATGAAAAATGCATCTCACCTCAATTTTTATTAATGTTGAGAATAGGGGTAATATGACGAGGCACAGGAAACCGAAACTTCACACAAGAATTTTACATTTGTTGGTTACTTTATTGCACAAAATATTGTGCGTGCACTCGAAAACCAAAACACACGCAAAGCTGGGGAGAACAATACTACCTACGACAGGACATGTGCCTGGCACAAATATAATACTTGTTAGGTGTTGAAAAATGACAAGTTTAAATCAGATTGTAACAATTTATTTTGGTAACTCACAATAAATTGTTACAATTATATTTAAATTACCTGTAGTTTGTAATAGTTTAAATTACCCCGGTCCCGGTTAATAGTGGTTCTTCAAGCGGGGCGTGACAAGGCATTTCTGCAGGCCTTCAAGGTGAGGATGGCCAGCCCAGTGATTCGTTTGAATGACTGGGCTTGTCAACCTCATATCTGGACCTCACGACCGCTTTCCATCAGGTGGTCATCTTGACGGATAATATAAAAAAAAATTACTTGATAAAGATTTTTACTGTTGACATATTGCGTTTACTTAATATATTAATTTCCTGCTACTTTACATATTAATACATTCGTGGCACTTTCCCTAAACTTTCCAATTTGTACGCGAAAGAAACTCATTCGGTTGCCAATTCCCGGCCACGAGCCGCGAACGGCGACAAAGTGGCCGTTTTGAGCTAAACTCTTCGCGGCCACTGGGCCACAGGCAACAGCCGTGCCATTAGGGTTGGCGAAAAGCAGTAATAAGTAGACACATGGCATTGGCGATATTAGTTACAACTTGTTTAGACAGATATTTGAAGCAAGCTACGTTGAACAACTGTATGACACAACGAATGAACATTGTGTTGTGGTATGTTAATTTTTCATTTAAAGAACCTATTTGAAAGTCACCATTTTGTTTTTGCTTGACAGAGTATTAGCAAAAGCTTGGAATGAATTCAATTTACTTCGCTTAGTAATATCTATCGCTTAATAATATCTGACAACAATAAAATATACCGATATTTATTCATAAGTTAGGGCTTCAGATTTAGATCGTTTCTTAGTTAACTTATATCAAAAAGAAACAACATTTCTAAATAAAATACGAGATAAAATGATAAGAAAGCTTCACAGTGGTTCCACTTATGAAGTTTTTGCCCGGACTTTTAAACTGTTTTGACATTTTTAAATAGGTATCATAACATATTCAGTTAACAGTGATTTCTGTTTTTTGCAAAATAAACAACTTTTTATAAATAAGCAACTTAAACTTGTAACCAAAGACTGTTTGGAAAATGGCAGCCCTGTGCCCGGGGATATTAAACTGTTATTGCAACAAAATGTGCCTCTTTGGCACCAATCCGGCGAGAGGGAATCCCGTCTAATTGGAGTTCTCAATTCCGTGCCAAACACTGCCAGCTAAGTGAATAGCGATTGCCAAACTTGACCTGCCAACCGCGCCGAGATTAATTGCCTCCATTTTTTACGTATTTGTTTGTTTTTTGCAAATATTGACAATGGTATGGACCTTTTATGGAAATTTTCGATCTTAATTCATGATTTTTCTTGGGTAGTATATCTCTGTTATTGTTACCCAGAGTTCACTGCGCAGGAGAATATTTATTATCTAACATTAGTAATTAATGTAACCTGCTAAGAGAAGACATATCTTGTACATTTGATTGTTATTGGTGAATTGAAATTGGTTATTTTCATACGGTGAAGTCTCTTCTTGTTTTTAACATACTCGTAAATACAAAATTTAAAGGAGTTACGGTCTTATTCATAAAAAATTGCGCCTTCTCAAAATGGACTACAGATGACTAAACAACCGTTTTATCAAAAAACTTTTTAATAAACGCACATTAGCGCTGAAGAGATGCTATAGCATCGAGTTGCCTCGGTTAAACTTTACATTATAATTTTAATTGTTACCAGATCATCTGTTTACTTGTTTTGCATACCCCAGTTTTTCATTTCCAAGTTGGGTTTTCCCAGACTGCGAATATGAAAAAATAAGACCCCTATACGTACTCATAATTTCTGTTATATAGATTTTATAGTATTGAAAGATTATACTATTTTATTTGCAAAAACAGCATTCCCTTGGATTTTTTTTAAATGCTCACTATTGTTGTTTCATTTGTTGGCCTATACGCGTGGGTTTCGAAACGAACAACGAATTTGACAGCATGTCGTAGTTATTGGTTTTTAAAAGATAAATAGTGAACCTAGTGGCATTCATCATGTTTTAAACTAGAAATAACACTATTTCCCGGCCTAGACAAAGGCTCATCCTCCCTACGATCCTACTGTTTTTCCTCCCAGTGCTCGCCAGTGCTCTTCATTAAGGCTTTATTATTAATTAAGTGTACACAAACAAGCCCTGACCTTTAGAATTTTAGTATCCCTTTGATAGTAGATAATATTAGGTGTGTTATTTTAAGTTTGGCAGGGTTTGTAGAGTTCGCTGAGTGTAGTGAAAATATTTAAAATGACATTATTTATAAAGTATATATACATATATTATTTGAAAGAAATGATAAGTAAGTACAATGTAAACAAATATTAACACACTAGATTATTTCGGAACACGGTCTAAAAGAGCAGAGTAAGTCAGTAAAGTACTTAATTTACAAAAAAAAAACGCGTTCTGAGAAGGGCTCCAATTTTTTTGACACTTCGTTATTATAATTTAAGACATGGAAAAAATGAACGGAAAAAGTGTAAATCGAATAAGTAATTAAATCTGTAATATAAATAACGACTTTGGACATGGATTGTAACGTTTTTTCGGGCCCAACTAACACATCGTAAAATCAAAAACCTTTTCTTCGTAGCGCTAGTGCAATTTGCTTCTTCACGCACCACTCGTATTTCAGAATCCACCCTCACATCTCTTGCACTTGATAAAATCGTTATTGCTTATAAAAAAATGTAAACGAGAAGAAAATAATAAGTAATGTGCGATAGCATTTGGTTTTTGCAAAGCAATTGTTTCTTTCCTCTTTTGTTTTAATAAAAATGGCAACAAGCGACGTAATAACTCGGAAGTTTAGAACAGATTAAACAAAAAATGTAAAGCATGAGTATAGTAATAACTCTAAATATAAATTTTTAACCTGACAATGTGGTGTCACAGATTAAAATATCAACCAATATTATGTTAATAAAAGTTACCGTGACTTGAGGTGAGTTATAAGTGCCCCTTTCAAAGAATGATTCTTTCCGAGCTAAAGTTAGAGGCCAGGCAGCCTATTAAGTCGAAGATCTCGACTACTTTATAAACGGCTCTTTATTCATCTGTACTCATATTATTAATAACGACTTTTCTGACAGTGTTATAGCTAACGCAATATCCAAATGAAACATTAAACGGAAAAGTTACGTCGGATTTTACTTTAAGCCAGAAAAGTAATTTAACTTTCAGATATTTTTCGAGTTATCTTCACGGGAACGCTTGCTCCCTTTGTCTTGCTAATGAAATAATAACGTGATACACCCTTGATATAACGGAAATCTAGTATATATCTTATTCGTCATGCTTCATTCTGTAAGGGTGGGTCTTTATCATCTGTTCATTTCTTTCAAAATAATTGTCAAAATTAATTTAACACAATGTTAGTTATTCAGGATCATTGTGGCGAATATTTGTGTTCGAACTATACATGAACCTATAGATCTAAAAGAACCTGATTTTTTTTAATGCCTCACTATTGTTGTTTCATTTGTTGGCCTATACGCGTGGGTTTCGAAACGAACAACGAATTTGACAGCATGTCGTAGTTATTGGTTTTTAAAAGACACATAGTAGACCTAGTGGCATTAATCATGTTTTAAACTAGAAATAACACTATTTCCCGGCCTAGACAAAGGCTCATCCTCCCTACGATACTGATACTGTTTTTTCTCCCAGTGCTCGCTAGTGCTCTTCATTAAGGCTTTATTATTAATTAGGTGTACACAAACAAGCCCTGACCTTTAGAATTTTAGTATCCCTTTGATAGTAGATAATATTAGGTGATCTAAAAGAACCTCAGTCTCTGTCACCCATCATAGTTGTAAGATCCGTAAATTGTTCTTGACTCCAATACATTTTTTCGTTGTCATTGGTTTTAATAACTGACTGAATTCGTAGAAACCTCAACATAAAAAATCAGTTATACCCCCGAATCCAGTCACGATCACGATAATTAAAGTTGAGCACACTTCAAATTGATGCTGCCCTGTCACATGTCAGTAGATATAAAAGGTACAATCTACAGATGTAAGCGCTATTCAGCTCTGATTATAGTGTCCGGATTCAGGCGTTACATTTCCACAAAATATAAAATATTAACTGCGTTTTCTTCTACAACAGTATTTGTTCGGCACAAAAAAAACTAGTTCGGTACAAAACAAGTTATATGAGCTTTTAAAAAAGAGCTAGCAAATATTTTGCTACATAACACATGTGAATACAAGCGCAAATCCGATAGGACATGGATATTGTACGGATTTAAAATTTTCGTATTTCAGATATACCGAGGTTTTGACCGGATGTTCGGATGACTAAAAATGTTCATTTTGTTTTATAAAAAAACTCAACTTAACCTCGAATCCAGAGTTGCTGGATTCAGTTCAGTTCAGTTCAGTTTTTTTTAGAATAAAGCCCAAGTTTGTAATTACCAACTTCATTTGGTAGGCAAGGTGATGAAGCTATTTCCTATCAATTGTAGTGACGCCTTTGCCTAGCATTGGGACAGACAGGCTAACATTTTTTTAAATGTGGCTCTATATTAAAGTGTAGGCTTCTGGGTAAAAACCTAATGCGATAGAGCTAGCGTTCTTGCAAAAGAAACAACCCATGATATACGAAGTTATTGCAAGCAAATTCGTATCTAGAGAACAAATTAATTTGGTTTGCTCCAATTCAAATTGCAAGCTTCAAATGTAATTTCATTTTATATGTTGACAAGTCAGGTCTCATTGAGACTAGTACAAAAAAAATATCAAGGTTTTTTTTTATCATAACAAAATTTCATTGAAATGTGCATGTGTAATAGCTGCATTAGTCAAATAAATAACTGTGTCGCAGTTATCAACGCCCACCTGCAGGTGACATTTCAAATAAAATAAAAGTAAATTATTTAGATTTTTTAAGTACAAAATAACAATGACAAGTAGCATGATACTTCCAAACAAGTGTGAGTAAAATGTGGTGTGTAGTTATATAGTGTGGTGTTGTGAAGTGTATGATGCAGTGTGGTGTGTGAAGTGTGTCGTGGTTTGTTTGGTGTGGTGTAGTAGGTAAACGGGAAGGATACAATTATTTAATTACAAAATGATAATTATCGACATTTCGATTATTAATAAATAAAAAGATTACTCATATAAATTGTATAATATTTTCTATTTGATCGTAGCTCAACTTCAGCAGCCAACAATCAACTGCTCTCGGGAAGTTAGTCTTTTGATTTTAGCAACAGCAATTTTCCATTAGGTATAATTTTAACAAATAGTTACTTAATTTATTTTTTATACCTTATTGAATTTTAGTGTTCAAAATGGATTTTTAGGACTAGAGTAATGAATAGGAGGCGAAGTATAGAATATTTATTTTCTTTAGGAGAGCTTTCCTATCATCAAACAGTACGTATATAAGTGACTGATAAACCAACTTTGATATTTCTAATAGACACTAATAATACCGCGGTGCGAGATACAGAATAATCACAAATGTTGCCCCTAAAACATTTGTCTGTAGTGAGGAAAGAACGCGCGTACGAAGAACCAATAACAACGGAGTCAAAGAACTATTCGACACAAAGCAATAAACCGTTCGTTTCATACCGAAACGGCAGGTTTGTTTCATCCCTGAGTTGGCATCAAACTGCCGAAAGTGAGTCGCAGGCTTCCCGGCTCCTTCCGACTGGCAGAAAGCGCTGTGCGTTCTCATCCGGAAGTTCAGCAATGCCTTGTAGTGGCTGGCAATTTCGAGCTGTGCTGCGGTTGGAGCGGAATATGCTTTAGAACAGTAGCAGGGAAAATGTTTGCTCTGGTTCAGTGCTATCTGTAAAATACTTATATTCCTTAATTTTTATTACAACATGCTGTACCAGCTCCCTAGAACCCTTCTCTTTTGCGCACTCGAATATGGCATAGCAACCTAGATCCATGTGCCTACTTGCTGTGATTAGGAACTAAAACCAGAGACGTTTCTTTTTTTCTGTCTCCAACTATATGGTATACTCGTATATACCATATTAATTATAATCATGAATTTAGAAACAACAACGAAGTCCCTAAATTTTAAATTGTTGTGTATTTTTATCTGATCACACGAAATCACGACAAGCACTCATGTTGCCATCATTGTAGAATCTGGGAGAAATTATTGTTTATCATCCTGGTATTTCGTAAATAAAACCAACCCGTAATGTTGTTTTGGTATGTGATAAAGAATATTTATTTAAATAAATCATGAAATTTTTGTACACACTCCTATTTTAAATTGCAGACCGGATTTGTACGCGGATTGTTAGTTCCCGTCCGTAGCTTTAGAAATGCTTCGTATTGCTTTCGATATGTTCCGAACTCGAATTCACTTTGTGTAGTTGCTTTTTAAACTGCCAAAGTGAGGTACAAGCTAACCGCAGGGTACAGGCGTGTAACAGCGTTCATCACGGATACGTCAGAAACATCGCTGGGGTTTGGAGTTGCGCCAATGTTACCGACGTGCAGTACATGCATACTATACCTTTGCTTGCTTGTTCTGGGATAAAGGTTACGTATTTTTATTGAAATACTCGTAGACTCTTTTTATTTTGAAGCTTTCGGGGACTATAAGCAAACATACTTCATCATTTGCCTATATCAAGTGCAAGACCACCAAAAAATCTTATTTAGAAATATTTAGGTAATGTTTGTACTGGACTAAAGGCATAAGTTATTGGTACCTATAGTACAATTCAAAAGTAAAGGTTAAGATGATCCTGCTGTGAGATATCATGGATTAAATAAAAATTGAATGTAGATGGCCTAAACTGCATGGGAAGCTCACCAGAAAACTGGTCGGACGACCAGATTAAGTCTCAGGAGTGCAGTCACTCTGAGAGGTATTGAAATATATAAATATTCAGAAGTGGACCTGTCAATTCAATCAAGATTGTAGTGAGGTTAAAAAACAACTGATAGTTTAAAGAAAAATACCTACTAAAATTCAATCACTTACAGTCTACAAAGAAATGTCACTGTGGCAGACGAAAATAAAGTCTTGTACATGACTACAACTCACTCGTATGAGAATCCGATCTGCGGGAATTTTCATACGGGCTCGGATTCTGTCCTCCTGTGGCCTGAGCAAAGTATGTGAACAAAAAATTCACGAACCCAACAGTACCCTACGCATTGTCAGAAATTTTCATGACCCATTGAATATGATATGTACAAAGACTTACGTTGAATTTGAGACAATGTTTTGGCTATTTAATAAAGTAGTCTTGACTACTCGGGAGGTTGGCATTCTTCCAATAATCGAAGTAGAAGCTTTTTCCCACAATTTCTCTTTCATGTTAAGGGCTACTTCACCCTAGGTTTAAGCTCGTTTGTGAACTAGGATACTAGTACGTGTAAGTTTTACAAGAACCTCCACGCAAATCACCTAGATGAAGGTAATCTACATCACAAAACAATACAACAAGATTTTGACTTCTAGACTTCTTCAGCGCGACAAACATTAGAAAATGATGAATCATTGAGACTGAAACATGCTTTCAGACATTCACTCACTCGGTCATACGGCAGAATTCGTTCACTCTGTGTTTAACTTTGTGAATGGCTAATTTTTAATTACGCAAATAATGAGATTAGCCGACTTTGCAGCTTTGCATTCTCCTCAGACTTAGGAAATGCAGAAATAAGCCTAATTAATCAATATCCAGTACATTCAAATGAAAACCAGAAAACATACACGTACGCTAGCTATTTTTCCAATAAATAAGGTATTTACTCTTAGCATAATGTAAAATTATAATGCTTTTACTAGAACAACCGTTAAGTATAAATCTTGTACGTTCATATTTCACTATGTTTTTTGGGTCTAAGATTGTTGGTTAATATTACAAAACTATATAAACATATGGGACTTTAAAGCAAATTGTAACTCCATTGCGACTTGTAATATTTCTACCTTTCTACCTGTAATATTTTGACTTGGTTGACCGATAGAGAATGCCTCTTTGCATTAAGTTCGCCACATGTTATATGGAATAAGCAAATGCATAAGGACATAAAACAGAATAACTGGCTGGAATTCCTGTTTTTCATTTAAATCTAGTCTGATTTAACTCATACGAATACTTTAGGAACCTTTTCTTGTATACCGTAACATTATGGAACGAGCTAAAAATCATTAGACAAAACGAAGTCCGAATGTTATTATTTCCCCAACATCCGCTGTGACGTTGACGAGGCCTTATTCGGAAGAATTCCAGTTGCCTATTCCAAGTAATTAAACGAGTAATACTCAAGACATTTTGAAGGCAATTTTCCGTAACATAAAGTGGAAACGAGACGAAGAATGTCGCGACAAAGCAACAAATTAGAAGCAGCGACTAAACGGGTGGGAGGCTAATTGATCGAGTAAGCCATTCCTTTTGTGCCTCCTTTGTGCTGGGCCGAGCAAGCGTAGAGACCATGTAAATAGTTTTAATATTAGATTTTTTAAGCTCAGTCCATTACGTATTATTAATATTATAAATGCGAAAGTAACTCTATCTATCTCTATTACTGAACCGATCTGGGTGAAATTTACTACAGAGATAGATTAAAGCATGGGAAAGCCCATGTTGGCTACGCAAAAAACAGACTTCAAGGGCTTGAAATAGGGGATGTTACTTTTGGAAGTTTGTCATCACTGAAGATTACACCATGAAACTTTGTATCAGGTCCTTGATTTGAAATAAGCAAATTTATATTCTAGCGTTTTTGAAATTTCGATCTATGTGAGGGTAAAATAGGAAATGAAAATACTAAAAAAGCAAACAAACCATTCCACGATAACGACGTCGCGGGTGAAAGCTTGTGAAAAATGAAACGAATCCTCGCGCCAAGTTGCGATGACGAAGCTGTTGCGATGCCGTTTCGCATGCGTTTTGCTTTTTTTGGGTTCTAATCAAATTGCGACAGCCGCGTGAGTCACATTCACCATCGGGACTCACATTTAGTTGGTGTTATTCTGTATCTCAGTATTTTAAGTTTGTGTTTGTGATGTGACACCCACGGTTTAGAGTAGTTGGTAAGATGAATTTTCATAATTTGAAATTGTATGTCTATAATTTATCATCCACAACATACAATCACAAAAACAAAGAAGAGATTGAGATTAACGTATGTGGCGACTACATGTTTCTCTTTTTACGACTTGATAAATTGAACTACAAAGGGCCATAGAAAAGCAGGAACTTCTTTATTATGTTTAAACATTTTGCTAATTGTAAAATTATACATTTAGTCCGACACGTACAGTTTGCCAAACGATGTTAGAAGAAACGCTAAATTAAATTGTCTAGTTCCTTAAAATTTGGCGAACAAAAGAACATGCAATGCTTTAATATCAGTAATAGTCGCTCAATATCGTTGTTATTTACTGAAATTCAATCTCAAAAAGTATTCGAAACATGTAATAAGTAAAGGAATCTACCCCATCTCTCCATTTTTGGAATGTTTGCTCAAATATTGAATTAATTACAAATTACGAGACGACTGATGTTCTGCCGGCGGCGTATTGTTCTAGCGATGGGTAAACGAGACTCGTAGTATGAACTATGAGAATATAATTATGCAAATTCAGCATATGCCGGATGTTCATCACATAAATATAGACTTTTCATGGAATTATTGTTGATTTTGTAATTGGATTTGAAACATTTTTACTAACATTCGTATTCTGAGGCCCTAGCCAAGAGCAAAACGCTACTATCGTTTTGACATTTCAAATTAAAAACTGTATGTGAACTGAAACAAACTGTAATGACATTAGTCTAATCGATATGACATTTGATGTCAGTTACACACATTTTTGAATTTGCTTTGTCAAAGCGAAAGTAGCGTGTTGCTCTTGGCTACATTGTGTAAGAGACTGCTAAATCCAATTAAATAAAGTCGTTATATTTTTGAATTCATACTTCGTCGTTTCTATACTCGTATAAAGATACTAATATTATAAAGAGGAAAGATTTGTTTGTTTGTTAGTTGGTATTAAATAGGCTCCGAAACTACTGAACCGATTTAAAAAAATAATTAACCAATATAAATTATCAGGGAGTGACATAAGCTATATTTTTTAATTTAGGATTTATTTTGATCGCAGACCAGTCTACGCGGGCGAAGGCGGACAGCTAGTTATTTTATATAAAACACTAGAAGCTATTGACCAGCTATTAATTTTACAGATAGACTTTTATAGAGATAGGAAACATACTACCTCCTATTTTACTAAATGTGTGTCTTACTTTAGAAGGACTTTCTGCCGTAACATACCTCATTTTCATGTAGTCCTTTCAGTGGAAGGATAAATGTTCTCACAGCGATTAAACAGCAAGAGGCGAGCAGAAACCATGCGTGGCTGACATCTGCTAGACATATTAATTAGGAAGACAGCTAACAGGACAAGGAACATACAATCCGAAACTCTCATCTAATATGATAAAGTTATTTCGCTCTTCACGGAACACAGTTAGGCATGAGAATGTTTCTCGAAAGATAAAACTGTTTGTATTTCCTTAGACTGGGAACATGTTCGGCTGAGAATAAAATTTGTAGCAGAAAAAATATGGGATTTTTATTTACAGTAAACATGAAACTCTTTCACTGAAATGAAATAAAAATACGAATTTGATACGGTGTTTTATATTTGCCCAAGGGTTAACAAAATACTGTAAGTCCTCGTGCGTGATAAGTCACCTTTATTACCCCATTATGCAATAGTGGAAACCTTTCTGGCAAGAAGTGACAGTGTAAACTGTAAACAAAAAAAAAATGTTCATACTATTTAAATCACGATATGCTGAAGTTGATGGTTAGGACTGCTGAAAAGAAGTTTAATCGTAGCTTTATCGAATGTAATAAAAATAAAAATCCGTATAACAATATTACAAAAAACGATGTTTGTATAGCTAAAGTAATAATATCGTTTATATGTAGCAACGCAAATTACGCGAACCCTTTGAAGAATTATTCTCACACAAACATTCTTCGTAGAGGCACTACAAAAACACTGTGAGAATTACCACTTACCAAGAGCTTGCCTCACGTTATTTACGATAGTTGACTACAGTAACTTGTTTTGAAATTAGTTAAATGAATATCCACGAGAGGCGCTGCAGTACCGTAATCCATAAAAACGTGACCACAGACCTAAACTTGGATTGGATTGTTTGTTAGCGAATACAATACAGCGATTTATCGTGTTTTTGACAGCGCCGATTGCTATTTTAGTCACGATTGCTGTTAGAGAATGAGCCTGCTGTATTGTACTAGACAACGTAAGTCCCTTCGTTTGTTTGAAAACTTAGCGTGCCACTTCTTTGACAATTACTGTCACGTCATCACGGCGTTTTAGTGAAGGCGATGCTCAACTACTCGAAACCGATGAAAAGTCGGTATATGAGTATAGTAATATACATTTCATCATTCGATTTTGCTATATTATCATTGGAGTTAATAGAGAAATGATACAAGTAAAATTTGCTATTTATACTTATTTTGATTCATGAAAAGACGAAGGAACTCAAATGTATTTAAATGAGGAAAGATTTCATTGTTTGTTTATATTGAAGAAGCTCCAAAACTACAGAACCGATTTAAAAATTCTTTCACCAATATAAAGCTCCATTAACAGAGAGTGACATGGGCTAGATTTTTTTTTGTTCAAAACTTTATTTCAACGGGAGGGTAGGAATTAGTCCATGTGGGCGAAGTCGTTGACGGACAGCTATATTATATAAATTCTTAAGTCATCTTTGGTGTTTTATTTCTATAAACATTATCCTTCTGACGCAGTCGAGTAAAAACACCAATGTTGCTTTATGAATATTTTGCCTCATTATCTTTATTCCTCCACTGCGGAGTACATATACAGGCCAACCGCTCGCTTCAAGTTTTAAAACTCCATTATCGAGACGTTATTTTTATGGCAGATAGGCGGACGCTTTACAGTCCGCTTTGGAGTGTTTTAAGTTGGATGTGAGAAGTTGTTTGAGAGGGACGTAAAATGGACAGCTGTGCGTGTTTATCTCGGAGAGTATGGTTGGCGACAGTGTGGTCGATACTCCACTATCGATCGCCTGTCGACAGACTACAGATACATTTTGAAATTGCTAAACTATGAATAGGGTTAGCGATAGTGCCAAAAAAGGAAATATCGATAACAACAATAGTGTTTATTGAACCAAATTCTATACCTAGTATTGATCCCTTAAAACTGATAAATTGCCTAAAAATCCATAGATCGTATTGATGTTTAGCAATATTTGAGAGCAATATTGCCGATACATCAATACGATCGATACTGTCAATAGTGTTATCGATAGTTCTGCATCCGCAATACTATTGGGGAATATCGGTGAGCTGGAGTTATTTGAAGTTTTTATACCTTTGGTTTGCTCCAGCTTGATAAAGATAGAAGCACGAGAGACTAGAATTCACAAACGCCAATGTTTTATTAGACAAAAATAAGTGCCACTTACCGAAGTGACCTTTTTAAACCTTTTAAGTGACTGTTTTAGCGTAGCGTAAAAAATTCTCAAATTCTCTATAACAAAAGGGTTCCTCATTTGTCTAGAAGAAGATGAGAGCACTCTCCAAAAGCGTACAAAAGTCATATTCACAAAAAGTTACTTAAAAAGTATACTTTTCCAGTCGTTGAACTTCAATCCTCTTAAGGGTTTTTCGTTTTCATACTTTTCATATTTGAGTTTTACAACTTTATTTTCATGACTACGCCAAAAAATAATTTAGAAAGAACACAAATTCGAGAGGCCGATTCGTAATGGTGAGGTCCTTGATATCATTTTGTTAATTTGACATGACAATATTTAGGGTCATTCCGGTACGTTCGGTCATTCGTTTCGTTACTAAATCGATACAAACCTTTTAGCTACGTAAAATGCTACGACTTCGAAGTTGATGGTCTTCAACTACATTCTTACAGTGCTACGCCTACGGTTGTGTAGCTGCTACGAGTGCATTGCTTTGCACTCGTAGCAGCGTTGATGTGTGGATTAAGGTAGGTACTCCATTGCTTTTCCTATAATTTAAATTCTAAGACATGTTATTTGGCATTAGGTAAGCTCTAGTAAATACTCTAATTCTAGTGATAATTCGGACAGATAATAATTAAAAAAATACATGAAACATAACTAAATTGCCTTAAAAAAAAAAATAGAGAACCGTTGCTATAATTTTACTAAGTGTACTGATGAACTTAAAAGTTAAGCAAAAGTAAAAAGTATTTTACTGGCGAACACAATGAGGCTCACTATTCGCTTAATTAAGTATTTTAGATTATAAATTACACACGTGTAAAATGAAATAACCCCCAATATTTTGTGATTATTAAATAGACATAGTATGTCTATTTAATAAGTACAAAATGATAGATAGATGTATGGCTCTCTAAGACCATGTTCGTCTGTTGAAAGGCGAACAACAACAATCCTTAATTCTGAGTACAACGGCTCAGAGGAGGTTTTCTTAATCGACTTACGGAACCCCAAGAAGTTGTTAAAGTGAATTGTAAAAGTTCGTAAGTAGCTGCAACTGGTGTGCTGGAAACAGGCATTTGTAAAACAGCGGGCGAAAGGCGGGATAATGTTGTTTCTATCCCTTCGATATTGCCTTGAAAAGATCGAAAGTCTTTTGATAGTCCACTTTCTTTTGCCTACGACTTTGTCCGCGTGAATCGAGCAATTTTTTGTTGGATTTCCTTAAAAAGAATGTTTTTAATTTTGCCTGTGAAAATGACCTCACTACATCTGATGGAAAAAGGTGACGTCCAGGTACGAGGCTAACAAGCACAGTCATGCAAACGAATCACCGAGCTGGCCATTCTCATCTTGAAGGCCAGCAATAGTAGATTGTTACACAAGGTGAGATTTTACCTTTTCAATGTACGGGATGGTTTGGCGCGCGAGCGTTAGAGAGCGCTAATAGTTCGAGGGCATTGAAAAGGTCTTTCTTCCGAGAACACTCTGCTTTTCATTACGAATATAAGGAAAGTAAATAAAAATCTGATACATAAGATCAACCAACAAAATTTTATTTTTTCATTTCTATCGTAAATGCTTAGGTCAAATTTATTCAATTAAATACTAAATAAGTGAAACATACATTAATGAGTATATTCCTGCTTCGATTGTTCAAATATTCATTTGAAATCAAGATAAAGAAATTTCAAATACAGCTGTGGCTGAAAGTGAAGCTTTCAACCCTTTGCTCAGGCAACTTCAAGCGTACTTTCCGTGTATGAGTAATGAAAAAGCATTTTCTTATCACGCCCCGCGTGAAGACCCTGGGACTACAAGAGGAAGGAAACACATGCGTTAGAACAGCTTTCCACCTCTTGATGGTACAACAAAGGAACGAGTCACCGAACCTTTTAGTGCGGGCCAACAGATAGTGGATCGGGTGTGGATAACGACGTAGTATTGTATGTAACTAATAAGGAGGAATAACTGGAATGATGACTTAAGCTAGGTATTAAGTCTAAATGGTGGAAATGATATCGTCCAAAGTAATTGCACACAAGCCACGTTTTTCCTTTCATCATTTAGAAGCCTCTTCAAGTTGTAAAAGAGAATTATTAAAGTTCGGAAGTAACAGCATCATTTTCCTTAAAAAAAGAATCTAATAACGGAAGGCATTTAACCGATCTTGATATCGCATCAATATTGATGATCGGTAAATGGCAGCGCCGAAGTAAAATACTTTTGCACTGCTTTCAATGACGTTTCGACAGAATTGAATGATAATGAATGATATACAACGTGTTAATTAAAAAGCGCAAAACCTCAGACACCCCAACTTATTTTTATTATAAAAGAATATGTAATGTAAATTATTAAATTAAATTTTCACGTATTATTTATGAAGATATTCACTTTTTTTGTTACTTGTCTTTGTTGCAGAATTAAAAAGTCTATGGTAATAACGCGCGAGCTAGTGCGACGTTGCCGCTTCGCGTGCCGCCACAATAATAGATTTAAGTAATGATTAACACGGCGTAATGAATTTTTTTTTTTTGTTAAAATTTTACCCCTATTTTTTATCAGTGGAATCGATTCTACTCTCGATTCTGAACAAACTAATTTCAGGTTTTGCGCTTTTTCATAAACACGTTGTATATAATATTTTTATATCGCATAAAAGGTCATTTTTTTTTACGTTTGTATTCACTCGTACAGACTTATATTACCCTACTTTGTTTAAACAACAGAGTTTTTTTTGTATCATTTAAAATGGGTTTGCATGGGTTCATTCATGTTGCTTTTGCAATCTCAGAACCACCCCAAAATAACTCTGGCACCGTGCTGACGTAGTTTACCTCACGACAGAAGTAGATTATGATACCTCAAACCCTCAATGAAGTAGATAACAAAGTGGTTACATTTTAAGTCAATAAAGATTCTAATTACACTCACAAAGAACAATTAAACCCAATCAGTGCTTATTAACGGATTTGCGAGCCAAAAATGAGTTTAGCAAATCCGCTTAATGGCTAAGTTCCATGATTAAATCTACGAGAACGTTCTGAAACTTATTCCATTATCAGTTTCGCTATTCGAGCCACCATGTTTTCTGAATTAATGTGTTTGTATGTACGCGGTACTCGGAATAACTTACCTACATGATAGGTTACGGTAGTTTGTGAATGCGAGAAAAACATGATCCTATTTTACGTAATCAACATTCACCAATGTTTAGTGAAGGTCAAATAGAGCCTCTTTGTTCTCTAGAACAATCCAGATTTGCTTACGTAAAAGGCTGCCATTTTCGAGTGTCGCCAATAATAAGGAGTTTAGAACAAATATAGCTTGCTAATAGTACAGAACATTTATCGGAAAAGATTATACATGTAGAGAAACAATAGTCTCGCACAAAATGCAAGCCTTGTGGTACACTAAATTAGACCCAGATGTTTATAAAACTATGAAAACGGACGCTCTAGTATGTTATATCAAAATAAAGTACAAGTACTTCATAACCAATAAAGAACATGTTTCTTCATTTTGTACACTATTGCAGCTTTTATTATAATACCTTTGCTTTGATACAGCGACTAAACCGGGCCCTAACGAGCGACGTCAATTAGTTTATACTGGTGCTGGTAATTGAAATTCATCGAACGGGGCGAGGAGTCTTAAAATCTTTTTATACTCTAGCAACTTTCAAAAGATGAGATAGAGTTTATCGCACTAATAAAACAAGGCAGGCAGAATTACTATGATTACAATTTTAGTGCTCCAGAAGTTCTAACAGATGACAAAAATAATCCGTGTGTAAGTAAGTTAAGTATGTACCGAGTTGACAACGATACAATAGCCTGGTGCATCCGAGATTTTCTTAACAAAAATAAGGAAAACCGCGACAAATGTATTCAGAACAATAAGAAACATATGTTGAAAGACGTGCGAGTCTCTAGACACTGGGATCGAGACTTGCTTGCTTTTTCTCTAGGATGTATGTTCTTCCATTTATACACATTTCTTACACTTTTATGTGATTTGAGTCAGCTATTCTAGTTATCTGCTCCACGTATTTGTGCCATAGTGACAGAAAATCTTTCAGGCTACCTCTAACGCGACCATGACCGATGAATTATTATTCTTGTGAGAATTTTTCGCGTCAATTTCTTCCGCGTACATCCAAGATACGGAATGATCTTCCTGTGTGTGAATTCCCAAAGGAATATGACAACGGAGCCTTCAAGAAGAGATATATTCCCATTTAAAAGGCAAGCAACGCATCGGTGACACCTCTGGTGTTGCAGTTGTCTATGGGCGGAGGTGATCACTTTCCATCAGGTGACCTTCCTGCTCGTTTGCTCCAAAAAACATTAAAAAAAATTGGTACCTCATTAAATAATCATCACTTAGCCCTTATCATGGTTATGAGCTAAGTCTAGAAAATTACCTTCTGTTTTTTGCAATAGATAACTAAAATAAGAAATTCATAAATATATTGCCATTGCGAATCCCTATTATTTACCTGCTCTCAAGTCGATGCATGTTAGAGATATTAGATTGGGTACTGATTAAAAGTTCTGATCTTGTGCTTGATTAAAAACAAACGAACCTTTATTCTTAGAAGCGACGTCAACTTATTTCATCTACATTTTCGAGGAAAACTAAAAAGTCTTGAATACGAGTATTTTTCTAAGAAATTCGGTAAATGAACTTTGATATTGTTGGAAGTAGCCAAGTGTTATGTCGTTCAGTTCCAAAGTTCCAATGAGTTCAAGTTTCGATGAGTCGTCTTGTCACCGTCGTGCGAGAAGAGGTGGGACAACGACAACGCTTCCCGAGTACTTAAACTAAGAACAGACAAGCCGTTACAAGCTTTTCTTTTTTTTTGTCGGACATTATTTTCGCAGGATTACTTTGTTTGTAGCGACCAAACTACTCCGCTACAAGTATTTGTAACTCACATAATTTATGTGAAATGTTAGGATGTGAAATAATACTGACTTTGTTTATTACTGGAGGTTACAGAATTTATCATTTAACATCTTTGTCAGTGATCACCATTACCACAGCAAGCAATAAAATGTAGCGTTGAAATTGTGAACAAAGAAGTAGTACTCGTACTGTTCTCGTAGGTCTCGTAGTTACTAGGTCTCGTAGTTACTCGTAGTAATCAATTCAATTCAATTCATTTATTCATTTACAATTTAAATTGTGTTGAATATTACAATTAATAATTAAGAAGATGATGCATTGAGTTTGTCTTAAATATTAGAAACCAATATCTCCAATATCAATCTGGTAAAGTAACTAGCCTCTATACTGTCCCACTGTAAGGCAAAGGCCGCCAACATTGAAAATGTTGAAATCAAGTCTTCGCTACAATTGATGGGTGTTAGCTTAGTCACCACCCTTGTCAAATGTGGGTCTGTGATTACAAACAGGGCATGTGTATAAACACACTTTATCCGACCTGGGATCTAAAACCAAGACAAGCACTGTTACCACTCGGCCACGGAGGTGGTACTTAGGACGAGTCCAAGACGTACTTAGAAAAGGTCAGGTCTAGAGGACCCATAAGTCGACAAGCATGCATGAAAGGATTAATGAGAATAGAAGAACCGCAAGATGTGTGTCAGGACTCAGGACCGTAGCAAGTGGAAAGGTGTGGTCTTTGCTTACCCCGTTGGGAAAAGGCGTGATGGTATATAAGTATGATATTCGGATTTTATTAGACATCTGGTATCGTACAAAACCCTAAGAAATTACTTGATTTAAGTTATTTTACCCTAAGTCCTTTACACACCCCAAGTGGCAGGTGCATTATCAGTTGGGGGAGGCCCCATGTGATTTGCGATTTTGTGATTTAAGTGCTAGATACGTCCCCGTCGTCTCCCCTGGCTCTCCCAGTCCTGGTATCGGTAACGCAGTGCCAGGCTGGTGACCAAATCCGTAATCCGAACTAGGCACCATGTCGTCCCGTCAAGGCGATGAGGTATACCGGGGGTCTTTTTAGTGGGTATGCCATCACCTTCAGGGACGGAGAGTCCCACACTCCCCCGCTGCCCCACCCAGGCAGTGGGATAGTGCGTAATGCATTTTTTCCCCCGAAAGGAAAAAAAAAAAAAAAGGTGCATTATCAGTCAAAAAAATATGAAAATTGAACTGAATTGAGCGATCAAATCAATCTTGCCACGAAGGCAGATTAAAGGCAGACATCAGGCTACTCCGAGTACTTACAAGTGTAACTCTGTCGTTCCGCCGTTACAAAAAAACCTTCCTACTTTTTACAGACCTCGGTACGTTTTCCCCATTTCCTTTTGTTGGATTAGGAAACCAAAATCAGTTCGAACTGAGTTTACCGTATTAAGTCAAATAACGTCACTACTTTGTCTCCCGTTTCTTTCAGGATAAAGAAAGGCCAGATGAGTCGGGATCTTTTGTAGAGTTACGGGCTTAATCCTTATACATTTTTTATATTTGTTTAAATAATTGTATTGTTAACCAAATTGAAATTTCGTTGACTACAGTGCACAGTGTGGTGAACGAATAGGATTGTATTTCATTCGTATTCCATAGAACGGAACTGACGAATTTATGATGGTTTGAGTATTTCACTTTTAAAAGGACAAAACGCTGCGTAAGTAGTTAACTACCTACCTACAGGTATGCTATTTTCAGTTCCATTTATATTCACTGGAGGTGCTGTAAGATGAGTTGAGAGTAATGTATTTACGATCTAGGCACCAGAGTGATAGTTATCCATAATTAATCAAATCATTTTTATTTGAAGTATCGTGAAATTTTTATTTTAAAGGTACTGTAATTTCCTAAGGTATATGAAAACCAGTTTCTGCAAATATCTGGTGTTCACCCGAAAAATATCTCTTACATTACATTTAACGCGGTGTATAGCTGTGTTCTCATTTTTTACCTATGATTTAGGGGGGTTATGGAGGTCACTACCTATTTTCCTTGATATACGGGTAACCTCCGGGGAATCCGATCCAGATTGTAAAAATGATTGGTTGGTGTTTTATATACTTTATGTTGTTTCGTTTTGGTTTGTCGATGCCCAATTTTTACCCGACTACGACAAAGCAAAAACGAGGATAATGATTTCGACCGAAGTTTAAAAAACAAACACGCAATCAATCTTTTAATGTTGGAATATTTGGTGTTCAGAATAGTGTAGGTGTTAAATAATATACATTTAATTGGCCCCCTAGAGGACAAAAGCCACAAACTAAAAAAAAACTCATACTTAACAAAAACTTTAGGCTTTAGGGCCATGTGGTATTTGACCTCGACGGCTATCCCCTGTACATCACTTTTAATATGTATTAAATACATTAAAATATATAACGTGGGGAATATTTTCTTGTTCTGATCATTATCTAACCTATTGCAAAACTACCCTGATTACGTCTACATTTAGCTAATTGAAATGTCAACGTCAGAGTTTATTTACAGCTGGTGCCCAGATTCAGTTTCTGGGTAGTCCGGTCAGCATAAAACACACGGGTTCCATTCAACCCGTATCAAGCGAGTTTCAATATGAAGCATATCTGACGGACCAGGCATTGACAGGTGTCTGTGAAATTTAATATGGCGGCGGCATCATGTCAAAGGGAATGTAATCGAGGCCCCGGTTAATTGCTTCCGGAATCGCCACATGTAGGAATCGATTAAGGCATGGATTTAGTTTTTGTTCTGGTTCTTAGGAGTGGTCCATGTTACTTAAGACTTCAGTTCAGATAGATTTCGTCACCTAGTAATATGCCGTTAATATTAGGAGTCCAGAGCTCGTTAAGTGACCTATATGTCTCGTAGTTAATGGAACATTCATCAGTTAACATTAAAATATCTAATCTTTCCATCGACACGAAAGAAGAAGATTATACAAAATCGAATCTCGCACCGTCACTTGAAGTAATTACCTATATCTAACTTTGTAAAACTGAATAACAACACGGCGCGTCATTGATCATGGTGTTAATGAAACAAAGTAAGTTTTAAGCGCTTTTGACACTGTGTAAGTAAAAGGGTTCGTTTACCTGAGTAAGTTTGACTTAGAATTTGTACAAATTGTCATACTGGACCTGGAGTAAGCAAGGTTGGCGTCTCACTGGCGGTCATAACTACTGCGCTAAACGGATGGTTATTACGTTTGTTATGAACAAATACGTGTGCATTGTCTCGGTGCAATAATTGTGCGCGGTCAGAGACGTCGTGAAATGGGGCGCGCAACTGGCGCATGCAAATAAGCACAAAGGGCGCAAGAAGGGGCGAGTGTAGTGGCTGCAATTATACTGGCACATTACTTCGTGTTTCGGAGTAAGCTGTTAAGGCTGTACTATAGAGTAACTTCTCGAAAGTTAGTTAGTAGTTAGTTTTTCAGTTAAAACAACCTTCAGGTCTGATAAGACACTTAAAAATAATCCCTATCTCAGTAGAACAAAACGCGACGCGATATTCAAACGGGGTAGAATTTAGTCATGTTTTAAGTGAAAATGCCAATACTAAAAAGCTTTTTTTTATAAAAAAAACCAACTAGATTTCTATCGTTTGATTACTGTACAAATGTTCAAAATGGGCTTATAATATGACTGATTCAGATAAATATGGTTGAAGCCATCTCGCATTTTACACATGACAAGTTTAACCATCCCTGCGATTCAGAATGAAACGGTTACTAAAGCAGTTTCGTCTCCAATACAACAGCATATCTAGATCTATCTTTTGATCATATTTTCGTGAAAGCTATAAAATCCATGTCTGTCACTTCATGAAATTGAAGATTTGCTTCATATTTGAACGTCATTGAACGAACTCATATCACAAATAGCATTTCAGTACGTCTCCCAGCGTCCTGGGAAATCTTCAAAGGAACCCTACAAGCGTGTGTTGCGTTCCGTTGCACGGAAATGAATAATTTATGTGAGCAGTGACTTTATGGCTGTTGCATTAGATTTAAGTAAACGTTTCTCTGAATCTATTTCCGTAGCTTCAACTTGTGGCAAAAATACAATATATTTTTAAAGTAGTCATTATCAACGTGACATTGTAATTATGAACTGCCTTATGTTGCCTCATACTGTTTGTTTTTGGCTCCTTTTCTTAATTTAAAACATAAAATTAAATCAATTCATCGCTATCAATGATAGGGATAGTGGTAACTTGGACTATGTTCGTAAAATCCAATCACACTTTGATTGAACTGAAATTAGGATACAGGACCCTAGATTTCAAGCTGAACTTTTGCTCCCCGTTTTAACAGGGTCAAATTCGCTCGAGCGTAACTCATTTTAGAGTGCAGCCGCATTAGACAAGGCAACCCTAGAAATGCTTGCCTACATGTGTTCCACGTTCCGTTGCACGCAGATGAATAATGTATCCTTGCGCAGTGACTCTGCCACGTTAGATTTATTTAGCCGTACCGGCGTTTGAACAAACGCGATCACAATGTCCCGGCCTCAATCGCGCCGTGGTTATTTAATGTGTTGTGAAATAGCTGCGGTCTGCACAATTCAGTGTGGGAATACTTAATACCAACTTGATGAAATGTAGCCGCCAGAAATGGTTGCGGGTCTGAATAGTCGAATGCCTTTCTGCTTTTGGCTTTATATCGCTGACACCCGCTGTGTATTCTAACTCCGGGTTTTATGCTCGTTACAAACACGTAGACAGACGACAGTAGACTAAATAGTCTACTCATACGTGAAATATGTTAAAATAGATTTCTGGGACAGTTTTAGCGCTTTCTTGCAAATGTTAACAACGCTTCTGATAGAAGAGATAAAAAATATAAAGAGAGATGTTCTGCCTGATCTACCAATGGCATAGCATGCAGTAAGAAGACGAAACCGTACCGAGCAAGGAATGCTTTTTTGGTTGGTTTCCAAATCTTGAGACGGTTATTGTTAATATTTTGAGGCCACCAAGTTTTATAGTTTTCTCAAAGACAAAAACTTTATCTTTTACCTCTAAGTAAGTTGGAAATCTTGTTAGAAGTTTTTGAAGTCTGTAAGAGTAACTAAACAGTTTATTTTAGTTTTCCTATCATTAGTCAAATTTCCTTACCTTTGGATTTTGGTCTTCTTTATAACCTCCGATTTATTACCGAGAAATTGCTTAATACAGACGTTAGTATAATCAATCTCATTCATCTGAAAAAAGTGATTTATTTGGTCATCAAAAGCAAAATAAGTTCCTAAAAAAAGTTTGCTGCCGTAATGTGCTGTAAAGGCTAGCATGTATGCAATTACTTTCGGGGCAAGATTAAAGGTGACCAAACAAATTCACTACGGATTTATGGCCAAAGTTGGGTTCCACAAAAAGTGGAATACACTAAAACATGGCCGCAAGTTGGCCAACTATGCGGGTTGGCAAAAAGTCGCCATTATCACGTACTCGCGTTCATTAAGTGACCGACTGGAAGCCGGGACCCGCACCGTGGTTTGTTACGAGTAATTATTTAGCGCCCTTTAATGAATGTACGGTTTACTAGTCTGTAGTAGTATTGGGGCTTTTGCATAGCGCCCGGACCTTGTTTAACATATTCGGGGCCCTGGTCACATTAGGACAATGGGGCACTTTTTAATTAAAATACTTGAGACAGTATTTTATTGAACTGATCTTAGAAGACCCCTTGGATCGCAGGGCCCTTGGTAAGTGCCAAAAGTGCCCAATTGGAAAAATGGCCTGTATAGCGCTTCTAGTGAATATCAATGAAACTAAAACTGCATTGAGTTGCTGGAGTTAACTTCCATTTATGTGAATATTATTTACGTAAATCATGATAGAGTTAAGCCCTCACTCTCCAGTATAGGGCCCACTACAGTTTGTACGAGCAAGGGTAGGCAATTAGGGTTGAGCTACATCTGGCCGCACGGAATCGCATTTGTTCCGCCACTGGTCCAGCGTGCTGCGGCATGCGACCGCATGCATTTTATTTGCTGCGGAATGGAAGTTGTTGTCTATGAATAAGTGCGCGGCCGCACGCAATCGACGGCGACAGCGTTCCACCGCCTCCACGCATGCGATCGCATTTTGTCCGTGTTGCCGAGCGCCTCGTCGGTTCCGCCGCGTGCGGTCGTATTCTGTTCTCTTATAGGAAAGTGCGATACGGTGCGGCCAAATGTAGCTCAACCCTTACAGTTCAAATCAATTATCCAAAAATTATATACTGAATGTTATTTCGCCTATTATTATACAGAAACTGCAGTGTTGGTCATAGGCGCTGATATTATGTCACCTGACACCTGCCTCTTCTTCATTTTCCACTATAATAAGATAATGGCCTGTTACGTAAGAACAAAATGGGCTGTCTAATGAAATATAACAATGAAAACGCATATCTATTTAGTTCCTAAAGAGGATACAGAAGCGCCGTTTTTCCATACGAACGTAGTCCCCTGTTTCCTCTCGTAGAAGAATATTGTTTTTCCAAAAAAAAAAATTTGACACTATTGACATGGCCCTATGTTTTTCTTTTTATTATTAATTAATTCGTCATTTCAGTCCGAGGTGCAGTTGTCTCAATCGCACTCTGCGGGGGGCTTGAGGTTGGCAACAGACAGCAATAGATTTTGAAATACCTATTTTTAAAGTCTCTCGCCCGTACTGTCTTCATAAGGCCATCCAGGCAGAGGCGGTAACCAACAACAGTAGATGGGACGTGTGTTTCTTGTGTTGTATAATCTCTTTTCTATGTACCTCTATAACTCTTGTGGTGAATTCGGTGGCTATGTAGGCCGAGGAAATCACTGCTTTTTTTCACACAACACAAGCATGCGAACCACTTAGCAGTTACCACAGCATGAACACGTGTGAGGCTAGGGGAGCGTTGTGCAGTCAGCAAAGGCAAACGTCAGGTCTCCCCTTAGACCACATAACAGCTCCCCAGTGAGAAACACAAAGCTGTCTAAGCAGTATGTAAGCGGTATAGCTAAATAGATTTTACAAAGGGCAAGCAACAGGCAGGCTAATCTCGTGTCAGTCAAGAAATGCACATTAGGTTAGTCCCGTGAATGCCACTAGTGGGAACATTTGGATACGCTGTGCATTTTTATATGCAAAAATATGGCCATGGGTCACCTAACTATGATTTTCATGAGATTCAATTAACATTCATGCTCGCTTGCATGCAACCTAGTTGGCGCAAGTTTCCAGCTAACACTAAAATATTTTTTATGCTACTAAAAACACATACCTGAAACGCCACTATAGGCAGGCCTCTGTCACTCCATGTACTTGCGCGCGATAATTACCTGCCAGCCGCCGGGTCTTCCTAGACCTATTTGGTATATGGTTGTGAAAAGCCGCGTGGAACATTTGTACGCGGCGGGAATCTTGCGGTTGAACTGAATGACGGGATGACGCAAAGAAAGTACTGACATCTAAATTGAAAGAGGCAGCCCTCGCACTATAAGCTTGTCACATGACAGCACGCATTTACAATTAAAAAAATGGTAAATTTTCTATAATGTGTTTTATCTGTTACGTAGTAACTATTAAGTTATCAGTACGTCTACCACAGTTGCCAATTTAAACTTACGCTATCGTTCGCGTAAAAAAATGTATTGGGATTTGACATGACATGACACGACAATGTCGAATCCAAATGCAATGTTTTTACGCGAACGATAACGTAAATTTAAAGTGACAACTCGTGATAGACGTAATGTGCTATATGCTCAACCATATTTGTAATAAATACGCCAATTTACACAAGCCAGTCGCTCTCTTTACAAAATGTCATTTAAAAGTTTCTTTTTCCGCAGCGGCAAAACACTTGAGCTGTCTTAATGATTTCAAAACTCATTAATTACAAAGAAGTGCTCAAGTAGACAATTAATTCTGCGGACTTTACTTTTTACCGGATTTCCTTAAGGAATGCGATGTTTTTCTATCTGTTGATGGAGCTCGTAAGCCCGAATAGCTTGAGCAAATGAGTGTGCGAACTGTTGCTGCAGAAACCGCCTGTAACGATGACTGGGGCCCTGGGGGAGCCTCCGCGGTACTCTAATAACTATATTGTGCCCCGAGGGCTTCATACAAATTTAATTATGCTAGTTAACTATCAAGAACGTTTATGTAGCACAGTTTATGCAGATTAGAATACCAATTTGAGTTGAGCTACACTGTGTGTAACGACTTTGTTTTGAGAGGCGATATTTATATTTCTACCTATTTACTTTCTTGTTAGGAAACTTCACATGAAGTGAAGCCAATTCTTGCAAATCAATCTTAAATAATTACTAAAACCAATGTCGTTGACGTACATAACTTATCAAAAATACTTTCTTGCAATTTTAATGTAAAGATTCCTTCAAAGGTATGAAGTAATTTAGATAAAATAAAAATAAATGGCGAAGAGTTAAGACGATATCGTCATTCATGTAAGTGACTACAATATGTCAGGAAAGTGGTTAAAGATTTGATTGAATAAATGAATAGGTAACTCGGAAAAAAATACACAACTATCTGATCATATGAAAATAAACAAAGATTAAATATTGTCCCAGACGGTGATTTCATGCTATTAATCAGATATAGTTTGTATCTAGTTTTTCCATAAAGACCTCTTCTTAAAATGAAAGTCACCAACGAACTAGTTGTTATATAATATAAATAAATATAAATATACCTACGCCAGACAACACACCTCTTGTAATGGTCTCGAAGTAGGGATTAATATCCCTGTGTTACGAGGTATCACACAAGGAAATCAGCCAGGGGCGTCTCCCAGCACACCAAGACCCGAGTCAATTCGTTTCCTGAATTGAACCCACCGGGAATCGAACCCGGGACACTATGGAAACCGAGGCGAGAAACCGCGCTACAGCGCACTACGCCAGTCGTGTCGTCAAACTGTCGTGTTATATAACTCAAGCCTAAACACATTCACACTTGACGACCGACTTGGTGTAATGGTTAAGAAGTTGGCTACTACACCAGAGGTCGCGGGTTCGATCCCCGCACAGTACAAACATTTGTGTGCATGAACATGTCTGTTTGTACTGGTCTGGGTGTCTCCTATGTATAATAAGTATGTATTTACAAAAGAAAATGTATTTAAGTATGTTTATCCGTTGTCTAGTATCCCATAACACAAGCTTTAATTAGCTTACTTTGGGGCTAGATGGCGCTGTGTGGAATAATGTCCAGGGATATTTTAAATGCATGACACTTATCACTGCGCCACCTGACTTTAGTAGCAGATATACGAGTACCACCCTCCTCAGAGATACCGTCTCGGCGGAAAATTTCCCGCCCCTTATCCCTTCTTTGTTGACGGTACGATGTAAGTCTTTTGTGCGCCATTTACGAATACTTTTATGATGGTTCTGCGGTCCTTATTGAAATTAGCTGAATTTATGAAGAAATATGTAATCGAATTTCGATCTCAGTGTTATTTTAATATTTTTATGTCCATTCCGACGTCAAAAATTTTTTTGCGTGTTTTTCCTGCATTGGATATATATTGAGCGCATACAAAACGATTAATTTGTTAATTTGAAAGAAAATTTTCACAGAACATTAACTTGCATTGTGCAGAGAAGGAAATTCACTGGAGATTCAGACAACATCGCACTCACTATATGTGTGAAGTTTGCGTTTACTATTTAACTACGAATTACAAACTTTACTTAACTTTACTTACGCGTGCTGGACTACGGCGTCACCCACACACAATTCAACATTTGTTGGCCCGAACTAAAAGGTTCGATGACTCGTTTCTTTGTCGTACCATCCAGACGTGGAACGCTCTTCCAGCACATGGGTTTTTTTCCTCGTATAGTCCCGGGTTCTTCAAGCGGGGCGTGAAAAGGCTTTTCTGCGAGCCTTCAAGGTGAGGATGGCCAGCCCAGTGATTCGTTTAAATGACTGGGCTTGTCACCCTCATATCTGGACCTTACGACCGCTTTCCATCAGGTGGAGTGAGGTCAACTTGACGGGCAATATAAAAAAAAAGTACTTTTCAAGGTGGACGGGCGATCAGTACGTCTACCATAAGTTGCCACTTCAAATTCACGTTATCGTTCGCGTAAAATATTTGTATTGGGATTTCGCACAGCGCCGATTACGCGTACGATAACGTAAATATAAAGTGGCAACTCATGGTAGACGTACTAATAGAGGTTGCCGGATTCCACTGTCACTGACTGTTAATGCCAATTAAAACATCTTTATAATATGTTAACAGTTCACGTGCTACAGCTCAAATTCATTATAACGAGCAGCGAGTTGAACAGCTCTTGTTGAATTGCAAATATACGAGTAAAAATGTTCCGGATACTGATAGAGTTACGATGACAAGCAAAATGAAAAGAAATACATTACGCTCTGTTAAAAGTCAGGTAATGTCTTTTTCTGTCGGATAACACTGGCTTTGCCTTCCTGATAGTCTGATATAGCACCCTCTTCAAGATAGAGTTGGCAGAAAAACCCCTTCACCCTTATCCGTGTCTTTGTTGACGGTACCTTGATGTAATCTTTTGTGTGCCTTTTATGACGGTGAAGCCCTCATTGAAATTATACGAAGTTATGCCAAAACTGTAGGGCTTGGGCGGGAATCGTAACAAATATTTGGTGCTTTCTGTTTGTATGATGTGGCTTTGCTTTGTGTGGTTAGAGTACGATAGTTTTATTGGATTACCTTCAAAGATATTTACTTTTCTTCATACCATAAGATTCCTGATTTTCTATACAGCTCCGTAGGCAAACACGCATGTGAGTAAGCTGTTACCGAAGCTTTTAATACATGTTTTGAAGATTGCTGACTTTGTAAGAACCTTTTCAAACCACTATTGAAAAACGCTTTGTTAAGATAGCTCATTGGGACAAGCTAAGAAGGAAGGATTGCAAAATACAATCTAAATAAATATGGTACAGTGTAACAGAGCCATAATTAGTGGTTTGATGAATCACCTGTCGAAGGTGAGCCGTGTGATGATAGAACGTGGCCGCAACCGTACCTGTACGAGTGCGGTGGAACACGAATTGCTAAGCGAAATTTCTCCTCGGGGTTAACAGTTATCCTCATATCTAAGCCGCTTGTCAGTTGAAAATAGTGGACAATCCTGCTCACGCGTTCTTGAACAGAGTCAAAGGAACTGACTTGGTATCTAGGCGCTCCTACCCACTTGCACAAATTAGACATGCGCCGCGCTCTGACAGATAGCCCGCTTAGAACAACACGCTATTTTTGACGCACGCACACAGAGACATGAGTTTACAAGCGAAGTCAGTGAGCTTCGGTGAGTCGGAAAGTCGCACTGTCGCGAGTGTTTTTGTTTTTGTCGAACTTGGTGCAATTTTTCACATGATGAATTTTGTTTTTGGCCGTTTCTGTCAAGTAGGTATAACTTACTTACTTAATTATAAAAATTCAGAGTGAATATAGTAGTAACTCTAGGCGGTTCACGCAAGTTCTGGAGAAAGGTGCGAGCGGTCCTTCTGTAAACTCTTTATTTTGTGCCACTTGTTTAATGAGGCCAGTATTGCTATTTACAACGCTTTAAACAGCAAAACTACTGCATTCCAGACCTTTTTAACGCCCGTTTACCATAACCAAGCGATTTCCAGCTGCCGTCAGCTGCATTGATAATCCTAGTCATACATTCGGGCCTTAATTAAGTGATTTCCTCCTACTAATGACTAGTTACAATCCAACGTTCCACTACTCACCGTATGTACGATTTATTTACGAAGTGCCAGTAATTGTCGAGTCAGTTTGAATTGCAAATTAGCATAGCGCTCGTCACCCGTACTGTATTATTTGCAGTCAAAATAAACCATGCCAACCAACTAAGAACCTTCGTGCATTGACAGAGAGGCAAAAACGCTTCATCGTTTCCTGAGCAGAGTGTGTTTAAATCAGGCCTTATTACAATAGCGTAAGAGCAAAATAGTATCTATGTTTTAAGATGACTGTACCACAGTACGTCACAAAGCTTCTCATTAAATTGTATGTTACCGCATTCTTTTGTGTCGAGCCGCATTGTTGTACTGTGTGCCTGTCGATAGTTTGAGTATAAGTACCTGCTAAAAGTATACATTAGAGAAGTGAATAACGTTGATAAAACACGGTTAACGCAAAGTTATGATTCAGCAAAATATATCTAATAAATATTTTCCATTAAAAGTCGTCTCACGGAAGCAATATTATTGGTCAGTTAATGACCAAAGGTGATGTTTATCGTCTTTTCTTACGATTGCGCCGATACATGAAACTGGTAGTTAAAATAAACAAAAAGGCAAAAATAACAATGTTTATTTTACCAATCATTTGTTTTTACTACTTTGGAGACAAACTAACATGCCGGCCGCCTGATGGTAAGCGGTTACCGCATGCATACTACACCAGAGGTATAAAGCTTATTAAACCCCTCTTGAAAACCTCCATGCTGTAAGCTCACATCACAATTTAAATTTGGTGATTGGTGACTAGAAAACTTTTTTGTTGTTATATTCTGAAATTGCAGTTAACCAAAAAAATACAGCTATTGACGTCGACAAACGTACATCAGCATTAGATACTAGACCGCAGCTTTTTATAACGACAACGTTGTCAATCCGTTAGTACGTACCATTCGCAAGCATGTGAGAAAAATATAGGAAAAATATCTCGAAACTCGCGGAACGTAATTGAGACGATGAAGTGAGGGATACGTCCCGGGAGTTCGATTCGGATTGTTAACAAAGAAGGTTGAAAAAGGGAATTTTACACGGAACATTTGCGTAAGGGTTAATCAACGATCGATGTCTCGCGAGGGGATAAGCGTTTGTTCTTGCCATCTTTATGTAAAATCGTTTCTGCAAATGTATAAACGTTAATATAGAAAGGGTGACCCATTTGTTCGGCTCGATGCGCAAAGTTTTTCGTTCTACGTAATGGCTCTTACGAGCGACCGATCTTGAACAGAACGTGAATGCGTGTTGCTGTACGTCGTATGCGAATACGAGGTGTTTTACAGTTATATTTTGTATATGATGCTAGTACATTTGAGGCAGAGTTGTGGTTTAATTTTAATAACGAGTACGTCAAGCTAACAAGTGGAATAGAACAGCGAATAGCGAAACCTAGACTCCACAAACCTTCGAACTAGGTTTTTTTCGAAAAGACTCCCAGCTTTTCCCTTAATTTGCAGAGCTACGAGTAACTCAATTGTTCCTAAGGCGCTTCCTACTTGAAGTGTTTCTTCTGGAGTTTCTTCAAAACTTAAGTATCTAGTCTTTCCTAAGATGTTGCTTTGTTGCTTGCAAACTTGGTGGTGCAATTTATGCTGTAAAGTTTTGAAGCGCGGCATTTACAACAGGAACGCATTACCTCATACATTGAAAATAACGTTGGTAGTTCACAAAACTGAATCAATTTGGAATATTTTAACTTTCAACTACTACTAACTAACTACAGTTAAGCAAAGCTTGCACTGCTAGAAGCAAAGACTGATAAACATGTTCTTGAATAAGAACCTTCACAGATGTTCACCCCCCCTCAGCGACGAAACACTAATGTTTGTCCTCGGTGGGAATGCAGTCGTATCGTCTCATCAACGGGCAAGGCATGTTTCACATTCGCACACCCTTTTACTTTAGACAAAATATATCATTCAAGAATATGGTTGCCCGAGATGCTATTACCTACTGCCTGAAACTACTGTCATGCCGGAACTATAAGATCAAATGAAGTAACATCATGTAGTGTAACTCACTTCTAATCTCGTTTGCTCAATCCACTGCGCGACGAACGTGGTGGTTAAAATGCTTTGAGAGAATGTGAATGAAAACCTAATGAGCCTAATAGCTGAGCAGTCCAACTCGGATCGTGAGCGTGGGGTCCCGAGTTTAAATCTAGTCAGAAACATCTTTGTGTTCATAGTTAAAATTTCCAACTTACTGTTAAATATCCCTGGACATTATTCCACACAGCGCCATCTAGCCCCAAAGTAAGCTAATTAAAGCTTGTGTTATGGGATACTAGACAACGGATAAACATACTTAAATACATTTTCTTTTGTAAATACATACTTATTATACATAGGAGACACCCAGACCAGTACAAACAGACATGTTCATGCACACAAATGTTTGTACTGTGCGGGGATCGAACCCGCGACCTCTGGTGTAGTAGCCAACTTCTTAACCATTACACCAAGTCGGTCTTATACTGTTGATAGTAGTTGGGTGAAAAGTGTTCCATTCACCCTGATACCAACAGTCTGACTTTCCCGTTTGGGATACAGTCGTGATGGAATGTTACATGATATTTTCACATCATAGTGTATAGAAGTGTACAAAGAGCGAATTCGATTTTGAGTTCAGTATCACTTTACTGGTCTCTTCTGCTACTAAGACAAGGTTTGCAATAAATCACGCCCTCTCGAATTCCCGATCCTTTCCTGGCGGCCGGCATATTTGTTTACGGCCCATAAACTGTCCCGGCTCCAGGAAACCACAACTAGATGTTTGTTTATGCTCTCATAACCGCCATAAACAAAACAAGTGTGAAAGGTTGGGCTTTGATGGGTATGGGCAATTTGAGGGCGGACTTAATCATTTCTGTTTCTCCTTTACAGAAACAGAAACTTTATTTTACGTTATTTGAGTCATTCTAGAAGAAATAGGTGAAGAATTATGGTTAACTATCTTTCCGCCGGCGGCTTCGCACATTATGTTGTTGTTCATCGTTACATATTATAGCCAAATTACATAAAATCTTTACAAATTGCAGCCTTGGTGTTATTGTGATGTATAAGCTGTATTACTGTAAAGTTTCATCTAAAGATGCTCAGTAGTTATTGCGTAAAAAAGTAACAAACACACATACACACATAATCACAAACTTTCGCATTTATAATTTAGGTTTACAGAACAAACATTTTAAAAGATACATTCTAAAGCTGATTGACATGGACCCAAAGTAGTTAATCAACCAATAGATTTGCAAGCGTTGCGGTGCTTCGAGAATCCTTTTTAATACTTACCCTAAGTCTACCACGAGAATAAGGAACTTACAATTCACACCGACCGAGTCGCGCGGCGAAGCGCAATATACAAATTTAGGGAAACCGAAGCGTCAACAAAAGAAACAAGGTCTAAATCTACATGAAATTCCTATGGTTCCACGGAATGCACCCGGAACCGATCGGCTTCCCAAGTCCCATCCCAATATGGACCTAAACTACTGTTTATACGCTTCAAATTTCATACTAAATTATAAATGCGCTCCGACGCGCGCCGTTCGGTGGGAATCGTGCCTTACACTACTATTTCGAACGTGGAAAACTGATAGTTCTGAAATTTAGAAGGAGTTATTCATTGCAAAAAATCTCACTTAGTAGATGGTCTATTATGTTCCATGTCCGTCGAGTAGCTCGTTATCTTGAAGTGAGCTCAATTGACCTAATTTTTTTATACTTTCATCAATCATTAATTGGCTATTTACCCTTTTCAGCTTCCCACTTCCAGCGAAGCCTTCCCTCGTAATCTGGGTTGCGTTGTATTCCCTGTATCTTCGAGCTACTCCCACGCTAATCCTGCGTTTTATACGTGTTGTTGGGATATAGAAATTCTTACCAAACAATATAACTGTCGGACATAAACCTTGCAATAAGAAATCTAGAGAATTGTTACACAGAAAATATTTTCTTCTGAACATAAAATCAGCTTGTCTAGAGCCAGTAGATTCTATCAATAGATCGTTTCTCTTTCTTCGGCTGGATTAGGCAGGCAGCTAATTTTTCGTCCTAGGCCAGTCGCTTAAACACCAATTCAGTAGACATCTTTGAGAATAGGCTTGAACTGGCGCGACCTTAAACTGTCTTTGGATAGAAAATCGATATGCTCCTGACATGTTTGCCGAAACACAGTAATCTGTTGCCAACTTGTAAATATTCGAATAGCAAAATATTTACTTGCTTTCTGTCAGTGTTTGCAGAATGTTATATTGTTGACTGAGGCAGTTTATTATTAGTCATAACTTTATTTCAAGTTTTTTTGAGTGTGGTGACAAATTGTGAGCTCCCTCTACTATACCCTCTTCTCCTCCCAAACGTTGCTGTGTTATTTTAGATTTAACCTTTGGTTAGTACTATTACCTGTTTTGTGCATTGGGTCTATTTCAGATTCAAATTTGACTATTTGTATTCACAGGGAGTAGGTTCCTCAAACATAAGCTATTGTTTAACAAAAAAAAAAAACTACCTACCGCTGCTACCTTATATCAAGAAGGTGTATGGCGAGGTCATAGCCTCTTAATAATATGAGCAATACTTATTTTCTATTCACGTTATTACTATTGTCTAACGAAATATATGTATAGGTACTGGTAATATTAGTATTAGTATTAGGTCATAAAAGCTAAAAAGGTATGAATAAAGTTACAACGAATAGCTTCCTAAGTAAATAATTCAATCAGCGGCAATCTCAACTGTAGCTAACGATTTCGGCTCAAATTGGCCAGTCAAGTGTCATCATTTATTATATTAGTCAGACGCCAAACTCCAGCGGAATAATTCGTCTTAATAGCTTATTTGGTTTTAAATAAAATGCAAATGGCAAAGATTGGTGGATCGTGGCAGTTAAGGCTTACTAAGGGCCAACGAGCCGAGATCAACAAGCAATTAAGAATAGCGTCGCCGCCTTAAAACAATAATGAAATATTTAATCGCCTTTACTTGCAGGCGTGAGGGACTCAAGAAGGATTAAAAGTTCAACGAACTCGTACGTGAGGATTTAATGCGAGTATATTGCAACGGGAGTAGGAGTTTCGATTAACAGAGCTATAATTACTATGGTTAATGTGAGCACAGCTGCTTACACTCAATGGCAGCCGTAAAACAAGCTATGTCAGGGGCTCTGACACCCCTAGTGCTATTTGCTCACTTTGATAGTTCATATAAATCATTGAATGTTTAATGTTAGAATGGACTCTCTGTTTGCTACGTTTTCAGGCCTAAATCGCTAATTCAATTTAGAGCTATGTATTTTGGTATAGAGATTGAACGGAAAGTCCATTCAATCTTCATAACAAAAAACATAAGCAAAAGGATATAAGCTACCCTTTATCGTGAAATTAAAACACAATAGTATAAAGTCGCAGGCAAATACATGTACAAAAATACTAACATCGCCCTGACCATATCCATATAGCCCCGACATGGTATAGCTTAAGGTAGGTCTCAATTTGCTATCAAAGTAAGTATGAAGAAAAAAAGATTATTGCCTTTACTGATATTTATTACTGGTATTTACAAAGGCTAGCTTTGCTCACTATAGAAAGCTTGCTTTTAAGCAATTTAATGAAATTAATTTAAATTTAGCAACAGTTTAACGTTTCTTAACGGCCATTCTTCGGGTTCATTAAGGAGTGGCGGTAGTTAATCATGCACTCGTCGGTTAATTGCAAATTTGTCGGGACCAGGATTCTTCCCGTGATGTATGGGGGGATATTACTTTTGCTTATTTGTTTACAGCCTCCGGTAGACAGCGGAGAGTATGCATTAAGGCAAACAACGAATTACTTAATTTAACAGACGATTTTTTACTTTATCTTAGAACATTTGAAAAAAGACTATTGATTTGGCGCAAGTTTCAAAAACGGCTTCAAGAATTGCCTTCAACTGTGCTTTGTGGCTGTTTTCTCAAATATTTATTTACTTAGGTACGATTTTTCAATTCTTAGTTTATTCCCTAGATAGCTAACTGAAGTATAAAATGAACTGGCTGTTTATCAAGTGAATAGATTTATGAAATTTTTCAATCGTCTTTTTTTCGAGGAATAGCTATGTAGGTACTTATATCGCTAAATTCACACTGATTATCCACAAGCGAGATGCACTTATACGATCCTTGCAGCGTTAAAATAAAACAAGACAAAAGTTGATGTTTGATAAATTGACACTGACGTAAGAAAAACAACCTAAGCTTTTTTGTTGTATAGAGTTGTAGTACATAGTTTCTGATTGTAATAACACTGAAAAACTCCTTAACAAAATAAAAATAATATTAAATGACACACCACATAACCTGAAAATGTCAAAGAAAACGCATAGATAAATCTTAGCCCGTATCCAAGATCTTAGCCCATCAAGAAGCAGATAACTTTATTCCTCAGTTAGCGGGTTTATTCAACAGCTAACATCTATCTGACCATTGAAAAATCTTGTTAAACTTCGAATAAACTTTATTCTACAGATAAATTTCATTATCTGAGGATTGAAAAATCGTCCTTTAGTCAAATGAAAATCTAAAACATATTTCCCAAGTTATGGTCGAACATCATATTTAACATATTGTTTTATATTATTTGTTCCATATTGACTTTTCGTTGACAGACAACAAATTTCAAAGCAATTTTTACAAACTGGCATTGTCTAAATTACTAGTTTCCATCAAGGGATAATCTAGAAGTTTACCAACTTCTGATGATGAAATATATACACAAATGTTGACTTTGAAAGTCATCAAACTTCTTCTGAAGGTTGGAAAGAAATCAGTCCATGTTCTTTATTTCCAACACAGAAGTTTTTACATATTTGGCTGGTCCCAAAGCGATGGAATCAGGAATCAATGCTGTTACATCTGACGGCGGTTCGGGGCGGGTTCCGTCGAATAGATTTACATTTGTTTTGGTCTCGTGTTGCATAATGAAAGGGACGAATACGAAAGTGAGAAGAGAAAGTGTCTATGAAGGGTTTCTTTTTGAAAACAAGCAAATAAGCTAGTGTGAACGTGTTACTTCTTGAAAGTCTTATCACTAGAAGGAAGCTCTGAACCGGCACATTAAGGTCTTTTAAATTCATTACTAGCTGTCTGTCAGCGGCTTCGCCCGCGTAGACTGTCTTTTCCGTCAAATTATAGCTTAAATAAATAAAAATTGCCTTAATGTAGCGTTATATTGGTGAAAGAATCTTCAAAATTAGTCCAGTAGTTTCGGAGCCTATTTAATACAAAAAAAAAACAAAAAAAGAAACGAACAAACAAATCTTTCCTTTTAGAATAGAATAGAATAGAAAAAAAATTATTAATTTTATGGACATCGTTACATTTATAAAGTAAACACAAAAGAAGTAGGCATTAACAACAAAACATATAGGTAACAGGAAAAAAAAGATCATACCATCAGACAGCGGTGTCCCGATGCCCAAAAAGACAAATGGACCTCACTCAGCATATAGCCTGGGCTTTATGGGCCCAGGCGCTGATTTTCAGTAGGCCCAGACTGAGATGACGCACGGACACTTGTGGCGGACATACGTGTGTGCATATACATATAAGTATCATAAATACTATAGTATAGATAAAAAATAAATGGTGAGTGATTCAATATATTGTGTAGTGTAATAATTGTAATACAATACCTAGACAATAGATACTTATAATGATTACTTAACTTATTGATATTTTTAATGATCGTAATACTATATTCACATCTGGTACACTCTACCACGTCTGGTTCACTCAGATCGTGAATCGTGTGGTCCCAAGTTCAAATCTGGCCAGAACCAAAATCTTTGTGTTCATTGTTAAATATCCGACTTACTCTCCGGTGATGGAAAACACGATAAAAACCACCACCTACCACCTTGGGTTCTAATACCATAGGTCAAAAGTGGGCTTCTGAGTGTTTCGTTCACCATGACGACACTGTCACTTGCCTCTGACTACCCCGTTTGGGATAAAGTCGTGATGGTATGCTATGTTATGATACACTCTAGCAAAGTGTATTTAAAAAACTTGCTAATGCGTGGCCAAACCTTAAGTGACTTCATAATGCTTGCTGAGAGAACAGGAATGATTTCACTTCCTTACTCGCCATCTAATCATGGTCGTATAGAGCTAATTGTAAATTAATTGATACGCAAAGAATGCTGCTACAGTAGAAAGACAAAGGTAACACATACTTTTTTTATCTCTAGGTTTGGTTTGACTTTCTATATTACCTACTGGCGAACAAAGGTCATGAACGTTGGCATAAATCCTATGAAATTGAAGTATTTGTTGACACGGAAACTACAAGGGTGTCGTGAGGTTTATACAACCAATAACTCAATTTTCTACTGTAATCATATTTCCTTTTCCAACTAAGTATCTGTGTTGTAGTTGTTCCTTTCCGAAGCTTTAAAACAAAATCCTATCTCTGGATTACACTGAATTTCTCGCGACCCAGAATTTCTTCGCTGCTTTTTTGCCAGGCCAGCATCTCTCAATCAATTCGTAAACCGTAAAGCTGAGTATCGCCCTCACTAATCCACCGACAGACCAGCGAATTTCGGAGGACTCGAATTAGGTAGCCGCACGCCGGTGCGAGCGCAAATTTGTTCTAATGAGTCAACGAGATTCGAAGATTCGAGAAGAGGTTTTTTACGAAGATGTGAAAATGCTCAGTTTGGCTTAACATAGTGAAAGTTACGCAACGAATCTGGAATACAGCTATAGATCGCAATAGATAACACATGTCTCTCTGTCTGTATAAAAATCAAGAGTGCCAGCTTTTTGACGCTCACTGTGGAAGTAACGATAACGGACTAAATTAAATAGGATCATTGCACTCCCTTTTGATACGCGAGGTAAATATACTCTTGTTCCTAGTCCAGTGTGTATGTTCCTACTTTAGTTTAACAAAATGTCAGTTATAAAACCGAATTCCATTTTAAAACCTCTAAAATTATTGTTATCTTGGAAATTCTTTTAACAGTTGCTCTAAATAAATTGATCCCTTCCTTGATTAACCTAACAGCAGTTTATTTTAATGTATCGGATCCAAATATACTTTGGCTATTATTTACATATGCGTCCTTTCGTTAGGGCTGAATATAACTGTAAATTTCAGCTTAGGCTGTACATCTTATAAAACATAATTATCAGTCCTTAGACTAGTTTTGATGCAATTTTCACTTTAACTCAGGCAATTTTTCCAAAAGAATTACACTTATTTCACGATAAAAGATCCTCGCGATGTCACTCCATATTAATCTGACGTTTTACTAACACTTATAATCTTAAAAACAATTACTGTGCTCCAATAAGTTAAAAAAATAAATAAATACATATTTCACGAGGAAAACAGTAATTTTACTTCCCCGTACTTCAGTCATTAGGATTTCATTTTATCCGGAACACGATCACTGGAGGATCGGATTGGGCCCTTCAGAGAGCGCGATCGAGCCTTCGTTAATGAGGTGGTCTGGCCTTTGTCCAATTAGTACGGCCTGCATAGTGGCTTGAAAACGTTCGTATTTAGTCTAAATATGTAGGATTCCTGCAGGGCTAAGATGTGCAACGCGAGAATATGTCGTCAGTTTTCATGGACTGGTGCAAGGAAAAGCGTGAAAGGTGAGGCTTGGACCAAGTGCTGCCTAGGAATGGGAGAGTGGTACTGTAGCTAACATGTAATATGAACTATGAAAAAACATTTTAAAAAAAATGGGTCTAGGAAAATAAACCAGTTTCTGTAATAAATCTTTCATTGAACAACGTTTTTGAGATTTTTTCTCAACACAAGTTCACACACATTAAAAGATAATTGATACAATTATAATTCAACGCACAATATTTTTCCAATAAAAAAAATATTTAAAACAAGAGGCTGTTTTTCTTTGGACTTCTGGGATAGATTTTATGCGCTTTAAATTACAGATTAGTGATAGTCTGAGGAACAAAATGCACTGTGTAAGCATTATAGACAGCAACCCTGGTCCACCTTCTATACAAAATTGGGCGATCTCCTTTCATCACGAAGCGCTTCTTAGCCCTATTAACCATGCTATACACCGCTTTTGCCATGGGTTTCCGTCACGTAAACGACGATAGTGGAGTTCAGTAATTTATATGCCATTTTTAGTTCCATTCCTAATCACTAGAGGTGCTGTACTGAAATCCCATCCCACACAAAAACGCGCAACGCGGACGCAAGCGACTGTCACTGGTGTAAACTCTTGGTAGAAACTATGTTGTTAGTTCGAAACTACCCAAATTCAAGAACGACACGCTACTAACACGTAGTACCTACGTTGTCGAAATATATGCAAATCGAAGTAACAAGAATGTTTATTTTTAAATCAGAGATCATTTTATTTTGCATTTTACAATGCCATATTTTCCATGAAGAATTATATCTAGTAGTTTTGAGTGTTTGTTGTATATACGGGTGTACATCGAAAATGTTCGGCACGCTCTATGTAAAACTGGTTGTATAGTGACACATGACGGGATTTATTTACTTATAAATTACTAGACTTGAGAAATTCATCCTTAGACGAGGGACCTACCGGCCACTAAAAATAAATGAACTAGTTCTGGATCAAGAGTTTTGTTTCTAATAAGACTGAAATAAATAATTCGCTAACATCAGAAATAAACGATATCAATCCAAAAACTTAAAAAAAAAACCGTTACTGCAAACAGTGCTTAATCTGCACGAGCGGTGTGGTACGTGAATACGTATAGTAACATCGATCGATTCATGATTGATTACAAAGTCTTCTTTGTCCAGGGTGGAGGCATTTTCAATGGTACAATTTTTCATTGAAATTATTTTTGATAAATATTATAAAATTATTCAAAAGCGCAGATAAAAGCGGTGTGCTGAGCGCGAAGACGGCTTCAAGCGATAAGGTTTAAAAATGGCGGGAATACGGTGATTGATCACCAAATGGGGTGAGAACGGGCTGCTGTATTTTTCTTGAGACCTAAAATAATAAAAAGTTCCAACGTACTCACGAGATTGCTTTTGGGAGATATTTAACTTTTTCTGTATTCACCGTGCCGTTGTAACGTGATGGTGAAACATTTTTTTATACCTTTTCGGGGTCGCGATTATGTCTCGCAACGTTCTGGCAGAATTAAAATAATGGAACGACATAAAAAGAAATGGGCCAAACAATGGGCTTCTATTAACACGAACGAGATGTGAGCACCTGTTTTTGTATATTTTTCGAGGAATTATTTGGGTAACTAAATAAGTACCACCCTTCTCCCCGCGTCGTATTCCTCATTACTGAGGGCCGTGATCCCCCCATTGTGTCAGTTTGTGCTTGACGGTGTTCCACCATCTGTGCCTATCCTTAGCATTGTAGAGCGCATCATGTAGTCTGGAGTATATCATGACCGAATTTGGTCGGACCACCTGAGTGAAATGAGTAGGTACCTAATCAATGTAATATTCAAGAAAAGGAAACTAGGCGGACACAACTGCTGCCAATAAAACACACTGTAGACTAGAGCTCCTTAAACACCTCACATCATCATTATCTGTCTATAAGCTTCCAAAGATATCCAGATTGGCTTTTTTAGCCAATGATGGCACTCTTTGCCATCATTGACTTATACGAGTATGATCTATAGATGAAAGACAATAGAAAACCACTAGCAACTTTTTGCTACTCGATATTAACTGTTCCTCACAGTTTTGGCTTTCCTCATTGACAAAGACAACCTTGGTTATAAACGCAGATGGTTATCGGCGAGACAGATCGTCGCTCATTAATCTTCGTTAGCGGATGGCGAGTGGCGACGAAGCGGCCGCCGACGCGTTTAACGACGGACGAGCCCTTTCAGACCGAAGTTTGGTTAACCACGCGTGGAAGCACCGGCCTTGTTATCATTATTCAAAAATAACGAAAATTATTTGATGTTTTATTCACTTGGTTGGAGGTGTGGTTCAGTAGAATATTTCTGTTTGTGCTGCCTTCTGGAGTTTGTACTTCTTAAATAAATAAATAAAGCTAATTTACACTCTTCGGAGAGTTGTTTTGACCTTAGAATCTTATGACGTTTGGCAGATTAATATTACCAGCAAGTCAAACGAACATATCTAGGAACGAAAGGAGACCAACAAAACTATCAGCCCACTATAAAAAGATGCCACCTTAAAAATGCAACCTTGAATATAACTCCATCGAAATTATCTGATAACTGTTAAAATCTAACGACGGTTAACATTAAAATACAGACGAACGCTTTTAACGGCTGCAAAGTCTTGAAAATTTGGTAATCATCAGTAAAATTACAATAAGTTACCTACGTTTTTAACTCCTAAATAACCAAAATTATGGATCCCGTTCATGCATTATTCATTACCATAAATACTGTATTTATTTTTGGCAATTCCTTACATTGTGATTCAGTTTAGAGTAAGCAGATATTAGGGTCATCCGTAATTTTTGGCAGGCATAGTAATCAAAGCTACGGTAGCTACAAAGCGGTCGGCGAAGCGATAACAGTGGACAGGGCGTGCCCTTTGACGGCGCGGTGTGGTTAACCACGCGTGGGACGACCGGCCTCGTTATTGTGATAGATGTTCCGAACCAAAGAACGACGTCCGAAAATATAGACGGCTTTTCAACAATAAGGAGCGAAAGAAACTGCTGTGTAATGTCTCCGAAATCATGGCATTTTGACTTACCACTTTGACGGGGTTCTTCAAATGGATATGTAAATTAAGTACGTATTTTCAACAATAAAGGCACAATAGCAAAATACGCTGTGTCATGTGGCCTATAGATCATGGCATTCATCGCCTGAAAACTGATGGACGAAGGGCATGAATAAGTTTGCAGGGTTTTGGTAATAATGGCCAGCTACACAGTACAGTAGCAATTCGAAAAACAATATAAAAAAAATCCAAAAAAAGTTTTACAGCAGGACATATTTAATAATTTATTTATTTATTTATTTATTTATTAATCAAGAAAACATAACACTGTCTTAATAAGATACATCTCGCCAAACTGCAGGAGCAGTTTGTTGGCAAGTTAACACTCATTTTTTTTTTTTTTTTTTATCACAAAAGACAAGTATTAGATACTTCCCTATGCAAATTTTACATTAAGTTTGTCTAAAAGTATAGCTTTAAGTTTTTTTTTTAAGGTAAATTTACATTTTTTTTAGTTTCTCTCAAAAAATCTATCTTATTGAAAATATTTGGCAGTACATATTTATTTGTTCTTTTTCCATAATAATTCTTAACAGTAGGACATATATATTTATTTTCTCTTACTCTCCTTGTATTATATTTATTAGTTATGTAGTTTAAAGTACCTAAATTATAATAATTTTCAATGACAACCAAATACTGATACTTAGCCTTGACAGGTAGGATTTTACAAATAGCAAACAATTTCTCATTGACATTTTGCTTTGGCTTTCTTGCTAACTAAATATTTCAGAATAATAAAATGATAATGCTATTTTTTAAACTTCGCTTACTTCCAAAGCTAGTCGAAGCTTATTTTTACCTCTGAAATATTCGCTACAGGTACACCCACGTGACGATGTTAACTCGTCCGTGTAAAATAAAAAAGCGCGGGAAAAAACAACACAGTGTAGGCTGGGGGAGGGTGAGGGGGGAAGTGATGGCGTTGACAGGCGCTGTCAGTGGGGGGTTGCCTTCGACGCGGATACTCGTACGTGTTATACCTGTGTCGGTGTGGCAGTCAAGTATCTGTATCAGACATTTTTCACAATAGCTACTTCAGTTAAGTATTGATGTTATAAGTAGCGCGAAGTGTTTTGTCAACTTGTTTACTTGGTTTACGGGCATTTTGGAGTGGAACTCTTTGCCTTATATTAAGGATCTGGAACGCAACAAATTGTGTTTCTTGGAGGGAAGGGTTAACCGGAACTGAATGGGTTTAGAAAGATCCGCGTTTGAAAAATTTACAGGTAACCGACTTAACGGGTAATGTAAGTTAGAGAATAATATTCTTAAAACGTTCTAAAGATCATATTCGTAGTTCTGATCCACTTTCTCCCGATCATGCCGGTTATAAGATGATCCTTGAAGGACTGATAGTTAGCATTGTTGATTTGTTTGATTACCATTACTAAAGAAAATGTACCAATACTATCAATACTGTGTTGATATTTCTGCTGATATCCATAAATGTGTAGAAAAAATATGTAAAAACTCATTCATTAATTTTTTCTTCCGATTTAAGTTTATTTTCTTTTTTCTACGATTAACTGATATCTGTTACTACTACTAGTTATAGAACTATATGTCCCAATTTACAGTCTACATGTAACATTGAAACATAAGTGTAGTCAGTGATGTGTAGAAATATTACGCTCGAATATGTATTACGTACGCGTGACAAGCATGGAATATTATGATGAGAACGCTCAATGATTTTATACCAGAAGAGCCTGCACTGCTGCGACAAGAAATTAAAAAATATGACATTAGTATCACTATGAACTCGGATCGATTCGATTCGACATTAAAGTTTTACTAAGGAATCCATGATTTTATTCCTTTCAAGGCAAGCAGATAAGGATTTGAGCTTTAAGTACCCGCCTGACAACAGAAATTTATCACTGAGGCCTTACAGTTGCCACATTTCTGTAATAGTTTATTGGTAAAAAAAGGTCATTTTATAGCAATAGCTAACTAGCATACAGAATACGTACCAAATTTTCTCAGAACTCTATAAAAAAAGAAAAGGCTTGTGTTGTGTGCACACAACAAAACAGGCTTGAGCTACAACCACGTAATTGTACCGTATTATTTTCCCCTTTTCCCCAGATACCTCATGTCTTTACACGTGTCCATTATAAGGCACGTGCCTAATAATAGCTAGCGCTTAACTAAAAAAATATTATAGCTGAAAATGTAATGTCATAGAATAGAACGCGTTCGTAGTCGGTAAAAACTGATTAGTATTCCCGTAGCACTCGCTACGGTTGCCGTAGCGTATGCTACGAGTGCTACAATTGTCGAGTCGTTGTAACGGTAACCATTTTATGATTTTTATTTCACTTACGCTTGCTGTCTTTTCGTATATCTGTCCTTGTCTAACATTAAATTTCATTCTAGTGCCTGTTACGGCGTAGATATTATTTCTGGTTTAACCGCTATGAGCTATGGCGTAGCGTCTACGAGCGCAATAGTTGGCCTTTGTCATTTTGCAGGGCGGGATTTCAGAGTTTTTTCCACGTTTCAGCGGTTGTTTCTTTTGATCTGCTTTTCAATTGCAGTCATGATCTCTCAAAAGCTTACATTATGGCGCTAGATTGCTTTTCCAATTGCTGCTGTTTCAGCCTTTTTGTGTTTGTATCTGATATTGTTGTTTTAAATATTAGAGAATACGCGTTTAGCATTTTCCGAAATAAATATGGATTTATGTAAATAATTAAAATTAACTAAGAATGTAATTTTAACACCATCTCCGTGTAGTTATACCAATGGCTTTGCATTTAATTAAGAGATTTGACTGGCCTGTTGGTGCAATGACAGCGATCCTGCCTTTAGCTCCATAAGTGTTTATTGTGTGTTTGGGTGTTATTACCTATTTAAGTATGTATTTAGAAATATTTTCGTATGTTTATCAGTCTCTTATACCCATAGTATAAGTTCTGCTTAGTTTGGGGTCAGATGATCTTAGTGTTAATTGTTCCAGATAATATGTATATTTATTTATTTTATTTTAGATAATAAAATACATATTTATGTCGCAAGTCCTAATAGATAAGCCAAATTTGACAATAGTTTTTGAGTAATGAGGGGGTCAAAAGTGGCTCGAAATGGTTCGTTCAATATTACACACGGCGCTGCTCGACAGTTCTGTTAGCTTGAACTTGGCTTGAAACACTACCGCGTGTCTGAATCAAACAAATTTAATCAGTATTCCTGTACTTTGTTTTGCAAAGATATAAAAATGTATTACAATTTTATCTACCATATATACCACATATATATCCTATCCAAATAAGACTAAAATGTAAACCTTGTAATTTCAGAACCAGAGAATCTGTTAGGATGTTTGTAACAGCGGTGTCTGGATAAACATTAATTAAAAAGCCATCTGTTAATTTAACTATTGTTCTAAGTCACCAGCCGTCTATTCATAAGCGAGCGAGTTACAAACTACAGCCTGTTTAACTATGTCACAGCGTGTGGTCGCGGTTTTAAATAATTAAAGCGTCGATTGAGAGTTTTGTTAACTTGTTAACAAGCTTGAGAGAGAGCAGAGGTTTTTTTATAACGAGGTTTTAAATAAAAGCTCTGAACCGTTTTGAGAGAATGAATTGCAAGAGATCTCAAACATTTTGAAAATAGTGATGACATGATTAATGCCACTTAAAAATGGCAAAACCCGACTAAATAATGACTCAACTAAAAGACTAAAATCTAATCAATTGCTGTTATGCATCCATCCTGAATTAATAACTTATAAATACACAAGCTTACTAAAAGAGTTTTTGGCTGCAATATTATTTGTCGACAATTTTGAATGTTGATTATGAATGTATTTTATTCATTCATTGTTCCTGTACTTGGACCCAACTTTTAAGAACTACATTAATACATTAAACACTAGACTGGCTTATTGACACGGTTTGCAGTAATCATGTATAAGCTACTGCCTACCGAAACATCTAAGTTACTAAACATCGATCAATTGTCGCTTTTTAACTTACAAGTAAGTAGCTATTTAAAAACTTGCAGAAGTCATCAGCTCAGCTTGATTTGGGATGATATGTTATTGTCCGAGAAAGTTGCTAACTTTAACTTGAAGGTGCTCCCACATTTAGAGCATTCGCCTGTTAAGTGTCGTTACAGAGTCGAGCATTGCATCAGTGAAGGAATAGCACCGATCATCACAGTACGGAACTTGCTGATACAATGTGTAATATAATGTATGGATATAACTTGTAACATCAATGCGCATCATTTGTAATTGATCGGATCTAATGTTACATTACGGGCGAATGCTCGAATTGACGGAGCACCCTAATAATATCTCACCAGGTAAATGCCCTGCAAGCGTCCCGTTATTACACCCGTCTCGGCGCCGTGTCGTTGGCCGTCTGCGACTAATTACAGCTACTAAATGCCTGATTAGAAGCGTTAATGCTTCTTAAAGTCTTTATTAGTTTGACTGTAACACACAATGTACTGTTGCTAAATATTTATGCCTTCTGGCACAACACTATTTTATTTGAACCTTAATGTGCCTTCAACAAAACCGCAGAATGTATCTAAGTACATTTTTATGTTTGCGACTAATGAGTCACACATACAATAATAATAATGAGATAGATTCATACGCTGAGGAGTGAAGGTATAATTCCACTATCTAAGTGGTTGAAAAGTACTGATAGATTTGAGTGTTCTCTGTATCGGAACATCGACCAATTGTCGCTTTTTAATTTATTCGAACCACGTTGCGAACATGACGCTTATCAAACATGATGCTCGATGTTTTATTACCACTTGATTTTGAAACCAAGCAAGAACCTTATATTGGAAACGTTTCTAGAAAACTGATCTCATGTCTGAACTGTACCATTCGCAAAACCAGTGCATTCCAACAATGAAATGTTCTAGCAAATGCTCTAGGCTGTTACCAGCTTTCAGTTTCAGTCATAACTTAACATGTCGAGTTATTTAATCATTTTGTCAACGTTGCCCGAGATTCACTTTGTGAGTGAATATTTATTATATAATATTTTAATCTTCAGGCTTAAGCATCTGGCCTTACTGTAGCTTTTGACGATAAAGTTATAGTTTTTTACATTCAAGCTGTCGATATCGTAAGAATAGACACTAATTTCGAGACTCAACCATAAATTGACTCTGAATTATCCTTAAACAGAGAAAGGGGACAAATCTTTCCTCGAAATATACCTCTTAGGAGCTAAGATCTCAATATCTTCTCTAATAGAGTCGGGTGGCACAAAAAGACGTAAAAATGTCCCAACAGGTGGTTCAAACTTAGCATAATGGTGTCCGTGCCGGTCAAAATGGTTTTATTACAGAGACGTGCCTTAAAGTTTTTGTACTGGCTTTATACGGGGTTAGTGAATTTAAAACTGATACAAAAGAGTTTGAGTTAGTATAGGAGCAGCAATGATCTCGCTAGAACGTAGACCTTAATAGTCACGTTTGTCTTAGAATATTAATAAATGTTATTAACTAAGACAAAGGCACCTAATTACGCGGTATTTTCACGTAAAGTTGAAATAACATCGAAAATAAATACTTAAGATACCATTAAAAATGATACGATTAGTCATGATTTCTATAATATAACGTCGATGGAAAATAAGCACACGGTCAGCCTGATGCTAAGGGTTTTCCACAGCCTATGAATGAACACATGCATAACCTTTCAAACCCCTCTCAAAAAAGTCCACCCTCATACCTCATTAGAAAACAATGAAGACTTTCCACAGAATTGAATGTTCAGTACGTCTACCACGAGTTGCCACTTTAAGTTTACGTTATCGTTAGTGTAAAAAATTGTATTGGGATTTGACATGACAAGACTTGACAATATCACATCCCAATACAATTTTTTACGCGAACGATAACGTAAATTTAAAGTGGCAACTCGTGGTAGACGTACTGGGAATGAGTATAGCAAAGTCCGAACTATACGAGACCATGTTGGATGTGGAGTGAGGATGAATTTCCTGTCGATTACGAGTGGGTTGTGTGCATTCGAACAGAAAGTCGAATACCTTGCGTCATTTAATCGGTTTGGATTGTTTTTTGACGAAACAAATTAAAAGTAAGTACATTTTCATTTAGATTGCAGGCTGCACCCGATGCAAGCATTAGCTAGCAAACCCGGCGCGGGATAGTAAACCTGCAAGCGCAGATCGCGTGTAATTAACACTCTCCCATGCAAATAGCGCATTAAAACTTCTAAATGCAGAAGTTAGCTTATTATGATGTTGCATATTTTGAGCTTAGTTGCTCTATTTCCGTCACGAGCTTGGGAGGGAACATCCACCCAAATATTAGTATTCTTCAATATTAAACAATGTTATTCTAATGACGACCTATTAGCGATTATTCCACAAGCGTAAATGTATGTTGATCGAACAGATATTGTTAGGTTTAAGTAATTCTGGTATTTTCGTTGTTTCAGAGTCCTTAAAAGGCAAAGGAAAACCTATATGTATAGACCATGTTATTTCAGACAGACAGTTGCTGGCGTGTACTTAGTTCTCATACAAAACGTTGTTTAGTAAAAACTCCATTAAACTCACGTCATTTGCAGCGCTAGTTTAATTGAAACAAATATAGATCGGGTGGGCCGATCGGCCGACGACCGTCGGACGGGTTGAAAGTTTCATAAAGGAATTGTGATTAGTTCCGTGCTCCGTTGATCAAAGAGAACGGAGCGAAATCAAAATGAACCTCCGCGATGCGATGGCGGGCAGTTGACGCCATTTTGTTTTTGTACATAGGTAATATTTCTTTTGAGCGTTGTCTCTTGATGCCTTGTCGTTATGAAAAATGGAACTTTTTGCTGTTGTCTGCTTCATTTTACATGAACTTTGTTAAACTTTTTAATTTTCAGGGTTTGGCATTAAAAGGGGACAAATAATTTTACAAGCTCTGTTTAGGTTGAGGCTTTTTAAAATACTTTATGAGCAAATACTTTTTAATATTCTCGTGTGTTAGTAGGTATTGTTTTGTTACCAATATGCGATTGTTTTTTATTAGCCATCTCTTGAGTTTTCTTCTCATTATAATTCATTTATAAATCCAGTGGTTAAACGGATTTCAAAAGTTTTCCTTTGGGCATTCTATGATTTCATTGTTGAAGTCACAAACGATTAAAGCGGCGTGGTGCCTGGGGAATAGTAGGCAATCATAAACGTGTAATTAACTATTAACTAGGATGAGTCATTAAGCACCATTTAGATGAATTAACGAAACGATATGACTATTGTTATCTCTTTCTCTCGTTATGAATTAGCGAAGCAAATAAACGTGAGCTTGCGATGGGCCAACAATAATGGCGAATTTCCGGATGATGTGTACGTAGTTTTGTGTTATTCCGAGGTAATAAGGCAATGAAACAAACGCCCGAATTTCGGGTGTGTAATATATAATATAACAACATATAGTATAAAGTTCAGAACATATACTATCATATGATATAATTTTGTTTAATATAACACTTCTTTAATATAATAATGGAATGATATAATTTTAAATTACATAATTTTGAAACATATAACAAACTCTTGAACTAAAATCATTTAATATAAAAGGCGTTTAATATAACATTAACGTGATATAAAAATTAAAACATATAACATTTATTCACTATTATAACATTTAATATAATCTTCATTTACCATAACACTCTTTTTGAATAATATTTAAAAGATATAATGATTGCTTAATATAAACTCTAATTCAGATTTTGTTTGTCATATTAACATTAGTTTTTATAAAAAAACATTGACTCTGGCGCTTGCCGGCCGCTGCCACGGCACGCTCGCTTCGCTCGCTCGGCTCGCGCGCTTTTGGTCACAGTTCTAACCTAACCTAATGATACCTAGTAGTACTAGTACTTTCTTGATGGCGGGGGGCTTCGCCCCCCGAGCCCCGCTTGTGGGGCGGCTCCGCCCCCCCGACCCCCGCTATTGTGGTTGCCTACTGTTATTGCTACTGTGGTTGGCTGAGTCGGATTTGCCCTGAAGTATAAATAAAGTCAATACGTACAATATGTATATACTGTATATACCAAGTAAAGTTATACCAAATGAAGGTTATATCAATTGTAGAGTATATCTATTAATCGTTATTTGAAACGTTATTATCTTAAATATTACTTATATGAAATGATGCGTATCTTACACAAAATTATATCAAAGGAACGATATCTGAAATGAGTTTTATTTCAAACGTATTTATTCGTTATGTACGTTATACTAAATAGTATTATATAAAATGAATATTATATAAGGTAAACGTTGACAAACAAAATTATATTTTGAGTTGATATAACAAATGATTATTATATAAAATGAACGTTATTAAAGTTCAATTATATCAAATGATAGTTTAGCAACTGAAACGCACCCCCGAATTTCTATACCGTGTCTCAATGTTGAGATGACTTTACAAGCGATGACTCAGTTTAACTGTTCAACATAAGTCGTATCACAAATTCGGGTATTTTTATTTTCAAAACGATGTCTGACTGTTTTCGACATACGTCAAACATGTCAATTTATGCTTTTTGACAAATCTTAATCCCAACCAAGAAGGCTAGAGACTAAGGAGAGATAACTCCCTGGAAAGGGTTGGACTAAATCCGTATCCCACAGTGACGCATGCGCATTACGCTTCTTTGCCGCGATCCTCGCGAAGTGTCAAAATTGGTCAACACAACCTCGAAAAACAACAACTGTCGCACGTGACACCGTTCAAAACAAAACCATGTGACCATGAAATGACAAATAGCTGCCGCTGCACATGGAGTTATCTCTCCTTAGTTTCTAGCCTTCTTGATCCCAACAAAAACATAAATGTGAAATGAGAGCAAAGTTCAATATTATGATATATGCCTGGATTTTGACTTGAACTACAAAAGAAGTGAGATCTAAATGCGTGCCAAGTTCAATGGTCAGTAGGATAAATATTGAAGCCTAGGTCTGATTATTACAAACTTTTGATGACTACAATTTACTAGCGACATCTATCATTCTGGAAGTGTGTGAGCGATGCAAAATGTCCAGCTTGAGCTGAACCTTGTTAAATATGGTTCACAATATAGATCTGAGGTCAACTTACACTGGAAATATCAATTTTTCTGAAACATTATTTTTTCAACTTTATTGATAAAAAATTACTATTTGCTGATTTTTTCCTTTGAATTCACTCAACCACCTATCTTGATGCCAAATTTGATCTTTCTAGGTTATCTGGAACTGGGTCAGAATTTTGATCTATTAGAGAGAGATTTGATTTTAGAGTTTTGAGGAAGTCAAAAGTGGCTCCAAATGGTTCGTGTCATATTTTTAGTAATATTACACACGGTGCTGATCTCCAGTTTTGTTAGCTTGAACTTGGCTTGACACGCTACCGCGTGTCTAGATGCGAGTAGATGTTATAGAACTTAAATAATTGCATTTATCCCGTTAAGCCTTCTTGGCGATAAAATAAATCAATTCCCGAGCCCAATCAAAAGCTGTTAGTTAATAGGCTGCTAATTTACTTTATGGCATCTGTTGCAATATTGATAGATGGGAAGGAATTATAAGCACTTGTGTGTTGGGAGTTTCGATAAGGCGACGTTCTGAAAGGCAACTGTCAAAGTGAATTGATGGCGGTCTAGTCAGCAAAGTATGGTCAATTTTGCTGGTAACTATTGTAATAAGGTTCAAAGTTGTGTGGCAGTTGAGATCGTATAACATGCAAGTAGGTCAACGGTATGAGCTTATAGTTACTCTTACGTTCTGCGCAGATTGTAAACTTGGCTGACTTTACAGGTAGGAAAAGCGGTCAAGTGTAAGTCAGACTCGCTCAATGAGGCCACGGTTCTGAAGACTATGACCGGCGAGTTCATGCGATGGGTAAAAGTCCAACTTAATTATGTAGATAGTAATTATTTGACTACACGGTTGGCGGATGTAGGCGAATTGAGTTGCCTGGTGTCCCGTGAACGATTCCTGATCGGGTCAAATCAGAAAACGACCTTTCTAAATTGGCCCTGGTCTGGGTGGCTGGGAGACGCGCCTGGTATAAATCCTTGCTTACATGACAATGAATGTCTTGTGTGCGCATATTGATTATTTCCATTACTCAGTTCTGTTCGACATCTGAATATTTGTAGGCCAGACATCAACAGCCACCTATGGAATTTCAGACAAATTTGGACCTTACCGCCTCGCCTGTATCTACTCTTCGAATTCCTTTCCCGATTTTATTCTGACTGTGTGAATGGTACTTTAGTCTTGATTTGGGTGCTCTCTCATTATGGGTCATTGAATTTAATAACCTTTGTTCTCCCAGGAGACCTCGTTGGCTTGTTGCCAAGTCATACGAGACAGTGCTGGTAGGAGGCATGCAAGTGTTTACTAAATGCTATCTTCACTCATGCCATTTGAAAGTAAGTACGTTTATAACAGTTAGGTACTTTCAACTAATTGCTTCCAAGTGCTAGTGTTTATTTTTATCTCTGGGCGCCAAAACGGGGAGGTTTAAAATAAAATTTACAGGATTTTCTTAACCAGTCAACAGAAAATTCTTGAACTTATTAATTACATAACTAAAAGTAAATTGTCATGTTTACTGTGTTCTTCAAATAACAAAATGATATTCAAGCAAATATACTACTACCAGGCAATTCAATATGTACATTATGTAACTTTTGTTTCCAATGAAGCAATCAATATCCTTCCTTTCATTTGAAATAACATTTGAAATTCGGCGAAGACTATGGCTTCCACGAACAAATACTACGCACCGCTCTCAAAGAATATTTATCCGCAGAATATTAAATCAGGCATTCAATTAACGGTGCCACCTATGAGTGCGAGTCTGGGGCGAAGCAACAGCGGGGGGAGCGTTGCTATGGCGACGACCCGGCCGCCCAGGGGTGCCGACTGCGTAGTTTTGATGAGCTCTGAAAAAAAAAGTTACTTAATTAAGTGACTACTATCTGGCAATTTTTCATGAACAGCTAAGTTGATTTGGAAATATTTGAAAGTTTCAACCACAGTGTGGTTAATTATAACATGCTCACGATCACATCACACAAAGTTGGCCAGGCAGGAGCCAACTGTCCGTTGCCGTTGTTAACGAGTGCTTAACCCCGTAGGCAAAGATTTTCTTTTTGTTTTCAATTTATTGGGTGATAATTAAACTAATTAAGCTTTCATAATGCCCCATATGGCAAATTAAAGACACAGCATTATGCACAGGGAAAATGGTTTTCATTTGATTATAGAACCTACATAATATTTAGTTATACGCCATTTCAGTGATGCTGTAATTGTCTGATTGATGAATAAACTGGGTAATGTAGGTGAGAGAACAATGTTAAGGAACCGTTTCTAATTCAAAATCGAGCAGCAAAAGGAGCAATGATCTAACGGTTCGTAGCGAAAACATACAAACCTATTTTTAGACCCCGTTCCATCAAGCGGCGCGCGTGACGTAAAATACCGTAAAAAACCTAGCCCACATTGCCACAGAGGCAGCCCTGTCGTTGGCAGCTAGCTAAATTTTTGCCCTAGTTAGAAGCGATTGGAAGGGCCCGGCTCGAATAACTTAGTTGACCCTTTTAGTGCGTGCGCTGATCTATGCGACTCAATTTAGCCCACCTTTGATTGGAATACACGGCAGCCAGGCCTTGACTGATGTTCGCATTTGGACCCAAGTCACTTCATCTTCATGCAGTACAATATAGCTCGCCTGTTGAATATTTATGGAGCTGGTACTGTGCCGCTGACGCGTGAAAGAGTGTTTGTCGTAACGTTTTCGGGTGGTTATACATGTTGAATAATAAACAGAAATCTGTCGAAGAAAATAACCTTCCAGATCCGTAAAGTCATCGGCGAGGCTAAGTGGATAAAGAAATCGCAGTGGCATCATCTTCACCCGAGCAAAGCACACAACCACAGATTAGTTACCACCGTAACAGATAAATCACACCATAGAAAATTAACGATTTTGTCATTTTTAAATTCGTGCTGTCATGTGTCAGACATTTGCCAGGGCTATCTCTTTCGATGTACTTAGTTGTCAGTGGTCAGCACATGTACGTCAGTTCAACCGCAAGATTCGCGTACGAATGCTCTACGCGGCTGTTGACAAACAACTGCCAAATAAGTGTTCCAAGACTCGGCGGCTGGTAGGTAATTATCGCGCAGAAGTACATGAAGTGACAGAGGCCTGACACAACACTGATTGCCGTTGAGGCAGTGAAAAAGAAGCAGTTGTGAAGTGGAGACTATTCCATAGCCCTGCACGGAACGAGACGAGCAACCTAAAAAGATCTCACTCTGAATAAAGCATTTTGAGAAAGAGAATCGGTTACTAATTTCAATAACGTTGCATGTACACGGGAGCATATGTTAAGAGCTCAATGATAAAAGAGTCCGTTTTGTCGCTGGTTTATTTTGAAAAGTTATAGAGAAATAATTCACCTATCTATGCGGCAACGGCTATTGATAACCCATTGATTTTGAACAATTTGAAAAGTAGTTATTTTATTGGTTTTATTTTATTCATTACATTTATCATAAAAGCATTACAGTACGAAAAAAAATGCTTAATTAACCAAAATCAGTTTAACTACGCATCTTTGAAATATTAAAACGTCCTAAAAAGAACATAACAAAAAAGGTACGTGGTATAAATCCTGTTTTGAACTATTCTAACCTAAGCGACCAGAAAAGTTTAAAGAAATATATCCTTAAACAAGTTGTAGTACCCTATTTACAACATTGAGTTTAGGAATATGCACTTGCTCCTACGATTAACTGAAATTGTAGATATTTTTCCCGAATCGTTTGCTCTGGAATTTTCACGGCTCGACCTGTAACGAAAATATATATCGTGAGGCAGAGGCACGCGTTCAATCTATTTTCATTACAAATAGATACACACGTCTATATCAAAATGCGGTGTTCGGTGTGGTGAAGCTTCCATCACGTGATTTTAGCTGACGCCGAAATATATGAGAATTTATATTCGTTCCGCAGAAATCGCGCAAATTGTCCTACAATTTCAAATTCATGAGCAGCAATTTTCAATATTTCATTTATCAATTGCGTGTTAGATTGATAATACAAATCTTACATTTTCAAATAAAATACTGGTTCGGTCGGAGATGATGAGATTTAGAAGAACAGCATTAGATATCTTTGCGAGTATAAGCTTGAAATATGTAAATACATGTACCTACATTTGACATCTAAGCAAGATTTAGCAAATGGTAAAATCTAGGCCACGATTTTCGGCGCTCGAGGTTCGGCCAGTGAAGCCAATATCAACCGCTCTCAATATCTACCATGAGTTTCAGACACGTAAACAACTACACCAATTTGCATGCTATTTGAAGTTCCATTTTTAATCACTATAGGCGCTGTACTGAAATCCTATACAAAAACGTCAACGCTGACGCTAGCAACTGTCATCGGTGTTAATTATTTTATTTGGCGACACGATTGGCGTAGTGCACTGCAGCACGGTTGCTCGCCTCGATTTCGGTAGTGTCCCGGGTTCGATTCCCGGTCGGGTCAATTCAAGAAACGATCTTTTCTGAATTGACTCGGGTCTGGGTGTGTTGGGAGACGCTGGCTTATTTACTTGTGTGGTACCTAGTAACACAGGGATATTAACTCATTCACTTATGGGAAACTTATGTTTCCCTATTCCCTAGGGAATGTTAAAACGCACCGGTGCGTGGTGTGGCATCGAATTGTTAATCCCTACTTCGAAACCATAACAAGAGGTGTGTTGTCTGGCGCATATTTATAACTCATGGTGGGGGGGGGGGGGCACCATGAGTTTAAAAGGGTATAAAAAAACTGTTTAATGTTCAGTTATGACATTCAACATTCAAGGAATTTTAAATAGATATAATTGCAGCATACGCAATATGTCAAATTACCTTCAGGCTGTGTTGTATTTAACTCAATTTGACTGTAATTAAACACTAATTGATCATTCATTACTAAGTTTTATCAAAACATTACGAGCTGCAACCGCAGTATGCACTAACAAAAATTAATGCCGATAGTCAAAATACAAATTAATTGACCGCAAAAACCAATTGGATTGGGAATTGGGATGATTCAATTAACCTGTTTGAATATAAAATTGTGTGGAATGTTTGGCAAGCTCACTAAATACTCGTTGGATTTGAAACTCTAGGGGGTAACACACACATCTTACTATTATGAACGAACCTAAAAATAGAGTACAAATTGACTGACAGTGTGACATATCAGCGCATCGAAAAAACTAATGGAACGTGAAATTTTGCGCAAGGTACCTATTTATAACGTAGACGAGCTTTGAAAAGAGGTTTTTAGGCTATTGAATAAGCAGCTTATCGATGGATATAAAACTGATGAGTTAGAGTTTTGTGCTAAGCTGTGTAGCTCAGGATGTGTATGCTATCCCCCAACAAGGATTGTTTATTTTCGTACCTTAACACTGGTGGAAAAGGGTGCAAAGGTGCTCTTTATCATATGAAGCGGGTCAATCAAAGATGTGAGCTAAGGATGTGAGGTAGGAATGCGCGAGTGGTGTAGTTATGTGGACGAAGCTAGAGCAACCTCGCGCGGCGCACTGTGGAAACGTTCATTTAGTTTTGAAACTTACTCGTAGCTTCGACATTGCTTACTGCTTAGGCTCTGCCTCGCACCTCTTGTGAACCAACAGTATGAAGGGGTGGAAAAGGGTCAAATGTTGTTGTAGAAAAAACGTTTTGATACTAGACGCGTATAAAAACGCTTTCCTACGCTTATCTAATAATGTCGTATATTCGATTGTCTTTTATTCGTTCTTTGAAAAACACCTTCTAATTTTCTTTGCTGAGTTTTCGGTTGATTACGCAAGATGACAGTATTTAGGGTGGTAATACTTACTTACTAACATTTATTCTTCATTCGTTCAAGTCCTGTCTTCATGTCATTTTCCATAATGTGAATATATTCACCCGCTAGTATATGACTTTTTAAGCGTCGCCTAAATTTACTAAACGCTGCGCCTATTTGGTTAATTAACGCTCAATTGCTGGCATCGGGTCGTTCGGTGCAATCAGCAGGCCTATCCGCTAACTAACATGCATTTACTTTCAAATTGTATAATTTATAATTATTAGCATAGCTTTTACAGAATTAAACCCTCCTGAATTTAGATGGTAGATACATTTCTGCCTCACAATTTTATTAATCATCATAATGCATGCAGCCATAAGAGACATAAACCTGCTTCATAATTTAATTATAATGGCCTTATTTTAACCTTATATAATATACGTATATTGGCACTCAGAACATAGGTGTAGACCCATGATAGAAAACACCTATCCCTTCTAGGTGCTCTAAAAATAATATAAAAAGGCAAAGGGCCAACGTAGCTTGATATTTCACGCTATTATTATTTTATAGAGCCTCTACGGTTATAATCTGAAATATATAATATATAAATTTATACATAATATAAATATATCATACTAGCAAACCCGGCGAACTCCCTTTCGCCACCAGATGGCTTCGTTTTATGTAACATTTCGTTTGGTGATTAAAAGATGAAGAAAATTTTTTTTTGTTTTACATTTTTCCTGAATTTTCTTTGCTATAAACCTCACGGAGCCCAAGACCTTTCCAACGAATGCAAAACCGTGGAAATCGGTTCGTGCGTTCTGGAGTAATAGGGTCATTAAGGAAAACCCGACTTATTTTCATATAATAGATATTTTTATTTTTTAATGTATTAATAATATTGTGAATTTAATAATCACAATTAAAATAATGATAATCCATAAAAATAATATTTTTATGTAACTTAAGTAGCTGAAGAGAAGAAGCCATACGTTACTATTCTAAGATCTTCGATGTAACCCTTTTTCATGTGCGAATAAATAAATTATGTTACCTTGTCTTATTATTTCTGCTGGCAAAAAGGCCAGAATCATTCAAAGTCCAGCTCACCAAACATCGCTCTAAACCCCAAATCTTCTGACATCCCATTTCGCAGTACCCTAATCTGAGTATGTAAACGTCCGCTGGCTCATTAAAAACGGCGCCATTAAAAAATAAAGCGCGCAACGGTGCGTCCAGACATGAAACCGCGCACGTGGTGGCGACCCATTCATACCCCCCTCCCTCCAACCTTTACCAACCCACCCGTCCACCGCCCGCCCGACCCCGCCAACTCTACGTTCCAATTCACGTGTCGCGATGCTGGTATGCGAAAGACGGAATTAAAAAGGATTCACCTACCATTGGATTAGGATGTGAGTGGAAATACGATAATGTTACGACACTGATCCGTTAAATAAGAAAAACGCGGAAGGCTTTCTGAATAATTCATGTTACCTCTTTGCTCTTTCTGAGCGAAGTGTTCATTAAGGTCATTCGTTAGGAACCTTTCAACTTTTTTTTTATTGCCCGTCAAGATGACCTCACTCCACCTGATGGAAAGCGGTCGTGAGGTCCAGATATGAGGCTGACAAGCCCAGTCATTCAAACGAATCACTGGCCTGGCCATCCTCACCTTGAAGGCCTGCAGACTAACTGTTTATTAACTCTATATTATATTATATTGTCCGTCAGTGGCTTCGCCAGCGTAGACTGTCTTTCCCGTCAAAATAAAGCCTAAATTAAAAAAAACATGGCCTATAGCACTCCCTGATAAGGTAACTATTTTGGTGAAATAATTTTAAAATCGGTCCAATAGTTTCGGAGCCTTTTCAATACAAACAAACAAATCTTTTCTTTTTATAATATTAGCATAGAAAACTTCGAGTAGAACTCGCTAAGAACTAAGGTCATCAAAATAGCTCACAGGATTAGTTAACTGAAGTGGCAGCGGGCACGTCACTTATGCCGTAGAACAGATAACCGCGTACATAAGCGTGTTCTAGAGAGGAGACCGCGTATCGACATACGTAGTGTAGGACGCCCTCTGGCCAGGTGGGGTGATGACTAGCGATGATGATGATGATGATGACTTCGGGCTTGGGATTTCCTAACCGTATTAGGATGACGTCGTTATTTATAGCCGTAACTGAATTGTAGCGATGACTTAATTTTAATGAGAGAGGGGTAAGCCCAGAACTTCGACAGGCATAGGCCGACGCGATGAGGACTTAAAAAACAAAAAGGGGTTCTCAAAACTAACAGCACAAACAACTCTAAAGAAAACCACATTAAATGCAATTACAAGTCTGAAGATGAAAAGTACCGCGGTTCAGCAGACCCGTAACAGAATTACAGGCGTCGCCGGTGGACGTGTTAATTAACCCTATAGTTGCGTCCGTCATTGTGTACGGGTGGTCTGTTTGACTGCTTTTAGTTCTGTAGGTGAGCGTTTTTCACACCTTAGGTTCATTTTAAAATCTAAAGTTAGGTAGCACGAGAAATAATCTAATTAATAAATATAATATACAAATATACAGTTTGAATGAAGATTTTTCTTTGTATTTGTGGACCTTTTTTATGCTTATGGGCAAAGATATTTGTGGGTATGATAGTTAAAAGTTATATAATGCTGGTGCATTTTTTTTTACACATTTTGCTTATATAACTTGTGCATAATTATGTACGTACAGTCAAGCTTAAATATCTAAACGTTTCTAAGGCTACAAAATATCTAAACAAAAATTGCCACTTATCTATACATGTTAACAAAGAGTCTGATTGAACTTTCGGATATAATATTTGTGGCTGATGTTTTTCTTAGATATTTTTGAAGCCTTTGAAACGCACAGCTATTAATTTGTGCTTTTTACTCTACGTTTTAAAAATAAAAACAGACTTTTTATGTTGTTCTCAGATAAATAAATCTAACCCTTAGGTTATGTTATCTCATCCAGTGATTTCTGATAGAGGTGTACAAACGTATTAATTGGTTGTTTACCCTAACCTGATTTTAATTCTATAAAATACAAGTAACAGTTAAAAAAGTTAGACCCAAAAGCGTCGGTCCGGTAGACTCTCGCGGGCAGTTTTAACAAAATTACGCTTGACGCTTTAATTAACCCTTTAGTTGGTGGTAAATGGCGGCTCTGCGGCGGGTCTACCCGGGTCTGTTAGTCCCTTTTTAATCCGGCAGATCAAAGAGATCCGGGAAACTGCTAGTATCAATATTGATGGATACTAGGCAGTTTGCCGGACAAACTTACGTAATACTATTGCGTACAAGCCGTTTACAATTCAAACACATGCGTTGAAATGTTTGTTTTGGGTAAACAGATTACAGAAAACATATACAACAATTTTAGTGCTAATGTTACGTCATAAAACATTTTTTTAAATCCTCGTCTTGTGATTTTTTCTGTTCGAATAAATAAATATGCGCCAGAGAACACACCAGTTGTCATGGTCTCGAAGTAGGGATAAATATCCTTGTGCTCCGAGGTACCAGACAAAAAATTAAGCCAGGGGCGTCTCCCAGCACATCCAGACGCGAATCAATCTAGAAAATATCATTACCTGAATTGACCCGGCCGGGAATCGAACCCAGGACACTACAGAAATCGAGGCGAGAATCCGTGTTACAGCGCACTACGCCTATCGTGTCGCCGGAAAATGTCGTGCATCGTATATGTACGATGAAGCAAGCAATTATAAACTCTTTCTGCTTGATAAAAGTAAGAAAAACTGTTGAATATATTCACGCTGTTATATTATATTACGATATGATTGTCTCAGATCGGTTGTTAGTTTTAGTAAAATCTGCATAGTTTTTGAAATATGACGAAACTTGTCTCAAGACATACTAAACTTTATGATTACTTTTGAAATAAAAATGTGAAGTATTCATTTCGTACGTAATACTTATATGCGTGCTTAAATTTCCCTATAACATTGAAGCAGTAAAATGGTCCAAATGTTAAAATTTCTGCTCACAGTTCCTTCCGGCATAATGATTGAATGACAATTTAATTGAAGTTGTTTTTCTTTCATAATTACCGAAGGTTTCAACTACTCGTTGTCCTTAATAACAATGAAGGTCAGATGACTTACTAGTAGTTTAATAGAAATAAAATTAAAGAACTTTATAACTAACGGAAATGCTAACGCTAAAAAAATCCGAGGAATAAATAAAAAGACTAAACATAATCCGCCCGCTGCTAACACCGCGGGATCCGCCATGATGGAACTTTATTGCTGCTTGAGCGCTGAGAGGAGCGTTATTGTAGTTTTCGAAATTCGAACAAAGATGGCTGCTTTGAGCTGCGTTTAGATTTGAACTATCATTTTCACGTGTATACTTTTTAATGATTATTCGGAGAAGCTTAAGGTGGGTACTGACCAACGTAACGCGACATAATGTAACATGTTACACAGCGAGCATTCATGCAGTCAGTATACGTACTGACTGCATGAATACTGGTTTTCCCGTAGTGTTACGGGGAAACCAGCGAGCAACGAGCCGCTTGTTGCTCGCTTTGAGTGCTTCAGAAGGCTGTCGGTTTTTTGGCGAATCCTTTGTGTGTTACGCGGTTCAGTCAGTACGCTGTTTGTCATGAGCGTTCGTTCCTCTAGTATTATCTGTGGCTAGCGAATATGGAGCACAGAGTTAAAACGAACACGTTACGGCGATTTTAAGACACGGCGTCCATGCTCAATGCGTAACATGCTCGCTGCGAATGTGATATCACGCCACGTAACGCTGGTCAGTACCCACATTTAGAATAAGCTACTTAGAAGTATTTAGTACTGTAAACGTTTGTATGCCATACACATTATTTCTTTCAGCAAGTTTGCGTACATTATGTAAGGCAATGATTAATCTGGTTAGATATGTCATATTCCATTGTCACCATAGAAATGTTCTCATTTGTATAGATTTCAACTTGGCGCTTAATCGTCAAACCATGTTTTTTTGGATTTTGTAAAAAAAATCAGAATAAAATGAATAAGATCCCTTGTTTGTTACCTCTTTTAAAATTGATTGAATATATTAACTCTTTTAAACTAAAATAAATTGAAGTAAGTTAGTAAGTAAATTTCTACAAGATACGTAGGCACTAAAGATGGACAGACAGATAAATAAGACAAAGATGTGCTCAGAGTTCCTTTATAATGAAAAAAACTCTAAAAACTTAAGCAAAAGCAAATTATGTGTTGCATGAAATTCAACTTTGTTAAGTTAATGCCAGCGTTAGTGAGCGCAGTGTGGCGCGTCAGAAATACATGATGTTCCCTTTTATAATTACGTCTGTGTTGCGCCACAGAATTCTAATAGAACAAACGTACACAAGTCCACTTCTTGTCTATAATGACCTAAATTAGCTACTCTTGCCACACGCGTCGATAATATGTTCGAACAGTAAAATAAGTTAACCTCCTGTTTGCAAAAACCACTTACAGTTTAAAAAAAGGACTATTCCCACTCTGGCATACTAATCTTCCACCACCATATACTTAGGTACTCAGATATTATTATTTTAGCCTAAGCCAGGGACGGGCAGACTTTTCCCTCACGTGCCAATATTTACTTATAAAATCTATGATGGACGAGTATTTGAATTTTTGGCTATTTATTGAGAACTTTTGCTGTTATTGCTTCGATTCTCATTCGGAACGACCAGTTCTGTGATGTGAGTGATGCTCAGTCAGATAATTTCTTATCTTATAATAAACGAAGTCTGATTTTAGTATTCGCGGGCGAAATATTTAAGAATGGTTATTAGTCTCTGACACCCATAGTACACGTTTTACGTAGTTCCAGGTCCTGTTGTAAGCTGTCCCAGTTATTTTTTCATTGAGGCTTTGTTATGGAAGGCAAATTAAGCAGTTTTTCTTAGCTGCTATCGCTGGATGGCAGTCGTTAAAAGCTATGCAAAGAACCGTTTGGACCGAGCAGCGCGCGCCACAGCGCAATTTACAACTGATAAAGTGGTTAAGGTTCAAATTTGTTTAGACAGCTGACCGTCTGAGCCAAGATAAGAATTTGAGCCTAGCTATTATGGAGCAGTGACGTTACACTAAGTTAGTGTTATCTCACACTTTCCGCTGTTAAAGTAAAAAGTAACTGTCCCACTGATTGGCCTTTGCATTCAGGTTGAAATAAAGTCTTTGCTAGAATTAATCAGTATAAGCTCAATTACCACGCTTGTTAAATGTAAGTCGGTGATGACATTCATTTGTTGTGGATAGAGCGCCAATCTTTGTGCCGCCACAGTGCAGCAAAACTGCAGAAAGGCTGATATATTGATAGAGTCTATTTGGCCATTGGTCCTACCTTTATGGTCCATAAATGTTGTTACTTAAATTACTAAATTTAGGTAGGTACTAATACAATGTAAAACAATTAGCTAGCCAATCAACAAAATTAGCTTGCGAGGTAGATATGCTCAATTAAGACAACCGACACAAGCGGCAATTCTGTGATCGTAGATCAAAGACGAACGTGTGTGATTCATTGACCGTTCCCTGCGATGTATGCAGTGAATACAAATGTAGTGGCTCGGAATAAATATTATTTCCTCATAGCAAGCAAAAAGGAATGATCCTTTTTGCGAGTGACTGCGTAATTTCCCAATGACGGATAGAAGTAATAAAAGGCTTTTGAGTAATACCCATCTGATCCGTGTCCTTGCTTATGTTACCTGATTATAGACAAGCAGTCACAACGCTAACTTTCGTTATTGAGTAAGTAAGTAAGTAAAAAGCCTATATATACTAACCACTGCTGGGCAAAGACCTTAAACATTGGAATCAAGTCATCGCTACAATTGATGGGTAATGACTTAATCACCACGCGTGCCAAATGCGGGTTTATCATCATCATCATATCAGCCATAGGACGTCCACTGCTGAACTAGGCCTACCCCAAAGATTTTCACCTGTACCTATTAGAAGCGGCCTGCATCCAGCAATTCCCCGCGGACTTGACCAGATCGTCCGTCCATCTCGCGGGGGGGCGTCCTACGCTGCGCCTGCCGATACGCGGTCTCTACTGGAACACATTTCTGACCCGTTGGCCATCAGTCCTCCGAGCAATGTGTCCTGCCCACTGCAACTTCAGCTTGCTAACCCGTTTAGCTATGTCAGTCACCTTAGTTCTTTTACGGATCTCCTCATTTCTGATTCGATCTCGCAGAAAAACACCAAGCATCGCTCTTTCCATAGCTCGCTTTCGACTTTGAGCCTATTTAGGAGGCTCACAGTTAGAGATTACATCTCGGCACCGTACTGGCAACACGCACTGTTCAAAGACTTTTGTCTTCAGACACTGAGGTATTTTGGACGTGAAGACGCTGCGTACCTTCTCGAACGCTGCCCAGCCGAGTTGGATTCGCCGAGTGACCTTCTTCTCATTGATGTAGATGCCGAGTCCTTTCCATTCCAGGAGTTTGAAGGCATCTTTCATTGCATTGGTGAAGAGTTTTGGAGATATTAATAATGCGAGTTGGAGATCACAAACCCGGGCTATGTTCTGAAAAATCCTAAAATACACTTTGCCCGACTTGGGAATTGAACTCGAAAAATTTGCCTCGGAATTGCTCGGCCCGAACCTCCGGCAAATATTTCGGCAATAATTTACGAATTACGGATTTGCTATCATCGCAATGGAATCAACATTATGTGTGAATTGTAGCTCTGCTAGTACTATGGTACTGGAAGATCAACAAAATATGTGCTTGAAGAAAATTAGTCCCACCCACGTAAATGAAACCTCACAATATATTATAAAATATAACCTCAAAATTTTTACGTTTTTTGATAATTAACGAGTTCTCAGAATGCCCGTCCCTAAATTACGTTTTGACACTAAAGTGTATGTATTTATGAACCCTGAGAGGTATTTTTCATGATTGTTGGTACATAAGTGGCAATGTATGGGCGAATGTACACTATCCTTTGCGAGTAATTGACATACGAGTACGTTCGTTGTTTTAAATCTTACTCGGTAGCACTTCATTTCCTCAGTTGAACACTGAATACGTAGTGGAATCCTCTTTTTATTACATCATATTTACATATAACTAGCCTCCGAAGCTTTATTACTATGAATTGGAGAAGAATACGATACGATTAGACGATTATTAGTGGCCAAAATGTATAATATGGGAATTGAATTATGATTGTTTTCGTTAAGGGAATGACAGCCTGGAAAATTGGCAATATTCTTTAAGTAGCATGAAATATTCATTAAATAAGGCGTGGTTTGCTTATGTTAATGTGTTTGAAAGCGGCCAGAGCCTCATCTGATGAATTCGAATGTACAGTCACGTGTTAAGGTGTGCATTCAGATTATTAAATTTATGGGCGCAATAACGTATGGTATTTTATGAGAACCTTTATTTATTCATTATTATTATTCAATTTTTTGAACAAGTTATACTAGTTTAGCGTAAAGTAATTTCAACTTTTGAAGTATGAGTGGAAACATACAAAAAGACGCCTAATAATATTTAACATCTTCAGCATCGTATATACCGGGTGCGGCAATTGAACTGTCCATCTCCTTGTAACTATTTTAAAATTCGAACTACTGAATCGAACGCGGCAAAAATTTGAAAAAATAATCTGTGACACATTATCTATGTTACTTCAAAACTATTCGGTCGTGAGAAGAAACGTTCCAATTTTAAAATAATGGATTTAAAACGCAATTCAGTGATTGCTCTTTATTTGGAGGGAAAATCGAACATCGACATTCGTCGAGCGCTACCAAATCTTCAATCAAAGGAGCTGATTCGCTTGCTCGACACTGGCGAGCTTCCCAACTTGGTATTTTCAGATGAGAAAACTTTCTGTGTTGAGCAGTTTCTTAACAAACAAAATGACCGTGTGTGGTTGAAAGGACGTGTCAGCGATCATTCAGATGAACTCAGAGTCACTCGACGACAAGGAGCCGACCAAATCATGGTATGGGCGGCGGTGTCCGAAAAAGGACGTTCTCCGCTTGTTTTTCTCCCAATGGGTCGCAACCAAGCCAAAATAAATCAACAAATCTATCAAAATAAAGTCTTAAAAACAGGATTGATACCGTGGGCACGCAAGACATTTGGTTCGGAGCGTTGGACGTTCCAGCAAGACTCGGCGCCATCGCACAGAGCAACTGGGACGCAAAATTGGTTGAAAGCGAACGTTCCTGTGCTGATCGACCGAGATATGTGGCCGTCGTCTTCGCCCGACTTAAACCCTCTAGACTTTTGTATTTGGGGTGTTTTACATGCGAAGGCCTGTGCTAAAAAACACACATCAGTGGAGGCGCTCAAAACTACTCTTACACGAGAATGGAACCGTTTAAATGACGACGTTATTCGAGCAGCCTGCGCTTCATTCAGAAAGAGACTCAAGCTTGTAGTGAAGGCTAAAGGCGGTTGTATTCCATTAGAATAAATAAGAATATAATTTTGGACCTTTTATTTTCATATGTAAAAAATATATTAATAAATATTCAAAGTAAATAAAAATATTTAATTTTTTTATATGGACAGTTCAATTGCCGCACCCGGTACAGTCGCGCGTTAATACGTCCGTCGATTTCAATGAGGCCCCACTCTGCTATTTACAATATATACAACAATACAATATCATTTATTTTCAGGCAAGAAATTACATTTAAAGAACTTAACTAAACTTAATCGGCCCATAGATAAATACCCTAAAAACTTACGTAAACATATTGCATAATATACTCGTAACCTAAATTATTTACACGTATTGATCATCGGCGACGTGTGACGCAGCATGGTGTCCGATAACCAACCTCGGATCCGCCGGTAAACAACATCTTTCAGCCAAAACTCCTCTTTCATGATGGTCGAAAGATGGACGGCATGCGGCACCCTGACCACAAATTAATTAAAATTTATATTATGGTGGGACTCTAACCGCTCGACCCTTAAAGTGAAGTTGGCCTTGTTCTTCATGTACTGTACGATATCTTCTGCCTTCGTAGTGAAGTAAAGACGGAATACATACAGCAGCGTCGTAAGTACAGCCCAAAGCATCAGCTGGTCTGGCCCAGCAGGTGCAACACCCAGCAGCCCAGCAGGTGCAACGCGCTTCTTCTTCTTCTTATTTAAAACCTAATGGAATCATAATTGAACGGCATGATAATGACAGTTTTACTATGGATCAAATTTGAAAATCACGCCATTCAATCATGATTCCATTGGGTTTAATAGCAGAGTCAAGCCCCTGGTTACTGTGCATGATCAATGATTATGGTGAAACTACTCGTACTTAATCATTTTAACAATGGATGAGTTAAATTTCCTACTGTAAAAGTTTATCGAACGGATTTTAACTGAATTTATGATCATTATTCAAATAATAAAACGATACAAAGAAAATGCAACAATTCCTCAAGCGTATACTTCCAAATAAATTATCATTGACGTTCTGAATTGAGCTTGAAGCTTCAGGTTCAGAGCAGATGCTAAGGGTACCGAAGATTTTATACCTCGTAAAAAGCAACAGGTGAACCATTCATAAATCCTTATTTGCCAAGTACCCTCGCTGGTCTTAAAACAGAAATCTTGAATTAGGGAGAACCTTCATTATTTATGCACTAAGGTTACTGAAGGGAGGTTTTAAGCCATGTAAAGATCCTGAAAAATTCTGTAGATTTTTTAATTAATGTTCTCAAAATGAAAAGTAAATTGGTATGTGATTTTCACACACCTATGTGCTCTAGGATTTTTTTTACTTACTTTTATAGTTTACGTGATTGATGAAATGCTCCAAATAACAAAAACATGACAGTAATGAATGTACGAATTAATAATTTGTTAATAACTAACTACAAAACATACATTACTAGTGAAAATAGGCCTCCAACATTAATTTCCAGTACGTCTACCAGGAGTCGCCGCAATAAATTTACATTATCGTTTGCGAAAAAAAATGTATTGGGATGATACATGACATGACATGACTATGTCAAATCCCAATACATTTTTTTAAGCGAACGATAATGTAAATTTAAAGTGGCAACTCGTGGTAGACGTACAGAACATAGTAGTAGACTAGTAGGAGGGGATTTGCGCCCACCGAAAATATATATGACTTGTATCGGGATTGGATCTTAAACAGGCTTTATGCACACATTAGGTTTAACATTCACACAAAATCAATTCGGTGTTTTAAGATTTGCTCTAAGCAACGACTTTGTAAATGTCGTTGCTACTGTGTTCTTCAATTTAACCCTATCATATCAGTCTCATGAGAGTTAAATAAGCCTCCTAAACGAGTGTTTATTACAGGTCCTTCGAGCCGGATTCGTATTCAGTAATCGGCTTCCAATGTGGACTTTATTGCTTTGTGTTAGGAGTTGTCGGGTTTTCGAGGGCCTCAGGTGGGATAAAGGTGTTAGGGTTATCCAGGCGTTATTCCAGCAGATGTGCTCAGGCGGGACTATGAGGACTTAACCAATTTGAAGTTGTGACGTAATTAATGCTTCGCCGAATTGAGACCGAAATGTATGGATGTTGTGAGTTTTGTGGGAGTTGTGTGTAGTTGAACCAATTGTGGTTCGGTACAGTTTAATCTGAAGGGATGAGAGGTGGGTAAGATGAATGTGTCGGAACACCTCAGCTTTAATTGTATGTATTGTGTGTGTTATTTCCTACCTAGTATTAGATTTAAGTTTTTGTCCACAGAACATTATTTAGGCATATTATTAACCATCTATCAGTCAATTAGTTGATAAATGAAATTAAAGAGCAATGATATCTCTAAAAGGCGGGCTAAATGAAATAATTCATAATAAACGGAATTATTTTTCCGTTAGAAGATTGACCAATTAATTTTCTTATATATTTTTTGGACGTTCTTTAGGAAAGTTTTACTTAAATTTTCATTGAACAGGTTCAGTTAAGGTTTAATAGAATTCCTGACGAGTGAACCGTAAAAGAAAAGTTACATTCGCCATTTTTCGTGACAAGCATGGTCACGAAACCTTGTATCACGTTGATGAATTAAGAACACAAGCACCAACTAAAACTGACCACTTTTTCTTCTCTTGTGACAGTGTCGGAGCAAGGTCCCCACGAGAAGCGGCTACTGAACGCGCTGCTGGCGTCGTATAACACGCTGGAGAGGCCAGTGGCTAACGAGAGCGAGCCATTGGAGGTCAAGTTCGGGCTCACGCTGCAGCAGATCATTGACGTGGTGAGTTTTAAGAGACGGTCACGGGCGGAGAATGTGTCTGTGTGGCGGGGTTTGTCACTGTGAGAGATTAATACTTGTGAAAGGAAGTAATTCATCTTAGTTATAATACTCGATAAATATGCAAGTGTGTGGTAAAATAGCATCATAATTTTATCATATTATTTTATGATGAAGTGTTCGAACCACACAAAAGAAATGCCTATGACTGCAGTAATTTTTGTCGTCATTTTCAAAGCAGGATAAAGATGAATGAATGAATGAGATATCACCCCGTTATACAGGCTCATATAGTTAATTTACATGACCTCTTTTTACAATTAATTGGTTTACCATTGTGATGCATTAATTTGAGAATAATTTATGTAGAATTTATGTGGTTCAATTGAGAATAATTTATGTAGCTCATTATTATAGAAAACAGTGAATTTACTAATTGAACAACACATTCAAATGTACTACTTATTTTAATTATGTCCGCAGTACTGTTTATCAGAAAAGCAATGGTAAACTTTTAAATGTCGATGGGTCGAAAAGAACATATAAAATGAAAATACGCTCTGAAAACGATACGTTCGGTTTTTATCAATATAAAATACTTTTGTATACTGGGATTACATATTTTTGTTACCAGTATAAAATCTTTGCTAGTATTTGGCAGTGTTCGTTTATTTTCAAATTGTTGAGTTACTGAAAAAACATTTCTGTTTTTCTAACAGAGAGATGAAAAAATATCGGCCATGCTGTTTTTATAAAAATACGGGCTTAATTACAGTTTCGTGTAGGAAGTTAGGGTATACGAGTACCTCGAGTGTTTTAAGTTACCATAAAAATACCGGTGGTGTTAATTTACCAAATCCTGGACTTTTCACCAATATGAAAAAATAAAGTTCCATTTCCCTTCATGAAAATAATCAATTGAAGCTCCTGCACATATTTTGTGTCCGTTCAGTGGTCTCAATTTTGTAAGGGGCCAGGCCCATGTTTGAAGTGAAACTATATTCAAGCCTTGGCCTTGTCACACAAAAAGTAAGCACCACTGTCTACAAGGTGTTGTATAGCTACGTAGGCGTATGTCCGTCACTGCACGTCCGTACGGTTGCAACTTACATACAAATTGCTTTCAGCGACGGTGCTGCTCTCCTGAGAGTTTGTTTCTTGGTTTTGGGCGGGCGGCGATACACGTCAGTCAATGCTTGAAGCGCTGATAAATTGATAGGAAGAATATCATAAAAAATGATTATCAGAGAAATTATATCTTATTATCTAAACATACAAAACAATTAAAAATCGAATTTCGGACCTTGAAGATATGCATCGTGAAATGAATTGTTACTCTGTAGTTCCTTAGAAGTACCTAATAATATACTCAAAGTTTGAAAATTATTACTTCTATTTATATCTCAGGACACTCGAGGATATCGTTAATGGTACGTTAGGATTTAAAATTGTTCTTACTTGTATATTTATTAGTTGCAAATGTTAAATGATTCAATAAGCTTTTCATATAAAAGCAACTATGAAAGTTTCAACGCGACAAATTGCATTGTATTTATTTTATCAGACGTTTATAACGTGTGTTTTAAAATAAAGTATGGTCTCAATTCAATGAGTAGTGTTCGCGTAATTTCATTCAGTTTAAGTGGCGATAAATTTCAGTAATGGCAACGTTCCAGTTGGTTGAAATTTCCAGCCTCCAGAAAATGTACAAATTTGGCTCCTCTGGCGTTGGTTTAAGAAACAACTGCGATTACCGCTTTGGCGCTGGCTGTACTTAAATCTGTTTTGTTTTCGGAAGAAATCGACTCAACAATTTGGAAGTAAACTATTTGTTGTGTGTGTTGTTTGTACTCCAGGAGCATTTCGTTCAGAGGAATTGTGTAAGATTTTGGTGATTAATCCTTGTCTAGTTTAAGTTGCCTCAAGATGTCGTTAAGGTAAAGCAATTTGGTTTTATAAGCGAGTTTTGTACACACTTTTCAGATAAAAAAGCACTTGACGTTTAAAATAGATAACTTTATAGTTGACTACAAGACGTACTCGTAAACCAACACAGCAGAACCTTCATATACCTAATGAGCTTCCAATCTTGAGAAATTTTTAATATGGCAGATTATATGTAATGGATTTAAACCCCATTAATAAAGGATTATCCTTTTCTTAGAAATAGCAACATGATCTAATTTTAGTTTTCAAAATGGAGCATCACCTTTAATAGAACAAAATATTTTTCACTGACACTGTCAGTGTCCTTTCCTTAGCCAACCACAAATGATTTTCTATTGTGATAGAATTCTCGCTAGCTTATTTTTTTGATGATACATTTTCGATTACCTATTTTGTATGGAACAGCTGACTTTTTTAAAGATTTCATCGTTGGTGCCATACAAAGATTTGTTAGTTATCATGGATACAATCACGTCCCATAATATTGGTTCTGATTCTGTACAAATTGTGGCAAACAAAAATATTCGATTTATTTTATTATATGTAGCAGGAATGAGCTCAAAACTAAACAGCATATTCAAGCAGTGTCCTATCTAAAATGCGCTATGAAACATTCGAGTTTCAATTTTCCCCCACAACAAACAGACAGAACTCCCTGGTTTTAAACATTTAATTTAATTCTACTTAATGACGTATCGCGTTTTTCGCAACAAAAGGCTGTTGTTCGCTGTTTCTGCTTTAAGCGCAAATTAATGCGTATTTAACCTTAAATGTAAATGTTTACGTGTCCCCTAAAACATTTATGCGATTGTGATCTTTACTGCGTTGTCATAAACGCCGATATTGAAGTTTACTTTTAAGAAATTTTAGATTACTAAATACCTATAGTCAAATGGATGGCATGACATAGCACTTTTATTTGTTAATATATCATAACTTGTTGCTAGTTGGGAGTAGTCACACGAAATAGATATAAGTTCAATACTCGGTACAAATCAAATAGGTAATGTTAAAATATAGTTCGCTGTGAGCAGTTTTGAATTGGCAATCACAGTTCAATGACAAGTGAATACCGCATCTGCATTTCCTAAATGCTGGAGAATCTTCTCTAAGCTTTTCTTTTAAACCTAAGTTAGGAAGTTTTACGAAGAATAATTTTGTGTTTTCACTCTCATACTACGATATAAGTATGAGAGATATGTATAACTTATTTATATGGTGGTTGTAACTCACTGGCAAGAGCAGGTGATAGTTAAAAATACTGTTAATATTAAAAAGTGAAACATTAAAATTTTGTCCAGCAATTACCAGCTTCGGATGAAAATCCGCAATTTAATCTTTAATAATCCCCTGTGAAAGCACAAAACATTTTCGTTAAATTATTATTAAATTTGTTGGCGAATTTAAAGCATATCATTTATGGCTTTCAAATTTTGCGGTTTACAACATAGATGTTTCATTAAAATAATTCTAAACATATGTAAATATAATAGATGACTTTAGGTTACAGAACCGACCCAACGTTTCACCTGGTAATCCTGGCTGGATTGGGTCTACGATCTTCGTGGCTATGGGCAGGTTCTACCTATTGCACTAATGGATCAGCCAATTAGCCCGGACCAACAGCTCCATGCGCTTTCTGAAGCTCTGGATCCAGCTTTACGAGCTTAAATATGTACGCATTGCTGTACTTGAAGTAAAAGTCATAAAGTTCAAATAGGGCTACATATAGGTGCTTCTGACTGTACCTCCGATTGAGATGTTTCAATTCGTTTAGCGAAAACAAGATCGGCTCCATTTGCGCGAACAAAGTTTGCAAAACGACAATCCCGGTCGTAACCCTTTAAGTATTTTCCGATGCCTTTCTGAAATAAACAGCGGCACGTGCCTTCGTGTTCCGCACGAGCGCGTTCGGATACCTTCCTATAGAATCCGCATGGATTTTTTTATTTTGTATTTGACTGGCACGCGGTCGTGGTCAGGACCAATATTCAGAAATGCGACCGCGACACGGCGATGACGCAATACCTTTGCCTATTAAATGAATGAAGTTAACTTTTGACCACTTGCATGAATATATACTCTGAGGTAACCAACCATCACCGTAAAATGATATACCGGGTGATTATCAATAGGCTTACAAAAACGATATGGCATACTCAGTAAGTAGTCGCTTACCTAGTTACTATCTCAGTGAGATTTTGATGTTTCAAATAAATAAATACCCGCGACAAATTACACCAAGATTCATCTGACCCCAAAACTAAGCAGAGCTTGTACTTTGGGTGTCATAGTCTAATAAACATACTTAAATATTTGTAAATACATTTTTATAAAGATAATAACACCCAGACACACAACAAACACAAATGTTCATCACTTGAATATTTGTCATGGATCGAACCACGAAAGATTGGATCGCTGCCATTGCACCAACAGGCCAGTCAATTTTTTTTTATTGACTTTAATTTTAAGGCCAAAGAGTCTTTTATTAATCACCCGGTATTGACATTGGTTACTACGCTCTTGACATAAAAAAGTATTTCTCGGCCGCTAGAAAACTGTTGCTCTCTCCTTTAAATAAATACGATCACGTTCCGTTACTCGTACGTAACGTAGCAATGTTTATGACCAATAAAACGTCGGTGGAGATGTGTGTTCTGATTTTATTCGCCGTTATGGTTTTAATGACGTTTCTCTTTCGGCAATCGCCAGGAAACATTCATGGCGTTATTTATGACGTTAGTATTCATATAGATCAGTCAAACGACCTACAAAAGGAAATAACTCGTATCTATTGCTTGAAATGAGATGGGATCGGCAGGATTAGGAGTAGGCTCAATCTCTCCTTTCTTTCATAAAACTGATATGACGTTACACGTTTTATTCGAATTCAAATTGTAAATGCTCATAACGTCTACCACGAGTTGCCACTTTAAATTCACATTAACGTTCGTTAAAAATTGTATTGGGATGACACGTGACATGTCATATCAATGCCAAATCCCAATACATTTTTTTACGCGAACAATAATGTAAATTTGAAGTGGCAAAGACGTACTGAACTACTCATTTCTTACTTTAGTGTTCATAAATTACCGCTAATTTTGACTGGCCTGTTGGCGTAGTGGCAGCGATTCTGCTTTAAGGCCCTTCTATTCGTCGATTTTCTGCCATGTCTTTCTCTGATATACCTGAGCGGTACTGCCGCCCGTCGCCCTTGCAGACACCCGCAACAAAACACTGAAAATTTTATTTTCTTGGGGCGCTAGAGGTATTTTTAGAAACCCAACGTACAGATTAAAGAAGACTTGATGGCCTTTATTTTCCTGTAAAAACTATACAAAGAACAGTTATAGTTTAGGAGCCTTAGCAAATTGAAGTTTTACTAGGACCCTTTTTCAAGAGTTTTTTTTAGTATGAAAAAGGTCTATCCTACGAAAATTTCAAACGTACAGAATGAAGGTAACATGTCTGAGTTTATTATATTTTTTTAGATTTTTTTGCCCATCTGTTTAAGAGAAGAAGGCATTTGACAACGACTTAATTTATAATTTCGGCGTGAGTTCGCGCCATAGGTCGTGGGTTCAATCCCTACCTATGACAAACATTCATGTGACGTACATTTGTGTTTGGTTTGGGTCTGGGTTTAATTTTTTGTTAAGTATTTATTAAGAAATATTAAAGTATATTTATCAGTCTCTGACACGCATAGTCATACAAGCTCTGTTTAATTTAGGGTCATTTCAAAATATATATAAAGAAAACTTATTTGTGCAAACTACGTTTAAGATGACTTAAACTGGACCTGAAATTAGCCGTAAGTATGTACATTTCGTTCATATATGGAACGAAACTGAATGAATGATTGCTACTAGTATAAATATAGCTAGTTTTAAAGATCTTATGTAGTTTTTTTTGTCGTTCCAATATCCGATAAACCAAGAAAGAAAAATGATGTCGGCAGCCTGAAAACATGGCTTATCACTATCAACAGGCTCTCAGCATTTTCCAAGGAAACATTCACCTAGATAGCTGGCTAGATCTTAAATTTAGTGTTATTAGGAATTTATTCCCAAAGAACCATGCCTAATATTACTATAAATTCACCAAATGGGCTTAAACATAAGCCGTTAGAAGATGTTTTACTGCGAGTAATATAATTTAAATTGGGCTAGTTTGTTAAATTTGTGTACCTCTCCATTTTAGGGTTAAAGTTAGAACTAATTGTTGTATTAAGAGGGTGATTGCTGGTTACGCAATAACCTGCGAGGCGAATTTTGATTACCTACACATATTTAGTACCTTAACGTGCGAATGTTCATAAACATAGCTAAGTTCGATTCTTTTGTTTTATGTATATTAAGCCTTATTGACGTTAAAACAATATACAATATTACCAACTTTTTTTTAACATTCATGATTATAAAAGTAAACGATTTGATTTTATTTGAAAATTAATTCCTTATAAAATGTGCTTTGGAAGTTCTATTTATTAAATTGATTCTTAACAATTTTTGCTCAATTATAAAAGGTTTATCTATAGTCATATGAATATATTATTAATATTTTAAAGGGGGAAGATTTGTTTGTTTGTTTGTAATGAATAGGCTCCGAAACTACTGGACCGATTTCAAAAAATCTGGTACTAATATAAAGCTACATTATCAGGGAGTGTCATAGGATACATTTATTTACTTTAGGCTATACTTCGACGGGAGAAAAGGATTACGCGGGCGAAGCCGCTGACGGACTGCTAGTCAAAAATAAGTTGACAATTTTATCAGCAACCGGGAAACGTCGCACTTTAACGCAAAGAAACTAGACGTACAGAATAGAGAAATGTCTCGCGGAATTCAGTTAGCGGAACACAAGGGGGTGGTAGGGGGTTTTCGAACAAAAGTTCGGGCAAATGGAACAAAAATGGGAAGCGGCGGAACGCTGCGGGCGCGCCGCTGTAGTCGCACTTCTGACACCGTCTCTTGAGTGCAATATTCAATAATAGTTTCGTCTCAGGTTGGGTTGATACAAATTTTTGTTTAAATATTTTAAAGACAATATATCTTTCTCCTTTTATGCTAGTTGGTCACTAGAGAATTTTTGATTACTAAAACTTTAAATTCAATCCTGGGTTAGGGTTTCAAAGTCCCATAATCTTTATTTTGATTAGATTAGATTAATTTATTTCTCATCATTACATTACACTATATTACATTAATGTCACATATGGGAATTTAATTTGGATCGTGTAAGATAATAATTAATTTAAAATAAATACAAAAAAAATATGACAAAAAAAAATTATAAGTCAACCAAAAATTACAATACCAAATATGGAAAATATAATAAAAGATCACTAAAACAGGATAAAATTGAATAAAATGAAAAATAAAGAATGAAAATTGATACAAAAACCAATCAATTAAGATTTATAACAGTTTAAAAAACATTCGTTAGTGCAATAAAACGTGTTGTCCGACAAAAGGTTTCTTAACTAATTCGTCAGATGGCTCATTTTTTAGCGCAGTAGGTAGGCGATTGTAGTACCTAGGGCCAATGACCCGCGAGTTCTTCTTTGCAAGTGCCATGCGACGAGGCACCGCGTTCATTTCGCTTAATTGGTCCATGCTCTGAAAATCAACGATATTGACAATTGTTTGCAAACTCCAGAAATAAAGTAATTTATGATACAGAGTCTACTGTTTCATGCTACTAAGACAAACCTGCTAGAGAGGTAACATCTTAAAAACCCAGTTATTTGCAAAATACTCGCCAGCAACACAGAACGGCAAATGAACTAAAAAGAAAATGAATGCAGGCATTATTTTCTCGTCTTGTGCAGATAAGTGAAATGAAACTTACAAAAATATAAATACATGTGAAATAAGATGTCTGCGAAACATTTCCCGGGCGAGGACAGAATGTGACAATTTGGGGTATTGTCCGCTTAAAGTTGTTAGGTAGGTAGGAGCGGAACGTGGGAAGAAAACTTATGTATAGCAACGTGATGATTGAGTATCGAGAGTTTGGGGCACAGCCATGCACGTTCTAGCTGATAGTAACCGTTAGAAGTATCTTTACACGAAAAGAAGTAAATATGAGACAACATGCACGATTGACCAAAGTCCAAATGGTGAATTGGAAATGAAGTTCTTTTGAAGCGGTTATAGAAAGTAAAATAGAAGGAGGAAGAGGAAATAGGAATCCAAGAAAGAAGTACTTAAAAGTGTCAAATTATCCGGGACCAATCCGGGATAATTTACACCAAGATCATCTAACCCCGAACTAAGCAGAGCTTGTATGATACACATAGGTACATACTTAAATATTTCGAAATACATACTTATTTAGATAATAACAACTAGACACATAACAAACACAAATGTTCGTCACATGATTGTTTGCCATCGAACCCACGACCTCAATGCTAAAGGCGGGATCGCTGCCATTGCACCAACAGGCCAGTCAACAAATCAACAATTGAATACTGAAAGACGAAATTGAAAACCACAACAGCATTACAATACGAGCTAAAAGGTTCTCAGAGGTTTGACAACTACCTCCTCCTTAGTCCTCCCAAAAAACATTTCAACAAAAAAGGACATTATTTCAGTTGATAGTTGCAAAAGAATAAAAATCCTTCGGGAATAAGCTAAGTAGTTTTTTACAGTCGCATAGCGAAAACGTGGACAACAAAGCCAGTATTACATAAGTGAGAGCTTTAACAATATTGCCAATAATCCTAGTGCTGTAACAATATGTATCTAACGTAGTTTAGAAAAAAATATCTTGAAGAAGGTCTCACGAGAACTTTTCTGTTTAAGAGATGTGTGCGTAACAGCGATGCCGGAAAACTTCCCGTTGCCACGCGGAAAATGTGTCAACGTTTTATTAACGTAATGCACACTTTGATTTATTTAGTAAAGGAACTATCCAAATTAATATTTGCTCTTCAATGTTGTTTACCTTTGTAATTATTACTGTAGAGCAAAGATTTATGATCTCTCTTGCGCGTTTTTCGCGTAACTTGTACGAGCGTTTACGTGCTTGTGAGCTTGTATAATCCATATAAAAACTGACTCACCACTACCGGTTCGAGCGAACACGCCGCAATAGGCCCGGGTAGAAGTTTGGTTTTTTGAATCGCGAAATGTAGCGTGCGTTCAGCGTGAATGCTAAAGCGACCGTATACGCGCTTGAAAATACGCGACGACGGCGCATAATATTGGCGTTCCGTAGCGGATCTTACGCGACGTAGTTTCCGTCACGTGTAGCGCTGGCCTATAGAAACCGATTGATCGCAATGGAAGATCAGCGCGGAATTTCCGTCAAGTGAGGCCCTGGCCTAAGACTTTCCCTAAACGTGTATGTTCTGGCATGTTATATGTGGTGCTGGAGCTCTGTAGCGTTTAAAAGCCTGCAAAGTAGCTACTAGAATCCAGAATTAATATCTCTTGGAGCGGCGCCAGAGTGTCAGATGGCGAGATAATTCGTAGTTTCTCGTTGGGAAGCATTTATAACTATACGCAGTTAACAAGAGTAATTTGGCGCAGATAAAAGGATTGAATTTTGCTATTTTTTATGGGTATTTTTTCGATAAAAGCCCAGTTTCTAGCATTTTAGAAAAATAGGGTAAAAAGTTTGAGTATAACGATAAACCAATCCATTCAAAACAATGGCCTCACCCACAAATAGTTGAACTAATGAAACTAATGAATAATGTGTAAAGTTCGTTCTGTAAATCAAAATATTAGCAATTCCGTTATGAAAGTTCGGTGTTAACTGATTAATCTTGCCATTGTGTAATATGAATTTACAATGAACCAATTTGTAGCAAACGTCAGTAAGGTGATACCTTCTCTTTGTTACTTACATTCTTGTTCGCTGTAACTCAATTTTGAATGTTATTTCATGAAGTCTTTTTAGAAAAAAGGCACACTTTTTTCTAAAAAGGCACACTTTTTTCTAAAAAGGTTCTCCCTGTCAATTGTCATTATATTTACTACTTTATCTTTGTGTACTCTGTGTACCCGAAGTAGGCATACTTAAGACGTATTGCCAAACAAACCAGAATTGCAAGTACAAAAAGTTGAGAAACCACATTTTCCATTTTCAACCAAAACATTTCAAGTTGGTTTTTTTGTTGTCAATATTAAGATTGTTTGCAGATTTTAAATAAATAAATAAAAGAATTATTCTTCAACAAAAACAGACTAGTCAGCATTTACGTGTATGTCTCACTTGTAAGGATTTATAAAAGATGACATTGTACGGTCGTCCACGAGCGAATCCAATTTGGTTCACAAAGGAAGTTCAGAAAAACACTACAAACAATGTTGCCAGGCATTGTTGCTTTTAATCAAAAGTCAAAAGGAACTTACTACACATGCAAGCTTATGCAAGTTTTATGGTAGATGAGTATGTCTCCGATGAGATTCCACCAATGAGCGTCCACGTAGACTGCGTTGACGTTTTTGTCAGGGATTTCGCTACAGCGCCCCTATACTATTTTCACTCTATGATGATATGCCTGACAGTTCTCATCGTTCCGGGTCACGCATACTATTTCAAACTAAACAAAAAGAAACTAGCAAAAAATGTTTGAAACTATGAAAAACTATTGTCTTTTCGAATCTTATCAAGTAAATTATTGTTATTATTATTAACTGCAAATAAATGAAGTGAATTAAATTAATAAATCTTTACAGCGTCTGATGCGTGAAAAGGAACGCCATTCAATAGTGTATTGACACTACTCGGAGCAACCATTTGTAATCACGTCATTCCCATGTACGAGTGCGTCTGCCTTGTGTGCTATTTTTTAACTATTATTTTCGAGATACCGCGTTTTGTTCTATAACTTATTAGCCATAACCCGTTTATTAAGAATTTAGTTGAAAATTAAAAATCGGTAAATCCGATTCCATTTCCTTTGCCAACTCGATTATAGTATATTTTATATCGAGGAACTAAACGAAGCCATAATATACCAGAGGCGTGCGACTCCCGTCAATGAAACTGAGGGCATATTAAGTTGGGGTTTAGTCTAGAGGTGCAAACTGTACTTTTCACTTTGAGTGCGAGAAAAATAGTCAATTTAGTACAAAAACATTTAAAGCCGAACTTTACACTGACAAAAGTTCTGAAATTTTCGTGATCAGTTTTTTCTTCTGAACTGAACCACAAATTAACAATTTAAAACACATGGGGCCACCTTCTTTGCGGACAAACTATGGAACTAAAACTCTTAACATTTTCGCACTGAAGACGGTCCACACTCCACAGATAATAGTATATTTTTACTGGCTGTTTGAGTTTGTCTTTGTCACATGAAGGAAATTCAAAAACTAATTACTTTTTACTCCCTAAAAAAAGTGGTCACTTTAGGCCCGTTTCGTAGGTCTATATTGGCGTACTTTTAGAGCATACTTAAGAAGTGAAATTTTTTATGTTACATCACTATAATTGACAATTATGAACTGTCAGGGATATCATCATACGGCGAAAGTAGTATAGTAATGAGTAATGGCATACCTACAGTCAACTATGGTAGTCCACGTGACAGAATCTCATGGTAGACAAATAGTTTACAAAATACTTTGTTAAAAAATGAATGTATTAAATATTTATGTTTACAGATTTCCACAACCATTATCTGACCATAAGCAACATAGCTTGTACTATATTGGTGCCTATAGTACAGAGGCGTTCACATCAACTTTTACCAAGCCATTGCAAAAGGGGTTTTATGTCAGTAGCATAAGGTGCCCCTATGTAAGGGTTGATGTGAACGCCACGGTACAGGCTGATAATCATACAAATGGGATAAAATTTTAAACGTACAGAATAGAGGATAATAACACACAGACACAGAGCCAACGAACATGTTCATCACATAAATGTGGGCCTGGGGGTCTACTCCGGTGCAAATTCACGAAACTTCGTGAAACTTTGGAAGGGTAAAAAGGATACAAAACGTAGTATGCTATGAATAGTTTTCATGTATACATGGATTGTTTTTAATGGAATTTCACGTTTAATCTACCAGCTCCCTAAAAATACTCGTCTTCCAAATTGGTTTATGTTTAACTGTTCACCAAATTTGATTAAAAGTGTTATCCAAAAAATATTTTTGTCACCTAAAATTGGTAAATGTTCACCAAATTTTGTTACCCTATTGAATACTAGGACGTACTCATTTATTTAAGTCAACGTTGGCCAAATAAAGCAACTGACACTTAATATGTATCTAAAACACACATTTAGTTGATGTATATCAAAATGTTATCTCCAATTTTTTCAAACCTGTTATCTAATTATGACCATTTAAGGTATTCTTAACATGGCTGTTAGGCGAGAACTTCACTTTGCCTGCCTAACCTAAAGAATCATTTGGTCAAAAAATCCTGACTATTTGCTTAAAAAGTTGTCGTGGAAACAAGATCAAACCCAAAAAACCCTTCGTTCTGTCTCGCTTAATTTGCTGCAATCACCAACTCACAATTCCACACGTTACGGGGGATGTTTCAAATTTAATGCTGACAAGATCTGGAATGACTTACCTCCTCCTCTTAGAATCTGAATGTAATTAATTAATTCCTTTAAATGTAAATTCAAAATTGCGTTAGTCAACAGGCAAAAATCAACAGAAAATTGGAAGCAAACGTACAAAAAAAATGTGGGCCCTAAATCGTTTTTTCCTACAGTGACGCACACATTTTTAGCTCGAAAATAACACAAACACACACACACACACACGCCCACGCTTCCACATACACCATCATAGATATTGTTCATTATCACATTATAATACATTACCAATAAACAGAAAGATCAAAACATATTTTTATATGAAAAAAAATATAGGGGCATTATTACTAAGTTGTTTTCAAATACCTTTTAAATTTATAAAATATTGTCAGCCAGCAATTACAGGTTACTCTCGCATATCTCTCTCGTAGAGAGTAGGGAGGTGCTGAAAACCAGCGCTACCCGGGAATTATACTTTCCGCCGCAGCAAATGCTGAGCATCTGCTCCTTTTGTCCACTTAAATTTAGTACATAAGATTTAATAATAAGAATTGTTGTATGTACCTATGTTGGACAACAAATATTTTTTTCTTATTATTTAGTCTTTGTTTGTCTTATAAAATATCAGCATCCGAAAAACAAACATTTTAATACAAGCGTGGTACTTTATTTGGGTAGCGTTGCCGCGTACATTGGGTATGTCACATTTGGTGAACATTTACTAATTTTGGCATACGGTTAAAAATACCGTTGACGCATCACTTTTTCAGATACAAGTTACATCTTATTTGCTATGCGAATTTACTTTTTTAGACATTAAATTTCTGGTAGACTATTCTTTTTTTTGGATCGCTTTCCTTTTTTGGTGTAACTTAATTTTTAGGGTAAACATATATTAGGTTCATAATACTTATTTTGGTAAACAAAATATTTGTACCCTTCTAAATTTTACCCCCTAAAGTAAAGTAAGTGAAGTAAATCTTTACTTAGTAATTTCTTTATTCTGTACCCTGGTTTAGTAACATTATAATACATTGCTAGCTTTCAAACCAAGCAAAGTTCGTCCTTCAAAGGAAGCCGCGAATTTGACAGAGTTTATTAAGTGGCCAAAAAACAAATAAAACAATTAAGATTACTTGGACTTGTTTTAGAGTATCTCACCTTCTCAGTAGTCCTTGGAAATGAGACAGGCAAATTTAGAGTGATTGGTAGATATGAATTATGTATTTATTCAATGCGTTAGAGGCACCTCTCTTTTCGCTCTCCTCAAATTTAGACGTTAAATTCAATTAGTGTTATTGGAGAGCTTTTGGGTTTGTAAATTAAGTCAATGATTAAGTTAATTCTAAATAAAAGCAAAATAGTAATGTTTTCAAGTCTAAAGTCATGATACAGAAGCCGTTTTTAAAGAAATGTAAGTACTTTCAAATATAACTTTAAATAAACTTTTTTAATTTGTGGAAGCATGATCAAATTTTAATGTCTATGTATGTATAGTGGACATCCAACGTTCAAGTCACCAGCTTTTACATGAAAAGTATGTAGCAACATTTTTTGGCAATATTTAAAAAAACCCGTATTTGTCCGTAGCGTGGAATCTAAATCGGTCTAGCAAATCGAGGGGCCGTTTAAAAATTCAAATTTTAAATTTTAATTTCTTATTGCTTTGCTTATTGCTTGCTGTAGTAGGTATCAAAACCGTCGCAGTCGCTAATAAACCTGGCCTACCCTAGTCTACCTGATTTTAGGCTATTTAAATTTCTTTTAAAGTTGATATGGCAGAAAAACAGTATTAAGGACATCTACCAAATCCCATAAAAAACCCAAGCCCGGCGCAATAGAAATGTATTTTAGATTGTAAAGTAAGAAATATTGGAAAATATCGCTATTGCCAGATTCGGTGGCTAACAAAGTTTTTTTGCCCGGAAAAGCTTCGCAGGTGCCACATGTAAAAATGACACTTTTAAGAGAAATCTTAATCCTCTTGCATTAACGAAGGTTAACATCATGTCTTTTGTAGCTATAAATCTCATAAAAAATAAAATAGAATTCGAATAAGCGCCTTAGAGATCATTGATTAAGATTGATGTGAGACGATTTTGGCCTTTCTTACGTGTTTACGAGTTGAGAGTACTTTGGTTTGGTTTGTTTTAATTTTGTTTTCAATCATCCACTTTAAAAATATACATACATATAGACTCATATACAGGGTGTTTGGTATGTACCTACCTACCCTATCAATCCGAAACGAACACATGTTAACATGACGTCTATGTAATGTTATGTCGAAGTCAAAAACTGGCAATTGTAAAAATCAACTTTTTAACTAACTCGGTCACCTGACCGGTCATTTTGTATGAAGAGTTGAATTTAAAAAAAAAAAAAAATACCATTTTAAATAGTCACACAACACAATTAGAAAAAATATAGCATTCGAAAACCCACGAAGGTTTGTGATAATGCTGCATTGTAATTTACATAATCTTGTCAACGAGAGACAATGACGGTCCGCGAAGAACCGTGGCAACAATAAAGAAAAGAAAAAAAAACACAATGACTAAGAAAGATACCTACTATAAAAATTATTAAGTATGTACTAATAAATATATTTTCTTAATAGGTAAGACGAACCCTGGTGAATGCACTTCTAAGTGTCAGCGTTTTCCTGTTTTAGAAAATAACTATTGAGTTTTACTTTAATGTTATTCGATGAAACATTATTACGCAGATCAGGCAGTAGGTCATTAATGAGCCGCGGCACAAGGTAACTCGCTGTCCGCTTTTTACATACCCAGGTTATCAACATAGGTTGAGCACAGAACACGGAAAGATGTAGTTATTTTTACATGTAGCGCTTATGAAACTTCACCGGGCAAAAAAACTATGCTAGTTACCGAATTTGGAAATAGTGAAACTATACAATATGTCTACTATTATTACTCTTTATTACATTTTTTTTGCGCCGGGCCTGGGGTAAATTGGGCAGATCCCCTTTCCTTTATATGTTTAGCGGAATTCGTCGGATTTTTTTAAAGTATATTCTCCGATTACTCAAAGACGCCTGGACTGTTTCGAAAAATTCTGCTTTTTTTTGAAAGGGTGGTTCTATAAATTAATATATAATATTATTTTTATAATCAAAAAAATTACTCTGACTTTTAAATTCTGTATTTGGTTTGTTTCAACCGATCTCATATAAAAGGTATTCAATTATAATTTCACAGCAATGCATTCTGATGTTTATTGAAATAGGCTTCGTAACAGCGAAATATTAATAACCGTTAATCTCATGATCACGGGATGTTGTTATTTATTAATTTTCACGGAATTCCATTAAAATGTTACATGATATGCAATTTCAGTTTATGAAACCTATATTTCGCAGAAAAACTTATCATTTTGCAACATGTACAGTGTATTGTACAGGATATACAAAGAAACAAAAACATTTTAAAATAAAATACTGCTTGTATTGAAGGCGTCGTTACTACTGTATGAACAGTCAAAATATTGTTATACAAAGCATCAATTTTGTTTGTTAATTTCATTTATTTCGATTTAGGTAAGTGATTTGTCACGTCACGTCTGAATATTTTACTTAGAATACAGAAAATAATATCAATTTCAATCTGTGAGTAGTCTAAGGACGTAGTAAAAGTACTTAAAGTGAAAGTTTATTTGAATAAAGTAATTTGAGTTTGAGTTTACATATAGTCATATTATTATACAGACTAAGAAGTGCAAAAGCCGATCGGCCGTAGCTTTACCTATGGAAACGGTGGGAACGATAGAGTTGACAGCGTTCGCTTACAATACGATACGTAACCGACGCCGTCAGAACAAGGGGCCTATTCCCGTTCGTCGGACATGTAGTAACGAGAATTTTCGGTCGTCAAAAAACTAATCGATATTTTCTGATATTGATGTTAATTTATGGGTATTCTAATAATCATATTTTATTTTGCAACATACATGAAACTAATTTATGAAATACCACGTTTTGTGTCCTTTTTAACCTTCCAAAGTTTCACGAAGTTTTGTACATTATTTGTACCGTAGTAGATCGCCTGATATCTTACAGTGCCTTAGCAGGGTTCATGTGTATGTACTATATTTTTATTTAAGACCTGTAACTTACCACATGAAGCATCGAATAAATGAATTATGAATTATGATATAAGACTAAAATGTGGCATAAAGATTTAAGCTTCTACTTGTTTGGACGAGAGTTGGCCCCCGGTTGCAGCGTGGTCGTTGACGTCTACAGATTTTGAATAAACCAAACCTTTTCATCGTACGTTAAGTTGTCACGTTAGTATTTACTCGTCTAGGCGGATAAGAGTGGCTTAGCTCAGTTCCAATCGAAAGGGGATGATACTAAAACCCCTTTGCGGGTAAGAATTCAATCACCTTTGTTTGTGTCGAACGCCGCTGTGCGCGGCAACTGAACTAAATCAATAAATACGTTGGTGGGCGGGTTAGCTTAATGTTATCTTGGGTGACGGGTCGTTTCATTCTCTACAATTTAGTTGTGAACTTCAGTATAACTGATGCTACCTTCGGGAAACGGGATGCACAGGTTCTCTATTTCGGTTATTTTTATTGTAATTTGAAATTTATTTTGGTACAAATAAATTTCTGTTTCTGTCGACGTTTCTGTTTTATTTGTAAAATAAATTTACTTGATTTTGTGAATAAAAAAATACATCATCATCATCATCCGTGCGGTCTATCCCGGTTGTAAACCGACACTGGTGTGTGAGGAGGTCCCAGGGTAAGCCTAAAAAAATACAAATCTATCAAAATTGTTCATTTTCATCACACTCATTCATACATAAGTGAAGATAATACTTAGATGTAAAATGCACATGAATTGATATAAAAGGAACACTTTCGAAATTTTATAATGTATTTGAAAAAATCCAAAATGATTGATAGTATCGATAGTTTATCAAGCTATATTAATACGTACCATGGTATCGATGTTATTTATGGTTCCGTAGATATATCAATAGTATCACAGTGCTTTTGATAGTAGACAACTACATAATACAATACATACTTAATACTGTTTATTTTTAAGCAATGATGCGAGGATCAATATCAATAGCTCTCACCCGCTCAAAATAGATCTATTGATAGATAATAGAGAGTAAGAATTAGCACGTTTTCTTACGATAAAAGCATACAATTTACCAAAATGTATACGTCTCGATAGACGATAACAATGTTACTTAATTTGCAACGATTATGTCATGTCATCCTAAAATTGTGACACCAAATGTTATTAAAGCTAGTCAATTTAACTACTACAACCTAAACAGGTTTATTAGATTAACTGAAAGCCCATTACGTGAGGTCAGGCGTAGTGTTAATAACAATGTGTTGCGGGCCACGTGCCAGTAAGGTTTTTTCGCGTTTATTGCTCCACTCCACAACAAACACGACCGCAGCCCACTAAAGCTGCCAGCAGTGAACCGAACACGCCTATAAATCACCAAAAACTTCCCTCCCTACACATAAAATACATAACTCATAGCAGTTACAACTGTTTAATTGCTTACCCTTAACGACATCTTGCTATAACGCGGATTATTTCGAATCGGGCCAGATGAAAATTACTTTGTGGCTCCAAATGTACATTAACCAAATTAAACTCCAGTTTTTATGCTGTTTTTATATTTTGACAATAAGCTCCAAGCTTATTTTAATTAAAAAGCGCGGGTTCGATCCCCACGAAGGCGACTTATGAAAAGGATCCTGAATGAAGCGTAAATCTAGCCAGTACTTAATGAGGGATAAAGTAGCCGTCGAGGGCCGACGCGCCCCGATGGAGCTCGAGTGACACTTAGCAGAGTACGTTCTGATGTTCATTATGTTTTTTCGTTCCTTTCTTGCGACGCGGTGCGTTCATTTATCAAAATAAGGATGAGAAAAATCAAATCCTGACTACGAACGTGTGGCTTAATTTGGTAAGTGGTAGGAGCCGGGTCAGGCGCCTTCGCGGTCCCGCCCCGGCGCTGTCGGTAAAGCTCATTTTTTGTCACAGCACGGTAAAAGAGCACACGCTTGTTCACTTGTATGAGCAGGCTTCAGGCGCGGGACTGGTCGACGGCGCCGCCCTCGCGGCGCTCGTGTCGCATGGAGAGTCAGTGTTAAAGTGTTGTACACATGCGCGTATCGATATTAGATTGTGTGTGGGCGACGCGCGTGCCGCCCGCATGCGCCCGCGCGCCGCCCGGCCCCGTCTTGTGTGCCCAGGCTCGACCGATTGTCTAGACATATACTGACTGCGCCCTTTCTTTCTGTTTTTGTTGACACCGTCTAACCCAATAGGACGAGAAGAATCAGCTACTTATAACCAATATATGGCTGTCATTGGTAAGTGTGATTAAAATGACGAACTTAAATTAACACTTAATAAAACTTCTGATGTTTCTTTTACGTTTTTCTTTCCGTTTGAGTTGTACGACTTTCCATCTTTTGATTTTTCTATCTTGTTATGTTTTTCTTCTCTGACTGTTATTTTTGAAAATTGCATTGCGTGGCGGAGTATGCGGCAGTTTTGGACTTCTCTTTTTTCAAGAATTAGTTAACTTTCCTGACATTTTCATTGTTGAGCCCGCAGCTGTAGATAGCCGGTAGACCCTATCATGCATCCCATCACGATCTGTCATCCGTTAGTTTAGTATTTCAATTTTCAGTACAAAAACTGGTTTAATCACACTCAATTCAGGTAAGTGCCTGTATGAATTTGTAATATCCGTTTTAAATAGACCTGTAAATTAACGTTTCGATGGGGATTGCAACTGCCGCGTACGCCTCAGCGCGTTTAACAATATGTACTAATGGTTGACAATGAATCACTAAATACTAAAAAAAGAAAATAAACACACATAAATTCTTAGCCAAATTTGGCAACTAAGTTAAAAATTAAACAACGTTGTTTCGTGAATCTCAGTGTGGGTTTTGGTAATAGGTTGGTCAATTGAAAGTAACATATTGGATGGATAAACTGTATGTACTGTGACGTGTTATGGTTGCACTAAAGTTGACTTTGGAGTCGTGGTTGACACTGTAAATTGATTATGCACTTCCCAGGTACCTGCTGTACATTTTGTTTTGTTTGGCTACAAACGAATTGTAGTTTTTGACTCTGCATGGCCATGGAATGTGAAGTTACTCTTTGGGAAGGTTTGCGAGGCTGGGTCTAGGATCTGCCCGCCATGGTTTGCTTAGATTGCCTGCAGATATGAATCCTCAGTGGGACGAACACAACTTTTAAAAGTATCAAATAAAAGTGTTTTTAAAAATCTCTTCTCTGTTGTTTAGAATACTTTTTCTTTCCTGTGGTGCCGGTAGGTAATTTTTACCTTTTTTTTTGTCGGAAATAATCGACGTGGTTCAACCGCGTACACAATTTTTTTGTAACTGTTTTGTTACTCGATCCATTTAGAAGTTTACGTTAATAATTTTTTGTTCATATTTTTATGCTTTGTTACATCCATAGTCAGCGTTTACATTCAGTTTCGTTTTTAAACTAAAAGGTAATAAATAAAAAGGCTTAGTGCACATACTTTTCATGTTGGCTGTAAAATTTCCCTTTTGTAAAATTTGTGATTATGTCAGAATGATTCTTTTTCTTCCCAGCACTAAAGGTATGTCCGTTAAGCGAATAAAACGATAATTATTTAGCATTTACCAATACGGCAGCTTAGTTTCGGAAATGGTAGTACCCTGAGAGTCCCTGGTCTTGTGATTTGAGAAAGATGTGTATGCAAATGTTGAAGAGCGATATTTGTGTACCTCCTCGCAGCAACGAGTCTTTGAAATGATGCTTCTGTTCTTCCGCCCTTTGTATCTTCTATTAAATACATATAATTTAGGAAACTCACTTGAATTATTGTATTGTGTGCATGTATATTAGCATGATAACCCGCTTCTGTATCTTATCTATACTGTATTAGTATACTCGTATGAATCAAGTGCTTTAACTGTTTAACTTTTTCTACATTTTCTGTGTTTGTATTTAATGTGTAGATGTATCTTGTGATAGCTTCTATATTGTGGTTTTATGTACTTACTAATCTCTATCCTAATTTATCACTTAATTTTAATATTTCAGTTGATAACGGACGCTTAAAAAGCTTTTTTTCGGATTCAATCACAGAGGATAACTCATTTTTAAGCCTCCGTGATTAACTGCGCATATAATAATTGTGATTTATATGAATTTGTTACCGAAAATGGTGGGTTCGATTCCCAATATGAAAATTACTGGCGTGATAAACTGTTTAATTCAGACATGTTTTACGATTTTGCCATTTCATTTAAATGTTCTCTCGTAAAGGTTTTGCTACATAAATTCTGAAGAAGACAGAATTTTGGTTTTGAACTCTATATGAAAGTTAGGTTTACCTTTGTGTTTTAAACCAAATGTGGTAGTCCTAATTTTCAAGTATCGTTATTAATTAAAACAAGAAAGTTCAGTTTTGAATATGCTTATAAATAAATATTGACACCAGTGTGGAAGGAATATAAAAAATAAGAATTGTAAATATATTATGTTCCTTCGTCTGAGGTAGAGAACTCGTTACATTATTTGAATTGACGTTTTCATTTGAATGCCTAATGAAGGTTGAGAAATTGATCTATTTACATACAGAGTGTCAATCGGCAAGCAATCTCAAATCAATTAAGCTTCAGAAGATAGCCTTAAGCGTGTTTCTGAGAATCGTACATTTCAATAGCTGATCAAATCGGCATCGTTCCTTCAGGAGAGAACACACAGAACAAACTCAATGTAGTTCGGATGTAATTAGAGCTCTCGGGATACCACACTGGCTAGTAGAGATTACGTGAGTAAGGCTAAGGGCAAATGTATGTGAGATAATATGTGATGCCTACTCGTATGTAAGATGACGATCAAATGGTGTCGGAAAATGAAATCAACTGGGCTATTATAGAAAATGACAGATCAAAACAAGTAAACTGTAAAATTGCGGTTTTTCATAAAAAAACATATCTTTTGTTATTAGTATAGCGATGCTAATGGTCAGTTTGATGACCTTTTAAAAGTATTCTGCGTCTTGTACGTGCTAAAATGGTATTTTGAACAACATTAATGTACCTATACCAGATTATTATCAGTTTCCACAATTGTATCTCAAATGTTACCACAAATATGCGTCACACCAAACAAAACGCTTCCGACAAGTTCGTCCCTGTTCGTCGCGAACGAACCTGCGCGTGTGTGTCTCGCCGAACAATATCTCGGTAAACACGAGTACATACTATTGAGGCTAAGTTCGCAAACTTGTGTAATATTAGTGAAACTTAGCTCGAGTTTGTCTCTTATCTGACTTAGGGTCGGTGGGTCGAGGATTTTTGTAATATTGAAGGAGTCAAACAGAAAAAATAATGATTCAAAAAGTTGGTAGAGTTGTACTCGTATTTATATCTACATATTATGACTTAACTTACTTATTATTAGCCTGCTTATCGCTATTTTTCCATAGATTATATTATCAATGGCGAACTGATAAATAGTAAATAGGCATCCAATTTGCATGCGAAACGCAACGCTCTGATTGGTTGAACGCCACGTGACCCACGCCGCCATCTTGGGTCGGTCGCTGGACATACACAATCAGATATTTTAATGATTTTAATTGTTTCCGTGTTGATAATAACTGAAAGTGATAGAGGTACACTGAAAACCTAGTCGCCTAAGTAAAAGTGATCAGGTGATAAAACCGGACAGATTGTGCACCCTGTTCGTAAGCTATGGTTCGTTCACAATTAGACGCTTTGCCACGGGTAAATTATAAACTACCGAACATTGATACGTTTTATTGTAAGCATTTAGTACAGTACACCTTTTTTCGATAGTTTACAATTTCGCGAGATAGATTGTAAACTAACGGTGTTCACAATCATACAGTGACATTTATATACTGGGTGATTTTTTGTACCATCAAATACAAATCCATCTGGTATTTAGTATTTTTTTAATTTAAAAGATAAATTGAGTTAAGTATAGGGTATGCGTATTGCTATAGCTTTGGATGATTGTATATTTTCGTATACTTAGTTGATTTGTGTGCATTTATGTTACATTTTAGTAATTTCACGATATTTACAAAAATGCTTTTTTAGTGTTCAATCCTTATTAATTCACGTTTTAAGAAGCGTGGCAGCCCTGATCAAACGCTTTATTTACTAACACGCACATTCGATAGCCAGTGTGGATCTTGCGACTACCCATTTTGAACCTTGTATCTAAGTCTCAAGGCTCAAGATGGGGGAAACAACATTGGGTTTACATAAAATTCAATTGAGGATGTGTTTCGCATACGAACGAATGTTGTTTCTTACAGTTTTGTTTTTATATTTCCTTATACTTATTTCTTTTTTCATCACTAATGAACAATTTACTTTTTCTTAATTCTTGGCCATTTTCAACGTGTTTGTGGGCTCTAATGGTAAAAAAGTTGTTTAAAATAGTGTATGATGATGTCAATTTTATTTACCTCTTTTTTAAATTCTCATTACTTCCCCCCATTTCTTATTAATTACAAGAAATCGAAAAAACAACACATTACAGACCCTATCAAAAAGGTGATATTTTTGTGTGATATAACTAATGAGATTATAGGGTTGCAGATCGCAAAAAGCGATACCTCTTAAACTTTTCCAAATTATGACGTAATCTTGTTTAGGTGTTATTTGTGTGTTGACCTTCTGTACAAATTAATTGTCTTTCATGTCTCTTCAAGAACACTAATATAACTGTAAAAAAATACGTCACAAGTATACACGTCAGCTGATAAGCTTATATCGTATTACTTAATGTTTATGTGTCATGAAATTTAATATAAAACTAATATGTTATTACGTATTAAATAGAAACAATTATCCAGATTGTGCGAAACGCAATGATTATAAACGTTTGTCTTATCTTATTAAGGCCGCTTCTCCTCGGTAATACAACGAGGATCGTGACCCTATTTAATTTAATTTCGGCCATATTGTCGCCAAGTGTTGCCAGTATTCTGCCATTTATCCTTATAGAACCCTTGAATAATATGAATAAGTTAATATGCTTTGATGTCTCGAGATTCTTGTATTTTATTCGACTTATTCGATATTGAGTCTTGGCTCTACTTGATTGAATTGGTGGATTATTAATGTAATTGGAGAATTAAAATAATAAAAAAAAATGGTAATAACTTAATTAGTTGATCTTTGACACGTAATAGACACTGTAAAAAGATTAAGTTTTTTTCTTCTTTTCTCTCAAGAGCAAAAAAAAAATTTTTATAGTCCAACAGTTATAAGTTATAAGCCTCACACAATACCTCTTTATTTGTCCAAAAAGCCAGCCTTATTCAGCGTTATTACAGCTCTTAATAAACCATTATCCAGCCAAGCATATCGTTGCTAGTGTAACGTCGTAAGTAAGTCGTAAGGGCTCCGTCTTCACTTGTTTCACGAGGCACATTAACTGTGAAGACTTGGGTCACATGGAATTATGACAAAGGATATTGCTGTACCCTCTCTACTGCCACAGAGAAGCAACAGGGCCTGCATAAAAAAAACATCCTGTGAGTGCTAATCTCCTTAAAAATAATATGAAGATACAGCCAAATGCCTTAAGATTGTATTTTTAGCACTTAATAATGTAAAAAATGATTATGATTGTAAAATAAGATACGTTTCTAATAATGATTTATCTGCACCTTTTCATCATGTTCATCACGTAGGTAACTTACTCGTGCATCTCGTCTCTCTCTTAAATCTCTTTTTGACATAGCAGGCAGAATACCTGAGACAACTTTAATTACAGACTTTGAGCAACTACTTTGGAAAACAAATTTAGAGACGAAATATTATATATTTCGAAATATAACCTTTTGCAGCTACAACAGGCGAGGCACCGCTAAAATATAAAAGTAACGCAATTCAAAGATGTAAAGCTCAGCTACTATTTGTATTACTGCACAGTCTTGGGTGAACACACACTATGTTTATTATTATATTATCACCTGCACATGCGCTTGTAAAAATAATATTATTATTGTAATTTTTTTATGCTAAACTCAAACGCTTTTTAATTTTTTATGTTGTGAGAACAGTTAAGGAATAATGGCTATCTTGTTGTCGCATCTCTGTGGCATTATTTGCCTTATCTTAACCCTAGAGCCTGCAACCATGTTTTACTGCAGTTGAAAATGGCCTCACGTACGCACATATTAACAATCTTCATCTCTTTCCGTCATTGACAATTTCCGTATGTGTGACAGGAATGGAACGACTACAACCTCAGATGGAATGACACCGAGTACGGGGGAGTTAAGGATCTCCGCATCACACCAAACAAACTGTGGAAGCCAGACGTACTCATGTATAATAGGTGAGAATGAATAGCTTACTGTGCATTAATATGTTTCTTTCTAAACAGGACGGATTCTCCAAGGTGTTTTAGTAGCTGCGCTGAGTACAAAAAATTTAATGGTTATTGCACACTTCAACCGCATAGCAACAGGACAGCTGCCTGTTTTGGGTATTTGACAACAACATTAAGTTCTAATAAATAATTTAAATAATTTTAAATAATTAAATACGGCCATATGGAAAGTTTTAGTTTGTTTGCATAAGCAATTATTCCTTTTATGGCTCTTCAAACGTAGGTGGTCAAATCAATTTTTAAAAGTGTAAAGTAAATAAAAATAAGTATACCATTCGATTCCACACAATTTGTATGAACGTTTGTTAATAAACCATTTATCATTCATTCAAAATTGTATAAAGCTACCGAGCAAATGTGTTGAAGAACGCATACAAATAGGCGTGAAGTCACAACCTTGCGACAGTTTGTGAGGAGCTTTTTGGGCAAGTACAAAAAAATGATTTTAAAAATTGCCTTATCTCGGGTAAATATTTATTTTACCAATGTTTCTATTTTTGAGTGGTCTTTCGATAACTTCCAACAAAAAAATGCAAATACCCAATTCAGGCTACTACCACATGAATAAATGAAATAAACAGAGACCAAGTTTTAAAAATTGCGCTGTGACAGATGACACTGCTACTCGTACACGTGTGAGCGCAAGGATTGGAATTCTCATCGCGTAACGGCTCGCGTACACCTAATCCGTTATCGGACGATCTATGCTCGGCCGTCATCGGCCGATCAAATCAAACATGTAACCGTACGAGTAGTTCTGTCTGCCATTGGCCGACAAAATCGGTTTTGGTGTACGTTTACCGTTCATTTACATACGTTAGATTTGATCGGGCGATGACGGCCGAGCATAGTTCGGCCGATAACGGATTAGGTGTACGCGAGCCGTTAGGAGAGGAACCGGTTTATACCAGCTTGATCTGTGGTTAAGCACGCGTAGTTGTGTACTTGTCCCAGTCACAGCCTTGTCAACACACTTTGTCTCTGTTTCGTTAACATACTCATGTGCCCAACGTGGACCACGTTTGACGAGCTGGGAAACTTTCAGTGCCCTGCTGTGATAATGTGACCTTTTATTGTTGAAATCAAATTTAAACCTTTTTAGGAACTGTTCAGTTCAGTTCAGTTAAAATGACCAGAAAGATAATTTTCCAAAACAAAAACGTTTCAGCACTTTTAATACTACCTACGTTTCTTTTTATGAAATTATGCAAATTTTAGACATAAACCTCGTTTGTGATTTCAATACTCTCAATTAAATAAGGAATCGAATCTCAAAGAATAATGTTATTTTAAAACAGCAGAGATGCTGCAGTTGATTTAAAAGGTTTCCTTTCGTAAATAGAAGATAATATTGTTCTACGTGTTGTGACAAACAGAACAGATATTCGCTGCAAATAAAATGGATAGAATTTTATGCATCGGTTTATCAGGAGTTATTGTTGAAATGGTGCCAAACCACTGACAGTGATTTAAATAGATTACGCAAGGCGATCTTTAGATGAAAACCAAGCGTGACACTCTTTGATGTGTCTGCAGCGTCATGGAAGTTTTTTTAAATTGTTTTACAACATCATATTTGACAACATCATCGGATTCTAAAAATTATTTAATAAAATCAAAAAATGCGTTTTTGAAAGTGTAAATTGAAAAAAAAAGTATATAATTAATTAATGAATATATTTTTTTTAAAATTTAATCTAAAATATTTACAAGATCTATCAAACTAGATAACTATATTCATAAACGCAAAGAAATAGCGTGTGACGTCACAAACTAGCGGCAGTTTGTAGAGAGCGTTTTTTGAGCAATCCCAGAAATATGATTTTTAAAAATTGTTATATCTCTGGGCGTTTTTGTGCAAATAATTTTTTTAACGATATTTCTATTATTGAGGGCTCTTTCGATAGGGCATATTATTTTTTTGTAAAATATTCAAATATGGATTCAATTCGTAGCCTAATCGATTTCACAATTAAGTTCACTGAAGTGATAAGTATAAACCTACCTGATTTTGATATCATTTGCCATGACGGTTGAACGTGGACTAATAAAGCAGCGTCCAGAAACGTAATACTCCTAGTACGTACCCTCGCGTCATTTATTTTATGTCATGTCTGTAGAATATTGGATGTGTTTCGGACGATTGTAAATTGAGTTCAAATTAAGCAATAAAATTTTGTGAATTTGTTTTAACTCAGTCGTACTGTTAATCATTTAATCGCCACGGGGCGGGCTGACATTTGATAGCGGTATTGGACAAAAGGCGTGGAAAATACAGATACATTTTCCAGGTTAACTAATACTGTTTTAAAATTAAGTTGTAGGAATATTCAGTTGACGAGGCGTAGTGCGCTGTAGCATGGTTGCTTACTTGACTTGCGTTGTGGCTCGGGTTTATTCCCGATTACACAGGGATATTTATCCCCACTTCGAGAACATGACAAGTGGTGTGATGTCTGGCGCATATTTATGCGTCGTTTGTTGCTATCACTGCTGTTCAAACTATCCCACATGAGATCAATCGTTTCTGTCGAGGTACACCATTCTTTGCATACTTGGTCCGGCCTCAGGTCTTTTCTGACTTGCCAGTTAAGTAAATAAAAAACACTGAGAATGGAAGTTACATCTGTCCGAACGCTGGTACAGTAGTTCTAGATTCTGGTGGGATAACAGGCACGGACAGGTCTTATGCGCACATACTCGGTCGGTCGGTTAATTGGTCTTGTATCAATTTACATCTCATTCACCTGCTTGGCTGAAATTCACACCGTTTCTAAATTCTGGTAGGATAATAGGAACGGTCACGTCCTATGCGCACATACTCGGTCGGTCGGTCAGATAATTTGTCTTGTATCAATATAGATCTCATCCACCTGCTTAGCTGAAATTCGCACCGTTTCTAGATTCTGGTGGGATAACAGGCACGGACAGGTCTTATGCGCACATACTCGGTCGGTCGGTCGGTTAATCGGTCTTGTATCAACATAGATCTCATTCACCTGCTTGGCTGAAATTCGCACCGTGACAAAATGATCTTACCAAATGCACGAGAAAATCTTTCGCGGTGCGCATCTTCACATGCCTATTTCTGACTGGCTATTCAGTTCTTAAAGATTGCATTTGCATATCCTAAACCTCACCACAGTTAAACAATCATCTTGTGAAAATAAACAACTTAGTTAGATGAAACAGTATTTCTAGAGAAATAGCAGCTGCTTCGTAATTTAACTAACTGCAACTGCGCTTAACCGTAATAGATTAAACGCTGTCTGTTCTAGAAATTTGCCAGCTTCGTTGTACTCGAGATATGACTGCCAGACATCATCCTGGCAGCTTCACTGGCAGGGCTTTTCATTTATATAAGTGTTTATAGGGAAGTTATAGGTTTAATATGCGAGTAAGGTTTAGCGGAGATTTAAGAGTAGATGACGTGACTTTGAAAATCTTACTAATATATTATAAATGTGAAAGTTTGTGAGTACGTGTATGTGTATGTGTATGTTTGTTAATTTTTCACGCGAAAACAACTCAACGGATTTAGAGGAAACTTTACAGTAATGCAGCTTATACTACTGTGTCAAGAAAGTACCGGGAAAAGATCAATAATACACAAATTGTTTGTGATTCATCCAAATCTATTTCATCACCTTCAAAGTATGCTCCTTCAGAAACGAAACACTTACTCCAACGAATAATCCAATCATCAAAACATTTTTTAAACGCTGTTTCCGGAATTGAGTTCACAGTTCTCGCCGCGAATTCTCCTTTATGTCTTCTACCGATTGAAAACGGATGTCACGAAGTGGTAATTTGAGTTTAGGAAAAAGAAAGAAGACGGCTGGAGCCATATGTGGTGAATATGGTGTTTGCTCGATGGTATTTGTTGAGTGTTTGGTCAAAAATTCGTTCACAATGATGGCCTTCTGCGTAGATGCATTATCGTGGTGCAAAATTCAAGAATTTTCTTCCAGAGCGAGGCAAATATTCCACCACATCTCAACCGCTTTTGAACGCTTTGTACCACTCTTAAGCACGTGTTTTTAATAAAGTCGATTCACCGTAAGCCTGCTGTAACATTTTCAGTGACTCCGAACACGAAATTCCATTTGCCATGCAAAATTTAAGACAAACTCTTTGTTAGATGTTTTTGTCCATTATGAAATTCGCAATACACACTAGATATGATGTAAGTGTAACGAAAAACAGCACTGTATTTAATATAAATAACAGACGCAACTTAAACTCCGCGCCAAAATGGAAAACAGTTGTGCCAATCTAACAACAACAAAAAAAACAAAAATTTGAATTTGGAACCATAAACAAATCATCTATTCCCGATACTTTTTTGACTGAAGGTACATCAGAATAACACATGGGCTACAATTTATAAAGATTTTATGTAATTTGACCATAAATAACGATAACGCGGCGGAAAGCTAGTATTATAAATGTGAAAGTTTGGGAGTTTGTATGTGTGTATGTTTGTTACTCTTTCACGCAAAAACTACTGAACGGAATTAGATGAAACTTTGCAGCAATACAGCTTAAGAATAACGGATAGGCTACAATTTATGAAGATTTAGGCCTCTCAAATGAAAATTAAACGTGTTTTAGTGACAAATTCACTATTCACTTTTTAATTCCACTAAGGTGGAAAAATAAAGTAATCAGATAAGCTTTCTTACCTAATAATAACTTATGGCTTTGAAATGAATTGTTTGAAATAATCTACAACATTTTATTATCTAAACTAGGCTGTGATTTTGAAGTTGTTATACATTAGTCATTGAGCTTATAGTGTCAAGTGGGTATATTCTTCAAGGTGAGGATGGCCAACCCAGTGATTCCTTTGAATGACTGGGCTTGTCAGCCCATATCTGGACCTCACGACCACTTTCCATCAGGTGGAGTGAGGTCATCTTGTCGGGCATTATAAAAAAATATACTCGTACTCGCACAGCTGCACCATATGTTTAGTTATCGCTTGCAAACTTACAAATTCGTCTTAGAGTATTCTCAAGTCGATCTATCATTCCTGTCATATAAGTACTCGTAATGCGCCAGCGGCTTGGCGGTCACCCAGCGCTTAACCGATCGCCGTTTAACTATTATACCATAACCAGATCGTTACTCTCCCATTCCGGTACATTGTGATGAATAAGATGAGACTGCTGGCAGGGAGCCAGGCCCAGAGTGACCAGGCTTTTTGATTTTAAAAGGATAGCCCCAAAATGCAAATTGGGAGTTAAATGTTTTTAACCAACATTAACGATAATTAGGTCACAATATTTTGATGTTTGTCAAACTTTACTGTTAAGAACGTTCTGTTGAATATTTGAGTTGTTTATAAATTTATACTTTATTGTCACACAGTTTAGTGGCACATTTTCTTAAAGTATTTTTTGTGACGGCCGTTCAAATGACAAAGGATAGGTAGGGCACGTAATCTAGGATGATACACAAGCACTCATCTGTTCCTAAGTAAATGAAGACTTTAAAAACGTATCTTAGATTCTCTAAGACACTAATTTTTAGCCTCATAGAGTTCTAATAATTTAAGAATGTCCAATAAAATTATTATAACCGGAGGTTTCGCTTTTTGCGTCGCTCACAGTTCCTGGGGAAATTGGTTTAGACACAAAATGGGAGACTGACGCGGCGCTAACAGCGGAAATCAGAGTAAATCGACGCAGGTGATGGCAAGAAAATGGCCTCCTTTTATTACGTCATTTTCTGAGTACGAAAAAATAATGTACAATAAATTACAAATAGATTTTTATACCTAACTAATTTTGTTGTTTTTTTTTTGTATTGATAGCATCTCGGAACCCTATTTGGCTGATATTCCACAACCTTCTTGGCATTCAACGGGCATACTAGGAGGTAACTTATAGTTTTGGAAGCCGCATTTGCATACTTTTTTAGCACCCCCTGAGTACCGTTTACTTACGTTCACAGTCCGTTTCAAAGTTTTTTCCTTGCCAAACGCAGTAACTTATGGCCAGGAGATTCTATTCTAAGGTTATGGCTGTTGTAGAATTTTGGTTAAGCAAACGGACAATTTACGATGTCAGTGCTCGAAAAACTTGCTTAAAATTTGTATTGAAAAGTGCAATCAGAAAGTTTAAAATGTTAATTTACGATGTGTTGTGGATTTTAGACAAGAGGAAAAAAAACTGAGTAATTTTCATGTAAATTTCTATAATCGCAGGCCAGACACGAGCTGAACACACTCATGAAAGTGAATGTGACGGTTTCAGATACATTTTGAACGATAAGGTTCTAAAATGTTTACAAAACAATTTTGATTATACCGCGTTAGGTGACTTTATAACTGGCCGTTAAGATTATCACTTTCATTTAATATTGAAATTAACTTTTAAACATTTTTTGAGCTGGTGATGAAAACTGCCTTGAAGTTTGCTTCTTCATTATCTGTATGATGAAGTATATCATAACACACCTTCTCAGTAGACGTCACTAAGACCCAAGGTCACAAATTAGGCATGCGCGATTACTTTCTTTAGTCATTGGATGTTATATAGCTGTAAAAATGTTAAAATTAAGTTTTAGTTTTAGACGCTTGGTAAAATAACTTCATATTCTGAAAATGGTAAATTCACATTTAAATGTATTGTTTATTGTATGGTAAGAGAGGTTTATTTCATCTTTTACCAAAATAAATTGTATAGATTAAGTAAACACTTAATTTTATAATAAAAAGGTATTTTACGAAGCGTCATTTACTAAAACTTGATTTTCTACACATTTGCAAATTCTATATGGTCCTCTTATACATGTTCGTTCATAGGCAACGTTCAACTATAATAAATACAAACGTTTATACCTCGGTTTTGCATGGAAAAATAAATTTCACTCAATTTCTGGCTTGTCCGTAAGAATTATCGAGGTGCTGCAAATCGAAACCAAGAGGTTTATGGCGCATTTAAGATGCACTGGCTTCGAGCCAAAAGACTGTTATTTGGACGCTAAGTTGCGAAAAACAATGCATTAATGCTCCAGCATTATCTTTTATTATTTCTTTTAAAAATAACTTCCTAAAATACTGGAGCCTCAAACCTTGACAGTGGTAACTTTTATTTAAAAGTGTGAGCAGTTCGTTATTATAGTTTTAATGGATTGCCATATGGCTTTATAAAGATTGGAATAAAAGGAAGAACTGCGCGTTTTAGAAGAAAATGAGTAGGTTCATAAGAAATATTATTTTTAAAACTTGTAATAATTTATTTAAAAACAAAAACTCTTTGATGTATTTTGGGTATTTAACGCCTTTTTTAACTATTGGGGAAAAGGCAAGCAATGCAAACACAAAGCGTGTTAGAGGGAAGTAGGTACCAGAAATATGGTTTTTAAAAGTAACGTTCTTTTTCATCTCACTTTATTAATTTTACAAAAATTCAGTGTTCTCCCGAAGTAAAAAAGGAGTACTTACATATAAAATAGGTACACAGTTTTAATGTGACACATTTCACTAGACATCACACGTTACATTAGCCCCGAACAGGATAGCAGTTAGCCACGTCGTGGCGTGTGATAGACCCATTGATGGCCGACCAATCCAGAGAGTTTCCGGATGATTTATATACCGGCAATCTTGATCATTATTCGTTAATTGAGACAAAAAAGTTGATTTTTCTTAGAATTATCCATTTGCTTAATCATAATGCTAATGAAGGAAGCTCTTTATCGATATGCAAGCACTCCTTAAAGATTTTACTGGCGGTTTTAAATTTATTAGCACTTAGCAGTATTTGTGACCACATAGTTACAGCTAGCTAAGAGTCTTTTTATCTGCTTGAGACAATCTTTGCCACATCTGGGCTGTGCTTATTGCTGTTCGTACTTATTTTATTATACCTGTGTATTAGTTAAGGGGCATTCATGAATTACGTAAGGATGATTTGGCAATTTTTAACCCCCCATTCACCATAGGGTTACGTAACATTCATAAGTAAGATCCATTTCGTTTTTTCAAAATAATAAAATGTTGTTAGACGATCAGTTACACTAACACTCCCAGTTTGACGTCAATCAAAGTTCTTTTTTACGTTTTTTACCGTCCAGAAGCAAATTAAATATGACTCCTGCCAAACCACTTGACCGCGCGATTTCTTATATATAATATCGACTTGGAAAATATTACGTAAGAATGGGTTTGACCCCCCCTCCCCTCAAAGTGAGAGTATGTAGAGATTTTCCCAACCCCTCGGGACCATTACGTAATTAATGAAAGGCCAAAAGTTAGTTATACAAAGACAAAGTTCACGCGAACAAAGGAGCAAGCACCAGCTATTAAATATAAAATGATGGCAAACCGTCAAAAATAAATTACAATATAAAATGTAAACTCAACTGAAACATAATATTGAAACGGGCGTTTTCAAGAAGGAAAACATATTAGGTGGTACACGGCTCGTGTGGGAATATGCTATAAGTCAGTCTCAAGGAAAATGAAACGAAAACACAACATCTACTAAAATTGTTTGTTCCCATTTTCGCATCTGATATCGTATTTCTGAAAGATGTACTTTAATACTCTTGCTTACTATAGTGAAGGTAGCCTGCAATAGCACCTATGTTGAAGTGAAATATAGGATTATAATTGTACTACTATTAGTATTTACTTAAGGAACCTAATTTGATCTTGATGAAATTGGTGTAGTAAAGCCACCTCATAGTTACTTATATAATTTGTTAGAATTATTTCATTAATAATTATTTGTTAGCCGTATTTTTTGTCTTACATACTTTTAATTCGTGATTACAAATTTTACTACTAGTTGTCACTTTCAAAGCTTTGATATTGAAATATTATACTGTCTCCGTAGATTTAATTTTGTGAAGTAACAATGGCACTCGGCCAGAATATAAGTTACAAAGTAGTTGCCAGAAGGGAACTTTGTTTTAGCACAATTTTATAGATAGCATAGAAGGTTTGTCTATGTTCAGTTTTTTATTAAAAAATGAAGTTAGTTTAACGTAAAATGGAGCATAATAATAGTACAGTGGAGTAAAAAGAGCAAAACTTCGTGGTGTTGTGTACGCTGTTAACATAATTAACCAATACATTGATTAATTCACTCTACAAATCTCAAGTTTGCGTCTACGCCCAAACTACCAACTTTGACCATAGCTGCTACACTGAAGCGAAATGACTTTGCAAACATGTAATCTATGCACACGCTCTTAATAAGTTACTATGCCCTCAATATCCTTGTCGACCGCCTTAAGTACCGTTGCGTAAACCCGGTACCAGCGGCATGGGACAATCAATCCCTTGTATAACCCTCCATACCAAATTGTTTACATCCATTTGGGAAATTGGCGAATGGATTGGCCGTGTTGGCTGGGTTCGTCAATCGCGTGGCCAATGTTGGCGCGCTGCCAGCTCGGATTTCGAACAACATTCGATTATCAAAGCTTTTAAATCACTTACATGCTGTAAAAGGGTGGTTTAGAGTCTCAGTGGTGTTTAGCCGTCGGCTGATTTGGGGGTCGTATGACAATTTCTTGCCATTGCGTGACCGTTTACGGTTCTAATAATTGTATTCTATGTATTAGTATTACGATGTCACTTTTTTTGAGCTACTTCTGCAATTCAATAGTTTTGACTGGTAAACAGAAATAAACAATGGTATTAAACGTCAAATAAGAGATCGTAATACCGATACGCCAGCGCCGTGCAGAAATTGAGTTTGCGTGACCTAATGGTCACGTATCTGGGAAAAAGCGATCACAATAATGCCAGGACGCTCAATTCACAGACTAATGCGAGCAAGCTTTAAGAGATCGTAATAAGGCTCTCGAAATATCAGGGATTTGCTTATTTTTCAACGCAAGCATGCAAGGTGCGTTATGGTTTCGCAGCATTTAGGCTTTTGCAACACCGGTCCTCACTCGAACCCTGTTAACACCTTTTTTCGAACCCCTCTTGAAGAACTCTATGGTAAAGCTAATTGAAAACTTCAGCTGTACGGTAGGGTACCTACTCATATTGCAATTTAAGGACAGAAACATTAGTAAAATTAAACTGTGTGTGACTATGGGGAAATCGTGGATAAAAAAATCGATGTTTTTAATACTTCTTATAGCTAGTTCCTATACATATTATATATTACTTACTAGAACTTGGATGTTTACTAAGTTGTATGTATTACAATTATACATATTTATCTTCGCGTGCTGTTTATCCTCCCTAATAGTTTTATAATGGAAAGCAATTTCTATCTTCAATCTGTATGTACCTATACCATGAGTTTCCGTCACGTTAACTACGATAGTTGACTTCAGAAATTAGTATGCCACTTTTGGCACCGAAATCTCATAGTAGACACAAGGGTACTAAAGTATTCACCGCAGTGATTAATAAAAGCACACAATGAGTCAACATTTTAACGCACATCATTTTTCTCCAACAAAACTTCAATTGCGAAAGATATAAAGTTCTCAATCCCCTTTTAAATTTGATAAAAGGATTTGTTTCAAATTTGGAACCGGCAATAAAAGCAAAATAATAGTGTAAACAACTTTTTTTTATTCAAAAACACAAGTATTTTATCACATTTCAGTGAGAGTGCGGGCTTAGGTACTTGCCATTCCTCTGGCGGCCTGCCAGGGGGTCACAATGCGATATTTTATGAACACACTTGTGGGTGAATACTCTACAGGCTATTGAGTCGTGTTTGACGCTGTGATATGTGCTCGGTATTGTTCACATGTCTGGGAGACAAAAAGTAATAGTTAAATGAAGTAATAAATAATATTACCATAATACTAAACAAGAAGCAAATCGTGGGAATTGTGGGATTAATTATGATTACGTTCCCAACCAACCTTAATAAATTCAAATTCAAATTCATTTATTCGTCATCACAGGTAGTACAAGATAGTATGGTGAAAAATAATAAGAAAACTTCATGACGCGCCTTCAAAGGCATATGAAAAACATAACAGAATAATAAAAATACAAATAAAAATAGCAATAAAATTATTAAAATGAACACATAAATAAATAAATAAATAAATTCGGAATAATATTTTAGACTTAGCTGAATATTAAATAGCATTACATAACCTAGCTAGCAGATCGGACTCTCAATTAAAGAAAAAAAATATCTGAGAGGTACCCACTTACTTCGTAATAACATTTTTCGACTAGTAAATGATGTACTTTCTTTTTGAATATGTTTGTATCGTTAATGTTACGAATTGGCTCAGGAATTTCATTGTAAATTCTAGGAGCATTACAAAAGATACTTCCGTTTAATGCCGATGAATTACATGCGACCATACAAAGCTTACTATTATTTCGTTCACGTGAACTAAACTTGAACAAGTGGAGGTTCATTCTAACAAAAACAGCACATTCATAAATAAATATGTATAAATATAAATAAATATGCGCCAGACAACACACCACTGGTCACGGCCTCGAAGTTGGGATTAATAACCCTGTATTATGAGGTATGAGGCCAGACAAGGAATCAAGCCACGGGCGTCTCTCACACCCAGGCCCGAGTCATTTCAGAAAATATCGTTTCCTGAATTGATCGAACCTGGGACACTACGTAAATCGAGGCGAGAAACCGTTCTACAGGGCACTACGCTAATCGTGTCGTCACGAATAGACCGGGTTATTATCAAAATCCTCACAAAAACGATACGGCATACTCATTAAGTGATGAAGAAACTAAGTGAAAAAGCATTAAAATAACTTTTATTTCAAGTCCCCTATAAATCAGTCGAACAGCCAGTATCTAAAATTAAAACCAATTGCACAAATAATAGTGTATTTTATATTGAGGGACTAAACGAAGCCTATACCATAGGTGTGAGGGAGGGAGTCAATGAAACCGAGGGTATATTAAGTTGGCGTTTAGTATCGAGGTGCAAACTGTACTTTTCACTTTGAGTGCGAGAAAAATAGTTAATTTAGTATAAAAACATTCAAAACCGAACAAATTTACACTCGACAAAAGTTCTACAATTTTCGCGGTCAGTTTTTTTTCCGAACTGAACCAGTCACAGATTAACAATTTAAAACACATGGCGCCACCTTCTTTGCGGACAAACCATGGAACTAAAACTCTCAACATTTTCGCAATGAAAATTGTCCACTCTCCACAGAAAATAGTATATTTTTACTGGGTTTGTCGAGTTTGTCTGCGTCACATGAAGGAAATTAAAAAACTAATTACTTTTTACTCCCTAGGGCCTAAAGTGGTCACTTTAGTCCGTCCCGCTTCGTAGGGCTATATTGGCGTACTTTTAGAGCATGAGAAGTGAAAAAACCTTTCTTACCTACATAGTATGACCACTGAGTATGCCAATTCGTTTTTATAAGCTTTTTGATGATCACACGTTTTAGACAGCAAGTTTACGAGTATAACACAAATGTGCGCCATTCCAAAAAATGTGCGCCGTGACAAATAAATGTTTGTTAGTGGAAACAAAACGAACTGAGCCGAAAAGACAATAACGCTTATAAACTTAATTTTAATTTGGGGCGGAAACTAATTTAACAGCAGTAATACAATTCTAACAGGGCAAAGCAGATGAAAAATGGACGATGCAAAGTGAGTAGGAAAAGAAAGGTAGGGGGCAGAATTAGGTGAAAAATTAAGTTATTACTTATTAAGTTTGGGGGTTAATAATGATGATAATTTAATTGAATCATAGCGAGTTCAGTAAAAGTTTATAAATCTTATTAAGCTTCACCTTAACACAGGGGAGGCCCTTTTCCTCTAGCAAGTTTCGGGGTCACTTGAGTATCCGTTGAAATTGGTACTTATATTTGATTGAACATCGTTGTCTGCTTCAACACTTTAACGGTTTTTTTCAATCTTCAAAAAAGGAAAGGAAACCTTAAACTGCAGCATTTAATGAAAAATACTTGGCTTTTTTTTGTTTTCTTTTTGACTAACATTACTCAGCGCAGACGACATAATCTAGGTCTCGGCAGTTACAGACCTAATAATCCAGCTTCACATTTCAGCTCATCCAGCGACGGACAGGCAAATTGCAGTTTACTGTGTTTTGGTTCTTGTATTACAGTATATGGCTGTAACAGGGTTGAAAACTTCTAGCTCTTCAAGCGCTTGATTTATTCGTATCATGGTTGTCGTCGGTAAGTTCGCGGTGCCCGTGCTGGGAAGGCTGGAAACAAACCTCAATGTCATATCCTACAGAAAATTAAATAAATAAATACAGTTTAGATTCAGGAGTTATAACATACTTTTACAGACACGGTTAAATGAATGGGCTAGTGTCGGATACACTTGTTAGACTCCATTCTTCGCCGCAGAACGTCAGACTAATCTTGGATGTACTAGATGTGGTGTAATTTACATACTTTTGAAGTTGGCTCAAGTTTATATTTTCTTAATAATTTCCAAGCAGTTATCGATTGTATTCAAAAAATAATTGTACAACTTTGAAATTACGTTACAGTAAAAATCATGTAAAAAATGTGGCAGCCCTGCTGAGTACAGACAGACAGAAGACTTCGAACTACTCACTTGAAACTTTAAAGCAGCAGTATTTTATTTGTTACCGTCGTAAACTTGACGGCAATGATTTGTTTTGTGAATTTTTAACGCCTTTAATAAATATTTAGTTAGAAGACAAAGAGATATTCAATATAACTAATGTTGAGTTACCCCTGGAACTTTAACAGCTGAAATAATTGTTTAAATATAGATAATGTATCAATGTGTAATACAAATACGCAATAGTGGGTTTAAAAAAATCATTTAAAATTGAGTTCATGAGAGGTAATTTGTATCCATATAAATATGGTTGATTCATAATTTAAAATCATATTTCCTAAAAATGCCTATGAAAATGAATTTCAATGGCTTTGTTCTTTCAAACATGAATGGTTTGTATTGTTTTATCAGTTACTTCAGTACCAATTAGATGAGATATATTTCTCATTGCTCAAACACAGAGCTAATTTGGCTTATACATTTTGTTTTAAGTTCCATGCATTTACATATTTTTAATGCGTAAATAAACAACACATAAAGCTTTTGGCGTAATTAACTTTCATTTTATTTCTAAAATTAACTTTCAAAGTTAATATACACTCACAATTTAAGTATTTTGGTTTTCTACTCATCGATATAGTATTGCTTTGAATGCAGCGGTTATTAACTTTTTACTGACTAAACAACTATATTTTGTACGCTAGATACTATATTATTAGTGTCCAGCATTGTCCCCGCAATTTATAGACACTCAAACTCAGTATGAGCGGTAAAACAGACTGGAAAAGAAACGTGAGTAAAAGAGATAGCTATCTGGTAATGGTTGCGCTTCACATATTTTGACTGACTGCTGCAAGCATTTGGCAACTTTTCGACTTGGCTTCTTTTTACCTTTAATACCACAATATAACCAGGCAAGTTTGGATAATACTTTTACCGTATCATACCCTCCTTTTAAAAGTATGGATAGAAATAATATATCGATGGTTTTTATTTTCACATTTTGTTTCAAAACACCTGGTTTAAATAAATTTCAAATGTGAACTGTGACAACACAGTAGGAGAACACTCTCGAATGTGACGATTGGTACTTGCCCGTATTTTACCTTGTACCCTTTTTTATAACCTTTTTTACACAAAGTAACAATCGTTCGCGAGGCATAATGGTTCTCCTACTCAGTGTTGCCACAAATAAAAATAACATAAACGTACACGGCACGCTAGTCGCTGATTTGAAACACCACGAACATCCTCCCGCTTGGCAGATATCCCTTTTTTAATGTATAAAAATCAAGGAGTTTGTAACAGTGTTTTTGATAAACTGCTTCCAGTAAATTAGGTTTTGATATCTGTTTTTAAGTAAGATGAATAGGGTTATTTTACTGAGTAATTTTTCGAGAGGATACGAACTGAGAATGGGTCACTCTTGAAATTTAGAGAGTGACCCATTTTCACATTCAACATATTATTAATAAGACTCCATTGCAAGAAACTGCGAATCTCTTGTCACGATTTGCAACAAATCAAATAATACATTTTTAAAGTTACTCAATTAAAAAAATATAATATTTGCGATTGTTTCTGAATCATTACATTTACAACTCTTTGAAATTTATTGTCTGATTTATTTTTTAAATAATTTTGATCATTGTCTGGCTAAGCGAGAGGGTGGACCCTGTATGAAGTTGATGATAAAATTATAAAAGAAAAAGTTTCAATAAATAATTTCATCAATGACTATACAGCAATAAAGTTCCCTGATGAAACCAAAGCACTATAAAATAAACTATATTAAAATTGTGTAAATTTACCATAAAGTTACGTCACGATTTTCTTTCTTACTAAAGCTTTTAAATTCTTTTCCATAAAATAAACTTTGCGTCTAAATTTTTAATTAGGCCTTCTCTTAAATTTGTCTGAACACCTTTTTTTTACTGTAGCACGTTCTACCTCTTTAGTTTGAATTGAAGAATAAGACATAAATTTCATTTCAATCAATATCTAATGTACTTTGAAATGTTTTAAATCACTTTTTTGATTAAATGCGAGCCAAGCGTTCCCAAAGTTGAAATAAACTTTATAATGAAATTTTAAAAGCTTAGTAATGTCGAAGATACTTTTAGATAACATTTGTGTAACGTTAGTAGCAAACTGATAAGGGGCACTGGGCTTAACGTGATTTTGAGAATTTGTTTGGTCATTAATTCTGCTCTTAAATGCTTATCGCTTTTTAAGAAGTGATTTAGAAAAATCGAAAACTATATTACTTTTTAGTATTGCAATTGCGACTTAAATTGGGACAGAAACAACAGCAATTGTGATGCTTGTAGTTTCAAAATAAGCCGATATTATTTACTCTAAATTAGTCAGTAGAGTAATTTAAGTTTATTTGCCAAGAAGTACTAACCTAAGCCCGGGAAGCGTAGCGCTGATTTTCGGCTTACCTCTTGAAGCTTAATTATCGTTAACTTTGTAAGTGCTCTGCACCGCTGAAAGTAAGTAACAACTTCAGTTGGTAAGTTCAGTTTTTAAATAGATGATGAGAAAAACAGACGTTGCCATCTTGAAATAACTGGAAGAAATACCACGGCTTATCAGAAAACAAGATATGAAATAAAAATTAGGATTAGTTATGAGTAAAATTGCATAAAAGTATGATTGATCAAATAGAAATAATTAGGAATTTTGATAGAATGATGAATTTCTTATTGGTAATAGTGCTGACGAGGGTTTTGACGGGACGTACCAGACCAACGTGGTGGTCAGAAGCAACGGCAGTTGCCTGTACGTGCCTCCGGGCATTTTCAAGAGCACATGCAAGATAGACATCACGTGGTTCCCCTTTGACGACCAGCATTGTGACATGAAGTTTGGTAGCTGGACCTACGATGGCAATCAGGTACACAGCAAACGCTGCGCTGAAGCACAACAGTGTTGCGGCATCGCGTAGCAACATCCTGCTGTTGAAAAGCTACAGAGAAACCGGTACGAAGTCTTACCGTCACTGGAAGGGTTTTTTCTACTAAGTGTACACCAGCTAAAACCGAAAGTTTTCGAAAAATGTCACTGATAATGCGCTGATTATATACCTACTTATTCAAATGAATAGTCAAAAAATCAAAGGATTTTGCTTCGCAATATTGCAATTTTTGTGTTTTTGCCAAAAACTGCTATTACATGTAACAAAGCTCACTTAAGAAACTTAGCCAAGTATTTCGATTAACATAACTTTTCAATATTGTTAAAATCGGTGATATAGAATCTATCAATCTTATATTATTTCGGAGCTGTCGTTCAAACTGACACAGAAACTAATACATCTGGAACGTTCAAGTGCTAGAGATCAATTCGACTTCTATCTCTTCTATCGCTTACGTGATGCATGTCCCATTTACTGCAAGAAACGTTTGTTGCCACATAATACCTGGCTCTAGTTTCCTTTGGTGCAACATTTTGTCTCTGGGTCGGTGCCAACTTGCACAATCTGATTCACACAAAATATGTCGGTATCCTTCCTGCTAGTAACGACATGTCGTTAGCAAGCAGTATACCTTAATAGCATGTTTGTCTCGCATCAAAAGTTTGCCTGACATGTAACAGCAGTTAGAGCGTTGAAAACAGGTGAAATTACAAAACTAAGGCAATGTTAGGGATGATGAACAATAGGGAACCATGTGAGAAACCAAAAGGATACATATCCCAAAAGTTTTGTGTGTACTATTTTGCATGGAGCAAACAAAATGATTTATTCACATAAAGCACTGTGAGAATTAAAAAAACACGATCTTTCCACTACCATACGGACACAAATAATTCATATTGAATATCTAAGTATCGTATAGTTTGATAACCGAAGCACAAAAGTTTAATACAAATCTTACCTTGAAAATCAAAATACATTTTTCAAACAAATATGTTAAATTATTTTATTTATTAAACTCGTTTGTGCTTCGAAAAAACAATTAACAACGTCGTAGAATAATTTGCACGCTGCAACTTTAATACCCCTTTATTGACATTTTATTACATTTAAGACCTTGCTGCGACTTCCAGATTCTATTACAGAGCCTTCCTGCCTCGGCGGATTGTCTTGCCGGAAACCTATTAAGTCTAGTTTGTCCCTTGCTACCACTCTTTACTTAATCCCGCTTACTCCAGTTTTGTCATCAAATTTAATCGTTCCACATACTGTCTCTTAAGTGTTCAGTGCCGGCGTCAAAGTTGATAAGATTCAATTTGGTTTTAGTAGTTACTTTGTGAGATTAGTGCAATGCTCTGAAATTGAATTTGGGTTATTTATGCGCAGTACTAATTTTGGGTTACTTATATTAAATGTTGACTTTCCGTTACCAAGTATAATTATCTATAACCTTTTTTTACATAGATTATGAAATTTTCAATTAACTTCCTATTGATGATTTTGGAAACATTCAAAAACATAATTACTTAATACTTACAATGAATGTATCTAACGTAGCACCTAGTAGTTGCGACATAATATAGTTGTTAGTAAATGTTGAAATGATCAGTGTCATGTTTATGAATTTTCTTGAAAGACAGTAAATCTTTTTTCTATTTATATTGTTTTCTTAAAATTAAGTAGCTAACATGTATTTACACTTTATTCCATTACCTTATTCTTAAACTACGTGTCGTCCGTATGGTGGTGTTCTTATCTCAATTAATATTCTGTAGCATGCCTTGGCATCCCCATAGTTTGTCCTTGCACTTCTTCAGATTCTCACAGTTTAAATTTCAGACTGATTCACTATACTGTATTTGATTCTTCCGAATTGCTACACCCACCATCTTACTTCAAGGGTTCCAAATTTAAAAAAAGCATGAAGAATCAAAAAAAAAGTTCTTGCATGGTTTGCTCCTTGGTTGAGTCGTAGTTGTATTTAGGTAAATATAAAGTATTTTGGAAATTTCATAAGTTTTACCCTGACAGTTGGATCTGGTGCTCAAAGACGAAAATGGCGGGGATTTATCAGACTTCATCACAAACGGGGAGTGGTATTTAATAGGTAAGGGTAATACAATATTTATTGTAATAATAATTATCACAATTGAAAACATTACTGAATCATGTTATGAAGCTCATTTAAATGTTGTGATGTGTAATATTTAAGTAAAAGTTATTTTGTATACTCATATTTTTCCACCAGGAATGCCGGGCAAAAAGAACACGATAACATACGCATGCTGTCCTGAACCATACGTGGACGTCACCTTCACGATAATGATTCGGAGACGGACCCTTTACTACTTCTTTAACCTGATCGTGCCGTGTGTGCTCATTTCTTCCATGGCTCTTCTTGGGTTCACCCTGCCCCCTGACTCAGGGGAAAAACTCACACTAGGTCAGTTCATACATATATTTTTAGACTATTGCATCTAGGTAAGATTATGGATAGAAGAGATTCTCTTAATCTGGTCTTCCGTTCAAAACCGAAGTAGTAATTCCTTAGAGTCATCAGATTTGGTGCTAGTGTTGCTAGTTAATATTGATTTAGAACATTATTTTTGTTATTGTAACATTTGCACAACAAAATTATTATTATTTTTGAGAAAAGTTTCAAAATATACAAATCGTGAAACTATAAGAATTTTGATTGATATCTAAATATTTAAAAAATATAAGGACTATAATTGTTTTGAAGTCTGACTATTAAAAGTATTGACATCCATATATCCTTGGGATCATTATCCCTAATGTGGTAATCAGATAAATATACGATTAAGCCAGCTTAAGCAGATATTGGCTGGTGTCTACAGGTGTGACAATATTGTTGTCGTTGACTGTCTTTCTCAACCTCGTGGCTGAAAAGATGCCTTCCACGTCGGACGCTGTGCCACGTTGACGCACGATGCTTCTTGCACGTGTGCGTGACTTCCTAGACAAATTACTTTGAAACAAGAAAATATATGAAATTGAACCTATTTTGTAACAAATTGATTGAATTGTATTGATCAGACTTGTAATATTGAAGTAACTGATTAGTCAAATATTCACTGATTTATGAAGAACTTTTTCGAGCGATAGTAAAAGAAGAAAAAAGCTAAATTTCAAACGTTATAGAAACCAATTATTTATGCTCATGTTCAAACATAAAGTAAATAGCGGACGTAGTTTGTTCAGTAAGCTGGAGGAGCGATAAAACTTTTAGAGAAGGTCGGAAGCAACGTGCGCTTAACGTAAATATTAGATCATCTCTAGAATGTGGTATGACTGTCTGTGTTTGTGTTAGTACCCCAGTTTCGCAAACTAGCCGGTGAGTATATTTCGATGTAGACTTCATTAAATATCATTCGTTTTCAGCACCTCCATCACTAATGTCACAATAAGGAAGTTATTACTCTAATTGCGGTCCGGAAAATGTTTTCTTAACTGCAAAGGAATTGGAGAGTTGTGTACTGTTGTTAGGGGTGGGGAGGGGAAAAAGTGGGGTGTTAACATTGTGTTTGATTACAGGAGTCACTATTCTTCTCTCGCTGACGGTGTTCCTCAACCTGGTTGCCGAGACCCTGCCGCAGGTCTCCGACGCAATCCCCCTGTTAGGTACACTACCCAAACCTTTCCTCGGTTTTTTAACTCCATCCTCTACTCCCGTTCTACTTAACTCTTCATTACCATCTCCACATACTTTATTTCACATTTTTTTACTACTACTTTGTTTCTTAAGCTATTTTTTGTTTTACTCTAGTTATTTAAAAGAAATCATAATTAAAGAATTATTTTAAAACATTACAAGGAGTAAATTATGTACGTTAAATATTTTACAATGAAATATTCTATAAGCTTCATGTTGCTGGTTAACGCTAATGCGATCGGCTTTGGTTTTGATAAGTAGATAAAAAAAAAAATTAAGTGATCATTGGTAATATTTTGGTTACAAACCATGCATTGCTTTTTCAAATTAAGTCTATATTCAGTTTTTGGTAATGATGAATTGAACGTTACAAGCAAATGAACGTAAAGCTCGTAAGATATTAGCCGGTTTTATGTTCAATTTTTTAAACCTATCTTGGAATCGATTTCGTGATTTTTTCTGCTTGAGCTTTATCAACTACACTATTTCCTTTGATTAGGCAATAATCATACCTAAAGAGTATATCGGTATTTGTAGCATGGCATGAAACTTTACCTAACTTATTACATGTCACTTTGGTATTCAATACTTGGATCCAGAAGGTAAGTTGCGCTTTCAATTTCTCAGTGTTATTTACTTAATTAATTTTCAGTGTTATACGTAATAATTGTATTTCTTTAAAGCTGTCGTGTAAATTATACGCGTAATCGATTCCATGTTGTATTCTAGATGTTTCGATTGGATGTGGCTACTTTGAATCTATTATTAAGATGTATGACGTCAGTTTCAGGGCATCGTAGATACTTGGAGGGTGGTGTAGTCGACCATGTTCTAATTCGTTCTAAATAAGCCCTTCTTTTAATAGTCAAACATAAAATCAAGACTTTAAAAACAATGATAACAATGAATTATAACCCTCTCTAAATAGAACTTGCATGAATACTTTGTTTTGTTTCGTTTATGATTTCACTTGAGCTCCTGATACCGACTTAGCACACAAACAGGATGAGATATTTTCTACTTAATTGGATAAGTGTTGAACTGGATGGAACACTTACACTCTTTAGGTTTTCTCCGTAATCTTATAAATAGAACGTTTTATTTTTCATAGATATTATATTGATCTTTGCAGGTGTTACAATTCTTCTGTCGCAAACAGTTTTCTCTCTATTGGTGGGACACGTAATCACAAAAACCTCAGAGGCAATCCCTCTAATAGGTGAGAAAATTCCACGCGTTTGCTACCAAAAACATCCAATTTCAATATAAATAAAACAAATAAACATGAATTTGATCTTGTGAATAGATCCTTTCTAAAATGCCAAAGAATGTGCAACGAGCAATATTTTTTAGATATTCATTCAACTTTCCGAGATAATGTTATGACTGCAGTATATTATGTCTGAAAATATTCCTCTGCTCATTCTTGGAACACCAAGTTAACAAAGATCTAAATAGATTTTTTGCTTGAATGAAACTAAATCAATGGAAAGCATAGCATTTCTACTCTTTTCTGTTTCCAACTCGCATTTCATGGTCTCTGGAGGCTAGTCTATGCTTTACAGCGTTCTTGCTAGCTCTCTCGACACTTCAGATAGAGTTATTGCACTTTTTGTTCGCGCTAGACCAAAACGTAGATGCTCCACAAAGTGAAAACTTTTTCTAAAGGTATTATGTACATTTGATTTAATTCGAACCTCGATTTTATCTTCTTGTAATGTATTAAAATAATCATTTTTTGACTGCGTATTGATTTGTTAACTATACAGTTATTTTGATTTCTCATTATACTTTCATTGTTTCTTTCTCGATTGGCCTAAACGAAGTAGAGGTCCAGTTACGTGGCTACCGACAACAGACTTTAACGGCATGTAGTTTATGCTAAACAGTAATCTAAAGCACAACTCTCCTGATTAACTAAATGTAAATGAGCTTATAAATATGTAGGTTCGGTTTGCTTGTAGTTTAAAAGCTGGATATAAAGTTAAATGGCGGTTTTAGCAACAAAGTGGATGCGGGTAGAGAGGGGCCACCCTTCAAGTATCTCCCGACCATCGTCTCACGCAACTTTGGCTGGTCTGTTTCTGTCATTGTAATCGACTGACTAATAAACTCTGCGAGACTGACAAAGAAGATAACGATAAGAGATTGAAATTGTACGAGCCTTTGTCACTTTTGTAGAGATCCTTGTAGCAAACTTTTGGATTTGAGCCCTTAAATCTTAAGCCTTCTCTGAGAGGCAAACAAAAGTTGGAAGGGACTTTCTTGAAGACGAAACTGTTTTAAAGAAAGTTTCTTCGATTCAAAACGACAATCATAAAATAAACACCATTGGATTTATTTGTTGCGTTTATATCTTTTTGAAATATCACGATAAAGATAAATGTGTTTTAATAAACGCGGTAAATAATTTCTGAACTACTCATTACCAAAAACTAAAGGCATTGAACATCATTACAATAATTGATGTAGATTAGTATGACTGCATGTCTAATTAAAATGCATGGATCGCTTTCGGTGTCAGTGCAATCGACTGTGCGCTTAAAACGATTTCTACTTGTATTCTGTTAAAACGAACGAATAAATATATTTGTTAAAAAATATTGTACTTAATTTCCTCCTTACAAGTACATAACTTTTGATTTGAAAATCCTTTTTATGTTATTTGAATATTGAATGGTGCATGTGATGTGAAAATAACTTGAGTTTTTTTAATTGAATATATATGCAATGAATTTTATAATTTAATCTATAGGTAATGTGTGAGTAAACTAGTTTGTTCTGGATGACAGGAACTTACTTCAACTGCATAATGTTCATGGTGGCGTCGTCGGTGGTGTTAACAGTGGTAGTGTTAAACTACCATCATCGGACGGCAGACATACATGAAATGCCGCAATGGGTAAGTGCTATTCCTAAGGGTTGACATTGCTATTTTATAAAAGCTGGGGCCTTAATACAATCCCTTATGACTTGTCAAGTCCATCCCCTGAGTGTAGCGAGCAATTTCGTAATATGATCGTTAACTTCCAGCCAGTCAACTGTTACCACTTATGTATCTTCTTGGCAGGATATTGACTGACGAAATTGCTCGCTACACTCAAATTGGAGAATTAACTTTACCGGATTTGAGGGGTTGTAATAAGATCCCTAATAAAACACGGTAGTAGTTGTGACAAGACTGGCGTTTTATATTAAAAGATACTAGTCATTCTACATTACCACAGAGAAAACAAGAGCATTGCCATATCGCACATAATAAAGCTAGTAGTACACGTCATGTTGTTATTTTGATAATCTATAACAATCCCTGGACTAGATGATAGTGCGGCTACAGAGATTGTTCAAAGGAGAACGAAGGAAGTCAGTCTGATTTGTCACAGAAACATTCAGCTCCGAACACATGAATTTAAAATTCTTTGAGGGAATTTTTGCCTTATAATAAACGATTTTATACAGTTAGGATTTAGATTTCAAATACTTTATGATCGCCTTGAACCAAACGTACAGTAATGAGTTAGCTAAATATAAGCATTTCGCTCGCTGCCAGACAAAATTGACATAGCTGACGCAACTACGGTACGAACTGAGCCACAAGTGATTTCAGGAAACTTGAATTAATTTAAGCTATCAAACGTCAGACGGCGTCATGAAGACTTGGATGGTACTCGTATAGATAGGTACTACCTGCACCATTTTGCAATCGCAAAGATGTCGAGATAACTTTCCACAAAATCTACCAAAAATGTAACAGACATTAAAAAACATTAAAAATACTTACAGGTTAATAATGATAACTGTGTGTCCTTGTTTTTCCTAACATCGTGTAGGAGAAAATATATCAGTCTTTAGAGTTTTAAATTCGCAAATTCGGACCGCGCGGTCGGTCGAACCAATTTGACATGAAAACGATTTGGCCATCATATTAAATGAAATGTTAGTGAGAAAGCACAGAATAAATAGAATGAAAATGAAAACTGAGAAAATATTTATTTATCATCAAAGACATTTAATTAAAAATATAGAGAAAAGAAGTTAAAATAACATAAATAGAGTAGAGATAGTCATCAAATTACTAGCCTGGAGCCTGATTAAGTTCGCCGTTCCTCTTTGTATTGTACCCATTGAGTTAAGAAGGTTGATGAAGAATTAATATTTTTTTATTATTTGTCAGATTTATGTTAACCAAAAGTAAACAACATAAAAAATAAATTTGAGCTACAAATAAACAATAATAAGGAAATTATTAAGATGTTATAGCAAAAAGTTGAAATAAAATATCGTTAGCTGTAGACCTTTAAAAGCGCTTTCAATGTTTTCGTTACATACTTAGCAGAATAAGAACGATAACAGTTAAGAAATTAATAGTAAGAGATTTATTGCCGCGCCTTTAACGTTAAAGACAGAGTAAGCAATTAGTTCAACTTAAACATCAATCAATTAAAATCGGGAAGCACCGCAGTGCTTGCGTCAGGCCAAGTTTACAACGAAATGGTCGTAGTAGGTACACCATCAGATATATTGTAGCAGACAGGGTGACCACATACTTCTAAATTATTTAAAATGTCCGTTCTTAACACTATAATCTACCAATAATATCTAAACATTAATACCATTATTATTATCTGAGCAGCAGTTACTGAATAATTTATATACGCACAAAAAACCAAAAATATCTGAACACCTAAAACGTCAAGTTAACGTCATGTAAACTTCAGCGAAGACAAACACTTAGCATATTGTAAATAAAAAACACTAGCTGTTCGCACGCGGCTTCGCCTACGTGAACTATACGATTTTGGCTGTTCTGTTTTCTCCTGTCAAAGTACCTATGTCCTATGTTACTAGTTTGTAATAAAGTTTTATGCTAAAATAATTTTGGAAATTGGTAGTTTTTGATTATTTCATTCCTAACTAGCTGTCGGTAAGCGGCTAAACTCGTGTAGACTATTTCTTCCGTTGAAATAATGCCTAATATTTAGGCCTCTCGATATGTCACTGGCTTATAATGTGGCTTTATTTTTATAAAATAATTTTCAAAATCGGTCCAGTCGTATCAGAATCGATTTAATACAAATAAACAAACAATATTTTTTCCTCTTTATATTATTAGTAAATATAGATAAAGGATACACTTTCACATTCAAACAGTTAATGTTCTGATATTTTTGGTGATTCGTACGTATAGAAATGTTTGACAAGCTGCTCAGTAATGATGATGTAATGAATGTTCAGATATTGTTGGTAGCTTGTAGTGTGAAGAACATAGGGCTTTTTAAAGAGTTTATGGGCACCCTATCTGCTAAAATATATCTGATTGCGACTGTACATTGTAGTGCCTAAGCAGTTCTCTTCTCGCAGAAACTCGAGCACCTTAAAATATTTTAGGTTAAAATTTTTGAAATCTTAACAAAATAATCCATAAACCCTTCATTTCAACTATTTTTGGATTTCCCACAACAAAGCCAGACAAAAAGGCTATGTGATCCATATTTGGAAGGAATGGCTTTACCACTTTTGCCAATGTTCCTAATTTTTAATAATCTCAACGCTGGCTGCTCTTTGCCAACCGTATGGTATAAATACGTTAAATACCTGCTTTATGGAGCAGGTGTTTATTTATGCCAGATTGCCAATTACACAATGTCAATCGAAGACATTATTATTTTGGATCTTTTTAACGGACTTGGCATGGATTTTGCACCAATATTTTTGATAAAAATAATTTCAGCTCTATAAGGATAATTTCCCGTCAGATTTCACAAGTCGCTAGTAATTTGAAGATATCTGTGAAATGTTTGGATGGAACCTAGATTATAATATTTACGAGTACAATATCAACATTATTTTTTTCGAGGCATATTATTTCTCCATGTTTACATACTCAGTGAAGTTATTTTCAATAAATGTGCATAGCATAATACTTAAGGTGTGTCATTTGAGGCTGACTTTGCAACAAGATTAAAAGGGCCTAATATATTTTTGGATTAAAATTTAGATCCAAGTAGTTGCAAAAGAGCAATTTCTAACAAAATATTTCAATCCTGCAAAGATAAAATCGGTGTTCCTGCAATGGTTGCCGTGGATCCTGCGCATGTCGAGGCCAGGGAAGAAGATCACCCGGAAGACGATCATGATGAACAACCGGATGAGGGAGTTGGAGATGAAGGAGCGGTCGTCGAAGTCTCTGCTTGCGAACGTGCTGGACATTGACGACGACTTCAGACACGCGCCGCCCCCGGCCAACAGCACTGCCTCGACGGGGAACTTAGGGCCGGGGTGAGTATACCAAAACATTTACTGGACTTGGTAACATCAAGACTCTTTGATATTTTGGAACATGATAGATGTGGCAGCGCATTGTTATTGGTTGTTTCTAATTTACACTGCAGTATTTTTTTTCAATAGAAAACGCACACATTCAAAATTAATACCTATACAGTAATGCCCTAATTTTGAAAGGGCAATCAGAGCTGAGTAGCCTTTAACTGTTAAGCTGGCCTTTTCATTTCTATTTATATGTGACAAAAAGGAAGCTTACCGTTGATTGTCTTTTTCCAAACACACTTCCATGTACCTTTCTCATTAAAATATTTGGACCTATGCTTTATCATGACTGACTAAATTTCGTAGTCCATCTGTTCCTACTCTTTTGTGTCCATAATAGCAAATAACCAAACCCGTTAACTTCCTGGTGTATATTTGTATCGTTCTTTCTATACAGTACAACAGTTATCCCCAATACAGATGTTCGATATTTCGCACGGACTTCAGACGGTCGTTCGTGCGGCCCTCCACGATGGAGGACGTCGGAGGAGGCCTGGGGAGCCACCACCGGGAGCTGCACCTCATCCTCAGGGAGCTCCAGTTCATCACGGCGAGGATGAAGAAGGCGGATGAGGAGGCAGAGCTGATCAGCGACTGGAAGTTCGCTGCGATGGTTGTTGACAGGTATTTGATCAGATTTGGGATACCTGTACTTCGTTATTTATGAGAGAGGCTAGCCCTTCTCATGGTTAGGACATTACAAGTCAAAAGCAAAACTGCTACAAAAGTGTCTACTTGATTACAAAAGCAACTGTATTTAGGTATGAACGTCTAATGCCACAAATTTAATCCTACTTGTGAAAATCTTTGTTTGATTTATTATATTTTAGCAATGGCTCTGTTTCAATAATTGCCTATCCTAAGACTGCTGCTAAGCACTTTGCTTTCAGAGGAAAATATATCTCTCAAACTCAAATGATATAAATCTAGATTAGTTTGTCAAGGAACCTAAACTTTTGGAATATTACAAACCATCAAAGGACCCTGTTGAAATATTTCTTATTATCATAAATACAGATTCGGAAGAGAAGTTTCAAAGGCCAAATTATGAATGAATTGAAAGGATTCAAAGCAACCGCACTTCAGTGGCAAAGATGTTTGGAAATTTCAAATATTTTGCGCTATTCATCAATATCAATCAGTCACGTTGCGGCTGCTTTATCACTTTAATGAGCGCCTGATTATAATTACTAATTAATTACTCACTCTGCTTGAGGTTACTCGGTAGTTTGATTGAAACTTTGTTTTCGGGATGTGAGGGAAATTAATGCTGATAGTTATGATTGTAATTAATTATACAAGTGTCTAAGAACATACCATAACTGATTCTATAAGCAATTATTATGTGACTGTCTTGTTGGTATTCAATCTAATTTAATACATAACAGTTTTAAAATCATAGACAGTGTGTGCTTCGGTGGCCACGAGCCTGAAGCTCGGCTGATATCAAGAGGTCCAGGGTTCGAATTACAAGTCACATAGCCCAAGTTTGTGATTGCCAACTTGCATTTGGCAAGCGTGGTGACTAAACCAATACCCATCATTGTAGCAGAAACTCGCCCTGTAGTAAGACAGTATATTTAATCTGATTTCATGTCCTTCTTGCCTATATATAAACGACGTAGAAAATTATTAAAATCCTTTGTCCCCAGGTTTTGCTTGTTTGTGTTCACTCTATTCACAATCATTGCAACGGTGGCAGTCCTGCTGTCCGCGCCGCATATCATCGTGCAGTAACCTGCCGGGGAAGCTCCCCTCCCCTTACTACGAGAGAACTAATCTTAGACTTCACCGAACGATGTAATTATAATTGTGTATAATACTATATCTAAATACGCGGTTGAAACGCACACGTCTCCATTAACTAAGTCGAAAGACGGTAAATATAAATAACTCGATACGTTAAATAGCTTAGTTAAGTCCAACATATTATTAAACGATTGTGATGTTGAATAGGATGTAATACAGATAAATGTTGATGAGTATAATTTGTTAAAAATATAATTATATTTCTAATTGATATGGTTAAAGCGGTTATTGATAAAACTTGCGTTAATAAATGGCGTGACACGTTTCAGAAAAGATGTTTTAGAAAATTTGGTTCGATGTGATGCGCAACGAGATGGAAATGATTGAATGTTTCTCTTGAAAAAGCTGTTTGATCCGAAAAGCACTTAAACTATTAACTAGTGCATAAAGAATTATTAAATTTTAAATGTCGCGAAGAGGATTCTTCTCATAAGATAGATTAATCCGCGTACTAGTATCCTTTAAAGAAGAAAATGAGGGATCACAGACGACATTACCTTAGGGTATTAAGTAACGTGTACATAACTTAACGGATCAAATAACGGTAGAGTCAAGTCAATAGCTTTATTTAGGTTACGCTGTAAGGGAGAAAATAGCAAATTCTAATTATTTTAAACGACGATTTAGAGAAAACTCAATAGAATAACACTGGAGAGGAATTGCTAACAGTTGTGGAATTGATAACAGCAATTAGAGCGAAGGAACCAAAGTAAAGATAGATTAGGATTGTGTAGCGAAAGATAAAAGGTAAAACAGATAATTAGAAAGCGATGACTAAACGAATTACAATGAAGTATGTTAATATCACACTCGAAAACGTAGTTGATTTTATTTTATTAAAAGTTATGATTTAGCGCAAAATTAAATACACTAGACGCCATTATTATATACGCAACGTACTGTAAAGTTTAAAGTTTTTCTAGCCCTCCACACAATAGCATGGTTAATTGAATATTGTAATAAATTGTGGGTGATAGTCATTTTATATGAATTTTCAGGATATATTACTCATCACAAATAGTGTTACAGATAATACAAAAGCATATTATGATGTATATACAGGAGAGTTTCGCAATGTGTAATTTGTATATAACGTATGAAAATGCAGAAAAAAGACTAATGTAATTCTTCACTGACTAGATACTATGAACCAGCCTTTTTGAACTCTTCTCCTCTATTGCAAATCCAGGGATTTGTTTTTTAATTCAGGAATTATGTCAAATTGTTTATTTTGTTAGTGTGAGAAATTGTATAATCGTACCATTGTACAGCAAATTGCCATTTATTCTGACAATCCTGAATGCAGAAGCAATAAAGAGTCTCATTTAAATAACTTTGTCAAAAATCATGAAAACAAACAATACCAAAATATCTAAGACACAACTGATAATACAGTATTTTACACAAACAACGACTTTTTAAAAAGTAAACAGTTCAAGAAGATGTTAAAAACGTCTCTGTTTGACGAATACTGAAATGATAGTCTTGATCGTATATTGATTCATTTTATTGTTTTGTTGCTCATAAATAGTTTTCTTTCCTCTATTTTGCTTATCATATTCTAGAATGTAGTGTTGCTCTTGTGTACTTTATATTGAATTTCAATAAGTTTTCCATACAGTTTATCGGTCTCTTTTGACAGAGCGTTTCCTAGTTCCCCTTAGCACTTAGCAACTATATCGTAACATAGTCATATTTTTTATCGAGGGTAACAATTATTCACGTTTTATCTATGTCCGTTCCTCAATTTCACTCTTGTAGATGTCGTGATAGCCTAGTGAGTGTCGTGTCCCCTTAGGCTACGGTTATAAAGGATTTATTCATAAGAAAGCTCACTAATAATAGATTATTAAATAGTTATAACGTTACGCGTCTCGGTGTGTTCTTTCTAATCAATTTTTGAATATGCATAGTTGTTTTGTTTATCATCGAAGTTTTGTGTGTGTGCGTGCGTTCCGTTAATGAGGTTTTGTTTGTAAGAATTTTTCATGGATTGGCTATTAACGTATTGAAGTGAAGTTTTTCAGAACGACACGTATTTGTAAGTTTATTAAGGGTTTTTATCGGAGTCGTGTGCAAACCATGAATTTTGTAATCTACTACGTTAATTTAATTTTCCTTATGATTGTCTTCAATAAACTGTTGTAATTCTGTACGCATGGTGCTCAAAAATAACATGTTTTTAAAATATTCTAATATTTGTTCGCTCTTACAATTTTAAACTTCCTGTTGATATGTTTTAGTCTCAACTGAGTTATTCTTAAATCTCTTTTATCTATTAAATTGTAATTTGAGTAAATATTGTATTTATGTATTCAGGAGTAACGGTACGTGAAAATGAAATTGTAAAATTAATTGATATATTTAATTAGATTTGTTAGTGCCAAAAATAGGGTTTATAAATATTGATATTAAGTTGGATTATAGGGGTATAAATAACGGATAAAGTTGAGAATTTTATTGTAAAAATTAAAAACGAACTAGGGTGTTTGTTAACATATAATTTAACGTTAATGTTGAGAGGGGGCTGGGCTGTCCTTGCGACAATATCAGCCAATTTTAAAACTTATTTTGTTTAAAGAATTAAAATAAAAGGGAGGTTGTGAAACTTAGAGCGCGCGGCGACAGCTCAGCGTTCATTTAAAATTATACATTTAAAAACACGTAGAACGATCTACATTTTAAATGAAAGTGGAATAATAAAACGCCTGCCTGGGACCGGGTTAGACTTAAACGTACAAATGAACTGACGCATCTACACTACTTCATATAGGTTCAGTGCATACTGTTCGTGCAGCGGTTGGCGTGCATACGATTGCAAATTTTACTGCAGCAACATTCGGGTGTAAGACTTCAATCACGTTTTATTTGAATTTCTACTGGATAACTTACAAAGACAATGTATGCATACATTTGCTGGAATATGTATGTCCTTTTGTGTTTCATCTAAGACATACCAGACATCTCATGGAATAGGACGTAAAAGTATATTAATTTAAAGCAAAAACAAACCAGTGGTTTTTGACTTTATAGCGCAAAGGCATTGGGTATTTCTTGTTAATTAAGTTAATAAAACACTAAAATACAATTTAATAGTAACCAATATTAAAAATTTCGCAATCGTTTGCACAAAATCGCATTCACCTTTTTAAAAATCACTTATCATTTTTTCTACACGTCTTCACGTCACTGTAAAGTATTTAATTTTGATAAGCATTTATGTGAAACTTCCGAGTCTGGAGTGTAGGACAAACACACGGATGCTGTTTTGCATATAAATGGCGTTAATGTTGGTAGCGTAATTTTATAACCCAACAAAATTTGTGCGGCTGCATTAAATTTCAAAGATAGAGTTTGTATTTACTGCATTATTTTGGTCTTGACATACGCTCTCACTACATAGAAAACTTTTTAATGTTCAAAGGTTGAACTGTGTAACGACTAAGTTTAAAAACCACCACTTTTTCTCTGTTTTTCACTTTTTTATATTTTGTTTTCTGTGCTTATCAAACATTAATATTACATATTAATCATTCAGCAATGTTGTCTTTTTTGCACTCTTTAAAAAAAAAAAAAAAACACATCCTTACGTTAAATTATTCTAGCTCAACATCTTCTTGTTCTCTTGGTGGAGAATATACGAATATTTATAGGTCAGCTCCATGTGTTTGTTTCTATAACTCAGATGCATTACGCATTATTATCTCCTTCCGAATTTCACTTCTACACTGAGGAACCATTTATATACACTGTCAGATATTTCTATAATATTGTACTTTTCAGTTGGTGTGGCTGGGTGGAGTGGATTCTGGCGTGTTTCTTAAAAAAATTACCTAAAATTCGATAATTTAACCTTAGATGGAACAAAATCCATTGCTGTTAAAAGTATTGGTAACTACTAACTTTCGTTGATAAAACACATTTTATTAAAAAATTAAAGATGTTTTTTTTTGTTTTTTACTATTTTAGTCGTGTCAATTGACCCACCCCACTCAGCCACGTGCGTGGCACGGCATACAGCACAACAGTAACAAAATGCTTTAATCGTAAAACAGGTATTTTGGAATCTCATGTACATCTTACTCTATTCTGGACGCTGTAGTTTAAGATTTCAATTTTTTAATACACTTTCGAATCGTACCTACTCTTATATAATTTTACAACTTAACATTTAAGCTCGACCACTACAGCGACAGTATGTTTTATATTCACATAAATACGTATTTTAATAAATCAAAGTGGCTATTGTACGCTAAGAATGCTCATTTCTTGAACATAAGACTCTGAACATGATTTTGAACATTGTAAAAAATATATTTGGGGTCAGGTTTCCATTGTGAACACTTCCCGTGTTCCGAAATGAAACACTGCTAACAGCCCAATGTTTCCGATGAGGGGACAGAAAAAATACGCATTGTTTTTTTATTTTCATAGGTTGTTGATTTTGGACTTTGTTTAGCGAAATAATGGAACAAGAACTTGGCTCATTTTTTCTCGCTTTGACGTGACGTGTTTATCAGATAACATTATAGAGTTTAAATAAAAGAAATACATTTTACTTAATTGTTGTTATTTAAAAATTCTAATGGTATTTACATACATTTTTAATTTGGCAAAATTAGTTGACATGAGTTTTAATGTTTTAGGCTGTTCTTAACAAGGTGCAGGATTTATCACGCACGCGGGATTGCCTCTCCCCCCGCGTCGCCTGAAGGACGAGCGCGGGCGGGGCGGGGCGGGGAGTGGAAATCCCGCGTGACTGATGAAACCCGGTCCTTGTTAAAAACGCCAAAATGAGTTATCTTTGTGTCAATAGTCACGTTGCCATTAGACAAAGACGAACAGTCACCGTTCTCACCGAGTGTAGGGTAGTTGGAAACACATTACACCTGTTGTTGCTCGCTTACTTGTCGCTTCAGATGTCATCTCTTGCGTAGTTATCTATCAGTAGAATCTTAATAGATTAGTCTTGTTACACGAAAGGGAATTTTCTAAATTTATAAACTGAAATTACATCTTTTTAATAGTAAATCCTTCATTTTCTGAACAATGCGTTGAAGTTTGCGATGATAAATCACATGCAAAATTACGATGAAAAAGGTTGAGGAAAATGCGAAATTCTGATTTTTGCAAATAACTTGGATGATTTCCTGCTGAAAATTCCTTTCGGATAACGAACGATTTTCATTCTTATTCACGCACAAATGGTGAATATCATTTTGATCACTCACAAATTTTAATTACGTTTCTATAAAATCTCTTATAAAATAATCCACATTGTGTTCCTGTGGCTTGACCTTAGTCGAGATAATTAATTAAAATTAATTAAAAATATACGACTGCAGTAAGTTGATAAAATACAACTGTGTGTAATGTAAGTTTATAATGAAAAAGCCCCTATGGAGGTTTACAAAATAAAATACAAAGGTAAATTTGTAAAAATTAAACTCAACGGGTAAAATAATTATTCGTTAAAATTGACTATCGTAAGTAGCATTCGATTTGTATAAAACTAAAATAAATTAAAGCAATCTGATTTATACTATGGCTTTGTTTTATTTGGTACCCCTTTTTTGTCTTATAGGCACATACAAATTATACAGTTTGTTTTTAATAATAGCTATACTAACCGCCACATATGAGTAAATATAAAAAAAAGTTTAGTTGTAACCCTCTTCGACTTACCAGTGCATTGCAAAACTTCGACCTACTTGTAAAAATACTGCGTATTAATTTACAAAAACACAAGAACAATCTCTGTAAATTATTTTATTGAAAAAGAAAAGAAAGAAATTTGAATGATTACACTTTCAACAAAGCAATTGTAGCAGGTTTTCGAAATGAAATGATGTTTGCAGAGTTTCTTGTTCTTTGATCGCATTTTAACAAACGCCTTTGTGAGCGAAATTGACGAAAACCTTCGTCAAAATAAGCTTTTGATTTTGGATTGAGTGTTGTAATGTTTACCGTGTTAATTGAATGGCAAATGTTATCTCGCAGATTTGGCTGGTGACAGGTGCACTGTGATTAACTATGTTCTCAGGCCTGAGGCCCTCTTACAATCCATTATGATTATAATTTAATATATTGCCCGTTAAGATGACTTCACTCCACCTGACGGAAAGTGGTCGTGAGGTCCAGATGTGAGGCTGACAAGCCCAATCATGCAAACGAATCACTGGGCTGGCCATCCCCACCTTGAGGGCCTGCAGAAATGCCTTTTCACGCCCCGCTCGAAGAGCCCGGGACTATAACAGGATGCCAAATCACATGCACTTGAAGAGAATTCCACGTCTGGATGGTACGACAAAGGAACGAGTCCTTATGACCTGTCAAGTTCATTACCTAAAGCGGAACGAGCAATTTCGTAAATGATATTTTATTTCCAGCCAGTCAGCAGTTATCTGACGCCAATGCATCTTCTAGGCTGCAGGCTCAGTTTAGAGAATTAACTTGACTGGATTGAAGTTACGAAAACTGTTAAAACTAGTTGAAATTAAGATGGAATACTAAGAATCTGGTAACATATTAAGTGAAAATAATTAACTTGTGTAAGTAGCTGAGCCTGTGTAAGTATGTAGGCTTGGCACTATCCTAAGTACTCATAATACAACAACAAGATAACAATAGACTGATAACTTAAACGTAGTTCGTAATGAGGCCCCCGTGGTAATCTAGTAGGGAGGCCTATATTTAGCAGTTAATATTGATTTCTTGCACGAAGTCATAGGTTCGACTACTTAGTTTCAGGAACATATAAAACTACTATTATCTATAAGGAGACGTCTTATGGCTGATGATGAGCAACTTTGTCGCCATTACTTTCCTATTACTACTTCAATAATCAATGTTTTTCAGAGCTTTATTTACACACTTCTTTTTTGCAAAATTACAGGAACCCAGTAAAAATAAACCAATTTTTAGGACTTTCACACTAAGATTCAGACCCCAAATTGGTTATTGAATTAATATTTCATGTTTATTTAAAATAAAATTGGCTTAAGTCTCTGCTATCAGCATCCAACATATTGAGAGACAAAAGAGAAATAGTCATAATAACAGTATCGCTCAGAATGTCGCCAATAGTAAATAGTGAAAAAAGACCACCATTATATCAATGATTAGCGTTAACAATATAAGTCTTCTTGCCACTAACAATAAGGTTAGTAGTTGAGTTACCTACTTTTGATAATTTTGAGAGTCTTGCGTCTGAATTCCGGAACATCACTTAGACTCTTAAGTGATGCCGGATTAGCGGTCACTCTAAGTCTTAAAGTAAGCCGCTAATCCGGCACATTATCATCACAATTAATATTTTTTTCAAAATGTAACTTTATTTGTCTATTTTGGACAAAAGTGCAATAGTGATGTTATTCTGCCGGATGAGCGAAGTATAGCCGTCACTTTCACATATAATTGTTAGTTTTCTAACTTTAAGCCATCATCAATTAATGCTAGTTCATCGCTGGACACATATCTTTTATCTTAGCAGACTTTAAAGATTTTGGTGCCCTGAGTTTAAGAGTTGAAAGGAGAATATATATATATATATTTTAATTTTGACGATACGATTGGCGTAGTGCGCTGTTTCTCGCCTCGATTTCCGTGGTGTCCCGGGTACGATACCCGGTCGGGTCAATTCAGTAAACGATCTATTCTGAATTGACTCGGGTCTGGGTGTGCTGGGAGACGCCGTAGTACAGGGATATTTATCCCTACTTCGAGACCATGACAAGTGATGTGTTGTCGGGCGCATATTTATTTATTACTTATATTTATTTATTTAATTGATGGAAAAGATAAAAAAATCATTTAACTACTTACTAGTTATTAACAGGTCTTAATTCAATATGCAATCCTGGTTCCGGGAGGTAAAACAAAGTAGATTTTTTACTAGTTGTTTCTTTAATGTTCCACAGAATACCTTGAAATTTTCTTCAAAGTACATACTATAATCTACTCCGTCTTATCCCTACCTACTTGTGTATTTTGACCCGGCTTTGAAAAAGCCAAAAGGAGGGTAATGCTTTCTAAAGATTTGCTTTTTTAAAATCGCATTAAGAACCCGAGCTCCGGTTCACATTTGCTTTTAATTTTCTAAAGTCAACTTCAGCCTTGCTTTATTAGAAAATGACTTCTTACCCTTTTATTTTCAACGTCTTTCAGCGATTTATCTTCGTAATATTGCTCCACGCTGGCGTGATAATAAATTCAGCATGGCTTAATTTATATTCTAGACGTGACCAATACATAGATCATTATTGGAATTGAAATTTTGTCGACAAACGTTCTGCAAGTGGGTTATATGATAAGGTTTTAAAGACGGGGACAGACAGCGCTATAAATGTAATAAAAAATGTAAGAAAACGCATAACAGAAACAACGAATAGTGGTCTAGAGTATTTTAGAGCAAATATGAAAATTCTTGTGCCACGCTGGTGGTGGCACTTTAAAAGAATACTTTCCACCGCCCCATCTCCTTCCCGTGGGTGTCGTAAGAGGCGACTAAGGGAGCCCTGCAGCAGACCTTCTGCTCTTCAGGTGGTAGACATATTATGTCGGCCGGTTGATCTTACTACCATGCAGTTGCGTAAAACCCGCCAAGTGACTCTGACCTATCTCGGTCAGGTCGCGGAACCAACACTGCACTAACCGGTGCCAGGGCAGGCCTTCAAGATGAGTATGGCCAGCTCAGTAATTGCTTTGCATTATTGTGCTTGTCATCCTCATATCTGGACCTCACGACTGCTTTTCATCAGGTGGAGTGAGGTCATCTTGACAGGCACTATAAAAAAAACACTACAAACATCATGGCTACCATGAGTTTACACCAATAACAGCCGTGACAACCGTGGGCGTCCGCGTAAACCACGTTGACGATTGTGTAAGGGATTTCGGTACAGCGCCCCTAGTGATTAAAAATGGAACCAAAATGGCATACTTTCTGAAGTCAATTATCGTAGTTACGTGACATAACCTCATGAAGTCATACTGCTGTAGTTTTCTATGAAAACAAATTACTCAGAGCTGTTTTAGAGCACATGCATCCAATTGGAAGTAAACGTACAGCATCTAAGCTCCAAAAAGATTTTAATAATTTCCCAACCGAAAACAATAGCTCGAACCACGAACCGCGAAAAGTCGGCAAAGTTTGCCAATAACGAGCCACCCAGAAGGAAATTATAATAAAATTACACGAGAAGAAAACTGGAAACTTTAACGATGACCGAAAATTTGGGTAAACATTGTTTGGATAAGTATTGAAATGTTGCAGAGGTTCTTCACTTGGAGTTTTAATGCACGAAAGGGGTTTATGTATCCTATGTTCAAAGACGTTTAAGGTATGGTAAAGAACTTCTTAACAAAAAACATGGATTAAACGGAAATCATCATCATTGAAAAGCCCATAGACAGCATTCCAAAATATAAGTCTCCCGCATACATTTCCGGCAGCTGCTTGCTTGCAACTTGTCTCAACCTTTTTTCAGGTCGTCTAGCGAGTCGAGTCTGGCGAGTGGGCATCCCACGTTGCATTTGCTTTCAAATTTGAGAACAATTTGCAACCTTTTTTGCCACTACGGCCATCATCAGTTATTTGCGCAATGTGCCCTGCCCGCTCTGCCAAATCAACCAATTGTTACATAATCAAAGGAGGAAGTGGTATTGAAATGAAAATAGAATACGTAAGATACTTGATTTTTGTAGTTGTTTGGATCATAACTTGTTATAAATAATGCATTCGTTATTTGTAGTCAGCATAAAAAATAAGTGAAACAGACTAGAGTTATAGAATGGATTACATAACTCACTCAAAATCGAATTAAGGTCATATCCGGTGCGCCAGAAATATAATAAGATGAAATCGAGAGGACAATAGGACTGACCCGTTACACCTTTGACGGCGAGTCCTCGAGATCGTGAATTTCGGAAAAACGTCGTATCATTTAGGGGCGCTGGGATCGATATTCCCCCCTTCCACCTCGACTGTCAGATAACCAATATCTTCGCACCTGCTGCCTGTCACATCAAAAGTTCACAGGGACCGATAAAATCTGTAAGCTAAGGCGACAGCAGAATGAACCGCGCGCCGTTCGGTTATGCTACCGGAGATACTCGTAAGTTACAATGTTATTTATGTGATGTGTTTGGCAGAAAAACAATATTGAATTTAGGGATTTACTATTGATATTCACAAGGAAACTAGTAACTCATAGAAATACAACTGTGTGATACAATTTGTAAAACTTTGTTGCAGTGATTACCTGAGGAGCTAGTCAAAAGCAACAGCTCCTTTCGTTTCGATGTATAAATTTAAATTTCGATTAGACGAGTGTTAAACTAACGTTAATCCGTTATTTTTCAATCTTGTCAGATTGGCAAGGGCCTCTTGGGAAGGGCATCTGTATTGTTGTTTCAGTAGGCAATAAAAAAAGGATGTTACACATAAATTTTGATTTATTTAAGTTTTGTTTTTTATTTCAAATCAACATTGTGTTATACCTAGATGTGATGACTAAACAAAATAAAAAAATAACCTATGATTTCTTAGTTTTTTTGCAATGCAAGCATTTCTCAAATACTTATGGTACAAAAGGGGACTGGTTCGCAAATTGTAAGACAAATCTGCAGGCTGTAAGGCGCTTAAGGTCCCCACCTAATTCCGAAGATTTATGTGTTAGCCCGCTTTGAATGAATCCCATTGTGAAGGACCGATGGGGAGGTTTATGGTTTTGTTGATAACTTTGTTTTTTAGGTGTCTAGAGTTGAATTTTTTTTTGATAGCGCCAGACAACACACCATTTGTAATGGTCTCGAAGTAAGGATAAATATCCTTGTGGTACGAGGTACCAGACAGGGAAATGAGCCAGGGGCGTCTCCCAGCACAACCATACCTGAGCCAATTTAGAGAAGATCGTTTCCTGAATTGACCCGACCGGGAATCGAACCCGGGACACCACGCAAGCCAAGGCGAAAAACCGTGCTACAGCACACTGCGCCAATCGTGTAGTTACCTAGGGTTCGAACGTCATTGAAGGAACCCGTTTTTCGATGGTAAATCAATATCTGGGTTGCCCTCCGTTAGTATCAAGGAGGAAACTCGGGTACCTACGTCATCGCCGATTTAAAACCACACGTTCAATAAGACACTTGCACTTAAAACTTGGTCTGGCAACCATTTTCAATATAAATTCTTTGTAGGGTAGTTTAATATTGGCTCATTGCTTTCAATAACAATCAGTTTGGCGATAGATTCTGTTCGGTGCGAAGCGTCCAATCGCTTCTCTCTATTATATCTCTTAAGTTGAGGGGTTTTCGGTGTGAGCGTTAATAAACTTAGTATTATGTGGGATATAAGTGTATAAATAAATAATAAGGATGAGATTGAAGAACAATACTGAGCGGTTTTCTTGTGCGTTGGAGTGTGAAGGACGCCTCTCCTGGATTGCAGTGCACGGATGGATGAATTGCATTAACATATTTTGGTATAACTGTACTTTCTTGATTTCTTCTTTCTTTTTCTTTTCGTATCGTGGATACAGACTAAACGCCCTTCCTGCGTCTGTGTTTCCAGATACTTACAACATTGTTGTATTCAAGGCCAGGGTGAATAGGTATTTTCAGGGTAAGCGTGTACCACCATCGGCCTTGGCATCGCTTACCGAGAGGCGAGACTAAGGCCAAACGCAAACCCATACTAATATTATAAAGAGGTAAGCATTTGTGAGTTTGTATGTTTGAGGTAGGTAATCGCCGAAACTACCGAACCGATTTTAGAAATTTGTTCACCGATATAAAGCTACATTATCAGGGAGTGACTTAGGCTATTTTTTTTTTAAATATAGGTTTACTTTGACGGAAAAGGCAGTCTACGCGGGCGAAGCTGCTGACGGTTAGCTAGTTTTGAATTCAAAAGCGGAACTTAGCGCGCAAAACACTGTGCACACATTTGAAAAAAAAACATACTTACACTAAAAAATCTCAGTCTCAAGGGATTCTACCCGAATTTCACCCGAATTCTAAAAAGACAATCAAAGTTGAGCAACCTCTAAATGTATAGCATTTCTTCGGACATGTGACAAGACATCAGTTCGAAGGCTGCTCAACTTTTGACTGCCGTTAATATATTATATATTATGATTTAGAGGGGAAAAGCGGCGAACAATGTAAGTAAGTACCTAAGAGGTATTTGAAAATAATTTGGATCACTTTTAATAACAATTGTACGAGTGATTTAGCCTGTTTCATTAACGTTCCAGTTAATTAAATCTTGACACTAGTAAAAATTTAACCAACCATATTTTTTCCAAAGAATAATAATAGGCAAAAAATCTCAGGTTCTCTTTTACTGGAATGAATTTCAAAGTTTTATGAACCACTGAATCTGGCCTCTCGGCTACACTTGACCGATTTCCCCGGCTCACCGCCGCCGAAGACTTCAACTCTTTAATTGCTTGCTTCCAGATTGAATTTACAGGGTGTTCTTGTTAGGTAAGGCTAGTTAGACTTTAATTTTGAGACTGCAACTATTTGAGACATCTTACCGAGACCTTGTATCCTAAACTATCTTGAATAATATGCGTCAGACTATAGTAAGGATATGATACGGGTATATTACAACCACCATCACACGGGCAAACAATTTCTTTTGTCAATATAATGGCCACGAACCCACGTCTACTTTTGTGGTAAGCAACATCTCACCACTTTCAATAACGCGCCAACGGGCCTGTTTTTACATATTTGCTAAATTCTTAATGGGAACGTAAAACTTCTAGGGGTTTATAAATATGGGTTTTCCAATTGAAAATGCTCTCAGGATTTAAACCACTACAAATGATAATTAAATATAACATCATACTGATATTACCCTGGTATAGGTGATGTTATTTGTGGGTTGGGTGTTACAATCAAACATCCAATCTTAAAAGATCACCACCCGAAGACACCCTAATGAACTTACTTAAAATTAACTAAATCAAATGAAAACTTCAGGGCCGAGCTGTTTGAGAGGTGTCTCTCACCTAAAAATGCTTCTACATTATTCAAGTTTTTTAAGTTTCCATAAAAATATTCCGGTTTTTGTGTAATGAAGGTATTAAAAGTTCTTTGAGCTTAATTTCAGTCAGATGTTCTTTAGGTTTACATAAAATCCTTCTACTTTTTATCTGAATTCCGATAAAGTTTTGGTACAGACAGCATCTTAATTAGTAGTACCTATATAGTTAATAACTTTTCCGCAGCTTGCAATATCTACAAAGTCATCATGAGCTTGTTTTTCTCTAACTTCGACATAAGTAGTAATTTAATCGCAAACGAAAACTCACGGACAGTTTGTAAACTTTAAGTAGTGAGAGAGAGGTGGGCTTTCTGTTGGTTTTGCCATCTGTATTACGCTTGAGTGCCTCTTGATGCCACCTTTACATTGTCACTTTCGCAATAGGTACTCTTCAGCACCCTAGTTTCAGCTACACTACACAGGTACGAGTATCCGGAGCACCAACATTTTTTATAATGACAAATATGTTTTTGTTGTGAAGGAAGCCAATTTTTCGATCCTCAGAGAATGAAATTTATCTGTAGAATAAATTTTATTTGAAAGTTAACAAGATTCTTGATTTTTCAATGGTCAGATTGTTTTCTGTTGAATAAAGCGTTAACTGAGGAATAAAGTTATCTGATTCTAACAAATACAAATAGATAATCTTATATTTGACGACCGACTTGGTGTAATGGTTAAGAAGTTGGCTACTACACCAGAGGTCGCGGGTTCGATCCCCGCACAGTACAAATATTTGTGTGCATGAACATGTCTGTTTGTACTGGCCTGGGTGTCTCCTATGTATAATAAGTATGTATTTACAAAAGAAAATGTATTTAAGTATGTTTATCCGTTGTCTAGTATCCCATAACACAAGCTTTAATTAGCTTACTTTGGGGCTAGATGGCGCTGTGTGGAATAATTTCCAGGGATATTTCCAGGGATATTCCAGGGATATATAAGATTATCTATTTGTCTTCTTTCACATTTGGAGGTTATGTGGTGTGACATTTAAGATTATTTTCATTTTGTTTAGTGCCTATATTATTGTAATTCTCACGCACACACATTCTAATGGATATTTCAAATTGACGAAAAATTTAAAATATCTATTCGCTTGATAAACAGCCAGTTGATTTTATACTTCAGTTAGCTATCTAGGGACTAAACTAATAAAAAGTCTACGTCGCTTAGCTTATTCCACCAGGCTAGATGTTTAATATTGCGCAGACAAAGTGATGATCAGAGGTTTGTTCGTGTGAGGCTCGATTTTTCAATTCTTAGTTTATTCACTAGACAGCTAACGTCTAAAATTAACTAGCTGTTTATCAAGCGAATAAATTAAAAAAAAATCGATCGTCTTTTATCCAAAGAATAGCTATCTATTTAATTATTTATTTATTCTTCATTGCACAAAGAAAAAGTACCATTGGCGGAGTTAATGCCTAATGGCATTCTCTACCAGTCAACCCCTGGGCGAAGTAGAAATCGTGTTGGCGGTGTCTCATAAAACCGGAAATAAAATATACTATTAATACAAAAAACATACTTATACCAAAATTATACATATTACACATACATAATCATAATACATAAATTTAAAGATACATACACTAAATATCGTACCTAAATCTTAAAATATTGTCTTGAAAGGAGAGAGGTTTGGATAAATGAGTTAAGGTTTATCTAAGAAGAAGTTGTGGATTGCTCTTTTGAAGGAAAACCTACTGGTCGACAATTTAATTTTATTAGGCAGCGAGTTCCATAGCCTAATGGCAGCTAATGTGAAAGAATTCGACATATGGGAAGACGTATGAAGAGGAGTGTGAAGCAGCAAAAGGCTATGCGAGCGCTGGTTGCGCGTGCTGCACTCGCCCTATACTTAAAATTACATTTCAGATATCTGGGGGAATTGCGATTACTAAGAATAATAAAAAGTAAACAGAGCGTTCGAGAATTCCTACGGTGACGAATTTTAAGCAATTTTAATTGAGAACGAAAGGGAGAAATGTGGTCGTATTTTCGTACACCATAGATAAACCTAATGCAACTGTTTACCAGACGTCCAAGTTTATTAAGGAGACCTTGGGACAGATTAGAAGCGCAAACGTCTGCATAGTCAATGAGGGGCATAAGGAGTGCTTGAACTAAGATAATTTTGGTGCCGTCGGTTTGGTGGTCTATCGGTTGTGTATGTACTTATATCGCTAACTTATACACAAGCGAGATGCACTGATAAAATCATTGCAATGTTTGAATGAAACAAGACAAAAGTTGATGCTTGACAAATTGACATTGACGTATAAGAAAATTAACCTCAACTTTTTTTGTTGCCTAAAGTTGTGGCAAGGAGTATGTCTGCTTCATACTTTTTAGGGCATAATCTTTTCCAAAACTCCTTTTCATCCCATGCATACATGAAGCACACTAAAGGTTTGCACTTCTAGCTAATCGGAACTACACACATTAACATGGTCTAGGGATATTTCAATTAAACCTAAATAACTAAAATTCTATTAGCTTTTTGTTAAGACACATAAACATTAAAATAAACCTTGTTAATAGCCAATCTAATCTGATAAATAAACTTCAAGATAAAGTTAAATTTAAAAAAAACTTAGAAGAGGAAAAACTCAAACAACATTTCAATCTTAACTTTATTTTAGAAACATCAAAACCGAAACAAAACAACTATTTTTTTTATAAAAATTGTTTAAAATTAATAATCCGTGGATCCACCTAAGACTCTCCTGACACATCTGCAGCGGTTCTGCATACTCAAAACAAGGGTGTCAATATCCTGTTGTGGAATACTGTCCCGAGTCCTGCTAAGATGCAAGAAAAGCTGGTTTTCATGCACAATATCTTCAGGGAAATTCCTAAGAGCTCTTCTCTGAAGCATATGCTTCAGGCATGCTCAATAGGATTTGAGTGAGGGGATTGTACAGGCCAGTCTAAAGCTTGGATATCATGCGTTTGTAACCATCTTGTAACAATACGCGCCGTATGTGGACGGGCATTGTCGTGCATTAGCTGGCAATTTTAGCTCTGTAGCCTTTGAACCAATTGCATCGCCGTTTTTTTTGTAAGGCCAGTACTTTTTAAGTTTTTTAAAAAAGTTTTATATAGGTATCCCTAGACCATGTTGTTGTGTGTATTTGAATTTCGAATGTTATATTTTTTCAAACGTTGCAACCTTCTTAGTAATAAAAAAAACAATTGGCGGGAAATCATTTGTCAATTGTTTTTTATCACACTCTTAGATTTAGTGGCAGGTGGAACCACCGGGAGGCTGGGAGGGCCCAGGCGTGGCAGTGCAGTGGACTTCCCACCCACCCACTGCCTGCCACCGGTCGTGGTGGTGGTGTGGTGCCTGCCTGCCTGCCACTGCCTGCCCAGGGGGGGCCCACGGGCGCGGCTCCTTGGGGGCGAGATGGGGGCCGCGGTGCGCAACCGTTTAGAGGGGGTCAGTGATCCGCGGCTGGCCACCCCTGTGCACTGGCGGATCCACCTTTTAGGTGCGGGCTTGAGTACGTTGGTGCTTTTGCCCGCAATGCACGGCTTTCACTGCGACGGCGGGAGTACCAGATGCTTTCGTGGCCTCCCCCCTTTATTGGGGGGTCGGCTGGAGGGGGCCCTAATACGGGGAAGCAGTGGCGGCGGGGCGTTGCGAAACTCTTTAGGGACCCCGCCTCACCGCTAAAGTGTTGAGGTCGAGTACCGTGGGGTTTTAGTCGGTAGATGTCCGACATAACCTCGTCGTTTTCCCGGGCAGCGAGGTATCCATGAGGATTTCCCCAAAATAATAAAAAAGGCATTTGAGGTAGAAAATTGCACTCTATTAGGCTGGACTTGTTTGTTTTCGTTTGAAAGTACAAAAAAGAAATTAAACCTAGTCTGAAGTTCTTCAAGAGGAGTTTATAAAGAGTCTGCAACGCGCGAGTGATATCTCTGGTGTTGCGCACGTCGATATAATTATGCGATAAGCTTACCATCAGGAGGTCCGCGTCCTTGTTTGTGACTGACGTTATATTAAAAAAGCCCTTAACCAAAGGTTTTAGGGCTTTCTTTACGGAAGAGAGCTTTTGTAACATTTTGGCCAGGCACGAGCTAGCGCAGTTACTTTTAACACCTAGTTCAACTGCGCTCGGCAAGGATGTATCTAACTTGAAATGGAGCCCACAGGAAGGATGCAAGTTGATTTTATTTCAGCCGACAGGAATTTAAATACAAGAAAATACACTACGGGCTCTCCAACACCGGGATTCGAGCACGATAATATATATTAACCAGCTTCCTACAGTGCACATTTTTTAGCAAGCTTATAAGAGCAGCATAATATTCCTATGTTACTCTGATCCATAACCTTGCCTTTGCCTAGGAGAGAATGCCAATCAAGTCCACCAATTGTACTATAAGTCCAGTAAATAATGAACAAGTAGTTCTTTATTATGACTTTATCATATGTGACGTTTGTCTTAACTTAAAGTTTGTTATAGTATTTACCGTCTATTTAATTCTACAATCCGAAAAAAACCTCTTTTGATCGCAAAAATTTAACTGAAGTGAATATTAATGACCAGGTTTAGTAATCTTTAGAAATTGCTAGACTAGTTAGTTGTATGAAGTCATTTCGCTGTGCGTGCATGGGCGTCCTGCGCTACTTTTTTATATATAACATAAAACTCTCTGTCTAATCGACCATCAGTATATGTATATCAGGGTTACGTACTCTGAAGTCCGGCTTGCTGGGACATGTTTATGCTTTAAATTTTAAATTTCAAAATACCAAGCATTGCAAATATGCTCGGGAGAGAATTCTTAAGAGGCTTATATTCAATAAAATAGCAGTAGCTAATAGTGCCTGCAATCGTTAATCTGCCTCTATCGCATCATATCTAAAGGCCTGTTCAGACCTGAGCGGTATTCGCTGTCGGAACTTTATACCAAATACCTGAGCGAAACCCGCGCAGTATTGTACCGCTACCCACAGCGGCAGCGAACACCGCTCAGGTTTGAACAGGCCTTTATACTTTTGAAACTCCTTCTCCTCTTGACGTAATTTGTGACTTTAAGCCCCTCAGAGAAATAGAGCCGTACGGATAAACGCGGTTGCTTCCCGCTGAGCAACTTTATATTGTGAGGTTTTCTTGACGCACCGACTCACTTGCATTGAAACTCATGAAGACATAATAGGGATCCGTACACAATACACATGCTTTATTTGTGTGCTTGTTTAACGTTTGTGCAGTGTGTTTAGACGATACATTTATAAAATGGCAGGAATATTTGAGGTCTCAACATCGGACAACAAACAAAGTCCTTTAAACTAAACCTTGCGCTAAATCTTTCAGTACGTCAACCATGAGTTGTCAATTTGAATTTACGTTATCGGTCTCGTAAAATATTTGTTTTGAGACCTCGTACAGCGTCTCTATTGAGTCGAAATGGAGCTTAAAAACGGTACTTAAAAATGTTATTGTTACGTTATGGTACCTTTTGGTAGTTCCATTTCGACTCTGTACGAAATCTCAAAACAAATATTTTACGCGAACGATAACGTAAATTTAAATTGACAACTCATGGTAGACGTATATCAGTACGTTAACCACGAGTTGCCACTTTAAATTTGCATTATCGTTTAAAATGAAATTCAGGAATTTATCAATTGAAAAATGCTATTATAATACGCCGGACTTCTTAAGTGACAAATTTTGATATAATTTCGGATTGACTTTATATTTTCATTAATTTGACATGTACTTACTTATTGTTGTATTTTTTTTTTCTAGAATGCCTTAGATTTGACATTTTTTTAATAGTAGTAACGTATCTTAATTTGTATGCCGCAGAGGCACGACATGTTGAAACCTAATGTTCATGTATTAATTATCCTATTTGCACACATGTTTCGAACAAATAAATGCATCTTCATCTTCATCTTCATCTTCATCGTTCGCGTAAAAAAAATTACTGGGATGACACATGACATGACATGACAATGTCAAATCCCAATACATTGTTTCACGCGAACGATAATGTAAATTTCAAAGTGGCAACTCGTGATAGACGTACTGGTAGTAGAACACTTTACTTTTCATGCTAAGTTACTTTGAGACAGTTTATCCCTAAGATGGTGTTACAAGAACAAGTTAAGTTATTTAAAAGTAAATGACGTCTGATGCGTTTTCATCAGCCGCCATCTTGTCCGCCATGTTGTGTCACGTGACCCAGACCGGGAACCGGGTCGAGAACTAGCGGCGTTTGTAAAATATTAACTGTAATGACTCGCTTTTGTCGCCCGCCGCAGCCGGTGTACATGTTTCACTTTTTAAACGCTAATTTAAACGAAGGTTCATTTTCAGGGTTCTGCAGTAATGATAATAAAGATACACCATTGCACGTAAACCCCCTACTTAGTCCCAAGAAGGTTCTTTGTGGTTTGGAATCCAGACACAATAGAAATAGCACAAAGGCTTAAGCTCCATGCATCTCTGTATCTCTCTGTGTCTGTATTTGTGCTTGTGCATCGGATCCGCGAGCCTGGCACTCTTAATGTAGGTACCTATGCTTGTACTCATAGTTTATCGACACGTAGAACTTGTCTGCTTCTGCCATCACAACTACGAGTACATCCCACTTTTTACTTTTCCGTTCCGTTCGTTGGGAGCCTTCCGCCGTTATCCGGGTTGTTTTGTTTTTTATCGATGTTACATCACCGGAGGGTTAAGGTGTCCGCACATTTTCTCGGGCGCGGCAACGACACCGCTTCAACCCGGCAACTAACTTGCCATTCAAATCAGAGTATTGAATAGTGTTTACTATAATATATTTTTCACACCACATGCTCGACAATGCCGAATTATATGTCATGTAAACCTTACCGAAAGCAAGACATTATATCTCTTGGCTTTAGCCGGGTTATAATGTTCTATTATAACCCGCTGGTCAATAATGTGATTTTCACTTTCATAATTCTTATTGCTATGTCCATAAAGTCTAATTTCACTAAACAGAATGTGTCCTCAGCGGGCGCGGCCAACTCGATTTTCGAAGACCGAGGCCGTGGCCCACTAGATTCGCACTGAGACGAACTTCATTTGTTTGTCAAATCGAGTAGGCCACGCCAGCTGAAAGAAGTTGCTATAGCCGTAGCTAGTAGTACTACTAGCTTTAGAAGATTCTTTAATATGCTGTAATAAAACTGTTTTTTTCTTGGGCGCTTGAATCCCTCATTGCACTCAGGACTCAATCTTTATTCCCTCGCTTTGCTCGGGAATTAACTTATAACACCCTCGCTGCGCTCGGGAGTTAAATTTGGAGTCCTTCGTTATGTTCAGGATTCAATGTAGCGCCCGTGACATAAAACAGTGCTTTATCCCCTTGGTGTATAATCTACTATTACAATGTCAATATGACAAAGTGGACGGCGGGCAGTCAGCGCTCTTGTCACTACCATCCAACTTGACTTGCTGACCGCGCGGTCAATCGCTAGGTATAGATCCATGCTAGCAGTACAAGCCCGTACTGCTAGCATGGATCTATACCTAGCGATTGACCATGTCCTACGGGATAAAGAATGTGCAAGATAATTAGTTCAATATTTGTTCTAAGGAAACAAATGTAATTTGTTCTATTTCGGTTTCTTAGAAAAACTGCTTCAACTACAAGTGTTGGCCAGCGATGTTTTTTCATATTATTAACTTAGAATAGAAAAATAATACAAAATCCAACTCGGCAATTAGTTCTATGCTCGATCTAACTGTATACGTTCTTTTATTTCAATTATTTGTTATTTTTATCAATTTATACACATTTGAAAAAAAGTGTATCCAGCGATGTCCCTTTGTAAATTTTAAGAAGGAAAGAAAACTCGATGACAGATTACAAAGTAAAAATACCAAGTTATTGAAATAAAACAACGTGTATAGTTATTTCTAGCATATAACTAATTGCCGAGATTGATTTTGTATTCCTAAAGTTAGTAATATAAAAAAACATCGCTGGCCAACACTTGTAGTTGAAGCAGTTTTTGTATGAAACCTAAATTGAACAAATTACATTTGTTTCGGTAGAACAAATATTGAACTAATTATCTAGCACATTCTTTATCCCGTAGGACATACTGCTAGCTTGCACCTCGCGGCCGGCGCGCGGACTGCGAGCTCGCACCTCGCGTACGGCACGAGGTGAGCGCGCTGATTAAATAATACGAGCGGAGATTAACTAAAAATATATTTAATCTACAATTGGGCAGCCTTACGTTCTAAGTACAATAATACAATGAATCTAACTTAGATGCTATCTTATATACTATATTATAGCTAACGCTGCAATATCTAAAGTAGGACGTTAGATATTGCTTACAAAGCGTATTGGGCTTGGGCTAGCCTCCTTAACTCCTCCCTCCCCTACAGAGGAATTTTGTAAGGGCAACTCAGTTGCTTTTATAAAATTCCTTTTGAAATATAAAGATGCAAAAAGACATGCTAAAATTATAAAAAATACGTAAATGCTTATGGTCCATACACTAATGTTTGTTGAAATACTAAAACTATCATTTACATTGAAAAAGTCATTGTCTGTATTTTTAGCCCTAGATAACACTTCCCTGATATCACGGAGGTCCACGTTCTTCAAGTTGACCGGTGTCCATCTCCACTCTGGTTGGCTCGTCAGTTCTGGCAGATGGATCGGCGGCAACTCGACGACTGCGTCTGATGCGTTGGTCAGTGGTGTGATGAGTAATTCACCGACTTGTGTTTCGCAATATTGGTTACGAGACAAAATGTATGTGCCTCGTAGGTTGTGGCGTCGTATCTCGTTCTGGCATCTCTCGGTGATGATAGTGTTGTCCTCCAGATACAGCATCCATTGGTTTTCCGTGATGGGTTGTATCTTTGTTTTTTCAATGGTGACTTTGTGTTGCTGGCAGGCGCTGTAATCACTTTTAACCAGCATTAGTTGTTCAATACAAAGTTCCTCGGTGTACTGAATAATTTCGTCATCTCTGCAGAGGTATCTTTCTTTCTCGATTTCCTCACAAGAATGAGCTACGGGCATGTATTTCATTCTTTTCACCATTAGGAAAGGATATTCGGGAATAATGACCAGGGTTTTGTTGGTTTTGGAATTATAAATCGGGGTTGGCATAACTCTATAGTAAATATATGTGTCTTTTTCTATCAGCGGTATTTCTAAGATAAAAACTAACTTATGATGATCCAAGTAAGATTTCATCTCAATGTTTTGTTCTAAGTAGACTAAATTATCGCTATTTACTTTATATAAAAGATTCACGTGTTTTTCAATACCTGATAAAATCTCGAGAAGTTCTGTTGAGTTAATAATAAATTTATGCAAGGTGTGCAGTTTACTAAAGGCGATAGCCGTCTCAATTTCATAAATTACTTGATAAAGGGTCCGAAAGTTATTCAGAAGTTGGTACATGCTATTCATTAATCTAAATGAGGTGTAAATAATGGTTTGATTACCTAAAATTGCTCCTAATCTATTATTATTGAAGTTTACGTGTTTAACATTTAAATTAATGTCATTTGATACGTTAACTAATTTTTCTACCGCGACATTCATTAATGAAACCTTTCGTTCAACGGTGTGTTGTTTATTTTGTAGTTGACGTATTTCTTTATTATATTTTTCGGCGTCTTCGTAATCCAGGTTACCCGAAATTATTTTAATTAAAGAACCTAATGGATTAATGAGACCTCGTCTAACTCTATGAATTGGCAAAATCTGGCCTAATCTATCCTTAACTAAGCTAATAATTGATTCAATTTGAATTTGTAACCCTAATAATTCTTTGCGAGTTTCGCTTTGTTTATAAACTAAGCCCTTTAATCTATGATATTCTTCTATATTATTATCTAACTGTTTCGCTAATAATTCTAAATCTAATGTTTTGATGACGCTCCAGTGGTCAATCCTCCTCACTGCTGTCCCGATCCGAATAGGCGCTATTCCTGGATTTGGATCTAGCTTTTGAACATTCAGACCCAATGCCTGACCGGCTAGGGCTAGCATCATCGCGAACAACCTGTGGAGGGCGTTTAATATTTTTTATTGCAACTTTAGATTTACGTTTACCTATTTCTACGGGAATAATATTCCTACTGCATTCCCCAATTACCATCGCTTCCTCAAATCTAGGTAAGTCTTTTGCCTTTCTGGTTCGAGTATTTTTCATAAAAATTTTGTTACCTACTTTTATTTCTGGTGGTTGTTCTCCACCCTTCTTTTCTCTTACGACTACCTTATCTGATTCTAATTTACCCTTAACGTAATCATATAAATATTTTAATCTTTTTCTATGATCCTGTACTAGCTTTTGCAGTAGACATTTTTCCCTATCGATGTCAAACATGTTGCCCGACTCAGTGTGTCCAAATGCTATTTCGAATGGTGTAAAGTTTGTGGCGCTATGAATTGTATTATTATAGGCCATGATAGCGTATGACATTACTGAGCAAGCATCCTGATCGTTCCTTTCGTATTTAGCTATGCGGTAGATTTCAATTATGGTTGAATGAAATCTTTCGACTACTGCCATCGACGTAGGATTGTTAGGGGTGCCTACATGAATATCTATCTTATAAAGTTTAAGTAATTCCTTAAATAATTCATTATTAAATTCAGCGCCAGAGTCACTGTTGATTTTTGAGGGGACCCCATACATGCTGAAGTACTTTATTATGGCTCTAACAACTTCAGGCGTGCTTCTGTTGGGGATGTAAATTGCCTGAGCCAATTTGCTGAATGCGTCTACTATAGTTAAATAATATTTGCCCTCAATAAACAATAAATCTATAAATAATTCTTCGACTGGTGCTTGTTGTGTTTGTGTTAATTGGATGGGTGGCTTAATAGGTTTTCTTTCATACTTCATTTTCTTACATTTCTCGCATCCATTTATGACAGCAGTTATAGTCTCTTTCATATTAGTCCACCAGTAATTTCTCCTAAGTTGCGTATAAGTTTCATTAATGCCTCTATGACAGGTTTTGCCTTCATGATATTTACGTATTAAATCTACCTGGTCTGTTTCGGAATCTGACAAATTAACGACTCTTTCAGTACACTCTATTAAGTTCATCGTATCTTTTTTGTAAAGTTGCGTGATGACTTTGACAAATATTGGTCTGAATAAAATGTCTTCAAAGTGAATAAAATATTTATGCTTAAAATCTACATATTCTTTTAGAAAATCTTTGACGAGATGTTCCTTGTGCAATGGCATGTGAACTTCTAGGATCCTTTGTTTTTTATTTGATAGGTCCTTTACTGCGATTTTATCCATAAACCACTTGTAAACTATAATTTGCTTAGGCTTTGTGTCTATAGCCTCATTCAATATCGGGATCCCTTCATGTTCCCTGTTAGATAATGAATGGGCTGTGGCTCCAGTGTCAGAGTCCGAAATGCTCATCGTCTCTAACTCTGGCTCCCTATTACTATATTTAACTATATCTTCTTCTAATTCCCTAACTACGTCCTGTAATTTTTCGCTATCCTCTACGTTAACAAACATTGATTCCATATCGTCATCTAATGTATTGGTAACTATCCTAGATAAAGCGTCTGCATTCGTGTTTTGAAGACCCTTTTTGTACTTTGTCTCAAAAGTATAATCCTGGAGACGCAATCTCCATCGTGTGAGCTTGCTATTTGGCTCTTTCAATGAGTGAAGCCAAGCTAAAGGTTGATGGTCTGTATACACTTGAAACTTTTTCCCATAAAGATATGGCCTAAAATGTTTTACTGCCCAAACTACTGCTAAAAGCTCTTTTTCAATTGTGCTATACTTGGACTCGGTTTCGCTTAAGGTTTTACTGGCGAAAGCTATTGGTCTGTCTAAGGGTGGTGTTCCCTGGGATAACACGGCTCCTAATGCAAAATTTGATGCATCTGTGGTAAGAATGAATTCCTTATTAAAGTCAGGAAACTGTAACACGGGTGCGTTTGTTAAGACCTTTTTACATGACTCAAAACTATTTTTGTATTCATCATTTAAGATTATTTTACGACCCTTTTTTAAACAAGACGTTAGAGGTCTGGTCAGTTTCGCGAAGTCCTTAATGAACTTACGATAATATCCGACTAACCCCAGAAACCTTTTTATTTCTGTCGTTGTTGTGGGTAGTGGGTAGTTAAGCACAGCATTTATTTTATCATCATTCGGTTTAAGACCTTCGCTGGTTATTGTATGGCCTAGGTAGAGAACCTCTTTACGAAGAAAATGCGACTTATCTAACTGGACCTTTAAATTAGTTTGGCGAAATCTGTCAAATACCGCTCTAAGTTTCTGTACGTGTTCGGGTAGGCTTTTTGAAAATATGATGACGTCATCTAAGTAAACCAGGCAATGTAGTCCCTGTAAGCCTCTTAGAACGTTATCCATCGCCCTTTGGAACGTAGCAGGTGCTGTCTTCAAACCAAACGGCATTCTATTGAATTCATAATGTCCGAACGGTGTGCTGAAGGCAGTTTTTGCTCTGTCGGCGTCCTTGACCTCAATTTGGTGGTACCCACTGGCTAAATCTAGGGTTGTAAAGTATGTACTCTTCCCTAACATATCAAATAGATCGCTTATATTTGGCAGGGGGTATTTATCGTCTATCGTTATCTCATTAAGCCGGCGATAATCGACGACCATTCTCCACTTTTGCTTACCCGATGCGTCTACTTTTTTCGGTACTAGATGGACTGGTGCACTCCAGGGAGAGTGAGATTCTTGGATTACGTTGTCCCTTAGCATCTTATTGACCTGACTTTTTATTTCTGTGGTCTGAGATGGCGGTAACCTATGGGCCCTAATGAATACGGGATCTTCGTTTGTCGTTCGAATTTCGTGTTTGACTTGATTTGTAAACGACAATGGGATGTCCTCGCAATAGAAAATATCCCTATATTCCCTACAGATACCCTCTATCACTGCCTTTTCCTCCTCGTTCATATGCTCTAATCTGAGTTTTGATAAATTATTTTTTAATAAATGCTCTATTTCGCTACTATCCCCTGAATAATTCAGTTCTAATCTATTATTAAAATTATACGGTTCTACCCGGAACGGTGACGTCACCGTCAAAGTCATCTGTTCTTCGTTACAGTTTTGAATAACTGTGGTAGTAAAGCCCTTATCACATCTAACTAATGCGGCAGGCATCCTAACACCATTAGTGAACCTAACATATTCTAAAATTCCGTCGCCATCTAATAAATTGACGGGAAGCCTAACTCTTAACTCACTACGACCCGGTAACTCGTAAGTCAGCCTCATGGGTGGTGAATAAATAATAGGTATCTTAGTCCTATTCGTAAATAAAGTTTGCGACTTCATGTCGATTTTTGCCTCTAATTGTTTCAGTAAATCGCTACCTATTAATCCGTCATACCTACTATCCACGCTATAAACATAAAACTTATGAGTTTCGTCAGTATTGAAAATCTTGGGTAATGTTATATGGATAACCTCATTATGTTTGCTCGATGCATGAGTACTGACTACCTCGAATAGTTCGATTTGCTTAAATTGAGCGTAAAAATCGTTTGCTTTTTGAGGACTTATAAATGATCTTGTGCTCCCCGTATCTAGCATAAAGATTGCCTGAAGTTCCGGTATTCTAATGTGAGGTAAATTGAGTTTATTACTACAATTTAAAACTATTTTTTCTCCCGTTCTGAGGCCATAATGTGAAAATTTTCTACCCTATCGTATCCCGAAGAAGGCCCCGCTATCTCCTCATTGTTATTGTTTATAAACTCGCCAGACTGACTGTCGATCGGATTATTCTCAGTGTAATTGACCCGTCTGGAACTAGCCGTCCTCATAGTTACGTCAGTGTTGCTACCTGACCCAACATATGACGAATTGCTCGGATTACGCGGTGCATTGTCCCTAAAATGCTGATTTTGCACAGGCGTTGACCTGAACGCCGGTTGTTGCCACTGATTATTATTGCGTAATGTGTTTGATGATCGGAAACTATTACGCGACTGTAAAGACGAATTTGCTGAATTAAAGTTATTATCTAAATTAGGCGAAAAATTCCTCTCTAAGTTTCGGTTATTATTGCCAAAACTAGTTATTCTATTGGGTCTAGATGCGTTATTTTGCCACTGATTCAAGGGCCGGTTGTTTACCGGGGGGTTCCTAAACTCTCTGCCTCTACCCCTATGTTCGTAGACAGTCTGGAAGTTTTGTTCTGCCAGGACTATCTTGTTAGCATCTTCCAACGTTAAGTTACTTTGTTGGCGAACTAACCTAACTAAATGGGGAGGTAAATTATAAAGAAATACGTTCAATGACGCATGAGTATAAATATCTTGTTTACCTCTTCTAACCGCTGCGTCTGGAATGGTTTCATTAATTTTGGCAAATAAAATGCTTCGTAATCTTTGAACCCGATGACAAAAATCTGAATAACTCTCTCCCCGCATTATTTGTAGTGCTTCTAATTCTAAAAAGAGACATTCCTCGGTTCTTGGGTCTCCGAAGTGCTGAGTTAGAAGCTCTTTCAGGCTAACCCAAGAATCAATTTGATCCCTTTCCCCAACTAAACTAGCCGCTGCACCTGCCAGTCTACTAGTCAAGAGATGAAATAGATAAATGTTTTGTGCTTCTCCCCCACTAAACATTTGCAGAATGTATTCGCATCTTTTTATATACAACGACAATTGCCTAGATTCCCCCTCAAATATAGGGATCATGTTCACCATTTCGGTGGGTACGCGAGTTATATTTTCCATTATTATCTAGTATTCAATTACAAAACAAAACACCACAAAATGGCAAATAGATAACTGATTGTACGTTAAATTGATTTATTAAAAAAAAACACAATTCAAATAGCACTTAAATGTCGAGAATATAAATAAAATAAAAAGACCTTTTTTTTTTAAAAAAAAAACTACTAATATTACCAAAATAAAATCAACTTTGCTTGGTTTCGATGTTAATAGGGCATTGGCTAATATCCCTTATAACAAAATTATTCAAAATTAACTTGAGAAATTCTCAAAATATTCAAAGGACTTATCCCTAAAAACACAATTATTTATTAATTTAAGAATTTCCGAAATGTTAGAAAGGCGTTGGCTAATCCCTTATAACACAAATATGAAAATTCCCTAAATGTTAAAAAGGCGTTGGCTAATCCCTAATAACACATATATTTATAGAGAGTTCATAAAGGAAAACGAAAGGAAGGTGAAAAGTTTTACTCACAGACCCGCAGTTACTCCCATGATATGGAACTATTGTACATTCTGTTAGGCTGCTTCCTGGTTCCGTAATTATTTAATAAATTTGTTTGTTCGGTGATCCCAGACTAACCGTTGAAACGGACGTTAGGTGCAAATTTTTAACTACTACTTTTAGTCTATAAAAAACGCGACCCAACTTATGGGATCCTACCGGCTGCGCCAATTAAATAATACGAGCGGAGATTAACTAAAAATATATTTAATCTACAATTGGGCAGCCTTACGTTCTAAGTACAATAATACAATGAATATAACTTAGATGCTATCTTATATACTATATTATAGCTAACGCTGCAATATCTAAAGTAGGACGTTAGATATTGCTTACAAAGCGTATTGGGCTTGGGCTAGCCTCCTTAACTCGCTCGCGGCTAGCCGTAGCTTAAATACGAGGCGTTGACGTGCTGTAGCTGTGCCGCTGCGTCCACGATACGAGTTGGGGTGCTTAACCCCTAGACCACGACTCTCTATATATTTTAGGATTATCCATATTTAAATTGGTTTGTACTGGATTCTTAGTCTCAAATTGTATGCAGTACTTACTTTTGAAGTTTACATGTACACTACTCATTTACAACACCTTTATGTAAGTTACTCGTAATTTTTGTTTTTAGCATTCATCAATGCACTATTTTCTACTCAAAAATAGAAAATATACATATCCAGCTTGAGTCCTAGGATCAGTACGTCTAAAACGAGTTGCCATTTTAAATTTACATTATCATTTGCATAAAATTTTGTATTGGGATTTGATATGACATGACATGACATTGTCAAATCCCAATACAATTTTTTACGCGAACGATAACGTAAATTTAAAGTGGCAACTCGTGGTAGACGTACAGATGACTGTCTACTCGTTCTTGATTTATTTAGTGGCGCGTTTTGGGTTTCTACGGTATGGAATTTGTCCATGTTTATAATGCCGGTGCAAGAGCTAATCGAAGTTATCTAAAACAAGGGAGAGACAAAAATCGTCACATCGCGACAAAAGACAACAGATAAGTGGTAAAAGCTTTACACCAGCCCCCCGATTCAGAACGAAGTTATCGACCGATTCGGTTATTTTCTTTTATTTTTAATATTTTTTTTAGGTAAGGTAGATTTTATATAATTTGGTTTATGAAAACTTAGAGCTTTTGGCTTTAACATATCAAAATATTGATTGCTACCGCTTATCGGATCATTTACTATAAATAAAACAAATTTACCGAATCGGTCGATAACTTCGTTTTGAATCGGGGGGCAGATCGGCCTTGTGCCACCGTATTGTTCAAAAGCTTGCCTTAGTAGAAGTTATGGAAATTCGTTTCCTCAACTCAAAAATGAATGTCCAATACCTAAAAATGTAGCTGGCGAAGTTTAGCGAAATGGAAATTTCTCTGCTGATATTCCCGTAGCTCAATTTTGTGTAGTCTTAAAACGGCTGTAACTAGGTCGAAACTCAGAACTAGCGTCCGTCTGTTAAATATTTATTATAATGACCGCCTTTGTCACAGGGCCGGGTTTCACTTTTAATAATTAAAACGCTAATTCAGAAACGTGATGGCCCAAAAGTTTTATCGCGAAGAAACTTGATTAAGCCTCGGCCACATTTTTCCTTAAACTTTGATCTTTAGGCCGTGGGATGAAAAACAAATAATGTACTCCCTTTGTCGTGGGTGTCGGGTTGCCTTGTTTGTAGAGTTCGAAAGGAGGTCAGACTTAATAATGTTCGGTTTCAAAGCAGATTTAAATTATGTATAAGTTTGCCTTTCATTTATATTCTCAACAACAAAGTATTGCTTATTATTTTTCTTAACAATACAACAACAATATTTTATTTTAAGTATTTGTAACTTAAGTGAATTATTATTTTTAGCATTTAACAATGCACTAATTTCTACACAACTATACGTATTAATTTTTGCGGGATCATGAGAACACTACTGGAAAAAAGGCAATTTATGTCAAGTGTAGCGTTGGAAACCGACCTGCAAGATGAGATGACCTTGAGATTCTGGAAGTACTATGTGAAAGCAGCAGTTATTCTATCGTGACGGCGTCTATCGGGCTGTGGTAATGCCTTTTGGTTTTCAGTAGAAATAATACTTTTTCAAAATTCTCAAAAAGTGGGTTTTGCTATTCTGGCGTGGTGCCTGCTGAGTCACTAAATGTGATTTCCATCAACAATCAAAAATAATTCGAGTCTCTGAAACCCTTTAAATACTGCTTTGCCAAGTTGGTGGGACAGATGTCCAAAGATATTATTTTTTATTACTCCCAAATACATTTAAATACTAAAATGAAAACTGCATTATTCTATCAAAACTTGTATAACTGAGCATCGGTCAGAGTTTAGTAAAGTTCGTTATACACGCGCGGAGAACGTCCGCCCGTCAATTTATCCACAAACTCGCTTCTTGCTGAATGTTGCAGCCAAATCTGACGCGAGCAGCTGCACACCAAAAACAACTGCAACAGGGTTGCCTGGCTTGTATAAAGTAAATTATTTAATAATTTTACGTATATTGACCGGTTTACTGAGCGCATGTAATCAAATGAGAGTTTTCTGATCGACTCGTTTCGGTACATATTTTTCACCGAGCGCATACGCGCCACTGCATAGAATCTGTACAGAGGTCCCTCTACCCCGTCTCACCCCCGCCAGCTCCGCTGCGCGCTTCACTCACACCAGTCACAACACTAGAACAATACCGCACCGAAAAGATCCAGAGCCTGTCAGAAAATGTTTTTCAGCAGATAATCTGTACAGATTCGGCAGAGCCCTAAGACTGTTTAAGTTTAGTATTGAGAATTTCCCGCTTAACATAGTCTTAAACTATTTTATTACGTCACAGCCACAAATTTTTTTATAAAAAAAAATTGCTAACAATTACTTTTTATAAAAAAAATAAGTATTGTCACCTCTCACACCGGAAAAGTATGGAATATTATTGAATTTTGGATTGTTTTGACCAGTCCAATCGAAGGATGTGTCAGTGATAAATAGACTTAGATATTTTTCGCTAGAATTATGAATAAAAATGATAATAATTATCCTCTTTATTTAATAACAAAACAACATTTTGGTAAGTATGAGGTAAAACCTCCTATTATGGCGGTAACCAAAATCGACTCCAATCACGGTGGTATTTTTATTTACATGAATTTATTCTCATTGAAATTAGTTTAGTTACACCAAAATGGAATTAACTGATTCAAAGTCTTACTTTATTACATATCTGACATTTGCGAATATAACGTAGTCGTAGACGTTACTCTGCACAATCAGTCAGTCCCTGCCACGGCGGCGATGCGACGGTACGTTCCCATATACACGCTGAGCGACTCCGGTAAGTACACTCAAATTAACATAATTAAGTTTTTCATAATAATATACTGTTCAACTTCATCAGTATAAAAACTATCATATACATAGTATATGCTAGTTTTTATAATAATAAACTAAAAACATCTTATAAATATGACATTTTTATCTTGCAAAAGTGAGTGACCAGCTTTCAACACCGTAGTTCCCGATCTAATGAAAAAAATAGTGTTGAGCCTAAATATAAAACAAACCAATAGCATAATGTTAATGTACGGAACCCCAGTACATTTAGCCTACTACCGCAGCAATTAGCTTTAACCTTAGTTTATACCTCCGATAAAGGGAAAATCGACCTAAGCCCCTAAATATATATTTTTTGTTTTTAATCACTTCAGAAACATACAAGAAGCAATGTAAAATATAATCTATCTATTTATCGAAACAAAATTTTCATACTTCAATTTGCAAATGCTTATTTTCCTATCTCACTTTCATATGGTGCCATTTGCCTCTGTAATAGGAGGTTTCACCTTATTTGTTTTTTTTATAGTTATACTAGGAGACTAGTCACAGGCGTAAAGTGATTCCAAAAAATATGAAGATATTTTTCGCTTGAACTTCAATCTAATTAATGTATGTGGGATGGTTCGCATTAAAACGCCGGGAATAACGTAAACTTCTTATAATATTTAAAATAAACAATTAAACACATTAACAACTTTTGCTCTTACGCCATATCTTTACATCTCCCGCTCTTTTGTTTTTAACACAATACATAGACAAGATCAACCATAGACATTAAAACATTGCTTTCTACACAAAAAGTTCCTACATGTATATCATTATTCATGAATAAAAAGAGGATCATTAATTATTAACAAAACAAAATTTTGGTGAGTACATATGTTTTTTATAGTTGTCTTATGAGACTAGTCAAAGGTGTAAACGCCGCGATAAGAAAAAAATATAAATGACGTTTTCTCGATTTTATAATGATTTCGGACCCAGAAGCGTCAACCCTGGTAGTAAGCTTCAGAAGCGGCACGATGCGATTTTTTATAAATGACTGTATCCTTTGGGTATCACTGTTGTTCGGCGCCGGCGATTGTTTTTCGATATTTTCCCAAACACTGCATTGCACAGATGCAAAAACTCAACGCACAACGTATATTTCTGCTGGAAACTCATTTTAGGGCGCCGTGGCAGAATGAGTATATTAATTTTACCAAAAAAAAACATTTTTCAGTGGCGATACAGCTATTTTAAATTCATGAATATTTACTTAGTATAGTCATAAAAAATATGCAAATGTAAAAAAAAAAATATCCCACTAAGTTTGTTAAAAACACCAAAGACAAGTCATTTACAAAAAATAGTAAGTATAATGCTCATCAGACATCTTACTATCTTCTTACTAATATTATACATACGAAAGTTTGTCAGTATGTATGTATGTGTGTATGTTTGTTACTTTTTTCACGCAAAAAGTACTGAACGGATTAAGATGAAACTTTAAGGTAATACAGCTTAGACATTAGAATAATAAATAGGCTACAATCTATGTAAATTGTATGTAATTTGGCCATAATATAATTAAAAAGATAAGTTCACGACGTCGACGCCGCTGGTGGAGTGCTTTTAGTCACACATAAAAAGTCAAGAGTTAAAAGTGCTTAATATGTTTTTTTTAAATTGAACAAGAATAAGAGAAGTTACATTAATTTAGTTTATTGCTTTTTTTTGTTCCTACTACCCAACGTCTTCAACCCTTCTAAATTTATTTTGTCTACGCTTGAGTTATCTTAAAAAAATAATAATAATATGGAACCCGACTACGTGTTATATATAAGCACACTTGGCTCGTTCTTTATTTTTATTGTTTTTGTTACTTTTTTGGTTATCTGTGGATTTCTATGCCGTAGCGATGTTTTTATTTCAGTTCTGTCCGTCAGCAAGCCGTGTTTATAAATACAGCCTGTTTTTTCTTTTTATTTATATTTGAAATATGTATCACTGAGAGCATGAAATTCCTCCAACATATTCCGCGTGCCATAGTGTAGGGTGAAAAATTTGGGGTACTGTAAAAAAATATAATAACAAATTCCTATTCTTTATTTCATGAATAACATTTTCTGAGATTATTTCTGGCGATGTTATTGTGATATCCCTTTATTTACCCTGCCATAATCATTTGAGCGCAGAACATATTATTATATTATACTAAGGTGGTATTTTTGTAAGTTTCGAGTTGCTATTTACAATGCAACATACCACACAGAGACAGACCGTGGTTGCGTGGCGGGGCGCCATAGATAATCCCGCTTCCGCTTCCCGCCTCAATATGTTCTGCGATTTTAACTTTGTTAGTTATTTTAAATAAATCGTTTCTAAAATAGATTTCTGTTCTGTTTTTGACCTTTGCTTAGTAAACTTCGATCAATTGAGCGACTAGTAGTATAAAAAAATATGTCTGAACAATTAAACTGATTCACAAGGACGTAGTTGTGGTCGAAATCTAGATAAAACGTCTTGACAAACATACGGTTAGTATCGTATGTTAAGATTAATATAGTCGGACAAGGATAAATAGTTATATCTGTCAGCTTTAGTTCAAGCCTACTGTAAGCGTGGCTCGCGCCGAGTCGAGCGCTGGGTCCGCACGGTGAGTTCCCTAGGGAAGCCTGCGTCGCCCCGTCTTCAGGAGAGAAACACCGGGGTCTATTTTAGTGGGTAGGGCCTGGCTTTGCCGAAGTAATGTTACACAAAATCCACTATTATGGGTTTTCATTTCTGTCAACACTTAACTAAATCTACTTTTCTTTGTAGCTTTAGTTCAATGCCTCTACCTTAAGTTTACGTTAAGTAAACTACAATAGTTACCTAAAGCAACTTGTATATTAAGTGGAGTTGCATTTGTATTTATTTAGGATGCTGAACTAAAATTGTATGTATACAGGGTTACTTTATGAACACCATCCAACCTTTTCCCAGACATTAGGCATCAATCGAAGACACCTTTTTGCAAAAAAAGGGTAGGTCTTTATAACTTTTACATTATTATGTTCTTCTGAATAAAGCGCAGGGGGAAGCGGAAGAGACTGCGAGCCTGCTGCCACTCGCGTCGCGCAGTATCAACGAAAATAGTGATTTTTTATAACATTAATAACTCAACATTTTAGTACTGAAGATTAGATTAGATTAGATTATTTATTTCTTATTACAAAAATACACATTGAATTACATTTGTTTATGGTCAATTAATGGATTTTCACAATAAGATCGTCAAAAATAATAAAATAGAATAAAATGAAAACAAAATAAGAAATAAAATAACGCAAAAAATCAAATTAAATACGAAAAGTCACAAAATAAAAAATGTCAAGGCTCAAAATCACAAAATAGAATATTAAAATTTATATAAAAATAGATGTCGTCAATATTAAGTCAAAAAAAGGTTTTCAAATAGAAAAATACGTACTTTGCCATCTTCTCCATAGATCCTCATATTTTAATTTGGATGGTGTTTATAAAATAGCCCTATGTAATCCCATGGTTTTCGTTTCCGCTGTTTGCACGCGGCTGTTACCGAAATTAAGAATATAAAAAACAGAGCGTCATTCAATTGTCTTTATAATACAGTTGCTATTAGAAGTTTAGCCGTAGAAGCTCAGCATGTCATTTCAAGAAATGGAATCCTGCAAAAACAGTTTTTTTTTATTATAAACCAAGTTATAACTGGGTGAAGGCATCGATGTATGAGCTAGATGTCCCAACCAAACAAACGAGCTACTAAAACTGTCCATTTGCCATTCATATTTGAGGATAACCATGCTGTTTCCAGGAAACTTTCGATATTGGACAATCTCTACTAATTGGCTTATGTTAATCTCTAAATGCACAAAGGCTTCTGCGGAATATGCTGGAATACCACGTATTTATTTACCCTAGAATCGTCGATTATGCCCGCAAACAGCGTGGCTTAACGTCCGGTGGTGATTTGCTTGTGGAATGATGGAATTAGGAGTTGCTTTGTGGATATTGCAAACGTAATATACAATGTGACCCGTTCGTAGTGTAACAAACTTTAAGCCTGTAAACTATAAATTAATCGACAAAAAACATTAAATAAGAGCTCGCAACTTATCATTGTAAATTTTACAGGGGTTTAAATTTTTTTAATGAATTAATTGAATAATGATAAATACTTTGTTAAAGGAAAATGAAATTAAAATAAGAGGATTTATACTTCTTCTCTCCAAAACCAATCTAACAACAAATTTTTGTTGGTCACTTTAAATTACTATCATCTATCTATCAAGATATACGATCGACTGCAAGGTGGACGGATGACCTCGTAAAGGCCTTTCAGGTTCCGGTGGATGCAGACCGCCGCAACCGGTCGCGAATATCTGTGGGGGAGGCATGTATTCAGCAGTTGATTTCTTGTGGATGCGAATGATGATAATGATACACCATCATACAGATACATATCTATCAGGGTGTGTGAAAATGTTTCAATGTATGTTTTTAATTACGTGAGAAATTAAATCTTTTTGCTTGGTAACATTGATTACTGTGAATTACATTCAGTCCTATGCACTAAGATTCAAGAAAACAAACGAAGCGTCCGTTCAGCAGGAATATAAACATTACACACAAAAGCATTGGTCTAATCCCAAAATCTCTCGGTAACGGACACCTACGAGCGCCGGTTCATAACAATGGGCGTGTTTGTTCACGCCTGCACAACTTGTAAACTTATTCACTTTGTAAGTTCACGGGTAAAAAACAAGCGCGTAGGGACGTGCGTAGGCTAAATAATACCGGTATATCACCGGTTTCCTAGTACAGTTACGTCAGCTAATTTATTACCGGCCAAGTAAGTTAGGTAAATTTTAAAAAACTCTGTTGTTTCAATGATTCTATCAGACAGAGCCGACGGCGGGTTGTATTACCCTGTTATGAGAAATGCTATATCCCTTTTCCATGTTTATCATGAAGATAAATTCAGCGGGTAACTAAACACTCAACTACACGTACAAAATTCAGAGAAGTAATCAGCTGAGATAATTCTTACTATTACAGTGGTTAACTAGTATCAAGCGGCGAGAGAGCTTAGCCCTAAGGATTTTTATCCACAAGGAAATCTTTTGTTTTTTAATAGTGAGCCTTTAATGTGGCTCTTGAATCTATGTAACGGTACCATGCATATTTCCTATCATGCCCGAATGGACCTAACACTTTTTGTAATCTGAAAAACGGTAGTGCAGTTTTATCTTTATTCCTAGTATTTTTACCATGTATATCACTATGTTTGGTGTAAATATTTTTTTTTTCTTACCAAAAAAATACAATCATAGATATATTGTTAAGCTACAGTGAAAATTCCTATTTCCTTGAAAAGCTCTAAGTGAGGCCCGTGCACCAAGTTTTTAAAAATAGACCTTTTTTTTTTATGGCTCGCTTCTGAAGGATGAAGATTGCTTGTATGTCCGCTGTCTGACCCCATTGACAAAATGCTGTGAAAGTAACTAAAATAGACTAAGCGAGCTGTGTATTGATAAAAGCCTTATTTTTCTAATGGCAAAAGCAGCTGAACTAAGACTACCTTAATGTTATGCTATTATGGTAAGACTCTTTACAACCGGTTGTCATTTGTTCCCCTCCCTACGGGTCAAAGGGAGCCAACCAACTTCCAAGACGGACCACAGCCATATTTCACTGGTTCGTAACGGAAACTCGTGATTTTTGAGACGCAGTCGCTTCGTATTAGTTGCCAGTAACATATGGACAGTCATAAGTCCTGGACGCGAGGAAATGGCGGAATAAAACATGATGCCCACGTTCAATTTTCATCACTCATATAGATTGGATGAAATAAATGTAACTAGTTTTTCTATGAGATTGGTTTTAAAGATTACCTTCATTGCAACAGCTGAAAGTATGTATTTTGAATTGAAGTATATTGGAGCAGTTTTTGCATTTTCGACCAAATCATATTTAATACATAGAACTCATGAATTTGTGACGACAATAAGGAAAGAGTCGAGATAGCGATGAACTTCTGCAACCGTGACTGATTTTGTGAAAATCACCACTGTCGCGGACTTATTTGAAGTCGTCTTTTTGTATGTTTAAATACTTTTTAAGATTTTTTATTTTAATATTGTATGATTGATTTTTGAAACTCTGTCTTTTTCCTTTTGTTATTGTTAGCTTTTTGCTAGCCATATTTTTGTGATATTCTTTTTTATATCAAATCCATTAAGTTCTGTTATTTTTATAGTTTTCATTGATTAGGATTACACTTAAAGTCCACCGTTCATGTTTTCGTCGTTTTTACACCTCACTTAATATTACTCTCCAGGCTACAGCTTTCAAAACCTGTAACAAAATACACCGGAAAGTGTAGTATTCTACATGAGTTACAAAATTAACAAAATTCTAGCTACTAAAATAAACGTACCATCAAAATAATAACATTCCAAACCCATTCCTCGTCGAATACATTTGAACGATCGTAAATTGTAGTTTTTACCTGCGCCCGTGTAGTGGGCTGTACGTTATTGAACCTTATTCATGACATCATAAGCTGTAACTGGGCAGGTTATTTTTGTGACTGACTGTGCAGGTGTTTACAATTTAACCTATCACTTGTACCTCTTTGGGAAGAGAATTGCAATTTTGGTAGGAATGCAATCAGTTGTACGTAACCGTCAAGTGTGAGACTTCACTTTTGTATGCACCGATTCTATCGGACAAAGCCAAGAGAAGTGTGTGAATATGTCGACCAAAAATGTAGTAGAATTGACGTACTCATCAGTACTACGACATTTTACGTACTACGTACTATAACGTAGTAACGTTATCTCGTAGACTTCTATGTATACCATACTTCTTTTTGTGAAACTGTTTGGAATCATTCTCAATGTTACGTTAAATCGCGCCGACATGGAACAAGTTATGCTTATGACTCTCTAGGACCGCCATGGCAAAGAATACTTAATAAAGCAGACGGCCATGGTCTCGTACGGTTTGATTTCTGAAACGTATCCTCTTATTAAGCTGTAGGGTGGAATTTAAAAGTGGTTCAACTAGGTTTATTCGACTACGCGCAAGAGCGGTGTTTGGTGTAACCTGCGACCTTAGGCTGTGTTAACAGCTTAGCACTTTGAATGTACGAGTACAATAGTGTTTTTACCTTACTGTACGATAGGGTTTTAACACTTGTTTCCTACTTAGCACGTACCAAATTAGAAGGAGTAAAACATTTATTTGGTGATAAAACAGTAAAATATCATAATAGTGTAGAGTTTTTTTTTTATATATTGCCCGTCAATATGACCTCACTCCACCTGATGGAAAGCGGTCGTGAGGTCCGGATATGAGGCTGACAAGCCCAGTCATTTAAACGAATCTCTGGGCTGGCCATACTCACCTTGAAGATGCCTTTTCACGCCCCGCTTGAAGAACCCGTGACTATAAGAGGAAGGAAACACATGTGCTGGAAGGGCGTTCCACGTCTGGATGGTACGAAGAAACGAGTCACCGAACCTTTTAGTTCGGGCCAACAAATGTTGAATTGTGTGTGGGTGACGCCGTAGTCCAGCACGCGTGGTACGGGAGTGGAAAGGTGAGGGTGGGATAAGCTGGAATAACTCCTTAGAGCATTCCCCATTGTAGAAGCGATAGAGAACACTTAGCCTGGCAATGTCTCTACGCAATTAGAGAGGCTCAAGGGTCAAAGTTCCCTCTGGGTTTCCAATAATACGGACAGCACGCCGCTGCAACCTGTCGAGAGCTTCGAGTAGGTACTTGGCGGAACCGTCCCAGAGATGAGAGCAGTATTCCACATACGAGCGAACTTGTGCCTTATATAAAAGACAGAGCTGCCCAGGCGTGAAGAATCGTCTCATTCTGTCCAGGATTCCGAGTTTATGGGATGCAGTTCTAATGACGCTCTTAATGTAGTCCCGCTGGTTTAGGTTGCTACGAACATCCATGCCAAGGATGTTTAGGCTATCCTTAATCGGTAGCGGGGTGCTCTGAAGAGTGGGATGGGAAAGGAATGGCGACGCCTTTGCTGTGAATGCACACACCTGAGTTTTCTTGGCATTGAACTCGACAAGATTGCATGCAGCCCATTCTGAAATGCGGTCCAACACTCCGTCAAGCTCAACAACAAGACTTCGCCTCTTCTCCTCGATGTCAGTCTGCTTTGCCCCAGGGCGCTTGAAATAACGCGCGTGGACCGCGCTATCATCCGCATAGCAATGAATATTACCAAGAGATAACATGTCATTGATATGCAGAAGAAACAACGTTGGCGACAAGACGGAGCCCTGCGGCACTCCGGCATTAATCTGGAGAAAGCGTGATTTTCGACCATCGCAAAGGACACGAATTCTACGTCCCTCCGGAAATCCGGCGACCCAGTCGCATAGGCGATAAAATGGAGTGACACGATTTGGGACCAAAAGGCATGTACTCGCCATATGCCGAGGTAATATGAAGACACGGCGACGCTGGACGCTTCCGTGGATGCCTTATATTGGAGGACACTATATTGGAGACACTGTGCGCGAAAGCGAAATTATTATTGTTATAAATATCCTACTAATATTTTATAACGATAACGCGGGCGAAGCCGCGGGCGGAAAGCTAGTAAAGTTATAATTTACTTATCAAATTGATGACGAGACTGATGCTACACATTTAGCTAACGAAGCGACACACACAGCCAAGTAATGAGAACATCAAGCATCAAATGTCAACATTCGTTCTAACCTCTATCTAAATATTTACCTTGATATTATTCTGCAATTTCTGCAATCTCATATTCCCCTACGAGCATTAATTACAAGGCCCGGTAATGGAATACTGAATATCATGCCGGAGATGGAGTCAAAATCATACTGAGTTCCTTTATCAAAATCTCCTGCTCTTAAATGTAAGTTTTCCCGTCATGAAAAGCTAGGAATAATATTGAAAGGCTGATTTGACTTGATTTACAAAGATGTTTATTGTGAGAAAACAGTTATCCTAGGGCTCAATCCGGACTCGAACCCGAGTTTTCCATAATCCAGCTGGCTGCTCTCCCATAAGACCTAGCGGATTTGTCTAGTGTGTTTTAGGTTGTGAGCTGACGTTGTCAATGTTACAAGGCAAGCGCCTTTTAACAAAAAGTCAAATAAACATGAAAGTACATAGCTATTGGATTAGTGAATATTTATTTTTAGCATCTACCAAAGCACTATTTAAAAAAAATAAGTTTACTTAAAACAGTTCATTTGCTTCCAGTTTAAAATTTTTTTTTTTTTTTTTTATAATTAATATATATAAATAAATAAATAAATATGCGCCAGACAACACACCTCTTGTAATGGTCTCGAAGTAGGGATTATTAAGTCCCTGTGTTACGAGGTACCACACAAGGAAATAAGCTAGGGGCGTCTCCCAGCACACCCAGACCCGAGTCGATTCAGAAAAGATCGTTTCCTGAATTGACCCGACCGGGAATCGAACCCGGGACACTACGGAAATCGAGGCGAGAAACCGTGCTACAGCACACCACGCCAATCCAATAATTACCCCTCTTGTTCATTCGTTTTATGGGCACACTAGTAGTTATTTCAAAATCTCAATCGCAGAAAAGCCTTTCATCAGATCAGGCCAACCCGGCCCCTCTTTAGTTATTGGCGTGCTCTAAAATATTGGACATTAGGCTAATTGGCCCGTAGGCCTTTACTGCGCTACTTTTAGGCCTAAGTGAATTATTTTGCCGATACTGTGCAGAATTTCTGGCACACCTGTACTCTGTATTCATGTTGGTTCACCGCTGTAGATTCGTTTGAGTAAAAAGGTTTCAAACACATGAAATACATTAATGATTTGATGTTTTCTACATGTTCTATTCTTATCTTTTAACATAATAATTACATAATGGTATGTGGTGCCAATAAATTGTATGTTAACTTATGTTCTAAACACAAGTATTACACTGTTATGTTAGAAATGATACTCCGTCGTCATCCAAAATTCCTTATATTTCGTTATAATCGTCTGTACAGTATTCGCCGGTAACCGATAAAGGTCCAGTCAAAAGTCGGCGGTCATAAGCAAAAATGAGGTCCATCCGACCCGGACTAGTATTGCCAGTTTATTCACTTGATTCTTATCGATTATAACAATATTATTGAAATAATGAAAGTTTCACAATTAGATCTAAAATATTCAACTAATAAGTTATTGCAATAGCGCTTTAACAAAGCAATTTACACTTTTTAACAGTTAGTTGAGCTTTATTTGTTTTTTTTTATAGAGCGTCGTGGCCTAGGGTTTAAGCACCCCAATTCGAAACGTGGATCGTATGATCACGAGTTCAAATCTGGCTAGAACCATCATATTGTAATCATTGTTAAATTTTCGACTAAATCTCCGGTGATCAAAAACATCGATAAAAATAACCGAAACCAAGCCGGAACACGGCCGAAGGCTCACCAACGGCCACGTTGAGTTCTGATACCATTAGTAAAGAGTGTTCCGTTGACCATGATGGCAACAGCCACTTATCACTTACTACCCCGTTTGGGCGTTAGTCGTCAAGGTATGTTATGTTATGTTAATGCTACAAATTCCCAAACTGTCCAGGTCCAAGTTAAGATGTGGTTAATTGCACACATGTTACAAGTATTTTCACAGTACAAAATTTTACTTTAATAAAAGATTATTAATATATTTTTAATGAATATCAAAACAAAGGTGTGTGTATCACGATGACTTGTAAGCTAAAGTAAGAAAGTGTTAAATAGTATTCCTTTACAAGTAAGAACTGATATTAAGTATTTTAGTACCTACGTAAATATAATTTTATACTATTCTTAACAATTCCTTGTTATAGAAATCTGAATTTCTTACAAATGACTACAACGAAATCACGAGTGCAGTCTTAACGTGAAACAAAAGCTGTTCAAGAAAACAATAAGCTGGAAAATACAATGTTACAAACTCAGCCTCATTCCGGCACAAGAGCCAGTTGGAAAATAGCTCGCAAAATCAACACATAAATTTAACAATTCTGTAAACGGGTGCCGACTCAGGAAAACAGAGTAGACCCCATCCCAGCCCTCATTATCCCGAACGAGTGACATAATGACATGACGGCATGGGTCAATGTGAAGTATAATTTAGGACTCTTAAATTTAATTAATTCACGAATATAATGAGCGCCATGTTCAATAGGCACCGGCAGCGCGTGTACTGCTCTTGTTTGTTTAATTCATTGCCTATACCCAAGATATTATTTTCACAAACAAACGAAAGTAGGGAAGCGAAGTTAATATTGAGACCAAGTATAGATAGTGCTGTCCCACTACTGGGAATCTAAATGAAGTCATCTATCATTGAAGTTATTGTTCACATTGATGGGACATGTCTTCATCAGCACGATTGACAAATGCCGGTTAGTGATCAAGAACCCAGAAATCCGAAAACATTTCTGGAAATTGATCCTTAGATCTCTGGATTTATTGTCTCACTATGTCACTTGTCTTTGTTATCGAGGCATCAAACAAACCTATACATATTGTTAGGACTGCCTGTTATATTGCCTGCCTGTTGAATATAGAAAACTCTGATCTGCTGCCTCGCCCCGCGTCAATGCAGCGTGAAACATGGATCAATATTAGCAGGATTTCTGGAGTAAGCAGAGACCACATCCTTAATTTGCTACGATCCTGTCCACTTGCTGCTTTTCTTCCACTCTTATTGACCCGCGGGGCTAAGATGAGAAAATTTCGTTATGCATTAAAACTCGGAGAAAAAGCGTAATACATCTCTCCCCTTTCGACCCTTTACAAGAACGTCAAACAAAAACATGTGGTGAAACATGCATTTACTCTGAATTTGTATTTACAAGAAGTATTTTTTCCAACATTTGTAAGTATACGGACTTTAAACAAAGGGCGTCTTTTCCACAGCTAGGTTAACAAAGTGCCACTACCTTAGGGTGTTTTTAATATCATGAAGATTTCATCACGCAGGCCGCGGGATTGCGAATAAAATGTTCGGTCTAGACAGAAACCCCCTATTAGTTGTAAACCCTTCATTCCGTTTAATGTTACTGAACTTTATCTGTTTTGCGCTTAGGACCGCTTTTGATTAAATGCTGCTATGACATAACTCGTAAAAAAATATTAGCAAAAGAGAGCCAAGTTAGCTGTATGATAACCATTTTTTTAAATTGATTGATTACTCACACTGTGACTCTACCTCTAGTGTCATAAGTAACGTTTTAACTGAGAAAACCCAGCTGTAAACCCAACTGTAAATAAGTAACCTTTTTCAATGTACCAAAATGTGACTAGTTTTCATGTAAATCAATTAGATATTTTCATTCAAAGTATCGGAAGTGTTGTATTTAAGTTTATAAGGTATTACGGAAAAGTTCATATAAATTCACGAAGAATAGTCCTATAGATGCGAAATGAAATAATGCGAGAGACAACACACTGCTATCGTCAAAGTAAGGATAAACATCCTTGTGTTTCGAGGTACCAAACCAGACGGGTACTCGTTCACCAGTTGACGTGTGATGATCTAAAAACATAATTGTCTCATTCCATCTTGGCTGTAAGCGCTGCCACGCGCCTCTTGCTATCCTCTTATTATTGTCAACTCCAAGCTCGCTTCGTTGTCGTATGCAGAATAAATGGCATCTGTTAATACAGCGAAACAACACAAGTTTCTAGCTCTGATGAGTACGCTCTTTTGCTTTTTACTTAATATAAACTGTAACGTGGGATTGCTATTTAGTACAATGGCTGGCTGTGTACGATTAATATACCTATTAACAAAAAGGTTTTGAATTGCCTTTTTTAACTTAGAATTTTTGTATCTAGATATGGAAATATAGTATTTTGTATAGTGTTTCATCTAGTTGTTTAGATCTATCATGTTTTAGCTAGTTCATCTACGCCGAGGATCTGGCTCTCGCATCCCAGGGGCAATCATTCAGTGAAGTTGAAAATAATTTAACCGCAGCCCTTGAGCAGCTTAGCTGCTACTACGACGCCAATTCTCTGCGGCCCAACCCCACAAAGACTCAATCCTGCGTGTTTCACCTGTGTAATCGAGATGCCATGAGAACCCTCAACATATGCTGGCAAGGTGTACAGATGGCCTACTGCTCCCACCCAAAATATCTTGGTGTCACACTGGACAGGGCACTTACATACAAATCTTACTGTGCTAGTACCAAACAAAAGGTGGGTTCTCGAAATAACCTCCTGCGTCGACTTGCCTGTACTGATTGGGGAGCATCACCTAGAGTTCTGGCGTTTGTATAAAAATGCTCATATGATTTTCCCAGAGAAATGACGACATAATACCTGTTATTAGCATCAACGTTTTTGCGTTGCAACATCTCGTCTTGCAATTGTGAGCGCAGTCGTCACTTATGCACTTTGCTGACGTCACTACATGCTCATGAGACGTCAACAATGCGTTTGTATTGTTTGCACAAGAACGTACTTGTGTGACATGCAAGTTAGAATCTTTTTCGAGTGCCAAAAGGATGCTTTTGAATTTTGCAAGTAGTTGGCAGATTTAGCTCGCTTGTACTCGTAGATAGTGTTTTTATCTACCGTCTGGACTCACTTAGTCCTGCCCATTTGAAATATCTGCCTAATAATAACCTACCTTTGTACCTTTTGGTTTACTTGTCTATAAATGTCATGAAAATGGACAGATGCTTGTATCATTAGTTCAATAGGGTATTTGACTATTTTTTTTGTTAAGGTGTTATCGGAAGACCTCTCAGAAACACAAACATTGGTGAGAAAACAATATTTTGAAAGCACCAAAACGCCCCGAGATATAGCAATTTTAATAATCATATTTTTGAACAGGCCCAAAACGCTCCCTACAAACTGCCGCTAGCAAGTGACGTCACTTCTGCTGCTGGACTTTTCTCGGGCATTTGACTCAATAAATATCTCTCTTCTGCTGGCCAAGCTGGCATATTATGGCCTTGATGCGCGCTCCATCCAATGGTTTGACAGCTACTTGACTGGCAGGATGCAGTACGTGAAACTGAAAAATGCAAATGGATCTAGTGTGCAGTCAGCTCCACTCCTCGTCACACGCGGTGTACCACAGGGATCAATTCTGGGCCCCATACTCTACATACTGTACAGCGCTGACATCATTCACAGTATTCATAACTGCCAGTATCACTTGTACGCCGATGACCTACAGCTCTTTCTGCCATTTCGTCCTGGGGCCCTATCACAGGCCATGGCGACCATGAATGAGGAATTAGTACGGCTCAACACTTGGTGCACAGCCAACTGTCTTGTCCTCAATCCCAGGAAATCTAAATTGATGATAATGGGCTCAAAATCTAACACTCAAAAAATCAACCCTCACACACGGGGCAAGAAACTTAGGACTATTCATGGACAGAAATCTTAATTTTGAAGTGCATATTGCCGATTGTGTCAGAAACTCATTTTACAGACTAAAACTGCTATACAGAATAAGACCATTCCTCAGTGAAGCAATCAGGATCACTTTATGTGAAACATTGGTTCTCGCTAAGCTAAACTATTGTGACACAGTTTACGGGCCATGTCTGTTGGCCAGATCAGTCAAACTGATACAGCGTGTGCAGAATGCTTGTGCTCGCTTCTGTTTTTACATTCCGCCAAGAATGCATGTAACCCCCTTTCTTAACTCAGCAAGCATGCTGAAGATGGAGGCACGCAGAAAGCTTCATCTCGCCACTATGTTGTTTGGAGTACTCACCACTAAGAAACCCAAATACCTGTGGGACAAGCTTGTATGGGCTCAGGGGCAGGGCGGGTGCCACAGAAGATCGTGCACACACATTTTTGTAACGACCAAACATCGTACCACGGCCTTTCGTGGGTCTTTCAGATTTGCCGCTTCGCGGTGCTGGAATGACCTCCCCCCACCAATGCGCGACCTGAAAACAGTCAACTCATTTAGAAAAACTTTGAAAAAGCATCTCATAGCAAAGCAAATTTCGGACCCACAATATAGCCAATGTCTCACCTCCGGGTTGTTCACGACGCGATACGCTGGGGGGCTCTAATCCAATCATATTTTTTTCTCGACTTATTATCCTGCTCTTTTTCTTCTTCGCATCTCTGATGGATTTGCTGCCTTTGATGGTAACTTTGTCTTTGCACGCGGTTACCATTCAACGAGGCACCACAGATTACAGAGGAAGACGTGGCAATAGGTAAGTAAAAGTCACTAGTAGAATATCTGTCACTATGACAGCTGACCTACCACAGATTAAACACACTTAAATTTCTGTATTATTCTTTTTTAAAGACGATACTGGCCACGAATAACTCATATGTGTTTTTTAGTTTCAAGATATTTATTTGCTAAGAATGGGTAGTTCTCAATTCAGTAAAATAAACATGTAAAAATATCCAATTATCATAGTAATATTACTTCACTTCGCACTGTATCATAACTCAGTCAAAAATGTATGCTCACACTTCATTCTATGTTCTTCTTGCACTATAATTAAGTACATACAATTTTATTTATTAAATTATCTTAAGGACGGACGACCACATCAGCAGGCCCTGCCAGAATACCAGCGTCTCTGCCGTGCTTGCACTGCAGTGGCACATGCTGAGGCAGGGTCCTGATTGGCCTACTACTTCATTCTGTTGGAATGAATTGACGACCGACTTGGTGTAATGGTTAAGAAGTTGGCTACTACACCAGAGGTCGCGGGTTCGATCCTTGCACAGTACAAACATTTGTGTGCATGAACATGTCTGTTTGTACTGGTCTGGGTGTCTCCTATGTATAATAAGTATGTATTTACAAAAGAAAATGTATTTAAGTATGTTTATCCGTTGTCTAGTATCCCATAACACAAGCTTTAATTAGCTTACTTTGGGGCTAGATGGCGCTGTGTGGAATAATGTCCAGGGATATTTATTTATTATTATTTATTATTCATTGTTAGTTTTTATTCCCTGTATTGTTTCTTTGCATAATGTACCCTCTAGTCTAAGCTAAAATTGTGTTTTGGGTCAATAAATGGTTTTTCTTTCTTTCTTCTTTCTTTCTTCTTTCATTGGCTATCTATTTCTTTTCGTTCTGCAAAGGATTTGTTCAGCAGCTATATTAAATTAAATTATTTTAAGGCTATGCTTTCCCAAGATTGTCAATATTTGATCGACTTCGTTTGAAGATAACTACTAAATTAAAATATATTTAAGCAAATGAAAAACTGTACGAGTAGGTCAGTGTCTTTAACTAAGGCGACAACTTTTCCAAAATACGATTTCACCGATGAAAAAAACACAAAGAAGTACGTCGAAGATTTTTTTGTGTTTTACTCTCAAATATTCATTATTATCAATTTGCAGGTGAAATATAAATATATATAGACAGGTCTTTGTATATTCTAGATCGACAATCATGATCACCCCTAGAAATCCGTCCTCTGCTGAAAATTGACTCTCTCAAAGAATAATCTTTAAGTACAAAGGTTCAGGTTCAGGTTGTAGGATGTTGCTGATACATACAACGCGTGACATATAACCTTAGTAGCACCTAGCAACGTGAAGCTGCTGGCGGTCAGGACCTGTGAATTAAGATGCGTCTCACATTTTTCAATTACTTTAGCATCCGTCGATTGTCAGAACTGCACTGCTCATGTGCTTAACCCCTCAGCACATGAGTAGTGCAGAGTCGAAGTTTTAATAAGAGCAGTGCAGAATCAAAGTTTTAACAAGAGCTACAGATAAATAGCTACGACAGGTACACTACTGTGCGTGAGTGAGTGCGTGAGCCCTAGCCCTAGATACCACTAGATATATATACCGGTTTCTCTGCGTAAGCCACGAGGCGACCTGTCACAGCAGGGTTGTTGAAACTTTGTATATTTTCTCGTGTGAGTTTATCAACAGGACGCACCCCTTGTAGATTACCTTGTCACAAAGATGTCATTAGAAATCCCTTATGGCTAGAACTCCCTTAGATACACTTAAGCTATCTGGTAATAAATATTTATATTCGCATTGGCCAGGCTGTTCAAACGTTAGGGAGGCCTAATGGGTACGATAATAGGTTCGTATTCATAGAATAAACGATAATATCCCTTTTAAAGACCACCACTACCATTATTCTCCTAGTTCGGACGAATATGCGAAATAAACAATATTTTATTAGAGCCGTCAAAAATAAGGAAAAAGAGGCAAAGAAATTACGCAGTGAGTTCAGTAGGTTCAGTGCTATTGATGACATAGCGTTACACGGTTACGCTTCGGGCGAAAATAACTGCTAGAGTTACTACGAGGTCAGTAACCTTGTAACTTAAGGCGGCGTTATTGCAGATTGCTCGGAAAACCCTTTTTTTCGATTCAATGGTTTAGGTGTTCATTTTTTAATAATGGTCTTAAAAAATATATACGATACGCTTAAGGCTATTATCTAGAACCTGTGCTAATTTGATACATGATAGGTTGTACTTTACTCGATCGTAAAAAAATAATAATTTTAAGAGTTTACTTCGCATTTCTGTCAGTGGCAGACATTAACTTAGAAAAAGGGTATATTATGCAGCCATTCAGTATTTTTTTTATTTTTATTGAAACATCAATATTATTGAAAAATTCAGCAAAAACTTAGACTGGCTCCAATGATTTTCCTAAAATGGATAGTGCACGTCGTACATTAAGCGATGTGCTAACAATTTTTCACAATATGTTCATGCTCAGTTTATTTTAGCCAGTCCTGTTGATTACCTCTTTACAAGTTTAAATCTACAATCAAAGCAAAATTGATGAATCTTATGGGTATTTATGAAGAGGATTACTTGAACAGCAAGAGTTTGGTGATAGTAGGATTATTAAACTTCTCTGCTCAGTAGGTTTTTTTTTCGACTTTGCTCTGAATATATCGGTTGTAAAACAAAACAAAGATCAAAAGAGTAACTATGTTTCTTGTCGGAATCTTCCTGATAGAAGCAGCCAGCGAACCGATTGAAGATTCGTATTAGGTTTATGTATTTTAAGTACTACTCTAGTATTATTTCAATTACGTCTATATTATTGATGTACTTTTACGTTGTTGACATGTCATAAGTGCTCTCTAGAAGCTTAAATGATTTAAAAATATATTTGTTCATTCTTTCTTTCTTTCGAAGTCCTTGTAATTCAAATGTCATTGTCTGGACCCTGTTTCAATTAATTCAAATGAATCTTAAGATTCAATAACAGGTGTCAACAGAAGTCGAAAATTTTTGGCACAATACGTGCGCCATCTATTGTTGACTAGATTATTTAAGGCCAAACATTAAAAAATAGTTGTAACTGCAATGAGGTAACGACTAAGGAGAAAATATTATGAAATAAATGGCGGTAATTCTTCAGAGGGGTATGTCCCCCCGCAGCATTTGTCAGATTTTGACAGAAATTAAGTTTGAAATCTCTTCGTGGCTTCCAAATATTTAATCTGAATTAACATGAATACAAATTACAAACAAACGCGAGGGCGTAAGTTGATATGTTGTTTTAAAATGTCAATTGTTTTTTACGATGGTACTTGGTTTGGGTCGGCATTCTGTTCTATAAGAGTAATTCATTTGTAAGTAGCAGGTTTCCGGTGGTCATAACCAAATTATTGAGTGTAAAACTTGGTATGTATGGTTCCTAATTTACTTAGAGTTTAGTGAAATCTTGATTTGTATCACGCTAATATATTATTTAAATGAAAAAATATAGGTTCGGTTAGGTTAGAACTGCGACCAAACAACGCACTCGCGGCCGCGAGTGCCAGAACCACATTATTGAGTGAAAAACTTGCTATGTATAGTTTCTAATATTGTAATTTAATATGTATAATCTGTGCAACTGAGATAAAGATGCAAATCGTTTGCGAGCAATTGACTCAAAAGGAATGGTACTCGTATATTAAAAAAATACGATACGATAAATTTGACTAATAATATATTTTGCGTAAAATATCTTTTGGCAACTGAAACATTAGATCAAATGAAAATTGGTAAAAATATATTTGGTAAAAGAGCTATTGCTCAAACGTTCACTTGGCAAACATAAGGTTTGCGTTGCAATTATTTGAGAAGGAATTATTTGCTAAGTGATAATTTGGGAAATTAAATTTTGCGAGAAATTGTTTGGGAAGTGATCATTTAGTCTTTTTGATGAAACGAAGAAGACCCTGCCAACTCGCATTAAAAAAACCTTAATCATTTCTCGCTCGTCGCTCGCATCGTGGTCTAGTGGTTCAGCACCCGAACTCAGATCGTGGATCGTGTGGTCCCGAGTATAAATCTTGCCAAAACCCAAATCTTTGTGTTTATTGTTAAATGTCCGAAGCTGAATGCTACTGGAAACCATGGAGCCGACTTTCCGCGTCCTCCTTTAATTTCCTAGAAGGATCTTAACGTACTAGTAGTCAGTAAATAAATATTCAAGCCTTCACTTGTTAATGCAAACCCTATTTCCCTAATGGACTCCGTAGTTTGAGCACATTTACCTTTTATACGCTTAGTCTTAGAGACTATCCAGATTGAATAATGGCGTGGATTTTAGGTAATCCTTCTCAAGGTATTGAAGCGGTATTGAAACTATCAGGGTTGTGTGAAGTGTTGGTATATGTAGTCGCCTACAAGAATTTTCTAATAATATTGCTAAACCAAAAATAATGAATACACACCTTCATGTTTTGGCATATCCCCACCCATGACCAACATTCATGTGGTGATTTGTGTTTGTTGTGTGTCTGGGTGTTATTTTCTATTTAAGTTTGTATAAAGAAATGTAATAAGAAATATAAGTATGTTTATCAGTCTCTGACACCCATAGCACAAGCTCTGCTTAGTTTAGGGTCAAATGATATTGGTGTAATTTGTCCCAGATTTTTATTTATTCATGTTTACTTAAACCTACTCCGAGCTATCTCAGTTTCTTGCGGTAGCTTCTCAGTAGAACCAACTTGACGATATCCGTTGTAATTTATTTTTGATTTTATGTGTTACTAGCTAGTTTATTAATATAGTCTGTTTAAATCAAAAAAGGTTCAATAATAATATATGAGAAAAAATCAACTTCGCGACACTCGTTTATTTCCTTTTCAGAACCACAAAACAAATTCAAATAAAAAGAATCTAAGACTCGATTTTCTCCAACGTGGTAGATTAAATTCGTAATCATACCATTTGGTATCACATAGGAATTTCATGAGAACCATACAATCTTCTTTTCAGCCGTAATGTCCTTGAAACCTGCGCCTAATCATAATTTAAGTGGTCTCATATACCTATGCCAAGATTATAAAAAAGAGCGAAGTGTTAGTGCAACCGTAGCGCTTAAGGTTCTGTATATATTTAATATTATATATTTTATAATATTTGACTGATGTGGTTAGGTTATACGTTGGTGGTACTGCATGTTCTACAATTTAACGTTAAGGATTTTTACGATCATCCTGAAAATAACCAGGATAATAGAGATATTAAAAGTTACATACATACATACATACTATCACGACTTTATCCCAAACGGGGTAGTCAGGGACAAGTGACTGTTGCCGTCATGGTGAACGTAACACTCAGAAGCCCACTTTTCACCAATGGTATTAGAACCCAACGTGGTAGGTGGTGAGCCTTCCACCGCTATCTGGGTTTTCCATCACCGGAGAGTTAGTCGGAAATTAAATTATGAACACAAAGATTTTGGTTCTGGCCAGATTTGAACTCGGGACCACACGATCCGCGATCCGAGTTGGAGTGCTTAACCACTAGGCCACGACGCTCTCTTAAAAGTTAGATTTCTATTATTCGGCATTCGAAATCGTCCCAGGATTTTCGTGTGAATCATTGATATTATGTTACGACATACAAATAGCTCTTCCGTTATTGGCTGGGTGACTGATAGACCACACACAGCCAAAACTTCGATGCGTAGGAATCTGAAATTCGGCATGTAGGATTCTTGGGGACTATATGGAAGTAGGTACTAAGAGAGAACTTTTCGAAATTCATGCAGGTACGGGCGTACAAATTCACGGGCAAAAGTCGGTATCTGAAAACTACCTGAGCCTTGCTGCTCTGGAAATTCATGATGGAGACCCAGAGCCCCAGGTTCAGTAATGAATGGCTGATGATGATTAAATTGAGATTCTAAAAACAATCGACAGTAAACTTAACTAGAAGCATATTACTATTGGCACTACTCTCGTTCATTGTAAATCCAGTTCATTAAAACATCATAAACGTAAATGTATTTATTTTAATACGTTTTGGTATTTACCCTACGAATTCTAAAAATAGCGCGACCCTGAGAAATATCTCTCTTTTTGAAACCCAAGTAAAATGTGCAGCCCTTATTAGGTTTGTTTTAAGGTATAATTTTGAAAAGCAAATATGCTTGATATTAACCAAATTCAGTAGCTTGGTATGCCTAATATAAAAATATTCTTTTGTCTACGCCCCGGCACTCCGTATTTCATTATATATTCACTGAATAAATGTAAATGTTGCTAGTCGACCACTTGTAGGTGGCTTGCTGGCTGTGCAATTTTAAACTGTATGTAAGAATCACTGAAGCTCGATCTAGGTTATTGAAACAGATACGCGGTAACTGAAATATTTTTTTTTGTGTTATTTCTTTTCCTGTCTTCAAGTGCCAAAAGTACGCTAAGGTTGAATTTCGTCAAGTATTGCAAATGTTTGAAATTTCCGTTTTTATAATTCGGAAAGAAAAGGATCGTGAGTTCGGTAAAACTAGTTAAATGTCTCAAGATCACAGAAGAGACAAGAGTGTACAATAAACGCTTGGAACTTGTAACGCGTGTATGCTTGATATTAACATACTTATACTTCAATTATTATAACATTAGAAATAAGAAGCATTATGGCTAAAATGAATGGCAATTTGCATTTGATGTTGCCATGACGATAACATACCTGGCAAAATTGAAAACCCTTTCCGCTACAACGAATGAAGGGATTACGTAACATTTAGATTGGGTAGAGTTACTATCGCTTGGTATGATGTTTGTTTGTATGTTTCTGAATTATTACCACATTTGTTTTACTTTAAGCTTAACTGATGAGACCTGTGTTGCTTTGTGCTTTATTGTATTATGCAACATACCTAATCAAACACACTTATATAAAATTCGCTGATACTAACAATTTATTTAATGACATACAAAACTACAGCGTCTCTGAGAGTTATAAATGTCAACCGGAGCAATGTTTGGGTATTATAAAAAAACCGTCTATACATTTGAAAATACTACAGCAAAATATACGCAGCATAAATAAAAACTTTAACGAATTTTGTACCTTGTTAAAACGTTTGAATATCATCTGTGATATTTTGGTGCTCTCTGAATGTTGGTTATCATGTGTTGGAGCTTTACCTTCACTTGAGGGGCATGAGTATTTTAGGACTACAAAGAACTACAATCAGAACGATGGAGTCGTAGTTTATGTAAAAAAGCAACTAAAGTTTAAAATTGAGGAACCAGATATGTGTGAAGGAAATTGTTTACTGATAAAATTAGGCGCAAATACAGTTTTAGCAGCTATCTATCGGCCTTGTGAGTTTAAAAACATTAACAAATTTTTGGTATCATTAAAAAAAATATTGGAAAACTTAAAATCATACAGTAACATTATTTTGGTAGGAGATATTAATATAAATTTGTTTAATTACGACGAGAATATTGCTGAATACCTTGATATAATAGCTTTTAATGGACTTTTTCCGGCACATAATCTTCCGACTCGAAAAGACAGCTGTTTGGATCATGTAATGATAAAAACAAAATGCACTTCTTTTACATTGGTCCTCGAAACAGCTATAACTGATCACGAATCAGTTTTGTTTTGCCTAAACACAGTACCTGCTAGACATGCACATCAACGAACTATTCAAAAAACAGATACCAAAGGAATAGTGGTAGACTGTGCAAAAGAAAACTATCAACTGGTTTATGAAAACAGTGATTTAAACTTTGTAACTGAGCATTTCGTTCAGAGTCTATCGAATATTATTTTAAAAAATACTATTACGCATAAGATTCCATGCAGACAACTATTAAAACATGGATGACAAAAGGAATACTGCGATGTTTGCGCAATAGAGATCACATGTATAAAAAACTTAAAAGATCTCCAAATGATGATATCTTGCGGATAACCTATTTACGTTACAGAAATTATTGCAGTAACCTTATTAAAAAAGTAAAAAGACAGCATGAAACTCAACTCTTAAACTCAGCAGGCAAAAACAGCAAGCAGTTGTGGAAATCAATAAATCAAATTACAAGTCGCCAAAAGTCTAAACCAACATCTCACGATTTATTAAGTATGTGTAATAAGAAAGACGCTTCTCTGAATGCTGTAAATTCATTTTTTGCTAATGTTGGGAAGGATCTAGCTGACAAAATTATCATTCCTGCTCAACCATTTAAAGTAGATACTGTCTCGCCAACCCACTCTTTTGTTATAAATGATACAGACTATCAAGAAATAATAAATATTATCGGAAATTTGAAAGGCAATTGCTCAGCGGGCTATGATGAAATCACAACAAAATTACTAAAAAGTATTCAAGGCCTTATTATCACCCATCTGGTGTACATTGTTAATGCGTGTATTGGAAAAGGAGTATTCCCGGATGCTCTCAAAAAGTCTGTTCTTGTTCCTATCCACAAAGTGGGTAATAAAAGTTGTATAGACAACTATCGACCAATAGCAATTTTAAGCACGTTTTCAAAAATCTTTGAAAAAGTCATAAATACTAGACTCTGTTCGTACTTAGAAGCAAATAAATTATTAGCTAATTCTCAATACGGTTTCAGAAGAGGCAAATCAACTAGCGATGCAGTACACGATTTAACTGATTTTGTCGTCCGTAAACTGGATGAGAAGAAGCGGTGTCTAACTATATTTCTTGACCTCAGGAAAGCATTCGATACGATTTCTATACCAATACTCCTAAAAAAACTTGAGGCTCTGGGGGTACGTGGACTTTCGCTCACTTTACTAACTGACTATCTAAAAAATAGAACTCAAAGAGTCAAAATTGGTGATTTTGTCAGTGAAGAAATTTCCACAGCTTTTGGCGTGCCACAAGGAAGTATACTGGGGCCGACTTTGTTTTTATGTTATGTAAACGATTTGTGCAACTTAAAGTTGGAAAATTGTAAGATTATAGCTTATGCTGATGACACATCTCTTACTTTCTATGGAGATACTTGGGAAGAAGTCTATCTTAAAGCACAGGCAGGATTTAACGAGGTTTGTCATTGGCTGGCCAGTAACTTTCTAACATTAAATATTTCAAAAACAAAATATGTTCTTTTTTCAATACGGCGAAATTTAAATTCTTCTCTTAATCTACACTTAACTGCCCATACTTGTTCGTACCCTCCACAAACTGACTGTTCTTACACATTTCTAGAACAGGTTCCAAAAATAATGTATCTTGGAGTTATACTGGATGAAACACTCACTTTTCAAGATCATATACTGGGACTGATACAAAAAGTTAGAAAACTAATATATATTTTTAAACAACTAAGACATGTTACTAATGGTAAAACCCTTAAATATATCTATATATCTTTATGCCAATCAATTGTTTCCTACTGTATTACAATTTGGGGAGGAGCAGTTAAAAGTAATCTCATAAAAATAGAAAGAGCGCAGAGACTAATACTTAAGATATGCTTATTCAAACCGATCCTATATCCAACCACTGCTTTGTACAATGATAGCGTAGTCTTAACGGTACGCCAGCTTTATGTATTGGAAACATTACTTAAGCAGCATCAAATAATACAGTATACGCAGGTCGAGGCGCAAATGAGTAGCCGTAGATATAAAAATGTATGTCAGACTGAATACTTTAATACATCCTTTACAAACAAATTTTTCTGTGTTCAAGGTCCTAAACTGTACGATAAGGCAAATGCACTGTTAAATATTTATGCTAAAAACAGATTTGAATGTAGAAAAACTCTATGCACATGGCTGAAAACCTTAACATACCAACAGACGGAAGACCTTATTAAGAAAATATGCATTAAGATTGTACTATTACTTTAAGTTTTGATTAGACTGTTTGGTTTATTTTTATTTTTATTTTATTTTATTTTTGCCTTTTGTCTTGTATAGGTAATATCAGACTGAATAATGCCTAAGGGTGGAGACCTGGTGGTCTGTAACACAAGTATTATTTTACTTACCATAGATCACCAGTCTCCACAAACAAGCACTATATTTGTAAATTTTTACCTTATATATATATTTTTTGTTTTTGTTACCTAACTAGTATTGTAACTACCAAATTGCTTGTTTGTGGTGAGAAATAAATGAATTTTATTATTTTATTATTATTAGTTATAGTGACTGTAAAAATGTGTTCGGATAAAAACCCCCGTTTCTTTTAGTTTTTTACATCGACAATACAGTTTGATGCAAGGCAAAATAATTTATTTAAGCAAAAGCCTCACAATTTCAAAAGTAACTTTACTTTAAATGAGAACAATTAAGTGTGACAGCTGCTATATAAGTAGACTTTAATAAATTCGGCATAAATCTTGAAAGTAAAAATGTTTATTGTACTTTTACCACAAAGTGTACCCTAAAAAAAAACCAACTTCAAAAAAAACTATTCTAAAACAAAGCACTAAAAAGTAAATAAATAATTGCGTATTCTTCTAAAACCTATACGATAATATAATGTAGGTACAATTGTTGTTATTGTTGGAGTCGGTGTCAGCCAAGGAAACACTACAATATACCTAGCAATATACCTATTTCTTACATATTACGTTTACGTATGTATGTAGGTAGTTACAAACCTACATTGACTGACACCGCCTCCAACAATAACAATAATTGTACCTACGTTATATTATCGTATAAGTTTTAGAAGAATACGCAATTATTTCTGTACTTTTTAGTGCTTGTTTTAGAATAGTTTTTTTTTTAAGTAAGATTTTTTTTTTGTTATAATTTTTGTTTATTTCTTGATTTTCAGTGAATAGTTCTTATTTATTTTATACATCGAAAAAGTATCGTCCAAATGCTCCTAAGAATTGAAGAGTTTTGTTACTTTTTCATGGATCCCATAATCAGAACCTTACCAAACTCTCATCAAACTACCCTTGAAGTATATCCTTTCCAATAAAAAAAATAACATCGAAATCGGTTGGCGTGATAATGAGTTCTTCGTCCATTTGTCGCGCATTTTATCTATCTAGATTTAAGACTTATATGGTTTCCTCATGGATGCCACTGTCAGAACTAGAGAATGAGACCATTCGGAAAGTACCAGCTTTCAAAATAAAAAAAAATGATTAAAATCGGTTCACCAACCAACATAAAAAAAAAACACACAGCCGAATTGAGAATCTCCTCCTTTTTTTTAAGTCGGTTGAAAAGAACCATTTTTTACTTCTGTCTGTCTAGACATTGTCATGTCATGTGTCATCTCAATACATTTTTTTTACGCGAACGATAACGTAAATTTAATGTGGCAACTCGTGGTAGACGTACAGGTCTGTTAATGGTCTCGGTAGCTCAGTTCGAAGAGCTCGTCGTTTGGTTAGCGAAAGGCAGTTGGCTTAAGTTCCACCTGATAACTACCAATACTATCTTTATAAGGAAAATATATAATTTTAGTCTGCTAGTTCTAATAAATCAATAGTTTATTTACTGTCCCACTGCTCGGCAAAGGTCATCATAGAATTCAAGTCATCGCCACAATTTATGAGGATTGGTTTAGTAACCACGCTTACCAAATGTGGGTTGAAATGACAAACCAGGGTTGAATTAGATTAGATAAATTTTCGTCAAAAAGAACAATAATTAAGGAAAAAATCATAATTACAAGTCTAACAGAAATTACACCTGAGTCAAATAAATTTTAAATTCCCAATGCAAAAAAATAAAAATGAAACATTGAAATAATTATGCGCCAAAACACACTTTGTCCAACATGGAATTAGACCTCCAGATTTTTGGCCGAGCACCCATCCCCCACGAAGGAGCCAAGAGACACTGTAATGTTTGTAATGGGAAAATACCTGAATAGAAAAATAAGGAAGGTTTATTTTCCGATGCTCTCAAGTCTCAAAGTCAGCAATGGAGCCTCCCGGAGCTGACGATGCAATAATCCGCTATTACGGACGGCCTGAAAGGGTAAACATCCTCATAACTTATTTTTACATGCGACGATACAGCTATTCAGCGATTTTCTTATAGGGAACAATCGGTTATACTGGTCTGAACCAAAGTTCCGTATAGGACGCGTTTGAGAATGAAAAGTTATAAGGAACATGCTATGAAAAGGATTGGAAATAAATACTACAGGGAAATCTTACTATCTTACTAATATTATAAATGCAAAAGTTTTTGGGGATGTATGTATGTGTGTGTGTATGTTTGTTACCCTTTCACGCAAAAAATACTGAATGGATTTGGATGAAACTTTACAGTAGTACAGTTTATATACAGACTCATAGGCTACAATTTATAAAGATTTTATGTACACATGTTACAGAAATGAAAGCTAGTATTAAATAAAATATCCTACAAAGAACGTACCTTGCCTTTTATATTTTTAATTTATTTTCAACTAGCTGACAATTGCGTTCGCGTGGACTGACCCCCGTATCCACAACGCTAATCAAAAGTTAAGGACACGTTAAATTGATGCTGGCCTGTCAAATGTCGATAGAAATGAAAGGGACAGCTATATGTAAGGACTGCTCAGCTTTGATTAAGGTTTGTGGAATCGGGCTTCCACAAACCTCAATCAAAGCTGAGCAGAAGAGCTTAAGACTCACTTAAAATGTTCACATGTATATAAATTTAAAATAGGTACTTTATAACTCAATAAATGATTATGATTATGATAATTTAATACAGCTTAATTACTTACATAACATATTAAAGATGTAATTATTAGATGCTCGTACGGAGCATATTTTTCCCTGAACATAATATAAGAAAAACAAACACGAAGAAGCAATCGCACTTTTTAATTCTTAAAAAAACATTGGTGTTTGACTCGTGACAGTCATCTCGGCTGCAATTATAAAATGTTGAGGTAGGTTAGAGTTCAGTAGATCAATAAAACAAGGAAATAAAATGTCTAGTTTCCTTAGCAACCAAAATAAGACTACCTACGATGCGACACAGACACTTCTTATTTATGAGATTCCTTCGATCTACATTCAGAATAATTTACGTGCACTCACTCCGTGCTAAGGATTACAAATTTAAATAATGCCGCAATATGAAGCCACTGTCTGCTTAAGAATATTGGAGAATTTACATGCGACTGTGCGCGGGGGCGTATGTAAAGTGATACGGCGCATAAACGTACATTAGGCAAAGCGATAACTAATTATTATGCAAATATTATTTGCAATAATGCATGATCATGTATCATGCGGGAAAGCGTGAACAGGGTAACAGACTAAGGCGCGAGATACCCTTAAATGGCAAGCAGAGATCGTGGTCTCCTGTCTCGGTCTCCGGTCGAGTCATCTTTACGTGAATAAAATGGGAGGTGTGGTAAAAAGATGAAAAGTTGGTCGTTCATGTTACTAAAATAGGACAGTGTAAGGTTTGTCATATCATTTCCTAAACTTTAAAAAAGAATTAAGTAGAAAATACAAAATAATGCACACGATTTTCTCTATCTTTTTCTCTCTAGTGATAACCGGTTTATAAAATTGTAATAAAATTGAGCTGTTTCAATATAAGTTATTACTCTTCTATCACTTAACGTTTCGCAGTAAAACGGCACTAAAAGCTGTAGCACTATTTATTTCCTTAAACTTTCATGAACTGCCACAATTTCCTGCAAGTAAATCGTTTTGGCATGACGCGTGGCATGTTTTGTTTAATGTCGTCCACCGACGAATAAATGCGTCCACGTTGCGATACGTGGTGCGCAGTGGAAACAATAAGGAAGGCGGCGACGGACGATAAATAACGTCGCAACCGGCGGAATGTTGCCGCTGGACCCGACACACTGCGAAGGAACTTCAGCGATTCTTGTCACGGATTTGCGAGAAAATGTATTTAGGTAGTTACATTTAAGTTCATCTAACTGTTGAACATAGGCTCCTTGTTTTTGGTCTGTCTCCGAAAAAGTGACAAATATGTGACTAACACCAGCATACAGAAACGACAGTCAAAGTTGAGCAAACCTCAAATGTAGTTACTGCCATTATGTGACAGGAAAGCATCGATTGAGTCGAGCGTAAATTATCAGAGTTTACTGCAGTCTTGGAGATGTAGTTCGATTGAGCCATTTATTTTTCCTGCAATATCCTAAGAAGATAATATTATTAATTGGAGCATTTCTTCATTTTGCCAATTATACCTAAGACTAAGTTAGTTTTTTTATTTTGGACTTTATATTTTGCTCTATTCTTCTATTGTTCTAGTACAAAAAAATAAACATCATCTCACGTCCATTGCACAGCATTAAGAGCTGGCGTTGCGGCCGATCAGGCCCAGATCCTCAAGCGCCGCAAATACTCGTCACTACTTCGTGACAATGAATTTGTGGTGGAAACGCTGGGCCCGTGGAGCTCGGACGCGAAACAACTATTTAAAACTATCGCGTCTAAATGAGTCCACGCTTCGGGTGAACCTAGAGCTGGACCGTACTTTACACAGCGCCTGGCGCTAGCCATCCAGCGCGCTAACGCTGCCAGCGTCCTGGGGTCAATGGCGCAAGTGCCAATTTTAGACGATGTTTTTTTATTGTCAATATTTAATTTTAAGTGTTTTTCTAATTATTGTTTTTCTAAGTGTAAATATTTTTAGTTATTTCCACAAAGTAGATTAACCAGTATATAATTATTAAATACACAAAAAATATCGTTTATTAAAACATCAACATATTTTGTTCCAAGTGTGACACAAGCCGAGCAAAGTGGTAGCGTCTTACACATAGGTGCATTCGTCCGCGACACGAACGCGGTTATTTATCTGGTCGCACGTTCCGTTTTATTGCTCACGCTGTCGGTTTGCTGGTCATTATTGACTGTCAGAATGTGTTAAACGATTCTCAAAATATTTGATCATTTATCACTATGATTATGAAACATAACTCAAACACAACAACTAGCTCGGCGATAGATCTCCAATAAAGTAGTTAGCTTAAGTACTTTGACGTTCCCACTGCTGGGCAAAGACCTCCATCATTTAAATCAAGTCATAGTAAATCTCCGCTTGTTGAGGTCAGATTACTTCGGAGTGCGCTATCCCAGATTTTCCTTATTTTTTTTTTTTTTTTTATATTGCCCGTCAAGATGACCTCACTCCACCTGATGGAAAGCGGTCGTGAGGTCCAGATATGAGGTTGACAAGCCCAGTCATTCAAACGAATCACTGGGCTGGCCATCCTCACCTTGAAGGCCTGCAGAAATGCCTTTTCACGCCCCGCTTGAAGAACCCGGGACTATAAGAGGAAGGAAACACATGTGCTGGAAGAGCGTTCCACGTCTGGATGGTACGACAAAGAAACGAGTCACCGAACCTTTTAGTTCGGGCCAACAAATGTTGAATTGTGTGTGGGTGACGCCGTAGTCCAGCACGCGTGGTACGGGAGTGGAAAGGTGAGGGTGGGATAAGCTGGAATAACTCGTCAGAGCATTCCCCATTGTAGAAGCGATAGAGAACACTTAGTCTGGCAATGTCTCTACGCAATTGGAGAGGCTCAAGGGTCAAAGTTGTCTCTGGGTTTCCAATAATACGGATAGCACGCCGCTGCAACCTGTCAAGAGCTTCGAGTAGGTACTTAGCGGAACCGTCCCAGAGATGAGAGCAGTATTCCACACACGAGCGAACTAGTGTCTTATACAAGAGACAGAGCTGCTCAGGCGTGAAGAATCGTCTCACTCTGTTCAGGACTCCGAGTTTACGGGATGCAGTTCTAATGACGCTCTCAATGTAGTCCCGCTGGTTTAGGTTGCTACGAACATCCATGCCAAGGATGTTTAGGCTATCCTTAATCGGTAGTGGGGTGCTCTGAAGAGTGGGATGGGAAAGGAAAGGCGACGCCTTTGCTGTGAATGCACACACCTGCGTTTTCTTGGCATTGAACTCGACAAGATTGCATGCACCCCATTCTGAAATGCGGTCCAACACTCCGTCAAGCTCAACAACAAGACTTCGCCTCTTCTCCTCGATGTCAGTCTGCTTTGCCCCAGGGCGCTCGAAATATCGCGCGTGGACCGTGCTATCATCCGCATAGCAATGAATATTACCAAGAGATAACATGTCATTGATATGCAGAAGAAACAACGTCGGCGACAAGACGGAGCCCTGCGGCACTCCGGCATTAATCTGGAGAAAGCGTGATTTTTGACCATCGCAAAGGACACGAATTCTACGTCCCTCCAGAAATCCGGCGACCCAGTCGCATAGGCGAGGTGGCAGACCATATGCCGGAAGCTTGGAAAGAAGCGAACGATGCCATACACGGTCGAAAGCTTTGGCAATGTCAAGGCTGACGGCCAAAGATTCCCCATGCTTGTCCATAGCCTCCCCCCAGATGTGTGTTACGTACGCTAGAAGATCACCCGTAGACCGTTTTGGTCGGAAGCCGTACTGACGGTCGTGAATGAGAGAGTGATCCTCTAGGTAGCGGATGAGCTGCGTGTTTATGATCCGCTCAAACACTTTAGCTAAAACTGAGGTTACGGCTATTGGACGGTAATTGGCAGGGTCAGACCGGTCCCCTTTTTTGGGAACTGGTTGAACGTTCGCCTCCCTCCAAGACAACGGCACAAGACCCGAATTGTAGGAGAGGCGATACAGGCTAGTGAACACTGGAGACAACTCCGCTGCACATTTCTTCAGCACCACAGCTGGAATTACATCAGGGCCACTGGCTTTCCTGACATCGAGTGACTGCAGTTCGGCACGAACATCACACTGCCTGATACGAATATCAGGCATTGTGGAGCCGCACTGTGGAATATCAGGCGGCGCAGCACCGCAGTCATCGATGCAAGAGTTTGCGGCAAAGAGGTTAGCCAGTAAATCGGCTTTCTCTTGCGGCTGATGAGCCAACGATCCATCAGGGAATCTCAGTGGGGGCAGCGAAGGCACGCAGAAGTTAGATTGCACGTGTTTAGCCAGTCGCCAGTAGGAGCGGCTACCTGTAGGGTGCGTGATGAGTTCTTGGCCAACACGTGCAATTCGCTGAGCGTCTGCTCTAATGTAAGCCCTCTTCGTGGCCTTGGTGGCTTTATTAAAGGCTGCTTTCAGGGAGGCAAGGTTTGAATGATCATTGAGTGCCTGGGCCCTAGACCAAGCACGGTACGCCGCCTGTTTTTGTTCAACAGCTGCGGCACACTCGCGATTGAACCAGGGACCAGTTTTGCTAGCAATGACGACATCAGTAAAAGGAATGTAGTATTCCATTCCGGTACTGATCTCGTCAGCGATAGCAGATGCACTCTCTGAAGCATCCCTTTCTCCAAAGCAGCACTGCCGCCAAGGGACGGAGGCAAAATACTCTCGCAATCCGTCCCAATCTGCCGACGAGTAGTGCCATAACCGCCGCGTCACCTCCACAGGTTGTGGGGGAGCTGCACAAGGCACTGTAGCGCCAACCAGACAGTGATCGGAGGAGCCCAATGGAGCACCAACCGACACTTTATACCCGGCTGGGTGACTCGTCAGCAGAAGGTCCAATAAAGAGGGAGTATGACCGACAATATCTGGTACCCGGGTGGGCTGGTGTACCAGTTGCGTCAGGTCTTGCGTGAGAGCAAACGCATGGGCAGTTCGGCCTGCATGGTCTGTTTTTGATGAGCCTAACCAGGACTCATGGTGGGCATTGAAGTCTCCCAAAAACACCATTTCGGCATTTGGGAACTGCGCCTGAGCGTTGTCTGCGGCCTGACTCAGATGCTCGAAGAGTCGAGTTGTCTCGGCGTCCCCTTTGTGGGAGCGGTATATGCACGCATAGACCCGGCTTGTGGAGCCCAGGTCAACGTGCACCCAGAGAGTGGAGAAGGATGGGTCTTCTAGGCAGCGGAGACGGCTACAGCAGACGTCCGCCCTGACGAATAGACATACACCGGCTTTAGGTTGGAAGGACTCTTCCAGCACATAGCCGGGGTAGTGCAGGTATGACGTATCGGCAGGGCGGCCTATCTGAGTTTCCGTCAAAAAGAGCATCGCAGGCCTCGCTGTCTCAAGGTGTTGATGGACGGCGTTGAGGTTTGCATGGAGTCCGCGGATGTTAGCGAACTCCACCTCAAACAGCGTGTTGGTGGGGGATGGGGATGCCGCTGTAGGCCGTTTTTTCGTGCTTCTGACTGCCATAGAAGTTGGATGATGGGAGGGGCGTGAAAGGACGACTGTGATCGAGGCAATGAAAGACAAAGCGTGGTGCCCTGCATTGGTATTAATTGCGTGGAATAGTGTAGGCCGGTCCGCCGGACGGAAGGGCCCCCGTACCCCCTCGGGTGTGGTCGCCGGGCCCCACCGGAACCGGGCACCACCCGGCACGACGAGCCACCCCGAGATTATGCGCGACCTGGTGGGGCAGCCTCCAGAGGTGGTTAACCCCTTTTGGGCCCCTGTACTATGCCGCGGGCGGCCAGCGGCACCACCGTTTCTACGGGTCTCCCTGGCCGGCGGGCCGATACACACTACACACACAATACCGCCGCTAGGGCTCCCACTGGTCCAACAATTGCCACGATCACAGTCCCCCTGGCACCGGTTTGTGCAGTGCTGATCCCGGAACGCGACCTGACCGAGATAGGTCAGAATCACTTGGCGGGTTTTACACAACTGCATGGTGGTAACAACAACCGGCCGACATAAGTCTCCCACCTGAAGAGCAGATGGTCTGCTGGAAGAAACCCTTAGTCGCCTCTTACGACACCCATGGGAAGATATGGGGCTGTGGAAAGTATTCTTTTAAAGTGCCGCCACCAGCACGGCACAAAACACCCTATTCGGTTAAATGTTTTCAATCAGAATTTGTAATAAAGTACAGAATAGAATTTCCGCAAAATAGTACCAAAGTAATTCGTAGGCTGGTAGCTGGTAACGAATAAATTATTACGAATAAGCCAGCTCATTCATTTATTATTCATGGATCCGAGAATTAGGCATTTTGGATATTAACTATTTGCTAAGCGACAAATTGTTTTATTGAAAAACATGTTTTTGATAAATTATTAGCAAAGATATTTATGGATAAAATTTATAATGTACCGAGTTTCTTGTCATTTTTGATCTTAACAGAATTAACTTTTTGAAAGTATTAGTGGTAGTGGTTATGTTTGTATTATATAGGTACCTGTTGATAATTATTAATATTATTAAGTCAGTTTTGCGTTATTTTTGAGATTTAACTTCTTTTACACTTGTATAACGCAGCCCATTTAAGAAGGTTCGTTTTCCATACAAATATCAATCGACATTCACGCGTTAAATAGTAGTAATTATGCCTAGATATTTGCGTGGGACTTTGTTTAGGGATACTTATTTTTTTTTTGGTTTTATTTATTATATTCTTTTTATTGGTTTTGCGTAATCAAGTTATCCCTATATAAGTCCTCACGCAAATATCTACTAGGCATATCTACTACTATCTTGCGCGTAAATGTCGATTGATTTTTGTATGGAAACCGAACCAACAACAAATGATTTGATTTATATTCATAACATAATATCCTATCCTATCTCCTATATAGCAGAATGTGCATGGATAACTGGATACCTTCCTTGCTACGGGCAACAGTTTATGCGGTGTGTATATATATATATATATATATATGTAGTCATGGAATGTTTGTTTGAATGTGTTAATTTAGTTCGCCCAATAATATTAGTAGGTAATGAAATGTAAACAAACAGCTGATATGCCAGTATCTCCGTCACACGTCACCAATCAAAGGCGGAGACGGAACTGTTTTGTGGTTCTATGTTGTAATCGTGTTTTAATTGATACATAACTTCCATGGAATTATTGCGAAGGCTTAGTACGGCGGCCGTACTCCATTCTCTTCAAAACAGTACTGAAACTATTTCAATCAAGTCAAGCTTACCCCCTAAGAGTTTAGTCACTGGGGGTTTGAGACTGCCCAACATCCAATTAGCGTCCCGTTTTGACCATCGTCTGGTCTTAAAGGATATTGTCGCTGCATCCCAGTTGTTTCGAATTTAAAGCACTGAGAATGCGTTACAGTATATCCTTACGCAATAAAGACAAAAAAGGCCCCAGTGAATAAAAAGGGATTTAAAAAATATATCCCAGATTATATTTACACATCTTATTAATATTGGGGTAGTCAGAGGCTGTCACAGACTTAAATTTGTAAATCAGATACATGTAAGTGATAATTAAAAACAGCTCATTTAAAACTATTAGGATTGGTCAGTGGTCCCTTTGAACAATACTGGTCTTTTATTTTTCACTCGGAACTGCTCTACTCGTATCTCACGAGTTAAATCCTTTGGTCATTCGTTCGGCCGGTGCCGTGTAAGTCTGGGCCGGGATTGCCTCCAGCAATTTGTGCTTCTGGAACTGCGGTTTCAATCGGCATTTCTCTTCATGTACATTATTTCTTCGTTACCACGCTTTTGTGATATCGCTTATTAGGGCGCTCCCTCACTAGGAGCTTTCGCCGGTAATGTAACAACGTAATCCAAGATTTTAGGCGTCACTGCCTCACTGACTCTAGCTCCTGTGATGTACCTGGGATTTTGATTTTGAGGATAATGACGAGCAAGTTGAATTAGTTATTTTGACTGCTGCAAGGTGTCGGTTGGATTGGAGACCGACAGGAGACCGCGACACGTACCGTTTTTGTATTGAGTGTCTCGCGTCTCTGTCTCAGTCTGCACCAGCCTGTATTGTAGTGCACGGTGCTCCTCACTCACTGATGTAAAGATATTATTATCTACATTATTGTTACGTTAAGGTACCTTTTTCTATTTCCATTTCACTCCACAGAGGCGCTGTACGAAATCTAAATTTAAATATTTCACACCAACGATACCGTGAATTTAAATTGGCAACTCATGCTAGACGTAGGTACAGATTCTATTTTAGACATTACTTTATGAGGTCATTATTCGGTTCTTTTTTCTCACTAACGTAATGATCGAACCTGTAGCATTAGATTTTGACTTTTTTGACTGGCCTGTTGGCGCAATGGCAGCGATTCTGCCTTTAGCTCCGGAGGTTGTGGGTTCGATCCCTATCCATGACAAACATTTTGTGACGAACATTTGTGTTTGTTGTGTGTCTGGGTGTTATTATCTATTCAAGTATGTATTTAGAAATAAATTATGTTTATGAGTCCCTAATGTCCATAGTACGAGCTCTTCTTAGTTTGGGGTCAGATGATTTTGGTGTAATTTGTCCCAGATATTTATTATATTTCTTTATTACAGTTTGCGCACTGTATGTTAGGTTTTTTTAAATATTATTTATTGGATGATGTTGCGTTGCCCTAACAGGTTTCAGTTATTGGTACTGGTTTATTATATTCAACGCCTTTGTAACCACATGATTGCAAGAACCACTCTGACTTTGACTCACTCACTGATGTAATTACATTACAGGCGAATGCTCCAAGTGAGGAAGCGCCTTTACATCAGTGAGTGAGGAGCACTGTGCACTACAATGCAGGCTGGTGCCGACTGAGACAGAGACGCGGGACACTCAATACAAAAAATGTACCGAGCCAACCGACAGGTCGTAGCAGTCAAAATAACTAATTCAACTTGCTCAAAATAAATACAGCACTGGAAATAAGATCTGGCACTTCACCGATCGCTCATGCAGCGTGCTCGCTTAACTCGTGTGTTGTTTTGGTCAGTTTTTAAACCTAATTCGATCAATTTCGTCCTTGATAGAAATAGCTTTATTTTTTTCGAAGAGCGCATAAGTTATTTAGTCTTTCGCGAAGTGTGTATTGAATTAATGATCGACCAAACAAATGTGAAACTTTACCTGTAGCCAACTTAGTTTTTAATCCCTTTTGTGAAAAAAAAACGCCATAATGAATAAATAAAACGTTGTAAGAGTATCATTTGTCAAGTGATACACTTGTGTAAAGATTTTTGTTAAATGACAACATGTGTTTAATACACACAACAACATGGTCTAGAGATATATAAAACTATTTTAAATAACTTAAAAAGTACTAGCCTTACAAAAAAACTATTAATGATAGATTATAAAAACATTATAAAGTTCCTTTTTGAAATTCAGAATTGTATATAAAAGGTTTTGTTTTAAGATGAAATTCGCATTCATTGAATTTCTTCCAAAGGAGTAGATCTTCACGAACTTCTAACTTGATTAGAACTCCATAAATTTCTATAAATCTTTGTCGAACGCATCTCCGGTGTTCATTTAATCACGCCACGTAGACACTTGACCAGGAACGAAATGTTAAGAGCAGTGGTCATGGTTCAAGCTGGCGCTACCCGAATTGCGGTTTCTGAAGCCATGAGGACCAGTCAGAGCGTTATACCCAGGCTTTGGTCACGTTATCGTGTCACGGGGGAAGTGGTGGAACGGCACCGAGGACCTCAACGCATTACAACACATGTACAGGACCGATTCATAGTAAATGCTAAAGTCAACCAAATGTAACGGCGATGCAATTGGTTCAAAGGCTACAGAGAGAGTATGATTTGCTGGTAAGCGGTCAAACTTTGAGAATACGACTGCATGAAGTCAACCTACGTGCTCGTAGGCCACTTTGGGTACCAGCGCTAAGGAGAGGCAATCGAGGAAGAAGATTACAATGGGCTATTGCACACGAAAACTGGAACCATTCTCAATGGTCACTTGTGCTTTTCACTGATGAATCCAGGTTTAGATTTCATCCTGATTCGCGAAGAGTACGCGTTTGGAGGGAACCTGGACGTTGGAATCGACTGCAGCACCCACAACAAGTTCATGCATATCAAGGTGGCACGATTATGGTTTGGGCAGGAATTCGTCTCGGCGGTAGAATGGACCTCGTTTGGATACAAGGCAATATGACTGGTCTAAAATACCGAGATGAGGTGCAAGAGCCTGTAATCTTGCCCCACAGACAGCAAATAGGACAAAATTTCTAGCTAATGCACGACAATGCCCGTCCACACATGGCGCGTATCGTTACAAGTTGGTTACAACAGCATGATATCCAAGCTTTAGACTGGCCTGCACAATCCCCTGACTAAAATCCTATTGAACATGCCTGGGATATGCTTCAGAGAAGAGCTCTTAGGAATTTCCCTGAAGATATTGTGCATGAAAACCATTTGAAGTTTTCATCAATTTTTATAAAAAAAATGGTGGTTTTGTTTAGGTTTTGATGTTTCAAAAATAAAGTTAATATTAAAATTTTGTCTGACTTTTTTCTCTTCTTCTAAGTTTTTTTAAATTTAACTTTATCTAAAAGTCAATTTATCAGATTAGTAGGGTATTAAACAAGGATTATTTTAATGTGTAGGCGTCTTAGCAAAAAGTTATTAGAATTTTAGTTATTTATTTTTAATTGAAATATCCCTCGACCATGTTGATGTGTGTAGATATGAACATAAAAGTAAACATCTTAGGGCCTGTCTATAGCCCCCATAAGTGTAATTAATCCCCACCCATGTCATTCTTTCATGTATTGAACTTTAGTGTTTGCTCTGCGTCTGGGTGTTAAGAATGGGATAACATGATCGTAGTAGGTATACGTTATTTAGGACATTTATTTAATTTCCAATTCTTGAGAAACTTTGCTATGTTTAAACATGTAAACCTTTTGAAATAAATTACATTTTAATTTAATTTAATAATTCAAACGTCGAGCATCATATTATACGAACATCTGTTACATTTGCAGTGTAAATACCTTCACATCAAAACTTCCAACGAAATGCCTAAAGTTATCAGGTACAAACAAGTGGGTCGCAATAGAGAGATTTGCAAACAAACAGTTACGGTTTGTTAAAATGGAATCCCGTTTCGTAAGCCGAAGGGGTGGCCTATTATAATAACCCTTCCGATAAGGCTTGGCCTTCTCTGTGTTTAAGTTTGTATGGCCTCGTGGACTGTACAACAATTTTTTGTTGGGAACATTGCAGGTTGAAAGACGGAATTAACTGAGTAAATAATGTAAGACTAATTTCTTCATTTTTATTTATTTCAGTGCTTATTACAAGAAGTTGAGTTAAGTGGTAAATATAATAAGTAACCGCTGTCAAGTCAAAGGGGTTTGAACTTTTTTGGATGGAAGCTGGCATAGCTACCCTCCGCCATTTTGTTTTTTTCTCGAAGTTTTCCCGCACGATGAAAGTAGTTTAAATGAAAAGAGGACACATAAACAAACAAAAAATAGCAATTACTATGGTAGGTACCCTAAAGTGTCTGCACGTTTCCGAGTTCCTTGAAGGTAAAGATCTATATGAAAAAGGTAGTCTTCATTAAAATTCTACTAATTAGGTGACTTTTTGTGTAGTAGTAGTTTGTCAACAAATAACATATTCCAGGACATACACCGTTGCTTATGTGTTATAGCATTTCTATGAAGTGTTCACTTTCAATGCTTAAAATATTAAAGTTAACGTGGAATTTACTTGTTTTTTGGTAAAAAATCTATAATAACTTTCAAATTAAAATCATATATGCTTTATTGCGAAGGAGAAAAACACAATTTCTTTTTTGACTACATAATATAGGCAAATATTGACCTTATCTCTTTGAGCAATTTCTTCTAGACGACTTTGGGATGCGGCGGGGAGATTGCGTAAGAAGATAACAGACTGTTCAAATGTCCTAAATTCTGTTAATTGCTAACAAAATAACACGAAAAGCCTCATCATTAGTAGTCACTCGTCATGATTTCATATTTTCTTTATCGATCTATCCTTAAAATAACTCGGAAACGTGACACTTTAGGGTACCATATTACGGGAGATTTTTGTTAGTTTATGTGTCCTTTATCCAAATATACCACTTCCATCGTGCGCGGAAACATCGAGAAAAAACAAAATGGCGACTGGTGACCTATGCCACAGATTTCCAACCCCTATAACTCAGTTGAAGTCAGTAAATTATTCGTAAAAATTATTTGTCTTTGAGACATTTTTTATAAAATTTTATGAATTATAAATCCGTTCAAATTATTACTTGTATGTTTTAGTGTTTATTTGGTTGCTTGTTGAAATAAACAAGCTTGTCGTCAGTAAGCTCGTCAAACCAAAGTGATATATCATGTAGATCTTAGATTAAATCAAAATATAAAGATAGGTGACTCGGCTCTGGTGCGTGGACCGCTTAAATCAGGCCCCTGTCGCATGATTTCACTCAGTCGCAATATACGATACTCTGACGCACGCTCGTCTCGTTTACGCTATGGTCAAAACAAATAGGTTTGTCTCTGTCCTTCAACATCGCACAACGATAATGTAGTTGTACAATATCCCTGTTTTTAGTTGACAAATTTGAAGACGTGCCGTATCTTTCGCTGTTTGATTTAATCTAAACCAAACAGGATTTCAATGTTGTCATCAAGGTCAACATTTTACCGATATTGAAGCAACAGCATCCACGTTGAGCTCAAGGCGAGGCGTACGCTACTCGAACAAGTCCGTATTAGGTACACGCACTGAAGATTCGTTGAAAGTAGGTCGTCTGCGACTTAAACTGCGTTCGTAACCCGTGCAAGACTGTAAGAGTTTGCGACTTCACTGCTACACTTTAGCACAAACTATTATAATAAATATATTTCATTTCAAATATGAAAAATGTTAATTCAAGAAAAATCAAAGAACCTTTGAGGAGCCAACGCCACGAGCAGGATGATATCACTGAATTGCCCCGAGAGAGCTTAAGATAGACTTGCGTTGGGGGAGAGGCCTTTTATTTAGTAGATTTTTTTGAATATTTTCTTTACCACCTTAGGTGCCTGTAACCGCCTGTAGTCAGTGTTTGATTTCACGCAAACATCCAAAGCTTCGAACAACTGTTTGGTTGAAACACTTTAACACAGTAGCTGATCTGGATACTTTAACAGTTTATATCCTAACTGCAACCAAGTGAATGATGTTAAGGTACTTAAGAGGTCAGGGATTGTTATTACTGACTGTGCATTGTGTTCACTTTTTTATTCCCTACTTAAAAAAAAACACGTTAAGTATATGGAAACAAAACAAATTCAATAAAATAAATCAGTTGTGTACCATACTGTCCTAAGTTCAGAAATAATTTTAGTATTTCTTGTATTCACTGCACTTGCATGTGGTAAATTCATTTCATTCCTCCTTTTAAATATAAACCTTAAATTGATTTGTGTTTTTGTTAAAGTGAAATTTAGAGAAAGAGTATTTTATTTATAATTGTCAGTGTATTTGTCCCTTTTTGCGGCCAAACAACTTTTCAAAGAAATATTGGTATCAAATTTACAACTCTTTAAAATTAATATGAGCATAACATTAAAAACCATCTTACTTAAATAAATGCTGACTTAAGCCAAATATCTATATTCAACTATCATTAAGAAGTGGTCGTGTGAAAAATACAAAAATAACGGCTAAACAAATAAAATCATTTTCCCAAAAATCTCACTTATATAATCGTTGTCATGTTAGTATAGTTAGTTCTTGAGCAAATCTTGAGTTTTATTTGTGCTGTAATTATCACCTGGTACAACACGAGGCTACCAGTAATTTAAGTTTCATAGTCAAAAATGTTTGGTTCATTAATAACGATTAATAAATCCTGCTGACTCAACTCACACCCTCCCGGACAGTGGAATATAGAAGTAATTATTAAAGTCAAATATGGAGTTCCTCATAATGTCATCTACCAAGCAAGTTTCAAGGCATTGCAAAGGCAGTTGAAACCACTGACAAAAGATGTTATAGGTAACGCAAGTCGTGAAAACCAAGCGTGCCACTTTTTTGACGCTTACTGTGACGTTCACGTTACGATAGCGCTTCGAGATCTTTTATTCTTAATCGATTTTAATATACTACTACGGACGGTGGACTTAAGATTAAAGAACCGGTCTCGGGCCGAGATACAACCAATGTTATGAACAGAAAGATGTGTATGTTTGTAACGTATGAACTGAAAAATGTAAGGACTAATATCAAAAATTGTAAGTCCTCGCGAGGCGAGCCTCTGGCGGAAATAAATGAAAGAGGAGTGACAGATGTCAGTCTACTTCATTTTAACATCTTATGTTATACTAGTGGAGCGTGGACCTAAATGAATCAGCGTTAAAAGAGATATATTCCTTCAGTTGTGTATACTACTTTATCGATTTATAGCCGTGGCTGAAACAATTAAATTGCGACGAGAACCGTCCTTAGTCCCCGCAGGTTAGAAGCCGCTTGATAACATCTACTCGGGACTTAGTTTATAGCATTAAATCTGCAGCGGTCTCTAAGTTCGGGAAATTTAGGAAAACACAAACCAACGGTTGGTACCATGTAATTGGACATAATTACCATTCAGGATATTTTATTTTCACTTTAACTGACATATTTCCTGCTTTGCAACAAAACTGAAACTGACATCATGATTTTTCCTATGTCGATCAACGGATCAAAGGAACCCAACATTAAGATACAACTGTGAATTTTCTACTACATATTTATTGAATTTGTTTTTTTTAAATCTGGATGATTCATACTTTCACGTTCTTGCGAAATAAATATCGGAGCCCCCATAGAAAACATCATCGACGATGATGTTGATGATGAAAATGGTTAGAATTGTTATAATACATATGTTTATTTTATTATTGTCCATCTTCATTCCTTCATATCTCACTTAACATTGATCCCAGCGAAAAAGTGTTTATAACCTTTTTTGTAGGAAATTTTATGTAGACTACTTAAATAAATTTAAAAAAATATTTTTTTCTATGAGACACCGTTTATGAGTTGTTTAAGAAAAACTTTAAAAAAGTACATTTACATATTTCATTAGTCGCTTGTTTCCCCATACTGTCTTGATGAATGGTCGCTGTGTAACATGTTACATTACACCGCGTAACGTTAGTCAGTACCCTGCTTAATGTTTTGCATTCATAATTAAATTAAATTAAATAAACATGCGCCAAGCAGCACATCAATTGTCATGGCCTCGAAATAAGGATTGATACCATTGCGTTACGAGGTATGTACCAGACAGGGATTTCAGCTTGGGGCGTCCCCAGCACACCCAGAACGCAGCCAATTTAAAAAAGTAGTTTTCCCGATTTTAGGAAGCGAACCCGGAGCACCATGCAAGTCTTGACGAGAAACCGGGCTCCAGGCTACAGCACACGCCAAACATTTTTGTCCCCATAATTGAAAGGAGAATGCCCATTTGTGGTATAGGTTTGTCTCTGGCTTCAAAATAAAAACTATGTTAAAATTATTTCACTTATTTTTTGAGACATCGTACCTTTGGAATTCATTTTTTAAACCGGGGATTTTTTTAATCTTAAAAATATATTAAATTGCATCAAGAATTTCATTTTGGTTGTTAGAAGATGTTGCCATGATAAACAAGTACCTACATAGATCGAGAACTACAATCGATATTTTTTCGGTAACAATAACAAATAAATTGTTATTTTTTTCTGATTTGTAATCTTTGAATTTTGCCTTAAACTTACACATATGCTTGCAAAACGGAACAGTAGCTTACATGCTTGTTAATGGCAAGTAGAAGTAACTGGCGCAATAGGGATACATTTTTGGTTTGTGTAATTTTCTTTGTCTTGAGGTTAGTTCGTTTTCAAACAAAAGAATCCCGGGTGTTGATTCCAAAAATAACAACTGCCTAATGTAGAGGGTAATTTTATGTACCGTTTAAAACGACTTTGGTTTTGATGCCACTCTGTACCGTGCTTCATACTTTGATGGGCATGATCCTTTTTTAAATAAAATTTAGTCAAAAAATCAGGCGGGGCTCGAACCCCCACATACTTTTCCTTTAAAGCAACTACCCGGCTGTATACCCTGTGTATAAGGCTGAGGCTTCACCTGATAAATAAACAAAGTATTTTTTTTCTATAACTCAAGTTAACCCCCGTATCAACAAACGCTAATCAAAAATTGAGAACGCCTCAAATTGATGCTGCCCTGTCACAAGTCAATAGAAATGAAAGGGACAACTGGTCCTAACATGTATATTACGAGTATATGCTATACATACATGTAAGGACTGCTCAGCTTTGATTAAAATTTGTTGATTCGGCTTTAGGTATTTACTCGAGAACAGGATTGAAGCATTGCTTAAGTTTTAAAATCTCATATTATAAATTGAGGGTTACTCAACATTAGCACAGGATACAATTAAATAAACCAATTTTACATAAATTGATTAAAAACATAATTGTTAAAAAAAGCAAGTGGCTTATTTCTGCTATATCACTTTTAGGCTGATGTGGTGATAGTCATCATAACGACTAATGGCACCAATAATTGCAGCATCATCATAATTACTCGTATGTGACTTGTACTCGCGTCGAAACAGCCGGCTCAAAGGCAATGACGGACATTGTACTAGTGTTTCCAAACATGTTTTTTAAAATCTAGACAATCAGCAACATCATTAAATGCACGCAAATCATAGAAAACCACGTGCAACATAAGAACATCCCTTTTAAATATTGCCATTTTAAAAGATAATCTCAAGTAAATAACTAATTTAAACAATGTACTCGTATAAAAATAAATGAACATGCTCCAGGCAACACACCACTTGCCCTGATCTCGGAGTAGGGATAAATATTCCTGTGCTACCAGACAAAGATATAAGCCAGGAGCGTCTCCTAGCACACCCAGATCTGGGCCAATTTAAAGAATCTCGTTTCCTGAATTGACTCGACTGGGAATCGAACCAGCCAGTGTTACAGCGCACTACGTAAATCGTGTCGTTAATATGTGTATCACTGACACAATCATTTACCTACAGTTAAAGTCTTTTGTAAAACTATTGGGTTTTTTTAGTTACAAGAGCTAATAATTAAACAGAACTATTCTACATGTTCCGTGATTTCGTGGTCTCTCTATACTTTATTCATTATTACATTAGAAATAAGAAGCAGGGGTGCTAAAATGAATGACAATTTGCATTTGACGTTGCCATGACAATGACATACCTGAGTATAACCTGGCAAAATTGAAAACCCCATCCGCCACAACGTATGAAGGGATTATGTAACATTTTAGATTTGGTAGAGTTATAGTGACAGTAAAAATGTGTGCGGATTTTTATCCGTATACCCCTGCTTCTTCTAGGTTTTTAAATCGACAATATAGTTCGATGCAAAACAAAATAATTTATCTAAGCAAAAGCCTCATAAATTCTGAAGTTACTTTACTTTAAATGAGAACAATTAAGTGTGACAGCTGGTATATAAGTAGATTTTAATAAATTAGGCATACATCTTAAAGGTAATAATGTGTACCCTAAAAAGATCAATGTTTACTTCTGTCTCATGCTATAGTGAATGGAGTATAGATATTCAACGATCTCTCTTATTTATTAATGTTCCACCAACATATTAAATTATTCTGTAGGGTGAGATCAATAATATGATATTTTATGTAAATTTCTGAACACTGTGTCTTGTGTTGGAACCGTGGAGGAGCTCGTTAAGAGAATCCTTTGTAGTGACTACTGTAAGTTGCAAACGTAGGATTATGGGCTTACGTTTGTTAGCTGGTCGATCGATAGTTCGACTGGGCTTAACCGGTTTAGGTAATGGTACAGTCAACCAGAGATCCAGCCTAGGCTGTGGACTTTCTAACCTTCGCGCGTTGTATGGAAGTCAAAGCACTGACAGCTCAGCTTATATTGGCAGTGATTCTCTTTTACCGTGTTGGACTTTCACTTTGAAACAATGTGCCAAAATTATAGTACTTAGTGAAAAAACAGCAGTGCAGCAGCGGTATGAGACAAAGCTTACAATCAGACCAGACACACAACTAATATAAATATCGGTCACATGGATATAGGTCCTAGGTGGAGGGAGGCAAAATCACTTGGCAATGCATCAACACGACTGAGAATCTTCGCAAATATACCTAAACAGAAAAACTCCAGATGTGATTACATGTGTATGTACCCGCTCATATTCTCAAGGCAACTACACCAACAATTTCATGACTTGGACTCAAAGATGTGCTAAGGAGGAGTCTATGTTCAGTAGGCTAATGTATCCTCATTGTTGTCATAATTTGCTGAGGCCCCTTATGCATGGCGACCCTCCAACAAACAGCTAAACTTGAACAATAAGCGTCTAAATTGTTGTGCGTCCTTGAGTTTCCCTCAGACTCGAGGGTACAACAGTGCTCACTGGAAAACTGTAATCTTGACAACAATCTCATGTGGGTACTTCCGAGATATCACGTCAAATTTTGTGCTTCTAAAGCAGTAATATTCTTGAGCGTAGGCATTTTTGCCTTGACTGTACTCTGTCAATTCATGATAGTAAGCAACAATATTGAAAATACCAACTACCTATCTATTTTCTTGCCGGATTCTACTCCAAGGAACATTACCTGTCACAAGTGCTTGTAAAAGATTTAATTAAGGCTTTGGAATGCAGTAAATTTGATGGCAAATACAGCATGAGAAGCCCACATGCAAAGTTGTCTGTTAACTTTGCATGTGACCTATTTACAAGATTTCGGTCAATCTAGGCCGCCTACGGTCGTAGGCTTAGTCGTAGGCCACTCTGTTAATCTTTGCGGCCTATTTTTAGCTCATTTTTCCTAACAGCTGCTAAATGATGATGATGATGACACACATATTGTAGTGACAAATGACTCCCTGAAATACATGGCTGTTTAGTATTTCCCTTTCATAAGTAAGTGTAATCTCACTTCTAAACATTATAATAATTACTGTAAACAAGCAAGTCTCATGTTTAAGGCGTTGCAAACTTTTCAGTCTAATCGATAGCCAACTTGAGGCATTTGTGGGGAGAGGCCAAAGCTTGAGTTGGTGGCACGTAACGTAACTCGACACTTCTAAGAAAGTTTTTAATTTTGCTTTAGAAGCACGAACAAGCATTTGCTAGGCGGCTATGCAGAGGATATATACTACAATCGTCACATACTTACCTTGAAGGGAATTATGAATGGCATTCGTTTCGGCATTAGCATCCTTCTTCGAGGGTTCCTGTAATTATGAAGCCATTACAAAAAAAAATGGTTCTGTGTAGAAAGAGCGCATTTATGTTTGTGATCTTTGTTGGGCTTCTAATTTTTTTTAAGTTTGCACTTAATTAACGATTTAATAAAAATAATTCTTAAATGGAATAATTTACTTAAATTTCATTGAAAAAAAAACACACAACGCGCCATTTTTTTATGTTTATTCCTAACTGATGTAATATACAGGTTGACCGGGGATTCATTGGCATCCTTTTAAAATAAGAACCTACTCATGTTATACATTACTTTACCCAAGTATGAGGCTAATTAATAGGTCCAACATTGCATATTTTTAACCTTATAAACATCATGTATAATACTTTAAAAAATATATATACGGTTAAAAAATATGCAATTGTGTTCCTATAATGCCTAATAGCCTCATCATTGGGGAAAGTACTGTATATCATGAGTAGGTTTTTTATTTTTATTTTAAAAGGATGCCAATGAATCTTCAGTCACCCTGTATAGTCTTATAAATTTATTATGAAGAATAGCCACAGCAAAATTTCCGCCTCTGGACATTCTGCAAGAGGTAATTCGTTCGTGGTAATTTACGAAGCCTGTTCAAAGAAAATTTTCTTTCCCGGTTGAGCTCATTTCCCTTCGACTGGGTAAGTTCAGAAACAAAACTGACACATTTGGGGCGAGGATCCTTACGTATACACGAGACACATTCGCAAGTCCAGAAAATTACTGTGTGGTGCGCGTTGTGGTCAGGTGGAGGAATTGAATCTTAATTTTTCAAAACAATGATGGTCAGCCGGGTACAGTCAATCGTGAGTGCTATAGGTGCATGAAAATTTATATTTAGCACCACATTAAGGATATTAATGAGGTAAAAATAAATTCGATAAGAGTCTGAGGAGAGACTTCGCCTCCCTATGCGTGTTCTACCGCTTGTACAACGGGTTTTGTTCTGTAGAACTGTTCGATATGATGCCCACGGCTACTTTTTACCACCGCACCGCTCGCCACCGACAGGGCGTTCATCCTCACACTCTGAATCCGCAATGGTCTCGTACAGTTCGGTTTCAGAGATGTTTCCTTCCAAGGACACTTAAATTGTGGAATGAACTCCCTGCCGAGGTTTTCCCGATGGATCAACAGGGGGTTGAAAAGGTTTTTGCAGGGTTGACAACGCGCGAGTGATACCCCTGGTGTTGCACGTGTCCCTAGGCTGCGGTAACCGCTTACCATCAGGTGGTCTGCATGCTTGATTGTCACCGACGTGGTATAAAAAAAAAAGAGGGCGCAACATGCCACATAACTGAAAGAAGATTGCGCGTTGTGTTTTTTTAATGAAAGTTCGGAAGTTCAATTAGGATCACCTTTAGAAGCTGTGCTTACTTTGGGATCAGATGATCTTGGTGTAAATGGTCCCAGATATCTATTTAATTCTTTATGAATTATAGTTCGTAGCAAAATCAGGGTCCTACTCGCATGATTCTGTATTAACCTACTGATAAGACTACTTCAACATCTTGGCGGTCCGGTTCAATAAAAAGCAAAGAACCTGCATTGAGAAAGGAAGTTGCAGAAACAAAACCACGGCAAGAAATATCGGGAAAATAGGTTTTCGCTATTTTTCTCAGATTTCTTGCAAAGATGCAGATCATTGGTTGGAAATCCAATCGCAGTCCATGAATATCAGATTGAACAGTGGGAGGAAGCCATTTACAGAAAATGCCCAGCTCTGTTTTGATTCGAGGCATTAGCATAACAGGTAGAGTGTTTGTTGATGTACAAGTTTCCCTTCCGACCAAGTTTGTTTCAATCCAAACTTCGGGATTTATTCTTCACTGATTTTCGAGGTGTCTTTCGCATTAAGTTAAGTGGGTTTTGGATTTACGTTCGTATTTATTGTTTGGTAAGGAAATATTGTTTTGAGGTTACACCTCGTTGGGGAATTGGTTGGGGCCTTAAATTCCAGTTATCCTGGCATAACGACTCAGGTGGTCGCAGATCCGAAAATAAAAGCTTAAGGCAAATTGTTGGAGAAATACTAAGCTATTTGTTTGTAATTACTATGAATAATATATAATTAATGATTCTAAATCTTTGTAGCATAAAATTCATTTTACAACTCGCAATAATATTGCGAGTTGTAAAATGAATTTTATGGTCAATGTAAGGCGCTGCGCAAACCAGTTTCCAGTTACAGACACCGAACCCTTTTTAATCGTCATGAGTATGTGTTAAGTGGAAGCAACTGAACACAAAAATGTTCACGTATGCGCAGGGAGTGGATCATTTCATACTGGTTCTATAGAAATCAAATATTCATCGGTAGCTTGTATCTGACACAAGACACAAAAGTGTCTAGTGTTTGCGCTCTACCTCAGTACCTATGCATGATAAAGATATTGAGAAATAAGATCTTAGATGTCAAATATTATATGAATGTTATTGGTTTAATACACAACTAAATATCGGATGCTATTTCATAAATCCAGTCCAGAAAGGTGTAAATTTGTGGCACTTTTGATAATTCCCCAAAATGAATAACATGAATTTCCAGAAGAAATTGGTATTTACAAATGTTCATAAAAAAAATGGTAACTGAATAAAAAGTTCAGACAAACTTATTTTCGCAGGTTTAATAGGTAACACAATATACTTACAACAAACATGAACAAAGACAACAATATGAAACAAAATCACACAAGACGAACGATATTTCTACACAAAAAACAAACAAAAACAAAAAATGGCGCCACTGAAGACTAAAGCTAATCGATTGATTAGAAATTGGAACCGTGAAATTACTTTCACGTCATTTTGCAGTAAATTATCCCATCCTAGACGTTTTAATTTCTGTTTAATGCTGGAAATTTCCTGAAAGCGATTCTAAATAGAACATGGCTGGTAAATCGAATTAAATATTGAATAGTTCGGAATGGTAATGCCGATATTAACTTTGAAGGAACACTTGTATTTCTAAGAAGACAGTTAAACACGGCACAGCTACTTGGTAGAGTTAACATCGGAAGTAAGCCATAATTCAACTGGTACAGAACACACACAGAAATCAGATTTAGGTCTGTGTGAGACTTATGATTTTCAGGAATGTATTGAGATTATTCGATTACGTATTTATTGAATGTGTTATTGTTATTGTTTTTATTCCTATCACATGTGTCGATCAAATATCGAATGCAGTTTTTAAATTTGATAAACACATGTGCAAGTTTATTGAACCATAGCTTACTTATAAGGTTTAAGGTGTGATTCTAAATTATTATATCTATGATGCTTCGGATTAGTGTCGTCAGTCCTCGTAATCGCACAGTTTATTGAACTCGAGTAGGTCAGCTCCGGGCTTCGCAAAGCTTAGATACAGGTAGTTTCTTGAAACTCTGAAGGATAAAAGACGTAGGTTTGGTGTGAGTCGAACTGTTGCCAGTTTTATCACACGGTCGTTGCAAGGAAAACAGCATTGCTGTTGTTTTGGTGAGCCCTTGGAGCTGTAATAAAAAAAATTGTCCCAGATATTTATTTATTCCATTTGAACTGACTAGACAGATTAGACAGTTCTCCATATTAGTTTTTATATCCACGATGTAGAATAAATTATAAGCAAATGGTCATCGTATTGCAGAGTATTGTGGTCAATATTGAACTTCTAAAGTCACGGTTTTCTAAGCTAGAGAGTTTAAACCTAGCCTAGGCAATGCCTTAACATCCTATTATGTGAAACACAAATTTGTCCGCCAGGCAGCTTCATGCGCAGACGGATATAGCTAGCTAATGACCAACATCATACTCAGTACGTACATAGATACATACCAGCACGCCTTTTTCCCAACGGGGTAGGCCGAGACTACATCTTTCCACTTGCTACGGTCCGTTCAAACCACTTGCGCTTCTTCCACTCTTATTAATCCTTTCATACATGCTCGTCGATTATGGGTACTCCTGACCTGACCTTTTCTAAGACCGTTTGTCCTAAGTACGTCCGTCTAGGCCTTCCCCTTCATACTCGGTAGGTATCATTTACCACTGCTTTGAGACTACATCCACATTTTACTTTATTTTTTCCAACAAGAAAACACTCACCAAATAGTATAAAGTCTTTTTAAAGCACCAATAATTTTGATCGTCATGATGACGGCGTGAAACTAAATGTCACCGCTTTTTTATCTTTCACTAACACGTTTGAAGGAGGTTTTAAAGCGGAGCAACAAGTGGGGTGAAAAAAGGGGTGAAATTGAAAAGGACCGCACCTCTGGGGTTCTAGCTGTTTTCGTGGCTGGATTCTTCGAGAGTGGAATTTTGCTTAAGTTGTTTTACGTAGTGAATTCACAATTTTTGGTTTCCTGCTGCTTCGAAGTAAATTCGATAGTTCAGCTCTGATTCAATGTTGGATTTTGTGGAAAAACGTTGTGGTATCTAAAATACAGGCGTTAGCAATAGGATGCTTAATAGTGCTTTGATTCAAACAAAATCTGACACAGCTACCACGAAAGTTCATGTAAGATGAACAAACAAACGATGATGTTCAAACTAAGCAGAACAATCAGGCTTTCGTGTAAGTTATTTCGCGTAGAAGTCGTTCACTGCTAGACAAAGGCATAGTAAATGATAGAAGTGGGTTGTCTTCATAATATATATATATGTCCTAAGATACTAGAAAGAGCCGGATTTTGGCGAAAATCCTAGCACGATCACGAAACGCCGGATATTATGAATCTGACATTTACCATCGCTATTATCCTGGCGGAAATAGGTGTTGCAGTGTTTATAGATGTCTTAATAACAACTCATCAAAAACAGAATTGTCTTTCTTCACATTATCTACCATATAATAACATAAGTACCTAACTTAACTAAGATTCATAATATTGTGTGTAATTGGATACAGATTTGTAGTTCAGATTGATTGTTCTGAGATGGACGCTGCATTTTTGACGATTGAATAAACTACATGCAACAGCCTCAGAGTTGACCTTTTACTATTCGTCAGTCCACCTTTTGGGTAGGCGTTCCACGTTGCGTTGGTTTTCAAAGATCTCTGATCCAAAACTTTTCGAACGTAAAGTTCTGCTCATGTCACTTCAACTATTAAACCTAACTAACTTCGGTCTTTTGCGCATATCTTAATTTTTGATTCGATCATGTACCGAAAGACCGAGCATAGCCCACTCCATAGCTCGCTGAGTTTCTTTTTATCTATTCTTAGGTACTAATCTTGTAATTCGAAAAATATATAAATAGGCACAGCATAATTTTCGAACAACAAACACAAATAGCAAAAGTTCTGTAACTTTAATTTAACCTTTTTACTTACCCTACCCATCTCAAGGTTCAACTAAAGCTTTTAGCCCTGAATAAAGGTGTCTCCTGAAGAATTCATAAGCAAGCTTATAGTCAACTTATTTACAGATTTAGAGAATACTCGTAAGTTTTAAGAGGCGGATCTGAAAGTTAGCGTGTTCAGGCTCACAATTTTTCTTGAGACCTCTTTATAATTCATTGGGCCTCTGGGAGGGTTAGAATGGATCGGCTTGGGATAGCAGCGGGATTTTGTGATCTTTGTTTTGACAAAGCGCTTTTGGGGTTGAAGATTGTTAACTGACTTAAGCTCGGGACAAATATTTATCCGACGAACGTGTTGGTTCTTTGTCCGAATTTTGCTATAGAACGCATTAAGGTGCTCCCTCACTTGTAGCATTTATTTATTTAATCTTTAGTGCACAAAAATAGTACAAAAGACGGACTCAATGCTAAAAGCATTCTCTACCAGTCAACAGTATGAAATTCGCCTAATGCAACGTTACAGAGTCCAGCATTACGTCAGTGAGGTAGGAGAACCAAACATTACTCGTACAGTGCGCAAAATGTGATGTTACAAATGCGAGCAATACGTTGGTGAGCGAAAAGCACCGAGCATAACAGTGCGCGACTTGATGACACGATGTGTAATATTCTGATACAACTTCAGGGAGGCAGTATTGTAATGTAATGCTCAAAATCGAATCTGAAATGTACATTACAGGTGAATGTTCGTTTTCATGTCCTAATTCTCAATGTGCTTTGAGATACCGTTAATAGCCAAAAACTAATATTTCGAATGCTATACTAAATCGTTATATTAAATACTTATTAATTTAAAGTCTAAGCCAAAAAACAAATCAACTTACCACCCCACCGGCTGGATCTCATACAAGTACAGAACGTCTACCACGAGTTGCCACTTTAAATTTACGTTATCGTTCGCGTAAAAAAATGTATTGGGTTTTGACATTGTCATGTCATGTCATGTCAAATTCCAATACAATATTTACGCGAACAATAACGTAATTTTTAGTGGCAACTCGTGGTAGACGTACTGTGCAGTAAACAAAACACGACCCGGTCCACATTGTACGACATACCTTCCGTACGTGATCTCAATGCTAAGGGACCTTCAGTAGGATTATTGTAGTCTTTATTTCGTCGGGGTAAAGTTCAAAATGAGCGTATGTGGTAACATACTTTACGGAAATTGAATATGACGCGTGAAATGATACCTGCCCCAAAGGCTGTCAAGGAATGCTTATTTACTGCCGCTGTGACAATGGAAGGTTCTATATTTGACTTTTTGTGTGATCTGGGTAACAATCTTGCAAGGAATCTGGCAATTTAAGGTTGCAAGTTAACTGGTTGGCTTTTCATTCGAATTATAAGGTACGCTTGCGGTTTGAAAGCGGTCTTATCAGTTTGAAAATTACTTTGATTTTCTTCTTTTATTTTGTGAACTATTAACCATCAGAAAAAGCATAAAACAACATTTCTAAAACCTGTTTATGATAAAAATCGCTTGTTTTAATGATTTTAAACAATTTGCATTTATATGTTAAAGAATACATTCGTCTTCACACATTTAAAAACTACGTTTAAAATACAGTAGCATTACAGTTTGGCTGTTTATTGTGATGCCAACAAATTGTATTCATTTCATTTATTAGTAATAAATTAAATGAATACAGCTCTAATAAACATCTAATCAACCATGATAACAAGTACCCCCTTCAACGACCGACATTCATATTTACCAAAAATACTATCCATGTTTGTCAAAAGCAAATCATATAATATTGACCCTTTAACGCAGATGTCAGCATGCAACACTATTTACCTAACAATAAACACTTTTTACTGCGACTGTACATTATTTATATTCATTATGTTTGCAGAGGGAGAGACATGCATCCCATGTTATTAAAGGTCATAGTTGGAGAACGAAAACAGTTAATGATATAATAATAAACAAATAAATATCCGGGACAGATTACACCAAAATCATTTGACCCCAAACTAAGCAGAGCTTGTACTGTGGGTGTCAGAGACTGACAAACATACTTAAATATTTTTAAATACATACTTATATAGATAATACACCCAGACACACCACACACAAATGTTTGTCATGGGTGGGAATCGAACCCACGACCTCCGGTGATGAAGGTAGGATCGCTGCCATTGCACCAACAGGCCAGTCGTATATATTTCTTGCAGCTCACTTGAGTGTTCGAATTTAACGAAATTGTAGTCTATCGTATAGTTACTGGTGTAAAAAGCGTTAATATGTATAAGTATACTAAAAACAGTTTTCATCACAAAATAATTTACTTAGAATTTAATTTACCACAAAGGTCGCCAACGCGTGTCTGAATCGCAGGCTGATCGGGTTTGCATTAACTAGATTGGTACATGACCGGAATTTGGTATACGTCCGATTAGCTAATGAAAGGCAGTAAAGTTTGTGGATCGATCCGGCTAAATAAAGTGGATTTACTTCGTGAATGAGAAGATAAGATACTTTTTTTCACAGCCCTACGAGTATCTTTTGCTAACCACAGCGTGGGACGCTCCACCTGCAAGGTAGGAAGACGGCCTGGTAAAACGGTGGCTGGATTCCGGTGAATGCAGACCGCTTGCAACAGCTGGCCAGTCTAGAAAACTAGATGGCAGGCTTATATTCAGCTTTGGAAGTCTCATGGCTAATGAATGATAATGAAGTTTTTGATAGTCTTTGCCCTTTTTTTGCGCTTCATCGTGATCAGTTTTCAGTTTTTACTGCAGCAATATTCAAGATATCCCTATTACCCACTAACACCCGTCAGAGTACGATTGTCGAGTCGAGTTTCGTACCCAACAATTCTTGAAATTAGTTTTCGGCTTCTTGGTTCGTTCTTGGTTGCCTGTCAGTAAAAATATTTCCAAACGAGGGCTAAATATTGTGGTCGCAGGCAGTGAAAAATGATACCCATGCTTCTATTAGTATATCACCCATAGGTATTTTTTTTACAAACAATTAAAAATGCCACAGTTACACTTACGCCTAAACCGCTAAGATTTTTTATAAATATTTTGTTAAGAAAGGTATAGTACCTTGGAAACGAGCTGCACGTGCAGCAACTGCATGAAATCGGCCGGAGCTGCACTACTGGTTTATATGTATTTATATGAAAAGGCTTCCAGGCGCCGCGGCTGCAGCACGTGCAGTCGCCGTAAGATTTCATGCAGTCGCTGCACTTGCTGGCGGCAGTTGCAGCGTGCAGCTCGCTTCCAAATAGTACCTTAAGATAGATTGGTCTTTAGGAAAGGGTTGTCAAAACTCTTTTCATGAAAAACTAGTCCACGCGGACGACGTCGTGGGAAAAAGCTAGTCAGAGACTGACTAGCTCATAATCCGCTAGATATATGAAATTAGTCCGACAACCGAGTTCATAATTGAAATGCACTAAAATATATGTGTTGCAAACTATTACAGGTGGTACGTGGTTTAATTAGCAAGCGACAAACAAAACAATCTAATAAGCAAACTTGAGTGCGAAGTCGCATGACTGACATGTTTTATTGGGAGAAGTGATGGGAGCGAGCGAGAGTGACAAATCCCTAATATTCTATACATATAAACAGTGACATGTGAATCGGTGTTATGCTTTGGCAAAATTAACTGCGAAAATAAAATTTAAAAAAATACGATATTGAACGCATACTTTTTAGAATTTGTGTCCGTTTTCCAAGAATCTAAAATCACGACACTGATTGGTAAACTTTCTATAATTATACAGTGAAAGCTGGATATATTAATCATTAGGGAGATCAGAGCAATGAGAGGTAGTGGAAGCCGCTGTTCCCGGTAATCACATGAGTTCGCTCACATGGAACGGAGAGGAAATACAAGTAGTTGTGATAGGTGCTTTCCTAGACGTGTGTGAGTAAGGGCTCATTTACGGAGACGCAGGGCGTTGCGCGTGTGTGGCGGCGTCTGATGGCGAATCCTACATCGAACATCGGCGCCGCAATAAACGCCGAGTGAGACGCGTCGATGCTATCCGCTGCAATCAACGCTCTATTTCAAGTAAACGCGTGTAAAATACGGTGACGTGGGGCGGGGTGGCCCGCACTGAACTCAAACAAGTGCCGTTGTACAAGTGGTTTTACGTAGAAGTCTCCGTAAATGAGGCCTTAGTCCTAGCTTGACCTCTGGTCGACCGGTATACACCGGTTTCTCTCCGTACGCGACGAGGCACCAGTGTTTACGCTTGCGCATATTGTAGTACCACTCACCTATCACAGCGCAGTTGTTGAAGCTCTCCGTTCGGTTTATTTGCTCATGTGGCTGTACTCCTAGCCTCTACTTTAGTCTGTCACTTGCGCCACGTATTTCTCGTAAACCGTTTTCTGTCGCTCGGGACTGCCGCGCAAAGTTAGTTAGCACATGTTAGATGTTAGCCGTGAGCCGCTAGTGCACCACGGATAAAGTAACTTAGTATTATAACTTTCATTTAGCTGCGGTAAGGGATTTGGATCCGCTTCCAGACAATTTTCTCTTGAGTGATGTTTGTACGACTCTTTCAGACTATGATTGCTAACATCTAACAAACTCAAGCTTTCACTTGACTAGGATACAGCACGCCTACCACAAGTTGCCAATTTAAATTTACATTATTTATGACATGACATGACAATGTCAAATCACAATACATTTTTTTACGCGAACAATAATGTAAATTTAAAGTGGCAACTCGTGGTAGACGTACTGTAAAATAAGATAACTAACTAGTCTCAGTGTAATCTAAACCAGTATCAAACCAATTCGTTCATCCATGACACCATCCATGACATGAACATCCATGGTTTATTCAATAAATATTTCTGATTTCTGATTTCGTATCCCATTGGTTCAAGTTTACATCAAGATCTCTCCTGAAAGCTTGTTATATATGAATCAGAGGGCAGGTAAGTGACTAGATTTATTTTGAGGTCAAAGTAGGATTAGAAAAAAACGGTATTTTTCTCTTCACAATCTAAAGGGAGCCATTTTGTTACCACTGACATATACAGACCAGCAGCAGTTCATTGTCACATTTCTCTTTGAAGTGTCCGCTCCCACATTGGCTGTGCAGCAATATTAATTATTAATTCAGTAGCAAAGATATATTGATACAACTGTGCTACAAATACTCTAGTTGGGTTCAGTTAAAAACGACTTAACTCGTGCCATAACAGTTATACTGTATCTATGTCTTAATTAATGTTTGATGTATTTAATTCATTTCATTCATTCAGCGCAATTGAAGATTTCAGGCAAGGTTATTCAAACATAATATCACTCACATTAAAAGCAGAAGTTACTCACAATACATATTTAATAAGACTAAACGTTGAAACTTTTGTATGCTGTCATTAACCGGTATGATAGGTATAATATCGCCGTAATAAAAGGAGCATTACTCCAAAATACGTGGCCAAGTTTAATTTTAATAACAGCGGCTAGGGGGAAGCGAAAGTGCCTCGAGGAAGGAGTTCACAAGTTTAAGAAATTAAATTATAAATGAAGTGGGAATCACAAAGTTGTGTCGGCTCAGATTACACGTACCAACTGGGTATTATTATCAAAGAAACCTTAGCGTCTGTCATAATGTCAGATACAAGGACAATGTTATTAATGAAATTAAGGGTAAGCACAGTGCTAGTAAGGCGTGACGCCAATAAGTTACCTCCTAGCGTGTGCAGGGTTTGCTTGTCCGTGGTAATAGTTTAATTACTACGAAACGGCAAGCTTCTGTCCCAATGCACCCTGGGCAACGTGAAAAACCTTCTGCTCACGCGGTGTTTGTCCTTCACTGGCTAAATTCTTAACTTGAGTGAAAAAAGTCAGGTTTTTAGTCGGTAGAAGTCCGACTTAGCCACGTTGATCCCCTAGCAGCGTGGTATCTATAAGGATTTTCCTGATTGAAAAAAAGACACTGTGCTAGTATGATATGCTACAAAACAGAGGGAAATGTCTATATCGCTATCGTTTCAACCTATCAACGTCCGGAAGCTGGAATTTAGTCTCTCCCTTTCATCGCTGTATACTTAACTTAATTTATGCACTTCCTGCCAGCAGGCTTTATTTATTTATTGATGACCTCATGACCTCACTCCACCGGGTGAAAGTGACTGTGGGGTGCAGATATAATTTTAGACACAGTAATGCTAAGCGATGGTTCAACCTGCCACCAGTACAAATCCCCCCGCCACGACGAGGCAAGGGCTCATGGGTCAGAAAAACCCCTAGTATAACTCTTTCACAAGACCTTTTTTTCAAATATTCCCTTTGAAATGAAAATAAAAAAGAATATCATAAAAAGCTTACATAACATCGCTTTGTTTGAGTTTATATTAAAATGCCTGTGTGGAAATTGGCGTTCTTCACAATATGAACAAACATGAGAACTGTTGGATGACTTCTGAACGGGGTCAGTCTGGACGCCTTGTTTACGGTCTATAAAGCTACCCTCTTACTTTTACTGCACTCATACGCATGATTAGACGACTGACCGGTGTTGCCAAGCACATTTTGAAGAAACAAATACAGGCACAAGAAATCATATGTACACATTTTGCACTATGTGGCTGCTTTTCCACCAAAGATGTGCCCATACAGCTATGCTGTGAGGATACTGAGCTACGAAACTTCTAGACCGTTTCCACTGATGCTATGCTATGTAACGAAGCGAGTAAGATGTGCTACGAAGATGCATCTGCGGAAGGTAGCAGTGCAAGGAATAGGCAGCTCGAGCTATGCGATGTATCGACAGTAGGGTAGGCAGACACAGCATGCATGCATTCGCAGCACTCATCCATGTGTCAGGTCATGTGTCATATTAAAAACATAGCTTATAGTAGAAGCCGTTTCCACCAGTGCAATGCTATTTGTACAAATGAATGTATCATGTTGTGTGATTGGTGGATATCAATAGCATTCAACACAGCAACTAGCAACACAGCAACGTAGCATAAGCACATCTTTGGAAAGTCAGCCTAAGTCAGAGGTTTTAATTGGGGTTGTGCATGTACCGAACTTCATTTCTTACTAGTAGTTAGTTTGAACGATGACAGTTGCCACTGTCATCGTTCACATGCCACTGTTAACAGGTGCCACTTTTAGTTACTATGAAAAATAAGTTAACTTAACTTTAAAAATTCATTCAATTAGGCATTCAACATTCATGACTCGGTTACAACATAGCAATGGTAACGATCATCTACCCTATAGGACAAACATCGAATGTGTGTGACGATCGTTTGTATTAGTTCTGTCACTAAGTACTAACTATAAAGAAACAGGTATTCAGGTATTTGTTTGGTGTCTAATTTTGCTAACTAAGCTTCAACATCAAAGGAAAAAGTGAATCATGAGCAAACACAAATAGTTGTCTCAACTTAGCCTTAGATGGGCAGCAAAAATATGACCTCTGGCGTTCTTTGCACGACTTCTACCCATTGCGCCAAAAAGGCTACTATCAAATATTGCAAGAATGCACTTCGAAACAACCATGATAATAGTACACTCAATAATACTTACACTCTCTCTGGCGCTTAAAAAGACCTTCAAAAGTACAACAACGCACGTACTTCAATGTTTACCCCCAATAAACCAGAATTAGCCGCACGAGCTAAATCTTTTCATGCGTTAAAAGTTACAAACAGCACTTCAGCGAAGATGGAAAGCTCCGAAGCTTTAGTACGCACCCCAATTAACTTGGTAGGAGCGTACGACTTGAGTGTCCAAACTCTATACTCATAAAACTGGCCACTGGTGTTGTCAGAAAAAAATGATTTTTTGTTTTCTTTAAGCCTTTCACTGCCAAGAATCCAAAAATATATTTATAGAAATTTCACTGTTTCTAGGTCACATGGTAAAGTAAAAGTAAAAGTAAAAAATCATTTATTCACTTAAGCTTTTACAAAGAAGCACTTATGAAATGTCAAAATTCACAAAAAATATATATAAACGATAATAGACGTAAATAAAATAATACAATAATAGTACATATACTAAATAAACATAATGCGAATCTACCACCGGTTCGGAAGTTGCTTCTTATCGAGAAGACTCCGGCAAGAAACTCGATAGTTACTCTTTTGAACTTTGTTTTGTTTTACAACAAATAAATTCAGAGTACAGTCAAAAGAACAATAAATATACATTATTTGAGCAGAGGAGCAGATTATTACTACTATGACCACAAATTCTTGTCGTTCAAGTAATCCTCCACGTTATAATAACCTTGTTTTATCAGCTTTGTTTTAATTGTAGACTTGAACTTGTGAAGAGGTAGATCAACAAGACTTTGAGGTATTTTGTTAAAGTACTTTACAGATTGACCCACAAAAGAATTTCCTACCTTATGTAGCCTAAGACTTGGAGTAATAAGTTTGTTTTTATTTCTAGTATTGTGTGTATGAGTATCACAGTTTTTTTTGAACATATGCAAGTTTTTGCGCACATACATTATGTTATCGAAAATATACTGAGCGTGCACAGTTAAAATATCAATCTTCTTAAATACTTCTCTGAGCGAGTCGCGTGGCCTAAGGTTGTATATCGACCGAATAGCTCTTTTTTGAAGTACAAAAATGGTGTTAAGGTCTGCAGCTGAGCCCCACAACAGTAGACCATACGACATAACGCTATGAAAGTAACTAAAATACACTAGTCTTGCTGTTTCAATATCAGTCAGCAGTCTAATTTTTCGGACAGCACAAGCGGCCGAACTAAGTCTCCCTGCCAGAGCCGTTATATGTGGACCCCACTGTAACTTAGAATCTAGAGTAATTCCTAAAAATACCGTAGAGTTCGTAATTTCTAAAGTCTCATCATTCATGTTGATAATGGTATCAACCTGTTTAACATTAGGCATAGTGAATTTAATACACTTCGTTTTCTTTGCATTTAGTAATAAATTGTTGCTTGTGAACCAACATAGTACTTTTGAAAGAGTATTATTTACATCGTCAAATGCTTGCTTACCTCTGTTGATTTTAAAAATCAACGAGGTATCATCAGCAAATAATACTATTTCACAAATATCTTTGACAAAGTAGGGAAGGTCATTTATATAAATAAGAAAAAGCAGTGGGCCCAATATCGATCCCTGGGGCACTCCCATGCTAATGGTGGCACCGGAAGAGGTGGTTCCGTTTATACTCACTTTTTGTGTTCTGTCTGTGAGATAAGATTGTATAAGTTTAGACGAAATATCCGAAACACCGTAATGTCTCAGCTTAATCAGTAGGATTTCATAATCCACGCAATCAAACGCTTTCGAAAGATCACAAAATATTCCTATTGCATCCTGCTTGCCTTCCCAAGCATCAAATATGTGTTTGATAAGTGCTACACCTGCATCAGTAGTGCTTCTATGTTTAGTAAAACCAAATTGTTTCTCATGTAGTAATTTATTTAAAGTAAAGTGTGAAAGCAGCTGATTTAATATAATTTTTTCAAAGATTTTACTAAGAGCTGGTAGTATAGAAATGGGTCTATAATTAGATGGGTCACTTTTGCTACCAGATTTAAAAAGCGGGATGACTTTACTAAATTTCATTAAGTTGGGAAACTGACCTTCGTCAATGCAGTTATTAAAAAGTACTGCTAAGTGGGCTGAGATGATATTTATGATTGATTTAAGTAGACTTATCGAAATACCCCACAGATCTTCGGTGTTTTTCATATTAAGTTCCTTAAACACCTTGATTATGTCATGAGAATTTATATGAACAAAGTTAAACTGAAATGAGCACTCATCAACACTAGATGTGAGCAGGGACCTAGCTAGCGGTGCACTAGAATTTAAGGTACTTGTAGTTACAATGGGTATATTAGAAAAGAATGTTTCAAAGGTATTAGCTATGTCAATCTCAGACTCAATTAAATTATCTTGAATTTTAAGAGCCAATGAGTGATCTCGAGGTTTTGATTTACAAGTTTCCTTATTAATTATGTTCCAAGTAGTTTTAATTTTATTTTTTGCTTGTTTTATTTTGTCACGCAAAAATATAGACTTAGCCATATGGCATGATTTCTTAAAGATTTTTGAGTATAATTTGACATAATCTACTAGTTTTTGACACTTAGAATTAGCTTTTAAACCATATAATTCGTATAATTTATTTCTACTTTTATGGATGCCTGGCGTAGCCCAATCACTAAACTTAAACTTAAAATTATCGACCTTTAATTTCTTCTTAGGAAAAATAAAATTATGTTCCTGTTTAATTATCTCAAAAAGACGCATATACTGATCATCTATGTTGTGGCATTGGGGTAGTAGATTAGAAAGGTTTTTATTCACATTACTCTTGAACTTTTCTACTCGATTCTTAGTAACCAGTCTATAACTAATATCCACTGATTGAGAGACGTGACGGTGCTCAAATTTAGTCAATAGACCACAGTGATCTGATTTCAAACAATTTATAATTGATTTTTCAATTGAGATATTTTCACAAAAAATATTGTCCAAGCAGGTGGCTGATGTGTCAGTGATCCTGGTTGGTTTATCATATAGATTTAGTAAATTAAATGATTTGAAAAGATTTAAAAATCTTACAGAGGTCTGAGAAGAGTCTAAAATGTTAACATTAAAATCACCGCATACAACCACCTTCTTGTTTGCTTTACAAACCTTCTTCAGCACTTCTTCCATCGTCTCTTCAAACCGACAATAATCGGCCGAAGGGGGTCTATACACACAAACAATAATAATCTGCTCTAACTCTGCACATGAAAGTTCAATGGTTCGCTCAATTGAGAGTGCTACTATGTCTTTTCGCTCTCTACATTTAAACTTATTATGAATTAATATCAGTGACCCACCGCGAATAGCAGAACTTCTCAAGAACGAACTAATGACACTATAATTATCAATGCTAATCATACAATCATTTTCTTTCAACCAGTGTTCGGTTATACATAAGACATGTATGTCCATACAGTCTAAGAATAATCCTACTTCTAATTCTTTGCCAGAGAAGCCTTGCATGTTTTGATGCACAAAGTTTATAAAATTATTTTGGGGCTTCTCTCTTGTCAATAATTTGCAAGAGTTTACCTCTGTTGTCTCTATATCTAATTTAAATTATTTGGAACAAGTTCCAAAGTCTGTGGTACAACGGCATTCTGCTCAATAAAAGCAGAGTAGTTAGCCAAGTGATTGGCTGAAATCATAAAAAAATAAGATAGCGACATAGCTATCTGTCGTTTATAAGAATTTGATAAATGAAATCTACCTTTCGTCAGGTACATATTATTATTAATAATAGGATTGATGTCAATTAGATTAATTAAATTATTTGAGAATGTCACAGTATCAAGTGTCATATTGATTTTATACCTTTTTTCATTTTCTGCTTGTGACAGACCCCTACTGTAAGGCAATGTGAACATCACTATTTTATTGACATTAAGTAATGAACATAAAGTATTACAATGTTTTTTCATTTGGGTTTTGTTCACAGTACCTCGGTTTCCAATTAAAATAACTAGGGTTGAATTGGGGCTGAAACTATAATCAGCAATTTTCTGAATTATATCACAGTATGAGGCACCCGGTGAACAGTGATTTATTACTGACTTACCCAGACTATTAAATAAAATATGGCCTATACTTTTTCCAATGTCATCACTAAACATAACAATGTTGCAATTTAGTTCATTATCAGTGTTTGTGACAGGGCATGTATCAGGGATGGAAATGTTGGTGGCTGATTCTGAAGGAGAGGAGTTGAGAAGAGAGGATTCACATTCTGACTGAGTAACAGTGTGGCAATCACTACTGCTGGAAACTGAGTCCGGGTTGCACAAGAGTTTAGTCAGGGCCAAAATATGTTCCTCATTTTCTTTTTTAGTTATTGAGTATCTGTCAGATAAACGTCTCAGATTTTCCTTAAGACTAGATATTTCTGATTGTAATGCTTTCACATCATTGTCATGCTCAGTTAAATTATTGTCTATCATTATAGAATAAATATCCAGTTCATCACCTAATCTTCGGCGTTCCTTAATATATTTCACATTTTTATTCATCAATTTCTGACTTTTAATCAGTTTTTGAGTTTTCTTAATAAATTTGCTTATTCTAACATATTTTTTGAATTTGTTTTTGCTGCACTTTGCTATACCCCCTGGAGCATTGGACTCAATCAAATCAGTACTCGCCAAATCATGAGCTACAGTGGGGATCGAGAAATGTGCAGCAGAAACCAGGCTGGGCATACTAAGAACTAACTCATCAAACAAACTTTGGTTTTGGGTGTCAACGGTGTGTAGTTTCTCAGTCTCCATGGAAGATATTAGGTGGTGGGCCTCTTGTAACTCTTGTTCAAGCATTGTAATCCGTTTAAGGCATTGGACATATTCTTCACTGCAGTCACCAAACCCATCTACTATTGTTTGCAACCGATCCCGCTCATCTAGTACTAATAAATACCTATCATGCATCTCAGCCATGTCTTTTTTAAACAAAGTATTCCTACTCAACGCCTCCAACAATTCCCTCTCATTGTCATCTCTTTCCAAATGCAATTGTTTAACCAACTCTTTGGATGCCTTTAATTCCTGCAAAGTCAGCTCCAGCTGGCGAGATGAGGCAGCGCGGGTCATCATGGTAATATCGATAAAATAATCAAACAAACAACGGTGTTGATACCAAAGTGCTGTTTAAACAATCAAGAGGTTGCGTATTTAGAACAAGATTAATTTTTGTATTCTAACCTCTTCGCGTTTCTGACAATCAGAGTCAGACAATTCGAGTATTTAACTACTTAATAAAAGTCATAAAAAGCATGTATGATTAAACATACAATACAATACCTTTTAAAGAGAGAACAATGATTCACACAAGTATTTGAATGGTTAACTGACACTCACTGTCGGCACCGATAAATCACCAAATATAAACTTATTTCACATTAAAAACACTAATTAACACGTAGGTAACTATAATGATTGTTTACGACGACTAATTGGGCCATAAATTAGTTTTAAATAGGTTTAAATCAAATTAAAATACGGGACAAGTCAAGATCAGCTGTTAGCCGTAGTGTTGCCCTAACTCGAGTCCAAAACTACACCAAAACTAATTAACCGTTTTGAAAACTCCCCAACTATATCAGTAATTAACAATTGAAAAAAAATAGAGATATCTACTAAAATTTCAAAAACTTAACAATAATTCGACGCGGATGAATACAATGTCAACTTTAAATAAATGTTTGCATCTATGAGCACGCACATATTATTCTTTAAATTTGCCTCAAAATGTTTATTTGATGCAAGGTTCGTTACCAAAACTTTAAAAAGTTTTCAATAGGCGTGTGTGTGATTTACCGCCTCAAAAATAACGATAAAATACAAGTGAGGCTCGCACACGTGCAAAGCCAGGGCGGGTCGCTAGTAACAGATAGGTAGTAGGTAATACATATCTGATCCAGCTTTAAGTTAGGGGCCCCAACGTAATTACTTTCCAAAGACTTCATATTACAACTTGAAGATCCGGTATCGCGACAAATATATTTGTACCGATCATTGTACATGAAAAGTGGTAGTTTAACATTACCTTAGGTACCGCAATTTTCAGTTTTGTTAATATTCACATAAACAACAATAATGTTACATGCCGCTTGAAAAACACAGCATACTTAAAACAAAACTGAAATTAGGTCAGAAGCTCAACAATAAACTTTATTCCAAATAAAAAAAATATGTTATAAGCCGTTTGAAAAACACAGCATAAAACAAAACTGAAATTAGGTCAGAAGCTTAACATTAAACTTCATTCCAAATAAAAAAATATGTTTGGTTCACTTCTCTCCACCAATAGAAACGAAAGTGAATTTCGAATAAATACATACGAATCGAGAAATTACCGTTTCAAGCCCTCGTGTTTTGTCCAGTACCCTTAAAACTAGAACACTTTACGATTCTCTATGGTAGTCATAAATATTTCAGCCATAATCGTAACGAGGGATTTTTATGCCAACAGTAAAGATTGTATTAGCACAATTTTGTGTAGGATGAGCGTGGATTCAATATAATAAACGATGACTTTGATTAGATTAAGAACATTCATAAGAGTAAAAATATGGGTACCTACTCTCAAGGAATAATTCAATATTTAAGGTCAGCATGTTTTACTTGTCATGCAAACTTTAAAGGAATTTTTAAGGCATTCGGCAGATACATTTTCATATCAACCAGTGAAGTAAATTTTTGTTAAAAATTAGTGTTCGTTAAAGGGTATCAACAAATAAATTATTACCTACACTGTAGAACGTTCATCTAATGACCATCTACGCAATTTCAATTTGAACGTCATTTGTTTATATAGTGATCGGAATTTTGTTATTATGTTCAATTTTTGTTAACAAAGAATACGCTGCTTCATTCTGTTGGTAAGTACCTAAATTGCAACTGCAAGATTAGATTTTACTTCAAGATTATTAAACAAAGTTTTTGAATCCAGAAACTATGGTCATCGAAGTATATTCCGTGACTGGACATGGAGCCTACGCCATAGTTGGCTTCCCGCAACCTGCACCAGTCTATGGGTCCTTCTGGTAACCACTTAGGAAATCCTATTTCCTAGTTATTACTGAACCCAAGATACTTAACTTATTCAGAATACTTCATTACACCTTGCACATATAGCTCAACGGTCGCTACGTGACTTACCCGTCTATTGAAAAGGTACGAGGGCAAGATAAATAGAGTTCTCTCCATGTGACGTCACAATCAGCCCTCTGGGCCGGCGATTTAAGTGTCGTGGTCGAATAGTTCTCAAACAAACCGTTGGTACTGACGCTAATGGGACTTCCGCCGTGGGACCCTTTGGAGGACTTCACCTTTGAATTTGGGACAATTGTAATAGTACGCACTTGCGTTCAGTTACAAAGAGGTATAGAACATAATGTATCTCATACTGTCTACTATTTAAACTCTACTGCATTCACGCACGATTGATAAATTTTAAATATGAACACAATACCTACATGTAAACATGCCATCGTAACTGGACCGAATCTAGAAGCACGTGTCTTTGTTCGCAAAAGTACACTCGACACGTCCAAATCAACTCATAAAGTAGTAAGGCGCGTTTTCAAATTAGCCTATGTACTATCTTTTTGACTTCAGGCAAGTTTAGATATCAACTCTGCTTATATACAGATTGTTCTTAAAAAGCAATAAAAAGGCGCAGATGATCTCCCAACTCGCAGACGTACCTTTTCGCGCAACTTGCGCTTTGTATTTTTAATGGGAAAACTTTTCCTGCTCCGTTGCAGCCGGGAAACTATAAACAAGCCAACGGACATTATCGTTTTCCGAATTTGTCTTAAACTAACTTGTAGAGGTTTTCACACTGCCATCTTTATAGTTAAATATTCATCATATAAATCTTCTAATAGAGTGGTTTTGGTTCGAGACAATGCTATAAAAGTTGAGGAGAGTTTTTTTAAAAAAAGATCGCCATTGCAACCAATTTCATTCAATCTGTCTTGCACCGTCTGTAACTTATCTGCTTGACCAAGTATGTGATCGACTGGTAGAGCATGCCTTTTGCATTAAGTCTGCCAACTGAGTTCTAACTTCGTGCAATAAATAATAAATAAATGAATATTCGGTGTGTTTTCGGTATCACCTGCAGCTATTTTATAATATAATTTTGAACAAAGAGAACTTTAAAAGAAGCGCAGACTCGTTTTTAAAACTATTTTTCCATTTCAAATGAAATCAGAATCGTTCTAAAGTAGTCAGGAAATGATTCACCTTAGGTAAAACAGACATCCAGACTGTTTTCCCGGGTGCAACGGGTGACGTTGACAAATCCATTTAATTTTGCCCCGAGCTACCTTCAGTTTTCTTAAAGGATTTAATATCTGCGGCTATAAATCATTGAATTAGTCGCATCTGATGTTTGAAATTAATTCGCTTCCTGAGGGTTCTTACAGACGAGCGACACTATAAATAGCGACCGTCGCCGACTGAAGGTGACCGACTGCCTGTCTCGCGAATGACGACAGCTATTGACAATTCGACATCCACCGCTGCTTTTTTAGCGTCATTATTATTTTCCGTCAATACTTACTCTAACTCGTGGAAATCAACCGTAAGTTCCACTGAGGTTGACAAGTACAGGGCATCTCTCAAAGCATGACTTATCAAGTAGTGATGTTTACAAATTGCGCCATTGCTTATTTACGAAGGACATTTTTAAAAGGCTGTTTAAAATACTTTTAAATTAGTTCGATCATTCCTTATGGCTACTCTGATTAGCTTGTTTAATATATTTTACAAATATTTTACTCTTTTACTGAAATGCTGCACTAGAAACTAGAAATGAAACAAATTACGGTTAAAAATGAAATTGGGACACTGCACCGTAATTAGATTCTGGGTCTTTGAAAATTCTTTGCAGCTTGAAATTGTAAATTAAGCTACCTACTCTCCTGCAAGCTTTGACAACTAGTAAATCACTATTTGAACTAATTACATAGAAAAAGGTAAATTGCCACGATAGTCAAACATTACAGTCACATATATTTTCAGCAAAGACACGTCAAAATCGTACGGGGGAAAACCGACCTTATACAAAGCAAGCACTGATCTGTTAAAACTCCTCTTGAAGGTTGATGGTTACGTTCTTAGTCACTGACGTGCCGCGACCGTTGACTATTACTGTGATTGTAGTATTAATATAAAATGCGATGCGAATATATATCGTTGCGATAGAAGCCGTCGCGATACGTCGGCGTTGGTCGCTGACTGCATTCAGCTGCAAGTTGCCTACGGCTGGGTTATTCAATTACACTATCACTATCACTCGATTTGAAAGCGGTTATTGCTATTTAACGTCGAGTACTGCATTTTTATTGGTTGACAAGCTGTCAAAATGCGAGCGTCACTTTGCGAGTTAGAAAATATGGGGGCCGGTCGCCTGTTTGCGGTCGCTTTCATGATGTGTCTCGTCTGTAAGAGCCCTTAGAGGGACTCGGGCAAGTCAATTAAGATAGTGATTGATGAAATATTTGAATTATTGGGTTCATCATGCAATGATTAGGGACGAGCTGTTTTTCCTCGTAATTCCTTTTGAGATTTAAATGATTTCTATTCAGCTCTTGATTCGCGGATGTTAATTAAATTGGAAGCTGGGTTTTCTGTTTTTTTTCCAGGGAGTTTACACTAAAAGACATTTGTTCATTAGGTAAAGTATTTGTGGTAGAGTCACATTATGTTTAATTATGGTATTTACTATCATAGTATTATTTTATATAAGTTTATTTTTATTTAGTATATTTTAGCTATATTTTTTTTGTATTTGACTTGTCATAAGTACTTTTTATAAGTCTTTAACTATAAATAAAGATATTTTTTACTTTTACTTTACATTTTACTTTACTATTAGGTTTTCATTTTTTAAGGCTGTTTTAGTCTGTAGATCCTGTTATGTTATTACAATTTTTGTAATTTTACAAGTTTATACCATACTACAGAATATATTTAGTATTGGGTCATAAATCATACTAAAGATTAGAATAACTACATTTATAAAAAAAAAAACATTTATTTACCAATTGTTAATTACAATATTATAAATTTATATATTAACTCCCACATTAGGCTAAGCCTGTCTCGTGGGAATCAAATCAGTTTCAATTTTGGATTTACATGATGAATAGTTAAAAAAATATTTAGTTAAACAAAAATATAACATAATAAGCAATTCTGCTGTGTCTGTGTGTGTGTCTGTGTGCGTGTTGGGGTGTGTGCGTGTTGGGGTGTGTGCGTGTGCGTGTGTGGGAGTGTGTATGTGTTCGTTCATGCGCGAGGGTGGGACTCGGGTGTGTGTGTGCCTGTGGGCAAATGTATACTAGTCAACTGTGCTAAGGGTATGTAAGGTAATGGGTTAGGGTATAGGTTGTACTTCGAGTGTGAGCCTTGGTATAATAAAGTGCTTGATTTCTTTGATCTGTAGTTTTGTGACTAGGACTTTGATCACAGTTTACTTAATAGTTACTACATATTAGATAAATAATCACTCCAAAGAACATTTCCAGCCAAATGTCAAATGGTAAAAATTTATTGCACACATGTCAAACTCAAAACTCAAACTCAAATAATTTTATTCAAATAGACTGTATCAGTACTTTCAAATCGTCAAATTTACAGCAAAATATACTAAATAATAGACATCAATACCATAATAATATGGATATGTAAATAAACAGTATACAGACATAATGCGACTCTACCAGCGCGTCGGAGTTGTTTCTTGCTGAGAAGACCCGGCGAGAAACTCAGCAGTTACTCTTTTAAACTTGTTTTGGGCATACAACAGGCGTTAGTAAAGTACAAGCAGTGTGTCATTTTGATACAAATAAACCTAAAAGAATATAAAACAAAGGTAAAAAACCAACCATAAAAGAATATAAAACAAAAATTCATTTAAACAATTCAAAAAGAAAAATTGTTAGTCAGTACATAGTATGTACCTATTAACTATTACAATAAAACTTAAGTTACAATAGAGCTATTTAATCCCGCATCGAGCAGAGAGCTTACACCCAGGCAATTTTATCTATAAGGTAGTCTTTTATAGTATAAAAGCCCTTTTTAACAGCTTTATTAGAGCTGTTTTGATGTGATTTTTGAATCTTTGTAAAGGTAACTCACAAACGGTTTTTGGAATTTTGTTGTAATAATTTATACCTTGCCCCTTAAAGGATCCTAAAATTTTTTGTAACCTAAAGAGTGGAAGTACAATTTTATCCTTATTCCTAGTATTCTTGCAATGTATGTCACTGTGTTTAGCATAGAGACCAATATTTTTTCTCACCAAAACAATGCAATTGTAAATGTATTGTGACGCTACAGTGAGGATACCAATTTCCTTAAAAATCTCCCTAAGTAAAGCCCGTGCACGAAGCTTATAGATGGATCAGATCGCTTGCTTCTACAGGATAAAGATGGTTTGCATATCTGCCGCTTGATCCCAAAGTACAATGCTGTAAGACATTACACTGTGGAAATAACTAAAATAAACTGAACGAGCAGTATCAACATCTGTTAATAACCTAATTTTTCTCACTGCAAATGCAGCCGAACTAAGTCTGCCTGAGAGAGCTGTTATATGAGGGTTCCATTGTAGTTTTGAATCTAATGTGATTCCGAAAAACTGTTGTATCTAACAAGCTTCATAGTATTACCATCAATTTTTAGACCAATGGGGTTATCTTTAACATTAGGCAACTTAAAATTAATACATTTAGTCTTTTTGCGTTAAGCTGTAGATTATTTACTGTGAACCATTGTAAAACCTTTGAAAGTGCGTCATTTACATCATCAAAAAGGTTTTTATTTCTGTCAGTTTTAAAAACTATAGATGTATCTATCGTCTGCAACCAATACAACATCACAAATATCTTTTAAGTAAAAAGTAGATCATTTATATACGAGTATATCAGAAATATTAATGGACCTTGAATGGATCCTTGAGGGACCCCCATTTTAACTTGTGATTCTGTAGACAGTACACTGTACATGTGGTCACAAAGTTATAACATTGTTGTTGTGTCCCAAAACATGTTACCCTGGTAGGGCAAAGCAATATGATTTCTATAATAGTATTAATTACATAAAATGAAATAATAATAATTAAAAAACTTAAAAATAACATACATTATGACTTTTTACTTAATTTTCGTTGAAAAATTCTTGCAGATCATAAAGCATTTATATAATAAATAATTCTTCAATGTTTTTGTAAAACTTTGTACATTTATTTGTTCCTGTATATATTTTAGAATTGTATTATCTATTTTTATGGCGCTGGCATGGGGTGCAGTTTGGTGTATCTTTCATTTTGAATCTGGAAGAGCCAATTTATCTCTTTGTCTGAGATTTTTTAGTCTTGAGGAAGTAGGAAACATGTGCATATTTTTCCGGACGAATTTGCTGAAAGACCTGTTAATTTGAATTTTAAACTTAATGAAATAAGGTCTACAACTGGTCATTACATCTATAGTAGCCAATATTCTTATATATTTTTTGTTTAAATAGATTATTGACTTCACTACTATTACCCCATAAGACAACGCCATACGCAAGCCAGGAGTGAGCGTAGGCTTTGTAGGCTAATTTGGCTGTGTTGAAGTCAGTAACCTTTTTAGTTGGTACAAAGCATAATAATATGTAAAACTGGCTAGTTTTGAAGAAATTTTTGTAATATATTTTTTCCAGTTTACATAAGTATCGATTTAATGCTAGCGGTCCGGCGGCCGGTAGGTAATTATATCGCATAACAACATGGATTGACACGAGCCTACTTGTGTGCTTGAATGATAATGTAATAATAAACATCAGTTAGACACTGTCTGTGCACAATGCCAAACCGTCATTAAAATCATTGACTGAAATTTATTATTATTCTAATTGAGTACCACTGATAAAGCACCAAACAGCTGACACAACGAATAACTCTGTTCAAGCAACAGTTTGCCTAACCCCATGCTAACGTGAAGCTTTCAAGAACAGAAAATTCTTAACTAAAGACATATATTACAAATGAGGCGAAAGCCTGCAATATATCCGGGAAGTGTGAAGTTTCGCAAGCAGCCTGCAGATCCAGACGGTAACAGGTGACGCCTACAGAAATAAATCTAAAGAGATTACGCAATAATTAAAATTAGGTATGTCACTGACTCTTAGAGGGGTTCAGGCTACCGCTATAATACGCGCGCACAAGTTTGTTTTTGGAAGCGCCAATACGCGCGTGCCTTTTGTTTTGATGCGCTTATAATTTCGTTACCATCAATAAAGATACCGACTCACCGCTACCGGTTTGAGCGGACACGCTGCAACAAGCCCGTGTACGCGCGTTTGGCCCAAAGGGACCGTATACGCGCGAAAAAGAACGTAGTCGTAATTGTGACGCCTTAGTAATGGTGATTGTCTATGTCTTAAATGAACCTTTGTGAATGTAATTCAACTTCATTTTCACATCCCTTGTCATAAAAGGTAGATATTGAACTGGATGAAGAAGCGTCGAAAGACTCATTAATTACGCTCCCATTTGGCAAAATGTATAGGTACACCCGCGTTATCTTTTTAAATTTATGTTCGTGGTGGCAGCCATACACCGCCTGTTTCAAATGAAACACGCTCGTTTCGTACGAAACAAACGCTCGTTTTGAACGAAACTGCTCGACGAAGAGACAGCGAGGAACGTGAAGGCAATCTGTTAAAACAAACCATTTCAAAATGTCCTTTTATTGGAAAGAGAAATGGTGTGAGGAATTGTAAAATAAAATGGAAGAACGATTTCATTTTCATCTATGTAAAATACCGACTTTACAAACATACAAAAAAAACTAAATCCTTATTTTTACCAAAGCGTTCTCTTTTAAAAAAATCTTGCATTTCATTGTATTAAGATAATATAAATATACTTTATTGTACAACAAATCATACTTAACATGAGCATTACATAATCTTAGATTGTACAATGTAGGCGGTCTTATCGCTAGGAAGCGATCTCTTCCAGACAATGATAAGATTAATAAAAGAAAATAGGTAAGGTAGTGTGAGATAGTGAGATATTTATATTCATACATGAAGTTATTTTATGCATTCATGAATGCAATTACATATAGTACTTATAAACGTAGTAAATATCTGTAAACATACACAAAATTATAAAGAAACGGTAAAAAAGACTTATTCAGGGTTGGTTTATCCACGCACTAGAGACATTTAAAAGTTACAGTGTGAGGAAATAAGCTTTGAGTCGGGATTTGAAAATAGGTAAGGATTGAGATTGCCTAATAAGTAAAGGTAGCGAATTCCACAAGCGAATGGATTGGAATAACAACTTGAAGAATGAGAGGGGAAAGCGAGAAGAAGATTCCGGGTTGACCGCATATTATCACTCTTGGCAGACCGCTGAAATTGGAACAACTCCTTAAGATAAGGAGGTGACCGGGGATCGAACAACACAGAGTAAAGCAAGGAGAGAATATGAAGATCTCGTCGGCGACGAATTGGAAGCCATTTTAATTGGGCGCGGAATTCAGATACATGATCATACTTGCGTAGGCCAAAGATGATGCGAATGCAGAAATTCTGAAGACTTTCCAGTTTATTAAGAAAATTTTTAGTAACATCGAGATAACAGCAGTCGGCATAATCGAATTAAGGTTTTATATTTTCGAATAAATGATAAAAATAAAATTCAAATGATGAACTTCTGATGAAATGATTTTAACTCAAATAAAGAGAAAATAAATAAATATGCTTAACAATTAGAAAGTTACGATGACACTTTTGCACCCCTACTACAGATTACATAAAAGTTACTACCTAACAGATGAATCACTTCACAGAAAATTGTCAGTTTTGTCATATTGTAAATGCGTGCTGTCGTGACAGGCATAATATTGCCAAGACTACCTCTTTTGATATAGAGGTCAGCTAGTCAGTACTTAAAGTTACGTCAGTACATATTATTATCTATGGAATGTTCTACGCGTCTGTTGTCAATCAACAGCCAAATGAGTCTTGGAAGACCTGGCAGCTAGTACATGGAGTGACAAAGGCCTGCCCCTACCACAGCGTAATGTTAAAACAACCATCACAACCGCCATGAATTTCAAATTACCCAAAAACTTTCATGTTACCTACCTATCTTATCGCGCCTGACAAATGACAATCGTGAGATAACGCGATGTCATGGTGACAGATATAGAGTTTGTTGTACGCGGAACATCTAACTTTAACAATAACTCAGACGTTAACAGTAAGGGTTGGTTTTAGAAACCGTTAATTTAGGATGATAAAAATCCAATTTCATTCAAGTATTAGTAAACTTTTCCGTGTCGTCAAAAACTGTGACATTAGCTAAGATTATAAACCAATAACGGTAAAAAAACAAGTTGTTAATCAGTCCTGACATTCACAGTAGGTACTAACTACGTTTTGTTTGGGTTCAGAAGATCCTGGAGTAGGCTAACTCATATGTTCATTTATTTTGATAATATTTTAATTTATAATAATCAACACGTTAATACTCGTCGTTTTCCTCTATCCGTTTTATTGGCAACTTGCAAATCCATTTATTAAGCGATCCATTCGGAGAGCTGATTGTAAAATCTTTGTGACAGAATTCCGGACAGAGAAAATCGCTTTTAGGTCAGTCGTATCTACACAACTCGAGAATAACGTTTAGTCAGACCAATCAAAGTGTTCTGCTAAAATATTCTGGTTTCGGCAAAAATAGCAGCGATACTCTTATTACTTAAGATTAGGACTCTCGTAGTTGGAATGACAAAATTACTCGAGGCACGATCATCCGAAATAAAGTTTTGGCTTGTAGAGAAATAACGAATTTTAAAGTTGATTACAAATTCATTAAATAGTGCTGAATTTATTTATCTGCGTCGTATCAAATTGTCGATGCCCAACTCAGAGTGCTCTGATATCAAACACACTATCCTATACTTCACATATCCATCCTTCTATTGTCACTTCTGACAAAGGGTTCACCAAATCAGTCGTGGAACCCCGTGAAGGTTGATTAACCCTACATTTGATTCCACTATTCGTACGCTAAAGAACATTTCTTAACTGAAATGAAACAGTGTTTTGGCTTAAGATTATTGATGACATTTTTCTTATTCAGTTACACAGCACATTTAGCTAATTCACTTAGCATGCAAAATTATTTATTGTTTAGTGAAATATTATTAAGAACAATTTAGCACGTACATGTCAACATTATTATCTATATTAAAAACTTAAGCCAAGCAGCATTATTCTAGAGTTAGCAAATAAGATTAGAATTAGTTACAGAGATAATTACATGTCAAGTTAGTCTACATTCTAAGATACAACTAGTCATTTTATCAGCTCTGATAAGGAATGATAATTTTTATCTTCGAGCCATTTGCTGAGTGCCTTTTTGTATTTTATATATAGGAGACCCTTCATGTGGCTTGGTATGGCATTGTACATTTTTATGCACATCGCGTAGCATTGTCTCTGATACATTGTTGTTTGCGGCAAAATATCATAAACCAACCTATCACGGTTTCTCTTACTACGGGGATATATCTCATGTGCCTTTTGAAGAAAAAATGCTAGTTGCTAACAATACGTTTAGGTCCCTGTGAAATTGCTTAGTAATATTTCAATTTCAATCGTTTATAGCGTGTCACATTACAATTTTCAGATTTTAAATATAATAAGGTAAACATGTGACGCCCTGTAAGGGCATGGCAAACACAACTTATACTAAGTAAATAATACATTACAATTTGTTGAATATAATAATGACATCGAAGTATTACGACAACTTGATTTCATAAGTCTTCGTTGAAACTTTCAGCAAAAAATTATTTATTTATTTAACCAAAACTTAAAACTATCATTACAGGTATGCACCCAATGCGATAGTGAAGCAACTAGACTAGGTACTAATTTATAAGACTATACAATAATACAATATTCAGTTATTACAATAACAAGATATGAACGGTGTCACTCTTGTTTGTCATTATGTTATGCTATAGTAGCCCTTACCTATTATGAATGTTTTTAAAGCTTCAGTGAAGAGTGAAGGCTTTTGTATGTTTTTTATTATATTAGGTAAGTGATTATAAATTTTGATTAGCATGGTGGGTGGACTGGGCGATACTAATTTTATTTGAAAAAGGATGTCTTCAGCTTATTTAGGTATGTCTTATATTTTAGGTGAATATTAATTTTAGCATTAAACAATGCTTTATTTTCTACTCAAAGATAGAAACTAGAAAAATTCGACCTGATCCTGGGACTCAAGCGGGATACACTAGATAAATTCGCCAGGTCTGTAACGGCCTCGGTAGCTCAGTTGGAAGAGCAGTCACCCGGATTGTGAAAGGTCGCAGGTTCGAATCCCGCTTGAGTCCCAGGATCAGGTCGAATTTGTCTAGTTTCTATCTTCATCTTATATTATTTCTTTTTTAACAGTACAATTCTCAGTGCACGCTAAACAACTCTAGTCGAGGCAGACAAAGTGTCGACGTGCCTTGACAAATACTCCACACATGCAAACAGCTGAACCATTTGTCTGTGCCACCGAGGCTCTCGTTTAGGAAAAGGCGAATGGTTCTTATGTGATAAAAAAATACGTTCTTCATGTGGTACCTAGGATGAAACAAGACAGATAAAACAGTTTACAGCAGAGTATTGACACGTCTAACGTGAGTGAAAGCCACACGTTTCACAGACTTTCATAAAGGAGTGGCGCTGTTTTAAAGTACCGTCCGTGACGTATCATGACAAAAATAAATAACAAATATGCGCCAGACAACACACTTCTTGTAATGATCTCGAAGTAGGGATTAATATCCCTGTGTTACGAGGTATCACACAAGGAAATAAGCCAGGGGCGTCTCCCAGCACACCCAGACCCGAGTCAATTCAGAAAAGATCGTTTCCTGAATTGACCCCACCGGGAATCGAACCCGGGACACTACGGAAATCGAGGCGAGAAACCGTGCTACAGCGCACTACGCCAACTGTGTCGCCAAAATAAATTAAGTCAATTTTTAATTTTAGCATTTACCAATGCACTATTTTCTACACAAAAATAGAAATTAAATGCTTGAGTTCTAGGGTCCAAGAGCTCAAAATTAAATCTGAAACGTTACATTACAGGCAATGCTCCAAGTGATAGGTGTCACATGCCGGTCTGATGGCTGCCTATACTGGAAGAGTCCTCAGTTGTAGTGCCTCAGAAATAATTGTACAGAAAGCTTGTTCCACTCTTTAGATGTGTGCCTGGCGTAGAAAACGGATCAACAGCAAACCACTTACTACCTGGCAAACTGGACTGTTATAGACCAATAAATAATTGTTTATTTATTATGAAACCAACGGTGTTGTTATATCATAATACAATCTTCTTCTTCTTTCGTGTCGGCAGGAACACGGGCTAAATCCGACTTGCCCAGAAAGCGGCTACTGTGGTAGCCCTCTGGTTACTGACAAGTAAGTCATTACGCGAGCAGGTGGTCGGGCACGCGGGACAGTTAGTGAGGTGAGCCATGGTTTGCAGGGGTTCTCCACATTCACAGCTGGCGTCTACGTTGCTTGAGTACCCCCATCGACACAGGTTATCTTTACTTCGACCAACCTGGGTCCTCAGCCTATTTAGACTTCTCCAGGTTGGCCAAGGTTCCTTATACCCTGGAGGCAGATTTTCATCAGGGGGGTACAGTGAATGTGGGTACTCGCTTGCCCAAAGCCTGCACCTCATGTCAGTAGGGGTTTCGTCGGTAGGCTGCGTAGATCGCAGGAAGCTTTTGCGGCTTCGCAACCGACCTGTGGCGGGGGAGAGCCCGTAGAGTGGATGTCTCGGGTCGCTTTCCTGTTTTTGTTTTTCAAGCGAACATGTCACTTCTCTACGGACTCTGGGTGGAGCTATTCCCGCAAGAGGAAACAGCATACCGACCGGGGTTGGCTTAAGACAGCCAGTAACTATGCGGCAGGTGTCGTTCAGCTCTGCGTCCACGTCTCTGGTATGTGCTGACCTAGCCCACACTGGACACGCGTATTCTCCTGCTGAAAAACACAAAGCTAGTCCCGTAGTGCGCATAACCGTTGGGTTTGCTCCCCAGTTAGTGGAGGAGAGACGGCGCAATAGATTATTGCGGGAACTAACTTTTTGTTTTGTGTTTCTGCAGTGGGTCTTGTAAGTCAGAGAGCGGTCCAGTGTCACTCCTAGGTATCTAGGGAGGTTACAGTGTTGGATGGCGACGCCTTTCCAGGAAATGTTCAGCTCCCTGTTTGCCTCGCGGTTACGAAGGTGGAAAGCACACGATTGGGTTTTGCTTGGATTGGGCCTTAGAGCGTTATGCTCGTAATATTCATGGAGGTTTTCCAAGGCAAGATTCAGTGTACTTTCCACGGTTTCGAAGGTCTTATCTTGGCAAGTTAGTGCAAGATCATCCGCATATATATATCGTTGAGTATTAGGGTGGTGGGGCTGATCATTCGTGTAGACGTTGAATAGAAGTGGTGCCAGGACGCTTCCTTGGGGAAGGCCGTTTTTCTGACATCGCCATCTGCTCTTCTTTCCGTGTAAGTGGACGCAGAAGCGGCGATTACGAAGGAGCTCACTTAACAGTGACACGAAAGTGGGATCGTTTGTGGCACTCGATACTTTAGACAGCAATTTTTTTATGTTCACTGTGTCATACGCTGCTGAGAGGTCGACAAACACAGCACCTGTGACCATGCCCCGCTCAAATCCGTCCTCAATGAATTGAGTGAGGTTAAGTACCTGACTGGTGCATGATTTTCCCGGCCGAAATCCGGCCTGTTCTGGGATGAGAGTGGGGTCAATGGTAACTGTGAGTCGGTTGAGTATTAGTCGCTCGAAGAGCTTGAGGGTATGACACAGGAGAGAAATTGGTCTGTAGCTCTTAGGGTCAGATGGAGATTTCCCAGGTTTTAATAAGGCCACAATTTTCGACTTCCTCCACAGTTTCGGGATCTTCGCTGATGCCATGCACGCGTTAAATAAACTAAGCAGCCAGGATGTAGCCACTGGTCCCAGGTGTTTCAGCTGTTCGACTGTGATATCATCCAAGCCAGCAGCTTTGCCGTTTTTGAATGCTTTTATGCTTGTGGTGATATCAGTGAGTGTGAAAGGCAAGCTGATGTTGTTGCATGTCTGTTGCGTATGTTGGGCTGATCTTGGTGTTTTGGGAAGTCTTCCAGTAGGCTTTCCATTAAGTATGAGCTGGTGCGCTACTTGATTGGCTGTGGTTTGACCCGGTAATGATGGAGGGGGCGGGTCATTTGTCAGTTTTTGTATAGTGGACCACGCTTTCTTGCTATTATGCGTCAAATCGATAGACGTGACAGTATTCATCCACTTTTCCTTCCTACTATCGCCTACGAGACTAAGAAGCTCTTCTCCGATCGAGATGATCTGTTCAGAGAAGGGGTCTTCTGCGAAGAGTGCCTCATATTGTGTAAGCAGGGTGGAAGCTTCTGATGTCAAGCCTGGGACGTATGATGTGCGACAGCCTCTGGGTATGGTCCGCCGGGATACTGACCAGATGACTTTTACAAACTCGTCGTAGTTTTGAGGTTCAGGCGGTATGTCGAGAAGCTGTTGGTCCACTTTTTCAGAGAAGCTGGTCCAGTCAGCTTTGGCAAAGTTGAACCGTCTTCTGAATGGGACCTGTAAAGGTCTCACAGTAGCCACCACCTGGATCACCACAGGCCGATGCTGTGTTTTAGGTATTGGAGAGCACAGTTGTTTGGTACATTGAGGTCTTATGTTCGCGCTGCAGAAAGCGAGGTCCGGGTTATAGCCGCGACGCCAACGGCGACTGTAGAACGATGCAGGGAGTTTGGCACTGTGGATGAGTTCCAGGCCGTGCGAATCTGACCATCGCTCTACAGCTTCTCCGTTTGAGTCACTGGCTGCGTAGCCCCAGGTGGTACTGTGACTATTAAAGTCGCCAAGTATTAGTTTAGTGGGGTGGTTATCAAAGTTCTTAGTTTTGATAAATCTATAGTCGTCATTCGGGGGCTTATAGACAGAGGTCACTGTACAGTTTCCGAGGTCGACGGTGATAAACTCTATCGAACCCTCTGATATACAGTCTGCTGAAAGAACTGTGATGGATGGTTTTGCAAAAACTGCGCTGCCATACTTTTTGTGCTCAATTTCAGCGATAAGGACCATACCTGCTATATGTGGTCTTTGTTGGTGAGAACCACGGTGTGTTTCTTGGACACACAGAATGTCGCATGAGTGCCTCTGACAGAGTCTGGATAGTAAGATAGACTTGTCATCTGAAAAGCCTTCGATATTAATCGTGATGACAGTCAGGGCTGGCTCTGAAAAAAGCTTTTTAGTTGGTCCTGAAAAGGACCGTTCTGGGGGTCCTTGATAGGGCTGGTTTAAGCATGGAACGCCCATTTGCCGTGGTAAAAAGATTCGCCAGCCTAGCCACTCCGTTACGGTGACTAGCTGTTTCCAGGGTGCGCCGCGGGGAGGCTCTTTTTATGCACCCTAATAATACAATTATAGCACTAGTTAACAATAAAGCTAATTACAGGTTTTACTAGACATTATAAAATGTATGACTAAAGCAGACAGTAGCTTAAGACACAAAATTTCAAAATCTCAATTGAAATCTAACAAGTAAGTTACTTACTTAACATCTTTAAAGAATTTTAATGCACTCGGCATTTAAACACCTTGTCATGCACAGCTATTACAAATATTGTTTTTTAATATGATTATTTACAGTTAATACTTATTTATTGATTTTTTTGTACAGAATATCCCTCGCAGATTCGCACTCGACGAATAAATTCAAGATTTCCCAACGTTTGTACAAATTTTAATGTTTCCGGCCGTGAGCTCACTAAAGATAATCACAAAAAAAACATTCAACTCGCCAGAAAAAAAAATGTAAACAAAAATTTGATAATTTATTATTTCCTTCTAATTTAATTTGTTATCACATATGCAATACGTGTTCCAGATTTTGCCAGACATTTAATTATAAATATGACCACTACGCGGCTGGTTTAAACTTTTATCATTATTTACTGTTATACTGAGCGCAATTGTAATAGTTTTTTGATTACACTTGTCTTAGAAGCAATTTTGGATTGAAAAAAAAAAAAAATTTTGATCTACGTTAGCCTGTGCATGTCTCCTATTACATGTTCTACACAATTATTCTTAGCAACTCACGCAACGTCCGGCCAAAGAAGATAGCCCTCATTCGCCGAATGTCGTTCCTTTTTCACGGTCGCCGGCCAGAGAGAGACAAGAATAATACTACCATCATTACACGCACCACTAGCACAGATTAGTTTTAACGTAACAGATGAATCACTACATGAAAAATGTACAATTTTGTTACATTTAAAAGCGTGCAGTCATGTGACAGGCATATTTGCCAGTGCTGCCATTTTCGATCTAGATGACAGCTACTCAGTACATGCAGTTGAGTCAGTACATATTCTTATCTATGGAATGTTCTACGCGGCTGTTGATAATAAACTGCCTTTTGAGTTTTTGTAGACCCGGCGACTGGTAGGTGATTACCGCGCGCAAGTACATGGAGTGAAAGAGGCCTGCCACTAGTGCCTTTTCGAATTAGTCTGGACAATAATGATTTTAGGTGTACCCAAATTCCGTCGACTCAACCAAAACGCTGATAAATTCGGGATATTGTGATTATCCTATTCTACTTTTGTCGCGTTAACCATTAGTAAAGTAATTAGCTTATATAACACAGCCAGCACAGTTTTGTCAATTGATCAGAGTCATGATATTATACGAGGAACATGTCAAAAGAAATTAGATACTCTTTACTCATTTGATTGACACTGGCAAGTTATACACCATCATAAAGGTTGGTTGTTTATTGATATATTTGAAAATAGAACAGACGTATTTTTTATTTATTTGAATGAGCATCATTTTTCTGAGAATCTGGCGGGAATTCGCTGGCAGCAATGAAGCCTCGTATACGCTAAATCACTACGCTTACAAGCTTTCCAAATGCAGTTCGATGATCTCAAAAGCGGATTTGCCTAAACTGGGATTGAAACTTAAGAGTTTGATTTCGGGCCAAGCTCTCTTACCACTTGACCAGAGGAGGTGAAGTATAGCAAGTATTCCCAAAGTCCTTAACACGCCTTATATCTTTGATGAGGATTTGACATTATTTATCGAAAATCATGAGAGTGTCCCTAGCAGGAACGGCGCTGCTTTAGCTAGTAGCACCTCTGGCTATCGTTTCTTGCTGGTTTATAATAAAGTGGAATCAAGTAAAGTAATTAGGCTAGCCTTTGTCGCGTCCCACTGCTGGGAAAGAACCTTGAATCATCGCCACTAGCAATCATCATGCTTGCTAGTGGTTTGGTGTCAAAAAGCGGACTTTGTTCAGAAAAGTATATTCATATTAATTATCTAAATTGGTAAGTACATAAAGATCTTAAAATTATTTTGGGGCGCACATGAACCCTGTAGGGCACTATAATGTAAACATATAATTATTATTTTTATTTCGCAATACTAAAAAATTTTATTTACACGAGTACAACAAGAATTGTTGTTGTAAACATGGATGACAAACACATGTTAAAATCTAAGTGTGTTATGTTGTGTTGTCAGTGTCTCAACACGTTGAATGCCGTGGCGGTCAACGGTGACCGCCAAACAATAAATTTTCTATTGTGTCTGGTTTCGCGGCAGTCATAATGCCTCCTTCCCTAAAACTTCTCCTTCTTAATAGTGTTTGTGTAAATATGCACACACTTACCTCTCTTTTACCATTTTTTGTCTACTCGTAGGTCTTCTTGATGAGATCGCTATAAGCGATAAGGCCGCCTAAATTGCGCATTTTGAAATGTAATACTTAATTTAAGTTTCTTTGTTGTGTATATATCTATCTTACTCACTCCTATGAGCTGCCGCACTAGTAAAAGAGCGCTCGACTAAGAGTTTGAATCTCAGGTCGGACAAAGCATGTTTACAGATTTTTTATGCTCAAACATAGCCCGGGTTTGTGAACACCGACCTTAGGTAAGTGTGGTGATAAAGCCAATACCTATCAATTGTAGCGATGACTTCAACAATGAAGGCTTCTTCCCATCAATGGGACAGTTTATAGGCTAATTACTTTCAACTTTACTTCTGCTGACTTATTACCAGGAAATACGTACTCCAAAGTACACGATGAAAATAAAATGAAATATCCATTACCACGGTACATTATCTCTGCAAATTATACTTACCTAAACATACGAAGCGAAGTATCTGCGTACTTAAGTTTTATTCCCAACATTAAGGTAACATACGGCTGGCGGAACGTTTTAGAAATGATGTTAAACTCCAATCGTGATAGCGGAAACCTATTCGAGGATATTGGAAATCTCGATTTTAAAACTAACGTACGATGTGCAGTTTAGTTTTTACTATTTGATTTAATTTCGTGGTTTGCCTCGTTGGGTTTGAGAGCATTCAGCCCGCTGAGGCCCATCTGGTTGCATCTTTCAGGTTCAATCACAAGCAGGCAAGGTGTGTTTCAAGTTTTTCGATGAAAGACAATTCCAGTCAAATAAGACTACCTTAGTCTTAGATTAAATCAAATAGCGGACGATACGGCACGTCCTTAAAATTGTCAACTGAAAACGAAGATGATGCACAACTACATGCAAGCACACTCACACCGCTGTGATTCTATTTATCGTTGTGCCATGTTGAAGAACAGAGACGAACCTATTTGTTTTGACCATAGCGTAAGCAAGACAAGCGTATATCAGAGTTCAGTCCTGTCAATAGGCGACGGGCTCTTGATTTAAGTGCTCCACGTGCTAAAGGCGAGTCACCTTTCTTCCGCCATTTTGATTTAATCTAAGGCTGTAGCAGTTCTGCATTCCTGATCTGGTGAGTAAGGCAGCTAGGGTTCATCAGGGAGCTGTTGTTGGTCAGAATAGTCAGTTGACTGATGGATCTTATGAATAAATAAATATTCGCCAGACAACACACCACTTCTCATGGTCTCAGTTTGTTACGAGCGACCAGACAAGAAATAAGCCGCGGGCGTTTCCCAGCAAATGCAGACCCGAGTCAATTAAGAAAAAAAAGATCAAATTTAAGAAAAGATCGTTCCCTCGGAATCGAACCCTGGACACTACCTGGCGAGAAATCGTGATACAGCGCACTACTCCAATCGTGTCGTCAAATGATTAATAATGACAATTTAAAAATCCCCAAATCCCCTTCTTAGCCTCACAGGGTCGGCAACATGTAATTAATACCTTTAGTGTTCCACGTATTCGTGAGCTGCGGTAGAGGCATGCCAGGCAACCCGCATGCTGTTTGCCACCGACGTTGTACGAAATGGTAACGTAGCAAACATAGCTACACTTAGATTGAATAATAAACTTTGGAGACATGGTTGGCGTAGTGCTCTGTAGCACGTTTTCTCGCTTTGACTTGCGTGGGTTCGATTCCCGGTCGGGTCAGGGTGTACTGGGAGATGCCCCTGGCTAAAATCCTTTCCTGGTACCTCGTAACACAAGGATATTTTATCCTTACTTTGAGACCATGACAGTTGGTGTGTTGACTGGCGCAAATTTATATTCATTTATCAAATGTGACAGTATATTAATTACTTTACCGCTTTTCATTGTCCGTTGTTTGCCTCTGCTTATGTAAAAGGCAACAGTAACAAACTATTAGTTACACTACTCTATCAGCAGGAACAAAGGAGCTGAAGTCGATTCGTATCAAGAAACACAAAGATAAAAAAAGGTTGAACTCTGGAAACTTCAATTCCTTATTTAAACTGTTTGTATTCACAGCGCATTAAACTTTTGTACTGAAAGCGATAGAAATAATATTCAAGTCCAAATATTTAGGTCACGGCATGTCAAATCCTAATACAATTTTTTAAATAGTTTAAGATCATTTAAGAATAAATTCAAGAACATTCTCATAAATAAAGCTTTCTGCTCCATCGCAGAATATTTATCAGATAAATAAAAATAAATAAATAAAACAATCATGTTAAACTAATTAATAAATATAACAACTTATTATAGGCACAAATATTTGGTTTTGTTTTGTGAAGGTCTACGATGAAATGTTAAACAATAGCATAGACCTGACCTTATAGAGTTCAAAAGATTTGACTAAAACTCGGTATTAGTTCTTGGCTGAACTGTATGTCTACCATGAGTTTACACAAATGGTCATGGTAATGATAATGATATTTACCATGAGTTTACCAAATTCTTTAGTCAACTATCGTTGTTTACGAGTTGCAAACTCATGGTAGACAAAACTGTTCTGTTGAGGTACCATTAAGTAAATTATTAGATGTTTAATATTTGTTGTTTGGAGACTTTTGCGTGCTCATTATGCAATAAATTTGGTAATAGAGCTGGCTTCGGTAGGACGTTGATATTTGCTTGGGCCAGTGTGTTTGTAACGTCTCTTGCGGTGTATGGATGTGCATATTTGCTTAAGCTGTACGAAAGCACCGTATATAGATCCACAGCAGAAAGGCACCATCTAACATTTATGTATGTACTGTCTGGTTGAACAATATTAAATAGTGGCCTTAATAAAAGTTTTAAAATCTATTGTTCGCCAAACCATACCACGGTTGATGGCGAAGCAATAAATTACATATTGGCCGGTGGCCGCACTAATGGCATTATATGTTACTTTGTTACTCATAGAGATTCGAGAAGGAAGTATTTTTCTCAAATGTTTGCGTAACTAGGAACCAGACAAATACAAATAAAAGACGTCAGCCTATGTACTGATCTGGGACCCAGCATTGGATTTATCATTGACCTTGGATACTGGGTAAATTAATTATCAAAGGATGACTTAGACATAGAGAGGGACCGTAGGGCGTAAAGCATTTTGTAACTCACTTTGCGCGTGTAGCCTGTCGGCAAATTACACTCAAGGAACGTATAGCGCCTTGCGCACTCAGTATAATAACGCATTCAGGGGACTGATGGGGCTGCCCCGTCACTGCAGTGCGTCGGGGATGCTAGCTGCAGCCGTAGTGGACAGCTTCTCGGCTATCATTAGGAAACGCATTGCATCCCTGGTGCGGCGGGTACGGGGCGGCTATCAACCAACTCGCCAAAGACACTAATATTAAGTACAATTATTATATTTACTGAGTTTTTAAGATTGATTGTCACTAAAATATGCACTCATGTTTCAGAAATTAATCTTTTTTATTGTTTTTATTTATTTAAATTAAAATCATCGCCACTATTGGAAGTTTTAGCTTGAAATCACGCCAGCCATATATGGTTTAGTTATCACAAGCCTGGATATTTAGCTGTACAGGTAAAATCTGTACCCAGTCTCTCAGGAATAACGACTATGTGGTATGTTTATGTTTTGTTTAATTTAAGACTCGTTTCTACAGCTAAACTGAGTACACAGTTTTGTGAAACAAAGCTACTTAATGGTGAATCGTTCCTTTTCATAATCAATAAATAAGAAAATCTACTTAAAAACCTAACTCAAAGTACATCGGAACTCCTAATTTGGGTCACAACATACGAGGATCTATAGTTAAAATAACGAGAAGCTGGAACTGTGATGGTAGCGGTCGTAGTATTCGTAGTCCTTCTCGTAGCATGTCGTAGTACACTAAAAAGACGATTGCGATTTTATTCGATTTTACGCCAGGTTGGAAATCTTCAGGATTTTCTAACGTAAAGACATCTGTCTGTCTGTCCTGTCCTGTCTGTGTGCTGGACCACAAAAATAAAGGCTGTTATCTTATTCAAGATTTTTTACAAAGTTTTTTTTTGTTTTCTGAACACTATACCCGATTCTTGTTTTACCGAGGGACGATCTTCGTTAATATAAATATCAGTTTGATATCATCACACCACCCAAAGCTTCGAAAATGACAATAAAATCTGCCATTCAAATACTGTTAGAACGATTTTTTCCTGTACTGAAAAGACCATCCCATAATATAGCGAGCAAACAAATTGTGTTTATAACAGCACAAATATTACCAATTCATATCTCAAAAGAGTTATAAAAATTGCTGTTACCGTAAACCACGAATCGTAATTTATGGCTTGAAATAACATTATAGCTACCACTTGTCCCTTGCTATACTTAAACCTTTTGTTGGATTAAAAGCGGATGCAAATTAAGCCCTCTGATCCTTTTATTTTGACCGACTATTGCTGTTTGCAGGACACGACGCGTAATCAGTTATAAGTATCAAATTTATAAATGTATAAATATCAAGATTATCACCTCAAACTAAGCAGAGCTTGTGTGTGTGTACTTTGGGTTAGAGCGATAAATACATAGGTTTATTATAATTCAAAGAAAAAACATAAATATTTGTCCTGGGTGGGGATCAAACTCACCTTCGGTGCTAAATGCGGATCGCTGCCATTGTGCCAACACACAAGTCAACATGCTTTATGAGCATGTTGATTGTCGTCTTACTTGCTAAAACCTTATGGCTTTAGCAAGTAAGACGAAGAAAAACAGTACCACCCTCTACTTTCCACCACCGGACCGCTAGACGCCGGGAGGGCTTCCAGGGTGGTGGACTTCCCAACAATCCGCACTGAACGGTTTGCTGCAGGAGTGGAACGCTCTCCCTACGTCTGTGTTTCCGGATATTTACACTCGTCATCGCTTACCATCAGGGGAGACTGAGGCCAAACGCAAACCCATTAAGAATGTAAAAAGAGTACTAAGAATAATAATCATGAACCATTTACCTACAGGGCACAGACCTCATAATGACTATGACAATGTAGTGATAAGACAATACTCGAACTTGCGGGCTCAGTGCGGATCGTTGCAGAGGTTTTTTTATAAAATAGGTTTGCGTTTGGCCGTTTTAACGAGATCGACGAGGCATTACACTCTTAGCCTGAAAATGCTTATTCACTCTTGCCTTGTATGTATTTAGAAACACAGACGCAGGGAGAGCGTTCCGATACCTAGCGAAGCCGCCCAGTCTCTGTGTGTGGGTGTGTGTGTGTGTGTGTGTGTGTGTGTGTGCGTGTGTGTGTATGTATGTATGTGTGTGCGTGTGTCAGGCGAGTGAATCGATCTTAGGTCGAGATCTATAGTCGTTACTTAGCTAAGCACAGACTTCTCACATTAATTAATATCTTACTCCACGAGTATTGTTATTATTATTAATAACAAATCCACAAGTTGAGGTATAAATAATAATTTAATTCAATAATAATATTATATCGATAAAAAGTAACTGATATAGATAGATACAGACAAGCTACTTGTAAGTCTTGCAACAGCAGCTGTTCAAAGTCCAAGCTATGTCTAAGTTTAAGCTAAGCTAGCTCTATAGATCTCAGCCTTAGATCTTATTGAAGTTTATAGGCGTTTATAGTTTTGACTAGGCATAAGTTTTTTGCGGTTTTTAGAAGTCAGTGTACAAAAAAATAGATCGTTCTATGTAACGTAGCGTTTTAATTTGACCATCCTCTACATATTCACATTTCGTCAATATTTACGACCTTTGGGTGAACATCATTTGATGAGTTTTTCATATGAAATGGTAATAAAGTGTAAGCCCGAAATATGAATACACTCTTTCATGAAAAATCGTATTTCACTTTGAATGGCGCTTCGAATGAATGTTAGCTGGTATTATTTAATGGGCATCACTGAAAACTTGATAAGTAAAATCTATTTTTGGACAAAAATGACAAGCTATCATTCGGACTGTCCGATGAATTTCGATGCTATGCGGTTACCGTTCTCTACGAACATAAATCAGCACACACACCAACACATTTACACGTACGTGCACGAACAGACAAGAAATTCGATAACAACGAGAATTCGCACAACCCAACATAACTATTTTAACTGGATTCAGTTTGGTTCCTGTAATTCTTAATTGGCAGTCCTCGTAGGTATTGTTAAAAGAAATGTTAAAATAATTTTATTGTAAAGAAATAAATAAAATGAGGGGTTTAATTTTACAAAGATTGCTACTATTGCATACTACATATATTGCATTGACACTAATATTTCCATGTTCTTCAAAAAAATAAAATAAGACACTATGGCAATATCTTTCAGAGACTTATTTAGTATTATATTCTCTTTATCTACGCACATATCATTAGTGCTTATAATGCGTTCGGAAACCGTAGGAAATGATCAGCATTATTACAACCAATTATACTATACGTACTTTCTGTGGTAGTAGGTAAAATCTGTACTGTAACGTTGAGTTTAAATTTGGAAAAAAAAAATTAAGTGGGTGAAAAATCAAGAGCCAAATACGAGAAGGCGTACAAATATTAGTATATTTGGTTGTAATAATGCTGGTCATTTCCCTACTGCTTCTGAACCCATCTTAGAGTACTTATAATATGTGTGTAGATCTTCTTCTTCTTTCGTGTCGGCAAGAACACGGGCTAAATCCGACTTGCCCAGAAAGCGGCTACTGTGGTATCCCTCTGGTTACTGACAAGTAAGTCATTACGCGAGCAGGTGGTCGGGCACGCGGGACAGTTAGTGAGGTGAGCCATGGTTTGCAGGGGTTCTCCACATTCACAGCTGGCGTCTACATTGCTTGAGTACCCCCATCGACACAGGTTATCTTTACTTCGACCAACCTGGGTCCTCAGCCTATTTATACTTCTCCAGGTTGGCCAAGGTTCCTTATACCCTGGAGGCAGATTTTCATCAGGGGGGTACAGTGAATGTGGGTACTCGCTTGCCCAAAGCCTGCACCTCATGTCAGTAGGGATTTCGTCGGTAGGCTGCGTAGATCGCAGGAAGCTTTTGCGGCTTCGCAACCGACCTGTGGCGGGGGAGAGCCCGTAGAGTGGATGTCTCGGGTCGCTTTCCTGTTTTTGTTTTTCAAGCGAACATGTCACTTCTCTACGGACTCTGGGTGGAGCTATTCCCGCAAGAGGAAACAGCATACCGACCGGGGTTGGCTTAAGACAGCCAGTAACTATGCGGCAGGTGTCGTTCAGCTCTGCGTCCACGTCTCTGGTATGTGCTGACCTAGCCCACACTGGACACGCGTATTCTCCTGCTGAAAAACACAAAGCTAGTCCCGTAGTGCGCATAACCGTTGGGTTTGCTCCCCAGTTAGTGGAGGAGAGACGGCGCAGTAGATTACGCATATACGGGAGAGTAGATTAAGCATGTGTGTGTAGATAAAATTAATAAATAAATAATTAGGCCATCAAACACTCGTGTGATCTTTTTTTGAAACTTGCCAAGGCTCGTTTCAGAAAACCACACTCGTGTTTCAAGGTGCCTCATTATGTAACGGTTGCATAAACTACTATTGATTTATAGTTCCGACTACTACAGATAGTAATATGTTATAATTTATTACACTGTTGGATTATGCTATGTCCGTAGTCTACGGGAAGAGGGCTTTGAATTATAAGTCACGTGTAATATTAATTTCATATATCAAGAGGCACGGTAGCGTTTTCTTTAGGCTAAGTTACGTGCAAGAGCGTTTTGAAAAAAGAGTATGTGCCACAGTTATTGTTTGACTATTGGAAGATTATTTTATTTGACTGGCCTCCTGGCGCAATGGCAGCGATCCTCCCTTTAGCGCCGGAGGTCGTGGGTTCGATCACCACCCATGAAAAACATTTAAGTGACGAATGTTTGTGTTTGTTGTGTGCCTGGGTGCTATTATCTATTTAAGTTTGTATTTAGAAATGTTTAAGTATGTTTATCAGTCTTTAACGCCCATAGAACAAGTTCTGCTTAGTTTGGGGTCAGATGATCTTGGTGTGAATTGTCTCAGATATTTATTGATTTATTGAGAATACTTGCTGCTGCCGGTAACTTAGTCAGCGTGGACTTAGCTGCTGCAACTTTTTACCTGTATATGAATCGGTATTGTATACCTACCATAAGTTTGCGCCGAAACCAGTCGCTAGCATCTGTTTTGAAGGTTTTTTTTTGCGTCACACAACATACTACTTGTCGTGATCTCGAAGTAGGCATAAACATCCCTGTGTTACGAAATGTCCAACAAGGAATTAAGCCAGAGGTACCTCGCAGCACACCCAGACGTGAGCCAATTTAGATAAGATAACTTCCTGAATTGACTCGACTGGGAATCAAATCCGGGACGCTACGTTAGTCAAGGCAAGAAACCGTGCTACAGTTCACTACGCCAATCGTATTTTGTATTAGATTTTTGTACAGTGCCTCTGGTGAATAATTGTGTACTCAGCTAAAAATGGTATTCAAGTAGCTCTTTGCTCTTGTTGAAGTAAACTCATGGAATAGGCTTTAGTGCTTCAGTTGACGATAGAAAACACCATAGTATCCGAATCCGAACCTGCAGTTATATCGTTTTTTAAATAAACCATTATCTGTTGCAAATATTTTTTTAAATGTATTGGATTTTGTTGTTGCTTAAAGTTCCGAAGGCTTAATAATTGAGTTATTAATTTATTTTCGACTCCTTTTTTGTGCCTTGCACCAAAGCCAGATTTGAGCAAGTGATTGAGTGTCACAGGCGCTAGACAAGACTAAGTTCCGACTAACGTTAGTCATTTAAACTCGTATTCGAAAAAGGAGTTTCACAATGTGAGGAAGTTGTTGGTTATTCGATATCGTTGTCTGAATTAGAAAAAAAGGAATAACATCCTTGAAGAAACTGTATGTCATAACTTGTCACTATGGCAAGGACTGAACCCTAGACTTTCAGCACAATAAGCAGGAAATCCACCAATGATGCCAACGGGCTAGTCAAGTTTATAAATAAATCTCGTCATTCCCGGGCTAAAAACCAACGAATACAACCAAAACAGTTTTGTTTTTTAGGTTGTGACAACCAAAACTCACAAATCACAAAGTGAAGTGAGACAAAATTCTTCGTTTGAACTTATTCTTTGATCAGCCATCGAATTTAATTGGTATTTTGCTTCTGACAGGTCTTCAAATCGTTTCTGCGTCATTTCGCAAAGTAAGCGTTCCTTATGACTTTAGGTCATTATTTTTAAATCTTTTCATTTCTTAAAATAGAGTTTTACATTGTTTACAAAAACGTATAGTAACCTAAATATGTCAACATTTCTAACATTTAATATGATCTCTGGCTGATAATATTCTCGCAACGTATTACTGCCACAGACAGGTCCATTCCAAAATCTGCGAAGCGTGAGCAAAGGAGAAAACTGAATGAAATAAAAAGTCAGCCGGTCATGTTTTGTGCTCACCTGCGATTCGGCTCGGTTAAGCCTGTGACGAATTTTGGGTTTATCCGTATCTGGCTGCGAGCCAAAAGGGAGGTCAGAATACACCCTCCGAATGTGGACACTTTTAGTGAATGAACGGACAGTGAAGCGGACAAGCATTCGTTTACTACCTGACTCTGACTAACGTTTTATCACTTTTAGTCATAGTATTGAATTTACGAAATGTACGTGCAACAAAGGTTGGTTTGTTATTGGTTAATTTACGTGCCACTAGGAGTTACCAAAGTAAATATTAAAGTAAAGCATAAATCTTAAACAAACAATAGTAAATGCATATTTTAATGGGTCTGATTATATTGTTCTGTTGAGTTCATAAAGTGCTTCTCGACAGAGTTATTTCTTTTCAATAAATTGAGTTTATTACAAATACAAATATTTTGTTTGCCATTAAGTAGGGTACACAGTACAGTACATGAAATATGTGATATAAATGATGAGAATTAGTCTACCTAACTACAATTGTGTAGCATGCAAATAACAATAATTTAAGAAAAGTAATTTACAGTTACTTATTCAGTGCTTGCATCTGATAATTTAATCGATAGCATTTATTATTCAAAGGATATGAATATGAAGTACAAGTAAGTATAGTACCCATGTGTAATAAACCTTTCTTCAGCATATAGGGTCTATAGAATATTGTATAGTGTTACAGTGTAAAGTTGTTACTGGGTCGCGTCGGCTGTGAAGGATACAAACTTGAAACTCATTCGATGCAAGTTTGTATTGTGTCGGATATTGAGGAGAGGTAACTTCTTTGTAGAAGGTCAAGAAACTAACCAACTACCTACTCTTTAATGTTCGGTTAGTTATTAATTAAATTCATTATTATGGAAATTTCCATAGCTGTTTTTCATCTAGACTAGAGCATTGGATACGAATGGAACAATACAGGCAAACGCTCAGTTTTCTTATGACATTTCTATGTAAAGTAACGTTTTTGCTTGATTTTTGAAATCAAGTTGTTACAAAACATTGTGTCATGTTCGTAATTTAGTTCGAGTATATTGAGAAGGAGGAATGCTTGATTTTCTGAAACAAGGGAATGCTGCAATCTATCAGCACCTTAAATATAGAAACCTCTAAATGGCTATAAGCTAATTAAACCAGCTCAACTGGTATATCATCATTGCAATATTTATGGAAAAATACTAACAGTCAAGTCTTGAAGAATAAATTAGTTACTCAGAACTGTTTGCAAAGTTCAGCAAACACATCGAGAATGTTTGAATAGGCTGACGCGATATCAGATATTCCTAGTTCCAGTGATAGAGTTCTGTAAGCTTTTTCCCTCGGAACCCGGTAACGATGGATTTTCGTGAAACTTTTTCGATTGCTTTGTCAAAAGCCTACATAAAAAGTTTGACTATTATTTTTTGCAGATCTCAATTAGTTTTTGAAATAAGAAATAAAAATAACTTAGATGTTTTCATATTACCATGAAGCTTTAAAAGTACGACATTACGCTTCGAGGAAAAAAACTATCAACTGTTACCAGATTTCGAGTATTGCTTATTATTTTCTCTAACTGCACTCACTAAACCTGTTTTCATATAAAGGTATATGGTTATATTGTTAAATAAAAAATGTCATTTTACAAACAAAATTGTTGAGTAGACGAGTATGAAGCAAAAAGAATCACCAGTACGTCTACCACGAGTTGCCACTTTAAGTTTACATTATCGTTCGCGTAAAAAAACACTTCAAATTTACATTATCGTACGCGTAAAAAAAAGTGGCAACTCGTGGTAAAAGTACTGGTCTTTCATGGGTCTCGGTAGTTCAGTAACAGCAAAATACTAGTCACGACTAGCGAGAGATCTCTGGTACAAGTCACGCCTGTAGGCTCTAAGTTTAAAATTTATGGTTTTTTATTTTATGTTTTTGTTTTATTGAGTTAATTAAGTAGTCATCGGATATTTTGCATCAAAAACAGGTTTTTTTATCTGGATATTATGTGACAGTATCAAGCATAGGAATAAACCTAACACCAAGTGATACAGAGACGTTCACATCAACCTTCACATAGGGGCACCTTATACTGCTTACATAAGACCCATTTTGCAATGGTATTGTAAAGGTTGATGTGAACGCCTCTTTACGATAGTAGGAATAGTCCTATAATTTTTAACACACGCAATCCGTTATTCTATAGATAGCTTTCGAATCTTGTTTCCTATAACATTTTGAATGCCGAATAATTGAAGATGATGCATCGAAAATATAATATTGACCTTTTTTTGAAGACTCGACTTACTACGCAATAAGCTTTGCGGTTCATTAGAAATTGAAATTGATTATTATTATTCTGTTTTCACCTCATAAACCTCTGACAAATTTTAGATTCAAGTGAATTATAGGCAAAACCGCCGACCGAAACTTTATTGGACAAGCCCGGCCAAATGTTCAGGACCATAAATAGTGGTAGGGTTATTTATAGACGGACGTGGTGCAGTAATCGGCGAGACCTTTGCCCGGCCGTGTTATAAACGGACAAGGAATTTCTGTAGACTTAATAACGGAGACCGGAGCTTATCATGAAATTAGTCATTTATTTGTGACTAGCTTTTGAAGCCGCTAGGTTATTCCTGAAGGTATTTCGGGTAATTCTCTCTTAGTGCCTCACTCCACTCCCCAAGGAATATCTACATGCACCAAGGAGATCATTTTGGTTCAAGCATTTTTGAGCCTTTTCAATTACAAATAAGTCTATATTATAATTATAACTCAGAACTCAGATCGTGGATCGTGTGGTCCCGAGTTCAAATCTGGCCAAAACGTAAATCTTTGTGTTCATAGTTGAATATCCGACTTACTCTCCGGTAATGGAAAACATCGATAAAAAACCAAATCAACCCGGATAACGGCGGCAGGCTCACCACCTACCACGTTGGGTTCTAATACCATTGGTGAAAAGTGGGCTTCTGAGTGTTACGTTCACCATGACGACACACTCACTTGCCTCTGATTACCCCCGTTTGGGATAAAGTCGTGATGGTATGTTATAATTATAAGTAAATATTGTTTATTGCACACTATGTAATGACAATACCTTACAGAAAATCAACACATACAATTTGGGCTGCTTTATCGCTAAAAAACCATCTCTACCAAACAACCCATGAACATGTTGGCCCGAAGGTTTGCTCGATGTTCAGGCAGGGTCAAAGTTACACTTTTCCGAGCTTACTGTACATCGCTATACAACTGTAGCCTGTGGGCGGACTAAACACGGCGCAGTTACAGCGCCCTTCGTGTCCAGTACAATAACACGTTTAGGGCGGTGGTGGGGCTGCCCCGTTTTTGCAGTGCCTCGGGTATGTTTGCGGTAGCGAGCACAGATTGTTTTCATGCCACCATGCGCAAGAGATGTGCATCCCTGGTGCGAAGAGTGCGGGCCAGCTCCAACACTATTTTGTCAATGATTGCAGACAGACTGGACTGCAGTTATGTGAGGCATTGTTCGAGCAGACACACATCAAGCTGTGGAGGTGGGAGCAATTTTTAATTTTTAATTTTATGTTTAAATTGTTAATTGTGAATTTTGTGTTTTAAATTATTTTATTAATATATAATTTCAATAAGATTTATATTATAGAAATTGTTCAAATGTATACATTCGAACGATATATAGGTACATAATTTTTACATGTTAAGGCCTATAAATTCCAACATTGGCACGTAGCTAACCGTACAAGTTTGGCGCAAATTTATAAAATGTGGTTTCAAACTCACACCCTTGCCACGTATGGAACTCGACAGTCATCTGGAAACCGACATTTGGCCGGAAGTTCAGTTTCAACATAGTTTTTCAGGCACATGCTGGTTTAAAGTGTTATGCAGATTGAATTTCAAAATTTTTCAATCTCCCGGATGGAGCAGAGTGGTTCAATTGTTTCTCAATTGTGTAACGCTTGAAGAATCTCATCACTTGCGCTTTTTTGTTTTATGATGGAAATTTATACTTACCCACATTTTAATTTCACATGTAAGTGACTGTATGGTAGTGTATGGTTTTACTGAGAAATAAATATTCTTTAAACCTTAATAAGGACCGCTAACTTTATGGATTTTATGCTTGAACTTTTTCAAACGCGATGTCTGACAGTTTTTTTTTTTTTCATCCATTTGGTCACAATCGCATCTGGTGGTAGAGACGATATGATACTTATACATTATGGAGCATGTCTGTCCAGTGAATGTGTATGCATTCTTGCCTTGAAGATACCCTGATTGGCTTATATCAGAGGTTCTTAAACTTTTTTTCGCACAGACCACTTTCAAAATTTAATTGATTCCGGTGGACCCCCTGCAGCTACACATTCCTACCATATTCTCAAAACTCGACAAAAATTGACGCCACCATAGACCACAATCGAGTCTCCCGTGGACCCCTTGACGTCCACCTGGACCACAGTGGACTGGGTATGACAAAAACGCGGATTGGAAATTTTATTCTAATTTTGTGTTTACGTGAACAAGAGTTGCATCAACTCCAATCTTGTCCGATGTTGCCACACCAAAAATCCTATTCAGTACCCTCAAAATCTTAACGAAGTAACAATTTTGAAGAGCATGTGCACTCCGCATGTGTTAGCAAGGACTAACCAATGTAAATGGCACCGCCACAGTACCCAGTGTCAGTGTGCGCTCGGTTCGGATTTGCAACGTCGCACTTTTGGAATTTTCGATTATTCTCTGTTGAACTCAAATTAAAGTTACATTTTTCTCTGTAATATGATTTTATAGATTGAAAAATGTGTTTATCCATATAAACTTCTAGAAAGTAATTATGACACGTCAAATTATTAATAGCCAAAAATGTACTACATAAAAATAAATGTTAATAAATGAATACTCGGAAAGTTAATATCCCAATTAAACATAATGTGACTCGGTTCAGAAGTGGTTTCCAAAGATAAAAGTACTTAAATTTCCAAGTTGTACCTAGCGCACGTAGTTGACACTTTCAGATACAATTTGGTACCTAAATCCATTTCAGCAAAATATTAAGGTTAAACTTCATTTTCTGCTATTTCAAATATCAACAATACAATGAGAATTTTATTAAATGGCTGTCGTTAATTAAACTACTAATTATTACATAAACGATTACACCGAGGCCGGGAGATAATTATGCGGGTTAATTGCGCCTGAATTAAGGGTACGTGAATAATTCCTGAGGGTAGAATACTCCTTATTTACGAGTTGAAGAAAAAAAAATGGCTTCTTAATACAGCGAATACTTTAATCGATCGACACTTCAATTTAGAAAGTTGACTCACGATTTAGAATGACTGAAACTGTTCATTAAGCTATTCAAGATTTTGGAAATGAAAAAGATCACGGAATGCGCGTGGTATAACTATAAATAATAGCCCAAGAATAACAATAAAAACCTATCAACTTATGCAACCCCCTTGGAAACCTGCACATACTTTTCCAGACTTTATACTTCAAGGTCATATCGTAATTCCATAATTCATTCGTCCATTCGATAATTTAGGCGTCTTAGAGAAAGCACCTCAAGTATATAAAAGACGATTTCTAATTAATAAATAAATCTCTCATGGTCAGCTAAGTACATAGAACATACTACATAATTTTAAATAAATTAATATTAACTTTTAGCTTTTGAGGTCTTAAACGCCTGTCGAATAGAATAAGATACTGAAACAGACCACACTTTAGAGACCCACAAACGTGTATTTCTTAATTCCGTTATAAGTCCCAGCTCAACTTTACAAATAATGCAATCTTAATGATTAAACATACCAAAAGTTACGACAAAAAACCTTTATTTGTATTTCGTACCTAATTTTCACCCCCAAAATGTCAACTGAGCGCGCAATAATGAACAACACCATTAATTCCAAGTTCAAGCTTGCGACCTGCGATTAAAATGTAAGTAGGTCATTTATTTTCCACCCTAATTAAGTTTTCTACATTAAATTTGCCGTGGGGGTGAATTGAGGTTGGAGAAATTTGGAACGTGCATTTTGCCAGAACGCAAAACGCAATTCAAGATCTTACGTTATATTAATAAACCAGCGTCATTATTACTTTCATTTTAGAAATTTAATTGACTGATTTCAATTATTATCTGGCTCGAAGGGCTTGAAAAGTTGTTGTTCCTTACAGTACCGTTAGCAAAATGACATATCAAAGCCAATTCCGTATTCAAATTGAGTGCTCTATTAAATATTATACTGAAAAATTTGAACAAATGAATGAATAATAATGATCATTCATGATTATAATCAAACTCATTTCATAACCGAAGTTAAAAATGTTACTCGTGTAATTTATTCTATAAATCTTCATAAAAAAAAAGAAACTCAACTAAAACCCTTTTATTCTTCCAAAAGAAGTATAATTTTCCACAGCGCAAGTCAAGAGTATGTCTAACGCCATTCGTGGCAGAAGAGCGGACAAGACGGAATTTAAGCAGATAAGGAATTTATAGATCCTCCACACTACTCCACACCTCAGTCACTAACTACTTAAGTACAGAAAGTACACTGTCTTTATAAACCTAAACTAATATTATAAGAAGCTGTCTTTTGAACTTGCAGTAGCCGTCAAAGGCCTCTGTCTATACTACAAACAAGACACAAAACCAAATATTTAATATTTTTTTTACTTTTGATATTGTATTTTTTTTACTTAATTTGCACTTAGGTACTTAAAATGAGCTAACTAAATTCATTCTTTATAATTACACGTTTTTTAACATGATAATGTTTTTAACGGAGGAGCGCAGATGTCTGATATACAGGTATATAACCTAGTTCAGGCACATATGTATGTGAAAATTGCAAACATTTATGTGAATAAAGATTTTTTTTAATACTGAAAAGAGAAAAGATTTGATTGTTTGTTTGTTTGTATTGAATCAAGCAACATTATCAGCGAGTGACATAGGCTGTATACAATGTTCTAGGATATATTTTGATATTTGTATTAGTCTACGCAGATGAAGCCATTTACTCACAGCTAGTTTATCAAAACTATATTTTTGAATAAATATTGACTTGATTTGTTTCAGTGACTCCAATGTGCCAATGCATACTTTATTTTTTGCTTAAAACTCGAGAATCCAAGCATAATTAAAGATACATACACTTACACCACATAAGAAGATTGCAGAGATCATCATTTTTAAAACGTTAACGGATCTAGTTAGCTCATTACTTGTATACTGCAAAGTTATATTTTAAACAGTTAAAAACCACGTTATTTTTGTTATGACTTGTGCTGTTTAGCCTCAGGTACTCAGTACGTCCACCACGACGCCACTAAAAATTTACATTATCGTTCGCGTAAAAAAATTTATTGGGATTCGACATTGTCATGTCATGTCATGTGTTATCCCAGTACAAATTTTCTACGTGAAGGATAACGTAAATTGAAATTGGCAACTCATCAGTGGTGGTACGTACTGATGACTTTAACAGCGTTACGTTTCAGTAGGGTTAGCGAAACGACTCTCAACCCTAAAGGTAATTACAAAGTGGAATCTCTGTACTTACATATTATTTTTCGCCTCAGGTCCTTGCTCTTCTAACTTTCCACGGCGAGTCGTAAAACTGGTGTCTGTTTTACGGTGCCTCGATATCGGGCTTTCGCCGAACGCTCTTTGTCCGCGGCATATCGAGTGGAACGCGGTGACGCGTAAATCAAAAGGACGTATTGATGATGCTTTTGGATTCCGAAATTCGAAATGTAATAACGTTCAAAAAACAAAAATTAAATTGACTCACCCTAAACAAATTCATCTAATATAAATTTAATATTTTCGGCCTATATTAATAGCTATGAACATGGCAGAACAAGAAAGAAGAGTTTAATGTTTTCCACATGGTCAGTAACGCGTGAGTTTATACGTGGCGTTGACATTTATTTATTTATATTTTTATATGGGATAGCGTCCCGCCCGCGGCTTCGCATGCGTGAACTTTTATGACACATGGATTGTGTGTTGTGTGTACTTGAAGTAACGAAGTTTCATCCAAAGAAACTATCAACCCCAAAAACAACCCCTTAGAGGTCGATTTTCGCAAAAACCCGTCTTAGTGAGCACCTTGGTACTAAAAAAAATTTTTTTTTTAATTTTAAACTCCTGGCTTCTGAACTTTCGTGATAAGTGACCTTTCGCTTTTATACATATTTTAATAATTTTGCGTGCACTATTTTTAATTTCACGATCTATTAATCCAATTGATGTGTTGTAAAGGACAAAATTTATCTCCGTAAAATTATCTTGGTGATGAAATTACTTTTAATGATAAGGATTGTGTACGAGTAGTGTAGTAATAATTTAATTATTTATTAACACGTAACATACATATAGCAACTAATATATTAAAGATAGATGTATTGTGTCGCGGACTTTTTTATGGATCTACTAAAAATCGATATTTTTGTAGTACATTGTATGCATATATTATCAACACAGTGGGGCCAGCGCACGCACGTAAAGATTTACGGTGGCGCTTTTTTTCCGGATTACTTAATAAGTGTTGATTGATCTGGCTGAAAACTAATTATTTCAAAACAAATATATGCTTCTAGCAATCAGAGATAATGTAGCTTTTTAACAGCGAAAGAATTTTTGAAATCGGTTTGGTAGTTTCGGAGATTACATGTCCTAAAAATACAAACTCACAAACTCACTGTCTCAAAAACTGACAGACGCTTAGCTCTTTATAATATTAGTACAGATTTCAGTACAGCACCCCTAAGGATTAAAAAATTAAACCAAAAATGGCATACTTTGTGAACGCAATGATCTTCGATTACGTGACGGAAACTCAGGGTAGGCATACTGTCCGTCTACCACGAGTTGCCGCTTTAAATTTACGTTACCGTTCGCGTAAAAAAATGTATTGGGACTTGACATGACATGACATGACAATGTCAAATCCCAATTCATTTTTTTACGCGTACGAAAACATAAATTTCAAGTGGCAACTTGCGGTAGGTCCCTTCCCTACCTTCCTGTTCCCTGCCGTGTTTTTTCAATAAGCATAGCCTGAATGAAGTTCTATACAGCGTACGGTGAACCGTAGTTTGTGTGAACACAAACGGTTCCCCAGACATTCTTTACGTTACTGAAGTGGAATATCAAAGTTATTCCTTATATTTCAAGTATGATCCATAAGGTGTAGGTACCAAGCAGTGAATTTGTGAGCTTAGAAAGGATGTGGTAAGCTTATTAATACCACCTCGCTCTATCGCGTCAGTAGCAAGCGCAGTAGTAATTCAGCAAGTGATTGATGGTGCGCGATAGTGCAGGCTACATCGCAGAGTAAGCAGAACTTCACGAGGTTGTACCATTTAGAACATATAAATATATTTCATAAACTCTCTGGTGATCGAAATTTCTGCTGATCCACAAAAACAGAGCATCCTCGATGACAGAGGTAGACTCGCCTACCACCACTTTGGGTTTAAATACATATGTAAGGAAGCAAAAGTAATGAGCCCCCCATTATTAGGTTGAATGGTTGGTATGGTTCAAAAAAACCAAGAATACCGAAAATAATAACGACGCAGATTCGTTAATATTTCTTTCCAAAATGTTACCAACTCAACAAAAAATAATATAAGAACTTACGAAAAATGCCTTTTCTTCTTCTGAGACTAATCGTAAAACCCATTCTACTCAAAATCTTCGCCTGAAAAGAGTTTCAGGCGAAGATTTTGAAAAATACATCAATGTCAAGTGCCGTCATTATCATTCACACATTTAAAACATCCTATACAGAGAAAATCAATGAAAATAATTGCAACATAATATTTTGGATGTCTTTTGCAAGAAGTCCATCTTATCTACGAGTATTTACCCAAAAAAAACGAAGTGACACTTACGTGTGTACTTAATTAAGATACGGTGTATCTCAACAGTCACATATTATATTACTATACCTGTTCAATATTTACTATTAACTATGTTTTCTCATTGGAATTTCAAAACGTTATTCATATCACCAATCAATCATAGCTCGAAGTAGGTATGCTTTCGAGCGCAGAGCTGGGTTTACCGTATTTCTCGACTTTAGAAATATGAGGCCATTACGTCGCCGAGAGATACATTTAACTGGAATAAATTCCCTTCAAAAATTTACTTCAAAATTGAACGACGAATTTAAACAAAGGGTTATTGAAATATGCAGGAGCGCCGAAAATGAGTCAAAATGGTATAAGAAGAAAGATATGGTCTTTACGATGGTAGATTGATGTATGTATGCTATTTCAAACATTAATAAACAAGTAGGTACCTATAATATATTACATTGATCAGCGTTGAAATAAAATAACTTAGGCTTTATTTTATAATGTAAGATATGAATCATATGAGATTAAACTATTCTCTTGTCTGGAAGTTAATAACATTGTAACATATTACTCCACCATAATTTCCTTGAGCCATTGATTTAACCCGGCTTCGAATCCAGGAACATAAATAAAATAGGAGGAAGTATCGTGCTCCTTATACAGTCAGTCGTCGTTGGCATCTAATTCAACGGAATAAGGTTGAAAATGGTACGTAAGTTGAGGTGATGTTTCGGGAAGGTCTTTGTCTTGTATGCAGTCGAGACTCGGGATACTGTATTTGCATATTAATGGTGAAATAATATAACCACAGCGCCCTCAGGACGGGGTGTAGTTGGACAGTAATTCCTACTTTATGAACATTGATGTAACCCATTATTTTCCCACCCTCTGGACGTAAATTTGTTCTCTAAACATAATTTGATTTAAGCCTAGATCCTCCAAATTATGTTGTTAAATTTTATGAAAATACGCGTATTATAAAATATAAAACACAACGAAGAACATATTATGATTTGGCAAATCTGATTCTCTACAAATATCCACGTATCTAAGAATTTAAATCTCATCGAACAAGCTTATAACAAAGACAAAAAAATCGAAAAGCAAACATTCTTAGCACCAGGTTTGTCGTTAGCAAAGATGGTGGTCACTTTGCTTTAGAACAGAATAAAATTCAAATAATTTTCGTGAAATAAGGTCAAAGTTAACCCATTCATTAATAACATTTTTATTCCCAGGCATTGCTAAAGGTGCAACATGAATAGTTAAAGCCAAGTCTTATTAAAATGATATAAGAATTACCGCGACCCGCCTTTTTACCAGTTAACCCAAGTTTTGTTTTCCTTCTACTCGTATTTATTCATAGACAAGATTTATTGCTGGGGAGATTTATGCCTTGGCTCCTTTGTTTGATGTTAAATGACTTTATTTAGGCACTTAAGCTGCTCTCATTTGCTGCTCACCCGCTATTTTGTTTTTCCAAAAATAAACAAAAGATAATTTATGGGATGTGGATGAGGATGTTTTTGGACTTATATTTTAGTGAGTATGTACTTAAGTGGCACGATGGCGTATAATCTAAGCTATCGTAAGAATGAAAGTGAGAACAGTTATTTCCTAACCCAACTTAAATAAATACGTATCAAGCATCCTGTAATAGGGGTTAAGAACCCCAACTCTGATCGTGGATCGTATGGTCCAGAATTCAAGATTTTAATCTGGGCAGCATGCCATCTTTGTGCTCTTTGTGAAATTTGATTCAAAAACATGAATAACGCCGTCAGGCTCACCACTTATTAGGTTGGGTTATAATACGCTCGATGAGAAGTGGGCTTCTAAGTGTTCCGAACACCATGACAGCAATAGTCATTTGCCTCTGGCTACCCCGTTTGGGATGGTCATGAGTATGTATGTAAGTGGCACGAGGCCGTAAAATTATATTATTACTATTAAAGTAAAATCTTCAAAGTTATATTATGTAGCTACTTAGATCGCTGATGGATATCCTATAATGCCTATCTGTAGTATAAGTTTGAGGATGATCCGGACCCGGAAATTTGCGAACGTAGGGATTGGTAACTTTCGGGTATGCGTGCTCATGCACACTGTTCAGTGCTCATGCATTGTCTATACGCTAATGTTATTGTTCAATAAAATTTAACTACAAACATGCGAAAATTAAACTAAGAAATTTCCCAAAAGCAATTTCTTAGTTTAATTTGCGCAAGATTCGCTCTACTTCCTTGGGATCCCACTTGATTCTAAACAAAAATGGATATTTAGCATGCCTAATTTACACGAAAAGTATGGTATTGATAAATAAACGAACAAGCATATTAATTTATCTAAATATAGTGTCCCTGGAAGTAAGGATCAAATCAAAATAGCGCATAGCATGATTACAACATGACTTACAACTAACCTTCATAAGACAGAAAGTGATCGTTAACAAACCAAAGAGGATATAAATAAATAAAAAATAAAATAAAATAAAAATCATTTATTTCGGACCGGAATCCATAGTGTTAGTAACAAATAACTTATCAACTATGTTAGTAACAAAAAAAATTGTTTACACAAAGAAAGACACTACTAAGACACTATCTTTTGTACGTGATAGCAGTGTCCTTAGTTAGGTGGACGCGAGTCCAGTGCTGCATTATTGCACTGTCCACGTCTAACCTCCCCGCCACGGTCTTCAGGAGGCTGTTTGAGCTGCCGCGCACCCGCTGAAATAATGATATGCTGAATGAATGATAGCAGAAAAGCTATCAACCTCAGCTGTGGCTAGCATTCCTGACCCACTGCAGTACTGCGGAAGGCCCAACAGCGCCCTGTAGGCATTGTTATATTGGGTACGCAGGGCCCTGTATGCTCCCTGCGTGTAATTCATCCACAGGCCGCACGTGTACAGAGAGTGACAATACGCTTTAAAAAGTGTGATTTTGGCTTGTTTAGAACAACGTGCAAACCTGCGGGTAAGCAAGCATATTAGCTCGAATGCACAGGGCCCTGCGCTCCCGTTCCATATCGATATCGTCCTTGAGCGATTCCGTGACCCAATGCCCTAGGTACTTAAATGTATTTATTTGCTCAATTGGATCACCATTGAGCATTACAGGAGGAACTTTATACGACTTGTTACCAGCCTTAAACACAAGTAGTTTAGTTTTTGTTGTGTTGTACCTAAGACCATGAGCCACTGCGAACCGCTCGCAGATGCTCACAAGTTTATTGAGCGCACTGATTGATGGGCACAGCAGCACCATATCGTCGGCGTAACTTATATTGTTGACAAAGGTACCGTCGATAGAACAGCCAACTCCGGCGCCGCTGAGCTCCTCAATCAGCTTGTTAATGTACAGATTGAAAAGGGTTGGTGAGGTTATTACCCCCTGCCTCACACCACATTCCAAGCTGTACATACTTGAAAGACCTCCAGACCATTTTACACAATTCTTTTGATTCGCGTACCAGTATTTTAAGATGGAAATATACTCATGTGGCATACTAGTATCGTTACCGAGTTTTTTCCAGAGCATGTCGTATTGAACCAAATCAAAGCTTTGGACATGTCCAAGAACACAACATAAACAGGCGTGTCCCTGTCAGTATAGTACTGGACAGTCTGCTTGAGGCACAGGACAGCGGCTTCAGTAGACAAACCTGGTCTGAAACCAAACTGTGCGTCGTGAAGTTTAATATTAGCGCCCAGCTGCTGGTCAATCAGCCTGTCCAGTACCTTAGCCACTATGGTAGCCAATGATATTGGTCTGTAATTGGATTTGTCACTAGTATCACCAGTCTTATTCTTAACAATAGGAACCACTAACGTTTTTAACAAACTATCTGGCAAGTACCCGTGATTAAGGCAGAGGGAAAAGAACAAGGCCAGAACCCGAGGCAAATGCGCACCAGCATATTGCAGATGTTCAATACTTAAGTGATCGTGCCCAGGAGATTTGCCCCGAGTCATTTTTTTCAATACAGATCTAACATCCGCTGCTGTAATCACAACCGGTTTTTTGCTAAGACAGAGTACACTAGAATAAGTGGTATCAACGCTATTATTAGTAGAAGCTATCCCCAAGGGTGACTGTACTTTAAAGTGCTCCTTGAACATTTCGGCTATGAGTATGGGTTCACTGAGCCCCTCCACATTTGCTGGAATACCTGATTTAGGGTTAAGCTTTTTAGTAAGTTTCCAAAAGTTTGAAAAATCTTTTTTCGAGTGATGCATAGCCAGAATGTCCATCCCAATCTGCCGTTTATTTGTTTGACACCACTTAAGCTTAGCCTTAAAGATCTTTTTTGATTCATACATTTTGTCATACACATAACCAGCTCGAGGTTTATTATAAAGAACCCAGTACTGAAACCACATACGAGCCTCACTATGTGCTGACTTCACATGTTTATTCCAGCCACATACATACTTCTTATTACGCTTACACAAATCCCTTTTAGTACTAAAAATAGAGGCCTCTGTAAGAGTATCAACAATTTCAGTATACATATCCAACAAGACTTTATTATGACTAGGGCTATCACACATAGCAGCTGCACAATCACTACAAACCTCAGGAAAGTCAATTCGTTTTAGTTTCTCATTACAATATGATGTGTAAAGTGATATTTGAGATGCGTCTCTTTCACCCCATAGAATTGCATTAACATGATCACTTTTACAGTTATCGGAAAACTCAATTTTAGATCTTATCAAATTCAGGTTACATTGTAATTCCAACGGATAGTGGTCAGACCAGAACACATTGTAATTAATAGACACATTTACAATAGTATGTCTACTACCCTGAGTTACTACACAATAATCAAGCCAGCTGTTGGTTCCATGACTGTCACTCACATAAGTATATGAACCCGAAGACAAACCAAGTAGTTCAAAGTCAGCGCATACCCAATCCTGAACTGAACAAAAATCAATCAGTTCATTTCCAAACCGTCTACCCGGGTGAGCGTTAAAATCACCGAGAAGAAATGCATATTCGACATCGTAACTATCTATAATGGCATTTAACTCACCCAAGCAATGCGTGAATTCCACTAAGTGACTTGGTTCATCCGTAGGCATGTAAACAGAGAACACTAGGAAAGAACACTGAGCAATGGTAATTTTTATTGCAATAATACGGTCACTGGAACACTGCACTGATGTTACTGAGTCAAAAATATTTTTTCGCCACAGAATAGCCACACCTCCATAAGGACGCCCACGCAGTACACCCGCCGACGTATCCACAGCTGATTTTCCAGTATAATCAAAATTCCGGTCCACTGTACCCAGCAAAGGGATATCGTGCGGTAGCAAACACGTCTCCTGCAGTGCTACTATGTCTGCTGTTTTGCACAAAGATCTAATACAGTCCACAGATCTTACGAACGACCTACAGTTGAAAGTGATAAACTTGTTATAGCTGGAATTCATTAAGAAGTTTTGTTATTTTCAGTTACATCACTTATAACACGTAAGCGATTCTTCTTATAGAAACACCAGCGTTATAATAACCAATATAATAACCAGCGTTATAAAACGAACTGTCGTGGCATTATCTTTCATTTTGAAGAAAATTATTTTTAAATTTTTTGTTATGGTTTTTTTTTTAAAAGATTAAAGGTACTAAGTTTATAACCATCCTGCAGTTGCCAGAAAGTAATATGAAATGTACTTTCTTGCAAAAAAGGTTAAATTATCAAACTCCAAAAAAGACGACTTTCTTGTTCAAAATACAACAACTACAACAACTTTATAAATTATAAGAATAACTCTCCAATTTATAGCTTTAGAGATTTTTTTATAATGGCAGTCAAGATGACCTCACACCACCTGATGGAAAGCGGTCGTGAGGTCCATATATGAGGCTAACAAGCACAGTACCGCAAAGCAATCACTGAGCTGGTCATACTCATTCTGTAGGCCTGCAAAAATGCCTTTTCACGCCCCGCTTGAAGACCCCGGGACTGTAAAAGGAACAGAAACACATGCGCTGGAAGAGGGATTGCTCTTCATACGTCAGAATGGTTTGACAAAGAAAAAGAGTCACAGAACCTTTTCGTGCGTGGGAACAAATGCGTCAAACGAACAAACTGAAAGCCAGCGTCGTGGTGCTGAACATGGTACTACGGCATGTGCTGAGTGGGAGCCTTTTGACAACTCTTGGGATATTATTTTAATTGTTTCCTGTGTTTGAAATTTCTTAGTTTAATTATCGCATGTTTGTAGTTAAATTTTATTTAAGGTGTCAGAGAAGGCGCGACTGGCTGTTCATGCTGTTCATGTAGTGCCGACGCTTATGTACGGAAGTGAGAGTTGGGTATGGCAGAAGAAGGATGAAAGAAGGATAAATGCAGTGGAAATGAGAGCATTGCGAAGTTTAGCAGGAGTGAAATTGAGTGATAAAGTCAGGAATAGCATAATAAGAGAGCGATGTGGTGTGAAAGAGGATGTTTTCACAAAAATTGAGATGGTAATGCTAAGATGGTTTGGGCATATGGAAAGGATGGATGAAAGGCGATTAACGAAACAAATTTACAAGGCGAGGGTGGATTGAGCTATTGAAAGGGGAAGGCCTAGACGGACGTACTTAGGACAAGTCCAAGACGTGCTGAGAAAAGGTCAGGTCAGGAGTACCCATAATCGACGAGCATGTATGAAAGGATTAATGAGAGTGAAAGAAGCGCAAGAGGTGTGTCAGGACCGTAGAAAGTGAAAAGATGTGGTCTCTGCCTACCCCGTTGGGAAAAAGGCGTGATAGTATGTATGTATGTATGTTTCCTGTGTATGTATGTCAAATAAATTTATTTCTATTTCTTATTTCTATTATTTCTAAATGTTGAACTGTGTGTGGATGACGCCGTAATCCAACACGCATGGTACGGGAGTGGAAGGGTGAGGATGGAACAAGTTGTAATAACTCTTCAGAGCATTAAATAGTGTATCTATCTCTGGTCTGTATTAAATGGAGATCTATCAAATCATTTAGGCGAGTGGCACCCCATTGTGAAACCTCTGGTGATCAAGGCTTCAGTGGATGGTTACATAGTAAGGTTTGTAGTAGATATAAGAATAATAATATGAACGGTAATAAAAGCAATTGTCATCCCAATTAATATTTAAGAAAATGTGGAAATCACTTTGTTTGAGACTTGTGTTTTCCCCTCTCAACTATCTTACCTAATTTTAATACATTTTTGGTACAGAGATCGATTAGACCTTGAAAAAGGACATAGGTTATCTTTTATCGCGTGGAAAAAAACGGCTTTACCCCGACGTCGTCATTAGCCAGCCATACAAGTGCAGTTTTACCAGCCGGCTAACTGTCAGATTATATCCATCGTTTCTCCACATTCTCGTACGTAAAGTTTTGCCCGCCAGAAACCCGTACAGGCAAAACTGACAGTCTTCCGACGGCCGAAACCCATGTGTGTTTGGCTTTTGTGGATGTGAACCATTTCTTCTCTTCACGTTTCAGGCTTTTGGTCTTCTCGACAAATATCACCATACGACATCAGTTAGTATAACAAAAACCAATAAGTGTTTGCAATGAGAAAACAAAAAAAAACTGTAATATTCAGTTCTGCCGGTCAGATTAAATAAACCTGCAAAGTTTGAGACACCGGCCGGCAATTTAACTTTCCAGCCCACTGAAATGATGAACTGGAATCGTTAAGGAAGTGGCCAAAAACGACGAATTTATTCCCTTACCTCAGAAAAAGATTTCTTAGGTTAAAGAACTTTTAATTGCAACAAATCCCTTACAGGTGAAGAAGTCGGTATCGTTTTTGTACTTAGAACGATTCTGGTAAAAACCAAACTTGAACTCATTCCAATGAGCAAACACACTTTTTTTTAATAAAAACACAATAACAGCTAAGAACATAACATACCTATCACATGTAACAGACGTAGATTGTTTTTTTTAAAAAGTTCTTCAGTACGATGGCAACGTCTGTTTTACAAAATAAAAAATGTTAATCTCACTGTGCAAGGTTCGAAGTTAGTTTTTCAGAATAAAAATTTTAACAAAGAAAAACCAACTTCAAAAAAACTATTCCAAATCAAAGCATTAATAATTAAGCAAACTTAAAGAAATAATTGCGTATTCTTCTAAAACTTGTACGATAATATGATGTAGGTACAATTATTGTTATTGTTGGAGTCGGTGTCAGCCAAGGAAACACTACATATCTAAAACAATATACCTATTTCTTACACATACCTATCAAGTTTACGTATGTTTGTTGGTAGTTACAAACCTACATTGGCTGACACCGACTCCAACAATAACAATAATTGTACCTACATTATATTATCGTATAAGTTTTAGAAGTAGTTTTAGAATTATTTCTTTACTTTTTAGTGCTTGGTTTTGTAATAGTTTTTTTTAAGTTGGTTTTTTTTTGTTATAATTTTGTTTATTTTTTGATTTTCAGTGAATAGTTCTTATTTATTTTATACATCGCAAAAGTATCGTCCAATTGCTCCTATGAATTGAAGAGTTCCGTTACTTTGTCATGGATCCCATAATCAGAACCTAACCAAACTCTCATCAACTTAACCTTGAAGTATATCCTTTAAATTAAAAAAATAAACATCGAAATCGGGTGGCGTGATATTGAGTTATTCGTTCATTTGTCAGGCATATGGTTTATCTAGATTTGAGACTTATATGGTTTTCTAATGGATGTCATTGTCAAAACAAGACTAAATTAAAATGGGACCAAACGAGAAGCGCCAGCTTTTAAATAAAGAAATAATAATCAAAATCGGTTCACCCAGTCGAAAGTTATAAGGTAACAAACATAAAAAACATACAGTCGAAATGAGAACCTCCTCCTTTTTTTAAAGTCGGTTAAAAACTCTATTTTATTCCTTTCTCTTTCCGCCATTAGACCAGCAGACTCACTGGTTTACGGAAACGCTTCACTGTGGACATTCCACACTTTCAAAAGTCCAGATACGTGAGTTATATCACGTTAAAGCATAAACTACGTAACTTCGATGCAACAAAATAGAAAAAAGCTGACTCATAGAGCTTGCGACTTAAAAATGCTTATTTTCTAACAAATATCAAAGCTTTCGCAAAACAAACTGCCAAGTGCAGCTTAGATAATAAGACCAACAGACTATTGAAATAATGTGGTTGAGTTAGGTTGGAGTTGCTACATATTTACTGCTGCAATTGCTTTGGGGTGTTTTGAAAGTACAATTTTATAGATGTTTTATGCACCGGGTGATTATCAAAAGTCTGATAAAACCGATATGGTATGCCATAACGGCTTTAAACAGCAATTCAAATTCAAAAATATTCAAATATGGTCAATTCATTTCTGTAACAGGTCATTTTTGTAACAGTTCTTTTGAATTGCAATGCTCATGTAAATGGTACTACTGTACTGTACTTGTTGTAATATTTAGTGTGTTATTGTGAACAGTTGGCCAGCAGGAGGAGCAGTAATTTGAACAGTAAATCTTGTTGTTATCCTTTTGCTTAGCAGATTTACTTGTTTATTGTAGTGTATATATATATTGTTAGATATCCTTATTTTATTTTTTATATTTTACATACGTACATATATATTGTTAGATATCCTTATTTTATTTATTATATTTTACCTTTGAAACTATTTAAACTTAACACGGTTTTGAATGTCAGATGACGATTTATTTTTTTCTGCCAATGAATCTAGCACATCTTATCTTTCCCTTGATGACTCACAAGCTCAGGTAGACACCCTCCGGGACCAGATTAAATTAAATTTTCCCGATAGTAAGAATTTTAATGTCTGCCATATCAATGCCCAGAGTATACCCAGCCATTACGGAGATCTGCTTGACATATTTTCAGACAGTAACGTTCACGCAGTGTTGGTTTCTGAAACTTTCCTCAAACCCAACTTGGCCTCTACCAGTTATGGCCTGCCGGGATATATTCTTCTGCGTAACGACCGCATAGGCAAGGGATATGGGGGGGTAGCCGTTTATCTTAATAGCTGTATAAAATATAATATTTTGGCTGCTTCTGCTCCGCAATATTCACGGTCAATGGAATATCTCTTTCTCGAGGTCAAGCTGTTGGGAAATAAAGCTCTGTTGGGAGTTGTTTACTCTCCACCTACTGTTGACTTCTTTGCAGACCTGGAGTCTGTATTGGGCAATTATGTCACAGACTTTCAAAACATTATTATCATGGGTGATTTTAATGCTGATCTAATGAAGGTGGGGCCCCGGTCATCTAAGTTACGCACTATTGTCGAGTCAACAAACCTTTCAATACTTCCTCTTGACCCAACTCATTTTAATGATAACACTGATGATACGTGGCTCGATCTCATCATCGCTTCTTCGCCTGAGCGTGTCCTTAAACATGGCCAAGTTTCCGCTCCTGGTTTTTCGCACCATGATCTCATCTATCTGTCTTATAAAATAAAACCTCTGAAACGACAACCCCAAATGGCTACCCTACGGAATTTTTCAAAGCTTAACGTTGCTAAATTGCAACAGGATGCTTCCTCTCTTGACTGGGAACCGGTTCTCTTGGCATCGTCAGTGGACGAAAAATTATCTCAGTTCAATAGCACTATATTGAAGCTGTACGATGTCCATGCTCCGCTCCGGACAGTAAGGTTAAGGCGTCCTCCAGCTCCGTGGATAACTGAGATAGTCAGGGTCGCTATGAGCAGGAGAGACCGAGCTTTCAGGGTCTACAAGCGAAACCGAAGCGATGTCAACCGAGAATTGTTCAAAAAAGCCAGGAATCGCTGTAATCAAGTGGTAAGGGCTGCAAAACGACGATACTTTCACGATAATCTTGTAAACTCGTCCTTTTCTGACACGTGGAAGTTTTTGAATTCTATAGGCATTGGCAAATCCGATTCTGCAAATATCGAATGCACACACTCTCCAAATGACCTAAACAGTCACTTTTCCACCACTCCTAAACTTCGCGATGATCTAAAAACGCAAACTATAAGTGCCTTGTCTTCAATGTCTCCACCACCTCATAGCACTTGCTTTAGTTTTTCTGCCGTCTCTTGCGAAGAGGTTCGTAAAATAATTTCTTCTATCAAGACTAAAGCTGTTGGCTGTGATGGGATTAGTAGAAGCCTGTTGCTGCCCATTCTTGATTTTGTTCTGACGATCATAACGCACATCATCAACTTTTCTCTAACCTCTGGAACATTCCCTTTACTTTGGCGCAAAGCTATTATTCGACCTATTCCAAAAATTTCTAGCCCCAGTCTTCTTAGCAATTACCGTCCCATTTCGATTCTTCCATTTCTCTCTAAAGCACTTGAAGCTGTTGTGCATAAACAACTTTCCCGGTATTTATTTTCTTTTAATCTTGTCAGTGAATCCAATCGGGCTTTCGTCCTGGCCACAGTACCACCACTGCACTTCTCAAGGTGACTGAAGACATTAGAACTGGTCTTGACGTTTCCAAATTGACTCTTCTGGTTCTAGTGGACTTCTCCAACGCTTTCAACGTCGTGGACCATGACATCCTCTTAGCAATGCTCTCTCATTTACGCATCACCCCACATGAATTAAACTGGTTTTCGTCTTATCTTCGTGGACGGCAACAGGCTGTGCGTATTGGTCATACGATTTCTCAGTGGTGTAATCTGGATTCCGGAGTTCCACAAGGAGGTATATTATCCCCACTTCTATTTTCTATATTCATCAACTTTGTCACACTTAATCTCTGCAGCTCCTACCATCTGTATGCTGATGACCTTCAACTGTATGTACAGACTGACGCCAATGGCTTCGAGGATGCTGTTTGCCTACTGAATAACGATCTCCAACGTTTGCTCGAATGGTCTGACAGTTACGGTATTTCAGTAAATCCAGCTAAATGTCAGGCAATTGTGATAGGTACTCCGCGACAGCTGAGTCACCTCAGTACCGACGATCCTACGTTAACCTATAACGGCACTAAAATCCCGTTCAGCCCCCATGTTAAGAACCTTGGCCTATACGTAGATAATAACCTTAGCTGGGACAAACAAATCAAGGAAACAAGCAGAAAAGTTGTCGCTACCTTACGCTCTCTGTATAGATTTAAAAACTTTCTCCCACTCAGCACCAAAATTTTACTAGTCCAAGCCCTTCTGATGCCTCATATTGACTATGCGGACGTTTGCTGTTCCAACCTGTCCCAGGCGCTTCTCGATAGGCTCGAACGCCTAGTCAATAGTTGCATTCGTTTCATTTTCGGTGTAAGAAAATTTGACCATATTTCTCCGTTCCGCTCTAAATTGAAATGGCTTAAAATCCGCCAGCGAAGAAATTCTCGAACGCTATGTTTACTGTTCAACGTACTTAAAAATCCCGATGCTCCTAAATATCTCAAGCGTAATTTTAAATATAGGGGTGAGTGCAGCTCACGTAACCAACGCTCAAATACTCTTTTAAAACTTTCCACTCCCCCTCATCTATCCACGCATGTGTCTAACTCCTTTACCTTAGCTGCTATAAGGTTATGGAACTCGCTTCCGAACAGAATCAAAATGTCCCCCAATAGGTTCTCCTTCAAAAAATCTATCCACAAGCTTTTCTTACAGACACCCTAACCAGTTTCAATTAGTGCTATTTAATCATTGGTCAGATTAGTCAGATCGTCGATCATATCATTCCGAGTTAATGTTTCGTCTTCCATTTGAGTACATAATATGTATTTATATATCATTGTATTTATGAATTTATATGTATATATTTGCTATTTTTATATGTAAGTAGGTACACATATATATATATATTGTAAATTAGATAAGTAGGTATATATATTATATGAGTAAATTGTTTACTTTTATCTTACTGAAACTTAGTTTTACAAAACCCCGCCGTAAAGATTTCTGCCTCACCTAGTGGTTGACTGGTAGAGAATGCCTTTAGGCATTAAGTCCGCCAATTGTACTTTTCTTTGTGCAATAAAGATTAAATAAATAAATAAATAAAATTGTCATCAAATATTTTAACTTTAGCTTTGGTATAAACATACGTAATATTAATACAATCTTTATACAAAATATATTACATGCATATAATATGACTCTACCAACGGCGTCGGAGAGCTGATTCCACTGAGAAGACCCGGCAAGAAACTCTGCAGTTACTCTTTCAAATTCTAGCACATTTCCTGTAAACGGGTCAAAAGTCAGCTAGATGGATAATTATTAGGTACTTACTTGCTTTTGTGGCGGTCTTCAACCTCGAAACCGTGTTGATCTTAAACGCTACGCGAATTATAAATAGATTTAACTACAAAAAATTACAAGTTAACCAGTTTTTTTATCTAGTTTCAATGCCAGACAATATATACCTATTAGCTTTATATCTGCCCTGAATAGCAGCTTCAACGCCTGCCGTTTAAAAAAAATATGGATAGTCAATATTTAATTTCCGGCCTTAAAATCGGATGTGTGAGATGCGATTACAATCCTTAAAGTTTAAACACTTCGTGGTGATTTTGTATCTGTCACTCGCTGGTAGAAATTAACAATTAATTTGAACAACGTTTCCAAAGATTAAGCGATCTGTCCAGTAAGGAACCATCAATTACTTGAACTATTGAGCTGAATGCGCAGGTCATTCACCCGACCTCGTAGCCTGTTGCCTTCAAAGAACCAACATTTTTCATCCCACGCCAACGTTTTTGCAGCATTAGACCCCCTGACTCCGGACGGTGGATAAATGAGTAGTATTCTAACAAAGCTTTGTGTTCTGTGCTCAGTTAGTCATTGCTCTTTGCATTCAATTGTTTCTTATAACGCTTAGCAGCGTTTTTGAAGATATTACTCGTTTAAATAAATATAAAATAATAAATAAATATCCCTGGACATTATTCCACACAGCGCCATCTAGCCCCAAAGTAAGCTAATTAAAGCTTGTGTTATGGGATACTAGACAACGGATAAACATACTTAAATACATTTTCTTTTGTAAATACATACTTATTATACATAGGAGACACCCAGACCAGTACAAACAGACATGTTCATGCACACAAATGTTTGTACTGTGCGGGGATCGAACCCGCGACCTCTGGTGTAGTAGCCAACTTCTTAACCATTACACCAAGTCGGTCGTCAAAAAAAAAAAAACTAGTAATTAGTTATAAGTTACGAGATTTTTACCATGTTTTTTGATTTTAATCGTGAGAATGGGTTTAAATTGTCAAATGTCTGGAATCCAGTGATTCATTGCGCAAAAACCGTAAAATACAACGAAGTGATATTTCGTGCACAGACTGTTAGTTTCGTGTGTCGAGAACAAGTGCGAGTGAATAGTGAGTTAGCGAACAGTGGTACGGGTGGCGAGCGTAATAAAAGACTTCGAAAGAGGGTAGACCGACATGTTTTCCAGTAAAAACTCACTCGCAAAATCTTCAGTTACTCCGCGATTATGGCACTTCCAACAGTGCCGAAATTTCGGAAACTCGAAAACAAAAAACGTGCTGAAAATGCCGTAACCAATAACTACCATAAAAGTTTAAAACAATATTATTAGTAAATGCTGACCAAATGGAGTGAAGGGTTTGTATCGAAGCATCTATTGACAACACAAACACAAATCTAAATAGACAACGCAAATGTAGACAGGGAGAATGAAGTTACACATCGATACAGTCATTTACACTTACGAAATTGGGCGATGACTTCCTGCTGAATCAGAGAGCTCACCGAACCCGTTATGGCTTTCAGCAATATTAGAATAACTTTACGCAGAAATGACATCTGAATATCAACCTTGGATAATCGTGTTTTCTTACTATAATAATAATTAATTAATATTATTTATTAATTATTATGAATATATTAATAAATTAATGCTATAATAATATTATAAATGCGAAAGTTTGTGAGGATGGATGTATGTATGTATGTTTGTTACTTTTTCACGCAAAAACTACTGAACGGATTTAGATGAAACTTTACAGTAATACATCAGAATAACTTATTTAGATAATGTATTTAGATTTTATGTAATTAAGCTATATAATATAACGAAACGTGGACGAAGCCACGGGCGGAAAGCTAGTAACAAATAAAATGTTGCCCTTTAAGTGATATTGATTCAATATGGCTTTTAGAGTATGAAGAAAAGCTCTTGAACACCGAAAAAACAATTATTGAAAACAAAAATTGTTATAGTTTCAATTTTAAAACTCCTTTACATCCAGGAAATCGACAAAGTTTCTGTACCGTCATTTGTCTACTTGAAGGATGGCTCTCCAGGCGTGTCTTGGCAAGTTTCAAGCAGAATAAGACCAGTTAACCCAAGTTGGTTCGGTCGGTAACTCTAGTGCGACAATTTGTAAGAGCCAGTATCGATTGCGATAGCTTGATTTAAGGCCTGTTCAAACCTGAGCGGTATTCGCTGCCGCTCTGGGTAGCGGTACAATACCGCGCGGGTTTCGCTGAGGTATTTAGTATCAAGTTCCGCGGCAAAATGAACCGCTACCCACATCGGCAGCGAATACCGCTCAGGTCTGAACAGGCCTTTATAGAACCCAATAGCTTTAGACGCGCTTCGATTTTAATGAATACGATATGAATTATCGTTTATAAGATGACCCGTTAAATTTATCGTTAGTCAAATGTTTGTCACTAGTGACATAAACCAAAGTCAAAATCAAAATATCGTTTTTGCTGTTATAACTCGTCTATACTGTAAAAACACTTCAAAATATATTTTTTGAGTTTCGTTTTAAAACTTGTGTTTTATCACACAAGCACCCTTGATATCAACTGGTAACTCAAAAGTGAATATAAAAACCAGTCAAGCGTAAAATTTTTCTGTGTACTAATTGGCAATCTGGTAGGACTAATTATAAAATATAATTAATAATAAAATATAATTCTGCAGGCCTTCAAGGTGAGGATGGCCAGCCCAATCGTTTGACTGACTGGGCTTGTCAGCCTAATATCTGGACCTCACTACCACTTTCCATCAGGTGGAGTAAGGTCATCTTGTCGGGCAGTATAAAAAAAACTGTTAGAACTAAACTGAATGAATAGTTTAGTCTCCGATTAAAATCAAGAATCGTGGTGAGCCTACTCAAGCTTGAACCAGAAAAACCACCAGTGCGGTTAACGACAGCGCGAGCGCTGCGATTGATGAAGCCTTCTTGTAATTTTTGTAGCATCTACCTGCTGTTCCTTGCAACTAATGGTAGGTACTTCTGATGAGATGTGACAATTAGCAATAGAAGAAAATCCAAGTACAAAGACTATTATTTATTATTTTGAAAAGTGGCCTGCTTTCGCCCGCCGAGGTGGATAACTTAAGAAAGTTGCCGGATTTTTATAAATGTGACTGAAAGTTTGTGGTGAACGATTATGTACACTACAGCAGTATATTATTATGGCTGATCATACTGAAATTACCAGTATCAAAATTAAGAAAGTAAAGTAAAGTAAAAAAAAAAAGATATCTTTATTCATATAGACTTATAAAAAGTACTTATGACAAGTCATATAGTTACAAAAAAAAATTATAGCAAAAATATACTAAAATAAACTTACATAAAATAATAATATGATAGTAAATATCATAATTAAACATAATGTGACTACCACCGGTTCGGAGGTTGTTTCCGATCGAGAAGACTCGGGCAAGAAACTTGATGGCACTCACGAAGTAGCAAAATTTTTCCTGTATTGTACTCTAATAGCTTTGGGTAACAAGTTCAAGTTAAAATTATTTATTGCATGTCATATTACAATTAAGTTTGGTGGCAGTACGGGAAATGAGCTGTTTAGTGTTAATTTGTTTTGTTGTAAGGAATAGACAGATATAGGGAACTTTATCTCCTCTTCTTCAGTGAGTGGCATTTAAAACTAATGCCTCTACAACTTTTTGCTTAGCTACAGACTTTGTGAAAAGTAACAACATTGTCGGTTTTAAGTATAAAAAAAACAACGCTAATAACCCATCATGTGAAACTGTAGGTTATAAATACAGAGGTATTCAGCAATAATACACAATCGCTTACTTTGACCAACACTTAAGCTCCAGTAATCATAGAGATTTTTACCTACATTTCAATTGCGTTCTTATGGTAGGTAGATATCCAATAACAATAGCTTTGTAATTATCAAATCCAATATAGTAGTGAAGCGTAATTAATGTAATTAATCATTAGGTGCTGCAGATTATTGTTATTGGTCTATACCAGTAACATGTGCCATAAAAGCTTATTGCCTAGTTTTTCATTGTTATGAGTATCTAATTATGAAGTTATAAATACTCTCATACTAATTCAGAATCTGGAGTAGCTTAAATATCGTGGTAGAGCCCCACCCCACACCACTGGTCTGTCCAAATAGAATCAGTCCTAAATATGCCCATCACCACTGCTCCCAGAAAGGCTGAAGACAGAGACGGTTGAAGAAGCCTAGTCAAGACCGCCACCGAAGAATACCAAAACAAGATAAATAGTTAGACACGCTTCACATGCTGAAAAGGATGACAGAAGAAGACATTTAGATAGAAACAGCCGTCATCATCCCGAACCGAACATCTTTTCTCGCAGATAGCTCATTTAGAACAATCATTTGTTTGCGACTTTGACTACAATATTACCCAAGTAGCAAGTAAAAGCTAATTTGAAATAAGCTGACCCAATTCACGAATTAGATGGAGCGTGCGGAACAAAGGACTCAATACAATTGGATGTAGTTAAATTAGTTGTAACATACCTGGCAGTCCAATTATTGCCTTCTGGTGTGTACTGATTTAACTTCGGCGCTTTGCAATTGTTAGGCCTTGTTTGGGGGCGTTGGGTTTAGTATTAGCGTGAATCACAGACATAAATACTTGTTAAGCGTAGAGGTGTCATACGCTAGACTGTTTTTCGCGGCCTGATGAAGAGTTCGCTATCATCGCTATGTCTACATTATTTTATGTTTATATGCAAGTACCTATTTCTCTTACCCAAAATCATTACGCACGGCTTTATAGAATACTCTCCGCTGAATGAATTTAACAGTCATTTTATTAAATTCTTCAAGTAAATAGCATAGAGGCATTTGTCTGGCTAAAATGAAAACATTACACCTTATTATCACTTCAGACCTTGTGAAATTATGGTCAAAAACCTCCGAAAACTGTAACAAAGACATTAATCAAGAAAAAAATAGGTGACGAGAGCCGTACGCCCGAATCCAGAAGCTTTAAAAACTGTAAAAAAGGTGAGAAAAAAAATAAGTTGATTTGAGAATAAACCGAAGACTAAAACTAGCATTAAGGTACTATTTGGAACCGAGCTGCCGACTGCAAAGTCTGCGCTACAATCTATGGGCAGTGGTTTAATCCCCCGCTTGCCGCTAAGTGATCACAAAACCGGGTTATGTTCTGAAAGATCTGTCAACCCTTGCAGCTCTGGGATTTGATCCCGCATCCTACAAAGTTTGAATAAAGTAAATAAATATTCAAAAAATTCCAAGGCACTTACGCATCATATCGACCGACGCCCACCGCTCGGCGCTGCTGGGTGCGTATCGCGGGATCTTGAGCAGGGCTAGACAGGGCCTCACTCAAGTGTATCACCGGAGGCGGTGACTGGTGAGCTTTGCTAGGTATTGTTGGTTTTTTATTTAATTGAAAGGTGGCAGATTTTGGCTGGTGAAAAGGATCACTGGAGGGTTTTTTTTTTTTTATGTAATAGGGAGCAAACGAGCTAGAAGGTCACCTGATGGAGAGTGATCACCTCCGCCTATGGACAACTGCAACACCAGAGGTGTCACCGATGCGTTGCTTGCCTTTTAGATGGGAATACGCTCTCTTCTTGAAGGCCCCGATGTCATACCCCTTTGGGAACACCGCCGCAGTTGGCGGATTTGGGGGAGGCCTTTGCTCAGCAGTGGGACAGTATAGGCTTGGTTAAAAAACATGTGAAATTTTATACTTATTTGATGCGGAAGTTTAAAAAATCTGTTCATGTGACGAATATCTGTGTTTGTTCTATGTCTAGGTGTTATTATCTATTTATAATGATATGTCTTGTAATGTACTTAGGTATGTCTACCATTCTCTGGGACCAATAGTACTAGCTCTGCTTATTTCTTGATGAGATGATGTTGGTGTAAAGTGGTTTTGAAATGTTCATAAGCAAGGAACTGATACAACAACGACAACTTCATCTTAGCATAATTTCAGAGAAAATAAAAATACATTTCATAAACCTTTTCAAGGACTCCTACAGACCTCAGTCAAATGAGTTCAAATAGCTAAAGGTTTTAAGATCATCCCTATTCATGAGTTGACAGGCCTCACTTTAATCAAAGAAACATTTTAATTAACCCGCAACACGCCAGCCGCTACACCAAATCAAACAGGGAAAGACTGAGACAAACAATAGGCGCACTGAAAACTGGGAGAGTAGAGGAACTAGGGTTGGATCTGCTATTAGAAGACTGATTATATTTAGTACTAGTTAACTAACTACTAAAGTGTAACACGAATGGCCTGAGCTGAAGTTTTAGTATTTGAAAAAAATACATATCTGGGACACTTACTTACACCAAGATCATCTGACCCCAAACTAAGCAAAGCCTGATACCTGATACTGACAGACTGATAAACATATGTGTGGCGAAGATCTCGTTGCAGGCCAGCAATACAGGAGCCGGAGCGCCGGGATTTGTCACACAATATTTAGGAGTAGATGTAGTTGTGGAATAGTTAATAAAAGATCAGCCAATCCAGTGACTTGTTTATTGAATAGTGTAAAAGTATAGGTAGGAAAGAAGAACCCGATACACTGGTTCCTGTTACTTATAACTATTTACAATAATTGGTTATTTAAAGTATTTAAAAATACACCATCACGTAAGTTAAACTTAAACTGGTAATCTGGTAAAATGTTCGCAAACTCTGTTTAGTACGATGGTTTTGGTAGGACTGACTCAAAATGCTGAACAGCGAACGTGGAACGATAAATTAAATTTTGAAAGGACAGATACAGAATACTATTGATGGCCAGTAAGTTACACTATGAAGTTTTCAGCCATCGTGGAGGTTCCAACGTCCACGAGACTGGAACAAAACAGCATCGTTACATATACAATAAATATTTCTAAATACATACTTAAATAGATGATAACACCTAGACTAACAACAAACACAAATGTTTGTCAGAGGTGGGGATCGAACCCACGACCTCCGGTGCTAAAGGCGTGACCGCTGCCATTGCACCAAACAGGCTAGCTATTATATTTCAAAAGAGGTCCATGGATCTACGCCATGGGGCTCAGTAACTGCGGAAGAAGGACCAGCGGGAAGCAGATTACCAAAAAGTAACAATGAAAAACTCAAGGTCACAACGAGCTATGGAGCAAGCTAAGCTTGATAATTTTTCAAGAGGATCCAATAAGATAAATATACTTTACAACAAACCATAACATTTGCATTACATAGCCTTAGATTGTACAATGTAGGCTATCTTATCGCTAGGAAGCGATCTCTTCCTGACAAAACTTCTTTTTTTTGTAGAGGAAATTACAAAAAAAAACCGTAGGTCAGAACGAGCCCAGGAAGAAGTAAGCTAAGGGGCAGTGAACAGTATACTTATAAGTATATTATGTAATGGCAAGATGGACGGACGAACTGAAATGACCGTAATCCATCGGTAAGGAATAGCTCTTGAAGCATATTCAAGAAACCACAGGTGCAAATAAGCTTCAAAGTTCTAATGTTATTTATACATAGCGAGCAAACCTAACTCGATTGCGATAAATTTAATTATATATAAACTATTTATTCAGTTATATGTGTTTATGATTTTATTTTTGCTCTGTCACTAATAGTTTGTTTAGTTGTATCTTGCGTTGTACGTTTGCTTTAAAATCGAATTATTTATTTAAAAAATTTGCCAATTTCCCTCTTCATTTTCCCGGTCCCTCTACGACCGCAATAGATTGTATCATTTTATCTACAAACTGAAAACACTGCAAAGCTGTATTTAATCTAACGCAACCAACGTGTCGTCGTGCCCATTACGGAAATTAGTCGAACAGTTCGGATGCTTTGCGATATCGACCTGTACTGAGGACAATGACCTGATGTAAGTGTCCCATTACTTGTGAGGAGGTGCTAAATGAAAATGGTTTATTTTACCACGTTATTGTAAAGTTCACTGCTGGGAATAGGCCAAGGCACGCCATCGCACCCTATCCTCAGCGACCTCAGCTTGACGCATCCGATTCTGCCAGCAACCGTTTGCAAGTCATCGCTCCACCTGGCGTGAGGGCGCCCTACCCTAATACGATTGCTAATACGCGGTCTGCACTGTATGTAGCCCGCCCATTGCCATTTCAGTTTTGTTATTCTAACTGCTCGCCAGGCACCCGTTCAGGAAAATCCAACGGTTGCAGCCACATTGTAATTGTATGGCCAAGTGAATGGCTAATGACGCCCAATTTCTTAAAACCTTCTACACCGAATATCCGCTAACAACGTTACATTTCATTTTAATTGTTCCCTTTGGCTCTGTTAGATGCTGTTATCATTTACTGGAGCAACCGATTTAACCTCACACTCGGTTTACCAAGCGCAGCCGAGTCGACACTATCTCCTGAGGAAGCACGAGTACGTGGTGTTCAGGTTTACTCATCTCAACTAGGTGGTGGTAGAAGCCATTCTCTGACAGTGCGGGATGTTGGAAAGGTAAAAGCCAGCTTACTGCTAGCTGTTATCAAGTCAGATTGCCGTGGCTAAGCAACGACCGGATTGGCAACGATCTGATGTTAAACAACGCCAGCAAGGTCAGGTAATGCGATAGGCCTGAGCGAAGTTTAGTTAGGTATGTATTTTTCAGGCATCTTCGAACTTCAGAAGAGGCACGTTATTCGGTTCGCCCTGACAGAAGTTGCAAGATATCAGTCGTTAAGCCTAGTCGAAGTAGTTAGGGTGGCTTGATAAGATCTGGCGGTAAAGTTTAACACTTAACATGCACCAGCTACAAATAAATTGTTTTCTTATATTTATTTTCTTTTTAAGTATTTTATTGTTACTAACCCGTATGGACACTGTTGGTCTGAAATAAAAGATTTTTATTTTTATTTATTTATTTATTTTATTTACGCGAACACTACACATTGAAATGAATCAACTTTACGGATTCTACTCGCGGAATTTCTATTTTTACATTTTCTAACCCTCTTTTTCTTTAGAAAATGTAAAAATACAAATTATTAGCTATATTAAAATGTTTGTGACCAATAACTTCTCTAAATTAAATTATCAACGGAGACAACTCACACCAAAATAGTAGTGATAAACACCCAGACAAGGTGCCAGCCTTGTCCAGGGCCAACCTATAGTGACGAAGAGTGCGAAGTTACGACCATCGTCACAATAGGCTGGCTCTCTCTATATGAGCCAGTTTACCTCATTTTAAAAGTTAAAATAAAGGCGTATAGTTTACAAACGGATAGCTAGACTCCAATTCAATTTTCACGCAATATTTTTCACCATGATCCAATCTTCGCCACAAATATCCACAAAAATAAAACGTGTGAAAAACCGAAGTAGGTTAGAGACGCATTTTATCGCGCGGTGACGGTAAAAATATTCGGTAGTAAAAACAGCGATTTTCCTAGTGACTAAACTAAAATATTACGTCGTATATCGTAGGCAGGAAGCGGGTCAAAGGAGTTCTTGAGGTGATATGAAATTTAATATTCAGCGAGCATTCACAAAACATGGCCGACTTCGCGAAATAATCCATTATTAAAAACATGAGAGTGGTGCTAACCTTTCTGGTTAATTTTATGAAGGGGAAATAAAGCCAATTTAACTGAACTGGGACTGGACTGGTTTTTAACGTTTATTACCCACCTGTTATTACCCACTGCTGTGCAAAGGGTTTTTGTTTTCATCGTCATTAGCATAAATCATTCACTGCTGGAAATAGGCAAACGCACGCCATCGCGCTCTATCCTCAGCTTGACGCATTCAGGTTCTGCCAGCAACCTTTCGCAAGTCATCGCTCCACCTGGCGTGAAGGCTCCTCAGTACTACGTTTACTGATACGTGGTCTCCACTGTCTGTGGCCTGCCCATCGGCATTTCAGTTTGGTAATACTTACTGAGAGAGGAAGAAGCGCAAGAGATGTGTCAGGACCGTAGCAAGTGGAAAGATGTGGACTCTGCCTACCCCGTAGGGAAAAGGCGTTGTATGTACACACATCAAAAGTGTCTAGGGATCAACATATATTTTTGCAATAACTTTTCTCCTGATTGATATTAATTAAAATTTTCTTCAAATAAAGTGTTTTCGTTTGTCTACAGTAACGATAAACCAAATCACCTTTGCATTAATAAAGAAATTTGCCATTTTCCTAATAAAGGGATTTTTGACATTTGAACCACTAACATTAAAGTTCGAAAAAAAGACTGAAATAACAGTTTTCTTTAAAATTTTATTGGGTAACTTAAACAATTAATAATCCGTGTTTCTACCGCGAACACTAACAACACAAGAACATCGGTTTGGCATACTCAAAATGAGTTCATCCAAATCACGCTGTGGAATGGCCGCCCATGTTCGTTGCAACAACAAAAAAAGGTCTTTTTGCGACTGGATACCCTCCATATTCGGCAGAGCTCTTCTCTGTAGCATATCCCATGCATGCTCAATCGGGTTCAAGTCTGGCGACTGAGCAGGCCAGGGCAGGACATTGATGTTAGCTGCGGCGAGAGTCTGTCTTACAACTCTTGCGGTGTGCGGTCGTGCATTATCATGCATTAACTGAAATAAGGGACCGATTTGCACTTGTAGAGGAACGATGACGTCTGATACAATCGTCTCAGCATAAATTTAAGCGTTGAGGTTGCCTCTGATCCAAATCAACTCAGTTCTTCCGCCGATCCAAATACCCGCCCATACCATGATGGTTCCACCACTATAAGGATGGACTTCCTGGCAGGATTTTAATCGCTGTTGGCGTCCAAGGGTTCTCCAGTGTCGTATACGTCTTGTATCCGGTCTCATACCAAAACGAGACTCATCAGAAAAGCACACGAAACGCCATTGTTCTTCTGCCCAATTTCTGTGTTCAAGAGCCCATTGATATCGAATCCTACGATTGTGCATTGCTATAGGTACCCTTAGCGGTCTTCAGGAATGAAGGTTCACTTCATGCAAGTGGTTTCTGACTGTTTGGTTGCTAATTAAGTTCCCTGAAGAGTGATGAAGCCTCACGGCTAACATCATGGCGGTTATTGTTGGAGCTGTTCGAGTTGTGATTTGAATGTATCGGTCTTGTCTCCGTGTGGTGCAGCGATACCGTCCTCCATGGCGCTCAGCCACGGTACCAGTGCTTCGGTAACGTGTCCAAAGTCGACTGATAACACTCTGACTTGTATTCAGAGCTAAAGCCACAGTACGTTGCCGGGAACCAGCTTCTATCATTCCCACGGCTCTGAGCATTTCTTCCCTGCTTAAATGACGTCGCCGCTCCATAATAACGTTGGTTTTAATCAGTAGTAGGGAAACAGTAGCACTAATAATGTCTTCAATGCGTTGTATGTTTTTATAGGGAAAATATTGACAGCTGATTTTCATCTTTTACTCGAATTTGATTGACAGTTCCTGTTTCAAATTATGAAATGCACCAAAAAGGATCCATATAAATTTATAAAATCATAAATTTATTACAAAGCCACATCTCAATCTCAAGAAATCCGCATAAAAATGCTTGATCCCTAGACACTTTTGATGTGTGTATGTATGTAATCCTTACTGATTGCCAGACACCTTTTTAGGTAGATCTGACGGTTGTGGCCACACGGTACGTATGACGGAATGGCGAAAACGCCCAATGTCTTGAAATCTTCTTCACCAAATATCTCTACCTACAACGTTACCAATTTCAATTCAGTTGTTCCCGGCTCTGCTTCTTAGCCTGTTATCATTGACTGGAGCAACCAATTAAACCTCACACTCGATTTACCAAGCGCAGCCGAGTCGACACTGTCTCCTGAGGTTGCACGAGAACGTGGTGTTCAGGTTTATTTATTGCAAGTTGGTGTTGGGTACTGGCTGCTGCGTTAATTGCATGAGATTTACAGGCGGTTGCATTACTTTACTTTGCCTGTAAGTTAAAGTTAGTAGGTATCATTGATTGCAAGATCAATATCACTAACGAAAAGTAAATCTTAATCAGCTATTTTTGCGAAAAAGTATTATTTCGTATTACCACAGTTTTAGGAACAAAATTAAAACCTTTGCACTGGTTGTTGGAATACTTATTCAATGGTCGTTCATTTATATTTCAAGAACCATCTGCATCAACATGCCGATAGAAGTTGTGTTTGCCCTAAAATATTGTTACATCAAGTTTATTTATTTCATTAGTTTAAGTTGTTTTGTAAGATGCAATGTAAACCAACACTGGTGAACCTTGATAAATAAATACAACTTGATGAAATAATTTGAAACATGCAGTAAGTACTACGTTCAGAATAAAACCACATAAGAAATTTGGGCAATCAACTACAAGCAAAAAGGTTTCTAACCGTTATCGTAAACATCCTACAAAAAACACCACAACAATAGCTACAGTAACTTTCTTCATATCGCAGGAGCACTTTGTTGCCATATTTATTCGGCATATGGCACTTAAATTCTCATTTTCCGAAACGATGGCCGTAAATGTGCCGATTTGGGCCCACAGCGCGGCTGTTGGCGATGGATTCCGCTGAATACTTTATACGGAACCGCGGCGGCGGCGGGTGTCATATGCCAACCTATTAGTGAAGTTGTAAATATGCGTTGAGGTGAAGCAATTTATAGAAGCCTTTACACACGCGTTCCTATTCGCTAATGGTAATAAAAAAATGTTCTTGTCATGCACCATAGGTTAAGATTTAGGTAAATAAATAAATGAATAAAAATGCGCCAGACAACACGCCACTTGTCATAGTCTGGAATTAGGGATAAATATCCTGGTGCTACGAGGCACCAGACAAGGAATTAAGCCAGGGGCGTCTCCCAGCACAACCAGACCAGAGCTAATGTGGAAAACATCGTTTCCTGAATTGACTCGGTCGGAAATCGAACCCACGAAAGGCGCAAAGCCGTGCTACAGCGCACTACGCCAATCGTGTCGTCAATATGTCAATCTTGTAATAAATGTTTCTCGCCTTTAATTCCCTGGTGTCCCAGGTTCGATCCCCAGTCAGGCCAATTCAGGAAACGATCTTTTCTAAACTGGCTTGGGTCTGGGTGTGCTGGGAGACGCCCCTGGCTCAATTCCTTGTCTGGTACCCCGTAACACAGAGATGTTCATCCCTACTTCAAGACCATAACAAAAGGTGTATTAAAAAAAAGTGACCTTGTCTAATTTGAAATGACGCGCCCCACTACTCTTTTAATTGATTTTGATGTGGCGAGTGTTCTTTTGCGTAGAAACGACGCGTGCTCATAGGTTCGAGTCCGACCTGTTACTGAACGAACAATAGTGGCATGTTGTCAATAATGTATTGCGTCCATATTTAAAATGCATATTCATGTCTGAATTTAGTCTTTGTTCGCGTCATTTCAGCTTAGACAAGCTCTACATATTTTTTTAATATAGGTGACTAGTTCCTCCGCGACGTCATCTATGTGTCTTATTTTTCCTTAGTGTTAAGGATTTTGATTTTGCAACCAAGGGTGGCCTTATATATCCCTCCTCGAGATTCAACAAAGAGACAGCGTAACTTTCGAATTCAAAATACTCGTATAGAGTATACTTAGTAAGGATAAATCGAACAAGAACATGGAAATTATAACATCTTCATTAATTTGAAACGTTTGTTTGAAATCCTATTTTACTGTCTTTCTTTTTGGTCCCTTAGATAAGGAAAAGCGACGCTACTCGACCCAGTGCAATCTCTCAACATTCGCTTCAACTTTCAAGCGATTGTCGTGATAAGATAAGTTAAGATTTTAATACTTTATTGCACGAACAAAATAATACAACAAGGCTTCTGGTACGTTTTAATATACAGTTAGGTGGGTATATTATCAAACATAAAAACTGGCCCCGTGGTGCTACATAAACATACCACGATATGATGTCGAATGGAAGCCTTTTCGACCGGAGATTAGTTATTCAATTTATACCTAAAATTAAGAAATAAATGTAAATTGTATCGTTACCTAAAAAAATGTTTAAAAAAATCTAAATCTATGTTTGAAACTAGGAAAGCTCGACCTGATCCTAGGGACTCAAGCGGGATAGGATTAGTACGTCTACCACGAGTTGCCATTTTAAATTTACGTTACGTTCTCGTAAAAAAACTTATTGGAATTTTACATTGTCATGTCCTGTTATGTCAAATCCCAATACATTTATTTTACGACGTACAGGGTCGAGTTTTTCAAGTTTTCTACCTTTGTGTAGAAAATAGTGCATTAATGAATACTAAAAATAAAAAACCACCTATCTATCTAATCAAAGAAAATAAAAAGGCAGTGTTCTGAGATTTTCACACGCGGTTTGCAGTCTGCAGTTGTCTCATTAAATGCCTCAATTGTTGTTCAATCCTTAAGTTAGTTATCGAGCTACTTTCCATTCGCTTAGTTAACTATTCAGGCTTGACCCTTGAATTCGTCAAGTGTTCTGTTGCTTCATTCTGCTCGAATGTTGGTTGGCGACATTTTTCTCGGCAGCGCAGTCGTTAGGCGCGGTGTCCGTTATTTACGAGAAGCGGAACACGTCTCGGTGTCGCCCCTAAATCCTCAGGAACGAGCTGTTGGCCACACTTTGCAGCTTGTTCAGGACATGGTGCATCTTTCTAATGCTTTATTTTCCTTGTACACCCTGACTGTACGTTTAGAGTGTTGAGGAGTCAACTTATTGGGTAATGTAAATGAATACCAGATGGTAAATGACTTAGAAGTTGGAAGCAAATTCGTGCGTCAGTGAGTTTTATAACAAGAGAGTGCGTTGAGTTTTAAAAGTGAGATGTCTGTTCTGGGCCTTAAATAGTCACACAATCAGTACTACACGTATCATTTTTGATAATTAAACAATCTATTGCGTCTGGTTATAAAGCACTGAATGTGTAAAGGTACCCGTCTTTCAGGCTTTAGAGCTCCCAAAATAGTATGTATGATTTGCAATAGAACGTAAGTCTACAAAATAGTAAATCAAGTTATAAAAAATCATATTTTCAGCATCATTTACATTTAAATAAAATCTTTATTATTAAGCTCTTTAATTAGGAATGAAATTGAATTTTCAATTGAGGGTGCGATTTGTTATTTCAAAAGAAAGTTGCTACCCTAGTTTTAGAATAGCAAAAATTTCGCAGTCATTTGATGTTCCCTTCTCTGAAAATATGCTTGGAGCAGCATAAAAACACTTTTTTATGGAATTCGTAATCTGCTTGTTAACGTGTCGTACGAAAAATAATTCGGCCGTGCAAAATGCGAAAAACTGTTGACATATGCCCATGGGCTATTTGGGGGCGGTTGTTTTGCTGGTTGCTGACGGCTTCATCAACCTTTACCCCTTTTGACACGTAATTTGGGTTTCCTGAAATTTTCCATGAATAGAAATTAATTTTTTTGTTAACTGGTTTTGTGTTGACTGACCAAGTCAGCGGGGTCTTAAAATTCAACCGCATGTTTATATCGTTATGATTTCGTTCAGTGCACATAATAAAATGCTGGAGCAGAAAAGTTCTAGGATGGAAAACGCAGTGCGGGACACCTACCTGCAAAATGGTTGGATGGGACCTACGAAGACTGTGTACTGTTTTATTTCAGGTCAGTAAGCTGCCTAAGCTTGTGAATTAGGCATATTAATCCACCATACTGAGAGCGTTCTACTTGTGGAGACTCATTCTGGACAACCTGACAGTATTTTGGCAAACTCACTTTGGATCTTTAGTACACTTAATCCGCCGAGAGAATTAACTTTCGCATTCTAGAAAATTCGAAAACAAACCTTGAGGCACTTCTGGCGAAGTGGTAGTGAAATAAACTAAGTTAAATATGGTATATTGTGATTTAAAGCGTATGAAAATAGTGTGCCTTTTTGGAACTCAAGAGAGCTACGCGCATCAACAAAGTTACGGGCTGTCCGTAAGAAGCCCGAGACAGTGTCCGTGATGTTGCTTATCACCAAACAGCTCACCAGAAGCTGTCTTGCGTGAACACGCGGGCTGCGGTAACCACTCCCTATCCGAAGCATAAAAAATAATTGTTTTGCGCATAAACTTGGAGCCCCTACAAAGCCATCGGCGAACAGTAGATCCAATCGTTAGATATTTAGTTTCGTTCGCCCGAAACCATATGAGAGGATGTTTCCTTTCTCCCAACAAATGGAACTCTCACGACATTCCGATAAAGTATTCAAGGAATATTCCCTTCAAGTTACCTACATTTGAGTATATTTGTGGCAATCCTCACTGGGCCTGTTTGTGTCCAAAACAGAACATAGATCGTGCAGTCGTGCGGATCGGTCGGTTGGTCTAAAATATTTTCTCGGAGGTTAATATTGCATGAAGGTTTCAATAGATTTTGCACCGTCTATTCAGTTTTTTTTTGTATTTTTCAATATTATTATCTTTTATTGTACCTGAAGATATAAAACTAGAAATAAATGGATTTCAGACCTATAAGATAATGAGCGGAATTCGAACGCGTGCGTCTTGCACAATCCAAGGGGCCGCTCTAACCATTAAGGTAACCGAACTTCCAATGGAGCGAACGAATCTTTTTAGTGTATTCTATCAATGTTTTAAGGCAAACCTTTTCACATCCGATAGAAGTATTTTTGCAAACATTTAAACTTTCGGTAAAGATTTGAAAAACTAGAAAAATGCGAATTTTGGACCTTGATCCAATATTTTCAAGATCCAAAATTAGATTTTATAAGGTTTTTGTATTTAGATACAAAGAAGTTTGAAAATCCCAGTCCGCGTGGATCTAAATCAACTACAAAAAAAGTAGTGGGGCGCGTCATTTCAAATTAGACAAGCTCTACCAAAAAAACTTGTGTCAAAATGTTAACTTTCCGATTTTGAATAATTGAATGACCGATGCTACTAACATTTGCCTGAAGCGGCCGTTTTTAGGATAGCTATGTTCAATTAAGTTGCTTGCAAATTTTAATCAACATACAATTTAGTTGTCTGTTCTGTCGTTCACATTTTTGAAAGTATCTGTCAATACAATAATGTATATTTTACGCCGAAAATTCCACCTACTAAAACATTTAAGTGCGTATTATCAAATCCCACCGCAACATTTCCGCAGAAATTACATGGCAAAAGGGTATTGTGACCAAACAGAATTGCGGGTCAGGTGGGCGGAATGGCGGTACGCAAATCAGCGGTCATTTGTGATTTTTTACTACAGACCTCGCAAATATTTGTTTGAGGGAAACCTCTGAAACCCGTCTATATATTATGTAGCGAACTGACGATTGTGGGTAGGTACATGTTTTCCGTTTTTGAATTGTTAAATTAGCAGTTTTCTTAAAAAAAAACCTATTAAGGATTAAAATTGTGGGATAAAAATATACGGAACAATTCACACACCTCAAATGAGCAGAGTTCTTATTACAATATGGTTGTCAGAAATTGATTATTAAAAATGGTAATTTTTTTAAAACTCAATTAGTTTTTTTTTCAACGTTAGCTTCAAATCGTGTGGGATGGAGTTTAGACGAAATGGGCTGATATAGATTACATTTATTTTTAAAACAGCACAAACTCAAACTCAAATAACTTTATTCAAATAGACTTTCACAGTAAGTACTTACAAATCGTCAAATTTAAAGCAAGATATACTAAATAATAGACATAATTACTATAATAATATAGATATATGATATAATGTTCGTCCTGGGTGAGTATCGAATCCATGACCTGCAGCGATATAGGCAGGATTTTTTAACCATTGCTTCAACAGGCCAGTAAGTTTTGTGACATTTATTTATATTCTATAAAAAATACTCACACCAAGATCATCGAACCCAAAACTGAGCAAAGTTTTCACAATAGGTGTCAAAGACTGACAAACGTATATAAATAAGTAATTAAACCCTGACACATAAAAAAAAACAAAAAATATTCGTTACATGAATGTTCATCCTGGGTAAATAAATAAATAAATATCTGGGACAATTCACACCAAGATCATCTGACCCCAAACTAAGCAGAGCTTGTATTATGGGCGTCAGAGACTGATAAACATACTTAAATATTTCTAAATACATACTTAAATAGATAATAACACCCAGACACACAACAAACACAAATGTTCGTCATATAAATGTTTGTCATGGGTGGGGATCGAACCCACGACCTCCGGAGTCAAAGGCAGGTTCGCTGCCATTGCGCCAACAGGCTAGTCAACAGTAAGTATTATATTCACGACTTTCAGTCGCTAGTCTTTATTCATTTACTCGTTCCTAATTGGTTTAATTGAATTGTTGGGTGGAGGACCCAATTATCAGCACTTTAAGAGTTAGTCCTAACTTATGCCCGTTTATCACCATTGAAAAATACTTTTTCACTCGTTATGACGAATTTTCTAGTTTCAATTTCCAATCAGTAATATAATATCTAAATAAAATATTGTTTATCTTAATCCAATTTTATTTGAAACCCAAGAGTAACAAACGAAACAGACGATAGAAAATTCGAACGTTGTTTGAAGGAATTATTGCTTTTGAAATGCTATTATAATGTTGAAGAATATTTGTCAGATAAAATATAATTGTTGCTAATATTGATGTTAATTTATGCATAAAATTTTAATTGAATATATCCTAAAAATGTTAATAATACTTATAATTTATAATATGTATCCAGTGAACTTTATGAGAATGTAATTAGTGCATGATATTGATTTAATGATTAAGTATGTAAATCCCTCTGTTTTTTATATTTGCGGCGCCCTACAGGGTCCATAATTGAAACTTTCTTTATAACCTGCCATCTTATGTACAACATTATGGTTTGCAATAAATAAATTGAAATTGAAATTGAAATTGAAATGACCATCTCTCCATTTACTGGAACCGTCACCACCAATTATTTGCATAGAGAGCCAATTAACAGCACTGTGATAGTGGTATTGAAATTATATCAAATAAAAAAAAAAACATTAATTTAGTACCTATAAAATTTTATTGATTTATTTAAAAATACATACACACCCTGTGAATAAGCATAATAAAGATTGAATTTATTAAACTTAACAAAATTTAAAATCTTATGTAGGTATTTGAATAATTTGTTTAGACTTAGTTAAATCTCACTAGAAAGTGTCTTTCTTAATAATATGGTAGGTAGGTATTACTAGTAGACAGGTAGGTACAACCCTTAGGGAACATAAAACTGGACTTAAAAAAAGTGGTAACCCAAATTGGTTAGTGAAAACCCTAAAATTTTACTAAATATTCGGAGTGCTGATTATTTAGTGCAGTAATTTGGGTCAGTCACCCTAATTAGTTAAAATATTTTTTTTATAAAATAAGCGAGATGTGACATCCTTCATGTCTAGCGTGTCTCCATACCAGTAAGGCACTAGCGATCATCTTGTTTGGGCTACACTTAAACCCTAAATTCAGGCTGAGTGGCCTTTATATATAAATATATATTTACAAACCTCTCACGGAGCAGAGCGAGGAAAATGAGGGAGCGGGTAACGAGCGGGCGTTTTGTAATATCTAATGGCTTGAACAAGAGAAAATTGAAGCTTGCTTCTGCGAAATAAGTTTTGATCCTTTCGAAGCTGCGTTGATTATACTTTTGTTAGTATTTTGTGAATGCTCGTGAATAATATTGATAGAAACTGACGCTGAAATGAAAAACTTGAAAAGTCGATAGTGCAATATCTTTAATTATTCATAAAAATATTTTCTTGCAATTCAAAACGCTTAAGCGCTATTAAAACCAGGATAACAAAAACGAAATAATGCTCACCTGGTTGAAACTTTAAAATCTCACCACCCCCTTATGGTGGGTCGCAACAACGAGAGAAAATAGTAATGGAGGTGTTATTATCTAAGATGGACTGATTTCAATACCATTTTATTCTACCTAACGGTTCTTTTGCTTTCCGCAATCGAATAAAAAGGTTATGACCGTCCGGTGATTTAACTAAAATATAATAATTAAGTCGGTTAGGTTAGCGTGGAACTCGTTAAAATGCGACACCACGGCGAATGCGGGATTAAGTATCTACGACTGAATTGTGACATAGGAACAGGCAAGGGATTTATGAAACCCCTGCTAATTACCATTCTCGGGAAAAATAATCCGAAAAGATAAAATGGAAGGAGCGGCAAAAGTTTCATGCTTACAAATGCGGACCCGGAAAGGGTGACGACCGGTAAATCATATTTGAGAACATCTAGTTCTGTAGGGCTAGAGAACATTTTGATCTACATTTTTGATCGTTTATGATTACATTCATTTATAAAACTAGGCTCCATTTATTTATTCATAAAAACCAGATTTAATTTAGAACCGTCTGTTTTTTTTTCAACACTTGTATGCATTGTAGGCATTACACTTGCCAGTATTTATTTGAAGTAGTTTTAAAGTTCTGATTACATTATGTTATTCAAGACCTTGAAAAACTGAACCGGGAGTACTGGGTGATTAATCATTAAATGTAAAAAATGATATGGGTTACTGAGTAATTGATTTAAAAATTATCCAACATTTTTTTTATTTTATAACTTAATGTTGCTTTTGGGGTGTTAAATCAAACTCAGACAGCCGCCTGTCTGATTTTGGTTGAAATACTTTCCTGAATTTTGCGTCTCTTTCTCTAACTTCAAAAAATCATTCTCGAAGAAACATATCCTACTAAAGTCAGCCATATTTGATTATTTTCCTTACGGTATCAATCACTCAGCATTAAGTATATCAAATAACAAAGAAAAATGCTTCATATAGAAATAAGTGAAACAATTCCTACCTTTTTTGTTTAGCCAAAGGCAGAAGCCAGTTTTTCAACCACCCAGACAATGAAACGTCCAAATGAAAAAAAAGGCAACAAGAAACGCTAACGAATTTAAATCTAGAATGCGGCGCCAATCGAACTGCTAAATCAAGTCTAACTTTACCTGCAACACCAGTATTTAGCTGCGGCTGTGTCCGGCAAATGGCCGTTTGCTGTTCATTTAGAATAGCATATTTGTATAGAGCATTCACGCAGGAATACGGCCATTTAATTGTCTGGATATCCAAAACTCAGGATATCCTCGTTCAAATAAGAATAGAGAGGAATAGAGGCAAACATTGTCACTATCTCTCGTGCGCAATATTGTCGTACCGTATTGGTCGATGATGGCTATTATTCGTGATTCATGGTGCAGAAAAGCTGTCATAGACATCAAAATTTTTCATTGCGCCCGCCAGCAAGTTCATCGATCTGTTTATTGCATTCGAAGTGATAAGTATATTTTCGTATCCGCATTTTTTTTTCATTGACAGCTTCATTGTTAATACAATATCATCTAGATAGTTGTGTAAAACAGTGTTGATCCTGACTCTTTTAAAGAATCATTTTCCGTTTAATAAAGACAACGAAGACTTGAAGGACACCCTCAAATTTGACCTCCTGAAATATTGTTAACATTTTTTATCTCGCTGGCCTTCTTTTAAAAAACTTTAAAAAGTAATGAAGTGAAGCTTGAGTCATTCCCATTTGTTTTGAGGTCCTTTATAATTCTGTTATCTTGACCTTTAGATCATAATATATCAATCAACATCAGTCTCGCTGATTACTTATTTTTGCTCGTCAGTTTGTGAGTCCATAACCATCCAGACTTATCACTAAGCCCCGCTTCCCGAGCAAGTGGTACAAATCCCAGGTGCGACCACTATCTCCGTGACGAGGGTCGCGTGACAACTCGCTATTGAGAATATTCCCATTGTTGTTGATATCGAATACACAGAATAGGCGCCGAGTTCGGACGATTCTCACCTTGCCCCAATTTCGAGAGCGCTGCTTCGCGCTTTTTGTGAAGCACGGACGCTTTCGCGAGTCGAGCATACAACTGTGGCTGTGCCAAAAGCAATATGCTCCTTGTATCTCTTGTTGTTAGGAACTTATGCCACCATTTTGAAATTCTGTGAGGAAAATAAAATCATATTTCATCAAGCAAATAAGTACAGGTTTTTCATCTTTTTGTGTGGGGTAATTCTTCTCATATCTAACATTATCAATAAATTCGCAGGAATATATATTTAATTCAGCCAGTAATTTTACATTCAGGATTAATATTAGGCTGCTTTTCCAAGAGATGTGTTATGCAGCTATACTGCAGGGATGTGCAAGCTAAACTACGAATAAACTAGAACATTTTCATCTATGCTATACTATGTAACGGAGCTAGTATGATGTGCAGCGAAAAGCACCCTGAAAGTTATGAAATACTTTTAAATGTGGTTTAATGATTTGGCAAGCTACATATTTCTTCTTTTTAACGAGATTAAAATCGAGCGCATCAAAGTACTGCCAACGAACAGATCTGTAAAATGTGACCATCTTTCAGAAATCTTTAACCACTCTACAAAGCTAGCGACCTACATCCTAACCTCAATTTTTAAAAACTTTATCATCCAGGCCCTAGCAATTTCTTAAAAAATCTAAACAGATATATCTCCCGCGAACTCCGTGGAGAAACTGGGAAAAGTAATACAGCAGTACAGCGCAGGTGGTTATGAAATATTTCATCTAATCTAGGCGGCAACTTCTGTTATTGCCTCGCTTCCAGCGGCCACTTTGTACGAATGCGCACATGTTACTTATTGCAATAAATAGCCGGGTAATAAGTGGAATATTTGAGGGCATTGTTCAGAAGAGAAGTGAATAATTATAAATGAAATGAAGTTCTTTTATTTGCCACATATTTCTCGACAGTAAATAAGGAAAGGTCAGTGACTCTACCATGGGTTTCTAATACATTACCTAACGATAATGGTTGTTAACTTTAGCAATTTGTGTATAGCTTTTAGTTCCATTTCTGTTTAAGTGGTGCAGTACCGATATCCCACCAAAAGCGCTAGCGTCTATTGACTTTGTAAACTTTTAGTAAAGGTACAAAAACAATAGTATATTTCATATGGGGGGACTAAACAAAGCCATAATATACCAGAGGTGGTTTGAAAGTCAATGAAACCGAGGGTATATGAAGTTGGCGTTCAGTCTTGAGGTGCAAACTGTACTTTTCACTTTGAGTGCGAGAAAAATAGTCAATTTAGTACAAAAATATTTGAAACCGCACAAATTTACACTTGAAGAAAGTTCTGAAATTTTCGTTGTCAGTTTTTTCTTCTGAACTGAACCACAGATTAACAATTTAAAACACATGGCGCCACCTTCTTTGCGGACAAAAAACTAAAAAAACCATGGAAGACGATCCACACTCCACAGATTATAGTATATTTTTACTGGCTGTTTGAGTTTGTCTATGTCACATAAAGTGGTCACTTTAGTCCCGCTTCGTAGGGCTATATTGGCGTACTTTTAGAGCATGAGAAGTGAAAAGTATAAAAACCGACAAAAAAGCCGCTTGATTAGGTTGTAATAATAATAATAATAAATATCCCTGGACATTATTCCACACAGCGCCATCTAGCCCCAAAGTAAGCTAATTAAAGCTTGTGTTATGGGATACTAGACAACGGATAAACATACTTACTTAAATTTTCTTTTGTAAATACATACTTATTATACATAGGAGACACCCAGACCAGTACAAACAGACATGTTCATGCACACAAATGTTTGTACTGTGCGGGGATCGAACCCGCGACCTCTGGTGTAGTAGCCAACTTCTTAACCATTACACCAAGTTGTGCTGCGATAGTGACCTGGGCAATGCCGCCCAAAAAACGACCATAGATGCATTTCATTTAAGGTTGAACATTTTCAACTTTCATTGCACCTGCTTTAGGAGTTTACACTTTAGAGACAGTTGAAAATATCTGTGCTTGTAAGGATTATCTAATCTTTCGTTTAAAAAGTGCATCAAATTTCCATATAAAATTAGTTCATTAAGGGTTTAAGCGACACAGCGTTTTATTTACTTTTACCAGCTAAGCGCGCTTACCTTAATCACTTGCTATTGCTTTTATTATTCTGCTATAGTTCCATGCAGTATTATCCGGTCATTGCCCTCAATTTTCCTGCATTTCCCTTTAAGCTGTCCGCTTGCAAGAAATAGCATGCACTTTGATAAAAATGCACAAACTTCCTTTGCCAATAAAACGTTAACTTCACTGGTTTTATTGCTTCTGAAATTTATTAGCTGCAATACATTTATGGCGGGTTCAAAATGCAATTATTAAAATGGTATTAAATTTGTTATTCATACTAAAGATAAGCGGAAAACGCTCCAAGTTTATTCGATACTACATTAGGCCATCGTGACTAATCCTAACTCAGTCCTAGTACCTAAAACTAGTGATCGTGACTCAACTTTAACTATAACACACATTATTGTGCAGCGTATTTCAAAATATACCAAATGGCAATACCAAATTTTTAGCCGTAAGCCAAACGGAAAACATTCCCGCCAAAAAGTATTTTTATCATATCAGTGATATCTTTTAGAAAAATTCTGTGTCGATGCATTCAGTGTAGTTCCGTAGCGAAGTTAGCTTACTAATAAATCGTTGAAACATGACCATCCATGTATTTCCTCGTTAAGCAACTCATAATGAGCTTATGGCATGTTATGGCATTGCAGCTGTTCACGTAAAAGAAGCTTCATGCAGGTATTTTGAAGTTCCAAAAAAAGACTGCGTATTATCGACTATTTCTAAACTTGTGATACGCCAATAAATATACGTCTAAACGTGACTTCATATTATGACGCGCAAAGGGTTAAAAGAATCTCTGTACTCAACCAGGTCATTAAAAAAAAACATTTAAAACGTATTCAGATCGGAGCGTATGCATTTGTATGGAAAAACAGTTTGGGCATCGCTAAATCTCATAAAGGCAGGAACCCGATTTTATACATGAGACAGCCCAAAAACATTGCAGCATTTTCCAAGATCGGTGTACGTCTACCATCCTTCATCGTCCATTCGTTGCGTTCACTCAATGACACGTTCGTTCGTGTCCGTCATTCAAAATAAACAATTCAATTTGCGAGGAATTCCTGTTTACATGCATCTATAATAACAATTTGAGGATAAAGTTTATTAAATTAGGATTTGTCAGTAAAGAAACTTTGATAGATAGTTACATTCAGATATGAAAAATACTCAAATATTTGTCAGTGAAGTTTTTCTTTAAGTGGAACGAGCCTACAACCTACTGCTTAATAGGTAGACAAGGTCAGTCTCGACTCGGTCATAAAACTAACCAATTGTAGTAGCTACCAATGTAGCTATTGTGATCACCACTACAATTCATTATCAAAAAAGTTTCATCGTCATTTGCAGCTGTAAGATGTTTACTGTTGAAAATAACCTTTAACATAGATTCCCATATTGACTTCTACTGAAATACTGTGCATTGTATGGGGTTGGTCGTCTACCTTGAGGATATGCATCCAACACTCCAAAGGAGAACCATCCCAAGAGATATTGTGTGTAGAGCTTTCTTTCATAGTGTGTTCTCAGATTAACGGAAAGGTACTAGGTGCCATCTCTCTCTTGGCTGACTCTTACATGATAGTGGTGGGTATTATTCATGGTGGTTTTGCATATCGGCTCATCGAGTATTCGCCGCAAGGTCGCCGGCTGCGCGCAATTTGCTACGAGTATGCTATCGCATTTCAACCTCCATATTCTGGCATCGCTCGATTTGAGGTAGAAAGCGAGCGATCTCATTAGCGCTAGAGAGACTGCTTGCTGGTATGACTTAGTTACCTACTTTTTAGTATGCGTTTGGTGTTAATCCTTGTAACAATAAGTTATCTTCTATGGAATATGACGATTTGAAGTATTAATTATTTATTTGAGATTCCTGAAAGATTATTATTCATTATAATAAAACTGTATTCAAATCCACCACCATTGGTACCATTAGTATTATATAGATAAAGTTATAAGTATAACAATATTTGAAACAGCTCGTGCCAGAATCATCTCAATTCATTGGATATCAGAGCATATTGAAAAATAAATAAATACACATTATGTTGTTATAATATTAGGTTTCCAATTTGGTAAGTTTGTCCTGGCAACATTCGGTTACGCTTCGACTATATAAACAAAATGCGAGGGTATTCTCTCTTCTTCTTCACTTTCGTTTTCGTTTTTCGTATGAACTGATCAAGTGCACTATCTGTCTCAATTCCCAATTTGCACCGTTTTAATTTAACTTTTACTACCGTTACGCGTTTGTGTGTGCCCAGCTGCTTAAGGTTACTCCTCATCCTGCAATCTAGCTCAGTTGCCCACCCAACGATAAAGTCGATGCGAGGTAACCGAAGCGGGAAATCGTTAAGTCCAGCTTGGCCTATACTTAAGTACCGTCCAAAGTGCTTTAATCACCGTAAGTTGGAGTTAGCTGATCTGCTAGCAACCGCAAACGTGGTAAGTAGCTTTAATCAGCTGTTTGATTGTAACGTACATTAATAATTTTTGTAACTGTTATTCTCACATTCGTCTTAGTTTTTCTTTTCGTTTGAAATTACAGTCCATTCCCCTTTCCGTTGAAAGACATTCCGTTGAAATTACAGTCATTAAGAAAAACACGTAAATTAAATATTTGTCACATAAATAAATAAATAAATAAATATCCCTGGACATTATTCCACACAGCGCCATCTAGCCCCAAAGTAAGCTAATTAAAGCTTGTGTTATGGTATACTAGACAACGGATAAACATACTTGATTTATTATTGACGCAGACTGCATAGTGATGCAAATTGATAAAAGTCATGCCTTTGTTTGTGTATACAGATCACCATCGTTTAAATCACCGGCTAATTATCTTTGCTCCCTAGATATACTCCTGTCTGATCTTAAAGAAGTGCCAAATGTCTACTTAACTGGGGACATTAATATTGACATCAGCAACAGTAATGATGAGCTGATGTCTGATGAATATCTAGATGCTCTTGCTATTCACTCACTATTACCAAGTCATACATTTCCTACTCGATTAAATAAATGTATCGATCACTGTTTTGTGAAATCACGTTCTAAAATTCTAACCATAATTTGTAAAGCATCTGTCACTGATCACAGTTGTATTTATTTTATGGTACCTATAGGACGGCAGTATTTAAGGAAGAGCAGTAAAAAAATAGTAAAGAAACTTGACTATTGTAGGATCAACAAATTGCTACAAGAATGTGACTGGAATAATGTGATATCAATTAATGATCCCAACAAAGCTACAGAGATGTTTATCGCGATTCTGGCAAACATTATTAAAAGTAGCAGCAAGTCGGTTCTAGTTCCAAATAGGCAGCAAATCCACGAACCTTGGATTACTCCTGGGCTATTACGCTGTATGAGGTTTAGGGACACATTACACAGGAGACATATAAAGAATCCTCATGACAAAGACCTGGCAATTACTTACAAGCGATATAGGAATCATTGCAATAACATACTACATAGTTTAAAAAATACACATGATAAATTAGATCTGTACAACAATAAAAATGATATAAAAAAGACTTGGAATGTAATCAAACGTGTCTGTAACTTGGGGACATCTCGTGAATTACATGAATCTTGTGAACTATTAAACTGCAAGTCAACCGCTCAAGATTCCGTCAATTACGCTAATTGTTTTTTTGCTAACGTTGGTTCGGATTTATCTAACAAAATTTTACAAAAGATTGAAATTAATGAGGAGGAACTTGTTAAGAATTTTAAGTATAAACATGGACAGTTGAATTCTCTTGTGATGTTGGAAACTGACGAATCGGAAGTATTTAAGTTTGTTATGTCACTCAAAAATACAAATGCTTCGGGATGGGATGGAATATCATCCGTCTTTATTAAAAAATACATACATTTCTTTCTAAAACCTTTAACCTATATTTTTAATTTATGTTTGTCTTCTGGAAAGTTCCCTAATGTACTGAAGGACTCCATTATTGTACCAGTCTTTAAGTCGGGGGAAAGAGACAATATCTCAAATTATCGTCCTATATCACTTTTGCCCACTATTGCCAAAATTCTGGAAAAAATAATGAATATCAGACTCGTTAGCTACTTAGAAAGAAACAATATTCTCTCAAAAAATCAGTTTGGCTTTAGAAAAAACAAATCTACTTTGGATGCTATTGACAATCTGGTAAATGGTGTTGCAAAAAATCTTGACAACAAGAAAAAATGCTTAGCAATTTTTCTTGATTTGGCAAAAGCGTTCGATACTGTCTCGATCCCCTTACTAATACGTAAATTAGAGGCTATAGGAGTTCGGGGTGTGCCACTCAGCCTCTTCAAGGATTACTTGTCTGACAGGTCACAATCTGTTAGGATTGGTGATTTTTTGAGTTCCAGAGTAAATGTCAATTTTGGAGTGCCTCAAGGCTCAGTCCTTGGCCCTACCCTTTTTTTGATTTATATAAATAGTCTTTGTGAAATCGAAATACCAGAAGCAAATGTAGTGACTTTCGCTGATGATACTGTCATTGTGTTTCAGCACTCGTCTTGGGACCAAGTTAAAACTGTGGCTGAAAAAGTCCTTAGCGATGTCATAAAATGGCTCGACCTAAACTTATTAACCCTGAATGTAAAAAAAACAAAATATGTTACATTAAGTATAAGAAAAAATTTACAGTCCAATCCTGAGTTTACTTTGATCGCTCATTCCTCCGATTGCCCTAATCATGATGATTGTGGTTGTTCTCTTTTAGCTCCAGCTGATAGTGTTAAATATCTAGGTATAGAAATCGACAGAAATTTAAACTGGAAACAACATGTAAATCATCTCAAATCTAGAATTCGCAAGCTCATACCCATTTACAAAAGAATTAGGTACTTAAAAGATGATAAAACGAATAAAATGTTGTACTACACTTTGTGTCAATCTATAACTACTTATGGCATTTCTGTTTGGGGTGGTGCCCGTAAGAGTATACTTCTAAAGATAGAAAGGGCACAAAGACTTATCTTAAAAGTTATTTATCTCAAACCTTATAGGTATCCCACATCTAAACTATATAATGAACTTAAGGTCCTGAATGTTCGACAACTATTTATAAAGTGCATTGTACTGCGGCAACATTGTGAAGAGCGAACCGAGAAATCGGCTAGAAGAATACATGAGGTTTATGATGTTCCGTCCTGTAAAACAACCTTTGCACAGTGCTTTTCGTACTTTTTAGCCCCTTTTCTGTACAATCGTATTAGTAGGGACAAATCGTTGAAAGATATGACTAAATTTCTCTGTAAAAGATCCCTGGATGAGTTCCTGTGTGAGTTGGATTATGAGCGGACTGAAAGGTTTATACAAGTGTGCAAATGAATAATATTATCTATGACCAAATCTAAACTTATAAATCAATGTATTATGTATAATGTAAAAGCCATTTTATATATCTAAATAAACTAAATCTGTATCACTTTTCACTTCATTTTATTATTATATTCATATATATGTATATATATATTTATTTAAAATGATTATATGTTGTATGTTTAAAATTATTACCATGTTTAATATATAATTATGTAAATAGTACTTATCTAGTTAATACATCTAAATATTCACATTTAGAATATAGATAAAAATATTAATGTTGCCTAATTAAATAGGCCGTTATTGTACTTAGGCAATATTAGGAGTAAAAATGATATGCTTACATAATGTTTCTTACTTTTTTGCGTATACTACGTGTTTACAATGACTGCCGACTTCTTATCTATCATCCATTGTGTACCGCAAAATTACAATCCTAATGAGCGTATGGTCCTTATTGATATTGATTTTAGGTCGATTATACTGGAGCGAGAATCTTACCTTGCCGTAACACAGTCTTTGACTAGCACGGGAGGTAAAGACTCACTTATTTTTGTATACCGTCAATAATTGTTTAAGTTTAACCTAAGAAGTAAAATTGATAACTTGCTTTACTTGTAATACTAACTTTTTGTTTTGTATTCTCAATACTTAGATATCATATTTAGAAGTTAGATAATACCTATATTATAAAATCCTACTATGTTCCTAGTGTAGTTACTGTGTAAAATAGTAGTTTGTAAACTAAACAAGTGTTTGTCTATATTTAAGTTGCAATAGAAATGTACAAAAATTTCTTTGGAAAAATAAATCTATTCTATTCTATTCTATTCTATTCATATTGTGTAAGGCAGAGGATGGAGAGATTGAATCTCCGAATCTTACAATCTCAAAATTTAATAAAGACAGTTAAGAGTGAAATTACTCCCTCTGGCGCAGTCGGGTAAAAAGATGAGTTTTTATTAAATCGAGTGGTTTGAGCATAGCTCGCCCGGCCTCATCTTCGCATCATTTGTCTTTGTGAAGTATCTGCGCCTCTATTTGATAGCCCACGTGCTAGTTCTTTCACTTCTACGCCGTTTTTCGTTTGACACGAATACGCTTACTTTGAGCAATAGCAAACGAATGTATACAGGCAGGTGCATTTCAAGTACACATCTAAAAGCAGGGCTATAAATCGTATTTCTGTTAGTTTTTTACAATAGAGTTGTAGACAATATGGAAAATTAGGCAATTAATAATATGTCCTTATATCACAGAGACTCTGGGGCATAACAATAACTGGTGATATTTGATAATTCGCATTGGAGTGAAATTTACATGACAACCTAAGTCACCACAAGACATGGCTGAATAGACATTCATTGGAAATTTATGTTCCACGGACCACCGTAATTATAACACATTGTCATTTACTTCCAGAGCTCTGATTTATGAATTCAAATAAAAAGGTTGAATTTGATGTTGACATTAATTTGGTCTCTCCTACAACCGTCTCGCCTCATTCAGTTATGATTTAATTGGAGGTTAAAGAGCAAATGAGTGATCGTGATGAAATTACTGCTTAATTTAAATTGATTAAAATAAAAAAAACCCGCTGCGTTAATGATCAAACGGTTTCGATTTCTATAATTTTCAGCTGACTGGTTCTTTAATATATTCGTGCCCAGCAGACATATTAGCTACGACGCTGCAGTGACATTAGACTGAATTATATACTGAATTCAGGCACCTCAGTGGCCATATTGTACAGCTTGAATCAATGACAAATGACTTCAAAAAAAGGAGGAGGTTCTCAATTCGACTGTATGTTTTTTTTATGTTTGTTACCTCATAACTTTCGACTGGGTGAACCGATTTTGATCATCCTTTTTTTTTTTGAAAGTTGGTGAGTCCCGAGTGGTTCCATTTTAATTTGGTCTAGTTCTGACAGTGGCATCCATGAGAAAACCATATAAGTCTTAAATCTAGATAGACAAAATGCGCGACAAATGGACGAATAACTCAATATTACGCCACCCGATTTTGATAAAAAAAAATTTATTTGAAAGCTGATGCTGCCCGTGTGGTGCCATTTTATTTGGGTCCAGTTCTGACAGTGGCATCCATGGGAAATCCATATAAGTCTTAAATCTAGATGACCTATATGCGCGACAAATGGACGAATAACTCAATTTCATGCCAACCGATTTAGATGCTTCTTTTTTATTGGAAAGGATATACTTTAAGAGTAGTTTGATGTGAGTTTGGTTAGGTTCTGAGTATGGGATCCATGACAAAGTAACGGAACTCTTCAATTCTTAAGAGCAGTTGGACGATACTTTTTCGATATATAAAATAAATAAGAACTATTCACTAAAAATCAAGAAATAAACAAAAATTTTAACAAAAAAATCAACTTCAAAAAAACATACAATAATAATTGTAACTACATTATATTAACGTATAAGCTTTAGAAGAATACGCAATTATTTCTTTACTTTTCAATGCTCTGTTTTGTAATATGTTTTGTTGAAGTTGGTTTTTTTTTGTTAAATTTTTTGTTTTTTTAACTTCCAAATTAGAAATTGTAATAAGTATCTCCAAAAATTATTCTTTTAAATATTGAATGTCTGTCCACGACTTTTTGTATTTTAGTTTTTGCGCAAACTGGCCTCTTTTAAAAATAAAAATAAATCAATTGGTGGCGCTAGTTGGCGGCTAAAATCGCCTTAATTGCACATCCCTACCAACTGTGTACTTAGTGAATGGTAATTTCGTGGAAGGCTTGAGACATTGTTTCGCTTACTTTCTGCGATTTATGAGGCAGCACTAACAACGTTTAATTTAAACATTAAATATTATGGTGATTATCACATATTTATACCGAAAGGAAAATGATATGGCATACTGAGTAAATGATTACTCAGTATGCCATATCTTTATCTAATATAAAATGTTTATTATGTTATGTTAATCATCTTCGATTCAAAGGTTTTATTCTAAATCTGCCGGCCTTTTATTGAATGAAAGCATAAAACACTTATATTATTTAATTTAAAAATCTTATTTTCACTCAGTTTCTAAGTACATCACTTAATAAATAATAAATCTATACAAGATAAAGATAAAATACGAGCACAAATTTTCTGAAATGGTTACAACCGTGCGCAGCCGGGGCGGGTCGCTAGTGACTTATAATTTTCCTCACGGTTTAAACATTCAATCCAAATATAATGAAATCGGCAAACACAAACCATTTTCGGGTAATACTTTAGTTTAATTAGTGTGGTGCCTTTTTTGAGCTAGTTAGCTCACAGTCCATATGTTTCACTACTCAAATGGCTTTTATGAAAGGAACCTTTACACTAGGTACAAAATTCGTTTTCACAAATTATCTAAAGGTTTCATTCAAATCCAAAAAATAATTTTAGTACCTAGTTCTTAAAATGAGCTAATTTATTAAGGCAGGGCACAAAAACATTCGACACTTTTGTGTCTTGTGTCAGATACAAGCTACCGATAAATATTTGATTTCTATAGAAACAGTATGACATCATCCACTCCTTGCGCATACGTGAACATTTTTTGTGTCCAGTTGCTCCCACTTAACACATACTCATGACGATCAAAAAGTCGGTAACTGGCAACTGGTTAGCGCAGCGCCTTAGGCGTCCCTATGTACGTTAAATTATATGTTCGTTATGTTATCTTTTAAGAGCTTATTAATTTGTTCCGCAAAAGTTAAATAATATTTTGTGAAACCTTTCAGCCCTGACAATACAAACCGTTGATTACTTTTCCCGTATCCTGAAGTTAAACCATGTTTTCCACTAACAAACGTTATTAGGCCTCTTCTCCGACCCAAGTAATCCGGCTATTACCGAAAAATACAGTAAATACCCAATAATATGAGAACGGAACCGAAAACATTTCACACAATTAGATAGCACGATTTCTGTGTGTTCTTATATCGCTTATTATAGAAGAATTTTTGAAGATCAATGATAAAAAAGCGGATATGTTTATGAGCTGTCCCCACGATCAATAACGATCAACCTCAGCTTTTGGAAATATTTTTTTATAACTCTAATTTAAGTCAGTTTTATTTTACAGTTTCGGTCAGTTAAATTGCAGTCCTTTTTAGTCTAAAGTTCTAAGCTTTATTCCTACTTTGTTATCATGTTATGTTTAACTACTATTAAACAATAAAACACTGTTTTTATTTAAGGCTCCAGTCTGCAATCATCTACAAGCATAACGGGAAGGAATAGAATATTGTCATTATGTTCAGCCGCGGCCATTATTCCGAATTTTTCTTCTTCATGCATAATATTTATAGACGATTGCCAATAAATTCGGCAAATGTGTTAACAGGTCAATGGTTTGAAATAAAATATAAGCTGTTTATTCTGAATTTGAGTAAAAACACGTCACATTCAGATATTCGGCACAGATACGGTCTCCACAGTGGACACTTGAAATTGTCACCGTGATATGAGAAATTTTACCTGAATATTGTCAAGCCCGTTTACCAATGCGTAAATTAAAAAATATTATAATTCAAAACGAAGACCTACATTACCTTTTATGGTATCTGCAACTTTAAGTCAGGATCATGATCGTGTTTTATTTATTAATATTTAGTTTGTGCATGAATCATAAAAATATAGAATAGTGAGTCAAGTAAATATTTAAAATTACTCTGTTTGGTTGGTTGGCTACGGTGGTACGGATCCGACCAAAGCTCATAGGAAGCACCACTAAGACGTAAATTTGGGTTTCTTCTCCTTCTCGTGACTGTTGCCCTTATTTGTGAAGGGAACACTCAGAAGTCGACTTTCACCAAGCTAATTAGAACCCAATGTTAGTTAACCGGGTTGCTTGGGTTTTTAATCGGCGTTTTCCACCAAATGAACCCTAACCACAAAGTTGGTTCTGGCCAGAATTGAACCCATGATCACATGTACTTCAAGCCAGCAACCTTTTTAAACCATCAGTTTTAGAAAAAGGATTCTGTGTTTCTCATGATTTCTGCTAGTTAGTACGAGATCATATCATCAATCATATTTTTTTTAGAGCAAAACTGTAAACAAACTTCATTGTGTTCTTACATTTAAACTGTAGCAACCTCCGAAATTATTCCTAATTGTCCCTATCTATGAACAAAGCAAGAATTTTCAACCCTTGCCGTAAAACTTTGAACTCCCATTCTAAAATTGGCCCATAAAAAGAGACAATACGATACCGCCAGGGTCTGTAAAATTTGTAATTACCGACCCTGTTTGTTCGACCTCTGACAGTCGTTATTTTTGAACCCTACTCTTTATGGCGCCCTCAAGTTTGAGTCAACCCGTCTGCAAAAGTTTAAAAGTATAATGAACTCGGTCCAGTACTAGGGTTGTTGACTGTCGAGGCGAGAGAGATGTATATCAGAGGCTAAATGTAAGTATTTTGATATTTTATGTAAACATAAAAATCTTTTCTTACTTTAATTTGATGTATAGTTGGTTGGTGCTGACATGTAAATAGATCACGAAAGAACAGCTATACATGTGAAGGTTGCTCACTTTTGACTCAGACAGCTACGGCTTTTGAACTTTTCTTGCCATCATTCCATCGCCAGCATAACAGCCAGAAGTCACTGACGAGACATCTACAAGACGTGGGGAGGTTTTAGAGCCTTTGGACCATAGACGTGCAGTGTTATCTTTATCTACTACCTTCCGCTGTCATACTTTTTTTACCTAGTTTAGTCAGAGAGAATTACTGTTACATAAATCTATGACTTTGTTAGATTGCTATTACTCGCTTTGTAAAAAATACATATAAATAGGAGAAATACATTCCCTTTTATCATCATATCATGCTGTCCTCTCCTTGGTGAATCCAGTGGGATCAATTAAATGATTTTTTTTGTATTTTGAGTATAAAAATTGCGTGTACAGGTAAAAGTGTGTTCGGTCACCTGGATAAGTTAGACATTGAATTTTCTGAGAATAAAACAGTTCTAAATGGAAATAGGACGATAAATAACACAAACCAGTGAATAACATGTCAGCGCACTAGCTGCCTGCCCGCCCGGTGCCGCGACCGGAGGCCGAACGCGCGTAAAACAATAATTTGCACATCAGCTCAAAGTCCAATTTTCCGCGGTTTTGGCACTGCAATTTCTATTCATGAGCTTTGCTGACATGCATAACACCATCCACCTATAGCACTCACCAAAAATCAACCTTACTTCCACACAATAGAACGTATATTTCTAAATACGTGAAAGCTAACTTTGTTGAATTCGGTGCATGTAGTTTTTGTTTTTTTCCATTCTTGTCACGTGATATTTTCTCGTTTTTACGGATTTACAAATTCATTTTCGCGAGAGTCAGTTACCGGTAAATCAAACTGAGTTGAATGGGATGTTAAATTTAGATGTATGTATGAGCACCTTCAACCGAATTTGGAATAGTAAACTGTTGATTTAAGGTTAAAAAGTATCAATTATCTATCAAAAAAATGCTTAAGGTAATTATTACTAAATTGTTCAAAATTTGTAACATTACGAGTATATGAAGCATAGTAAGTAAACAGTTAAAGTGACAGTTCGCAGAGCACATAGCACGAAGAAATGTCGACGGTTGGGGCCGAAAAGTTCTGGAATTGAGACCATTTGATAGAAAACTTCGCGAGAGTCGTCTAACTATTAAAAAAGAGTTTAAATGTATTTTTTCCTAAGAACTAGCCCTAGAAGCCTGTGTGACACATCGCTAGGTCACAGCGATGTGTCACACAGGCTTCTAGGGCTAGTTTAGATATGAAATCTCTGAAAATTACAAATATACTAGGTTTAATATAATTATAATCACGAACATTATAATAAACAAATACCGTGGTGCTTAAAAAATGCGCCCACACTTGAAACTTCAGTGTTGCTACTGAGAATTCGCGTGACATAGACAGGAAGGGAAGAACGAAATTTACCGCACTTTGTCAAGCAGTAAAAGTCATTCTCTGAAGACATTATACGGTAATTTTTTTTTACTGTGCAGCAAATGTGTACGGTATGAATAAATAAATAAATATCCCTGGACCCGAAAGTAGACAGCCCGTTTGGTATGAGATACTGCTATTTATTAAGATAAAGAATTAAATTATTTACTAAAAGAAATAGGCACTTCCAAATTTGAAAAAAAGGATATTTGCTTGGAATTCATTTCGAATTTTTAGCAAAAAATATAAGGACGCAATGTAAGTATACTGACCAAGATTGGCCTCAGAACCAAGGGCTTCAGCTGTGTCACTGCTTTCGAAAAGCAGTCAAATATTACAGTTGAAAGCCATAACTAACTATGTGCTTAAATTATGTAACTGTGAACCGGCAACATTATACAGCACCCAGAGCAAAAAACAAATGAATAGCCAGCGCTATCGAGTTCGTTAATTGGTTTGTGAGGTTTCATGATACGCGGTGCATCGGATTACGATCCAATCACATCCCGGCGGCCTCCAACTGCACTTGCCCGATGAAATGCTGGAGTCGATTCTCTATAAATTAATTCAATTAATTCAAAACGGATCAAGCAGACGCAATTCACCTATAACAGCGGATTCAAATTAGTTTTATTTGAATAATTTTGCTAAAACTACGTATTATGGTCACCGATGACAGATACATATCTTCTTAAAATAGTTCAAATTTACTTCACCAGTAATCATCCTGAAAAAAATTGTAGACTCATTAAGAAACTGGAAGTAGCCGTAGGAAATTTCCGGAAATGAAGACCATCGAGACAGGCCCAGGGCAGTTAAATTCTGGAATGAATGATAAATGCAACGAGTTACATTCACCCAAAGAGTTAACACGGTATCAAAATTTGATGGAGTTTGGATGCCAAAGGAAAAACAGTACGACTCTTCGAACTATTGTGAAAATACTTAGCACAAAAGTCGCCTGTGTATCTATTTCTCGAAGATTTTCAGGAGTCAGAGTCGGGACACAATCAAACGCTTAACTTTGTTTTCAGTTATTTTATCATCATAACCATACGTCTCAGATCAGACGCACAAAATAGAGAGTTTACAGAAGGACCACTCTCGCATTTTTCCAGTATAATTACCTAAACTTGCCTGACCGCCTAGGGTTAATAATATATTCACTCTGGATTTAAAATGAAGTAGGTAGGTAATACTTTCTTGACAGAACCCGCCAAAAATCGAATTCAATCCAAATCACTCACAAACAATCACAAATCCAAAACACTCGCGACAGTGCGACTCGCCGCGTGACCGGTTCTCACCGGTATCGCATTGTATGTATGTGTGCGTGATCATAATGGTGGTTTTTTCTAAGTGGACTATCTGCCCGGGCCGCGCGCCGCATGCGTAATTTGTGTCAGATGTCGGTTGCTGCAAATAGGCCAACCTTTTAGCAATCTAGTCCGTCTATCCAACCTTACTAGTAGTCATCTCATGTTGCTTAATGTGCTATCAGATGTAGATACGGTCCAGAGTTTTTCGGTCACTGGCCATCCGTTGTTAGTATTATGTGACCGTCACACAGTCACTTATTAATAACTAATCACTGCATGCTTTAAATTATTAAGGGGATATTAAATAATAATCTTTGACCAACTTTCATCGAAAACGTTTATTTGAAAATATATCGGTTTTATAAATTATAGAACGAATATCTTTTAACAAAATATCCAAGAGGATCATCGAAATTCTTTAAAGAGTTACATGATAAACATTCAGGGTAAGGGCTTTAAGGCTTTATTACAACCCCAAGGGAGAAAGGGTTTCCTTATTTACGATACTTTTATTAAAATTTTGCTTAGGCTATGATTCAGTTAGAGTTGGATTTTAATTATGTTACTAAAATTAGTTCATCAAAGAGATTATCTTTAATAAAGCAAATCCACAATATGAAACGTGTTTTTCAATATTTGTTTAGAGCACAGATGCTACTCATAGCGACAGGTACCTAGGTTCACATTCATGTGACGAAATTTGTTTTCTTGTCTAATCTAATTGTTAAAGTATGTATTTGGAAATATTTAAGTAGGTCTCTGACAACTGAGTCATACAAAAGAGTTTGTACGAATAGTGATTTGTACAACCTCAACGTAGTTTGGCATCAGATGACTTTGGTGTAATCGGTTACTGCTGCTTGGTGAAATTATTTATTTATTTAGAGGCTTATCCGTGCGGGACTTACCTGCCGCCCTTTCACTTAGATACCTAAATAATAGCTCAGGGTGGATGGTAATATCTTATGGTTTTACGAGTGGTTAGTGACAACAACTTAAGTGGTTGTTAATGACTACGCATGATTAACTGGGTGTTGCCGACAACTTTGTCCACGTGGACTAAGCCCTTCAAATTTTAGTTTAAGTTTTGTGAACATGATTGAACGACATTTGACCTACAACTTTATGTACAACTAAATTTGACTTTATGTACAACTAAATTTGACTTTATGTACAACTAAATTTGACTTTATGTACAACTAAATTTGACTTTATGTACAACTAAATTTGACTTTATGTACAACTAAATTTGACTTTATGTACAACTAAATTTGACTTTATGTACAACTAAATTTGACTTTATGTATAACTAAATTTAGTGCTGCTGCATACTTGATACCGCCTGTGATGGCCGCAAGACATAAAATAGCACGTCTGATTTTTCGTCACAACATTAGGCTATTGGTAAATGGAACAAAACATGACTTTCCAGGCATGCGGCAGTAAAGTTGCATAGGATTGAAGTCGTTTCGTGGACAAAGTATATTAGAAAGATGGAATTTTGACGTTTAGCCGCAAACAACTTAATAAATTGTTGATAGTCTGCTGTGAATGTGAATTCGTTATGATATTTCACGCGGACAAACCCGCGTGAAGAGGTTGGTCATAATTGAGACCATTCAAAAGGCTATTATTTAACGTGATATTACATAGCAGTCATCGGTGACGACCTGAATCAAGTCTGGGCTTTGAAACTTTGATTGGCGTTATATGTATATAGAGGTGGAGCCACAATACATCATTCGTCGCTTGTGGAATAATTATATCCATTCACACTCGACAGACATCTTCTTCAGTCATTCCATTTACGAGCTACCACTTAATACAGATTTATAAATGACTGGTAGCTAAATCGGTCCTTTTAATGACCAAATATTAGTCTGCATGGACACTTACGGGTTATAAGTGCGACCGTTCGTTTCTTGACAAAAATTAATTATTCTTGTTTGCAAATTCGTAAGATTTTGTAAGAGTATTAAATAAGAGTTCAATCATGAAACACTTCACTTTATTTTATTTTTGATTGATTTGCATATTTTGTTCGTCATGTGTATTTATTTTGTATTCAGTTGTTCATTTATAATTTAATCTTTATTGTTTTTATTGTATTTTTCATAACCATTCTAGTGATTTCAATTTATACAATTTTTTATATTTAATATCGAATGTAATACAATTTGTTATTTTGTTTTAAGAAATGAATAAATCCAATATAATCAATCCACGCATCGGCCTCTAAATAAGCACGGTATTTTTCCATTCCCAAATACAAACCAAACACTAACTTTCAATTACTGAATTAAAATTGATCACCGTTGATTTAGTTAAACGAATAGTAAATAAAACGACCCGTATCGATTCCACTTTACAAAATGTATTTGTTCGGTTCGAATGGGTTTTAGAAAATCGGGTCAGAGCTTTGCTGAATGGAACCTTTTTTCGGCCTGGCCAATAGAACCTCTTTCGAAGTTAGCACTAACTACCTTTTAAGTTTCTTTTACGTCACTTGCCCACCAAGATTAAAAAAGTGCTTTCTCTTAAATACGCTTCAAGTTATTCTAAACCTTTGTTAGTAGGCAAGTGATATTTAAGAAGTTAAGATAAGAATACACAATGCACAAATGAAACAATGCTTACAGATCTTTTGAATGTTAAATTAAGGTGAGTGTCTTACTCGTACTTACTTACAGTGACCATCAATATCAGCCATGAGATATGATTCTAATGAAATCAATCTAGATATATTATATCTACACCCATTTTGTATATTTCCTGGTTCACATAGACTTCATAATTAACCATTTTAGTTCCAAAGTAAGTTTTTCACAAAAGACGATGAAGAAGGATGTCATATTGAGGCTTACTCTGAACAATTTTGTTCATATTATGACTTGAATTTAAAATCGTGCAACCAGAGCCCCTTGTTAAAATAAAAAGTATAGTCACGGCCACACGCGTCCTCCGCTTAGTCCCTCGTCCGCTTAATTAGGCGGATGAAACAAAACACGTCCGCCATCATAAATCAACCAAGGTTCCCTGACATGCAGAGATGTTTGACGCCGCAACAAGTCGTGACGTGACGTCTTTACTTCGTTCACGTGTCTTTACCTAATAGCCTCAAGAAATGATAAGCAATTCGAAGATGCGTTCCTGTAAGGCTGAAATGCAGTTTTAAAAAGTTGAATAAAATTACCGATTCCAAAACTGTACATACTTACCTCAAATAATTTGGAACCGTGTTAAGGGGACACGTTACACAACATAGTGTCTCTGGGAATTCATTATGTGCAAAGTTATGAAAAAATCTAGTATACTATATTGCACGAAAAACACGTGAGAATGAATTGTTCGCTATATATTTCATTAAAAAGTTAAAACTTACCAGTACTGGCATTTGACATGACATGACATAACAATGTCAAATCCCAATACATTTTTTTTACGCAAATCTTTTAATTTACGGATTAGAATTTATTTTCATGCGTTCCAGTTTTTTTATGAGATGATTTTTATGATGATTTTATGAGCGGAAAGGGCTTCAATGCAAAGATTTCCATTACTGAAGTACTCTTTGATAAATGCTTCTCTAAAGGTACATCTTTTTTGAAAGAAAAGGAGAACATCCTATACATGTGTGTCTGGGTGTTATTATCTATTTAAATATGTATTTAGAAATATTTAAGTATGTTTATCAGTCTCTGACGCCCATAATATAAGCTCTGCTTAGTTTGGGGTCAGATGATCTTGGTGTGAATTGTCCTAGATATTTATTTATTTATTGCTCACCCAAAAAAATGTATTACAATACAATTTTTATACGCAAACGATAACGTAAATTTAAAGTGGCAACTCGTAGTAGACGTACAGTAGTTAGTAGACTTTGTTGGATCAGATTATCTTTTCTTTCATTTAGATTTTATCTGTTGAAAAAATTTAATATTCACAAACATAGTTAAAAAGATACAAAAAAGATACCATTATTTGAAATTTCTAGTCATTTGTCCACATTCACCAGTTTTATAAATCTTTCAGCCTTACAGAAAAACCCAATTCAGCAAACATTTACTAGCTCTCAATATATTTATTCAGGCGTCTGTCCCGCTGGCACAGCGCGTGACGGATGGCAGACGGTATGCGTGAACTGCCGTCACGTGGCTTGCGTGACAAAGACGCTTTGTTGGCTTCTATCATGGTATCGGGTTCATTCATAGGCAGTCAGTTTCTTATCAGACTGCTTGCAAACTTATTAAACGTCGTGTATGGCGCTTTCTGTATTGCAATAGGTAATTAACATAATTTAGCTAATATTGATTACTTAGATACTCAAAAAATATTATACTAGATTCAATTATGAAGAAGTTATAGTAATAACTTTGTTTATTTTAGCATTTTACAATGCTTGTTTTCATATTTAAAGGAGAAAACAAGAAAAAAAGAAATTTCGGTGTTTTATTTATTTGACATTACTATACTTGCAGTTTTAGGTAAGTTGAGAATTTTAATAGTACATTATGATATAGGTAAGTGCGGTAAGTTGAAAATTACAGCCGAGGCGATATTGCTAGCCCGAGCCGAAGGCGAGAGCTACAAGAAAGTAGAGGCTGTAATTATCAAAGCGCACGTATGTCATTCGTCGTTTTATAACCTAATTGCGAAAAAATAAATAAAACTCGGACTTACTTAAACGAATGAATCTTTAATCACTTGTCAAAGCAGTTATAAAAATTGTTACTTGTTCACAAATTAGCGATGCGCGCGCATCAGCGCTTTTTTTAAAGCAAAGGCATACAAAACAGCCAGTATTACTAATAAAGTAAATTAATATTTTTGTGTTTTTGTTACAGATAAATGGTTGTAATTTATTGTCAAAATTAATTAAATTAAAGTTAAGGTTTAGGTTTAAGATATTTATTTCTCATAAGAACATTACAATTCATTTGCTGAGAAACACAAGATAAGTTTTAAATAATAATATCTACCCAGACATACGATACATAAAGGTACAATTTTATTATAAATTTATCATAAATATTAAAAGAATTAAATGTTTATTTATTATATTTTATCAGTTATTTTTAATCAGAAAATGTTGGCCTCTTTTCTGACATAAACTCAAATCTCTTTGCTAAAATTTAAAAAGTACCGTTCGTTTTAGACGGAGCATCTTGATCGACCGTGCGTTTTACCTTAATAAAAAAAACTCGTGCTTTTTACATTACAATCACGCACAAGTGCGTAATGAGATACAATACGATATTGAAATTGGTGAAATAAGAGACCCTTTACGAGCAAATATGTTATAAATACCATAACAAGATTTTTGTTAATTTGCATTTACAATATTTTAATCTGAAGATGCACCAATAAATATTTTAAATTAGGTATTTCAATTTTACTGAAAAGGTAAAAGAATACTTTGAACTCGTAAAAAATAACAAATTTTCTGACTTAATGCTTCGAAAACAAACTGAAGCAAAAAATTAAGCATCATAACTTGGAAGATTACGACCTCCGCCCGCCATTTTCGCAACATTTGGCAAACACAAAAGACAGATTCGGCAATAAAAAGGTCATTTTGGTAACAACAGCATCTAAACGATAAACAGAAGAGGTTACTCTCCACTGATTTATACATGAGTTGCTGTAAACGGTCGGTGTAACTGACTTTGGTGGCAATTTCTGGAGGCTTGCGGAGCGTAAAAATGTCCTCGACGATAATTTACGGGTTAGAGTTTATTTTTATGCGTTCCACGTTGTGAGTTTTTATGAGATTATGAGCGGAAAGGGCTTCAATGCAAAGATTTTCATTACTGAAGTACTCTATGATAAATGCTTCTCAAAAGGTACAGCATTTTTGAAAGTAAAGGAGAACATCCTATACATTGCTCATTCAAAATAAGTTTATCCTTGTAGAACAACAGAAACAACACCCACCACTAAAATTAAATATTTCAACACAAATGTATGTTTCATCAACAGACATTTATTTATTTATTTATTGCATGCCACATGGTACATAAAAGATCTAACATTAATTTAACAGGACATTACATATGGCACCCTGTAAGGGCATTGCAATTATACGCACATGACGCCACTATGTTAAAACTAAAAAACTAAAAAAAGAGGCACACAAAACAAGCTATTTGTCTGCGAAATTTTCATTTTCAAAAACATTTTCGTTACGTATCGTCAAAAAAGTAAGTCACAGCTTGTTAGTAACTATCATCAGATAGTAACTGTTGCAGTGATGAAGTGCGATGTACTCGTAACTAAAAATATTATTTCAAAGTGTTTTATTCATACATGTGTACCAGCTTTCTGCCAGCGTCTTCACCCGCATGGACTTTTTCTCCCGTTAAAATCTAGCCTAAAATGCCTATCTTTTACGCTGATAATGTATCTTTACACTGTTGAAAGAATGTTTTGAATCAATCCAGTAGTTTTGGAGCATATTCAATGCAAACAAAGACACAATCAATTCCTCTTTGTTTTACTAGTTAGAAGTGAACTGTTAGTAGAGGTAACGTGGTACTTTCAGCGTCGAGTATTTACATCGTTCCAAGCCATCTGGTATTCTGCGGTCTTGTTACATTAAGCCAGTAACACGAACTAGCTGGAATGGCTAGTTCAGCTAACGAGTTCAGTCCGAAGACATTAGCATTTCACTCGACGTCAGCGCATCGGACACGCTGTCACATGTTATTCCGTCACATTTGCATGAACGACGCCACGGAGCAAGTAACATTTTGTGATGTTTAAAACAAAATGGCGGTGCCAAGCAAGCATACGGAGCGCTGATGACAAGTTTTGCCTAGGGATATAAATAGGGATACACGACACAGCGGAGGTGTGACCAGTACTTTGTAGACCATTTAAGTTAGTTTTTAGGGTTCCATACCTCGAAAGGAAAAAACGGAACCCTTATAGGATCACTTTGTTGTCCGTCCGTCCGTCTGTCTATCTGTCAAGACCCTTTTTCTCAGAAACGCGTGGAGGTATCAAGCTGTATTTTATACCAAATATTCAAGTCTACTGCCCCTTGGAGCTGTGAATAAGTCAAACTTCTAAGCCAACGCAATCAAAAGATACAGCCGTTTATGCCGCAAATTTCCGCAAATTTTCGACACTCGCAAGGGAATCAAATCCTACAGGGATACTGCTTCCCATGAACTCAGAACCTTGAAGTTTGGTACGAAGTAACGTCGTATAGCAGATAAAGGAAAAATTGCGAAAACCGTAAATTTTGAGTTACATCTTACAGTAAGAATATTTTGAATAAATATACCTACAAGTTTGTATGGAACCCTCGGTGCGCGAGTCCGACTCGCAGTTGGCCGGTTTTTTATATATTATGTAGTAAGGGATTGGCTATTGCGTATCCTGCAAGCAACAGCAAACCCCTGTTCCCTAACAGCTAGCTTCTGTTTCGTTAGCTGCATTATGTCTGTATACTGTGTATTTATATATCTATATTAAAATAGTATTTATGTCTATTATTTAGTATATTTTGCTTTAAATTTGACGATTTAAAAGTACTTACTGTGAAAGTCTATTTGAATAAAGTTATTTGAGTTTGGGATTGGATATTTAGGCTGACGAAACTGCTCGCTCGCTACCCTCAGTTTAAAAAGTTTAAAGAAATTAACTTGACTTTATCTAAGCGATTGTAATAAGGACCCAGGAAACAATTTGATATTTCTCTTGTAGCATTTTTTTCAACTTAAACCATGTACGATTGATGTGAAAATAATGAAGGTATCAAAAATGAATTGAGATTTTACTGTAAAACTTTTTGAATGAGAAACCTGGACAACTTGCTTGATGCTAAAACAGCAGGATATGTAGAGCAATGCATTTTTATAATAGACATAGACACAGCATATTGCATTTTAGTGTTTGAAACCCAAACTTGCTAAGCATGTATCTTGGAAACCCTGAACGTGGACCGAGGAACCGACATGTCGTCTAAGAGTATAATAAAAATTCAACGTGTCCCAACCATTTATGGGCGATAGAAAGTTTGCCGCTTACCGACGATCGCTCCGCCATTAAAAAGTAGTTTCACATGTGGGAACTTTGAACGAATTATGTGCTGCATTTCCTTGAGTTGTTCGATAATTTCCTTTTTTTTAAATAACGTCGGGGGCAAAACTGGCCAAGAACAAACGTACTGCCTGATAGTTAGTAAGCAGTCACCGTAGCCTATTAACCCGTACCGTACCACTAGACAACCGGTTGTTGCATAGCACGCCATAGATACGTTTTCGCGGAACACCCGTATGTTCGACTAACATGCAACGGGTGTAAATAACCTATTAACTTGTGCAACAATAAACCGGGTGATTATCAAAATCTTACAAAAACGATATGGCATAAGTACTCAGTAGGTGATTAGAACCTATCTAAGTGAAAATATAATTTCTTTGACTAACTTTCAAGATTCCCTGTCTTATATTGCTCGTGGCTGTCCCTTCAAGATATGGGTATTTTGGTTCACTCTTCATCCATCTGAGGTCTGCGTATGTGTTTACTGGCTGTCTATTGCTGGTTTCGACGTCTGCGTATGCTGGTTCTCTTTTTATCCATCTGAGGTTAGTGGTGAGGTCTGGCTGTCTATTAGTGGCTTCGAGGTCCCTGTGGTGCCGGCCCCGAGCAGTCTGCGTGTTAAAAACAGTTGATCAGTCAGGGTTTTTTGTATGAAAACCGTAAAACTAAAGTCAAATGAAGGAATCAAATTTTCAGTTAAGTACATAGTTACTAACATTACTGACTGAGTATCCTTTTGTAGACCCGTAGCGCTAGGCTATTTTGAGGTCATAAGTTTCAAAAATTCTAAAGTTGCTATTTCCTGCCTGTAGATAGAATCGTACCTTAAAAGCTTATTTTTGCGGTTTGCGTCACATTTGACTGTCGTATAATCAGCAATTCGACTATTTGTTTGCCATACTTTTTGCTCAAAATAGAACTGCCAAAATCAATTTAAAGTTCAAAAACTTTATAGTTCATATCCAGTATAGCCTGCGGAGTGTGCAAACCTACAGTGACCTAGTGGGTTGCAACATAACTTACTGAGTAAGCCATATGATCGTTTTACCTTAAAATCTTGGTAGAAAAATGTGAATTTCGGAACTTGATGAAATCAGGTAGGGTAACTTTTTCTTGCCCAACGATCGTCAGTTCTTCAATTCTGTCATCTTCGTCCAGCGCAAGCTGTTATAAGGTCAGTATGTAAGAACAGTTACAACTCTCGCACCGTTTAGTTCGAACAAAGCTGACTTTGTGTAAAGTCATTTAGGGCCGGAATGAAGAAAATACGATCTCAATTAAAAAAACTAAAACCTAAAGACAATCACTCAGCTATCAAAGAAGGACGGCGAACTTCCATGTAATTTCAGACCTCTACTTACGGGCCACGTACATAAAAGAAATCGGTAGATGTTTTTAGAACTACGCTAGACTAACAAAAAAGTTAATTGTTTTAACTCTTTTAAAGCTGGGGTTAAAAAGATATTAAAGCTATTGAAGGTAGTGAGGTTATATTTTAAATCGCTGGTTTTTAATCATTTTTTTATTAAAATGACACTGATGCTTACACATCAGTCAGAATGGATACATGTTCCACTACAATGCAACGTACAATATCTGCATTTTGTCTGACTAGGCACGGTTCCATGCAAAGTGTTCCGTTCCGGAGAATTGCGCGGATGACCGTCGTGGGAAGGCGGACTCCGCGCCCTCGCAGACGGGCCCACGTCTTTGCGACGGGTCCCGTCGCGGGTGTACAAACGGGCTTGTTCAGTCAACAGCGCTACATGATACGTGCAATGAGAACCCTAGATGGGCCTCATCCACCACATCCTCATCCCATGCAAGGCGCACTGCGAGTTTGTTAGTACGGCCGCGTGCTTCTTCTACTACGCGTATAGCTCGTGCCGCATCAGTGCGCGGCACGAGCGATCTGTCACCCGTTGCCCTTACCACATCATCACAAAACTATAGAACAAGACAAAGAACAAAAGAAGTACATTTCTGGTGTACTTATATTAAGTTCGTTGAGCTCAGTATGAGGCTTATTTAAGTTTTACTGCTATGTAAGCTTCGAAATGAAAAACATATTAACTTATTTATGTACATTTATTTAAATAATTTACAAGTGGTTCAAGAATGCAGGAGGAGCTCCGAAATGATCCTGATGACAAGCGTACCCCATGTACCATAAAATGGGCATTATGTGCGAGCAACACCCAACTGTATGATTTCCAGCAGCACAATAACAATAATATCCTAAAATGGCTTCACTCCCTTGTACTACTTAAAGTCTACTAAGTAGGACCCTTCTGCGTATAGACTCAGGTACATGAAGTTTTTCCCGATCATCACACTCTGGAAACAAGCAACGGCCAGCAGTGGAGCTGCTCTTCTTATTGTTGGAAGACCTATTTGAGTGTTTGCTTTCTTATTTGCTTGCTGGGTTTCAATTTGATTATGTTTTTCTGCAACAGGTGGTGCAGGTAATTCTGGAGGGCTACTTTCTCTTACAGTTTGATTATTTGAGGAAAGCGAAAAAAAATTGTTTTAAACTTTATTATAATAAAAATTAAACGTAACGTAATGTGAGTGATTTGTTTGACATTGACAATATTGACATTGATGACAACAATGGGAAGGCAAAGAAGTATATTACCATACAGCCTCTTTATCAGTTTGTTTTTTCACTTTGAACTTGAATACATTCAAAATACAAGTATGTGGCTTTAAAATGTTCATTATAGTGTATTTATTTAATTAAAATAGGTCAAAACAGTTAAAATATAACTTACCTTAACACAAATTGAAAATAAAATTAATTCCATGATTGCAACTTCTGCGTAGATTGGAATACTCTTACACGAAATAAAACCGTTTAGTTTTTGCACTTTTTGTTGCACTACAGAAAAGTTTTGTTTCATTGAAATCGGGAATAATTTATCTTTGACCTGCCTTCTTTAAAAATCCTGATTATATGGTAATAAATACAACAAATTTAACTCTATTTATTTAACATGTTTCCGTTTGGTAACGTTTTTGTAAAATATGGAGGCGAGTTTCGCCGCCCTTCTTTGCCTATGCAGCTGCAAAGAAACTATTTACAGACAAAAAAAGAATACGTTTACCCCGCTGTATTCCTATACCAAAACATGGAGGAGTTTTACCACTTATCCCTATTTTTGCTGGATTATCTGCTCTGGGTTCATTGGCTGGAGGGGCAGCAGGTATAGCAAAAGCTTTTAACTATTCTAAAGCTGCACAAAAAAATCTCCTGGAGTCTGAACGACACAATAGGATGATATTTGAAAAAAATAATAAGATTTCGTAGATGAAAATGACACAAATCAAGAATTTAGTGTTCTAATTACAACATAATAAATAAAAACTCGTAAATATTAATGACTTGCATTTTATTTTGTGGCTTGTACAGAGAGTTGTAATAAAAAAATATATACTAATGTCGTGGATAAATTCGACACAAAATACGTTGTATCACAGATATTAGTAATCATAAACGCATAACACCTATATAACCAACTATAATATTATTTTAGAGCTAGTCGAGCGACATGTTAGGTATTAGTTAAATGTCAGGGTTCCTGTGGACAGAGCTGACACAAAATGCCTCAGTAAATCAGATACTACTTTGTTATCATCATGAAAATACAATTTTCATCTCTAATTTTTTTTCGTCCAGTATTGACCGAATAGAAAAATACATAAATTTCCACCTATGCGACTACCTGAAATGACACAAATCAATGTATTAGGTTCGACGAAGGATTACGAAACTACATGCCAAAAAGAAAGAAATTTACTATTTTCGAAACCTCAAAACCCAGCGCCACGGGTCTATTTGTAAGTCTTTTGGTAATCACTCGGTATATTACTCACGCGTTGTCAATCGTTTATGGATGATTTTGTATGTCTAGCAAGAAGACCAAAGCTGCCCCAGTTTATAGCAACTGTTAAAACAGCTCTTAGATGAGCTCTGCCTTAACAGCAGGACCACGTCCACAAATTTGTTGTTCAGAAGGGATTCCAAAATTCGATTGATAAGACAAAAATGAAGGTAACAGAAATGTTTCGCAGCATGTAAGGCATTTATTCAAATAAGAAGGCATTTCCAAAGAAGCCTACAACACACGTGTAAAAAATAAGAAATGCGTATAGGTTATACTAAAGTTAAGTGACAGCTGACATCCCGACCATGTAAATCATCTCTAAAGATGATGTAATCCTCAGTTCGTCTTCTAAGTTCACTGCAAACAAGCACAATAGGCTTTTCTGTATTATATGTTAACGAATAATTTGTAAACATAGGCTACTGAAAGCTGGCGTGTCCGAGGACCGAGACAATATTTTACGTGACCAAGTCCAACAACTTTCAGCAATTCACATTCAAATCCCAGTAATTTGCTTTGTTCGTTTATTTAAAGTCTCATCTATATCAAAGTTTAGCCTTCCGATGCATGCTTCTCTGTACTCAATTCTTTATATTAAATATTTATTTAATATTTTGACGGTTGGCGTAGTGCGCTATAGCACGGTTTTTCGCCCCGATTTCCGTAGTGTCCTGGGTTTGATTCCCGGTCGGGTTAATTCAGGAAACGATCTTTTCTGAATTGACTCGGGTCTGGGTGTGCTGGGAGACGCCCCTGGCTTATTTCCTTGAGTGGTACCGCTTAACACAGGTATATTATATATTAACCCCTACTTCGAGACCATTACAAGAGGTGTGTTGTCTGGCGCATATTTATTTATTTTTACGTGAATATCGCCAAATATAAAAAAAACATTAAATAAAAGTTAATATCTTAACACTCAACTGCCTTTTTATTTGAAGTAATAAAAGTGTAAAGTAAAGTAAGAGATTGAAATAGAAAACATGTTCTACTTGAATAGAGATAACTTATTGATGAATTTCCAAAGTATTTTTCTAATTTTGTTTCAGGTAAAAGTTTTAAAAGCACAAAGTTACTCCTACGTTTGACTAAATTCAGAATAAGTGAAACATTTGTTGTAACACAGTGTAAACAAGCATTCTGTGCAAAAGTTCCGAGTTGCCAGCCAGTTTAATAGGTGTCTAATCTCACTGTTTCAACTAAATTATTGTGAGCAACATGGTTATCTAGTGCACTTTAAAGTGCTTTGTTGCTGTAATTCAACTAAGGTTTCTGCAACTTCAGGCTTGTGATTCGGTGTTATTTTACTAGTTTTGGGTTGTTGTTGCACTACTTAGGACGTAGGTTTGAACAATTGTTTTATCGCTATTTCAGCACCTGTATACCACGTCGGTAACAATCAAGCATGTGGACCGCCTGATGGTAAGTGGTTACGGCAGCCTATGAACACGTGGAACATCACGTATCACTCGCGCGTTGTCGACCCTGCAAAAACCTTTCCAAACCCCTCTTGAAGGACTCCATACTATAACTTACTTTCAATGAGCACATTACCACTCTAACTCGTAGTTGCTTCCGTCGGCTGGGATTTGTATCACGTAGCCTGCGTGACTTCCACAGTTCAGATGGAACCAAACTTCTATTAATAAGTCTTGTTAGAAGCTCATTAAAATCTAGCGCATGTATCTGCAATCCTCACGAAGCTAAGTATTGGCTTATGTTGGAAAAGATTCAAAAGGCTTTGCTTCGGTAAGCGAGTGTATGGGTTTTATCTCTTTATGTACCCCACCAATTTTTTGCTGGGAACGTTGCAGATGAACTCGTTAGAAGTAAGAAGAGCCCGTTTGGAGGTTTCGACTGCCTTAGCAATCTTGCGGGGCTGGATGGACTCGCCCGAGTGTGTTAAGCAATTGTCTCGTCTAAATGTGCCTGATAAATATTTACGTATTCGCTCCTATCGGAGACATCGGCTGTTCGCTATTCCACCGTGTCGTTCAGTAGCTCGTGAGCAATCCCGCTGTGTCGTATGCAGAGGGCGCTAAACATGTTACTGGTCGCTAACCCTGAATTGGATATATTCATTGACAGTCCTCAATCGCTTTTAAACAAAGTCGAAAAATTGGTGTAATGTATTCCTTCCTGTAGCTTCCATAATTATGTAACTGGGATTATCCCGTATTTTTGTGTTAAATAAATAAATAAATAAAAAATAACTAACCCGTACCCCTATGAGTTTATGTCAATAAATTATAAGTAACTAACGTACTAACTTGTATGCATATTTAGTTACGTACGCGTTCACATCAACAAGGTTGATACCTACTCTCTACCTGTACCGAAGTTCCATACAAAAACTTGACAAAAGACGCTAGCAGCTGCAACAGCGTAAAATCATGGTAATGGATCGTGTACATAAGAACAAAATATTATTAATCACAATACGTACGTAACGCCTCCGAGGCCGTGGTTTTAGAGCTCAGACCGAAACCAGGAGGTCCCGGGTTTAATTCCTAGGTCGGGCAAAGTATTTTTTCGGATTTTTCGGAACATAGGCCGGGTTTCACCAACCCGCATTTGGCAAGCCCATCAATTGTAGCGATGACTTAATTTCAATGTTGGCCTTTGTGGGACAGGCTTTTTTTTTCCTTGCACTTTAGAATACGTTACAAAACAATTCACGAAGTCACTGTAGTTGTTTGCCGCAGAACATGAAAGACTAAACCAACATTAACCATAACCTGCTGTACTTCGGAAAGTTCAATAATCCCCAAGTCACACATTTGGGACCCGAACTTTTGTGCCTAGAGCACACATTGAGAACTATCGACGGAACCTCTTTCTGCCAGCTTAGTCTGAAGGATGTTTGAAGATTTATTTTTGTTTGTGATATCACTATTATAGGTTTTCTTTCAGGGTCCAGTACAGGGTTAACACTTCACTGTCTTATTGCTACGCAAAAGCCTCCGTCGTTGAGAGCCGGTCACCTCTGCAATGTTTGAGATATGTAGCAATACTATTTAAGCAGTGGCCGACTGGTTTAAGACCCAAGCTTTGGAGCATGAACCCACAATATTTCATCTTATTAGCAAAAGACAATATACTTAACCTTTGGAACCACCGCAACCTTCGGATTTGGAAAATTAATCCGTCATCTTAACAAAACGAGATTGCAATATTTCGCTATTCTCAGCATTAAACTTTTGCATACGAGTATGACAAACGTTCCACACAAGTTTTTCATCAAGCCAGTGTATCTTCCTGTACAATTCCCCACGGTTTGATATAAAATCCTGAAGACTACAAATACCGACTAAAATAACGCGCCATTCATACATTCCTCATAAGTTTCCTCGGCTCGAGTTGTATTAAGTACTACTCGACTTACCCTACCTTTGATCTCGAGCATTCTCCGGACCCTTTTCCGTTCGACTTCAGTTCGATTCGTTTGTTGACACTTCGAAGTTATTAAAAGCCGGAGAGTGTTAGTTTTAGAAGTTTTAAAAGGAAATGTGAAATGCTTTCACGTGATACTATTTTCATATTGTGTTTATCTGCATATTTTCTATATACAATTGCCTTTATCATTACTTCTATCATTACCATTTAATAAAGCTGAAAGTAGGCGTGGCTGAAGCATCATAATATCATACCGTCCACACTTTAGACTTTTATCAGTACATTTCTTCACTTTGCGCTGATATATCTTGTGTGGTTTCAATTATCTATGCAACAACAGTATTTTACAATTTCCATCGGAGCAACCCGTGAAAAGGCAATACATTGGCCTATCATTAATCACGTTGGTTTCAAATAAGCTCAGCGAAGGGTGAATTTCTGATCGTTCCAGTCACCACAATACAAAACGCAACCGCATGAAACACTGAAGTCGACCGCAGCCGCAGCAAACAGATGCACAGAAACCATTACTGATGCTTGCAGTCTGCGGCAGTGCCTTAAGATTGCGGTCTGTAGTCGATTACTAAATGAATGTTGTATTATACTTTTGTTATTTGAACGTTTCCTAAACACAATTTGTCTCAGTCCTTTAACCTAATCAGGTGAACAATGCAAACAGAAGTCACACATGAACTCCAGAAGTTATACTCCGAAGTTGGCGACAGAATCACGGGCGCACTGCCTGTTCGTAAACAGCGGAGTTTAGGTACTTAAGCCCCGCACGAGTTCAAATTAAGATGCTTTGTTTCACGTACATCAAGTAGAAAGTTTATTGCGTGTCTCGCTGCAAAGTTTATAAATAAATAAACAAAATTGATACTTTACGGATTCGGAGCGGTTTTGGTTTTCATTTCAGTATGTAGTGATAGCATGAAATAAAAATAAATCTGTTTAAAAATAGCCTTTTGTGCTAAAAGGAATCTTTGTGCTTTTGTAACCTACCAGAGTAGTTTACGTCGTGCTTTTCGTAAGATATGTTTTTTATTTGAAGACATTAAACAACCATATTGTAACTTTATATTCAGGTACATCGCCGTCATCAACGTAAGTAGTCCTTGTGTATCGCTTGCTCCATTACAACTGTATATTTGCTTGTTGCTAGTAGTAAACACTGCCAAAGTTTGCAAGTTTTCGACACAATTGCAGGTCTGAAATGCTTGCAAGCACTACGGTTAAGTACCTGAAGTCCGAAATATAATTAAGAATAGCAAACTGACAGTTCAAGGCGCCCTTTTTTTTCATGGAAAATATATATTTTCTTAAATTACGAAGTACAATAAATTTAACAACATTTAATCTGTTTATTAGTAAGAAATCAACAATAAAAATAAATATGATCAATAGAATGTTAGTTGTTTTTATTTGGCGAGCAGCAATTTAAATGTTTTTTGTATAGTATCACTAGCAAGCCGTAGCGGCCGGCCCCCTAACTAGGCCACCATTCACGTACGGGCACATCTGTCAGATTAAGCCAACGGGTTGCGTGCCAGGCAGAAACGTAAGTGCCTCTCGGACAGATCTGAGATTTTTTTTCTCTACGCACCTAAGTTTTTGCCTGACGGATGTGCGTGTATGGTGGCCTTTTCACTAACTAGCAACGGGAATTAATTGCTAGTCACTCGCATTTTGACAACTTGTCAGCCAATGACGGAGCCGTATTTTACGTCAAATAGCAATAATCGCTGTCATAATCGCGATTTTCTTACGGTTGAAGTTGTGTTATAGTGTATATAGTGTGGCGGCTATAGTTTGAAGACGGCCAAAAGATTATATTCATTTTTATCAGTAGATAACTTGTAGTCTGCTACCCAAGCAGTGGAACAAAATTAAATACATTCTAGTATTTTTTTTTCTGTACAAAAAAAGACTCCGAAGAATTGAGAAGAAAGATTGGTGTTTATTTTAATTTTCCATGCATTCTTCTTTTCGATTAAAAACTGACGGATATTGGTAATTTAGCATGTTAACCGTAGTAAAAGTACTTAGTTTGAATTTGTCCTCATACTACTAACCAACTTTAATGCTACTTGTTTTTCCAATTTGATTTGGATTTAACATATTCAAATATCACAAACGCTAATTTATTTAACCTTTTGACAATTTATTACATAAATCATTGAATCACAATCTTCCAACTCCATTACGTAGGATACAACACTATTTTAAAGTTACGATAAAGTGGCAACCCACCAAACGTCAGTTAAGTATTCATAATTAAATATCGGAGTTTACGTCCGTTACTTTTGCACTCACGATGGGAGATAGAATCAGGCGTTTGATTTTTTTTTTTATTATTTCGCGTTTAGTCTTCATTTGTCTATAGATAATTGTTAGCGAATGGCGGCCGCCCCTAGACTGATGTCATCACTTCCGTTGATTATTATTAAAATACAATAAATTAGAAGTAACTGCTATTAAGTTAATGATAAATCATTATTTAATTATTTATGTTGATTTTAAAATATATTGTAATTTAAATCAATCAATTGAGAAATAATAATATAAAACAAACATCGAATGGCGCCACCGTTAGTGGCGCCATTAAAGTTAAATTATTAAGTAATCGTAAATTACAAATTGTAACTGAAATAATTATGTAATACTTTCATAAATCTTAATTAATATTTTTAATGTATTTACACATAGTTTCACAATTGTTTAATTAAGAAAACTTACCGGATGTACTAAAATTGTATGCGCTGTCAACTCAGTATCTTTTAGAAATTGTTAACGGATAGTCGCTGTATAAAAGCGACAGCAATGCATTCACAGCGTTCATTCTACACGATAAGCTTGTACTAGCGATAGCTCTGCCGAAAATTATAACCATCCAACTTACCCTGCGCCTTATTTCAATCTCCTAAACCACTCTCTGTTACATAATGTTTAAATGCACGAGCCATTGATTTATTGCAATTAATAAGTTATTAATAGATTGATCAATCGTAACCTTTCGTGTGATAAATTGTTTAAACTCATCTTAAGAGCGTTTGCTGTAGGTGGATCAATAACGTTGCATTTTGGTAAGATTTTCGTTAATATTTCATTAAATTGAAATAAAACTTAAATTTTTGCTCTATTATTGTGTGCATAATACTATTCAAAAACACATTGAATTGTCTCAAATGAGGTAGTCGCTAATTATTAGCTACTCGTAAATTAAATAAAAACAGTTTTTTTTAAAAATTGATAAGACATGTAAAAATTCAGTGTACACAGTTAAAGTTATATTTATGAAATTAAAAGGATCAAACTCAAAACTCAAACTCAAATAACTTTATTCAAATAGACAGTCTATTCAGTACTTTCAAATCGTCAAATATACAGCAAAATATACTAAATAATAGACATAAATATCATAATAACCTGGATATGTAAATAGAGAGATATTTTATACTTAATTTGAATTCAGCTAAATAATCACGAAAACCTTGAAAAAATGCGACATTTACGATCTACAAACGAAAAAAGCAAACCTAGGTATTAAGAATACATTTGTGAAAAAACTTGCTATGCTAGAGGAATTTGCTAGTTCTGGTCTTGGTAGCTCAGATGGAAAACCAGTCGCCTGATTTGCGATAGGTCACGGGTCCAGGATTTTTTTACTACTTTATTTCTAGATTTTTAATGGAATAACTACTTTTACTTATTATGTGCCAATAAATATAATAATATTGCATGATGTAGACTTTTTAACATTGTTTTTTTAGATACAGCATTAGCAATATTAGCATTTATAACAACTAAATAATGAATAAACAGAATTTTTGGAGCTTGTCAGTATGCTAATTTCGAAGGTAACAACGATTTACGAGCGCACGTGTTCGTGCATTTTCCGTCAAAGAACGAAATACGTGTAGGTAATTCCAAATACGACTGAAGGTAGATTTCAGCAGCTAGTCACTATCTGATGGGCGGCTCACAACTTTCTATAAAGTTTTAATGAACCCACTCTACACTGAGGTATGAGTTCAGTCAAGTAAAGGTAGGTAACCTGTAGCAGCGATGCATCTCATTTCTGCGCAGTCGGCGCGTCTTGAATACTTTATAAGTTACTACTACTCGTATTTCCAAGAAATAAACTTCTTTTACATTTCGTTATTATGTGTTTTTTTCTATCTCGAGAAAAGTAGAACACGAAACCTCATCTCAACACTAGGTGCTTGTAGGTTTATTTATTCAAAGACGATTGCAAAGGAGCATACGGACTGCCTGTTAGTAAGCTGTTACAGCTGTCTAAGGACACATGTAACTTGGGAGGTATTACTTCATCCAGACGTGGAATGCTCTCCCAGCGCATGTGTTGCCTTCCTTTAATAGTCCCAAGGTCTTCAAGCAGATCATGAAATGGCATTTTAGCAGGCCTTCAAACTCAAACTCAAATAACTTTATTCAAATAGAGTGTATCAGTACTTTTAAATCGTCAAATTTACAGCAAAATATACAAAATAATAGACATAAATACCATAATAATATGGATATGTAAATAAACAGTATACAGACATAATGCGACTCTACCACCGCGTCGGAGTTGTTTCTTGCTGGGAAACTCAGCAGTTACTCTTTTAAACTTGTTTTGGGTGTACAACAGGCGTTAGTAAAGTACAAGCAGTGTGTCATTTTGATACAAATAAACCTAAAAGAATATAAAACAAAGAGAAAAAAACCAACCATAAAAGAATATAAAACAAAAATTAATTTAAACAATTCAAAAAGAAAAATTGTTAGTCAGTACATACTAGGTACCTATTAACTATTACAATAAAACATCTGTTACAATAGAGCTATTTAATCCCGCATCGAGCAGAGCGCTTACACCCAGGCATTTTTATCTATAAGGTAGTCTTTTGTAGTATAATAGCCCCTTTTTAATAAAGCTGTTTTGATGTGATTTTTGAATCTATGTAAAGGTAGCTCACAAATGGGTTTCGGAATCTTGTTGTAATAATGTATACCTTGCCCCATAAAGGATCCTAAAACTTTTTGTAACCTAAAGAGTGGAAGTGCAATTTTATCCTTATTCCTAGTTCCCTCAAGATACTCGTAAGTATGGCCAGCTCAGTGATTGCTTTGCATTACTGTGCTTGCCAGCCTAATATCTTGACCTCACGACCGCTTTCTGTCAGTTGGAGTGAGGTCTTCTTGACGGGCACTAGGAAAAAAAACTTGCGCGTTGACAACCGCTGTAAATGGTTGGCTAGTGAATGTTAGTTCTGCATGTCTACCATGAGTTTCCTTAATGACAGCCACTAGCGTTCGCGTTAGCGTTGACGTTTTTGTATGGTATTTCGGTACAGTGATCTTTATGATTATTAATGGAACCAGAATTTGAACTTTTAGTTCGATAACTTATGTTACAATTTATTTTACAGCCCTAAAACTTGCGTGGGAAAGCCCATTTTTAAAAGGCAAATTGAATAAGAATAGATATACCAGTCGATAATCTACACGATTTACAACAACTTTTGTTAAGAAACCATTTTCATAAACGCAATCTTACTTCTTACTAATATTATAAATGCGAAAGTTTGTGTGGATGTATGTATGATCCACCTGCGGCTTCGGCCGCGTTATCGTTATATGTTATGGCATGATTACATAAATGTTTATAAATTGTAGCCTATGTGTTATTCTGATGTTTAAGCTGTACTATATAACTGTAAAGTTTTATCTAAATCCGTTCAGTAGTTTATGCGTGAAAGAGTAAAGAAACATACATACATACATCCTCACAAACTTTTGCATTTATAATATTAGTAAGAGTAAGATAGCTACCGAACAAATGTTTTGCAAAATACATAAAAATAGACGTCCTGTGACGTCACTACCTTAAGAAAATTTGTATGGAGCGTTTCGGACAAGTCCGAAATATATGATTTTTGAAATTGCAATATCTCAGGGAGTTTTAGTGCTATCGGAATATTTTTCACCAATGTTTAAATAAATATATAAATATAAATATGCGCCAGACAACACACCTCTTGTAATGGTCTCGAAGCAGGGATTAATATCCCTGTGTTACGAGGTACCACACAAGAAAATAAGCTAGGGGCGTCTCCCAGCACACCCAGACCCGAGTCAATTCAGAAAAGATCGTTTCCTAAATTGATCCGACCGGGAATCGAACCCGGGACACTACGGAAATCGAGGCGAGAAACCGTGCTACAGCGCACTACGCCAACCGTGTTGTGTTTATATTTTTGAAAGATCTTTTGTTATCATAAAATAAAGTCAAATACCCAATCCTATAATATGTGTTATGTACGTTGTATAAATGTTAACGCTAACGAGTGAAAGTGTGTAGCTGGCACAAATGCCCCACACACAAAAGACCCAAATGTAACCGTCCCTCACAAGGCCCATTTTTACACATTAGCGGGTCTTCGGTGCCCCAAAATATAATCCTTGCTCACCACAGGCAACCCTGGGACAGCATGTCCCCAAAGCATCTATTAAAAAGGGTCATTACACTTGATAGCGGGTGTATTTGGGACTTTTCTTCTATTTTTTAGGGCTATACCTTTTTTGTGAACGTCGTAAAATATCATGGCTGTGTATTTTATAGGGAAAATAGTAAATAAAGGCTCGTTCTGTTACTACAGGACAGGACATGGTTAAATACAGGGAAAGAGCGGGTTATTCCGATTATTGTTTTGTATTATTTATGACAATTAGCACATTCAACCTTGAGTACCTAGGTCAAAAATAGTAGAGCTCCAGATTTTTGCTTGCCACCGACGAAATACAAAAACAGAGAAGAAAAATTCATGAAAAGTGATTTTTTTATTTTTAATATTTAACAATGCACTGTTTTCTCCACAAAGATAGAAATTAGAAAAATTCGACGATTTTTCTAGTTTCTAAAGATTCATGAGATTCAAGTGTCCACTAGAACAAAAGCCAAAAAAAACTTTTATTTAATCAGGTTAAAGATATGAGTCATTTGGGCTAGAAAGGTGAATATCACTCTTCGAAGTCTGTCAGAGGGGTCTCAATTAAGGAAAATATTGCGGTCTCACGTAATCTGTACGTTCCGTTCCCCAGATTGATTCAGTGCGGAGTGTGTAAATATTTCACAAAGCCCAGCCCCCGGCTGAATTCTGCGGTTCCTTTGCCAGGCACGTCTCGTGGCGCTAAATAAAAAATACCCGGCTGTTGTCTTTGGTCGATATTTTGTTGATTTTTGGCGGGAAACGCGACAGCGCTCGGAGGTAATGTGTCAATGTTTTTTGGATGAGGGAAAATTGGGTGAGGAGATGAAGGGTTTGTTTGGGTACGTTCAAATGTTTTAGATAAAATAGATATTTTTATAAAAAAGATGTATTTACTTTTGAAACATTTTCATCGTTTTTGAGGAAAATGTTTCAAGTCAAAAGCATAAATATACGTTACCAAGGCTTCAAAAATATCTGAGCAAAATATTATTCACAAATATTCATACAAGAGTTCATCCAGATTCTTCGTTAACTTGTTTATATATTTTTGGCTAATGATTTGCTCAGATATTTCAATTTTATTGAATTGTACATTACAAATTTTTGGCATTTGTAGCCATCGTGAGTACTGGTCGCTAATACTTATCTGTTATCAGGGGGTGTATTTTCACATCTCAGAACCAACCCTGGCCTTCTACAGTTATTGCATGGAAATAATCAGCATTTATTTTAACCGTATTTTCTTTTAATTTTCGCCTGCCTTATCAAACGTAAGTTACATGGTTTATCTCTTTATTTGCTACAAAGATTCTTCGATACCCACAGTTCTTGAAAAGAGGATCGCGAACCATTCCTTTGTTTTTTGTTTCTTTTGTTGAATTTTTAAGCGCCACGCGAAAAGGGCATTAGAGGGGAGGAACAAAAACATTCGTTACAGAATGACGAATTCAACGAACCGCTACCATTGGGTACTGAGTTCAATCATTGTATGGTATAGTGGTACCTAATAGTGTTATCTTGACTGATGCTCTTTTACCTACTTCGGAATAATAGTCCAATGCCATAATGTGCCTTTGTTCGAGCAAAAAAAGCTATCACTTGATTAAAAGGTTTACGCTTCATGGACATTGAAGCAGCTACTTACCGTATCATTAGGACTTTGTTCAACACCAATCCACGTTTGACCATGCTTTCCATTTATATAGGAACTCACCAAAACACAAACCATCTTATAAGGGTTCATATCGCAATATCGGATCTTCAATTAACGTATCTCTGCATTCCCTGGGGGGCTAGCCAAGATCAACACGTCACGATGATTTCTACAATAGAAATCGCCAGTGACAGCTTATGTCATCCCCATACATTTGAAAGATTTCTATTGTAGACAACCTATTACCTATATATATTTTATTAAATGCGATACTTATGATATTAATAAGAAACAAATATATATTTTTTGGAATAAAATTTTAAAACGCAAGTAAATAAATAAATAGCAAGTAATCTTTAAATCTATTAAGCTGCCTTTCACCGAGATGGCACATTATATTAAATTCACATAGAAGTAGTTCAGTTTAGAATATTGAATGCAACACAATTCCCACCAATTTGAATCAAATTATCTGCGGTATCGGAAATTCGTTCATTGACAATAAATTCTGCAGCATATTCGCGGCTTACATATATTTCGGCGTACATTGCTAGTTCACACAATGGCGTACAATAGAATTTGGATTCAGCCTAGACTTAAACATTTTATCATAATAACTGCGGTCTGATGTTCGTGCAAAAGGTATAATTTCACATTAGATATATTTTTCGCACATAGAAACAAGTATGGATCAGCAGTTGGATTTAACACCAAGAGGTTATCTCTGCTAGTCAACAGGAAGGTTATTTTGGTTAAGTCCGTAGGGTTTTCGAGTATGTAAATGTAACCAAATCCGTAAAAAACTTATCATACGACATTAGAAACTTCGCTACTTACTAAGCACATTAAGCGAACTGCCTAACAAGTTCCAGAATTAATCTTCAGATATCAGAGATCTAATAGAATAGAATCCTGAAAGTGCCATAAATTGAGAGGACGCATTGATAGGCTCGCTTCAATTGCTTATAAATCCCTTCAAATGGTTATTGGGTGAAAAACGAGGGTTTGAAGTAGGTTTCATATGTTGTAGGGATCACTGAGACTTTCCTGATCAAAATTATCGTCTTTTATTACTGTAAAACATCAAAAACAAGTTTATTAACTTGTTTTACATTTGAAATCTCACTTAGAGATTGAAAAACAGAATACAATCATTTGTTAAATATCCCAGCGAGATCTGATACTAATGGCGACTACAGTCGGCACAATGTTTTCTATGCAACTACTTGGTCCAAAATCTAGGAATCCTTAATTATTATAAAATTGTCCGGGTTTGTGGTATTGATTTTATGAAGCGTGGTGATTAAGCTATATATAATTATCCTATCAATAAAAAGTAAAAAAAAAAAAAAGTAAAAAAATCATTTATTCACTTAAGCTTTTACAAAGAAGCACTTATGAAATGTCAAAATTCACAAAAAATATATATAAACGATAATAGACGTAAATAAAATAATACAATAATAGTACATATACTAAATAAACATAATGCGAATCTACCACCGGTTCGGAAGTTGCTTCTTATCGAGAAGACTCCGGCAAGATTTTGTTTTACAACAAATAAATTCAGAGTACAGTCAAAAGAACAATAAAAATACATTATTTGAGCAGAGGAGCAGATTATTCCTACTATGACCACAAATTCTTGTCGTTCAAGTAATCCTCCACGTTATAATAACCTTGTTTTATCAACTTTGTTTTAATTGTAGACTTGAACTTGTGAAGAGGTAGATCAACAAGACTTTGAGGTATTTTGTTAAAGTACTTTACAGATTGACCCACAAAAGAATTTCCTACCTTATGTAGCCTAAGACTTGGAGTAATAAGTTTGTTTTTATTTCTAGTATTGTGTGTATGAGTATCACAGTTTTTTTGAACATATGCAAGTTTTTGCGCACATACATTATGTTATCGAAAATATACTGAGCGTGCACAGTTAAAATATCAATCTTCTTAAATACTTCTCTGAGCGAGTCGCGTGGCCTAAAGTTGTATATCGACCGAATAGCTCTTTTTTGGAGTACAAAAATGGTGTTAAGGTCTGCAGCTGAGCCCCAGAACAGTAGACCATACGACATAACGCTATGAAAGTAACTAAAATACACTAGTCTTGCTGTTTCAATATCAGTCAGGAGTCTAATTTTTCGGACAGCACAAGCGGCCGAACTAATGTTACAACAATTGATATGATATCAATGATGGAGGCATTTGGCTGACTATTTGACAGTTCTTTATGGGCGTATTACTTTATTCTACTACTTGGTTACCCTACTTGAAAGAGGTATTGTTAATTCCGTATTTGGGCCTGTGCATTATACCGTAAATCCGGTGTTGGTATCAAATCTATCGAATTCGTGTTTTGTCTCAATCGAGTCCTAAACGTGGATGATTCAATCCGAGGCGTTGTGGGTAGATAATGGTTAATGTCTCCATCGATTGGTATTCAAACTGATATGACATATTAACCCTTCGTGACTGAATGTTACACGGTCATGTATCATGATAACAGTCATGATATAAGTTGTTAATCGTCAACTTTAATATCGATTAGATATAGTCAAATGCCCATTAGACTTAAGACCCCATAATTTTTCAGAAAACTAGTTAGCATTCTGACTCTACACAACTACATTTTATGAAACTACAGAATAGAACAACTTTATTTATTTTACTCTCTATGTTCCATTTTAATAATTTAACCCGACGTTTTCCACTCGATCCTTTACATCATTCATATTCACGGGATGACACAGATTTTGTATATACACATATATTGCTTCTAGTTTTTACACACAATAAAAGTTACGATTGACAACATGAAAGACAGCATCAGTTCAGGTAAGCTCATCTCTAATAAGAGATTTTTCGCAGCAAATCATGATAAAAGGAAATTCTTAGATAGGTACTTATTTCCAAACAGAACAATACATCGTCGTCGAGCATCGAGGCCTGAGGATTAAGCACACATCTGGCCAGAACCATCGCTCTGTTCATTGTTAAAATACCGACTAACTCCCCAGTGACGGAAAACACCTATAAAAAACTAAAGCAATCCGGATAACGGCGGAAGGCTCACCACTGACTACGTTGGTTTATAATACGCTTGGTGTGTCTGTGTGGGAAGTGGGGTTGGGAGAGTTCCGTTCATCAGGACGGCAACAGTCGACTTGCGTCTGATTATTCCGTTTGGGATAAAGTTGTGAGCGTATGTTTATAGAGAGTTCGAGCAAAAGTTGGCTGCAGCTGTTTTATTTAATTAAAGCATTACTTCAGTCGAATAATGACGTAGGAACGCACAACCTGAGGCACCTTTTGCATGTTTGATGCGATTCAATTGTTCAAACTGACCAGATTCGAGGTTGGACAGGAATTATTTATGATCTTGGGGAGTTCAGAATGCGGTCACTGGAGTGTAAAGAATAAGTTTTCTGTATCGCAATTCTGTTTTAGAATCAAATATTTGGGTTTTAGAATTTTCCATAGTACTTACAAACGTCGGTGACAAATAAGCACACGTACCGACTGACTTATAACTAGCCACTAGCTTATAATATAAGCTCAGGCTTTCTCAACGCGTTTGTCGACTGGCGTATCTTTGCACGATATGATCCACAAAAGAAATTCTCTCTTCGACAAGTTCTTCGCAGACCAATTGCTCGTAGGAACTTAGAAACTGAAGTCTCATTTCCATGAATTTTAATCCAAAATAAAAAAATGGGACTCCTATGTAAAATCTAAACTCATTCGGTTGATATTTGTGATTATTATTATTTATTTATTTATTCACTTCTTATATCTAAAATTTTCATAAATACCTACTCGCAAAACCATTTGCACGGTTTATCCGCGAGTGAAGAGTTACAAAAAACAAAAATTAATTAAATCAATACAATAAATAAATTCAACGAAAAATAATAATTACCGACTTATTTTGCAATTTAATGACATTTTTTTTTTCGTAATTTAATATAAAATAAACAAATATCTGGGACAAATTACAATAAGATCATCTGGTCCCAAACTAAGCAGAGCCTGTACTATGGGTGACAGAGACTGATAAACATACTTGAATATTTTTAAATACGTACTTAAATAGATAATAACACCCAGACACACAACAAACACAAACGTTCGTCACATGAATGTTTGTCATGGATGGGGATCGAACCCACGACCTCCGGTACTAAAGGCAGGATCGCTTTTTACAAATAAATAAATAAATAAATATCCCTGGACATTATTCCACACAGCGCCATCTAGCCCCAAAGTAAGCTAATTAAAGCTTGTGTTATGGGATACTAGACAACGGATAAACATACTTAAATACATTTTCTTTTGTAAATACATACTTATTATACATAGGAGACACCCAGACCAGTACAAACAGACATGTTCATGCACACAAATGTTTGTACTGTGCGGGGATCGAACCCGCGACCTCTGGTGTAGTAGCCAACTTCTTAACCATTACACCAAGTCGGTCGTCAAAAACTATAAAGTTTATTAAACTACTAAGAATATAGGTAAATGAGATATTTCATTACCTATTATAGATAGATGCTGCTTCACGTAGTTTACATTCATAAAAACAAATTGGAAGTCCGTTTAATCATCATCTACTTTTGCTGTTGACTGTACCAAAAGGCCAGTCAAAATTATTCCGCCTCAAAGAGGCATCTCCAGTCATCTACGAGTATAAACCAACCAAAATTTAGCGCATCAGTGTTTTTAATCTTCCAAAGCAACTGGATTTAATCGGTCGATCCGCGATCAAGAAACCTCCTACTGATAACCAATTTCCAGGAGACGTAGTTACATAGTATGTTACTCCATTGTAATTGGTTCTCAGGCTCGATCCCTTGGAGATCGTGCGTAACAATGGCGTCTTCCTTTCCAATTACAAACCCAACGTTGCCAGTACAGTCACACATAATAAAAACGTATCTCTTATGCAACTATACTCTATTAATTATAGCATTAGACAGAAGTAAAAAGTGGTTGTTTTTAGAGTACACTTTGTGGTAAAAGTACAATAAACATTTTTACTTTTAAGATTTATGCCGAATTTATTAACTATCTAACAGCACTGGATGAGTGTTGTCACAGGTCAGATATAACATTCGTAATTGCAAGCTTAATTTATAGAAAATTATATAGCAATAATCAGTGCAAATATATAGCAGAAATTTAATGTATGCATGACAGTTGTAAGAATTTTAATAATAAATAATGATTGTTTTGAAATTTCGGTAATTTAATGATTTTAATTCAATGTTAGAACTTCAATAATGCTTCATTTAAATGTGATAATTTTCGTACCTATATATAAATTTGATATAATTCTAACAACTTAATGTTTTATTTGTAATTATTGCTATTGTTCTAATATGGATTCACTCTGAAATAAATGTTTTTAATTTTTTCATTTATTTATTAAAATCTTATAACATAGCAACTATCACACTTAATTGTTCTCATTTCAAGTGAAGTAGGTAACTTCAGAATATGAGGTCTTTGCTTAAATAAATTTCTTGCATAAAACTATATATTATGTTAAAAACCTAAAAGAAGCAGGGGTTTAGTATCCGAACACATTTTTACTGTCACTATAACTCTACCAAATCTAAAATGTTACATAATCCCTTCATACGTTGTGGCGGAAGTGGTTTTAAATTTCTATGAGCCTTATTTCTAATGTTTTATTGAATGGAGTATGAGTTAGACTGATTAACCTGGCCTGGAGCGCAATGGCAGTAATCCTGCCTAATGGAACATCATCAAAATCAAGATATTGCTACATTTTCGTTACGATTTATACCAAGAGAAGAGACCAGGTAGGGAAAAGTTTTTTCAATTGTAGCTTCAAGGCAAAGCGGTTGTGTGTTATTAAAAATACAGACACATTTCACTCTGCCTCTAAGCCTCTCTGAAAATTAAGAAAGGTCAATAAATAAATTGTCCAAGATTACTATAATTCCACTTAGAAGGTAATCGGCTTCAGTAACCCAGTAAGTCGCAGTACAAATGCGGAATCAGACAGTTGATCGATTGCCCAAGCCGGTCGGTGGCGTGCCTGCCCTGTATCCATCAGGCAGATAACGACCCGCGGGAACTTACCAAAGAGGTATGTTAGTTCGTTAGATAATTTAGTATAATTTATTGCCTTTACTTTAAATAAGATAGCAGCAGGCATGTTATAAATAAGTGTGGGATCTTTTAACAGAGGCACAGCGGATTCATCCGCCTGTGATTGAGCTGCTTCTGGATTCAAATACCTCAGAACACCTGAATAACACTGCTCTTACTGGTTCTTTCTTCTGAGAAAAGTAGCCATAGCTTATCGGGTCAACGTTAATTGGTTAGATTACTTTTTTTGCTGACTATGCTAGTTATAATTTAATTTTTTTTAACATTTCACGAAGCTTGTTTTAATATCTAAAGATAGAAAACTAGAAATTACTAATTTCGGACCTTGAGAATGAATAATCCCGCCCTTTAGAGCTAAAGCTATGCATAAGTTCTCTAAAAAATCTGTTAACTTTCTAAATTCAGTATGATACTAACAAGTAGGATCAGATTAACTTTTTACATACCGGGTGATTCACGAAAGATACTGTAAAGTAAACCTACCACATACTCGTACCTATATAATTTGTAGATCACCTACTCATGTGCATATTATGCCACATCATGTTCCTTACGGTTAATGCGAATACTTATGTAATGTACTGAAACTGTACTATTATAGAGATCCATATTTCCAGGCCTACGTTTCTTGGCACACCCCCATCAATAAGTTACTTATTTTACGAATGGTCTTTGAGTGGTCGAGTGGCACTCGAATCAGAAATCCCCTTATATAAATCCAACCACGAAGTCACTACTTACCACTTAAACGTTACGTAGTGTATTCGACAGTTTCTATTCCTTTTTGTTACAATTTAGTCGAGGTTTATCGATACCAACTAAAAACTAACTAACTAACTACTACTAACTTTTTTCCCCTTATATGGGATAAGGAAATATGACCTTTAAAATTGGTTACAACTGCTCATAGCAAGCGTATTTTATGAACACTTTTTTCAAAATATATAGGTAGGTTCCTGTGTATTTTTTATTAACTTTTTATTTGGGGTTGCTGAGAAAGGCCACCTGGCAATGAAATATTGTGATTGTACTCCTACGCTATTGTGATACACTTTTTTCGCGTACAATTAAAACATTTAATTTAAAATAGAAGTCGAGGTTTTTTTTATGTAATATGAAGCAAACGAGCTGGAAGGTCACGTGATGGAAAGTGATAACCTCCGCTCATGGACAACTGCAACACCAGAGGTGTCACCGATGCGTTGCTTGCCTTTTAAATGGGAATACGCTCTCTTCTTAGGCTCTGATGTCATACTACTTTGGAAATACCGCCGCAGGAAGATCATTCCATATCTTGGATGTACGCGGAAGATATTGACGCGAAAAACATACGGTTGTTGAGCGCCAGCCATCCAGGTGATGAGTATGTAATTTCGACATAAGTGGTGTCGTGCGATGACGAAATTCAGCGGCAGGTATAAGATCATGCAATTCTTCTGAGCACTCCCCATTCTAAAGACGGTAGAAAACGCAGAGAGATGCAACGTCTCTCCGTAGGACCAAAGGATCTAAGCGGTCGGAAATCAAAGGGTCGTTGACAATTCGAGCGACTCTCCGCTGTATACGGTCAAGGTTGCTTGTAAAAATAATGAAAGAAGAGAGCAACGCATTGGTGACAACTGCGGTGTTACTTTTTTTCATTAGAGAAGTTAGTCGCTTTTCACGCCATTCCTCATAAATAACATTTGTATTTATTTTAATGTTTTGTGCATGATACTAAAAACAATATTCAAATTAAATGTAATTTGAAATGTTAATCTAAGGAGTGGAATAAGCACCGTTATTTGAATACAAACTAAATGTTCTCCTTGCATGCGGCTAGTCGACTATCTCTAACTGCGATTACACTACCCCAGGGCCCAGTTTAAAATCTATTGGTCAGAAGTGCCCGATCTTACTCACAGGGTACGAACAATTCCAAACAGTTCTACAAAGTGTTTTGTAAACGGAGTTCATTTCCATACATCAATTGATGATTATTTACGTTATTCACGTTTTAATCATTGAATAACTACGTTAACTTAAAAAAAATATTTGACACTAAATATAAAAATACAAGGCCCGAATTCTCAAATTACAATCATAGTTAAGCAGCACTCAGAGGTTTTGCTGTGACTTTCATTTCTCCTTTCATGTGACAGGACAGCATCAATTCATCAGGGTTCTCCGCTTCGATTTCCGTTTCTAAATCGGAAGACAGGGTGGGAACCAGGGAACCGAGTTTGATGCCGCAGTAACTGAAAAAGCACAACGATGCCTGTATCAACAGTCACCAAGCAAACACGGAGAAATGGAATATATTACTCATATGATTTTTACTATTACAGCAATACTCTACTGCGTTTTAATTCGGGAGTACAGATTTATTTAAAAATAAAGCATTCAAACAGAAACTAAACGTAAAGTTAAGTTGAACTAATGAATAGGTCCATTTGGTTTCCTAGAACAAACTTTTGCTCCACTACAACATGGTTCCTCGAATCCTGTCTCTATTTCGATAGGATAAAGACTTAAATTGTAATGTATGTAAGGCCAACGGATTTTAATATGGGAAAGAGATTATGTGAAATAAAACCTCCTTGCCGGCCGAATAGAACGGAAAATAAGCTACCGAAGCCATAGACTGCATGGGTTGTTCCTAGAACACGGTATAAACAAACGCAAAAGGGAAACATTACATAATATATTTGGACAAATACTCTACATTTAATTATAAAAATTGGAGGCATAAAGTCGTATGGTCAAATAGTAATAAGTTGAACTGATACATTAAATATATTTAGTGGCATAAAGCCCGATGTCAACATTTAAAAAAAAAGTATTTTTTTCGCAATTTAGAAACTTTGTTTCAAAATTTTAATTATAAAGCTAGGAAAGTACTAACTCAGCCTGAATAAGGGATAGGGAAATAATTCACGTGCTGTTGAAATTGTATACTTATTGAAATATTTGACGACTTTTATTTTACTCTATCCTGTAAAGTTGGCAAAGTCAGCATCCACTCTTATGCATCTAAGCTCCAGATATATTAAGCGAAGATTCAGCGCCATATTCAGAGAAATATGTTTCCATTGCTAACAACAGATCAAAATAATCGAAAAGTAAACTTGTATCCTACAGTAGTTCTACCAGGAGTTCCTGTCACGTAAACTGCGATAGTGAACTTCAGAACGTCTACCACGAGTTGCCACTTTAAATTTACGCTTAAAAAAAACGTATTAGGATTTGACATTGTCATGTCATGTCATGTCCAATCCCGATACAATTTTTTGCCAATCCAATACGAATTGCCACCATAAATTTCTGTTATCGTTCGTGTCAAAAGTTGTATTGGGTTATGACATGACAAGACGTAACGATGTCAAATCCACATACATTTTTTACACGAACGATAATTTAAATTCAAATTGGCAACTCGTGGTAGACGTACTGAAATATGTATGCTATTTTCGGTTCCATTTTTAACGGTGTCTTAAACAAAAACGTCAACGCGGGCAGTGTGGAGCGGCTGTCATTGGTTGGTTGGACTCATGGTAGACATACAGATTATACAGAACTGTAAAACCCTTGCAATACTATGCAGTTATAGCTTTGTTTATTTTAGCATTTTACAGTGTTTTTTTTTATATATAAAGATAGAAAAAATCGAAATTCGGACCTTCAATTGTCGAATTTTTAGACATGAAAACCAACATTGTAAAATGCTAAAATAAACAACGTTGTAATATTTTTTTTTATATTTAATAAATTTCTGTTATCGTTCGTGTCAAAAGTTGTATTGGGTTATGACATGACAAGACATAACGATGTCAAATCCACATACATTTTTTTACACGAACGATAATTTAAATTCAAATTGCAACTCGTGGTAGACGTACTGAAATATGTATGCTATTTTCGATTCCATTTTTATCGGTGTCTTATACAAAAACGTCAACGCGGGCAATGTGGAGCGGCTGTCATTGGTGTAGACTCATGGTAGAGATACAGATTATACAGAACTGTAAAACCCTTGCAATACTATGCAGTTATAACTTTGTTTATTTTAGCATTTTACAGTGTTTTTTTTTTCATATATAAAGATAGAAAAAATCGAAATTCGGACCTTCAATTGTCGAATTTTTAGACATGTAAACAAACATTGTTAAATGCTAAAATGAACAACGTTGTAATCGTTTTTTTTATATTTCATTATTATTATTTAGTAACTTTATTTAACTGCTAATTGTGTAGGGTATGTTACTATCAATTAATTAAATGTATGCCTTTATTAAAAAAAAAATGCAATTAAATAGCATATTTAACCGAAACTTTAAATATTTGTTAAAATATTTCTTTCGGATGTTTGAAAGTTAGCCTGAGAACATTGATGAAATAACGTTGGCTTGCATCATAAGCATATACTAGAAAAATTCATTCGCTGCAGTAAGATTTCGGTAGCTCAGTGGTTAGAGCAGCCACTCGGATTGTGGAAGACGCTGGATTAGTATCCTGCCTGAAATCTTGAAGGTCCGAAAATCGTTTTTTACTAGTTTTTTTATCTTTAGAATACTATGCAGTTTTTGAATGCATGCTTACGCATGGCACAGGCAGACACTCCTAGCTTAGTTTGAATGCCAAGCCCTGATCGCGTGCAAGGCTGAATGAATAATGAGAAAGAGATGAAGAAACGTATTGCAAAGCAGTGGCAAAGCCAAGCGGACATTAAACTGTCGTTAGCCACTACGTACGGCCACTGTTTTATTAAACTGTCCTTAGCCACTACGTACGGCCACTGTTTTATTAAACTGTCGTTAGCCACTACGTACGGCCACTGTTTTATTAAACTGTCGTTAGCCACTACGTACGGCCACTGTTTTATTAAACTGTCGTTAGCCACTACGTACCGCCACTGTTTTATTAAACTGTCGTTAGCCACTACGTACGGCCACTGTTTTATTAAACTGTCGTTAGCCACTACGTACGGCCACTGTTTTATTAAACTATCGTTAGCCACTACGTACGGCCACTGTTTTATTAAACTGTCGCTAGCCACTACGTACGGCCACTGTTTTATTAAACTTGTGTTAGCCACTATGTACGGCCACTGTTTTATTAAACTGTCGTTAGCCACTACGTACGGCCACTGTTTTATTAAACTGTCGTTAGCCACTACGTACGGCCACTGTTTTATTAGTCAAGCAACTACAATATAGAACAGGTTTGATTATTAGTTCAAAAATACCTAAATATCTAGTCTCAATATTTGTATGTTCAGATAATGAAGGCTGGATTGAAATATGGGTAGGTGTTTTAGATTCATAATTATACAGAATGAAAGGGTTTATTAGCTAAGGCCACTGGACAAGTTGCTGATAAGAGCTAGCTCATAAATATTGCTAAATACATACTTTAATAAATGATAACACCCCGTCACAGAACAAACATATCCATCACAGGAATACTCGTATTTTGTCCTTGGTTGAGATTGAACAAACCTCCTTCGGCGCCTTTGGACCTGTACGCCCACTGGCCAGGCCATTAAACGCACTGAGGTATCAGCAGGCCATTGGCCCAGCTAAGCGAGGATAGCACTGTCCTATCACAAAGATTGATGCGCCTGCTGGCGGTCCGATCCATCAGCTCTGTGAGCTGGAAACATTCAACCATTTATTTTCAATTTAGATTAATTTTCCTATAAAGTTGGGTAGCTAGCTGATGTTAAGTTGAGTGTGATGCTGGTTTAGAAAAGGGTTCCGTTTTTATAAATTCATAAAAAATAAAGTTTTTCAAATATTTGGAGCTTTTGTACAAAAATAAATATACAATGTAACCCGTTCGTAGTGTATCTAACTCAAAAATCGTACACTAGGATAAAACCATCAAAAAAATTGGAGCCCGCAACTTAATAATTGTAAATTTTACAGGAGTTTCTTGAAAACTAGGTCGTGAACCTAAATAATTTTAAAATGAATTTAAAAAACTACACTATTATTGCTACATATTATAATTCATCAGAGCATTGCAAACATTAAATAAATTCGCTAAACAGATATTAAAAGAGGACAACAAGAAGACACAGGTTTAAAACTTTTTTTACTGTCTAACCGAAGATGAAAACAGCCAGTGCTAAAATTCTTTTTCCAAACCGAGAAAGAAAATAATAATAAAGAGAACGACACAAAAGTTTCCACGCGGAAAATTTAAAACGTTTCGCTTGTGTTTTTACCGAAACGAGATAAACGTGGCCTGTCGTTTGAGACGAGCCTCAATGATTGATTGAAATTTTCGTGTTCTTCCAACTAACAAAAATTAAGCTTTTTATCAATTATAAGTCTGTCCGGCAAGTTTTTGTTCTTTGTTGGCGAACAGAGTTTACGTTTAGTACTTAATTGTTACAGTTCAATACATCTACCACGAGTCTACGTCACATAAATAACGAAAGTTAATTATATCAATTACTTGTACTTAAATCATTTTTAGTTTCATTACTATTCACCAGAGGCGCTCAGTAACCCGGATGACTCGCAAACTCACTGCCCCAGGACAAAAGGCAGGAACATTAACCATTACACCAACAGGCCAGTCACCCAACCAACAACCCTTTATTTATGGTCCAAATCATTTTTGACATTGACAAACTAATTCCCTTTGTTGGGCGATATCCAAAAGTTTGTTTGCGCGAGATTTATCGTTGGACCGTCTCCCCGTCAGCGAGTGCGAGTTTGAAAGCGAACTGATATAACGTAGAAGCGTAATGCACTTGCAAGGGGGATACTGAAGTTATCCACTGTTCATTTCTAAATCTTATTTTAAGTGAACAAGGCCTGCTTGAAGAAACTTGTAGGTTATATGGTTTTTAACCCTTCTCTATTTGCGAATTTTCGTAGTAAATTACCTTAAATTGTTCTGACACAGCACAACAGTGTCTTCTTAACGAACGAAGTATTTTAATTGACTTAATTGTTTTTAACTCAATCGCACTTTAATGTTTCATAAGAAAATTAACAAACTTATAACGGGATCACGCAGCAGGCCAGCAATACAGGAGCCGGAGCGCCGGGATTCGTCACACAATATTTAGAAGTAGATGTAGTTGTGGAATAGTTAATAAAAGATCAGCCAATCCAACGACTTGTTTATTAAATAGGATAAAAGTATAGGTAGGAAAGAAGAACTGTAACAAAATAACAATAAATGAATACAAAGAGTCCTAGGTAATGTAAATAGGTATGATATGCTTACCCCGATACACGGGTTCCTGTTACTTATAACTGTTTTAACTGTTTACAAAATTGGTTATTTAGAGTATTTAAAAATACACCATCACGTAAGTTATACTAGTTAAACTGGTAATCTGGTAAAATGCTCACAAACTGTTCAGTACGATGGTTTTGGTAGGACTGAATCAAAAAAGCTGCGCATGCAATGCGAAACAAAAATCGAATTGAATCAAATTTGAAAACAAGTACAAAATACTTTTAATGGCCAGCAGTTAAACCATGAAGTTTCCAGCGATCGTGGAGGTTGTAACGTCCATGAGACTGAAGGGAAACGGCATCGTTACAAACTGTTCTGCGAACAGCCTTGAACCGCTCCGGTTGTCTTGAAGTCAAGACGAGCCGTACCGGTTCAGCATGAGACTGGCCACATTCCTTGCAGTCTGTCTCAACGGCAAGACGCATTTTGAAAAGCTACACGATCTTTTTTACTCTTAAAGTAAAGTATTCAGAACAGAACTGATTCTATAGTTTTAGTGTTCACTGGCGGCTGTTGTCTATGTTGGAACTTGCGATACGCCCCGATTGGCCACTGAACCAACAAAATGTTCACCGAAGATTTAGTATTGACTGCACGTTTGGTAACAGTGCTAGTACTCACATGCATACCATTCGGGGTCGGATTCATTAAATTTGTACGGAAAGTACGAGTTGGTTTTATGAACGATCACACAACCTTACAAAAACCTGTTAAGAATGAGTTTGAACATCCAAATTAGATAATTAAGTTGCGTAACATGTTACTACCTGAAGAAATCCGCTGAATTTTATAGTTATCGTTTAACTCTTAATGTAAAACAGTTTTTTGTATAATTGGAACTACGATTATAAGACGGTGTACTAAATGCGTTACTGTGCCGTGCGCTTGGTCTTACTAACGCATTTAGTTAATAATTTACTCATCTTCCGTTATGAATAATTTATATAGTAAACTTGATTCCTGTACTCTCATTGGGTTAATTTGATGTACAGAGGCGTTCACATCAACCTTTACAAAATCATTGCAAACTGGGTCTTGTGTCAGCAGTCCATGAGGTTAAGCAGCAGCCTCTATTTGAAGGTTGATGTGAACGCCTAGTGCAGTGAATCATCACTGTGGCTATTATTTTTTATACAAATAATTTCAATTAAAAAAATAAAATGTACGCATGTTCAATAGCTGCTACAAATAAAGATTTGCCTGTAGATTTTCACATACCCCTTTTGAGAATTTAGTGGCACCCACGATACGGAGAATGAGTGTTTCAATTCGTGCATTCCTTGTCATTGTTTATTAACGGGCATTCACAATACACGGAATAAAATTTATACGTGCATTTAAACGAAAAATTCATTCAGCGAAAACCATTTTAAAGTAATTCTAACAAATGTGGTCCACAAATAATTTTCGTGTCCATTTGGGCTTCAGGCGGTACATCAGCAATACGACGTTGAAATAATGGTTTAAGCAATAAATTATATAAACGTTCATGCATCAGAGTATAGCATCCGTGACTCCGCGTGTTTCATGATAGAGTGAGACCATTAGGTACCTCAGAACCTGCGCTCAAATTCTGCTATTTAACCTATAGAACCGTAGTACCTGACTTTGTACACCGTATTCATCACTTGACGACTTCTGACATTTGATCCATTCCAAAACTGTCAAAAACACGGCATTCGATTGCAATTTTATTTTGTGTGGATTAATAGCAGAATCCAGGTCCTTGTCACAATGATCAAAGAGAGCAAGAACACTTTTAAGAAACTTAATAAATTACAGTAACTATGATATAAAATTGGGATAGTGTACGACCAGATCATTTTACCCCGAACTCTGCTTTTGAAATAATTCTTAACACATTCTTTAATTTGAAGTAACATACATATCTGATAATCTCAACATAATTATTATCTACAATTGTAATTGACTGGTTTCGTAGATACTTACATGGGCGCCGGCATGATGCATTCGTGCTGAGAATGCATTCTCGTCATGGTGCGACCTTAGTGCCAGTGTACGGAACTTTATTGTGCTTGGAGTTAGTAAAATTTTCGATAAACATAGCACCTGATATAAAAATCGAGATCTGACGCTCGAAAAACTCCCTACCCTAATTAAATTCCATTAGGGCGAGACACCATCTGTCTGTAATTTGAAAAAGTGAACTCTTTAGCTTTCCTTTTAAAGTAACCCAAGATCTGCGATTAAAACAAAGGGTGTAGAGGGCGGCGCATAATAAAGGGCCTGGTACACTTACGCTCCAATAAACTTTAGCGACTTCTTCAAAAAGTGTTGTAAGAATAATATTGAAGTAATTACAATACCTGATGCTGAGGTGGTTTAGCAATGGCAACAGGCAAAGAGGTTAGAGTCTACCGCCACTTACAATCCTAACGACTGTCCAGAAAATGAAGAATCTCTCATGGGTAGTTGATGACGTACACTGCTGCAACAAATGGCCCATCATAACTAAGAAAGGCGGTAGGCATAGAAGATAAGATGAGCCCCAGCTCTTGACAATAAACACTGTTAATTTCTGAAAATCATTTTTGTTGTTTGTTGTTTAAATCTCATTGCTTATAAACTAGCTGCTCCGATGGATGCTATCCTGTCTGAAATACGGGAATCTATAGAAATGAAGACAGTTTTGTGAGTCATGTGTTTTATCTATTTTTGTGTCCTAATAAAGTAGTCTCAACTTGACAGGAAAGATGGCAGATATCAGGCTCTAATTAATTTGGACACAGGCTTCGCCTTTCGTTCCTGACATTGTGACGTTGTAACAACTCTTAATGTATCTTTTAAATGCCTACTTAACTGTTCATTTTTCAGAATATCAGTACCTTTTACATAAATTTTCCTTACGTAAACTGCGATACTTTACTACAACAACTTGTATTACATTCTTAGTAACATGAGCCGCTGTACCGTCATCAGGTACACAAACGTCAACTGCCGCTAGCAACCGTCAGGCCTTATTTACGGAGGCGCGGGACGTTGCGCGAATTCAAACATACTCGTATGGCGTTGTAGGTGATGATATGATATGAGTGCTTTAACACGGAGAAGCAATTTTACACGCGTTTGCTTGAATAGGAGCGTTTCATTTAAAACAAACGCGTGTAAACCACATGTTTGGATTCAGTGCGGGCTGCGCCGCCTATCGCAACGCGTGACGCCCCGCGTCTCCGTAAATCAGGCCTCATCGGTAAACACATGTTGGCGTACTGAAGAGTTGAAATCATTGTTAATTGCCTACTTTAAATCAAATCTGTTAGATATGGTTTAAAGAAGGACTCATACGCACTGAACCATCAATATAGGAGTAAATTTTAAAAAGTGGATTGTAGATTTTCTTCCTGAGGCAAATAAATGAATATACTAGTAACCTTCCATTTGGATAAGAAAAGTTATGCTCGAAATCTTTGCAAAATGCTTACTTACAGAAGTATTACCATCAAGGGGACTGAAATCATTCCGAACATCTAGGTTTGATAATAACAAGAACTGGCAACGTTGGAAAATTCCCGAAGCAAATTTTTCGACTTTCCCCTTTTGTACTTCCTCTTAATTTAACTCGGCAGTTTTTCAACGTCCAAATCTGTGCTTTGCTCTTAATAACAATTAACCTAATTTTGTATTCTTCATCTTACTTTAGCAAATAGTGCAGCTTTCTTTTGTTTGACATACTGTTTACCTAGAAAAAATTATATTATATGGTATACACAAAGATAGAAACTAGAAAAAAATGACCCGGTTCTCGGGGTCAAGTGGCACGCGAACCCGCGTCTTCCACAATCCGGGTGGTTGCTCTTTCAACTGAGCTATCGAATTTTAACCATTAAGAAACCAGTACGTCTACCACGAGTGGCCACTTTTAATTTACGTTATCGTTTAAGTAAAAATTTGTATAGCAACTCGTGGTAGACGTAATGGTGAATTTGTTTGGTGTATTATACGTTGTAGTACATTTACGTAAGTACGTTTATTCACCCGTATGTCTACTCTGTGGCAGCCTACAGACGGATTTCGTTGTAGGGGCCGGCCTAGCAAAAGGTGGAGTGACGACTTGAGAGAGCATGAAAAGGACTAGCAGTCCCTGGCATTAAATCGGGACACGTGGAGAGACTTGGGAGAGACCTTTGCCCAGCAGTGGGACATTACGAGTTAAAAAAAGTCTACCATGAGTTTCTGTCAGGCAAACTACGATGGTTGACTTCAGATATTTGCATACCATTTTTTTGTTCCATTTATACTAGGGGCGCTTTACCGAAATTGCGGTCAACGCGAACGCTAGCGGCTTTTATTTTATTTTATTAAACTCATGGTAGACATATTGGTATATGCTGAACAGAAACCATACCTGTAACAAAATATAACAAAGTCACTTTAGAAAATCCTTGAAATCAACTGAAGCATTATATTATCTATCAATATTTAACGTTCAATTTAGAAACTGTCGACAATACATCACCGAAATTCAATAACCAAAACATCTGTAGCATGAAGTTTGGTGATAAACTTCGGATGTAATTCTAAGTTTGAACTGCTTTGTAACTATTAAACTGATAACCATTCAACTGTTGGGTTATGTCCTAAAGTTTTACCAACTGTCACCACAAGGCCTAGACAAGTACAGTCAGCGTCGCAAGTTTGTGATTGGTATAGAAAACGTCACCTAGTCGTTCAGGAATAGTTTTGGGTGGTTTTCAGCTGAATCAGAGTTTTGGACGACGCGAATAATATCTAATAACATTTTGTAATAGTTTTAAAATATTTGACGCGATTCAAATTGAATGTGACCCGTGGTATTTACGAGTATTAGTATCCAAAACGCTAATCAAAGGTTGAGTTTTTTTTTCCTTTCTAAGAAAGGAACAGCTATACATGTGAGGACTGCTTAGCTTTGATTGAAGTTTGTGGATTCGGACGTAACAGTTACAAACAAGCAATCATTTTTTTTTTGTAAAAAAACATGTTGGCCAAATCAATTTGCTGTATATGCAAGATTGCAGAGGCCATTAATAATAAAAAAAGAAAAACACCTAACTTTTACACAAATTATAAATAGTGAATATGTATAGTTATAGAACATGGTCGTATTATTACTTTAACTAGCGTGATTTATAATCATTTTGTTTATTCATGTAGAGTTTTTTTTTAAGCTAATATATTCTTAAAACCTTTTCCTACTACCCTGTAAGGAACAAGTTTTTTTCTATGCTAATGGATTAAAGGTATCAAGCGGTTAGATTTTTTAATACATTACCTAGTAACTTAAAAGGAAATATCAGACAGAATCATTTTCATGGACGGACTACACCTTAGTCTGTCCATGAAAATGTATCTACTGGAGTAGGGTTTTTATAGTGCAGAGGACTATTTTATTACTATTTATAAGTAATTGAGATAACTAGGTTTTTATCTTGCTTATTGAATGATGTTTATAATTTCAATTTGAATTTTTACCCTGCATTAAAATATTTACTGTATTTTTTTGTTTTAAACTAGCTAAAATTTTTATTTCCTACATAAATGACATGATGCTGTAAAGCTAACCAACCATGGCCAAAATTTGAACAGTGACTGCAACCATTCCTTAAAATTTGAAATTCCAAAGCTTCCGATTTTTGACAAGCATCGCACCTGTTACGTTCTTTGTGAGGGCTTAATATAAATTCCACCAAGTGACCTTATTTACCAGCTAACCCTCCCGATGTAGTACTGCTGCGTGAAGTTATTATTCACATTGAGAAGCTATTAAACTGAGGGGCGAGCGGGCTTCATTAGGCGACGACGTCAGCACCGCGGTTCGGGGTACGTGAGGAGAATGCGACAAGTTGGACTTATGATGAGGAACGATGAAAGAATGAGATGATATAGCATTCGATATTATATTAACAAAAATTCTTTAAACAATTCGAGACACACTTTAAGCCACCTTAAGGCCTACTAGGATAAGCGATAAATACGAGTATGTTGCGACATCAACTGGGACCAACTAGACTTAAGGTTTTCAACACAAATGTTCGTAACATTATTGTTTTTCCAGGTAATAATAACCGAACCTACGAACCGGAATTTTGTATTTTATTCTGTGCCATCAATCTTTTAAATCAGCCTTTACTGATCTATATTACCGTTATAAATTGTTTTAAACTTTCATGGTCACTAACATTAGAATAGTTTTAATATAACATTAGAACAGTTATATTATTATAGTCAGTGATCATGGCACTTGCAACAGTGCCGAAATATCGTAAAATCGAAAACAAAAAACACGTTAAGAAACCCGTAGGTAATTAATAACTATTATAATATATACCGTTACCCTAAATAGCAGACACGTTTCTGTTAAATGACAAACCGGACAAATTGGAAAGAAATGACGTACGCTGTCACGACGTCCAGTCCAACCCCCAAATGGTTACCAGTTTCTGCGGCGTGACGCGACCCTTCCTGACGCATCTCATCTGACGTTCTCCCGGGAAGTTTTAATTTAGTTTGAGACGTGACTGAACAGACAAGTGGCAGTTATTATGACATGGTTTAACTGGATTTGTTAATGAATTAATTCAGAAAAGATTCAGATTTATCTAAATAGTTTTCTTAGCGCCACAAGGCATACTAGAATTGAAAATAACTTAAAACAATTAACTTTGGTTCTATGTATTAGCCGGGACTTGAACCGCAACCCACCGGGCGACTGCTTTTCCATCTAAGCTACCGAACCTTTAGTATATCAGGCGAAGTCTGCTAGTGTATTTTACGTAGTAAGCCAACATTGTTTCATCACACCTTTCAAAATCCGAGAGAACGAGTATTTTTGAAAATATTTGATTTTCGATAAAGAGGAAACTACATAAAATGTTATTAAATTCTGCTTACATACAAAACCCGTCGATATAGTAACAACGTTAATTGTGTAACTAATTTGAAAACCAGCGTATTATCGCAGATTACTTGATAGTTACTCCGTAACAGATAAATCACAACATAGAAAATGTGTCAGGCATATTACCCTATAATAAGCCTTTTACATTTCAATAACACCTCACAGAAGAGATTTAATTCGAAATATTCGCCAGACAGCAGACCAATGGTCATGGTCTCGAAGTAAGGATAAATATCATTGTGTTACAAGATACCAGACAAGGATTTCCCCAAGCTCACTGAGCCAATTCACAAAAGTGTTGAATTGACCCGATCCGGAATCCAACCACGCAGGTTATGGCGAGAAGCCGAACTACAATGCATTATGCCAATCATATCGTCATAAAACTATCGTTCTGAATCTTGAATTCCTTTGAGAATTTTGCTTTAAGTATTTCCCGTTAACGTTACCTCTACCTGTAGGTTGTTTGGGATATATTTGGATAAAAATAACACCGCCTGATAGTAACATAATTATATCGTCACGTTTCTTTGTATAATATTTTTTATGGCCTCAACATACTGCATTTACAGCCCAATTTCAAGTAATGTTGTAGGGCGACATATTATGGCCGGTGTTGTATTAATATTTAGTTTCTTCCGTCAAATCTATATGTAAAAAGAGACACACAGAAGCGGTTGGCCGGTAATGAAAAGTAGACTAAAAATTCTGTGTCTGATCATTTGAGTTAATAGCTATTATAACTTATCTTTTCATGATAATGTCTAGTAGCCCAGACGCGGGCGCACCTGTCGCGTAATAAGCGCGATATTGCCTCGGACGCGGGTTTCATGTAGCAATCTGCGCCGTTCTACTTTTATGGCGAGCTTAATGCGAACTTGATATATTAAAGGTTTTGTGTTCAAGAGAGCATCGCGGCCTAGTGGTTAAGTACTCCAACTCGGATCGCAGATCTTTGGGGAGAGAGGAACAGGGTGTACAGTTCCTCATCCACCATTGAAAAGGGAGGATCCTCCGACCAGACGGGTGTTCTGTCTGGTGGGCTACTGCCCGACGGTTGTTGTCGGGTTCTTGTATTTTAGGTTCGATCGCTCGGATAACTTTGATATCGCGATGTAGGATACGATAGTTCTTAGTTCGTATGTGGCGAGATAGATGTCGCTACATCACTCCCCTCCGAGACCGGAGGTCAATAGTGGAACGTTCCAATGACAGTCGGAGCCAGATGCCGCATAGTTCACAGTGAGTTGGAACTGTCTGCGGTGATGCCCCAGTGAGTCGGGGTGATGCTGCAAATGCTCCAGTGAGTCGGAGTGGTGCAGTGCTGCGTAGTGGCTGGCTGCTGCTTCGACCAGGAGAGAAGTGCGTCTCTGCTTACTGACCGGCCGAAGTGCAGTGTGCTGTGCCAAGGTCGCTGAGAAGGCTGGCTGTATGACTCGCTGCTCGAAAGCTCGAGGAAGTGATGATCACGTCGGGGTCACCAGTTTGGGGAGAGAGGAACACGGTGTTCAGTTCCTCATCCACCATTGAAAAGGGAGGATCCTCCGACCAGACGGGTGTTCTGTCTGGTGGGCTACTGCCCGACGGTTGTTGTCGGGTTCTTGTATTTTAGGTTCGATCGCTCGGATAACTTTGATATCGCGATGTAGGATACGATAGTTCTTAGTTCGTATGTGGCGAGATAGATGTCGCTACATCGTTAGGTCCCGAGTTCAAATCTAGCCAGAACCAAAATCTTTGTGTTAATTTTTTAATTTCCGACTAACTCTCCGGTGAAGGAAAACATCGATAAAAAACCAAATCAACCCGGATAGCCGCGGAAGGCTCACCACCTACCACGTTGGGTTCTAATACCATTGGTGAAAAGTGGGCTTCTGCGTGTTCCGTTCACCATTACGGCAACAGTCACTTGCCTCTGACTACCCCGTTTGAGATAAAGTCGTGATGGTATGTTGTGTGTTATGTTTGTGTTTAAAATATCTACTTTATAAGCTTTGAGTTTCAGGTTTCAGTGTGCAATGTAACCCTAGCATTTGTGGACAGCCTATGTACGAGTTTATTGATTTAAACGCTTTGCTAGTTGGCAAGGTATCTCTCTCTCTCTCTCTCTCTCAAGGTACTCAAAATCCGGAGTTCTTGGGGTCAAAACCCAAAGAAGGATCATTTATGTACTTGTCATTGCACCAATTTGCATTTGGCAACCGTGAGATGAAGCTACTTAACCCATCAGTTATAGCGACACGTCTTGATTGTACCGATCGCGATTGTGAGGCCACAGGTTTTTCAAGTAAGTACAAAGTTTAAAATACTAGGGCAGGTAAGGCGTGTTTTTGTTTCTCCGGAGCATGGCCCGTAGTCTTGATAACCAACCTGAATTCGCTGACTATTTAGCAGGTGGGACTTAGACAGTGACAGTACTCAGCAAGAACAGAAATTATGATAAAACAAATCAACTGTAATCTTAAACTTTGTACTTTATATATTTTTTTTACTTTACCTGTAGGTTACCTGGCAGAGATCGCCATTGATGATACAAATACAAATATCTTTATTGGAAAATGTAGGTACATAGGTTGGTGTTAGGTTTAAAGGTGTGTATACAATCGTTGATTATGAAATAAAAATTCAAAATTCAAGTTACCGAATGAAAACAAAAAATAAAATGTCAATGTCAAATTTATTCAGTTAAATGAGATGTCATGACAAAATATAGATTTAAATAATTAGGGGATTAATTAAAAAAATGAAGGAAAAATTACAAGTCATATCAACAACACCCATCCCAAACATAATAAAAATGACAGCATTAAAACTATCAAATTTAACTAAATGTCAGAAAATATTAATAAATAAATTGAGCTTTATTATTTACTCTGTCAAAAAATCTGTTAAGGAAGTAAGTATCTGTAAGAAAGCCTGCTGTTGTTTAAAAGGCTTTGTCAATTAGCAGATTCATTAGCTTTTTTTGAATACCAAAGAAACTATTGCTAAAGAGTGTAGTTTTATGTTCAAGTACACATAATTCGTTCCCGTGTCCTCGTCTGTGGTTACTTTGTGGGTTATGGTCTGCTTAACAAATACTGCAACTTCATAAATATATAAGGATGGCAGTGTCAAAATACGAAGCTGTTTAAAAACTAGATATTAAATATCAGTTTTATTGGAGGAAAGTCGCTGATATTTTACATTATTTTAAAATTACTCAGCTGTAAGTTTCTATATTAATGTAAAATAACATCTATCTTTCTATGTTAACACGTTTAGGTTCACTTGGTTGAGCAACGACGTCACTGCTCTCTAAAGTGATTGCGAGTGTGTAGGAATGTTAGTTGAACACAATCCCCAGTATTAAGTACACTTAAAACTAACCGGTTTACGACCCATATGATCGGAATATAGTAACTTGTTGCTGTTGGCCGAGAGCCAAACGGATGGGCTACCGCTCGTGTGGACTACTGTCCACTCTTGTCGATGCAATGCATGGCCCAGCCAAGAGGAAAACGTCACTAAATCTCTGCACGTAAAGAGCTACAACTTGTATGAAAATGAAAAAGAAGCCTTCGTTGTCATATACGTCTATCGTACCTACTAACCGTCAACCTACTTTCTCAGGAACATATAGATAATTTTACTTGTATCATGTTAAAAACCATCCCTTACAGCTTATTACATAGAATTACGAAATTTGGCATGAAGCAATAATTACAAGTTACTGGACGGACATGTTACATCATAGACCGCATCGTTGTCTTACCACGAGGTGCAATTGCGATCATATGACTGTCTAGTCTACTATAGAAAAGAGGAAAATCGCAAAATCGCAAAATTTTACCATCGAGATCGCAAGATAAAAAAATCTACGATCAATAATACACCTTGCATCTTTATAAACACTAATATTGTTAGAGAACCGTTTACACGAAGAGATTTAGAAGCGTGTTGCTTTTGCCTGGATCTCAAATTGCACGGTGTACCGATTTGGTCAAAATAACTTGCAATATCTTCCATTCGAAATTTGGGACGCACCTAAAGCACGCGCACAGGGGTGAGAGCGACATCAATTCCCAAATCCTGAGAAGTGTAGAGGATGCCGGCCCGATAGGTAAGTGGTTTACTGTAGCTGAAAAACAGAGGGTTAAGATCGCAATTGACTTAAATAGATGGATTTTTAATGAAACTTAGAATTACAAAATATGGCTGATTTAATGTCTGCTGGCATTTTCTACCAGTCAAACGTAGGATTAAGGTAATTTCGGAATAGAAGAAGGAGAACGAGAAGACACAAAGACTGAATTAATAATCTAACTAAGTTTTAGCTTGCAAGCTTGGCTTTTACTTGCAGGACTTAAATTTCATAAACAGGTTGTAAATTTATTATTTAAAGCATACATTGGAGTTGCCATTTCATAAAAAAGGTAGAGCCGAAACGTATAGGTAATTCAATACCTGCGTATTTGTAAATTCAATGAATGAGCCGTAAAATGAGATATCAATTTTGCGTTGCTTATTGCAATTATTGGAAATTCCGCGGATTAATTAAATAGCGCAGTTTGGGCATGCACCGCTAATGAGAAGGGTATCTAGCTACATTTACAAATGTAATTATGTACCTGTGTGTAATGAAATTCACTCCTGATATGTAACGTACATACTCGTATGTACCACAATATCCACTGTTGTTTCAATACCTTTTGCTTTCAAGTCACTCAGGTTTAAAACCATACTTATATTGTTGGTCCTCTTCCGAATTTTTGGTGGATCCTAAGCTTAGATGAATAGCTTTCAAGGCCAGCCAAGATAACTGTGGTAAATATATTATATAATATAATATGTTATCAAATTTTTGTTCACATTCTTTTTTTTGGCAAGTTAAATGTTTTCTTTTGTGATTATCTTTAGTGAGATCACGATAGGTGAGATTATGGCATGCAGATAGTTGTAACAAACATAAAAATTTGTACAAACGTTGGGAAATCTTGAATTTGTTCGTCGAGTGCGAATCTGCGAGGGATATTAAGTACAAAAAAAAGTATTAACTCAAAATCATCATAGACAATATTAGTAAAATCTGTGTATGTCAAGGTGTTTACATGCCGAGTGCATTCAAAATACATTATAGATGTTGAGTAAGTAACTTACTTAATAGATATCTATTAAGATTTTGAAATTTTGTGTCTTAAGCTACTGTCTGCTTCACTTATACATTTTATAATGTCTTGGAAAACCTGTAATTAGCTTTATTGTTAACTAGTGCTATAATTGTATTATTATTTAACAACGCCGTTGGTTTTCATAATAAAATAAAAAATAAAAAAACGTTTTAAGCTATACGATCACTAAACCAATACTAAATTAGTTTTACCGTAGATTTATCATTTAAAATGATATTATATATTATAGAATTTCTCAAACTTTAACATACCAGTAGCAATTGAAGTAATGAGGTCATCTTGTTTTTGGCCGGATTCATGTCAACTTAATGTACTTGTCACATCGTTTGAACCTAACTACTCCTTGTCGTTTTTGGGCAAAAAAGAGTTTATAATAATAAAGAAGGTACCGTTGATGGTTTTGAAAAATGTTTTACTAGTTGACTGATTAGTTAAGTTTTTGATCCCTTCAGTCGTCATTAATTAGCCACTCGTAGTTACAGAGTTATTATTGAAAAATCAATGAATACATACAAAGACGGTTGTTAAACCAATTGTTGGTCATTGCAGAATCTGGATACATTTCTCCCTGTAAATTATCCTTTCATAAACGTAGGAAAACGTTTCGCAGTATTAAGACTGTCAAAATGACACAGTAATAGCGATGCCATAATGATTAATGCAAACGCTTTACACCGGTATCGTTCATCCGCAGCTGGTACTTGCAACCTCGACCACGAGACCAGCTGGCACTCTTCCAGCAGCAACAAGTACTGTATTTTACCCACCACGTTAATTGCGTCCCGAGTGTACACACGGCAGACCTAAAGCTTTGAACATAGGCACCTTAAGCTGTCAACTGAAGAACCATTTTGCAATGGTGTTTTAAACGATGACCTGTGGTACGGAGGGCCGCAATTAGTTATTCAGATAGCTGCTGCGATTTTGAGGACGTTGAATACCAGCAGTTCTCGCCTGCCTTGGTAAGATAATTATCCAGCGGTTACTTTAAGAACTAATGTTCTTACTTGCATGTTTATTCCGTGGGGTGGAAAACTATTTTAACGCGTATCGCAATTACATATTCAAGTTTGCTTGCCGATGTCTCGTTCGTTCGTTGTACTATCCACGCTCACAAATACACGTTGTTTTTTCAAATTTTGTTACTTACATCTTAAATAACTTCTTCTTATTTATTTTTATTTTATTTATTTATTTATATAGCATGTAACTTGTAGGCTTACAAAGCAAAATATAAATAAAAACCACAATGTCAAAGAAAAATAATAATACAACTTACATTCACAGATTACATACAATAGTCATTCAAAATTAAAATTAAAATACAATGTCAGTCAGCAAAATATGGATAAAAAAATTAAAATGTCCAATAATAATACTACAACATAAAAATTAGAATGATAAATTGTCAGGTGCCAACGAGCTCCACAAAAACCAAAGAATGAATATGTTCACCACTATCTGCATAGGGGAGGGGCTATCAGGCCCAGGCATTAGCATTAACGTGGTCCAATTTCAACTGAATCCTAAAAACGTTGATAGTTGACATCGTTGTCTGCCATGATGGTTTGATTTTATATAATTTGTTTTATGTTTTTGGTACTTGGTTGTTGTATTTTCTTATGTTACGATGCATAAAAAGTATTGAATATTTTCTTTCTATTTTCTTTCAATCATTAAAATTGCAAACTAGAAAATCAAATACTGCAACATAGCGAGTGCCAGACAACCACCAGTCCTGGGTGAAAGAAAGAAAGAAAGAAAGAAAGAAAGAAAGAAAAATTATTTATTTACCCGACAAATACAAACAATATAATAATGAACATAGACAATAAACAATAACAAGGTGATACAAAAAAATATCACCACAGCCACAGGCCATATATAATCAGGCCACAGCCTCAGCATGTGTCTCTGCAGCACAAAACTGCAGAGACGCTGGTATTCTGGCAGGGCCCGTCGAGTGTTCGTCATTCGTGATATATGTATGTGTAAACTGTAAGTGTGTGTGTATGCAATAAATTAAGTAGAGGAAGTGAGCTAATTGTAAGTGTAAAAGTGTCGTAATGTGACGTGAAGTTTGCCTAAAGCTACAAATAAGTAATAAATTAAAAAATAAAAAATAAAGTATTTATGGTATATGATATTGCTGTGCTGTGCTGTTACACTGACACACAGACTACTTAGAGAACAAGTTCACTGACAGGATGCTGCCGCACCATATTTGACCGCATTTTGCCACGTAAAACGCTGATATGGCGTGTTATTGATATACAAAAACGTACATATTAAGTAGAAATTAATGACAAAAGTTAAGTAAAGAAAAATAAAAATATCAGTGTCAGTGCCTAGTGGCTACCCTCCTCGCCACCTACGCGTCGCGAATAAAATGCAGGTAAGTTTGCTATATTGTAGGTCTGTTTTTTGTGTTAACATATGATATTTTTTAGTGCTATCCTGAAAGTGTTGATGGTTTTTAGATCGCGCATTGGTGGGGGGAGGTCGTTCTAACACCGTGAAGCGGCAAATCTAAAAGACCCACAAAAAGCCATAGTGCGATGTTTAGGGGTAACAAAAATATGAGTGCACGCCCTTCTGGGACACCCACCCCGCCTCTGGGCCCGCACCAATCTATCCCACAAATATTTAGGCTTCCCAGTCCCAATCACGCCGAAAATCAAGGCAGCAAGAAGAAGTTTTCTATGAGCATCCATCTTCAGTATGTTTGCCGCATTGAGAAAAGGCGTGACATGAATTCTTGGCGGAATCCGGAAGCAAAAACGTGCGCAAGTGCAAGTGCTGAACTGGCCAGCAGGCATGGACCGTACACAGTATCACAGTAATTGAATTTGGAAAGGCCCTGGCCCTGGTCATACAACATAATCCTCATGCTCTCACTCAGGTAAGGTCTCATCCGGTATAGCAACTTTAACCTATAGAAAGAATTCCTAGCACACTCCGACACATGGCTCCTTAATTGTAGACTGCCATCGAAAATCATCCCAAGGTCTCTTACCCTGTCCACAACCTCCACAGGCTCCCCATTAATAACGATATTTAGCGGCATTTGCTTTTGGATTTTTTGTGTATTTACTTTGGTGCCTATTGTCATCAAGTGGGATTTCCTGGGGTTCAAAACAAGGCAATTGGCTGAGCACCAGGATGACAAGCGTTCTAAATCCTTGTTCACCATATCAACGGCCTGTGCCAGATTCTCAGTTCGAAACGGTAGACAGAGCTGCAGGTCATCAGCATATAAGTTGTACCGGCAATTCTCTATACTCTGCACAATGTCTGCGCCCGGTCAAGTAGCTCTCAAACCATTTGACCGCCCGAGAGTCAAGGCCGTAGAAAACCAGTTTGGAGAGCAGTAAAGGCTGGTTAGCGTGGTTACGGACTACCTGACAGTTTACTTCCTCCCTAGGGCTTGATTCATTTCGTAACCCTCACCGCTAATGAAGCTGGCGAAACCGTGTCACAAAAAAGCATCTTCACAAAATAAACAGCGAGCTTGTTAGCAGGTACTTCTCAAAAGTTATTACTTGTTCTTTCTGGGACACCCCCTCCCACCCCTAGTCGCAACTCATTATGTACCCTGTGCACTCGCTAACAACGAGCTAGTCTTCAGACTAACAACAAGGGTCGCTGTGCCATCGAAATATTAATAGGCTCTTTTGTATTGGTATTTAGTAGTACAGTCTCTGTCGGCTCTGGAGGTAATAATCACGGTTTTGTTGCCCGTTTTGCACGGTGAAAGGACTGATGGAAAATGTACTGTTGCTGAATCGTAGAAATAATTGGATGCATTGTTGGAAATTTTCAGGACCTCGTTATTTTAAATTCGGTATAATAATTTATGTTAAAATAATACGTTTACAACACGTAAGGTATTGCACAAAACCATTCGTGCCATGTAATTACAGACAAGTAATAATACTTGGAAATACTTATGTTCGAGAAAAACTGAACACTCAAATCATTAAAAAGTGAAATTCATTGAAACAGATAGACTTATTTGTTGATCGAATAAATGATCACCCTGAGAATAATAGTTATATCGAATATTAGTATTATTCTCAGGGTTTATAGATTTGTGTATACTACCATTATTCAATAAATATTTATTCATTCTCAACAACTTAACATACCTAAGTGGTGACCTGCTATGGAAAAAAAACAGATCCAATTTCGATTTTCAAAAAAGAAAATAAAGCAAGGAATTAACTGTAAAATATTTTTTAATTCCTATATCTCCTGCAGTGTTTATTGCATGTTACCACAGTTAGATCAATCTAAATGTTTCCAGTGGTCTGCCACTAGAACTGTGAACTTGCGACTAGTTCGTCGGACTACGAGACTCGCTAACTAACCTTGCAACACTCGAAGTTAACTGCAGTATACTTAATAAAGTTTGTAGCAGGGAATATTCATATCGTGCTGTGAAAAATAAGGTTATTGCAAAATTAGCAATTTTTATAAGCTGTCAGATTAATTGTAAAAAGCCTACAATGAAAAATAAAAAGAGAAACCCTACGAGTAAAGAATAACCAATGAGTTTGTGTGTGAGGTTACAAGATGCTTGTTTATCCAGCAACTTTGTCCAGTAGTGGTCAGTATATGCCTAAACTAATCACTTATCATGATAACTCCAAGCAAAAAATAATTGAAAAAAATCATCTTCAAAACAGTCTCGTTCAAAAAGTAGTTCAGTTACTGACTTCATCGGAACTTGTAACAGGCATATACTAATAGTTACGGTTTACTCTTTTAACTACCTGAATCTGAGCAAAAGATGTTTGAAAATAATGCACTAACAACCGACTTAGGGTCAAATTACCACTGACATTAACGGAACTTGTAAAAGGCACCAACTAATACTCGTATTCGTATAACTATTACAGTAACCTGCAGTTACGGCACAAGGGCCGCATTACAATAGCATAAGCTATTGTAATGCGGCTATTGTAATCCAGTCAAGTTCAGTTCCTAAACTAGAAGACGTGTTAGTGCCAGATAACCTCTGACTGGCTGGAAACGAAAGATCATATTCTGAAATTACTCGCTACGCTCAGTTTAGAAAATGAATTTGACAAGTTATAAGCAATGGTAATAAGGAGTTATTACGATCTCTGGGATTTCTTAAAGCTAGCTCGCATTTGTCCATGAATTGAGCATGCTGGCATTTCCGTATTACGATCTCTTATTCTCAGACTATTACGTCATTTCAATTTTGTCATTTGTAAGTTCCACTGCAAGATTCGCGTGCAAATGCTCTACGTCTGTTGACAACCAACCGCCAAATGAGTCTAGGAAGACCCGTCGCCTGGTAGGTAATTATCGCGGGCAAGTATTTGGAGTGACAGAGGGCTGATATGACGAACTCTTATTTGACGTTTCACACCATTGTCTATCTGTCAAACAGTACCAGTCTAAAACTTATCAGTTGCAGAACTAGCTCTAAAAAATCATCGTAATGCCAATACAAAGTGAGCATTTTAGAACCGTAAACGGTCACGCTGCGGTAGTGTTTAATACGGCCCCTGTACTCGCAACTTCGAAACTAATTCCGAGTGGAGAGCTGCTCGACGGTTACCGCCTGTTATACTGAGCGGCTCACGGTGATGCTTACAACGAAAAGTACAAAGAAGTGCAGTTAAGGATCCCGATGTCTTGGAGCTTAATCTCTTTTCACATTCAACGGTTCATATCGCAGACATAAATCGATATAGATTATGCAAGTTTATGTAAAAAGCTTAGAATAATGAAGCATAAAAGGAGAGTTGGGGCACCAGTTTTGATGCCACAGATATTTAGATGCCACGGCTAATTTTGAATTTACTGTAAAAGCTCAATAACAATTTCCCGAAGGAAGAGCTCCCTCGAAAATTTTGAGTTTAAACAACATATCAGAGAAGCATAAATAGTATTTATAGTCAAAGTCAAAGCTAAAATATTTATTTACGAGAATACATGTCAAAAAGGTCTTAAAATATAGCATAATTGTCCATTGTATTCGGTCTGCATGCAGACGTAAATGTTTAATAAACTAGCTGGTTCTTACATAATTTTGAACAAAACTCTGTATATTCCTTAACACTATAAATACATTTTTCTAATAGCTATATCGTTAATTTTTTCTTAAATACATTAGGTTTTAATATTTTTAATTCGTTCTGTTGTATATAGAAATGCACATATTGTATATATTCTTTTTATATATGTATTCGTGACACGCAGGTTGGCATAACATGTTATTAAATTTATCTCTTTTCTGTCGTTTGATAATATCACTACGTTTCAGAAAATAATCTGGGTGGAATTTTGTAAAGACACACACATCTCTAATGTACATACATGGGAGTGGTCGACAGCTATCTAATAACCAGGCCTTATTAATTGCCCGGATACAGCGTTTTTGAATGTCAAAATCCCATCAAATTCAACAGAGTTGCCCGACGTTATCAACCCATAGCTAAGGAGAGACGACACATAGCCGTACATGTTAAATACTTAAAATTGGTATTAGTGTGTAACGAATAATGATTTTGACAGTTGATTTTGTGTTTTGTTGGCATCACAAATGTCGCAACATTGTGTACAGAACTATCATTCAGAAAGCGCTTGCAGGCACGTACTCGTTACACGGTGGAAACGCTTATAAACTCGTATCATACACATAGATACTGACGTACCACTACCGGTTCGAGCGAACACGCCGCAATAAGCTTGTGTACCGCGTTTTTTTCGAAGCTCGAAAATGTAGTGCGCGTGTAAGCGCGTACGCGAAAGCAACCCTTATCGCGCGAAAAAAACGCTAGTGTCAAACCGCTCTCATGACAATGGATGTCAAAATCAATTAGGTTTTTTTTTTTTCATTTCTCTATCTATAAAATCGATCAAAATAAATTATAAATAGAATTCCTATCTATAAAACTCTATCGTGACAGAGTAACCGTCAAAAAAGTCGCACGTTTGACCTTTATTCTTCTTGCGTTCTCTATTTCGATTTATAAACATTGTTTATTAAACCTTAGATCTCATCTTGGCTGTATTACAGAATCGTTAAGTTAATACCGTCTTTGTTATTCTTATTCGGCATCGTATTTTTTTTGGGAACAAAGATTGATGACTGGAATGAATACAATAACATGGTTTGTTTACCTTTCCAACACTGTCCTTATGTCAAATAGAAAAAAGTTTACTTTTGTTTTGCTAACATTTGTTGATAAATCTTGATACAATATAAACACTTTCAGCTTTTTATAGACAGCCTGGTTGATATGAAATCTTTTTCCTTTTATGTCTCATCATGAAGAGATACAACATTAATCAAGCTATGACTAAATACTAAACTGATCCAAACTACAATTAAAATAACTAACGAAATTGATCGTTGAGAGGGCAAAAAAAACCTGGACTTTTTCGCCTGACTTATTTAAAAATTTGAGTTCTTTTTTAAATGACTGTACCCATCAATATAATATGAAAACATGAGCCAGCTAAAAACTTTCGCGTTTTATTGAGAGGCCATCATCAACTAAGACCTTAAAGTAGTAAGATTTAGGTGGGTACAAATGATGATCATGATGATAAATGAATTCGAAAATGTAGTACAGTTAGTAGTAGTTATAATAGTAATTAGCCTAAATACTGTCCCACTGCTGGGCTGTCATTGCTACGATAGATGGGTATTGGCTTAATCACCACGCTTGCTTAATGCGGGTTGGTGATCACAAACCCGAGCTCTGTTCTGAAAAATCTGAAAACATACTTTGCCCGACTTGGGGATTCAACCCAGGACCACCGAACTTCGGGTCAAGCTCTGAAACCACTCGGCGGTACCAGTAGGTACAGTTTAATTTTATAAATACGAGTATTTGAACTTCGCTGTTTGAAACAATTATGTAAAAAGAGGCACCTGTTAACTGCAACAAATTTATTGCTTTAGTGAAATTTTTCCACAAGCATTAACTCCGACCGACTAAATAATCGCTTTACACAGCCTTGTAGCGCTTATGTGTCTATTGGTGCAGCTTAGGGGCGCGGTGAGTGCAGCGAGGATTAGCACGCGGGTTGATGACAAGAGGAAGTGGGGGATATTACACATGCTTGGATTATTAGTTCGAACAGCAATGTGGGTATGAAATGTAACACCACCTCTTTTTCACTCAATTTAAAGCTAAAAACTACAAAATGAATGGGAATGTCATTAAATGTCTTTTTAAGTATGATTTTTGATTGGGCAAGTGCTTATGTCTGTCCCATGAATTTAAAAGTATTTTTGATGTAAAACGTATACAATGTTGCAAGCATTAATTCTAACCGACTGATTAATCGCTTTACCCACACACAGGCTTTGTAGTGCTTAGGTGTCTATTGGTGCAGCTTAGGGGCGCGGTGAGTGCAGCGAGGATTGGCGAGGATTAGCACGCGGGCTGATGACAAGAGGAAGTGGGGGATATTACACATGCTTTGGGTGGATTATTTGTTCGAACGCGGGTATGAAACAATATAACACAATAGGAAGTTCACACCAAGCATAAGATAGTTTTCTCTGTCTGCATCTCTTGCTATGAGATTATTTTTATGCTATGAAATGTACTTAAACCAATTATATTATAATAATAAAATAAAATATTTATTGAATTTTTTTTTTGCGTGAAATGGTACAATGCGTCACTAGTTCACACACTAGGATTCCCTGTGTTGTGGCAAACTAGTCTCTTCAATCCTTCAGTTAAAGTTATACAATGAGTAAAAAAAAAGATGACTTAAATCAAACATTTCTTATGCGAAATAATAGGCAAATAGATCACTTAAATGTGTGTGTATGTGTGTGTATGTGTTGTGTAGCGTGTGTGTGTGTAAGTGTGTGAGAGTAAGTATGTGTGCGTGTGCATGGTTACCATGTTAACATTTGCATTACACACAATAAGCGTTTAGACAGAGCAGTTTTAGTTTTTTTTATCTACCTCCGAAACACGTTTTTAGAATGTCTTCTGTTTGTTGATAATTTAAGGCGTGCAAGTGTTCAGAAATAATACTATTACAACGATGTCTGGTATGCTTGTATATTTGCAATGACCGATTCCGTTTTGTGTAAAGAGATTGGAGAATTAATCTTCTTTGATTTAATGGCGTAGCAACAGTATTTTTTTTGATTAAACTATTTTTGCACCCACACTTTTAGCAAATGCCTTTCTTTAATCACTGATTATGAAGTTATTCATCATTAATGAATATGTCTCACATTTAGCAAGTAGCCGCTTTTGACTTATTGATTCAACATACCAAAATTTCATTTAGTCGAGCTTTAGCCGCAAATCTGATAAAGCGATAACGTCACCGTCACCACGGTAAAGTTTGATGAGCTAGACCATGATCCGTTGCCCTGCACCTTCCGCTGAAATGCACTTTGCCAGGGACTATCTGTGCAATGCACAGCGATAAAATTGTAAACACAAAGCACTGTTTTGTGGTGAACCCGCTGAATGTAATGGTATAACAATGGCAGGTATTTGTTCCCTCCATTAATAAATTATATGTTTCATTTAAGAACTAAGACAAATCTTGTTACTTACAATAGTCTATAGGTAATAACACTCTTAAGTAAATACAAAAGATAGGAGGAGGAAAATCTTAAAAATTCGATACATCACGCATATGGGTCAAATTAGTAAAACGTAGAAGCGTAGCATACTGTCGTAGCGCTTCTTGATGTAGTAGCGCCGGAGTATACAGTCGTCGTAGCATTCCATGATGCCGTAGCACTCGTAACGTAACGATATGATATATTATATTTTATGCGTTATTCTGCTGTGTAATTACTAGTAGTACGGTAGAATAGCAGTCAATTACATTTAATTTATGAAGGCTTTGTTGGCGAAATTGTCAGAACAATTCTTCTTCTTCTTGCAGTGCCTCTTCACTACTGGAGGTTGGCCGTCAGCTCCGCGAATCTCTTCTTACCTGTCGCTAGCCGAAAAAGCTCTTCCACGCCGGCAATTCCAGTCCACTCTCTGACTGACAGCCACGACTTTTTTCTTCTTCCAACTCGTCTTTTCCCCTCAATTTTTCCCATCATTATTGTTTGAAGAAGATGATAGCGCTCATGTCTTAACAATGCCCGAGATATGCTACCTTTCTTCTTTTGATGTTTTTCATGAGTTCTCGGGATTTCTTGACGCGGCGGAGTACTTCGCTGTTCGTGACTTTTTGGATCCAGCTTATATATATATACGCATACGACGGTAAAACCACATTTCAAGGGCCTCCAGTTTTTGGCGTATGTGTTCCTTGACGGTCCACGCCTCGCAGCCATAGAAAACTATAGGCCAGATATAGCACTGCAGCATTCGCACCCTGAGACTAACGTCGAGTTGTTTGTTGCAAAGAACCTTTTTCATTTTGTTGAAGGACGGTTGGGCTATTTCAAACCGAGCCTTGATCTCGTTGTCCGATTCCCATGCTTCATTAACCCATGCACCCATGTACTTGTATCGCCGGACCCTTTCAATAGACAACTGTAATGTTGGGTATGAGGGTTGGATCCTGAATGTCACCATGAATTTGGTCTTTGCGATGTTTGTACAATTCTAAACTGACTAAAAAAAACCAGCATTAATATCACTTTTTACGGCCTATGACTCATTAATAGAACTTTCGTAGTAAAAGTAATATTCGTAAATATATGACAAGCCATCTTATACTCTTTTTCCCACCTTATATCACATCATATTTCGAACGGAAGTTGGTGAATTATTAAACATAATAAACTTACACCAAAATCTAAGGGATATGAACCAGCCTGTGGGTGGGAATCAGAGCCTACGTGATTTGAAATAAACAACTACTCATGTGGATATTTTTATTCACAACTAGAACAGGCAAATACGGCTGTTTGTACTGAGTATAAAAAGTAAGCTTACGATCCGAGAATCGGAGGTTTATTCAATTCTCAGCAGGATCACTACGCACCACAAATCTTCATCATCTTTCCTATGCCTGTGGGTGGTCTGGAAAAGATTGCTCCCAACAATAAGACCGCTTAAAAGATTAATGTGTATTACTAATTTGTTAATACTTTGTTTTATGTGAACTAAAGAATTTCTTAACTTATCTTATCTTACACCAACAGGCCAACATTATTTTGTTCGTTTTTACTTTGTCGCGCTGTATGTTTCCACTTTGACCGATGATCGCGCACTGCAGGTGAGTGAAGCGTGTCGGCGGGTCTCGCACAAAGTGGCCCCGACATTCCTAAGTTTCGGTGATAGCGGTTGATGCCACGCTTTGCTGGCTGGCTTCGGTTTTAAATGAAACCCCGTGCTGTTAACTGACAAATGAGAGCTTTCATAATAGGAAGATAAGTGGTTAAGTTGAGCTAATTTTTCTTTGTTTAAGAGGAAAACTTGCCTGAATAAACTTATCATAAAGATGAAATTATAATAAAAAGTACCCTTACCTACCAAGGTTTGCTTATAGTAGGACTCCTAAACCTACGAATAAATATGGTACATTTTTCTTATATTTCATATAATTAATTTATTATTTTGCAACGAGTTCCACTCCTTTGCTGTTCGCATTATGAAGGAGTCCGCTAAACGTTTTATGCGATCATAAAAAAATTAACCAACTTGGTGTAATGGTTAAGAAGTTGGCTACTACACCAGAGGTTGCGGGTTCGATCCCCGCACAGTACAAACATTTGTGTGCATGAACATGTCTGTTTGTACTGGTCTGGGTGTCTCCTATGTATAATAAGTATGTATTTACAAAAGAAAATGTATTTAAGTATGTTTATCCGTTGTCTAGTATCACATAACACAAGCTTTAATTAGCTTACTTTGGGGCTAGATGGCGCTGTGTGGAATAATGTCCAGGGATATTTATTTATTTATTTATTTATTTATATCAACTAACTGTTTCTGCCTAATACGCTCAGTCACTTGGGGGAAAGCTACGCTCATCTGCAATTTTGTCTGCTCTTCCAGGGTCCAACTTTTGCCTTAAATTTTATTGTAATGACAAGACGTTTCATTTTGCCAGAACTTATGCACACAACATAAGTATCTCATTAATTTTATATCTTACTTATAAATAATAAATAAATATCCCTGGACATTATTCCACACAGCGCCATCTAGCCCCAAAGTAAGCTAATTAAAGCTTGTGTTATGGGATACTAGACCGTTGTCTAGTATCATATTATATTGTATATTTACAAAAAAAATGTATTTAAGTATGTTTATCCGTTGATAAACATACTTAAATACATTTTTTTTTGTAAATACATACTTATTATACATAGGAGACACCCAGACCAGTACAAACAGATATGTTCATGCACACAAATGTTTGTACTGTGCGGGGATCGAACCCGCGACCTCTGGTGTAGTAGCCAACTTCTTAACCATTACACCAAGCCGGTCGTCGAACCCATAATGGTGCACTACCTCATTGTGCTCCTTTTTTACATGGAAAACCCAGCGATTTATGCCAGCACGTTTTGATCAAGTCCCGAACAATAGAACTAGCTACTAGAAAATAAAAAACTCATTTCGCAAGTATGACAATAAAAGCGAGGTGGTTTCTCTGCGATCCCGATGGGAAATCATGCCTGCCACCGATAAACAGCTAATTCCGCGAACATGCAAGCTCAGAACGGTTAAGAACGAGCTTGATTGGACGATAAGGTTCCGTTTACGCCTGTATCTTAACTTTTTTATGTTTTTACGAAATTACGTTCAAAGGAAGAGACTGTTCTTCAAACTAGGTACTTGATATATTAATTGCTTGGATTAGGGCTGTAAGTATCATAGACACCTTATTAAATAACGTCATGCATGACAATGGGATTGCGAGCCATAATTTCTGCATATTATTATGTGAGATGATCCTAAAAATGAATGAGATTGCCAACATACTAGATGGTGCAAACATATAGATGGTAAGACCACGATTCATATTTATCTCGTCACACGCGACAGGTGACCAGCAAAAAGATGTGCCATTACTATGGCGGCATTCATCGCCCTTCTGCGCCCGCGCTCGCGCTACTCGCGGGCCGCGGGGGAGGGGCAATCCTGCGTGCGTGATAAATCCCACACCTTGCTAAAAACACCCTATGTCCACATTACCAGATTTTTTGGCATGTTTTTTGCCCATTGAACAGGTAAATTAACCGATAACGACTTTATAAACACTAGGTCCTTTTGTGCCCTCAGAACCCTAAAACGCGGGCCTACAATAGGGTTAATTTCAAATCACAACCGCCATTCATTTGATATTCGATTCTTTTCGACTCAGCTTTTCGAGTTCCCTGAGCCTTTCGTATTATTCAGCGTTTAGCAAGATTTTTCTGAGCTTAAAGGCTTAGAGAAGTATTCACAAACTCGGTATAGGATTATTTATTAAATGGTGAAAAAAAATTAAATGAAATTTTGATCAGCTCTTTTGAGTTAAGTGTTTAGTTCAGATTGCAACTCTGTATCAGCGCAAGATATTCCATAGTGAACAGCTTAAGTAATATCAAAAGAAAGGTGAAAAAAAAACATGCAGGGTTGGCAATGTTTTGAACAATTGCTAAAACAACAAAACAAAACAAGTGTTTAATACACTGAAAAAAAAGTAAACCTCTTTAAAACATGTTTTTAAACATTTCGTTAACACGTTTAACCTATACCTAATTACACTTAATCATTTATTTTGTACAGATTTTCTGTTAATTTTGGAAGACATTTTGAGGTAGTCCCGCCTCTATGGGCTGGCAACACTCACTCAACATTGATTTTGGTTCTCACGGGGATTACCCCTCGGTTTATAAGGGGATTCCCCAGCAGTGAAAAATATTATACTGTTGCGTCACTTAGTTCAGTTACAAGTTAGTGACGACACGTATTGCTATATCCTCTAGTCAGTCTGACTGTGAGCTGACTTATAAAAACGACAGGGGTTTTAAACATCCCTTTTATTGTTTTCTTTTTTGAGTAAGTATGTACTTAATAATATTTTTTAAAACAAGAAGTGGTTTAAAAAACGTTTAAAACATGTCAATCAAAACATTATCAAAAAACAGATAACATGTTTAAACATGTTTTCTTTTCGTAGTTAAAAGACACGATGTTTAGTTCTTATTACAAAAACGCGTTATTTTTCAACACACACATGAGACAATCGCTGTTAATCATAGACATAACTATCTCTATCATAAATATATGTATAATGAACAAACCAACAAACAATGCAAATTTACAATAGTCACGATAACAAATTACCAGATAAGCGAAGGCTGTTTCTGAATCCCATTCGTATTTATCCGAGGTGGCTGTTAGGAAACTCAATTATGCTCCGCTAAGCTCACTCTCTTTTTGTTTGAAGGAAAATATTATTATTTAAAACAAACAAGCAGTAGATGTATCGACCAAACCCTGTTTGATACTAGTCAGATACCTCTTATTATTTCAGTTTTTTATACAGTTACCCCGCTGTGACGTCACACATAGAACTTATCAACTGACTGACTAATAACTCTACTGAAATTTGCGATTGTTCATCTATAATCAAGTAACAAATTGTTCTTATGTTTAGAAATAACCAAAAGATATCCAATTTCCAATGCAGATATGCATTGTAAATAAAAAGTATTTTGAGGAATAAGTGATGGCATGTTATGCCAATAACCGACAATTGTGAGCAACATTTACTTATTGGAAAATCACTTAGGTACGCAAATAATAAAAACTCATATCAACCTTGATCTGCTCTTAATTTATTTGTGCTTTGACCTGCGAACATGAAAATGGGGTTAATCGGTTGACGTATGGGCGGTACATCAAGACCTCTTTACGCAGCGATTCGTGTTCTTCAGCTTATAACTTCGAAACAAGATATAGATAAAAATAAACTTAAAAATCATAAATGTTATAAATAGGATAGTTGAATGGATGGGCCATCATAACTTGGGAATAAATTTCATAAGATCCAAAATAATGCAATTAAGGCTACGTCAGAAAAATGAAATGGATTTTAAAGTTATTTACAATGGGACACAATTAGAATGTGTTCCCTCCTTTTCATTATTAGGCATAGTTTTAGATTCTAACATAAATTGGGAACAACACGTACAAAAACATAAAACTAAACTGTCCCAATTCATATACGCACTGAGAGAATTGAAAACAATCTACCAATTTACAAACGGCAATCACCGCTTACTACGCCGACGCACATGCGTGGCTTAGCTACGGCGTGATTCTCTGGGGCAACAGTAATCTACCAATTTACAAACGGCAATCACCGCTTACTACGCCGACGCACATGCGTGGCTTAGTTACGGCGTGATTCTCTGGGGCAACAGTAATCTACCAATTTACAAACGGCAATCACCGCTTACTACGCCGACGCACATGCGTGGCTTAGTTACGGCGTGATTCTCTGGGGCAACAGTAATCTACCAATTTACAAACGGCAATCACCGCTTACTACGCCGACGCACATGCGTGGCAGTTACGGCGTGATTCTCTGGGGCAACAGTACTTTAGTGCAAGATTTATTTGTACTGCAAAACAAGTGTATACGAGTTCCGACAAACATTGAACAAACAGATAGCTGGAAACCCCATTTTAGATCTCTAAATATTTTGACTTTACCATGTTTGTTTAGAGTTAGACTATAAATTTGTGAATTTGTTAAAAAACACCCTGATTTATATCTAAAAACCATAGACGTTCCACGACATAATTTGCCTCGCTACAAAAATAATCTAGTCCCACCTACATCAAAATTAACACAACACAGCTCCGGTCCACATCCCATGTCAATAAAAATCTTTAATAAACTGCCAGAGTGAAAATAGTTACTGTAAATTCGTAAATCAGCATAACAAAACCCTTGTGCAGAAAAGATATTATACTGTAAACGAATATTTACTCGATAGATGTATGAGTGTTACTACCTAAGATGCCTACACCAATATATATTCATATACATCTATAAATACATACATATGTTTTACTAAATATCAATTAATTGAAGATACCTCTCTCTTCTATCTCTCTAATATTTTGCCGTACCTATCATGCATGTGGGTTGTAAGTATTGTTAAGCACATATTTGTAACTCTCATGTATGCAATAAATAACTAAATAAAAAGAAATTAAATATTACGAGAATTCGTCAGCACTCAATATTCGTAGGAATTCATTTTACAGTTTTCTGGAACGTATGGCAAAAGTACTTAATATTATCTGTTCTTAGTAATACGTACACTGGTCAGAGCGAAAATCTGGAATTCTGCTATTTTCATGAGATCAGCCTAGCAGGTATGCGGTATTTTCGTGAATAAATCTACCCTTAAGGCCATTAAGGTTGAAAATTCCCATTCCCAATAGCATGACTCGCTTTTGACGTTGTTAACTCTTTGACGACACGATTGGCGTAGTGCGCTGTAGCACGGTTTCTCGCCTCGATTTCCGTAGTGTCCCGGATTCGATTCCCGGTCAGGTAAATTCAGGAAACGATCTTTTCTGAATTGACTCGGATCTGGGTGTGCTGGGAGACGCCCCTGGCTTGTTTCCTTGTGTGGTACCTCGTAACACACGGATATTAATCCCTATTTCGAGACCATTACAAGAGGTGTGTTGTCTGGCGCATATTTATATTTACTTATATATTTTCTGTACTCCTGGCGCTACCATGAGTTTATATCAAATAAACTGCGACAGTTAACTACAGCAAATAGAAGGTTAGTTACATTATTATCCACTATAGAGGCGCTGTACTAAAATCCCATACAAGAACTTGACATACGCCAGCGACCATCATCAGCTTAAACTCAGAGTACTGAAGTAAATAATATACCGGGTGATTATTAAATAACTTCCGAAAACGATCTGGCATAATCACTAAGTGATCTAGAAACTATCTAAGCGAAAATGAAATGTATTTAACTAACTTTAATTTCGAGGTCACCATCAAAATCAATTGAACGGTCAGTATGTTTTGCATTAAAACCCTAAAATTCAAGTTCATTGGAAAAATCTAATTTTCGCTTATATTGTTACTACATCACTTACTGAGCATGTGATATCGTGTTCGGAAGTTAGTTATTTGATAATCACCCGGTATATCATGAGTTAAGAAATATTCTGGCAGTTGGCATTTTCTCTTTGCAGCTAACCGGAAGATTTTGTACATTCAGGAAAATGTACAAAATCTAAATATATGGCATACATATGAGTAGGTGATGTTTCGAATGCCCTGCTGATTTTGTTTAAAAGCCTTTAACTTATACAATTACTCTGAGTATACCCAAAGATTTTTCCTGCGGTATAAATTATCACCCTGTTACCTAATCATTCAGGTCTAACTGGGCAAAGGAATATGCATAGCCTTGATTGCTTGTTTGTTACAATATGACGTCAATTTGCACTACGACGACGTTGCAATTCAATATCGAATTATGGTACACAAGCATATCTGGCCTTTATGTAATTCTAACTGCACATAGCAGGACACATAAAGCGACTAATGAGATCATGGTACACCCAAATTCTAAATAAGTAATTATTATCTGCGACACCTTACAATGAGAACATCTCACTTCAAACTAAGCAGAGCTTGTACAAGAGCTCACGTCAAGCTTGATCAGGCTTCAGGCCCAGTTTTTGTAACTATCCCTTTCATTTATTCTGTGCATCTTTACTAATTCAACGCTAGAAAAACAATCAATTAAATAGAAAGAAAACATGCTGATTTATTTCCATAGAGAATTAAGTATTTGTCTTTTAAGTTAGATTTCAAATCAACGAAAGAGGCGCACGACCAAAATACATTGGTATACTGTGAAGGCACTAATGAAGACAAATGTGTACCGAATTACACGGATGGGGCTTTGTCACGATTGAATTAATTACTTACACTTGTGTATCTACTATTGTAGGTTTATTTACGTACCATTGTGTAATAATGAGAGATTTAAAAGACTTGGTGCTGTAAAGATACAGACTCGCGACAGAACCTGGACAAATGAAGACTATTGAAAGTTTAATCAGGCAGCAATGGATTAATAAACCACATTATTTTTTCACATTACTGTAGAGTTCGTGGGTGATCTGAGAGACTTCCCTTTTTTGCGTCAGAAAATGCATTTAGACATTACCAAGGTGCTGTTTTCGGGACACCTGGGATATGTGGAACTCGGAATTCCTGGAAAAGCAGAAAACCCTACCCACTAAAATCTGACGGTGGTCGTCTTCGGCGCAGAATGAAAGCGATCCGGGATCCCCAACAAGGGAGAGGACCCTTCGGCGCGCAAGGCCCCTGGCAGACAGCCTCGGGAGGAGCACGCTCAACTCCAATGCCCGATAACACAGACCACTGTGTCCGAAGACACGCGTTACCGTCTTCCTCGGGATCGCAAACGGGGCTGCGTGTGCTTCGCAACCCCAATGGCCCTTTTAGTCGCCTTTTATGACAGGCAGGGATACCTTGGCAGTATTCTGCTCCCCTAACCGCAGGGAACGCTAGGATAATTGCCTGCCTAACTTCAAAACTTGCACCTCGAGTCGTAGGTAACACAAATATATTTATCGTTACTTCCAGACCATCACAAGTGGTATGTTGTCTATCGCATATTTATTTATCAATTATTTATTAATACTTGGTGGTTGGCCGTATAATGTTATTTTTGGCTTTTATTAATGAATCCCTGTTCTTATCTGTTTTTCGGTTATTGACTTCCAAAATGCACGCTATTTTATTGTTTTGCTGCAATTCTTGGTTTCCCGCTGATTTGTTGCCCCGTTCTGGGATCTGCTCAAGCTACCCAGAGATGGCGCACCGAGTAATTAAAACGATGTAAAACCTCTTCGTTTTGGCAAACCGCAGAACTGACAAAAAAAAATGGCAGTTAGTTAGTTTTCGTCTCACCGCTCTGACCCGGCTGATTCAGTCACCGCATTATTTAAGAAGCACAAGCTTTCTTGTTATTCCTACAAGGATCAGGGATCGTAATCCTTCGGATCCCTGGCCTAGTGAAAGAGTTTTAGTGCCGCGCGTGGACACTTGAAGAAGAAAAAGACTTCTAGTGAGGAGTGCCTCTGACCTTCTCCGAGATTAGCCTAATTGGGCTATGCTGAAGGCGATCCTGGACGGTTTGCAGGTTGGTGGATTCCCAATAATTGTAGCTTATTTTATGGCGTAACGTTTTGGAAGTCATCCCTTTTTCATATTCTTCTTGTGACTCGCATTGAGTTTTTCGTGTCATATTTTTAGGTACGAATTTCTGCAACCCCCTTTTCCCATGGTGGGCTATTTACACGCCACACCATTTTGTTGGTCCTTTTCGAGCAGGATAATATATCCAGCAGAATCTTCATAACGCGACTTACGTATTCATTGGTAAGTGACGCGACCGCACCGCCATATCGCCATTTGCAATTTCGCACGTAATTAAAATAATTACTTGTTAAAAAATAAAATTAATTTTTCCGCTTAATATTTAGCCTGCAAACATGGCAAATACCAGATTAGAATCCCGACTAAAGGTTCTTATTTCTAAAAAAGAAGCCATATTCGAACGCATAAATGTTTTATATAATTCTTCCAAAAATATAACTACGTATTTTGATTCACGAGCTAATGAAAAGTTTTTGCGAGATACCGAAAGTATTAATGAGTTGCATACTAAGTTTGAGTCTATTATTGACGAGATAAACGAAACAGAATTAGAAATCAATCCAGAATATGAAGTTAGCTATCGCAGTTTCAGTTCCTTTGAAGACTTATATTCGAGTGTGAAATACTTACGAAATAAACTGTTAAGTTCTTCATCGCTAAATAAAAATAACCCGCAAAGCAGCTCATTCCAAATTAAACTCCCGCCTATTGAGTTACCTTCATTTGACGGAAAGACCGAAAACTGGCCTGTTTTTTATGAGATTTTTCGTAGCAATGTGCATGTGAACACACAGCTGACGGACTCGCAGCGTGTGCAATATTTGATGAGCAAATTAACTTCTAGTGCTCTCAAAATGACCGCAGGGATCGTCCCTACTGGCGATACCTATAATATATTGTGGGATAGTCTTGTTAAGAAATACCAAGATAAACGTTCTTTAGGAGTTCACTACGTAAACAATATCTTGGATATAAAAAACTGTGTGGGTACCGCCGCTAGTCTTAACGCCTATGTTGAGAAACTTTCCGCATCTATTGCAGCCCTTACACAGTTAAATATTGATAACTTAGCCGATTTTGTTATATTACAATCTAGTCTGAGAAAAATTGATTCACAAACGCTACAAAGTTTTGAGATTTCTGTAGGAGATAAGGAAATACCTACATGTGATCAATTGATCTCTTTTCTGCAAGACCGCGTAAAAATATTAGATAGAACACGCAATAATAATAGTTCAAACACCATCTCCGAACCTCGTAAAAATAATAATAATCGAGATTTTCCGCAAAACAATACTTTTAAAACATTCGTTTCCAGCAACGAATCGAACCCGCGAACTTTTAAATCTACAGATCAGTGTATCCTGTGCAAAGCTGATCATAGATTGTATTCTTGTTTACAGTTTCGTAATTCTTTTAACCCGCAAAAGCGTTTTGATTTAATTAAAACTAAAGGAGGCTGCGTTAATTGCCTGAGTGTTTCGCACACCGTAAGTAAATGTAATTCACAACATACTTGTAATCATTGTGGAAAGCAACATCATTCATTATTGCATTTCGATGTTAAATCACCGCGTACGCAGTCCCCTATTGCCGTCACCGCCGTTTCCCATGTTTCGGGAACGCGCCCTCTCGCTCGCACTCTGGGCCATCAGCTAGTGGCTAGCGCGAGCACGGAAGGTACGACCACGCAACGTATAGATAAAGATGCATCTATTACGCTTACTTCGGAGATGAAACCGAGTTCTACTATTTTGTTATCCACCGCACAAGTATATGCTACGCGTTACGCTAGTAACGAAAAGGAAATAATACGTTGTTTGATAGACAACGGGTCACAAAATAATTTAATAACTTTGGATTGTTGTAATAAATTGAACTTCCCTATTATTAAACTGCATGATTCCTACTTGCAAGGTGTTGGAATGACCTCGCAACCAGTGCATGGTTATATTTATTTCAATATTGAATCCCGCACCAATCCTCATAATACATATAAGATACACGCTCTTGTGGTAGACTGTATTACAGATCGGCTTCCCGCTAGTTATGTTAAAATAACCGAAGATATGTCTTATCTTAATAATATTCCGCTCGCTGATTTATCCTGGAACATACCTGGTGAGATCGATGTTGTACTGGGTGTTCAATTGTTTCCTTATATTTATTTGGGCAATAAAGTAGAATCAGGGTCTCGAGCTCCGCCCGCTATACTTACCAGCTTCGGTTACGTCCTTATGGGTGACATACTGTGTCGCACGGACACGAGTACCGCACCGCAGCAGTCATCTGCATTCTTCACCGCGCTTCCTCATAAGGAAATCGAGTCAAGTTTACATAAATTCTTCGAATTAGAAGAGGTCCCATCTAAAAGTTTCTTTAGCCCAGAAGAAGTAGAATGCGAAAAGGCCTTTATTTCCTCCGTTAAATATGAAAATAATAAATTTAGTGTCGACTTACCGTTCTGCAAAAGCCCTTTGGAGCTAGGCGCTTCTCGTTCAATGGCCCATAGGCGTTTCCTCGCACTTGAGCGAAAGTTTGAAAAGATGGATGGTTTACAGCGGAGCTATAACCAAACAATTAACGAATATATTCAAGAAGACTATCTATCAGAAGTTCCTGAGTCTGAACTAACAGATGAAGGTTACTATATACCGCATCATGCTGTTTTCAAACGTGGCAAGGACAGCGCTCGCGCCGTGCTGGACGCTAGTTCTAAAACTCAATCAGGGTTGTCGCTTAATGATATTCTTCACGTCGGCCCTAATTTGCAGTCTGACTTATTTTTACTTCTGATTGACTTTAGGATGTTTCCTGTAGCTGTAACCGCAGATGTGAAACAAATGTTTCTTCGTATCGGTGTGAATGAGCACCACCGCAAATATTTACGAATTTTATTTCGGTTCAATTCAAATGAACCTATTCGCACATATCAATTTAACAGTGTTCCTTTCGGGCTCAAACCGAGTCCCTTTATAGCTATGCGCACGTTGCGCAAGTTAGCGCACGACCATAGCGACCGCTTTCCTGAGGCAGCTGCTATAGTTGATACTCAATTTTTTATGGATGATTTCGTATATTCATTACCTAATGATCTAACTGCTATTAAACTATCTAGTAATTTAATTGATTTGTTCAAACTAGGATCGTTTGACCTCATCAAGTGGACGAGTAACTCTCCCGTTTTACTTGAGGCTCTTCCGGACTCACATCGCTCACCGGTGAACTTTTCGGACACAGATAATAATAATTTCAAAATCTTGGGATTATCCTGGGATCCCGCAGATGACTTATTCGCCTTTACTACAGTCCAAGTGGATAATACTTGTACGAAGCGCAGTATTTTATCTCTAGTCGCCCGCTTGTTTGACGTCCTTGGTTTAGTCGCTCCTGTTATCCTGCTCGCCAAGACTCTTGTTAAAGAGCTTTGGTTGAGCAAAATAGACTGGGACGAAGTACCGCCGGAATCTATACAAAGACGCTTTGCCGCCTTTGTGTCAGACTTCCCTACACTTGCAACTTTAAAAATTACACGTCATATAGGCGTTCATTTGTCAAGCTTTGTTAACATTGTAGCTTTCTCTGACGCTAGTTTCAGTGGCTACGGCTGTTGCATTTACTTGCACATAACAGACCCTGCAGGTAATATTGCTGTCAGGCTCTTATGTGCCAAATCTAAAGTTTCACCAAATAAGGTGCAAACTTTGGCGCGCTTAGAACTGGTCGCCGCGTTACTTCTTTCTAAGCTTGTGCGAGTTGTAAAGGACAGAATGGCTGATCGCATTCCTATTGCAGGAGTTTATGCCTTTTCAGACTCAACGATAGCGCTATCTTGGATTCATGCGTCTCCTCATAGATGGTCCATATTCGTTAGCAATCGTGTAGCGAAGATCCAGGAGAACCTATCGCCTAATTGTTTTCACCATGTGTCAGGTAAAGAGAATCCTAGTGATTGCCATTCCAGGGGAATGTTACCATCCCAGCTGGCATCTCATACGCTTTGGTGGGATGGCCCTGTTTGGCTTTGTAGGCCTGTCAGCCACTGGCCTATCGAAGCATTTTCACCATTAGATTGTGAAACTTTGCCTGAGTTTAAATCTAATAGTAATACGCTTATAACCGCAGCTCCGAGCGAGCCTCCTATTCTAACTGATATTTCAAACCGCGTCCATTCTTGGAATAAACTCATAAACATATTTATTTATATTCTTCAGTTCACTAAAAGATTGTCAAGCAGTGAACCTGTATCTAACGTTATTATTGCTGAGCGTTTTATAATCAAAGCCATCCAAAACATTCATTTCGCCAAGGAAATTGAATTACTGAAGGCTGGTGAGCTACCTTCAAAGCATTTGCGAAGCTTATCACCTTTTTTGGATTCAAACAGCGTACTCCGCATTGGGGGCAGACTTTCTAAGTCCGACCTTCCCTACGAAGTTAAACACCCCGCGTTATTACCGAAACATGACCGCGTAGTTGATCTTATTATCGATCACTTTCATTGTGCTAATTGTCACACTGGTCCTGGGCTACTAATGTCTATTATTCGACAACGCTTTTGGATATTAAATGCCAGATCTATTATACGCTCCCGCTGTCGGCAATGTAATATTTGTTTCCGCTTGAATCCTAAGCATCCTACTCCCAAAATGGCCGACCTACCTAGTTATCGCATTCGCGATGCTAAAGCATTCGTGCACACGGGTACTGATTTTGCGGGCCCTATTAACTTCATTCCTACAAGGCGTAGAGGACAACACTCACAAAAGGCGTACATATGCCTCTTCGTTTGCTTCGTAACGAAAGCTATTCATATAGAATTGGTCTCTAGCCTCACTACGGACGCATTTGTTTCTGCCTTCAAAAGATTCCTAGCCCGCCGCGGTCCAGTATCGGTAATGTACTCCGATAATGGTACCAATTTCGTCGGTGCCAAAGCTCAGTTAGACGAAATTTATGATTTATTGTTAAACTCTGATTTTCAGCATAGTATTAAGCAAGAATTAATTAAACACCGCATCGAATGGAAAATGATTCCTCCTCGCGCCCCCCACTTCGGTGGTATGTGGGAGGCAAATATAAAAAGTATTAAAACGCACATGTTCAGAGTTGTGGGTAAACAACTTCTTACCTATGAGGAACTTCTAACGGTTCTAGTGCAAATTGAATGCATTTTAAACTCCCGACCGCTTGTAGCTATATCAGCCGATCCACATCCGGATGTATTGACGCCTGCGCATTTTCTGATGTCCACCCCATTGCGTTACTTACCCTCATCTGAACTGACTGATGAAAGAATTACGTTGACCAACCGCAAAAAACTTTTAGATCAGCTTGTTCTTTCATATTGGAATAAATGGCGCCTTGAATATTTGCACACGCTGCAAGTGCGCCAAAAGTGGTGCACTTCGGAACGCTCGATTGATATTGGGACGGTTGTTCTAGTAGGGAACGAAAATGTACCGCCTTTGTATTGGCTACTAGGAGTGATAATAGAAGTTTTTCCCGGATCCGATGGAGTAGTCCGTGTAGCCTCTGTGAGAACAAGTACGGGTATATATAAACGCCCAGTGACTAAACTGTACCCGCTACCTACACAATAATAAGTTACATAATTTTTCCATATTTTTATTATTTGGTTTGCTAACTCATTACTTTATTATTACGTATGAGATATTATTAGTTACCGCTTAAACTTATTGAGATATACCGATTATGGTTTCTTGAGTTCTAATTTTATAATTTCCGCGAGTTAAAAAACTTAAGTCTTTGTCCACTATGGCTTTGTATTACCTCATATTCTTTGAAGTTCTATCAAACTTCAAGGTGGGGAGCATGGTTGGCCGTATAATGTTATTTTTGGCTTTTATTAATGAATCCCTGTTCTTATCTGTTTTTCGGTTATTGACTTCCAAAATGCACGCTATTTTATTGTTTTGCTGCAATTCTTGGTTTCCCGCTGATTTGTTGCCCCGTTCTGGGATCTGCTCAAGCTACCCAGAGATGGCGCACCGAGTAATTAAAACGATGTAAAACCTCTTCGTTTTGGCAAACCGCAGAACTGACAAAAAAAAATGGCAGTTAGTTAGTTTTCGTCTCACCGCTCTGACCCGGCTGATTCAGTCACCGCATTATTTAAGAAGCACAAGCTTTCTTGTTATTCCTACAAGGATCAGGGATCGTAATCCTTCGGATCCCTGGCCTAGTGAAAGAGTTTTAGTGCCGCGCGTGGACACTTGAAGAAGAAAAAGACTTCTAGTGAGGAGTGCCTCTGACCTTCTCCGAGATTAGCCTAATTGGGCTATGCTGAAGGCGATCCTGGACGGTTTGCAGGTTGGTGGATTCCCAATAATTGTAGCTTATTTTATGGCGTAACGTTTTGGAAGTCATCCCTTTTTCATATTCTTCTTGTGACTCGCATTGAGTTTTTCGTGTCATATTTTTAGGTACGAATTTCTGCAACCCCCTTTTCCCATGGTGGGCTATTTACACGCCACACCACTTGGAACCAATGAAAATCGGCCACAGCCTGGTTAAGACAGATTTTCTGCATCACTCTTTTTTAGTACATAATTAGATTAAATATAAATAAGCGAGTCAAACACACCTCTTGTGATGGCCCCGAAATAGGGATTAATATCCCTGTATTACGAGGTACCACACAAGGAAATTAGCCAGGTGCGTCTCCCAGCACAGCCAGATCCGAGTCAATTCAGAAAAGATCTTTTCCTGAATTGACTCGACCGGGAATCGAACCCGTGACACTACGGAAATCAAGGCGAGGAACCGTGCTACAGTGCACTATGCCAATCGTGTCGTCAATTAAATAATTTGATGAACCAAATACTTTTAAACTAATTAATATTAAAAATGACAATTAAATATACTAACCAAATGAAAGGTCTCGTAGCATAGATAGTATCTACTTACTTTTTACTATTTTGAAACGCTAAAAGTCGTCTTGATTTGCTCGGTTCTTCTACCTTCCTGGGATGCGTGTGAGAGATTCGGCGTTGCCCTTCAGTGATGAAGTCAGTCCATCGTTCGATTTCGGCAGACCGCTAGTTAATCCAAAATGCGACTATTACCTAGCAGCCACTGGGCCTTCAAAACCCAATTGGCAGTTGGTTGTAAACAGCATTCGAACGCGAATCTTGCGGTGTCTAGGTAGGTTGCTAAGCAACGGTTTCGAACCCGGCCTGTACTCAAGGACGTACGAAATTGTTGTTTATGTGAAATTACAAAAACACAAATAGCAAAAGCAAACAATAATAAAAAGAGAATGACAGTAGACAATATAAAATAAATAAAAATGTTTATCGTTAAATATCGTAATAAAATATACATAAAAACGGCAGCTCTGCGGCGGCTATCCAGGTTGCTAACGCTAAAAATCAAAATAATAAAAAAAAAAACTTATTGTAATAAATTAAAACAAGCTTTAAAAGACAAAAAATTTGATTCTTTTATTTCATTAAGAGTACCTACTTTGACTGGCCTGTTGGCGCAATGGCAGCGATCCTACCTTTAGCGCCGGAGGTCGTGGGTTCGATCCCCACACATGACAAATATTTGTGTGACAAACATTTGTATTTGTTGTGTGTCTGGGTGTTATTATCTATTTAAGTATGTATTTAGAAATATTTAAGTATGTTTATCAGTCTCTGACGCCCATGTTACAAGCTCTGCTTAGTTTGGGGTCAGATGATCTTGGTGTGAATTGTCCTAGATATTTATTATTATTTATTATTACTGTAAGTACTGACATCTATATTGCAAGAGTTAGCCCTGGAAATATATGCCTGTCACATGACATGACAACACGCATTTACGCATGACTAAATTGTCATTTTCTATGGAGTGAGTTGTCTGTTACGTAGTAACTATTTAGTAATCTGCGAAAAGCGTCCCTCGCTCGCCAACTTAGACGAGTATTTGGTAACATATAGCGTGCATAAAAATATTATGGTGTTAAACTAAAAGTAAAGCCCAATACAGTTGTGGCATTCTTGTAGTTAGCGTAAAAAAAAACAATAATTAAACAGGACAGAAGAAGAAATAAAATACTTACCATTATTTCTCTAAATCTTACCTTGGCTTTAAAATAGCATGAATAAAATCTACACTTTCTACACAGTTCTGCTGAATAAAAAACACATTAAATCAATGTATGCAAACAAAGCCGCGGGCGGAAACTAGTTGAAAATTTTCATGGCTCAAGAGCTGGGAGCAAATATATTGCCTCATTAAGTACGATTTAGCCGCTAGGAGGCGGTTAAGTCAACATAGATGTTAATGAGTAGTATAATGAATTTAGGTGCTTAGTTACTAGAAACGTGGTAAAAATTATTATATCAATGTTTCCAAGAATCAGGGCCTACTTAGGGCCCTGAGCACATTAGGACGATGCGGCCTTTCTGACTTTTAGTGCTTAAAAGTATATGTTGCAACTTCAATCTCTTTTGTTGAATCTGATTTTTAAGAGCAAGATTAACATTAAGTGAAAGTATGTTTAAATCTCAATAAATCCAGCTGAATCAAGCATAAGTTAATGTACGAGTATACCAACAAACTCACCAAGGGGGGAGGAAGGGTCGAAAAATGGCTTATATCATCATTTCACGAAACAAATGTACTCGTACGGGGGCGTACGAGTACATTGTTTCTAACCAAAATCCATGAACTGGGACAAAAACAGAAGTCATCAATCCCACCCGTAATACAGACATAATGTAAATATTCTACTTGGAAATAATTTTAAATTTGAATATTTAAAAAATATTGTAGTATCCTAAATGTTTGTTTCTACCCAGAATTGTTATGTAGTTCGTTAAACGGTGATCAAGCGGGGTAATCCACGTGTTTCTAATTTCCCAAGGGTCTGTTGTTATTAGAAGTGGGTAGGTAACCCAAATGAGTTTCAGAGACCTTTGAGAAGTAACCTTAGTGAGGTTCTGTTAAAATTAAACTTCAATTAAAATGAAAATTAAATATTGATTCTTCATTCTTCCCATAGGGCCTTTTATGAAAACTCAAAGTCACTCAACGCGCTATAGACAGGACTAAGCTTAGTAATTCACCAAAAATCGAATCTTAAATAAGGATTTATGGTAGGGGAACTAAAGTTACCTACAGCTACGTAACCAAATGGGTAAGCTCTAGGATACGTCATCGGCCACCACCTCAAAATTAGTTTAAAACTAAATTAGCTTCTTCAGCTTTTAGTAAAATAAAAGCAAACTTAATGTAACAATTTTAGCAAATAGGTAACTACTGTAAGTTTGGATTAGACTTTACCGCCATAACAATCAACTAAAACGTCATTTAAAAAGGTAACATTCCATTTTTAAACTCCAAAGCGGTCATAACACTGGCCAGTGCAAAATTAAATTCCTAATAACGACTCATGCCATTCGCTTTCATACCGTGCGCGTGCGTAAATAAGATACAGCTGGCCGCTTTTGTTGCTTTTACGCTTTGAAAAAACATATTCGAGAACGTCTTTTGTTTCTAGCAGCTTTGTGTGTAACCATTGAGGAACAAATCTAAAGGACGAAATTGAGAACGAATTCTTGCGCAAACAAAACAACAGGCCGTAATCTCCATGATAGAAGTACAAAATTAAATGGTACTAGTACAATTTGCTCTTTGTATCAACTTTAATTAAGTTATTATTTGGATGCCGTTTGTTTGAGAGCCTAGAAAGTGATTGTGATAAGAATTTTGTACCGTTATTTATTTTAAAATTTATAAATATCTGGATCATCCACATAAAGGACTGATAAACATAATAATTACTTAAAAATACACACTTAAATAGTTAGTAAGAACCGGAACACGACAAACATGAAATATGTTCATCACATTCATAACTATATTCAAGGTTTATTATTTATATAAAAACCTTTGGCGCTAATACACCGGACCTTATAATAATTACGCATAGAAGGCGAGTCAGGGCACCCATTTTGGTGCCATAAATATTAAGATGTCACGGCTTAATCGATACCGATGTCATCCCGCTTGAGTCCCTAGGATCAGGTCGAGTTGCTATCTTTGTGTAGAAAATAGTGCATCGTTAAATGCTAGAAATAAAAATCCACTTATACCGATGTCAGGAAAGAAAAGATTTATTTTTGCACTAAATGGTTGTAACAACATAACAGAGAAGCACAAATACACCCGCGAGCAACCAAATCGACTCAAGCGCTAACTCTGCATTCAAACATTGTTTTAGGTAAAAGTATACAACATTTTAATAAAAATAATATGTCATTTGAAAGCTTGAAACTTCAGCTTTTATGAGATATCATCATGCATTATTAATATCCATGTATACTTTTTTTATTATTGGTGTCTGAACTTTAGTGGGGGAAAAATGGAATTTTGGGTAAAGGGGTTGTGTTCAGAATTGGCACAAATAAAACAGGTTTTTTTCTTAAGAAGTATAAAATTTATTGGTTCAGTATTTGGTGTTGCCCCCCTCCCCTAATTTTTTGACGGTGTCTTGAGGAATACCTTCCCACTCCTCTAACAAAGCTGCCTTCAATTCTTCTAGGCTCGAGGGGGCTGGATTTCTTGCTTGTACCCTTTTTGAGCTTACCTCGTTTGAGCTCGTCCCATAAATGCCTGATGGGATTTAGGTCTGGACTGAGCGCAGGCCAGTCCATTGTGCGCAATTCGACTTCTCGAAGGAACTGCTGAGTAACGCGCGCTGTTTAGCATCGAGCATTGTCGTGCATTAGGATGAAGTCTTCGCCAACAAATCCTGCGTAGGGCACAACATGTTCCAGGAGAATATTGTATAATAAATAATTGTCTGGTCATGTTTCATTTGGCACGTAATACTTTTAGGAAAATGTTCACTCACTAAATATTCTCAGAAATGTTTTTACTCATTGCAGGAGTTCTTTGATAGGGAAAATTTGTTAGAAATAAGGCAATATTTTATTATTCTCATTTGTATCTGACATACAAATGGCAGGATAAAAAATAATATTTTTATTGATTTAATTTTAATTTAAGTATATTTTAATTAATGCTAAGTAATAAAATAAAAATAAAATGTAAAATTATATTTGTAGTGCCCTTATAGGGTTCTTGTTTGAAACTACGTAATATTCGTCTTTAAGATCTTTATACAACAAGAAGAGCAAATAAATGTTTTTGATTAATGTTGTTTGGCATACGATTTAGAATGATACCAAAAACGACAATTTAATTTTCCGAAATAATATCAACACTTTTTTGCCACTTATGTTCTTTCGCCGACAATTCGGTTCTGGCACTCGCCGGCCGCTGCTGTGCTGGCGCGCCCTGGAGGGGGCTTATGTCCAGCTATGTGGACTGCTATAAGCTGAAAAGAAAAGGTGAATGAAACAATTCTATTGGTTCTTAACACACACATTTCTCGCAACGCATCCTCGCACATCTTTGGTGGAAACGCTCCCTAAGTGTGCGACAAATAATTTGGCCAAAGGAAGGGATACCGAAAATTGTGATTACATGTGTAACGAATTATTAAATTGGCATTTGATTTTGGCATTACAAATGGCGCGTCTTTTTGTATGGAACAATCCTTCTAGGAGTAATTATTCTGAGCACCGGAACTATTGCGCGAAAGCGTCAGTCGAAGGACCTAATCTTTTAGAAATAAGTAGAAATGAGCTGGTAAATTTCCACTGAAAAACCTCACCATCTTTCGCTGCTAGGAACTAAATATTCATGCAAACTTTAGGTCCGTTTAAGCCTTATATATTGCGGGCATGTTCCGTTTTTACAAAGTCGGCATTAACATAATAATTTGCAGCGTGGCACCAGATAAATTGAGGCATTAAGCGTGGCCACTAACCATTTGTTTTGTTTTTGTGGCATTTAACTAAACACCAATTAAAACAGGCAGAAAAAGCTTGAATTGTTTAATTTGTACGTGGCTTTTACCGTTGATTCATTACTAAATCGCATTTTTTTTTTTTGCATGTGTGGTAAACTATAAATATGGAGTTTCAAGATCTCTCTTAAATATATTGTAAAAAATACGACTCTTAATCGCTAAGGGACTAAAGCAAAGTAATTATTTTATACCTAAGTAATTAGCTATTAACTATGTAATTGTAATCTGCTGGACAGAGATCTTACTAAAATGAAGTCAACGGGTTTGCGTTTGGCCTCAGTCTCGCCTGGTGGTAAGCGATGACGAAGCACGCTTACCTAGAAAATGTCTGTTCACTCTGTCCTTAATGAAACCAGGGTTGTAGGTATCCGGGATAACAGACGTAGGGAGAAATGCAAAAGCAAGGAAAGAATGCAAATAAATGATCTAAATTACCTAAATTAAATTGAAGGCTATTGGCATCAACACCACGCTTGACAAATGGTTATTTAGACTACATTCCTAAAAAATCCGGTAACTTTACCTCGGACTGAAGTGTTCATTGACCACAGTGACATGAGATAACTCAATTAATTAACCAGCACATTTATTTGACGACACGATTGGCGTAGTGTGCTGTAGCACGGTTTCTCGCCTCGATTTCCGTAGTGTCCCGGGTTCGATTCCCGGTCGGGTCAATTCAGGAAACGATCTTTTCTGAATTGACTCGGGCCTGGGTGTGCTGGGAGACGCCCCTAGCTTATTTCCTTGTGTGGTACCTCGTAACACAGGGATTTAATAATCCCTACTTCGAGACCATTACAAGAGGTGTGTTGTCTGGCGCATATATATATATTTATACCGTACTTTCTATGCAAAGTTTTAACGACATTTTCACAGTAAAGTTCTTTCCGGCAAGTTTTACCCAGGAAACAGTTTTATAAAATGTAATAGTTGAAGGTTTTTTTAACAAACACATATATCGCTCCATTCAGGCCAGAGGCCAGACAGACTGACAAAGACGGAGCAGGCATCGGTAATAAATTTGGCGCAACAATTCAAGATAAAAAGCATTCTGGGCAACGAACCCGAACGAATCCGTCAACATCCACAGTTGCCTTGCTGTACACACTGTACAGTCAACCTGGAACGCCACAGGTTTATAATAGAATATAAATTGTTTATTGGCATTAGGACATCGCGACATTGAAAACAAAACGAGAGTGTGGAAGCGCAAATAACAACAGCAGGGGCCTACTCAGGTACGAATTCACGAGGTTACGTGAAATATTGAGACGCTAAAAAAGACACAAAACCTTGGTTTAATGTATTTTGTACAATAAAATATGGTTATTTGAATGTCAAAAACCAATTATCTTCGAACGGTACCTAAGTATGTTTTTTTAACGGCTGAAAATTCAATCTATCCCTCTAGATGCAATCCGCCGCCTGCAAATAATGGCTCTGAAAATCTATCAGGGAGACCTATCATGTGTTCAACAGTATATCAGTATATCTTTTGGGTGCAAATTATGATGATGAGGAATAAAAGATCATAAAACGAAATGGCTTGCATGGCTCGATTAAGAGAAATCGCCCCTGGTTGCTAATATTGCTAATAATGATTTTATTTATTTTATCAGATGGCACGAAGTTCAAGGAATTTCGTTGAAGCTCGGGATGACTGTACGTGCATAGTTGTATGAGTATTGCGAATCGATGTTTTTGTCTCCCACACTGAGGTTTGGACATTTTCCTCTGCAACATATTAATGACATCTCTTTTTTTGTTCCTTGCTAGCTTGGGTAATGTATTAATCTTCTCTATCCGACTACGTCACGGGCGTAAAATACTTCTTCAATTTATTCAGTGCATTTTAAATCACAACCAGATAAAATTTGTAATTTTATTAAAAATTAAAACTATGTAGTATCACAAAAACCTTCTAATTGATTATTAATGTAATACCTACTTTTTAATCTTCTAATTATTTCAAAATATATCCATTTATTTATTTAATTGTTATAATTTATTTATTTCGTCGTCTTATCATGCTGCACAAATTAAAAGTCCACAATGTTTGATGTCGTGTCTTAATTTTTGCTGATTGAGCATTATCTTTCGAATAGATGTATAAAGATGTAAACTATGCTAGATAATATTGCACAAGTGATCAAAAATGGTCGCTCTATTAATCAAGTCAGCAATTATTATGTGCTATGAAACAAATATTTATGGAAAGTTATTGAAATTAACTTGTTAGTCTAATCTTGGTGTTTGTGTTTCAAATGTTTTGACAGACTGCAAGCCATTTGCCAACTTCAAGAATACCCATTTTTGCTAGCTCTGCTGCTCTTTACTTATATTAATTTTGTTAAACAATTTCCCTCTTTACTTAAAGGCAAATCATAGAAAAAGTATGAAATATACCACCGCTGACGTAGAAGTACGTACGAAAGGCAGCAGGTTAACCTATACAATACCATTGCAAAATGTGTCTTATATTCACAGCGTAAGGAGCCTACATTGCTTGAGGTACTGTCGTGTGTAAAATAATGTGTTTCCGTTTTCTCAAGTGAACCTTCAATCCACATCTCAAGTCCCAGGGTTCAAATTAATCCTTCAAACATGCGTTACTTGCAAGTAATATAAGAGTCCCTCGTAGTCATTAGAAGGTGTTTTTCATAAATTATTTTCAGGGTCTAGAATAAAACAGAGCTGGACTTTGACTTGTATAAACTCATTTTCAATACATCTCAGTTAGATTTCCTGAACTCTGAGACAAGCCAATCCATCTCTTTGGTAAGATTGATGATGCCTTTACATATCTTTCGGAGATTGCTTCACGCTTGAGGCTTTATTTGAATGATTATCGGAAGTAATCTTTTTATCTGCAATTGAGCATTGTGTAAACGTAAGACAAGTAGTCTAAAATTTGAAAATTTCTCTGTGAATGCAATAATAAAATTTGATAAAATTTGTAAAAATAAACGACAACTGGTTTGGTAGTGCATTCAATTGCTGTTAAACAATTCCGAATTATTGCTGGTGGTGAACTCTCCCGTACACGCAGATTAATTTCGTAGGAAATTAAACCCTACATGGGCGATTTTGTCCTCAATTCTCGGTGCGACCACATCATTCGATGCATAAAGACAGCAGTTGCAAAAAAATGACAAAGTAGCAACAAGGACTCTCTAGAAAAATGTCTACAGTTTCGGTAAAACAAACAAGGTTTCATTATGAAAATGAGTTAGCTTTATCAACCATTATGTATTTTCCTACCCTTATATATATAAATATACCCACAATACACAACAATATTCAAGAATATCTAATTGTAGTTGGATCGTTGACTTATAAGTATTAGCGACACAAAACAAAAAATATCTGCAGGTAGGCCCCTGGCTAAGTGGCTCGGTTGGTAGTGATTCTGACTTCTAGGCCGCTAGTCTTGAGTGGCTATTTTACAATCTTACGTGGCCTAGGGTTAACGTCTGTAGCAGTAAAAAATAATAGACATATTAATTTCACGCAACTGGAGCGGATGAATTACGTTTATTATAGAATAGCTGCCGCCAGCGGCTTCGCTCGCGTGGACTGTTTCTTCGGTCAAAATAAAAACTAGACAATGTAACTTTGATGAAAGAATTTCTCAAATCAGTCCAGTAGTTTCGCAATCTATACAAAGCAAACAAACAAACAAGCAATCAAATCTTTTTACTTTTTAACATAATAGTTTAATAAACACTACCGCCCAAGATCACCCAGCGAGCAATGGAGAGAGCGATGCTTGGTATTTCCCTGCTTGATCGAATCAGAAATGATGAGATCCGCAGGAGAACAAAAACAACCGACATCACTCGAAGGATTGCATCGCTGAAGTGGCAGTGGGCGGGACACATGGCGCGGAGAACCGATGGCCGTTGGGGCGGAAAGGTTCTCGAATGGCGACCGCGTATCGGACGACGTTCCGTGGGCAGGCCCTCTACAAGGTGGACCGACGATCTGGTCAAGGTCGCGGGAAGCCGCTGGATGCGGACAGCGCAGGACCGATCGTTGTGGAGATCCTTGGGGGAGGCCTATGCCCAGCAGTGGGCGTCGTTCGGCTGAAATGATGAAACACTACCGTAAGTAAGGTGAGACCTAGCTTTGTTGTCCTTGACAAATTGTGTATGTCAGCAAACTACAAGTAATTTATTTCAATGTCTTTAGAGAAAAATTAAATACTATGTTTCTTATTGTACTTACCTTATATTTTTGTGGCATACATTTTAATATGAAATATATGAAATGAAATGAGAATTTGAACGGCTCTATTCAAACCACTGGGTCTGCTTTGTCAATGACAGTGGACAAATTGAAGGGTGATTTATGGAGGTCCTCGTTAGTTAGCCTACTCTCGCTTAAGTAATTTATTAGCTGAGTCACCATTGCCGTTGTAAATTAACGCTTAAACTATCAAGGAGCCCTTTTAAAGTTTATTAAAATTGTGATAATATCTACTTCTCCGGCGACATTAACCACAGCATAATGTTTGATTTCGCGTAGGCACGCAACCTGGTCGCCCCAAATCGCGATTTTTGTACCCAGAGCCTAACTATCCAGTATCTGTTTCGAAAATGTGATATGACAATTTATTTACCGTACGTAGTTTCTTTTGCACGTTTAACTGAACTGCAAAAAAAAACTAAGGAAGCGTGATGTCCTGATTTGATTCCAAACAATAATATTATCTTAAACCTTTTGCAGATCAATCTGGTTTTTGGTAAACGGAGATTGATGAAAAAATAATTGCTTCAATGAATGTCAACTTTGCTCTACAAAGGTTTAAAAGGACGATAAAGTGTTAACCGGGTGGATAACAATGCACAGAAAACAGAAAAATTGATTTCAACTGTAAAATATTTTTCAAAGTTGGTCCAAATGAACTAATCGCAATTTTTCGATGATACGAGGGCATCAAACATGTCACATCTAGCTGAGTGATGTTCCATTTGCTTAGCAAGTAACTAGCTTTGTCATCGTCCTTCGTCCGTGTGGGTTTAGGACTAAAACAATTTTGATATTATTATGTGCAAACCAAATCCTTTCATAAGATGATCGGTTCTTCTTAATCCAATTTTTACTGTCCCTTTTTCCCGTAAGGGGATGCATTGTTAAATCCCTATTTTCAAACAAAATTTGTTAATGATATAGCATCCATATCGGTAGACAACTGCATCTCTTCAGGACTAGCTCCGATTAATAAACTTAGAACTAGAAATAAACTGTGTAAGTGTATTATCGAAAATCTACTGCAGCGCCGACCGGAACTAACAGTGCAGTACGTATACCACGAGTTGCCACTTTAAATTTACGTTATCGTTTGCGTAAAAAAATGTATTGTGATTTGAAAAGACATGACATGACAATGTCAAATCCCAATACATTTTTTTACGTCCGATGAATCTGCCTGCTTGCAGCTGCGGTCAACCGCAGTGCCTTAAAGCCTGGGTTGAATCCGTCAACATTAACGCGAGTGAGCCAGGTGCTCAACAACCAGTCTGCCGAAATTGGAACATGTTTTAGCGTTATTTTAAGAAGGGACGGCCTGGGAACGTTAATTAATTTCGATATTAAATTCTCGATGCTGGTTTGAGGCCGACTGATTGTGGCGCGAGATCCCTTTAAATTAATTTGTTGTGGAGAAGTTTTTGCCTTCCAGTTGCAGCTTTACGTTTCTGCCGATTGCTTTGTGACCGGGTTGATGTGATGGAAGTGAAGATGTGGAATAATTTGATGAAGGCACTTTGTGTAAGCCTTTAGGAATTTCGGTTTGAGATGTCACTGAAGTTTGCTTTCATAATTGAGTGACTTTTAGTATATATATTTCAAACGTTATTTCAATTATTTCGAAGAATTCATGTCGTTTGCTTTTTCCAATTATTACAACTTTTAAGTTGCCTGCAACACGCTTACTTGGCTAATTGTAATTTAAACTGTGTTTTTTATCTTAAATGTCTTAGAATGATTTATGGGTGTAATTATTTTGATATTTTCTTGTTTCTAGTTGGGTGTGTGATATCTTCATGTCTAGTCGGAGTGACAATACCACTTTTTTATGCATTGACTGCCAAAGATCTTTCTCATCCATTCGAGGCTTGCACATACATATTACCAAAAAACACCGCACACCTACCACATTGGCTGACAATGTATCATCATCATCTTCAAATATTCCCAGCCAAGACCCAGTTCACATCACGGATCCATTACATATTCACCTCAGTCGTCTAAAGCAAAAAACCGCGGTTTTAAAGAGGATTCCTCAAAGAGCTAGAATCTCCGTCACTACAAAACTTACAAACATTTTAGACAACTATACAATTAACAACACAGAAACTGGTCCAGTTCTTTTCACTTTTTCAATCCGAATTCTCCACGCAAATTCAAACAATAGCCGTACATCAATAACTCAAATCAGCAAAAACCACCGTTCTAACCTAACTACAGTGACGCCTGCCACCACTTCGCAAAGGCCTTTCAACTTATACAAAAAAGTTAGCGACGGAGATCTTAAAGATGCCGCCAGGATCCACTTTTCCGATTACGTATTGTCCCCAGACTCGACAGAAACACTAGCAGCACTGCAGTCCAGACACCCCTCGGCCCCAGCAGCACCTTAACTCCCCGGCCCACTCCAAGCACCCAGTATACAATGCACGACAAAAGATGTTTCCAATGCAATTTTTTTCTTTTAAAGCGGGCTCTGCTTCTGGCTTAGACGGTCTATCTCCACAGCACCTAAAAGATTTAACCTCTGCTGCTATCGGTGACGTCGGCCAAAAGCTTATTTTGCAGATTACTAATTTAATTAACCTAATGCTAGCCGGAAGAGTCAATGCTCAGATTAATACTATACGGTGCAAACCTTGTAGCACTTTCCAAAAAAGACGGTTGTGTAATGCCAATAGCAACTGGATCCACCTTTAGACGTTTAGCATCAAAAAATTCCGTAAAATATATACAGCCTAAATTAGGTAGCCATTTTACTATATAAATGACCTGCCTTATTTTGTCAAAGACCTATGTGGGATTGTATTATTTGCTGAAGACACTTCTCTGATTTTTAACGTAGATAGAAGTACCAAAGCACTTGACGACGTAAATAATACTCTCTCTAAGGTACTGCATTGGTTCACGAGTAACAATTTACTGCTTAATGCTAAGAAGACTAAATGTATCAAATTTTCTATGCCCAATGTAAGACAGGCCGATACCATTATAAACATGAATAACGAGCCATTAGAGATTGCGAATTCCACTGTATTTTTGGGAATTACTCTCGATTCCAAGTTACAGTGAGGTCTACATATTTCTGCTCTGGCAGGAAGACTTAGTTCGGCAGCTTATGCTGTTAGAAAAATAAAGCTCCTTACTGATATCGCAACAGCAAGATTAGTGTACTTCAGTTATTTTCACAGTGTTATGTCGTATGGTCTACAGTTGTGGGGCTCGGCAGCGGATCTCAACACCATCTTTGTTCTTCAAAAAAGAGCCATCCGCTCCATTTGCTAAGGTTGTAAATGGAGCGGACTCGCTTCGTGAAGTATTCAAAGAGATAGATATTTTAACTGTGTACTCTCAATTTATTTATGATTATGTAGTATATGTCCGTAAAAACTTGCATCTCTTCAAGAAAAACAGTGATGTTCATAAACTCAATACCAGGAATAAAAATAAGCTCGTAACTCCCAGTCTAAGACTGCATAAGGTAGGGAAATCATTTGTTGGTCAATGTGTAAAATATTTTAATAAGATTCCGCAAACTCTTGTTGAACTGCTTCATCACCAGTTTAAGTCACAAATTAAAGCTAAGTTAATGAAACGAGGTGATTAAAGTGTTGAGGATTTCTTAAATGATAAGAATTTGTGGTCATCTTAGGTATAATCTGCTCCTCTGCACACTTGTTTGTTATGACTTTACTCTGTTAATTCAATTTCTGTGTATAAAACAAGATTGAAAAGAGTAACAATCGAGTTTCTTGCCGGAGTCTTCTCGATCGGAAACAACCTCCGAACCGGTGGTAGTCACATTATGTTTAATTATGATATTAACTATCATAGTATTATTTTATGTAAGTTTATTTTCATTCAGTATATTTTTGCTACATTTTTTTTTTGTATATGATAAGATAAGATAAGATAAGATAATTCTTTATTTGCATAAAACATGGTACATTTGAAGTTCTTATATTTATATTTTGGACATGCATGTTTTATCGATCAGCGATTATATTGTTGTCATGAAATTTATAAACATCAAATTGGGTCATTTCACAATAATTATCCCAAAGAAAAAAAAAATTGAAAGATTATTAAAATTAAATAAATTACCTAAATAAAGTTAATACAGTAAAGTTAGTCAATAAAATTAAATTCAGATGTCAAAAGTTCAGTTAATAATCACGGTCATAAAATAATTCTCTGGTAGTACAATGTCAACAATGAAATTGGTAGTTAGCATATGAATATAGAAGAAAAATAAAACATGTCAGATGTCAATAACAATTCGTTTAAGGTGACCAGCACGGCAGAAATTTATAAATTCATTTATGTCATAAAAGCAGTGGTCAAGTAGAATTTTGTGAACATGCTTTTTAAAAACATTTAGATGTGCATTCTAAAAATGGTTCGGTAACAAATTAAACAGTCGAACGCACATGCTATAGCTATTTCTAGCAAAACCAGCTGTGGCTGCTGGTGGCACAGACAACTTCCAAGGGTATCTCACTGTACCACCACGACCACAATTATCACGTTTTCTTGTGAAGAGGTGAATATTTTTTTTGGTAAACATTAAAATTTCAAAAATGTATAAGGAGGTAATGCAATGCAAATGCATGCATGCAAGTTTAAGCTTTTTAAAGAGAGGCCTACACGATTCCATCTGTCCGACATCGCAAATAGATCGTATACATCGCTTTTGTAGAATGAAGACACGATCTCTGTGTGTTGAGTTTCCCCACAAAATCAGCCCATACCTCAATATGGAACCAACGTAGCCATGATACGCCATTAACGCTGTTTTAAGGTTAGCTAGCTTAGTCACGCGATAGAGAGCAAACACAAATCGATTTATCCTCTGGCATACCAAGTCAACATGATACTGCCATGTGAGTTCTGAATCGATAACGATACCGAGAAACGTCGCCGATGTAGTCATGGCAATCGAATCGTTACGATGCTGCACTGATAATTGTTGGGGTTGTATGACTTGTCATAAGTACTTTTTATAAGTCTATATGAATAAAGATACTTTTTACTCCTGTCCACTTAGGTTTTAACCTAAGTGGCGGATGCGAAGCTGCCGCACTTTCTTACACTCAAATTCACAAGATGAGGTGCTGCTCAAAATTGACGTGAAAAATGCATTTAATTCGGTAGGACAGGACCACCATGTTGACAGAAAATTTGGCACAATTTCCCGGAACTCACAAATTATTAAAGAAACTCCCATTTGGAACCTAAAAACTTATATACAAAAACCACGAAATTCTTTCAGCGGTCGATTGTCAACAAAGTGGGTCACCTTGTTGAAACTAGACAACGCTAGAAATGCTTGGAAAATGGCCTGGTCTAACCAAATTCCTGCGTGCCCTAACTCACAGAGAAGTTGGGATGAAATTATCTGCAGTTAGATCCGCAAGGTATCACGTGACGACGGGATGACATTCGTTCCTTGGAGCATGGGCCGGCCGCTGGTGTGGGATGAGACCTGCGTCGACACGCTGGCCCCTTCCCATGTCCCCGCTACGAGTAAACGGTCAGGCGCGGCGGCTGAAGCGGCTGAATATAAAAAGGCACAAAAGTACCAGAACATCGGTTCCGGTAACATTTTGTGCCTTTCGGCTTCGAAACCCTGGGTCCGTGGGGTCCGAGTGCACAGAACCTTTTAAAAAATCTTGCTTAAAAATCGATTTCGACTACAGGTGACCCACGAGCTGGTACATTCCTCGCCCAACGTGTGAGTCTTTCTATACAACGGGGGAATGCTGCCAGCATCTTGGGTACCTTACCACAGGTGCAATATTTACTTAGTAGTTTTTAGTTATATTTATTTAAGGTTTTCTTTTTAATTATTTGATAGTTCTGAATAAATAAATGCTTTGTAAAAAAAAATTGAACTTAAATTTGCCTTTTTTAATATTTTGAATGAATTTGGGGTGGCATGATTCGAATACCGAAAAGTGGGTTTGATAGAAACGTACTAGGTAAGGTTATGTGAAAGCAAACAAAATTGCTTTTAAGAAAATGCAAGATGGAGTGGAGTAGAAACTTGAGCTTGAATTAAAAAGAAAACAATATGCTCACGTCACGATTAATTCTGAATGTGTTAACTTCGAAGCCTGATTTCCTTAGTTGCCTTTGTGTTTATTTTCACTTGTGAATTTTAGGGGTGAAACAGTTTTCGAAAATAGGAACTAACGACTTTTTCTTTTACAGAAACGAAAAGTAAAACAATAAGCGGCATAATGTAAATTGCAAAACTGAAATATTACTTCCTTACTGATGGTTTTTTTTTAATTTATATGAGATGTCATCACCTAACTCGGCCGGGTTTAGCTTCATTTCATTCAACTAAATTTGATCGTTTGGTTGAGAACCAACTCAAAAATGGACTAATTTGTTTCTTATATAATTTTGGCACCTGTACGCCTACCACGAGTTGCCATTTTAAATTTACATTATCGTTCGCGTAAAAATATGTATTGGGATTTAACATTGTCATGTCTTCTCATGTCAAATCCTTAAATTTAAATTGGCAACTCGTGGTAGACGTACTGATCTAACAAACAATATTATGTCATTACATTGCGTTTACGGTTAGCCTCTCAAGTACAGAGATAAGTCCTTTCCGGTATGTTTCAGTAAGATAACTGCATCATAGGCTTCAGCCCTCATTTAAATAAAACGCCAATCAGCACTAACATTCTACTCTCTTCATCAACGTCTTAACTCCATTGGCAGTTTCACAATGGGTAAAATATTTCGAGAAAGTCTCGCAGTAAATAAAGGGGTTAATTTGCCGAGAGGGCGAGACCGCGCAGGTGCGTCGAGATTGCACCAGGTCGGGGCTGTTACCCTAAAACGCACACTTCACTGCTGAATTAACCACACTTTTGTACATTTTAGGACATCCCGATGATTTTATTTTACATGGATCGTTTCGTTAAGTTTTATACCTACTACAATTACAGTTTAAAAAGGTCTTTTGTGCCTTGCTCCTCATTAATCTCTTTTATGAATATTGGTAATCCTTCCGTATTTCTCTTCTCATTATCTCCAGTTGATTCTTCAACACCGCATTTCCATAGCTTCTAGCCGTTTCTGTTGTTTTTTTCACGTCTTATTTGGCTAATTCCTATAGCTTGCTAATTGAATTTGCGGATTCGACAATTTTGTCTTGGATCAATGATAATGTAGGGTAAATTTCAACGGAGGTAACTTTATTATTACTAAGTAAAAAATTTTGCTTCCCAAAAAGCAATAGATCGAATAAAGGAATCAAAAATCCAGGCGAAATTAATAGAGATTAAACCTTGAATAATCTCTCATTTTCAATCCTGATTTTAACTCAATACGGTTTGGTGCCACTAGTTATGGTTACTTCGGTACGTTCGCTATTTTAGAGGTTACAGAAAAGATTTTGTATCAAGGTTCCGTAATGGAGATAAATAGCAGCACGACATGTAAACAGGAGTCTGTAATAGTGGGTGTGGGTTCGGATCCGCGTCAGGCTTTTGTGCGATGTGATGGATCAATCTTTACGGAGCGACAAATTTGGATCGTCACTCCTATGGAAGGGAGGCAATATTGGCAAGCCTTTTCACCCTGTATATGTATATGTTTTGTAAGATAGCTGCATAGTAATAAAACAAAAATGAGTTTTCTTCGTATAGTTTTTTTTTTCTTTAGAAATGACAGGTTCTTGTACGCTCATTTATATATAGTAAGTTTTTTTTTTATAAGTTTGGACACACACACACAGAAAAAACACAAATCTTCGTGAAATTATGAGTAGAAATCGAACTCACGCCCAATGGCATCATAGGAAGACCCTTGTCAAATTTGCAAAAGCCTTACCTGTTGTACTTATTCTTTTTGCAATGATGACAAAGTACCACCTTTTTTGTTCTAACAGAATGTCCTTATTACTAAAAACCCCTGTTTTCTAAATAATTCCGAAGAGGCCAGAGCAAAGAAGCAATTACTCTCACACATTGTTTACCGACCCAATCCATATTTCGTCATATTTCTTGCCGTCAAACGCGCAAATAATGCGAAAAGAGAACGCTTACAGACGCCACGCACCTGGGGCGCCCTTTTAATTTACATATCTGTATCAGCAAGCGGCATAAATCCAAACTACCTTACGAATGAACTTAGAATAAAATTAAAATACCTGATAAGTTTAGTCGTTGAAGTGGCAGAAGGTATAAAGGCGAAAAACTTGTAGCCGTTCGAGCAGATAATTCTAGAGTCATGACGATTTTCAGACGTTGCGTGGGCAATTCCTAGCAAGGTAGACGCCCAGCCTGAAGGTATTTTGGTGGATGCCAACTGCCTTCAATCGGCTCCGTTGGGAACTATTAAGTGCCTATTTTTGTGTTTTTGAACGCGATCAATCCAAAGAACTTCAAATAAGAGTGAAAATGCTACTTCTAAATAACTTTATCTCACACCAAATTTCTTCTTTAAGGAACGATGACAATCGAGAGCAAACCTCTTAGATGAAAACGAAAAGTCATACTCGTTTATACGAGTAACAATGTTATTTCTGTTTTAAGTACGTGTTTTATAAATAAATAAATATCTGGGACACTTTACACAAAGGTCAAATGACCCCAAACGAATAAACATGCTTAAATATTTCATCTAAGAGACAGAACAAACACAAATACGAATTTGTCACATGATGTTTGTCTGGGGAGGGGATCGAACCGTAGTTCGTAGGATCGCTACCGCTATACAGATTAGCCTTCCTTCTAAACTCCTCGTGTTCCGTTATGCACGTTGACTTTACGCCACTCCGAATGATGTATGTCGACGCGGTTAACATTTACGGTTATTGTGCGATGATCAGAGGAAAATTGATTTTTTACGGCCGGTGCCTATGACATGCGGGACTTTTCACTGTGATTACAACAATACCTATACAATACATTTGGCACTTTTGTTTGGAAACATTACAGGGTGTTCATAACAATGCTGTATATAAATAGAATGGAGTTTTTTGCTAAACAAAGAGCTGTTTTCTCCTCTTGATTTGTTGTAATTTTTGTTAACAAATGGTTAATTTTAAAATCTTCAGAAAACCTTCTTCTTCGCCTCCACCTAAATCAAATCAAATCAATAATTTATTTGCAAGAATACAGAGTTACAAATAAGGTCCTAATATAATGGTATGTCATAAGTATTCAGTCTGCAAGCAGACGTGCAAATATTAAATTCAATTATGTTATATGAAATTTAAAATTCAATGCAATTAATTATTCAAAGTCAATTGTTAAACTATACTTTAAAATTCTAATTATTAAAAAAATACGAATCATTTTTTACACTTATTGCAGAAGTCAGTATAATCTTTAATGTCATAAAAGCAATTTATTAGGAGCCAGTCACTTAATTTGTTTTTAAATTTGTTACCTTCGAGTATTTTCAGGTCATCAGGAAGTAAATTATACATGGTTATGCACATATTAAAAACATTTTTGTCATAAATATACTTTCGGACAGAAAAAAAAAATCACCGCTAAATAATACTTGAGTAAGGTAACCAGGGGCCTTTTAGCAAGCTAAGCGTAGCAAGCAACAACCATCTTTCATTTCCAGCCAGTCAGCGGTTGCCTGACTCTTCCATTAGTCACTGAGTGACTACACTAAGTGACCGACAGAAAACGCGCACCTGAAACTTATGAGGGTAGCAAAGTGAAATTTAGCATGAAGGTTTCTTGGAGAGTGTAGGCGAGCAGGATTTTCTGAAATTAGGCACTACGTGAACGGGAAAAAACAGGTATCGGCGTAGGAAGTCGCGGGAAAAAGGTTGTATAGTATAAACTACATTGGGTGAGTTAAGTCCTAAATGAGCTGGTTGCCAGTAAAAATGAAACTGTATATTATCCCCGGGCTGTGCTGGTAGTTGTCAAGGAGACTAATACGCTCTCGTAGATTAAGGAGCTAGCCGACGTGTACTGTGGGCTGGCGGTCTGGGCTGGGTTGGTACAGTCGACCGTGTATAAAATTAGAAAAATAATGAAAAAGAATCGTAGTGTTACTTGACGACTTATTAAAAAAGAAAAATTAACAGACCGAACTTTGTTAAGTTCCTTTTTTTTACTGCTCATGGGGCAAGCGTGAATATTATAACGTTATTCTTCAAATATTTTGGTAGTGACAAGATGTTTCCTTACAAGGTAATATCTAACGTACCTACCGGTACCGTAACGGTATCTTTAATAGAATATCGAAAATTTGCATTATTCATTTTGCCACTTTTTGTAATCTAATAAAACATATCCTGAAGATAGAAAAACTAAAAAAAACGAATTTCGGACCTTGAATCCTTTTGCCTTGGATCCTGCCTGATTTCTTCAAGGTCCGAAATAAGTTTTTTTCTAGTTTTTCTATCTTAAGATATCATGAAGAAAACAAAAGATGAAAAAAAAACATAAAGTAATATTTATAAAAAATACCTAAATCAGTATTTAGGTATTTTTTTTTGTATTCAGGTACCACACCTAATGATACCCGTTAGACAATTATAAAAATAAATAATATAAGTATACCGGAACAGAACAAACAAAACGCTGTTACTTTTCACAGCATCTAACTACTAACTGTAGTTACCGTGCTCTAAGTTATTTCTATAAGTATTTCTCAGAAAGAAAAACGTCACTTGAATTTTTTTGTTAACAAAAATTGAATTCACTGAGGTTTCCAAACATATTTATCAAACAAAACATTACAGTTTAAAACAACCACGTTGCATTTAGATAGATTTCTATTCAGGTAGCCTCCTATATATTTTTTAACTCATTTTTGTAGTTGAGTGTACTATTTAAGCGCATAAGCAAACTAAGCGTACGCCGTTAGGGGAACGTGGCTACCATATCCTACACCTCTTGTGAGTATTATACGCAACTATTATTATTCTCTCATCACTTTTTTTGTCACTTTTTCTTATTTTGCTATCTCGTAGAAATAGGTATCTACTTGTATTTCTGTCGAAATTATAGATAATTCAATTTAATTCAATTTTTATTTATTAAGATGTCAAGATCCATGGGTTACTTATAAACTAATGTTAGAACTTAATAGCTATTAATCAATACAAATACGACCGATAAAAAATGAGACACTCGGCCCGGGCGAGTCAAGAACAAAATAGACCTATTTGACCATCACCTGGTTGAATTGTCTCAGCACAGGTGCTCTGAGGTCCTCAGCGACAACCTTCAGGATGCTGTTGTGGCTCCCCGTACCCTCCTCATCAATGATGCGACTTTCTTGCGAAAAACCGAGTGGAAGCCATCTGTGTGTGCCTGTGCGAACATTTCAGAGGCACTGCACCAGCGAGGAAGCCCCAACATCATCCTAAAGATGTTATTATATTGGACTATGGTTTCTATGGATTTCTTGGTGTACGCCGTCCATACAATCCCTGGCAGTACGCCTTAAAGAGCGTGACTTTAACCAGGTCCGTACAGCGGGCAAACCTACGAGCCAGCATGTTACCACGAACCACTAGAGCCCTGCGCTATCTCTATATCTACGTCGTCTTTAAGGTCATCCGTGAGATAGTGTCCAAGATATTTGAACTTAAACACCCTTTTTATGTTCAAACCATTGATAGTGATGGGTAATAGCGTAAGGACACTTACCGGCGGCCTTAAAGACCATGTACTCCCTAAAAACTGTGTCATTATTCGGGCACCATCACGTTTCAAAACATGTCCATGATTTACAATAAAATACCAATAGAAATAAGGAAATTAGAAACTAATTTATTTTTGAAAAAATTGAGACTTTGGCTAATTGATAAATGTTTATATAGTATAAAAGAATATTTTGACATGAAATAAATTTAATTATTATCCATGGGGACACTGACTTGCTAATTATTATTATTATTAATTATTTTTCGAATATTATTATCAGCTGTTGTTTTGAAAGCATGCTATGCATATTTAAATCTTTAAAATGTTGTTGTTCGTATATCTGTGTACTGTTTATTTAATTGTTTACAATTTTGCATGTCACCTGGTTTGACAAAACGTGAGCACTTTTAACATATCTTTATAACCTGTACTACCATGTTTTATGCGAATAAAGGTATCTGCATCTGAATCTGAATCTATGGATGCGTCTGATATCCACTAATCATATTCATTAATCCACTTAGCATAGCACTGGTGGAATCGGGTTCTACTAACCAATGTTTTTAATAAGAATTGATGCGTGCTGTGCCACTTCCTCATTGTTGATACATCGCATAGCTTGAGCTGCGCATCTTCCCCGCACAGCTACCTTGCAGCGGGGCATTTTCCTAGCACATCTAACTTAACTCCGCTACATAGCGTAGCATCAGTGAAAATGGTCTGATAGTCTCGTGGCTTAGCTTGCACATCCGCGCTGCATCGCTGCATGGTAAAGCAGCCAAGCAGTGTGTTGTTTTAACATTTGACATTACAAGCTCTGCTTAGTTCGGGATCAGGTGATCTTGGTGTTAATTGTCCCAGATATTTATTATTATTATTATTAGCCACTAAGTTTTCCGCGCACAAGCTGTGACAGGACAGCTATTAACCTATTACTAAATTATTGTAAGTTCTGATTTAACACCATCCAGTTAATAGCAAACTTAAAAATATCCTTTGGCACGTACAAAATCCCAATATGTAAATGATGCCACATAAGTTTTTATCCAACTATGAATAAAAAGTAGCAAAAAATAACTGAAACAGAAAAAGAGGTCGCAAATCGGCTAAACAAAGCCCGGACGAGTTACTGCAAACAATTTCAGCTGATTTACGCGTTTGTTTTGCCGGGCTAATGGTTTAAAAATTAAAAAAAGGTCGCGCCGAGGGGCGACTGCCCATTGAATTTATTACTTAATTTAAACACTGTCTAAGGGTTAGCTTATTAGTCCAATTGATTATTAAAGTACTCGTAGATGTATTTGAATTACTTAAGTATTAATTTGATAGCTTTACGGGGCTGAAATTAAGCGCAGAAGCCACTCAACCCTTCGGACGCAGAAATTAGCGTAGTGAAAAGTTTGATTATTAAACTAGGAAGCCTAATAGTTCAATTTCTCGCAATCAGTTTTCTAATAGTGAGAAATGGCATATTTCTTACAGTATTTATTGCCTTAAGAGCATACGAAAGCGCCGTTTTCCATACAAAAATAGTCCCCTGTTTCCTTCCTGGATATTGCGAGTAAAGCAATTTCTGTTCCAAAATATCTAATGCCACCATTGGCATGTCCTCATGTTTTCCTTTTTATTATAAATTAATTATTAAAAGAGATTTCCTTGATTGAGATTGACCTTCAAAAATTTAAAAAATTGGCCAGGTTTTCCGCTGTGTTCAAACATCCAGGAAACTAATTTGACTGATTTATATAAAAAAAGGAAATTTTAAAACACGGCTTAAGTCATTATTGATTGTTTAATGAAGGCAATAACTAAATCGGTAATTTTTTCGAGAACTGATGAGGGGGCAACGAAACGTCGATTTTGAGTGCTTTTGATAGGTAATTTCGGTCCGAGTTGCAGTTGTCTCTATCGCACTCTGCGGTAGGGCTTGAAATTTTTTTTTTAATGCGCCAGACAACACACCTCTTGTAATAGTCTCGAAGTAGGGATAAATATCCCAGTGTTACGAGATTCCACACAAGGAAATAAGCTAGTGACGTCTCCCAGCACACCCAGACCCGAGTCAATTCAGAAAAGATCGTTTCTTGAATCGACCGGACCTGGAATCGAACCCGGGACACTACAGAAATCGAGGCGAGAAACCGTGCTACAGTGCACTACGCCAATTGTGTCGTCAGTTGGCAACTGTCAAGTCCAGTTCTTTCACCTTTGCTGTGTCCTCTAAAAGTCAAACCTCATTTCAAACCCACGTCTTCAACGACCGCCCCCCCCCCCCCTTACGGTCAAAATTGATGTTGATTTTTTTGGTTTTCTAATAACCATTTTTTATTGTACAAAATACATGAAACCCATTTATAACATACTCGCATTAAGACCGTTTTACCGTTCCAAAGTTTCACGAATTGTACCGGAGAGTAAGCGATTTAAACGGAAGCGGCAATTATCGCCATTTTGCGATAACCAATGAAAAATATCATTAACATACACTGAACAAAGGTTTCCACCTGTACACTACGTAATAAAATTACCGAGAGTTCTCACTCGGTAACAAAACCCGTAATTTCCTCTTTGTATAAAACTTCCAATGTTTTTATTAGCTTACCTAGGCACACTTGCTTCAAGTGTACTAACTTACCTACCTCTCCGTTACGTAGCTACCAACCACCTTATATCCGTTGAACGAGAAAAGTATAGAAGCATTTTTTTCTACGTAATCTTACTAATTCGGATCCAAATTTACACAAGTAAAATTGTTATATCGTGTTCTTCCACGAGAACTAATAAAGGGATATTAATTGCCTAAAAAAAAAATACATTTGGTTAAAGTTTATGGTTATTAGACAGCATAATGTTTTATGCGAATAAATAATTCTTATCTTAATTCTTATCTTATCTTATAAATGGAGTTAGCTCAGGGGCCCAGGCTAGATATTTTTGTGTAATTTTTCATCAGTCGTTAGTAGGGATGTTGACGCAGTAACCAATTCGTGTAAATTTAAAGTGGCAACTCATGGTTGTCGTACAGATCTCATCTACCTCTATACTTTTTTGATTCGCTTGCGCCAACAAATATTGTGATGAGGAAGGTTGTTTGTTTGTAGAGGAAAATCCTGGAAAATACCCAAAGGCTCTTGTAAATATTTCTAAAGATGTTATTATTGTCTCTAGCCGCTGAAGACTTCATGACCTCATTGACAATGTGGAAGAAAAGTTGCTTATTGCGGATAAACTCTTCATTGTTTTATCTGACTAGGTAGGTATAGGTGTTTGCGTTGCCTAGTTTACGTATGCGGCCTCATTTCATATAAATGAATTTATTGTATTATGTATTGGTATGTACATTGATCTCATAGAGTCCCTAACCTTATGATTGAGTTAGATAAGACTTTTGAGTTATGTTTTAGTGATCAATAGTGCTTTTTACTACCTATTGATTTATTACTGTCTATAGAACAGGTAAAACGATATGGAATACTCAGTGAGTAATGTAGAATAGTAACCTACTAATTAGATATAGTAAGTGAAAATAAGATTTTTTCAATTGACTTTAATTTGGCTTCATCCTAAAAATACTGTCTGTCTAACTGATTTTGTAGGATCCTTAAAATGAAAGTGAATTAAATAAATGTAATTTCCACTTAGATAGTTTGTATATTACCTGCTGAATATGCCTTAAGTCTTTTGGTAATCACCGGGTATATAAGTACTTATTTAAGAATAAGTACTTCGAGACCATGACAAGTGGTGTGTTTTCTGGCGCTTATTTATAAATATATATATATATATATATATATATATATATATATATATATATATATAAATATAAATATAAATATGCGCCAGAAAACACACCTCTTGTAATGGTCTCGAAGTAGGGATTAATATCCCTGTGTTACGAAGCATCACACAAGGAAATAAACCAGGGGCGTCTCCCAGCACACCCAGACCCGAGTCAATTCAGAAAAGATCCTGAATTGACCCGACCGGGAATCGAACCCGGGACACTACGGAAATCGAGGCGAGAAACCGTGCTACAGCGCACTACGCCAACCGTGTCGTTATATTATATTTATTTATAGGCTCTCCCTCAGAATAGACAAGGGATCCCTGCCTATCAGAGTCATCATCGGGATCCACGGCGGTGAGGGATGGCTGAGTACATACTTAGGATCATATAGGACATAGCTGTAGCTGGTAGATGGCCGTGAATTGTCGGGTTAGGAAGAAAACCTGAAAACACAATCACACATCAGACACACCACGAAATACTACTAAGTTTATATTGTATTCTAGGGCTTAACAGCCACTTATTGTCTTATCTAAATGAACACTTATCAATGCACCGAATGCGTCACTTTTTCATCTCTGGATCCACTTTGTTTTTAGTTTTTTTTTTATTCCGAAAAAACACTCTTAATATCTAATGACATAAAACCTGCCAAACTACTATTGCAGTTTGTCGGCAGCAGTTCTCGTAGGACAATTTCGAGATAGGTAGTCATTAAATTGGTACCTACTTCACATATTAGATACTTAACAGTAGCTCATATTACATAATAGTACCTAACTCATATCAGTAAACTAAGCTAAGCTTACATACTAGGCAATAGAAACCATCAAAAACTATATCTAACAATAAGCAATTAATTGCACACAAAAGGCCAACGGGTGACGGATGACAAGCTACAGTTAGGTATTCAGTTCAGTTATTAAACAGTAAACGTCACGGACACAGCGACAGGTAGTGCTTTTTGAGTCTGCATTTTAAACTGTTCCTAGAGGCAGATGTAGCATCTTGCACTATGTCCCCTGGCAGATCGTTAATAAGAGTTGGTACTAGCCATCGTTCTCGTTTTCAAAAGTACTTAGTTAGTTATTTTTGGAATAACTAATTTATTTTTTTCGATAAACGGGTAGGGTACGTATGGACTCTCTTCTCCTTAAAGATTAAGATTCTTCCGTGTTCTCGACCTACATGATGTCTCGCTAGCTTTTCGGTGTTTTGACAGAGCGGACCGCGTTCCGAATCTACGAGGGGTGATCCAAAAGTAATGATAATCAGTTATTTCTAGTGCACACAAAAATACAAAAAAATATCAGTCACTTGCTCAGTTACCCACTAGTTCAGGAAAAAAAAACATATAAATAGGCCACGATTCCCGGGAGCTACATTCATTTGAATACGAACTGTCAAGGAGTGAACATCAAAATGGAAAAACACGAAATCAGAGCTGTCATTAAATACCTCTGCTTGAAAAAAAGGTCTACCAAAGACGTACACAGCGACTTGGTGGAAACATTAGGGGACTCTTCTCCTCCATATTCGGAGGAGAAGAGTCCCCCGATAAGGAGTTTAAGCTGGGAAGAACATCGACGGCAGACGAACACCGCGAAGGACGCCTATCGACGTCCCTCACTGAAGAAAAAGTTGAAGAAGTTGTATTGGAAGATCGAAGAGTGACTATCAGGCATGTAGCTGAGGTCACAGGGATCTCATATGGCAGCATTCAAAGAATCCTTGCGAACGAATTGCATATGAGAAAGGTCTCCGCGCGTTGGGTACCGAAAATGTTAAACGACGAGCAAAAAAAAAACGAGTCGACATGTCAAGAGCAAATCTCGAAAAGTTCAAGGCAGACAAGGATAATTTTTTGTCACGTTTTGTGACCATGGACGAGACCTGGATCCACCATTTTGATCCTGAAACAAAACAACAATCGATGACATGGAAACGATCCGATGAACCGACGCCGAAGAAATTCAAAGTGTCAAGCTCAGCAGAGAAGGTTATCTTCTATCTCTTTCCACGACTCAAGGTACTATACTTGAGTACTTTTTTGAGAGTCAAGATAAAGATTTTTTTTCTAAGGGAATTTTAGGTTTAGAAAAGAGATGGACTAAATGTAGATATACTGTAGAAAGAAGATATACTGTGAATTGAGAAATAAATTTATTGTTTTATTATATTCATTGTGTTTATTATTGATTATCATTACTTTTGGATCACCCCTCGTATCAATTGTCCGCTCCAAAATCATTAAGGCGCCGTCATATTTATATAATGTGTCCCTTAAGTTGACTTGCGATTGTTAAAATGGTCATTCAATTAAATAATACAATAGTAGTAGTAGTAATATAATTATATTCTGTGTTACTGAAACTGTTTGTATTCTACAGATGCGTTTAATTTCTTCGTAAAAGCATCCAATTACTCTGAGTGCCTGCTAACAAGAACAGGCGCTTCTTTGAAATCCAACAAATCATTTAACGATGCACTCGTTCATGTTGAAATGCAATAATTAATATTTAATAACTAAAAGTATTATTTTTTGTAAACATACCCAACACACATCCAACATACGTATATGAAGATCTGTCCTGTACGTCTACCACGAGTTGCCAATTTCAATTTGCATTATCGTTCGCGTGAAAAAAAATGTATTCGAATGACACATGACATGACATGACAATGACAAATCTCAATAAAAAAAATTACGCGAACGATAATGTAAATTGAAAGTGCCAACTCGTGGTAGACGTGTAGGGTTAGTACCTATTTACTAACGCAATGTCCGTTGTTTCGGGCAAATTAACATGGTCATAATTGGGGTAAAAACAAAGATAATTTTAACAACCGTCATGTATTTAATACTCTTAAATATGATATTCAGCATACGCAAATAAATATTCACGAATTTCGTATTGTAGTAGGTTTTTTGACATATTAGTTAGACCGAAACTACGGACATTGCGTTAGTGAGTAGGCACCCTGTTCGTCTACCACGAGTTGCCACTTTTAATTTACATTACCGTTCGCGTAAAAAAATGTATTGAGATTTGACATTATCGTGTCATGTCACGTGTTCCCCTACCATGAGTTTACACCGATGACAGTCGCTAGTGTCGACATTGGCTTTTGGGAGATTTCAGTAAAGCGCCGTTAATAGAAATGGAACTAAGAATGACATACAAATTGTCATAGTCAACTATCGCAGTTTACGTGACGGAACTTTTTTTGGGCGTACTGGGTAGCGATCGATACCACTTCGCTGCTGAGGCAAGATTGCTACCATTGCGCCAAAAGATCAGTAACATAAATTCTTTATTAGCATAATTCAATAATGGTTAGAGCCTCACATGTTAAGTACCTAGGACGTTATGTAACTGAAGATTTGAAAGATGCAATGGAAATAGAGAGGGAAAGGAGGGGCCTTTGCGGCCTGGAGCAATAAGTTGGCACGGAGGTTTGCTCGTTGTTGTAGCCAAGTTAAGATAACACTGTTAGGCATACTGTCAGGTTTTCTACACGAGCTCCTTCTGGGTTAACTATACGCTAATGGCGTTAAAGGCACTTAAAGTGCAATACAACAACGCTTTCAGAGTGCAGAGTGCCGAGTGCGAGTTGCAGTGAGAGAAGTGAATAACTTCACCATCGCGTTTGCGAGAAAAAAAACGCGAATTTGTATGGTATCGAGTCAACGCCATCTAGCGGCCTTAATGTTGCCCGAATTCACCGCTAGATGGCGCTGACTCGATTCCATAGTAATTGACATTTACGTGCTCGCAAAACGCGATGGTGAAGTCATTCACTTCTCTCACTGCAACTCGCACTCGGCACTCTGGTGGCGTTGCCTCGTTTCTGTAGCGCGTAGGGTATGTTCTGCGAGGCTCGCGCGGACGGTTTTAACCCTTATTATGGTATTGCATTGTGAAAAAATTCATAAGTTTTCGCCTGTATGCCCAAGTATTAAGGTTTAAAATCGGGTGGGAACTATTTTACCTCTGCCTTATTAAGGGTTAATGCGATAATGCGTAAAACGGCTGCGTCTCTAGTCAGCAGAGTACGGAGCAGCACCAACGGTATTGTGGAAGTATAGCCTTAATAAAACGATTGCCCTATTATTAAGCATATCGTCAAATTATTGTTTGGCTAGGGTATCTCTGAACTGTACTTTTTGTTGCTTTATTGTGTTTTTTATATTGTATTTTTATTTAATTACTGGATCTTGTGTTATCTGCAAATAAAGTTTTATTATTTATTTATAATGGCCTGATAAAACACAGTATTACATACTAATCCTTATAAATCCATGCGAGTGGAGCCGCGGGCTAAAGCAATGACTATTGAATTGACGTCATCATTTTTCATTATTCATGTTCACAAAGTTTTTCTAAGGAACTAAATTAAAATTATACGCACGAATTAGGTTGCTTCGGGTAATTGGTTACTCGTGTGCTAATTTGCTATTATTTATCCAGTTATCTTGCTCTTGGTAGTCTGTAATGTCGAAAACTATCCAGTCATACACGAGATAAATAACATCCGAATACCGCTTTACGATTTACCCACCCGTTACTCTAGGGCTGTGTTGATAGTTTTATATTCTTTTTTCGTAGAATTTATGCCATTTATAGAAGGCAATGAAAATTTCTCACTTATTAAATAATAAATGTGAACCAAACTCTTATGTTCGTAAGCCTAATTTGATGAGTTTTGACACCCATAGATTAGACATAGGGCCCTTGCCCGACACAAACCCTTATTTTCTAAAAAAACGCGCAGTTCAAAAGGACTACTATATTTTAACATTACTATAATTCCTTGTTAAGCCATGAACTTGCATCTAGATCACATTGTAGATACTCGATTAAGAGTCTTCAGTCTTGTAGACCTGGTCCCACGCCTGCAGTAAGTAGGCACTCAAAAACGTGGACGGTGTTTAGAGTATCCGCAATCAAACAAACATCAAAACTGTCTACTTCCTCTACCTACTACTTAACCTTGTATATCGAAAAAATCTAGCTGCTTACTGGCAACCCTAAGCTCAAGGATGTCGATCAGTCGCTTAAATAAACATTGAGGGTCCAAACCGAGCGCTTACACAAACTTGCTATCGAAAATATTAGTTTAACATCTACATTGTTACAAACTGCTTAGCGGTTTCTCTGAATGTTTACGACTTTGGAATTGAGTGTTTCTAGCATAATTTGCATTTTATTACATCCTATCCTTTAAAAAAAACAGTGCTCAATTCGTGCTTCATCCACAAACAAAGTACCCAAGTCCCACATTTTAGGTTTTTAAGTATGATTGTTTCTCCTGTCATCATAATTATATTATATCACATTGTATCTTTCGCTTAAGTAACACTACTGTGTTACATATAGGTACCTCAAAATTTCCAAACATTGGCAATACGCCATGAAAGTAAAATACAGTTTTTGAACTGAATAAGTGCTATTTATCGCGTGGGAGTAGTTTTAGTATTCTGACAATTATTTTTGAATGTGATAGCTTGACGCGCTGCTATTGTACAAATTATTATATATATTTGAAGTCGGATTAGTACAGACGGGTTCACATCAACCTTTATAAAAACATTGCAAAATGGGCCTTTTGTCAACAGCATACGCTAAAGCTTGACGTAAACGTGTACCTATTTCAACAGTTTCTTATTTATTCAGTGCCAATATGGTTCTTCTTAACCCATTGTGTTATTGAAAACGTTACAATATAGCATGCAGTGTTAGCACGAAAAATCATAATTTATGTAGGTTTATTTCCGTAAAAGTAATGAGCGAATTGTGAATGTGACCAGATCGTTAAATAAAATGTTTGCTCTTTTTTGATATTATTTTTAAACTTTGAGGACACGCACGTTTTCATTAGCATGATTTCTGTGGTAAAGAGGCGTTCACATCAACCTTTGCAAAACCATTGCAAAATGGGTCTTATGTCGGCAGCATAGGTGCCCACATGTAAAGGTTGATGTGAACGCCTCTGTACATAACTGGTACGCTAATGTTCCTGATGGAATCCTGTTTGCAAATGAGAAAAATAAATACAAAATCACTCAAACCAGCCCTGTGGCATGAAATGAAATAAAACGTTTATTTACAACAAGCTGTATAGGTTTCATCTGAAAACTGGGTATGGTTCATGGGAAATTCGGTCTGCCCTACAGACCTAGTTAAAAAACTAACAAATTGGGACGGCGTGTTAACATATCTGGTGGTTAAGATCAGTTAAATGTAGTTTTGAATAACGTGCCTATTGACTGACATCTTCGATCAATGACACCTCATAGGTTTAGATTTTTATGTCAGTGCCTCAATAATCCGGCTCAGAGCAGAGAGAGGCCGTGTGCTCAGCAAACATTTAGACTTTGGGTGACTAAACCAAAAGGTTTTTCTGACTTCTACTTAAGAGGATCTCTAAAATGATATAATAAAAAAAGTAATAGACCTTTTGCTGCCCAACAAAGCTCCCATATACGTACCCCCCTTCCACCCTCCATCCTCCCTACTTCTGCGCCTGGCGATGCATCCCACTGTGTTGCGATGCATAGGGTCTGCACCCGGTCCCTCCTTGAACCTGCACGTGCCACTCCCATAGCAGTGCATACTAGCACTGTCGCAACGCGTGATGAAGGGCATCACATCACCAGGCACTTCTGTTCAGTCATAAGATGTCCACTGCTGCCGAACATATTGTCTCCCTATAGATTTCCAAAGCGAATCGTTAGTTTAAAAAAAAAACAAATCTAGAAATTTTCTCCCATCAGTTTTTCGCGCTACTTGCCCTGCCTTTAGTTTTTCTACAAATTTCCTTATAAGCACTCTTGGTTCCAGTAAATTCCTCCTCCAACAGTAATAAGTGCCACTACGGCAAGAGTCCATACTACTACAGTTTCCTTTGCTTTACTCTACCAAAAATAGGTTCAACTAGGTTTCCGATCAGTCCTTTAGATTGTCCAATAGAATCCGACCAATAGGGTTGCCAGCGTTGTTAAACAACAAATCCGGAGGAGGCGGTGTTTACAGGGCGGACGTGATCCGGTTATTGGGTCACTGGAACAAAGGTGTTCCGGACTATTATGACGATCTCTATTCCGTTTCGGGAAAGTTTAATTTGTTATCAAAAACGTTATAACGTCTGAGGCCGAACACCAACATGCCCATATCTTTTCTATATGTCCCATTTCAGAATGTACCTTTGCTAAAGTCTCATCTAATCGACATGACGTTTGATGTCATTCCCATATGTTTTTAAGTTGACATGTCGAAACGAAAGTAGCGTCATGTGGCGTGTTGTTCTTGGCTAAGGACTCTGTTGTGGTGTATTTTTCAAGCGATTAAATAGTTTCAGGGGACTTATAATGTCCTACTGTTTCCGGTCTTTTAAGAATTATTAAAAAAAAATTGTATTAATAAACAAGTACCTCAATATTACAATCAGTTATTTCTCGACCTGAATGAATTTGAAAAAAATGCGTTAGTCTTAAAACCGCCTGTCATACTTATCTTAAATCTTTTGAGACAGGTAACTCTATAAGTTTCATAGGGCTGCCACAACCAATAGCTAGTAAACAACCGTCCGTATGAAAGCGGTGAGTTCTGTTTGCGAAACGTATTTGCAGATCCGTTGCAGTTACAGCAGCAGCCGGCTACCGGGTCGCCGGTGCAAAGCTTTGAGGTTTGACACATTCGGTGACGTGAAAAATGAAATAAAATAGAATAGTCCTTTGAAACTCATGCATTAAAAGTGTTGGGCTGGCCTAAACTCGTGGAGGTAGTGATGGGATTAAGGCAAAACCATGATCGATATTAAAGTATGTTCAGTCAAATTAAAATACTGCGTGTATCATTTTTAGCCTAAATTCAAAGCTTGATAGTTCGACAACAGTTCAACTCATTCCCTATTTTGTTATAAAAGGTATGTCATTGTTTTCAACGTCACAAAAAAAGAGCTCTGTTCAAAATCCGGAGGTCTTGGTAGCGAGCTATTTCGTTGTAAATATCTAGCCTAGAAAATGTGATAGTGCTAAGTAACCGCTGACTGGCTGGAAATTGAAGATCATAATACAAAATTGTTCGCTATGCTCAGTTTAGGGAACGAACTTGACAAGTTATAAGCGATAGAAAAAAGGTCCCTGGACGTGAAAAGTGTGTTTTCAGATTTATGAAACAATATGGCTTAATTTCCTTAAATTATTATTCTTTAGATGAAAATAAATATGGCAATCTGATGTAAATAACAAAACAATGTATTACATATTTTTATAAGTTAGCAGTTGACTTTCATGGGTAAATTTTTAGAGGTTAGTTAGTTTGATAGCTTATAGGCATTTTTGTTGTTTTCCTTGTTTTGAAATAGTCTAATGCAAATAACATTGATTTACAGTATTTAGGAATTGGCTTTATAAGTAATATGAGGTGCTCTCGTAGTAGAGGGCAGTTTTAATTGTTTTACTTGTTGAACAATATTTTGCAGTCGGTAATAGTTAGGATTACTTATTGAAGTCTCGGCTGATCAAATGATTCGTTGAAATAGGTATAGATCTTTATGTCAGGGCCTCAATAATCCGGTTCAGAGCAGAGCGAGGCCGAGCGTGCTCAGCAAATAGTCAGGGCCGCGCTTGTTTACGTTTTGGCAACCCTGTAGGCTTACTCTTCTAAGGCTGACTATTTTAGTGTTAGTCAGTTATACCCTTACCATTAAATCAAAATTGTTAAAGCTATGGGTATCACGTTACAAAAATGAGGTTTAGCGCAGTGCAATCCTCCAACCGTAAGTGTCTAAATACACTATGCCGAAGTTACGCGACCGAAGTGCCGCATGATTACGCCTGCAATGCTATTTGAATTACTGATGACACATTATGCCGAAATTACGTTGCGTTATAGCGTACAGCTTAACTTCGGTCGGGCGTAAGTTCAGCGGCAACTTATTTTGTAGAGCATACAATTGTAGACGCTAAGTACACACTCAAAGTTGAGCGACTGAATTTCTACCGCGTAAGTTTGGCACCTATGGTGTGTCATATCAGCCGAATACGTCGTAACGTTAAATCAGCTGCGGAACTTCGGTCGCGTACTTTCTGATAGTGTGTTTATACATTAATTGAGCTGCATGTCTGGTCTGCATGCAAATACCTCCACCATACGGAAAAAAGGCTAAAATATGCGCTATCTTGATTTGATCCTCACTTCCAGGGACACCCTGTATAGACGAGACAATTGCTCAACACACTCGGGCGAGTCCATTCAGCCCCGCAAGATTGCTAAGGCAGTTAAAACCTCCAAACGGGCTCTTCTTACTTCTAAAGAGTTCATCTGCAACATTCCCAGCAAAAAATTGGTGGGGTACATAAAGGGATAATACCTTTTACAACATTATTAGTCTATACGAGTACTAAGCTTTGAGAGGATTCCAGATACATGCGCTTGATTCAAATGAGCTTCTAAAAAGACTAATAAATAGAAGTATGATTACATCAGGACTGTGAAAGTCACGCAGGTTACGTAATACAAATTCCAGTCGGCGGAAGCAACTACGTGTTAGAGTGGTAATGTGCTCATTGAAAGTAAAAGCGGAATCGAATGTCAAACCTAGGTCTTTTATAGTGTCTTTTCGATCGATCACATTACAACCAAGCAAATAATTAAATTTCACAGAATTTTGCTGGCGACTGAAGGTCATGACTGAGCATTTATTGTGGTTAAACTCTAAATCATTCACTGTACTCCACCTAAGGAGCGCATCGATATCCTTCTGAATTAACTCACAACTTACTTCGTCGCTGATTTCTGCATAAAGCTTCAGGTCATCGGCATAAAGAAGGCATTTAGTATATTTTAGGACATCAAAAACGTCATGTCAAGTATGGATCCCTGGGTCACACCAGAAGGTGTTGGATAAGCTTGAGACACATAGCAACCGTGTCGCACGAACTGCTGACGACCCCTGAAGTAATCAGTAAGCAGATTAATAAGTTTTGTGGAAAAACCGAGAGCATAGAGCTTTGATAAGAGGTTTTGACAATTGACTCTATCAAATGCTTTGCGATAGTCGAAATACACAACATCAACTTGTTTGCCTCTATCCATCGCTTCCGAAACATTTTCGACCAACGTCAGCAAGTTCGTATTCACCGAGCCGTACTGCTGCTCGCTACAAATGAATGGCTGGACTTGCTTGAGAATAACTCTATGAATAAGTATCTCAAAGATTTTCACCGCCGCCGAAAGAATAGCGATTGGCCGATGCTCCTCAACGTGTGACTTGCCACCGCTTTTGGGAACGGAAGTTACACGAGTCATCTTCCACGCTACCGATACACAGATCTACACACTATTACGCGATAAGTTCCATGACGCTGCATGCGATTTATAAGATGACAGAGAGGGACAGCAATGGTCTTCCTACACATCTTCAACAGTTCAGCGGGCACACCGTCGGGTCCCGGAGACCATTAATTTACCGGACCATTATTTATAAAAATAAAATTTAAAAATTTAAAAATTGCAAACTTCTATGTGTGCAGACGTTGTTGCTGAAACGGGAACACGTGTTGAGTCCAAAGTCTGTTGGTCCTGGGTGTAGGTACGTAAAAAATTACTCGCAAAAGCATTCGCCGCATCTGCGCCAGAACACTGAAGACCCAGGTATTTAACCCGGGGGGTCTCACCCACATTGCAAGGTGTCCCTGTTTGGGGGGTATCTGTCGTGTATCAGGATACCCCCGTGGCGTGAGGAGGCCCGGCAGTGGCGGGGCTGACCGCTTGGGACGATGTGGCCGAAATCCTAAGAGAATCCCACGTCGTCCCGCTAAAGCAAAGTGGAGATACACCGAGGTTCTTTTAGTAGGTTAACCGTGAGCTTCATCGGCGGTGAGTCCCACACTCCCCCACCGCTCCCTCGGGCGGTGGGATAAAGCGTAAAGCTTTTTTTCCTCGTTAAAAAAAAAGGTTTGTAACGCTAGGTTCAAAGCCGCCTACGGATTTAAGATTATTCATTATGTACAGACACAGGCCTGTCTAAAGGCCGGTATTCACTTTGCATAATGCGAGTGCAGGTGACTACTTAGTAGGAGCGATCGATTAGGGCAGGTGTGTAGTGCAAGTAATGTCCAATTCTATTTAGTGGATGTGTTTAGTTGCTGTGTTTAGTTTATCTCGGACACCTTTACTATGCAGATTACTAATCACTTGCACTAATATATCGGTGTCCACACGTGTTTTCTACTAACACTAAGCACCTACACCAACTACTAAGCAAAGTGAATACCGGCCTTTAGGCGTAACTTAGGTAATTGTTATTCGGTGGGGATCGAACCCACGATTTTCGGCGCTCTAAGCAGGAACTCTTATGATAGGTATCTACGCTAAAAGGCCAGTATCAAAATAAAACCGGTTAAAATTTTCAAGCAATGTCGGTGATGATAATAAAAAAAGCATGATTTCTTTTGACACATTTAATCACGAAAGCAGTACAAACATTGAATGATTATTTTCCCTTGTTGTGCAGTCAGTTTGTGCATAGAAAATGAAGGGAAATGCTTACAAATTGCAAAAAATTTCAAATTGTATATCACAATTTACGTCTGCCAAAAATAGTTATTTGACCCAGTAAAAATCATATATGAAAAACATAATATTGATTTCGTGAAAATATACCGCCTACGGTGCAAACTATTATTTAGAACCACAATCACTTAACTAATCTGCATTCATTTTAGATTTATCAATATCGATCTGAGACATTCGGAACAAAAATAACTCAAATGGTGCTTCCGCTAAAATTAGATTGGCACTGGACTCGATGCACTCACTGGCCGTCCTCGACCGGCTCGTCTTAGGCTGATTGACCTGCGACCACCTCGAACTTCAACCCTTCGCGCTGGGTTCTCACCGGTCCGGTCTACACGATCGGTACAATCCGTTCGTTGGGAACAGCAGGGCAGGCCAAAGGCGCAGTCACCGTCAAAACCCCATCAGAAGACAACCGAGATTGCACCGCTTCCACGTTACAACGCTTAGGCAGGGCGTACCGACGAGTAAACTGACGGCACACATAGCCATACCTATCTTGCTTCTCTTCATGGCGACCTTCGATAACCAAAAACCCATCCACAGTCTTCACAGATATATCCCCAGGCGCAAAATGTTGCACTTCCAGATTCACTTGATACATTTTCTTATCAATTCTTATTGTTGAACCGGCGTCGCGCCAAATGGCCACCTTATTCTTCCACGGGCGGCAGTAGTCGCGCGGACGATGAGGAGCTATGGTGATTAGTAAATCTTCGGTAGTTAGAGCCAATGCAAATTGTTGATCTTGTAGACGCCTAGTGTGCTCCAATTTAAGAAGGCCCTCCTTCTTAAATTGGATTTGCAATTTGCAGGATTATTGACATGTTTGCTGCGTACGTTACGTGAACGTGACTGTATATTGCAAAATATTCCGGCTGGTTTCCAGACCCCCGTCAGTGCTTGTTTGTACTGCGCATGACGTTCTGCGCACCCGTCTGACCAGGTGTTGCAAAATGTTAACGGCTGCATGAGCAATGAATAAATAAAATAAATATCTGAGACACTTTACAAAGATCATCTGACCCCAAATTAAACAGAGCTTGTGCTATGAGTATCAAAGACTGATAAACATACTCAAATATTTCTAAAAACATCTTATCCTCACTTAGAATATTATAAATGCGAAAGTTTGTAAGGATGTCTGTTACTCTATCACGCAAAAACTACTGAACGGATTTCGATGAAACTTTATAGTAATACAGCTTATACATCAGAAAAACACATGGGCTACAATTTATATAGATTTTATGTAATTTGGTCATATTATATGAAGCTGCGGGCAGAAAGTTAGTAACTTAAATAGATAGTAACTCCCAGACACACAACAAACACAAATGTTCGTCACATGAATGTTTGTCATAGGTGGGGATCGAACCTCCGACCTCCAGTGCTAAAGGCAGGATCGCTGTCAATAATTAAATATGAAGTATGCAATAATTTCTAAAGCTCGGCTTAATTTAAAACCAGCTTAGGATTTTTCTGTATTTTGTCCTTATGCTTGGGATGCATTATGAATAGAAAATAAATTAAGTTAAACAATTTCAGGATGTGTTAGGAATTTTTGCCTTAAAAGTGCAATGTATATTAGACGCAAGGTAAATTTGTTTTAATATTGATGAATCATAAAAGGTAAATTAATAAACGCTATGATTTTGACTAAAGAACAAAGTAAGTAACAGCACTTCCGGTGACATGGTGGTGGTGACGATAATAATGTGTCATACTTTTATATTAACTGTAATCATTTTTCAACACTTAAAATGTATTTATAAATTACTTACGTGATTTACCAATTAGTTTATAAGACTAGATTATTTTAAATTTCATTGTAAGTCTGATTTCCGCTTGGCGCGTTTTTTCGCTTCCGGGCGAAAAAACGTGGCGGTAACGATGCGGAGCGCAAACACTTGATCGCTACGCTCGAAAAAGCACGGAATTGGAAAACATAAAACTAAGTGATACGGTTAAGGCTTAAGGAGAGATAAGGCATAAGAAGATAGTACATAGTTTGAATTGTTGGCCATCGCCAACAGTTCAGAAGTGGGATTACAAGGGAAATAAATTTCCTTTCACGCCTACAAAACGTAAGTCAAGTGTATTTTTCCTTTTGTATTATAGTATGGTAATTTAAATCAACATAAAAATACGTGACAAAGGATTCTAAGGCACAGAAAATTAAATTATTACACACGAACTCCTGGCCAGAAATTAGTAAACCTTTTTTTTTAATGTTGCAGAAATATTATTACGTACAAGTGCTTTCCGGCAAATATCGTTTTACGGAATTAATTAATGGATGTGTTTTTTATTCTTCTTTGTAAATGTAATGTAGTGGTTAATTACTTTGTGCATACTGCTAGGCATACCTATCTACTTATCGTTTTCTTAACACTCAGGGTGTAATCTAATAGACAAATATACATTATCATACCTCGTAATCTTAGATGCATAACGTACTACCAATTAAACCTAGATTGATGATTTGTCTTTTCTATAGTTGAACTATCGGGCCAAGTGGTCACCCATCCAGATATTTACCACTGCAAAACTGCTTAATCTTACAATTATCTGGTCAATTAAATGATAAGGAATGATGATATTTTCCTTATGTACACACTAGGACATCAAATTTCATGGATGATGATTTAAGATGTTTTGCTATTATGCAACAGTAACCTAAGCTTTGTTTTTTTTCTTGAGTTTCAGAGGCATGGATAAGGATGATACCCGAGGTCAAGGGTCCAATTTGGATGATACCCGAGGTCAAAGGTCCAATTTGGATGATACCCGAGGTTAAGGGTCTGGAATGGATGATGCCCTAGGTCAAGGCATAGGAATAGTTGATATACGTGGTCAAGCATACCCGAGATCAAGGGTGAAGGATGGAGCATACCCGAGGTCAAGGGTCAGGAACGGATATGGCAAGCAATTCTCGGCGGATTGTAGCACCAGCTATTTTTCGATGTAACCGGTGGTGAAGGAAAGCACGGCATATTAAAAGAAAAAGGAGGCTATCTTCAGAAATATCAGAAGAATTAAGCGATGCAAGAGAAGGATACGAAATGCAAAGCAGGAGACGTTTTCGTCAGCGCCGATCAAGGCATAGGCGTAGATACACTAGCACCTCTTCAGAGTCATCAGGTGAGCCCGGTAAAGCTCATACAAGGTCAAAGCGTAGCAGAAATTCAGAAAAACAGACTAGTGAGTTGTTAGACAAGTTCCTCTCCATTATTAAAGATGTTAAAAACTCAGATAAACCTAAACTGTCCTATAATAATAATGTGATCCCAGATTTTGATCCCATGACAAAGGAGCAAACAGTACTAACCTGGATTAACAAAGTCGAAGAATGCGCGGAAGTTTACAACTGGAATGAGAGAGAGATTATACATTATTTATTGCCAAAATTGTGCGGTATTGCCAAGTCATCGTATCAGGTATCAAGGTCTGCCATCACTCTTACATAGGCCCGAATGGAAAAAATAGCTTGTAGAGTCGTTTTCATGTCGTGAAGAGTACGCCGAGCTCCTAACAGAAGTGTTAGGTAAAAGGGTTTGTTACGGTGGTTCCCTAGAACATTATGAACGGTATGAACTTAAAAATAGTACCTGAATTCAAATACCTGTGAGACGTGGTAACTAAAGATTTGCGAGATGACTACGACATTGAAAGTAAACGTAGGGCGTTGGCTGTACGAGGCGATATGCTGGCCCGCAGTTTCGCCGATTGTACAAGTGATTAGTGTTGCCCAAATGCAAGAACAAGACGAGACTTAGCCAGTCTTGGTCTTGGTCTTGCGCCAATACACCTGGTCTTGGTCTTGGTCTTGGTATTGCGCTCCCAGTCTTGGTCTTGGTCTTAGTCTTGCAGCAAGAGTCTCGCTAGTCTCGCAATTACCTTTATGCCTATTGCTATTTATTAAACGTTCATTTAAATCTTATAACAACGTAACAAAGTAGGTATATTTGAGCTTAAGTTAACATAACCATAGTAAAGACCAACCAAATGAATAAATGTCTAAACATTTAATGAGAAATTCGAAAAATTATCTGCCACCGGGTGGGGTTTGAACCCACGACCTAAGCGATCCGTGCCGATGCTCTGACCAACTGAGCTATCTACCGGCACCTACGGGAGTCAGTCTGTTCCATTATAAACGTTTACATTTAATTAGCTTACATGTGTTAAAAGATGGTTAAAACAGATAATAAAACCAATTAATGACATTAACTTGACTTTTAACTTAACTTAAATTACAGAACAGTATTTATTGAATTAAACATTCATTTAAATAAAAATACAACACAAATCAAATTACAGAACAGTACACAATAGCTTTGACATTACTATTACATTATATTAATTCTTTTGACCACGAATTAATACCATCTGGCTGACCCATCACTCAGCCTATTTCTATGTTTTCTAATTACTAATGACGCTTTAAAAAACTGAAGTGACGGTATTGAATGAAAATCACGGGCAATCTTCGATAAAGTCGGATATTCTGTCTCATGTGTCCTACACTACTCTAAAATGTCTTCCGAGCTGGCTGCTCTGGGTTTACTTAGGTACCGCTCCAACTCGTCAAAATCTAAGCCTTGAAGACAAGATCCAGATCCAAATGACGTTGAGGGACATGCATACAGTTTCTCAAAGTCTATTACGTCTTCATGTTCATCTTAATCAGTCCAATTTTCAATATTTTTTTATATATTTTTTTGAGTCACTAAACGTATACTCGAACTCCAATACTCCCTGGAACGACACTTAATCCTAACTGCAAGACGCAAGAGTCTCCCAGAATTAGTCTTGTTCTTGCTCAAATCTTGCACGGTCAGTCTTGGTCTTGGTCTTGCTAAAATTAGGCGGTCTGGTTCTCGGTCTTGGTCTTGCGAAAATGCAAGGACAAGACCAAGACCGATTTTTGGCAACACTACAAGTGATGTAAAAGTCACATTATTTAAATCATTCTGCCAATCTTTTTACACTGGCGGACTGTGGGTCTACTATACACAGAAAGCCTTCAATGCCCTACGTGTGCTCTATAATAATATTTTCCGTGTGCTGATGGGGCTGCCAAGATTCTGCAGTGCGTCTAGCATGTTTGCGAACGCGCGTGTAGAGGGTTAACACGCTGTGTTACGTAAAAAAGCTGCATCCGTAAAAACTAGAATGCTGTCTTATAAAGGTTTTGGCTACAAGGTACTCTACTGAGGCACCGGATACTCACCACTATAAACCCAAACGCGGAAAGTCTTTATTTTGTCAATTAATGTTACTACTACTTAATACCTAGTTTATGTTTAATTTCGATCGATAACCACTAATATAGCTTTAAGTTTTTTGTTACTAACCGATGGATAATTTTAATTCAGATAACAATCTGAATTAAAATATTTTAAAATATTTTATTATCATTACAATAAAATTAATATGAAGAACCGATGCAAAATCTGGTGGAGGTCCAGAATATTAAAGACGTAGTTAGTAATAGTGTTTAAAATATTATATTCTATTGGGATACTCTTTTTGACTGAAAAACCCAACACAATAATCACAGATGCAATAATATTCCATCAAATTCATAGCAAAAAGTTTCAATGCGCAAAATGATATCACGATCCTAGTTAATAATCTCCTGGTCGTGCCTATTTATTGTGACGTACTAAATAATGGTAGCGTTTACGTTGAAGGATGTATTCGTGGACCAGCAGGCAAAGAGTTTTACATTTTGCCCAGTGAATTTGGGATATCAGAAAACGAATATGCTTTATTGGTTCATATCGTTTCTGGCACCAGTATTATTATAAAAAAGGGCTTGTTGCTAAGTAAAACCGAGCTGGACGACACGATTATCTGTAATCCTCACTTATTACCTGAGCAACGTTTAGCGCTCGATTCGGTTTTGGCAGAATATAAAGATTTCTTTTCTAGTAGTCTTAAAGATTTGGGATATATTAATGTTGCGGAAATGTCTATTGAACTCGAAGATTCAGAGCCTGTTGTTTATAGACTTTACCGTATGTCTCACTCTGAAAGAAATCTGGTTTGAGACATGGTACAGGAGATGCTCGAAAGCGGGATAGTTAGAGAAACTTCCGCGCCATATGCAAGCCCAATAGCTAGGAAAAAAAAAGACAGGTGATAAAAGGTTATGTGTGGACTACCGCGCTTTAAATCGGAAAACCAAAAAGGACCACTACCCTTTACCACGGATTGAAGATCAATTAGACTTGCTTCAGGCAACAATCTCTTCATTTTTCTAGATTTGGCGTCCGGTTATTATCAGATACCTATTGCAGAAAGCTCGCGTTCGATAACTGCATTCGTGACCCCAGACGCTCAATTTGAATATAACCGAATGCCATTCGGTCTCGTAAACGCATCATCTGTCTTTCAGAGGGCTATGAATAGGATATTGTCAAAAGCCAAAATTAAGTGTGCTCTTGTACACTTGGACGATATTTTAATACCATTTAAAGATTTTGACAAGAGCATAATGAGGCTGAAAGAAGTGCTAAATTTATTGCAAGAAGGTGGGTTAACTTTGAAAATGAGTAAATGCAACTGTTTCTTTGATAAGCTTGATTTCTTAGGTTTCGAGGTTAGTGCGACTGGAATACGTCCAGGACCAAAGAAAAGTGAAGCCGTATCGAAATTCCCAAAGCCGTCGAATCAACACGAACTACGGCAATTTCTGAGGCTCTCTGGTTTCTTTAGACGGTCCATCAAAAAGTACGCACTTATAGCTGCCCCTTTAACAGATTTACTCAGAAAGGATATAGAATGGGTTTGGGGAGAGCCGCAAACAAGTATTTTACAAAAATTAAAGAGTTACTGTCGGAGATACCACTACTTGCATTATATGACCCTAAGGCGGAGACTGAAGTCCACAGGACTCTAGCAAGATTGGTCTTGCCGGGATTCTCCTTTAGCGCAATTCTAACGGTATCGTGCAGCCGGTGACCTACTTCAGTCGTAAAACAACCGCAGAAGAGCAAAAATATCACTCTTTTGAGCTGGAAACGCTTGCTGTTATAGCATCTTTAAATAGGTTTCGGATATATCTCATAGGAATTCCATTTACTATACAAACAGACTGCAACGCTCTCATGTCAACGCCTACAAAAAGAGACCTAATCCCCCGCATTGCTAGATGGTGGATTTAACAATGCAAGAATATGATTGTTGTATTGAATACAGACCAGGTACAAAAATGACACACGTGGACGCCCTGAGCCGTCACCCAATAGACATGGCATCGGATGAGCCTCATGTCTTAGATATTCTTGCAGTTGAGTCCGAACAAGATTGGATTAGTACTGTGCAATCCACTGACGATGAAATCGTTAGAGTAAAAAACATTCTCAGCGATAAAGATACAGAACACGTCGCCGATGTTCATAAAAATGATCAACTTAAAAACGGTCGCGTTTACCGCGTTGCAGGAAACGAGATAAAATGGGTTGTACCTCGCGGGGCAAGGTGGTAAATTGAGAAGAGAAAACATGATGACGTTGGCCATTATGGTTTTGAAAAAACATTAGAGCGAATTCGAAAGCATCATTGGTTTGGACGCATGAGACGATTTGTAAAAAACTACGTTTGGCTTGCTTGGAATATGCTCACCATAATGAAGGGTTTAATGTTGCACCACCTATGTGCCGCCGTTCTCATCCCCTGGCTAGTTCGCTAAGCTTCATTCTATAGGTAGGTATTAACTACATAATTTATGTGAAAGCTGTCGATATGAATGTTGATTGTTAGGCGATGAACGGGTAGATTTGTGAATGGATTTTAAGTATGTCAACTTTTCAGTATTATTTCAGGGTGTAGTTTCTTGGCATATTTATCTACTTACAATAAAGGAATTCACACAAAAAAACACTAACAGCAGTTGTTATGCTGAACTTAGTCTGATCTAAGGTGGGTAATGAATAGTAATGTACGATAAAACTAACAAAGGTCGATATTAGTTATGTAACTACCCTATAGTTACTTCTTATACCACTTCAGCAGCAAATAGCTTCAATGCATTCTTACTACTACGAGTTTGATGTGCTTTATTTTTATAACATACTGTGGTCATATAACCGAGTGCAATTGAATGCAATTGTGCGTTTCCGAAGGTCACGAACGCCATGAACCTGCGTGGTATGGACAGCCTAGGATTACTAGGAGTAAGCTGTTTGGTTTATAGGCGTCAAATAAATGTTTCTCTTATATAAACTCTATACCAGTGTGTGCGGAACCCTAATACACGAGTTATTATTCACTGTACTTGTTACTAACTGTCTGAATTGTCTTAGGGTTCACACTACGACTCGCAAAGGTGGAGATTAATAAAAGATTGTAGTTCACTGAATTGACTTTATATGGTCACCAAATAATTACAACAAATTAGGAAAAATACACTTGATAAATTTCTATGGTTTTAATAGGGCTAGCGAAAGACGGGCTAGCGATAAGCGTGACGGGGAACGACTGGCGTCGCCGGCCCTGACACTCACTAACGCTGCAAATCTGCTGACGCCGTGAATTACAATATGTACTGTGTCCCTACAAGTGTTTTTAATTTTTTTAATCACGACCTCTTCACAGGTTGAGAACTTCTGGCGACCCCTCTGTGCCATAGGAAGACGTTAACGATTTTCTCTATTTTGTGACCTTCCTTCTCTATTTTTTTAGTTTATGCGGTTTTAAAAAGAAAATAACAAAATCCTTTCACATTTCCATCAAATAGTTTGGCTTTTAGATTTAGCTTTTAGTTTTAGCATAATGTTATTGTAAAAAAACACATTTTAGCAAATGTTAAGCACGCCAAAAATGTCACAGGATATAATACTTAGAATAGGATTTTTTGGAACTTTTAAATGTGTATGATGTGGCTGTGCTTTTCAAATAAATAAATCCACTTTGCAAGAAACTGCGCGAAGTTTTTTTTAAGTAAGTAAGTGGTATAAAAAATCCAAGCATTGGAGAAAATGTATCGCTATTAGGGCGCATAAGCGGTTAGCATAGTAAAAGGATAGGTACTATTAGCACAGAATAGTTAGCAATGTTGGCGCTAAAGCTATGACGGGCATGAGCGGACTCGTCGTCGAAATTAAAATCGATACTGCCAGACATATCATGGACACACAATTCTTCATCAACAAGCTCTAGCTGCTGAGTTAGTTCGTTCTGATTTAAATGACGTGGTAATTAACGTTTCTAAAATAGCACAATTATTTGACGAATTTTCCTTCTCACTAATTGTTTTTACTTTTACTGTAGTGTAAAAATCTATGTCGGCGACCCTCTGAGTGACTCTATGGACTAATATTAAAAAGCTGAAGAGTTTGGCTGTTTTGTTGCTTGAACGCGCTAATCTCAGGAACTACTCGTTCGATTTGAAATCTTCTTTTAGTGTTAAATAGCTCATTTATCGAGGAATGCTATAGGGTATATATCATTACGCCAAGACCAATAAGAGCGGAGCACTAATAAAGATATTTTCAAAATCGGGGGTTTTTCCTTTTGAGAGCTTCCGCTGCGTGCGTTGCGTAAACGTTGCGTTCGCAAAGATCATGTGTGACAGAATTGTTCCCTTTAAGATAGTCTAGAAAAAGTACGCGATAGCATATACCTACCTATCTTTTCAGGTTAGCTCACTATAACCTTTTTTATGCAAACCAAATTTGTTCTAAAATAATGTATTATTTGCGAAGGTGTTTTTATAAACAGGGTTATCCCAAAGTAACTATTCCACGCGAACGAAGTCGCGGGCAGAAGCTATTTGCATAATATTTCACATGTAAACCTAGAAGTTTTGATTTAAAATTTCCGATTTATAAGCTACTGGCTATCCGTTAGCGTTTCGCCGCGTAGACTGAACGGAGTGCTATAAATGTTATAATGCTCTTCGGTGTAGACTACTTATGCCGTAAAATAAAGCTAATAGTTAATAGCATTTGCTGTTAATGTGTAGCTTTGTATTGGTAAAAATAATTTTTACGTGACGGAAACTCATAGTTGATGTACTTACATTAATAATTAATAATGATATTATAAACATTTTTCTTTTTTACCCCAAACTAAGCAGCTTAACATTATTTATCAACTACTACTACTACTTACTATTATAACATATTAAAAATTATGAATTCAACTATACATTTAGGAACAACTCTATAAATTCTGCTGTTGAACTATTGGGCTCTGCCTAAACTCTTTACAAGCTGCCTAAATTTGGCAATGGTTAGATAAAAGGGTTGTGACAGCACGGTTAGTATACTTATCTAATGCTTACCTAATTATTAATTTTTATTGCGTCATCCCGTCTGTAGTGAAACTGAATGAATAAAAGTTTCATAATACAACCCGGAGTGGTGTAGCTATCACACTTTTCACAGCACACTCCAAGCGTAACACAGCAGCTAGGACATTACCTTCATTCATTCTACCTAGCTTGCAAAGGTAACATACCTATATAGGCTACTATGGAGAAATAATCATATAAAGAAGCAGCATTGATCTTGCTAAATCGCGCGGGCTCGCCCGACGCCGTACCCTCCTAAACACCGACCGGGAATTCAGCGGTGGAACTGGTTTTGTTAGAATAACTGCCTTAATTTAATAAAATTTAAGTACATTAGTATCTTTATTGGATGGAAAAGTCAAAGTACCAATTCACCGGAAGAAAAAAGACTATCATGCATTTTCGGGTTCACAGTACCTAGTAAAATTCGCGAGGCTACGACTTATTTTTAAATGATTGATCATAATTAATTAATCTTATTTATGTTTAATTTCATTTAATATTAAGACTTTTTCAACAATCAAACTGAATAGGAACCTACACAATTTTGTGGAACTAAGTTAATTGTAAACTGTTGGTACGTCTACCACGAGTGGCCAATTTAAATTTACATTATCCTTCGCGTGAAAAATTGTATTGCGATTTGACATTGTCATGTCATGTCATGCCCAATCCCAACACAATTTTTCACGCGAGCGATAACGTAAATTAAAAGTGTCAACTCGTGGTAGATGTACTGTACCTTTTAATAACAAATAAATACTTAAGTAGGTAATGTTTTTATCAATTTCCTTTCAACATTTTAAGATGTGATAAATCAATGTAGGTAATCATTGGGAAACAAATTATTAGAAAAATCACCCTATCTGATTGAGATGAATGCCATCTATCTTTTACATGGTACCGGCGCGCTCAAATAACGTATAGACCGCGGTCGGGGCGTATGTATGAAGACAACCTACCTACTTCTATCCTTGTACTATGCTATTGATGAGTAGAAAGTTACATACATACATACCATCACGCCTTTTTCCCAAGGGGGTAGGCAGAGACCACATCTTTCCACTTGCTACGGTCCTGACACACCTCTTGCGCTTCTTCCACTCTCATTAATCCTTTCATAGATGCTCGTCGATTATGGTTACTCCTGATCTGACCTTTTCTGAGCACGCCTTGGACTTGTCCTAAGTACGTCCGTCTAGGTCCCTTACAACAGCTCCATCCACCCTCGCCTTGTAAATTTGTTTCTTTAATCGCCTTTCATCCATCCTTTCCATATGCCCAAATCATTTTAGCATTCCCATCTCAATTTTTGGGACTACATCCTCTTTCACACCACATCGCTCTCTTATTATGCTATTCCTTACATTAGCACTTAATGTCACTCCTGCCAAACTTCGCAATGCTCTCATTTCCACTGCATTTATCCTACTTTCATCCTTCTTTTGCCATACCCAACTTTCACTTCCGTACATAAGCGTCGGCACTAACACCCCCGCCCGCATGAACAGCCAATCGCGCCTTCTCTGACACCTTCTGTCTGTTCATAAAAGCATGCAGCGCTCCATTCAACATATTCCCTGCATTCACTCTTCTATCAATATCACCCTCATGCCTTCCATCCCTCGTGAACCTAGTCCCCAGATACACAAATTCTTTCACTTGTTCTACCTTTTCACCTCCAATTAAAACATCACATTCTGTCATGTCCTCATCTCTTTCAAAAACCATGGTTTTAGTCTTACTTACGTTCACTTTTATACCTCTTTCTTCTAACGACGCATTCATTAATGTTACCATTACCTGCAACTCGACGACGACGCCAGTATGACTTGATCATCAGTAGAAAGTTGTAGATTCAAATAAATTATTTTAGAGTACACAAATTTTCACACCGAGGAAAGCAAGGTTTTTTTGGGCATTTTAAATATTTCGATGATAAATAGACATTTATTATCATAATAATAAAATAATTTATCATTTATGGAACATAAGAATCTTTATTTTGATGCAAGAAATTATTGTGAATCGTATTGGTAACTCTTCCCGGTGCCTGCGACACAGACTATGTCTAGTGTGGGTGCCACAGCCAAATCTGACATTTTAACTCCACAATAAACCATGTTTTAACCTACTTTTAAGTTTCTTGAATGTGACGGCGCGTCCATGGAAAATCATTTGAAATAATTTTAAAGACCGAGCGATTAAATTACAATCGGACAGCAATTGAGTCGCATCGAGTGTGGCTGTATCATACAGGCTGTATGTCACTCCGGTAGAGTGACATACAGCCTGTATGTCACTCTACCGGAGCGTCGTGTCTGTGTAGCGGGCGGCCATGTTGCAAGATACTTTTTAAACGAACGCCCGCCAGTGCACCATTCTTGCGACGAATCGCTAACGATCGGCCCAATCACCGGATTTTGAGTGTTAATTTGTAATTATTCGAATTGCTGATCCTAAAAGTGAACAATTTGTAATTTAATTTTGATTTTGACATTAAAAGAAGTTTTTCTAGTTTTTGTTAGAAAAGTGTCTTGTGGTAATTTCACGCCCACACGACCATGAATAATTCTGATTCCCCTTGCCCTTGACTATGAAACCGTTTGAATGTAAAATTGGACTGTTCGTCGACAGGACGATTAATTTATTGCCATTTCCCCAGCAGAATCTTTCAACTACGGACATTTTACCGACATAACTTTTCGTTTAACTCACTTTCGACGTCAGGCCTTTCCAGCTACATAACGTTTTACCGACACGACGATAACCCTATAGCTCCTTGAACTACAAAACTTTCCATTTACGGAGATTTTGCCGTCAATCTTCCGTCAAGCGACGTTACAAAAAATACATGAATAAATCACTATTTATTTTTGTCAGTTTTCCTTTACTTTGTTTCATAAAAAATTTAAAAGTTAAATATTGAGAGTGGGCTCCTCATACAAGTACCTTAAAAAAAACTTCAAGTAGATAGGTCTAAAAGAAAAGATTGAAGTTTCTAACCGTTTTTCTCTAAGTCAATCGTATGAAAGATAGACACTTCCAAAGTGGTAAAATGTGTGCCTGCCATCTGTGTATCAAGTGTCTACCAAATGCGACCGCTTGTCTAGATTTTCTAACTAGGGTAAATAGCCAGCTCCCTTATTAAAGACATACCTAGTAAGGTCACAGAATAAAATAAAATCAGGAGACGCACTTTCGACAAAATTGCAATACAATATCAACCTTCGATGCGCGCCAATACGGTCCAAAACAACTCTGCACCCTGTACTCGTACCTAAATCTTTGAACGGCCGGGACAATCGAAAGTAAATCTTATATTTAGGGCGCTACGAGCGCTTGTAGCGCCTTAGATATAAGGCCTGTCACTAGTAGGCAGAGACCACGTCTTTCCAACTGCTACGATCCTGACACACATCTTCCGCATCATACGTGGAATTCCACTCTCATTAATCCTAAAAGAAATAAAATGGTGATTTCGGTTTTATCAATAATCCCATAGGTCTCCCATCCCAGCTCCCGATCTACTCCAAATAAAATAACTCAACAGGCCCTCCCTATTACTCCGGCGTCGAATGAGGTTTGCCGTTCGATTCCCATTTCTAAATCCAATTCCGTGCTGCTTTTAACAGCTGGATTTACATTGCACCTGCGATGAAATTGAAATGGCGACACAGAAAAAATATATCCGACTAAAAACAAGGGTAAAGTTAGACTCGGCTTTTGTTTTTGCTAGAGTAATTTCGGTTGTTGAGCAAACTTACAGAGGAGATGAGCGATCTATCTGATATCGTCCACTGAAGTGCGTAAAATCCTAAGTTTAAAACCAACCCTGAGATTTTGTTAGATAGTTTGTTTAGCTAAATACATTTCATTCATAAGTAAATATAGCTTGCCTTAGAAGGAACATATATTTAACAAAATTAAAATCGGCTGATTATCAAAAGACTTACATAAACGATACTTCTGGCAATCTCAGTAAGCTTTGACGTAGCGGAAGTGAAAATGTGATATTTTCAATTGACGATTATTTTAAGTTGACTCATTTTCATGTTGACCTTGAAATGAAGTTTAATCAAATAAATTTAATTTATACATCAGTGCTGAGTATGCCATAATTTTTGTTTCTGTAAGTCTTTTGACATTCACCTGATAAATTTAAGTTCATTGTTGCGCTCACTCTAGTTATTATATACCTTTTTACCCCAGATATTATGGTCCTGCATTAGGCATATTTATTCTCAAATTAACAGTATATAAACATTTCTTTGTTTAATCTCGCAGCTTAAAAAGTTATTCTCATGCTTATAGTAGATGATGAACGAAAAAACACCAAAGGTTTCTAATGTCTTAATTACGAGCCATTAACGCTGTTCCTATTTTTTCCACTTTTCCCGTCTTTGTCCTTAAGGACAAACTAAACTTTGAGAGCACTTTTCGGTCAGAGAAACACACCTTAATTAAGTACCAGCTTCCTTCAAGCCTACGCGCTCTAGCACCCAGTAATTTTGACTTGGGCACAAACACAGTCGGAAATCTAAATCGATAACGCTGTGCTTTGTTTGTATGAAAGCCAAGCGTGTCATTTTTTTACGCGTATGTGACGTCGCAAATGCGTTTTAGTTTCCCGATTTCAAATAAATAAATATGCGCTAGACAACACACCACTTGTCATGGTCTCGAAGAAGGGATAAATATCCCTGAGTTACGGGGTACCAGACAAGGAATCAAGCCAGGGGCGTCTCCCTGCACACCCAGACCAGAGTCAATTCAGAAAAGATCATTTCCTGAATTGGCCGTGGTCCAAACCGGGACGGCAAATAAGAAATCAAGGCAAGAAACCGTGCTACAGCGCACTACGCCAATCTTGTCTCAAAATTTATTTTGTTTATAGAAAAAAGAAAAAGGAATGAAATGTTTGCATCTACTTGATCTTGGCATTCGTTACTAACGGTTGAGTTTGGGCAATAAAACAGCGTAAAGAGATGTGCATTGGCACTCCTCTTCACAAACACGAATTACATCACACGCGCGTCATCCAAGGAAAATTAATGTCTGTGGACTTTCACCCGGTCAAAAGATTCAAGTTTCTTTTCCAGACTTGCAGAAATAGGCTTTTCAAGCTACGGTCTAAACAGCGCTGCCACTGAGACAGTATGAAATTACAACCACAGTTTCTGCCAAAAATAATTTTGGAAAAAAGTTGTTTGCAGGTTGAAGAAGGAAACAGCCTATCATCATTATCATCAGCATTCGCAACAGGACGTCCACTGCTAAACATAGGCTTCCCACACATTTTTTCGAAGCGACCGGTTGCCGGCGGTCTGCATCCATCGGAATCCTGCCACCTTTAAGGTCGTCCGTCCACCTCCTAAGTGGGCGTCCCCCGCTGCGCCTACTATAAAAGGGTCTCCAGTCTAGAACTTATGTGCCCTAACGGCCGTCAGTTCTTTGCACTATGAGCTCTGCCCACTGCCAATTCAACTCACTTACCCGCTGGGCTACGTCAGTCACTTTAGTTCTTCGAGACTTTAAAGAACTCACCCCGCGGGCACAGTTAACCAACATCATTACTATACTATTTTTAAATTGGTCAACTGCGCTACAGCAGCAACCAGAAAATAATACAGGATATTGTAACGCTGGAATAAAGAACTAGGCTCACAATCAACTGGTTTTATTTCACTTTACAATTTTACAAAGGATTACAGTAATTAACGGGCAGAGTTTCCCCTTAATTCGTCGTACGCAAGAGAATTCTCAAATTATGGCTTGCTGGCGTTTATATAGGCTGGCTGTCATCCCCTTCCAAAAGGCTGGCATGGCTGGACCGGAAGGCGTGGCAGGGCGATGACTTGGCTTGGCTGTTGGCGACCGGTTGACGTCCGGCGGTAGTAGATGGCAGCAGTGTGGCGTTACACTCGACCATCCTGAAACAATCATTGCCCCCGCAATGGGAACAAAAGTTGGCATTAGTAAACAGCTATGAAGGCCGGTCGTCTATGGCATCAGTTTACATCATTATTGAATCAGTTAACTCTCCAGGAGGTCAATGAGGTCCTCAGTCTCTAACTGATTATCTGTACTACTTCCACTGTCTGACATCGGGGCTACACTCCTATAAGGTCTGATAGCATCTGCAGACACTAGGCCTGTAAACTTTTTGTACCCCCTTAGCCCCTTAATGCTTCTTATCTTGTAACGATCATTACCTAGAACCTTCACTACCATATAAGGACCTGAATAAATATCATCAAGCTTAGAGTTAACCTTACTAGCACTAGTAACAGGGGCTTGCTTCCAAAGCACGTAATCTCCTTTTTTATATAAGGTACTGTTTTTGCGCCTTTTGTCAAATTGCTTCTTCATCTTACTACTGGCTGCTTTATTGAGTGCAGCAGCACGGGCTCTCCTAGATTGTACAGGCTCTATCACACGATCTGGTACAGACACATCACATACAGACCTACCAGCATGCGCAAACATAAGGTCGTAGGGTTTGAACCCTGTTGATGCATTCAATGTATTGTTTATACCCCATACTACATTAGGTAGACTATTATCCCAATTATTACCTGCCTGACTAGGCTCAGTGGCTCGTAAAGCGTCCAAGATTGTACGGTTAGTACGCTCAACTTGCCCATTGGCTCGTGGGCATGCAATAGTACAAAGTGTGTGCCTGAACTGTTTGTCATTTGCAAACTTTTTAAAATGCCTAAAGCTTTGCCATGATCAGAAACTACACGCGCGGGGTAACCAAACAAGCTGCAAATCTTTTTCAGTACTCTAATCGTTTCTATTGAGTTTACTGTACGAGTGGGCTCAGCAATAACAAATTTAGAAAAAGAATCTGTCACTACCAGCATGTATTGATAACCCTTTTTTGATCTGCAGAAGGGACCTAAATGATCGACGTGAATCATTTTCATTGGCTCGGTAGGCTTTGGTATGGGATGTAATTTACCTTCCTTCTTTCCATATTCCCCCTTTCCGTAAGCACAGTGCAGACAACTTGAAACGTATTTCCTAATAAATCGAGACATTTTTGGAAACCAATAATCACCTTTTAAGAGCTCGGTGCACCTTTTTAAACCCACATGACCGGCATCGTCATGGTGCATTTGTAGGATTTTCCAACGCGCAAATGCGGGTACGACTAAACGTTTGCCTTGCAGTGTCTTGCGATATAAACGGTTATCAATCAAGGAATAATTGTTCGTTACGTCGCGATCGGCACTATCACTATTTAGCAACTCAATAATTTGGCGCAATTTTTCGTCTTGGTGTTGAATTGTATAAAACCAATCAGTGACATCTAAACGGTTGACATTTGCAAAGTCACTCTCAGTGCGTTCGGAAACATTGACATTTGATTTTGTTGTCATGATAACTGGACTTCAACCAAGAAGGCTAGAAACTAAGGAGAGATAACTCCCGAAGTGGGGGTAAGCTTTCGAGGGCCGAAAGTCGTATACTCTGTGCCGGGCAAAACGCTGTATTGCGCATGTGCAGCGGCAGCTATTTGTCATTTCATGGTCACATGGTTTTGTTTTGAACGGTGTCACGTGCGACAGTTGTTGTTTTTCGAGGTTGTGTTGACCAATTTTGACACTTCGCGAGGATCGCGGCAAAGAAGCGTAATGCGCATGCGTCACTGTGGGATACGGATTTAGTCCAACCCTTTCCAGGGAGTTATCTCTCCTTAGTCTCTAGCCTTCTTGACTTCAACTAAGCGCGTCGACGTGTTTCATTTGCTCCCCCGGTCTATAGTCTATGTTAATGTCATAGTCTTGGATCAAAAGCCACCATCGGGCAACACGGGGAACTAAATCACGCTTTGTGAGGGTAGCACGAACAGCTGTACAATCTGTGACGACCCGCACATGTTTACCGAAAATATAGACTCTAAATCTCCGCAATGATTCTACAACTGCTAGGGTTTCGAGATCATAACTATGATAAACACTTTCTTCTCGTGACGTAACTCGACTAAAGTACATAACGGGGCGCAGTGTGTTATCGGTTTGCTTCTGCATCAAAATACCGGCGATACCTTGTTTACAAGCATCTGTGTGAATTTCTATTGGCAGTTCCGGATCGTAAATAGCTAATACGGGTTTACTACACAGCTTAGCTTTGAGTTCACAGAAACTTTTTGACTGTGCCTCACCCCAAATCCATTGTGCGTGTTTTTTAGTGAGATCAGTAAGAGGGCGTGCTATTACTGCAAAATTATGAATAAACTTGCGAAAGTAACTACACAACCCGATGAATTTACGTACATCGTGGACATTACATGGGGTTGGGAACAATGTTACGGCTGTCAATTTTAATTCACCCGGTTGCACGCTGTTAGGAGAGATCTTATGACCTAAGTATGTGATTTCTTTTTGCAGGAACGAACATTTGCTCATATTTAGTTTCAGGTTTTCGCATTGAAGTTTATCGAGAACTATCCTAAGTAGCTGAATGCCTGATTGAATATCATGCGTTGGCAATAATATATCGTCCAAAAAAGCTAGGATTTCTGTTTCTAAACCTGTCCCTTCTTTGGAAATACCTATCGACTCAATGATCTTGTTGACTAAACGCATGAAGACAGAAGGTGCATTGGCTAGACCAAAGGGAACGCGGGTAAATTCGTAGTGTCCTTGAGGGGTCACAAAGGCAGTTTTGTGTATATCCTCTGGAGAAATGAGAACTTGATGATATCCTTGAGCCATATCTAAACTGGTGAAATAATTTTTGCCAGCTAGCTTGGCAACCTGGTCATCTATATTAGGAAGTGGATAACGGTCACGTACAGTAATTGCGTTTAGAGCGCGATAGTCTACACAAAGCCTACTATCCCCATTTTTCTTGCGCACTAGTAATATTGGGGACGCATAACTAGACTCAGACTCCCTAATAATGCCTGCATTTAACAAATCCGTAATTTTGGTTTTGACTAATTGCTGCTCAGTATGTGATAATCTGTAGGGTCTGTAATTAATTGGCTGATTGCTATTCAAGTTTATGTGCATCTGTATTAAATCTGAACACCCTAGGTCTTTTGTATCACAGGCGAAACAATTACTGTATTCTGATAATAAATTAATCAACTCATTACGTTCACTTTCACTTAACGGGCCTATAGCAATGCTATTTATGTCTACCCCACCTATGCTGGACTTATCGTTTGGCTTAGTAGGGCAAGTGCTTAATACATATGTGGCAGGAAATGAAAGGCATGTATTGGCATTATGACTGACCTGTTCAATCTGGGCTTCGTCGCAGCCCTCGGCCCGCAGCAGGACGGTGCCCTCAGTCCACTGGATCTCCTTGGCTCCCATGTTGACGACCTTCAGGTAGCCCTCGCTTCCGCAGAGCAGAGTCGCTGGCAGTGAGTAGGTCACTCCGAGTAGATCGAAGTGTCGAGCTGGCGTGACAACGATGCAGCCATCTTGGTTACCTAGAATGCGAATTCTGATTATCGATGTTCCCGGTGGTAAGGTTTCCTTCGATGCGGTTACAACCTTGAACCTATCTCTTTCGTCTATTACGTCTATGTGGCTCAAGAACTCAGGTTCACGTTTCAAAGTGGCTGTGCCGTTATGAACAGTCAAGGACATTCCTTCGCTGTTAATAACAGGCTGCCCTATCAGTAAATTAATGCCATTCATTTTTATATCAGTTAGGCAAGCAGTGCATGGCATGTCAAGGCCATCGATTTCAAGCTGGAACTGCACTTCACCGTGGCTCATTACACTGTCACCGGCAAATCCTTTCAGTGCCAGATTAGTTGGCTGCACATCTAAGTTTAAGAGCTTGGAGACTTCGGTAGTGAGTATGTTAACTTGGCTGCCTGTATCCACATACCATACCACGTAAACACCGTTGATCTTGGCAGTTTTCTTGTACACGTCGTTATAATTTTGAATCAGCTTTATCTCCTTGACATTATTCAATCTGGTGGAAGAATTGTTAGCATTTTTAGGACATCGCGGAGCGATGTGGCCTGTCTCATTGCATTTAAAACAGGTACGAAGATCTGGTACAGGGCAGTTTCGTACGAGGTGTCCAGTCTTTTTACAGCGCGGGCAAGGATCTGTCTCGATGTTCACAGGTACTTTCCTTTCCGATACTTGACGTGAATTTTCCTTGAACGCCCCACGTGCTTCAAATGTAGTTGGTACGCGATAATCGTCGAATGCAGATAGAAATCCCTCGTAAAGTTCATCTGGACGTTCGCATTGAAAGGCCCTCGCATTTGATTGCAGCGTAGGCGGTAGTCCACGAATGACACAGGAAACAGTAGCAGCATCCGATAGTTTGCACCGGAAGCACATGGCAGTTTTTTCCTGAAAGTATTTTGTCATACTCTCATTTGCCAATTTCTTTCTGCTGAGCATTTCTTCCAACGCATTACATTGATCGCGGTGCTTAGGGAAAGCGCGTTTGAGCATGTGCTTCCATTCTTCCCATGACCAATCGTATTCATCAAGGCGATTATACCACTTACGTGCTTGGCCTCTTAACTTGTCCTGTAGGTAGAACGATTTGGTTTTGTCGTCCCAATGGTGAATCTCGCCCAATTGATCTATCTTTTTCAGCCAGGTTTGCACGGTGCAGTCTTCGTTCTCCGGGTCGAATTCTGGAATTAAGGACGCTGCACGATGTTCTTTAGCCCGGGAAAAGGTGGGTACCTCATTTTGCAGGTCGTGTATGGCTTTTTGAACTTCTTGTACTAATAGGTTTTTTAACAGTTTTCTTGCAGGAGGACACGACCCATCGTCATCGCTAGCGGAATCTCCTTGAGGCGTGTCTTCTTTGGAAGTAGAAGGACTTTCCTTGTCCCAATCAGAAGGTCGTAGCCGTTTGTGAGCAACAGATCGAGTCCTCATCGTTATTGGGGTATCCCACTTCTGAATTGTAACGCTGGAATAAAGAACTAGGCTCACAATCAACTGGTTTTATTTCACTTTACAATTTTACAAAGGATTACAGTAATTAACGGGCAGAGTTTCCCCTTAATTCGTCGTACGCAAGAGAATTCTCAAATTATGGCTTGCTGGCGTTTATATAGGCTGGCTGTCATCCCCTTCCAAAGGCTGGCATGGCTGGACCGGAAGGCGTGGCAGGGCGATGACTTGGCTTGGCTGTTGGCGACCGGTTGACGTCCGGCGGTAGTAAATGGCAGCAGTGTGGCGTTACAATATACACTTTTATGAACACTTTATGAACACCATCCAAATTGAAATATGAGGATCTATGGTGAAAATGGCAAAATACGTATTTTTCCTGTTTGATAACCTTCAGTACTAAAATGTTGAGTTATTATAACTACTAAAAGGTAAAAAAACACTAGTTTAGAAAAATTTATTGTAATGTTGAAGTTAGAAAGCCCTACACTTTTTTTAGAAAAAGCAGTCTTCGCATTTATAGACATTAGGCATTAATGCATAATGTCTTAGAAAATTTTGGATGGTGTTCAAAATATAAACCTGTATGTGAAATATATTCATCAGTTTTAGTTATTGGCCACGTAGTATTGAGCGTCACTGCCACCTACACGATGCACAGTTGCATATGCATATACCGTCACCCGGTGGTCAGTTGCATCTGCATATACCGTCACCCGGTATATATGCATATGCAACTGTGCATCGAATTGATTTTCAAAAGAGTGAAGAAATATGTTACAAAAATGAAATAGCATACTCAGTAAGTGATGTGGTAACTATGTAAGTGAAAATTAGATTTTTTCAATTGAGGGTCGACAACGTGATAGCCCTGGTGTTGCACGTGTCCATAGGCTGCGGTAACCGCTTACCATCAGGTGGTCCGCATGCTTGATTGTCACTGACGTGGTATAAAAAAAGACTTAAATTTTAAGGTTTTTATACAAAGAATACTGACTGTTCGACTAATTTGTATGTATACCTGCAGAAATCAGAAATCAGAAATTTTATTTGCATAACTTTAGGTAAGTACAATATTGGTCTTAAAAATAAAGTAAGTATCACTAAAACTTGCTAGTAATGAGAAGCGTGCAAATATCTCAAAGTTACCTAATAAACACAATAAATTACAAATTATCAATTAGAAAAAAAGACATTCTTCATCATTAAATCGCATGTCCAATAATAAGATGAATAAATGTTTAATAATATTTCTCAAAAAAACAAATTAACAATTGAATTGATAAAGTTACAATATTTGAAGATATGTCAAAATTAACCCAAAATAACCATTCAAAAAATAACATTCAAACTCTATTAAAATATTCGTTCAATGAGTAGAACTACCCCTCCACAAGCCACGCGTGAAGTTTGTTTTTAAAAGGAGGTCCACGCTGTGCTCTTATTTCGTCTAACGAATTAAAAATGAAAGTTGTTTAAATAATTATATTTTTCGCTTTAATAGTGTCTACATCACCTACTTACTTATTTAATTTTTGTAAGTTTTTTCATAATCACCCGGTATAAGTATGTAGGGTTAAAGACATGCTCCACATAATATTCTTTATTAAAACCACCAGGAAAACAGAACTTACGCTCCATAACAGTGATTTGTTTAATTTTGGTGATGACTGTACAAATTTCAGTTTTGGGCCTAGTTAACCAATTCAATAATGGTATAAAATGGTATTGGTTAGCTGTCCCCGCGGGTCAGTTTAGAGCAGAGCCAGTTTACTGAGGCCTCAGTTCCTGCTACGGATTTCCTCATTTCTGATTCGATCACGTAACGAAACACCGAACATAGCCCTCTCCATAAAATAGTGATTTTGAGCTTTGGGCTTTGGGTATACAAGAACGATTTAGGTATCATTTGATCGGCCCGTTGGCGCAATGTTGAGAGGTCCTGCCTAGTGCTGAAAGTTGGGATTTCGACACTTTATACAATTATTATTTACCAGCTGGCTGTCAGCGACTTCGCCCGCATAGATTAACTTTACCGTCAATTAACCAGAAATAAAAAAAAAATATAGCCTATGTTGCTCTGATAATGTAGCTTAACTTATATTGGTGAAAGTATTTTTTAAAATCGGTCCAGTACTTTCGGAGCCTATTCAATAGAAACAAACAACAAAACTGTCCTCTTTATAATATTAGTATAGATGTGAATAAGACAAACATTTAATGTTTGTTCCGTGTTTAAAGACTTTATTTTACATAAGGCACTTGCATGAAAACAAAAAAAATACAAGAGTTAACTTTTTCCATACTACACCACCAAGCCTTACATGTTAGTAGTACTTATATTGAACTATAAACACGAAATATCTAAGTATAAAGTTCGTAATTTTCAATTATAAAAAGAGACAGTTTGCACTTGAAGCTGTTGTATGTTTTTTTAATATTCGTTAGGACTTATAATTAAAATGTAATTATTGTAACGTAATGTGACGTTACACAATCGTATCTGTTTTAATGAAATACTCAACATTCAACGATCTCACCGAACTGTCAACAAAGAAATAAATGGTTGAAAGCAGTATGGTCTATTTCCCCCTTGGGAATTCTCCTTTTCGCTCTGTTACTCCATCAGAATTTCAATCAAACGTGTTCGTTTTTCCTCTTCCGCATCACGTTTGTCGCACCACAGAATATAATAGTACCTACGAGCAGCAACATATAAGTTATAGTCAAACGTATAATAATACGATTTATTACCCTTAAAATGCCTTCGGTTGTCTTGGTGTTCCGGGTACGATTTGCTGTTAGGTAAATTTTGTAAAAATAACTTTTCTGCATCGGATTGGGTCTGGGTGTGCTGGGAGACGTATGTTTTTCTAGTACCTCGTAACACAAGGATATTCATCCTCATTTTGACCACGACAATAGAATTGGTGGCGGGCGCATATATGTATATTATACGCGTTTTTATTATGACGGTCGAAATAGTGTTTTTACAATGCAAGGAAATATACTACTACTGATTCACGTGCTAGATACAGCCAAGAGCAAAACGAAGTGATGATTTAACGTGCCAATATTGATGATTTTCTGAAAACTACTGAACATACTATATTCAATTACAAATAATATGCAACTAGAGATACATAATATATATAATGCAGTTTTCATTCATAAAAGCAATTTGGACATTTGTTCTAACATCATTTACTTTTGCTGTTGACTGTACGACTGTACCTGAGGATTACAGTCTCCGACACCTTTATCGCAAGCTTTGCTAAGTTTAAGATCAAACGTCAATATCCCCTGTTTTCATATTCAATTTTCATTTATTTAAAACCAACTTGGCTGTTGTTATAAACTACCCACGGATCCACATACTTAATAGTATGTTTTTAGGTATCTGCATCAGTTCTTGCGACCCAAAACGCAAGCTCTGCTCAGTTTGGGATCAGAAATAATAGCGATGTCCCAGGTAAACATTCAATTTAAATTAACTAAATCAAAAGATTGTGACGTGTCCTATCCGATGACATTCGAAGCACAAAGTTTGTGGTCTAACTATGGTCTAACTATAAAGATACCTATACCTAGTGGTTGCTGTAACATTCCGAGACGGCCGTGTTGGCGCCACATTCCTCGGTGGGCGCTCATTCCGCGGTAAGTACATGTCTACAACTATGTTTGACCACAACTACTTCCACTGGCACGTGCAGTAAAGGCGTGAATACACATACTGTGAAATTATAGCCATAGCTTGCCTGCCTTTCTGATTGTCAGCTATTGGCGCACATTGATTTGTGGGAGATAATTGCAAAAGAAACAAAGAAAACTCAATCAATAGCAGTTTATTATATTATAGCAATAACTAAAGCATACATTTGTACATAGTATTGTATTTAAGTACTACAATACTTTCATATCATCTAACAATAAGGCGTTATCTTGATAGTTTACTAAGCAATTTCCCTAACTTAATTACTTATTTATCTTTAATTAAATATGTATATGAAGACAGTTCAAAGCACCGATGTGCCGTGTCCGATGGTTGGCCAACGTCTGAGCTGCCGACTTTTTTTTTGTAGTGTTTTTTTTGAATATGACGCCGCTGCTTGGCCTTGACGGCCTTAGCAGCTTCACCGGTCTGTAGGGTGAGCGCAGAAGGGGCGGACTCGCCCTTTTATAGTGACGAGCAAACAAGTTATATAGAGGTGAGGCCGTGCGACTAACTTGCTTACGTAGTTTTGCACGTGTTATTTTGACTGCTTTAAAACTTTGAAAATTACACTGTTTAATGCAGAAATATACAGTGCAGTATACGAATAGAATACGCAGTGCGCTGTAGCACGGTTTTTCGCCCCGATTTCCGTAGTGTCCCGGGTTCGATTCCCGGTCGGGTCAATTCAGGAAACGATATTTTCTGAATTGACTCGGGTCTGGGTGTGCTGGGAGACGCCCCTCGCTTATTTCCTTGTGTGGTACCTCGTAACACAGGGATATTAATCCCTACTTCGAGACCATTACAAGAGGTGTGTTGTCTGGCGCATATTTATTTATTTATTTATTTATACACATTCTCCCACAGATACTCAAAATCATGCCCACGACTTCGTACGCGACTCTTTGACGGCAACAAAAGGTAGCGATGGACCAAAATTGTTCAATAGAGGTTGTAGCAGCTGAGACGTGTGTGCGTAAGAAACAAACAGAATTAAATTGCATTGTGGCATGAGGTAAAGAGCAAAAGCTTAGATTTCTAACCTTTCAGTGCTTATGAATCGACTAAACTTACTTATATATAGAAAATTAAGTGTTTTAACACACATGAAATACTATCTGTCTCTAGCATCGGCGTCAAAGGCTCAGAAAAAAAATGTTTATTGTACTATCTTTCTCCACGTACGAGTGTAACCGATTACGCAGTTACTTTTGTAACCCAAACCTAACTTACGACTACATCGATTATACATAGGCTTTGAGCAAATGAATTCAAATGAATACTGGCAGAAAGTGCCATCCACTATTAATTTTATTCTCACTAATAATATATGTATGTATACATAAATGTATTTATTTATTTATTTTTATATTAGCATAATATTCAAATGTAATTACTTTTTTTTTTCCATAGCTTTTGCGCAGCCTAACTCGTCCTCTGTTTTAAATCTCTCTGCCGAAGGTTGTCTGGAAGAGATCGCTCTGTAGCGATAAGACCGCCTAAATTGTACTTTAATATTTTCTTTTTTGTTTTTACGTGCTGTAAGTATTTGTTTGTGCAATAAAGATTATTTATCTTATCTTATCTTATCGTAATTTTAAATCTATACCAATATTCTAAAGATTTTATAGAGGTAAGCGTTTGTGAGTTTGTATGTTTGAGGCAGGTAATCTCCGAAACTACCGAACCTATTTAAAAAATATTTCACTGCTATAAAGCTACATTATCCATTCGCTATAGGCATATACATTTTTCAAAAACGTTAGGGATCCGTATGAAAACTTTGATATTAAACCCACTCAACGTGTGATAAAACTTAGTAGGTACACGCGAGCGATACCGCGGGCAGAAAGCTAGTCATCATTAAATTCATTCGTTTTTTAACCAAGCAGTATAAAGATGAATCCGCAGTCACATTTCACTGCAGACCATTCTGTTTAAACTAAAATTAACTTTTAATAGACACGAAGAAGAAGAAGACTAAAATACTAAGTACCTCTGTACCTACCACTATGTTGCACAGACATTGAACAACTATGTTGCAGTGACATGAGAAGTTATGTTGACTTTTAATACTGAGGAGGGAAACTATTATCTCTGTAATTTATGTTACAACGATCATTGTAATTATATTTGATTTCATTTTGACGACCGACTTGGTGTAATGGTTAAGAAGTTGGCTACTACACCAGAGGTCGCGGGTTCGATCCCCGCACAGTACAAACATTTGTGTGCATGAACACGTCTGTTTGTACTGGTCTGGGTGTCTCCTATGTATAATAAGTATGTATTTACAAAAGAAAATGTATTTAAGTATGTTTATCCGTTGTCTAGTATCCCATAACACAAGCTTTAATTAGCTTACTTTGGGGCTAGATGGCGCTGTGTGGAATAATGTCCAGGGATATTTATTTATTTATTTATTTATTTAAATTGATATCATGTTGGTTGAATTCACGTGGAGAGCGTAGTGACTTCGGAGTTATCTACCCAGGATACCTATCCTTAACCTTGAAAACCTTGTAAATCTTGAAATAATTATCACTTGGGGAAGTCCCCGGGATTAAAAAGTTTATGACTTATTCTCCCGTGATGGTAAAGAGCGTTATGAGACCACAATATGCAACTCAGATAACAATGATATGGCAGTCCCGACGCGCAACGTCAATTCTAGAATAAAAAAATCTATTATTATCATTTCCTGAACTAATATTACAAGTTTTAATCAAAACGTTGCCAAAGTCTTGAGTATCTGCATTGCATTTTCTAATTTCCCCTCGGCTCTGTTTGTTCTGCGACCGCAGCCATATCGCGACCACTCATTATTCGCTGCGATTAAAACTGGGCGTTGCGGCCACTGCGCACACGTCGCGTGCCCTAGGCCACACACTTCCACGGAATTGTTCCATAAAAGCAAAGTATCAAATGATCTCCACACACAATTCAGTATTGGTTGGGCTGAACTTTTAGGTTCAGTGACTCGATTCTTTGTCGTACCATACAGACGTGAAACGCTCTTCCAGCTGCCACATGTGTTTCTTTTTCCTCTTATAGTCTCGGTCACGCTTCACTTCACACTATCACCGTTGGAGTTTACCAAGGCTCCGTGCTTAGCCCGGTTCTGTTCAGCGTTAGACGTTCTGTCAAACAGCATCCGAGACCACCACGAGCAGGCATCCTGGTTGCTCATGTATGCTGATGATATTGCGCTACCAGATTCGGAAAGGGGACGGCTAGTACAACGGGTGAATAAGTGGAGGAATTCACTTGAAAACGGCGGTCCTGAAACTTAATGCGGCGAAGACGGAGTACGTGGCCTGCAACACCACAGATTCCCAATCCGTCCGCATAGGCGATGACGTGGTCAAGCGCACGGACCATGTCAAATACCTGGGATCTGTGTTGAGCGCGTCCGGGGACATCATTAGGCTTGTCCTTTTATATGGCAGTGAAACAGGGCCGTTACTAGAGCGACGCAAGCAGGAGCTGCGCGTGTGTAGAGTCTAACGCAAATATCGCGTGCGGAATTCCCACATCCGCGGCAGCCTTCGTGTTCGTGACATCGCAGACAAGTTGCAGTAGTGCCGCCTTCGTTGGTATGGTCATGTCTCACGGAGATCGGCAAACTACGACACCACAAATGTCTGGCTATGTCGCCTCCGCCGGGGACCGGCAGAAAAGGTCGACCCAAGAAGCACTGGCTCGACGTTGTCAAGGAATACATGCGTGCCAACAGACTCACTACTAAGGATGCACAAGACCACGCGAAGTGGGACAAGAAATAAGAAAGGCGGACCCTGGGACCCCACACACCAGTGTGGGTTCAAAACCGGGATAGACCGCAGGGATGATGATGATGATGATGAGTCTCAGATAGTCCAAGCGGGCCTGAAAAGGCATTTCTGCAGGCCTCCAAGCTAAGGATGGTCAGCTCAGTGGACCTATGCATTACTGTGCTTGTCAGTCTCATATTTGGACCTCACGACCGCTTTCCATCAAGGAGGTCATGTTGACGGGCAAGGAAATATATATTTGTTCCCCGTTTATATTGCTTTAACATATCAGATTTGTAGAAATACTAAAAAACTCCGTATCCATTTTATATTCTTCTCTTAGAACTCTACTATACTTCCAAAGGAACCTACATGCCAAATTTCAGCTTTGGCTGTGCATTGTCTGTCAGTTACTTACTAGTGGTTAAATAGTGTTATAGATCGGAATTGGGGGCTAATGTAGAATAAAGTTACTATGATACATTTGCTGCAGAATCGATAACCGCTGGGGTAAGCGTGTTCTAGATTGGAGACCGCGCACTACAACCTCTGCTCCACGCCTTCGGGGTAGTCCCATTGGTAATAATAGAGTTGAATAGCTTCTTGAGCTCCTCAACAACAGGTTTGCCTCCCGCTTTGAGTAGCTCAGAGGTCACTCCGTCCTAACGGGGAGCCTTCCTATTACTAAGCTGTTTGATCACTGAGACATCCCTAAACATATGCTTCTTGTTGGCTATGATGAAGTCAATCTCGTTCCTCGTACTACCGTCTGGGCTCTTTTAGGTCCACTTCCTTTGGGTTTTTTTCTGGTAAAAGGTGTTCATACAGAACAACCCCTGCATGCTGAGGAAGTTAACCAGCATTTGGCCCCTATGGTTTCTGCGCTCATAGCTATGCGGTCCCAAACAAGATTCACCGCACTCTTCTCCCACTTTGGCGTTGAAGTCGCCATGACAACGGTGTCATTACACCGTTGTCATGGGGACTTCAACGCGAATACCTTGCCAAAGTCTCTATACGCATTGCATTTTCTAATTTCCCCTTGGTTCCGTTTGTTCATGATAGGTTGATGCTGATGTTGCTCATGATGTTACGTAAGTATGATTGGTTTGTACCAAATAAGTTCTCTGCTGGGCATGTCCCACCGAACCACCGAGAAGCCTCTTGGGGATGCTGCAAAGGGCTCCTCGCCCTACAAGAACTTAACTGGAATGAACTTTAAACCAATTTAAAATAGCTTTGCACCGAAGAAAAGACGCCAAAAATCCAATACAGTATTAAATTTAAACGTCCCACACAAATATAAATTCTATCTCATATTATATACAAATAAGCATAGGTGTATTATTAACGAGTATTATGTGCTTTGTATAATTAAATTTTTTCTGCTCTATATACAGTTATTTGGTGTACCTATTATTAAATGCAGCCTTTACTACGAGGAGCTCCGCCCCTCTCAAAAGGGGCCACTGAAAACCAGCACCAAGGCTCATGTTTTGACTATAGCTGAGTGGCCACCTTTGCGGTTGCAAGATTGATTAAATTGTGTTTTAATCCGCAATATATACTGCAAATTTTATTTTTTTCTTCTTTCGTTACTCCAACGTACTCCGTAAGTTTCTTGGAGAATATTCTTGCCTATGCCTTTAACGCGGTATTCGATCGTGTCTATACAATAATGTAAATTAAAGTTAAAAGCATAGAGAATTAATTCAAAGTTGTTACTTCTTAGAATACATTGTTAATTAATTAAAAAAGAACTTAAGGAAAGTGTGTACATTTTCTTTTAATTAAAAAACCGTCGTCAAAAGCTTGTCGGAAATGGGACAGGAAAAACACTTTCTTATAAACGAATCAAGTTCCAATATAATACAGAGGTACTGGAAGAAATGTTATTCTGACTTTTTCACCTTTTTGAAAATGGGAAAGACTATCATAATTAGAACCATTAACTATAATTACTTTGTAAACCCACTTCGACTAAGAGGTAGCGAAAACATTCAAGACGAATCGCTAATGTAAATCAACAATTTTATTCCTTTTGCATATTAATTTTTTGGGATATCGGACTTCAAAATACGAGTAGGTAAGTTAAGCTTCTACAATTATAAAATTGTTGGTAATACATACATAAATAAATATTTACACCCAGACACGCAACAAATACAAAATAATAATAATATGATGTTCGTGTGAATTGAACCCACCAATTACGGGCGAAGGAAAACTACAATATACTCGTAAGTACATCTTTCCAAATTTTAAAATATTTTTTAGTTGATTTAGATTTGCCGAGTGTACTTTTGCGGCGTGCGTGTGTGGTCATGGTTTTTCACGTCCTCAGTACAGTCAACATTAAGTACAAATTTTTTTTTCTGAATATTCTCATGCCTCATAGCAGTTTCCTAATAGAAAAATAACTATTAATGTCATAGCTTACATCAATACGATTTTTTAAACTAAAATGCATACGTTGTTCATTTTTATGGTTATTGGCTAGAGCACATATTTATCAAAACAGAGATACATAAAAAAGGTAAATCGTCTGCGAAAACTGTACCCAGCCCTTAATATGTCTTTTGCAGAAGATAGGCCTTCAATTGCCACCAATTACGGGCGAAGGAAAACTACCATATAAGTATCTACATCCTGCCTAATTTGAAATGCCGCACCCGACTATTGTTTAGTTGATTTAGATGTGCCGAGTGTATTTTTGCGGCGTGCTTGCGTGGTCGAGTCCAACCGTCTACTTAACGACTAATTGCAGTGGCATGTTTACAATATGTTTGCGTGCGTGAATACGGTGGAGGGGCGTGTCATTTCAGCTTAGACGAGCTTTTATCGCTTTAGCCTTAAACTTGGGTCTGTCCCAACATGGCTGTGCTTGCGAGCGTATGTTTAATCAGCACCTCAGTCGGGGATGTTCTAAGCAATAAAACAAACGACATGCCCGTTATTTAGCACAATAAATAAACACTCAATTAATTGGCCATAATTTACAAGTTTGCGTATGCAGCATTGTATCATATTATGAACAAAATACCTCTAAGGAAATTTTTATTTTTAGTATTTATCAATGCATTATTATCTATACCAAGATAGAAACTAGAAAAATTTGACCTATGCCTAGGGACTCAAGCGGGATCCGCTTTTCCGAGATTCCCTAGGATCACGTCGATTTTTTCTAGTTTCATTGGGTAGAAAATACCTCTAGTTATACAATTGTGCGAATTAAAAAAAAAATACATTTCTAACATTTAAATACTTCGAATTAAAACAAATGAAAACTAGCTTACGGTCCACGGTTTTCCCCGCGGGGACCACATAATTTTGGCTGTTCCGTTTTCCCCCGTCAAAATATATAGCCTATTTTACTCGTTAATAATGTAGTTTTATACCGGGTGATTATCAAAAGACTTACAAAAACTATATTTAAACAATATAAATAAGTGATGACTACATTCCGCAAAAAAACAAATTTTGAATTACATAGTTACTAAACTATGTACCTAAGTCAATTTTTTTTTCAATTGACTTTAAATTCAAGGTCAGCATACAAATCAGTCGAACAGACAGATTTTATGTATGAAAACCTTAAGAGCCATTTCGTATTATGAGCGCATGATCCAACTTTTTAAGCGCCTAGTTTACGACCTTCGGAAAAAAAAATGGACTGTTCAACACATACAATACAACATAATCAAACCTTTCGTATTGACACATAATGAAACACATTTAAAAATAAAATCTTTTTACTATTACAAAATGATCAATCTCGCCTCCGGTTTACGAAAAAGCCTTATCGTGTCAACTTCATGTGGCTAAATCTCTGATTAAAACTTATTATAATTGCATAAAGAAATGACCAAAACGTCAGACATGCATATAATTTTGTTGACATATAATGAACCCAAATATGCATAATTAATTAATCACAACAACGGAAAATTTGTCAATTTGCTCGGAAAATAGCTTAACTTTACGACAGATTTTTTTAAAAGCATTATTTATTTATTTTTTTATTTATTCGTACACAAAGATACATATTACAAAGAAAACAATAAGGACTACAAAAGTACAGGTTAGCTTATCTCTAGAAAGAAATTTCTTCCAGCAGACCATTATGACAGGAAACCGCAATTAAAATTGTTGTGGAAAGACAAACTGTGTACAGATGACATAACGATGACGTTACACATTTAATAGTAGTAATAAACTAAAAACACAAACTGTACTTAGATACATGTTTTACTTCCAAATAATAAATACATACCTAGAACATATAGATAACTTACCTAAATAAAACATACCATAAATAAAATATATATAAAACATAAATAAATATCCCTGGACATTATTCCACACAGCGCCATCTAGCCCCAAAGTGAGCTAATTAAAGCTTGTGTTATGGGATACTAGACAACGGATAAACATACTTAAATACATTTTCTTTTGTAAATACATACTTATTATACATAGGAGACACCCAGACCAGTACAAACAGACATGTTCATGCACACAAATGTTTGTACTGTGCGGGGATCGAACCCGCGACCTCTGGTGTAGTAGCCAACTTCTTAACCATTACACCAAGTCGGTCGTCAATAACAATGACATAAGATGCACATAAGAAAATATATATAATAGATGTATATAATAAATATTTATATAAGTATGTACATAAGAATACATACTTATATAAATATTTGATCCAATGCGATTCAAGTCGAACTTAAAATAAGTTCTTTTACAGTCTTTTAAAAGAACCCACTGTGCTAATCATTGTTTAATTACTGATAGCAAATTAATGTCAGTATTTACACCTATGATCTTTATTGATTCGAGGGATAAAGTTTTATTTTTAATCCAATCAGTAAATTAGACCTAAAAACGTAATACGGGAATACCCTAAAATTTGCATTATATCACAATGCACACACACACGCTATGGCCGCTAATCAAATTGTCTCTTACATACTCGTAGTTACTATAGTCATTGATGAATTGAGTTTATTCTAGCTCTTTGAAACGTTTAAATGAACTCTCATTATCCAGCAACTCCAGACTATACTTATATTAATGCGATTACGTCATATGCGCTGAGGAATGCTTTGAACCACGTAAAGAGGCTTAAGGTCGGCTTAATAAGGGCTCAGTGTCAATTATATGATGTTGTAATTTATCGCGATGGCTTTTCTGTTGGTATTTTTTACGTGATATAGTATAAATATATATCCAGTACGTCTAATACGAGTTGCCACTTTAAATTTACGTTATCGTTCGTGTAAAAATTTGTATTACAATGTCAAATCCCAATAGATTTTTTACGCGAACGATAACGTAAATTTAAAGTGGTAACTCATGGTAGACGGACAGGACAAATAAATCCAAAGTCATCTGACCCAAACCACAGATTACTTAATGGTCCAAACTAAGAAGAGCTTGTACTAATATATGGGTGTCACAAACTGATAAAAGACTTAAATGTTTCTAATAAAATAATATCACCGAGACAAATAACGAACACAAATGTTCGTCACATGAATGTTTGTCATGGGTGTGGATCGAACCCAGGACTTCCAGTGCTAAAGGCAGGATCACTACCATTGCACCAACAGGCCAGTAAAAAAGAAACGTTGCATCTATATTATGTATTAAAACTATTGAGTTACTAAGTAGGTACTCGTAGTAATCATAATAATATATTTCATTGAGCGACCACCAAATGAAAGGAGTTCCCGTGATAAGCACTTTCATAGCAGCCACTTGAGTTTATCTCCTAATGTCTTTAGGATGCTATTGGGACTGTTTCGTATTCTGCTGATTAGGCAGTACATATGATGGATATTTATCGTTACTTATATGTCATGGCCAAATTACATGAAATCGTTATAAAATGTAGTACCCTATGTGTCATTTTCGCCAATTGTTTTACCAATTTTTGCATTTAATTTTGTAAAATCAGCAGGATAAGATTATTGTTCATTTAAGCGAGAAATTATTAGAATGCTTAAACGTGACATAGATGTGCAGCTTTCTCAATCCTTAACCAAAATGTCAGTAAACATTATAACTTAATTGTATTTTAAAGAACCTACTTTAAATTAAGAACCTGTTGTTGGTTAGCAGTAGGATTTGTCTAGTTATAACATATGTTAAGTTAATTTCAGTGCTGTGGATTTGGAAATACATAAATAAATAAAATAAATCAATAAAGTTGTTAATTATGATGTTCCAATTTATTGCGATGCCGTTCTATGCGTTATTTATTACAGGCTAGGTAATGGGAAAACTGGTGCGGCTTACGGAAAGCCAACTGGGCCGGTAAGAACCTACGTTAGTTCTACGAGATTTATTGGGTTCATAAAAAAACCTTGGCAAGTGTTAAACGTTTTGCTTTTGTTTTTAGAAGGCGCACTTTGAATAATACCGTACTGTGGCTGAGTCTCGAACGCTTTAAAGCTGAATCTATACTCATATTATGAAGAGGAAAGATTTATTTGTTTGTTTTGAATGGGCTCCGAAATTACTGGACAAACCCACCACCTCACATGGCCCTACCGACCGTCTTGGTCATACGGGCCGAAACGCGAGAGATGCGCGCGGAACTTGCTACTGCTGGGCAGCGTGCACTCAGCCGCGCGCAATGCTTGACTCTCTACACGTTCCTTTATCTCTAATCCTTTGTCCCTTTGCCAACTCTCCCTCTTCTGGGGCATGACATTACAGTAACGCCTTCAGCGTCGGGGCATCACTGCTTCACAAAACCTCCTCCTCCATTGAGCTACTCGCACTTTTCTCCTGGCGCTCTCGCATGCTCCTCCTCCGGTACCACGCATCTGCAAAATCCCGCAGCCTTCGGAAGTTCTCCGCCGAAGACACGAGATCGGTGTAGTATTCCGGTCCCTCATCGTCCCGAAGAACGTTATCCAGCAGCACCCCCCTCAGATCGTCATATAAAGGGCAACACCACAGCACGTGGTGCATGTCCTCCCCCGGGTGTCCACAAGCACATTCAGGGCTTGTGCTAAGCTTTAGCGAGTAAAGCCGCGCCTTGAATATACCGTGTCCGCTGAGCAGCTGAGACGTTTCGTGGTCGAGCTCGACCCAGGACTGTTTAAGTCTGACGCGAACGTCAGGAAACGGACAGATTTTAAAAAATATTTCACTAATATAAATATCAGGGAGTGACATAGGCTATATTCTGACGGGAAAGACAGTCTACGCGAGCGAAGCCGCTGACGGCAGCTAATAAGTTCAAATACCTCAAAGTGTGCTAGGCCAAAATATATACGTGTAAACTACACCTAATTTTAGCTAGTGGGTATGTCCACCATGACTTTCCGTCACGTAGTAGTATACTCGTAGTGGTCGAGGTTGACTTCAGAAAGTTTTAAGTAAGTAGGTATATACATAGATTTGGTTCAGTTTCTAATCGCCTGACGACAGGACGCTGTATTGAAATTTCATAAAAAAACGTCTACGGCGGAAGCTAACGGCTATCATTGGTGTAATCTCATGGTAGACTATAGTATGTCTATGAACATTCTCAATTTTTATTTAAAAAAAATGAACCGGAATTAAGGAAAAATATTATTTGCAAAGAGAGTTTTTGGAAATGCTTACACAGACGAACTACTAGTATAACTAATCTATTTTTAGCAAAAACTGCCTCAGAATCAAACAAAAAAACTTGGATGAAAGGAATATTCATCAAACCTATTTTTTTTTGAAGGGACTCTGTCCCTTATTGTTACCTAATGATGCCTTGTACAGAATTATTTTTTTTCTTGTCGTCCTCATTTTTCTTTTTATTAGTTACAATATAAATGTGAAATTGGATTGCGTCGTTCGCAGAAAAATGTTTTCTGTTTTCCTGAATTAGAACAAATATCTTTACTGAATCGTAAATACAATTCCCTTTCGGCAAAATGGGTGAGGTCATGACAATAGTAGGTGGGTTCGATTCCAACCTAGGACAAGTCTTCCGACTTAATCACCTATTAAACCTATTCCGTAAATTGTCGCGATGACTTAATTTTAGTCAAGTATCATGTCTTTTCGGACATAGTATAGTTAGTACGAGTATGTAGGCTTAATACTTTACTTAATTCCACCAGGAGAGTTGCCAAGAGATGACAAGCAACACAACGACGAAACAAATATGTTGCAGTCCATGGACGGAATGGATCACCCTCCATCACCACCATCTTTTATCAAAAAAAAAACACATCAGTTTCCGTTCGAATATTAAAAAATATGCATAAATAACTCTCAAATCTAGATGCCTCTAAAGCACTACACCTGCAATTTAAGTAATAGCTTTCTTTCGCCTCTTGGATCATTACACATAATAGCTTGGTTGTAGGTACTCAATAAAAGTGCAATGAACGAATAGCAGAAAGCTGACGGTGAGCTTAAACTTAGCCCGCAATCACATTATTACATAGACTAGAATCAACACAGAGAGGTAAGGGGAATTGGGAATTTTATAATACTTGATTGTAACTTATTTTTTCTTCTGCCTTCTCCGCTTTCTGTTGTGGCTTTTTCAGGACTAATATCTAGTTATAGCTACAGTGTCGAATCTAGGCATACTGAGATAACATAGACTTTATACATTGATGTAAAGGTGCTCCCTCACCTAGAGCATTTTCCTGTAATGCAACGTTACAGAGTCTGGAATTACATCGGTGAGGGTGAAATGTTACATTACAGGAAAATATAAGTTTGTTGTGTGTCTAGGTCTTATCTCAATAATATTATAAAGAGGAAAGATTTGATTGTTTTTTTGTTTGTATTGAATAAGCACCGAAACTACTGGACCGATTTTAAAAAATATTTCACCAATATAAAGCTTCATTTTCTGGAAACAGGAAGTGACTTAGGCTGCATATTGATATAGGCACTAATTTAGGCTTTATTTTGACGATTTATATATTTTCATGTCTTATGTGTCTGCTAATGCGCTTCTACGTGTACATAATGTTTGCCAATTGCGGCAAGTCTTGGGCTGAATTAAATCGCATGCAAGCGATTGCAGAGAACTAATTGCGCAGAAGCATTACTTAGCCATTTATCAGATTACAGTTGGAACGCGCATATTGCGGAGGTGGGTGATGGAAAATAGTCAGTACTATTGCTGTTGGTGAGTTAGGTAGCCGAAGTTCATCGGGTAGCTGGTATGTGGTCACTGTGGTCACTTCAGGATCCTAGAGGGCTAGCCAAGAGCAACCCGCTTTCGTTTCGACGTGTCAGATTTAAACATTTAAGGAAGTAGAAGTCTAGCCTAGAGCAACACACCACGACGATTTCTACAATAGCAATCGTTCAAATGTATGGGGATGATATGAGCTGTCACTGGCGCTTATGTCATCCCCATACATTTGAACGATTTCTATTGTAGAAATCGTCGTGGCGTGTTGCTCTTGGCTAGGCCCCCTGACATCGAATCTCATTTCGATTAGGCGAGTGCTTACGTCATTCCCGTGATTTTTTTAATTTGACATGTAAAAACGAAAGTCACGTGTTCCTCTTGGCTAGGGCCTCTGAGGTTCCCCAATGTTTGTCCTTTTGACGACACGAAGGAGTTTCTTAACTGGTATTCAGGTTGCCTGCCGATTGGCGCGGAACTGTGCGGGAATATTAACCTAACGGTTTGCTTTAAATCTTCGCTTCGCTGCAGGGTTAACTATTATATCAGCCATCATAAATCAACCAGTCATCAATGAGCTTACTGTAAGATGTCAATTCTGATCATTGACCTTCCTTAAAATTCAAGAGTGTCCTTGTCTAAGGCTCATTGGTTAGGGGTCTCTGGTGCCAGGAGTAATGTGTCAAAAAATATCCTGACGAAATCTGTTTTACATTTAGTTAAAACAGGTGGATGTGTGGTTTCAGCTTGAACGGTCAGTTCAAGCCATCCAGTACAGTTAGTCGGATAGTTTCGGGGGAATATTTAAAGCGATGTTACCCATCCCTAGCAGAATGCAGCGATAATGGGTGTATAACTTCGCCGAACAGAAATTCGTTGGGAATCATGTAATTTGTCTAGTTAATTGCTCTTTTACTTCTTATTGCGCTGTGCTGAGTTTAATTTCTCAAGTAGACAGCAACGCGCATTTGGCTCAGTTTTATGCTAAACTTCCTAGCTGTTGGGTATATAAAAGGAGCTGATTTGCAAAGAGATTGTTTGCCGGTTTGCCGGATTGTTTACCCCCACGGCGTTTAACGTGTTAACTACGTAATCTGCTCGACTAATTTGTTTGGTAACCTAGTGAAATGAAAGTTGGTAGGATGAATTTAATTTTCACTTTGATAGTTTTTAAATCACCTTCTAAGTATGCCATATTATTTTTGTAAGTATTTTGATAATAACCCGGCAAATATGAATTGAAGGACATATTGCAGAAGTAAAACGACGGCGTACTAAAAAAACGGTTTATGTGGAAGTCGCAGGCAAAAGTTACATGGGGCCATTGGGCCTGGACATGTCTTCACGAAAAACAATACAACTTGTAGCTCTACTACGTAGCTGTATTGATATATTTATTTTTTCCCTTTAGTATAGGGTTCTCTGGGGTCAGAGTGGGAGGTCAAGAGCCCCATTTAGAAGGCACTTAAAGCTGAGGGCCGGTTGCGAGGGAATGAATATGGAGTATGAAAAATTGATCTAAAGGCAACAGTTGATATGATCATCTATGTACGAGTAAAATGTAAATGTTCAATAAAAAAATTATGAAATTGTTAACAGATAAGGACATCGCCTCAGTCCCGAGGTATAAAAGAGTGTTATAAGTTTATTTTTTTATGAATAAGGTGGAAGATCTATAGCGGAAGTAATTATTTTTAAAAACATTCTTAGGGCTGGTATTACATTCTTCTTCTTAGCGTGTCGATGGAACACGAGAATTAATCACATCGTAGCAGCCCAGAATTCAACCACTTGTATTGCGGATCGACTGCCGTCCATTAAATCCGCTGGCGTGCAGGTGTTGGGGCACGCCGGGCACGATGTTAAGTGTGGTATTACATTGATAAAGCAACATGTACATTTATAATTTAAGTTTTACTATGTAAATCATTTATTCTCCATAATTGTTTGTTGTCACTTAAAAAGCAGTGAACCAAAACACTTTCTAACAAACCTATTCTATCAAATAAGATGTAACAGAAGCGAAAATTCAAATTAAACTTTTCCGTACCTACATACATTCGCTTCGCAAAAGTGGGTGTGAATAGCAATCCCATTAGAAATATAAACAGCACAGTTTCCGCATAACAGTGACAATCCCGCAGCTGCTACTTACGAAGTGGTAAAGAAACTTTGCTAAGGGATTTTCGCGGTTAGACCGAGCTTGGGGGACAGACTGAACATTATAAATTTATACTTTTATTGTCTCCGTGGCCGAGTGGTGGAATCTGCAGGTCGCAGGAGCTAAGTGTGTTTACGGTTTTTCGGGAACATAGCAACTCGTATTTGGCAAGCGTGGTGATTAGGCCACTTGATTTGAATGATGGTGGGCTTTACCCAGCAGTGTGATAGTAAAAAGGCTATTATAACTACTACCTATACAGGGTTATTGATAAAACATCAAGACTAGGAAGCTACCGTCATACACAACAATATTTGTCCTACGACTTTTGATAATTTGACACATTTTATTTTTATACAAAAATAAATACCAATTTAATTTTACGTCTGAATGTTCTTATCTCTGTGCGCATGGCATCGCAAAAATAAGGTAAACAAACCCTTTTGAATTACGGGGTGTGAATTCGAATCACTTACTATGTATGTACTTGATATCACTATCAGCAGTCGCCTTTTCGTATGTGGATGGAACATAGACTTACAAATGTCACGACAGTACAATAAAAGCTTAGAAAATCATTTTTGAATTAATGTAATGAGTTATGATAAAACTCGAGGAACAAATAAGATAAGATAAGATATTCTTTATAGCACAAATATAACAATTAAAAATAAAGTTTACATAAGTGAAGGAGGGACGGCATTTGGAAGGCTCAGAACCGGGACTGTGGCCCACCCTCTGAGTCAATTTTACAAATCTTCTTCGATCATTCTTTATACATATTCATTTGGTGGCATAAGCTTTCAGGTAAGCATCTAAGCACTCTAACTTAAACGTAAAGGGACTTTCGTTAGGAAATAGACACCACAGGATTTAGGTCTAGCTAGGTGGCTATGGACACATCAAAAGAAGTAGACGTGATGAAAATGAAGCTTGTTCGGAAATAAATATGTGTATTTTGAGGGTATTCAAGAGCCTTAACGTTCGTTAAAAAGCCTTGATTTGAATTAAGCGGTGAACAATCTCTAAAACGTTCCTTGGCTCCAACACTACATGTAGCTAACTTCGGGTATATGGCTAATTTTGTAAAACGATATTCCACAGTGTTACTGCACCCAGGCGACGTTTCCGTGGGTCTGAACGACCCCGAGTATTCATACCACTTATAGTCTTACCTACACTCTTGTAGCAGTGGTAGTGAGTAGGTGAAGAAATTTAAATAACTTCAGGTCGTATAGAGGTACTTAAGCTTGTGCAAAGTCTGGTATAATCAGCATGAAAACATATCAAATAAAAATGTAGAGCAATTCCTTAAAGGTGAAAAAAAACAGATTTAGTTCTTGTTCTTTAGACTGCGCCGCGGTATAATTAATTAGTATGTTTGATAAAGTCAGTCAAAGTACCAGCAATTTGGATTTATCCTTACTTTGAGCCATGACAAGTGGTGCGTGTCTGGCGCATATCTATATTCATATATGTACACAGGGTGAAAAGTTACAAGACCTAATTTCACCCGTATGAAGTCAATGGCATCAACTACTTTAGAATAAAAGAACCTAATGTGTAGGTTTATGAAGCACTTCGATGGACAAGTCAAAAGTAATTAGAAAGAAGAAAGAAAGAAAATATTTATTAACATTTTTATGGACATCGCATTACATAGTACAATAATTTTACATGAACAAAAACACAACAAAACAAATTAAAAGAAAATACAATAACAGATAGCGGTGTCGCGACGTCCGTAAAATAAATTGGACCGCGCTCAGCTTATGCCTGTGCCTGATAGCCCAGACGCTGATTTTCAGCGGGCCCATTGAGTGAGCGCACGGACAGTTTGCAATGCAATTAAATACCTTCCCATTTATAAGTCTTATTTTATGTTTGCATCAAACAAATAATAAAAATGTATCATGCAACAGAAAAGCGAGCTATTACATCGTCCATTTACCGCGCTTTCCCCAAACAGATTCGCGCTTCGCACATTTACCGGCAGAATCCCGTAGCGTTGATGCACGTCTAATATTTAGGTACAGGCGATGCTCGTTCTGACTGCAACGCGAATCTTTAATATTTATCTCCTGTGAGTATGGAAAAGCTTTTGAATGTGTTTCTCATTTCAAAACTTTTACAATTTTTTTGCCGACGTGATGCATAATATGAAAAATTTATAAATGAAAAAGCCAGCAAACCGTGAAATGTAAAGTACTTGTAACTAGTGCGCTACTCGAGTGTCGCTCTTTGATTTAGTATGCATAGTTCGTTCAAAAACCACAAATTTGCAAAGGGTAAAGAGGGCTTTCACTTGAGGCGACTCAGCAGAATTCACATGTACGGCTATCCCTCTCAATAAATAAGTATACCTAAGCTTAGGAAGTTTCTGTTCCAAGCGACCGCTTGAAAATTGTTAGCAATTTTCTCTAAAATTGCAATCTATTACGTAATTTGAATGATACTTATAAGCACATTTAAAAATTAAAAGTAAAGGATGCCTCCAAACAATGGACGTGTTAAAGAAATCAATTGGAGTCGTGGAGCGTTCGAGCGAGGTGTGGAATTATTGAGCGCTCTCTGTAAACTTAGTTGAACTAGATTAGGGGAATACAAAGGGGAATGGAAAGGTTGTTTGTAACGCGAACTGATTGGAATATATGTTTAAAATGTGAGAAACACCCTTAACATTTTCATATTTATGGATTTATTAGTGGTAAGGAAAGGTTATCATCAGATCAGATGAATAATAAATACCACAAAACTCCGTACTCCGTATTCTCATTCATCTAAAGTACATAATAACATCATCAACACTGTCACTTACTACCTTATGCGATAAAAAAGTGGCGTCGCACAAGTACAAAATTAGATTGTTATTTAACCCAGACATTTTTTCTTGTTTTTTGGGTTTAGACTGTAGCTTCGGGGACTTTTTGTCGTTAATGCTGAGAACTATAAATATGGATTTAATTTATCAAACGTTTTTGCAGCGCATGCTATGTAATGCCTTTATGGGCAACCACCGTCTTTGTTACTAACTTTTTGAAGGTTAAGTAGTATTTGAGTTTATTCATCACAAACTCACATTCAAAAAATAAAATTGTGCTTCTGTTAAGGTAAATAACTTATTTCACAAAATATAGCTTGGCCTTAAGCAAACGGCAATCTATAAGTTTCAAATTCAAATATTTGGCTATGCAGTACCGTTCAGCAGCTCTGTAGGAGCGAATTTAATCATATTGACTTTTGATCAAATAGCTTCAATGAAATTACTAGCTAACCTAATTTCTATAATGACTTTATACTGACTGCTAACGAATTTCGGTATTTTACCAGTCAATAATATTTAAAACTGATACCTGGTTTTCGCAACACTACACTACAATTTACCTATTCATTAATATAGGTATAAGAATTAATGAATTTAGAATTAATGCTAAGTTTTCCTCGTGTGGTGTCAGTCTATGCGCGTGGAATAAATCGAGAATCCGCACGATAGGGGAAAAAAATGTAGTTACACCCACATTCTGAATGTGTTTCTGTCCACCTAGTTAATATAATTACTTTGTTTTTCTGGACTCTCGGCGATGATCGCCAGTGTACGTTCAAACCTAAAATGGTTTTTGTTACACTGTAAGCAGCTTTAGAAACGTATGCTCTTTTTGTAATTGTTAATAATAATAAATAATAATAATTACAATTGATATTTTATAACTATTATGAGTAATTTTTATTTGATTTTGAATCAATTTAAGCAATATACCGGTTTTACCATCTGTAAAGTTGAATAAGAGTATCATAAACAAATCAATTGCGAAGAGCGCATAAATAATCGCAGCGCAAAAAATTTTCAATCTTAGTTCACATTGTACAACTAATATTTCTCGTTGATTTTCCATTTGCATTTCATAAGAAAAATTGAACAACAGTTGCCAGCGACTGCGATCGGCGAAACTCACAGTAGGGGCAGGCCTCTGTCACTGCATGTACTTGCGCGCGATAATTACCTTCCAGCCGCCAGGTCTCCCAAGACTCATTTCAATTCATTTGGCAGTTGGTTGTCAACAGCCGCGTAGAGCATTTGTACGTGAATTTAGCTGTTAAACTGACGCGATGACGTAAGTATTGACATCTATATCGAAAGAGGTGGCCCTGGCAATATATTATGGCTGTCACATGACAGCACGCAAGATCAAGAAAATTTAAAATTTTCTGTGGATCTGATTTATCTGTTACGTAGTAGGTAACAATTAAGTAATCAGAACGTCTACCACGAGTTGCCACTTTAAATTAACATTATCGTTCGCGTATGAAAATGTATTGGGATTTGCCATTTTCATGTCATGTCATGTGTTGTAAAATCCTGATACAATTTTTTTACGCGAACGATAACGTAAATTTAAGGTGGCAACTCTTGGTAGAAGTACTGTGGTAGGGGTACAGACCAAACGAAGCTGTCACCACACATGCGGCCGCGAGGGAAATATAACAGGCAAGTTATCATGTATGCCGGGCAATATTTCTACAGATATAGCACGCGATGAGTTATCTTTGAGACGTACAGTTCGCACTTTAAGCAGCAAGCAGAATGAAAATGAGCTTTACTGCGTGAGGAAAAAAAGATGTTAAATTGTATCCAAGGGATAGCTTGAACTGACTGTACCATTGTTCAAACTTGAAAAGTATCTAAATAGTTTGAGCAAAGTCTTTCTATTGGTTCGATTAGTTCTTTTAAACTCTGAAGCAGAGTAGATGCTTTCACCATTGTTTAAAGGGATAAGATAAAATAAGGATAGGTCTGGTTTGTGTTTTAAATCTGAATTAACTAAACTTTATTTTTAGCTAAAGTTAGACACTTTCGGAGAGTAATAATTTAAGAATTGTATTTATACTATTATAAATACTTGTCACCTATTCAGAAATGTTGTCAGATATATTTGTTTTATTTTATTAAGTTGTTACTTGCCTTTTAACGTCTGATGACAAGTATTTTAGTGGTTAATTGTGCTTAGTTACTAGTAAATTATTACTAAATTGTGAACTCTGTAATTGGCTTAAGTAAGTTAATATGAGTGTTTTAATGTTACATTATGATATAAGTGCGGTAAGTTGAAAATTACAGCCGATGCGATATTGCTAGCCCGAGCCGCAGGGGAGGGCTACAAGAAAGCAGAGGCGCGCATCAGCGCTTTTTTTAGGCAAAGGCATAATAAAAAATTGCCAGTATTACTAATAAAGTAAATTAATATTTTTGTGTTTTTGTTACAGATGGTTGTTATTAATTGTCAAAATTAATTAAATTAAAGAAATAAATGTTTATTTATTATATTTTATCTCCCAAAGTTAATGTTATTCATGAGAGGTTGACCTCTTTTTGACATAACAACTCTTTGCTAAGATTTAAAAAAGTACCGTTCGTTTTAGACGGAGCATTACCGTGCGTTTTACCTTAATCCAAAAAAACTCGTGCGTTTTACATTACAATAACGCACAAGTGCGTAATGAGATACAATACGATATTGAAATTGGTGAAATAAGAGACCCTTTACGAGGAAATATGTTATAAATGTATTTTTCAAAAAGCTGTTGATTTTCCAAATAAATGAATGAAAAATAAAATAAGAAAAGCTTTAATGCACGAACAAAATATTACAGATTCAATCAATTAAATTAGGTGTAAATCTTAGGCGGCTCCATCGTCAGTAGCGATCTCTCCCAGGCAACTAAAAAGGCAGAGAATCAAGAAAAGTTGCTTCTGCAAGGTTTCTGAAGGAAAATTCTCTCTAGAGGTGAGCTCACCTACATTTTTTACCTTTTTATATTGTGATTACCTTTTTGTGAAACAAGTATTATGTAAGTTTGTGTGTACATAATACATAGAAACTAAATAGAAAAATAGGCTACCTTTAGAAATTTCTGTGATTTTCAGGCCACAATCTGAGTGGTTACGTGTCATACTCCAACACGCGGCCTTGGTACAGAGAATTATTAGATATCTAATATTATAAGCACAAAATGAAGAGTTTACAGAAGGACCTCTCGCACCTTTTTCCTAAACTTGCTGAACCGCCAAGGGTTACTAATATATTTTTAAAATGAAGTAAGTTATACCTACTTGACAGAACCGGCCAAAACAAAATTCATCGTGTGATAAATTGCACCAAGTTCGACAAAAACAAAAACACTCGCGACAGTGCGACTTTCCAACTCACCGAAGCTCACTGACTTCGCTTGTAAACTCATATCTCTGTGTGCGTGCGTCAATGATGACGTGTTGTTTTAAGCGGGCTATCTGTCAGAGCACCGCGCATGTCTAACTTGTGTTATAAGGCACTTGCCTAATAATATCTGGCAGTAACTGATGATTTGTTGACAATCCAGTTATTGTCAGATATTATCAAGCCTCCCTAAATGCATCCCACTCGGCTTACCGATTGATCCAGAGACGTCAGCTGAGATCAATTGATAATCCAGTTGATAATTCTTGAGACTAAATGCAAGAACCTGTTCAAACTACGTAGTTTCCAACCATTCTCTCATAACAGTTTTTTGCACAGAAAACTTCTCAGTATCCCGTCTCAAATGAACAAAACGCATCGATTTTCAATTCACTTTAAAAAAACTTTTAACCCTGTAAGGGTTGAGAACTCGGTACTTGAGTACATGGCTGGGGTATAATGAAGTGTACTTTTATATAGAAGTAAAAACGTCTCAACTTTTGACAAATGTGAAATGGGGGTGAACTTAATAAAGTAAGAAAACCCACGGGAGGGATTGGACGCGCACCTGTGACTGAGTAAACGGTAACTGAGTGTGGCTTAAACGGTATAGCATTAAGTATGCATTTTTTCTACATTCTACTTATTTCTTATTTAAGATAATGATAAGAGATTGTAAACGACAACAATTTTGTAGAAATACCTATCCAAAAAATTGCTTTTAAATTAGTGGTAATTATCTATAATACGTGTATTTAAGCAACTTACTGTCTAGTTATGACAGAACGAACATTTTACATAGAATTAATTAGCATTGGCTTGGCAACAAAATAATCCAGATGAAACAGTAATATATACACGGGGTGATCCTTAAAAAAACATTAAAATTTTAAAAAAAATAACGTGCTGCTTAACGTCTACCACGAGTTGCCACTTTCAATTTCCGTTATCGTTAGCGTAAATTTTTTTTATTGGGATTTGACGGGGCATGACAATGTCAAATCCCAATACATTTTTTTACGCGAACGTTAATGTAAATTTAAAGCGGCAACTCGTGGTAGACGTACTGGCTTCAAAATCGGCGAACAGGAAGCCAGCCTTCTTTTCGTGTGAAAAAAACAAAACGGAGAAAAGGAACATTCCTTTAATATGAACTTGTGGAGTGAGTAAGTCAATAATTCTTACCCGTATATTCCGACCTCAAAGAAAATAAGCCTGAAGCAAATGAAATAACCTCGCGAAGCGTTTTATGAATTCATAACGTCTGGATGACGTTTTTATTTCGTTCATTAAAAGGCAAGGCGGATTCATTACTTCTTAGAGATTGGTAGGGGTTGTTTGTCACTTTTGCAGAAAAAAAATGTTAATTAATTTTCAAGACAAAATATGAATGAAAACATTTCATTCGCTTTTTATCAAATGTGCCATGTGACTAAGCCAATCGACTAGCATGGATCTGCTGTTTTAAGAAAACATACTATTTATGGTTATACGGTCACGAATTAGTAAGCGTGCCACCCTTATCTTTAAAACTAGCTCCTGCCCGCGACTTCGTTCGCGTGGAATGATGATATAATAATATAGCCTAGTCTTCAGAAAAAAAAAATACTGTTCAAATCATGCCTAACAGATTTCAACCTTTCGTATTGACACATTGTGAAATACATTAGTAAATTAAATCTTTTTTCTTTTATAAAATGATCAATCTTGCCACCTCGATTTACGAAAAAGCCTTATCGTGTCAACTTCAAGTTGCTAAATCTCTGATTAAAACTTACCATGGTTGCTGGAAAAACTAACAACAAACGACCGAGATAAGAGACAGATATGTTTTGAGAAATTAGTAATAATAGATAATAAATAAATAAAATACTTACATACTCGTACATACCATCACGCCTTTTTCCAACGGGGTAGGCAGAGACCACATCTTTCCACTTGCTACGGTCCTGACACACCTCTTGCGCTTCTTCCACTCTCATTAATCCTTATATACATGCTCGTCGATTATGGGTACTTCTGACCTGACCTTTTCTGAGCACGTCTTGGACGTGTCCTAAGTACGTCCGTCTAGGCCTTCCCCTTTCAACAGCTCCATCCACCCTTGCCTTGTAAATTTGTTTCGTTAATCGCCTTTCATCCATCCTTTCTATATGCCCAAACCATCTTAGCATTCCCATCTCAATTTTTGTGACAACATCCTCTCTCACACCACATCGCTCTCTTATTATGCTATTCCTTACTTTATCACTCAATGTCACTCCTGCCAAACTTCGCAATGCTCTCATTTTCACTGCGTTTATCCTTCTTTTGCCATACCCAACTCTTACTTCCGTACATAGCATCGGTACTAACACCCCCGCATGAATAGCCAGTCGCGCCTTCTCTGACACCTTCTGGCTGTTCATAAAGGCATGCAGCGCTCCATTTAACATATTCCCTGCATTCACTCTTCTATCAATATCACCCGCATGCCTTCCATCCCCCGTGAACCTAGTCGCCAGATACACAAATTATTTCACTTGTTCTACCTTTTCACCTCCAATTAAAACATCACATTCTGTCATGTCCTCATCTCTTTCAAAAACCATGGTTTTTCTCTTACTTACGTTCACTTTCGTACATTTAAAAAAGTTCTTTTTTGGAATTGACACATAATGAACTAGAATATTATGCATAATCGATCACAATAATTGTAAAAAAAGGTATACATTTCCAATTTTCACGAATAGCCCAATTTTATGACTGCTAGCGCCTGTAGGGACGTTTTCATTTGGGATTTCGGTACAAAAGCCTCTATTGAAAAGTCATGTACCTAAACATAGGATTCTAGCCGCAGCAGTTAACTATCCAATTTGTAAGAGCGGTATGAAGTGTCCCAGTAGGTTACCAAAAATCCTTTAAACAGTCAATGGTAAAAACGCCTTCCGAAACAAACTCTACGTCTCTCGCTAGGCCCATAAGCCCAGCTCTCAAAGTGTAGTGCCCAAAGCCCCAAACAAGGAAAACCAAAACTGATGACCTTAAAGCGGGCTATTTTTCGTCTATTAACCCTAAAACCACAAACATAAAAAGAAGTAGATGACGTGAGTGTACGTACTTCACGCGTCAAAAAAGGATTCAGAGTGCCGAGAGCGAGTTGCAGTGCAAGAAGTGAATGTTCACCATCGCGTTTTGCGAGCACGTAAATGTCAATTAGTATGGAATCGAGTCTAGCGGCCAATTCGGGCAACATTAAGGCCGCTATCGAACTCGGAACACCACGCAAGTACAGCACACTGCGCCAATCGTGTCGTCGATACGAGTAGCCAGTCGCTGTCTCGTCAGCGGTGGGACAGATACCTAAGCATAAAAAAGTGGCACGCTCGGTTTTGCTACAAAAGGAGCGCTCTGCGATATCTATTCAGATGTATGTCTGTGCCTATAACTCAATACGGGGTCGGGAAGCTTAGTTCACTCCATCTGTCTCGATTATTACTGGGCCGAGTAAGCCTTGCCCTAGTTTATGAGCTTCAAAAGCAATGAATTTTACGTCGCGGCTGTACCGTTCAGTTAGTATTGAAATATTCTGAATGAGAGATAATAATCTTGCTTGACTAATTATGAATTGGAGGAGAATGTCGGGCGAATTTAAATAATTTTAAGTCGTAAACCAGTTACCAGTTAGTAAACGCTGGGCTTATGACTGTCATTTAGTGACAAAAAAAATATCCACACACACATACCATCACGACTTTATACCAAACGGGGTAGTCAGAGGCAATTCACTTAAGTGACTGTGTCGTCATGCCGAACGAAACACTCAGAAGCCCACTTTTCACCAATGGTATTAGGACCCAACGTGGTAGGTGGTGAGCCTTCCGCCGTTATCCGGGTTGATTTGGTTTTATATCGATGTTTTCCATCACCGAAGAGTAAGTCGTATATATAAGAATCAACACAATGATTTTTGGTTCTGGCCAGATTTGAAATCGGGACCACACGATCCACGATTTGAGTTCGGGTGCTAAACCACTAGGCCACGACGCTCATCAGTACTAAACATGATATTATTATTATTTTGTTATTTCATAAATAATAATAAATGCTTCAATGATAGGTTATCATTTTTAGTACTACCCATACTCATACTTTAAGGTTATAATTATTATTATTTTTATATTGCCCGTCAAGATGACCACACTCCACCTGATGGAAAGCGGTCGTGAGGTCCAGATATGAGGTTGACAAGCCCAGTCATTCAAACGAATCACTAGGCTGGCCATCCTCACCTTGAAGGCCTGCAGAAATGCCTTTTCACGCCCCGCTTGAACAACCCGGGACTATACGAGGAAGGAAACACATGTGCTGGAAGAGCGTTCCACGTCTGGATGGTACGACAAAGAAACGAGTCACCGAACCTTTTAGTTCGGGCCAACAAATGTTGAATTGTGTGTGGGTGACGCCGTAGTCCAGCACGCGTGGTACGGGAGTGGTAAGGTGAGGGTGGGATAAGCTGGAATAACTCGTCAGAGCATTCCCCATTGTAGAAGCGATAGAGAACACTTAGCCTGGCAATGTCTCTACGCAATTGGAGAGGCTCAAGGATCAAAGTTGCCTCTGGGTTTCCAATAATACGGATAGCACGCCGCTGCAACCTGTCAAGAGCTTCGAGTAGGTACTTAGCGAAACCGTCCCAGAGATGAGAGCAGTATTCCACACACGAGCGAACTTGTGTCTTATACAAGAGACAGAGCTGCTCAGGCGTGAAGAATCGTCTCACTCTGTTCAGGACTCCGAGTTTACGGGATGCAGTTCTAATGACGCTCTCAATGTAGTCCCGCTCGTTTAGGTCGCTACGAACATCCATGCCAATGATGTTTAGGCTATCCTTAATCGGTAGCGGGGTGCTCTGAAGAGTGGGATGGGAAAGGTACGGCGACGCCTTTGCTGTGAATGCACACACCTGCGTTTTCTTGGCATTGAACTCGACAAGATTGCATGCACCCCATTCTGAAATGCGGTCCAACACTCCGTCAAGCTCAACAACAAGACTTCGCCTCTTCTCCTCGATATTAGTCTTATAATAATAATTTTGTCTTATAATTTTATATATATGAGAAAGATTTATTGCCTTCGGATATATTCTTTAGCAAATAAGAAATAAAAGAACATCATAGCTATCAGACCACGCTGGACGACGCAACACCAAATATTTTTAAACGATCAGTTTAACAATATCAAACTGCTACCACCTGGACTACTCTCTACCGATAGGAGGAACTTTTTTATTTTTTTACAGGTATGATCATTCTCAAGATATACAAATCCAAAATAACTCGAACTATCGCGCGCGGTAGGTAATTACCACTTTCGGTAACAACCCAATGCGTTTAGGCCGATATTCACTTTGCTTAGTGCGAGTGCAGGTGACTAGTAGGAGCGAGTGATTAGTGCAGGTGTGTAGTGCAAGAAGTATCTAATTCTGTTTAGTAGATGTGTTTAGTTGCTGTGTTTAGTTTATCTCGGACGCCTTTATTTTACATTCATTTTTACATACTCCTGCACACATATTTATGGTAAATCTTCCGTCTACTTTGCCATTTTATGCAAGTTTTGCAAAACGCTAAACACTAACACCTGCTGTACAGGCGTGTTTAGTGGCAGGCAGGCCACGAGTGAGGGGAATGGGAGGCACGCGGGAGGAGGCCACTCGCAAAAAAATAGAACACGCTTCTAATCGCTTTACTACGCAGGTTACTAATCACTTGCACTCATCTATCGGTGTCCACACGTGTTTTCTACTAACACAAAGCACCTGCACTAATCACTTGCACGAACTACTAAACAAAGTGAATACCGGCCTTTTAGTAAAGTGTTTAGTAAAGTATCCATGTCGGCATGCGCCGACATAGATACTTCATAACTTTAGGTATTATTCTATCTCGCAATGCCACATTGAAAGAATAATTATCCAGGTAAATGGTTCGCAGGCCGAAACAGACCGAGCAACCGGCCGACAATCAAGCGCGTTTAATCACTCGCGTATTGATTCACGCTGATGCCGTGTAGCCTGCCTGCGCTTTTTCGTTTAGGCCTTTCGCATACCGGCTGGATTTTTCCAGTTATTTCCACGAACGTATGATAGGCGCTTGTATGTACATTTTCATTACCATCCCCCGTGCAAGCCTCTATTCAGCCACGTTTACGCAATTGAGTTTAGGACAGAAAGTAGCCGAGAATGCGAGCGGCACGAAAAATAAAGGTTTCTTATCTAGAATAAAGACTCTGATCAAATCTAGGGTCGCCAAAATAAACAAAGATCCTTTTAAACTTTTTAACTTTATCGTAAAGTTTAGTTTATAGTTTAATTTAACTAAACTTCGAGGGACTAAACGAAGCCATAATATATTATACCAGAGGTGGCTTGACTCCCGAGCGTGCGAGGGAGTCAATAAAACCGAGGGTAAGTTGGCGTTTAGTCTGGAAATGCAAACTGTACTTTTCACTTTGAGTGCCAGAAAAATAGTCAATTTGAGTACAAACACATTTTAAACCGAACAAATTTACACTCGACATAAGCTCTGAAATTTTCGCGGTCAGTTTTTTCGTCTGAACTGAACCAGTCACAGATTAACAATTTACGCCAAAACACATGGCGCCACCTTTTTTGCGGACAAACCATGGAACTAAAACTCTCAACATTTTAGCAGTGAAAATGGTCCACACTCCACAGATAATAGTAAATTTTTACTGGCTGTTCGAGTTTGTCTATGTCACACGAAGGAAATCAAAAAGGGGGAAAACTTTTCGCATAACGTCGATTGTCCTAAAGTCGCCAGGCATAACTCATTTGGCATAACATCATAAAGCATATTATTAACGTCTCATAATGTTTTATTCGCATAACTTTCTAATAGCATAACAGTCCAAAGGCATATTATTACAAGGCATAAGTAGTGTCAGCCCTAAAAGTTAATTAGAAAGAATAATAAGTTAATTAGAAACTTTTTGAGACATGTATTTACGAAATTTTCGTTTCTATTTAATTTACATAGTTTATGTTTTCATATTGCGATTTGTAGATGGCTTGCTTGTAGATTCTTATTGTAAAGTTCAAATACAGCCAGTTGAAAAAAAATCTTGTACTTTGACTTTAAATAAACACATTCAATCCAGTGGCATTATTCAGATTCCCTAAGTACGAAAGTCAGTTTCCGCTCGAAGCGGAAAATAAACGTTTAGAGAATTTGGCTGTGTACACACTGTAAGTTATGGACACGCGAGAGTTACGCTTACTTAAACTTTTCAAAGCTTTAGGAAATTAAACAAGCATATGAAAATCACATACCGAAACATGTAAGGCCAACTGACCGAATATTATTCTGGTTTTATCATTAGCCGTGCGGTAAAAGCACAAAACTAATTCGTTTCATTTCACAGATATTTTAATAGTCCAGTACGTCCACCACGAGTTGCCACTTTAAATTTACGTTATCGTTCGCGTTAAAAAATTGTATTGGGATGACACATGACATGACAACGTCAAATCCCAATACATTTTTATACGCGAACGATAATGTAAATTTAAAGTGGCAACACGTTGTAGACGTAGCGCTAACTTTTTGATCTGTCGAAGTCTCTGCTAGCCAAAAACTCTCTTTAAATTTCATTATTGGCTCATTTTTATGTTATGTATTTTCATTTATGACCTGTAACTTACCACATGAAGCATTCAATGAATGAATTATGAAATCTAGAAATTTATAAACAGTTTTATAATACTCAAAATTGAAAAAACAAACTTTAATAATAGCTTTGTTTTGCATACGGCCACCTTTTTTTGCTTCAGGAAATGCATTGCGTGCATTTAGGCATACTAAGGCCCTGGGTTCGCGACGCCTGGGATATGTGGGACTCGGAACTCCTAGGAAAACAGAGACCGTAGGGGTCCACAGTTATCAGAATTTGAAACTATGAGTGTCAGCCAGAGATAAATTGGATACTTGCAATTTGGATTTTTATGAGTATATACACCTACACCTAGAACAAAAGAAACACAAAGGAAAACCCCACCTAGGGACCAAGGGACCTACTCCCAAATGAAATGTCCGTAGTTTCGGTCAAACTAATGTGTCATAAAAACCTACAACAATATGGTTTTCGTGAAAATGAATTTCTGTATGGGATCATATTAAAGAGTACAAAAATACATGACAGTTGTTTAAATCATCTTCGTTTTCATACAAATTAGGACCATGTTAGTTAGCCCCGAACTACGGATATTGTGTTAGTTAGTAGGTACCAAAAACCTCTAGATTGCAGGTCAACCGCTCACCACTCCCCCACCGTAAATAATTTAAACAAAAACGAATTGCCGACCAAACCAAAACAACGAAAACCGCTGAAATAACAAGAGTGAGGTTCAGCTGACGAATGGTTTGCTTTGTCCAAATAATAACTGATGAATTACAAACAGGTAAGTAGAACGAGCATTTATTGCCTGACCATATCTAACGAGGTACAGTTAGCAACATCACTAGCTTAACAATTAAGCCACAAATTAAAGAGTTTACACAAAAAACAGCTCGCACCTTCTGCCTAAACTTGCCTGACCGCCTAGGGTTACAACTATATTCGCTCTGAATTTTTAAAATAAATTATCTAAGTTATACCTTCTTGACAGAATCGGCCAAAAACTAAATATATCATGTGAAAAATTGTACCAAGTTCGACAAAAACACTCGCGACAGTGCGACTCGCCGCGACACCGATTCTGACCGGTATCGCCTGTAAACTCACTGTGTCTGTGTGCGTGATCAAAATTGCGGTTTGTTCTAGCGGATCATGTGACTGAGGCGCCGCGCTGCATGCGTGAATACGAGTATATTATGTGTACGCTACATTTCGCGCTTCAAAAACCAAACTCGCGTACACGGGCTTATTGCGGCGTGCCCGCTCGAACTCGTAGTGGTGAGTCCGTATTGATGACTTACGCGTGTGGCAAAAGGCACGCCTATACGCGCCTACATGTGCTTTCAAAAACAAGCTTATACGCGTTAACGCTAGCCTAAAACCGCTCTGGTTTGACTAGGCACTACGAGTAAAATGTTATAACCATTTTGCTGATCTTCAACATAACGTTATTCAAAAGGACTTTTGATAATCGTGTAGTTTTGAACACCCGTGAGGACTGAGGTACTCCGACTAGATGCTGTAACTCCGGCCCGGCAATGGACAGAGGTGTTGCCCATTACGCCGAAAATCATAGGATCAATTCCCACCCCAGTACTGTACATTACTGTATATACAGTAATCATTGGGCATGCGAGCTTTCAACTTATGAATTATGATTATTCTGTGCCTAAGCGTTCATTTTCTGTTAACTGAGTATGCCATATAATTCTGTTCATGGTATTAAAAATCAACCGGTATTATGTGTCTCGTTGTATGTGGTAACTCCTTTTTTTCTAGATTTCATAATTTAGGGTAAAACTTCACTTTGAATTGCCTTTGGTTGTCTCATTTTGTTTAAGGCACTGTATTGAAATAAATCTCAATGAAGCTTGCATTTAAACTGCCGAGCTCGATGAACAAACAACAGTTAAATGTGGCATGGCACAGCTAGTACTAGGTAGGTACACTAAGCCAGTCTAACAGAGCTTGAACGAAACACGGGCAAAGCAACGTTGTACCGACTTATCTACCGAAATAAATCTCTCCAACTACCTCAAAAGGTTAAATGGGCCAATAAATAAACCTTCTTAAACACTTACTGCGATATTATCGTATGCGAAACTGGGTTGCAGTGAGCGAAACTTTAAAGCGGTGATTTCGCGTTGGCAGAACATGCTCAGGAATAGCTAGAAGTTCTGGCTGGTTTTCGAGTGATCGTTTGAAGGTAATGTTGGGAAGACGTGACTTTGTTGTTAATTTCGCAGACATACGCTTGTGTATTAAAAATAAGCATACTGTGGAGATTGGTTTTCCAAAATTGATAGACTAGCATTTTGTAACGCGTTTATTGATGAGTAATTGTGTGCACATCTAGATATTAACGACACGAATATTTAAAATTCACTCCGTTATATTTCGAATGCATATCGGGTCGTGTGTGGCCTAATGGCTCGCGTACACCTAATCCATTATCGGCCGAAGTTCAAGTAGTTCTGTCCGCCATTGGCCGACCAAATAGGTTTTGGTTTACGCGTATGGCGTTCATTCATACGTTTAATTTGATCGACCGATGACGGCCGAGCATACCATAACGGTTTAAGCCCGGTTCACATTATTTCAGTTGCAGTATTCCAGTCCAGCGCTGGAATACAACTGGAATAATGTGAACCGGCACTGGAATGTCCACACTGGAATATCCACGTTGATTGAGCGCTGGACTGGAATGCTGGACTGGTATAATGTGAACCAGGCATTAGGTGTACGCGAGCCGTAAGGGCTCGGAACCCGTGTCGTCCTGAGCTCAAATCTGATCAGTGTATTGTTGTGTTCATTGTCAGTAACATGACTAACTCTTCGGTGATGGCAAACACACCAATAACTAACCGAAAGCAATTCAGATATCAGCAGTTGGCCTAATCATAGTGGAACCCTACGTGGTCCCCTACCACGTTGGGTTCTAATATGATTAACGAAAAGTGGGTTTCTGCAATGAGTGTTCGCTTCACCACGACGTTAACTGGCCTCTGACTACCCCTTCTGGGCTATAGTCGCGCGCGAGCGTATTGAGTGGTTGACGAGAACGTGCCATAAAGTGATGCCAATCCAAGTTAGAAAAACCGCCTATCTGCGCTAAGTGTTTAATACCTTTAACGTCAGCGGCGGTTCAACATCACTCTATCAGTCTCCACTGTCGATATTAATTTGGTTATTTAATCGAACCACCGCCGGGCTGATTGGGGCGGACGACAGGAAGTGACGAGACAAAGATTCTGTACAATGGAAATGTCAGGCAAGCACCATCTTGTTTCCGTACATATGGTTTTTTTATTCTTTATTAAGTAAAATATTTTATTGTATTTTTCTTATTAATAATATATTTATTCCTGTGCAATTATATTTCTTAAAGTGGTAATGTTGTGTTATAATATTAATAAAGTAAAAAAGACGTTTTAAAGATGAAATCATGTATCTGGAAGGCGAAGCTGCTCTGCTAAAGGCACCACATATCACGCACCCACTGACAGAAGGCTCTTAGTACTCTAAAACGCTGCCGACTGGCAACAGCAGCGCGCTGCTGCCCCGTGGCTTGGATTAGTGCGGGGCGCACTCCACGCAATGATGAATCTTTTGTTGTCGAATTCGCTCATTTTGCTGCCTGTCATCAAACACGCGAGCTTGCAACACTAGCTCAGCGCTTATTGAATGCAGTAGGCGCACGCGACTGCCACATGAAATTATCAGCAGCGCGACTGTTGCGCGTTTGTCGCGCGACCGTCGCGCTGCTAAGTCGCATAAATGTGAAACTAAAGGATTATTTGCGAAGCCCATATTAGTAAACTGTGACACAGAATACGTTATTAAGTATTATTGTATTACATACACAAAGGCAATCCGGAGCGCTGAGCAATTGGAATTCCGTGACGAACATGCCTAAACCCAATTAAACCTGCTTAATTAATCATTTCAAAACATAATCCGGGTTTTACGTGCACCACAATGTGGTGTATGAACAATTGCCCTTGTGGATAACCTAATTGCAGAGATGGTTTTTAAGCATCGTCAGTGGCAAAGATGCATGTATTGTAGTCACTGTGTGATGGAGAAAGGTTGCCATAGCATAAGTAAACGTATAAGACAAGAGATACAAGTCGAGTACCTAACAGCGCCGTGTGTGTCCCAAGAACTCCATTCTTAAACTCAAGACTTATGGAGTTAATTTATATTTTGAATTGTCCAAAGAACCAACATTACGAGACTTAAAGTCATTATATCGGATCCGCTGTTAAGCTACGCCAGTAGGGCTATTATGAGATAATTCGAACTGGAATTCTCTCACAGGAGACTAAACACACTTTTAATCATATTCACAGAAAATGTATACGTATTATATCAAAATATAATCAAACTTAGTTTTACTACCTCGATCGTCTTATACAAACACACACACTGACATGAGATGGTATTTTGTGAGATTACTAGATTTTCCGAGTAAAAGCGGTAATAAAGTCGACTATTCGACATCTTCTGTGATTTCATGGTATCCATTTCCCTGCGACATATGGTTTTATTATTCACTTTAACAAAAATACTAATTAAGAACAACGCTTTTACTGAATGTAAGTTCGATCTGGTCATTTATTTAATAGCCTTTGAAATTGAATTGCAAATTATGTTGAAGTATTGTGTACTTACGTAATTTTGAATTAGCCCTTCTAGAAGTTAAACTATAGCATAGCATTGTCAACTAATGGAGCTGCAACAACTGTCGACGCTTCTGCTCCAATTATTCCATACTTCAACTTGTAGGTAAGTACTTCATTTCGTATAAGTACGGTCAGCAACAAAAGTCGCTAAAAACCTTAGAACCTTGTTACAAGCAATGCTTTGTAGAGTAAAGAATTGTAGGTAGTGTCAGATCATTTTGCTTAGTGAAACTAGTTTTGAATTTCTTTTACACAAAGTTCGTGTCAAACAAGCTTGCATGTCACCTCATGATATTCGTGACAACGCACCATATAAACTTGCCTATGTGACCCTTCAATTGAACCCTGACCAAACTCCAGCTTCCCAACAGCAGTGAGTCTCATCTAACTTCTTCACCAGTAAAAACCCATTAATTACTGTCCAATTAGTATTATAGAAAAAATGTAAGGCGGTGGAAGTGACAACTAACCAATCAATTGCATCAAAGCAATTTTTTTTTATATTGCCCGTCAAAATGCCCTCACCTCACCTGATGGAAAGCGGTCGTGAGGTCCAGATATGAGGTTGACAAGCCCAGTCATTCAAACGAATCACTGGGCTGGCCATCCTCACCTTGAAGGCCTGCAGAAATGCCTTTTCACGCCCCGCTTGAAGAACCCGGGACTATACGAGGAAGGAAACACATGTGCTGGAAGAGCGATCCACGTCTGGATGGTACGACAAAGAAACGAGTCTCCGACCTTTTAGTTCGGGCCAACAAATGTTGAATTGCGTGTGGATGACGCCGTAGTCCAGCACGCGTGGTACGGGAGTGGAAAGGTGAGGGTGAAATAAGCTGCAATAACTCGTCAGAGCATTTCCCATTGTAGAAGCGATAGAGAACACCTAAGCTGACAATGTCTCTAAGCAATTGGAGAGGCTCCAGGCAAATTTCAGCTGCACTGTTAATGCATAGCTGTTATTTCTCATAGATAGCGTTCCGAAGTGTAGTCAACAAGTTGGTGTGTGAGCGAGCCGCCGCTATAGTTAATGGTTTAAATAATGTGTCTTTGATGGACCATAGGGGGGCCTCCTTCCGATCGTCCTAATATTTTTAGAAAGGTTTATCTTTAAATAGCAAAAATTATACATTTAGTTCGAAATTTATCTTGCATTTTGGTACCCCATTTACGAGTATCACAATTTATTTTACAAACACGTGTATTACATAATCTTATCATCAAATTCGTTTTAATTTTCTTCGTAGCTTTCCAAAGTTTCACGATACTTCGTAAAGCACCGGAGTAGGGCCACATGTTAGTCAGCCAAAATGCATTAATTATTTGACAGAACTATCTTTAAATGACAAAAAAGTAAATGTAATATGGCTAAAAGCATCCAATATTTTAAATAGGAAGAAAAGGTACATTAGGGAACAATGGCTCAATCTGGAAGGATCCCACTCAATTGTACTGATTAAACAATTGAGTGCTTACAATTTTTTCAACCCTCTTTCCGTCCCTTCGTATTTTAATCCTATCTTTTCAAGAGATTTCGTCCAAATTAAAGTTATTTTAAGGTTCCTCATTTTAACAAGATCAAACATAGAGTGGATTAAAATTTTAAGGAACACCACCATCTAAAATCAAACCCACCACAGTAAGGTAATTAGTTTAAAGCTATCTTTCATACCGGGTGATTATAATTATCAAATGATTTACAAAAACGATGTGGCATTTTTAGTAGGTGATGTAGAAATAAACTATCTATGTGAAAATTACATTTATTTCATTAACTTTGATTTCAAGGTCACTGTACAAATCTGTCGAACAGTCTGTATTTTTTGTATCAAAACCTTAACACTGACTCTGGACGATAAACAACTCCAAAAATAGTTGTTGACTTAGCTAACATTACAGTAAACCACATCTGCTCAAGCTCTCCATTGGGATGTTCAAGGAGTTTGATACGTACATTTGTTTTAGTCAATTGAAAAAACATTTTTTTTGTTACCCTACTTACTTATACTACTTTCGTTGTATGATGATATCCCTGACAGTCTATAATTGTCAATTATAGTGCTGTAACGAATGTAATTTAATCGAGTTGGCAAAGGAAATGGAATCAGATTCATCGATTTTTAATTTTTAAATAAATTCTTAATAAACAGGTTACGGCTAATCAGTACCTAATAGAATAAAACGCGGTATCTCGAAAATAACAGTTCAAAAAATTCACACAAGGCAGACGCACTGGTACTGATGCGAATGACGTGATTACAAATTACAAAATGGTCGCTCCTATTCATCGATTTTTCGTCGATTCAGTAGTGTCAATACACTATTTAATGGCGTTCCTTTTCACGCATCAGGCGCTGTAAAGGTAATATTAGTTCAATTTCAAATACTTCATTTATTAACGGTTAATAAAAATAACAATAATTTACTTGATGATATTCGAAAGAACAATAGTTTTTTAATAGTGTGTAACATTTTCTTTTGCCAGTTTCTTTTTATTTAGTTTGAAATAGTATACGTGACACGGAACGATAAAGAGCTGTCAGGCATATCATCTTATGTACAGTGAAAATAGTATAGTATGCCATATCGTTTTTGTAAGTCTTTTAATAATCACCCTATATACATTCTAACAATCCGCCAAAGAAAAAACGTAAATTATTCGTTTTAGGGGGCTTTTCTCCTGAGTGGGATACGAAATGCACGTGTGACGGCTCTATAATAGGACCTCTACTCATATACCCATATTGGTTCGTCGAGTTTTACTTGTTAAATAAATTATCACGACATAACAATAATATTAGATTGAATGGTTAGAGAACCACACTGTCACTTATTATTATTATTTCTAACTGGGGACGCTGGCAGTTGGCCGGGTGATTGGTCCGCTTGTTGTGGGCCATTTCACCTATTTCCTCGGACCCCCCTTGCGCGCGGCGGGTGGCCTCACCGTTTTCGGCTTACGCCGCGCATGAAATTTGACACCACTCCGGACTCGGCACTTGAGATGTTGGGTAACACGATTTATGAGTCACTAGTGTGGCTTTAAGCTAAACAAATTACTGTTTCTAACTGAGGAATAGATGCTTTATTTGATTTTAAATAGAATATGCTTTATATACTTAGTAATAATTTACAAAAAATATTAAACTTCATTGTTGCGAAAAATTTACGACATTGAACGAAAAAAAATGTAGTTTAGAATGTAGCACTATTACATGTTGTTTATATGTTATTCCATCTTTATATTAATTAGTTTACCTTTTTATTAAGATAATTTTAAACATTATGTTAGACTTGAAAAAAATATCGAAATTTAGAAATAAATTTCGCGATGTCAGCAGAAATAAATAAATAAATAAAATAAATGTTCGAAAATGGAACAAAAATATGTTCAGCTACAGAAAGATACGTTTCCTATATCTGGTTGCATGAAGCACTTTGGACGTCTGTTTTTATGCAACCGAGGTTGCATGAAGCACTTGAGTATTTGTCTAAACTGTCTCTTAGTAGTGGATCATGACATAAGTAGTGATTATGTCATGATCTGTTGAAAAAATACTTATTTACAAAACGACTGTTCACTATTGGCCGTTCTGTCATAAAAGTTTATTACGATTTTACAATGTGCATTTCTGAATTATATTTTTTCTGCGTATTATTAGCTTTTCGTTTGTGTAATATTCATGTCTTTAGCCAAGTTAAGCTGTTAAAATGAACGTTTTAGCCGAAAGTAACGAAGTTTGGAGTTCTCTTCTTAAATGGAACTGGACACAAATTCTATAAAATGAAATAGGTAAGTACCTTAGGTTTATATCGCACTCAATTCTTTTCAGTTTTAACATTCTAGGTTACTAACTGACAATCATAACCACATTGCAGTACCTGGCTAATAATATAACTTCACTGTTCTATATATTTTTATACATATAATGCCCGTCAAAATGACCTCTCTCCACCTGATAGAAAGGGGTGGTGAGGTCCAGATACGAGGTTACCAACCACTGGGCTGGGCCCGCTTACCCCAAGACTTTAAGAGGAATTAAAATGCGCTGGAAGAGCGTTCCACGTCTGGACAAAGAAAAGAGTCGCCGAACCTTTTCCTGCGGGCCAACAAATGCTGGATTGTGTGTGGAAGACGCCGTAATCCAGCACTCCGGTACCACACCGGAGTTGAAGTGTGAGGGTGGAACAAGTTGGTGGAACAACTTGCTCAACTCACTATAGTACTCACTATGTACTATAGTTTTAAACTGAAGATACTCGGGTATCCACACAATTATTACCAAACATAGATATTGCAAAAGCAACAAGTAGAAACAGTTCCCACCCATAAATGGAAATTTACTTCTTAACTTCCTCGAGAATCGTCGACAAACTTTTCTAAGCGGTACATTATTTGCTTTAAATCTAACATTCATCGGTTCAAGCATTATAATAACACCACTTGCAAAGCCCCGTATTTCTACGTCCCATAATTTCTGGAAGAGCGAACGTTCGCCAAAGTTATTGAAAGGCTGAGAAATAAATTCCTACTGCAAACATAAATCTCGCAAATTATGGCTCAGTTCTTTCTCAAATACATTAGGCATTGGGGACATATTAGTTAGGATGGTTTATAACCGCCCAGGATGATGAACGACAAGGCAACACGTATGCCAAGTTCGACGCGGGGATGAGTGTAAGAGTCATATGAAGTTTCTGCTGACATTATAACTTTAGTGATAAAATCTGGCGCTTCCCTCTCCGGTTTTGTGGAGACATTTTAGGTAATAGCCTATAAAATATATCTCCTGCAGGATACAGCAGCTTTATTCGAGTTTATGAGCATATTTTCAGTCATTAAATAAATGTGATCATTTATAATAATTTGCCAGGTCTTTTGAGGGACATCTTAAATATTTTAGAATTATCGTATTCCCGTGCTAGAGTTGCTAACGTTAACGTACTCGTAATTACACAAACATACAAGACCAATCCTGAAAATTATTCTAACAAAGATAAGATTTTTGTAGTAGTTTAAGAGATTAAACAGTACCACGATTTGCCACTTTAAATTTACGTTATCTTGCGCATGAAAAAATTACCTACCAAATGGCTCATTGCTTGGCAAAGACCTCCAGTACCTTCATTGGAACAATATCTAAAATAATCACCAACTATAAAATAGACAAGTCTGATTAAAAAGGCCATAAAGTAAACAAATAAAACAATAATCAAAATCAGGCACATTTGAATGGAATCCCCGATATCACCCCTATACGTCTACCACGTGAATTTAACTCGTGTGGCAACTCGTGGTATACGTACTGAAAAGCCCTAACGACAAACACTAACAGATGGGTAATTTGCATATTGCGGGGTATAAAGAACCAAACCAAACTATAATGAAAAGCAAAACCCAAGTCTACATAGATACTATATCTAGGTAAAGTCTAGCCCTATGATAAACAAAAACAGGAAGAGTGAAATGACAACATCAATCTTCACATTTTTATTTTCAACCCCATTCTTTCCGTTGACAACACGCTCAGTTGCTTTCACACAAACAGTTTCATGAGAAATAAACACGACCTCACACAATTTACAGCTGAACTTTGTTCTTGGCAGACAATCTAGCCTACATAGCCAAGTCGGCACGTTCAGGAACCCGATAAATGATGAATAGCGCCTATAGACGTCTGTGGCCAAGAACAGCGCAATGGATTATGCATCTGTCACTTGAATTATTCGTTAGGACGCCGTCCCGAAGGAATTTACCAGATTCTCAGCAAAATTTGTCGCTTTCTAAGCATGTTTGGATTGATGTATTAGATGATTGTTGAATTGCTGCGTACGTCTGCCACGAGTTGCCAATTTAAATTTACGTTATCGTTCGCGTAGAAAATTGTATTGGGATTTGACATTGTCATGTCATGTCATATCAAATCCCAATAGAAATTTAAGAAAAAATTAAAAAAAAACAATATTTGTTAGGTAAACAGTATATGGCCTATATGCTCTCCCACTGCTGGGTAAAGGCTTTACTTTTCTATGATCTTTCTGTATAAGATGTGTACTTAAGTTTTGTAACCCATCCCAGATTTGTGTTTGTTCTGTGCCTGGATGTAGTTATCTATTTAATTATGTGAGAAATATTTACTCTGACACGCACAGTACAAGCTTAGCTTAGTTTGGGCATATATAAGACATTTTTTTTTTGGTTTGGGGTAACATACTTATTATTGATCTCAGCTTATGGTGTCCCAGATGTATTTTCTTTTGGAAACAATGTTTTGCCAGAATCTAATGGGAGTGAAAAGTACGTATCTATCTACAGCTGCTCCAATAATTCTGTCCGACGTCCACCTAGCGACATTCCGCCGGCAAGCATAGCTCGGCCGCATTCCGCGCCCGCCGCACAGCCTCTGCCTCGGATTGCCGCCTTGTCTTTTATTGGTTTGTAGCTTCTACTAGCTATTTCTGTTCCTAGCTTTAATTCAGAAACTCTTAAGGAGACAACAATGTTATTGACTGAAAGATACCTAGATATTTTGATAGATATATATTTGTTTAGGTAGCGTGCCTCAGAAATCGGTTCAGGAAAGCAGTAACTCTGGAAAGCTCTTCTGTTCGAATACTAAGTATTATTAATCACTTAGCGTTAAAAAAACAAACAACTTGTTGAAAATTTATATTGGTATTTTGGTGTTCTGAGTGTCATATTTTTCGGTACAAAACAGATAAAACCTATTAACAACACGACAGTTTCTAAGGGCTTACAGCCGATCCAAGGTTTACAACACCTCGCGCACGTTGCACTGGAGTAGCCCCCTGTTTGGTTGCTCAGTACTGTCCTTGTTTAAACGCGAATTATCGCAATAGGAGGTCAAATTATGCCGGCTCTGTTTTTTGCTGCCGTTGGGTGTAAAAATCTCTAAGGATGGTCGTCAGTCAGATTCAACATTTGAGATTTATATGTGGGTTCACATGAGGGGACATCGACATCGCATATTTTATGTGTATTGCGAAATACAGCCAAATCCGACAGTCTCCTGTCAAGAGACACCTGAGACCTTTATACATATACTAGATATAATGTAATGGTACAAACGAAAATACAATTGTTTGATCAGAATCAACATTTAAGATCATAGAAACCTACCACTATAGATAAATCGAAGCATTTTTTCCCAGCTCGTTAAGTTATGGCAATCCTATTTTGATCCAGTTACTAGTCTAGCTAGGTACTCACGAGTACACTATTTATAACTTCAGTTTGTTTATATTATGATATGATTTTATATATACCTTCAGATAGATACCCGAAGCCCAGGCCGCCTGAACCACGGGCTGAACTAAAGTTAAGGTACAAAGATAGCATAACTCGGTTAAGTCGCTTACTTTCCTACGAGAGACCTCTGTAATCCTTCAAAGGGTCGCTTTACTATTATATTATCTTAGCGTGAAAACACACGGTTTAGTAAAATATCCGCAAACTTCGGGCCTTGGCACAGGAAGTTTCATCATTTCTGTATTTTTTAGACCTTAAAAGTGAGCCGAACATAGATTTCAAAGGCATTTCATGGTGTTATTTGATGGATCTGGTAGAGTATCCACTCTACCAGTCCCATCAAATATCCTATTCTCATAATTTATCTGGCCGTCAGGATGTTATGACCTCTCTTTACGGGACTAATTACCATAGCTAAACATATGACGCTGCTATGTTCCTTGGTGAGTAAAGTCGCTAAAGGTCGTTGGGGCGCTATTGTCATTGTTATCCAATACTCTACAAGTCTATATGCTTGCTAGCTTAGGTGTTTGCGACAGCACAATGCACCTTCTCGCTACACGACGCTATGCCCATCACAAAATCTGCACTCAATTTAAATGGTTCCCGAAAATCCATAACTCGCTTTGACATTCTACATTAACTTCTCTAATCACACCCTTTCAACCAGCACCCGTAAAACCATTTAATATGTCAACCTAACAAACTGAAATTTCTAACTAAGTATAGTTTTTTTATTGGTCTAACAAAAAATGTGGCTAATACAATCGACGTCGCGTGTCTCGTCCAAACACTGCGCAGTATGTTTCCTTTGGACCCACGACAGTGAATAAAATAAATTCCGCGCCTTTCGATTATAATAAGGTTCAGTTATGGAATGAGATTGGAAGGAATAAATCCCAAATTGACAACGGAGGCACTACCTACATCTGCAGGAAGGTCGTTAAGAATTCTAAAGTTGATAAGGCGAGCTGATTGTTTTCAGTTTCAATATTCAGCGACTTGATTCAAAATGGGCACAGAAAGTAAGTTCGAGAGAAAAATGGCGAGACCTAACTACCAGACGCTGAAGAGAATTTAAGAAGTAACTGAGATATTGGTCTGATTTTCTTTACTGTATAACAGAAAAGATTTAATTAATTCCTTAACAGCGGCTTCGCCCGCGTAGATTGTTTCTTCCGTCAAAATATGGCCGAAACAAAAAAATGAGCCTATGTTACGCGCTGATAAAAACTAAATCTGGGACAAATGACCCCAAACAGAGCTTGTACTATGGGTGTCAGAGACTGATAAAAAAACTTAAATATTTCTTAATACATACTTAAATAGAAAATAACAGCCAGATACACCACAAAGAAAATATGTAGCTTTATATTGGTGAAATAATCTTCAAAATCGGTCCAGTAGTTACGCCTTTTCATTCAAACAAAACAATCAAATCTTTCCTCTTTATAATAGTATAAACAGATAATCGATGTGGTACTGCCGCTGGTGATAGAACTGGACGTAAAAGGTCATTACTACGGCACCGCAACAACACCGCTCCAACCTCGCAATTAACTGGCATTAAATTAGAGCATTGAATTGTGTGGACTATATATATATATTTTGACATTGTATATTTTACAATGTCAAAAAGCGGACGGCGGGTGCGATGACAGGTTGGAGCGTTGCCGTTGCCGCGCTGCTGCTGTGATAATGTGCTACTCTTTTTTTAGCACAACCACATCGTACATATTCTTATTATCACACTCTACCATGTGAAGATAAATAACAATGCTTACGCTAAACACTCAGTGTTTCATTCCTGCTGCTGTTGTGTGGCCAGCTGTGTGGACCTAATTTTCACCATCAATCGCTATGCTAACCATACAAAAGATACCTCTAGCCTAGTCTTCTTCTTAACAAATCTTCCGCAGTTCCAAAGGGTGGATTTAGAAAATAGTTTTTTTTCAGCTCAGGTAAAATCTTTTTGATCGTTCTGAATAAGTACGTTTTTACTTATTCAGAACGATCAAAAACTACTTGATAATCCTGTAAGGCACTTGTCTGGGATTTATAGATGACCCAGAAAAAAAAAATTCGAGCCATGTATTTAAGAGGTCACGGAATTGATTGCATTCTAAGAAACAACACAAAACATTTAAAACAACAAAATCAAACAAAACAAATCCACTTTGTCCTCTATGTTGTATTGTCGCAGTCAGTATAACCTCGGCTGAAAATATAATCCTTTTAAACAAACATTAACGTTATAGGCCACAGAAATGAATCAAAAGAGATAACGCAATTCTGTATTATACCAAGCGAATGACGCATAAGGACAGAACCAGCACACATCAACTCTGAAAGGGATCGTACCCGTATTCACTCGAGCCGTTCAGTATTCTTTGTATGAAAATCACCATTGCAACGCTAATTTACTTTAGCCACTGTGCCTCCCCGTTGTATCATTAATTTTGTACGTTGGATAACCCAAACTACCTTCATTCTCTGTTTGTCCTTACAGTTGACTTTGGTTATTCTTATGCCGGCTCTACACGTCGCCAGATACGTCTGCCGATGTCATCTGCAGATGCGTCCGCCGACGTGTAGAAAGGTAGGATTGTGTGTCTGTGGTAGGTATCCAACGTCGGCAGACGCGTCTGCCGCGAATCCGTTTGTTGTCGGTTTTTCGGCACACATCAAAGGGTTTCAAGCGAGATGCCCGATGTCTGTCCACACGTCTGACAACGCATCAGTCAGTACGGAGTTGCGAATGGGAGTGCATGCGTGCTTCTTGCGGTTTTATTTCGTTGTTGTAATTCTCATTCGCTAAAATGACTATGAGCACTGACGAAACATTTAAATTTATTTTCTTTAGTCTCTATTCTACTTACTTTGTTGTATTTCTATGTATAGCCTGCATCCACCACCTTCTTACATACATTCATACCATCACGCCTTTTTCCCAACGGGGTAGGCAGAGACCACAATATCTTTCCACTTGATACGGTCCTGACACACCTATTGCGCTTCTTCCACTCTCATTAATCCTTTCACATGCTCGTCGATTATGGGTACTCCTGACCTGACCTTTTCTGAGCACGTCTTGGACTTGTCCTAAGTACGTCCGTCTAGGCCTTCCCCTTTCAACAGCTCCATCCACCCTCGCCTTGTAAATTTGTTTCGTTAATCGCCTTTCATCCATCCTTTCCATATGCCCAAACCATCTTAGCATTCCCATCTCAATTTTTGTGACAACATCCTCTTTCACACCACATCGCTCTCTTATTATGCTATTCCTTACTTTATCACTCAATATCACTCCTGCCAAACTTCGCAATGCTCTCATTTCCACTGCATTTATCCTACTTTCATCCTTCTTTTGCCATACCTCACTTCTCACTTCCGTACATAAGCGTCGGCACTAACACCCCCGCATGAACAGCCAGTCGCGCCTTCTCTGACACCTTCTGGCTGTTCATAAAGGCATGCAGCGCTCCATTTAACATATTCCCTGCATTCACTCTTCTATCAATATCACCCTCATGCTTCCATCCCTCGTGAACCTAGTCCCTAGTTACACCAATTCTTTCACTTGTTCTACCTTTTCACCTCCAATTAAAACATCACATTCTGTCATATCCTCATCTCTTTCAAAAACCATGGTTTTTGTCTTACTTACGTTCACTTTCATACCTCTCTCTTCTAACGACGCATTCATTAATGTGACCATTACCTGCAACTCGTCGGCCGAAGACGCCAGTATGACTTGGTCATCAACGTAGAGAAGGCATTTAACGAGCAACCCATCCATTTTCAGTCCATAATCACTATGTTTCAGATCTGTCAAACATTCATCCATGAATAGGTTGAACAGCCATGGGGACGCTACACAACCTTGTCTAACCCCTTTATGGATGTCAAACCAGTCAGTATACGCCCCGTTTATTCTGACGCAAGCACTGGAACACTCATAGAGAGATTTCAGCGCTCGTATCAGACAGCTCACCCCATGCGCGGATAAAGTCAACTACAAATAATTTCTTTTCACCCGATCATAGGCTTTTTCCAGGTCCAAGAAAATGCAATAGACTTTTTGGTTTTTGGCCAAAAATTTTTTCGTTACGCAACGCAAGGAAAAAACCTGACCCGTACATCCCATTCCCTTTCTGAATCCCGCTTGCGCATCCCAAATCTTTTCTTCCGTCTCTTTCACAACCCTATTAATCAACACCTTAGCATACAGTTTGCCAACAACATTGAGAAGGCTGATTCCCCGGAAATTTTTGCAGTCCTGTTGTGAACCTTTCCCTTTGAAAAGCGGCACGATCACAGCCTTGCACCAATCTTCTGGTACCCAGCCGCCCCTTCAACACAAATTAAAAAGGCGGTACAACTGACTAGCAGCTATGCCTCGCCCGGCCCTCAGCATCTCAACAGACACTCTATCATACCCTGCAGCCTTACCAGCTTTCATACTTTTTAACGCTGTCACCATCTCATCCATACGAATCTCACCCTCACCTCCATTTTCTTCCATGTATGGCTCAGCTATTTCTACCAAAGCATCATATCTTTCAAACAAACTTTCAAAGTACTCTTTCCATCTCCCTAAGATACACTCTTCCTCTTTTAAAATCCTCACATCATCGCCTCTGATTTTCGTAAGCTCAGCCATTCAATTCAGAGCATTGAATTATGTGTACTAATATTTTATAAAAGCAGACGGCGCGCGCCGCCTGTTTTTTTAAAACATGGCGATGCCGCGATGCAGGGTTGAAGCGGTGCAAGCTGGAGGCTAAAATCACCTTTTTAGCTGTGACAATAAAAGTTAAAATCGCACTTACAAATATCTAACGATGATAGACTGCATCCTGCTTGAAATTCGAGAGAGACTCCGGACTAGAGGGCTTTTGTTTGTGAACCTACAAAACGGGCGCGTATTTGAGCTCTTCTCGGCTTATCTGTCAAGTTAGTGTCGGAGGGAAAAGCGGCAAAATCTAAGCCTTGGCTAAAATCAAATTATTAATAAATGTATGGGTTATAGAACGAATATACAAATCAGTTCAGAATAAACAAGTTTTCATGTACAGAGGCGTTCACATCAACCTTTACAAAACCATTTCAAAATCGGTATTACTTATATCAGGGCTTATTTTTAAATGCACAGCAAACAACTTATCATCCATCTATTTATATTCATCAATTTAATTATTTTCTCATCAAATATGTCATTTGACTGCAAGGAAACCAATTGTATAGCAAAATTAGCAACACAAATACACACATCAAAAGTGTCTAGGGATCAACATATATTTTTGCAATAACTTTTCTCCTGATTGATATTAATTAAAATTTTCTTTAAGGATTCATCAAATAAAGTGTTTTCGTTTGTCTACAGTAACGATAAACCAAGTCACCTTTGCGTTAATAAAGAAATTTGCCATTTTCCTAATAAAGGGATTTTTGACATTTGAACCACTAACATTAAAGTTCGATAAAAAGACTAAAATAACAGTTTTCTTTAAAATTTTATTGGGTAACCTAAACAATTAATAATCCGTGTTTCTACCGCGAACACTAACAACACAAGAACATCGGTTTGGCATACTCAAAATGAGTTCATCCAAATCACGCTGTGGAATGGCCGCCCATGTTCGTTGCAACAAAAAAAGGTCTTCTTGCGACTGGATACCCTCCATATTCGGCAGAGCTCTTCTCTGTAGCATATCCCATGCATGCTCAATCGGGTTCAAGTCTGGCGACTGAGCAGGCCAGGGCAGGACATTGATGTTAGCTGCGGCGAGAGTCTGTCTTACAACTCTTGCGGTGTGCGGTCGTGCATTATCATGCATTAACTGAAATAAGGGACCGATTTGCACTTGTAGAGGAACGATGACGTCTGATACAATCGTCTCAGCATAAATTTGAGCGTTGAGGTTGCCTCTGATCCAAATCAACTCAGTTCTTCCACCGATCCAAATACCCGCCCATACCATGATGGTTCCACCACTTTAAGGATGGACTTCCTGGCAGGATTTTAATCGCTGTTGGCGTCCAGGGGTTCTCCAGTGTCGTATACGTCTTGTATCCGGTCTCATACCAAAACGAGACTCATCAGAAAAGCACACGAAACGCCATTGTTCTTCTGCCCAATTTCTGTGTTCAAGAGCCCATTGATATCGAATCCTACGATTGTGCATTGCTATAGGTGGTACCCTTAGCGGTCTTCGGGAATGAAGGTTCACTTCATGCAAGCGGTTTCTGACTGTTTGGTCGCTAATTAAGTTCCCTGAAGAGTGATGAAGCCTCACGGCTAACATCATGGCGGTTATTGTTGGAGCTCTTCGAGTTGTGATTTGAATGTATCGGTCTTGTCTCCGTGTGGTGCAGCGATACCGTCCTCCATGGCGCTCAGCCACGGTACCAGTGCTTCGGTAACGTGTCCAAAGTCGACTGATAACACTCTGACTTGTATTCAGAGCTAAAGCCACAGTACGTTGCCGGGAACCAGCTTCTATCATTCCCACGGCTCTGAGCATTTCTTCCCTGCTTAAATGACGTCGCCGCTCCATAATAACGTTGGTTTTAATCAGTAGTAGGGAAACAGTAGCACTAATAATGTCTTCAATGCGTTGTATGTTTTTATAGGGAAAATATTGACAGCTGATTTTCATCTTTTACTCGAATTTGATTGACAGTTCCTGTTTCAAATTATGAAATGCACCAAAAAGGATCCATATAAATTTATAAAATCATAAATTTATTACAAAGCCACATCTCAATCTCAAGAAATCCGCATAAAAATGCTTGATCCCTAGACACTTTTGATGTGTGTATTTCGAATAAAATACATCAATAGTAGGTACGAGTATTTCATATTATTTCCTCAGACGCGCGACAATAAACTTTTTTGCTTTACAAAAAAACGATTTTCATATCAATTATGCTGATTGCATAGCAAATTAACCTGGGCGCACATACATAATATTTACAGCCCTAACAAAATAACTATTCTTACGACTAGTTTCATATTGCGCATCTCAAACCCTGCTAGACATCAATGTCTTAAAGTTTCAGAAGATATGCTCAGCAAGTTTATTAATCATTATAACACAGTAATGAGTTTCAAATATCATTATTTTTTAAAATCGATCAAATTTATTTTAAACTGATTTCACGCGCTTACTATCACTTCGCGGTCGGCAAAGTGCGCGCGGATCTAAGAGCGAGTGAGAAGGGTTTATTTATCACTCTTGCGTTTATGCTTCATGCAGACCACGGAATAGTTGTTTTGTTTGTTTATGTTTAGTCTACCGACAATTCAATAATAATAAATAATAAATATCTGGGACAATTCACACCAAGATCATCTGACCCCAAACTAAGCAGAGCTTGTAATATGGGCGTCAGAGACTGATAAACATACTTAAATATTGCTAAATACATACTTAAATAGATAATAACACCCAGACACACAACAAATACAAATGTTCGTCACACAAATATTTGTCATGGGTGGGGATCGAACCCACGACCTCCGGCGCTAAAGGCAGGATCGCTGCCATTGCGCCAACAGGCCAGTCGAATTATTAGTTATTTTTCCGAAAGTCACAAAGCCGAGAACCGAATTGTCGGCAAAGTAACATGTAAAATGTTTATAAAAATATAATAGATTTCGGATTTGGTATTTTTCGGAGTTTCGATTATTCCCAATTCGTATTCATGAAAGATAGGATTTTTGTTGATTCGTAATTTTAATGATTCGGGATCGTGAAATTCGGAATTCTGACTTTCGGACTTATGAACATTCGGAGTATTGAAATTGCGGATTTTTAATATTCAGATTTATGAAAATTAGGAATTTTGACTTTCGGGATTCTAAATCATTAGGAATTATGAAATTCGGAATTTTGGTATTCGGGATTTTGACTTTGGGAGTTGTTTTTCGGAATTATCTAGTGTAGTTTACACCAAAAATATACCTATTGGCCAGAAAAGGTGGCGCGGAGGTCCAGCCAAGGCAAGGTCTGTTCGCATTTTAGAATTTTATTGTTGATATCATTATGTCCTAATTAATAAATAATTAGCTTATTTTTACAAATAAACAGATGTTTTATTCATATTAACTGCTGTATACGATAACAAAATAGACCCTCTGTTTAATAAAAAAAGATGTAAATAGTTTACTGTACGTTAGTGATAATTAGGTATACGTTAATTAAAATGCTTTACATTTAAATAAATAGTAATGAGTCACGAACATAAATTGATGCTTAAATATTAATATTTTGAGGTAGCTATTTTGCTGTGCAATCAGTACATTTGATGGGTATTGGGATTTTTATGTCATACAAAAGGAAGATTTTTTGATTTGCAGTTAAATACTACCCTTATATCAGCAGCACAAGATGCCCCTATGTAATGCTTGATGTGAACATGTGTTACAGAGGCCTAAATATGAAAATCACGCACCGAAAATAATATAAGTTCTTACTTACTATAATTCTGACTGGCCCATTAGCAATGGTTAGTGTCCCTAATGCCTCGATCTTAGAATAATATCTAACTACTCATTAAATTATATCTATGTAGGCACTTAATCTACCTCGCGACTTTATTATCTTATTTGCATTTTGACTAAATGTAAGTACGCTGAATGTAATGATTTCATAGGACATGCTCAGCAAAGTGAGGGCCTCTGTGTGTTCCGTTTACAGTCGCGAGTGTATCATAATGAATAATATATTAAAATTATGATTAAGTAGTGCAAACTATAGTAAAGTGGCAACTATCTAATTGGACTACTAGACAGTTACGAGTAGTTCTTAGTTTCTTCTAATTTTTTTCATCAGAAATCTTATCCTTTTCTGTACCCGAAATTACTTCCATCCCTCCATCATTAACTCTAGTATACTAAACAAATCATAATCGTGGTACCCCCACCATTAATCTGGATAAAAAAAAAATTATAAGAGCAATATTTTCCAAAAATTACCGGCCCTGGCCACAGATAACATTAAAATACCTTCATTTGATTTACGCTCACGCAATGAGGAAACTGATCCCCTCCTCTTTTGACATTATTCGTAGGCCCATTATCCAGGGCCATAAGGAAAGGCCTGCGCATTAACAATATCTATAGAATGGGCCCCTGAGGTGTACGGCGGACTACAATGGCCCCTGCTTCTATTGAACCCTCTTTTTTATGTAATTTGCATGTGTTTTTAAAACCTTATTAGGTACCTTTGTAAGTACCTACATATTTTATCTCCCTATTTCAGTCAGTTAACAAAGGACCTATAAGGATGAAAATGACATTAGATGTCGGTCGCCTGATAGGCGACATTCCAAATGATGTTTAATTAGATAAAAAAATGATTGGCAATTATTTTGTGCTAAATGAATAAAATATAAAACGTTTCATCCGCTTTGCGATTTTGTCTCTGAGTAGGTAAGTAGGTTTGGTTGGTATAAATCATTTTCGTCTCATTCAGCTCACGCCGCCTTTTCCTAACATCATTCAAGTGTTTTTCTCTGGAGTTCCTGCGAACCCCCTTAATATGCTGCTTGTGAAAATAAATATGCAATCTTACGCCTATTTTCTTGAAGCAAACGAAGTAAGTGGCCGCCCTTGCGTGGAAAATTTTACTTTTACCGGTTTCCCAGGAAACAACGTAATAAAGAACGTGCTTTGGATGGATAGATTCAAAATGGGAAGGCTGTGGGAATAGGCTTTTTTGTGCCTATTTCTCTAAAGCCACCGGAGCGTAATGTCTGCTACCGAGGAGGGTTATTCTTTGACTTAAATTGAATGTTAACGCTGTTTGACAGCAAAAGATGTTAGTTGCCGTCGTTGCGACGTACAACAATTCCATCGAATTTAAATCGTAAACTGAATTGTGTTCTCGGACGGATGTTGATTTACAAAAGAACCAGCCCCACTGTTTAATCGTCGCAACAAGCTACGGCTATGTCCACAACCTTTTGGTATTGTTTAATCAATGAGCGTTTCATGTCTTACTCAGCTGTGAATACAGATGTCAACTGGAGCCGAAACTGCTTGCATGGTCCCAGAACAGATCCGCTAATCGACCGGACCTAAGCCCACTCCTAACCTTCATGCTGAAAAAGCTTACCTGTACCTTTTGGGTGGCATAAAGTATGGAATCCTTAATCCAAACTATGCCTAAGAATATCTTGAATCCAAAATCATGACACACAAAGCAGTTGTGGGTTCAAAAGGCTGACAAGAGCTTATCAGAGTCCTGACATCAATCCAATTTTATTGAAAGACACCATGTTCGAGAGTCAAACAGATAGATAGGTCTGCATGACTGGACCCGCATGATGATGCGGGCCTATTATTCATTCATCTTGAATGCCACGAGAACCAACAGAACTGCTCGATTCAAAACATGCATATTGGGCAAGTATACAATGTACCATGCCAGCAGTAACTCAAATAGTAACTCGAGGGGGTATCAGTGAGGACTGATACCCCGATTTACTTTGTAACTGATGGCAGTGGCAATCTATTTGACTACCATGAATTTCTGCCAAAACCACGATAGTATAGTCTGTCTATTTTATGAAGACTGTTCACCTATTCTTGTAGTAGTGTCATGAACTGACTACCTGTATAACATACGCTAGTGTGCGTGCTCTTAGCGGAAACAAATTAACGCTTGTGACACTAAGACAGTGTGTATGTAGGTACACTATTGTAGCTACATGTCACTACTACAATTACAGTAAAAAGGTCTTCCTGAGATAGAACGTCTATGCCATCTTTGGTTCCATTTCTAATGTCTGAAACATCGTTAACAAACCAAATCAACCCGGAAAACGGCGGAAGGCTCACCAGCTACCACGTTGGGTTCTAATACCATTGGTGAAAAGTGGGCTTCTGCGTGTTACGTTCACCATGACGGCACAGTCACTTGCCTCTGACTACCCCGTTTGGGATAATGTCGTGATGGTGATAAGGTATGTTTTAATGTCTGGCGCCTGTACCGAAATCCCATACAAAAACATCAGTGCGGTCCACGCGGACGCCAGCAGCTGTCATTGGTGTAAATTCATAGTAGACATACTGTACCCCTACCAGGAATTTACAACGAAGACAGTGGCATACGAATTGCTGTAGTCAACTATCGTAGTTTAGGCGACGGAAACGAAATGGTAGACGTTCTGAAATGTACGTTGCGTTCAATGACATATTATTATCACGTTGAATATAAAATATTAACAAGCATGAGGTAAGTCCGTCTTCTTATTTCAACAATCTATTGGTACCTAATATTATAAATGCCACAGTAACTCTGTTCGTTTGGATCGTTTTAACGTCACACTGAACCAATTTCGATGTGTTTGGTAACACGCGGGCAAAATTGAATCATCAAAACTCTAAATCACCAAGAAAAATCACTTGCAAAGAAACCAAGACCTTGTCATGTAAAACTTCAGTTTCACATTCAGTCTCATTCAGTTCTTCACTCAATTCTTCACAATGGTTTCTCCGGTAGAAATCCTGAATCTGTTTAAATTAGTGGTTATTCTACAGGGTACAGATATTGCAGAGCCCCGGACTCCCGGCTAATCAGTCTCGTGCCTTCAAATGCAAACAGCCGGTTCGGTAGCATAAAGTCATTCTGTGTTAGGATGATACGCAGGCAGGGTGCGATAGGAGTTTCCGAAATTTGTGAATGGCATTTTCTACAACTTTAAAAATTAACGATCGACATAAATCCACTACCATATTCCTCAGAGGTAGATATAATAAAATGCGCACCTTTCGTTAGCAGTCCTTCGGTGGTGTGTGTGGAGCTTTCAGGCGGCGTGCGACGTAAGATGGCAAATCTGAGTAGACGCTGCGGTCTTCCGAGTACGGTTGAGGCCTAAAACTTTTTATTTTATGTACTGAAACTACACAATTTTTCGACGAAGTAAGAGTTTAGATTGAATAGATTTTTACCCAAACACGCACTTTGCATGTAAGTTCGTATACAGGCTTCGATTTTATGCGGTCCGGAAGCTCCGGAACTCGAGTAGATTTCCGATTCTGCCTGTACCTATTGTCTCTAAGCTCGGCATATTTGCCAAGATGTACACGAAATTGGTTTACATTTTTAATGTGATGTGACACAAGATTCTTAGGCTGCTATTTGGCTACATCCTCCTACATGATTCTTGTGACAGACAAATATTGTCAGCATTGAGGATTATAATTTATGCCCTATCATAATGTGTTTCATCAGCCTTCAAGCAACTATATTACAGAATATAGTAGTAAGTATGGATATACAGTTTAGACTTACTTGCATTCTTAAAATGAGTAAGCGAGCCAGTGAGCTGAAATATTTTCAGAGATTGAAAAATATTTCCCGATTTACTTTGTGAACCTTTCATAATTTTCCCGCTCAATTAGCTAAAGTGCATGTTGAGTTCCCGCCAAAGTTGGGTCGGCCATTAGTTTCGAAAGCAGGCAAAGGAACGACCGGTATACAGCCTGTGCCCACGCGCTTGTTCAATCTCTTTAATTACTCCCAGGCGATTTTAAGATTATGGATAGCTTTCACTTCGGTCAGAGACTTACATAAAGATACTTAAAATAGTTATACTACACAACAAGGTTTCAGATATGGGAAATAGGTCTCTTCGTATCAACTTAAAACTATACAATCTTACTAATTCAAGTAAAATAAAATTGTACCTCTGATTTATAATTTAATTATCTTCAATGGTTATAAATTATTGTGGTTTTATAGATATTGCTCCTTGTAATTTTAGTTGTCGGTAAGTATATACTCAATAGATGTAAAAAAAACCATCGGATGAAATCTCTCCAGTTATCGTTGAACTTTGTTTTGGTAAAGGGCCCATATTATAAGATATAGGAATAAAACCAAAAATAGTAGACAAAATGTCACGAAATGAGGTAAATTTGTGAATTTATTCTTACGAACCAACTTGATCAAATCATGTTTCTACCAGATGAATTCCATGTATTATCCCCTCAACAATATCAGTAAATTTTATTAGATTTTAATTTAGCTGTTCACTAATTCAAAAATGAATTCTAAAAACGTGTTTTGTGAACCACCTCATTATCATTTATCAATCATTCAAGCTACTATTTTTATTATCACCAAACAATCTACATAAGTTACTACTTATATATTATATACTTATACTTACTTACTTGTTATATACTAGATATTCTGTTTGGTGATAATAAAAATAGTAGCTTGAATGATTGATTATGATAGATAATGATATTCCTCTGATCACTCAATGAAAAACTCTGTCCAATCAGTTAATCACGGAATGGGTTAAATTAAAACCTAGTAAACTACTACCTCAAACCGGGAACTCTTGACCGCGGTAATATTATGTATACGTAAAATACATATTATTACCGTGTCTTGACTCTCCTCAGACAAGAAATACAGTTATTCCGTTTCATCTATAGGTACTACAATAACTTTACAAGCGTAATAACCTTGTAATTGTTCAGATCTACGACACGGATGTGAGGGCTCAAAGTTTGAGAAAAAATGCAAATTTTAATAAGTAACTTAATTTAAGTCAACCAAACCGCTCGTGGGGTTATTCACAATTAACGATTGCAATAGAATCCCAGACGTGGTTTTGCCAGAAAGTCATTGCGATTTAATGTCAGAATTCATTTTCTTGTTAAATTAAGATTTTACAAAATAAGTTACACGTGACTAGTTTAACTTTTAAAACAAAAGTGAGTAAATCGTCATAAAAATTCCGACAAGTTGAACTAAAAGCTCTTTGAACCTACTTGAATTAGGTACGAACATATCGGCTTGCAAAAAAAGAGCGGTTGAGCTAAAATTTGCATAATTAGTTCACTAAAGTGGATCCAGAACAAAGGCAAATATCCAAATAATAAGACCCCTTTTGACATTCGCATGATGGGCCAAAGGAGGCCATTTTGTATGGTTCGTGAAGGAACACAAAGCCGTCAAACAAAGAACTTTAGATTAATTAACGCAGTCAGTATGATCCTTAACGAAGTTTCACATTACCCGTTACTTAGCTTGAACTTGAATTTTTATTCAAATTGCATTTGTTTAACTTAAACTTAAAAGAGGAAAGGATGCAAATTTGGAATACTGCTGGTAATTTGGAATACTGCATTATAAAATATATGGAACAGTGCCATCTATTAACGAATGCCAGCATTACGTAGTCCGTGTATTCGGAAACACATTGTAGGTGGCTAAGCAGCAGCCATGTTGACAGTTCCGTGACAAATTGCATCGGAGTGAAAGTGCTGTGGAGAAAAAAATCCAAGTAAGTAATAAATCAGCTTGCATCTTGGATATTACTTATATTATTTTGTTTATATTTGTACAAATTTACAGTTTAGTGTATCAGTTGTAGCAATTAGTGCTTATTTTGGAACTTATTGTAAAAACAAATTTATAAAAATATTTTAGGTTAAAAATGGTTATGTTGCTAATTTGAAATACGCTAAGTGAAGTTTATTTGGAATATTCCAAATTATGTGCACATTAGTATGACCTCCTGTTATATTTCTATTGAAAGGCTTCTGAATTACTTTTGGTAGTCTTTTGAATTATTTTTTTTGATTTTGTTTTAGAAATGTCTACATCTACTGCCAACTCTGTCCCTAAATATAAAAAGCGTAAGAAATGGACCCAAGATGATATGGCTGCTACGGTATTAGCTGTTCGAGATAGGAAAATGGGCTATTTGAAGGCAGCCCAGATTTATAATGTACCGAGAACTACTTTATTTCGACTTGCAAAAGAAAAAGAGACTTTGCTAGAAGAAACGCTGACCAAAAAGATAGGTCGTAGACCAGTATTTGATAAAGTTTTTGATTTGTTCCCTACTGGAACATCTTTTGCTAGAGCCAACGGATTTACAAAGGAAAGAATAGACGAGTTTTACAAAAATCTTGAAACAGTTTATGAAGAAAAAAGGTTCGCGGCAAATAGGATTTTCAATGTCGATGAAACTGGTTTGTCTATTGTACAAAACAAATATCCCAAAGTGATTGGTCGCCGAGGAAAAAAACAAATTGGAGCCATGTCGTCTGCTGAAAGAGGATCTCTCATAACGATTGTGACCTGTATGAGTCCAGCTGGCATATTTGTGCCGCCAATGATGATATTTCCGCGCAAAAATATGAGCGCAATTTTAATGAAAGGTGCTCCTGTAGGATCTATTGGCCGAGCACATCCTTCTGGCTGGATACAGACACATTTGTTCACGCAGTGGTTCGAACATTTCATCGATTTTGTAAAGCCATCCGAATCCTCACCTGTACTTCTCTTATTTGACGGCCACTTCAGTCATACAAAGAATATCGAGCTCGTAGATAAAGCTAGAGAAAATCATGTGACTTTGATTTCCCTACCCCCACATTGCACTCATAAGGTCCAGCCTTTGGATAGAGCATTTATGGGTCCACTGAAGAGCTACTACAGTGAAGAGATTCGTATGTGGTTGCGCGAAAACAATAGACCACTTACTGCCTACGACATTTCAGAGTTATTTGGCAGAGCCTATCGAAAATGCCAGACTGGTGAAATTGCAGCGAATGGGTTTAGTGTTGGTGGAATCTACCCATTAAATAACAATATTTTCACGGAGTCTGACTACTTTGCAGCAGCTCAAGAATCAGCGGACGGTGTTAGTGAAAACGAACAGGATGCACCAAATATCGGAGAACCATTGAATCAAATAAGGACGACGACATCAGAACCAGACAATCCTGCCGTAGGTAGTCCACAAGTCGCAAGCGCAGCAGGAAACCATTCACCATCTCTATTACAGACACAAAGTGCTCTTGATGTTTCGCCAGATAACAGACAACAGACAAATGAATTAATGCCAGCAACAGATACTTCACAAGTAAATCTTCTTGATGTTATCATGCGAGAAGAACAAGAAAAAGAAAATCGTCCAGGGCCCTCTCGCAGTGACCTTATCGTAACACCGTTCCAATTATCGCCAGTGCCTAGCTCCAAAAAACGGTTGTCTAATCGAGGTCGTAAGCTAGGTAAATCGGAAATAATTTCTAGTTCACCCTTAAAAAAAGATTTGGTCGAAGCGGAAAACAAAAGAAAACCAAGAAAAACAACTGAAAATAAAGATGAAAATAGAAATAAAGAAAAGGTAAAGAAGAGAGATGTGAAAGGAAAAGGGAAAGGTAAGGGAAAAGGAATAAGTTGCAAATCGACCAAAAGAAAGATATTTCAAGAACAGAACACAGAGTCTGATAGTGATGCTACATTCGCATCTGATAAATCCGAAGAAGTAATACCCTCCTACAGTAAAGTAACACAACCGACGGGAAATGATTGTGTTTGTTTTTTCTGTAATCGAAGATCAAAGGGGAGAGCAATGGGTGCAATGTTTTATGTGCGAAGGTTGGGTGCACAGCGAATGTGCTGGCTATGACACGGGTTGCTACGTTTGTGATTATTGCAAAGACTAGAAAAAAATAACAGTACCTAATTGATTTAGATATAAGCATAAAGTTGTTTTTTTTTTTTTACTTAATATATTTAAGTTTAAAGTTAAAATAATTATTAATTAAGGTTAATTCTTGAGGTGAATGTAATTTGGAATACGCCTATTCCAAATTAAATTCACATTGGTTAAACTACACCAATCTGTGATTTTATGATTAAACCAAAAATGATCCTACTTAGATTAAGCCAAGTTTGTTAATTATTTTTATTTGAATTAAATATAAGTTTCTCTGACATTATATGCAGTGTTTACTCTTTTATTAAAATTAGTTAGTCTGTGTGAAAGATCAAAACTGAAAGTGTAGGTACTGATGTTATTGACTATTTAACATAGATGGCATTAAGAGACTAGGAGTCTTTTGCTTATCTCATATTACGTGATAATTTAACGTTTTTTTTTAAAAGTGGTATTCCAAATTTGCATCCTTTCCTCTATGTAAGTATAGTTAATGTTTAACTATTTACGGTTTTTCTTATATTGCCCGTCAAGATGACCTTACTCTACCTGATGAAAAGTGGTCGTGAGGTCCAGATATGAGGCTGACAAGCCCAGTCATGCAAACGAATCACTGGGCTGGCCATCCTCACCTTGAAGGCCTGCAGATATGCTTTTTCACGCCCCGCTTGAAGACCCCGGGACTATAAGCGTAGGGAAACACATGCACTGAAGAGCCTTCCACGTTTGGATGGTACGACAAAGGAACGAGTCACCGAACCTTTCAGTGCGAGCCAACAAATGCTGGATCGTGTGTGGGTGACTACGTAGTCCAGAACGCGAATGTACATATTATTGAAAATTACTTTGCACAGCAATAATTTAGCCTTGCGGAAAAATATTTTTCATCTGGGAAATTTAAAATTTGCTATCTGGAAACACCATTAATACTATGCAGTAGAATCACCCAGCCAAAAATCTCACTCATGATACAGATCGCATCACTTGATTGGTTGATGGATAGAATAGCAACTAAGCACGTGAAAGAAAGTTTATACCATATAGGATAGTAATACATGGTTTATACGATCCAATGGGTTTCAATTGTGAGATGTCAATTTGATTACCGTCAAGAGTCCATTATGAACCATTTAGCCACTCAAGTGCTTGGCGCGGCGGGTGGCCTCACCGTTTTATGCTTACGCCGCGCATGAAATTTTACACCAATCCGGACCACTCGTCGCTTGAGATGTAAACACGATTTATGAGTCACGCGTGTGGCTCTAAGCTAAACAAATGACTATCTATTTCTGAAGGCCCACGTTCACTTTGATTAGTAGTTAGTGCAGGTGCTTAGTGATTACCTAATTGATTAGCGCAGGTGATTAGTAACCTGTGCAGTAAATTGATAAAGGCGTGTTCTTTATTGCGAGTGGACTGCGAGTAGCCTCGTCCCGCGCGCCTCCCTTCCCCCTCACTCGCTGCGTGCCTGCCACTAAACATGTCTGGACAGCAGTTGTTAGTGTTTAGCGTTTTGCAAAACTTGCAAAAAATGGCGAGGTAGACGGAAGATACCTATACCTTATAATTATGTGCAGGAATATGTAAAATATGAATGTCTTTTAAATTGGAAAGACCTGAGGTACAAAATTAAAGGTGTCCGAGATAAACTAAACACAGAAACTAAACAGAATTGGACACTACTTGCACTACACACCTCCACTAATCAATCGCTCCTACTATTCACCTGCACTTGCAATAAGCAAAGTCAATACAGTCATACATTCATTTTAAATAGAATATAATAATAATATTAAATCATTTATTTCGGATATCAAATATCCATATTGGTTAGTTACATATTTGACTTATGGCTAGTGTTAGTATGTGTACAATGAGAAAAGAAAAAGAAATACAATAAAGAATAATGGGCCCCCGATGCCAACGAGTCTTGTTATTTAACAGCATGCAATCTTATCCAACGCGCCAGCACAGGAGAATCGCAGCGTTCAGCCAACGCGCGCAGGATGGTGTTGGGGCTGTCGCGCACGCGACGCAGCAAGGAGGCGCAGCGCTTGCGCATGATGGCGGGGAACCCGCCTGTAAACGCCTCTGCGTACATGGCGGAGGCGCTGCAGTAGTGCAACATATTACAACGAACAGAAAGTGCCCTGCGCTCTCTCTCAATCTCAATATTTTATGCTATCTTTCATGTCCTCTGCTATCCAGTGGCCCAAATATTTAAACCGTTCGACTTTGTTTAACTGACTGTTCACCAGAGTAATACATATAAGGTTAGTGGTGTAACGCTTCCTGTCTGGATTAAAAATCATGAACTCACTTTTATCGGCATTATATCTAAGCCCCTGGGCGGCAGAATAGGACTCACAAATACAGAGCAATCTCTCCAATGCACCTACCGATGGACTCAGCAGCACCATGTCGTCCGCATAGCTAATGTTATTCACACACACTCCGTCTATATGACAACCGATAACAGTGCTGCCAAGTTCATCGAGCGATTCATGTACAGGTTGAAGAGCGTAGGAGAGCTCAGGCCCCCTTGCCTCACTCCGCACTCCAACCCATAAGCCTCAGAAAAGGAACCTGCCCATCTCACATTATTTTTTTGTGAACTGTACCAATGCTTAAAGAGGGCTATCATTTCATCTGGCAAGTCAGTTTCCAGTTTCATCTTGTTCCACAGGATCTCAGGAGAATATGCATAGTGTCAATTCCCAATACTTTTTTTTACGCGAACGATAATGTAAATTTAAAGTGGCAACTCGTGGTGAACGTACAGGATTCCGAGTTTACGGGATGCTGTTTTGATTAGCTCTCAATGTAGTCCCGTTGGTTTAGGTTGCAACGAACATTCATGCACCAAACAAAATTACATGCACCCCATTCTGAAATGCGGTCCATCACTCCGTCAAGCTCAACTACAAGGCATCGCCTCTTCTCTTCGATGTCGGTCTGCTTTACTCCAGGGCGCTCGAAATAGCGCGCATGGACCGTGCCTTTATCCGCATAGCAATGAATATTACCGAGAGATAACATGTCATTGATATGCAGAAGAAACAACGTCGGCGACAAGACGGAGTCCTGCGGCACTCCGGCGTTTAACTGGAGAAAACGCGATTTGCGTCCATCGCAAAGAACACGAATTCTGCGTCCCTCCAGAAATCCGATAATACAGTCGCATGAGCGTGGTGGCAGACCATATGCCGGAAGCTTGGAAAGAAGCGAACGATGCCAGACTCGGTCAAAAGCTTTGGCAATGTCAAGGCTGACTGCCAAAGATTCACCATGCTTGTCCATAGCCTCCCTCCAGTTGTGAGTTACGTACGCTGGAAGATCACCCGTGGACCAGGCCGGAAGCCGTACTGGCGGTCGTGAATCAGAGAGTGATCCTCAAAGTAGCGGATGAGTTGTGTGCTTATGATCCGCTCAAACACTTTAGTTTACACTGAGTTACGGCTATTGGACGGTAATTGGCATCGTCAGACCGGTCTCCCTTTTTAGGAACTGGTTGAACGTGGAGATAACTCCGCTGCGCATTTCATTAACACCACAACTGGAATTCCATCCGGACCATTGGTGTTCCTGACATCAAGTGACTGCAGTTCGGCGGTACTATTACAATTTTTTCAGGACACCAGCGGGTGAGCCCGGGTGGTCTCACCCACATTCCACGGTGTCCCTGTTTGCGGGGAATCTGTACTGTATCAGAATACCCCCGTAGCGTAAGGAGGCCTGGCAGTGGCTGGGCCGGGCTTCACCGGCGGGGAGTCCCCCCCCCCCCTCCCGCCCCGTTCCTCCGGGCGGTGGGATAGTGCGTAAAGCATTTTTTCCTCGTTAAAAAAAAAGGACTACTACTATTTACTTATTCACTCTTATAACTCTTGGTAGGTGTAACTCAAACTAAGAGATTTAAAGATCAAATAAAATGCACTTTAGCCACAATAAACAATATCTAAATTGAGTTCGTCATAGTCTAGAAATTATTAAGCTTTTAATTAATTAATGCCGCAAACTAGGGATGCAACGTCTAGTGATTGAGCTGGGCCACTAGACGCGGCCACCGAATGCGAGCCGGCGACATAGTGTGATAAGGAGTGTTTTTAATTAACGAAATGGACCAAATCAACTTCTTTGTTTCTAGTTATTTTGTTATTTTTCTAGTTTTAGGGTGTGTTCTGATTTTAACATGGTGCGGGATTGATCATGTACGCGGGATTTATCAAGCATGCGGGATTGCTCCGCCTCCCGCTTCACCGCGCGTGGGTGTGCGAGTGGGAGGCGGGGCGGTGAGTGTAAATCCTGCGTGCGTGATGAAACCCGGACCCTGTTAAACATCAGAATCTTTATCTCGTATTTATCGCGCGGTTGCAGTTTGTCCAAGTCGTGTCCTTATTGTTCTTTTTAATTTTTAAACTTATGAACTAAAAATTTATATAAGAATAAAATAAGTTTATTTCGCACTAAATGCAGTAAAAAAATAACAGAAAATACAATAAAATAAAAGACATAAACAAAGGATGAAAAATAACTTAAATTAAATTACAAGTAAGTGCCAAATAGGCCTTCGATTATCGCTTTATTGATAACTCATCAAAATTCCTAGTAAATAATAATCGATTACTCTATCTGATTCTAACGAAACTACAGATGAAATAAGTAATTCTAGCTGTAGATGAAGCATTATTTCACTGTGGCTCAAAAGTCCCGACGCTAGAGCTAAACTAATACGGTCACAAGTATTTAAAAAAACTTTAAAGCATCCAAACTTCAGTTTTCCCGACATGAAATGATAAACAAAACTGTTACTTTCGTGGGCGTAGCCACACATTGTTTGCAACTGATAATTTGCAGAATTAGATAGATAAGCCCTCGCAGGCATACTGACATTGTACTAGATAAAAAATAGGGTTCAATGATAAATCTCTGCGAGTTGTTTCCCTACTTTTCAAGTGTGTGAGTCGTTCATTGTTCGCGTACGTTTTTATACACGTTTTTAATAAGTTAAAGTGTATTTTAAGGTTCTATCAGTGTCCTCTCCTCGAAAGCTGTGTGGCGAAGGTCTTCTCATTCATAAAATATGTCATTTGTGTTGTGAAACGTCCAAATAAGCATGGTGATCCCGCGGTGATTCATGGAAGGATAATTTCACGAAACAGACCATTACGCGACCTGTCATGTAAAAATGTTTAAAAATATTGCTATTACTGTCATCCTATGTGCTAATGTGCAGGGTCAATCAAATAGTGACCTTTACAATGGAGGGTACAGAGAATATAATGACAATAATCAGAACAATGAAGCCCAGAAGCGTCCAAACCCTGGAGATACAGATTACAGGACTTACGTATACAACAACAGGAGATACGGGACTGATCCTACTCGGTACAACCCATACAACCCAAATATAAATCAACCAGGAGGCTTTCCTTACAACCCTTTACCATACAATCCTCTAAATCCTAATCCATTGGATGACCAATACAAGTTTAACACTGTAAGTGAGATATCTAGATATTATATTTGTGTTTTATTTCTTTACCATGATTTGTCTGAGTTTGTGAAAGTTATGCTGAGGCTGTGAAACCTATGCCATGAAAAAAATCCTATTTGATTTCTAACTTAGTTTCCAAGTTATTGGTTTACTTACTTCAACTTTTAATGAAATTTAAGGAAAAAACATAGTAGGATTACTAATTAAATGGACTATTCAAAACAAATCTATTTTCTCCTAAGAACCGTGATCCGAACAACCCTGATGCATTATTTCCTGGTGTTCTTGGTGGATGGAGAGAAGATTTACAGGGACGAGAGAGGCGAGACTCGAGGCAATTAAAGAGGGACATTTTTGTTACTACCAACTATGGCCAAGTACAAGGATTCAGGGTAAATAACAACATCTAATTAATATGCTGTAAACTCTAAAATACATCTTGACACATGTCTGAAATCAAAATATGGGAAGTTTTTAGCATAAGTGTCATCAACATAGTTAGATCAGCCTAAACAAATATTTAAATAAATTGTATTACTCAGAAACAGAACCTAGTAATTACTTTACTTTACTGCACTTTTTAACCTTATATCTGGACCTCAGGGCTGCTTTCCATCAAGTGGAGTAAAATCATCTTGACAGGTAATATAAAAAAAATGTCCCCAGTGGGTATCTACCACATAACCTGTCCTAACAAGCCTGTCATACTTTTTAGTGTCATTAATCATACAAAGTTTATATAATTTTCTTTTTTCAGGTGTATTTATATGACAACCCAGATCCCAATTCGGGTTACAGACCTTGGCTGACTCCTGTAGAAAGGATCCAAGGTGAAGTGTCGGTGTTCCTAGGCATACCGTATGCTAGACCACCAGTATTGGAAGGCAGATTCAAGGTGAACTATAAACTTTAAACTATTACTTATTTATTCTTTCCCAAGACAAATATATGTTATTCTAAATAATGATAATATTTGTCAGTAAGTATATTGTTTGACATCCACATACAAGAGAAGTCTACCATACTTTCAATCTTACTAAAATTATAAATGCGAAAGTTTGTGAGTATGTATGTATGTGTGTGTGTATGTTTGTTACTTAGTGGTCTAGCAGTAGTTAACATTTTTTATTCTTGTAGGTACTTTTCAGTTCATTCAATATTAATAATATGTAATATTCATTTACAGTGGTGGTCATATAATTAAGAATGTGTCAGCGCTAAAAAGTATTATGTTGTGGTGTGAAAACCCCCTTTGTATTCAGCAAACTAAATGAGGAATATTGATCTAAAAAAAATTTTTTTACAAAAGTACAGTGATTTTGGATAGTTGCAAATTTACATACATACATACAAACATTACATACAGTTCAAAAACATTTATAGAAGATAATATACATTAAAAAAGGCGAATTAAATAATTTAAACTCAGATTGACAGTTAGTAGATGTCCATTAATGTAAAATTATTCACTCTATGTTTCATCCAAAACAATAATCGAACAGTAAATTAATTGTTCTTAATTATTTGTCCAGCCTAATTTGTATGTGAATTTGCAACTATCAAAAATCACTGTACTTTTGTTAAAAAAAGATGATGATTTTTGGATCAATATTCCTCATGTAGTTTGGTGAATACATAGGGGTTATTTCACAACAAAACATAATACCTTTGAGCGCTGACACAAAAAAATATGACATGATTTAGAAATATCTGAAATTACGAATCATTCCTAATTATATGACCACCACTGTATGTATATAGTTGATAAATTAAATTAAATTAAATTAAATTAAAAATGTGTTTATTACTTCCCAACAGATACAAAAAATAGTTAATATTTGTTGTACTTGTTTATTCTAAATTAATGCTAAACCAAAAATGTTTAACATAAAAACTCCTTTTAAACATTAGCCACCACGTCAACATCCTGGTTGGCAGCTGATGCAAGCAGTAGACTGGGGCCCTGCCTGCCCACAGCCAGTGAGGGGTACTGGAGCCACCAAGGGCATCCGAGATATGGATGAGGACTGCTTATATCTGAACATCTTCTCACCTAATGTAAGTAAAAAACTGACATTCTGCATATAGGTAGATTTAAGCAATGCCTGAAGGACTAAATATAAATGTTTTATTTACTTTCTCTTGGGACTATTTAGGTTACCTTTCCTCACGCACAGTATGCTAGCTAGAAACGGAACATACAGGTCGCGTCACGTAAAAAGCGCTCTGGGGCTGATCCTGCGCACTAGACGATTTATGGATCTAATTGGTGGTACGAAGCAAGAGTGTATAGTCAAAAGCAAAAGTATCTATGCATTTCCAATGCCTCAAAAATATCTGAGCAAAACAATTGCCACAATATCCTTACGAGAGTTCGTTTAGACTCTTTGTTGACTTGTACCGATATTTGTGGCTAATTGATTGTTTTTCTCAGATATTTATGAAGCCTTTAAAACAAACAGATTTTTATACTTTGGACTGTACATTCGTTTTTACTTCAGTGCATATTACTATTGCTACTATTATGGAAAAAATCTAACACACAGCTACAGACAGATTTTTGAAGAAGAATACATTTAAAGCTTTCTTTTAAATAAATATTAAGCCTCAACCAAGAGTTGATAAATATTAAGCCTCTTTGAAGATGCTAAAACATACAACTTAATGACTTCATGCACATCCATACAAGATTGGAAAGAGTATTTGTTATTAAAATATTTTTCTAACACTAAATCTTTACTTCGATTTGTTTGCCTAAGTGTTCTTCAATGGTTATCTGGCTTTAACAGGATTATTGGAATGTTTGTACCTACTTATGACAAGAAGGCAAAGTTTCATATTCTTAGGAGATTACAAGATGTGTGGTTATAACTACTATCCACGAACAAAAAATTCAACACTCACTAACAATGAATTTTATTGTATTTAACTTGCAGATTTTGTTTTGTTCCAAAAGACAGTCACAATTTCTAATGGGTTGTTGTTTGCATATTTTCAAAAATTCTTATATCCACCGGCAACTTGCCTAAATTTGCCGCCGCTTTACTCAAATTAACTCATGACTAATCCCGATTAGCACTACATTTCCAATTAACTCTGTAACCCCTTTGATCACTTTAAATCAACAAATTGAGCTCTCGTTGACTAGACGCTAAACCGGCCGAACGTTCAATTAATTGCGTCAGCAGAACAAAGCGCCCGCGATCACGTCTCGTCTGTACTGGCTTCTATTTTAACCCTCAAACTGACGAGGAAGTCTCATGAGATATTATTATAAGATTCCGAAATAGTATTTGCAGCAGCTCTTGCCCCCCTGATTTAACTGGTGCCCCTGGTTTTAGAAACTTTTTCAAACCTAATTATTTATTCATGTACAAAAAGTACTTATTCATAATTTTGTGTAATGTCATAATAACCTATCTTAATATGAATTCGAAAGTACTTGCCCTCTACCCCGAAAAAGGGTTTTTCTTTATATTCATAGAGCCCATATTAACCTGTATTTGAAACCGACTCTCATAGAGATGCTCGAATATAAAAACAGACACAAAATCTCTAAAGGTGGTCCCTCACCTGGAGCATTTTCCTGCAATGTAACGTTTCAGATTTGATACAGATTTGATTTTGAGCGTTAAAGTTGTCCCTCACCTGGAGCATTTTCCTGCAATGTAACGTTTCAGATTTGATTCAGATTTGATTTTGAGCGTTAAGATGGTCCCTCACCTGGAGCATTTTCCTGCAATGTAACGTTTCAGATTTGATTCAGATTTGATTTTGAGCGTTAAGGTGGTCCCTCACCTGGAGGATTTTCCTGCAATGTAACGTTTCAGATTTGATTTTGAGCGTTAAGGTGGTCCCTCACCTGGCGGATTTTCCTGCAATGTAACGTTTCAGATTTGATTCGGATTTGATTTTGAGCGATAAGGTGGTCCCTCACCTGGAGCATTTTCCCGTAATGTAACATTTCAGATTCGATTTTTAACATTACAATACAGTAGTCTCCCTGACATGACCAACATTTGTTTGTAATTTGCATTTTAGATTAGATTTTGAGCATTACATTACAATTCTGCCTTACAAAACTTCAGGGAAATTGTATCAAAATATTACACATTGTAACAACAAATGGCGCACTGTAATGCGCGGTTCTCCTCCCTCACTGATGTAATGCTCGAATCCGCAACATTACAGTTTGCGCACAATAATGCGCGGTTCTTCTCCCTCATCGATGTAATGCTCAACTCTGTAACGTTGCATTACAGGAAAATGCTCTATGTGAGGGAGTACCTTCAGATTACATACTGCCCTACAACACTTCAGGGAAGTTGTATCAAAATATTACACATTGTATCATCAAGTTGCGCACTGTAGCTCAGTGGTTTTCCTCCACCAACGTAATGCTCGAATTTGTAACATCACAGTTTGCGCACTGTAATGCTCGGATCTCCTCCCTCACTGATGTAATGCTCGACTCTGTGACGTTTTATTACAGAAAAATGCTTCAGGTGAGGGAGCACTTTAAAAAGTCAAACACTTTCGTTAGTAGAATGTACAAATTTTCATCTGATTTTATTAAGTTGAATTTTCATGTTTCAGAATATTCTACTGAGTTGCTTGTTAGATAAAGCCTTGCCTATTTGAAGGTTAAACCACACAGCTCATTTGCAAAACGTATTGTTCCGATATTGTTTATTGTGACCGAATAGAGTTGAGTTTTGTGCAGCTAGCACTATGCACACAACAATTGGGCCATTTTAGCTGTGACTAATAAAACATTGTCAGGTTAATGAACCGGCTCATGCTCATCTTTCGTCATTGTTTTGATAATTTGAGCCAATACACTTCTATACAATTTGGGTCTCTTCAAGACGAGAGTGAATAGGCAGACATGTACCATCATAGATCGCATCGTCACTTACCATCAGGTGCGATTGCGATCAAATGACTGTCTAATGCTTATAAAAAAAACTGAAATTAATACTGAATTGGACCGAACATTTGGCTCATTAGAGTAAAATCGTCTTTTTATGTATGTATTTAGAAATATCGAGCAAGTTTGTATTCAGTTTAGAGATCTATCAAATCCCGGAGGAAAATCATGTGAAAGCGAGCGTTATACCACAGACAATCATCATTATTATTCATTATATCATTATCAGATGTACTCATTCTAAACACTGGGGACTACTGTAACAAAACACATGGTTATGTAGTCGACCTAAATATTGAAGGATTGGTGACCTAGTGATTTAATGCTGTAGTATTATGAATAGGAATGACAACAATGATTATTAGAGTTGGAAAGTGAATTACCGGAGTGGTAGTAATGAAAACTACTAGATAAACTACTTTTTCATCCTAAAGCCATGTATTCATTAAGGGACATTTCTTCCACGACCTTGTCGCTCGACACGAATTCTACGTGACGGGCGACGTCTACCGCGACGACTTCGCAGGCGACATCTACGTGTCGCGGGATATGTCGCTTGTCGACGCTCAGAAAGCGTCGACCTTGCGCGACTTCGTATCTCGAGACGGCATCTGAGCAGTGAGGACGCGTGTCGCTCTGTGTGTCTCGACATCCGCGACTATGCCACTAGTGTGTAGCATGTCGGGTGGCATCGCGACCACAACTTCGGTATGTGGACGAGCAAATTTTTAACCGACATTGTCGCCAGACAGTTACACGTAGATATCCCACGACTGCTCGCGACATGTCGAGCTACTTTGTCTCCTAGGGAAAACGTGGCTTTATCACATAACTAATTTTGTACCGCTTGCTTGTTTAAAGTTCGCTGTGCATTGTGACTGTTTGAGTCTAAAATAAAACAATTGTTATACCTCTATTTAAAAAACAAAATAAAGAGGAAATGCGTTTCTATAGACCCATAGCTCTGATACCTACGATTTCCAAAATTTTTGAAAAGGTTATTCATAATAATTTGAATACTTTCTTTGAAAAAAACGACATATTCGCTGAGGAACAAGTTGGTTTTCGCAAAAACAAGTCCATTGACATGGCCATGTTGAGCTTCTTGGAAAAGGTCTTGTATGGTTTGGATGCCAAGACAAGAGTCACCGCCCTTTATATGGACATAACCAAAGCTTTCGATCACGTTAACCATAAAAGCCTACTGTTTGAGTTGTATGGCGTCAGAGGTGTTACGCTTAACCTGATAGACTCCTACCGAGCTACCTTACAAACAGGGAACAATATACTGTCATTACTAGAATTAACAAAAACTCGAAGATAAGAGGATAAACATATGTCAGATTGTAGGACTGTGAAATGTGGGGTCCCTCAGGGAAGCATATTGGGACCACTGTTGTTTCTGATATACATCAATGACCTCCCAAAAGTGATTAAACACCCAATGGTTCTTTTTGCCGATGACTGTACTGCAATTTTCACAGATAGAAATGATAATGAACACGAAAATTACATCAATGCATCTTTAGCTTCTATAGTTGACTGGTTAAATGTAAACAACCTTAAAATGAATATTGAAAAAAGCCACATTATGACATTTCAGAACATTAACTCTAAATTTGACAAACTTAATATACACTGCCTTGGAACAAAAGTTAATGAAGTCGAATGCACTAAGTTTTTAGGTTTATACGTTGATGCTGCTCTCTCTTGGAAACCTCACATCGAACAAGTATGTGCAAAACTAAATAAATATTCATATGCTCTGTATATGCTAGGAAAAGTAGTTAATGAGCATGTACTTTTAAGTGTATATCACGCATATGTCAATTCGATAATTAAATACGGAGTGCTTTTTTGGGCCAACTCCACAGATAGAGAAATAGTCTTCAAAGCACAAAAAAGGTGTATTCGGGCCATTTGTAGACTGAAACAAGCAGAGTCTTGCAAACCATATTTCCAAAAACTAAGGTTATTAACTCTCCCTCAGATATATATCCTTGAATCAGCACTGCTTGTGAAAAAAAACATTAAAGACTATGAAACTATGAACGGTAAACGCCACCAGAGTAGATTAAAGCTGGCAAAATGTAACACAACGAAGCTCAAAAATAGTGTATTTTGCATGCGAATTAAAATCTATAATAAGCTACCTATCTACCTCAAAGAAATTACAGCAATCACTATGTTTAAGACTCAGTTAAGACTGTTTTTATTGGAGAAGGCATATTATTCTGTTAACCAATATCTTGATGCACATTAGTTTAGTTGTGTTTGACATTGTTTATCATTATTATTAATAGTTTGTTGCTGTAATGACTGTATTTCATGATTCATATTGACATTGTTTATCGTTATTAATACACACATCAAAAGTGTCTAGGGATCAAGCATTTTTATGCGGATTTCTTAAAATTGAGATGTGGCTTTGTAATAAATTTATGATTTTATAAATTTATATGGATCCTTTTTGGTGCATTTCATAATTTGAAACAGGAACTGTCAATCAAATTCGAGTAAAAGATGAAAATCAGCTGTCAATATTTTCCCTATAAAAACATACAACGCATTGAAGACATTATTAGTGCTACTGTTTCCCTACTACTGATTAAAACCAACGTTATTATGGAGCGGCGACGTCATTTAAGCAGGGAAGAAATGCTCAGAGCCGTGGGAATGATAGAAGCTGGTTCCCGGCAACGTACTGTGGCTTTAGCTCTGAATACAAGTCAGAGTGTTATCAGTCGACTTTGGACACGTTACCGAAGCACTGGCACCGTGGCTGAGCGCCATGGAGGACGGTATCGCTGCACCACACGGAGACAAGACCGATACATTCAAATCACAACTCGAAGAGCTCCAACAATAACCGCCATGATGTTAGCCGTGAGGCTTCATCACTCTTCAGGGCACTTAATTAGCGACCAAACAGTCAGAAACCGCTTGCATGAAGTGAACCTTCATTCCCGAAGACCGCTAAGGGTACCACCTATAGCAATGTACAATCGTAGGATTCGATATCAATGGGCTCTTGAACACAGAAATTGGACAGAAGAACAATGGCGTTTCGTGTGCTTTTCTGATGAGTCTCGTTTTGGTATGAGACCGGATACAAGACGTAAACGACACTGGAGAACCCCTGGACGCCAACAGCGATTAAAATCCTGCCAGGAAGTCCATCCTTATAGTGGTGGAACCATCATGGTATGGGCGGGTATTTGGATCGGCGGAAGAACTGAGTTGATTTGGATCAGAGGCAACCTCAACGCTCAAATGTATGCTGAGACGATTGTATCAGACGTCATCGTTCCTCTACAAGTGCAAATCGGTCCCTTATTTCAGTTAATGCATGATAATGCACGAAACGCACACCGCAAGAGTTGTAAGACAGACTCTCGCCGCAGCTAACATCAATGTCCTGCCCTGGCCTGCTCAGTCGCCAGACTTGAACCCGATTGAGCATGCATGGGATATGCTACAGAGAAGAGCTCTGCCGAATATGGAGGGTATCCAGTCACAAGAAGACCTTTTTTTGTTGTTGCAACGAACATGGGCGGCCATTCCACAGCGTGATTTGGATGAACTCATTTTGAGTATGCCAAACCGATGTTCTTGGGTTGTTAGTGTTCGCGGTAGAAACACGGATTATTAATTGTTTAAGTTACCCAATAAAATTTTAAAGAAAACTGTTATTTCAGTCTTTTTTTCGAACTTTAATGTTAGTGGTTCAAATGTCAAAAATACCTTTATTAGGAAAATGGCAAATTTCTTTATTAATGCAAAGGTGACTTGGTTTATCGTTACTGTAGACAAACGAAAACACTTTATTTGATGAATCCTTAAAGAAAATTTTAATTATATATATGTTGATCCCTAGACACTTTTGATGTGTGTATTATTCTGTTGCTGTAATGACTGTATTTCATATTTTATATTGACACCGTCGTTTATTCTTGTAATCAATATATTGACACTGGAATTCATTATAATGATTAAATTAACTGTGTGAAACAAACAGATTCCTTTTTTGATGGTTGTAATAGTTCTTGTTCACTTGTGTATAAACTTTTAGAAGTAGAAACAAGAGCTCTGATTTAGATATTAGCAATAAGATCTGCGAATGTACCTTATTTCATGCACAATAAAGTAATTCTAATTCTAATTCTAAATCTTAGTACCCAAGAAAAATAATGGTATTTTATTTTTCTGTTTGACCTAAACGAATCAACTATGCCTTTTTTTCTGGACACAACTACTCGTCATGATATACTCATTTATAAACATTGATCATAAATATTATATTATTTGCCTACGCCTCACGCTCACGCCTTCGTCGCACACGCCGTAATGTATTTATTCGTTTAGTTTTTTTTCTAAATAAGTAGCTAAAATATGAATTTTGTTTGTTACCAAATAAATTTCCGGTTATCCTCCACGTATAAAAAGAAACCTTGTGCGAAATTACACTTTCCTGTTCCCAGTATTTTGGGCTATGTTCCTGAGTGATATTATGCTAGTAGTATGTTTTAATGATAAGAACTGTTATTTTTGTGTTAGAAAGTAAATATTTTTATTTTTATTGTAATTATAATTTTAACCTAACTGTAGTTAATTCAGTAAAATATGCTTATTGTCTACAGACGGATGCAGGCTCGACCGCTCAGAAGTACCCAGTGATGGTGTACATCCACGGCGGGCAGTTCTCTTCAGGAGCTTCCAACCTGTTCCCGGCGCACATGATGGCCGCTTTCTACGATGTCGTTGTCGTCTCTATCAACTACAGGCTTGGCGCGTTGGGTAAGACTTGTGACTTCAAAAAACATTAGGCCGCTAATTATTTCTAGACGTTACCTATTGTTTTTTTTGTAAACCTTCATTAAAGGGTTTCATTTAGTTGTTTTTAGATGACCCACTTCGAACGTCATAACCTTTTTTTATGGTACTATAAATATCCGGTGTGTTACAATATGTTGAGCGCAGTGGTGACGAGCAGTTAAAACGTAAAGGTTCGATTTTCGTCGGGATTTTTTTTAATCAAGCATGCGAACCACCTAATGGTTGCAAAACCTATGGACTATGGTGCAATACCAGGGCCATTACTCGCGCGTTCACCCTGCAAAACCTTTTCGAACACCTCTTGAAGAACTGCATACTATAAGTCATAGGGAAAACCTCAGCAGGGAGCTCATTTAGGAAACATCTCTGAAACGAAACTGTACGAGACCATTGCGGATCCAGAGTGTGAGGATGAAGTCCCTGTCGGTGGCGAACGGTTGCGCTTTGTACCTTTATTTTAACTGATTTTCATTACCCAATTAAAAAACCTGGTCACATGTTATCTCGTCGTGCAATATTGTTAATCAGAAAGTAAAAAAAAAATTACATTGCTCAGTTACCCTCTTCTTTTCTAGAAAAACGTCCATCCACCGCTAAACATAGACCCTATAGGATTGAATAAAATCTAGCAGCACCGGATTGCCAAGGAAAGAGGTGTTGCCAAGCACCTGGTCGCTTCTGCCGCGTACAGCGATAAAACCTCCTAATTCTATGTCTACTTACTGTATAACTTGTTGTATTTGTTAGTGCAATAAAGATGATTTATCTTATCCCCCTAGGTTTCCTGTCAACCGCGGACGAGAACTCCCCCGGCAACTACGGAATCCTTGACCAGGCGATGGCGCTCCGCTGGGTGGCCGAGAACGTCGGCGCCTTCAACGGAGACGCGTCTTCTATCACGCTGTTCGGGCCGGGCGCAGGGGGCGCTTCGGCTGGCTTGTTGGCAGTCGCGCCGCAGACTAGGGATATTGTTACTAGGATTATTGCACAGGTAAAGTGGATAAAATAAAAAACAATTAAATGTATTAAAATAAAGTGCTACGATATTTTATAGAGATTTCCCTAATAATTCAGTCTTGCTAAATTTGTAACATCACACTGCAGTGTAGTCAGCTACAAAATCTACGTTTTGTTGTGACAGCTAATAATCGACATGAGTGTCAAATAACGTATTGTGTCATCCAGGACACCAAGTATTGGCCAGCCAGCACATCAACAGAACACTAAATGCAAAAAAGGTTTTTCTATTTCATCCTGTCCTACTAGAAAATCAAGTCATCTTTACACACATTTGCCAAATGCTAGATGGTGATCACAAACCCAGATCATTTTAAAAGAATCCGGAAACTTTTAGTCATATTTTATTTTATTTCAGAGTGGCTCTGCTTTAGCAGACTGGGCTCTCATCGAAGACAAGTTCCGAGTTCAGAACACGTCGCGAGTGTTCGGCACGCTCCTTGGATGCCCCATAGACTCCTCGTGGAAGCTGGTCAACTGTCTGCGGCAGGGCAGAAGCTTCTACGAGCTGGGAAATGCTGAGTTTCAGGTATGTGAAGTGTCATCAGGGTCAGATTTGAGTCTCAATCTGTCCTATTCGATTTATTTTAGAAAAATTTATCAAATCATAAAATTCATCTAAGTCCTGAAAATTATGTGCCTGGACATTCGGTTCAAATTTTGCTTTAAAGTGGGCAAAAAGGCACAACCGTGTGGGGTATTTTAGTACATCTCCTTGGACTCCTTAAACTCACCTATAATGGTACTAACGAATCAATAAAGCTGTTTGTAGGTGTTTAGAGTAGGGTGATTTTCAAATTTCCATGTTAATGATTTTGGAATACACTGCAGCGTTCAAACCTATTCTTTGTTTGAGGTCAACGATCTTCGTATAACCATACCATCGTGACTATAACCCAAACGGGTAGTCAGAGGCAAGTGACTGTTGCCGTCATGGTGAACGGAACACTTCACCAAGATTATTAGAACCCAAGTTGGTAGGGTGAGCCTTCCGCCGTCATTCGGGTTGCTTAGGTTTTTTATCGATGTTTTCCATCACTGAAGAGCTAGGCGGAAAATCAACAATTTTGGTTCAGGCCAGATTGGAGTTCAAATCTGCCACGATGTTCTTCACATAAGATGTCTCAAGTCTTCTTTCTCTCCAGCCGCAAGTGGGCTTCATCCCTTGGGGCCCAGTCCTGGAGAACAACTTCACATTCCCCGGAGATGAGTGGTACGAGGGCTGGCGGCGCCGCGACTGGCGCTTCCTGGACGAGATGCCGGAGCAGCTGCTGCGGAGGGGGCGCTTCAACCCCGCGCTGCAGTATATGGCGGGGGTCACTACGCAGGAAGCCGCTTACTATATCTGTAAGTTTGTACTTTTAGGACAAACCCGCCCCCTTATTCACTATACTCGGCGTAAAGACTCTTGCGTGGCAGACCGTGCAATAAAACGTGGCAAGGAGACGGCGCACGTCATGCTCTTTTTCTCACTTACACTGTTAATGTCGACGTCACAAAGACGAAAGGATGCGCGTGGTTGGATACGTATCTTTATCGATATGTAAGGTATTTAAGATGAAATTGTTAAACAGACTGCTGTTTAACAGTTTCAACCGAAAGGTTCTCTTCTCGTCTCTACTCGCCACAAGCTAATCTACTCGACCGCCTTATGGTCGTGAGAGTCACGACCAATTTTCACGACCAATCACGACCGCAGGTCGGTTGTAGCGATTCGGATAAGGCACTGTTTTGGAAGCAAATCGACCAGCTTCTATGCACTATTCCACTGTCCCAAGGCGTCGTTCTGGGTGGCGATCTGAACGGTCATGTGGGTGAACAGTGTAAGGAGTACGGACGTGTCCACGGCGGTTTTGGTTTTGGCAGTCGTAATACTGAAGGCGAAGAGATTCTCCGGACGTGTGTGGCTGCCGACTTGGCCGTCGTAAACACGTTCTTTGAAAAGAGTCCCGAGCACCTGACCACCTACAAGAGCGGTAGGAGCGCAACCCAGATCTACAACTTTCTCACCAGGAGAGCCCAGATCGGCAAGGTAGATCGGCAACCTATAAGGTCATACCCGGAGAGAGTCTCAGTGCCCAACACCGTCTACTTGTAATGGACCTGCGAGTGAAGCCTCGCGGCAAATGCCGGGAGTGCTGCCCACCCCGAACCAGGTGGTGGCTGCTTGAAGAAGCCAAATCCTATGACTTTGCTGCCGCTGTCGGTGACCTGTGCATCGCCGCGGATAGTGAGTCCGGGCAACAGCTCTGGGATAGGTGTCAGGCAGCTATCAACAGGGCGGCGAGGGTGGTGTTGGGTGTAGCTCGGGGTGGACGTAGGCTTGACAAGGAGACCTGGTGGTGGAACGAAGCAGTCCAGAAAAGAAAGCCCTATTCAAAGCAAGCAAGCGTCTAAATCACCTGAAGATCGCGCTGCGTACAGGGATGCCAAACGTGCCTCTAAACGAGCTGTAGCCAGAGCCGGACGTGACCACTTACTTCCGTTGTACGATAAGTTCGAGTCTGAGGGGCAGAAGCTCGTTTACAAGTTGGCACGTTCGAGAGTCAAAGCGGCCCAGGATATTTCCATGTGCCGCTGTGTAAATGACGCTCTCGGTAACCTGCTATGCGAAGACCGCGCGGTGAAGGAGAGATGGCACAAGGAGCAGCACAAAGAGGTGCAGCCACCTGAACTCCCTCCGAATCAGGGACTAGTGCCCCTGGTAACGCCTGATGAAGTCCAGTCGGCTCTTCGCCGCAAGAAGAACCGGAAAGCTGTCGGACCTGATGGAGTCCCTATCGAAGCGTGGAAATCGATAGGCTCTCGTGGTGTGGGCATACTTACCCACTTTTTCAACCGCATTCTCCTCATCGGGAAGATACCTGACCAATGGAGACTGAGCATAATTACGCCGGTCTTCAAAGGCAAGGGCTCGGTGCAGTAGTGCAGCAATTATCGTGGCATAAAGGTGATGAACCATGAAGCTCCTCGACCGCATTGTGGACTCTCGGATTCGACAGGAGTGTACAATCTCGGAGTGTCAGTATGGATTTCGACCGGGTTGCTGGACCATGGACCCCGTATTTGCCTTTAGAACGCTCATGGAGGGATATAGACTGAAGAATACACCTCTGCATCTCCTTTTCTTAGACATGCAGAAGGCCTTCGACTGTGTCCCTCGTGAGATGATCGGCTGGGCGCTGCGGTCCAAGGCCGTTCCCGAGGTCTTTATTGGCATTATCCGGGACATGTACCACGATTCCAGTCCCATAGTTAGGACTGTGGTTGGTGACACGCTTCCCTTCCCTATCACCGTTGAAGTATACCAAGGCTCCGTGCTTTAGTCCTTTTCTGTTCAGCGTAATGTTAGACGTTCTGTCAAACAGTATCCGAGACCACCATGAGCAACCACCCTGGTTGCTCATGTATGCTGATGATATTGCGCTAGCAGATTCGGACAGGGGACGGCTAGTACAACGGGTGAATAAGTGGAAGAATTCACTTGAAAACGGCGGTCTGAAACTTAATGTGGCGAAGACACCACAAATCCCCAGTCCATCCGCATAGGCGATGACGTGGTCGAACGCACGGACCGTGTCAAATACCTGGGATCTGTGTTATGCGCGTCCGGGGACATCGACAGCGACATCAGAGCACGAAATTCCGCGGCTTGGGCCAAATGGCGTGAGGTGACTGGTGTCATTTGTGACCCCAAAATGCCGATCAAGCTGAAGGGGCAGGTCTATAAAACCATCATTAGGCCTGTCCTTCTATATGGCAGTGAAACATGGCCGTTACTAGAGCGACACAAGCAGGAGCTGCGCGTCACGGAAATGAAGATGCTACGGTGGATGTGTGGAGTCTCACGCAAAGATCGCGTGCGGAACACTCACATCCGGGGCAGCCTTCGTGTTCGTGACATCGCAGACAAGCTGCAGGAGTGCCGCCTTCGTTGGTATGGTCATGTCTCACGAATATCGGCAAACTACGTGGGCAACAAATGTCTGGCCATGCCGCCCCCGCCATGTACCGGTAGAAGAGGTCGACCCAAGAAGCGGTGGCTCGACGTCGTCAAGGGGGACATGCGTGCCAACAGACCCCACACACTGACGTGGGTTCACAACCGGGATAGACCGGACGAATGATGATAATGATTAAGTGTCTAACCCATGACTATCTCGAAACTACAGTAACTACAGTATCTTTTATGTAATTTGTCAACAGATAACAACGCCTCCCTAGCACCAACGTTCCAGATCTCCGAGTCGTGGTTTAACCAGAAAGTGGCCGAGTTGGTACTTCGGTACAACTACACATTGAACCCGCGTGGAGTGTACGAAGCTGTTAGATATATGTATACCTACCACCCGCAACCGCACAACGTCAGCGCGATAAGAGACCAGTATATTCATGTGAGTATTTTTTATACGTATTTTGACACCTCAGCTAATAATAATGTAATATTCGATGACTTTCTCATGGTGTTCTCTTGTTTCACAGACAGAACTTTCATAGAATTTCGTTTCGCAGAAAATGTTTCAAAGACTATTTCAGTTCATATATTTTCATGTCGAATATTATTGTTTCAACAACTATTTACTTCATGGAAACATATTTTACACAAAGGAATTCACTGAATTGCATAATCTAACTTTTTTAATCGCATTTACCAAAATTATAAAGCAATATAGTTTTTTTCTATGGTATTTTACTTCAGCGAAAATTAACAAAATAGTCATCAGATTAAAAAGCTTCTATGAGTTAGTTTAGAACTGCGACCACCAAAACCGAATTGTCCGCCAGAACCGAAATGTCGGCGAATGAACATAAGGGGAAAAGAATGTATTGATATTTACAAATTACAAATTTTCCCGGGATAAAATATTTTTCTTGGTAATAAGTTTTTTATGAGCAATAATGTTATTTGATTCGTTATTCTATGATATACATTTAATTTGTAACAAAGTATTTAAATTTCTTTGAAGTGAATGTTCTACGAATTTATTATTCTATGAAATGTTAATATGGGAAACAATTTCTATGAAACGAAAATCTATGTAACCATTTTCTATAAAACAACGTACAACTCAGTACTTATTTTGTATGTATTGTGTAACGTGTAAACAAAGCTTCAAAGTTTATATAGAAATGGCATGGGTCTTTCAAAATTTGACCGAAAATGATAATAAATCTCTGATCCCTTTATTTAATAACATTCTCCAACATTTTCAGATGCTATCCGACTTCCTCTACCGAGCGCCAACAGACAAAATGGTCAAAATTCTCCTCGAACACAACGTGCCAGTCTACATGTACGTTCTGAACACTACAGTCGAAGCTTTCAAGTGGCCCGAATGGCGATTATACGCCCACGACACGGAGCACTTCTTCCTGACTGGGGCACCATTCATGGACCAAGAGTTCTTCCCCGTAAGGCACAGAATCGAGCGGCAGCTGTGGACGCCGAACGATAGGAATATGAGCCATTTCTTCATGAAGGCGTATTCGGACTTCGCAAGATTCGGGTGAGTTTTAAAATTTTATCCAAATCAACATGATTATTTACATATGATAAGTCTATGTGTAGGGGTTTTTAGCGACTTGTTAGCTTGGAATCATCTACGTTGTCCGTTCCTGTACCAAGTCGAAACCGCTCAATAACTCAAACTCCTGAAAGTGGTCGCGGATAGGTTGGATGGCCCGTTTCTGGGACACTGGAGTCTTTTACATGTACCAGTGCCCCGTAATTATTATGCCTCCAACCGGAAGTTACTTCGTGTTTCACATTTATTTTTATGTAAATTTAATTAAACTGTAAACATGTCAACTACATTGTCTGAATAAATGAATTTAATAATATAACAAGATAGCTGAGAGCTCTTTGTCTTGGGGTATCCCATTTATGTATAGGTTTACCCCTGAATTCTAAACAAAAATCAAAGTTCAGACCCTTCAAATTGATGTTGTTCTATAGCGTCATTAGATGTGAAAGGTGTAGCTATAAAAGTGAGAAATACGGCGTAAAACATCATACAATTAAAATACATAATCATGGCACAAGCGCGGCAGTATCATTCTGCATTCTGCCTCTTTCTGACATTTATAAGAGAAAGCTAAATACATTAAGGTGCTTAGAATGATGTCATGTACATGCTAGGTCCTTGTATAATGAATGTCATTGGCGTAAGTAATATATTTTTTGTGTAACGGTAGTCCTTCAGCTGGAGCATTTTCCGGTTATGTAACGTTACAGAGTCGTGCAATACATCAGTAAGGGAGAAGAACCGAGCATCACAGTGCGCAAACCGTAATGTTACAGATTAGAGCATTACGCTGTTGAGGGAAAAGCACCGAGCATTACAATGCGGAACTTGATGATACAATCTGTAATATTTTGATACAACTTTTCTGAAGTTTTATAGGGCAGTATAATGTAATGCTCAAAATCGAATCTGAAATGTACATTTTAGGCAAATGTTTGTCATGTCAGGGAGGCAGTACTGTAATGTAACGCTCAGAATCGAATCTGAAATGTACATTTTAGGTAAATGTTTGTCATGTCAGGGAGGCAGTACTGTAATGTAACGCTCAGAATCGAATCTGAAATGTACATTTTAGGCAAATGTTTGTCATGTCAGGGAGGCAGTACTGTAATGTAACGCTCAGAATCGAATCTGAAATGTTACATTACAGGAAAGTCCAGGTGAGAGACCACCTTAAAAACTAAAATAAATTAGCTACTTTTAATAACTAACGTACCTTCCCCCAGCAACCCCACCCGCTCGCGCATTCTCGGCGTGCACTTCGAGCAGGCCACCGCCGGCCAGCTCCGCTACCTGAACCTCAACACCACCTTCAACTCCAGCATCATGCTGAACTACCGGCAGACCGAGCTGGCCTTCTGGAGCGTGTACTTGCCCACGGTTATAGGCCGGCTGGTGCCTACGTATCCGCCTATCACTGAGGTAAATCGCACATGTTACAGTAACTTTAAATATATGATTGTAGATTTTGCTTATCTTTTTGCTTTCTCGCTCTGAAATTGTCTCGCGAGACACGTTATCTGTTTTACTGAAGGAAACTTAGGAAGGCGAGACACAACTCGTGTAAGCAATCTCTATATGACATAAAATTTATCTGTACACTACATTTATCCGTGTATTGGATACAATATTATCAAGGTGAGGATGGCCAGCCTAGTGATTCGTTTGAATGACTGAACTTGTCAGCCTCATATCTGGACCTCACGACCGCTTTCCATCAGGTGGAGTGAGGTCATCTTGACGAGCAATATAAAAAAAAAAAAAACTCCTAACACCATGGCCTGCTGGAAAAAATCTCAAAAATAAAAAATCTGAGAAAGCTCTATGTCTCTTTCTGAACAAACTGATAAATAAATAAACTTGTATTTCTGCTAGACAACATGCTATGATCGTGGCACAGTACAATAAAATGCTATGCTTTCTACTAATTTTTTTTTGGCTATTTTAGTATTATATGCTTTTTAATTCAGTACTTTAACATAGTATTGGATTATCGCCCATTAGCCGAGGGGTTTTGCTATGCCCGTACATCTGATTTATCTATGGATAATAATAATTTGTTATTTTTTTTTTCAAATGTTTTCACTTGTTTGTTTTAGTTTTGGTGGGAGCCAAAACAGCCTCTCCAGATAGCGTTCTGGTCCGTATCCAGTTTCTGTCTCATCCTCATCGTATTGCTGGTTGTCTGCTGTATGCTCTGGAGGAATGCTAAGAGGTACTTAAAAATATTATCATAATGATGAACCCAAGTGACCGCTAATGAATATCATTATCACGTTACACATTCACACGATGCAAGCACTTGTAATGTTATAATAATCGATGTGCATATCATAATTAAGTGGATGTGCCAGACTCTTAAAATTTTCCAGTTATCTGTCATTCTACCGTAAACCGTATAATAAATCAGTGTTAATTTCAATCATGGAGGCCTTTGCCAAAAAGTGGGACAGTATACCGGGTGATTATCAAAAGACTTACTAAAACGATACTCAGTAAGTGATGTAGAAACTATCTAAGTGAAAATAAAATTAATTTAATTTTACTTACACTTCAAGGTCACCATACAAATCAGAAGAACAGTCAGTATTTTTTGTATGAAAAACTTAAAATTAAAGTCACTTGATCACTTAAATAGTTACGACATCACCAAGTGAGTATGCCATATCGTTTTTGTAAGTCTTTTGATAATTACCCGGTATAGGTTATTCACTATTTCCTTTTTTTACTCAGTGTATCATATATCAGATGCAATTAAGTATAGCAAATGTATATTACACTAATCTGGGCCTTTCCGTTGTGAATTATGTATTTATTTATTCTAACCTACTTCAAAAATTAAAACAATATAAATTTGTCTTTGCTGTTGATGATGGCTTTGTCTTCGAATAATTTGACTACTTCACATTATGACTGTTGTAGATACTCGTATACAGGGATAGCTTTAACTTGGTATAACTTACTAAAACCACTAACCATTTCCAACCAGGGCTGCGCCGCCGAAGTGGAAAATGGTACCCGCTGTGTAGGTGACTTTAACAATTACCTACTAAAATCTTGCTTCTTTGTTTGTAAATGTATGTTACGTGAGTTGCATGTATGTTTAGCAGTATTTTTGTTGTATTTTACCATGCCATATGATTTGTATGTGATTATTTTTGTTGAGTGTTGCTTTTATCTTGATATTTAACTAACCCATTTTAAATTTTAAAAAACCCATATAAAAAAATATGCAGAACGGTAATTTTTTAGCCTGTTGCAAACTTTTCATTGTTTCTAATTGGACTGTTGTATTTGTGTGTTATAAGAATGAAATAATTGTTTTTAGTCACGCTTTCTTGTTTTCAGTCACGCTTTCTTGTTTTCAGTCACGCTTACAAGATTCTACAATAAAAATAAATTGTCCTTAAAACAGTATAAGTAGAATGCATCTTTATTTATTTTATTACCTCGATTGCACGTTTATTTATTTTAGTTCGTTAATAAAAAGTATGACGAAAGAAAAGATTTCTTTGATATCTACAGGTTTACCGGCAATTCGATACATTCCCTTGAAGGGTAAAAGTAGCGCTCATTTGCAATAGATTTCGTCATTAAGTACACTAGCCGATAGTGATTAGTTTTTGAGATATATTCAAGTTTTTGTGCTTTTATTTTTAAATACTAATTTTATACAAAAAAATATACTCCTAGGTATTCACCTTACAGAGAATATAGGCATTCGCCCTATTTTGATCCTATTTTTGTGCATGATCTGACCCTAACCTAACCTAACATCTCAGCACTTCCTCAAATCCTGCTCAAAATGGGAGCCACGGTTTCTAATACACGCACGTAGTCTCTTGCCTATTTCGGTCTTAGTAATACGAGAGGTTAAAGTTGCTTTTATTTGTTGCGCTGCGCTTAATATTTTCTGCCTGACCTCTTCAGCATTATTTATTGTGCTGTTAGCTGGGTAAACAAGCTCTTTCATGTGGCCCCAAAGTGTGTTAAATCACGCACCTTGCCGGCCAAGGTATTGGCCCTCCTCGACCAATCCAACGTTGAGGATAATTTCGGTCGAGCAACTCTCGCACTACTCGGCGGAAATGTCCTTGGCATGCTGGTAAATCATCTCCCTTCTCAATGCAAGTGGCACATCACCCAGCAATGATGTCAAATCATATATGTATGTAGAAGAAATTTTTCATACGTTTCGTCATTTAAATTTTTGGGTAAAAATAGGGTCCGATGAGGTTGTCATCGACTATTCCCATCCAAACGTTAAAGCAAAATTGATGAGCCGTTTCTTTCTCTTCCTTGGGTTAAAACCTTTTTGAGCCCAAAAGTTACTATTGTGGTAATTAGTTAACATCCATTAGTCATCATTAGTTCCAGCACGATCAAACTTGGACTCATCCGTCCACAAAATTTTGTTGAGATAATCAGGGATCTCCAACCAATTCTCTGGCAAAGTCAATTACTCTGGCTGGGTCTCCCTCTTCTAGAGCGTGCACAGGGGTGTAATGATACGGGTACAAACCTGCCGTACGTACTGTGAACCATCCCTTCCACTGAGTGAATCCAAGCTGCCTGGCCACGACTGTAGTAGACACAGTAGGATTGTTTTGAAACTGCGCGAGAATTTCTTCTTAATCTTCAGGATCGTAGATGCGAGGTCATCACTCATGTGCGAAATTCTCTTAGGCGGCTGAATGTCCCCGAAAAAAAACGTTCATTGGGTGTTCGACAATTAGGGAAACGACGCACGTATTCCCTTTTCGCAGCATCTTCATTACAACACCCATAACAAAAGATGATATCAGCGTACTCTGCGTTCATAAAAGACGCCATAATGTAAAATCCAAAACAAATAATCATTAAATGTAGCGAAATGTTCACTTGCGAAGATAGTTGAATAACTACTAAACAAGGAGCGACCTCGACCGGGTCATCCCAGTCCTTCGGCGTACACGTCGACCCCTACTTGGTTGTTTAGTGCTTTGCTTCACCCAATCAGATGTTACGGCACAGAGCTTTAATCTTCGCCGCAGGTAAAAACACTAACAAAAGCATAACCTGCAGCTGTACGCTAATTGACTCACTTCTAGGAAAATTAACAAATGACCTTAGGTAACACATTAGTGTCAATGTAGATAAATGTTTTATACCATTTTAGATAGCTAATGAAATAGAGCAATTATTTTAGTAATTTGTACGACACGTTCCATACATTTTTATTATGCAAATTCACTATGAAGTGGCATTAAAAAGGTTTTTTTATGAATTCTAGCGAGTTTACGTTCATAACATTAAGTTAAAGAGTGTTACAGCTTATTATTATTTGGAGGAAGTGCTGAGATGTTAGGTATCAGATCATGCACAAAAATAGGATCAAAATAGGACATTCACTTAGAAGCATTTTTTTTTGCCTAAAGCGGTATTTAAAAATAAAGGCACAAAAACTTGAATATCTCAAAAACTAATACTCAATGACACCACTCACTACTCAATGGCTAGGGTACTCAATGACAAAATCTTTTGCAAATGAGCTCTACTGTATCGAATTACCGGAATCCCTGTATACTCCATTCATTATAGCATTAGACTGAAATAAAATAGGTTCTTTTTAGGGTAAACTTTGTGGTAAAAGTATAATAAACATTATTACTTTTAAGATTTATGCCGAATTTATTAAAATATACCTAAATAGCAGCTGTCCCACTTAATTGTTCTCATTTAAAGTTAAGGAACTTCAGAATTGATGAGGCTTTTGCCTAAATAAATTATTTTGTCTTGCATCAAACTATATTGTCGATGTAAAAACCTAAAACAAGCAGGGGATGTCATCCGAACACATTTTTACTGTCACTATAACTCTACCAAATCTAAAATGTTACATAATCCCATCATACGTTGTAGCGGAAAGGGTTTTCAATTTTTCCAGGTTATCGTCATGGCAACGTGAAAAATGCAAATTGTCATTCATTTTCGTATTTCTAATGTTACAATGAATGAAGTATACAAAATGAAGAGGATATTTCTCCCAATTCATAATTCATTTAGCCTACAAAACAGAATCTAATGAAAGTCGTTACCGTTCCCTATCTAATAAACTTAAACGAGCACATGGTACAATATTATAAACTGCCTGCAACGTCCACAGAGAAACGGACCGCTACTACAGCGACGATATATTCATGGTCCCGGAGAGCGTCGAGCCGGGCCTCGAGAACGCGACGCGCTCGCGCGACAACCTCTACGAGTACCGCGACGTGCCCGTCAAGCGCCCGCCCACGCCGCCGGCCGTCAGTCGCGAGGTGAGCTGGCTTTTTATACAGAGTGAAATTGAAACCATGAGCCAAATTTTGAAGAGTGACTCAGACCACGAACCTTAAAAACTTGCATTAGAGGACCGACTCCAACATCGCGAAAAAAATCCGCTGTTCCGTAGATTTTGGCTGAGTAGATATTCCACTTTTGTAAGGAACAGATGATATTTTTTTCGCGATTTGAAGTTGGTCCTACAATTAAAGTTATTCAAGTTCGTGGTCTGAGTCTCTCCTTAGAATTTTAGCTCATGGTTTCAATTTCACCCTGTATATTCGAGCTGCCCAGACAGACTTCGTTCTGTCAAATGTTTGACAGCTGCGGTTCAGTTTGCCCGCTTTTCTCGGACTTGATTTAGATTTACCATTCTTTTTCACTGATTTTTTTGTTTAATCATAATAAAATATAGCTTATAACACCTCTGAATATTTTAGCTTTCTGTTATTGAAAGAATTTTCACGATCGGATCAGCCGAGCTATTCTTAAAAACTCGCTTCGTACCCCGCACGCGGAATCCGCTGTGAGATTTAACTTTGGCATTCCTAAAACAAGAAAACGACGGTAGCTCCTCCACTAGGAGAGCGTTAGTAAATGGAACTATGGTAAAGGAGATTTTTGACATCACATGTATAGGAATGACGTTTAATTGGTATTCTCAACGTGAACTCGACCGTCATCTCGACACAGGGAACTCGAAATAATCTGTCAAATAAACCGTTGCTACAGAGTGATCGAGTTTGGAATTTACGAGTGGAAATAATCAAATCCTTGGTCATGTTTCGGTCAAATAATTAGAAAAAAAATTGTTTGGAGTGTAGAAAAGTGTGTGCAAGGCATTTATGAGACTATGCTTTGTCTACCAGCCGAAACCAAGATGAAAAGTTCGACGCCCATGTAATTGAAAGTTCAATGTACCTACCTTGAAGTCTAAGCATGGACAGTGAAGGCAGTTATTTGCTGGTTCACAGTACTCCACTATGATTCTGACATGGTGGCTAAAGAGCATTAGCATTTAGCGTGCCTAATATCTGCAACCAAACGAGGACTACCCACCCAGCAGTGCACCCTTGGATCATCGCTGGATCCCAGAATAATTTTATAGATGGGCAGTTATGTAGACGAGACCTTTAAAATAATTTGTGGCGTCCAGTTTAATTATTGAATGAATGATTTCCATTGTTAATTTGAGGTTATTTAATCAAATTTATTTATAAGAATAAATGTATAAAACCAGCTTTTTTAAAATTCTGCTTTTTATGTATCCAAAATTCCACGTATATCAATAAATTCACTCGTCTGGAGGCCACCCTCGAGGAAACAGCCAGGTCAAAGAACAGGTTATCGTAACTAAATGCGAATACTAATACAATTTCGTCACTGTGCAGTTAGCTGCCGGTCCAATTCTGGTTGGAGAATCAGGTCAAGCTTATCATTGAAATTCATTGCCATCAGCACTGCACTAACATGTAAAATTTTAATTCTGTAGGCTGAGTGGAAGTTGTTCTAATTCAGCTTGCAAGAATTGACCTAAATAAGAGTAGAGAGAATAAGTGTAAATATTCTTCATTGATTATTCTTTTATCAAAATTAAACAGTGTGTGGTCAAGTGGTGCGAATGACAAGTGTAGAAAAAGAGAGTTATAGTTAAGTCACATAATGTGCAGAGAAGCTGACTTCAATGTAAATAAAGAACTTCTTTTTACTAACCCGGCGTCATGGCTAAAAAATAAATATCTAGCACAAATTACACCAAGCAAGATCATCTGACCCCTTACTAAGCAAAGCTTGTACTATGGGTGTCAGAGACTGATAAACATTCAAGTAAGTAATTAGCCTATATATTGCCCCACTGCTGGGCAAAGGCTTCCCTCATTGTAATCAAGTCATCACCACAATTGATGGGTATTGGCTAAATCACCACGCTTGTCAAACGAGGGTTGGTGATCACAAACCCTGGTCCATGTTCCGAAAACACACTTTGCCCAACTTGGGAATTGAACCCGGTACCTCTGAGTTTCAGGCCAAGCTTTGAAACCACTCAGCCACGGAGGCGTTCTGATAAACATACTTAAATATTTCTCAACATATTTTTTAGTTAGATAGTAAGTAATAACACCCAGGCACACAACAAACCCACAACCTTCAGTGCTAAAGGCAAGCTGCACCAACAGGCCTTCACATCACTCACACAATAATATTAATAATAATACTTCAAGGTGATGAGTAAAGGTGAAAAAAAAGAAAAATATTATTGAATCACAGGATCTTTTATTAATTTTTATAACACTTCTCTAATCACCTCAAAAATAACGAAATTAGCGACCAGAATATGTGGACCTTTTTGTAACCCGTTTGCCTTGCAGCAATCTCAGGATACGTTGATGGTCTGCCTTTGCTGCATATACAGCTACAGCTTTTAGCAGTGCTGTTTTCAACTTCTCTGATTAACTGCTGTTCATCCAGTCATTTGCTGCACTCTACAACCACTCGACTGCTGCTGATGTGGCTCTTGACGAGCCATCTACGGATTCCTGTAGCTGAAACAAAAAATAGTCATTATATTATATTACACAACAATTTTATTGAACTCAAATGAGTAGATGGAACCTAATCTACAAGCTTTCATTGTTTTGAAAAACTACTTTTTTATGAATTTTAACAATTCAATTCATTTTTTCACCATTTTGATACATAACATTGGTATATCAAGTATAATACAAAAAATTCGAACTAAGTTTTTGATAAGCCCAATCATGACTCAATTAAATGCACACATATTTGGATCCCCAACTTAGCATTTTGTTAGCCGTTTGAATAAAATTTATCATTTGTACTACTACTACTTTGTACTAGTTCAACTTACTTTTAGTGGGAAATGGCAGCTAGGTAGGTCTGTTAAGTTAACTGTGGAGTTAAAGCCAATACTAAGAGTGGCTTGCACCTTGCCCAGAAGGCATAATTTGAGCATGTAATGCAGCTTTTTTCTTTACAGCAGTTTTTGTCGACCTAGAACAAAAAAATACTCATATTAATTAACTTTAAACAATGTTTTACAGTAAATACAAAAACTAGGCATGTTCCTTAATTATTATTTGATTTTAAGTTTGAATTTAGGTAAGTTATGGCTAATCTGTCACACATGCATGCAGCCTACAAAACTTAGGTAAAAATTATACTGAAATATTATGATAAATAAATAAATAAATAAACATGCGCCAGACAACACACCTCTTGTCATGGTCTCGAAGTAGGGATAAATATCCCTGTGTTACGAGGTACCAGACAAGGAATTAAGCCAGGGGCGTCTCCCAGCACACCCAGACCCAGGCCAATTTAGAAAAGATCATTTCCTGAATTGACCTGACCGGGGATCGAACCCGGGACACTACGGAATTAAAGGCGATTAAACTCATAAAGGAGCGATATTTAGGCAAACACGATATTCTGGCAAAAGCCTTCTTGAAATTAAATATATTGCATGTATGTTTTTGTATTGTCAATGCAATCTATTGAAAAACAAAAATACCTTGTCCTGTTTCCAGGATGTGGTTCTTCCTTCCATGCTGTGCATTTAAGCGGCCAACCACTCTCAATGCCTTGTAACTACATCTTTAGCACTCTCCATCTTAGCAAATCCCTTGGGTACGCTTGGGATCTCTTCCAGAATAGTTTTCAGCGTTTCTGTTTGATAGTTCTGCAAATTACAATTTAAAATTTATAAATCGTCATTTAACCAAAACTCCAAGTATAAATAATAGAAAAGTAAACGTAGTCATACTTACTTCATATTTTATTTGATATAAACTCAAATGAAGCATTAAAGCATTATATTTAGTTAGAAAACACAAAGAAAGTTTACTTTAATCCAAACGCCAAACCAACAACAACATTGTCGCCATTTTTTTGTTTTTTTTTTAATCAAGCGTAATGGCATTGGTCCAAAAAGCCTTGGCGATGTGGATATTGAGCCACAAAAATAAATCTATTGAAATTTTTCATACTTTACCTCAAGTTTATACAATAAATAATGTAGACTTAGCCAAAATACTGTCATATCACATTAATCCTCGCCGTTTAGTAAAGTATTCTTGTTTATAAAACTAAACAAAGTTTTATCGATTTATCGATTCATAATTGCCACATACATGCAAGCCCTATCCCATTTCGAGACTCACTCCGCTTCACTCAGACTTTGAAACAAATTGAGAATACCAAATCAAGGTCAGGCGAACGCTACTTCGAAGTGTGTTCGGTTCACTCGGCGTATTTCTTTTCTTATTGTGAGTTTTTAAGAATCGCTCTGCTGTAGTTTCAAAGCCTATTCAATACAAACAAACAAACAAATGCAGACATACATACATACATGCAGTACCATGCATGTATTTTTGCGAATTAAGTGTATTTACCAAATTAATCCTCATTTATTTACAAGGAAAAAAGAGCACTGTAATTTCAATACTAGATAAGATAAGATAAATATACTTTATTGTACAACTACAAGAAAATAATTACAACTGTGTTAAAAACGAATAAAAACTTAGTCTAGTACAATTTAGGCGGCCTTATGGCTAGGAAACGATATTTTCCAGGCAACCCACGTGTAAGGAATTTACTAGCAAAATAAGACAAGTGGGTAAGGTAATGAGAGATCATGAGATAAATTAAAACATATTGTATGAGTACTCCCATACACAGGTCGTGAATTTATAATGGATAATAATAATATAATATAAACATATAACATACGTGTTAGAGATAAATATCAACATACACAAAGAAATAGTAATAAGGAGAACAAAAATATTTGGTTTGGCTTATCCACGCACTAGATAGATAGAGGTTACAGAGAGAGGAAATATGCTTTTACTCGGGACTTGCTTTTACTTGGGATTGCCTGATAAGTGACGGTAACGAGTTCCACAAGCGAATAGACTGGATAGTGAAGGAATGAGAATAGTAACTAGATGAATGAGAAGGTAAAGCTAGAAGGAGTTTCTGGCTTGAACGCATATCATCAGACCTGGCAGACTCCTGAAAAAGAAACAGCTCCTTGAATTACGGAGGAGACCGGGGATCAAACAAAACAGAGTACAGTAAAGAGAGAATATGAAGATAGATAGATAGATACCCTAATAAACTAATTCTTTCTCTAAAACAACAACTATCTACAGCAGAAACGCGTATTGTATGTCTGTAAGCATATGCAATAGGTTGCCTGATGATCTCAAGATTTTACCTTTCAATGCCTTCAAAAACAAACTGAAGAGTTGGTTGGTTGAGAAATTATGTTGGTAGGATCAAATTCACGAGCCCATAGGGACTCGGGCCTTTGAGGCTTGCGTGGGGCCGAAGCCAACACGTAGAGGCCTTTTCGTATCATTTACTCTAGTTTGAAATGAGTACATCTGCCGGGTTTTGTCTCTAGATAAATATTGAAAATCTACCCAAAGACAACACCCGGCAGATGCATGAACTATGGAACAATATAAAGAATACAATAAAAACTGGGCTACGGGGATGTAAATTCGGTAGACTGGATTAGTGAGTTATTGCTTGAGACGACGGACTTCTGCCATAAAAATTGTCTCAAAGTTTTATACCTGGCAGACGGTGACTTGCCACTCACTAGATGTGCCGACACAAAAGGACGGCAAGAAGGCAACATGGTCGTGAGCGGCTCAGGGTGTGGAGAGGTGTGCACCGCTTTCTACGAGGTGGATAAACCACCTCCCCAACACGCGACTTAGGCATGTTTCACTTCCACCCTGCGAGCATTCCGCTCTAACGCCCCACTCCAGCCGGCCAATGAAGGCAAGCGGAGGCGGAGGGCCTGACCGACTCTCGGGGGAACTCGGGTCCGTGGTGTCGCTACACACCAACAGCTCGCCACAAGCTGCCCTGCGGGTTAGCTTCGGGATGATAGTAGCCCGTGGTGTCGCTACGCACCAACAGCTTAAAGAACTGCCCATTGTTATAAAAATATCTAATCTGATCTGATCGAAATTAACCGTTAGAGAAATTTGAAAAAAAACCGTAACATTCAACTGTGCATTCAGAATGTTGACGCTACAGGGAACCACAGGTTAATATCAGTAAGACAGGTTTTTTAATTCGTTTTATACTGTACAAGCTCTGATTAGCTTAGGGTTAAATGGCTATGTCTATAGTTTTAATTTTGTTATTTTGTAAACAATATATTTTGATTATAAGGTGTTTGAAACAGTGACCTTTAAAAATATAAAATCTGTAATAATTTCTAGGTAAGCCAAGCCCAGACCCTGCAGTCCCGGCCGGCGTCGACCGCGTCCACGGGCTCCGCGCTCTCGCTGAAGGAGAGCGTGGCGCGCGCGCCCGAGCCGCTGCCGCGCGCGCGCTCGCGCACGCACATGGTGCAGGGCGTGCCGCAAACCACCGTCTAAGAGGTACACATCCCGTCACGTGACACGAACGCTGGTCCGCCTATACTCGGTTCAGAAACTCGTGGCAGACCGTGCAATAAAACGTGGAAAAGAGTCATGCTCTCTTTCGCACTTACGCTGTTTATGGAGGAAATTAAAAAAAAACGAAGAGATGCACGTTGTCAGTAGGCTTAAAGTGAGGTATTTGAAATAAAATATTTATGTAGTACTATTTAAGTAATTTTACTGCAAGACGTGACTTTGTGTTTATACAATACATTTACGCTCAATATAGGGTAACCTGCTGTGTAAATATCTTTAGGTGATTTGCACACATTTATGCAGCGAAGACGAACGCACATTGCAAATTATTGACACGCATTTTGTGCGTGCGCATCTCTATTACAAAAGTGATTTATTGCACCGGCTGCCGCGAGTCTTTGCGTTGAGTATAGTGTAGGCGTTGGTTCTGCGCACGGGTACAGATGACGGTGTTGTTCGCGTCGACCTTCTAGTCCGCTCTGAAGTTGTTTCGCGCAAGCGCAATAACTATTATTCATAGGAAAAAATAGGAACGCGGGACTCGGGACAGCTTCAGAGTGGACTTGAAGTTTGAAGCGGTCTATACATACTACCAATTTGGCCCTAAATTCGCTCACTGCGCAGGTCCTATCCAGTGCTCTTTTCAGATGACGGGAATGATGTATTATCTAATAATAACACGTTGGTTAAGAGTGACTGAAAAAAAGATAATTTTAACGCGAATGCTCGAGCATGCGTAGAATATTGTTAAGATCAAAATGATTAGGAAGCTTTTATCTTTGATTATAACGACTCAATAAGCTAGCCCGCCTTTGGTATCTTAGGGTTTTGTTCCGAATGCTGTATTGGACGTGTGGTAAAAACACTATTTTAGGCAATTATTACGCCAGGGGTCCTTGCGAGATACCCAGTCTCTGCATTTTAAAGACATTGCATTTTCTTTTTACACGTGCTTTTTGCTATATTTTTATTCTTATATTGAATAAGATCATATACTTGTACCACCGCCACAAAAATAGATTTAGGTATTAGGAAAAAATTAATGCATTAAATTTTATCAATGTATAATATTAAACTTGTAACGCACTCAAATTATATGGCCATTTCCCGTTTTAGACTGATTATATTTTTCTATATTTACATAATTTTTTTTTTTTTTAATGAAATAGTTCAACGAGCTTTTTTAAACAAGTATTACATAAGGTTTTATTATGAATAACATAATAAATCAATAAATCATGCTTTATACCTGTCATTGTAATAGGATTTTAGAATGCAGCTTTAATGACGTAGCCACCATAAAACATCAATTAACCCTTAATAAGGCAAAGGTAAAATAGTTCCCACCCGATTTTAAACCTTAAAACTTGGGCATACAGGCGAAAACCTATGATTTTTTTCACAATGCGATGCCTTATTAGGGTTAAGTATAAATCTCTATTGGGTTACTCTTCGCTCGTTAATATTGACGGCGCTTAGTATCATTTAAAAATAGTTACGTCTGTGTTCTAAGACTGAGTTTCTAATAAAGTTCTTGCAAATCACGAGCGCGCGTGGATCTAACGAAATTGAACTTTATTGTTCGGTATTAAGAGCGTCGGCATGCGCGCTCGTAAAATGATTGTACTATGCATGCTTACTACTCATTTTATGCCTGCATTTAAGTATTGGTAGCTAAGAAACAAACCAGTATTTCAAACAATAATTTACTCACATTAAGTATAGGTTTTTTCATTAAAGTAATAGAGATTTAAAATCACAGTTACGGCAGTTTCTTTAAACATAAAATTGGCTAAAGAATTTTAGTACTAAGTACTACTTTTTGTATTATAATAAGGCTTGCTTTTAGTTTAAGTGCATTATTGCGTGAACTTTAAGTTACCTCAGAGGTATCGAGCAATTTTTATAATAAGGTGAATTTAAGTGATAGTACATTAAAACATGCACCTACCTTTGGAATTAAAAACCTGTACGCAGTTGGATAGGTTTGTCATGGCTGAAATATACAAATGTGCAATAATCATGAAGTATACAATAATGAAATAACAATTTAAAGTTTCTCAGTGTATTGTTTCACTGAGGCGTTAATTGTCAGTCTTTCTTAAGAGAGTGAGAGAGATGTATTACAATACCAATAAATTGGCGCATGCGTTATAATTCCTACTAAGTTTTAGTCGTAAGTACGTAAATTAAATAAATGTTTGTGATTGTGTCCGTCCATTTTTAGTGCAATTGTGTGTCTTCGTATAACGTGCCTTTGTGAAAGATTTATTATAAAAAAACATATTTATTGAAAAATATTGTGACGATGAAACGAAAACTGCCTTGTAAGGAAAATAAAAGTAATTTCAGTTTATAAATTGTATTTTTATTCATGAAATATAAATTATGTCGTCACATGCTTGAATAGCATCATAAAGCAATGCTGGCGAAACTTTTTTTGATTAGAAAACTCTACTAATTGTTCTATAAGTCCAGATTGATTCATAACATATTGCATGGCAATTATTAGTCATAAAACTGCCTATTTGCTATTTTAGGGCAATTAAAATATTTACCACCACGAAATCCACTTCTTGTTATTAGCTTGAGGTATCTACATAACATAAAAAAACAACTGACTGGCTATGCCGTAAAGCATTCAGTTCTCGCAGCGGCAGACGTGCGGCAGCCGCGCGGCAGTGAAGGGCGGCGCGCAGGCCGGCCCGCACACGCGCGCCGCCTCGCGGCTGCCGCGCGGCAACAGGCGACCTGGCCTCTCCATCAGGTCTACCACGTAGTTAGCGCGAAGAAGACCGGCCGGGTAGTTCTCTTCGCGGTTTAAGTGCTCACCCTGCGTAAGACAGATTACTCAGCAAAGGCCTTCTTAGGCGTTGAAATCATGACATCGCTACTTCTGATAGGGACCAGAGGTTGCCAAATGCAAATTTGAAGAACACTCGACCTGGAATTTGTAACCAAGACGGTTAGTCTAGTTTTCCGGATTTTATCGCAGGCCCAGCAAGGTTTATGGGGGATTTATTAAAAAAAGTGACGGACTAGCATGTGGCTCAGTGGCAACAGTGGAACGACTACAATCAGACATTAAACTACACGCTAAGTCGGGTAATAGTATAGATATGATCACCCCGGCCGAAGTTTGATAATGTGTTTCCCCAACAGGCCCGGTCTCCACCAAAGAGAAGAGATTTGTATTGATCACCATCAGATTTCGTCATTTCTACAATTTACAGTGAAATGTGGAAATAAAAAAATCTGATTGGTTATCAAAACACATCTCTCCTCTCCGCATTGGTGGAAACCATGCCTTTATGTTGCTTAAGAACAATTGGTTTCGAGTGTGAGGCAAAGTATCTCACCGGCTCCAACTCGGGCACGGCGACCTCGCACCACGCGTGCGCGCTGGTGGCCCGGTGCAGCGCGCACGGCAGGCCGGTGCGGTCCGCCAGCGCTTTGTAGAGCAACGCGCGTTCCAGCGCGCCGCCGCAGCGCACCCAGCCGAGGCCGACCACGGGGGATTTCAACTCCGCCTGGAACGCTTTGAAGCTAGAATCACAGATTACAGGCTAGAATACGAAACTCACTCTACACCATGGGCTGCGGTCCGAATTCAACAAAAATGCGTTTCAAATTGGTGTAACTATAACATCACATCATGAAATTTTTTTGTTCCTGCAAGAAATCAGGTAGCGTAATCCAGCTTATCATTATAATTGGGCAAAATATTTTTTTGTTTTTCACCCTGTACTGTCACAACGGAGACTCCTTACTTTTTTACTCGTTCGTGGCTGTCAAATGTGCTTTGTAATTTGAACCGACGCGCGACGCGAGAAGAGCAATAAAATGTCGATCTGTAGAAATTCGATTCTAGAGTTAGGCTATCAAATTTAATAATGTAAAGACTTAACAAAGTCAGGAGAAAAATAAAACCGTCTATTCGAGGACCTGGGGACATTTGAACTTCGGAGGGGGGCCCTCAGGAACGCAGGGCCCTAGGTACGTGCCTAAAGTGTTAAATGATAAGAGGTGCCTGAACAAAGGTACCATAATATCAGCTAAATGCAAGTCCACGCTGGCCACCGAGCAGTCCCGCTCCTGCGAGAGCCCGCTCATCTGCTCCGCCACGAACTCTGCTAACAGCGCCGCTCGCTGCTTCAACGACGACGACACTTCCGCACACTTGTCGCGATATCTGAATTAACGTTATTAATAAATATCTGAGACATTTCACAGGATAATCTGACCCCAAACTAAGCAGAGCAGTGTGTTGTGAGCAACGGGCGCCAAAGACATTCCTCTACCTACATACTACAGTAGACAATAGCTGTACTACCTACACCCAGGCACCTTAAAACCTATAAGTAACGTTTTAAATAAGTCACTGGAGTTCATATATAAATAGTTAGGGCCTGTGAAAGGATATTTATATCAACTTAAATAACTTCCAAACGATGCATTATTTTTCCTTTTTTATTCGTAAACTAATTTAAACTACCTAATTAATACTAAGTTCTGGATAAAATATAATAAAAATACGCCTAACCGTTTCAGAGATCCAGCAAACACGCAAACGTTACCGCAACAAAATCTTGAAAATCTTCGCAACCATAAAACTGAGTAATCCAAATTACCTATATCGCAATATTCACCACGTCTAGGCCATTAATTATGTAACTAATGCTCCTATTATTATAATATACCCATTCAGTAACAAAACATTGCTGGCGTAACGTTACCGCAGCAGAAACTGTTTTTTTCAAATATTTTACAAATTATCAACAAACAAATTTCAAAATCTACATAAACATTTACAGGAGCTGGCCAACTAATTATCTGATGAACTAGAATGTCGATTTCCGACATTATTCTGCTGGAGTAACACACTTACGAAAAAGGTTGCGACTTGAATGCATAAGCTGGGTGGGGGGGGAACCGAATCCACGACCCATGACACAGCAGACAGAATCAGGTTACCTACCAACCATTCATTGCACCGACCGGCCAGTAGTCAATTGTTTCCTGAATGAAATAAATAGAGATTAAGACAAAAAATAAATTCGTATTTACCTTACTTCATAATGTGCATTTTCTATCTCAAAGTAGTGTAGTGATTTCACGCTGAAAAAAAATTCCAATTCATTATGTACTGCGTAACAACACATTATAGTACGACCGTCTAAATCAGTCTTCGCCTGCGCGGTACAGGTGTGCGGGGTTAGGGCGACAACGGGGACCGAGAGAGGTGCGGGCGGCAGGTGCATTTTTGTAACAACTCAGTACGCTCGCTACACGGTTAGCGATCACTCGTGTTGATAGTTCTGGACGCTTTACGACAGTTATACATGAGATTACATTCTCAAGATGAGTCGAAATATCTTCGGACATAAAATTAATAGCCAGTGCAAGCAAATGGCTTTTAACGTATATGAATATTTTAGAAAAAAGAAACTGGATCCAAATTCCACTGAATATCTGCAAGATATAAATTTGAACAAAACCGTAGCAGAGGTTACTGGACTATCGGATAAATCTGTATCTAGAATTGTACAACAAAGGAGACTATTGAAAGATAACGAAATATTTAAATCACCAAAAAAACCAAAACAAGTGCGCAGAAAAAGAGTTGAAATAGACGATTTTGCAAAAGGAGTAGTAAGAAGAAAAGTCTCGTCAATTTTATACAATTCATAAAAAAACACCAACTCTAAAAACTTTGAATGTTATACTTAGAGAAGAGAATATATTACACTGCGGAATGGAATATTTAAGGCTATTATTACATGATCTTGGTTTCAAATTTAAGAAATGCGGATCCAAAAGGAAACTTCTTATCGAACAGCCAAATATAACATCATGGAGGTGGAAATACCTACAGTCTATAAAAAAATATCGTAGGGAAGGAAGAAATATTATATATCTTGACGAAACTTATGTCAATGCGTCTCATAACGTATCAAAGTGTTGGCAATCAAAGGATGAACACGGCGTGCTGTCTAATATCGGTAAAGGGGACCGTTTGATCATTGTTCATTGTGGAGGCCAAACTGGATTTGTAGACGGGGCACTTGTAATATTCAAATCCAAGTGTAAAACAGGTGATTATCACGATTCCATGAATTTTGTGAATTTCATGAAATGGATAAATGAAAAGCTGATGCCGAATATACCACCAAATTCTGTCATAGTGATGGATAACGCTGCTTATCATTCGGTTCGAGAGGAGAAAAAGCCGAGTATGGCTTCTACTAAGCCAGCTATGCAAGCATGGCTACGACGACATGACGTGCCATTTGATGATAAACTAAGGAAGGATGAGTTATATAAATTAATTAAAAGGCATTTCACAGAAGACATTTATAAAATTGACGAGTTATTAAAAAGAAACGGACATGAAGTGCTTCGTTTTCCCCCTTACCATCCAGACCTGAACCCCATTGAGCTAGTCTGGGGTGATGTTGAAGGACAATTAGCTCAAAAAAGTGTCGACTCTAATTTGGACCAAAAAAAAAGTATATTAGAGGGATTATTTGCTGAATATTCTGCAGAAAAGTGGGAGCATTGCGTTAACCACGTAATTAAAATTGAGGACAAATACTGCAAACATGATGGTATTGTAGATGATGCTGTTGATTTTATTATTAATGTGCAGAACGATTCTGATGATTCTGAGGATGGCTACTCCGAAAGTGAAGAATATTGATATGGATATATGTGAAGTGATATTGATATGGACATATGTGATTGATTTCGATGATTTGATTTTTGGTTTTGATGATTCTTGTAATAAACAATATACTTAATAGTCCTAAGTATTAAATAAGTTGTTTCATTCAAATTTGCCGTCACATAAATCTTAAGAACTGTCTATTACGCATTTCACCTCATGTGCGTAATGCTTCGCGCGCCCGCCCCCGCACCTCTCTCGATCCCCGTTGTCGTCCTACCCCCTCACCCCTGTACCGCGCAGGCGAAGACTGATTTAGACGGTCGTACTATGGTTGAAAATGACTTAAATTGTTTAGTGAGAATTATTATTTCATTATGTATTAGACTGACCAGTGTTGTAGCCGTTTTCACTGCAAGGCTGTAAGCGTACCTACTTGTACCTAACATAGGCAATAATAGGCATCAAATTAACCAACGTGGAGCTGTACAAATGTTGGAGACGAGATGCCAGATAAAAAAAGATGAAAAGAAAAATAACTTACGGATCACCAAACCAAATACGCAGTTTGAGCAAATACGAGCGAAGGTTGTGATCGTCAGGAAGCACTGGAACACGTAAGCGTGAAGAGCTCGCCCCCAACTTCGATTCCGATGCGTGGTCTACAATAATTTGATAAAATGACTATATGATTTATGACAGTAGATAGCAGATAGTGCTGTTTCCAAAAACATAACAAAGGTTAAAAAGTTTCCCAATGGACTGGAGAACTGATCAAATGCGATAGATAAAGAAGACACCAAAGCTAAACCACAGATTTTTTGATAAGCTACATTTTTTAGTGTGTATGATACATTCAGAACAAACTAAAAAGATCACTGAACCCTGCTAGCTGCTTTTTAATAATAAACGGCCGATTAAAATAATATTAAACATCCTGGGTCCGTATAACAATCTTTTGGCACTGTCGCGGCGTGACCAATTGCGGTTCTAAAATGCTCACTGTGTATAGACTAATACTAAAAGTGAGCATTTTAGAACCGTGAAAGGTCGCGCTGCCAGGGTGGCGGGAGATTGTAATACGGCCCTTGGACTAAAGTATTGAACTAGGCGTTTTTATACGAGCTGTTCATTTACTGCTTTAATTATTTTCTGGTTCAGATTTTCAAGTTTGACTAACTACCTCGGATGATCCTTCGAGCCTGATAAACCACTTCAACACTCTTAACTTACAGGGCGATCTTATATCCAGCCCAGAGGCTACATCGTAGGGTGGCTGGTGGAACATGCAGATGAAGACGGGCTCTTTGTGAGGTGGCTTCTGTTCCATGATCTCCTGAATAGTAGGGAACGACTCGCCTAGACGTTTCTGTACGTAGAATCCCTCCTGTAGGAAATACTCTACTTTTATCGTCAACTGTCATGGGTTACTTACGAGAGGTCTGAAATAGCAGATACCTACCTTGGTAAAATCGTTGATGTCCAAACGTCCAGTGTAAGCGAGCTTGGCCGAGGGGTGGTGACTGAATATAGCTTCTAGGGCCGGCTCCCACGCCCCAACCACATATCTTGCTAGTTTATTCCCCACCATGCTGAAATCGTGTACATAGGTAGAATAATATACCAAAGCATTATGTTAACCTGGCGGTTTCCTAGTATTCAAAACATAATAGCTACTAACTAGTGTATAGTTCCCAATTCCAAGTAAACATCTGCGCCTTCGTCCGTGACGCTGCAAGCAATCAAAGTGCACAATGCAGTTCGGAGACCGATGTGCTCGATTCGAAGGTTCTGTGATACCACCTTCAAGAAAACCAATGTGTCAAATTATTCGTAGGTACCAACTTACATCTAAGCAGTTCATTAGTTGATATCAGCAATAGGTTAAAATTGGTAACCAGATAGATAACTTCATTGAAATATGTTAGTAACATACCTCTTCACCTTTACGTGAAGTGAACAACTCTTTTGCCATGTCATCAGCCATCAACCCACTGAGAACCGTGCACGTCATAATCTTAATGTTTGTATCGATTCGCTGCAAATCAAAAAAATTAGCTAACTTTTAAGCCTTATCTTGAAGCACGATATAAATTAAATCGGTTATTAACCATCTACATAAAAGAGGGGTGTACTAATAATGGTTGCAGAATCTCGTAAACCGCGTAGAAGTAAGTAGTTCTCTAGATGTTTATTGGAGAGTGGTACCTACCAACTGAGCCTATTTTTGGCCTTGTATAAAGATGAGAGTAAACTAGTTTTACTTTACAGCTTTTTCTGATGTTTATTTCAGAACCAGCAAACGAACCTGCATGATGTTGAGTAGCTCCTGCATAAACTCAGGGTTGAGCATAGCTTTCGTGCTGACGTGATAGTTCTGCAGGTTGATATAACACTGCACCGCTAGACGCTGGGCTTCTATTGGCGTGTCTTTGTCTATTACACAATACATCAATTGGGTTAGTGACAAGATCATATTGTGTTCGATCGTTGCTAGGATCAAAGCTTTCATAGATACATACACATACATACCATCACAACTCGTCAGAGACAAGTGACTGATGTTGCCTTCATGGTGAACGGAATACTCAGAAGCCCACTTTTCACCAGTAAACTAGTATTAGTAGAACCTATTATTACTACGAAAAAATATTCTACCATAGAAGAATGGTATCAGAAATTTAACAATAAACACAAAGATGTAGTTCGTGCCAGATTTGAACTCGGGGCTACACGATCCACGATCTAAGTTGGGGTGCTTATCCCCTAGGCCACGACGGCCTACGGCCACTTAGGCCATACAGTTAAAATTTGAACTACTGCAAATAACCATACATTTCTTGTTGATGTTCCTCAAAGACGCAAACGTCTTCGGCTCAACAAGGCTGAACGCAGCCTTCGGTATGATTCGGCAGAGTTCTGCGAGCGCGCGCAGAGAGTTCATACGGATGTAGAACCACACCGCAGCGTCGTCACCAAGAATCGCTGTGAGAATGATGAAATAATATGATATACGTTTTAGAAAATGGTGGTTTATACATTAACATGTCGAACAAAAAGCAGTTCCCACTAACATAATATAGATAAATCTTTAATTTATAGGCCCGATAATGCTACCCTGTGGTACACCAAGAGGTATAAGGCTAACACGGTTTTATAACATGTTCTGTTTATGCGCCAGACAAAACACCACTTGTCATGGTCTCGAAGTAGGGATAAATATTCCCGTGTAGGTACAAGGTACCAGACAAGAAATCAAGCCAGGGGCACGGCGTCTCCCTGCACACCTAGACCAGAGTCAATTCAGAAAAGATCGTTTCCTGAACTGACCCGACCGGGAATCGAACCCAAGACAAAGCGGAACTCGAGGCGAGAAACCGTGCTACAGCGCACTACGCCAATCGTGTCGTCAATTTAGTTGTAAACTTTCTTTATTAATTTAATGTGATAGAATACATAAATCCTTTCACCACAAAGAGCTTCAATGATGTTAGTGTCCGACATCCTGACAGCTGCGGGTAGTAGTTTGGTCATGTTGGCAACGCCCATCGCAGCATCTGCAAGTAGTTCTACGTTCGAACTAAGAAGCTGATGACAGAACACTAAATCCGTGCCAGTTTGATACAATGCCTAGAGGAAAGATAAGATATTAAGTAAACAGTAAGAAATAACAGAACTGAGAAACAAAAAGTATAGCATGATAAGCTTTTTTTCAGGTAGAAAAGTTTTAGTTCAAAAGTATTTGCTCTCAAATTGGTCAACAAAAGCAAATGCCTTCAAGCATGGAGAAGAGGTTACTCAAAAAAAGTACGCACATCTCTTCCATTAGATGTGAAAGACATCTTGGTCAGCACCGCCAGGCAGTGGGGCTTCATCGCTGGCAGAGCCATCTCTAGGTAAGCCAGGAGCCTCAAAATGCAGCCGGACTGGTATAGATGGGCAGCGTTCTCCTCAGTCTCGACGTAGTTGCGGAGTACGCCCAAGACTTGGGTGTGCACATCGCGAAACTCATATGACTGGTAGAAATAAGTTAAAGTTGGTTGGTTTGTTTTTTAACTATTTCCTCTACATCAAGTGTCACCACTTTTTTCAATTTTAATCTGAAGGAAACAAACACACGTTTTGTATCCTTCAAAGTGAGATTTTAATAACTCTACTGATACGCCTTTCAGTGATCCTCCTAGTCGATCTTCTGCTAGTTAGTCTGGGGCTAGTAGTTCTACGCGGCTTTGTTGAGACAGGGTAGAAAATTAGTAAAATGACTCAAACATATGCAGAAAGGTCACCTCCAATATATCACAAAGGTCCAGTACTCCAGTGGAAGCTCTAAAAGTCCTCTGGACCACCTGGTCCTTATAACGGCAGATCAACTGGTCCACAGTCCTGAGCGCCGCATGTTGTATCGCCAGATACTTGCTCTGCATCAACGCCAGGAGAGACGGCCAGCTGAACTGCTGGTTCTTAGTGACTTCGGAAGCGCAGACTGGGTCGTCCAAGAGGTTGCTTAATGTCTGTGAAAATTATATCGTTACTTAGGAAAATTTTTAGCTTGCTCTTTCAAGTGTAGAACCAAAACCAAAGAAATGCGATTGGAAAACCTGTAAGCAATTCTTCTGAACATCGGGGTCAAGGCTGTTTTTCATTCTCGAGAAGAGGCTACTCAGTATGTTAGCGGAGACAAGCTGTTCACATCCAAGAGGCTCTCTGGTCAACTCCGAAAGGACCAGAGAAGCAAACTCTAGTACAAACACATCCTCCATCTGTAAGCAACGAATTTAACCTTGAGGATTTCTGAAAAACCTACTTGGTGTCATATTTCTATTGTTCAGGTTTTTGCATTATGCAATAAATTATTTCTCGCCTTAATGGCTCAATTTGTTGTGCGAATTCCCATTCTACATGTAGGTACCTATATCGGCAAAAAAATCTTACCTACACTTTTATTGTAATGTATTTGGACCAAAGCTTAATATTTGACCTGTTGCATTCGTACTCCAGGCCTTTCCTTCCTCTTTCCAAATTTTCACCACTATTAATATTTTTATAGTGCTTTTAACTCGTCCCTACTTCTATGATCCCTTCACCTCCACCCTTCTCAAAATCCAGAGTGTATACCTTGACCAGCATGACCGCGATCTTCCTCAGATTCTGCGAGTTAACGAGCACCTGCTCCGGTCCTCGCGGCAGCTGGCAAAGTTGCGCCAGAGCTTTCAAAGCAAACCTCTTGATGTTCAGCTCCGGGTGTTCCACGTGCGGCAAGATGAACCGGATGGCGTCCAGATTGTAAAGAACCATTCGGTTGTACATGTCTTGTGCTGAAAACTTTGTAATTGCTCGGAGGGTCTGTGGAATATATCAGAGAGAGGGATCTTCGTTATCATATAAATTATCTGGATAAGTAACTCTTATCCGTGAACATAACAGCAGTTACCTGGCATAGTATCTCAGGTTCTGCTGACTCCAAGAGTAGTATAGAAGTGTGGGCACTTTCTGGTGTTATAGAATAAGGATGAAAGGTAAGATCCTTCTTATCAGCAGAGCGGTTCTCCCGTTCTTTTTGAAGTGGCTTCGCCATAGTGCTCTTCTGAAATAAATCTCAGTCTCAGACAAAGAGAATATAACCACTACGGTTTAGTCTCAGACGCGTTTCAAATGTGGCATTTATAGGTGTCGTGACTGTCGTGGACAAGTCGTGTCAATTCGGCAAAGTGCGTCAAAGAGTACAAAGACTCAAATTTTCTGAGGAGGTTGTGTGAGAGCCAAGCCAAAGCATTTAAAAACACAAAATGAAATATTTGTGTAATCTACTTATTTAGAAAAAATGCCGGAGTTATGCACTGTTTGAGCAGCACAATAGATATAAGTACTCGTGAAAATTACAATTATTTATCAAAGACCAATTCCTAATTTAAACAACATCGCCTTTCATGACGTTTCAAAACTGTCATTATAGTGATGAAGTCATGTCGTATTTTATAAATTAGATTTACTTACCTTTATGAACTATGTATAGGAGAAATATATTTGTGCGGTCTGTAGGAGGATGCGCTCGGAAGTTTAGGGCTCTTCAAGAAGTATGGATACTGCCATGGTGGGGAAGTGGAGGGCTATCCTCAGCTCCCTTATGGGCTTTAGACACACTGGTACTGGTGGTGAAGCTGTGCTCTACCTGTGTCATGGCTATTGTAAGAGTCTTGATACCACCAGCTATGAAAAGCTTACACGGGGAGACAGTGCTGGTGAGTCTAGCTAGGCCGTTGATGGTTCCAATTTTTATCAGTCTTTCTTTTATAATATTTTTACTACCTACAGATAACAGGAGCAGGTAATGGCTTAGGCCGCGAGTTAGCCCTGCAGTTGGCTGACCTAGGCGCCACAGTCATCTGCTGGGACAGTGACGCAAGGCGAAATAATGCGGTCATTGATGAAATACGTAGTGAGGATGGCGATGTAAGATTCGTTTAAGTTTTAAAACATTTGTTTCGATTTTAGATAAGATGAGAGAGGATCTGACTTATTTCCTTGTTTTTCAGTGTTTTGGCTTCACAGTAGACATAACGGCGCGGGAGCAGGTAGCATCACTCGCAGCACGCATGCGTAGACAGCTAACGGACGTATCGATGGTGATCAGCAACGCGGGCGCCTTTACAGGCGCCCCCTTCAACCACTTGAGGCCTGAGTCTATTGCAAAGATTATCGAAGTTAACCTGCTGGCGCATTTTTGGGTGCGTCCCGTTTATTCACCCATTCAATTAAAAAGACCAGATGTAGGAGTGCCCTCAGTGATATGGACTAATTTTATGTAAAACATGAAAATTATTCGAGCTGACTTCTGGCTTCACGGAACAACATACAGGATGCTCAGGATATTATAGTGTGAAAGCAGAGGATTTGCTCATGTCTTCTACCGCTGCAGTATCCTTTGATACGTCTTATCAAAGTCATCAACAAAACGACGTTTAAAATTACTTCTACTCGTTTTGCAGATAATCCAAGCATTTCTGCCAGGCATGGTCGATAGGCGCCACGGGCATATAATTGCAATAAACTCTAGCGCTGGTTTGATGCCTTTCTCTGACATGATCCCGTATTGTGCTGCGAAGTTTGGGCTAAGAGGTAGGTTTCACATAACTAACCGTTCTCCTTTGTACCAATTCCTAAACCCACCATGTCATAAACCAAGGTCGAAACTTGCAAGGCTATTTGCTAATTCTGATCAACTTTGAACATGCCACTATGAAGTACTGTCTGAAGGGACAAGTATCACAAGCACCTATTCGTATTTATATATTATAAGCAAGACCGTAATTTGCTGAAACCAATACTACCTACTTACTCATGGGATGACAATTTTATCCTCTTCAGGTCTAATGGACTCGATCACAGAAGAGTTAAGATTGGATACTTGGACTAAGAACATCCATATAACGTCAGTCTACTTGGCAACCGTTTCTACGGGATTTTATCCGCCGCCCACGCATCGATTCACCTCACTTTATTCCGAGATTAGTGCCAAAGATGCAGCTGAAATAATAATTCGAGGTGAGGTCTTCTTGATATGCTGGCCCGTTTATCTTGTTTAACCGGGAGGGAAATAAACGGGTTGGGTAGTTCAGAATCTTAAGCTGATTTCTCATGTTGCTTAACATAAGAGGCTCTGGCGACCAAACAATGGCAGGATAAGTATAAGGTACTTAGCCGCCAAGTCGCAGTGAGACGGTATTTCCTGCGTTTACCAATTAAGCTAGTATTACGAGTAGCATCTTCCTATTTGAATCTATGAAATCCTAAGTTGAGCAGTGGACGTCCTAATAACTAACTGACGATGATAGGGCATTTAGTCTTCGCCCCCTTCAATTCACTCACATGCCATTTAAACTTTGAAAACCAATTTATTTACACGTAACATTTTGTTGCAGGAATCCGCAAGAATCATGAGAGTATAAGCATACCCTCATACATGAGATGCCTCATCCAACTCAACAACCTTATGCCATACCGAATAAGGATCATTTTCACAGACTTCTTCAACTTCGGCCACAGAGCTTGGTTTTGCTTCTGCTAACAACTTGCAAGGGACATTGATAGATAGTTAATTTGTGAAAAGTTTACAATATTTGTTTGAAGTTAAAACTTTAGTTATGCGTTATTTTAGTAAATAACATTAAATCTTCTATTTTTTTAAATTATTTTTTAATAACTCATTGCTGTTCGCGGAAGGTAGCTGCTCAGAAGTTTATAGCGGACTAGCTTCTGCCTGCGACTTCGTCCACGTGGAATGGTGATATATAGCCTATAGCTTTCTTTCGATAAATGGGCTATCTAACACAGAAAGAATTTTTCGAATCGGACCAATGTAGTTCCTGAGATTAGCGCGCTCTAGCAAACAAACAAACTCTTCAGCTTTATAATATTAAGTATTCTGTTACCGGCAACAAATTATTGGTAGTAAAACAAGCTATGAAAGGTATCTCACCTGGTAATGCCCTACATACAGAAGTACACATTTTGTTGGTTTGATGATGAAATAGGGCCCTTCGTAGCGTAGCTGAAAGCATTTGCCGTCTAAAACGGTGAGATACCAAGTGTGACGTTTCAGTACTTTTTTACACTGCAAGCTGCCATCGTGCAACAGTATTCTAGCTAGGTTAGTTACACCCACAGACGAAGGAGAGAAACAGAAGTATCAGTATATGAAATTTTGCGCCAGCGGTTCCGCCTACGTAAACTATTTCTTTGGTTAAAATATGCCCTAAAGATAAAAATATAGCCTATCTTAATCGCTGATAATTTAGTAAAAGAATTTTTGAAATTGGTTTAGTAGATTTTGAGTTTATCCATTACAAACATATTTGTCAATAATGGATAAACTCAAAATCTACTAAACTAATCTACTTAATAATAACAGTGTACATCTGCATAATATTGGTAGTTAGGGGTTTACATATACCCTAATACTTATTTAATTAAATTCCTTATTTATTTGACAAAACATAATGAACTTTAAATTTTACACTTATGCACATTAACTGTAAAACTATCAACAGTCTGTCCACATCTCTCACACATGATCACTTTACTATGCTCCATAGCATGCCCATTTCTTGTTGCTTCGTCAGCAAACCGTTCAGAACATATACCACAAATATGTTCCTTCAGCTTCTCATGCTGTAGGGAGTGACGTTGAAGTGAGGCAGGGGATGAAAAACTTTTACCGCATGATTCACATAAATGCTTTCTGGGGCTTACTTTTAATGTCTGCATATGCTTTTGCACATGTAAGTAAGTTTCTTTGCGATCTTCTGATGTGAAGCTGCAAACCTTACATCTGAAAAAATAATTATTATTACATTATAAATAAATAAATAAATAAAAAAGCCCTTTATTCCAAGTTTCCAGTTGTTACATTTTAGTTTTTCTGTATTGGTTAGTATGTTCCTTAAAGTATTTAGTTAGTGTTATGTTTTGGTATTTACTAATTATTTATTTAATTTGGACCCCTCTTCGGGTGTAGGCCTCCTCCAACTCTCTCCATTACATTATATGGAGTAAATTAAGTAGAGGTGGTGGTGTACAGGGCGACGACATCAACCTTTGCAAACTGGGTCTTAAGTCAGCTGCGTAAGGTGTCCCTATGTAAAGCTTTGCATGAATGCTCGGAGTATCGAGCATGCTTGCTTTATAGTAATAAAAGGTGTACTTGAAACATGCGATTAAAAGAAGCAAATCTTCCTACAATGCACTCATAGACATTGTTGTTGTAAATGCTGTTCCTACAATAGAGGACAAAACATTTAATATGCGCTGTTTCAAATGTAATACTGTGAGGTGCATGCTAAGAAAGAAGATTTGAGAGAATATAGAGGATTCCAGGGGTAGCAATAGCTTACCTATACAATGAATTATTTAGCTGGTCATGTGTCTCTTTTTTATGATTGGTTAAAGCTTCATCTCCAATAAATCCATGACTACAGATGTCACAGATCCTCTCCTCAGCTTTCAAGACATGTTCTTTAGCATGCTGATACAGATGAAACCGTTCATTGAAGGCCTTCCCACATTCCTTACAGCGATAACTACACCCCATAATGGCTCCATAGTCCACATGACACACCTTATGGTGCTGACTCAGCTTTTCTTTGCTTTGAAATTGTTTCCCACAGTTGCAAGTGAAAGGTGATAATGTATTGTGAGTAAAAGAATGCTGCTGCATTTGCTGTTTCGAATCAAACCGTAAATTGCAATGTATGCATGTCCGTGATGCATAGTCACAAACACTCAAGTGTTGAGATAGTTTATGGATGCTATCAAATTTAATTTCACAAGCAAAACATGTCAGTTCATCCTTATCAAGCATTTTCATTAGGAATGGTTTTATTGTTTGGTTAATAGTCAGTGAAACAGTTTTGACTTTAGGTTCTATCTTCTTTGAAATTATTTCTTTCACAATTTCTATGTCTGAATCCAAAACATCAATCTCCATATTTATATCAGGACCATTATTACTATCCTTTTTTAATTTCTTAGGTGAGGGAGTTTTAGTTTGTTTAGTATTTATTGAGTTCTCGTTTCTGTCTAATAAATTAACTATGGACGGTATATCCTCTTTACCCAAGTTGTTTAGATATTCTTCTATATTCGCAGTGTTATTCAAGAATTCTAAAAGCGAATCTGAGTTATATTCTGAGTCTGGTAATGGTTGTATAGGAGTTTTTGTTTCAGAACACTTTTTGGCTTTCTCCAGTAACGCAGAGTCGAGCCAATCTTGTGAGCAGCGAGCGTTTAGTTGAAAGTTGTAAAAATCATTGAGTTGGCTAACACAAGAACCGCAAATAACTTTTGGAAGACCATCGTTGTTGCTCACCGAAATAGCAAGACAAGATTTCAAGTGTAAATGTACTGTAGGATCACCAAGTATAGACACGTGTTCGTTATCCACATCCAGACATATTCGACAATAGTTTTGAATGTTTTCATCCATTTTACAGGCCCTTTACTTGATTTTGGAATGATAGAATACCGGACACAACAACAAAACACAAAGTCACAAACAACAACTTATATCGGCAAAATCAGATGATTTTAGCATTAGGAATATCGTTCTGAAATGGGATATAGAGCAATATTTCAAAGATTGGGTAGCCTCTGCTTGTCAAAATGTGCATCTGATGATTTATATTTCAGAACGAGATACTTCTGTAGGTCGACTGTCGAGGTCATATTTTTAGAAATCGTCATTGAAACATCTAAACCCTTTGCCGCATGAATGGGGACTATTGTTTCTTTGCTCACCAGTCGGCGCCGCGACTTTATAAGATTGGCGCCGAAACAAAGTTTTAAATCTTGAATCTCATTAAGTTTCATCATCATCCGTGCGGTATCCCGGTTGTGAACCCACATTGGTGTGTGGGGTCCTAGGGTCCGCCTTTCTTATGTTCTTGGCCCACTTCGCGCGGTCTTGTGCATCCTCAGTGGTGAGTTTGTTGGCACGCATGTCACCCTTGACGATGTCGAGCCACCGCTTCTTGGGTCGACCTCTTCTGCCGGTCCCCGGCGGAGGCGTCACGGCCAGACATTTGTTGCCCACGTAATTTTTTTATTTTTATTGCCCGTCAAGATGACCTCACTCCACCTGATGGAAAGCGGACGTGAGGCCCAGATATGAGGAGAATATAAATCAGAATCCCATTAAGTTTATTAATTATATTATATAACTATCATCATATCGAGTAGCTGTGCCGCAATGTTGTGCAGTTATTTCCGTTTTGTTCGGAAAAAAAGGAGGACACCATTTGGCAACATCAAAAGAGAAAACTGTTATAAAACAGTGGCGATTCGCAGGAATAACTATACTCCGACAAAACATTTTCGAGTTTGTATTTTAACCCCGAGGATTATGTGTTACCCAAACAATCAAATACAGAAAATCCTAAGTAATATTTCTTATTCATCCTGATTTGAGTAACTGTTACGTTAGTTTCATCTCTTTTAATCTACTGTTCACAAATTTTCAGCTACTCCTAAATTAAAGCCAAAAGTTGTACCTAGTAAATTTTCTTTGAACCAAGAAAGTGAAGAGAGAAAGGAAATTAAAAGAAAACGATCAGAAAGAGCTCATCAACGTCAAATGCTGTTTGAGGCCGCTTATTTTTGCGCCTCTTTTTCTAAATTCCGCTTTTAGAGCGTTCACATTCATCGCCAAATAATCCATACTTGCGACAAATTGCTCGAAAGAGATCACTTTTCAACAGGTAAATTAAAGAAAATATAATTTATGTCACGAAGGCCGCCAAAACCAGTGAAAAGTGAATGTTATTGGACCTCACGCGACACAAGCGCCTCTAGTGGCAAATTCACACGCGATAACCCCCGTTGATAAAACATTTATTTATTTATTTATTCTTCATTGCACAAATTAATGATACAATTGGCGGACCTAATGCCAAAGGGCTTTCTCTACCAGTCAACCACACGATCAAACAGATAAGTTAAACACGGTGCACGAGATTAAACTAAATAAATTACATTCAAAAACAACAACAGATGCTAATTAAAATACCAGAACAACAAAATGAACTTCAACATAAATCGATAAAAATAAACGTACATAAATAGATAATATAAATAAAACCAACCAAACCAACAACTGCTTGCCACAAAAAAAAAACTTAATAATAGCCATATAAACCCCTCAGAATAACCTCGTATTAACTTTGAACCACATTCACCTCACAGTGACTCAAGGACCCATCCCTAATGCGTGACCACCGATCCGTAATGCTTTCGAACAGCCACTTTAAACCTGTATTTACTAATAGATTTTCTTATTGGAACAGGAAGTTTGTCCCAAAGACGAATCGCAGATACAGCGAAAGAACTAGACATGAAACCGGAAGAATGAGAGGGCGTAAGAAGGGAAAGAGTATCTTCAGAACGCAGCTGACGACAATGTGAAGAATGAAGAAAATTGAAATTTACTTTTCAAATAAGATGGAGAATTAGGATCAAAAAGAATAGAAAAGAGAACATTTCAAATTCGAATGGACCTACGCTGGCGGATATGCATCCAGTTAAGTTTAGAGCGGAAAATAGAGACGTGGTCATATTTGCGCAGTCCGAAAATGAAACGTATACAGTTATTTAGAAGTCGATCCATTTTGTTCAAAAGCTCCTGTGAAGCGTGACTAAGACAGATATCACCATAATCAAACAACGGCAAGATAAGGGCTTGCAGAGCGCGAAGAGTCCCAGTTACTTAACTGCTCACTTCACTAATATGCTTGGTCCAGCTGAGAGAACAGTCCATATGAATGCCAAGATTTTTCACACAAGGGTAGTAAGGAACAACAACACCGTCCATTACAATAGGTGAAACTGCGCTCATATCAAGCTTCGCCAGTTGTCGTGAGCCACCGATGATTATGGCTTGGCATTTGATAGGATTAACCTTGACTCCGAATTTGGCAGATCACTCAACAACGCACTCCAGATCGCGGTTAACTTGTCCAATAGCGCTGTTAATCTCAACAGTCCTTCTGCTTGTAGATATGTAGATCATCTGCGTAAAAATGGTGGGGGCATCCAAGTTCGCCAGCCAGAACGTTTATAAAAATTGAGAATAGTATAGGTGACAATATGCCACCCTGAGGGACACCAGTATCCAATCCTGACCAATCTGAGAGAGATTGTCCAACTCGAAAAACTAATTTTTAGAGTGTAGCCAGGAATGGAGGGAATCAGTTTGTCTTCTCCCTTTTGAAGCCACGTCTCATTCAATGCCAAAATGTCCGGCTTGTGCCTGCCCATTGCTACGAAAAATTCATCACGTCCTGTGTTTAGAGAGCGCAATCCATCCATCCATCCATCTATTTAGCAATCCTACGGACAAATGGTGTGGTTTATGTCGTGTCATTGTAAGTTAAGTATTATGAGGATTTTTAAACAGGACAGATGAAAAAATGGGGATTACAAACGTGCTTACATTTACGAACTGTAGTGATTGACAAGTAGTACACAGTGACATAATTTAAATACAGATTGAATGAATACAACAGACACACTATTGAAAAAATTGGCTTGGAAACAATTTATCTATCACACCTGAACATAAAAAAAAGGTTAAAAACATACATTTCAACAAAATGATAGTGGTTGTAAACAAACTAAAAATATGTAAGTAAAAATTATCATTTTCTGTCTGGTAGAGTAACTCCCACACCAAAAACACGCGCAACATCCTTTTCCGACTTTAATTGAATTGCTCTGCTTTCACCACAGTCTGTTTTTTTGGCGAAAATACGTCCTTCCTTAGTTCAGACGAATTTCCAGTTCGCAGCGCCTCCTGACTGCCGTGCCAGGTAAAATATTCTGCGATTGATTTTCGTCAATCGTTCATTGATATGGATTTGAAGAGGTTTGTCATCGGGCAGGGCAATACCACTGGTATCAAGACCCCTGCGAACTCGTGCATTTCGTAGTACATCGTCGCGTATTGATCGGCGAGAAAATCGCGCGACTAGAGGGCGCGGTCGCTGCTTGGCATCTCCTGCAGTACTGGTTAGGCGCTTCGGCCCTACCCGCTCCACGCTGACAACATCCTGGTCTATGATCGTCATTCCCAGTTTATTTGCTATTTACTGAACTAAGTGCATAGCTGACTCGTTCGGGTATTCTGGTAAGCCTGTAATTTCTACCTCATTCAGTAAGAGCGCCTGGTCTCGCGCATTTAGCTCCGAGTGCATTTGGTCGATATTGTCTTGCAGTTCTGGCCCGTTGGGCTGACAGGATTGATTGTTTGTTAGTTTAATTAGTTCTGCGGTGAGACAGGAGTTTTCAGTCTCCAGGACGTTGACTTTCTTATCCATAGTACTTAGGTCCCCCTTAAAACTCTTAATCTGGTCACACAGAAAATCGATAGTGTCAGAGAATTCTTGCTTTGATTGGTCAATGACACGTACAAATTCATTCTTAATTTATTTAAATATCTCATGCTTTGTGATACTTAGCTTGGAGTCAAGCTGCACAATATCTTGCCTTACAGTAGCCAACTTGGGATCCAACATTTGTGACAATGTTTCCATATTTACAATTTGACTTTCTTCAGCCGGTCTGCTTGAATTCGTAGTATGTAGCATGAGGTCGTCTATTTTGCTAGAATCTTCAAGCGAGGAGTCATCACATATCGACATTTCAGCGCAACCTGATTTTGGCGGGGGCTGCTCATAGTGTTTGCGTACTGGGGTTGGAGCCAGTTTGAGTTAACGCCGTGCAGTTTCTGCCTATAATAATCCTGAGGTATGTTGACACACGTATAATGAAATGCACCACTACAGTTGGCGCATAATAGCAGTACATCTCTGTTTGCTGGCTTCTTGCACGCTTCGCAATTCATTTTAGTGTCAACACTGTTCAAACGTTATTGTATTAGAAAATACCTCTCAGTGGGCCGTCTACTCGTAGCGCAGAGTCTGTCGTCGTCGTAGCAAATAAATAGACGCGACTTACGTATACCTACATATGGGTTTGTAGTTGGCTCTGCCCCACCTGCGTTGACGTCGCGTAGCTTATCTAGTTTCGTAGACGCGCAGGCTGCTCGTAGTAGCCCGCTCGGTTCTATGATCGGTTGCGTTTCGGGGATTTTCGGCAGCGGGGGTCAATGACTTCGGATGGCTCGCTTACCGATGTGCGCGTTGAGGCCGATTGATTCCTTGTTCGTTAGGCTGCTCGCCCACGTCCGATAATTGGTGACCGATTTTTTGTAGGAGAAAAATAGAACGTACTGATAGCAATGGAGCAACGCACACGTCCTACAAAAAGTAGGTCAGAAATAAAGTGAAATACAAAATCGGCCCGATTATCGGTCCCACAAAAAGTCTGACGTGGGTGTGCACCCTTATTGTTTATTTTGAAATTGTTTTTGTTACCATAGGGAAACGCTTCGTCGGATTTTAATTTGGTTTCCGGTGTTATGATGTAAACGCTACTATCTTTAATTTGACACTAGTAACAATTAGATATACTAATTTTTCGTACTCAAAAAAGAATATAATTTACGGAGCAAACGAAAACGATGTTGCCTCTTCAAACTGCGGCGACCGAACAATAAAGTAATAAAGACCTTGGGAACAGCCTTGGACCGCAGCGCCCAGCCGATCATCTCACGAGGGACACAGTCGAAGGCCTTCTGCATGTCTAAGAAAAGGAGATGCAGAGGTGTATTCTTCAGTCTGTATCCCCCATGAGCGTTCTTAAGGCAAATACGGGATCCATGGTCTCGCAACCCGGCCGACACTCCTGTCGAATCCGAGAGTCCACAATGCGCTCGAGGAACTTCATGGTTTAGACTTAAGGACATCACCTTCATGTCGCGATAATTGCTGAACTCTTGCACTGAGCCCTTGCCTTTGAAGACCGGCGTAATAATGCTCAGTCTCCATTTGTATTTGTTGTGTGACTGGGTGTTATAATTTAAGTATGTTTTTAGAAATATTTGAGTATGTTTATTAGTCTCTAATGATGATGATGATGATGATGATCAGTCTCTGATGCCCATAGTATGTACAAGCTCTGTTTAGTTTGGGGTCAGATGATCTATATTTGTAAAAAAAAAAATAGGTTATCTATGATGAAAATTCCCACATTTTTTCCTTGGGTCTTCCTAACTACACAACTTGCTTCGATGCGGGTTTTTTTTTTATTGATAGAGTAAATTCAAGAGGAAGGTTTATAAGTAGGTATAAAACATACATAACGGTAGAGAAACACTGATAATTTTAGAGGTTTTGTAATGTGATGTCTTAAATATGCACATTTTTTTGTGCTTACATTGCAAACGCTGGCTGAACCCTACGAGATAGATCAAAAAATGAACTGCAGTATTGTACACCTTAAAAAGGTCTACAAAAAAGTCCGCGACGGTATACATCTGTAGAAGGGGGGAGGCACGTGGGCGTTCGTTAGGATTTGGGGCGTCGCGTCGTCCATCATAAGAATCGTTGAAATAAGAGCCGGTCTACACCCTAAAGGTTCAATCAGTTCTATTCTGTTACAAAATAACACTCGGTAGCACTGTTGCAAACGGATTACCTTGGAACGCGGAGAAGTCGGATAGAGAGAGGTTGGCCACACAACCGCACTGCTTGCTGCCTCGATCGAAAGTCCCGCCATTTGCCGCAACGCCACGCGCGCGGCGCTGACAGCTGTCATAGCGGAGATAGTCATCTGTCAGTGACAGACTGACAGATGACTATCTCCGCATACCCCCAACTCGATTACAACTTGACGTTCTGTTGAGCAATCCACGACTTATATCTATCTCTTACGGATAACCCACAATAACTATTCTTTTTCTTTTACATATGGCTTATTTACAAAGCAATTATAAGCAATACAGCATTAATACTTATTATAATAAGTACCTACCTTAAATACATTGTGCATTTAATACCTATAGATCAATAAGACCCTTTGTAGCATGTAATTTATATGAATATTTTCGAAGAAATTACAGATTTAAACTTGCGAAAATAAACTACCGCGTCGGTCGTGTCCTGCGTACCTACTGCGTGCGTGACACTCGACTACATTGTCAACTCGGGTGGACCGAGCGTGTAGGTGAATTATGTAGACAGCATAATGTGCCCACACGTGAAGCTTGGCGTCCTATTACCTATACAAACAGCCGAACTTGAGTTGAGACAATCCGACTCAAGTCAACCCGAGTTAAGCTCAACTTGAGATAACTCGAGTTAGTAAATCGAGTTGACCCATCACTGATTGTCTTTCTATGCGGTAGAAGAAAGTAATAATAATGTTATTATTTAGGTCATGAATAGCTTTGATGAAAGAGAAAGTTTAGGGGTTTCCGCTGTAAAGAAGGGCTTAAAATTACCGACAAAATGTTTGATTAGCTGAATATTACATAATTAGTTTTGTCTGCTGCCCACAAGACATAAAATGATGCCCGTTTATCTTTATATTTCTTACCAAACAATTATGCGGAAGAGAATGTAATAATTACTGTAATGTTTCTGGCCAGAGTTTATTCTGCAAGAAGTAATTTCAAAGCTTGAGATTAAGTTAAAATCTTTCATTACGTAAGGTGAGGGTACATTAGTCAAAATAAAGTATTTCTAACAACTTTTATGTGAGCAATGCTTCTTCACCAAATAGTTCTATAAATAAGTACGCAACCATTTTTATCAGTTAAGCTACAGTTACACAGGCTCGTTTGTAGCATGCTTATAAGCATGCTGCAAACGAGCATGCTCATCTACTGACACACTTGCTTTTTATAAGCATGCTTTTTTTAAGCCTGCTACTAAATGAGCGTGTTCAAAGCAAAGGACTGTACACACATGCTTTTTAAGCACGGGTTGAAAATAGTGTTTTTGCGATAGCGATAGTTGACCTTGAAATTGAATATCAGTAATACTATCGATATCGACCCGTGACGATACTGTCAATAGTATCGATAGTGAGAATTATGCGATACTATCGACCTTTTGCGATACTATCGATAGTATCGCGCCATTAAAGTCGATACTATTTATGACTATCGACACCAATCGATACTATCGATAGTTTTGCTTTAGTAACTATCGAGGTATTTTCGATACTATCGACTGGAAATGAAACGAAACCTTTAATAAGCTTGCAATATTATCCTAAAATATTCGACTATCGATAGGGCAAAGCTATCGATAGTTTCGATACTATTGATACGCATCCTATCGTTAGTTTCATAGCCTAAATTAAAATAAACATAGCCTATGTCACTTCCTGGGGCCGTATTATCATCACATTATAGCCAGTCAAATTAATTTCCTAAACTGAGCGTAGTGAGCTATTTCCTAAATGAATTCTTACATTTTCAGCCAGTCAGCGGTTACCTGTCAATAAAAATGCATCCCCTAGGCCAGATATTTACTGACGAAGTTGCTCGCTACCCTCAGCTTAGGAAATTAACTTGACTAGCTATAAGAGATGGTAATACGGCTCCTAATAGTATAGCTTTCTGATGTGAAATAATTTTTAAAATCGATTCAGTAGATTCGGAGCCCATTTAATACAAACAAACAAATCATTCCTCTTTATAATATATTAAGTATAGATAAACCACAACCTCGCTATATAATTAAACCGACACTGACACTGACACTGACTGATTGAGACTGACATCTCTATACCAGTTCTCAATGGATACTAGCCTAGTAGCATGCTCAATATGCAAACCTGTTTACATGTGCTAAAAGCACGAAGCCTTCCACCCGCGCCGCAGGTAGCATGCTTGAAAATCGCACGGCTGTCGCTTATTAAGCATACTCGAAAGTAGCATGCTCATAACTAGCAAGGCTTCGACACACGTGCTACTAAGTAGCACTTGCTCAATAGTAGCATGCTTTCGTGCTAGTAATGAGCAGGTGTAACTGTAGCTTTATGCTTTACCTCTACCGGTTGACTTTGACAGAATATACAGATACAGATTATAAACAAGCGTTATTGACGTGAGACTGCAGGAGACTGCGGTCCATTAATTTATTGAAAAATTATTAACCTTTCTTGGTAAATAGAATTTTACACTTCGTTGGAGAGTTGCTTTTAATTGTTCGTGACACCAGACATCTGATATCGCCAAATTAAATGATATAAACGCGGGAGTAACTCCGTTTCATTTCATGGGAGGATAGTAATTACTTGCGCGAAGGATTCAGCAGCCATGTCATCCAAAGAAGCTCGATCAGTGGTAGAAGCTCAGGAGTCGCTGCTGTATTCAGCCAGACATGGAGAACTTTCTGTGGTGAAACTCCTTTTAGAAGCTAAACAAGATGGAAAGTTGCCAATAGACTTAAATTGTAAAGGTAAGCAAAATTTGTATTGTTTTGTATTTAGCTACCTATCGGTGTCTAACAGGCCTGAAGACTGGCCTGATAGGAAGCGGTTACCACAATGAACTCTTGTGCAATGCCTACTGTATGCTATGCATCTATAGTTTGAAATTACTGAGGCTTAAATATGAAAACAGATATTTTTATTTCTTTTAGACTATAGATTAGCACCCATGTTAATGAGTACCATTAACTAAATTCTTTCCATAAATGATTGTCTTTGTGATGTTCTGTCCTGCATTTGCTACTCATCTCCTGAGTGTTAGAAGTATTGGCCACATCACCCCTGGTGGTGCACCAGCAGGCTACCTGCATACCTCTAAAAAGCTACTCTAAAAATCTACAGAGGTGGTTTATTTATAAAGAAGAATTTGAATGCTGAGAACATGATGGTACTAAATGATCAGGTTAGTTGAGGACCTGTCAAGGGTGTCGCCAGCTAATGACTAAGGGAGGGGCAATATTATGGAGGATAAATCTTCTGCTGTGGTGCTTCTTAGTCATGTTTTTAGTCTTCTGAGGCTGCTAAAGGATTGCTCTACTGTACAGGTAGTGCATAGTAAAGCCATGAAAATTTTCAATGCTTTTTCCGTTTCGGGAAAGAAGGAATTTGTTTCTTTTAGGACATCAACAACTGTTAGATTTGGTAGATTAAGCCTATCCTGCCACAATTGCTGCCAAAGTTCCATTTCATTCTTTATGTTCAGTAAATCATAAAACTGGGCAATAGATTCAAAAGTTTGTTTTCGATTTTCAGTTGTCATCTTTTGCATCTGCGCGGGGCTGGCAGTGGGCCGGGTGATCAGTCTGTTTGTTATGGGCCATTGCACCCCTTTCCCCGGGCCCTTCTTGCAGGGGGTCTTTAGGTTGTCCCATTTTCACAGCGTCCCGTTGAATCTTCCTGTTGATCTGCAGAATCTTGCAATCTGCTCCACCGTCAGTTCTTTTAGATCTTCTTCATCTAACGAGTCTGACCCCATGAGTTCCCATCGAATGTGTGAGTACATCCGACATTCGGCGAGTAGGAAAACTCGTTTCCTTCCTGTCCATGCACTCCAGGCATGTGGGGTCATCTTTGATGCCTATTACTGTTATTATTATTATTATTATTTCGACTGGGGACGCTGGCAGTGGGCTGGGTGATCGGTCCGCTGGTTATGGGCCATTTCACCCATTTCCCCGGGCCCCCTTGCAGGGGGTCTTTAAGTTATCCCATTTTCACGGCGTCCCGTCGAATCTTCCTGTTGCTTTGCAGAATCTTACTACCTGGTCCACCGTCAGTTCTTTCAGATCTTCATCTAACGAGTCTGACCCCATGAGCTCCCACCGTATGTGTGAGTACATCGGGCATTCGGCGAGTAGGTGGAAACTCGTTTCCTCGCTGTCCATGCACTCCATGCATGTGGGGTTGTCTTTGATGCCTATTACTGTTAGGTGCCTGTTTAGTCTAGAGTGCCCTGTGGCGATTTCTATGACCATACGTACACTGTTCCTTGACAGCTTCAGTAGATGACCTGTCTTCTTCGTGTCCATTCCGTTTATGAACATTTTAGACTGTCGCATGCCTGTTGCAGCCTTCCACCGTCTGTTTGTTGCTGCTGTGGTTAACCTTTTGATTACTCCCTTGGTGATGTTGTGTGCTATTGGCAGCCTGGGTTCCGGACCCACTAAGCCTTCGGCCGCACCACCCCTGGCTAGTTCGTCTGCTAACTCGTTGCCGACATTTCCCTCGTGTCCAGGGACCCATGCAATCACTACGTCTATTTTGTTTGCGAGCTTTTTTGCATTCTTTGACAGTTACCGATGTCGTCTCTGCTTTGCCAAACGCTTTCAGCGCTGCCTGGCTGTCACTGTAGATAGTGGCCTTGGTGACGCTGTCCTGATTGTCTAATATATCTGCTCATTCCATGATAGCATATATTTCTGTTTGGAAGACCCTGGCGAACCTGCCTAGGCAGATTGATCTGTTGATCACTGTGCCGTCCTCGCACCTTATGTGCACACCCGCGCCAGATAGCTTAGCTTCAGTGACTCAATTCTGGAGCCATCTGTGTAGCAAACTGTTCCGCTTGTGTCTATGTTCCATTCATCTCTTTGTCCTATATGTACTTTGTATTTCTTGTCAAAGATCTTTTCTTTCCTTGTTAGGTCGTTGTTGGTAAAGATCATTGACATGTTGCTCTCGATTTCACTTCCAATGCGTAGATGCCCTCTGTCCGTGTGGTTACCGATCCAGAGGTTCGTGCTACTGAGTTTGAACCATTGTTCGGTCGCTTTTCCTTTGATCGCTAGGTCTAGCGGATCCAGCCCGAGCATGATCTCTAGCGCTGATGTGGGTGTTGTTCTCATTGTACCTGTGATCATCAGTGCCACTAGTCTTTGGACCTTGTCTAGCTCTAGTTTGTTGGTCCTTAGTGCCGCCTTATGCCACCATACCAGTGATCCGTGAAGGATTCGTGGCAGGATAATTGCTTTGTATATCCATAGTACAGTCGCCGGTTTGATTCCCCATGTGCGTCCTATGGCTCTCTTACATTGCATCATGGCCATTTTGGCCTTAGAGCAGGTAGTACTTATGTGTGCTTTAAAAGTTAGTTTGCTGTCCAGCGTAACTCCTAGGTATTTGATCTCCTTGACCATTTCTAGTTCGGAGTTGTCTATCTGCACTATTACTTTTCTACCAATTTTACGTTTATTGGTGAATAGGACTAGTTTCGTCTTTTCGGGATTGAGGTTGAGTCCCTTACTCCTGCACCATGATAGCGCCGCTTTCAGTCCTCTGTTCATGATGTTGCACATGACGCTGAGGACCTTTCCCGTTACTAGCAATACCCCGTCATCAGAGTACACCTGTGTGTATATGTGTATCTTGTTTATCTCGTGTACTAGTTCATTTATTAAAATGCACCATAGTAGAGGGGATAGGCATCCCCCTTACGGGAATCCTCTTCTCGCCCTGACCGTGTGTGTAGCCCCTGCTAGCACAGCCTTTATCAGTCGTTGTTGAAGCATATTCTTCACCCATCCTGATATATCTTTGTGAATGCCTTCGCGGTCTAAGGCTGCTTCTATCGACTTAGTGCTGGCCTTGTCGAATGCCCCTTCTACGTCGAAGAAGCAGCCCAGTGCGTATTCCTTGTTGCTCAGAGACCTTTGTACTCTAGTAACTAGGTTGTGGAGGGCTGTTTCTGAGGACTTACCCTCCATGTATGCATGTTAGTTCTCATGTAGCGGGGATCCACTGTTCTCTATCTGGGCTCTGATAGTTCTGTCAAGGATCTTTTCCATTGTCTTCAGTAGAAACGAGGATAGGCTGATACATCTGAAGGCCTTCGCCTCCTGATATGTAGCCTTGCCGGGTTTCGGTAGGAAAACTACCTTGACTTCCCTCCACTTCTTGGGTATATACTGCATTCTTACGCTGCTGTTGAACAGTTTTAAGAGATCTTCCTTGATGTACTTTAACGCTACTTGCAGCATTTTTGGAAATATTTCGTTCGGGCCTGCCGCCTTGTATGGCTGGAAGGAGAAGATGCTCCATACTAGTTGTTCTTCCGATATGGCGATGGCCTCGCCTGCCCTTACCACTGTGGGGTTTGAGGAGGTTGGCATGTCTTCGTCTATGTCGTGCTCGCAGTCTGGGAAATGAGTTTCCATCATGGTCTTAAGTATCATTTTTGGGTCAGTTATCAGTTCTTCCCCCTTCTTGATACTTCCTAGTTTGCAGGTGTTGTCCTTGGATAGCGTTTTGACCAGCCTCGCGGCATCTGGGTGTTTTTCGATCCCTTCGCAGAACGCGCTCCAGCTGTTCCTGCATTCTTTTCTGCTCTCGCCCTTGAACTTGTTTCGCTCGTCTTTGTACTTACGCCAGCTCTCTTCGTTACCCTTTTTGAGGGCCACCCTGAGAGCACGTCGGGTTCTCTTTCTGGACTTCTCTAGTGACTTGGTCCACCATGGTTGTCCTTTGCCAAGTTTGATTTCTCTGAGCGGACATGCTTTGTGATGGCTTCCCTGAGGGCCTCATCTAGTCTTGTCGCCTCTTTTTCTATCTCCGTTTCGTGCTTGTGTATGTAGTGACTTCCAGGTGTCCACTGTTTGATGTGGTTTTCGAAAGTAGACCAGTCTGTCTTTTTTGCGTTTCTCACTCGGATCCTGTCGATGCTGCAGTCTATGCTGAAGGTTATACGTCTATGATCTGACATGGAATCATTCTCGTCTACCTTCCAGTTTCTAATTTGTCGGCTGATCGTTTCTGATGCGATGGTGATGTCCAGCACCTCACTTCTCACTCTGTTGACAAACGTTGGTGTGTTACCTACGTTTAATAACTCCAGACCGGATGCGCTAATGTACTCTAGGAGTGCTTCCCCCTTCCTGTTGCAGTCCGTGCTGCCCCACACCACGTGATGTGCATTGGCGTCGCACCCTAGAATAACTGGAATGTTCTTACCTTGGTACTTCTTGATGGTATCTTCCATTTCTCTTGTTGGCGGCTCAAACTCACTCTCGCTGGGAAGATATGCAGAGACGAGGAGCACCCTAGCTTTGTTCTTGTTTAGGCTCGTTATTGTTAATTCGACGCTTGCCAGATCTCTGTAACAGTCCGCCTTGATTAATCCTAATGTGCTTACTCTGCTGCTCGTGAAAATGCATGCTCTCGGGGTGGACTCACCATCATTGTGGTAGATGAGGTCTCCGCCCAGGGAGCCAAGCCCGGCCACCCGTCTGTTTATGACGTATGGGTCTTTGCAGTAGAGCGATATCTATGCTCTCCTCCACCACGTATCGGCACAGCTCCGACATGGCTTCCCGGCAGTGGTGCAGGTTGAGTTGAACTATTTTTATCTTTTGTTTGTGTTTTTGTGTTGTGTTACTGTGTGTGTTCATATGTGTGGTGAGTGGGTGTGTCGTGTGTGTGTGTGTGGTGTGTGTGTGTGTGTATTTGGTGTGTTGGTGACCCCCTCTTGACTACTCCGTTTCGGTCTTCGGGTCCCCGTACCAAGGCGGTTGCAGAAGCGCCACACTTGGCGGGGGAGCGCGATCCCTGAGCGGTGTCGTGAGGGGGGTGGGTGTGGTGTGGTAAAGTAAGTAAAGTAAAGTAAAGTAAAATTTATTTCCAAACCAAACTTTAACAATACAATATTACATAGGTATCTTAAATAATTAATTACTTCATAGTCTTAAAAAAGGTTACTCCCCTGACCTTCAAAATAGGAAAACCTGAGCTTTGAAGAGTCAGTGGTTCGGCTCTCATTGACATGGGTATTATTACATTAAGTACTACGTCTAGCAACATTGTTGTAAAAAGATATTGGTGTAGATAGAACAAGAAAAGAAAACAAATATAAAAATAAACCAAATGTTATAGTTTACAGTAGAACTAAGCAACAGAAAACTACTTGTACGTTTATGAGCGCGCGCGCGCGTGTGTGTGTATGTGTGTGTGAGAGTATGTGAGTGTGTGTGTGTGTTTGTGTGTGCGTGTGTTTGTGTTTGTGTTGTGTTTGCAAGTGTGTTTGTGCTGAAGATCAATTATCCCAGACCCGATCTAAGACAATAAGTCTTCAGTGTCAAGAAAAGTGCTGTCCTGTAAGTACAATCTTATCTTCTTTTTAAGCTCAAACCTGTTTAATTTATGTATTTGTAACATTTTGTCTAGTTTATTATACAACCTTGTGCTTGATTTGTGCAGCTGTTTACTAGCGAAAACCGTTTTGGTGGTCGGTACTAGACAAGGTGGTTTAGGACGACGCCTAGATTCAGGTGGACAGTTTACTGGTACAGACTGGTGCAGCCACAGAACAGTCCGAAGGATATGCAATTGTTATACAGTTGTGCGGTTGAGTATCTCCAAGGCCTCCTGGACATAACCTTAAGTACTGCTTAACATAAGTCAGAAACAATGTAGGGCCCAGTATACTCCCCTGAGGAACTTCAAAATCAAGAGCCTCTTGGTGGCTGACAAATTCTCCTATCTTTGTACATTGTGTCCTTCCTGATAGATAATCGGAAAATATGTTCAGTGCACACCCTCTTACTCCCAACTAGGGCTTCCAAATACCGGATATTTTCAATACCGGTATCAATACCGGATTTTTTTTCGAATCCGGTATTAATACAACATATAGGGTCGACAACGCGCGAGTGATACCCCTGGTGTTGCACGCGTCCATAGGCCGCGATAACCGCTTACCATCAGGCGGTCCGCGTGCTTGATTGTCACCGACGTAGTATAAAAAAAAAAAAAAAATACCGGTATTACGGTATTGAGGTGAAAATTTATAATTATTATTGTAAACTGCGTTTTTTGAAAAATTAAGATGAAATAGTAACAGATTTCATTTAAAATGAACTTTTATAAATATATAAAGCATAATTATATCGATTTCAGTGATTTGTTTTATGCGTTTATGATTTTTACAAGTTAAAAAGTAGGTAAATTTAAAAATTAAAACTATGTTACCTTTTTAAAATCTATGAAAAATTTAAAACAAAAGTAGTATTTTTACCTATCAAAATGTTTACTACTAACCAAAACACTATCAAAAATCGTAGTCATTAATTTTTTTCCTTACTTATTGTTGGGGCAAAAAAAACACTTTTGAAAATTTGGTTGATTGTCAGATTTGTCAAATCAAATCAATAATTTATTTGCAAGAATACAGCCTCACGACTCGAAATAAATCATTAGTTTTAAACCTTAATATATCAATTAAAGTTTATAATTATGATCGAGTATGGCTTATTCATTAAAAGGACAAATGCCACAAACAACGCATCTATACTAATATTATAAAGAGGAAAGATTTAACTGTTTGTAACAAATAGGCTCTGAAAGTACTATTTTAAAAATTCATTCACCAATATAAAGCTACATTATCAACCAGTGACATAAGCTTTTTTTTTATTTAGGCTTTATTAGACGGGAGAAACAGCCGACGGGCTAAAGCCGTGGACAAACAGCTAGTTGTAAAATAAAGTAAGATAAAATTTTGTCGAATTTTAGTCGAATGTGAGGGTCGAAGGAACGCAATAACTGCGACTTTATTCATTTATTTCAGTAGATAAGGTAATCCCGTCCGTTAAACAACTATTTTTGGTAAAAAGTGTGCAGATTGGCCAAAAATAAGGGACATTTTGCAGTTTATTCGTGAGAATTCCAAGCATCGACACTTACGGTATTAAAACCGGAATTGGATTTCAATACCGGTATTGAGAAAAGGTCAAAAAATCGCCTAATACCGGTATTGAGCAATACCGGGATCCCGGTATTGGAAGCCCTACTCCCAACGCATCCAGCTTCTTCAAGAGTAAGGGGACAGAGACAGTGTCGAACGCCTTTGAAAGGTCCATAAAATACCTAGACATTTTCTATTACTGTCAACCTCACTGACTACATATTCTACAAGTGAGGCCACATCATCTTCGGTGGATCTACCTCTTCTGAAACCGAATTGATTGTTGGAAATTAAGTTATTTGCTTCGAGAAAAGAAACCAGACGGCGGTTCAGAAAACGTTCAAAAATCTTGGACAGGGTAGGCAACACCGAAATAGGACGGTAATTATTAACATTGGCTCTGTCCCCACCCTTATAGATAGGATGGACAATTGCTTTTTTCAAAGCAACCGGAAACCTTCCAGTTTTCACTGCCAAGTTACATAGGTGGGTAATTATGGGTGCAAGAACAGGACTGGACTTAAAGATTTTGGCTGGCAGGCCGTCCCATCCCACCGCACAGTCATTTCTTAGGTTCATAACAATGTCCTCCACCTCTTTTTCATCGATCTCTAGAATAGCCATAGAATGAGGAGGACAGTACTGACGCTGAGAGGGTAGGTCGTGAACCTCGGAGTCAGTATTAGAGCTAACTTTGGTGGCCAGATCTTTCCCTATATGTGCAAAAAATGAGTTTACCATATTTACAGATTGTTTAGGATCATTGTTTAAATTTAGGAGTTCCGATGGTGGTTCTACAGATTTCCTCGTGTTAGTGACGTTTTTAATAATTTCCCATGTTTTCTTAGGGTTTTTCTAGCTTTAGCAAATTCAGCTCTTTCATACTCTCTCTTTAGGTTTTTTAAAAGATTATTACAGAAGTTCCTGTAGCGTTTATATGTATTTAAAAGTGTATTATTATGTGGATTTAATTTAACCTTTTTGTGCATATGATCTCTATTTCTTATGCATCTCAGCATGCCCGCGGTAATCCAGGGTTTCAAAATTCGCTGCCTACATGGAACTGTGTGCGAGATGGTATTATTCTTCATAGTAGATATTAATATGTCAAGAAGGAGGTCGGTCGCCTCATCGACGTTATCAACGTTTAAAATTCTAGAGAAGTCTGTGTTTTCCAAATCAAGTGCAATTTGAGTAAAGTTAGTTTTATTGACATGGCGGGTTGCTTGAAGAAGGACCGGAAAGTGGTCGGTTAAAGATGTTTCTATAACTATAGTCTTAGATTGTAGTTTTGTCTTTAGAACAACGTGATCCAAACAGTTGTCCAATCTGGTAGGGATTTGATGTGCTGGGAGCATACCATGAGACGCTAAAAGATTTAAGTACTCGTGAGAATTTGGGTCACAGTTGTTCACTTTTATGTCTATGTTGATATCGCCTATAAGCACAATGTTATTGATTAGAGATAGACTATTTAGTGAAGTATTTATGCTGTCAAGAAATTTCTCAGAATTTCTGTATGAAGGAGATCTGTATAATCCGACTATCGCAACATTGTTATTTAAAGTACAGATTAAGCAGTTTGCATCTTCAAAATATGGCTGATAAACCTTGTGTGAAATCGAGTTTTTAACGTAAATGACTACGCCATCATTTTGGTTACGCGTAGATTCTGACATGTAAGACATGTAGCCCTCAAGTTTAGGTAAATTGCTAACTTTGGACAGCCAGCACTCTGAGAGAACCAATATATCGCAAGTGATGTTAAGTGCAATTAAAAATAGTCGAAGTTCATCAAAGTTTTTATTTATACTACGAATATTAACATGCAAAATTGACAAGGATTTTAAGTGATATTCTATATAATTTCTACAAGTTTGCGGGTCACATTTAATAGCTTGCGATATAGATAGATCATCAATTTGATTGATTAGAATATTGTCATTAGCCATTTCTGAAGCTTATTAGATTAATACGCTTGAGTAACGAGTTGTTGATGACTAGATTTAAGAATAATGCGTAAGCTATTATTGTGGAATGACTACAGAGCTCTGATTGTACGTGTAAGGATGTTAAGAAGTTCCTATTTGTTTTGTGAATGTTTACTAGTAAGTGGAGTTGAGAGTTCTTGTGTAAGATTAGTATGTGCGTGTGTGAGTGTGGTGGGTGTTCTCTGTAAATATTGGTAAGCAAAAATATAATGAGGTAAATCAAACAAATCAACCGAGCAAGCAAACAAAAAGAGGAGAAGCCTAGTCATATGGTCTTCTGTAGGTCTGTCAAGGTTTGTTCGGATTTAACTATGATTTGCTTCTCGCCCTCTTTCCTCCTCAAATAGACTGCTCCATTCGATGTCCAGCAATAATCATATCCATTTGTTTTAGCAAATTCTTGTGTACGGAAAAGGAGCTTTTTTATTTGCATTGACAGGAGCTCAGATACATAGATCGGTGAACGAATACCTGGAATGCCAATGTGTTCTGTGTTTAATTTGTTTTGCTTATTGTTAGCATTTTTATTAAACTTTCTTATGCCAGAGATAAAGTCCCTTTTAGTAACAACTTTTGTAAATTCAGCGAGGATTGGTTTTGGCATTCCCGGCTTGCCGGGTACGCGCCGAGCATCCCTGAGGTCCGATAAGGTAACGTTATGTTCAATTTTCCTTCCGATTTCGGTTACTACAGACACCAAGTCGTCAAATGTTTCGTTGTCCTTAACAGGAACGTTTCTTATTTCAATTGTGGAGCTCCGGGAGCCAAGCTGAATGTCCCGGACTGTGTTTCCAAGCGACTTGACTTGCTCTGATAGATATTTATTTTCTAGTTCCAAATCGAGGACCTTCTTAGTGACATCTTCATATTGAGAGCTAATGAACTTAACAGATTTTTCCACTTCGAGAAATGACCCCTTAAGTTCAGAGTTCTGTGTCTTAATTTCATTGACCTCAGACATCAGGCTGCTTAGGATAGTAGACTGCTGCTGCTGTAACATTTTTGACAATTCCTCAGTTTGTTTACTGTTCCACGTAGCAAACATAGCCTCGATTTCCCGTTTCAGTTCCTGCTTAAAATCAAGTAAATCATTTACAGGAGACTTCTCACATCTAGGGCGCTCATTGCGTGGGTTTATGTTTATCGTTCCCTCATCAGAAGCGCATAAAACTGCAATGTCCGAGTCCGATTGTGATTGCGATAGCACTTTATGTGTGCAGGGCGGCGATCGCAGAATTTTAGACATATTTGTGCACCCAGATAAACTGATAAACAATAATGATCAAGATATTTTTACGTTACGACGGTGGCGATCACTTTGAAGACGGCTAACACTTTTGCTTGTCCGGTACACCAGTTTAGTTCGACACTACTACTGTCTCACATTACGATCCAATCCACATGAGTGTAACAGGGACACACCGATATTCACACGGTTAGACTTCACTTTGGTCAAGAACAATACATGAACAGAACCAGTCGCACGAGACACTGAGCGGCCGGGTTTACGTCCGTAAGCGCGGGGTCAGCGCCACTGGTTGTATGATGCGGGGGGCGTCCAGCGACCGTAGACACGATAGTTCCGTGCAAATCTCGTAAGGCAAGGGTCTATGTAGCCTGGTTATGGGTGCGTAAGGTACGTGGACACGGCTAGTCACCACGGCCTCTCGAGCCGAACTCAAACTCGTGGTGTGTGGTAGGTTCGGGGCTGGCTATTCGGCTGAGTGTGCGGTAGTCTAGGGGTCCTTTTGCAGGGTTCCCGATCTGACTACTGCTCTCCCCGCCGGCAAGCACCCCCCCCTCTGTGTCCTGTACGGCGTGTACTGGGATGGAGCCCCGACGGTTGTCGCTGCATACTTCAGTGGGGATTCCTGTTGAATCTCGGTGCGGTGCTTGTCCCACCGACGGGCTCGTTTCTCCCCTGAGTCGTCTTGTCGCGGTTTAGAAGCCGTGATTGCACCTTGGTGAATTGGTAGTGCAGCATCACGTGGTCCTTGAGGGCGTCCTGAGGGACCCCCACCACAAGTCGCTGGCCAGTTGGTAGCGTCTCCTTGTAGATGAGGTTCCACTCAGGCAGCCTCAATTCGACCCTGTGATCGTTCTGCCCACGGAGCATCTCCAGCGGATCACTACCCGGCTCTCAGTTCTTTCAGATCTTCTTCATCTAACGAGTCTGACCCCATGAGTTCCCACCGGATGTGTGAGTACATCGGGCATTCGGCGAGTAGGTGGAAACTCGTTTCCTCGCTGTCCATGCACTCCAAGCATGTGGGGTCGTCTCTGATGCCTATTACTGTTAGGTGTCTGTTTAGTCTAACTCTAGAGTGTCCTGTGGCGATTTCTATGACCATACGTACACTGTTCCTTGACAGCTTCAGTAGTTGACCTGTCTTCTTCGTGTTCATTCCGCTGATAAACATTTTAGACTGCCGCATACCTGTTGCAGCCTTCCATCGTCTATTTGTTGCTGCTGTGGTTAACCTTTTGATTACTCCCTTGGTGATGTTGTGTGCTATTGGCAGCCTAGGTTCCGGACCCACTAAGCCTTCAGCGGCACCACCCCTGGCTAGTTCGTCAGCTAACTCGTTGCCGACATTCTCCTCGTGTCCAGGGACCCATGCAATCACTACGTCTATTTTGTTTGCGAGTTTCCCTAGAGCTTTTTGCATTCTTTGCCGATGTCGTCTCTGCTTTGCTAAGCGCTTTCAGCGCTGCCTGGCTGTCACTGTAGATAGTGGCCTTGGTGACGCTGTCCTGGTTGTCTAATATATCTGCGCATTCCATGATAGCGTATATTTCTGTTTGGAATACGCTGGCGAACCTGCCTAGGCAGATTGATCTGTTTATCACTGTACCATCCTCGCACCTTATGTGCACACCCGTGCCAGATAGCTTCAGTGACTCAATTCTGGAGCCATCTGTGTAGCAAACCGTTCCGCTTGTGTCTAAGTTCCATTCATCTCTTTGTCCAATATGTACTTTGTATTTCTTGTCAAAGATCTTTTCTTTCCTTGTTAGGTCGTTGTTGGTAAAGATCATTGACATGTTGCTCTCGATTTCACTTCCAATGCGTAGATGCCCTCTGTCCGTGTGGTTACCGATCCAGAGGTTCGTGCTACTGAGTTTGAACCATTGTTCGGTCGCTTTTCCTTTGATCGCTAGGTCTAGCGGATCCAGCCCGAGCATGATCTCTAGCGCTGATGTGGGTGTTGTTCTCATTGTACCTGTGATCATCAGTGCCACTAGTCTTTGGACCTTGTCTAGCTCTAGTTTGTTGGTCCTTAGTGCCGCCTTATGCCACCATACCAGTGATCTGTGAAGGATTCGTGGCAGGATAATTGCTTTGTATATCCATAGTACAGTCGCCGGTTTGATTCCCCATGTGCGTCCTATGGCTCTCTTACATTGCATCATGGCCATTTTGGCCTTAGAGCAGGTAGTACTTATGTGTGCTTTAAAAGTTAGTTTGCTGTCCAGCGTAACTCCTAGGTATTTGATCTCCTTGACCATTTCTAGTTCGGAGTTGTCTATCTGCACTATTTCTTTTCTACCAATTTTACGTTTATTGGTGAATAGGACTAGTTTCGTCTTTTCGGGATTGAGGTTGAGTCCCTTACTTCTGCACCATGATAGTGCCGCTTTCAGTCCTCTGTTCATGATGTTGCACATGACGCTGAGGACCTTTCCCGTTACTAGCAATACCCCGTCATCAGAGTACACCTGTGTGTATATGTGTATCTTGTTTATCTCGTGTACTAGTTCATTTATTAGAATGCACCATAGTAGAGGGGATAGGCATCTCCCTTATGGAAATCCTCTTCTCACCCTGACCGTGTGTGTAGCCCCTGCTAGCTCAGCCTTTATCAGTCGTTGTTGAAGCATATTCTTCACCCATCCTGATATATCTTTGTGAATGCCTTCGCGGTCTAAGGTGGCTTCTATCGACTTAGTGCTGGCCTTGTCGAATGCCCCTTCTACGTCGAAGAGGCAGCCTAGTGCGTATTCCTTGTTGCTCAGAGACCTTTGTACTCTAGTAACTGGGTTGTGGAGAGCTGTTTCTGTGGACTCACCCTCCATGTATGCATGTTGGTTCTCATGTAGCGGGGATCCACTGTTCTCTATCTGGGCTCTGATAGTTCTGTCAAGGATCTTTTCCATTGTCTTCAATAGGAACGAGGATAGGCTAATACATCTGAAAGCCTTCGCCTCCTGATATGTGGCCGTGCCAGGTTTCGGTAGGAAAACTACCTTGACTTCCCTCCACTTCTTGGGTATATACTGCATTCTTACGCTGCTGTTGAACAGTTTTAAGAGATCTTCCTTGATGTACTTTAACGCTACTTGCAGCATTTTTGGAAATATTTCGTTCGGGCCTGCCGCCTTGTATGGCTGGAAGGAGAAGATGCTCCATACCAGTTGTTCTTCCGATATGGCGATGGCCTCGCCTGCCCTTACCACTGTGGGGTTTGGGGAGGTTGGCATGTCTTCGTCTATGTCGTGCTCGCAGTCTGGGAAATGAGTTTCCATCATAGTCTCCAGTATCATTTTTGGGTCAGTTATCAGTTCTTCCCCCTTCTTGATACTTCCTAGTTTGCAGGTGTTGTCCTTGGATAGCGTTTTGACCAGCCTCGCGGCATCTGGGTGTTTTTCTATCCCTTCGCAGAACACGCTCCAGCTGTTCCTGCATTCTTTTCTGCTCTCGCCCTTGAACTTGTTTCGCTCGTCTTTGTACTTGCGCCAGCTCTCTTCGTCACCCTTTTTGAGGGCCACTCTGAGAGCACGTCGGGTCCTCTTTCTGGACTTCTCTAGTGACTTGGTCCACCATGGTTGTCCCTTGCCTAGTTTGATTTCTCTGAGCGGACATGCTTTGTGATAGGCTTCCCTGAGGGCCTCATCTAGTCTTGTCGCCTCTTTTTCTATCTCTATTTCGTGCTTGTGTAAGTCGTGACTTCCAGGTGTCCACTGTTTGATGTAGTTTTCGAAAGTAGACCTGTCTTTTTGTCTAGAGTCTGTCTTTTTTGCGTTTCTCACTCGGATCCTGTCGATGCTGCAGTCTATGCTGAAGGTTATACGTCTGTGATCTGACATGGATTCATTCTCGTCTACCTTCCAGTTTCTAATTTGTCGGCTGATCGTTTCTGATGCGATGGTGATACCCAGCACCTCACTTCTCACTCTGTTGACAAACGTTGGTGTGTTACCTACGTTTAATAACTCCAGACCGGATGCGCTAATGTACTCTAGGAGTGCTTCCCCCTTCCTGTTGCAGTCCGTGCTGCCCCACACCACGTGATGTGCGTTGGCGTCGCACCCTAGAATAAGAGGAATGTTCTTACCTTGGTACTTCTTGATGGTATCTTCCATTTCTCTTGTTGGCGGCTCAAACTCACTCTCGCTGGGAAGATATGCAGAGACGAGGAGCACCCTAGCTTTGTTCTTGTTTAGGCTCGTTATTGTTAGTTCGACGCTTGCCAGATCTCTGTAACAGTGCCTTGATTAGTCCTAATGTGCTTACTCTACTGCTCGTGAAAATGCATGCTCTCGGGTTGGACTCACCATCATTGTGGTAGATGAGGTCTCCACCCAGGGAGCCATGCCCGGCCACCCGTCTGTTTATGACGTATGGCTCTTGCAGTAGAGCGATATCTATGCTCTCCTCCACCACGTATCGGCACAGCTCCGACATGGCTTCCCGGCAGTGGTGCAGGTTGAGTTGAACTATTTTTATCTTTTGTTTGTGTTTTTGTGTTGTGTTACTGTGTGTGTTCATATGTGTGGTGAGTGGGTGTGTCGTGTGTGGGTGTGTCGTGTGTGGGTGTGTCGTGTGTGTGTGTGTGGTGTGTGTGTGTGTGTATTTGGTGTGTTGGTGACCCCCTCTTGACTACTCCGTTTCGGTCTTCGGGTCCCCGTACCAAGGCGGTTGCAGAAGCGCCACACTTGGCGGGGGAGCGCGATCCCTGAGCGGTGTCGTGAGGGGGGTGGGTGTGGTGTGGTGTGTGGTAGGTTCGGGGCTGGCTATTCGGCTGAGTGTGCGGTAGTCTAGGGGTCCTTTTGCAGGGTTCCCGATCTGACTACTGCTCTCCCCGCCGGCAAGCACCCCCCCCTCTGTGTCCTGTACGGCGTGTCCTGGGATAGAGCCCCGACGGTTGTTACTGCATCCTTCAGTGGGGATTCCTGTTGAATCTCCAGGCTGAGTGGTGCTTATCCCACCGACGGGCTCGTTTCCCCCCTGAGTCGTCTTGTCGCGGTTTAGAAGCCGTGCTTGCACCTTGGTGAACTGTTAGTGCAGCATCACGTGGTCCTTGAGGGCGTCCTGAGGGACCCCCACCACAAGTCGTTGGCCAGTTGGTAACGTCTCCTTGTAGATGAGGTTCCACTCAGGCAACCTCAATTCGACCCTGTGATCGTTCTGACCACGAAGCATCTCCAGCGGATCACTGCCCGGCTCCCCGAGGTTGCCCGGCAGCCAGATTGATACGCGCTGGCTTTCTAGTCTGCGAGCCCTCAGTGGCATTTCACCTTGCCCGCTAAGGTCGCATCCGAGCAGCCAGTTGCACGCCTCCTCGATGCTGGGTGTCACAAGGAAAAATCCCTCTGCCACCAACCCCGAGGCCTCGAACGACAGGCACCGCCCCCCGACCTTAGCCCGCACGGCGCTGGTCATGATGGTCACTAGCCTCTTACGAACAATCACTGCTGTTTCCTCGTCCATCCTACCGCCATCCACCCGCTCGATGATGATGGAGAGATCCGTCTGGCCCACGTGGGGTCGCGACGATCCCTCGGCGCGGGTGTTCTGCCTTTTGGGTGGACGTTGCTGTGACGGCTCTTCTGGATCTGTCCCCTGCCTTTTGAGTTTAGGAGCCCGGGAACCTACCCCCTTTCTCGATGGTGTTTGAGGTGTCTGGTTATGGTTCCGCTCCGCCAACTCTCTTCTCTTCTTCGCCTTCAGACGCTTATACTTACTTTTGGAGAGCCCTTCTTTGAACTCTTCAGTTCTGTGCGTCTGTCCGTCTGTCTGTGTGTCTGTTTGTCTGTCTCTAAGGGCTATGCGTGACAGGTCGTCCCCGAGAGTCTCAGAAATAGACCTACCCCGGGATGCACCTGTGTAGCCGTGGTTGTTGAGTGTGGGTGTGTGTGTATGCGAATGATACAAATACAAATTCTTTATTCAGTATCAAGTTTTTACATATCTCAATTTCGATTGAGGCTCTCTTTTAAGTAATAAAATACTTTGTTAGAAAAACCCCGCTCTCCATACAGATTTAATACATGAGTGATACCTATTATTATAAGATATTTCCAGTCTATAAATTATTGCTTATGTAAAAGTAATAAGTATAAAAGGAACAATAATGCTAATAGTGCGTGGGTGCTCGTGTGAGCCTGTTTTTGTGTGTATGTGTGTGTGTATGTGTGTGTGTGTGTTTAGGCTTGTGGGTGTAACAATTTATTTATTAATATATATATATATATTTAATTTTTAGGTAAAATGTAGTTACGTTACAATAAGAAACAAACAAATAGCGTTCAATTCAATTCTCTTTTCTTTTGTTACTTTCAATTGATATCAAATTTTTATTATTTATTATTTTCCAGAAATGCCTCAGTTTTGTCGTAACTCCATGATTTTAGCAATGCTGTAAGATTTGTTTTACAAGTATAGTTATTCATAGGATAAATGTTCAAAATGTTGTTTACCTTGTTGTACAAATGTGCAGACCGTGCCATTAGCTGTCTCCAAGCATACACTGTCTTAATTCTAGCAGTTGGAGCCAAGTTATGTTTACGTCTTCTGTATAATTTAGAAGGATCGTATGACAAAGTTCTATGAGCTTTCAAGATTATATTGAGCAAATATAGCTGCCGAACCGACAAAGTGTCACTCATTTTATATAAGCTTTCTGTAGGGAATCTGTACGGCTTAAAGTTAATTACTTTTAAGAGTGCCCTTTGCGCTCTCTCCAGTTCTGCAATATAATTCGTTTTTTCTCTATTTAATGTCAGGAGATTTTCCTGTAACCAGTTAACCTGAATGAATGATGGCGTGGTTTCTTCAACAAAACGTACTTCAAGGGAGGTGATAATTAAATCCAAGTATGGTATTACTAAAGACCTCTTCCAGTATTCTGAAGGGCTTTCTGCTGGATGATTGCTTCTATGACGTTGTTTCCCCGTAATACGCGGCATTGATGTCATGTCCTCCCCCAGTCCGACTTTCTCCGCAGCAGCAGTAGCTTCCTATATAATTTCGTCTGTCACTTTTTCCGGATTTTCACGGTGGTTTTAATTAAAAGTAAAATCCTTTTAACGTGTTCCGAGGCTTTAACCACGTCCAAAGCTACAGATTGGAGTACATTGACAACGGGTTCCATCAAAGCCGAGTATTTGGCTACCAACATAATACCGAGAATGAAAGAAATTCTGGAAGTAGCCGCATGCAGTTGTAAGGCACTTTTCCGAGTTGCACTATTTCCTTTCTGAGATAATGTTTGTAAGGCTTCCAGAATTACTGGAAGATTTCCTTTAAAAACTCCGATAGCTTTGTGTTTCTCACCTCATCTTGTCTCGCAAAGTCTGGAAATATTACAAGGTGCATTCAATAAGTACCTAGCGTCATCGCCAGAGGGCGCTGTAGTTTCAAAAGAGTTTTACCGTGTAGCACAATCTTTTTTAATTCTTTTTTCAAATTTTCATTCCAATCCCTTCATTTGTTTTAATTTGACAACTTATGGAAGCGAACGTGTCGATCGGTTTTACAAAAATGGAAAAAGAGCAATATCGTTCGGTGATTCGATTCCTATTTTTGGAAGGGAAAACCCGCATCGAAATCAAAGAGCGCTTGGATGCTGTGTACGGTAACTCTTCTCCATCGATGGCCACCGTCGAGAATTGGTTCAACGAGTTTGCACGTGGCCGTACGTCGGTTTTTGATGAACCACGTCCAGGTGCACCGAAAACAGCTGCTACGGAGGAAAACATTAAAAAAATCCATGATCTCGTATTGGCAGATCGCCGATTGAAGGTTCGGGAGCTAGCTGAGACTATAGCCATTTCAGAAGGAACAGTGCATCATATTCTTCACGAGGAACTCGGCATGAGAAAGCTGTCGGCGCGATGGGTGCCGCGTTTACTCACACCGGAAAACAAGCGCAACCGTGAGACCACATCGGAGACGTGTTTGGCGCTGTTTAAGCGGAATCCAGCGGAGTTTTTGCGTCGTTTTGTGACCGTCGATGAAACCTGGATCCACTGGTACACACCAGAGACCAAGGAGCAATCAAAAAGTTTCTTCTGCTAGCACACTATATGCTGCTGCTTCTTTCACTTTTTTCATAATATCAGCCTTAATAACGCTTTCTCAAATACCAATAATTTCATTTGGTAGAATGTTAGGCAACATTCTACCTGGTCTAGTAACTGCTACCAAATTCCAGAGAGTTCATTGAACAAGCGGCATCTAGCGTCGAGTAGCAATACTAGGTTTTACAAGGATTGTAGTCGATTTATTCAACTGTTGGTGTTTCTTATGAACACTTACAGATGGCATTGTCCATTAAACCAATTGAAATTGTATGTTCGTTACAATAACTTCTACTTTATTTAGGTATGCCGCATACAAATTATACAAAACTAACGTGAATGCTAGTGACTGGCTGTCGTAGAAAGAAATGCAACGCACACACCATACCTACCTACATATTTTTACACTGCACTGTTTAATGGCCTTGCGTTTTGGCAAATCTGATATAGTCGTGATGAAAATGGCGGCGATTTTAAAAACGGATGTCATAATCTTAATGTTATTTTGAATATTTCAATACTTTCTACAATATACATTAAACCTTGTGAATTTATTTACGTTTTGTCATGCCTTGCGGAATTAATTAAGGGGGGGGGGGGGGGGCAGCTGCCCCCGCCTGACCCCCCCCCCCCCCCCACCAATGGCGACGCTCTTGGGACCTGTACTGACTCCATCTTGACGATGGAGTTAGTACAGGTCGCGTCACGAAAAAAGCACTCTGGGGCTGATCCTGCGCACTAGATGATTTATGGATCTAATTAGTGGTACGAAGTGAGGAGGGGGCGGCGCCGCACAAACGAACCAATCGCGCAAGGGCACGGGTCTTGCGCCATGGGTTCGTTAGTCGACCGATGCGGGAACGCATCCCCTCCACTATCGTCCAGGGCGCTTTTTACGTGACGCAACCTGTAATTTAGTTGGTAAATATATTATCATTACAAATTTACGTCATGATCAAAGTTCATGAGCCTTTGTTCTAAGTAATCTAATTACTTTTTAATTGATTTCACAATTATAGTAGGTACAATATTACTAATCTAACAGGAAAATAGTAATGCTGTATGTTAGTAAAAACTGTTATAGCCGTGTGTGTCCGCATACTTTTAGTATACTACTGGAGTCCTTCAGTTTTCCTAGAATTTACTTATTACTACTAATTGTAGGTATCTGAGTTAGTACTGTTAGTAGACTGAGAACTGGAGTATATAATGAATCATTGATAAGACTGTTAATAAGTTTGATATCAAGTAACCCAAGAGTTTTTATCAAGGTTATTCATCTTAATGTTGAGGTATTAATAAATATGGTAAAACTTAATGCGATTTATTTTAAAAGATATATTCAGAACTCAGCAGTGGACTGAATCTTAAGAATAATAGTAATATTACCTTATTTTGAAATAATATTAAGGAATTTATTTTTATTTTTAAGGTAAAAACAAAAGTAACTTAGCATGGACTCCGCTGCACTTGGCCTCTTACTTTGGACATGTGGAGGTGGTGAAGATGCTACTGGAGGCCGGCGCCAACGTGGACGAGGTCAACGATACTGGCGACACTGCCCTGAACAAGGCTTCATTTGTTGGGAACGAGGTATGTATAGATCTAGGAATGGAACTAGTTTTGGTTTTGTAACCTAGTGGATCAAGCCAATATTATGATGTTTCTGATGGCTACTTTTATTGAAAGAACGTTTTAGAAAAAAACACTAAATTGAAATACCGTAAAGAACTTTGCCTAAGATACTAGCCCATCCAGTTTCGATAGCCGACATTCCTTCAAACCCCTATGCTGTTTTCAGTAGATTCCCGAGCATTATTTTAGATTTCTGTTTATGCATCGTGATAATTCGTTATTCGTTTAGCATTAGAATGTCGGCAAAGCGATTGACCACTGCGACCAGGATTGATCTATTGTGGTCATCATCCCCTCAAAGATCACTCTGAACTCTCCAGGCCTACAGCCATCATGAACTGAATTACTTTCCTGGGAGTGATGTTAATGACGTCCGAAGGGGCAAGCTTGTGCCCGCCGAGAACGCAGCTTGTTAAATTTTTTGTTTATTTCTTGATTTTCAGTGAATAGTTCTTATTTATTTTATACATCGAAAAAGTATCGTCCAGTTGCTCCTAAGAATTCGAGAGTTCCGTTACTTTGTCATGGATCCCATAATCAGAACCTAACACTCATCAAACTACCCTTGAAGTATATCCTTTCCAATAAAAAAAGAAGCATTCAAATCGGTTGGCGTGATAATGAGTTATTCGTCCATTTGTCGCGCATATGGTTTATCTAGATTTAAGACTTATATGGATTTCCCATGGATGCCACTGTCAGAACTTGACCAAATTAAAATGGGACCACACGGGCAGCATCAGCTTTCAAATAAAAAAGAATTATCAAAATCGGTTGGCGTAATATTGAGTTACCCGTCCATTTGTCGCGCATTTTGTCTATCTAGATTTAAGACTTCATGGATTTCCCATGGATGCCACTGTCAGAACTGGACCAAATTAAAATGGGACTACACGGGCACCATCAGCTTTCAAATAAATAAAGAATTATCAAAATCGGTTGGCGTAATATTAAGTAATTCGTCCATTTGTCGCGCATTTTGTCTATCTAGATTTAAGACTTATATGGTTTTCTCATGGATGGGAATGTCAGAACTAGACCAAATTAAAATGGGACCATTCGGGAAGCACCAGCTTTCAAATAAAAAAAGAACGATCAAAATCGGTTCACCCAGTCGAAAGTTATGAGGTAACAAACAAAAAAAAAAAAAACATAGTCGAATTGAGAACCTCCTCCTTTTTTGAAGTCGGTTGAGAATGGCCAAAAAACAGTTATTAATCTGATGGCTAATTTCAAGAATTTTCCACCTCGCTGTCTTTGAAGGCTGATTTTAGCCAAAGTAGCCCATGAAGTACTTCTTTGTTGTAATGATTAAGAAAGCTGAGATTCTGGAGCATTTTGGAGCTTTACTTAGAAACCATACAGTCACCCGCTTAGATTTTTAATTTAAAGTTGAAAATTCAAGTCTTTATTCATCAACCATACATTTTTGGTTTTATACCAACATTTTCATTATTTTGGTCAAAGTTGTGAAACTGATTATTTTATGCATCTAAGTACAATTAAGGATGATTCAGTTTGGTAAAGAAAAAATTTGAATAGTCTTCTACTTTTCAAAAAATTAAAAATGTAACTTTTAGGTCCGAAATTCTCAGAAATTCAGAAAAAAAATCATAACTCGAAAACTATGAACAATCGCGGAACATACATGGGGGTGATTCGGGTCCCCAAGGGGTGCTCTATCTGTGGGCTTCCGCTTGACACTTCTTTTTGGGACACCCTGTATATACTCTTATTTTTAAAAGCGCGTTCCAGGTTCTCCTGTGCGCAGTGCAAAATGGCGGTCATTTCGGCCTGAAAGACGGTGGCGTGTAGGCCCAGACTGCTGTGAATCTGCGCTTTTGGTCTCTCGCCATAGACTCCATAGCCAGCCCGCCCATTTATCCTGGAGCCATCAGTATACCACACGATGTCTCCGGCTTGGAAGCTTGGCGGAGTGCCATCCTCCCACTCCTTCCTTCCTGGTATTTCAACTGAGTACCATTTCTTAAAAAGATACTGTACCGACATGCTGTCCTTAGGCATGAGCATGACTGGTATTTTGTGCAGCTCAGATTTCAGGTCATTCATGTTTTTTGACTGGTACCGGCTACTTCCACCGTCTAGTGCCCACAGCATGGCCGCTCTGGCTTCCATCCCAAAAAGCAAGTGGAGCGGGCACAGTGACAGCATGGTTTCTAGAGCCACGGTGGGTGTAGAACTCATGGCACCAGTTGTAATCAAGCAGGCCAATCTTTGGACCCTGCTGAGCAAGGTCCAAGAAGACCACCCAAATAACGAGCAGTACGTTATTTGGGTGGTCTTCTTGGACCATACGACACATGCATAGGCAATCATGGGTCGCACTATAGCAGTGTGCACATATCCAGAGAGCAGCCTTAGGGCTGAGGCCACATTTGGTGCCGACCAGACAGCAACATATACCTAAAGCCGTTCGCGCCTTTTTGGATATGTAGCTGATATGAGAGTTCCAAGTAAGTTTCCGGTCGATGATAACTCCCAGATATTTGACCTCCTTGGAGAACCTTATAGGTTTGCTGAACAAGGTGGTCTTACGAATGCCTTTCAAGTTCCTTTTCCTGGTGAACGGCACCAGTGTGGTTTTTCTGCGTTGACCAACAGGCCAACTTCCCGGCACCAGTTCTCCACAAGACGCAGAGCACCTTGCATTCGGCTTGAGATGGTGTTCAGGCATTTGCCAACCACCATTATCACCAAGTCGTCCGCATATCCCTGTGTTGTGAAGTGTGCGTTGTTCAGACGGTAAAGAAGTTCATTAACGACAATCGACTACTCCAGGGGAGACAGTACGCCCCACTGTGGGCAGCCTCTTGTCACTTTGACTTCTACGTGCACATCAAGGAGGGACGTTCTTACCGTCCTTGATGTTAGCATGGATTCAATCCACCTTAGGGTGGTTTCGTCCACGCCCTTGTTCCTCATACATTTGATTATGATTTCGGTTGAGGTATTGTCAAATGCACAACGTCAAGGAAGGCGCAAAGAGCTGTCTCTTTGTCCTCCATAGCCTTTTCCAGTCTGTCCGTTAGTTCCATCAGAACAGACTCAGTGGATTTACCGCAGCGATAGGCGTGTTGCCTTCCATGCAGAGGATTTACCTTTAGGTAGCTCTCTCTGCTGTAAAGGTTTAATACCTTTTCCATCGTCTTCAGAAGGAAAGACGTGAGACTGATTGGCCTGTAGAATTTAGGTTGGGACTTATCCTTGTCGCCAGCCTTAGGTATAAACACCACCTTGGTCCAATCAGTGATAGAAAGCCATGTGCATAGCTAGCTCTAAATATTTTGACGATAAATGGTAGAAGGGCCTCGATGCCCTTCTGCATTAGCGCTGGGAAGATACCATCGAGGCCTCCCGATTTGAAGGGCTTGAAGCTGTTGATGGCCCATTTGCTCTGGCTGGGTCTGAAGATTAATTACGCCCTTCTCCAGTCTTCCGGCCTTGGCCTAGGTCTCTTAGGAATCCTAGGAGGTGGGTGGTTGCTAGTAATCGGTATGGAGCCCGGGAAGTGTACTTGGGTAAGTAGCCCTAGTGTTTCTTCTGCCGAGTTTGTAAACGTTCCATCGGGTTTCCTAAGTAGTCCCAGATGTGACGTAGGTGCCTTAGATAGCACTTTGTGGATTCTAGCTGCATGTGAGGCGCTATTTATCTCCTCACAGAACTCCACAGCCCCATATCTTCCCATGGGTATGGCGATGGCCATGGGACGACTAAGGGTTTTTTCCAGCAGAATATCTGCTCTCCAGGTGGGAGACTTATGTCGGCCGGTTGTTGTTACCACCATGCAGTTGTGTAAAACCCGCCAAGTGATTCTGACCTATCTCGGTCAGGTCGCGTTCCGGTTCAGCACTGCACTAACCGGTGCCAGGGGGACTGTGATCGTGGCAATTGTTGGACCAGTGGGAGCCTTAGCGGCGTTATTGTGTGTGTTGTGTGTATCGGCCCGCCGGCCAGGGAGACCCGTAGAAAAGTTGGTGCCGCTGGCCGCCCGCGGCATAGTACAGGGGCCCAAAAGGGGTTAACCACCTCTGGAGGCTGCCCCACCAGCTGGGGGCTGGGGCCGCGTACCCGTCGATAATCGTGATAATTCTGTTATGGTCATCCATCCATGCATGAAGGCGCTGCAGAATAGTCGATCTACTCGTATGATGTAGGTCTATGTTGAGCTATTGAAGGCTTTTTATCGCCGTTTCCGAGGGTTACTTTTATTATTTATTTTTATTTCCAGGACCTCGTGATCCTCCTGCTAAAATACAAAGCGGACGTGAACATAATGAACGGCGAAGGTCGCACGGCCATAGACTTGTGCAAGACGCGCGATGTCCAGCGGCTGCTGGAAGCGGCGCAGCGGGCGGAGCGGTGCGAGCGCGAGCGGAGGCTGCTCACTGCGGCTAAGGAGGGCCGCGTTGATGAGATACAGGAGCTAGTAAGTGCGTTCGTTGAGTTCTTCTGCAAGTTCGTTGATACAAAGCTACCTGGTGGAAAGCGGCCAGCGGGTCATGTTGAATGGTACCTTTGGTGAACCCCACGCGATGCGAAGATACTGCAGCTGGTCTCTTCTAGACAGTTGTAGACCATAGATGTCACCTCTTACCAAAGCCATCTTAGGGAGGGTTTCCTGGATCTCAATGGGATAAAAACGGCAGGGTCGACCAGTCTTAAACGTCCTGGAAAATAGGCATCTCAGAAGACCATGGCGGATGTGTGTGATAAGTAAGATATAGTTAATAAGCGCGGGCGGAGGCTGCTCGCTCACTGCGGCGAGGAGGGCAGCGTTGAGGAGATTCAAGAGCTGGTAAATAGGGTATTATGGAACGACAATAGAACAAGCTAGTGGACCGTTTTCTGGAGAGACAACTATTAAGCCCTTAAACAAAATAAGTGGTCTACAGAGGTATCACTTGCGCTGGGTGAATTATATTCGGGCCAAATTACTGGTCTCCTAAGGGTTGTAGCTTCCACCACGCTCCCAGCAACACTAAAGACCTCTTGGTTTCCACCTCAATGCAACAGGTAGCTTCGTAAGAAAACCTCAGAAAACATCCTATTCAAAATCATGGCGGGTTGCTAATTTAACAGCGTGCAAGACTGCCTGTGTATGATCTCCCATATCATGGCGGATAAGTTTTTCAATCAATGAGATAGGTAAGATCTATATCTTGTGTAACAACAAATGGAGCAAATTGTAGATAACTACACACATCAAAAGTGTCTAGGGATCAACATATATTTTTGCAATAACTTTTCTCCTGATTGATATTAATTAAAATTTTCTGTAAGGATTCATCAAATAAAGTGTTTTCGTTTGTCTACAGTAACGATAAACCAAGTCACCTTTGCATTAATAAAGAAATTTGCCATTTTCCTAATAAAGGGATTTTTGACATTTGAACCACTAACATTAAAGTTCGAAAAAAGACTGAAATAACAGTTTTCTTTAAATTTTTATTGGGTAACTTAAACAATGAATAATCCAGACGCATATTTAACACAAATGAAAACACTTTATTTGATGAATCCTTAAAGAAAATTTTAATTAATATCAATCAGGAGAAAAGTTATTGCAAAAATATATGTTGATCCCTAGACACTTTTGATGTGTGTATAATGTAGAGAAGACGCGGGAGGTCCGACAAGATGAGCCTGATGGAAAGCTTTTGCTAAAAGACTATGAACACGTGCGACTCTAGCGATGGCGACATATTCCCAGTTGTATATCTCTGTTCTATAACATCCTCTCCGTTCTTGTTATTATAAATAAATATAAATATGCGCCAGACAACACACCTCTTGTCATGGTATCGAAGTAGGGATAAATTTCCCTGAGTTACGAGGTACCAGACAAGGAATTAAGCCAGGGGCGTCTCCCAGCAAACCCAGACCCAGGCCAATTTAGAAAAGATCATTTCCTGAATTGACCTGACCGGGGATTGAACCCGGGACACTACGGAATTAAAGGCGAGAAACCGTGCTACAGCGCACTACGCCATTCGTGTCGTATTCGATATAGTTATTTGTTATATTTCCAGCTAAGCAGTCCCAACCCGCCGAACATCAACTGCTCGGACCCGCAGGGCAACACGTGCCTGCACTGCGCGGCGTACCGCGGCCACGCGCTGCTCGCGATCCTATTGTTACAAAATGGCGTCGATACTACTCTTAGGAATAACAGCGGTGATTTTTCTTTTTTATTGTTGTATGATTGGCGGCGAATAATTCTCAAACCACCATGGGTTTTAGTATATTTTGTCAAAACGTTCTAAAGTCCTGAACTTTTCTGCCCTGTCTACTAATTAGTCATCAGAGATTTGGACTTTTAAAAATGTAAACTAATTTCAATTTGGGCATATGTGTATATTTATGTAAGCATTTTTCACGCAAAAGCAACCTTGTTTAGAAATACCGGAAAAATGTTTATTCGGAGCAACGTAAACAAAGTTAAAAGACGTTTGCCCTCACGCTGACTTCTTTAAGTCCACTCATGCGGTAGTTTCTTGAAATCCCAAAACCTGCGAGAAAATAATAAGCTTAGATTTTTGTAACATAACTACTTTTTTGATTCTGTAGGACAACTGGCCATAGAGATGGCCAAAGACAACGAAATTCGAGAAGTGCTAAGTGTGAGACCGGTGCAGAGGTTGCAACGGACTGCTGCCAGATTCGAAGGTTCGCTTCTGAAACGATCTAGGTTCCTTGGATGGAGGCCTGTTTGGGTAAGAAATTCTGTCTATCTGTGGTAACAACCTTTTTTTTTTTTTTTTTTTATGTAGGGGAAATGCCTTACGCATACCCGTCCACCGGGGGGCGGACGGGTTATGTCGGACTCTCCACTGGGGGGGACTTCCTATTAAAGGAAACCGCCCAGTGGCCTACCGACTAAAAACCCTACTACTCCCTCTCATCGTCCATAGTGGGGGTAGCAAGTAGCACGAAGCCTTCTACGCGTTCCCCCGGACGGGGCCCGCCTACACGGCGGGCCGGAAGCGACCCCCCCTTCTGGAGGAGGGGTCGATAGGGACAGCCGAGGGTGTCGAGCCGTCCCTACCAGGCGATGGTGGAGGCCTGTGCAATGCCGGCGCGGGGACCCCCGTACCGCGCACCAGCTGGCCTCCTCCACGTAGAGGTTGGAGGCGACGAACAGGTGGTCGCCGTCTCCTCCCCCTCCTCGCCCTGCGGATCAGCGTCGGGATCTTCTTCCCGCGCGCGTTCCGCGGCTTCCTTGGCAGTCACCACCTCCTCACAGAAGGTGGCGAAAGCTCTCCAGGCCTCTTTATCTGCCAGCAGTGCAAGCACTATGCTGGGCAGAGTGAGGTCCTGGCCCACCTTTGCGATAAGCGCACTGCGCTGTGGGGCCCACTTTTGGCACACCGCTAGTGTGTGGTGCGCCGTGTCCTACACAGCGCCGCACTCATGGCAGAGTGGTGCTCCCTCTCGACGGATGCGGTGCAAGTAAGAGCCAAAGCATCCATGCCCGGTCATCACTTGCACCATCCTGTTTCGAATCTAAAGAGTAAATATTGCATAAAGCAGGCGTTCAGACTTGCGATTTATACGCGCATGTTAACTTGTATTTGTAAGCGCATGTTGGCGCGTATAGGCGCGCCTTTTGCTACACACGCCACTCGTACGAGTGTTGACGTGCTTATGAGCTCGTCAGAATCCATGTTGATACTGACATTGTCACTACTCGACGACTCGACTTGTGTTACGAGGTTCAGGATTAAGCCAGGGGCGTCTCCCAGCACACCAAGACCCGATCTAATTTAGAAAAGATCGTTTCCTGATTGACGGGACCGGGAATTAAACCCGGGACACTACGGAAATCGAGGCGAGAAACCGTGCTACAACGCACTACGCCAATCCTGTCGTCAAACGAGAACTATGAGGGGAGGTCAAAAAGTTCGCGGAACGGGAGGTATGGTGGGGAGAAAGGTAACTTTTTTCTAACTACACTAGTTTGGACAATCATTAGGGGTATAAATACGAAATTTCCTTAAAATCAAGGTGATAACCTACTAAGACCGGTCATCAAACCCGTCGGTCCAGAAACAACATCTCACCATAGAGAAAATTGAGTTTCGCGCGGTCATTAAGTTTCTAACTAAGCAAGGAAAACCTTTACTTATTATTTTGTTTCTGAAGAAGGTGGCCTTGGAAAAGCCATAATTATGAGTGGAAAAACCAGTTCAAGTAAGGCAGAGATGCAATTGAAGATGATTCTTGAACTTGATGATGATCTATTTTCAGTTCCTAAAAGAGGAAAAAGAGCTATTCCATTTGGAGGACAAACACAATATGTTTTTTCGATCATAGATTTAACAAATGGACTAAAGGTAAAGGAAGAATATATGAATAAGTGAAAATCATTTCAAGTTTAATTTTAACTCTTAACCCTCCATTCCGCGGACTTTTTGATTTGGGTGTGTTTCGGTCTGCGATCCCGAGGACGACGGTAAAGCGTGTCTTCGGACAGAGTGGTCCTTCCATTCTACGCCGAAGATGACCACCGGCAGGTTTTAGTGGTGGGGTCTCTGTTTTCCCAAGAGTTCCGAGTCTCACATATCCCAGGTGTCCCGAACCCAGGGCCTTGGGAATGCCTAAACGCATTTCCTGAAGCAAAAGAAAAGGTATTTAGGTACTCTCCGTTCTTACACGGTAGGTAATGTGAAAACAGACAATTGGGTATGGGAAAAAAAACAAACATGGCCTAAATCGAAAACCATTTCGAGGTATTTGTATTTTATACGTTATTTAAATATTTAACATTTTTGATGGCAAAGGATCTAGGATATTTTCAATTAAATACGTTAGCAATTTGGGGTCATTCATTTGACCCCAGTTTGCCAGCGTACGAAAAGAGTACATTGAGGTTCTTATAGGAATCTTGACGGTAATCAAATTGACATCTCACAGTTGAAACCCATTAAGTTCATATCATAAGTGAGATTTTTAGCTAGGTGATTCTACTGCATGGTATTAATGGTGTTGTCAGATAGCAGGTTTTAAATTCCCCCGAGTGAAAAATATTATATATAAATATTATACAAAGTTATTTTTAATAACATACATTAATTTACACCCATTGTCCAGACGTGTAGGCAGTTCTAAAATAGCCATTCGTTATAATCACAACCCTTTCAGGTAGGGTTTGGTTTCAGAACTTGGCAAAATAAATTGTTACTGGAGTCTACTTCTCATATTCTCGTGAGATGCTACATGATGAACGGCAAGCTCTGTTTCAGCTGTAAGTGCTGTAAATCAGTAATTTTCTCCTCATTATTTATTTACCACGAATGGGGGAAAAAACACATGTGAGAACACTAAGTGAAGTTGTGACGTCATAAGTTCGCAATATTTAAAAATTAATAAAAAATTAACTACCGGATAGATCAACGAAATATTCAGATGAGTTACCTAAAATAGTAAAAGGTATTTAAAAAAAATTGTTACCATACCCAATTCTTGATTTGATGAGTTGATATTAAGTCATCCATAAACACTGCAATACCTATTTATTCATACTTTTTTGTAGCAATTGTTGAGCTCGAATGCGTTGCGTCGATGTGCGCGGCATTACTATGCACGCAGCCACGACTGAGTTACCGCTCCTCACACTTTTTTATTTTGTCAGTGTGAGTGTGACGCGCGTAGATACGGGCATAGTACGGGCGCGCTCCCATACAAACCTCGCGCGGAACGTATATACGAAGACAACCTACTTCTCTCTCCTTGTACTATGGCAAAGGTCTCCATAATTACCGGGTGATTATCAAAAGGATTACAAAAACGATATGGCATACTCAGGCTATGTTCCAAAACGAGTGAAATTTCACACTGAGGATTGAAAATCACTCGAACCCGTTCCGGATTGACCACGAGTGAAACCGAGGTTTAAATGAGCTGTCCCCTGACAGTTTCGTACTTGTTTCGGAACGTGTTCGGGTGACGTGTATCACTCTGACAAGTGCGAATTCTACCGATGCCTGGAGCCCGATGATAGCTGTCAGACAAAGGTTTTGTTTGTTTCGTCTCTTTCTATCTGACCAGGGGGAAAATCACTGTACGAAAAGCGATTTGGAACGGGCCCTCAGTCAGTGATGTAGCAACTATGTAAGTGAAAATTAAATTAATTTAATTAACTTTTCTTTCAAGGTCACCATACAAATCAGTCGAACAGCCTTGATTTTTTTTGTATGACGAACATTTAAAGTTGTGCCGTAACCCCCTTGCTGGGTACTATCTGATTATTTATTCGTGTTGCTATCTGACTGTTATTGTTTAGGGTTTGCACTACAACTCACAGAAGGTGGAGAATAATAAAAGATTAGAAGGTCACTGAATTAATACAAATTGTAAAACTTAGGTCACCAAATACATATATTAAATAAAGTCACTTGAAACAGTTCTACGGTTATAGTATGGCTAGAACAGGGCGAGCTAGCGAGGAGCGTGACGGGAAACGACTGGCGTTGCCGGCCACAATGCTCGCTAACGCTGCGAATCTGCTGACTCTGTGAATTTCAATAGGTACTGTGTCCCTACAAAGTCAACACTACACTACATCACTTACTGAGTATGCCATATCGTTTTTGTCAGTCTTTTGATAATCACCCGGTATATTACTAACTACTCTTAAATGACTAATAGGTGGTCCTCCAACGCGGCGTGCTGCTCTACTACGGCTCGCGCGCGGAGGGCGCGCGCGCGGGCGGGCGCTGCCGCAGCCGCAGCTACTTGGACGGCGCCAAGCTGTCGGCGCCGGACGCCGAGCCCTCGCTCATCGTGATCAGCTTCAGCGACGGAGACACGCACAGGCTGGCCGTGCCGCTGGCGGAAAACTTGCCAATTTGCAGGCAGGTGGGTTTAAGGACTGTAAGGCTAAGAACTGACGGCGCGGTTTTCTGCCGCGCCCGGTTTGGCGGTTTTTTTCCTGAACTCACGAGACAAGTATTAAACATGATGTTTATAAGGTTAAAGTATGCAATTTTGTACCTATTAAATAACCTCATACTTGGGTAAAGTACTGTATATCATGGGTAGGTTCTTATTTTAAAAGGATGCCAATGAATCCCCAGTCACCCACCCTGTATATTTTTTTTTATATTGCCCATCAAGATGACCTCACTCCACCTGATGGAAAGCGGTCGTGAGGTTCAGATATGAGGCTGACAAGCCCTGTCATTCAAACGATGCACTGGGCTGGCCATCCTCACCTTGAAGGCCTGCAGTATATGAACCATTTAGGAGATTCTTCCGTTAACTTATAGTTTTGGGGTTTGGAAGTAGATGGCAGCACTATAGTAAAATAGTAAGATGGTTATCTATACGCTAGTACATACTCTAATCTATGAACAAGTACCTACAAAATGACGTCAGATTCGCGGTTTGCCGCAAGCGCGGGAATAGAACGCGTCGTAAGTTCTGCTTTCAATTTTTTCATACATTTCTGCATTCTACAGAAGCTGCGGCCCCGCAACCGCGGCGGGCGCGCTACACAACCGCGCCGTTAGTTCTTAGCCTACGTCTGCCATTAGTTTCCGTCGCGTAAACGGCGATAGTTGAGTTCGGCAATTTGTATGCCTTTTTTAGTTCCATTTTTACTTAATAGAGGCGCTGTACCTGAATCCCATACGAAAATGTCAACGCGGATGCTTGCGACTGTCATTGGCGCAAAGTCATGGTAGGGATACTGCTATTTGGGGCAGGAGAATTATGAATGTGTCTTTGAACTATGAGACAATTGAAAGTATAACAATAGTTTATTATGCAAAACGAATTCATCTCGTTTCTTTCTTTTGTATGGTATGTAAGTAAGTAAATCATTTATTTGCTAAGAATACTTTGAACTCATTTTATTCGTCAAATATTAGCAGGGCTTCAATTTGTTCATCTTTAATGTAATACGTTGTATAAACTTAATTGAAACGCAATGTGCCCGTATCAATTTGGTTTGGCAAAGATTTCTAACCACTCGGTCACCAAGATGTTGAACATGTACATAACTTAGATGATTAGAAATCATTTACATTTTTACGAAAACATACTAAAATAAAACAACTTTGTGTTTGCCATGATCACAACTACTTAACTGTGAAGTGGTCTAAACTTGTGGTTAAAAATGGAAAAAATATAAAATGCCAAGGATTTTGTAGGCAATTAACCAATTGCCTACAAAATCTTTCGATCATAAATACGTAAGATACCCCATGAACGCCTAAAAAGTGTCTCGGAATAAGGGTGCTAAAGAACAAACTTAGCACTCAAACACTCAAGGGTGCCCTTCGGATGGCCTAATATTATTGCTCTTAATTTCATTGGCCAAACCTTATTGGCCTAAACTTGTTACGCAGAATTATTGATTCGCCTAATCGATGTTTTCGCACTATTATATATTAGCCTAAATATTAAAAGCCCTAAATTCATAAATCTGTCCTTGAGTATAGATCTGAGTGACGTTTTTGTATGAACTGACGTTTTGAAATCTCTACTCAAGTACAGATCAGTGCTTGAGTACGATTCTAGAATACGGGCCTCAATGTCCTAAAATCTATTTCCATATGTTACTTTTGGCTTGGTAATTTTCTACCATAATTTTATCTAGATTAGTATCAGGTTACGTAATTTCATTTGATTATCTACACAATCTATTTTATTTAATTTATTTTCAAATTTTATGAGGTAGGTACCTAAAATGTCGGCTATGTATAAAAATAGTATGTTAATCCAAACTGACTGTGGTCCTTCGCCGTGAAACTTACTAGTCTGTTCTACACTAGAGTGTAATTCAAGAGCCGAAGGCGTGGAGGGAGAGCAGCCCTCGTCCGCTGTAGTTAATCTCAGGCACCCGCACGACCTGAAGCCTTCCGGCGACTAGCAAGCCGAAGCTGCGCAAGCGGGCGTGGGTGACTGCGATTTACTACGCAAGGGCGAAAGGGGTGCGCTTCCCGCAGCGGCGGAGAAGAGGCAAACGAAATGCATGCTTGCATGTGTGCCTGCTTGTTTGCCTGCATGCACGCATGTTTGCTTGCTTGCATGCATGCATGCTTGCATGCATGCATGCTTGCATGCTTTTATGCATGCATGCTTGCATGCTTTTATGCATGCTCATTTGTATGCTTGCCTGAACGACTGAAGCTATCACTATGTGAATGTATGTCCTCTTCCCCCTCGGACCGCTACGAGTGCGAACGTGTCTACTAACCCGTATAAGTTTTTATATTAAAATAAAATACAAATTTCAAAGCAATAAATTTCATCAATATATTAGGAGTGCAGAAATCTAAGGAGCTGAATACGCGCTGGCATACACATACACGGAAGCTGCTAGCTCGCGAGAACGAGATCACAAAGCCGAAACCGTGAGTCGCTATTTGCCTTCTTCACTCATTAGTGAGAACCCATTTGAAAAGGCACCATTGTTCAGAGACGCCCGCCCAACCCTCCGGGTGCGCATACGCATATCTATCTCTCTCTCACAACCGAGAGCGCGGTCTGTTTGACCCCGCCCATCACCACTGGAGGAAGCTGGTCAACTATATTTCCTGTACCCCTGTCTCGCTCCTGGGCTCATACGCCGGAGTGTTCCTCGCTGCTGACTGTTCGATTTTGATCCTTGTGACCTAGAGAATAGACCTTTATTATCCTGGTTTGACTACGTTTTTTACCTCCTGCAACGCTCTGGTATCCTAATACTATTGATAATGAAACTACCATGTCAATTGTCGACGAGTTGAATGATGAATCATCACAGCAGGACTTGAGCACGCCGCCGAACTACGTTTCTACGCGCAGTAAACAAGTAACTTTGCAAGATTTTCATAGTTTTAAAGAAGAAATCAAAAGTATGATTCACTCATTATGGGCCACGCAACTTCAGGAACTGAAAGATTTGAAAAATTTTGCGCCCACACTTATGGAAATCAAGGAAACAAATACTAAAATTGAAAGCTCAATCGTCAATTGACTGTTCAAAATGCAGAATTAAAACATAAAGTTACCCAGCTAGAAAATAGATCTAAGGAGGACCAGGAGCGTATCACCTTACTGGAGGAAAAAGTTGAGTATCTCCAAATGGGTTCGCGAAAATCAAATCTTGAGTTGAAAAATGTGCCCAAGAAAACAAACGAATCCAAAGAAGACCTAGTAGAGATGGTAATGTGCCTCTCTTCGGCTATTGGGGTAAATCTGTCAAAGCATAACATTAGGGATATTTATAGAGTGAGAGGTAAAAAGGACTCCCATAACCCACCTATTATTCTGGAATTGGCATCCACCCTCACAAGAACTGACATCCTTAAGCAGTGCAAAGCGTTTAACGTCAAGACAAGAACTAAGATATGTGCTAAGCACCTGGGCTTCCGCACCTCGGAAGACACTCCGGTTTTCGTCAATGAGCAGCTGACAGCCAAGGGTTCGCGTCTGCACTTTCTCGCCAGAGACCTTGCTAATACGCAGCAATATAAACATTGCTGGACTGCCTTACGGCAAGGTGTACGTGAGACTGACCGACACCTCCCCGATTATTACCATCAAGTCTGAGGCCCAAGTTCAGCAGCTGATGAGCAAGATAGCAACATGACTGGAGTATTTTGAGACAAAGGTGACGAAGTTTCTTTCGAAAATACCTACTACTTTTTGCGCTTGCACTTTGTGTTTTTTGTGTGTACTGTGTATAATTTTTAGTGCAGCTACGTGTGCATTTATTAATACTGCGCTCCTGCGCGGGATTGGTAAGCATTTATACACACTCACACCTTACTTTACACACTATCACATACACTCACATACACCATACTACACACAACACACTCATAGACTAAATATCACAATCACAATACAAACAATGGTTGTCCAATTGAATTTATCTAAAACTGTAAAAATATCATCATTAATACGCGTTTCTCCTTTTAATACAGTAAATGAATAGTAACCTTAATTTATTAAATGAAGTAGATGAAATAAAAATATCTAAAGCCTTAATTTGCGATATAGATGAGGTCGTTAGTTCCTTGAACATAAAAGAAAAAGATTTTACAGTTGTAACTCAAAATATTCGAAGCGTTTATTGTAACTTTGATAATCTATTAATAACACTAGAACAATTAAATTTTAATCCTGATATAATAATACTGACTGAGTGCTGGCTAAGTGTAAATGATCATTTGGAAACACTGGCATCCCACAGTCACATTACAGTTATGGGTGACCTAAATATAAATATTATTAAACGTGTTGGCGAACCAAGCTCTGAACAAAGAAATAGGGCTAATTATCTTGATATGTTAGGAAGTCATGGTATTCTGACGGGTCATGACTTACCCACTAGGGAATATAACTCTTTGGACCATGTAATGCTCAAATTAGACAAGAAACAGGTAGCTCAAATTGGGGTACTAAATACGACCGTAACTGATCATGCAATGGTTCTATTGCATCTAATCAATGCATCCAAAGAAAGTAAATCTAGAAAGACTAAATTTGTTGTCGACTATGATAGTGCTCTAGAGGACTTGATGACTAGAAACCTAGCTGAGCTGCTCAACTGTAATGAACCAGAGTCGGTTATCGAAAAATTAATAAACCAGTTAACAGAATCTCTAAATAATAACACTAAAACTGTACATGTCCCTAAAAACAAACGAGTCATTAAACCGTGGATCACGCCAGGTATCTTAAAATGCATAAGAAACAGAAATAAAATGCAACAGAAACTGCGACGCGATCCACATGATGAAATTCTTTTGATTACCTACAGACGGTACAGAAATTTCTGTAATAAACTAATCAAAAAACTTAAGAGGAATTATGAGCGTCAAATTTTGAGGGATTCTAGACATGACTCTAAGCGTTTGTGGAATAACATTGCTACAATAGCACACTTTAAAAAAAGAAACTCTGATAATATCAAACTACTACATCTAAAGCAATCAGTAAGTGAATCTGCCAATTACGTTAACTCCTTCTTTGGTAATATAGGTAAAAACCTGGCCCATACTATAGACGACTCTGGTGATACCCAACCACAATCTCACCCAGATCACCTGGCTGATGCTATTGGCTCCTCATTTGTGCTACTTGATACGGATATGGCTGAAGTCCATGCTACGCTAATGGGTCTTAAAAACAACAGTGCTCCTGGATGGGATAATATCCCTGCCGCTTTCCTTAAGCGAGCGGGGCATATAGTAATTCCTGTAATTGCTCACCTTGTCAACCTCTGTTTCAATAATGGTATATTTCCATCTATGCTGAAAGAGTCAATAGTAACTCCGGTACATAAGGGCGGTGACGTCGAGGATGTCAGCAACTACAGACCAATATCAGTCCTTCCGGCCTTGTCCAAAATAATAGAAAAACTAATAAATAAAAGACTATTAAATTACTTAGAACATTTTAAAATTTTATCAAGCTCCCAATTTGGTTTTCGTACTGGCAAATCGACAGAAGATGCTGTTCACGCACTTACGTCTGTGGTTGCTGATAATCTTGACAACAAAAACAAATGTATGGCTGTATACCTCGACCTTAAAAAAGCCTTTGATACGGTTTCGATTCCTATCCTCATTCGTAAGATGGAAAAGATTGGTATCAGAGGGCTTCCACTTAAACTTTTAACGGACTATCTGAAGGGGAGGACACAAAGAGTGAAACTGGGCCAAACTATCAGTAACGTCATAACTGTCGACTACGGCGTCCCGCAGGGAAGTGTGTTAGGACCGACTTTATTCCTAATTTACATCAATGACTTGTGCAATCTTAACATCCCAAATACCAAAATATTCACCTACGCAGACGACACAGCCCTGGTTTTTTCCGGCGAATCCTGGTGCTCGGTTAAAGAGCAGGCAGAGAAAGGCCTTATTATTATTGCTAAATGGCTCAAAGAAAATTTACTTACCCTCAACACCTCTAAAACTAACTTTATGTGCTTTTCGATTGGGGACAGAGGTCAACCCGATACATCATATAATATAAAGATACATCACTGTGATCGGTTTATCATTGGCCCTGACTGTACATGTCCATGCATAAATAGAGTTGGTACTGTAAAATACCTAGGAGTCATGCTGGATCAAAAACTTAATTGGCATTCCCATGTTGAATTGGTAGCTAGTAGAATACGCAAGATAATATGGGTCTTTAAAGTACTGAGGTATGTTGCCTCCAAAAAGCTTCTAAATCAAATTTATATTGCTTTGGCTCAGTCCTTTATTACTTATTGTGTAACACTTTGGGGCGGTGCCCTCAAAACTAAATTTTTAGAGGTTGAACGTGCACAGAGGTCTCTAATAAAAGTAATGCTTTTCAAAAAAAGGAGATTCCCGACTCATATACTGTACACAATTTCGGATTTATTAACAGTCAGAAAACTTTACATACTGCATATAGCATCAAAAAAACATGCTTCTTTAGAATACCTCCCTGGAAATGAAAGCAGAAGAAGAAAATATAAAATTTCTACTATTACTCGAGTTCACACACGTTTTGCACAAATGCAATTCACTTACTTAGCGGCAAAAGTATACAATCATTTGAATGAGAAACTAAATATCTATTCCCTGACACTTGGAAGATGTAAAATGAAAGTTATTAGCTGGTTAAAATGTTTGGACTACGATGAAAGACTGGTAGAGAATGCCATTAGGCATTAAGTCCGCCAATTGTACTTTTTCTTTGTGCAATAAAGAATAAATAAATAAATAAATAAATGAAACTGAAAGTGTACTTAAGCCTAGTCTTAGCTAATTGGACAACTAATTGCTTGCTTCACACATTACCCTTGTTTCACTTACTCTTTCTCACTTCTTACTCACACACCTGCACGCAACCACAAACACCCCCACACACACCACACACACACACACACACACACACACACACACACACACACACACACACACACATATAATTAAAACTAATTAAGATATATAAGTATTCCATTTTATATAAAACGCATAAAATGATACAATATATTGTAAAATATTGTTCTACAGATTTTTTTTTTGTAAAAGACGATATTGGTTGTAAAATGGGAATAGGAGAGGTTATTTGTATTATATTAAGTTATTCTAGTTCGTTATATATGTGAAAATAAGTTACGGAAGAGTGGCTCCCTCTGACACAGGTGCTACTGCACTTACTAGAAGGAGTCCACCCCTAATTTTTAAAACTGCCTTGTTTTACATAAATAAACATTTTTCATTTTTCATTTTCATTTTCATGTATGCATGCTTGCATGTGTGCCTGCTTGTTTGCTTGCATGCTTGCACGCACACATGTTTGCTTGCTTTCATGCATGCTCATTTGTATGCTTGCCTGAACGACTGAAACGATCACTATGTGTATTTATGTAACTACCCTTATGGTAAATAAACGAAAAAATGTATTATAGGATAGCTTGTGAATAGTAGGGATTATGCATCGTTCTGCCTAATGACGAATTCGGGAAGTGACAATACGGCAATAAATCTTTAGGCGAAATGAAATAGGCCAAACTTGTTTGGGACATGTGATGATTGTGCGAAAAAAAATTAGGCCAATAGTTTGTGTGCCAATGACAATTAGAGCTACAAAAAATTAGGCGTTCCAATATAGACCCAACACTCGATGAGATTTAATGTCGTAACCACCAAGTGCTTGCATTAAAAATGAAAGAGTACCTCTGCGTAAGGTTGCTTTTCGAAAACGATTTGTATGGCTAAAGTAAATGTGTGTTTTTTGCGTGTCCAACAACACCACACATTTGAACCAAGCATCAGACACTTATTGGAGTTGAATCTGTTTGTAATGGTATGTCTAGGGTATTTATGTTTGAAGACAAAACCACGTTAATAATGAATGTTGTTTATTTCAGCAATGGGTCACAGCGTTAAACGAGCACATAACATACTCCGGGCACTACCTGTGGGCGGGCGCCTCGCCCGACGCGGCGCGCGAGGCCACCGAAGACTTGGAAGACGAGTGCAAACCTTTAGGTTAGTGTCGTCAATAAATAGGCAAATTGGTCGTGTGGTCCCAAGTTCAAATCTGCTCAGAACTATCTTTTTGTTTGTTTTTAAATTTCTGACTAAGTCTCCGGTGAAAGAAAATATCGATAAAAAAACAAATCAACCCGGATAACGGCGGAAGGTTCACCACCTACCACGTTGGGTTCCAATACCATTGGTTAGAAGTGGGCTCCTGAGTGTTCTATTCACCATGACGGCAACAGTCACTTGCCTCTGACTAACTCGTTCGGGATATGGACGTGATGGTATGTTATGTATAACCACAGACGGGATGGCAGTGAAATGAGACAACAGTTGGTGATAGTCTGGTTTATTATAATTCTACTAAGGCTTATATACGAACTCCCTGACGTATCCCTTCGTTAGTAATCGTTTATTTCAGATATATTCCACCGATAACACATTACAATTTAAAAAAATACTTACCTTTAACGGTTCAAAATACGCTATGCAATGCAACAATGAGCCTGCTTCTGATTACCCAGTTTACAATATACCTTTTTTTGTTGTCAGCATAACTAGGCTATGTAGGATTAGTTAAACGCTGTGATTTGTATTTTTATTTCGTAAGTTACTGTATGAAGAAAATAAAACTAAGTTTATTTGGATGCTGAATTTGCTTTGTTAAAGCACCATTAATAGTTACGCGGAGACATTAGTGAGCGACAAAGGCGACGCGATTAACCAATGGCAGAAGGGCTATGTTTGTAAGCAAAGTATGCCATTGGTCGAATGCGCTTGTCGCTGCTGATCTCGTCGCGGTAGGGTAATTACTGCTTTTGAAACCTTCCTACTTTTTTTTATAGTGTTTTTTACTAATAAAAAAAATATTTTGTGCAGGTTCTATGCAAGATACGTTGACAGCGGCGACCAATAGTCTGGCGTTGTTGGAGACGCAGCTCAGGGAGTGTTCCGCCATATTGACGGCATTGGACAAGAGCATCAATGTTAGCAATTCTCTTCATCATTCTGCTTACATGGTATGATGATGAATCATAATTTTTGACAGTTTACTGTTTTGTTTTTGACAGTGATCTTTACATAGTATAGACACCATACTTTAATTAACATCTAAATTGTTACTTAGTAAAGCAATAAATAAATGAGACGAAAAATTTATGCGTCGAGTCATGGTCAACCTACCTAGCTGTAATCAATTTTTTTTTAACTAGTGATTCAGAGAAGTGGGAAGACTTCTCTGAATCACTAGTTAAAAAAAAATTGAATTCTGAACGTAGTCCTTATATTAGCGACTAGCTGCCCCAACAAATGACTGACAGCTGATGTCTATTATCAAATCTCGCCCGCTTTTCTACGACTTGATTTACTTAACCGGCCACAGACCGACCAATTACAGTGGCATATTTACATGTATTGCGGCCATATTTAGAAAAATTAAATGTATACGTGAATGCAGTGAAGGGGCGCGTCATTTCAGCATCAATATTATGTTGTGCTGAGATGTTATGTTCCAGCGATTTTTCTAAGTGCTTGCCCAAAATTCTCACCTCATAGAAGACGCTCTGTAGCTTCCCTTTCTATAGTAGTTCAGTATCTATACTCCTATCATAAAGAGTAAAGATTTGATTGTTTGTGTTTATTCTTGGTTTGTTTGTATTGTATCGGCTCCGAAACTACTTATCCGATCGTGCAAATTCTTCAACTGACAGAAAGCTTAACTATTCAGGAGTGATATAGGCTATACTTTATTGTGATTAAACAAATAATCAGTGAAAAATAATAGTTTAAATTCTAATCTAGGAGCGTGTGTCGTTTGTTCGCATAACTACACTCGGCAGATGTAATAAATCAACCAAAAGTGTAGTGGGGCGCGTCATCTATAACTAATATTATAAAGAGGAAATATTTGATTGCTTTTTTGTCCAAAACTACTGATCCGGTCGTGAAAATTCTTCTCTAACAGAAAGCTAAATTATTCTGATTACGAAACAAAAAATTCAGTGAGAAATAGTAGTAAATGTAAATCTAGTCGGAGGAAAGCGGCAAAAGGGACACCAGCTGTCAAACATTTGACAGAACAAAGTCTGTTGAGGCAGCTCGTTCTAACAAGTCGTGCAGCCGTGTAAAGCGCTTGGCGTGCCCGCAGCGCTTCCAGCACGCGGCGGGCTCGGGCGCGGAGGCGCTGGCGGCGCTGCGGCACGGCGCGGCGCTCGTGGCGCAGGCGCGGGACGCCGGCGCCGCGCGGCTCAACAGGGAGGTCAGCATATACAAACTGGCACGAAGCGACCTAGCCTGAGGCTCGAGCGGGATTCCAACCGGAAAACGCGGAGTCTTTCGCCGGCCCCCGCTTCAGAACAAAGTTATCGACCGATTCGGTAAAGAAGATAATTTTTTGGGGCTTTTCTCAAAGTGCCGGCCAACAAAAAAAAGTGGTACGTATAGTTAGAATGAGTCATACGGAGCAATAGTTATCATGGCACAAAAGTAGTAGGGTTGCCACAAGCCAAGTTATAAGAGTTCAAAGATTCGTTATTTTCATAAAAAAAAATATTTTTAAAAGTGCTGGGATGGATAAAATTATGATAGATATTTTTAGAAGTAATGATCTCAATTCGTCTGTACGAAAATTACGAATCTTTAAACTCGTATAACTTGGCGTGTTGCAACTCTAAGACTTTTGTGCCATAATGCATAGCTAATTCTAACTATACGAACATTTTTTTTGTTGGCCAGCACTTTCAGAAAAAAGAATGTTATTATTCATGCAGAGTAAGGTTTTTTTTGTTTATTTGTAGTAATAACGGTTTTCTAATTAGCTCACATATTTTGCGATAAAGTAAAAATGCTTTAGATCATTATATCATGCAATGTCTATCATTATTTTGTTTCCACGCACTTTTAAAATCAATAAATGTATGAAAATAACAAATCTCGTATAACTTGGCCCGTGCCAACCCTACGACTTTCATGCCGTGATAACTATTGCTCCGTATGACTAGTTCTAACTAAACGTTCCATTTTTTCGTTGGCCGGCATTTTCAGAAAAGACCCGAAAACGTATGGTGCCCGAATAATATCCTTTCTTTTAATTATGGCAAATTACCTACTGAACGGTAGCATTAAATGTTTTTATAAGTCAAAGCCTTAAAGCCTTTAGTTTGTGCGTAACAAATAATACAGACATTTCCCATACTAAAAAGTTAAATTTAAAAAAAAACCGAATGGGTCGATAACTTTGTTCTGAATCTTGGGGCAGGATTGTTAATAACCTCGATAACTCAGTTGGAAGAGCAACCACTGGGATCGTGCAAGACGCGGGCTCGAGTTCCGCTTGAGCCCTAGAATCAGGTCGAATTTTTCTAGTTTTTTATTTTTTTATATGTAATAGGGAGCAAACAAGCACGAAGGTCACCTGATGGAAAGTGATCACCTCCGCCCATGGACAACTGCAACACCAGAGGTGTCAAAATCTATCTTTAAATTGAAAATAGAGCATTGCTATAACGCAAAAAAATATAAATTCACTAGAATAGTACAGTATTGGGGTCCTAACTGGTTTCCTTATGCAAATTATATAACGGACTGCTAAACCAGAGTTTTAATTCGTGATTAACAGCTTTTGACTTTGTTAATAAGAGGAGTCCGCGCCGCGCGGAGTAGTGGCGGATGTCCGCTTTTCCTCCCGCCGATTGTGACCAATGCGGCCCGAACGCACTCGTGCTTCAACAGTGAGGATCCTGCAAAAATGTTCAACCCTGTTTTTTAAGGACATTCACTATCCCGCGGGATTCCAAAATTTGCTTTCTAATAAAACTTCTCAGAAACAAAAAAAGATTTTTTTTTACTTTAACAACAAGCTTCTTAAATTAAAAAATTATTGTTGCAGCTGCTTAACGGATAGCCGTTAACCAGAACTGCAATCCCTAGGTCAGGCAATAGTGTTCCAATACGCGCAACGCACGCGCTTCCCCACTTCGCTACATTTTGATATTTTGCCAACTGGGCCCAACTTAATAACAAAATTATTTTGAATTAAAAATTGTTTCATTCCTAGATTGAACGAAACCGGGTGCTGGAAGAAGCTTTAGCAGCACTTGCGCGGACGCACCACGCACTAGAAATGTCGGTCGCTGAAGAACTTACGAAGGTAAAGTAAATAATATTTCAAAAAGCTATCGTAACAGATAAAGAATGGGAATAGTATTTTTCATATCTTCAATGTTTTTAACCTACAATCATTTGTTGTTTTTGCTCAATTATAAAATGATACTTAATCACTACTAATAGATTTAATGCCAATAAGTTAATCTCTAACAGTCCAGCATAAAGGCAAGCCGTCAGCACTGTGCAGCAAAATACCTATATCTTGCAATAGCAAAGGAGTTAATCGCACATTCAATATTTTTCTTGTTTGTTTTAGAGCAAAAGAAATAAGAGAACATCGTCGCATCAAAATGATTCCAAGGAAAATTTCTTTGATGTTTTCGAAGGTATGTTAAAAGTTAGTTAGTTAAATTAATCGCTTGCTTGTTCGTGTTTCACAGTTATTGTAATTATAATATTTACAAGTTAACGTGTAATCAATCAAAAAAATCTTACTTAATATTATAAATGCGAAAGTCTGTGAGTATGTATGTAATATGTAATATTCGGTACTCTTTCACGCAAAAACTACGGAACGCATTTAGATGAAACTTTACACTAATACAGCTTATACATCAGAATAACATATAGAGTACAATTTATAAAGATTTTATGTAATTTGGCCATAATAATGGAGTTCAAAGCCGCGAGCAGAAAGCTAGTGTATGATAAGGCATTATTATAGCATAGCATTTGCATAGTGAATAGAAATCTAATTAAAAATGGAAACATTTGTTTGAAAAGGCTAATTTTTATACCTAAACTTGAGTTTTGTTCGAAAATGAGCCTAGTGTACGGTAGTAGAGCTTTCAAAATTTGAAATGATGCCCCTTTTTTAGTTGATTAAGATGTGTTGAGTGTACTCTCGCTAACAAGCGAACAAACTACGCGTGTTCCTAGGTTCGAGTCCAACCGGCTACCTAACAACCAATTACAGTAGCATGTCTACATAATATGAATTGCGTTCATATTTATAATTTAAATACGTGCGTGAATGCGGTGGAGGGGCGCCTCATTTCAGCTTAGACAAGCTCTAGTACTTATGACCTGTTCTGTGGTAGAAGCACTTTATGAGACATCAGTACGTCAATTGTTCAGGGTCCGACGACGATGACGACGACACGCTGGTGACGGCGGGGCTGTCGAGCCCGCTGGGCGCGCTGAGCCCGTGGGGCAGCAGCCCCGACCTCGCGCGGCGCACGCCCCTCGGCAGTGTGGACGGTAACAATGCTGAGGAATTCACTTAAAAACCAAGAAAAGTCAACAAAATACCTTAAAAACGTGGATCTGGGTATTGGTTGAAGCGAATTCAAATCATCGACTTTTTGGTGCGACCTTATAGCTCGCTCTGAACTCGAGACGGGGGTGTCATTCCTGTTTTTTGTATGTACTTCTCTCTAACTTAGTAATCCAACTTCAGTCACTCTTCATAACACTGAAATAAAATGTGTGTATTCATCCATTAGTGTTGACTGAATAAAATAAACTTATACTTTAGTCCATTTACATTTTAAGTTAGTAATTATAAAGATTTTATTTATTAATTTCGTTGATATTTGACTTGACTGAAGTACTTAGCCACCGTTGATACATAGCGCAGCCATCAAAATAACATTTCCACTTCAGTACTCTGCCAATATGCTCTGAAAGTACTATCCAGCGAGTTAGTAGTTATTATAGTTCTAATAGTTAGTTTGACGACATCGTTGGTGTAGTGTACAGAAGCACGGTTTCTCGCCTCGACGTGCGTGCTGTCCCGGGTTCGATTCCCGGTCGGGTCAATTCAGAAAACGAACTTTTCTGAATTGACGCGGGTCTAGGTGTGATCCCTGCATGGTACCTCGTAACACAAGGATATTTTATTTTTACTTCGAGTCCATGACTGTTGGTGTATTGTTTGGCTCATATTTATATATATTATAACGCAGGCGACGTGACCCCAACAAACGAGGAGCTAGAAGAGTTCGACCGGTGCCTGTCCGGGTCACCCGGCTCGGGCTCCGCGCGCTCGCTGCACTCGGCCGTGAGCCCGGCCAGCTCGCGCGGCACGCTGGTGTCGCAGGGCGGCCACGTCTACAGGAACGCGAGGCCTTACCGGAAGAATACCAAACCCAGGTCAGTGGAGTGTATCTGTTCGTTTTAAGGCCGTAAGAGACGCTTTCTCATATACAGGGTGTCCAGGAACTGTTTTTTTCGAAACATTGAAAAGTAGATTTTTCAATATTTCGAAAAAAACAGTATAACTTTAAAACCGTAAAATTTCGCTGAACATAATAATATATTGAGTTATGTTGGTAGGTATTGATCCCAGCTATCACCCCCTGCAGTATGTCGTACTATTTCCTGGACACCCTGTATATATACTAATATTATAAAGAGGAAGTATTTGTTTGTTGGATTGTATTGAATCTCCGAAACTACTGAACGATTTTAAAAATTATTTAACCAATATAAAGCTACATTATCAGGGAGTGACATAGGCTATATTTTTTTTAATTCAGGCTATAGTTTGACGGGAAATACAGTCTACGCGGGCGAAGCCGCTGACGGGCAACTAGTTAATTATATGTTATTGTGAACACAGCTGTCACAGAATGATACGCTGTTCCAGAATAAGAAAATAAGCTAAAGATCTCATCACGCCGATGCGGAATCAACTATAGACACGTCGAAATAAACGGAGTTTTCTCAGTTAGGCGAGGAGTGCTTTTATTAAAATAAATAGTCCCCCTTTATATGTTTTAGGAAGCTACTTTTGGGTTTCATTTTATTTTATTATTTTTAGTTTGTCTCAACCAACAAGGTAGGTTATATTTTTCTTAGTTTCATGAATGTTTTTTATTTTTGTTTCAGTTCTCCATCTCAGTGGTCAATTTAATCAGTTGTAGGGTTAGTACCTAACGTTTTTTGTATTTGTTTTAAAGCAAAACGGCAGGAAGTTATATCCTGAAATTGATTTCTCACTTTGCTAGCTCAACGAACAAAAAGTGCCTTAGCCTCTTTTGGTGGTCTTGCGAGATCATCCATGGCGTTTGACAGTATATAAATTGTAATTTTTTATGGAGCAATGTCTATTTTTGTCAATTATTCAGTTAAACGTGCAAAAATAAGGCATCAAATGGGAATCTCTTGTGTGCCTGCTTTTTCGCACTACTGCGTAAGTAATTTTCTAATTAAAATTTTGCTTCATAATGCACAACAGAAAAACTTAGCACAAATGATGCACATAGCACATACGAATATATTTTACTTAATATTTTATAATAAAAATATTATTTAGTCAGGGAAGAAACTATGTATGAAAAATGCAATTTATACAAAAATAAGTTGCCTTTTTATGTGAAGGCTCCTTCAATAAAATGAAATAACGCACGGATCTCTCGGTCAGAGCATGTCGTATTATGAAGAACAGCAGTACAACTAACTCGCATTTAGTATTATATTTCATTATATTATATCGACTGGCCTTTTGGCGCAATGGCAGCTATCCTGCCTTTAGCGCCGGAGGTCGTGGGTTCGATCCCCACCCACGACAAACATTTATGTGACGAACATTTGTGTTTGTTGTGTGCCTGGGTGTTATTATCTATTTAAGTATGTATTTAGAAATATTTAAGTATGTTTATCAGTCTCTGACGCCCAAAATACAAGCTCTGCTTAGTTTTTGGTCAGCTGATCTTGGTGATAAGTCAAAAATTTTGGTGGATAAATAATGTTTATTCATTTTATTAATTATCTAAGGAAATAAAAACCGGATCCTATTTACATTTTAGTAAAATAATTAAATATTTACACATCACACAAGCGTGATTGATTATTGACAATACTACCTGGTGTTACTATTAAAATAATAGTAATTCAAGTAATAGTAGGTACCTACTTTTTTACTTTTATTTAAGTGGGAGACAATAAATATAAAGGGATCAAGAGCTTGTATTTGTAAAATGTAGAACCTGTTTTATTGGAAGGAACGATCTTGACAAGTTGTTTTTACATGATTTGCTTTAATGTTTTATTTTAATAATTTGTGTTAGCAATTCACCTGTGATTGCATTTTATTTTAATCATAATTTAATTGACTTTTATGTAAACATTTTTTAAAACTATCAACCTATTACTTACCTAATTTGGTTTAAAAACTACCTATTTATTTTATATTCAAAGATTGAGTGATATAAAAAAACGAAGTACCTGAGTACAGTGTGCATAAAATGGTTTGTGATATATTTTTGATACCTATAGTTGTATGATTATTTTGTAAGTAGTAATTTGACATCAATATCATTTGCGTATTACAATGATTTTAAGGAATTTATTTTTGTTTTATTTTCTGTCACCTCTTTTTTAACTACAAGTTTGCTAGATAAACCGCTGAATAATATTTGAAATGAATGAAACAGCCATCAGCACTTTCAGTATGAAATACCTATTGTTTTTTCAGCACCTACCCCCACCATGGGTGTCCATCGCTAACTACGATAGTTGACTACAGCAATTTGTTTACCATCATTAGTTCTATTTCCATCCTCTAGAGGCGCTGTACTGTAATCCCATACAAAAAGTCACCACTGACGATAGTAACTGTCATCTCATGGGTGACTCATGGTAGGGATACAGAGAGGATCATTCGTCTCAAATAAGAGTATGTAAAGCCATTTAACAAACCGTGACATTCAAACATCCTAACATCGAATCCTCTATTATGCAGTAATTGAATTGATTAATTGATTCTATCGGTAATATCGAATTACAGTGCTGTGGTATGTATTATAGTTTTACAATTCCATAGTTCTTTGACCACGTTTCAGATCCGTACGTAATCACTGGCTGGCAACACAACGGACATAAATTTTTGTCCGAAAATAAATGAACTATCATAACTCGTTAAAATGAGAGCGACTTATTATTGTTTTCCGTGTAGGTAAAATACTGCAATTCAACACAAGCCGTAAATTTATACGTGAAAATTTTCCGTGAACATTTTTAAGGTATTTCCTGCCTTCGTGCTTCTAAGTGGCACTCGCAGTTACGTTTCATGGCCGGAGTAATCCGCAAGGCAAAGTTAACAATAAATTAAAAATAATTAGTTATTAACAATACACATTTATGTATACAGAGAAACTTGTGGTAATTCACATAAGTAGTATTTATGAGTTATCTTTAGATCATTAATTTATCTTATTTGTTTGACATTAAAAGACGTCGAACAAAAAAAAGATGGCGGGACGATCTGGACAGGAACTCGCAGGTAATTGTAATTAAGCATTATTTCAACAGCAATTACACAATAATTGAGGGAGCCTTATTGTTTATACTGACGACACGGTTGGCGTAGTGCGCTGTAGCACGGTTTCTCGCCTCAATTTCCGTAGTGTCCCTGGTTCGATTACCGGTCGGGTCAATTCAGGAAACGATCTTTTCTGAATTGACTCGGGTCTGGGTGTGCTGGGAGACGCCCCTGGCTTATTTATTTGTGTGGTACCTCGTAACACAGGGATATTAATCCCTACTTCGAGACCATTTCAAGAGGTGTGTTGTCTGGCGCATATTTATTTATTTTATTTATTTATTTTATACTTATCTTTGCCAGGAAACTCGACCTCTGCCTTTTGCGTCAACAGATCAGTCGAAAGTCAATAGATAACTATTATATCTGACTGCTAGTCGATAATTTATCAGATACATTAGAATAGGCATTGGAATTACTTTTATTAGACGTGTTGTTAATTTTTTCAAATGCTACTGTTGCAAAACCAGCCGGCATCAAAATTTGTAAACAACATTAAACAAGTTACACGTAAGCTGCTTGAAGTGTGCCCTGCAAACAAGTCACGTTTGTGCCACCAATTAGAAAGCCACTAAAAATCTTTTGTCATAAAGCGTGTAACACAAATTGCTACGCTCATTACCTTGTAACCTAATCAAAACAGGGATAAAGCTAAAGCTAATTTTCATAGCACTGTTCACCCCATCTAGTCCAATCTACCCACGTAATCTTAAGGTTTTCAACCGACTAATAGGGATGAGATTCTACCGTTTCAGTTACTGTATATTTTCTTGATATTACAAAAGTTTATTGATGATCTAATGCGTTGCCATGTTGCGGGAATAAAGCGAATATTTGGAAATTGACACCTTGATTCCTGTAAAGGCAGAACCGAAGCCCTGAGAAGCATAGAAGTGGGTAATCCTTAGTTTAACATGATAAAACCTTATTTGAGCTGGTAATTAAGGCCAACTAACAAAGCAAACTGGTAGACAATGTTGACTTCATTTGCACGCGGCTAGTTAAATCTTTCCAGTAACAATATAGTGGTATAGCCAGATTTATTCATACTGTGGTAATGTGTTCCACGTTGGGCGCCAACATGCCTTTTTGCGGCGGCGCGGAGGCAGAGTGGGGAAGGGGGAAGCGTCTCCCAGTCTCGCTCGCCAGTTGCGCTGCAGCGGTTGCCGCGAGCACACGTCTGCGTAGCGCCCGCGAACTCGCCCACACATGAGCCCGAACTAATCGTGAGTGGTCAGGATTACATAATTGCTTCACTGGCATGATTCACAATAATACAAAACATGGCTGTAGATGATCAATGCATTTGCCGTGATTTCAAGTTCAAACCAATCTGGTTTGTGAACAGGCATTCTAGATGCATTTGTTGATTCAATCACTGCTGTCTTCAGAATACTTACGTATTCCGTAAATACATGAATTATTTTCGTTTTCTATAGGCAGCGCAAGCACAAATGCTTTACTCGCCCAAGTCCTTGATTTCACGGTAACATATCTACTTTTAATACGGCACTCTGCAATGCGCGATTGCTCAGGTGCTGCATGTGTCTATTTTTTAAAAGTTATAGATACCTACTACGAGTACTTTTATATTGTTAATGAACAAAAACTTCCTAGGGCTTGGGTAACAGCTAACTGTCGTTATTTTAAAAAGAGCAAAATAGCTAATTACATTGGTAAATGAGAAAGCGTTACTTACTTGGTCTAAACTATTTGGTCGATTGTCTGAATACATTTCTTAGGCCACTCACAGTGATTAATGCTTTATAAAGTGTGAATGGTGATTCATCCAGAGCATGTGAGATCGCATGAGGTTATAAAAGCTTCTGTAGGTTGATACACTATGCTTAGATCGATAAAAAGAGGTAAACACGTAGAAATCCATTCGCGAATCACAGAACGTCATACACTTTGTAGATAGAGTTAGCTTCAAACGTAATAAATAATAAAAAAGTATTATCTTTCTCGCGCGCGAGTGCCTTGTTGCAATGGCAGTTATTTCCTTCACAAGTATTCATTAGAAAAATAGCCACGTACAGTACGAACCAGTTTAATTTTATTTTTTTAAATGCCGTTTCTTCGCGAGTACCTGATTTTACTTTTGCAAGAAACTGTTTGGTTTTATAAACACGTACCATTCGAAAAATAATCTATTATAAGAGTATAAAGTTGTATCCTTAAGTCTCAGTAAAATTCTCATTAATGTATTCATTACTGAAACGAGTTCCACTTTCGGTTTTGCGGTAAAGTCTCGCTAACTCGGTTACCCAACAGCACTAGGTAAAGTAAACCCGTCCCCCACCCACCTGTAAATAGCCTCAGAAATTTCCTGGCTCCACTTTGAACTTCTTTCAAGTATATCTACTAAAGTTTTTGTTCTATTTCCTCTGCTGTTAATATGCTGGATATAGACTTAAAATGGGTTTAGTCAACCTATTATATATTGACAAAATTAAACGTTTTTATGGCTTTAAACGCTGTAAGCTATTACTCTGCAAAGGCTATAGTTCGCCTGCCCATTTACGCTGCTAGTCAGTCGCATAACCTGCCTACTTCGTTGTCCTCTACATCTGTCAAGCCTACAGATCAATTGTTCTCAAGCATAAGGCATACATGGCCAGCTCAATCCCATTTGCATTTTTGATCGTGATAATGGTTGTAAAGTTTCGTATGCAATAAATTTTTTGACTCCCCTAATGGCTACGCAATTTTGGTCAAGGCCCAAACTTGATAACCAAAGACTAATCGTTCGTTGAAATTTGCCAGGTTCTCTAAATGAGGCTTTCTATTTCTTTGTCGAGGTAAAATTTTCTCATATACGTGGTCGATTCAGAGCTTAGCGTCTTCAATATTATTCAATCCATGTTAATTAGGCGTGCACATTTACCGCAATGCTTTGTAAACGTGCTTTAGTACCAACTCAAACATTGCTACCTACGAGTACCTACTTTATTAACCTTTTAATTATGCACTTCGCGTCGAAAGCACGTTCTACGACGCTGTGCTAGGGGAGTTCGGGCGCCTACATTTTGTTCCTTACTCTATTATCATTCTGATTTAAGCGTGTACCAGCACATTGTAGGAGCATTCATAGACATACTTATACTCCATTAATTATAGCATTAGACAGAAGAGAAAAAGGTTCTGTTTAGCGTACACTTTGTGGTAAAAATACAATAAACATTATTACTTTTAAGATTTATGCCGAATTTATTAAAATCGACTTATATATCAGCTGTCTAACTTAATTGTTCTCATTTCAAGTGGAGTAACTTCAGAATGTTTGAGGCTTTTGCTTAAATAAATTATTATTTTGTCTTGCATCAACATTGTCGATGTAAAAACCTGAAAAGAAGTAGGGGTTTTTATCCGATAACATTTTTACTGTCACTATAACTCTACCAAATCTAAAATGTTACATAATCCCTTCATACGTTGTAACGGAAGGGGTTTTCAATTTTGACAGGTTGTACTCAGGTATGTCATCGTCATGGCAACGTCAAAATTTGCAAATTGTCATTCATTTTAGCACCCCTGCTTCTTATTTCTGATGTTTTAATGAATGAAGTGTAGGACAGGTGTAAGGCGGTTTTGAGCACCAGAAGTCTTCTTGGTCGTGATCCTTTTTTCCACACGTCTAACTTAAACTTAAGTAAAAAAAATAGAATTTGTCTAACCAGAACTGACGCGCTCTAGTACTTTTTTATTGCGTCCATATTTAACATTTAAATGAAGCCAATACCCATCCATTCTAACGATGACTTGATTTCAATGATGGAGTCCTTTGCCCAGCAGTGGGACAGTTTATAGGCTAATCACTTTACTTTACTTTTTGTTTGCGTAAATGCGGTGAAGCGGCGCGTCATTTCAGATTAGACAAGCTCAACTTCCGGAAAAAGAGTTGTTAAAGGCCTGCGCAGACGAGGGATTATCCGCGGTGTACTTTTTTGTCCGTCAAAATAGATCCCTTACAAGCAAAGCAACGCACACGGACGACTAAAAGTACATATGCCGAACAAAATTCCAAGCATACGCAACGTAATATCAGAATAATTCAATACTCTCGGACAACAAATGATTGTACACCGTGTGCGTTGAGTCCGCGGTAAATTCGCGGCGGACTTTTTATTCGCGGAGCGTACTTTTTTCTCTGTCGCGGAGAAAAGTCCGTCTTCTGCGCAGGCCTTTAGTTATAGGTTTTACGTAATTCTCGTTTTATTAATGCAGATAAGAGCCTATAATTAAAAAAATCTAGTGCCTATCCTCAAAAACCAGCATTTTGAAATGAATGAAATTCGTGGCTCATATTATTTATTTTATTGCAACATGAAAATCTTTAGTTTTAAATATTATTTGGCCTTCGTTTTCCTGTTTTTTGTGAATAAGGCTTCAGGCAATGTCTATAAATGAGCATTTCATATATATCGTTGTAAGTTTTACAAACCGCATGGAAATAATGCAAGGGCCTTGCTAAGTTCTGGGGGTACCTTTTTTAGGCTCATATTTCTTCTTCTTAGTCGGGCACTCTTGGCAGAATGGTCGTGGCTGCTGATGGGCAGGGTTACGGCACGTCGCGCGATGTCTCTCCACTTTTGTCGACTTTGTGCGTTGCGGGTACACTGTACTGCGGTCGACTGCGTCGATTTCCTAATAAGGTCGATCCAGCGAGTCGGAGACCGGCCTCGTGCTCTCTTCCCCTCAGTGTGGCCCTGTACTACAAGCCTCTACATCGAGTCCTCGTTTCTGAAGATACGAGTATGCCTAAAGAACTTCAGTATTCGTAGCTGCACAATCGGCGATAACCTGTCTCGTATGTGAAGTTCTTTGAGGATGGAAACATTGGTGCGAAACGCCGTCCAGGGTATTTTAACAGAAGTCTCCAACACCACATCTCCAGTGCGTCAATTTTTCGGCGGTCTTGCTGTCTTAGTGACCAAGTTTCGGCTCCATACAGAAAGATTGGAAAAACGAGGGTCATATTTCACCAAAGTGAAAAGGTAAAACGGATATGCGAGGAATAAATCCACCAATCAGGGCGCTTACCTATGAATACAACATCGATTTCAATCCAATTTGAATATCAAATCAGTTCCAATCACAATTTGGACTATTCTTCACAATGGCTAACCATTTTGTCTGTTTTACGTTGTAAGATTTATTAAGTGGATAAAGATGCCTTTTCGAAAAATGTTTTGTTTCAGGTCACATGACTGCCGCCCAGTAGATATGTGATGATATGTACTCTTTCCTTGAAGATACCAAGCTATACCAAGTCAAAGTGGTTAGAAAAAAGCACCTGAATAGATTTGCAATAGCAATGGCCAAATAATATTAAAATAATTGTCGAGCCGAGCCACCCTCGAAAACGAGAAAACGACCTTTTAGTCACAATTTCCACACCGACCGGAATTGCTTTCATGCAAGAGTGAGCCCGCTGATTGCTACATTTTATTTCATGTGTTGTTTTATTCCTCGCTCCCGTTTCACTTCTTTACTTCACTCAGTACCTACACTCGGCAGGGGATTACGAGCTACATATACCTATACCTACTGACTTTGATACAGGTTAGACTACATAAAAACGTTATAACGCAATCAATTTCAGAATGTTCCTCAGAAACCATTTCGCAAATGGCACTGTTTTATGCCCCTCAATCAAAGTCTACCTTGCCTTTCATTTGTTCGTATAATTCAATCGTAAGCGTTATTTGTTACATTGTAGCCTTCATTTGTATTGAATTATATAAAAGACCCTTTTTCGGTTTCCTCTTTGATGTGGAAATTCAGGTTAGGAATCATTCATTTTCATAAGATTGTTTCTTACATTGTTGGACAAAAGGGGTAAAGATGATTGGCACTGCACAATATTTGACTTTGTTTCGCTTCTTGTTAGCCTGTATGGCCTGTATACAGTTTCGGCACTCAGAACATGTTTCATACAAAAAATGCTCAAGTAAATTCGCATACATTACGCGTGCGCAACGCTGTCCTCGACAGCGCACACGTCGCTGAGCTGCGACTGCGCGCCGCGCTCGGCCTGCTGCGTGGAGGCGGGCGGCGCCGCGGCCGGCGCGCTCTCCAATATGATTAATTAATCGTTTTTATTGGAACGTTTTCACATGACACATTTGCTTGCTTCATTTTTAATGAAACTTTCTCACGACCCGTTAAATTCACACTTATTTACTTCCAAAATAAAAGCAAATTAAGATAACCAGAATAAGCTGGAAAATAGGCGATGCATCATTAGATAGCTCGCTGGTGTTGTGTTCTCTCGAGTTCGGTAGCTAAGTCGAGGCCGTTCGTAGTGGGGTCAAGCATTGTTTATCTACCTACTTGGCATGTTCCGGTGGTCTACAGCCTTTTAAAAGATTTGCAAACCCAAACTCAAAAGCCGCATTCTCTAGTTAAACCTATACAGCAGCTCAGCAGGTTACCACCTACTGTTTAAGAATCCGCCTTAAACTTCTTGTCAAGAAAAATGTAAAGATTCATTATAGACATTTTAGAGAAAAATTCATAAAAACCATAGTGAAAACAGTCTAACTAGACTTTTTTTTATGATAAGGAGTGGAGTGGTTAGTGGCAACCCGATTTTCTGTCACCTGGTAAAAACTAGTAGGCGGTTTAAAAACTTATTTTTATAAGATCAAAAAAAATTACGTTTTTTGAAAATTATCATCAAATAAAAAAACAAATTTTATCATTCAACTATGAGAAGAATCTCCTTGAAATTCTTAGAAAAACAGCATTAATATACTAAAATAATTCAGATTTGGTCCACCGAAACCCTGGAGACACCTGGTGTCTACTGACCCGGAAAGTTCCATCCCTTCAGTTTGAAACCCTTCAAATCCCCTCCCAAGGTCACTAGAATGCGACCTTGTGGCTTGGTGGATTAGTCAGCTAACTTCGCGACGGGAATAAAATTTAGAATTATAAATAGTTATTTGAAAAGGTTCGGGGGTTGTCGGGAGAAGTTTGTGGTCCGGACACAAAAGGACAAAGGATTAGGTATATTGAAAAGAATGACTTCATTTTCTTTAAACGCTCAAATTATATTCAAATGCGAATTTTTTTTAGTTAGATTATAGATACGAGGCAGCCATGCAGTAATTCTTGTGAGTTTACTAACTAATAAGTTCCATGTTATAATTGGATAGGATATGCGTTATTAAAAGTGAAACTAAAAATAAAAATTATTTCATAATGCAAATGTACAATCTAAGGCAATCTAAAGGCAGATCCGGCTTTTCTTCACTCATCTTTTCACGTTCGTCATAATCAGGAAATTCAGATGCTGTCTAATTAGTTCATCCAGTTAGGGTAAGTACACACATCAAAAGTGTCTAGGGATCAACATATATTTTTGCAATAACTTTTCTCCTGATTGATATTAATTAAAATTTTCTTTAAGGATTCATCAAATAAAGTGTTTTCGTTTGTCTACAGTAACGATAAACCAAGTCACATTTGCATTAATAAAGAAATTTGCCATTTTCCTAATAAAGGGATTTTTGACATTTGAACCACTAACATTAAAGTTCGAAAAAAAGACTGAAATAACAGTTTTCTTTAAAATTTTATTGGGTAACTTAAACAATTAATAATCCGTGTTTCTACCGCGAACACTAACAACACAAGAACATCGGTTTGGCATACTCAAAATGAGTTCATCCAAATCACGCTGTGGAATGGCCGCCCATGTTCGTTGCAACAACAAAAAAAGGTCTTCTTGCGACTGGATACCCTCCATATTCGGCAGAGCTCTTCTCTGTAGCATATCCCATGCATGCTCAATCGGGTTCAAGTCTGGCGACTGAGCAGGCCAGGGCAGGACATTGATGTTAGCTGCGGCGAGAGTCTGTCTTACAACTCTTGCGGTGTGCGGTCGTGCATTATCATGCATTAACTGAAATAAGGGACCGATTTGCACTTGTAGAGGAACGATGACGTCTGATACAATCGTCTCAGCATAAATTTGAGCGTTGAGGTTGCCTCTGATCCAAATCAACTCAGTTCTTCCGCCGATCCAAATACCCGCCCATACCATGCTGGTTCCACCACTATAAGGATGGACTTCCTGGCAGGATTTTAATCGCTGTTGGCTTCCAGGGGTACTCCAGTGTCGTTTACGTCTTGTATCCGGTCTCATACCAAAACGAGACTCATCAGAAAAGCACACGAAACGCCATTGTTCTTCTGCCCAATTTCTGTGTTCAAGAGCCCATTGATATCGAATCCTAAGATTGTGCATTGCTATAGGTGGTACCCTTAGCGGTCTTCGGGAATGAAGGTTCACTTCATGCAAGCGGTTTCTGACTGTTTGGTCGCTAATTAAGTTCCCTGAAGAGTGATGAAGCCTCACGGCTAACATCATGGCGGTTATTGTTGGAGCTCTTCGAGTTGTGATTTGAATGTATCGCTCTTGTCTCCGTGTGGTGCAGCGATACCGTCCTCCATGGCGCTCAGCCACGGTACCAGTGCTTCGGTAACGTGTCCAAAGTCGACTGATAACACTCTGACTTGTATTCAGAGCTAAAGCCACAGTACGTTGCCGGGAACCAGCTTCTATCATTCCCACGGCTCTGAGCATTTCTTCCCTGTTTAAATGACGTCGCCGCTCCATAATAACGTTGGTTTTAATCAGTAGTAGGGAAACAGTAGCACTAATAATGTCTTCAATGCGTTGTATGTTTTTATAGGGAAAATATTGACAGCTGATTTTCATCTTTTACTCGAATTTGATTGACAGTTCCTGTTTCAAATTATGAAATGCACCAAAAAGGATCGAGGAAGGATGCTTGATACCTAGACACTTTTGATGTGTGTATAATGTCATTGCAGGAGTCTTTATATAGTCTTTTTTACTGTTTCGATTAAAATACTGCCCCCTTAGACATACATTCTGCCCCCTTAGACATACATTTCAAATACAATAATATACAATTAGAACAAGTTAACAACATTACTCTCCTAGGCATAGAGATAGATACTAATTTGAACTGGAAATCCCACATACAAAAAATAAAAACTCGGCTATCTTCCTTTGCATACGCACTCCGTGAGGTGAAAAAAACCACATTGATAGAAGCGGCCCTAGCTACTTATTACGCATATGCACACTCGTGGCTCAGCTATGAGGTCATCATGTGGGGAAACAGTACAAACGCCCCTAACCTCTTCACTATGCAAAAAAAACTGATCCCTATTAAAATAAAATATTTTTAAAAACTAACATCTTAATAAATAATAGTTGTTGTAAATACGAGCGTAGGGTGACTCCTCCCCTCTCTTATCTTTGCCGTGCCCGACAGGGTCCATAATGTCCTGTATTATGTTTTTTACCAACTTTGTACTTTATGTAGTGCAATAAAGAATATGAATATGAATATGAAATCCTGAGACTGCAGACCATCCGTTCATATGACATCGCGAATGGACTTCCCACGCTAAGTTTCGTTATCAAATGTAGAACGAATGTATCAAGGAAATGCCAAGAATGAAAACAGTGTGTAGGTGTGGTCTGAAGTGACCATGATTAATGGCTTGAAGCGGTTCTATGCGAGAAATGAAAGATAGTTACGAATAACACAGCGCAGGCGTTGGGTTTAATGATTTTCGATCAACTTTGGGAATACATTATGTGTTAGTCATTTCGATTTCTCCTGTTTTAGCCGCGACGGAGACGAGAGGGTGCGTTTGGGATGAGAAGGTGTGGAAGTTGGGGTAGGTCCGTCTTTATCAACTTCATTGTCAAGAGATGCCTTGAATTATGAACCTTACGAAAAGGTATGAAGGCCTTGAATTGATGCTGTGCTGTTATGATTACTGGAAGCCTAATTTATCACTTTCTCTCTCATTCTCCAATAAACAATACAATACCGGTAACTAAACACTTTTCCTTATGTAATTACGTGCCATATTTCGCAGTCTTAACTGTTTCTCCCAAGTCTAACCCGGAATGACCCTCTATTTCGTTAACGACGGTGCTAAAGCGTGTCCGCTACTGCGGCAACTACGAGGCAGTAAGGCTAAGACGGATGATGCTGACAAGTTCGTCGGGAGAAACGGAAAAATACATGTTCTTTTTGAAACTGCGACGTTAGTAGTAGCGGTTCTAGAGAAGCGTGTCTTAGCGCTTGGGATATTTTAGTTTGTTTTTGTAGGAATTATAGATATAACGTAGTTTTTGTAATTATATTTTTCCTAATGTAAATCTACTTGTACAGATCGACAATTCTCACACACCTACCTAGAGAAGCAGAACAAACACAAAAAGCCGTCGCAAGGGAAATAAATATAAGACTGCCGGTGTAGTAGTCACAATTTCTAAGTTTCTGACCATGACGTTGAAACTACATTTGTTAAAGATTCCTGCCATAATTTTATTATAATCCCCAATTAAAACAAACCTATGACTGCAATCCGAAGGGAAGCTTCAAGAAGGAAAGGAATATTTAAATCTCCCAACGTACTTTCATGAAATGAATTTCATCTTGATAATTGTGGAATAATGTCCAGGGATATTTATATATTTATATAATCGTGTAAGACAAACATAATCAAGTCTGTTTGTTCCATCATATAGGTACTGAGCCGCAATATTTTCGCAATGTTTTAATTTGCCCCGTCCGGAACCTCGAAAGCCTTGTGGTCTTTGTAAATACCTGGGATGGATATGTTTGCTTTTAATACGTTGTGTAGATATTCTGGCACGCAAAAAAGCTTATTGTTTCAGTGAACGAGGACACCACGTTCGCATAAAATACTCTCATTACCTATTTTATTATTGTGGGAAACTTCAACATCCGGGAGGATGGTGAGGTTATGTCGAACTACTCGGTAAAAGTGCCGAGGTCGAGTACCTACCGTATCTGGCTCGTCCATCGCTTTTGCGGGTAAGGCAGGATAACCTCAAAACTTGTCGCAACTCACCCTGTCAGTACTTTTCACGGGATCACCTGAGGATCTCTCGCAGGGACTCTCGGTGAAGACACAATAACACACAGGGGTGTGTTCTAGCCCACACGCTCATGTGGTAAGGCTGAAACCATCTGGCTTTCGCTTCAAATATTGATCTGATTGCTCTCTTGCCGTAACGCCTGACCCGAGGTTCGTGACCTACTATGAAGCACCTTTGAATTGACAGTTCTGTTCTCACCCTAAAGTCCAGAAAAGTTGACAAAGCCTCAAGCATATTTGAACCGAACGTGAGCGAAATTCCATCCTTTGGATTACTTGGGGCTTCGAACAGTAGAGAGGTACTATAATCACTGTAACCTTTGCAGTGAGTTCCAAATAGACCACATGCCGGATCAAAGCAAGTACAAGAAGGAGAAACTCATAGTAATTACTTACTTATAAAAATATTGCTCTTATTAACGGAACCCTAGTGATAATAGATTAGACATCTGTCCCCCACAGCATTAAGTTGGTATAAATTTAGTAAACATAAATTCGTTTGCTGTACCTTAGATGTACCTAGTTGTTTGAGTTGGCATAAGATCTTGTCAGCTACCTCTGTAGTATGAAAACATAGGACAATAAAAATTTCGCCTTTCAAGTAAAGTAAAAGTACTTGCTCAAAGTTTTTATATTATGAAGAGACACACTATAAAATGGGTCGCTTTTTCATGATTCTTTAAAAAGTTATGGTTGGTCTGTGCTGGCCTAATTGAATTAAAAATGTCTGAGGAACGAGATCTCGGGAAAATGGATCTAAAAAACTTAATTTGGTTAAATTTTAAATAAATTAGGGTTTTCCTTGCGTAACAAACTGACTGTGGAACACTCCAAATGGTAGCTGAATCAAAGATTGATGTGAAGGCCACTTCCTCATCGGCTCGGTGCGTTTTCGTTTCGGTACAGCCTCTACACCGAATCTGTATAGATTTTCTGCTGATAAACATTTCCTGACAGGCTTTGGATGTTTTAGGTACGGTAATGCTCATTCGATGTGACAGATGTCAGTAAGGCGCGTGGCGGAGCTGGCGGAGGTGAGACGGGGGAGGCAGGCCGCTATGTACAGATTCTATGCAAAGGCGCGCGCGTGCGCTCGGTAAAAAATCTGTACCTACAGATTCGGTGCAGCCGCCCGATTCCGAACAAAGTTATCGACCGATTCGGTTATTTTGTTTAATTTTTTAATCATCTTTTTAGTTTGGGGCATGTCATTTTTTTTTTATAATACACAAACTAAAGGCCTTTGGATTTTACATGTAAAAATATTGAATGCTACCGTTTAGCGGGTAATTTACCATAATTAAAACAAATTTACGGAATCGGTCGATAACTTCGTTATGAATCGGGGGGCAGGTACAGTACCGAGACGAAAACGCATGGTGAGGAAAAGGCTTAGCTGTTAAATTATCTCCTTGCCCCTAAAAAGGCATGGCAATAAATCGGCCGGTACCATTTGGGTGTTGTATTCCTCTTTCGTCAAGTATGAATACTTTTCGGTTTGGTTTTATTAGTTTATTCGTATTATGTACCTAAAATACCTCTTGCTAACATTGATGGTCACTATGAGCTTACAGATGAACTTGCTGATATCTTAGTCGCAATCATAGGTACAATTATCGAGTAGTTGTAAAAAGCACGGCTCCGCTGCGAATTTTTATCAGCCGCTTTTGCCGTTAGTATTTGCTATTTATAGCAGTTTGGCAAATGATTGTGAAATTAATCGTTTAATTGACCGGTGTATATCCGTGTTTCGTTGATTTATTTGGTAAGGAACTAAGGAATTTGCTAAATAAATCAATTCATAACTTTTGTTCTATTTGCCGGAGTTCTCATCCCATGCTTTACAAGGTGTTATATTGAGTTCTGCGGTCCTCAAAATTTCCGTCCAAACCGCTGTGTGGGGAGTTCCGTCACTGCGGCATGCAGCGAGCAACCCGAACTATTTAACTTGACTAATAAATGGCTTGCTGGTGTATTCGCTGACAGAATCCGCTGTTTTGGAACTTTCCTCGGTTATGTTGGCATTTCCGCCAGGGAATTTCAATTTGAGCGGAGCGGTGTCATTTGTCCATTTACATTTCGTGTCTACGTTTGAATATTTTTAGCCGCGTGCTAAAGACGACTCTAATTCAGGTTATTTCATCTACCAGGGATGGTGATGTATTTTTTTCAGAAACATTGCCGTATAATGAGCGGCTTCAGTTGGCAATTAACTATGGATTTAAAAGTATATTTCCTTAAATAAAGCCTTTGAATTCCTCCTTACCTAGTATTCATAAAATTACGGATGTCAAATTCCGTTCTACTGCCCTAATGCAAAACAGCTTTCAAGCGCTACTAAACTTCATATTGATGTTGCATGATTCATTCAGGGATCGGTATTGTTTTTTCATGTATATAGGTATATTTCACTCTAACAATATGTATAGTGTATAATAAAATTACTAAAAAGTAGCTACCCTATGAGGAAAAGTCTCTCTACCGACTTCGTTAGGCCCGCGCGCTTCTTGTATTTTGTGAAATCATTTCAACAGATCAATAAGACCACCTCATTGCAGGGCATGCTCAAAACGTAGGTTTATTTAGATACTCATGTGGACATCTGTTTCCTCAGACCTTGTAAAAGAGCTATCAAAGGATCAAAGCACCGATTCCGCAGTAACATTGCTCCCTAATTTGTTATTCATAGAGTTTTATTTCGCTCGGGTAGGTAGAAACAGCTGTTATTCCGCATCGTAAAAATGCGACAGTTGCGGTACAGTCAACCACAGCTGGACCGTAATGCTACCGGTATAAGCTGAGCTACCATCTTTAGGAACTTTCGTACTATGCGCAGACGGTAAAAGACTGAGTGCTACCGTGGTTGCTACGCTATGATTACAGTTTGGCGTTTCAGTAAAAAAAAATATCTGAAACTCATTTAGGTGACCGAACACACTTTTAGATTACCTACCTGCAGACTGCAGACTTTTTATCGCCCGATAATTTGGTCGGCTTCTTAATCAGAATAAAGAGGTACCTACATTACATTGATTCAGTATCGGCCGATTAAAAAGTTTAATGTGCTTTACAATTGCCTTCAAACTAAACTATCGACGAACTATCGGCCGACCGCTTGATCCATACTGATCGCTTTTCCCCGACCGCACACTTGCCGATTATTTCATCGGCCGACTCGGCAGATAGTTTCAGTTCGTCTTCGTTTGATGCGGGAAGGGTCGGGCGCGTGCTTGTGATTTGACAAGTTCATTGAAACTCGTTATGCTCATTCGATAGTTGGAGAATCTTTTCGGGAAATCTAGTAATTTAGAATGACTCATGTAAAACTTCGCTTGCAGTAATCTGTTACTGTAGATGGGATGTACCCAATACTCTCGATTTCTCTTCCTCATCCTTCTTCTCCTTTGTATACAGCAACAATAATACCACTGGGCAACATTCCACGCGACATATCACCTTAATAACTCTAGTGAATGTAATCAGCCGGCCGACTGTTGCTAGTCTGGTCTGCGCAATATTGGATAGTATCTTGAATCTCACATAAGATTCTCTGTGCGAGGTTTGAAGTGAGAGTTTTTCACAATATCCCTGATAAATGTCATAATAGAGTACCACACATTTTAACGAGGAACATCGCCTAAAGTGATTAATGGCAGCTTCCATTTAATTTGAACACTAATAGCATAGGAACAACACGCAACCTCTATCTGCTTTATGCTGTCTTATTTGCAAATTGAGTTTCCATCCTTCTTACATTTTTTAGCTCGACGTTCCAAATACTATAAAATATTAATGATGCCGCAAATCTGTATTTTTTTTAAAAACGCCACTCTCATTTTCATTATCACAATAAAACTCTTCCCCGTTTGCACGGAATATTTTGAGGTTTCATAAACACAGCAGTAACAAAAGTAAGTGTTGTTTTCAATCTCAAGCAGCTAATGAATTCCATCCATATTACCTAAGTTCTTTTCTATTTCGATAAGAAGTTCTCGCGTACAATATAAGTAAACACACACAGTCTGAGATACAGTTGTGACGTCGGACAGCGCTTTGTTAGAATGCCAGTAACAATGCGGTCTCCAGCGAAGTGAACTGAAGACAGGTACTTACTAACAGACGGGTGTATTACTTCTGTTTCTGTGGACACGATAAAGTGTCTTCAGTTAATAATAAAGCTATGAGACTACTTGGGTCTTTCCGATTGATTGTAGGAACTTTAAATATGAGTGTCTTCTTAAATATTTTAAATGGGTTTGACTTTTGGCCTCAGTCTCGCCTGGTGGTGGTAAGTTTTTGAAAAAAAAATACGGCCAACTTAGTAAAGTTTTTCAACCGCAGTTGATGTTTATCTATAGACAACTTGGCAGATTGACCTCCAACTTACTATTGCAGTCAGATATAGATAATAAATAACTACCTTAATAGATATATTCACATCCAGAAGATGAACAAATGCTACGAGAGTTCGTTGAAACTCTTTGTTGGCTTGTATACATATTTGTAACTAATGTTTTGCTCAGATATTTTTGAAGCCTTGGAAACTTATATGTATACAGGATTACTTCATAAACACTATCCAAACGTTTTTCAGACATTAGGCAGCAATCGAAGACAGCTTTTTTAAAAAAGGGGTAGGTTTTTTTCTAACTGTTACATTATTATATTTTTTTTAAACAGATTATTCGTGCGGCGTGGTTACTTATTCAAAATTAAATTTCAACTTCTGAAGCGCGGGCGGTAGTTAAAGAGGCTGCGAGCCCGCTGCTACTCATGTTGCGCAGTATCAACGAAACTAGTGATTTTTTAAATATGTTATTATGTTGATATGAGTAAAGTAGTTATAATAACATGAATAACTCAACATTTTAGTACTGAAGGTTGTCAAACAGAAAAATACGTATTTTGCCATTTTCTCCATAGATCCTGATATTTCAATTTGGATGGTGTTTATAAAGTAGCCCTGTATATTTGTGCTTTTGACTGTACATCCTATGAATGTTTGTCATAAACCAAACCAAACTACTTACTGAGTCAGCGAGCAAGTTAATTATTGCTGAACCCAGTGTGGGAGTTTTCAAAGCAAATATTCAGACAAAACTGTGTTTTGAGGTGATTGGCTAATATCATGAAATCTAACCTTTGTTAACGACAGCGTAAGTCGTCGTGACTGAACGATTAACGAGCCTTAACGTGCTAGTGAACATGTTTTCATTGCGGGATTTATAGCGATACAACCCACAAAGTTCGATGTAGATTGCTTTATGTTTGGAATTTAGCAGAGGAAAATTTTGGGAATTTTGTATGGCGAGAGTTTTGTATCTGACAGTTAAAACGGATATAATCTGTTTACGAAGCATGTGTAGTAATGTATACATAACTTTGCAATCCATGTCTTTCGATAAACCAAATGACTAAAGAATTATAGTAACTATTATAATAACAATAATAGCCTCTATCCGAAAAAAAATTTGTAAGAAATCAAAATCAAGCATAAGAAAGTCGGGTGTTGAATTCACTATTAAAAAACTCAACTTTTAGATGGAGCGTAGACAAGTTTAATCGGAAGACGTTCTTAACTGGGGTCCCAGTGAAAATATCCAACTTCGTACTGTGGTAACATCCCTGTTGCTGGCCAGCAATTCAGGAGCCGGAGCGCCGGGATTCGTCACACAATATTTAGAAGTAGACGTAGTAATGGAATAGTGAATAAAAGTTCAGCCAATCCCGAGACTTGTTTATTGTATAGGGTAAAAGTATAGTTAGTAAAGAAACCGTAATAAAATAACAATAAATGAATACAAAGAGTCCTAGGTATAGAATATCTAATAGAAATAGGTTAGTAAATAGGTATTATATGCTTACCCCGATACACGGGTTCCTGTTACATTAAAACTGTTACAATTGGTTATTTAAAGTATTAAAATAATCACCATCATGTTATGTAAACTTATACTGGTAATCAGGTAAAATGCTCGCAAGCTCTGTTCAGTACGATGTTTTTGGTAGGAATGCCTCAAAATGCTGAACAGGGAACGTGGAACGATAAATTACATTTTGAAAGGACAGGTACAGAATACTATTGATGGCAGTAAGTTAAACTATGAAGTTTCCAGCCATTGTGGAGGTTCTAACGTCCATGAGACTGGAACGAAACGCCATCGTTATAGTAGTAATCTCGTAGCACTGAAACGTGTCACATAACATCAATCATTAATCGCGTAATTTGCGTTGCGTTACGGCGCTACGAGACTGCTACGATATCAGTCGTAACGCAGTGCTACGAACTGTAGCACGGTTGTTTCATGTGATGTTGCCTTGTATATGACTTTTTTATATTTTTACTAGTTGTTGCCCGCGGCTTCGCTCGCGTGAAGTTCATTTTTAAATTGTATCAAAATCTTTATATTAATTGTGGCCTATGTGTTATTCTGAAGTTCATCTGAGTTTCATCTGAATCCGTTCAGTAGTTTTTACGTGAAAGAATAACAAAAATACATAAAAACTTTCGCATTTATAATATTTGTAAGAATCAGTAAGATTAGTGAGATGCTGAGACGTTATTGAAAAGACCTGTAACGATTTCGCCGCAGAACTACGTGCTGAATACCTTTTTTGTCCTCCTTACTCATACTCAAGGGCTTTCTCAAATTATCCCAAACACAGCTGCTCTAACAAGGCCATCAATAACAAAGACAAATACCGACTTTTACACAAACAAGTATGTTATGACGCGGGGCCAGCCGAGGGTGAAACATTTTCTCGTTTTATTTTTTAAGTAAGTAATTTATTTTAAAGGACCCTTACTGTTGTATCATAAATCTGAATAAATAAAATGTCCCGAATAACGACGTTGTACGTTTGAAAAGGGACCATTATATTTTCTTATTCTAATACCTGTCTTGGTTAAGATATCTTTTCATGCTAAATTTTAATAAAAATGTATTTGGGTCATTTTTCACCAAGATATTAAGCAGAGCTTATCATACTGTTAGGTTTGCTAAGATGCATTGCTTCTTTTATTAAGCATTAGTCATTGACGAGAGACGATTATATAGCTAAAACCGAATCTCAGAGTGCCCCCACACTAGCGTTCTTTGAGCGTCAGCGCCAGCGCGACACTGACGCGACCACGACGCATCGCTAGCGCACGGCCGCGACGCCAGCGCAGCGCAACGCTGACGTTCGACGACGCGAGATTTTTTGTCACCAGTACAATGAGCGGGGTTGAGTGGGCGGGACACATAGCGCGGAGAACCGATGGCCGTTGGGGCGGAAAGGTTCTCGAATGGCGACCGCGTACCGGACGACGTTCCGTGGGCAGGCCCTCTACAAGGTGGACCGACGATCTGGTCAAGGTCGCGGGAAGCCGCTGGATGCGGACAGCGCAGGACCGATCGTTGTGGAGATCCTTGGGGGAGGCCTATGCCCAGCAGTGGGCGTCGTTCGGCTGAAATGATGTACAATGAGCAACGCAAATGCTATTGCCGTTAGCGTACCTACATTTTACACATTTTATGTACCTTTGAGCCTCCTTTGTACGAATGTGGAATTTTACCATTTCACGTACTTTTTGAACTTAACATCTAAAATCATGTAAAAAAATGTAGAACACGACGCAAAAGTACCTTTTAATCTCAAATAATGATGAATGAAACAAGTACCTAATCTTGACTTGAAGCTTTTTTAAATTAAGTAAAACTTTAAAAAATCCCTAATAAATATTAAAGGTAAGTTTTCTCACGCAATGAACCCAATAAATAGTACCTACTTCTTTAGAGGCGCTCGGCGCGACGCGACGCTCGGCGCGCAGAGGACCCAGCGCCTTCGCAGCGTCGGCGCAGCGCTTGGTCGAGATGACGCAACGTCCAAATTACGCTAGTGAGTGAGGGGGGGTCGCCGGCAAAACGCTGACGCTCAAATAACGCTAGTGTGGGGTGACTCTAAATCTGAATCAATTCTTTACAAATAACCAAACAACAACAAACAAACAGACAAAAACGATGGATCTTTAATTTTTTTGAATTACGCTTGTTCTGCAGTTAGCTATACAGCTAGACATACGTCTTATCAATTTTTAAGTTGAAATACATTTAGACCAGGACGCTTATCTTTGAGCCCGGCACCTTCAATTTAAAAGCACTGCAGTGTTGGCGCTGCAGTTATGCTACTACAAAGTTGTAGATGCCGAGGTTTGATGGAAATAATTGATGCAAATTATTACAAAGGTTTTGCTATATTTAATGCAATGCACATTATTGCACTTGTCCGTTTTCAAACATTAGACCACAATTTAATAGTCTAAAAGGAACCGTTCCCATTTTACTAGTTCCCGATTCTCGTCACGGGTCTTAGTCTTATTATGATTCCGTCTATCTTAACAACGCAGTGACATAAGTCCATAACAGTTTTTTTATTATGAAAAAGTAAAAATTTTTTTTGAAATCTTCAATGATTTCGAAAAACCTGTGACATGTTTTAAGTATCGGAAGGCCGAAATTTCACACTTATTAATGTTTAGAGAATGAAGAATGTTTATCACGTCTTAATGCAGAATATTACAAGCTTACAATTCGGGCTTTGTCCTCCTCCAGTGATGACTCTTAGCGTTATACCTGATAGTGTTTCCTGTGCGCATTCTAACCCATTGGAGAATAGGCCGATTCTGCTTGAGCTTTTTCGCAAGCTTGCGCTTAAAAATAAAGGTCTTGTGGGCCGACATTCTGACTTCTGCAGATGTCAATCCAAAATGCATACTTTTTTTTTATTGTGCCAGACAACACTCCTCTTGTAATGGTCTCGAAGTAGGGAATAATATCCCTGTGTTACGAGGTACCACACAAGGAAATAAGCCAGGGGCGTCTCCCAGCACACCCAGACCCAAGTCAATTCAGAAAAGATCGTTTCCTGAATTTACCCGACCGGCAATCGAACCCGGGACACTACAGAAATCGAGGCGAGAAACCGTGCTACAGCGCACAACGCCAATCGTGTCGTCAAACTTTACTTTATATAATGGGATGGCATTATATCAGATTTTTAATAGCAAAACTTTTACAATCGCACGTATGATAGAGTTTAACTCATCTTCATAATGTTGCCTATAAACTTTGCACAAATACCTAAAACCCCATTTATTATTCGACAACTCACATGTTCCAGAATTGGAAAGTTATGATCACGCGTCAACGTGAGACGCTGACATAGGGTTGCCACGCGGTGATAGAAACGAAACTACGTTAAATAATTATTCTATGTTAGTGAAAATGTGACTTATTAGATTTCACATGGCAAATCTGGCAGTAATTCCTGACATCTAAAGCGCAATCGCGCGCATCGGTTTTGTTGCGTTTCCCATATTTTCATTATTTTTGTGTGGCAATAACAATGAACTTGATGTGAACATTCACGTTAGAGACCAATACCTACACCAATTTTTCGCCATGCCCGGTGGATAAATACCTAGTAGGAACCTATTTCATGACAAGGAAATACTTGATTAAGGAGAAAACAATGTGACAAAAGAAAGTAAAAAAAGTCATGACTAAAGTAATGTCTGTGTAATAGAATTTAGGTAGTGAGTTGTATATATGTTTGTCGTGTATTTAATGCTTTAACCACACACATGAGAACAATAGGTAAACATAAACCGATAATTTAAATGAATTCTGTCTTTTTGTTTCTCTTGTTCTCAACCCTGCATCGCTGTTGGGTACTAAATGCCCCGGGTCAGCTCACCGGGCGACGAACATATCGACCGGTCTGGGACAGTTGGCGCTCTGCCAGTGAGGGTTATTATTGCTATTTTGACAGTCAATCTAGGTCTTAAGACTTTGTGATTTGTTGCTATCGGTACGCCTGTTTAGTAATAAACTGTGTACGCTCAGAAGTTGTGAACTTTTTCGCTACAGCCCCTGTATGTTCTGTCTACTGTCAAATCTAAACCAAACATGATCGCTGCCACTTTTAGGTTTAAGGATTACCGTAACGCTAATAGATAATTGTGGCCGTGTTGTTAAAGAAACTTAACGGCCCACTTGAAGGTAGTAAATATTGCGTAAAAGAGTAGGATTTTCTAGCATTTTCTAGACACCATCATCTTAATTGAAATTCACTGCCATGAGACGTCCTTTGCTCAACATTACCCTCATAGCGGGCGGTTGTAACACCTTTATTACAGAACGTTTCAGCCCCAATTGTCATCAGTTTTTCTCGCTAGGCCTGCCCTTTGCCACTCGGACTTACTTACCCGCTGGGTTGTCGCGACGTTTGACACATCGGTGACTTTAAGAGTCTTACTCATTTTATTTTTGGCCGCATCATCATTACTGTCCTCTGAGTTTGTTACAGACGAGTTAGTGCCGTTTCATTTGATAGCTGAAAAAGCTTATCCGAAAGAGGCATAATATCCTTCGATTCAAAAAGCTTTGGCAGTTTGGGTCTGGGAAGTGTTTTTGTATGGGGAGGTGTATTTTTTTTTGCTCTTTATTACTCAAGATGATAAATCAGGCCTATTGTGCACTGCTTTTTTTATAACACGTGTGTTTTATTACATGTGCAAGTTTTTACCATATTTTTACTAGCTCAAGATGAATGTAACGACCAATTTACCGAAATTCCTGCTTTATAACAGACGAGAATAGAACAGTAGTCAGTCACTCCCCAAACTCACTCCATTCCGACTCCTCATTCCCCTACTCAGCCAAATTATCCCCTTACATCCTCCCTCCAACCCCCTAGGGAAGCAGTGGTGATAGCGTGAGGACCGTTTGTTAGTTCTGCATAGTAATGCTGTTCAAACTAACCTTCGGGGAACACAAAGGTATTGCAAATAATTAAAAAAGTAGCAAAATTATTCAGGTAAAAAACTTAACTGAACAAAAAACATTGTTTATTCGTATCAGTGTTTTTCTAGTGATTGTTGTTTTGTTGTTTGAGATATACTGTAACAATATTATAATTAACGTTTCATATACTTTTTGTTCGAGAATGATTGTAGTCTCTCAAAATAATTGTAGGTATGGGATCAACCAAGGGTTTTGTTTAGGACTCTTATTTTAAACTTTACTTCAGTTTTATGATGATACAAATAATAAATATTAGAAAGGCAAATCACTGACTTACTCATGAAATAAGGAAACGTTATGTGAGTCATCCTAAAGGGAAATAAATAAAATAGCCGTAAAGCTAGCATGTCTTCAATTACGGCGCTCTTAGTGCCCTCGACACTCAATCCAACTTACAAAGTAAAGTGCTTGTGCTTGATTTCACTCCATAGTTCTTCTTTTTAACTACTTAGTTACACCCTCAAAACTTTGTAATCAAATGAAAACAACTCCAAGGGCCAGCCGATAACTTTAATCGGGGATCGAATTTAAGGGTTGTTTGTGTAGGCTTCAAACTGGATTACATCCTCTGATCGAAGTAATATACGCGTTGCTGATTAATTGGGTGGGTTAGAAGTTTTTCGTGCATATTTGGTGATATTGTTATAAATTGGATTATCTTAGCCATTATATAAATAAACAGCATCAATAATCAAGAACTAATAATCTCTTTCACTATGAGTAGGTACTTATTTATTCTTTATTACATTATGTAATGTATTCAACTCCCAGATACGGGATAAAAACAAATGTTTATGACATGATTCTCAAACCCGAAACTAGATACTTAGATGGCAGGATCAATACCCCACTTGGGTTGCTTGATAGAGATCGCTTGTTGTTAGCGATAAAGCCGGCCAATATAAACAATGTGTTGATTATAGATACACTAGAAAATAACAATAACTTCTATAAGTTATTGTTATTTTCTAGTGTGCAATAAATAATATTTACTTACTTTACTTACCTACCAAGCCACCAAGCCAGTTTACCTTCATCGATCGCCAATCATGAGATACATAATATCTCAAGTAACCGCTTAGCTAAAAGACTGTTGAGTACAACTGAATGCCTACAAGAAGTACTTAACATGAAGTTTGTAACTCATAAAGCGCTTGAACTTATTTTATGGACCACGGGCCATATTACAATCTCTTATAGCCAGCTAAGTTAATTTCCTAAACTGAGCGAAGCAAGCAATTTCGTAATATGAACTTTAATTTCCAGCCTGTCACTAATTCATGTTCTAGGCTGGATATTTACTGACGAAATTGCTCGCTACCGTCAGTGTAGGAAATTAACTTGGCTGGCTATAAGCGATAGTGATATGGCCCCAGCACCCAGGCTGTAGCACCAGCTCGGCTGGAAGCAAAAGTGTCTGTCAATTATAATTATGGATGTTTTTAAGTTAGTCAAAATCGTTTGGCAAATAAAAATATTTTTTCTTACTCTCTATTTTCTCTGCGAGTAGGTATACAATCTAACGAGCGTTAAAGGAAGGAAACAGGAAACGGATGTTGGATAATAAAAAAAAATTATTTAGGTAAATTAAAGTCCTAGGAAGATACAATAAAGTTCTATGAAAATAAAGAAGCGCCGGAGTTACGACGATCTGCTAATTAATGGATTCTAAAAGCGGTCTTATTTCATTCTGGAAAAGATTTATTCAATTGATTAGAATGCACAGAGGCGCTATCTCTTTTGCACTTAAGTGGAAACGTCGATTAGCAAAGCGTGGATTCAGGTAATTCTCTAGCTAGAGTGATAGTGAGATGGCGGCACGGTTGGTTGGAGGCCTACTACAGTGCAAGAATTACGAAGATTCGTGAACGTTTGGAAGGCGTAAGAGCACACAAAAAATAGTGTGGCATTTTTAAACTTCGTGTAATGATTGAAATACCCAAAAATCAACATAAATTTCGAATTGTACTATTTTTTATTTTTTATTCGTCCAATCTTTCACGTTACTACGTGTTCGTACGAACGGGAATTGGCTGGTTGAGATGCAGCACAGCTCAGTTATATTATGAGGCTCGAGTGAACTTTATAAGGCAAGGGAATTCGTTTAGATCTCATATTCTGCCAATGTCTACTTGGTGGAGCATTGGATTGGTTAAATTATGACGCTTAAGTGAACTTTATTAGACAAGGGAATTCGTTTAGATCTCATATTCTGCCAATGCACTCACTTGGTGGAGCATTGGATTGTATTATACCAAGAAGTCCATAATTTTGCTAGCTTCGACTATTTGAGTAAAATAAGTTGAATATTTGTGTCAGTCGGTGTCTTGTTTGTAGAATGGACAGCTAATAAATTTCAAACCTCTTTTTTGTGAAAATATTTTAAAAGTAGAATGCACTTTACCTTTTTTTTAAATGCAAATCAAATTACACTAGGCTTGATATTTCTCATGAATTTGAAATGTACACTCAACTTTTATCTATTCACATTTTTAAGGTCTGAATATTCTTGTATTAGGCATGACAACATTACATATTGCTGCAACGCAGGAGATTTCAGGTGATCCCTGGTATTCATTGAATTTTGGTTCACATAAAATTTTTCATTGAATATTCAGTCCCCATTTTTTCATGTCAAAATTATTGTTTCAACTAATATTTAGGTACTTCATGGAAGGAACACTAATAGACATAAGTTTTAAAGAGCCTCTGTTGGTTAGGTTAGGTTAGAACTGTGACCACATCGCACAAGTCGAAGCCAGAAGCGAATTTTCGGCGAATGAACAAAAGTGGCAAAAAAAACGTTCTTGAGAATACTTCTTACAAAAGCCAAACATATTGAGCAATAATAATACTTGATTTGATATTCTATGACAAGAATATTCTAAGAAATGAATTTTATTTGTAACAAAAGCCAATGATTTAAATTTCTTTAAAGTAACTATTCTGCGTATTTTATTCAAACTCAAACTCAAATGTCTTTATTTAAATAGCCTTAATCAGTACTTTTAGATAGTCAAAAATTATACTAAATAACAGACATAAATACTATGATAATATGAATATATAAATAAACAGTATACAAACATAATTCTATGGTATTGATTATTCGATGAAATGATAACTTAAGAAACAATTTATGTGAAACGAAATTTAACCGTCATACAGTATACAGAAGTCTTATTAAACATATCTTAAAGTTTGTTATGTAACTCATTTTTTCCATTAGAACCATTCATTGCAGTCATTTTCATAAAAGATATAGAAGTGAGTGGGTGATTGCAGTGTATTATTTCCTACTGAATATTTGCATATCGACAGATTGGTAAAACGTTATGAATGAACAATAATATAAAACAAATGCTATGAAAAACCATCTCTTTTTTTATAAATATATTTATTTGCAACTATTAGGAGATATTCTTTCATGTTTTAAGAAAACCTAACGTTATCTAAGTGGATATATATTAGAATCCCTACTATCCTTAGTTTATGCGCAATAAATTCACTACAAATGAAGCAAAACGAAGAATTCCAAAGATTCACCTCGTTTTCCGTTTAACATTTAAACCACGTGACTTTGAAAGACGAGTATAGCGAGAGACATTAAAATTGTGCTCTCTATCCCCTCTTAATCTATACGCAAACGGCATTTATAGTCTCAATGTAATTTGCAAGGGATAATCCACATTAGCCTCATAGCAAACCCCCTACATCGCGTGGCATTTCATATCAGGAACTGTAACATTTGGATTAGGGTGAAAACTACCCATGCATGACTTATAACGTTACGTAAGCCAGAGAACATAAACATAATATTATAAAAAACATTTGGACGAAACTGAATACGAAAAAATCATTTTCAGTATGTCAGTTACACGTGAAAACTATTTAGAGTAATTTATATTAAATACAGGTGACAGGTAATACAGGTTGAACATTTTTAAGCGTATTTGCTGTTAAAGTTAAGTTACTGAAAGGAGTCGGTACCCTTTTACGGAGAAACCTCGATAATGCAAAACTATTAAACACTTTCAAAAACACTTACCTACAGTTAGTACAGTCAACTACAGTTTAAGCGTCACATTGTGAATTTATGAACTTAACGGGACAGAGACAAAACTTTATGAACTTAACGGGACAGAGACAAAACTTCAACAACCGGACTGACAGATACACTACACGCATGTGGCGTTGTTGACTGAACTGCACCATGTTACACATGACTTGACTCTACACCAACTTACATTATCACTTATTTCTCAGTTAAAATTGTCGCACAAATTAAAACCATGGAAACCAAGTAGCAAAATAACCTCAGTGTGTTTGAAGTTTGAACGTTCGACTGTACTCTGTAATAATCGGAAGTGTTCGTGAAAGAACGCGCGCGTTCCGGAGGATTCGGGCGCGCCGAGAGGACTGCGCTGGTGGAGGGACGGCGTAAGATGGAAGAGAATGCTGCCCAGCTTTGTAAATACAGGTAAATGACTTTCTTTTACTGTTTTTTTGTAGAAGCGGCAGATGTTCTTACTTCCTCGATGGGAAAGATACAAAGGGATAAGTGGAGTCCATCCTGCCTGGTTCTGAGTCACGCTAGTCGCCTACTCTTTTTCTCTTCAGAAAGAACTGACGTCAAATTCAATAAAAACACATGATATTCAGGTTTGAGGACCAGTAGCCTTCTCTCCAAGACATTTCTGCCCCAACAGCCATACAGTTTTCGCGCTAAGTGCCCTGGCTATAGCTGCCAGTTCCTCATCTGCTGAGATCCAACGCAAATTTATTACGAAGAGTGACTAGCGAGCTGCACGAGTTGGTTCTTCTCCCCGTCGGAGCGTCACATTGTGGATATTCCAGCTATCCACACGAAGCGTTTCGCCGATTCTTTCATACCTAATGCGAACAGCAAAGGAGTGGATCTCGCTACCCGCGTATGTATTTCCCTTACAAAACAACCTGCGGGCCTTTTGTCGACAAAAACGAGAAATGGCGAAATTTGATTAGTGTATTTATTGTCTACTCTTCCCGTGAGGCGCGCATCTCAGCCCCGCTGGGTCTCTATAAGACAAGAGGGAATAAATATTTACTGGACAGACATGTACTATCATAGAGGACATCATCACTTACCATCAGTTGCGATTGTGATCAAATGACTGCCTAGTCAATAATAAAAAAAACTGGTAAGAATTCTTTTTACGTTGTTGTTAAGTATTCTAAGATTGCACCTACATAATTAAAATACCTTCCTCAACATAAACCCCGTTCTTTTCTACGATTTTTTTTGAGAAATGAAGAGAAAATAACACCTTTTTTCAAAGGCGTTTGATTTCATGAATATTTGTTTTCTCAAAGGGTCGCTCTTCTCAAACAAATTGAAGGTGATGAGGATCCTGTTCTCCAAAATAATACGTTTAAGAAATGATTTCCTAAATGGATTTCTTTAGAAACCCGACTCGTTGACCTGAATACCTACCTCCTACCGCCTGCTGACCCGACTAAGGCTCTAAATTCATAATTAATTTGGGTAATCATGAAAAACTTTAAGAAAAGCATCGGATATCGTAAGTATTTTGAAGTCGGAGAAATTTTACTTAATTAATTGTTTGTTGGTAGGTAGTTGTTGTATTTTTTTTACTGTTTTTGCGAGTTGTGAATTGCGAGTTTCTGAAGACTTGAATAGAATGTATGCATTTTATCGCTACTATTGAAATGATTCATTATCGAAATCCGAAATTCGGTTTGGTTTCGGTTCAAATCCCAGGTCGAGTAGTGTTTTCGGATTTTCCGAAATATATTTGGATCGCGAACACGCATTTAGGAAGCCCGGTGATGAAGCTTACACCATACATTGTTGCGATGACTTGATTTCAATGATGCATGCCTCAGCAGATTAAGTTAGGTTTAAGAACTAAATTCTCCATTTAAAATTCTGCCTTTTTTTCAAAGTGTAACGCTCAAAGCCGCAAGAGGCCGAAGTGAAGCACTAATTGCGGACTCGAGGCGCGAATGCGGCGCAAAACGATCAACGAGACCGTTTACACTTCGGTTGGAGCACCGAATTAAGCCTCATATTTTACTGAAGCACTTTTCGCCAGTTATTTAAAAGTTTAAAGTTTTAAAATACTTATTAAATAAATATGCACCAATCAAAACAGTCATTGTAAGTCCCGAAGTAAGGATTAATATCGAGTTACGAGTAAGCAGACAAGGATTCAAGCCATGGAAGTCTCCTAGCACACCAGAACCAGTGCTAATTTAGAAAAGTCTGTTTTCTGAATTTATCTAACCGGTAATCTGACCCGGAATACCACCCAAGCCAATGCTTTTATATGCTCTTAGCCTAACAATGAGAGATGGCCACGCGGTAGAGCATGGCATGAGGTGACGGGGAATTGTTGGACAGCTACCGGGGAGATTGGTCATCGTTTGGTCGCTCGCCATCGAGAACAATAGGGAAGATAGCGAGCAAGCATTTGCCTTTCATTAGATACTTCATGCTAACGGCATTCTCTCCTAGCATGACCTGTACGTCTACCACGAGTTGCCACTTTAAATTTACGTTATCGTTCGCGTAAAAAATTGTATTGGGATTTGACATTGTCATGTCATGTCATGTTCAATCTCAATACAATTTTTTGCGCGAACAATAACGTAAATTCAAAGTGGCAATTCGTGGTAGAGTACTGGTCTAGTAAGCTGCCAGATTTTCAATCAAGCGGGCGAAGTAATCCTTTTCATTCTTATGATTGATTATTCTTGAGTAATCCTTATCACAAGATTAATAAGATTATACAAATATTTTCTATCGCACACCAAAAATTACACGATATTTTTTTCCTGCTTCCGTTTCTAAACCCCACCTGGCACACTCGTAGTCACGATTCGTCTCACTTGGGAGCTGGGCTCAAGGCCAAGACATGTTTTCCCGTCCCTAGCGTATAGTGTCACGCAGATGCGTTTTTCGTGATATTAGCATGAAAGGATGAGTTACTTGAGGATGACTGTACGAATAATCAGGGGTGGCTCCTCCAAGTGTTTTTAATAAAACGTTAAAATGGTCTTTTATATAAGAAATATGTTTTATAGGTATAGGAAGTCAATTAGTTTTTAGTAATCTATCTCGACATATTAATGAAAGATAATCCAAATCCAATGTGTAGTTTACGTACTTTTTAATGATATGTTCCAATTTATTTGTTCTCATTAGTTCGATATTATTTCAATCGTAGAAGTGGAGAATTTTTTTCCGTTGCCCGATACCGCTTCTGGACTTTCGTAATTATAAGAAATGTTTCATCTTCTTCTTTGGGAAAGTCTCGACATTACATATACAGTGAAAATCTCGGCAAGTTCCTAATTCCAGAATTCTCAAACGTAATTTAAATTTGGAAATTAAATTCGAACGAAATCTATCGCGTAACTTGTCAATTGAAATGAAAATGTCAAGAACGCTCCTGAATTCGAAAGATTTAGAATACAGCTAAATCTTAAGTTTTATTTTCGAATCACTTCGGCGATCCCCTAAATCTCTTCAATTGATAGCAACTAATCATCATTATTTACGTTTCATTATTATTAATATCTCCGGAATTGTTTGCTTGAGGCTTTGTACCGCATTCCTTATTCATGGTTCAAATCCCACGCAACGTTACTAACGGTATTTATTACAGAGATACATGTTTACAGAGAATAAATAATTTGAAATAGAAGTACTGTTTAGCTGTATACCAAATAACAAATTTATAAATTCATTTCGTATACCTCTGAGAATACCTAAATTAAGTTACGTTTGCTTGTAGAGTTAGCAATCTGTGATAAAATAATACTATCGAAATCAAATATATCAAGACTACCGTACCTAAGTGATTATTGTTGCTTATTGGTTGAATATTTGCAAGCCAAATTTATTTTTAGGTTTCTCTTGTGTATACGACAAACTATTTTATCTACCAGTGGGAAAAAAATAAGTTAGTGTAAGAAAGACAGCAAATTATAAGTCAATTAAGGCGCCGCCTGCGGCGCGACGACTCATTAATGATTCATCTTCATTCGCCTCATTTATTACAAGTACCGTAGTGTCTACGTTCTAAATTTTTAATGCATTTTATTAATGTACGTATCTTACTATTCACAGAGTTTTATAGAGAAGAATCTGTAGAATGTTAAAAGCTATGCAGGTTTCTGCGAAAAAAACATCTTCATAACGATGAATTGAAAGTAATTTGCATCAAAGGTGCTAATGGTAGTTTTTTTCTGTTCATGTTCATTCGATCAATTTCCCTTTCATTGCTTTTGAATTGCCAATATAATATAATCTTACCAGGTACGCATTTGCATTAAATTGAATTAATGATTATATTGATCATTTTAACGCTTATTTTTATTTTGACAATTATTATAAGTATTAAAGTTATATTAATAATTTGGCTATTAAAATAATTAGACAATTTTTATTAATAGTTATTGTTTATTGATTTATATTTTATGTTCACATTATATGTAATAAATCACGAATTCATATGTTCTCTTCTGTAATTGACGTACCATTATGTAATTTTTTTGTTGCATTGGTGAAATAAATTTATCTGAATCTAAATTTTACTATCGTGTGAAAGCTACAGCGTGACTGATCTTTTGGGATCTGAACTGATATCTATTTTGTTCATTTTAATTTTTGCAGCCCGCTGTACAATATCGGTCAGACTATGAATTACTAAAAACTAATATAATGCTTTTAGTTCTGCGACATAATCACGTAGGTAGGTATAAAATATTACTCATTAACGATGGATCAATTTATTGAAATTAATTTTGTCCTTGGCTAACTTTAAGAACGTTCGTCGCGGATATTCCACGACGGAACGCCAATGCATGTTATTGCATATAAATTGCAAATAGCAGGCACACTACGCGGAAGATAGGCCGCTCTGTCGCGGAACGCTCGCTCTCTGCGTTTGTTCCGTCCTCCGCGCACAGATCTTCCGTCGGCGTAAGTTCGGCCAAGTCGCATTCCAGGTATTTGTATGCATCGCGTCACATTCGGCCGCTAACCTGCGGCGACGGCGCACATGTTTAGCAGCGACGCAGACGCATGATCTCTGGCGACGTAGTTTCCGTCAAGTGTAGCACTGGCCCATAGTAACGGACGTAATTTCAGTTAAGTGTAGCGCTAGCCTAAGTCAATGACACAGGCCAGCGCTACACTTGACGGCAACTCCGTCGCGGATCTCTCGCTACGGAACGCCAATGGATGTTATTGCATTTCCGTCCTCTGGGCACAGGTCGCATTTCAGGTATTTGTATGCATCGCGGATAACTCGCGGCGACGTGGCGCACATGTATTGGCGTTCCGTAGCGGATAGCGATAGTTTTCGTCAAGTGTGGTGCTGGCCTCTATTAACGGATTGACCGCAACGGAAGTTAGGCGACGGAATTTCCGATAAGTAGCGCTACTAGCCAAACTGCACCAGTTTTGCACGTGTTTGTCGTTATTCCATTTCGAGCATACTTTTTTTTCCAAAAAGAGCAAAGTAATTACGGTCAGATAAGGTAGGCGAGAGTGACTGGCAGGATATAAAATGGAATTTGCAATTTAAATAGAAAAATGTTTCTTTAAGCCTTGAAATACAGTAGTAGTAACATCTGCAGAATTGCAGACTATACTACTGGTTAAAATTAAAAACAAAAACACCAACTGAATCAATTCTTTGCAAAAGTCTCGAATTAAAATCTTGGCCCTAAATTATCTAGAGTTCTATGAGTTCCCATTATTGTCACGATTCTCTAATAGTAACTATATTACGAGTCAACTCTTCAGTATATTCGAATGATTAACATGGAACTAAATACCAGATGTATTGAAACTGCAACCAAGTCCCAATGTGTGACTCCCACATTAAGATCCCTATACGCGTGGAGTTTTATTAATTGTTGCAATTAAACATTTGTAATTAAAATGGACATTCTATAAGTCACTAAGTACACAATGTTTCCAGATTTTTCGGTCCCTCTTTGTTTTGACCTGTAAAAAAACTGTTCAAAAAAACTGATAGAAGACTGCTAGAAATGGAACAATCGATGCTCCGATAAAAAAAAATGTTTTTTTTTGATTTTACAAAAAATATATAATAGTAATTTGAGTGGCTGTCCAGTTAGACGAATTCAGATTTAAAGAAAGTTAAATAAAGAACTAACTACTTTCAATAAACTTTCAAATGGTTAACTATCTTGATTTGTAATATCACATTAACATGATTAACGTTATCAGTAAAGTTAAACTACTACTAGTATTTACTAGTCTGCGTAACGCGGGACTGACACGTATTTACTCTGTCAGTAGCGAGAGCGGCAGGGCGGCCAAATTGAATTCCAGCTCAGCCAACGCGGAGCCAATCTGGGCGAAAGTCATTGCATTAGGTGTGTCCCAACGTATAGGTAGGAAGGTACTTAATTTTGGAATATCAACTTTATTTGATTTGTGTCCCTAAATATTCTAAGGATGATGCTGTACCTACACCTTAGCTGCCATGAGGTTGACCATCGGTGACCGGCAAACAATAAATTTAACAAAAGAAGACTTAACTGGGGCCCGAGTACAACTTTATGATGGGCACAAAACAGCTTATTATATTTGTGTTATGAGATGCATTTAATTGCCAAACTTCTCAATGACCAGATGATAAAATAATACAATGGCAAAGCTCATTTTCGCTAGCTGACAAAGAAAAGTTGCTCAGCTTGTTGAGCAACCATACCAGACTTGACTCTCCATCAAAATTTAGGAGCTAAGATCGTGTCGGTGAAGCAACCGCCATTCCTCTCAGGACTCTGCCAACTTTAGTGCTTCCTTTGACATGACGTTGGCCTTCTCCTTTACCTACTTGTTTGATGTAAGTCCGCCTTGGCCTCCCTCGTCCTCTGTTTCCTTCTATGAGGGTTTTCAAAAGGTCGTCATATCGTATAATGTGGCCTATCATTTTCCACGACTGTTGGCTATGGTTCTTAACATGTTTCGTTCTTCCCCAATCATTGGTAATACTTGAATGGGACAGATAATTCAAGGCTGTGTTTTGTTACTGGGATAACAAACACAGCCTTAGGCTACACTCCCAAGAGCGAGTGCATCGCGGCGCGGTATTATCGTCGTGCCAAGAATAATATCTATACTTTCTTATAACGAGTATTAGGGGGAAGCTTTATCAACTCCGCGCCGTGTAATCGCCCAAAAAAATCGCTAATGTGAAAAGACTCTTAAAATAATGCACAATTTAGGCAGCCTTATAATCTAGCTAGCGATCTTCTCCAGGCAAAGTGGTGTTATTGAGCTGAGGTTTGCCAGAAGAGAAGGCACGTCCTGACTGGTCCTAGCTTGGGTAAAAGTGAACGATGTTTTTTGTCCTAGCTCTGTAAATTTGACGATTTGAAAGTACTGATACAGTCTATTTGATTAAAGTTATTTGAGTTTGAGTTTGAAAAGAAACTTCAGTGTATTAATGCTCTTGAGATAATACAATGGACAAGCTTAAATTTATGGCACACGCGTGATGGTAACATTCAGCTTTCGATCTCTTTCTGATATGTGTGAGTGAAAGGAGTAGGGATACAAGGTTACCAAAGAAAAAGTGTCTTTGGAATGAAGATGAGAACACTTTTTTCTGTTTCTTTGTCAAAGGTGTGATGCAGATTCTTCGTAATGTAAAAAAGTTCATTGAGTGTACGTATTTAATATTTCCCGTGAGCATCAGTGTCCGTGGTCTCTCTTGGTTGTTCAAACATCAAATTCTCACGTATTAATTCCTACCTATTCGCCGGGTAGTGTGTATTTTACCACCTACATTCATCTCCATTGTTCCAAACGACGCAAACAAAGCCCTCGGGCTGTTTGTCATATCGTTTAAGCGCCACTCTTCCCGGTCTCGGGCGTGAGCTCATCACTCATTCATTGACAAGGGCATAAAGGCGTAGATAGTCTCCTTTCAGTTTTCACTTTCCTTGCTATTCAACGTGAAGTTCAAGAGCGAGGAGAAGGTTGAAACCTCTATGAATATGGTCTCACGTGAATTTTAAAATCTAAAGGATAATAGTAAGGTATGAAATATTAGAATCATTATAGGTTTTGATAATAAATGACCTGATCGTAAAAAATAAGAAAAGCAACTAAATTTAACTGACAGATAATGGTGCCATATTTTAATATAAATTACCCTTCATAGATTTTTTTAACGTGATCGTTTGAATAATTGGTATGGTCTGATTGAGAATACGGGTAATTTAAATCTTGGTTACATTTACCATATTTTTGAAGTTTTTTTTATGTTTTTGCCCAAATTGATATGAATGTTTCGCTTAGTGTAAAACCGAATAAATGCACTACTACCTTTTACTGCAGTAAAAGGTACAATTTATTATCTAGTTCACCTTACAAGACCAGAATGTCATGTAAGTATTATGCTACAAAAATACAAAATACAAAATAATACAAAAATCTTTATTCATAACACAAGTCTCTATTACAATGCTTAATATAGGTCTCATCCTTTTAAGTTAGGAAACCTGTATTAGGATGAGACCGCTCTTCGCAAAACAAATTAGCCATTATTATGACTTGTTTATTGTTACATGATTTTTAATTTTTATTAGTTGTATAAGTTAAATGCTATGAAGTTTAGCTGAAAAAGTATAATGCCCATAGTTTTTTAAAACAAGTAGTACTCTTGAGCTTCACAGGTCATGTACGAGTACATTGTTGTAGGTTGGTAAAAGGGAAATGTTAGGGTGCAGCCAGGGGATGATATCGACCCCTGAAACTTAGAATGAGGTCAAGGACGAAACTCGCAGCCACCCAAATCCCTGTACCCTTGACATTATTACGGCAAGGTATGGGATGCTATAAGACGGATAGAAATTGAAAATCGGTTTTCGTCTCATGTACAAAGTAGCACGACCTTTTAAAACTATTTAAGAAACTAAATAAACGACAATCGTAGTACTCATCATTTATTAAGTTGGTCTTAATAAATAAATAATAAATAAATAAATAAATATCTGGGACAATTCACACCAAGATCATCTGACCCCAAACTAAGCTGAGCTTGTAATATGGGCGTCAGAGACTGATAAACATACTTAAATATTTCTAAATACATACTTAAATAGATAATAACACCCAGACACACAACAAATACAAATGTTCGTCACAAAAATATTTGTCATGGGTGGGGATCGAACCCACGACCTCTGGCGCTAAAGGCAGGATCGCTGCCATTGCGCCAACAGGCCAGTTGTAAAAAGCCAGGCCAGTTGTGTTGTGGCAATGATGAGTAACCCAACCAACACAACCATAATTTGGTTTGGTTTTGTCGATCATTCGAATTTATTTGATGGCATTGGTTGGGTGTTGGTAAGAACTGCTGTTGCGGCAGAAATGGCTGTAAATTGGAGATCATTTCAAAGAGCCATTTATGGTATCCGCAAACTGTGATCAGTTAAAATAACCCAATACTTGTGAAAAGTCACCTTAGACCACTTCGGACAAATCAACTGCTACAGAAAGAAGAGATACCACTTCAATGAATCGACTTATTCATATCAAATACTTAAATTAGACAAATACCTAAAGCGTGGTGATAATGCCCATCTCATCAATTTTGACGACCGACTTGGTGTAATGGTTAAGAAGTTGGCTACTACACCAGAGGTCGCGGGTTCGATCCCCGCACAGTACAAACATTTGTGTGCATGAACATGTCTGTTTGTACTGGTCTGGGTGTCTCCTATGTATAATATGTATCTATTTACAAAAGAAAATGTATTTAAGTATGTTTATCCGTTGTCTAGTATCCCATAACACAAGCTTTAATTAGCTTACTTTGGGGCTAGATGGCGCTGTGTGGAATAATGTCCAGGGATATTTATTAATGTCCAGGGATATTTAATTTTATTGTAGCGATCACTTGATTTTAATGATGGAAACTTTTAGCCCAGCAGTGGGACAGTTTGTAGGCTGATTACTTTTGCTTTAAAATAGCTAAGACAAAATCATTTTGTGTTTTGTTTTTATGAAAGGTTTTATGGATATATGAAAATAAGTTAAGAAAGGTTTTATGGATCGTCCTTACTTATTCTACACACAGTCCAAACTCGCCATACGTATTTACAAAGTCGTATTGTATAAAATGGTCCTTTTCACGCGAAGCCGCTCGTCCCGTGCAGCGTCCCGCCCGGTCTCTCCCTGGGGAGAGCTCGTATTGATCCGTCCCGCGACCTTGATCGCGCGTGCATTCTACCTTAACGGTTCATACTAACTTTTATTCAATCAGGCTGTTGTCATAGGCAATACGCGGCCGTTCTTTGGATCGACACGGGCATTTGTCTGTTCACAACGTCTTTCAGCCGAATCAAGTATATGGCTGATTTACGTCCTAGTCAGGTTACAATGTCACAAAGATGAGTTCAATTTTTATTCGAGTAAGCCCGGCAGATTTTGTTAACGGCTTTATCTTATTAGTGGTCTTTTAAATATTAGCCTACGGGTTTTTAAGTAGGTAAGTAATTTCAAGATTTTATGTTTGTCAATGTCACTGGTAATGCGTATACTATGCCTAGGCAATCTATGTAATGCCTCCCGGCATTCATTCCACAATTTTTAGGTATTTGTTTTCATGTGCAATAACAACAAATAGACAAGTAAATCTGCATTTTACTAAAACCTGAGCCAGGACAACCCTGTAAATCGCGTATTGATTCATCGCGTCGCGCCCATGGCCTTGGCTGGGTGGGTACATCATCCCCGCCAAGCCTTCCTGCCGACGTCACGCCCGGGGCCTTCGTAATGGCATCTGGAGTTTCGTACAATCGAAGAATCGTAATCTAACTTTGAACGCAGAATTAAATGGAAGTCCCGAAAACTTTTTTGTTGTTAAGTTAGGGATTATGTTCTGTTTTAATTATAAATATTACTTTTATAATGGTCGATTTGGGGAGTAATGGAAAATCTAGAGGGCTAGTTTCATCTTTGTTATCTAAAGCGGTTCACGGTAGCCTTTGTGAGAAAGTAACAGAGAAGTAAGTAGGTACATTACATATTTATCTAATTTTAAAGCACCTGTTTTTAAAAAAGTTTTTTAGCATTTAGGTTGATGAAACACCAACTATATTTTAGCTAGGGAATGCGTATTAGCTTAAATTTTCTAGAGTAGGTAGTTAATGTCAAAGTATTGATTTCATTTTAATGTATAACTAAGGGCTTCAATCTTGATTAAATAAGCTGAAAGGTTTCAGTTTACTGCAGAACTGCAGGTAACTTTACTTGTACCTACAGCTGCAAAAGTGTGTCAAGACTGCATTATGTTGCACCATTTTATAATTATTAGAGAAACTACACGAAACTCAGAAGATTTCACTTGAGCATTATTTGAGGTACATTTATGTTGTAGAAAATCGTGTAGTACCTAATTAATTCATAAAATTAGTGTCAATAATTGAAATCTATATTATTTAACTAACACTTAGGGAGATTTTTAAGGAAATTGGTATCCTCACTGTAGCGTCACAACCATTGTTTTGGTGAGAAAAAATATTGGTCTCTATGCTAAACACAGTGACATACATTGCAGAAATACTAGGAATAAGGATAAAATTGCACTTCCACTCTTTAGGTTACAAAAAGTTTTAGGATCCTTTATGGGGCAAGGTATACATTATTACAACAAAATTCCAAAAACCATTTGTGAGTTACCTTTACATAGATTCAAAAATCACATCAAAACAGCTTTATTAAAAAGGGCTATTATACTACAAAAGACTACCTTATAGATAAAAATGCCTGGGTGTAAGCGCTCTGCTCGATGCGGGATTAAACAGCTTTATTTTAACAGATGTTTTATTGTAATAGTTAATATGTACCTAGTATGTAGTGACTAACAATTTTTCTTTTTGAATTGTTTAAATGAATTCTTGTTATTATATTCTTTTATAGTTGGTTTTTTCTGTTGGTTTTATATTCTTTTAGGTTTATTTGTATCAAAATGACACACTGCTTGTACTTTACTAACGCCTGTTGTAAACCTAAAACAAGTTTAAAAGAGTAACTGCTGAGTTTCTCGCCGGGTCTTCTCAGCAAGAAACAACTCCGACGCGGTGGTAGAGTCGCATTATGTCTGTATACTGTTTATTTACATATCCATATTATTATGGTACTTATGTCTATTATTTAGTATATTTTGCTGTAAATTTGACGATTTGAAAGTACTGATACAGTCTATTTGAATAAAGTTATTTGAGTTTAACATCATCATGGTTTGACCATTCGATTAGGCCTATCTAGTATCGAATGTAGGAAACCGTTTTTTTGATAATGTGTTTTTCAATTTATTTTGTTATTTTACCTATACGTGACTGGCAGTTCACGGGGGCGTGCTGGTACCGACATTAATGTATGGTAGTGAAAGTTGGGTATGGCAGAAGAAGGATGAAAGTAAAATAAATGCAGTGCAAATGAGAGCATTAAGAATCATGGCTGGGGTAAAACTGAGTGATAGAATTAGAAACTGTGTAATAAGAGAACGATGTGGTGTGAAAGAAGACGTGGTTACTAAAATTGAGATAGGAATGCTGAGGTGGTTTGGTCATATGGAAAGAATGGATGAAAGGCGATTAACGAAACTGATTTATGAGGCAAGGGTAAATGGGACTGTTGGAAGGGGAAGACCCAGAAGAACGTTTATTGGGCAAGTTCAAGATGTTCTCAGAAAGGGTCGGGTCAAGAGTACCTTTAACCGACGAGCATGTATGAAAGGACTCATGAGAGTAGAAGAAGCGCAAGATGTATGTCAGGATCGTAGCAAGTGGAAAGAAGTGGTCTCTGCCTACCCCGTTGGGAAAGAGGCGTGATGGTATGTATGTATGTATGTAATTTACCTATTCAGATGACAAGATATCAACCATACTACTTTCAACCAATCTCAACCTTCAATGTATCTTCTTACAATCTCCATATTGGCGTCGCTAACAAATTATGTCTCTAACCTTCTCTAACACACCCGTTGGCGCCTGTCAGTCATTTGGGCTGACGTTGTGACTACGAAGGGTGTTACAGGTGGCCATTCAATTCTAACTTATTAACCAAACAAATGGAATAGGTGACTATACTTACATAACCTGGCGCAGCGACCCAAAATGAATCTTGGCTTCCGACACAAGAAGACGCCAAGCTTGTCTGTCCTGCACGATCTCTTGCCAAGGATGCGCTTGAAGAGCCAGCAGGTCCCGCTCCACCTCGTCCTTTCAGCGGTACCTGAGCCGACCCACGACCGCTTGGCCGTCCCAGGTACGCTGTCTTCACTGCCCGATCCTCGCCCATCCGCTCGACGTATAGGTCACTATAAAGTCAATATATTGCTTTAATAATAAATAATAAATATCCCTGGACATTATTCCACACAGCGCCATCTAGCCCCAAAGTAAGCTAATTAAAGCTTGTGTTATGGGATACTAGACAACGGATAAACATACTTAAATACATTTTCTTTTCTAAATATATACTTATTATACATAGGAGACACCCAGCCCAGTACAAACAGACATGTTCATGCACACAAATGTTTGTACTGTGCGGGGATCGAACCCGCGACCTCTGGTGTAGTAGCCAACTTCTTAACCATTACACCAAGTCGGTGCTTTGTTTGTTGGTCAAGTACAGTGGAACTTGTGCTTACTATCTCATTCACTACACAGTATCATTTAACTCACCAATCTTTTCTCTTGTCCCCAGGACATCTCTCCCAGTGGCTCAATTTAGTCGCGGCGACTTCTCCGTCTGGTCTGTGCTGAAGAACTGCGTGGGCAAGGAGCTGTCCAAGGTCACGATGCCGGTGGTGTTCAACGAGCCGCTATCCTTCCTTCAACGGATGCTGGAGTACCTGGAGTATGCGCATCTGCTCAGGATGGCCTCGGAGCAGACGGACCCGGTCGCCAGGATGGAGTATATTGCTGGTGAGATTTTTTGTGATTCTATACGTAGACAGTCGCAGAGCAAATTTTGTAAGGCTGAAACGAATCCTTCGTTTTCGGTTACATGCTTTGAAATTTGAGAGAATGTTGCTAAAACTATTAGAACGAATGTTAAGTGTGACCTAGTCCGCCAAACTTCATTTACTAGAAATCAATTTTCATTTCAGTGATTCTTTAAAAAATTGCTATCATCGATTGCCTTGGAGCTATTTCTCTTGAGTGTTAGTGAACTCTTATAACTAGATCTTGAATAAATTAGTATTATCAGAAAAACATTTTAACATAAATAAACATCGATTTACTTATTCACTCGGTAGTACTTAATTATTCATTAGTTTACTTGATGGCTCTTAAGAGCTGATTGATAGCGTAGTTTAATATTCAAATAAGCAGTAACTTATATTAACTTAGTATACTTATATTATGTGAAGCCCATTCGATTGGTTTATAACTCCAGAGCTGGATAGCAACGAGTATACCATCCCGACGCGATGCAGACCCACGACTGCGAATAATTTACACCATAAACCAGATCACATACCGTTCTCGAAATTCGAACGTGCACTTGCAATATTTACGTAGTATTCATCAAGAGATATTCATGAACAGCATGCAGTGGACTATTCATCAGACAATCGGTTGCAATTTTGATAGAAGCAACAGAGATACATGGCAACCTTTTTTCATTGTTAAAATAAATATGAGAATGATTATTAAACTGAGAAAAGTTGTCAAAACATTCGCCTTGTCTCCGTTACTTTTTAGCACAAATTAGTACGATATATCTGAGATAAGAACAATTAGGTTTATGAATTATTAATACTCTTTTTCTTCCACAGAACTTTTTTCAACGGTTGTAGTATATAAACAAGTAAAAATCTTAAATCTTAAACTAGGTACTTTTTTGTCATGAGGAACGAAACTGCCTACAAACAAAAAAGAAAATAACTTAAGTGTTTGTCGAATGGTGACTACACCATTCGACAAACAGTTATTGCACTCCTAATAATAACAAGCAAATAAAAATAAAGTAAACAACTAAATAAATTAGTATCTCTTAGTTAAGAATTCGATTAAAGTTGCCATGGTTTTGTATTTTTTGAGGCGGTGCCAAGTGTTTCCAGAATATTTTTTGTTGGACTTTGTTTCTATATACCTGAACCTAGCAGCAAGCTTATAGTAACGTATTTAAGTATGCTTGCTCAGTTTTCAAAGGCCACTTTCTTGCAAGCGGATAAGACACGCTGACTATTTAACGTAATCTTTTGACATTGTGCAGCCTTCGCCGTGAGCGCCCTGTCGTCGAACTGGGAGCGACTCGGTAAACCTTTCAACCCCCTACTGGGCGAAACCTTTGAGCTGGAGCGTCCTGAATTCAGAGCGGTGTGTGAACAGGTGAGCATTCACGTAGTACTTGTATGTGTATCTATTACCGCTAATGTGCGCAAATCGGTTAGACCGCAGATTAACGAGTTAAATCTGCGCATTATTGAGTCCGTGAAAGTGGAGGAAAATGTTTTAGTTCTTATATTAACTAGATAATCTGCAGACTTACTACATAATCTGCAGAGTAACAGCCAAGAATACGGTAAAGTTACATGCAAAATGGGCCGGCGAGTGCCTTAAACGAACTGGTCTAATTTGCTTTTTTAGAAAAGCATAACGTTTAATTGCGCTGTCAGTTTGAAGCCGTTATTTGTGAATACTAATTTTACTGTCTTTCGCGATTTAACGACGTAGCCTCCGTTAATATTATAACTTTAAATTTAGATTAACTAGGTAAAGTCGAGAAATCTGCTACTTTGAGTGAAATTTCGCAATTTAACGTATCTACCCCGGTAATATTCAGATTACCTAGCGCATATTAACGTATTCCGGATTTTAACGGTTACAATTTACTCAGTCAAATTATAAGCCCGGTCAATATTGTATTTGCGATCATGTTTTACTATAGTTATCATATTTTATTAGAGTGTTGTTGTCTAGGTCTTCAGCACGCTATCTCGTATCGTGGTTACTGTGGTCCTGAGTTCAAATCTGGCCATAAACCATATTTGTGTTCATTGTTAAACCCTTTGGCGATGGAAAACATCGATAAAAAACGAATTGCTGGCGGAAGACTCGCTACTTACCACGTTGGGTTCTAATACCATTGGTGAAAAGTAGGCTTCTGAGTGTTTCGTTCCCCATGACGGCGAAAGTCACATGCCTCTGACTACCCCGTTTGGTATAAAGTCGAGATGATGTGTTATTTTTTATTATGTTCCTATTCTTCTTGGAGCTTAGGATTTAACATATTTTTCAACAACCTTTCTTAATAGAAATTCTTAGGTAATCCTAAGCTACTACGACGTGGGTACGATCTACATCTACAGCATATCGGTCACTCCGTGATCAGTTAAGATCAGTCAGTTTAATGATCCATCCATAGAATCTGTAATGTTGATTCGTAATCAATGAGTAGGCTGGTTAATATTAAAGAACAAAAGACACACACCTGTGTTTTGTGTCTTAGTAGGTACAGAAACATTAATTCTGCTGCACAAGTTCACATTAAAGGTATTTACACCTACACTAGAGTATTTATTTTGTTGTACTCAAAAGAAAACCATTTTGTTAGATGAGTTTACTGTGCACCATTTCTTTTTAAAATATCGTTCCCCAGACGTCTTATTTTCATATTTTTCTAAGAATTTACTAGCGAGAAATTGCCCCAAAGGGCTATTTCGTTCAGCAAACTTCACTTTACTATCTTGTAAACTTCATTCAGCGGCAGCGAGCTCACCCACCCTCACGTCTGCATTCAGATAGCTGTCAATTTATTTATGTAGAACCCTCCAATCTACTTTACGGTAAGCTTGAGACGCTGAAAATCATGCGCGAATTTTTGCATACAAAAATGATGTTTGTCATCTACTACTTAGTTAGTTCAAATTTTGGGTTAGTGATTATTTGAAAAAAGGATTTCCGTTTTTTAAGTTAACCTCTATGTTCAAAAATATTTCTATTTAAAGATAATTTTCATAAAAAAAAGATCTTGAATAAATTGGAAGTTCTTACAAAAACATTTTTTTTACAACAAACTTGAAAATGTACACGTATGGTGGTTGTTGAGTTGGACAAAATTAGGGCTGATTTAGTATCATTAACTTCATTGTCGTTATCAATTTTTCAGAACTCTGACCAGTACCATAACGTCGACAAAATGGGACAAATTTGCCTATCGTAATGTACGTAAACTCATAATAGAAGTTGACTTGGCAACCATGGTACCTACATTCATTGGTATAAGTACCTAAGCCTCCCTTGTAGGTCAAGAAAACAGTGGTTTGGTACCTGCCACTATTGGTGCTATTGGCACAATGACTACAGCCGTGTCGTTGGATAACCGCCAAGTGCCGTCAGAATGTCGATGTCGAAGTTAACAGTGTCAGAGTACTCGGGGTAAATAAGGGCTTTGTACCTAACCTTATTATTATGACAGCAAATTGAAAAGTTAAGTAAAAGTAATAAAAACAATTCTTCTAAGCTTGTAATAATACTTATGTCATGTCAACAAATACTCACGTGACTCACTCCACCTGATGGAAAGCGGCCGTGATATGAGATTGACAAACACGGTAATGCAAAGCAACTACTGAGGAGAGACTTTTTTTTAAAATGTGTTACCTCTTAACTTTCGACTGGGAGAACCGATTTTGATCATTCTTTTTTTATTTGAAAGCTGGTGCTTTCGTGTGGTCCTATTTTAATTAGGTCTAGTTCTGACAGTGGCATGCATGAGAAAACATACAAGTCATACAACATATAAGTCTTAAATATAGATAAACTATATGCGCGACAAATGGACGAATAACTCAATATCACGCCAACCGATTTCGATGCTTCTTTACTTATTGGAAAGGATATACTTCAAGGGTAGTTGGATGCGAGTTTGGATAGGTTCTGATTATGGGATCCATGACAAAGTAACGGAACTCTTCAATTCTTAGGAGCAAATAAACGACCCTTTTTGACGTATAAAATAAATAACAACAATTCACTGAAAATCAAGAAATAAACAAAAATTTTAACAAAAAAAACCGACTTCAAAAAAAAAAATTTCGAAAAAAAAGTAAAAAAAAATATTTTTTTTGAAGTTGTTTTTTTTTTTTAATTTTTTACTATGACAAGAGTAAGGAAACACATAAATAAACAACCGTGATCATGACGACCGTGAATATTTACCTATGATTTTGTTTATTTAGGTGTCCCACCACCCACCAGTGTCTGCGTTTCATGCAGACAGCCCTCACTTCGTGTTCCACGGCTCCGTGCATCCCAAGCTCAAGTTTTGTGGCAAGAGCGTCGAGATTCAACCCAAAGGCCATGTCACAGTAGAATTACCAAGGTTAACTAAGTTTTAAAGAAAATGAAACTTTACTTATGTAAGACCGTAATTATTATCTCTACAAAAAATACACTTGTTTCATCATTAGGTAAAGTCGAATTGAACACTGAAGAACTTAGAGTTTAGGTTACGTCGTCAATCTTACTCTAGCTCTAGCTTTTATTGACGGTACCTACTTAATGTATTTTTTTCATTTTTAGCATTATTACAATGCTCTATTTTCCTTTCCTGATCCTAGGGCCTAATCAGGACTCAACCCGGCTCTTCCATCTGAGCTACCGAGGCCATTAACAGACCTGGTTTGTGGAAGACTCGTTGTTCGTTTTTTTCTAATTCTACCTTTAGGTACCATGTTGCTATGTTATTCTTAGACCAGTGTTAATACTAGGATTAAGTACCTGCGCTTCATGAAGCCTTTTTCGCTGAAGTGGGACAGTATAAAGGCTAAAAATTTACTACTTTCGAAGGTGGGGAGAAGCCTACACGTGGAGCAACGTGAACTGCTGCGTGCACAACGTGATCGTGGGCAAGCTGTGGATCGAGCAATACGGCGCTATGGAGGTGGTCTGCCACGGAGGAGCCGGCCTCAAGGCCAACCTCAACTTCAAGCCGGCCGGCTTCAACAACAGAGACCTGCATAGGGTGGATGGTTTCATCACAGATGCTGAGTAAGTATCGTAATCTACTTCGATGGAGTTCTCAAAATAGATTATATTTAACAAATTAATACGATGTTAATATTATTATATACGAAAGAAACAGCACCTGAAGCTTAAAAGAAATAAGTTACATACTAGTACATCAATAATTAGCTTTTATACAAGTCATGTGCGCAGCATGGCTGGTATTGAAGCTAATTGTTTTCACAAACAAATATACTAAAAGTGAGTTTATTAAACCATGCAAAAAAATCAAGGAACTTACTCTGAATAGATAACAAAAGAAACACTGACTGACCAAGATTGACAGCAAAACATAATATGCTCCACTTTTAGCATTCAAAATCTCTTTTTTTAAGGACTTTTAAGGACTATGATATTACTATTCTAAATTATCATATAGGATGCTGAAATGAAAATTAATCCCCATTTGAAAGTAGGTCCCAGTTCCTTTTACATTAAATCAAAGTAAGTAACGTGTGGGAAAGTGAAACTATCTGGTCTATTGTAGGATTTGCAGGCCGCGGTTGAGAACGAAAGTGCCCCTTTACAAGCTGGCGGCCTGCCAAAACTCGGGCGGAATTCCGCCGTTTGTAGGGCGGGCGTGATTATACGAATATCATGGACACACAAAGTATGATTACTTTGCTATTTAGAAAATGTTATGATCATAAAGTATACTCTTAATAGGAATATTTTGAACATAATCTAAATGTAGTGTTCATAAATAGGCAAAAGCATTCTGGTAATGTTGGTGACGTGTTGTGGTATTCGCACAATGGAAAACTTTTTCTTTTTTCCAGTGTAAAAATATGACACAGTTTTTATAGAATAAAAAAACTGATTATGTGACCAGTATTTTATGTAAGTAAATAAGTCTATTTAAAAAGGTATTTATCGGAAATACGATGTTGAGTGAAATATAATAATATGTATAATTCGTCACTATTAAAACGATCTTAAAATCTAAGAATATACATTAATTATGATGAAATAATTACACAGTCCCCTCAGTTCGAACTCACTTATTTTCTTATTGGCCGAGCGTATTTCAAAAGTATTGTTCTAATAAAATCCGCAATCTCAATTGTCTCAGCAAAAAGCGTCTCCGGTTCCTGTACGGCAAGTGGACGGAGTGCATCAAGTGCTGCAGCGCGTCCGCGTACGAGACGTGGGCGCGCGCGCGCGGCGAGGAGGCGGCGGCCACTCCCGCGCACACGCCCAAGAAGGTGCTCGCCAAGCTCAACAGCTTCAAAGTGGGCGCGCTGCGCTCCATGTCCATACAAGACGTAAGTACATACTATATCATTACTGTAAATGGATCCTACCTGGCCTCAAGTTGAGCTGTGCCGGTGCACACGGGACATGGGCGCGCGCGCGCGGCAAGGAGGTGGCGGTGACTCTCGCGCACACGCCCAGGTATACTTATGTGCTCGCTAAGCTCAACAGCTTGAAGATGGTCATGCTGCGCTTTATGTAAGTATATAAAAGACGTCGGTATACATCATTACTGTTTGTGGATCCTGATAGGCCCACGATCACGAACCACCCCAGAGGTGTGTGTGTCTGTGCAGCTCCGCCTGGCCGCGATTCGCAGGGGATCAGCTGTGTCATACTTAACCCATCCAAAACAGTTGTCCACCGTGTCTCCCAACCTGCACTCACAGACGCTTTTCTAGGCAGGTTGCTAGTCTATTTCCAAAGTTCCTACAGCTAATTTATGCAGGCGTTTTTCTTATGACTGCCAGATGGCAGACTATTGATTTTACGATGTTCAATCGACTTCTTCGAACGATTTGCTATCTAGCAATAGGAGCTTGGACCAAGATCGTTAAATCAATAGTTACTAAACCAGACATACCCGACTGAACTAAATGAAGTTAGTGGACTTGATGTGTTCACCATAATGTTTAATTCAATTTCAGAATGACGAGCCAGAAAACTCTGATGATGTCCCGAAGTCTGATGAACCGTTTAACATTGACATTCCCGGCTCAGTCACGCTCTGGGAAGCTCGGGCAAGACCGGCTAACAGCGCCCAAGTAAGTACCTAAGTAACTACTCTCCCTATCAAAATATTCGTAGAACACAGGAATGTCTGCCGTGTACAATGCGGATCTGAGTGCTACATGATTGTGACCATATAAGTGTATTTTTTTCTTCTACAGTACTACCAGTTCACCGAGTTCGCAATGTCCCTCAACGAGATGGAGAGCGACATGAAGGGCCAGTTGTGTCCCACGGATAGCCGGCTGCGGCCTGACCTGCGGATGTTAGAACGTGGCGACATTGATGGCGCCGCAGCCGAGAAGACACGCCTCGAGGAAAAGCAGCGCACCGCACGGAAGGCGCTTAAGAAGAGTCCTGCAGCGTTCGGGCCTAGGTGAGTATATTCGTGGCTTTCCTAAAACGGGCTAGATAAATAAATAAATAAATAATAAATAAATATCCCTGGACATTATTCCACACAGCGCCATCTAGCCCCAAAGTAAGCTAATTAAAGCTTGTGTTATGGGATACTAGACAACGGATAAACATACTTAAATACATTTTCTTTTGTAAATACATACTTATTATACATAGGAGACACCCAGACCAGTACAAACAGACATGTTCATGCACACAAATGTTTGTACTGTGCGGGGATCGAACCCGCGACCTCTGGTGTAGTAGCCAACTTCTTAACCATTACACCAAGTCGGTCGTCCGAAAATAACCCGGATAGATCGAAATTCGTGTAAACTAACGAACAGCTGGTGCACAGCTGGCGCTGGTCCAGGAAGGCCTTCAATAAGAGTCCTGCAGCGTTCAGTCCCATGTGAGTAGCTTCGAATTAAAAATCACGTTCTCCATCCTACATACAATATCATGACACTCCCCAGCCACTGGAAGGAATTCATTTGTTACCTGCTAAGGCCTTGATGATCCAAACTCCATGTGCAAAGAAACTTTTTGCCATTTTACTAAGTATTTAAATAATAAAATTGAAGGAAGGTCAGGCGATAGCGAACTCCTTACTTAATTTAGTTGTTATGTAAGCTCTAAATAAAAGTGCCACTATTTTTATTGCAGGTGGTTTAGCCAAGGCACGAACCCTTATACAAAGCAGGAGGACTGGCTCTACAACGGAGGGTACTGGGATCGAAACTACCAGCATTTGCAGAATGTGAACATATTCTAGACCTAGTCTATAGACTAGACAGTCTCACATATTTTATTACGGATAAACGTTCACGTTCGTTGGGGGTTCAGTCTACCTAGACTCGAGCGTAACATTTCAAACTGGTACGTTGGCTCGGGTAGAAGTGACTTAGCCACCCTGGGTAAACATTCTTGTGACGAGCACTTGGATTTGGTCTGTCTGGATGTTACATCTGTTAAAGTACCTAAATTATTTATACTGTACGGAAAATAATATGGAATGCTCTGAAGGTGATTGTAGTAAACAATACAAGTGATTTTTTAAATGTTTTATTTTAAAGTTTTCAATAAAGTGAGTCAAATATTCTAGCTTTTTGTATGAAAACCTGAAAACAAGAGTTAACTCAAAAATTCTAATTCCAACTTTCATCACTTATTAGTTGCTACGTCACCTTCCAAAAATAACAATAGCAAAAAGTAAAAATATTGATTGACTACGACATTCGGATCATCCGAAGGTCGTTTGCGAGTTTAAACACCAATGAGGGAATGATTGATTGTGCTGCTAGTAAACGCTCAAGCTGTGGTTGACCACCCGAAACACTTATTATAAGATCTTCAGCGAATACAACGTGTTCGCCTGGATAAAAAATACTATTTGATATAAGATACTATTTTACCTGAAAGGTAATATATTCAGTAATAGAAAATAAATTAAATACGAAGATTCATACTCATTTATGTATGGGGTTATTATTAGTAAGAAATCCATCATCATGGAAAAAAATATAGAAGCATCAATTAGAAGCTTCTATTATCATGAAACATTTTAAATCTAACAATTTGCAAAAGTATAGGTAACTTAATATAAATTAATATCAATATCTAATTATGGCAGTCAAGTGTCAACGTTAGAATAAGAACTAGATTTTACAAAATAATCAAGGCAGCTTGTTTCAGAAGATATGTATGTATAAGTAATGTATTTCAAATGTAAGTATTATACTAAAATGTACCTTCATAAATATTCGACTTGCAGTTTTGTTTGAGGTAAGTATTTTTGAAAAAGTGGGTAATTTATTGTACTTTGCTGAAATTAATAAAAGATAAAATGAATTCACTCTATTGCACGAATAAACCAATCCAGCAAGCTATTATTCGTAGCAACAAAAATAATAACAAGAAGTAGGAAAATTTCAAATAAGATTCACCTACATCCAGAGAATCAGATTTGTTATTTTGTATCTGATACTCTTTATGATTAACAATAATTAGGTTCATCATTATTTTGTATCAGCTAAATAATCGGGTTTTCCGTATGGATGCTAAATTGTCATAATTATCTCAAGATTAGAAATTTCAAAAAATACGATTTTACTGAACAGATTAGTCTCAAAATAGGGCGGCAAACGAAAAATTCAATAAGAAGTTCACTTTTTCACTGCATTATGTTACAGGCTACATATGCATAAGGTGATAATTGATATAAAATTATGTGAAATCATGAATAAATAAATTGATGAAAAACTAGTTAGTACCAATGGAATAAAATGCTATTATATTTTATTATATTATATGTATATTTTAGAAAAAGTGTGCCATGTTTAGGTATCTTAAATTTAAAAAATATGCTCAGGGACGATTTCTCGTCAGAAAAATCATTGTTGGGCACCTTGAGCAGCCCCGCTTAATATGTACCTTTCCATATACTTATAGAGGTACCTACTTAAAAATAATGTAAAATTAAGTAGGTATTAATGAAGGACGTATGTACTTAAAAATGTAGTGGACCATATGGAAAGTGTTATCGAAGTATGTATTGTATGTATATTTTCTTGAAGTAGGCATTTTATAGGCAGTATTCATAGGTAAAATAGGTAATAGTTAAAAAATAAAAGCGATATTAGAGCAAATAGTTGGTTATTTTTGGCAGTATGTTTTACAGATAAACTGAGCTTAGGCCTGGTAGGTATTGTAAAGTCACCTCAGCTTCATCTTAAGATTCATTCAATTATCTAAACAGGATGTCTAAAAACATGTGTTTTGAGGACATGTCATGCGCAGGCGTATGTTTTTCATATAATTTTTATTTAATTTTTTAAATTGGTTTAAAATAATAACTGATTTAAAACAAGAAATACTCAGAATCTGGCAAATGGACAGAGTTTACATCGTGCCGCTGGTGCTTTCCAGTACTGGAGTTATCCCAAAACACCTACTTACCTCACTGCGAACCATCCATTTACCTGATAGCACCTTTATGACAATGCAAAAGGCTGCCATTTTGAATACATGCCGCACTGTCCGCAAATTCTTACAGGAAGATTCTACTTTATCTACAAACCAACCTAGTATAGTAAGTGAGACGCACTTGGTTAAGGCCCGTGAGTTTCATTTTAAATTTACCGAAATATTTATGTTCCGAGAAGAAAAAATCTTTTGAAAAATAATAATAATTTATTTATTGCAGTAAATGTGGTACATATAGGTATTACATTACATTGGTTTATCACATTTTACTAACAACAATTGGCATGCTATAATTGAGAGACAGGCACTCAAAATCGAACATGAATTAAATAAAGAGATTAGGATTAAATTATTTCAATTAATTACATAATTAATAAATTCAAATTTTACCATCAATAAATTCATTAACACTATAATATCATTTTTAGTCAACAGCTTGAATAAGGCACATTTAAATTGTTTAGAAGGCAAGGCTTTTATAGCCTCCGGAAACTTATTATATAACATAATACACCATGTTATATGAGTTTTTTCGCCAAACTGTCGTCGAACCAGACGGCACCACCAAACGATTCGGATACCGGGTCAAGAATTTACAAACATCACGTTTCTTACTAAAAAGCTCTATATTATTTTTGGTGAAAACACAAATCTCAAAAATATACATGGATGGCAAATTTATTTTTTTAAATAGTGGTCGGCAGGAATCCATGGGTCCAGCTCCACATATGGCCCTGAGACACTATTTTTGAATTATAACTGCACGCCCAACATAAGCGTTTAGATATTGCTATAGCCATATAAAAACTTCTTTGTAGTGGGTTTTCAGTGTCTACCTCAGCGCAAAAAGCATAAAGCCTCCGACCCTGCGACACCGCCCAGCGTTATTCGGATGTGGTTCTTTTAGATAAGGCCACCAACACCAGACCGTCGAACTGAGCTGCAAGGTCGGGGTCTTCGATGTGAAGAGTGCTCTATGGACAATGAAACCACTGCCTCGTTTGACGGGCGCGACTTGGCGTCTGTGTGTGTTTTGCGCTTTAAAAGTGTCTTACGTGGCTTGTACAGTGGGAACCTCACAGGGTTCGTGCAGCTTATAACTGCATTCTGATGACACTTTACACCTTTCAAAACTCAAATAACTTTATTTAAATAGACTGTCTCGGTACTTTTAAATCGTCAAATTTACAGCAAAATATAGGTAGGTACTAATTAATACACTTATATACCCTAATATTATGGACATATGAAAAAAATCTCAATATGTATGAATAAACAGTTTTGCTGTTCTTATAGATACTGTTTATTTATAACCACCATTTTTTTTTCACTACTTTTCCTGTTCTTGATTCAGTGTACAGTCACAACCATCCATTACCTATGTGTATAATTATTTATCAGCTGAAGTTTAGAGCGTAAGGATTAAATTTATAAATGTTGGTATACTTAGTTCGAGTAAAACTTCGAGTCCGCTCTGAAGTTGTTCGCGCATGCGCAATACCAATTTTTCATAGGAAAAAATAGGAATGCGGGACTCGGGACAACTTCAGAGTGGACTTGAAGTTTTACGCGAATTGTACGAACCGCACGATGCGGCGCCGTTACAACATACCATGCGTGCGACTTACAGCTTCGTATACATTTAGCTTCGTATAGATTTAAACACGTATACATTTAATTACGTATACATTTATTTACGTAAACTTATAACAAAATACCTACATATGGTACGGACCCACGAAGTTGCACTATAATAGATAAATTAACGCTGATAAGCAAATAATGTAAGAGTGTTTATTAATTAGAATGTGTAATATCTTGTCAATTACTAACTACTTACCGTAAATGTTGCGTGTGGTGGTAGTAGTATATAATGTCATACACGGATAAGTTACCACTAAAAATTAGATACTGTTATTAAACTTGTAAACAGCAAAATAAAACTATATTTTTATTTAGAGAACTTAATTGCTGTACATTTGATGCTTGGTTGATTACTGTACCTTCATAATAGGTACCTCCCTTACTGTAAGATGTTTTCAATATGTGTAAAACGTATGTGCTTCAAAAGATGATTGAGAAAAATGTATTATGTTAATTTTGATAGCTTGAACCGAAAATAATGATTTGAGCATACTTAATTACAAATATACCTACCTAAAATGTTAAGGTGATTGAATATTTTCTGTATGATGTACACATCGCACACGTAAAAATAATGATAACCATTGGGAATTGTGGAACACTGTACATACCTTCGTTGTAATATAAATAAGTGATTTCCTAATATTTATTTTGTTGTGATCTATAATATTATGTGTATTATGTAAAAGTACCTTATTTTAGTGTTATCTTTTTTAACTAAGCATATATTTTTTGTACTAAGTACAAACGGAAAATTATATTTATTGGAAGGTACATGCAATGTACAATTTAGCATTGTTACTTAGTAATTCATTTTGTTTTACATTATATACTTAATTACAATATTTATTCTAGGGACTACGCCTGACGGCTTTCGTGCGAAAATAATATCTGCATGATATTATTTATGTGCATTTATTATAACTGTAGACAAGATAAATCCTTAAATATAAGTTGTTAAATAAAAAGCATTTACGTTTATATTAAAATTATATTTTTGTGTTAAATAGTACCTATGAAATGTTCTAGTTTCTCAATATACGAGGATGTTTTAAAAAAAACAAAAAAAACATTATCAGCATGTGTCGGATCGATTTTCTCCGTAAGCGTCTGTAACTCTCTAAAATGTAGTCGAAGAGCATTACATCACATACAACAGACTTGATTAGCTGATGAGCTGAATCAGATTAGTCGTTATAGTATGTAATGTAAGTATCTTTTACAAGTGGTACCTAGATCAGAGGTTATCCTCGCGCGGCGGTGCGTGGGTTTAATAAGAAGTTCGAAGATGTCTTGGAGCACCGCTTCTATCGCACAGCAACCAACGCAACTGTCAAATTAAGGTTCCGGTTTCAGTCATTTGAATTTAATGACGACTTGACGACACGATTGGCGTAGTGCGCTGTAGCACGGTTTTTCGCCTCGATTTCCGTAGTGTCCCGGGTTCGATTCCCAGTCGGGTCAATTCAGGAAACGATCTTTTCTGAATTGACTCTGGTCTCGGGTCTGGGTGTGCTGGAAGACGCCCCTGGCTGATTTCCTTGTGTGGTACCTCGTAACACAGGGATATTAATCCCTACTTCGAGACCATTACAAGAGGTGTGTTGTCTGGCGCATATTTATATTTATATTTATTTAATGACGAATCCGTTTCAGCTCAGAATGCCATTTCGCGATATGCCAGCCGCCCGCAAATAGCTTACTTCTCGAAATGCCAACTTCTCATAATGACAACTTAAAATTATAATGAAGCAGGAGTGGTGAATTAGCCACTAATAATAAAAATAACTAAAATGGATAGTCCATGTACAATATCGCAATATTTATAACATGTAGGTACCAAACTATGAGAATTCATTATTTTATAATCAAAACACTGGTGGTTTGATAATTCTAAATAATATTTTATAAGTCTGTTCCGTTTTAATTAATATTGTCGTGATTGTTGTGAGGTTAGCTTATCTCAAGGAGGATGTTTTTTCCAGCTTAGAACTCTCTTTCTAGAGATAAGGTAACCTGTACTTATTAGTCCTTATGGTTTTCAATGTAATTGTCTCTTTGAACAAAAAACATAAATCGATATTTACAATTCTACTGTAGAAAATAAACGAAAAATTATAAGTTTTATTATGAACCTAGTGTGTTGATTTTAATAACAAATGCATATTTTGCGATATTATACATGGACTATCCTTTTTAGTTATTTTTATTATTAGTGGTGTAGCATTCACCACTCCTGCTTCATTATAATTTTAAGTTGTCTTTATGTTAAGTGTGCATTTGGAGAAGTTGGCGTTGTGAACAATTGTCATTTCGAGAAGTTGGCTTTACATTACAAGTTGGCATTTTAAGAAGTTGGCTAATTGCGAGCGGTTGGCACCTCGCGAGGTTGGCATTCTCAGACGCTTTTACGTAACTTTTATATAACCTAACGGCTTTTACTCTGGTCCTTACGACTTGTGTCCTATTGCCGAATGTCGAGAATATACAAATTGCTGCACTTGACTATCGTAGTTTAAGCGACAGAAACTCGTGATAGACATGCTTCTGTTTGAACCATAACAGGGAATCTATCAGATTGTTAATAAGAATTATATTAAATACCTACTCGTAATATTAATTGGTAGACATTGATATTGTCTTGTAGAGCATGTGTAGACTGTGTAAAAATGTATATGTTAAAACAGATCTGTCTATATAACTTGAATAAATAGAATGAAATTTACTTATTTTATTATTTATTGTATATCCCACCGCGGGGCCTTCCTTACCTACCACTCTTCGTGAGATCTCATCATAAGAAGAATGAAGAAACCAGCTCGACAGTGTGACAAACAGACCTACATGGTTTTGGACATGTTTTATGAGTGTTTGAAAGCTTTATTTTAAGGTCAGACACACGCGCACGCAAGTAGTGAGGAAATAAGTATATCGTTATCGTTAGTTTGAGTAATGTACTCAATGTACTAAGTATGTTGTTAAGGTAAAAAAATACGACTACGGTTCTAGCTTCCGGATGAAGCTGAACTGGCTACCTATCCGTCAGCGAAGATGTATTCGTATTTTGTGCACCCTTTTCTCAATCCTCTTTGACCCTAATTCTCCAGCTCATTTAAAAAATAAATTTCACTTCCTTCATAATTCGCACAGTCGTCAATTGCGTTCTATAAATACTCTCTCTCTCCTTACACCCGCTCATTCTTCTGGCTTTTTGTGTAGTTCCTACACTGTTTCGGCAATACGACTTTGGAACAAACTGCCGGTCTTGGTTAGAAAGGCGTGCAGTAAATAGGCATTTTAAAAGGCTTTGCGTGCGCCCTTTAAAACATTGATGACGCCCCAAGAACTGTAGTTTTGTCATTCTCTTGGATCTAGGCCATCTGCTGTCTGTTATTTTTTTACTTTTTGTCTATATAATCTGTAATTGCTATTATTATGTATACTTATGTGTTTATGAAATCTCTTTGAAATCTTCTTATTTTGATTTAAACCATTTCACCTTTTGTAGATCTGTTGGTAGCCATGGAACGTTAGGTTCAGAACACGGGACAGTTCATTTTTGGTCGTGACAGAGTTAGGATCTAGGCCTCAGACGGTCAAGTTTTTTAGTTACTTGTATTATTTTATCTAGTTTAATACTAATTGTAGAATCAGTCAATTTAGAGACGCCGCATCATAAGGTAAGATCTTTCCGTTATATATAGAGCTTCATATAGCCTTATATATAGACTATGTGCAATAAAGAATAAATGAATAAGTAAAAGTCATTTGTTAAATTACGACGATTAAACACATTTTTCAAGATTTGGTTTGACAGGGTTAATAAAACATTTGTATTAAGTTTCTTTTATAAACACTATATTTTTAAACCCAGTCGATAGTGTACAATTAAACCTATCTAACATCACGAACACTAACTTAACTGATACTTACAATATATGATCATCACACTTCACACGATTTCAACAATACACCTAAGATTGACGAACAAAAAGTTAATTGTGATTGTAGTTCCAAATACATGGCACATGGTAAGTATAATATATATAGGCATTTTTTAAAGTGGCATCCCTATTCACTGTGCAAAATGGACGTAACTTTAAAAAATTCAAATTTAACATGAAACAATAAATCACACCCTTAAACATACAATGATGCAGTCTGAACGTATTTCAGTATACAATATTTATCTAAAGTGTTGTGATGACAAACTTACGCAGGTTTAATTATTTTAGCAAACATAACAATTTAATAAAATCTCTTCTGTTGGCAGAGTTGTTGACAAATAATAATTCATTAATTCATTCCTATCTCAATCAAAGTAATGTGATTATATTATGTACCTAGAGCTTGTGTATATTTTCCTGAAACTTAACTCTGCCCTGAAGCAATAAGTAACAACGGTAAAATTATGGATGAATGCTTTCTTAAAAATATCATTAGCATGTTTCTAAGCTTTGACATTTTTTAATCAAGGGATATTAAAATATGTCAAATAATGAAACATTTTTTTTAGTAGAGTTTTATATTTAAATATACCTATTTCCGATAGGCGTATTAGGATAATTACTGTGGACCCTTTATTGTTGGTCAAAATACATATTACTAACTAACTACTTAACATCTTTGCGCTTCATGCAAAAAATGAGCATATTTTTAACATAAAAAAATTCTAAGAAACATTATACAATCATTGATTTAGATCTCAAAACGAATAAGCCGCCATATGTATACAAAATGAAAGGGTCCACTGAGACGGTGACTCTACATACATTATTATGATGATGACTGACGGAAACTTATAAAGTATCTAAAAAGAGACTCAAAAGTTTATTTCTGAAACACATTTAACCAGGCAACATTCATTTTGGTTATTTGGAAAATTTACGTAAATCTGTCCTGACGAAAATATTGTCTTGACTATGTTTTGAATTAATGAACCTTGTAGTGTTTTTAACAGTTACCTCAAATTACAAAGCGATTTATCGCTAAATCGTCTCATTATTACCATGATGTTATTAACCAACTTTAGTAATTGTACTTGCATTTATTGTTAGTTATTTCTGTACTGTAAGCTTTGTGTGCAATAAAGAATATATTATTATCATTAGAAAGTATTAAAAAAAAATTACACAAACAATTTTTGACATAGTTAATCCAGCTTATGATGACTATACTTTTTCCTGTTAATGTTGACTTAAGAATAAATCAAATAATGAGATACACTGTTAAAAACACTAATTATGAATAACAAAAATGTTAAAATTAAATCCAACATTCACACAACACATATCAAAGGAGCATATCAGTATGTAAATTGTATTGTAAGAAATTTAATTACTAACTCTAATGTAGAGTTAATAAATACAAAAGTCGAAGTTTTCATAAACCGCCTTAAGTTGGTATTTTTTCAGCTTTAACCAAATTTTCAAACAACACACTTTAGATTGATACCTCATCATTTTATACCAGATAGAAAATGAAATGGTCATTGCAATACTCGGTCATTGAAATTATTAAAAACATTGAGAGTTTAAAAAAGTTAAAAATATCTACCCATGTCACCCACTGAGTATGCTATATCATTATACGGTACAAAAATCATTTGGCTAAAGGTTCTTGACTTCAAATTACATAAGTGGTTTTTTTTAGCATTAAACAATGCTCTGTTTTCTACATAAAGATAGAAACTTGAAAAATTCGACCTGCTCCTGGGACTCCCAGGACTCCCAGAATCCCGCTTGTGTCCCAGGACCAGGTCGATTTTATCTAGTTTCTATCTTCATGTTCAAATTACATTTTACTCCAACATAATTCGGACCTAGTGGATTCGTTTTAATCGTATATTTTACAAAAATATATCAAAAAGTTTATCACTGACTTTCTGATATGTGTAGACCATACATACACATACTAAGATTTATTAGGTAATTAGTGGTTGACCACAAATACCACAGACCGAAAAATATTCATAGTCCTGTGATTGTTGCCGATCCCCAACCATTGAGATAGGTTTACTTATACGTCAATACTTTAAAACATGATTTAACGTTTACCTTAAATAATTAAAAAAAAACATGTTTAGTTACTACTTTTTCGTCATCATAACATGTTTAAACTGTGATATAAGTAGGAAACTATTTAAAGTTGTTCCAAAACTCGTTTTAAAATATTGACGAAGTAATACTATCTTACGTATCTATTCATAAAACAACGTCTGTCTGTAACCACTAAAAAGATAAAATAGTACATTAACCAAGAGTGTTGCAACAAACACCCAGCAGACAGTCCAGTTTAAAACGCCCTCTCCAATTTTCCTTCGTGCAAATTTAGCATTGAGGTTTCTGTGTAGGAACCACAGATCGAAGTCACTTGCTATTGAGTTTTACAGGACCAACAGGTATGAGGCCAGCCTGCCTACGTCATCCCGCAGACACGAATTAAAAACCAACTATTTTAAGGGATTTTTCATACCTAATTGACAATCGTCTCGGCATACTTCAGAGGCCCTAGCAAAGAGCAACACGCCACTTTCGTTTCGACATGACAAATGAGAAATGTACGGGAATGACATTAGTACTCGTCTAATAGAAATGTCATTTTGATGTCAGTTCCATACATTTTTCAATTTGACATGGTCGAAACGAAAGAAGCTTGTTGCTCTTGGCTAGCCCCCTAGAAATTAATTTAATTTTGACGGCAAGAGGAACTTATGGATATTCTTGACTCAATGGCAAGAAACATGACAAGTATTTTTAGTTTGACTTACTCGTCTAAGCACATTGAGAAGAATGAGCTGGTTCGACGGTTCTTAGCGAGAGGTTCCTACTGCGCCTCGAGGCCGGAGTCCAGGAAGTCCTTCATGTATACTGATACTCTTCTGGGCATGGTTCGGCACCACTGAAAAAATATAAGCTTGTTAAACTTAGACTCGAAATTTACATAGATCAAAACGATGAGACGAGTTTCCTCAAAAAGGCAGGTTAAACAATCACATCAATCGTCTCTATTCCAGTAATTTTCTACCCCAAAAGCTTTCATTATAATACATAATATGAGTAGTACAGCCGTCTTTACCTTCGTTTAATTAAGGAGATAAGAAAATGACGATAATAAATGAAATAATCTTCAACTGAATCCTTTCAAATCGTTTCATATTTTGTCAAGTTAAGACCCCCAAACTTAAATCCTGAATTTGCCAAGCGTGGGCCCAAACAAAGTAAAGCAATAAAGTAAAAAATACGAAAGCATGTGCGTTGGAGATCCTTACCACCTGGACCCTTGAAGAGTAGGTATGGCGCTTACCTGGTTGATGTAGTACAGCGAGCTCGGGATGGTGATCTCGCCGTAGTCGCGGCGCACGGCGTCCACGATGCGCTCGGCGGCCTCGGCGGGCGCCAGGATGCGCAGGAAGCCGGGGAACTTGATGCGCGGGTTCTTGCACAGCCCCGTGTCCACGATGTACGGGCAGACCACTGTCAGCTTGATCTGGGGGAACAAAATTGGTCAATGTTTAGGTTGGTCTTTTGGTTTCAATACATATGAGAAAGAAGCTGAAGTATTGCATTTAAATTTTAACGACTGCTGAATTCTAAGATAACCAGGATAGACACCTTTCAGTCTTAGTTAAGTAGAGCCACGATTATTTATTTATTAAATTTGCTATACATATGCAGCTTTACTAAATACAAAACTTAAGCTTAACTTAGCGATTAAGATCAGTTACTTTATCATGGCCACTTGGGCAAACCACCAGCAGTCATAACCAAAAAAATTATAAGCGTAGCTGTCCCTTGCATTTTTGGGAACATATTATTATGGCAGGACAGTATCAGAGCTTCTCAGCTTTAAATTGAGGTTTCAAGTTATAGTAACGTCAAAAAAGCACAACGTCAAAAATCAAAAAAACCCGAGTCCTTAAACTGCCAAACATTTAGCCTATTCTTTGCTAGTTTATATGATTTTGTGCTTAAATCGTAAAACAAATTGCCAAAGTTGAGCATTTCAAGTAGTAAGTAAAGTAATGTAGTGTTTTTGAAATTAAGTAAAAAAAGGTTATTTTCCTGTCTAGCAAAGAGTCCTCTTACCGAACAATCTATATTGTTTAAGGATATAAAACAACCTAAACTGCTCACCCCACTATAATCCATAGCATCTTCCCTCAGCTCTTCATGCAGCGCCTCCATGAGTCCTTTGACAGCGAACTTGGTGGCGCAGTACGGCACGAGGTTGCGCAGCCCCACCACGCCCGCCATGGACGACATGGCCACGATGTGTCCGTGGTTGCGCGACATCATGTGCGGCAGGAAGGCTTGGAGCAGCTGGAATGATGAGAAATGCTACATTATTGGAAGGGGCAGAGGCGACATTAATATAATGCTTTCTTGTAGAGTGGCTAACTGATAACTTTTATTTTGTATGGCATGATTTACATGTTGCAGTTTGAAGCGAAATTTTAGGATCCAAAATTATCTCTTTCGCTGATTAAATGTACAGTCTAGAAAACCAGTCCTGATAAGTTTTGGATGACTCATTTTCACTGTTGGATTACATCTTATTAACCTTCTCGTATTTTTTGCGACTGACTAATTATTACTAACTTCTAGTCAATATTGTGAAATCGGTACTAAAGATAGGGACGAGTAATTCCACCTAACGGAAATAGGACTTGTTATCATGAAGCTCCAGTATAAGTAGGTATTATTAGGGTCAGCTACTTGACATCATTTCTTCTGATTCAAAGATAGAAATAGCTATCCAATACTTGATTTTGATTTTGAAAAAATTGTAAATGTACGAATATTTAAGTCTTTTTACCGCTTGTAGTTTCGTGGTAGGAAACGTGCAGGAATAGTCAGGTGAAGCATTTTAAACCTTCATATGGAAAATATTTAGTTTCGAGTTTAGGAACCCTATTTTTTGGTTGTAACTGGTAGGTACTGACCCAGAGATGAGCAATGACGTTAACATCGAACAACGCGCGGATCTCCGTCGGCGAGGTGTCCAGCAGCGGCTTGCACGGCATGATGCCCGCGTTGTTGACCAGCATCGTGACCTCGCCGACCTCGCGCCGGACCTTCTCGGCCAGAGCGTTGATGGCGTCGCGGTCTGTGACGTCACATCTGGAACAGAGAGGCAGTGATGTTTTATTTTTCAATGAAAGGTTAGCGGGATAACGTGGGTCATTTAACAAATGAGATTCAAATATTATGAACAGACAAACTCATTGTATTAGTTTAGTTAGAGAAGCGTGTGTAGACACGAACTTTTTTATTGTTCTGAATCCGGTCTGAGTGAAGTGGGAGACGCCCTCGATTAAAATCCTTTTCTGGTAGGTAGCTCGTTCGTAACTATCATTATCATATGAAAATGACATTTTATTCTTATTTATATTTGCGGCGCCCTACAGGGTCCATAATTGAAACTTTCTTTATAACCTGCCATCTTATGTACAACATTATGGTTTGCAATAAATAAATTGAAATTGAAATTGAAATTTCGAGACCTTGACAATAAGTGTATTGTCTGGCGCATATTTATATGCTTGTTCGTGAATGCGTGGTTTAAAAAACTTCCTTGCACGAAAATCCTATCGGTAAGGAAACCGTTCTTATTTGTAATATTATTTTTGGCTTGATGGCACGTTAATCTTCTCAGTGAGGAAATTGTTTTTATCTTTACTAATACATAATCATTATATTGATTTCATTGTTTGTTTGTCTTTATTGCATATTCGCCAAAACTACTGATCCGATAGTGAGAATTCTTTCACTAACAGAAAGCTGAATTATTCAGGAGTGTTGAAGGATATATTTTATTATGATTCAACAAAAAAAAAATTTAAAAATAATAGTATCTAAATGTAAATCAAGTCGGAGAAAAGCGGGCAAAATGGACACCAGCTGTCAAACATTTGGCACGAAGTCTGTTTGGGCAGCTCGTTTATCTATATTATATCTAACAAAATCTTACTAATCTTACTAACATTATAAATGCGAAAGTTTGTGAGGATGTATGTATGTGTGATTGTTTGTTACTCTTTCACGCAAAAGCTACTAACGGATTTAGATGACACTTTACAGTAGGTTATACAGCTTATACATCAGAATACATAGGCTACAATTGATATAGATTTTATGTAATTTAGCTATAACATGTAACGATGAAGTTCACGCGGGCGAAGCCGCGGACGGAAAGCTAGTAACTAATAATTCTGATAGACTTGATCGCTCACCAAAAGCACGCGCGTGTAAAGTCAATTTCGACGAAAAGGAGTTATTCATAACGTATTCACGGACACACATTTCTGCACTGCGACTGCGTATTTACATTACACGCAAATGCTCCCAATGAGTTAATACTTTATGCTTCCTTTGACCTTTAGCCTGCTCGCACACGTCCGATAATCGGTGACCGATTTTTTGTAGGAGAAAAATAGAACGTACTGATAGCAATGGAGCAACGTACACGTCCGACAAAAAGTAGATCAGAAATAATATGATATACAAAATCGGCCCGATTATCGGTCCGACAAAAAGTCTGACGTGGGTGTGCACCCTTACAGACCAAGTCAATGCATTACATATTAATCTTTACTTTACAATTGGTTTCAGCATAATAGTAACATCTTATTAACGGATATTTCTGGGGCAACTCTGTAAATGTCCAATCCACATTTATCATGCAAAAAAAATGTGTTAGGTTTGTTTATAAAATGTGTAAGAGGGATTCACTGCGTACCGTATTTAGGAAGAATGGTCTGCTTACATTAACCGGTATCTATATATTAGAAAATTGTTTATTTTTAAAAATCAACAATCAATATTTTAACAAAAAATCATGGTATCGAAGCAATTTACGTAGTAACTATATCCATGATTTTTGTATTCCAAAATCGAATAAAAGTTATATTATGTATAAAAGCGTTTATGTTTATGGGGTAAACATTTTTAATCATCTACCTCTTGAAATTAAAACACTTGAAGGAAATCAATTTAAGAAGAAACTTTAGACATGGTTAATTGGTAAAGAATTTTAAAGTATCAGGAATATTTTAATTCTTATTTTTTTTTAAATGTATATTTTATCGGATTGTGTTATTGTGTTAAATAATTTCCGATTTTATTGTTTTATAAATAAAAGGAAGGAGAAATTGTGGATATTTGTTCTCCTCACGGCACAGCGGATATTGTACACCCAATTTTGGGTAAGCTGTTTTGACACTAAATGTATTTTATGACCGTACACAGCTTTTCACAATAAATGATTTCTGATTTCTGATATTTTCACTTTTTTCTAAGATCTTGCAGTAAGTTTTTCACAAGAACTTACAAAGGCAAGTGCATTTTGACTCGACTGTTTTTTGCGAATGGTCAAATAGGCATTTATTCGCCTACAAGAATAGTTAGGTTAAAACTGAAATTTAACTTATTTAAAATGATAAATGGGTTTAATCTATACTAATATAATAAAGAGGGAAGATTTGATTGTTTGTTTGTTTCTTTGTATAGGTTAGGCTCCGAAACTACTGGAACGATTTTAAAAACTCTTTCACCAATATGAAGCTACATTATCAGGCTACATAAACATATTTTATTTAATTATGTTTGAACTAAACATTCAGTGGAAAACAGCATATGTAAATGCTAGTAACAATAAAAGAGATTTATTTCGCGATTATGTTGCCTTCTATCACAGGTTTTTAACACTTGACGGATAGTACTTTTTTACTTGTTTGCGGATAGTGTGGTTGTTTTACAGCGCTATACCGTTCCAAAACCTCATTACTTTTAAATTACAACTGAAACATAAAACGCTAGAAGTAATCGCGTATGAATGGCTTATCATAAAAGATTCATACCACATACTCATTCACGAGCATAATAAGTAAGATGGTTCTAAATTGTGCGGTGGATCCAGTAGCCTCGCATTGAAAATAGAAATCATTCGCGTCGTTCCGATAGAAACTGCAGTATTGTATTGCATCAATACCTTCTCGTATGCATATTGCAAATTTTAATTAGGGCATATGTTTTCGTATGAAACATGCATATACCTTTGGAACTGCAAGGCAATGGTTATACCTAGTAATAATAATAAATCTAGAAATATGTTTTTCTCCTAAACTTATAGTACACGCTCAGATTAGCTTGGGATTAGATCATCTTGCTGTAAGATGTCCCAGATTCATATTTTGCGCCAGACAGAAGTGAGTATTAATATCCTTGTGTTACGAGGTACATACGAGACAAGCATTTTAAGCTAGCGTCATCTTTTAGCACACCCAGACCCGAATCTTGGTAATATTCATTGCTATGCGGATGATAGCACGGTCCACGGCCTGAACTAAAAGGTTCGGTGACTCGTTTCTTTGTCGTACCATCCAGACGTGGAACGCTCTTCCAGCACATGTGTTTCCTTCCTCGTATAGTCCCGGGTTCTTCAAGCGGGGCGTGAAAAGGCATTTCTGCAAGCCTTCAAGGTGAGGATGGCCAGCCTAGTGATTCGTTTGAATGACTGGGCTTGTCAACCTCATATCTGAACCTCACGACCACTTTCCATCAGGTGGAGTGAGGTCATCTTGACGGGAAATATATAAAAAAAGAACTAATTTGGAAATTGTATTAATTTACTCGACCGGGAATCGACCCGGGAGACCACGTAAGTCAAGGCGAGGAACCCCGCTACGGCGCACCACGCCAATCTCGTTTTAATTCGTTTGGGGTAAATTGAATAACTAACAAAACTTGAAATCATGAGCGTATGTTTATATTGGGTGGGGATCGAAGAGTATGAAGCTCCATCTGTTTGTCCCTAGGTATTGGCGGAGTACCCCCACGTCCAAATAAACATCTCCAGTACTTCCACACTAGACTTACTCGTATCGATAAGCCTTCCCCTTGTCCTCCTTGATGATGTCGACCGTCTCCTGATTGCCGCGCGGGTTGATGTCCACGCACACCACCTCAGCGCCGAGGCGGCCGAACTTGATGGCCGTCTCCCGGCCCATGCCGTGGCCTGTGCCTGTGATCTAGAAATACAACGTTAGAGTTAGTGGCCTGAAGTAGAAATAGATACAAATAAAATGACGTTTGTTGGACGCGTTGTAGATTAGTTAGTATGCTGTCACTCTGCTGGGTGGCTCGAAAACGTTACATTTTTGTCTGATTATTTTATTGAATTGAATAGAATAGAATATAATTTATTTCAAAGAATATGGTACATAGGTTCTTTCACTAAAATCAAGTTCGACATATTCTGCCATTGTTTGTTGGCGTAGAAATAATAAACATAGTGAATAAGAGTACAAATTAAATTAAATTACAAATTGAAAATTATCGAATAATACTAAATGCAAATAGTCAAACTATTTAAAAATCAAACATGGATTCATTCATTTTTATCTCTATACATTCCTTAAGGCTTATTCTGAGCGCGATGCAAGGCAGGTGCAAGGCGGCGATAACGCCGCGATGTTTGCTCGGCATAAATCACCGTGCGGATCGACTACACTTACCGGCCGTGTTACCCTAGTTCACCCCCAGGGCCAATAGTACTATTGGGCCTGGGGGTTGCCTCGTCTCAGTCCATTCGTTTATTTTCTTTTTGACAACTCACGCCTATGAATTACCGTTTTCTTTTTCGAAATAATTATCTACAGTAATATCGTCCTTTATTAACGGTTACCGTCCACTTAGTGAAGTGACCTGTACATTACAATGGTGTAGAAGCTCTCTTGTAAAAGCCAATTATTTAATATATATTTAAATTGCATTGCTCTGACTCTAGCAGGAAGCTTATTATTTGCTAAATTGAATAAAGAAACCGTTTTTTTTTCAATAATTGTTAGGAAACGTAAAAACAGAGTTAAAGTTATATTTAAAAAACTAAAAGTTGCCGACGATAGTAGAGAGGTTAATTATACATCAATTTGAATCACGAAAATCTTCAAAAAATGCAACGTTTACGACCTACCCCCAGCAAACGATCTTAATACTACTTATGGGTATTACATATTATATACCACCACCATACCTGGCAAATGCTGACAGGTAAATACAATCCATGGCTATTCCCCTAAAATTATATTTTGTATATACATATTCCTAAAGTTACGTACAAAGGTGTAGAGATGGTCCTCTCATAGTGCCAGTTTGTCTGCATGCCATAAATTTCTCTGTAACTTCTAAGCTACTTCTTTAATTTTTGGAATAACTTTTAATAAGCCCAAGTAGAAAACCAACTTTTGGGCAATAAATAGGGATGCATTCACATGTGAGCTGAGTTATTGCTCTCCTATTTAGCGAAGTCTTTGTTCTTAAACCACCAGCCACTTTTATAAATGTCTGTGGCATGGAGTACCAACTATTATAACCAAGGTCTACCAAAAACCCTTATTTAAACCCTGAAATGATCGCAAAAATAAATAAATATGAGCCAGACAATACCTAATTTTCATGGTTTCGAAGTAAGGATAAATATCCTTGTGTTACAAGGTAGGCAATGATTAAAGCCAGGAGCGTCTCCTAGACCAGCCAAACCCATTCCAGTAAGAAGTTCATTTTCTGAATTGACCAGCCCCCCGATTCAGAAATAAGTTATCGACCGATTCGGTAAATTTGTTTTAATTATGGTAAATGACCCTTTTAACGGTAGCAATCTATATTTTTATATGTAAAAGCCAAAGGCCTATAGTTTTCGTAAACTCAATAATATTAAAACTACCCATACCTAAAAATTAATTAAAAATAAAAGAAAATAACCGAATCGGTCGATAACTTTGTTCTGAATCGGGGGGCAGGCCAAGACCAGACCACGAAGGACAAGCAAGTTAAGGCACGTGATTAAAAGCATCGACTCACAAGAATAATCTCCCCCCTGACGCTCTTCGGCTCCGGAGGCACGAAGAACTCGTAGATGCAGTAGATCCACATGGCGGTCATGCGCACGTACAGCACGGCCACCTCCAGCGCCACCGACACGAAGTTGTACACCTTCATGCCGATGCCGCGCTCGTCCGTCCTGGAACAATGCAGAAACTAATTTAATAAAATAAAAAACCACCGTACACGAGGCTGGAGCTTGTACTATGGGTATAATTTCTAGATTAAATTACTGTTTTATATTGCACTAGATAGTCATTCACCTATTGGGAAGTGACGATGTGATCTATGATAAAAGAGTTACACCCACTTGCCAGAATGTCATTTGCCCGAATTTCATCTACTATAATGGTCAACAGACATAATATTGTTTCTCATAATTTCATATGTATTATCACAAGCCATAACATCATTTGCCATCAAAATAACTTCTAGAAAAAGAACATAAATTCGTTTTATACTAAATTATCAATAGGTTTAGGTATGGTTTGGTTTGGTTAGGTTAGGTTAAAACAAGAAAGAAAACGCACGAGCCGAGCAAGTGAAGCGAGCGTGCCGCGGCAGCGGCCGGCGAAGTGCCAGAAAGCTAATTGCTTTTTAGAACAAAGGCGTTAGGTTAAATTTGAATATTATGTCAATTTCAATAATATCATTTGCTATCATGATTGTAAGCCGTATTATCACAAGCCATAACATCATTTGCCATCAAAATAACTTCTAGAAAAAGAACATAAATTCGTTTTATACTAAATGATCAATAGGTTTAGGTATGGATTGGTTCGGTTAGGTTAGGTTAGAACATGAAAGAAAACGCACGAGCCGAGCGAGCAAAGCGAGCGTGCCGCGGCAGCGGCCGGCGAAGTGCTAAAAAGCTAATCGCTGTTTAGAACAAATGCGTTAGATTAAATTTGTACGGAAGCGACTTGGATAGTTTATAGAGGTACTAGATAAGTAGGTATTAGAAATAAAAACAATTAAAATATATAATCAATCAATTAGATAGATTCGAAAACAATTTTGTACGGCATTTAAATATTCTGTTGAATAATATTATTGCAATTAATAAAATGGATAACAATACGTATGGCACTCGTATCATTATGGAATCTAATTTTAGGGCGAATAGGAATATGTCACATGTATATTATGGTCAACAAAACATTCGGGTAAATGAAATTCTGGCATTTGAATATTATGGCATATATTCTTCGGGAAAACAATAGACAACCATGATAAAACATATCACTCTAGTCTTGACGAGACCCAGATTGTATTGAATTGAAAACACATACGCGACAGCGAGTTCTACCTCTTTTGCTGTTCGCATTATGAAGGAGTCTGCGAAACGGTTCGTGCGTATGGCTGGAATATCCACTAGATGGTGGAAGCCCAATGTGCGCCTAGTGCTCCGATGGTGAAAAGTTGCCAGCGGAACTAACTCATGAAGTTCGAAGTAAAGCCCGTATAACAAACACCGTGAGGCTAGCAACTCTGTGGACTGCGATGTTCTAGAACTTGCAGCACGGCAGTGAGATTCGGCCGCCTGAGACCAAGTACCCTTAATCAGGACATGTTACTAGACTCCTAATAATCGGAAATCGGTAGGTCCATCATGAAATAAGGTTCAATATTCCATGTGTCCTAACTTTAACCACTTAAAAAGGTGGCAGTTATATCACTGACGGAATCTGTTGTATCTGATAGGCCTAGAATCCGGTTATAAAAATAATTACCTCATTTTCATTTGATAATAAAAGTATTAATTAATTTGGTACTAGACTTGTTAATATGTAGGTTACCGACGAAAGGGCAGTTGTATTCTTCCAAATATTTTTTTACGGTAATATTACTATTTCACTACATTTTGGGTTCCGCAGTATTTCTTTCAATTTTGCTACGAGTATGTTCGGTTGTTGCACTCAGCCATTTTTCCTGCATCAGCGTAGAAGAGGAGAACATATCAGTTCTATTCTTCAATGCAAACAATACTATGTAGTTAAATTTAAATATTGTTGCTCCAACCAGACTTATAGGTAGGTATTAAAATGAAAAATGGATTTCATTAGAACACCCGGAAACTAGACACAATAGAAAATAAACTCCGATGACTCCTATGGCGTTCAACATGAAAAACATTTCCGGTGTAATGAAACGTACATGAAATGTTTAGGATGTTTAAACAGCAGAACATACAATTTATTCAAAGGAAGGGGTAAACGAGACTTTGACGGCCAACCTATGGTATATACTTACCAATATACAATTAAAGGGCTGATGCCGTTGTATTATAGTAAGACAGAGGAATTAAACCCATCCCGTAGGTAAAACATGCCGGACATCACGAGTAGCTGTTCTTTTGTACCTCGACTCTTCACAAATATGTAAAGGAGGCGATTAAGATATTATTATAGTCCTCAGTTTTTGAGATATAGCATTTTTCAAAAATCGCGAATTTAACTTTGTCATTTAGAGAAACACTATGAAAATGAATATACGAGTATATATGAGCCAGACACCACACCTTTTGTAATGGTTTCGAAGTAGGGATTAATATTCCTGTGTAACGAGGTTCTACACAAGGAAATGAGCCAGGGGCGTCTCCCAGCACACCTAGACCGGAGTCAATTCAGAAAAGATCGTTTCCTGAATTGACCCGACCGGGAATCGAACCTGGGACACTACGGAAATCGAGGCGAGAAACCGTGCTACAGCGCACTACGCCAATCGTGTCGCCAGAAAATATGTTAGGCTATTGTTGAAATTATTTGCAACTGAAAGTGGAGTGACTTTGAATTTTTATCTACTTTGAGCACTGCTAATTAAACTACGGAACTCTTGATTGCGTGTGATTCGAAGCAAACTTGTCTGTTTTTCAGATATCATAAGATAAATTACCATAATAAATAAACCACATGTCGATAAGTTTTTTCACTCAACATTTTTTATGAGCTACCTAACATGTCCATTTGGCGTCATCATTCGACATGAACATTTATTTAATATTCTGCTCGTGTAAGCGTTCCTTCCTACTTGTATATTTTTGTTTTAACTTGATCTTATTACAAGGTTATAAAGCTACATCACTGTATTACGCTACGAATTTGTTTAAAACAAACTTCATCACCGCTACTACAGGCAAACAACCACTTCTCTGATAGTAAACACAGACGGACAAACATAAAATGTGAACGATTTTATAAATGTATACTTACTCCTTTATTTAGAGTTACATAGATAGATTGACAGACATGAAAAAAGATTTTAAGATAATCATTTGGCAAAACCCATGTTTCGCAAACTAAGTGTATTGATTATTCAACCAACACCAAATTAGAATAGGTAGTACATTATGATATAAGTGCGGTAAGTTGAAAATTACAGCCGAGGTGATATTGCTAGCCCGAGCCGTAAGCGAGGGCTACAAGAAAGCAGAGGCTGTAATTATCAAAGCGCACGTATGTCATTCGACGTTTTATAACATATTTGCGAGGAAATAAATAAAAATCGGACTTTCTTAAACAAATAAATCTTTAATCACTTGCTAAAGCAGTTATAATAGTACATTATGATATAAGTGCGGTAAGTTGAAAATTACAGCCGAGGCGATATTGCTAGCCCGAGCCGTAGGCGAGGGCTACAAGAAAGCAGAGGCTGTAATTATCAAAGCGCACGTATGTCATTCGACGTTTTATAACATATTTGCGAGGAAATGAATAATACTCGGTCTTTCATACACAAATAAATCTTTACTCACTTAAAAAGCAGTTATATAAAATTTACTTGTTCACAAATTAGGCAGGCAGAGGCATAAAAAGCAGCCAGTATTACTAATAAACTAAATGATATTTTTGTGTTTTTGTTACAGATAAATGGTTGTAATTTATTGTCAAAATTAAATAAATTAAAGAATTAAATGTTTTTTTATTTTAGTTTTATACATAAAATGTTAACCTCTATTCTGACATAAAAACTCTTTGCTAAGATTTATAAAAAGTACCGTTCGTTTTAGACGGAGCATCTTGATAAACCGTGCGTTTTACCTTACTAAAAAAAACTCGTGCGTTTTACATCACAATAACGCACAAGTGCGTAATGAGATACAATACTATGTTGAAATTGGTGAAATAAGAGATCCTTTACGAGCAAATATGTTATAAAAACATTTATTCACTTATTAAATGGAAGGTTTTGCACTTCATGAGTACAAGATATACGGTTTATATAAAGAGAAGCTAGTAAAAGGAGAATGCACATTGAGTTGAGTGGTGCATGATTTCTGAATTAGCAGAGGATAAAAGATATCATTACTTTGCGCTCGTGAGTTGCAAGAACAAAAACAAACAACCAATACAGCGTCAATATCGCCAATAGGTTTTATTGACTATCTACGTACCAACTAAAAGAAGGCAGAAGTTATTGAAAATTAGCAATAAAAAAACATTCCAGGTGAGATATTTAAATTTTACAGTTGAATTAGCATGTGGCATACATGCACCACCCCCTTGGACAAAAATAAAGAGTTTACAGAAGGACCGTTCTTGCCTTTTTCTATCAACTTGCCTGATCGCCTAGGAATGCCAGATATTATATACTATATCCGCCAGATAAGAGCGATTTGACAGATACCGCCAAAAATAAAATACATCAAGCGAAAAATTGCACCTAGTTCGACAAAAACAAAAATATACAAAAGGGGTCCAGTCAGATTAAAAGGAGTGAAGATGGGTGAATACGTATAAAAGTATTATATTATAAAAAGCCATTTACCGGGGTCCAAGTGCAACCTGCTAGCATAATGGCCTTGATCATACAGTCCTACCTACCTACCTAGTGGGCTGTAGATAACACCATGACCCACCGCTTCGGCGGTCACCTGTCGGTGGCGCGGCGTGGATGCAGCAGCCGCGCGTGCCAATAAAAGAATATACCAAAAATACTGGTGTTTTACCAATGCATGTTAAGATAAGTTACGGAAAAAGTAAAAGCCCGTTTGTACTGGATTTGAATGTGTTACGAAATATAATAGGTACTACTAACTTGCAAACTTTATCGAGTTTTACTTACCTTTCAACATCATTTGGTGACTTAACAAACGTAAAATCACAATTTCGTGTGGTGTTCATGCAGCCAAATACACTGCAACAGAAATATCTGCGCGAAACCATTTTTGACCATATAACTATAATATAAGTTTCTGACGACGTACTAATAATATCTCAATGTTTTTGACAGTGCGACTGACCACGACACTGAAACTCACTGACTTCGCCTGTAAACTCACGTCTCTGTGTACGTGTGTCAAAAATGGCGTGTTGTTTTAAGCGGGCTATCTGTCAGAGCGCCGCGCATGTCTAATTTGTGCCTTGGATATAGCTCATATTAACCCCTTAATTGGTCGAGCTTAAAAACATAAGCGGTCGCGTGGGGTGATTAGCACCAGCACCGGGTACCTACGTATTAAAATGTCTAAAATTAAAAACCTAACGTTAAATGACCTACGTACAAAATACCTAACGGTTTACACTACTTTTCCGTTGCTCAGAAAAAAATACAATATAAAAGACAAGTTTTAAATGTAAGCTAGTGAACAAAGTGAACATAATTCTCGCAGATATACATTGAAATGTAAGTAATTTCAAAACAAAATTTATATTGTAACATTAAACACATCCTATTGTCATCAATACATAAAGTTTTATAAAGACGGAACTGTCTGTTAAACTGCATAAAACATGCTACTCCTAGGATAAAATGTACACTAGGCATAAGTATAAATTGTGATTTATTTAAATAAAAGACTTTTTTTTTTGAAACAAAAAGTGTTTAACTTAAATTTAAAATACCAAAAGCTTAAAATGTCAAATGGATATATTACGGAAGTTCTTTTAATCTAATTTTACAATGCCTTTGTTTGGCCGTTCGTTTAAAATCACGAAATGACACGCCCAAATCGTTGAAATTTGGTATAGAGAGTAGACAACAGAGATAAGTTTAATTAGGTAGTTCATTAATCCTAATAATGTTTATTAACAATTTTTTTGGGTTTACTCATAGTATACTCATCTATACATAGTTTGTTTCTGTTTGAGTAGGAAACGCCCCAAAGTCGGTTCTAGCTCTCGCCGCCCGCTACCGCGGCACGCTCGCTTCGCTCGCTCGGCTTGTGCGTTTCTAACCTTTTTTTGCGTCAGGAAATGCATTTAAGCATTACCAATGCCCTGGGTTCGGGACATCTGGGATATGTGAGACTCGGAACTCCTGGGAAAATAGAGACCCCTACCCACTAAAACCTGACGGTGGTCATCTTCGCAGAGAATAGAAGGGACTCGGGATCCTCAACAAGGGAGAGACTCCTCGCAGGACCCTTCGGTGCGCAAGGCCGCCTTGCAGCCAGCCTCGGGAGGAGCAAGCTCAACTCCAGTGCACGATAACACAGACCACTGTGACCGAAGACACGCGTTAACGTCTTCCTCGGGATCGCAAACCGAAACACACGCAGGCTCCGCGTGCGCTTCGTGACCCAAAGTCTTTTAGTCGCCTCTTACGACAGGCAGGGATACCTCGGTAGTATTCTATTTCCCTAACCGCAGGGAGCGTCGCAGTTCTAACCTAACCTAATCCAGATCTAGCCTACAGTAGGAATGTATTTTCTCGCATTCTACCAAAACACATAAAAGATTGTAAACATAGAAAATGATGATTGTTTCAAGGACTATTTACTTTATCGAAACATTTTTTACAGAAAAATCGAATGGTTAGGTTAGTTTAGAATTGTGACCACGCACGAGCCGAGCGAGCGCAGGCTGCGAGCGTGCCGCGGTAGCGGCCGGCGAGTGGCAGAACCAGATTGTCGGTGAATGAGCGTAGGTGGCAAAAATAAATATTGATATTAAGTTTACAATGTGATAATAAATTATCCCTCGAAAGAATATTTTTCTTGTACCCTCCGTGCACCACGTGGGGTTTCACAAACCCCAGCGAAACAAAAATCTTCGTATCTTTTTTAACGGCCGCGCGAATACCTCGAAACACCATATAGCTGGAGTTGAGACGTTGTCAATCCGCTTATTAACAGTAATTTAATAGTTGCACCGCAGGCGCAGAGGATGGATGCGGGTAAAGTGCCGCTGGGTGTCACAAACCCTACGTAGTTCGGGACGTAGTGTGAAAGGTAAGGAGTATGATATGACTATTTTTACATAAATCTTCATCTATTTTGTTTTTTTAGTACTTTAATCATTTGCAAATTTGTTTCAGGACTAACAATGGCTCGTTGTTTAAATGAAGATGCATAATATCGGCACTTTTATAAAATGGTGATAGCGACATCAATGAGCCGTTTTACCAGGAAGCGAAGGCGCATCGGATCATAAGATAAGATAACTTAAGATAAGATACTTATTGTTACACAAAAAACAGTAAGAAACACAATAAGTAAGAATTACATTTAACGTGGATGTACAATTAAGGCGGTCTTATTCTTAAAAGAAATCTCTTCCAGACGGTCTACTACTGTCAGAGTAAAGATAACAGAAAGGGCATGCAAGTGCGAAATTTAAGAGGATTGTAAAGTATTATTTTACGAATATAAAATATATATAAATAACACATTTTTGGTAGAAGTTTTTTTTCAAAGACTCCGCCAAAGGAGATTATCTTCTCTTACTTAGTAAATAAAACACTGTTTTTGTAACAATGCCTTTAGGTATTACAAAAGTTTATAAAATTTGACAAAATTATTTAATTTCTATCCTTTAATAGTCCAGAAGCAATAATATGCACATAATTTTATTTATAAAAAATCAATTGTCTCTAAAAGATGGAATGATGATGGGGTCCAGGAAACCCCACATAGTGCAGGAAGTAACTTCTATCCATGTGGTTCACGGAGGGTGTGTTTTATATTACATATTACATAATATTTTATATATGGTATCTAAAATGTTGGTTTATTGAACGTTGGTGTTATAACTATAAACATTTTAAACATTAGGTATTTAGTCCAATCGGTATTTAGATCTTAGGTATTTCGTAGGTAGGTATTAGTTGCTTAGGTATATTGAAACCTTAGGTATTTTGACTTTAGGTATTTTGAACGTTGGTCTTTAACGTTAGGCTTTTTAATTTTAGACATTTAAATGCGTGCCCATAGCACCAAATTGATTATTTATCCAAAGAAAATAACAAATACCTGCAAAATTAGATATTTATTATTAGGAACATTCCCGCTCGAGTATTATTCAAGTTTTAAAACTAAGATGCAATGTCAACAGAGCCCTTAATTTTATCATCCAATAGTTGAGTAATTTGCGTCTCACCTAGAGCACGAGGCAGTTTGACGCCTACCCACCCTAAATAAAAAAAACACCCTGAAATATGTCAGTTAATTAAATTAACCATGTACTTAAATGTTTTGAATCATAATTGTTAATTTTAACAATATTCTTAACTGGATTATGACGTATTCCCAAACAGTCCCCTGGGGTATCGATCACTCACACATACACAAATACGCTATCCAAGCCGAACTGAAAACAGAGTAGGTACCGTTTGCGACTAAGTTAATTACATACGCGTTTACGAAGCTAACTATGTAGAAGGACAGCTATTTATAGAACTGGAGACATCTTTTGGTGTGTAACACCCCACGCAACCAATTAAGGGTTAAAAACACCTGGATAGAATGACTGCTGCAGTTTTATTTCAAAAAAAGAAATCCACTCCACTTTTAACTAGTTTCAGGTAAACGAGAGGCTTATAATGTTATACATACCATCTACCATGATTTAATTATGTAGTGAGTACATGATAGGAGCACGCTAGCGGCGAGTCAACCTTGGAGCAGCCACTTTGCGCTCTAGGTTTGCTCAATTACAAGCATTATTGAACAACAATGACGGCTTATTTCGTCTGGCTACTTCATTTACATGATAGGATCATGTTTTAAAGAATTTGCAGAAAAAAATAACGATGAAGACACAATCAGGAAAGAACAAAAAATGAATAAAACTACTTTTGTATTTAACTAAAAATAATACACGTCAAATAGTAGTTGTATAAGTTTGTAAGTAAGTTAAAGTTTTTTTTTCTCACAAAGATACAAACAAACCCGGTATGGCCATTCCTAAACCCAGAAAATGCATTTTTTTAGGAATGCTATTATTTATAAGGATGTAAGTAATAAGTATTCGTACTATTTAAAAATATATACTTTGTTTGCTGAGGAGTGTTGCCATATATAGTCGAGTACTTATATGGGAAAAATACGGGATTTTCGAACTTCAAGATGGCGGCGGCGCTGGCGGCCATTTTTCACGGACCCGATGGTTTTAAAGAAGGTCCTCTTTTCTTCATACCAACGTGCGGCTACTTACTACTACTACTTTACGCCGTTAGTAATGCTAAATGTGTTAACTAAAAAGCAGAAAGTGAAGCTAAGACCAATAATAAAATTACAAAAAGCAACAATCACAGTGCAGGATCACGCGCCATCTAAAAATAGCTAAGTTACTGTGACTATTTGAATGTTGCACTGGAGAACTTGTTTCAGCGCAACAACCGTGACGTTTGAGTCTGGTTTGAATGTAAGTCGAACGTTGGCTTGCATCGTCTTCTTTCGACAATATTTTTCCTTCTCATTTTAAAAAGGGTACTATGTCGTTACTACTTGTACTCTGAACATTTTTAGCGTCGTTTTATGTTTATCTTTGGCGAAAACATGTTTTTTACAACTATGATTACCTCATATCTTCGCAACCTGTTTCATTTTGAGCGAGTTTGCGTACGACATTGAACTCATTAATAACTGCTACTGCTGATAGTTGAACGGAATCTGTTACAGGGCTAAGGCATCAAGGTAAGAAGAAAAAGGGAGCAAAAATTCTTGTTTAAGTGCAATCAACCTGACAAAAATACTATTTTGTTTTACAATACAGGTGTGACCAGAAAAGTTTACGTTCCTTGTATTCAAGCTCGTTGCGCCAAGACCATTTATCTCACCAGTGGTAGAGGTTATCGCAATTGCAGTGTTTATAAAAATATTTGTGAGAGATCATTAGACCAGAGGTTGCTAAACTTTTTGGGCAACGTTTGCGAAACTCCTGCGCGGGCGCCATACGTTGCACGTGTTTGTTCGCGCAACATAACATTGAAATACCGGGGATAAGATAAAAAAAGTTTAGTTTCAGGTACCCTGTCTATGCAGAGCTAAGGTATTTAGCATAGAAATTAAGTCCTGGCAACGGTGCAAGGTTCTAACTTTATCACCTATACTGCCAAATGCTGTTTTTCTTTCTCACAGATTTCGTCCGCTTGTGGCAGTCACCCGACTCACCCGTGGCCGCGCGTGACTTGTTACAGAGCGGCGGTAGATTCTAAATAATGTCCATGTTGATGAAATTTTTTACACCGGTTATCGCAACTCGGGGGCATGATCGTGACCTACACAGTTCACGCAGTCTTTTATCTACCTACTCATACCAACCCTACAAAAAACAGAATATTTTTTGTTTTTACCGTTTACTAGCTGTCCGCCGGCGGCTTCGCCCTCGTAGTCTATTTCTTCTGTTAAAATAGAGCTTAAATAAAAATATATAGCCTTAGTCACTCCTGAATAGTGTAGCTTTCTGTTAGTGAAAAAAATTTCATGATCAGATCAGTATTTCCGAAGGTTACCCCCTACCAACAAACCAAGTTTATCTCTTTATAATATTAGTAAACTTTACCTCTCCTATGGATGTAGCCAATTATTTTGGGCAAGAGGACTCTCGCGAACGTAATTTCCGTAGTTTTCGGTCAAACCAATATGCCAAAAAAACCTACATATTGATTTGTGAATATCATACTCAAGCAAGAGTACAAACGTATATGACGGTTGTTAAAATTATCTTTGTTTTCATACTAATTAATGTTAATTGTGTTAGTGAGTAGGTAGCCCAGGATCGGCAATTTATTAGACGAACCTTAGTGACGTGTGACCCTGCTAAACGTCACCTCCTGTGGATTTCGATTTGTTATTTTGGATGGTATAAAACTCAATAATTAATTACTTTTACATTCATATTTTTTTTCAATATTTATTTACAAGCCACCGTGTTATTACAAGTCTTCCGTTTTCTATGTATGTAGGTATTGTTATAAAAACAATAAATTACTTAGATTTTTCAACAATCAAAAAACTATTTCTTTCTATTGAGTAATAATCACTATCTACCTATAGATAATAATTCCTACTTTGGTTTAATAGTAATTTTCGCATGCATGATTTACTAGCCGATTACTCAAGAACACAAAATATACCTACGTTAGTTTTGTAAGCGATTGTACCTACCTGTCCATCATTTGTTGAAATTAGCGAAGCAAAAAGCAACAATGAAAGGCAATATTGTTATGATGAAATAACAACAACATTCCTAATTTCAAATATTCTCATGAAAATAATGTGAATCCCTTCCTATGAGTTTCAATAATCTTTGTTATAATAAATGTTTTGTAACCAAAACTTAATAATCATAGAAAAACATCGAAATCGTACAGTAGGTATGTGCTCGCAGCTTAGGTCAACTGGAGATCATGAGAGGGTCTAAATGAACTAGAAGAGCAGTCGCCGAACAGTAAAAAATTACAGGTCGTTGTATATCTAGATCAAGTTGATAAGAACTTCCTTGTGCTTCTAGACTCATTTCAATTGTGAGTTAGACAAGGTTGACTAGATTTAGCCCTGCAGTTGCTGTTACATAAAATGGTTGGAAGTATCCTGCGGATATTCGCTAATGCGATATCCGTCTGCGGTCTTTACAAATGGCTATAAAACAATTGATTCAGCCACCAATCAGCTTACTTGTGAGAACCAATAGAAATCGGTATTTACAGCTGTGTAGTTTTTTGTTATTTGTTGGCCTTCTTTCAGTTGCACCAGTGCAGTGGCTTTGAGAAATATCCACCAGTACGTCTATCATGAGTTTCCATCACATAAACTACGAAAGTTTACTACGGAAAGGACATTGCCTAATTGTGTATGAAAGTTGGACCAAGAGCTGCCTAGAATGCTCACATAGTGCATTTTGTTCCTCAGACTATCACTAAAATGTAATTCAAAGTGCATATAAATCTATCTCAGGAGTCCATAGAAAACCGCCTCTCGTTTTAAATATTTGTATCGGAAAAATATCGTGCGTTAAATTAAAATTGTATTAATTGTATTTTGATGTTGTATGGCTGTGGCCATATGTCTAGTGGCAACGCTTGGGCACGGTAACTACTACTTTAGCATATATAAATCAATGCGTGAGACTGTGTGCAAAAACAAAAGGACGCTTATCACCGCAAGCGCAGGGATACGGCCGCAAGGGATCGACCGAGACAGATATACTAAACAGCAGGTTTTTGACACAGATTTTACAGAGATAAAATCTCTTAAACGTTGTTTAATGAAAAGTTTTTCACTATTACAAAAACTGTAATTTATCAATTTCCCCTGGGGACATATTTTTTTCAATATTTTTTTATAATTAATGTTAACACACAGCTACAGTACCACTGGACCAACTACCGTTCCTAAGCGGCACTTGGTCCAAACCTTGGCAATGTCATTTGTACGTACATGCCATTTTTAGTTCCTGTTCTATTAACTAAAGACGAAACCGCAATCACATACAAAAACGTTAACCCTAACGACTGTCATAGGTGTAAACTCATAGTAGGGGGTACTGATCATCAACATCTTTCCTAGTAAAGTCAACAGCAAAAGTAAATGATGATTGAACAAACTTCCAATTTGTTTTTATGAATGAAAACTACTCAACAAATTGATTATATGCAGCATATAATGAATGAACTATCTCATTTATATTCTTAGTATTTTAACAAACTTTATGGATTTTGTAATATCATCAATTTTGGTATGTTAAATTATCACCTACTTCTGCTCTTCACGGTACCAGTCCCTAAAATAAATAAACACAGCTGCAATTTCTCCGTAGATAATGATGGCCCCAACAACTTGCAGCCTACTGCAAACTGTATTACACTTAACTTATCTTACTAAATTATACACAAATTCTGTCGTTTGGGTTTGCTAAATGTATTCATTATAGAATAGCAGTAGTTAAGTATAAAACAACCACTTTAAGTGACTATGTATCTCCTCGTTACCTCAGTTATATGGATTTTAAACCATGGTTTAATGAGCAGTTTCCTTGGAACGGAGAAGATAATCGTTTTACTCTCAGCATGACACGGGTCACAGCTCACAACTAAGTGAATGATGCAGGCAAATGGGTACCTATACTAATACTAACATTACAAACCCGTGGAATCTTAATAACACCGTGACAGCGACATGAATACTAATGAGGACAACAACAAAGCAGTGTTAATTTAATACTTCGTTGAAGCATAGGGTACATCCTCTGTTGTTGAGTTTAATGCACAACAAAAGATATGCATTTGCCAACTTTTTTCAAACAAAGTGCGTGATTTCTGCGGTTGGTGGTATAAATATAATATTATTTACTTATTTCTTCGTGTACAAAAGACAATCACAATGAATACTATAGTGACTACTATCTAAAGAGATTTATTGCAGCAAGTCATCCACCATGGCGACCGGAATATTTATTGGTAATTGTGCAGGATAAACACACAACTGTTAAAAATCTACTAGACTAAAACACCAATAGTAGTACTTAATTAACCATATATTCTTTTTATACTTATAAACGAGTATAAATAAACATGGAACCACACATATGTACATAAAGACAAATACCTTGATAAAATAATACATAAAGTACCATGCTTGGGTATTAAAACATATCATGCATGATCCATCGCAATTGAAACCATACTACTTAAAAATAAAGTCGGTTTTACGGGCGAAGATTTTACGTGACAACGTCTTTTTCTCGGTAGAATATTTATTGATATGAATATAATTAAATTGCACAATAGGAACAAGGAATTGAATGAAAATAAGAATTGCGGCAGACCGATCATAGTTGAGTAAGAGAGAGACGCAAGGCATTCGGCGGGCCTCTCTCTCGTTCGGTGACTCATCGTAACGTTACCGAGCGTTACACTTTTTCATAAGTGACTCCCAGCCGCAACCTAATTTAAGACGTTGTCACGTCAAAATGTTTTAGTAGTCATAGAAAGAACCCACAGTGCAGACTTAACATGAAAACTACACGGATTTAAAAAAAAACCCTTATTGCATAAGGCCACAGAAGACACTCAAGGCCGTGTTAAAGGAAACATATTTGCTGTCAATCTTAATAAATTAGTCACTAAATTAATTAAGTTAGTTAAGGTATCCCTCCGCGGCGGAGAAAAAAGTACGATGTAGGTGTAGTAAAACGAAAATCCGTCTGCCGCGGATTTACCGCGGACTCAACGCACAGAGCGTGTGATCATTAGTTGTCGGAGAGTAATTAAATATTCTGAGCTTACGTTGTGCTGTAATTATTATGATGTTTAAGCAAAAGAGGAGACTTTTTAAAAGAGAATACTGGGTCCATCCCTTTATTTCGAATCAATTTTGACTGCTCATGGTTCGTTCGTTCTTTTTTTTTGCGGATGCCTCGCGTACTTCAATCTGCTACGCTTCGTGGGCGTCCGCAGTGTTTCGGCGGATTTTTGGTTCGGCGTACTATTAATCGTTCCTGTGCGCGTTGCCCGATAATTTGTAAGGGATTTATTTTGACGGCCAAAATAGTACGCCGCGGATAATCCGTCGTGTGCACAGACCTTTACTCGTAAGTTGTTTTGTATTATTATATGCCCGTACAGGGTCACGTTAAACAAATCAACATGACTTCACGGCTTATCATGTTGAACAGAGGCGAGATACTCTTTAAGCATTCAAATCTTGACAAGCATACATTAGTTGAATTGTTCCCAAATAAATATACACATAAGTACCGCTTTTTTCCGTGAAGAATTAAAATTAGCTCTTTTTTAACCACAAAAATTATGCACGTTTGATAACAATAACCTATTATTTCCTTTTAATTTTTTAAGACCACAGTCATTTAATTCCTTACCTGCTTTTTTATTTTTGCATATTATTTTGAATCCTATTGTCTTAGGGCCGATTTTTCAATCCTCAGATAATGAAATTTATCTGTAGAATAAATTTTATTTGAAGATTAACAAGATTTTAAATTTTTCAATGGTCAGATAGATGTTATCTGTTGAATGAGGCCGCTAACTGAGGAATAAAGTTATCTGCTTGATAAAATTTATCTATGCATTTTCTTTGTCATTTGAGATTATTTTAATTTAGTTCAGTGTACGAGGAGTTTTGGAGGATTATTATAATCACAACCTTTTTACCACAACTCTAGACAACAAAAAAAGCGGAGGTTGTTTTTCTTATACGTCAGTGTCAATTTGTCAAACATCAACTTGTGTCTTGTTCCATTCTAACCAAGAAGGCTAGAAACTAAGGAGAGATAACTCCCGAAGTGGGGGTAAGCTTTCGAGGGCCGAAAGTCGTATACTCTGTGCCGGGCAAAACGCTGTATTGCGCATGTGCAGCGGCAGCTATTTGTCATTTCATGGTCACATGGTTTTGTTTTGAACGGTGTCACGTGCGACAGTTGTTGTTTTTTGACATTTTCGAGGTTGTGTTGACCAATTTTGACACTTCGCGAGGATCGCGGCAAAGAAGCGTAATGCGCATGCGTCACTGTGGGATACGGATTTAGTCCAACCCTTTCCAGGGAGTTATCTCTCCTTAGTCTCTAGCCTTCTTGATTCTAACATTGCAATGATTGTGTGCATCTCAATTGAGCATAGGTAATCAGTGTGAAGTAAGCGATACAAGTACATAGACAACCGATAGATAGCTATTCTTTGGATAAATACGATTGAAAATTTTAAAATTTCAATTTCAATTCATACTTTAACTAGCTATCTAGGGCCTAGGCACTAAACTAAGAATTGAAAAATCAGCCCTTAGTAAAATATAGTAGTATCTACCTATATTGTTCATATAAATCTCCGACAGCTTCGTCTCTTTCACAACCTGACAACATTTACACGAAAGAGGAAGAGCAGTTGTCTAGCTAAAGTTGGTTGAAGTATTGTTTTCTGTACAGTATAGGGGTTAGTGAGAATGTGTTAGTGAGCACCTACGAGTATGGAGTGCATTACTAAAAGACAGTAATGCACGCTGTTTTGAGCTGCTAAGATAAAAATAATGTTCTATTTTAATTGAGAACCCCTTCATTAGTACGCTATTCTATGTTCACGTAGTGCCGTAAGCCAACTTAGTTGCTTATTCGGTTGCCTAACGAACAAGTCGCATCGCAACTCTTCCGTATGGCGTAAGATTCTGTGGTCCAAGTAAACATCTCGTAGCTTCTTAGCAAACCTTCTGCGTTTCAAAATATAGCTGATGAACTACAAACAACAAAAAAATCTAACAACATCATTTTGTACAACACTTCCTATTTTATACTGTTTATATTTTAAATGTCGTTAATTAAAAGCGCCATAAATATAATTAATTCAAATTGCATTGGTAATGTAGGTAATTGTTTGTTTTTAACAAAATCACATTAAAAATAATAATGACATAAACATCATTCAGTTCAAGGAGACCACGTACGACTTCGAAAAAGCCACAGGATTCTTAATTTACTTTATTTTTCCGGAGATAAGTGTATCATCCAAGTAGGTATTCTACTTCATCTCACTATGGAGGTGATTATTCAGAATTGGACACCTTAAGGCTGCGGTGAATGATAAACACTAGTCTCCGACAAAATAAAACTTTACGTGTCGCAAAGCGCGTCTTTTACTCGGAACTCGAAGAAGGAAAGCGTAAACAGGGCGGACAAATAATAAGATTTAAAGACGTGCTGAAGCGGCACATGAAGGCGTGCGCTATAGAGCCTTCTGAATGGGAGCAACAGGCTGCGAGACAGACGAAGTGGAGGACGTTGGTTGAACTAAGGTCTCTGATTTCGAATGCAAACGTCGAGCTTTGTTAGACACAAAGCGCGACGAGCTGAAAGCCCGGCCACCAGCAGCAATCAGCTACAATTACATTGACGGTGTGCTCACATGCCCGCAATGTGCGAGGGCCTTTACAAAAAAGATTTGCTACATTAGCCACATGCGGGCACACGAGCGCAAATCTCCATAATGGAGTCGAAGCAGTTGCCGTAGCCGAAATCGGCAGGGACTACATCATCATTAACTCGGTCAGAGGAAAGTCCACTGTAGACCTTGTGGCAAACGGAAAACCCACGGTATTTGAACCCAACATGGAAGATAGAAGATAGCAAATCTCCCATTGAATTCCTATAACATCGGGTTTTTATCAGCGTTTTCCATCATCACATGAGCCTCGAACCACAACCTGATATCTTTCAGTTTAATTAATAGATAACTATTTGACTAGATAGTAAAAATCGTTCCAGAAAATCTTGATGAGGCAGGCAATTAAAAATACACGTATCAGGTGCGATAGGTAAGAGGACACTCGATTAGTGTGATTTATTATACAACACTCCACGCATTATCAAATCTACAATGCAGCAGGCCAGCACGATCTATTTTCTGGTAATACTTGCAATACACATAGCTCATAGACTTCGCTGGCTTGGCCATCTTGAACGAATGGGGCTGGATCGTGCAGTGAAGCGAGCGTATGAGTGACGGCCATATGGTCGTCGTCTAGTCGGTCATCCTAGGTACCGCTGGGGGGACGAGGTGGTCAAGGACTTGTCCGAGCTGCATGCCGATGACTGGAAGGAGACGGTGCAGGATAGACCGAAGTGGAGGTCCTTATTATCGGAGGCCAAGACTCTTTTTTGGTCGCTGCGCCATTTAAGTAGTAAGTAGTACTTGCAATACACTCGTTAGGTATGAAATGAAAATCAGTAAATAAGCAAACTGAATGATCGAACTTACTGTTATAGAAAATAATGAATACGCCCTTCGACCCCGCTTCCGAACGAAGTATGAAAGTTATGACAGTGAAGGCGTGTCAGAATCGTTTACTGTATCAAGGTCCGGTGCATTCGTTGCGTATGCGCACCGTCATGTTCTACTCCGCCGGTTTATTGTGGAATGTACAGAGGCGTTCACATTAATCTTTACAAAACATTGCAAAATAGGTCCTAAACCCTAGCGGCCTAAGGAGCCACTATGCCTCACTCAGAAAGCTTTTTAAGGTAATTGGGATTCCTTACAGTGGCTTCCCAATTTATCTACAACTGTATTGTTTTGGTGAAAAAGAATATCAGTCTTTTCACAAAACACTGCGATATACACGCCAAAAATACTAGGAATAAGGATAAAATTGCGCTTCCATTGTTAAGATAACAAAAAGTATTGGGATCCTTTATGGGGCAAGGTGTACACTACTACAACAAAGTTCCTCAGGCAATTTGTATGTTACCGCTGCACAGATTCAAAAACCACATAAAATCTGTTTTATTAAAAAAGGGGTATTATTTAATAAAACAGATTTACTACCAATGATTACCTTCTAGATAAAAAAGCCTGGGATTAAAGCTCTCTGCTCGGTGCGGGATCAGTTCACTCTTGTAATACTTATTAATGAAATACCGGACTTAAGTATATTAATGACTAACAATTTTTATTTTTGGAATTGTATAAATGACTTGGTACAGCCAATTGTTTTATATTATGTAGCTTTGCCGTACTTGTTAGGCTGTTCTGTTTATTTTTTAATGTTAGAATTTTAAGATTTTTTTTATCAACAAACGAATTGTACTCTACTAACTCGCATTGTAAAACCACAACAAGTTTAAAAGAGTAACTACTGAGTTTCTCGCCGGGTCTTCTCAGTAAGAATCAACTTCTTCGACGCGGTGGTAGAGTCGCATTTTGTTTGTATACTGTTTATTTATTCATATTATTAAAGTATATAAGTCTATTATTCAGTATATTTTTTGACTATTTAAAAGTACTGATTAAGTCTATTTAAATAAAGATATTTGAGTTTGAGTTTGAAGGTTGGATGTGAACGCCTCTGTACAACAGCACATTAGGTTACCACTGACTATGAAATGTTACTGACTCTTATCACTTATTATTAAGATCAAAATCTACTGAAGATACTTGACAGTTTATGCTCACTTAAATATCCTAGTGTTATATTAAGAACATTTGGCTCAAACAAAAACGGAAATTTCAACGCCGTGTAGTTTCGGCTGTGCGTTGCCTGTCAGTCACTTAGTAGAAGAAAGAAAGAAAGAAAGAAAGAAAGAAAGAAAAAACCATTTAGTAACGGAAGAGTTTTCTACATATTGATTATAGATCCTGTTGAGATGTTGTGTACTCCCGTAATTGATAGATAGCGCTGACTGCCTGGCCAAGGCACAAACAACTGCACAAACGTGTTATCATTTCCAGCAGGAAACACTGCTATGTACAGCACTTTGATTCAATGACTGAGTATGTTTTGTCGCACCATGCAATTAGCTTAGCAACGGTATCCGAGCTGTGTTGTTAGCAGTAAGATACTATTAACTACATCAACAGAAAACCCAGGAGCTAATAATTATATCACTTTTCAGCATCATCACCGTTTCCGCAGCTTCGGCTTGCTGCAGCCTGAGTCGGTTATACGCCAATTATTTTCTGCCACTGAAAACTAAATTCCATGTAATGTTTCAGGATTAACTATTTTATTTCAACCAGGGCTTGGAACCGGTTTAAAAAATAACGTTATTAAAACATTCCAAACGGTTCCTTGCATAGTATTTTGTTCGGAACGCGAACGGCAGAACATTTTATCAGAACGTTAAAAAAACAGTTTATTCCACAAGGAACAAAGGCTCGTGACGTAGCAGCAAAAATTCATACAAGGTGACACTTTTTGTTTTACAAAACTAAAACGTTCTTAGGGATTTTGGACGAAACCGGTTTGAAAAATTAACCGGTTTCCAAGACCTGTTTCAAACTAATAATATTCAATAAGACCATTCGGACATATTACTTTATGACATGAAAAAATTAAAGGAACTAATTTATTAAAGCACTTTAATATGAGAGGAAAGTTATCAGAGATGATTAGGTAAAACAATATTTCGAACATTCGAATATTATGGCAAGTGATTATTATTATCAATGTCATATGAGAAGTGATTTCCGTAGACTTAAGGTAGCACCGAAATTGCAACAGTTATCAAACAAATAATATATAAAGTTGAACGTCAGTCACCAATGAATGACACACAATACCATTGGTATTACTAGTATTCAGGTACATTTTGTATCATATAATATTGGTGTCTGGTGTGGCAGCCAAATAATAAAATAAAATAAAATAAGAATTATCGATTTTAACATTTTCCGGTTCGCTTAATTACCAAGAACTACAAACAGACGAACTAGTTTTCTAGTATGTACTATTTATAATCAAAATGCGCAGTTCACACTTTCATTTAACAGTAGGTTCAGTGGTTCCCCACAGATTATAATACCGGGTCAGTTCATGGCCTGAATGAATACAAAGGTATTGCTATTAATTCGTATGTAATAAATAATTTTATCATAAATCTAATAACAACTTGTGAATCCAGTGTAATATTGAATTTTATTTTATTTGTAAGCAGAGCTTGAATTTCATACCAGTTTCAGAAACGAATACATTTATTAAGGCAGAAGTAGGCTTGGTAATGAATCAAATATACTAACTAAACCTTATACATATGTGTATCTACAAAGATACACGTAGTTCAGTTTAACATTTGGCGAATGTGGTGTTCATCATGCTGATTTTCATTCAAAAATTTGCTAAGAAATCTTCTATCACTAAAATAAATTCGGTTACACGGACATTTAAACATCAACACAAGTAAATACATGACTTCGTTTTCAGTTAAAAAGGGCTTTTAACGCTTTCGACCCATCATAGAGGTACACTACCAGGACTGTGTTAATTAGAATGTTTGCTAAAAGCCACTTACTAACTTAACTGACCCTAGAAAAAAAAAGTTGCCAAACAAAATCTACTGTCGAATTATGAATTTATAAGCCTAGAACGACTTAGGACACAGAAGCCCATTTTTAATAGTAAAATGGAGTTACAGTCTTGTGAGAAATTGCGAGGGACATATTATCCGATTAGTCCTTAATACACACATATGCATCACACACCAAAGGGTTAAGGAATGTTGTAGCATGTCGCATTTGTAAACAAGAACGACTAATTGATCCCTATCAGTAACTAACTCCCGAATTCTGAACCCCTACTGAGTTTAGAATCCATCAAAGTAATGCTGTCCCGTAACATGTCTGTAGAAATAAAAGTGAGCTATAGCAATCCATAACTTCTTCATAGATAAACCTTAACTCATTTAACCAAACCTCTCTCCTTTCAAGGCAATATTTTAAGATTTAGGTACGATCTTTAGTGTATGTATCTTTAAATTTATGTATTATGATTATGTATGTGTAATATGTATAATTTTGGTATAAGTATGTTTTTTGTATTAATAGTATATTTTATTTCCGGTTTTATGAGACACCGCCAACACCATTTCTGCTTCGTCCAGTGGTTGACTGGTAGAGAATGCCATTAGGCATTAAGTCCGCCAATTGTACTTTTTCTTTGTGCAATAAAGAATAAATAAATAAATAAATATACTTGTAAGGCCTGCTCAATTTTGAGCTACGTATAGTTTTTCGGGCAAGCTACAGAATGAAAAAAGAATGCTGGAATATCACTTATAGTAGATCTTGAAACGTTTGGATGATCACTTGAAAAGTGACGCCCATGTTTATAAAAAACTTTTTAATATTGAGCGATGATCAACTAATTGGGTCAGCAGTGACTAAGAAATGTGTTGCGCGTGTGAAAATTATTACACATGTGGGTAAATACTCCTACTTATGTTTAACCGATTATTATGCAACAGCAGTAACATCGGTTAACACATACGGTAATAACGATATTGATGATACAGATATGAGCCAATTTTCGAATAAATCACTAAAGCTTTTCTAACCAAATTAGGTCAACCGACTTCCTAGCCTAGAACCTATTTTTGGTTATTTTTTTGTTTCAATTGGACTATCAGTTCTGTTGCTGGGCTAAAACAATCACAAGCAACCCAGAAAAGGAATGTGCTGAGAAAACCAGACCATCGTTTGTCATTATTTCAAGACAACTCTGAAGACTAGAAGAAGCCTAGAATCAACCAATCTGAAGAGAGACCAACAGACTAACGTGGAGTTTGCCATGTTCCAAGATTTAAATTGTGTGTACCAGAACAAGTACCACAGCTCCGCACAATTTGATACGAAAAATGTTAACTGTCCTCCTGCAAATGGCTGAAACGTTTCATGTTTTTCAACGTTAATTACTCACTTTATGAACAGCACATTCTTCTTCCTCCCGTTCGTGCCAACGAACGCAATGTTGAACCACATTGTCACTTTCACGTCCCTACTTTGTCACTTAGCGTAAAGTGAAAATATAGGACTATATTATGAAAACTCAGTAACTTTTGCATACAAAAGTACAAGTGACGCGCGCAGTGCACTGGGCTAGACTTTCACTAGTGCCGATGCAGTGCTGGTTGCGAACTGCAGTTTGCAATTGCGCAACTATTAGAGGAAACGTGTCGAAAATTGTGCATCTACAATGGACGCGGTCTGCCGTGTATCCTGTGCATGTACGGTGGAAGATGCGCTTGCAACTGTTTAAGTGCCCTGACCTATTGGCACAGAATGAGCGTCCCTACTTGAAATGAACGTGTTAGATGTACTGGTACAATAATACATACATACATACCATCACGGCTTTTTTCACGGCAATAGGCAGAGACCACATCTTTCCACTTGCTACGGTCCTGACACACCTCTTGCGCTTCTTCCACTCCCATTAATCCTTTCATACAGGCTCGTCGATTATGGGTACTCCTGACCTGACCTTTTCTGAGCACGTCTTGTCCTAAGTACATCCGTCTAGGCCTTCCCCTTCCAACAGCTCTACCCACCCCCGCCTTGTAAACTTGTTTAGTTAATCGCCTTTCAACCATACATATGCCCAAACCATCTTAGCATTCTCATCTCATTTTTTGTGACAACATCCTCTTTCACACCACATCGCTTTCTAATTATGCTATTCCTTACTTTATCACTCAATGTCACTCCTGCAATACTTCGCAATGCTCTCTTTTCCACTGCATTTATCCTACTTTCATCCTTCTTTTGCCATACCCAACTCTCACTTCCGTACATAAGCGTCGGCACTAACACCCCCGCATGAACAGCCAGTTACTCCTTCTCTGACACCTTCTGGCTGTTCATAAAGGCATGCAGCGCTCCCTTTAACATATTCCCTGCATTCACTCTTCTATCAATATCACCCTCATGCCATCCATCCCTCGTGAACCTAGTCCTCAGGTACACAAATCCTTTCACTTGTTCTACCTTTTCACTTCCAATTAAAACATCACATTCTGTCTTAACCTCCTCTCTTTCAAAAACCATGGTTTTTGTCTCACTCACGTTCACTTTCATACCTTCGATGACGCTTCTAACGACGCATTCATTAATGTTACCATTTCCTGCAACTCGTCAGGATAATACAATGGCTAATTACAACCTGGATTGATTGTGCAAGCTTCTAGAAGATCCAAATAATGCCTTAAAATCTTCATCGACCAAACGTTTATGAGTTCATTTGTATGAGACATTTTTATAGGTCAAACAGCTGACAAACATTTGACTGAACGAAGTCTGTCAGGGCAGCTATTAAACATATACTCGTAATAAACGAACATTGAATGAAGTCATCAGAACTAAAGCAAGAGCAAATTTTCACACCTACATGTGTTTGTTGTGACTTTGAGCCATCAACCGAAATTTTACGAGTAAGTAAAGTGATGGTTGCCACGAAAACTAACTAGTTGTTTTGTAGGCTAAGCTTCTTTTAGTTTTAGTCAAGAAAACCTGAGATAGTAACATCAATGTCACACGGAATCCACGGAATTAAAACAATAATGACTTAAGGGGAATTAACTAGGTATGTTGTTATTCAAACTGGCATTCTTAGGCCTCTTGTACACACACGTTTTTTCGCCGTGAAAATCTATCTACGGTTAATTCGCCGTATGGTGGCAGTGTTGTATGAATGACTGTGGGAGCTTGTTGACATAAATGGGGGCAAAACTTCACGGCGTGATAGCCGTAGTACGGTTAAGAAAACGTGCCATGTACAAGAGGCCCTATGAGTGTGAGACAAGACAAGACAAAACAAAATAATAAAGACCCCGTGACCTCGTGCCTCGACTCGCTTTCAACATTATTAGGAGAATAATTAGAAAATAAACAAGGATTAAAATTAATAAAAATCCGTATGAAATAATTCGAACGAATTTCTTATTAATATTAATTAAAGTTTTCACTTTTCCCAAAAGCAAAATCGTCAGATTGACCCGGCACTAACATAACATAACAGACCATCACGACTTTATCCCAAACGGGGTAGTCAGAGGCATGTGACTGTTGCCGTCATGGTGAACGGAACACTCAGAAGCTTACATTTCACCAATGGTATTAGAACCCAATGTGGTAGGTGGTGAGCCTTCCGCCGCTATCCGGGTTGATTTGGTTTTTTTATCGATGTTTTCCATCACCGGAGAGTTAGCCGGAAATTAAACAATGAACACAAATATTTTGGTTCTGGCCAGATTTGGACTCGGGACCACACGATCCGCGATCCGAGTTGGATTGGAGTGCTTAACCACTAGGCCACGACGCTCTCTCTAGGTGGCAGTAATCATTTATAAAACCACCCTATACTATTACCTATTCTGTGCCTATACTAAACTATTGTTTCATTCTGTATGCAGCTACATCTTTGATGTTCTTCTGGTAATAATGATGACGTGTAACGAATCCTACATAAGTGACAAGGTTCAATTCGAGCGCCGATTTCGTGCGTCACGGAACAAAAAAACTATGTTTTGTTTTCGAATTCTAGCAAGAGATTGGGGGACAGTTATTTTGGCCTTTTTCAACTGAGAATAACTAGAAAACTAGAATGTGATATTTTACCTAATTTAATATTTCTAATGAAATCCCACGCAGTTTTGTGATCATCAACCCCTATTTGGCAAGCGTGGTGATTAAGTCAATACCCATCATTTGTAGCGATGATTTCAATGATAAAGGTCTTTGTACAGTAGTGGGACAGTATAAAGGCAATAAATTAATCCCACTCAGGGCATCTTGTCATGTGCGAACATTTTGTTCGAGTCTGTCTCATTTCATTCATTAAAAATAAAAAAGAGTACTCTTACAATACAAATGACACGATTGATGTAAAAATACTCACTCTTATCTAACATTGCGCCCCATTTACGTAATCAGTTCCAGATAGGTCATTGAACCTGATGATAAAACATGATGTTTGCAACATTTAGTTAAGAAATGAGCATACCATACCTACGTTGTATTACTTTCAGAGGCAAAAGAATCGTTTGAAAATGTTCATATTTAGTTTGATTCCAAAATTATCGCACTTAGTCATTTTTTGACGTAACTTATCTACGGTGGGTCATGTTCTAATATACCAGTCCAGCGCACAATCAATGTGGACATTCCAGTGTGGACATTCCAGTGCCGGTTCATATTATTCCAGTGGTATTCCAGCGCTGGACTGGAATGCTGCTACTGGAATAATGTAAACCGGGCTTAACGTTAATTTTCTGCTCAATTTGCGTGTATCTATAATATTTTCATCCGCTTTTACTTGCCGAACCATGATAAATCTCGTATTAGTTTGAACAAAACATCATATGCCTCCTGTGGATTCTTTATTGGCAGCGATTTTTAATTCAATCAAGAGCAAAATGTATAGAAATACAACACAATAAAAAGATTTTAATCTAAGCTCTCGGAAATAAAGTCAAGAAATAAGGACCAGACAAACCTTCAATGCGTGTGACACGCATTGGAGAAAAAAACAAGTCGCATTAATTCGAGCCTTGTAACAATTACTTGATGTTCGTTCTTGTACTTTTCGCTGAACAGACAATTGATCTTGAGATCAATATATAAAAAAACCTTTGAATAAAATCTTCATTCCTATCTGAGTGTTATAAAAACTGTGAAAACAGAGCTCAGTACGTCTACCACGACTTGCCACTTTGAATTAACGTTATCGGTCGCGTAAAATATTGTATTGGAATTTGACATTATCATGTCATGGGCCATGGCATGTCAAATCTCAATACAAATTTTTACGCGACAAAACTTAAATTTGAAGTGGCAACTCGTGGTAGGCGTACGGAAGAGCAACTTGAGCTGTTGTTATTGACATTGGGGCTTGAGTTATTGTTCTTAGGGTTATTACCCCGAAAGGCGGTGGAGTTGTCGCTTCATTGTAGAAGTCACTTTGCGCTAGTTAACGTAAACTATAACTTTGGCCACACATTCTCACATATTTTGTTGGCTGTGGTTTTTTATATGCGAAGTGAAAAATGTGGACTAAAAGATATCATAAGTGCTATCAACTGACCATTCTCATCTGGCTCGCCTAAACCTAACAGAATAAAAATATGTTATAGCTTTACATCAAAAAGCTTCCAAAAACTGCAGTCTCTAATGTGGATATATTTACAAAGCGGTATTACCGAAGTGTGCATAACACCACAACACTGACATGGTTTAGTTTTGTTATTTCTAAGCGCTGAAATATTTTACAGGATTTTTTTTTTGCCACTAACTCCAACTGCTGTATCCGCCATATAACGATTGTAGCCTCCAACTAGCGCCACCAATTGATTTATTTTTATAACTTCCAAGTTAGACATTAATTTTAAAAACTGAACAATGAATGTCTCAAAAAATACTTCTTTATTGAAATCTCTTTTGAATTAAAACCTTCTACATAAGCCGCCGCACGGCGGACTTAATGATATCTTATAATACATTTTATGTATATGGCTCATAAAGCATTACTTGCTTGCCTCAAGCCCTAATCAATATTTTAGTTTTAAACTACAAAACATTTTAAAAAGATGTCATAGTGGCTAGACAGGTAACGCAATGAAGCAGGTAACCTTGGCATTACAAACCTGGCACAGAGGTGTTGCGTTTTTTTCGTGATGAACTGATGTCTCGCTCCGCGATGCCATCCAATTTTTTTTGGCTCAGTCATTCAAATCGACTGTCATTCGGATAATGTGACCAGTTTTTCTTTTTCGTTTTATGATAATTGCGCGCTACCCGCATTTGGCAAGTATGATGATTGAACAAATACCCGTCCATTGTAGCGATGACAGCTCCTATGGCCTGCTTTATATGATGGAGGCCATTGGCCAGCGATATTGTGATACCTATGATATTGTCTCATTTATTTACTTTCGGAGATTCGCAAACAACAGTTTAATTTTATATATTTTAGTTAATTTTGTCAAATCGACAAGCAGCAGAAAGCCAATAGGCTGTTTACTTCCTAACAAAAGCTCTGCAGATGCGGTTAATATCTATGTGAACCCCTTGAGTGTCAGCCGAACACACGGGTGTTCGTAAGAAAACCCTAAGGTAAAATTGACTCAAAATGCAAAAACCGGAACAATAGAAACACGAGACGGGTTAAATAAAAATCACATGACGTGCATGACACTAAGGCATTTAGGTTTTAAAAGCTGTAAAACATTTTAACAAAAAAGTTTCAAATAGTAACGCTTAATTTTAAATATCGCTCCAGGTATTTGCTGTGAAACTAACAGCATTCACCATTTTCACCAAACGGTTTATTGAATGAAAGCAGAGTGGTTAAATTACTTAGGTAAGTCGACTTTTAAATTTGCAAAACATCAACTTCAAATTATCACTACTGAAAAGTCAGTAAGTACGAGTACAAACTACAAAATAAAGATATTTAAAAATAAAAAAATAATAATAAAAGTTTCAAAAAGTAAAAGAAAAATGAAGAAGGCTGCTATGGATCTGTTTTTCAATAATTAAAATAAATCTGTACCTCTAAATGTTAAAGCAAAACTAGCTCTCTGCCGGCGACTTCGCCCGCGTGAAAGAACTTTTTTCGACTTACGATACAGCCTGTGTGTTATTCTGATGTAAAACCTGTATTACTGTGAAGTTTCATAAATCCATTTAGCAGTTTTTTGGGTGAAAGAGTAACAATAACTAATACAAACTTACAAACTTTCGCATTTATTATATTAGCAGGATGTAAGACAAGATAACGGTTTGTAGCGATACTCGGTACTTCATATTTACTATTTTTGTTATAAAACGTATCTACTTACCAGGGTAATCGCGATACTATTAATTCAGCTATTGTGTTCTTGACATTTTGAGCGTTCTGTGTAGTGGCCATCTTGGAACCTGGAATAGATTTTTAAAAAAGGATCATAATTGGTATTACTTTCTGTTCAGATCGACTGATAACTTTAATAAGAAATTTTGTAATTTAGATATCTATAGTAGTAGCGCCCCTAAGTTCAGGAACGATTTATGTAATATCTTAAGGAGTAACAATTTATGATGAATCGTGTATTTGTGAGCTTTTTAAGTTCCTATTGTTATTTTTTTTTTTCATTTTCTGTTTGTAATTCGGAGTCGTAGCGTTGATAACCTTGGTTGTTCGATGATTTGTGTCAAACATCAGTGGAAACTTAATTGATTTTAGTGTTATTTTTTTAAGTAATCTTAAGGTGGAATAAAATTGTTTGTTTCCTAAATAAAAAAAATAAAAAAAATTAGGTTCAGATTTGATTGATAAAGGCTAATGGTGCATTTAGACCAAACGAGCGAATGCTCATTCTATCCCCACTCTCAAATTCTCTGAGTGTAAACAGAGCATTCATTCGTTGTTCTATTTATGTTCACGGACACCCTAAAGCACGAGCTAGAATGCTCGTTCTTGATTCCTCGTACTTTTCGTTAGAATTTTAGTGTAAATAAAAAACGAATTATCATTGACACTGAAAAATCACGAAAGAATATTCTTGCTCTAGCTCTAGCTCTTTGTTCGTATGCACTTTAAGAAGAAGACAACAAACAATTAACACGAAGATAACATTTTAATAATTTACACTGTATGTTTCAGCATCTTGAGATAACTACTGGATGGATTTGATTTAATATAAACTTTGTGCACCTATATCATAAAATATAAGATTCTTTAGATTGATTTACAGCGTGAAAAGTTTTAAATGTACAGTAGCTAGTAATAACAAATAGGTACAAATGACGGAACGCAGTCAAGATCGCCGTAGCCAAAACCCTCTATCAAGTATCGTTTCTACATGGCCAAATATTTTTAAATGTACCAGGGGTGATCCTAAAGTGCAGCAGTCATCACCTCGCTATTGTCGCCAAATTTTTTGCTTTTTTTTTTAAAGTCACTGGAAGCCAGGTCTGGCGAATAGGGTGGTTGTTCGAGCAATTCGAATCCCGTTTCTTGAATGGCAGCCATCGTGACGGCGGCGTAACATTAGCACTCGCACAATCTAAATTACATTTGATACAATTCCCAAAGAAACAGATAGTGTATTCCAAAGAGGTGACGAAAATTAGGAATAAAATCATATGATGCAAAAAAAGAGGAATAATTACGCTTCAATCAAGTCGTCTAATACCTAGTAGGTACTGTGAAGAATACATGGAAAAGTAATTATATAGTTATGGATAGGTATGGATGGTAAAAAGTTAGTACTGGCCATCCTTTACTTCCTACAGCTTGGTCACAAATCCGGTCACCGCCGGATTATCCGTTGATAATCCGGCGGTTGCTGGACTATCGAGGTGTTGGCCGACGATGCAACTGCATTTCTTCACTCTGGGTAGCCTGCAAGCACGGCATGCTAGCAACTGTCCTACAGCTCGTGCCATACCTACATTTGCTGAACGGATTTTTGGCGGGAAGTTCATGATGCCGATATATTCGCGGATTCCTTGTGGTGTTTTGTAAACAAACTGCGTCACAAACTATTGTTGGAAAATAGATTTCTTAGCAATATAAACGTGTTGGTTTAAGTAGCTGTATTTTTTTATTTGTATCAGTGTGTATAATATTAGTCTTTCTATCTAGCTAGGGCTAGGGAGGGTGATAGGTCACATCCTAGTTTGACAGTTCATAGGTATCAAAGACAGAAAATAATAATTGATATTATATTATTGAGCGATGCGATCCAAAGACCCTTAAGCTATACCTATTGACTGTGGTTATTAATTAATCATTCCATTAAAACAATAATTAAAGAAAATTATGAATAAAAATCATTGCATACCATGAATAACTAAATATTCAGTGGCATAATAACCACATTTTACCTACCTAAGTCTGTACGCTGTGGAAGTGCCTTGACACTACGCATAAATTTAGTTAAAATCAAGTATTTAGCTAAATACAGTTAAACACATTGAATAAATATTGGATTAAATGGTATTGATGTTGGGTAGTTACATATACTTTTGCCCAAATGATCATGTTAAAACCTAATAAGCTAAGCAAACGTAATTTTTATTTCACATTTTGTTATTTTTCCTTCAAATGGTGGTGATCGAACCACCTGTCTTCCTACTTCTCTTTACAAACTGTCATTTTCTGGTTGTAATCCCAACTGCTAAAACTAGTAGGTACAAAATACCGGCTTGGAAATGTTTTAATTAACATATTTTTCTAAATTCAGATTCCAGTTGAAAATTGAGGTACCAAATGCACCTAATAAAGTTAAATAGTACCTACCGTGAAACCTGCAGCGAGGCTATTGTGTACCTAACTCATATTATGCCTTCCGCTGCAGGTACAAATATAAATCGTGTTATCAAATTAATTACGAACTAATTACCACACAGTTGCAGATTGCAAACACGCATCAAAGTTTTGCGTAGGCATTTAAAAATTCAATGTTACTTACAATAACTTTCGAGACCTTGCAATGTTTTTTCTTATTTTGAATTCGAATTTCGAACTAGGTTGGGAACACGGCCCGCGCGCTTTATCGAACGCGTCCACTCCAGACGCAACGACACACAAACTAAACAGCCGGCAGATTCGTACTGGCCGCCGGCTCTGGGTGTTTCTCGCGTGTGCGATCTGTGGTCGGAACGAATTGGGTTAATTCAAGGTCTAACAAATATTCCATTGCGGACAGACAGCTGATCAGATACATACATACAAACGTGGAGAAAAAATGGTGAATGTATTGAACGAGCCGCTGGCACATTAACAAATTTCACGATTAGGTCCTATTGGTGATAGATAATGCTTGATAGCACGGCGAGCAATGATACCGTAAATTATCTGTTGATCTCGGTACTCAAATTGTCGGGGTCAGTTTAAGCAATGCACTTTATTCAGAGGAAGGTTTATTCATTTCTGTTCGGTTTGTGTTTTTACTGTCCGTTAATTTGTACGTTTACCTAGCCATAGTATACTGTGCTATAGTGATGCATTTTGTGTACCTACGCTTTAAATTTTAGTTTCTCGATGTTGATTGCCTATTCTGCTCTAATGTTTATAATATAAATTAAGAGCGGAGTGACTGATCGTCACTATAATAAACATCGTAATTTGTATGATAAACATTAAAATGGACTTAAGTACGCACACTACAGTACGCCGGTAGACGTAAATTTTAAATGCGACCACATCTTGAAACTGAATACCAGACCATCGCGGGTGGGTTTTTCTCGTTGATAGGTAGGTACCTGAATAATGGAAAAATTAAAATAAATAAAGCAACAAAAATTACAGAACCAAACTCCTTCAATTCTAATATTTAAATTAGTTTTATTAATTTTCTATATGAAAAAGTACTCAAGCGCGGCGCGGGAAAACTTCTCTTGTTTTTTTTTCTTACAAAGCGGCGGCTGTGTCTTACTGCCAGGTCATGATGAGACTCGTGGAGGAATCATTTCGCCTCCAAGGGAGCTTGTTTATTCTCGAATAAAAGTTAATTGGGTTGTTACCACAATTCTTTGATATACATATCAGCGGTTGACATAAAATCTGGAGGTTCTGCGTTCTGGGTCACTGATAGCCTGTTTTCGGTTTTTTGAAACCAACCCCGGGTTTGTGATCACTAACCCTCATGAACCAAGCGAGGTGATCAGCCAATTACCGTAAATTGTAGCGATGACTTGATTTCAGGGACGACAGACACAGTAAATAGGCTACCAAGTCCTTGTTTGTAATATTTTGTCAAAGGTCAAAATAAACAAGTAATTTACAACGTAGCTAATGGAAACACGTTTATACTTAAGTTAACGTCATTTTTCCCTCCTCAAAATATATTTTTTTAATTTGGTTACAATATATTTAAGTAGTTTACTTTTTGTCTCAAAATCTTGTAAGCCGATGTTTTTTATTGTCTTATGTGGTCTTATGCCAATGAATAACAGGTTTTGGTCGTTATACTTGAATTCAATTGACTTAGTACTCTTCAAAGCACAAAAAATAATAAAAAGATAAGACAAATTGGTTATTGTACCTTCGTGAACAACATTAAAATAATGAATGGAGGCGAAGCTGGTGTAGATCTTCAGATCTTCAGAATTTCGACTTGTTAAAGTAACTTTTATCATCATCATCATCGTACCATCACGACTATATCTCAGACGGGGTAGTCAGAGGCAAGTGACTGTTGCCGTCATGGAGAACGGAACAATCAGTAGCCCACTTTTCACCGATGCTATATTAAAACCCAACGTACGTGGTGTACAAGTACGTTGTATGATGGTAGGTGGTGAGCCTTCCGCGGTTATCCAGGTTGATTTAGTTTTTTATCTATGTTTTCCATCACCGGAGAGTCGGAAATTTCACAATGAACACAAAGATTTTGGGCTAGCCCAGATTTGAACTTTGGACCACACGATCTACGATCCGAGTTATAGTGCTTCCTCTTACCCCAAGGTTACGACCGCTCTCACTTATTAACATGGAATAGGTACTGAAAAATAAGCAAGTAGATCAAATAAAATATACCTAGCTTATCCTGGAAAATCTTTCAAACCAAAAAGGAATAAACATGTATAAAGCTGAAAAAGACTGATGAGTAAAATAAAGAAAAGGTCTGGATGATTATACTGAGCCTTTAAGCCAACTGTTCTGCCTTTGCTCGTAGCTTCAAGCTTGGGTGGGAGCTACAGGGTGCTTTCCCACCAGAGATGTGCTATGCTACGTTTCTTTGGATGCGTTTGATATCCACCAATCATATTCATCAGCCCACATAGCATAGCACTGGGCGAAACGGGTTCTAATGAGCTATGTGTTATACATAAATGGATGTGTGCTGTGGATGCGTGGTGTAGATGCGTGTTATGAAGGCGTGCTATAGCTGCATGCTGAACGTGCCATCCCTATGTCGATAAATCGCATAGCTCGAGCTGTGATAATAATGAATTTTGCATGCTATGCTATAGTGACATGTGAGGACTTTGTATATAACAGGGTGTCCCAAAAAGAAGTGTCAAGCGGAAGCCCACAGAAAGAGCACCCCTTGGGGTACCCGAATCACCCCCATGTATGTTCCGCGATTGTTCATAGTTTTCGAGTTATGTTTTTTTTTCTGAATTTCTGAGAATTTCGGACATAAAAGATTAATTTTTTTATTTTTTTAAAGTAGAAGACTTCAAATTTTTCTTTGCCCAACTGAATCATCCTTAATTGTACTTTGATGCATAAAATAATCAGTTTCATAACTTTGACCAAAATGATGAAAATGTTGGTATAAAACCAAAAATGTACGGTTGATGAATAAAGACTTAAATTTTCAACTTTAAATTAAAAATCTAAGCGGGTGACTGTATGGTTTCTAAGTAAAGCTTAAAAATGCTCCAAAATCTCAGCTTTCTTAATCATTACAAAACAGAAGTACTTAATGGGCTACTTTGGCTAAAATCAACCTTCAAAGACAGCGAGGTGGAAAATTCTTGAAATTAGCCATCAGATTAATCAATGTTTTTTGGCCATGTTATCATTCCTGACGTTCATTAATTTGTTAAATAACCAAAAATTACTGCAGGAAAGTTGATTAAAACCTTTGCTCGCAGATAATCACTGTCACTTTGAAGCAAGGTGTCAAAACCCCTACCAGATTCCGTCTTGATAAATTTATTAATATAGGTTAAAATTCTCAGAAATTCAGAAAAAAAATCATAACTCGAAAACTATGAACAATCGCGGAACATTCATGGGGGTGATTCGGGTACCCCAAGGGGTGCTCTTTCTGAGGGCTTCCGCTTGACACTTCTTTTTGGGACACCCTGTATATTTAACATCTTTGTACAACTTTCAAGCGAAATAAATGACTCTGATTCTGATTCTGTGCTTCTTCCTCGCGGCGGCTAATCTTCAAAGCACATCTTACTCGCTCTGTTACATAGCATAGCATTCGTGGAAACGGTCTAATAAACGGTTTCATAGCCCGCACATCCAGCAGCATAGCTGCATAGCACATCTTTACTGAAAAAGCAGCCTAAGCGCTTTTTGGTGCAATTTTGTTCTAGGCTAGGCTAAGCTCCTATAAGCAGTATTTCTTAGATGTTTACTTGTTTGTGGATGAGACTTAACTAATTGTGTTCGCACTTCCTGTATCACACTAGTGATTAAAACCATGCGTCTAGTCTCGTCTGATTTGGCCACATTCTCCGTGAAGGTCACCTGGTGTTGCCACACTCGTCATACTGGTGCTACCCGGGCTACTATTGGCCTTATGGCTTACAAAACGTAGCAATTTCACACGTCGGATGAATTTATTTATTGGCCAACGTTCACGAAGGTCACTCTATCTGTAATGTATTTTAATTTCGTCTTGGTTGATTTCTTAAACAACTTGATAAAATATACCCTCGGGCAGTCCGTAAGATGGAAGCTTTGATATAAGACCTAGATGCCAGACTGGACCACTAGGCTAACAGCCGGTGTGTAAGATACACCAGGTAGAGGATCGCCAGTCGCCTCTAGGTACCTCAGGAGCTTGGCATTCAACTCACGCACCAATACCTTTGAAAGAAGGTAGGTAATAGCAATAGACCTAAAATTCGCCGGGTCCGACCTGTCATTCTTTTGAGGCACCGGGTGCACGTGGGCGTTATTTAACAAAGACGGACATTGCCTTTTTGCGTAAGAAAGCGCGAAAAGGTCGTCAATACCGGGTACAACTCGGGGCACCACTTTGAGCACCTGTGATGTTATCCTTTTAATAATGTATGTTATTATGTATATTATTATATGTATGGAATAGAAGACTTAACCCAGATGATTGTACTGGATCTTAACATATTGTCTAAAACGTTAATCGCCCGAAAATTCAATTCAGTTATTGTTTCATGACATGATCCAACCTTTAGTTTGAAAAACTGTGCCAACGGACAGCTAACTTTGTCTAGTAAAGAAGCAAAGAGATGCACATCCAAGGTTAAACCAAAGCTTAAAGTCAAGCCATATCGCAACTCGATAATCCACAGTACACAAACACTGTATAGTTGTGATATGCTTATTTCTCCACCCGAGTGACGCAAGCGCAGGTCTTGGGCAACGCAGATCATCGCCCGCTCGCGGTGCACTGACCACTGCGAAAGTAGTTGTCGTTACGAGCTATAGCGCCACCGGCTGATATTGACTTCTGCAAAGCTTGCTCGTTTTACTACGAGTACCTCCGGAATTGGCTAAAATTATATATTACAAAAGTCGAAGCCAAATATTCTAAGGAATGCAGGAAAAACTATAAGAACCGGCACTTTATGATGCTTTCAGCTTCGCTTTTATATATTTGCTTTAATTTCAGCAATGTTTGAAGTATTCTGATGCCAAATAATCATGATCACCGACATTTTATTGCTGTTAATGTGAAAAAAAAAAACAATCTTAAGCTAGAAGTGTGGCAGGCAACCTAAATCGGTTTGTAACACCACACATGATAATTAAAGCAACGTTATTACATTTTATGCAGGCCCGGCCTACAGATTTCCCATTTTTTAACGAGAACAATACCAACTAACTAGGCCACATAACTCCAGGAGAACGATGTTTAGAACTTCTTGGGGACGGTCTGCACGAGTTTAAACTCAAATCAAGTCACAATACAAATGCTAACCCATGATCGGGAGTAAAGTTACTCAGTATCTGTCCTGCACCTATGTCAGTAAGGTACAATGTAATATGTAATTGTATGGGGGCATTGTAGTCTGCTTTGAAATCATTTATAGGTGAATATATTTATAAACAGTCGAATTTTACTAATCCTGTTTCGATAACTGACCTGTTGGCGCAATGGCAGCGGTCCTGCCTTTAGCGCCGAGGTCGTGGGTTCGATCCCCACCCATGACAAATATTTGTGTGACGAACATTTATGTTTGTTGTGTGTCTGGGTGCTATTATCTTACTAAGTATGTATTTAGAAATATATAAGTATGTTTATCAGTCTCTGACGCCCATATTACAAGCTCTGCTTAGTTTGGGGTCAGATGATCTTGGTGTGAATTGTCGCAAATATTTATTTATTTATTTATTTATTATCTTTGCTAGCTAAAATTATGAAAAAGTAAAACGAATTTTAGAAGTAGGTACATTAACCAAGACGCCAATTCTACTAGGTTTCAGTATACCGCGCAGATATCGAGCTGACCTTGGACTAGAAAGCACCCGTGTGTTTCCACCCGCGGCCTTGAGTCCGCCCAATGCGCGTCACATTACTTTATTGATCGTCTAATTAAGTTTTATGGCTTATACCCAGAAAATTATGTGAAGAAAATTTGAATGTGCCTCGCACGACCACTAACATCTACTGCACTGCTCTAAAATTAGTTAAGTAATACATTTCGTTTAATTAATCAAGGAATAATAATCAATCTATTAATAATAATAGAAACTACATTATTTATTGATATTGGATATCATGTAACACTGCAATTTTTGACAATAAATTAAGTAAGTTAGTTGTAGAAATACGATGGAACATCTCAACTAACTCAAGGGCAATTATTATGTATCTTGTTGCCTACCAAGTATTGCGTCTCCGTTCAGTTCTCGTTCCATTTTTTTTACCTAATTTCTTATTAATTTGAGACCTAGTCAAATTGAATAAAGGCTAAGTTTAACCAGTTTGTAAGGAAACGCTGCCGGCCATATTGATGTTGTCAGAAAAGAGTTTTTTCCTATGTGGTAAGTTATTCGTATTTTTGAAGCTTAATTTACTATAGTTAGTTCTTTTCTTAGAGTTTTTCTTTGTATTCAGCGCGGTATTGTATTAGCAAGCATGCCTGCGGCCGGATTACAATCCCCCGCCACCGTGACAGCGCGACCGTTTACGGTACTAAAATGCTCTCTTCATTTTTTAGTAAGTAGTAAGTAGTAGTAGTTTCGTAAGCGGTTACTGCAGCTCTTTGAAGGCGTGCAACACCAGAAGTATCACTACTGAGTTGCAGGTCTCGAAAAGCTAGAGGAACTTTCTGGCTAAAACAGCGGCTGGAGCGTTCCGGGAGCAGGATTTTACCGGTCTTACTTAGTATTTGACGCACCGCTTCCGCACCGCTACCGCGCCGCTTCCCGCCTTTGTACCGCTCTGTGTGTGCTGCGCTTATTTAACAATACTTGTATAAACAATGTCAAACCACAGCAAGCTGAGTACCTACACAACCGCTAACCTGCGAGCTTACTTTCCAGCTATTAAGCTGATGTGTTACCGTGAAGTGTCGGTATTTGAGTCTTGATAACTCGAGACAGACGCCCGGTGAAAAAAACTGTTGCACCCTACCCTAAATTTATACATTGTAATTCATATTTCATAAACTTTATTTGCATAAGAACATGGTATTAACAGATGTGCATAACATAGTATAAAGTATGAGACATGTATTGCCAATTTTTTAGCATGCAAATCTTGACCCGGAGAGTAATAAATAATTATTTGACAACATTCCAAATAATAATGTCACACTGGAACCAAACAAAACAAAGAGAAATAGAACTTAACTATGTATATTTAATCTAATATGGCTGGATCAGTAGTAAATTAATTAAATTGTAAAATTATTAAGAATGTCAGACTTAGAATCTACGGTCAATGAATTCTTCAATGTCATAGATATTATTAACAATGAGCCAATTATATAATGAATGCATTCAGAGTGAGATATTTTATGTCAGAGGGAACTTTATTATAAATTGTGACACACATTGCTCACACAATTCCTCTTGTACTTATCTGATTTAGGAATGATGCTTAGGACCAGTCTTTCTCTCTTTTCAGTCTACTGTTCATGTCTTTGGCTTTCATTAAAAGTTCATAACTTTTTTTTACAAAACAGCAAATTTCGTAAATGTTCATAACAGGTAGTGGTTGCAGATTAAGATTCCTAAAAGCTTGTCTGCGAGAATCGCCTGGGGGAATACCACATATAGTTCTGATGCATTTCTTTTGAGCTACAAATAATATATTCTTATCCGTACTATTTCCCTATACTATAATTCCATAGCGCAGTAAAGATTCATTATATGCATGGTAAGTCGTGACTACCGTTTGTATGTTATGACTTACCTAATTTTGTTTTGTGCATAAACGAAACTATTGATTCTATTGCAAAGTTATCCACCTGTAATTTCCAATCTAAGTCTTGGTCACGGTAATATTATTACCGTGTCTTGGTCAATAATAACTCCCAAAAATGTAATATGTGTAATTTCTTTTATTCTATCAATGTTTGATTCAAAATTGCAATAAGTATGTTTAGATTTATTAAATTGAATGAAATTGGATTTAGCGATATTAAATTTAAGGGAATTTGGGTCTAGCCATTTTATTACGTTGTCAATAGTTTTGTCAATTTCGATTTCATGTTTACTAATAGAATTGTCAGTTTGTTACTCAATACAATGTATTAGTTTAGTCAGAAAATATCAATAAAGGATAACATTCGCCGTGACAGAGTTAGGGGAACAGTCAGGTCTCTTGAGTTTACATATATCACTTGCTCTTTACGCAACCTAACTGACATCATGTGTCTGCACATGTGATTTGATGGATGCTTGGTTTGCATTGCCTTTCTTGTGATAACAGTTCAGTTCTGTTCAGTTCTGCATGTTTTTACGTTGCAAAATAAGTATTTGGCAAGTACCATGGCAACTCTCTTGCGCCATTGGATACGGTAATAACCGAATTACAACTAATGTTTTTATTCACTAGATAATATTTATTAGGTTCATACCTAGTAATCGGAATAATATTTATTGATAAATGGTTATGATACTACAATTTCTAACAGACAGTGACCATTTTAGGTGATACATAGATTGTAGCAATCTTCCATTCCTTATGATTCTTATATAATTAAACTATCTTCAATTTTTTTTCTACGTGGCATGCATTGTTAGCCGCTGATGGCTCTCACAATTTTACCGGACAAGTCCCGAGCGGAAGGCTCTCAACCCTGAGATTTAAGTAACGTGCCTAAGGGTGCCCCAATGGAGGACACGAACCTCGGCTTAGGGCGTTACTGGGAGATGGCAAACGAACGTAGTCTAGTATCACTGCATCATAAGACATCCAATAGTCATCATGCTAATCACGGAGCTGGTGATTGGTCAACTGGGGAAACTGATTTCATCTTGCTGATTATATAATCAATTTTTCCTTAGCCTCACGGCAATGCCAACGGACGAATTATGGATGCAACATGGATGGCAAACAAGCTAGTAGACCTGATTGTAAGCAGCTGCTGCAGCTTGAGAACAGATGCAACTAGGTCGTCTGTCCACCTTGCGGGTGGGTGTCCTACGCTGCGTTCGCCTTCAAAGGCTCTCTTTTCTGTAACTTTTCCACCACAGCAGAACTTTATCAGGTCATGTCTTCACCTTGTGGCATCCGCGGTTCGATTATCAATCTATCCATTACACTGTTCAGCATCATCGAAAATCAGTTCTATGCACTGTTTGCCCTACTCATTATCAAGTATTAACCAGATTACTTTTTGACTTAACAAGTAAGATAAGATATAGTTGTATTATGTGTTATTTTGGTCATAACTGGAATTTGCCCTTTGGACTTTGGCCGTCTTTTATCTTAATCTTTAAAGGAATAAAATATTTATAAACCAAAGTACACTATGTCATCGACTTAAACACGTTTATGAGTAAGCTTTTTGTTGCATTTACTTACGAGAAGATCCTGTAAATTCACACAGGCACACTTTGCTTACCAAATTCCGCCTAGTAATACTTATTCAACATTCTTAGCTATGCAGCTCTGTTAGGCTGCTTTTTCACTAGAGTGCAGCAATACTGCGAGTATGTGCAAGCTAAGCTACAAAATTATTAGACCGTTTCCACAAGCTATGTGATGTAAAAGAGCGAGTAAGATGTGCTACGAAGATACGCGTACGCAAGGTAGCTGTGCGAGGAAGATGCGCAGCTCGAGCTCTGCGATGTATCGACAGTAAGGAAGGCAAGCACAACACACATTCATAGCACGCCCATGTGTCCTAATAACATATCATAGTAGAACCCATTTCCACTAGAGCTATGCTATGTGGACCTATAATGTGATTGGTGGATATTAATCGCATCCACGGCAACGTAGTATGCTACATCTCTGGCGAAAAAGCAGTCGTAGTACCTGGATACTTGAAATAAAAATTGCTTGTAGATGAGTCAAGGATCCGACAATCTCAAGGTATACCAACACCATCACAAGAGAACAAAGGAGAGAACCAGGAACTCCAAAGTGAAATTACTTTCAAAAGTGAAGCACGTTTATACCACAATGAAAATAATAAAAATGGCTCAATAATTGCGGAATTGATCAATGGTCCGGACAAGGTGACCAACAATCTGAAGTCTGCCATTTGTGAGGCAACTTGCGCGTGCGTCAGTATAGCAAAAAATATAAGTATGCGGGGTAAATATTTTAATTCTGAGTTGAATATCACTTAAGTTTTTAGGTGTCAACCTAGACTTGAAGGCACTTGAAGGTAGTCAACGATGTTATACAGGCTTATACAGGATGTCCAGAAAAGTAAGGGTCATATCAAAATAGCGCTTAGCTGGGGTCATTTCTGGCCTTTTTAACCGACTTCAAAAAAAGAAGAGGTTCTCAATTCGACTGTATGTTTTTTAGTCCGATTCCTAACCGTTGTAAAAGTTATGATCAATTTTAGCTTTTTCATAAAATTGCTTAAGTCCAAACAAAAATAATTCCTTACAAAAATGTATCAAATATACCAACTTTTTTTGCCAAAAGATTGGTAGACGGTATAGTCTTACTCTAACCAATTATTTTAATGACCTACAAAACATGTGTCAATTAAAAAAAAAGCACACGAAAAATACTGAAATTCAAATAGACTTTAACGCCACCAGTCCGTAAAATCAATTTTGATACGTAAACAAAAGATCTTCTATTGTGTCTGGTTATGAAGCACTGTGTTAATACTCATATTTACCACATGAAAAATTATCAATACCCCTACTATGAGTTTACCGCAAGTAAACTACGATGGTTAGCAACAGCACAAATTACGCATGCGGCGCATGCGCACGCACACAGACACAGTGAGTTTACACTGGCGATACCAATGAGCACTGTCTTGAGTGTTTTTGTTTTTGTCGAACTTGGTGCAATTCTTCACATGATGAATTTTGTTTATGGCCGGTTCTATCATGTAGGTTTAACCTACCTACTTCATGTTAAAAATTCAGAGCAAATATAGTAGTAGCCCTGGGCGGTAACGCAAGTTTAGGAAAAAGGCGCGAGCGGTCCTTCTGTAAACTCTTTATTTTTTGACCACAGCAACTTGTACAGCATTTTTAGTTACATCACCATTCAACAGAAGCGCGCTACTGGACTTCCGTACAAAAACTAGACAACAGACGCGAGCACTGCCGCGCATGCCTAATTTGTGACGCTAGCGACTGTCATCGGCGTGAACACATGGCAGGTAGGGGTACTGTGACAGTAAATGCCATGCATAAAGATGCGGTGGTGCCAGATAACTGCTGGCTGGCTGGAAATCATCATCATCATCATCCGTGCGGTCTATCCCGGTTGTGAACCCACACTGGTGTGTGGGGTCCCAGGGCCCGCCTTTCTTATTTTCTTGGCCCACTTCGCGCGGTCTTGTGCATCCTCAGTGGTGACTCTGACTGGCTGGAAATAAAAGATCAGAATACTTTTTTTTGCTACGCGCAGTTTAGGGAATGAACTCAACTACACACATCAAAAGTGTCTAGGGATCAACATATATTTTTGCAATAACTTTTCTCCTGATTGATATTAATTAAAATTTTCATTAAGGATTCATCTAATAAAGTGTTTTTTCATTTGTCTACAGTAACGATAAACCAAGTCACCTGTGCATTAATAAAGAAATTTGCCATTTTCCTAATAAAGGGATTTTTGACATTTGAACCACTAACATTAAAGTTCGAAAAAAAGACTGAAATAACAGTTTTCTTTAAAATTTTATTGGGTAACTTAAACAATTAATAATCCGTGTTTCTACCGCGAACCCTAACAACACAAGAACATCGGTTTGGCATACTCAAAATGAGTTCATCCAAATCACGCTGTGGAATGGCCGCCCATGTTCGTTGCAACAACAAAAAAAGGTCTTCTTGCGACTGGATACCCTCCATATTCGGCAGAGCTCTTCTCTGTAGCATATCCCATGCAAGCTCAATCGGGTTCAAGTCTGGCGACTGAGCAGGCCAGGGCAGGACATTGATGTTAGCTGCGGCGAGAGTCTGTCTTACAACTCTTGCGGTGTGCGGTCGTGCATTATCATGCATTAACTGAAATAAGGGACCGATTTGCACTTGTAGAGGAACGATGACGTCTGATACAATCGTCTCAGCATAAATTTGAGCGTTGAGGTTGCCTCTGATCCAAATCAACTCAGTTCTTCCGCCGATCTAAATACCCGCCCATACCATGATGGTTCCACCACTATAAGGATGGACTTCCTGGCAGGATTTTAATCGCTGTTGGCGTCCAGGGGTTCTCCAGTGTCGTATACGTCTTGTATCCGGTCTCATACCAAAACGAGACTCATCAGAAAAGCACACGAAACGCCATTGTTCTTCTGCCCAATTTCTGTGTTCAAGAGCCCATAGATATCGAATCCTACGATTGTGCATTGCTATAGGTGGTACCCTTAGCGGTCTTCGGGAATGAAGGTTCACTTCATGCAAGCGGTTTCTGACTGTTTGGTCGCTAATTAAGTTACCTGAAGAGTGATGAAGCCTCACGGCTAACATCATGGCGGTTATTGTTGGAGCTCTTCGAGTTGTGATTTGAATGTATAGGTCTTGTCTCCGTGTGGTGCAGCGATACCGTCCTCCATGGCGCTCAGCCACGGTACCAGTGCTTCGGTAACGTGTCCAAAGTCGACTGATAACACTCTAACTTGTATTCAGAGCTAAAGCCACAGTACGTTGCCGGGAACCAGCTTCTATCATTCCCACGGCTCATTTCGCATTTTGAGCATTTCTTCCCGGCTTAAATGACGTCGCCGCTCCATAATAACGTTGGTTTTAATCAGTAGTAGGGAAACAGTAGCACTAATAATGTCTTCAATGCGTTGTATGTTTTTATAGGGAAAATATTGACAGCTGATTTTCATCTTTTACTCTAATTTGATAGACAGTTCCTGTTTCAAATTATGAAATGCACCAAAAAGGATCCATATAAATTTATAAAATCATAAATTTATTACAAAGCCACATCTCAATCTCAAGAAATCCGCATAAAAATGCTTGATCCCTAGACACTTTTGATGTGTGTATTATTGAGGGCTAGCCAGAAGCAACACGCTACTTTTGTTGCGACCTGTCAGATTTAAAAACTTATGGAACTGACATCAAAATGTCCTTTAAATTAGACGAGTGCTAATGTCATTCTCGTAAATTTTTCCTTTTGACATGACGAAACGAAAGGAGCGTGATGCTCTTGCCTAGGGCCTCTTGTCTGATCTGTTTCAATGACTGTTGTCAATGACTGCTTTCTCTTTTGAGTAGGAAATTACAAAAAGCAAAAGTCAAGGAAATGAAGAAGCTCGTGTATATGAGCACGACACACACTGGCAGCTGTTTATTAAGGTAAATGATTTGGAAAACTAACGAATTTTTCCTCAGAAAGAATCTAAAAAGATTTTTTCCCATACAACCAGTAGATATTCGTTTAGTGGCTTAGTTAATATTATCTTGTTTTGCCTTTTCACACACAGCTTTTTGCTTGTAAGGTCATGTCCAATTTATCGTTCAAAAATAACTTTAATTATGAATTACAACTTAACTATTCATTTGTAGTTTTAATTTTTTCCATTGTGTCTTTTGCTATTGGTTTGTGTTCTTTTGGTTATTTTTATTTATATGTGATGGTTTGCCAATTAATTGTTAATTCTATTTTAATGACGTGTAAACGGATTCATATAATTTTTGAGCAATGTTCTCAGAGGAAACTCCATTCAAAGTTCATTAAACAACACTTTGCTATAATTTCATTGATAGGCGTTAGTTAAGCAGACTTTTTAAATAAATAAAACTGTATTGTACTGTAATTTAGGTATAAAACAATAACATTGAAAGTATAATTTTGGCAGACACGACACGACCCTTTTAGCGTGGTGGTTAGAGCGCGCTGGTTGAAACGTAGAGGGTTAACGGCTACCATTCCCACAATTGGTTTTACGCTGTACTTAACCGATTATTTTGGATGTGTTTTGATGATGTATTGTAGACTAATGATTAAAATTGTAAACAGCAAAAATATATTGTGAGCAGTGCTACCTATTTAAGGGGAAATGACGTACATTACATTTCTCTCACCGTCACTGGCCAATTTTATGATACCTCAGAAAATTTACGTCATTTCTCCTTTTTCATAACTTTATAAAGTATTGTAGAGTGAAGTATATATAGTTCATATAGCCTAATACACTAACAGGATATTTATGTAAACTTAGATTTCAACTAGGCAATATTCTTCATCATTGAAATCAAGTCGTCGATATTTGCCAAACACGGGTTGGTGTCTTAGGCAAAAAAATATGAAAAATCTAAAAACTGCCATTTTGTTTGAACTGGGATTTGAACCCTCTTTGTTTTCGTTCAGGACACGCGCAGTCACAATCGATCATTGTGATTCAAAAAAAATTGCTGAAATGATTTTGCATTTTTATTTCACATTCAGTAGTTCTTAGGCAATGAACAAATTTTAGATTTTTACGACATTTTCAGAACATTGTTGTCTGAACAGCTGCGCGCCCGTTTATTTACCGATCATCGCTCCCACCTTAAATCAACCTATAGGAACTGCAAACACCGTTATCAACTATTATCTTAGGATATTTATAGTATAACATAAACATACACACATCAACATGGTCTAGGGATATTTCAATTAAACCTAAATAACTAAAATTCTATACTTTTTCTTAAACACATTAAAATAAACCTTGTTTATTAGCCTACCTAATCTGATAAATAAACTTTTAGATAAAGTTTAATTAAGGAAAAAACTTAGAAGAAGAGGAAAAACTCAGACAAAATTTCAATCTTAACTTTATTTTGAAACATCAAAACCTAAACAAAATAACAATTTTTTTATAAAAATTGTTGAAAACTTAAAATTAATAATCCGTGGGTCCACCTAAGACTCTCCTGACACATTTGCAGCGGTTCTGCATACTCAAAACAAGGGTGTCAATATCCTGTTGTGGAATACTGTCCCAAGTCCTGCTAAGATGCAAGAAAAGCTGGTTTTCATGCACAATATCTTGAGGGGAATTCCTAAGAGCTCTTTTCTGAAGCATATCCCAGGCATGCTCAATAGGATTTAAGTCAGGGGATTGTGCAGGCCAGTCTAAAGCTTGGATATCATGCTGTTGTAATCAACTCGTAACGATACGCGCCGTATGTGGACGGGCATTGTCGTGCATTAGCTGCAAATTTTGTTCCATTTGCTGTCTGTGGGGCAAGATTACAGGCTCTAGCACCTCATCTCTGTATTTTAGAGCAGTCATATTGCCTTGTATCCAAACGAGGTCCGTTCTACCGCCGAGACGAATTCCTGCCCAAACCATAATCGTGCCACCTTGATATGCATGAACTTGTTGTGGGTGCTGCAGTCGATTGCAACGTCCAGGTTCTCTCCAAACGCGTACTCTTCGCGAATCAGGATGAAATCCAAACCTGGATTCATCAGTGAAAAGCACAAGTGACCATTGAGAATGGTTCCAGTTTTCGTGTGCAATAGCCCATTGTAATCTTCTACCTCGATTGCCTCTCCTTAGCGCTGGTACCCGAAGTGGCCTACGAGCACGTAGGTTGACTTCATGCAGTCGTCTTCTCAAAGTTTGACCGCTTACCAGCAAACCATACTCTCTCTGTAGCCTTTGAACCAATTGCATCGCCGTTATATTTGGTTGACTTCGTGCAGCATTTACTATGAATCGGTCCTGTACATGTGTTGTAATGCGTTAAGGTCCTCAGTGCCGTTCCACCACTTCCCCCGTGACACGATAACGTGACCAAAGCCTGGATATAACGCTCTGACTGGTCCTCGTGGCTTCAGAAACCGCAATTTGGGTAACGCCAGCTTGAATCATGCCCACTGCTCTTAACATTTCATTCCTGGTCAAGTGTCTACGTGGCATGATTAAATGAACACCGGAGATGCGTTTGACAAAGATTAATAGTAATTTATGGAGTTTTAATCAAGTTAGAAGTTCGTGAAGATTTATTTCTTTGGAAGAAATTCAATGAATGCGAATTTAATCTGTAAACAAAACCTTTTATATACAAATTTGAATTTAAAAAATTTTAACAAAAAAAAAAACCAACTGCAAAATAAACTGTTCCAAAACATAGCACTAAAAAGTAAAGAAATAATTGCGTATTCTTCTGAAACTTATACGATAATATAATGTAGGTACAATTATTGTTATTGTTGGAGTCGGTGTCAGCCAAGGAAACACTACAATATACCTAGAAATATACCTATTTCTTACATATCACGTTTACGTATGTATGTAGGTAGTTACAAACCTACATTGGCTGACACCGACTCCAACAATAACAATAATTGTACCTACATTATATTATCGTATAAGTTTTAGAAGAATACGCAATTATTTCTTTACTTTTTAGTGCTTTGTTTTGGAATAGTTTTTTTGCAGTTGGTTTTTTTTTTGTTAAATTTTTTGTTTATTTTTTGATTTTCAGTGAATAGTTCTTATTTATTTTATACATCGAAAAAGTATCGTCCAATTGCTCCTAAGAATTGAAGAGTTCCGTTACTTTGTCATGGAATGGATCCCATAATCAGAACCTAACACTCATCAACCTACCCTTGAAGTAGGTATATACTTTCCAATAAAAAAAGAAGCATCGAAATCGGTTGGCGTGATAATGAGTTATTGGTCAATTTGTCGCGCATATGGTTTATCTAGATTTAAGACTTATATGGATTTCCCATGGATGCCACTGCCAGAACTGGACTGGACCAAATTAGAATGGGACCACACGGGCAACATCAGCTTTCAAATAAAAAAAGAAGTATCAAAATCGGTTGGCGTAATATTGAGTTACCCGTTCATTTGTCGCACATTTTGCCTATCTAGATTTAAGACTTATATGGATTTCCCATGGATGCCACTGTTAGAACTGGACCAAATTAAAATGGAACCACACGGGCACCATCAGCTTTCTAATAAATTAAGAATTATCAAAATCGGTTGGCGTAATATTAAGTTATTCGTCCATTTGTCGTCCATTTGTCGCGCATTTTGTCTATCTAGATTTAGGACTTATATGGTTTTCTCATGGATGCCACTGTCAGAACTAGACCAAATTAAAATGGGACCATTCGGGAAGCACCAGCTTTCAAATAAAAATAGAATGATTAAAATCGGTCCACCCAGTCGAAAGTTATGAGGTAACAAACATTAAAAAAAAACATACAGTCGAATTGAGAACCTCCTCCTTTTTTTGAAGTCGGTTGAAAAGGAACTTAATAATGTTTTTATAATCTGTCATTAATAGTTTTTTTGTAAGGCCAGTACTTTTTAAGTTATTTAAAAGAGTTTTATCTATCCCCAGACCATGTTGTTGTGTGTATGCATGCACATGACCAAAGCGTAACACCAAGGATATTATCTCTGTACGGTATGCGATCATTTAGCTAGTTGAGTCGTCTTTTGCGAACATCTTATATTTCGCATAATAATTTATATTTATTTGATATAGTAAATTATTTTTGTGAATTAGCAATATTAAAATCATGTTTGAAATTATTAAAGTTCTGAGTGTTTACATGACAGAGTGTTTCTAAACAACTGGTGTTTATCTAAGTACTTTTGTTATCACAGTTTTATCGCATTTCTGATATTGATTAAGTAAATACACTCCGCATTTAGATTCAGTTGTATTTAGTGTGCCTTAGTACACAAAAGCCGGATTCTAAAATGTAAGTGTTGCAACTAAGTCCTTTTTCTTATCATCATGTAGCCTTCTAATAAGAAAACTGAAGCATCAGCCTGAAATGTACAATTGTGTTATAAATTAATGTAGAAGACTTAATTAATTTAAAAGACATTACTTTTCTTTCCATTTAATTTTCGAAAAAAAATCACTTTCATTTTAATTTCCGCAGTATTCGAAAAACACTGAGGCTTGTAATGATACTGTTTGGTTTTTGCATCGATATAAAAATTACTTGGTACATTGATATAAATTACGATTACTTAAGTTCATTACTAAAACGCACTGTTAACAAACTAGATATTAACTTCAAGATTCGGTTTAAGATGAGCCAAAAAGTGCATTAAATCAATTAATAATAATGATTGTCCCCATAAGGCAAAGGCCTCAGATCCCGCATATCGGCACCAAACATAAAAATAATCCTTTTGCAAGCCTACAATTTAAAAAACTAACGTGTTCCTCGCAATCGCACTTTGGCCAAAAATAGCAGTTTATGGCCATTCCCAGACTAATGTCCTCAAAGATGCTTCATGGAGTTTCATTCAAAATTACGATTTTAAAATGATTAATTTAAGTATTTGCTTTATGATTAAGATGATAATAATAATAGTAACCCTGTCGTCGTTATCCAGTTTTACGGAATTGGCAATCACTGTGCGAGGTTCGATGTGAGTTTTTACAATAGCCTCAGTGAAAACTCATCACGTAAACATTTCTAACAGTTTAAGGATACCCATCAACGTCAGAAACAGAAAGCTCGAAAAAACATAATTTTCAACCTGAGTAGTTTTAATTTTATTAGTAAATTGATAAAAACACAATATTAAGACCCTCTATGGCTAGAGGTGAACATTAAATATTTTTTACAAATTAGTAATAACCTAATTTAGTACGTTCGCCAATTGCGGATTGATAATCCTGATTAAAAATCAAAAACACACAGTAAGTCCGATCTGGGAACTGAACTTAGGACCCTAGACTTCTTGCTTGTGAATTCGTGGGAAACTGTTTACTCCATGAAAAATATTATTTTCAGCTTTGATTCCAAAATCAAAGACTTGATTGCGTAGGTTAGAAATACGATCCTCTCCGATGTTTGTCACTAACAGAAGACCTGTTCTAAATAATAGTCCACGCAGATTCCATTCAGGAGCTTGGCTGGTCGCCAGATACAGATGTAATCACCTCGTTCATAGTAAACAAAATTTCAGTATTTGACTAACAGTGTACAGTTTAGTTAAAGTGGTTCTGTAAAACGTACGCAAACAAGAACATGTACGTGTCACAGTGTAAACATTTTTCAGTTACCTTAGTTTTCCCTATTGAAAGCCATTTCCAGTTAGTGCACTTGATACATCTATATGATTAAAAAAAAGTTAGGTTAGGCAAAGTGATTCGTAAAGCTTCTTTTGCACAAACGGTATCAGTTTAGGTGCTTATCTTCAAGCGAACTTGAAATTTAAGCATTAGACGGTAGAATACTTAGGTACACACGACAGTACTTCGAGAGGTACAAGTGGGCACCTTAAGCTGCCTGCCAGTGCATTGCAATGGTATTTTACAGTGTAGACCCGCTTAAAGTTGATTCTGAAATTCAATGAGTCTGGAAAAGAAAACAGTCTAGAGTCAAACGCAGCTAAAATAAAAAAATAGCTGACATTATTATGATAGCGGTTTCACGCATCGAAAAACTGAACGCGCGTAAACGGGCTTATTGCGGCGTTCGCTCTAACCGGTAGTGCAATGGTAAGTCAGTATCTATATAGATTATACGAAAGCTCGTTGACGCGCTTATGAGCAATAAGCGCGTCAACGCTTGTGCGAGGTGTGGCAAAAAGCGCGCCCTGTACGCGTCTTCATGCACACCCACAAACCAGCTTATACGCGCGAATAAAACGATAGTCTGAAACCGCTCTAATGAGTCTATGGTACTAAGCTTTAGTGTGTTACAGTTGACTGACTTCACTCATGAGCCTATTTTTTTGAAACGATAAATTTTTTGAAAAAATGGTTTACAAAACTAGATTTGTACGTTCTCATGTCAAGTACATTGACATTATGTTTAATGGATTAGTGCTGCAATCATAGGCTTAAAAGATAATTAACATACTTATGTTATCTTTGGTGTAACTATTGTGTAGGTACCTAAATTATAGTGTTCTATCATATTCGTAAGGCATAACAAATTCATTTATTTTCAACCAATACTAACAAGATCAATTGGTATAAAACTTTCAACTATAACCCACTTGAAATCTATGTTAGTAAAACAATAGACCTAAAGAATAGAATAGAAGAACTAAAGTCTGCGACCGTAGCCCTGCGGGTTAGTGAGTTGAAGTGCCGGGCACAGAGCGTGGCGTGGAGAACTGATGGCCGTTGTTAGGGTTGGAAACTTCTAAATTGGAGACCCTTCGATGTATCGTAGGGTGACTGGACGACCTGATAAAGATCGCTTGTGGATTGACTGGTAGCAATTTATTTACAGAAATAATGGACATTTAATGTCATATTTTATCTTTTAGTTCTAATACCAATCTGTAATGTTTTGTTCTGTGTGAAATTTTATCCCATCTCACTGCAGAATTTAAATTAAATGTAGTCTAATGCGTACCTTCTAACTGCTCTACAACATATATTGAAAACTATTGGCTGAAGCGAATTGTCGCATTTTATAAAATGCTAATCCAAACTTTGAAGGTACTTTGTGCTCAATAGAAAACAACCAATAATAAATTGTAAACTCTTAAAATATACTTAATCTCCATTTTATTTGATGCACATAAATTCATTATCACCGTAGTCACTGTTCATCAGCAAAACTTTTATTTGGTACTTAGTAGATAACTTTAAACATATTTACGATACGTCATATTCACGATAACATAATTAAAAAAAAAAAAAAAATGATAAACGTTACCTTAGACTAGATATGTGTGCATGTGATAGGTTACTTTTACTGTTCAAATTTCATAAAAGAAATTAATAGAAGGTTTTGCTCACTCATTTAGTAGGTTCAGAAAACTTTTTTTCTACCTCGTAAAATCCCAGAGTCCCATCTGCTAGATTGACGACGCTTAAAAATTATATATTTTGATCTTTCACCCTGCGAGATCTGATCGAAGGGGTTTGAACATTTTTGTATGGAAGCTGGCATAGCCACCAACCGCTATTTTTTTTCAATGTTTCTGCGCATAATAAAAGTGGTATATTTAAAAAGAGAACACATTAATAATAAAAAAAATCTAAAAATTATGGTACCCTGAAGTGTCAAGTTTTCGAGTTATTTGAAAGATCGATTTGAAAATAGTGATTATTAATTAAAAATCTACATTTCAGGACATTTGAACGGTTGGTTATGTGTATTGTCGTATTTTTATTGAGTATGCATTTGTAAGTGCTCAAAATATTGAGGTTTATGTGGTTTTCACGTGAGAAGGTCTTCGGTAAAAAATCTACAAAAAGATTTCAAATTAATATCAAATGGACTTTATAGCATAGGCGAAATACAATTTTATTGGTGACAGCATGCACAGGATCGGTAAATAGTGACCTTATCGCTTTGAGCGCTATCTTCTAGACGACTCTGGGATGTGGGGAAGAAGGTATCATACAGTTCAAATGTCCTAAAATCGGTTATTTGTTAACAAAATAATACGAAAAGCACCATAATTAATAGATTTCATATCGATTTTTACCTTCAAGTAACTCGTAAACGTAACACTTTAGGGTAGGTACCATTAAATTAGACATTTTTGGTTGGTTATATCCTCCATATATGCTACTTTCATTGTGCGCAGGAACTTAGAGAGAAGAAAACAAAATGGCCTATGCCACAAAGGTTCAAACTCCTTTCTGTTACCTAAACCTTAGCAGTTTTGCGGATATTTTTTTAACGTCAAGGCCCACTTCCAGCTGTTGACCAATACAAGCTAATGACAATTTTTGGGTAAAAATCTGAACTTCAGTTAATCAGCGATTAAAGCATACTCGTACAGAGGAGTTCACATCAATCTTTACATAGGGACCTATTTTGCAATGGTTTAGTAAAGGTTGATGTGAATGCCTCTGTACCTAATATGTTGAACCTTACAATAACCCACTTCGGAGCAAAGGCCTCCATCATTGAAATCAAGTCATCGCTACAATAAGTAGTTATTAGGATTAAGCTTAATTAAAGTAAAGTAAAGTAAAAAATATCTTTATTCATATAGACTTATAAAAAGTACTTATGACATGTCATGTAACAAAAAAAAAATTGTAGCAAAAATATACTGAATAAAAATAAACTTACATAAAATAATACTATGATAGTTCATATCATAATTAAATATAATGTGACTCTACCACCGGTTCGGAGGTTGTTTCCGATCGAGAAGACTCCGGCAAGAAACTCGATGGTTACTCTTTTCAATCTTGTTTTTATACACAAAAATGGAATTGACAGAGTAAAGTCATAACAAAAAAGTGTGCAGAGGAGCAAATTATACCTAAGATGACCACAAATTCTTATCATTTAAGAAATCGTCAACACTATAATAACCCCGCTTCATTAACTTAGCTTTAATTTGTGACTTAAACTTGTGAAGAGGCAGTTCAACAAGAGTTTGCGGAATCTTATTAAAATATTTTACACATTGACCAACAAATGATTTTCCTACCTTATGCAGTCTCAGACTGGGAGTTACGAGCTTATTTTTATTTCTGGTATTGAGTTTATGAACATCACTGTTTTTCTTGAAGAGATGCAAGTTTTTACGGACATATACTACATTATCATAAATAAATTGAGAGTACACAGTTAAAATATCTATCTCTTTGAATACTTCACGAAGCGAGTCGCGTGGTCTAAGGTGGTCTAAACACCATTTATCATTCAAAATCATACAAAAATCACCAGGCTAGGTGATCACAATTCACCCGATCTGTTCTGGAAATTCGAAAACACATTTTGTCCAGCCTTCAAACAATAATTTGGAACTCAAGCCTCTGGTTATCTGCGGGCCTAGTATGCGCGCCTCACGAGAAGAGTAGACAAAAAATCCTCCAATCAAATTTCGCCATTGCTCGATTTTATCGACAATAACGAGCAGGGGCGCGCGTTTTAGGCCCGCTGGTTGAGCACTCTTACGGCTCACCACATAACCGAATTTAAAAAGGCGTTCAATAACGAGCAGGGGCGCGCGTTTTAGGCCCGCTGGTTGAGCACTCTTACGGCTCACCACATAACCGAATTTAAAAAGGCGTTCAATAACGAGCAGGGGCGCGCGTTTTAGGCCCGCTGGTTGAGCACTCTTACGGCTCACCACATAACCGAATTTAAAAAGGCGTTCAAAAAATAAAAACATATCTCGGTATGGCGAAATGGGGGTCGACCAAGAGCCATAGGTGGATTTTCACCACCAACACGTTACCAACTCAGTGTTTCCGTTCGTTTCAGGGCGGAGGAGCCTCTGGCGATCGTGGCCGCGCGCATCGTGTATGAGTTCATCACCATGCTCGTGGTGATGAACTATGAGATCCTCAAGGCGATCTACTTGTGGTTCATGCCGCCGGAACCTAAGGATGTCACAGACGACATTATATTGGTAAGCAAGTTAGGTTGAATAACTATGAAATACGACGTAAAGCGGTGATTTCAGCACTGAATAGCTGGGATTTAGCAGCCTTACTATTGACAGATAAGGCTTGAAAATACCTTCAACCGGGTTTAAAAGCAAGCAGATATTTTATTTTTAACGCCACATGGTGAACGGTTACCGCAGCCGGTGGACAATGTGGACATTGTTTCTGAGTCTTATACTACTTTCGCCGTATGAAGATATCCCTGACAGTTCATAATTGTCAGTTAAAGTGCTGTAACGAATGTAATTTAATCGAGTTGGCAAAGGAAATGGAATCAGATTTACCGATTTTGAATTTTTAAATAAATTCTTAATAAACGGGTTAAGGCTAATAATTGAACGCTGTATCTCGAAAATAATAGTTAAAAAATTGCACACAAGGCAGACTCACTGGTACCTATGTACTGATGCGAATGACGTGATTACAAATTACAAAATGGTAGCTCCTAATTATCGATGTTTTTGTCGATTCTGTAGTGTCAATACACTATTGAATGGCGTTCCTTTCCACGCATCAGGCGCTATAAAGATATATTAATTTACTTATATATAATAATACGTCATTTATTAACGTTTAATAATAATAACAATAATTTACTTGGTAAGATTCGAAAGAACAACAGTTTTTTTAACAGTTTATAACATTTTCTTTTGCCAGTTTCTTTTTATTTAGTTTCAAATAATATGCGTGATACGGAACAATAAGAGCTGTCAGGCATATCATCTTACAGTGAAAATAGTTTAATTAGGATCGCGACAGTCAACGTGGCTCTTTCTGATATTTTTATGTCAGCGGTCTTAGTCAGGCTATATCTGAAACGTATCACAACTAGTTACTTTGAAATTATCGAAGTCATATTATCATCCACCCTGGCCACACCTTCTCAAGCATCTGTCTAATACAACAAAAATGTTTTTAATAAAATATACAGGTGACATTTTCTCGTGTAGATCCACGATCAACCACAGGTCAAGTGTTATTCTAGGACAGTTATTCCTAAGGCAATAAAGGCCATTCTCCAACCACTCTGTTGCGCTTGATAATTGTACAATGAATTTATTGTTTTGTTAGCAGTTATCGTTTAATCCTGACTTTAATGATAAACTGTTACTAACCTTTACTCTGGGTAATTACGATAAAGAGTTAGGTAACCTAGCGCTCTAAATACTTAGATAAAATAGGCTATTATCCTTGGGCTAGTCAGGTCGGGGTTTTATCTAGCTACATATCGCGTAGAGTAAATTAAATGTAAATTTCAGTGGTATTGAGAAACATTCTCGCCCAAAAGTTAAAAGTTAAGAAATTATCATAAAAAGACAATGACATTTCTTCATGAACAGACATACCAACGAACAATAAAAAGAGGGGTGAATTAAAAAAAAAAGGAACTAAATAGGTCACTTTCTAACTGTGTAAATGTGGAATGTTTTCGGTAAAACCTATCTTTTTTTGGCTTATCAATTTTTATCTTATATTTTTCTCTGGTCTAGGATTTATAGAAATCCAAGATATAAATTGAGTTGTCAAAAACAAAATCTTTCGTTTTCACGATGAATGATGTTGTATGAATGCTGCCAGAGAATGTGAACCCTACAAATTATTGCAGCTCTGATTCAAGGTAATCACAATATTTCCAGATCACAGGCGCTGGCCATGGCATGGGTCGCGAGGTGGCGCTGCGGTTCGGCCGGCTCGGCGCAACGGTCGTCTGCGTGGACATCAACCCGAACTCCAATGAGGAGACAGCCAAGATGATCAAGGACGCGAAGGGGAAAGCTTTCAATTATGTGTAAGTTTCTTAAAGAATGGAAATTATGTCTCAGTCACTAGGCCTTCTCTTATAACTTTTAGATCTCCTTTGAAACTCAAACAAACTTGCTCAAACAAACTTATTAATAAAATGTGGGTTGCTTTTGTAAGGTTAGATAATAATTTTAGAGAACCTAGTATCTAGATAAACCTAACATAGGATTTAAGATACTACTAACCCAATATTTGTAAGTTTTGATATATGAAAATAAATAAATAAACATATAAATAAATAACTGCCTCTCAGCACTCCGTCTGACGCAGGAGACACTACTTTGTCACTTTATCTGGGTTCCAGTTCGCGACCAAGACCGGCGACAGAGACACAAGACACCCTACCTACACAATATGCAAAGCCTAACGGATACGTAAACAATGGTTTTGATCTCCTGATAAGATAGGTGGGAAATACCTCTCAAATAAACTAAGCCATTGCGTGATATTCTTACATTCGCAAAACCAAAATGTCCTTAGATTTGCATATCTTTTCTGAGCTAGGTAAAAGTGCTATAACCATGAAAAATATCGAATAACGTCATCTTTATTTCAGCTGCAACATCACCGACCGCTCTGCCGTTTTCGATCTAGCCGAGAAGGTCAAGCGAGACGTCGGTGACGTCACGATCCTCCTGAACAACGCTGGCGTGATGCCGTGCAAGCCGCTGCTGAGGCACACCGAAAAGGAGATCAGGACCATGAACGACATCAACGTGCATGGAGTTCTTTGGGTGAGTCGAATTGAAAGCTGCGAAAGAAACCGCTCTGCCGTTTCCGATCTGGTCGAGGTCGAGCGAGACATTGGTGACGTCACGATTCTGCTGAACAATGCCAGCGAGATACCGTGCAAGCCGTTGCCAAGGCACACCGAGAAGAAAATCAGGAGGTCTTTGGGTTAGTCTATTTTTCAGCTGCCAAGTTGTTCTGAGATGTTCGCTTACGAGCGAAAATGGTAAGAAATTCAGCTGCCAAACACAGCTTACCGCCGGGTTCGGTTTATTTGCAGCAAAACTAAGTCGAGTAAATGATAATCGAGAACATATTTTGAACTTGACAGCATTAACATTGACGGAACTAAGTTGGAATAAAAATAAAAAGTTCGAGAGCAGAGCAGAGATAACACTTCTGAGAAAGAAATACAATTGTGCCTGCGCTTTCAATGATACTAGATTTCACATCCTTGACACATCTTATTCAGGGTATCCAAGCGTTCCTCCCATCAATGCTGGAAAACAACAAAGGACACATTGTCTCCATGTCATCAATGGCGGGGCTCATGGGCCTGCGCAACATCGTTCCCTACTGCGGCTCCAAGTACGCAGTCAAGGGCATCATGGAGGCTCTCGCCATGGAGCTGCATGAAGACAGGACTAGGCCATCTGATGGGGTAAGTCAATCTGCATTTGAATTTACACCTAAGACGTTTCGTTTGCTAAGGTCCATTGACTGTTCCCAGTGATAGTTTTCCTGTCGTTTCAGAGATCAAGCGATTTTTGAACACTCGCATATTTTATTTAGAGGCATGGACCCTCAGAAATAAGTTGAGTGCGCTAGAACTCTCTATATGACTGCCTAGAAGCTGTAGAAGTTTCCTCTCATATGAAACAGAACTGTTGAAAGAAATGGAACAAACTACTAAATACAATTAGATTTAAACAACCCACTTTTCTATTTCTTAATCGTACTCGTAGCTTCGCAATTATCTATAACGTAACTGTAGGAAGCTCTTTGATAAATCTAAGCCTGTTGAGAAATCTATGGCGATTCCTAGAAAGTCCATCACAGGCGACCAGAGCCAGCTAAATCCTGCATCAAATAAACTGCCTTTGCCATAGACTCGTCTCCACTCAAGAACTCATTCTACACAATAGAGGTCCCTGGCTAAAGTCCCGTCGACTTGCTGATCCTCTCTACTACTGTAAATCACATTTGTCTTATTTTTGTTAGTTGTTATTTTCTATGTAAGTATGTATTTGGAAATATTTAAGTAGGTATGTTTATCAGTCTCTGATACCCATAGTAGAAGACTACAAGCTCTGCTTAGTTGGGGGTTAAATGATCTTGGTGTAATTTGTCCCAGATATTCATTTTTTATTAATTTTTATTTCCAGATCAAGTTCACAACAATCCACCCGACGATGGTGAACACTGGGCTGTGCCACAACCCTCGCATCCGCTTCAAGATGCTCACCAACGTGGTGGAGAAGGAGTTCGCTGCGGATCTCATCGTGGACGCGATAAGACGAGAGCACTACGAAATCACTATTCCTACTGACCTTCATTATGCTAATAGGGTGAGTTGATTATACCGTCCACCACCACCACCACAATGTAGACAAATTAACAATCAGTTAACCTTAGTAAAGTAACTAGCCTATATAATGTCCCACTGCTGGGCAAAGGCCTCCATCATTGAAATCAACTCATCGCTACAATTGATAGGTATATTGGCTTAATTATCACGCTTGCCTAATGCGTGTTGGTGATCTCAAACCCGGGCTGTTTCGAAAAATCTTTGCCTTACCTGGTAATTGGACCCGGGACCTCCTGGCTTCGGGCCGAGCTCTGAAACTACTCGGCCAATGTATCCTAATTTGTTTGTTCACTGGCCGTGGAAAAATAAATGCCAGGTCATGGGCAGTGAATTTATGCGCGTTAATTTGGCCTGTCAAACCTTTCAACCAATACCCCTGTGAGTTTACACCGATGACAGTCGCTAGCGTCAGCAGCAGTGACATTTTGGATGGGATTTCGGTACAGGGCCTCTAGTGAATGGCAATGAAACTAAAAATGGCATACGAATTGCTTTAGTTAACTATTGTAGTTTACATGACGGAAACTCATGGCAGAGATACTGTATATGAAACCCATAGTGCTCCATTTTTATTCACAAATTTGAAAACCTCTGCAGTATTTGGTTTTTCATGATGCAGAAACATACAACTTAAAGACAGAAGATTAAGAATGTTTTTTCATACACAATTATAAAATACAAAAATACTTATCACAACGTCTCTCTTTTCAACCGACTTCAAAAAAGGAGGACGCTCTATGTTCAATTTTAATATTTTTTATGTAAATCCGTCGATTTCTCCGCCATGTGCGAGCCGATTTTAAAAGATCGGTTTTGTTTTAAAGAGCGTACTTCTAAGGTTGTCCTATTTTCATCAAGTCAGGATGGGATGGGATTTCAGGGAAATCGAGGGAAACTTTATATGTATGTCATATAAACTCTTATAACTTTAATGGCTTACCAACTTAAGGAACAGTACTAGTTTCATCAAAACCGGTTTAATAGAACTTATGACATGTCAATTTTTTTTTAAATAAAAATGTTTTTATTCAAAAAAAAATATCTAGGTAGAGTTCATTTGTTACGATTTGGTAATTACTGCATTGTTTTTTTCAGTACGTTTACCGCCTGCTGCCCAGAAAGGCAGCGCTCGTGATGAACGACTTCTTCGGCACCGGACTGGACCCTCACGACTAACTCCACTATCTAGAACTGACAGCTAGTCTAGTTTTTAAGAGTTGTTATGTTATTTATTTCATAAGATTATTGTTTTACCATATGACAATTATCACTGGTGATATTTTATACAGAGCTTATTTTATAAATTGTTATTTAAACTTTCATAGCAAATATAACAAAGACAAAAAAACAAATGTGAAATTTTGACATCAATTTTGTATTTTTACTTACATCAGGGTACAAATTCTACATTAAAAATACCTACCTTATACCTAATATTGCACTTTTTTTTTACCTAAGTAGGTACTTCTTTTGCTTAATTAATGTACTTCCTTACTCGTAATTGCACAGTCCCTTAAATAATTCTAATTTGTTTAGGCCCTTTATGTAACTCTAACATGTTTGCGGGGGACAGGAGTGTGTTGTAGCAGTGAAGAAAACAATATTTTCTCAGTCATTGTACTCATTGGTAGGATTAAATTGAACATGATGTCATAGGAACCTAGCTGTGCACCTTCTTTTGTAGCTTATATCATGCTTAACAATTAAAAATTCATGCCAATCTCACTACGGTGACGGAGCGGTTTTATACAAGTGCTTCGAAAAACCATACGCGCGTACACGGGCTGATTGCGGCGTGTTTGCTCGAACCAATAGAGGTGAGCCAGTATCCATATGGATTATAAAGGCTTATAAGCGCGGCCACGCGTGACTAATCCTAACGGTGAACGTAACATTTAGGGATTTGTTTTATTTACTGGAAGGTTATAGTTGGTAGTTTAGCCCAAAACGACCTACAAACTCATTTATTCCTTACTCATTCATCCAGTTAATGAAGTGAGAATGAATGCCGAGTAATATTTTTTGCTTCATGGTGTCGGTGAGGCTTTGAATTTTCACACAGATTTCTGTATCGTTCCGCGAAAACTTCAACGTATTTGTCACTTCCCAGCTATGTTTTGGTGTTCAAAGTTTTGAGAAAGGCAGTCGCGTGCCGTTTGGACGGGAGACATTGGCCAAACGCTTCGAGTAGTAATGGCTCTTGCTCCACGGATAACCTGCGAATAAAGTCAAAACAATTGAAGACAACCGTTCATCACAAAAATGTACCTAAATGATATTAATGATTATGTTTAGGACATCTTCTGGCATGGCCATGACATCAAACTAACCAGAGCTTGTAACTATGTGCATTTTGTGGGTGACGAAGACCAAATACATTTTGGCGGATAGATACCAACAGATAGGACAGAAAGGCACTAATAATCGGCATATAACAAATATCTACTTGTAATCCTCGGGAGAGATTCGTCCGTCCTTGTCGACATCCATCTTCCTCAGAACCAGCTCTACCAGCTCCCTCACGCCTTCGTCCGGATCCTCGTCTCCTGGCTGCTTCAGTAACGAGTTTCTGAAATAGGCATTATCATGATAGTCTTTAAGGGTCCCGTCCGCCTTACACCAAATTTTCCAATCACTCGATAGGCTATCGCTTGTATGACATTGACAATAGATTTGTGTTTGGTTTTCCGGCTATGACTCACTGGTTTTTACACAAAATGTTATCTTTTTAAATTGTGTACCAGTCGAAAATCTTCAAATTCACCGAGGTAGGTACTCAAACGTGTCTCTGTTTAATCTATTCAACAGATTTTTTTTTTACTATTTTAATTTAAAGTTTAGGGTACAGCAAGATCTATCCGTATGGCACAGCAATGATCTTCATATCCATATGCAAAATTAACGTATCAGACTAGTCATGAGAGTGAGCTCGCCTTAGTTAGCAACTTATAATTTTAGTGGGGAAGTTCCACTTACTTGAGTAAGATGAACATCTCATCCCTCGTTATGAACCCATCAGCATTAAGGTCGTACACAGTGAAGCAGTAGTTCCTCCTCTCTTCATCTGTGCCTCTGAGCAGCACGCTCAGTCCCCGCACCCAGGGTTCGAAGCGGATCGCCCCCTCCCCGCCCGCCGCGCCGCGCTCCCACGTCATCCAGACCCGCTCCAAGATGGCTTCTTCAGTGATCACGTCGAACGTGTTGTGCATCACGTCTCGGAAGGTGCCACCATCTATACCCTGAAAAATATTTTAGGCTGACCTAATATCATACAAGATACACCGTGTTTTTTGAATTTTAAGTTCTAAAAAGTGGTGGGGATAATAACTTAGATTAAATAAAATAGCGGAAAATACGGCACGTCCTTAAAATTGACAGCTGAAAACGGGGATCAAGCACAACTACATTATATATCGTTGTGCGATGTGAAAGACAGAGACAAACCAACTAGGGGTATTCAATAAAAAGTGATAATGAGTATGAAGCAGTTATATATTAGTTATTGTTATTTTATTTTTCGACATAAGTAATCACCTTTAAGGTTTATACACTTGGTATATCGTTTTTCTAATCCTAAGATTCCTTTCTTCAAAAAATCTTCATCTTGCTGCAATGATGAGGAAGTGATTGCCGCCATACAAATATCTGCGACCTCTCAGTTGTTCTTTTAACCGCAGGAACAGGTAGAAATTACTAGGCGCAAGGTCAGGTGAGTATGGAGGATCTTCCATCAATTCAAATCCAGCATCTTGGATAGCAGTCATCGCAACTCGGGACTTGTGTGCGGGGCGTTATCTTGGTGAAACAACACAACTTTAGCAAGTTTGCCGCGGCGATTTCCGCGTAAGTATTTCCTGCCGCAGTTTTTTTATTTGTTCTGCGCATAATGGCCCTATAATTGATAGTGGCTCCATGATTGAGGAATTCAATCATTATCACCTCCTGGCTGTCCCAGAAAAGAGAGCCCAAAATCTTACCCGCGGATGGAATTGCCATAAACTTCTTAGACGTTGGAGATGACCTCTTCCAAGTCATGGCTGTTGTTTCGTTTTAGGATCATAATGGAGCCATGTTACATCCATAGTTACGAAGCGAGCCAAAAATCGGTCAGGATCTTGTTGTAACAATTCCAAATTGTTTTGAGAAATCCGCAGTCTTGTTTGTTTATTCTCGTCTGTAAGCATTCTAGGCACCCAGTGCGCTGATACTTTTTTCATGCCCAAATGTTCATGTATAATACTATGTATACTTCCTATCGAAATCTTTAGTTCTTTAGCTACAAAACGAACACGACGATCTGCCTAAAAAAATTTATCAACTTTTTTATCATTTGTTCGGTAAGTGCCGTCGTAGGGCGTCCCGAGCGCGGGTCGTCTTTAGATAAAGGTATTTTCTTAAACTCGGCACACCACCGCGCAACCGTAGAATACGGAGCAGCATTAACCCCTAGTGTTACTTTCAAGTCTAGTTTTACTTGCTCAGCAGTGCATTTTTTCAGGCAGACACGACGAAAACAAATGACTCCTATTTTTAAAATAAGAAAAGAAAATCAATAATTTTTATTACTTTATTTTATCATGTGTCTGGGGCTTTACCTGCCAGTATTTACTTTTTTGTTGTTCAAGCCGTTTATATGCCATTATTACTTTTTATTGAAGATGTACGTATGTGTTTCGACCTTAGCGTAAGCGGGACAAGCGCGCTTTAGAGTGAAGTCCTGTCAATCGTTAAACGCAGTCAAAATGTTGATATACAAATAAAAATCCGGGACAAATTACACCAAGATCATACTATGGGTGGCATATACTGATGAACACCTACTTAAATATTTCTACATACATACTGAAATATTAAATAATTATTAACACCCAGACATACAACATACACCAATGTTTGTCATGGGTGAGGATCGAATCCACGACCTAAGGTGCTAAAAGCAGGATCACTGCCATTGCACACCAACAAGCCAGTCAAAAGACTTATGCCCTAATTATGTCTGCCAGTCAGTTTATACCCACCAAAGACCGTTCCAATAGACACGGATTCAAACCTGAAATTGCTCTTTAACAAACCTGAATTTATTGATCTAATTGATTAAATAACGGCAGATCCATTTTACATTAAATTAAATGGTACCAAAAGGTCTCTGCGTGTTGGCTTCGGCCCCATGCACGCTTGCTTCAAGATCGGGTCTCTATGGGCCTGTGAACTTGAATATATCGGTTTATAGAATTTTTATTCTCATAAGAAATTACATATTTCACTTAGTTGAGAACTTAGTATAAAACATTAAATAAACAACATGCGATAACGATATTATGCCGAGAGGTACTATAAATTAAATACGAGTACATTCAAACAACACGAAGCATACCAGTTAGCATAAAAATCAACAGAAACGTGGGTACTTTTGTGTTAGTTTAAAGATCTTGACCAATGCGACTGTCGACATAAAGAACGGTGCGGGCGTCCGCGCGTAATTACAGAGAATAACAGCTACTAGATGCGGCTCGTGCTATTCCGCCCGATGCTAATAGCGCGCTGCGTTTTAATAAATATATGTGCGAATGAGGATCAATTCATTAAGTGTGGATCATTTATATTATTTTATTTGACTTAATTAAATTATTCAATTATTATTAGTATCAAATTATTTATTATTTTTTTATTTAATATTTTATTTTAAACACTGTTCTATCATTTTAACCGAAGTTAGTACGTACATTAATAATTTGTAATTGAGTAAATGAAATATATTCAATTAATTTATTTTTATGCATTGAGAGATTTGCATTATTAATTAATAAGTAATATTGATTTTTAGGTTAAATAATTGAATAGCTAAATTGAATTTAGCACTTTATCATATTTATTGTTATTTTAATAATTTATATATTGGAACAATTTTATTATTATTAAGGATTTAAAATGATTTGTCACCAATTTTAATTTATGCGGAAGTTTGATTTGTTCATAGTTTAAAATAGGTATATCGTATTTATAAATTGACTTGAAACAAATTACTAAAATTAATGCAGGTGGGCTTTTAGCCGTTTCTTAAACAGGTGCATTGTTTCCGACAACTTTATATATGTAGGAAGCTTGTTGTATAGTTGTGCACTTTCATAGGTAATATTTTTCTTTCCATAATTAGTTCTTGGTGCTCGTAGTACTAAGTTACTTTGACTTCTTAGTTGCTTCAGATTCGGATGATCCTGTCTAGTAGAGAAAACTATATTTGTGTGAATCTCTTTTGAGAGTATTTTCCTAACTAATATACATGAGTAGTATTTATAGGTTTTATTTATGTCTAATAATTTTGTCTCTTTATATAACTTTTCTGTAGGTGTTAAGTAATCATAGCTAAATAGCACTTTCAGTAATTTATTCTGTGCGATTTGTATTAAATTAAGATTACTCTTTGCAGCAGAACCCCATATCTCTATTAGGTAGTCAAGATGTGGTTTAACTAGGCAGTTGTAAATTGTGTATCGTACTTCTCGAGGAAGACAACGAACTATACTGTGGAGAGCTCCAGTAAGAGATGTTAATTTCGATTTAACTTTTTCAATGTGCGGCTTCCATGAAAGCTGGCTATCCACCATTAAACCCAAATACTTCTCGCTCTCAGCCCTACAAATAGCCTTGCTATCAATTTTCAGAGGATCGAAATTGTTTATCTTCTTATTTTTTGCTGAGAATACGACGTAGTGTGTTTTATTTATATTGATAGTAAGTAGATTACTCTTAAACCAAATATTAAGCAGGTCAAGGTCGGTCTGTGCTTCTTGAGTGATTGACTCCATGTTACTGCCAGAGTAAAACAATGCGGTGTCGTCAGCATATAATGAGAGCTCGCCCTTGAGTTTTAGTGTACTTACGTTATTTATATAAACGAGAAAGAGAATGGGACCAAGAATGGATCCTTGGGGCACGCCAAATGTTATTAGTCTCTTAGTACTTTCATGCTCAGCCATTTTTACCACTTGATATCGGTCCGTGAGGTAATTTTCAAAAACTTTGTAAGCACTACCCGTTATCCCTATGTTGTTCAGCTTGGAGAGCAGTATCTTGTGACTAACCGTGTCAAACGCTTTTTTAAGATCGATAAAGATGCCTAACACTATATTTTTGTCATCAATGTTATTTTTTATTGAAGTAATTAAATCAACAGCTGCTGAGAGAGTATTTGATTTTGGTCGAAATCCATATTGTTTTTTATAAAGGTAATCGATTGAAGTAAGGTAAGTCACTAACCGGTTGTAAATTATTTTCTCAAAGATCTTAGATACTATTGGAAGGACGGATATGGGGCGATAGTTAGAAGGATCTGAACGAGATCCAGACTTATAAATAGGAGATACTTTCGCGATTTTAAGTTCACGAGGGAACGTACCTAGTTCTAGACATTTATTGATACATTTGGTTAGTTCGACAATAATTAATATATCGACATAAATAATAAATATAACTTACAAAATCTGAGTACTTACTCGTACCTACAATTATTGTACAAGACAAATAGCCAACGAAAATGTTAATGTCGGAATTTCACCCATTGAAAGAGGTTTTACGATCCTTTATGATATTTTCAAGGGGAATTTAATCAGATCTGTATATTTCCCCCATAAAATGCAATATTTAAGGCACTTCTGTGGCGTAAAACTTCCCCATTACTTACAACCCTCTACTCATGTATTTTCCCCCAAGTTGTGAGTTCGGGCTGTTACGGTGGTGGCTTTAGATCACGGAACCGACGCAATATATCATAGGAGGCCTATTCTCATGCTTTGCGTGCATTATCATTATTATCAGCATATTATATCGGTAGACGAATGTCGAATCAAACAAGGCAAAATGGGGTCACCCGGAACGTCGGATTTGTTTCATAAGTAACCTTAAAGGTAGGTTATTCAGCCTCAAAATGTTTTCTATTGGCTTGTTCTGAATCTACAGAGACTTTTATAACTTACGAGCTTAAATTGTGTTTCACGAACATCAGCGATCAACGGCGCTTAAGTAACTACAGATTACATAATAGTTACTAACGTGCCTATAGCCTATTTATACTCGTAGTGACTTCTTGTGAGCTTCAAATAACATAGGAAGCTCTTTGTTAAAGAAGTAACTGTCCGTCAGCATCTTCGCCCACGTAGACTATTTTTCTCTTTAAAATATAGCCCAAAAACATAGCCTATGACACTCGCTGAGAATGTAGCTTCATATTGCTGTGAGATTTTTTTAAATCGTTCTCGTAGTTTCGGAGCCTATTCGATAAAAAACAAACGAACTATCGAATCTTTCCTCTTTACAATATTACTATTCCTCCCGTTGAAATATAGCCTCAAACAAAAAATATATAGCCTATGTCACTCCCTGTTAACGTAGATTTATATTAGTAAAATATTTTTTTAAATCGGTCCAATAACTATTGGACCGATTTAAAAAAATAACTCCGAAGTCTATTCAACACAAACAAATCTTTCCTCTTTTCAGTATTCCATAGATTTATGTAGAACCCTATGCACAATAGCTTGCTGAATCTGAATATCAATTGTTTATTGGTCGAATACAGCTTAATACTGGCATGCCCATGTTTCATTTTGCGTGCGTTCACATCAGGTCGTCGACATAAGGTTTTTAAACAACCTACAGGCACTAACTACAGGCTTTAATAATGGGAAATGTTGAGGTTCAAGTTTTGATTGAACACATTACTGTTATGTTCCACAAATCCAAACCATATATTATGCTATCACACCAATGCCGACGGGGAAACCACGTCAATATTGTAGACATGTCATCGCTAAAAGTGACAGAAATAAAATTAATGGAATGTAAAATGTGATCTGCCGATCCTGATTTAGTATAGCTACAGACCTGAGTGTCTCTGTTTCTCCAAGTTTAAAAGCTCTTGAAAAACTTTAGCAGGGGGCTTATTGTTATGCCACCTGCCGTTAGCAATCTGAAAGGTCTTTTAATGATATAGTTTGTGTGCCTAACCAATGAAGGAATTTACATAATGATGAAGGAAAATGCACAGAAATTCATTTACTAAGCTACTACTAATATACTTACTAACAAATGTAACAAAATCAGCAATAAAATACAATTTTTACAGCTAACATTTCCATAAAACTTGACAATAAACAAAAGGCGGTGTAGCAACACGAATCGCTGAATAACATTGTCTCTATAAGCTACAAAATTAACTTTTCGATTGAAGTTAGGAATGCTAAAAAGCGAAGCGTAAGCTAATCCAGTAGTTAGGGAAACATTTTGTAAACATTAAATTGTACAGTTCATGTTAGCGGTAGAGTGCGATTGCGGAATCGCACTACTTACAGCCTATGTTAAATGTTCTAATACCATTGCAGATAGGTACCTTAAATAGACCTCCTTTATTATTGGCTTTCAAATAGGTAAGTAAGTACCTAAAAAAATCTTTGGTTTGGTTTGAAGACCATTTTAGGTTTTTGAAGACCGATACAAATTGAATTTAACTTGTTAATTTTATCATGTTTTTTGTGGCGCTTCTATGTTTGACGAAACTTATTTTAGTTTATGCATAATCGTAGGCATGAGAGCGAGATTACATCACGAAAATGGACATCGTATCCAACTTCAAATTTGCCAGTCAGTAAAGTAAGCGAGAAAGTGAAAGCCACCGTCTACGGTAGTACGTCATGGTGAACTTAACACTATGTTCACCATGACGGCAACAGTCACTTTCCTCTGACTTCCCCGTTAGGGATATAGTCGTCATGGTATATGGTATAAATATGGTATGGTAAAGAGGTCGTTACTCACGTCAACTTTAGCCGGTGGCTGCCCTATGGCTGAGGGCGGCAGGATGTTCTGGGCGGCAGTCACCAGGCGGCGGTACATTGAGTACAGTGCTTCTAGCTCATGTCTAAAACAATATTTGAATTAAAGCCACCGTATACGCAAAATCAATAAACAGTTATTTTTCTACAGTTTTTGTTGTTATTTTTTAAAATAATTAGTGACATTACATTTAAGAAACCTTGATTTTAAACGTAACTTCTTAAAATTAATTAATATCTGTATTTACTGAATCTGTTGTATTTTCTTTGCGCAATCAATTTTATCTTATCTTATTTTAAAATTAAAAATTCAAATAAAGATTACTTAACTATAAGCTTTTCCCCCACCCAAAGTTATTCCAAGTCCACTTTAAACAATACTTTTTTAATTTGTTTATTATTTTAATTCCATGCCACTCTAGTGATTATCGGGCCCTGCATCGGCCTTGTTTCGAATCTGAAATATCGCCTACAAAAATTCGTTGTCGGTATCTAAATACATGTGCTCGTAAATTCTAGAAGTCTAGACTTTCATGGCTATATACTTCGATTTTCTATTGTTTTTTTAACGGCGTACTTTCCAGACAAAGCAAATGTTATCGAACCACATTACGAGTATACGGTAAGTGGGTTCAGTAGTGATTTGGTACAATACACCATTCTTTTATATTCTGTGCCTGCTTACTTTAAACTTACTTAACACTTTGCCTAAACGTTAAATCAATTATTTTAACACTATGATGTCTTAACTATAATGTCTATTTTTCAAGGAATAAAGATGATTCTCAGCATCTCTGTTTCACAATCTATCCTAATCTTAAAAATAGTAATACGCAATAAGTTTTGTCTATTAAAAATATTGAAATGCTATTCATTAGACACGTCACACGAGCTTGTGTCCATCAGCCATGGTTATAGGACTAATAAAACACGGTAATAATACTGTGGCCAAACTTATAATAAGCACTAACTAATGTTGAATTTTAAAATAATGATGAACTTTAACAACTTTTTTATCGTTCTAATATAGAAATGAATTTCAAAACTTTTTTTCCTAATTGAGTTTTACTCAACACAGTGTAAGTAAGATTTAAAATACTCTCAGCAACACACATCACCCCGTTTAGACTAGACAAGTTAGACAAGTTGGAATTATTGCTTTAAAGAAACACCACGGATTTTTTTCATCACATCTATAGCGGCAGCAGCGCGCGATGAATTTGATTACCGCCAATATGAGTTCCTTTTCCAAAACTTAAAATAGCTTTTCATTCCTAAAGCATTTACAAAACTCACTTAGAAAAATGCGTACTCCTATACAGAGTGAACAAGGTCTTTTCCTTGAGCTTTTTGTTCGTCATGTCCGTGTCGCGAGCGCGCGCCGACTGAAGGCGCCTGCTGGGGAGCACGCGGTAACCTGTGGCTTGACTCCATTGTTGATGCAAAATGAGGTCATGAGGGTACGAGCAATGTTATGACCTCTTTGCACTTTGAGGTTTGAATCTTTTAGGTATCGGTTTTAATGTTTTTAGGATTTAGTAATAGCATTATACTCTTTATTTGAATTTCGTAGACACCTGCATGTCAAGTTCTTCTGGGGAGTATAGGTACCACCAGGGACCACTGTTCTCGGCAGTGGTCGTTTCGCAGTCGCCGACTTAAGGGGTCTACAGCGGCATGCCGTGCATTAAGGCACTGGTCTTAATATAATTAGTTACTCACTTGTTGAACTTCAAGGTCTTTACCAACATATCGAAGATCTTCTGTGATGGCCTAGCGCCAGGTACGACTGGTTTCGCCGCTAGCATTCGTCTAAATCATTGTCTCCCAAACTGGTCCAGGTGGACCCAAGGGGTCCAAGGGAGACTCGACGCGACGTGGGTCTATGTTGGCGTTTTTTGTCGAGTTTTGGTAATATGGTAGGAATGCACATGTTGCAGGGGGTCCACCGGAACAAGCTAAATTTTTAAAGTGGCTTATGCGATAAAAAATTAGGATTCTCTGGTCTAAATAGAATCAGTTACTTACTTATTGAACTTCAAGGTCTTCGCCAGGATATCAAACACCTTCTGCGGCGGCCTAGCGCCAGGGACCACTGGTTTCGTACGCGGGCGCTTCACAGGCTCAGGCTGGGGCGCCCCCCGCTCCGCAACGCCGTGGCGTGCGCCCGGGAACACTGGACGCCGTGCATTGCTGTGGCGCTCGTTCAAATAGAATTAAGTACTTACTTATTGAACTTCGAGGTCTTCAGCAGCATATCGAACACCTTCTGCGGCGGCCTAGCGCCAGGGACCACTGGTTTCGGGCGCGGGCGCCTCACAGGCTCCGGCTGGGGCGCCCGCCGATCCGCAACGCCGTGGCGTGCGCTAAGGAACAAGCGGACGCCGCGCATCGCTATGGCGCTAGCGGCCATGCTGATCTGCTTTTCGGATGTCATGTCTAGCAAAAACACGCCGAATTTAAATCAGCTCAGATTCTTATAGGTACATCGCCCAAAATCGTTACTTTTACGCAACTAGTTATTTCTGAATATTTTCTTTCTTTGGACATGGTACTAAGATAGAGAGAGCGAAGAGATAGAGAAGCTCTGACGTTGTTTTGCGCATTGACAATATCTATTTTTAATGGGAAAAAATAGGAATGCGGACACAGGAAAAGAAGTGGAAGTTTGACGCGAACCACACTTATACTACTTACTAGCTGTTGCCCGCGACTTCGTCAACGTGGTTATCCCTATGCAAAATTTGAGACTCCTTAAAGCTAACTGGGGCAACCGCCTTTATTACTTGATCATTATTTTGCTGAGATTTTATTTCAAAACTACGATATCTCCTAAGATATTCATTGAATTCGATTGATGTAAAGTGCAATTTTATTTTAAATTAAATACTTGTGATGAATAACGTATTTGTTTGGATCAGGATTTTATAAAAACACCTTCGCAAATAATGCATTACTTTAGAACAAATTTGGTTGGCTTAAAAAAGGTTATAGTGAGCCAACTTTAAAAGATACGGACTTTTTTTGAACTTTCAAAGGAGAACGCAGCGCACGCAGCGGAAGCGCTCGAGAGAAGAAAAAAAACCCCCGATATTTAAACATTTTGCAATGGTGCTCCGTTCCTATTGGTCTTAGCGTGATGATATATAGCCTATAGCCTTCCTCGATAAATGTGCTATTTAACACTGAAATATTTTTTTAACTTGGACCAGTAGTTCCTGAAATAAGCGCGTTCAAGCAAACAAACAAAGTCTTCAGCATCATAATATCAGTCTAAATATATATCATTCTCCAGAACTTTGAGTTTAAATGAATATCACAAGGTTCTAATGGTTTGAATTTGATAGGATGATGGCCACAATAGATCAATCCTGGTCGCAGTGGTTCATCCCACATTATGAAAGCTCTGTCTTGACGTATGAAATACGAAGTTTAGTTATTAATACAGAGCAGTAACTTATGTGTAGGGCAGAAAGGTCTAGAATGGAGCCATTCAATGGCTGTATAAATAAACTCCGGATTAATCTTAAACCTCTGCTGTGACTGTTCCTAGATCGATAAAAACACATCAATAAGTTCTACACAAAGATAGAAACTACAAAAATTTGACTTGGTCCTGGGGATCCCGCTCGAGTCCCTGGGGTCACCTGACCCTAGGGAGGGACTCAAGGGGGATCCCTAGGATCAGGTAGAATTTTTCTAGTATCTATCTTTGTGTAGAAAATAGTGTATTGTTAAAGGCTAAAAATAAAAATTCATTTACATCAATATGTCTCATCGAATCAAGCCTAGTCGGAATGTTCTAACTTACTGTGGTCTACAAATTTTAAAGATTCAACATTTTCTAATTACCCCACCGCATTCTGCCCAACTTCGTAAATTGCTACCAGCTGCGGTGTAGGCAGTCATTCAGCAGAAACTTAGTAATTAGGCCGTAGAGGTTTGTTAGTTCCTTGGATACAAGATATCGAGTAAATCAACATTAGAGCAAGCGGCGCGAGGTACGAGAAATTAACTACTATCAACTAGGCCAGCTAAGTTTTAACTAATTATGGTTTTGAATCAGACAAAACAACTACATATTTTATCCCTAATCGAAAGAGGAATCGAGTCATCATAATCATTTATTAGCATATAGATGAATTGAGTAAAAAGACTAGTTCTCTGGCTTTCGCCTTATTTAAACTCGCCAACACAGTCAATACAGACGTATTACTCACAGCATATTATGGCCTCGTAGAGTCTGTGTTTAGATATGGCGTTATATTTTGGGGAAACTCAACCAATAAAGATATAGCTTCAAGTGCCAAAAACGCTGTATTCAAACTATGTTTGGGCTCAAAATGACAGACAGTTGTAGACCAATGTTTAAAAAGCACAGAATTATGGCACTTCTGTCTCTCTACCTACATAATGGAGATTGCCATATTTGTAAAGAGTAACCCCCACTTATTTTCCCGCCCATCCGATAAAGTCGTACGAAACCGACGGGAGGACAGGCTCTGCCTGCACTCTTCTAAAACTACCCTAGTGCAAAAAAGCGTAGTGTGCATGGCCCCGAAAATTTATAATAAAATTCCTAAGACATTTAAATTGCTCAACATTCATTTGTTTAGAATTAGATTTAAGAAATTTTTAATAGAAAAATGCTACTATAATATTACTGAATTCCTGAATGACACATTTTTATGTATAGAAACTTTTGACACTTGTGCATGCGCTAAGATTTGTAATTTTGTTAAGGATTATTAAGAACGTCTAATATTATTTTGTCATTTTCAATTTACTGTATAATTAATATTTCACTCAATTTTTACACGCCACTAGTGGCAAAACATGTTGCTACATAAAATCATAAAACATCTAAATGCATCTAAATGTATTATGCCCACATGTTTACGTAAATAAACTTTTTTGTGCCCTAAATATGATATCCCTGGAATTTTCCCAAAAAATAATACCATAACGTAGAGTTGCTACTACATGTCCGTGATACGCCATTAATCGTGCATTTTGGTCCACTATTTTTGATAACTTATGTAATGCAAACGAAAAAGTGTGCAGTTGCTTGCAAACATTTGCGGAATGAGATTCCCAAGACATGTTGCTGTCCACGTTAACTCCTAAGAACTTAGCAGTGTTTGCATTATTGATACTTGCCCCTTGAATAACGATATTGAAATATTTAACAGGTTTTCTTTGAGAAAAATGCTTAAGATGGTCTTTCCTAGATTTATTTTAAGGGTATTGTCATTTAACCAATTAATTATATTTTCAATAGTGAGAGTATTGTCATCATCATAGTCAATGTCATTGTCAGATTCAATTAAAATAGTACTGTCGTCAGCAAATAAAATATAATGGATGAGTGGTACAAGTATTGATGTCATTTATATTAACTAAAAATAACAAAGGCCCCTCATTCCCTTAGGCCCTTTGAGCATGTGCCCAGGGCCCCACGATCCTGGAGGCCCCAAAACTCTGTTTTTTTAGATTTCAGAACATACAAACTAGGTTGCGGAAGTGCCCGGAGCCTCAAATACGTTAAAGATGGTCCTGGGTTCAATACGAGATCACAAGGGTTTTCCTACCTCATATTAATGTTTTTTTAACTTAACACGTAACATCTTTAACAATGTTAGATGACAGGGCGTCGAACCGATTGCGCTGCGTTACCCCGAAGCATGGCATCACCACAGGGTAGATTGTGATCTCTCCGCCATAAATATACAATGAAGATGTGCTTTCAAAGACCGATCGTAAAAATACTAACTATATTAGATGGTTTATAAGAAAACAACCGGTAAAAATGCAATCAATTATCAGTACTGTGTTGGCTTTTCACGAAAGCGGAGAGAATAAGCAAGGTAAATTATTGAAAAATAAATGAAATAATGTTACCACTAAGGCTTCAAAGCATAGCAGCATGAGTATAAAGGGTTTTATTTTTATTTTTAGCATTTAACAAGGCACTATTTTCTGCATAAAAATACAAAATATACAAGAAAAAAATTGACCTGCCCACCGATTAAGAATAAAGTTATCGACCGATTCGGTAAATTTGTTTTAATTATAGTAAATGATCCGCTAAGCGGTAGCAATCGATATTTTGAAATGTTAAAGTCAAAGGCCCTAAGTTTTCATAAACCAAATTACAAAGAGCTACCCTACTTGAAAAAATAAATAGAAATAAAGGAAAATACCCGAATCGGACGATACCTTTGTTCTGAATCGGGGGGCAGGTCGAATTTTCCTAGTTTCTGTCTGAGCATGACAACCCATTACTTATCTGCATCTTTAAAAATAATGTTATTAGCCATATTGTTTTGTTTCTTTTTGTTAGATTTTTCCCGCCTCTTAGCTTCACATAGGTGTATTTCATTTAATTTATGACTCAGGTGAAAAGCCTGTCTGAGGCTGAGATCTATAGTCGTTACTTTGCTAAGCACAGACTTATCACATTATTTATTATCTTACTTATTGAGTATTTTTATAATTATTAATAACGAATACCTAAGTTGATGTTTAACTAAGACAAAAATAATTTAATACCGGTAGAAATAACTGATATAGATAGATAGCTGTTTAAAGTCTAAGCTTAAGCTAAGCACGCTCTATAGATCTCGGCCTAAGTCCTGGCAATTATTTGTGACCCAAGTTGACATAACTAGTTTACTTCTCTAGTATTATTTTTTTCCGTGATATATAAATATAAATATGCGCCAGACAACACACCTCTTGTCATGGTCTCCAAGTAGGGATAAATATCCCTGTGTTACGAGGTACCAGACAAGGAATTAAGCTAGGGGCGTTTCCAGACCCAGGCCAATTTAGAAAAGATCATTTCCTGAATTAACCTGACCGGGGATCGAACCCGGGACACTACGGAATTAAAGGCGAGAAACCGTGCTGCAGCGCACTACGCCATTCATGACGTCAAATATATATTATGTTAAGTGTATTTTTTTTCTAACACCAGGATTTATTTCTTTTTTTTCAACAGAGAACTTGTGTAGGTAGTGACAGAACAAGGTAAATATCCAATTATACATGAAATTCCGTTCAAAATGTTGTTTTAAGTAGTTTCTTCGAGCTTTGTTGACAATTTTATAGATATTTGTTGCTAATAACTATTCTACTGTAATTAATAATGTACTCTTGTTTGTACCCCTATAACATTATTAGGCGGACAATGTCGGTTACGACTTGATTACACTTGACTTGATTTTTGGGGGTCGAAGTTGCTCGCGTCCGTATGCTGTACCCTCGAGACCATACATGTGACCCCTGGGTGGTGCCAAACGAGCAACGATTTCCTGGTGGAAGGCTTCGGCCGTGGCTAGTTACCACCACCATGGCAAAGACACGCCGCCAAACGTATTCAACGTGTTCCGGCGCGATGCCTTGGGAGCCCTAACGAGAGGTTGGGTCTGGTCTGTTGCGCGGCGCCGAAAAACCGGGTGCGACGAGGAGGTGCCGTTGTGCCGGGAGCCTCATCATGGAGAGCAGCGGGATCCGAAGCACGGTTTTTCCGCTGGCCGACCGCAGTTAGTAGGGGGCCCAAGTAGTAGGCCAGCCACCTACGAAAGGCTGCCCCGCCAACTCGCGAAAAATCCCAGAATGCTCCATCGTGCCGGTTGGCGACCGGGGGACAGGACCCGGTGGCCATTCTGGGGGGGTTCGGGCGTCCCCGCGGTCTCCAGATGAGTCTTCCATTGGTGCGGCGGTATCGCTGACGTTGCTGGGTTGTCGGTGTGCGCCATGTCCAACTGCCTTCCTCTCGCCTATTCACTCTTCCCAAATTATAAATGGCAAAGACACAAATGAGGAAAAAGTTTAAACAGCGGAAGCACTTCCTGTCACTCCAAGTGCACCTCTGTAACATTCGAGGTCTGCACTCTAATCTCGTTGCAGTCCACCACCACCTAGAGAATGATAAGCCTCACCTGCTCTTTGTCACGGAGACGCAACTCAGGTGTCCGTCAGACGCGGCGTATTTGAACTACCCAGGGTATACCCTGGAGCACAAATTTAAAGCACGCTCTGGCGTGTGCCTATATGCTCGCGATGACATCTGTTGCCAGCGTCTCGGTAACCTTGAAAAACCTGGTTTTTCTGTCTTGTGGGTACTAGTGGACACAGGCGTGGAGAAATTTCTCTATTCCTGTGTCTACCGATCGCACAGCGGAGACCAGGAGACGACCAAACTTTTTGAGTACCTTGGTGCTACGGCTGATATAGTCCAACATCGGTATCCATCTGCGCAGTTAGTGTTTCTGGGGGTCTTAAACGCTCACCATCGTGACTGGTTGTTCCCATACCAGGATACTGACCATGCTGGTAGAGAGGCACTGAGGTTTTCTTTGTCGCTGAATCTCACCCAACTCATCAAGGAAGCCACGCGCATACCTGATGTTTCTAGCCACACACCAAATTGTCTGGACCTTCTGCTGATTACAGATCCAGACCGCTACTCTGTGTCGGTTACTGCCCCTCTGGGCAGTTCAGACCATTGTCTGGTGAAGTCTGTGTCCAACTACTCCCCACCCGATCCCAGCCCTAGAGGCACAAGACGGATGTGGCGATACAAGTCTGCAGACTGGGATAAGATGCAGCATTTCTTTGCATCTTATCCTTGGCAGCAAGCTTGCTTCTCTTCTGACGACTCATCGAAATGCGCTGACGCTATCTCTGAGGTGATATGTACGGCTATAGAGTACTTTATTCCATTTTCCGACGTATCCCTCGATAGCCGAGCTCCCCGTTGGTTCAACTCTGAGTGCGCTACTGCTGAGGCGGAAAAGCAATCGGCGTATAAGAACTGGGCTGAAGCTCGCGCACGTAAAGCCTCCGATGTCATGTCATGTCACAAAGAAGAGAGCCTTTAACGCTGCTGCCAAGTCCTTCAAAAAGGTACTCAGGAAGACTCGATTCGACCGTGTTACCCGTATTGGAGCCAAACTCGTCTCTCACCCATCGGGTAGTAAGGCTTTCTGGTCCTTGGCTAAAACGGTCGAATCGAACTTTTGCCGCCCATCTCTGCCGCCACTGATGAAGCCCGACGGATCTCTGGCCCACTCTGCGGAAGAAAAAGCAAATCTTTTTGCTTCTCTATTTGCAAGCCATTCACGTCTCAATTCTGGAAGTAAAACACCACCTGTGCTACCTCAAAGCGGTTCTCTAATGGCAGAAATCCGTATACGCCAAAAAGAGGTACTGAAAACTCTTGACAAAGCCAGTGGTCCCGATGGGATTCCTGCAGTGGTTTTGCGGAATTGTGCGCCCGAGTTGTCTCCTGTACTGACACGCCTGTACCGCCTCTCACTCAAAACGGGACAAGATCCTAAGTCCTGGAAGCTTGCCAACGTGCAACCTGTGCCCAAAAAAGGTAGTCGAGCTGACCCTGCCAATTATCGACCAATCGCAATCACCTCCATACTTTGCAAAAGTATGGAACGTGTATTAAACAGCAAGCTCCTGGCGTACCTCGAGGACAACAGTTTGCTCAGTGATCGACGTTACGGTTTTCGCCGTGAACGATCAACTGGTGATCTTCTTGCGTATGCCACTCACTTGTGGGGCGAAGCCATCGAGAAACACGGCGAAGCACTCGCTGTCTCTCTCGACATCTCGAAGGCATTTGACAGGGTTTGGCACGACAGTCTCAAAAGCAAGCTTCTTTCATACGGAATCCCCACCGCACTGTGTGACTGGATATCTGACTTCCTGAGCGAACGGTCAATAAGGGTAGTCATTGATGGCTGCTCTTCTGACTTATTGGCTATAAATGCCGGAGTACCTCAGGGGTCTGTTCTTTCTGCGACACTTTTCCTGCTGCAGATTAATGATCTATTGTGCACAGGTATCTTTGGATACGCAGACGACAGCACTGTTACAGAGAGATATATGTCCAGTGCCCGCGTCAGTGTCGCTGAGACTGAGTCCCTTAGAGAGGCCATGGTTGAGCGGATGAATTCAACATTACAAGCAGTGTCCGACTGGGGCGAAGCTAACCTCGTTGAGTTCAACGCCAGCAAAACCCAGGCTTGTCTGTTCTCCGCCAAACGGAGTCCATTCAATTTGACTCCTACTTTCCTGAATCCACCGATACCGATAACCAACCACCTCGAGCTCCTAGGTATGGAACTCTCTTCCAACCTTAACTTTGGTAGCTCTATTGAGTCGAAAGCAAAAACCGCTGCCAAAAAACTTGGTATCCTCTTTAAGGTTCGGCGTTACTTCACACCGGAACAGCTGCTCCACTTGTATCAAGCACAAGTTCGGTCGTGTATGGAGTACTGCTGCCACCTGTGGGATGGCTCTGCCAAGTACCAGTTGGATGCAATGAACTCAGTGGACCGAAGGGCTAGGAGACTCATAGGCGACGATGCGCTCGTTGGAACTTCAGAGTTTGGTGCATCGGCGTAAAGTCGCCTGTCTATCGGTTTTCTATAAGGTGTATTTCGGAGAGTGTGCGCAGGAACAACACAACCTGATACCACCGTCTACTTTCTACCACCGGACCACTAGACGCCGGGAGGGCTTCCACCCCCATGTGGTTGACTTTCCGACAGTCCGTACCCAACGGTTTGCTGCGTCTTTTCTGGTACGCACCGCTAGGGAGTGGAACGCTCTCCCTGCGTCTGTGTTTCCGGATACTTACAACCTTGGTGTCTTCAAGGCCAGAGTGAATAGGCATTTTCTGGGTAAGCGTGTACCACCATCGGCCTCGTCATCGCTTACCACCAGGCGAGACTGAGGCCAAACGCAAACCCATTTTAAATAATAAAAAAAAAACAATACAATACAATACAAATACAATACAAATATTTTATTTCATTTGCTTACAAATAATACATTGTAATGTGACATGCAATAAACGTTTTGAATTTGAATTTGAATTTACATATCAGTGGTTGGACTCCCCTTTTAAGCAATTATTTTGCTTGTGTTAGGATACTCCACTCTTCTATATCAGTTTAGTTAGAATATACTCGCAATACAAATGAACCAATTGAAATAACAAAATCAAACAAAAATAAATAACACATTTTTACGAATCTCTAAGTATGTTATGTTGATTGTGTTACTAAATCAAATTACTGCAAATTTTTTATCGCAAATAGATCTCTGTCATTAACATGTATTGCAACCACCTGGTTCATACTTGCGTGGGGAACAAAAGTGACAGACACAGGATCTGATTTAACGATATTGATTTGTACCGAGAAGTACCTATCTATATTTATTTTCAAAATAAAATTCATGAAAAAACCAACACCAATGACGTAGCGCAACAAATAAGTCACTAGAAGAGGCAGACATAGCAAAGGGGTCGAATTTCCCAGAATTAAGATGGCACACAGCTAAAGGTTGCTCTATTTCTATCGTTTTATGGTGCCTATTACCAGCCTCTCTAATTTTTCTGACGAAGGGAAAGATTTCCCTTCGTCAGAAAAATAAGAAGACATGTGATGTTGATGATATAAATACTTAGTGTTTTTTATCATCTCATCATTACTTTCCGATGCCTATTTGATTAACGGTCCAGCAAAGGTTTGAAGATTAATGACCGTTAACTAGAAGTAAATAACTTCTAGGTAACGGTCATTAATCTCGCGAATAGCACTAAGTGCAAGTATGTGGAAGCATCCTCATTAGCCGGTACTTATCTATGCGTGCTTTCAGGTAAACGTGCTCGAGTTTGCTTAACAATCTAAATAACCTTACAATTGCACGCGATCGCGACATGTGCTTAGTGATATAATATGTTAGTGTTCACCTACCTAAGGTAAGGTTTTGCAAAATGTTAATATTGTTTTTATATTGCATGGTACCTATTCGTATTCGATCCACCCAGCAATGACTGGAGAAGTAACCCTGTACTAAGTTAATGTATTAGATTTCCACTTAAAGAATAATGACGTTTATTTTCATGAGCATATTACCTTTGTAAGTATTTTGCATCTTATTAATACACCCTTAGACAGCCTGCAAACGAACGTTTTCGAAATTTCAGAACATCCGCCTACTGCCACTTCAACTTTGTGAAACAGCATAGGACCCAATTCAAGATTTCTTTTTCAGATGAGATTGGTGTAATTTAGTTATTAAATAAATAGCAAACGTTACCTTTGTAGGATATCTCCTGAGGATATAAATTCACAATCTATGTAGACTAAGGAACAGCTAATAAGAGCTTTTGTAAAAGTAAAAGATTTTAGCGCTTAGTTTATGGCATTGGTTCAAATTAGCAATACATAATGTTGCTCGTGTCTGTTATAATGTCTGTTAAAGAATGTATTGAATAACCTCAACTTAAAAAAGAGACTTAATGTGAGAGTTTTTTAAAATCATTCCGAAATAGTTTTCAAAAACAAAGGAAGGTTAGATTTGTTAAACTGCTAACTACATCTAAATCTAACGCCACATGAACCATCATTAGGGGATAATCAACGCCGAAATTGATACGAAAATAGCAACTCATTGTATGAAAAGAAGTCTAAGTCACGAAAGAAACAAATCAACGCTTTGGGTAGCACGAATTTGCTACCCCATGTTGCCTTTGTTCCTTTGGCCCACCTGCGCTATTTAATGGAACATTAGAAAAGAACGACAATATCGTACTTACTCGTGATGTATGCCGTCACTACACTATGTACAACATATGTACGTATACACACAGCTATTCGACATATGATTTATGTCATGTTGAATGCGTAGAGCGTATATCGACTGCACACTGCGACTGTTGCTTGGTAACCAATTTTGGTAGTATCGAATTTTTTGTCGTTGATGCGAACTGCTGGACTGATTTAGGTAAAAGGTGGACAGGGTTGTCAGTATGCTTAAGTATAATGAAAATACTAAATGAATAATGATTCGATTCCATTAACATAGATATTGTAAAGAAGTTTTACAGTGATGAAATTTAATAAATGAAATAAAAAACATTAGTGCACGCACAGCTTAAATAAGTCACCGATCTACACAAAAAAAATTAGACTAAAACTCTGACTAACAAGTTCTATTTAAACAATAGTAGAAACCGTTTGTTCCTTTTGAGCACTAATAATGTACTTTCATACGTCATTATGAAGGGTTTTTTAGTATTTTAGTAGCGACGCGGCGACGTGCCCTGCCCTGAAGAGTGGGATGGGGAAGGAATGGTGATGCCTTGGCTGTGAAGTGAAACACCTATGTTTTCTTGTCGTTGAACTCCACAAGATTCCATGCACCCGATTCTGAAATGCGGTCCAACACTGCGACGAGCTCTGTCAAGCTCAACAACAAGACTTCGCCTCTTTGCCTCGATATCGGTCTGCTTTGCCCCAGGGCGCTCGAAATAACGCGCGTGGACCGTGCTATCATAGGTCCGATGGGCGATGATCGACAAGTGGGTATTATTTACTATCAAATAAGATAGTACCAAAGTGAAAACAAGATTACCTAGATGGTAGGTACTTTAAATAATGAAGCTAACTGGTTCTATGGATATCAGGATGATAAACTACAACATTTAGATTCTAACATTGACTTTGATATCCAGTCAAATAGAACCAACGACCCTTAGCAGAACCTATATAGTATATCTAACATTACACGAGTAGATACCAGTCTTGAGTAACTAAATGCTCTAGAAATTATATAGGGCAAGCTATCGGCTTAATATTTGAAATAGTTTTTAATAACGCTTGTGAGCTCACAGCTGGTTCAAATATCCATAAAATGTTTTTTTTGCGTTTCAAATCTATCCGAATGTCGTAAATTTGGTACCGTACGTGCTTACTAACCTAACTGTAATAAACCTATTTACCTATTGAAAAGTCATCGACCTAACAACCCTTTGCGAAATGACTACAATCCGATTCTTATAAGACCAGTTTAACTTAAATCTGATTCTTATTTGATTATACTGATAAAATGTCTGAAATTTCCTTGATTAGGCTTGTTCAGCAGACATTTACTGGGACTAGATGATTGTGGTACCTACCGACCTCATTTCTAGTTTACCAAAGAGAAACCATACTTTGAAGATCATTTTATATAACATTTAAAAAATCTGCAGAGCGAAAATGCAAGCTATACGGAGTCTTCTTTCTGTTAATCTGTGTTATCTGTGGTACAGTGGTATACGGAGCACTTATTCTTGAGAAAGGCCTGAACAAAAGAAAATTACAAAAGGATAGATACAGGAAAACGAAAGAAAAAGTACATATTGTTGATAAAACAAGCAAAAATATTACCAGTACAAACCTACCTAATTCAGACACTGCATTGGCTCCAGATCAGTTTACCAGCTCAAAAAGGAATACACAAAAGAAAAGTCCCTTTCGTTCCTTTCGAAAATAATCCGAAAATACTTTACCAAAATTCGCGAAGTATAAATAACAAATTCCATCTCTTTGAAGCACTTACGGAAGAATACAAAATAGACGCTATATGTATCACTGAAACATGGATAACTCAATCAAAATTAGATTTACTTTCCTTGGGAGGATATAATTTGGATAGTGTTTTTGCCAGATCCAACCATGAAGGAGGAGGTGTGTGTATTCTGTTGAGGAATGACCTGGACTATGTCCAGTGTGATCTTGCGTCTCTTACAGTGGAATTTGTTTTGAATAGAAGTTCCTCAGGTTAATATTCTATTGATTGTTATTTATTGGCCAAATAATTCACGAGAAGTTAATACGTTTAATGTACAAATAGAAAATATGTTACAGTTACTGAAGACTAAATACTCAAAGAAAAATTTAATAATAGGTGGAGATTCAAATGTAGATTTTTTAAGTAAAAAAAAGCAAGCTACAGATTTGATAAAACTATTCAAAAGTTTCAATTACAGCCAAAATGTCAAAGAGGCTACTAGAATTTCCAAGGATAGTTCAACCTGTTTAGATATAGTTTTTTTTAAATTCGACAAATATAACTTCACTATTGTTGTTAAAGAATATGGCATAGGTGATCATAAGGGTATTTTGATTAATCTGCTTCAACCGGGTCTTGACATAAATGAATATTTGCATGTTAGAAAAAGGGTTTTTAATGAAAATAATTTAAATCAATTTAAAAATGAACTGTCACTAACTGATTGGTCGACAATTTCAAAAAATAATAAAAAATTAATAAAAATTATTCAGCCTTACACGAAAAATTGTCTAAAATACTCAACAATACAATCCCATTGAAAAAAATAAAAATAAAAAATAATAAGAAGCCATGGTTATAACCCCTGGAATCAAAAAAGCTTGCAAAAATAAACGTTTTCTTAAAATAATAACGTCACACTTTGTTATTTCCAAATTCAATACCTATTATAAAATATAATGAAAAAACACTAAAAAAAGCAGTAAATGCTTCAAAACGGCTACATTACTTATAAAAGATGAATAATTCTTAAAATAAAACAAAGTCAATGTGGCAAATATTAAAAGAACGGACCAAGAAAATTACCAGAAAAATAAAACTCAAAATTAATAACTGTAGTTTACATGAACCAGCCACAGTTGCTGACGCCTTTAATGACTATTTTTCGTCTGTCGGAGTCTGTAGTGACAATATTTCCAAGTCATCTGGTCCAACTGTGAACTCTCAGCTTACCAACACCATGTTCCTTAACCCATTGACCCCATTATAAGTTGAACGAATAATTAAGCGACTTAAAAATAAAACGAGCTCTGGCCTTGATGAGTTTCCTCCAACACTCATTAAATATTGTAGTGATGTACTTCTGATGCCTCTTACGTACTTAATAAACCAATCTTTCTTTGAAGCGACTTTCCCATTCCTTTTTTTTTAAATATAAAATTGTTAAACCGGTACCAAAAACTAAAACTACAAATGGTGATGTAACCCAGTTTCGACCTATTGCTTTACTGTTAACATTTTCAAAAGTGTTCGAACCAGCTATGTATTTAAGATTAAACTCTTTTTGCCAAAAATACAATATTCTTGATGATAGCCAACATGGTTTTAGAAAAGGCAGGTCTACTAGACCCCATAACTTGCGCAATAAGAACAAACTGGCTATTTATTCCCTCTGCAAATTTAAAATTAGTAAGCTCTGGAGCAGTATGTATGTCTGTAAAAATATTTAATAAATTACCCTAAGAAATAAAAAATATAGAGTGTAGCTAAAAATTTTACAAAACCCTGAAACAATATTTGATTTTAAAAAGTTTTTATAATTTAGAAGAGTTTTTTGAATGAAATTGTGTAAGTATTAAGTTTGTTAATTGTTTGCGTTATGTAAATATTTGTTTGAATAGTTTAATGTTGTCGCTTTTATTATTTTAATGTTGTTGTGCCCTTACAGGGTTTAAGTGCATGTACTATTTATAATTTTATACCATCCTAAGTACCACATAAAACAATAAATGATTATGATTAAGATTATGATCTTTTTAGCTGTGGCTTCAGTACCATCTACAAACCATATCTGTGCGACAGTGCCATCTATATTTATATAATTTAACTAGCATTAACAAACGAAGGGAAAAACTTTCCTTGATTAATCTAAAGATGGCGTTGCACCACACTACACACCGAACCTAGTTTATTTTCACTAAGAGAGAAACCCGTTCATCGCAAAAGTAAAAAAAAACATCTTGTAAAATTGGCTCTTAAATAAATTATCGGTTTTTTATATTTTTTTAAAATTTTTGAGGAATACTTGAAAGCTAAAAAGGAATCACAAAACGCAACATCAACGGGCAACGTGAAGTTGGTTGTCATGGCTGTCTAGTGTCAACAAAACGTCAAGTCAACAATTTGTCAAATCAACAAAAAAAGGAAAAGAAAAGGAAGGTTTTTGTGGTGGACGGTGTGGCTTCTTTGTGTTTGTTTACTGGTTAATGGATAAATCGTTTTACGACTGAAAAACAGAATGTGATTGTTGTGTATCCTGAATTAAATTACGGACTATCGTGTGACTTATCTTGAAAGGTTTTAGTAAAATTGGTAAGTTGACTACATATCGTTTGTTGATGTTGATTTTATTTTTGATTGCTCTAACAGCTTGGTATACATTTATTCATTTAAAAGCCACCAAATATTAATATTAGGATAGCAAGACTCATTTGCTCTAAAACTGTAGAATTGAAATTCTAAAAAGAAAACAAAAATTTTTCTATTACTTATCTACCTACTTACATGAATATTTTAAACTCCTAAAATGTGATAGCATTATATTTTGTCATTAAAACTTATCGCAATAGAAATTATATCGGTTTTATTATTCAAGAATCTCTAGGAATTGTTGTATTTGTTATCATCCCTTCACTTTTTGCAGTGCCATTTGATTATAAAGTTTTGAATTCACCAATCCTCTAATAGTACAAAGAAAGCTCTTAATTTAATTATTGATATAAACAGATTATTTTAGGTAAATTGGTTTAAACAGTGGCTAAGTAAAGAAAAACTATAATATTTTGGCATTTTGATAGTGTCTTATAATATAACTTACTAGGTACCTCTTTACCTTCTAAAATTAAAAATAGGTCCATCATTTGCTGACCAAAAAGATTGCCACAGATGAATATTTTACCATTTATTATAGGTATTTATTTATTTATTTTTAGGCGCAGTAGTAAAATACAAACTAATACAAGCGAGTTTTTAAAATTAGAAATACATCTGCTTAGAATATGTATTAAATGTTATGCCAAACGTGTCTGAGGATTATGAGTGAACCAAATTGGAAAAACATCACTTACATACTAGTATTAGCCATTAGATTAGCAATCACCAACAAGACTATTGAATACACCAGGATACAAAAATCATCATGTTATAATACTTCAAAATTAACCCGCTGAGTGTTAGTCGAACATACAGTTGTTCCGTATGGCCCGCACCAATCGTATGGCCCGCTATGCAAAAACGGGTTATACTAGTGCCACAGTACGGGTTGATATAATACTAAATAAGTAAAGGAAAGTAAGGAAGGCAAGTTTTAACCCAATTTCAATATTTTCAGATTAATTCACAAATTGACAGTTTAAACTTTAAATCATCAAAATCAAGGATACCCATTATAGGAATAAATTATCTAAACTTAGATTTTTTTTAAATCAGCGTTTCTTTTGGTCACCAACACCTAATTGCCTGAACCTTTGTGGTTTTTCTGTTGCTCATTAATATTCTTATTGTGGTCATATGACTACCTCGTTATTTTCTATAGATGGCCAATAACTTAAGCTTCACCATATAGCTTACATGAATCCCTGAATGCTTTTAATCTAGAGGCTAACAGGGTTGACCAGGTACAGTACCAGTTCCTCCGTACCATCCCCAGTTGTGGTTGAGGGCAAAAAGTCAGGTTGTTAGTTGGTAGGAGTCCGACATAACCACGTTGTTCCCCCGGACAGCATGGTATCCTTGAGGATTTTACTGAATTAAAAAAAACCCCGGCCAAAATTTTGTTATTTATATTTCGGGCATCTCTGTACTTCAGAAGACACCTTAGCTCTTCTTCACGTACGTACAACATGCGACATGCGGGTGTAGGGTGGCGGGCGGGCGCTGTGGTCATACTCATGCTGCCCGTGTCGTACGTAAACACCTGGATATTACGTCGTATGTTTGATGTTTCGTGAACGCGCCTTTAACCGCGCCCGCGTGTCAACGTGAACCAGCACTTGAGCAGATAATCCCGGCAGAATGCATGTGGGGCCTGTGCCCAACAGTGCCACGTATTAGGCTAAATTTGTTTGTTGGTTGGTGTCCCTATAAATGCAAACAGAAGGGTAATTTACGTTTTTTTTTTCAAAACCTACTTTTCTCATCCAAAGATAATACTGGTTTAAGACAACCGCCATTCCCTAGTTACGCTCTTTCGTCATTCGACTTTTCCAATCGATGTATAGGCTGCAACACAAACGAGCTAGGTTCCGCAGCTGTTCTAGCCTAGCCCTTAGCACTGGTCAGACTGGTTATGCAACCGCTCACGGCCCTTTAACCCTGGATAATCCGCGGCCCAGTTAATATATCTTAGATAGTTTCATGTTCAGAGAAACTACAGAGCTGTGCTTTATAGGGTTTGGTAAATGAATACGGTAACGGGTTTTGTAACCTAGTGACTACTTATAGCGTTTTATACGGCGGTCTTATGTATTGAAAGTATGTATGTGTTTATGTTCTTATGCATTAAATGATATTGTTGTTCATTTTTCTAGTTGTAAAATTAACTCGCCCAAAATTTTATGACTTTGTTAGTTACACCCATGCGAAATTCGCCTAAAGGTGCTTCCTCATTTGGAGCATTCGCCTGTAATGTAGCGTTAAATTCGAGCATTACCATGACAAGAAGAAAATAAAAGAATGGGCATTTAAAAATATATATATATATATATATATATATATATTTTTTATTTCAGACCAACAGGGTAGTAACAATAAAATACTTAAAAACGATGTTAGTAGGGTGGTACAATAAAACAATACTTAATTAAGGCCATGCAGGCAAGATAGGTTCACCGATTTGCACATATAGTCACATGCAACTCGGTGAACCTATTGAGGACGACAGAGTCCGTTCTGTCCTCGATCAACTGGCGCTCCCGCGGATATGCAACACAACAGCGGCAGTCTTTCTTCGCATAATGGTGTGGAAGTCATCCACACCGGCACCAGCAAACATACCTGAAGCGCTACAGTATCGCGGGAGCCCCAACAAGGCCCTAAGGATGTTATTATATGCACTCTGAGGGCATTGTTGGCCCTCTGCGTGAAACTGGCCCATAGACCACTGGTGTAATTTTGACAGAAGGCCTTAAACAGAGTGAGCTTTACACCCGTAGTACAACGCCCGAAACGATGTGCCAACATGTTTCCACGTACTGCCAAAGCCCTGCGCTCGCGCTCTGTATCAAGGTCATCATTTAGATTTTCGTTGACAATGAGCCCTAAGTATTTGAAATGAGATGTAACACGTTTTAATGGTGCTTCATTTAGATTTTACTTTTGGCCCTATTATTATTTATAGCACATGTGGTTTCCGTTCGCTCTTTCCCGTCTAGTTAGTTTTAAATTTCCAGCAAAGTTTGGCTCGCTCTTATGTGCGCTACAGACACTGCACCCGACCTAGTTCACGCCACTTTGATGCGGTCACGGTCGCACTCGATGCATTAGAGTTTAAAAATCTCTTTAGTGACGTTAAAAAACATCTAGTTGAATGTCAAACTTTCTGAGTCTGACTGGTTAGGGCCAATGGTGTATATTTTATCTGACGTACATTTGTTCTTGTTCCACTAAGTTACTTGGGTATAATTGTGTTATCTAACCTGGATGGTGCCTCTCACCCATAATACATGGCACCATCAGCAACCGACAAAGCTATCGTCAACATTAAGATGGTTAAATTGTAATGACCGTGAGACAATCTGACATTGTTTATTCGCTGTTGCACATGTAGGTAATTAAACCAAGTGAGTTAAGCCTATATACCTCTCCTAAAAGACCCGCCATTGAAATCAAATCATCGCCACAATTGATGGATCATGCATGCCTTTTGGTTTTCAAAAATAAAAAAAACGCTTTCTATTTGTTTGAAATTCTGGGGGCCTACTCGCGAACGAAATGTCCGCAGTTTCGGTCAAACCAACGTGGCAACAAAACCTACAACAATATGATATTAATATCTATCTGAGCATGGTAAATAAATATCATATACTAGATGCCTCGACATACTTCGTTCTGTCAAAAGGAATTGCACGTCACGGCGTCGGTAAAGCAGAACATCTCTCGTTTCTCCGACTTGATTTATGTTCTTATTTTTAACTGAATGTTTTGTCCAATTTTAATAAAATATAGCCTATAATATCCCTGATAATGTAGCTTCATATTAGTTAAATAATTTTTAAAATCGGTCATGTAGTTTCGGAGGCTATTCAATAGAAACAAACAAACAAACAATCAAATCTTTCTTTTTATTATAGAAAGGTGACCTAAGAATTAAGACCATGTTAGTTTGCCCGAAACTACGAACATTGTGTTGGGGAGTAGGGACTAGGGATCCAGAACTGAACTAATATAAAGTATCAAGAATAATCTTCATGAGAGGAATGAATTTCCATACTACCAACTGGAAAATAAATAAATACTCGTACTAGGAATGAATTCCTCTCGTTCGATATTATTTTTCGAGCTAAAATTAGGTTTGAAGTATGAACCCTACCAATTAATTCAACCGGAATTCCGGAGCATGCCGTAACTAATAAGTTATAACACTGTCTCGCTCTTTATTTCGATTCAATAATCCTTTGTCTTACTTGCCCTTTTCCAGGCGGTAGCCTTTAATTCGCTGATAGAAACTTTGTTTCTTGCAAAAATATGCTTGAGGCATTTTTAAGTTATAATTTTACGAGCACTTTTGATACAAGCTGAGCTTGTGTACAGATACAGAGTTAAGTATTACTTAAAATGCTTTGAAAAGAAACAGCGCTTATGTCAAATGCACTATATGACCGTGACACGAACAATGTTAACTCTGCGTCACCGAAAATTACGTTCTTCGCACTGATTACGATCAGCTCGCCAGACATTTGAACGAGGCTACTGCGGAGATCTCCAATGCGATATGGCTGTGGTAGCCCGCCGGAACAAAATGGGTATTCAAACACATTTTGTTCCCAGTTCCGCCGTAATTTAATAGTTAAAACTAACAAAAACAATGTGGATTGTCTCAGCACAAGCGAAGAGTTGAGGATCTCTCACACCCGGAGGCCCGTAGACTAGGACCGCACAAATGGTATTGCTTATCTATTTAAAAGGAAAACTGCAGAAGGAGTCAAATAACTTGGCTGGAAACTGCTCTAAATAGAGAGTGAACAGGTGAACAGGCATTAGTATGGCTGCTATGAATAATGGTGACATCCTACTTAGCAGCAGAATAGAAAATTCAATATATAATCCCTCTGCCTATAAATAATTTTAACTCACTGTTTAAAATCACTGCCAGGGTTGAGGCAGAAAAAAAAGGTCAGACGAACGAAGCCCTATGTGTTGAACGTATCCGTATCAGATTGACAACATGTAAATACTAGAATGGTGTAAAACGATACTACTCGTAAGTCCTTCCGGCTTTATAATTATTCAAAAACCTTGCTATCTTGTTAATATAATACTTTAAATCGATCGATATGTCAACCAATTTAAAATTAAGTTTTAAAGAAGTACAGCAAAATAACAGTAGACACTAAAAATATTAAAACCATAGCTTTTGAAGGCTAACCCGCTTATTCTGAAAATTTCTGACGGTTTTATCAAACACTGTTTTACTAGTACAATCAGCTGAGGCAGTAATTTAATTCAATTTGTGATGATGTGGATTATGATGGTAGGTACATAGCTAACCAATGAATGTTTATCTGAAAAAGATGACCCTCTAAGTCAGCATTAAGTAACTGGGAGATATAGGTACTTTTAGCAGTTGTATTCCTATGTGAAAGAGCCCAAAGAGTAAGATGGCGATCTTGCGCAGCTAAGATTACTGGTATTGTCCACGTAATGTCGGACAATGGATCATTACAGCCCCATTACGAAAATAGGCGTAATTTAAAGAACAACGGCCAAATGACACGATTTTGTTTCGTAATGGCCAGTTAAAAGTGGTGCTGTATGACTTCGGAAAGGATTCACAGAATTTATGGTGGTAATTTAGCTTTTTCGAACAAAAAGATTGGTTTATTTACTCACTTTTTGGTAGATAATGATCCTCATTCAGATTTCAAGGCTTAGAGTACCTCAATGGCAAACCGTACCAGGTAGGTAACTTTTGTTACATTTGAATCTAGGGAGGGACATTCAAGAGCAGGCGGTTTTCGTCAAATAGATTTCTCCTAGTCATTTACCAATGAAATAAAATAACATACCATCACGACTTTATCCCAAACGGTCAGAGGCAAGTGACTGTGTCGTCATGGTGAACGAAACACTTAGAAGCCCACTTTTCACTAATGGTATTAGAACCCAACGTGGTAGGTGGTAAGCCTTCCGCCGTTATCCGGGCTAATTTGGTTTTTTATCTATGTTTTCCATCACCGGAGAGTAAGTCGGATATTTAACAATGAACACAAAGATTTTGGTTCTGGCCAGATTTGAACGATCCAACGACCTGAGTTCAGGTGCTGAACCACTAGGCCACGACGCTCGAAAGAAATAAATATTGCATTACAAATAGTAACTCCGGCCTAGATTCAGGAAGGTAAATGTATTTTTGTAAAAGAACAAAATATCGAGGGGTAAATTCAGAAAGGGGACCAACCACATCAACTAACTAATTTAACTGAAAAACACTCAAGTGTTAGTATGAATGTAAGTAGCTTGTAGACCGCTACGACTACCACTCAAAGCAATGTTCAAACTTTGTTACCTTATTGAACCATAACTCAATACCGTGAAATTTACATATTATCATTCGAACTTAGCTGGCAAGGTTTAAAAAAATATACTTATGCCACGAAACAAAGTCTGAAAGAATTACAGTTCTGTCTTGAATTGTGTTGCCGAATGTAGTATCAAATACTATCGCCAGTTACTCAGTTTATTAAATATTATTGCCAATGTGTAGCCGTTTTCGATGAAAATTATATAAAGTGTCGCTAGTTCAGCAACTCTAGTCTCCAACAGGGTAATGTTGTTGAAATAATGAAGCTGACGTAATTATTATTAATTTAATTAATGCAGTTGGGCTACAAGTCCTGCATGTTCAAATTATACTCCAATTATCCCACCTAACAACTTGTGAATTTAATACAAATACTACTAATCATTGCGTGAAGCGAAACGCTGGAGTTGTTTCGATAACCTGTCACTTAACAATTGCTTTTATATCATTAGGGTTCCTTACCATCTAAGAAGTCTGTTTACATTTCTTTCTTTTTGAATGTCATTGTAATTTAATTTTGAAATAACTACTTTGTACCTGTACTGGCGCAGTATCTGTTGTCCTATCTTCGATAGCTACGATTGACTAATGAAATGAATATTCGTTATCAATCGTAGGTCTAGGTGCACTTAGGGAGTATTACTTGCTGAAGCATCTCTCCTCGAAACAGCAGTGGCACTTTGCCCTCTGATATAGCCGTCTATCATCGATACGAAGAAGATTAGTCAGTTCTGCTTTGGAACTTATCAGGGAAGTTTTTCACTCACTTTTCGCATTAGAGATATTACGGAACTTCCAGCGTGCTCCTCGTTCGCGCGTGACTGCGCCGATTTCTGGATTAGTTTCGTTTTCCTATATGCAATTACTGCTTATGTGCTCGATTACTTTTTATAGGCCGTTTAAGTTGTTGGCCAGCAACCGCGGCATTACACATGTTTGTCTTGCATAATTTAACGTTATTAATTGCCGTTCTGGGGATGAAGCTAAGCTTTAGCTGACTTTTTGTTGCAGATTTTCCTTAATTAGCACTATTTCCATCTAAATAATCAAATTTTCATTTTGTTTCTAGTACTAAGAAAATACTGACCAAAAGCGGAAATGTCCGTTATCTTTGTAACTTTTATCCAAACACAGAATTCGATTATACTCAGCTTAGGAGAAATTCGATTTCAGTAAATTGTCTTGTTCTTTGTACCGCTGCGTCCTTTAACAGTACCACATCACATCATTTCAATTATTATTTTAAGAATTTTCTAATTGAATTACTTAGAAAGGAAGGGAAGAAAAAAAACTATTCCTAATCTTATCAGAAATAAAATGATCCTTCACAAACTTGCTAGTAAAAATTAAATTCAAGAGACCTCGGAAAATGGCTTCCTATAATCTAAAAGGGTGCAGGGTGATCATGTTTACCTTGGAAATTCAATGGCTGTTTATTCAGCCCTGGTATAATTAGAGACCTCGGAAAATGGCTTCCTAGAATTTAAAAGGGTGCAGGGTGATCCTGTTTACCATGGCAATTCAATGGCTGGTATAATTTATTTATAGCCGCGAAAGTCTGCTGTACTTTTTATTTAAGGACTTTATCCTTAGATTTTGCCCTGGCGAATTCCCAACTGTTAAAATGAATTCAAGACTTTCGTACCTACTTCATAGGCACTTATTTTCAAGTATATAACTCGTTAGCATGTTCATTTGTTCACTACAAAATACAAACTTAAACATGTAGTTAAATGGACCTAATTTCGCAACACCTAAAATAATGCGAGATTTAGCTACTGAAAAACTGAAATAAAATTTCTTCTTCAAATTGTGTTCTAAAATTGCTCACACTACCCGTTCACATCACACCCGAGCTTGATTTAATGTGTAAACCCTATCCTCATATCCACCTCCAGTTTAAGACAAGGAAAAGGCGACAATGTGGCACACGGCAGTTCCCAGGTGATAAACTTTTATCGTAGGTCATCTCCGATCCAGTCAATATGTGCTGATAGCGTGGCGAAGTTCACACACTACTTATTGCCTTTGTACCTTATTTATAAAATCTCCTTCAAAATCGTGGCAATGGATAAGCATTTTCCGTACATAGTAGTTCACACGGCTTCAGTGCACGTGGGATGTAAGATTGCATCGAATTTGTTGACTAATTGCCTAAACAGTATTCTAATAAAGCACCTATCGAAACATTCTGGCACCAATGCGATTGTGCTTACTTGCCGCAACCAACTGAAGCATTGACATGGCTTCTATACAATAAAAACGTTTTAATTTGAAAGGTTTTTAGTTGTTACAACCAAGCAACAACCGAATATGTTTCTGCTTGTAGAAACCTTTGAAACGTATCTAAATGACATGAAATTACTTTTTAATTAAGCGAGTGCTCATGTCATACCCATACATTTTCACGTGCACGTAGATATTGGCTATGTGTTTTGGTATCGATTAATCAGAATAAACAGAGAAATCAATGGATGCTGCTGACCGTCTATGATGATGATGATAAAAATAGTTTTACAAAACACCGTTCCATGTTGTACAGTCTCAAATGTTTGATGGAACCACAAGAAACCGAAAATGACGTAATATTAGACTGTTGAAGAAGCTAAGATATTGACATAAGTAACGTAACCTAATATGTAGTTAGCCGTGGGTGGCTAGCTTTGTAAGTGAGGTAATATACCATCTTGTATGTTGTCATGTGTTCAGCTTCGTTACCTCACGATCGCCCCTGTGGGAAGATTAGACAATCACATTAGCCAGTTCTGTAAGTTGATAATTTGAGCGAGGATCTTCGAGTTTCCGGCAACCTCAATTATTTATATCCCATCATTACGATATAGCTAGTATAAATTATCACTTCCATATTTATTAAATACAAATGTATCGCTACTTCTGGGACAATTCACACCAAGATCATCTGACCCCAAACTAAGCAGAGCTTGTAATTTGGGCGTCAGAGACTGATAAACATACTTAAATATTTTTAAATACATACTTAAATAGATAATAACACCCAGACACAACAACAAATATAAATGTTCGTCACACAAATATTTGTCATGGGTGGGGATCGAACCCACGACCTCCGGTGCTAAAGGCTAATCACTATATATATGTGTGTTTGCCTCTAGCAGGGGGAAAAACTCAACTTTAACAAGCTAAAATATGTACATTTATCAAATTACAGAACAATTCTTTGACTGAAATAGTATTCGAGTGCTCATTCAGGTTTAATAAATTGGGAGGTCAGCCCAATATACCACTGAGGCATGAAGCCAAAATGGGGCCACCACTATCAAGCATCTAAACGCCCATATTGTGTTTGGAAATAGTGTCTAGTCGCCGTGGAAATGTAAAAAGTAAAAACCTCATTTTATGTAGATGTTTTGTAGTTTTCAATTAAAAAATAATGCTACACTTAGTACGTATATGATAAAATACATGAATACTTTTGTGACCGTACAGAGGCGTTCACATCAACCTTTACAACTTCTGCTGCTGACATAAGACCCATTTTGCAATGGTTTTGTAAAGGTTGATGTGAACGCCTAGTCTGTACAAGTTGCAGCAGCGGAGAATTGTTTCTACTAAAAAGGCCTGCCAAGAAACTCAGCAGTCACAACAAAAAGTGTTCACAACGTACTCCACTTATCAATTACAATTCTTTAGATTTCTGTGATGATAGGTAGTAAAGATATGATTTCTATGTGATAATAGTAAACATATAGATATTAGACATTAGACACGTCTGAATGCATTTCCATATTTGCTAAACCGACCGTGATTTATACCTTCTTGCTGCCAACGTTGCCTTGCCACTTGTATCGATTGAACTTGCTATATTTAAATTACCTTTGTATGCATTTAAAAAAAACTGGACTCTATCTATAGAGTTACATTCTAACATAGATAGAGAACTGTAAGCTTTCTTCACAAGTGTTTCCTAAGTACCTATCGGAACTTGGGACCTTTCTGGGGCCGGCGCCTTAGACCACAATGATCATTTAAGATAAGATGCATTTGTAGACTACTGTGCAACTGCTTAAAAAAGCTATGTACGATTAACACGTATTCATGAAAAAGTAAGTCAAGAACGTGACTTTTGAACGTGAATTAAGGAATCCCTATATTTTGTTGGTAACTAAGTTAAATCCTGCCCTGTTGGATAAATCAATTTTTAATTCAAAATGATCAGTCAATTATTATAACATGGCGAAACTGAACATTTTTTTTCCATTTATCTTAGCCTCAAGTGTGATATAATTAAGAAGGCCTTTTTCTTATTCAATCCATTAACGCAATTGATTCCCCCGTGTTTTCGTCAGAACCCCTAGATAACTAATGTGTTTTTTTGCCAATCTGGGTCTGGGTTACCGGAAATTCGATACATGCCCTTGGAGGGGTAAAAGTAGAGCTCATTTGCAATAGATTTTGTCATTGAGTACCCTAGCCGATAGTGATTAGTTTTTAAGATATTCAAGTTTTTGTGCTTTCATTTTTAAATACCGAATTTGGGCAAAAAAATTATGCTCCTAAGTGAATGGCCAATTTAGATCCTATTTTTGTGCATGATTTGTTATTCCATCACGATCAAACTTGGACTCATCCGTCCATAAAATTTTGTTGAGATAATTAGGATTCTCTATATCGTTGTCCAACATGAAGCGGCAAAAGTCAATTCTTCTGGCTGGGTCTCCCTCTTCTAGAGCGTGCACAGGTGTGTAATGGTACGGGTACAACCCTGCCGTACGCACTGTGAACCATACCTTCCACTGAGTGAATCCAAGCGGCCTGGCCACGACTGTAGTAGACACAGTAGAATCGTTTTGAAACTGCGCGAGAATTTCTTCTTCATCTGCAGGATCGTAGATGCGAGGTCTACCAGCATCACTTCGTCTTGTGCGAAAGCTTCCAGATTCTCTTAGGCGGCGGAATGTCCCAGCAAAAACACGTTCATTAGGTGTTCGACGATTAGGGAAACGACACAATTCCCTTTTCGCTGCTGCAGCATCTTCATTACAACACCTATAACAATGGATGATATCAGCGTACTCTGCGTTCGTGAAGGACGCCATAATGTTAAATCCGAAACAAATATTAATTATTAGATGTAGCGAAATGTTCACTTGCGAAGATAGTTGAATAACTACTAAACAAACAAGGAGCCATCGCGCCGGGTCATCCTTGTCCTTCGCCGTACTTGTCGGCCCTAATTGGTTGTTGAGACTATACTTCGCCCAATCAGATGTTACGACACAGAGCTTTATTCTTCGCCGCAGGTGTACGCTAATTGACTCATTTCTAGGAAAATTAACAAATAACCTTAGTTAACACTTTAAAGTGTTATTGTTGTTATTGTCAATGCAGATAAAAGTTTTATACCTTTTTGGATAGCTAATGAAGTAGAGAAATCATTTTAGTAATTTGTACGACACGTTCCATACATTTTTTTTATGCAAATTCACTATGAAGTGGCATTAAAAAGGTTTTTTTGTGTACTCTAGCTAGTTTACGTTCATAACATAAAGTTAAAGAGTATTACTACAGCTTATTTGTATTTGGAGGAAGTGCTGAGATGTTAGGTATCAGATCATGCAAAAAATAGGATCAAAATAGGATATTCACATAAGAGCATTTTTTTTTTGCCTAAAATCGGTATTTAAAAATAAAAGCACAAAAACTTGAATATCTTAAAAACTAATTACTATCGGCTAGGGTACTCAATGACAAAATCTATTGCAAATAAGCTCTACTTTTACCCCTCCAAGGGAATGTATCGAATTTCCGGTAACCCTGTATACTTATATACTAATTTTATAAAGAGGAAAGGTTTATTTGTATGTAAGTATTGAAAAGGCTCCGAAACTACTAGACCGATTTTAAAAATTCTTTCATCAACGATCATTCTCAGGTAGTGACATAGGCAATTTTTTTTAATTTAGGCTATATTTTGCCCTAAAAGACAGTCTACGTGGGCGAAGCCGCTGCCGGACAGCTAGTAGTAAATAAACGAGGGTAATTCTTAATTTTTTAACGTTAACGTTTTTTCCAACTTCAAAATATGGAATTGAGATAGGAACTGAAAACAATAATAATAGTATCTCTGATTTATATAATTCGGAACTCTAAAATAGTTTTATTACTAAATAAATAATAGTTATTTTATGAGCCATTCACACGTCAGTCCAGTCAGTAGTCAATAAGGTGGAACAAACCAGAACAGTTCAGCACAAGTATTATATGATTGATTAATATGTGAAATAGCATTTAGGTATTACTTCATACTGACTCCATTTTAAATTTTAGCTTCTACAGATGTTTTGAAAATTTACTTGCGCAATAAGCAAGTTAGTATGATTTTTCTATAAAAGTTGTAACAGTACTACATAAAAATTCAGTATACTCCATCGATTTAAGGTCTTATTGCTTGCGACCTGCACCAACTGTAATCCCGCCACCTTTAAGTATCAAGTCGTACAACTTTAACATATTTACCTCCGTTGTAAACCCAAAAGTAAAATTGCTTACCGGTCCTTGCGATATGTACCAAGAGTAGTTGAGCAAAATACATAATGTACTATTAATAGCGCGGCAGATCTGATCTACCCTTTACAATTGTTTTCTAATTGCGAATTTCTCACACGTCTCCACAAAGTGTCATTCGTGTGTTTAAAGACCCCATTACATGCAGTTAATTGTTCATAATAACCCTCTGTTTGCGTAATTAGTAATTATAGTTGTTGCTATTGGTGTGCAATGTAATGACGTGTTTACCACGCACGACTGTCCCTGTAATGTAAAGTGTATTGACGTCTTGTAATGAGGTTGAGGAAATAGTGGCAAACGGAAGTAGGAAAATGAATAAAGAAAATCACCGGTATGTCTTTTTACAGGTGATGACATTGACATTGGTCCCTCACATAGGAGCATTGAACATGATCATTTGATATTCAATCTGATGTAAATCAAGTTATCAGTGACAAATACCGCACTGACGGCAACCAATCGGTTTGCTTCACTTGGATTTTAGGTTTAAACAATTCTCCACCAATGCATTTTTTATTAATTGTATTTTTGTATCAACTTTGCGATATATTATTAGTAAAGATTGTATGTGGTTGCTGAAGAACAGTCAACGATTCATTAAAATACAATTTTATCTACTTAACTGAATACGAAAAAAAATACTTGTTATTCAGAAACTTTCCTGCGACAGTCAAGTGACAGCACTGACAGCTGCCACGAGCAAGACTGCCATCCTATGCCGTGTTTGTTTCGGAAAATGTTGCGCAACGGAAGGAGGATCGCGATAGTTTAAAAATCATTTATCTATCGCCCGCTTCCAGGAAGTAAGCATTGACAATACTCAAAGTTAAGACCTAGATATAGCTATGCGGTAAGATTTTGAAGAATAACGTGACATATTCTTTTATTGTCAAAGCTCACTGCTATTATACCAACCAACCAACGCAATTTACTTTTTGTCCCAATAGGAAGTTATTACGTTTTCAAGTATCCATAAGCGTTTAAAAAATTGTGTTTAAAAATTCATTTCAAAAAAGTTCTATAAGCGTTTTACCCACGTGCTCAAAAAGCAAGGACAACAAAACCCTAATAACAAGTCGTAGAAACTGTTTTTATAGAACCCACTGTACTGTGAAGAAACAACTCAAAAAAGGTACTATTAGAAATCGTCCAATGACATTGAACTTGGAGATACACGTGCAAGAAAAGTGTCAGCTGCAGAATCGCCATTATTCACTATCTCAATCGATCTCGACAATTCTGACATCATGCCAAAAGTAAATGCATGCTTTTGTGTGCACTTTAATTCAGAATCCGATGTTAACTTTGAACAATTTATGAAAGTACACTAGAATTTTGCTCTATAAAATAACGGCTATTGAGAGCGGATGAAAATATTTCTGCCTTATAAAGCTTGTGGCAGTACAGTAATTAAAATCCTTCATTGACTTCCAGTCCGCGAATTTTTAACCTGTTGAAAGCCGCGGTCATTAGTGAGTTTAGCGGCCTAAATTAGATTATGCAGTGACCAATTTTCGGTATCTATTTTAGAGTTACGTATAGCTACCACAGGTCAAGCGCAACTCTAGACTTCGTACCATTTAATGACGTGTCATGGTCATTTATTTGTCTGTTACCCTCCCCAGTATATACTTCAGCATTATAAGGGATTTAAAACTCTTACGTGATATAAGTAAAACCATTTTTATTTGAATCTGTAATCACACTATCACTTATAATAAAAAAATATTTCGACAATTTCATATCGGTAGTTATTTCCTTTTTCATTGTAAAAAAAACATGTGACATGTAATAAATATGTTTGAGTTCTTAGGAAAAAACACCACTTGCAATAAAAATCACGTGTAATCAATAGTTTTTTGAATATCATCAAATTTTAAAATTTCAACATACAATTAACAATTGCTACGACTGGCGGGTGGACGTGCCCTCTTCTTGGTACGAAAGTAGTCAGATGCTGTTGCTTACACAAGAAACTTGCTGTTACATACAAAACTGACATTATATCTAACATAGAGCTGCGTACATTTCATTTTGATCTGTTAAGATCCTTAAACCATATCTACGAGCACTATACCAAACGAAACGAGCGATACAACTTATTGTGAAAGAAAATTGAGGTCGTCTATTTTCTAAATAGTTTCGAAATGACCCGATTTTATTTCTGGTCGGAATGTGTGTGAATACGGCGACAATCACTACATGTTGATGTAATGCTATCTCACATTGTCTTGTCAGTGCTTTATTTGCTGTTACAGTAAACTCTTGCAGTAAAGCAATTGCTATTTGTGATATCCTGCAAGTACAGACTGAGTTTTTTTTATTGATAACGTGTTTCGGATACATCAAAAGCAAAAAATTTTAAATTTGGTTTTTACGCATTTTGTCGCGTAAGTCCACCAAACGAATTGCACGAGATAACACGTGACTTTATTTTACCGATACGCATCTTAGCTCTACTGGTGTTGCAAATATTCAATATTCCAGCTGTAAGCTAGTTCGTTTGTCAACAAATTTGTATAAAAAAAACTACAGTATTTTAATGTCCTTTATCATCTTGCAAATTGCCTTAAGAATATTAGCGACTCTCCATCGCCCTTGACTCGACCAGCCGAGCGCGGAAGCCTGCAACTCGAGTAATTAACTTGAATTAGTTATGGCGGAGCTTGCTTAACTGACTTCTTGCTGCAGAGCAAAAAGCACACCTGCCCGTTTCGATCGGAAATAGAAAAAGTACGACAGATGGATGAGATGAGGCTGGAAATGTTGGCAATCTCCTGTAAATACTTTTTGTAGAGTCCTAGTTTGACTTTTCACTTCAATTTTTATTTATTTATTTTAAAACTTACACTGTTTTTAATATTTAGGTTGTTTTTCTTTATTTAGATGGTTCTATTCTAATTGATGGTGTAAAGGCGGTATAGTGCTCGTAGATATGGTAAGTAACTGATCAGAATGACACTAAAAGTTAAATTAAAACTACAATACCTAAAAAGTGCAAGTGGGAACAGTAAAATTATATTAAAATTAAAAAAGTATTAAGCCTGTCAAATAATATAGAAAACAATCGGTCAAGCCAGTGCTATCTTGGTTATAAGTTCAAACTAAATTGACCTCGTAGGTATATTAGGTCATTTCCAGTTGTATATTCTGTACTATCTTCCTAGACTAACTTTTTATCATCGTATTTAATCTAGGACTGTTCAAAAATGTTTATCCAGACAACTTTCTTAACAAAAAAAACTTGAATAACATTACCAAATTTTTGCTTCCTTAAAAAAGTCGTTTCCATCCTCTTGTTCACGTATTCAATTAAAACGGCAAGGATCAATTGACCGAATGAACAATTCTAACGGTGCTTGAGAAAAATGTGAATAAAAAGTGAAGAGCCTCTCGTAAATCGTTCGGGAGCACGAAATTCTTTTTGTAAGCGAAGTTCGTTAACGTTTTTAAATTTTAACACCCTAGAACACGCACACACATTTATATTCTTACAATACACCGACAATTGTATTACAATCAATATGATTTCATGTTTTAAGCCGATGCATTGGTCATGGAAACGCAATTTGGAGTGCTATATTTAGACCCTTTATCTCATAAAGTGGGTAAGTACTTATTCTTGAGATTGAAAATCGTGACGAATTGCGGAAGAGAGCAGTTGTTTTATTTGCAATCAAATCGCTGCGCTGTTTTACATTTATTTTTAATGAATCTGGTCCAAGGTGAAGTAGGTATAGGTAGGTTTATAACAATCGATTGCAGGAAAATATATTCTGGCAGCCTTAACACCATGTACCAGTCACCAGATTGTAGTAAGCCGACTATCTTAAATCGTCTAACCAAATTTAAGCATCCCTCACAAGTTTAGTAAGTTGACTCTCTCTAATACAAGGTTTATCAATCAATCCAAATTACACTGATGATCATAAGGATAAAAAGCACAAATTAATATTTGACGAGCGTTAAATCACTGCTTTCTCCTAATAACTGGCTAACGTTTACAACGTTACCATCTCACCTGTTGTTATTTTTTTTTGTTCAAATATTTTTCGTATTCCACGCTCAACAAAGAAGCCTGACAGTAAATCGTGAAATCGTGATTTCTATCCCATCTGCAGGCGAAAGCGTGATGTTGCCTTCGTGATCTTTTGTCTACTGAACTTGCAGTATCCTTTTGATAACATCTTGGAGATCGTGGAATGAAGCGGATTGTGTCAGCGCCAATGTTATTGAAGTAACTGAAATTTCCGAGTTTGGTGCGTTTTCGTAAGATATTCTGCTTATTGCCAAAAAAAATTGGTTTAGTAACGTCTGATTGAATCATTTTATAAGGTTAAAAATCAGACAGGTTGCTGCTCTTTTTTCAATCGGATGAGTAGTCTCGAAGATTAACTCCTACATCCAAACTTAAACTCAAACTCATCATCAAGACGAGATTGACCAGCTCAGTAGTAACTGCATTACTAAACTTGTCACTCTTGATGTCTGAACCTCACGGCCGCTTTCCATCAGGTGGAGTGAGGTCACCTGGAAATGCACAATAAAAACAGTGCTCTTATTGTGATGGTGATTGAATGAATTACCAGTCAGTTGCTATTTGACAGCAGTGATGATATACCTAGAGTAGTATTTACCGTCAAATAGCAATAATTTGCAGTTAACATTGCTTTATTATTGCAATCTTGAGTAGCACGTAACCCCGCCTAAGGCATTCACGAGCTCCTCGAAATTGTGTTGGCCCCACTAAAATCCAGGTCACGGAATTTTATGCTTTTTTATCAAAAGTGTGTCACATCCTCGTCCAATTAAATAGCACATTAAACCCACCCTCAGCATAACTCCGCCCGTAATCCGCAAATTGAATCTGAAAGGATCCGAGCTTAGTCAAAGCCTTCGGCGTAATGTTTCAGCGCCTAATGAATCTCAGCATTTAACCGGGTTTTCATAAAAAGAAGGGTTCCCCACATTTGAGCTTTAACGAACCAAAATACCTTATCTGGGATTCAGTTGTAGCTTTGAGAGCAAAAGTCGTATCTACAGTGAAAAATTAATTATTTGTACAGCGAATGTTTTTATTGTTTTTGAACACATTCATTTGCTTGGCATGAAAAAATTAAAGGGTAATACTATTTTTTTTTTATAAGTATTGTCTGACTTTGTTCATGTGTCCTTAAATAATTGAAGTTAACATTATTTATGTGGTTGGTTTCAGGTAGGAGACCGGCTTCGAAATTGTAAGTAAATATCCGTTAGAGAATGTTACATGTTCGAAACATAATCCAACAATCATTGGACTCTATGCTTCTTAATGAATTTGCTCTAGGTATTCACACGCCAAATTGCTACGTTCATCATCATAAGTCATATTCAAGATACGCCCTACATCAGCCGGTACTTGTGCTATCTTCTGTGACCCTGCAAACGAGACGCTCGAATTGTTGGCCGGCTAGTCGTTCAATTACAACTAAAATGATGGTAAAAGTAAAGTAACCCTGCATCGTTAACCCGAAACCTTATCGCACTTTCATCTAGTACTCGCGTGCGTAAACGTCTGCTTCTCGTATGCGACTCATTATGATACGGTGAGCACACGCCGAAATGGAAAGTGAACTGTGTGAATTGTGTCGCAGCTATTGTGTCAATGTGTATCAGTGACGTCATGCCGTAGTGGCGTTAAGATGGATTTTACATGATACGATTTTAGGAAGTATAAAAAGTAATTTGAAATGATATTCGGTAAATCTATGGTTGGACGTAAGCAAGAGACACGAAATAAATACTAGAATTGCTCTAACTTTGAGAGCTACTTTAAAGACTTCGAATATTTCATTAGTAATGTTTTGAGTAGGTACTTTAATTTATTGTATGATTTCTTACAAAATCGTCCAGTTTTTACTGATTAGCGAGAAAATAATAATTGGCCGGGAAAATCATATCGTGTAAATCATATACTCAGTAGGATGCGGGATGGTGGGTATTTTACTGTCAACGGATACTATTTGTCTGAAGTCGGCATTGATATATGGCAACCGGTGCCTATATGAGCATCATCATAACCTTCTATGGCGTCAGTATTGTAGTACTCGATAGTCGGTATGTAATTTGTACTTAAGTATAGTCTTCATGGTTGGGGCATATCCCTAAAAGTCGCATGGAGGTGTGATGACGATTTTGGTCACAAATGCATAATTATAAAACTTCGTGAAAATCTTTTTTTTTTTTCAAATAGATACGACATGGATTGACGTAACTTCAAATTGTACATATGGAAATTAGATAAATGACCTCTAGTATAAGACTAATGATTATTCCAAAGCGAAAGTAATCCCATTCAAAAATGTCCTTTCATTCCAATGATTAAACAAACATCAGATTTTATGAGCCAGATTAAATAACCGATCAATGAAGTAACGTTTATTAAGAGCGAACCGTGTCGGAGGCATGTTATGCAAAACGGAAATGATACCTGTGTGTTGAACGGACAGATTATAAAAAAACATACAGCTGGTCATATAACACGAGACTTGTTACACAAGTGATAGCAATAGTTTGGGTTGAACACTAATTAAAGAATATATTTATTAATATGATTTCTTTTATGCAAGGGAATAAATTAAATCGAACAGTAGAGGTTGAAGTTTGCAGTGACAAGACCAAAACAGTCTACTTTATGCTACTTGGGAATTAGAACGGCATTGGTACGATATATCGGTAATATAGACCATTACCGGTATAGTAGGATTAGTAGCTAAAATACGATAATATCACTCAAATATATCTTAGATTATCTGAGTTAGGGTGTGCTGGGTACACAAATGCCGTTTAACCTAAATCAGTTGGGGTAAGCGTGATAAGGACTAGAGACCAGGTCTAGAGGATGGCATTCAATCTTCTAAATAGTTTTTTGTATTGTGCAATAAAATCTAATTTAGGTTACTACACATATTGTTTTTTATTAGTGACCCCCTCCAGTTGCGAGGCAAAATAATATGTATAGGTTTCTAAATCCAATGCAAATATAGCACGTCATACAATATCATCTGCTAGAGATGTCGGCTGTGATGACAGGTAACTCCCAGTTGCACCACAATAGTTATGCTTTCGTATAACAATAGACATTGTAGTATTGTTATTCCCTTACGAATGATGCATCATAGATTTAGCCGACATCATTAGTGGACGATTGGATTATATGGCGCTTGTATGTTATTATCACAAGCTGGGATTAATAATTCGTTAATACAATTTAGTACTATGACTGTTAACACGTTAATGTGCAGACTACAGTGAAAATCTGCTGTTGAAAACGTGTTAAGAAAGCACAAGGCAAACTAGTTGGGGACACTGCCCTTCAGGGGGCTAGCCCTAACGATGGAAGTGGCTTGGACTTGAATGTTATGATAGTGACGGTTGCTTACACGCTGGTCTCCGTTCATCTCATAGACTTATTATGACATGACGTTACTACTTATTTGAATTGATGTTCATTTTAAATATTACATTTCGAAACATAGGTAATTAAAGTAAGCATAATTCCAATTTACAGGTTTTCCTCGTTGCACTGATTCATTTTATAAAAAACCCAACCGAAACTCTGTCAGCGTGTAAAATGTAAATAAAAGTGAAAGAAACAAATAACAATTAGAGCAGCCCGCGGTACCGCTTCCGACCGCACGCCCATACATTATGGATGAATTGTATGATGTCTGCCTTGCTCGCACTTAGTGCCAAGGTGCCTTTGCTATCGTTAATATACTTTAACTCAAATACATAACTTTGTAGCTCTACCCAGCGACAAGAGCCTAGTTGCCAAAAGACCGTTAAAAAGTCATTCATAAAGCAGTGTTTGAGATGCTGTATTTTTATTTGTATTCATTCAAGTAATATCATTTGCACTAGACCGCGCGAAGTGGGCCTAGAAAATAAGAAAGGCGGACCCTGGGACCTCACACACCAGTTTGGGTTCACAACCGGGATAGACCGCACGGATGATGAAGAAAATCATTTACTGCTTCAACCTAAGAATATATTCATTAATAAATAAAATAATAAATATCGGCGACAAATTACACAAGATCTTTTGCCCCAAACTAAACAGAGCTACGAATATGGGTATCTGTCAGTGACTGATAAACATTCTTTGTAAAGGAGAACTGTATCATCTCCGGCGCTAAAGGCAGGACTGCATGCACCAGCAAGCCAGTCAAATTATAAGTATAAATTATCTTCATTCTTTAGCAAACATACAGTGGAAATTTTCTTTTTTCTAAAAAACGTTTCTATGTCAACAAACCTCCCTTGACTAATCCGGAAATTCCACACGTAAGCATGAAATAATCGATTGTTCCGATTGATATCTCGTCAAAACTCCACGTGTTGGTAATCGCAGCAGTCAGCTGTACGCGTAGACCGTGAGTGACCTGATTAGTTTTATTTATAAATTTGATAGCTATAACCCGCAGTAAGCAATCAATTGTTCAGATTGAGACAGAGACAGCTGGCGAAGCGCTCATTTAATTACATTTCTCATTGGACGGCTTGATCAACTGATTAAGATATATAACCTCTACGAAATTAGCATCCAGTCTTGTCAAGCCAGTTATATGAAAACCGTGTATCTTCATCGCCATCATTATAAATGCAGCCATAAACCGTCCACTGTTGAAACATATGACTTAATATTCCTGGGGGCCAGTTGTAGTGCTAATGCACCTGATGAGGTGATACTCATCAGGAATCCGAAATCCGAGGACATTGATTATCAGATGGTCGCTGTCGTATATACGAATGAGCGTGTCACGCTGCGTTTACAAACGTCGCTGCATTTGCCATTGAAGAGTCACCAGCTTACAAGACCTTCTGTTCTTCGCGTCATGTTTATTATCTGTTTAACTACTTCGGTAACTTGAAATCTCTCGTATTTTATTTGATTCGATCTCATTGCGAAATACTATGTTTAGAATAGTCTAAGGGCCATATCCCGTCCCGTTGAGTGATAGCTCTATAGCTTCCTTATAAGCCCCTTAGTGAGAGATTAGGTTTATAGAATTTTATTTAAATACTTCTATTTAAACCTTCATTCGTTCCTGTAACTTTAGTAGATAAGTACGTGTCTTTTTTTGCAGAGACTAAATTAAATTTAAAACTGTATTACCGTATGGTTAATTTTGATAATAAAATCTCTTGAGGACAGCCCAGGTACTTTAGAAGTATAACAGTGTCCCAATTAAAAGACCATAGTATCTATATTAGACATAAATACTGACAGACACCATCACCATCAATCACCGTGACTGTCAAACTAGCTAGTGGATTCTAACAGCGCTGTGCAGAATTCCCTATTGCATTCATTTATGCAGATTTATTCGACTCGCCACTCGTTTCGATGTCGTTACCAAACGTGGTGGCAGAATTTATAGGCTTTTAAACTTCCAACAACCTAGTGAGAAATGGGTCTATGTAGCTTTCTTTTGTCCATTGTCTTAGAAAAGCAGGTCTAGAAATCGAATCTTCACAATGTAACATTCGAGAAGACCTAATAGTACATATTAGGTCTTCTCGAATGTGGCTGATTTTCTGGCTTCGGCAGTTAACTTACGAGTATTTTGGTGTGAGTGAATAATATTCACTGATACGGACAATTCAGATACTCGTATTCTACAACCGCCAAGGGCTCGTATCGTTCGGTTTCTGAACGGATTTATCCAGGAGCATAAATTGTCAAATTAGTTCACTGCCGAGGTTATTTCGAATGTGCTGTTGTATGACATTCATCAAGGGGGGTTCGAAAAGTTCTTAAAGGGTTAGCAACGTGCTGATGCTCCTAGTGGCGTGCATGTTTATAGGCTGCAGTAATTGCTCAGGATCAGAGGCTTGATTCTGCTATTTAAATGCCAATGGAATCGTAATTAAATGGCGTGATTTTGACAGTTGAGGTATGGACGAAATATCAGAATCATACAATTCAATTACGATGCTATTAGAATTTAAATAGCAGAAGGTGTTACGCAGTCTTTTATTGCGAACATCATGAATGAAAACAGTTTAACAAACATGGCATATATTTAGACGCAGATGCATCCGGGGTTATTCAAGAAATGAGTTGTTTAAATTACAGCTTCCAAATATTTATAAAGATATAATTGTTACAAGAACACTCGTGTGAATCTCGACCGATCCACAAAGTTCCGTAAATTTCTACTTAAGTACCTGGAAAGAATTGCCTAAACAAAATAGGCGTGCTTAGCGTGGTCCGGTTAACAAGCTGGTGCAATGTTTGAATGGTTCTGGAAACAGAAGCTCTTCTACAAAACGAAATCTGTCAATACGACCTCGAATGCTTCAAAAAATGATCTCCTTTGCCTGTAATGATAGTTGTAAAAGTTGCTAACAAATAAATAAAAAATAAGAACATTTGGTGATATTATTTCTATGATACTAAGATTTTCAGATGGAACATCTTCGAACAAGTGGTATTTTTGATCGAAGTGGAACATGAAAAATAATACTGTATGAAACTTAAACTTTATCCGTAAATAGTCGCAATATAGTAATACTTCTTGTTGAAAAACGCGCTGCAGTGGTTGCGGATTCATTTGAAACAAAACAGTGCTAGAGTTAGACCTGCTTTTTCCTACTCAAACCTGAGTTAAATTATTCCCTTGGTCTAACCAAAACTTTATTGTAACAGTTGATTTCCCAAGAGTTTTAGGACCTGACAAAGTTTTAACAAAATAAAGCAATGAAATTACTGTGGGAATATATTTACCGTCATCCTATTCAGAGCATTTCAAGATGGCGACAAAGTTAATAATTCGATACTGAGTACCTTAACATTGGCGAAATAAACTTTGAAGAAATACTGCTCAATAATATTGTTAGATGAACAATAGAAGTAACAGATTGTTTTATTAATGAGGAAGTGTGATTTTACAATAAAAAAACTGTATCTTTTTCATCGTCGTTGCCAAAGGCTTCATTTAAGGAGACGCGGGGCGACGCGCGTCGCGATGGGCGGCGCGGCCAGCACTAAACTCAATTATTGTGGTAGTATGAGTGCGTTTACGAATATGCGTTTTTACACGCGTCTCACGAAGCGTTTATCGCGGCGGCGATATTCGATAAAAGATTCGCCGCAAGACGCCGCGCCACACGCGACGCGCGACGCCCCGCGTCTCAGTAAATGAGGCCTAGGGATTAAGCCCCCCAACTCAGATCGTGGATCATGTAGTCCCGTTAAAATCTGGCCAGAACCAAAATCTTGGTGATGGACTACATCGATAAAAAACCTACCACGTTGGGCTCTAATACCATTGGTGAAAAGTGGGCTTCTTAGTGTTCCGTTCACCAAGACGGCAATAGTCACTTGCATCTGTCTACCCCGTTTGGGAAATAGTCGTGATGGTATGTATGTATTTATTTCTTTAGACTTTAAAGTGAGCTCAATCTCCATCAAGCTGCATAAGTTTTCACCCTGCCTGAAGGATTTTTCTTATCTTTCCTCATAGCTTCGTCTTGAGCGAGAAGCAAAAACGTCTTGGAGCCCAGACTAAATTGAATAAGGCGTGAAAAGGAAAAAGGTGTGATAATATTTTCCATTCCTTTTCAAGAATATTTCGTCTTTCAAGACTAATGTGTCGTTTTGCAAGCGGCAATTATTTTCTATTCAAGGCCATTATTAGAGGCACGTAGATCTACCAATAGCTAATATGCGGGTATAACATAAATCGCCAAGCATCTAAGTGAGCTGAGCACCAACACCACTATAACAAAGTTGATACTCTTATGAATGAAAGCCCTTTAAAAAAACGACCTTAAAAAGGATTAGACAGTGGTATTGACTGACCCTCACCCGTAATCAAAATTTTGTTACATTGAAAAATTTAATTTAAAACTAATTAGGACACTAAACTTTTTTCAGGTGATGTAATACTATTCTAAACAAACCTCGTGTTAAATTGCTTCAGTTTCACCAAGAACACTTGTTGGATCACGGAATTGTATAAGTTTCGAGGTTCAAATTACTTTTCAAATTAGCGGAACATAATTGGTATTCCACTAGTGTTTTTGCTTTTCCGTTGTTAGAATGTACTTATCAAGACGAAGTCAATTATTGGAACTATACGCACATACAGTTAAGTTGTTAACATCCGGCGTGATGTAATTTTATGTATCGAAGTTGAGTGACTGAATGGTTAAGTAGCCGATATGTTCTTCACAATTGCTATTTAAAAAAGATAAGAGCGACCTTGCCTTCGTTCAACTGTGCTAACAATATTAACACGGGGTAAGAAGTTGCAACAATGCTGTCACTTTTTTTTATTTAGTAGTTTCGAATCTTCAATGTTCATTTTTTTTTCAAAACCTCAATTTATTATTAAAGCAATCCTATTCGATAATGCATCAATACCTACAGTAAGAAGTTGGCCTAAGACTGATAGTTTCAACTGTTCAAACTCCTGTTTCTGTAACTTAATGCATGTATGTCAACGATACAAATACTTTTTGTTACTTCAGGTACGGTAGGATTATTACAAATCCTATTTTGTCTACATTTGTTCAAATATGAATTGAATATACCTTAGCTCAAGATTTTCATGAAAAATAACTTGACATTTTTGAAACATTTAGGTGTGTGTCCATTGTCCGTTTTGTTTATTTTACGACATTTGCCGTGAATCCTCCCTCGCAGTAAGTACCAGGCAGGCTTAAAATATCGAAGGCTGTCGCAGGTCGAGGTCACGGACACCGCATAGAGGTAGCGCCAAAAAACTTCGCGCCCTTCGCCCCAACCCTATTAGTCCTTCACTTTTTAATTTATTTATTTCACTTACAGCTGTGTAGCAATTATCGTACCCACTCATTTCAATTTTAGACATAATTTCCGCTTAAAGGAATCTTGCGAAGATTATGCATATTCGAGAAGTTATGATAATTTGGTTATGTATGAAGAAGACTCGGAAGTTTGACCTGTGATAAATTAAATTGGTCGTTCAATCTACTTGCAAGCCTACACAATTAGGTTAGTTAATTAGAGTCTCAAAAGCAGTTTATTTTATCCCATACGAAATCCATTTTGTTCTTAATTACTTATCTGCAGCTCATTTCCTGTCGCTCTAATTAAAATGTTTCTCAATTTGCAGATAATTATTGTCAATTTTACTTTTTTGTATCGTAATAAATTTTGAGAAAAAGGATCACCAGTGCGTCCATTGCTGTCTTGGCTCTTGAACGATGTGATACTGGATGTAATGTTGTGGTAATGGAGATATACCGTAGCGTTATCCTCAGGAACACGGCGGTATTGCTCGTAAACCTGTCCCGAGCAGCCACCAGCCAGTCGCGGTTTGGCGCGCGATTCTGCCGCACGCCGCTTTGTTCATGTGGTCCTAGTACACTTGTATCAAGTGCCGTATTTGTTGAATGGTGTGAAACAATAAATTGAGTTTTATTACTGTGAATGTGCGTGATTTGTTCTGAAGGGACACTCAAATGTAATCGCAATAGAGAGGAGTAAAAGGTAATGATTCATGATGATACGCACTTTGTTAAGGTAATGCACTTTGTTTGATGTTGTCATTATTTGTATGGCATGGCTCGATTTACCCTATAGTTCCGTGAATGATCTTAAGTAATGAACTGCGGGTGACCCAGCGTGTAAAAGAAGAATCACGGATGTGGTATTAATGCATCATATTATCGTCCGTATCCGGAAGGCCAAAAGAAACTATTATAAGCAATCCTGAAGTTTACCGATTTGCTACGTAAACGTGTTTTTGAAAAAGTTGACTCGGATTTATAGAGCTACTTACTCTATCAAACAATTTTTCGAAGCAGCTCTATCATATTGATACAATTTACACGTACGAGTATTATTATATCATGTATATTCACCTTATCAATGAATCAATTTTAAACCGTAGTATTTCATACAATAGTCAGGTTTTACCTATGACAGTGATATTAATAGATTCCACTTATACTCGTAGCAGTTGATCGCGACTTCGTCCGCGTAGTTGTCCCTATGCAAAATTTGAGACTCCTCAAAGCTAACTGGGGCCAATCACCCCCCTTCCCCCTCATGACTGCCTGCCGGCCTTGCACATTATAAATGCGCGCGCAGTGCTTAATCATTATTGCGATGTTATTTTAAAACTGCGATATCTCCTGAGATATTCATTGAAATCGAATGCTGTAAAGGGCAATTTTGTTTTAAATAAATACTTGTGATGAATAACGTATTTATTTGGATAAGGATTAATACCTTTAATGTTTATAAAAACACCTTTGCAAATATTGCATTATTTTAGAACAAATTTGAATTTGATTTCATAAAAAAGGTTATAGTGAGCCAACTGTCGCGGACTTTTTTTAGAACTTTTAAAGAGGAACAATTCTGTCATACAGGATTTTTGTGAAACTTTAACCGTTTACGCAGCGCACGCAGCGGAAGCTCTCAAATGGAAAAAAAACCCCGGATTTCTAAACATTATTCATTGGTGCTCTGCTCCTGGTGGTCTTAGCGTGATGATATATAGCCTATAGCCTTTCTCGATAAATGGGCTATCTAACACTGAAGTATTTTTCAAATCGGACAAGTAGTTCCTGAGTTATGTGCGTTCAACCAAACAAACAAACAAACTCTTCAGCTTAGATTTTTAGTATGCTGAACACAGCCTTCAGACTAGTTTTGTTTAAGTATCAAAAGGAGACCAAATTTAATTAAGGATATATGTACATGACCTTATGATTTGTGACTAAAGCTCATTCATATTCATACAACTTTGTAAGTATGTATGAAACAGAATAATATATATCGCTCATTGTATAGTATTTTATTAGGTTATTTACATTGAAAAGACACAATAACCAACGGTTCCACCATCATTTCGTGCTCCTGCGGAAATAAAACCTGCGCCTTATTGTGTCTCAATTTGTTAATTATTTGGATGTAAATGATAAGGGAAAAAATAAGATCATGAAACGTATCTGAAAGCTGAGTTTAAATCTGCAATAACTTGTTTATTTGGCGATACTACTCATGTTGTCTTATTGTGTATCAACGCATTGTATTTGTGGCGATTCGGAAAACTTATTAATATATTGAGTCGATATTCTTGACTCAACTTCCTAATTCCTATTGGAGTCAAGAATATCGACACGACATTGAATATTCGTCTTTAGTTTTTGTTCCAGGCAGAAACCTTCTACAGAATTATTTTAAGATGATTAATGTGTATAAAATTCTAAACAACCTACTCTTCTGGCTTTATCTTCTTATCTAAGCTGGGATTGAACAAAGGGTTACCTAAAAATGTCTAAATGAATATTAATGGATAGACTGACAAATATTCTTATGTTCGACGCTTGAATGTTTGTCCTGGGTAGGGGGCTTGGTATACATTAGTATAATACCTAAGTCTATGCCATTCTTGCTTCACAACGCTGAGCCCTCCGCCTCATTGAACGAAGGCCAAAAAACACACAAATCACTTGGCTCACAAAGCATCGCGAGTAAACAAAAGTTCTGAATAGGTGAGTACAGTTGCTTGCAGAAATATCTGTAACACACTATTATCATATTCCTTGTGTACCTTCCTTGTGTTGTTGAATAAGTTGAAGTTTTAATTATTTTGAAATGAGTTAGTTGTAGTTCATCTAAGCCTGCCTTTTTTTAATTACTAGCCCGCGGCTTCGCCCGCGTTATCGTTATATTTTATGGCCTAAAAACATAAAATCCGTGTTAATGCTAGCCTATGTGTTATTCTGATGTATAAGCTGTATTACTGTAAAGTTTCATGCAAATCCGTTCAGTAGTTTTTGTGTGAAAAAAGTAACAAAAATACATACATACATACTCGTACATCCTCACAAACTTTTGCATTTATAATATTAGTAAGAAGTAAGATTTACCAAAAAACATTAATTTTGTTCTTTAAATTAGGGCAAATGAAATATTTATCTTTGAATTCCGCCAAAAGAAACCGAATGCACTTGTAGTTATTTTAATTTATCAATCATCAGCATGAATTAATCACGGAGTTGAACTCGGTTCATTTTAAAATGCGAAAATGATTGTTACCTTTTGCTCGCCACTGTTCAAGTAAATGCAGTACAGTGGTCGTGAAAATGTATGTGCTGACTTCCTTAACACGTCTGAGTAAGCGGTACGAAGAGTCTATTTAATTTTTTAATGTATGTACGAGGTGTGTGCTGTGATTTATTATATACTTAGTGGTTGAAATGACGTAGCAAGAATATCTACGTCGTAGCATACAGTTTGTTACGAGCCGAGTTGTTTGCGAGGTACTACTGCGAGAAGTATTGAGGTTGTCTGCAAATATTAAATGAATTAATATTTAAGACACCAATTGCCAATATTATATCAGCCGAGGCTAGACTGAGCAGACTACTATGGCCTACAGAGACGGATACAAACTCGAACCTAACATAAGCGTTAATTTTTCAGGCACAAAACCTAAGTATTGAAATGAATGATTTCATGGGGCTCTACGTTTTATTCTTGTTATATTGCGATGAATATCATTTAGTAAAGAATTCAAAAAATTAGTTCACTGGAAACTTCTTTCGAAGTCCGTGCATATTATATTAAAATTACAGGAAGACATCTTTTGTGTTACCCTGAGTGAAACTCCACGAATTTATCAGATCGAACTCGTAAAGTTTCTGATATTCTGAGCCGTTACCTTAAACCCCTTCCTAGGCCACTTAATTCTGAAATGATTTACTCCTTGCCGAGAATTTACCGGCGCGGTGTGCAGAAGGCACCTGTTTCCTAATGTTTTATATATATCTTTTCAATTCCTTTTGTTTTGTCAGACGTATTAGCTGTCATTTTCTCATTTCAATATATATTTTCTCCTGTCACCAAGTCCACTGGCTTTTTTACACAAATAAGACATGCGCGGCGCTCTGCCAGATAGCCCGCTTAGAACTACACGCCATTTTTGACACACGCACACAGAGACGTGAGTTTACAGGCGAAGTCAGTGAGTTTCAGTGTCGCGGTCAGTCGCACTGTCAAAAACATTGAGATATTATTTGTACGTCGTCAGATACTTATATTATAGTTCAATCGTCAAAAATGGTCTCGCGCAGATATTTCTGTTGCAGTGTATTTGGCTCTATGAACACCACACGAAATTGTGATTATACGTTTTTTAAGTTACCAAATGATTTTGAAAGGTAAGTATAACTCAGATAACGTTTGCAAGTTAGTAGTACTATGTACGGGTATTATAAGTATATAGGTAGGTAAACCATTCTTTTTCGTAACACATTCAAATCCAGTACAAATGGGCTTTCACTTTTTCCGTAACTTAACTTAACATGCATTGGTAAAACACCAGTATTTTTGGTATATTATTTTATTGGCACGCGCGGCTGCTGCATCCGCGCTGCGCCGCCGACAGGTGACCGCCGAAGCGGTGGCTCATGGTGTTATCTACAGCCTACTCAATACCAGAAATAAAAATAAGCTCGTAACTCCCAGTCTAAGACTGCATAAGGTAGGGAAATCATTTGTTGGTCAATGTGTAAAATATTTTTATAAGATTCCGCAAACTCTTGTTGAACTGCCTCTTCACCAGTTCAAGTCACAAATTAAAGCTAAGATAATGAAGCGAGGTTATTATAGTGTTGAGGATTTCTTAAATGATAAGAATTTGTGGTCATCTTAGGTATAATCTGCTCCTCTGCACACTTTTTTGTTATTACTTTACTCTGTTAGTTCAATTTCTGTGTAGGTATAAAAACAAGATTGAAAAGAGTAACCATCGAGTCTCTTGCCGGAGTCTTCTCGATTGGAAACAACCTCCGAACCGGTGGTAGAGTCACTTTGTTTGATTATGATATTAACTATCATAGTATTATTTTATGTAAGTTTATTTTTATTCATTATAATATAATAAAAATATTGTTTTTGCTACAATTTTTTTTTGTATATGACTTGTCATAAGTACTTTTTATAAGTATATGAATAAAGTATTTTTTTACTTTTACTTTACTTTACTTTACTAGGTAGGTAGGTAGGACTCTATGATCAAGGCCATTAGGCTAGCAGGTTGCACCTGGACCCCGGTAAATGACTTCTTATTATATAATATTTTTATACGTATTCACCCATCTTAACTCCTTTTAATCTAACTGGACCCCTTTTGTATATTTTTGTTTTTGTCGAACTAGGTGCAATTTTTCGCTTGATGTACCTATTTTATTTTTGGCGGTATCTGTCAAATCGCGCTTATCTAGTGAATATAGTAGCAACCTTAGGCAATCAGGCAAGTTGATAGAAAAAGGCGAGAGCGGTCCTTCTGTGAACTCTTTATTTTGTGGTTTTACTATTTATTTTGATACAGTCCAATTTCATCGACAAAAAAGCATAGCCTAAAGGCCCGTTTGGGTAAAGAGTTATCAAAAAAGTATTGCAAAAAGGCTCCTTTTAGGATCTACACAACCGGTGTGTTTCAGCCTAGTTCTTTCAGGGAGCTTAATAAAAACTTACAGAGTGGATAACGCGCGAGTTGTTAGTACCTACATAGATTATGCTTGTGTCAAGAAACCTTGATCTGTATACTTGTTCATTCCTAGTGTTGTTCCTAAAAATTATGTGTTCCGGTATAGAAAATAAAAAAAAAACAGGATTAGGTTTTCGGGACACCTAAAAAAGTTTTATCAACTAAAAAACTACAATAGTGAAACAAACTGTCGATCAAAGTCCATACTGAAGGAGTTTCGTGAAAATTCAGATGTTCCACGCAAATCGAGATTTCTGGAAATACCATTTGCTGTGACGTGTCACAAACCCGGAATTATAGCACCGGAATATCTAGACTAGCTTTATGAAGCTTTTGCGAGTTCCCGCTCACGTGGGCGTTAACGAGAAAGCCAATATATCTCCGATGGGAACTGCAAAGGATTCCCTGGAATGGGGAAGCATTTTGACAGAACCCTCGAATACTCTGTGATTCCATGTGTCCACAGCTCAAGTTAAACTGGTTTTTCTGTACTGCGGAGGCGTAGTTCTTTGTTCTGGTTTCGATGATATTATTTGTAAAAAGATACCCACGTAGGATATTATTTGCAAATTAATTCGGGAAACGCCTACGAGTCGAGTTGTTATCCAACTTAATGTTCGTTTTATCCTATGTCCTATTTGGCATATGGATGAGTAAGTGCACCATTTTCGGCTAAAATATGTTATTATAAGATAACTGAAAGTGTAATCTATGATGGGCCACCCATTATGACTTCATACGTTAGTCAGTTTTGAGACAACGTTAATTTTTAACGATTAGTATATCTGGTATATCTCAATGATTACTGAATAACGCTGCTACTACTTCTCATACGAGTATGATCATATATCATCAGATATATACTATATATATCTGATATATCCTCCTTTTTCTAATCCACGCGAGGCCCTGTGGAGTGTGCTAAAGAAAACTGGTTGTCCTGAAAAGTTGTTAAACCGAATACGCCAGTTTCATGAAAACATGACAGAGTTCTACATGATAATTAATTTTCAGACCAAATCCCAGTAACTAGTGGTGTGAAGCAGGGTTGTGTCTTGGCTACCACTTTGTTCTCCATATACTTTTCTTTTGTTATGCGAGATGCAGTTAGGACCTGTAATGACTTAATTGAAATAAACTGTAGAACAGACAAGAGTATTTTCTACATTTCCCGTTTTAGAGCTAAGCGACAGGTTGCCACTCTCTCTGTACTTGATATTTTATATGCCGATGACGTTTGCCTTATGGCTGACTCAACGGAGTCTCTTCAAACCTACGTGAACTCTTAGCACGCGTCGTGTCACAGGTTTGGCCTGATGATCAGCACCAGCAAAACTTAGGTTTTAACACAACCATCCCGGGGTTGTCGTGGTGACCAATCATCCATCAATTTAGATGGCTCCGCACTAGAAGTTCCAAACTTCAAATACTTAGGAAGCAGATTAAGACACGACAACACACTAGCATTAGAGATACCAGCCCGAATAGCAGGTGCTGCAGCAGCCTTTGGCAAACTAAAGGCCCGTGTCTGGCACTCCCACGATCTAAAATTGCAAGCAAAAGTCCTAGTTTACAAGGCAATTGTCCCATCTACGTTACTGTATGCCGCTGACACTTGGTGCTACTATAAAGCATATATCAAACAATAAGACACTTTCCACCTAAAGTGTTTAAGATCCATTTTGCGAATTAAGTGGCAGGACCGGGTTCCGGGTATTGCGTCGCGCGGGCCTGTCTGGAAATGAAGCCCTTATAATCAAACACCAACTGAGATGGAGCGGTCACGTCTCACGTATGCCTGATAGTAGGCTGCCAAAAGCAGTCTTTTATTCTGAGCTCAAGCGGAAAACGGAAGCAAGGCGGACAATATCTACGCTACAAAGACGTGCTAAAACGCAACCTTGTGGCATGCAGTATACCAACCGATACCTTGGTTGGAGGATCGTGCACGTCTTAGACCGAAATGGCGACAAACCATACTCGTACATAAGAGTGTAGATGGAATTTGGAATGAAGCGTCTCGAAGAACTTGATGCAAAACGCCAAATACGGAAGACCAGGCCAAAGTCCTCCTACACTTACACGTATAACTGGCCAGCGGCCAGTTATACTGCGCGTCTTGTGACCGAGTCTTCAAAACGAAGCTCGGTCGTGCTTGCCACATCAGAGCACACTGCAATAAAGACCCAACTTTCAATACTTACAGGAGTCGCCGTCGCTGGATACGGTGTGGACGACGTGTCTATTAAGAAGGATTTTCTGTCGCATCTTTGAACAAAAATCTTCATTACTCGGACTACCATTTTATAAAAAGTCGCAGGTTTAAACGATTAAGGAAACGCATCGAAAGGAAATAACCTCAGTTAAAATAATAGTAAGGATATGCTTTTTATTATGAATTCAATTTCAAGTTAACTTGTGATAAGAATTCGATATCACAAGCGTAATAAAAAAGTATACAGCATATTGTTCAGCCACTAGTGGAAGTGAAAAGAAAAGTAAAAACCGTTTCGAATGTAACTGCTTTGATGCGTGTGCGCAAGCTCGTCTAGAGTTGTCCGATTATCGATATTCCAACAATTAACGCTTCGATGGCCAATTGTTTGAAAGACTCTGATGCGAAGACGGAGGTCCTGGGTCAGATCAGTAGGTCGAGCATAGTAGTAGTTGTAAAAAAAAGACCATGATCCTAGGGCTCATGCGGGTCTCGAACCCGCGTCTGCCACGAATTGAAAAAAGAGCATTGTTAAATGCTAAAAATCAAAATTCACTTCATTGGTATCGGCTTAATCACCTCACCTCACTTGCCAAATGCAATTGCTTAGATTTGGGGGTGAGCTCTGTTACCGCTTGGACAAGAAAACGTTGTAACATAGAATATTCCAAAATTCCGGAACGTAGCCTTGGTTTGTTATAATAACCAGTCTACAGTCAGACAACGTGTTGATAATTTATTTTTAATACGTATAATCTTTTCATATACATATAAAAGTCGGAACTTTCAAGCAGAACATTACACCCAAATTATATGTAGGTATATAAAAATCTAAAAGCACTACATATTTGTTTCACCAGTGAACACGACCGGCCTGCACGCAAATATGTCATTGGCACTACAGAATAGGTACACGAGGCAGCTCTCTTTCTGAGAAGCACTTGAAGTCATGCGCGTTAGGGTGCACGCCCACGTCCGATAATCGGTGACCGATTTTTTGTAGGAGAAAAATAGAACGTACTGATAGCAATGGAGCAACGCACACGTCCGACAAAAAGTAGGTCAGAAATAATATGAAATACAAAATCAGCCCGATTATCGGTCCGACAAAAAGTCTGACGTGGGTGTGCACCCTTACAGTGTAGCGATGCTTAGTTGCTTACTATTAATGAGTGTAATTATCACCAAACTTATTTATTAAATACCAGAGGTTAATGATAACAAACAATAGATGTTTAATTATAAACCTGTTGAACTTACTGAGGATTGTCAAGGAGAAATGTCGTTAATAGGCAAATTATTTTTTTCTTCCACACATACATTTATCTGAAAACTCAAGTGTTTCAATTTACGATGACACGAATTCAGGAATTCATCATTCACGGAATAAACCGTTTAAAATTGCACTTAGTATAAAATCCGGTTAAAATACTAATGAATCGATATTTCGCCTAACATCTATAACGCAACTCAACTGACAGAGGTAAATCAGACCTACTGACATGATTACTATTGTTTATTCCGTTCTTTCTTACTACATATTGCACTTTTAAACCAGCTTAATGTTAGAATTCTTCCACATATAGGTATATATAACTCGACGCTTTTATCTGCTATGCCTTCCATTCATGAAGATATATATATATATATGATGTGCGCAAAAAAGGCCTTTATTACTGCAGACCAATGTGGTTTTGTTTAGCGTCGTGATCGCCAAATGTGTGTGCTTGCGATTTTAACTTTTCATTGTTTCAACAAATTACTCCCAATCCGTGCGATTGAAGTTTCGTTCAAGTAAATGGAATATTAAACGTGATTGGTCGTTTTGGGTATGGTCTTGTATTGTGTAATGAAGAGGTACTCGTAAGTGACCGAATCTCTATGCGTGAGTATTTGCTGATAGCTTGAAACTAAGTGAATCCTAGAATTTGCTACTTAGTTTCATCGCTGGTGTTTTTGAAGTAGTTCTGGATGGTGGTACTATTTTGTAGGTAAACAGTTGTTTTTTTATGTACCTATATTATGTACGTATAGAGAATGACGTGGCATACTTAGTAAGTAGTTAATTTGAAAAATTTAGTATTTTTTGAAAGCAAACTTGAATTACGAATGAAGGATTTAAAAAAATGCGGATTTCCATCAGACTTTTTCATACCCTAATAAACCGACACGTGTCATTCTTATTACTGGGCTTCGCGTTAAAAAGGGTTGTGTCAGAGACTACAAAATGAATATAAAAATGTTTTGATAAAAAGTAATTCAGGCGCTGAGCTTTATCTACAGTATTGTGAGTTTGTATGTTTGAGGTAGGTAATCTCCGAAACTAGCGAACCGATTTCAAAAATTCTTCCACTGTTAAAAAGCTAAATTATCCCTGATTGCTATAGGCATATATTTGTTTTGAAATAATTAGTCTTTCAGACCACGCGGGCGAAGCCGCGGGCGGAAACCTAGTTATTACGAAAGAACAGTGTAATTTTACTGTTTTTAGTAGGAAATGGGTAAATCTTAATTTATCATATTTTTTATAGCTGTTTGAATTGAATGTTTCTATTTCATTGACCAAGTATGCCATTTTATTTTCCTTATACATACATACATACATACCATCACGCCTCTTTCCCAACGGGGTAGGCAGAGACCACTTCTTTCCACTTGCTACGATCCTGACATACATCTTGCGCTTCTTCTACTCTCATGAGTCCTTTCATACATGCTCGTCGGTTAAAGGTACTCTTGACCCGACCCTTCCTTATACATATAAAAAATCACCCAGTATGGTCACGTATTTGTCAATGCTTTTACCGGTTTTGTTGCTTGGATCTTAGTAAATTTGTTATTATAATAGGATCCGTGATTGCAAGTCAATTGACGTGCTCATGATACTGTAAAAAATATGTGTTTTCATGCAGATAATAAATTCTAGTCAAAGTCAGTGCAATGCGTTAGTCTAAAGTCATCGGATTGCCGACTGCCGGCAAGCTATGTTCGTCGCTTGCACAATGGCTAGTGACCCTCCAGACGCGGTTTGTAAGTTCATTCGGCTCAGGGCAATTTTCACTATCTATCAGCCCCCCGATTCAGAACAAAGTTATCGATCGATTCTGTTATTTTCTTTTATTTTTAATTATTTTTTTATTTTTTTTGTTTTGGTTTATGATATCTTAGGGCCTTTGGCTTTAACATATCAACATTTTGATTGCTACCGCTTAGCGGATCATTTACTATAATTTAAACAAATTTACCGAATCGGTCGATAACTTCGTTCTGAATCGAGGGGCAGGTCCCTGTCCCGTTGTCTGACATCATCATCCGTGCGGTCTATCCCGGTTGTGAACCCACACTGGTCACACACCAGGGTCCCAGGGTCCGCCTTTCTTATTTTCTTGGCCCACTTCGCGCGGTCTTGTGCATCCTCAGTGGTGAGTCTATAAGTATAAGTAGATATTTATTTAGTATAATATTTTATGGATGAACATATGTATCAGTTAATGGCACCCAGATAGCTAATATCACTGTTTGGTTTTGGTTTGGATAAATCTTGTGTAATAAGATGTCCCACATTCATTTAACGGCTTTAACTCCTAATTCCCCTTCATCATTTGTTTAAAATATACATTTACTTTTGACAGCCAAAGGCTTTCAGCGTGAAACCGTTAAAATGTAAACTGGCTTAGTTAAACAATTCACAAAGGATTCATTCAAAACCGAGCATTACAATCATCCTTTGTAACGAGATTAGCATCTCCCATACAAGCCCAAAACTGTAACGGATTCTCTAAACATAGATAGGCGTCATACTATGTATGCGATAGTTGTCGTGTCGTTGACACCGCTGGTGGGGGGACGTTGAACTGATGTTATATGAGCTAAACTGTTGTCCGAAAACTATTATTTTTGTAGGGGACCTAAGTGCGTGTTTGTCAATGGTATCATTTCCGACATTACTGTTCTAAAAACTGTTGTATGCGCCCCCGGCTTCACATCTAAACCTCGTTATAAACATATATTTTTGGATACTTGATAAGCGCTGTGGCTAAGATGGCCGTGGATCAAAAAGCTACAAGTTCGAGGAAACTGATGTTACTGTTGGATGAATAGGGTAATATATCTCATTCCTATAACCTTACGTGGACACCGGAGGAATGCAAGTTATGTATCATATTAATGTGTTTATATTAGCAACAGGGGAAAATAAAAACTCAATGAACTATTTTGTAAGAGTAAATTAAATGAAATGTAAGTACTTATGTTTGCTAAATCAGCCCTGTTGTTTGTTTTTTATCTATACTAGTATTATAAAGAAGAAAGATTTGTATTAAATAGGCTCCGATCGAAACTACTGAATCGATTTTGAAAATTATTTTACCAATATACAACGTGTTAATGAAAAAGCGCAGAAACTGAAATTAGTTTGTTCAGAATCGAGAGTAGAATCGATTCCACTAATAAAAATAGGGGTAACATTTTAACCAAAAAAAAAATTTCGTTACGCCGTGTTTAATCATTACTTAACTCTATTATTACGGCGGCACGCGAAGCGGGAACGTCGCACTAGCTCGCGCGTTATTACCATAGACTTTTTAAATTTTGCAACAAAGACAAGAAAACAGAAAAAAGGGAATATCTTCGTAAATCATACGCGAAAATTTAATTTAATAATTTACATTATACTTTTATAATAAAAGTTAGTTGGGGTGTCTGAGGTTTTGCGCTTTTTAATTAACACGTTGTATAGCCAAATTATAAGGAATTGACATATGCTATATTTTTTTTATTTAGGCTATATTATATAGCGGGAAAGCTAGTCACCAGTAATTGTATCAAAATTATATGAGAATCTTCAAACCGCGCATGTAACGCCGCCGTGCGAATTGCGTAACCATGTTGATACTAATTAAAATATTTTCATTCGTAAAAAACTCGTCTCTAGTTATTTAATTAAAAGTTTTCTCACAATTTCGTTACATCAACCCTCGTTAACGTAACAAGATTGCTGGATGAACCCTTATTTTGCTAACGAGTTGTTAAACTGAAGTAACAATGTGTTGCCTAATTTGATAATAGTGCCTCTAAGCAACGATGAAACTTTTAAATAGAGCAAAATAGATAATATCTAATATTTGTTTTAATCAGGATTTTTTTTGATTAAAAACATGGTAAAACTTTTAAATTCTAAATCAAAAATTACAGCCATTATAGTAACTATAAAAGCGAAAGTAACTATGTCTGTTTGCAACGTCACGTCCGCCAATTTTTTTAACACTCCTACCAGCTGCAACCACCTCTTGTGACAAGTTGCTGGCCAGAAGTGGCCTTATGAGGAAAGATTTCACTATGTCCAGAAGTCCGTTGATATTGGTGATGAGATTTTTAAAAACTTTCAACACGACGAGGTAGTAACGACAACGAGTTTGGGGTGAATTCGAACACATCATAGAAATAAATAGTGTTAAAAGACAGATGAGGCGTCGATTAATTAAACTAGCAACTCGACTGGCTTACTGACCTTACACCTACTATAACTTAGTGTAGTTTTTTACTTAATTTAGTCGTGCGGTTTATTTTCTTGATCAGAAGGGTCAGTGTCAAAGCTTTACCTTTATGAGACAATGTCTGACATTGACCAGCGAAAGTGTCGGTAGACCTCTTTCGTCTCGCTCTTGAATAATTTAGGGCCCATTCAACAGGTTTATTGTCCAAAGTGGATGTCCTTCTCATTTGCAGTTGCCCTTGTAGATAAAACAACATAATGCGACTATTAGACCAAGTGGCATTTGAGTGGTGCGTAATTACTGATGCAATCTTAGATAGGCTTTTCTTTTGTTTATTAATTGTTTTGACTGATTTGGTTTGTTCGGAATTCAAATATTTTGGTTGGAACCAGTTTCGAGTGCGTTTACATTGTTAAAATGTTATCATATAGCTTAATCACTTATATTCAATCAAAAAGCGGAAGATACGGCACGTCACGTCCTTCGCCAAAAACGCTGTATTCGAGCTATGTTTGGGCTCAAAATGACAGACAGTTGTTGACCAATGTTTAAAAAGCATAGAATTATGACACTTTCGACTCTCTACATAATGGAGATTGCCATATTTGTAAAGAGTAACCCCCACTTATTTTTCTGCCTATCTGATAAAGTCGTACGAAACCGACGGGAGGACAGGCTCTGCCTGCACTCTTCTAAAACTACCTTATTGCAAAAAAGCGTAGTGTGCATGGCCCCGAAAATTTATAATAAAATTCCTAAGACATTTAAATTGCTCAACATTCATTTGTTTAGAATTAGATTTAAGAAATTTCTAATAGAAAAATGCTTCTATAATATTACTGAATTGCTGAATGACACATTTTAACTTTAATTTATTTATTTGACCTTTTTTATGTATAGATACTTTTGACACTAGTGCATGCGCTAAGATTTTTAATTTTGTTAAGGATTATTAATAACGTCCAATATAATTTTGTCATTTTCAATTTACTGTATAATTAATATTTCACTTAATTTTTACACGCCACTAGCGGCAAAACATGTTGCTACATAAAATCATAAAACATCTAAATGCATCTAAATGTATTGTGCCCACTTGTTTACGTAAATAAATATATCTTTATCTTAAAATTGACAAGTAAAAACGTGGGACCATAGCGTGAGCTAGACAGGCATGCGTCTGAGTAAAGTCCTGTCAATCGTATATTGCGTTGCGCAGAGTGAAATTAGGCGACGGGGCCGGGGGCCTGATTTAAGCGGTCCACGCGCTAGAGGCGAGTCACCTATCTTCCATTTTGATTTAATCTAAGCTTATTAACCATGGATTTTTACAATGCTGTGATTGGTTTCTTTCTGCAGAGGTCAATAGTGGTAAAACAAACAAAACTTAAACAAAGTATGTATTTATATCCTTTTACTCTAGTATGGCGAACCCAAACTCTCCAAAAAGGCTAACAAAAATGACTTACGGTTGGTGAATACTTATTTAGATATTTAAATAACGAATGAAGTTTAAATACTTGTGCTACTTCGAAACTGCCAAATTAGACACATTTGTTGTAATCCAGCTTAAAATAAGATAAATTTAATTTGTTAATAAATAAAAAAAGGAACAGACACCTACGATTAAATTTTTCACTTAGGGTCGATTTTGCAATCCTCAGATAATGAAATTTATCTGTAGAATAAAGTTTATTTATTCAAAGGTTTCAACAAGATTTTTAATTTTTTAATGGTCAGATAGATGTTATCTGTTGAATGAAGCCGCTAACTGAGGAATAAAGTTATCTGCTTCTTGAGGGGCAAGATTTGTCTATGCGTTTTCTTTGACATTTTGAGGTTATGTGGTGTGTCATTTGAGATTATTTTCATTTTGCTAAGGAGTTTTGGAGTGTGATTATAATCACAAACTTCTTACTACAACTTAAGACAACAAAAATAGCTGAGGTTGTTTTTCTTATACGTCAGTGTCAATTTGTCAAACATCGACTTTTGTCTTGTTTCATTCTAACATTGCAATGATTGTATAAGTGCATCTCGCTTGTGGGTAATCAGTGTGAAGTTAGCGATATAAGAACATAGACAAACGATAGATAGCTATTCTTTGGATAAAAGACGATTTAAAAATTGTAAATATCTGTTCCCTTGATAAACAGCCAGTTAATTTTATACTTGAGTTACCTATCTAGGGAATTAACTGAAAACCTTTAACATTAGTAGACATGCTTCTTGATGATGTTCTGTTCATGAGGCTTTTATTGCATTATGACGAGGTGCTTAAAAATTTAAGCAAATTTTGAATAGTCATGTTGGAAATTGCTGTTTTGTTTTCAATCATAGTAGGTAAATCTTCGCCATGGTCTGCCGGGTCATAAGAGCTGCTTCAGTGCCTAATCTGTAGCACCTTTTCGCAGTAAAGTGTCCGGCATTTTTAATCCTGCCCAGCCAGCCTGATCACTTAACCTGGCAACTGCTAGTCATACATTCCCTACACCATTCGTTTGAATGACTGGGCTTGTCAACCTCATATCTGGACCTCACGACCGCTTTCCATCAGGTGGAGTGAGGTCATCTTGACGGGCAATATAAAAAAAAAAGAAAAAAAAACCAAGAAACAGAAAATTAAAGCCAAAATAAAAACATCTGATTTATCCGAAGCTTGAGAGAGGCGTTAGACAAAGCAAAGTAAAAAGTTAATAGCATGAAACAAAAACAAGGTACATTAACATTATGGTAGGCATATTGTGGTTTACTTTGCCCATAATTGGTACCTACACCACGTTCGTAATTGGGCGTTTTTTTTTATTGTGTTGCGAGGCTTTCATTTTCCTCCTTTTTACCGATATGCTATCGAACAATGATGTCTATAATAGTTACTTTTTAGTTGTCCTGGGGCCTTTTTACAATTTACTATTTACGAACTTTGCTATCGTTAACTGAGCTGCATATAAATTTATTGTTATGATTGATGATCTAGCTAAAAGGAATTGATGTTGTATGTGTAAATTAAACGCGTTATACATATAATTTACTTAAATTGTATCGTATATCGTACTAAAACATGTTATAATCAATTTGCTTATTTATTAAACTACCGTAAAGCTACAAAGATTTTGCTGCGCAATTTGCTTCACAACGAAACATCTTTGCCTCTAACAATATCCCCTCGAATACATTTGCTTCGCAAATCGTCATATTACGTTATGTGCTATACTGAGGCCATTAGCTCAGCTGTTGGTTTAGGCAATCTTCGCACTGCTTGCATTAGATACATAACCTTCAGAACTCTAAATGCAAGGTCGATGACCGAATGCTACATTTGTTACTTGCATAAATAACTGCACTATTTACGTGTGTTCTATCTCGTTACACTTTAAGGTCAAAGCGAAGAAGCCCTTGAATGCTAAGCATGGATTAGGTATTAGCTCAAATTCATCGTTGGTTCTTTGTTCTGAAACACATTTCTATAAAATATATTTACAATGACTAAAACCGATATTAAGTTGCTCGAAATCATAATAGTATAGGTAGTTCAAACAAATGAGTAAAAAACAGGTCGTGTCAGTTTCAATAACGTTAGTTTGCTTTTCTCCAATTGAAATAACACAGACAAAATGTTCACGTAAAGAGCTAAATCCATCAGCATTTCTAATCATTCTTAAAATCGTAGTTATATATAGCGTGTAAATAATGAACTCTTAAAAGTAGGCCAAGATCGTCACCCAGTATCAACTGGTAGACGTAAATCATCTGAGAAGACTGATATCATGTGAGAGGTACCTAACACGAGAAAATACTGAATTCTAGACAAAAAGTCCCGAAATTTTAGCCGCAAGCCGAGTTGCTTTTGGGATTTCACCGTACGAGCAGTAGGTACAAGAAATATGGCATAGCAAAAATATAGATTATTGGTCAAGTTTTCAATCTGCTGTGCAAAAACATATTGTGGAGTATAGGTACTGTCAGAAGACTTTAAATGTCGGTTCCCTAATGGGCGTCGTTCATTAGCCTATTTAACTTGCTATTTAACAAAAGATTGGAAGAGCAGAAAAAACGTCATTATTGTTAAAATTCGAATGCTAGCGGTCCGTCAGTGGCTTCTCCCGCGCAAACTATTTCTCCCGATAAAATATTATAATAGCCTATATTGGTGAACGAATTTTTAAATCAGTTCAGTAGTTTCGGAGCCTATTCAATACAAACAAACGATCAACTCTTTCCTCTTTATGCTCGTAAGTCGTAATATTAGTATAGATTTACATGTCTCGTGTAGTATTAAGAAACCACCTGAGCAGTTACATAAATTCCTGTAATAAGTTCCGCTGACCCGGAAAATATTGCTTCACCACAGCCTGATGTGCAATTAACTGTTTTGAGGCGTCCTTGTCCGAGCGATCGGTTCAGCGTTCAATTTTCACCGGCCTTGGAAAATCAACAACGAACAGCTCTCTTTAATGACTATCGCCTTATTTTAAATTGGAAACGAGGTAGGTATACAAAGTTAGCTTTGATTGGGTTCGGAAAATTTTCTGTCTATATGGTGCTCTTGGTCCAAAGTGCATTGAAGAATCTGCAGAAGAAAGAGTCCAACAGTGCACTCAAGTTTTGTATATTCTCATGTATCGTTGGTCCATAAAACATGAAATGATGTATATGCCACTGATACTTTATTTATTTTCTTGTATACCGCCAGATGGGCCACGAAAATGTTAGATATCGATAATTAATGAACTCCTAAGATATATTCTGTACATTTGTTTTTCTAACGTTCTGCTTTGTGATTGATTAGCTAAACTTATTGCTATGTAAATTAGGTTAGTTTTCGAAGCGCTTCTGTAATGCGACTGTGCCGTGTCTATGTTACCTTTTATTTTACGGCGATATATCCTGCATAGACACCCTATAATGTACGAGTATGTTTATTACATGCGATAAAGAATATTTACCTATTGACAGTGACCACACTGTGACCCTTGGGTTAATATCGGATACATACATACGCTTAGGACTAATTCACAATTTAGGTAGAGGGCAGACTGTTACGCATTGATTGTTATTGACTTATTGTTTCCAAACTAAAATGAAGACAATTTTAAATAATGAGACTCAATGTAGGGCGATGGTGACACCCATCTGAACCGTAACTAACGAACCGCTGAGGCGAAGAGCTTCTCGACTTTTAATCAAGTTTTTATTTCAAGCACCGATAAGAGGAAAATAATTATTCCCGCCCTAGTTTTCTTTTTATTATTCTAAGCTTGTTTTTTAGTTCTAATCTTGGATGTTTTCACTTTCTGCCTCACCTCACTTTGAATTTAGCTCACTCTCTATATGAATTCATATTGCCATTGCTTGTACGACTAGTTGGATGACCAATTCCTTCCTCGAAGATTTGTGATACTGTTTTTCACTGCTTTCGTCCTTATACCGGGTGATTATTAAATGACCTACAAAAATGATAGCTCATACGCAGTGAGTGATGTAGTAACTATTTGAGTTAAAATGAAATTTATTTAATTGACTTTCATTTCAGATTCACCATACAAATCAGTCGAACAGTCAGTATTTTTTGAATGTAAACGTTAAAATTGAAGTCAATTGAAAAAATCTAATTTTCTGTCTGTTGTAGCCGTTTTGGATTCAAATTTTATGTTCAAATATGATCATGTTGTTTATTGACAAAACCGTTTTTATTAACGTAACTAACTATAATTTAATAGTATTTTGATGATCGACATATATTACATCGCGATCGCTAGCAATCGGTATAAAGTAATTCGGCATAGCAAATTTTCGAGATTCCGTACATCGGTGTGGTAAACATTCGCGATAAGGTAATTCGTCATTGCATACTTTCTTACCTACGTAGATCGTACTTATGAACTTTATGAATACAGTAATTCGATATTCAGAGTTTCGAAATGAGATATACTCAGCTTACAGCCTTTTAAACGATATAAGCAGAGAGATACGGCAAACGATGAGCTCTTCCAGCGACAGTTCTCTATACAAAGTTGAACACAATATTCTGTAAAGGTTTTGTAAACGTTGTAGTGCGTCTTTGACCTTCTTCTAAAAAATTGCACGCCTAGTATTCAGCTCACAGTAGCAATGTTGTATTGACAGAGCTTGTGAACTACGAGCTTATTAATGCTAACGATTACGAACTCTCGCCTTGAACGCATTGCATCAGTGTCATCGCGGCCGTGGCGGCGGCGTACGTGTCGATTCTATGGTCATTGCGCTTTGCTTCTGCGAGAACCGGTTTGGTGGCGTCTAGTGTGCTAGTAGTGGTAACTATATCGTGCTAGACTTGAAACCACACTATATTAGGTCTGTCTCCTTTTCCTTTAGTGAATGAAGTGGCTGAGTACCAAATTTAGAGCCGTAGATTTTTTAGTTCTGCTTTGTTTTTGTTATCTTTACTTTGATTCGCTTCTTTTCTGCTTCTAAATATAAGTGTCTGTGTTTGTGTTTTTAAGTCAGGTTTTAGAGACAAAGGAATTGCATGTTATTATTAATTCAAAACCTATTTTTCTATTTCCAATACGAGTAGATGCTATTTTCTACAATTTCATTCATATAGTAAATAAATGAATAAAAAAAAATTATGCACCTATATAACACACCACTTGTCATGGTCTCGAAGTAGGGATAAATATCCCTATGATACGAGGTACCATACAAGGAATTGAGCGAGGGGCGTCTCCCAGCACACCCAGACCCGAGCCAATTTAGAGAAGATCGTTTCCTTAACGGTCGTCAAAAAATATTTATTAACCAAATTCAAGCACAAACACCTTATTCCAAGCACCCCGTCGTTTGACACTGTAAACAAAAGACAACCTTAAAACGGACGCTCCCATTTTTTAATGACGACAATCCATCTTTGCTGTACTGCCCAGGAAATTTGCACAACTCAGTGATGTCCTTAAAGGGAAACGTCTTTTTTATTTTTATCCTATCTGATCCCGATGGAATTCTGCTCTGCTAGCCTATAATACTGGTTAGGAAAAACCTGTAGAGCCCATAAGCGCCTATTTGTAGATATTACCGGCAATTTAAGAAATCAACGTATTAAAAAAGTGAAGATTAAGGTTCCTTCATAAAGGACACCTAATTCCTTCAACCTTGAAGATACCCTCATGTCACCATGTAGCTAAAAAAAGAGCAGAAGCAAAGCAAGTTACCTATCTCATCATGTTTTCTGTCTTAGACATAATTAGCTCATTGTAATTGTGCCGCGATGCGTTCGTGTCTCGTAACCGGAGACAGCACGCGACATTGTCCCGCGGTATGCGTTACAGTCACTGATCTGATACGGAAAAGAGACAACAGAGACCACCGTCACTTTCTAGCATGCTGAAGTTGCAAGAGCGTCCTCGGTTCGGTTGCGTTTGAAGCTTTTGTTTCTGGTAGGCTGAGCGACGTCTTGGTGCAAGGAAACCAGAACGTGGCCTGACCCTGAACGTTGACGCTGAAATAATGCATGACATATCAAAAAAACAATAACTTGAGGACAGTTAGAATTTTCATAAAGAGTTGCGATTGCGACAGCTGGAACTGATGCACATAAGCTTTGGAACGTCCACATTATTGATACTTCAAGTCATTGCATTGTAATTGAATGACAGTTCCGCTGGGGGTTTCAATCGATTTGTCTGTAGGTAATTCTAATATCGGCTTTTTGGTATATGAAATGAATGTCGAGTTTTTGGTATTATAGTATCGTTCGAAGCATAATCTGATACATTACGACTTCGACGAATTAAGTACGCTCAGTTCACGTCACAAATTGAAAGAAGTGTTTTTATAAGAATGAATAGGAAATATTAGTACCAAGTTTCAATTTAATGAAATAAAGTGCTTGCTTGCTAAACTTCACCACGACATTCATTTTTGGCAGAAAATATAGCATTTGATAGTAAAGCCAGCACAGTGTTGAATTTAGATAGCCGTAGGTACCTACCTCACCGTCGAATTTTCTACTAGCAATGATTTTTACTTAAATAGTATCACACAAATTGATTTATGGGTAGGTATCATTGTTCATGGAAATATCATATCATTGTTCTAGGAAAAGCTTACAATGGAACTATGTACACGATTCTCTTTTTCAGAGTAGGTATGTAAACGTTCAACTTGACAGCATAGACATTAGACACGTGTTGTTCAGAAGAAACAGAACATGCTCCGACACAGATTCAATGCTAAATCAATACAAAGTGTTTGCGAGCGGAATAAGTTGACAGGCAAATTGAAACTGTAAAGTTTCTGAAAAACGTATTAATCTTATTCGCAGACACTTTCCACTTTGCGTCTCCCTTGTGAGCAATTAGCATAGCTACGAATATGCCGCGCGGCACGTGTGGGTTCACTTGTTTCATACACATTTCAAGTAAAGATGAAAGGAGTGAATTATTGAGGAATCTCTTTGCGGCTGTTATGATAAAGCTTCTAACTATACATCGTTTGGAGTCACTTTCATTCTTGTGTAATGTCTAAAATAGTATACTGCAAAAGGTTTGATAGATAGGTCGGAAGTTAATCTTTGATAATCACACCTTTTTTTCATTTTTCCTCTTCTCTTCAAACTCTCAGAAAGAACACGAAAACAGAATGTGAATGTAGGGATTATTTTTTCAGTTTCCAAGTCTTTAAGCAAGGCTTCAAAGCTAGCTTTTATAGGTGTGTCATTTGATGAAAATTTATAGGCCCGCATCCAAATGTCTCCTAAAATAGAAAACCGTTGACCTGAAATCGGATTACATTCGTCCTTTGTCGTCGCGCCGATCAGCGGAGCACCATTAGGGACAACTTACAAAAGTGCTTTTATGTTCGAATAATAGAGTTACTGATGGCCTTGCCCGGTCGCCACAGTGATGCTGCTAATAATAATGCGTAATAAATAACTTGTCGTTATTTTATGCTTGATTGCTTTGCAAAGGTCTGAGAAGTTAAATCAGAAGTAAGGAAATCTCTATGAATTATTCTGAAATAACTGAACTAAAAATTTTAACAAAAAAAAAACAACTTCAAAAAAAACTATTCCGAAACAGAGCACTAAAAAGTAAAGAAATAATTGCGTATTCTTCTAAAACTTATACGATAATATAATGTAGGTACAATTATTGTTATTGTTGGAGTCGGTGTCAGCCAAGGAAACTACAATATACCTAGCAATATACCTATTTCTTACATATCACGTTTACGTATGTATGTTGGTAGTTACAAACCTACATTGGCATAATTAGAACCTGACACTCATCAAACTACCCTTGAAGTATATCCTTTCCAATTAAAAAAGAAGCATCGAAATCGATTGGCGTGTTAATGAGTTATTCGTCCATTTGTCGCGCATATGGTTAATCTGTATTTAAGACTTATATGGATTTCCCATGGATGCCACTGTCAGAACTGGACCAAATGAGACCACACGGGCAGCATCAGCTTTCAAATAAATAAAGAATTATCAAAATCGGTTGGCGTAATATGAAGTTATTCGTCCATTTGTCGTCCATTTGGTGCACTTTTTGTCTATCTAGATTTAAGACTTATATGCATGAATGCCACTGTCAGAACTAGACCAAATTAAAATTAAAAAAATGGGACCATTCGGGAAGCACCAGCTTTCTAATAAAAAAAGAATGATTAAAATCGGTTCACCCAGTCGAAAGTTATGAGGTAACAAACATAAAAAAAAAAAAACATGCAGTCGAATTGAGAACCTCCTCCTTTTTTTGAAGTCGGTTGAAAAGAGAGCCACAGTAAGCATTAAAGAATTGTTTTCATTTGGGCAATGAAAGTCTGGAATAAATGAAAATAAGTTACAAAAAACATTTAATAGCAAATCGAACTAATACCTTAATAAAATTCTCTCCCTTCGGAAGGTAAGTCCAGATTAGGTAATGTGATATAACTTTTGCTATATCACAGGATTACAACATGTTATATAACTTTTTTTTACCTACAAAATTTTGTCCACACTAATGCAATACTTTAACTATGTTTTGTTGTATAGTCTGGACTTACCTTATGATGGTGTGATGAACTGATAATAAACACAGGATTCCGGCCTATGATAACCTACTATCAGCAATAATCGGCTTATGGCTGTTAGTGAGGAGTTAAATGAAAACGTTTTAAGTGTTATAATTGAGGGCGATCGGGATAGGCTTAAAGCTTACTTGTTTTTAAATAACTTATTTGTCCATCCAGATATTTTGATTAAATTATACGGTCGCATCGCTGTGCCCGATTATTATCTGATTCTAATAGCAAAAGGCTGAAGCCAGTCATTTGAAAATATAAGATCTGGGAACGATGAATGTTAGTAGGCTTTGCCCTAAGGGTTTGATCAAAAGAAGAGTTGAGATTCGGTTCTCATGCTCAGGGATTCGAAACCGTATCTCTATCAAATTAAGTCTGTCTTTGATGTTATGTGAAGGTGAAATAATAAATGGGTCAAGGAGGTCTTGTGATTTTACTGGCATTATTGTATCTAAGGGTATAAAGAAATACCAAGCGCAATTGAAATAGTCTTTTATGAATAACGGCGCCGTGAAGTTACCGTCTTGTATCATCATAACAACATTCTACATACTATCAAGCTATGATGCTCTTTATTGTGTAAAATTATTGCATATATTTTCATGCGGAGGCAAAGGAAAGAAAAGGTTTTTTTCTATTTCGCTAAATCGAAAAAATGTGTAGGTTGCCTTATTGACTGATTTGTTTCGGTAACATTCTTATTCAACATTTCCAATAATCAACATTGCATGCTGCTTCGACAGTAAAACTGCACTTAGTGCTAAAATTGTATAATCAAAAGTAGGTACTGATTGCTTTTTAAACTTATTTAATTCGGTAGCTTCTTTGATCAACATTTACATTAATTCATCAATCTAAACTGCAGTCTGCTTGAAAAAGTTAATTGCACTCACTGTAAAATAGTATTGCATTATCTGCATCGGTTTTAAAATTAATGACGAGCGTAAAATTGGTGTCATTGATTTGGCTTTGCCGAATGTCCCAAGGACGAACGAGATGTTAACGACATTGGTTACTAAGACTTATTTTACTCCCGTTTTTATTTATTGTCATTGTATTACTGTACTTCACCTGTCCATATAAATGTACAGGTTTTTTTGGAGGCAAAGGAAAGAAAAGGTTTTTTTCTATTTCGCTAAATCGAAAAAATGTGTAGGTTGCCTTATTGACTGATTTGTTTCGGTAACATTCTTATTCAACATTTCCAATAATCAACATTGCATGCTGCTTCGACAGTAAAACTGCACTTAGTGCTAAAATTGTATAATCAAAAGTAGGTACTGATTGCTTTTTAAACTTATTTAATTCGGTAGCTTCTTTGATCAACATTTACATTAATTCATCAATCTAAACTGCAGTCTGCTTGAAAAAGTTAATTGCACTCACTGTAAAATAGTATTGCATTATCTGCATCGGTTTTAAAATTAATGACGAGCGTAAAATTGGTGTCATTGATTTGGCTTTGCCGAATGTCCCAAGGACGAACGAGATGTTAACGACATTGGTTACTAAGACTTATTTTACTCCCGTTTTTATTTATTGTCATTGTATTACTGTACTTCACCTGTCCATATAAATGTACAGGTTTTTTTAAGAAATTTCATTTACTTGATCAAAACTTGAAAATCACTGAAACCGAGGTTTCAACCTTCTTTACTTTTAAAGATAGAAAAACTAAAAAAAAACGAATTTGGAACTTGACGAAATCAGGCAGGATTTTTTTTTTCGATAGTGTGTCTCGTAAGAGTTGCACTCCAAACAGCTTGATCATTCAGCTTATATTAAATGCAGCAGCAGCAGCTAACATTAAATGGTGTTAATAATGTACTGTCTGCAAGTACTGTAAAGCGTTAAGTTTTGTGCGTCAGCGCACGTGTTGTCTAATCTTGCATCCTGGACAACACAGTAAGTGCCTAATATAGATAATACGCAAATGCGTAGGTTGTTGTATACTTAACAAGAACGTACTCTCCATTTAAAATTAGTCATTACCTTACATCAACTCCGCCCCTAGGCGAAAGTTCAAATTCCACGAATTTCACCTCTTTTTACATACATACATACCATCACGCCTTTTTCCCAACGGGGTAGGCAGAGGCCACATCTTTCCACTTACTACGATCCTGACACACCTCTTGCGCTCCTTCCACTGTCATTAATACTTTCATACATGCTTTTTAGCGAAGTTAAAACATCTTAACCAGTAGGGCTAAGTATTTTTTTATTTGAGTACAGTGTTTGACCGCTCTCTTGGCAAAACGAGACTTCAGAGATTGTATCAAGTTAATCTCGTTAATCGATTTATCATACTGATAATTAATTCTTCTTCAAAGTAATCAGAGCTTACAGGTCTTTGACATTTACCCTTAAAACAGCGAGAACTAATATACTTGTAAAATAGCTACTTTTATTTTGTGTGATAAATTGTCCTATAATACATTTTTCTTAGTAACCTTACTCGTATACCGTTCACTTGGGATTATACGAGTGATTGAGTATCAAGAAATGTCCTGAATCCGGAACTGTGATTATAGTCATCTGAAGTGACTCATATAACGATGGCTGACTCACAAAGGTGGGTTTCATGGACCGCTGACTTTCGTTTAACTTTATTTCTTAGCTTTATAAAGACTTGCAAAAATGATTTGTATTGGTAGTGGTTAGTAACGGCTCCACAACTGGCGTAAGAAAAGATTTTAAGCATGTGGCAATTATTTTACTTCTTGTGTTCTCAGTTTAACTTACTAATAGTAATGATGAAAGGCTGAGGTAAAGGTTCGGTGGGTTGCGGTAAAAGAGGAGACATCGTTTGTGATAAAATATTACTATGTATATCGTATCGTATCGTTTGACGACCGACTTGGTGTAATGGTTAAGGAGTTGGCTACTACACCAGAGGTCGCGGGTTCGATCCCCGCACAGTACAAACATTTGTGTGCATGAACATGTCTGTTTGTACTGGTCTGGGTGTCTCCTATGTATAATAAGTATGTATTTACAGAAAGAAAATGTATTTAAGTATGTTTATCCGTTGTCTAGTATCCCATAACACAAGCTATAATTAGCTTACTTTGGGGCTAGATGGCGCTGTGTGGAATAATGTCCAGGGATATTTATTTATTTATTTATTATTTAATAATATTTCACAATTCATTAGTCATGTTAGAAATCTGCTCGATGACGTAGTAGCTGAGCCTAAAAACGTTATGATTATGAACATAACAATAAAGTGATTCGATGATATTTTAACACAACAGGAATGGTAGATTGATAATTAATTTAAATAAAATAAATAAATAAATATCTGGGACAATTCACACCAAGATCATCTGACCCCAAACTAAGCAGAGCTTGTATTATGGGTTTTAAGAGACTGACAAACAAACTTAAATATTTCTAAATACATACTTAAATAGATAGTAATACCCAGACACACAACAAACACAAATGCTTGTCATGGGTGGGGATCGAACCCACTACCTCCGGCGTCAAAGGCAGGCTGCCATACATACTAAAATTGGTGATAGCAACGTTGGTTGATTAACCTTGGCTGGGGACCAAAAACACACTTAGGTCCGCCCTGGAATCTGAACCCAGGATATCACTCTGCCACCGAGGCATTATGGCTTGGCTACAGACATTTAAACTGATAAATGACTTGGCCAATTTAACTTCTAAATTAGTAAAAGTGGTTTTCATGACAAAGAAAGTCAACATGACATTTAAAAGAGTACGTTATGATAGTTAACTTTTTAAGAAAGTGTAACCTATTTCTGAGATGTGAGATAAACTAGTGAAGCCAATTTAAGAGAGTACACGGCAGGTGAAAATGAAATGTTGTAACCGGCTTATCCACCAGGAGCGTTGATGAATGCAGGTGAACCTAAGTGCATAAATAGCGCAGCGTTATGTGATGGGAATGCAGCATCTGATCTTAAAAGTATTTGTGGAGCCTAAAAATGTTAACCCAATGTGGAGCAAGTTTTCTTCAGCTTCCTTTCAAGTTTTTGATGTGCAAGATGTTATTTATTTTATTCTGGGGAACATTTAGCAACTCCTGTAGGCAGATTTAGGTTCTGACAATTTGCTATGGTTTTTTTTTACTAAACAAGGTCGAACCTTGAGTTACGAGTACATTATTTCAACAAATAACAATCACACGCCTTCCAAATTATCGACACAATACTCGTAAATCTATAAAATAAAAAAACTACTGGGCCAATTATTAAATAAATTATATTTATATAGTATTAGAGGGCAGTTTGGTATCGACTAAGTATATTATACGTATAAATATATCTAAATTAAGTTAAAGGTTGTCATGGAGGCAATATACCTAAGTAGGTTCATTCTAGTTGACACAACGAATAATGAATATTCGGAACCCAGTCCAATGTTTAAGTCCAAACTTCCCTAATAAAATACATCAGGGGTTAAATTTGTCTTTAATAGATAATAATAATAATAATATAATAATATTTTATTTCTTTCTTTCCTCAAAAAACATACAAAATCTTAACCTATCTTAGTGTAAATTATGAATTTAATAATGCACTGGAGGTTAACGTCGGCGGCTGTACTAGTATGTACTGTGTCACAGCTGCCTGCGTCTTCAACCCTGGTATTTGGTCACGGTAACAAGGACAACAACGACTGTTTAGGTTGTTTTGAAGTTATATAAAGAAAAAATAAAAAACTAACAACTAATAAAAAAGATAGATACGAGCAGAAATTAATTAATTGAAAAAAAAATTAACATAGGTAGTTTTTATACCACCATTAAGTATATGTATTATATAAGTAGTACATGTGTGTAGTGAGTGGAGTGTTGTGTGTGTGTGGGTGAGCGAATGAGAATGTTGTAAGGATGTGTGAGAGCGTGACTGCGTGAGTATGTGTGGGTGTATGTAAGTAGTTCGTGTGCTGTATTGTCAAATTTGTTGTTGTAGAATTTTCTCCGTGTCATGATAATTGAGTGTGATGGATGTAGATTGTAGATGTTCCACGTAATATTTTGAGTATTATCTATCTATGAGCTCTCCACGCTGTAATATTTACTTTGAAAAAATATATTTTATGTATACCTTCTGATTATAACCGTGAGAAAAATCATATGGCATAGTTAGTAGGTGATGTAAAAACAACCTGCGATTTTTTTAATAAACCTAAATTTTGAGGTTTTCATACCATAAATGCATAGGTCTGACTAGCTTTGATGACAACTTCATTTTTTTCTAAAGTACATCTTTTAACATACATATTTTAGCATGTCTAAGGCCACGGTCGTGAGCAAACACTGCTGAGTCGGCAAGATGACGGCAATCCCCAAATATTTGCCGTCGCTTAATATTTGAAGATTTCGCAATACTCAAGACCGCTTTGACATTGAGATCAGCTTTAATAATTCAATATTTTTTTTAGTATAAATAAATGTTTTTTTTTTATAAAAACACAACACAACACGTAGTTACAGCAAAACCTAGTTTACTGCCTGAATTCCCGAATCTTCGATATAAATGTCAGATTTGGTATAGGTACCGAATGCGAGGAAAAAGTATGAAAATCCTAGTCTGGGGCCTTTATTTACTGCCGAAACACAACATTATAAACAGAGCAGGCACACCTTCTGTAGGTAAGTGATCTAAATGGTGTATTATGTACATACTTTAAAGATAGGACCCTAAACTCTTCTGGAGAAGAATCCTATTTGCTAAACCTAAGTTATCTTTATGAGCAGGGAACTGCGTAACACAGCAGCTAGGACATTACCTTTATTCATTCTACCTAGCTTGCAAAGTTAACATACCTATATTTTTTTTATACCACGTCGGTGACAAACAAGCATGCGGACCACCTGATGGTAAGCGGTTACCGCAGCCTATGGACACGTGCAACACCAGGGGTATCACTCGCGCGTTGTCGACCCTGCAAAAACCTTTTCAAACCCCTCTTGAAGAACTCCTTACTATAACTGATCGGGAAAACTAGTTCATTCCACAATTTAAGCGTCCTCGGAAGGGAACATCTCTGAAACCGAACTGTACGAGACCATTGCGGATTCAGAGTGTGAGGATGAACGCCCTGTCGGTGGCGAGCGGTGCGGTTGTAATAAAATCCAATTTGCTAAACCAAAGTTATCTTTATGAGCAGGGAACTGCATATTCCTGCATTACTACACGGGTGACATCAATATGTTTTTCCTCTCAGAAATGTAACTACCTATACTATGACCTTTTGTCACGAATAATTAATAGTGTCTTTTGCAACATATAACTGCATTCAGTTTGCCATTTCAATTTATCCTGTTGAAGAAACACCACTGCTTACATTATTATAACACAATGTTAATGTTCAAAGAGCTCTGCATGAATCGTCCGTAACTTACTATGATAAGCGTGTGTGTTGTTATTAATATCACTAGCTGTTTTATAGATGTCTTGAAACCAAAAGGCTCCAACGACACTTCCAGGTTGGGTACGCTGTTAAAAGCTTGGTCTAACGGACCATTTTGAGGATTCTTTCGACGACGTTTAAGAGCTCACATAACTACCTATCCCATCACGTTGTGTATCTTTAGCTAAGGAACTGTTAGTGTAAATAAATAATATTGAAAACTTAACCCTCTTAATTGGACGTTGATCGAGGGAGTAGCCAGTGAGTTTCAGGATAGTTACAGTTGGCAACTAGTGAAGTTACAAACATGGGACACGTGCAACTAACTTGCGAATATGTTTGCGTAACGTCCTTAGTTGATTGATATTGACGAAGAGGCAGGTTGAATAGAGATAATGAATATATTCTTAATTAAATAAGATAGGTAGTGTGAAGAAAACCTAGCATGATAGGGTCGAAAACAATATGTTTTTTTTGCCTCAATATCTCTATTCTTTCTTGAAAGTTTAATTGTTTTTCTCTTATTTTCAGATAAACTCCAGTTAAATAACTTCAGATGATCAACCGGTGAATCCATTGGCCGATCGTCACTCGGTAAATATTTTTATTAGTATTTAAGCTTATTGTTCACCCTTAGAGCACTAAGTGGGTGAAACATATCCCAAACATATAGCCTAGCCTATAGGCAGTTAAATCATCCAGTATTTATTATAATGAACATGCTTAAACTGGGTGTTTTTACTGTAAGGAAAATAAATACCCAAGAAGCATTAAGGGTTTTTTGATAGCCGAAGTATGTAGACTCACGTCATCTATTTCAATCTATATCTGAGATCACGACCATTGTTCACCGTTCTCTCGAAGAAATAGCATCAGAAACGATCTATCGTTGAACTGTATCAAGTTATGTGTTTTAATTGACCACCCTCTAGTTGAGCAGCCCTCCCTACATTCCAAGAGTTCTAGGAATCGTTTAAATGCATATATCCAGATTTAATATAAAATTGTAAAGCGCAAAGCAGATTCCACGTATTCGAACCGTTTCAAATGCTTCTTGCTCGTTTCGGTTCGACAGAAATCATTCATGTTAGTAATTAATTATAAAGATTGCCTTCTTTAGATTTCTGCGAACTTATCAAATATCAGCACATTTACTGAGCAAGTTCAATATTATTGCGAAAACGAAAAAAGAAAAGATTTATGTTCCATCTATTTAATACATGGATGTCTTAACTTGATATCAAATAATATACTACTGTAAGTACTTCCGTTTTAGCTCCCTTTTGTCTTTGCTGTAGTTTTATGAAAATATGTAAATATAACATTCAAAAGTATGCTTTTAGGTGTTTTATATCATAACACATCACATATGATTTAAACGCAATTCTATGTAATATTTCATTTTAAAGGGCTACTTTACTAGAACATCTTCTTTAGGGTTGACTTGTATTCCTCTCGAACAATCTGGTTTGCATTTAGTATCATTTAAAAATACACGTAAACAATACTCCAACTTTGAAATAAAAAAAAACATTCTAGTTGCTTTTCTGAGAGACACGTGTTCAGGTTCCTATTTTCTCGGCATCTTGAGGCAGTCTTACAGAGATCCTCGACAACACACAATGGCCCTCTCAGAAAGTTACTTCCAAGTCGTGCCTACTCCATCTCATCTCTCGTCGTATTGTCGGAATACCGCACAAACCCGCCCAAACAATGGAGCCGCCCTTACCAGGGAATCAAGTGCGTACTCAAATTATAAGATCTCACTTAGAGGATCCTTGGAAAAATTTGGGACGTCAAGAACATCCCGTGCGAAAAGGAATGTGGGTGTGATGTAAGAGCGGATCTAATTAACTTTGACGCATTAATTTACGGTCAATTGAAGTATTGTGTTTTTAAGAAACTACTTGAAAAGTAGGGATGGGTGAAGTAACTGAAAGCGAGCTGAAATACTATGAACACATCTAATTAAATAGTTTATTTCTGTCCGTGTTAAACAAAATTAAAGAAGTGGCCTAGGTGTGATTATCTGTTCAAATAATGCGAAATTATCTTTGAACAAGTTTCTTAATACTTTCTTGATTTATTTTCTATATTATTGACTTGAATTTTTGTATTCATGAAAGGCTGTTTATTGGATAAACACAGAATGAATTTTGTTTTGCAACAAAAACAATTGTCTATACGATTGAGGAATTCATGCGAATCCAAAACAGTTTCTTGCACGTTTAATCACGTTTCACCCACACGATTCCAAATATCTACGTCTAGCTTAGGCAAGATAGGAATTTCGTTAGCCTAACTCACGATTCACGAACCTAGGAATTTGACACGATATTGTTGCAATGCAATCGTGAAATATCATTTCACAAACAATCTTCGAGAACCAGAGGTTGCGGGTAGACTAGTTCAGGTTACATACGTTTTGTACTCATAGTCATATGTCAAAGGAAAATGGAGGTCTCGGTCTATGTCTGCGTTTGTTTGGAAATACCAAGGCTAGTGATGTAATAAGAACCGTTGTCGTTTCTTAGTACCGAAAATATAATTTTTGGCATTTTGGCATAATGTTCAGTTTTCCCGAGTAGTGCCCCCTATTCGATTCCCATTTTTAATGAGTTGATGCCAAATCTCTTAACGAAACCTAATTAAGTCTATATCCTTTCATCCTTTGTACATGAAAAGAGATAGCCAAAAACTTGCGAACACTTTGAAGGGAGAACAAAACTATCACGACCAAAGGAACGATTTTCGACCGACTTGGTGTAATGGTTAAGATGTTGGCTACTACAACAGAGGTCGCGGGTTCGATCCCCGCACAGTACAAACATTTGTGTCCATGAACATGTCTGTTTGTACTGGTCTGGGTGTCTCCTATGTATAATAAGTATGTATTTACAAAAAAAAATGTATTTAAGTATGTTTATCCGTTGTCTAGTATCCCATAACACAAGCTTTAATTAGCTTACTTTGGGGCTAGATGGCGCTGTGTGGAATAATGTCCAGGGATATTTATTTATTTATTATTTATTTATATAAAGGAACTGAATAAAACAAACTGAAAGAGACACATGCTCCGCGCTCCTGTTTTCTTTCGTTGCTTTGTAGGCAAAAACTCCTAACTCCGCGTTAAAAAAACGAATTCAAGACTTCATAATATACAATCTGCCATTCTCAAGCAACATTGCAGTTGGAAATCGACCCTTATTGCAAAAGTATAAGGTATACTGTAAATATTTAACTTTTGACTGTATCAGCAACTTGGCAGAGGAAAATTATATCTACAAATAAGTATACGTGCAGCTATGCCGTCCAGACAGTTCACCTTGTCGAGTACGAGTAAATAAGAGATGATGTTCCGGTCAGGAAACCCTTGGATCTGTACCTTTCTGCTCCGTTACATCTCTATAAGATGTAGGTACTTGAGCTACTCTGTCCTAGGCATGTGAATGAAATTGCATATTTCTCTGCCTTTGACTCGTTTATTTGACATCGTCTCAGTCTGTTTGCCTCTTACCCTTTGATGTCGACCGCGAGTAAAGAACTTCATCAAATGCCATTAGCAGTCTTGCTTACTTTTTTATAATGCTTTTTACATCAAAGTTCGTATTGAAGCCTCAGGTGTGATAAAATAGACTTCATTAGCATCATTACAAAGGCAGTTTGACGACCTCTTCATTAATTTTATTAAGACCGAAATCAAAACATCAGTATTAAAAGGTGAATTTTGTGCTAATGTTGAGTGATATTTCACAATTGAAGTTTTCCTTGTCGACGTGGGTTGTCTTGTTTTCCTTATTCAAGTATAGTATCAAAATATGGTCTTCAGAAAGTTTCTGCCCTAACGGCCATCAATTCTTGGCGGCGTGTAGGTACCTATATTTTATTCGGTGTTTAACGTGTCTTTCGTTATGCCACAAATATTCTATTTCTGAACTGAACATGGAATAAATTACCGAACGTAACCCTCCTTCATAGAGCTTAATCGTGTGGCCCATTCTAGCGATACGAAAGATAAGCCATTATTATTCAAAATTAAAGTAGGTGCAGTTTACAAATCGGATGCATGTGTACTAGGAAAGAACGGTCTCTTATTTTTATCGATCGTTTCCTGCAATTGTTTTGTACAAGTTGGAAAGGAACGGGTATTTCCCGGTAGAGAGAGAGAGCTGGGGCCTACTGCGGTGCGATATTGACGAAGTTCGTGAATCTTTGGAAGGTTTAAAAGCACTCAAACAGTACTGTGATATGAACAGGTTTAACACATTTTAAAAGATATTATCATCGTTACAAATGTTATACCAAAAAATCAACATCAATTTCGAACTGGAAGTATCATTTTTTAACGTCAAAAAATGTGTTCGAACGAACGGGAGTTGGCCCCCTTTTTCTTAAACGTCATTTGTCGGGATTGCCACCATGTCATTTGAAAGAAATATAAGGCCCTATGTAATGAAATAAATTTCTTACTTTTAATGAAATCCTGTTTAGACAGGCCCCTGTTCGGGACATGTGGTCCGAATCCGAAGTGGTGCCCGGCGGAGCGCGGCGGCTCGGGTGTACCATAAGGCCCGTTTTCACGGTCTGTAACGCTAGGAGTGCACTAACGGATTTTATTATCTCTACCCGAATGACTAACCCGCGAATTTATATCATTTAAAGAATGATTCACACAGAATAGCGGACGTATACAGTTGGTTAGGGAACCATTGCACAGAAGTGGAGTCAAAATTTGCATACAGTTTATATCGTTCCACGGAATCAGCGTGCTTTGCAATCTTAGTTCTATACAAATTTTGACCCTAATTTCAATGACGTCGCTTCAACTCCCATTACTAGTTGCAAAATGCACTTCAAAGCGCACCAATCAATCAATCAATCATTTATTTGTTCAAATGTGGGTGACATAAAGGTGACAAGGTATAGATTTAAGTACAACACATCTACCATTTATGGCTTACAAATTTTGCAAATATTAAATTCATTTTCGAATGACGGTCATTAACAACAATTACAACAATATCTTAAATTAAAAAAAAATAACACGATAATTAAATGTCAATGTCGATAGTGAAATTCAGCTTGGTCACATTGAAATTTTTCAGCTATTTAGGTATTCCGAAACAGAGTAAAAGCATTTGTTAATTAAAAATTGAAATAAGTTTCTATCAAATTGATTTGCTGGCAAATTTAAAATATCTGTTGGTAGTTTGTTGTATTTTCGGACCACCATAGCAAAACTATTTTTACTACACATATGGGTGCGTATTTGCGACAGAACCAATCTATTTGGATATCTGGTCCTAAACAGACAAACGTCTTTATTTCTCTTAAATAAGTGAGTATGTTGCTTAGCAAATTTACAAGCTTCATAGATGTATAAAGAAGGAAGTGTTAGTAAATTTAATTGCTTGAACAAGGGCCTGCAAGTAGTCCAGGGAGACACATCTTTCATTGCCCGGATGCATTGTTTTTGCGCAATAAATGCTTTATGTATTCCAACCGAATTGCCCCACAGCAAAATTCCATATCGCAGGTTTGACGCGACGAATCCGTGATATGCACCGTTCGATTTAAATCATGAAAAGCGTTCTATAACATTAGAAATAAGAAGCAGGGGTGCTAAAATGAATGACAATTTGCATTTGATGTTGCCATAACGATGACATACCTAAGTATAACCTGGCAAAATTGAAAACCTCTTCCGCCACAATGTATGAAGGGATTATGAATTATAGTGACAGTAAAAATGTGTTCGAATAAAAACCCCTGCTTCTTTTAGGTTTTTACGTCGACAATATAGTTTGATGCAAGACAAAATAATTTAGGTATTTAAGCTAAAGTCTCATAAATTCTAAAGTTACTTTACTTTACTTTGAATGAGAACAATTTAAGTGACAGCTGCTATGTAGATTTTAATAAATTCAACATAAATCTTAAAAGTAATAATGTTTATTGTACTTTTACGACTAAGTGTACCCTAATATGAACCTTTTTCACTTCTGTCTAATGCTAAAATGAATTGAGCAAAAGTTATTTTTGTACAGAGTAAAGTAAAAATTTTAGAACTGTCGAGAGAAAAATTTATAAAACCCAATTTAACTTTCGTGCCCTTTGTTTGGAATCCCACAGAGGAGAACATTTGGGTTTTTCGTGTTATTAATAAGTTCATAAAACATACCCTTAACTTTCTCATTATTTCAGAATTACACGTCCCGTTGTTTTTTATAAAGGAGCATATCATAGTCTTCTCTTTTTGTTCATTATCGTTCCCTTTGATTCCCTTTTAATCCCGATATAGATACCTTTTTTGTAGACCAAAAGGCAAACTACGATTCGAAAGTTAAGTTGATAAACTCCTTGATAACCACCTCGTTTTATTATGAAAGTTTCGGGCCCAACCAAAGCTAAAAAAAAAAAATTGTGCGAAGTATTCTAATTTCTAATGCCCTTATTTATTTATTTATTTAGACTCAAAAGCATGCTTACGGTATTAATATTACCAATGCGTATACAAGATAAATTTGCATTAAAACTAAATGTCACTCAATTTCAATGTCAACAATTATAGCAATAAACTCCAGTAAATGCATTTTTTTTAAATACAGTGTCTAGTTGAAAAGAAATACATAAAATTGATTAGAAACAATGTCAAAACTACAGATAAAATGGAAACAAAAACAAGAATAAAATTTATATAAAGTCACAATAATCTTAGTCAGTCAGCATGTCGTCTATGATTGTTCGGAATCTATTGCCAGTTGTGTATCTTAGTGCCAGTTTGCGCTGCGTCCGAGACACGATATCAAACCAAGCGTCTCCGGCTTACCTGGGCTCTGTATGGAAGTCTCCGATCTCGGTAGCGCGTGAGAACTGGCGCCATAGGACCAATGTTTGAAATTTTTCAGTACAAAGCCATAGTGATTAGTGACAACACAAATTACGCGTGCGGCGCGGCGCACCGGACAGATGGTCCGCTTAGAACAAACCGTCAAAATGGCGGTCACGCACACAGACACAGTGAGTTTACTTACAGGCTATACCGGTGAGAATCAGTGCCGCGGCCATCGGCCAGTCGCACTGTGTCGCGGGACTCGCGAATATTTTTGCTTTTGTTGAACTTGGTGCAATTTTTCACATGATATATTTTGTTTTTCGCGGGTTCTGTCAAGTAGGTATAACCAACCTACTTCATTTGTAAAATTCAGAGCGAATACAGTAGCAACCCTAGGCGGTTAGGCAAGTTTAGGTCATTATACTGGAAAAAGGCGAGAGCAGGCTTTCTGTAAACTCTTTATTTTGTGGTGACAAGTAGTGTCTCCTGTCTCGGTCGCCAACCGCCACCTTTTAGATATTGCGAGTGTCACAGTGAACTGCTAGAACCCGACCCTTCACAAAGCTTTGCGATTTAATATAAAAGTTTCAGGCCCAACCAACGCTCATTATGCGAAGTATTCTAACGCCCGCGCCCTTAGTACCGCCCACGTAACGCCTCTGTTAATTGAATTTCTTGTGTGTATCTATTACTCACTTACCTCTTAACAAGATTGCTCCTTAAAATGTGGTAGTTGCGTAGATGTACCGGATGAATATTCAAACTGTCAGGAAAATGATGTTGAAATACTTTTTTAATTTTGTGGTTTTTATACGAAAATAAATCGAATGTCTGACTGATTGTATAAAAACCTGATAATAATGAAAGTCATTTTTCACTATTTCGAAAGCATAACAATTTGTTCTGTTGTCTAGTACATATTTATGTGTTAACAAATCAGTCTAAGATTACCTATCTGTGAGTCAAGCGTGTCTATAATTCAATAATTCCTCAGGAGGAGTTATTACACGAATGAAAAATATTATTATTGTTTTGCTGATCCTCTCATTATAAAGTGGTTATTTGATTTTCTTTTCATCAGTTTTGTGAATATATCAGAACATTCGTTGGTAATCTCGATGAATGAATTAAGAAATAACATAATTAGTAGACTACTAAATAAAATTTGCAGATTGGATCTTCAACCAGTTTAGTAGTTTAAAGTCTCAGAGAAAGGGTTCTTCGGTACGATTCATAGAATATGTACTCGTGACACTGTAAGATTGTGAATAAAAATTTATGAATCGATCCTCGAAGAAATAATGTGCTTCCATGCACTTGGCCCATAACTAGGTACTCATTTTTGCAATATTCCAACATAATAGTGTTCATCGTCCTCTCCTTGAAGCTTGTAATCTCGTCTCGTCTGCAATTTTCTCGTAAATTAGCTCTTCACACCCCCTAACGAGCGTGAAGCCATTCCCATTGGGATACGCCTCGCCCTCAGGATGGCACAGGCGTTAATTTTGAAAAATTGTCTGTGAAATGCTGGTTGCAAAGTGAATAAAGGAACGCTTAATATATTGACTAAAATTATCACTCACTCATTAATCACTCTTACATTTCTAAACTGTATCCGCGTTTAAATAAATAACCTAAAACATTGAGTTCGATTGGCCTGTTGCAGAAGTTGGTAGAATTGCTGGACCTGGGTTCCAGGACCATCCAGGAAAAACATGAATGTAACGTAACGACCAATTGTGCGGCTATTCCGTGTTTTCATATAAAAAAACTTCTTATTTCTACAGACATCAATACATCTGTAGTAATAAGAAGTATTTTCATATGTCTCTGACACTCATAGTACGAGCTCTGCCTGATTTGAAGTCAGGTGATCTTAGTTGAAGTAGTCCCGGATACATAAAAGAAAATGGCACCTTGTTTGACGACCCTGCGTACAGACAATCGCGCCAAAGCCGTTTGGTGCGTTCTGAATCAATAGCATGTAATTGAATCAACAAACGGAATGAGAGGGTATACGTTTGAGAAAACAAGGGTTAGAGGGAGGAATAGAGGTCTGTGTTCTGGTTTTACAGCGTCACGAGCCGAATTTTGTTAAAATGATGGATCTCTTCGTTCACCTTTTTCATTTTCGGATAGAGAATTTGTTGTTTTGCGAAAACTGGCCCTGGCGAATCTATCAAACCTATTCGTAATCTAAATTGGTAGGGTGAATTTACCTCATAAAATATCTATGGATCGAAGTAATCTCTTTCGACGTCAGCCTATGAACCATAAATATCACAGCTATTTTCAGGTTGTTCTGGTCCAAGCATTAGTCTCACAGACTTGCAACTAATCTAATATGATACAATTCGGGTATTTGTATGAGAAAACAATCCAAAAAATAGTTGACTCTTGATAACCCAAACTCTTCTGCAGTGTCAAAATAAGAAAGTGAATAAAGGATATGAATAGTGAATAACTAATCGATTATTTCTTTTACAGGTCGGACCTTGGAGCAATCACCGAAAAACTGCTATCATGACGCTGCATTGGTGGATGCACTGGTTCTGGGTGACGACGCTGCTTACACTTTTCGGTAAGATGACCTTATGATTTTAACGTAGATCATAACTTAATAATTATACAAATGATGGTCTCTATCTACACCAAAAAAATATTAAAGCGAAAGTAATGCTAAAACCTAGACGGTTAACCTGCAGTAGAAGTTGATGACGATAGACAGCGCATTGTATGAGTTATGTGGTGTTTGTGGCCCATGCCAGCGCAACACACCCCCATAAGTGTGCTTGGTGGAAAAATTTATTTGAGTTTTAATAGTTTTTCAGAGCATTTAGAATCGGGATCACTGAAATAAAAAGCTCACAACTCCTACTAATAACTTCGGTACCTAGCAAACCTTATGATCGCCCGAAAATTCAAATACTTGTAGGTGACTTATTGCTTTTTCTTTAAGTTTAAATAATTCTTGAAGAAGTTACTGTGCCCTAAAACATTATGAACGGTTGCATAGACCGTGCTTTTCCTTGCAAAAATCATCTTGGTTTTAAAAAACAATGCTTCATTATAAATAAAGTGTCAATTAAACGTGTATTCCAAGCACCATCATGTAAACTGCGCTTGAGTGTATTGTCTTATAGCTAGATTGTGGTAACTCATGTGATGTGGTCGCAAGCAGAACTAATCTATACGATCTCTTGCATAGTTTAATAAATAAGGTACGAGTAACCTACATGAAATCCACACCCTGACCAAGAGATCTATCTACAAAGCCTAACCCTTCGTGAACTCGAGAATACATTTGTAAACACATTGCTAACTTTATTAAAAGCAGTAAATAACTCTAGCTAGTCTATTTGTGTTGGATGGAAACTTGGTTTATTGTGTTTTATTAGGCCATTTGTGTTCACTCAAAGCTAATAAATAGTCTAAAACATGAAATTAACTGTGTAAAGGTTTGAAAACTCTTTGATGAAACACAAAGTAAAAAGAATGAAGGTAAATGAATGCTACGAATTATTGAAATTTAAAAAAACTACACCCCAGTATTAAAAATATCCACTAACTTACATGTGTTACCAAGTCTTAATGTTTCGATGGTTTTTTGTGTAGCAAATAAAGAAAAGCATTTATTGTAATTTACTTTTATTTCAAATTAGAAAGATAAATAAATATCCCTGGATAAATAAATAAATATCCCTGGACATTATTCCACACAGCGCCATCTAGCCCCAAAGTAAGCTAATTAAAGCTTGTGTTATGGGATACTAGACAACGGATAAACATACTTAAATACATTTTCTTTTGTAAATACATACTTATTATACATAGGAGACACCCAGACCAGTACAAACAGACATGTTCATGCACACAAATGTTTGTACTGTGCGGGGATCGAACCCGCGACCTCTGGTGTAGTAGCCAACTTCTTAACCATTACACCAAGTCGGTCGTCAAAGATACTAGAAGATACTATTTTTGGTACCAAAGTAATCAAAAATAACCATACCTAACCACTCTAAGGAACATTCGTTCGATTCCCGGTCGTGTCAATTCAGGAAACGATATTTTCCAAATTGTCTGGGTGAGCTGGGAGACGCCTCTGGCTTATTTTACATGTCTGCCACCTCAAAACACATTGATATTTATCCTTACTTCGAGACCATGACAGACATGTGGTGTGTTGTCTGGGGCATATTTATTTATTTATAATACTCATGACTTATCATAGAAAAGCTAACAATTTTTTCTTTGAAAGGGTTAAGTTGAATAACATCCGTACACTCTAGAGGTAAAGTTATTTCTGCGAATCGAAAGTTAAATGCGTTAGACAACTGTCTGAATGATTAAATTTTCAGTAAAGGGAAATTGAGAATTTAATGAAGGCCCCATTCAAACAACGCGAAGCTGCAGGCAATCAATACTTCTTAATAAGCTGGCCTTGAACAAGAAATATAGGTATAGCCTTAGAAAATATTACATCTCTAATGAATAATCAAAACAATATACACAGCGAAATCTGTGTAGTATAATTTTATCTTAAACTTGAAATATAAAAATGCTTATTGCACAAGTAATTATGCAAATAGCGCAAAAACAGAAGATAATACCTACTTGGAGTACTTCTATTTGTACTTTTACGACAACCCGAAAGGCGCTTGACGGAAGTCGGAACGCACCTTTCATTTGCAATGAAAGTTGTAGCGTCTTTAGGTCCGATAAGGGTTTAAATTGGTACGAACTTGAAAACTGGTGATTCTGCGGAGCGATATAAATTCTTGGCTAATTCCTACTTTAATTTCTGTATTCAGGTTGCGGTTTCTCAACCGAATGTGCGGTCAGCGACAAATATCACTGATCGCGCGTGTTTGTGTGTTAGTACCTGGGTCATGTAGACTCTTTTGAAGCTGTCACAAAAATAATCAGATATTATCTAATATGTTTAGTTACTTAAGTGGCTGAGCGTACAACATGCTCTGTGCAAAGCGGGCTGCGTATTTTAAGCGTACTTAATTTGTTCAACATATTTTAATGGGCGTCAATATTTTCTATACCACGCCGGCTATTGTTTAAAATTAAATGAAGTAAAATACTCATTACTCAATCACTTTATTGCATTTCCATAATGTGTAGTAAAAAATGTTACAAAAGTTCTTAGATCATTACAGACCCTGTCGGGCACAGCAAATAGGACAGAGGAGGACGCTTTCATTAACATTAGTTAAGTTAATTTCAACGCAAATATTTTTTATATTTTAACATTCAGTTTAACTCTAGATTATATTTATTTTTCGAAAAAATATCCTTCAATAGTAGTAGCTTTTATTTATCAATAATTGTTTTCATTTTTTGTAAAATTATTTTTTAAGGGATTCTGGCAGTTTATTATGAATCTTTATACTCATGACAAACGGGTTAGAAAAGTGTAGTGATAATTTGGAAGGCGGGAGAATTAATGTATTCTTGTGTCGTAGTTGATATTTTACATTTAGGTCTTTTCGTTTTTGATATATATGTTGATTTTTCCGTGCGAATTTAGTTATTTCAAATATATATTAGCATGGTAGAGTAAGTACATTTTGTTTTACAAAATATGTTTTGCAGCTGTCTGTTTGTTGTAGGTTAACATTTTTTCTTATAAGTTTTTTTTAATATCCCCATAAGATTATCCCGTAGCTAAGCCACGCATGTGCGTAGGCATAGTAGGTTACGATTGCAGTTTTCTCGTCGGTGCTTTTCTTAATTTCATGAAGTGCGTATGAAAAACTGGCCAATTTACTCTTAACTTTCTGTACGTGTTTCCAATTTAAATTTGTAACTATTATCAAACCAAGCAAGGAGGTTTCTTTAACTTGTTCTAAATTTGTATTGTCATATTTTCATAAAGCGATGAACTGACTAGAATTGGCAATGCCACGCATCCATATGTGGGCGTTGTATCCTTCAAACGGACTGTGGAGGAAACTTCATGCCTCGTGCTGAATAACTTATCTCTCCGTAGTTCGAGTTTCCTTATTTTCGTAGGGGAAATAGCCAACATTGTCTATGATTTGCTTTAATTTAAATGAAGTCTTTGATATACTTTATGCTTTTGGTGTGTAAGAATCTGATCTTTGAAATACCAGATCATAAACGACGATGAGGTTGGAGATGTAATTTAGCCAACAAGGTTGCTTCAAGAAGTTGTACTCGGGCTCTTGTTATTCTTTCTTACTTCATTCACTAGTTTGATTAGCATACTCATACTCGTATGTATAGTAATATACTTAGTTATTACAACTGTTGTAAAGAAGTCGAAACATCTGGTAAAATTTTAAAAATTATGATCCATGCCATCCACTGTGTTGCCACACATGTTTGTTGACTGGCCTGTAAACGCAAAGGCAGGATCCTTGCCTTTACCGCTAGAGCTCATGGGTTTGATTCCCATCCAGGACAAACATTCGTTTGATGAACATTCGTGTTTTTTCGGTGTCTGGGTATTATTATGTATTTAAGCATATATCAAGAAAATTTTAGGGTCAGATAATATGGGTGCGTAGCGTATCATACCCAATTTAATGTTATCGATGAACGGAAGACCGAATACTAAAATCTCGAATGCTTATTTGACCGAAAGTTCAAAATCTCGAGAGTTTACTTGACCTTAAGTTTAAAAACCAGATGTTTATAATTCCGAATACAATAATTTTGATGAGTTTAACAAGATAATAAGAATCGAATGCTATTCAAAATCGACTCATTTGACCCCGACTCCTCGTGGTCTTGTCTGCCCTAGCCCTAGAGTGTTATTCAGAGCTGCGTAGGCGCGTGGTGGCGAGGCGGCCCGCGGCGTCGAATGGGCGACAATTAGCACGTGTGTAACCGCCGGAGCTATGACAGCCATACATGCTGCTGCTTGCAATTAATCCGTAGTTTTCAGGATTTTGAACTGTCGGTATTTTAACTGTCGGCCTTAGGAACTTCGGTGCTTCAATACGTACCCGATGATCTTGGTATAAGGTATAATAATAAAAAATCATAATCATATAAAAACTTTATTGTGAATCACAGGTGACATATTATGGAAATTGGTGTTACAAGTTTCTCTGTGTTCCGCCTTCAAGGCATACAATATAAATTGGTGAATTGACAAATAAATAGATCTAACATGAAACCTATTCATATTTTAAATTATACAATATTACAATTACAATATAAGATTTAAATATTTAATATTAACATTGTCAGACAGAAATTCTTGGATCGAGTAATAACTTTATGAGCAAGGTATTCTTGTAATTTATTTTTAAACTCAATGAGGTGTCCTGGATATTTATTTATTGGCAAGACTGAGGCCAAACGAAAACTGATTTAGGATAAAAAAGTTGCTGGCTACGTTCAGCTTAGGTATTATTAACCTTTGGGCGGGTGCCCTCAACGCTGAAAATAGGCGCCTGTTACGGGCGTAAATAGAGTACGAGTAAATACAACGTTATAATTACATCACTAAAGAGGATCCTGGCGTAATTGTCTTAATAACAGAGTCGTGGTACAATGAATTAGATACCGGGGCTCATGGGTGCATTCGTATGTGTAACTTGTTATCGCGCTAGCGTCACGTTTAGCACTGATGACGTGGCGGGCGAGATGTATGCATTTTGCATTGAAGGACGACCTTCCGAATGCTGAGTGCAGCCGGTACGGTACGGTATTTCTAAAAGAATGAAGTGAATCTATTTCATCATTTCACAAAACCTTTGGCCGCCTAATCAAAGAATAGTGTTTAGGAACCAACACGATTTGTAGGAGCGCTGTAGCACGGTTTCCCGCCTTGAATTGCGTGGTGTCCCGGGCTAGATTCCCAGTCAGGCTCTAAATTGGCTTGGGTCTGGGAGATGTCTCTCGCTTAAAAATCCCTGTCTGGTACTGGACCATGCTAATTGGTGGTTTATCATCACATTTTCAATTAATTTGAATTAGTTAATACCATCCATAATTCCTAGTCTATAAAGTTAGAGTTTGCTAAGAAGAGCTGGGTATATTTTGTGGAACTCTCAAAAAAAGACGTAGTAAAGATAAAGCTATTGAAAGGTTTTTGTGGTTTGAAAAACGCCCAAGTAATAGTATATTTTATATCGAGGGACTAAACGAAGCCATAATATACCAGCGGTGGTTTGACTCCCGAGCGTGCGAGGGAGTCAATGAAACCGAGGGTATATTATGTTGGCGTTTAGTTTCGAGGTGCAAACTGTACTTTTCACTTTGAGTACGAGAAGAATAATTAATTTAGTACAAAAAGATTGAAAACCGAACTTTACACTTGACAAAAGTTCTGAAATTTTCCTGGTCAGTTTTTTCTTCTGAACTGAACCGCAGATAAACAATTTAAAACACATGGCGCCACCTACTTTGCGGACAAACCATGGAACTAAAACTCTCAACATTTTCGCAATGCGTCTTCATTGTCCACACTCCACAGATAATACTATATTTTTACTGGATGTTTGAGTTTGTCTTTGTCACATGAAGGAAATTAAAAAACGAATTACTTTTTACAATTTACTCCCTAGGGACTAAAGTGGTCACTTTAGCCCCGCTTCGTAGGGCTATATTGGCGTACTTTTAGAGCATGAGAAGTGAAAAATATTATTATCATCCCTCTTGTTCTTGTTTGTAACGTAATGTAATTTACGATAGAAACTTAACGAGCTCCTTTTCAGTCCAATTTTATTCATTTTCTTTAGTACGTTCTCGCACGTAATATGATAGGAATAAACAATATTAATAACGAGGTTCGAAGCTTCGCTAAAAAACAAATTGTTTGCGCAATTGTTCAAAAGTAGCTGTTTACGTAAATACCCAATTAATGTTCGGATACCGAACATTGTTTTTCGTGAAAAATAATATACTTATACAAAACTTCCACAGTGTCAGTAGGTAAATCGAATGAATGAGGTGTCGAAGAAACGTTTTGTTTCTTCATTATGTAATACTACCTGTCCAGTCCTACTAAAGGTACTATTTGGAATCAAGCTGCTGACTCCAACTGCCGACAGCACGTGCAGCTTCCCATTGTTATCTATGTTACTTATCAAATGACAATGGGACGCTGCACGTGCTTTGGGCAGCTCGGTTCCAAATAGTACCTTAAGAGGGAATCAAACCAACGAGCCAGCCGGAAACAAGGTGTGGTTATAATTTTCCAAATTCGCTACTCGTATTCTCACCTTAAACTTAATAGAGAATAAATAAATAAATCCTATGTCTAGGATGATGATAGGAAAAAAACTAAGGTTTATTTTATTACTCTCTAAAACACATTCCTTTAAACTACCTATCCAAAAGCATATAATAATAATAATAATAATAAATAATAATAAAATGTTTATTAAACAACTTTGACATTACAGAAAATAAAATAATAAAAACAATGTAACACAGCAGCTTAGTTAGAGTGCCAAAAATTGCGTCGACAAACGTATAATTACACAAGGCAAAATGATTTCTACACTAGGCACAGCCTGTCCTGTAGAAAATCATTGGTCACATGTTGCCAAAACATTTCAAATTATAAGCGACTATTAGTAAGTTAAGAACAGTGAACTAAAGATTATATACTAATTAAAGATGTTACATATAAAAATGGTTGAACTTGAGTAAATTTGTGTGTGTTTCGGTGTGTGTGTGTGTGTGTGTGCGTGTGTGTGTGTTGGTGTGAATGTGTGCGTGCGTGCGATAACCAGTATCCGGTCTAGCCCTACGATGAAATATCCTGAAACCGAAAAACAAGTTATCTAGACAAGTGCTCTCAGTAGTTTTTCACTTTCATTGTACGACAATGTCAGAGTCCACATAGTCACTTTGCGTTTAAGCTCGGGTACAGAACAGTGTTTAATGCAGCAGAGAGATTGAACCTTGTTATAGACATAAGGATGCAGGAAGTAGCTATGCCTTCTAGCATGCACTGTTTTGATTGCGGGAAGCGGCAGTCTAAACACTCGCTTTTTAAGCATTTTACTATACTCGGGGGATTTAACAACTTGGCGATGCACGTGGGTAACAACTTTCAGTACATAAAGATTGCGAACGTTCAGAATTTCGTTTTCCTTGTACAGCGTATCAGTGGGGTACGTAATGGGCTTCCTATACATACTATACATACTTATATATATATACTTTCATTCTCAGCGCTGTCAATATTAAGTTGAATGCAGAGAGATTAGCTAAAAAAAGGTTAAACATAATATAACATAACATACCATCAAGACTTTATCCCGAACGGGGTAGTCAGAGGCGAGTGACTGTTGCCGTCATGGTGAACGGAGCACTCAGAATGCCCACTTTTCACCAATGGTATTAGAACCCAACGTGGTAGGTAGGTTGATTTGGTTTTTTTATCGATGTTTTCCATCACCGGAGAGTTAGTCGGAAATTAAACAATGAACACAAAGATTTTGGGTCTGGCCAGATTTGATGAACTCTGGACTACACGAAGAAAGGTTAAAGGTAAGCTAAAAAAGAGGTCGTTATTGCAAGTCCTAACTGTAGTACAAACTAGCATCGTTCTTATATCAGTGTAAGGCAAGGCATCCATGCATACAAACATATAAATGAGTCCGTATCTCGCCGGAGTCCTGTTTAAATCATTATGTATGCGTGCCCGGGGTGTCTCTTGAATCTTAAGTGCTGACTCGGAGACGATTGCAAGGCTCGAACCGAAAGCTGCGAAGAGATATTAGATACAGGGTGACACACAAAATATTTATTTATTTATTTTTTATTTATTTATTTAACACAATTAAACGGGATAATCCCAGTTACATAATTATGAAAGCTACAGGAAGGAATACATTACACCAATTTTTCGACTTTGCTTAAAAGCGATTGAGGACTGTCAATGAATATATCCAATTCAGGGTTAGCGACCAGTAACATGTATAGCGCCCTCTGCATACGACACAGCGGGGATTGCTCACGAGCTACTGTACGACACGTTGGAATAGCGAACAGCCGATGTCTCCGACCGGAGCGAATACGTAAATATTTATCAGGCACATATAGACGGGACAATTGCTCAACACACTCTGGCGAATCCATCCAGCCCCGCAAGATTGCTAAGGCAGTTGAAACCTCCAAACGGGCTCTTCTCACCTCTAAAGAGTTCATCTGCAACATTCCCAGCAAAAAATCGGTGGGGTACATGAAGGGATAATACCCATACACTCGCTTATAGAAGTACCGAAGAAAAGCCTTTTGAATCTTTTCCAACATTAGCCTATACTTAGCTTCGTGAGGATTCCAGATACATGCGCTAGATTCTAATGAGCTTCTAACAAGACTTATAAATATAAGTTTGGTTACATCTGGACTGTGGAAGACACGCAGATTCCGTAATACAAATCCCAGTCGACGGAAGCAACTACGAGTTAGAGTAGTAATGTGCTCATTGAAAGTAAGAGCGGAATCGAATGTTACACCTAGGTCTTTTATAGTGTCTTTTCGATCGATCACATTACAACCAAGCAAATAATTAAATTTCACAGGATTTCGCTGGCGACTGAAGGTCATGACTGAGCATTTATTGTGGTTAAACTCTAAATCATTCACTGTACTCCACCTAAGGAGCGCATCGATATCCTTCTGAATTAACTCACAACTTACTTCGTCGCTGATCTCTGCATAAAGCTTCAGGTCATCGGCATAAAGAAGGCATTTAGTTTATTTTAGGACATCAACAACGTCATTGATCATCAGCAAAAAGAGCAAAGGACCAAGTATGGATCCCTGGGTCACGCCAGAAGGTGTTGAATAAGCTTGAGACACATAGCAACCGTGTCGCACGAACTGCTGACGACCTCTGAAGTAATCAGTAAGCAGATGAATAAGTTTTGTGGAAAAACCGAGAGCATCGAGCTTTGATAAGAGGATTCGACAATTGACTCTATCAAATGCTTTGCGATAGTCGAAATACACAACATCAACTTGCTTGCCTCTATCCATCGCTTCCGAAACATTTTCGACCAACGTCAGCAAGTTCGTATTTACCGATCTTCCAGACCTAAAGCCGTGCTGCTCGCTACAAATGAATGGCTGGACTTGCTTTAGAATAACTCTATGAATAAGTATCTCAAAGATTTTCGCCGCCGCCGAAAGAATAGCGATTGGCCGATGCTCCTCAACGTGTGACTTGCCACCGCTTTTGGGGACGGGCGTTACACGAGTCATCTTCCACGCCACCGGATAAGTTCCATGACGCAGTATGAGATTTATAAGATGACAAAGAGGGACAGCAATAGTCTTCCTACACATCTTCAACAGTTCAGCGGGCACGCTGTCAGGTCCCGGAGACCAACTAGACCGAAGGCTATTGATGGCACTTTCAGTGTCAGCAATTGAAAAATTGCAAACTTCTATGTGTGCAGACGTTGTTGCTGAAACGGGAACAGGTGTTGGGTCAAAAGTCTGTTGGTCTCGAGTGTAGGTACATGAAAAATGACTCGCAAAAGCATTCGCCGCATCTGCGCCAGAACACTGAAGACCCTGGTATGTAACGCTAGGTTCAAAGCCGCCTACGGATTTAAGACTATTCATGTGACGCCAAAAGTTGCGAGGGTTGCTACGAAGATTGGTTTCCAAGTCTGTAATATACGCATCATATGCCAGGGAAATTCTCATTTTCAGGCTAGCTCGCAGAGCAGAATAAAGAACATAAGCCTCCTGAGACTTAAATTCTTTCCATGCTCGATGAAAACCAGCCTTCTCTCGAATATCACTGATAATATCCGCAGTAAACCAAACCGGAAAACGTTTTGAAGAGCATTTAGGCCTGCGTTTTTTAGGGACAAGCTGCTCGAATACGTTGTAGAGAGACTCATAGAACAATTCCAAAGCAATGGTTAAATCCTGACATTTGAGTAAAGAGTTCCAGTCCAAACCATTCACAAAAGAGAACAAATCAGCGCGATCGACCTTATTAAAATTCCAGTCCCTGCTATTGTCAATATTACTGGGCTGCATGGACCCGCGCTGTAGGGTAGTCTCAAACGTGATGCTGATATCTAGTGGAGGATGATATTTATCTGCACGTTCGACGAGGCCTTCAGACTCAGATCTAGATATATTCACTGCGTTATCACACTCTTGTGTCAACACAACATCGAGTCTACCACCGTAAAAATTAACAACACAGTTTCTATCTACGAAATTACAAAAAGATAAAAAATAACAATAATAATTACTAACATTACATGAGGCACTATTAATATTAAGGTCTCCTAAAATTATTACAGGTTTCTTTAATGTATGAATGAAACTTTCGACTTTAGTGAACCAACTTAAATAAACATTATCAACAGAAGAAGGGGGTATGTATACAACGCAAAAGTACACAGATTGAGATCGCACAGTGACTAGTGCCCAAATATCTTCACCAGATAAGGTCTCGAGATCTTTTAAACGAGACATGGTAACACCGGGACGGGCAGCCAACATCACACCTCCGCCCCAAGTGCCACGATCGCGACGAAGAATGCTCCAGCCACTATTCACCACCTCAGCGTCACTAACAGAGTGATCTAAAAAAGATTCCGTGACAGTCACAACATCATGCTCCAGAAGTGCTAAATTTGTATTGAAGGCACGTAGCTTTGTCTTTAATCCTCGTACATTCTGATATGTAATATTAACGGTACACGATGTTCTGGTGATGTATCGGGGATTGGGCACATTACAATGTGCCATTCTGTCACTTTCAGTGGCATCCAGCTTATTTAATAAGAGTGCAGCGTCACTACATGTCACCATCGCTTCGCTGAACCGGGTGAAAGGGACGTCTCCACGGCTTAATACATACATTTTCCGGCCAATTATCTGGGGCTAATATGGGCACAGACGAAGCCGAGGGAATGCATATTTTAAAAGATGCGTAAGGGCCACGAGCATTTAAACTTTCAACTTTGCAATTTTTCGATCCAGTGATAACTGAGATGTGCTCTTTTACTTGATCAACAGTGGTACCCAGTCGGAGGTAGTAAATATGGAAACTACGCTGCTTCTCAGAAGCCTGTAGTCCGATGCTGCCCGGTGTGGCGGTGCCGCGCAGTAACCCAACAGTGTCATGAGAAGTGTCATGAATAGTGTCATGAGAAAGTCTATCCAGGTTTTGTATTAGTAGTTCGGGTACAAAGTTTTTTAATAGTTAACTTATCAGTGGTAGCGATTAAACGCTCACAGCTAAACAAAGATAGAACATAGATTGTCTAAGCAGCTGTTTGCAGGCGGTTAAATTTCAGTAACGAAGACAAATTTCCCAGTCGACAGTTTATACGCTAACTAACTTGCTCGTTTGGTAATATTTTATTCCAATTATGTCGAAAGCAACATGAGAATCAATGCGTCGGTACATAAGGCGCAAAACATGCTTAAGCGTGTCTATGGCAAAAGTTGTATTCATCATTTAACTTAAGGGCCATGCTCTTGTCGGTGGAGCAACCGCCACTCTTCACTGGACTGCGCCAGCACCTTCACCTTTCTATACGACATGACGTTTACAATTAAAAAGTTAACTCAAATTTATCGTGTTCAAAGTTAATTAGTGATAAATATGAGACAGCATCCCCTGCCTTGGTCGCCACTGTTTTGCCGGGACAGCCTGTATGTAGTAGTATTGCTATAGAGCAAACGAACGCCTCTTGAGTCTCAACAGCTGGAATTAATTAAATTCTGAATTTGATGAAATGAAGCCGAAGCTTAGGAGCAGGATGTGTTTATGTTTTGTATAAGTCTTTTCTCACGGTGCGTTTACACCAAGAAGCGAGCGAATGCTTATTCTATATCCTCTCTGTCAAATTCTCTTCGTGTAAACAGAGACAGGCAAAGAAAATTTCATTTAGTTGGGATAGCATTGGTGTAAACGCACCGTCAGATTCGAGTGATCCTTTTAGACAGTTTGTTCGCAGAAAGTCACTCGTAGTTCAAAATATAAAATCTGTTTTCCTAATTTTAGTATTCCAAAAACAATAATTATCAGTCTTAAAAAAATAACTATTAAGCTATCTGTTTTAATTTAAATACGATCGATCGTCATAGAAGTCAAAGCTGATATCTTTTTTGAAACTTTGATCCTACACTAGTGTAAGTTGTCCTTGGGATATTCATTTTAGTTTTATTTATGGAAACGTTTTGCGTATCCGTACGTATCTACATATTAAATTAGGGTTCCCAGGGTCGGTTCACTTGACTTGCTGAATTATCTTCATAATCCTATTGCTGTTACGAGCTCGATCCTACGTGGGAGGGTATTACTGCAGACAAACTATCGAAATTAAATTATAGTGGTCAACGTAAATAGAAGTTATGATGAAGGCATTCTGTTTGTTGGCAAAATAAATACATATCTGGGACAGACACACTAATTTATAAATAGGGGTAAGTATATCTCTGGACATCTTCGTACAAGGCTTAGAATAATAACGTATAGAAGGATAGTCTTCATACAACCGCCCCGTCAAAAGTGAAGCACTAATCCGATCCACACAAGCGTGACTACGAGTATTACTTGCTTACGTACGGCGCGCTTTGACATTGAACATTGCGGAGCTCCAATTAAGGTGCTTCAAAATGGGCGCGCGGACTTGGTTTCTATATGTAATTATTCTAAGGTTCAAAGCTATTGTGTATGTCAGAGATGTTTGCACAGAGTTTTTAAAACCTCCTTAAATATTCCAACTGAATTTGGTACATCAAAGTTTGTCCCGGGCGGGACTTGTTGGACCTAAGAACTCTTACCAAAACGTATGGGGCCGGACCTCTACTCACTGTGCTAGCTTCTTTACAAAATAGATACATAGCACATTATCATTTAATGTTTTTACTGCTAAATAGATAACACAATAACGTGTTGATCAAAACATCCTTGCGATCATTAATTTATTCATAGCGACCATTGCGATACGTGTACTTTAGTATAACTGGGCCGGAATGTATGTCATTAAGTAAAGTAAAAGTAAAAATATCATTCATTTAAGCTTGTACAAAGCACTTATGACATGTCAAAAAAAAGTATATAGAAATAATAATAATAAACGTAAATAAAATAGTACAATATTAGAACATATCGTGAATGTACATAATGTGAATCTACCACCGGTTCGGACGTTGCTTAAAATTCTTATCGAGAAGACTCCGGCAAGAAATCGATAGTTACTCTTTTGAACTTTGTTTGTATCAAAAAATTAATTCAGAGTACAGTCAATGAGAGTAGAAAAAAGAACACAACATTGAGCAGAGGAGCAGATTATTCCTACTATGACCACAAACTTTTGTCGTTCACATAATCCTCAACATTATAATAACCTTGTTTCATTAACTTTGCTTTAATTGCAGATTTAAACTTGTGAAGAGGTAGATCAACAAGACTTTGAGGTATTTTGTTAAAGTATTTCACAGATTGACCCACAAATGAGCTTCCCACCTTGTGTAGCCTAAGACTGGGAGTTTTCAATTTGTTTTTATTTCTGGTATTATGTTTATGAGTGTCACTGTTTTTTTTGAACAGATGCAAGTTTTTGCGCACATACATTTATTTGCCTCTCAGTGATGAAGCGCCTGAAAGACGATAGTATTGTTCCAACTAACTCCAAAGCTTAAGAGTACATATACAGTCCCTTTTGACATTTGATGTAAATGGCAAGAGAAGGGAAGGACGTTAGGTCGACGACACCGCCTTCACTTTAATAAGGCGTCCGCACTAATGTCACCGTGGAACCTTACAGGGAAGTTTTTATGGCCTTCCAAGAATTAGGGGGACCCCGACTGGTAAATAAGTCACGTAAGAGTTGAGGAGTTTATAATCGGCCTTAAAAGTTTAAGCTCCTGATTATTTACGCCTTGTGAAAGTTTAGCGTGGGCTTGTGAAAGTTAAGCGTGTTTTGTTCAGATTCGGAGAAATTTATTTGCTAAGGCATTTATTTTAAAAAATAAAAATAATAATCATTTATTTCAGAATCCATCCATAGACAATTAGTATGTTAGTAACAATTTTTACTTAATAAAAGTTAGTTTTGTTAGTAGTACAATAATTACAATATTACATTATTTTCGCTTTTTTTTTCAAATTGTTCATTCAATTAAGTATTTATTCATTTGGTAATTTATTACATTGTTTATTCATTTATTTTTTATTGAAAAAAAGTACAACTGGCGGATTTAATGCCTGAAGGGAAATTTATTATTTTTATTAGTTTATAAGTTTAAAAAGGTCACAAAAACCAAAAAACAACAGTTATGTCAACTTTTACAATGTTTACAATACCAACACACTACAAACATACACTGTGAATTCGGTAATTAGATACTATGGTAACATTTTTCTGTATCCAACCGTCCTAATTACACTGGTATAATGGTCTAAGGCCTATAACAACGCTCACCCAATACGCCTGTATGGGGCAGTCTAATCTAGCAGGAGTAGTGGTCAGGATGGTGTTGCCACTGCTCCGCAGGCGATGTAGGATTGAAGCAGTTTTTTTCTTATGATAGCATGAAAGCCATCGGTTCGCGCGTCCGCAAACATACCAGATGCACTACAATGCTTGATCATCTGTCACCATATGCCCCAAATACTTGTATTTGTCTACTATTTTTAAGGATTTATTGCTAGGTTGACAAATTACAGTCATCCTTCAAGGTTGACTCCTAATAAAAAAAGAATTCATAATAATAATATTAGCGTATGTATTGTGAGCTTGTGATGTGGTGCACGAAACAGTACACCATCGAAATAGGTTTTTTAAACTACTACTTGTAGTGATAGTAAAAAAGTAAATTAACTTAATGCTAATCGGTCCAATCACTTGAATACTGAGCAACGAAATCTGCCTCTGAACGGCCAAATCTAAAAAACCTCTTTAGGTGATATCAAATAACTTATATGTTTAACAATAAGTATCAGTAAGTTCATTAAATGAATATTATTTTTTATAGCTGAATAAACTAAATGACTTGCAATAAGTTTGATTTTAACAATAGCGGCAATGTAAAAGAGATAGGTAATTTTTATTATTATGCTTTTTGAGAACAAACAAATAAAGACGATGTGTTAAAATTTGCAACACATGTGAACCACGCATTCACACGAATGTTCCACAAATAGAGTGTATTTCTAAATATGGTAGTTGAGACCCGCTGCAGCAGTTGCCTCTAATGGCATTAACCTTGACACATTATGTCGCCCCGTTGCTCCACTTGCGTAAACCGTGTGTGACTCACATTACCTGATTAGAATGAAAGGCTTCGGGCTCACCCCAGCGCATTCGTCACACGGCAAAGTTACGTATTTTTTAACACATAGACGCTTTGAAAAAACATACAGAAGAGACGGCGATGTAACCGTCATCATGTCTAGGTAGAACATAGCAAATCTGTTGCTGTTTGTTGCTAACCTCAAGCTCTCCGCATAGTGCGATAGAGACAACTGCTCCTCGGACCGTAATTACCTATCAAAAATACACGAAATCAACGTTTCGGAGTCGTCTACCTGATTCCTTTTCGAAAAGTTGACCGATTTAATTACTTTTCATTCAAAATTATCACGATCGCTTTGGCCGTTTTCCTTTTTTTATATGAACTAGTCAAATTAGTTTTCTAGATGTTTGAACACAGCGGAAAATATGGCATTTTTTTCAGATTTTTGCATGTTCATATCTCTTTTAGTAATTTATTCATAATAAAAAAGGAAAATATACAGACATGCCAAAAGTGGCATTAATTTTTTTTTTAATATCTCTTAACTAGCATTATTCAGGAAACGCTACGTTTGTATGGAAAAACGCCCCCTCTGTTTCCACTTAAAGTAGGTAACTAACTAGCTGCACACCTTTAGTTTCCATGTCACGACAAAGCAGTGCAGAAAGATACACTTATTTCTGCACTCAAGGAACCAGACTTTCCAGCTGGAGTCACCTTTTAGCATCAGATGCTAAATTCATAACTTCCTCCTTTCTCACTTAGTAGAAAAACAGTACAACACTCTCAAAATATAGTATCTAATGTATTAAATAACTCTCAAGTTATGTCCTTAGGACCTTAAGTCTGCAATAATGCATGGCATGCCGTGTACACAATGTTAAAGAATTGTACTTACTCTAGTTTTAACCCTCGATAAGTTAAGACATTCATCATGTACTGAGGTAATTTGTTTTGTGTACCATATAAATAAATAGTGGTCATTCTCTTGTTTTTAAAACATATAGACCCTTTTTAGCGGGAAGATTAGATCCGTTTTAAAAAGCATAGAATTATCAAGACCATAGTTGAGAATAGAATAATCAAGACTGTTTTAATCACAAACATTGTACCCCAAATCTTTGCATAGGTAGTCTTATTGTTACTTTATCCTCTTATTGTTATTTATACTTTTTATTGTTTTTTTATTTAAACTGGTATTTATCAGCAACTATTTGCGTTTATTTTTCCTCTGAAGCTAAAGTATTGTATATAACATTCGCCAGGTACCTACTATAAATTAGTAAACATTCATTCAAAATAATAACTTTTATATGCAACAATCCATGTTTGTTTGCTTGGTTTGCTTATAAACTTTAGAGCTAATGGCATGGGAACAGCGAAACCTTTCTGTTCTGTAAACACTATTTTGTTATTTTTGGCACAATTCCCTACGCCACGCCAGATCTAAACAGCGCGAGGAAAAAGAGTTGGTAAGTACATGTAGGACCGCAAGTACTTGCGATACAATCTTTTGCAGATGATTCGCAAATGACGTCACACCAAAAATCGTTCGGTGTTAGGTGTATAAAAAAATGTGATAGAAGCATTGCCTCGTCTAAAAGATGTCTGTTCTCTTCTTACACTATTTGAAGACTAGACTCCTTTGTACCTATCGGGAAAACGGACTGAACCGTTATACCCCTCGATGTACGCAATATGTATAAAAGAGTAAGCAATACGCTTCGTGTTGCAGGTGGAATGTACGAGTATACAGTAAAACGATAGGTCACTAGTAACTAGTGTATAGGTTTGTTCGCCACTGGTGGTAATAAATCTTGAAATGAGTAGGATCGCAGTACCTACAAACATTCATGTGACAAATTAATACAATCATCATCATCCGTGCCGTCTATTCCGGTTGTGAACTCACACTGGTGTTAGGGGTCCCAGGGTCCGCCTTTCTTATTTTCTTGGGCCACTTCGCGCGGTCTTGTGCATCCTCAGTGGTGAGTCTGTTGGCACTCATGTCACCCTTGACAGCGTCGAGCCAGCGCTTCTTGTGTCGACCTCTTCTGCCGGTCCTCGGCGGAGGCGGCATAGCCGGACATTTGTTGCCCACGTAGTTTGCCGATCTCCGTGAGATATGACCATACCAACGAAGGCGGCACTCCTGCAGCTTGTCTGCGATGTCACGAGCACGAAGGCTGCCGCGGATGTGGGCGACCCGCACGCGATCTTTGCGTGAGACTCCACACATCCACCCGCAGCATCTTCATTTCCGTGACGCGCAGCTCCTGCTTGTGTCGCTCTAGTAACGGCCATGTTCTGCCATATAAAAGGAAAGGCCTAATGATGACAAATTAATACAATACTTAATTAAATTATTTTCATAATTTAAAAAAGGTTACTATTTATGCCAATATAGCAGAACACTTAAGACGACAGTTCCTTGGAAGGCAGATAATTACAACCATGTTCCTTCGTGGGGAAAAAGTTTTTGGAAGCATCGTAAAAAGTGATTGCTTTTGCGCGGATAAAAATAAATAAGTACCACACTAAATTAGAGCACTGACTGAAATCCTCACTTTTTTTATGATTGCCTCCTCCAACAATTTATACCAGCGCCATAAACGTCCAGCAACGGCCCACTGAACCAAATGAAATTACATAATACGTTACTTCAGCAGTTCGGCTGGCAGTCGATCTGATTACTGAATTGATGGAAGGCACGCAACGGTAAGCGGACTCCTGATGGTAAACTCAAGTTAAATCTTGTCCAACATATTATTAATCAATGTGGAATAACATATCAGTTACGGGGTACCGTAATACACTATTTGGTAGCAGTCGAAACCTAAAAATAAAGTTTTCTTCTCAAAGCAAAGTTGCCAAGGGCAAACAGTTTTTACAAGAAAACATAAAAAATTTGACCAAAAGTAAAGGTGACTTTGAAAAGCTCTATGGAAAATGGGCATAATTTTGTATTGTGACTGTATTACATATTTGTATGGAAGGCTTTCGATGCGCGGCCGGAGCCATTTAAATATTAAACCTTCAAAATCCCGTGGGTTTGGTGCCTGAATATTTGATGCGTATGTGGATGCCTATGTAAATAAGCGTACTAGCAAATTAATTTACTGAGCGCTTCAGCTGTAATTCCCGTGTAGAGCAAAATGAGAATAAAACAGTAGCCATTTTTTTATTATCATATACTTTATATTCAATGAAATTTCTAATTGTTACTTACAGACTCTTGTAGGCTTTGTAGCACTGGTTTAACCCTTTCATGTGAGCCAGCCAACACAAAAAAGTTAATATAATCAAGAGAAAAAAGAAACGATAAAAACCTAAACGCATGGAACTAGTGTTACTTTTTCATATTTCACGTGTTGCGTTAGATGCACTGAAGTATTGTGGCTGCTAATCCATACCTGAAAAAAAGAAGTTGTGGTGATAGTAGATATGATGGGTTCAAGAACTCAGTATCGACAGTATCTATATCAATATAGTTTACTAAAAAGGTCCTCAAATTGGAGTTGGACCTTTGCTTTGGCTTTGCTTTCAGTTGTAAAATTGTTAAATACTCGTCACATGTGTTGAGGCTCAATGATGATGAAAATGAAGGCCGATTTTTTTAATCCCTTATCAGCTGCGCGGAGCGTTACCTTGAAACGAGAAATAGTTTCTGCTAACGTCTCGCTTTCGGGGAAACTTCAATTTGGCTTATGTCGTGCCGTAATGAGCCGTTGGGCTAACAACTCTAACAACCCCGCTAGACGCAGTCCACGCTGTTACCAGTAATTAAGTTAGGTAAAGATAGCGTTACTTGGAACCAAACGGGGCAGATGTTATCAGAACGAAGGATTTTAATATACAATTACATGGTTTTAATTAAAGATTAAATAAACGATTATTACTTTGTTTATTTGAGCATTTTACAATGCTTGTTTTACAAAACAAACAAACAATAGACGTATTAAGATTTAGTATTTACTATTTACTTAGAATACTATGCAAAACAGTTTGGAGTTAAAATGTGCAGCTTAAATTGACAGCTTTATTAGAAATTGAAACCTTAATGACCCTTACAATAGTTAGACTTTTTTGCTAATGTTCTGTTTTAAATTCCTTCAATTAATTCTAAAAAAAAAACCAATCGATATCATGAGTTCACCAATAACTTGTAGGAAGCCATGAAATGAAATGATAGGCTCTAAATATATACGACCACCAATCGTAGTCCACGAGGGTTAAACCGTAACTCACTTCAGCTCGCGAACCGAAAAAAACAACACGATAATCCACTTTTGATGCGTTCCTTAATCATTGATATTTCCCCCAACAACCTTCTAGGCTAGACTAGACTTCTAGGGCTGACGTTCGGATACTAGATCGGTGACTAGAAGTCTATCCTTTAAATTATTTTGAAACGTGAGTAACTTAGTTACACTTACCAATTAATATAAACACACTGTCACAAGTCCCAAGTTTAAAAAGGTAATGTCAAAGTAGTGTCATATAGTGTCATATGCCCTAAGTTTAAAAAGTCACTTAAAGTTAAGCAGCCTTCACAAATTAACTGTCACTTTGCTTTCGCTTATTTATTCATTGTATCTTCATATAACTCTCAGAGAAGGGAAGTTAAAAAATACGAGTTACCTTTGGATTTCATACTACAAGACGAGACTGGTTAACTTTTTGCTTGGCCTGAGAGCAGTTTGGTATTGGCTAAAATTCCAATGACGATGTAAAAGTCATCTGCACCTAACCAGCATAAGTCATTTAGGAAGAAAACTTAGAATAAGTTTTGCAATGTAATTGTACAAATTGTGATTTACACTTTCGTTTAACTGAGGAGTACATTAGAAACAAAATGCCGTCACCAGCGAATAAAGTGAGCAACATACCATTTTAAAGTGGAAAATGGTGTACTTAAAAACTTTCTAATAAACTTGCCAACCCTATTCGCGAAGTCAGACGGGAGACGGCACAGGCGACGTCGTAAAACAAGTCCTATTATTGCGTCGCTTCTGGAACGGAAAAAAGCACCATTTGCGAGCGATTGTTCAACAGACTGAGAAACAACGACTTTAAAGTAGAAGAATTTAATGTATGAGAAGTAATTAAATATTGACATGAAAATTGTAAGCACTGATGCAAGATCGTCAGTTGAGCAGACCAGCCTTTCGGTTCGGAAATTGAAACCTATCATGTGTTCCAGGCACTAATCACTAAAATTAAAGAATGTTCAACAAAGTAATCCCTCAATTTTTTTTCACAAAGTTATCTTACTCTCCGTCATCTATGTATTAGTAAAGGCATTTTGGTCGAACATCAGTAATACCTACAACTTACTCTAATTCGTTTAAAAAATATTTATAACGGCAGTAAACTACTAACTTGACCAAATTTAACATCAACGATACGTTATGGTAATAACAAACACGATACTGTTTCATGAATTTCAAATGCTGCACATTATTACCGAGTCGCTGAACCTCTTTTTCTAACTCGCTTCAATCACATTACTAAGCGCTGATTTTCATTCATAAACGTTATATTGCTTAGTTTGTTGCCCCCTGCAGATGATAAATAAGTATGTTTATGTGGCTAAGTGCGCGAACGTAAATTATTAGATTGAGTTTAATTCAAACTGTTCTGCTCATTTTGCTTTGTTTCTATCCGTATTGAATATAATTCAATACGAATATAATTTAATATAATTAAATACGGATATGTACGTTTTATTAAACTGTGTTTTTTTGTTTTTATTACGAACAAATGTGAATAAAGGCCTGCGCACACTACGGACTTTTATCCTTGGCGGAGAAAAAGGTACGCTGAATTTCGTCATCACACGACACGTTATAAGTCGAAATTCCTTGCTCATCACCTGGATGGCTGGCACTCAACTACCGTACGTTTTTCGCGTTAATTTCTTCCGCGTACATCCAAGATATGGAATGATCTTCCTGCAGCGGTATTTCCAAAGAAATATGACATTGTAGCCTTCAAGAAGAGTGCGTATTCCCATTTAAAAGGCAAGCAACGCATAGGTGACACCTCAGGTGTTGCAGTTGTCCATGGGCAGAGATGATCACTTTCCATCAGGGGACCTTCCAGCTCGTTTTCTCCTTATTACATAAAAAATAAATAAAAAAAAGATTAAGACAAAAGATGTCTATTATTTCCGTAGTTCGTGATGCGACTCACACTTGGCCATTTTTTTTCAGTAACCTTTGACGGGCAAACTATAACTATAGAATGCATGAAGAATAAAAATACATAAATGTACATACTTACAAAAAATCTACTTCATATTATACTATACTAAATAAAGCTCATTATTTGTATAAAAGCAATACATTTCAAGTAATTCCAATCAATTTATTTCATTAATCATAATAAAAAAAAACTATTTCATTTATTATTATGGGTAAAACTTCGTATGGTAGGCCACACCAACCCGATTTCGCATATTTGTGTTTCTGTCTTTGTCTAATCTAAGCGGCGATATTGTCCTTGTGGCTTGTGGAAGTGAGAAAAATATCTATTTACTTTAAAATGTTTAGTGGTTTCAAAACTACGTCGTCGCGGGTAAAAAGTGGTTACACTTTTTTTGACACGCGGTAATGAGGCCTGCTTCTCTAGTTATTTAGCTCAATGACATAACCATAGTAAAGACCAACCAAATTAATAAATGTCTAAACATTTAATGAGAAATTCTAAAAATTATCTGCCACCGGGTGGAGTTTGAACCCACGACCTAAGCGATCCGTGCCGATGCTATAACCAACTGAGCTATCTACCGTGACCTACGGGAGTCAGTCTGTTCCATAATAAACGTTTACATATAACTAGCTTACATGTGTTAAAAGATGGTTAACACAGATAATAAAACCAATTAATGACATTAACTTTACTTTTAACTTAACTTTAACAATTTCAGGAACATTATACATTATACAGAAGCTAAAAAAAAAATATGGACGTGTATGTTTGGACCCCCTTGAATGTCTAGAAAGAGATAGATAGACAGCCAAGGCCTCACCTTATATGCAATGGAATAAAAGAGTTACACAATTTATACAATATACCCTTTTATTTAAATAAAAAATAAAATACTATACAAATCAAATTACAGAACAGTATTTATTGAATTAAACATTTATTTGAATAAAAATACAACACAATTACAGAACAGTACACAATAGCTTTGACATTACTATTACTTTGTATTAATTCTTTTGACCACGAATTAATACAAAGTAACAATCTGGCTGACCCATCACTCAGCCTATTTCTATGTTTTCTAATTACTAATGACGCTTTAGAAAATAATCTCTCAGCAGATACTGAAGTGCAGGTATTGAATGAAAATCACGAGCAATCTTCGATTAAGTCGGATAATCTGTCTGATGTGTCCTACACCACTCTGAAAGGTCTTCCGAGCTGGCTGCTCTGGGTTTACTTAGGTACTCCTCCAACTCGTCAACATCTAAGCCTTGAAGGCAAGATCCAGATCCAAATGACGTTGAGGGACATGCATACAGTTTCTCAAAGTCTATTACGTCTTCATGTTCATGTTAATCAGTCCAATTTTCCAAATTTATTAAATATATTTTGGAGGCCCTAAGCGTATACCCGAACTCCAATACTCCCTGAAACGACGCTTAGTCCTAACTGCAAGACGCAAGAATCTCGCAGGATTAGTCTTGTTCTTGCTCAAATCTTGCACGGTCAGTCTTGGTCATGGTCTTGCTAGAATTAGGCGGTCTTGTTCTCGGTCTTGGTCTTGCGAAAATGCAAGAACAAGACCAAGACTGCAAGACCAAGATCGATTTTGGGCAACACTAAATTATCTATTGTCTCATCACATCTATGTTCTAAATAAAAGTACAATATTGGCATTGGACCTCCCGCCGCTGTCCTTGTTGCTTTGAATTTTCATCTCGGCTATGTATTCAATGTAATTATTTTCTTTTTCAGAGAGCAGCGGATTAACCCTAGCTGCGCCCCAATCAGAAGAACTTCAGCACATTACCACAGACATGCAGATTGACCTGACCAGACCAGTGGACCGGCAGGCCCGGGCCATGTACTTCACAAAGACGCTGCCAGCGTCAACGGAGAGGACACCTGTCCTCAACGCCACTAACATAACAGAACATGAACCTGACATAACCAGCTCCAACGTCACAAATGACAACTCATCCGCAGAGATTGTTCATCCATCCATACAATGGATCCCGACAAACACATCGGAAACAATTACCACAACCACAACAGAACCACCTGATAATGTGACGGTTGACACAACAATGCCATCACCGGATAACGTCACTGAAACAAACTCAAGTTTCGCTAAGAAGCGGAATCTTACTAGACCTGATTTCGTCAAAGACGACGTAACTCTTGAAGGCGTGTCGGAGAGCAGAATCGTGACTGAGAAACCTCTATCGCTAGAGACCACGTTCCTACAGACTCGGATACCGAATGCGAACGTGGAATCGTCTCCGAGGATCAAAGACCCTGGCAGGGTTGGAGAGATGGACATGGGCGCGATTGCAGGCATTTCCTTCGGCGCGTTGGTGCTGGCCGCCCTCGCTGGAAGTACAGCGTTTGTACTCTACAGGAGGAGGTACCTGAATAAGCCCCAGACCTTGAACGACAAGTGTTCTAATCCTGACTCGAGTGGATATCTTGATGATAGCACTATAAGGGTATGTATTTTTTGTTCTGTGTTTCACTTTTGCATCTTTCCTCGTCTTCCTCGGCATATCCTGTGATATTGTAGCATTAGGTACTTCACCAACAATATACTAATCGCCTTCGTCATACACCCTCGCCAAGTCTGTGGACTGCGACTAATAAAGGAATTTCATTAGGGTTTTCGTTAGTTACTAAGTAGAATCCTCTATTTTTACTTTTCATCTCGAAACATTTTGTTCATCTGGCTTAACATTTTTCAGGTATTTTTTTGATAGTTAATTGATACTCTTTCGTGCGCACCCAAGGCATGACAGCTTATTAAAAAAATCTGATGTCATGGAAATTTCATTCTAATCTGCAAGAAGGCTAGAGACTAAGGAGAGATAACTCCCTGGAAAGGGTTGGACTAAATCCGTATCCCACAGTGACGCATGCGCATTACGCTTCTTTGCCGCGATCCTCGCGAAGTGTCAAAATTGGTCAACACAACCTCGAAAAACAACAACTGTCGCACGTGACACCGTTCAAAACAAAACCATGTGACCATGAAATGACAAATAGCTGCCGCTGCACATGCGCAATACAGCGTTTTGCCCGGCACAGAGTATACGACTTTCGGCCCTCGAAAGCTTACCCCCACTTCGGGAGTTATCTCTCCTTAGTTTCTAGCCTTCTTGCTAATCTGGTTTTGTTTTAACATTCCAGGATAACTCTGAGGAGATGTACAGCTTGGACAACGACTCGTTCCTCAACTCTCTGGAAGCCATGACGATCCAGAACTACTGGACAGATACAGTGAAGCATACCAAATTGTAACCTAAACCTTAAGGATTTCTTAGAAGATTTTCCGCGAGTAGCTAGTCTTGACTATCGGTGTTAGTTTTGAACTTTGACTCGGTGTTGACTTAGTGAAAGATTTGACTTAAGTGGAACTAGAAATTAGGAACGGACGGTGTACTTGGTGTCATTATTGCAATATAGCATTAACTTCGGCCTATTTACTTCAGTATTTGAGTGTAACTTGAAAATTACTAAGTAATAATGGTTATTATTTGGTATTTTCTCTTGTTGAGTAATTTGTTCATATCATATCCTGTGAAAATGAAGTTCAGTTCATGTAACTAGCTATCTATATAAAGTATATGACTCATGGGCCTTCAAAAATCGCAACTTAAGGCAAGTCATAATTATTTAAAATCGTAAAACTGACTCACTCTTGTTGAGCAACTTATAGAGACTTATCATCACTTAAATAATGCAGTGCGATTTATTATACCAAATGTTTATATGATTCGCCTCGAAATGCTCTTTTAGGCCCACTCATATATGCATAATATCTAATTGTTTTAAATGATATTCAGTTTAGACATTAGGTACCCACTATCACCTATGTTGAATAAAAATTATGACATTGTATCACAATTTCATAATTATTGTACTTAAGACTTTCATTGTTAAAATATTAATGATATAATAACTAACTAATTTGATTGGATTAATAATTTTAATCATCGACGCGGATAAAATGCAATCAACAGTAAGATATTTAGGTAATAGTGATTATGAAATATTTTAATAATGCATTTTATTATACCAATTATAAAAATGATTACTAATTTATCTTAAAATATAGTTATTATTGACATTATTTTAATGAACATTACTTGTATTATACATGATTGTTGTGATAATTTTCTTTTTCTTAGATTAGTTAGTGATAGTGTTCTGTTTTAATTTGCACCGAAAAATATCTTGTCTGCCCCTCGTGGTTTGTGTAAGTTTTTTGGCAGACATTTCACTATTTTTGTTATTAACCAGTGTAACTGTGAGTTATTAGTTAGAGGTAATGATGTGATCTCAGTAAATATCAATGTTGTAATAATGGAATGGTTGTCTTCGAATTATAAAATACATGATTCATGTGTACAGTCAGTCACAGCTGGAGTCGAGCATTGAGATCAGGGGCGGCCCTGGAGAGCTGAAGTTAGCAAGAGGCTCCAATTTAAAGCCAATTTTAAGCAAATTTGTTCAGAATGGCGCCTTTTGAGAGCGCCCGTCGCGCGTCGTAGCAAAATCCGTCAGCAACGTCTAGCTTCTTCAAACGGCGACAAAGCCATTTTCGCTCCACTTCGATCTCAGGCTGGGCCGCCACCGGCTACACTGCCGGCATTAAGCAGTATTTCATAATATGAACACTCGTACTTAATTAGTTTGCTAGTACGCGTTTAGTTTTTGCTGTTGCTCACTGTACAATATTCCAATATCTAAAGCCTGCTTGCATCAACTCGATAGTCACAATCCTGAATCCTTAACATGTTTTCTTGCAACGTATGTTTATATTATAAATTCTTCTGGGTCCTTTCAGGGTTGCCAACTTGGTAAAATGTTGTTAAGTATCAGCTATACTGTTTCTAATTAACAACCAAATGATGCACAGGGGTAAATTATATGTTCCACACATAACAGTTAAGGTTGTGATTTATATACATGTTTAGACACAAAAACATTAATCAAATAATAATTTCTGCATGGATTCAGTAAAAAATGTGTTGGCAATCTATCCTTTCCTGAAGTTAATTCAATTTATCTCATAAACGTGTGGTATGAACTACTCCTATGGATTTCGATTCCTTAGAAGTACCTACATATGTCTCTTTTTGGTTTCTGCGTTTAAAAATCGTTTTTAAAATGGAATTCTTTAAAATGTACTTGTGATTTGACTTCCGTCCATTGCTTTTATTTCTCGAATGATCTGTTGCATTTACATGGCTAGTTTATTTATTTTATAACCTACTTATGTATTATAGATTCTTAGATGTGTACCCGACGTTAAATGTAGTACTTTGCTTGTTTTAAAATCTTATTTTAATTCTTGGCTTTTAATCCGCTTTTTTAACAGTTACATACAACAGTGAATTCACATTCTAGAAAATACGAATGCAGGTATGCATTTTAACCGCCATTTTTTTTTCATGGTCGATCATTCATCCAGATGTAAAAATTGTATTTTCTTAAATCTTCGCACAGTTGAATTCCAAGCACCAAAAAGTATTTTTCTAGTATACTTAATTAATATAAGTTAGTTGAATCAGCAAATCACCGATTTTATCTATTTAGAATAAAGTTTTTTCAAAACTGAGCGTAGGTAGTGATTTTGACCAAAAACCTGTAAAATATTTGTAACTATGGCATGGAATAATATTGGCTCTTAATGTGATTCAGTTGATCCTTTTTACTCAATTCTAGTTGGATTGAAATTAAAATGCTTCGGGAACAATCTTTCACCTTTCAGGAGACATTTTCTATTAAAAATTAGCTTTGTTATTGTAAAATGGTCATATCAACGTAGCTTGTGTAGGTATTGTAAGAAAACATAAATATAAATCAGACGTCCGTATATTCGCTATGAATTATTTCACATTTATGAAAGAGGTAATGTTGTAGATATTTTACAACTAATCCTAAATGTTATTAGTTGATAATACATTTAAGTTGTATAAAAGTCAATCAGATAAAGCATAAAACTATTTTAGAAATATTTATAGAACAAATTCTGCCACATGAAAGTAGAGACAAGGAGTACTTAAGGAGTAATTGCCGCAATACTTAGTATTTACACTAAAGAGCAATTTAGCTCAATTAAAAAGCCCGAATAGCCACCACAAATTTAGGGTTACTTTTACTAAGGCAGTAATGGCAACACCGTGCTTATTAAACATTGGATTCATTAAAAATTGGTACCCCTAATTAACTGCAAAAGATACTTACAGTAATTCTGCAGTTTGGGAAAATCTTGCATCTTTTAACTGTCATTTCATGGTTCCTATCCATTTTTTACATAAAATTTTCTATGTGGACTGTAAGTCATTCATCCCTAAGTTTTGAATTTACTGCCTACCTGAAACTTTATAGAACATTAATGAAATTGTTCTTGGTTCTTTATCAGAATTCTGACGGTACTTTATAAAGGTAGGTACCTAGATAACAATGTTCATAAACGCTCATAAGTTAAACTTGAATGTTTCAAGCAAAATATTATCCTATTCACTATGTTTCCTTACATGAAAGTGATTTCTCAAAAAAAAATGTATTAATTAAAATAGTGGCCATATACCTAATTTTTTGCATAATATTTGTTTTAAATTGTCCAGGTGCTAGGCAAATATAATATTTTGTGTCGAAAAGAGGAGACAAAAAGAGAACCCCCAACTATTCGTAAGTGTAATTAAAGTACCTACTTGGTTTGTGAACAGATTAGTATTGTAATACCTAGATATTATCGGTATTAAATCTATTTTTACTTGTCAACTTGTTTTTAATGCATTGCCCATTGCCACAGACGGCATTGATCCCAAAGCTGCATTTTCACTCATGTCAAAAAAAATTAAAAAAAATAAAAAAACATTTATTTCGGACCGGAATCCATAGTGTTAGTAACAAATAACTTATCAACTATGTTAGTAACAGAAAAATTTGTTTACACAAAGAAAGACACTACTATCCCGCATATCTATTGTACGTGATAGCAGTGTCCTTAGTTAGGTGGACGCGAGTCCAGTGCTGCATTATTGCACTGTCCACGTCTAACCTCCCCGCCACGGTCTTCAGGAGGCTGTTTGAGCTGCCGCGCACCCGCTGTATCAGGGACGCTATACGCTTTCTGATGATAGCAGAAAAGCTATCAACCTCAGCTGTGGCTAGCATTCCTGACGCACTGCAGTAGCGCGGAAGGCCCAACAGCGCCCTGTAGGCATTGTTATATTGGGTACGCAAGGCCCTGTATGCTCCCTGCGTGTAATTCATCCACAGGCCGCACGTGTACAGAGAGTGACAATACGCTTTAAAAAGTGTGATTTTGGCTTGTTTAGAACAACGTGCAAACCTGCGGGTAAGCATATTAGCTCGAATGCACAGGGCCCTGCGCTCCCGTTCCATATCGATATCGTCCTTGAGCGATTCCGTGACCCAATGCCCTAGGTACTTAAATGTATTTATTTGCTCAATTGGATCACCATTGAGCATTACAGGAGGAACTTTATACGACTTGTTACCAGCCTTAAACACAAGTAGTTTAGTTTTTGTTGTGTGGTACCTAAGATCATGAGCCACTGCGAACCGCTCGCAGATGCTCACAAGTTTATTGAGCGCACTGATTGCTGGGCACAGCAGCACCATATCGTCGGCGTAACTTATATTGTTGACAAAGGTACCGTCGATAGAACAGCCGACTCCGGCGCCGCTGAGCTCCTCAATCAGCTTGTTAATGTACAGATTGAAAAGGGTTGGTGAGGTTATTCCCCCCTGCCTCACACCACATTCCAAGCTGTACATACTTGAAAGACCTCCAGACCATTTTACACAATTCTTTTGATTCGCGTACCAGTATTTTAAGATGGAAATATACTCATGTGGCATACTAGTATCGTTACCGAGTTTTTTCCAGAGCATGTCGTATTGAACCAAATCAAAAGCTTTGGACATGTCCAAGAACACAGCATAAACAGGCGTGTCCCTGGCAGTATAGTACTGGACAGTCTGCTTGAGGCACAGGACAGCGGCTTCAGTAGACAAACCTGGTCTGAAACCAAACTGTGCGTCGTGAAGTTTAATATTAGCGCCCAGCTGCTGGTCAATCAGCCTGTCCAGTACCTTAGCCACTATGGTAGCCAATGATATTGGTCTGTAATTGGATTCGTCACTAGTATCACCAGTCTTATTCTTAACAATAGGAACCACTAACGTTTTTAACAAACTATCTGGCAAGTACCCGTGATTAAGGCAGAGGGAAAAGAACAAGGCCAGAACCCGAGGCAAATGCGCACAACCATATTGCAGATGTTCAATACTTAAGTGATCGTGCCCAGGAGATTTGCCCCGAGTCATTTTTCTCAAAAAAAAATCATTACAGGATTTACATTTAAGTAATTTTATTTCAGTACAAGTCAACCTTAGCCAGAGCGTAACAATAACACCATTAAGCTGAGCTAGCATTGCTCTAAACTTGCTTACTACATGAACACTCTTGACCTGGGATGGACAGCACTAACTCTGCTAGTCCAGTCGGTTCAATCCATTTTTCGAGGGTCCTTGTATGTACGAACCCGTGTGACTGCGTGCGTATATTCCTTCTTGTTTGACTTGAGAACTGATAGACATTCCTATGTAGGAAAATATGCTGTTTGGGGTTAGTAAGCTAATATTGTACCCATTCGATTAGTTATTCAAAATAAAGATTTTATTTTACGCCTTTTTCTTAATTTAATGGTCTAACTAAAGATTGCAAGTCTTTTTGCTTTCCAGTCTTAAATTATTCTACCGGGATAACTTACAAAAACGATATGGCAGATTAAAGGCCTGCGCAGACGACGGATTATCCCTTACAAACTTTCTCGAGCAACGCACACGAACGACTAAAGGTACGCCGAACAAAAAATCTGCCGTAACACCGCGGACGCCCACGGACTTTTTCTGTAATCTGTGCCCACGGAGCGCGCGAGCGTAGCGGATTAAGGCCTGCGCAGAGGACGTACGCGGAGAAAAAAGTACGCTCCGCGAATACAAAAGTACGCTTCGCGAATACAAAATCCCTGCGGATTTACCACGGACTTAACGCACACGCTGTGCGATCATTTGTTGTCCGAGAGTATATAAATGTCACGTTGTGCTGTAATTCACATGAAGTTTAAGCGAAAGAGAAGACGTTTTAAAAGAGAATACTGGGTCCATCCCTTTAATGCGAATCGATTTTTAACGCGGAGTAAAATTCACCGTGTGCGTTGACTGCTCAAAGTTCGTCGTTCTATTTTTTTCGCGGACGCCCACGCACTTTAATCCGCTTTTTGGTTCGGCGTACTTTTAGTCGTTCGTGTGCGTTGCTCGATAGTCTCGATACCGTTTGTAAGGGATCTATTTTGAAGATGAAAGTAGGTACGCCGCGGATAATCACTTGTCTGCGCTGGCCTTTTTTAGGTTTATGTAAGTGAAAATTAAATTACTTAACTAATTTTCATTTCAAGGTCACCATACAAATCACTTGAACGGTCAGTACGTTATGTATGAAAAACCTTAATATTAAAATTAATTGAAAAAAATTAATTTTCGCTTACATAATAATTACTACATCGCTTACTGAGTATGCCATATCGTTTTTGTAAGTTATTAGATAATTACCCGGTGAACTTAACGTTGCAAATTTTGTGTTAAACAAAATCCTGTTCGTCTCATTCGCAATTTCAATCACTACTAGCGACATCTATTGTTCCCGAATCTCGTGAGATACACAAGCACCTTTGGTTCTGACGTCATTTAGACTGGCAACGTTCCTTTTTGTTGAATTATCGATTTGGATGTTTGTTGGTAACGTAAGAAATTCGATATTATCGCAGATATATAATATTATTGCTGAGCATTTAATATTGGATATGGATTCCATATCTGGAAGCCATTTTAGAAGATTTTTGTTGTAAAGATTGCCATCAGACGCAGTTCCCAGCAATCTTTCACTGGTGCGGTAGAGTGACGCTGGATGAGGAAAACCCTGTACCTTCTCCGGAATTGTAAGGAGTGCACCCCAACAGGAACCCAGGTTTGCCCGTAACTACATCTTCAAGGACCCTCGCTTCCAAGTTCGGATTACATCTCTTCCCTTATCACTCTAATTGTACCAGTATGACTTATTCCTCGTGTTAACTCCTTCTGAGATTGTTTATATAATTTAAGTATTAAAGTTGCAATAATACTCACCACATGAACCTTAGTAATTATAATACACTTTTTTTTATATTGCCCGTCAAAATGACCTCACTCCACCTGATGGAAAGTGGTCGTGAGGTCCAGATATGAGGTTGACAAGCCCAGTCAGTCAAACGAATCACTAGGCTGGCCATCCTCACCTTGAAGAGCCTTTTCACGCCCCGCTTGAAGAACCCGGACTGTACGAGGAAGGAAAAACATGTGCTGGAAGAGCGTTCCTGGATGGTACGACAAAGAAACGAGTCACCGAACCTTTTAGTTCGGGCCAACAAATGTTGAATTGTGTGTGGGTGACACCGTAGTCCAGCACGCGTGGTACGGGAGTGGAAAGGTGAGGGTGTAATAAGTTGGAATAACTCGTCAGAGAATTTCCCATTGTAGAAGCGATAGAGAACACTTAGCCTGGCAATGTCTCTACGCAATTGGAGAGGCTCAACAAAGTTGCCTCTGCGTTTCCGAGTCGTACGAGCGAACTTGTGTCATAAACAAGAGACAGAGCTGCTCAGGCGTGAAGAATCGTCTCCCTCTGGCCAGGATTCCGAGTTTACGGGATGCAGTTACACGACCCTGTTTTCCTTCCAAATTGGTTGTACTAGGTTAGTAGTCTCAATCTGGAACTAAGTAACACATACGTGAAAGGTGCGATTGTTATATTAAGCAAAGTAAAATAAATATCTTGTGCCAATCTTAGGGGAAGTTTTCTTTAACCAATACAACAGGTATTTCTAAGGAAATTGATAAATTTCTGTAGCCGAGGTAGGAATACTTCGTTGCACCGGTATGTCTATAGTGTGGCCATAAATACTGTTCCCTAAAAACTTTACTTTTTTTCAACTTTTTAATTATTTTAAATTAGGAACGCGTTTATTATTTTTTTAAATTCCTTCGATTTCGCGCCATTTTACATATTTTTTCGTGTTCTTAATCAAATTACAATATAGAATGGGGTGATAGACAAAATAGGATTGCAGTCATCACCTTGCACAAAGCGGGTACGGAGCCTTCGGTCGGTCATAATATTTTAGACACTTTAAAAGCTTGTTATCAGCTGTATGTTCGTAAATCGTACCTATTATCAACAGATACAAGCACTTCCTCTGTCGAAGACCATAAAAGATCGGGGCGGCCGCGTGCTGTTAGAATTTTACAGCCAGAATTCATCGAAACCCTATTAAGAAGCAAAAAATCGTATCGCAAGAAATTAAGAATCCCGCTAGGTCTCTGTCGGGTAGGGATCCGTATGAAAACTTTGAAATGTAACGTGTGAGAAAAATTAGTCCACGCGGGCGAAGCCGCAGGCGGAAAGATAGTGTGTATAATTTTGATACAACTTCCCTGAAGTTTTGTAAAGCAGTATTGTAATGTAATGCTCAAAATCGAATCTGAAATTTACATTACAGGCAAATGTTCGTCATGTCAGGGAGGCAGTACTGTAATGTAACTCAAAATCGAATCTGAAACCTTACATTACAAGAAAATATTCCAGGACCACCTTTAGATTCTCTCGATTGATAATAGTAACGCTCGTATTTGAACAGTTTGTCAACCAATAATATTGCAGATACAGACGTTAAATAAAAAAGCCCTTTCAAAATCGTGAATTTCTTGCAATCGAAGTTGTGAATAGCCCAGCGTAATCATACAATAATTTTTAGACTAAATTTGGGACTGGGATTTTATCCTACGCAGTACCGCCCATGGACTTATTATACAAATATACATATAGGTATTTTAATTGGGAATGCGAACAATTTTATTTGAAAAATACCTTTTACTATTTTCACAGATCACCCGACTATTTTAAAGCAACCATTTGAATACACACAACAACATGGTCTAGGGATATATATAACACTTTTTTAACTTAAAAAGTACTGTCCTTACAAAAAAACTATTAATGACAGATTATAAAAATATTATTAAGTTCCTGTTTTAAATTCAAATTTGTTCAAAAAAGGTTTTGTTTTAAGATGAATTTCGCATTCATTGAATTTCTTCCAAAGAAGTAAATCTTCACGAACTTCTAATTTTATTAAAACTCCATAAATTTCTATAAATCTTTGTCGAACGCATCTCCGGTGTTCATTTAATCATGCCACGTAGACACTTGACCAGGAACGAAATGTTAAGAGCAGTTGATTCAAGCTAGCGCTACCCAAATTACAGTTTCTGAACATGAGCCAAGAGGACCAGTCAGAGCGTTATATCCAGGCTTTGGTCACGTTATCTTGTCACGGGGGAAGTGGTGGAACGGCACCGAGGACCTCAACGCATTACAACACATGTACAGGACCGATTCATAGTAAATGCTGCACGAAGTCAACCAAATGTAACGGCGATGCAATTGGTTCAAAGGCTACAGAGAGAGTATGGTTTGCTGGTAAGCCGTCAAACTTTGAGAAGACGACTGCATGAAGTCAGCCTACGTGCTCGTAGGCCACTTCGGGTACCAGCGCTAAGGAGAGGCAATCGAGAAAGAAGATTACAATAGGCTATTTCACACGAAAACTGGAACCATTATCAATGGTCACTTGTGCTTTTCACTGATGCATCCAGATTTGGATTTTATCCTGATTCGCGAAGAGTACGCGTTCGGAGAGAACCTGGAATTTGGAATCGACTGCAGCACCCGCAACAAGTTCATGCATATCAAGGTGGCACGCACGATTATGATTTGGGCAGGAATTCGTCTCGGCGGTAGACCGGACCTCGTTTGGATACAAGGCAATATGACTGCTCTAAAATACCGAGATGAGGTGCTAGAGCCTGTAATCTTGCCCCACAGACAGCAAATGGAGCAAAATTTTAAGCTAATGCACGACAATGCCCATCCACATACGGCGCGTATCGTTACAAGTTGGTTACAACAGCATGATATCCAAGCTTTAGACTGGCCTGCACAATCCCCTGACTTAAATCCTATTGAGCATGCCTGGGATATGATTCAGAGAAGAGCTCTTAGGAATTTCCCTGAAGATATTGTGCATGAAAACCAGCTTTTCTTGCATCTTAGCAGGACTTGGGACAGTATTCCACAACAGGATATTGACACCCTTGTTTTGAGTATGCAGAACCGCTGTAGATATGTCAGGAGAGTCTTAGGTGGATCCACGGATTATAAATTTTAAGTTTTCAACAATTTTTATGAAAAAAATAGTTGTTTTGTTTAGGTTTTGATGTTTCAAAAATAAAGTTAAGATTGAAATTTTGTCTTGATTGATTGAAATTTCACTTTATCTAAAAGTTTATTTATCAGATTAGATAGGCTATTTAACAAGGTTCATTTTGATGTGTAGGTGTCTCAACAAAAAGTTAATAGAATTTTAGTTATTTAGGTTTAATTGAAATATCCCTACACCATGTTGATGTGTGTATTTTGTTGATCTAGCCGGTAGTTATTTTTTTATAAATTTTTAAACATTGCGTACTCATGACGTCACAAATTCGCTTAGTGTTCCCACATGTGTTTTTTTTCCCGATTCGTGCTGAATAAATAATGATGAGAAAATTACTGATTTACTGCACTTACGGCTGTAACAGAGCTCGCCGTTCATCATGTAGCATCTCACGAGAATGTGAGAAGTACGAGGGGCATGCCAAAAGAAGTTACATACTCTATACTCATTTGCTTGACACTGGCAAGTTATACTGGTGTTTATTGATGGTTGGCTGGTTGTTTATTGATATATTAGAAAATGGAACACACATTTTTTTTTATATGAATGAGCATCATTTTTCTGAGAATCTGGCTGGAATTCGCTTGTAGCAATGGAGCTCAGTCGACGTGATTTTGCGCTAAGATTTATTATGACTAAAAAAAAAGGTTTAAAGCCTCAAGAATTATTTGAACTTTTGGCTACTACTTTTGGTGAGTCTGCCTGTTCATAAGCAACAGTATTTAATTAGTTTGCTGAATTTCAAAGAGGACAGGGATGTCTCGAAGATGAAGCGAAGACAGGTCGGCTGCCAACCGCGGTCACACAAGAAAACGTTCGTGCTGTCGAAAAACTTATTCGCGAAAACTAACGAATTACTTATGTAGAGCTGGAGCGAGAACTGGGAATTGGATCAGCAGCAATGCAAACCACAATTCACGACCACCTTTCTCTCCGCAAACGTTGTTCGAGATGGGTGCCGCAAAAACTAACCGATGAGCAGAAAGACCGTCGGGTGGATTGGTGCCTATTCATGATTCGACGGTGGCGAGAAAAAAAATGTGTATGATATACTGACTGGGGTTGTCTATTGTTTTCCCGAAGAATATATGCCATAATATTCAAATGCCAAAATTTCATTTGCGCGAATGTTTTGTTGACCATAATATACATGTGACATATTCTTATTCGCCCTAAAATTAGATTCCATAATGATACGAGTGCCATACGTATTGTTATCAGTGGCGTGCATTGCATATAGGCATATAAGCAGTGCCTACCTCGCAAAATCGAAAAAATCACCATTAAATTTTAGTATCTGTGCCCCGCAATTATTATTATAAGCTCACTAAATTATCACTATTTATCACACTTAATTTTTATTATAACAAAAACTTCCTTCATAAAAAACGCGCGGTGCGCGACCAGTAGGCAGTCACCCGACGGCCTACTTGATTCCTATAGAATTTACTATCATTGGCATTAATAATTCCTCGTCAAATTAATACGACGAAATAAAAATGACGTACTTCCCACGCGTAATGCTATGACGTTCGACCTTCGCAATTTATCACCCTTAAGTAGGCATGCTTACTCAAATAACCGGCCGAATGTGAATGTCAGAAATTTTATGTCTGTAATTTGGTCGTGTGAAGCAAGAAAGCGATAGATAATTTACTGCGCGGGGGTGCGACAAGGAGAGAGTATAGGTAGCGCAATGACCGTTCGCTCGCGCTGATTTGTTTTGTTTCGGGAAAGCGCGCGCCATTTTTTTACGTTTTGTTTGTTTGTTGTAGTTATTTTAGTGTGGCTAAGTTAGAATTAATTGCTGTTCATGTTACTGTGTATGAATGAGTGTAATGGATAACCTAAACTGCTTAGAGTGTGGCGATCAATCGCTTTGCTTAAATAAATTGCGGTCAAATCCTTTCGGATCGTTTTCATGTCGATGAAGTAAAAAATGTTGCATTTCCAAGAAAAAGGTTAAGTCGTTAGGCATTTTAATGTGAAGTATCTACTATAATACTAGTTATTCACTATTCACATGGTTAACTGGCTGTTGCCATTCAAATTTGTTATTCTGTTTACCGTGTCTTCTGTTTTCCACAGCAAAAACTGTCTGGAATGAAACTGGTTACGCTGACTTGAAAAATTTTACAAATCTTGCAAAAAAACATAACCAATCAGAAAAACATATCCAGGCATGCATGGCTATGATATCTTTTGGGCAAAATCGTGTAAAATTGAGCGTCATAGCGCCTAGACTAGACACCACGCGGCCTTTAGTGCCTACCAATTCTGAAAAGCAATGCACGCCACTGATTGTTATCCATTTTATTAATTGCAATAATATTATTCAACAGAATTTTTAAATGCCGTACAAATTTAACCTAACGCCTTTGTTCTATAAAGCGATTAGCTTACAGGTACTAACTTTTTTTTTCTTTTTTTTAACGTGGGGAAATCCTCATGGATAGCTCGCCGCCCGGGGGAACGACGAGGTTACGTCGGACTTCTACCGACTAAAACCCCACGGTACTCGACCTCAACACTTCAGGCGAGGCAGGGTCCCTAAAAAGTTTCGCAACGCCCCGCCGCCAGTGCCTTCCCGTATTGGGGCCCTCTCCAGCCGACCCCCCAATAAAGGGGGGAGGCCACGGAAGTACCTGGAGCACACAGGTACATCCGCCATCGCGGTGAAAGCACCCCCGTACTCAGGCCCGCTGGCTCTCACCGTAAGCGGACCCAACTAGGTCCGCAACCTGAAAGGTGGATCCGCTGCCGCATCTGGCGGTGCGGCCCCGCCGAGCCGCAGTGCACATTGCAGGGGGGGCCAGCCGCGGATCACTGACCCCCTCCAAACGGTTGTGCACCGCGGCTCCCACCTCGCGCCCTAAGGCGCTGCGTCCGTGGGCGCCCCTTTAGGCGGGCAGTGGTAGGCACCATACCACCACCACGCCCGGCAGCTGGCAATGGGTGGGTGGGAAGTCCGCCGCACTGCCATATGCCTGAGCCCTCTTAGCTTCCCGGTGGTTCCACCTGCCACCAGTACTGAGCCCCCCCGCCACGACAAGGCGAAAGCTCATGGGGGGGTTCATGTTCTAACCCAACCTAACCAAACCAAACCATACCTAAACCTATTGATCATTTAGTATAAAACGAACCTATATTATAGTTATTTTGATGGCAAATGATGTCATGGCTTGTGATAATACGGCTTACAATCATGATAGCAAATGATATTATTGAAATTGACTTTATGGGAAACAATGTTTCTAGCACGTGACTAATATAGTAAACAATGAGTATGAAGTATGAAATTATGAGAAACAATATTATGTCTGTTGACCATTATAGCAGGTAAAATTCGGGCACAGGATCAAAGAAGCAAGAGGCAAGAGGTTAGAAAGCAAAGAAGATGCGCACTGGCTGCCTATAATTTCGAGATTACTGAAGTGCCTAAAAAGAAGAGTGGTCACAGGTATTTTTCAATTGGGTATGGGAACCATTATTTTTTTTTTTAAATACCTTTCACTATTTTAAGCAACTAACTTAAATATTTTGTTGATCTAGCCGGTAGTTAATTTTTTATTAATTTTTAAACATTGTGAACTCATGACGTCTCAAATTCGCTAAGTGTTCCCACATGTGTTTTTTCCCCGATTCGTGTTAAATAAATAATGAGGAGAAAATTACTGATTTACTACACTTACGGCTGAAACAGAGCTCGCCGTTCAACGTATCTCACGAGAATGTGAGAAGTAGACTTCAGATACAATTTATTCTGCCAAGTTCTGAAATCAAGCCCTACCTGAAAGGGTTGGGATTATAGCTAATGGCTATTTTAAGTCCTACCTACCCGTCTGGGCAATGGGCGTGAATTAATGTACATATTATTTAAAATAACTTTGTGGAAAAATGTTTTTCACCTGGGGGAATTTAAAATCTGCTATCTTGAAACACCATTAATGCCTTGCAGTAGAATCTCACTTATGATAAAGATCGCGTCATTTGATTGGTTGATGGATAGATTATCAAAGAACAAAGTGTCTTTCGGACAGCTGTCAGGTGAATTTCATCGGGCTCCAGACATCGGTAGAATTCGCACTTGTCAGAGTGATAAACGTCACCCGAACCCGCTCCGAAACAACTGGCAAACTGTCAGGTGACAGCTCGGTCATCCTCATTTTCACTCGGAGTCACTTTGGAACAAGGAACTTATACCTACTTTGGAACGGGTTCGAGTGATTTTGTAAGTGTAATTAATTTTTACTCGATTTAGAACGCATCCTTAATGTACTCTTTGCGTACGTTGGCTTTCTGGGGTCATTCATTTGACCCCAGATTGCCAAATTATTTAATTAAAATATCCTAGATCCTATCTATGCCTTTAAAATTGTTAAATATTCCAAATCAAGAGGAAATTACACTCTGAGGAGTGAAAATCACTCAAACCCGTTCCAAATTGACCCTGAATGAAATTGGGGATGACCGAGCTGTCACCTGACAGTTTCCCAGTTGTTTTGGAACGGATTCGGGTGACGTTTAACACTCTTGACAAGTGCGAATTCTACCGGTGTCTGAAGCCCGATGAAATTCACCTGACAGCTGTCAGACAGACGTTTTGTTCGTTTTGTCTCTTTCTTCTCGACGAACCCTCATTCCTAATCGCTTTTCGCAGAGTGATTTTCACCCGAAAATCACTCTGCGAAAAGCGATTAGGAACGGGCCCTTCGTTTAAAATACAAATACCTCGAAATGGCTTTTGATTGTTAAAATAGACTGTCATGATTGGTGATGAGATGATGAGATGAGATGAGTGTAGGTACTGTAATGTCATGTCACGCACTGATGTCATGTCACTTTTTTTTATATTTGGCTTGTACGGTTTGTATATTAGCCACGACGGTGTAAAAAGGTAAGGAAACGATAGAGGAAAAATAACCGGAAATTTTGAAAATGGATAAGGAAAGATTGTGGAATATTTTATAGGTATTGTGTTATTAGGAGGTACATAATAAAAAGAATTAGTCTAAACTAATATTTGGTGAATGATGCAGTTATAGATAATGATCTGCTTACATAAATAAAATTCAAAAATAATTACATATCTACACAGGATCTAAGTAGGAAGAGGGACACGCAAGGATAAGAGCGAGGACAAAATTATGAAATGGTCTAGGGGGTGATTCAAACTCTTCACATGAACACCACATTCGCACATATTGCTTAATATAGTTCCAAGTTTTGCTAAATGTTCAAAAGTACACACAGTCATGTCTGAGCCTCATAAGAATAAATAGGTACCTACATTAGAAGTGTATATTTTTTTTGAGAACAACTTATAAGCAGAAATGAATGTTTATAATATTTCCCTAAGTGTTCACTTAAATATAACATTAGACTTAGTAACTACTTTGTCCAAAAACAGTTTGTTTAGTCCAACCATTGTTTACTACAGAATAGAATAAAAAATAGATAAACATAGAACTAACAATTTAAATTCTTTTGCAATTTATACAAAATACCTAATGTTGGGAATATAAATTTAATAAATTGAAAAATAATTTGAATTTTTCAAATATTTATTGCAAATTCTGTTTAACAAGGGAACATACTTGCATAAGTTTATAAACAAATTAGTTAAAGTCAACCAAAAGGCAGAAAAAGGATTTCAAAAAGCTAGACTCTTCTTTATAATAATTTTTAAAAAAACATCGCATTTTTCGAAGATTTTTGTGATTATTCATATAGCTGAATTCAAATCTAAGTATTATTTATCTCTCTATTATTGTCTGTACCTTTTAATTTTATAATTAAGACTTTAACTGTGCACAGGGAATTTTCACGTTATTAAATCATTAATAAAAAAATAGTTTCTTTTACTACTGCCTAATTTTGGACGATTCAATGTGTTTTTATATAGTATCATGCAAACTATAATAGATAAAAAAATATAGTTTTATTTTAATTCAATAGAATCTGCAACATTGATGGCGCGGCTTTCTTCAGAAAATGTTTTTGTACTGAAGTGGCCACAGCATGATATTATTTTTGGGGCTGTGGGATGATAGTGTTTTAGGAATGCTTGTTGTTGCTGCTGAGAGGCTTGTTTTTGTGGCTGAGACGATAAAGAAGATAACTGCATCTGTGTATAATTTTGTCACTGGTGGGTGTAATTTGAGAGCTTCTGATTATGTTATAGTTTTTAGCCATTGATTCCTTTTTGTCTGATATACTCTGGACATTTTCTAGTAGCCGAATGAGAACCAGAACATAAAATACACATTATTTCTTCCTCATCAACAGAGCAGTCATTTCCAGAATGTCTTGAACCGCACTTAAAACATCTTGGCAGTGACCGGCATTGAGCTTTAATGTGTCCATAACGGCAACATTGAAAACATTGTATGTAGGATAAATATACAGGTCAACAGGTAATGAGTTGTAGCAAAGATATATTCTTTCAGGGGGACTTGTCCATCAAATGTCACTACAACAGTTTGAATGGGGATGAATTCAGGTTTGCCATCATTAAACCTTTTTTTTCATAACGACGTACCTTCAAAACTTTGCCGCAATTTACAGGAGTTGGGATATTACTCATTACTTCCACTTCAGACCATTCAATAGGTACTCCTCTTACAACACCCTATCGGGTTACTATATTTGTGGGTATAAACGCTTTGTAATGATTTAACTGTAGTTTTTTATCTTGGAGGAAAGCATTGGCGTCCTCGAACTTTGCAAAAGACACTGCTATTTGATTTTCAGGTACTTATTCTTTTGAGGCTGCCATTGATAATATTTTCAAAACAATGTTTCTTCCAAAAATATCCAAAAGCTATTGGGTGTAAGTAGCTGTTTTGGTCAGGGGTAACTCGTTCTTTGTGAACATGGACTACAAAAGGCGATCCATCAGCTACCAGATAAAAAGGTCTACCGGTAGGTTGACCCTGTTGAATCTTGTCTGACGCTTCTTGTGACAAATTTGGTACTAGCGTGCGGTTTGAATCACTTACACTTTCATTTTTGGAATCACACTGACTGACAATAGATATTTTCACTACAACCTGCGACAGACCCTTCCTTCTCTTTGTATCGCAAACTTTGCAAAGTATTTGGTGCCGCTTTTTGGCTACTTGCACTGCGCTCAGAGCCTTCCATCTCCATATCAGTTAATTTATTGTGACAAGTTGGACGCCGGGGGGAGTCCCCTAGTCGTCAAATTCGTTCGTATAATCAATAAATAATTGAGTTAACTCACCTAACTCCCAAAGAAAATGCACTTTAAATCTAAACAATCCACTACTTATCTTATCCATTTAAATACCTAAATAAAAAAATTACAAAGCAAGAAAGTCGACCACCCCGTTTGACGTTTCCCGCGCTTTTTTCTCATGTCACTGATCTGATTGCTTTGGTTGACGTCTTTCTCACAGATTACAGAAAAAGAGTCGTTTTTCTGCGTTGCAGTTGGTTACGTGCACCTTGACTTTGCGAAATATTTCGTTTATTATTTTGTTGTTTGATTTTCCCAAACAACAATGGTTAAGGCGTGGTACATGGATGAGGACTCAAGTGACCAGCGATTGGAGCATCACAGGAATCCACCAGAGTTCATTGGTCTTGAAGATTTGTTTAGGAAGACAGGTGTTGAATATTTCGGCGTAAGCATTGAATCTGCCTATTTATTCTTTAAATGACGCTCTAATCTGCATTCAATTTTACCTGAACCATTGCTTGAATCTTCATCACCAATTTGCCTATATTTGATAATAAAGAACCTGAATAGAGCGAAAAGAGAGGTCAAAATTTGTCCTGCCCAAATGCCTTTCGTTCTATTTTAAATGCTCTTTCCTTATGTCGGGAAAACTATCACAATAGAAAAAAATATTGTTTGCTGGTCATTGTGCTTTCACATTTTAAAGTATCAGACAAATACCTACCTTAATATTATATAAACTGTATATAATATCTACTATCATGAATTACAAGCTATTCAACTAGGGCTGTTATCCGGCCGGGTTTCCCCGGATTCGTCCTAGTTTGGAGGGCGTCCAGGGGGATTTAGTACACTTATTCTGTCCGGGGTCACCCTATTAATTGACTATGATGGTCGAAAAACTGATAAAATATCTTAGTTCACAACTAATTTAATTAACGCCAGTCCATGCGGATATGAGTAGTGAGCCTCTGCTTCCAAATTTAATTTATCATTATTTGTGAATGGTATTCCTTCTCGTTGTTTTTGTTAATTGAATTGGTCTAATTACCCATGAAATAAGTTATCATAATTATTTTCTTATATATTTTATTTCTATTAATCAAAGCAATCACCCACACAATCGGTGCATCTTTGCCAATGCATTGATAGCTTATTGATGCTCTTCTTTAAGAAGTCAGCTGTGAGGGGCATCGTATTCTTCAAAGGCATTTACTTATGCCATGAAGTTATCCAAATTCTTGACGACGGATGACGGAGAACTTCCAACCACAGTTATCTTAACTTGGAGACCGTCTGCTGTGCAGTATGAGCATGCATATTAGAAATTCAAAACTATATCGAGCAAATTTCAAAAGAACAACAAATGAAATAATAAAATTTAAAAGACCAAATGTTTTATTTAGCAAAATTTTATTCATCAAATGGACGACTGACCAGACTGACCAAAAGTTGCTAGATATAAATTTTCAAGTACCGAATCATTTCTAGTCAAAAACATTTCTAGTGTGTAAAAATGTGCTAGATATATTTAAATACTGTTTTTAATTGCCAAATACGATATTTCAGCTAAATGTAGACACATACACCACTGATGGCATTTTGGACAAGCTGAAGAAGGACCGAGGCTACACATTTGAGGATCAGATAGTCTGCTCCAAGGAGTGCCTGCCCAACTACGAGGAGAAAATCAAGTCTTTCTTCATTGAGCATCTGCATACTGATGAAGAAATAAGGTAAGATGACAATCAACTATGTGAGTACTGAGTGAGACAAGACACCATTTCATTTGCATTGCATCCAATTGCATCATTCATTCATTTGCATTCCGATTCCATTGCGATCCCGTTGAAGTTTTTGCAGAATGCCCAATTTGGGACAGTGGCAATTGAATCATAAATTGAGTCTTGATAGAATCGCTATAGTCATTTTAGATAAATTAATGGAATCGAGGTCCAGTTCAGCAGATTTATTAGTCATGGATGTACACACATCAAAAGTGTCTAGGGATCAACATATATTTTTGCAATAACTTTTCTCCTGATTGATATTAATTAAAATTTTCTTTAAGGATTCATCAAATAAAGTGTTTTCGTTTGTCTACAGTAACGATAAACCAAGTCACCTTTGCATTAATAAAGAAATTTGCCATTTTCCTAATAAAGGGATTTTTGACATTTGAACCACTAACATTAAAGTTCGAAAAAAAGACTGAAATAACAGTTTTCTTTAAAATTTTATTGGGTAACTTAAACAATTAATAATCTGTGTTTCTACCGCGAACACTAACAACACAAGAACATCGGTTTGGCATACTCAAAATGAGTTCATCCAAATCACGCTGTGGAATGGCCAGTGCAAATCGGTCCCTTGTTTCAGTTAATGCATGATAATGCACGACCGCACACCGCAAGAGTTGTAAGACAGACTCTCGCCGCAGCTAACATCAATGTCCTGCCCTGGCCTGCTCAGTCGCCAGACTTGAACCCGATTGAGCATGCATGGGATATGCTACAGAGAAGAGCTCTGCCGAATATGGAGGGTATCCAGTCGCAAGAAGACCTTTTTTTGTTGTTGCAACGAACATGGGCGGCCATTACACAGCGTGATTTGGATGAACTCATTTTGAGTATGCCAAACCGATGTTCTTGTGTTGTTAGTGTTCGCGGTAGAAACACAGATTATTAATTGTTTAAGTTACCCAATAAAATTTTAAAGAAAACTGTTATTTCAGTCTTTTTTTCGAACTTCAATGTTAGTGGTTCAAATGTCAAAAATCCCTTTATTAGGAAAATGGCAAATTTCTTTATTAATGCAAAGGCGACTTGGTTTATCGTTACTGTAGACAAACGAAAACACTTTATTTGATGAATTCTTAAAGAAAATTTTAATTAATATCAATCAAGAGAAAAGTTATTGCGAAAATATATGTTGATCCCTAGACCCTAGACACTTTTGATGTGTGTAGTTGCACGTTAGCCAGGCTCAACACATGATTCCACCATTTACCGATTCCACCATTTACCAAAATAGCCAATGTTGAATTCGACAGAGGATTATAGGGACGCTTACTTATTAGGTGACAGCGGTTACCTTTGAAGGTTGGTAATTGTTATTACAGCTTTATTTATCCGCATAACAATTTAATTTTTTTTTTAGTTCTATATGACATTTAATTTTTCTGTTTATTTATTCTTCCTTTGTTCCTTTTTTTTTCCTTGGGTAAAAAAAAGGTTGGTAATATGTAAATTAAAATGTGAACAATAATTTACTGGAGTGGTTAGGTGCATAATGAAGTAAATATGTATTTATATTAATCTTGTATGTTGCTTGTAAGCACAAAGTTGGATTGGATCTCATCACAGGCAGAAATCAGTAATAATGCAACAACCTCAAGTAAACATTTTATTCAAATGAAAAAATCAGTCCTTCCTCTGTGGGACTCCAAAGAGATTTTATAACCCACCACCCCACCACCTGCAGAAACATAACAATTTAATAATGTTTTTTCCAGAGTCATCTTCATCTTCCATTTTTAAATCCAACCACATACGGCCAACAAAAACATAATGAGGCTCAAATCCAAACCAGAAATGTGGTTGAGCAACAGTATGGGGTGTTGAAGAGAAGATTTCCAGTTCTTGCTGTTGGTATAAGACTCTAAACTTACTAGTGCAGTCAATGTCATCATAGTGTGTTGTATTTTGCACAACATATGTATATTAAGAAAAGAACAGGAGCCTGCAGATGATGCTTCCTTAACTGATTTAGATGAGCTAATCTCAGCAGGACATATTCCTGAAGTATCAATCACCATCAATGACCCCACATATGAGTTTCAGAGAAACCAACTAACTCAGTATTTTGGAAACATGCGAGAGATTTAATATATATTTCACTTCTTTTTGGGCAGCTTCCAATTGACTAACTAACTTTTGCAAATGACAAAGATATTCTTACCTGTAAATAGTTCTTGACGAGTTAAATGCATGTGTAACTGATGTCCATGCTTGGCTTTTGCCTTCATTTGTAGAGCTATCTGTTTATTTATTAAAAATGGTATTTTTATGTGTTGTGTACTCTTGACTAGCCTATCTTTTCCTTCGAGAGAAAAGTTCTGCCCACGCTTCCTCTTCTCAGTATTGAAACTCATTTTAATTAAAGTAGTTTAGTTCTTCAAGAAATCTAGAGTCAAAACGCAAGAGTCGCTTCCAAACAATTCAAAGAAACAAACGAATAGGGTTACGTCTGACGTCTAAATGTCACTTGCAAACTCAATTGGGTATGGGAATATTTTATTTTTATTTTTTAAAAATAAAATATTCCTATACCCCATCCCATTTTTTTGAAATACCTTTTACTACTTTAAGTATGTAACTAATTTGAATATTTCGTTGATCTAGCCGGTAGTTATTTTTTTATAAATTTTTAAACATTGCGAACTCATGACGTCACAAATTCACTTAGTGTTCCACATGTGTTTTTTCCCGGATTAGTGGTAAATAAATTATGAGAAGAAAATTACTGATTTACTGCACATACGACTAAAACAGAGCTCGCCGTTCATCATGTACAATCTCACGAGAATGTGAGAAGTAGACTTCAGATACAATTCATTTTGCTAAGTTCTGAAACCAAGCCCTACCTTAAAGGGTTGGGATTATAGCGTATGGCTATATTAAGTCCAACCTACCCGTCTGGTCAATGGGCGTAAATTAATGTAAGTATTATTAAAAATAAATTTGTGGAAAAATATATTTCACCTGGGGGAATTTTAAATCTGCTATCTGGAAACCCCATTAATACCAGGCAGTAGAATCACCTAGCTAAAAATCTTACGTATGATACAGATCGCGTCATTTGATTGGTTGATGGATAGATTATAAACCAATCACGTGAAAGGACGTTTATACGACCCAATAGGTTTCAATTGTGAGATGTCAATTTGTGTCAAGAGTCCAATAAGAACCTTAATATACTCTTTGCGGACGTTGGCAAACTGGGGTCATTCATTTGACCCCAGTTTGCCAACGTATTTAATTAAAAATATCTTCGATCCTTTGCGTTTAAAAATGTTAATTATTTACATAAAGTATAAAATACAAATACCTCGAAATGGTTTTCGATTTAGGACATGTTTGATTTTTGTTCCCATACCCAATTGAATGCATCTTTTTTTTTGTGAGGCTGGTTATGGTTCATGAAATGCAGCCCACACAAAAATTAATCTTGAATTGTTAATATGTAAGGAGTTCAATACGGAAGAATTGTTTTGTCTTAGAAAAGAAGATATTCGACTAAATAAAGTATTATGGTTCAAGTACGGTTTTTGAAATCATTAGCCTGTCACTTCGTTAGTGTCTGCCCTAACTTGGTGTAAACGAACTTAGGTAAGGGGACGACTTAGGGGTTCACTTAGGATAAGAGTCCCTTACTAAGGGGAAGATTTAGGTATGGTTGGGGGAAATGGGCTAGCTGCTCATCCGCTTCGCTTTAAAACGCTCGCACCAAGCTAGTGTCACAAGGACCTAACAAGTCATTATGGTGCAACCACCGACCACCTTAGTTTTCGCGGCAACCACTGCTGGCTACCATTTGTGTGCAGACCCCCTTGCATGCGGTCAGTTAATCTTATTATACACATTTTATGAGTCTTACATTACTTCCAGGTTTGTCCTTGACGGATCTGGGTACTTCGACGTACGCGACGGCGAGGACCGGTGGATCCGCATCGCGGTGTCGGCCGGCGACATGATCGTCATCCCGAGTGGCATCTACCACCGGTTCACTTTGGACACTAATGTGAGTTCAATTTAAGAAAAATAATCGGACATCCATCAGGAAGACTGTCACACACAAGACAAAGTATTGAGGATCGTGATGTGCGTCAAAGCTTAGGTCATATGGTAAATGGGTACTTCAGAAATATAGGTAAATCATTAAATCGTTGTTTCTGTTAACAGTTTTATTCATAGTGATAATCAGGAGCAAAGAATATTTATTGTTTATTTTATCTATGCCAGGAGCATAAGCTAAATCATAATAGTATGATTCTTGTTCGTTGTATACGCCGTAAAATACAGTCGCTTAATTGCCAGATCCCATACGGGTTAGTATGCGTAACCAGTTGTAATAGCACCGTTACTCCTTTTGCGGAATGTGTCGATTTTATTATCATCAGTTAACTGAATTTAAAATATATACCGTAAAATGGGGTGAATAACAAACATTATTTGTTATCGAATAGTTCATATTTTTGTCAATTTGTATTGAATTTTAAAAAGACTACATGAGTTACGATCGTCTTTATCGTTTTCATCAACCCCAGGAGGAGTTATATTGAATTAAAGCAACTTTTTGGCTAAAATATTCCTTTTTGGGAATTACACCTCATACGGGGTCATTAACAACGGTATGTGGGGTGAAAAACAACACATTTGAAATCAAAAGAGAATATTTGTAGTTTAAACATGTTTAATTTTTAAACAGTTGAAATAACATTAACTTCACTAATATTTCTTATCATAATAGAATATTATCGCAATAAATCTACATAAAAATTTAAAAGGAACACAAATAGGTGTTCAAGTGTGTTGTATTAGGGAGTAAAAAAAATAAATTAATATCATTCATCTTGCAAATATTTATAGCATCAAAAGAAAGATGGCACGAAAGATTATCACCAATCAAGTAAACTGTTCCCTCTATTTTTTTTGAATAATTACCACAACAGATTGTATCCAGTCCTCAAAGGAATGTCTATCCATCCAGAAGACGTCCTGTTATATCTAGCTCCCTTAGGGCCCCCTATCGTCCACAAATCATACAGATGCTGTGCCTTATGGATAACATAGGGAGGAAAAAGATAGCCATCTGCAGTACCAGCCATCATTAATGATATAGAGCATTTCGTCGTGTTCATAGCACGTTCTGGGTATTTTGAACCTTTTTTTTACAATGACCTATGGTCATCGTAAAAAGTTTTTATGTTTTTTTGTGCAAATCGTTCTGATATTTTATCTTTGTGCCTTTATAAAAAACCTGTAGCAAAGTCTACACCAGGCATATTACTTTTAAATCTCTTGCATTGAATGCCTTTTTTATCCAAATGCATTTTAACCAGTAATGTTAAGTCACATTGATCCATAGGATATCCCCATTCAGAGCAAGCATTAATATGTTCAATGATGATGTCTTCAACATCAGGCCCAAAAACAGTCTGGCCACCCATTATTTTTATATTACCTATATAGAACAGTATATGTAATTTAATAAACAACTAAAGTTACTATTAATTGACAAATGTTAATATAATTTAACATAATTTTTAATGATAGATTTGGATAAGTTTTTTGTATTTATATTTTATATTATATGACGACTATGGGAGAGCCATTTTTGTATAGCTTTTAAAAACATTAATACTGTTGCAAATAACCCCATCATTCGTTGGCTAACACCCCTCATGTCGATTCACCCCGTTTTTTATAGAAATTCTAACATCAAATGACAAATTACCCACAACCAAATAATAATTGAAATAACGCTTACCTGTGAGCTGATTTTCTTTAAAAAGGTAATAAACTACACATAGTAAGCACAATCTGTTTGATTCCGTTATTTTTGTCGTAGATAATTGCAAAGTTATTCACCACCAAATCTGGTTTAAACTGTTCATCTCACTTTTACACCAAAAATACCGCGAAAATGGCAACTGTCAAATGAAAGCATTGCCGATTTTCAAAAAATGAGTTCGCTTTTTAAATGCAAAGGCATGTTTTATGAACAAGCGTGATAAAAAATGTTGTTACCCCGCAGTTGCTTTTCACCCCAGATTACCGGTAGCTCTGATAGTAAAAAAAAATATCTCACAGATATGCTACATTTGTAACAGGTCGTGAATGATCAGAAATTACACCTTGAACAGCCTCTTTTGCTCTTTCTTTCAATTAAATGCTGAAAGTTTAGACTCCCATCAACCTGATGAATATTGCGCCAAAGAGCCAAGAAGCGTAGGCCAGTAGTTTGAAAAAATAGTATCCATCTGGAAAATGTACATTAATTATCATCTGACCCTTAATACCTCCATAATTTATTTATCAGACTTATTTCTTTTACAGAACTACATCAAAGCGAAACGGTTCTTCATCGGCGAGCCGGTGTGGTTGCCCTACAACCGGCCGGCGGACGACTTGGACTGCCGCAAGGAGTACGTGCACAGCTTGCAGAAGGGGTTCGCCGCCGCATAATGATGCTAGTTTGGAGGTGCAACTTTAGTTATATCATACTTAGGAAGCTTGCATCAGAAAGGCAGACCTTTCCTAAGCCCGAGTACATTCCCTTAGCAATACTAAGCCTCCTTTATAAATTGGGTCCTAACTTAAACCGTGCCTTTGATATTAGGCAGTGTGACTACACAAGGGAAGTAACCCATCCTAACTGCTGTTTCTAATAGATGATAACTTTTTTTTAATATTTCGTTACCAATAACTAAGTCATCATTAATTGGAAAGAAAGTATCAGATTACGCTAAATCTGATGTGTTGTAAATAACTAACAAATTAAATGAAATTGTTATCCATAAACGCAAATTCTGAATGAAGCACTATTTTTGAGTACTGCGTAGCTAAATCGTATGGTGACCCTCACAGTTTTTAATTACGTACTCTTTGATTTTTGTATTGTCATATTTTATCTTCCATGATAGATGCTTAACATTTCTGTTTAGCGTGTCATGATAGTGATTAATTTACTTTGAAATACACACTTGAAAAAACATGGTTTGCTCAAAAAACGCAAGTAATGAATGATATTATCTATTGTTATTTAATATTTAATTAGTATAAAATTACACATTTTGTTGAAAAGTTTAATACTTATTTTGTTGATATACCTAATATAAGTCATTATTCAGCGCGTGGTTAGTGCAGTAATGTTTTTAAGTACCAATTAAAAAAGTAATCAAAACCACATGGTATATCACCTCTACATATTTTTATAAGGCATACTTTGTTCAAGTTTTTAATAAAGGTTATCTATAAAATTAATGAGCTGTATTGTTGTACCCACCACACTTAACAAGTTATGACCACTAAATACACATTTAAGGCGAGGTGGCCCTGCGCAACATTTCCCGAAGGAAACTGGTGAGCGCCACTAAAATAATTGATTAAAAAATGAATAGGCTTAGTGAAAAAGCCATCGGATGAAATCCCTCCAGTTATCTTCAACCTTTGTTTTGGTAAAGGATCCATGTTATCAGATCAAATATTTTAGAAATAAAACCAAAAATAGAAGACAAAATGTCACGAAAAGAGGTAACTTTGTGAATTTATTCTATGGAGGCAACTTTATCAAATCATGTTTCCACCAGATGAATTCCCTGTATTATTATCCTCTCAACAATATCAGTAAATTTTATGAGATTTTAATTCACTGGTTACTACTTCAAGAATGAAATATAAAAACGTGCTTTGTGAACCACCTCCCCTTAATTAACTGGCCCTGCAGACATTTGCTAAATGATCACTGTTCAGCTTTTTTTGCTAACTTTTCCATGCCCATTATTATAAAGAAACACCATTTGAATGCGGAGCTATATCACGATAGTATCATAACTTATTCTGTGATTATAGTGTCCGTGACCAAGAACCAGACCAGTGTTTATGTATAATATCAAACTCTGAAACGTCATATTAAAATCAAGTTTAAGAGGGATTGCTTTTTGCGTTTGGGGTAGATCGTAAACGTCGCATTTTTTAAAGGTTTTTCGTGAATATTCAGCTAAATTCATATTAAGTATAAATTATCTCTCTATTATTGAATGCACCTTTTGATTTCATAAGTATCACTTTAATTGTGTACCGTAAATTTTTAAGTGTCTTATCAACTTAAAAATAAAAACGGTTTTTTATTTAATTTAGCAAATAATTGGCGGCTACCTAATTTTAGACAATTCAATGTGTTTTTAAATAGTATTATACACACAATAATAGAGCAATAGAGCATGTTAGTTTTATTTCAATTAATAAATATAAATATAAATAAATATGCGCCAGACAACACACCTCTTGTAATGGTCTCGAAGTAGGGATTAATATCCCTGTGTTACGAGGTACTACACAAGGAAATAAGCCAGGGGCGTCTCCCAGCACACCCAGACCCGAGTCAATTCAGAAAAGATCGTTTCCTGAATTGACCCGACCGGGAATCGAACCCGGGACACTACGGAAATCGAGGCGAGAAACCGTGCTACAGCGCACTACGCCGACCGAGTCGTCAAATTCAATGAAATAATCCCGAAAATCTTACAAAAATGCAGCTAACGCTCTTAAGTCAATACAATAAGATAAACGCGTATACCTATGACAGTTTAATACTTATCTGAGTGAATGCGCCTGGGCTACTGTTAGTTGTTTGTTGATACTGATATACTGTGCGTGTCTCTGCGATTACTGATCAACCTATCTTTTAGTTTCGTTTAATAATAACGATAAAAATGGTTAAAGCGTGGTACATGAACGACGACTCGAGCGACCAGCGTTTGGAACACCACAAGGATCCACCAGAGCTGGTCTCTTTAGAAGAATTGTATTTGAAGACTGGTGTTGAACATTTTGCGGTTAGTTTTTCCTGTTTATACTAGTAGAGTTTACACCTCGGCTAGAGAAAACTGCCAGTATAACTGGTCTTGCTTTGCCATGAAGTCCTTGAGCGGAAACGGATGGTACGTTTTACCACAAAGAGCTAGAGATAGCTCTGTGGTTAACGGCAATTACTTATTCATTAGCTTATAAAACTCTTATATCTTATATTATTATCTTATTGACGACACGGTTGGCGTAGTGCGCTGTAGCACGGTTTGTCGCCTCGATTTCCGCAGTATCCCGGGTTCGATTCCTGGTCGGATCAATTTAGGAAACGATCTTTTCTGAATTGACTCTGATCTGGGTGTGCTGGGAGACGCCCCTAGCTTATTTCCTTGTGTGGTATCTCGTAACACAGGGATATTAATCCCTACTTCGAGACCATTACAAGAGGTGTGTTGTCTGGCGCATATTTATTTATTTATTTATCTAAAGACCTCTCAATAATAGAAACATTGGTAAAATGAATATTCCGAAAACACAAAAACATCCCGAGATTTTAAAAAAACTTCCCGAGATTTTATATTACGCCTGGTTAGTAAATCACGTTTAAGGTTAATATAGCCATACTAAAACAGGTGACTTATGAAAATAAATATTTATATTCATTTTAAGTGATTGATACTCGTACTTATGCAATAAAGATCTTTATTACAACTGTCATTGAATAAATCTGCGGCCAAGTGTACTTGTCTCACTATCTCTATCTACGTGCCTTTGTTTACATGACCTCAGTGTTGACCTTATTTGAGTTAATAATCGAATATACCTATTCATTAGTAAAAGTAACGTAATCAGAGTGCCGAGTGCGAGTTGCAGTGAGAGAAGTGAATAACTTCACCATCGCGTTTGCGAGACAAAAAACGCGAATTTGTATGGTATCGAGTCAACGCCATCTAGCGGCCTTAATGTTGCCCGAATTCGCCGCTAGATGGCGCTGACTCGATTCCATAGTAATTGACATTTACGTGCTCGCAAAACGCGATGGTGGAGTCATCACTTCTCTCACTGCAAGTCGCACTCGGCACTCAGTCTGCGTTGTCGTTGCTGAAAAGTAGATTTAAAAGTTAAGTTATTACTTACGATTGGCGTAGTGCGCTGTAGTAAATTTTGATAATGTTTCTTAGGACAAAAATTAAGTAATAATGATTAGAGTTTGTTTTCACCAAAATCTTGAGTTTTTTTTTTGACTTTGACCTCCAATAATTTGGTAACTATTGAGTTCCCAGGTATGGTCTGGAAGGAAAAAATGGTCCGGATGATGTGCAGAATACGTAGGTGTCGCCTTCGTTGAGTGTCTTTTTACACCCTTTATAAGTAAGTAGGTGCTGCACCAGACAATTAACACACCACATGTCATGGTCTTGAAGTGGGTATAAATATCTCTGTGTTACAAGGTACCAGACAAGGAGTTAAGCCAGGGGCCTCTCCCTGCACACCCAGACCTGAGTCAATTTAGAAAAGATCGTTTCCCGAATTGACCTGACCGGGAAGCGAACCCGGGACACTACGTCATAAACCGTGCTACAGCGCACCACGCCAGTCGTGTCGTTCAGTATCCTTTGCAATGATCGTTATCATTTCAGCTGAACGTGACCACTTATCAGACAGATGGTATTTTAGACCAGATAAAGAAGGAGCGAGGTTACACATATGAAGACGAGCTGGTCTGCGTCAAAGGCGGCAAGGACCTCCAGGAAGTAACGAAGAAGTTCTATAAGGAACATCTCCATAGTGAAGAAGAAACGAGGTAAAGAGAAGGGTTTTTTTTATAGACAAAGGTATTTTTAGTTATCTTATGTTATTTGACTTAAAGTTTCCACTTAACCTGTGATTTCAGTTTTCACCTACCTACCACAATTAGTGGTTTAAATTACATAATGCTTTTAGTGTTTGGAGAAAACATTTCAGGTTAACGAGATTGATCTCGAGATAAACCCTAGGCTGATCTTTTTATTTATTTTTTTATTTTTTTTCCATATTATAAAACTTATTTACATAAACAACATCTGCCAAACTGAGAAACAGTTTGTCGGCAGTAGTTCTCGTGGATATTTCAACACATTCATCGTGTAACAAAGACATTGTGGGACATATACATAGGTAACATAAGTACCTACTTAATTTTCTTTTGAACGTACAAAGTGAACGTCGCACCCACTTTAACATACACACATAGAGATACATGTACAATCGAATATGTTATGTAATGTAAAGGCCTAGTTACACTTTGTTCTGCAGGTGCTTAGTGTTAGGAGAAAACACGTGTGGACAGCGATTGATTAGTGCGATTAAATAGAACACGCTTCTAATCACTTCACGACGTAGGTTACTATTAAATCACACTAATCAATCACTGTCCTCAGGTGTTTTCTCCTAACACTAAGCACCTGCACTTACTACCAAGCAAAGTGTAAACAGGCCTTAATGTAGAGGATTGAAAAAGCACTGCAGTGGCGCCACTGGTGCGCTAGCCACGCATTGCTAGTGTTTATACAATTTATAATGAAGTGCGCGTGCCACGGCAGTGCCCTTGCCCTTCTAAATTAAAAAAATAAGTCACATTATACAGGGTGTAAAAAGACCCTTAACGTAGCCGGCGCCTACGCACTCAGACCATTAAATCAAGTCACAGAAAAAAAAAATTAAAGGGAAATGAAATTTTTTTTAAGTGTCAATTTTAAACCTAAAAACTGACTACGCAATGTAACGCGTGCAACAGACCGCTCCTGCGCTTTTGTGCTGGTGTGCGTGGATGTTACGATAATCAAGGGCTACGCACGATGTACTTGCGAGTTGAAAGTTTTGAAGCAATTTTTTGCTAGGTTAGGCTTAATTTTATACTTTGATAATGTTTCTTAGGACAAAAATTAAGTAATAATGATTTGAGTTTGTTTTCATCAAAATCTTGAGATTTTTTTTTTGACTTTGACCTTCAATAACTTGGTAGCTATTGAGTTCCCAGGTATGGTTTAGTAAGAAAAAAAAGGTCCTGATGATGTGCAGAATACGTAGGTGTCGGCTCCGTTAAGGGTCTTTTTACACCCTTTATTTTATCGTATTTTTTCGTATCTTTGATATCGAACACAGTTAAAGTTTTTCCAGATTCAGGGTTTCGAAGAAGGTGATGATTTTTTTATAATACAAAAAGTAAAAATAATTAAGTAATTAGCCGATATGTTGTCCCACTGCTGGGCAAAAGCCTCCATTATTGGGCACAATAATTGATGGGTATTGGCCAAATCAAGATGGGTATAGGTCAACACAAAAAGGCATAACGATAGTACACTTTTGCCCTGCCTAGGTTTTTAACCCAGGGTCTCTGGATTTTATGCCGAGCTCAACAGAGCTAGTATGAACCCTGGTAGCCATTGTATCGTATAGTTTACGTTATAATAACCGACCAAATAACACACATGTTAAATACTCACCTTAATTTATTCTACATGTCAACATAATTTATTACTTTTTCGAAAACCATACAGCTGTCACATGGTTCGTGCTTAAAGTTGTAAAAACCCCGTTACTGTTAGCTACCGTTACTTAACCAATTTATGGTTAACTGCCGATAAAATGCGGTTATTAACGGTTAATTATCCGACAGCGACCGAGAAAAAGAGTACAGTTTTTCAAGGTAAATAATGGGCATCGACTAACTTCGTGTTAATATTTGTTTGCGAAAAAGTTGAAATTACAAGTGTTTTTTTAACTAATTACTTTTTTTAATGGTTTTTGTAATGTTTTACGATTGTTTCCGAAATCCCGATACCCATTATTTATCTTGAAGTACTGTAAATTATCTGTCTTTTTATTATTTTGTCAACTCCTAGGTGAAGCTTCCTTCTGACGGAATTCCCATCGCACTGTGTGACTGGATATCTAACTTCCTGAGGGAACAGTCAATAATAGTGCCGCCAGCGCTATCTAGCGGTGGTATTTAACCGTAACAAGCATAAAGTGCGGTTAATTAACCGTTAATAACGAAAAATGCATTTTTAACCGCTTGGTTAAAATCGTTAATAACCGGCTTCGCATCTATACGTGCTAGCCCCCCTGTAAGGGTGCGCTTTGCGATTATTGGTTCTTAACAAACACATTCCTCGCAACGCATCTTCGCTCATCTCTGGTGGAAACGCAGCCTAACCCTCGAACACGAAGGTGTTTCAATCATGAGATCACCTATATCCTCAGGTTCATATACGAAGGCTCCGGGTACTTCGACGTGCGCGACGGCCAGGACCGGTGGATCCGCATCGCCGTGCGCGCCGGCGACCTCGCCGTGCTGCCCAGCGGCATCTACCACCGGTTCACGCTCGACACTAACGTTAGTGACGGTTAACAGCTTGCGCGGTGGATTGCCAACGTGCCATTTTGGGATGATTTACGAGATAATTATGAAAAATTCAATCACAAGTATAAGATCATCCTCTGCTGCATTATTTAGATTGAACGAAATACTCACAAAAATCTTCCAAATATTCGACGTTGTTAATCCGATTCAGAACGAAGTTATCGACTGATTCGGGAAGTTTGTTTTAACTCGTCAACATAAAACCTACCGCTAAGGAATCTGTCGACTATGTAAATAGGTTTTTCACTGGTATAGGAGAGAAACTTGCTAATGAGATAATTCCACTTGAACCATCCCAAAGTTTGTCTGTCTCTCATGTTCTTAGTCATACTCAGCTCTCTGCCTTTGTTCTTAGGAAACCGATTCACAAGAAGTACATGATATGATTTTGAGCTTAAAATCGGACAGTGCCCCCTATTGGTGCCAGTCCTCTCCCACTTGTTTAATACTTGCTTCACAAAAGGTGTCTTTCCAACTCTACTAAAAAAAAACAGTCGTAACCCCAGTTCATAAGGGTGGGAGTAGAGAGGATATAAATAACTATCGATCAATATCGGTACTGCCTTCGTTGTCCAAAATATTAGAGAAACTCTTGAATAAAAGATTGACTGACTACCTGAGAAAGTACAATATTTTATCTGAGACACACTACGGATTTCAGGTAGGTAAATCCACTCAGGATGCAGTTCTGACGCTGTCTTCTCTAATAACTGACCAATTGGATAGTGGAGGTAGATTTTTGACGGTTTTCCTGGACCTTAAGAAGGCCTTTGACACTGTCTCTATTCCCATACTCGTGCAGAAACTAAATAACATTGGAGTAAGAGGCCCCCCTCTGAACTTGTTTAAAAACTACCTCTGTGGGAGGGGACAAAAGGTGAGGTTGGGCCAGTTTCTGAGTGGTGATGCTGACTTGTCCTACGGGGTGCCCCAGGGCTCCGTCCTGGGACCAACCCTATTTCTTATTTACATCAATGACCTATGTAAGATGAAGCTTCATGGCACTAGGGTCTTATCTTATGCTGATGATACTGCCATGGTGATCTCCGGAAATTCATGGGAGTCCATAAAAAAGGACGCCGAACTTGCACTAGCCACTACCGCTCTCTGGCTGAGACAAAACCTTTTGACTCTGAACACTGCCAAGACTAATTTCATGTGTTTTACGATTACCACCAGAACTCAGCCACACCCCGATTTTGGTTTGCAAATACATACTTGTAATATACTCAGCAACAATAAATGCAATCAAATTCTGCTATGGGAGAGCGGCTTCTCCTGTCACAGGTGTTTGTACACTTAAAAGGCGAAGTCAACTTTAATTTATGTAGAACCTACTTATTATCAATAATAAACAAATTTTTTTTTCAACTATAGTAAATGACCCGCTCAACGTTTACAATCAATATTTTTATATGTTGAAGCCACGAGCCTTTAGTTTTCATAAACTAAATTATATAAACTAATTTCTATCTTAAAAAACGAATTAAAAATAAAAGAAAATAACTGAATCGGTCGATAACTTGACTCTGAATCGGGGGGCATTCCTTAAATAGTGTCCAACCAAGAAGTTCTAATTTGTTGCTGTTGTTTGTAAACATTCACGAATGGTTTCGAACGAATGGATCAAACAAGGGGCCTAATCGCTAACGAAACATTAATATAGTTTCGGTCAAACTAATGGGTCAAAATAACCTTCAATAATATTCTTGATTTTTTTTTCTTCATGGTGAATATCATATTAAAGAGTACAAAAATACATCAATATCTCTAATCGAGACCATGTTAGCTTGCCCGAAAATACGGACAATGTATATAGGTACCCTGGAACGTACTACCAAAATGTACAAAGTACCTACACGAGAAAGAGGGTCTTTGATGTATCGGCTCTGATTTCGGTAGCGAGCGGCTCTAGAGTATAAAAGTGAAATTATGAATGGCATACAGGTTGCTGTAGTTAACTATCGTAGTTTGCGTGACATAAAATCAAGATAGAAATACCATAGCTAAAATTCGATGGAAATAATGATGACGTCACAGAATCCAAAGGCAAGGGCATCCCACAAGTTCAGCCAGTCCTGACTACGTACGTACATTGCTATGGGCAGTGCAAGGGTTGAACTACATGTGGCAGTACTGAATGCTTGCTTCTATCCTACTTTATCAATTAGAACCATCATTTAATAGGCCGAGAAAGACTTCAGTACGTCTACCATGAGATGCCACTTTTAATTTCCGTTATCGTTCGCGTAAAATATTTGTATTGGGATTTCGTACAACGCCTCTGTTGAGTCGACATGGACCTAAAAACGGTACCATAACGTAGCAATAGCATCTTGGTGTAAGACAATTATTTTACGCGAACGACAGCGTAAATTTAAAGTGGCAATTCATGGTAGACGTACTACTGCGACTCTAGAACTAGAATGTCTTTCACGCTCGGTCCTGAGGGGTAAAATTTAAAATAAAAAGTAAGTAGTAAAGGGTAATTTACTGCTGCTAGATGTAGTTAAACCCTATGACACTAATTAGTTCAGTAAAAGAAATAATAAAATATTTGCAGGAGCATGTGAAGATGAAGCGGTTCTTCGTAAGCTTCCCAGAATGGTGCGGCCACAACAGGCCGTCAGACGACATGGCCTGTCGTCGCCAGTACCTGAGCAACCAACAGCGAGGCTTCGCCACAACTCAAATTACCATGTAATCAACAGCTTTTGTGGCCTCAATCTCTCTTCCAAAAACAGAAATTGTTATTTAAAACCATTTTATTTGGACATATAGGAAAAAGCAAATCTGTTATACTTCTGTATGTATTTGAGTATTTTTTTCAATAAACTTTATTACAAAATATCCATAAACTATAGTCTTATTTTCTTCTAACCATAAATCTTAAAATTGTTCATATTTTTTTCGTAGATAAACGCCTAATACTCTTTTTGTAATCACTATATTTTAACAATGTTAAGGACTTTTCTACGAATATTCGCAATCCTAAAACTCAATAGAATCCCAAAATTAAAATTCTAAAAAAAAGTTTCGGAGACCTATACTTCATTCAATATAACATTAGCGCTGTGTTCCAAAACGAGTGGAATTTCACACTGAGGAGTGAAAATCACTCCAACCCGTTCCAAATGTACCCCGAGTGAAACGAGGTTGACCGAGCTGTCACCCGACAGTTTCCTAGTTGTTTCGGAACGGGTTCTGGTGATGTTTATCACTCCGACAAGTACGAATTCTAGCGGTGCTGGTGGTGGTGCCCGATAAAATTCACCTGACAGCTGTCAAACGCAGGTTTTGGTCGGTTTGTCTCTATTTGACAAGGGTCTGCGAAAAGCGATTTGGAACCTAGAAGTAGGAAGCAGGGGTGCTAAAATGAATGACAATTTGCGTTTGACGTTGCCAAGACACGACGATGACATACCTGAGTATAACCTGGTAAAATTGAAAAGCCCTTCCGCCACAACGTATGAAGGGATTATGTAACCTTTTATATTTGGTAGGGTGATAGTGACAGCAAAAATGTGTTTGGCTAAAGACCCCTGCTTCTTTTAGGTTTTTACATCGACGGTTACGACGACGGATCGACTGATTTACGGTTTTTATATAGTTTGATGCAAGACAAAATAATTTATTTAAGCAAAAACCTCATAAATTCTGGAGTCAACTTTAAATGAGAACAATTATGTGGGTCAGCAGCTATGTAGATTTTAATAAATTCGACATAAATCTTTAAAGTAATAATATTTATTGTACTTTCACCACAAAGTGTAACCCTAAAAAGAACCCTTTTTACTTCTTTATTGATGATTTTTTATTTATTTATTTATTTTTATTTATTAACACAAAAATTGCAAAACATAACAGTATAAAAAACCAAATCATTGTACAATTTAACAACTACATATTCATTCATACTTCCCTTTCACAAAACAATATGATGAATGTGGGTATGTTTTATCTATGCTTAAATATGTAATTTTTAATTTGCGGAATGTTATTTAGGTGCTAACTTGACCCTTCTCATCACTAGTCACGGTATAATAGATTTCCGGAACAAGTGTCAGTTAAACTGTTTTATGGTTTTATTTCAATATTTTACTTCAACGATATTCTGGTAAAAACAATTTATTGTGCATTATTAGAATAATTAGGAGGCTTTCCATTTACAGCGGGTGAGTCGAAGCTTAGTTACGATCTAATCAACCTTAGGGTAAAGCATATGCATAGCTAGGTAGTCTGAAGTAATCCTTTTAATACTTAAGAATTCATGGAATAGGTTTTATACAAATCTTGCCTTATCGAGGCATAATTTTTGGTGGGTGAGTTTCTTTCCATCTATGTCTAGATTTCCTCAATTCAACCCAACTCCCATGTGCTTGTTGTCACCACGAGCAGCTGTGATGGAGCAGATTGGAAGATTTGTACATGAGACCTAAAGAATTCGTTCTCTATTTCTGTCGGCGTCTTTAACGCCGTTAAAGACGTTGTTGTTAGTTAGTTAGTTACTTCCTGTGATAACACATATTGTTACTTTCTCTCTTGATCGTGGGTGTTTGCCCTCTGCATGGCGTAAAGCCTTTGTCATTCCGCTTCCCAAAGTCTCTAGGCCTGACTCGCTCAATCAGTTTCGCCCAATTTCAATTTTACCTTTTTTATCCAAAGTCTTAGAAGCTGCTGCTCACAAACAATTATCCTCCTTTATTTACGCTAATAACCTCCTTAGTCCCTACCAGTCTGGTTTTCGCCCCAGTCACAGCACCACCACTGCTCTCATAAAGGTCACTGATGACATCAGAGCCGGCATGGAGGTGTCGTGCCTAACGGTACTTGTTCTTATTGATTTCTCTAACGCCTTTAATACCGTTAATCACGACATTCTCCTTGCTGTGCTCTCTTACCTTCGAATTTCCCCTTCAGCGCTTGATTGGTTTTCTTCGTATCTCCGTGATCGCTACCAAGCTGTTCGAGTTGGACAATCTCTCTCAGATTGGTCAGGTTTGGATACTGTTGTCCCTCAGGGTGGCATATTGTCACCTATGCTATTCTCAATTTTTATAAACGTTCTGGCTGGCGAACTTGGATGCCCCCACCATTTTTACGCAGATGATCTACAGATCTATAAGCAGGGAAAGACTGTTGAGATTAACAGCGCTATTGGACCAGTTAACCGCGATCTGGAGTGCGTTGTTGAGTGGTCTGCCAAATTCGGAGGAGTCAAGGTTAATCCTATCAAATGCCAAGCCATAATCATCGGTGGCTCACGACAACTGGCGAAGCTTGATATGAGTGCAGTTTCACCTATTGTAATGGACGGTGTTGTTGTTCCTTACTCCCCTTGTGTGAAAAATCTTGGCATTCATATGGACTGCTCTCTCAGCTGGACCAAGCATATTAGTGAAGTGAGCAGGAAAGTAACTGGGACTCTTCGCGCTCTCTGAAGAACTTTCTGCCGTCATCTACAAAGACACTGCTAGTGCAAGCCCTTATCTTGCCGTTGATTGATTATGGTGATGTCTTTCTCATTAACGTTTCACTGGAGCTTTTGAACAAAATGGATCGACTTCTAAAAAACTGTATACGTTTCATTTCCGGACTGCGCAAATATGACCACGTCTCTATTTTCCGCTCTAAACGTAACTGGATGCCTATCCGCCAGCGTAGGTCCATTCGAATTTTAAATGTTATCTTTTCTATTCTTTTTGATCCTAATTCTCCATCTCATTTATAAAAGTAAATTTCAATTTCTTCATTCTTAACATGGTCGTCAGCTGCGTTCTGAAGATACTCTTTCCCTTCTTACGCCCTCTCATTCTTCCGGTTTCATGTCTAGTTCTTTCGCTGTATCTGCGATTCGTCTTTGGAACAAACTTCCTGTTCCAATAAGAAAATCTATTAGTAAATATTGGTTTAAAGTGGCTGTTCGAAAGCATTACGGATCGGTGGTCACGCATTAGGGATGGGTCCTTGAGTCACTGTGAGGTGGATGTGGTTCAAAGTTAATACGAGGTTATTCTGAGGGGTTTATATGGCTATTATTAAGTTATTTTTTTTGTGGCAAGCAGTTGTTGGTTTGGCTGGTTCTATTTATATTATGTATTCTATTTATATATGTCAATTTTATCGATTTATGTTAAAGTTTATTATGTTGTTTTGGTATTTTATAATAATTAGCATCTGTTGTAGTTTTTGAATGTAATTTATTTAGTTTAATCTCGTGCACCGTGTTTAATTTATCTGTTCGATCGTGTGGTTGACTGGTAGAGAAAGCCCTTTGGCATTAAGCCCGCCAATTGTATCATTAATTTTGTGCAATGAAGAATAAATAAATAAATAACGCACTGAGTGACTGGGTTTGCATCGATTATAAAATATAGTATCTTTACATGGTCCCTGGTTTAAGAAACCCTTTGTAAATAATAAAAGTGATCTGAACTACTTCGAGCCTCGCAACCAATAGTTTGTAAAAAAAGTGTTTAACGGTCTCCTCGGCTCTTTGTCAAACTTGTCAAAACGTCTTCCTGTCATAATGTATAAATAAACATGACCAAAATCCACCGTGATAATCTTCAGTAAAATCTAATAACTAACCATTGTCCAACAATGTTTTCTAAATCTTTTTGTGAAAAAGTGTATTGAGAAATATTACATCCAAATGCATGGGATTTAAAATGACGCCGAAATCCTTGTGAGTATAAGTCGAGTACTTACATAAAGAGCCTGACAATATTTTTCTGCTAAAAGTCCTGAAAATCTTCATTGTTCCACTTTTTTAATCAAAGCAAAGAGCATCGTTCTTTAGCGCCTTTTCACAAGGAGAATACGTAACGGAAACAAACACCCAGCGTCGGCTAGCTAAGCTTTTTGAAAAGCATCTGTAGATGCTCCATACTTGAATGAAGAAGATCCTTTGACCAACAAAGGCAACTGCCAGGGGACTTTGAACACGCCGTGTTACAGACAGGCGCAATTCACACTTTGGCTTATTAAACGCCTGTTCATTTTATTATAGTGGGCTGCTGCATTGCTCATATAACTGTTGTAGGCGTACCTTCCGTGTCGTAGCTTTATTTAATTTTATCCTTTGCTATTCCGTGTGTGACACTGCCGGTTCAGACGCAAAAGGTTGTGGGTTGGATTCCCTCACAAGAAAAATAATACATCTTGACGTGCCTAAGATTGCCTCATAGCAAAAGACCAACACGCCACAAAGCAGCTTAGGGCGTTATGTGGGAAGGAAAATTGTCTGTGGCGTTGTAGAGGTCCTGTAGTGTGCAGGTGGTACACACAGGGCACGCAGGGCACGTAGGGCACGACAATAGGTGTTTTATCATCTGTGGACAGATAATTATGTAGAGTCTGGATGTTTGTGGTACCTTTTGTGGTTTCTGATTTCCATTAGGAAGGGAAAACCTTACTTTGGGATCAGAGATATGTACTTGATGTCTAAATTTTTTTTTGTTTGGTACTTGTGAAAGTTATTGTATCGTCACCGTTAACTAAAAGACGTCCAATGACGTCCGTTGCTGTGAATATGCTTATGTGAGGTTGGCTTGTTATTCTGAGCCGATGTACTTTACAAAATATTATATATTGTTGCAGGTTCCCGGAGAATAATGTTCATCTTTATCCTATGGTACGTCGCCATTGCCTACGGATTTTATGCGTAAGTGAAATATTAAATTTCTTTCTTCATAAGTATAATTTTAACAGGTAACAGGTGTTGTCTCGAGCGGTAATTGAACCCACATCTCTCGTGATCTCGGTGGCTTTCTTGGCCATCAGACGACCGAGACCTTGACTAGACTTAGCGAAAATGTGACTAGCATTTTACTGTAAGTAGTTTAACTATTTGGACTTTTTAGTCTGTGTTCCCCCATATCAATGTGTCAGTTTGCTTGTCCTGGCCTGGGTGGCACGGAGCCCAGCACGGTGGGCAGGATCACTAGGCATTGCAACAAAAGATCATTCGTTTCGAGGTAGTAGCAGGCCTCTGTCACTCCGAGTACTTGCCCGCGATAATTACCTACCAGCCGCCGGGTCTCCCAAGACTCATTTGGCAGTTGGTTGTCAACAGCCGCGTAGAGCATTTGTACGCGATTGTTGTAAAACTTGCGATTGAACTGACGCGATGGACGTACTGTTATAGTACCTACTGACTACTGACATCTATAGGGAAAGAGGTAGCTCTGTCAATATAGGTATGCCTGTCACATGACAGCACGCATTTAAAATTGACAAAATTGTGATTTATCTGTTACGTTAGTAACTATTAAGTTATCTGTGGTAGTCGTTTTAGTAATTTGGATACTTACAAAACTAACTATAGGTTTGCCTTCTGGCAGTAAACTCGAGAAATGAGACGACTCAAAAAGTCAACACAGGACAAAGCGTAAACAACGATTGTGCTAAAGTCACGAGACGTGATTCCAAAACAGAACAACAAATAAATGCCTCGGGAAATGTGGATTTCGGAAGCTATAAACATTTTTACGCACGCGATCCGATCCATTGGCGTGACTCACCAATCTTACAATAGCTGAATTCAAATGGTAATTGACTTTGACCTTGGTATTGACTTACGTGGGATGGTTTTATTTATCGTCTTTTGCGATTTTATCCCTTAAAATGTGCCCCAAACCGATAAGGATTAATCAATTTACCAGCCCGATGAGCGCTGAGGTTTGGAGCGCGGCAGAAATAGCATCATGGGTAGCTAACAAATATCAATTTTGTAAAATAAAGAAATAAAATTTACCTATTCAATTTATATTTACTTTAAAAAATAAAATGATGATACTTTCGACTTTCTAAGTACCTACGTAAGGGATTTAGTCAATTGTAATGGAATATAATATTTTTTTGTGTGTTATGGATGGCTCTTTCATATTTATTATTCCAATAACTCCGTAGCGACGTAACAAGTAGGTGCTTTGTCATAATTAAATGTGTTTATTTTCGTCACCAATGCCACACAGCGCCGATGGTTCCAACCATCGAAGCATTTAATTACTGTGGCCCTTTATATCTCGAAGGCCTTGAATAGCCCTGAATGCTATTTATTTCGCTGAAGACTTTGTCATTGATCTGTCTAAATTGCTTCTTTCCAATGCATCACACACAGATAGATGCACAGATCACTTACAAAGATCGTAAAAATGAGAGTGAAAATTGTGAAGTATGTTTTGAAATTCCTTAATAACGGCATCTTTCTTCTTACTAATATTATAAATGTGAAAGTTTGTGAGTAGATATGCTTATGTACGAGTATGTTGCTCTGGGCTAGCCCCCCGGATTGCTTGAGTTTTACAAAGTTGTCACTTTAGCAAATAAATACTACAGGATACCCATTTTTCAGGACTGCTTTTTAGGTTTTCATTGCATTTGTAAATATGAATAGAATCTCACGAACTTTTCTATTTTCTCGTATTCACTTAAAATAACTAAAACCTTCAGAGTTCTTATTCCGTAAGTTTTAATTTGGCGCTTAAATCTTGGCGTGCTCCGAAGAGTTGTTGTTTGCACAAATAAAGCCGGCTCGAGGAGAAGCAGCATATAAAGGTATGTGAATTTCTTGAAAAATGCTTAACTTTCCTTTTTTTAGTTTTATCACGTTTAATAGAAGAAAACGTACAAAAATTATGACTAAATAAAGATAAACGGTTACTGCTGAGGACCACTGTTGAGGTTGCTTGCAAAGCCAAAGATGTATGTCAAAGGATTTTCAGACCGTCCAGGGAAAGGAACTGCAGGACGTCTAGCTCTCAGAAATTCATGGTGGATTGTTATAATCAACAGACATCTTTGGCCTATAATCATAATTCAACGCATGAAGACACTATAGCAGGCAGCTATTTACAAACTATTGAAATATATGAACAGATACCCTACTGAAACAGAACAACCATAACTAATAATGTTATAGGTATCGTCCACAATCGACTTTTAGTCATAGACGCTGCCCCTGACCATCTTTAAGCGTTCACTGATAAGCGAACTGAAAATACCCATTAAGGAAGGGGAGGTGAACTCTTGTTAGAATTCAAACGCCAATTAACGCATAGAGATGAATTTAACCACGACATTTATCGCACTCATGCTTATGATGTTGATTCCATACTTAGGCTAAGCTAGTGTGTCTAGGTAGGGTCAAACATGGTAGGAGCCTAATGCTGTTAACTGGAATGCTTGAATGCTTTAACGGTGGTTTCCATCCCCAGAGAGGTAGCCGCGTCATGGTTAAATACGGTAATTTTTTCACGATTTTTCTACTGATAGGTATTCCAAATCGCCAATAAGACGTCTAACGAAGTATTGTCAAGCATACTTCTACAGACTATTAATTCATATTCCTTTATTTTTCTTTACCTACGAAATCATTCAAATATTTCGAAAACTTTCGACTAAAATTATCCACGCTCCAGCCCAGTTCTAGTGCTCTTAGCGCTCCTCCAAATCTAGGTCATGCTGGCAGAGTTGCGTAACAGGAGGTGTTCCCCACACCCCTGCTGGGCTGGGGGTTGGAATCCGGCCCGCGGAGGTTTTCCGAAGCGGAATTGTAGCGACCTTCGCGTTGGCACGAGGCAGCACTGAAAAACATATTCAAATTGTGTTCCAATTTGAAATTGCTTATTATTGAACTGATAACTGCCTATTAGATTTGCCAGTACTGAAAGGTTACAAATGTATTTAGTATATTATTTTTTTACTATGTAATATCCTGACACAGACTGTCACAGACACAGGAAGACAAATAAATCGGTGGCTAATGAGTCGGAAAAGCCCAAAGAGATGATTACTTACTCAATGTTCACATCGCTATGTTACTTAGGCATATAAATTCGTTCTGTGCTAATTTATCATAAAATTGTAAAGAAGTTTTAAGTTCATCTAATTTTCTTGTAATTAATTATGGAGTCTCAAGTTTTATGTTTCTTATTCCTACAATCATCCAGTTTTGTTAACTAACTTATTTTCGAGCTTAATTGCTACTCGGCAACTGTACATAGGCTTATTAACTCGGGCATGCTCAAAACGTAAGAGTGCTACATTTGTGTTATTTAAACATTTCTAAGATGACATGATAATTTAAGCGTTATGTAAGTAAAATGCGATGGAGTATACTGCCATGGTTTCACCATGTGAATTAGAAGCGCTTCGAGATTCAGTTACTTGCTTAAGCTCTTTTTGTACTAGAGCTTGTTGGAGCATCTGAATGCCAGCAGTTGTATTCGCTCCCGCGGGGGAGGGTATTGCATAACGCAATATCGACCATACCGCCTGACCTTTAGAATGAGCTATATCTTGCCCTAGTTCTACCTGCTATTACTGAAGGCTGCAATGCTATATGACTTGGAGTCTGCGCACAAATCAGTTAGGTAATTTTCAGGGTTCTCGTGCTTGGGTAGTAGATCCTACATCAGCATACATGCATGCAGCTTCTTAGCAGTCTAATGTATAGGTATACTATATATATATAATATATTATGTAGTAGGAATACCATGCAACTTCGGCCAATATTTGTCGCATACAATCGCATCCATCATAATTATTATTGGCAGCCTCCATAGATCCACCCGTCCACCAAACGGGTGGCGTTGCAACGCTGTATTTGCCTTTGAATGAGTTTATCCCTTTCTTTGCGCTGAGTGCCCCGTCCAGGGTCGCTACGTCGTTAAGGGCTAGTATTCCTCCACTTCTTTTGACTCTGACTTTTGTTTTCAGTTCACTTCTACAATTATCATATCTGCTGTAGTAAGAAAAGTTCAGAACGCAATCGTCATTTAGCACTAACCACTTTCATCCGAAGCCCGAGAGGGTTTGCTCTTTTTTGTTGGAACTATATTATTATGTTATATGAACATGCTGTAGAATTGTCGTATGTTTGGTATAGCTGCTTTAGAAGGTCGCGTATCGACCCAGTTGCATTGCATAACTCTCTGGAAGCTGCGCTCACTGCGGGCTTCCATTCAGCTCAGCGAAAAAATCCTGGGGCCTTATTACAATCCCTTATAACTTGTCAAGTTCGTTCCTCAAACTGAGCGTAGCGAGCAATTTCGTATTTTTTTCTTTCATTACCAGCCAGTCAGCGGTTATCTGTCAATAATGCATCTTCTTGGATGAATATTTAGAAAATTGCCCGCTACCTCAGTTTAGGCCTAGAGAATTAACTTGGCTGGCTATAAGCGATTGTAATAACCTCTACCATGAGTGTTTGCGCTTAAACTATTATACATATTTGCTTATCCAACTTCAAACATCGTTATAAGTTCCTTTTCTATTAACTACAGGCGCTGTACCAATTAAACACATTACTACAGACGCTAGCGACTATCGTCTGCGTAAACTCATCTTAGGGCGCTCGCTCAATCCAAAGTTATTTTTCCCAAGAATTTTACTTTAAGGCTTTTTGTAATTTGGTAATGATGATTTTTAAAATAGTAAAAACTCTTTCAAAAATTATTCATAAGTACAATTTTAAATTAATAATAATAAAAATACAATTTCAACTTTGTTATTAAACAAATATTTTGTGTATTGGTTTTGTCTTGCTTGGGTTCAATCCTGCGACTTTTGTGGATATGGCTTTTGATCAAAAATAATATTAGCAGCAGAACTTTCATCTGACCTGAATATGCTCAACATCCTAAATAAGAGCATGTTTAGGTCAGACGTTTCAAATGTATAATATTATACATTTATACATTTGGTACAGATGTAAAATTATAAATAGATCTGTTTAAATTAAATTTTTCTACAGTTTAGAAGTTGTTTATTTTTGCTACCTTAATATAAGGCGTCATTTGTGTGTCTGAGAGTTACTAGAAATAAATAAATAAAACACACCACTTGCCATGGTCTCGAAGGAGGGATAAACAACAGGGATATTGTGGACACGAGGTGCCAGACAAGGAATTAAGCCAGGGGTGTTTCCCAGCACACCCAGACCCGAGTCAATTTAGAAAAGACGTTTCCTGAATTGACCCGACCGTAAATCGAACCCGATACACCACGCAAGTCAACGCGAGAAACTGCTATTTAAGTATTATTGTGAAATTATGCTTCTTTTTGTTTGAGTTCCGCTCACCATATCTACTGACCGGTGGAGTTGTTTCATATTTTATTTCATATTTATTTATTTGCTTGTCACATGGTTTACCGATGGAATAATAAAAGCCAATACATTAAACACATGACACCCCGCTGGGGCACCGCAGTATAGATTAAGGAAGGCGTCACACAAAGTAAATCAAATAAAGACAAGTCCCAGGAAACAAACAAAAGGTACAATACAACCATTACTAAGCATTATCCGCAAAGAACTCGTCGAGTGCATAGTATGCTTTTCCTTGTAAACACCACGCACCGGTGCGTTTTTAAAATTGATTTCCAAATGTCTTCTTTATTCGGCAGTGAATGAGTACAAGCCATCAGCAGCTACCAGCAGTGGGCGTTTGGTAAAAAATACTAAAGAACATAATACTTTTCGTAGTTTAAGGTTCTTTGGTATGTGCAAACATGTCCAGAAGTACTGATTTGTTCATTTTTCATCACTGTCTGCGGCTTCCTTACAAGGGCTTCCGCATTTGGTTCTCGTTATTTACGTGTTTTCCTGAATCTCTCTTTCGACGGTAAAAGTAAAGTAAAAAGTAAAGTAAAAAAATCATTTATTCATTTAAGCTTGTACAAAGCACTTATGACATGTCAAAAAAAGTATATAAAAATAAGAATAATAAACGTAAATAAAATAGTACAATATTAGTACATATTGTGAATATACATAATGTGAATCTACCACCGGTTCGGACGTTGCTTCTTATCGAGAAGACTCCGGCAAGAAACTCGATAGTTACTCTTTTGAACTTTGTTTTACAAAAAATAAATTCAGAGTACAGTCAATGAGAGTAGAAAAAAGAACACAACATTAAGTAAGTTTCGGCATTACCTTTTTTTCAGATTCAATTCTAATTTCTCCATTCATCTAATTTCGCCTATTTATATGACCTTCATCGAACTCATGTTTTTCTGGAATTTGGCTGTTTTGCAGCCAATACTAGTTTTTCCGAAACAAAGGGTCATTAATGGCCACTTATATTCATTCTTTTGATGTTTAAGTGCAGGAGTGCGATTAAAAATATAACAGTCCTTGTCAGAATCTGACCTTCTAGCAATATTCAACCTTCAAACCGGGCTTATATTGATGTAGCTTGTTCAGTAGACCTCACAAAAGGCCTCATTAAGCTCAGCTGACTTGCTGAATGTCAGCAGGGGAGGGAATCCAGCGGGTGGTGTTACGCAACCCGGTCGATACCCCGACCTTCCGCAAGCCCTGCTTCGACTAAGTACCTACGTGGCTCTTGTATAATTCTGCGGGTCTTTATACAGACGTTCTTGTGCACTATAGAAGAAGTGTCAAAGATACCAGACTGTTAGGAATAGAGAAACCAGTGAAGCGTTCCACACCTTAGCGTTACGCATATTAAAAGTAGAAGCAAGGTGTGTGTTTCAGGTGTCAAGTAATGCCTCTCTTTGGGAAAAATGTCCCTTTTCTAGATACTTACACTAGTAGATACTTTACTTCGTATCGATTCGGATTGGTTTGTAGGACTTCTGAAATTAACTACTCACGTACCTAATCACTAAGCACGTAATCCGATCATTGAATTTAGTCAGGAAAACTAATAGTAATAGGAATATTATGAAGTTTCACGGTGTCTGAGCAAAGGTCAAGACCGTTCTGCAATTTCAAGCTTTACTAAGGCTCCTTATAATGTGGCGAGCTATGCTACCAAAGAAACATCAGTCAAGATGCTAATAGCACAGAATAAAATAAAACCAATAGTTTGTTTTCGTTCTAGATTTTACAGTGTTTTACCATAATTCTTATTTATCTAGTTTTATTTGCCTCATTCCCGAATTCCTCACGTTATGCGAGTTGGAGCGGTTGGCTTGTTTCCAGTTAGTTATCTCTACACTACCGACACTACTTTGAGATCCGCGCGTAAGGTGGGTATATATGCACACCAAATGTCTGCTTACGTTGGTTCTGTTGTATCACAGTGTTGAACGTTACCAACATATAAGTGTCCGCAGCTAGAAGGAATATAAACCATTTCAGGGGTCTGATTTTACCAGACGAGTAATTTTTGCGTGTTTACGAGTACAGTACGGTGCAATGCGCGCGCGCACAATTTATGGAGAGTGCCGATGCCGTGTAGGCACGGCGCGGTTTTGCTTTTTGATTTTATTTTATTGTGTGTAGGAAAATAAATATTTTAAGATGTAAAAACAGCACGGGCTCGGCTACACAATGAATGCATTTTCAAATTCTTGTTACACCATAACATAATAATACAAACTGACGAATAAGAAACTGGCAATGGTATTGTTTGTACCTAGATGAGATTTCCATATTCTTGGATATAAAATATGATATCTTATCTTATCTTATTTAGCTTAAATTACGTAAAACCACGTAAAAACAACCAGACAGTAATTGATACTGTTTTTTTGTGCCATTGTCGTGACACATGAGAAGCTTTGTCGACTTCAGGGGCACAGTCACCACCACAATCTATCAATCAATCTATATTTTAATATAATATTGCTAGCTATCGTTAGCGCCGCGATTGATGTCATCAAGTAAATGATAGTTGAGAATCACCTTCTTCGTTAGACTACGAGATCCTCGTATATCCACCAGGTGGGATTGAAATTAAGACAGCAGAACACAAAAAACTTTATTTTTTTATTTTTAAATGATAATAAATAATTTAACAATGACATGTTCTATAATTTCCTCATTATCTAAAAAAAAAACGTTTTTTGAGTTCTGCTGTCTTAATTTCAATCCCACCTGGTACGTTGGCGCATTGGTTCTAGTTGGTTTCTTTTTGGGCCTAGACCGATTACGTGACGTCAATCTATGGGAAAGGACTCGGCAAGGTTCAGCAGTAGACGCCTTATAGCTGCAAATGATGGTGACGATGAAGATAATCTTGCACTTTGATTAGTATTTATATGAATCTTTCTTGTCAGTGTGAATTACTAACCATGTAACCATGATGCCTCATCATGACCTGATTTAAAAGTGCCTTAAAATAAAGTAGTACACTACGTGTAAATTTGTGGATTTAAGCACTTCAGTCTTTCTCTTATCTGAAGATATCAAAACCGAATCTTGTTACAACACACACCATTTCCTCTTTAATCTCTAAGCTTACGCCAGAATTTTATTGGCTTCACCAACAAGCGGTCGGTAATTGGCTGGCGATTGATTTAGCAACTATGTATTCACATCGCTCAATTTGAACCAGAGTGTTTATACCAGAGTCTTAAAAGTAATCGAAATAAGCAGTCGATTTAGTTTTTGGCTGACCACGACTTATTCACTTTATTGGTATTCAAATAAACGTTTAATCTACTGTATCTAATTCTCTTTTTGGATCTAAGAATTTACTAGCAAACCTGAGTTTTTTATTTAGCTGACGAGCTTATCTGTTAGAGCCGTTCTCGTATTTCGTTTATACTATAAAAAGACTCTTTAGTCAGACTCACTCTGACATTGAAACGCAAATTGAACGAACAGACGAGAAATCTACTTTCTTCTTCCTAGCAGCAGACTTGTTCTGTGATGTTTCTTGGAAGGCCTGACCGCATGCTAAATTAATAAGGCACACTTCTTTTTTGTAGGTATACGATTAGAACACTATTAAACATATCTGAATTTTATGTTTAAGCTATGGTATCTACATAGAAAAACAACAAAAAAATCGCATTTATTTATTCTTTTAATGGATATAAGAATAAACTTTCACTTTTCTCATTTGCAGAGATATGTGTCATTGACACTAATATAGCATAGGGGTACCATAAACATTTGACTATGTATAAGTACATAATTACCATAACAGCAATTACGTCATGTTACAAGGGAGCCAGGAGAGCGCACATCATGCGGGCGACACGCGACGCGGGAGTCGATTAACATTAATTGCCTGAATGCGTTGATATTAGAAACATTGGACTTCTGATACTAACACACTATTGCAGGGCTGATGAGTTAGGCTCACTTTTATAAATACGTTGATGATTGTTCTGGAACATGTTTACCTTACAAAATGAGTGTCAAAAGGCAACTTACTTAGAGGCAACAACAACAACCACAGCTGAAGCATTACATTTCAATTATAATGACTGTGACGTTCCGTTTGAAGTGTAGTTTTACGACTTCATGTTTCTTGAACATAAAGGGAGAGGAAAAAACTGCCATGGTCACTTTTTCCTATTGTTTTGTGCCTTTTCAATAGAGACTTTGATTTTACTTGCAGTATTTTCCTCGTTTATTTCAAATGACTTGGCACCAAAAATGTTAAATATGTTTTTGCGTTAATTGTGTTTGCGTAAATAAATTAATTTCTATGCTGGCGATGACCTGTTTCCTACCACGCCTTCAGGTGGAAACTGACTGCCAAAACACACGAATGTATTTTATGATGTTTGAGCTGCCATTTCTCCCAGTTTAATATTTGTAGTTTTCCATCAATTGTGAAGTTCATAATAAATTAGTGGTTTACATTGGGTAAAGTTTCAATTTCGACTAAAGTACTAGAGGTGCGAGTCTGTGTTTTGTGTCATTTTCAGTACGAACTTACAACACTCACAAACCGTTATTCGCTTGCACTGTATTTTAAACCAAGGAAAATATAAGGGACTTCATTGACTGTGAAAATTGTTCCATCCAATCTTTCAAATAGGTATGAGTAGGATGTGTTTGTTTGTTGACTTAGTTACTCATAATTCGCATGCCATCATTTCTCGAACTTCATAAAAATTGTTCATTGAGGTAGCGTCGTGGCCTAGTGGTTAAGCACTCCAACTCGGATCGCGGATCGTGTGGTCCCGAGTTCAAATCTGGCCAGAACCAAAATCTTTGTGTTCATTGTGTAATATCCGACTAACTCTCCGGTGATGGGAAACATCGATAAAAAACCAAATCGACCCGGATAGCGGCGGAAGGCTCACCACCTACCACGTTGGGTTCTAATACTATTGGTGAAAAGTGGGCTTCCGTTCCCCATGACGGCAACAGTCACTAGCCTCTGACTACCCGTACCCGTACCCGTTTGGGATAAAGTCGTGATGGTATGTTATATTATGTTATTTATACCATGACCATTTTGATGACAGTGGAAGAGATTTAAAAGTAGTGGGAAACTTACAAGCAAGCATCATAGTAATCTTGAGATTCTTTCTTATTATCGCCTTTGGAACAAGATTGCCTAATCCTAGAATTACTCCAATCTGATCTTGACCTTGATATCTGTACATGTCTCTTCGATGGTTAATAGATACGAACAAAATTCGCTAGAAATCGTCCATTTTGTTGAACTTGTGTAAAACAAGTCTAATATCTATTGCTAAAGCTGCGTTTCACTTACAGTCTTTAACCGTCATGGTGATGCCCTTTTTACTTCACTATCGGCATGTTAATAAAAGGTTTATTTGTTAAGTAGGTTTTAAGAAGTTGTGTTTTTACTTTGCTGACTAAAGATGGCAAAATAAGTCTACGCTGTTTGTACACATCAGTTTAGCGTCAGAAACCCTTTACAGCCAGAAACAACACCTAATTTAGAAACTTTTCTGATGTTCTGCTGACCTAAATGATACCGTGATAGTATGACTGTATGACTCAGTGAACTCAGATTATAAGACCGACATTGTTTCATTCTGCGTCCTTTTATTGCCAAGGCCATCATCATTCTTAGGTGATATTTTACTTCCACAGATTAATGAGCATGAAACATAAAGACATGCATGGTGTCTAGCAAATTTTCCGAAATTAAATTGTATGGCTAGACTATTTAGTTACTCAAAACTACTAGTTATGTTTGTTTAGAAAAATTGAGCCAGCCTTAACCTGGCAAAGGATTCTAACAAACATTTTTCAAAACTGCTACTAATACATTGCCTTCGTATAATGAAACCGTAACGGACTAATAATAAAATGTATGCATTTTATAGTATTTATAGTATTTTAGTATTTTATAGTATAAAGTAAACCTTTACCTTATCGAAACTAATACAATGATCTATATTTTTCTATTTGACGACACGGTTGGCGTAGTGCGCTGTAGCACGGTTTCTCACCTCGATTTCCGTAGTGTCCCGGGTTCGATTCCCGGTCGGGTCAATTTAGAAAACGATCTTTTCTGAATTGACTCGGGTCTGGGTGTGCTGGGAGACGCCCCTAGCTTATTTCCTTGTGTGGTACCTCGTAACACAGGGATATTGATCCCTACTTCGAGACCCATTACAAGAGGTGTGTTGTCTGGCGCATATTTATATATTTTGCCGTAATTTCCTACAAAAAGATACTCCTTTTACACACAAAATAGTTACTCACCTTCTTGCGCAAAAGTTTCTATAGACGATATTCAACTAAAGAAACATATCAGAAGAAGTAAAAGAAACAAATAATCTGGAAATGGCAACCATTATATTCATGACATACCAAAGTGAAAAGTTTGACAAATGGCCGAGCTGAATTAGTATTTGATTCGGTTCGCCCCAGGAGCCCTCACGCAGTACCGACTACCGAGTCGCGCAGGACGTCCCTGCGCGAAGCAAGCGCAGACTTTGCAACCATGATTCACTCGGATAGGGTTGATCAAACAAAGTTTAAAGTCTTTCTTCTGTAATCTGTGGTTCAAAGCTGAATGGGAACGAAATGCATCGACTATTAAACGAAATTTAGTAGTTATCAATTGGGATTCGGCAGAGACTAGTTTATTCGCTTCCATTTGTTGCTCAAAAAGTCTAAGAATACATTTAACTTGATTGTTTGATAAAAAATTTTTGGGAACATGGTCTTGATGAGCGATAAGTTCACCAGTGAAACATAATAAAAACACTGTAAGTAACGGCCATTTGTAATCAGTAAACATCTAAACTAATATTATGAAAGGGAAAGATTATGTTTGTTTGACGAAGTCTCTCGTTTTTTCACGAGCTGCCCCAACCCCAACCGTTATCATATCTCGCCCGCTTTTCTCGGACTTGATTTACATAATCATACTATTATTTTGCACAGATTTTTTTGTTTAATCATAATAAAATATGGCCTATATCACTCCTGAATAGTTTAGCTTTCTGTTATAGTACAATCATTTTACGAGCGCTTACGCTCTTATTACCGAACAATAAAGTTTAATTTCGATAGATTCACGCGCGCTCGTGATTTGCAAGAAACTAAACTTGAAGAACTATAGTAAAATAATTTTCACGATCGGATCAGTAGTTTCGGTGCCCATTCAAAACATTCAAACAATCAAATCTTTTCTCTTTATAATATTAGTATAGATAGTATAGATAATTATTTTACTTATATTATTAGCTCAGCCCTACACATACCGGATGAGAGTTAAGAAGCTAATCATTGAGACAGACGGACAGACTGCCTACAGCTTCTACATGACTGTCATACTGACGCTGGTTGTAATTGAAAAACTTTCTACAAGAATATTTTGCTTTCTGGGGACTAGTTTGAAAAGTAAAGTAATTTGGACTTTAATTCGAGACACATTAACTAGTATAACGGTACAAATTCAAAGGGTATTGAGGAATGTCGTTTTGAAGTCGTTATATTATATACGAGAAGTAAACAACTCATCTTATTTTAACAAATACTTGATATAAACGAGTATTGTAGCCACATTGTACGTTTAGTGAACATTTGAAGTTATGCAAGAATGAGCCATTGAGCATGCGCATGCCGTCATTTTATGATTCATAAACGTGCTTGTTTGTTTGTAAGATTATGTCTCTTCCTGCGATTGGGAAACAAACGTTCCTTTTGATGTACTGCATGTCTAGAGAACATACCTCATCTGTTGGGTATCAAATTAAGTTTTTATCTTTGAATAATCTTAATGTCCTTTGTGCTTTATTTTGTCTGTATCAACATTTTTTATGTGTGGAAATTGTCATGTAGTACACTCAACTCAAATAACTTTATTCAAATAGCCTGTATCAGTACTTTCAAAGTTCAAATTATATTTAGAATTGAGTTTTTCCTTTGTAGCACCGATATTATTTTGTCTCCCTAAGGACTGTTTCATAAAAACTAATTGATTAATAAATCATGAATAAAACAGTGATTACAATCTGTTTGTGGTAATGGAAAAGTAAATCGTAGGAAGAATATTCAAGTGAGTACCTATGTACTTGAATAAATATACAATATTTGTAATCAATTTGATAACCCAACTTATGTTACTACTGACATTCGGGTTATCAGTTTTGGAAATGCAATTCCGTTTCTTTAAATTGAATGATTTGGATAATTGGTACAAGCAGAGTTATCGGAGCAACGAGAGTTAGGTACTGACTGAGTAATAAAAAGGTTAGGAGGTTAAGACATGTTCGGTCAATAAGATAATGTGGGTTATTAGCAAAATCAATTAATTGTGATAGCGTATTGATACTGGTTTTAGTCGGTCTTATAAACTGAATTACCTGCTTTAGATGGTAGCAAGGTGTCTAAACAATTTACCCAATGAAAAACAGTTTAAGCTCTTTTTGGCGGGTTTTGAGTGCAAGGTCATAATTTTAATGAATTTACTAGCTAAGGAGAGATATATTTGTGTAAATGTGTTCCTGATTTGCTATTAACTTGGGTCTCTTTTAAAGTGCAGCCATTTAATTGGCACACACTCACCACCATAGACCACATACTTAGTAACTCAGTAATATTTGCCTAACTATAAGTTGTTTTGCGTAATGTGAGGGACATCTTCATTAGCAAGCAAAGCAATAACGAGATGTTCGTTCAATAAACTCTAAATCGTCCTTGGAATTGCTTTGCGAGCTTCATCAGTGCAATTATTGTCCCATATAATACGTCAGTTGTTTTTATCAACCATACAAAACAAAACGGCATTAAATAACAAAAAAAAAACCAACTTCAAAAAAAACTATTCCAAAACAAAGCACTAAAAAGTAAAGAAATAATTGCGTAATCTTGTAAAACTGATACGTTAATATAATGTAGGTACAATTATTGTTATTGTTGGAGTCGGTGTCAGCCAAGGAAACACTACAATATACCTATTTCTTACATATCACGTTTACGTATGTATGTGGGTAGTTACAAACCTACATTGGCTGACACCGACTCCAACAATAACAATAATTTTACCTACATTATATTAACGTATAAGTTTTAGAAGAATACGCAATTATTTCTTTACTTTTTAGTGTTTTGTTTTGGAATAGTTTTTTTTGAAGTTGGTTTTTTTTTTGTTAAAATTTTTGTTTATTTCTTGATTTTCACTTATTTATTTTATACATCGAAAAAGTATCGTCCAATTGCTCCTAAGAATTGGAGAGTTCCGTTACTTTGTCATGGATCCCATAATCAGAACCTAACACTAATCAAACTACCCTTAAAGTATATCCTTTCCAATAAAAAAAGAAGCATCGAAATCGGTTGGCGTGATAATGAGTTATTCGTCCATTTTCGCGCATATGGTTTATCTAGATTTAAGACTTATATGGTATTCCCATGGATGCCACTATTAGAACTGGACCAAATTAAAATGGGACCACACGGGCAGCATCAGCTTTCAAATAAAAAAAGAATTATCAAAATCGGTTGGCGTAATATTGAGTTACCCGTCCATTTGTCGCGCATTTTGCCTATCTAGATTTACTCGTAAGACTTATATGGATTTCCCATGGATGCCACTTTCAGAACTGGACCAAATTAAAATGGGACCACACGGGCACCATCAGCTTTCAAATAAATAAAGAATTATCAAAATCGGTTGGCGTAATATTAAGTTATTCGTCCATTTGTCGCGCATTTTGTCTATCTAGATTTAAGACTTATATGGCATCTCATGGATGACTGTCAGAACTAGACCAAATTAAAATGCGACCATTCGGGAAGCACCAGCTTTCGAATAAAAAAAAGAATGATCAAAATCGGTTAACCCAGTCGAAAGTTATGAGGTAACAAACATTTAAAAAAAAAACATACATTTGAATTGAGAACCTCCTCCTTTTTTGAAGTCGGTTGAAAACAAATCGATCATTTATTTGAACACCGACTCATTACTGTATGTAATTGCATCCTCGGGACTGGAAAGACTCAATTCATGCAGTACCTATATCTCGAAATTTTACACTACTTTTCAAATTCTGAAAAATGGTATGATTAGAGGCGTTCACATAAACCTTCACATGAGGGCACTTCATGCTTCTGACATAAGACCCGTTTTGCAATCGTTTTGTAAACATTCACATCAAGAACGAGTATGTACTTTGAGAATTCTCATTTTGCCGTCAGCTTCCTGGATTACCGTAGATTTTTTTACTTGTAAAAGCCCATGGATTTGATGCATGCGGCAGAAGTGGCAAGCCCAGTCCTGCTCCCACATTATGCTACATACTTTAGCTAAATGATGATTTGATGGACACAGCGCTGCAAAATTACTTACAGCTATTTGCATTGATATCGAAGTCACAGGCCAAGCCTTTTTACAGCATCCTGTAAAATAGCTGTAAGTGATTTTGCAGCGCTGTGTCCATGATTGAGATTATGTGGGACCACTCCTTCAGTTTACTTGTAATGGCTGCGTGGGAATGGGCAGAGGGCGTGACGGTGCACCGCTTTTGTGTAGTGATTAAGACCGTTCTCATAACGATTCTGTACATCCGACATGAAATTCTTGGATGGTTTTAAAGATCTGTTGTTGTAAATTACTAATTTTACGAGACAGTTTTAGTTACAATCATTGGAAGGAAAGACTGTTTGAATTCTGAAGTAATTTTAAGGCTCTTGATTAATTTTGCCAGGTTCACATTTTCCTTGCGAAGATCGTTTACCTACTTGTAACAAAATTAAGAAGGAGTACTTAAATGTTCAAAAAAGGATGATGTTGAAGTTCTTCTGTCTTATGCTCGTCACATTAGACATAAATATCAAGATCTTGCTCGTGAATTGTTTTGAAAATATGTCTGCATTCAAAATTATTCCACAATATATCACCAGAAAGAAAATTCCGTGCATCCTGATATTGCGCTAACTCGTTCGACCTTGCAGAGCTACTGCCATCATTCACATCATTCGCTGCTAATTCTTTATGGAAAGACCATGTGTGGAATTTGATGGGAACGTATCCACATGTCTTGTCGGTTAGTACTTTAATCGATAATATATCGACGACTTAAGTGTTTAATTTAGCGTAGGCCTTGGAAGAAATTGATTCTGTTCATAGAAACGGTGACTGCATTGCTGGTAACCACCACATATTATGTGACTCGTACCTTTAAGTAGGCAGGTAAAAATGGTAGAATAACATATTTTGATTTTTATCATCAAAATACGTATTCTGTTGACTAGGTGGAAAGCATATCAACCGCAGACTCTCTTGGTTGCCAGTATTACTAGCTTCCATTGGAATTAAGCGTCCCAGCTGGAACAAAATCAATGCTCAGGGGGGTGGTGGCAAGCGATGCTTTTAATACAAACCTAATAAAAGTTAAACCTTATGTATTTAAGAAAAAATTAAGGATATGTTTTTATAAGTAGTGTTAAGGAATATCTACAGAGTTTTGTTCAAAGTTATATAGAAAACCAGCTAGTTTATTAAACATTCACACGTCTGCATGCAGACCGAATACAATGGACAATTTATGCTATATTTTAAGACTTTTTTGACATGTATTCTCGTAAATAAATATTTTGACTTTGACTTCAAGATGAATCTGTCTTCTCGATAATACGTTTTTCAGAGTTGAATTAAAAATACTCGGATAACGTTGACAAGTTTGCCTAGCAACGCGTTTATTTCAAGAGCAAAGCGCAGGAATCGTTCTAAATGCGTGCGCGTGCGCCGCAGGGAAGCCGCATAGCTTTATTTGCATTGCCGCGTTGATCAGGGCTGGCCTCGGGAGAAAGTTGCTGAAAATAAGTAAAATAAGTTTTGAATTAAGAATTAGTTGCTTACCAAACTAAAAGAAGTCCTAATGCAAACTAAACGGGTGTCCAGGAAATAAACCAGTAGGAAATCCTATGTGATGTATCATGCATATACAATATGTGATACATGGGCGCAGGAAATGGATTAAACATTCATCTCTCGAGGTCATAAAGTGTACACTTTTGTTTATCTTTTAATTTCTACACAACAAAGTTTAACCTACCATCCTTGCGCTTCTGCGCAAAGAGTATCTAAGTATTCAAACAATATATCTTCTTTCGCTTCTTTTCATGACTTTGTTTTGTTTATGACTTCAAAAATTCTAGTCTCGCTCAAGACCAACTCGTACTAAATGTACCTAAGTCTAGTCTCCTACTGTGGAAAACTTTCGGAATTCTAGTCTCAAAAGCTTTAGCAGCTCTCTCGTAGTCCTAAACGGCCACCATTCTATCTTAGCTCTCGCGTCATGTTTTAGAAATGAGTCAGGTTTGAATAAGGGTCCAAATTATGTCAGCCCTGTAAGGACACTGACTATTCCGGGCCGTTACCCCCCTTGCCTTAGATGGGCACGCGGCGAGCGCTAGATCTCTTTGTCTCTACGGCGGTTTAATTTTAACGGCGCGGGCGCACTGCTAACAGACACCATCGCTTCCTTATGGCGGCGGCAATGCAGCAACACCAGATATAGACTAGTTTAACAGCCTGGATATATCACCGGTTTGTTAAGCGTTCATCATAAATAGTAGACCTTATAGTGTTTGTTAGACCTTCAAAAGGACCTGGTAAATTACATGAAACTTATCTGACAACTAAATTAAGTTTACGGACACGGTGGATCGGCTGCGCCTTTAGCGGTACTTGCGTAAATGTATTGTCTGATACGTCTCAGTCATCTATGGCTCAGTTTTCATTTCTAGCAGGTCAAAAACCACATGAAATGTTTTTACTCTTTTTTGAACGAAATGAAAATGATGAAGTGCATATCTTACTGACGTTTCCTAGTGGAGTTTGTGTGCAAAAGGTCTGAGGAGCACAATGAAAGGCCATTGGGTCAAAAAAGTTCTTGAGAGGGTTCCCCCCCCCAACCTTACCCCTTAAATGGGTCCATGTTTTAATAAATATTATGTAATATGTATGTTAGTTTTTAAGGTATTTATCTATGGGCCGATTATGTTTAGTTAAATTTTTTTTCTTTAAATGTAATTTGTTGCCTGAAATAAATGATATTCTATTCTATTCTATTTGAGCTAAGAAAATTGCAAAAAGAAAACAATAAAATACTGATTAGGCAAGAATCGATTGTTAGATATTTTACAGCTGATTTAAACGAAAAATAGTTACCAGACTTTGATCTCTGTTGTATTTTTAGGACTGGTTACCTAAGAGTGGAAGAGGCGTGTTTCACGAGTGGACGTGAATCTCGTAAACACTCCGCCGCTAAATCCATAAAACCTATAGCGCTTTTCCTGAAACGTTGCGTTGTCAACTCGACTGTGTCACGCCACTTGCCAACTTCATAATGATAAATAGAAAGCTCAAAAAAACTAAATAACTTCCGACGTTTCCAAAGTATATTTTTAAATAATTTATTGCCGAGTACCAAGACCAGTGATTTCAAATTCTCGAGGATATTTTTTTCAAACATGGCCCAGATTTTTGATCATCAACCCGTATTAGGCAAGCGGGGCGATCAAGCTATCCTCCAAATAGTACTTTTTTTACGACGGAATCTTTGGCTTTGGTTAGCTAACATGATCTACATCACACATCAACATGGTCTAGGGATATTTCAATTAAACCTAAATAACTAAAATTCTATTAACTTTTTGTTAAGACACCTACACATTAAAATAAACCTTGTTTAAAAGCCTATCTAATCTGATAAATGACTTTTAGACAAAGTTAAATTTAAAAAAAACTTAGAAGAAGAGGAAAAACTCAGACAAAATTTAAATCTTAACTTTATTTTTGAACCATCAAAACCAAAACAAAACAACTATTTTTTTATAAAAATTGTTGTAAACTTAAAATTAATAATCCGTGGATTTACCTCAGACTCTCCTGACACATCTGCAGCGGTTCTGCATACTCAAAACAAGGGTGTCAATATCCTGTTGTGGAATACTGTCCCAAGTCCTGCTAAGATGCAAGAAAAGCTGGTTTTCATGCACAATATCTTCAGGGAAATTCCTAAGAGCTCTTCTCTGAAGCATATCCCAGGCATGCTCAATAGGATTTAAGTCAGGTGATTGTGTAGGCCAGTCTAAAGCTTAGATATCATGCTGTTGTAAACAACTTGTTACGATACGCGCCGTATGTGGACGGGCATTGTCGTGCATTAGCTGGTGTCCTATTTGCTGTCTGTGGGGCAAGATTACAGGCTCTAGAACCTCATCTCGGTATTTTAGAGCAGTCATATTGTCTTGTATCCAAACGAGGTCCGTTCTACTGCCGAGACGAATTCCTGCCCAAACCATAATCGTGCCACCTTGATATGCATGAACTTGTTGTGGGTGCTGCAGTCGATTCCAACGTCCAGGTTCTCTCCAAACGCGTACTCTTCGCGAATCAAGATGAAATCCAAACCTGGATTCATCAGTGAAAAGCACAAGTGACCATTGAGAATGGTTCCAGTTTTCGTGTGCAATAGCCCATTGTAATCTTCTTCCTCGATTGCCTCTCCTTAGCGCTGGTACCCGAAGTGGCCTACGAGCACGTAGGCTGACTTCATGCAGTCGTCTTCTCAAAGTTTGACCGCTTACCAGCAAACCATACTCTCTCTGTAGCCTTTGAACCAATTGCATCGCCGTTACATTTGGTTGACTTCGTGCAGCATTTACTATGAATCGGTCCTGTACATGTGTTGTAATGCGTTGAGGTCCTCGGTGCCGTTCCACCACTTCCCCCGTGACACGATAACGTGACGAAAGCCTGGATATAACGCTCTGACTGGTCCTCATGGCTTCAGAAACCGCAATTTGGGTAGCGCCAGCTATCATCATCATGCCCACTGCTCTTAACATTTCGCTCCTGGTCAAGTGTCTACGTGCCATGATTAAATGAACACTGGAGATGCGTTTGACAAAGATTTATAGTAATTTATGGAGTTTTAATCAAGTTCGAAGTTCGTGAAGATTTACTTCTTTGGAAGAAATTCAATGAATGCTAATTTCATCTTAAAACAAAACCTTTTTATATACAAATTTAAATTTAAAAAAGGAACTTAATAATGTTTTTATAATCTGTCATTAATCGTTTTTTTGTAAGGTCAGTACTTTTTAAGTTATTTTAAAAAGTTTTATATATACCTAGACCATGTTGTTGTGTGTATATTTTTTCCTGTGAAATTATAATTTTAGGTTCTATCTGTTGATGCCTCAGTAGATAAAGTAATTGCATAAAGGTGCCTACCTAAGCAGACGTCAATGTCTTATCCGACGAACGTCGCAAATTACAATCGTGATTGATAAACGCCGCGCCGATAGACAGTAGCGTACAGTCAACCGCGATTCGCGGCAGTAGACTTGTAACGCTAACGACTATGCTAAGTAACTATGCAAGTTCATAGCCAGGACAGCTCAGCTTAAGCTGGCAGTGTGACGTCTAGATGTGGTTGACTGTACGGATAAATTTGTGTCAATTGACGTGCAATGCAGATGAATTATCTTACGATAGTAAGCAGCCAATCAATGCCCCACTGCGGAGCAAAGTCTTGTAGGATAATTGGTAGGTACTAATCAGTCTACATTCCCACTGTTGGACGAAGGCTTCTTATCAGAATTATTGTGTTCTGGCTTAATCACCACGCTTGCCAAAATCTAAATGGTAATCACAAGCCAAGTGGTGATTTGAACTTGAACTTGAATTTGATATAGATCGGACGTCTGAAATCGTCAGATGGATTTTATTTTACGACTGTCTTGGATTTGTGGAGGTACGATTCACGAATCGCCATAGATAATGAGTATTAGGGGTAGCATAGTTGATGATTCCCATCAATGAGGATTACTAGAACAACCCCTAATTTTAAATTGGGAACCATGTGAACATGCAGCTGAAATATAAATTTAACAACGGAAGAATGGACGCTAGTTTTTGCCCCCGTTCTATTATCACTATCACTAGCCAGTCTCAAAAGGCCACTTTCACGGCTGTTAGTCTCAATATCCTCCTGATGAGTGATGATGACAGCGGGCCCACGTCGCACCCACTCCTCATTCCACGCCCGGATGAGGCGCCCTTCTTAGCGTATTGATATTCCGCATCATTTGAACTTTTGACCAGTACAGTCTATCTCACAAAGCCATCATATTTCTTCATGATTTTAATTGTTTCTGTGATGTTTTTTGCCATGAAATGATAACAAATGCTTAACTAATAAATTAACGTAAAAATGATTGATCAGCACACAAACGTTTTTTTTATTTGCCCTAGAATATTAAAAATCAGTTAGTCTCTTCGTTTTTTTAAAGTCACGTATAGATGAAGTGTTCTGTCATAGGATGTTTTGAGCTTGAGCTATTCAACCGTAAGGTTACAAGAATATTTAATTTTTTTGAATATTTGTATTTTAATATTAAGGTATTTAGAATTCGGGTATTTTGAGTTCGTACATTTATTTAAGGCGTTATGCTTTTGGAGATTATAAATGTACCCTATTTCAGTATATGGTGCGCGTATTTCACGTGCAAAATTGTTTGTTTCTTCATCTTTCATATCTCAAGTTTTGACAAACCTTAGTAACAAAGCTTTACTTACAACAGTAGCAATTTCATTCGTTGACACAAATATCCAACGTTGGATTTGGTGAAGAAATTAACTTCCGAAACTTTTTGCATTTCCTAGCTGGTAAGAAATCAAAACTGTATTTTAACGTTTCCGAGGTCGCTGTGTTCATCACCAATAAAATTACTGTCCTCAAAGTATATACAATTTCAGTAAATAGCAACAATTGTGTAGATAATTCACAAGTTCTAGATCTCGAATAAGGCTATCTATGCTTTCGTTGCAGAATTGTGCGGAGACCCTTTCTATCTGTCAGAATAATTAATCTTATCGGGAAAATGCATTTGTACTCGTTTAGCACTCCGTACAGACAGCAACGTAAGATACTGTAAAGAGTTTATTTGTAAATGTATTAGAATAAAAACTATTCCTTTAGTTCTTGTAGTTTTTTTTAATCAGATTTTAGAAAGTTTTATTTAATTGCAAAAATTGGCTGCCATTTGACCGCAATCTCACCCGCGGAGAAGTACCAAATCGAACTGTTTTTTTTGGAAAACTTATCAAATTTTGGTGCATCGTTCTTTGTTGCCCCACAAAACTAAAGGAGATGAGGATAAACTGTCAACCTATTTGACAGTTTACGCCACAGTTTGTCATATTCATTATGAAAATTGTAACCAAAACGACATGACATAACACTGTCATCTTATCTTATCTTATCTTAAACTATCTCTATCATTTTAGTTCATTAACTTTTTTTACAGATTGTAATTTAATGCGTTTTGTTTTTGTTTAATTTCTGTTACTCGTCGCCAAAAATAAATGATCAACAGATTTCTAAGAAATTTAGATGGGACCACATTCATAAAAATTACCTTACTAATACGTGGTACCACTCATACATTGCGCAAAGTCTTTGCATCTTCAATAGGTATTATACTCGTATCATTGAAGACAATAAATGATTCTGCTAACGATCCACATCCCGAACTGGCCAGTCTTACGGGAAGCTAGATAGACGGATGCTTCAGCAGAGCCCTTTCAATGACTGACAGCCATTAGTAGATACGGCTCAATTACCGCTGAATCAACAATCAAGTTGACGTATTATTTGATCAAAAGGTGGATCTGAATGTATATGTCGGATACCTACTTGATTTATGAAGCTTTATTCACATATTTCATTTAATTTTGTTTAGATTTCTACTGGTGAATTACAAGACCAAACGAACACGTCAGATGACTGGCACCATTATTATCCCTCGATCGTTTTCAGAACTATTTATAATAAAATTAACAACGATAGTGGCCGCCTGATAGTAGCTTAGGTGAAACACCACCAACTGTCACACTTTGATCAAGAATATCGTCTTCTCTGTAGACACTTCACCCATACATTCTTCACCAATCACAGGTGCATATTCGAATAGGTCCGTATATGCATCGGTACCTAATTGGTATCAGTGAGGAATAGGTACTATGGTTATTTATGACTAAATAAGATTTTCTAGACATAGGTACAACATATTTCGGTACAATGGGGTGCATTGGCACACGGATACCATTATGGTAGTTGCTGTAAATGTTACTAGAAAGCATTGTAAATTGTTAGTTAATGAGCGTCGTCGTAGCACTCCAACTGGAAGCCCGCGTGGGTTCAATACTGGCCAAATAACTATAATTAGATACTATTAGATACACAGACAGATGTCACTTGCTAATGTCACGGGTGCGGGGTTGTTGCACCGCGCGCACGCAAATAGCGAGCAGAGCTGCGCGCGCCGAATAGCAGCGGCGCGGGAGCCGCCGGATGTCGCGTAGTAGGTACTGCAGACACGTTACTATTATTTGTAGATATAATTCCCTTCTAAAGAACCGTACTAAATGTAAAATAAGTTGTTTCTTGTTTTATACTGATCCAACCATTCACTAAAATTTTTATTAAAAAGGCCGCTATGTCAATTTCTTTAATGTCACCCAATCATCATACCCCTAAATAACACTTGGACTGACTCCTTTATATTTGACACAGGCAGCAAATACCAAATATATTATTATGATGTAGTGATCCCGCCACTCTTCACCGCTCTTCTGGTGTACATTCAAAACTCATTCAAAAATTCATATTTTCGCATTCGAATATACACAATTTGACAATATGAGTTGTTTCATATAGCATTTCGGTGCAGCGTCCAGTGATTATAAATCGAACCAAAAATGTCATTCTACTTATCTAATGATGGCATGAAAGCCAGCGGTGTGCGTTTCAGCAAACGTTCCTGACGCGCTGCAAAAGCGCGGCAGCCCCATCAGCATCCTAAGCATAAGAGACAAAAAGCAGTGGTACTATGTGGTGGTAATGGTCATGGTTCGGCTTCAGAAGCAATAGTACTTGACTTTCTTTTATCAGTAGCCACACCTATTTATAAACTTCAATCACAATCTCAATCACAATGTTTAATGTTTAGACACAAACAACCAGTATAGAAAACCTGCGATAGCTCGCTGGAAATGTAGCAGCAAGATGATTAAATTAGCCGTTTAATTGAATGCCTAGGCCGCAAATGAAAAGCGCCAAATAATAATAATAATATGACTACATGACGCTCAGTCCAATCGTTGGAGGCAACGTTTTACAACACAGGTTAACCATTGTTGGCCACTTATTTAAGTTAAATAATAATGAGTTGATAGAGCTCGAGATTCGTATTCATCTGATTCATAATAACTATAATTTCATTACCAGAGTTACAAGTTTTTGATGAAACGCTCTTTATAACAGTAATTTCCAGTACAGTTAGTATTTGGGTGTTATGTAATTAGATAAGTTAATGAGCATGACCATATTAAACTCACATGATTTGACTTTGAAGTTGAACCAATGCTAATGCGTGGACATATTTTTTCGACGTCTACGCGTCCATTATAGCTGCGCTTTTGTTGGATACTACTGTTCTGATACCCGAAACTGGCTATCGGTCTTACGGTCGATTGTAGAATAAAAAAGAAGCAGCTAAAAACAGAGCTAATCATACGGCAGCATTTTTAACATCAAACCAAATATTTAGTTTTAACACTATTTCAACCAACGGCCTAGTCATAAAACCATTAAACCAATTTAACCTGCTTTTAATTATCCGCCTAGGCGTCCAACTAACCATCTGATTTAAACATCGCCGGCGACAGATGCAAAACATCGATAGTACCAATTTTCCTTGCGACGACCGACGCGAGCGCTGGCGCGACGCCAACAATCAACAATGCAAGCACCACGGACATTGTCAGACGAACTAGATCTGAACACGTATAGCTAAGCCATCTAATGCACAATTAGTACATTGTATCTGTTATTCGAGCCCAGACATTGTTGTCTACTCTGTACGCCAAGTATGCGCCAAGATTTGGTGTGGTGATAATGTATACACAATTTTATTATAGTATTCAGTGTATCAACATGTATGGTAGCAACTTAGGAGGACTAAATGGGTATTTTATTAATTCAGCATAATCATTTCAGATTATAGAATACCTAATATAATTTGAGATAGTGACAAAATGCTATTGGCGTTAAAAAATCATTTTGAGATAGCCCCTAACGGACAGCACATATGCACGAGGAGGATCCACGATAATGTAGCAGGAAGAACTTTTCGCATTTAAGGAGTGGCCTACATCACCGTTAGGGAGGTTCCAATGTCATTTACCCTGCAGCAGGACGGATTGGAAAAACATTTAGTCAACTGTCTGTCTTCCTAAAAATAAAAAATAACTGGTCCCTGACCCTTTAGTACTAAATATTATAAAAGCTGCGGAAATAATAAACCATTAACTAAGATAAGACGATTCAATAATGCACTGCATTATTGACCTGATAGGGGATCAGTTATATCTATCTTCTTCTTCGATGAGTTATGAGAGAAAATGCAAGTGCTTAAACAAACATAATATAAATTATGTTGACGATTTAACTTGTACAAGACTAACGTATGAAATGCTATTTTCAAATTGAAACATTGTAAATATTTAAAATTCTTTTAGATATATTTCGTATACTACACAGGGACAGTGATGCCGTGATAGTATTAGTAGGCACACAATAGTCAATATAGGTTAGGTTCTGGCGAAATTTATTAATCCAAGTCTGTTGCTACGTAGGCGCTCTGTGGCTAACTAAGTTGCAATTGTGTGGGTAGTTTAAGTATGAAGATGAATCCTCTGAGTCAAACAGGATTTACCAGACCAACCCACGTAAAATGCTAAACCGACTGTGCACGGACGCTCTATCCAGACTAAACTTATTTTTACAGGGCCCACTATTTCAAATGATAGCAAAGAAAATTACGTCTATCCCAGGCTTAGATTAGGACACAGAAAATGCGGTTATGTTCGTTCGATGGTGTTTACTAAATCGTGACAATCCGAGTTGTATTTTGTTGTGAAGCTTGGTGGAGGATACATATCACATACAGTGGTACCTACCACGGGTAGGCAGACTAAATCTTTCCACTTGCTACGGTCTCGCTAGTGATACATTTCACGCTTATTCCCCTTTCATCAATCCTTTCATGAACGCTCGTCGCTGAGAGTACTTTAACCTGACCCTTTCTGACATCATAAAATTGTCCAAGGTACGTTCATCGAGGCCATTCTAGGCCAACTCTTTACTCAAAAATCTGTAGCGTTAATCACCTTGCATCCATTCTTTACACATGAACTAACTATCGCATCCTAAATTAAGTTTTAGCTAAAGTATCGGCTGCAACAATAATACAAGTCGATTATGACACTTGTATTTACAGAAGACGCAAACACAATTTACATGAAAATAGTTTTGCTCAGCCAGCCATTACGATGCTCTTGTTTCGTCGAGCTTCAAATTATCTACGCACAATGGTTTTCAACTCATATTCAAATTGGAGACCATCCAACTGTAACAGACTTCAAAATAAGCTGATAGTTGCTAGGTTGATCTAAGAAGCTGTGGATTACACTATCTATTATACCTACTGCCAATGCCATTTGGCATTATAAAATACCTTACGCATTGTAAACAGTATATTTTTATCGTGGCACACTCTTCCCGTCGGGAAAACAAGACGAAACTGTGATCGCATATTTTACGGTATGTTTTATTTTTATTTTGTTTTGATCCTTTATTTTTCATAACCTGTCTACGTTAACACGTCCACCAAGAGAGTTTTTTTCAGTTAAAACAGTTTGACATGGTTCTGTTTGTTTTCAGAGAGCACAAAGCGAGGGGCGAATCCGAAGAAGGAACACAAACGCATGAGACATCAGAAAAGTGTTCCAATACCAAGACTGATGTCGATGCTCCGGACGTATCTCCTCCTGAGAACGTATCAGCTAGTTCATCCAGAACTCATATCACGTTAGAAGAGACTATATCTCCACCGGCTTCGCCTGTTTTAGCATTAGCAACATCGGATAAGCCTGTCTACGTAGATAGCGAAGAACCTAATGCTTTTGTAGATACTGAAGCCCCTGTACCATATGGAGATGGATATGACGACATGGACGACCTTGACTCATCATCAAATTTAATTTAATGTTTTGGTGTACTTTTAAATTTTAGACGTGGTTTTGTTTATATTCTATTTTATTTTAGTTTAATAAAAGCTCATATATGAATCTCATATTCATTGAGACTTTTATAATAGCACTAATAACTGTCTGCCTTGAACGCGTTTACCAAAGCCATAAATATCTCATGATTGCCATATGCATGCAGTTTCAGATCAGAAAACATTGCAAAAACACATTTGAACGATAGGATGTCCTGTCCTGTACGGTCATGTCTAATAGTGCAGCTACTTGACGTAAGATAAAGATCTCTAAAGTCAGAACAAATGTCGTCTAGTTTTCTATGGGTTCTGTAATTCTATTGCATCAGTATGCTATGCCACAGAAGATGAAGCAGGGCTCGCAGTACTTTTTGTATTTTTATTAAAATATCATTTTTTAAACGAGGTACAAATTCTTGAGAAATTAAGGCATATTTTTCTATGTATGTTTCTGCTTCTGATAATGGGCTATTTATTTTGTATCTGTGTGTTGTAGAGGTATGTACTAGATAGCTTAAATGTTATATTATTAAATATTCTAAGTTTGTAAGTTTCTTAACTACTCTTGCTCTTGGGAGCATACCGAAGCAGCTCTGACTTCTTCTTCAGCTTCAGCTTCTGTACAAACCTGGGGCCTGGTCCTTGAACAGAATTTCATTGGACAAGCATTACAGAAATGTCGAACAAGAATTTTATGAACCTTATTCCAAAGCGTTAAGGTTCAACAATTTTTTGGTGACAGTAATGTAATGCTAATCCGGCGAAATTTGATTCGTGGGCCAGGGGCCTTATTACCATCTCTTATAGCCAGTCAAGTTATTTTACAAAACTAGTAGTAGCGAGCAATATCGTCATCTGTTTCTTCATTTACAGCCAGTCAGCGGTTACCTGTCAATAATGCATCCCCTAGGCCAGATATTCACTGACGAAACTGCACGCTACCCTCAGTTTAGGAAATTAACTTGACTGGCTTTAAGAGGTGGTGATTCGGCCCCATGCTTAATAACAAACGAGCTAGATAAATTAGCGAATCGAATCGATTTCAATGCTGCAATATTCAAGGATGTTCACTAAAAATTCTTTTTTCGAGATGCTAAAGAATATGAAAGTAGAAACTTAACAAATTTATATATTTATTTCAAAAAACTTGGAAATGGGTAACCCTCATAGATTCTGTAGCATGTCGCCATTATCATGTTTGTGAACCGTCTGCGGCGCGAAGGTCCGCGGAGGTGATAATTCACTTACATCTGTTACGTGTGGCGGCGAGACCGACCTTCGGCCAGTTTACTGCAAGTCAAGTTCATTGGCGAACGAGAGAAGCTATAGTATTTTGCCGAAGTAAGTATTATGACCGTTTCACAGTCTTCATGAGAAAACGACCATTAGACGATATGAACTTGTAAGAGTGGAAAATGTGACCGCCTTAACTGGCATTTTAGCCCATTCACTGCCGAGTGAAAAAGACAAAATGAAATCGATGGTTGAAACGCACAGGTGCGTGGTTTGTGTCACGGTGTGGCACTGAACCGGAGTCAGTAATTGTTTGGATGAAACCTATTTACTGAAGTAGCTCATCTAGAATGTATTCAGCACTAATTGCCTGCTCTTATCTCTAGACGTTATCAATCTATAACACAGGCAAAGCGAAGAAACCCACCCTGATTTTGCACGGTGACGTATGACGGTCCACTTGCTACGGTCCTTGACACACCTCTTGCGCTTCTTCCACTCTCATTAATCCTTTCATACATGCTCGTCGATTATGGGTACTCCTGACCTGACCTTTTCTGAGCACGTCTTGGACTTGTCCTAAGTACGTCCGTCTAGGCCTTCCCCTTTCAACAGCTCCATCCACCCTCGCCTTGTAAATTTGTTTATTTTTATAGTATGTAACTATACAATTTCCAAGAGATGGAAGATCATGACACGCTTTGCAATTATTTGCTAGTCCTTGATCATACTCACAGTAATTGATTTGTAAGTAATATGATCGAGTGGGTTGGCAACAGGACAACAGTGTGTATTTCCAAGAAACATTTGTTTGACAACAAACAAAATGTATAACTAACGATGCATAACAAATTACCTGCATTGGTGTGTAAACATTATCTTTTCGCAAGGAACGTGCTTAAGCATGCTGTATAATATATACTGGGAAAAATATATTATGATGTTTATTGATGATGCTCCAAATGTCTAGGCTTAGTCATCCACTTTTTGCTCACTTTGCGACCTAATCATCAAATGTGGATGAACGGATGTTTCACTCATCTGATGGTTAGTTACCATTTAAACCATTAATACGGAAGCTAGTCCTTAAACATTTATGTGAAGTTATTTTTCTTTGTTGTAGGGGGTATCTGCCGGACCCGGCGTACCAGCAACAAATGGACGCGCAGGCAGGGAATGCGGGACCGCCCCTTCCTCAGCCGCCACTTCCTCCCGTGTGATGCAGTAACTTGATACTGGCCCATGGTAGTATTATGGTAATCTTTAACGTTATAGATTATGCCAAAGCCATACCTCCTTTGCGTTCAATTCAGCTGAACTGAACCCACCCAAATTTGCAAAAAACCTTATGCGCCACACATTTGAGTCTTATCGGCATCGCTCGTTGATTCCCCATTTATACTATAATGATAATAATAATATCGCACATACGCTGCTATATCGTCACTTTTGCAAATGGTGTAATATTTCAGGGGAAGCATTTGAAAATTCATTAACTTAATACATCATAAAGTTCTTCTCGACAAAAAAAATAAAATGATAATAATTAAACAACAACTTTGAACTTTTCAAAGTAAAAATAAACATATCACTAATTACCATCAAAAAAATATAAACGTTTAAAAATTACTACCCTCGCAGAAATGACGTTATGGCACTAGAAAACAATTGACCGGACAAATTGAGTCAAAACAAATAAACCATAAAGAAACACGAAACCATACATTTGTCCATCCAACTTAGTGTCGTTATTGCTCCAAAAACATAAAAATAAATTGTCACAAATTACTACTTCTTGTGCGGGGGGCCGCGCGAAACTGACCAATAAAACGTTGTTTCCCCCAGTGACGTCCTGATTCGCGCCAAAACCATAACGACAGTAATTCCCTCACGTGGAAGGTATGCGTACTTCACGAGTGACAATAACGCACCAAGTAAAGAGGTAGATTAAGTGTATTTTCTCATACTCGTTCAGTTTGGACAAAAATTACTTAAGTGACGTTATAGCACCGTATGTGCGATATAATAAGGAGCTCCATAATAGTCTAAAAGTGCTCGACATACATCCATCTACTTACGCTTTCATACAAAAAGCCGTCATTTTAAATACTTGCGGGAGTACGCAAGTTTTGAAGCCTGACGTAATTTTTACTAGAGATGCGCTTGGCTATATAGGCCGAACTCTTTAGGTAACACCTCGCAAGAGAGATTTAGTTTAGATTATGATAAATCATAAATAAATCATAAACATTTATTTGATCTTCTTGTTGTACAAAGATCTTAATAACAATATAATATCATGTGTCTTCTAAAACACAGTGTTAAGAAAAATAATAGAACATACGTAAATAAAGCCAGAGAAATGTGGGCAAGACGTGCTGCTTTACCGACGCCACGACGTGAAATTACTTTTGACAGAACGAAGTCTGTCGAGGCAGCTAGTACTTATGAAATATATATTATTATCTTAAATGTTTTATCACCTCAGGGCATCACCAATATAACTACTTACACCTATTGTAATAAAACACAGGTTCTACCATTTACCAAAACATGTGCATTTCCGCTTTAGTTAGTTATTCACGTGAGAATCAATATCTTGTCCATCAAGTCAATTCCATCAAATTTAGTCATACGATAAGATAATGATTAATAAGTTGGTATTGGTTTGAACAGCACATTTTTATTTTTGGCATTCGTAAAATAATGTAATTGTTGCTATCGTTTGACGAAAATATGTAAAAAGTAGAAAAAAATTTATGAAATATAAAATATGAAATTGTTGTTGATGATAAAAGACTGATTTGGGTTATTTATTTATGTATAACAAAAAAAAAAACAACTTCAAAAAAAACTATTCCAAAACAAATCACTAAAAAGTAAAGAAATAATTGTGTATTATTCTAAAACTGATACGATAATATAATATAGGTACAATTATTGTTATTGTTGGAGTCGGTGTCAGCCAAGGAAACACTACAATATACCTAGCAATATACCTATTTCTTACATAGCACGTTTACGTATGTATGTAGGTAGTTTAAAGCAATGTAGGTAGTGTAAACCTACATTGGCTGACACCGACTCCAACAATAACAATAATTGTACCTAAATTATATTATCGTATCAGTTTTAGAAGAATACGCAATTATTTCTTTACTTTTTAGTGCTTTGTTTTGGAATAGTTTTTTTGAAGTTGGATTTTTTTGTTGTTAAAATTTTTGTTTATTTCTTGATTTTCAGTGAATAATTCTTATTTATTTTATACATAGAAAAAAGTATCGTCAAATTGCTCCTAAGAATTGAAGAGTTCCGTTACTTTGTCATGGATCCCATAATCAGAACCTAACCAAACTCTCATCAAACTACCCTTAAACCTACTACCCAAAAAAAGAAGCATCGAAATCGGTTGGCGTGATAATGAGTTATTCGTCCATTTGTCGCGTATATGGTTTAGCTAGATTAAAGACTTATATGGTTTGCTCATGGATGCCACTGTCAGAACTAGACCAAATTAAAATGGGACCATTCGGGAAGCACCAGATTTCTAATAAAAAAAGTATGATCAAAATCGGTTCACCCAGTCGAAAGTTATGCTATGAGGTAACAAACATTAAAAAAAACATACAGTCGAATTGAGAACCTCCTCCTTTTTTTGAAGTCGGTTTAAAATACAGTGAGATTTTTTTTTTTTTTTTGGGTAACAGACAGTTGTTATATGTATATCAGAACAAACTTAACATAAATGTCTAAGTTAAACCAATAAAGTTTCCACTGGTATTACTTAACATAATATGAGCAAACTGGAACTTAGTAACTATAAATTTAAAAATATATATAATGAAATATATATATTTAAATATATATATCTGAGAATAACAACATAAAATTAAGACTATCAGTTACATGCTAAACTGAAAGCTATGATGGAACACAAATATCTTTAATTTGTTTTTTGGATCCATACAACGAAACATTAAATAAGTCTACACCTTGGAAAATAGTATTATAACTTCGACAAGCACGAAGCAAAAATGTATTGCGAGCATAATTAGTCTTTATCATCGGAAAGATATAGGTATTCCCCAAAAGATATGGAGAGTCTATCAAATTAGCTAAAAGTTTGAATAAAAAGATCTCTTTCAACACGACGTTTCGACAACGGAACGACGTTTTGGCTGAAGTCATTCCTCCCAATACTCATCCCATAGTTGAGGTATTTAATGAATTTATTCTGAATGGCTTCTGTAGCATTTATGTATTTAGAATATTGAGGGCTCCAGACTGCTGACGCATATTCCAAGATAGAACGAACAAAAGCATTATATAAGATAATTAAAGTCGTACAGTTTTTAAAATCCCTACCAGTTCTCATAACGAATCCCAACATGCAGAAGGCTCTAGCAGTAATGACATCAATATGCATACTAAAGGAAAGTTTTGAATCAACAAATACGCCCAAATCCCTCACCTCGGTCACTCTCCTGACAATGCTACCACTCAAGGAATAGTCAAATTTGATGGGCTTAGTCTTACGTGTGAAAGTTATAGCGTTGCATTTATTTATATTGAAAAATAGTTTATTAACACTGCAGTACTCCGAAAGAGCCACTAAATCAGCCTGCAAAAGCAAACAATCAGAAAGTGACTTAATTATTCTAAAGATTTTCATATCATCAGCGTACATAAGAACACTGGATTCCCCGAAAATGCTCACAATATCATTAATAAAAATAAATTAAAAAACAAAGGGCCCAGGTGGGATCCCTGGGGCACGCCAGATGTCACAGGGATAAAAGACGAGCAGTGACCTTTGACCGTAACGGCCTGACTCCGATTATTTATTTATTTATTTATTTATTTTGATTTTAATATCCAGGTGAAATTACCTATTGACAATTAGGAAAGAAAACTTAATGTTCATAATCAAATAAACCTTTGGGTATTTATTGTATCTCTCATTCTGAGCGACCGGTAAAGTTTATTTTTGTTACGTATTCCTTAATACGTGGATAGTGGTAAACACATTTCAGCGTTGAAGAGATACAATAATAACTCGTAAAGGACCAGCAGACAAAATCAATTGCTCAACTACATCCTTAAGGACAAGAGAATAAGGTTCAAAATAACAAGCTTTTTAGTGACTATATGTGACGCACACGAACGCAGCTAGAGGCGCGGCCGCGGAAAATATACGCATAAGATTTATTTTGTTCAAAGCTCGCCATCGCTTCTGCTTCTGGAGTAATGCGTTGTTATCAACTAACGAGTCTATATATCACTCTTTTTTTTAATTCTCCCTCGTGATGGAATACTATTTAGTTAGTGTAGCTTTTGCAAAAAACTCTGCTTTGAAATTTATAATCTTTTTGATCTTCTATGAGTATCATATGGTACGAGTAGGTACCCTTCTAAACTAGAGGCAGTTCTTCCCGCTTTAGGGTCAATCTCACTGCTTGCCTTGTTAAGTTTAGATATGCTTGACTGTACTAAAGCGTTATCGTCATGAGTGGTCCGTTTGCCATGACAATAACACTCAGAATGCAACTCTCCCGTCTGATGTGAGAAACCATATCATCAACAACCAACATTTCGTTAGAAGCCTATCTTCATGCCGTTTTTAACATAATGTTTGTTTATAATCTGTTACATAACACGCAATTTCACGGGAACTCTCCCATCCCAGTAGATACCGACCTTACTGAGGGTGTTCAATAAAAAGTGTTAATTAGTATGAAGCAGTTATACAGGGTGTCCCAAAAAAAAAGTGTCAAGCGGAAGCCCACAGAAAGAGCACCCCTTGAGGTACCCGAACCACCCCCATGTATGTTCCGCGATTGTTCATAGTTTTCGAGTTATGATTTTTTTTCTGAATTTCTGAGAATTTCGGACCAAAAAGTTTAATTTTTTATTTTTTTAAAAGTAGAAGACTTTTCAAATTTTTTCTTTGCCCAACTGAATCATCCTTAATTGTACTTTGATGCATAAAATAATCAGTTTCATAACTTGGACCAAAATGATGAAATTGTTGGTATAAAACCAAAAATGTAAGGTTGATGAATAAAGACTTAAATTTTCAACTTTAGATTAAAAATCTAAGCGGGAGACTGTATGGTTCCTAAGTAAAGCTCAAAAATGCTCCAGAATCTCAGCTTTCTTAATCATTACAAAAAAGAAGTACTTAATGGGCTACTTTGGCTAAAATCAGCCTTCAAAGACAGCGAGGTGGAAAATTCTTGAAATTAGCCATCAGATTAATAACAGTTTTTTGGTCATTTTATCATTCCTGAAGTTCATGAATTTGTTATCTAACCAAAAATTACTGCAGGAAGGCTAAGGAAATAATAGAAAGAATAAACATTTAAAAGTTTAATTAATAGAACAAAAAGAAATAGTTATTAATTATTTATTATTTATTTACAAGAAATGTTCAAAATGTCTACCTTCGTTCTCGATACAAATTCTACATCGTCCAAAAAAGTTGTCTTTTAGTTTTATAAAGGCAGTTCTGTTGATTTTTATCGTCTCTTCTGCTTGCCTCAATTTTATTCGTAATTCGGCTACGTTGCTGATGTCCTTGGCGTAAACCAATTCCTTGTAATATCCCCAGAAGAAGAAATCAATTGGGTTCAAGTCGGGGTCCGTGGCGGCCACGCAATGGGCCCTCCACGGCCGATTCACCTGTCTGGAAATCTTTCAGACAAATATTGTCTGACGATTCTCGCAAAATGGCATGGGGCGCCGTCGTATTGAAAAATCATATTCCTATAAGCAGTCTTTCCCAACGTGGGCGATAACGCCCCCTTGTGGGTGCTGCAGGCCTAAAGGGGGGCGGTAAGAGACCCAGAAAAGAAGGGGGCATTGTGTAGGGCTTTGGGGTCGATTTATAAGTTCATCTACCTAGCTAGGAAGACTCTTAGACACCGACTGAGCTCTCGACTCTCGACTACATCTTGTGAACATCAACTAATATTAATTAAGATATAGCTCAAACTCGGTTCGATATAAAAGACCGCGGGCAATCATGTTTTAACAAGTTTTTGTTAAATAATCCGAATTGTACATTCCTATACCAATCGGCTGGTTCTATAATACTTGTTCTTGCTTGTCGAGTACGATTGGGCGTCGAATGAGATAAACGTGTTTATGCACGTTTGTCTTATTCCTGTTGGTGCGTGCTGCTTATGCAATCCCATATAAGCGACGTAAATTTATTTTATTTTCATTTGCGGTTTCGCGCATAATAGATAAGCAGTACTTGATTTCAACACTTACGTATTTCTTAAAACAAAACAATGTCGGAAGTAAAAAAGAAGAGACGGCAATACTCTGCGGAATATATTAAATTCGGATTTATTGAAAATCCCACAAACCCGTCGTCGCCTTTGTGTCTTCTATGTCTAAAAACATTTTCGAACGAAGCAATGAAGTCTTCAAGACTGCAAGATCATTTGAATAAAATGCATCCAGATAAGACTGAAAAGAATGTAGCATATTTTCAAGACCTAGAGAAGAAGCATAATACTCAGCCAAGTGTATCAAAACTATTTTCGGCGGCTGCTAAGCAAGATGACGACGGACTTCGAGCTTCGTACAATATCTCTTTGTTAATTGCTCAAAAAGGCAAACCACACAACATCGGAGAAGAGTTAATTTTGCCAGCAATAAAGGAAGTAATAACTACTGTGCTTCATAAACCGGCCGCAGATATTATCCGAAAAATTCCTTTGAGTAATAATTCTGTGCAAAGACGAATTGATGAAATGGCTGAAAACATTGAAGAATCATTGTGCAATCATCTGAGGACTAGTCAATTCTCAATTCAGCTCGATGAGTCCACTATACCAACTAATGAAGCGTTGTTGCTATCTTACGTGAGGTTTATTAAAGATGAGAAAATACGTGAAGAACTATTGTTTGCCAGAAATTTGGAGACAGATACAAAAGGCGAAACCATATTCAATACATTGGAAAAGTTTTGTGAAGAGAAAGAGATTCCTTTGAAAAATATTATATCAGTTGCTACGGTCGGCGCTCCGGCTATGACAGGGCGCCATAAAGGCTTCATAGCATACTTAAAGAATAAAATTCCAGATGTCCTTGCTATACATTGCGTTATTCATAGACAACATTTGGTTGCTAGAAACTTAAGTGAACGACTATTTCAATCACTGCAATATGTCATCAAAGCAGTCAATAAAATCCGTAGCAGCTCTTTGAATGATAGATTATTTCATCAGCTTTGTGTTACTAATGACGAAGATTTCAACCGTTTGTTGCTTCATACTGAAGTTCGTTGGCTGTCAAGAGGCAATTGTCTGATTCGATTTTACAACCTGTTTGACTCTATGATAGAGTTCTTGGAAACTAAAGATACAGAACTGCGCAACAAGCTCATAACATCAAAGAATGATATAGCTTACATGACAGACCTGTATAAAATGTTCAACGACATGAACCTCCAACTGCAAGGCGATGAACTAAATTTAATTAAAACAAAAAATGTCGTTGCTGCTTTCGCAGCCAAACTGCTTCTGCACCAAAAGAAAATGGGCAGACGTGAGTTTCACAATTTTCCGAATTTATCAGTATACTGCAGTAACGACGACTTGTTTGCCTTGCCTACTGCCAACATTTGGAAAACCTCCACATTGACTTCACCGAACGATACCAGGACATTTTAAACTTCAACACAGTTTTCAAATGTCAACACAGCAATGTCACCTCAGCTGGAAGAAGAACTTATAGAATTGACAACAAACGAAGAAATGAAAATCAAGTTCAAAAATGGATATCAAGAATTTTGGCTACAAAAACCGATCCCGCAATTGTACCCTGGATTGTGGTCAATTGTTCAACGATTTTTGATAGCATTCCCATCGTCATATTTGTGTGAACGTGGATTTAGTGCTGTGGCAACGCTGCTTACTAAAAAGAGAAATCGTTTGCGTGTTACCGAACGTGGCGACTTGCGGCTGTTTTTGAGTAAATTGGAACCTGATATCAACAAACTTATTGAACAGCATCAGATTCAACCTTCACATTAGTTTTTATATAAGAATTGATTATGTTTGTTTTATTTTCAATAAAAGATACTCTGTCCGAATACTATAAATTTGCGTTTCAATAATCAGTTATAAGTACTTAGCGGTTTTTAAGTATGTTTAAAAAGGGGGGCGTTAAAAAATAATGTATTCTTAAAGTGGGCAGTAGACAAAAAAAGGTTGGGCACCCCTGCTATAAAGCGTTAACACGTCAACATCTCCTAACAAGTCGGTGAGATTATGTTGTAGAAAATGCAAATAGGCCTCGCCGTTTAGTCGGTCAGGTAGTTCGAACTGACCAATCAGCTGTCCGTTTAAGATGCCTGACCATAGATTGACACTGAATTGTTCTTGGAAATTAGATTCCCGGTTCAAGTGTGGATTTTCAATGTTCCAAGAATGATAGTTGTGTATGTGACTCATCGGTCCATAAAATTTTTTTTTTAAAATTTTCGTTTTCAGCTTGACGCCGCAACATTTCCTGACAAAACGCTACTCTTCTCGGATAGTCTCCGGCCTAAGCTGCTGAACTTTTTGAATATGATATAGGTGAAAACCCTCTTGTTGGAGTATGCGATGTGCCACTGATTTTGGAATTCCGGTTCGACGTTGTATTGTTCTCACACTTACTGATGAATCTCTTGCCACTTCTTCGAGCACTGATTCGACACTATCTGGGTCATGAATTTGAGATACACGGCCTGGTCTTCTACCTGGTGGATGTCCTCCTATGTAAGAGTTATGCACTCTTAAAATCATGCCATGATCAGGCCAAGTTTCGGGTTGAGGTCCACCTCCATTCATGAACTTCAGGAATGATAAAATGGCCAAAAAACAGTTATTAATCTGATGGCTAATTTCAAGAATTTTCCACCTCGCTGTCTTTGAAGGCTGATTTTAGCCAAAGTAGCCCATACTGATAATTTAACTAATCATTTTATGCATCAAAGTACAATTAAGGATGATTCAGTTGGGCAAAGAAAAAATTTGAAAAGTCTTCTACTTTTTGAAAAATAAAATATTTAACTTTTAGGTCCGAAATTCATAGAAATTCAGAAAAAAATCATAACTCGCAAACTATGAACAATCGCGGAACATATATGGGGGTGATTCGGGTACCCCAAGGGGTGCTCTTTCTGTGGACGGAAGCCTTAAAAGCCGTGGGAGTCTCAAAAGAAGTGTCAAGCGGAAGCACTTCTTTTTGGGACACCCTGTATATTATTTATTGTTTTTTTTATTTCTCGATATAATCCCCTTTGAGGTTTATACACTTGTCATATCGTTTTTCTAATCCTAAGATTCCCTTCTTGAAAAAATCTTCATCTTGATCGCTTAAAAAATCATGTACGGCGGCAACCACTTCCTCATCATTGCCATATATGTGACCTCTCAGTTGTTATTTTAACCGCGGGAACAAGTAGAAATCACTAGGCGCAAGGTCAGGTGAGTATGAAGGATGTTCCATCATTTCGAATCCAGCATCTTAGTAATCAGTCATCGCAATTCGGGACTTGTGTGCGGGGGCGTTATCTTGGTGAAACAACACCACAGAGCCCATAATCTTCCCGACGGATGGAATTGCCTTAAACTTCTTTGGCGTTGGAGATGACAACTTCTTCCAAGTGATGTTGTTTAGTTTCAGGATCATAATGGTGGAGCCATGTTTCATCCATAGTTACGAAGCGAGCGAAAATCGGTCAGGATCTTGTTGTAAAAATTCCAAATTGATATGAGAAATCCGCAGTCTCGTTTGTTTATGGTCGTCTGTATCTATAAGCATTCTAGGCACACAGCGCGCTGAACCTTAATCATGCCCAAATGTTCATATATAATACTGGATGGATGATTCCTATCGAGATCTTTAAAGTCAAAGTCAAAGTCAAAATATTTATTTACGAGAATACATGTCAAAAAGGTCTTAAAATATAGCATAAATTGTCCATTGTATTCGGTCTGCATGCAGACGTGTAAATGTTTAATAAACTAGCTGGTTTTTACATAATTTTGAACAAAACTCTATATATTCCATAACACTATAAAAACATTTTTCTAATAGCCATATCGTTAATTTTTTCTTAAATACATTAGGTTTTAATATTTTCATTTCGTTCGGCAAGCTGTTGTATATAGAAATGCACATATTGTATATATTTTTTTATTACGCAGGTTGGTATAACATGTTGATAAATTTATTATGTTTGATAATATCACTACGTTGAGAAAATATTCTGGGTGGAATTTTGTAAAGACACACACATCTCTTAATGTACATACATGGGAGTGGGAGAACATTACATTTTTTTAAAAGTGGTCGGCTGCTATGTAAGAACCAGGCCTTATTAATGGCAGGGATACAACGTTTTTGAATTTTAAAAACCCTATCAAATTCAACAGAGTTGCCCCACATTATCAAACCATAGCTGAGGAGAGACGACACATAGTCGTGATACGCTGTTAATGCCGCCTCCACAGATACAGTCTGTCTAATCTTCTTAAGGGCAAACACGTACCGTTCAAGCTTTGCACAAATCAAGTCAACATGGGATTTCCAATTCAAATTTTTATCAATATTAATACCTAAGAAATTAAATTTCCCAATTTCGTCAATAGATTCACCATTATAATTTAAGTCAAGGGGTAAAGAATTAGAATTATATGAATTAAATTAAATTGAATATCTTAGTTTTATTGATATTTGTATTTAAATTATTACTATCCAACCAGTGAATAATATCTCTGAGGGCCTTGTTGACTGCAGTGTTCATTTGTTCCTTTTTATCACATTGAACCATGACTGTAGTATCGTCCGCAAACAAGATACACCTATGTGGGGTAGCGTCTGGGAGGTCGTTAATATAAAATAAAAATAGTAGTGGCCCCAGAATACTACCCTGTGGTACACCTGTCAAATTAACAAGTGGGTTGGTTCTAAATTTGTTTCTCAACAGCCCCTTATTCAACTCAGATGTTAGAGTTGTTATCTCTGTAAACTGTGTTCGATTTTTCAAAAAACAAGATAGCGAATCAAATGCTTTTCCTCTTATGCCATAATCTTATGTAACTTGTGCAATAACTTAGAATGATCAACAAAATCGAAAGCCTTCGACATATCTAAAAAGATCGAAGCAATGGGCTTACCGTCATTTAAGCTCTCTGTGATAGACTTTACCAAATTAAAACAAGGCAGTGTCGTTGAGCTTCCTTTGCGGAAACCATACTGATCCTTTTTTAAAATGTGGAAGTCAATAAAGAAACTATTAAGCCTAGTAAGCATTGACTTTTCAAAAACTTTTGACAGCACAGGAACTATTGATATGGGACGGTAGTTATTCAAATCCAGCCTTTCTCCCTTTTTAAACAGTGGTTTAACGATAGCTAACATTAATTGATCTAGGAAAACCCCTCCCGAGAATGACAGATTGACAGTATGAGACAATGGGTAGCAAATATTAGAAGCGCAACATTTAAGAATGTTTGTAGTGACGTCATAAAATCCGCCAGTTTTGGTATTTTTTAAAGCCAAGATATGATTGAAGATTTCAGTTGGATCAACTGGTTTCAAAAAAAATATATGTGGATTACAATCTTTCATATTATTCAATTGAAAATTCATACTGGTAATGTCAGGAAAATCGCGATTTGATGTCGAGTTTATAAAATAATTATTAAATATATTACAAATGTCAGATGGAATGGAACATGTCATATTTTTATAATTTATACTTTTTATATCATTGTTAAACCGGTCATGACTAGAAGAAGTAGATGCGATCGCTTGCCAAATAACTTGAGACTTATTTTTACAGCTTCTAATGCGGTTTGCTTTGTGTATTTTGTGAGCTTTCATAATGCATCTATTTAATATATTGCTGTATCGTTCATATGTAGTCTTGTTTTGTCTTTTATCAATATGTATATTCCTATATTTCAAGTATAAAACTCTTTTATTTTTACAAGATTTTTTTATCCCCTTGGTAAGGCATTTAAGCTTACCAAGCCTATTTGATATCTTAACTTGTATAACCGGGAAACATAAATTGATTAACAGACAAAAGGTGCTGTAGAAATTATTAAAAGCTACAGCAAAATCATTGGATTGGAACACTTCAGAGAACGACAAGGATGCGATATAATCATAATCAATCATTTTTGAAGTAGTAAACAGTGAAATTTAAATCTAATAAAATTTACTGATATTGTTAAGAGTTTAACACGGGGAATTCATCCGGTGGTAACATGATTTGTTAAAGTTGGCTCGATAAAATAAATTCTCAAAGTTACCTCTTTTCGTGACATTTTGTCTTCTATTTTTGGTTTTATACCTAAAATAATTGATCTGATAATATGGGTCCTCCTTTATCAAAACAAAGTTTAAGGATAACTGGAGGGATTTCATCCGATGGTTTTTTTTTAAAGTAAAAAGTAAAAGTAAAAAATCATTTATTCACTTAAGCTTTTACAAAGAAGCACTTATGAAATGTCAAAATTCCCAAAAAAAAATATATAAACGATAATAGACGTAAATAAAATAATACAATAATAGTACATATTCTAAATAAACATAATGCGAATCTACCACCGGTTCGGAAGTTGCTTCTTATCGAGAAGACTCCGGCAAGAAACTCGATAGTTACTCTTTTGAACTTTGTTTTGTTTTACAACAAATAAATTCAGAGTACAGTCAAAAAACAATAAAAATACATTATTTGTGCAGAAGAGCAGATTATTCCTACTATGACCACAAATTCTTGTCGTTCAAGTAATCCTCCACGTTATAATAACCTTGTTTTATCAACTTTGTTTTAATTGTAGACTTGAACTTGTGAAGAGGTAGATCAACAAGACTTTGAGGTATTTTGTTAAAGTATTTTACAGATTGACCCACAAAAGAATTTCCTACCTTATGTAGCCTAAGACTTGGAGTAATAAGGTTGTTTTTATTTCTAGTATTGTGTGTATGAGTATCACTGTTTTTTTTTAACATATGCAAGTTTTTGCGCACATACATTAAGTTATCGAAAATATACTGAGCGTGCACAGTTAAAATATCAATCTTCTTAAATACTTCTCTGAGCGAGTCGCGTGGCCTAGGGTTGTATATCGACCGAATAGCTCTTTTTTGGAGTACAAAAATGGTGTTAAGGTCTGCAGCCATACGACATAACGCTATGAAAGTAACTAAAATACACTAGTCTTGCTGTTTCAATATCAGTTAGGAGTCTAATTTTTCTGACAGCACAAGCGGCCGAACTAAGTCTCCCTGCCAGAGCCGTTATATGTGGACCCCACTGTAACTTAGAATCTAGAGTAATTCCTAAAAATACCGTAGAGTTCGTAATTCTAATGTCTCATCATTCATGTTGATAATGGTATCAACCTGTTTAACATTAGGCATAGTGAGTTTAATACACTTCGTTTTCTTTGCATTAACTATTTTATTACATCTATAAATTATTTAAACGTTTATTTTTGTGATTTTCGGACCGCGTGGCGGTCACCAGTTTCCTTCGGGACATGTTGTGCAGGACCTTTGTCAATTTTATCCCTTTTGCTTACTAAGCTTCGACACGACGAAAACAAATGACTTCTATTTTTAAAATAAGAAAAGAAAATCAATAATTTATATATTTATTCATCAAACGTCTGGGCTTTACCTGTCAGTATTTACTTTTTTGTTGTTCAAGGAGTTTAAGTGCCATTATTACTTTTTATTGACCTGAAAATACTCGTGGCTATGAAAAAGGTGCTCTCGTGGGAGTCGACTTCAAATTTAAACAAAGTATTAAAAACATAACTTTAGAAATATTTAATAGAAAAACTGTGAGCCTCTTTTAGATTTAGTGCAAATTAAATGCAGTTCATTTTGAAAAGAAGTTAATCGATTCCACTGGCCCATGACTCGAGACGTTTTGTCCGAAACGCAGTCGCCTGGAAAATCACCTAAAACGATTCCGTAAGTAAGTATATTAAAAACAAAACTAGTTACTTGCTAAGTTACTGTTACTTCAAAAAGAAACTAAAATCAGTGTGTAAAGTAAAAATATAATCGTGCTCTTAAGGTGTCCTTACAAAGGTGTTCTTGAATTCAAATTACTTTCGCTAGGTAACAATCACTTTTGAAAAAGCTTGTTCCTATATAAATAGGTGAAAATCATGGCAGTTCAATATCTTTTGAGATTAATTAACAAGGAATATTACACGTCTGAAAGACAAATGCAAAGCCTAGTTACTTTTGGTATAGGTACTTATTGATTCATTAGTTTGACTGGCTTACTTAACTTCTTTTTTGCAAAGTATCATAGACCGGTCACGATGGTATACTCGTTCAAAGGAGTTTATGTAACCTACACTATTTGTGTAACAGATACGTTTAATCCCTAGAGCCATCCTATTTAGTTAAAAACATTGACGGTGGCTTATTCGAGTCAAGCGTTTAATACTGAAACCATAGAAATGGAGTATAACGCGTGACTGTGAGAACTTTTTTTGGTTTGCTTTACTCGGTGTTATATTTGAATCTCAAACATTGTGAACGAACAGTCTAGAAAACGAAACAAATTAGATATTTTTTTAGCGAGCTTTACAATCGGAACAATTCGCAATGACACAATCTAATGGAACCTGAAAACTTTCACAACAATCAATAAATGGTTACGGGTTTATCGATTGTCAAAGAAGAATGGCCAATTTTATGCGACAAGTACACTCAATTTGATTTCACAGAAAGCTCAAGCTGCCGCAGATAACGCTCGGCTTTCTCCGCCAGACGCGAAATGCGGTTTCGTAGGGAATGTAGCTCCATTGCACTTGGATACTGCAATTCCGAATATACCGAAGCAAAAGGTTTGACAGGGAGACTCAATAAAGCAAAAAAGTGACCTTAGAAAGTCGGGCAATGTCTACTTTTAAAGTACTGTGATGCTTTGCTGTATCATAAGATCATCACTTTCGAGTATTGATGATTTTCTTCATCAAGGATGTCCTTTGGAAGACCGTTTCAAATACCTAAATAAGCTAAAGTTAAGTGTTTTTAACGATTCTAAAGAACTGTAATTAATAATTATGCTCTACTTGCATTGAGTTTTATTGATGTTATTGTTTTACCTATAAAGAACTGTTCCTGTTCAGCTTAGTACTCTTTCTACCAGTCAGTTACTGGATTTTTAAAATGTCTAGCATGAAAACAGCATTTAAACAGTTGTTACAATGTTTTGTAATAATTGCTTGCGACTACTTTGGAAACTCTTAGGTCCTCGTTTAGCGTTTCCCTGATGTTTATTGAACACTTAATCATTATGTAACAATTATTGTATATAAACACAATTAAAATATCTTGTGATAATAGACGGGTTATTTGGCATGAAGACAAGTAGGCTATGATCTTCGCCCAATTTAGCTCTGTCATAAATTAATCTTATAATACTCGTAAAATGAATTGTTGATTTTTGCATCAAGTAGGTATTAGCTAGATCTATATCTTATAAATGTTTTTAATTGAATTTACAGTATCGTTTATCGATCTAGTGATTCTAGTGTGTTTCTTCCTATGAAAAAGGACAAATGAGTACATCTATCGTGAATGTAAATTACTTGTGCTCTCGATCTCGATACACCTTTTAATATTAATATTTGAAGCTAGTTAACTATTGTGATCTATACTCTTACTATTTTTATTGAATTCCTTCGATAATTCTGAACTAAAACTCCTTTTCTGTATTTCTGCAGCAGCACATTACTCACACGCTTCTGTTTAAAATTCCTTGTGAGTCCTAAAGCAGTTTCACTTTCAACCGGGACTACTTACCTGAGATTGATAGCTCGATATTCAATATATAATGTGATATGTTAGCTTAGAGCGTCAAAATGCTCTAAGGCTATGTGTCGCCAATGTTCATCTTATTTATTGTAGTGCGTATACCTATTTATATTAATATGTAAGTAGTTCCTTGAAACTCTTCCGACTTGCTTCATAATAATAATTATATAAATATACCTATTGTCATTTACCGTACCACAAGGCATGCACCTAGCTAGGGTCAATGCTTCAGTTAGTATAAAGTAGACAATTAATTTAGTATAATTGTTCTAAAAGTTTTTCTGGATTTTGCAAATCCATTTTACTGTGCTTAATGTTACTCTTCCACTCGAGACTACTACGGAAGACCAGCATCGCGAGGTTATTGCCGACTTTTTCCAATATCAGGCTATTTTAAGCTTTGAGTTAAGTTTTAAGTTAATTAGGGACTCCCCTGATAATGCAGAATAGCGAGCTCTCTCACCTACTAAATATTTGATCGTATTTATCGTCCCAAAAACATTTTCGAAAGGCCCGAACCAACACCATCAAACTTTTTATTATTATTATTAAGTTATACCATGGTTCGTGATCGTGATGGTTGACCATAGTCTTACCCTATATTGGTCTTACCCGCTGCCTTGACCATATGGTCTAGGCAGCGGGTAAGACCAATATTAGTCATGCAGCAGCAAACCTAAGGGCGCAAACTGTTAAGGGACTATCAAGACGGCTGCTGGTGGTGGTGACTCCCACTTATTCCATGGATATACCTACCTGGTGGTGAAATGGTAGCAAAGTTTCAACCGACAAAGCAAAGCGGTCCTATCCATGTTCAAGAATACCAATAAGTTAAGCTTAAGCACACCATGACGTAGGATTAACTTTCCGTGGTGCAGTGGAGACGGTGCGCTTACGCAGAGTCAACGACCGCGCTGACTCACCGCCTCCTATTGCGGGGCGTGCACTGCGCATGCTCGGATGTCGCGAGTGCTATTCCATACCCAAGGGCTGAGTAATTGAGGAAGCACCGAAAAGATTATAAGGTTTAATATTAGTTAATGATATTGCTGTGCCAGGAGTTGACTAGATGGCAGAGCCAATTAGCTTTAGTTAGGTTCAGTGATTAAATCATAATCACACGTCCCTACTTATATGTATATTACAAAACTCTTGAAGGAATCTGTTACAAAAAGATAAACATTTATCAGGTTAGCGATTATGACTTTTACCTGCAATTGCCATTCACGAAACATGAGGAAATATTGTGGTGCGGGTCTAAAGATTTAGGTTAAAAATAGTTCTGCTTTTTCTTCTTCTCGTGTTAGGTTAAAAAGTTAGGGTCAAAATATTAAATATAGTAAGTAGGTAATTAACTGAAAGCATCTTTGCTGAACGAAGAGTGCCAAATAATGTGGAGACAATTAAGGATTCATTTGAGATTTCAGACTTTCAGTCTTAAGCACAATAAAACTACTTCTCATAATATACAAAGCGTTTTCGTTAACATAAAACAAAAAATACGGCAAATCTCACAGCTTTAATGTTTCTTCTAATCTAAACAATACAAAATTATGCTTTCACTTTTATTTTGTGCAGAGACCGGGGCTGGGACATCCGCACTAGAAGTATATTACTGACAGCAACGAATTGTCCCCAAGTGGAACCTAACAAAGTTTGAAGCAAGAAGTGAACAACTATATCTTAGCCTGTTAGTCTAGAATTCCCATAAATCGTAGGATTGGTTCGTCGCATTATTCGAGCACACTGCTAGGAATGGCGGAGGTGCATCAACTGCACAATTGCAACGTTTAAGAGCGCTGCGCTCGCCGCTTCCTGCCTTGTCCTCATATATTTTAGTTAGAATACTTGAGCCTGTTGTTAATAAATCATGAGAGTATTTCTAGACGTTACTTAAGTTGAAAACAGTGCTATAAATTTCAGAGTTGGGTGTGATTGTAAGTATGTAATCTGTGGTTGATCCTACAGCTGTAAGGGTTGCATTTTTTATTCGCTAACCTAGCCAAACTACATTTGCATTATTTGCATACTTTTAGATATTTGTTTATTTGTAGATGTTTAGATCGTGCTTCTAATTTTGATGAGGCTATTGTTGAAACTATTTTCAATAAAATATTGATAACGATAATCTCGGACAGGTTTAATTAAAATGGTTATGGGGATACTTATAACTTCCGTATTCAGTGTTCCCTAACTTTTCCTGGCCGCATAATTAGATCTGTCCGCGTCATACCAAACCAAATACTAGTTTACAGACCAATTGCCATTATAATAACTGTATTTGACGTGAAATCAAAACTTTCAAAACTATAGTTATCAGCCAAAATCTTAAGTCAGTTCAATCTGTACTATAGGTACTAACATACCTAACTGTTTCTTTCAGGATACACTCCGAAGTTAGTTCAGCTGCCACCAGAGTTGTCCTACAAAGATGAAGAAAAGTCATACTCCGGCATGACATACTACCTTAATCGCTTAGAGAATCAAATTAGGAAAGATAAAAGTGATTAAGTTTTGTGGTACTTATACATACTAAGTTTTAAAAAGATTACATTTATATCCAATGTCTCAATCGGTTGTTTTTGTTTGACCAATTAATTATTGTGACAAGACTTGCTGCTAAATTTTTTAATTCATAGTACTAAGTTTGTTTCAATCCTGGCTACCTACTCACTAACGCAATGTCCGTAATTTCGGGCAAATTAACATGGTCATAATTGGTATAAAAACGAAGATGATTTTAACAACCGTCGTGTATTTTTGTACTCTTGAATATGATATTCAGCATACACAAATAAATACTCAAGAATATAATATTGTTGTAGGTTTTTTGACATTTTAGTTTGACCGAAGCTACGGACGTTGCGTTAATGAGTAGGCCCCCTGTTTCATGTATTATAAAGTATCCTAAAAATTTGGAATTGTTACCGAACGGTAGAAATCGTAAAACCTGTTTTCATTCGAATCATTTTGTAAGATTTTTTGTAATGTTAAATGTCGAAAGACACGAGCTTTTTATGACGATTATGATTTGTGAATAAATTTTTGCTCAAATTCTTGCTGGTCAGAGTCAGAACTGATGTCTTTTTGCTAACAACAATATGTCTTTAAAATTGTCAATTTAAGTTTCAATGCTTCCAAATGTCCGTTTTCCAAACCTTTTGTATCAGTAATTTCCTCTTCGTTCTTATTGGTCCACCTTACCGCGACTGACACCGGATGCGCCTCGTGGAGCCCCGCTGATTGATGCGCCCGCGCAGAGCTTCCGTAGCAGTAATCGCTTCTGATCCGGTTGCAGCCAGCTCAGCAGAATAAGTCTAAGATTTATTGTCCATATGCAAGGACGAGTTCAAAACTGGCCAGAGCCATCTTATTGTTCATTGTTAAATTGACGACTTACTCTCCGGCGACAGAAAACACCGATAAAAAACTAAAATAACCCGGATAACGGCAAAAGGCACCTACTTACCACGTTGGCCACGGTTAATCTAATAAGCTTAGCGAAAAGTGGGCTTCTGAGTGCTCATTTCACCATGAAGGCAACATTCAAATTGACTCAGGGATTGTCCAGCCCCCCGATTCAGAACGAAGTTATGGACTGATTCGGTAAATTTGTTTTAAATGATCCGCTAAGCGGTAGCAATCGATATTTTGATATGTTAAAGCCAAAGGCCCTAAGTTTTCATAAACCAAATTACAAAAAATCTACACTAGGTACTTGAAAAAATTATCAAAAATAAAAGAAAATAACCGAATCGGTCGATAACTTTGTTCTGAATCGGGGGGCAAGTGGGATATAAACGTGTCGTGAGCGCATATACGAGTATGTATGTTTGTGAAAAAACACAAGCTCGTGCGATACATCTTATAATAATTTGATGATCCAGTCACCTGGAAAGTAATCAGTCAATGCTTGCTTACAGTACAATTCCTATCCAATTGGCAACAACATGGATATACGTACTTGATATCGTCTGCGATTAGATTGTCGTTGCTAAGTGTGCAAATAGGTTGTGAAAACACAAACATCAATTCAGAATGAGTATCTTACATATTGCATTTTCGTATCGCATGAAAATCATTTTTATTTTTAGCTATTAAAAATTATTTTATCCAAACACCAGTCAACTATAAATATTCATTCATATCATATAGAACGACGAATTGAAGATTGCTTGAAGCCCATATATTTTGGCAAGCCCTCTTTCCCTTTCTATTTATCGTTGAATGTACTTATCAATACCTGGCATGCCTTGGTGATGTTCTACCATCTATAGACAAAACTAGTAATTGATCTAGTGCTACTGCTTCACCTGTCTGTGACGCGTTAATTTTGACATTGCGCAGATGACGCAACGTTAAACGATAACTTGAGTTAGCCCTTCGGCGCAATGACAAACATCCTGCCTTAAGCACCGAAGGTTGTGGATTCGATTACTTACCACCAAAGACAATTATTTAGTAACTGAACATATGTTTTTTTATTTTATTCTAGTAGGTGTATTTAGAAATGCAGTACCTATTTAAATTAGGCTCCGACACCTTATAGTACAAGCTTCACTCAGTTTGGGGTCATATGATGTTAAGAGAACTTACACCATAACGTACCAACGGGTAATGCCCGTACGATTACCGTTATCTTGATTTGAGTGGACTAACGCATTCAGCAACCAAATCTTATCAACTAAAGTGGATTATTGGCTGTCAAAATGGATTCTGCAAGCGTTCACCTACAGTTGTTTCTCCATTGGATTGATCACCAATAGTACGTTTTGTTTTTGAGAGATTCATCGTCAGAGTGTTTCACCTATGGACGTTTCAATTGAATATAGAAATTAGCTAGTTTTCGGCCACGGATGAAAAGTTCTTTCGGTGAATAGTCCATAGTGCAAAACGCCTGTCGTCGAAGCACACAAATGCGAACCATTCTGTCGACGAAACGTCCAAAGGTGAAACATTCTGACGATGAATCTCTCAAAAACGAAACGTCCTATTGGTGATCAGTCCAATGGAGAAACGACTGTCGGAGAACGCTTGCAGAATCGTCAAAATGTTGATTGCTTTCGCGAAACTTCCACGCCTTCACAGCCGTTTAGGTAAAATGAACTTGCCCTATGAAAGGAGCAGACTATGGGTTCAAAAATTGCTTTATTTAAAAGCGTTGTTGCAGCATTTCACCGCCTTCGATTTCGGTGTCGCAATTATGGAAAAAAGTAGTGTTCATACTACTTATCGTAATTTAACTTACTCTTTTGCTTTTTTATCATAGCTCATTATCGATGATAAGGATTATGCTAGCTGTTTAACTCGGCGACCGCGTTACAGAAAGTGCACGATGATTTTACTGGGTTTCAATATCGGTAGAAAATGGCAACGGCTGTATTTCGTTACCTTTTCTGCATTAATTGTTCTTTTACTAGTAAATATATGGGTTTATCGGTGAGTGATCAATTACATTATAGATTTATGTTATTAATGCTTATACGTTTCTAAATGTAAGGTAATTGTGAATCCTTTTTATTCTGTGGCGCGACGTGACGTGAGCGTGACGCGCGGTGTTTACTGTTACTGCCATCTTTTATCTCCCACTGGCTGGCAGTCAGCACGCCTTCGGTAACAAATAAAACCTTTATTAGTGTATAATAGGGTCAGCCAAGAATGCTAACATTCACTTCAATGATACCACCAAATTCTAACAAGTTACAACGTTCACAATGCATAAAGGTAGGTAGTGAGTGATGAGTGACTACGACTGACAAGGAGGTTTGACAGAAGCCGATAGTTAACTATTTTTTATATTATTTGTTATCTTTTCACGATACTGTGTTAGTAGGTAGCTATCTTTTCAGTATCGTTATTAGCTCATATGAATTCACATATCTACTGGCATTTTCTTTTATTTAAAATTCACATCTAGAAATATTGCTACGTGACGTGAGATAAAGAATATGGTGAATGAAACCGACAGTGTTTATCAGCAGTCATTCTAATGTTTGTGGTCAAATACTTAAACATTTCATTGATGACTACAATGACATTTGTTATGGAAAATCATTGGATGACTATTAATTAACTAGAAACCGTGAAGTAAACGGAGATTACATGGTTGATGAATGAACTCATTCGTAAATATGTTTCCAAAAACAGGAAAGTTTCAGACACGTAGGTATGCGTGAGTGAGTATGTAGTTGAATTGATTCATCCGTTCCATCAGTATTCACAATTCGCATGCCTGGTGAGAACGAATTTCAGCAGGATAATCTAAATTCCACAATACATTGAAAATGGAATCAATAAAATCCTGTTTATTATTTTAATCCTAATCAATGTTACCGGCAATGTGTATATTCCGGAATTGTATACAATGCCTTCAATGCCTAAACCGTTCAGGCAAAGTATGAAATATTCTTCATTTCATACTTTGCCCAGGCATTGTATGCAATGCCGGATGCGTAGCCGTCAATGTGTATGAAAGGGTTCACTAAAAAGAAAGTTCAGTCAGAATCGTCTTTTGGCATATATTTTGGATCGGAAAGATAAACTGAATCGTTTGTTTTCATTTTCAAAATTTCCTTAGTTATAATATCAAAGTATAAAACGGCAAAAAAGAAAATGAAGCCAGTTCATTTCTGGCATGTCAACCTAACATGCTCGTCGCTGCGCTCCTCGCTACCTAATAAACCCACGTCTTACAGAGCAATACATTTTCGGGATAAAAAGGTTTTCTGAATATAAAATTGAACAAAAAGAAAAACCAAGCTATGCATTTTGCCAAAAGTTATTTATGCTTTACGTTGTTTGACTTTGAGTATCGCAATAAAACTTCATAATTAAAAGCAAAATCTATTTATTTCACACATTACCAGATGACCACTGGGCATTCTATACAATGCCTAGGCATTGTATAAATTGCCTAGGCAAAGTATGCAATGGACAATCAAATTCGTAATATTTCATACATTGCCTAAACGCACCCGGCCGGCACTGTGTACATTGCCTAGGCATTGTATACAATGACTGAATTATACACATTACCGGTGACATAAACACTAATTTCTCCGCATCAGACATCTATTTGTTTAAAAACCGATCGACTTTACTTGTGCGAATAAAACTTCTCGGTTATTCGATTGGCTCGGTTGATGACGATCTTACTTCACGCGATGGGTTAAAGGTTTGATTCCTACTCAGTGCAATGATTCATGTGTTTGTTTTGTTAGCAGATAAAAATGTTACATTGCATTGCAGTGCTAAAATCAGCAATCTACCGGCATTCTGGCAGAGTAAACATTTTACTGTCTCTGGCCTCGGCCTGACAATGACATTGTCCAGTCGGCCATGACGAGGCTTCAAGGTTAGGCGCTTATTTTTGACAGCAGCAGCCGGCCATTGATGAATGAAGATGAGTTAGATGGGTAGAAAAAGGAGGTAGTAATTGCGTAGAAAAAGGAAACAGATAACTTCTAGATAATATTTTCTCATGTAGCCTAGGTGAATGATACACACGTGTTCACGAGAAGCTTCACGTAGGAGCACTATATACCTACTGCTGACACATAAAGGTTTTGTAAAGGTTGATGTGAATTTCTATTTTTTCTGCGTGAATATTTTTTGCAAACCATTTTGTTTTTCTTTAATTTATTTAGCCATCTTGGGGTTTCTCTGGGGGTTCTTTTATCATCAAAAACGAGTAAACTGGATCAAAAAGACCGAAAGAGAGTGTCAAGTGTGGTCAAATAAACGCTCAATTGGCACTAGATTCAATATTTTTCTTACTAATTTATGCCTCAGCCGTAAATAGATTTAAACTAGCTCCTACCTACCAGCTATTTAAAGCCCCATAAAAAGTTACATCACTGAGTTATGATCATTTGTAAATTATGATAGGTTCTGCTGAAAGGAATAAAGGATTTATGATTCCGGCGGCCATGGCTGATAGCAGCTCCTGGAGCGTGAAATAACGCCGCATTGTCTTGCGCGGGCGCACGTGACATGCATCGGTGCCTCACCTTCGAGGAGTGACCCATAGATTATGGGGATGAAAGTTGCCTATTTGTTTTATTTTTAACTGATCTTTGTAAGCTATTATATTGAATTAAGACATTATCAAAACGCCTTTTTTTAATCTGATAAGGTTCAGCTTACAGATGAAAATAAATTCATGACTAGGTATATCATACGGATGAAAATTAAATGAATTTAATACATTCGGTCGACAACAAGGAAACGTGCGACTTGATGAGATTAGACCCTTGGCCTTGTGTTACAGAAACAACAAACAACGAAGGCACCATAAAAACCCAGACCCAACACGATTATTCGAATAAAACGAAAGAGTCTGGCACTCTTCTTCACAGTAACATCCTAAATGGTCAGTCTCCTCACCACGTCACACTCGCTATTGTACTTGGCCCACAAGTACATAGCTCGCGGACATTTTTATTTCAGAGCGTACCGCTAGCCGGCGCGAAGGTCGACGCCGCTGTCATTGCCAAGGCTGCGCGCTGCGGAGCTTCCCACGACCGGTTTTTGTAGACTCTGACAAGCCAATAATAATATCGAACGTTGCCCATTTTCACGAATAGGTAAGTAGGTACTAGGAAAAAATAGTACTTAGGTACTACACTACACCCAATTATCAGAGACCTGAAAGCTACATCTAAGCCTGTCGTAGGTAAGACGAAAGCACACAATACATATAACCAACCATCAAACAAGTTTTAGGGAATTACTACTCAACCTGTGAAACAGATGAACAATGAGATCTGGAAATAGTAGAGCAATGGTGGTGGCTGGATTGGTGTTACAACCACACCAGAGTAGGGGCCAAAACTCTTTAAAAATGTAGAACAATAAAAGATTAAGCACATAGTTAATAACCGAAAAAAATTTTTGTGCAGAAAACAATACCTATCAAATGATAATTTTCATAATCAAAAACAAAGTAATTTATTTAAATATATGTACTGGTTGTGCTGTAGCTCTCGGGTTATGCAATCCCATACAAGGTCAAGTTCACAGGTCATTATACCTGACTGCCAGGCGAACTAAACTCTAACGAACGAAGCCCGGTTTTATGGTTTCCTTCAGCACGCAGGAGGGCAAACGGGGCCAAGGGTTCGGTCAAGGACGCGCCACGCGTGCCAAGCACCAAATTTGCGTCTTTGGAAAAAAGGTCGGTGCCATTCTCATAAGCTTTTTGAGAGCGTCAAAAAGCTGATAAATTGAATTTATTGCTGGCTGCTTGCGACCTCCCGTTTATTTCACATGAAACTTAACTTTGTAATGTAATCTAAGCAACAAACGTGTTAATGTTTACTATATTTATAAAAACTATTTAACCTACCTTCATTTTTATAACCACAGCCGTTCTTTAACTTAATTAAGCTTAGCGTAATCTGCAATTTCGTAGCGGGCCGCGCGCCGTAGACTCGTTACGAAGTGGGCGGAAAATCATCGCAGGGATATAAAAATGGTTCAGGGGCGACGCGTCGCCTGAGTTATGCAATGAAAGTGAAAAATAACAAACTTGACATTGGCATCGACGTGATACTGCTTACGTTGATGTCTTGGCCATGATCCAGTCAAAAAGAGAACTAGCAACATTCTATTTTTAAATTTCCCTCCAAAATCCTGACGAACTGTCTTCATCAGCTTTTATTCATTTCGAATAAACCATAATCGATCGATTTTATTGATTGATTTTTATTAACGACACTAGTGCTCGTTCAAAGCCGCAACGCCCTAGATTTTCAACCCTCCCTTCGTCAACGACAAAAGTGCGTTGAAGTTGGAAATTTCCAAATGTTTAATAATTAATTTGACTACAGTGCACGTTCTAAAGATTTTCCATTGAAATTAAAAGAAGTAAAAACTTATTATTATTGTTGATAAATTGTGGACCATATTTACATGCAGCTATTTATAACCAGAAACATCAGAGAAACTTTTCAAAGTTTTCGCGAAACCAAATATTATAAAAGAACAAAACACTTTCCACTTTCAAGAATATCACTAAACAAGTAAGCAAGTAAACAGACAGACCACTTTTTTGTAATTTTTAGATGACAAAGATGTTTTAACGTTATATATTAATAAAATAAAAATTAGAGTGATGTTTTTCTGTCTATAAATGTTAATCGAAGTAATTTCAGGTTGAGTTGTCGGAATAGACTGAATACAGGTAGACCATTTTAGAGACCTAATATTATGAATCTGGTTATCAGTGCCGTGCCAGGCTATCAATTAACTGCGTAGTAATTAATAATCCTTGGATTGGCACCATTTGAAATGGCAGTCTAATTGATACTCGAAATCTAGACTCAATGCAAATACTGGCGGGCAGTCTGCCGGCCAGGCGAGCATCACAGCACCAAGGCCAAGGTTGACAGAGGAAGGGCTGCGGTGGGGGCGCGGGGCACCGCGGGCTTAACGCTCCGCGCGCTCCCGCTGAGACCATTCTGCACCTCGCAGTCGACTCTGACGGTTGTTCAAGCGCCAGGTAAGCCGTGGCCACTTATAATTCTAATCTACCGTCGAAGCACATACATATCTACGGCTGTCGCGCCCTTGTCATTCTTCAATCGGTTACAGTTTTATGAGTGACAAGTTAAACCATTTCGAGATGTGAATGATAAAGTCAAGTGGTGCAATTGCCCTTATCAGTGATATTGTGGAAGAACGGTCTTGCATTTGATCTCCGCTCGCTAAGGTAACCGGTAACGCTAGCCGGGGGAAGTTTCCCTCTGAAAAGTTTTAAAGTCATCCCCGAAGGGCGGGAAGCGTAAGTCCGCGTGCGTGGTGCGTACGGCGCATCGATCGAGCCGACCCTCGCCCTCACCACTCCCGGCACAGATACATTCATTTGGACAAAATATCATTCCATATAGTATTCTCCATTCCTTTTATTTATTTGCAGTAGTTTTTCGTGATTTAGTGCATGTTTTAGTGGCTAGTATCATATAAATTCATACCTATTTGTGAAAATGGGTGGCTGTGCAACGAAAGAAAACAAAGAAAACAAACCGGCAGAGGATGCCGACGGGTGCGTATTGTCTCCGGCCGGCATTTGTCTCTAATTGCACCAATGCTCGCTCGTAATTGCATACATTACAAAATCGTGTTTAATTTTACATTTCATACCAATTTTCATTCATAAACGTTCATGTAATTGCTATTCAAAACGTGATACTCATACAATCCGAGATTCAGTGTTATTGCAAAATGGTTGGATTACAACGGTCTTGATTCAGCAGTGTCAAATTTCTAAAGAGTGTACCTCCCGATATGATATCATTGTTTTTAGTGACTTGCAGCAACCCTGGAAATTAGTGTCAAAACGAAAGTGTAATTTAGTGAAATTTTCGAAAAGTATTTTAAATTTATTTATTTATTTATAAGTATTAAAATGTTACATCGTCTAGTTCAGTCCCAAATGCATATTTAATTTCATTCAGTGCATATGTTCGTCCGGAACGTGAGACTGTAACACAACCGTTAAGCACATTCCTAAATTTTCTTTAGCGGTATTTCTGCCATTTTACCGGTGCTTATACCTTATCATGTTCGATATCATTCGTGGAACGATAAGTGGATACCGTAATCCGATGATGCTCAATAATTATTGCAGTACCTTCTCGAAGACAAATTATTGGAAATAAGTAATAAGAAACTCGCGATAACACGTTCGTTCACTGCTAGCGAGTGGGAGGTACGGCTGCGCTCTACGGAAAGCACCGGTGCGCAGTGAGCTGACACATCCGTTCGACTTGCGCGTGTCGGTCAAAGCGACCTCTGGGTGGATTACGTAATTCTACCACAAATTAGAGTGAATTCTTGGGTGTGTTCGAAAAATATCCCAGACTCCGACAGTCCGCGTAACGTTTCTCTTACCCGCAGTTGTGAAAAACCCTAAAACCACATTGAATCAGTGATTCTTTATTAATACGTCACCATGAATTATAAACTCAAAGTTACCATCCCAGTGGTCGTTTGCGGTGGCGCTGTGCTTGCATATTACCTCATCAGGAGGTTTGTGAAATAGTTGCTAAAAGTGTATTTCTTTAAAATAAATAAATACCCCCAATCTGCGAATTTAGTTCAAAAAAATTGTCATTCTTTTATCTCTTAAGTAAATTAATACTGATGAAAGTTCTTGGAAATTTAAAGTAACTTTTTATTTTATTTTTTTTTCGATTTAGTTCGTCGTTCTTACCTTACGATTCAGAAGATGATGGGTACGTCCCTATTTACTCATTTAAAAAAACAGTTGACGTTTCGAAAAAAAGCCGCCGCGATCTCTAGTTATTTAAAATTCTTTAATTTGCGTGTAAAACAATAATTAATATCGCTAAAATGTGTACTCGAGCGACGTGTGCAGCATTAAAAGTGTTAGAATCTGCATCTGGTTATGTAAATGTTCTTGTAATTATGAAAAATGTTGTTCAATTGTTTCCGTATTGTTTGCAGAAAAGCCGCAGCCATGGTTGACGCCGCAACTATCGAGAAGTTGGAAGCTGGTTTCAGCAAGCTCCAGGGCTCCGACTCCAAGTCGCTGCTGAAGAAGTACCTCACCAGGGAAGTCTTCGATGCTCTTAAGAACAAGAAGACCTCCTTCGGCTCTACGCTCCTGGATTGCATCCAGTCGGGTAAATATTTATTTTTCGCATGTACTAGATTACAGAATTTCGCTCACATTGTACTATGATTGGGTAGAGTTTAGTCTGAGTCGGTTCATATGACACAAAGTATCAAAGTATTTATTTGCAGAACAAACTCAGATACCTACTGTTATTGATTTGAAATAAACAGATTGTTTGAGTATTGTTCTAGAATTTAGACCTTTTACATTACTCATAAAAATAATAGAATAGTATTCTATAAATACTAGATTTTATGAATTATGGAAATTTACTTATGAAGAGATCAAAGTTTACACCTATCTAATAAGTTTATTTTTTTATCTGTCTGGCAGGTCGGTTGTAAAACAGTTGATTGGTTTTATCTGATACTAAAAGTGAATAAATTAATCTAAGCTAGCAGCTTATTCTCTGTTGACTTCATCAAGTGTTACAAAATCAATCATTTATTTACTATTTACAGTTACGTGGCTGCTTAGACCTTCTCATACTACACCTTAGCAATGTCTAGTTTACTGTAATATTTGTAGAAAAACGTCCGTTTCTAAAAGTTAATTCTGTCAATTGTTAACTTATTCTTTCTTCTTTCAGGTGTTGAGAACTTGGACTCAGGTGTCGGAATCTACGCCCCAGATGCCGAGTCGTACGTAGTCTTCGCCGACCTGTTCGACCCCATCATCGAGGACTACCACAATGGCTTCAAGAAGACCGACAAGCACCCGCCCAAGAACTGGGGTGATGTTGAGACCCTCGGCAACCTGGACCCTGCCGGCGAGTTCGTCGTCTCCACCCGCGTGCGTTGCGGTCGCTCCATGGAGGGATACCCCTTCAACCCCTGCCTAACTGAGGCCCAGTACAAGGAAATGGAAGACAAAGTCTCCTCCACCCTCTCTGGACTCGAAGGCGAACTCAAGGGGACATTCTTCCCCCTCACCGGCATGTCCAAGGAGACCCAGCAGCAGCTGATCGATGACCACTTCCTCTTCAAGGAGGGTGACCGCTTCCTCCAGGCTGCCAACGCTTGCCGCTTCTGGCCCACTGGCCGTGGTATCTACCACAATGAGAACAAGACCTTCTTGATCTGGTGCAACGAGGAAGACCACCTTCGTCTCATCTCCATGCAGATGGGCGGTGACCTGAAGCAGGTGTACAAGAGGCTGGTAACAGCGGTCAACGACATTGAGAAGAGGATTCCGTTCTCGCACAATGACCGTCTCGGTTTCCTCACTTTCTGCCCGACCAACCTGGGCACGACAGTCCGCGCGTCGGTGCACATCAAGCTGCCGAAGCTAGCCGCCGACAAGGCGAAGCTGGAGGAGGTCGCGTCCAAGTACCACTTGCAGGTGCGCGGCACCCGCGGCGAGCACACGGAGGCCGAGGGCGGCGTCTACGACATCTCCAACAAGCGCCGCATGGGACTCACCGAGTACGACGCCGTCAAGGAGATGTACGATGGCATCGCTGAACTGATCAAAATCGAGAAGTCGTTGTAAGAAGCTTTCGATCTCGCGCTATCAGTATTTTTTGTATTATTTATCGTTTCACGTAAGTATTGGACGTTGGAGGGCGGCGGCGAAACTAGTCAGGCGCCCTCGCGGCGCCCGGGCACGCAGGCGGCCCTATATACTGTTTTGAGTAAAAGTATTTTCTGTAAGGAAATGGAAAATAAAGACAGCTAGCATTAAGACCAATACCGTCTCTCATTTAACCCTCCCTTATTATAACTAGAGAAAAATAGGCAGGTAGAAAGAAACAACTAAAAACGCACAGTATTTCGTATAGAAAAAGTTGTGTTTAGGACCGTAATGTCCGAAACCCCTAATGGGAATCAACATGAGCTCGCTACGTGCTAGGTTACTATAATTAAAACAAACTTACCGAATCGGTCGATAACTTTGTTCTGAATCGGGGGGCTGGTCGGATGTACTCATCCGATTTAGACAAGAGCGCCACGCATATTTACATAGGCTTACTGACTTACTTGGTGGCTCTCTTTGCTAAGACATAGGAGCATAGTATTATCTAGTTATTGTAGCTGTTTGTTTTCCTCGAATAAATAAACAAAGACATCTGGGGGGCTAGCCAAGAGCAACACGCCACGAAATCACTTTTCTCTATGACGCCACGACAATTTCGACATTTAAAATCGTTCAAATGTATGGGGAATATGGGGATGACAAGCGGTCGCTGCGCTGCGCTGATGCCACCTTGTTTGTAGTTTGTTTTTGTTTGTACATTAGCGTTGTTGCGATAGCGATAGTCTATCGATAGTATCGTGATACTATCGTGACCTCGAAAATCAGTTGTACTATCGATAGACCTATCGAAACTATCGACCCGTGACGATACTATCGATAGTGAGATTTAAGCGATAGATACTATTGACCTTTTACGATGCTATCCATACTATCATTATAATAAAATATCGATAATTTCGATACTGTCGATAGTATCGATACTATCAACATTTTTGCCCTATCGATAGTCTAACATTCAACGATACTATTGCAAGGTTTAGAGGGTTTCGTTTTATACCCAGTCATCGATCGAAAATACCTCGATAGTTAAGTACTAAAGCAAAACCATCGATAGTATCGATAAGCGCGATACTATCGATAGTCCCAGGATCAGCCCCCCCGATTCAGAACGAAGTTATCGACCGATTCGGTAATTTTGTTTGAATTATAATAGTGAATGACCCGCTTAACGTAGGTGACCAATATTTTTATTTGTTAAAGCCAAAGTTTTCATAAACTCAATTATAATAAAACAACCCATACTCATAAAATGAATTAAAAATAAAACAAAATAACCGAATCGGTCGATGTTCTGAATCGGGGGTTGGTCGAATTTTCTGGTTTCTATCTTTACTATTGTTAGTATCGAAAAAGATCAATAGTATCGCTTAATTCTCACTATCGATTGTATCGTCACGAGTCGATGGTTTCGATAGGACTGTCGATAGTATGACTGATTTTCAAGGTCAACTATGGCTATCGCAACAACACTTTTGTACGTATTCCTAACTACATAAGTAATTAAACTACGTAAATTAAAGTTAGGATGGTCTTGAAAAGAATTTCTAGTTTTTCACTGGATTTAATGGACACTTACTAGTGTCCAAAAATGTTTTAGGTCAAAATACTAGTGACCATTTTAAGTGGGTATCCAGTTTATCCTGTTTTTTTATTTCTGTTCCTCATGAAATTTAACTTGAAATGTTGAATTACGTACGGCCTGTCTACTCATACTATTTTACTAATATTAAAAAAGCGAAAGTAATAATATTACTTGCGCATTTATAAATCTATGTTTGCTAGTCTTTCTCGTAAAAACTACTAAACGGATTTAGATAAAAACTGGTCATAATATAAACACTACATCCTCTTGACCGTATACAGCGGAGAGCCGTTCGAATTGTCGACGACCCTGTGATCTCCGAACGCTTGGATCCCTTGGCCCTACGGAGAGACGTTGCATCACTCTGCGTGTTCTACCGTCTTTACAATGGTGAGTGTTCAGACGAACTGCATAATCTTATACCTGCCGCTGAATTTCATCACCGCACGACACGCCATAAGTTGAAATTCCATGCTCATCACCTGGATGGCTGGCGCTCAACAACCGTGCGTTTTTCGCGCCAATTTCTTCCACGTACAGCCAAGATATGGAATGATCTTCCTGCGGCGGTGTTCCCAAAGGGATATGACATTGGGGCCTTCAAGAAGAGAGCGTATTCTCATCTAAAAGGCAAGCAACGCATCAGTGACACCTCTGGTGTTGCAGTTGTCCATGGGCGGAGGTGATCACTCTCCATCAGGTGACCTTCTAGCTCGTTTGCTCCCTATTACATATAAAAAATTAAAAAAAAACAGTTCTCGCGGGTGTAGTGGGTGGCAATCAGCTTGTATTTAATTCGCCAGTGAACTGATCTTTAATTCCGTGAAAAGGATCTGTGCTGTGCCTTCATAGGTAGGCACAGCACAGATCGATAGGTTTATGAACATAATTGGATCTTTTTCTTCTGTTGAAGTAAGTAGGTAATTGAGTTGAGAATAAAGTAATTATAGGACAAATGCATTCCTGTGTATTTACATTAAATAAATAAAATAAATAAATATGCGCCAGATAACACAACCTCTCGTAATGCTCTGGAAGTAGAGATAAATATCCCAGTGTTACAAGGTACCACACAAGGAAATAAGCCAGGGGCGTCTCCCAGCACACCCAGACCTAAGTCAATTTAGAAAAGATCGTGTCCTGAATTGACCCGACCGGGAATTAAACCCGGGACACCACGGAGATCGAGGCAAGAAACCGTGCTACAGCGCTACGCCAATCGTATCGTCAAATTTTCAAATTTTAGGTGAATATTCACAGCTAGGGTCATTTCCCAACAGCGGCCGGCAGAGGCTTTTTGTGGCAAAATATGACAAATCATTTTGAATATTATTAGAGTGTAAAGTTCATAGCTAAATACGTTCATAGTTATATTCATAGTTATAATAGGCTTTAATTGTAATAAGAAATAAATAAATAAATATGAAGTGCAGCGCGGCCCAGGAGGAGCCCAGCTATGGCACACCATGTATTTTTATTTTATTCTGTGGCCTGACTCTTGAACAGAATTTAATTAACAAAGAATTGCAGAAATGTCAAACAATAGATTTATAAACTTAATCACAAGGTATTATGGTTATGTACCACCTTGTAGAGGGCCTGCCCACGGAACGTCGTCCGGTACGCGGTCGCCATTCGAGAACCTTTCCGCCCCAACGGCCATCGGTTCTCCGCGCTATGTGTCCCGCCCACTGCCACTTCAGCGATGCAATCCTTCGAGCGAGGTCGGTTGTTTTTGTTCTCTTGCGGATCTCATCATTTCTGATTCGATCGAGCAGGGAAATACCAAGCATCGCTCTCTCCATTGCTCGCTGGGTGATCTTGAGCCTTCTTATGAGACCCATAGTAAGGGACCACGTCTCACTTCCATAGGTCATTACTGGCAACACACACTGGTCAAAGACTTTTGTCTTGAGACACTGAGGTATTTCGGACGCAAATATATGCCGGAGCTTCCCGAACGCTGCCCATCCGAGCTGGATTCGACGAGAGATCTCTTTCTCGAAGTTGGACTTACCTAGCTGGACTGTCTGTCCCAGGTAAACATAGTGGTCAACAACTTCGAGTGTAATGTTCCCAACGTTAACTGGAGCGGGTGCAATATGGGCATTTAACATGATTTTCGTTTTGTCCATGTTCATCTTAAGACCCACTCTTTGAGAAGCATTACCGAGATCTTCGAGCATTATGTTCAGGTCTTCCAAGGTCTCAGCCATAAGAACTACATCATCGGCAAATCGCAGGTGTGTTAGGTACTCGCCATTGATGTTGATGCCGCGTCCTTTCCAGTCCAGAAGCTTGAAAATATCCTCCAACGCAGCCGTGAACAGTTTCGGAGAAACCACCACTTAAGTTATGTAGAAAGATTTATCAGTTTGGGCCTACTGAAAATCAGCGCCTGGGCCCATAAAGCCCAGGCTGAATGCTGAGTGAGGTCCTTTTATTTTTTGAGCATCGGGATTCCGCTGTCTGATGGTTTAAGTTTGTTTTGGTGTTTTCTTATTTTGTTGTTGTATGCCTAACACCTATGTGTTTTTGTTAAATGTAACGATGTCCTTAAATTTAATAAATATCTTTCTATTTCTTATTTTTTACAGGCCTTTTTAGTACCATGGTGATTTTACCTGTCACCGTGTTAATAACGAGTAACATCCGTGTTACATCACTACACTATGCTGCAAGCTGAAACCCGCTGCACCGCCAACTACAGAAGAATGTAGTGAATTTGAATCCTACTACTACTTTTGAGTTTTCTATCTACTGCTCCCAACACGAAGTGTGTTAAATTTCATAATGTGACAATGTGTTCATTATTGATTCAGAATTTAATGACTGCTAAAATCACTGAGAATGTGTGTGTGCGTAGGTTGGCTTGAATTTTTTTTTCTCTTGGCGGTCTTTTATTGTGCTCCTTGGCAGCACCGGCGCCGGGCGGCGCCACCGTCTGTATTTTTTTCTGCCAACTAGACGTAGGTATTTACCACAGAAAACATAAAAGGAAGAGGTAGGAGTGGAGAGGACACTTCCATATAAATAATATTTTGACAGTTGCAGAATGGAGGAGTCGCCATCGACATTTGGCTCCGAACTAGTCTAAAGTCTTATTCATAATTACGGACGGACGGAAAAATCTGACAGCTGCTTATGTCACTTCGTAACCACTCAAGTACTTCATGCAACCACGGGTGCATGAAAACAGACGTCCAAAGTGCTTCATGCAACCACAGTTGCACGGTGGCAAGTGGGTCGCTTCGCATACTCAACAGGATTAAATAACTGAATCACGGTCGTTTCTTTCCTTTTAAAAAAAATACATAGACCATGGACAAAATGCATTACTCAAAGTCATTATTTCGTTAAAATGAATCAAAGAATTTTTAAATGAGAGTGACAGAATATGCTTGGTGAAAACTGGCTGCCGCCTATCATGGATGATGATGTAATATTTGTTCGTAAATTCCTTAAAAATGCTAGAATTTTTGCTGATAATGTGACTTTTTTTATTATATTTATGTACTTGGTGATTCCTGATAATTATTACCATGTTTCTTACCAAATATTAAATATAGGAAACGTATCTTTATACAGCTGAACATATTTTTGTTCTATTTTCGAACATTTATTTTTAGACATTCATTTAATTCGTGTTTGCGCCTGTGGCAGTTGCTAGCGTCTGTTGTCAAGTTCATGTGCAGCATTTCGGTACTATTCATTAGCGAATAGTGGTGTAGGCACAGGTTACTCGATAGTTACCTACTACGTAACAGGTGAATCTCATTTATTTCCGCTGACATCGCGAGAATTTGCAACTTGAACTTTGAAATTTTTTTACGGTTTTTTTTTAATCTCAACATATTATGTTTAAAATTATCTTAATAAAACTAGAAACGAATATTATGATGGATTAAAATATAAAAACATACGTCATCGTGCTGTATTCTACAATTAAAAAAAAATCGTTCATTAAGTCGGAAATTTTTCGCACTAATGAAGTTTGATATTTTTTGTAAATTATTCCTAAGTATGCTAAGCATGTTGTACTTAAAATCAAATAGAGCATCTATTCCTTAGTCAGAAACAGTCATTTGTTTAGCTTAAAGCCACACGTGTGACTCGTAAATCGTGTTCACATCTCAAGCGGCGAGTGGTCCGGAGTGGTGTCAAATTACGGCGTAAGCAAAAAACGGTGATCCCACCCGCCAAGCACGTGACTGCGTAAAATAATGTGGCCATTAAAGAGGATTATAATACTTATGTTCAATGTAATAGTGTTGCGTTTATGTTTCGTTCATTCACAGAAAGGAATGACGATTGATGACCACTTCTGTTTTTATGTTAATTTCTTTGAAAATTGACGATATCTACTGTGATATGTAATAATAATGATTTTTCTATTTTAAATAAAAATTCACTGAAAGTAAACAAATAAATAATAAATATGCGCCAGACAACACACCTCTTGTATTGGTCTCGAAGTAGGGATTAATATCCCTGTGTTACGAAGTACCACACAAGGAAATCAGCCAGGGCCGTCACCCAGCACACCCAGACCCGAGTCAATTCAGAAATGATCGTTTCCTGAATTGACCCGACCCGACCTGAAATCGAGGCGAGAAATCGTGCTACAGCGCACTACGCCAGTCGTGTTGTCTTTAGATAAGGATTTAACCTTTCACAAACTTCCCAAGAATTCTGAAAGCCTGGTACCACTGCCACCGCTATGTCCCTGCATTTTAAAACTCTAATATCTGCGAAAATATTCATATAAATAACATACTGCAAAGGGTCATATTGATCTATATTAAATGCAAAATGTATTCAAGGTACTTAATTTGATAAGTATTTATGCTGTATTGCTTAAATCGCTTCGTAAATAAGCCATATTTCTCGTAAAAAGTAAAGGATGAAAAATAGTTATTGTGGGCTATACCTAAGAGATAGATGTATACCATCGCAAAACTTTTTAGAAGACCTATTTAAGGTGTACAATACTGTAGTACATTTTTTGGTATCTCGTAGGGTTCAGCCAGCGTTTGCAATGTAAGCGCAAAAAAATGTGTGTATTTACATTAGAAACCTCTAAAATTATCAGTATATCTCTACCATAATAAGCATGGTAAATACAATATAAACCTTCCTCTTGAATCCTTCTATCTATTAAAAAAACCCGCATCAAAATTAGTTTCGTAGTTTTAAGCATGTAATCATACTTAGGGACAGACTCAAACTCAAACTCAAATAACTTTATTCAAATAGACTGTATCAGTACTTTCAAATCGTCAAATTTACAGCAAAATATACTAAATAATAGACATAAATACCATAATAATATGGATATGTAAATAAACAGTATACAGACATAATGCGACTCTACCACCGCGTCGGAGTTGTTTCTTACTGAGAAGACCCGGCGAGAAACTCAGCAGTTACTCTTTTAAACTTGTTTTGGGTTTACAAAAGGCGTTAGTAAAGTACAAGCAGTGTGTCATTTTGATACAAATAAACCTAAAAGAATATAAAACAAAGAGAAAAAACCAACCATAAAAGAATATAATAAAAAGAATTCATTTAAACAATTCAAAAACAAAAATTGTTAGTCAGTACATACATACTAGGTACCTATTAACTCTTACAACAAAACATCTGTTACAATACTTACAATAGAGCTATTTAATCCCGCATCGAGCAGAGCGCTTATACCCAGGCATTTTTATCTATAAGGTAGTCTTTTGTAGTATAATAGCCCTTTTTTAATAAAGCCGTTTTGATGTGATTTTTGAATCTATGTAAAGGTAACTCACAAATTGTTTTTGGAATTTTGTTGTAATAATGTATACCTTGCCCCATAAAGGATCCTAAAACTTTTTGTAACCTAAAGAGTGGAAGTGCAATTTTATCCTTATTCCTAGTATTTCTGCAATGTATGTCACTGTGTTTAGCATAGAGACCAATATTTTTTCTCACCAAAACAATGCAATTGTAAATGTATTGTGACGCTACAGTGAGGATACCAATTTCCTTAAAAATCTCCCTAAGTGAAGCCCGTGCACGAAGCTTATAGATGGATCTGATAGCTCGCTTCTGGAGGATAAAGATGGTTTGTATATCCGCCGCTTGACCCCAAAGTACAATGCCGTAAGACATTACACTATGGAAATAACTAAAATAAACTGAACGAGCAGTATCAACATCTGTTAATAACCTAATTTTTCTCACTGCAAATGCAGCCGAACTAAGTCTGCCTGAGAGAGCTGTTATATGAGGGTTCCATTGCAGTTTTGAATCTAGTGTGATTCCAAGAAAAACAGTTGTATCTACAAGCTTCATAGTATTACCATCAATTTTTAGACTGATGGGGTTATCTTTAACATTAGGCAACTTAAAATTAATACATTTAGTCTTTTTTGCATTAAGCTGTAGATTATTTACTGTGAACCATTGTAAAACCTTTGAAAGTGCGTCATTAACATCATCAAAAAGGTTTTTATTTCTGTCAGTTTTAAAAACTAAAGATGTATCGTCTGCAAACAATACCACATCACAAATATCTTTTAAGTAAAAAGGTAAATCATTTATATATATCAGAAATAGTAATGGACCTAGAATGGATCCTTGAGAGACCCCCATTTTAACTTGTGATCCTGTAGAGAGTACACTGTTAACATCAACTTTTTGAGTTCTTGAACTAAGGTACGAAATTACCAAATCTAAAGCATTATCCCTAACCCCGTAAAAATCAAGCTTGCGTATAAGTGTATCGTGATCAACGCAATCAAAGGCCTTGGACAAGTCACAGAAGACGCCAAGAGCGTTCTGTGAATTCTCCCAAGCCCTAAAGATGTGTTTTAGAAGTGCGATGCCAGCATCAGTAGTAGAACGGCCTCTCGTGAATCCATATTGTTCACTGTGTAAGAGATTGTTCTCATAAAAATGGCTTAATAGTTGTTCTTGAATGATTTTTTCAAAGATCTTACTGAGAGCTGGTAGGATTGAAACAGGCCTAAAGTTACCTGGGTCTTGTTTGTTGCCTGATTTAAAAAGTGGTACAACCCTACTGTGTTTCATTAAGTTTGGAAAAACACCTTCATCAACACAATCATTGAATATTACGGCTAAATAAGGGGCAATCACGTCAATTATGTGGCTAACAATTTTGACTGATATACCCCAAAGATCAGCGGTATCTTTTGAATTAATTAATCTAGACAGACTAGAAGCGTCTTTGTTTTATACTATTAGCGCATTTGTTTACAGTATTTATAGGTACCTACGTGGCACACGCAAGCGCTTCATATTGCAGGATTTGCATGCAACAACCATATGAGTGACACGCAGCCGGGTTACGTCACGGTCGCCAAGCAGGATTTTGTGAAAGCAGCGGCGAGGGCTCGTAGCGCCTTAGATGTAAGATTTACTTTCGATTGTCCCGGCCGTTGAAAGAGTTAATTACGAGTACAGGTGCAGAGTGGTTTTGCACTGTATTTGCGCGCACCGAAGGTTGATATTGTATTGCAATTGTGTCGAAAGGGTGTCTTCTGTTTTTGTTTTATTTTGTGGTTTAAGTATGAATTTAGGTAGTTACAAACCTACCTTGGCTGACACTGACTCCAACAATAACAATAATTGTCCTTACATTCTATTAACGTATAAGTTTGAGGAGAATATACAATTTTTTATTTACTTTTTAGTGCAAATTAATTTGTTTTGGAATAGTTTTTTTTGCAGTTGGTTTTTTTAGTTAAAACTTTTGTTTATTTATTGGTTTTTAGTGAATCGGTTCTTATTCATTTTATGCATCAAAAAAGTATCGTTCATTTGCTTCTAAGAATTGAAGAATTCCGTAACTTTGTCCTGGATCCCATAATCAGATTCAGAACCTAACCAAACTCTCATCAAACTACCTTTGAAGCACATCCTTTCCAATAAAAAAAGAATCATCGAAATCGGTTGGCGTGATATTGAGTTATTCGTCTTTTTGTCGTGCATATACTTTTTCTCATAGATGCCACTGTTAGAACTGAACCAAATTAAAAAGAAACCACACGAGAAGCACTAGCTTTCATTTAAAAAAATAATTATTAAAATCGGTTCACCCAGTCAAAAGTTCTGAGGCAAAAAAAAAACATTCAGTTGAATTGAGAACCTCCTCCTTTTTTGAAGCTGGTAAAAAAAGACTAAAATGATATGCTACACTCAGTATGTACGTAATTCACTTGAATTTTAAGGATTTCATACAAAAAAACTGACTGTTAGACTGGTTTTATAAGGTGACTATGAAATTAAAGTCAGTTGAAAAAATCTCAATTTTACTTGCACAGTTAGAACATCAGTTACTGAGTATGCTATATCGTTTTTGTAAGTTTCAGGAATCACTCGTGATGTAAATAGTTCGGGGCCAAAAACAGATGGCCAACCATGAACACAGGTTTGGTTTTTTAACCTGGGAGTGGGCTCCGTCTCCGTGTGAGGCAGAAAGGAATCATCTTACCTACAACTGCCAAAAAACGTAAACAAATTAACTCATTTACCTCACTCACGATGGCGACGCCGAAAGCCGAAAAAGACCTGCATTTACCGCTTTCCCGAGTGAAAACTATTATGAAGAGTTCTCCAGATGTAGAAGCTGTGGGCCCTGAACCTTTATATTTGGTAACAAAAGTAACAGTAAGTATTTTGACTCAACCGGCTTAACCTCGAATAACAAAATAATCACAATGTTTTCTCTTACTTGCATGCTACCTTGCTGGTTTTATAAAATTGATAAACATCGGAAACATCCTAATAAGTCTAATCATCATAACAATCCATGGTTTTAACTAAAAAGTGCCTTAAAAACTTTTAGGAACTGTTCGTGACTGATTTGGCGAAACGAGCCTTTAAAAACAGCAAAAACACCGTATTGGAGTACAAACATATCGCCGAAGTAGTGCAAGAAGACGACACACTTGATTTTCTACGTGAGATTATGCCGAGAAAGATTACTGTCAGGCAATTTAAGGAATTAATGGCTAAAAAGGCTTCAAGAGGTGACCATTCAGACGACGAATCAAGTGACCAATCCAGCGAAGAGGACAGCACTGACGAGAGCTCCAGCAGCAATACTCAAGAACAAGACTGATGTTAGTAACTCATTTTAGCTAATTTTGGTATGCAAGTGTTGATAACCCATCTTCAGAATGAATGTTATACATTGTGTGCTTAGAATAAATCAAAATAGGAAGATAGGTGATTCGCCTTTAGCGCGCGGACCGCCTAAATCAGGCCCTTGGCGCCTAATTTCACTTAGTCTTAAATTCTCATTATACAATTGACAGAACTTCCCTCTTGTGCTACACTAAGGTCAAAACAAATAGGTTTGTGTCTATCCTTCACATTGCACAACGATAATGTAGTTGTCCATCAGCCCCGTTTTCAGTTGACAATTTCAAAGACGTGCCATATCTTCCTCTATTTGATTTAATCTAAGATTGTGTGGTTGCTTATAAGATTAGAATACTAAGCTTTCAGCTGGCTCACACAAAGAAGCCACTAGGTTAATAACTTTCCTTTACCTGTAAAAATACTATAGAATACAGAAGGAGCAGTCTCTATAGATCTTAAAATAATGTTCTCTGTTACGGTGACACTGCATTTAAATTTAATTGTTTTTTATTATGAATTTCAGGAAAAATGGACTCAACTTTTTAAATTGTGTAATTAATCTAAGTCCTAAAGTAAATTTGATGTAATTACTAGGCCAATCCGGCCAATGCACTTCTGGGCAAATCCCTCATCCAGTAGCTTGTACAAAAACAAACTACTTTATCAAATTAAATCTAGACAGTTCAAAGCGAATACTATAATCATTCGGCTGTGGAGGCTTCAATCTGAAGTGAAAATACGAGAGAATTATGTATTAATCTTAAATAAAATATTGAATAGAGGCCCAAACCATAACCATGGAGTGAATTTATAAGACATTCAGATCATTTCTGTGAATTAAAGATCAAGCTATTCATAAAAACAAGTAGTGTTTTTTATTGATTTAAGAAAAGAGGCAATTCATTTATATTACGTGTTGTACTTTCTGGCCACGCCACAAAAGCAATTTTAACCAAATTTGGCAGAATAATTGTCCCCTGAATGCCCTATTTAGTCCCTGGTTTAAAAAAATTTGTCCTCTGATAGTTTAATAGAAATTGAACATTATTAGTGGCGTGGCTGGGAAGTGTACTTTGTCGCCACGCCACGCGCCACCTTGAAAGACGTAATAACAGGAGTTTAATTTAAACTTATTTATTATTACACAAATGTCCGATAATAGTCTGCGCTACTAATATTAGAAATACTGCCAAAATCTTATTGTAATATTGAACGTTTTAGAAATGATTTTTGGGTACACTTTCTGGCAGCGCCACAGAAGTCATTCCAACCAAATTTGGCAGAATAATTGTCCATCAAATGATGTATTTTGTCCATGATTTAAAAAAATTGTCTCTAAATATTTTAATTTCTCGTGGGCCGTATCGCTACAATATACATGGTGTCACAATTCCTCGTACCATTATGGAGGAAAGTCCAACCAAGCTTGAGTCTGAAATTAAGAATACCCTATCTTGGGTATACTTTAAGTAGCAGTTTAACCCCACTAAGACACAGGTTTGCGCTGAGAAAACTCTATTTAGCTCTGAGATAGCTCCTCAGTTCCAGAACCCTTACAATATCAAGTAGTATTGGGAGACTACACACGTGAAGTACTGTTGGCACCTTTGGACAGTAGCGCCTGGATATCAACTCAGTTCTTTTGACTCGGTCCAGAAACGTGCGACCGATTGTCGATGATACCAAGCGACAATCGGTCTAGAGCTGTTAAATCTGAGGAGGGACTTCGCTTCCCTTTGCGTATTCTACCACTTGTACAACGGGTTTTGTTCTGAAGAACTGTTCGATATGATGTCCACGGCTACTTTTTATCACTGCACCGCTAGCCACCTGCAGGCAGTTCATCCTCACACTGACTGAATCTGCAATGGTCTCGTACAGTTCGGTTTCAGAGATGTTTCCTTCCGAGGACTCTTAAATTCTGGAAAGCTTTTCCCAATGAGTTATAGTATCGAGTTCTTCAAGAGGGGTTTGAAAAGGTTTTTTTTAGGGTCGACTACGCGCGAGTGATACCCCTGGTGTTGCACGCGTCCATAGGCAGCGGTAACCATCAGGCGGTCCTCATGCTTGATTGTCATCGACGTAGTATAAAAAAAAAACTTTGCTACTTCAATAATTCCTCTTTTTTATTTTAACTATTGGTTTTTTTAAAGGAAGATATTTTAAACCATGGACTAAATAGGGCATTTTATGGGACAATTATTCTGCCAAATTTGCTTGGAATGACTTGTGGCGCTGCCAGAAAGTGTACCCAAAAATCATTTATAAAACTTTCAATATTACGATAAGATTTTGGCAGTATTTCTAATATTAGTAGGTAGCTCAGACTATTTTATTATTACAAGGTGGCGTGGCGACAAAGTACACTTCCCAGCCACGCCACTAATAACGTTAAATTTCTAATAAACTGTTATAGGACAATTGTTTTTAAACAACAATTATTCTGACAAATTTGGTTAAAATTGCATATAAGGCGTAGCCAGAAAGTAGGATACTATATTACTCCCCAAAGAAGACACCTAGAGGCTGACTACAGAACTACCCATTGTTATATTATACTCGTGCTCTCAGAGCGCAAGCCACTCCCACAGCTCATGAAGTTCTGATATGTGGTTGTAGATGGCAGCACAGTATTCGCAGCAAAAGTAATAATTTCTTCTAGCCCGCCGATTATTTATTTTATTCTGTGCTGCCGATTCAAATTCTAGGGTGCGTATAAATTATTTAGTTGATATAAACAACTGCTACCTATGAGTGAGCAATCTACCAAAATTGAATGAAATTTGCCAAATCGGCCGACCACTTCGTTCTGGGGGCCTACTCGCGAACGAAATGTACGTAGTTCCGGTCAAACTAATATGTCAAAAGAACCTACAACATTATTATATTCTCGAAAATTTCTTTACATAAGTAAGGTGAATAACATATTATAAAGTACAAAAATACACAACTTTTGGTTAGATAAACTTCGTTTTCAAACTAATTAAGGCCATGTTAGTTGGGTTAGTGAGTAGGCACCCTGAATGGGGGGACTAAATTAGTCACTAGTTTTGTTAGAATATTGGTGTCTGCGGTCATAAGATTCCAATATGACCACACCATGAGCCATCCACTCGACTGTGAGCGAGGCCCGATTGGGTCTCGACTCGTGACCCCGTCATCTGTGGGTCTGTGGCCCGTCAAACACACAAACGGCTAATACGTTCGTAAGAAGAGCCTGACAACTGGAAATAAAACACTAAGGTTGGGAGGACGTCACCTCATTGCTGTGAACTCTCATACTACGCTTTATTTTATTCTGTGACTACGGGCCGGGCGGGACATTCTCAGTCCCCTAAGTTAGTCCCCTGTACTACTGACGCAAGTAATACACAAGTATTAGTCATCCGCCATATTGTTAGAACAATCACTGTACTCTCCAGCATTTTACTTCTTTTTGCCGCATCGTCCTAGCCATGTTTAGTTAAATACGACAGCTAAAAATCCTTAGTTAAATACGACAGCTAAAAATCTTTAGAATCTATGAATGATACATTAAAAGTCAATTCAATAACGGACTGAAGCTCTATTTTTGTTACTGTGCGTGTAATGGTATGGCATGGGATTCATTCTAAACCGAGTTTAAACAGTAACTGATGTAAAGAGGCGTGCACCGCGTGCACCTTAAGCCCTGACCTAAGACCCATTTCAATCGGTTTGTAAAGGTGTTTAAGTGAACTCGCCTGTAGATGCATAAATCTGTTGATTCGATATTTTTTGGGAAAATCATTTGCTTTATAAAATATGAACAATAATGATACTAAATCCACGCGGACGAAGTTGACAGAAGCTAGTATACTATGATATATTCTCTGTATTCTCCTTATTAAAAAAAGAGCATCACAACTTGGCGAGTAGGTAAATACTTTGAATTAATGGCTCAGTCTAATTTCAAATGAACAACACAATACATTACATTAAGTAAACGGTGTTGATAGATTGAGTTAGTTATTAAACTGCTACAAATTAATAATATCGAGGTACCTATTTCAAATATCTAAAATGCATCTACGGTCAATGCTGCAATCCGTATTGTCGTAAGTTCAGACGCGTGTGCTCAAAGTCATTAAACAATGTCGTAGTTTATTTTGACAATATTGCAACCTTTTATTGCGCGTACCTACCTACTATGAGGTAACATCTAACTGGTTATGTTATGCGGTCTTGTTGTTTTTAGACCACACCATATCTTTTGCACTTAATTTAACTGGTTGGTATTTTGGAGTACCTTAGCAGAATGGCGCCGCATCGCGGTTCCGCGTGTCTGGTACAGCTTCATAACATACTAAAACAAAAGTGTTTAGGGATGTACCTAGTATACTTTTTTATGCTATGCGCTTCATAAACGCCAAGAATAGACACATGGCGAAACATCATCAGCGGTGGAATCATGAACGGGGGATCACGACCCTCGGGACGAGTAATGTGCCAATACGACGCGAGGAGGGATACTTTTTTATAAATGGCGTGTCATGAAAGTTCAATTGCCTTTGACTTTGAATTTGATTCAACACCAAAATCTTTCTTCATAGTAAGGGGTTTGTCTTTGTGTTGTGGTGGATACTGAACTGTTTAACTAATATCTTTGTTTACGTTACCCGAATGTATGTTTCTGTTCTTCAATCAACAGACATATGAAATCCGAGGCCCCCTTCCGTCGCTCCCTGCGCTAGATGAGTCGTCTTATATTAAAAGCACTTAGGGCGAAACAAAGGCTATAAAGATCCTCCGTCAATTACCTCAGTTACCTATTTAAAAACTAAAAACTACTAGTACAATGAATACATTCTCTTTATTCATTAAAAATCTTAGATATAAAATTTGTATAGTAGGTACTGTTACAAAACCGAGATTTATAACAATAAAAACAACTTATAAATTATAACTATAAAAATTAAATAATCACAATTATAAAACTTAAGCTAAAAGTTATAAAAACAATGATTTATTATTATTATGTGTTTTTTGTTTCTTGAAATACGTATGATTCCATTTAATGGGTCCAGTCAGTAGAGCGGTTTCAGTACGATTACGTTATTAACGGATGTCACATAGCGAGGGCGTTACCCAGCAATTTAGGATGTCAACATACTTGCTCAAAACCACAGATTAGAACGTCATTTGCTATCATTGTATAGTATTTTGCAAACCATTTGTGCACTCAATTAGGCCGTCTAAGTTGTAACCAAATTACTGGCTGCAGTGTTCTAGCAATCTGCCTGGTACTAAGCAATAGCAATAGACTGCGGTTTACGAGATTGCTATGTTATCATCCTCAGACGCAATTCCAAAGGCGTGACGTGTTTGTCAGCAAGTGAAAATCATAGAAGCAAAATAGCAAATAAATTGTATCTAACCAAGAGTCACGCCGAAAACCATCTAGGATTATGAAACGGCCGGTCATTCATGCTTATAAGCGGAATTATGTATTCGATACATTAACTGCGTTCTTCTGTTAAACAATTAAGTAACAAAAAGAGTCAACTTAACCTTAATTAGAAACACGTTGACGTATTTTGACCGTTTTTGTTTCGGTGATGTTAGTATCGGCACTAAACCATAACATAAGTGGTATCATTTAAACAACACTGAACAAATTTCTACTTTATGCTGAAGCAGCCAACAGCCCAGCCCTGGAGCCTTATTGCAATCCCTTACACCTAGACAAAGTCCAAACTGAACGTAGCAAGCAATTTCGTGTTATGACGTTTCACTCAAGCCAGTTAGCGGTTGCCTGGCACTTCCGTATTTTCTAGGCTGATTATTCCCTGTTACATAGTGTCAAAACATTGATTTTTCGTTAGTCAGGTAACTTTATTTTCGTTGAGTAGACAAAATTGTGTTTGAAGTCAGCTTATTAACTGCACCTCGGAATACAAAAGGTTAATTTATGGTATTAGGTATAGTTATCCTTCTGTGGTTTTTACGTTCACTGTGTTTTTGCGCTAGTTCTTTCCCGATTGCAGTGTCAGTTGCCTTAAGTAGGCACTAATTTAACGCCGACATATTATATGACAGATATGCAATACCTTTTTTTATTTTTTTTATTATCGTGGGGAAATCCTCATGGATACCTTGCCGCCCGGGGGAACGACGAGGTTATTTCGGACTTCTAGCGACTAAAACCCCCCGGTACTCGACCTCAACACTTCAGCGGCGAGGCCCTGGGGCCCTCCAGCCGATCCCCCAATGAAGGGGGGGGGGGGGCACGGAAGTACCTGGAGCACACAGGTACTTCCGTCGTCGCGGTGAAAGCCGTGCATTGCGCGCGAAAGCACCCACGTACTCAAGCCCGCTGGCTCCCACCATACGCGGACCCTACTAGGTCCGCAACCACGATCCACCAAAAAGGTTGATCCGCTGCCGCATCTGGCGGCCACTGCGGCCTCACCTCGTGCCCTAAGGCGCTGCGCCCGTGGGCGCCCTTTTGAACGGGCAGTGGTAGGCACCATACCACCACCACGCCCGGCGGCAGGCAATGGATGGGTGGGAAGTCCACCGCACTGCCATGCCTGAGCCCTCTTAGCTTCCCGGTCAACCAGTCCCGGTGGTTCCACCTGCCACCAGTACTAAGCCCCCCCGCCACAACAAGGCGAAGGCTCATCAGGTGTTGCCGAATCTTTGATAGGCTAGCCACTTAAACATGCAGTATTCCTAGTAATTAGACATGTTTCAATTCAGAAAAATGGAAATCATGAAATACGTTAATTGCTAATAATCATAGACCTCCACAAAGAGTCCTAGTTCACCAGAGTAGCCTGTTGTAGGTGGCCTCATGGCCTGCGTCACACATTAAGTGCGTCGACAATAGTATTTTGACTTTTATTTTCATTTGTTCGTTCACGTTTGTTGTGTTTTTCTTTCTCTATTTCCCCCCAAATAGAGGCAAATTTCTATTTCTTTTTTTTTATTCACAGTTACATTTTTTGTAAATTAGTTAAAAGATTTTACTATACGACTTTTTGCCATTTTAAATTGACGAAACTTCATCTAATAAACGGACAAACATAATATCCATAACCTCCGACAATAATGCCTTTGCTTCGCCATGAAAGTTCGCGCCGGGCCAAGGCGTCAAGTTAACGAAGTAACAGTGTCAACATGACCTACATTAGAACTCGTGTCTCCTTGCTGCATCAGGTGTAAGGTGTACAGCCAACCGCTGCTTAGCCTAACACTACAGACTCAGGAAGTAGTATCATAAAGAGAGAGCTCACACAGATATAAATCGAAATACATCATTCAACGAAAGTCCCTCCGTCTGGTAAGAAATCCAAGCGTGTGTTACATAGTGCTTTTGTGGGAATCCTCCATTTCTTATTAGGATTATTAATCAAGTTCATAGCAATAGGAATGCCAACTGTTAAGTTAATTAATCTTAACATCCATTATATCAAGGATCATCGAAGACAAGAGCATTGCTTCCCCCTTCGTCACGCAAAGAACATACAATCGCATTAGCTATTTCGATCTGAATGTCTGTGACAGCTCACCTATAAATTAATATTCCAATGAGTACCGTTGGATAGTTTAGGTACCCGGGCTCCATGCTTAGGGCTGCTTTTCCACCACAGATGTGATAAGCAGCTATGCTACGAAACTATTAGACCGTTTCCACTGATGATATGCTGCGTAACGGAGCGAGTAAGATGCGCCGCCGTAAGGTAGCTGTGCGAGGAAGACGCTCAGCTTACCTATACATATGTTTAAACAAATTAATGTTACTCAACATTAATATATTATTATACCTACAATTACACACATTACATGTTCAACTAGTTAGTTAGTTATAATATATCTAATTTATTACACAGTAATTCAATAATTAAACCTCATTTATTATTTTCAACGATAATATTATGTAATTCCTCAAATTGTTCCCTTTTATGTTATTTATTTTTTAGTTATTTAGTTACTTGTAGTTTCTCTCCCGCAGTACTCCTCAGCGGAGTTCTACCTATTGTTTTTACAACACCCTCTTGGGGAGTGGAGCACTGGTGAACTGAGTGCCAAGTGAGAGTTGCAGTGAGAGAAGTGAATAACTTCACCATCGCGTTTGCGAGAAAAAAAACGCGAATTTTTATGGTATCGAGTCAACGCCATCTAGCGGCCTTAATGTTGCCCGAATTCGCCGCTAGATGGCGCTGACTCGATTCCATACTAATTGACATTTACGTGCTCGCAAAACGCGATGGTGAAGTCATTCACTTTTCTCACTGCAACTCGCAATCGGCACTCTGTAATACGGGTTTTCTAAAGAACCTATCTGAGGCACCAGTCTCTCACACACAAGTTGTCGTAAGATAGGACTAGTTTTAGTATACTCCATGTAACAACTTTGTGAGAGAAAATAAATGAATATATTATATTATATTATAGCTCGAGCTATGCGATGTAACGACAGTAGGGAAGGCACGCACTGCACGCATCCATAGCACGCATCCACAGCACGCAATCGTTTGATGTCATGTGTCATATTAAAAACATAACCCCTTACTACCAGTGCTATGCTATGTGGACAAATGAATTTGATTGGTGGATATCAAACGCATCTACAGCAACAATGCTTACGAGTAGCACATCTTAGGTGGAAAAGCAGCCTGAAGCTTCCAAGTACAGTGGTCAGGGGTGCACGGTGTGTTCGACTGTACCCATTGTCAGTACTTATTTTAAGCAGACATTATGCCACTACAACATACGTACAAACCAAGCAATCCAATAGGGTCAAGTGTTCACCGATAATGTTCATAAAAAGGTTTGCTGTAAATAAATAAAACATGCATTTTGAGTAGTTTAAATGTGCTAAGTGAATTACGCGGTATTAAGCCCTTAAGTACCTATGTTTAAGAACAAACGACTCTTCTTATTTAAGCTTTTGCAATAGAAAATATGTCTTAACCACTTATTGCATTATATTAACTTAACTAAAACGGCAGAGTAGTCCTTTCATTCATTGCTAGCTTAGAAATCGTAACTGATCCCAACATAAAGTGCATCCGTGGACCTACCAAACCTGTCCACAAGACTGAAGACATACTTATTATATGAATAAGCAACTTCAAAAACTAAAACTCGTAAAAGCATGAGACAAGATAATATTCCACTCGTACTGATGATTGTTCATAAATACTCGTAGCGGTGGTCTTCTGCCACTTTGCCCTGGTCCTATTTTTTTTAAATATGTAGCCCGTCAAGATGACCTCACTCCACCTGATGGAAAGCGGTCGTGAGGTCCAGATATGAGGTTGACATGCCCAGTCATTCCAGCGAATCACTGGGCTGGCCATCCTCACCATGGAAGGTATCTTACCTGGTATCAGCTTGGTTGCGCACCCAATTTGTTGCCGGCAACCGAATAACCCGCTGGTAACGCAACCATGGTGACCTAATGAATTAGGGAGAAAGCTTCAGGCGTGGATGTTATTGAGTTGTTGCTACCTACCCTGGTAGCATACCAAAACCTAACCGATGTGTCGCATCGTAGCAGAATCACTAGTAACTAACTGATTGAAACTTTTGGTCTGGTAATCCCGCGTAGTATATCTGAGTTTGCTTGCTTCCAGACATGTACTTAGCTAAAAGTATGAGTGCTTAAGTACCTACCTTGCAATGTTCGTCATAAAAATTACTGACAATGAAAAGTCGATTTGTTCCGGCTGCTTAGGGGAAATCTCGAAGGTCAATGATGTAAAAAGCTGTTTACACATTACACCAGCCATTTTTAACAAGCCAGTGACCTGTGAGTTTTGATCTTGCGTCGCGTTCTTAGTGGTTTAGCGACGCGATCCGACTATTTTTTCTGGGGCACGGTTCCCTATGGTAGATACATGCTTTCATACACCCTTAACCATCAAAAAAACTTTAAGGTAATTTAACACTACTCAATGCATTTTCACACAAATGTTTAATACTGAAAAATAAAACAGTAAATTTAGCTTTGGTTATAGGGTTTTCCGATTGGTATGTAATAAGTATCGTCAGTGACTTTGTGTCAAAAGTTTATTCGACGTATGTGTTCGGGTCCACTTGCTGCAATACGTTCGAGTCATAGATGTGATTTCCAAAATAAGTATGATTTCATCAAAATTAGCTTTCTGTAACTACCACATCTAAATCTTTATCTTTCTGACCATTCCTTAAGCCATCATTTGACGGTCGACTTCGGACAAAAGCAATCGTGAAATCGTCACAAGAAACTCGACCCCTGTCGGAGTAGAAATCGTTCGGTAGTTGCGCTAGCGCCGCCCCTCATGCGTTGCGTCGCTTTGAATTGCATCGAGGGACTAGTACCATAATAAAGTACTCTATGCTAGTACCCAGACCGATTTCTAACTAGAGCGGTTGAAACTTTTTATTGGCATTTTATTTTGGGTCGTTGGCTTGGTCACCAAGTAAGCGACTATTGCGGCCTGGGACCTACAAACATCTAATAAATAAAAACAAACTAATATTGTTTGATTGTTGTAAGAAGCTCGAGTCTTGGAGTCTTATTGAATAAAACTAAAGCTTAATTTGAAGACTCGAGTCTTATGAATAAAACTTAGAGCTCAAGTCCTTCAGTTCAGAATATTTTGGAAAAACAGCCACAATCATTCTATGGAATCTGAAATATTCTTTCAGAAAAACCAATATTCATGACTAAGAATAAATTAAATGTAAGTTAAGTCCTTTGAAAGTGACCTCTTGACGCTCATTTTTCAAAACCGCTATGCAATTACTGCGTTCGTATAGTAAAACCGTAACCAATAAAAAAAGACTTATTGTATTTAGGAGGAGTTCACCAAGTCGGAACTGTATTTATATGTTGCATTTTGTCTTTAAAGTTGCCAAGAGACGAGGAAATACAGACATTTTCGCCAAAATCTAACTTGCAGTCTATTAGTGCTAAACATGTGTAATGTTTCAACTAATCATAATTTTATCACATTTTGTAAAATTTAAAAATTATAAAAAATACTGAATGTGAATATTTTGAAAAATCCTTTTTTAGGGTTAGTTATGAGTATTTTACGTACCATTTGAAGCATATTTGACAAAAAAATATTCAACCGTATTAAACTGGAGGAGCCTAAACTTGGTGTGTTTTGAAAATGATTTCTATTTTAATTTAATACAAGTGACTAAAATTTAATGATGTGATTTTTAGAATTGCCTCAGTAAGCCCTTTCATTAGATACTAATAAGTGTTAGAGAGTAATCCCAAAGAGTCAATATCTACAGGGAGTGAAGTTCTTTGCTTGATATTCATATCGTATATGAAATTCGGTTTTAATCACTGTACAGACGTTAAACATTCCTTATCTTTTATTGCCTTATCCTATGTTTTTTCAGTTTCACAAAAAAACATAATCTATTTTCGGAAAATGAAGTGTTTATTTTGATTGTGGTTGTGTTTGTTTGTTTTTGTTTTTGTTTTGCAGCTAGCTATCTCTTTTATTAAAATGCTTGCTAGTTAAAAAAAACATCACAAACCCGGCTATATTCCAAAATTAAAACTGACGAAATGTTTGAAATGAAAAGAAAGGATGAAAGAAAGGGAGGTTTCGGTAGCTCAGTGGTTTGATTTCCGCTCGAATCATCAAGGTCCGAAATGGAATTTTTCCATTTTTTCTATCTTTAGAAATGAAAAACAAGCATTGTAAAATGCTAAGATATAGAAACTTTTTCCCCAACCTATTAATCAAAGTAATAATGAAAAGAAACTAACTTTTTCATAAATACATAAATTTAATAACTAATTGTTCAGCTATGTACTCTCCGTCTTAAATTAGGGAATGAAATGACATACATTTTGTAGGTCATCGCTTGGACTTCACGCTACCGAACAGTTATAAATATACCCATCTGGGTATATAACTCTGTATACACATAGGTACAGCTTGCTTCTTCTTGTATCTTCAAATCAAGTCGATCTATAAGCGCACTTTCGTAACTTCATGATCCCTATGGGCTACTTACAACAACGCCTTTATTCCATTATGTTCTAATTTCTCCACCGATCGTTAACCTATTTAGACAAGATTGTAGCCATATCCTCCATTCTTTAAACGGTAATACACACAATTTATCAGGTTTCCTAAGTTATTACGTAAGCCGCCGTAAGTGCCGTAACCGCGTTCCTACCAGATGTAACCGAGACAGGTTCCTATATAGGCTGGACACATAGCCACTGGTGGCTAGGCTGAGAGCCTAGAACAGGGCTAGGCAACATTTGCACCTGTTAAGTTTTTTTAATTTATTTATTTAGATAGCCAACAACCAACAAGATAAAAACTAGTACATGCAGTTCAGGTACATACAATTCAGGACTTGCGATCTTCTCTACTAAAAGGCTGGGACAGCCTTGCAATGTGAACTTACAGATTAACAATAATAGAAACCGAAACAGTATCTACTCCTGACGAACCACACAAAATAAAAATTAATGCTAGATCAAATAGTTATCGATAACACAGCAGACTGCAATACTTGGCGTTAAATTTTTGCACTTCGTCGGAAATGTAGTTCCGGCTGTCTGAGCCACTCATCCTACAGAGATCTCGCTCATCTAGATTGATAACGAATCTTTAGTGACGGCAACCGATCAAGGTTTCATCGTTTGTGACGCTATACTTTCTTTGAAAAATGAAAAAACGTGGCTCAGACAGCCAGAATTTTGCAATTACGGCCACTTTCGATCTCAGCTTCTAAACGGTTTCAGGGCCCCTTTTCTTATCAAAAGGTTAGTGACGCGATATGTAACGGCATCCGAAGTAATTTCATCAATCAGGATGCAATATTTTTCGAGAAATCTTCAAAAACATGTGGTCAGACAGCCAGTAATCCGGCTGTCTGAACCACTTGGTTTTTTTTGATTAATTCAGAAAATATCACATTTTGGACAGATCTTTCTTTATAAAAGGAATGTGATGCGATATGTGACGCGTCACAACCAGTTTTGAACTTTCGTGACGCTTCCATTTAGGAGTTATTGTAAAAAAACGTGATGGCTCAGACGAAAATCTTCCGACTGTCTGAGCCACCTGTTTTATGACTTCCAGAGGTTCTACGTAGCTGGAAACACTTCTAAACGAATGTGACGGCGATGGAGAACAAGAATTGACGTTTGTGACGGCTCTAAGTGCCTGCAATCATAAGTTATACGTATTTCTTTTTTTTCCATACATTGGTGCAAATGCACGAGGCAGGGTGACCACACTCAGCTCTTTTGCAGGAATGCAAGGACATCAATGTTCTAAATCTTGGCAAAATGTTCACTTAAAATGATGAGTGATTACCTTTTATTTTGCTTACGTACCTATTTATGTAAGTATTTACTTAATCTATCTTTAAAAATAATAAATAACATTAAAGTATATACTTAACATACGTTTGGAATTTCAAAAGAACAGATTTCACTGAATGCATATGAAAGAATACTATGCGGTAACTACATCAGAAAATCTATTTTTAATTTTTTTGTCTGTCTGTCTGTTTGTTCCGAGTAATCTCTGGAACGGATGGACCGATTTTGGCGGGACTTTCACTGGCAGATAGCTAATAACTAGGGAGTCCAAAATGTGATATTTCGTGAAATAATCAAGAAAAACCAAGTGGCTCAGACAGCCGGATTACTGGCTCCATCATCATCATCATCATCCGTGCGGTCTATCCCGGTTGTGAACCCACACTGGTGTGTGGGGTCCCAGGGTCCGCCTTTCTTATTTTCTTGGCCCACTTCGCGCGGTCTTGTGCATCCTCAGTGGTGAGTCTGTTGGCACGCATGTCACCCTTAACGACGTCGAGCCACCGCTTCTTGGGTCGACCTCTTCTACCGGTACCTGGCGGGGGCGGCATAGCCAGACATTTGTTGCCCACGTAGTTTGCCGATCTCCGTGAGACATGACCATACCAACGAAGGCGGCACTCCTGCAGCTTGTCTGCGATGTCACGAACACGAAGGCTGCCGCGGATGTGGGTGTTACGCACACGATCTTTGCGTGAGACTCCACACATCCACCGCAGCATCTTCATTTCCGTGACGCGCAGCTCCTGCTTGTGTCGCTCTAGTAAAGGCCATGTTTCACTGCCATATAAAAGGACAGGCCTAATGATGGTTTTATAGACCTGCCCTCTCAGCTTGATCGTCATTTTGGGGTCACAAATGACACCAGCCACCCCACGCCATTTAGCCCAAGCCAATTACTGGCTGTCTGACCACATGTTTTTGAAGATTTCTCGAAAAGTATTGCATCCTGATTGATGAAATTACTTCGGATGCCGTTACATATCGCGTCACTAACCTTTTGATAAGAAAAGGGGCCCTGAAACCGTTTAGAAGTTGAGATCGAAAGTGGCCGTAATTGCAAAATTCTGGCTGTCTGAGCCACGTTTTTTCATTTTTCAAAGAAAGTATAGCGTCACAAACGATGAAACCTTGATCGATTGCCGTCACTAAAGATTCATTATCAATCTAGATGAGCGAGATCTCTGTAGGATGAGTGGATCAGACAGCCGGAACTACATCGTCGGAAAAGATGTCAATGTCACATCGTTAACATGATTAAAATAAAGATTAAATAGCTTAGTCTGTCCTAAGAGGACACAAAACACGGCTTACAATGATAAGAAGTGTGGGCTAAGGGTACCTACTTGTGAGTATGCAGGCAAATAAGCATTTTTTTTAATTAAAGATAAAAAAATGGTGGGCTACGATTTGAGGTACTATGCGACTACTTCCTATATTGGCATTCTTAAAGTTTTCTATTCTAATGAGCTGGTTAGCCAATATTTAAAGCCATTTCATTGTAATAGATCGCATTTGTAATTGTTCAGATATTAGTGCTAGCGGTACGCTAAATTTACCTGCAAATGGTGTTAACACGTTCAGCGCTAGTGTATCATTTTTGATGAACAAACAATGAATTTTCTATTGTGTCTGGTTTTCTGGCAGTCAAAGTGTAGGCATTAAAAATCGACACGATTGATCTTTTGGCCATACGAATCAATTTGACCCGTAGCAAAAAATAAAAAAAGGGAAGGAGTTATAGTGACATCTTTTTTAGGACGGAAAAAAATGTTTTGCTCTGAAACCTATGGTGTGTAGTACCTAATGAAAGGGCTTACTGAGGCAATTCTTAAAATATGTCACATCATTACATTTTAGTCACTTGTAAAAATATAATAATACAAATAAATATTCATCCGTATCATACCTGGAGGAGCCCAAACTTGGTATGTTTTGAAAATGATTTTTAATTTACTAATTTAATTTAATACATGCGACTAAAATATAATGATGTGATATATTTTTTGGATTGGCTCAGTGAGCCCTTTCATTAGATACTACACACGATAGGTTTCAAAGCAAAAACTTTTTGTTCCCACCCAAAAAAAAGATGACGCCATAACTCCTCCCTTTTTTTCTTTTTGCCGTGCTACGGGTCACATGGATCCGTATGGCCTAAAGATTAATCGTTCCGATTTTCATGCCTTAAACACCATTAATTTGCATGTTTTGCCTAAAATTCGGGGTGTACCTACCGCCAGCACTATGAGACACTGACAGACGGCGTTAACTGACGCTTGTTTTAAAAGCGGTTAATATTTTTAGAATCTTCTCCAAAGATAGGCAACACCTGAAGGAAATACCAGAAGATACTTATTAAAGCTTCAAATAACGTAATACTAGTAACTACGAACATTCAGCCTGCCTGTCTGGTTTACCAACGGAACGGGTCCACAGATTTACACTCAACTCTAACGAAATATTATATCATTAACTTTACTATTCTATTAGTGCCTAGGAGCTTGCAACACTGAAACGGTTCTCTTAGCAAATTTACTCTTTAATTGTATAAAACATATCGGTAATAGGTCATTTTAAAGAATCTGATCTATTTATTTATTTATTCTTTATTGCACAAAGAAAAAGTGCAATTGGCGGACTTAATGCCTAATGGCATTCTCTACTAGTCAACCACTGGGCGAAGCAGAAATCGTGTTGGCGGTGTCTCATAAAACCGGAAATAAAATATACTATTCATACAAAAAACATACTTATACCAAATTATACATATTACACATACATAATCATAATACATAAATTTAAAGATACATACACTAAATATCGTACCTAAATCTTAAAATATTGCCTTGAAGGAGAGAGGTTTGGTTAAATGAGTTAAGGTTTATCTATGAAGAAGTTATGGATTGCTCTTTTGAAGGAAAACCTACTGGTTGACAATTTAATTTTATTAGGCAGCGAGTTCCATAGCCTAATGGCAGCTAATGTGAAAGAATTCGACATATGGGAAGACGTATGAAGAGGAGTATGAAGCAGCAAAAGGCTATGCGAGCGCTGGTTGCGCGTGCTGCACTCGCCCCTATACTTAAAATTACATTTCAGATATCTGGGGGAATTGGGATTACTAAGAATATTAAAAAGTAAACAGAGCGTTCGAGAATTCCTACGGTGACGAATTTTAAGCCATTTTAATTGAGAACGAAAGATCTATCTCCGGGACGAGTGAATAATAATTTATAAATATGTCAATTTGAATTTTAGTCAGCGTAGTCATATTTTGGAAGTGCCTGTAACCAGAGATGAATGAAGAGATAACTGATTTGCACAACATGTATGGAAAACAAAATCATTGAACAATTTAACATGGACTTATTCATACTTCCCTTTCACAAAACCATAAGCAAGCATTCATCTGATTATGTACGTACTTCAACAGTTACCTAAGACTGTTACCAGTAGCCCGAAAACAGGCACTTGATTCTACCTATGCTGTAAAGTATATCTTTATTTAACTACTAAAAGTTACAGGTTTTTCCAGATGATGTTGATTGTGACAAACAGACTAAGTCACACCTTATAAATTATCCCTTACCAATAAAATACAGAACTATGTATGTTTCACAATACTCATACCTACAAATTTTAGAAGATTGATGTTAATGTTGATGATTTATTCAAATGGTGTTTTTTTGCGCAAGAACATTTAACTTCCATTCAACCTTTACTCTATGCCGTATTCTTTTCAAATAACATCAAGCGCATCAAATTCATTAAAAAAAAACCTTTCCGTGAATTCAAATGCCGCTATAATGAAACGGGATTGCAATTCTCTTGACGAAATGCAAAATAAATATTTAATAGAACCTCATTCACTTGGCATTCTCATGTAATATATTTTTTGAAAATAAATTAATGCTGATGTACATTACTTGTACTTTCAGTGCGGACTCGCTTCAATTTATCAACTTACAATATGCGTGCTGTTTTACAAGTTGCTACTTTTTATTCCTAACGTTCTTTATAAATTGATTACGTCTCGTAGCATCTCCATTCGAAGTTCAAACGCGTATTTGCTAATCACTTCAGATACGTTTGCTGGGCCAGTGAAAAATAAAAGCACATAAATTCTTTTTCCTAACATAAAAAAGGGTTTTTTTTCAATGTACTTTTGTTAATGCCAAGTATTGCTTTCAACTTATTCAGATTCAGATTCATTTATTCGCTTGAAAAGTGGTACAATAGTTGGTATAAATAGTAAAGTGCACACAATTCACCAAAACTGGCATGTAAATGTTACATATAAAATTCATAAATTCTTATAAAATACAACATTATCTTGTGTGTTATTATTATCATATTAATTGTTAAATAAATTACAAAACATTTCATTTCATTTTAACAAATTCAACATACAGTGACACACAAAACCAATTTACTTGAACACATACATTAAACATTTTGAATTATTATTTTATTCTTAAGTAGGTAAAAGTTATTCCAATCAAAAATTAAAATTACATAAATTTATTATTAAAAAGTGTCTTCCTTTACGTGACAATAGGAAAAATCCATGGAGCTATGTGATACACACACCAGTAGTTTAGTCATTACCAGCATTCATAAAAATACTGTTTTTTTTTTGAAAATAAGCCTCGTCAGAAGAGGATGGACATGCCATTAAACAACCATGAAATCATTTGCAAAAAACCAAACGCGTGAATCGGTACAAAAAAATTACGAATTGTTACGCAAGCACTTAATATTATTGCCATCCTGAAAAAACTAGCTTTGTTGTAACAGTTTGAGTACTTTTAGAAAGCTTACAAGTCCGAATCACAATTAGCAGTAAAGTTTGATAAATAAATAAATAAATATTTGGGACAATTTACACCAAGATCATCTGACCCCAAACTAAGCAAAGCTTGTACTATGGGTGTCAGAGACTGATTAACATACTTAAATATTTCTAAATACATACTTAAATATATAATAACACCCATACACACAACAAACACAAATGTTCGTCACATAAATGTTTGTCACGGGTGGGGATCGAACCCACGACCTTCGGTGCTAAAGGCAGGATCGCTGCTAGTGCACCAATAGCCCAGTCAGATCCAGCCGAACAACAATAAATTAGCAGTAAAGTTAGATACAGTTTTTCCTGAAAATATTATAGTAGGAGTTGTACTTACTATTAGTTATACGTTTTTGTACATATTATAGTCTTTAACAACCAGCAAGAAACAGTAGGTTCTGATTCTTTATTTAGCTTTATGACTTTAGCAGTTTTTCCAAAAGTTGGACCATGTAAATACAGCTTTTATGCAAACAAATGAATTTAATCGACCCAAATTTTATCCGCGATCGCGGAAAATCAAGGTGAGTGGCTCTACCCAGTTGTCAATGAAAAGAAAATGTTGTTTCGCGCGCTAGTGAGTAGCGAATCGGGCGCGTTTCTGAACGCACGTTAAGACGTGGCTGCGCGATACGGCATCGCGGCACCACCTGCATTCAAATTACGAATTTTACGTTCTAACCTTTTTTTTAAGTCTATGTGTGAACCGTTTCTCTTAAGACGATTTGTGGATTTTTAAATACTAAAATGACGATTTACAGCAAAATTGTTCAAATAATTTTGGTTAGTGTATAGGTTCTTTGAGCTGAGACCTGGATATACTCCAAAGCTGATCAAAGGTTTGTCTTAAATTAACAATTATTGAATACCACCGCCCCCCTACCCCCTTCATCTTTTAACCAACGCCTCCGTGGCCGAGTAGTTCTAGAGCTCGGCCCGAAACCCGGAGGTCTCGGGATCAATGCCCAGGTCGGACAAAGTGTGTTTTCAGATTTTTCGGAACATACCCGGGTATGTGATTACCAACCCGCATTCGGCAAGCGTGATGATTAAGCCAATACCCATCCAGTGCAGCGATGACTTGAGTTCAATGATGGAGGCCTTTGCCCAGCAGTGGGACACTATATAGGCTAATTACAGTGTAATGAAATTTTGTTCATGGATAACGTTACCAACCTCTATCTATTGCCTGCAATTCAGGGGTCTTATAACAATCTCTTATTTTCAGCCTGTTCCAACCGTAGACGGAGATGTAATTTTGTATTAGGATCTTTATTTCCAGCCAGTCAGCGGTCCTGTCACCTGAAGGCCACATTAAGAGCTGAATTGTTATACTATCTTACTTTAAGTAATGAATTTACTTCACCTAAGCAATATTTTTTTTGTATACTTAGCAATACTTAGCAATACAGTACCCTTCAGCAATACAGCCAATTTTAAGCATTTCTGAAATACTCTAAAATAAGCTGCTTTGTTTTTGAAAAGGTACAATCCCATTTAAGTACATTAACTATGATTTTAAGTGTTTCTCTTTTATCTTGTCAAATTAGTTTTTCAGAGTGCTTTTATATTTTACTAGCTGTCCGTCAGCGGCTTCACCCGCGTAGATTCCGCCTTTCCCGTAAAATATAGCATAAATTAAAAAAAAGTCTATGTATGTCACTCCTTGATAATGTAGTTATATATTGTTCAAAGATTGTTTAAAATCGGTCCAGAAGTTTCGGAGCCTATTCAATACTTGACAAACAAACAAACGAAAAACGAACAAATCTTTCCTCTGGATAATATCAGTGTATAAACTAGCGACCCGCCTGTTTTTTCTAGAATTTTCTTTCACACAAACCTTGTCCTTAAAATGACAGCAAAAAAAAGGAATGTCCGTTTGGTGCAGACTTTCAGAAGTTAAGCGCGTACGTACCTATATACATTTCCACGGCTATTTTTAATTTAACTATATAGATTGTCAATATAACGTTTCTATTAATAGAAGGTGAAAATTGCCTGAACCTGTATAAAGATACGTGCAGCTATGTTTTAATAGGTTTTTCAGCAATGGATGTCAAGGTCCTTTAACAAATGGACACCACTATATTATTTTGACAACACCAGCAAACAAGCGAAATAAACCATTAATTGCCTTGCAGTTTCATTGAATTAGTAATGTAGTTGGCAATTATAATTGGCCCTAGGTTTAATAGAAAAGCTAGGCAATTGGTTTACGACCTTAGATACAAGTTCGATAGGCACGTGTACTATAGCTTGCTCGTCTATCCCGCACGCCTGTCATGTTGACGCAATCGAGGAGGAGAACTAAGGGTGGTGGGCTCGATTCAATATCCGAAACAAACTTCATTTGTTCGTTGACTTCACTTCGTTTCAATTGCATTGGTTGCAATCCATTTCCTATGTAGGCCAAACGGTTATGTAAAGCCATTCCCTTCCGCGTACCACCAGAACACTTGCTTTGCAAAATTATTTATTTACCAAACCTGTTTGGGGCTTAGAAGAACAAATATTTTAGTTCTGTTGACGTGTTGAGCTAGTTTTACTATTGGGAAAAGCACCATCCCTAGTTTCGACAGTCTGCTGTATCTGCAGGCTAACTTAAGCAGATTTTTTTGGCGTCAGCAATAAAGCAGACTCGAAACCTTTTCAGACAGGGTATTTCTCGCATGGCGTCGGCTAAACAGTCCACACTTGTCTCCAAAAAACATATCAAAAGACTTCGTTCTTATATATTTAATCATCATTCAAAAACAGCACTCGCATTGACCGACGCTTATAGCTCTCAAAATCGCTGTGGCCACAAAATAAAGAGTTTACATAAGGACCGCTCTCGCCTTTTTCTAACAACTTTCGTGATCACCTAGGGTTGCTACTCGCTACTATATTCGCTAGATAAGCGCGATTTGACAGATACCGCGTAAAATAAAATACATCAAGTGAAAAATTGCACCTAGTTCGACAAAAACAAAAATATACAAAAGGGGTCCAGTTTGATTAAAAAGAGTTGAGATGGGTAAATAGGTGTAAAAGTATTATATTATAAGATGTCATTTACCGGGGTCCAGGTGCAACCTGCTAGCCTAATGGCTCGATCATACAGTGCTACCTACCTACCTACCTACCTAGTAGGCTGTAGATAACACCATGAGCCACCGCTTCGGCGGTCACCTGTCGGGGGCGCGGCGCGGATGCAGCAGCTGCGCGAGCCATTAAAAGAATAATATACCAAAAATACTGGTGTTCTACCAATGCATGCTAAGATAAGTTACGGAAAAAGTAAAAGCCCATTTGTACTGGATTTGAATGTGTTACGAAATATAATGGTTTACCTACCTATATACTTATAATACTTGTACATAGTACTACTAACTTGCAAACGTTATCTGAGTTTTACTTACCTTTCAACATCATTTGGTAACTTAAAAAACGTATAATCACAATTTCGTGTGGTGTTCATACAGCCAAATACACTGCAACAGAAATATCTGCGCGAAACCGTTTTTGACCATTGAACTATAATGTAAGTATCTGACGCCGTACAAATAATATCTTAATGTTTTGACAGTGCGACTGACCGCGACACTGAAACTCACTGACTTCGCTTGTAAACTTAAGTCTCTGTGTGCGTGTGTCAAAAATGGCGTGTAGTTTTAAGCGGGCTATCTGTCAGAGCGCCGCGCATGTATAATTTTACATGAAAATATAAAATGTATAATTTTTTTACTTAATTAAATAAAAGTTTTGTTTACCGCTAGTGAGCAAACACTCCCAATTATTCGAGTCTCTACCTTGTTTTAAACAATAACAATTTTATGGTCGGCATTATTCGCAGGAGTTTCCAATCTGTTTCCAGGAACAAATTATATTTTTCCTCCTTCCGAGGCGGCCTAAATAGATTTATGCCCTGAAAGTCTAGGGTCAAGTGATGATGCAGGTCTAATGATTTTAAACACAAACTGCGTCGTTCCTTTATGTCATAATAACTTTGCGTGCTACTTTGTCTTTTTAATTGATGTTTGCATCAGCGCAAACCACCTCCGATCTCCCTGCATGATAATAATACCTAATGTGGATATTAGTACACCCGTAATGACAATTAGATACGTTCAGGTACACTATGTCGACATTTAGGTATAATTAGGTTGTAAATGTGGGTTTCTGAAGGGAGTGATCGTGCGGTTGAGATAAAACTTCAGGTGGCCATAAAGTAGTTCGTCGAAGTCGTTCTGTTATCTTGATCGCATTAAATTTTGCGCCAAATCAAATGCCAATGAAATCGGCTCATATTTCAATGGACTGCCAGCACTGCGGCTCGTGGTTGCAGACAAGGTTGATAACCATGCTTATACTAACTTATTTAACGTACCCTATATATAGTCATAGTTTCATAATATAAACAGTAATCAAGATATACATACGTACATACCATCACGACTTTATCCCAAGCGGGGTAGTCAGAGGCAAGTGACTGTGCCGTCTAGTGTTGTAAGAACATCGAGTCTTAGTCTCATTGAATAAAACTAAAGCTTCATTTGAAGACTCGAGTCTTATGAATAAAACTTAGCGCTCAAGTCCTTCAGAATTTGGAGTCTTTCGTAAAAAGACTTGAGTCCTACCAAAAAGAACTCAAGGACTGAGTCTTTTTAAAAGAACTTATGACTGAGTCCTCTAAAACCATAGCTGTAGTTTGAAGTAAATAAAATAGCAATGAACAAATTATTGGAACACTTGTCGCAGGAATACTTAGTATTTATAAAGTCATTTTGGTTAATTGAGGAAAATATTTAGTATATAGTCTCCACCATAACAGCACGTCAGTATCTTCGGATTCCAATGATAGGTATATTTGTAATCAGTACTTACCTATATAAATATGGATGACGATATAAAATCACCAAGTATTAGATACCTATTATAATACACCAACTCAAGTTCATGACTCAGTCTAGCTCAAAAAACTCAAAAGACTCGAAAAGAGTCAGAAGACTCAAAGGACTCAAAAGACTCTGACTCATGTGACTAACGAGTCCTAGTCTTGAAAATCTACTTAAGTCTCGAAATGAAGACTAAAAGACTCGAGTTTCTTACAACACTAGTGCCGTCATAGTGAACGGAACACTCAGAAGCCCACTTTTCACCAATGGTATTAGAACCTAACGTGGTAGGTGGTGAGCCTTCATATGCGTGAAATAGAAAAAGTATACTCTAAAAGCGGTTACATTCATTATTGAAAAAAATACTTTAATATTATTTTAAATCACCGAGGAGGTTTTTTCGGGCATACAACAGTGAAACTATCTACAAAACGGAGTTTTCTCAGGTTGAATTTTGATCGTTTTGTTAGAAGCATAGAGGCAAAAGTTGTGACCTTTTTCGTGGTTTTTTTTTTGTTTCGCCAGATTAGTTATACGTTTTTAGTTAACATTCACACCTTTATATTCAGCGGGTTGACCTTTTAAATTTTGTTAACAGTTCTGCTATCAACGTTTATAGATTTTATTTAAAAAAAACACACATATTCCGGAGTCTTGTCTAAAAAAAGCCTTGAGATTTCTCAGCGAAGTTATCCCGCATATCAACGTAGGTTATTTCACTCTTTTTGATGACCAATCAGCGTGATGTATTCAGTATCTTACTCACGGCAATTTAACTTGACTGGCTCAATGGCGAGAACCTGCCTGTCTACTACAAACATTTATGATTATACTATTACTACGTTATGTGTTCTATCTTTTTTTTCCATGTCATTTTATGTGACGAACATTTGTGTTTGTTGTGTGTCTGGGTGTTATTATCTATTAAAGTATGTTTAACAGTGTTTGACACCCATAGTACCTACAAGCTTTGTTTAGTTTGGAGTCAGATGATCTTGGTGTAAATTAGGCCAAGATATTTCTTTATTTAATTTATCTAGTGCAACTACGTTTTATTGTCAGTCCATCCCTCAAATCCAGAAACGATAATCGAAGTTAGGCACAGTTCAAATTGATGATATCCTGTCAATTGTCAGTAGATATTAAGGGCTACTTAACTTTGAATACCGTTAAGGTAGGTAGGCATTCTTCCTTCAAAAAAGTACATTGTGATAAGAATCACCCGGTTTAGATTTTTATTACAAGATACAGTTTACTACATTTTTTCTAATACTGTAAACTTCGTGCCCACGCGCAGTATCAGAGTTCACAGCAATGAGGGCTCAGGTTATGCTATACCTGTGGTTCACTGTACGGAAGACAGCAGGTCAACCTTTACAAAAATATTGCAATTTGGGTCTTATGTTTACGGCAAAAAGTACCCACTTAAGAAGCTTGTCGTGCTGTCCTGTGTACTGCACTTTTTCCTCGCTTCGTGACAGTAGTAGGTAGGTACGTGTTGTTAAAAAGCTACTAAACATAAGCAGTTAGATAGCCATCATTATACGAGCATCATTTGTCATAGTTGAGGAAAATTATGTTCATATTCACCTACCTACCTCACTTGACTGACATCGTGAGCTGATATAGTTCCAGCTCTACAAAACTCATTAGACTACATTTTGTCAGCGTCATATTCTTCCTCGTATTGATCGTTAATCATCGCATGTCCTACCTACGAACTACTCGTTAAATGTGGCATATTGCTGAATTTTGTGGTAATTAATCATTTGTTTCAAAGACAGGTTAGTCTGCTCATGTCTTACCTCTAAAATCTCTTCATAATATGGTCACCTAGAAGTTAATGATTATTACATAAGTAGACGTAATAATAGGTAAGTTCACAATAGGTTCTAATAATATTACTTAAATAAATAAATATCTGGGACAATTTACACCAAGATCATCTGACCCCAAACTAAGCAGAGCTTGTACTATGGGTGTCAGAGACTGATAAACATACTGAAATTCTAAATACATACTTATATAGATAATAACACCCAGACACACAACAAACACAAATGTTCGTCACATAAATGTTTGTCATGGGTGGGGATCGAACCCACGGACTCTGGTGCTAAAGGCAGGATCACTGCCATTGCACCAACAGGTCAGTCAAACTTATTATTACACACACACGATCACTTATTTTGCTACCGAATCATTTAAATATGTATTCTTTTTTTTGGCAGTCGGCATCTAGGATAAAAAGTCTTCTTCTTATATGACTTGCCGGAATCGATTAGTTAAGAAGAAGAAGGATAAAAAGTGACACAATTTCATGTTCGATTTATCGGATGATTTTGAAGACTAATATTAAAAAAAAAATTAACAAAAAAAAAACCAACTTCAAAAAAAACTATTACAAAACAAAGCACTAAAAAGTAAAGAAATAATTGCGTATTCTTTTAAAACTTATACGATAATATAATGTAGGTACAATAATTGTTATTGTTGGAGTCTGTGTCAGCCAAGGAAACAGTACAATATACCTAGCAATATACCTATTTCTTACATATCACGTTTAGGTATGTATGTATGTGTACAATAACAATAATTGTACCTACATTATATTATCGTACAAGTTTTAGAAGAAATCGCAATTATTTCTTTACTTTTTAGTGCTTTGTTTTGGAATAGTTTTTTTTGAAGTTAGTTTTTTTTTTGTAAAATTTTTTGTTTATTTCTTGATTTTCAGTGAATAGTTCTTATTTATTTTATACGTCAAAAAAGTATCGTCCAATTGCTCCTAAGAATTGAAGAGTTCCGTTACTTTGTCATGGATCCCATAATCAGAACCTAACACTCATCAAACTACCCTTGAAGTATATCCTTTCCAATAAAAAAAGAAGCATCGAAATCGGTTGGCGTGATAATGAGTTATTCGTCCATTTGTCGCGCATGTGGTTTATCTAGATTTAAGACTTATATGGATTTCCCATGGATGCCACTGTCAGAACTTGACCAAATTAAAATGGGACCACACGGGCACCATCAGCTTTCAAATAAAAAAAGAATTATTAAAATCGGTTTGCGTAATATTGAGTTACCCGTCCATTTGTAGCGCATTTTGTCTATTTAGATTTAAGACTCATATGGATTTCCCATGGATGCCACTGTCAGAACTGGACCAAATTAAAATGGGACCACACGGGCACCATCAGCTTTCAAATAAAAAAAGAATTATTAAAATCGGTTTGCGTAATATTGAGTTACCCGTCCATTTGTAGCGCATTTTGTCTATTTAGATTTAAGACTCATATGGATTTCCCATGGATGCCACTGTCAGAACTGGACCAAATTAAAATGGGACCACACGGGCACCATCAGCTTTCAAATAAATAAAGAATTATCAAAATCGGTTGGCGTAGTATTAAGTTATTCGTCCATTTGTCGTCCATTTGTCGCGTATTTTGTCTATCTATATTCAAGACTTTTACGGTTTTCTCATGGATGCCACTGTCAGAACTAGACCAAATTAAAATGGGACCATTCGGGAAGCACCAGCTTTCAAATAAAAAAAGAATGATCAAAATCGGTTCACCCAGTCGAAAGTTATGAGGTAACAAACATAAAAAAAAACACACAGTCGAAATTGAGAACCTCCTTTTTTTGAAGTCGGTTGAAAATACATAATAATAAACAGACCGGGGCTAATAAGACGATCTAAATTCATTTGTAAATAATAATAAGAATGAGCTGGGTCATAAAACTTATCGGAAACGAAACTTTGGATCATTATCACAAAATTAATAACGTCTGCCATGTGTGCTGATTATATCGAAATTTTGCACGCCAGCTCCTTAACTATAAGCTTTTTCGAATTTATTTTCCATTATATTAGATGCAAAATTAAATCACTTTAAAGTTTTATTTCATTTGCTATCTAATATGTAACTATGTCAGAGGCGTTCACATCAATCTTTACACAGGGGCACCTTATGCTGCTGACAAGAGACCCATTTTGCAATGGCTTTGTAAAGGTTGTTGTGAACGCCTCTGTACGTTAGATAGTTAGATAGAACCTAGAACGCAAAATAAGAACGATCCACCTGAAGTAACATCGCAATTTATTGCAAGCGAAAAAGTGTTGCAAAGGAAAAGCTACTCTATTATAAAACAGTGCGCGTGCGCTTTGTACCGTGAAGTTTCATCGAACGGCCTTGCGCATTGACTCTATCGACTTGGTAGTTAGGGATGTACTTACTACGCAGGGAAATCAAGGAATGATATAGATTGTGGGCTAACAGGAACTACACACTGCTGCTCGTAATGCTACCTTTAGAGCGCTTCCACGTGAAGCGACGTTCGCGCTGCTTAGTCACGCGATATCATTTGAAGTAGGTACTGCCACTGGTATTAAAAATAACAGATATACGCAAGCAAGATGTTTCAATGATTTTAAAACTATAAATCTACTAGTGCTAGACTTTAGTCTTAGAAAAGACTAGGACGTTCAAAAGTGAACTTAAAGGTGGTCCCTCACCTGGCGCATTCGCCTGTTATGTACACATGTACATTACACAGTCGAGCATTACATCAGTGAGGGAGGAGAACCGAGCATTACAGTGCGCAAGCTGTAATGTTGCAAATTCGAGCATTACGTTAGTGAGGGAAAAGCACCGAAAAATGTTCTAATGAAGTAATGCTCAAAATCGAATCTGTAACATTACGTTACAGGCGAACGCTCTTACAGTAAATTGCTAGAGAAGAAAAAGTACGAGAATAAGTGTAGGTATATATAATGTATATTAATTAAATATCCGGGGAATTTCCTCATATGACCATCGTACCCCGAAGCATAGCTTGGTACTATGGGTGTCAGAGACTGATGCCGGTTACAAGCAAGCGGACCTTCTTAACTACAGGGGTGTCCCCCCCACAAAACAAACACACATGAACAAACTTTAATCAGATGAATGATTATCCCGGCGGGGAATCAAACCCACAACTTGAAACCATAGCTAGGATTGCAAACCACTGTTCCATTACACCAGTCATTCCAATTCACTTGTCTGTAGGTTTGCTGACACCGCCACCGACAGCATTCAAAATGTTGACAAGTTCAGTCCATAGACGGTCTGACCTTACCCGACCTTGTGATCCAGCAAGAGGCGGAGCCGGTGACCTGGCTGACTGCAAATTAAACAAACAAAGATTCAATATAAGTATTTCACTGAAAACATCGCTTCATTGTTTTCATTACATATCTCATCGTGAATGAAACTTGCGTTGACAATGAAATTGTTCGGAACTTGCTCGCACTCGTGATTCCATATTATTATTTCATCACTAAAAATTGAAATACAAATTATTCCATCATCGTTTGAACTTTCATCTTAAAAATTTAAACCTTTTGAAAACAACAACAAGTCCTGTATAGTCCCGCTGGTGTCCCACGAGGGCGCGCCGGGACCCCCCATGCTCGCCACCTTCGGGGACACGTACCGCCCGCTGCTGCCGCGCTTCCTAATATATCTAGCAATTAACCAACATTATACGCAGTACCGCCTTTTCTTGATAGTGCAAAGCTTTCTTTTACTATAACAGTGATATAATACAAAGTTCGTTCGCTATAATTATAATCGTTATATAGTTTGATCCAATTTGACACTTCTTGACTGACAGCTATATTCGATACCACAAGTTAAAATTTGGTTTATAAGGTTTTTAATGAATAAACCGTTCGTCAGAACGATCGCGACAATATAGAAGATGATCATTTTCGTAATCGTTTCGATACAGAGCGATGTTACTTTGTATATAAGCCCTGATTACTTAGAATGACACTTCTATAAACTTTGTGACTAGAAAATAAATTAAATGCTACGTTATTTTCCATTGTTGTTGCAATCGGCCAACAATCGAATCTGACAATGCTACAGATCAGTGAAAGTTGCTACTATCGGCGAGTTACAACAATCCATTAACCAAAGGTTGTACTAATATAAAAAAAGAAACAAACGGAGTGCTGGTTTACGAAAGATACCCTGGTAAGGTGGGCTGTGCTGTGATGCCATTGCTTGAGCATTTTTACCTCTTTTTTGATGTTGAAGCACTTGAAGGTCCACTGAAGAAACTTTTGTTTGTTTTTGGCATAAAATGGAAAAACAGGTCTAAACGCGCGGGATTTTTGCTGGCGTGTCCCTCTCTGCCAAGTAAGCTAAACTTGCGAAATACACCAAAGCATTTCTGCGTTCAGTAACTTAATATGCCCAAGATTATTGACGGGATTAAGTTAGGAGGATAATAGGGTGCGGTAAATTAGGCAGTAGATGCTTGTTGGTCACAGACAGATATTTTTTTATGGTTTTTCCGTGTATTTATACCTATTAACCTAGTTTTCATTTAGGTGTGGCCCCGGGGTAGGGCGAGCACCCCGGGGCCATAACCAAATGTAGCACAAAAATTTAATAAAAGGCGCCTCTTTAAGAGCTGCAGAAGTAAGGGGCAGCCAGCCACCATTATTAAAATCCGCCTAATTACCCTTTATTATGTGCATCGAAGCCGATCTTACTGATCAAGGGCTAGGGGCGCTACTAACGACAATTACCTTTGCTTCTGCAGATATCAGCAATGACCTTATCAGTTACTTCAGTGCAGCACTCATTCGGCAAGCTGATGAGTTCATCGACCTTCCGAACCGGTCGGAAATCAATTTCCAGCAGATAATAACTTCGCTCAGCACATTCATAACACATTTAGATATTACTTAGAGGCCTAGGACTTCATTTTGAAACATCCATTTACAATATTGAGTGTGGATAGGTATTGATAAATGCTTATATTTACTTCAAAGGTATAATTCATTTTAATGTAGGTATGTATTGAAGATATAATATTCATTTCATAAGAAGCCTATTCAATTTACGGTTGAATTGAGTGAGTATGCACTTATTTCGCAACATACGTATGTGTCGTACTTTTAATGGAAATATTTAGAACCTTCATTTTGAGCAACTTAAATCGTAGGCATTCTACCTATATGAAACTATAACTGATTAACAGATTCCTTTAATAGCGATATCCTTAATTTACTGGCGATTCACCGCTTAATTTTAATAATCATCATTCTTTTTTACGTAACCTGCCCTCCTACTCCCGTTCAACCGACGGCCGAAACTTCGTTCGCTATCCTGCTCTCGCATACCTGTGCAATCTGTAGTGATAACGGAATAGCGCACGACACTTCGGCCGTAAGTTGAACGGGAGTAGGCCCTCTGGTCATCTGTTTAATAATTTTTTTCTTCGCGACTTTTTGACAAGATACGTAGGTTTTTAAATATTTCGGAGGTTTATTCATTCTAAATACTCAACTGTGCGAACTCCATAGCCATGAAAATGCAATGATGCAAGTCCGCTTCCTCAGGGTCGATATATCACTCCAAACGAAGCCCTAGGCTCCTGCCAAGGAAAACTACTAACTGGCCCTTCAAATTAGGCTTCTTATCAAGAGGCTTAGGGTGTTTCTTGATTAACAATTCAAGAACTAGTTACTAAAACTACTTTTTCATTACTCATACTCTGAAAGTAGGTCTGAAGTTGCCTGAGGACCGGGATGAAAGTGATACTTTTCATCCCTAGGGAGAATCACTTTCAACTGACAGCTGTCAAATTATTTTTTTAAAAAACTAGTTCTTTTTCACATATCTATTGAACCATGTTCCAACTTTCTATACAGCCACGATGTAAAATTGAAATAACTTAAAGTTAAGTATTGATTAAAGAATATATTTTTTTTAAATAACTTTATTATAATTTAGTTTCAACAATTTCTTTAAAATAACTTAGATTTGGGCAAAATATTTACCATTTTTCCAATGATGAAAATAAAAAATAATGGCTGAATGGGCGGGAAAGCGGCAATTCGATCTTCATTTATTTTTTCGATTTGAAGACTTTTGTTTATACGTATAGCAGAGATGTGTACCTATAAAATGAGTTCATCTCATTCTGATATGAATTTAACGCCTGATTTTATAAGAGAAGAGGCTAAAGCGGTAGTGGAAAATAAAATTTACTCATTTTTTCTTTAGTTCATGTTTTTATTTTTACTTTCCTTGTATTTGTAATGAAAAGCACAGTGTTTACCTCGGGTTAAAGACTTATTTAGTCCCTCGAACTATTGGCGCCCTCACTTCGTTCCGGGCGCCAAACCCCGTCTCGGGACTAAATAAGTTACTTTCACCCCTAGGGTAACAATGTACTATTTCATTACTCATACACGGAAAGTACGCTTGAAGTTGCCTGAGCATAGGGTTGAAAGCTTCACTTTCAGCCCTAGGGCTGTAAAGTTTTTTTCAGCCCTAGGGCTGAAAGTAAATAACTGTCAAATGTCACCTTCTATTTTGACGATGTATTATATTCAGCCACAGCTGTATTTGAAATTTCTTTATCTTGATTTCAAATGAATATTTAAACCATTGAAGCAGGAATATACTCATTAATGTATGTTTCACTTAGTTGAATAAACTTGAGCTAAGCATTTACGATAGAAATGAAAAAAAAAATCTTAAAAAAAAAAAAAATGAGGCGGGGGAATTCCATCATAATTGTCTAAGTATGCTTTTTTACAAATATTAAAAAAATATGGTTGAATTCCACAGACAAAAAAAGGCGGGATTGCAACTATTCGAACTTCATTCAGTTGTTTCGTAAATCGAGTGAGAAGTTTATTTTCTGCAAAATGAGTACAAATGTATCTGATTTTTATTTACTTTCCATAAATTCGTAATGAAAAGCAGAGTGTTTACCTCGGAAGAACTATTAGCGCTCTCGCTACGCTCGCGCGCCAAACCATCTCGTGCATTGAAAAGGTAACTTTCTCACTTTGTGTAACAATTTACTATAAACTAAAGGTGACCTAGAACAGATCCCTGTGAAACAACTTTAATGTATTCAAGGAAAGACAAACAGTTTATTCGAGGTTTTCATTTTTAAGTTACCTGCTTGACACTGTCTAACTAGGGTAACTGTTTTTATGACACTCGTATAACACGTCATTACGTTTGCGATGACGTCCTAAACCGTGTTAATAGCTAGTCTGCATGGTCAAAAAACTTGCACTAATGTAGTGCCAAAACTCAACTCATGTGCCATGAGAATGGCAGTAGGGGTAAAGTTCATTATATCTATAAATATAGTAATAGATACGGCACATTTCCTAAACAAGAGACATACAGACGGACAGACGGAAGTCAAACATTTTTTGACAATGATTTTAACCAGCAGCGTTATAGTAAAACAGGTAAGTAATGCACTACAAATGAAATTAGCTATTCATGTAAGAGACAAGGTCGAATGACTAAATATGCTGGACTGCATCAAAAATTGCGAGGACACACAATGCGTGGTCAGAACATTAAGCGACTTAAGCAAAGTTAGGCGCATACCAAACGAGAATTTCGAAACGACAATCGAAGTTGACCAAATCAAAGATGAATGAAATCAAAATCGAATGAAAATAATTGATGAATCAAAGATGGCCGTTGGGACAGGAAAGTTCTGGACTGGTGACCGTTTTAGGGCAGACGCAGCGTGGCTGGCCCGCCTGCAAGGTGGACGAACGACGTAATAAAAGTGGCGAGATTCCGGTGGATGCAGACCGCCTGCACTGCAACCGGTCACTTTGGAAATCGATGGGGGAGGCCTATGTTCAGCAGTGGACGTCTTTTGGCTGCGAATGATGATGATGATGATAAATCAAAGTTGAGTAGCACTGTCCTACGGGACAGTATCTGTTAAAAAAGGATGCTTTACTCTACGTTACGTTTTAGAATTTCTGAGGTAGCTGAGCGTTGCTACCATGTGACTCGGTGAGACTCGTTATAACTACGGATGCGTTGGTTGGTCATAATAAAACTACATTTTGTGGTAGTAAAAATGTGACCTGCAAACAAAAGCAAGGGTTTTACATATTTTTACAGATAATTTTACAATACTTAGTTCGCCTGGTTTTAAGTCCAGTTCAGTGGTAGGTATGATTATGTTAGTTTATTGTAGATAGTGCTATTCGCTGACGCACTTGTGTGGTAGGTATTCATGGTAATCATCAGATACTATATTACAGTCAAATCGTTCTCGTTGTACGTAAAGAAAATCACCAAAACACCAGTGCAGATATGCAGATAATCTTACTAATGTCCTCGTGTTTAATATGTCAATACTTGTTAGCAGAGGCACAGAAGTCTTTGCTTGCAGGCTTCGATATTTATTTACGATAACGGGTGCTAGTTCAAACTAAGACAGTAGGTAATTATTAGAACTTGGCCCTTAACCTACAAAACTGGCCTCACTTCGTGAGTCGAGGCGTAACTATGGATCTAAGGTGCGGAAAATAAATATGATATGAACACTTATACAAATATTCGGAAACAACGAACATCACCTGTTAGTTCTAAATCACTCCTAAGGGCCAGCCATTGCGAAAATCACAGTCATTGTGTTAAATGATGGATGTACGAGTAAGTAAGAAGTTCCTCAATTAAACTGCCATTAAAACACCGTCATTGCATCATCAATAAGTATGTCACATCATAAAAAATAAGTAGGTAGGTACCAAGTACCAACCCAGCTCTTAAATTAATCATGCCCAAGCAGGTAGGAAAATTATCTACTTCTTATAGTATAATGAGGTCATCTAATAATAGATCTGAAGTTTCTTGTAAAACTAAAAATGGTAAACAAAAAAGCTCTGTCAGTTAATTGTTCTAACTTTGCTCTTGTAGTTACATAGTTTTCTTAATTATTATGTTCAACACGTAGGTACAGAGTATCTACTGAAGGCGGATATGCGATATCATAAGTGACTTCAAACTAACAGAACAACATAATGCGATCTAACCCCAAACTAAGTAATGCCTGTTATATTAAATGTATACTTAAATACAGAGGTGATAACGTTACATTTGGCACCAGTGTTAGTCACGTGATGATTATACTCGAGTAGAAAACGAAATCAAGTTCCTATTCTGTGCCGAAATCCCGCGTACCTCCTTTCTTAATAACCTAACTTAATTTCTATACCTGTACGGATAGGTGACTAACACTGGTGACAAATGGTCTTCGGTCTGCGCAACTTGTAATCTTCCGAAATCCGCTCTCCAAGAACGTTATAATTTTCAGAAATAAGCCAAAGGTGACAAAATAAGCGTTCGAGTTGCTACTGCTTCTGTCATTTCCTCCTTCTGAACATTTTTCTAAACCCTTTACTGTCCAATCTATTGAATTCCTATGTAATTCCTTGCTCTTCTCTTCCAAAGCCCTACCTATTTTCAAATCACGGGTCTTTAAAAATATGTTATCTTATCTTACCTCTATTCTTTTCAACAATCTTGTTTTACCTGAATGTATGGACACAGCAATGTCAGAGTTGTCACGTGCGCATTGTCACCTTTTTAAACCCCTCTTGAAGAACGACTAGGAAGAAGCACATAAAATGAAGGTTCATTATTTGATGAATCCATACCGCTCATAAGCGTACGTTATAATGCAAGTAACTAACAATTTGTCATGAGAAACAGGACAAGAAACAACGGACAATACAATCACAGACACGGGAATTTCCATCTATTGTCCATGGCGATGGCGAAGTTTTTGCCCTATTCACGGTAAGCTAGGAAACCTCGTAATTATACCCAATTACTAAAGGCTGTTTAGTTCCTTGCCTTGCATAATAGTTTAACGAAATGTGAGAGTAGGTATGAAAGAATATTCACCTCTAACTGCGAACGCGAATAGGTACCTATTCAGAATTACACACGGAATATACCTACGAAATATAGAAATAACTATTTTCCCTTCAAGAAAAAGCGGTTTAATTTAAAGAATTTGGCCGAGCTAAGGGTCATCCTGATCCTTTATTCTCAAAATCGCAATGTGATAACTGTTTTAGCATTGTTACAATGCGCTATTTTAAATTCAAACAGAAACTATAAAAGTTACAAGTTGCTTTCCTCAACATTGATCAAACAACGTTGGCTTACAACTTCATACACTGGACCAATTATCCAGGTCTGTTAACACATTGGCTTCGGGAGCTCAGTTGAAAGGGCAGCCACCCGGATTGCGGAAGACGCGGACTCATGTCCCGCTTGAGCCCTAGGATCAGGCGGAACTTTTCCTAGTTTCTGTCTTCGTAATTTGACCCTAGATTCTAGTAAACTGTAGATATCTTAAAATAAAATTTCAACATAAAAAACCTACTTCAAAAAAGAACTATTCATATACGAGTAGTTCACTTGCTACTAAGAATCAAAGGTTCCGTTACTTTGTCATGGATCCCATGATCAGAACCTAACCAAGCTCTCCAAACTACCGTTCAAGTAGATACATATATCCTTTCCAATAAAAAAAGAATCATCAAAATGGGTTAGCGTGATATTGAGATAATTCGTGCATTTGTCGCGCATATAGTTTATGTAGATTTAAGACTAATATGGTTTTCTCATGAATGCTACTGTCAGAACTAGACCAAATTAAATGGAACCACACGGGAAGCACCAACTTCCAAATAAAAAAAGAATTATCAAAATTGGTTCACCCAGTTGAACTCGAAAGTTCTGAAGAGTTCTCGAAACCTCCTCCTTATTTTGAAGTCGCTTAAAAATAAAAATAATGACGCACTTGTTTAGACACACTAGTTATTCGTAACTAGTTATTTACGTCTATAGTTATTATGGTCTAAAAATAAAAAAACACTGAAAAACTTTTTAGCTCTTTGGTACGGAACCATAAAACAACTTATTCGGTAAGCAATGCAATTTGTAATAGAGCTCAGCAACTCTGAACATCAGATTTTAAGATAGCAGGTGTATGCTTTATTTTACACTGTTTAATAAAATAATGCATTATCTTATGCAGAATTAGTGCCGTTACGATGACCTAGATGATACCTAGATTTATTTAATTTTTTAATGTCATCATTACACCAACCGCGTACATGTCTTATGCAATAGGTTTTCAGAGAGTTTGCAATTGTTCACTTATTTCGACTATAAGGCTGCGTTTCCACTGGAAAACATACTAAGGGGATAGTTGAGTTTTTTTTATATCTACCAATAACGTCGTTTATTAGTTTGATATTTAACAATAGACCAGCCTTATTGGTAGATATCAACAGGGCCTAAACGAAAAAAATAAGTGTATACCTTATTAATTTCCCGTGATCTAAAAAGAACGCTGGTCAGGACCTGCGCCGTGAGCAAATTCAGGGCCAAAATTGGTGGTGTGAAACCCCCCTTCACACTGTACCCGTGCGCAGAACCATACCCTCCACTGTCGCCTAGAGCGATCTGTACCTTCCATATTACTTCATTAGTTATTGACAGGGTTCTTTTCACAAGTTTTACACTAATTCTCTCTGTCTTACTCTACAAAAACATCAGAGCGAATACGAGCCGGTGGATTTTGCGGCCCCTTTCCACTTGGAGCCTTTACTGCCACTGCTCTTACTCTAGCCTAGGGTTGCCCCGGTGCTGACATAGATAGGTGCAGCAATTTAAGAGTAGGAATGCACAAGCGGTCTACCGCAGTGGCACACACTACAACCGGTCCGGTCCGCCTCAGCTTCAAGATAACCGGTGCGGTTCACGGCTGGCCAGACCAGAGCGTTTTGCGGTTCATATTAAAATAAAGTATGGTCTGCCCTAACGGCACGCTTCTTTCAGCAAGCCACTAGAGCGTTTTTAGAATTAATCTGCGCAGGAGTAGAGAACGAACCAATAGACTGTTCGACAATTTGGAACAATGACACCGTTTTATATTTGATAACTATAAACCCTAATAGCGCACAGGCTCAATCAGTGTGCACAATGCAATTTGCGTGCAACCGCTGCGTGTGGAGTAATGACTGAGGATCGCAGGTAATTATTAATCATTGGAGTCACCTTGGCGGCCATTGCAACTGCAGTTAATGCATTACTGCCTCGGCGTCCTACACGGTCTAGCTGTAAATCGTTGCATTTTAAATTAAGTTGTTAGTTTTGGCTGAAAACCGGTTTAAAAATACGTAACGCGTGGAAGTGACAGTTCATTCATTAGTAGCCTTTGACACGTTCACTGCTGAACATGGGTCTAAGTTTATAAAACGCTTATAATATTGAAATTATTATATTAGACTTTGCCTAGAATTAAAGTGTTTCGCAATGTAGGGTATATTACTATTTTGAATGCCAACTAAGTATCTACTAAATGAATGACTTAATGATGGTAGTTGTTTCATTCAATACAAATCGATTCCAAACAAGAAACCACATATACATACATACCATCACGCTTTTGCCCAACGGGGTAGGCAGTAGACCACATCTCTCCACTTTCTACGGTCCTGATACTCATCTTGCGCTTCTCCCAACAAGAAAACACTTACTTACTTACTATACTGGCGCAGCGACCCGAAGTGAGTCTTGGCCTCCGATAACAATCGTCTCCATCTTGGTCTGTCCTGCGCCACCTCCTGCCAGTCATCCACACCGAGCTCGCACAAGTCCTTTAGGACATCATCCTTCCAGCGGTACCTGGGGCGACCCACCGGACAACAAGAAAACACAATGTTTTTTTTTTATAAATGTTAGATTTGCTAATAAGCTTACAAATGTGCCTTTGCCGGATAGTCCAACGCTGAGGTCATGCCCAGAGCAGACCCGAGGTTTAGTTTCATTCAAATGTTTTTGGGACTGTTCGTGGCCGAATATGGCAACATCAAAGATCACAATACTGTGAGTTCGAAAACTAAGAAGCAATTGAAAAAAAAAAGTTATGAGATGACCCACTCGACCGACCTTTATAATGGAAGTAATAGGGAATGATTTTTACTTATTGTGATTTTTCAAGTGAAATATGAAAACTTTTCTGAAATTTACTCCTAATTTTTCACTTCTCATGCTCAAAAAGTACGCCAATATAGCCCTACGAAGCGAGACTAAAGTGACCACTTTGGTCTCTATGTAGTAAAAAGTAATTAGTTTTTTAATTTCCTTCATGTGACATAGACAAACTCAAGCAGCCAGTAAAAATATACTAAATATCTGTGGAGTGTGGACCATTTTCATTGCGAAAATGTTGAGAGTTTTAGTTCCATGGTTTGTCCGCAAAGAAGGTGGCGCCATGTGTTTTAATTTTTTAATCTGTGACTGGTTCAGTCCAGAAGAAAAAACTGACCGCGAAAATTTCAGAACTTTTGTCGAGTGTAAATTTGTTCGGCTTTAATGGTTTTGTACTAAATTTACTAATTTTTCTCGCACTCAAAGTGAAAAGTACAGTTAGGACCTCGAGACTAAACGCCATCTTAATATACCCTCAGTTTCAATGACTCCCTCGCACGCTCGGCAAACCACCTCTGGTATATTATGGCTTCGTTTAGTCCCTCGATATAAAATATACTATTATTCATCTGTTATGCATGCTGCTCATATAAATACCTAATTGCATTGCTCATTCATTACCTACATAGGTTTTCATTTTATAACATAGGTTAATAAAGTGCATGGCAAGAGTTAATTCATGAATTATAGTTATAACAATAAGCATATCAACACACACGTGTAACGTCATTTACTACCTTTATCCTCACGTCACATACCATTGTTACGAGTATGATTGAAAAAAGTCCGACTCTCAATTTTTAACTGGTTCATTGGCTCAGTTGAATTATATCCCGCTCGGTAGGAACGTTTGTATTCTTTTCTGTTATTGGAAATTTGACTTCAGGTGCTCCCTCACTTGGAGCATTTGCCTGTAATGTAACGTTACAGAGTCGAGCATTACATCAGTGAGGGAGGAGAACCGAGCATTACTATACGCAAGCTGTAATGTTACAGATTCGAACGTACGTTGGTGAGGGAAAAGCACCGTAGTGCGCCACTTGATGATGCAAGTGTTTAAAACCTACAAATTCCCTGAAGTTTTGTAAGGCAGTGTTGTAATGTAATGCTCAAAATCGAATCTGAAACGTTACATACCTTTACACTTGAAAGTTTCTGAGTCGTTTCATCGAGTAACTAACGGATGAGATTGTTGTGAACCTTTGTTGTTACCTTCCCCAACACTCCCAACAACCCCACAACGTTGCTTCCGGATATGTCTCTATCAAGGGTAATTTTATTCATACTAAGCAAAACATGATATGAAAAAGTTATGATTAGGTTTTTTTGATACTGTTTAGGTGTCCACATACTACAAAAACAACACGATCCATGATGTTAGTGCTACAACAGAACGGTTTCCTTAATTTGAGTCGTGTTGTTGACTGGTAGAGAATGCGTTTTGAAATTGTGCCCGCCAATAGCACTTTTTACATATAAATAAATATGCGCCAGACAACACACCTCTTGTAATGGTCTCGAAGTAGGGATTAATATCCCTGTGTTAGGAGGTACCACACAAGGAAATAAGCCAGGGGCGTCTCCCAGCACACCCAAACCCGAGTCATTCAGAAAATATCGTTTCCTGAATGACCCGACCGGGAATCAAACCCGGGACACTACGGAAATCGTGGCGAGAAACCGTGCTACAGCGCACTGCGCCAATCGTGTTATATAAATCAAGAATAAAATTATAATATGCATATTGCAATAAAATTAAAAATACAAATGACAATAAAGTCGACTCGTACTCGTTATTTATGTTTTATTACTCTTCATTTATTCAATTCAATTAAACATTACTCTTATTGTTTGTTGAAACGCGCGTTGCTGTCTTTTCTGTAATTGCGCTTTTCCGGCTCAAAAAGTATTCAGAGAGAAGCGACTTCCTTCTTTTCGATGCCTACTTATTTGATCGTAAACGCCGTCCATCTCCGTTTTGACTCAAAATAGGCCGTTTTGAACGAGATATTTCGATGAAAACATAATCTCAGAAATATGTGAACCACAAATTATTGTAAACAGTACTTATCTTCGGCTAAAAAGTTAGTTGAAAACATCTTTATTTTTATTGAGTATTTGTGAATACTGACAATATACAGTGTTTACTAAACTTCACTTTTAACATCAATTTGGAAGCCCAAATTTTTGGAAACCATTGAAAAAAAAAGGCAAACAAAAAATGTTATGCAAATCTACATATCAGTAAATATTTAGTAAGGAAATTATTCAAATTTGAGATAATTTTTAGCCGAAATTAAATTCCAAAGAAGTTACTGTTGATAAACATGCAAAATTTACCACGGAATTACTTTAGTTAACAAAATGTTATAGTCTAACGTAAAAGAAGAACATATTACCTAAAAATTGAATACAAAAAACCTTTTAAAAGATGCTTCATTTATTTTATACGTAGGTATTATTTAAAAGTGCTATAAAACGCTCCGCGCAAAACGTTTCAAATCAGTCCAGACCGATCTTTCGTCCACGCCGGGGCGTGGACGCACGCCGCGACCCCAGTCATATTTCGATTCGCATAACCGGCACGTGCCGGGTCGCTTCTCTCCTCAAACCTACGTCCGTTTGCCATCTCCCTGTCCCCCCTTGGGGCGCCCTTAGGCACGTTACTTATATATTAGGGTTGAGAGCCTTCCGCTTACCCACTTGTCCGATGAAATTGTGAATGCCATCAGCGGCTAATAATGCATGCCACGATTGCCACGTAAAAAAAAAAGTTCAAATCAGTCCGTCGCTAGGCCTTTCAGAGGGAGGATGTATCGCGCGTTGCTCTGCCGTAAACATTGCTGACCGTTGCAGTTGCACGCTGCGTAGCGTGGTATAGTTCAAAGCGCAACCAACACGTCTTAGTACTTTAGTGAGTAGTTTTTTTTCAATACTCTTGTTATGAATTTATAATAATACAATGCACTTCATTAATTTGAAAAAAAAAATGATTCATTTAGGTACTATGGAAATAAAACTAAACTGAAGAAATGAAGAATAATTAGTAAAGGCAAGGGCTGAAGGGTAAATAATATACATTATATCTGAGAATTTTATTTATTTTAAATTTAATATTTCATGGCCTGCTGTGTGTTTTTCACCATATTTTCTTTGCAACCTTTTTCAATTGCAATGCAATGTATGTTTGTTTATTCGAGTTAAATCTTGGAATCTGAAATTTTCGATAGGTGCCTATATACATTTTGTTTCTAGTGACAATATAATATGCATTACTCTATATTCAAATATTTGCGAAATGATCGCCGAACGCCACAAGATGGCGGACAATGTATTCTTTCTCAACCCCTTTATCATGGGTCTCAAATGAAAGGGCTTCTCCTTCCAAGTCAGCGGTACCTATCTTTTCTTCTCTTACCACCAATTCATTAATTTTCCTTTTTGTATTTACCTTAACCTGGTGATGATAATAGGCTGGCCCACTATTACATGTAACTAAATATATTCTCTCTAAATATATTCTGTATGTTTTAATAATGTTGAGTCAATATAATTGTTTTGGTATAAAGATGTAGCGTTTGGGAAATGCTAAGTTAGGGTTTTTCTAGAATTTCTAATTAATTAATTTTATAAGTTGTAAGCATTGTCATTGTTTCAATAGTTAAATCAAACCTTATATATACTAATTAATAAAAAACAAAAAGCTTATAATACCACAATCCTATGAAATATAAGTAACAAATTCCCGCTAAGTGGAGATGACGTCACGCACGCGTATTTGAGACCTTTTTAATCAAGATGCCAGTCTGTTCACGGCTGTGGCGCGTGTGACGGCTCAATTTTTTCATGGACAATGATGTATTCAGTAGTATCATACGCTAGAAACAGTCTCCAAATATTGAAAAAAACGGGGAAAGAACTCCAAAAAAAAAAACATCTGAGATTTATACTGTTTACGCATTTAATAGGAAGGGCGTGTGCTCTACGAAGGCTGAGGAAATCGCAGAGTATATCAAGGTCACCACCAAAGCCAACTTCACCTTGAGGGTCTAGCGGTTGCTATCCCGCTATAATGTGAATTTTCTTCATTTGTGGTGAGAGTGCCGACTGAAGATCTATCGACCTATATAAAAGAGGAGTTTTGGCCGAAAGGTGTCATTTACCGGCGCTTTCGAGGTCGGCTACCGGACACCTTGATGATTAAATCTGAAGTCTGGGAAATAACAACATACCACGACTTTATCCCAAACAGGGTAGTCAGTGGCAAGAGACTGTGTCTTCATGGTGAACGAAACACTCAGAAGCCCACTTTTCACCAATGGTATTAGAACCCAACGTGGTAGGTGGTGTGGTGAGCCTTCCGCCGTTATCCGGGTTGATTTAGTTTTTTATCGATGTTTTCCATCACTGGAGAGTAAGTCGGATATTTAACAATGAACTTTTGAATGATTTCAGTGCTGGCCAGATTTTAACTCGGGACCACACGATCAACGATCTGAGTTCGGGTGCTGCACCACTAGGCCACGACGCTCTCTCAATCTCTCGGAAATAACAATTCATAAAAATTTCAGATCACCATGACGGAGGTGGTCGAGGGCGGCGCGTCGCTGGCGTGGCGGCTGCTGGCGACCCTCGAGGGGGGCTCCTTCCTCCTCGCCACTTCGGCCCTCCTCGCGTACTCGGCGAGGAAGAGAGTGGCCAAGCTCAAACGGACGAGGAGACCAGTTAGGAGCGTGCTGGTAAAATTATATTTTTTTATCGCGACATTTTGATTCTGACAGCGGTCATGGTCCAAGATGATAAAGACATCTTTATCGTATATAAACTACACGGATACTTGTGCCGTTAAAAATATAAAACCACTAGTAGAATCCCTATTGATGTCTTTTTTTAAAATTTCAATGTGGTCGTATGATACACATAGTTATTATTAAGTTGAGGCTTACTTTTTGCCACCCTTGCCTACATGTTCGTTTAAGTACTTGAAAGGGGTATGGGTAATGTTAGAGTCATTTTTGAAATTTCGCGGCCACTCACCAAACCTTATTATTATGAAAAAACACATCAAGGGGAACAAACTTTATATTATTATGGAGCACATATAGCTGAATTATATCGGAGCTGAGATATTAGGTATTGCATTTTTAACTATTTACTTAATTGAACTTGATCCATAGCAAGGAAAAGGGAAATAAACGGCATTATTTATATTCCTTATTACTGGTTATAAACATGCGACGCAATGAGAATTTTAGAAGACTAGTTATCGATAGCCATGTGCAATATTAGGCCATTAATGTCCTGTATTGTAGGTAAAAAGACTTTCAGGTGTTTTTCCCATATAATGTGTCTAATATCGACGGTTAAGAATCAATACCGCCTATTTACATATTGACTATTAGAAAATGTCTTTTTGATGTCATTGACGTTCAGGTGGTTTTTCATGACAGCCCGTGTTCCATTTCCTAATGCCAAATAGGTACTTAACATCTACTGCTTTGTAAACAATATTATCATTATGGATATCTAACTTGTTGTATTGCTGGATGTACTTTTATCAGAAAAATATATCCAACAGATACATCATAAAAATAAAACCTCCCTCCCGTATTTCTGCATCCTTTTTAACAGCTGTTATGTGAGATCAGCTCCATAAAGTGACATTTCAGATTTTAGTGGAACTAAGGCAATAAATAATACTTTAAAAAATCAAATCTAGGCTCCGATATCACTTACAACAATTCTGACCACTCAGATATGTTTCTTTATTAGGGTGCATTTATAAAACAGTGATATCTTTATTGCTGGCCGCTAATAAAAAAAATGACGCCACGGGTCCATACAAAGTTACTCAAACCCCTTTCAGTAAAGTACACAGTCGCATGTGCTTCAGTGTCCTATCAGAAATTTACAAACGATTGTTTTTTTTTATTCACAGCTAACAAACACAACAAACCTACTAGGAAAAGAAATAAAGATACAACTACAGTCACGTGGCTGCACAGTGCACACTATGGACGACGAAACAATAAACAGCATAACGAGCAGTACATCGGAGGAAATGATACATTTTGCGATAGGCGGAGCGAGCGGAGCAAGCGGAGCAAGCGATGTGTGGAGCGAAACGAATCGAGTAGACGCTCTCGTTGTAGTAGGCTCGTTCTCGCCTCCAAAACTCGCCGGCCTACAGGGAATGGCGAAATTAGTCAGCGAGGATGTTTACAGTAATTTAAAGGTAAAATAAATATTTCACATGCAAGACAAGCAAAGTTAAACATCCGCAGATATTCACAAAAGGCTGATCGCCTTGCCCTGTTTACGATATGCATGTAAAATATAAACACCTAACACATCAGAACGGTGTCATGTCATTGCGACGACGACCGACTTGGTGTAATGGTTAAGAAGTTGGCTACTACACCAGAGGTCGCGGGTTCGATCCCCGCACAGTACAAACATTTGTGTGCATGAACATGTCTGTTTGTACTGGTCTGGGTGTCTCCTATGTATAATAAGTATGTATTTACAAAAGAAAATGTATTTAAGTATGTTTATCCGTTGTCTAGTATCCCATAACACAAGCTTTAATTAGCTTACTTTGGGGCTAGATGGCGCTGTGTGGAATAATGTCCAGGGATATTTATTTATTTATTTATTGCAATAATTCAGTAAATTCTAGACGTGGCTGGGCTCTGTTTGCAAATCTTTTCTATTTACAATATAACTTATTAAGGTATCTTAGTGTCTATCTGGGACAGCATAACATACAGTCATATGACTTCATATACTTTGATAACTTTAAGCCCGTAACTCGGATTAATAAGCCCAAAAGGCTGTTAGCGTATTCCCATCTAAAAGGCAAGCAACGCATCGGTGACACCTCTGGTGTTGCAGTTGTCCTTGGGCGGAGGTGATCACTCTCCATCAGGTGACCTTCTAGCTCGTTTGCTCCCTATTACATAAAAAAAAAGACTTCCCGGTTAGTACGGTTATGCAGTGTTTTAAGTTCTAGAGCTCTGGCCGTCTTTACAACGATCTCAAGCACTTCGAGTAATTCAAGCAAAATAACAAAAAATGCCTCTAACTCGAACAACTAGTCTCTACTTTATATTTTTTTAAACTATCGAAACAATATATTTATTTATTTCCCATCATTATTGTTTCCAGCTGCTCCAGTCCCTATCCACGCAGGTGCGGCGCAGCGGCTGCGTGGCGTGGGCGTGCGCGGGCGCGGGCGGCGCGTGCGCTGGCGCGGGCGGCGCGTGGACCGGCGCGGGCGACGCCTTCGATGCCGTGCTGCGCGCCAACCTGCACCATGTGGCTAAAATGTGGAAGTATCCTTCCTATTTAATTATTTTTTTGTTATTTGAATTAAATAAATTAAAGAAACGGTTTTCCATAAGCCATAAGGAGCCTTTTGCTCGATGCTCAAATGCGTGAACGAATTAATTTTAGAGAATCCGAACTATCCGTAGAAATACTGATCGATACATAAGGGTCACAGGCTTTTTTCTCGCGACGCTTTCACGATGGCTGTTGATAAAAGAGATATTTGCCTCGGGTCCAGCTCCAAGACTCTGTACCACAAACACCATCGATTCGATGTTTCTGGTTTCCAAGAAAAACGAAGCTTAGTACGCAACGCGTGACCTGTATAAAATGCGGCCTGTGCATGTGTTCAGGTGGATTTAAATTTTAAGTCGTAAATTTCAAATCAATGAGTTACTCGTTCAAGTTTCTGTACAACGCATAGTACGTTGTACCTGTTACAATGTTATGACAAACGATGCATAATATGCATGGAAGTAATAAGTACTTACGTACAACTGGATGTGCAATCTGTACAACTGGGTATAAAACAATACACTTTATTGTCTAGGACAGAAGGGTCATATTTCAAATGATAAGGTCAGCTGGCCAACTGAGATAGCGGATACAAGGTGAGGGTGTCCCTTTCCTTAACATTGCCAGCGCTCGTTCGTTAATAACATGTTTATTAGATTAAATAGTACAACACGTTTGTTACTGAATTAAAATAAAGCAAAATTACCGCTTTGTTTTTAGACAACAACGTAAGATTAATTTATGCATGAAAATGTATTAAAATCAAGGCTTTTACAGCTTAGTCTGTTATGTCAAAATGTAATGATAGAATTCAGAGTTTTATAGTGGCAACAATACTGTAATGGCGACATGGCAATGGCGTCTTCCTTCTTCAAGAACGCTTGCGTCGGCTGAAATATTTGCTAATTTAGGTGTTTTCTAGCAAAATGGTGAAAAGGTGTTGTGTTATGGGCTGCGGAAATGAAACTTTTGCTGGTTGCAATATTTCTTTTCACAGTTAAGATAGAAATTTATGGCAATTACACAAATTCTTAATATGGAACAATTAGGGTGACAATAAATACATTTTTCCCTTTCACTGGAATCTATAAAATGCTGAGAAATCTTATGGTTTTCAAACTCAGGAGAGCTTGTCAGGTCACAAAACTGTCCGTCACAAAAAAGTAATATTTTTATTAATTTCCGAAATAAAATTCGTTGCAGGACATTGTATATTTGTCCCACCCCACATGATTAAATTGGCTAGAAATATTTTTGCTGAGACAGAGTTAACTTCAGAGGTTGGAAAAATTTAATTTTAATTTTGTTAAACAATTACACAATTTGCAAGAAACGAAGGTTTGCGCCTGGGGAACAAGATTTGTAACGCCCACATTATTTTTTTAGGTAAAAAAATGAATGTCAAATTAGCGACGCAACTAATAAGTGCATCTGTAGCAGATTCCCTTGCCTTTTTGAGACAAAGTGGCAGTCCAATTTTCCAAAACGGCGAAGCTACTGTGGAATACATTCGATAGACTAGACAGGTTATTTGAAATATTAAACATATCAGAGAAGAAAATGTTGGTATTTATAGTACAACATTTTTCAACCAAACTTAATTATCTATTTGAACATCCAGCGCAAGAAGAATCACATGAAATTTTTCTTGGAAAATTAGTGTCTGATTCGTTTTTCACCTTGCGAATATTTCATCACGCAAAGTTGAAGTCTATGGCTTGTTTAGGAAACCGTATTGGTATGCGCCATAAATTGCAGAAGACGATCTTAGTAATGTGTAATCCTGTTTTAGAAAATAGGTACCTATATTAGTTTCTGTAAGATCTGCGTAATAATAAAACAAAGTATTTATCTTATGTATTTACCGCCACCTACCTACTTTCTGGCATCCCCAGTAGATCCTATTAAGGAATCTTACGCGAGTGAAACCGCGAACATGATCATCTTGCTATTTTTTTCTAGTCTGTTATTTGATACATTCGTGTACCTATGTAGGTGAATATTCCAATGCCATCGATTTTTTTTATATAATTACCTAGGTTCAAACTTAGGGCCAGCTATCCCTGAATCACTTTTCATCAAAACTAACAAACGATTCCGCATTTATCCTCCTCCTTGCGTCGGTCTCACTCAATGCTGAGGGTCGTGATCATCCTTATGGAGTATCTTGTCGCGAATTATTTGTCGCCATCTGCCTCTGTCCGAAGCAGAGTGAAGGGCATTGTGCAAGGTGGTTTCAAGCGTGATGCGAATCTGGTCGCTCCATCGCATTTATAAGTTAGTTTAATTTAACTAACAATAAAACAAGAAAACTTTGACTGGCCAGTTGGCGCAATGGCAGCGATCCTGCCTTTAGCGCCAGAGGTCGTGGGTTCGATCCCCACCCATGACAAATATTTGTGTCACGAACATTTGTATTTGTTGTGTTTTCGGGTCAACACAACAACATCTATTTAAGTATGTATTTAGAAATATTTAAGTATGTTTATCAGTCTCTGACGCCCATATTACAAGCTCTGCTTAGTTTGGGGTCAGATGATCTTGGTGTGAATTGTCCCAGATATTTATTTATTTATTTAAAAATATTTTTTCTTTTCATACATTATGGTCACCTTATTAGAGTGAGATAAACTGACCTCGTACCTACTGTCTCACTAGGACCGTTTTTTTAGTAGCAGTGCACATTCCAGTTGTACGTAAGTACTTATTACTTTCATGCTAATAAGTTACCTATTTACAACAGATCTCATTGCGAGCCGGTGTGGGTGGACCGGTGTGATGAACCCAAGGACGCAGCGGAGAGAATAGTAGAGGCGTTGCTGACCGGGAACGGTGCACGAGGCTCTAGATTCTCTTTTAGGTAAAGCAAACATATGACTTGCGTGATATATTTATTACGTTTAGCTAATTTAGCAGATTTTTACCTGAAAAGTTCACTTGTTAACTGAAAGAATACGGCGGGTTATAATTTATTTATTTAGGTATACCAACAGTATATACAACGTGTTAATTAAAAGCGCAAAACCTGACACCCCAACTTATTTTTATTATAAAATAATTATGTAAATTATTAAATTTAGTTTTCGCTGATTATTTACGAAGACATTACCTTGTTTTGTTTTTTTGTCTTTGTTGCAAAATTAAAAAGTCTATGGTAATAACGCGCGAGCTAGTGCGACGTTGCCGCTTCTCGTGCCGCCGCAATAATAGAGTTAAGTAATGATAAAACACGGCGTAATTAAAATATTTTTTTGGTTGAAATTTTACCCCCATTTTTTATTAGTGGAATCGATTCTACTCTCGATTCTGAACAAACTAATTTCAGGTTTTGCGCTTTTCATTAACACGTTGTATTTAATACATACATTAAATTTTTACTAGAAGGTACTTAGTTGAAATCATTTTTTGTATGATCACCAACAACAGGTAAACACATCATGGTACAAAATCTATTATACTCCAAATGATCCAATGAACTTACATTTATCAGTCTCTGACGCCCATAATACAAGCTCTGCTTAGTTTGGGGTCAGATAATCTTGGTATGAATTGTCCCAGATATTTATTTATTTATTTTATTTATTTCATAACATTAAAAAATATATATATTTACATTTTAATCTTTTTTAATTAACAGTCATTAATACTGGTTGAAAATCAATGAATTTACATAAACAAAGGACGTTAATAAATGTCAGCCTGGCGAATTAAGATTCGAGAGTCCAGACTGGTAGTGTCGAGTTCGTATGAACTGACGTAGTAAATCTTTGCTCGATGACTAGATGGCCCCTTTAGATTAGACTGAATTTCTATACTAGCTTAATTTGATTCATTTGGTACCTACCCACCTTAAAAATATGGAAAACATGAAAGTGAAGACGTTTAAATATTATGCAGCTAACGCCTATATTCTAAAGGGGCAAAGTTGTAGCAGTGTAACATAAATATTTGAAAAATAACACGAGCTCTACAATAATTTAAACGTGATTGGTATTATAGTATCTACAACAGAACACCGGATACTTGAGCTACAAGATTTAGTTTTTATGAATAATGTGCCACGCAGGGTGTTAATAGGCTCAAATATCATCAAATCATCTTTCTTGTGTTTAAGGCTTACTCTCTTAAGTTATCTTAATCAACTTGTTTTAATGCCTTTCTCATTCATGTTTTCAGGAATGCTGCTCACAAAGTTGGAGAATACATCTGTAGATGGCTCAAGATAGTCACGTGACCTACCTCATAAGTACATCGTGCTAAATACATTATATTTTTATTTCTAATAATTTGCTCATGTGATAAATTGTTTGAATTTCCTTGCATTGTTATTAAATAATTTATTTAAAAATCCCTATTACCTATTGTACTCAAAACACGAACTGGTAAGTAGATTTTATATTACATACAAGCGTCCACACACCTTTATGTATGGTTTAGTAACGTGAGAAGTAACTACCTACCAACTAAGTAAGTTTAAAAAAATAAAGAATTTTCTCAAAGCTCATTTAGTTTTTTTATTCCTAGCTAGTGATAAATTGCCTAGAATATTTGGCTTGCTAGCTTCGGAGCTATAGTCAAAATCACAATGACGCATTTGCTCCTGGTCAAAATATACGTCTTTGAAAACAAGTAAGTAGTCTCTATCTATGTCATTAAAGAACCCGAATAGTAAGCACTCCACATAATAGCACAGGATACCTCGCACTTAGGTAAAAGTATTTCTCTTCAGGGTTTGGAACCGTTATTCAAAGTAACGTTTTTAAAACGTTCCGAGGTTCCGTGCATAGAGTTTTGTTCGGAACGAACCAAAACGAGAACAAGAGCAGTCACCCGGATTGTGAAAGACGCAGGTTCGATTCCGACTTGAGTTCATCAAGGTCCGAAATAGATTTTTTCAGATTTTCTATCTTTAAATATGAAAAACCAGCTTTGTAATATGCTAAAATAATCAAAGTAATCATATTACAATGTTAGTGACCATGAAAGTTTAAAACAATATACCACGAGGTTTCGGTAGCTCAGTGGTTCAGAGCAGTCACTTATTATAACAGTTATTAGTTAAACGACAATGCGGCGAGCGTACCGTAAAACCTTACAAGATTGCCCAACTAATCTAACTTTGCCCAGTAAGGTACTTTCCACAAATATTAAAAAAAACCGGCAACATTTTTTAGTTACGCTTATTATTTAATCTATGGAAGAAATTTAAATAAGTCTCTGGCAACACTACGTAACCGATGTTTCATAATTTTACTTCGATGTTTTTCGCGGGCCAAAAGTTGTGTGAAAAACTTTTCGTAAAATTTGATTTATTATTACAGCAGGTAAATAAGTTTTTAACCACAGTTACTTCGTAATAACTACACATAAATGATCGAATATCAAACGCGACATCTCTATTATATTCGAAAATATGATGGTGGGCAATGTCCAATAAGTTTTTTTAACGAAGTTGTTACGACTTTGCCCACCATAATATTACCGTTAGGGTTGTCACCTAAATGTTAAATTAGATCTAAGGTAAGTAGGTAGGTACTTTGTTTTACATTAACTTGGGAACTACCTAAGTATATTTAAATACATTGAATTAATATTATTAAAGTTCACATGTGATAAAAATGCAAATTTTGTTGCAAAAAGTACCTACCTACTTACATGGAAAGTATTTGCAAAATAATTGTCTAAAAATGAGCACAAGGTAATTCCCGTTTTTTTAAAAAATTTTGTTCGTTTGTTGTTTTTTTTGTGTTGTGCAGAATTAGATGAAACTGTCATTGATACATCTATTAACAAATGATAGATCAAGGTCTGAGAAATAAGTACTATTTTGCTACCTCCTAAAGCAGTAGGTAGGTACACTCAGTCTCATATTTCCTCAATAACCTTATTTTGGTTAGGTTAGGCTAATTTGTTAATTTTGCTGAGGCCATCTTTTTCTCTTATTTATTGCAGAATAAATAATACTTACTAAGCCTAAAAACACAAGAAGAATATGTATCAACATTTTTGCAAGAGATAGACAACAAGAAAAACTGTGAGCCAGAAAAATACACTGCCCCGTTTGGGTTAAGTGATTTATGCTATTTTACAAGCGATATAGATTTGAAAAAAGAAGACTGGGTTGTTGTAAAATTTGGAACAAAAAAAGCCTAAAGCACTATGTTGGTTGTGTTTTATGTGTTAAAAACAGTATGCCTACTGTAAAATTTGCAAGAAAAGTGAAAAATGCTAAAGATGGTAAAACGATTTTCACGTACCCGAATGTGGAGGATGTGTGTGATGATGTGGAAATAGTACTACCTCCACCAAATATTTCTAGACGAGGCCAAATAATGTTTATCCTTCCTACAACGTGCAGTGATAAGTTTCCGGGAAAATAATGTAGCATCTTTCTATGATTATAGTTGATTTTTTTCTAGTTTGTTTTAATCCTTTTAGTAATTTTAGTTAATTCGGATGAGCCTAAAAGATGTTCCTTAAGTACTTAATGTATGTCAAGAGCTGCTGTTGATCTATACTTATAGTATTAGGTAAGTATCGTTATTTTTTAAAGTTTTATCTTGAATATTAATTTATTTCACTTGTATAAGTCAAGTCAAGTCAATATTCTGTATTGATATATTTTCATATTAATTTATATATTGTTTGCATTAATGATTTACTTTAAACATGATTGTTTAAAAAAATTAATTAGTGTTTAAGAGCGAGCTACATGATCATAACGTACCTACTCTACGAATCCCTGTTTTAATTTACAATAAAAAAGTGACAACCCTAGTAGATCGTTTTATTTGCACTAAAAATTACAAAAAACAAATTGCTACTTTGCCCACCCAAATTTGTCAGGTAATAGGAACGTTTAAACGTTCAATAATAAGGTCCTATGACAGGTTTACTATTTTCCTAAAATGATCCTTAAACAGTATATTTTTAAGGTAGAAAAATTACTGACGGTACGAAGATTTCTAAAAAATGGGCAAACTTGTAAAAAATTCTAAATATTTGGCCCACTGTTCAAATAGAGGTTTTTAGCACATAAACATCCATTGTCTTGATATTATCATTATTCTATGCAAAGAGCATTGCATTTATGAAATAAATAGAACGATCACAAATTAAAAAATTACTATTTAAAAAAATATTTGAAGGGGAATGAAAAATCTGGGCAAAGTTGTACGGTTTTACGGTAATACTTCAAAAGAGGGTAGACTGATATGTCTGCCAATAACAACTCACCCGCAAGATCTTCATTTACTCCATGATCATGGCACTTGCCACAGTGCAACGATCACGGAAACTCGAAAACAAAAGTCGGTTAAAAATGAGCATGGTAGAAATCCTGTAACTAATAACTATTCTAGTGGGTTTAAACCAAACGAGCTCATTCTATCCCCTCTCTATCAAATTATCTTTGTGCACACAGAGACAGACTATGAGACTAGATACATAACACAAATCCACGGCAAAAGCTACGCGGCCATAAAAAAACAACAAGTGGGGAAAAAACGGTTAAATAATGGCAAATATCGTTAAATAGACCGAGAATGATTTTGAATGAGAAGAAAACCAATACTTTATAGGCATTTAAGGCAAAAACGGTTCGAAGAAGAAGAAGAAAAATTAACTAGTTTCCAAGCCTTGTTTCCAATGAAAACTTCAACTTCAAAAACAGAAAATGCAATACAAGTTAAACATCATAATGATTACATTTTAGACAAGTCCAACACAAGCGATGGAAGGCGATTACCGCAGCGTTTGAGCACGTAAGCACGTGCAACACATAAAACTTTTGTACATAAAGTCAGAAATTTACTTAATAACAATATAATAATTAATAATAATATCATGAATGCGGAAGTTTGTGAGGATGTATGTATGTATGAGTGTGTGTGTATATTTATTACTCTTTCACGCAAAAAATACTGAACGGATTTAGATGCAACTTTTATCAGAATAACACGATAAAGCTTTGAAAAATTAAAAAATGTTTTTTTTTTTATTATTCATAATAAGTAGGTTCTACATAAATTAAGGTTGACTTCTCCTTTTATGTGTAAATACACCTGTGACAGAAGAAGCCGCTCTCCCATAGCAGAATGCAATTTTCAGTTCTTGCAAATCACGAGCGCGCGTGAATTTAACAAAATTGAACTTTATTGTTCGGTATTAAGAGCGTCGCGACGTGTCGGCACACGCGTTCGTAAAATGATTGTACTATAACAGTAACTAATACATTACTTAATTTTTAAAATTATTTTCGTTCAATTTCAATTATTAAAAGTAGTAAAGCAAGTAATAATGAAGAAGTTGAAGCGTGTGGTGTACGTGCGTGCATGTGCGCGTGTGTGTGTGTGTGTGTGTCTGTGAGTGAGTGAATGAGTGAGTGTGGGGGTGTACATATTAGAAATTAAACCATGGCTCTTGTATAAAAACTTATTAGGTACTTTATAATATGTACTATAACATTTTTTGTTTCCTCATACCAGATAGGCAAGATTTGATGAATACATGTTACAGAAATAAATTTTACGCGGGCGAAGCCGCGGGCGGAAAGTTAGTAGATAAAATATATATAAATGAGGTCCACCAGCTGCCCATACGCCATCCAGGTCCCTGCATCTCTTTTGCTCCCTGGACATGATGACTTTTTAAATGAAAAATAAGTACACCTGCTTTGCTCGGTTTTTGAAATTGAATTCCTCCCCATTTTATTGATGGCACAACAATTAATCAGTCTGAAATTATAACTGTTGTATCAAAGTATGTACATACTCATAAAAAAACATCGATACTTACCGATAATTTTAACTTTGCGACGTCTTTTATTTAAAACTCATTACTCAAACGCAAATACCATGAATAATTATTTGGTTCATACTTAACTCTTGCTACTCTTGCTTTCACGTGCTCTCAAATACCCAGAGTAACTTACTTTAGTTACTTTATTTACCACTTTCTTCATTATCGTAAGTGGTTGCTTCTGAAAAAAACTAAACGCGTTCGACATTTACCTTTAGTACTGGTAACACTGCCATGTTCTGTCAAATAAACGTCAGTTTTAGTTTCGAGATGGAGTGAGGAATACAGTGATGGACGTGTCCGTAAATAATATATTCTTTTTTAGTTACTTGTAATGCTCCCAAGTCTCTAATATTGGCTCGTAATACCAGTTACGATTATGTTAATTTCGCTTAAAACTCTGCTTTGTTTAAATTTACTGCGGAAACATGGAAGAGGTGAGCTCTAGGTTACCTTACTTTTGTTGTGTCACAATAAGGTGGTCGCGTTGCGTGGTGATTTTGCAATATTGTGTTTTTTCAGGAGCCTAACGAACATGAGTTAGAGGAGAGGCTGTATGCTTTGCTGCATCATGTAGACGAGACCCAGGCAAATGTTAACACGGATACTCAGAATGACCCTGCACGCTTGGTGGAAAACGCGCCCCGGAGCACCGTGCGCCGCTACTGGCGCACGAACAGCGAGAATGCCAGGAACACAAATCCCTATTCTAAAGTCAACACTCCAAAAGATAGCGTTCCAGCTCCTGTGAGCAAAAATCCAACAACTACAAACACAAACAATACAAAACCTAAGGAAGAGAAATATGGAAAACCAGTGGCAGCTGTTGACCTGTCTCTGTTCCAATCACCGCCACAGATTGTCAAGAGGACCATAGAGATATTGGAGCATGAAAGTCAAAGTTTTGTGCTTGAATCAAGTGATGAAGATGAGGTTATCGAAGTTGAGCTACCGCCCAAACCAACCATTACCATTGAAAGCTCTGATGAAGATGATGTGAGCATTGTTTTTAAACCAGAGACTCCATCAAAAGACCAACCTAAAAATAATGGACCCGGTAATGCTACACACACAATTACCGAAAGAGAAATCTCAGCCAGTCCTGTTCCATCGGTTGTCTCCTCAGTATCGGATGACTTCATCCGCGGTGACTGCATTGCATTAAATATCTCTTCACGGCATTCTGACAATCACAGCTTTGACTTCAGTCTCCATGGATCTGACCTTCTTGGACAAGTCACACCATCTAAGAAAAAGAAGAAAAAGAAATCAAAAGAGGCTACTACTTCAACCCCTTTAAGACCAGCAGCTGAGAAGCCTTCAAATGTGTCAGTGGACACATGCTTTGCAACACCAAAAAGCAAAGCTAAGAACAAGAAACAGAAGGCTAAGTCATATTCAGTATCAGAAAAAAGTTTACCGAGTGCTGATGTTTACGATTCAGACAGCAACCAATCTGCCATTGAGCCAATTAAAGATCTAGCAGCAAATAATGTCTCAGAGAAAATTATACCTGATTCTGACATTTATGAATTGGATGTCAGCCTACCAGAGAATAAAACTGATAAAAGCAAATCACTACAAAATGAGCATGGCAATAAAAGCTTGGATGTAAGCACTTCTCTGGATCAATCTAAAAAAGACAACAAAACCAAAAATTCTAAAAAGAATGACACAACAGCTGAGTCATATAAAACTGCAGATTCAATTGTGGATTTAACTGATAGTGACAACTACATAACCCTGGACACATCAGATATATGTGAGAACATTATTATGGCAAATGTAACAGGATTTAAAGAGTCTGAGGATTATGGAGATAAAACCAGCGACAATGATGCTCCTAAATTTGGATCTACCAAAGTCCCACAGATATTGTTTGAAAATCTTGATTTTGACAATCTCAAAGGCAAGGATAAAGTGTGTAAACGCAGAAAGTACTCTCTGACAACTCTACGAGCTGAAATGGAAAAGTTCTACAATGAGAGCTGGGGTGGAGAGGATTTTAATCATCGGGAGATACAAAAATACATGTCACGTAAGTGAATTCTTTCATAACCATTCATTAGTAAAATAGAAATCCAATGAATGTCTAAAATTGAGTGCATTGTTACTTAATAGTAAAGTGATTAGCATTTAATATCTCTCATTATAAAATTGTGAGTTAGTTGATGATGTAATTAACTGTGTTGTTTATTTAATTGCAGGAGATAAGAATTTGTGGGTAATAGATCCTAAAGACAGAATGCCAAGTTTGTCAAAGAGAAAAGTGACGTAAGTTAATGAATTTTTTTTTTGTTGATGGCCAATGTACATTTTAAATGTTGGGTGAAACAGATTATAATATAATTATTTATTAGATTATAATATAATCTGTTTATAATAATTATTATAATTATGACTCGACTAGTTGGAAAAGAAGTCTGACCCGGTTGGAAGTGCTACCAATTAAACCTTATTATTTGGGTGTGTTACTATAATATTTAGGTGTTTTTTGTCTGGACTGTTAAATACAATATGAATTTTAATATGCAGGCTGTCCCAATAAGTAGTGTCAAGGAAAAGCCTCGAAGTATTCTCTATCCCAAACTGACCTTCAACCCAAACTTCCAGCCATTTTTCTGGTCTCACCAGACAATTTCTCTTTGCCTTGTCTCTCCCAGATGTCAGATAAAATATATTTTTGTAAAGTTGAATGCATGTGTCCAATTGCAGCTGCAACTATTGCAACCGGCCTGGGCACCGCGACGACATGTGCCGCCAGAAACCGCCGGTGTGCCACATGTGCGGCTCCACGGGGCACTACGAACCACGCTGCCCAAGCAAGATCTGCGTCAACGTAAGTTATTCTTGCATAATGATAGTAAACATCTAATCATAACATTATCATAGCTCTGTTTACTAAAATAATTAGCATAATAGAACAGAAGGAAATACCTAATTATTTCAAAATTGATTAAAAACGCTTTTTTGTCTTAAATAAAAACACTTTTGTGGTAGGAGTGTTTTTTTCATGACGCCAGTCTTTTGAGTTGTGTCCTAAATTTCTCAAAATTAACACCATGAAGAAATAAGATTATATTTTTTGAGACTTATTATAAAACTACAGCAACTTTCTATTTAATTATAAACTTTTTTAACACGCGTTAACGCCGTCCGACATGATGGTCTATATATATTTGTCCTATGATGTCACACCAGTTGTTTACAAATTAAATAAATAACACTTTAGGTTATGAGGCCAGATACCAAACAATACCAATGACGATGACGTTTATTTGTTTACAATTATCAGCGTTTCAAATTGCAGATATTAAAGACATTTTAAATTAGATTTTTACAAACATCGTCCACTTTTAAGACTTCCAATAAAATTATATTGGATTCTTTAGCTAAAAAACTATACTAAATAAACATCTTCCTATTGGATTATGAGTATTACGACAGTAGTAAACTAGGCTTTTTTTGGCTGACGACCAATTTCTTACAATGTAAAACCATACATTCTATTGCAGTGCGGCTCTCCCAACTTCATGTACTCGACGATGTGCCGCAACTGCGTGACGTGGGACCGCGTGACGTGCGCCGAGTGCGGCCAGGGCGGCCACCCGTCCAGCCACTGCCCCGACATCTGGCGGCGGTACCACAACACGGTGAGAATCTACTCTTCACTTGCTTACTGTGCTAGCTAACTGGAAATTTGCCTCCGACACGAGATTTCGCCACTGTCCTTTATCCTCAGCCACCAGACCGGCCGTTGTATTGTAGGTGACTGAAATCGTTCTCAACTTGGTCTAATTGGCAATTTTCAAATGTGTCTTTTCCTGTTCATTGACTTGTGACTTTACGAAATTCTACTGTTGCAAATTCACTCTTGCCTATTAAACAATATGTTAGCAGGCACAGGCAAGACCTTCTATATACTTTTTTTACTAAATTTTACTGTCCAAATTTAAGGAGATCTTAATCTAAACTGGATTTCTGATTTAGACTTTTTTATGTTTTAGTTTAGGACTTATTTATTTTTAAAGAAGACTTCCAGAAGACTGTCAGTTGACTTCATTTCATTCTACATCATCATCATCATCCGTGCGGTCTATCTCGGTTGTGAACCCACACTGGTGTGTGGGGTCCCAGGGTCCGCCTTTCTTATTTTCTTGGCCCACTTCGCGCGGTCTTGTGCATCCTCAGTAGTGAGTTTGCTGGCACGCATGTCACCCTTAACGACGTCGAACCACCGCTTCTTGGGTCGACCTCTTCTACCGGTACCGGGCGGGGGCGGCATGGCCAGACATTTACCGAGCGGCACTAGAATTATCCTCGGCCGCTTTGACTCTCTAACGTGCCAACTTGTTAACGAGCTTCTGCCTCTCAGACGACTCTAACTTATCGTACAAAGGACGTAAGTGGTCACGTCTGGCTCTGGCTACAGCTCGTTTAGAGGCACGTTTGGCATCCCTGTACGCAGTGCGATCTTCAGGAGATTTGGACGCTTGCCACGCTTTGAAGAGGGCTTTCTTTATCCTGATCTCCTTCTGGACTGCTTCGTTCCACCACCAGGTGCCCTTGTCAATCCCACGTCCACCGTGAGACACACCCAACGCCACCCTCGCCGCCCCGGTGATAGCTGCCTGACACCTATCCCAGAGCTGTTGCCCGGACTCACTATCCGCTGCAGCGGCAGCAAAGTCATGGGATCTGGCTCCTTCAAGCAACCACCACCTGGTTCGGGGTGGGCTGCGCTCCCGGCATTTGCCTCGATGCTTCACTCGCAGGTCTATCACAAGTAGACGATGTTGGGCAGACTCTCTCCTGGTATGACCTTACAGTTAGCTACCTTGCCGATCTGGGCTGTCCTGGTGAGAAAGTAGTCGATCTGGGTTGCGCTTCTACCGCTCTTGTAGGTGATCAGATGCTCGGGACTCTTTTTGAAGAACGTGTTCACGACGGCCAAGTCGGCAGCCATACACGTCCGGAGAATCTCTTCGCCTTCAGCGTTACGACTGCCAAAACCACCGTGAACACGAGCGTTTTCCTCACACTGTTCACCCTCATGACCGTTCAGATCGCCACCCAGAACGACGCCTTGGGCCAATGGAATAGTGCATAGGAGCTGGTCGATTTTCTCCCAAAACAGTGCCTTATCCGAATCGCTACAAACGACCTGCGGTGCGTAGGCACTTATCAAATTGGTCGTGACCCCTTCGATAAGCACCCTCACGACTACAAGGCGGTCGCTAACGCGATTTATTTCCAAGACACTATTCTGGAATTCCTCGGACAGCACCACCTCCACTCCATTGGCCCCACCAGGAGAACCCGCGTAGATCAGCTTGTAGCCGTGCCCGATGTTCCAGGACCTGTTGCCTCTCCAGCGAATCTCCTGCAAGAACGCCACGGCCACCCTCCGCCTGGCGAGCACATCGGCCAGCTCGCGAGCGCGTCCCGTCAGCGTGCCAACGTTCCACGATGCGAAGCGGACCTTCCTCTGGACTAATGTCTTTATTGGAGCCGGCCCATGACCCACTTAACACAGGAGTAGGGCGATCCCCCTGCGCATCGTTTTCCGGCGACGCTCTATCCAATTCGGGTGCTCTCTGCTGACTTTCCATTTTTGTTTGGCTTGAGTTGGCTTTACGGGAGCGACTGCCATCTGACCTCCTAACCCATTAAGGGGAACCGTCCCCAGAGCCTCCTTCGTTGATCAGCAGGGTGCACCAGCTTGCAGGCGAGGTTGGCTGGGGGCCCGAAGATGTTGGAGGACCCCCTTACACCCCCGATTCGACAACTCTTGATAAATAACAAAAACGTTAGGTGACAATGGATACAGTATGAATACCACAAATTCGGCCCCGCCGTCCTGCCAAGCATTTTTATTAGATGACGGGAAATATGCTGTGTATTATCAAAGCAAATGTTGTGCCTGTCTTTCATATTTAAAAATCATTTTTATTACTTTTATATAAAACAAATAGGCATTTTACAACAAACGTAATAAAATTTGCTCAAGAGAGATTCCTTTTTGTGAATTCCAGATCAGCATGAACATGCCTTTAGCGGAGAACCGGCAGATCAAGAGGAACTCCCAGCTGTACTGCAGCGGCTGCACGCGGCGCGGCCACCTCGTGCACGCGTGCCGCTCCACGCTGCCCTTCTCCGGCCTTCCGCTCAACTCGCCCTACGTCGCCTTGTACCGACCAGTCTTCGTGCCCACCGAGGAAGAACCCGACCAACCAAGGAGACAACTCCACAACAAAACCTTCCCGCAAGACTCTGCCACTGCGATCACTCAGCGGAACAAACGCCAATCGAAATCGCCGATGCACGAGGCCCACGTCAATAAAAAGAAAAACATGACTATCACTGAAATCGTCGAGACACCAGAGAGGCAGAAGACCAATGAGGGCAGGCAGAGGAAATACTCTCAGGGCAAAAATCAGCATGAGGAAAACAAAGCGAAGGAACTCGGTAAAATCGCAGATGGGCCAAAAACGCAACCGGCTACTGTAGAACCGGCCGCGGACTTCATCCCGATCTCGACGAACACGGATAAACAGGGCCAGATGATCCAGGATAACGAAGTTTCAGACACTAGCGACGTCGTCACTTCCGCTAGAATTTATGCCACTCCCGAAATCATCCACAAACTCAAGACCCCCGAAGGCCAGTACTGGCTGAATGAACATATGCTGAAGCATGATGTTACTATGCAAAGTTCTGACGTCAATACTTTTTTGAGTATTATAGGTAAATTCGCTGATCAGGAAGCTTTCCAAAATGAACTTAGGGAGTGGTCGAAATCTACCACAGACAAAGAGAATCCAAAATCTGATAATGAAGGCGATATCATTCTCTTGTCTGAGCACGACCAACAACACAGCAGCAACATACCAAAACAAAGAAATACTGTTTTGCGTAAAATAAGCAAGGCTTTAGAATCACTGAAAAATGACTTAGGAGATCCCAAAGACATTTATAAAGAATTAAACTTCTTACAAAATAAGCATGACCATCTTCTGCAACAAAAAGTGATCAGTCCTAAGCAGTTGAATAACAACAGAGATCACATCAATATAATGCTCAAGAAGCTGAATATGGTTCTTCTCGGTCAAGCTGGCCTTGCTGACGGATCTGAACATTTAAACGAGCTTCACGCCCTGCGAGAGAAACTTGCGCACTTCAGACAGAAGTCGATATCCCTCAAAATGCGTAGAGAAATCGGGAAACATTACCACTCAATATTCACACCAATACCGAGGAACGACTACGCGGATCTGCTTAACATGTACTATGTGGCCAGAAAGGATAAGATTTTGAATAGGAGAAATCATAAACTCCAAATGGTGACAAAGAAAAGGAAAAGACAGAGAAAAAACATAAATCCGGTGGCAGCCACTCAAAATCAGACATTTCCTTCCATCGATAAACAGGATGGAAATAAGAATGTGGTCCAAAGGGAGAATACCCATTTCAAAAAAAATGCGGAGCATATATCAATGAAAAAGCTGACGTATTTCCACAGGCGGGTGATGAACACGCGTCCAGCCGACAGTGTCCTAAAGAAGACTAGAATGGAGTTGGCTAGAAAACTGCACACGAACATCGCGTCCTTGAATAGGAACGAGAAAATGTCTTCTAAGACCATGAAGAAAGTAAAGAGGATTCAAGAACAGGCAGCGTTATTCTTGAATAATGTATAAAATATAAATTAGGTCGGAAGCACTTTATTTGGAGAGCAGACTGCTCGTCCAGCCGCGCCGACCTCGCCGGCAAGTTGATGTTTAATCCCATTGTGTGTGGCGATTTCTTTTTTTTCCCACTTGCCGGTCATGTGTAATATGCACTTCATTGTGCATGTGAATTGAATATACTTCTTAGTGTAAAGCATCTAAAACGCAATTTTATTCACCCTTTTGTCATTACCTTGAGGGTGAGGCGTCCAATTCCCCCCCCCCTGTATCGCACTCCTGCGCCCTTTCTCGCTTCAGTAAATGACGGTTCTAGTAGAATGCAGACTTTTTGCTCATGAAACAATCTTAATTAATTACAGAAACAATTTTCACATTTCTAATCTGTGACTACAGAGCGATTTCTTGCCGGCAACCTTTTCCCTTTTTTTCTGAATGATAGAAAAGGATGGAAGTATACAGTCTAGTCTTTTGTTAATCGCCCGATTAACGAAGGACCTAAAGATTATTTTCTTTCAAAAATACTTTAAAAAAAACTAAGTTAAGGTAAGTTGAAAATTACAGCCGAGGCGTTATTGCTAGCCTGAGCCGTAGGCGAGGGCTACAAGAAAGCAGTGGCTGTAATTATCATAGCGCACGTATGTCATACGACGTTTTTTAACATATTTGCGAGGAAATAAATAAAACTTGGACTTTCTTATACGAATAAATCTATAATCACTTGCTAAAGCAGATAAAAAAATGTTTACTTGTTCACAAATTAGCGATGCGCGCGCATCAGTGCTTCTTTTGAGGCAAGGGCATAAAAACAGACTGTAATACTTTTGTGTTTTTGTTACAGATAAATGGTTGTAATTTATCGTCAAAATTAATTAAATTAAAGAATTAAATGTTTATTTATTCTATTCTATCTCCTAAAGTTAATTTTATTCATAAAATGTTGACTTTTTTCTGACATAAAAACTATGCTAAGATTTAAAAAAGTACCGTTCGTTTTAGACGGAGCATCTTGATCGACCGTGCGTTTTACCTTAATAAAAAATACTCGTGCGTTTTACATTACATTATCGCACAAGTACGTAATGAGTTACAATACGATATTGAAATTGGTGAATTATGAGACCCTTTACGAGCAAATATGTTATAAAGACTAGGTATAGGTATAAAGAACGCAATTGACGACTGTGCGAATTATGAAGGAAGTGAAATTTATTTTTTAAAATCAAAACAGCTTTATTAAAAAAGGGCTATTATACTTCAAAAGACTACCTTATAGATAAAAATGCCTGGGTATAAGCGCTCTGCTCGATGCGGGATTAAATAGCTCTATTGTAACAGATGTTTTATTGTAAGAGTTAATAGGTACCTAGTATGTATGTACTGACTAACAATTTTTGTTTTTGAATTGTTTAAATGAATTCTTGTTATTATATTATTTTATGGTTGGTTTTTTCTCTTTGTTTTATATTCTTTTAGGTTTATTTGTATCAAAATGACACACTGCTTGTACTTTACTAACGCCTGTTGTAAACCCAAAACAAGTTTAAAAGAGTAACTGCTGAGTTTCTCGCCGGGTCTTCTCAGCAAGAAACAACTCCGACGCGGTGGTAGAGTCGCATTATGTCTGTATACTGTTTATTTACATATCCATATTATTATGGTATTTATGTCAATTATTTAGTATATTTTGCTGTAAATTTGACGATTTGAAAGTACTGATACAGTCTATTTGAATAAAGTTATTTGAGTTTTGAGTTTTTTTGAGTTTTAAATGAGCAGGAGAATTAGGGTCAAAGAGGATTGAGAAAAGGGTGCACACAATACGAATCGCATCTTCGCTGACGGATAGGTAGCCAGTTCAACTTCATCCGGAAGCTAGAAACATGGTCGTATTTGCGAAGCCCAAAGATGAAGCGAATGCAATTGTTAAGCAGACGTTCAATTTTGTTTAGAAGATCTTGTGATATGTTGCTATAACAAACATCGCCGTAATCGTAATCGTATCAGCAGAGCCTTGGTCGATGTGGAAAGAAAGTTCTTGAATCGGTAGAGAGCACGAAGAGTCCCAGTAACTTTTCTTGTTCAGTTACTTGCTTAGTCCAGCTAAGCGTGCTGTCCAAGTGGAGACCAAGATTCTTGACACTAGGCGAGTATGGGACCACAACACCGTCCATTAAGACGTCTAAACTATAGCTCCTGTATTTCATTTAAGCAACTGTATGCAAAAATAAAATACAAGGTAAATCAATTAATAAAGAAACAAAACAAGAAAGATAATCGAAAAAGAAAAAATAAGTATTTAAACGATGAAATTGATAGCAATAAAAACAATCCAAGAAAACTATGGAATGTCTTAAATTCGTTATCAGGACGAATAAACAAAACGGTAGACACAGCAATACTTAAAGCGTTCAATAAAAACAATAACAGTAAAACAGATAGCTTATTATTTTGGGGAGGAATTTAAAAATAATGTGAAGAATATAACGACAGATTGTAAATTTGTAATACAAACATTTTACACTTTATACTTTCCCGAAAAATAAGTTTTTTTTCCAAAGCAGCACAATAAGACTGTGTATCAAAAATCATAAAAAATTTGAACATAAAAAGCTGCGGGACTTGATGGGTTTCGGTGTTCAGATGTGAAGTTGCTATGCGAAAAAATTACCAACGTTACCTATAGTAAGGCTTATGAATACTAGTATTAAAACAGGTAAGTATCCATTAGAATTAAAAACAGGCATTGTTAGGCCAATTTTTAATAAGGGACCAAAAAAACCGATATACAACGTCTTTGATTGCAAAATTTTTTGATGAAATAAACAATTATCTAAATGATAGGAAGCATGTAATAATACTATTAATAGACTTTAGCAAGGCATTCGACACACTCAGACACGAAACACTAATAAATAAACTATGTAATACAGGTGTCCGAGGGCCTATCCTTAAATGGTGTGAAAACTACTGAAAGAAATTTCGAGTAAAAGTGGGCGACGAACTAAGTGAAGAAGTACCTGTCACACCTGGAACAGCGCAGGGTTCTGTCCTGGGACCTATGCACTACTTGGCATACGTAAATGACCTGGAAAATGTGGAAAACTGCTCTGTCTTGTAATATGCTGACGATACCTGCCTAGTTGCAGCGGATATAGACATCACAAAGGCAGAACTGAGCATACAGAAAGATTTTATAAACCAATGTAAATGGGCACATGATGTAAGGCTAGTAATAAATAATAGCAAAACTAAAATAATGCATGTCTGGTCAAATTACCTGCTGAACGTCATGAGACCCCTTAATTAAGGTAATCTCACACAGCCACAAATGCCTGCATGATGCTCCTTTTGCAAATAGATTGTGTAAATGTGATCAGCTGGAACAGGTGACTCACTATAAATATTAAGGCCTTATTGTAGACGACAGATTCAACTAGAGTTTTCACATCGATCTTATTCGTGACAAATTAAGAGCCATGTTGGCTAAATTTGCCATCTTAAAGTATAAAGTGCCACCTCAAATCCTATTAAACTTGTATAACTCACTAGCTGAGTCTATTAAATCTTACGGTCTAACTAGCTATGGAAGAACTTTTAAAACTTAATTAGATAAAATTTATAACTTACAGCTAAGAATATTAAAAATAATAATCCCAAATAATATTTAAAAAAATGTATACAGAGAAAACCACTCGCTAGAAATATTTAAATATGGTAAAACATTACCCGTACACGCAAAGTTTAAAATGCTTGTATTAACAGAACAGTTTCAAAATAAGCACGTACAAATTAAAATCAAACATAAAATAAATATGTACCAGAAAAATTACTCAGAATAAAGTACACACACCTGGGGTTAATAATTACTATGGCCAACGCACACATCGCTTTTTAGTACCTAAATTCATGAATGAAATACCAGCAAAAGTAATATCAAATATGAATATTGAAAACTATAAACAAAGTTTGAAAAAATATTTTATAATATGTTTGCTCGTAAAGGGTTCACCAATTTCAATATCGTATTGCATCTCATTACGCACTTGTGCGTTAAGGTAATGTAAAACGCACGAGTTTTTTTTATTAAGATAAAACGCACGGTTTATCAAGATGCTCCGTCTAAAAATAACGGTACTTTTTTAAATCTTAGCAAAGAGTGTTTATGTCAGCAAAGAGGTCAACATTTTTATGAATAAAATCAACTTTGGGAGATAAAATGTAGTAAATAGACGTATAATTCTTTAATTTAATTAATTTTGATAATAAATTACAACCATTTATATGTAACAAAAACACAAAAATATTAATTTACTTTATTAGTAGATATGTATTACTGGCTGGTTTTTATGCCTTTGCCTTAAAAAAAGCGCTGATGCGCGCGCATCACACAAACTACTACTGTACGGTTTGTGTGCTCTTTTAGTTCCATTTCCTATTCGCTGGAGGCGCTGTAACAAAATCCCTTGACTGACGCTGCGACCGTCGTCACTTCATCAATGTTGACCTAAGGTGTTGACTCATGGTACTATTACTGTAATATTCCTATACGTCTGCTAAAGTGTCAAACCTTATAACTGGGCCGTTCTCAAAAAGTATGCTCGTTGCGATAGAGAGTTCCACTAAATAATTTTACGTCTTATTGTCTTCAAATTAGCAGGATTATTAGAATATTCCATGTAGTTAGTTTACAAAAAATATAACTTGTAAAGTGTGTGAGACATAATAAACCATGAAACAAAAGATTTATGTGAGACAAGTACACTTTTTCTACCTCAGCATCACGAACTTCATTTGTGATTAAAAAAAACAATCAAATTCATATTCAACTCTCTTCTTCTCTATCTATCTTATGTAAACTAACCTGTATTTTTGTTTTTGATGTGCACTAAAACATATTTATCTTATCTTAAGTTTTTTGAAAATAGGTAGGTACGTAAAGTTAAAATTTGTTATAGTAATATTCTTTGGATATATACTCTATACTAGCTCCTGAGTCTGTAACAATAATTCTTTATGTATGTCGGTTTGTATTATATATTTCATGCAAAGAATTCAATTCAACTTTTTGGAACAGGCAGTATTTTTTTTTTTTTCAAAATTGATTCAGTTGTTTTCACGACTATGAAGTACTTGCTATTGATACAGATTCAACTGAGATGCAAAAAATAAATTTTATTCCAGTATTACTTAATTAGTGTGAATATATGTAGCCTACCTAGCTTTACTTTTCTTTAGCGTCACTTTAGGTTCCGATAGCCTCACTGTCTCATTTTTTAAGTAAGATAAATTTTAGAATAAATTAAAGTACAAAACAATACCAAAAATACAAAATTATTTACAGTTCAAAACAATGACAATTCACTTCCTCTGATAAACTTAGTTTCCTAATCACTGCATTAAGATTCGCGAAAACTGGAACCCCTTGAGTGTCAGCCGAACACACGGGTGTTCGTAAGAAAACCATAAGAAGAAAATGGCAAACAATGACTCACAATGCAAAAACCTGAACAATAGAAACACGAGACGAGTTAAGACAATGTGAAATAAACAAAAAGTGATGCTTAGGATATATTTTACTGAAATTATCTTAGTTTTTGTCCACTGATCTATTTTTTTTATTCGATAAAAGCCAAAGAATATTGATTTTATACATAAAGAGAAGAAGAGAGTTGAATATGAATTTGATTGTTTTTTTTATCACAAATGAAGTTCGTGATGCTGAGGGAGAAAAAGTGTACTTGTCTCACTTAAATCTTTTTTTTCATGGTTTATTATGTCTCACACACTTTACAAGTTATATTTTTTGTAAACTAACTACATGGAATATTCTAATAATCCTGCTATTTTGAAGACAATAAGACGTAAAATTATTTAGTGGAACTCTTTAGCGCAACGAGCAAACTTTTTGAGAACGGCCCAGTTATAAGGTTTGACACTTTAGCAGACGTATAGGAATATTACAGTAATAATACCATGAGTCCAACACCTTAGGTCAACATTGATGAAGTGTTACAGCGCCTCCAGCGAATAGGAAATGGAACTAAAAGAGCACACAAACCGTACAATAGTAGTTTGTGTGATGTAAACTTACGGTAGACGTACATACAGCTGTATTTCTGAAATTACGAAACTTTATTACGAAATGTTCACTATCGAATCAAACTTAACACGCTGTGACACTAGATGGCGCTGTACGGTTTGAAATTGTTGGATAATTTAAAAATCACATCAGAGGTTTTTAATATATATATATCCCTGGACATTATTCTCGTTTGTGAATGTGTGGTGCCCCCCTACATGTAGTTGTACTACTTTAGATCGCGCTACAGATATTATTTGGCAGATCCTATAGTGTACTAAACATGCGAGTCTACCTAAGAAAATAAATACCTAAATGTAATTTTTGAATGGTATGTTAAGTTTTACTAACTTTATTAAGTGTAATTTTAACTATGCTAACTAACGTGTACAGTGTACCCGATGTCGTCGTCGTGCAAATGTTTAAGAATTAAAGCTCTTATTATACCTTCCTGTTTCCTTTCTTGTTTTATTCCTTGTAGAGGAATGGGCTATTTGTCCTTCATGGTCTCAAAAAAAACCGATTAGTTTCTTTTAGTGTACTGATTCAAGTTTCAAAGATTTATTGCACACATGTGGTTACAAAGTTATTACATTGTTGTTGTGTCTCAAGACATGTAAGAATGTAACCCTGGTAGGGCATAGGGTTCAAAAATTACATAAAATAAATTATTAATGAATAATAAAAAAGTGTTTGTTGTGTGTCTGAGTGTTATTATCCATTGAAGAAGATGATTATGAAAGTAGTTTAGAGTGTACACCGTTATATTAGTAATAAATATCTGGAAATGGTAATACCTGCCTTATTTTATTCTCAGGAGGGCTTTCATAGCCGTAACATATTTATTTAATTATCACTATATTGCTCATTCAAATTAACTGTCGATTCTATGAGATTAAGATTCGATAATCGAATCTATTCACTGACTATTAAAAATTACCCCATCCTCATTGTTAGCTGTCAAAATTATCATCATATATTGGAAAAACTATAGTGAGGGGGGGAGGGGGGTCACTGGCAGCTCGACGCTGTCGCTCAAATAACCCTAGTGTGGGGTGTAAGCCCTATTCTAGAGATCATTAACGTTATAATAACAAAACAACAACGTTAGGAAAGTATCTTACTAAGAAATCTGTTATTTGCCACGCCTTCAAAATTAAGCAAATCTTAGTAATTCAACAGGCAGACATAGAATTAATTTAAACCAGTGACTTAAACAATTAAAACCAGTTGTTTACCCTTTTTTTCAGAAAATTAATCATTTTGTGAATCTGATTTACAAACAGGTGTTCATCAATAGGTAATAAAATAATCTAGGTTTGACCAAGCAAAGCTATTCCAGCTTAATGCTGATAATCATAATTGGGTATGGGAACAAAAATTACACATTTCCTAAATCGAAAATCATTTCTAGGTAGGTATTTGTATTTCATATCTTATTTAAATATTTAACATTTTTAAAGGCAAAGGATTTAGGATATTTTTATAGAATAGAATATGTTTATTTTGCTTTAAATGTGGTACATTATTGATGACATTTTTCTTATTCAGTTACACAGCACATTTAGCTAATTCACTTAGCATGCAAAATTATTTATTGTTTAGTGAAATATTACTAAGAACAATTTAGCACGTACATGTCAACATTATTATCTATATTAAAAACTTAAGCCAAGCAGCATTATTCTAGAGTTAGCAAATAAGATTAAAATTAGTTACAGAGATAATTACACGTCAAGTTAGTCTAGATTTTAAGATACAACTAGTCATTTTATCAGCTCTGATATGGAATAATATTTTTTATCTTTGAGCCATTTGTGCGCGATAGTGCCCAGCGTGGGAATGGGGACGCCGGCTTTGGAGCCCTTCCTTGTGGACCCCGGTTGGAGATCTCGAACCTGATGAATTTGTGGTCCGAAAGAGTCTCCACCGGGTCCACGCGCCAGTCCGTGATGAGGGCGGCCAGTGCAGGAGTGGCGAAGGTGATATCGACCATCGACCCACCATTGTAGCGGACACACGTGTGCGTCCTGCCCCTGTTGAGTAGGGACAGGCCGCGTGACACTGCCCACGTCTGTAGGGCCCTACCACGGCCTTCCGTGGTCGGGTTACCCCACGCCGTCGACTTCGCATTGAAGTCTCCGGCGAGGAGCAGCTGCCGCGGTGCCAATCGGCCCAAAACCGCGGACAGGGAGTCGAGGAATTCCTCAAATTCCCTGTAGGGCCGGGTGGGGGAGAAATAGACTCCCACCACGGCGAAATCCCCCCCGGAGACGGCAATATAGCCTGACCCCCTTTCCAATAAGGAAAGGGGGGGAAAATCCGGAGCAGGCCGGGTGAGTATGGCCACTACTCCATCCAGATCGCCGAACCAGCGATCTTGGATGAAGTAGGGCTCGGCCACAACGGCGATGTTCACCTGCCACTCAGCCAGGGTCTGGGACATTAGGTCTTGGGCCGAGCGGCAGTGGTTCAGGTTACCCTGTAAGAATGTGCAATGTCCGACCTGATTCATTATTCGAACATTGCACCATCTTGCGCCGCTGAAGGACCGGCACCAACAGTAGCGGCGGCCTTGGTCAGCGCCGGCTGTTTACCCTTCGTGGGAGGCGGATTGCACTTGCTCCTCCTCATGACGTGCCCAGCTGGCCGGCCGCTAGCGGCGCAAACGGCGCACTTGGGTTCGGCTGTACAGCTGTTCGCCTTGTGTCCCTCGAGACCGCACCTGAAACAGAGTTCCGTGCGGTCTTCAGAGGAGGGGCAGCGCGGCCTGGTATGGCCGGTACACACACAAGCACTTGAAGCACCTGAGGGGTTCGTCCTCAAGTGCGCGAACGGATGCCGAGCTCCAGCCGATCACCAGTCGGCCAGCGCTGATCACGGATTTGGCAGCTGTGGTGGGGCACTGGAGGCGCATTGTCCCAACACCTCCGCGGCCGGTGCGTATTTCACCGACCTTAACCTGTTCCACCGGACAGCCGCCAATTTCTGCTACCTTCATAGCCACCTCCTGCTTAGTGACGGAGTCATCTAGATCCGCCACTTGCAAGGAGGTGCATTTGATTGGGCGGGCCACATTGGCCGCACCCGACACCACCTGACGCAGCTTCTCTGCGAAGGTGTCCGCCTGAGTGCCGCTCTGCGCTCCCGGGAACTCAAATAATCGAGCGCCCGTTTGAGTGGTGCGGCACCTTCTCGGCGTGACACCTAAGGCAGAGGCGTCGCCGATGGCCTCTCGAGCCCGTTTGAGGACAGTCTCATATGTCTCCCCCTTTTTTACTGCCTCGTCCGTCAAGGTCACGACGACAGCTGCGGATCGGGGGGAGACCAGTTTTTTCTTGGCGGCTTTACTGGCCGCTGGGGCAGAGGAGGACTCGCCCGCTCTCTTCTTCCCCTGCCCTTTCTTGTTTGCCCCTGAAGTGGTCGCAGGGGCCGACACCTTGGGGTCACACTGGATCTCCTCCCTTGCACAATGCACATACCTATTATGTTACTAAAGTGCTGTACAAAAGGTACCAACCACACTTTTCCTAACGCCGGCAACCTTTTTTTTAAAGCGCGAAATATAGACCGGTTGTCCAATCACTTTAACGCCAAAATTCGGCGAGGCTTATAAAAGGTGCAAAGAATATTTGGAGTCTACCTAGACCTTCCTGAACCATAAGTCCCTAACTCAAGAATTTCCAGTTCCCGCACGCATGGTTCTCCATTATCCGCGGAGTTACGGTAATCCCGGCGCGTCCGTCAAACCTAATGGCCTCCGAGGGGAATTAAAAAGCTGACTTACTGTCGTTAGCGACACCACACGTCGCCGTATCTTGGGGATTAAACGTCACTGTAAAGCAGGACCATTGATAGATTGCGAGACGCATTCAGACATAGGTACCTATTTCTAAATGTAACTTAATCTAACCGATATTCTTATATTTACGCGAATACTATAGGTACATTGAAACAATGGAACTGAGCAGATTCTACTCGCCGTTGAACACATAATATTTTTTAACAATTTCCAACCCAGCATTTTAATTTTACTGATGCCTGATAACAGTGGTAACCTTACGGAGTTTTTTACTTGATTTGTACATAAATATGTGTATTGGCCCGTTAGCGCAATAGGTACATGGGCATATAGAGGTCAAGCATTTACCGCCGAAGATAGTGGGTTCGATTTTAACCCCGGAAAAACATTTAAAGATAGTACCTCACCTAGAGCATTTTCCTGTAATGTAACGTTTCAGATTAGATTTTGAGCATTACATTACAGTAATGCCTCCCAGACATGACGACCATTCACCTGTAATTTATTTAATTTGTAAACACCAGTTGTTTACAAATTAAATAAATAACACTTTAGGTTATGAGGCCAGACACCAAACAATACCAATGACGATGACGTTTATTTGTTTACAATTATCAGCGTTTCAAATTGCAGATATTAAAGACATTTTAAATTAGATTTTTACAAACATCGTCCACTTTTAAGACTTCCAATAAAATTATATTGGATTCTTTAGCTAAAAAACTATACTAAATAAACATCTTCCTATTGGATTATGAGTATTACGACAGTAGTAAACTAGGCTTTGGCTTTTAACTTTGGCTGACGACCAATTTCTTACAATGTAAAACCATACATTCTATTGCAGTGCGGCTCTCCCAACTTCATGTACTCGACGATGTGCCGCAACTGCGTGACGTGGGACCGCGTGACGTGCGCCGAGTGCGGCCAGGGCGGCCACCCGTCCAGCCACTGCCCCGACATCTGGCGGCGGTACCACAACACGGTGAGAATCTACTCTTCACTTACTTACTGTGCTAGCTAACTGGAAATTTGCCTCCGACACGAGATTTCGCCACTGTCCTTTATCCTCAGCCACCAGACCGGCCGTTGTATTGTAGGTGACTGAAATCGTTCTCAACTTGGTCTAATTGGCAATTTTCAAATGTGTCTTTTCCTGTTCATTGACTTGTGACTTTACGAAATTCTACTGTTGCAAATTCACTCTTGCCTATTAAACAATATGTTAGCAGGCACAGGCAAGACCTTCTATATACTTTTTTTACTAAATTTTACTGTCCAAATTTAAGGAGATCTTAATCTAAACTGGATTTCTGATTTAGACTTTTTTATGTTTTAGTTTAGGACTTATTTATTTTTGAAGAAGACTTTCAGAAGACTGTCAGTTGACTTCATTTCATTCTACATCATCATCATCATCCGTGCGGTCTATCTCGGTTGTGAACCCACACTGGTGTGTGGGGTCCCAGGGTCCGCCTTTCTTATTTTCTTGGCCCACTTCGCGCGGTCTTGTGCATCCTCAGTAGTGAGTTTGCTGGCACGCATGTCACCCTTAACGACGTCGAACCACCGCTTCTTGGGTCGACCTCTTCTACCGGTACCGGGCAGGGGGGGCATGGCCAGACATTTACCGAGCGGCACTAGAATTATCCTCGGCCGCTTTGACTCTCTAACGTGCCAACTTGTTAACGAGCTTCTGCCTCTCAGACGACTCTAACTTATCGTACAAAGGACGTAAGTGGTCACGTCTGGCTCTGGCTACAGCTCGTTTAGAGGCACGTTTGGCATCCCTGTACGCAGCGCGATCTTCAGGAGATTTGGACGCTTGCCACGCTTTGAAGAGGGCTTTCTTTATCCTGATCTCCTTCTGGACTGCTTCGTTCCACCACCAGGTGCCCTTGTCAATCCCACGTCCACCGTGAGACACACCCAACGCCACCCTCGCCGCCCCGGTGATAGCTGCCTGACACCTATCCCAGAGCTGTTGCCCGGACTCACTATCCGCTGCAGCGGCAGCAAAGTCATGGGATCTGGCTCCTTCAAGCAACCACCACCTGGTTCGGGGTGGGCTGCGCTCCCGGCATTTGCCTCGATGCTTCACTCGCAGGTCTATCACAAGTAGACGATGTTGGGCAGACTCTCTCCTGGTATGACCTTACAGTTAGCTACCTTGCCGATCTGGGCTGTCCTGGTGAGAAAGTAGTCGATCTGGGTTGCGCTTCTACCGCTCTTGTAGGTGATCAGATGCTCGGGACTCTTTTTGAAGAACGTGTTCACGACGGCCAAGTCGGCAGCCATACACGTCCGGAGAATCTCTTCGCCTTCAGCGTTACGACTGCCAAAACCACCGTGAACACGACCGTTTTCCTCACACTGTTCACCCTCATGACCGTTCAGATCGCCACCCAGAACGACGCCTTGGGCCAATGGAATAGTGCATAGGAGCTGGTCGATTTTCTCCCAAAACAGTGCCTTATCCGAATCGCTACAAACGACCTGCGGTGCGTAGGCACTTATCGAATTGGTCGTGACCCCTTCGATAAGCACCCTCACGACTACAAGGCGGTCGCTAACGCGATTTATTTCCAAGACACTATTCTGGAATTCCTCGGACAGCACCACCTCCACTCCATTGGCCCCACCAGGAGAACCCGCGTAGATCAGCTTGTAGCCGTGCCCGATGTTCCGGGACCTGTTGCCTCTCCAGCGAATCTCCTGCAGGAACGCCACGGCCACCCTCCGCCTGGCGAGCACATCGGCCAGCTCGCGAGCGCGTCCCGTCAGCGTGCCAACGTTCCACGATGCGAAGCGGACCTTCCTCTGGACTAATGTCTTTATTGGAGCCGGCCCATGACCCACTTAACACAGGAGTAGGGCGATCCCCCTGCGCATCGTTTTCCGGCGACGCCCTATCCAATTCGGGTGCTCTCTGCTGACTTTCGATTTTTGTTTGGCTTGAGTTGGCTTTACGGGAGCGACTGCCATCTGACCTCCTAACCCATTAAGGGGAACCGTCGCCAGAGCCTCCTTCGTTGATCAGCAGGGTGCACCAGCTTGCAGGCGAGGTTGGCTGGGGGCCCGAAGATGTTGGAGGACCCCCTTACACCCCCGATTCGACAACTCCTGATAAATAACAAAAACGTTAGGTGACAATGGATACAGTATGAATACCACAAATTCGGCCCCGCCGTCCTGCCAAGCATTTTTATTAGATGACGGGAAATATGCTGTGTATTATCAAAGCAAATGTTGTGCCTGTCTTTCATATTTAAAAATCATTTTTATTACTTTTATATAAAACAAATAGGCATTTTACAACAAACGTAATAAAATTTGCTCAAGAGAGATTCCTTTTTGTGAATTCCAGATCAGCATGAACATGCCTTTAGCGGAGAACCGGCAGATCAAGAGGAACTCCCAGCTGTACTGCAGCGGCTGCACGCGGCGCGGCCACCTCGTGCACGCGTGCCGCTCCACGCTGCCCTTCTCCGGCCTTCCGCTCAACTCGCCCTACGTCGCCTTGTACCGACCAGTTTTCGTGCCCACCGAGGAAGAACCCGACCAACCAAGGAGACAACTCCACAACAAAACCTTCCCGCAAGACTCTGCCACTGCGATCACTCAGCGGAACAAACGCCAATCGAAATCGCCGATGCACGAGGCCCACGTCAATAAAAAGAAAAACATGACTATCACTGAAATCGTCGAGACACCAGAGAGGCAGAAGACCAATGAGGGCAGGCAGAGGAAATACTCTCAGGGCAAAAATCAGCATGAGGAAAACAAAGCGAAGGAACTCGGTAAAATCGCAGATGGGCCAAAAACGCAACCGGCTACTGTAGAACCGGCCGCGGACTTCATCCCGATCTCGACGAACACGGATAAACAGGGCCAGATGATCCAGGATAACGAAGTTTCAGACACTAGCGACGTCGTCACTTCCGCTAGAATTTATGCCACTCCCGAAATCATCCACAAACTCAAGACCCCCGAAGGCCAGTATTGGCTGAATGAACATATGCTGAAGCATGATGTTACTATGCAAAGTTCTGACGTCAATACTTTTTTGAGTATTATAGGTAAATTCGCTGATCAGGAAGCTTTCCAAAATGAACTTAGGGAGTGGTCGAAATCTACCACAGACAAAGAGAATCCAAAATCTGATAATGAAGGCGATATCATTCTCTTGTCTGAGCACGACCAACAACACAGCAGCAACATACCAAAACAAAGAAATACTGTTTTGCGTAAAATAAGCAAGGCTTTAGAATCACTGAAAAATGACTTAGGAGATCCCAAAGACATTTATAAAGAATTAAACTTCTTACAAAATAAGCATGACCATCTTCTGCAACAAAAAGTGATCAGTCCTAAGCAGTTGAATAACAACAGAGATCACATCAATATAATGCTCAAGAAGCTGAATATGGTTCTTCTCGGTCAAGCTGGCCTTGCTGACGGATCTGAACATTTAAACGAGCTTCACGCCCTGCGAGAGAAACTTGCGCACTTCAGACAGAAGTCGATATCCCTCAAAATGCGTAGAGAAATCGGGAAACATTACCACTCAATATAATAAATATATCCCTGGACATTATTCCACACAGCGCCATCTAGCCCCAAAGTAAGCTACTTAAAGCTTGTGTTATGGGATACTAGACAACGGATAAACATACTTAAATACATTTTCTTTTGTAAATACATACTTATTATACATAGGAGACACCCAGACCAGTACAAACAGACATGTTCATGCACACAAATGTTTGTACTGTGCGGGGATCGAACCCACGACCTCTGGTGTAGTAGCCAACTTCTTAACCATTACACCAAGTCGGTCGTCGAGGAATTACGATACGGTACCCTAAGAAGATCGCTGAGGCCGCAGTTTGCACTTTATTGATTATTAGCTAGGTGTCGACGGTGCAATTCGATGCATTGACGTCAAACCCACTTTTCTTTATATTAATCTTTAATTATAATTGTATTCCATAATCATACTTCGATTAGGTTTCATCTCTTAACACATAAGTCTTTATTGTAATATTTTATTATCTTAATAAATTAGTTAAATAGATTTGGTTTTTTTTCGATCCTCCGGCTGCAACTAACGTAATTGGCGCAGTCGGTAGGATACTCGCGGGCCGGTTCGCGATATCGGGAATATTAGGAATATTATCTAATCCACGTCGCGAGTCACCCGGGTGGCTATCCAGCCCCGTCACCGAGTATCCGAACTCTACGGACCTGCTGCAGACCCAGAGGAGAATCCAACCTTCGATTCACGAATCAGAACCAGATGCAACGAATGTGAGTACACTTGAATTGATCTCGTGTTGCTTCCTTTAGCCTTATCTTATCCTTAGCAAAATTTACCACCCTAGAGCCAATAGTTCCCGGGAGTCTGGATCGACCCAGGCTCGCCGTAATCAAGTAGATATAAATAGAAATTTAGATATAGACTCAGATCTTAGCTTAAGTAATTTTAGTAATATGGCCCACGACCCGGACACTATTTTTAAAGGCTTACGCCTTGTCCCGGAATTTGACGGGAACCCAAATGTTCTCACCAGGTTCATTAGAATCTGCGATCAACTAGCTGCGCAATATTTAAGTAATACACCCGGTAGTGAATTTTCTAATATATGTTTATTGAATGGCATACTTAATAAGATAACAGGTAGTGCTGCATGTACTATTAACTCCAACGGGATACCTGATAGCTGGCTAGGCATTCGATCTGCCTTGATTAACAATTTCTCAGATCAACGCGACGAGACGGCTTTATACAATGATCTCTCTCTGGCTACTCAGGGTAGTAAAAGCCCACAGGAATTTTATGACCATTGCCAGACTTTGTTTAGCACTATAATGACCTATGTGACGTTGCATGAATCGGTACAAACGACTATTCAGGCTAAGCAGGATTTATATAAGAAGGTAACAGTGCAGGCGTTTGTCCGTGGTTTAAAGGAACCCCTAGGTTCCCACGTACGCTGTATGCGCCCTGCTACTATAGAGAAGGCGCTGGAATACGTCCAGGAAGAGCTGAATGTCTTATACCTTCAGCAACGAAACGAACCCAGTAAACCTTATCTTCCACCTAGAGCTACTTTACCACCACAGGCTACAATGACCCCGCCTCCGCGAGTGAATAATAATTTACTCCCGGTACCTAACTGGCCTGTTCCCATGGGACGGCAACCCATGAGGCCTCCACCTCAGCCATTTAAATTCCAGGGTCATATGCAACCTCATCAGGGTATGCGTATGCCCACTAACACTCAGAGAATGTTCAGTGCACCACCACCTAATTACAACCCTCGTAGTAACGTATTTAGAATACCACCCCGTAGTCATCCACCACAACCAATGAGTGGCGTCCAACGTTTTACGCCTAGAACTTTACCACATACTTTGATGTCAACGGGACATGATTGGAATAAATCCGGGAATCCACCACCCAGTAATTATTTTAAAAGTCGCGAAATGAACGTGAATCAATGCATGCCGTATGACGACGCGTATTCATATTACAACACATATTGTGACTATTATCATGAGCCGGTGTACAATTACTTTGACGATGTCGCTTCAAACTATACTTATAGCGATTACCCTGGCTTATCTTCCGAATTTAATAATTATTATAATGTGTCTGACGAAAATCAAATAGTTGAGGAATCACAACCGCAGACATCTTCTGGCCATGATGAACAGGATTTTCCAAAGGATTCTGTATTAAAAAAGCAAAGATAGAGTTAAATCTCCAGACGCAAAGACAGTTACCTTATATTCAAATTAATCATCCTCCACTAAAACTACTTATAGATACAGGCGCAAATCAATCTTTTATCAGCCCTGAGGCAGTTGAAAAATATTTTTTTAATTTTGATTTGGACTATGATCCGTTTGAGGTAACTAACATACACGCGACTACTAGAAATGACTATTCAATCACCCTTCCTTGTTTCACGGAATTTAACGACCAAGACAGTATGAAGTTATTTGTATATAGATTTCACGATTTCTTTGACGGCCTAATAGGGCTAGACTTATTAGGTAAATGGGAAGCCCGAATAGATTTGAAAGACGGACAATTAGTAACCCGTTCCGCATCTAACCCTATTCGCATGTATAACTCGCGAAATGTTAACTTATATGAAGACATAATACCGGCTACCTCATCTAAAATAATTAGAGTCCCTTTTAATGTCCAAGATGGAGACGCGTACATTCGAGAACAAATTATATGTAATTGCATCGTTCACGAATGTGTTACTACGGTTAAAAATAATCGCGCCTACATACAGATAGAAAATCCAACGGCTAATGACATCATCTTTTCTCTTGATAGTCCAGCACAAGCTGAAGTTTTTAACGTAGAGTTTACTCGTGCCAATCAACTCGATATACGTACTCGAGACGTTGTCTCTCGGTTAAGAACCGACCATCTTAACGAAGAAGAAAAAGCTAACTTGACAACTTTGTGCTCCCGGTACGCAGACGTTTTTTACATAGAAGGTGAACCATTAACCTTCACTAATAGAATCAAACATCGCATTCGAACGTCCGACGAAAACCCAGTTCACACTAAAAGTTATCGATATCCGTTCGTCCATCGGGAAGAAGTTAGGAATCAGATAGGGAAGATGTTAGAACAAGGCATAATCAGGCCCTCGGATTCAGCTTGGAGCTCACCCATATGGGTTGTGCCCAAGAAGATGGACGCTTCAGGCAAGCAAAAGTGGCGAGTTGTAATAGACTTTCGCAAACTTAACGAGAAGACCATAGACGATAAGTACCCAATCCCGAACATCAGTGACGTTCTTGACAAACTAGGGAAATGTCAATACTTTACCACCCTAGATTTAGCCAGTGGGTTCTACCAGGTCGAGATGCATCCCGATGATATTTCGAAAACAGCTTTCAATGTCGAGCATGGACATTTCGAATTCCTTAGAATGCCTATGGGTTTGAAGAATTCTCCATCTACCTTCCAACGGGTGATGGACAATGTCCTTAGGGGTCTCCAGAATGACATATGCCTGGTTTATCTCGATGACATCATAGTCTTTAGCACGTCACTCCAGGAACACATGATAAACCTGGAAAAGGTCTTCCAACGACTTAGAGAGTCAAACTTCAAAATTCAGATGGATAAGTCGGAATTTCTGAAGCTTGAAACAGCTTACCTCGGACACATCATCAGTAGAGACGGAATTAAGCCGAATCCTGATAAGATATCCGCTATTAAAAAGTATCCCATTCCCAAAACCCAAAAGGAAATCAAGCAATTCTTAGGTCTTCTCGGTTATTACCGAAAATTCATCCCAGACTTTGCACATACCACCAAGCCTCTCACGCAATGTCTGAAAAAAGGCAAAAAGATCACTTTAGACCCAGAATATGTCAACTGCTTCGAAAAATGTAAAACTCTTCTTACAAACGATCCGATCCTTCAATACCCAGATTTTACGAAAGAATTTCTTCTCACTACCGACGCTTCTAATGTGGCAATTGGAGCCATACTATCCCAAGGTCCCATAGGTTGTGACAAACCAGTGTGCTATGCTTCAAGGACTCTCAATGAAAGTGAATTGAACTATAGCACAACCGAGAAAGAGTTCTTGGCAATCGTATGGGCTACCAAATACTTCAGGCCGTATCTTTTTGGACGAAACTTTAAAGTTTTAACGGACCATAAGCCTCTTGAATGGATGATGAAGTTGAAGGAATCGAACCCACGATTGACTAGGTGGCGCTTAAGATTGAGTGAATATACCTTCAAGACGGAATACAAGAAGGGCAAAATGAACACCAATGCTGACGCCTTATCTCGAGTAGAAATTCATCTAGGTGACACTAAATCTCTGATGGATGAGATAGATGAGCTTAACTCTCTATTAGGTAATCCCTCTGAGACCTTAAATGCTAAGCCAAACTCTTCTACCGCAACAGCTCATACCAGCAACGAAAATCCCATATTAGAAGTCCCAATCACTGACGAACCTTTGAACAAGTTCAATAGACAAATATGTTTTAACGTAGTAAATGATATAAAGAGAAAACCCACAGTAACTAAGCCTTTCGACACCCACACTCGCATAAACATTCAACTTTCAGAATCAAATTTAGAACAAGAATTAGTAAATGCCGTTAAAGAATACACCAGTCCAAAAGTTAAGACAGCTCTTCTTATTAATCCACCGCTAGCAATGTATTCTATTATCCCCATTCTACAAGACAAGTTCAAATGTTCCTCAATGAATTTAGTACTTACCAAATTCGAAATTGAGAATGTGAAGGAATATCTCCGCCAGCAGGAGATTATACGTCACTATCACGAGGGTAAAACTAACCATCGTGGTATTACTGAATGCCACTTAGCTCTATCACGTAAATATTTCTGGCCAAAAATGAAAGATCATATTGCTAAATTCATTAATGAATGTACCATCTGTGGTCAAGGAAAGTATGATAGAAACCCTATCAGACCCCAATTTAACGTAGTACCACCTGCTACAAAGCCATTTGAAATAATTCACATGGATCTATTCACGGTGCAAAGTGAAAAATATGTCACTTTTATAGATGTCTTCACCAAGTATGGTCAAGCTTATCATCTGCGTGATGGTACAGCCCTCAGTATTATCCAGGCCCTTTTAAACTTCTGCACTCACCATGGTGTGCCCTTGACTATAATCACCGACAATGGAACAGAATTCACCAACCAACTATTTCTAGAATTCACTAGGTTGCACAAGATTAATCACCATAGAATCTTAGCTCACTCTCCGAATGAAAACGGTAACATCGAACGATTTCACTCAACTCTTCTTGAACACCTCAGACTCCTAAAGCTACAGCACAAAGAAGAGCCTATAGTTAATCTCATGCCCTACGCGTTGATAGCCTATAATAGTTCCATCCATAGCTTCACTAAGTGTAGACCATTTGACTTACTGACTGGACACTTCGACCCAAGAGACTGTTTAGATATCGACATGACCCAACACCTGTTGCAACAGTACGTTCAAAATCATCGAGAGCAAGTGCAAAAGGTATACGAGATAGTGAATAGTACATCCTTAGCTAATCGGACTGACATTATAGACAATAGGAACAAAGATAGGGAACCCGAACAACAGTACGCCCCTGAACAACAAATCTTCATCAAAAACCCGCTTGCTAGTCGCCAAAAGACAGCTGCTCGCTATACGCAAGATACAGTTTTAGCAAACCTACCAATACATATCTATACATCTAAAAAACGTGGCCCCGTGGCCAAGTCACGTCTGAAACGAGTGCCTAAAGCAGCTAATTTGTTGCAGGATACTGTTAGTAGCGATCCTCAGGATCGTCCACCCTCAAGAGATAAAACTTGAGAGTCTAGCCGACGGACCAGGACTATTACCTCACAAACTTGGAGCCATGCGACTGACTACTCATCATCATACCTTCATACAGTACGTTCAGATTGACGACATTAAGGACAAAGTCGACTCATTACAGACTCAATTAAAAGGCTACAAGTTACAACTTACTAACGACACCTTTCTTTTGTACGAGACGCAAATCGACTATTTAACTGACAAGCTTGGCAATGTATTACAGCAGTTAAAATCATTAGAGCCAAATAGAAGTAAAAGAGGTATTGTAGATGGCCTAGGCTCAGTTATTAAAAGTATAACGGGTAACTTGGATCATACGGATGCCGTAAAATACGACAGAACAATTAAGATTCTCAAAAGCAATCAAGATAAGATAACTTCTGAATTTAATAATCATATAAGTATCAGCAAGGAATTGATATCTAAACATAACAGCATTTTAACTCAGCTATTAGATAACCAAAATAAGATTAATAGTACAATTGAACTAATTTTAAACAGTGATGCTTACAGGGAAAATAGTCTTATTAAATATGCCAGATTTGCTCAGCTACTAATAATAGTAAATGAGAACATTGAGGATCTTGCTCAAGAACTAATTAGGTTAGAAAATTGTTTAGCTTTTATTCGTGCATCTAGCACTCACCATTCTATGATAGATATAGATATTTTAAGTTCCATGATAGAAAAGCTTAAGGATATTTATGAAGAGGATCAAATATTAAATCTCGAATTAAGACAGTATTATGAGATCATAAAACCAGGGTCATACTATTCTAGGAATCAACTAGTTTTTATATTTAAATTCCCGATTATCTCCAGAGATTCATATAGCTTATATCATTTATCAGTAGTACCAAATAAAAATGCACAGGCTTTAGTCCCCACCTATCCTTTCATTGCAACAGACGAGATTTCATTCATGTACATAGAGACAGAATGTCCGAAGTTAAACGACTGGTTTCTGTGTGAGAGCACTCCAAATCATCAGCTGCTTACTAAATTTGACTGTATTCACGAGCTCATAGTTAATCAAATCCTGAAGGACAGCTGCGAGTATGCAACAGTCACGCTGAAGAAAGAAGCCCTGGAAAAATTGGACGACCAACACTACGTCATCTCTTTCCCGCACCCCAGCAAAATTCAACTTACCTGTGGAAGACAAGACTACATCACTCTCCAGGGAAGTTATCTCGTTACTATTCCCGTCGGCTGCCGTCTGAAATCTTCAGAATTTACAATCACCAACGACAACGATGAAATCAAGGGGCAGCCACTCATGCTTACCAAGATACCATACGACGTCACTAGGCAGACCAACATAGCATCTCACATCAAACTGAACTCCATCAACTTGCGAGAGTTACACAGCATCCAAGATAAGATCATGGTACAAGATCCCATCAAGATTGACAGCATCCCAGTTGAAACCTTATATCATACGACACTACCATTTTATGTCGTAACGATAAGCTGTTGCACATTCGCAATCTTCTTCTTACGCCGGCGCTGCGGATCCTGGAACTGCAAGAAAGAAAAAGGAAACGAGAAGGAGGCATCACCCTCGGAGGAACAGGAAGACCCTACGACTATTCCGGCAACATTTTCACTCAACGTGCTAAAATAGTTGCCGTTCTAATGGGGGAGGAATTACGATACGGTACCCTAAGAAGATCGCTGAGGCCGCAGTTTGCACTTTATTGATTATTAGCTAGGTGTCGACGGTGCAATTCGATGCATTGACGTCAAACCCACTTTTCTTTATATTAATCTTTAATTATAATTGTATTCCATAATCATACTTCGATTAGGTTTCATCTCTTAACACATAAGTCTTTATTGTAATATTTTATTATCTTAATAAATTAGTTAAATAGATTTGGTTTTTTTTCGATCCTCCGGCTGCAATATTCACACCAATACCGAGGAACGACTACGCGGATCTGCTTAACATGTACTATGTGGCCAGAAAGGATAAGATTTTGAATAGGAGAAATCATAAACTCCAAATGGTGACAAAGAAAAGGAAAAGACAGAGAAAAAACATAAATCCGGTGGCAGCCACTCAAAATCAGACATTTCCTTCCATCGATAAACAGGATGGAAATAAGAATGTGGTCCAAAGGGAGAATACCCATTTCAAAAAAAATGCGGAGCATATATCAATGAAAAAGCTGACGTATTTCCACAGGCGGGTGATGAACACGCGTCCAGCCGACAGTGTCCTGAAGAAGACTAGAATGGAGTTGGCTAGAAAACTGCACACGAACATCGCGTCCTTGAATAGGAACGAGAAAATGTCTTCTAAGACCATGAAGAAAGTAAAGAGGATTCAAGAACAGGCAGCGTTATTCTTGAATAATGTATAAAATATAAATTAGGTCGGAAGCACTTTATTTGGAGAGCAGACTGCTCGTCCAGCCGCGCCGACCTCGCCGGCAAGTTGATGTTTAATCCCATTGTGTGTGGCGATTTCTTTTTTTTCCCACTTGCCGGTCATGTGTAATATGCACTTCATTGTGCATGTGAATTGAATATACTTCTTAGTGTAAAGCATCTAAAACGCAATTTTATTCACCCTTTTGTCATTACCTTGAGGGTGAGGCGTCCAATTCCCCCCCCCTGTATCGCACTCCTGCGCCCTTTCTCGCTTCAGTAAATGACGGTTCTAGTAGAATGCAGACTTTTTGCTCATGAAACAATCTTAATTAATTACAGAAACAATTTTCACATTTCTAATCTGTGACTACAGAGCGATTTCTTGCCGGCAACCTTTTCCCTTTTTTTCTGAATGATAGAAAAGGATGGAAGTATACAGTCTAGTCTTTTGTTAATCGCCCGATTAACGAAGGACCTAAAGATTATTTTCTTTCAAAAATACTTTTAAAAAAAACTAAGTTAAGGTAAGTTGAAAATTACAGCCGAGGCGTTATTGCTAGCCTGAGCCGTAGGCGAGGGCTACAAGAAAGCAGTGGCTGTAACTATCATAGCGCACGTATGTCATACGACGTTTTTTACATTTTTGCGAGGAAATAAATAAAACTTGGACTTTCTTATACGAATAAATCTATAATCACTTGCTAAAGCAGATAAAAAAATGTTTACTTGTTCACAAATTAGCGATGCGCGCGCATCAGTGCTTCTTTTGAGGCAAGGGCATAAAAACAGACTGTAATACTTTTGTGTTTTTGTTACAGATAAATGGTTGTAATTTATCGTCAAAATTAATTAAATTAAAGAATTAAATGTTTATTTATTCTATTCTATCTCCTAAAGTTAATTTTATTCATAAAATGTTGACTTTTTTCTGACATAAAAACTATGCTAAGATTTAAAAAAGTACCGTTCGTTTTAGACGGAGCATCTTGATCGACCGTGCGTTTTACCTTAATAAAAAAAACTCGTGCGTTTTACATTACATTATCGCACAAGTACGTAATGAGTTACAATACGATATTGAAATTGGTGAATTATGAGACCCTTTACGAGCAAATATGTTATAAAGACTAGGTATAGGTATAAAGAACGCAATTGACGACTGTGCGAATTATGAAGGAAGTGAAATTTATTTTTTAAAATCAAAACAGCTTTATTAAAAAAGGGCTATTATACTTCAAAAGACTACCTTATAGATAAAAATGCCTGGGTATAAGCGCTCTGCTCGATGCGGGATTAAATAGCTCTATTGTAACAGATGTTTAAATGGAGATTCAGCTAAAGTCTGGAGGTTTCTTAAGTCTCTTGGAATTGGAAAAACACATAAAGAATCTATCTCACATGATGTAGATATTGACCTTTTGAATAGGCACTTCTCTTCGTCTACTCCTGCTAATAGTACACTTAAATCTGACACACTTCGTCGTCTTTTATCACTTCCAATTCCTGACTACACTCCTTTCAATTTTAGTCAGATTTATGATTGTGATGTTGAGAAGTACGTTCGCTCCATCGCATCTAATGCGGTGGGTAGTGATTGCATTAGTCGTAATATGATCATTCCTATTCTCGATATCCTTTCACCTGTCATTACCCGAATCCTCAATCATTCTCTCCTGTCTGGAGCTTTTCCTAAAGCGTGGAAAGATGCTCAAATAGTTCCTCTCCCTAAGAAAGCAAATCCTTCTGTATACTCAGATTACCGTCCTATATCCATTTTACCTTTCCTATCAAAAGTACTTGAGCGTATTGTCCATCAACAGCTCAGTGCTTTCCTTGCCAAAAACCAACTTCTCAATAACTTCCAATCCGGTTTCCGTCCTGGTCATAGTACGACTACTGCACTTGTCAAAATTACAGATGACATTCGCCTTGGCATGGACCAGAAATGTCTCTCGGTATTGGCACTTCTGGATTTCAGCAATGCCTTCAACACTGTTGATTTTGACATCCTACTTGGCGTGTTGCGTTCTCTCAACATATCTCCAATCGTAATTAACTGGTTTCATAGCTACTTACATGGGCGCCGGCAATGCATTCGTGCTGAGAATGCCTCCTCGTCATGGTGCGACCTCAATGCCGGTGTACCGCAAGGTGGCGTCTTGTCTCCTCTTCTCTTTGCTACTTTTATTAATTCTATTACCCAAAATCTATCTTCTTCTTATCACCTATATGCAGACGATCTTCAAATTTACTCCCAAGGTAGTCTTGTTGACCTGTCTAGTGTTATTCAAACCATAAATACTGACTTGAATCTAATTTCAGACTGGAGCAAGTCGTTTGGGTTAGCAGTTAACCCCGCTAAAACTCAAGTAATAATTGTGGGTGGTTCATGGCTGATTTCCAGGGTGGACTGGGATGTTCTGCCTTCAGTTGTATTTGATGGCGTTGTAGTTCCTTTTAGTAAAACTGTCAAGAATTTAGGTGTTTATATTGACAATACATTAACTTGGACAACTCAGGTTGGTCAGGTTAGCCGGAAAATGTTTGCTGCTGCAAGTTCTTTAAGTAGGCTTCGAAATTTTTTGCCAATACCCACCAAAATTGCGCTTGTTCAGGCATTACTCTTTCCTATTCTTGACTACGCAGATTGCTGCTTTTTAGATCTTACTGAGAATCTACTTGACAAACTTGAGCGGCTCCAGAATTTTTGCATTCGCATTATTTTTGGACTGCGCAAGTATGATCATGTCTCAGAGTACAGATCTCAGCTCAACTGGCTTCCCATCCGTCATCGTCGAGATTCCCATGTTCTTTTTCTTCTTTATAACATTCTATTTAACCCTTTGTCGCCACGTTACCTCAAGGAGCGTTTCAAATTTCTGCAGCCAGTACGAGGTCAGGCGATGCGGTCATCTAAGAAGCTTCGCCTTCAATTCCCTCCTCATTCCTCACACTCCTACACACAGTCGTTTACGGTTAAATCTGTACGACTTTGGAACTCCTTACCCTTATTTATTAGGGAGTCAGAGTCTCCATCTATTTTTAAGAAGAGGATTAAAGCACATTTCCTCGGCCTTTAACACTCTACTTTTTCTCCTAATTACTTTCCTCCTTTCACTTCTCCTCGTCCGTTTATTTAATTCATTTTCCTTTTCTGATCTCTTTGGTTATTGGTGGGCTAATTAGTACATATCCTGTATTATTATTTTGTTATTTAAATTTACATTTGACTATTATTGTGCACATACTTACCCTTTTTTTTACATTTTCCTCTACTTGGGTTGTCTGGAAGAGATTGCTTTTTAGCAATAAGACCGCCTAATTGTGTCATCTTACTATTTCGTGTAATACAAACCTTCATTGTTATTTTTTTGATGTGCAATAAAGAATATTTATTATTATTATTATTATTATTATTATGTTTTATTGTAAGAGTTAATAGGTACCTAGTATGTATGTACTGACTAACAATTTTTGTTTTTGAATTGTTTAAATGAATTCTTGTTATTATATTATTTTATGGTTGGTTTTTTCTCTTTGTTTTATATTCTTTTAGGTTTATTTGTATCAAAATGACACACTGCTTGTACTTACTAACGCCTGTTGTAAACCCAAAACAACTTTAAAAGAGTAACTGCTGAGTTTCTCGCCGGGTCTTCTCAGCAAGAAACAACTCCGACGCGGTGGTAGAGTCGCATTATGTCTGTATACTGTTTATTTACATATCCATATTATTATGGTATTTATGTCAATTATTTAGTATATTTTGCTGTAAATTTGACGATTTGAAAGTACTGATACAGTCTATTTGAATAAAGTTATTTGAGTTTTGAGTTTTTTTGAGTTTTAAATGAGCAGGAGAATTAGGGTCAAAGAGGATTGAGAAAAGGGTGCACACAATACGAATCGCATCTTCGCTGACGGATAGGTAGCCAGTTCAACTTCATCCGGAAGCTAGAAACATGGTCGTATTTGCGAAGCCCAAAGATGAAGCGAATGCAATTGTTAAGCAGACGTTCAATTTTGTTTAGAAGATCTTGTGATATGTTGCTATAACAAACATCGCCGTAATCGTAATCGTATCAGCAGAGCCTTGGTCGATGTGGAAAGAAAGTTCTTGAATCGGTAGAGAGCACGAAGAGTCCCAGTAACTTTTCTTGTTCAGTTACTTGCTTAGTCCAGCTAAGCGTGCTGTCCAAGTGGAGACCAAGATTCTTGACACTAGGCGAGTATGGGACCACAACACCGTCCATTAAGACGTCTAAACTATAGCTCCTGTATTTCATTTAAGCAACTGTATGCAAAAATAAAATACAAGGTAAATCAATTAATAAAGAAACAAAACAAGAAAGATAATCGAAAAAGAAAAAATAAGTATTTAAACGATGAAATTGATAGCAATAAAAACAATCCAAGAAAACTATGGAATGTCTTAAATTCGTTATCAGGACGAATAAACAAAACGGTAGACACAGCAATACTTAAAGCGTTCAATAAAAACAATAACAGTAAAACAGATAGCTTATTATTTTGGGGAGGAATTTAAAAATAATGTGAAGAATATAACGACAGATTGTAAATTTGTAATACAAACATTTTACACTTTATACTTTCCCGAAAAATAAGTTTTTTTTCCAAAGCAGCACAATAAGACTGTGTATCAAAAATCATAAAAAATTTGAACATAAAAAGCTGCGGGACTTGATGGGTTTCGGTGTTCAGATGTGAAGTTGCTATGCGAAAAAATTACCAACGTTACCTATAGTAAGGCTTATGAATACTAGTATTAAAACAGGTAAGTATCCATTAGAATTAAAAACAGGCATTGTTAGGCCAATTTTTAATAAGGGACCAAAAAAACCGATATACAACGTCTTTGATTGCAAAATTTTTTGATGAAATAAACAATTATCTAAATGATAGGAAGCATGTAATAATACTATTAATAGACTTTAGCAAGGCATTCGACACACTCAGACACGAAACACTAATAAATAAACTATGTAATACAGGTGTCCGAGGGCCTATCCTTAAATGGTGTGAAAACTACTGAAAGAAATTTCGAGTAAAAGTGGGCGACGAACTAAGTGAAGAAGTACCTGTCACACCTGGAACAGCGCAGGGTTCTGTCCTGGGACCTATGCACTACTTGGCATACGTAAATGACCTGGAAAATGTGGAAAACTGCTCTGTCTTGTAATATGCTGACGATACCTGCCTAGTTGCAGCGGATATAGACATCACAAAGGCAGAACTGAGCATACAGAAAGATTTTATAAACCAATGTAAATGGGCACATGATGTAAGGCTAGTAATAAATAATAGCAAAACTAAAATAATGCATGTCTGGTCAAATTACCTGCTGAACGTCATGAGACCCCTTAATTAAGGTAATCTCACACAGCCACAAATGCCTGCATGATGCTCCTTTTGCAAATAGATTGTGTAAATGTGATCAGCTGGAACAGGTGACTCACTATAAATATTAAGGCCTTATTGTAGACGACAGATTCAACTAGAGTTTTCACATCGATCTTATTCGTGACAAATTAAGAGCCATGTTGGCTAAATTTGCCATCTTAAAGTATAAAGTGCCACCTCAAATCCTATTAAACTTGTATAACTCACTAGCTGAGTCTATTAAATCTTACGGTCTAACTAGCTATGGAAGAACTTTTAAAACTTAATTAGATAAAATTTATAACTTACAGCTAAGAATATTAAAAATAATAATCCCAAATAATATTTAAAAAAATGTATACAGAGAAAACCACTCGCTAGAAATATTTAAATATGGTAAAACATTACCCGTACACGCAAAGTTTAAAATGCTTGTATTAACAGAACAGTTTCAAAATAAGCACGTACAAATTAAAATCAAACATAAAATAAATATGTACCAGAAAAATTACTCAGAATAAAGTACACACACCTGGGGTTAATAATTACTATGGCCAACGCACACATCGCTTTTTAGTACCTAAATTCATGAATGAAATACCAGCAAAAGTAATATCAAATATGAATATTGAAAACTATAAACAAAGTTTGAAAAAATATTTTATAATATGTTTGCTCGTAAAGGGTTCACCAATTTCAATATCGTATTGCATCTCATTACGCACTTGTGCGTTAAGGTAATGTAAAACGCACGAGTTTTTTTTATTAAGATAAAACGCACGGTTTATCAAGATGCTCCGTCTAAAAATAACGGTACTTTTTTAAATCTTAGCAAAGAGTGTTTATGTCAGCAAAGAGGTCAACATTTTTATGAATAAAATCAACTTTGGGAGATAAAATGTAGTAAATAGACGTATAATTCTTTAATTTAATTAATTTTGATAATAAATTACAACCATTTATATGTAACAAAAACACAAAAATATTAATTTACTTTATTAGTAGATATGTATTACTGGCTGGTTTTTATGCCTTTGCCTTAAAAAAAGCGCTGATGCGCGCGCATCACACAAACTACTACTGTACGGTTTGTGTGCTCTTTTAGTTCCATTTCCTATTCGCTGGAGGCGCTGTAACAAAATCCCTTGACTGACGCTGCGACCGTCGTCACTTCATCAATGTTGACCTAAGGTGTTGACTCATGGTACTATTACTGTAATATTCCTATACGTCTGCTAAAGTGTCAAACCTTATAACTGGGCCGTTCTCAAAAAGTATGCTCGTTGCGATAGAGAGTTCCACTAAATAATTTTACGTCTTATTGTCTTCAAATTAGCAGGATTATTAGAATATTCCATGTAGTTAGTTTACAAAAAATATAACTTGTAAAGTGTGTGAGACATAATAAACCATGAAACAAAAGATTTATGTGAGACAAGTACACTTTTTCTACCTCAGCATCACGAACTTCATTTGTGATTAAAAAAAACAATCAAATTCATATTCAACTCTCTTCTTCTCTATCTATCTTATGTAAACTAACCTGTATTTTTGTTTTTGATGTGCACTAAAACATATTTATCTTATCTTAAGTTTTTTGAAAATAGGTAGGTACGTAAAGTTAAAATTTGTTATAGTAATATTCTTTGGATATATACTCTATACTAGCTCCTGAGTCTGTAACAATAATTCTTTATGTATGTCGGTTTGTATTATATATTTCATGCAAAGAATTCAATTCAACTTTTTGGAACAGGCAGTATTTTTTTTTTTTTCAAAATTGATTCAGTTGTTTTCACGACTATGAAGTACTTGCTATTGATACAGATTCAACTGAGATGCAAAAAATAAATTTTATTCCAGTATTACTTAATTAGTGTGAATATATGTAGCCTACCTAGCTTTACTTTTCTTTAGCGTCACTTTAGGTTCCGATAGCCTCACTGTCTCATTTTTTAAGTAAGATAAATTTTAGAATAAATTAAAGTACAAAACAATACCAAAAATACAAAATTATTTACAGTTCAAAACAATGACAATTCACTTCCTCTGATAAACTTAGTTTCCTAATCACTGCATTAAGATTCGCGAAAACTGGAACCCCTTGAGTGTCAGCCGAACACACGGGTGTTCGTAAGAAAACCATAAGAAGAAAATGGCAAACAATGACTCACAATGCAAAAACCTGAACAATAGAAACACGAGACGAGTTAAGACAATGTGAAATAAACAAAAAGTGATGCTTAGGATATATTTTACTGAAATTATCTTAGTTTTTGTCCACTGATCTATTTTTTTTATTCGATAAAAGCCAAAGAATATTGATTTTATACATAAAGAGAAGAAGAGAGTTGAATATGAATTTGATTGTTTTTTTTATCACAAATGAAGTTCGTGATGCTGAGGGAGAAAAAGTGTACTTGTCTCACTTAAATCTTTTTTTTCATGGTTTATTATGTCTCACACACTTTACAAGTTATATTTTTTGTAAACTAACTACATGGAATATTCTAATAATCCTGCTATTTTGAAGACAATAAGACGTAAAATTATTTAGTGGAACTCTTTAGCGCAACGAGCAAACTTTTTGAGAACGGCCCAGTTATAAGGTTTGACACTTTAGCAGACGTATAGGAATATTACAGTAATAATACCATGAGTCCAACACCTTAGGTCAACATTGATGAAGTGTTACAGCGCCTCCAGCGAATAGGAAATGGAACTAAAAGAGCACACAAACCGTACAATAGTAGTTTGTGTGATGTAAACTTACGGTAGACGTACATACAGCTGTATTTCTGAAATTACGAAACTTTATTACGAAATGTTCACTATCGAATCAAACTTAACACGCTGTGACACTAGATGGCGCTGTACGGTTTGAAATTGTTGGATAATTTAAAAATCACATCAGAGGTTTTTAATATATATATATCCCTGGACATTATTCTCGTTTGTGAATGTGTGGTGCCCCCCTAGATGTAGTTGTACTACTTTAGATCGCGCTATAGATATTATTTGGCAGATCCTATAGTGTACTAAACATGCGAGTCTACCTAAGAAAATAAATACCTAAATGTAATTTTTGAATGGTATGTTAAGTTTTACTAACTTTATTAAGTGTAATTTTAACTATGCTAACTAACGTGTACAGTGTACCCGATGTCGTCGTCGTGCAAATGTTTAAGAATTAAAGCTCTTATTATACCTTCCTGTTTCCTTTCTTGTTTTATTCCTTGTAGAGGAATGGGCTATTTGTCCTTCATGGTCTCAAAAAAAACCGATTAGTTTCTTTTAGTGTACTGATTCAAGTTTCAAAGATTTATTGCACACATGTGGTTACAAAGTTATTACATTGTTGTTGTGTCTCAAGACATGTAAGAATGTAACCCTGGTAGGGCATAGGGTTCAAAAATTACATAAAATAAATTATTAATGAATAATAAAAAAGTGTTTGTTGTGTGTCTGAGTGTTATTATCCATTGAAGAAGATGATTATGAAAGTAGTTTAGAGTGTACACCGTTATATTAGTAATAAATATCTGGAAATGGTAATACCTGCCTTATTTTATTCTCAGGAGGGCTTTCATAGCCGTAACATATTTATTTAATTATCACTATATTGCTCATTCAAATTAACTGTCGATTCTATGAGATTAAGATTCGATAATCGAATCTATTCACTGACTATTAAAAATTACCCCATCCTCATTGTTAGCTGTCAAAATTATCATCATATATTGGAAAAACTATAGTGAGGGGGGGAGGGGGGTCACTGGCAGCTCGACGCTGTCGCTCAAATAACCCTAGTGTGGGGTGTAAGCCCTATTCTAGAGATCATTAACGTTATAATAACAAAACAACAACGTTAGGAAAGTATCTTACTAAGAAATCTGTTATTTGCCACGCCTTCAAAATTAAGCAAATCTTAGTAATTCAACAGGCAGACATAGAATTAATTTAAACCAGTGACTTAAACAATTAAAACCAGTTGTTTACCCTTTTTTTCAGAAAATTAATCATTTTGTGAATCTGATTTACAAACAGGTGTTCATCAATAGGTAATAAAATAATCTAGGTTTGACCAAGCAAAGCTATTCCAGCTTAATGCTGATAATCATAATTGGGTATGGGAACAAAAATTACACATTTCCTAAATCGAAAATCATTTCTAGGTAGGTATTTGTATTTCATATCTTATTTAAATATTTAACATTTTTAAAGGCAAAGGATTTAGGATATTTTTATAGAATAGAATATGTTTATTTTGCTTTAAATGTGGTACATTATTGATGACATTTTTCTTATTCAGTTACACAGCACATTTAGCTAATTCACTTAGCATGCAAAATTATTTATTGTTTAGTGAAATATTACTAAGAACAATTTAGCACGTACATGTCAACATTATTATCTATATTAAAAACTTAAGCCAAGCAGCATTATTCTAGAGTTAGCAAATAAGATTAAAATTAGTTACAGAGATAATTACACGTCAAGTTAGTCTAGATTTTAAGATACAACTAGTCATTTTATCAGCTCTGATATGGAATAATATTTTTTATCTTTGAGCCATTTGTGCGCGATAGTGCCCAGCGTGGGAATGGGGACGCCGGCTTTGGAGCCCTTCCTTGTGGACCCCGGTTGGAGATCTCGAACCTGATGAATTTGTGGTCCGAAAGAGTCTCCACCGGGTCCACGCGCCAGTCCGTGATGAGGGCGGCCAGTGCAGGAGTGGCGAAGGTGATATCGACCATCGACCCACCATTGTAGCGGACACACGTGTGCGTCCTGCCCCTGTTGAGTAGGGACAGGCCGCGTGACACTGCCCACGTCTGTAGGGCCCTACCACGGCCTTCCGTGGTCGGGTTACCCCACGCCGTCGACTTCGCATTGAAGTCTCCGGCGAGGAGCAGCTGCCGCGGTGCCAATCGGCCCAAAACCGCGGACAGGGAGTCGAGGAATTCCTCAAATTCCCTGTAGGGCCGGGTGGGGGAGAAATAGACTCCCACCACGGCGAAATCCCCCCCGGAGACGGCAATATAGCCTGACCCCCTTTCCAATAAGGAAAGGGGGGGAAAATCCGGAGCAGGCCGGGTGAGTATGGCCACTACTCCATCCAGATCGCCGAACCAGCGATCTTGGATGAAGTAGGGCTCGGCCACAACGGCGATGTTCACCTGCCACTCAGCCAGGGTCTGGGACATTAGGTCTTGGGCCGAGCGGCAGTGGTTCAGGTTACCCTGTAAGAATGTGCAATGTCCGACCTGATTCATTATTCGAACATTGCACCATCTTGCGCCGCTGAAGGACCGGCACCAACAGTAGCGGCGGCCTTGGTCAGCGCCGGCTGTTTACCCTTCGTGGGAGGCGGATTGCACTTGCTCCTCCTCATGACGTGCCCAGCTGGCCGGCCGCTAGCGGCGCAAACGGCGCACTTGGGTTCGGCTGTACAGCTGTTCGCCTTGTGTCCCTCGAGACCGCACCTGAAACAGAGTTCCGTGCGGTCTTCAGAGGAGGGGCAGCGCGGCCTGGTATGGCCGGTACACACACAAGCACTTGAAGCACCTGAGGGGTTCGTCCTCAAGTGCGCGAACGGATGCCGAGCTCCAGCCGATCACCAGTCGGCCAGCGCTGATCACGGATTTGGCAGCTGTGGTGGGGCACTGGAGGCGCATTGTCCCAACACCTCCGCGGCCGGTGCGTATTTCACCGACCTTAACCTGTTCCACCGGACAGCCGCCAATTTCTGCTACCTTCATAGCCACCTCCTGCTTAGTGACGGAGTCATCTAGATCCGCCACTTGCAAGGAGGTGCATTTGATTGGGCGGGCCACATTGGCCGCACCCGACACCACCTGACGCAGCTTCTCTGCGAAGGTGTCCGCCTGAGTGCCGCTCTGCGCTCCCGGGAACTCAAATAATCGAGCGCCCGTTTGAGTGGTGCGGCACCTTCTCGGCGTGACACCTAAGGCAGAGGCGTCGCCGATGGCCTCTCGAGCCCGTTTGAGGACAGTCTCATATGTCTCCCCCTTTTTTACTGCCTCGTCCGTCAAGGTCACGACGACAGCTGCGGATCGGGGGGAGACCAGTTTTTTCTTGGCGGCTTTACTGGCCGCTGGGGCAGAGGAGGACTCGCCCGCTCTCTTCTTCCCCTGCCCTTTCTTGTTTGCCCCTGAAGTGGTCGCAGGGGCCGACACCTTGGGGTCACACTGGATCTCCTCCCTTGCACAATGCACATACCTATTATGTTACTAAAGTGCTGTACAAAAGGTACCAACCACACTTTTCCTAACGCCGGCAACCTTTTTTTTAAAGCGCGAAATATAGACCGGTTGTCCAATCACTTTAACGCCAAAATTCGGCGAGGCTTATAAAAGGTGCAAAGAATATTTGGAGTCTACCTAGACCTTCCTGAACCATAAGTCCCTAACTCAAGAATTTCCAGTTCCCGCACGCATGGTTCTCCATTATCCGCGGAGTTACGGTAATCCCGGCGCGTCCGTCAAACCTAATGGCCTCCGAGGGGAATTAAAAAGCTGACTTACTGTCGTTAGCGACACCACACGTCGCCGTATCTTGGGGATTAAACGTCACTGTAAAGCAGGACCATTGATAGATTGCGAGACGCATTCAGACATAGGTACCTATTTCTAAATGTAACTTAATCTAACCGATATTCTTATATTTACGCGAATACTATAGGTACATTGAAACAATGGAACTGAGCAGATTCTACTCGCCGTTGAACACATAATATTTTTTAACAATTTCCAACCCAGCATTTTAATTTTACTGATGCCTGATAACAGTGGTAACCTTACGGAGTTTTTTACTTGATTTGTACATAAATATGTGTATTGGCCCGTTAGCGCAATAGGTACATGGGCATATAGAGGTCAAGCATTTACCGCCGAAGATAGTGGGTTCGATTTTAACCCCGGAAAAACATTTAAAGATAGTACCTCACCTAGAGCATTTTCCTGTAATGTAACGTTTCAGATTAGATTTTGAGCATTACATTACAGTAATGCCTCCCAGACATGACGACCATTCACCTGTAATTTATTTAATTTGTAAACACCAGTTGTTTACAAATTAAATAAATAACACTTTAGGTTATGAGGCCAGACACCAAACAATACCAATGACGATGACGTTTATTTGTTTACAATTATCAGCGTTTCAAATTGCAGATATTAAAGACATTTTAAATTAGATTTTTACAAACATCGTCCACTTTTAAGACTTCCAATAAAATTATATTGGATTCTTTAGCTAAAAAACTATACTAATTAAACATCTTCCTATTGGATTATGAGTATTACGACAGTAGTAAACTAGGCTTTGGCTTTTAACTTTGGCTGACGACCAATTTCTTACAATGTAAAACCATACATTCTATTGCAGTGCGGCTCTCCCAACTTCATGTACTCGACGATGTGCCGCAACTGCGTGACGTGGGACCGCGTGACGTGCGCCGAGTGCGGCCAGGGCGGCCACCCGTCCAGCCACTGCCCCGACATCTGGCGGCGGTACCACAACACGGTGAGAATCTACTCTTCACTTACTTACTGTGCTAGCTAACTGGAAATTTGCCTCCGACACGAGATTTCGCCACTGTCCTTTATCCTCAGCCACCAGACCGGCCGTTGTATTGTAGGTGACTGAAATCGTTCTCAACTTGGTCTAATTGGCAATTTTCAAATGTGTCTTTTCCTGTTCATTGACTTGTGACTTTACGAAATTCTACTGTTGCAAATTCACTCTTGCCTATTAAACAATATGTTAGCAGGCACAGGCAAGACCTTCTATATACTTTTTTTACTAAATTTTACTGTCCAAATTTAAGGAGATCTTAATCTAAACTGGATTTCTGATTTAGACTTTTTTATGTTTTAGTTTAGGACTTATTTATTTTTGAAGAAGACTTTCAGAAGACTGTCAGTTGACTTCATTTCATTCTACATCATCATCATCATCCGTGCGGTCTATCTCGGTTGTGAACCCACACTGGTGTGTGGGGTCCCAGGGTCCGCCTTTCTTATTTTCTTGGCCCACTTCGCGCGGTCTTGTGCATCCTCAGTAGTGAGTTTGCTGGCACGCATGTCACCCTTAACGACGTCGAACCACCGCTTCTTGGGTCGACCTCTTCTACCGGTACCGGGCGGGGGCGGCATGGCCAGACATTTACCGAGCGGCACTAGAATTATCCTCGGCCGCTTTGACTCTCTAACGTGCCAACTTGTTAACGAGCTTCTGCCTCTCAGACGACTCTAACTTATCGTACAAAGGACGTAAGTGGTCACGTCTGGCTCTGGCTACAGCTCGTTTAGAGGCACGTTTGGCATCCCTGTACGCAGCGCGATCTTCAGGAGATTTGGACGCTTGCCACGCTTTGAAGAGGGCTTTCTTTATCCTGATCTCCTTCTGGACTGCTTCGTTCCACCACCAGGTGCCCTTGTCAATCCCACGTCCACCGTGAGACACACCCAACGCCACCCTCGCCGCCCCGGTGATAGCTGCCTGACACCTATCCCAGAGCTGTTGCCCGGACTCACTATCCGCTGCAGCGGCAGCAAAGTCATGGGATCTGGCTCCTTCAAGCAACCACCACCTGGTTCGGGGTGGGCTGCGCTCCCGGCATTTGCCTCGATGCTTCACTCGCAGGTCTATCACAAGTAGACGATGTTGGGCAGACTCTCTCCTGGTATGACCTTACAGTTAGCTACCTTGCCGATCTGGGCTGTCCTGGTGAGAAAGTAGTCGATCTGGGTTGCGCTTCTACCGCTCTTGTAGGTGATCAGATGCTCGGGACTCTTTTTGAAGAACGTGTTCACGACGGCCAAGTCGGCAGCCATACACGTCCGGAGAATCTCTTCGCCTTCAGCGTTACGACTGCCAAAACCACCGTGAACACGACCGTTTTCCTCACACTGTTCACCCTCATGACCGTTCAGATCGCCACCCAGAACGACGCCTTGGGCCAATGGAATAGTGCATAGGAGCTGGTCGATTTTCTCCCAAAACAGTGCCTTATCCGAATCGCTACAAACGACCTGCGGTGCGTAGGCACTTATCGAATTGGTCGTGACCCCTTCGATAAGCACCCTCACGACTACAAGGCGGTCGCTAACGCGATTTATTTCCAAGACACTATTCTGGAATTCCTCGGACAGCACCACCTCCACTCCATTGGCCCCACCAGGAGAACCCGCGTAGATCAGCTTGTAGCCGTGCCCGATGTTCCGGGACCTGTTGCCTCTCCAGCGAATCTCCTGCAGGAACGCCACGGCCACCCTCCGCCTGGCGAGCACATCGGCCAGCTCGCGAGCGCGTCCCGTCAGCGTGCCAACGTTCCACGATGCGAAGCGGACCTTCCTCTGGACTAATGTCTTTATTGGAGCCGGCCCATGACCCACTTAACACAGGAGTAGGGCGATCCCCCTGCGCATCGTTTTCCGGCGACGCCCTATCCAATTCGGGTGCTCTCTGCTGACTTTCGATTTTTGTTTGGCTTGAGTTGGCTTTACGGGAGCGACTGCCATCTGACCTCCTAACCCATTAAGGGGAACCGTCGCCAGAGCCTCCTTCGTTGATCAGCAGGGTGCACCAGCTTGCAGGCGAGGTTGGCTGGGGGCCCGAAGATGTTGGAGGACCCCCTTACACCCCCGATTCGACAACTCCTGATAAATAACAAAAACGTTAGGTGACAATGGATACAGTATGAATACCACAAATTCGGCCCCGCCGTCCTGCCAAGCATTTTTATTAGATGACGGGAAATATGCTGTGTATTATCAAAGCAAATGTTGTGCCTGTCTTTCATATTTAAAAATCATTTTTATTACTTTTATATAAAACAAATAGGCATTTTACAACAAACGTAATAAAATTTGCTCAAGAGAGATTCCTTTTTGTGAATTCCAGATCAGCATGAACATGCCTTTAGCGGAGAACCGGCAGATCAAGAGGAACTCCCAGCTGTACTGCAGCGGCTGCACGCGGCGCGGCCACCTCGTGCACGCGTGCCGCTCCACGCTGCCCTTCTCCGGCCTTCCGCTCAACTCGCCCTACGTCGCCTTGTACCGACCAGTTTTCGTGCCCACCGAGGAAGAACCCGACCAACCAAGGAGACAACTCCACAACAAAACCTTCCCGCAAGACTCTGCCACTGCGATCACTCAGCGGAACAAACGCCAATCGAAATCGCCGATGCACGAGGCCCACGTCAATAAAAAGAAAAACATGACTATCACTGAAATCGTCGAGACACCAGAGAGGCAGAAGACCAATGAGGGCAGGCAGAGGAAATACTCTCAGGGCAAAAATCAGCATGAGGAAAACAAAGCGAAGGAACTCGGTAAAATCGCAGATGGGCCAAAAACGCAACCGGCTACTGTAGAACCGGCCGCGGACTTCATCCCGATCTCGACGAACACGGATAAACAGGGCCAGATGATCCAGGATAACGAAGTTTCAGACACTAGCGACGTCGTCACTTCCGCTAGAATTTATGCCACTCCCGAAATCATCCACAAACTCAAGACCCCCGAAGGCCAGTATTGGCTGAATGAACATATGCTGAAGCATGATGTTACTATGCAAAGTTCTGACGTCAATACTTTTTTGAGTATTATAGGTAAATTCGCTGATCAGGAAGCTTTCCAAAATGAACTTAGGGAGTGGTCGAAATCTACCACAGACAAAGAGAATCCAAAATCTGATAATGAAGGCGATATCATTCTCTTGTCTGAGCACGACCAACAACACAGCAGCAACATACCAAAACAAAGAAATACTGTTTTGCGTAAAATAAGCAAGGCTTTAGAATCACTGAAAAATGACTTAGGAGATCCCAAAGACATTTATAAAGAATTAAACTTCTTACAAAATAAGCATGACCATCTTCTGCAACAAAAAGTGATCAGTCCTAAGCAGTTGAATAACAACAGAGATCACATCAATATAATGCTCAAGAAGCTGAATATGGTTCTTCTCGGTCAAGCTGGCCTTGCTGACGGATCTGAACATTTAAACGAGCTTCACGCCCTGCGAGAGAAACTTGCGCACTTCAGACAGAAGTCGATATCCCTCAAAATGCGTAGAGAAATCGGGAAACATTACCACTCAATATTCACACCAATACCGAGGAACGACTACGCGGATCTGCTTAACATGTACTATGTGGCCAGAAAGGATAAGATTTTGAATAGGAGAAATCATAAACTCCAAATGGTGACAAAGAAAAGGAAAAGACAGAGAAAAAACATAAATCCGGTGGCAGCCACTCAAAATCAGACATTTCCTTCCATCGATAAACAGGATGGAAATAAGAATGTGGTCCAAAGGGAGAATACCCATTTCAAAAAAAATGCGGAGCATATATCAATGAAAAAGCTGACGTATTTCCACAGGCGGGTGATGAACACGCGTCCAGCCGACAGTGTCCTGAAGAAGACTAGAATGGAGTTGGCTAGAAAACTGCACACGAACATCGCGTCCTTGAATAGGAACGAGAAAATGTCTTCTAAGACCATGAAGAAAGTAAAGAGGATTCAAGAACAGGCAGCGTTATTCTTGAATAATGTATAAAATATAAATTAGGTCGGAAGCACTTTATTTGGAGAGCAGACTGCTCGTCCAGCCGCGCCGACCTCGCCGGCAAGTTGATGTTTAATCCCATTGTGTGTGGCGATTTCTTTTTTTTCCCACTTGCCGGTCATGTGTAATATGCACTTCATTGTGCATGTGAATTGAATATACTTCTTAGTGTAAAGCATCTAAAACGCAATTTTATTCACCCTTTTGTCATTACCTTGAGGGTGAGGCGTCCAATTCCCCCCCCCTGTATCGCACTCCTGCGCCCTTTCTCGCTTCAGTAAATGACGGTTCTAGTAGAATGCAGACTTTTTGCTCATGAAACAATCTTAATTAATTACAGAAACAATTTTCACATTTCTAATCTGTGACTACAGAGCGATTTCTTGCCGGCAACCTTTTCCCTTTTTTTCTGAATGATAGAAAAGGATGGAAGTATACAGTCTAGTCTTTTGTTAATCGCCCGATTAACGAAGGACCTAAAGATTATTTTCTTTCAAAAATACTTTTAAAAAAAACTAAGTTAAGGTAAGTTGAAAATTACAGCCGAGGCGTTATTGCTAGCCTGAGCCGTAGGCGAGGGCTACAAGAAAGCAGTGGCTGTAACTATCATAGCGCACGTATGTCATACGACGTTTTTTACATTTTTGCGAGGAAATAAATAAAACTTGGACTTTCTTATACGAATAAATCTATAATCACTTGCTAAAGCAGATAAAAAAATGTTTACTTGTTCACAAATTAGCGATGCGCGCGCATCAGTGCTTCTTTTGAGGCAAGGGCATAAAAACAGACTGTAATACTTTTGTGTTTTTGTTACAGATAAATGGTTGTAATTTATCGTCAAAATTAATTAAATTAAAGAATTAAATGTTTATTTATTCTATTCTATCTCCTAAAGTTAATTTTATTCATAAAATGTTGACTTTTTTCTGACATAAAAACTATGCTAAGATTTAAAAAAGTACCGTTCGTTTTAGACGGAGCATCTTGATCGACCGTGCGTTTTACCTTAATAAAAAAAACTCGTGCGTTTTACATTACATTATCGCACAAGTACGTAATGAGTTACAATACGATATTGAAATTGGTGAATTATGAGACCCTTTACGAGCAAATATGTTATAAAGACTAGGTATAGGTATAAAGAACGCAATTGACGACTGTGCGAATTATGAAGGAAGTGAAATTTATTTTTTAAAATCAAAACAGCTTTATTAAAAAAGGGCTATTATACTTCAAAAGACTACCTTATAGATAAAAATGCCTGGGTATAAGCGCTCTGCTCGATGCGGGATTAAATAGCTCTATTGTAACAGATGTTTAAATGGAGATTCAGCTAAAGTCTGGAGGTTTCTTAAGTCTCTTGGAATTGGAAAAACACATAAAGAATCTATCTCACATGATGTAGATATTGACCTTTTGAATAGGCACTTCTCTTCGTCTACTCCTGCTAATAGTACACTTAAATCTGACACACTTCGTCGTCTTTTATCACTTCCAATTCCTGACTACACTCCTTTCAATTTTAGTCAGATTTATGATTGTGATGTTGAGAAGTACGTTCGCTCCATCGCATCTAATGCGGTGGGTAGTGATTGCATTAGTCGTAATATGATCATTCCTATTCTCGATATCCTTTCACCTGTCATTACCCGAATCCTCAATCATTCTCTCCTGTCTGGAGCTTTTCCTAAAGCGTGGAAAGATGCTCAAATAGTTCCTCTCCCTAAGAAAGCAAATCCTTCTGTATACTCAGATTACCGTCCTATATCCATTTTACCTTTCCTATCAAAAGTACTTGAGCGTATTGTCCATCAACAGCTCAGTGCTTTCCTTGCCAAAAACCAACTTCTCAATAACTTCCAATCCGGTTTCCGTCCTGGTCATAGTACGACTACTGCACTTGTCAAAATTACAGATGACATTCGCCTTGGCATGGACCAGAAATGTCTCTCGGTATTGGCACTTCTGGATTTCAGCAATGCCTTCAACACTGTTGATTTTGACATCCTACTTGGCGTGTTGCGTTCTCTCAACATATCTCCAATCGTAATTAACTGGTTTCATAGCTACTTACATGGGCGCCGGCAATGCATTCGTGCTGAGAATGCCTCCTCGTCATGGTGCGACCTCAATGCCGGTGTACCGCAAGGTGGCGTCTTGTCTCCTCTTCTCTTTGCTACTTTTATTAATTCTATTACCCAAAATCTATCTTCTTCTTATCACCTATATGCAGACGATCTTCAAATTTACTCCCAAGGTAGTCTTGTTGACCTGTCTAGTGTTATTCAAACCATAAATACTGACTTGAATCTAATTTCAGACTGGAGCAAGTCGTTTGGGTTAGCAGTTAACCCCGCTAAAACTCAAGTAATAATTGTGGGTGGTTCATGGCTGATTTCCAGGGTGGACTGGGATGTTCTGCCTTCAGTTGTATTTGATGGCGTTGTAGTTCCTTTTAGTAAAACTGTCAAGAATTTAGGTGTTTATATTGACAATACATTAACTTGGACAACTCAGGTTGGTCAGGTTAGCCGGAAAATGTTTGCTGCTGCAAGTTCTTTAAGTAGGCTTCGAAATTTTTTGCCAATACCCACCAAAATTGCGCTTGTTCAGGCATTACTCTTTCCTATTCTTGACTACGCAGATTGCTGCTTTTTAGATCTTACTGAGAATCTACTTGACAAACTTGAGCGGCTCCAGAATTTTTGCATTCGCATTATTTTTGGACTGCGCAAGTATGATCATGTCTCAGAGTACAGATCTCAGCTCAACTGGCTTCCCATCCGTCATCGTCGAGATTCCCATGTTCTTTTTCTTCTTTATAACATTCTATTTAACCCTTTGTCGCCACGTTACCTCAAGGAGCGTTTCAAATTTCTGCAGCCAGTACGAGGTCAGGCGATGCGGTCATCTAAGAAGCTTCGCCTTCAATTCCCTCCTCATTCCTCACACTCCTACACACAGTCGTTTACGGTTAAATCTGTACGACTTTGGAACTCCTTACCCTTATTTATTAGGGAGTCAGAGTCTCCATCTATTTTTAAGAAGAGGATTAAAGCACATTTCCTCGGCCTTTAACACTCTACTTTTTCTCCTAATTACTTTCCTCCTTTCACTTCTCCTCGTCCGTTTATTTAATTCATTTTCCTTTTCTGATCTCTTTGGTTATTGGTGGGCTAATTAGTACATATCCTGTATTATTATTTTGTTATTTAAATTTACATTTGACTATTATTGTGCACATACTTACCCTTTTTTTTACATTTTCCTCTACTTGGGTTGTCTGGAAGAGATTGCTTTTTAGCAATAAGACCGCCTAATTGTGTCATCTTACTATTTCGTGTAATACAAACCTTCATTGTTATTTTTTTGATGTGCAATAAAGAATATTTATTATTATTATTATTATTATTATTATGTTTTATTGTAAGAGTTAATAGGTACCTAGTATGTATGTACTGACTAACAATTTTTGTTTTTGAATTGTTTAAATGAATTCTTGTTATTATATTATTTTATGGTTGGTTTTTTCTCTTTGTTTTATATTCTTTTAGGTTTATTTGTATCAAAATGACACACTGCTTGTACTTACTAACGCCTGTTGTAAACCCAAAACAACTTTAAAAGAGTAACTGCTGAGTTTCTCGCCGGGTCTTCTCAGCAAGAAACAACTCCGACGCGGTGGTAGAGTCGCATTATGTCTGTATACTGTTTATTTACATATCCATATTATTATGGTATTTATGTCAATTATTTAGTATATTTTGCTGTAAATTTGACGATTTGAAAGTACTGATACAGTCTATTTGAATAAAGTTATTTGAGTTTTGAGTTTTTTTGAGTTTTAAATGAGCAGGAGAATTAGGGTCAAAGAGGATTGAGAAAAGGGTGCACACAATACGAATCGCATCTTCGCTGACGGATAGGTAGCCAGTTCAACTTCATCCGGAAGCTAGAAACATGGTCGTATTTGCGAAGCCCAAAGATGAAGCGAATGCAATTGTTAAGCAGACGTTCAATTTTGTTTAGAAGATCTTGTGATATGTTGCTATAACAAACATCGCCGTAATCGTAATCGTATCAGCAGAGCCTTGGTCGATGTGGAAAGAAAGTTCTTGAATCGGTAGAGAGCACGAAGAGTCCCAGTAACTTTTCTTGTTCAGTTACTTGCTTAGTCCAGCTAAGCGTGCTGTCCAAGTGGAGACCAAGATTCTTGACACTAGGCGAGTATGGGACCACAACACCGTCCATTAAGACGTCTAAACTATAGCTCCTGTATTTCATTTAAGCAACTGTATGCAAAAATAAAATACAAGGTAAATCAATTAATAAAGAAACAAAACAAGAAAGATAATCGAAAAAGAAAAAATAAGTATTTAAACGATGAAATTGATAGCAATAAAAACAATCCAAGAAAACTATGGAATGTCTTAAATTCGTTATCAGGACGAATAAACAAAACGGTAGACACAGCAATACTTAAAGCGTTCAATAAAAACAATAACAGTAAAACAGATAGCTTATTATTTTGGGGAGGAATTTAAAAATAATGTGAAGAATATAACGACAGATTGTAAATTTGTAATACAAACATTTTACACTTTATACTTTCCCGAAAAATAAGTTTTTTTTCCAAAGCAGCACAATAAGACTGTGTATCAAAAATCATAAAAAATTTGAACATAAAAAGCTGCGGGACTTGATGGGTTTCGGTGTTCAGATGTGAAGTTGCTATGCGAAAAAATTACCAACGTTACCTATAGTAAGGCTTATGAATACTAGTATTAAAACAGGTAAGTATCCATTAGAATTAAAAACAGGCATTGTTAGGCCAATTTTTAATAAGGGACCAAAAAAACCGATATACAACGTCTTTGATTGCAAAATTTTTTGATGAAATAAACAATTATCTAAATGATAGGAAGCATGTAATAATACTATTAATAGACTTTAGCAAGGCATTCGACACACTCAGACACGAAACACTAATAAATAAACTATGTAATACAGGTGTCCGAGGGCCTATCCTTAAATGGTGTGAAAACTACTGAAAGAAATTTCGAGTAAAAGTGGGCGACGAACTAAGTGAAGAAGTACCTGTCACACCTGGAACAGCGCAGGGTTCTGTCCTGGGACCTATGCACTACTTGGCATACGTAAATGACCTGGAAAATGTGGAAAACTGCTCTGTCTTGTAATATGCTGACGATACCTGCCTAGTTGCAGCGGATATAGACATCACAAAGGCAGAACTGAGCATACAGAAAGTTTTTATAAACCAATGTAAATGGGCACATGATGTAAGGCTAGTAATAAATAATAGCAAAACTAAAATAATGCATGTCTGGTCAAATTACCTGCTGAACGTCATGAGACCCCTTAATTAAGGTAATCTCACACAGCCACAAATGCCTGCATGATGCTCCTTTTGCAAATAGATTGTGTAAATGTGATCAGCTGGAACAGGTGACTCACTATAAATATTAAGGCCTTATTGTAGACGACAGATTCAACTGGAGTTTTCACATCGATCTTATTCGTGACAAATTAAGAGCCATGTTGGCTAAATTTGCCATCTTAAAGTATAAAGTGCCACCTCAAATCCTATTAAACTTGTATAACTCACTAGCTGAGTCTATTAAATCTTACGGTCTAACTAGCTATGGAAGAACTTTTAAAACTTAATTAGATAAAATTTATAACTTACAGCTAAGAATATTAAAAATAATAATCCCAAATAATATTTAAAAAAATGTATACAGAGAAAACCACTCGCTAGAAATATTTAAATATGGTAAAACATTACCCGTACACGCAAAGTTTAAAATGCTTGTATTAACAGAACAGTTTCAAAATAAGCACGTACAAATTAAAATCAAACATAAAATAAATATGTACCAGAAAAATTACTCAGAATAAAGTACACACACCTGGGGTTAATAATTACTATGGCCAACGCACACATCGCTTTTTAGTACCTAAATTCATGAATGAAATACCAGCAAAAGTAATATCAAATATGAATATTGAAAACTATAAACAAAGTTTGAAAAAATATTTTATAATATGTTTGCTCGTAAAGGGTTCACCAATTTCAATATCGTATTGCATCTCATTACGCACTTGTGCGTTAAGGTAATGTAAAACGCACGAGTTTTTTTTTATTAAGATAAAACGCACGGTTTATCAAGATGCTCCGTCTAAAAATAACGGTACTTTTTTAAATCTTAGCAAAGAGTGTTTATGTCAGCAAAGAGGTCAACATTTTTATGAATAAAATCAACTTTGGGAGATAAAATGTAGTAAATAGACGTTTAATTCTTTAATTTAATTAATTTTGACAATAAATTACAACCATTTATCTGTAACAAAAACACAAAAATATTAATTTACTTTATTAGTAGATATGTATTACTGGCTGGTTTTTATGCCTTTGCCTTAAAAAAAGCGCTGATGCGCGCGCATCACACAAACTACTACTGTACGGTTTGTGTGCTCTTTTAGTTCCATTTCCTATTCGCTGGAGGCGCTGTAACAAAATCCCTTGACTGACGCTGCGACCGTCGTCACTTCATCAATGTTGACCTAAGGTGTTGACTCATGGTACTATTACTGTAATATTCCTATACGTCTGCTAAAGTGTCAAACCTTATAACTGGGCCGTTCTCAAAAAGTATGCTCGTTGCGATAGAGAGTTCCACTAAATAATTTTACGTCTTATTGTCTTCAAATTAGCAGGATTATTAGAATATTCCATGTAGTTAGTTTACAAAAAATATAACTTGTAAAGTGTGTGAGACATAATAAACCATGAAACAAAAGATTTATGTGAGACAAGTACACTTTTTCTACCTCAGCATCACGAACTTCATTTGTGATTAAAAAAAACAATCAAATTCATATTCAACTCTCTTCTTCTCTATCTATCTTATGTAAACTAACCTGTATTTTTGTTTTTGATGTGCACTAAAACATATTTATCTTATCTTAAGTTTTTTGAAAATAGGTAGGTACGTAAAGTTAAAATTTGTTATAGTAATATTCTTTGGATATATACTCTATACTAGCTCCTGAGTCTGTAACAATAACTCTTTATGTATGTCGGTTTTTATATATTTCATGCAAAGAATTCAATTCAACTTTTTGGAACAGGCAGTATTTTTTCAAAATTGATTCAGTTGTTTTCACGACTATGAAGTACTTGCTATTGATACAGATTCAACTGAGATGCAAAAAATAAATTTTATTCCAGTATTACTTAATTAGTGTGAATATATGTAGCCTACCTAGCTTTACTTTTCTTTAGCGTCACTTTAGGTTCCGATAGCCTCACTGTCTCATTTTTTAAGTAAGATAAATTTTAGAATAAATTAAAGTACAAAACAATACCAAAAATACAAAATTATTTACAGTTCAAAACAATGACAATTCACTTCCTCTGATAAACTTAGTTTCCTAATCACTGCATTAAGATTCGCGAAAACTGGAACCCCTTGAGTGTCAGCCGAACACACGGGTGTTCGTAAGAAAACCATAAGAAGAAAATGGCAAACAATGACTCACAATGCAAAAACCTGAACAATAGAAACACGAGACGAGTTAAGACAATGTGAAATAAACAAAAAGTGATGCTTAAGATATATTTTACTGAAATTATCTTAGTTTTTGTCCACTGATCTATTTTTTTTATTCGATAAAAGCCAAAGAATATTGATTTTATACATAAAGAGAAGAAGAGAGTTGAATATGAATTTGATTGTTTTTTTTATCACAAATGAAGTCCGTGATGCTGAGGGAGAAAAAGTGTACTTGTCTCACTTAAATCTTTTTTTTCATGGTTTATTATGTCTCACACACCTTACAAGTTATATTTTTTGTAAACTAACTACATGGAATATTCTAATAATCCTGCTATTTTGAAGACAATAAGACGTAAAATTATTTAGTGGAACTCTTTAGCGCAACGAGCAAACTTTTTGAGAACGGCCCAGTTAAAAGGTTTGACACTTTAGCAGACGTATAGGAATATTACAGTAATAATACCATGAGTCCAACACCTTAGGTCAACATTGATGAAGTGTTACAGCGCCTCCAGCGAATAGGAAATGGAACTAAAAGAGCACACAAACCGTACAATAGTAGTTTGTGTGATGTAAACTTACGGTAGACGTACATACAGCTGTATTTCTGAAATTACGAAACTTTATTACGAAATGTTCACTATCGAATCAAACTTAACACGCTGTGACACTAGATGGCGCTGTACGGTTTGAAATTGTTGGATAATTTAAAAATCACATCAGAGGTTTTTAATATATATATATCCCTGGACATTATTCTCGTTTGTGAATGTGTGGTGCAGAGAAATACCCCTAGATGTAGTTGTACTACTTTAGATCGCGCTATAGATATTATTTGGCAAATCCTATAGTGTACTAAACATGCGAGTCTACCTAAGAAAATAAATACCTAAATGTAATTTTTGAATGGTATGTTAAGTTTTACTAACTTTATTAAGTGTAATTTTAACTATGCTAACTAACGTGTACAGTGTACCCGATGTCGTCGTCGTGCAAATGTTTAAGAATTAAAGCTCTTATTATACCTTCCTGTTTCCTTTCTTGTTTTATTCCTTGTAGAGGAATGGGCTATTTGTCCTTCATGGTCTCAAAAAAAACCGATTAGTTTCTTTTAATGTACTGATTCAAGTTTCAAAGATTTATTGCACACATGTGGTTACAAAGTTATTACATTGTTGTTGTGTCTCAAAACATGTAAGAATGTAACCCTGGTAGGGCATAGGGTTCAAAAATTACATAAAATAAATTATTAATGAATAATAAAAAAGTGTTTGTTGTGTGTCTGAGTGTTATTATCCATTGAAGAAGATGATTATGAAAGTAGTTTAGAGTGTACACCGTTATATTAGTAATAAATATCTGGAAATGGTAATACCTGCCTTATTTTATTCTCAGGAGGGCTTTCATAGCCGTAACATATTTATTTAATTATCACTATATTGCTCATTCAAATTAACTGTCGATTCTATGAGATTAAGATTCGATAATCGAATCTATTCACTGACTATTAAAAATTACCCCATCCTCATTGTTAGCTGTCAAAATTATCATCATATATTGGAAAAACTATAGTGAGGGGGGGAGGGGGGTCACTGGCAGCTCGACGCTGTCGCTCAAATAACCCTAGTGTGGGGTGTAAGCCCTATTCTAGAGATCATTAACGTTATAATAACAAAACAACAACGTTAGGAAAGTATCTTACTAAGAAATCTGTTATTTGCCACGCCTTCAAAATTAAGCAAATCTTAGTAATTCAACAGGCAGACATAGAATTAATTTAAACCAGTGACTTAAACAATTAAAACCAGTTGTTTACCCTTTTTTTCAGAAAATTAATCATTTTGTGAATCTGATTTACAAACAGGTGTTCATCAATAGGTAATAAAATAATCTAGGTTTGACCAAGCAAAGCTATTCCAGCTTAATGCTGATAATCATAATTGGGTATGGGAACAAAAATTACACATTTCCTAAATCGAAAATCATTTCTAGGTAGGTATTTGTATTTCATATCTTATTTAAATATTTAACATTTTTAAAGGCAAAGGATTTAGGATATTTTTATAGAATAGAATATGTTTATTTTGCTTTAAATGTGGTACATTATTGATGACATTTTTCTTATTCAGTTACACAGCACATTTAGCTAATTCACTTAGCATGCAAAATTATTTATTGTTTAGTGAAATATTACTAAGAACAATTTAGCACGTACATGTCAACATTATTATCTATATTAAAAACTTAAGCCAAGCAGCATTATTCTAGAGTTAGCAAATAAGATTAAAATTAGTTACAGAGATAATTACACGTCAAGTTAGTCTAGATTTTAAGATACAACTAGTCATTTTATCAGCTCTGATATGGAATAATATTTTTTATCTTTGAGCCATTTGCTGAGTGCCTTTTTGTATTTTATATATGGTAGACCCTTCATGTCACTTGGTATGGCATTGTAAATTTTTATGCACATCGCGTAGCATTGTCTCTGATACATTGTTGTTTGCGGCAAAGTATCATAAACCAATCTATCACGGTTTCTCTTACTACGGGGATATATCTCATGTGCCTTTTTGAATCGATAAAGATTTGCTCTAACAAAATTTCCTACCTCGTATATGTACATGCATGGGAGAGGCATGATACCCAATTTTGTAAAGAGTGGCTTACATGACTCGAAAGGGGCCTTCCCGCATATCGCTCTTATGCACTTTTTTTGGACTATGAATGCGTTATTAAAATTCGTTGAGTTTCCCCACAGCATCAGACCATATTTAAGAACAGAGTGCACATATCCATAGTACGCAGCCAGAACAGTTGCAGGTGCTGACGTTTGTCGTAATCTTTTGAGCACGTAGACAAACCGATTCAGTTTATTGGCGATGTACTCAATGTGACATTTCCAATTTAGATTCTTGTCAATAAATATGCCAAGGAATTTTGTCTGATCAACCTCTTTTATAAAATCATTATTAAAGTATACGTTCAAGCTATACTCTTTTGCGCAGTAATTCTGAAATTTAATAAAGTTCGTTTTTGTCAAATTTACTATATATACGTTTGCAATCTGGGGTCAAATGAATGTCCCCAGATTGTTAACGTCCGCGAAGAGTACATTAAGGTTCATAATGGACTCTTGACGGTAATCAAATTGACATCTCACAATAAAATTAAAACCTACTGGGTCGTATAAACGTCCTTACACGTGATAATCTATCCATCAAACAAATAAATGACGCGATCTGTATCATACGTGAGATTTTTAGCTAGGTGATTCTACTGCATGGTATTAATGGGGTTTCCAGATAGCAGATTTTAAATTCCCCCAGGTGAAATATATTTTTTCACTAAGTTATTTTTAAGAATACGTACATTAATTTACGCCTATTGCCCAGCCAGGTAGGTATTATTTAAAATAGCCATTCGCTATAATGCCAACCCTTTCAGGTAGGGCTTGGTTTCAGAACTTGGCAAAATGAATTGTATCTGAAGTCTACTTCTCACATTCTCGTGAGATTCTACATGATGAACGGCGAGCTCTGTTTCAGTCGTGGATACAGCCTTATACGTCCCACTGCTGGGCACAGGCCTCACCTCAACTATGAGGTGGTACGAGCCATACTCCAATACGCGGGCTCAGTGCGAATTGTTGGAGAGGTGAATGTAAGGCCAGTGATAAACCTTACCGTCAGATGTTACCAAACCGCCTCTGACTAGGCTTTACGACTGATATCTTGCGACGTCAGCCTGGACCAACTGTTTAACGTGCCTTCCGAAGCACGGAGATGCCCGAAAACCACATCACTTAATTTCGGTCGGGATGGTCACCCATCCATAACCCGACGTACTGTCGTTGCTTAGCATCGGATCGTTGCCGATCCGCTGCCGTCACTTAGCCACGGGCACCTCACGTTTCAGTCGTAAGTGCAGTAAATTAGTAGTTTTCTCCTCGTAATTTATTTACCACGAATCGGGGAAAAAACACATGTGGGAACAATAAGTAAATTTGTGACGTCAGATTTCGCAATGTTTGAAAATTAATGAAAAATTTACTACCGAAACTACTACTGATCTATCATCAACGAAATATTCAAAGTAGTTACCCAATTGCTTAACATTGCCTAATCATGATTATCAAGAAAAACACGCAAAAAAATAACAGTACAACGATAACGTCATCGTTAGGAACTCCCCTATTTGCGGTGTTGTGTGTTTTAGCCTCCTCTCTTCTCTCTATTCATACGTCATCATCAGTCATACATACGTCATTTGTTCTTTTCCTAATAAAAATTGTTAGGGGGAAATACTTGTTGATATAAAATTAACCAATCGTTAATTCAACGTTTATCAGTGGGCGTACCGATAAAGTGAACATAAGAGATTATTTAGAACTTAGAAAATGAATTATCCAAGTTTTTGCGGCCAAATTTTTATACTATTGCTTGTGTGGTGCTCTTCTATTAATTATATTTGTGCCCGAAGAGTAAGTTTAATTTTGTTGTTTGCTGCGTACTTTACCGTGGAGACCAAGGTTTGTTTTATCATAATATTTTACAGGTACAGTATCCAGAGGATGGTTTTTATGGGAACAACTACTTTGACGCTCAGTCACTGGATATAAAAGTTAATACAGCCTTGCAGAGGCTAGAGCATTGTAAGTAAATAATACCCTGTAAGTTTGATTAATTTTCACACGGACTCTTCCTTCAAAAAAATCATAATATAAATACATTCTCAGGGAAAACCAGGCCTACCCAAGCTTCTGGAGCACTTACTTTTATGGCTTAACATACAGCTTCCTTTGGACCCCTCAATAAAGTGCAATTTTAAAATGGTTTTGTGGAGGTGCTCAATCAAAGTACCCTTTTCATGTTGCAAGATCATAATGAATAACCTCAGAAACAATGAAACCTGATAAAAGGTTTGGTTTTATTGGCGAGTTTCTTTTTACTGGATTCTAGTTAGACAATATTAATTACCAAACTTTAGCAACACCTAACTGTCTCTTTACCAGACATTATTTTCATTCATTTTATATGTGAGACATTCTAGTAATAAAATGATACTTTTGACAGTGTGTTGCAGTTATTCAATTTAGAATTAAGTGTTTTTTTGTAATGCTTATTTTGATTAAAAATCTTTTTATTTTCACGACCATCAGCTCCAAAATGGGTAAAGGATTGGCCTGACCCATCAGTTCAGATGGGCCAAGTCTCCGGGCTGGCCCTGGATGGTGAAGGCCGATTACTGGTCTTCCACCGGGACACCAATGTGTGGGATGAACGGACCTTCTCAACTCGGAATGTGTATCAGAACATAGGAGAGCCACCCATAGCACAGCCCACTATTCTGGTCTTCAATGATACTGGGGAGCTTGTTGATTTGTGGGGACAGAATCTGTGAGTATTATCTATATGAGAACTTGTTGCTTTTCTAATAAGAACACTTTGAAAATATGGGTTTACTTAGAGTCTCATAGGTAAATAATTTATGGAGGTATTTAAAATAGATACTTCCATAAATTAATTTGATAGAATTTTAGGCCTGTATTCTGAAACGACGCTCAAGTGAGCTTTGAACTGTGATTACCTGATCTACACTTGAGTTTAGAATCAGTTTTTGAGTATGGTGCATATTCGAAAACAAACTTCAAACTGATCGCACGGCTGTCGATTTTTGAGCATACTCGAAAGTACCATACTTATAACTAGCAAGGCTTCGACACACGTGCTACTAAGTAGCACGCTTTCATGCTAGTAATGAGCATGTGTAACTTGCTTAAGTCTAAAAGGTGATCAATGAATCTATGCTCAGGGGCATCGAGTTTCAAGTCAAGATTCACGCTTGAGCGTCGTTTCAGTATACGGGCCTTAGACTATCAACATAAGTAATTTGGCTGAAGTGCTTTTATTCCCAGAATTATAAATTTTTGTGGACTGTTTGTAATCCAGTCTATAAATGGATGTGGTTGAAAAAAAAACAGATTATCCCTGGACATCCCTGGACATTATTCCACACAGCGCCATCTAGCCCCAAAGTAAGCTAATTAAAGCTTGTGTTATGGGATACTAGACAACGGATAAACATACTTAAATACATTTTCTTTTGTAAATACATACTTATTATACATAGGAGACACCCAGACCAGTACAAACAGACATGTTCATGCACACAAATGTTTGTACTGTGCGGGGATCGAACCCGCGACCTCTGGTGTAGTAGCCAACTTCTTAACCATTACACCAAGTCGGTCGTAATCGTATTATGATGACATAACATTGTATTCGAAACAATAAAACAAAATACTAACCTCTTTTTTGAGGGATTTTTGTTCGAGTGATCCCCTACTTTTTACCCCAGTATTATTAATAACTTGGTGTTAATTATGTACAATTTATCTCCTAATATTATCCTTAAAAAAAACTCCCTAATACTTTTCTTAAATCTGAGCACTGTATTTTCCCTACAGATTCTTCATGCCGCACGGCATCACCGTGGACCACGAGGGCAACGTGTGGCTGACGGACGTGGCGCAGCACCAGGTGTTCAAGTTCACGCCCGATCAGCGCAAGGAACCTGCTCTAGTGCTTGGCGAGAAGTAAGTCTGCTCACTATCTTGCGTTAATGATATATTGGGAAATCAAAAGTTGGTAAAACACACAAATTGTTATGGATTTTTTAAATACCCTCAACTTGAATTACAAGATGTTTGGCATTCAAATCGATTACAAAGTTTATTCATATCTCCCACCTAATCATCTATTAAACACTGTGACGATGAGTGTGCTATTTCAAACTCTATTTGAATTTTGTCAATCCTGTTAATTGTCAGTTTTCAGTTTGTAACACAAAGAGCCTTACTTCGTGAACATTACAATTGGTGTGTTGTCTGGCGCATATTTATACTTTCAACACAAACAGACCTGTTTATGGGTCAAGAAACAAAGCACCGACAAAGTATCTCATATCCTTACTCTTTTCTATGCTTACCCTGCCCATAACAGCCCGGTCGGCTAAAAAGGGGTTATTCCCATACGCCACCGGTGCCTCTGCCCCCACCACGCTGCACCGGTGGCAACAGGGAATTATTTAAAAATTTGTCCCAGTTGCCACCGGTGGCTCACCTCTAGATAGTAACTAGGACATATGTGTTGATAAAAGTGACAAAATATAACATTATTGAATGAAGTAATTCGGATATTTTGTGTGTAGGTCGCTTCCTGTTTATAGTGAAAAATAAAGGGCTCACCTTGAGGTGAGCACCCATTTTTTTAAATTATCGTGGGGAAATCCTCATGGATACCTCGCCGCCCGGGGGAACGACGAGGTTATGTCGGACTTCTAACGACTAAAACCCCACGGTACTCGACCTCAACACTTCAGCGGAGAGGCGGGGTCCCTAAAAATTTTCGCAACGCCCCGCCGCCAGTGCTTCCCCGTATTGGGGCCCCCTCTAGCCGACCCCCCAATGAAGGGGGAAGGCCACGGAAGTACCTGGAGCACACAGGTACTTCCGCCGTCGCGGTGAAAGCCGTGCATTGCGGGCAAAAGCACCCCCGTACTCAACCCCGCTAGCTCCCACCGTACGCGGACCCTGCTAGTTTCGCAACCACTATCCACCTAAATGGTGGATCTGCTGCCGCATCTGGCGGTGCGGCCCCGCTGAGCCGCAGTGCACAGGGGGGGCCAGCCGCGGATCACTGACCCCCTCCAAACGGTTGTGCACCGCGGCCCCCACCTCGCGCCCTAAGGCGCTGCGCCCGTGGGCGCCCCTTTGGGCGGGAAGTGGTAGGTACCATACCACCACCACGCCCGGCGGCAGGCAATGAGTGGGTGGGTGGTAAGTCCACTGAACTGCCATGCCCGAGCCCTCTTAGCTTCCCGGTGGTTCCACCTGCCACCAGTACTGAACTAAGCCCCTCTGCCACGACAAGGCGAAGGCTCATGAAAGGGTGGAGGTGAGCCCCCTGTAGCAACTGGGACATGTTTTTAAATGAATTCCCCGTTGCCACCGGTGGGGGCGGAGGCAGCGGTGGCGAATGGGAATAACCCCTAAAAGCGAGCTTGAACTATCTGCACTGTGACAAATGTCTGAATATTAACTTTGAAAATCAGATTCGTCCCCGGTAACGACGACCAGCACTTCTGCAAGCCGAGCGCGGTGGCGGTCATGTCCAACGGGGACTTCTTCGTGGCCGACGGCTACTGCAACCACAGGATACTCAAGTACTCGCCTGAAGGGGAGATCATACTGCAGTGGGGCAAGGGTATGTACACTGTTCACTTGACCTAACTTATACTATGATTTTCTTTTCTATTTTTTTTTTATACTACGTCTGTGACAATCAAGCACGCGGACCGCCTGATGGTAAGCGGTTATCGCGGCCTATGGACGCGTGCAACACCAGGGATATCACTCGCGCGTTGTCGACCCTGTAAAAACCTTTTCAAACCCCTCTTGAAGAACTCCATACTATAACTCATCGGGAAAACCTCGGCAGGGAGTTCATTCCACAATTTAAGCGTCCTCGGAAGGAAACATCTCTGAAACCGAATTGTACGAGACCATTGCGGATTCAGAGTGTGAGGATGAATGCCCTGTCGGTGGCGAGCGGTACGGTGATGAAAAGTAGCCGTGGGCATCATATGTATAAGATTTTTTTTTAATAATGGCCTCTGCAATCTGGCATTTACAGCAAATTGTTTGGCCAATGTCAAGTAGTGGCGAGAGCAATTATTATATATTATATATAATTAAATTATTTTTTATTCAGTCAAATTGAGATGAGTAAATCAAGTCATCGCTACAATTGATGGGTATTGGCTAAACACTGCATGTCAAAAGCGCGTTGTTAATTAATAAACTGGCGAAGAGGCAGTTCAACAAGAGTTTGCGGAATCTTATTAAAATATTTTACACATTGACCAACAAATGATGGGAGTCATAGAAGCAGTTGGCCGGTGAAAAAAGATAAAAAGTTCTGTCTGTATTATAATAGATTATCCTTCACCATCTAGAACAAAAATCATTGGAGAAAAAAAAACATCACAAACGTCACAAATGATACACATTAACATGTCAACCGAGTGGATTGTCTGTATTGTAGTACCACATACTATAGTCTGTTTAGCCCAGATATCTGCTTGCTCATTGGCATTAATACTGCTGTGTCCTGGTATCCAAGCTAAAACAACTTCAAGGTTTTCACCGTAGCATTGCAGGAGAGAGCTTTTGATTTTCAAAATAATTAATAGGTGACATAAATTTGGTTCGAAAAGGGTTACAAAGAATGAGGCTGACAAAAGTTTTTTCCAACAGGATGACCAGAAAAGTGACGTCCAAAATTTTTTTTTAAGTGCCTCGTGTTGAGAGGTATCTGAATCACCCCTATGTACGTTCTGCGATTTTTTTGTAGTTTTCAAGTTACGAATTTTTTTATGAATTTTTCCAAAATTGCGACCAGATCCGTTTGAAAAATTTCTAAAAATAAAAGTAGAGGGTTTCTTCCATTTTTTTTCTTGCGGCTAAATCTCTATGAACTGTGCATTCATGCATAAAATAACCAGCCTCTTAACGTTAATGAAAGTTACTACAAAATTTACCTAAAGTTGAGAATTTATGTTAAGTGAGTAATCATTTAAATTTTCAACTTAAAATTAAAAATCTAAACTGAAAATTTCTTAGTTTCTAAGTAGCTTCAGAAAATGCGCTAGAATCTATGCTTTCATAATAATGATACTTCATAGGGTATTTTTCGTTGAAATCAGACATCAAAGACGAAGCGAGGTAGATTTTTTTTGAATTTTATTAATAATAAAGTCAAAAATTAATGATTGAAAATACTGGAAAATAGCTTATCAGGTTTGGTACATTGGATGGATTGATTCATTAAAACAAAGATGATTGTAATAAAATAAAATTTATTTACAATAGGTTTTCAAAATGCCCCCCTCCCACAGAAATGCAGAAACGACACCTGCGTAAGAAATTATCCTTTAAATGTCTGAAAGCTTGACGATTTGTTCTAACCACTCTTTCGGCTTCTTCAATCTTCCCTCTTCTAAGCTCTTCTTCGCTCGAGCATTCTCGGGCGTATGTGATTTCTTTGTAGTAGCCCCAGATTAAATAATCAATGGGATTGAGGCCAGGAGAGCGTGGTGGCCATCTGATTGGTCCGTTGCGTCCGATCCATCTGTTAGGGTACGTTTCGTTAAGATAACGTCGGACTTGCGTTGCGTAATGACATGGGGCACCGTCATTCTGAAACGCCATGGTTCGCCTGAGTTCCAAATTGACGTCTCCGAGCACCAATGGTAGATCGTTTTCTAAGAAATTTTTGTACGTTTCTCCATTAAGTCTCGACGGCAGTTCAAACGGACCAATTAGTTCACCATTGAGGATCCCAGACCACATGTTTACACTGAAACGATGTTGGAATGTGGAAGCTCTCGCATCGTGTGGATTTTCGGTCGCCCACGTGTGCAAATTATGAATATTGAAGATTCCAACACGTTCAAACCGTGACTCATCAGTCCACAAGATTTTATTAAAAAATCCAGGATCCTCTTGTGATCACTCATATACATACATTGACTAAGTTGATTTTACATAATGTAATAAACAAAAACATCAAAGATTAATTTGTTTTATTATTTTGCCCATGACAAGGTTGTCATAATTCAAAATTATTGGGAACAGTTAATGGGCAATGTGAGTGATTCTGACAGTGAAATTATTCATAATGCCCGATAAAAGTGATAAATTCAAGCCATGATTTATAACTTTGATTTATTAAACTGCCCACGAGTAGTCTGTCATTATTTATATGGTCCGGCCAAGGTAATTAATTTATTTAATTGACCAATGCACTTGGTCATTATTCATTAGGACGGGCCTGTATGAATACTGCCCAGTTAATCAAGTACCCCGTAACTTATAATTTGTATACATTCTGTAGTATATTTAGTATCAGCATTACACCCGTGCGGAGCCGGGGCGAGTCGCTAAGTAGTTTTTTTTATAAAATATTGAGCCACCATCAAGCTATCCACTTTTGGCAGATTGTCCGACTGGCCTTTCTGAAATCCTTCTTCTTTTTTTTTAAGGATTTTATGATTTTTTACAATATTACTAAAAAAGGATAGCTACCTAATGTTAAATATTTATAAATTGACCTATTTCGGCAAAAGAATCACAACTCACACAGTGCGCGCAAGTAGTTTTACTCGAGTTTCAATGAGGCGGCAGGCGGCGCGGACGGTACCACTGGACTAGTGACGTCGCGCACGAAGCGCACGACATCTCGGAGAAAACTGGTCTAAACTTTTCGCAGCGATAACTTCGGTAATACTGCATCGATTTAGATGAAATAAAAACTAAGGTAACCTACGTCGTCTATACTTTGATGTTATTTATATTTTAGAGTAACATTTTAACCCTTTTGTCACCCTCATTGCATGAAGGGCACTTTTAGAATCGGAGAAAATTAATGACTTGTTAAATTTATGTGAGACAATAAAGGAAAGGGCTTCTATGATTGCTGTAGCTTCACCAGAAAATATTGAAATCTCTGGAGGAGATTTAAAGCTTAACAAGACCTGAAACTTGGGAATCCATACTGAACTGCCAACGGGGTTATTTCATACCAGCTTTGAAGCATCGGTGTAAATATGGATCCATGCTTGCCAATCCCTTTGGAGTTGCTCCTGAAATTTGAATGCAGCCTGGGGGTCCTTCTTCGAAATGCTAAGGTCAAGTAAAACTGTTGGTTTAAGCCAGAGGGCATCAAATTCGGTTTGTGAAATCGGGTTACGTTCGAACTGTACTAATGGACAAGTTTAGGTCGATCTTTGTGGGTCCAGTATTTGTTTGATGGGTCAGAAGTTAGCACTGATAAGGAACGGAGACGGGATAGAAGTGGATGACAGCCCAATTGTTTTTAAATGAATCTATCCGACAGGTATTGGCGTCGGGAGTTCAAGGGGGTCCACTGTTTCCAGTATATAAGAATAATAAACTGAAAACGCTTTTTGGCACATGAGAAAGGTCACTTGGTTGTCATATCGTCACTATGTGTGGGTAATACACACGTGTTGACATCGGACATACAAAAACGGTGAAAAACGGACTTAGCACGGAAAATTTCAAGAAATATTTTTTTTTAGGATTTTCATTAGTTCATCTTTTTGATTGTTATTTTCATTCCTAACTGCGAAAACGGTGGTTTGTTTTATATTTCGGATCAGTCAAATAAATATAACAACATATGAATACAATAGTATACGTGGTTATTCCATCATTTGCGGGTCAAATCTGAATCTATCAAGCGAAAATTTGGTTTCGTATATTCTATTCCTCTATATTCCAGCGCACGGCAACGACCAGTTCGTGCTGAACGTGCCGCACGCGCTCACCCTGGCCGAGGACCGCGGGCTGGTGTGCGTGGCGGACCGCGAGCGCGGGCGCGCCGCGTGCTTCCGCAGCGACAACGGCACCTACGCGCACAGCTTCGCGCACTGGCTGGTCGGCGAGCGGCTGTTCAGCGTCGCCTACTCGCCCGCGCACGGTCAGTGGCTGCTATTCCAAAAGGCTGCTTTAGCTGCTTTATAAACTTTTAGTAGTAATGTCAAAACTATGCACAATAGTAAAATTTATTCAGAGCAATTATTAACACTGCATTGTAAATTGTAAGGAATGATGATGGTGACGTAAGAAAAGGGTAAATCATGTTTTACCTGTCGCTCGGGTATTCCAAATTATTTTCAACCATTTCAAGCACCTGGATGGCACTTTGTTTTGACAAACGAAATCTTGTTTGGAAGGCTTTCTCATCATATTCGTCATAGTAATTGCGCCGTATTTGAAGTAGGCGTGGTGCCCGTAAAACATTTTCAAGCTGTTCATAATTTTCTAAATCATTATCTTCTCCAAAAATGTAATTCGTGGCATTTTCCATTTTTACAAACAAACAGGTTCACTTTAAAAAGTCACAAGCAGGCACAAAGAGGATCACACAATTCACAAAACAATACAAATATCAATGTTGAGACACCAACCGTTGGTTAAACCAAGATGGCTACCTCGTTTAAGTTAAACACTTGATTAGAGCACCTAATCCTTGGTTAGTGAGTTCAAGCAAAATATTTTTAAACAGTCGTTTAAGGCTTAACAGACTGTTTAAAATGTAACCATCTGTTGGTGCACTCGGGCCTTAGACGAATTGTAATGTTAGTAGAGTGCCGAGATCGAGTTGCAGTAAGATTAGTTGCAGTAAGTGCGGCAAATTCAGGCCGCTAGATGGCGCTGACTCGATGCCATACAAATTCACGTTGTTTTCCTCGCAAAACGCAATGGTGAAGTCATTGGTCACTGTAACTCGCCCTTAGCAGCACTCTGTCGTTGAAATTTTTAGAATAGTATTATTGACTACAGGGTAATCATCATCATTGTTAAATTGATGCAACATCGAATAACTCTGATACAATTCGCCAAAATCTTCCTTTTTGGTGGAAATTTCCATTCCCCATACAACGGTTGACTAAAATGACTACCTTCGGGAACTGGTCTGTTAATTTACTGTATTTAAAAGTTCCCTAAGTCAAATCTGTAAAAACGTTTTATAACCACACATTCCCGACTCTCAGTGGATGGGGCGACTGTTGCAAATAATTTTTACAATTACAGTTTTCAAAGAATAAGTAGATTGAATTTATCTGGAACCTTAATTCTTGTTTGAAAGGCTTATACCCTATGTTAATTGTCTAAAAACTAATATTATAAAGGGGAATGTTTTGTTTGTTTGTATTGAATAGGCTCCGAAACTTCTGGACCGATTTTAAAAATTCCTTCACCAATATAAAGCTACATTATCAGGGAGTGACATAGACTTTTTTACTAAGGCTATATTTTGACGTTAAAGATAGTCTACGGGAGCGAAACCGCTGACGGGCAGCTAGTACTGTATATTCTTGTTTGAAAGCAAAAAAAGCATTTTTACTTAACTTTGAATTGCCCTCTCCAGGCGGCCGCCTGTACGTAGTGAACGGCCCCTACGGCACGCTCCCCGTCCCCGTCCGCGGCTACGTCATCGACTTCGCGTCCGGCCGCCTCGTCGGCACCTTCGCGCCGCCCGCCGGCCTGCGCCACCCGCACGACGTCGTCGCGGCGCGCGGCGGCGCCGTCTACGTCGCGGAGATCGACCCCTACAGGGTGCACAAGTTCATTGAACCCGTCGTTGAGGCGGTGGCGAAGAGTAATGTCACGCATGTCAAGCCCACGGCTACTATTGGTGAGTGATTATGTTTACGCTTGATTGAAAATACACTGTTGATAACGCCTCCATGGCTCAGTAATAGGGCTCGCACCAGATCCAACATCCGCAGGTCCTAGGTTCCCAGGTCGGGCAGTGTTATCGGATTTTACGGAACATAGCCCGGGTTTTTGATCACTAACCCGGAACAAAAACGGGGCTACTTCATCGACAACCCGCACGAACCCGTTGTTGAGGCGGTGGCGAAGAGTGTCAAGCCTACGGCTACTCATCATCATCCAAACAAACAAACAAAAATATCTTTATTTAAATAGACCTGTAACAAGTACTTTTAATCCGTGCGATCTATCCCGGTTGTGAACCCACACTGTGTGGGATCCCAGGGTCCGCCTATCTTATTTTCTTGGCCCACTACGCGCGGTCTTGTGCATCAGTGGTGAGTCTGTTGGCACGCATGTCACCCTTGACGACGTCGAGCCACCGCTTCTTGGGTCGACCTCTTCTACCGGTACCTGGCGGTGGCGGCTTGGCCAGACATGTGTTGCCCACGTAGGTTGCCGATCTCTGTGAGACATGACCATACCAACGCAGGCGGCGCTCCTGCAGCTTATCTGCGATGTCACGAACACGAAGACTGCCGCGGATGTGGGTGTTACGCACGCGATCTTTGCTTGAGACTCCACACATCCACCGCAGCATCTTCATTTCCGTGACGCGCAGCTCCTGCTTGTGTCGCTCTAGTAACGGCCATGTTTCGCTGCCATATAAAAGGACAGGCTTTATGATGGTTTTATAGACCTGCCCCTTCAGCTTGATCGGTATTTTGGGGTCACAAATGACACCAGTCACCTCACGCCATTTGGCCCAAGCCGCGGAACGTCGGGCTCTGACGTCGCGGTCCTGTCCTCGGACGCGCTTAACACAGATCCCAGGTATTTGCCACGGTCCGTGCGCTCGACCACGTCGACCACAGACCGCCGTTTTCAAGTGATTTTTTCTACTTATTCACCCGTTGTACCAGCCGTCCCCTGTCCGAGTCTGCTAGCGCAATATCATCAGCATACATAAGCAACCAGGGTGGTGCTCGTGGTGGTCTAGGATGCTGTTTGACAGAACGTCTAATATTACGCTGAACAGAAACGGGCTAAGCACGGAGCCTTGGTGTACTCCAACGGTGATAGGGAAGGAAAGCGTGTCACCAACCGCAGTCCTAAAGTGAGTAATTAATGTTTTCGCTTGATTTAAAATACACTGTTAATAACGCCCCTCCATAGGTTAGTGGTAACAGAACTCGTTATTATTATTATTATAAAACTAATGGCAATGCTGTATTTATAATGTTTTTAAATGTTTTTAATATAATTTATTTACTTTTATTTGTTCACTGTACCTCACGAATTTATCAACAGGTTCCAAAGTACCTTTCTTTACATATTATTACTCTTTAAAGTTGAACTAATTTGTTAAATTAGATTCCATTGGCGCGGCCCATCTTCAAATCCAGAAAACCCACTGATCGCGGATGGCGTTGGTTCCTTGAGCTGTATTATTTAGTAAAAAATAAGAAGCCAGAAGAGTAAGGACTCAAATAAATAACTGCCACTTAATTAAATGGTTTTGTCTTGCTTTTGCCACAAATATTGGAATAAGACTCCATCCATTTAATGCTATTTTAACTTTCCTAATATTTGATATTTTTTTGTTTTACTTATTTGCTAGTTTTTTTTGGTAAGTTTCTGTTCTTTTTCATTATATCTCACACCCACATTCGACACCTCGGAAATCATCCTGCCTTATACTTCCCTACTCCTTATTTATATCTATATCTTTTTATAGTTTTCAGTGTTTTACTTCTAAAACCAATATATCTATCGATAATGTGCAGATTAGACTGATAAGCAGAGGTCGGTATTAGGTAGAGTTATTTATGTGCTTACACTTATTTCATAAAGCGAAAGAATAAAGTGGATATGCCTCAAATCCCGAGATTAATTTTAAAGAGCAAAAGAATCCCGTGATTTATTAAATAAAAAGTTTTGTACTTTTACACAACTTGAACCTCTGCACGCGCGACGTTGCCAAACTTACATCAACGACATCGTACGTCCGAAGTTGCAAAATTCCGATGCGCGACACGAGCGATGTTGCCACATTTGTAGTTCGCTCAACACAGCTTGTGAGAACAATAGCGGAAATGAGGGCCAATCCCCGCTAAGGTCTAGGATAGAAGCAAAATATTTGCTCGTATTTATAAAAAGGCGAAGTATGAGCACAGAATAAAATACAAACAGAAGACGCACTTTCAACGGCCGGGACAATGGAAAGTAAATCTTATATCTAAGGCGCTACGACCGCGCGCCGCTGCTTTCACAAAATCCTGTTTGGCGACCTTGTCGCAACCCGGCTGCGTGTCGCTCATAGGGTTGAATGCAAATTTTGCAAAATGTAGCGCTTGCGCCACGTAAATAGCTATTAATACTGTAAACGGGCGGCGACCTCGTGATGGGCGCAAATGCTAAATAACACAAGATGGCTCAAAGCCGGCCTCCTTATTGTCTAACTAGCAACGAGAATCGATTGCTAGATGCTCGCATTTTGACAGCTTATATAAGCCAATGACAAAGCAGTATTCTTCGTCAAATATCGCTTTCAAAATCATGATTTTACCGCCTTTCAACAACTTTCAAAACTAAAAACAGCAAGTTCTTTAAGACGTAGACATGTAATATGTTTATAGCGAGATTTTCGACATATTATTCTATAATAGGCTGAAAAAAGGGCCACACTAAAGGCCTGCGCAGACGACGTACTTTTCTACGCGGCGGCGAAAAAAGTACGCTCCGCGAACAAAAAGTTTGCTGCGGATTTACCGCGGAGTCAACGCACACGGTGTGCGATCATTTGTTATCCGATAGTATTTAAATATTCTGCGATTACTTTTAGTCGTCGGTGGCGTTGCTCGGTACAGTTTGTAAGGGATCTATTTATAATCCTTCGTCTGCGCATGCCTTAAAAGTCCTAGCAACAACACAGCAATCACACCCTGCTATCGGTATTGCAGAAGTCAGCAGCCGCGCCATAGACGCGGGCGACGCGCTCACCGACTCGGGCTGGTGGTGGGGCGTGGGTGGCGCGGGCGGCGCGCTGGGCGGCGCCCTAGTCCTGCTGGGCGCGCGCGCGCTGCTCCGCGCACGGAACACAGGTAATGTGGACGAGTATAAGCAGGGACTGCTGGGTAATTAGACTGGGACCTCTGTTAGGAACAAATCGAAACGAAGATGAAGAGAAGTTGAGTTCGCTCCGCCTAGCGCAATTCACTTTCGCGTTTTTGTACTGGTTCACACAGCCAATTACAGTACGTGTACCACGAGTTGGCAACTCGTGGTAGACGTACAGAACTGAACTACACCAGTGACCACAGTCAAAGGCAACATGCTACTGGTTTCAAAATGTCAAATTTAAAAATTTATGGGAATGACAGTAAATGCCATTTTGATTTGACGAATTCTAATGTCATTCCTTAAAATCTGACATGCAGAAACGATAGGTGTGTTTTGCTTTTGCTTGGGCTAAACCCTAAAATCTTAGGGAACTTATTTACATTTCGATTCTGATTATAGTGATTATCTATACATGATTGTGATAAAATCATTACATGAGGAAAGAAAACTTTTATCGCAGAAGCCTTGTAATGGCATGCGTTTGTGAATTCGTAGAATTCATTCAATTTGTATTCAAGTTTTGAAATTAAAGATTTATAGCTCGAGCAAACCGCTATACTGTTACTATAACTGAATACATGATAGTAAGTAAGTAACTCTATATTTATGAGCAACATCACACACAATGCTACATTTTTAACACAAAAACATACCGGGTGATTATCAAAAGACTCACAAAAACGATATAGTATACTCAGTAAATAATTAAGAAACTTATCTAAGTGAAAATTTAATTAATTTATTTAACATTTATTATAAGGTCACCATACAAATCATTCGACCAGTCACTCTTTTTTTTGTATGAAAACCTTAAAAATAAAGTTAATAAAAAAAAATAACTAATTTTCGCTAACATAGTTACTACATCACTTACTGAGAAAGCCATATGGTTTTTGTAAGTCTTTTCATAATCACCCGGTATTTTTGAAAGTATGACTTTATCCGCCCAGTCTTTTATTTAACTTATTGTTATTATTAGGATGAGTACACAAAGTACCTACCTATTTTGTTAAGTATAGAAATTATTGATTTGATCTCTATCCATATTTTTAGATCTGAAATTAGGTTGAGATTTTATATTTTCTTATGAATCGAATAATTAGTCGTGATGTTTTTATTATACATTATATTTTAACTAGATAACAACGATTCCATTGACTTATATGTAATATGTGATATATTGATTTGTCTGAAATAATACCTGTTTTTTTTGCATAATACTTACTTTTTATCGATTCTCGCATGTTTAGATTTAAGTCCGATTAGAATACAGAGTAGACCAATAAATTAATGAAATATTAGACGCGCATAGTGTAGGAAAACCACATCAGGTTATCACAAACTCAAATGTTCAGTCTATTCAACTTTATTACAAAAACATAAAGGTTTTTAAAGAGATTTTACTTTTACTTATAATATCATTTCACATATATTACAATTAATTTCATTTATTACAATAGATTTTTGATAATTAAATGTGAATGATTAATGACTAGACCTCACATAACAAAATCATGGTGGTTGCACTGCGTAGTACAAATATTTACTCTGTGTTCTAACATTTTTTGTAATTTGAAAGTTAATTTCGTCCATTGTGATGCATTTATCCACGACTATGTTTTTTCAGTTGTGCTTGTTGTATTGTGATCGGTATAAGTACTTAGTATTGTGATGTAAGACTATTTATAAATACAAATATATTTATTGGAAGCAGCTTTTGTATTTTTATTTTGTCGCACTTGCGCATGGCACCTTTTACGTTAAGCTTTTCCACACATTTTTAAATATATGGCACTTTTTGGTAAATTGTATGATTAATTTAATAAGAACAAGTTTATCTCCAACATTTTTTATAAAAGCATGGCTGATATGTTTTTCTTCTGAAGTTTTGGACCTTGTCTACCATGAGTTTATGTAAATTACGATAATTAATAGTAATGGAACTACAAATTACATACATGTTATTTTTAGTTCCTTAATTGGTCACTAGATGCGATGTACCGAAATCCCATGCAAAGGGGATTGAACCAAAGGCATAACCAACACCAGCCGCCATTTTTTTATTGTTTTCGATGAAAGTGGTATGTATAGGTAGTTTGCGTGGAACTTTTAGTCCACTCTGAAGTTGTCCCGCGCATGCGCAGAACCTATTTAAGTATAGTACATACACTCTGAAGTTGTCCCGCGCATGCGCAGAACCTATTTAACTATAGTCCACTCTGCAGTTGCCCCGCGCATGCGCAGAACCTATTTAACTATGAAAAACATCGGAATGCGGGCCTCGGGACAACTTCAGAGTAGACTAAATTTGACGCGAACAAAAAAAAACAAACAACTGTTCGGTAGCTTCCACACAAAAATGTTCAAACGCCTTTGACTACAGACGCTAGCGACTATCGTCTGCATAAACTTATGTTTTATTTCTTTACACAGCCTAATATTTTGTCATTTTTTTATTATATTGAAAAATCTTGTTTAGAAAAATTCAATCACAACCTATAGATAGTGCGAATAACTTTTTTTTATATATTATATTTTTTTATATAAAGCTTTGCTAAAATTTTAAATCTCGATAAATACAACTTTCTCGTATTAAGGAACTACGAAGGAATGAGGGTGACAAAAGGGTTAAAATGTTACTCTAAAATATAAATAACATTAAAGTATAGACGACGTAGGTTACCTTAGTTTTTATTTCATCAAATTCTAAATCGATGCAGTATTACCGAAGATATCGCTGCGAAAAGTTTAGACCAGTTTTTTGATCTCCGAGATGTCGCGCGCTTCGTGCGCGACGTCACTAGTCCAGTGGTACCGTCCGCGCCGCCTGCCGCCCCATTGAAACTCGAGTAAAACTACTTGCGCGCACTGTGTGAGTTGTGATTCTTTTGTCGAAATAGGTTAATTTATAAATCTTTAACATTAGGTAGCTATCCTTTTTTAGTCATATTATTTATTTTTTATCATAAAAAATTAACTTATTATCATAAAATCCTTAAAAAAAAAAAAAGGGAAGGATTTCAGAAAGGCCAGTCGGACAATCTGCCAAAACTGGATAGCTTAATGGTGGCTCAATAATTTATATAAAAAAAACTAGCGACTCGCCCCGGCTCCGCACGGCTGCAATGCTGATACTAAATATACTACAGAATGTATACATATTATACGTTACGGGCTACTTGATTAACTGGGCAGTATTAATACGGGCCGGTCCTAATGAATAATGACCAAGTGCATTGGTCAATTAGATAAATTAATAACCTTGGCCGGACCATATGAATAATGACAGACTCGTGGGCAGTTTAATAAATCAAAGTTTGAGATAGCTTGAATTTATCACTTTTACCGGGCATTATGAATAATTTCACTGTCAGAATCGTCCTTTGGCATATATTTTGGGTGGGTAAAAAATAAAATCGATTCGTATGATTTCTTAATCAAAATATCTTTACTTTAGTTATAATATCAAAGTATAAAACAGCATAAAGAAAATGAGGCCAGTTCGTCTCTGGCACTCACTGGCCGCGCCGCGGCACGCTCGCTTCGCTCGCTCCTCGCAACCTAATATACATATAGTACCCGGCAAACTTCTTGAGCATTTGTAGTCGTAGTGGGGGAAAGTTCGCGCATTGTACACTTACGTGCAAAAATATAGATACTCTTTTTTTAACTGTGAAAATTCGCCGCAAACTTCGTTCTGAGCCATTAAAATTATATCTTCTTTTAATTTTTTACGAAGTCTTTCCACGGTAGGGAGTTCATTATTTGTGATGTGGTAATTATAAATACATCTCTTTATCACAGATTGGTCAAAACTATCAATGTTGGTAACTTTCTTTTTACCAGATCTATTCCTACCCGGAGTCCGGAACACAGTGAGCAAGTCGGAGCCCTTGGCTTCATTAAAAATTCGCCTAACAGTACTAACAGATGTTTTTGTAGCCTCCGAAGTCTGTTTCAGCGTTTCCATGTCATTTTTGCCCTGTTTCTTCAAGAAGCAATTTACGTCGTATACCATTTTTCTGGCTTGTCGTTTTAATACCACATTAGGTTGTCGCGGCATATTATTCATTTAAAAACAATCCTCAGAATCGCAACAAATAACAATAACAGTAACAATAAGAATAACAACAAAGACAACAAAAAATTATAACAAAAAAAACGTCTACAACAACAACAAAGTACTTTTCACTGCACGCAAGTGTATTTGGGAAGACAGCGGGACGTAGACACAACGCGGGAGACGAGGGTCGACTGATCTACCAATAGCGCGCTCGATACGATGCCCCCCGCCGTCGCGCCCCGCCTTCACCACCCATGACACCTAAAATTCGGTTCTGCGCAGTCAAGGTCATTTGCTCAAGAAGTTTGCCGGTTACTATACATTGCCTATAAGTTAATTTTACATAATGTAACAAACGAGCTATTTATAGGAACGGCCGCGCCGGGGGGCATACATAATATAGTACGGAAACACTGATAATTTTATTTTAATTTCTAATGTGATTTCGTAAATAAACACATTTTTTTGCGCTTACGTTACAAACTTTGGCTGAACCCTACGAGATAGGTCTAAATAATGTACTACAGTATTGTACACCTTAAAAAGGTCTACAAAAAAGACCGCGATTGGATATATCTCTTAGGGATAACCCACAATAACAATTTTTTATCTTTTATGTTTTACGAGAAATAATGGTTTATTTACGAAGCGATTTTAAGCAATACAGCACCAATCCTTATCCAATTAAGTACCTTCAATACATTGTGCATTTAATATAGATCAATATGGAAATTTACAGCATGTAATTTAAATGAATATTTTCAAAAGATATTACAGATTTAACATGCAGGGACATTGCGGTTGCGGCGGTACCGGCCGGCGCCTCTCGACTCGTGACGTCATAGCACGTTCGAGGGCTGAGCGTGTTTTCAAAAATATTATTTTTAAATGAAATGGCGCTCTTTGATCCTAATTTTCTCAGCCGTTTTTGAAGATAGAAAAAAAATAAAAACACAGTTTTTTTTCGTAATTTTTTCCTCCCTATAATGACATTTATAGTAAAAAACTTTTGTCAGCCTCATTGACCGTGTCGGACACAGGACACGGAGCGCAATATTCTGAGAGTTCGCAACTACCTACAGACTAAAAGTATCAATGATTATGACAATTATAAATAACTGTTGTTTAAAGTTGCCCTCACCAAATAACCTGCAATGAAGTTGCCGTGCCTTCGATAGGTACGTAGCCCCTAAGAAAGACCCCACACTAGTGTTCTTTGAGCGTCTGCGTCTTGCCGGCGGCGAACGCTAGTGTAGTGTGTCTCTCTGAATATCGTAAAGGTAAGTGCACATCTGTTTGGTTCACCCTAGCAACACTTACGATATCATTCAACCTTATGTCCAAGGTAGCTTTTGAGAAACGGGGGCCTACTCCGTTGCAAAAATTACGGGCATCGTGATTTTTTTTAGTGCCCGTCAATGACCTCACTCCACCTGATGGAAAGCGGTCGTGAGGTCCAGACATGAGGCTGACAAGCACAGTAATGCAAAGCAATCACTGAGCTGGTCATACTCATCTTGAAGGCCTGTAAAATGCCTTCTCAAAATATTGGATTGCTAAAAAGTTTTCTAAAGTAACTTGCACCACTGACAGTCGTATGTACCACCGCTACAACTTACAACCTTGGTATCTGCCAGAGTTAATAGGCATTTTCTGGGTAAGCTTGTACCACCATCGGCCTCATCATCGCTCACCATCAGGCGAGTTTGAGGCCTAACGCAAACCTATTTAAAATAAAGTAAAAAAAAATCGGGGCAAATACTTCAGCTTCCGCGTTCCATAGGTCGCAAGAGCCTCAGCTGCCGCCGCTGGGAGTACGGGCAGGGCGAGTTCAAGCTGCGCCGGCTGCTGCAGCTGGAGCGGCGCCGCTTCACGCGCGTGCACAGCGACGACTCGGACGACGAGCCCGCGCCCATGCTGCCGCCCGCGCCGCCCGCGACCGCCTGATCGACGACAGACTTTGGCCAGATAAACCCGAGATCAGCTGACCGCTTTGCCAGCAACGTTACGGTTCACAGCAGGGTGCCAGTTCGGGCCTGCTATACGATTCTTTAGTATTGGTTTCCAGCTTGACAGTTTCTTGTTAATAAGCAAGGCAGCAGCGTAATTTTGAAAAAATATTTCGTCGTCAAATCTCGCAACCTTGAATTCGGTAAACATTACACAATCGCAGTCTATTCTTTTATTCTATTGGAATGATTTCCATAATGGATCCTGCTGAAGACTACTGACTCAAACGACGTTAATCCTTCACTCGCAGAGCTCTTACCTAACATATTATTGGTTTGCTAATCTACAACCAACTACTACCTAACCTATAGGGAACGTGCACAACGAAGGTGCTGCTGACTAGCGTCGCCAATCCGAATCTTGTACTCTATTAATAATAGTTGACATTGAGATTTGTAACAAGTAAACATACACAACTGTATAAGTAGGTACTTTGAAAAATGAATATTTAAACATAAGTAAAAGATAATTCAGAAAATTATTTACCATTATTTTCACGTCGTAAACATTGGATTTTTAGTTTGTGCGACGATTTTGCCAGTTATCACAGCCTCATTTTTTTCATTTATTATTCTTCAACCTCCAATACATGGCCGGCCTCGAAGAGCTTTTGACATTTTGACATATTTTGGCCACGCTGACGATCATTATTGATACACCGGTACCCGTATTCTATAACTTTTACTTATATTAAAAAAAAAATTGAAAAGATAATTTTGTTTCCATATTTGAAAGCGCGATGGCAGGTCTGATAAGTTTCCTTTACTGGCCGCACAGTGTGTCTTTTTACCAAACGTGCGCTGTCCGCGGAGCGGAGCATAAACAATAAAATGTAAGAGGACGGCGTCAGTTGCTATCTCTGTCGCACCTGCAGTCCTTAAGACCTAGCTAGGGCCTAGGTAGGCACAGTAACCCACCACTGACTGTCGTGTCGATGCGATATCAATACTATGAAAAAGTATTCTCCGGGCATCGAATCAAAAAATTCAAACTAGAAAAATGAGAAAGGTTATTTCATCAATAATCTAAGGCAAGTAACTTCAAACATTCTAAAGAAGAAACATTGTAAAAGCTAAAAATAAACAAAGTAATAATCAAATAGCATATTTCATATTAACCGAAAGTTTATATATTTGTAAAAATATTTCTTTCGGATGTTTGAAGGTACTTGCTTTAGAACATTGATGAAATAACGTTGGCTTGCAACGTAAGCATATACTAGAAAGATTGGTCTGGTCCAGTAAGATTTCGGTAGCTCAGTGGTTAGAGCAGCCACCCGGATTATGGAAGACGCGGGTTCGAATCCTGCCTGATTTCGTCAAGGTCCGAAATTCGAACTTTTCTAGTTTTTCTATTTAAAGATATGTCTATACTATACCATGTTTCTGTCAATGTTTAGTTAAACAAATAAGTAAGTATTTAAATGTGTCAAGTGAACAAGACGTACTTAATTTCAAGAGTTATTTATTTATAATGTTGTAACTCAATCATAGAATAAAAGATCGCAGTAAATTACAAACAGATCCCATTACATTACACTTTACGTAATTCGTGCGTAATACTGATTTCACACGAGGGCAAAACAGAACTGCTACTGTGTGAACGTACTGGCCGAGAAGGAAAGCACTGTCAAGCCAGTAATCAAGGCAGGACAGTTAATAATAGCCTGCCGGTCTATTTTTTCAGGGCAGTTGGTTAAACCCTCCACCTCTCGCACTAGACTGTTCTCCGGCTACCCTCGTGTGAACGCGAGGGGAGTGCAGTGTGTAGTAAACCTTCTTAGTGTTTATTTCTAAATTAGAAACTTTTAATTATGTATTTCTTGAATGTCATATATTATTATTTGTTATTCTGTCAATATTATCTGTTCTGCACCCCTAGCCAAGTGGCAAACGCTCGGAAACGAATCGAACTTCGCCTTCGCTAACGCTTTGTCGCATACGCTAATAGATTGGTAGCCAAGATGAACGGAACGCGGCGAACGCTAGTTCTCTTCTAACTATCGTTAAAAATAAGAATTTTGTCATGGTTTCGCACGACGCCAGCCAGGCAATGTCAAAGTCGAAGAGTTTGACGTGACGTATGTTTGAAGTTGTTGTTATTGAAATATTTTCAGTGTTTTGAAATCACTCTAAAGTATATTTGTGAAGTTAATAGGTGTGCAGCCCACAATATTTATAGAGCATGCATTGTAATAAAAAAAAACTCACAAAATACAAAATTTCAAAAGACAACACCAGCTGATTGAAAAATCGCCATTTTGTTACGCTGGCGTCAAGGGGCCGGCGTTCACTAACTATCGTAGGGGCGTAGTCGCTTGTCAAAAAGTGCCACTTGGCTGTATTTAGCGAACGACTAATGTTTCGTTTTATCTATTAGAAAAAAAGTATACACTTGGCTACCAATCTATGATTCGTTACGATTAAGTCACGTGACATGTCGATCGACGATTATTTTCCATACAAATCTTTGAGCGTTTTCGTTCAACGTTTGACACTTGGCTAGACCAGCTGCCCACCCGTGTGAGCGCCACTGCCCCCCCCCCCCCCCCCCCCTTACTGTTCTGCCTCACTGTCCTGCCCTCGTGTGAAATCGGCATTATGGCCACCATACCATTTGCATGATTTGCACTCAGGTCAAGTCTTAACTATAGTAATAAACGCAATTTAGTAACAAATCATCTTTTATTAAAAAAACTAAACAAATGTAACATAATCATGTTTACATAATAAACTTACATAATAATTATAGTCTCCTTGCTATCATGATGTGGTTCCTGGGTGATAATCTAGGGTCGAAGACAGGTTGGATCTCACAAGCAAAACCTGGAAAAAAATTGGTAAAGCTATTGGCATCTGTGTATCAATCGTTATTATGTTAAACCTATGGTTTTACATAGGTTACTACTAGTATATATCTAATATTATGTCATTTCTTAGGGATGTATAAAAATAATGTCAACATAGGTACATTACTACAAACTATTACAGATTCACACCCCCATATTAACATAGTATACTATGTTTATAGTATGTATTAACAAATATAATAACCCCAGGTTGTAAAAAATGGTCTAAATATAATCATAGGCCCATAATGTAAGTGTGTTTTTCTGTCTGTTGGAAAGAAACTTCAGGCAAATTGTTTTATACTCCATTGTAACATTATTTAGAAAAAACTAAGTTCAGCCTTTAAGAAATCATTGACCGTTGGCGCAGTGGGCAGAGCAGAGACATGCTCAATGCCCATTGCAGCAAGGGTAGTGGGCCAGATTAATGCTTCACCCACGATTTTTTTATTGACGTTTGCGTTTTTTCCGAGTCAGAGTTCAAGTTATGAATGTATTTAACAATATTTAAGCTAGTTTATCACTCTCTGATGCCCATAGTAGGGTGACTGACCCAAATGCTAGCACTGCACCAAATAATCAGCACTCCGAATATTTAGTAAAATTTTAAGGTTTTCACTAACCAATTTGGGTTACCAGTTTATTAAGTGCAATTTTATGTTCTTTAATGGTTGTACCTACCTATCTTCTAGTAATACCTTCCTACCATATTATAAAGACACTTTCTAGTGAAATTTAACTCAGTCTATAGCTAAGTAGGTGCGGGCGGCAGGCAAGGTGTTCTGCCTGCCGCCCGCACCTCTCCCGCCCCCCGTTTTCGTCTAACCCCGGGCCCCTGTACACCGCAGGCGAGGACTCAATTATGCGGTCTAACTATAAACAAATTATTTAAATACCTACTTATGATGTTAAACTTTGTCAAGTTTATAAATACTATTAGACTATAAATAAAAATTTTTATGCTTATTCACAGGGTAAAAAAATAATAAAAGGGATTATAGGTCCTAATAAACTTTTTTTTTTCATATAATTTCAATCCCACTATCACAGTGCTGTTAATTGGCTCACTTTTATGCTAATAATTGGTGGTGGACGGTGCCAGTAAATGGCGAGGTGGTAATTGTTTACTCTTGTCTATGTAAAAAAAATTGGATTAAGATAAACTATGTTTATTTAAATATTATCATACTGATTGAATGTTAAAATTAAAAAACTCGTCATAACAGGTGAAAAAGTATCTTTCAATGTGATAAACTGGCATAAGTTAGGACTAACTCTTAAAGTGCTGATAATTGGGTCCTCCACCCTACAAGCTCTGCTTATTTTGGGGTTAGATGATCTATGGGTAAGCTAAGCTGTCCTATGTATGTATTTTTTCTAATACTTGGTGAGATATCGTAGCATATTATGATTTGCCTGAAGAAGTGCTTCGAACTAAACCATAAGATTTAAAGTATAATTGTGTAAATCAAATGACTTCCGTGAATTTTCTGCTTATAAGCAGCATTTTGCACCTTTGGTGAAATGAGCAACATTCCATTCCTTAAGACTGTACTTATTTCAACAACATTAATTTTTAAATGACCAGTGCCAAAACGCATTTAACTAGCCATACCATAATGTAGATAGGACTTAGATTTATGATATAATGCTTAAGCTAAGAAATCAAATCGATGTTGTCTTACTTTGTGTAAAAATGTATAGTTATCTAATGGTAATGGATGTATTTATTTTTGTCCTTCATTAAAAATGATTGAAGGAATCATTGGATGACTGTGTTTTAATGCTCCGTAGTTAAAAGCATTTTACATTAATTTAATTTCAACTTTGAGAGCTGACCTGCTTATGGAGACAGCAACAGGTGATTTAAGCCTGGAAGCAATCTTTGGGTTTCGTCGTAACTATTCTTGATATTATTTGTTATAATAACGTCGAAACATAACATAAACAGCCACATCACAGAGTATGCCACATCATTTTACTTACGGTAAATATAACCACCTGCTATAGTAATAGCAGTAAATAACCAACAAGAACCAATATTATGATAAATCTGACTGCCTCGGTAACTTGGATGGAAGTGGTCCTGCACCAGACAACACACAATTTGTCATGGTATTGAAGTAGGAAAAAATATCCCTATGTTACGAGGTACCAGACAAGGAATTAAGCTACGGGCGTCTCCTAGCACACCCAGACCCGCGTCAGTTTAGAAACGATTGTTCCCTGAATTGACTCTACTAGGAATCGAACCCGGGACACTACGTAAGTCAAGGCGAGATACCAATATGTGTAAATAATGAAAAAAATAAGTTGCAAATCATGGGTGAGATAATTGCCTGAGATAAACATTTATGTAGCAAACATTGTTTTTGTTAGTTCTACACTGTTACTTGCCATTTGTTGTAAAAAATGAATGTGCACATACCATGCTCGATAACGGCGAGCTGCCTATCCAGTAAGACGAGCGTCTCCACGATGGGCGCGAGCGCGAGCCGCAGCGAGTACACCAGCACCACGCGCCGCCACGAGCGCAGCGAGGCGCTCGCCGCCCACCACACCGCCGGGTCCGTCGGCAGCGGTACTTCCAGTCGCTCAAACGCCAACGTGCAGTATCTGGAACGTCACCAGGCATTTTGTCACTCCGTAGTTTAGATACCCTCAACTGCCTCACCCAGGAAGCGCTTACGACAGTAGGCTGCAATCAGCTCGCATGATAAATAAATATCACTGAAATCTCTTAAATAAATATGAAATCTCATTCAGCCCCAGGACCTGTTTGTTCGTCATGTAATAATACTCACTTTTCAAATGTTAATTTTTCAGAGTGCTTGATGCTCCTAACAGGGGCGTGCTTAAGTGCAGGGTTGATTCCGACTAGAATTCTCTCGAGGGCTGCCCTGTATGCGTGTATCTAAGTGGGGAATATAATAATTTATTTACTAGAATATGGTACAATGTAGGTCTAATTCTTTATAAATGTCTTGAAGATTTTATTTAGTTAATCAATGAACAGTTGTTTTAATAAGTTATAAATGCAAATTGGAACATAACAGGCTCTTGGCATCAGGTTGCAGTTGTCATACCCTTTCTTCAATTTTGGTTTGATCAGAGTGGTGTCGGAGTTTTCCAATTAGCCTATTCAGATTTCTGGCATAATTTGTTGACTGTAGTTATTTAAGGATCCAATGTAAAAACTCACCTTCAAGTCCTCATAGTTTCCTTTTTTTAACCTGTCACAGTAGACTTCAATGGCATGACATGATATCTCTCTACTGGGGTAGGATAGTCCACTGTCCAAGCCTTTCACAAACTTGCTCATGGGATACCCCTGTGAAGTCAACTTCATGTAGCAGCATCCAACGAGACAGATGTACTTGACTTTCTCACAATGAATAAAGTGTTTCAACAACAAAGGTCCTAAATCACCGCAAGGGTGTAGTCCTACTAACCCGTAACTGTTCATAGTTTCTGGGAGATTCATTTTTAGTAGTTGTTCATGGGAAGACAGCCTCATATTATAGTGAGTTGGCCTCTTCAAGTTTTTTATGATTTGCTCTGATATATGCTTCTTTGCAGAGTATTCAAGTTCCAGATCAAGTTTCCTGAAATGATAATCACATTATTCATTTGATCACACCGGCAAGGTTCACTTAGGTGTTTTAAAAAGCTCCTCTTCAGGGAAAGGAAATAAGAATCTTAACATGATCCAATACTTTATCAATAATGATCTCTAAATTACATGGAGAATGAGGAAAGCAAGAACTCTTTATATTTTAATAACCAAGGTAGTGCCACGAAATAAGGAAAGTGATCTGATTCTGGTCAGCTGACCTTAATTCTATTACAGAATATTCATAATAATATCTATTCTACCATACATACCAACAGTACAGACCTAGCCTCCTCTGTCAGTTGAGTTTGGCACTCAATACCACCTGCATAAAGGTTGTATTTGTATGCCAGAACACGCACCAGATGTCCCAGCCCTGAGCCAAAGTCTAGGACTGCTTTACAGTTAGTTTGTGCCGCCGTGCTATTAACCACCTCTGCCATTAGACTTATTTCATGGCGCTTTTTTAACTTCACATGCTTGAGAAAAAGATTCTTGAGTTTGGGGTGACCACCACAGGAATCACTGGGCATTTTCTTGCTATTCATGTCAATGATCCTATCAGATCTCTGTCTGGGAATACTCAGAAGTTTAATTGTTTTAAGCAAAGCTAAATATGATAATGGTAAAACCTTGGCGGGCAATTTGCCACATAATATCTCACAAAGTGTTTGTGGGTCCATATCAGCAAATGCCTCACGCCACGCCAAGGGCAGTTTCTCCCAGTGTTCGTCAACAAAATAGTCCTGAAACAGTGATCACTTGAGGTCACTTGATTTGCATTGCACCTATTTATTATTTTTGAATACTTACATTATTTGATAAATAACTTAGAAGCTGAAATTAACTGAACGAATACTAACCAAAACATACAGATCCAAAAGCCAATCAAAGCCTCTTAGTACTTTCACACACATTTCTATAGTTAATTTAATAGATTCGTCTTGTAATGCCATCTTATTTTGGATGTAAATAAAGTTCCTTTTATCTCCAGTGGGATCTTATTTCAGTTGTAATTAAAGTTCCTTTTATCTCCAGTGGGCTCCGATCGCTTTGCTAAGGAACAAAAGTAACAAAACTTTTTGACCAAACAAAACCCAAACACATGACTAGTCTGTGCGTGCACATGACACACACGCAATGTCACTGACACTGACAGACAGACAAAATTGACATTTGTAGGCTGCGTTCACCGTGCCAAAATGTGACTTGTCGTTTTTTCTTATTTCTTCGTTTGAACCAACAGCATATTATTACGCGGCGTGACTTGTTTAATACACACAACAACATGGTCTAGGGATAAACTTTTTTAAATACCTAACTTAAAAAGTACTGGCCTTACAAAAAAACAATTAGTGACCGATTATAAAAACATTATTAAGTTCCTTTTTTAAATTCAAATTTGTATATAAAAGGTTTTGTTTTAGGATGAAATTCGCATTCATTGAATTTCTTCCAAAGAAGTAAATCTTCACGAACTTCTAACTTGATTAAAACTCCATAAATTTCTATAAATCTTCGTCAAACGCATCTCCGGTGTTCATTTAATCATGCCACGTACACTTGACCAGGAACGAAATGTTAAGAGCAGTGGGCATGATTCAAGCTGGCGCTACCCAAATTGCGGTTTCTGAAGCCATGAGGACCAGTCAGAGCGTTATATCCAGGCTTTGGTCAAGTTATCGTGTCACGGGGGAAGTGGTGGAACGCCACCGAGAACCTCAACGCATTACAACACATGTACAGGACCGATTTATAGTAAATGCTGCACGAAGTCAACCAAAGGTAACGGCGCGATGCAATTGCTTCAAAAGCTACAGAGAGAGTATGGTTTGCTGGTAAGCGGTCAAACTTTGAGAAGACGACTGCATGAAGTCAACCTACGTGCTCGTAGCCCACTTCGGGTACCAGCGTTAAGTAGAGGCAATCGAGGAAGAAGATTACAATGGGCTATTGCACACGAAAACTGGAACCATTCTCAATGGTCACTTGTGCTTTTCACTGATGAATCCAGGTTTGGATTTCATCCTGATTCGCGAAGAGTACGCGCTTGGAGAGAACCTGGACGTTGGAATCGCAGCACCCACAACAAGTTCATGCATATCAAGGTGGCACGAATAAGGTTTGGGCAGGAATTCGTCTCGGCAGTAGAACGGACCTAGTTTGGATACAAGGCAATATGACTGCTCTAAAATACCGAGATGAGGTGCTAGAGCCTGTAATCTTGCCCCACAGACAGCAAATGGGACAAAATTTCCAGCTAATGCACGACAATGTCCGTCCACATACGGCGCGTATCGTTACAAGTTTGTTAAAAGTTTGTTACAACATCATGATATCCAAGCTTTAGACTGGCCTGCACAATCCCCTGACTTAAATCCTATTGAGCATGCCTGGGATATGCTTCAGAGAAGAGCTCTTAGGAATTTCCCTAAAGATATTGTGCATGAAAACCAGCTTTTCTTGCATCTTAGCAGGACTTGGGACAGTATTCCACAACAGGATATTGACACCCTTGTTTTGAGAATGCAGAACCACTGCAGATGTGTCAGGAGAGTCATAGGTGGATCCACGGATTATTAATTTTAATCTTTATGAAAAAAAATTTGTTTTGTTTAGGTTTTGATGTTTCAAAAATAAAGTTAAGATTGAAATTTTGTCTGAGATTTTCCTCTTCTTCTAAGTTTTTTTAAATTTAACTTTATCTAAAAGTTTATATAACAGATTGGATAGGCTATTAAATATGGTGTATTTTAATGTGTAGGTGTCTTAACAAAAAGTTAATAGAATTTTAGTTTTTTAGGTTTAGTTGAAATATCCCTAGACCATGTTGATGTGTGTATAAGCTTTCAGCCTGACCAAATAGTACGAAACTTTTACTTAATAAATTGTTTCCACTGATGCTGTGCTTTGTAATACAAAATGTGTCCGGCAACGCACGCCGCATACTGCAGCCCTTGTGCGTTACGATCGCGAGCTCGACTTTGACGAAGCAAGATGTGCTACGAAGCGCCGCAACGTTGTTGTGCGAGGAAGATGAGCAGATCGCGCTATGCGATGACAGTAGGGAAGGCACTCGCAGCTCACATCCATTCATATAAAAAAAAATGAAGTGTGACAGAACCGCGGGACCGGGTGCTATGTTATTGGACCAATGAATATGATTGGTGGATGGATATCAAACGCATCCATTGCAACGTTGCATAGCACATCTCTGGTGGAAAAGCAGCCATAAGGTAGTGATAGGTGCGGTCAGTCTAGTATACGTGTAAAAACCCCGTTAGCTACATGGTTAAGTACCGATAAAATGCGGTTATTAACGGTGAATTATCCGACTGTGACCGAGAAAGAGTACCAGTTCTTCAAGGTAATTAATGGGCATCGACTAACTTCGTGTTCCCGAAGATGACCGACCGAAACTAAGCAACTAGGCAGACAGCGCTAGACGGCTATGACATTGACATTTATTCGTTTGCGATAAAGTTGAAATTAGAAGTGTTTTTTTTTACTAATTACTTTTTTAAAAGTTGTTTTTGTAATGTTTTACGATTGTTTGCGAAATTCCGGTGTTTTCCGCTGCCCATTATTTATCTTGAAGTACTGTGAATAATCTGTGTTTTTATTGTGTTGTCAACTCCTACGTGAAAATTCCATCTTACGGAATTCCCATCGCACTGTGTGACAGGATATCCGACTTCCTGCGGCACTACATGGGGCACACCAAAGAGGTTAAAATATATCTAGCGTTTTAAGAGACGGGACTCCCATACCAAGAAAAAAAAAGGCATTATGTATGTAACGCATGGACTGCTCAGTGAATGTAGTTCCGGCTGTCTGAGCCACTCATCCTACAGAGATCTCGCTTATCTAGATTGATAACGAATCGTTAGTGACGGCAATCGATCAAGGTTTCGTCGTTTGTGACGCTATACTTTCTTTGAAAAATCAAAAAAACGTGGCTCAGACAGCCAGAATTTAGCAAATTCGGCCACTTTCGATCTCAGCTTCTAAACGATTTCAGGGTCCGTTTTCTGATCAAAAGGTTAGTGACGCAATTTGTGACGGCATCCGAAGTATTTTCATCCATCAGGATGCAATACTTTTCGAGAAATCTTCAAAAACATGTGGCTCAGACAGCCGGAATCCGGCTGTCTGAGCCACATGGTTTTTCTTGATTATTTCACGAAATATCACATTTTGGACAGATCTTTCTCTACAAAAGGATTGTGACGCGATTTGTGACGCGTCACAAAGCGTTTTGAACTCTCGTGACGCTTCCATTTAGGAGTTATTGTAAAAAAACGTGTTGGCTCAGACGAAAATCTTCCGGCTGTCTGAGCCACCTGTTTTATGACTTCCAGAGGTTCCACGTAGCTGGAAACACTTCTAAACGAATGTGACAGCGATGGAGAACAAGAATTGATGTTTGTGACGGCTCTAAGTGCCTGCAATCAAAAGTTATACGCATTTCTTTTTTTCCCATACATTGGTGCAAATGCACGAGGCAGGGTGACCACACTGAGCTCTTTTATAGGAATGCAAGGACATCAATATTGTAAAATGTACACATATTGCCTTGTCTTTTACTTACGTAGATACCTATTTAAATGAATATTTACTTATTCTATACCAATAGTATATAAAATAGAAGTGTCTGTTTGTAATTTCAAAAGAACAGACTTTACCGACATTCTTCATTTTCTTAGAGGTACCAGCGAGGGCAGTTTTAGTGTTTGAAGAAAAAGGCCTGTGATGTGGTGTATTTTGAAATAAAAAACTTCAATTTACTTGAAATCTTTATTTGAATAACTAGGCTTTAGGCGCAGATCGCACTAGGGCAGAAATTATTGTAACATTTTTAAGTTAGTGTTGCTTATCGATAGTCCACTATCGATAGTCTATCGATAGTGAAGGAAAAACGTATAGTATCGATAATCTATCGATCACACGGGACACAACAGAAATCAAGGCGATAAACCTTGATACAGGACACCACGCCGTTCGTGTCGTCAATATGCATATACCGGGTGATTATCAAATAACTTTCGAACACAGTATGGCATACTCACTAAGTCATGTAGAAACTATCTTAGCGAAAATTTAATTTAAGTATTCAAACAACTTTCATTTCAAGGTCATCGCCATACAAATCACTCGAACGGTCAATATTTTATGTTAAAGTTAATTGAAAAAATATAATTTTCGCTTATATGGTTACTATATATATAAATAAACGATATCGTTTTCTGAAGTTATTTGATAATCACCCGGTACAGATTAACATAGCTACAGAAATATCTGTAGGCATTACACAATGAACACACTTTTTCAAACGCTCACGTAAGCAGGCACATACTCTCACGCCATATTATGTATTTTGGATATATCTTTAAAACAATTATTTGTCCGTGACAATCATGTCTTAATTGCTTAGGTGATTAAAGTCAGCGCTAACAACTGCGTCAATTGTTATCATAAAAATGTTAAGATGTTGATTGAACTAATACCTAATTACTTATTTCTAAAAACAACATATTACCGAAACAATATAAAATAAATGCAGCGTGCTTTTTAGTCAAGAATATAAGAAAAGCGACAATGAAGTATAGCTTAAAAAATATAATTCAGAGTAAAACTTTGATCATCTATGAAAATCGTATGAATAGGTATCCTCCTCATCTATGCGGTCTATCCCGTATGCGAACCCACACTGGCAAATGGCATGAATGGATATAATAGATCAAATTCTACATTATTGGGACTTGACTAAAAGGCACTCTTTTAAACAAATTAGAGATATAGATAGAGATGTAGAGATATAACTACCTACATTAGAAGTTTAAGTCTTTTCAAATCACAATTTGGTAATTATACACACCAACATACAGTATATTATTACACGACAGCATCAATTAGCAGTAGGTTGTTACAAAACCATAACAACAACATTAACGTGTTGATAACTAATAAACTTATCAACATAGTACTGCTACATTAACATTACAAAAACCAAAAACAATCGATACTATCGATAGTTTTGTACTAACGATTGCCAGTGATTTTACGATACTATTATTGTTTCGGTTCATACTCGTACTAGGTATTAGAAAACTATCGATAGTATTGCCTTTTGCAATAATATTGTGTAGACTAAGTAAATACTTACATAAATAGGTACGTAAGTAAAAGACTAGGCAATCACTCATCATTATAAGTGAACATTTTGCCAAGATTTACAATATTGATGTCCTTGCATTCCTATAAAAGAGCTCAGTGTGGTCACCCTGCCTCGTGCATTTGCACCAATGTATGGGAAAAAAAGAAATGCGTATAACTTTTGATTGCAGGCACTTACGAGCCGTCACAAACGTCAATTCTTGTTCTCCATCGCCGTCACATTCGTTTAGAAGTGTTTCCAGCTACGTGGAACCTCTGGAAGTCATAAAACAGGTGGCTAATACAGCCGGAAGATTTTCGTCTGAGCCAACACGTTTTTTTACAATAACTCCTAAATGGAAGCGTCACGAGAGTTCAAAACGCTTTGTGACGCGTCACAAATCGCGTCACAATCCTTTTGTAGAGAAAGATCTGTCCAAAATGTGATATTTCGTGAAATAATCAAGAAAAACCATGTGGCTCAGACAGCCGGATTCCGGCTGTCTGAGCCACATGTTTTTGAAGATTTCTCGAAAAGTATTGCATCCTGATGGATGAAATTACTTCGGATGCCGTCACAAATCGCGTCACTAACCTTTTGATCAGAAAACGGGCCCTGAAATCGTTTAGAAGCTGAGATCGAAAGTGGCCGAAATTGCTAAATTCTGGCTGTCTGAGCCACGTTTTTTTGATTTTGCAAAGAAAGTATAGCGTCACAAACGACGAAACCTTGATCGATTGCCGTCACTAACGATTCGTTATCAATCTAGATAAGCGAGATCTCTGTAGGATGAGTGGCTCAGACAGCCGGAACTACATCTCAGTGACAACCTTACAGAATCTATGACAATCTATCCTGCCAACATCATCACAACATAATAGGGTTGTGCTAACCAAAGATTCTGTGTGTTGGTGGTATCGATAAAATGAGATCGAAAATACCTGTAGGAACCTACCTATTTCACTTAGGATTAAGGAGTTAAATTCAAAATAAAAGGCCTTAATTTAAACTTTTATTTATTGACAAAAGACGTAGGACCAAATGTGCTCACTTGGCACAAGCATGTACCTACCTTTACAATCACTTAACCTTTTATAAATAGGGCCCATGACAAACATAATATGGGTTACCTTCGTTTCATCCACAAAAATGACAAATCAAACCAAATCCAAATCATTGCTTCCCAAATAACTTTTCGAATAATTTAATTTCCCAAATTAATACTTAACAAATGGACTCTGCGCAAATAATTGTAGACAGCTCTGTAAAGTGTAAAATTCATAATTATTATTTTTTACTTAGTTTTGAATTTGTTTATGTAGTGAAAAAGAGATGAATAAAGAATAAAAAGTAAACAGAAAAACGAACCATTTGAGCATTGAGGTGCTGAAGGCTGAACTTTTACAGCTTTTTTGGCTATATGGAGTGGAAATTGACTCAAAAATTCATCACTTAATGGCTTGGCAGTAATTTCCATACATGGTAGGTATAGCATTTTAAATTAGTGTAGTTTTGCTTTTGGCTGGCACATATGCCAAATCTCCTTCGCCAGTAACTTTTACCCATTGCCTGCAACTGGAAAGTGAATGATAATTATAGAAAAAAATATATTTTGAGGATTAAGAGACGCGGAGGAATGGAGGGCCGTAAAAGCTGATAAAATTTACTCTTTGTAATAGCATCACATGAGAGAACGAAATGTGTTTTTTTTTTAAAACGACTGTCGATAAATAATGGCACAACACTATTTGTTCACATGTAAAACGGTTATGAATTTTTTATACAAAAATCTGCACTAAAATCCCAATAAACTACACCATACATGACCTTAAAACAAAAACAAATTATAATAAGTACTAACCGATCTTCATCCAGCGGGAATTGTGCCATAAATGTTCGTTTTTTATTTGCTACACTCTCGTTTTAAAACCACATATTTCGCACGTTTTTATCGGCATCTTGATTAAATACAAAATACTTGGCAAATAAATCACTGAATTTGTTAGTTTTACTAGCTTTTAAACACTAAAACTTATCAAGTTTTACAGAAACAGTTTTATCACATGACGAAAATGACAAACCTACAGATTACGGAAAAGGGAAAAAACAAATTGACAAATTGCAAGACATGCTGGGTCGGTGACGTATAACACGGCTAAAGAAGATAGTTCGCAACTTCTACGCAATCATGTAGGTTTGGTACCTAGTCTTAACTTATACGGGTTAAGCCACCATAAAAAAATCCATGTGTTTCGTAAATTTCTCTTTTCCTGTTGAGCTTCGTCAGACGGGGCACACTAAAAGTTTTGCACTTCTAGTTAATCGGAACTATTTGAATTTCGAATGTTATATTTTTTTAAACGTTGCAACCTTCTTAGTAATAAAAAACAACAATTGGAGGGAAATCATTTGTCAATTGTTTTTTATCACACATCAAAGTTCTACGTACGCAACAAAAAATGGAATTATGTCGAAAAGATTTTAGAGCAAAGATTTTTTATGATTTTAAAAGTTCTTTATAGGTTCTCTCTCTCCGCAAGACTGTGCCGGCGATGGTCTGCTGAATTTGAGGGAGGTCGAGTTTCTTTACATGACGAATTTCGTGAAGGGCGGCCTTCAACTGCCGTCAACAAAAATAATGTGGCTACTGTTAAGCGCCTAATTGAAGAAAACCAGTGGATTACCTATGAGACAATTCGAGGACTATTGGGGATTGGTATGAGACAAATTCAAAAAAATTTACACGAAGAATTGAAAGTTCGGAAACTTTGTTGTCGTTGGATCCCTCATAAACTGACAGCGGAGCAGAAGCGGGCTCGCGTGGAATGGTGCTCACAGATGCCACTGAAGTACGACCACGGACATTCTAATGACGACCGACTTGGTGTAATGGGTAAGAAGTTGGCTACTACACCAGAGGTCGCGGGTTCGATCCCCGCACAGTACAAACATTTGTGTGCATGAACATGTCTGTTTGTACTGGTCTGGGTGTCTCCTATGTATAATAAGTATGTATTTACAAAAGAAAATGTATTTAAGTATGTTTATCCGTTGTCTAGTATCCCATAACACAAGCTTTAATTAGCTTACTTTGGGGCTAGATGGCGCTGTGTGGAACAATGTCCAGGGATATTTATTATTTATTTAATGCTGTTTATGACATTGTCACAGAAGACGAAACGTGGGTTTATTGTTAACCCGAAAAAAAAACAGCAATCTTGTGAATGGGTGTTTGAAAATGAGAAGTGGCCAACAAAAGTGAGGCAGGCGAGAAACGTTGGTAAAAAAAGTATCGCGTTTTTTTTCTCAGCTACGGGTCCCATCTTACAATTCCACTTGAAGAATAAAAGAGTGTTAATGCCGAGTGGTATTCTACTATTTGTTTACCCAGGGTGTTAGAAAAGAGTGCGTTCGCCCAGCAAAAAGTATCGCCTTTTCAAGAATTGGATGATGCAGATAATTAGAGCCCTATATCGTGTAAATGTGCCCGAAATTTTATATTTGTGCGTCCAACAGCTTCAGAGTTATTTAAGAAAAACGGATTCTGCTGCACGAACGTTCGCCCAGCAAAACTTTTTTTAATTGATGGGTCTAGCTGTATATTAAATTTGCAAAAATTTAGCTTATATACGAGCATAAATGTGCCGTGAAAGCCAAATTTGTGCCCTTTAAGATTTCAGAGTTATTTAGTTTTTTGCTGGGCGAACGTTTTGGTGATTGCCATATATCGGAAACGGTTGAACGCACACTCTTGATTTTTTGTATACAGATACAGTAAATTTGTGCATATTTGTGCCGGAATTTTCATTAACATGACTAGCATGGTTCAGAAGCTATTCTTTTATTTCCTAAACAATGGAAAAATGCTCTGGCTCTCGAACGAACAAGACCAAGGACTTCGCGTTAGTGCCGACTGGTACCCATTGTATATTCACATGATCCTGTGAAGTTTTGCCGGCCTACTACATATCGTTGCCGAGGTCTTAACGATTTTGTCTTTTTTTTGAGGTTATCTTGAGTGAAATTACTTAGTACTTACTCGTATTTACCCCAAAAAGCATAAAATGTGATTAATTAACGTTAAAACGAAAAATGCATTTTTAACCACTTGGTTAAAATCGTTTGTAACCGGCTTCGCATCTTTATTCTACACGTCACCGAGTAAGAGCGCTGAGAAGCTAAATGTAAGCAACCAGCATCTCTGGAAATCCATGGAGGCGTTCAAACTACAAAATGTTCAGCAGTTGACTAAAGTCTAATCAATAAAACACTGAAGTTATTAATTTACCGAAAATGCTTTATTTCGTAATATCAGGCTAACCAAACTTAACGTCCTTCACAAAATGGAATATAAAGGTTGTACTCACATTATCGAAATTGTATAAGCCAGTTTAAGCTAAAAAAAAACATTATGCAGCAAATCTGTTAATGCGCCTAATCCTATATTACATTACAATCGTGTTATAACAAATCTTACAAACATAATCTCAATAAATCTAATCTAATCATTAATGTCGGTACATACAATACAACAAATCAATGAATATAAACATCTAGAATAGTATTACCAGCTATAGTTACAAAAATACACAAATGTCAAAAATAAAAATATTTGTGATGTCTTTTAGAGTCGGACGGTTTATTTAAAATTAAGAATATCCTATCCAGGTACAAATAAATTAAATAAAGATAAAGCGCAGCAGAATGCTTAGGTAAAGTCATAACATTAAAAAGCAACCATGAGATCCTTAATTGTACCTATTGTCAAAATGCAAATGCATAATCTTTATGAATCTGAAAATGAGAAGCAAAAGCACAGAATAAAATAAAAGTGCGTAATCTAATGATTAATATAATTATTAATGAGGTAAATATGAAAATGCATCCATTTCACCATGAGTACCTAGTTTTGTTTTGTACAAATCACTTCACCATAACAAGTAAAGTTTTAAAAGATTCGTCACTTTTAAAAGAGATAAAAAAATCAAAATTACTTAACCTTTAGACATTACGAACTCAGAAGCGCATGAAAGGCCTAGTGCGAGTTTAATTCAAGACGCCGGGCTCGTAAATTTACACAGGGGCCCTACTCCGGCAACATTCACTAAGTTTCGTGAAACATTGTAAGGTTAATAGCCAATAAAAACGAGTTGTTTTTTTTATGGGCTTCATTAATACAGGGTGTCCACAAAAATACAGGTGATCGAAAGCTCAGAGTTAGAGCATCATTCACGGCGGTAATAAAGGTAGGTAGATGTATGTTCCGCGATCACTACTTTTTGGGACAGCCTTTCTTTGACATTTAGGACAATAAAAAATTTCTTAATATAACAAAAATCCTCCGAGGTAGACCTCCAAATTGAAAACGGTTACATTATCGTGCTTTTAAATCCCTACCCACAATGAGTATGTGCAAATAAAACTCGCACTTTGCACTCAGAATCCTAGGGTTACATTAGACATACCTACATTTACAGTGTTCTGTATATGCTAGACTGCTGTAACTAAAATATTGAGCATTAAAAAAAAAAAATAGGTAATCTTTCAAAAATATATTACTTCAATTCACGACTTCACAAGTATCATAAAATATAAAATATTAAATTCATAAATAAATATTCAAAAATAATGTAAAGCACTGGCTGTATTGAGATTCAATTTTTTACAAGATAAACACAGTTTAAGCGTAACAACACTAAAATGAACGAATTTATGTTACGGTATGAAGGTACTTTAGGGTTACACTTAAACCATCGGTAACAAGTGCACAATGAATGAACTAACACAGCGAGAACCTCAGCGCTCATGTAGAAGTACCGTCGCCCGCGCCTACGCACCGCCACGCGGCACCGCATGATTAATCCATTTTGCTCTTAACTTAGAGTAATTACACTTAAAAGGATAGTTCCATACAAAAAAGCGCGCCATTTGTGATGCCAAAAACAACTGTCAAAATAACAATTCGTTACACATGTAATCAGAATTTTCAGTATTTAACATCTATGAATACTACTCGTGCTTCTCTGTTATGTTGTTGCAACCGTTTATTGCACAAAAAACATTTTGAAGAAGCTCTTACCTCGAGAAATTAACATCGGTAGTTCAGATCCAGACATGACGTCCTGATATTTGTGGCATCAAAACGGGTGCCCCGACTCGCCTTCTATGCGTAATTATTCTAAGGCTTTAAATCAGTTTGATAGTAATAGATGCTGGCTACAAAGATCACACGAGACGTGTAGCATTCGCACGGTCATGTCCAATTTTACCCGACTCGTATGGACAGTGTAGAGGCGCGGTAAAGGCGGTAGGTACGGTGTCGGAGCGGCGCGGGTGCGATCGTGTAGGTACTCGAGCCCCAACAGTGCGGCAATAACGACCCGCTTAGCGCAGTGGTTCAAGACCAAGGGGTTGCGGTTCAATTTCCGCACTAGCACAAATGTCTGTTGACGAAACAGATGTTTTATATAAAATATTTAAATAAATAAATAAATATTTGCGCCAGACAACACACCCACTCGTCATGGTCTCGAAGTAAGGATTCGGATCGTATTATTTATTGTTTTATACCAAAATAACGGAAAAACATAATTTAACATTACTAAAGTCACAACACCTGACCTAATTTTATTGCACCAAAACCCTTAAGCATAATTTGTAAATATAAGGCAGAGCTTTAAACCGCATTATCATTTAGTGATTTCACAAGTCACAGCTAACAAAAGAATTTAGAATTCGCATCGTACGTACTCTTACGTATTTTGTTACTTGTTATTTGAAGCAAGAAATAATAGCACAACGTAAAATACTTCAACTTCAAACTGCAACTATCTACTTTCGGTGGTCTTTTGGACTAACTCTATAAATCTTAAGACAAAATTTTTTCAAAAAACACGAGATTCTTTGGTACATGTTCAGACCTATGGCACGAGATTCATTTTTACGCAAAAAGTTATTTTCGACACAAAACTGATCGCGACTGCTAGGAAAACTAGGCAGTGCTTCTGTGCAAAAGTGTGGGAAATGAGTAAATTCTTCAGCTACATTTATGTAGTAATAGCTACTAGCAGTGTCGAGGATTCTCCTCTCAAGCGAACACGGCGACGCAACGTAGAATCGGTACTTTTTTTTATATTTATGAAGCATCATTTCTGCTTCTGTTAACACTTCGTCTATTTTCGTGAACAGTTCGTCCATGGGCATAGAACCATACTTGTATAGGAAAGTGGTTGGGGCCAGCCTGTATTTGTGTCCTGTGTATCTATCTTGCCACACCCTGGTTGTGCTGTCTAACTGCAGCAGGAAAGTCGGTATGCTGTAGCTGTGCGTCGTGATGACGTGTGTGTGTACTCCATAACTTTGCTTAATTTCGCGATGTAGGCTGTTCGCGAACGGGTATATGCCCCCTTGGTGAACAAACCCAAAGAACACTGTTAAAATAATGTTTAAAATATACCAGCTGCCTCGCAAGAAGTTCTTGAACCTCCTCTGGTGAGGCCCGTCACTCTCGTTAACGTGTAGGTGGTTCCCGAAGAGGTACACCAGCGGCAGGAGGATCGGTATGATGAAGCGCGCCTCTTGGTGAGGGAACAAAGAGAGCACTGCTACTGGAGTAATCAGAGAGAACAGCATGAGACCTGTGATGCTTTGGATTCTTGGGAGCTTGCTGTATTGCCCACGAATAAATCTGAAAAATTAAGGAAATTCCCATGGATTTTAGTTTTCAACCGACTTCAAAAAAAAGAGGAGATTCTTAATTCGACTGTATGTTTTTTTATGTTTGTTACGGTCTCATAACTTTCGACTGGGTGAAACGATTTTGATCATTCTTTCTTATTTGAAAGCTGGTGTTTCCCGAATGGTCTCATTTTAATTTGGTCTAGTTCTGACAGTGGCATCCATGAGAAAACCATATAAGTCTTAAATCTAGATAGACAAAATGCGCGACAAATGGACGAATAACTCAATATTACGCCAACCGATTTTAATAATTCTTTTTTCATTTGAAAGCTGATGCTGCCCGTGTGGTCCCATTTCAATTTGGTCCAGTTCTGACAGTGGCATCCATGGGAAATCCATATAAGTCTTAAATCTAGATAAACCATATGTGCGACAAATGGACGAAGGGTTTTTTTTTTTTATATTGGCCGTCAAGATGACCTCACTCCACCTGATGAAAAGCGGTCGTGAGGTCCAGATATGAGGTTGACAAGCCCAGTCATTCTAACGAATCACTGGGCTGGCCATCCTCACCTTGAAGGCCTGCAGAAATGCCTTTTCACGCCCCGCTTGAAGAACCCGGGACTATAAGAGGAAGGAAACACATGTGCTGGAAGAGCGTTCCACGTCTGGATGGTACGACAAAGAAACGAGTCACCGAACCTTTTAGTTCGGGCCAGCAAATGTTGAATTGTGTGTGGGTGACGCCGTAGTCCAGCACGCGTGGTACGGGAGTGGAAAGGTGAGGGTGGGATAAGCTGGAATAACTCGTCAGAGCATTCCCCATTGTAGAAGCGATAGAGAACACTTAGCCTGATATAATAATAATTCAAGGGTAGATAGATATAATTCAAGGGTAGTTTGATGTGTGTTAGTTCTGATTATGGGATCCATGACAAAGTAACGGAACTCCTCAATTCTTAGGAGCAATTGGACGATACTTTTTCGATGTATAAAATAAATAAGAACTATTCACTAAAAATCAAGAAATAAACAAATTTTTAACAAAAAAAAAACCATTTTCAAAAAAAACTATTACAGAACAAAGCACTAAAAAGTAAAGAAATAATTGCGTATTCTTCTAAAACTTAAACGATAATATAATGTAGGTACGAGTACAATTATTGTTATTGTTGGAGTCGGTGTCAGCCAATGTAGGTTTGTAACCACCTACATACATACGTAAACGTGATATGTAAGAAATAGGTATATTGCTAGGTATATTGTAGTGTTTCCTTGGCTGACACCGACTCCAACAATAACAATAATTGTACCTTCATTATATTATCGTATAAGTTTCAGAAGAATACGCAATTATTTCTATACTTTTTAGTGCTTTGTTTTGGAATAGGTTTTTTTGAAGTTGTTTTTTTTTTTAATTTTTGCTTATTTATGTATTTATTCTTTATTAGAAAAATTAAATTTGGCTGGCTGACCGCCCAAAGGCATTTTCTACCAGTCCAAACACTGGGCGAAGCAGAAACCTTGGTGTGGCGTTTTGTTACTTTTTCTATCTATGAGTAATATTCTTTAAGCTGAATATAAAAATGTAAGCTGCAACAAGTTATGCTAAGTTTGAGAAAAAGCGCATTGAGTCATGTTTTTCTTTAGATTAGATCTGGGGTAGTCGTTAACTTAGGTACCAACAAAAACGGCCATTTGGCGAAAAAAAATAGTTAAATGTACAATGATAAGATACTAACCTGTAGGTGTGTCCAGCTAGTGTGAAGACTGCCAATATTCCCAATACATTAAACAGTAGTGGTACATTCACAGCTAAGTGCAGCCAGCGTGGATGGAGTCCATGCTGGGTCAAATTCCCCATGTCTGAGTTATACCTCAAGAAGTTTAAAGGAGTCACAACCCAATTATCCCAGGTTAATTTAAAAGACTCTATATCAGCTAATGTCAAATACCCATAATAACATGAATCTATAATGATTAAAAGTAAGATGGTGGGGATACTACACAATATGAGCATAAAAATTCTATAGTGAAAGTCTTTAAGGCCTATCACTTTGGAGCCAAGCCCTCTATGCAACCAGAAAAATATTGGTGAAAATGCAAATCCAACAAATGTTGGTCGGTTAAAGATTCCAATTATAACTAATGTGGACAAAAATAACACATGGTTAAAAGAATGCTCCGGCAAATGTGTTGACATTTTATACAATTTAACTTTCTCTACAGCAGATTTTGCTTGCTGATATTTTTCTTTAAGAAACTCATCATGGTATATTACCTTATCTGATTTAAACATGCATTCAGCCACCAACCACAATAAAACAGAAAAAAATACCATCTCAAAAGAATTTGAGAAACTTCTGCAGCAGTAAACAAATACAACATAAGAGGTGGCAAATATTTTGAGGCGATTCCTAAAATTTTGTCCATAGAGAACACATATTTTGTACAAACAGAAGTCATTAATCAGAGAAAGAAAACAAATAAACAGGCGAGGTATGACCAGCAAATAGTAAGGGGTTCTCAGATCTATGTTAAGATACATTTTGCTGTAAGGGTTTGCTAAATTTATGAATTGTAGTGGAGGTCCTAGTATCATTTTGGGTATGAAAATGTTTCTGATGGGAAATTTTGGATTAAATTCCCATGTCCTAGCCACATCCACCATAAAGACATCACCTGAAAAAAAAATAGGTAAATCAATAAAAAATACCTAGGTACATATAAAATTCTAATGAAATATTTTTTACATTCAATTATTATCTTATAAAACAAGATAACTTAAAGAAAAAGATTGGTCTCCAATAGGTCATTTATTTTATCTGCACACAACTAGGATACAATTGAATGACTAAACTATTTATAGACTCAATTTATTTCAATTACTAAGCCAGTACTATTAAGCCTAAGCCTTTGAAAAATAGAGAGTAAACTGTTTTGGAGTAAGCTACAGATCTAGGCAATAAGTTTAAAAAAAACTATATTAGCTCTTACCAGCGATGACTTCAACATTTTGAAAGAACTCATCAGGGTGTATGTATCCTCGCTGCGGCAGCAAAGTAAGCCCAAACCTTAGCACTACGAGCAACCAGTACGACAGAGGAAGTTTTACAGGATTCCTAAATGAAATCGCTTTTAAAAATTCAGTTTTCAAAAACATATTATCTGCGCGCCTTTTGTGGATGTAATTGTGAACTAACAACTCACTACCATTGGTTATTTGATCTGATAAAACTGATAACAACTCGGAAATGGATCCATTTTTGTTCACCAGAGTTTTTGTTGATTGCTGAAATTTGACATTAGCTCGCTTGACTCTGACACTGACAAGACAAGTGTGTTCCCTTATTCTCTCAATTTTGTATGAGCTAAAAACGAGCTTTTTTGTGGATGTTTTTGTTTTTGCCCCCCAATTCGAAGTTATCGATCGATTTGGTAAATTTGTTTTGATTTTGGTACATTATCCGCTAACGGTAGTATACAATATTTTCATACAAAAAAGCCAAAAGCCTTTAGTTTGTGTGAAACGAATAATTTAGACGTAGGTATTCCATACTAAGATACTTCAAAAATAAAAGAAAATTACCGAATCAGTTGATAACTGTGAAATCGGCATTAGCGATTAAAACTTATCAGGCTATCACTTGGTTGTTGTGCCTCCTATACAGGCTGAAGAGGCAGGTAAGATGACGTAACGAAACTAGTATCGTATTAACAACTAGCTGTTAACATGTTTTTGGAAAGAATATTAAGGCGATTCCCCGCCCAAAGCTTAAGAACTTAAATAAATAATAATAATAAATAAATATCTGGGACAATTCACACCAAGATCATCTGACCTCAAACTAAGCAGAGCTTGTAATATGGGCGTCAGAGACTGATAAACATACTTAAATATTTCTAAATACATACCGTAAAACGCTACTACTTTGCCTGGATTTTAAGGTTTTTCGTAAATACCTTTTGTCTTATTTATGGTAGAGGAGTAACTCAAAGATTCGAAACAAATTTAGGACCTGTCCCATTGTAAATAGAGTCCAAACTATCTGAATCACTTTTTATTTTTGAATTACAAACGGTCAAAGTCCTAGGCAAAGTTGTATCTGTAAAACACAACAATGCCTATTAAGAATTTAAAGCTGTTTTAAGTATATTTAAATATTAATTGATCATTACTTGTACGTATTTAGTCAACCTTTAATATTGTTTTAGAGTTTATATCTTTTCTAGCACTTTTATATATATTTTAAGCTTTCGGCAAAGTTGTGGTAGGTTCCACAAACTTTCCATACAAGTTTAAATATAAATATCCCTGGACATTATTTCACACAGCGCCATCTAGCCCCAAAGTAAGCTAATTAAAGCTTGTGTTATGGGATACTAGACAACGGATAAACATACTTAAATACATTTTTTTTTGTAAATACATACTTATTATACATAGGAGACACCCAGACCAGTACAAACAGACATGTTCATGCACACAAATGTTTGTACTGTGCGGGGATCGAACCCGCGACCTCTGGTGTAGTAGCCAACTTCTTAACCATTACACCAAGTCGGTCGTCAAGCGGCAATTAGATCTTCATTTATTTTTTCAATTTGAAGACTTATACGTATAGCAGAGATTTGTACCTAGAAAATGAGTTCATCTGATTCTGATATGAATTTAACGCCTGATTTTATAAGAGAGGAGGCTAAAGCGGTAGTGGAAAATTAAATTTACTCATTTTTTCTTTAGCTAATTCATGTTCTTATTTTTACTTTCCTTGTATTTGTAATGAAAAGCACAGTGTTTCCCTCGGGTTAAAGACTTATTTAGTCCCTCGAACTATTTGCGCCCTCACTTCGTTCCGGGCGCCAAACCCCGTCTCGGAACTAAATAAGTTAATTTCACCCCTAGATAACTTATTGAAAATTTGAATTTTATAGTCGTTAGTTCGTTATAAACAATAGTTTAATATCGAATGTTATATTTATTAAAACTTAATCTAAACACTATTAGTCCTCTTCTAGTAATTGAGGGTGGAGGTAAAAAGCACCAAGCTCTCTTCGTTTTTGTTTAGTTTTTGCCATGTACCTTAATCAGCTTTAAATCACTGAAAAACTACAAATACAATAGGTATAATGTGAAGAATAAATAAATATTATATGTATTAAGTCCTATTTTCTTAGTTAACTTCAGTATTCTATTGCTCAAATACAAAAACTTTCTCTATAGGACTAAAATTGAAAATGCAAAAAAAAAAACACCTTGATATTAATATAGACAGCGATCAGCTATTACGGATAGTATGAGAAACTTTATTTTTGAAATTTCGAAGTTGGTTCTAGAATTAAAATTGTTATGTATATATGAGCAGTAGAATCACCTCTCGAAAATAAGTTATAAAGAAAAAAATACACTCAGACTGTATGACAAACAGCCGGATCAACAAGTTACAACTTTGAAATAAGGTATAGTAATAAAAGACAATCAACTAAATGATCTCATTTTTACTGTAAGTTTGATAAGATGTGTGACAACCCTAAGCCCAGGCAAAGTTGTACCTCACAAATCAGTGGAACCCTTGACAACATTGCCTATTGCCAAATTTACTTTAAATGAGATTATTCACTAGAAATATGTAAGGTAGTGCAAGAAAGACAATATAGTCTTACCTTTGTTTTATGACGAGAGGGGGGAAGGGTTCTCGGGCTCCCAAGCTCAAGAGGCAGGGGACAGACTCAGAAGAGCCGACGCAGCAACGTCCACCTAAAAGGCAGAACACCCGCGCCGAGGGATCGTCGCGACCCCATGTGGGCCAGACGGATCTCTCCATCATCATTGAGCGGGCGCTTGAGATGCTCCGCGGGCAAAATGATCACAGGGTGGAACTAAGGTTGCCAGAGTGGAACCTCATCTACAGGGAGACGTTGCCAACTGGCCAACGACAAGGACCACGTGATGCTGCACTATTTCTCTATGCCCCGAACCTCAAACATACCACACCACACCCAGGGTCTCACGACACCGCTCTGGGACCGTGCTACCCCACCAAGTGTGGCGCTCCTGCAACCGCCTTGGTTAGGGGACCCGAAGCCCGAAACGGAGTAGTCAAGAGGACACCAGTACACCAACACCCACACGCAATATACCTACACACCACACATCTGAACACAAACAGCAACAGAACACAAAAACACAAACAAAAGATAAAAATAGTTCAACTCAACCTGCACCACCACTAGTGCCGGGAAGCCATGTCGGAGCATTGACGATATGTGGTGGAGGAGAGCATAGATATTGGCTCTACTGCAACTGGAGCAGAGTAGTTGCTGAAATACAGTGTACCTAGTTGTAATACTCTGTTTACATTTAAACACATAGATACGCCTGACATATTAAAATCGGTTAAACGAATTGCTTTAGAATACCACTGATCTCTGGGGTATCTCAGTAAATATTATCAGCCATACAATAGATGTTGCTCCTTTCTTAGCCGTAATCTTTAACGATAGTATTGATAATGGTGTGTTTCCAGACTTAATGAAGCACAGCAAAGTTGTACCTCTTTTTAAATCAGGCAATTAACAGGACCCAGGTAACTTTAGGCCCATATCAATCCTGCCAGCTTTAAGTAAGATCTTCAAAAAAATTATACAAGATCAACTTCTGAACCACTTTCACGAGAACGGTCTCTTACACAGTGATCAATATGGTTTCACTAGGGGTCGTTCGACTACTGATGCTGGTATTGCGCTCCTAAAGCACATCTTCAGGGCTTGGGAGAATTCACAGAATGCTCTTGGTGTTTTCTGTGACTTATCCAAAGCGTTTGATTGCGTCGATCACGAGACTCTCATTCGCAAGCTTGATTTTTATGCTTTGAAAGATACTGCGTTGGATCTTATTTTTTCGTACCTTAGTTTTAGAACACAAAAAGTAGATGGGAATGGTGTACTGTCGTCTGGCTCACCAGTTAAAATGGGGGTTCCACAGGGATCTATTCTAGGTCCTTTTTTATTCCTAGTATTATAAATGACCTTTTTACGTTGAAAACTTTTGTAATATTGTTTTATTTGCAGATGACACATCCTTAGTCTGGTCAGAGGATCCTCCCTTTTCAATGGTGGATGAGGAACTTTACACCCTGTTCCTCACGACACCATAACCACATGAGAATTGAGAACAGAGGCATTAACAATAAAATAATGCTACAATAATGTACTTGATATGGTTTATTTTTCTAATCATGTTAATTATATGTCATTTAGTAAACTATGATCATTAGAATTGTAAGCACTAAGTCAAACCTTAATAAATAAAAAACGATTTCCCAATTTCACATTCCTTCGCATTCACCATCAAAGTATGCAGGAATTAGCATTTTAAAATTGTGGGAGAATCAATGGTTTTAGATATTATATCCAAAGCGACAATACGATTAGGTAAATTTGAATTAGATATATTTTTAACCTATTTTTACATTTTGGTAAACTTAAATAACTCGGCCTCAAACATTCCAAGCAGGAGTTATTTCTAAAGAACTGGGTATGATCTTGGAACAAAGTGGGTCCTACATGGACTGAATGCAGCTGAGGTCATTTAAAAAGAGATCTTGAATTTTACACTTCCAATACATTGAATTTAAATTTAAGTATGATGCCGTTGAACTATCCCAATGCATAAAACAATTGTTGGTACCTTGGCTAACTCACTGTTCTATAAAGCTGCGGGCACGAAGCCAGCGTTTTGCGGCGAGGGAGCGGGAGCGGCGCGTTTAATTCAATGCATAGATATGGAACTGGGCTGACTTCGTGTCCGTGGCCTAACTTTGAGTTCGCAGCGCTAAGAATGAAAGCGGCCACAACAATCCAGTTTTATGCATAAGGGGGGTAACACTTTTTTAAAATACTGTTAGAAAAAGAAGTGTCATAACTGATATCTTGTTCACTAGCGCCGCCACATGAGTCAATTAACGGAACAGACTGCCTAGTGCGAGTTGCACAAAGAGTCTGGAATGTCTTCAACATCTCGCTTTGCGAGCACGAAACGCCACTAGGGCCACCTAACGGCCTTAATGTTTCCCGATTTTGCCGCTAGGTGGCTCTGACCAGACTACGTGCTCGCAAAACGCGATGGTGAAGTCTACTTTGTGCATCTCGTAAGTACTAGGCACTTGGAGACGAAGATACAACAATCCGCTGTGATTTAGTAGGTACACACTTCTACGCGTGGGTGCTTGACCACTAAGTTGGTCGAGCTGGCATAAACCGGTTTCTTTCCGTACGCGTTCTACCTGCCACAATGTCGTTGTTGAAGTTTTGTTTCTGTTACGTTTATTTACTCATGTGGTACCACTCCTGAACGACAATCGAAAATCGTTTATTTTGATACAATACACTCGGGCTGCGCGTTTACCCACGAAGCGGCACATCACAAAATAAATGTACTTTTTGAACAATTCATAATTTTTAGTCATTGAGAAAATTATAATATTCTGTATTACAAATGAAAATGATCAATTGAATTAGTTACCCAAATACAAATTATAATCTTTATGTACCTATGTTCAGTAACATTAATCGAACAACAAAAAAACTATTAAAAACATATGTTTTAGGAAATAATATTCCTATTATTTGCTACCCTATAAGCGCAATACACACTGAGGCCGCCGGGCCGCCGACACAACCCGGCGGCCTATATGAAAAGAATTATGTCAGCAATATGCGCCCGCCGACATGTTGGCGGCTTGCGTACCCCGCTCAGTTGCCCGGCGACACTCGAGCTGTAGTAACGTGCGAGTTCTCATCTCAAGCCGCCGACAAAATTTTACGACTTGCAATGAGTGAAGCCGCCGACAAAAACGGGCCCGGGGGCCCAGTGTGTATTGCGCTTTAGACAGAAAAATTGACTATAAAAATATGTTATATTTATAACATGAATATACAAAATAATACTACATATCGTGTTGTATAAAAACAATAATAAATAGGTTTAGGAAGATATTTACACAAAATATATACATTTTTACTCAGAGTTTTCAGTCTGAAGGGTTTAATTTGTGCAGGTTTTATCGAGGGTGCCAGCCAACAATTACTTGACGGTTCAATCCAGACTCCAGAAGAGGATTTTAACTCTGATAATTATTTTAATGCTTGTTGGTGGCGACCTATTTCAAAATTTGTGGTCAACGTCAAAGTTATTGGTAAAGTTTAAGCTGATAGCAACTGTTAGTTAGTATAGGAATAAACTGCCGCAATGATATTACAAAAAAATAACAAATAGATGAGAACTCAGAGCGCAAATATTTAAAACGATACATATTTTAAATTTACGTTCATTTGCAATCTAATTTACAGATCATTCGCAGATATATACTCAAATCTACGAATGATCTGTAAATATAGAATATGGGGCAATAATTTAATCTCAAATACTAACAACCCAATATCATCATGTTGTTTAAATATCAAGAATATTTATATATCTACAACTACAACCATGATTCGTTATATTATCTTATCACACCGCGTTTTTTATTGTCAAAGACAAATTATTGTCGATTATTTTCCATTCCAACTTATAAGTTTAATATTTTTCAGTAAAATGGTTGCATTAGTGCCCTGGTTAGTACAGGCTCGCGCTGGTGATTTAATTACTGTTGTGTATTAGAGCAATTAATGTTATTTTTTAAGGTTAATGGGAAATAAAGGCTTTCATTTCTAATTATATATATTAGAGCAATTCTAGACCAGCGTTTTTTTTGCGTGTATACGGTTGCATCGACATACACGCTTACACGATCGCTACATTTCGCAAACGCGCGTACACGGGCGTATTGTGGCGTATCACTTGAACCGGTAGTGGTGAGTCAGTATCTTTAAGGACTATACAAGCTTATAAGTCCGTCAATGTTCGTACGAGCTAATCGTGTGGCAAAAGGCGTGTCTGTACGCGCTTACACACGAGTAAGCTTCCAAAAACGAGCGTATACGTGAGTATAAAATGATAGTTTGAAACCAATTCGAGAAATCTAGATAATGTCATGTGTTAGTGATGTTGTTATTAGGGACCTAAAGTACGACATTGGTTGGTGACGTCATTGCAATTTTTTTTCATAAGTCATCTAGATTATTAGATACTATCTTGTGTTAGTGACATTGTATCTTTCATGGTGATCTTGTTATTCGTGTTAGTAAGATCTGTTGCGTATCGGCGACCTAGAATACGCATATGCAAGGTCTTGAGTTAGTCACTATATTGGTGACCTGGGGCCCGATTCTGCTATTTAAAAGCCAATGGAATCGTAATTGAATGGCGTGATTTTGACAGATTTAGTATGGTCTTAATGTCAAAATCGTGTCATTCAACTACGATTTTATTAGATTTTAATTAGCAGAATCGGGCCCCTGGGCTGCGGTCCGATTTAAGCAGAAAGTATTTTTAGCGCGCCTAAAAGCGGAGCCTTCAGAGAGCAAGAGCACAACATCGGCCAGCAACGTCACTGCATAATATGTACTTCATTACTGATCTTGTTTTTGTAAGTCGGCCACTTCAGTGCATATGCAAGCTCCCCCCATGTCCCCGCGGCATGTCCTCGCGGAACTTGTTGCGGTGCGCGTTGTTCTTGGCGTCGTACAGCAGCGCGTGGTCCACGTACGCGTCGCAGGCGTTGCACCACACGGACAGGTCGAGCAGCGACAGCACGAGCGCGTGCGCGGAGGCGCGGGCAATGCGCGAGCATGTGCCCGTGCACGCAGCGCCCGCAGGCCGTCTGCCGTAGGGAGACGAATATAAGGCACAAGCGCGTCAGCCCCCCGATTCAGAAAGAAGTTGTCGACCGATTCGGTAAGTTTGTTTTAATTATAGTAAGTGACCCGCTTAGGTTAATTATATTATGTAATATGTATGTTAGTTTTTAAGATATTTATCTATGGGCCGATTATGTTTAGTTAGGATCTTTAAATGTAATTTGTTGCCTAAAATAAATGATATTCTATTCTATTCTCAACGGTAGCAATCAATATTTTTATACGTTAAAGCCAAAGGCCTTTAGTTTTATAAAAGCTACCTATCTTAAAAACTGAATTAAAAATGAAAGAGAATAACCGAGTCGGTCGATAACTTTGTTCTGAATCGGGGGGCAGGTTGGGATATTCGAATTTACAAGAAGTCCAACCATTTATACAACAGAAAATAATCAATTCAAATTCTTTAACTTGAATTGGGCCAGTTAAGATTAAAAAACAAAAAATATAAACTAAAAACCCTGGGACCCAGAAATTAGTTTCTACACAAATTTATGTAATATGGCTTATTTATTTCTTGAATATTATATATATTATTGGGCATACCAGTTTTGAAAAGAAACCTGCTTTAATTTTCATGATATAATTTAAAAAGATGATTGGATAAATTTAAAAACTTAGCTACTTATTACTTTGTTTATTTCAGCATTTCTTATGTTAAAATAAACAAATTAGAAAAAATGTAATTTCGGACCTTGAAGAAAGCAGGCAGGCTACTGCCAGATTTCTAAATTTGTTTTTTTCTAGTTTTTCTATCTTTAGATACTCAACTATGTACATTTTCTTGGAATAAGAATTTAAACACTAATTCAGTTGACGCATGCGTTCCGCTTGTCAGAGCAAAAAAAAGTTAGAAAGATCATTTGATAAAAACAATAATAAAATTACTCATCAATAAGTCGGTTGAAAATTAAAAGTAGTAATCAATAAACTCAAGCCATAAAACATCGCAAATACTTGAATCAATTCATCCAGCTGCAAGTAAAACAAAAGATAAGTTAAGAAAAATAAAAAATGTACTCACTATGAAACAATGCAGGCACACCCAATTCTCTTCAGTTTCATCGCACTCCACGCACTTGGTCCCCTGTGTGAACTGGACTCCCGGCGGCAGCGCGCGCAGCGAGCCCAGGTGCGCGCACCACGGCATGGGGATCACCGCGAACATCTCGCCGTCCGCTATGGCCTGCATGTTCTCGGCCAGGTAGTCTACTAGGGTGGCTTTCTTTTCTTCCTAGAGGTTTAAAAGGTGTATTTATAATAAAACCCTCGCGCTGGGCCTCACGGCGTGGAGGAGCGTCCCCCGGGTGGCGGATGGGGGAATGGTCGGTAGCACAGCCTAGCTAGCTACCGGTTAAGTCCGATGGACTCGCTGACCAAAGTAGGATGTGGTCCTCCAGCATATCGGGGGTTGTGCGGTAGGCTAACACCCTCCCCACAGAAAAAGACAAAACGTTACGAAACCGATAATAAGAAAAAAAAGATCTGATCTCAAAACTGACGACTTACGGCATGGACTAATGGACATACGCACAGCCTCATGGAATGTTAGAAGTTTGTATAGACCGGGCGCCATATACCAAGTTTCGAAAGAGATGCAAAACTACAGAATTGGCATAGCAGCCCTGCAGGAAGTAAGGTGGCCTGGAAATGGAGAGTGTGAACTAGAAAGCGGGCACATACTATGTTATAGTGGGTCGGATACCAATAGACATACCAACGGGACAGGCTTCCTTGTAAATAAGCAATTGCTGCCCGGTGTTCTCCAGTTCAATCCTACCTCGGATAGAATATCTACGCTTCGCATTAAAACCAGATTCTTCAACATCACCTTTGTGAATGCTTACGCCCCAACAGAGGTATCTGATGACGACACCAAGGACAAATTCTATGAAGAGTTGGAAGATGTATATGATAGTATCCCAGACTACGATGCAAAGATCTTACTAGGAGATTTTAATGCAAAAGTAGGAAGAGAAGAGGCGTTTATGCCCACCATTGGAAGGCACAGCAAGCACGAAAGATCTAACGATAATGGAATCAGACTGGTAAACTTTGCTTCGTCAAAATCGATGGTTATCCGAAGCACGATGTTTCCTCATAGAGATATTTACAAGGGGACATGGAAATCACCGGACGGAAAAACAGTAAATCAAATAGACCATGTTCTCATTGATAATAGACACAAAAACACTATAGAAGATGTTAGAACATTCAGAGGCGCTGACTGCGACAGTGACCATTACATGTTGGGAATAAAAATTAGAGCGAAAATCAGCGTCGCTAAAAGAAAAGTAGCCCGGGGAGTGAGTAACATTAATATAGATAGCATCAAAAATGAGGACACACGTAGAACTTTTCAATTGGAATTAAGAAATAGATTTCAAGGTCTAGAAATGGCAGGTGATATCGAGGAAACATGTGTAACCATACAGAAAACAGCCAAGGAGGTCGGATTAGAAATCCTAGGAAAGAAAAAAGCAGGCACGAGGAAACGGGGTTGGGTGACGCCGGAATGCGAAAGGTTGCTGAAAGACAGAAGAAAACTTAAACAACAAGCTGAACAGGATGGAAGATGGAGAGAGGAGTACGAGAGAGTACGGAAAAGGACCCGGAGCGCAATAAAATCGGCAAAGAAGACGCACATGGAGGACATGGTGCGCGGGATGGAAGATCTTATTCGAGTAAATGAAAGTAGAAAGTTTTACCAGGAAGTCAGGAATGCAAAAAAGGGCTACCAACCTACAGGGCAGATACTAGAAGATGACAATGGTAACCTCGTCGCAGACCAGTCAAAGATTTTGAACATGTGGCGTGGATACTTTCACGATCTTTTGAACTGTACACCACCCCAGGAGTCCCCAGCACTCACTGAAGGACACAATCATGAGGACATACCACCGCTAAGCTTCGAGGAAGTAAGGGATGCCATTAGAAGGCTAAAAAATAATAAGTCCCCCGGTATTGACAGCCTTCCGGGAGAAATCTGGAAATATGGTGGTGCAGAAGTTCACTCACTAATTTACGCCCTCATGGTTAGAATTTGGGACGCAGAACAAATTCCAAAACACTGGAATGTAGGGGTTATATGCCCTGTTCACAAAAAGGGCTCTAGGAAAAGGTGTGGGAATTATCGAGGGATTGCCCTATTACCAACCGCATATAAAATCATGTCCTACGTTTTGCTAAAGGGGCTGGAGCCATATGCCGAGACCATTGTAGGTGATTACCAGTGTGGCTTTAGGCGCAATCGTAGTACAGTTGACCAAATTTTCCTTCTACGTCAGCTCATGGAAAAGAAATGGGAATATGCGCAGGACATCCATTCTTTATTCGTGGACTTTGCAAAGGCCTACGATAGTATTGATCGTACTACCCTCTTTGATATCCTGAGAAACTTTAACATACCGACCAAACTGGTGAACATGGTGGTGGCTACAAAGGAGAGTCGGGCGGTGGTTCGAATAGGAGCGGAACTCACCGCTTCATTTGAAATAAAGACTGGCTTGAAGCAGGGGGACGCTTTATCACCTATGCTATTTAACTTAGCACTGGAGCATGTCATAAGAACAGTGATAACACAGGATGGCGGAGTGCAGTTGAATGGACAGCATATGGTGATTGGTTATGCGGATGATCTTGCTCTGCTGGGAGAAAGACAACAACAGGTCATCCAAGCCACGGAAACGCTTGCGCAGGCAGCAGAAAAGATCGGTCTCAGGATAAACCACCAGAAAACTGAGTACGTCCACATCAAAAGGTACAAAAATGTCCGGGAACCAAGAAGGAACCTAAAAGCCGGAGGGGTCACGTACAAAGGGGTCGACAGATTTAAATACCTGGGCTGCACTATAACGGATACCAACACCAGGGAAGAAGAAATAGACACAAGAATCCAAAACGCCCTCCGTTGTAGTGCAGCTTTGCATAAGGTTTTGATGTCGGGGCTACTCAGCAGACGTACAAAAATCCGTATTTACAAAACGGTAATACGGCCAATCCTCATGTACGGATGCGAGACTTGGACATTGACCCTTAAAGAAGAGACCAAACTCCGAGTGGCGGAAAGGAAGATTTGGAGAAAGATCCTGGGACCAGTGCAGGCAGACGATGGTACTTGGAGGCGACGGAACAACATAGAGCTCGAGGACCTGGTGGGTGAGCCGAACATCATTGGCGAGATCAAGAGCCAAAGACTTCGCTGGCTCGGTCACCTGGAGCGAATGGATGAAGATCGTGGAGTGAGGAAAGCGTACGTGGGACGACCTAGTGGGCGGCGACCGGTGGGTCGCCCCAGGTACCGCTGGAAGGATGAGGTCCTAAAGGACTTGCGCGAGCTCGGTGTGGATGACTGGCAGGAGGTGGCGCAGGATAGACCAAGATGGAGACGCTTGTTATCGGAGGCCAAGACTCACTTCGGGTCGCTGCGCCAGTATAGTAAGTAAGTAAGTATTTATAATAAAATATGTGGTCCTGTTAAGTCGAAAGTGATAATAACGTGTTTAAATGCATGCTGGGCTATTCGCTAACTTCGGCCACAAGAAAACAGCGGATTTGAAAACGATAAATATTATTGGACGTCTAACAGCCGGTATTCACTTTGCTTGATGCGAGTGCAGGTGACTAGTAGGAGATATTAATTAGTGCAGGTGTGTAGTGCAAGTAGTGTCCGATTCTGTTTAGTGGATGTGTTTAGTTGCTGTGTTTAGTTTATCTCGGAAACCTTTAAATTTGTACCTAAGGTCTTTACAATTTAAAAGAAATAAATTTTTACATACTCCTGCACACATTTTTATGGTAAATCTTCCGTCTACTTTGCCATTTTACGCAAGTTTTGCAAAACGCTAAACACTAACACCTGCTGTCCAGACGTGTTTAGTGGCAGGCACGCGGCGAGTGAGGGGAATGGGAGGCGCGCTGGACGAGGCCACTCGTAAAACAATAGAACACGCTTCTAATCTCTTTACTACGCAGGTTACTAATCACTTGCACTAATCTATCGGTGTCTACACGTGTTTTCTACTAACACTAATCACCTGCACTAACTAGTTAACTAAGCAAAGTGAATACCGGCCTTTAATCATAAAAACTTAAACAGTGCTTTACTAAAGTGAAAACAGTGTTAGGAGACTGTTTTTCATAGGAACTTCATGGGACCCTTATTCATAGGGAGGGGGTAATCTTCATTGGCTAAAAAGTTATCAAAAAGCAAGCAACTACGAATCGAGTCACATTGCAAGTTAGGGAATAAGGAGGCCAAATAACTAGAGTTGAACCATCAGCGGGAGCATTCGCTTGAAATGAAACAATCCAATATTCGAATTCGAGCATTACCTCTCAAGTTGCGCATATTATTTTCATTTTACATACACATTGCTCTTAAGTCATCGTAAGATAAGTTCCAAGTTTAAGCAATAGAAAAAACATGGAAAACCTTTAACAATCAAATTCGCGTTTATAAAATACACACCTTTTTACTGGAACCAGCTTCACATCTACTGGAACTGCCTTCTCCACATTGGCTAGGCTGACTTCCCACTTTGTCTTCACTTTTCTTATCACATACATCTTTCGAGCTCCTTGGTTCATCTTCATCATCAGTACCGCAATGTATGCCGTCATCACATTTCGGCCTGTCTAGGCTAAGATTCGCCATGTTGCTTTCTAAGGAACCATCTAACTGACATTTAGAGTTTGTAGACTTCATGGATTCATCTAGAGAGCTTGTGGAAGATGATTCTGCGAGTTTTTCAGACTCGCTTGTGGTGTTCTGATCATCTGTTACAGTGAGTCCTCGGGAAGGCAAGGGTTCTCCTAGGACGTTCTCTATGGGTAGAGCGAGTTGGAATTTTAGACTCTTCCAGTACTGTTTGTGGGTTGTGATGACGTTGTTGATGGATTCGACCGCAGACCAGTGGCAGGGCCTGGGGATGAAATAGATCGGAAAGTATTGATTTATCATACCATATTCCAACACTTTTCATAGTTTATTGTCGTAGTTTTTTTTCAAATTGTAGAGAATTTTCGAGCTTAGTTTGAAAAGAACAACTCATAAAATTCAGGGAGACACAGTTTGTAACCTGTGGGAACGGTAGTTGTAAGAACTTACCTAGGATCATGTGGATAGAGCACAGGATCGCCCAGCAAGGCCTTGGTGCACATGGTCATGGCGTAGGAGATGCTGGTGACGTTGTAGCCGCCTTCCAGGCATAGGATGGTTCTGCCGCCCGCGAGTCCGTGCAGCAAGTGAGTCATGCGCCCGTAGCATTCGGGGGACACTTTGCAACCTGTGGGACCGATAGTTAGTAAGAACTTAATTTATAACGAGGTATCTTATATAGTCATCATAAATAGTAAAGTATTAATGTTTCGATTTTTGTTCTTTGAAGACATCTGAATTACAGAATTGATTTCGAAGATTTTTAGTAGAAACAGTATTTTTTTAAATACGTCAGTGACAATCAAGAACACGGACTGCCTGATGGTAAGCGGTTACCGCAGCCTATGGACGCGTGCAACACCAGGGGAATCACTCGCGCGTTGTCGACCCCGCAAAAACCTTTTCAAACCCTACTGGAAGAACTACTATAACTCATTGGGAAAACCCCGGCAGGAACCACTTGTCAGTTTGGGATCCTTGACAATCCGGGTCGCACGCCTCTGGACCGAGTCAAAAGGACTTAGTTGATATCCAGGTGCTCCTGCCCAAAGGTGACAACAGTACTCCACGTGTGGCCTGAAGCAGTCTTTGCCTAAAAGTGAAGTACTGATCGCCCTGTTTAGCACACCGAGCTTTTTGGATACAAACTTCGCCTTTTGTTCCAAACGACTCCGAAACTATACGTCACTAGATATGGTACTCAATACTATTCGATAAGGTAAGGGTAGTGTTCTGTGACTGGGGAGCTACAGTAAAAGGAGTTTTTTTTAGCGGTAAACGCGCAAACTTGTGTCTTTGTGGGGAGGGGTTGAACTGGACTAAGTTGCCTCAATCCAAGATTCAGCGCAATCGGAACGTATAGCTAACTACATTTTCGTCTAATAAATGGATATTTATATATATGATAAAGCGAATCAAATATCTTCTGACAAATATGTTATTAACTACAGAAGAATTATTCATTGCATGACTAAACCGCTTTTTGGCTCTAGGGATTAAATTAAATTAAAAAAAAATCCTATAAAATAAAAGTTGAAAATGTCAGTAATTCAATTAATATGGCATATCAAAAGACATTTCTTCGTACCTCCAAGCGGGTCCCCGACGCAGGCGTCGAACCCGGCGGACACGAGCACGAGTTCGGGCGCGAACTCGCGCGCCACCGGCAGCACCACCTGCGCCAGCGCAGACAAGTACTCCGTGTCGCCCATGCCGCGCTGGGAGACAAAGGTATTACATTTACAATATGCAGATCTATACTTATTTACAAAGTCTCAAAGTAAACAAATATTAACTATAGCTTGCACACTTGAATCGAGCTAATGCCAATTTGGAACGAGTTTCGCACGAATGTCTCCATACTCCAAGAACTTGGCATAAAGCAGCGTCTGTTTTCCATAATACAGTCACGTTTCCAGACGCGATAGCCTGTCCATAGAGCGCCTTATCGTCCAAGGGAAGGTAGAAGGCACCAGACCGCGCGGGAGGTCACCTACACGTTGGACCGATCAGATCAAGTCCACTGTGGGCGAGTCCATTAATGAGTGCTGATGGATGCTGTCAAGCCGATAGAGATGGCGAGGCATCGTGCAGCGTGTTCTATCTGCCCCCTCCACTTCCACGACTACATGACGACCACGACCGCTCTGTCAAGAGTGTTTCCATGAAGAAGAAGAAGAATTCCAATTTTAATAGGTTTTAAGCTTTATCAACGAGGGTATTAATTTCTTATCTACACTAAAATAGTTTCACCATTTTTCACTGAGTATGCTACGTTTTCCTTACGGCATAAACCGGTATATCACGGGTCAGACTTACGCAATAAGAATTGTATCCTTTAGAACTTTTAGAAGGATATAATATCATATAAATTACTGTAAAAAGAAAGATAACTACAATCATAACCAGATAAATACAACAAAACATTATTTCTGCCTACTCACCTTATTCCAAGGAATGTTGACGTTGAATCCTTCCCCTCTCCCCTCACCGACTGCCGTGTAGTCGGCGTCCTTTGAGTGTGGGAAGAAAGTTCCGTTGTCGTAGCGGTGGATAGAAATGTATAGAATCTGAAAACAATACTTACGACTATAGGGAATGAATAGACATACGTTTTCACTTTTTGCTTTTAGCTATGTTTATACAATATGCGTAATGCATATTCCATGTAAGTGTATTTTTATGTTACATTTTGATTAAATCATCTGATGAGAAGGCAGAAGAAGCAGACTGGCTTCACACGATAAGTTTCAAATTCACGTGCAAGCCAAGCATGTGATGGTAAAATTAGGTAAGTAACTAATTTGTATAGGTACCTAAACTTGACTTTTGTTACAGAGTGATCCTTCTGTATGCTAGTAATATAGCTTATTCTGTGGGACTACTTGTTTCCCTCCTATGATGCACAACACAACCTATTCCAGTATCAAGCCTTGCTTCTGCAGAAGTATCTTGCTTCGCTGGGGAACCCTGTGGGAGACCTACATTTGGCAGGAGAAGTCTCAAAGCTACGAATGCTGAAAAATCCTACCTTATCATCTCTATAAGTTATCCTCTGCGTGCCATTGCCATGATGCACATCCCAGTCAAATATCAGCACCCTCTTCAAGCCATGAGCTTGTATCGCGTAGGCGGCGGCGGCAGCGGCGTTGTTGAGGAGGCAGAAGCCGCTGGGAGTATCCTCGTCGGCGTGATGTCCCGGAGGACGGACTACGCATACACCTGAGCCAACAGTACCGGAGAGGACTGCGTCTACCATCTGTGGGGACGAAGGGGATTATGACATTTGAGACAGAAAAAGCTATGCTAAGTGTTTTTAGTTTCTTTTTTTACCTAAAACGATCTTAGAGAATTACAAATAGAAGAATTGTTATATTTGGAAAATAATTAGTAAATGTCTTCTATGAGCAACTTCCACTCCTTGAGTGAATTTTTGCATTACAGGTTTTTTAATGAAGTTCTCATTTGAGAAAATATTTCTGAGAAGAGTATTCGCCTGCAACTAGAGATCGCTGCCAGTGGCTTCGGTACAGCAGTTCGTTCTGATGTCCATGCGTGATATTGCTCAAGCGTGTGCATTACATCGGAAGATCTTCCCGACCAATACAAATATTTGCCGAAACAACCGTGGTTCGACAGAATTTGCACCACCCTGTGGGACAGCGATCCATGTCCTCTTCCGATTCAATCTATTGAAATTGGACGGATCCCTGCAATGGTCCAGTGACCAGCCGGCGGCTGTTCTATCTTGCGCTACAGTTTTTCCGAAAGGGTTAACGCGTGAGATAGCATTGACAGTAGAACGACTATTTCAGAACCCGTAGTGGCAGTCGGCTAGGTCTGTTCCCGCTGTGATCAGGTGCTGGTTAATGCGGGCAGCAAGTATTCGCTCAAAGAGCTGGACCATTTCGTCTAGAAGCCGAAGGGGAATCCTTTGGCCTACCGTCTTTCTCAAGGGTACAAGGTCCCTCCTTTCAGATGATTGAAAAGCGACCTGCTTCAAGGCAGGCATTAAGGAAACCCCTAAAGCGGCCTGAGAACTGTTTCAAAGCAAGCGAAGATATTCCATCCGGTCCGAACGCCTTGGTTTTGGTGCGCATGCGTTTCACAGCAGCATTAAATTCCTCGTCACTAATACAGGGAGTTGCACTGGGTCTTTGTTCTCTTCGGAATGGCGCCATTGGTGGCGACTGATGCTCTGTTTGTTCCGCGAATAGAGACGCAACCACTGCGGTCAGCAGGCTGGGCTGGAGAGTTTCTGTCACAGGCGGTGTTAAGTTGCAAAGTTTGCTACGTACCATTTTGTACTCTCGGTTGAGACTTCCCAGCAGTTCATCCCAAGCAAGTGCCTTAGCTTCTTTAATTGCCACCTTCAGAGTGGTTTTAGTGGCTCGGTACTGCGCTCGTAGCTGTGCTTCAACGGGTTCTTCTCGAACTTTCTTCCTGCGGTATCTTGAATAGGACCTTCTTGCTCGGATATTGGTTATTCTAAGGTCGGCTAGTTCATGTGACCACCAATAAACCTGGGTGCTATGAGACCTTTTTGCAACTCTAGGCGATGCAGAGCCACAGATACTAGCTATTTCAGCTCCTTCATATTTATGGTGATTTTTCTATGAAGAAATAAACAAGATGCTAAATACTATACACACATTTAAATATTTGCAAGACTGCACTCTGAAATTGTAGATGAAAACTTTATACCGTGTTCATGCAAATAAATTAATATAATTATGAATGATTAGAAGTAACGATAAAAATGATAGCAATGATTTAGTTTCCAATGACAATTTTACCTGTAAAACGCAGCCGGTGGCAACCCTGGCGCTCTCCAGCGATTCAGGATGGAAGTAAACTGAATCAAACGCTTCCTTCTGGCTATTCAGGTCTCTGAGTTTCGTTGTTGATAATTCCTTGAGTCTGCAAATTGTGATATAAACAAGAATTGATATCGGAATCTATTTGATTCTAATTTTATCAATTGGCCGCAAAATTTGAGGACTAGGTATGTTAGTTTGTGGTGAACCTAAAACAGCCTTATGGATGGTTAATAAAGAATAATCCAAAAAATTGCGCATTGTATGTACGTTTAATTCAAATTAAAGTTCTGAAGTTTGAATTGGATTACCGAAACCATAAAGCTTTTAATTAATTTTATTTCACGAAAAAATTGTTGTAAGCCGGTTCCTTTTGAATTATATTGCTAAATCATTTACATGAAGTTATCATAACCTCTTATGTATTAGAATCGATACCAAAAGTAAGTACTTCGGTATAAGTACTTTCTTAGGACATTTATGAACGTACTACACACACATATTACGATTTTTTTTTTTAATGTATAGGCATTTTCAGTTCACCGCATATTTGTCACCTATTGAGATGTGTCGTAGTGTGCACGGCGAGTATCTCCTGGTCCGTAGCGGGCCGCGCCGCGACGTGCTGCAGGCGGTCGAGGAGAGAATAGTCGCGGAGCCGCTCGTGGATACGCATTATTCGTTCCGGGCATTCTACGTGACCGCTGCGATGTTCAAACATTAAATAAATAAATAACCGGGACAAATTACACCAAGATCATATGACCCCAAACTTAGCAGAGCTTGTACTAAGACTGATAAACTTACTTGAATATTTCTAAATACACACTTTTATAGATAGTAACACCCAGACACACAACACAAATGTTAGTCACACGAATGTTTATCATGGGTGAGGATGGCACCCACCACCTCTGCTAAAAGATCGCTGCATTGTACCAGCAGGCCTTTCGAATTCAGCTAAAACAACCGTGTTAACTCGACATAAGAAACTTAATATATAAAAAACACTTATTGCTTTCAACAGTACAAACATCGTAAAACATAAAAAAATCACTGAAAGCAATTGGAAGTGGTTTAGCTTAACAACATTTGGCGGCAAGCAAGCGTCTTGACCGTATGAAGGTAAGTGATTAACGCAGCTTATGAAAACATTCAACACCAGAGGAGTCGCTCTGACTGCTGACTATGTAAAGGAACTTTTTTGTAGTTAGCAATCAAACTCAAACTCAAATAACTTTATTCAAATAGACTGTATCAGTAATTTCAAATCGTCAAATTTACAGCAAAATATACTAAATAATAGACATAAATACCATAATAATATGGATATGTAAATAAACAGTATACAGACATAATGCGACTCTACCACCGCGTCGGAGTTGTTTCTTGCTGAGAAGACCCGGCGAGAAACTCAGCAGTTACTCTTTTAAACTTGTTTTGGGTTTACAACAGGCGTTACAATGGCACGATAAGCTGTATTTTACTTTTTAACCCCCGACGCAAAAAGAGGGGTGTTATAAGTTTAACGTGTCTGTGTATCTGTGTATCTGTCTGTGGTATCGTAGCTCCCAAACGGATGAACCGATTTTCGTTTAGTTTTTTTTGTGTCATAGATAATTTTATCCCGAGTGTTCTTAGCCATGTTTCATGAAAATCTGTTCAGCCGTTTGAAGATCATCAGGTCTTTTCTAGTTGATGAGGGGATATGACTAACTTCCTTATGCCCGATCAATTCGAAATTTGGTACCGTGTTACTTCAATGATATTGAAAGTATATGGTAAGGTAACCATGACCTGATCAGCCGTTTGAAGACCATCAGGTCATTATTAGTTGATGAGGGGATATGACTACCTTTCATATGTCCTAATGATTTAAAATTTGTAACTGTGTTACTTCAAACTCAACTATTTAATCACTTTAAATACCTTCCTAATATTTTACCTACTTTAAAAAGGACAAAATAAAAGTAAAATTAAAAATTTTAAAAACCACCGACACAAAAAATAAACTCCAAAAACTAACAAATAATATTTTAAATTCACATGTAGGTATAAGGTAAGTTCAACTATTTTTATTTTCCAAGCGTCGCGTCCCGTCGGGGGACCGCTAAGTCAGAAAAACAGGTGTAGTCGCAGATTGCAAGAAAAGAATTTACTCCGAAAATTCGCAAAATCGACACAACCGTCAACGTAGTCTGCCCTCACGTGTCTGCCCGTTCGAGTCGCCGCACTTGGTATCACCCACCCCTGCGCCGCATACCGCACACCGAGCTCGCAGCACGCGGCATTACGAAGAAGACTATGTACCTAATTCGTAATAATTAATTAGCTGTTGTTGGAAAAATACTTCATAAACTTGAGCGGTCCCCAGACGCGACGCGACGCTTGGAAAATAAAAATAGTTGAACTTACCTTATACCTACATGTGAATTTAAAATATTATTTGTTAGTTTTTGGAGTTTATTTTTTTTATTATTTAAGAAAATACTTACGGTTCACATATATTTTTGTGCTTCAACATGGCTTGGTCGTAGATATAACCTACAGCGTGTTGCGGTAGTGTTAAGTCAGTCACTGAAACCAATTTATTTTTATTGAACAATGAACAATATGGAAGGTGCCGTAATAACACTTATCAAAACGTGATTCAGTTATAAATGTGGCGCAATTCAGTATTTGCAAGATGGTTGGGTCAGATCTGCGGTAAGGCATGGTTATCTGATCTGGCTTTATCTGATCACACAGCGCAAGTCACAAAGTGTCCTGTTAGGAGATCATGCACGTTGACTTATTGGTTCTCCGAAAAAAGAGACTTTAGCGAAGAGAACTTAAATAAATTTAAAAACCATCTTCAAAGTTTATCTTTCAGTGACGTGTTTGAGTCATCTAATGCTCCAGAAGCTTTTAAGTCATTTTATGATATCTTTAAGTTACTGTATGATCTTTGTTTTCCTATTGTTAGAGTTAAAAACCTAATAACAGGAAGACCTAGGTGGATCTCGGACGGCATTCGAAAGGGTTGTAGGCGCAAGCGAGAGTTATTATGGCACTGTAGACGATATCCCAGCTCAGGAAATAAAGATAAGTTCATGCAATACTCAAAGAGACTTAAGAAAATTATATTATTAACAAAAAAGGCACAAAATAATCACTTCATAAATACGGCAAAAAATAAGTCTAAAGCAACATGGACTATCATCAATAGGGACAAAAACCGATTTCCTGCGGAGAAAATCTCTATTCAACAGAATGGACAAACAATAAAAGACCCTAAATTAGTTGCTGAAACTTTCAACGACCATTTTATAAACCAGGTTACTCCTTTATGCCACTCAAGTAAAATAAAACTCATGAATGGTGCCAACACTAAGATCACTCAATCCTTCTTTATGGCTCCAACTATACCCTATGACATCTACAAGATTATAAAAAATCTGAAAAACACTAACAGTTGTGGTTATGATGGCATAGCAACAATGGTTGTGAAATATGTGGCGGAAATTATCACTCCCATTCTTAGCTTCATAATCAACATAAGCATAGAGAGTGGATACTTTCCCGAATAATTAAAATTATCAGTCATAAAACCTCTCTTTAAAAAAGACAATAAAATGGATATTAATAATTATAGACCTGTAGCCCTCATCCCAATTTTCTCTAAAATCATAGAAAGGGTAATTTTTAATAGAATTAACAACTTTCTCACCCACTTTGACATATTAGCTAAAGAACAATTTGGATTTAGGAAAAACAAAGATATTAATATGGCAATATTCAACTTAGTTAGCAAAGTACTTTCTTGCATAGATACAAAAATTGCCCGTGAGCGCACTTTATATGGATATGACCAAAGCCTTCGATCACGTAGATCATGAAATTCTGCTCAAAAAATTAAAATGTATGGTGTAAGAGGTAATGTGTTGGATCTTTTGGCATCTTATTTGACTAACAATCTTATCAAATCAAATCTTATTTGACAGCAAGTCACTTGTGTCAGTCAAATATGTTCCATATCAAAAGTTGATAAAAGTTTTTATTCTGATAGAAAACTGGTAAAGTATGGCGTCCCCCAAGGTAGCATTCTGGGGCCATTACTTTTCTTAATTTATATCAATGACATGCCTGAAACTACTGATCATCCAATGACTTTATTCGCTGATGATAGTACTATATTATTTACCAGTAAAAATTCAGAATCATATGAAACGGACATAAATAACACTCTCTCAAATGTTTTTAACTGGCTAATTTCTAATAATATTAAAATCAATTTAAGTAAGACAAATATTATGACATTTAAACAATACACTGATAAATTAACTATGGACATTAAATTTGAACAATCTAAAATAGAAAACACGAATAAAACCAAATTCCTGGGTCTTTGGGTAGATAATAATAAATAAATAAATAAATATCCCTGGACATTATTCCACACAGCGCCATCTAGCCCCAAAGTAAGCTAATTAAAGCTTGTGTTATGGGATACTAGACAACGGATAAACATACTTAAATACATTTTTTTTTGTAAATACATACTTATTATACATAGGAGACACCCAGACCAGTACAAACAGACATGTTCATGCACACAAATGTTTGTACTGTGCGGGGATCGAACCCGCGACCTCTGGTGTAGTAGCCAACTTCTTAACCATTACACCAAGTCGGTCGTCAGTCGACGGATAGCTGTAAACCATTCTTTAGGTCACTTAAACTACTGACTTTGCCCTCAATCTACATACAAGAAATATGTTTATTTGTAAAAGAGAACTGGACATTGTTTGCTAAACTGAAGAGTAAACGTCACAAAAATAAAATCTGTTCTGAAATTCATAAGACATCGTTGTTTACAAAAAATATCACAGGCATGGCACCACATATTTTTAACAAGTTACCACATAGCATAAGAGAGAAGGATGATGTTATCTCCTTTAAGCAGGCATTATTTAATTTTCTGACTGAGAAGGCATACTACTCTATTGACGAATTCCTTCTGGACAAATTAACTAACAGGTACTAACAAGAAATTGAATAATGTAAAAATCGGTGTTATGAACATTAATGTAAACTAAATGATTAACTCTGTTTTTAGGTACTTTACTATTGCACGCCACCTATTTGGCTAACTGTAGCAGGACAACCTAAACTTAAGACCCATCTTTGTATGAATACCTACGGTGGCAATAAATATATTTGACTTTGACTTTGACTTTACGTCAGATCTGCGGTGAGTCCACTCTAGGGTAATCTCAGTCTGAAGGATTCCTCGGCCTTCACCCCTTGACTATTTACTCTCAAAATGAAACTTTTGTCTGTAGTTATAAAAAAAAACCTAATTCACATAATACCTAGTCTAAGTCTATTGATTTTCTCCATTAACATCCGTTTCGTCTCATTATCTTGCAGCGGATAGCAGTCCCTCGTGGCGAACTTTTCAGGTCTAGTTTCGTCTCCCTCCCACCGCACTGAAACCGTATGCTTCTGTTTCTGTCTGTCGCACACGTTGGGGATCGTGTCGTCGATGCTATACGTAAGTTGGTAGTTGTAGCAGCGCCAGTAAGGTTTGTGTGCGTAAATGCAGTTCAGGATTGTTTCTCGTATTCTGTAAGGAAAAAAATAAATGGTCATAAAATGACAATACATATCATTGACAAAGCAAAGCTTCCACTACAAGTAGCAGACTGATAAGCAAACAAACTTCAAGAGCGTTAGCTGGAGGTGGATCGAAAACCTTGCATTTTGTAAGATTTTCGTGATTATTTCATTGAATTGAAATTAAACCTAAATGTTTGCTCTATTTTTGTGTGCATAATACTATTTAAAAACACATTGAATTGTCTAAAATTAGTTATTCGCCAATTATTTGCTAAATTAAATAAAAATATTTTTTTTATAATTGATAAGACACTTAAAAATTTGCTATGGCATACACAGTTAAAGTTATAATTATGAAATTAAAGGTGCATTCAATAATAAAGCGATAATATAAACTTAATTTGAATTTTATTAAAAAAAAAAACATTCAGCTAAATAATCACGAATACTTTAAACAAATGCGACGTTTACGATCTACCCAAACGCAAAAAGCACATAATAACACTCATCAACAAAATAAACACTTATTTCATTTCATATTATGATTGTTCTTGATGGAGCTCGACTCCACAACCACTGGCGCTACAGGTAGGATCGCTACTACCATTGCGCCAACGGCCAGTCAAGAAATTGCAAAGTGTTTACTTGTCCTTAATTCTATTTAGGTCAATTTTACACCCTCGTTAAGTTTTTGCAAATTACAAAAATAATAATTATCTAAATCACTGACATACTAAATCTGTGACGTCGCAATAACGCTTGCACGTACAAAATCTACAAGGTAATTTTAACTAACTTAACCCCAAAAGTTTTTTTTGGGTTCGAATGCGTATACTTACGAGTCGCTAGGCTCCGTCAGATGTTGCAGCACAGGCGGAGCGTGCCCCAACAAAGTGCGCAGCGTGAGCGCGGCGCCCTCCGCCAGCGCCGCCGCGCAGTAGCCGCCCTCCAGCACCGCGCACACGCGCGCGCACGCCGACATCAGCATGTGCGTGAGCGACGCGTAGCACGCAGGGGTCACTTCCATTTCACCCTGGATGATAATTTTTTTTTCATTAATGGTACTGGAAAAACAGTTCACATTTCTATGAATTACAGTCGCCGAAATCTAATAGGCCCGTTTTGACAGCTAGCGAAGTCCGTAGAATGTAACTCCGCAATACTCAGCATAAAAACTTAGAATAAATAAAAAATAATTATTTAGTTTTTGCGTTAAAATAAACACTTAATTAAAGGGTGCGGTAATTGAATGATATGTCAGAAAATATTTTAGGTCTTTTATATTATCACGCCATTCCGAAGAAATATGATACTTTGAATCATTTCGAAACGTCTCAAAAACAGTTACGTTCTCAGGTCTCTTTTTTTTAATAATAGTGATGTAACCAATTCCTTCCTAAAACCGGAAGGTTTGTTCACCGGTACGAATCGCTTCCACATAAAAATATTATTTTAACTTAATAAACACTGATTATTCTGCTCAAATATCAACAGCGTGCAAAAGTGCGTGAGTAAAGAAATCATTACCAATATAGATACAACAATCCACCAACCGTTGATGCAGTTTACGCATAATTATGTTCATCGGTCTTATCTTGTAAGTATTTGTAATTTTATTGTAGACCATAATACACATACTATAGCTACTTTTTTTTTTGTAAAATGAGGCCTTAGAATAAAAATCAACAGCCGAAGCTGGCTGACGCCTGTCCGGGAATCAGTAATCAGGTTATCGACGGTGGGCTTCACTCACTAGGGATGTGAGTGAAGCCGCGATGACAGGTGTCAAAACGGGCCTATTAGATTTCGACGACTGTAATTAGGATATTGAATCATCGACTGAAACACCCATGTATCAATACAATTAGCTTTAGCTTATTTCAAATTATATTTCACCTTATTCAGATAAAACCGAAAGGGACATTACAACGATTACCCAATATCAACAAGATTCACCAGATGCATTACATTCAACATACAAATAACATTATAAACAGCTTATTAAAAATGATGATCACGATACAAGCATGTACCTACATAGACGTCAAAGTCTGTCATATACCGGCTGATTATTTAGGAAAATCATATGGCATACTCAGTATAAAAACTTCTACGATAAAACTATAATAATTACATTTAGAAGTTAAACAACACAAATTTGTGGCATAATAAAAGCCACAGTACATTTTCTACTACATATTATTTTGCCATATAATTTTCCTCACACTATAAAAAATTACCAGGTACACATAACATCTATCTAGAAATATATATTTGCATAGACAGCAACACCCAGATATTGAGCAACAACTAATATCCTTCACATAAATGTTTCTCCAGTGTGGAGTGAATGCATGACCCTTGAACGCTCACTTGACTGACCAAATCTAGCGTCACTTAACGCAAACTCTCATTCCATAACATCACTAACCCCCGAATTTAGGAACGACCATCAAAGTGGAACGCCCTTAAAATTGGTGTTGCCCTGTCCTATTTCAGTAGATATGAAAGGAATAGCTACACATGTAAAGGTGCTCCTTGTGCGCAAACTGTAATGTTAAACTAATGTTTTTCACCGACATAATCGTTGGTGAGAGAAAAGCACCGAGCATTACAGTGCGCAACCTCATGATACAATGTGTAATATTTTGATACAACTTCCCTGAAGTTTTGTAAGGCGGTATTGTAATGTATTGCTCAAAATCGAATCTAAATTGTTAATTACAGGCGAAAATTCGTCATGTCAGGGTGGCAATTCTTTAATGTAATGCTCAAAATAGAATCTGAAACTTTACAATACAGGAAAATGCTCCAGGTGAGGGAGCACCTTAAGGGTTGCTCAACTTTGATTGTCGTTTCAGAATTCGGCGGTCACGCAGCGGCATCAAACCTTTTCATCTCCTACCGCGCTGTCGTACCCGGCCGACACGATTATCAGTTCAGGTGAAAACTGAAAGAAAATAACTAAAGTAAATAAAAAAGATGAAATACCTCAGGACAGCCAATCGCAGCGTCGTATCCGGCCGATATCAGTATCAGCTCTGGTTGATACTGTAGTTCAGAAAAGGATGATTTAGAATAGATACCAGTAAATTTGATAAATTTATGTAAGACAATAGTTTTCTTTTTTTACTGGTTATTATTGGAACAATCCAAACCGGCAATTTAAGTAATATTACTGTATTGTCTTTAAAAAAAAGAACTTGGGCTAGTTTATGCGGGACTCGACCCTGCAGCTTTTAACAATTCAGGCTACTGCACGACTCATTGAGCTTATAATACCCCTAACGGACTCTTCAGTTATTGTAGGAGTGTTTGCAAGCTAGCAGCAGTATTCAGCAGTATTTCTTCCACATTTTAGGTATTTTTGTTTGCATTGTTTCAAATGTAGTACTTAGCTTTGCGTTACTAGGTATGTTTGATACAATATTATCTTTTGCCTTCAACATAAGTGTTATTTTATTTTTCTATGCGGACTCCAATAAGAAGACTGGAGAGTTTATGCAATTACAAAATACCGATTCAGTTTCACTAATGGATTTCAAGTATTAAGATTTTTTTTACGACCGACTTGGTGTAATGGTTAAGAAGTTGGCTACTACACCAGAGGTCGCGGGTTCGATCCCCGCACAGTACAAATATTTGTGTGCATGAACATGTCTGTTTGTACTGGTCTGGGTGTCTCCTATGTATAATAAGTATGTATTTACAAAAGAAAATGTATTTAAGTATGTTTATCCGTTGTCTAGTATCCCATAACACAAGCTTTAATTAGCTTACTTTGGGGCTAGATGGCGCTGTGTGGAATAATGTCCAGGGATATATATATATATATATATATATATATTTTATTAATATTTTACTAATTTTAGACAATTTTAATACATTGAACTTGAATCAAAAACCCCCTACCTCAAAAGCCATCGGCAGCAACAACTGGTGCCAGATGGCGAGGTAGTCGGCGTCTCCCATGCCGGTCCGGTTGAGCGGCACGTTGAGGTTGCGTCCGCGCGCGCGCCCGCATCCTGTGTAGTGGAAGTCGGACTGGCGGAGGCTCGGCCAGAAGCGGCCGTGCTCGTAGCGGTGGATCGAGAAGTAAACCACTCTGGGGATTCGGAAAGTATCATATTGGTGCCGCCGATTGGTACGCTCACTGCCAGCGGTAGTCGGCTCCAACGCACTCAGTTATTGCGTATAGTCAGTAATATATTGTCGTTTTCATTATTGGCAGAACTAGTTTATTCGGTCTTCTACAGCTATGGAACCGCGGATAATCGCTGAAGCACTTGAACAGCTCGGTGTGTGTTTTGACAAATATACACACCTCATATATATATAAACAAGGAACAGTTAGGATTTTGAGCTCCGTTCTGCACGAGACCAAACTATCCACATCATAAATAACCTCAACGCACGATTATCGTGCAATAAATAGTTTATTTATATGACACGAGTTACCCCACAGCACTATGCCATAACGCAGGATCGAGCTAATGTTTCCATGATAAGCTTGAAGAGCTACTGCTCTGCTGGCAGTTTTCCCAAGCCTCCACAGGGCATAAGCGCATGAATTTATTTTATTGCTTAGCTTGTATATATGTTTTTCCCATGTGCACTTATTATCTAAAAGAATGCCAAGAAAAGTAACCACATTTGTTTCCATCAAATACTGATTATCATGTGTTATTTGAATGTTCTTTTTACGTCCATTTTTATTTATGAATTGTATATAGTTCGTTTTATTAATATTAACTTTAAGATTATTCTGGTTTAACCACTGTACTATGGACTCAACAGTATTTGTTATTACCCTATTGTAATCATCCATGCACACACAAGGTATCACCACAGATACTTCATCGGCAAACAAGATGCAGGGATAGTCAGTCACGTCAGGAAGGTCGTTAATGTAAATCAAAAACAGTAAGGGCCCCAGGATGCTTCCTTGCGGCACTTTGAATTGGTTCACTTTCGTGCGTGACTGAACAAAATCAACTACGTTATGTTGATCCTGTTTTTGTATCTCTACAAACTGTTTTCTGTCACAGAGGTAGGATCTGATCCAATCATAAGCCAACCCTCTAATTCCATACATTTCACACTTACAGAGCAGCAACTCATGGGAAACGAAATCAAAGGCTCTGCTAATATCAAAAAATACACCAGTAAGCGGTTTGCGCTTGTCCACGAATTCAATGATTTTATCGACCATAGAGAAAGCAGCTAAAGTTGTTGATTTTCCCATTTGGAAGCCATATGATTCTGTTCGTTCTTTATCAGGTCTTTATCAGGTCACAAGGTTCGAAACTCGCACCATCCGAGTATCTAATCTACGTAAATGAAATGTGTAACTTATTCGAAGTAGGTTCAGTGTACCAATTTGCCGACGACACCTGCCTGATGGCGGCGCATGCTGACTTACTAACAGCACAAAAGATCATGCAAAACAACTTCGACCTACTGTGTAGATGGGCCCACGATGTTGGCCTTGTCATAAACGCAAGAAAAACAAAGTTGATGCATATAAGATCGACGCATAAAAAAGTGACTATTTTACCGCGAATAATAGCACACGAACACCAATGTTTACATTCAAGTAAAATTATTGATGTCTGTAAGTGTAACTCTCTGGAACTTGTCACTGAACATACATACTTGGGCTTAGTCATCGACAGTAAATTTAATTGGCGAAGTCATGTTAACTCAGTATGCGATAAGCTACGGGCGATATCTGCAAAACTATCTATACTTAGACATAAGATCCCCTACCGTACACTTCGAACAATGTATCTAGCGTTAGCAGATTCCGTAGTGTCATATGGTTTAAGTAGCTACGGAAGAAGCTACAAAACCTATTTAGAAGACATTTATAAGTTGCAACTTTCGATATTAAAGATCATTGTACCTTCCAAGATAAAAAATAATCACTGTGACGATTACAGTGAACTATTTGGATATTGTAAAATAATTAATGTATTTGATGAACTAAAGCTACTGATAATATGTGAAAAATTTAGCAATTTATGTAATTTACCCGAAAATTCGACCAGACCAGGTAACCTACGTACCTTAACTTACTTACCTACATACGAACTACCAACATATAAAAATGTATACGGGCAAAGAACAAGGCAATATATGTTACCGTACATTCTTAATAATAGTCCTAAAGATCTAGTCCAGAAATTAATGATGCAGAAAAATGTTAAACAATGTAAAAATTTACTAAATTATCACTATAAAAACGTATATACTTAAAACAAAAATGCATTGTATTGATAATACCTACATTGTAAGCACTTATTTCAATTTTGTGTGTAGACTCAAACCGCCTACACATAAACCCACTGTATGGGATTACAGTAGGTAGGTTTATACTAAAATATTGTAAAGTTTGTGATTTGGATAATAAATATTAAAAAAAAAAAATGCTTATTAATGAACGAAGTTAATCTAGTTTGCATAGCTTTTTAGAAAATTTTAGACCAAATAGGTAATAGAGATATAGGTCTATAGCTATTAACGTTGTACTTGTCGCCTTTTTTAAGAAGTGGTTTAACAACAGATGTTTTTAAACAATCAGGAAATAATCCATTAGTAAAAGATAAGTTAATTAGTTGGGACAGTACTGGTGCTATTTCTTCTTTTACACTTTTTATTACTCTAGTTGAAATCTTATCATAACCTGTTGAATTCGTTGAATTTAATTACTGGATGATTTCTTTTGTTTCGAAGTGTCAGTTGGGAGTAATAATATGCAAGAATTATTTGTTTCTATGTTTGCTAAAGCTGATCTATCAATTGTATTATTATTACTAGATGTCAAGTTTATAAAATATTCATTTAAATAATTTGCAATGTCCTTTGGGTCCTTAATCTCTAAATGTGCGTCAGTTATTATTAAATCTATTTCAATAATGGGATTTGCATGATTTATTTTATTATTAATTACGTCCCACGAAGCTTTCATTTAGTTTTTCGCTTTTGAGATGTCATGTGAATTTGTGAATTTTTGAGAATGAACTACACATCTTCGCAATAGTTTTGTGTATCTATGATATTTCACTTTATGTTCACTAGTCGAATTTCTGTAGTATAAGTACCGTTAATTTCTTTTTGCTTTTGTCGATTTCTTAAGACCTTTCGTGAACCAAGACGGTTTTTTTGCCTGCGTATTATATTTACTTTATTTAATGGAAAACATAACTCATAAAAAGCTTGAAATCATCATGAAATGCTTTAAAGGCCTTATTTATATTTGTTTCCTGCAGACTTTCAGACCATGTAAGAGAATTCATGCATTCAGGCCCAGAACAAGCTGTTTATATATTAGGTTGGGGAAAAAGTATTTTCGCATATAGTTTGTATGTTGTAGTGTTAAAGTATGTAGGTGCCATTTTGTTCGATTAATTTTGCCATCTTGTAGGGACATGATCCCATTGCTATAGGAATTTTGAGGCTTGTGATCAAAATACCACGACAAGTGGTTTTGGCAGTCCTCTCGTGATGTTAACCTAACACTGCCTAAAGAATTCTGAAGAGACCGAAACAGGTGGAAATCTGAAGGTGCAAGGTCAGGACTATTACGGCGGATGCCTTAACACCTCCCAGCCAAACTCTCTTAATTTTTGCTGACTGGTTGAAGATGTGTGAGGTCTAGCGTTATCATGATGAAAAATCACACCTTTTCTGTTGATTAATTTTTTTTTTCGCCAGATAACACACCACTTGTCATGGTCTCGAAGTAAGGATAAATATCCTTGTGTTACGAGGTACCTGACAGGGAATTAAGCCAGGGGCGTCTCCCAGCACACCCAATTCAGAAAAGATCATTTCCTGAATTGACCCGACTGGGAATCGAACCCGGGACACCACGCAAATCAAGGCGTAAAACCGTGCCACAGCACACTGCGCCACCGTGTCGTCAATTCCGGCCGCTTCTCTCAACTTCTTGCTTTAATCTCATCAGTTGTTCACAGTAGAGTTCAGAATCAATGGTCTTGCCTGGTGGTAACAGCTCATAATGCGAATTTTTTTTTCCCCCTAACCTAATAGATTGTGCGGTCAAGCATTTAAAGCTGCATTTATGAAGTCAATCTTGTCTCAAACAATGGCCTTACCTGGGGTCATCGTAGAACATTTGTTGTGTCGCTTGTCCATGATGCACATCCCAGTCGACTATCAGTATCCTGTAACAAATTTCAGAGCATTATAAATATCCCTGGACATTTATAAATATCCCTGGACATTATTCCACACAGCGCCATCTAGCCCCAAAGTAAGCTAATTATAGCTTGTGTTATGGGATACTAGACAACGGATAAACATACTTAAATACATTTTCTTTTGTAAATACATACTTATTATACATAGGAGACACCCAGACCAGTACAAACAGACATGTTCATGCACACAAATGTTTGTACTGTGCGGGGATCGAACCCGCGACCTCTGGTGTAGTAGCCAACTTCATAACCATTACACCAAGTCGGTCGTCAAATTAAAAGTTGTTGAATAGGTAGCAAAAATTTAGTAAATTCATCAACCAGAAAAATTGTTTTTTTTACAAAATAAAACCTTTGTTAGGTCTTATATAGGCAATAACACAATACATCTAGTTAAAAATTTGGACTTATCTATACAAAAAAGATGAAGCTTTGAAATCTTATTGTATCTGCCTGAACCACAAACAAACGCTTCTACATAAATATATTTTTAATCCTCTTTACAAGTTGCGCCCAACAAAAAAATTAACAAAAAATATTTCTGTCAGCAGACAGAAATCATTCTATAGTCGCCCTGATAGCTTTGTTATTCACCTGGTTAGACCTTTCTGAAGCGCATGGTTGGCAGCAAGTGCTACATTATTATAGAAGCAATAGCCACAGGGCTCCGTCCTCATAGCGTGGTGACCCGGTGGCCGCACTAACGCGGCTCCATTCTGAACCTTCCCCGATATGATAGCATCTACCATGTCTATCGTTGAGCCTGCTGCTAGTAGAGCCAGCTCATGAGTGCTCTACGGAGAACAAAAAAAAAATTAATGCTCACACAAAAAAAAAAACTTAAAAAAAAAAATTTTTGTACACTTACTGGGTGGATATAAATGGCATCATATTTTGAAGATAGCTCCTCTAAATACTCAAGGTTATTATTTTGGTGGGTTGTCTCGAGCATTTCATACACCAGAGGAGAGTACAAAGCATTCAACTCCTCTTTAGTTGCAGGACGAGGTGGGATCTCCTTGCACTGGTCTATGAGGTTTAGTTCCCGACACCTGTGAAATTACACAATTTTTACTATTCAAGGCCAAAAGTTATTTAACATTGGTTTGCAAAACTTGAGAAATCTCTAAAAATAATTAATAAAAATTTAAAACATGCCAGAGAGGAATTAAAATGTTCAAATTTTGTTAATTTTCATAAGAATTATCATGGACAATAATTATAACTTTGAATCTCTGACTACACATACACTAGTTTGAGACTAATAGTATTTAAAAGTCTTTGGGTATAACACAGTTTGAAAGAAGAAGTAACCTTTCAATGACTCCTGTTAATCTTTCTGGGCACTCAGGGTATTCATCATCCCAAAGGCACCTGTGCTCTGCCATTCGAGGTTCTGTCACTAGCCCCGTTGGGCCTTTTACTTTACTCTTCGAGTCCATGGCCTGAAAAGAAAAAATACAGAAAACATGTTCACTATTCACATTTGTTATTAAAACCAGAAAGAAAATGTAACAATTGTTTTCTACTGTATTGACTAGTAGATAACAATTATAGAACAGTCTTACAAATAATTTAGTGAGTTTTGATAGGATATTGTGTGTTTTCTAAACATGTCTTTGATATACAAAATACAAAAAAAGCTCTACATAGCTTGAGACCAGATTGTATTGGGAAAAGATGTTCAAAGCTATACATCAAATTTCTACTAATTCAACTATACAAGCTAGATATTTTTACATTAATTATGAGTTTAAGAATAAATTGAAGCTTTATATTACTTACAACTTGATAATGGTCACGTAAAACAGTATCAACTGTCTGTTTCTTTTTCTGTTGAGCCTTCTTCTTAGCTGCGAGAAGTGATGCTGATGGCTGCTCGACAAATAATAAACACAATAAACCTCTTACTTATCTCACAAAACATTTAATGCTGATATAAAACACTGATAACAGATGATAGCAATTACAACACTATCATTCTTAGATATTGTTACTGACATAGTTTTTCTTTTATTTCTGTTTATTAATTTTGTCCTTGTCAGCAAAATTGTTGCAGATATGAATGTAATGAATTTATAAGCAGAAGGTACAAGTAGTATTTTTCTGTTTCATATAATTGTGACACATGCTTTAGTATCTAAGCATGTATTAATGACTGAAGGATTAAATAAAAAAAACAATTTCTTAGACAAAAGCCTGGAGACCAAACCTAACAAAGTGAAGTAATTTCAGTTTTGTGATAAGATGATGAAACAATGTTACACACCCACATACAAAACTGAGTATGCTTGCCATGGCTCATGGGACACTTAGATACATGAACTAGCTTGTAACAGTGTCATCACTACATTATTAAAAACCAAATAGCAATAAACATAGTGTATATCAGTGTAGACACAGAAAAAGATAACAATTCTAGAGTGGAATCTTTTTATCATTATTTACTAGTTTGTATTAGATATAAATGTTTGCATGTAATAAAAACAATAACAGTGACTTGACATTGTATACGCCCACTCAATTATTGTTACCTTGGCGGTAGCGGACATGGCACGGGTCTGTATCTTGGCCTTACGAGCCCCGTTTCTGGTGACAATCGTGGAGGTGGGCGGCGTTGCTTTCTTGCCCTCGCCAGCAGAACGGTGCAGTTGTGGCTGCTGGGGCGGTGGGGTAGACTGGTAAAACACAAAACACTAACATCAGACTACCCGATTAGCGAAAAAATAGCCCGCCAACTCCGAATCCAAAAACGCACGCACAAGAACTCACCATTTTCTCCAAAAAAATCGAGTTACGTTAATGTTCGATGAAAATTTATCATAAGTATTTGCATTTATAGGTTCCCTGCGGTCATTGTAGATAATTTTCCAACGCACATTGCACTTTAAAATACTGCACACTGCAGCACTGCAATGTTTTTTTATTTTATTTTATTTTCGATTTTGACATGTGCCATGCCATGAGTGAAGAGTGACAAGTGACATCATTCGTTTCGTAATTTCAACGGGCATTCAGAATCGCGATGCCCATTATCTATTCTATTATCGATGTCTTTTAGCAGTTTTTCATAAATCGACAGTTTACCAATAATGCCTATCACAATTAATAAACATTTGGAGTAACTACAATTTTATTGTTATTTCATTAAAATGATTTTTCTCTTGAATGAAGATAACAGAAATGAATGTTGTGTCAGACTTGATGATTTTTACCGTCGAAGTTTTATCATCAACAAGTCAAAGAAGAGGAAGAAGACCGTTAAAACGAATTTATAAATAATTAGCGCCATCATCTCACTTTAATCAAAATATCTTAACCTAAATAGCGATATAGCAATCTCCGACTGAATTTTGATTATATATAGCGGTATTTATTTAAAAAAATGTAGCCGTTTTTACAAACGATTGCTCACTAATAGCACTGAATTAAAAAAAAGGTTTTCATGTCAGTTTCAGTTGTCAATGTCAATCAATCAATTGTCAAAAATTAGGAAAATATCAGCTGACTGAGTGTAAAAATAATGTGACTAAAATATTATTACCGGTATAAAATATATTGATAAAAGCTACACCGCATTTCTCTTCTCATCGTTTGAATATATCTTTGGTAAGATAGCGTACACACTTAAAGAGGAGTTTTTTTTCTCCCTCCCTTTATTTAGAATCTTTCGAAACTTGAATATTTTTGATAATCGATTGAAGGTGAAGTAAATAACTTTTCAAATTGATACAGGGCGAACTAACGCTCTTTTAGCTAGTGGATTAGAAAGTAGGTACCAAAAAATATATTTTATAACCTATCTTTGTCCTGTGCAGAAAAAAAGTAGGGGACACCTCACTTTTGGCCTTGTCTTACTCTTCTCTAACATATTTCAATTGTCCATGTACCAATTAAGATGAGGAAGTATAGTGGGAATAATTGGTATACTATAAAATGTGTCCCATATGAAGCCCTGGCAACTTGATTACCTCTGTTTGAAGTTATATTGTACATTGATTAAACATCTGGGACTGGCCTTAAAATATGATCATAATGCAACTAGGCAGACCTTGTACTTTGGTTGGCAGATATTAATAAACATTTCTGAATATATCTAAATATATATTATTATTTCGACTGGGGACGCTGACAGTGGGCCGGGTGATCGGTCCGCTGGTTATGGGCCATTTCACCCATTTCCCCGGGCCCCCTTGCAGGGGGTCTTTAGGTTGTCCCATTTTCACGGCGTCCCATCGAATCTTCCTGTTGCTTTGCAGAATCTTACTATCTGGTCCACCGTCAGTTCTTTCAGATTTTCTTCATCTAACGAGTCTGACCCCATGAGCTCCCACTGTATGTGTGAGTACATCGGGCATTCGGCGAGTAGGTGGAAACTCGTTTCCTCGCTGTCCATGCACTCCATGCATGTGGGGTTGTCTTTGATGCCTATTACTGTTAGGTGCCTGTTTAGTCTAGAGTGCCCTGTGGCGATTTCTGTGACCATACGTACACTGTTCCTTGACAGCTTCAGTAGATGACCTGTCTTCTTCGTGTCCATTCCGTTTATGAACATTTTAGACTGTCGCATGCCTGTTGCAGCCTTTCATCGTCTGTTTGTTGCTGCTTTGGTTACTTATTACTCCCTTGGTGATGTTGTGTGCTATTGGCAGCCTGGGTTCCGGACCCACTAAGTCTTCGGCCGCACCACCCCTGGCTAGTTCGTCTGCTAACTCGTTGCCGACATTTCCCTCGTGTCCAGGGACCCATGCAATCACTACGTCTATTTTGTTTGCGAGTTTCCCTAGAGCTTTTTTGCATTCTTTGACAGTTACCGATGTCGTCTCTGCTTTGCTAAGCGCTTTCAGCGCAGCCTGGCTGTCACTGTAGATAGTGGCCTTGGTGACGCTGTCCTGATTGTCTAATATATCTGCGCATTCCATGATAGCGTATATTTCTGTTTGGAATACGCTGGCGAACCTGCCTAGGCAGATTGATCTGTTTATCACTGTGCCGTCCTCGCACCTTATGTGCACACCCGCGCCAGATAGCTTTAGTGATTCAATTCTGGAGCCATCTGTGTAGCAAACTGTTCCGCTTGTGTCTATGTTCCATTCATCTCTTTGTCCTATATGTACTTTGTATTTCTTGTCAAAGATCTTTTCTTTCCTTGTTAGGTCGTTGTTGGTAAAGATCATTGACATGTTGCTCTCGATTTCACTTCCAATGCGTAGATGCCCTCTGTCCGTGTGGTTACCGATCCAGAGGTTCGTGCTACTGAGTTTGAACTATTGTTCGGTCGCTTTTCCTTTGATCGCTAGGTCTAGCGGATCCAGCCCGAGCATGATCTCTAGCGCTGATGTGGGTGTTGTTCTCATTGCACCTGTGATCATCAGTGCCACTATAGTGCACTCATTGAAGCATTATTGCTCCGAATTTTTTATTACTGTGAACCGAATTGCATACAATTTTGGAATTAGGTTCATCTTACCCTTAACTTCAAAATTCACCACCGAGAAGGGGTGGCAACCACCCCCAGGGTGGTTGCGGAGTTCAAATCATTTTCACTTTTGAAGTTAAGGGTAAGATGAGCCTAATTCCAAAATTTCATGCAAATCGGTTCACAGTTAAAAAATTCGGAGGTAAGACCGTATTTTTCGCTTCAATGACTGCACTATGTGTATCGCTTTGCTAAATCCTCCATGCGAAGTAACTAAAAAAAGTTGGATTACATTACAGTGATACTGGGAAGTATGACATGACAACTTCAAAGAAGGGCATAAACTATAAAGAGTTTTTTCTACCCGCATTTATGATATTTGTGGCCTTCACCATAACATTATTTCATAGTTATCATTTTCTGCTATAATTAAAAAGACCGTATTTTTCGCTTCAATGACTGCACTACTAGTCTTTGGACCTTGTCTAGCTCTAGTTTGTTGGTCCTTAGTGCCGCCTTATGCCACCATACCAGTGATCCGTGGAGGATTCGTGGCAGGATAATTGCTTTGTATATCCAAGTACAGTCGCCGGTTTGATTCCCCATGTGCGTCCTATGGCTTTCTTACATTGCATCATGGCCATTTTGGCCTTAGAGCAGGTGGTACTTATGTGTGCTTTAAAAGTTAGTTTGCTGTCCAGCGTAACTCCTAGGTATTTGATCTCCTTGACCATTTCTAGTTGGGAGTTGTCTATCTGCACTATTTCTTTTCTACCAATTTTACGTTTATTGGTGAATAGGACTAGTTTCGTCTTTTCGGGATTGAGGTTGAGTCCCTTACTTCTGCACCATGATAGCGCCGCTTTCAGTCCTCTGTTCATGATGTTGCACATGACGCTGAGGACCTTTCCCGTTACTAGCAATACCCCGTCATCAGAGTACACCTGTGTGTATATGTGTATCTTGTTTAACTCGTGTACTAGTTCATCTATTAGAATGCACCATAGTAGAGGGGATAGGCATCCCCCTTGCGGGAATCCTCTTCTCGCCCTGACCGTGTGTGTAACCCCTGCTAGCTCAGCCTTTATCAGGCGTTGTTGAAGCATATTCTTCACCCATCCTGATATATCTTTGTGAATGCCTTCGCGGTCTAAGGCGGCTTCTATCGACTTAGGGCTGGCCTTGTCGAATGCCCCTTCTACGTCGATGAAGCAGCCCACTGCGTATTCCTTGTTGCTCAGAGACCTTTGTACTCTAGTAACTAGGTTGTGGAGGGCTGTTTCTGTGGACTTACCCTCCATGTATGCATGTTGGTTCTCATGTAGCGGGGATCCACTGTTCTCTATCTGGGCTCTGATAGTTCTGTCAAGGATCTTTTCCATTGTCTTCAATAGAAACGAGGATAGGCTGATACATCTGAGGGCCTTCGCCTCCTGATATGTAGCCTTGCCGGGTTTCGGTAGGAAAACTACCTTGACTTCCCTCCACTTCTTGGGTATATACTGCATTCTGACGCTGCTGTTGAACAGTTTTAAGAGATCTTCCTTGATGTACTTTAACGCTACTTTGCAGCATTTTTGGAAATATTTCATCCGGGCCTGCCGCCTTGTATGGCTGGAAGGAGAAGATGCTCCATACTAGTTGTTCTTCCGATATGGCGATGGCCTCGCCTGCCCTTACCACTGTGGGGTTTGAGGAGGTTGGCATGTCTTCGTCTATGTCGTGCTCGCAGTCTGGGAAATGAGTTTCCATCATGGTCTTAAGTATCATTTTTGGGTCAGTTATCAGTTCTTCCCCCTTCTTGATACTTCCTAGTTTGCAGGTGTTGTCCTTGGATAGCGTTTTGACCAGCCTCGCGGCATCTGGGTGTTTTTCGATCCCATCGCAGAATGCGCTCCAGCTGTTCCTGCATTCTTTTCTGCTCTCGCCCTTGAACTTGTTTCGCTCGTCTTTGTACTTGCGCCAGCTCTCTTCGTCACCCTTTTTGAGGGCCACCCTGAGAGCACGTCGGGTTCTCTTTCTGGACTTCTCTAGTGACTTGGTCCACCATGGTTGTCCTTTACCAAGTTTGATTTCTCTGAGCGGACATGCTTTGTGATAGGCTACCCTGAGGGCCTCATCTAGTCTTGTCGCCTCTTTTTCTATCTCCGTTTCGTGCTTGTGTATGTAGTGACTTCCAGGTGTCCACTGTTTGATGTGGTTTTCGAAAGTAGACCAGTCTGTCTTTTTTGCGTTTCTCACTCGGATCCTGTCGATGCTGCAGTCTATGCTGAAGGTTATACGTCTATGATCTGACATGGAATCATTCTCGTCTACCTTCCAGTTTCTAATTTGTCGGCTGATCGTTTCTGATGCGATGGTGATGTCCAGCACCTCGCTTCTCACTCTGTTGACAAACGTTGGTGTGTTACCTACGTTTAATAACTCCAGACCGGATGCGCTAATGTACTCTAGGAGTGCTTTCCCCTTCCTGTTGCAGTCCGTGCTGCCTAGAATAACAGGAATGTTCTTACCTTGGTACTTCTTGATGGTATCTTCCATTTCTCTTGTTGGCGGCTCAAACTCGCTTTCGCTGGGAAGATATGCAGAGACGAGGAGCACCCTAGCTTTGTTCTTGTTTAGGCTCGTTATTGTTAATTCGACGCTTGCCAGATCTCTGTAACAGTCCGCCTTGATTAGTCCTAATGTGCTTACTCTGCTGCTCGTGAAAATGCATGCTCTCGGGGTGGACTCACCGTCATTGTGGTAGATGAGGTCTCCACCCAGGGAGCCAAGCCCGGCCACCTGTCTGTTTATGACGTATGGCTCTTGCAGTAGAGCGATATCTATGCTCTCCTCCACCACATATCGGCACAGCTCCGACATGGCTTCCCGGCAGTGGTGCAGGTTGAGTTGAACTATTTTTATCTTTTGTTTGTGTTTTTGTGTTGTGTTACTGTGTGTGTTCATATGTGTGGTGAGTGGGTGTGTCGAGTGTGTGTGTGTATTTGGTGTGTTGGTGACCCCCTCTTGACTACTCCGTTTCGGTCTTCGGGTCCCCGTACCAAGGCGGTTGCAGAAGCGCCACACTTAGCGGGGGAGCGCGATCCCTGAGCGGTGTCGTGAGAGGGGTGGGTATGGTGGTGTGTGTGGGAGGTTCGGGGCTGGCTATTCGGCTAGGTGTGCGGTAGTCTAGGGGTCCTTCTGCAGGGTTCCCGATCTGACTACCGCTTTCCCCACCGGCAAGCACCCCCCCCTCTGTGTCCTGTTCTGCGTGTACTGGTATGGAGCCCTGACGGTTGTCACTGCGTACTTCAGTGGGGATTCCTGTTGAATCTCCAAGCTGAGTGGTGCTTGTCCCACCGACGGGCTCGTTTCCCCCCTGAGTCGTCTTGTCGCGGTTTAGAAGCCGTGCTTGCACCTTGGTGAATTGGTAGTGCAGCATCACGTGGTCCTTGAGGGCGTCCTGAGGGACCCCCACCACAACTCGCTGGCCAGTTGGCAGCGTCTCCTTGTAGATGAGGTTCCACTCAGGCAGCCTCAATTCGACCCTGTGATCGTTCTGCCTACGGAGCATCTCCAGCGGATCACTACGAGATTGCCCGGCAGCCAGATAGATACGCGCTGGCTTTCTAGTCTGCGAGCCCTCAGTGGCATTTCACCTTGCCCGCTAAGGTCGCATCCGAGCAGTCAGTGGCACGCCTCCTCGGTGCTGGGTGTCACAAGGAAAAATCCCTCTGCCACCAACCCCGAGGCCTCGAACGACAGGCATCGCCCCCCGACCTTAGCCCGCACGGCGCTGGTCATAATGGCCACCAGCCTCTTCCGAACCGTCACTGCTGTGGCCTCGTCCATCCTGCCGCCATCCACCCGCTCGATGATGATGGAGAGATCCGTCTGGCCCACGTGGGGTCGCGACGATCCCTTGGCGCGGGTGTTCTGCCTTTTAGGTGGGCGTTGCTGTGTCGGCTCTTCTGGGTCTGTCCCCTGTCTTTTGAGCTTAGGAGCCCGAGAGCCTACCCCCCCTCTCGATGTTGTTTGAGGAGTCTGGGTGTGGTTCTGCTCCGCCAGTTCTCTTTTCTTCTTTGCCTTCAGACGCTTGTACTTACTTTTTGAAAGCCATTCTTTGAATTCTTCGGCACTGTGCTTCTGTCTGTCTGTCTGTAGTCCGTCTCTAAGGGCTATACGTGACAGGTCGTCCCCAAAAGTCTCAGAAATAGACCTACCGGGACGCACCTGTGTAGCCGTGGATGTTGTGTGATGCGCAAATTCGCCCCCCCCCAGAGTACGAGGGGCAGCCCGAACCTGACGGTCCAGGTAGGGATTCTCCGGCCTTGCCGGTACCCTCCTGGGGTATTATATTTTTATTTGCACTCATTTTATTTTATTTGACCGGGACTGGAATGGGTTGGGGGATAGGAAAGGATGTGGGGGAAGGATGCCGACTTAATGCTCGCTTTGCCTAGGCTCCCCGTAAGGGCACCGGGGCAACGAGCATATAGTAGCGGGGATGCGGAGGGGTGGGGTGAGGATGTGGGGGTACGGCCTGAGTTTTCAGTTACGTCTGTTTCATAAGGAATCAGACCAATAACAGGGGGCACCTCGAGAAGGATATTACACAGGCCCTGCCTTGGGGATCTACGCGACCTGCGCTCTCCCCCAAGACCGTTCGCCATTCTCAGCACCGGACAGGTTTTGAAAATGAGGGTACGTCTGATCGCTTGTCATGTCGCCCCAGAGGGTACCCGAAGGAAGCGCACTAGGGCTCTCATGCACACGTCTCAGACTTACAAAATGTTAAATGTTACTTAAATGTTTGTCACCATAAAAAAAATCCCAGAGAGTAATCAATTTCTACCATTTTGCCAACTTGCCAATCAATACATTGGAGCAGGGTGGAAAAAAATCATTACAAAATTTAATAATATTTAATTTAAAAAAAAAACTTAATTAATCACATTTTACACAAAGATAGAAACTAGAAAAAATCTACCTGATCCTAGGGACTCAAGCGGGATCCCTAGGATCAGCTCGAATATTTCTAGTTTCTATCTTTGTGTAGAAAATAGTGCATTCTTAAATGCTAATAATAAAAATTATATTTTAATTTAAAAGGTTAATTAACTGTGGCTTCATATCAAACTGTGTGATACATATCATAAATAAAAATATAAAGACCTACTCTTCCAGTCAACCTGTACTTATAAATTGTAATTAGGCAGGCAGAATTCAGAGAGGCGATTTATCTACCTCCTCGTAAACCCTGAACCAATATGTCTCCGGTTTGGAAGTTTGCAGGAGTGCCATCCTCCCACTCCTTCCTAAGTACCATTTTTTAAAAAGATACTGTACCGACATGCTGTCCTTAGGCATGAGCATGACTGGCATTTTGTGCTGCTCAGCTTTCAGGTCATTCATATTTTTTGACTGGTACCGGCTACTTCCACTGTCTAGTGCCCTCAGCATGGCCGCTCTGGCTTCCATCCCAAGATGCAAGTGGAGCGGGCACAGTGACAGCATGGCTTCTAGAGCCACGGTGGGGTAGAAATCATGGCACCAGTTGTAATCAAGCAGGCCAATCTTTGGACCCTGCTGAGCAAGGTAATGCTCGTTATTTGGGTGGTCTTCTTGGACCATACAACACATGCATAGGCAATCATGGGTCGCACTATGGCAGTGTATATCCAGAGAGCAGCCTTAGGGCTGAGGTCCCATTCGGTGCTGACCAAATAGCAACATATAATGCGCAAACGCTGCGCTTCCATGCTGGCACGCCTGCGCTCTGCCACCAGCAGCATCCTGAGGGTGTTTGTGGACAGGTGGGATTCTCCCCTTTTAAAAAGGTGGGTGGAAACTCACCTGAAATAATAATAATTATCACCTCATTTTGGTTCAATGTAATATACTAACATAGTCAGTAAGCAAGTGTATACTAACATCTATGGAACTATCCGAAATATTTTTTTTCAATTCAATATACCTACCTAGAAATCTAACTAACACTATTCACTTCCTCTCTGGTGACATGTTTCCACTAGCTGCGGAAACTACTTACCTCTGCACGTTTGCCACCGGGATAGTAAAAGTGTTTGATTTATTTTAGCACTTCCTACATATTAATATGAAGCTCCTCAAGCCGCTGTGGGTGCTCCGGCACACGCGGCGTCGGAAGCCCGGCCGCAGCGTGAGCACGTGGTCCCCGCTTGCCACGGCTTTCAACACTAGGCCTACTTCTAGGCCTATCTTTGACTCATTGAGAGAGAGGACGGTGAGATTTTTTCTTTATTAATTAATTTATATCAAACTGGCGGCATAAAACGTTTCACAATGTTTCAATGATATCAATGTGGATACTGTAACACCAGTGGCCTAGAGGTGTATTGTGATCAAAATCTACAGCATGCCATGCCAAGTGTGGATCCAAATTTTTCATCATCATATTTGGTTAAATCAACTAATGTAATATAAGGAGGAGAGACTAATTGTTTGTTTGTTTGTCCGAAAAACAACTGGACCGACTTTAAAAAATCTTTCACCAATATGAAGCTACATTATCAGGGAGTGACATAGGCTATATTTTATTATGATCCAACAAAACATTCAGTGGAAAATAATGGTATATGTAAATCAAGTCGGAGAAACGCGGGCGAGATGTGCTGCTTTACCGACGCGCCGCGACGTGTAATTTCTTTTGGCAGAACGAAGTCTGTCGAGGCAGCTAGTATAGGTTAGTATGTATGTATAGTAATGCTAACGCAACTGTTTTAGGGTCTCTTCAACAAGCCTGAATTGACAAGCTTCGAGGGTTTTTACACTCTGAAAGAGCAAGCCATCGCCGCGACGGACCGCCTCATAGAAGAAGCCACGTCGAACCCCACGCGACCTATGGTGGAGATATTCGACGAGCTGTCAGACACGCTGTGCAAAGTCGCGGACTTGGCAGAGTTTGTGAGGATTGCCCATCCACAGTCACACTTCGCAAGCGCTGCTGAGGATGCCTGCATCAGCGTCAGTGGAGTCGTTGAGAAGTAAGTGTATACAAAAGATAGAAATACTAGAAAAAACAACTTGGTGTCGAGACCCTTACTTTTCGCAGTTTGAGCAACTGCTCTTCCATTGGTGAATATCGTGGACTCATATCAGCTTTGCGCATCTCTGGTGAATAAGCATCCTTAAGCCACTGAGAGCCTGATCGATTTGTTTAATTTTTCTAGTGACACACTGAGCCAGCGGTATTCTATCAATATTTATAAATTACATCTAGCTGCATGGTCGCATCTCTATAGGAAGCAAATATTTATTTCGTATGATGTAAGGTGTTGCCTAAAAAGATCTTCAAAGGTTTTTAATGTTGAACTCCTTGTCTTGTTCAATTGTACTTGACTGCTTTTACGGCTTCACACCGGTTCTACTGTTCTCTTTTCTTCACCAGGTTAAACACACACAAAGGTCTATACGAAGCTCTTCGCGATTCTGTAAAGCGCGGCACCTCAGGCGACCAGCACTTAGCAGAGATGTTCCTCTTCGACTTCGAGCAGAGCGGCATCCAGCTGGAGGAAGGCCCTAGACAGCGAGTGGTGGCGCTCAACGATCTCATACTGCAGACGGGGCAGAGGTTCATGGCTGGAGCGGCCAAGGCCAGGAAGGTGCCGCGAAATGCTGTGCCGGCTAACATTAGGCAATTGTAAGTTACGAGTAAACCCGCCGTTTTTTCTTTTTTCTCAGTCTGTATGTCTGAACAGATAGTAGCTAGGTTTATTTTTTGTAGGAGTGCTTGCTCGTGATTACGTTGCAGTATATCATATTAACTACTGCTGAGTTCGAAATAACATTTGATAGCACGGTTCCGTTAGCTCAGTTCAACATTGCAGTCCTATAAAAAATCGATAGAGATAGAACATAGATTAAGCCACTCATAAAAAAAAATTATAATCTATACTAATAATATAAAGCTGAAGAGTATTGTTTGTTTGCTTGAAAGCGCTAATCTCAGGAACTACTTGTCCGATTTGAAAAAATATTTCAGTGTTAGATAGCCCATTTATCGACGAAGGCTATAGGCTATATATCATCACGCTAACTATTCCACGCGGATGAAGTCGCGGGCAGAAGCTAGTTATTGAATAAAGAGCATTTGATGGCAAAGTGGACTTGCGACCTTAGAAACTACTAGTATGTATGGATGAGGCTTTCAGCAGAAACGATCTTCCAGCTGCTGATAGTGATGTTAAGGAACCATGTAAAACATTTACGACCACCCGTTCCGTCCCCGTAAAGGTCCCGTCAGCTAAAAAGAACGCTGGGCAGGACCTGCGCAGTGCGCCAATTTAGGGCGAAATTGATCGTAGGAAAACACCCGTTCATTCTGTACCCGTGCGCGCCTGAACCATACCCTTTACTGTGGCCTAGCGGCCTTTTTACGTGACGGCACCTGTTCTGATTTTTCAAAAACTTTTCTCTACAGTTTCAACACAGAAGGCGACAACATTATCGTGAGCGGCGTGTACGCAGAGTGCGGGGAAGCGGCGGCTCGTGAGGCCGCGTACCGGCTCTACCTCGCGCCGGACTCGAACCAGGACCGCCTGCTCACCACGACACTGGACGCGCGCCGAGAGATGGCTTCCATATGCGGGTTTAACTGTTACGCGGACAGGTGAGCGAGGATTTCGGTGCCTTCTGTGGTTAGGTTACACTGATGTTGACTGAGGTGAAACCCACATTACCTGAAGGGCAATTCGCAAATTATCTCGGTCTTAATAGAGAGTCAGATAGATATTAAAAATTACAATTTACGAATTTTTCATTAACAAAAGACATTTGAATTCTTCTTATTTTTGTTTTTAAAGAATATACTATATTATACCGCGTGATTATCAAATAACTTACAAAAGCGATATGGCATACTCACTAAGAGATGTAGAAACTATCTAAGTGAAAATGAAATTTATTTCAAACTCAAACTCAAATAACTTTATTTAAATAGACTTTCACAGTAAGTACTTTTAAATCGTCAAATTTAAAGCAAAATATACTAAATAATAGACATAAATACTATAATAATATAGACATATAAATTCACAGTATACAGACAGACATAAAATTTAACTAACTTTAATTTCAAGGTAACCATGCAAATCACTCGAACGGTCAGTATTTTTTGTATGTTACCTTAAAATTAAAGTTAATTGAAAGAAAAACGAATTTTCGCTTACATAGTTAAATACATCACGTACTGAGTATGCCATATCGTTTTTGTAAGACTTTTGATAATCACCCGGTGAAATAACAATAATGAAGGTTTTTAATCAATCAACAAACAAAACAAATCAAAATTTAATTTGGTGAAGCCATAGTAGTTACAGATCGCGTTAAATTTCTCGTCTGCTACTTCACTAAATAATAAATAGGAATGCAGGGCTCTTCTTGTGCTCAGAGCGAACTCGAAGCTTGTCGCGATCTGCACCTCACTTTTAATTCCCGCAGAGCCATCAAAGCAAGCACAATGGAGACAGCCTCCAACGTGCGACAGTTCCTAGACATTCTCTCCGACAATCTCCACGACCGCGCCAACATGGACTTTGACGCAATGCTGAAAATGAAGCGCAAAGAGACCCCCTACCAGGACAACCTGATGTGCTGGGACACCCCCTACTTCACGCATAAAGCGAAGACTCAACTGCTAAATGTTGCCAATTCTGACTTCAGCCCATACTTCTCGTTGGGCGGATGTATGGAGGGACTGAATATGCTCTGCCAAGAGCTGTACGGAATTAGCTTGAATTCCGAAGAAATGCTGCCAGGTAAGTTCGTAGTTTGATCGTATTATTAATTTAATACAATAATAGTATATTAGGTAAAACATTGACAGAATAACACATAAGTACATGCAAACAGACTGAACTATTGTTCTTAAGTTATTTTAGATTCTTTCATTGTTACTAATATCCCATGTTGCTAAACTTGGTATTCAAGCTTTAAAATAACGCTCACATGTACAAAAAAGATGCGTTATTTTAAAATAACGCATCTTTTTTATATATGTGAGTATGATTAGCTATTATGTCCAATACAAATACGTAATGGAGATTGCAATCATAGTCACGAGCGCGACGTTTTGCCCCTGGGTTGACGGAGAGTAATATTTTGTATTTTAAACAGTAAGTGCTGCCGCTCACAGGGTCACTCACTGCTGTTGCGGCCCCAGGTGCACGCCACAAGCTAATGACAAAAATGTTCATACTTTGCACTCTAAAATGCCTCCCGTGCATACTTGACCACAGTCGCCGACTCAGGCCGCGATGTGCTGCTTCCCGTCTAGTGACCAAGATCAACCAATAGTTGCCGCTATGCTAAACTACTGCTCAGTGTGTTAACCCTTAAAACGGCAGAGGTAAAATAGTTACCACCCGAATTTCAACCTTAATTCTCGGGCATACAGGCGAAAACTATGATTTTTTTACAATGCAATGCCTTATTAAGGGTCAACTGAGCAGTTGCTGCTGCTAACTAAGCAGTTGTAACTAGATTTTTATGACTGTGCACTTCGAGTTCTCAAAATCGCAATGCACAGTAAAGGTACTATTTGGAAGCGAGCTGCACGTACAGCGACATGAAATCGGCTGCAGCTGCACTACTGGTTTATATTTATTTATATGAAAAGGCTTCCAAGCGCCGCGGCAGCAGCCTCTTAAAGGTACTATTTGGAAGCGAGCTGCACGCTGCAACTGCCGACAGCACGTGCAGCGATTGCATGCAATTCTACGGCGACCGCACGTGCTGCTGCCGCGGCGCTTGGAAGCCATTTCATATAAATAAATACAAACCAGTAGTGCCGGCCGATTTCATGCAGTTGCAACGTGCAGCTCGCTTCCAAATGGTACCTTTATAAAAACCTGGTTATAAACCACGGGTATACATGAGGCTGCTCGTCCCCTGCAGGCGAGTCCTGGTCGCCGGACGTGTACAAGCTGGCCGTGCAGCACGAGCGCGAGGGGCTGCTCGGCCACATCTACTGCGACCTGTACGAGCGCCCCGGCAAGCCGCACCAGGACTGCCACTTCACCATACAGGGCGGGAAGTTGCTGCCTGATGGCTCTTATCAGGTATGCATTATTTATTTTACACAACCCTAAATTCAGCGCAGACGACACACTATATACTACTATCTGTGACACACTTTTTGGTCTGTGAAAATGGAAAATTATGCAATTATATGCAGTAACACAGATGACGTTAAAAAGTCCGGGCAGGCCTCTGTCACTCGATATACTTGCGCGAGATAATTACACACCAGCCGCCGGGTCTCCCAAGACCCGTTTGGCAGTTGGTTGTCCACAGCGTAGAGCATATTTGTACGCGAAGTAATGTACTCCTGACATCTATATGTAGCGCTGGCAATGACCTGTCCTGTCACATGACAGCACGCATTTACAAATGCCAAATTATAAATTTTCTATGGAGTGATGTTACGTAGTAAATAACAAGTAATCTGTGGTCCGGCGCACAAAAACTCCGTTTAATTCTGACAGACCGCGCCGCACCGCGTCAAGCCGCAGAAAATGTGTGCGAAAAACATAGAACGCGCTAACGTAGAGTCGTTAGTCGTTAGTGATGGACGTTGTCCCTACAGTTCCAGTTCCGAGAGAAGTGCGTTGTGTGTTTTGAGTCTGTGTAAAAACCGCGACGGACTTCTTATGCGCCGTAGACTCGATCGCACAAAAAGTGTGTTGTCTAGGCTGCCCCTTATTCGGGATAAATGTAGGTACCCAGTACTGGGCCAGAAAGTGGCCACAATTTTTATCTATGGCCAGCAATGTAATTTGGACTAACTTTAAAGCAATTTGTCGTAATTGTTCGTTCTTTCCTTCGAATATTTCAAAAACTACCAAATCCCTTTTTATTGTTTTTTTACACTAATTTAGTCCAAACATACACAACCATTCCACGATTGATGAATACATTTTTAGCCTTAGCTACGCATCGACCCGCATGTTCACGATGGTCCGACAATGCTTAAATTGCGGGCCGCGGCAGTATAGTTTTCAACGGATTTGCGCAGGGGGCGAATTTAGGACAAAATTACTGGTGTGAACACTGTACCTACCTATGCGAAAAACTATCTCTTCGATTGTCGCCCAGGGATCTTTTTACGCGGTCTGGGGTCTTATTACAATCGCTTATATCCAGTTAAGATAGTTATCTAAACTGGACGTAGTAGCGAGCAATTTCATCAGTAAAAATCCAGCCTGGAGGATGCGTTAGTGCCAGGTAACCGCTGGACTGGCTGGAAATGAAAGACCATAATATTACGAAATTGCTCGCTACGCTCACTTTAGGGAATGAACTTGACAAGTTATAAGGGATTGTGATAAGGCCCCTGAAATGTTCTATTTCTTCCAGAACCCAATCGTAGTAGTGATGCTGTCCCTCAGCGGCGGGCACCGCTCAGGCCCAGCGTTACTGACCGCCGGCTCCGTAGATAACCTGTTCCACGAAGTGGGGCACGCGCTGCACAGCATGCTGGGCCGCGCGCGCCACCAGCACGTGGCGGGCACGCGCTGCCCGACGGACCTGGCCGAGCTGCCCAGCGTGCTGATGGAGCACTTCGCCTCCAGCCCGCAGGTAGGCTTCCCACTGCCCTGCTGCTGACCAAGGAACCAGCGGTTCCACGGTTTTAAACTTTATAGGTACGATCCTATTTCTCCCCAATCTTGTACACACGTTAGTGTATTTCACTGTCTCTGTTTAGTGACGTAAACTCATTTAAGCGATAGATTAATACGTTCGCAACAACTCAGATTATTTTACTAAAACCCAGACAAACCTAAAGGTGGTCTCTCACCTAGAGCATTTTCCTGTAATACAACGTTTCAGATTCGCTTTTGAGCATTACATTACAATCTTTACAATACTGCCAAAATATTACACATTGTAACATCAAGTTGCGCACTGTAATGCGCGGTTCTCCTCCCTTACTGATGTAATGCTGGACTCTGTAACGTTACACTACAGGGAAATGCTCCAAGTGAAGGAGCACCTTAACACAAACGTCCCTGGATTAGGATATTTTTAGGAGCTATTCTTCTAGTTGACTTACTAACATACGGCTGACGTTGCAAGATTCAGTCGTAAAGCCTAGTCAGAGGCCTAAAAAGGCGGCTTGATAACATCTGACGGTAAGGTTTATCACTGGCCTTACATTCACCTCTCCAACAATCCGCACTGAGCCCGCGTGTTGGAGTATGGCTCGTACCACCTCATAGTTAAGGTGAGGCCTGTGCCCAGCAGTGGGACGTATAAGGCTGTATCCACTAACATATAAGGGCGGACCAGCACCAACTCAGCCAATGAAAATAAATAGAAGCTACATGTTTCGCAGGTGGTCCGGCGGTTCGCGCGCCACTTCCAGACGCGCGAGCCGATGCCCGAGGACATGCTGAACCGCCTCTGCGCCTCCAAGCACTTGTTCGGCGCCAGCGAGATGCAGCTGCAGGTTAAAATATGCTATAAGTAGAAAAGAAAGTCATATTATTCGCCTGCGGAAAAAGTATATAAAACAGAGTCGTGTTAGTTACACCGCTTATAACTCAAGAACGGCTGGACCAATTTTCATGATTTTTGATTGTTGTATTCGTCTCCGTTCGGAATAGTATAATAAGTATTAAACATTTTTTTGGGAAATTGAAAAAAAATAAAAAAATAAACGGAAAAACATGTTCTCATACAAAGTGTCCAAATGTTCCCAGCTGTCTAACATTTGCCAATAACATTTGACAGAACGAAGTCTGTCGAGGTAGCTAGTACTCGTATAATAATGATAATATATCAGTTTATTTTATGGGACAAAGGCGTTCACATTAACCTTTACATAGCCCTTACGCTGCAGACACAATACCCATTTTCGAATGGTTTTGTCAAGGTTGATGTGAACGCGACTGTACATGAAATGAGCACTCAATTAAATTTTAATTAATAAAAATTTCATGACAATTTTTAAATTTTAAATAATTAAATTTTATGACAATTTTGACTCTATTTCTGACCTTTTGACTTAAAATTAAACACTTTAACATATACGTAAAGTATGCAAGTATAATGCATATTATATTGTGATATTTACCCGTGGGATGCACAAGTTAGTTTAGATAAAAATAATTTCAAACTTTGTCATCCTTTTAGGTGTTCTACTCAGCGCTAGACCAGCATTACCACGGGGCGAACGGCTCGTTCGGCGGACGCACCACAGAAGTCCTGAAGGAAGTACAAAAGCAGTACTACGGACTGCCGTACGTAGAGAACACTGTAAGTTAAGTCGAAAATCCAGTGACTGGTTTAGAAAAAAACATTGAGGAGGAGAATGTAATTAAAAATAAAGTCCAATTCCTGAACAAAAGCTCATAAAGCCCTGGGTTTATTAATCGCAATTAGATTATTTTCGGGCAAAATTGAGTAATGTACATCGGTTAGGGTTTCACTATCCCAATTGGTTAGAACATTTACTTAGTTGGCGATAGGTTGCAGGTTTGAATCCAGCGTGCTACCTGGACAGAGTGGTTTTTATATTTTTCACTTCTCATGCTCTAAAAGTACGCCAATATAGCCCTACGAAGCGGGACTTAAGATACCACTTTAGTCCCTAGGGAGTAAAAAGTAATTAGTTTTTTAATTTCCTTCATGTGACAAAGACAAACTCAAACAGCCAGTAAAAATATACTATTATCTGTGGAGTGTGGACCGTCTTCATTGCGAAAATGTTGAGAGTTTTAGTTCCATGGTTTGTCCGCAAAGAAGGTGGCGCCATGTGTTTTAAATTGTTAATCTGAGGTTCAGTTCAGAAGAAAAAACTTTTTTCAAGTGTAAAGTTCGGTTTTAAATGGTTTTGTACTAAAGGAGATTGCCCATTTTACTATGGAGCTTCGTCCCTCAGTGAAGTATTTTGTATGCTTACCAAAATTGGAAGTAAAAGAGGAGTAATGTTATAAAATAAAATGAAGCAAAAAATATCCCTATATTTTGTGGGGTTTTCTTGATATTCGAAACCAAAGTCCAGTTTTGAGGTTAGTATAGATACCTACAAAAAAGTATTGGTGACGGTTACACTTTCATTAGTGTAGGTATCGATAGATATTATTGAAGGAAGGTATAGTGTAGATGATCGATAAATGTATAGTATCCACTGCAATATTATAGTACTATAATATAGTCATGACATGTGCACAGCAGCCTCCAGTGCGCTTGCCCACTAGACAACTACAGTAGTATCCAGCAATGTCAATTAATGAGTTAGTTATAACTCTGTTATATAAGATATATGAATAGTAGGTCCTACTGCTTACATGCCGTGACTTTATTCTGCCTCTTAATAGACACTTGTTTGTCCCCAGCAGCAGCAATCATCTTCAATAGTATCGTTCGCAACTTCAATTTCGTATTTTCCGTTCCTACGAACGGGCTCCCCGTAGTACGACCGTGCCTGTTTTACTTGATATGATCCCAAAGCCACTGTCATCAATTCATGTAATGATAATTTTGAAAATGGTTCTAAATGCGAGTGCACAGCATCAGCAGCAAATAAAATGAAAATAGCTCTTCGTCTATTAATATTTTCATTTATTACATATTCCCCTAAATGTCCCATAGTGTTTAGCTTAGTTAGAGCTATTTCTAAGAACTGGTAGGCATCGGGCCTATCTTGTATAGGTTGATGAAACTTGTTTAATAATGCACATGCTATGTTAAAATCTGACATCAGATGTGTTGAAGCTCGGTTATAATATTCTTGACGGAATAACTTAACATCCCGTTTTATTCGTCCATTTACAACTTCAACCACCCATCGACACATTGTAACACATCTTGACCGATTTGCCTGTTCAGTTGATAACTGATTTTCCCCTTCCAGAAGGGATTCCGGCATATACGCCTTATAGCCATATGTATGCAATTGGTCTATTACATCTCTAAATCCTCTATCCAAAATAAATACATCATCACGTCTAAAATAATTTCTAAACGTACTGTTTAGTTACGAAATTCATTGGACATTATGGCAGAGTCACTTTCGGTTGCTGGAAATGGACCAAGTGATTGTAATATTGTACCATCACAACATACAAAAAGAAAAGGTTTAACGAGTATACAGTATTTATGCAAGCTATAAGTTTTTTTTTGGTACAAATAATTACTGCTGCTTGAATATATATGTATGTACCGTAACAAATTACAATTGCAGGCTTAACATGCTCTGCTAAGTCTGGATTTCCAAATAAGCCCTCTGGGATAATTTTATTTTTCAGAGCTACGTCTTGGATTGACAAACAACCTAACCCCAAATATAAAGGCACAAATGAATTCGTATATAATAATATTTCTCTCTGGACTATTCTCCGGCACTTGATGTGTCTTAGCTCTCATTATGGGCTTTCCACATACAAGTCACACCTGCGGGTGACCATAAGCTCGTACTACTTCAGCTCCAGTAGAGAAGGTTATGGATTCATTTTGAATTATAACGAAACATTCTTGACAGAGATGATTGTCTTCAGAGATCTAAAAAAAGAAAACAATAATAATTACCCAAATGAAATCCACCCAATCCAAATTATCACTACAGTTTTAATAATTTGGTTCAACAGTCACCAATATTTTGGCCCAAACTAAGCAGATAAGTTCTGTTTTAAAGTGTTTGTGCCCTTGCTTGTGATACTGAATTAATGCCAGTTGTATTTAGATGTTATTATTTACTTCTTGTATTCATGTTTAAATGTTTTTTAAAGGTGAAAAGTGCCTATTAAACAATCTTTCCTCATTGTTTAATTGCATCGAGTTTAAACCATAATAACCAAATGTAATTAATTAAGAAGATAAGATATTTTAAAATCAAAACTAAGCAGAGTTTATACTATGCTGACTAGATAATGGATAAACAGACTTTTAAACATTATAATATGACATCCATGAATCAGGTAAAAAATATGTGCTCATCACACTATCAGTAATGCTCTTGCCGAATTCATACTTGCTTTAGTCTGGAGCGCAAACTAGACCAGGGTTTAAACTAAGCATGTACTCATCATCCATCATCATAACCAACAGCAGCGTCAGCCCATACAAAGAGTAATTATTACTTACAGTTGTCTGGTTTATTCAAGAGCTTAAAATACTAAGCATAGCATCGCTTGCCTCTCCCACTTGACGGTGAGGCAGAGGATGTTTTAGAGCAAGGGAACAGTTTACACAGCGAGGCCACATCGTCCACGTTCGTTCGACACAACACAGCACTTGCACAAAAGAGTACGTAAACGTGGAGGAACTATTCAAAGTCAACCCAACACGAATTGCTGCAGCCTATACAAAAACGGTGACTACGGTAGCAACAAACGAATATTCATCCGATAAACACTGCTTGCTTGTTTTTCACTAATGAATGAATGACAGACATTGACATAATTCTTTTTAAATAGCAAACAATAACTTGGAAAATGCATTTTGTCGTTTACGGGGTTCGTTAGGCATACTGCATCTGCAAGACCTAACTAATCCAATAGTTTTTTAAATACGGATATATAATAATGATGCGATACTGATTAACTGCAAATAATGAATAATGAAAATATAAGTTATATAAATAACTAAACCTCTTCTTTTACGTTGCATCTAGTGATTTAATGTCCATGCATTATTTCTGACTTCACCTGTCTTTGTAAATGCACTTCAAATAGATTTTAGTCATTTACGTTATCAATAAAAATGAATACTAAAACCCCACAAAATTTTCGTGTGTAAATAACGCGTATTAATCATAAAAGTATGAAATAAATAATGGATTTTATTTCATGCCTATACTCGGTTCAGAAAAAGAGAAACAGGAATGGGCAATCTCCTTTACTATTTTTCTCGCTCTCAAAGTGAAAAGTACAGTTTGCACCTCGGGACTAAACGCCAACTTAATATACCCTCGGTTTCATTGACTTCCTCGCACGCTCGGGAGTCAAAACTTTTATATTATGGCTTCGTTTAGTCCCTCGTATATAAAATATACTATTATGTTTTGTTCTTGTGAAGTAAGGCTCCTTTTACACGGCGACTTTTTGCAGCGATTCAGATGCGATGCAGCATCGATACAGTCATAAATCCATAGCATAAAGTAGCGATATAAGCGTGATGCTGTCGAACGCGTGTTTCATTGCTGCATAAAGTTGCAGTGTCTAAAGGACTTAAGAAAAATAATGCCGTTAGTTCCGCTACGAGTCATCACAAGTCAGACATCTCCTCAGGCTTGGCAGCACCGCTTCAGCCACCTGATCGGCTACGGCGCGAAGTACTACTCGTACCTGATCTCCCGCGCGACCGCGTGGCTCGTGTGGTCGCGCAAGTTCCAGCCGCGCCCGCTCTGCCGCGGCGCCGGGGACGCGCTGCGGGCACAAGTGCTGAGGCACGGCGGCGCTGTTCCGCCGCAAGTGAGCATATCTAGACGATAGTGGCATCTCCTCAGGCCGGCAGCACCGCTTCAGCCACCTGATCGGCTACAATTTCGTTAAAAATTTGTCACTCAAAAGTCGGGCGGAGGCCATCGGGATTGCGGAACCCCGGGCAAGTGCTCAAAGTGCCATATGGGAAACAGAGACCTGATTATAAGTCGTCGTGCTTTATTTACCATCCTCAAGCGCAACAAGATTTAAATGGCGCCCAACGTGGGGCTAAAATTATTTTACCTTCCAACTTTCGAAGCGCTTTTAAAACTAGATTATGGTCATAAAAACCAGGGTATGATTATATTTTGGTTTCCCCGAAACTAGTTTCAGGTAAACACTAAACAATTCAATGCTAGTTATAAAAACCGACAAAAATAAGATTGTAGCGTTGATGTTGATTCGTTTTGATTGCTGTATGAATTGAAACCTTGAAATTTAATATGATTTGGAAAATTTATATTTTTAATAAATTTGATAATTTCCCTAATGTTATAAAAATTCCCCTGGTAAACTACAACAGTCGAACTAATCAGAATAATAATTTTCAATAATTCAGAAACTGCTGACCGACTACCTGGAAACGGAGATCACGCCGCACTCACTGGCGAGCGCGCTGGCCGAAGAGCTGGACTGCCACAAGGATCACCTCGACAGCGTCCTCAACCGCATCAACAAATGATCACATGCACTGTTTTCCTGTCTTCCATCGGTGCTATGGGGTATTTGCAACGTCTGAAAGAGACATTGATGGGAAAAATGTCGTTTAGGACGGCTAGGGTCTTTATTCTGACTTCTTTTGGTGCTAAATGTAGATTTCTGACAAGTCTTAAAATCTCTCAAAATAGATCTTGTATGTAATTAGCGGGGCAGTCCTCCTCTTTATATTAATCGGTAGAAAACTGGCACTTCTATACGTTCTCGTATTCTTATAGAGGACCGGAACTGCTGAAATGCCATTAACATACATAGCTAGTACAAGCAGCCACGAATCTAGCATATCACTTGGTACAAGTAAGAGCTTTTCCTATTTCTATGAAATAACTCTCATGCTTCAAAGTCCGGCGTAGCTTATATGATACGCTCTACGTAACGAGGCGCGCGGGCGCTGGCGTGCATTCAGCTTTCACCGACCGAACCTATTATTTCTTTCGCTACGCATTACTTCCATGATTTTTAGCAAGCAGGGTAAATTCCGTCTGCGAAAATATAGAGTATCTTTAACATAAATAGATAAATTAAACGTGACTTAAATTTAATAAATCGATAAATCGAAACGTTTTTAAATGAAAATGAACACTGCCTTTTGTTGAGTCTGAGTATTAATGTGGTTTCTGTAATGTTGATAAAATAAAGTATGGTTCATGCATGACTTTGAAATAATGTATGAAGTTTATTGAGGAGGTTGTAAAGAGCATATTGTTGGAATCAACTAAGTCCTTTTTTATGTAAATAGATTGTTTTTACTATTTAATTCGTAGATATTGTAAAAATAAAACAATGATTGAAAATTATAAATAGTTTTAATCAATGAACCCTCCAGGATGGCTTGTCACGAATACACACTATGTTTAGAAATCATTATACTCCATCGTGCAGCCAACCACCGGTCTAGCCAGCAGTGTTACCGCTCTAGCGGTGGGTGACTGCACATATAAATAAGATAAATATTTCTTTCAGTCATTATAAATGATGGTTAGTCGTATTTGATACAATACGTTAGCTGAGACAAAATAACTTCATTGACCAATCAAAACGGTCCAATGCCCAATTCAACAATCAGTGTGGTTATTTAGTTTATATGCTTCGATAATCATTGAAAGGACACCAGACCCACTCTAACAAGTCGAAATTGTGGTTGCCTATACAAATTATTGCGACTAAATTCTGTTAATTGTATTTATAAACACCAAACCGTTCTAATCCTTAATTATTATGAACGACAAATTAAAATTTAATTCATAAATTAAAATTTTTAGACTGTTTTACAATCCAAAACTTTTTATTCTGAATCTATATTATGCGAAACATTTTTTTTCGTATTTAAAAGATAAATTGAAATTAACATTTAGTCAAAAATTACAGCCAACTCCAGAGGGCGGTCGGATTCCTAATATCACACTTTATATCTAGGGCGCAAGGATTCAGTGACATTTACTTGCACTAACTTACTAAATCTAGAGTTAACTATATCCTGTCTGTTATTTAACACTTATTGGAGTCTGCATTTGGCGTTAATCAAGTAAGCGAACGATATAGAAGATTTAGTCAAATCTAGGTTCAGTTGCAAGTAAGTATTAATTTATTTACAGTGACATCCCGCGACTTAGCTAATCTAGACAATGCTACGAGCATAACCACGCAAGTCTTGAAGCAGTATGTTATTGTTTATATGGATGAGCTTAATAGACGATTTTAAAACGGGGAGTTATTTTAGCTGATATGAAGGCTATTGAGTCAGCAACAAGGTTGGTTCTCATGAATGTGTCTCAGAGCTGAGGATGATTCTCTGGCAGCAAAAAAATTGAAGTAGGTACATTTTGTTATTTATTTTTCTACTTTTATACACGTTTACCTAGAATTTCTTTAGAAAAAAGGAATAACATGACTTCTGATGTTACCATAAAGGTGCTCCCTCACCTGGAGCATTTCCCTGTAATGTAACGTAACAGAGTCGAGCATTACATCAGTGAGGGAGGAGAGCCGCGCAACTTGATGTTACAATGTGTAATATTTTGATACAACTACCATGAAGTTTTACAGAACTGTAATGCGCAAATTCGAATCTGAAATGTACATTACAGGCGAATGTTCTTCATGTCAGGAAGCAGTACTTTAATGTTTGGAAGCGAATCTAAAACGTTGCATTACAAGAAAATGCTCTAGGTGAGGGACTTACTTTAACTTTCAACAAATAATGAAGTTTTACTCATCACATTCAATTATAAGTTGAAATCAAACACAAACTCAATATAATTTAAAACAAAGCTGATCCTTATAAAACAAAAGAAAGCTGAACTTTAAACCGTGTTATGTTTACGTTATACGCTCAAGTATCAAGCAGCAAGGAGTGTTTTATGAATCAGAAAAAAAAATGTTTTCATCCATGAAAGCCAAAAAGATAAAGCTAGACCTCAATGTAGATTTGATATATTGGCAGTTGTATAATTACTATAGTTTGTCTAATTTATGATGATAATTTTGACAGCTTTCAATAGGAATGGGGTAGTTTATAATCGTTAGTGAATCTATTCGATTATCCGTTTATTATTTCATAGAACTTGGAATCGAACAAAGAAAATGTTATTCAAATATGTTAATGTGCACAGAGATAATAATAATAAAAAAATATTAGTGAATTAAATAAGGTACGTATTAGGATTTGAAGTTATTTATCACCTATATTAGATGATGCACACCCTAAATCACTTTTATAATCATTATCGTCATTATCACTAAAAGAACTAATGTTAATAACATCGAATAATATGTTTGTTCAAAATCTTTATTATATTCAATCAATGTTTTTTGAGAATAATCGTATAATAGATAATTGGAAATAACTATACTAATCAAAATTAAACTGTATTGAAATAAAATGTTGTGCTGGCCGCCCTTAATCCTAAATTTAAATGTTAGATACATTTTATTACACAACCGATTATATAATTATGTTCTATTGCTATTCGTTTGCAAGGCACTTCACTAAGTGAGCGGTAGGTACCCGTCAATAAAGTACAGAAATATCTTTAGTACACTTGGCCGTAAAAAAATGCAATACTTCATAGGCGTAAACTGTCAAAATTATCATCCTAAATTAGACAAACTATGATTAGATGCAACAGTTACTTAAAAACTAAATCAACTAATTAACTTGTTATATTTATGTATATTATTACTGTTATATTTAGTTTAGTAACGCAAAATATTTCTTGGACGCTATTTCCATACCTAATTCATATGCGTTTCACCCCGAATTCATCTGTTATTGTATTAATTAAGGCTTGGTATTACGCTTTAGTTCAGTCTAGTTATACAAGTCTTATCTTATCTAGGACATTAAGAGATTAAATACATCGTTAATTGCCAACGAAACTCCTAGGTACACACAGGTTGAGAAAATATTCATCATCATCCGTGCGGTCTATCCCGGTTGTGAACCCACACTGGTGTGTGGGGTCCCTGAGTCCGCCTAAAGAAGGTTGAGAAAATATTAGTAGACCATAAACAATTTTTACTTCGGAACAAATTGGTATATCAGCGGTATATCTTAGAAATTACTTAAACTGGCGACTTCAAACTGTCGACAGTTACTTGTCTAACTAACGAATAAAAAAAATATTTGAACTCTCACTAACCCCCTTTTGGTAGCATAATCGCACTACCGTAATGATGTACTAACGGTTTTTGAAAAAATATTGTTTCTCAACCATATACTTGCCTTGGGTGTGTCGTTAACAATGAACGAAATATACTATAGTTACGCTGAAGTAAAACTGTTATGATTACTTTGATGGTCGCTTACCCAAACATTTCCTTTTATCATCATAAATAAACTTTAATTTGTCATTTATATAGCAATTATTAATTATTGCATTGTTCTGAGCATTCACCAAGGTATTGACACATCCCTATGCACACAGTAGTATTTTTCCATAGCCCAACACGAAAAAGGTGCAAGCTTTTTATTAAAAATCATGTGCTTCATGCTGATGATGTTGCTGCATCAAGCTGACTTCTTGAATAAAACTATAAGTTGAAACAGCCAAATGTTCTTGAGGTCGGATCTTTCACTACTATCTGACGTTATTTTAGTGTCTGTACGTCAATATAAAACAGACTCATAAGTACAATCCTTTCCTTTTAACGCACTATACATTTCCGGACAATTACCACATTTTATAGCTGTACTCTTTAAGTGTCTTACAATTTTCTACGCACATGTCGAAATTAGTCGTAAAAATAATAAATAAATATCTGGAATAGCAAGATCTGACCGTAGTAGGAATCGAACACATGACCTTTGACACTATATGCAAATATCTACCCGTTGCAGGAAATTAGAAGGCGCTCTAAGTTTATATAATCTCATACAATTATATAGTAAGGCCAAAGCAGCAGGCAGGATAATTAATGTAAAGAAACCTTTGGGATGATGAATTTACAAAATGGAGGCTAGTGGAAGGAAGGAATGATAATCTTCCAAAAACTTCATTCATAATAAGTAAAGGTTGGTTGGGATACATTATTTATCTTGTTTTATTGGCCTTACTTTGTATTGTATCGGCTGGTTTAAGATACATTTATTTCGCTGAGTTGCCTATAATCAAACAATGATAATTTTGCTCGATAACCGTTTATTGCTAAGCATGTAACAGAGCGGCGGGAGTAAGGGCGCACACTAGGCAACGTAGTTGTACTGGTTGGGGACGTCGCGGTCGCGCTCCATGTAGTCGCGGTCTATGAGCGATTCTATGCGCTTCTTGAGGTCGGCGGGCTGGTGGGACATACAAAATAATTTTTAATTATAGCAGAAAATGATAACTATGAAATAATGTTATGGTGAAGGCCACAAATATCATAAATGCGGGTAGAAAAAAACTCTTTATAGTTAATGCCCTTCTTTGAAGTTGTCATGTCATACTTCCCAGTATCACTGTAATGTAATCTAACTTTTTTTAGTAACTTCGCATGGAGGATTTAGCAAAGCGATACACAGGGGTAATTTTGTCAGAATCATACCTCCTTCACCTCAAACGCGTATTTTGTTAATATGTAACTTTTACCTGTTTTAGCTTTTAGATTTATTTCTAAATTTTTTTGAATAATTAGGAGAGATCGCTCCCAAGCAATAAGGCCACCTGAATTGTACGAGTTAAGTTAAAAAAAATAGAAATTGCATAATAAATCTTGTTTTCCTGGCGTAATTACGGCAGCAGCTGGGGTGATTAATTTTTATTTTGAATTCTAATAAAAACGGGACTAGTCCGCTCGTGACCACGGTGACATGCAATTTTCGCCGCAACGTCGAGAAAAATAGGTAAAACAATTTACCGTAATTTTGTTTCGTTGCAAAGACCCGTTTTTATTAGAATTAGTTAAAATGCAACAAGAAAGTTTAAAATGTTATTTTTTTGATAATTTTTTTTTTGTTTTTATCTTGTCTAGTTTAGGCAACATCATCCGTGTTATCTATTGACTCTCGACACTGGCAGAGCCAGCTGTACTGACCTTGACGGGGAACTTGAGCTGGTTGTACAGCTCGGAGATGAGCAGGTTGTGCGAGAGCGCCTTGCGCATCTTCATGACTCGCACTATGGCGGCGTCGATCTGGTACTGACGGTCCTGGAACACGCGCTCCTCCGTCGCTTTTTGTTCTTCGCTCTGTGAAGGTAAAGGTTGTCATTGGATATAAAATGGAAATAGTAATTTCAGCGCGCTCATAAACGTACCGAATTGATGAAAGCGCATTATTGCCAGATGGCGTGACGTTATAAATGACTTCACTTACTCCGATGATGAGCTTACTATTACAGTGGCTTTGCTCTGGAGCGACAGACAATTCATTAAAGCGATTACTTTGCAATTCGATTTGAACGCTGATAGCATTGTGAGCGTTTTCGAGGTCCTTTTCAATTAAATCCAAGCGGAAAATGATTCAAGCGTCAGCAAGAATTTTTAAATCAGACTGCAGGGAATGTGAGCTGATTTTATACAGATTTAGTAAATTTCGGTACTAACATACACTTTCTAAGGCTGCAAGGCCGCGGTCCGATTCGAGCTGAATCGACGAAAGAAAGAAAGATTACATCGAAGCATTAAGTGCGATTCTGTGCTGCTAAATGCAACCCAAACCTCAAGTATCAGACATACCGTCTCCTTCATCTGTATCTGGTTGATCTTGATCCGGAACAGCTTGTTGGTGAAGTCGGCGTTGAAGGAGAACACGTCGGCGTCGTTGACCTCGCGGCCGCGCGGCGCCTTCACCAGCACGCGCGCCTTGCCGCACGCCAGCGACTGCAGCGTGCGCCGGAGCTCCCCGATCTGCGACACACGCTCACTTCAGTCACGAGTGACGCATGTGGCGCGCAGAGGACAGATAGTCCGCTCAAAACAAACCCGCCATTTTGATCACGCACACAGACACAGTGAGTTCACTGGCGATACCAGTGAGTTTCAGTGAATCGGCCAGTCGCACTGTCGGGAGTGTTTTTGTCAAACTTGGTGCGATTTTTCACATGATGAATTTTGTTTATGGCCGGTTCTGTCGAGTAAGTATGACCTACTACTACCTTCATTTTCAAAATTCAGAGCGAATATAGTAACCTTGGGCGGTACACGCAAGTTTAGGAAAAACGTGCGTGGGGTCCTTCTGTAAACTCTTTATTTTGTGCTTTAGAACAATCATATTTGAATTACAAGGACTTAGCATAAGCTCTCTAGCAAAATAAAGAGAAAAACTGTTGACGCCATTCAAACACGCCTTTGCCTTAGTTAAAATGAATTCCTACTCATTTTACTCAAACATGTCTGGAAGAGACAACAAACATAACATATTATGTTTGTTACTTGAACATAATATATGAATTTCAGTACTGTTACGTTTCAGCCCTTATTAACTAAAGTCAGTTAAATGCGATTTTGACAGTAAGTTTTTATAAATAATGTGTTTGTGTTTAAGTAAAAATATTAATTAAGTTCGAATTAAAAAAAAAATCTGCTACTCTCACAGACACTGCACTAGGTCCATAAACATCGCAAATTTTTTTCGCGGTTTGCGTTGCATTTTCACCTTTTTTGTAGTAAAATTCTAAAATGTATCGAACTTCTTCATTAGATTCACTCATCTTGACAGTAAGAAAAACAAAAGAAAATCACACCCATTCCTAATTTAAGTTAGGAATTATATTCTTTTAAATTTAAACTTTTAATGATACCAAAACCAGCCAGATACAAAAAGTATAGCCAAAGAGATTTTATAACAAGTTCATACATACTATATGCAAAAAAGACTTTTTCCCCAATTTAATATGTTGATGCATGTTATAACATTTGATTCATTAATCAGGAATATCAAAAATAAACAAAATTTACAATACACAAAATATGAACACATCAATTTGACCACGAAAGCTACCATTTGATAAATTTAGCTAAAAGTGTTATTAAAAAATACATAGATATTCGTTAACTGTACTTGACCAGAAAAAGTGTAAAAGCGTCCGTTACTCAGTCATCAGTGGTTCTACAGGTGATAATACATATCGCATAAATAATCTTTTTCGGATGAAAAAATATACAGTTAATTTAACAGATACAATTCTTTTATTTTGTAAATATCGGTATGAATTATCGATAAACTTTACATCACTACACTATACAAGTGTCAGTGAAATAGCCAATAGCGTCGCAGGTGCTTTCTTCCCCGCAACCCGCCCACACCGCCAAAACTGGCGACTTTGAATAAGAACAAAATTGACAACATACGGTATCTATTGGAAGTTATCTATGCTACCTCACACAACAACATTTTGTTCTACGATTTTTGATAATTTGACACATTTTACTTTCATACAAAAAATAATTTCAATTTAATTTTACGTCTGAATGTTCTTATCTCTGTGCATATGGTATCGCAAAATGACGTAAATAAACCCTTCCGAATCACGGGGTGTGAATCTGAATCATTTACTATGTATTTCATAGCACTATCAGCAGAATCGCGCGCGTCACCTCTTCGTAAGTGAATGGAACATAGACTTACAAATGTCACGACAGTACAATAAAAGCATGAAAAATCTTTTTTTATTCATGTATTGAGTTATGATAAAACTCGTTGAACAAATGTTGTTGTGTATGATGGTAGCTACATAGTCTTGTGAGGTTGTTGATGTTTTATCATCAATAACCCTGTATAAATATTACTAAGCCTGTGTCCTGTGGAACTAATGTGAGTATCAAGCCGCTTTTAGCATAACAATAATTCAACTATTGATAGCTTACCTCAATATTTGTATTAGCCCTAATTTCTTCAAGAGAGAGGATGTCTCCGTCGTTAAACAATAACAGCACTAGCGCTTGAAACAGCGAAACTTGTAATTCTTTGTTACCCTGCAAATAAATATTTATTTTACACATAAATGTAATAATTATTTACTATCTATAACTATGAGAATTCACTGCCTGCAAATAAATAGATAGCTGCAGTGAATGTAATCTTACCCTAAGCACATCTTATTTTCCTCTTTCGTCCGTTTTTTTATAGACTTTAGTAAAAATTGTTTTTACGACTTCTATTTAATGGTGTGGTAAATGTCCCTTTTGTCGATTTTCTGGGTTTCTTATTCTTCTGTCAATAATTTGCGTTTTCAACTTCCATTTACTTCCTTTATTTTTAATTTCGGGTTTGTTTGTAGGAATGTTTAGAAGTTCAACATCGTTTTTTTTTGTTTTAATGCTGTTGCTTAGCGTCGTTTATTGCATTGATAGGAGAAAAAAGTATCAATAATAATTCAAGGAAAATTAAAAATATTAAACTATTAAGGTATTAGTGATACCAGCTATCAAAGGACGGATTACCTGTTGATTTTCTGTCCATACCTGTGTGAAGTGCGCCCTCAGCACGCAGTGGCCCAGCGTGGCCTGCCACTGCAGCTTGCGGCCCGAGTGCTTGGCGAGGTAGAACTTGGCGAAGTGGTCCTGCTGGCGCGCAGCTCGCACATACCTGTGTGAAGTGCGCCCTCAGCACGCAGTGGCCCAGCGTGGCCTGCCACTGCAGCTTGCGGCCCGAGTGCTTGGCGAGGTAGAACTTGGCGAAGTGGTCCTGCTGGCGCGCAGCTCGCACATACCTGTGTGAAGTGCGCCCTCAGCACGCAGTGGCCCAGCGTGGCCTGCCACTGCAGCTTGCGGCCCGAGTGCTTGGCGAGGTAGAACTTGGCGAAGTGGTCCTGCTGGCGCGCAGCTCGCACATACCTGTGTGAAGTGCGCCCTCAGCACGCAGTGGCCCAGCGTGGCCTGCCACTGCAGCTTGCGGCCCGAGTGCTTGGCGAGGTAGAACTTGGCGAAGTGGTCCTGCTGGCGCGTGAGCTCGGCGGGCAGGCGCACCTCCACGGGCGGGTAGGTCGGCCAGAAGCCCATGGTGAGGATGTACACCGAGAGCTCGATGCCGGAGCTGTCTTGCGATGCTGCTAGGTGCTGTTGACAACGGAAATCAAGTGTCATTGATTACATTTTTATTATAATAACTAATGAACTTTTGGGTTTTAACGGTGGTAGGTGGCAAGTACCACTTTTAGGTTTTAATAAATACCCTTTACAAAGTGTGAGTTTCTTCTGTAGCTTTTTAAACAAAGATTACACAAACATTAGGGGGGGGGGGGTCACTTTGCTTAATAGTTAATGCAGGGTGGAGTGTGAGGGGGTCCTCCAACATCTTCGGGCTCCAAGCCAACCTTGCCGTAGGCTCTGGCGACGGCTCCCCTTTATGGGTTGGGAGGTCAGATGGCAGTCGCTCCCGTGAAGCCAACTCAAGCCAAACACATGCTCAAGGCAAATGCAGGGAGCGCTGCCCGCCCCGAACCAAGTGGTGGCTGCCGCTGACTTTGCTGCCGCTGTCGGTGACCTGTGCATCGCAACGGATAGTGAGTCCGGGCAACAGCTCTGGGATAGCTGTCAGGCAGTTATTACCCGGGCGGCGAGGGTGGCGTTGGGCGTGTCTTGGGGTCCAAGTTCCACCACCACCATCCTCGCCGCCGTAGGCTTGACAAGGAGACCTGGTAGTGGAACGAAGCAGTCCAGAAGGAGATCAGGGTAAAGAAAGCCCTCGTCAAAGCGTGGCAAGCGTCCAAATCTCCTGAAGATCGCGCTGTGTACAGGGATGCCAAACTTGCCTCTAAACGAGCTGTAGCCAGAGCCAGACGTGACCACTTACGTCCTTTGTACGATAAGTTGGAGTCGTCCGAGGGGCAGAAGCTCGTTTACAAGTTGGCACGTTCGAGATTCAAAGCGGCCCAGGATATTTACATGTGCCGCTGTGTCAATGACACTCTCGGTAACCTGCTATGCGAGGACCGCGCGGTGAAGGAGATGGCGCTCTTATTTCCACGAGCTGCTCAACAAGCAGCACAAAGAGGTGCAGCCACCTGAACTCCCTCCGAATTAGGGACTAGTGCCCCCAGTAACGCCTAATGAAGTCCAGTCGGCTCTCCGCCGCATGAAGAACCGGAAAGCTGTCGGACCCGATGGAGTCCCTATCGAAGCGTGGAAATCGATGGGCTCTCGTGGTGTGGGCATACTTACCCACCTTTTTAACCGCATTCTCCTCACCGAGAAGATGTCTGACCAATGGAGACTGAGCATTATCACGCCGGTCTTCAAGGGCAAGGGCTCGGCGCAGGAGTGCAGAAATTATTGCGGCATAAAGGTGATATCCCACACCATGAAGTTCCTCGAACGCATTGTGGACTCTCGGATTCGACAGGAGTGTACAATCTCAGAGTGCCAGTATGGGTTTCGACCGGGTTGCGGGACCGTGGACCCCGTATTTGCCTTGAGATCGCTCACGGAGGGATACAGACTGAAGAATACACCTCTGCATCTCCTTTTTGAGACATGCAGAAGGCCTTCGACTGTGTCCCTCGTGAGATGATCGGCTGGGCGCTGCGCTGTTCAGGGCCGTTCCCGGAGTCTCTATTGACATTATCCGGGACATGTACTACGATTCCAGTTCCATAGTTAGGACTGCGATTGGTGACACGCTTCCCTTCCCTATTACCGCACCGTTGGAGCACACCAAGGCTCCGTGCTGCGTGCGTTTCTGTTCTGCGTAATATTATGAATAAGAATAAAATAAGTTTTTTTGGCACTAAATGCAGTAAAAAAATAACAGAAAATACAATAAAATAAAAGACATAAACGAAGGATTAAAACTAACGTCTACTAATAAAATTAGACGTTAGTCTTCTTCTAATATTGGACGTTCTGTCAAACAGCATCCGTGACCACCACGAGCAACCACCATGGTTGCTCATGTATGCTGATGATATTGCGCTAGCAGATTCGGACAGGAGACGGAATAAGTGGAAAAATTCACTTGAAAACGGCGGTCTGAAACTTAATGTGGCGAAGACGAAGTACATGGCCTGCAACGCCACAGATCCCTAGTCCGTCCGCATAGGCGCTGACGTGGTCGAGCGCACGGACCGTGTCAAATACCTGGGATCTGTGTTAAGCGCGATCAGGGACATCGACCGCGACGTCAGAGCCCGAATTTCCGCGGCTAGGGCCAAATGGCGTGAGGTGACTGGTGTCATTTGTGACCCCAAAATGCCGATCAAGCTGAAGGGGCAGGTCTATAAAACCATCATTAGGCCTGTCCTTTTATATGGCAGTGAAACATAGCCGTTACTAGAGCGACACAAGCAGGAGCGGCGCGTGACGGAAATGAAGATGCTGCGGTGGATGTGTGGAGTCTCACGCAAAGATAGCGTGCGGAACACCCACATCCGGGGCAGCCTTCGTGTTCGTGACATCGCAGACAAGCTGCAGGAGTGCCGGCTTCGTTGGTATGGTCATGTCTCATGGAGATCGACAAACTACGTGGGCAACAAATGTCTGGCCATGCCGCCCCTGCCAGGTACCGGTAGAAGAGGTCGATCCAAGCAGCGGTGGCGCGACGTCGTCAAGGGTGACATGCGTGCCAACAGACTCGCTACTGAGGATGAACAAGACCGCGCGAAGTAGGCCAAGAAAATAAGAAAGGCGGATCCTGGGACCCCACACACGTGTGGGTTCACAACCGGGATAGACCGCACGGATGAAAAACATAGTAAGATAGTCAAGTATTTACACAACGTATACAACACAACACACAAAACTTACATTTATAGCAACTACTTCAAAGTATACCTTTATGTATTTTTTATGTCTGCTATGAAACTCACCTGTTTATACGTAATATTAATATCCTTAGACAGCTCCATATCCTTGAACATGCCTTCCAGTTTACAAGTGAATCCGCCCCCGCATTCCTGTTTTAGCTTACTTAGCATAGACTTTTCAGCATCCACAGAGGCGGATTTGCCAACAAGCAACCTCTTCGCCAGGTCTTTCTTGTAGAATGCTTCGAACACGTCTTTGCCGTGGATGAAGCGGAACAGCACCATAATCTTGTCTAGGAGCCTTTCTAGCTCTTCTTCGGTCGCTTCTTTATTGCCGGCGCGGAGCTTCACGTCGACGAATTTGGCTGGAAATACAGAGAAACAATGTATGAGTGATGTAAATAGTACAAAAATGGCTAAATATACTTTTTTTGCATGAACAAACAAAAATAACAAGTACAAGTAAAACGGAAGATTCGGGTAAACTAATTTAAAATGCAGGCAACCTGCTAAAGGATAAAATGTATGGAGTCTTGGCTAGGGTTATGTACACCTTACCAAAAAAAGGAAAAAACACGTGAAACAGTTTTCAAATATTTAATTTCCTTAAAAAACTACATTTTTTACTTGGTTCAAACAAGATTTCCAATGACAGAATTGCAACACAAAACCGAAAAATGGCGGAAATGTGTCAACACAGATTACGCGGTGTCAATTTGACAAGACTACAACAAAAACATGGAGGTTATTTCACTTAACCAGTTGTGAAAAACAACTTTTGTGGTTAATGTTACCTGGATGGCATTAGAAATTTTAAGTTCTCAAAACAAACTCAAACAATTTATTTGCATACATTTTAGGTTAAATAAATCGAGCTGAGACAAATACTCGTGCAAATTGCAAAATTTGAAGCCAAAACAAGTACTAACAAAATTTGAGTGAGACTAGTGACATTAACAGTTAGCGAACTAGCCATTCAGAGCGCTGAATGGCTATTCATTTGTTAAAAGTGGACAGGTACCATCGGTAGCTACTTTGAGCATACCAATAGCATATTAGAGTCCTTTACCTATATACTCAAAAAAGTACTATGATATTATGAGTTAGCTACCTTTTATAGATCGTTTATCATAATTTTAATGAAAATTTGAAGACCTCAAACACGAATTTTGACTCTGTAAATGACAGTGACGAAAATTACGGATAATTGATAACACTAATGATCTACTAACTTTTGATTTCATTATGTAAACTCCTTTGTTTTCGATTCTATTAGTTAATATTAATTTGGTTAAAGAATGATTCTTTTTCCTACAATAAGTTGACAGCTGAACTCAAGGACCTTTTAAAGACCGAGAGAAACCAAACTGTTAGATATTACTTGGAAAATCTAGACACTAGTGCAGCAACTAACTATTACCTTTGTAAGGCGACTAAAAACCTTAAGAGACCTGCTGTATTTAAACCTCCCATAAGACCTGAGGATAATACATGGGCAAGGTCTGACCATAAGAAAGCGGTAGAGTTTGCTAATCACCTAGAAAACGTTTTTCGTCGTTTTTGTGCCAAATCCCGATAACGGCTCAAAAAAAAGTGAAATTGTTGGAAGGTTGCCGAGTAGTATTCACCAATTGGAACCTCTTATCGAAAAAATTAAGAAAGATGAAATCAAATCAGTCATAAGGAAACTCGAGCTAAATAAAGCCCCCGGTTATGATCTCATTACGGCCAAAATTATGAAGGAGCTTCCCAAAGCGGGCATTACTTTTCTCACCTATCTATTCAATGTAATCCTATGGAGAGGGTATTTGCCTCCTCAATAAAAATTAGCAGAAATCATAATGATTGCTAAGCCTGGCAAAAAACCTGAAGACATAAAGTCATACCGTCCAATAAGCCTGCTCCCGGTACCGTCAAAGGTTCTTGAGCACCTATTTCTTAAAAGGCTCATGCCAATCGTAATGAAGAAATACCTCATCCCAGATCATCAGTTTGGATTCCGTCACGGCCATGGAACAATCGACCAAGTACATCGACTGGTAGAAAGAATTAACTCTGCTTTTGAATGAAAGGAATACTGTTCCGCAGCATTTCTGGATATATCCCAGGCTTTCGACCGCGTCTGGCACGAAGGGCTCCTATTCAAAATTAAGAACTCTCTCCCCATTACCTACTACGAATTTCTTAAGTCATACTTAAGCAACAGACATTTCTACGTAAAGCGTGGAGATGATAGAACAAGTGTGAGAGAAATCCGAGCAGGAGTACCACAGGGCAGTGTCTTAGGCCCAATATTATACCTCTTATACACACGATTTACCTTCGTCACCCAGTGTCCTGGTGGGGACATTTGCTGATGACACTGCGGTGCTAGCGGTTAACCCAGAAGCATCCACGGCGAGCATGATGCTCCAACAGAACCTTTATATAATATCCACATGGCTGAGGGATTGGCGAATCAAGGCGAATGAGTCAAAGTCTGTCCGAGTTTGCCTTGAGGGATGACACCTGCCCATAAGTGGAATTAAATGGCATCTAAATTCCACAAAATGACTATGTTCGTTACCTCGGAGTATACCTCGACCGACGTCTTACAAGGCAAAAACACCTTTTCACATAACGGAAGGCCATGGGTATACAGCTCAGGCAGATGCACTGGCTGATGAACAGAAAGTCACACTTGTCACTCGAGAACAAATTGCTAATTTACAAATGCATCATAAAACCAGTCTGGACATATGGCATCCAGCTGTGGGGAACTTCCTCAAACTCAAACCTGGATATCCTACAGCGCTTCCAATTAAAAATGCTACGCATAATTGTTAACGCACCATGGTTTGTGACCAATGACCAACTTCACCCTTACCCTTATTTATTAGGGAGTCAGAGTCTCTATCTATTTTTAAGAAGAGGATTAAAGCACATTTCCTCGGCCTTTAACACTCTACTTTTTCTCCTAATTACTTTCCTCCTTTCACTTCTCCTCGTCCGTTTATTTAACTCATTTTCCTTTTCTGATCTCTTTGGTTATTGGTGGGCTAATTAGTACATATCCTGTATTATTATTTTGTTATTTAAATTTACATTTGACTATTATTGTGCACATACTTACCCTTTTTTTTAACATTTTCCTCTACTTGGGTTGTCTGGAAGAGATTGCTTTTTAGCAATAAGACCGCCTAATTGTGTCATCTTACTATTTCGTGTAATACAAACCTTCATTGTTATTTTTTGATGTGCAATAAAGAATATTTATTATTATTCTCTTTATTCAGTATAAATCTTAGATATAAAATTTGTATAGTATTCTTACAAAAACAGAGATTTTATAACATTAAAAACAACTTATGAATTATAATTATAAAAACGAAATAATTACAATTATAAAACTTAAGATTAAAGTTACAAAAACAATGATTTATAAAAATACCATAAAAATCTTAATCTAGGGAGCCGCCGGCAGCGGGGCAGGCGAGGCCTAGACTACCGGTGGTTAGGGCTGCAGAGAAAGGAACCTCCTGACAATACGTGCCGTGTCCAAGAGTACCGCCTTCTGTATCTGACCCTTGACCCAACCGCTGAGCGAGAGCCTCTCGAGGTGTTGGTCGAGGCTCTTCGCTATTAAGCCGTTTGCCGATACGACTATCGGTACAATGATCGTCGAATCAACATTCCACATGGCGGTCACCTCGTGAGCCAAGTCAAGGTACTTGCTGAGTTTGTCCTTCTCAGCTTTTACGAGGTTATCGTCATGTGGAATGGTAATGTCGACGAGCACTGCCTGGCGTTGGGATCGGTCTACCAGCACGATATCAGGTTTATTGGCTACAATAGTCCTGTCCGTGATGATAGAGCGATCCCAATAGAGCAATGCACGACTATTTTCGAGAACTGGTACCGGTGCGTACTTATAGTACGGTACCTCCGACTCGACAAGGCCATATCGAAGAGCAAGTTGCTGGTGGATGATCCTGGCTACTAGGTTGTGCCTGTGCAAGTACTCTCCGTTAGCAAGGTGAGAACAACCGGAAATAACGTGACGAATAGACTCGCCAGGACGGCGGCATGCCCGACAGATGTCGACCGTACCGTCCTTCATGATGTATTTCCGGTAGTTATTCACCTTGATAACTTCATCAGCAATTGCACAGACAAAACCCTCGGTTTCCCCAAAGAGGTCCCCGAAGCGTAGCCAGTTCACCGATGCGGAGAGGTCCACATCGGGCCCTGTTAAGGCCCGATAGAACCTCCCATGCAGCTCCTTACTCCTCCATATTTCCCTGCGGTCGTCGGTGGTGAGCACCGGTGGTTGACGCCAGTTCTCATTCGCCAAGGATAGCGGCGTGAGGCCCTTATCAACTGCCACAACATCGCGGTGTATCCCACATTCGTTGCTGAGGAAAAACCTCCTAAGACTGCACACCTCGCGGTTGTGAAGGTTCTTGGCATTTAAAAAGCCACGACCTCCCACCTTCCGCGGGATATACAGTCTCATGACAGACGAGCGTGGGTGTAACATGCGGAATGTTGTGAGCAATTTTCGAACCCGTACATCCAGGGCGTCCAGCTCAGTTTGAGTCCATCTTAGTATGCCAAAGGAGTATATCAATAAAGGCATCACCCAACCGTTGAAGGCGCGCACCTTATTGCCACCTGACAAAGAACTCTTGAGTACCTTTGTAAGGCGACTAAAGAAGCGCTCCCTCACCGATTGCTTGACGTCTGCTACTGATATACCCAATGACTCTGACATACCAAGATATTTGTAGGTTTCGGCTTCAGAGAGGAATCTGAGTGTCATCGTCTCAGAGAGCTGTAAATTCGGTGAATCTACAACCCTCCCTTCTTGTACATGCATGACCGCACACTTGTCTACACCGAACTCCATCTTGATGGCATTGCTAAAAATCTCAGTTATTTTTAACAGTTCCATCAATACCTGGGGGCTTGGTGCAAACAACTTCAGGTCATCCATGTACAACAAATGAGGGATGAACTCACCCCCTCTGCGAAGCCGATAGCCTAGCTTTGAATCCTTTAGTAAGGTACTAAGAGGATTCAAAGCTAAACAAAACCACAAAGGACTCAAACTATCGCCCTGGAAAATACCTCGCTCTATCCTTATGAAGTCCTGCGGGTCAGGGGAGCCATTTCCACCACCTGGCTGACGAAGGACTGTGATCCACTGCCCCATGCATGTGCTCAAGAAAGATCTTAAAGTTGTATCAATTTTATACAGCTCTAAGATCCTCCTGAGCCATGAATGGGGCACCGAATCATAGGCCTTCTTATAGTCAATCCAGGCTGTTGAAAGAGCTTTCCGGTTCCGCCGGACTTGTTGGCAAATAGTCGTGTCTATGAGGAGGAGTTCTTTAGTACCTCGGGACCCAACCCTACATCCATTCTGAGCAGGGGCCAAAATATTGTTCGCAACGATGTGCGAGTTAATTTTTTTTGCTAGAATGGACGTAAGGAGCTTGTAGATGGTAGGTAAGCACGTGATGGGTCTATAGTTTTTTGCTTCCGAGGTACTACCTGACTTGTATAAAAGGAAAGTGACACCAGAAGTCAGGAAACTAGGGAGAGAACCAACCTCGATGGATTCCTGGAACTGCACTGCCAAGCATGAATGCGAGCATCGAAACCACTTAATCCAGAAGTTGTGCAATCCATCCGGGCCAGGACTTTTCCAGTTCTGAGCCGTTTGAATTGCACAACTAACGTCTTCGGAGTCAATAGTTACTGACTCCATGGTTTCGATGGATTCGCATTCATGCTCGACAGTACGCATCCAGTCACCCTCCATGTGCTCGATAGGCATCGACCAGATGCTGCGCCAGAAGTCAATCATGACACTTGCATCTGGTCGCTGACCGTCGCCCACACGTTGGTTAGTCTCTTCCCAGTTTCGGTACACCTTCCTTTGGTCACTTTGGAAAAGGCGATTTTGTAAATATCTGTCCACACGTTCTCTGTAGCGACGGATACGGTTTGCCCACGCATAGACCTTCTGCTTCAGAAAGTCAATGCGTTCCGTGACACAAGCCATATACTGTTCGGGCTTAATACCCGTCCCAGCAAAGGCTTGGTTCACGTAACGTATAACCCGAGGGCGATGGTTCCCCCGGCTGAAGCAGACCAACTTTGCAATGAGGGTCCTAAATGTGTTGATACGCCGCTCGATTCGCATTTGCCATGCGGGTACATTTGCGGCAGGTCGCACTGCACGGTCAGAGTCCGGAAACTTGACACGAGAAACACGGCATGCCGCAATGGCCCCGCAGTACAAAATCGAGTGAGTATCAACTAAATCTTCACTAGTCCGTATGAACGGAGCTAGTAAATCGTTCAGGGCCCCCATTAACGCTAGGTTGCGTCTATTAGTAGGCAAACGTGGTAACCACGGCCTAGAGACTCGTGTAGAGCGATATTCCAAAATCGCATCCTCCAAAGCCCTCCTCAATTGCTCTTTTGCCTGGGTACTTACGCTTGCGTTCGCACTGGCCTCTCCATCGGCATCTGGATCCATCCGAGGCGCTACCGGAACCGAGTCTGTAATCGGACTCTGATGTGATAGCGCGCTGGACGGGTCCTGGGTCGAGGAAGAAGTCGCGCGAACTGGAAGCGCCTCCAGGCGAAGCCGATCAAGCGTAGGCTGATCCAGCATCTGTAGACGCTGAATCGCCCGCGCTTGATCCGACAGACGTTGGGCGGAAACAGCCACGGTCGGGTCAAGGGCCTGAAACAGAGGCATCATCCGGTCACGATACGCAGACAGGTTGGTTCCTCCCTTTGTAGCCCCGTAATAGGCGCGCATGCAGTTGACATTCATGTCGTGTGTCCATCGCATGCGGCGCACTACACCACCGGTAGCGGGGGCCCCGCGCGGGGCAGACTGCCCCACAGGCCCCAAGCGTGCCGGCAGCGGTCGTCGTCCACGTCGCGCAGGTGGTCGCGGCGGTCGTGGCGGCGGTGGCCCGCTCTCATCGCTCGAAGTTGAGCTCGCTGCGGTATCTGGAGGAGTAACAAACTCCTCCACCGACGACGAGCTGGGCGACGGAGCGGGCGGTGGTGGTGATTGTGCGCTTGTAACGTTCGCTCTTGCCTTCGCTCTTGTGATCATTTTTTAATGTAAATTGCACTATTGTTGTAGTAGGCGTTTTGACATTTGTCACAGTTGACAAATCCATATTATTGATTTTCGGAACTTCTGTAGAATGGCCAAAATTGTCTTGCAAATTATCTGTATATATTTTGGATGAGCTTGTTGTTGTTATACTATCTGATAAACCGAAATTCGACTGAAAAATGAACTAAAAAAATATATGATTAAATATGACCACAAAAAGACGTTTGCTGTCATAGAGCGTTTTTTTTTTTTTTTTTTTTTTTTTTATTATTATTATTATTATTCACCATGATCTCAATATGCCAACAATCAAGCAAGAAATCGGCAAAACTATGACGCGATATGCAGAGAGACTGACAAAACACCCAAACTGCCTAGCTGCAGGGCTGATGAAACTCAAAAAGTCGTTTGTAAGGCTAAAGAGGAGAGCACCGCAGGACTTTGCCAATTGAAACTGGAAAACGTGACATAAAATGGATAAACCAGTGGATTCATACCATGCAAGCCCACACTTTGACACTCTTAACTCTGCGTTAAATGTCCCAGGACAGATTGCAATTAAAAAAGAAGATAAAAAAAAGGTAAGTGCCATAAAAAATGAAACGGCTGTGTTTTTAGTTATAGTTCATGTATTTAAAAGAACCTGATTAATAATAGTATATTTTATATCGAGGGACTAAACGAAGCCATGATATACCAGAGGTGGTTTGACTCCAATAAATATTACTTAATAAAATAAAAATCACAAATGTTTCTTATTCCTCCAGTCCATACAACTTTCGTAAGTTTTTAAGTACATCTTCAGCGATTTTGGCGGCAAAAGATTAGCTATAATGTCTTTTTCTCTTTGCTCGACGTCAAACTCTTCATTGTCACGGGACGTTCTTAATAAATTTATTTGAAACCGAACAAATTTACACTCGACAAAAATACTGAAATTTTCGCGGTCAGTTTTTTCTTCTAAACCAGTCACAGATTAACAATTTAAAACACATGGCGCCACCTTCTTTGCGGACAAACTATGGAACTAAAACTTTCAACATTTTTGCAATGAAGATGGTCCGTCCACACTCCACAGATAATAGTATATTTACTGGCTGTTTGAGTTTGTCTGTGTCGCATGAAGGAAATTAAAAAAACTAATTACTTTTTACTCCCTAGGGGCTAAAGTGGTCACTTTAGTCCCGCTTCGTAGGGCTATATTGGCGTACTTTTAGAGCATGAGAAGTGAAAATAGTAATTACAGCAGTGGTTGGCTTTTTCTACTTAACCTAACTGATTTGTTAATTTAACTTGAAACTTAAACCTCATACTGAAATTTGATGTTTTTGGACTTGACAGATTTCTCCCAGATACCACAAATAATTACTAGCAAATTTAATAAATTTTGCAGTGGGTTGATTAAAAATGAGAATAATTGTGGTATAACATTGTTATGTGGGAGTAATCAGTGTTGAATCAAAGCTTTATTTAATTTATGTGTGGTACAAATACGACAAGTGGGAGTTATCATGTTTTTATTAGAAAATCGCAACAACATTCAAAAATATTTGGTGCAAAGCTTATATGTGGGAGTTATCAGAAATAAGACCTGAAATTTGTAATACTTTCGTTTGTTAATACCATGACTAGTTTATTACACCATGATTTATTTATTATCGTGTTTGTACCAAACTATTTATAAAAAAACAATCATCTCCTTTCGTGTTGTATTTGCTTAGTGTTTTTTTTCTTAGCTTTATTGTCACTGACAGTATTTTCTTAACTTTACATACACAATTAATAATACTGAAAAGAGCATGTAGCTGTTACAAATCACGAGAATTTGACTGAATTTGACAATATTGACCGGTATTAAATGGCCAGTTTCTGTCATTTTACATACCTACCGCTGTCATAAGACCAATTTAACAATATATTTGCAAAGGTAACATACCTATAAGTTCAGCCGGCTTGTTCTGGCGCTGGTTGATGAAGTACTCGAAGGCCTCGCGCACGGAGTACGTGAACTTCTCGTTGCGCTGGAAGCAGTTGTTGACGACGTGGTCCAGCTGCTCCTTGAACTCCAGAAGTTCCGCCACCATGCTCTTGTCGCGCTCCGGCTCTATTACTATCGTGCGACCTTTTTTCTGAAAGTAATATACAAGATTTAAAAAATATCTAAGTAAAGTAAATATATGGTTACGGCAGCTTATTGGGTCATGTCACATGTGTAACCAATTTCCACTATCTAACATTGGATTAATTTAATATAAATTTAAATAAATAAATAAATTTGCGCCAGACAACACACCTCTTGTAATGGTCTCGAAGTAGGGATTAATATCCCTGTGTTACGAGGTATCACACAAGGAAATAAGCCAGGGGCGTCTACCAGCACACCCAGACCCGAGTCAATTCAGAAAAGATCGTTTCCTGAATTGACCCGACCGGGAATCGAACCCGGGACACTACGAAAATCGAGGCGAGAAACCGTGCTACAGCGCACTACGCCAACCGTGTCGTCGAACACTAACAACACATAACATATAGTTTTTTATAGTTGAATACAACAAATATTCGTGTCCATCTTATTCCATATCCGTTTGAAAACTGAAACATGAATAGAAGTATTTTCAACCGACTTCAAAAAAAGGAGGAGGTTCTCAATTCGACTGTATGTTTTTTTTTTATGTTTGTTACCTCATAACTTTCGACAGGGTGAACCGATTTTGATCATTCTTTTTTTTAAAAAAAACTGGTGCTTCCCGAATGGTCCCATTTTAATTTGGTCTAGTTCTGACAGTGGCATCCATGATAAAACCATATAAGTCTTAAATCTAGATAGACAAAATGCGCGACAAATGGACGAAGAACTCAATATTACGCCAACCGATTTTGATAGTTCTTTTTTTATTTGAAAGTTGATGCTGCACGTGTGGTCCCATTTAAATTTGGTCTAGTTCTGACAGTGGCATCCATTGGAAGTCCATATAAGTCTTAAATCTAGATAGACAAAATGCGCGACAAATGGACGAATAACTCATTATCACGCCAACCGATTTCGATGCTACTTTATTTATTGGAAAGGATATACTTCAAGGGTAGTTTGATGAGAGTTCGGTTAGGTTCTGATTATGGGATCCATGAAAAAGTAACGGAACTCTTCAATTGTTAGGAGCAATTGGACGATACTTTTTCGATGTATAAAATAAATAAGAACTATTCACTGAAAATTAAGAAATAAACAAAAATTTTAACAAAAAAAAAAACAACTTCAAAAAAAACTATTCTAAAATAAAGCACTAAAAAGTAAAGAAATAATTGCGTATTCTTCTAATTATACGTTAATATAATGTAGGTACAATTGTTGCTATTGTTGGAGTCGGTGTCAGCCAATGTAGGTTTGTAACTACCTACCTACATACGTAAACGTAATATGTAAGAAATAGGTATATTGCTAGGTATATTGTAGTGTTTCCTTGGCTGACACCGACTCCAACAATAACAATAATTGTACCTACATTATATTATCGTATAAGTTTTAGAAGAATACGCAATTATTTCTTTACTGTTAAGTGCTTTGTTTCAGAATAGTTTTTTTTGAAGTTGGTTTTTTTTTGAAGCATAATTTTAACCAAAAGCCGCATGTCTGTGGCCTGTGCTTTTGTTAAAGTAGGCAGAAAAGGCCGGGTTTATTGTTTAGGGCAAAATATGTTTAGAAAATATGAATGCCACGCAAATTTTAAAAGCATCATTATCAGTAATGCTGGCAACTATAAATAGTTTGACTATGGATAACCAAAGGCTATCGATATTTTCGTCACCTTCAATATTAGTTACAATCTGAGCTGAAGTAACATTACTGGTTTACTAAACCAATATCACAATTATTAAATAGGGTTTGTTTACACTGTTTTGCTTATTAGTAAATCTACAGGGCCTAGATTCTGCTATTTAAATACCAATGAAATCGTAATTGAATGGCCTAATTGTGACAGTTTTAATATGGACCAAATGTCAAAATCTTCCCATCAATTACGATTCTATTGGCTTTTAAATAGCAGAATCAGGCCTGAGGTCTTTTTGTTTGTTTGACTATCAGCGTATTCTATCGCGCTTCGCCAAGCAAGAACTCTCTTTCTAGTATTATTATACTGTACCATTATTATAGTAACTAATCGTAGTTAACTAACCTTGATATAGGCATTAAAGTGATTACAGAGTTCGTTAAGTCCATCTTTGACGCGGTTGAAGAGATGATACAGCGTCTTAAGGTCGGACAGCCGCGGCCCGTCCATCAGTGAGTCCAGGCCTTTGCTCAGGATGCCAGTTAAGTGTTCACTGAGCAGCTGCCGTTCTACTGTGTGGATGAGTTGCCATCTGTGAAAGTCAAAGAACTGAATTAACTTTCTTCTCAAGTCGGCGACGACGCTTTTGGTAACACCAACAAGGTTTTTTTTGTTTAATAACAACATAATAGCGATTCCTTATCACGTCTTCTTAAAGTAAGTAAGGCGTACTAAAAATGTTTTGTCTATAAATTTAGAATATGGTCCTTCGAGCCGGATATGAATCAGCTCTGTATTACAGTCGACAAAGTGGGTTTGTACGCATTCTTTAAGCCTCTTTTTTTATACCACGTCGGTGACAATCAAGCATGCGGACCACCTGATGGTAAGCGGTTACCGCAGGCTATGGACACGTGCAACACCAGGGGTATCACTCGCGCGTTGTCGACCCTGCAATAACCTTCTCAAACCCCTCTTAAAGAACTTCATACTATAACTCATCGGGAAAACCTCGGCAGCCTCTATTAACAGCATCATTCATTGTATAAATGACTGATGCTGTTAATATGTTGGAACTTCGGAAGCGTTATTTAGACAAAGAAATTGGTATTTTTTTCTAGATTAGTATTTTACTAATACCATAAACATCAAAAATTCATTATTTATCAAGGCGTTGCTATAACAGAAGCTTTATCACCACGCTGGACAAATACGATTTGGTGATCCATATTTAGGGCAACAATTGGAAAAAAATCACAACACACATATAGGAATTGGTTTTAAACCTCGATCCTCTCGATTATAGGCTAAGCATTTTCTCTCTGTCATGGAAACGTTATTGCTCCTTATTGTCGAAATTATTAATAAATTCGCTGTAAGTGAGAGAACAAAGTTGCATTTACACTGGCAGTTATAACCCGATTTTTATAACTGTGCACCTCGAGCTGCCAAAATCGTTAGGTTGGCAGCATTGAATGTTACCCGCCTGCATTCTTCTTCACTACTCCGCTGCCGCGCTGTCGGGTGTGCGCGCAGTGGTGAGGAAGAATGCAGGCGGGTAACATTCAATGCTGCCAACCTAACGATTTTGGCAGCTCGAGGTGCACAGTTATAAAAATCTGGTTATAAAACTACACAGACATACTTGGTGGAGTGGTCGAGGTAGTGCAGCAGACGCTCCAGCTCCTCGCCGAGGCGCTTCTCCACGCGCTGCAGGTACTGCGGCACGGGCAGCTCCCGCATCAGGCGCTGGCCCTCCGCCGCGTACAAGCGCTCGGTCGCTAGCAGGAACCTGGAGGAAAAGGATTAGCTGTTAGAATCGTTCATCACTAGTTTTAAATAAGGCATAATTTAGCACCTGAACAATTGAAAAGCGACATCAAATTAAAGGATTTGTCATTCTGAAAATCGGATCGAAATATTCTTTGCAAAACCTAAATATTGTAGAATGAATTGTAAGTCTTTTTGCTAGATTTACACTATCGTTTTTTTATAGGTTCATTCTGAGTATCAACCAGTAATAATTTAACGAAAATCATCTATTTTACGTTTCTTCTGTGGATCTAACATTACAATGAAATTGAGTACGCTAACGCGAAAATCCGCTGTGAGTGCAAAATGGCGCAATTGACAACATTAAAGGTAAGGTCACCGAGTCGGTCGAGGTGCTTCGATCGATTTGCGACGAGTTTGATCACCCTTAATAACTTCTGTCTTCTCCAAAGTATAACCTGACAACCAAAAATACGGATCTCGTCACGTAAAACAAACGCAAAGCGGCAAATAGGGTGGTCCTTCACAAGGGTACAGTATGAAGGTGAGGTTTCATACTACCAATTTGGCCCCAAAATTGGCGTTTTCCTGGTCAGCGTTATTTTTGGATGACGGGAACACATCGATGTCCTCTTGCTCAAGCTGGCAATCACTCACTTGTGTTCAAAGGCATCCTGATATATCTGCAGATCGGACAGCATCCTCAGCAGACTCTTGAGCAGCGAGCGGTCCACGGCGTCTCCGCCCCGCTCCTTGTCAATGAGCAGCAGCAGCCCGTCCACCGTGCGCGTCTGGACAAGCGTGTTCATGGCTATGTGGTGCCGGAACAAGTCTAGGCCCATGTCCCTGGAAGTTTGAAATATTAGGTCACAATCTTTTAGAATTTAGGTAGCGTTTTTAAACGTTAGAGTTTTAGACCCCAAGAACGTAAACTTAAAACATTTGGTAATAAAATCCTACTAGCCTGCGTTGTTGTAACAATAATAATCTTTTAATGCATTGAACCCAAAATATACTTAGAAAATGAATTTAGATAAAAGAGTCTCAAATCGTCTCTTTATCATTTAATAAACTTTATGGACATGATAAGGCCAGTGGACCTTAAACATGTGTCCACAGTCATTTTTTAAAAAGGACTGTTGGACCCATATATTTACGAGCATTAATTTGTTAAAGTATTCGCTGATGGTACTGTTGGTAGTATTTGCCAAGTGCCCAATATCTGTTACTTTTCTTCACTAACCATATTGAATGTATGCTAGGGTTTTGCAGGACATAAGTACGGTCGAGGTACAGGAAGATGCTGCGGATCATGATCATCTGGCGGCAGTGCGCGCGCCAGCAGTCGTCCATGCGCTTCAGGAACACCTGCCGGTCCATGGTCTCCGAGAGGAACTGCTCGATGTTCGCCTTCACGTGAGCTTCAACCAAGTTTGTCAGGTTCACATACAATTGGGATGCCATCTGGAATATTTTACAATATTTAAGTCTTTGAGAAACCTAATACTGGTGGTCTTATGCCCAGAGGCATCTCTACCAGTTAAATGTGAGCTCTTTATTCCGTAAAATATAGCTTGATTAGAATGACAGGTGTCAAATTGATGTAACTAGGGCTAAGAAAGTATTGTTAAGAAATCGATATCATATTGACACATTGACTGCATATATATATATATATATATATATTTAAAGTCTTTGATTTCACTTTACTTTGTGAATACGTAGGAGGTTCGTTCAAGCCCTACAAAAAAAGCTGCTACAGAATAGAATATCATTTAAACGAAAAACTCCTATAGGAAACATTGGCCTGCCTGAACATATTGTCATAAAATGTAATACAGTGTGACATTGTAACAAAACATAGTCTTTCACAGTGTAGAAGTGTTGAAATCACATTACGAATTGCAATAAAAACTAAAAAAGTTGATAAATGTCATTATGTCAGATAGTGGTCAAAAACCTTTTTTGAACGTTTTTTAATTGCAGTGTGAAAGCACCTATAGGGAATACTTTTGTTCATGAACAATAACAAACAAATCAATTATAGTTTTATTTCATCGACAAGCAACTATCGATGTGTCCCATCTCTAAAATATTAGCAACATGAAGTAACCTTTAAAGGACGTCGTAGTTTATTACATTAATAGTTTGCTATTGGTTTACAATAACAGTATCCGCGCAGACTAAGCTCTTGAATCTCTTCACTCAATATTTGAATTCTATATAGATTGTATTTTAATTCAGTTTTTATACTATAACTGGAAATTTTCATTTAAATCTATTTTCATGTGATGAAGAAGAACATACAAGCCGTAAAATAGAGGTTTTCAAATGTTGTTTAGTATATTATCGTTAAAATTATACATAGCCATTGATTTATTCAAAAAATATTGTATGCACCGTTTTAAATCAATTACTGATTCATTATATGCATAGATGCCCATACTTTTGTATAAAATGTGCAACTTTAAGCTCTGGTTTTATAAAATACGCTAATTTAAAAGGAGAATCACTATTTAGAATAACTAAACACGACAAATTGGATTGATTCTTTGCGGTTGAATATTGCACCAAGTGTAGTTCCTCATTTGCCGTCGGTACTAAGTTATCATGTCACTTTTTTTGATTTACCTCGAAACTAAACGCCAACTTAATATACCCTCGGTTTCATTCTGGTAAATTATGGCTTCGTTTAGTCCCTCGATATAAAATATACTATTTGAGCTTACGCAATTCCAAGAACATATTTTCTTAGTGACTAGTTGTGCATTCTGCCGCAATGTTTGCGGACATGTTATGCACACAATCTCAACCCTATTTATATGTTGGTGCTATTATGATGTGCATTACAGCAATTTTTTTCATTAAAGGGTGAACTTGACTTTCAATTTGTATGCCTTGAGAGAGAAAATTCTGAACTGATGCTGCCATTTCAGTTGTTCTGGATACACTCAAGGGTTTTTTGTTATGAACTTGTATACTGTTTAAACAGTTTAAAGTTAATTCATTTATGTTTGAGTAGGGGTTAACTTTTTTTTAAGTTAACCATGTTCTTTTAATTTGCATATTGTAGTAATTGCTTAAGACATGCAAAAAGTTTATTTAATCCTCATGAACATTAATTTAATAACAGGGGGCACCTACAACTTCATAACAGAACTGTAATATTACATAAATACACCAAGGACAGTAGTATTATTAGCAGTAGTAGAGTAGTATTATAATCCAAATATCATATTAATACTACTGAAGATTAAATACTAGAAATAATTTCAAAACAAAAAGCTTCAGTGTCTATGTTACCAGAAATGTGTATAATCCGGCATTGTCTACAATGCCTAGAACATTCAGGCAATGTATGAAATATTATTAATTAAATACTTTGCCTAGGCATTGCATACAAAGCCGGATGCGCAGCCGGCAATGTGTGTAAAAGGTTTGACTAAAAAGAAAGTTCACTGTCAGAATCGTCCTTTGACATAAATTTTAGGTAAGTAATCATCATCATCATCATCATCATCATCATCCGTGCGGTCTATCCCGGTTGTGAACCCACACTTGTGTGTGGGGTCCCAGGGTCCGCCTTTCTTATTTTCTTGGCCCACTTCGCGCGGTCTTGTGCATCCTCAGTGGTGAGTCTGTTGGCACGCATGTCACCCTTAACGACGTCGAGCCACCGCTTCTTGGGTCGACCTCTTTTACCGGTACCTGGCGAGGGCGGCATAGCCAGACATTTGTTGCCCACGTAGTTTGCCGATCTCCGCGAGACATGACCATACCAACGAGGTATTAGGTAAGTAGGAAAGATAAATTGATCCATATGTTTTCATTATGAAAATATATTTAGTTAAAATTTCAAAGTATAAAACGACAATGTTTTCATTATCAAAATATCTTTAGTTATAATATCAAAGTATAAAACAGCAAAAAAGAGAATGAGGGCAGTTCGTTTCTGGCACTCGCCGGCCGCTGCCGCGGCACGCTTGCTTCGCTCGCTCGGCTTGTGCAGCTCATTCACGTCAACCAAACATGCTCATCGCTTCGCTACTCGCAACCCAATAAACCCACGCCATACAGAGTGAAACACTTTACGCATAGAAAGTTTTTCAGTAAATAAAATTAAAAAACTGACAACCTTGTCTGAGTAAATATCTCAATGAAGCTTGATTATTAAAGGCAAAATCTATTTAATTGACACATTGCCGGAAGACCACTGGGTATTCTATACTATAACGAACAGACACGAACTGACCTCGTTTTCCTTTTTGTCATTTTAAACTTTGACATTATAAGATATTTTGATAATGAAAATATACGAATCGATTTATCTTTCCTCTACCCAAAATATATGCCAAAGGACGATTCTGACAGTGAACTTTCTTTTCACTGAACCCTTTTACATACATTGCCGGCTGCGCATTCAGCATTGTATACAATAGCCAGGCATTGTATACATTGCCTAGGCAGAGTATGCAATCGATAATCAAATTTGTAATATTTCATACATTGCCTAAGCGCACCCAGCATTGTATACAATAACTGAATTATACACATTGCCGGTAACATATTAGGTTGGGGGAAAAGTCTTTTCGCATATAGTATGTATGAACTTGTAATAAAATCTCTTTGGCTATACTATTTGTATCTGACTGGTTTTGGTATCATTAAAAGTGAACATGGCTACAATCAAAAACATATGACGATATAGAATCACTCTTGATCTGACACGTACACTCAACACACGCACACTAACACACATCCACCCACACACCTACCACACACAAACACACGCACGCAAACAAACACACACACAGTTCATTGTTATTAGTTTTTGTTTTAATATCTGGGACAATTCACACCAAGATCATCTGACCCCAAACTAAGCAGAGCTTGTAATATGGGCGTCAGAGACTGATCAACATACTTAAATATTTCTAAATACATACTAAAATAGATAATAACACCCAGACACACAACACATACAAATGTTCGTCACACAAATATTTGTCATGGGTGGGGATCGTACCCACGCACTCCGGCGCTAAAGGCAGGATCGCTGCCATTGCGCCAACAGGCCAGGTGTTTGTTTAATAAGAGACAACAGACTAATTGAGTTAAATTTTAAGATTAGGATAAAAGAAAAAGTAAAGAAGTGTTTTGCCACTAAGTACTACTTATGCTATTAGATAAGAATTGTTGAAAGAAGAGCGGTATCTCCCTGACACAGGCTTTTATAGGCTTAAAAAGGGATACTGAAGTTACCTGTTTATGAATCGAAATAATTGTTAATGCCAACAAAACTATTTTTTTTTTAAAGTTTAAATTTTGAAGAAGATCATTCCAAATTCAAATTAACATTTTCCATGTATGATTTTCATTTGTTTTTCTTACTGTCAAGATGAGTGAATCTAATGAAGAAATTCGATACATTTTAAAATTTTACTACAAAAAAAGGTAACAATGCAAGCCGCAAAAAAGAATTGCGATGTTTATGGACCTAGTGCAGTGTCTGTGTGTCAATTTCTGCTACTAAGAAATTTGGTTTAAGCGTTTTCAATCCGGAAATTTTGATGTCAACTATGCACGTCGCTCTGGTCGCCATAATACGGATAAAATGGATGCCATTTTTTAAAAATAGGAGCAAGATCGGCATATCAGTAGTTACGACGTAGCTGAAGATCTGGGAATTGACCACAAAACAGTTTTGGCGCATTTGAACAAAACTGGGTACACAAAAAAACTCGATATTTGGGTACCTCACGAGCTCACTGAAAGAAACCTAATGAACCTTGTACTCATTTGTGATACTATATTACGACGTAATGAAACCGAACCATTTTTGGAGAAGCTGATAACTGGTGATGAAAAGTGGATCACGTACGACAAGAACGTGCGGAAAAGGTCGTGGTCAAAGGCCGGTCAGGCTTCACAGACTGTGGCGAAACCCGGGTTAACTCGCAACAAGGTGATGCTGTGTGTGGTGGGATTGAGAGATTCATTATAAGCTGTTATCACCAGGCAGGACCATCGATTCTGAACTCTACTGCGAACTACTGATGCGATTAAAGCACGAAAGCGAGAGAGAAAGCGCCCGGAATGAATCAACAGAAAGGATGTGGTTTTTCATCATGATAACGCTAGACCTCACACATCTTTAGCCACTCAGCAAAAATTAGGAGAGTTTGGCTGGGAGGTGTTAATGCATCCGCCGTATAGTCCTGGACCTTGCACCTTTAGATTTTCACCTGTTTCGGTCTCTTCAGAATTCTTTAGGCAGTGTCAGGTTAACATCACGAGAGGACTGGCAAAACCACTTGTCGCGGTATTTTGATCAGAAGCCTCAAAATTCCTATAGCAATGGGATCATGTCCGTACCTACAAGATGGCAAAAAGTAATCGAACAAATTGGCACCTACATACTTTAATTAAATGTAAATAAACTATATTAAAAAATGATTTATTTTCTTAAAAATTGCTAAGAAACTTCTTCCTCAACCTATAATACAATGCCAGATTCGCAGCCGGCAATGTGTGTACTCGTAAAAAGGTTCACTATCAGAATCGTCCTTTGGCATTCATTTTGGGTACCTAGGAAAGAGAAGATAAGATTCGTATGTTTTCGTTATTAAAATATCTTTAGTTATAATATATAACAAACTATAAAACTACAAAAAAGAAAATGAGGCCAGTTCGTTTCTGGCACTCGCCGGCCGCTGCCTCGGCACGCTCGCTGCCCTCGCTCGGCTCTTGCAGGTGGATCATGTCGACTTACTCGTAACATGCTCGTTGCTTCGCTCCTAGCAACCTAATAAACCCACGTCTGACAGGGCGAAACACATTTTATTAAGAAAGGTTTTCTGTATGTTAAATTGAACAAAACTAATTACTTCGTTTGAGTTTGAGTATCTCAATAAAACATGATAATTAAAGGAAAAATATTTTTATTTCACACGACCACTGTGCATTTCATACAATAACGAACAGACACGAACAGGCCTCATTATTTTTTGGAGTTTTATACTTTAATATAATAACGTAAACATATTTTGATAATAAAAACCTACGAATCCATTTATCTTTCCTACACATATTGTATGCCGAAGGACGATTCTGATAGTGAACTTTATTTTTAGTGAACCTTTTTTTGCCGGCAGCGAATCCGGCATTGTATACACTGACTAGGCAAAAGAATGTAAAGTTAATCATATTCGTAAAATTTCATACATTGCCTAAATTATACACATTGCCGTGCCGGTAACGTCTACATACTTTAGATTGCCTTTGATGATTTACAATAAGCTTGAATGATTATGCATGTCTTTGATCAATAAATATCGAATCAACTTCAGAACAATTGTTCAATTACAATTTTATATAATTCACGTACTCATCATGATAGCCAGGTTGGAGTTTATTTCATTAAGACTGTCACTGCACTGTATCTACTCACTAAGTGGTGACATGCAAATGACCTTATCTTTGTTATCTTCTTTTGTCAGTCTAGGTTAAAAACCAGATTTTTCTTTTCTGCGGGGCTAAGATGCGCCGCGCCTTACGAGAAGAGTAGACAAAATATCCTTCAATCAAATTTCGCCATTTCTCGATTTGGTCGACAAAAACGAGATATGGCGAAATTTGATTGGAAGATTTTTTGTCTACTCTTCTCGTAAGACGCGATAAAATAATGGTTTTCAGCTTATTGAGCTTTATAATATTAGGTATTTAAGACTTAAAAGTGTCTCGGTATTATACTAACAAGTTTAGTGAATTGAAAAACTTTTCATTATCATCATTATTATCAGTTTACAAAGTAAATTCAAATGTTAAAGATATTTTATGGTTTACTGATTGCACACACTTTTTGCTTGAGCTGATTCGAATTTCTTCAAAATAAATGTCTGTTAATTTTTCACAAAAACACTTGAAAACGGTGGTCTGAAACTTAATGTGGCAAAGACGGAGTACATGGCCTGCAACACTACAAATCCCCAGTCCGTCCGCATAGGCGTTGACGAGGTCGAGCGCACGTACCGTGTCAAATACCTGGGATCTGTGTTAAGCGCGTCCGGGGACATCGACCGCGACGTCAGAGCCCGAATTTCCGCGGCTTGGGCCAAATGGCGTGAGGTGACTGGTGTCATTTGTGACCCCAAAATGCCGTACAAGCTGAAGGGGCAGGTCTATAAAACCATCATTAGGCCTGTCCTTTTATTTGGCAGTGAAACATGGCCGTTACTAGAGCGACACAAGCAGGAGCTGCGCGTCACGGAAATGAAGATGCTGCGGTGGATGTGTGGAGTCTCAAGCAAAGTTTGCGTGCGTAACACCCACATCCGCGGCAGCCTTCGTGTTCGTGAAATCGCAGACAAGCTATAGGAGTGCCGCCTTCGTTGGTATGGTCATGTCTCACGGAGATCGGCAAACTACGTGGGCAACAAATGTCTGGCTATGCCGCCCCCGCCAGGTACCGGTAGAAGAGGTCGACCCAAGAAGCGGTGGCTCCACGTCGTTAAGGGTGACATGCGTGCCAACAAACTCACCACTGAGGATGCACAAGACCGCGAGAAGTGGGCCAAGACAATAAGAAAGGCGGACCCTGGGACCCCACACACCTGTGTGGGTTCACAACCGGGATAAGACCGCACGGATGATGATGATGAAGTGTCTGTTAATTTTTGATTAATGATGAAGAATGTGTTAGGTTGAGTGTATCTTACTTTTTTTGAATAGGACTAGACAGTCATTTGATCGCATTCGACCTGATGGTAAGAGACGATGCGATCTATGATGGTACATGGCTGCCTAGTAAATGCCTATTCACTCTTGCCTTGAAGAGACCCAGATTGTGTGTGTGACATGCGCGTGCAGCGAGTTCCACTCCTTTGTTGTTCGCATTATGAAGGAGTCCGCAAAACGTTTTGTGCGAATGGCTGGAATATCCACAACGTGCGGATGGCGGCCGATGTGCGTCTTGTGCTCCAATGGTGAAAAGGAGACGGCGGAACCAACTCATGCAGTTCGCTCGTAAACGCGTTCGCACGTAATAAAGCCTGTGAAACACCGACAGGCTAGTGACGCTGCGCCGGTGTTCTAGATCCTGCAGCCCGGCAGAGAGAGCCGGATCATTAATGAGCCTTACGGCGCGTGACTACACCGAGTCCAGAGCAGCAAGCTGATATTTAGAGGATCCACCCCAGAGGTGGCAGCAGTACTCCACACATGGTCAGGTTTGCGCTTTATATAACTGGAGCAGCTGCCCGATGTGAAATACCGCCTAACCTTGTATAGGATGCCAAGCTTTTTGGTGGAAACCAGGGATAAAGCCGGAAGATGTAAAATCACACCGCCCGATTAGCCTTCTGCCCATCCCATCAAAGGTCTTTAAAAGGAAACTAATGATCATAGTCGAGGCCAAAAAATGTTTTCCAGACCATCTGCCACTGCCAGCGTCCCCAGTTGAAAAAATAATAAAAAATGGCAAAGACAGGACATCTATAAGAAAAATTCATGCAGGAGTCCCACAGGGCAGTGTTCTGGGACCAATTTTGTACCTGCTTTACACATTGGATATGCCGTCGTCTGGTAGTGTGCTTGTTGGAACCTTTGCTGACGATACAGCTGTGCTAGCAGTCAACCAAGATGCCTAGTTGGCATCAGCAACTTTACAAAAAAGCCTCAACAACATAGCAAATTGATTGAGGGATTGGTGTATTAAGGCAAATGAAACCAAATCTGTTCATGTAACATTCGCTCTGAGTCACAATACCTGTCCACCGGTATATCTGAACGGGGTTGAGATTCCCCAAGAAGACCACATACGCTACCTGGGAATATATCCGGACCGCCGTTTAGTTGGGGAAAAACATATTTTCACCGAATGCAGGGCTCTAAGCCAACAGCTTAGGCAAATGTACTGGCTAATGAACAAAAAATCTAGCCTATCCTTAGAAAACAAACTGCGAGTCTACAAACGTATAATTAAACCAATCTGGTCATATAGCATTCAACTGTGGGGTGCAGCATCCAACTCAAACCTCGAAATTATTAAGTGCTTTTAATCTAAGATCCTGCGCATGATTGTCAACGCACCGTGGTACATAACAAACAAGCACTTGCACCGTGACTTGAACATTCCAACAATAAAGCAGAAGCTAGAACTGCAATAAATATGCAGGCAGATTGAAAAATCATACAAACCTCCTGGCGGTGGAGTTATTCAAATGTGCTCCAACTTTTGACAGACTGAAGAGAAGGATCCCACAGGACCTTCTTAATTAACTTAGATGGATAAGTCACTGGATTTATGCCATGCAAGCCTTAGAACCACCCTCACAACCCATCGCTTAATATCATAGGATAGATAGCGTTGTAAAAGGAAGTGAAAAAAAAAGTATAACATTTTTGTCAAACCAAAATTTGTTATGTGCAAGAAGTATACCGATGAGATGGTTAAAAAAATTTTTCCTGATGAAGAATGGAGTGGGGGGTGGCATATGAGCTCTAGCATTTTTATCTAGAACCTGAAACCGCCCTACAGTACTCATAGCAGATTTTGGTCTTATCATTGACTCTTTTGTTAATGTATTATTTACTTAACACTTTCAATGCTACACCACGCACCTGTGCTTTTTAACAATCTATTTCTTAATGTGATTTTATTCGGCAGACTCATGGGCAGCAAGAAAAAAATCTTTATTGTATTTGTTTACCTTATGGCTGCACATATTCTCTACAGCCTGGTATAATTCCTCAAGTGAATATGCTATAGCCCTCGAAGTCTGAATGGCGATCACCGCTTCGCGAAGTTTTCTCCATGTGGTCTCCTGGTAGTTATCTGGTAGATTCGGTTTACCTACAACAAAAATCACCTTCTAGAATCAAAGTTGACTTATAGGTTATAAAGACATGACGACAAGAAAAGCGTAAACACACTTTTGAAATTCTTTATAATTAATTTTTTCGCCGTCGCCCCCGGCTTATTCATCATCGTCGTTACGGTTCCATTGGAGGTCGGGGCCAGCATTGAAAAGTTTGATTTCTTCTCGTTGGCACTCATTTCGTCTGCTTTTGATCTTTTATTATTGCACTGTTCGTTCGTAGGAAGGGAACGTTTTCTACACTGATTTCCACCCTCCTCAACCGACACTGTCGTTTTAGCTAATCCCGACATAAGAAAGCATGTTATGGCCACGGCCACTGCACTAATTAAATAGTACAATTAACGCTAATTATTTATAAAATACAATTAAAAATAGATGCAATCAGTCAATGTTCACTACACATACAATAACCACCATTTTTATGGAAGGTTTGGCGTATTCCACGCTAGAGGGCGCTGTTTTGGCAAAACTGTCAATCGCTTGTCACCAACCTTCGGCTGCGTTCCAAAACGGATGAGACGGTCATCCACAGCGCTATTCTGAAAAACTCACTCCGACTCTGGACTGAAACCTTATTTCTAATTAAAAAGTGACAGATCATAAATCCAGAAAATAGACTGTCGGTTGGATCTGAATTTTATCCCTCACACAGGCCTTGGTGCTTACAACCTTAACGCTCTAAGCTTACAACACATTTTACAACGCCTTCAAATTCACCATCAGATTATCTTTATTCATTATTAAGGAAAAAGTCATTAAAATATGGAAACTTTTAAGATAGATAGATATATATTTTATATCTCATATAAAAGTACATTACAAAATTACATGTCAAATTGCAGGCATTCATAATGAGATCGTCGAAAAAAATATAAAACAAATGGTCGCAACTAAAACTTAACATTAAACAATAAAACAAGAAAAAAATTTAAAAAATATGCCGCAAAACAGAATGTTCTGCAGAACGCAAAGTTAAAGAACGTTACACAACTTGCGTCCGTTTGTTAATAGCATTTTATGCAAGCCCAAAAAATTAGATTTTTAAAATGTTAATATCTTGGGGAGTATCAGTGCTACCGGAATATTTTTTACTAATGTTTATTGTTTTTACTATGTGAAGCTTTTTCGTTAAACATCAAATAAAATATTTTCTCAAAATACCCAAGCCCAATAAAGCAGATCTGACTGCAAAATTATGATTGCACAACCCAAATTGCTTTGATTATATACTCCATAAATAGAGCGTCGCTACAAAAAAGCGTAGAAAAATATAGTGGCTAACTGTTAGCCTCTAAGTCGCTCCCCCCAAAGTTTCAAATGGATATGGGAACATTTTTTTTTAAAATACCTTTTACTATTTTATGGAACTAATTTGAATATTTCGTTGATGTAGCCGGTAGTTATTTTTTTATTAATGTTTAAACATTGCGAAATCACAAATTCACTTATTGTTCCCACGTGTGTTCTTTCCCCGATTCGTGGTCAATAAATTACGAGGAGAAAATTACAGATTTACTGCACTTACGATTGAAACAGAGCTCGCCGTTCATCATGTCCAATCTCACGAGAATGTGAGAAGTACAACAACTTCAGATACAATTCATTTTGCCAAGTTCTGAAACCAAGCCCTAGCTGAAAGGGTTGGGATTATAGTAAATGGCTATTTTAAGTCCTACCTACCCGTCTGAACAATGGGCGTAAATGAATGTACGTATTGTTAATAATAACTTTGTGGAAAAATATATTTCACCTGGGGGAATTTTAAATCTGCTATCTGTAAACCCCATTAATACTATGCAGTAGAATCACCTAGCTAAAAGTCTCACGTATGATGCAGATCGCGTCATTTGATTGGTTGATGGATAGATTATCAACCAATCACGTGAAAGGCCGTTTATACGACCCAATAGGTTTCAATTGTGAGATGTCAATTTGATTACCGTCAAGAGTCCAATAAGAACCTCATTTTACTCTCTGCGGACCTTGGCAAACTGGGGTCGTTCATTTGACCCTCACACCACGTTAATTTAATTAAAACTATCTTAAATCCTTAGCTTTTAAAAATGTTAAATATTTAAATAAGGTATAAAATACAAATACCTCGAAATGGTTTTCGATTTAGGACATGTTTGATTTTTGTTCCCATACCCAATTATAATTTGCAAGCCTATTAAGGCAGAATATGTTAAAACTCTGTCTATACCTCAACATCTTTGTTATAGTGCGCGCGAAACTAGTTGGCCGCGCCTTAGGTGGCGACAGGGGCGAGGGGGCGGGTTGCCTACTGCTCGCAACGCACATATTATGAGATTAGACAGTGATGACCAATCTCGAGATATCGTAACAATATTTATTTATTTAATCTTTAATGCACAAAAAATAGTACAAAAGGCGGACCTAATGCTATAAGCATTCTATGCCAGTCAACCATTGGGCGAGACGGAAATGTTGATGGCTGTGCAAAATACTAATTTAGCGAGAAAAACAAAGAATTTACCAATAATTAAATTTAACTAACAAACTAGAAAGTATTCCAATAAAAAGGTATTGTATTGTAAAATAAACATACATAAATATGTATTTGTTTTATCATTGAAAAATAATAACAAAGAATTGAATTTTTTGAAGTTTATATTGTAATTAATAGTAAAATAAACCAAAAACAAATTATATGATATTATTCTGACATATCCTCTGCATCACTGGATTCTGAACTCCCTGAACTTGAGTCAGAATCGTCTTGTAAGTTTATAAAGATTTCGTCACACACATCACAGTGTCAAATCTCATATCATGATTCCAGTATTCTTGTTCGTTTTTTTGTACGTGGTCATCGCATTTTTGCCATTGTTCGGCAGAGAATTTGGAAAATAGCCTTGTCAGTATTGTAATATTCTCGTCCAATGTAGCATTAATGTGATCTCTGGCCAGGCAATTTTCAATATTTGCCCACACAAGCTCAATCGGGTTGAGGTCTGAATGATATGGAGGTAGTCTGAGAACAATATGGCCTGCAGCTTTCAGAAGTTCATCAACCGTATAATTTTTTTCTGATTGGGTCGGATTAATCAACCTCAAGAGTTCGGCTTTGATCATCGTGGGAGAAAATGACACGTTATGATTTTGCAACCAGTTCTGCATATTAATTTTCAAACTGGACATAGTCGGTTTCTTCTCAACTTGCACACAATGTTAAGCAGCATTATCCATAACTATGACTGAGTTAGGTGGAAGTTTAGGAATTAACTTTTGATCAACCCAGTTGTAAAAATTTGTAGAATTCATGGCTCCATGATAATCTCCCGTTTTTGAATCTGATTTGAAAATTAGCAAAGCATCGTGAACTAACACCTTCCGGCTACCAGCGTGAACTATTATTAAACGCCTTCCTTTGCCTATATCTGCATAAATTCCAGGCTCCGACGAAGATTGCCAACATTTTTGAACATTGTGACTTTGGTTAACGTAAGTTTCGTCCAAAAAGAAAATATTTCGTTTGTCTTCTCTGTACTTTCTTATTGGCCTCAAATATTTCACTCGCCATGAACAATGTTTGGTCTCTCTATTAAAAGGGATCTCTTCGATTTACAGTTTGTCCAAAAGTTCTCTTAAATAAGTCAATCCGCAATCGAAAATATCATCCACTTTTAACACAGCATTTAGTTTTCGTAGACTTGGATTTTTTTCTCTACCGTATAAAACTGATTTATTTTTCTTCTTATCACTCCTAAGTCATAATCATCAACTGGTTTTTTCTTTTTTATTTCTTTTGGTCTCCGCAGAGAACTAAATTTTGCTTCCCCCGTATTTTATAAGGAAGTTTTACTTTCAGCAATCACTCTCCTTACACTTCATTCTGATATTCCTGTTGCTTCTGATACTAATTTATGTATATATGCATCAGTTTTATATTCTAAACTATTGACATCAACTTTCCGTTTTTTAAAAAACGTATGCACTTTAAAAATGATTTCTTTTGATTGTTTCTTTATCGGCGGACTCATCTTGTTATTGTTATCACATGTGCGTTTTGTCTAGGCTAACCGGAACTTTTAACGCGTGTTGCCGTCGCGAAGTACGGCGCTAAACTGAGCAATGACAGCAAGCGTCCCCGCCGCCCCGTCCCACCGCACACATACCTCTGGCGCGGCCAACTAGTTCCGCGCGGACTATACCATATATTCGAAAAAAAAAAACATTTAATTTCAGTAAATTGTGTGCCATTGGAAAATGATAGTATTTTGGTTTGCTCATCAGCACTCAAGAGTATTAATTCTACTACTGCGTCATCTCGAAAAGATGACGAAGATGAGAGCGAAACCACAATTGAAAATTTACGAGATGAAGACGGTGAAAATATATCTCGGCTTATAGATGTGCCTACTTTAACAGAATATATCCAACAGATAGTTGGATACATTTCAGGTTGTGGTGTTAAATGTCTTCGTAGACAAATCATCGGCACGGCATGCGTAGAATGTCTTATGGCAAATGAAATAAATGAATACCATAAACTTGTGAGCGTGCGGGATGAAGGTCGATTAATTTATGCTTCACGAGACGTTTATTTAATTTGTAATACTGCGGAAACCATAATCAGAAAGTTTATCAAATATAATTTTGTTATGACTAACCAAATTTAAACTAAAATATTATCATCCGAAATGCCACAATTTATTGGCCATAATAACTACTTTTTAGTTGAAACCGAACACATGTGTGGTTTACTTCATCAAATAAATCTTAAAAGATTGGTCGCAGAAAAGTATTTAGATATATGATGCTACCATTTAGCTGAATTAAACAACGTCAAAAGTGAAGTATCTTCTAAACGCAAGTTGTTAAGAAATTAAATACAAAGAGAGGGTCATTAAAAACATGTTACGCTATAAAACGAATTTTGAGAAAAAGTGACGGACTTTTATTTATTTCAATCATCTAACTCCATTACATCGTCCTTTCTATATTTTATTACTTGAGAGTAACATAAGTGGGCAATAAAATGATATTGAAGCACATAGTCAAATAAATGGTTAGATTTTTTTTCAAAATGTTGCACAAATTTTCCCCATTTTAGTGTCGTAAGTCCGTGAGCTGGCAACTTTATATACGTTCCGTAATGTCAGGACGCGCGTGTAAGACAAAGCCACTGCCAAGCTGGTGTGCGTGATCACGCAAACAAGACTAAAAATATTGGTCCGTTTTCTTTGCCATGCTTATAGCGCAACGCGCTATTTACGGAGTAATAATATAATCAAAGCCAAATTGTTTGTAGTCTTTCTCTCATGGCGCACCTGGAGTAGAGATTTCAAAACGTCAGTTCATACAAAAACGTCACTCAGATCTATACTCAAGTACAGATTTTGTTTTAGAATACGGGCCTTAGAAAATACGTAGTAATGACAACTACTGATACTAAACGATATTATATTAATTACAGTAATACTTTTTTACAAGTTAATAAAGCGATCAGCGAGTTGCGACCCTGCGCTCTGACAGCTAAATCTTTTCCATTCAGCGGCGCACAGTGGAAAATGAACGCTCGTGTAACGCGATAAGTTTCGATTCCGCGTGCAACCTACCTAAACATGGCCTTGATCGATAGCACGGACAAATGAAAAAGTAATAGCGTGTCACCAACTTGTAAGAGAAAAGAAGACTTTTTTACTTGTACGCGTTCCTTGAGAGAACCTTCTGTACGGAGTACTATCACTTAATCTGTGCTATTAATACCCCAAATTATTTTTACAACACTTGTTTTTTTGGAAAAAGTACATATTTAAGTTTATCCGGAGAAAGAAAAATAGCTTGTCCGCTTTATTTGGATTTAATATTTTTATGTAAAATTTACATTTATAAATTGCTAAAATAGTGACGGCTCAAAAATGCATCGCTATGTTACTGCTCTCAAAAAAAAATTCTTTATTTGGATAAACCGTGCGTGACGCCGGTTTTTATGTTATTTTGTTGCATAATGGGGAACAAAAATAACCGACGAGTTTATTCTCGCAAAGATCGATACATCTCTTCTAAACCACGACAATTTTAAGGCGCCATGTTAGGATTCGACAAAATTGAATTTCACATACAAAATATTGGTTGGGGAAATATCTTTTCGCATATAGTATGTATGAACTTGTAATAAAATCTCTTTGGCTATAATCTATTTGTATCTGGCATAGTCTCATTTTAAAAGTTTAAATTTTAAAAAAGATAATTCCAAATTCAAATAGGAAAATTTGCGATTTTCATTTGTTTTTCATACTGTCAAGATGTGAAGTGAATCTATACCCTGTCTATTCGTTAAATTAGTGACGTCCTCACACGTTACCGATTCGATTAGAAATAATAATTGATTTTATTTAAGAAGAACTTTCAATCGTTTTATTGTTGAAATATTTTTAGTTCCAATATTAATTGTTCGTTTATAAAGTTTTTTTTTAAATACATAGGCATATAAAAATATAGTCTGATGAATCGTTGTGATTGTATGTATATGTATATATATTTATGCGCCAGACAACACACCTCTTGTAATGGTTTCGAAGTAGGGAATAATATCCCTGTGTTACGATATACCACACAAGGAAACAAGCTAGGGGCGTCTCCCAGCACACCAACAACCAAGTCAATTCAGAAAATATATTTGCATTAATGGGCTTATAGGTCTCTTTTTGGACCTCACGTCTGCTTTCCATCAGGTGGAGTAAGGTCATCTTGATAGGCAATGTAAAAAGATCTAGGAAAGGAAAGAAGCATAGTAAATTGCGATTCGGTCTTGCCAGATTTCAACCGTTAGAAATATTTATTCATTTATTTATTTATTGGGGTCAAACAAACAATATCACAATAAGGTTACAAATAATATTTAAAGTAACTCAAAATAATAATTGTGATACCAACACCGTTAACCACAGGTTGTTACATTTTTCTTGAGAGGTAAATGCTAAATTATTGTATCCAGTATTTAAAAAATCAACTCAATATTAGTGTCTTATAATGAAAACAATCAGTGTTTCATCAGATCAATACACATCAACCATGAGCCTGTTAGTACAATTCATTTTCAGGTATATTTACAAGTATTCTACGCATTAATTTCACATACTTTACTTATTACAGTATTTTTGAAGGTTCTAGCATTATATGCAAACATATCTATCGTATTAAAATACTTATTATACATATCAACAAGACGACACATGGGCGAACGCTTGCCTGCATTAGTGCGGAATGTTGGGGTAGAAAACAGATTAATATTACGACAAGTGCGCTTATGTGGTCTCAGTGGCACTCTATACCGAATTTTATTTATTAAATTACTACAGTCATACCTGTTATGCAGCTGATCGTTTAATAACATTACTTGCAATTGCAATCTTCTAGATTTGAGATAAGGTAACTTAAATTTACTTAACAAGTTAGGGTATGATAAACGGTTACTACGGTAGCATTTGAAATGCATACGACGCAGGATTTTGTTTTGAACTCTTTCAAGGTTATCAGAATAAATGTTATAAAACGGATCCCAAACGCATGCAGCATAATCTAATTGCGATCGTATCAAGGTTTTGAATAAGTGAAGATGGGTGTAGATCGTTTAAAATCGTTACTAGCACGCATTACGACACCACATATTTTATATGCTTTGTTACAAATATTCTCAACATGGGTGTTTAATATCAGCTTAGAATCCAATGTGATTCCCAAGTCTCTGATTTTTTGAACTTGGCAAATATGAATACCATTTAGAGAATAATCGTAATTACTACTCAGTTTTTTTTAGTGAAAGTTATACATTTGCAATTGTTGAGGTTCAGTACTAGTTTATTATTGTTACAATACATAGTGAAATTATCTATGTCTCCTTGTAGCAGTTGGTGATCAGAGAAGCTCCTGATCGTACGATAAATTTTAAGGTCATCAGCGTACATCAAAAAATTACAGTGCTTAAAACAGTCGTTTATATCATTAATGAATAAGATAAATAGAAGGGGCCCTGCCCCAATATTGAGCCCTGCGGAACACCAGAAGTTATGGTAACTATATTAGATTCATGTCCATTAATAACAATCTTTTGCGTACGATTTGTTGTGTAAGATTTAAACCATCTCCATAAGTTTCCGCGAATACCGTTAAAAGCAATCTTCTCTAGCAGTATTTTGTGGTCTACTCTGTCGAATGCTTTTTTAAAGTCAGTATAAACACTATCTGTCTGTTCATTCACGTCCATCTTTTCAAATAGTTCAGTGGTGTAAACTAGGAGGTTAGTAACAGTGGATCGCTTACGAACGAACCCGTGTTGCTCTGGAATAATAATATTATGAAGAAGTGGGTATATGTTAATACCTAAGCCTCTCAAAGAGCTTCGACAGAGCTGGGAGGATGGAAATAGGTCGGTAGTTAGTTACATTTTTCTTGGTCCCCTCTTTGTGCACGGGCACGATTCTAGCTGATTTCCAATAGGCGGGCACACAGGGTGTGTGCCCGCCTGTTTGGAAATCAGCTAGAATCGACATAGACACTTAAACACTTGTTAAACAAATAATGCAGTGGTTTACAGATAGTCTCAGCAGTGTTTTTGAGGAATAGAGATGGAATGTTATCCGTTCCGGCTCCTTTGGTAATATCTAAGGTTTTAAGCTCTTTTAAAATTTCATCAGCCGTAAAATTCAAGTCAGAAATCAAATTTTCAGAATGAGTTTTAAAATTTAGGTTGTTGATGTCATCAACACTAAAAGTATCACAAACACTAGTCGGCTGAAATACTGATTGAAAGAAAGCCGAGAACAGATTACAAACTTCACCTGGCGTGTTGGCTTTTAAATCTGAATAATACACACTAGTGGGAATATTAGACTGAGATTTGCGATTGTTAATATATTTCCAAAAGTACTTAATATTTTCTTTAATTCCATCTTCTACTCTGTTCATATATTTATTGTAACATATTTTTGATTCCTTTTTAAATCTATCTCTAAACATAGAAAATACTTCATAATCCGATTGGTTTCTGTACTTTTTCCACTTTATCCGAGATTTGTTTTTATTTTTGAAAATATGAATGAAGGAACTAGTGAACCAAGCAGGGAAACAAGAATTCCTGATCGTTTTAGTGGGGATGCGATTACGTATGACATCATTTATCGATTCGTAGAATATTTCAACACAGGTCTCAGCTGACTTACTCGTATATTGAACCAACTCATACCAGTTTATGTTACTAATATCCTAATTAATTAACTCGTAGTCTGCCTGGCTAAAACAGTATTTAGTTTGTTTTTTAAGCGGTATGTGTTTTTCAGCTTTAGTAAGCGTTATAAGTAAACAAATGGAGGGGTGATATACATCTAACTTTACTAAACAGGTTGGGGCTAAATAAGTTTTACTATCATAGATATTAGTAATACATAAATCTAGTATTCTGTCCAAGTTATTTTTTAATATATTTACTTGAACGCAGTCGAATAGTTCTATGAAATTTAACAGATACAAGTTGGGGGAAGCTTGGTCAATAAGTTGTGCCGGCTTTGCACACATGCCATTAATGTTCCATTCAAAATCCTGTGTGCCCTAATATCCTACTATACTGACGTTTGCATCATCTGCATGCAGGTGAAAAACTGGACTCTATTCAATGTTTTCATTATCAATCAAAACATTTAAAACTCTTACGTTATTAACTGAATGACTGAAGACAATGCACCGCCGAAACCACTGAGCGTAGAAAGCAGATTTTTTTCGGCTTTGTCTTTCAAAAATGCCAAATCTTTACAGCCAAATTTCGCATGAATGAACATTCAACTTTTCAAAATGTAGGGCATAAGAATAGGCTTTTCCAAATTTCCCAAAGGAACGAAAAAAACGGTACTTGTACGAGTGGGTTCCTTGGAGAGTGTAGAAGATGAGGGGAGTATTTTATTTTTGGTGTGTTTTTTAAGACTTCTGAAAAATAGAAACATTGGTAAAAAATATATTCCGATAGCACTAAAACTACCCGAGATATTTGCAATTTTAAAAATCTTATTTAAAAACTGTCGCGAAGTAGTGACGTCACATGATGTTATAAAATTTTATGAAGCCATATTCAATTATTGTACGTTTATGAAAATGATCTTATCAAAAGTTGCTATGAATTGTGTAGATTATCGAATTGTATTTCTATTTTTTTTTAAATTGTTTACTACACAAGTTTGAAGGGTCATAAAATAAATAGTACACAAGTTATCAAACTAAATTTATTGATTTATTACCGGCCGGGAATCGAACCCGGGACACTACGGAAATCAAGGCGAGAAACCGTGCTACAGCGCACTACGCCAATCGTGTCGTCAATTGTAATGTAATGAATAATTTTACTCCAACTCTAATTTCATTTGATACTGTTTTTTATCAAATTTGCTTTTAAGAGTCAATCAAATCAATTAAGTATTTTTTTTCAAATAATGAATGTATCTTATTGATATAAGATTATAATTTATATGAGACCTCTTTTATAATATATGGTTGCTTGTAATGCACAGGTCACTTCACTAAGTGGGCGGTACCCGTCAATAACGTACGATATTACTGTAGTTAATTATTTCGAAAAAAGAAAACGGTAATTCATAGGCGTGAGTTTTCAAAAAGAAAATAAACGAATAAGCAGGGTATAATGAAGAAATTCGATACATTTTAAGATTTTACTACAAAAAAGGTAAGAATGCAAAGCAAGCCGCGAAAACAATTTGCGATGTTTATGGACCAAGTGCAGTGTCTGTGAGGGTAGCACAAATTTGGTTTAAGCGTTTTCAATCTGGAAATTTTGATGTCAAAGATGCACCGCTCTGGTCGCCCTATTACGGATAAAATGATTGCCATTTTTGAAGAAGTGGAGCAAGATCGGCATATCAGTAGTTGTAGTAGCTGAAGAACTGGTAATTGACCACAAAACAGTTTTGGCGCATTTGAACAAAACTGGGTACACAAAAAAACTCGATATTTGGGTACCTCACGAGCTCACTGAAAAAAAACCTAATGAACCGTGTACTCATTTGTGATTCTTTATTACGACGTAATGAAACCGAACCATTTTTCAAGAAGCTGATAACTGGTGATGAAAAGTGGATCACGTACGCCAAGAACGTGCGAATAAGGTCGTGGTCAAAGGCCGGTCAGGCTTCACAGACTGTGGCGAAACCCGGTTTAACTCGCAACAAGGTGATGCTGTGTGTGTGGTGGGATTGGAAGGGCATTATTCATTATGAGCTGTTACTACTAGGCAGGACCATCGATTCTGAACTCTACTGCGAACAACTGATGAGATTCAAGCAAGAAGTTGAGAGAAAGCAGCCGGAATTAATCAACAGAAAGGGTGTGGTTTTTCGTCATGATAACGACCTCACACATCTTTAGCCACTCGGCAAAAATTAAGAGAGTTTGGCTGGGAGGGGTTAATGCATCCACCGTATAGTCCTGACCTTGCACCTTCAGATTTCCACCTGTTTCGGTCTCTTCAGAACTCTTTAGGCAGTATCAGGTTAACATCACGAGAGGACTGCCAAAACCACTCGTCGGGGTATTTTGATCAGAAGCCTCAAATTCCTATAGCAATGGGATCATGCCCCTACCTTCAAGATGGTAAAAAGTAATCGAACAAAATGGCATCTACATACTTCAGTTAAATGTAAATAAACTATATTAAAAGAAAATACCTTTTACTATTTTAAGCAACTAATTTGAATATTTTGTTGATCCAGCCGGTAGTTAATTTTTTATTCATTTTTAAACATTACGAACTCATGACGTCACAAATTGGCTTAGTGTGTTTTTTGACCGATTCGTGGTAAATCAATAATGAGGGGAAAATTACTGATTTACTGAACTTACGGCTGAAACAGAGCTCGCCGTTCATCATGTAGCATCTCACGAGAATGTGAGAAGTAGACTTCAGATACAATTTTTTTTCCAAGTTCTGAAACCAAGCCCTAGCCCTAGGGTTGGGATTATAGCGAATGGCTATTTTTTTTTTCAATGGGCGTAAATAAATTTACGTTTTGTTAATAATAACTTTTTGGAAAAATATTTTTCACCTGGGGTAATTTAAAGCTGCTATCTGGAAACAACATTAATACCTTGCAGTAGAATCACATAAAGTTTGTCCAATTTAGGATGATAATTTTGACAGCTCACAATAGGGAGGAGCAGTTTATAATCGTTAGTGAATCGATTCGATTATCGAATCATTATTTCATAGAACTTGGAATCGTATGTTTATTTAAATGTGCAATAAAGAGATAATTAAATGAATATATTACGACTTTAAAAGCCCTTAAGTGAATTCACTTGAGGGCTTTTATAAGTAGTAAATTAGGTAGGTATTAGGATTTAAAGTTATATAATACTAATTTAATGGTGCACACCCTAAATCACTTTCATAATCATCATCGTCAACATCAATAAATGAACTGCACCTTGAGTATATTATCAAATCTAGTTCATAAACGATGTTCACAAAGTTATGTTTGATTAATTTTGTTTCCCAACCGATTACCTATAGAAGTCCGATTTTTTTGTTTTTCGTTTGCAAGGCACTTCACTAAGTGGGCGGTACCTGTCAATAAAGTAAGATGTTATCTGTAGTCCACTTTACTAAAAAAGAATGTTTTGAATTTTAAAACCTGTTCTATATCTAGTCTGTGAATGCAATACTTCATAGGCATGAACTGTCAAAATTTTCATCCTAAATTGGACAAAGTTTAAAATCTCATTTAAAATACTTGTCGCGTCATTTGATTGGTTGATGGCTAGGTTATTCAATCATGTGAAAGGACGTATAATACGACCCAATAGGTTTTAATTATTCATAATTCATTTATTCATTGCAGTCACAGTACAGAAAAGTTGTGACAAAAAAAATGTGATCAGTGTGAGACACCCCGTGAGGGCACTGCAGCTTAGAATCTAATCTCATCATTAAAAAATTCTGCTAAAGTGTAGTAAGCCTTAATTACTAAAAACTTTTTCAGCTCACTTTCAAATACATCAATATTTTCAAGACACTTATTACTATTTTGTCCATTTGATTACCGTCAAGAGTCCACTAAAAATTGTACTCTTTGCGGACGTTGACAATCTGGGGCCCGATTCTGCTATTTTTAAGTCAATGGAAATGTAATTGAATTGCATGATTTTGACGTTTGGTCCGTCATTCATTTCATCCCAGATTGCCAGATTGCCGTATTTCTGGGTGCCCGTATAAGGTGCCCGTGGCTAAGTGACGGCAGCGGATCGGCAACGATCCGATGTTAAGCAACGCCAGTCAGGTCGGGTTATGGATGGGTGACCATCCCGACCGAAATTAAGTGATGTGTTTTTCGGGCATCTCCGTGCTTCGGAAGGCACGTTAAACAGGTGGTCCCGGCTGACGTCGCAAGATATTAGTCGTAAAGCCTAGTCAGAGGCTAAAAAGGCGGCTTGATAACGTCTGACGGTAAGGTTTATCACTGGCCTTACATTCACCTCTCCAACAATCCGCACTGAGCCCGCGTGTTGGAGTATGGCTCGTACCACCTCATAGTTGAGGTGAGGCCTGTGCCCAGCAGTGGGACGTATAAGGCTGTATCCATTAGGACATGTTTGTTTTTGCCCATAACCAATTGTATGGAAATTTTTTCGTCTACCCTTCTCGTGGGCATCTAACCCCCGCTGGTGATTATTTATGACGTAAGGAAAATGATATAGTTTAATCAGCAGGTGATGTTGGTGCCCAACATCATAATAAATATTAAAATTATAAGTTGTTTTATTGAATTATGATTGCCACTTCAATTATCTCTACATCACCTAAGCTTACTATACCATATCATTCTATACAGTCTTTATTTAATTTTTTTATTTTCTCTAATCAATTCCAATATTAATATCAATAAAATATATGATTTTCGTTAGCCAGCACTTTCAATATGATCAAAAAATATATAAAACGTGAACGTGACTGATCTCTGATAAAAGTTTTTTTTTGAAACCCCGAGCGTTCATACGTTTTGGACCGTAGCCTCACAATCTATGACTAAAGCTCTGTATACACACGTGAGATTGAATCGCACATGTGAACTAAGCTTCAGAATTTAGCACATTTATTAGGTCATGCGTGGGGTGGTAGACCACAGTTTTGGCTGACTTTACACTTTAGTACCTAATAGCTTTAACAATACACTTGCGGGCCTACATGCTAACCACGAGAAAAAACTGTAACGCGTTATCGCGTTAATCTCGTTCGATTTGTATGGACTCACCCAGAGCATTAAAACTTGGCCATAATTCATTTACTGCATATCACATTGCTTAACAAAGGTGACAAAGAAAGTATACGGTCTACATGTGACGCCCTGCAAGGGCATAGCAATAGTTCAGGAATTTAGGGCTATTTCTTCATTAATAAAATAACACAGTATTATTATTATACTTAGTAACATACAAAATTAACATTAAATTATTTTCAATCACAGGATAAAAATGTAAAATACAATAGTTCAGGCATATTTTTCTTTAAATTGAAACTGAATTATCAATAAAAATATTCTTCATTACACAATAATTAACAACACATTATAATACTTACTTTATTAATAAATTACACATATTCATTAAAACATTCATATTATTAAATTTAATTGGTTTTTGCCATTTATAGAAGAAAGTGACTAAGCATTAGTTAAGCCCTTAGACTTATTTAATCTGAAGTTAAGCCAGTTTGTTTGTGTGAAAAGCTGGGTGGGGTGTTCGTATCCAGTAATAAGGTCCTTCCCCCCGATTCAGAACAAAGTTATCAACCGATTCGGTTATTTACTTTTATTTTTTATTCATTTTTTAATTAGAGTAGTTATTATGTACTTTAGTTTGTGAAAACTTAAGGCTTTCACATATAAAACTATTGATTGCTACCGTTAAGTGGGTCATTTACTATAATTAAAACAAATCGGTCGATAACTTCGTTCTGAATCGGGGGTTGGCCCTGAGGAACAAAAGGTTACCAATTCGACATTTAGATCAGGACATCTATGTATGTCATACTTATTATTGGAATCGCAAAATATTGACAATCTACTATAGAGAGTCTTGCGGCCTAGGCTAGGGGTAAACAGCAGAAATGGTGCCGAGTTTAATAATAAACTGGCCCGAACCATCTTTGTGTTCGTTGTTAAATTTGCGACTAACTCTCTGGTGATGAAAAACACCACCATAACCGCCCGGATAAGGGCGGCGGAGGACTCATCACCTACCACGTTAAGGTCTAATACGCTTGGTTTAAAGTGGGCTTCTGAGTGTCTATTCACATAATTCACCATGACGAAAACAGTCAAATTGCGTCTGACTCGTTCGGGATATAGATAGTCGAGACCATACGGACGATACGACTATCTAAGTATATCCCGAATGACTACATTATTCAAGCTGAATAATACATAGGTACCTTCGTATTATTCAGCATATGAATAATAGAGACAAGGCAAGGTGATCTGCAAAAGTTTTTATCAGCATCGGGGAAATTACTAGTTTTTAGTTGTTCGGCAAGAGATGGCGCTAGAATGCTTCTTTTTTATATTTTTTGTAACCTCTTTATCTGACCTCTAATCTTATTTAATTTCTCACTGCTTACGCTATTGTTAGGAGTAAAAACAACGTGTTTTCACAAAGAGCGTTTATACACAGGTTCTTTCAAAATAAAAATAAAGATTGGCCATGGGGTAGTCTGCCAGAACATTAATAACTCTAGCGATTGCGAAAGGCATACTGTAAAGATTCCCGAACAAGTCAAGACTCTGAACTAACTACTAAATAAGTCAAAGTCAAAGTATTTATTTGCGAACTAAGTTGTACAAAAAGGTGTTAAATACAGGTTTTTAAGTTCTTAAAACCTAGTCGTCCTTTTCGGACACAGCAAATTTTCACAAACTTAAGATAACAAAATTAGTAATAATATCAAAATAATAAACTCGTACAGTTTAAGTACCATCTGGTTGACAGAGACCTGTTGACCGGCACAGGATGGCAGACTTTCCTCTTAAAACTTCTTACGATGACTTCACTTTCCTTCTGCACGCTGCTTCCCTAATAGTAATATATATTTGGTGAGGGAAACAACAGTCGCGGTCTAGCTGTATAGAGCATCGAACCTAAATCCAACTATGCTTTTACGCCTTTTGGCTATGGATTAAATTTAATTAAGAGGGATAATACTAATTCATATGTATTGAATCCTGTGTGGAAAAATATCTATAGTGGGATGAATACAATATTAGGAAGGTCAAATTTCCCAATTTTGATTAGTAAAGTTATTCTGTAATGGGAACCCGAAAAAACTAGGTCCGTTTCAGCCCAAGAGCCCACGACGGCCAGAGACCTTCGTCATTTTTTAAAAGCTAAAACTTTTGCTGTGGGTGCCTCTTACACAGCGAAGAACGATCTGCGAGTATAGAATTTGAGTTGTGGTTACTTACGCAGATAACAGGTAGTAAAGGTGTTTAAAATAGTACCTCAAGTTTGTTAAAGTATAAAGCTGAAATTGTCTTTATTTTCTTCGTAATAACGTTATAATTTACGTCACCCAAAAAGTGTGTAAGAAAGTGGCTGGTAGTGACTGGATGGCAAAAACGGCTTTCGGGCTTTGTGGGGGAGAGAGGCTTATGTCCAGCAGTGGACTGCTATAGGCTGAAAAGAAGATGATGATTATAAGCATAGATAACGCAAGGCGCTTCGTTTGTATGTAACTATTAATTCTAAGCGTGCCATTTTTAATACTGCTTAGTACAAGTAATCCGCTACCTATTTCTCATGGATTTTGATTTATTGCATAGAAATTGATGATAACAAATTTTATCTGATTTCGACATCATCTCAGTCGTTCACTTTTGACAGAGTGGTCGTGGTCATAATATTGGTCGAATCTTGCGCCATCGCTGCTTTCGCGATGCTGCGCCATGCAGCTCGATGTTTGTCGATGATTTCGACATCCATTGCCATGACGGTGGAGCGTGCACTAAATGAAGCCCAAAAAGGTGCACGCTTTTTTTCCCGCAACGTACACATACGAGTACAGACACGCCATCTATACAGACACGGTACCCTAATTAGTTTGAATTAGTGCTATTTAATCATTGGTCAGATTAGTCAGATCATCAATCATATCATTCAGAGTTAATGTTTCGTCTACCATTTGAGTACATAATATGTATTTATATATCAGTGTATTTATGAATTTATATGTATATATTTGCTATTTTTATATGTACTTATACATATTGTAATTTTACTTATACATATTGTAATTTAAATAAGTAGGTATATATATTATATATGAGTAAATTGTTCACTTTTATTTTACTGACACTTAGTTTTACAAAACCCCGCCGTAAAGATTTCTGCTTCACCTAGTGGTTGACTGGTGGAGAATGCTTTTAGGCATTAAGTCCGCCAATTGTACTTTTCATTGTGCAATAATGATTAAATAAATAAATAAATCTATTTCTCCTCATTTTTGCGGGTGTTCTAAAGATTACTTATTCGGAATTGGAAGCTGGCAGATGGTGCCGAAGCAGGTGCGCGCGCCGGCGACTTGCGGATCTTGTTATCTTTACACAGGCATCTTCCTATTTTTTATTGATGACCATACCCGCCAGTTGGTGCATGAGATTAAATTTCTTATTACGTTACATACCTATTCCTAAAACAAGATTTCAAATAGCAAAGTCTGGAAGTTTACGGCGACGACTAGGCATAAGCTGAGCCGTTTTCAAAAATATTTCGACAAACCTGGAAGAATAAACTTTCAGTGCTGTCGAAATAGTTTTTTGAAACGTTTGGTAAAACCATAGTGTTGTATGTATCAACCTACAACGGGCATAGCAGGTACACACCACCTTACCTCTTAATACAAGAATACTTTTCCCTTCTATTTTTCTTAAAAAGTTCTTAAATATTTAAATCGCTTCTTTGCACTTAAAAAACTAGAACATACATGTTGGTATTGGAACCATGCAAACTAGAGCACCCTTGAATAACAAGAGAGCAGTTAGTTTCTATAATAAATGTACCAAACCAGATGCAAATGACCAGATCGGCGAAGTGGTTTTTTAACAACACCAAAATGCAACGCGATAATGTTTATCTAATTAAGTGCTATTGTGAAGCTTGGCGAGTCGGTGAATTGATTACACCCTCGCAGAGTGCAGGTCCCGCGGGGTGTAACAAGTGACGGGACGGGATCGGGAACGCGCCCCCGCACGGGTTGGCCCATGCTCCATTCATTGCTCTCCATTCACTCGGCTCGCCGGCTCACTGCGAACGCGTCGTCCGCGTGGGCGACTGCTCCGAGTGTGTATCCGATCGCGTTTCGTTTTCGCGCGTTTCCTCACCGGAAATGTCAATGGTTTTCTTTTGTTTTTGTGTTTGACAGTTCATTTTTTAAATTCCAAAATGGGTGAACATACCTTCACGATACCGGAGGACAATCTGGAGCAGCACATAGTTACGTTGTTCGAGAAGTTGGAGTGTATGCGTAGTAGTAATGCGAATGATGGGTTGCCGGGGCGGGTGCCGGCGCGGATGGAAGTGAGGACCTTGTCTTTGTGGAAGGCGGTGGTGGCGGAGTGCGCTGCATCGTTCCTGTACGTGTTCATAGTGTGCGGGGCGGCGGGCGGCGCCGGCGTTGGCGCCTCCGCCTCCGCGGTGCTGCTGGCCACGGCCTTGGCCTCTGGCTGTGCCATCACCACCTTGACCCTGTGTTTTGCTAATATTTCTGGTAAGTGTCAAACTTAGAAACACGGTTTCTCAAAAAAAATTATGATCCCGTTCAGCGTAGTGGTTACAATGTGATGTAAAGGGTTGCGGGTTCGATTCATAACAATAAAATTGTTTAAACGTCCGAAGAACCGTCATCCTCTTGAAGGCATGAAACTGAGGATGGGGTCGAAACCAAAACAGTCGCAACAGGCGAATTGCTGAGCCCACTCTTTTTTTCTTTTTCTTAATATGCGCCAGAGGCAACACACCTCTTGTACCTATGGTCTCGAAGTAGGGATTAATATCCCTGTGTGACGAGGTACCACACAAGGAAACAAGCGAGGGGCGTCTCTCAGCACACCCAGACCCGAGTAAATTCAGAAAATATCGTTTCCTGCATTGACCTGACCGGGAATCGAACCCGGGACACTACGTAAATCAAGGCAAGAAACCGTGCTACAGCACACTGCGCCAATCGTGTCGTCATTAAGCGCAATACACACCAAAGCCGCCGAATAACTAATAAATAACTATATTTCACACTTTTTACAGTAAGTCGATCAATAGTGATTAGGAAAACTTAAGTACATAGATTCCTATCTAGGAAAACATGCGAAAGGCGAAATTGAGAACATCCATATCACAACATAAGTTAATATAAAACTTTACTTTCATTGCTTGGACAAAAGGGAGTATACTTATATAAAGTTTTATTTACTTCTGTACTCTGTTGAAGGAGCTTAGTTATCTGTTCTTTATCAGCGCTCAAAGTACGAACACAACAAGTAAACAGCCAGGCGGACGCAAACAAAAAGACCTCCTACCGTGGGAAACGAATTGAAATAGATGCGCGACCATTCTTGCGACGAAGGCAATAGACCCTGTTAATAGTTATATAGGTGTGAGATTATTTATAAGGGTAGTTGCGTTACCAAAGTAATTAAGGAATTTGAATTGTATATGTGTTTTGTTTTTTTTTCACGGTTATTCTCATTAAATAGATAAATTTAATATCAGAAGACGAGTCCTGTGCCTTAATTGAGTACCTAGCAAAAGATCCTCTTGTTAAACAGTCCTATTTATAGCGTATCATGTAATGGGTACTTTAAAAACGGAAATGTCGTGCTCTTCTTTTATATTCCTTAAATTATGAACTAATTAATCTATTGACCCAGTGACCATTATGAAGGTCCGTTACCTTATTAAAAAAACCTTGCAATGCACGTGCACTGGCCGAAAGACTACCTGCTTTGCCTTTTTTTTAATTCGCCACCAGGTGCGTTCGAATTTGGATGATGGGATCCCTCCATCCAAGGCCGTCATAAGGGTGGAATGTCCACATTGTGATCGTTATTTTGGTGCCGCCTCGAGTCCAATTAACCCCAACCCCGGTAATTTATTTCCACTTGATAGGGACCGCAGATGAGTTATATCACATCGCAAAGGCAGATGGTAACAATAGTAGTTCGACGTATTTTATTTTTATGTTTTATTTGTAAGGTTTTTGTATCTATAGAAATGAATATAATAAACAAATTAAATTAAAAAAACATTTTTAAGTTAAATTTTCTGCATTGCATTGCGTTTACGTTCTATTTTTAGATCTAATTGCCTAGGTTTTGGTACCTCGACCTGCATGAGTATAATTAAAAATCAATAAGTTCAGAATACTGCATTGTCCTCATTACTTTTCCATCCAGTTAGTGATTTCATTAGTTAAGTGCTTTGGTTAGGTACTTTTTAAGGTTTCGTTGCGCTTTGTCTAGACTCGAGGGAGTAGACTAGCTAAAGCCTTGGATACAATTTTAAGGGCCAATTTTATTCTGCACATCTATCGTGAGATTGATTTCTAGGTCTACAGAATAAGAGTTTTTTAACGCCTATTCGGGCCTTTCAGATGTTTTTTTTAGTAATTATGGCGGAACTAGAGTAAATGTTACATTACGAAGACTAGCGCAACTTCCGGCGAAATTACGAGTATTGATTCTAAGTAGGTATATCATATTTGTTATTGAGGAAAATAAATACGTTCATGCCGTACGCCCTCAGCCAATGATATAAAGCTACAATCTCATGGTAAAGCTAGAACATGAGGATATGCAAGTGGTTGAGCGATGTACTATTTGAGATCTTCGTCATACATAACATATGTACATACGGTATGATACGGTTATAAATATTATTTATGAAATTATAAGATAACAGAATATTCTGCTTCTTAGGTACGCCGCGATTATAATTTTCACACAAGTTTCCCTTACGTCACTCGAAAAACATTCAAGTGTCTTAAAAGTTTTCCGGCGCCCGCGCCCATGTGCCGTCTCGAGCTCCGTTAGATTTCGTATCCAATTTCGTTTTCACTTCATCGCGATCGCGACTGTGGTTGATACCGGACAGATGTTCTCAATTACACATGTTTTTAACGAGGGTCTGCGGACCGCGTTTTTCAGCGTTGAGTAACCAAGTACCTTTCGCTGCTTGCACATCATTCAAAATTAAATATGCTTGAATGCTTCAAAAAGATTTCTAAAATGATGTTATCAACATGCTAGTCCATGTATATATTTCAACAAAAGATAAAGCTGTTTTGTTATGCCCTTAATAATGAACAAACTGAGTAGATTGACTATTTTATCCACCTACATAAAAAACTTTACCTATTCAGGTAAGCCCAATTCAACATAAGTTACCAAAGGTTTGGGTAAAGTTCTTAAGTCCCTAAGTTTTATTCCTGTACATTTCTATCCTGTTATTCCATGGATTTGTCTCCTGTTTAATGTTCTCTATTTTTTTTACAAGTTAACATGTTACACTTTATCCATAACTCTTTTCGTTAGGCAATCTCACAATAAACCGGTTCGAAATGAAAAATACAGTATTTTAATAATTTCTAACTCTATACTTGAATAACATCGCTCGATCGGTTTTAAACGACTTTTAGACAGATTCTGAATTAAAAACATAAGTATATAATAAATCTTGAATGCATGTGGGTGCATGTAGCTCTACTGATCCCTACGCAAGTCAAAAGCATCTGAGTTTGTGGTCCAGCAGTTTAATGAAAGTCCACTGATTTTGTGCTTCTATTCTGATTAAAGCGAGGTGGTGATGCAATGATTTTGTTTTATCACAAAACCTTTATATAAAAGCTGGAAAATTTCTAAGACGAGTGCAACTGCAATCTTCTTTACTGCTTCCCATAAAACGGAGACAACATTTACGTTTTCATCGTCCCTTAGCAATCTACTTGAAATACTTGAATGTAGATTTTCCTCTACCTGCCTTGTAATTTAGTTTAATTCCGTTGTTTGCGAAACTGAATAGAGCAGGATACTGTTCCTTGGCGAATGACCTCGTCAAGTTCCTGAGCGTCTTGCCGAATTGCAGAATTCTTCTTTGGGATAAACATAAATTAATGTACTTTGCGTTCAGAGATGAGAAAAGTGTAAGTGACTGTTGGACTTTGATTAGCGCACATTTCGTGAATTTCCGTTGTAAGTACATTACTCATATTATTTGATCTTCATACTTCTAAGCGTAGCCTACGACATGTCACTATAGGTACAGTAGTTCACGACTTTCTTATTATTTAAATGCCACATAAATAGCTTACCGAATAAAGGAGGCTCATTCCAGGCCCTGGCTATAAATAATGGGTTTGGTAGCTTTTGTAGGTAAATATGGCAAGTCGTAATCAATTTACTACCTAGTACAAACCTATTTATGGTTTTATTGACTTGGACATATTTGCTCTGCTTGTGTCAAGTTACAAAACAAATTACGAAGGCGATATCGCTATAAATAATTATTACTCCTTCCTTAAAAAGATAAAAAAGCTTCGCCACATTAAACGCGTTATAATCGAGGGACACGTGCGGTTCACCCCGGCTCACCCCTTCCCCGACACAGTAACGTCACAATGACAGTTTAAATTGTCAGATAATAAAAATGACGAGAGGTGTTAGCTCGCCTCTTCGCTACAATTGAACTAATTTTTGGCTCGACGCGTTAGCTAGGGTGAATGTGACCGATGCGAAAAATATTGACCGGAAGAGATCATAATTTTAATACTTTACAATTTATAAATTGCTTTCTCTTTGAGAACATTTGTGTTACTCAGAAAACTAAAATTGAGAAGGAACTAACTAAGTAACTTTAGACGTTAGGTGAAGTTAGCCAAAAAAAAATATACTTTCCAAAATTATCGTAACATACCTATTTATCAAAGCTAATAAATTTTATAATTAGGTTAGGGCAGAATGAAAACATAATTAGTAAATTGCTGTGTTCCTAATTCTCCTCAGGCTCAACGGCTCTAAACGGCTTGTCAGTTTGGGATCGTCGACAATACGGGTCGCACGCCACTGGACTGAGTCAAAAGGACTGAGTTGATATCCAGGCGCTCCTGCCCAAGGGGGCCACAGTACTCCACGTGTGGCCTGACTTGCGCTTTATACAGCAGCAGTCTTTGCCTAGAAGTGAAGTACTGCTTTGCCCTGTTTAGCACAACGAGCTTTTTGGATGGCGACTTCGCCTATTGTTCCAAAAGACTCCGAAACTGTACGTCACTAGATATGTCAACACCAAGGATCCCAATACTATTTGTTAAGATACGGTGGGGTTAAACTGGACTAAATGGTTCCGACCCCAATAAGAGAACCCAAGCTAGAGTATTCTAAGTTTAGTTCGACTTTCCTCCACAAAGGTACGAGGGATATTTGCTCGGCCTGTGTAAAAGGCATCCCCAGTGCTATCATCCGCATAGCAATAAATATCATCATTAGGGAGTATATCATACCGGTACTAAATAAACATGTTTTGTCCCTCTAGTCTGAATTAAACAATGGATGAGGTTGAATAACCTAGTGTATGCTGGTGCGAGTTTTTTTTTTTCATGTGTCATGGGTCCCTTGCCGCTCATACTGGTCGATTTACGGTACAGATCAGTAGAGAGTAGCCTTTTTTTCCAAGGGCTATTTACGCTTGAGATCAACCATTTACTAGCCTTTAACATTTTCCCAAGAATTTACTTATGAGGAGATGCCTGCCTTAACGAGGGAAATATTTTTGCCCCAAACTGATGAAAGCATCATAAATCTAAAAATCTTTCCATTTTTTAGGCAACTTTTTGTCACTTATCTCTTAGTAATGACCTTTATTTCCTAGGAGTTAAAAATAGGTAATTTACGTGTTGTAATTGTAACAATACCTTTGGGTTGTTTGCTAATTTTGATATTCTCTAAGAACTATCGATTGTATGTTTATATCATCGAATTTTAGCAAGGAGATAAGACTTAGTTATAGACGGCAAAATGATTTCTGTTGTAAATTTCTTAAACTTGTCATTGGCGTGCAACAACCGCATCGTTATTGACGTGGTCACCACGTAGGTATCCCGTAATAAATGCCGAAGTGTGCGCTCGGCCTCTGCCCTAATTTTCACTAATGGCTGGACATCCCGGACCCCCCGTTTTAGACCGACTAATGCGGGCCCGAGTTTTAATCGATGCATACGTGATAACTTTTATAACTTTACATTATCATTAATTAAGGAGTTCGGGAATATTTTTAAAAGAAGATACATGATAATATAGGTACGGAGTTCTTATTATCTTCATTCCAAAACTTACTCTGATCCAAACATGTGCTAACAAAAAGCATCATTACAAGCACAAAAGACCTTAAAACAAAACAAATACGAACATCAAGTCTAAATGGGGCATAAACAAAATCTGTCATCAAAATGTAAACTATTAGGAGTTAAGGGATTCCTGATTCTGAAAATTCACTCTGAGAAGCTCTTATTGATGCTGTCCCACAGCATGTCAGTAGAATAATAAGCACCATGTACACTGCAATAATGATTTATGTAACGGCAGACCGGAATATCTGCCATCTATCATTGATGATACCTATTATTGGGTGACAATAGCAGAGACCGAAATACAGTAGCAATGATCGATACAAGCATATTAAGAGCGAAGTAGGTGACGAGAAACTTACCAGCTCCATTGTTTAAACAGAGAACAAAGAAAATGATTCTTCTACACATTGCGATATCGCAAAATGACGTTTGCCTTTCCTGTCAGTCTAGTCGTAATATTCTCCCTTTTTATAAATCTCTCGATAAAGTATAATGCTAAAGTTTTAATTGAACGATACTTCCACGTGGAGTTTACGGAAGCACATGTATGGAAGAGCAGATAAGGAAGTTGTGTTTGAGTTAGCTGGTTCTTAGGTACTTAAGTGTATTTTTCTTTTTTTCGTGTTGTGAATTTAGGTGGTTCTGAGATTTTCACGAAAATCATTCAAATTGCTGTGCGAACATTAGAATAAACAAAATTATTTGTACTTTACCCATCACAAATAAAATCAGTCGTCAATTGTCTGTTGCGATTAATTTTCCCTATAATTATAGAGTTTCCTATTTATGAAGTACCTATTCAAAATCATAAAATCTATGAAGTGACTTTCCGATCGATACATTTCTTTTTTATTTCAAATCATCTCCAAACAGTGGTTTTAGTTTAGCTCGTTGATAGATTCAAACGGTAATTGTTTCCATATCACGACACATTTTAGAGATACTAACTAGCCTCAAAACTTAAGCTCTACCTTTCAAGATGACAGTATCGACCAATCCCATAAAAACTCTGGGGACATCAGAGACGGCACTTATATACTCATAGGAAAACCAATTATATGTATATGTTGCCGGCATTGTTTACCATGCCTAGTCATTGTATCCAACGCCTAAAACGTTCAGGCAATGTATGAAATATTCTTCATTTTATACTTTGCCAATATCTTTATACATTGTAAATGCTAGTATACAATGCCGGATGCGCAGCAGGCAATGTGTGTAAAAGGGTTCACTAAAAAAAAATTCACTGTCAGAATCATCTTTTGGCACACATTTTGGGTAGGAAAGATAAACCGATTCGTATGTTTTCATGAACAAAAAATATATTTAGTTATAATATCAAAGTATAAAACGGCAAAAAAGAAGAAAGGCCAGTTCGTTTCTGGCACTCGCCAGCCGCTACAGCGGCACGCTCGCTTCGCTCGCTCGGCTCTTGCGGCTGGTTCATGTCAACCTAACATACGCGTCGCTTCGCTCCTCGCAACCTAATAAACCCCCGTCTTACAAAGTGAAACTTTTTCGGTCTTGATAGGTTTCCTGTATGTAAAATTGAACAAAACTAATTACCTTGTTTGAGTTTGTATCTCAATAAAGCTTGATAATTAAAGGCAAAATCTATTCATTTCACACATTGCCGGACGATCACTGGGTATTCATTCAATAACGAACAGACACGAACTGGTCTCATTTTCTTTTTTGTCGTTTAAATGAAAACATATATACGAATGGATTTATCTTACCTACCAAAAATGTATTTATGCCAAAGGACGATTAAGACAGTGAAGTTTGCCTAGGCAATGGTGTTGTATACAATTCGGCATTGTATACAACACCATTGCCTAGGCAAAGTATGCGATGGATAATCATATTCGTCATATTTCAAACATCGCCTAAACGCACCCGGCATTGAATGTATTGCCTAGGCATTGTCTACAATACCTGAATTATACACATTGCCGGTGACATATTACTTATAATTTATTGCAATTTTTTTATATTAATAATATGAAACATATTCCTTTGTTAATTTTTTAAGCATTTTACAATGCTTGTTTTCATATCGAAAGGACTTTCTGTGGTTAGAGCAGCCACTCGGACTGTGGAAGACGCGGGTTCGAATCTTGCCTGATTTCATCAAGGTCCGAAATTCGATTTTTTCCACTTTTCTCTCTTTCCATATGAATATATTAGTGTGTATGTAAAAAGCCTTCTTTTACTTACCCGTTTAAAATGTCGAAGATTAACAAGCGCAGCATTCGTGCATTTTAATCAAGGCCGCTTTCTGCGTCCGTGTTTTGTGCATTCCCTTTTATTTCCACACTTGGAGCTGCATTCATTTGTCAATGCCCACTTAGGAAGTGCTCGTCTGAGTAATTCAGTTGAAGAACTGCTTTAAATGAAAAAGAGCAAGCTTTTGTCGTAGAGTTAAGCGACTGGTAAACTTCCTTGATACAACAGATGAACAGGGTACAATATTACTCAGTTTTTATAAAACGTCTCTGGCATACTTTGCAAGTGATCACTTCGACAACTTGGGCCTTGCAAGTCTTGAAGGGCCAAGGTTATCAAACTGTAACACACTTCAAGCTAAGAGCTTTGTAATAAAGCTGACCTATTTGGCCAAAATCAGTCGGATACTGGGCAATATTGTGGTTTTGTACTGTCAATGACGGAAAATATCTAGCGGGATTTGAACCCGCGTCTCCCACAAACCGGGTGGATATGAAAACAGGTATTGGTAAAATGCTAAAAAAACTAAAGTACGATACGCGCTTATACGCGCGCTATATATCGCGCTTCCTAAAACCAAACTCGCGGGCTTATTGCGGCGTGGTCGCTCAAACCGGTAGAGGTAGTAGAGTCAGTATCTACATGGATTATACGAAATTATTAGCGCGTCAACGCTCGGATTACGCGTGTGGCAAAAGGCTCTACATAATACAGGCCAACAGGCGGACCCTGGGGTCTCACACACCAGTGTGGGTTCACAACCGGGATAGGCCGCACGGATGATGATGATAATACAGGCCAACATGTTTTCAAAAACGATTTTGTACGCGCGTATAAAACTAGTCTGAGACTGAGAGAATGAGAGTAATTGGCTTGACTTTTGAAAAAACCAAAAAAATCCGATAGAGGGGAGGGCCTACTCACTAACACAATGTCCGCAGTATCGGAAAAACTAACGTGGTTTAGTTTGATAACGAAGATAATTTTACTAACTGCCATGTATTTTTGTACTCTTAAACATGATATTTAGCATCATACAAAAATAAATGTTCAAGAATTTCCTATTTTTCTAGGCTTTTTTCATTAGTTTGACCGAAACTACATCCTACGTGAAATTGTAGTTGAATTAATTTCCTCGAATTAGCAGGCGCAAGAATTAAGCCTAGAAATCGTCAGATACGCCACTAGTACATGCGGCGGTTCATATTATTTTTAATAAATTGATTTTCCAATGACTACGTATCCGTTGCTTATCTACATCCATAGTAAAATATTGATGCAATATTGACAGAATATATAGGCCACATAAATGTGCATATGGGCTCGTTCCTATCGGTATCGTTGGTTTCTGGCATAACATGGTAATATATTCTCGGGACCAGCCATACTTTTCTTATTTTAGCTAGCTGATAAGGCGAGGTCGACGGTATGTTTGCTTTAAGTCTAGGCAATAAGAACCCTTTTTGTGTGTCAGCATTGTACATACATTTAGTGCTAGAATGGTTGTGGCCGGTGGCTATTCAGCGCCGTGTGGCATTTGCGGGTTAATTGTGGACCTAATATAAATAATTCAGGCTGGGTAAAGCTGGATATGTTAATTCTAGGTCTATAATCTGACCTATTTACAACCCCAGGCTTAAGCTTGATTTACCAACACGCAATAAACAAAAGCTACTTATTAGTTATTAGTGAGTAGGGAGAAGCTGGATCTTCGAATTGACTTTCAAACGGCCTAGTTACTTAGTTAACATTTTCGTGTCTCTTAACTTCAGTCGGCTCAAGTAATAAAAGTTGTTTTTTGGTGCTTGGCAGAGATGCTATACGATACCATAGCCTTGTAGCAGGGACGTCGTAATATTATTCAAAACATTTGAAATGGTTAGTGAGTGAAGCTTTATTACTAAAAATTACTAGCTAAAATGGTGCGTACCCAAGTACCTACTAGTAAGTACCTATTCTCCTTCTTTGTTATTCTAAGCATAAATAAATGCATAATGCATTATATAAGGGACATTAACAAAATCATCATCCACTTTCATAGCAATAGCTTCAAAATTTCAATGTTCGCTAAGTATTATGAAGGCAGTCAGTCAAGCGAGCCGGTCATTATTACACTTCGCAGCTGACTCCCGAACGTGCTCGATTAAACGAACTCATTAGGAGTGTAGGAGTACTGTGAGTTTATAGTTTTTGATAAAACCTAGGTTATTGCGACTTCTTTATTACCTACTGAAGTAATTCCATGTTCATTTGTGCTGCACATGGTACCAAATTGCCTAAAAGCCACGTTAGTACCTGTGGGGCCTATTGGCGGTCGTCCAAACACGTATAGGCGTGAATATATTGCGTTAAAGAAATATTATTATTGAAATAACAAAAAACAACATCAAATTTAAATGATGCTGTTTTAATGTTTTTCCAATAATATTTTTTAATTAACAAAACTCATCAAAATACTACCTTATGTGTGCTTTTTAGCCTTGTAAAGTCTCTTGAAACTTCGTAATTTTCGCACCGTAGTAGGCCCCCAGTTAACAAGAGCTTGTTCGTAATACTGTCAGCGTTTTTTATGAATTTTCATACTAATTACGCAAAGATTAAACAGATATGAAGTTTTCTTTCACTTGTAGAGAGACGTTGAAAATACTCGGTCCTAATGATCTTAAACAGATATAAAGAGAAAGTTTAGAGGGCTTAATATTTTGGTTTTCGTTATTCATGAAGCTTTAAATAATAATATGTAAAAGCGTCTATAGGAATATCGCATGTGTTGTTTAGTATTTTTAGAACAAAATTCTACCAAGGGATAACAGATCACCTTCATTTTTACTACCGTTCGGAACTGCCGCTTGTAAAAAATAATCGCTCTACTCTCTATACTCTGATCCGATCCCCGCGGTATGTTCGTACATAAAATACATTTCGGCTTACAGAATATATTTCATAAAACCAATTTAGTTATCCCCCGATTCCCGTCACGGTGGCCTGTTCGCGCGGCATACTAAACTGGGTGATGCCCACAACATTTGCTATTCCAATCGTACCCACCACCCCATTATGAGTGCTGCTACCTGATTTTATGAAAAAACAACCCGGGTCGTTATGAGCAACTGGAACGCAAATGTCTGTGGAAAATTGAGCCACTGTTGCTTTATTTGAATAAATGTGAACCGCTTTTTGGTGAGAATGTATTTTGCGCGATTCAGAGCCTGCCCCCTGCCCCTTCATCGAGGGTCTTGTCGGTCGACTGAGTCGGTGAATTTATATTAATTTTGATTTATTTCTATTACGGACAGCTCTGTAAATTCTATAGGTAGGTACTATATTAAATGCTATTTTTTACTGAAACTTACGCAGTATATATGGATGTTACTGTAGTAACCAACGAGTTCCAATTTTAGGTTCGGCTTGAACAAGCAGAGGATAGATTTCTAATTAATCATTTTGGCGAACCGCTCCTTGATGCGAAATGAAATCGAATAAGTATTTTAAAGCGTTTTAAATATAGTTTAACATCTGTTATATATTATAGTTTAACAGCGTTAAACTCCTAGTTTTTCAAATTTTGTTTTATGATGGATCCGATAATGCAATATTTAGGTTCAAAGAAAAAAAGGTGGGACTCATATGGTCAGTCCATAAATAAAATAATGTATGCAGGTTAGGCCGGGAATGCCACCTCAATATTTTACATCTGAAAGTGGCTCCAGATTATCGTAGTGGACTGGACTTGGACGGGATAGTAAAACGGAATTGCTGAGAAAGTAGTGCATCTGCGTATATTTTTCTTGAAGCTTAGAGGAAGTATTGAAGTTTAAAAATAAAAATAAAGTGCAATAATTTTGTCACTAGACTTATACACCAGACCAGCGCTTACATATTTTTTAACGGGTATATTTTTCCAAAATAAATAAATTTTCTGTAGGAAGTTTAGTGTCTATAAACTACCATGACCGCTTCGGGTGATTCGAAGTTGGTTTGCTACCGAATTTTGTATAAAGAAATTAAGATAAGATAAACTTTATTCCATAAAGAAAGTATCCCAAAAATATCCCCTGGGTCCGTGGGGTCCGAGTGCACAGAACCTTTTAAAAAATCTGGCTAAAAAATTTATTTCAACTACAGGTGACCCAAGAGCTGGTACATTCCTCGCACAACGTGTGAGCCTTTCTATACAACGGGGGAATGCTGCCAGCATCTTGGGTACCTTACCACAGGTGCAAAATTTTCTTAGTAGTTTTTAGTTACATTTATTTTAAGGTTTTCTTTTTAATTTTTACTGTACTGCATATATTAATTATTTAATCGTACTAGAAAGTATTAGTTCCATTTAAATAAATTAGGTGTAAAATATGGGCGGCCTCATTGCTAGTAGCGATCTCTACCAGGCAACCTGCGAATTAATTGAATAAAGTATGATACAGAAACAAATAGTAATAGCTAGCTCCTTGGCTGGAGTGGCAATGATCCTGCCTACCAAACACTAAAGTAACGGAGCGTTCGTACACATGTCCCATCCATAGCACCAGCTCTGCTTAGTTTGTGTTCAAATAACCATGTGTAAACGACTATTAATGTTATTTACTTTCCTGCAGGTGCCCACGTGAGCCCTGGCGTGTCGGTGGCGCTGTGCGTGCGCCGGCGCGTGTCGCCGCTGCGCACGGCGCTGTACGTCGCGGCGCAGTGCGGCGGCGCCATCGCGGGTGCGGCCGCCGTCTATGGGTAAGTTACATCTCTACTTAAGATACCTATTACCTATCGCCTACAAGGGACTTTATTTTTGTATTTATCCTATGAAACATTTATTAATACAATATACAAATCTTAACCTAAAATTAATCTAACTAAAAAACAAAATATATATCTATTTATATAAATAAAAGAAATTAAAAATACCGTCAATCGTTGAACAAATCCTGTGAGTGTGGCATGGCAGCAAGGATAGAGGCAGCATTTCCACGCTGAACGGCTATGCTTAGCCGTTGAGCGAGGAAAGAGCCAGCTCTTCGGTCTCTTGCTGCTAAGATCAGTAGAGGGTTAATTTTTTTTAAAAAAGCTTTCGTATGTGGTCCCCAGGGCCCAAAAGTTTCAAATCCAAGCGGCGTAAACACGTAATCAGCTGAAATCGAATCGTATTTACGCAGCTTGGATAGCTCCGCTGCCTCCGCTGCCGCCTCGGCTCTCGAAACTGACCCCCTGAGATGGGACGGGGCCAGAGTGTCGACACAAGTGGCATCCCACACTAGCGCTCGTCCACGCTCCCAGGGAATCAGTGTCATACCATCAGGTCTCTTGCCATCATCACGCACCAAACCACGTGGTTCCAGCGTGGATGGCACACTGATGGTGGCAAGAGCCCTCTTGATGATGTCGTTCAGACAGGCATGGCGGGCGAGAAGTCCAGCACTTTGGGGGCAGCAGAGACCATAAAGGCCAAACCTGTCCATCTCCTTGCCACAAACACAGGAGTGCAGTTCACAGACGGGGGAACCAAGGCGCAGGCCCACGCTCACCCGAAATGTCTCGTTTTCTAATAGTGTGCCAAGGTTTCTACAAGGGATAGATTTTAGCCAGTGGCCAGACTCCGGTGAAGAGACTGCTAGGAGCCTTGCTCGATGAAGTTCACTAGAATTTTGTATGAGATCGTTGTGGGTCTTTTTCACCAACCAACAATCCCATTACTTCACACCCGCATTCCAATTTCCCAAACATTATGACCGGTGATGTTTTGTGGCACTCTGTTTTTGAAAGTTATATGCACGTGAAGGTGCAAAACAATATGGAACCCTGGTGATAATGTGGAGTAGGAGTTAATTTAAAATTACCAACTACCCTTTTGGATATTTCAAATTTCAAGTTTGCTGCAGAGTTATGCAGATTCCTGTTGATATTTCGATTTGGAAGTGTAAATATTTAAAGTAACAATATGCCAGTGAGCGTACGAGTATACGTGTAAATGTGACGTTTTCCCCTGGCATTCCTAATTAAGTTATCACTGCTCAGGTAAACATTTCAATTATTTACCGGGAGTGCAGCTGCGAAATGCGAATCTGTGGTGTCTACTGCGAATATTTCGGTGGTGGAACATGGAACGATCGCGTACTGCTTCTCTCCACTGTTGCAAATGAAATTTTGTAAAGTCGAAACTCGCAGTCGAATTCAAAAGTAATTAAAAAAAAACATTGACTTTTTTAAAGTGTTTTCGCACGACTGGAAAAAGTTCGTCAACTGTTAAACAAAATGTTTTTTCAAGTATTTACTACATGCATCATAAAACCTGCGTAAGAGATCTTGTTGGCGATATTTTTTTGACACAGTCTATTTTCAGTAACCCTCATATAGGGATATTCTTTATTGGACTCAAATCAGACGCCTTACTGATCAATTGATAGTGATAAGTTAAACAAAGTGAACCTAGAATTTGTGTGGTGGAAAGATTCCTTTGTTTTCCCGAAATACATTGCTACCCATCCAAAACAGTAAACTGAAACGTCTGCGTTTTGTTATGCACTTGAGAAGACACGCGCGTAGTTGTAAACTCGAGTGCAGTGTACTCCTGCGAATTGCTTGTTGAGTCCCGAACAACAATTATGATTGTGGAATATGTAACTAGTGCAGCACCGACTTGGGCTCTTCCTAATGGGAATGTGCAAGTATTTTCAGAATTTTGCTAATGAGGGCTACCGCGTAGCGTCTCGAAAGCTTTCCTCTAGTCCTTAATTAATCACGGGATTTCGAGAAGTGCAGGTGCAGCCTGTAAAGGTTTGTCACAACCACACAAATTTTTTAGTTAATCCTTGATGAAAACTTTTTTATAAGCAGCCTTACCATGTGAAATTTCCATTTTTTGACAAATATTAATAAACAAATACTGAAATGACTAGACAAATGATGCTTGGAAAAGTTCAAGGCGTTCTAATAAGGAGTCTGGTCAAGAGTACCCACTGGTCGTCTGTCGATGTACCGCCCGGCGGTAAAATTGTATTGCTTTCCTATTGTGTCTAGCACATACGTATGCCCTAGGTACATACGTATGCGTAATACTTGTATGAGAGAATAGAAAGGGTGGAAGATGCGCAGGTTGTGTTAAAATATCGCAGCAAGAAGCAAGATGAGGTATTACATTTCTGCTTACCGGGTAAGAAGAAATTCGTGATAATATGTAAGTTCAAAAAATGGTTCTTCGAGCTTATGTTTTTTAATCTTTTACCATTTTATTTTGATGCCGTCGTTTCTAAAAGTGATAATTATGATTGTGGAACAGAAAACTGTTAATCTGCAGTGCAACAGCACGGACGGCACTAGCCGAGCCAGCACCGCGTGAACTGAGCTCATTCTGAATTAATTAATCCTGACTAGTGCCTGAGCTTTGTTTGCACAAAGCACACAGCGCCGTTCTAATGTGTGCATAATCATTAATTTCCAAAATAAAAATTAAACGCTCGGAAAAACGCAAAATAAATCAAAACAAGAGATTTGTTTTGTTTTATTCATTCATATTTAAAATTCCTCACACCCTCTTTATATGAAAATGCTGTCAAAACATTGGTTGTATAACTTCAGTTTTTTAACTGCACGACGTGCACGTTACTGAATATAATATATTTACGTCGTTGGAGCGTCTGTTCACATTTTTTAATTTAAAGAAGTCCTAGTTTTAGATATTTTTAAACAGGTTGAACTTGTTATGAAGAAGCCCGCTTACACAATGGGGGTATTATAATACTTACATGTCTTATGTTATCCTAACTTAATTGGGCATAATCTTCAATTAACTTATTTCTTCCATAAGAATCTTTGTGGCCCTTTGTTAGTGAACAGAAAGTTCGTAAAATTATTCAATCAATAGGTAGACTCGGTCCGAGCGTCACAAAAAAAAAGAAAATTAGACGCTTAGAAATGTTTTCTAAAGTGTACCTTGTAACCATGCGAAATATAATAACTTAATTAAAAAAGAATCATTTCCCAGGGGCTAAAAACAAAGAGAACAAAGACGAACTACGAAATTCACGATTTTAATACGCCCGGCTGCTTAGTATTTGATCGTTCAAGTAGAGTGCTAGAATTTATTTTGCCTAGCGCTCTTTTTAATAACGAATACTTATCATAATTTCCTAACTTTTTGAATTTATACTACACTTAATTAGCAAATAATACTCTACCATAAATACCATTTCTTGTGGAAGGCTCGGTTATAGGGAAATTTTCAAAGATTTTCGCGTGCCAAATTAAAAAGAAAGCTTCTTCGAGGTTATAAAAAACAATAGACCTCAATGTTTCTTTGAGTGTTTCTGGCATGGAAGTATTCAGACGACAATCTGAGTAGCGGTAATCTACAATTTAAGCGAAGAGTGGGAAGACGTTTAATGAAATTAAACTTGAGACCGCGGCGACGCCGTGGAAAGTTTCTTTAGAAATTACTGTCAAGACGTTTTGGCGGTGAAACTGACTGCGGTGGCTATTTTATCTTCTTTATTTTAAAAATATAAAGTTTTTAACACCTGTGATTTTATTGAAACTTTAATTAAATAGACTAAGGCAAGCAGGTAGGCACAGTTAGTGTAGGTACCTCAGTAAAATGAAGTTATTAAAACTACTTTTTCTATTTTCTTTCTGCAGTGGAATTGGTCTGTAGAAAAAGATATATATCGATAAGTAGATCTCCTCTCCTGGCACAACAGAAGCCAATGTAAGAAATTGCGTAGGTCACTAGTCGTAGGACATCATAGTTTATCAAAATAAAATTAATAATTATTCAAGATTTACTCGCAATTTTACGAAATTATGTGTTTAAAAAAAAATGATTTAAAAAATAAGCTGGTACCCTTATTCTATAGAAATTTTGCATGTTGAAATCAGAATTCCTTGACACATCTATTAATATACGAAACAGAAGGTTAGATCCTCAAGGGTGCAGTGAATGTAAATTAATTTATGGGGAAGCAACAGTAGGAACGGAACCTAATTAATTAACAGCTGATCTTGAAATCCCCAGGGTAGGGGCTGCTGAGGAAAACGGGGAAGATGTACCCTGGATTATTCATACTCCATTAAAACCAGATTTTCTTAAAACTAAACTGATACGCCTCCGCGTGGTTCCACATAGTTAAGTGAACCAAGGGCTATTAAACACGTCTCTATAGTACACTATGCTTGACCACAAGTAAAAAAAACTAAATTTCAAGTTTCTCGCAAAGATTTTTAAAATTATATAAATATCATAGTAGAATACAGCGTCAAGATCACAGCACATTATTACGGCGCGGCAACAGCACCGATACAACCCGGCAAAGCTTCGTATTAGGAAGTTTTCATATTGACTATGTAAAATATACATAAAGATAGTACTGACAATTCATGCTCTAATTTGAATGGCAAGTTAATTGCGGTGCTGTTGCGGTGCCGGGATGGAGAGGTGCTGTTGCGGTGCCGGCATAGTGTGCTGTATAAAATTGAATTGGAAAGACACATGGCATGACATGACTATGTCAAATCCCAATACAATTTTTTACGCGAACGATAACGTGAATTTAAAGTGGCAACTCGTGGTAGACGTACTGTGTGCTGTGACTTTTAGTATGAAAAACGATTCTTAGGCCCGTATTCTAATTTGTACTTAAGTATAGATTTGAGTGACTTTTTTGTTTGAACTGACGTTTTTAAATCTCTACTCAAGTACAGATCAGTGCTTGAGTTCGATTCTAGATTACGGACCCTACTAGTTTATCAATAAAAAATCCATTTTTAAAAGTAAACATTCCGATGGGTAGGTATAGTAAGCGCAATATTATCTATGAAATTAACAAAGATTCCGTTCAGACCAAATTAGGGAAACGTCGATGTTGCCATCTGATATAAAATCAATCGAATTGCCAAAATTTATATCAAACTTAAAAATATGATCTTTACAAAATGTTTTTTTATAATTTAAATGAATGTTTAGATGCGAAACATTAGTTTTTATGTTTCATTATTTCATACCCGATATTGGTAAACTGTTGTAACATTCACCTATGCAATGTCACCCCTGCTGTACTGACACAGTTTTGTAAGCAATAAATTATCTGATCTTGAAATACACGCTGCATTCTGTTTCATAAATTTCACATCCTCGCGTTCTAATAGTTCTTATTTGTGTTCGATGGATCGGTGTCATAAGTTAGATACGATATCGATTCAACTTGTTCAAACACTCGTCAACGCTCGTCCACACGGCGATATAATTCAAACAGTGTGACATGTTTGCAAAACGATAGGAAAGACCCATTTGATTTATATCTACCTAGCTTTCTTGTAAGATGTGGCGACTTGTGATGTCGTGGTTTAATAAGTTAATATGCGTATATAGGACTTAAAGATTCCTTATCGATATGAATTGGGTAACTGCAGTTTAAAATGTCCTTTTAAGCACATGAGCTACAAAATGGTCACCCAATAAGTCTTTACTGACTAGTTATAAGTTACCTTTGGACCATTTGACATAAAACTGTACGAAATGAGGTATTAAAACGCCCGTGTGTTTTGTTCCTGAAGTAATAACGGCAAAGTTCTATCGCTTCCACAATGGGGAATGCTCTGACGAGTTATTCCAGCTCATTCCACCCTCACCTTTCCACTCCCGTACCACGCGTGCTGGACTACGGCGTCACCCACACACAATTCAACATTTGTTGGCCCGAACTAAAAGGTTCGGTGACTCGTATCTTTGTCGTACCATCCAGACGTGGAACGCTCTTCCAGCACATGCGTTTCCTTCCTCTTATAGTCCCGGGTTCTTCAAGCGGGCCGTGAAAAGGCATTTCTGCAGGCCTTCAAGGTGAGGATGGCCAGCCCAGTGTTTCGTTTGAATGACTGGGCTTGTCAACCTCATATCTGGACCTCACGACCGCTTTCCATCAGGTGGAGTGAGGTCATCTTGACGGGCAATATATTAAAAAAAAAAGTCTAACCAAAATAAGTTGTTGGCTGCGTAAAGTATACACAGTCAGTGGTGAATTACTCTCTTTACTTCACGCGACACACACTGCACGCTGTTGACAGCTTCAAATATACGCCTCTAATTTCTCGGCTTACGAATTCGGAAAATGCGAGGGAAATATGAAGAATGTAAACGAGACGCCTTTCAAGGTCTACGAGGGCTCTCAGGCGACGAATACTCCAGCCTTACTTAGACGGAAAGAAAATTAAACACTTTCTAAGGATGTTAACGTACTTTTTACTACTATGGTGACAAATGCCGTGAGTTTTTTGATAGCAAAACATAATGGTAATTTGTTTTTCATTATTTTTTTAATGATCATCATTATCACACGTTGACATGTTAAAATATACGTTCGATCGTTTTAATGTTCGTAAAAACCCATGTTGAGTAATAGTAAGTACGAGTAAATAGTTGGCGACACGATTGGCGTAGTACGACGCTGTGGCACGGTTTCTCGCCTTTAATTCCGTAGTGTCCCGGTCAATTCGGGAAACGATCTTTTCCAAATTGGCTTGGGTCTGGGTGTGCTGGGAGACGCCCCTGGCTTAATTCCTTCATCCCTACTTCGAGATCATGACAAGAGGTATGTTGTCTGGTGCATATTTATTTTATATTTATTTATTTAAATACAGTCAGCGAATATTAAGTGAATACCAGTGCATAGCAAGCGAACACTAGAGCCTTTGCTCAACAAGGACAGAATGTAATTTAATATTTTTCCCTACCAACCCAGAGACTTTAAAATGTCACTATTAAGTATATTGGATGATTGAAAATGTAAGTTTTTTTTTCATTCCGGTAGATAAATAGAATGCTATTGAAACAGTAAAATTTACGATTTGAGACGATCGAAATCACCTGCCCGTCACAGATTGTTCAATACTTACTTCCAGGTAAAATTTCGTCACAAAGATAGGGCAAAGTAGACAATGAGTACATTGTGAATCTTATGAGGCTGTTTTTGTTGTGCGTGAAGGTGACACGGTCTCACAAGCGTCAGTCAGTAATATATGGTCGTTTTTGTAAATTGTAAGGCTCCGTGGGTAATGTCAGACAATATGTCGGCAGGTATGTTCTATTGTGTATATTTTTGTTCAAAAATATCTACGTAACGTGGGTGCTTTGTTTACTTGCAAAAAATATTTGATAGGCCCTTGCACTTCCATCATGTCACTGGCCATTCACGTTATCGAATATTTTGAACGTTATTTCATGAGAGTTTATTTGTCCGCATGAATGTTGAAATGCCTGGAGAAGGTTTTTAAAATGTAAGGTGCCAAAGTCGTCTGACACCAAGCGGTAAAAGAACTAGCATCTGCTGGATCAAAAATGTCCTGAAATAGAGTCTATTTGGTAGTATCGCCGCGTGGGAAGCCCCTCTGAAGGAATTCGGACTAATTTCGCAAGATTGGCCAGGCTAGCCATCCACTAGCCACTCTATACCTAAGTCTAACCTTTCGCTAATCATAAAAGAAATTCGCGCGACTTTCGATTTTTATGAAATATTTGCTGCAGGCTAAGGATAGGTACTTAACCTAGATGAGCGAAAAAAAGAAAAGGTACTTGTTACATATTAAACATGTAACTATTCGAGCCTCGGCAGTATGGATAAAGTTGTATTCTCTATCTATCTCCTTAAGCACAAACTTAGAACATATTTTATGTAGTTATTTGTTTGTTTTCATACGTTCACGTAGTTCACAGTTTGTTGGTTTCGTTCGCACTGAAACTTCAAGTTATAAAATAACTTCACACAACTTTATATTATTGTTATGTACAAGTTCTTGGGTGAGGCGTTCTCATGAAACGGCTACTTCGGAAATTTGAATTCTTTTAAGGCAAAATCGAGGATCTTCGGGAGATAAATAAGATTTCTTGACGTTATGGATGACAGGAAACTGAGCATCTGTTTGCGAAGTTAAATGAATATACATGATGTTTTGAAAACAAACAGAGCAACCTGACCAGTACGTCTACCACGAGTTGCCACTTTAGATTTACATAATCGTTCGCGAAAAAAATGTAGGTATTGGGATTTGACATGACATGAAAATGTCAAATCCCAATACATTTTTTTACGCGACCGATAACGTAAATATATACACGGTGTCGGGTTTCATGTGGTTCAAACGAAAACCATCGATAGAGGGGTCCAGGGGCTACTCTAAGGACCCCCATGTATGTTCCGCGAAAATTTATAGTTTTCGAGAAAACAGCATTTTTCTAAAATATTTCTTAGTATCCAAAATGACGCATTTTTTTAATGATTTCTCCTAAAGTATTATTACTAGAACCTTGATTTTTTTTGTGAATGTGAACAATTCATTTCAAGGCCTTTCATTACACCACTACAGTTGTAGCTCAGGCTAATAATTTTCTGCAAAAAAAAATAAACAGTAAACTTATTTATTTGGATGATTTTTTACTTCTTTCTTTAGGGTGGTGCAACTCCAAAAAAGCACATAACATAAAACTTCAGGACCCATTTCAAAAACTTGCCTACTATGTGGACCCATTACTTGTAAAATTTCAATCAGCTACAGAGCTTCATGTCGAAAAAAAACAATTCTGAAATGGGAGGATTTAAATATTAAATTAAATTTCGTCAGTCATGAACTAAATTGATTTCCAATGGCATTAAAAAAGTTTACTTTGAGATAATCTGTCTTCAGACATCAGACGTCATTACAGATACCAGTTTTGATCCCTTTGTTCAAGTTTCCAAACTGTTTTGTTAGGCTTCCCTTGGCTGCTCTCGCGTTCGTACATTGTTCATACTATCCCTTTTTAACTACTGGCGTGTTAACGGACTTTTCGATTGCTTATTTACTTTTATTTTGACGACTCTGGAACGAAGACTTAGCACGATTACTGGACTAGATTTTGCCCTTAATACGTACTGTATGTTTGTGTTTGTGGGTTCGTTCAAAGCACGAGCCTTACACGGCACGAGAATATGCAGAAATGCATTATTATTATGGATATGCCAGAGGAAACGCTCGACTTGCGGCACTTCTGTATCAACAGCGGCTGTTACAACGAGGTGGACCACAACCTGAAACATATCCAGATCATCGTGTTTTCATCCGTGTGCATAATGCATTCATTGAAGGCCGCCGTCCAGGAGCACCGTATAATGAAGGTGTTTTAAGAGAAGATCCCTATTTGGTGGAAAACGTTTTGGAAGAAATTGCTAGGGAACCTGCAGCTAGTACGCAGTCAATCGGTCGGCGTCTCGGTGTTCCCCATCAAAGAGTTCACAGAATTTTGCGCAAGGAAAGCTACCATCCATTCCACCTACGAAAAGTCCAAGACTTGCTACCTACAGACTATGGCCGACGTGTGGCTTTATGTCAAGAGATGATTAGGAGAGATAGCAATGATCTAGGTTTTTTTGACTTGATTTTGTGGACTGACGAATTAAAATTCACTAGGAGTGGTGTTTTTAACATGCATAACACTCACGTATGGTCGCGAACAAATCCAAGGCTGGTGCGCCGCCACAGCTTCCAGCACCAATTTTCTGTTAATTTGTGCACTGGAGTTTTTAACCGACAACTAACTGGCCCATTTGTTCTACCAGAAAGATTAAATGGTGCCACATACCTCAGTTTTTTGAGGGAGAATCTGCCCGACCTTATGCTGGATGCTCTGCTCGATGTTAATTTGGAGTTGCGCCAGCGAGTATTTTTCCAAAATGATGGAGCTCCGTGCCATTTCACTAGAGTAGTTAGAAATCATTTGGACCAAACATACCCAGACAGATGGATCGGACGCGGTGGACCCATCGCCTGGCTACCAATGTCCCCCGACTTAAACCCTGTTGATTTTTAATATCTGGGGATTCTACAAAGAGTTAGTGTATTACAAAGAATACAATACTATCGAAGAATTAAACACTAAACTAAGAGAAGCAAAAGAGACAATAAGACAGAAAGACGACTCCTTTCAACGTCTAAGAAGACAGTTTATTAAACGTTGTCGTATGTGCATAGCTGAAGGTGGACGTCACTTCGAACATTTATTATAGTAAAAAATGCATAATAAAGTGTTTTTGTAAAATCGTTGATAGGTTTCTACTTTATTTCATGTTATCGTCTAATTTTCTGTAATGAATCTATCAATTATTGAAGGTGCCAAGTCTTCGTTCCAGAGTCGTCAAAATAAAAATTAATAAGCATTCGAAAAGTCCGTTAACACGCCAGTAGTTAAAAAGGGATAGTATGAACAATGTACGAACGCGAGAGCAGCCAAGGGAAGACTAACAAAACAGTTTGTAAACTTGAACAAAGGGATCAAAACTGGTATCTGTAATGACGTCTGATGTCTTAAGACAGATTATCTCAAAGTAAACTTCTTTAATGCCATTGGAAATCAATTGAGTTCATGACTGACGAAATTTAATTTAATATTTAAATCCTCCCATTTCAGAATTTTTTTTTTGACATGAAGCTCTTGCCGTATCTGATTGAAATTTTACAAGTAGTGGGTCCACATAGTAGGCAAGTTTTTGAAATGGGTCTTGAAGTTTTATGTTATGTGCTTTTTTGGAGTTGCACCACCCTAAAGAAAGAAGTAAAAAATCATCCGAATAAAAAAATTTCACTGTTTATTTTTTTTTGCAGAAAATTATTAGCCTGAGTTACAACTGTAGTAGTGTAATGAAAGGCCTATTGATTGTTCACATTCACAAAAAAAAACAAGGTTCTAGTAATAATACTTTAGGAGAAATCATTAAAAAAATGCGTCATTTTGGATACTAAGAAAAAATTTAGAAAAATGCTGTTTTCTCGAAAACTATAAATTTTCGCGGAACATACATGGGGGTCCTTAGAGTAGCCCCTGGACCCCTCTATCGATGGTTTTCGTTTGGACCACATGACACCCGACACCGTGTATAGAGTAGCAACTCGTGGTAGACGTACAGGTACAAGGAAAACATAAAGGGCTATGGAAAATGCACACTGTCCGTACCATGTTTTTGTTATTTATTTAATAATAACAAAGCCGAGTGCCAATTATTATTTATCTGTGTACTAAGCACTTTCATGTAAAGATTTTGAAGACAATTTTTACGTCGTCGAAACGTCTCCATTATGAAAAGTTGAAGGATTGTATTCTATTGTAAGAACAAAAAAAATAATAATAATAAATAAATATCCCTGGACATTATTCCACACAGCGCCATCTAGCCCCAAAGTAAGCTAATTAAAGCTTGTGTTATGGGATACTAGACAACGGATAAACATACTTAAATACATTTTTTTTTTGTAAATACATACTTATTATACATAGGAGACACCCAGACCAGTACAAACAGACATGTTCATGCACACAAATGTTTGTACTGTGCGGGGATCGAACCCGCGACCTCTGGTGTAGTGGCCAACTTCTTAACCATTACACCAAGTCGGTCGTCTTAAAAGATCAAATTATAAGACAAAAAGGTTAATAAACCACCAATTTCCTACGCATATTTAAAGGGTTAAAAGGAGGTTACTTTCATCGTTGTCATTTTAACCCGGAATGCAAAGTTCCGGCTAAGTTTCCTGAAGTGGAGCGATCCTTCGCATATTAATTGTAAATAAGCCTGCATTAGGCACTCTGAGTAATTACAGTTAGAATTAAAATGTATTTTGTAATGTAAGCCGCTTTTTGCGGGGTCGGCCGCTACAATAAGTCCCACGGAGGGACCCGGCCGACTGCCACAGAGGTTAGCATATTAAAAATTTAAATAAACCTTCATCGTTCTAGGGATGTAAGTACAGATAACAGAAAATAAAAAAATAAGTCAACTTTAGTTCTCAGTATGAGCTCCAGCAGTTAGATTTGATTTTAACCCTGCAATGACTAGGAGCACTTGTGTTGATTGTATCTGTGTGTTATCTTTACTTTTATTATAAAAAGGAAAGATTTGATTGTTTGTATTAAATAGTCTCCGAAGCTTCTAGACCGATTTTAAATATTCTTTTACTAATATAAAGCTACATTATCAGCTAGTTAACAAAGCCTATATTTTTTGTAGACTATATTTTAACGGAAGTAATATTCTACGCGAGCGATTACTTTATAACACGCATTAAAAGCTTATTTAACTCCGCCTTACTTGCGTTTTAATGCTTTAGGTCTGCAACGTTCCATATTTTGAAATAAGATTATAAACTTTATAATTTTATTTAATGTTTAGCTAACTTCGACTATACCGAATATTATAATAACTGTGCCACTGATGTAATTAATTTAACGTACGAACTCTGTTTCCATACACTTCGTATTGTTCAAGAACGATTCTAAACTTAGGCTACAATGTGTTGCTTAAGTTTCTGGCAAGTATCGTAACATGATATATTAATATAACAGCGCCGACGTATCCAAACCAGAGCTCTGCAACTCCTGCTAGCTGCTTATAATGTCATAACAAAGCCAGGAGCCTATACAAAGCGAACTTGTAATCTGAGCTTCATTTAACTCTTGCTCAGTATTTTGAACTTATGTTACGTTGGCTTATTGCTTACATGCAGGGTTAACTTACCTTGGTGGTAGGCATGGCTAGCGAAAGCCAACCATAATGAAATGGCGGTGATTTCTACCTTCCCTTGTCGACGTCTCTTTAGGGTGTTACTCAGGTTACTCCTACTATTAGGAAATTGATAATTGAGTGTCTTTTCAAAAGGGCTTATTTACTAACTATAATTATATTGTACTTTCAATATCAATCAATTATTGACTTTCAATATCAATCAGTTACTGATTGATATTAGCGAATTTTTTTTTTTAATCGGTCCTGTAGTTCCCAAACAATGCAAACAAACAATCAAATCTTCCCTCTTTATAATATTCAAACTCAAACTCAAATAAGTTTATTCAAATAGACTGTATCAGTACTTTCAGTACTTAATTTATTCGTTCAGATACTACTTCTATAGCAGTAAAATCCACATCACACACGTAGTATAGGATTGGTGATTATCTGGGTGATTAGTTTGGATCTTTAAGAAATGTCGTTAAATTGATTAGGTTGAAAGTTGTCAACCCTGCGCGTCAATGCAGCTGCCGCGGATCTACTGACTGATCCAGGGAGGGATTTAACGAGTGCTTAACTGTGGCGGACTGGCTGTTTTAAAAGGTCTCACTCAACAACATTACAATAATACAGCAACAAGATTTATTTCACGAGAATCGGAACCGATAGGTTGTAAATATAACCGTTTTATACAAAACTTTCCTGGAACCTTTGAGGAGAATATAGAAACGTCAAGGACTGCTTGTGGTTAAAAAAATATATATTTAAAATTTATTTAAATTAAAAAACTAATCTTGTCCTAGAAGGTCCATTTACAAGTACGCCCATATCTACGCAATCATGTACTTCTAGTCTTAAATTTACGAACCGATACAAATACACCGCTCATGCTTAAATTCCAATTAAGGAAGTCAATCAAGCCGAAGATGTTTGCCGTATTGGTGAACGATAAACTCTGAAGACCACATTCCACGTCACGAACGTACGGTTGCATGTACCATTCGACCCAACGCTGTAGGTGGCAGGCAATCCTATTGCTTGGGTTTTACACTTTTTCCATCACCGTAAAGTTGATTTAGATCACAGAGTCGATGTTTGGCCCAGGAATGAATACGTGTATTCAACGCCAAAAAAAACGATGAGCCTAAATCAGTCTCTGTTGAAATACTTACCTACTACCGTTTTACGTTTTAAAGGATGTCACTTTTTGACGGTTTATTTCATAGCTCGTAAAAAGGCTCAATTTTACGTGAGTTAGAGTTAAATATGTTTATTCTGTTTGTATTATTCAGAGCCTTCGGCTGTGCGCGTTGGCTGAGCTGACGGCTAAAGGATTTACAGCCGCTTTGGCCACAGCTTGCTTTGACGGATATAAATGGTCTTATCCGCGGGATAACGATCATTTTATAGTATCTTAAGAGATTTACTTAGTCCTTTTATTATGATCCGAAATATCAATTTAGATGAAATGAAACAATGAAGCATTGTTTTTTTTGGTCTATTCAAAAAATAGAGGCTTGAGGTAAATATCATTAAGCCTAATTAAAATCAACAGCATTAGTTACTATGCTGTTGCTGAAGATTGACTGTGATATACAGAAGCCGCACCTCAAGTGTGTTCCTGAATTTGAGCTAGGAAGCTAAAGGAACAGCCTTGTGGTGGCGATTTCGGAACCCGAAAAATTAAATACCTTCTTAAATAAAGTTTCAGCTACGCTAAAGCCACATCACACGTCATCGTCAGTAAAAGGCGTCGCCAAAGGGTCAGCAGCTCTCGAGACCGCGGTTAACGACCACTTAACCCGTCACCAGTTATGAAATAAATTTTCCCCATCAAAGTTATAGAATTCATGAACTACACACCCAACATTTCAATATTAGCAGGAGCGTGCTTATTTCGCTGGGAGTCTAGGGTTACCATTTAAAAATTTGAAAAGTCCTGACAAAAAGCCTATCAGTTCCAAAAAAGTCTGGACATTTTAATCACAAGATGCAAACATAGGGTGGGTAGGTATCTACTTAGTAACTGTACTAAAGTAGCATACTCCCACTCGAGGAGGGAAGTTGCGGGGCGCGGGGATCACGGCCAATTGATTTAATATAACTTATTTAAGTTTCATCTAAACCTAAAAAACCCGGGCTAATTAAAAAGCCGGACAAAGTCTGGTCAAAGGTCTATAAGTCCGGACATGTCCGGACTAATCCGAACGATGGTAACCCTAGGGACGGACTTCTTTGCCTTAAAATACTAAGAATTTAGTCGTTACTGTCTAAATTTAAATCAAAGATACATTCCGAACTCTACTTCAGCTCGAATTATAGAGGACCTGCCCCCCGATTCAGAACAAAGTTATCGGGCGATTCGGTAATTTTCTTTTAGTATGGAATACGTCTGAATTATTCGTTTCACACAAACAAAAGGCTTTTGACTTTTTCATATAAAAATAGTGTATCATACCGTTTAGCGGATAATTTACCATAATTAAAACAATTTTACCGAATCGATCGATAACTTCGCTCTGAATCGGGGGGCTGGTGTTAATACCAAGGTCAGGGGTCTTATTACCATCTCTTATAGCCAGTTTATTTCCTAAACTGAGCGTAGCGAGCACTTTCGTAATATGATCTTTCACTTTCAGCCAGTCAGCGGTTACCTGTCACTAATGAATCCTGCATTAGGGCCAGATATTTACTGACGAAATTGTTCACTACCCTCAGTTTAGGACCCTCAGTGCTTTACTGGCTTTAAGAGTTGATAATAAGGCCCCAGGAGAGGAGTGTGCCTATGAATTTTAAACCAAATAAATCTCAGTTTACCATCAATTGCAGCGGTGAATTAGTTAACTTCATTCATGTTTTCATTGATGCATTATCATGGCCGTATAACAGATCACAGAAATGCAACAGGTTAATACTACTGCTTCTTATGTCCTTTAATTGATTAGTGAATTATCCTTGTGCCATAGGTAACGTTCCCATGGGCGCCTAATGTATACTAATCTTATTCCAGCCCCGCTATCGACTACGTCTGTGATTAACTTTGTATTGACCCTGAATACTTTTAGGATAAACAGATCCGCTTGGCTTTATCGGAGGACTATTGACAAGGGATCCAAGATTAAATGTGTTTGCCTAAGGAAATGTCGCGTTGCCATGACATGGACCTTATGTTGAATGCTTGATGCGAAGAATAGATAAAATTCAATTTAAAGATAAAAAAAACGCCTAAAACCTTTACCGACTACGAAAACCTGTATTACTTACGTCACAATTTTCTTCACCGGCTGGACAAATTGCCTTCACTTTAGAAACCATAATTATGATATGTTTCGTCTCTACCTTCGAAATATAAGTCTTGAAAAAGTGCCATTTCAAAACGTAGACTTACGAAATGATGCTGGTCAAATTGTTTCTCCAAACGCAACTGAAACATGAAATTATATTTTTCTACTTTTTGTAAACAAGCGACGCGACATCTTGAGTAATTAACACCCTCCGTCATCTTCTTTTATTTTTAGCTATGGTTTTAATAGCTAAGTCCCAAAATAATATTTCACAAAACCTATCCTGATAGGTTGTCGTTTTTCATCGTGATCCTCAGAGCATGTGCGGTGCGGTGCACTGAACCTCGCGGCAGATGGTGCGCCGGCGCACCACGCACGTGCAGCCTGCCTCTGACACGTGCACGAACATCTTCGCTGATCAAAATTAATCCTTCTTTGCTAAGAAATAGGGTTAAGGTCTGCTTGGCATCTCTTGACGCGTGTTGAGTCTAACACCGATCATTGCAGCGTGGAGAATGTATCTTTGTGCCATAAAAATAAAGCTTGAAATCCTACTGAGCTTGTAGGTATGTAGAGGGTCCGTACGAGTATCAAGCTGAAAAGGAAATGACATCTTCCAACAATTCCTACTCTTTATAAAAGCGCTTACTTGTCTCCAAAATGTTTTTCTATTTAAATATTTCGTTAGAAATCATTATACGTTATTCGGGAAGCTTTGATGTTTTATAGGTAAAGCACTATAGAAATGAAGCGCGAGACTTACCACAAGGTGGTCAAGGTGGATTATTCTGCAATAGGTTGTTCTAGGAATCTATTCAAAAATAGACGTCATGCTTTTTATCTATTGATGATTGGGTAGTCAGAAAATATTGACCTCGAAAAGTTGTAACCTTAAGAAGTTCTTAAAAAGTCTCATAAATCCTCAACTTGACCCAATCTATCGAAATCCTAAGAATATCCTTCACTAACATTAGAACCATTGTACTTATATGTATCTACATATATTTTAAAGTACCAATATCCTTGCATGATAAACATTGATGTTCGAATAAATAATCTGCGTTTTCAATCAAAAAAGGAATTTGGTACTAATAGATGGAACGTGCTCTTTACGGTTACGTTCCCTTCCTAATTCAGAAGGAATATTAAGTATTTTCTTTATTTATTTATCAAGAACGTAAAAAGATTGGTTCGCTTTGAGCGGGATCAAATTACGATCTTCCAGTCGATTCGCATAGTAATGAGTTGAGGCCAAAGATTTTGTTAAATGAAATCGAAGAAAGTGAATACGTTACATCGTGAGAAGAAGTGTATGGCCATTCTTATGCAGATTCAGATTTAGGCGCAAATTAATATTTGATTGATAGGTTAAAGCCAGCTCAGGTTACGTCGCCTGCGAGACAGTGATCGATGCCGCAACGGATGCTCCAAATTCATTAATATTCCCGACGTTATCTGCGCTTTTGTTATCAGAGACTGTTGTTCTTGAGAGTTGATGCACGGTTCCGAAGTCGAAAGGTTATCGAACATATTTTGTTTATTCAGAATAAATAAAAATAACCTTTCTTTAGTTTATAAGAACTTCAGCCCTTTCAACAACTATAGTTAGTTACTAGGTTAGGTAGTCTATATTCATAGAAACTTAATCACCCTTACAAACACTGTTTTATTGCACTGCTGCAATGTAGTCTCAAAGCACTGTTCAAAGAAAGGGGTCAGACTCCATTATCCCTTTTAAAACGGTATTCAAATAGGTTTGCCCAGTCGACCAAGGATCGACTTTACTTGTGCGAAGTTTAATGAAACTTGCTAGTTTACCGACATCATTTATTTAGGAAATTTGGATCCACACCTCGGGCAACGCTATCAAATGTTTTAATGAAAAACTTACGGACAGCCCAAACGACTATTCTGTTGCATAAATGAATCTATTTTTTGTCGGAAACTGCATCTAACAGTCCCCTCACATTCCACTTTCTATTATTCCAGATCATTTGTTGTTCGCTCCATTCGTCTGTGGAATTCCTTACCTTTACCCATTCGCAAACCTCAGTACTTACATGTCTTTAAATCCCAAGTCAAATCATACTTCCTCTCTCTGTAATTGGTGATCCTGTTGCAATACCTATATGTATTTTATGTAACGCAATTCATTTAGTTTATTATTTAAATATCTCTTACTTTTCCTTTATTTTGCACAGCCTTACCCGTTATATATATACTTACAAGTCTCTCTTCAGAAGGTAGTCTGGAAGAGATCGCTTTAAAGCGATTGTACATTTTATGTCTACTTACTGTTTAACTTGCTGTATTTGTTTGTTTGTGCAATAAAGATTATTTATCTTATCTTATCTATAAAAATGAACCTGTTCATGTCAAAATTCATATTATTTCAGCAATCAGCTTCCCTCCCTGGTGGCGGGCACCAAAATAAAACTTCACATAATTAACCATAGTCGCGTAGTACAATACCTAGCTCTTATGGTGAGATTAGGTTGTTGGGTTGCGTGTTTATTGTAGGCCATGCAGAAAAAGATATTGAAAGTGTTCCCAACATAATATGAAATAATGCATTTGCAGTTTTCGAAAATTACTTGCTTAACAGTTAACAAAGTGAAACTAGTTCACGCGGGCGGAGTTGTGGCCAACAGTTAAATAATTTCACACACTCGAACTAAATGCTTTCGAACAATGTTCTTGCCTCGTCTCCGCATTCCGCCGAGCTGTAGTCCGCGCTCAGCAATGATATTTGAATTACAAGGACTCCGAATCAGCGCTTAGTCAAAGGAACAGGAAAAAGTATGCTTAACGTCATTCTTAGCACACTTTCCTTAAGTTCTTAATGTATTCCTGTTTTTTTGACTCATACATGTCAGCAAAAGACAGAATAATTCGCGTTGTGCCATGTTTAAGCTTCTCAATTGTATGACGTGCGTTATCCAGCTAAGGAAAATCATTGGTGCTCGACCATTAGGACGTCGCAGCTCGGGCACCGCGGGTCTCGCGTAATCGCGCCGGTAATGAAGACCTCTGCAGTTTCGAGGTACAGGCAGAGCGATATTAATATTTAGTTACCTAACTTGCGCGTCCTTTGGGTTAGACAGATGTTGCTTGTTGATTGTAAGACATGCAGCCTGTGAATGATATTGAAACTGAATTAATTCGTACGGGTAAAGACACGGGCAAAAGCTAGTGTAAATTCCTCGAACAAGGCTCTTCGTCCTCGCATTCCACTGTGATGTATTCGGGCCATTCTGATCAAATTCAAACCCATTAACAAATGCATCAATAAGGCGCCTCATCGTAGATTTTGAAGACTACGCAATTTAAATCTCAGTGCAGTGGCCGTATTACAATATTTTGCCACTATCGGCGTGGCCGTTTACGCTCTAAGACGCTCACTTTGTTTGGAATGAAACGAGAAGTGAGTAGGTATTCATTCAATTGAGTATTCATATCATGTGCGCATATGAATTATATAAAGTTTTCATTTCTTTGTCAGGATTGGAAAAGCTTGCCATAAATTGGAAACAGATCCAATATTTCTGAATTTCATATATTCAGGTTTGTTGTATCAAGTCTGAAAATACTACCAATATCTGGCATTCTTTAAAGCCAATTATTTTTGAGTTCTAGGCACGCTCCGTTGTGTCTCAATAGACTCCTAACCCAAAACGACGACTATCCAGCGCATATTGTGCTATAACTATGGTCTGAGATATTTTTTTTGTATTTTGCAATACTTAACGGTGAGAAACTATTTTCACTGCAGAAACGATAATTAGGTCACTTCACAGATAATATATGGGCCACATAGAACGTATACGGTGGACTATGTTTTGAACAAACACTAAGTTAGAATCAGCGAAAGGATTGGAGTATACTTCACTCAATAAAAAGTTTAATTTTGACTTTCTTTTGACAATTGGATAGAATTTATAAATAGGATTTGAATTAACAATAGGATTTTATATTAGTAGAACTAAGTAGGTATATAATCATAATGGTTTAGCTTAGTAGGTATTCGGAATAGTCCGCTTCGTCGGCATCGTATTCCAGCCGCGCAAATTCCCGTCTGCAGGTGCGAGCCCGCTGTTTAAACTTGATAGGGAAATCACTTAATGGTATGACTCTGCTTATATTAGTTTAACTTTTAATGAGTTTTCATTGTTGGTTCTCTGCATATTCGTATTTGTAGCAACGAGCAGATAGTTTTATTGTTCGACTTTTTACGTGATAATGGGTTCATTTCGAAAATTCATTTTCACGAGTTCATTTTGGGGTTAGGTGTAAGGTTTTAAGCTCTCTGAACATGTAAGGCCACTGCCTACGTGACGAGGACAGGTCGGAACGGTAAGTTCGTTTCATACTAAGGTGACGCGTTCTCTTCACGGACGGGATGATAACGTGGCACTTTGTATGAAATTAACTTCCCGTCCCGTCCCGTCCCGTCCCGTCCCCGTCACGTGTGAAGCGGCCTATAATTTAAACTACTTAGTTTTATGAGAAGAATTGATAAAAATAGTGGTAAGTAGGTAAGGCTGTACAATAGTTTTTGTTCTGTTGCAGAAAATACTGCTTGCTCGTACATACGTCGAACAAGCAATATTCACTAGTTTGTTAACTAACAACCAAAATTCTCTTTTTTGTGTGGGTTTTCCAGCAGTTGTTCCGCGGCCGATGCGGTGGAACGAATGCAAATATAGTTTGAAATTTTGAAACCCTTATGGTTCAGTAACTTTGTTCAGTTTTCATATCGCTGAATATGCTATGTTACAAGTCGTGCTCATTCCCTATTATAATAATTTAACAAAGGGACTATTTCTGTTCCTCATTTCATTTGGTTATGGTTTACACGTCTGACAGTATTTAACCGTAATTGAAATCTGTTCTATTTATTAGTTGAAAACCTTTTTTTGCTGTTCTTTATTTTAAGTTCCGCTATTTTATACATAAATAGGCCAATAGCTGTAGCATTTGTTTCAAAAGGCTACAATTTTTATACCGACTGCTTAATGGTGGTAAGCGTAAAATTGTGTGTTAAAACTTTATACAGGGTGTCCCTGGAAGTAGGGATCAAATTAAAAAAGCGCATAGCTGGGGTCATTCCCGACCTTTTTAACCCTATCAAGGTCCGATTTCTAACCGTTAATAATGATCAATTTTAGTATCTTTCAGAAAATCGCCATACAAATATTATTACTTATTTAAAAAAAATATCAAATTACCAACTTATTTTTTGCCAAAAGCTTAGCAGGTGATTTGTCTTACTTTGATTAGTTATTTTATTGAGCTGGAAAACCCATGTCAATTTAAAAAGTAATATTATTGCAAGAAAAAAATCTTAATCAAAAAATTTACTTCATGTTCAAGCAAATGTCGTGAAAAATAATTTCCTAAAGTTGTCCAAGTATTAAAAAAAGTTGCTCATTTAATACAAATTCTTTAAAGCTACAAATTGCAGAGTTATTCTAATAATCACTAAAGTTGTAAGTATTTTAATCGAGAAAGTTGTCTTTTTTGGAGTTTGTCATTTTAACCTATTTAACTTTTTTTGCAAGAAAGGCCATTTAATCTTACTTTCTGGCAACTTAGTACCAATAATCATATTGTTTTTTTTTTTAACAAATACAATTTTTTTTTAAATAATCTTTAACAAAATGGAATTTGATAATTCTATGGAAATCCATTTTCGATCACTTTATAACGCGTTGTTTGTTTGCAACTGCATTATTATTTTTGACTTTTTTACTAAATAATTAGCAAATCAGAAGCTAACTAGTAAGTCAACCATTAGGTATTTTGTTTTTGTTGCATTATATCATCATTCTTGCTTGATTTTTTTTTTCTTTCGAGGATTGATGATTAATACAACAACAACAAAGGACTAGTGATTTACAACTTTCATAAGACAGAAAGGGATCATAAATGAATTTTCGTGGAATTATCAAATTTCATTTCAATTTAATTTTTTTTTTTTTTAATTTTTACTATGCTTTCGATTTTTTTTCATTTAAATTAATGGTACAAGTTTATGACCGTCCTTCATTTGCCAGTACGTAACATTTAATGGACTTTCGTGCAAAAAAAGATAAATAGGTTGAAATTGCAAACTTCAAAAAACACGACTTTTTTGTTCAAAATAATTATAAGTTTATAAGTTTTTAGAATAACTCTGCAATTCATACTTTAAAATAATTTGCAATAAATGAGCAACTTTTTTAAATACATGGACAACTTTCTGTACTTAGTACATTGTTTTATTCGGTTCTCTATTTTATCTCATTATAAAATTATTAATCATAATTTAACATCTCATAAAGTTTTTACCATAATCATCACTTCTCCGAATGATAGCTTGCCAGAACTTAACATGACATAATATCACGTCTCAGAAAATTGAATTCCCTAAAGACGATATGCCCGAAAAACTAAAATTGATCATAACTTCTCAACGGTTAGAAATCGGACCACTATTGATGGGGCTAAAAAGGTCAGGAATGACCCCAGCTATGCAAACTCAAACTCAATATATTATGTTTTTCTGAACATAATATCTAAGCCGTCTTTCATGTATGGCATTGGTTATTAGCTTTTATTAGATCTATGGAATGGGTAGCGGGAGGTAGCGGGGCGCAAAACGAGGTGTCAAACACACGCACCGATTCGAAGTGTCACCCAGCCATAGAATACCTACAAAGGCCATAGCAGAATCTTTTTACATGGTCCACGTTAATCGTCTTACTGGAAAATCACACGGTTATACCACAGATCGGAAAGAGATTGCCTATATGGATTCAATTAAAACGTAACTTTGAGGATAGTCTTTGTAAATCTTAGATTGCAAATCCCTCCTCCTTAAGTCGGTCCCTCAGTGCTGAGGATCGTGGCTCCGACGAAAGCGTTGCAATAAACTTCTCCATCTACTTCGGTCTTCAGCTTGATGGAGAGCCTGGGATATCGGCATCCGCAATTCCTCGGACACCTGGTCGGACCACCGTCTGGGACTGCGTCCTCTCGGTCGTTTGCCATCCACATTGCCGGTCACTATGAGCCTCTCCAAGTTATCAGTACCTCGGCGTGCTACATGACCAAAGTACTGTAGTACTCTGTGTAGGCATATTGTCGAGAGACGCTGCTGGGTGTCTAGCTTGAGCTGTTTCAATATCGAAACGTTGGTACGATATGCTGTCCAGGGGATTCGAAGCATTCTTCGCCAGCACCACATCTCGAAAGCGTCGATTCTTTTTCTATCCGCCGCCTTCATAGTCCAGCCCTCAGAAGCGTAGAAGAAAATAGGAAAGACCAATGTACGGATGATGTAAATTTTTGTATTCCTTTTGATGTTGTGGTCTTTCCAAATCTTGCTGAGCTGAGTCATAGCGGTCCTGGCCATGCCTATGCGTCGCCGGATTTCCAGTTCACAGCCGCCTTTGCTGGTAATGACAGAGCCGAGGTATTGGAAATCCTGTACCGCTTCATACTCACGCAGTAGGTTTAGATTGCAAATAAGTGTAACAAAAGACTGATTTTAGTTCGCTGATGCCAAATTTGGTTTGCGGCATAAATTTACACCTTGTGTGTATTTTCAAAACTTAATTTATAACTAGTACCTAATCATCTGTCAAAGTTAAATCTGAAACAAATACTAAATTCACAACTCCTTTATTTGTGAATTTTGTGATTAAAGGTTAATTAAAGGATAGATGCTAGAACATACAATATAAGGTCGCTATAAGCAACCATCACTGGGTACACAAATAATCTGATACGCTTTTTAATTATTCAAGTCATGCATCATCATAAATGATAACAATCGATTGTACAGATATTTATCTATACATTTGAAACGAAATTATGATAGCACTTTAACATTAAACTGCTTTTCAAACGCAACCATTGCAAATCTAAGGTTCACCGTCAGTCAAAAGGTTTGTAAGATACCTCAGGCGGCATTAATCTCCCCCCCCCCCCACGTCGAAGGCTGCCATTACTTAAAGATTTGCTATCAGTAGCCAATCGCTGGTTTTCGTCAACCATTTTCGAATTTCCGTACAAACGCCGTAATAGGTTGGTGAGTATACCATTGCCATTTTGCGGGATTGCGAGCAAACTAAATGTTACGTTAGCCTTTAATGTGACCGATATAGCTGATTTACTTCTACTGATTTGCAAACCAGAGCTTTTGTGCACTTACAGTAACTAAAACACAGCATTCAGCTACTCTAGCAGCCAACAAGCTTTAAAGCTTATACATTCAAATCACAATTATTCATACATACGATCACGACTATATCCCAAACGAGGTAGTCAGAGGCAAGTGAGTGACTGTTGCCGTCATAGTGACGGAACACCCAGTTTTTAGCAATGATATTAGAACCCAACATGGTAGGTGGTGAGCCTTCCGCCGACAGTGATTTTTATCATAATTTTCAAGATAAGCCTTGAGGGTTCAAGACATCATCTACTAAACATTTGCTACGTTCCTCATCGCATACGTCACTCCTTTTTAAATCGAATGTCTTCGTTTTAAAAACTTCTCTGTAAAGAAAAAGAAATGAAACGAGAGATGCAAAAGAAAGAGTCACCACAAACAGCACATCTTACCATTTACTGAAAAAATCCAAGTCTGTCTTAAAACTTTGATTGAAATCTACCTACTGGTGATTTTCAACTTTTAGCATTAACTTGATATTTTCAGTTTAATTAGGGCTAATTACAGTTTAATTAGGGCTAACTGTTTACCAAATTAAATAAAAGTTACATCCAAAAAAATATAGTTTTTACCCATGCAATCACTGAATTTTGTTACCCTATTTAATACTAAAACGTACTCATTTATTTAAGTTAATTTAAGTTAAATAATCACACATATATAGTTTATGTTTATCAAAATGTTAACTCAATTTTTCCAAATATGTTATTTAAATATGACCATTTTGTGTTAGTCCTATAAAATAACAGCATCCAAAAAAAGGATGCTTTTCTCTAAAAAAGTAAGGGTTGCCCAAATTTGAAATAGCTTTTATTATTTATTTGACTGACAAATAATTAAACAGGGTTCTTATTTAAAACTTTTGCGATACGATGAACGTATGGTCTAATAATGTGGAGCCCCGTGCTAATTACTGCCATAAGGTTCACAAAACTTATTTTGGTAAACAAAATTTTTGTACCCTTTACTAAATAACTCGTATATGTGGACCGAGGCATTAAGTGTTTAGATTTGCTTGTTTTTTTGCTGTGTTGGGTTAACATCTGACTCCTCGCCTAATGCACATGAACCTACATACTTACTTCACCAAATAGAGATAGAGAGACAAGGGGAAGTAGAAATCGTAAGTGAGCGTGCCATTGATATGAGTGAACACAATTTGTTGCACGATCTGACGTTTCTCTCAGATCTGACGTTTTAAGAGTCAAATAAATTATCCCTCTCGTGATTAAAGTCTGTGGTTAAATGTGTTGTACCCTAGGGTCTCTTATTCAATTTATAGCAAAACACTTCTCCCTACCTCCTTTTTCATCCATATTTATCAAAACTCGATCAGTCTTGCTACACAGTGTTTTACACATTTGATTGTAACGTTGTAGAACTTGGAATCTTTGTGAGAAAATTAGTTTCAAATCATGTAGCTCATGGAAACTGAATAGCGAGCTGTTGTTATAAAAGGAATTGATGGTAGTGATGACTGTGTTCGTCTGTAACCGGAACATGACTTGTTTCCTTGTAAATGATACTCTTTATCGTCGCTTTGCCACAGTACGTATCAGAGTCTCACACTTCATGCAACTTTACGTAAATACAAGAATACCTGTAGGTACCGGCTTTGTGGTCCTCTGTTGCGGTCAGCCGCTCGCAGAGCCTACTCATTACATATTTACTAACTGACTATCCCTATCAAAAGATAGGTAACATAAAAATATTAAAACTTAAACTTATTAAATATTAAACATTTTGTGCAAAATTAAAATAAAATACATATACAACTATTAATATACCGGGTAATTATCAGAAGACTTACAAAAACGATATGGCAAATGATGTAGAAACTATTCAAGTAAAAATTAAATTTATTAAATCAACTCCAATAAACAAATTAGTCGAACAGGCAGGATTTTTTGTATGAAAACCTTAAAATTAAAATCAATTGAAAAACTAAAATTTTTACTTACATAGTATCACTTACTGAGTATACCATATCGTTTTTGTAAGTCTTTTGATTGGTTATCACGATACCCGGTAAAAAGATCGTTTCCTGAATTAGCCCGACCGGGAATCGAACCGTGGGACACCACGGAAGTCAAGGCGAGAAACCGTGCTGCGCAACTACGTCAATCGTGTCGTCAAAAAATGCAGTTCTTTCAAGAATAAATTGCGTTTTATTTTGAAATAATGTCCCGTACCTATTATGTTCAAAACTTCATAACTTTACCTAGGTCCTAGACTAACCCACTATTACCAACTCAATTCGTTAACGAAATTTCGAACATTGATTGTTTTGAATTTTCAGAATGGAACTCAATTATCGTAGGTGTACGAGTACATGAGTTTGTTTCTGTACCTACCTAAAGCAGATATTTTGCAACGGACATTCCCATTTCACCTTTGTGGCTGGAACTGACCGTTTTAATCTTGCGCGATGATTCAGCGCGCAGTTTCCCGCACTGTGTGATTTTTCACCTCCATTACGGATTGTAAATGTGTACATTTTAAGAGCAAAAATAAATAAATGTTACCCGTAATGCCACAGAGTAGCATGGGCTTTGCACGGTGCGCTCGTTTCGTTATCCGTTTAATGGAATCTGCAAGGGAATTAAAAATGGAACCAGTTTTAGGAGACGAGTGAGCTCAAGAAATATTACATGATTTTCCCGGAATGCGTTGATGAGTGCAACAGCCCAACAGGACACGTGCAGAAGTGGGGACAGGGTGGGGGTGTGATCGATTTAACCCGCCCGATTATGCCCGTGAATTGTCAGGGTTCCAGATGGCTAGATGGGCTGAAACTATTAGGGTGCATTCAAATTGGCTGTGCTGTTGTCGCGCGCTTGTCGCTCAACCTTTGTTTTGTCGCTGCAACAGCGGCTGCTTTTTTAATCGACTATTTCCTTTGTCCTTAATTTGTTTTGTTAGGTTTATTATCTGTAAATTTTGAACTAGCTGTCTTGTATTTAAATGTTTCAGGAAGTTTATTTTCTCGTTTACACGGGTGCAGTCCGTCCAATAAATATGCGATAAAATTGTTAAGACTTGTCTGATGATTCATAAAGCGAATGGAAAGTAAGCGAGCTGCGCGGCATCGGCAGCCCGCCTAGACTGATGCGCGGCTGCGACGCGACGCGAACGGTAGGTACTAATTTAAACGCTTGCCATTCAAGGAGCCTGATTTGAATGCGCCCTAATAGCGAACGACTGAACCGGACAAGATTCAATTTCCCAAATATACATTAACTAGATAAATATATCATTGGAATAAAACGCTTTTCAACCTTCGAACTTTATAAGTTGAATCCATTGTTTCTCTTCACACTGTGTGTAACATAGATTTTGTTAAATGGAATGAGCGGCAAAATATATAATGAGTTTATTATGTCGAAAGAAAGAGACACGAAACGTGAAGATACTAGCAAAAATAAGCAAAGAACTGTCACAATTAAAAACAGACTTGTGGGTGTGAGCAATTTCTCGTAGTTGTTCAGTGAGTTTTAGTTTTAAGGGTTAGCTATTATATAAATGTTGCTATGTAGGGAAAAAATATCAACATAAAATGAACCCTTCCAACCCTGGCCCGTATTTGAACCAGGTCGGCAGTGGTAATACCAGATTACCACTCACTCACCCTTTTTATTAGGAAGCGAAACGAAACGAAAGCCCTTGTGGTAATATGTTACAATAACACAGACGAGATGAAATTCAATAGTCACGAAGAAGAAGAAAAAGGTTTCACAAAAGGTTGTTTTTAGGAAAGAAATTCCACGCATTTATTCGATACCTATTGTATCGGATTATTATTTTGCTGGTAAAATGTTATGGCATACTCATTATGTGGTGTAAGCTATCAAAGTAAAGATTAAATTCGTTAAATGAAGTTTTATTATCGGATTTTCATAAGTTCCAGAAATATTAATGCGAATACCAGTCTGTTTTTTTTGAGTACCTAATACGTACAGGATGATTTTTGATAGATACCGTGACGTAAAATGCCCGTTTTTTTAGTTTAGTGAATAAGAGATCTCGTTCTCGTTACATGTGTAGGCTGCAGTAACCGCTCACAACCAACCAAGGCAGCCTGAATGCAACCGACATAGAAAGAAAAGGTTAGCTAAGCATAAAACAAACACATTTTGTACATTTATAGCCTAAAATTTCATTCTAAATGTAATATTTCAAACAGCTATCCACACTATCGATCGCCATCAGCGATTCCAGTGAATGTGCGGGTTGTTTCATGGCTGCAATATTTCCCCCTATCGCGCTCGTAAATCTATCGCTGGTATCATCAGGTATGATAAATACACCGAATATGTATTGGTGCAATGAGTTCTCGCCATATCTTCTTGTTGACAATTGTACAATGGGGATGTTGACACTGACCTCTGTGTTGATTTCCAAACATCATTATAGTAAAATAAACTGTAGGAAAAACCAACCTTTTCGCTCACTTATTAAGTAAATAATAGATTGGGGAAAAAGATTATCCGCATTTTTTAAGAAAATTCAAAACATTTTTAATATAGTTTATTTACATTTAACTGAAGTATGTAGATGCCATTCTGTTCGATTACTTTTTGCCATCTTGTAGGTAGGAGGCACATGATCCCATTGCTATAGGAATTTGAGGCTTCTGATCAAAATACCGCGACAAGTGGTTATGGATGGCAGTGTATTTGGCACCGGGCGCTTTCTCTCAACTTCTTGCTTTAATCTCATCAGTTGTTCGCAGTAGACTTCAGAATCGATGGTCCTGCCTGGTGGTAAAAGCTCATAATGAATAGTGCCCTTCCAATCCCACCACACACACAGCGTCACCTTGTTGCGAGCCAACCCGGGTTTCGCCACAGTCTGTGAAGCCTGATCGGCCTTTGACCACGACCTTTTTCGCACGTTCTTGTTGTACGTGATCCATTTTTCATCACCAGTTATCAGCTTCTTCAAAAATGGTTCGGTTTCATTACGTCGTAATGAAGATCACAAATGAATACACGGTTCATCAGGTTTCTTTCAGTGAGCTCGTGAGGTACCCCGATATCGAGCTTTTTTGTGTACCCAGTTTTTTTCAAATGCGCCAAAACTGTTCTGTGGTCTGTCGTTTGATGGTACGATAAACGAATCTTTTGGTTATATTCAAATTTTTCAGTATGTCAAAAATTTGAATTGGCGCGTAACCGCAACGATGCAACGCAATAACTGCAACAAGGTATTCTATAAGCGTCCACTCCTTATTTAAAAATGAGTAAAATTCTAAAAAGTATACATTTTTATTGTGGCCAGCATTCTAAAAGAAAAGTTTTTACTGTGTGACAATACTTATGACCTGACTGTGGAAAATACTTTTTCCCCAACCTAATATTACCTACCTATTGCTAATTTTAATTTAAATATTGCACATAGCGCTGAAGATCATGGGTTCGATCTAGAAAGATTTCACGTTCTTATACTCAGAATATGATCTTAGTGTGAGCTGTTTCAAATATTTATATTTTATTTATTCGTTGTAGTAGGTACTAAACATACTCGTAAACACGTCAACATTTTTAAAAATAATGGCTCTACAGATAAAGTGATCATTTCCAAGCGTCGCAATGTTCGTCGTTCCTTAATATGCGAGACAAAAGTTTGCAGCGTTAAGCGCTGAGCACAAAAAACGAAGCGCTGTCGCTGGCAATCTGCACGGAGGCAGTTTAATCCTCCCTGCGGGCAAAAAGCTATTTAAGCGCTTATGACGCTTAGTTACACGCGGTCCGAATTGAGCAGTGAAACCTAAAACAAATACTATAGTAAACTAATAGTCCGTTAGTAAGATGGATCGTTGTAGTTTTTTTTAAAAGTGGACGAAACAATAGATTCGTTATTTTATATATAATGAAAAAAGGTAGTAGGTAAGTATCATAGTAATCGCCCAAGCTTACTGACAGCAAAAAAGTTTCTTTGACAAACTTAAATCCACTTTCAAGAAACTTACTTCACTACTAGCAAGTAAAGTTAAAAGTTACATTTTCAGGAAAAAGATCGTTTCTTTTTTCAAAACTTAAGACATTTAGAACGTTCAACTCGCATAACTTCGATTAAGCTCTTGTGAAGATGGTATTTAGCTTTGATAAGAGTTCTTAAATACAAACTATTTAAAAATACTTTAACTCTCTTGGATGTGCTTCTAGCATCAATTTGTGAGAGCGCTAATTCGATCCGGGACTTGTGTTGTGCCAAGAACCTTTACCAGTTAATTGTAAAGATTCTACGAATGCAAATGTCCTCCGTATACCTACACGAGTAGTTGTGTAAGTGCGAAATCTGGCACATCACACCATATGTTGCGTTGCGATCGCGAACAGGCGCCCGGGGCACTTGGGCGCCAGACACTGCCAACTGTGTTCAGTTTGTGAATTGGTACAATACATACGGTTACATTGGCTTAGTATGCGTTAATACACTTGGTACAGTCGACTTTACCAACGCTCGCGTTTTGGCTTATTTGTACGTAGGCTCATAAAATTATATTTTATGTTTTCAAACAATGCTTGCAACATCTTCTGGTCAATTTGGCAATTTACCTTTGAGTCAAATCTCGAAGTTGTCTGCCTTACTCATAATTGACGTTAAAATATGAATCAGCACGCCAGTAGGTTTTTATATTATACTGTAAGTACTTACTCTAACATTGGTCGACTATTTATAAACAGTGTTTTTTGTAATAACATAATTTTTCTCCACCATTATACGTACCTATTGATATAGCATACCAGGAAAGTAGCAAGGTTATCAGCCCAATATAGAAATGTCGCTCCGATTAGGCTGTGCTTGTGATATTTATATCTGCCTATATCGTAATTGGTTCATCATCTGTGTTGACGGCCTTAAGATATATCTTATAGGTAGTTAGTAGAAACTACTGAGCATAAACATCTAGAATTCAACCGAAGGGCGGTACCTATGCCTATACAAGCTAACTAAAATACTGCGACCTTTAGCTTTGGTTCGACTGAAACTAGTAAAATACATTCGATTAGACGGCGCATACAGCTGATGAATAACACAATACTCATGTTGTTTTTCCATTTATACAATCAGTGCGTGTGCACGTTTGTTCTCGTTTAACAATTCAGCTCGATTCTTTGTGAAACAAAACCTTTTTTATGCCTCGCGGATACTTTTTTGTTCAATCTGTGGACTCGATAAATACGAAACGAAATAATAACTTTGTATCGACAACTGTCTGTGTAGGTAATTTCACTGACTTTTTCTTTTGTTGACCTATACACGGCGTCTGTACTGAGTTTACACTTCATGTGTTATTCAGGGTAACAATTTGCTGTAAATATTCATTAATATTAAATGTTTGCAACATAACATTTTTATGAATTTGTATTTCAGGTAACCACTGAGCATCATAAAGACACATTTCAATGAATACTTTGGAAATCAATATGAACACAATACAGAAATCGTTTTCTATAATTAATGTTTAGGCTTAAGATCGTATTTGTATAATAATTTTATTATCATGTGGCAGTAATCATTTTATACATAACTAAAAATGCCAAGAGGATGTAGAGTTTGGAAAGTTATCGCTCTATCTACCTACCGTTATGTTGTAAGTAGGAGTCTATTGGGAATTCTAATTCACGTTTTTCGTCAAAATTCGCTCCCTCCGTTCGCTCATTCGAAAAAAGTGAATTAATGCTTCCCAATATACACCAATAGATTACAAATTCATAAAAACATACCAGTGAATTTGTTTCCCCAGAGATCCAGTGTTTCACAAAGATCACAACGTACACTGCATTGTTGAATAGATCAGGCATGGTGAGAACCGCTCTTCGAGACCCGATTAGAATATGACGGCACCATGAAACTGCAACGACCACAGACCGAGTGGTGGTTTCATGCCAGATTGGTCGTGCCTAAATCAGTAATATTCTATTCGAAATCATGTCATCCAGCAGCAGCATAGTTAGTTACAGCTATGATAATGAGAAATGTCGGCACCACGAAACTTCACTTGTTCCTTGCTTGGTGGAACAGTGATTCCATGCCTGATTGGTCGTACGGACAAATCTGAATGCAAAGGGCAGATAACTATGTGCTTTAGACGCAAAACCTCGAAACGGTGTGCGGGAGCCACGACGATTATCATGACTGACAAACTTCTAGCAATCCTGTTAAAGAATGAACAGATAATTTCAGGAAGGCACTGATTATAAAGGATAGGTAATATTATTTATGAACGATATTTTTTGTAGTAAGAAGGTCTACTCCCGTTCGTCAAAAACGTAGTTACGTGTTTTTTCAGTCGTTATAAAACATATTTACCGTTCGAAATTGATGTTGATTTTTTTGGTATTCTCATAACCGTATTTATATTGTACAAAACATATAAAACCTATGCATAACATGCTACGTTTTTGTAGCCTTTAACCACTTCCAAAGTTTCACGAAACTTCGCAAATTTGTACCGTAGTAGGCCCCCTGTTTACATGCACTGTCATCATTTCTTAATCGGTCCGCCAACGTCGAGCGCGGGGCCTTGCTATCTGACACCTCTTCGTTACACATACCTAATGTACCGATTCCTGATTGTTTAACTAAATTGATGAATGAAACTTGATATGGGGCCTTTTGGTGTAGGCTGAGTGTAGGGTGGTACTTTATTATTACGATTTATTTATTAAATTTACAATACATGCTAATCAGTGGCTAGAAATAAAGTAGAGTAATTAACTCATATACGCTCCCACTACTGACTTACGACCTCCATCATTAAGGAATGTCATCACTGCGTGAGTGATGCTGAGTGATGGTATAAAGCTGCTCTCGAACCACTTACCAGTGAATAAAGGCGTGCCACAAGGCTCAATACTGGCGCCATTACTCTTTATACTCTACACTGCAGATTTGCCTAAGCATATAAAAAGTAGTGATTTTCATCTGTATGCCGATGACCTTCAAATATACCAAAGTCTTAAACCTTGTGAAGCAGAAATAGCAGCTAATAGTCTTAACGAGGACCTAGAACGCATAGCTGAGTGGTCAGAGGTTAATGGTCTTTCTATAAACCCAACCAAAACTAAGTTTCTCGTCTTAGGTACAAAATCGCAAGCCAATAGAATTAGGGATCAACTACCAGTTATAAAAATACGTGGTACCCAAATTGAACAGGTTCCTGAAGCTCGTAACCTGGGTGTTATAATAGACAGTAATTTGAAATTCGAAAGTCATGTACTGGAAACTGTAAGAAACTGTTATTACAGGCTTAAAGTTTTGTACAGAATGCGTGAACACCTGAGTGTAGAATCGCGAATTTATCTCTGTGAAACACTTATATTGTCTAAATTGAACTATGCAGATGTCGTTACTGGTGAATGCTTACTGGCCCGCACGAGAAATCAAATTCAACGAGTTCAAAATTCTTGCGCGAGATTCTGTTTCCCCATTCCTCGTAGAGCTCATTTAACGCCATACCTGAACAAAAGTGATCTGATGAACATGAAGTCCCGGCGCGTCCTTCATTTCTCTGTATTGCTTTTTGGTGTAATTGCGAACCAAAGTCCACCATATTTGTTTAATAAATTGAAGTTCACCCAGCGTGGGTCACGTGTACGTGACCGTCTAGTTTGCCCTACACATAAGACAGCAGCGTTTCGTGGTAGCTTCAAGTACGCTGCGACAAAGTGTTGGAACAACATTCCGCCCCCTATCAGAGGTTTGCCAACCGTCAATTTGTTTAAGAGTAAACTCAAGATGTATATTTTAGATGGTCAAAAATCCTTAAGCGTCTTTCGGTGAAACCTCATTGCTGTGTTATTCTTTGTTATTGTTAATTATGTTGTTGATTATTGTAGATATCTCCAGTTCTATGTTGTGTTTGTTTGAATTTATCTTTATATGTGATTCGTTATGTGGTTTTGTCTGTCACGCGGTGCCACCGCCTTCCTTTAATTTTCATTATAAATATTCTGTAAACTTTTTAAATTTTATATACATATATTTTAATTGCAAGGTACCGCAGAAAATCAGCGTTAGAGCATGGACTTTCAGTCCCTGCCCTGACATCATGCTGAGCGGAGACCTTTTTGGTATAGATGTTATTAAATTGTAATTTGTATTTTTTTAAATTGTATATAAAATTTTACTTACTTACTTACTTACTTACTGCATATTAGCCTAATCACCACGCTTGCCAACTAGTGGTGTGATGACAATAAAGGTTTTTGTACCCGAAAATCCGATAGCACTCCCGAACTGGGATTCGAACCAAGGACCTCCGGATTCGGGCGGAGCTCTGTTACCACTCCACCAAGAGACGCTTTCGTTTTATTCAGACTGAACATTGACACATTCATATAGAAGTGAACTAATGCTTGAATACTTTCTAGGTTACTCATGTATCAGTTATTACCTTTTTCGGCATTTGCTCTCTTACTTCACTCGAACATTCGAAAAAAGTAAATTTTTAATAGATTATATATATATATCATAAAACATACCAGTGATTTTGTTTCCCCAAAGATCCAGTGTTTCACAAACATCACGACATACACTGCATTGTTGAATAGATCGGGCATGGTGAGAACCGCTCTTCGAGACCCGATTAGAATATGACGGCACCATGAAACTGCAACGACCACAGACCGAGTGGTGGTTTCATGCCAGATTGGTCGTGCCTGAATCAGTAATATTCTATTCGAAATCATGTCATCCAGCAGCATAGTTAGTTACAGTTATGATAATGAGAAATGTCGGCACCACGAAACTTCACTTGTTCCTTGCTTGGTGGAACAGTGATTCCATGCCTGATTGGTCGTACGGACAAATCTGAATGCAAAGGGCAAATAACTATGTGCTTAGACACGAAACCTCGAAAGGGTGTGCGGGAGCCACGGCGATCACTATAACACTGGCGTAATAATTGAATTAGACCAGAAGCACTATTCTGAGAAACTCACTTCGAATCTCGCACTCTGAATCCGCTATGAGATTCAAATTGCGTAGTCTATAAAATGTGTCAACGGTAATGTGGAACCCTACAGATAAATATATAATAAAATAATAGTAAAATAAACCTTTTTTGACGAGATTCTGTCATAAGGTATGTATAAATTGTAATAATATGAGTAAAGGCAATTCGCTCACCTGAGTGAGTTCGAGTTCGAACTTGTTCAGAATCGACCTACACAGTAGTAATTAATTTACATCGTTGCAACAAAGGTTCTGTACACTTTTGACTCGAAACTTTTAATATTTGTTTTGTTTAACACAATAATTCAACTAACTACCTAGTTAAAACGTGGTTGAAATGCTGATGTTTACATAATGAAAACACTATCAGCTCACATCTTCAATATATACATTGTTTAAATACCGATGCGATGGGTGCCTAATTTCTTATCTTGCAATAAGTGCCTCAGAAACTTGTACTTACAACCTTATGCGTAGTACAAAATCTGTTATTTTTTATATTTAAGTGGTTAGTAAAAACCAAAGGAGTTAAGACTTAAAATAGAAACCGACACAAGAATAATTCATATCTCAATGACTGATTGGTAGATAATGCGTTGTAACTTTAAGTCTACTTTTTATACGTACGTTCGTAAAAAGTAACAAAGGAACCCTAATATGCAACAGGGCAATATGTATGGCACTTTGTGAAAACAAGCTACCACATTTTACTGACGTTGCAGCTTCTACTTCAAGTACAGTCAACAACATTAACATTGAAGATTACTGTCATAATTCAAGCAAATTTACAATGTATGTTATAAAACTGACACGATTGGCGTAGGACGCTATAGCACAGTTTTTCATCATGATTTCTGTAGTGTACTGAGTTCGATTACTGGTGAGGTCAATTCAGGAAACGATCTTCTCTAAATTGGCTCGGGTCTGGGTGTGCAGCTGGAAGATACCCCTAGATTATTCATTGTCTAGTGTACCTACACAAGAATATTAGGACAGAATTACTTCGGGACCAATAAAAGTGGTGTGTTGTCATGGGCATTTTTATTATGTTTATCAAAACCGACTACTACAAGCATTGAACTTAGGTACATATAAATCATTTTAAATTAAACCGTGGAAAATAACAATTTTCATATTTTTTCAAATAAACTTTACGTCAACTGTACTAATCGAACCTATGAGCCGACATAGACAGTAAATTGATATTTTTATTTTTTCACGTAAATTTATTACTAAAACCATATTATTGCTGACATCTAACAATATTTGGACAGTGTTTGCAAACCATTTATTGGAACGACTTTTTAGGTCGTTTTTGTATCAATCATTACCTAATATTATTCGAGTTTTACGATGAAATTGTTTAGCACCCCTTTGCAATATTTTTGTATAAATTGAGAGCTATAAATCAATAAAAATCATAGCATCAGTGACAGTTGGTGATCATCAAGAAGTTAATCTCCAGTTTTTGTGGAACAGCAAGAGAACTGACTTAGCAGCAATCAATCATGTTCGTAAGTTTTATTATCGATTCACTTTGTTAAAATGATCTAGAGTGTATTTGTACATGTATTATTTTTATTTGATCATTTACCGTTAGGTCTGACATCGATTACAACTCCGAGGTTGAAGACAAGGGCCGGGCTGCGTATAAGCACTCTGAGTCGGACGACGAACACTTCAGCCGACAAGCACGGAAGGCTACAACCGGACTTTACGACTCTGAAGACGAGTGTGCTAAAAAACGGTGAGTTAAGTGGCTTAGCTGACTGCATCCAGTATTGACTGGCCTGTGCATAAAAAGTAGTGATCATGCCTTTGGCACCAAAGTCCTTGGGTTCGATTCCCACCATGGACGAAAAATTATTAATGATCTTGAAAAACATTTTCCTAAATAACAATTTTGATTTTGAAGATGTTTTTTCTCAAGTTATTAACGTAATTTCTTCCAAAGTTGACGAATTTGAAGAACGAGACAGCGGCTGGTTATTTTTACGTAATTGTTACTTAGAAATTAACATTAACTTCAGATTATTAAATACCTCAAACATAAATCACTTTGAAATCCTTGAAACGCCTGATGATTCCGAAGAAGGCTATATTTTAGAAGTTGATTTGGAATATCCAGAAACTTTACATGACCTGCATAATGAATTACCGTTCTGTCCACAAAAGTTTTCACCGCCAGGATCTAAAACTCAAAAGCTGATACCGAACCTATATGATAAATTTAAATACGTCATCCATTATGTGCACTTGAAAACGTGTTTATCACATGGCTTGAAGCTCAAAAAAATTCATAGAGTAATTAAATTCAAACAAGGCCCTTATTTAAAACAATACATTGATTTAAATACGGAGTTACGAAAAACGGCTAAGTCTACTTTCGAACAGGATTTTTTTAAGTTATTAAATAATAGCATTTTCGGGAAAACTTTAGAGGACACTGAAAAAAGGCTCGACATAAAACTGGTCAATCAGTGGGTTGATACAAAAAATAAAACAAAAAAAGCAATCACTGCAGAACAACTGATAGCGAGACCTAATTATCATAGTTGTACTATTTTTTCAGAAAATTTTGTTGCGGTTCAGTTGAAGCCAGAATCAGTTGTACTAGACAAACCTATTTACATAGGATTTACTGTTTTAGAAATTTACAAAAGCCATATGTATAATTTTCACTATTCTGTAATGAAACCATTTTATGGTCGTGATTTAAAGCTGTGTTATACGGACACCGATAGTTTTTTGTACTCAGTAAAGACTAGTGATATATATAAAGACCTAAAACTTAATTTTCAAGGATATTTTGATACGAGTAACTATGAAGAAAATAATTCATACGGTATTTTACGCCAGAACAAAAAAATACCGGGTTTGTTCAAAGACGAACTAGGCGGACATATTATAACAGAATTTGTTGGTTTAACACTTTCAGCGGAGCGGCCTGACTCATATATTGACGTGATATGTCACACTCTTAATCCATACATATTTAATGGACGTTTACAGACGTTCTGTATATAATACAAAATAGGAGGGTTTGTATTATGACACGAGCGTCTGTATACGTTAGAAGTCACAGAGTGTGAGGCGACAGACCAAAACAGCGCGCGTGCCCTTCCCGCTTGCGGCTTACTGAAGTGACTAAATACGTCATGCAATACACGAGGCGACGTGTCTTGAGGTTTTGTGACTGTTACGTAAGTGTAAATGCATGTGTGAGTACCTTTGTATAAAATAGGGTGAAAATGTATGTGGTGCGGCGCTAGAAACTTGGAAAATCGCACTGATACGGCGCAGTGACGTAGCTAATAGAATTTGGTATAGGCGACGGACGTAGAAGAGCGTTACGTTGAGCCACTTCATGCACTCACAAAATGACGTAAAGAAACGTTGCCCCGCTGAAAGTGTTAAGATCTAAATTATACTGTATCAAAACGAAAACCAAAGAAATAAAGAAAGCTAAAGGTATTAAAAAACCTGTGGTCAACAAACTATTTTTCAAAGACTACAACAAAGCTTTGTTAGAAAACGAAATTATTCGGAAGAAAAACATAGTGTTTAAATCAATCAAGCATCAAATATTTACTCAGTGTGTTGATAAAGTAGCCTTATCGTCTAATGACGATAAACGTATCATATTAAGAAACAATATAGATACATTAGCATGGGGACATAAATCCAGCTTCTTTTAATTTAGGTTAAATAGATTGGACCTTGATGTAACTAGATGTAGTTAGGTTATTTGATATTTAGTTTAAATAAGATTATGTTTTTGATAGTTAGGCTATTTTTATTTGTATTTCATAGTCTACTAAACATTTAAATTTGTGTAGTGTAAATCTAGGCGTAGAATAATAATAATTTTAATTTTAAATAAAATTGATTTCAATGAAAAATACTGATATTTTATTTAGCATTCCATAATGAACATGATATTATATATTTCCTATCATTTAAAACCTATAATGAAAGGAGGTCACTAAGTTGGTACTTGTAAGAACATGATTAAACTGGTTGAGTAAACAAAAGTGCACGTGTTTACGTGTAATGCAAAATCAGCACATTCATTTTAGGTAGACATTGGTTTTGTGAATCATTTTAGTGCATTCGAAAGTTAACCACTGAGGAATCTACACGAGATTCTATTATTGAGTTTTTGAAAGCGAATCAAAATGGAAAACTTGTTTGAACAATACGCGCAAGACCCTCTTGCCGACTTTGACATTATGTATCCGGAGCTGGCTAAACAACAGCGGGAACCAAAGAAGAAGAGATCAAAACGTCCAGCTGCAAATCAAGAAAACCCTACGTCCTCCAAGAAACATTGCTTACAAAATGCATCCTCCTTCGTGTGCAGCAACGAAACAAGACGAGGTATTCGACTCATTCGGATAGAAGTGGTGGACCTGGAAGACAGTCGTGGTGCAGTGCAAAGTGAAAATGAAAATGAAAAAGTACTTTACAGTGCTCAGTACGTTGTCACAGATAACTTTAATCCAATTATGGAGCAAACGGAACACTTGATTTCTAATATATGTAAAAAAATCTGTGATGATAATATTTAAAATATAATTGTTTAGTTTATTAAGTTAAGAAATGATTAGGTTAAGTAGAATATGTATTGTGTCAATTAAGTTATAATAAAAATGTTGAAATATTTTTTTGTCTTATTTTGACTACCTACTTGATTTAGGGTTTAGAGAAAAACTAAAAAAACATGTTTTAATTATTAAAATTTATTCACGATACAAAACATATCATTACACAATTAATTACACACAGTTATTTAAATACCACTTCGGTATACAAATTGCATTTTTAAGCGCGCATTCGCTGTTATGACTCAAACAATTAAAACTCGATCTACATTTACAATATGTAGAATATAATATTGAAAAATTAGGACTACCTCGGTCTTCAATATCTATTAACATACAAGTTTCGCACAGCTCCTTTATCCATTTCTGTTTCTCGAGACCTTTCATTACAATTGTTTTATTTCGTAAAATTGGGATTATTAATCTCTTGAATTCTCTGTAGTCAATATTACCCTCACTCCAAGTAATCCCTCTGTTTCGTTCAATCCACCTCACTCTCCTTTTTTCCTCAGGAGTTAATTTTGAATACGGATATGGAGGTTTAATTAAAAACACTTGAGTGAACTCATTCGTAGATAAAGCAAACTCCTTTATTATGAAGTGATTTTGATAATCTTTAAATCCTTGAATATCAACAAAAATAATTTGGTTCATTATTTTTCAAACAATAAATGAGTAGATAATATTAATATTTTTGCAGCACAAGGAGTTCGATTTACATTCTCAGTATGACTGTTGAAGGTTCTAAACATTCACTATTATATTAATAACATCGAAGATTCTTCACGATAGTTTTTTAACCAGGTTACTCAGCGGTTTATACTCAAATATGCAATCGTTTAATATAAGGCAGTAGGCTGCTGTCTGGTCAGGAATCTCTTGATCTGTCTCTATTTCAACTCTCACATCTATCGAGCCCTTTAATGTTTCGTGTTGTCGAGAACAGTCTATAACAAATAATGGAGCAATGTCTCTGAATTCCTTTAAACTCAATAACGGTTCTGCTCGGCGCCCGTGATAAGATTGTTGAAATCTAGCGTATTGCTCATAAAGCAAAGTAAACCTGTCTTCTGAAAAACTGACATTTAGTCCCTCGTAAGGATAATATGTCGAATTTAAGAAAACTTTTACATCCCGTACATGACAGTGATCAAATTCTGCCATAGACAATTCAGCAGAATGTTTACGATTAGTTTGTAATGCAATTACAACAAATCGTGGTTTTTCTACTTGCGATGAAGTTTTGATGGACCATGCATGTTTACGTGTTTTTGGCAGCAACGGATATTCATACAAATCCCAATTACGAAACGCTAGTGTAATAGCTCTATCTTTTTCCAAATGTTTTAATAAGTTTATTCTTTCGCGATCTGATACTTTGACGTGTGGAACTCGCCAAACAATTTTGTTGATTATAATGTCGTTAACCACTTCACCTGTATTTAATTTCAATGCATTGAGATTTGTATTGCTTCTCAATAGCACTAGCTAATGTTTACAATTTATTATGATTTTTTCATAGTCCTCCGCAAAACCCAACATTTTATTCAAAGGAATTGACACAGAAAATAATCCTTCATTATTATTTGAACCTGTTGTTGACCAACCCCAAGCTCTAGCACTTTTGGATTCATTTTCATTCAACGATAGATAAGACTTTATGGTGGTAGTTACGCCTGCATTTTTTATTTTATCTATTTCTATCCCATTTAATTCGTAGCGAATATCTTGAAACAGGAATAATATAGGATTATTTATGAAATGCACACTTGATAATTTTTCTTTTTTGCTGTTATAAACATTAACTTTGCCTTCAATATACAAAGTACTGAGTGCAGGCAACACATATAAATCTTGCTGATTAGTTGGTATGCGTATTTCATCGTTCTTGTTGAAACTTGTTACATATGGTTTATAGGAATGATATTCGAAACTTTCAATGCTGTTATCGTACGATGTTTGTTGAGAAATATTGAGAATATTCATTTTAACCACCCGAGTAGCTTCAGAAATTCCTTATTGTTTTTAGTTAACCTCTTATTGACCGCAATAGGTGTTCTTTTGTGAGATGATCCTTTAGAACTGAGTTCAATACTCGATGTTGGGGGGTTTTTATTGAAATTTATCATTTTTTTCTGAAGTGTAAATACAGTTGAACTTCTTCACCACGTAAATTCACTTGGTTGTTTTCAGAGTCTAATAACCGTATATTAATTTCACTTATTGAACTTTGATTAATAGGAACATAAATTAAATTCTTAGGTACTTCAATTATTCGATAGCCTGGTGGCACATTAGGAACAAATTCATATACTATATGACTGGCTTTTCCATTCACGAATGATCCGCTCACCACATCACATTCAATGCGTACGATGGTTGTTGGTAAAATACTGACAGGATACTGAGATTCGGTACTTATAAACGCTTTTATCGTTTCCTTGCCAAATCCTAATATACTACCAATGGAATTACTTTTTTCGAAGTTAATTTCCTTGGAGCAGTATATAGCAGTCTTCAAAGTATTGTTGTTGCAACTTAACTTCAATACAGTATTTTTAACGTTACATTTCAAATAATCACAAATATCTTGAAGTTCATAAGATCCTTCAGGAATTTCAATAACTTCATTTTTGTTATAATCAAATTTATTGTTTCTTTCATCAACATTAGGTATAGAATTAAATGTAGAAAAATACAAGAGCCCGCACTCATATTCTCCATGTAGTTCCAAAGTAGGGGAATAATTTGTAGTCAAAGTGGCACCTCTACCAGTTATTGATACAGTGAAAGACATCTTTGTACTGAAAGTAAGCTTTATTTCAATCATTATATAAATGTTTTTTCCAGTAATCTTTTAAAAATTTCAAACAAAGATGACCGCAGTTCGTAGTACCAAAAGTTTAATGTTGCATGTAGTTATAATTTATAGACAAATTGTGTAAATAATTAATTAATTCCAATGGAGGTTTCAAGTTCCCAAAGCTGTCAAAATATTCGGCGTAATTGTTTTGCTTCACGTAGGCTACCCAATGTGTTCCGGGGTTTTCAGAGCTATCCAAATTTTAAATGGCACATTCTATTTTTCTGGGGTTAGAAGGTAAAGTGTCTCTCATGAAAACACCGCGAAAAAATGGAATCTCACTGGCATGTTCTATTATATCCCAATTACTGAGGGCACGTCTAGGTAGCCGTTTAACTAGTTTTTTGAAGGATTCAAATATAAGCCTGCTCCTTTTTTGTGAGGTTTGATATACATGCCTCTTCCAAGTGCCACCGCTTCCATCATCCTATTGTGTCGTTCAGACTCCTGTAGATTTTTTTTTGCAGCTTTAGAATCGTTAACAGCTTTTGCTATACCTGCTGCCCCTCCAGCCAATGAACCCAGAGCAGATAATCCAGCAAAAATAGGGATAAGTGGTAAAACTCCTCCATGTTTTGGTATAGGAATACAGCGGGGTAAACGTATTCTTTTTTGTCTGTAAATAGTTTCTTTGCAGTTGCATAGGCATATTTGATAGCTGAGTGATTGTCTTTAGATTTTAGTTTTTTTAATTGAGATCGTATTTTCTTTATTCCGGCCCTAAATGACTTTACACCTGAACCGGATTTGATTTTCATTGCATTTTTTACTATCCAGGAGGCAATTTTTTCTCCTTTTCCAGCATCTTTTGATTTCAATCTTCTTTTAGCCATGTTTAAAAGTTCTAAGTCAGCCTTATGTCGAACTCTAGAATCACAATTGTTATAAGCAATATCGTGATGCATACAAGCTTCATCCAATTTGTTTATGCCTCGTTCACCCTTAATCAATCGTTTCTGAAGTCTGGTTCCAGGACCACAAAATTGATATCCCGGTAAATGTAGTTCAAATGGTAAGTTATCTATTAGCTTGTTTATAATACCACTGCCCTCCTTCATTGATAATAATAAAGTGAATGGGAGAAATAATAATGTATTATATATACTACAAAACCAATTCTTTTTGGTCAACCCAACTGTATTCTTCGTTATTTAAACCCAACCATTTTACAAAAAGTTTGGTTCCTTTTCTTTTTATAACTTTCTCAATGAGATAAAGGTTTGGAAACTTAGTTCTTTGTAATTCGTATCCGTAAAAAGATCCTAAATTGGGTTGCTTGCATTTATCTTCTATTTGAAATGTTTGAGGATTTGTTTCGTTAACCTTTACCACGCGAAAAATTTCTGTGGACCAATTAGGTGTATAACCTTTATAAAAATCTCCTTTGTATTTGCTTATACGTACGTAATCACCGACTCGAAACGTAAATCTTTGACTTGTTTTATGTTTTTGTGTTTTAATAATGTTAGAGCTGACTTCATTCGAGCTATTAACATCAACAGGCTTAAATTTAGTTATTCGATGTATGGTATTGTTATAGTGCTTCACCACGGAATTCAAATTATTTCCAAACCACTGATATTTTCCGTGTAGACTAAATAGTTTAAAAAGATGAGACTTTATCGTTCTTATTACTCGTTCTACTATGGATGCTTTTTTTACAGAAAACGTAGAATAATGATTAATATTATATTTTTTCATTAGCTGTTTAAAAGTGTCATTGTAAAACTCTGTTCCTAAATCGGTTTGCAGATTTTTCGGACTTCGTAAAGTACAAGAAAATATACTTCGCATTGCAATCATTACACAATTCTTTGTTTTAGATTTTAGGGGTTCAACCCATACGTACTTAGACAAAGCATCAATTACTACAAGAACATAATTATATCCTTTATTAAAATGAGAATATTTTTGAAAATCTATGAGGTCAGCTTGCCATAAGTCATCTATCCCTTTTATCATAGTAAATCGTCGAGGAAAACTTCTTCTCGCTGCTTTATGGAGTTCGTTAACAATGTCCAGTTTACTCATTTTTACCCGCTTTTGATTGAATTATTTGATCTATTTCAGTTTTTGTGTAATACAAGGTACTCAAAGTATTTGATGTTGCCTTTTCTAAGCCTTTTAAGTACTGTTTAACATCAATTTGAATTTGTTTCATTTCATTTCTCAGTTGTTTAACACATTTATCCACGTATACTTTATTAACAGCTTCGTCATCCTTCTCAGGAGATCTTAATCCCTTTAATCTTGAAGATTTTAAATCAAAGTCACCAGTTTCCGATCTAAGTGAAGTATCCGTGAGGTAGTCAATGAATTCAGATATCCGTAGACGTTTATGAACGTGATGACCGAATTTATCTATGTTCATTGTGGTCTTGATGGCATCTGTTTGGTTTTGTGACTGCCTAATTTTCCTGATGGGAGCTTTATATATTTTAAATCTTTTGTAATTCCAGCTTCGTGCAGTTCCTCGATTATTGCATAAATTTCATTTTGCACTCCAGTGTTACCCGCTGCCCATGATCCCAGAAGTAATTTTAATCGTTCCACTAACTCATTAGGATCATTCCAGTAAACCAAATCAGTATCACTATGGACTTTCTTCAAAATATCAACACCTGCTCCTTGTCGTAGATTTTCCACACTACTTGTAACACTTCGTGAAAATTTAAATAATGGCTTAATAATATGAATATATTTAAATCCTTTATTACTGTTTATTGCTTTTAATTAATTAAAATTACGTTTATGAGCATTAGTATCCATAAGTACTAACTTGTAATTTTGCAAATCTTCCTCTGTGACAAGGTCTAAATTTGGTACCTTTTTAAATAATAATTCCTTCAGCCCAAGTGTTTTTTTCAGACTACGAATCCCAATTCTCAAAATGTGACCATCATCATAAACGCGTGTTTTGCCAAGCAAGAGTTTTCCCCGATCATTTCTGACTCCGTATGGTATATCTTTCATTACTTCAGATGAAGTAGACCATGATAAATGATCATTAGCAGTACTTGGTGATGATTGAATGGATTTAAACGAATTCTCGTTGACATCATAGTCCTCCTCCTCCTCTGTACCTAAAGGTGAGTGTTTTGTTGGTTGACTTTAAAACCTCGTTATCTGAGTTTTCTTCTTCGTTTTCAGATTCGTCAAATTCTTCACCTGAATAGTTCGATGATTCGCTATCACCCTTACTTTTTTTCACTAAGTGATCTTCCTCGATTTCTTCTTTTGTTTTAAGTTTCTCATCAGTTTGGCTCGTTAAAAGATTAAGCGGCTCAACAATAGGCTTAAATATTTTTTCCAATGCTAAATTATTTGCATTATTTTCATTTTTTATCAAATCCACCTTCCTTTTTACAGCTTTTGCGGATTTAACAATTTGCTCTTTTAAATTCCGTTCCATGTTTCCACTTGGCATGAAATCATAAATGTAACTGACGCGTTAATATTATAACAGTCATTAAATAATGCTAGTCCATCACAATAAATGTATCAAACGCCATTCTATAACATCCTTTATTACGATCACAATCCTTGTTGATAACAACATAACTAAAAGGTTTACTCCACACAGTTGAGCACATTTCACGAAACTGAGACCATGTCATGTCAGACCCTACATGTTCATCGTAAACGTGTTTCAAATTTATATCGTCTTGCTTAAATAGTATGATCAGATTTGAATTATCTCTCACTAGTTGTTTAGGTATTTTAGTATATGTTTGATTAATATAAAAACAATCAATGTTTTATGACGTCCCATTGCAAAGTAATTCCAAATATTATTTTGATTTTCACAGGCCACATCGTCGAATATAATGATTGAGTCTGACAAAGCTTCGTGTGGACTCAAAATCTCACTGTTATGATTATATTTGTTGTAAGATGTACCTGCAACCATATCCAATACCTTTTCCAAAAATATATATTTAGGTTGGTATAAAGACTTCGAATATACATATAGGTTACAAAATCGCAGGCCATCTTCATGCAGTAATAAACTTATTATTAAGTTAGTTTTCCCACAATTTGATGGTCCACAAACAATGCATCGTATAGTGTTCGGCAATAAGTTACCATGACGTCTTGTCTCATCTGTCGACGGAGGGCAAATACAATCTAATTTCAGGGATTGTTTTTGCTTTAGAAATTTCATATTAACTTTTATATCACACCGTAGTGTTACGTTGATTGCACCAAAATGATGATTCCTCAGTATGCACAATCGTTTAAATAAAGCTCGGGTATGAAATTTTTGAAGCCAGAATGCTCTAAAGATTTAGCATAGGTTCTTAATAATTTATTAATCATTAAAATTAAAGTTCCTCACTGTAAATACGAGTAGTGCTAAGGTCTATGTTCAGGTTAGTTATATGTTTTCAATGGTAACAAAACTCAGGCATTCTAATAAAATTCCCGGCGTACTAAATCCTTTACTATGTTATCAATTTATAATAATGTGAAGTATATAATATCTTCAGATCTCTGGGGAAACAAATGCACTAGTATGTTTTTATACACTGGTAAGTTTTTTTTTTATGATTTTGTAATCTATTGGTGTTTATTGGGAAGGAATAATTCACTTTTTTCGAATGAGCGACCGGAGGGAGCGAATTTTGAAGAAAAACGTGAATTAGAATTCCCAATAGACACCTACTGTTGTAGGTGAATAAAAGAACACATTTTTTTTCAGGTAGCAGATAAAACCATTTCGAGCCTTGGGCTAAAACGTTAGAAAATGTTATTACTTGGAGTTCTTTTAAGATTAGTTGTATTTCACCATAATTATTCTCTCTTAAACTTACTCATAAAACAACTTGTTTTAATTTAGTTAGTTTGCTACGGTTTTGTGCTTATAAAAAAATGTTATTTACCTATTAATTCTAATGCGAAAAATTTGTAAATAGCGCTATAAACGAGACGGGACTTTTTTTTTCAATACAAAAACTAAATTAAAAATAACTTAGTTTCAACACTAACAAACCTATAACCCTTCCCTGCGTGTACCGCAGGACGGCCATGTGTGCGCGCGTTCCCACGCCGCGGCCGCTCGCTGCCACAGGATAAATAACTAAAGCTAGGTGCGTTATACTCACACTCGGCAAATAATAATAAACTTGCCCATTAGCTGGCCACTTGCCTAGTACCACTATCGCACGATGCGTAGGGTTACCGCTAGGTGAGACAGGCTGGAAGTGACTTGTTTTGCAAGAGTGTGGTAAAAAATTATGTTATCGGAGTGGTTAAACTTACCTGTTGACTGCGACAGCGCAATGGTAATAGAACTGCGAAAAAAATATCTATCGTACCCTTTTTGTAACCTTGTAATGCTTTACCTGTAAATTTTTGTGGTTTTCTAATGTGCAATCAATGTGCTATTACGCAGGACTTGATCGTGAAACTACCCATATAATATATTCGTACCTACTAAGGTTTCAAAGTTGTTATAGTATCATAAAGTCATTCGCACAGACCTCACTCAATTGTAAAGGGTTATTATTTGCATTTTTAATGCATGTGGAGCTAACCTAGAAGTATTTATTGCACTTAGTTATTAATATAATGATATAAGGTATTATAAGCATGTAATAGTGTAAGCAAATGTTGGTTGGTCTAACTCTAAATCAATGAATAAAATAAAATAAATAAATGAATATTATAACCTGTAGTACTGCTGCTGCACCCTACCGATTATTGAGTACAGTATAGTTGTCGATCTGAATATTAAATAGTCATCTATGTTTTTTTCTGTATTCATTGAGTATATGTGCATTGCTGCGCGTTCGTTGATTGACCTTTTGAATTAATTTACTTCAAAAAGACAATTTTATTAAGTTTGTAAGATATTGAGCTCTTCTAACTGTAATCTATCTATCTAATTCCACATTATCCTAGAATAATCAGTGAGCTGCTGGTAGCAGTCTTTAATAGCTTATTAACTCAGGCAGAAAATGTACATGTTTTCTATTTCATATCACGCTTCGCACTAATACCAGCTATGCCGCCTATCGCCTATCGTAGTAGTCACGTAGACAGGCCCTAATGTAACGCAATAACTCTTTATTAGCGCCAACTTGCGGCCTAATACAGCCGAAATGGCCCACAAACTAGATTAAGTAAAGAACGCTTTATTTTTATTAAATAACATAATGAACTTTAAACAGTTTTACGGCCCATCAAGCCTGCGAAATGTTACGGACAAAAGGTAAGTAATTTAAACAAGATTCAGTTTTTCATTTCAATTAAGGACGAAGTTTTCAGTGTATTGTGCACAGAACAAAGTAAATGTTGGCCTAAATTGGTTCTGTCCGGTCTACCAATCGATACCTATGTGGAAGTTAAATCACAAGTAGTCACTGACAGGAGCTCGCGAAACTAAAGCAATCATATCAAAGCTCGGTTGCGTCTTTCCATTCAGATCAACTAAGTAAGTTCATTGAACTGATGGTATAAAATGTTAATTATAATTTGCAACATTAACTGGTCCACTTCCGAGCATAGGCCTTTTACATAGATGTCAAGGCGGACATTTATTTAAACCCGCCGAAATACACATTTGCTTTTGGGACACCTGGGTACGTTGTGCTACGCAATATTCTCGTTTCGGCAGCCTTCAGTGCAACAATCTACGCGAATGTGCCCTGCACAGAATGATGCAACTTAAACTGTCAAATATAGCACCTGATAGTATCCAGGCCCGCGAAGAAATAAGAGGTTTCATCATTCGAGAACATTAATCATTTGGCCGATTAAAAAACTAAGTTCTTAATGAAATTTACAATTTAAAGTACCTGAATGGCGTGCTTGCATCAGGCGAGTGTAACGATGTTTAACGAAACGACATCGGAGTTGGCGAGGCGCCAATGATCATGTTCGGGCATGACCAGTTATTTGCGCGTTTAAAAAAGGAAATAGTACCATAACGTTCCGTTCGAAAGGATTCTTTGTTTTTTGCTTAAAAATCATTGTATTTTCAATTTACATCTTTTCCAATTTTCATCCCGCTATGCCGTGTCCTTGATGAAAAATGTCTATAAACGTTAAAATATTAAGAAGGATATGTAAAAGGTTACTCTGAAAGATTTAAATATTATGATCTTGAATGCTTGCATAAGCTACACAGATGTTACATTATAAGTGTTGTTATATGTGTGGATGGAAAATCCACAACATACCTACCATATTTGGTGTTTCACCAATCTTTACTCTACGGGCTAAAATCAATGTTGCCGTGCTATGCTTCGCTGAATATTGCATTCGAAGTTGTGTTTATTGTGACTCGATGCATTCAGGACAGCTGAGGCTTTGTAAACGGGGTTTGAAGCGTGAATTGTTACTACTTGAAATACACGTAGAGTGTTACTCTCTTAAGAAGACAGCAGAAAGCAGCTCTTTTATGAGTCTAGATGACACTTTTTTCGATTGAAATAATATGGTTTACCATCACCTCTTCAAAATAATCCCTGTTTTAGCTAAGGGTAGCACTAGTGGTATTTTAACCTAATTATAGTATCTCCAGCGCTCTCCAAAATCAGTTTACGGCAAAAACGTGTCACGAATAATAATTAGTTGCTTGATCCAAGTTCGCAGCTTTAGAATGCAGGGTTTGTTTAATTCCGGTTATAATTGGTTAATGGACTTCCCGGACATTCAAAGTAATTTATAAAAACTTTGCTTTTGCTTATGCAATGGCAGGACAAGCAAGCGTACAGTTTTTAATATTGCTAAGTTTAAAATAAATTACTCTTCGGTCAATATATTCAACGTTAATTTTTGATTAAAATATGATTTTTAATAAGATAATAAATGATTTTTGTGTTTTAGGCAAGTTAATTGCCATTCGCTAGAAAGGAGCGCTGAACATTACTTAAAAGATTTGTATTTTTTGAAATATTAATAAAAATTGACAAGTAATATAATATCGTTGTAGGTGGTCGTTGAATTTATGCTTTAATAGTCAAGGAATCATTCCAATTAAAACCTGGTGTACCCACATCTGTCAATTGTTTATACCTCAAAGACCAATTCAGCAGACGCAACAAATTAATTGACCCAAGCTAACATACTCGTACCTTCCCACTTAAGTCCTATCATCATTTAGGTATTGCTGATGAAATAAAAGAAAACAATGCTTTTAACGATATTAGTTAGTTTATTATGAAAATGCAAAAACTCCTTACATATAATAAAAAACAATCTTTAAGTGTGTGTGAATACTTTTATGTATGCAAGGTGGTGGTTGTTTGCTTACCACAAACGGTAACCTTAACAAAGCGTTAGCCCAGCCAGAGATATCCGATTGGGTTGTTTGTTTATGAATAAGGTTGAAAATCGTATAATTATTGAAAACGAGTCCGCATAGCACAGCTATGGAGGGAGGTGGGCGTGAGAAATTACACATGGACTACTAGTGTTTACCGGCTTTCCACGTACGGCAAACATCATTAAGTAGTTATTAGAACATTTGCTGTTTGAACTATCCGGCCATGGGAGTTTGAACAGTCTGCGTTGGAGTAAACACCATCTTGCCTACGGAATACCTTGTATTTTTTACCACATCTTTGTTATAAGTACCTACAAAATAAATTGTTTTATTAATTAGTTGTTTCCGAAATACGCCTTATAAAATACCGATAGACAGGCAACTGTACGCCGATGCTACATACTCTAGCTAGAGTTTGGTTCTAGCGAGCGTATCGTCGCCTATGAGTTTCCTGGCCCTTTAGTCCACTGAGTCCAATGCATCCAGCAGGTATTTGGCAGAACTATCCCACAGGTGGCAGCAGTACTCCATACACGACTGAACTTGTGCTTGATACAAGGAGCGTGAGTATCGCCGAACTTTAAAGAGGATGCCGAGTTTTTGTCAGTGGTTTTTGCTTTCATCCATAACAATAAGACTTTCCAAGCCCTGAATGACTTACTTTAATTTAAGCACTTTCTTACTAACTAAAATAGAAGACGTTTTGGCAGTTTTTAGGCTGCCGAAACAACTCAAAACGTCTTTACTTAATTGTTCGAGATTTTATTTCTATTTCATAAAGCACCTTCGGGGCAATAATTTCATTAAGATATCTCATAAGTTAATTGTGGTAGATCGTGCCTCCTTAACTTTCTGTTGGTACTTTCAGTAATTCGGAACTGGCTGGGTTAGTTTAATTACCTTAATTATTTACCGGAATGGGTCTATCAATTCTTTCGGTAAATGGCAGCATCTCGGGTTTGTATCGGCTCATAAATCGTGTGGATCGCCAACGCGAACGGGGCTGCCGAGTTGCGTATTTCCTTTCTCTTCTTAAACCCAGTAATTCTTGCTTATACCTATTTGTGTTTTAATTTTTTGTAAAATGTCGAAAGGATCCTAAAAAAATATATTTCCGTAGCAAAGACTCTAAAGGAGATTTTCAACACATAGACCATGCAGTTTTTTTGAGATGTTATTACTGCGTCACGTGATCACGTGGACGTTGGACGTTGGACTACCCAACCGGGTAGTCCCTGTGGTACCCGGGTACCATTTCATTTTATATTATTTTACTTCTTTCACTAACATTATAGCTTTTAAGGAATTGTTACTAACCTATGGATCATGGTCTGAAAATAAATGAATTTATTTATTTATTATTAGTTACATTTCAAAAGAAATCAAGCCAAAAAAAATATATGACTATGTAGGTGTAGGCCTAGTAGGTATTAAAGTTTTCTAGCCGCACAAAGTGTATTCTCAATAATCTTTTTTTCTTAAAGTGCCGAGAACTTCAAAAGGAATGATACCTCAGTCAGACAGTTCCGACACTGTAATGTTAAATAGGTCCAACGCGGCACCGAGGGCGGTGAGCGAATTACGCGTCCTCGCGCGCGCGTCGCGCGTCGCGGAAAGGCCCATTCAACAATTGCCACGGTAATAGCCCCCCGAGGCGTGCCGCGAATTTTTGACGCGTCTCCGCAATGCGTGCCAGGGCTGCTCATTCTGCTGCTAACCTGTTTTTGATGAATCGAACAAGGAAGAGCTTAATTTCTGATTACTTCATCTGAGAAAGTAGGTAGTTAAAAAAAACCATCATTCTCCAACTAAATGTCATAAAAATTATTTTCGTTTTATTTTAACTGATGTTCTTTTATACAAATTGTCTCTAAGTGCAGTCGTTCCTTGGACCTTTCCACCATTAATTTTTTGTGTTATTTAACGCCTGCCTAGTTTTAGTTCCGCCACAGAGTGGACATTAAGTCCATATACCCAATGGGACAAAATATATGTAGGTTGATTTCTTTAGATTGCTGGGTGGGCGTCTCCTAGATCCCACCAAAACTAAAAACCTTTCACGTTCAAGAATTGCCAAGCTTATGAACACAATCATCAATGTAACATAACTACTAAGATCAGACAGTAAATACGATTAATTAACATTTATAACAACCACTGGGAATTTGATATTTTTACCCTAAAAAGATCTTAGGTTTAGGTCTAAAGATCTTTATTATCACAAAGACAGAATAGTCACTTACGTGACAACATACTTAAAATAATAGATCTTACTAATTTTTAGCGAGTTAGAATATTAAATTCCACGCTGGCCATTTTCCTTCGGTAACAAGAAAGGCAAGCCGGGAAACCAATTAAATTTTGACAGATGACAAAGTGATAGCGGCAAACCGTTGATTGGGATTGAAATACTATTCGAACAGAATCCACATCAAGCGCCTAAACCGAATCGGGTTTGAGGATAACGTGACCGGAATACTGTTGCCCATAGTCTATCTGTGCCGTAAATTACTCTATGCTAATATTATATAACACATCTATGATGGATGCGCTTTTGCTTGCGAAATAGACGTTTTATAAAAAATGCTCTCCCATTTCAGTGTCCAAATATCACCCTACGTTTAAATTATTTTTCAATTATTCTTTCCAACTTTTAGGAAAAAGTGTAACAATGAAACTAGTTTCAATATAACTTCACCTCGTAGATTGCTGCTAGATTTATTTTACTTTGCACTTCGATGTCGAAACTTAGTTTGAAGTTACTGTCGAAGTGACCTGCGTCTGACTTCTCTGACATTGTCGCGATACAATCAATGTAAAACTTTAGCAAACAAAATATAATATAACTTCGACGAATAAGTTTGCCCAAGAAAACAAAACCGATAGTAAATATTAGAGTTAAATCAATAAAAACAAAGGGCGTTCCTTCATGTCTAGTCTCCGTTAGTAATTTGTTTTTGTTATTCTTTGCTGAAATATGTTTGTTTCGATAAAATTAAGTACTGTAGTGAAGATCACAAACACGTGCTTAAATTATTAGTAAGTACCAACATGAATCTAAGAACAGAATTTTGAAATGTTTCGTCCGGTCACAAATCTATTACTGTGAAAGAATTTGATATGATGGCAATTTGTTCTGAAACTAAGCAGAACTTTCGACACCATAACTGACATTTTTTTTTTGTTGCAAATGAACTAGGCAGTCATTTGATCACAATCGTACCTTGTGGTAAGTGACGATGTGGTCTACGATGGTACATTAAATGTCAGCCCAGTAAATGCCTATTCACGCTTGTCTATTATATCTACTGCAATTTTCAGTTCATTAATATTTCGAATTAGTAGCAGTCGAACCAATGATGGTTATGTGCATTCGGAAAACCACTAGTATTATATTATAGTTAAGAGTATTTAAAATTTAATAACGTAATCTCGTTTCGTCGCGCAGAAAAATGGTGAAGTTAATGGAGTGTCGCGGAGCACGCTCACAGTAAGATTACACATTTAATCTGCCCGATTAAGAAGGATCCCAGGCGCGCCAACTTTCTGCTAACGACTGCGCTGTCGCTCTGATAAATAATTTAAGCAAAACCACAACAACCCGACCAACACTAAATATACCATTACTACTTCAAGGATTCCATTTAGTTATGGTAAGCTTGGCTTGTTCTTCTGTCGCTATCAGTCTCAACTCTCTGCGAGCCACCATTCAATACAAAAATATAATTGAGACAAAATCGAAACGAAAAAACAATAATACTAAACCTTTTGCTTTTTAATCATTTTCCATCACATAAAGCTAAAACCACGTACGCGTATGGGTAAGATCTTTGTGAACAAACATTCACTTATTAAATAATTCAAATTACACAATAATCTCCCGAATGTTCCTAATATTGAAGGATCCGTTCCGTTAACTTTTGACAGGACGCTCAAATTATAAATTAGGCGAAGACGAGAGAGGTTTGTGAAAGACTGATAAAACTTTGCTTTGATGTGTCAGTCAGTCAGAGGCTCGGCGAATTAGAGCAGTGTTTACAAGACTATAAAGGCAGTTATTTTTTTTTTTGAATCATCAATTTCAGTTACTAGTAGACTACTTACTGGTCGTAGACTTACTAAATAAATAACCTAGACAAAGATATACTAAGTATGATGATTATGAATAACATTCAGTTTATATGCGAGCTTTTTTCAATAAAAAAACATATTCCCTACGCATTGCGATGAAGAGTAGAGTCACAATACGTTAGTGTTACGTCTCTGCAGACCTGAATAATTGTGGCTACGCAGGCTTTTTTTTTATAGTGCCCGTCAAGATGACCTCACTCCACCTCAGCGTGCTTTTGAGTTAATTAAATCTAATTGGATGTTTCAAAAGGTTACCAACTTGAACAAGTTAAGCAGTGTCTTGGCTTTACCATCACCCCCAATTTTTCATTCTAATAGAGAATTATTATTGAGCGTCAAACAAATTAGACGAAAAATATTTTTAATTTTAAATTTATTTTTACTCTGTATCCCTCAAGCACCATTCATGCCTATGGAAATTGATCAAATTACAATATCGCTTAAATTGTAATTTGATCAATTCAGATCCGAATCCAGAAACAACAATCAAAGTTAAGCAAACCTCAAATGTACTACATATTACCTGTCCCTTTCACATCTACTAACATGTGACAGGACAGCATCAAATTTGAAGGGTTTTATTTATTGATTTAATCTTTATTGCACAACGAAAAGTACAATTGGCGGACTTATTCCTAAAGGCATTCTCTACCAGTCAACCACTAGGTGAAGCAGAAATCTTTACGGCGGGGTTTTGTAAAACTAATTTTCAGTAAAATAAACGTAAACATTTTACTCATATAATATATATATATATATACCTACTTATCCAAATTACAATATATAAATATATACTTACATACAAAAATAGCAAATATATACATATAAATTCATAAATACAATGATACATAAATATATGTATATGTATATATTGTATTTATGAATTTATATGTATGTGTTTATAATATGTATTTACATATTATGTAGTCAAATGGTAGACAAAGCATTAACTCTGGATGATATGATTGATGATCTGACTAATCTGACCAACGATTAAATAGCACTAATTCAAACTAATTAGGGTGTCTGTAAAAAAAGCTTGTGGATAGATTTTTTTTAAGAAGAACCTATTGGGGGTCATTTTGATTTTATTGAGTTCCATAACCTTAAAGCAGCTAAGGTAAAGGAGTTAGACACATGCGTGGATAGATGAGGAGGAGTGGAAAGCTTCAAAAGAGTATTTGAGCGTTGGTTACGAGAGCTGCACTCACCCGTATATTTAAAATTACGCTTGAGATATTCAGGAGCATCGGAATTTTTAAGAACGTTGAAGAGTAAACATTGCGTTCGAGAATTTCTTCGTTAGCGGATTTTAAGCCATTTCAATTTAGAGCGGAACGGAGAAATATGGTCATATTTTCTTAACTATTGACTAGGCGTTCGAGCCTATCGAGAAGCGCCTGGGACAGGTTGGAACAGCAAACGTCCGCATAGTCAATATATGAGGCATCAGAAGGGCTTGGACCAGTAAAATTTTGGTAGAGTGGGAGAAAGTATTTAAAACTATACAGAGAGCGTAAGGTAAAATACAACACAACACACACACAACAACAACAACTACAACTTTTCTGCTTGGGTTCATAACTTTTCATTGTCATTTGTGGATGCGGCCATATTATGAGGCACCAAGATACTAGAAGACTAAGAAAACCACACGGATCTTTAGTTGAAAGTTTTAATAGTAAGTGAGATAGCGCAACTGTTCCTTATAATAATAACTTCTTAAAAGTTGTCGGGAGCGTTGTTCTTGTTGGTAAAAGTTGTCGGTAAGTTACCTTAAGTCGTTACAGGTGTTAAACACGTTTTTAAGTCTCGTATAGCTAAAGTACTCGTATTATCAGTGATTTATCCTTTCCTAACAGGAATTGTACTTGCTTATTACTACAACATACAACTTTGTCAGAAAACGGGCGTATGACGCTGACTGACCTATTGTGGAAGCATATTGAATTCAGGACACCTACAATCAGCTTCTCGCGAAATTTAGGGGAAGCCTATTTCCAGCAGCGAACGATCTGCGGCTACCGGTAATTATCAAGTGATGAGTTATAATTACGGTGTTGGTGAACAATGATTTACGGCCAACTACAATACTTAAAATCAACATACATTGGTCTTTCAGCGCATTGCACAGACAGACCAACAGCCAACAAGCCTTTTAAAACTGTGATAACGAGCTTTTGCTCAACTTCACTTGTTAGTTGGCTGCGAGTACTGTTGCGAGCTTTAATTTAAAACCACTTCATAATTCATGATTTAATTAACGAACTAACTTCACTATTTTATTTGATGAACCAAGTTTAATTTCACAGGTCATAAGATAGGTTATGATGGAAATGTATTTTATCAGTTGGTGCACAAAATGACAATCACAATAGACCACAAGACTATGAAATCTCTGCTCCTACTTATTTTTTTATTGTGAGAATAAGTATTTAATTTCATTACGGCCTGGCAGTAGGGCACTTTTTACTCGAATCACTACAGATTTTTAGCGTCTTAGAATTGGTGTGAAAAATCACGTGGAAGAAGTTGTGCGTGAAAGCTTCTAATTCCTGTATGTACACAAAAGTAATTAAATTTTAGGTCAGTCAGTAGTAGTAGTGTTTATAAAGAATGAATTCGATTAGAAAGAAATTCATCTGATGGGTTCAGTTACAATCTCACTCGCATGACCGTAATTAATTTTAATTGCGTCTTATTGCTATCTGCTGTCGGATCGGCAGATGCAAGCGCGACTGGCCCTCTGTATTGCTTTTTTATTTTATTTCCATTTCGTATAAGCGTGTAATCTGTGGTTATGACGTCAGCAGGACTCGTTTTCGCATGTGTATAAATATACACATGCGCACTTCACTGCACCTGCTGCTAACATCTTTTGTTTATTTGCATTTTTGTAAGTCTATCTCGTGGTTTAAAAGTAGTTATGGTAAAGAGAATGTCCTTTGTGGTTTCATAAAACTTTTTATTGTAAAGGCGGTGATCCTTTAGGCATCTGACGTCCTATTTTTTATTAAAAGACAGAGCCTGTGTCCTATCGAGATTCGATTTTTCTCTTAACCAAATTTAATTAAATTGCTCAAATGGTTTGGTAAAAATGTGTGAAAACCTTGGACCATCTATCCATTGCATTCACAAACCAGTCTATATCGAGCATCCTATTTCGTTCAAAGACAACTGCTTGAGAATCTCATGGGTTTCACATCAGCTGCGTTCGCAAATTGGTACCGAAGCCGAGTAACCCAATTCATGCATTGCATCGGGATCGGTACCAGCGCTGGGAAACCTGATTCATGCATGGGATTAGTTCTGCGACTGTACTTGCTGTGCTGCAGTACCGGATGCAATTTACTGTGGCACAATGTACTTCCTAGTTATTAGTCGGGTTTCACTTGTATTATTGTGTATATTACCTAGAGACGACAAAGACTTAGAGGCTTAGGGAGGATTATAGCTATGTCTATTATCAAACAAATCTTCAAAGTCACCATTCCGATGTCAAGTACAATATAATTTTGAAATCGATCGATTAATGTCATAAAAAATCTTATTATGAAGTACTTAACTAAGAATTTGATTATATACCTACAGTGTAATGCATGTTTATGGTGGTGTAGGTACTAGAAAAGTTTTTCTTAAAAGACAGATTCAATTTTGTATCAGAACTGAAAGAAGTTAAATTGGTTCAATCTACAGAAGAGCATTCATTCGATAAACGGTCCGATGAACAGAATTAGTGATTGATGAGTTTGAATGGTGTTTTTGAAAAGGAACGGTTAAGTTGGATTAAATATGCCCAAGGTGTGTGAAGGAGTCAATCCGCTGTCAGCTTCCGATACCGTCGCTGATAGGAGATGCCGTTTGATCTGCCAATCCGCGTCTCGGAACCAAGCCACTCACGTTAGGACCGGATAGGGCGCCCAAAACTCCTGTTAAACAAGGATTATTTCGCAAACAAGTTTATTTTTTCGCAAACCAGTTTATTTTTCGTTAGGTGAATTATTTAAAAATTTGGTAAACAGATAAAAAATACCAATTAGGTTATCAAAGCCCACACAGTTACTAATTCCAATTTATGCCAATTAAGCGTATTCGGACTGTTCGGTCCGTAGATATAATGATACAGATAGAAATCCCTGTGGCGTCACAAACACACCCCGTATATTTCGGCTGCAATATGTGCTTTCTGTGTACCTACTCATTTTTACAATAATTCATCACCCATATCACAGAGACGGCAGCGTACAGCTGCAGTTTGGGTGCGGCTTTTGTGCAGTTAGCACCAGCACTGCGTACTAGGAACTTAATAGTACGAGTAATAAGTGTTCGTAGGAGGTGTCGTGGATGCTGTGTATTGGTCTATATGTTATTTTGCAGTCGGTCTATTTTTTAAAACTGCATTACAAACAGACGGCAAGCTAGCAATTGATTTACAATTGTTGGAACTGCCCGCCTACAGCTAGCAACAGTTGGTAACTTTGATGCAGTGTTGTTAACCGCAGCAAGCTTACATCAATTTCAGCTTATCTGAATATTTTGTGTACAGAGTAAATGATAATATCTCCTTAGGTATTATCATTTACTCTGTACACTAGTAACCGGTCTTGAAGGTTCTTTTAACACGAACTTCCTAGGACATTCCTCTAACTTTTCCGTGGCCTGTGACACCATTGCAGCTGACCTGACAAGCCAAAGCCGTGAATCGACTTCGAGTCTGAACAGTAAACTAACTTACGAAAACGCTGACAGATTCAAACGCAAGTAATTTTGATGTTCATTACGATTTCTTACCCCTTTTCCAATAAACTCAAGTAATCTTAAAAGACTGTTGCGCCTCATTTTCTTGAAAGTACTATTGCTTGCAAAGAAATGAGTAGACAAAACGACATTAGAAATTGTAAGACGAGGAAATAATGAAAAATTTTGCACTCATCTAACTTTTAGTAAATATACATAGATACCATCCATGAAGGCTGTAATTCGCGAATCAGAATTTACCTTTTTGTCGCAGTATTTGTCTATATGGAAACGCTTGACAAACAACGCTTGGTTGCTTTGACTGACTCGTAAGTGCACTGAGTGAGTCTATCAGCAATTGTCCATCTATCAGTCTTGGCTATACTTACTAGAGCAATCCCTACATGCAACTTTAGTGATAGGTAGTGTTTAAGATTAAAAGAAGAACGTAACTAGGCCCGCGAAATACGAGTACGTTCCGCTTCGCGCGCTAATCTTGTCAGGTTTTCCCGCCCTTTTTATGATTTACTTTTTTATTTGTTATAAAATTTGCTTCCCTATTCCTACAATACACTGACTTTTATTTTTAACTCCTGATTTAATCCTGCACATTGTCAATACTGACGCCGGATAGGTTTAATAGAAGCATTAAACCAACTATTCAAGAGGATTTGGTGTTATTGGGGGCCGTTATAAAGGAATTGAGTGCCGATAATACTTACCATGAAGATCACTTTGTAGAAGAGCACAAAGCGAAGTTAAACAGTGCTAAAGCTATTCTTAATCCAACACTCTACAATATTTATCATTATTAATCAGTGTATTTCAGAAGTTCAGTAACCTACTCAACTTGTCTAGGTTTTCTTTAGTGCTATGTTGTTACTTTTCTCCGTCACATATTGAACAAGGTTTGAGTTAATTTACTGGTATTTGTGTTTAAAGCTTAATGTTTCTTTGTTTAACTTGCTAGTAACTTACCTATTATTTTGCTGTTCAGTTACCCAATCATCTGAATCGCTGAGAACGTATGAAATAGCTTCACCAGCATTCATCAATCACAAGGAGGCTGCTCCAAGCTTTAGCAAAGAACTGAGTAGCAATTGAGCAATGACCTCCTTAAATTTAATTCTCGTCAAGAAAGATATTATCAAATCATTTATCGACTGGCCTGTTGGCGCAATGGCAGCGATCCTGCCTTTAGCGCCGGAGGTCGTGGGTTCGATCCCCACCCCCCACCCATGACAAATATTTGTGTGAAGAACATTTGTATTTGTTGTGTGTCTGGGTGTTATTATCTATTTAAGTATGTATTTAGAAATGTTTAAGTATATTTATCAGTCTCTGACGCCCATATTACAAGCTCTGCTTAGTTTGGGGTCAGATGATCTTGGTCTGAATTGTCCCAGATATTTATTTATTTATTTAAGCGAAAGTTAAGGAGAGTCAAAGCTATTTTCAATTGAAGACTACATCAGGCAGGACTGCAAATGGTGATATCTATCCTCTACCTGTTCCTGAATCGCATGATGGCTGAAAGGCAAGGGTTTCAGCGCCAGGGGGAATGTTCAAGATCAAGAAGAACGGAACGCAGCCCGTGCGTCTCCGTATAGAAAATACGTTTCGCTTTTCGCGCTGATCTTGTCACGTTTTCCCGCCCTTTTTATGATTTACTTTTTTATTTGCCATTTTTGCTTACCTTATTTACATTTACACAATACGCTGATTTTTATTTTCAACTTCTGATTTAATCCTGCACAGATAGTTTTGTGCCTGGATATTAATGCACTACAACGAGCTGGCATACATACAGATACAGCCTTATACGTCCCTCTGCTGGGCACAGGCCTCACCTCAACTATGAGGTGGTACGAGCCATACTCCAACACGCGGGCTCAGGGCGGATTGTTGGAGAGGTGAATGTAAGGCCAGTGATAAACCTTACCGTCACATGTTATCAAGCCGCCTTTTCAGGCCTCTGACTAGGCTTTACGACTGATATCTTGCGACGTCACCCGGGACCAACTGTTTAACGTGCCTTCCGAAGCACGGAGATGCCTGAAAAATGAGCTGGCATAAATGATGATATTTCATTAACTGGACCAACTATATTGTAATGCTATTCGAACGTACGCAGAAGGTATAGAGTGTACAAGTACATCGCAGAACGCACCCTAATTTCACAGTTTTTTGTCAGATTATTATGTTTTAGATCTCCATGAGATATATTTTGTACGAGAATATCAAGCCGCGAAAGTAACTTATCTCGCTCGCGGACTTTTTCATAACGTAGAAGATCGTAATAACACGTCGCATATCCTTCGCCCGCGGTTGTTCGCAACTAGGCCGAGGCTCGACGCGCGTCCTGACTCGCAGCATTCAGCCCGCCCTTTCACAAGCGCACCACATTTTATACACAAAATAAGAATACTCGAAATTCTCATTTCTTTGACTTTGGGAGATTTTAAATTTATATGTTGGTTATGTAGTAGCTAAGGTTTGGTAAATTATAACTTAAAATGTTCAACCCTGAATTATGAAACGTTACAGTTAAACGTTATAGTTCAACACCTTTCAAACTTGAACATTTTTATTGCACTCTTCGCTTGCTGCCGTAACATGTCAGTAGCAATCAGAGTAACATGTTTTATTTTTAAATTATCAATACTCAACTTTAAATGACTAAGAATATTCAAATTATTATACGATTAGGTAGGCTCCATAAAAGTTTTTACAAATGATTGTAAAACGATCTGAAGATTTTTATTTCGACCATGTATTTATTTAGTTTGTTATTCCTTTAGCTAGCTCAGTTGAACTATGTTTCATTTAGATATTCGACGACAAAAATACTAATTCATATTTTCATTTGCAGGTATGTTACCAACCAATCAACCTTCATCAGGTCAGTTACGAAAATACCCGTCGCGTTCTTTCATCGACGCTATTATGGTCCTGATATTATAAGAACGGCTTCGCTAAACGAACGAAAATGAAAGGTGAGCACAAAAGAAGAGATTGATCGGACGATTTATCAGGAATCTGTTATTTGGTTCAGACACATATGTCTTTATTGTGGCACTTGTCGACGTGGCGAGCGCGTCGCTCACGTGCTTCGTTTATTAATGTCAATTTGATTTGCAGTTTGGTTTTTTGTGCTACAGTTATGTAGCCGTTATAGCTACTGGTAGTAGTGCTAACTACATTTTTCTACAGAGGAATATGTAGGCAGTGAGCAATTCCTTAGTACATACAGGCTTCGCTTAGTTTGAGGTAAAATGTATCTCTTTCTTATTGTTTATTAGGCGTAAACATAATTAAAATAAGTACATTTTATGGCACAGGCTCTACTGAATGTCGGGTCAATCCTGTCATAACGTCCCAGATATTTATTCATCCTGCGATTTTTTTTACCTTGTGCAACGTTGAATTTAAAAACATTGTTTCATTTCGCAGCGCAACTTGATACAGCTCGACTGTGCCAAAAAGTCTAGAGATGTTTTATTTTACATTGTAGTGGTGTTTCATTTTCAATTTTACCCATACAAAGGGAACGCAAAAACTAGCTACAGCCTCGTTTATTTCGCGAATATCGCAGCAGAGGTGCCTTGCAGTGCAGACGGCGGCCGACAGACACCCACTGAACTGAATATATTCCTACTTTTTGTTCGAAGTGCGGAAACCACAACGAACCTAAATGGATTTTTTGTAAAGATGCTGCCAGTATTGTTGCTTTTTAATTCTTTTCTGAGATGACGACACGATTGGCGCAGTGCGCTGTAGTTTCTCGCCTCGATTTTCGTATTCGATTACCGATAGTCCCGCGTTCGATTCCCGGTCGGGTCAATTCAGGAAACGATCTTTTCTGAATTGACTCGGGTCTGGGTGTGCTGGGAGACGCCCCTGGCTTATTTCCTTGTGTGGTACCTCGTAACACAGGGATATTAATCCCTACTTCGAGACCATTACAAGAGGTGTGTTGTCTGGCGCATATTTATTTTATTTTTTATTTTATAGATCAAAATTTTTTGACTAAGCTTACGCGTTGTGGTTGCAACAAATCTCACCAAGATAGATAAGTTCTTGTTTTTTACTTGAACAGCATAATGTAGCACACCTACGAGATCATGCAAATAAAGCACTTTGAAACCTAACACCAAACATGAAAAACTTGTAAAAGCGCTTATTTTAGGCTCAGTACGTCTACCACGAGTTGCCACTTTAAATTTACTTTATTTCACGTTCGTTCGTGCAAAAAATTGTATTGGGATTTAACACGACATGCCATGACAATGTCAAATCCCAATACATTTTTTTTCGCGAACGATAACGTAAATTTAAAGTGGCAACTCGTGGTGGACGTACTACTCTCAGTATAAAACCGGCGATTCTATCAAAGTTTAATAACAGCAAGACTAACAATAGCAAACCCTCTTGCGGACCACACAACAGGTCTATGATCTGTTTTGATTTTAGTGGATTTGTAAACGTTAGCATTCTCATTTTTCATATGTTAAAGCCCAAGAGCTCTGGTATTAACAAACCAAATAACAAAAATCCCCCTCTTACCGCAGTAAAAAATTGAAATTAAAATGAATTTACTGAATCGGTCGACAACTGCATTAAAATAGTTACTCAACATACATATCATATTTTTTATCTGTCATAAACTGTTCCACAGTCCTGATAAAACCTCCATCACAATACCTGCTACTTCAAACGTGTTACGTGAGTAATGCGTCCCCAAATGAGATCCATGGTCCCGGTGCCCTCCTCCGGGACATTACCGTTTATCGAGCGTGTAAATCATCGCTCGCCTTTATTGAACAGGAAAATTCCATTTTATTTTGTTCTACAGGGTGCTAATGGGCAGTAAGCGAAAATATTCAATCTTCAGGTCAAAGGTTGCTCTAATTGTGAAAGAAATTACGGGGTAGGTAGAACCTCTTGGCGATATTTCTAGTAATTCAAACAGTAAAATCGTATTCCTATCTGGAGGTATCAAAACTTTTAAGAGTTAATGAATCCTTTATTTAATTTTGAACGAAGTATTTCAGAATAAACTGTGTAAAATTAGGATAAATAATAATGTAAAAAATGTTGATAGTTAGATTTGTCTTTTTTTGATGCTTTTTCTAATATTTGAATAATGACACAGTTTATAATATCATTTAATTGTGGATTCAAATTAAGAGTCTATAATTACTGACATCGAGTGTCATCAAAACCGCACTTAACTGAATTGGTAACATATCATAGTGCTCTCCGATGTGAATAAATATCCCCATATTTTTTGCCGCTGATCCTCGATCAAAAGTGGTCATTTTAGCGGCATTAAAATGATGGCAGCCGCGTGCCTTCCTGACAGACGCTGTAACTGCGGCCCTATCATCTTGATAAGAATTCTTTCTTTTTGTCGTAACCGCAGTCTGATTAGGGTGTAAGCCGCTGTCACTAGCATTTCATTTTTGTGCCACAAGTTAAAGGTTATTACTGATAAGTTACAAGTGATAGTAGACAACGCAGATGTCGTAATGATAATATGCCTTTAGTTAGACATAAAATGCATAAATGCGCAGGCTAACTGACTTATGTTTTAATATCTGAGATGGGTTTTGTTGAACCCAGGTTTTATTACCCTTAAGTGCACAAAAGAGTTTCGCAATTTCAGGACCCGAAACCTAATTTTGCTTTGTAGTGAAGTCATTATTTATGTACTCTCCCAAAAAAGTGATTTTGCAACGTTAACGCTTAACTTTTGAATGATACATATATTTAGCGTTTTTTAGATTGCATCTTGTCTCATTCAATTAATTGTAATTAAATTCCATAATTTGTTAAGTGTGGAAACGCGGAAAGCTCTCTCACTTTTTATTGTCTTTAACCCGCTAGTCGCTCGTGCCCTCGGCGCCCCGCGGGCGCGCCCGCCACAAACTATCCTTCGTCGCGTCGCCCGCATCTGCGAACGCTATTCCATTTCAACCCTCAAAGCGACAACCGTGCTTTTCTCCAAATCCGATATATTTCACTGAAACATTTTTCGTTTCAAACGGCCATTGAGTAAGTATATTGTTTTCAAGTCCTTTACTTTGTGAAAAACCACTGCGTCAATTCTGAACATTACCTACCGACTAGCGAATGCTTCGTTGTCAATGTATACTTTGCTTTATTAATTATAGCTGTTACCAAAAACTAATAATAGGCAAAATTATTTGCTAATCGATGATAAAGAAATGAAAAATTTAATAAAAAATGTATCAATATTGCTTAATAAATTACAAATTTTCTACAAAAGCTACTTATAAAACACGTGAAGTCAACGACCCACCTGTCAGGCAGGCCCGCTCAACGCACATCAGGTATTCACGAATACCGTAATTTCCGCTCATGGGATCTTTAAATTGGCTGCTTTCCGTTAATACCGTCTCAACCAAAATCCTGCCTTATTACAGATTTTTGCCTTCATTTCTCTAAAATTAGTAACACTGGAATGTCAAAAAAAGATGCCAGCAGTTGCAAGCGGTGTGTTGAAAAAAAGTTAGAAAAAAACGAAATGGAGGTTCGTTGTGCCCAATTAAGTTTGTCGGGTTAGAGTTCAAAAGAAGTAGAAAATTTTTATTTTATGTTAGCCAGCTTTTTACTAATTTGTGTTATGTTTATCTGTCCAATCAATGGTCTGTTAGGCATACGTTTAATAAAGGTATTATGGAAATGCGATAAGTTTCTATAGTGCCTGCTTTTTAAGTAGATAGACAGCAAAATAAATACAGCTGGTAACTTCTCCTACATTAACTTAATAAATATGGATAGTTAAGAAATATTAATTAACAACATTTTAAGTAAACTAATTTTAATCGTGTTACCTTTGAGAGTAGCAGTTTGATACTACCGAAGGTAGGTATTCCGCATGTTCTTCCCAGTTTAAAAAGTTTTGCCATTAATATCTGCGGGCCCACTCGTAATATAAAAACCTGGCATCTGCGTCGCGTGTAAAATATGCAGAAACGCTTCAAGTTCTTTCTTTATCGCGACAGGCGTGAGGAATGTGGCTAACTAGTGATGCGCTGACCGGAATCACACCTGCTTTCTATAGGAGAGATGTTTGTGCGAGTGCACAGTGTTGTGCACGGGTATCTACGATTACCCGTGTAAAAGCAAATACTAGTTTTGCAGTGGAATAAACGAGGAATTATTTCGACGCAAAACTTAAGATGTAAGTAGGTAGGTAGAGCAAAATGTCGTTATTATAATGTAGTTTTTGCTCAGGTTTTTCTCATAAAGTTAGTGTTGTATAGTTCAATTTAGGAAAACTATATTCTAAGTGGTTTTAGTCACCTGCTATCATAATTAAAATATAAAATTATACAAACATGCCATTACAACTATATCCCAAACGGGGTAGTCAGAGGCAAGTGACTGTTGGTGGTGCCGCCATGGTGAACGGAACACTCAGAAGCCCACTTTTCACCAATGTTATTAGAACCCAACATGGTAGGTGGTAAGATACTTAGATTTCCGCCGATATCTGGGTTCATTTGGTTTTTTATCGATGTTTTCCATCACAGGAGTGTGAGTCGAAAGAATAGTTTTGGTCTTTGAACTCGGGACCACACGATATACGATCCGAGTCCCCGTGCCTAACCCCTAGGCCACGACGCTCTATAAAATTATTTCAATATTCACGCTGCTAATCGGTTTCATGGGTGTCAGACAAAGTTAATGGTCTTAGACAGTTTACACAAATGTTCGACACACAAATATTTTTCTGGTGAGGATCAAACTTCCGCCAGTCGCCAGAGGCGCCAGTCCATACAAGGCGATCTTTCTCGCTTTATATATTACCCTTTTTTATTATCTCAACTTTGAAACGGCCTTTTAGTCCCCAGGCCCACATACTCTTGAGCAATACGTCATGAGCGACGAAGCAACTCATATTTGGGACGTGTCCCTAGATACAGCCCTGCATTGAAATATTACAACGTTACCCAAATAGAGTTACTGCGTTCTTTCTTGTTGTCCCAGTCACAGCCCTAAAGCGGCCCTTATCCGCCGCACAGTGGTTCTGAAACTGTAATAAAAAGAATAACGATTTTTCATCCTTTCGTAATCATTTGTTTTATGCTGATCCAGCTAGACCTACTTCGCCTCGTGTTATAATGTTGCGAAGGGTTTTTAACAAATCTGATAAAAAATAAAATATTGTGTTTACCACTTAGGAAACCATTAGTTCAAAACTCTTCCGATTCAAATGTTATTTAGAAAACCCACATGAATTTGAATTACCAGTTATTACCAGTGCCAAGCTTTGATTTTCAATTTTCATGTTGGAATTAGGGATATGTCTTGATTTTCATGGAAACATACGCACCATCAAAACCGCAGCTTTGAATTTAAAATAATACGTAAAAATATTTTTGTTAATCCATTCATTCTTAGTCGGGCATATCTTTTTTACCTATTGAATGATGATGATTGAAGCGCTCAATTTGAGCGTATGAATTACAATACAGAAATTAAAACCTGTATCCTGAAGAAACTGGCAGTTTTTGGTAGTTGTCGCCCACTGTGTAATACAGAAATTAAAAAACCCTGCATCCTGAAGGAAACGGCAGTTTTGTGTGCGGAACTGTGCGGTTCCTAAGCGCAATACATCACCGAGCCGCGAGGCCCTTGCGGGACGCGCCTTTGTACCGTGCCCTAAGTTAAGACCTTAATACTAAAGACAATGAAGAATAATAACAAAGGTTTTTATTTAGTGGCTTATCCCAAATGTTATTAAACCAGATAATTATCTGTTAATACAATTTTGTGATGTCTTCTAAAAGAAAAGAGTAACGTTGTAGGGGCTCCTATTTCGCCAATTTGCCTTGTAGAGAATGGCGCCATTAGACAACCTAGTCCTACGGCCAGCACTCAAAATATGTAAAATACTTTTTGGTTACGCTTGGAATTTCAATACATCATGATAAGTAGGTTTCGTAAGATACACACCATCTATAAACTATTAAAAATAAAATTTCAACAATCTTCAATACTTTAGGTGGTTAAGTAGGAAATCATGCCACCTGTTTGCTTACCAGGTTCATCAATAAAACAGTAACTGCTACTATATCCTCCGTGGAAAATGGAAAGCAATTAGAATAAAAGCGAAGCGAAAAGCGTAAACTATGTTTTTAATAGGCAGCTCCACAAACATAGTTAGAGTTACTCCGTGTGCTGGCGGAGTTGCAGGTCGTAAGTATATTAGTGCTCCGGCTCACGTGCCCCGGATACGTCACCGGGGCCTCACTGCCGAGCGAATTAGCCACAGCGTCAAATGGCTGAGTTCGAGACACTACGGTACCTATTGTATACCAACGGACAGTACCTCACACTTAAAATAGATTGGATACAGTGAATAGTTAATAATGACCCTGCCAGTAGATAGCAGGCTTGTCATTCTTACTAAGGACAACAAATTGCCAGTCAAGCTTGTGGCCTAGGGGTTTTTTTACCATCTATTGTACTCGTAGTATCAGTCTCTAGCACATAAAGTCTGTGTTATTATTAATTTATGTACCTATGTATTATGAATTATTTTCGTATATACATACACGTATAGTCTCTGACACTAGTTTGGGGTAGGTGATCTTGGTGTAAGTTGTCTCAGATATCTATTCATTCGATCATTGATACTCAAAGGCTCAATACTCGTATTTATAAGCCCTGGATCTTGCGGTGTGCTAAATCCAGTGTATGATTCCAAGTAGAACTTCCCATCCAATTAAAACAATAGCAGAATGACTCACTAGCAAAGTTCTGGCAGCGTCGTAATCGAATCGATAAGCGCTAGGCTCTAGGCCCGCAAAGTGCCCAAACTCCGGAGCGGTGCGAGCTGGTCTGCGCCAGTTCGCAACAATAGACCCATTACCGCTACATGCTCCGGGATTGATCCAGCGCGTTCATTGGGAAAGTTTTAAAACAATGCGTAGTATATGCATATTTTATTATAGAGGGAGATGCTACTGGTTTGGTGGCAACAGCGGATCGGCAACTTTCTTAGGCCGAAGCCGAAAGCAACAGGTTACTGTCGCTTCTACAATGACAAATTTTAAAAAGTCTATATGTTTACCATGAGTTGCGTATGTAAACTACGATAGTTGACTTCAGTATGCCATGATTGGTTAATCTAATCACTAGGAGCGCTGTACCGAAATTCCATACAAAATGTGTCAATGCGGATGTTAGTGAATGGCATTAGTGGAAGCTCATGGTCTGGAAGTGACATTAGCATGCGGCATCATGAAATTACATTCGATGATATTTCGATAATGACGTTTGACGTCATACTGTAGTGTTGCTCTTGGCTAGGGCCTCTGATAACATGATAATAGCTAGCCATGAAATATCTTCAGAACATCTTTATTAATAGCTATCTGACCCCATAAAGCGACTACATACCTATTTATGCTTTTCAGTGCACTAACACTCAGGGTACCTACTCACTAACACAATGTCCGTAGTTTCGGGTAAACTAACATGATCTTAATAATTAGAAAAACGAAGATGATTTTAAGAACCGTCATGTATTTTTGTACTCTTAAATATGATATTCACCATACAGAAATAAATATTGAAAAATATCATAATGCTGTAGGTTTAAGATACACTCGTTTGTTGACCGAAACTACGGACATATCGTTCGTGAGTAGGCCCCCACGCGGTGTTTTTTTTTCAAGAGTGGAAAATGATATGTCTTAGGTCCTCGGTAGTTATACCTAACCTGCCATACATAATAAATATATAAAAAACTAATAGTTATGTTTTTCCTACACTACTCAAAAATTTTGTTTTAAGTAACAAGGTAGTTTCTAACTTTATTCATCATCTACTACCTACCGTAACACATACCCGGTATATATGTAAGTAGTCATGTTTACCAGTACAGCACAATAAGATGGTAAAGTCCTTCAGAGGGTCCCACTTTGTCTATATAAATAACAGATGAGGGTGTAAGGGTGGGGAAAAATGCGATGGGTACAGTTTAAATATTGAGGAAAGTAAATATTTTTAGCTAAGGGTCCAAAATGTGCGCAATTTTCTAAATAGGTTAAACAGACTGTTGATATTTATTGAGAGCTATTGGTGATTAGTTGGTAAATAGTAAGTAGGACAACAATTCTAATGAAAAATAGCGAGTTATACTAACTATACTCGTATTGTAAAAGGGAAACAAAAATTATTTGCCTATTTGCTTTAAAATAAGAATTAGAAATAAAAAATACTACGTAAAGTTTGTACAGAGGTGGCTTTATCTCACTAATATTATAAATGCGAAAGTTTGTGAGGATGTATGTGTGTATGTTTGTTACTCATTCACGCAAAAACTACTGAACGGATTTGGATGAAACTTTACAGTAACACAGCTTATATATCAGAATAACACATGAGCTATAATTTATCAAGAATTTACGTACTTTGGCCATATTATATAACGATAACGCGGGCAAAGCCACGGGCGGAAAGCTGGTAAGTTAATAAGATACTAACTATTTCCTGTTAACTAAATGTTGTATTTTTTGTTAAATTGAGAAATCGTTATTACGATATTGATAGAAATTACAACATAGGTATGTTATACATTTTGATTAAATAATTGAATTTCGATCCTACAGTTAATGATATTTCTTCAGTATCTTGTATAAAAAGTGTTTTCTACTGAGAACTTTTCAGAATAGCTAAGAAGGCATTCAAACTTCAAATAGCCCATAAAACGTGATTTGCTGTTCTTTAAATCGATTTTTAAACTAGTTTGCAAAGAAACATCTCCATTAGGAATTGGAAAGAAACGTTAAGTTTAGTTTAACAAGTAGGTACTTACTTACTACGTCTGAATTCCAGTCTGTACTGAAAATAAAATAACTATTGTAAAATTTATTAAATTTATTCAAAAGTGACACTTGACTACTGAAGATATTATACGAGCTAGTATGTTATATACTTACCTACAACAGGGGGCCTACTATAGTTCAAATTTAGGAAGTTTTGTGAAACTTTGGAAGGGTAAAAAGGACACAAAACGAATATCAATAGGTTCCACGTATTTTGTTATGTTAATTAGAATACCAAAAAATCAACGTATGTTTATTGACGATCGAAAATTCACGTTACTTACTACGTGTTCGACGAACGGGAGAAGAGGGGCCCAGGAAGTCTATTTTCAAGATTGCCCAGCAGTGGGATCCCTAAAGTTAATTTATATTAAATTGACGATACGGATAAAATTTGTTCACCCAGAACAACATTTGCAAAGCCAACCTGTAACTACGGACGAGCAAAAAAAGTATTTGTAACATGTTGCGATGCTCGTCAAGATCATCCGACCCCGTACAAGCAGAAACTATGGGTGGGAACATAAACATTAAATTTTAAAATTCATACAGGTATGAATTTACATTTTACTAACGCCCAGACTCAAAACTAATTCATGTTTTCGTCACATGAACGTTTTTCCTGTGTGAGCATCCAACTCCAAATAATAAACTGAAACAATGAATGAAGAATAACTATAGGAGCACAGCATTAGGTAGGTATAGATAGATCTCTTTGATTATAATGGGGTTTAAAAATTCAATAGTGCCTTTTTTCCACATTCATTAATCTCTGGTGAAAGCTGGCCTACTGCAAAATAAAAAAACTACATTGAAACCGCTCCAAAGTCGCACAAACCGTCATTGGTTTACTCGGAAAATGATGCAGTTTCAAGTGTGTTGCCGCACAGCGCATGCGGTAATCTAGTTTGAAGCAGTCATCGTTAGTTATATCCGGTTATGTTCGGATAAATCCACTCATAGAGCAGGCGCAAGGCCTCGGTTGTTTCGAGTTTTGATGTTGTTAAAATGTGCTAACGTAGCTAACCTACCGTACCTAAGTACGTTATGCTTTTTTCAGTATTTTGGTATTTTGCGACCCCCATATACATACTACACTTTTTTTTGACATCGCTACTGTATTCGCGAATGTACGCTTCGTTGGCTTAAACGACGAATGCTCGAGAACCAAAGCAATGTGAAGCTCTCAGTGAACCTTCATTAAATTAAACAATATGTATATTTATGTGTCTCCCCTTCGTTAAATGCATATAGTACTTTTTCATTTTATTAACGAGTTGGCCTATTACAAGATATTAGTCACGTAGCGAGGAGCTACGTGTTTCGTAGCACCGTAGCAATGAGCATTCCTATTTTTTGAAACTTACAGGTTCTTGCTAGCGAAATTGAGTTATATCTGTTTTCTTCTATGCTGTAAAATCGACACTGCTTTTCACTGGGAGTCAGAGTTGCCTTTTCAAACTTGAACAAAGCCTGAGCCATACGGAACTTAATGTTTAGAGGGTTTACAACAATGACATAGTTTATTTTTTAGTCTGCTTTAAATAGGATCATAATTAGAGATGTCTTTTCTTTCTTAGTTACATAATGAGTGGTTTTTTCTCCTTAAGGTGTCACAGATTTCCGAGCTGTTTTAGTGTCGATGTATAGGACCCATTATATTTTTTTGTGCAACAATAACAGGGACGATACACTGAATATAAAAAACTATTTAGTCAACCATTCAGCGTATCTTTGTCTTTTTTTCTTGCCTTTACCTGCGGTTGACAACTAGGTCAGCCAGGTGTTACAATTCTCAACGTGACCTGTGGCTTGTATTTACGACTGCCGTCCAGCGATAGCAGCCGGGGACAACTGCTTTTCAATGCCGCCGGAAGAAGTGGGCATTAATCGTTGGATTCAAGCTATGAATAGGTGTCAAATTATTCACTTATTCTCTACTTTCTTCAACTTTGAAAGTTTTATAGAAAGTGAGCATAAAAGTAACGTCCAGCACACGCAACTCTCACAGATATAGAATTCACGGCTCTAAATATGTGACGTTGATGTATGCAAAGTTTAAGACATATAAAGTATTATAAAAAACTATCTAACAAAAAAAATGGCAATTATTTGAATAAGCAATACCTATCCATTTGTATGTAGTACGTCTACCACGAGTTGCCACTTTAAATTTACGTTATCGTTCGCGTAATAAAATTTATTGGGATTTGACATGACATGACATGACAATGTCAAATCCCAATACATTTTTTTACGCGAAAGATAACGTAAATTTAAAGTGGCAACTCGTGGTAGACGTACCGAAACAGATAAAGTGATTGGTCAGATTCACGCAAATCGAGTGCAAACAGTCCGACGTCAAGCGACACACGTGAGGCCGTGTAAGCTTTCACAGCTGTCGCTTCGACAGCACCACGTTACCAAGCAATAAAATACTGAGAGTAACCGCTGCATGTACAAGTTACATTAATTAGGATAAAAAAACAATTAAAAACTGTTAATTTAGTATATCGATAGACATTATCGCTAATGAACGGTAGAACAACAAGGAAAAGTAACGTTTGCGCTTCAAATGTTTTGACAGACTGAAAGGTGGGCCATTTGGCGAACAGGCTTTTTGCGCGAATAGGCATCACGTATTTGCTTTTTTCTATTTACAAAGTGGTGTTAGTGGTTCGTTTCTAGCAACATTGTCGCAGCTCCGGTAAACTGGCACCTATTTTGAATCGGCTGTTTCTGTTTCCAAAAAATATGGCTTTAGTTTTGAGTGGGTCACGTTTGCAGAATACACCTATGACATATCAAACTATCCCAGAGCAGAAATGATTCGGAATGGAGAAAATTACCTGTTTCGATAAAAAAGTTAGTAAATACGTCTACCTCCACAAATAAAAACTATTTTCCATACCTATCCTATTAATTGAAAAACTATTTCTAATTTTTGCCATACAATCGAACGAGATATTCTCATCAGACGAAGTGAACTGATGTAAAAGCGGATAACATACTGTCAATGTGCACGATTTCGTATTCATATTTCTCACCTTGCAGGAACCTAGTACTTGATGATTACTCCTTCATTAGCCACTAGGTACATTGGCCATATTATCAGAAAATCTTTGTTACTTTAGCTCAGCAACACTCTAGAAATAGATAGGTACCAACTTTAATCGCTTGCAAGTGTAACACAAGCACTAAGCACTTCAAAATTGATCTCAAACGCCTAAGCAAGAAGATAGAAAGTTTCCGCCGCTGATACACAACGCGTGAACTTTCAGTTTATTTAACGATAAACTTCCATCGTTCTAAAGGATTTGAATTGTCGAAGGGCTAAGAGGTTCGAGTGACGTGCGCTTGAACATTGTAATAACAGTTATCGTCTTTTCATTTACAATGAAGCCAAATTAACTAGAGTAATTTCATTTGTTTGTTTTAATCATTACAATGTGCTTTCTAATACTGAGACCTAGGGCCTTATAATAATCCCTTATATTTAGTCTAGTTCATTTAGTTTAGTAACATGAGCGTAGGGAGAAATTTCGTAATTAGATTTTTCATTTCCAGCCAGTCAGCGGTCTCCTAGGCTGGATATTTACTCATAAAAGTCGTGTTTCACATGTAAAATTAAACCATTGATTTCTGATTTTACATATCGTTGCATTACTTAATTTTTTTTTTTGGATTGTTTATTAATTTTTGAATCCATTTAAAACCAAAGTCAGCCTCTTAACGGCACCTCATAGTACGCAAAATAACAAGTCATAACCTCAAAGTGCGCTGTTTGATTTTACGAATAAGATAATGTAATAAGGTAAGCTAAATGTAATAAGGCCTGAGTAGGGCTGAGATGCGCGCTGCGTGTTATTTTTGAATAGAATAGAATATTGTTTATTTAAGTGAAAAGTGGTATAAAAAAATGGTACAAATAAAAAAATAACTCACATTTTACCAGAACCTGGTATGCAAACATATATAAGTAAATTATAAAAAAAAACAATTGGGTCACGCGTATTTTCGTGCAATTCGTATGCACTTCTGGGCAAGGTTAAATGTGACTAGGAAAGGATTCAGCGGATGCCTCAAAGACAAAGTTCTTCAAAGCTCACGCACTTCGAATTGAACTGTCTCATTTGGCTGCTTTTTCCGGCGCCTCAAGTCATGCACGTTTCCTTATACTCAAAAATGCAAGTAAAATTCAAATGGGGCTGAAAAACCAGTGTATAGTAACGTATCAGCACTACATTGCACTCAAGTCACGAGCAAAAAGGGCCAGTTCTTTAAAATCTCCTCTGAATTTTCCGAGTCAACATTTTATGATGTAAAAGCTTTTCCCGGTTTGTCAAGAACTTTCTTCCGCCGAGTCCATTGAATAAATATCACGGGCAATAACTCCGGCGCTTTGTCTCGGAGGTCCTGCCCCGCTATTGTACCTACATTTATTTATTTTACTAAGGATAAACCTGATGTTATAAAAACAACACTAACTGTAAATTTCATAAGTACGACAGCATGAGGACTGAGGTATTAAGGAATTACAATGCTAAATTACAACAGTTCCTCATCACTACCAGATTGGATAATTCGATTTTACGAAGAATGCAAACGGCGAAAAGGGCGAATGGATTGATTTAATTTCGAGAAATGTATCTACCATATTCCAATTTAATTAGATCACATCATAACTTAAGATCAGGTGAGATCGTGGACTATATACTGCCTACCTAGGATAAAAACGCCCATTGTAGACTGTTTGCAGGGTTACCAGCTTAATATACAGACACACCTGATTCAACTTAATCGTTGATAGCCAAAAAACTTCAATCAGGTATTTTTATGTTAAATAATATTCGTCTATTTTTGATGTCAACAAATTGTGGAGTGATGTTGCATCTTGCATCCAAACATATCAAAAGTAACATACATATTATCATTTTACTTTTTTAACTACGCGACGTACAGGCCGTAGGTCCTTTCCCGGAAGATAGCGAAATATATTGTCGCGTATCTTAGAATCAATTTCGCGCGAAATTCTCTTACGAAGCCAAAATCCTTGCCTAAAGCCACGGCAGAGAAAGCGAAGGTAATTGGTTTCGGCAGGTCCATGTAAATACGACTACGATAAGCCGCTCCAGCCCCCGGGAAATTTGACGCGTATGGGATCCGAAGTAAGGACGAGGGCACAAGCCATGGTATGATTTAGTGCTGCGCCTCTTATAGCCTAATAGGCATGAAGGAGACATCATAGCAGTATTTTTTAAGTGGCGCGAACAGAGATGACGAGAAAAACAACATAGACATCATTGTTTCGTTCTTTTCGCATTACATCACGCTCAGTTTCTTTATTTATTACTACTGTCCGCCAGTGGTTTCGGACGCGTAGACTATTCCTGTGAAATATAGCTTAAAAAATATAGCCTATTCTACTCCCTGATAATATAGATTTATATTGACTCTGCTACCGGTTCGGAAGCTGCTTCCATCGAAACAATCAGGCGAGAACGGTTTGCTTTTTGCGTTTGGGGTAGATCGTGAACGTCGCATTTTTTGAGGTTTTCGTCATTATTTAGCTTAATTCAAATTAAGTATAAATCATCTCTCTATTGTTGAATGCACCTTTTAATTTCATAATTATAACTTTAACTGTGTACAGTAAATTTATTTAATTCAGCAAATAATTGGTGACTACCTAATTTTAGACAATTCAATGTGTTTTTAAATAGTATTATGCACACATTAATAGACACGAAATTCAAGTTCTATTTCAATTAAATGAAATAATCACGAAAATCTTACAAAAATGCAACGTTTTCGATCCACCCCCAGCTAACGCTTCCTTTTCACAACACTGGTGTTTAAAATCTTGCTTACAAAATGCGTGTTTTCCTTTTTTTAGAACACAGCACTTGTCATAGTTCGAGACCATAATAATATCCTCGTGTTACGAGGTACTGGACAAGGAATTCAGCCAGGGGCATCTCCCGGGACACCCAGACCCGAGCCAATTTAGAAAAGATCGTTTCCAGAATAGACATGACCGGAAATCGAACCCGGCACATTACGTAAATTGAGGCGAGAAACCGTGCTACAGCGAACCACACCAATCGTGTCTTCAATAGTCATGATTTGTTAGAAAACTAGCTTGACAGGTGAAAGAGGATCATTGTTAACACACCTCAAGGCTTAAGAAATACCTTAGATAAGCCCCTTCTTGGATTGTGCTTGAACGCATAACATACGCAAATATGCGGTCGTGGACATCGAAATAAGCGAATAACACTAACACCTATGCGAAAAGCTTGCCTAAAATAGGAGTGTCATTTGCTGTCACTTCATGTCAATTCTATAAAAGTATAGAATATTATTTAGTTTTACGAGTAAGTTAACTTTTGAATTCAGCAAACATGAGAAGCTAAAAATATCGGTCAGGAACCATTCAGTTAGTGGTCACCTGTCAATAATGCATCCTCTAGGCCAGATGTTAACTGACGAAATTGCTCGCTACACTCAGTTTAGAAAATTAATTTGACTGGTTGACTGGCTATAGCAGATGGTAATCCATAGCTTAGCCTACAAGATAGTATAAAATACAATTTCCTTCAAACACTTTCAGTTTTCAATTCAAGCATCTTGCTTTTTTTTGCAGCTAGAATACAAAATCAATCTTAAAATAGGATAAAGGAAAAAAGTTGGACAGGAAGATAAATAGGCATGTTTAAAGTTTCCGCTATTATTTCGCTTCTATCTATCCATATGTATAACTTCAGAAGTTAACTCTATCCATTTCATTCATTTCTATTTTTAACCCCATTACCAGACGAATAAAAACCGCGATAAAAAGACAATAGCAAGAAAGACTGCGTCAAAACATGAACATCTGTCGGACCACCGTATAAAGTGCAAATTGCGAACCGAACGCGCGATAGTTTTGTTTGTGGGTCTGATCGACCACCTCACGCCGCGCTGACATGTGTCGCAAGGGTGAAGCAAGGGTTGGCCAGTTGTAACTGTGATCTGTTGTCTTTATGGGCGCAGGGCAAAGGGCACAAGTTCGCGCATGCCCCCCGCTGGGCAGTAACAGCGCTTTTTGCGGCAGAAAGGATTATGCTATTTGGATTTATGTCGCGAATATTTGACATCTCTGTTTCGAGTGTTATTGTCGCAGCTGTTGTTTATGTGTGGAATATGCACACGGTTTTTATGGAATATTCAATTTAGAGACGTTAGGTGTATGCTCGAAACGAGTTTTTGGCATTATTTCCGTAAAGTACCTTAACATCATCTGATAGAAGGGTAATAGTTGCATTGAATATTTTTAGAGGCAGGTAACATTGCTCTCTACTCTCTGACCATGTATAATTTGAGTCATGTGATATGATATAATGACAGTATTTGGCCATTAACTTGTTCATTGTTAGATATTTCTTATAATGTAGGTACTTCACATTGTGATTTTTAAAGAGCGGCACAGTAAGTTGCGGGTCTTTATCTCCTACCCTCCAGGAGTGAAATACTTTGTCTATTGCTATAATTTTACGGTGTATTGAATACTTACTTACTAGCTTTCCGTCCGCGGCTTCGCCCGCGTTATCGGCATATTTCATGGCCAAATTACATAAAATCTTTATAAATTGTAGCCTATGTGTTATTCTGATGTAGGTATAAACTGTATTGCTGTAAAGTTTCATCTAAGTAAATCCGTTCAAAAGTTTTTGCGTGAAAGAGTAACAAACATGCATACACACATACATACATACTTACATAATCACAAACTTTCGCATTTAGATGTATTAGTAAAAAGTACGAAGTAATTTTAGTTTCTGTACTTAACTCGTCCTCAAGTTAGTTCAAAGACTTAAATAGGTAAAACTCCTATTTTCAAGAGTTTCAAAATTTACTTACAGAAAAAATAATTTGATCAAAAAACCTTTTTTGAAATTCCATCGTGATATCCGTGCACCTCGCGATAGTGCGGGGGTTATTCCCAGCGCCCGCTGAGCTGAGCGGTAATTTATGCTGAACTTAATCCATTTGTTTGGATGCCGGGAATTAGGTGACCCGGTGAGCACGCCCACTCCAAAGTTTTCTTTGTTCGTATTAATGAATTCTTACTGCTCTGCCGGGGTTGCTCTGATGCTGCGGAAATTCAGCTCATGAAAGAGAATACCAAATTAAAAATGTGATAGAGCGCGCCTTTTTCTTGCCTGTGAAAATGCGGAACAAATAACTGCTTCAATATAGTCCATTACGGGTGACGAACTTCTAGAATGCGCTCCTGGCTCAAAACCATCTTCGGACTTATCTTTACCTTCCACTGAGGTTGGGCAAACACATCTAACATGTCGTGTTTAGGCGTTCGTTTTTATTATAAATATGTTTAAATGTGATTTTAAATTAGTAAGTATATAATGGGATAGTTCTTCGGAATATAAATCAGAAAACTTAATTTATCTTGATATTTAAATAAGTGGCTTTATCCAATCTCGGTCATCCAATGGTCACGCTACGTGCTTCAGGATTCCGAATTTCATTCTCACTCCTGACATTCGTAGATATCTTCTGTGATAGAAAACGCGTTAATTGAGAATAGCTATATATTGTCACAGCGAATTTCTCAGACTGTAAAATACGAGTAACAGCCAAGTTTCCTCAGCGTTCATTTCAAGTGTCAATAAAATCAAAACCACTGAACTGGCTGATTTTATTCCTTAAATTAGCTTAGCAGGGGTTTCGGAAAGGATATATTTTAAATCAATTATCGTTACCTTTATTTACACGAATCGGCTCTGATTACTGTGAGAACGGTCAGCAACTCTTCAGATTTGCTTTCCGTCCAATTCTCAGATGAATATTGATTCGGATGGCTTCCGGATGTCCCAATTAAGAATGTTAATGTTTCATTGGGCATTAGGTTCATGCGGGTCAGACTCGGGGGCGAGGGCTTGCCATAAAACAAACGAAGATTCATCGAGTTACTTCGTTTGTTTAATGACTGATGTTTGGTTGGGGCAAGTTCTACAATTGAGTACATTTGAAGGCAAAAATAGAGATGACGTCCACTCGCAACGTAAATGGGTGACGACCCTGAATACCCGATACGGCCTGATAAAGGTAATCGCGGAACTTCGAGTATATGCAGACCTACCGCTCACTTTGGAAATCTACATCTACTTTGGGTCTGTTTGCAGAGGACTCCATACGACTACGAATGATAATTATGTGTGATTGTTTATGTCGCAATGAAATGTATAATAGCACAATAATTCCAGACGTGTCAATCCGCCTTAATGATTTAAAGAGGTATTTTAGGAAGTTACATTGAACAGCTGCATTAAAAACTATAGTTGATTGATGACATCAAAAAATGTATTTGATTCGAGATTTAGACTAATAATAGACACAAATAAACATTGCACTCAAAAGGAATCGATAACATGTTTATCCGCAAAGCAGTCGACGCAAACCCTGTCGACAGTAAGTTGTCACTTTACTCAGGTAGGTATTCAAATAAATTCCGTAGTTACAGCCGAATTAAAGTATTAATTTACAAGATCGAAAATCCTTAACTTAATTGCCGTTAAAAGGGTGACGGCCTTGAAGGGCTTCTTTGAAGGAAGGCGAAAGCTCTCAATATCAAGCAATAACAATTGTGAATTTCCGCTTCTAACACTTTTTTAATTATCCGGTACGAATTTGATATGAAATTCCGATGGGAAATTTTTATATTTATTTATTTATTCTTCATTGCACAAAGAAAAAGTACAATTGGCGGACTTAATGCCTAATGGCATTCTCTACCAGTCAACCACTGGGCGCAGCAGAAATCGTGTATATAATGTGAAATAAGTACCTGCTGTGCACATCGTCCGATCCAATATCGGTATTCCACGATCGATATATCTGTTAAATAACCGAATCCAGGTTGTATCGCCAAACAATGCTGATGATGTTGGTAAGATGTATCCGTCCACTCAAACACATTGACTTGACACCCATTTATTTATATGTCGGATTCAATATCCGAAAACGGAGCTGACAACGTGAAAGCACGTATTTTTATAATATGTAATATGAATATAACCATAATATGAATGATAAAAAAATACGTTAACAGTCACATCCAGCAACGCTACTTCCGTAGCATTAAGTCGAAACAAACTCAATTATAATATATAAAGTTATGAAACGAGCGACGGATGCAATTGCATCGCGAGGTCACGTGCACACATCGCCCTCGAAGTAGGAGACCAAATTAAGTGACCTACTTGATGCCGGGAACTTGGAAGTATTTCCAAAGCTCGCTACCTGAAACTACGCTGCTCTAGCTTTGACACCCCTGCTGCCAGGTATTGCAAACTCGTTTGTAGAGCTTTTTACTATCATTGCACTTGAACTGAATCAATACCAAAGAATGCTAAGTATCGAAAGTACGCCGAGCATGTCGCGAAGATACTAGAACTTCTGAGGTATTGACTGGGTCGTTGACTCCGTTAATTCGGTTGATTACGGCTAAACTGCAGATCGTAGGTTCGATCACCGCCATTGCATATCATCCATAAACATTAATGTGACAATTTTTTGTGATTGTTCTTTAACCACTAGTGTTATATACTATCAATTTATATGTATTTATCACTGAATAGTAGAAGCGCTTTTGATATACATATAGGATCCTTGTAAAGATGTATTCGTCAAATAAATAAAAATATATTATATTATGTGTAGTTTATTTTATATAACTTTCTATCCATTGCCTACAAATAAGATTTTTCTTATTTGTACCAATTTATACAAATTCCCATACATGAATACCTAAATGTAATGACAACGTTATCAGTATTTTTACAAAAACAGACCGAAACTTGAGTAATGATTTCCTTTGCAAGGAACAATTTGCATGCTCAGAGGATAATTACTGCAGTTTCGAACATAATCATCAGAACCAATTCCATTCACTAAAAGTAACCATTTCAACTGATATGAAACGTATTAATAGTAATAATAATAATACATTTCCGATGATAATTTAATACATATTTAAGCGTGCAATGCCTAAAAGTTGAATAGCGAATCAACTGCACATTAAAATTTAATGTCCGCACTTGTAACCCTCATCATTTTCAATTAAATAGGTTGTTCAAAGTGAACCCTATGTGGCTAATATTAAAGCTTGTAAAAATTGGGATTATAGCTCGAAGAGTGGATAGCTTGACAAGTGGCACTTGGGTACAATTGAATTTTTAGAAACAGTAATAGATACCCCAATGGGTTTTTTAACAAATGTCGCGGTGCAGGCACAAAGAGACGAGTTCGTTCGCGGGGAGCGCCGGGTGAAGGGCCCATATTGGGGCACTTAAAAAACGCATCCGTAAATTAAAAGTAATTGTTCGCTTGTTAACTGAGAGGGGTCTGATCCGACTGACATGCACGATTTGTTTTCACGACTTCTTACCACGAATTTATGAATGGAAAATCCACACATTTAAAATACATATAGTTATATTCGAAAATACATAAAGAGTTAAAATATTTGATAAAGTTTATTTTGTCAGTAATAGTTATATACTTACCTCAATTACCATTTACCATGGTCTTGTCTCTCGGTAGACTGAAAGTTTTAAAGTTTAATTAGTTAGGCTATCAAAGTGACCGTGGAAAATGCGATAGGGGCTAAAAGTAGGCATTAGAACTTGGCCGAATATAAAAAAAACTGTTCCAAATATAAAAAAAAAATTGAAAGTTAGTATGTATTTACAAATAAGAGGAAACAAATCTGATATTTTTTGGAAAAAGTAATATTCAATTATTAATTTTTATGACCAAATTCGGTTTAATATAACGTTTGTGGGATGACATATTTTTTCCTGATCAATACGACAACAATAGCAATATTTTATGAAGCATACATCGACCCTATAAAACGCTGGCCGCTAATACGCGTATTGTTCTCCGGTGATAAGCAAATAGGCCAAGCCGGCGATGGGCAAAAAAGTGCGGTCATCGTGACATAAGGTGGCAATGTTCACAATTGGCGGCATTCAGACACCCCAGAGACAAATAATAGGTCCAGAGTCGCGCTGGCCCGGTTGACCCTGCCCATGCGCATAAATTATGCATAATCATATTATGTCGATGCGGGATCGGATGAGCTACATCGTTATACAACTGCTGTGAAGTACACCAATATTATATCAGTCGTACTCTTGTAATTAGTATGCTTTGACAGAAATACAATTTGAAACTCCTGAAGAAGTAAATAGAGGGCCTACTCCCGTTCGTCGAACAAGTACACACATCAAAAGTGTCTAGGGATCAAGCATTTTTATGCGGATTTCTTGAGATTGAGATGTGGCTTTGTAATAAATTTATGATTTTATAAATTTATATGGATCCTTTTTGGTGCATTTCATAATTTGAAACAGGAACTGTCAATCAAATTAGAGTAAAAGATGAAAATCAGCTGTCAATATTTTCCCTATAAAAACATACAACGCATTGAAGACATTATTAGTGCTACTGTTTCCCTACTACTGATTAAAACCAACGTTATTATGGAGCGGCGACGTCATTTAAGCAGGGAAGAAATGCTCAGAGCCGTGGGAATGATAGAAGCTGGTTCCCGGCAACGTACTGTGGCTTCAGCTCTGAATACAAGTCGAGAGTGTTATCAGTCGACTTTGGACACGTTACCGAAGCACTGGTACCGTGGCTGAGCGCCATGGAGGACGGTATCGCTGCACCACACGGAGTCAAGACCGATACATTCAAATCACAACTCGAAGAGCTCCAACAATAACCGCCATGATGTTAGCCGTGAGGCTTCATCACTCTTCAGGGAACTTAATTAGCGACCAAACAGTCAGAAACCGCTTGCATGAAGTGAACCATCATTCCCGAGGACCGCTAAGGGTACCACCTATAGCAATGCACAATCGTAGGATTCGATATCACAATGCACAATCGTAGGATTCGATATCAATGGGCTCTTGAACACAGAAATTGGGCAGAAGAACAATGGCGTTTCGTGTGCTTTTCTGATGAGTCTCGTTTTGGTATGAGACCGGATACAAGACGTATACGACACTGGAGAACCCCTGGACGCCAACAGCGATTAAAATCCTGCCAGGAAGTCCATCCTTATAGTGGTGGAACCATCATGGTATGGGCGGGTATTTGGATCGGCGGAAGAACTGAGTTGATTTGGATCAGAGGCAACCTCAACGCTCAAATTTATGCTGAGACGATTGTATCAGACGTCATCGTTCCTCTACAAGTGCAAATCGGTCCCTTATTTCAGTTAATGCATGATAATGCACGACCGCACACCGCCGCACACCGCCGCACACCGCAAGAGTTGTAAGACAGACTCTCGCTGCAGCTAACATCAATGTCCTACCCTGGCTTGCTCAGTCGCCAGACTTGAACCCGATTGAGCATGCATGGGATATGCTACAGAGAAGAGCTCTGCCGAATATGGAGGGTATCCAGTCGCAAGAAGACCTTTTTTTGTTGTTGCAACGAACATGGGCGGCCATTCCACAGCGTGATTTGGATGAACTCATTTTGAGTATGCCAAACCGATGTTCTTGTGTTGTTAGTGTTCGCGGTAGAAACACGGATTATTAATTGTTTAAGTTACCCAATAAAATTTTAAAGAAAACTGTTATTTCAGTCTTTTTTTCGAACTTTAATGTTAGTGGTTCAAATGTCAAAAATCCCTTCATTAGGAAAATGGCAAATTTCTTTATTAATGCAAAGGTGACTTGGTTTATCGTTACTGTAGACAAACGAAAACACTTTATTTGATGAATCCTTAAAGAAAATTTTAATTAATATCAATCAGGAGAAAAGTTATTGCAAAAATATATGTTGATCCCTAGACACTTTTGATGTGTGTAGTTACGTAAATTTTCTGTCGATAATTAAACATACTTGCTTTCCATTTAATGTTGATGGTATGGTATTCTAGTAACCATATTTTACAGTACAAAATACATGAATCCTATTCATACCATACTACGTTCTGCGTCGCTTTCACTCTTCCAAAGTTACACGAGACTTCGTGAATTTGAACCGCAGTAGGTCCCCCGTACATTGAGTTACTAATGCTTAATGTAAATGAGGACCGCTGTTTTAATAAGACCTGTTTGTATATTTTATAATGAAGAAACGGTAATATCAGGGTTGGGTACATTTTATTTACAATTCATACTTATTCTTAGCTTCTATAGTTGTTAAAAAGATTAGATTAGATTTATTTCGCGCTTAATACAAAATCACAATATTACATTAAATGCCAGATATAAGAATTACTATAAGATCGTCAACAAACGAATAATAGTAATAACATGCATAGAAACAATAACAAACACTGTCCCAGAGATTTATATGTTAAAAACATTTTGACTTGACCATGAAATAACTGCTTTTTCAATTAAAAATAGTTTAAAACAATATACTTAAATTAAATCATTAAAGTAAAATAATTTATATTTTGTGAGCATTACCTTGATATCAGATTTGGTGATGCCAAGCCCTTGCTATGTATTATATTGAAATGTAATGTAAAACTATTCCTCTAATGCTTCGCGACTTTCGCGAGGCCATCAAAACTTAAGACATTTTTTTTAGACACTTAAAAGCAGATTTTAGAACAAATGTAAATGGACAGTTAATAATACCTAGGATATCATTATCCCCTACGATACGATTTAGAAATGTGTAACCCATGTCGAGTACATTTCCAAATCTAAAACACGTGCAAACATCGTCTATTGCACATTAGAATCGTGCACTTTTTATTTTACCTAAAAAACATCCCTTTTTAGTGTAATCGTATCAAATTTTGTGTTCGTCTGTGCATGTATTTGAATAAACCCGAGGGCGGTAATCGCATCACAATGGGAACAGCATTAGAATGAATTAGAATTAGGCTCATTATCTAATTTGGTATGTAAAAATCAACACAGGTGCTCTACTTTACTAAAGGGAACGGAACGATAGCAGTGTTTCGATGATTAGAGAAAAACGTATTTAGAATGGTTATTTCATTTGAATGTTTCTTACAACTTGTTCTAATGATGTATTGTTAACTACAAATAGGATCAACATCTTCACGGAAATTTACCTCTAAATTACTCTTTTCAAATGTAATGAAAGTTATTCTCTGTCGTTATTTTTTGGTTGTAGCTTGTCCGACCAACAAAGAAACAACCAACAGTACATTTGAATAGAATAAGAACAATAACTACTTATCGAATTATTTCAAAATAAAACACAAGTGCAGCATTCTTTAGGAATGCAACCTATTCAATCCAAAACTACTTACTTATTCCCAATTTTATTCCAGATAATTGACAGCTATCTGATTAACATTAGAGCAGCTAATAAGTTTATTTTACTTTGTAATGCAAGCAAAACTTAAACGGGACATAGCAATTAGTAAAATAATTTCTCTTTACTCAAAGATAATATACCAGCCAGCCAGCCACAAAGGTTATGCTCGCACATAAACTTGTTCGTAAAGCAGATAATAACATCTTTAACAAAACCGTTTCCTTTCTGCGTAGTGTCTATAGAGGACAGGGCACGACTGGACCTTTTAATTTATTTCATTGATATTTTTTTTAATTAGAGCCCCACATTGCGGCTTAGCCGTCTTTTCACGGCCCATAATGAGATCGGCGCAGTTAAGTATAATGGGAGAACCATTTGCACAGTATGTACTAAACCATTGTGAGATAAGTACATATTTAAAGCCACTGCTCTTTTTGTTTCATCTGGTCTTTAAAAAATAATGGTGTTTAAAACATCTTCATATCAGGAACACGATTTTTTTGGTTGAACTAGCGTCACGCGCCGGCCCCAAAGTAAAAGCCATCTGCAACTAACCAATATTAGTCATTTGGACTATCTCACAATTCGGTGCGTAATAGACTTACGTGTAACTAAAGTGAGTTACTGCTATAATTCAGGATTTTGACGGAGTTTTTCATAACCGGAAAAAAGGATGCAGCATTAATGAATACAAGTCCTTACCAGCAAGGCTATTTTGAAAACCTCATTTTGGAAGTAAAGTTAAACGCCGCGACTAATGCCGTGACTTAGTAATTAAATAAACTAAGTCACATTTGATTTTTTCAATAAATATAAAATATAATTGTTGGTGGGTGAAGAAGTGTGTTCGGTAACCTGAGTGAGTTCGTTTCCGCATGAGTTCACCTGCCAGAACCGACCCGAGTGGGGACACACTAGCTTCAAGCTGAAGCACTCATCCCCAAGGACACGTCTTCCTCTTAAAAGTACCTTTCAGCTTCTCTGCTTACCTTGAGGGAACGCAAATATACAAAAACAAACATCCAATTACAAATTATTCCAAATGACTTGACATCAAAACATGAAAGTTGTCCTCGAAATTGAAACCTACGCACTTCATAATGTTATTATAAATGGTACGCATTCTTGAGAGAGAGTGGCTCGTTGGTGTAGGGCAAGCAATCCCCGCAGGGTCCGTGGGGTCAATTCCCACCTAGAAATAACGTTATTATTTTGCCACAAAATTGTTCTTGTTCTGTGCTCTTCCTGCCAACTGCTCAAAGCTAAATTACTCGTTCTGAAACCGATTAAATTGGTGGTAAGATGTCCCAGATATCAATGTAGGCTAATAATTGATTTCGACTTTTTGGCTAGTCTAGACTATTCGTTGTACTTATCTCTGTTTCTTAAAAGTTACAAAGTCATTACTCTTTGTTAAATTATCACCAGTTAAACATCTGAAGTCAGACAGATACAAACGAATATCTAGACTCAGTGTTTCCTGAGTTCCCGACGCGTGAGAGTCTATGGGAAGGTAAGCGTGTACAGTAAATGTATTATGTAATAGCAAAGTTGGAACCACAGCGGCCTACTTAACAATAGCTATCGAGCCGTGACAGCTGGTTGAATGGGAGCCATCTTATTCAGTTCTAAACAGTCGCCGAATGAAACAGGGTTTGGTGACATTACATGCCATCAAGGGAAGGGAATTCAGCTAAGTTCAGGGTGTAATACATAAACTGCGACAATATAGATTTTAGAGGGATATAGTAATTATTAGTCAGTTATTCAGCTAGCTTCTTTAATCGAAACTAGAGTAAATTTTGATTTTGTCTTTCGTGGTAGAGCAAAGATCCTCATATTTAAAAACGCAACCCCTTTTTTATAACCGTTGTTACTGAATTTCATGGTTTCTTTCATTTTTGGCGCTGTCGATTTCTTTCTTTATGTTACAGAACATAGCCTAGCTTGGCTCAAGCAGTGTTAAAGTATGTACCTAGGTACTCCATTGGGTGATTATGAATAATGAGGTTAAGTAGATAATAGTCAATCATCATAATTAAGAGTCATTTACAAACAAAACATTTCTGCATTAAAAATTACTCAGATCATGCGAATGGCTTATTCAAAGGCGAATACAGTGTAGTATTAAAAAGTTGTGGAAATGTTCAGTAATCAAAGTTAGGAAATTCTATCTCCTAGGCTTTGAATTAGTTCAAATTCTAATAAATAAATAAATAAATAAATAAATATGCGCCAGACAACACACCTCTTGTAATGGTCTCGAAGTAGGGATTAATATCCCTGTGTTACGAGGTACCACACAAGGAAATAAGCTAGGGGCGTCTCCCAGCACACCCAGACCCGAGTCAATTCAGAAAAGATCGGTTCCTAAATTGACCCGACCGGGAATCGAACCCGGGACACTACGGAAATCGAGGCGAGAAACCGTGCTACAGCGCACTACGCCAACCGTGTCGTCAAATAATAAAGCCGTTAGTTGGCGCCTCAACTGTTTCAGGAACCTCTAGTTTCACAGCGGTTTGCCGACGGCCGCAACACGCAATTTGACACCATTTTGTCGGCGAAATGAGAATCCAATACTTCTGTAACGTTATACATTTCCAATTAATAGGCCTTAAAATGGATTTTGCTATATTTGTTTGTTGTATCTCAAAGGTATCATCTACCTACTTTGATATGACTTGTTAGTGGCAAACTCTAATGATTACAAAGATGTTGACTTATTACTCTTACTAGTCATAACTATTAAAGTTTTGAGGTTATTCTTGCAAGTCACGCACGAGCGCGTGGCGACGTTTATGAAGGGGTATATAATTGAGCATTAAGTACCTGATTGTATAATTTGTAAAAACGTTACGTTACAATGAAATGCTGTAGCAAATGCTCTAGTCTATCTATAATTCTATACCAACCGATAGTTTGATTCCGTAAATTCACGGGCAGGGTTGAGTTTCCAGAACAATACTGATTTTGTGATTTCTCGTTGGTACTCTGATTGCTACCTAACCAAGTGCGTTGATCCCACAAGCATCCAGACCACAATCGCTAATAATTATCTGTGATACTCAGACTTATTCACTTTTTATGACTTGAAGGGATATTTTTACCCAGTATTAACCGCTTAATAAACACGAACTTATGTCTATCTGAAGAAGCTCAAAAATTGCAAAACCTATATGGAACAGCGTCGTTCTTGTCTAATTTAGCCTTTGGCCAAATGTGTCGTTTCCAGGCGAATATCGAGCGAGCCACAAATATCTTTGCAAAGTCACTCTTCTCCACCTAAAAATATCCAGTCCGTCACATGGCTTCGGATTTTGTGATGGAAATTTATGTAAATATTTAAATAAGATTTTATTTGTGAATAAATCAATATTTACCACTCGGGTTCGTCAGAAGGTAGTCCTTTTATGTATGGTACCCTTAATTTAATTAAAATAACTAAAAGAAGATTACACTTTTTGACGAGGAAATCATAAGAGCAAGTACAGAGGCGTTCATATCAACCTTCACAAAACCATTGCAAAATGGGTCTTATGTTAGCAGCATAAGGTGCCCCTGTGTAAAGGTTGACACGTGAACGCCTGTGTACCTACTCGTATGTTAATTCAAGCAAAATACTACAATTCAATTAAGTTTTTAAACTCCAAAATATCTAGCGAAATTGACCTTCACTTATTCTAGCCCTTGTGGTATACCCTGACCCTGAGTGAGATCAGCAGGGCTAAGATGCGCACCAGGAGAAAAAAAATCTCGCGCTCAGTCCATACGAACTGGGCGAGATAACACTGCACACGTTACAACATCTTCGGGCGCGTCTTAGTGCAACAGGTGCCTTATTACAATACCTAATAACTTGTCAGTTCATTCCCCAAACTGAGCATTGCGAGTAATTTTGTAATTTAATCTTTCATTTCCAGCCAGTCAGCGGTTACCTGGCACAAACACATCTTCTAGGCTAAAATTTACTGACGAAATTGTTACTCTAATTTTGGAGAATTAACTTGAATGGATATAAGCGATTAAAATAAGGTCCCTGGTGGCGCATCATTGCAGGCCGGGCTCTTCTTGCCCACACACGGCCTTCACAAGGACCGCGGAAGTGTCAGCATAGTTCAAGTGTTTTTGTGGCCTTTGCCTCAAGGCAAATTCAAATGCAAATAAATGATGTCAATTTCAAAATTGACATCATTTATTTGCAAGAATTACTATTCAGAAGCCAGCGACTATCGTTTTGTAGCCATCCGTAGGCGTCGATAACTGCTTTCTGAAGGGGTTGCGTTTGAAGTACAAAATGCTAACCAGCATATTCATTTGCAGGGTCAGCGTGCCTGGCTATGCAGGCAGCCTGGCGGCGGCGCTGCCCGGCGCAGGTGCAGCAGCCTGGGAGCGGCTCGGCGCAGAGCTGGTGTTGTCTGCGATGGTGACCGCCGCCTACTTCGCCGCCATGGACCGCCGGTGGACCGGCGCGGCGCCCGCATTGCTCGGCGCTGCTTACTGCGCTGCTAGTCTCGTCTCTGTGAGTATACTGGTAGTTTTGTGGCAAGGTGCTTTACATCTGTTTCTTCAACAGAAATGCGCCTCGGCGGCCAAATGGTGAAACCTCCAGGTAGAAGAAGAATGATTCAAGTCACCGAGTGACAAATATGATAAAACGTTTTACGAGATGGGGTGCCCCTGCACCAAGTAGACTGGGGCGCCAAAAGCCAAATACAGAGCTCGAGAGGTGCCGAGAGCGCTCAAAGGGGCGCCAATACAACAAAAATCCGCCATCGCTCCTGCGCGTTTTCAAAAAGTTTATACCTTTGGATATCGGAAACCAATCTGGCTCGGATCTGTCCTGGACAGGGGCTAGGCCTCCAATGAGTGCCCCAACAAAACTAATACAAATTCCAGATGTGGTATGTAATAACGGAGGCTTATTACAGTTCGTTCGGACACCTGGCCGTCGTGCCATCTGCCCAGACAAAAGAAGGTGCGAGCACAAAAAAACGCTCCGGTATTCCACAGTGTCTATTCGTAAGCACGCTCGGATTTACTAAGAATCTGATCACCTGGAGCTGTGAATGGTGTAAGTACCTATATGAAATAAGCTTGATGAACAGACATCGAGGCAGCGGTGGCGAATTAACATTATTTTGACTGTAAACGCGATTTATTATTTTAAAAGGAATTTTGGAACACAAGCAAGACTGAAATGCAGAGAACGGATGACCGAATTCTTACCTTTGTTTGCTGAACAATGCAAGGCATTTATTTATTTATTCACCTATTAAATGTAATACATAAAGTGATTTGAGTATCTAAATGAAGTAGACACTTAAATTACTTTAATTACTGTACGAGGAGAAACCATAACACAAAAGAAACCCGTACTTGTGGCCAAATGTATTGTATATTTTTACAAGTTTGGTGTTCAAAATAATGGACATTATGCTTGCTACGAGGTATATTATACCGCGCGCGCCCGCCGCAAGAATGAAACGCGTCGAGAAATCTGGGGGCCTACTTTGGAAGAGTAAATAGGACACAAACGAATATGTATATGAATAGGTTTCATATAATTATTTTGTACAATAAAACATGTTTATTAGAATACCAAAAAAACAACATCAATTTCGAACGCTAAGTATGTTTTTTAGACGATCGAAAATTGACGTTTCAATTTTCCCATACATTTCTGCATTCTATAGAAGCTGCAGGCCTGCAACCGCGGCGTCAGTTCTTAGCTTATCTAACTATTTCCTTCGCAGTAAGTCAATCTTCAAAGATCCGTTCGGCATATTTCGTTGAAAATTTTGAATCCAACGTGAAAAGTGGCAGACTAAAATTACTGCAAACACGAAACACTTAGACATGAGTTTGTAATAAGTAGTTCCTTGGAATCGCAAAGCACGGTGCAAAAATACGGATTGAAATGGAGAGCACACAAGGATCGTTTTTTTTGTAATACATTGCAAGGAGAGCGTAACAAAGGACTCAGGTAGTCCTGCAGCTCCAGGTAGCTTATTGTGGAGTAATTGTTCGAACGGGATCTTCGGCTCAATGCCTGTTTAGGGTTCCGCACCTTGACTGTGGAATAAATAAATAAAGTAAAACCGGCTCAAAAAGTTGATCGTCTGTTTTATATAATAATATATAAGTTTAAAAGAGTAACTGCTGAGTTTCTCGCCGGGTCTTCTCAGCAAGAAACAACTCCGACGCGGTGGTAGAGTCGCATTATGTCTGTATACTGCCTATTTACATACCCATATTATTATGGTATTTATGTCTATTATTTAGTATATTTTGCTGTAAATTTGACGATTTGTAAGTACTGATACAGTCTATTTGAATAAAGTTATTTGAGTTTGAGTTTGAGTTTATTAGCAAAAACTACAAGTTCGAGGAAAAATCAGAAAAAAAACCTACACGAAGATCATTGTTACCTGTTTAGCGAAGTAGTTTTAAACGCCTGGTGTGTGCCGCAAAGAGTAGCGGGTGCGATACCGGCCGGCATCTGCGTAAAATGGATAGTTTCGAAAAAGGTATTTTTGCTGGGTCCAGTGGTTACTGGTATCTTGGTTGTTGCCGAATTTCAAACCACAAAAAAAAAGCTTAGTTTAGAAAATAGGCAAAACAATGAGTTTTGCCTAGTTTCTAAACTAAGCTTATTTTTTACTTCTAACATTCAAACGGCGACGCTGACTCATATAAAAAATAGTTTTCCACTAAAATATTTAATAATTTGGCACTTAAGGTGAAAACAATGTTGAAACAACCTGCTTATAACTAAGTAGATATGATTGTAAGAAGCTCTCAGAAACCAAGTCCTACTCCCACTTGTCAGTATTTTTTGTCGCATTCTCTCGATCGTTTCCGCCCTAGTCCGTGCTCTGAATGAGAGCTCGAAATTCACCTCATATTATACGTTTTCTCAGCGCTTTTGTTGTGTTTCCATACATTGAATACACGTGGGAGCATATTGAAAAAAAATTGCGTTTGATTTATGAAAAGGGGATGGCGTCGCAGAAGTTCAAACAATAATCCTAAGACACCATAAAGACGACTGTGTCTTACAAAACATTTCCTGGTACGATGTCCTTAAGTGATGGTTAAGGGAGTGTCCATATTTAGACAGCGCTTTGGCTAAACTACCATAGAGTTTGGAGTAGGTAGTACCATTAACTATTTTCATTTTTGTGATATGATGTTTTGAAAACTAAAACCCTCATCTGGAGAGTTGAAGTTGTCTGAGTGCAGTTATATTCGTAAATGCACTGAAATCGTGAAAGAGCAATAGAATTGATTCGCTGATAAAATTGACTATTTCCTGCGATATTCTAACAAATATAAATACAAGCGTAATGAAATACCTATCCTTATTATTTTCCTGCTGTCGTATTGTAGTGTATTATTTTCTACTGGTCGTCCGCACATATTAAGCGAGTTCATAGCAGTAAAAGCTCGGCTTATGCTGGTAGTGTTAAGCTCTATCTCTAGATGACTGTACCCGAATTTGATATCATGTCAACGAATGAATTTATTTTACAGTCGGTTTTCATATTTCAGATGCCATCACTAAACCCAGCACGGTCTCTGGGTCCTTCGTTCGTGCTGTCACGCTGGGACAGCCACTGGGTGTCCTGGGTGGGCGGCGTGGGCGGCGGCGTGGCCTGCGCGCTGCTGCACGAGTGGGGCACGCGCCGCCCGCGCGCCGGCTCCCACTCCCGCGCGTCGTCTCCTCGCGACCTGGACGACATCGACAAGCCCTCCTTCCCGCACCACTACCGCCACGCCAGCACCTACTGCGCCGCTGCTCCGCGCCCCGACACGTCAGAACCGCTGTACTCCGGCACCAAGTCGCTGTACTGCCGGTCCCCCCCGCCCGCCAGACACCCGCTGCACAGGTCAGCAGATGGACACCCGTGCTGCACGTAATTATGAGTGTTCTAATAGCCTAGCGTTTAACAGCCTAGGTTGTATTGGGCGGCTTGTAACAACTTGTAATATGGTGAAAGCTTTTCAAAGGCATTAGGATTATTTTTAATCAAGTGCACTAATTTTTATTCTTAATAGTATTACCTGAATGCTTATTTATAGTGGTTTCCATAACTGTAATATTATGAATCTCAATTTACAACACCTTGTTAGCTTTATTATGTTTGCACAACTAACACCCGAGCATGATTGGATGAAATCAAAAAAAGCACCTGATGCACACTTGTTTGTTTAAAATTAAGTTCATTCTAACCTCCGCCGTCACGGATTAATTTAACTTTATCATCTCTGTTATCATCACTCAGTTTCCCTAAATAACATTATTTAACAGACAACACCACAAAGTCACCACGAATTGTGAATATCCTCAATCGTTTTTTATATAGTCATAAAAAGTTTGTGGTTATGCCATAACAAATTTTCTATTATTAACTCAAATTATCAAAGCACATTTTCTTTATCCAGGTCCCAGTCAGTATACAGCAAAGGATCCGCCGCGACCGGCGCCGTGACCGCCACTAGCGCGGTGGCGGGCGGCGCGCTGGTCGGCGCGCAGTCGCTGCTGCTGCGGCCGCACGCGCACGCGCACCTCCACAACCAGAACGCGCACAACGCGCAGCGGGATCCTGCGTATGGCGCCACTGGGGTCAGGCCTGGACCTGCTGGTATGTTTGCTTTTTAACGGTATTGATAGACGAGCAAATGAGGGGCGAGTCCGTGAAAGTAATTTCTACAAGTTTGAAATAATACGGCTAATTTAGCTAAGGTCGTATACTAAACAACATTCTGAATATTTTGTAGTGAGTATTGGAATGAAAAGAATGCAGTACCTATAATAATTCCTAATTGATCTTATAAATGCCACTGCCGGGTAAAGGTCTACAGTCTACAGTAATATAGAAATCAAGCCTTCGCAACAATTGATTGGTTCTGGAGAATATGGCTTTATTGCCACACTTGCCGTATGCTGGCAATTGGCGGCCGTTTCGCTAATTTTGCCTGTCCTAAGATTTGAACCTAGGTCTGGATCTCGGGTCGAACGCTCTCATCATGCTGTGTGTGAATTTTCAACCATTAGCACTGAGCCAGCGTGCTGTCGTATGGATTGTATCACCTTATAATACCTCAGAAGGTAACAAGGTCCGGGACCCGCGCGGGTTTCATCGCGCACGCAGGTTTTTCACACCCGCCACCGCCCCGCTTGCGTTTGCGCTAAACGCGCAAGGACGCGGGGGGAGGGACAATCCCGCTTCCGTGATAAATCTTGCTCCTTGTAAAAAACACCCTAAGTAGGTACATTCTTATGCTGTTTTCAGTCTGTGTGGAAAAGTTTTGCACCAAAACTCAATGCTTGTTTTTTGCAGGAGCAGCAGTCCCAGAACGCCGAGAATCAGTGTACAGCGCCGGCGCCGCCAGCGCGGGCGCCAGCGTGTCGTCGGCGGGCGCGGCGCGGCGCGGGCCGCTGCCCTCGGACGACAGCGCGTACGGCTCCGGCACGTACCGGCCCTACCGCCCGCACGCGCACCCCCTGCACCCGCCCCTGCACCCGCCCCTGCACACGCCCCCCGACCACTACTAGCGACGCGCCTCGCAGCACAACATTGCGCTGCTCTTTGACGTTTGAAACGTCTGACTCTTGGTGTCTTAAGGCTGTTGCTAGTTTAACCTGACACTGTTGAACGAGTGTAGCTTCTGTGTTTTCCACGTATGGTTGTGTTTAAATGGGCGCATAAATAAAAGATGTCCTTGCCTTCAAACAACCCTTACAAGCCCCTGCCAATAAAAAAATACCTACAACGCCAAGTTATGAAACGTGAGTCACTAAAGACAGTGCCGGACTTCGGAAAAATAAAATAAAGTTAACAAAATGTTTCCTCCGAAATTAACACATTAGACACAATATGACCCAAACTCCAACCGAGAAAAATGCAAAAACGGAATGTTTTAAAAATGTTTACAAGTAGTATTCTTGTAGCAAAAATTAATGACTTCGGTTCGTGCGACTTTAAGTGCCAAAGTGAACTGTTGCAGACGATTTTCTAGTTGTAATGTTTGTTCCCTAAGTAGTTAGACGATTTTATAAACGTGAAGAGTGCAGGAGCTTGCTTGCACTATATGCTAGGGATGTACGAGTATATCGCAACTTCTGATATATTATAAGACTTAAAAACTATTGGTATTTTTAGCTGTGTTTAATGTAGTTCGTTGGTTTACCGAAATAATAAAAATAACCAATTCTTACTGATTCACCTATTGTAAGCACAACTCCATAATGTACGCCCTGCACTCTTGATTGCCTCATTGTACAGCTTTAGGTAGGTAGATAAGTCCGTTTTAAATACACTGTTTTAAAATTCACTGTATTATTAGACTTATGAAAATATTATAATACAAAACCAAATAACTTTTACCAGTAGTATTGTGATATTACGAATCTACTAGTAATATGCATAAATATGTCTACTTTAATACCTTAAGTCTGAATTTCTACTGCTTAGCATTTCTATCTCTTTTTTATTCTTCGTTTTGGATAAAAATAGACTGATACAACGTAAAAGCAGTTAAAAATAACTTAAACATGTCTATGTACCGTTTTTAACATTTTTTTTTCAAGTTGGATGACTGCACCTCTGTACTTTGGAATCTGTTCTGTTTTTGCTTTTCAGCGTACGAACACGCATCACCTGTGCGCATCACACTTTTGTTAAAGTGAAACCAGTTTAGTGCAGTCGATCACACATACACTAACCTAGCATCTAGTTAGGAAATTACCTTTACTGAATTAGTTTTAAGTGGTACAACTATCAAAAAGTTTGTGCTGTGGTCGACTGAAGACCTCGGTACTGATTGTTTTATTAAAATATTGAATATTTTCCACGTGGACCAAATAAAAAATAATTAGCCAAAATCTAACGAAATGAAATAATTGTACCTGTTTGTAATTTTTAACTATTTCTTATTTACTTAATACCCGCATTGTAAGGTCTATAAGCTAGGAATAAGTTTAGCATAGTGCCATACTTAATCTACAAACTTCCATTTTGATTACTAAGTCTAACCAAAACATGTTTTGGCTACATTCCGAGTTTTATTGGACTATCGAATTAATAATTTATCTTTATCGACTATTCGCTTCAAATACCTGCTCTGCCTGGCCGGATAGTGGTACCTACTGGCTGAGCTTTATTTGTGTATTTTTAACAGTATCTCTGCATGTCCATTTGTAAACAAACAAGACTCAGAACCTTTATTTCCGACCATAATCACTACATATTAGATTTTCTATTTATGTTTAAGGAGTAGCATTGTTGTTAATAATGTAGTAGGTATAGATAATTGTACATAATTCTTCATCTCTCTTTTGCTGACAGAGAGGACCTGTGGCTTTAAATCAAAAGAAAATAAAACAGTCATCACCCAGCTCTAGGTTTTACTCTAAAACAAAAAAAACGTGTATTAATTTTATTCCCAGTGAATGTTAAATCTGCTCTAAGGTTAGTTTAGGTTTAGCCTAAAAATACTTTGACTAAAGTAACCATCAGTAATTTATCACAATGGACTTTATTCGCTATGATGATGGTTTCAGCGGCATAAATAAACAGAAATATTAAAAGTGTTAATTAAACCTCGTATTTTATTTTAGATCCCTAAAAATAAAAATTTCAGTTACAACACCCGATTTACCAGTAATTGTATCGCCTCACCCCTGCATCGTGTTATCAAGAAAGCTAAATGAATCCCACTACAGTGAACATATAAATGGTCGTTTGGACTCTGAACCATAACTTTTCTGTGACAGTGGCAAAATCGGTTACCTATCGTCATAACACCCTGTTTATCGATATTATCGATGCAACCAGATGCGGTAAATTGTATTGTTGTTTCTATTGTGTCTACTATGTCGACAGACGACAACAATATCATTAGCAATTTCTTGTGATACAATTGTGGCATATGAACATTGAACAGTTCTTCTGAAAATGTGTAAAGGGAGATCCTCCTAGGGTAAGTTTTTTTACTTGTTTAGACATCCAAAGTAATTTTTTAACGCAGGTAGTCGGCCTTAATATTCTTTTTTTACCCTTAACAAAACTGTCTAGTTTTTATTAAAACTGCGTAGGAAATATCATTTATTTAACCTCGAAGTTAGCTACTAGCTGGCAACTCGGTAAGTAGATCAAGTCATCGCATTTACTTTTTAAATAAAAACACGCTACATTTAAATGAAGGATTTAATTCAATCAAACAAAATTGAACTAATGCTAGCTGTCTTAGGATTTAAAATGAAACAGAAGCCTGGCTTAGTTACTTACACGTAGGCATCTACACAATGTTATAGAAGCACATTCGCTTTATGTGCTCAAAAGGTGCAATTCATTATAGTTTGCGTTAAATATCACTATGACATCCCTCTTTTACATGTTCCTTTCGACACGAGTAATGTAGAAAAAAACGGTTCTGGATATATCAAGCCACTTTTTGAAAATCCTTGAAAGCAGTTACAATTATTATTAAAAAAGGATTGTTTACTTGGATTTAAAATGCTCTAACAACAGGAGAGATTTCTAATACACGATGATTGACTCAGCATCTTAGAGAAGCTAATAACTTTAATACCGTGTCACATTACTTTCGTTGAAGCTGTGATTGATCATAAATTATTTAGCTAAACATAATGCAGACTGTACAAGCATCATATTGTTGTTGTTAATTTTAATACTAGAAAATATATAAAAAAACAATACTTTCAAATACCTACTTCAAAAGAAAGATCTACTAAAGAAATAATTTACAATAATTATTCGTACTTATCAACCATGACACAAATCAATCAGTACTTACGAAACACTAGTATGTAGTTATCCGTGAGCACTTCCTCTCAATGACCGTGAAGTGGCTCAATACAGTACAATTTATTTTAAAAAAAATTGCTCTGTTACAAGGCAACTTGAAAGAAGAATTTTAGTACAAATTTACAAAATACCCTTCTCTATCTCATGAATGATTCACAATGTACCCATATAAATAAATAAAAGTTATGTTAAAAATATTACATAATTATACGCATCGAATCCACAACAAATAAAAAATATTATAATTAGTATTATTTAGGAAGGACTCGAAACAGAACAAGTACACTATAGTTATTTTTGAGATCTAGATATGCCCGAGTGGGAATCATGCAGACTAACCATCCTCGATCTCTATCCATACGTACGAAACAACCACGGAATTATGAAAGTAGCCCTACTTCGACATCAGTAAAGTATATTAGTGTTAACAGTTCACTTTCTCGGGTAAGTGGAGTTTGCCTATGTTTATTAAGAATGCAAAACAAAGTCAGTTTAGAATTTCTAGAGTGGGGCTCATATACAGATAGGTTTTAGGTATCTTATTAGAAAATTGATAGTTTCTATTCATTTTAATTGATAGTCGTTGATGCGAGTGGGTTTTTAGTCCGAGTATTTATGCCAATCTCAAATGGCTTTAATTTAGGTATGAACCTAAACATTTAATACGGTCTTGTATATGAATACAAGACCGTATTAGAACAGGGGTTAACTTCGAGTCTGGAAACGCCACCAAATTTAATACTATGCTCAAAACACGGAATGTATAATATTTACAATGTTCAATAAAAGGCAGGCACTGAATCCCTCACTCGTCACGTCTCACTCCCTTCGTTCTAATCTAAGACTTAGATTTAGCACAGGCTCACCGAATTCCCCGAACAAACACAATTCACAATAAAATATTTTGATTGCATCATATTGTAAACACTCTGCGCATTATTTATCGCATACAATACATACATTAAAAGGACATTCAACTAAAAAGCGAAATACCTACGCCAAACTTTTATAAAACCATGTGAATTTACATACTTGCACCCCACTACTTTTTAACCAGTACAAAACAAATTGGCTATTGAGAGTAACAATTAAAACTATTCTGTTCAAAACCTACTTACTTTGCCTTATTTGTGTTCTTATAAACCTTTCAGGGCGAAATTATTATTTGATACATTTTTAATTTGTGCGTCATTTTACAGAAATTAATTCAATTGTTAACTTTGGCTAAAGAGTACAAATACCGGGATTATCAAGACTTACAAAAACGATAGGTATGGTATACTCAGTGAAATGTAGTAATTTGTTAAAACCGCTGAATACTGACCGTTTGAGTGATTAATAAGTATGGTGACCTTGAAATTAAAGTTACTTAGTTAAATCAATGTCATTTTCACTTAGATAGTTTCTACATCACTTAGTGAGTATTCCATATCGCTTTAGAAATTATTTGATAATCACCTGGTACAAAAGAAACTTATCTTTAAAAAAGTAGTTTGAAAATGTGTGGCCGATATTTATTTGCTACAATTTCATTAGAAATAACATTTCGTGTCGCACAATTTCATCCGGAATAACGGTTAATTTGCCATAATTAACATAAAACTCACATAAATCATTTTCACCAATTTCACTAGTCATAAGCTAGCAAATTACATTATTTTCGTATTACACAATATTGTTTGCCATACATTGCTTTTTAAATTGGGTCTTTTCGCTACTGCCCCCCGATTCAGAACAAAGTTATCGACCGATCCGGTTTTTTTCTTTTATTTTTAATATTTTTTTAAAGTAGGGTAGGTTTGAACTTATTTGGTTTATGAAAACTTAGGGCCTTTTTAATAAAATATTGATTACTACCGCTTAACGGATCATTTACTATAATTTAAACAAATTTACCGAATCGGTCGATAACTTCCTTCTGAATCGGGGGGCTGGTTCATGGATGTAGCTTCGATCGAGAACTGAATCATTATGACAAGTAGCACTTAAGGCACCTAATTATTTAATTATGACAAATGACAGTTAAGGCCAATTCATTGTTATGTCATACGTTACTCTTATTTATATAAATGAGAAGAGTGCTAACACTGCTGACGAATATAATGAACAACGAAACAATGCCAACAGATGAACAAACTGCAACGTAAGTAGTAGTACAAGTTTTACAAGCTTTTTTACATATGAATATAATATACATACATACTTAACAAGGCTAGATACACACATAGCTACCTTTTGTTGCTGATCGTACCAAAGTGGCCAGGCATTTTAATAAATGGTTAACCAGTGGTAATTGTAAATTGTAATTGTTCTATTTAAGAGCGTTAGCTAGGGGTGAATCGAAAACGTTGCGTTTTAGTAAGATTTTCGTGATTATTTCATTGAATTGAATCAAACTTAAATTTTTGCTCTATTATTGTGTGCATAATTCTATTCAAAAAGACATTGAAGTGTCTAAAATTAGGTAATCGCCAATTATTTGCTAAATTAAATAAAAAACACTATTTTTTTGGAAAAATTGATCAGACACCTAAAAATTTACTTTACACAGTTAAAAGTTATAATTATGAAATCAAAAGGTGCATTCAATAATGGAGACTTAATTCGAATTCAGCTAAATAATCACAAAAACCTAAAAAAAAATGCGACGTTTCAAACGACAAAAGCAAACCCTCTTAATAGCAAAAGTTAAGAAAATATGACACTAACAAATCCCTTGTTCACCAAATCTTTTATGTAGGTAGCCGTCTATGTTGGTCTTTGGTGTAATTATGTTTATCAAATAATGTGTTATTATTTATTATGTTTGAAGGTATAAAAATGTGCTTACTTAGTCATCAGCTTTACTGATTTTGAAATAATGAATTAGTTTAGTTATAAAAAATTGAGCTTTTTCTCTTTTATCTGATTTATCAGAACAAATACATGTTTTTCAAAGCCGTGACATATTCTTGTTTTTATTACACATTATACACTACAACACTTTGAACAGATCAGCATATTTCAAATCTTTTTGCAAGTTTTTAAAAACTCAATCAATAGATAGTGTACCAAGATACTCGTTGATAAATATTAGTCTACACAAAATAACACTTAACTAGAGATGAATTAACTTATTAGAAAGCCTCGTCACAGTGAAGCAAATAAGAGCAGTTGGTCACCTGTTTGGGTCGCTAGAGAACATACGGCACGTAATAAATTGAATACAGGTTTCATTTAGTCCCGGAATACCAATCTTGGTTAGTATACTTAATCTTAGTCCACATCTTGGTCTGTAACGTAAAAATATCCGTGAAAACATTCTTAACACCGTTATATCTAGGTTGATCGAATGTTTACCTTGATCGAATGCATAACATTAGTTGACATGAAATTATAACTGATTTATACCATTCGCAGTTTGGAAGGGTTTTTAAGTCCAGTGCAAATGGCGATAACTTACGACTTTTTAATAACTGTGTAACATCTACAGCAGCAACAGTAGTTCAACAGAAACTGAAATTGAAATCTAAGGAACGGCCTTTAAACAACCCACATTGATCGAATTCCTTGCTAAATGACAAAGCCACAATTTCATAAAACTAGCATGTCACTAAGAAAGAGGTATAAAAATCAGTCGGATAATCATTGAAAAAGAATTGCAGTTGCCTATTTAGCAGGGAATAAGGGTGCATCTTAATTTAGGCGAGCTTTTTGCTAGCGTGCGTGACCCTTGCTTCTGCCAAGTGTAAAATGACCACAATGTCTTCATGGGCCGATCTCTTGTGTGGGGACTTACTGTTTTCACTTCTTCATAGATTTATTTAGGTAGTCGCTTGCGCTTTTCTTACCCTTATGTTACGCACGTCGCGTCCGAAAGTTTTATACCTACTTACATCGTGACGCTATATAAATCTTTGAAAAGGTATGTCTGGTACCGTCAACCGCACCAACAGGTAAGCTGAGAAAGCTCAGTTTATAGCAGCAATGTTACGTTAAAGTTGACTATCTACCTATCATCTAGTATTCTTAAACTTTACTTAAAATTAAACAGCCCTTTTATAAGTAATATCTATCTCCTTGTTCTACTGCCTTATAAAACGAGACTTAGTCTTAACACTTCTTCTTTCACACCGATCTTAATCAAGCAGCGAAATCGTTTCAAAAGTCACAAAATGATTTTTTATACAATTACAGACCTTACGGTTAAAAATAATAATTTTTGAAATGAATTTTTTTTTTGTTTTCAAATCTCACCAATGAAAATATGAAATAATCATGTTAAGATTGAACTATTGAGAATCAGTATAACATGATCATCCAGAATTCGCTGCTGGCCATTACTTCTCGTCCAGTAACCACAACTAGAGCGTAACACTGCAAGCATTGCTATGAACTTGTGTTTGAAGTCCAACTGGTTGACTATACCTCGTACGCAACTGGTCATTCAGCGCTTTATTTATTGGCACGAGCTATATAAAAAAAATCTATGTGTATAAAACCACGAATATTGCTAGTTTACGAAGAGTAATGTACGGAAGTTGCGTATCGCGTTCGCCCCGGGAGGCCGAAGGTGTGAAGCGTGCGGGTGCGCGGCGGGGGGAGGGGTTCAGCACACGCAGCCGCCCTCGCTGCCTTCCTGCTCCGAGCCCATCGGCGACTGGGATTGCAGGTCCACAGCTGCCACCATTGTTAAGGAATCTCATCGGCAACATACGATTTATCAAAACTCTATGGAACCCCGAAGTGGGGGACAGTTGAACAAATTATATGTATTGTTTCAGAGGCAGTATTTTTTATTTTCCATCGAGCAAAAGCTTACACCAAAACGTCTAAATAAAATTGACGATTACTTCTAAGATTATGATAGAGGCACATCACATGAGTGAATAAACAGAGCATAGACAGTCTCAATAACCGCGTGTCACTGTGACAGATGACACTACAACGTGCGCGCGTGAACAATGGCGGGCTCGTCGCGTACGGAGAGAAACCGGTTCATACAGGGTCGGCTAGTGGTTAGGTTGAAGCTTTATCTCTGTTTCGTTTATTCACTTACGCGATAAGAGGATCGTGAGTACATGAACAATAATTACTACGAGAGTACTAAAGCATAACGCAGTTTGTCATTTCAATTGTTACTTAGACAGAGTAAATAATTTAAATAGTTGCAATACATAGATAGGTACTTAATAAACTTTTAATAAGTAGTTAGGATTGTATCTGTAAAGAGGCAACTTATGCTGCTGACTTAAGACCCATTTTGCAATGGTTTTGTAAAGGTTGATGTGAACGCCTCTGTACAGTCTGTACATAAAGTAAATAAAATTCATAATAAATATTTAATTTTTTATTCCGAATTTCAGGCAGCGTGATGTTAACTTACTTAAAAATTATCATAAATGTCGCTTATTAAAATAAAATCATAAGGTTCGCGTTTTATATTGCCTACGATATTTTTGTTCACCCAGATCTAAAGCTTTTTGCACATATTCTTATTAGGCTTAAGCAATAAAAATCATATGCAATATAAAACCATCGAAAATGTAATTATTATTTATCTGTGTAATTTTTGTCTATCGTGAATCTAAAAGTAAAATCGGTCAACGAATAAATAAACAAGCTGCAAGTCTATGGCAAAAACTTCACCATGGAATAAATTTATATAAATCTTAACATATTTATTTATAAAAATAATTTATTAAATAAGCATTATATTAATAATTAATTCTCAAATATTAACTACAACTGAGGACATATGCTATAGAAATCAGTATGTGTAAATTGCTTTAACAAAGAATTTTAACAAAGCATTAGGAATGATAGTTTGTATGACCATTCAGATCTCGTTTATTAGGAAAGTGACGAATTAGCACGACGAACTCTTACTCATACACTGAGAACTAATTTGTCACATCTTAATAGACGTGATACAAAAGATGAAAATATTAACCAATTTTTTTATAACTTCATAAGCTAGCAGTGATAATCTCACTAATCATTATTTACGATTTAAAGTAACATAAGATTTCACTCTTAAGCACTAAGTAAATAAATAATACTAATATACGGGACCTCGGAACATCTCACAAGACATACATTAGTCGAAAACGGCGTTTCTTTAAGCAGTAGGAGTAAATCAGTAAATTTTAAACCTTTTTTTTATCCTTCCATTATAATATTCATGTCACTTGAATATTGCTTTTCGTTATTTTGCCTTGTTACCCTAAAGCGCCGAATTAAGCATATTAAAGTGTTGTTTTCAATTATTTTACGCGATTGAATTATTAAATGGTTACATCTTTCTCTGGTCACCTGTACTTCTGTGAAATGTCCCGCAGTCGCGTGCTATCTATATACAACTCAGGGTAGTTTCCACATCACTCTCTGCCTATTCGACCACAGTATACATTATCCAAAAGAAATTGATGAGATCTCCAACGATTTCTTAAATGTTATATTAGAAACGTTTTTGAACTGTCAATTTTACGCGTTATATAACAAAACACAAAAATTCACATGTATGAATACACTGTGGCAGAAATCGGATACGCTCATCGCATACCGTCTATACATAATATACATACCCACGCTGTATGCCAATTCAATAGCGAAACATACGCATGTGCACGCCTTCTGTCATTTACTTATCGAATCCTACACAGAGATAGATCATTAGTCCCACGTTTTTTAGAACATCTAGTAATTTCTGTAACACTCGTTCCGTTAGCCAATTAATCACGCTATTGATATTCACTGGAAACTATTTTAAAGAAATACCACTAGATGCAACTGTTCCATGGAACTGATGAGAACGTTAAGTTTCACGAATATAAATGAGCCATTTATAAGCGTTCTTACGACCCAACAAAAAAAAACAAATATTTGTTTAAAATGTATGATAATCACCAATTTATATCCGTGCATATTTAACTTATTTCACATGGTGTTGCAAGACCGAAAAATTCCGATATGAGCACCATATAAAGTTACCCACGAAATATTTGCACGAGCGTTTTTATTATACAAGTATTATGGCCTTCAGTGATTGGTAAGGGGAAAAGTAGTTTAACAATTATGAAAATATTTCGTAATGGTGCCGCTGCGTTGTCAAATTATAAATTTCTTTTCTTTTTAAGCTTGACAGCAGTGCAACCACTATAAAGCACACTCCAAATAGACAAACAACAGGACAGGTGGTACGAACTACAGATATGAATAACATAATTTCACTTGGTACCAAGTAATTGCGAGTAGAAGCTGTGTAAGGCCTAAGTGATTCGTGTATAATGTCTATAAGATAACCTCTGTCGTATTTATTTACATCATAAGAAAGAGCTTTCGACAATGTACTTTAGTTCTAACTATACATAACGAACGGTTCGTACCGACCACAGATATTGCTTGATTGGGCCTACAGAGGGCGTCACATGAGGTTTCAGTCTTAATCGACTTACATTACATTACATTTCGATTAAACTATCTCGTCCAGAAGACTCTCGCGTTACCTTAAGCGAATTTTATCGTGCTTTTGTGTACAATATGCAAAAATATACTACAACTATTTTAAAATGAACAATTTACGACTCATTAAGAAATGTCTAGTTCAGCAAGCTTCGCAAGTTGCATGTGACCCAATTTATATTTAATCACCGTACTTTTTGTGGAGTGAAGATCAAATTAAAATAGTTGTCAATATCGAAGTTCATAGAAAGTGTAAACTAAACGAAACACGGATTTACACTAAATCTAATATCACCGTAGAGACACACAAAAGCACATTAGTACACGTTCGACCAGGTACTACACTAGCGCCGCACCACGCCTTACTACATCCTTGCTTGCCTGTCATATACTTAATACGTCTTGAAAATACCCTACACAGGAAATATCGGCTGTACGACAAGGACGTATTCACGAGTAACATCTAAAGCCCCTATTATACTACACAGACATGTCTGTCTCAATTCAGACAGTGTTCAATTTGCCATCAACGAATTCAATGACTCGTGGCTTTGTTTTAAATGGTGTCTAAAATTAGCGTAATGTGATCGCATTGACTACCTCAAGGAAGTTTTCGTGACGCCAGACGCGAATATAAATCTTTAAATGTTAAAAGATAGTGTATGAGATACAGATATCCTGTATATAATTTTATACTTGGAAGTAAATGTTCACAACAATTTAAGAGTAATAGCTGTAGCTAAATAATATTTTTGTCTATTTCGCGAGCACGTTGGACAAAGTGTAGATGATTAGAAGGACACAGCTTATTGTAAGTGTACTGTGTAGTATATATAATATGGGTTTTGGGCCACATCCGGAATTCTCACGATTTACATTTTAGTAAATGTGAGGTATAAATGAAACATTTCACGATTGAAATATACTCATAGGACAATCCCTCTTTGCTCCGAATGCTGTATCTATCTAAAATTTAAATTATTACAAAGCTTGTATCTCAAACTCTCAAGAAATTGCCCATACGCGCCGTTTACCATTCCGATTTTGTCCTACCTGCATAATACGATATTCGCTACTCCAAGATCTCAAGAAAATGCCCGGATAGGACTTGGATCACATACATTTTTTAAAATGCGGCAGTTCTTCAATACGGTTACATTTAAGATGCTTTAAATACAAATATTTGGCCCAGTATTTTAAAAATGCAAATATCGCCCTGCCTTACAAACAATAATCTTGTTGTATGTACTCCAGTTATCTCTAAAGAGGCGCCTCGCTCACACAAGCGTCAGTTCCACCAATATGAATTGCAAATGACTGAAATATCAATAAAGCTTATTTCATCAATCATTATGGCATTTCATTGAATAGAAAAATCTAAAGCAAGTCGGTGGTTAAATTGTGCAATAACTGACGCAGGAATGAGGGTCTGATGGCCACTATAAAGTGACTGCAGGCGTGGGTGTGGCGGGCTTGTAGGCGTGGCGCGGCGTGGCGTGGCGTGGCGTGGCGTGGCGTGGCGCGGCGCGGCGCGGCATGGCGCGGCGAGGCGTGGCGTGGCGCGGCGTGGCCTAGCACGCGCAGCCGCCGTCGGGCTCCTTGCTGTCGCCGGGCGCCTGCCGCAAGATCACCTCGTGCACTGAACACACGTCGGATTAAGGAAACAAAAGAAAACTAAATACAATGGACGCGACACAGCTGGCGATGCGTTGCGAAGCGAGTCTGTACGTGGGACGCCACACGGTCACCGTACAAAAGGGGCTTTAGATTTATGCGGTTAGGGTAAAAACGGATGCGTCTTCGCAACGCAACAATGTCTTTATGTCATACAGGAAGGTATCCAATTTAGAAACGTTCGACAAAAATAAACAATTTTTATTACACTTCTTTTACAGTTCAACATATTTTAACACAGTAGATCAAGTCCGTTGCTAAATCACACTAAACTGGATTCCATCCCGCTCATGAAATGAGTAGAAAAATATTAATAAAAAGCAGTTCTACACTACGTAGCTGTCACGTGTATATGGTATATGTGCAGTAAAAAAATAAATATACGTAATTTTAAAAAGCAATGCAACAAATACGTTAATGGAACAAATATGAAAAAAACAGAATGTATATTGCTAGGCTAGGCTGACAAAATAAAAATAGTCAAAATGTACATTTATTTATTTATGAGAACATGGCAACCATTTTTACTGATAATTTAGTAAAAAAATACAGCAGCAATATACAAGCTGTTGGAATATAACTCGACAGCAATAACAAAACGCAGCAGCAGTTAGGTGAGCGCCTATTTTATTTCAAGTTAGACAACAACTTCATGGATGCACTCCTTAGAATCGTGTTATAAATGTATGAATATATGATTTTCCAATAATTTCATGATACCTAACATGCTTATTGTTATAAAATGCCTTTGCAGACAATCACCGTTTTTGCATGCTCTGAAATTTTTGTGTTAATTCGAAATGAAAAAAACCATTTGAGTAATAACCCCAACCCTTATAAAATAAAATAGTAAAATGTAATATATTATGGCATAGATAAGGCGGGTAGAACCCAATGTACCAGTCACCAAACTGCTGCGCTTTCGTGTAAAGCAAATGACCGGGTCACGAATGACCCAAGCCTAGATTAGTAACGTAAGTTTACTTACAACACACGGTTAGCTGAACTACACCGCCACCCACCATTTATTCTTCACCAGTTATCCGGGGACTTCACCAGTTAATGTCCAAATCATCGTCACTAGCGAAATTGGCTACGAATTTGTTTATTTTTACTAAATACTGAATGTGTTATTACAAAAACTAGATAAACGCCAAAAATCATATTTAGATGACATCGTGTTGATTGGATGGGAAACAATTCTGGCACAGTACACAACCAACCATTCAAATTATGTTTTTAAATAGTGAACCGTATCAAATAGTTGACGCTAGGCACCAATGAGTTGAGCTTATTGCGACACGTACTCATTTATTATTATTGTAAAATGAATCATATATATATATATATATAGTACACGACTTAAAGTCTTGTTGTGAATGAGCCGAGCCGTTACATGACCTGTAGGCTAGAGTCATGATGTTTCCAGTGTTTGAATTACAAGTGTTCAATAAGTTAGGCAAGTTGAAGTCGATGATGGATCTGTATTGTAGGCATAACACTTAATTACAATACTTCTTGTTTTTGTAATAATAACAAGTACTGTTTAAATTCCCATATATTAATTATAGGAATAAAATCAGGAGCCAATTTCACGAATGAAAAAAACACAATTTTAATTGACGTCACACCAATGTTATCCACTTCGTGAACACACCACAAAACCGTTTCGAACAAAAACTAGCAATACACCGTGTTAAAACAGCACGATACATATAATTATACGTAAATATGTGTCAACATGTGCGCGTATGGACGGACAGCGTGTCGTCTATGTGTGTTTCAAAATAACATCTTAGTTTTACGGTAATTTCCATTAATGCCATTTTAACTGATAGTAAAAATCGCTACTGCTTTCTTCACTAAAATAAATTATTTGTGAAATGACAGTAAAACTTCTATGTATTATGTAAATTTTCACTATTGTGTTGAAATCACAACTATGTTGATGGGTCATTAGCATAATCCCTCACAAATGATAAAATCATAAAAAACATCAACACTGAATATGACCATTCTGATAGATTGCTCAATTACTGACTGTTAGCTACTGTCAGACTAATTAATGCAGTCGAAATAATTTATTTATATAACAATTACTATGCATGGCCCGCGTAGCGAGTTGTCTCTCGGCGTCAATTGCGCACACGCACTCAAGTGAGATCGAACACTAAAACCGTAAGCGAGGCGGTGACGTCACTCAGTTATGATAGTGCAAAATATTTAGCATCGCTGAAAAGATTGCGTCCAATTTCGTCGATTTACCAATTACTTTAAAGTTTAAACTATTTCAAAAGCAAAAGTGAGTAATTTCTGATAGTACTTTTGATGTAAAGGACGAATATCGAATATGTATTAATGGCATGTTTTGTAAGTCGTATGTCAAAAAGGATACTGTCTTCGGGAGGCTTGCTCTCGGCGGAGTCCATACCGGGCAGCGCAGCAGCCACTCGCCGGAACAACTGAAATTAAATGAGACTGGTTACCAAAAATTAGGAGTTAGGACCACACAATAAGAATATGGTCAAGAGTATGGTAGTCTAAAATGGCCAGTAAAGCTGAAGGATTCAGAGCACATGTTTGTATGAAGCCAATGTGTAGAAAAATCTCGTCAGCTTCAGTCGTGCAGTTTATAGTCTGAAGCAGACTCGTAAGCAAGGAAGTAAGGAACATGGAACGAGCAGTTTCACAAACAATAAACAGGCAGATTGGCTCACTTTTAACGGACTACTAAAAAGGAGGGCATTCTGAATTACACTGCAAGCTATTTATTAATGTATGTCACGTCTTGCCTCCTTAATTTTAATCATTCTTTATTTTTTCTTTCCGTTTTCGTATTCTATTTTTGAAAACTTGTGGGTTAATTTCAAAAATTATATGGCAACAATCTGATGACTTTCAAAGGTGAAGAGCAGCATTCTTCAAAGGACAACAGATAATCACTTACAATCAAAATTTGGTTAAAGTTCATTTTTTTTCTAGAAATAAACACCATCAACATGATTACAATTTGAAATAATAATGCTTCTGTTTTCTTCATTATTATAGCTCTCCCGTCTCACCTGTTTAACGTTGTAGCCAGCCTTGGCGCTGGTCTCGATGAACATAACGTTCAGCTCCTTCGCCTTGCGGTCCCCGTCCTCGGTGGACACCTGCCGCTTGTCCGAGAGGTCAGTCTTGTTGCCCACCAGCATGATGATCACGTCGGAGCCGCGCTCCGTGCGCACGTCATCTATCCACTTAGACGTCTGGTGGAATGAGTTTGCGTCTGGAAGTGAGTGATGAAAATTAGCTTCCGCTGGTGGTGGAACTTTCAAGTGTGAGTGGGTACCACCTTCTTGGTGTTTAACCTTTTACGTCCCAGCGACATGATAGCAGGTCAACAAATAATGGGTTTTCATAAGATAGAAAACTGGAAATATTCACATTCCGTACCCCGATGATGTCGTGCGGTATTGAAGACGCGTTGAAGACACTATCATCAGAACACCATCAACCTCATCAAGGGCCAAAATTTGAATTTTACTAGTTTTCCTTCCTTGGATATGAAAGTAAGCTTTGTTGAATTCTTAAATTAAGGAATATGTTTTCTGTTGCGGGCTGTCTGTTTTGTCGGGAGTTTAAGCGGATACAGAAGCGCCGTTTTTCCATACGAACGTAGTCCCCTGTTTCCTCCCTGGATATTGCTAGTAGAGGAATCATTTTTTTCCAAGAAATCTATTGCTACTATTAGCGTGTCCCTATGTTTTCCATTTTAATATAAATTAATTATTAAAAGAGATATAAACCTTCAAAAGTCGAAAAAATTGGCCAGATTTTCCGCTGTGCACAAACATCCAGAAAACATGGGAACACGGCCACAGTCTGTCTTTAATTTTTAATGAAAAAAATAACTAAATCGGTGAACTTTTCGAACAGGGATCAGGGGACTACGAAAGGTCGATTTTGTGTACTTTTGATAGGTAATTTCGGTCCGATTTGCATCTGTCTCTATCACACCCTGCGCGGGGCTCGAGGTTTGCAAAAGACAGCAATAGATTTTACAAATACCTATTTTTCAATTCGCTCCACCGTGCTGTGTCCTCTTAAAGAATAATAGACATTGACATGGCTAAGCCAAAAAAAAAGATCAAAGGTGGAATTATGACGGTCCATAACCTTGAGTGACATCCGAAAAAAAGGGATGTCTTGTTACGGAAGATACATTTTTTGTTACCAACGTTGGCTGCAATACCTGCTTAATATTAGGTGGAGCACAAGTTTGGTACTAGTGTCGTTTTAAGAATGATTTAATCGCTATATTGCAACAGTAATCCGTTAGTACCGGTTTATTTCATGAAAATATAAAAATATGTACATTTTACCTACCTATCAACTATTACCCCCTGAATGAATTTTTCAGGTCAAAAGGGAAGCATATTTGCAACTCGTATATACTATCAGAACCCAAACTCGTTTATTATCCGGACTCGCCGTTTTTATGAGCAATTACCAAGCTCTATCGCTTTATCTGCAGAGATAATATAAACGCTGAACATTTATTATGGTTACTGTATTGAAAAATACGCGATTACTATTCAACAGCCTAGGTTTCTAGGTGGATTGTCTGCGTCGTCGTTTCGTCGTACAATTTGCGCTACGAACGAAGCACAAAATGAATAATAATCAAGCTAAAGCGCTGGTTGCAATTTTTACTGGAATAGACGTTTAATTTGTTCGATGTTCGATGTCCCTCACTGCTCTATTTAAAAGCTCGAGTTTCTTTACTTTCCCGCGCTTAATTTTATCCCGAGTCGCTTTAAGGTGTCACTAACATTATTTTCCAATGGCGACATTCCGCGAGCAGGATTGATCTATAGTGGTCAAAATACTATTTTTTTATTCGATATGGGTTTGCGTTCGGCTTAAGTCTTGGCTGGTGGTAAGCGATGACGAGGCCGATGGTGGAACACGCTTACCCAGAAAATCCCTATTCACCGGCCTTGGAGATAGGTACCAAGGTAAGCATCCGGAAACACAGACGCAGGGAGTGCGTTTCAATCCCTAGCGGTTCATACTTATTTTAAAACTGTTGAAAATATAATTGGTCAGAGTAAGGTGTTTAGCTAGATAGTCCAATCAGCAGTGAGGGAATCCGTAGAAGAACAGTGAGAGAAGTGATGATGATGAGTATTCAAAAAGAAAGTACATTATTTACTAGTCAAAAAATGTTATGAAGAAGTAAGTGAGATAAAAAAATTCTTTGAATAAGAGTCCGGTCTGCTAGCTAGGTTACCTAATGCTATTTAATATTAAGCTATGTTTATAATATTATTCCTAATTTATTGACATGTGTTTATTTTAATAATTTTATTGCTATTTTTATTTGTATTTTGATTAATCTGTTATGTTTTTCGTATGCCTTTGAAGGCGCGTCATGGAGTTATCTTTTTATTTTTCACCATACCATCTTGTACTACCTGTGATGACGAATAAATGAATTTGAATGATGACAACAGCAAAAAGCAAGCAAGAGTCAAAAACAAAAGCTTCTTAAGATAGCAGAGATATATTCCACATAACAATCATAAATTACAATTATAATCATATTGAAAACCTCAAGCCGTATTTCATATTGATAAAGTAGCAGAAACTATTTTTAGGTAACGATAAAAAGGAAAATAGAATCATATCGTGCGTGACACCTCTTACTCACCTTCTAATTCGCAAGAATTAAGAAACTTGTATAGCTAATTATTAGGTATTGTGATATTAAAATTATCGTCAGTCAAATAATTATTTCTTTTGTATATTCATTAATTGTGAATTTAGGACAGGACTTAGGACAACATCGTATATTTTTGGTGATACCCTCGATTCATTAATATACAAATCCTTATCATCTTCAATATATAAGTACATACTATAGTAGGTGTTCACTAACGTATGTACTAAAAACAAACACACATGTTCGTCATATAGAAGTTTGTTTGAGTAGTCAAGTTTGTTTCTTGTTTGTATTTGTACCGTGATCGAAGTCACAACCCTTGTCGAAATAATAGATCGGTTCCGGTTCGGAAGTTTGGAATTTTCAATATCTTATCCTTCGAAAGAATAGGCTAATCGGACATTAAATTATTATCAGTTGTTAAAAAATAGGAATTTTTATCATTATTTCATCGCAACTACATACTCTCAAAATAAGATATTCTTCTGTATTCTCGGTTTTTTTCTATTAGGTATGGAACATCGTAACGTGAAGTACGGCACGTTGGTAGTTTGTTCGGTATAGAAATAATATTAACCCAAAAATGTTAGCTAAAAATGTTACAGCCTCACAGTACTCAGACTCTTGGGATTAATCTTGAAAGATGGGTAGGTACTGTCTCGGCCGACGGGCGGGGAATTCAACAGGTGGCATGCAATATTATTGATTTTGCCAATTTTTCTTCGTAAAAGTTTACGTTGCGAGTGTTCTCTTAGTTCATCGAAGGTCACTGTCCTCTTGTCCTCATTTATAAGTTCACACTGTTGATAACAAGCGCGGTGATGCAATAGGCTAATTGGTACTCAAATCAATTGAGCTACTTTATAAAAACCTGTCTACTCAAGACAAAACAGTTTCATGAACAGAAAGGTCATTTTCCAATTACTAATATGCTTATTGCCACCAATATCAATATTTCAATAAATACGAAGAGAAAAAAACTGAACCAGTAATGGATTTCTCTGCGAAACAATCTTATCACATTGAATATTTAACAGAATATAAAACAGCATTGCGTAGATCGAATTGGATTAGACAGATTAGATTCTAAGTTAGCCAATTTTAAGACAGGGTGGGTGCGGGGGTGGTGTGGCAAATATTTGCGGCCGGGGTGGAGGCTGATCCAACGCAAACAGATAAACCAGCCAGGGTTAAGGGTGCGACTGGACATGTACAGTGCACACCTAATTTACTCCATGAAGGTCGTAGAGGTAATATTGGTCTGTACAGGCACCGAACCACAAGCTATTTAAAGCAATACTTAGATTTTATTTTGTCGCTTCAGTTTCAACCTCACCCATACACCAAAAAGATGTTCATTTTTGGGCCATGACAGTTTTAAAACTGCGTAATTAGGTACTTAGGTCCTCCAAGTATGTACCTAATTGCGCAGTTTTAAAACTGACGAGCCAATCATGTCGTATTTACATTAGATTTGAAAAATTACGACACTAGAGGAAATAGTCAGTGTATAATAGCTGAAATCTCCAGTCTCCTCATTTTATGTGACATAGGTTAACCTAAGGTCAAAGGTTTTGTCAGCACTTACACAAACTCAGCTTCATTAGCCAAGACCGCAGCTTTGTGATATCCAAAGCACGGAGCTTCAATGAATCAAGTGATCGTTGCAATTACCGGGCCTAATCACCGCGCTTGCTGAATTGGTGAACACAAATCTGGATCATGTTTAAAAAACGAACTAGATGAGCAAGTTCGCAAAATATGAAATGAATACTGACCTAGTCAATACACTGAACAACAAAATCTTTCGACTGTTCACATTCACAGTATTTTCGGAACTACTACGGATTCAAATTTCGTTTGACTAATGAAAGCACTCTGGCTTCAAGATAATATTATGTAATCAATAATTTTTCGAGCCCAGGCAGGTACAGCTGAGCAAATAAAGTAAGAAACCATGAACCAAGCTTGCCCAACTCTTAAGCCTAGTTTTAAATTAAATCGGACAGCAATGTACTCGTACGAAGAACGGTTCTGCGGTTAGACAAACAGACATAATTGAAAATCGTGAAGGAGAAAAATAAAAAACTAACAATAGGACAAAAAGTTTGTGCTTCATGAGAAGCACAACATAGGACAGTTACAAACCATTGGCAATTACTATTGGCAATATTTTCAACTTAGTAAACATCATAACAGGTATTCACAATGACCTAAAAAGTAAGCGCAGTTTTAACAGTACCTCCTGCTATTTTTTTGCTCACTTATTAATATTAATTGCCACATAGACGTACTTTGTTCGGAAATTTGGGTTTTCTGGTACTGGGCACGCTTAGTCTTGAGTCAAATACAATTGTCCGTTTTTTCGTTCTCCTAATAGACGCCAAGTAAGAAAGGTAGGTTTATTGTATAGCAATAGATTTGCAATCTGGTTTAACATTTGCACAAGTGGAACTTAGTATCGATCCACATCCTTCTGGATTTTGTACTTGAGATGTTTGTGAAGCCCAAATACAGCGGATCTAGTTTTCAAGGAAACAACAATCAATAACAAGACGCTGACGAACGTCAGTATCCAGTATCAAATCGTCGTATTTCCAGTACACTATTTCCCACCTACCTATCGAACCGAATAAAACTGTCGATCAGGATTGGCAATGCAAATTCTGCACCTTTCACTATAGGTGGGTGGAACCAATAATATCGAACAGCAGAAAATAGTAACAACTTCACACATTGCATGCGGTGGACTCCTAAGTCGTCTGCTTCTTAGGCAGGAGAAATAGGTTCGATTTCCACTGGAGGCCGTGCCTTTTTCTAAGATAGAAGTGAAATATATATAATAGAATGAAAATATTTTGGAATCTTAAAAGGCAATATTATCGCAGCCTAACCCACCTGGGCTCATATCACAATTAAGAAACTGAATCTATTCAAAACATCTATAATAAAAACTGCTCGTTTAGGGGTCAGACGACCATGTGGAAAGACATTCAAGATATCAACGGTATACTCCAGATTTTCCGCGCAGCGATGAGCTGTCATGGCTGCGGGCGGTGGCGGCCGGTATCTCATTACGCAGTATTAAGTATACAATTACGCATTACGTGTATCGTAACCTTCACGAGCTCGAGGCCAATGGCACACTTTCAGCAGACTGCATGCAACTGATCATGCTGTAACCAGCCCCGTTTATCACCTGCATTAACAGTGCAACAAAGTAATTCTTCTTTTTCATTTTTATTTTCGTAATCTATTGTCGATTATCAAAGGTAGCTGTTATTCAACGGTTCCCCTTTCAATTAATTTATCAATCGGTAGCGAAATCAAAAATATACTGCAGACTGTTTTATTCTCGTTCCGCTAATTTCATCTGCTAAACGTAGGAGAGCATAGCAACCATTATTATGTATATTTATTACGATATAAGGATTACAAAAATAAACACAATCAAATTAAATGAAAGTCTCGGATCTTTTAGTATAGGAAAGTTTTATTCAATTTTAATTCCATTATATTATATGGAATTGGAATTTAACATGCATACCCCTTTCTACAACACAACCGTTTAAGGTGATTTTAAGTGCAGTAGAAAAATAATTTGTTAAATTGTATACTTTGGTGCATTTTGTGAAGTGTGTCCCAAAAAGTTCCCCCGAGACACATTTCAGTAATTCCTGCAGTCAACTACTAAGTTTTGAAGCGCAATCACTATCACATGGCTATTAAATAGGTGTCTGCTCTTTCTATTATAGTCTTCCTAAGTCAATTATTTGTTAGATTACTAAGCTATTTAAATAAATTAAACAATATTGTTTCTTTATATCTACGCGAACACTGCACAGTGAATTGAGTCAAATTAAAAGGTGTTTTATTTCAAATTAATTTATACTCAAAAATATACTTTTAAAATAAGATACTTCTACTATGTATATAAACTGCTGCAGTTCACACTCGTAACAACGTCCTTACTCAAGCCCCTACAGCAAATTCCCAGAAATAGCGCAGGACCAAGCAAGACATGTTACCAAACATTTGGAGCAGAGAAATAAAGTTTTTCAGCAAAACAGACAAAAGCATGCCTTGTTAGAATATTCAGGAAATAGTTTCAAGACTACAAGGACTGACTCGGCCCGCTAAGTCGGTCAGCAGCACACATCGACGTATCGCTGTTAGGGCTGTCCAAAAATAATGTCTGTACTTTAATTTGTTGTTTAGTGCAAAAATATTAACGAAATAATAAATTGTTCACCTTCATAATTGAAATAAGTAAAATTCTTCTTAAATTTTAAATAAGTATTATCGTTGAGATCTAGTAATAATAAAATTGGTACAGCTAATCTGACAAAGCCTTCTGTCAGGCCCTTCGTTTAGAGCTTTACGATCAAAAAGCCTTCTCTGAATCGCAAGCACGACAGCTGGAACACACTAACAGGTATGATGAACATTTTTAGCAACCAAGCATTGGCAATGAAAAACCATGCACGGTTACTAAAGTAACCGAAACGTATCCGTATAAGATTTGAACTAACTACCTAGTTCACCCTTTATCATTCTATTTTTTTCAATTAGTTTTTTATATTCAGTTCCTTAGCTAGCTAGCTAAGAATGCGCATCTTGACGAAATTAGTAAGGTTTTTTCTGGGACCAAAACCATACAAATTGCAGAAAATAATGCGTGACAAAATTTAGTCACGGTGGGCAGCCTAGCCCGGCTGGTGATTGACGTCACCATTGTAGAGCACGTTGTAAATTAGCAAACATCTTTTTAATTATATTTCCGACGATATACAAGACAATCAGTATTCGCAATTGGTTGAGGCCGTCGCCTTCAAATACTTGGATATCTAGCCGGAAAGTGAACAGTAGTTCATTTATTTTATACCTTAACCGACGAAACGAATATCCGAAATACACATTACACTCGATTTCAGTTTGTGCTAAATCGGGAAAAATATTAAGTATTTTCCTCTCTGGCTGGGGGGAAAATCCGTTCTATTTCTACCGAACCACAATTTTTGCATTCTATGAGATCGAAACAATAAAACCTATTCATTTTGATCATAGAGCCTTCTTCTTCTGTCGTCCTCTTAAACATATGAAAGTCGTGTCTAACTACTTCTTTGGTAAGCTTAGCGGTCTTAACTAGGTTTCTCCACGTGTCGCGGTCTTCAGCTTTTCGCAGCAGTGGTGATGGACATTTTAAGCACCGATTTTATTTGGTCAGACCAGCGATAGAGCCTTAGCCTAGGCAAAAGCTAGCCATAAGTTAACTTTAACTAAACTCTGACTTTACTCTAGTGTCCACCGAAAGATTATTTGCTAGTTCATCATCTTAAAGAGATCCGGTTAGCAATGAAACCAGCTAAATTAAAGATATGTTAGCTGCTGTAAAAACCTTTGTATCTTTTCTTAAATAATAATTTGTTTAAACTTACTAGTGATATCGTAGACGACCACGGCTACGGTGGAGTCCCGAATGTAGGAGGGGATAAGCGAGCGGAACCTCTCCTGGCCCGCCGTGTCCCAGAGCTGCAGCCGCACCGTGCGGTCTTCTAGGTACATTGTCTTCGATAGGAAGTCTATCCCAATCGTGGCCTGCAGGAAGGTACAGTTTTAGATAAGCTATCGCTATCACTAGCAACGCCTCAGAGCGAAACTCGTTGATTGAACCACTTGATTGATGAAATGTGAAATTAAAATCTTTTCTACCAAGAAAACAACATTCCTTTGATGCAAACTATTCAATTAAAGCACTTCTCATATTGGAAGAGCTTTATTATTTGTACATGAACTTAGTTGAGACTAGAAATTAAATACAATTTGCAAAACTGTATACTATTCCTATATAGAGGACAGATTCGATTTTTGTTTGATAACTAGGTAAAACCTAGGTAGTACAAAGATTTTTTTTAAATTCAACAACCCACAGCACCAACAAGTAACTAAGGCTCCATTTTAAGCCTATATTTTACTGGGGGAAAACAGAATATTCGTCTTGTTAGCAGGCGGAAAGCTAGTCTATAGCTTGACAAAGAGATAGGGATTGTATAAGTCATTAAAAAATAATATATAATATAAATATGTGCCAGACAACACACCTCTTGTAATGGTATCGAAGTAGGGATTAATACCCCTGTGTTACAAGGTACCACACAAGGAAATAAGCCAGGGGCGTCTCCCAGCACACCCAGACCAGAGTCAATTCAGAAAAGATTGTTTCCTAAATTGACTCGACCGGGAATCGAACCCGGCACACTACGGATATAGAGGCGAAAAACCGTGCTACAGCGCACTGCACCAATCGTGTCGTCATATATGCAGTAAATAGTTAGAATGTGATAAAAAAATCATAAGTAATACATATAACTATCACAATATGAAATAGTAGAACAGATTACAAATGAATCTGAAAAAGGTTTTCACATTTACAAGAGATTATGGTGTTTTAAGCCTAGTGATCACTTCTAAGTATTTTTATAACTACTGAACTTCTAATTTCTCGATCTCCATGCTTTGAAAAAGCAATAGGGCTGTATTCAGAATAGATCTCCTAAGTTGAAAAACCCAGATCAGAAAATGTAAATTTGTGATCACAAAACCGCATTTGATAAAGATCGTGATGAAGTCATAATAACCCATGAATTGTAGGGATACTTTATTTCAATGACAAAGGGGTTTGTCCAGCAGTGTACCAGTTTACAAGGTAGTGACTTTCTTTAAAATGACTAATAGAATTGCCAAGTAACTTCTTTTTAGTATTTAGTAAATAACTGTAAGTGTAAACTAACAACAACAGAAGGTTATCATTTGCTGCACATTATTTGGATTGCCAAATTAAACAATTAACCCATTTTTATGAAGCAATACTTAACTTTTAATTAATATTCTCATACAAAGTGAATTTAAACATTATAGAACTTGGTGTTTGCAACAATCAATATTAATCCATTTCTATGACTTCCTAATTTGGCTAAAGTGTCTTTGAGGAACTATTAACATACTGTAATCTTAAATATAGCAAGGAAAGGAGCAAAATATGTTATTCAAGGTAAACAAATAAGATCTATGAATGTTTCCATTTTTTTGGGGGCTGTTTTGACAATCAGGGACTATAAGCGTTCTTCAAAATGAAATGATCATGAAGCAAAAGGGTTTTTAACTTCTTCAATTTTGTGGCAAAGATTACAAATTTATGGAAAGGATTTTACTACGCAATAAAAACAGTTATTATGTTCATGTCATTGGTATAGGACTAGCCTTTGATTGTCAAAATATAACAAACAGTGAACTTTCGCATTTACAGTATTCGTATCGATTGTAGTATAAATCTCACTACATTAATATCTGTTATTTAAATGAATATGACATATTTTTACTCAAATCTATAACAGTATCATAATAAAAAGTTAGTAGTTCCTTTCAAACAATAATGTTATAATCTATTCGATTTAGTTTGTTAGCTGATGCATTTGTAATTGTTGGGTTTTGGTTCTTTGTTTGATTACACTTTTTGAATTAAATTGTGATGATACTGAGCCATAATAAAAAATATTACTAAAACATAATCCATAATCCATTAGACTCTTGAGTGACAGACATTAGGTCAAAATGTGTGGGTAAATGACCTTTGATGACTAACAGTGATGTCATAACATTCTGGTTAACATGACCACTGCTCTCCAACAAGATTTCAATAAGATACTTGCTAAACAAACTTGTTTTGTTTCTGACTCACCTGGTAAGTGTTATCAAAGCTGTCATACATGAACCTAGTGATGAGTGAAGTCTTTCCCACTGAAAAAATAAAGTTTTCATGTCAGTGCACCTCATAACTGTTTCGAAGTTGTACAGACCAATCAAACAATATGATTGATAACGGGTATTAGGCCGTATGATGCGTGAGAACAGTTTAGCAGCGGTTCAACGCTCATAATGTACTTAGAGAATGTAACCTACATCACAAAATTCGATCAGAGTACGGCCTAACGATCCCGGTCAAAGCAACTAACCCCTTATTATCGACAAAACCTGCCACCCCGGCCAATGTAGGTCAGTAATTTAATGATTTCTAGACAAATCTATACTTACGTAGCGTAAATTCAAAGCTATTAATTAAAAATGAACGATGAAGGAGCAATAAATCGTCGACTTACCGCTCTGCTCTCCAAGAAAAACGAGCTTGAATTTACGTAGGGGATTTCCGAATTCCCCTGACGCCGACATAGTGAATTAGTTCAATTAATTCGCTAAACTATAAATTTCACAGTACTATGTAAAATTCTTATCACAGAAAACTACAATCTACATGAACAATGACAGTTCGAAGCCACTCCTGCTGCACGCACACGAGCGCAGCGCCGCCACGTTACGGCAGACTGACGGCGCGTCGCACAAGCCAACTCAGCAAAAATATTTCGCGAGTTAAACCAATTTTGCATTAATTTTTAATAACTAGAACTGAGTCACTTCACCAATTTTATTCGTATTTGTCTTAGTGATTGATATTCCGGGAAATCATTACCAAAAACTACAAGTGTTTTCTGATTAAGTTTGACATTTTATTTTTGACAATTAAATTTTGAAATTGACAGTGGGATTTCTGAACGCAATTGAATGTTGCCACATCATAAACCACAATAATGCAATAGTTAAGCTTCATACTCTAACCAACTATTGACCAAGTAGAAAAAAATGTGCAAAGGTGGTGTAATTTGGTGTTCCTTTATAGTTTAAATAAACCATGCCTTGCTTAGGAATAAAGCACCCAAGAGTATATTGACTGCCCTGTTGGCGCAATGGCAGCGATCCTGCCTTTAGCGCCGGAGGTCGTGGGTTCGATCCCCACCCATGACAAATATTTATGTGACGAACATTTGTATTTGTTGTGTGTCTGGGTGTTATTATCTATTTAAGTATGTATTTAGAAATATTTAAGTATGTTTATCAGTCTCTGACGCCCATATTACAAGCTCTGCTTAGTTTGGGGTCAGATGATCTTGGTGTGAATTGTCCCAGATATTTATTTATTATTATTATTTATTATTATATTTTAAAATAATTTACATAGAAGGTTATTTACAAATGGTACCTTCTCGTGTATTTTTTACGTCAGTATTCATTCGCACGCAACTGAGTTATGGCGCTTCAGCGGATTGAGCCTTAAGCGTGATGCGGGTAAAACATTCACGCAAATAATCTAGCTGTGCCATTTAGCAATAGGTAGAATTCAATCTAGCACAGCTAAATAATCTCACGCCCCGCAATCATTATGGCACCAAGCATAGCTTGTAATAGAGGTGTGAGAGAGAAGACTTTTAAACCATCCAGGCAAAGTACAAATAAGGAGGTTCTTTTCAAAACTTAACTATTCCACTTTTCTATTTTTTTCACTATTTGAGAAAAACGTATTTAGGTATGAAGCAATGAATATTGATAATTTTTTTTGTTGAATATTCTATACGGGCATAATACTAATTGCGTGGTACAGGTTTCAAAAGTTTAGCATTATTATATACTGAATGAATCGACCATTTAAAATGGAATAATCTAGTTTTGACGCGGCTGATTGGAATAATCAACTTTTGTTTTGAGCTCTAGAGGAATACTAATGTTTTGATTAGTATGATGTTGGATAAATCTTTTGTTTGCTGCAATCAGAAATCTTATTTTTGAATTAAAATACCTAACCTGAGGTTCATCTTGTTTAAATAAATAAAACAAAAACTTAATAATAATGAAAAACATTTCGAAGTGGATATTTCTACTTTTGACCAAATCGTGTGTTTTGTTTATTTTTTTAGTGGATCTATCGCGTTTAGCTAAACTCTTGTTTTCACATCGTGTAGATTTCAATGTTACCAACCCAAAAAAAAAACACGTTTTGTCCAAAGTGGAATAATCAAGTTTTGAAAAGAACCTCCTCAAATACCAGCTAATGGCATCAAATGAATGTTTCTTCTGGGTGCGGACGGGATCGAACCCACGAACTTAGACGTTACAAGATCTCAAACTATTGCACCAAACGGGCTAGTCAAAATACAGGGTGACCGTGAATTATCCAGCGCTGTTATTATAATAAAGAAAAAAATCAAGCATTTATCTCAACAGATCGCCCTACAGTGACCGAAAAAGTGAGTCAACCCAGAATTTTTCTAAAATTCGTAAAAAAAATCATAACTCGAAAACTACAAAGAATCGGGTAACATACATGGGGTATTTTCGGATACCCCTGAGTGTGAGGAAGTTAAAAAAATATATTGACGTGTATGTTTGGACCACCCTGTATACTGTGAAAACCGTTCGTTTCTCACGATTAAGAATGAACGTCTTTTCATGACCATTTTACTTGGTTTATTTTGTGAATGAACACTTATTAGACCATCACGACTATATCCCAATCAGGGTAGTGCAGAGGCCAGTTGACTGTTTTCCATGGTAACGGAACATTCAGGAGCCCACTTTTCGCGAAGCGTATTAAAATACAACGTGGTAGGTTGCTTCGGTCTTTTAGCGGTGTTTTTTTATCACCGGAGAGTAAAAACAACAATGAACACACAGAACACAAAGATGGTTGTGGCCATATTTGAACTCGGAACCACACAGGTTCCGAGTCGTAGCGCTACCCCCCTAAACCCCACGACGCTTTTATATTTTATTAAACACCATTTGTCATGGTCTCGAAGTAAGGATGAACATCCATGAGTTACAAGGTACCAGACAGGGATTAATCCAGACCACGAACACACCCAGACCGAGTCAATTTAGAAAATAGTTTTTTTTTAATTCACCCGAGCTGCGTACGTCTACCATGAGTTGCCACTTAAAATCTACGTTATTGTTCGCCTGAAGTATTTGTATGGGATTTCGCCTCATATGCCTCTGTTGAGTCGAAATGGAAAATTATAATTTGTAAAATACGATATTTTATGATGTATTAAATTAATAGAAGAGTAAACATTAAATAATGTGCATTTTAGTTTGTAAGTTAGGTATCTATTTGTGTTGCAATGCCCTAGCAGGGCTCATGTTACGGGTTCTATTTTAATTTTAAGATCTTAAGTACCATCATGAAGCAATAAAGAACTATGAACTATGGAACTAAAAAGCGGTACCTTAAGGGTGGTCGCTCACCTAAAGCATTTTCTTAATTAATAAAACGTTTCAGATATGATTTTGAGCATTACATTTAATTAGAGCACTGCCTTCCTGATATGACGAATATTCGCCTGTAATGTGCATTTCAGATTCGATTTTGACAAAACTTCAGGGAAGTTGTATCTAAATATTACACATTGTATCATCAAGTTGCGCACCGTAATGCTTGGCGCTTTTCCCTCAGCAACGTAATGCTCGAATTTGTAACGTTACAGTTTGTGCACAGTAATGCTCGGTTCTCCTCCTTCAACCGCCTACATTGTACAATCTAAGATTATGTAATGCTAATGCTATTTATGATTTGTTGTACAATAAAGTATATTTATCTTATCTTATCTTTCAATGATGTAATGTTCGACACTGTAAGGTTACATTACAGGCGAGTGGTCCAAGCTAGGGGGCACCTTTATGATGCTTGTTACGTTTTGGTACCGTTTTTTAGTTCCATTTCGACTCAACAGAGGCGATGTAAGAAATCCCATACAAATACTTTACGCGAGCGATAATGTAAAATTAAAGTGACAACTCATGGTAGACGTACAGGGACCCGGAACAACACGTAAGTCTAGGCAAGAAATCGTGCTACAGTGCTACAGCACACTACGCCAATCGTGTCGTTAAAATAGTCTTCATAAATGGTGAAAGGGGTGGGAGTGGGAGCGTATCATTTTGCACACAAACACGGTGAATTAAATACTTTATTGAAATAAAATAATGTACAAAACAAAGTATATTAGATAATAATATCACAATTCTCTTCCTTTTCGAAAAATATTATTTGGGTTAATTCTGATTGAACACGACTGTAGGTATATAATTCGTAATAGCAAACACTATTCTGCTACAAATCAATTTCGAAACCCATGCAAATAAAGTAAAAACATCATTTTAAACAGAGAAAAAGACTAAGCATCGTTATATTAGTTTACTATATTAATAGTTTACCAGCAAAGGTCTTCGAAAAACAAACTTGAAGGATTCCAAAAAAAAATTTAACAAAAAAAACTAACTTCAAAAAAATTATTCCTAAACAAAGCACTAACAAGGAAAGAAATAATTGCTTATTCTTCTAAAACTTATACAATAATATAATGTAGGTACAATTATTGTTATTGTTGGAGTCGGTGTCAGCACTGTCAGCCAAGGAAACTCTACAGTATACAGTATACTAAGACGACACGATTGGCGCAGTGCGCTGTAGCACGGTTTCTCGCCTCGATTTACGTAGTTTCCCGGGTTCGATTCCCGTTCGGGTCAATTCTGCCCCCCGATTCAGAACGAAGTTATCGACCGATTCGGTAAGTTTGTTTTAACTATAGTAATGACCCGCTTAACGGTAGCAATCAATATTTTTCTATGTTAAATCCAAAGGCCTTCAGTTTTCATAAACTAAATTATATGAAAATTACCTATCTTAAAAAACGAATTAAAAATGAAGGAAATAACCGAATCGGTCGATAACTTTGTTCTGAATCGGGGGGCAGGTAACGATACTTTCTGATTCGGGTCTGGGTGTGCTGGGAGACGCCCCTGGCTTATTCCCTTGTGTTGTACCTCGTAACACAGGGATATTAATGTCTACTTCGAGACTAATAAAAGAGGTGTGTTGTCTGGCGTATAAAAAAATACCTAGAAATATACCTATGTTTTACATCTCACGTTTACGTATGTATATAGGTAGTTACAAACCTACATTGGCTGACACCGACTCCAACAATAACAATAATTATACCTACATTATATTATCGTATAAGTTTTAGAATATTACTCAATTATTTCTTTACTTTTCAGTGCTTTGTTTTGGAATAGTTTTTTTTGAAGTTGGTTTTTTTTGTTAAATTTTTTGTTTTTTCTGGATTTTCAGTGAATAGTTCTTATTTATTTTATACATCGGAAAAGTATCGTCCAATTGCTCCTAAGAATTTAAGAGTTCCGTTACTTTGTCATGGATCCCTCAGAACCTAACCAAACTCTCATCAAACTACCCTTGAAGTATATCCTTTCCAATAAAAAAAGAAGCATCGAAATCGGTTGGCGTAAAATTGAGTTATTCGTCCATTTGTCGCGCATATGGTTTATCTAGATTTAAGACCTATATGGATTTCCCATGGATGCCACTGTCAGAACTGGACCAAATTAAAATGGGACCACACGGGAAGCACCAGCTTTCCAATAAAAAAAGAATGATCAAAATCGGTTCAGATTGTTATGTTTGCCGATAGTAGTAAAAAAGCATTTGACTATGTAAATAATACTCACTTAATAGTTGGAAGACGAGTAACAATTTATTACCACTTAGTACTTGATGCCAAGAAGGCTAAATGTATCAAATGTTATGCAATAGGTCTTACCAATGCTAAAATTTGATTTTTGATTCAAAATTCATGAAAATAGACTAACTAGTAACTCCTCTCCGGGCTGGTCTCCTGGGCAAGTAAATTGTGTTGAACCATCAAACATAATGGAAGGTAGGTGCTGAAATGAAGTAACTAGGTTGTAAAACAAAGAATGCGTATGCAAAAACATATGACCCGCCTTTTTATTTCCATCTGCACAGCCGATAATAAAGATACGCGTTTTCTGCAAATCTAGTTACCTACTACTAATCTAGGCCGATCCCATGGCACGAATAGTTGAAACTATCAAATATCAAACCAAAAAGATCACCATTAAATCACCTTATAAATAAAAAGAATTATAAATTCATAGAGAATATAACACCAGGAGAGTCTTCAATTTGACTTATTATTACAAACATACCACGACCGAATAAACAAAAGACTTTAAGAACAACCGAACGGAAAGAATGAACAGGTCAATGCGAACATAGGAAAAATAGAAGATTTCTCTGAGTCCACGTTCAGCCCTCGGTCAGCCTCACTTACGCACGATCTTCTTAAGGATAGCTAGACATTAATAGAAAGGAAGAAAGATCGCGAATAGTACAGTTGACCACAGCTGAAGCGTAACACACGGTCTGACATGAGCTGAACTCTCACTGTGGCCATAGATTATAAGGTACAAAGTTAATTACCTCAAAACATTAATAAACAACAATAATGCTAGTCTACTAGAGCTTGTCTAATCTAAAATGACGCGCCCCTCCACAGCATTAGCGCACACATAATACATTTTAAATACGGACGGACGCGATACTATAAACATGCCACTGAAATTGGTCGTTCAGTAGCCTGTTGGACTCCTAGGAGCAAGCGTCCTTTGTTCGCACAAGTACAATCGGCACATCTAAATCAACAATAAAAGAAGTGCGGCGCGTCATTTCAAATTAGACAAGCTACTATATGTTTTAAATCTTATAACTAGGATTTTAACATGATTATGGTTGGCTGCTTTCTGCAAAGACCTAATTAGCTAACTCGTTTTCTTACGGATTCACTAGAGGGGTACTTAATCAAACATACATTTACTACGCAATCACATCAAAAATTGTGTTATGGTGCTCCCCCACCTAGACCATTTTCCTGTAATGCAACGTTACAGAGTCGAGCATTACATCATTGAGGGAGGAAAACCGCGCATTACAGTGCGCAATATTTTGATACAACTTCCCTGAAAGTGAGGCAGTTTTGTAATGTGATGCTCAAACTCGAATCTGAAACATTACATTACAGGAAAATGCTCCAGGTGAGGCCTTTACAATAATGTTAATATTGTGATTGTTTACATAGCAAGTCGGCCTACAGCATGTCTACCATGAGTTTACACCAATGACAGCCACTAGCGTACGCGCAAACCGCGTTGACGTCTTCGTGTGGGATTTGGCAATGGCAAAATGGCATACAAATCCCTGAACGCAACGATCACCGGTAACGTGACGATAACTCATGGTAGACATGCTGGAAACCAGTTTTAGGAACTGCCCTATCATTCAGAAGTACCTCACGTTGTCGATCGATAAAGTCAAAGATAAACCAGATTTGGTAAACTTCTTTTAATTTCCGTTCTGTTTCTCAGTATAGACTGTGGTTATAAGTGTGTGGCCTGCCTGCCGGTCACCAGTTCTAGAGGTGCGGGTCCGTCGCGGCGGCTGCCGGCGGACGCCCCTACGAGTTTGCTTCTTCTTTGTTTGTAAATAAAGTACGTCTTTATGTACAATCGTATATTACAAACAAAATGTACAGAAGGAGAACAGAGTAGATTGGTAGTTTGTACACATCTAAATCAACAATAAAAGAAGTGCGGCGCGTCATTTCAAATTAGACAAGCTACTATATGTTTTAAATCTTATAACTAGGATTTTAACATGATTATGGTTGGCTGCTTTCTGCAAAGACCTAATTAGCTAACTCGTTTTCTTACGGATTCACTAGAGGGGTACTTAATCAAACATACATTTACTACGCAATTACATCAAAAATTGTGTTATGGTGCTCCCCCACCTAGACCATTTTCCTGTAATGCAACGTTACAGAGTCGAGCATTACATCATTGAGGGAGGAAAACCGCGCATTACAGTGCGCAATATTTTGATACAACTTCCCTGAAAGTGAGGCAGTTTTGTAATGTGATGCTCAAACTCGAATCTGAAACATTACATTACAGGAAAATGCTCCAGGTGAGGCCTTTACAATAATGTTAATATTGTGATTGTTTACATAGCAAGTCGGCCTACAGCATGTCTACCATGAGTTTACACCAATGACAGCCACTAGCGTACGCGCAAACCGCGTTGACGTCTTCGTGTGGGATTTGGCAATGGCAAAATGGCATACAAATCCCTGAACGCAACGATCACCGGTAACGTGACGATAACTCATGGTAGACATGCTGGAAACCAGTTTTAGGAACTGCCCTATCATTCAGAAGTACCTCACGTTGTCGATCGATAAAGTCAAAGATAAACCAGATTTGGTAAACTTCTTTTAATTTCCGTTCTGTTTCTCAGTATAGACTGTGGTTATAAGTGTGTGGCCTGCCTGCCGGTCACCAGTTCTAGAGGTGCGGGTCCGTCGCGGCGGCTGCCGGCGGACGCCCCTACGAGTTTGCTTCTTCTTTGTTTGTAAATAAAGTACGTCTTTATGTACAATCGTATATTACAAACAAAATGTACAGAAGGAGAACAGAGTAGATTGGTAGTTTGTACACATCTAAATCAACAATAAAAGAAGTGCGGCGCGTCATTTCAAATTAGACAAGCTACTATATGTTTTAAATCTTATAACTAGGATTTTAACATGATTATGGTTGGCTGCTTTCTGCAAAGACCTAATTAGCTAACTCGTTTTCTTACGGATTCACTAGAGGGGTACTTAATCAAACATACATTTACTACGCAATTACATCAAAAATTGTGTTATGGTGCTCCCCCACCTAGACCATTTTCCTGTAATGCAACGTTACAGAGTCGAGCATTACATCATTGAGGGAGGAAAACCGCGCATTACAGTGCGCAATATTTTGATACAACTTCCCTGAAAGTGAGGCAGTTTTGTAATGTGATGCTCAAACTCGAATCTGAAACATTACATTACAGGAAAATGCTCCAGGTGAGGCCTTTACAATAATGTTAATATTGTGATTGTTTACATAGCAAGTCGGCCTACAGCATGTCTACCATGAGTTTACACCAATGACAGCCACTAGCGTACGCGCAAACCGCGTTGACGTCTTCGTGTGGGATTTGGCAATGGCAAAATGGCATACAAATCCCTGAACGCAACGATCACCGGTAACGTGACGATAACTCATGGTAGACATGCTGGAAACCAGTTTTAGGAACTGCCCTATCATTCAGAAGTACCTCACGTTGTCGATCGATAAAGTCAAAGATAAACCAGATTTGGTAAACTTCTTTTAATTTCCGTTCTGTTTCTCAGTATAGACTGTGGTTATAAGTGTGTGGCCTGCCTGCCGGTCACCAGTTCTAGAGGTGCGGGTCCGTCGCGGCGGCTGCCGGCGGACGCCCCTACGAGTTTGCTTCTTCTTTGTTTGTAAATAAAGTACGTCTTTATGTACAATCGTATATTACAAACAAAATGTACAGAAGGAGAACAGAGTAGATTGGTAGTTTGTACAGTCACTATATACAATCACACACTAGCTATTTACAGTAATAATTAACAAAAAAACACTTCTAATAAATTATCAGCGACCTAATAAATAAACTGGCGATATATTTTATAAAAGCGTAGAATTAATACTTTCGACAGACGTCTCCAAAAGTGAGAATGAAATTATTGACACTTGAAAAAGTAAGTCTGTATACAGAAGACTGTCACTGTGAAGAAGAGTTTGCATGTGGATCGTGGGGCCGGCGCAGGCCACATGAAAGGATTAATTATTTTCTACGCTTTTAAAATATATCGCGAGTTTATTTATTAGGTCGCTGATAATTTAATAGAAGTGTTTTTATGTACAAGATTACTGTGAATAGCTAGTGTGTGATTGTATATCTATAGTGACTGTACAAACTACCAATCTACTCTGTTCTCCTTCTGTACATTTTCTTTGTAATATACGATTGTACATAAAGACGTACTTTATTTACAAACAAGGACGAAGCAAACACGTAGGGGCGTCCGCCGGCAGCCGCTGCGACGGACCCGCGCCGCTACAAGTACATAATATATATATTATACATTTTATTTAAAAGTTTGTCCAAAAACTCAACATCAAATAGATATTCAGCAAGAGGTATCAATTTCGAATATGTTCTAAGCCTGGCAAAAGTTGTATATTAAGGAGCGAATCTCCTTGGTGGAAACATATTTTCTTCCACCACAACTACGCCGCAAAGTAGATCATAGCCAGTGCGATTGTGGCGGAACAGAAAGAGAACCAGGCACAACGGAAACAAGAGTGAGATAAGGAAATTCTTAATAAGGGATCTGGCCAGAGCCACGAGGAACGTAAGTGGTTTGCCAGGGTGGAGCAGCACAGTTTCCTTGGGGCGTCCTTCAACCTGTACGATGACAGATGCAGTCACCACGCGGAGGCCAAGGATAGCCTTACCTGGAGTCGCACCACCAGTGCGTCCTACACTTCCACTTAAACAAACAGCCTGAAACAAAAACATTTTGTTCAGGTAAAAAACATCAACTTTCAATTATCACATTGATTTTAGCATTTCAAAATACAAACAAATTTCAGCCCTAGATGCTGAACGGGATTTGAACGCTCCCACAAATTGGGAGGGTGCTCTTACCACTAACACAACTAACGCATGCGGCGCGGTGCCCCAGACAGATAGCCAGCTTTGAACAAACCGCCATTTTGATCACGCAGCAGTTAAGACACAGTGAGTTTACAGGGGATACCGGTCAGAATCGGTCATGCGGCCAGTCGCACTGTAGCGAGTGCTTTTGTTTTTGTCGAACTTAGTGCAATTTACAAATGATAAATTTTGTTTATGGTGGGTTCTGTCAACTAGGTATAACCTACCTACTACCTAGTAGTACCCAGTCGGTCAGGCAAGTAAACTGGATAAAAGCCACTAAGCTATGTACTGAAATCATTATTGGACATAGCAACTTTTTTTGCGGTATCTAATTCTGTCACCGTCAGAATCGCCGGTCACTTTATTATTTTAGACGTATTTATCGTTGAAATTGTGACCAATAATTGGTGCCCTAATTGCTGCCATTGGTGCCGATGAGCAGACAGTTGGTGCCATTACATTTAAGATGAAACAAAACATTAAATGGTCTCTCCGCTCCTGTAGCTATCATAGAAATAATAAAAAACATCGATCAAGTTTATTAGCGCCTGACAGAATTTAACGAGCATGTTTACACTCGAAATTGCTATGACAATATGCTCAGGCGCTACAAAGAGAGAAAGAAATTTATTTTTTTACTTTGAAAATAGTTGATTGAGTCAGATAACATGTGATAATATATCACATACACCCTCATACTGCAGTTAGCATAACTTGCAGTTTGATAGCATTGTTCGACGACACGATTGGCGTAGTGCGCTGTGGCATGGTTTCTCGCCTCGATTCCCGTAGTGTCCCGGGTTCGATTCCACGTCAGATCATTTTGACTGGCCGGTTGGCGCAATGGCAGCGATCCTGCCTTTAGCGCCAGAGGTCGTGGGTTCGATCGCCACCCATGACAAATATCTGTCTGACGAACATTTGTATTTGTTGTGTGTCTGGGTGTTATTATCTATTTAAATATGTATTTAGAAATATTTAAGTATGTTTATCAGTCTCTGACGCCCATATTACAAGCTCTGCTTAGTTTGGGGTCAGATGATCTTGGTGCGAAAAAAAATAAAAATTCAGAAAACGATTCCTGAATTGACTCGGGTCTGGGTTTGCTGGGAGACGCCCCTGGCTGATTTACTTGTGTTGTACCTCGTAACATAGGGATATTAATTCCTACTTCGAGACCTTTACAGGACTTGTGTTGTTTGGCGCATATTTATTTATTTATTCATTGTTGATGTTAGCGACACGGTAATCTATCGTTTTTCATAATTTCATTTGGCATTATTTCATTTTACAAACTTATCACCAGTCATAATATTGATTTGCCCTATTTTCATTTATTCTAAACTACACATGCCATTCTGAAGGTGACCTAATCCTTTGACTATTTTTTTTCTAGCATTTTAACATTGAATTTTATTGGCTGAAATTGAATTTGTCTAGTTTTCCTAGTTTAAATCAGCAACTTATATTTTTAATCTAAGGTAAAATAGCTCACCTCAAATATACAAACTACAAATCTGTATATAATTTCTAAAAACAAAATTTCAGATGTCAATTCCATGGCATACTTGTAGTCATCATAATGCTCACTAAATTTAAAAAAGTCGAATTTCTCCATGTCTCTGAAAGGAAACATTAAATTAATTTAACAGATACCAACTAAGAGGGCATATAGACCCTGAACATAGTGAACTTTGTTCTGAAAATGGCTTAAAATTGCTACCAAAATATGCATGAATGATGTGACCTCTGCTTAGTTTTGATGACATGATAAAGGATTTATTTCAGGGTCTTATACAAAAGAAAGAAAGATGGTAGAAGTTAAATGTGGGCTGGAAACAAATGCCACTTGAACTTTTTTGCAACACACTCTTTTCATACTTTAGAGACAGTTGAGTCCTATTTATTTATTTGTGATGTGGCCAATTCTACATTACGATTACATATTTAGGTAATTGCAAAATGAAAAGCATATTTACACCATGTCAAACATATCAACTGCTACAAATGTCACCATAATTTTAAGGATGAACAATAGCAAGAAGTCTATTAACTCAGCCAGAAGCCTTTTGTACACTGAAGGTATAACATATTCATATCCACCGTTACGGGCGATCACTGCAACAAAAAATAGTATCAATACATCATTTTGTACCTAGTTACTGAAAACTTATTACTATTTGAATTTCAATTGATATAAGTTTGTATTTTCTTACTGCGCCAAATAATAAATAAATAAAAACGATATCAATTTTAAACATTAAAATAAATATAATTTTATAGAAATGGAAATAAATATGATATAAATCACATTTACATTCCAATTTGTTTTGTTGTACATAACCTGCTATCAAAGTATCAAAGTCAATCAAAGAAATATAATAGATTTTTAAATGGAGTGTAATTTAATTCATTGTATATTGGGCTATGTTTACAAGTTTACAAAATTGCTGAGCTACGCTATCATTTAATTAAGGGTAGTTAAAATAATATAATTGGATATTTTGAATAATTTTTATTCTATTTAGCTAGGGAGTTATTCGTTATACCAACCGTCCACAGGGGTCCCCGGCGCATTTGGAGTTGGCTGCTCTGGAGCATTTCGTGGAGGAATAGGCACTTGAAAGGGGAATTGTGGGCCTTGGATTTGGTAATTGTTATTCAACAAAGGAGCATTAGTCGGGTTGTTTTGCAGGCCTTGGAATGTCATCATATAATATGGGAAGCAGGTAGAAAGATTCTGATACATCTGCGCTTGCTGGATCCATAATCGTAATGCCTGGAAATAAGCTTCACGTTCAGACACTGGCGGAGGAAGATCATTATCGCCGCTAGCCTCTGCACCACTTTCAGGAGCCCGTCTATTGGGAGGAGCCGCTTCAGCTTCGGACATTTTAGCGCAAAACTCACATAAATTCTTTAAACAAACAATTTATTGGATTATAATTCGCAATATTATGAAAAAAAGGTAAGAACACGTCAGTTTTGTTGACAGATAATCTGTCAACAAAATTTGTCACAGATTATGTTTTGACTTTTTCACTTTTCTGCAATCTGCACAGATTAATGCCAGCCAGACAGAGCCTCTATGCATATTTCTGACTTTTGGGCTTTCCAAAATGGGGTGGGTGGGCAGTTGGGCACTGGGCGTAGGGACGGGGTGTAGTGAAACCGTAAAAAGATAGACCATGAGAATGTTGGTGAAAATCACAGCACAGCACCATTCAAACCATTCATGCTATTCTATTCTATGTCATGATATACATTGCAAAAACACATCAGGACCTGACTCTTGAACAGAAGTTCATTGGCAAGCATTGCAGAAATGTCATTCCAAAATTTTAAGGTTCAAAAAAATTTTGGTGACAGGAATGTAATGCCAATCCGGCGAAATTTGGTTCGGGAGTCAGGGGCCAGAACCAACAGACAATAATATTTCTACTCAGGCCAGTATTTTAAAACAGAATCTGTACTTGAGTAAAAATCTGCGTGACTTTTTTTTGTATTAACTTGGTCTCTGTGAAGTCGTGTGCCTAATGATAGTATTTATTGAATTCACTGGCAAGTTGGCTGTGCAAGTTGGCAATACTCATGCCAGCTGTCATTACAAGAATGACGACCGGATGCTAGCAAATGCGTGCGCAATAATGGTGGTGTGTGGACTTGGGTGTTGAAATTATAAATGTAAACTTTGAATACTTCTGAATTGGTTGTAATGTGTATATATTTTTTTGCTGTGACCCCTCCGCATACAGAGTTTTAGTGTAGTGTCTTGCCAGTTGTTGTATATTCGGTAATCTGAGTGCGGTTACCACTGCTATTCATTTGTAATTTGCTGTATTTTTGCTTAGCGTAATGCTATGTGTTCAATGGTGGACTTTTAGTTGTAAATAACTGGGAGCGGATACCACTGTATAATACTGCATTAAAGGTAAGTACAAGCCCTTGCTAAATTTTGTTTGTAGGAGCTAATTATAAACGCGTATTTAACTGGTTCCGCCGGTCTATTTTTATTATTCAATAAAATCGTGCTGTTGAATATCTCCACTTGTTACCTGTGTTAAGGTAATTATAAATTCCTGTATGCTCTTGCCAGTTTGGGTAATTGCCATAGTACAGAACCCTGTGTAATGCAGGCCTTGAATATCAATCTAGATTGTACTCTTCCTCGCATAATAATGATTGTTACGTAGGCTAAATTAGTTTATTCATTAAAATGGATATTTAATTGTGTACCTACACTTTCGTTATTCATACCTACACTTTGTATAACTAAGATAATTAGGTGCTGTACCACAGATGATCTGGATTAAATCTGTCAGGTTGAATCAGTACATCATTGTTTGACTGATGAAGTAAAGTACATCAAAATAAAATAAATTTTATATTTGTCAGCTTGTAATTAATCCTTCTACCTGGCTCGTGTATGCTCTTAGCGATCAGAACACACTTTTTCAGATTAATTACATTGTTTTTTCATAAACGTAAAACCACCTTTCTAAATTATTAAAAAAACAAACCGCATGAAGTCTCTTTTTGAATATTATTATCACTTTTATGTATATTTCTCACCATAGAAAATGAATTAATAAATAGAAATGTATGTTAAGATTACCCACATAGGGTCTTAAAGTTGGTATAAGTTGTAAACATGCATTCTTGTTATAGATTTAGCAATAAAACTTTCCTAAAATTATCCGACAATCATAAATGGTCCCAAAAATGTATAAATTCAGCCCTCAAGTTATCACTAAGTGAAGGTGTTATATGCTTCTGGGTGTTATAAAGTATGTATGGGGAAGAGCTGCATAACCTTTACAAAACCATAGTAAATTAGGTCTTAAGTTGACTGCAGAAGGTATACACAAATAAAGCTTGACATTCTTGACAGTGTAAAAGCATCCTAGGGACAAACACATTTACAGGTTGATACTCTACGAGGGTCATTCAATAAATACTTAGCCTACAAAAAGTAAACGAAAATTTTGGAATAGTGGCAATTTATTTTTCAACATAGTCCTTTTAATTCGATACACTTAGCCCAGCGATGCTCCAACTTTTTTAACCCGTCCGAAAAATAGTTTTTGTCAAACTCTGCAAAATAGGCCTCCGTGGCGGCGATGACCTCCTCATTTGATCCATATCTATTCCCGGCGAGTGATTTTTTCAGATTAGGAAACAGAAAGAAGTCACAAGGGGCCAAATCTGGAGAATACGGTGGATGGGGCAGCAATTCGTAGCGTAATTCGACCAATTTGGCCATGGCAACGGCAGACGTGTGAACAGGTGCGTTGTCGTGGTGAAACAGCACTTTTTTCTTCGCCAGATGGGGTCGTTTTTTCTTTAATTCGGCGTCGAATCGGCCCAATAAATCGGCATAGTAAAGCCCTGTAATTGTTTTACCCTTCTCGAGGTAATCGATGTAGATCACACCTTGTGAATCCCAGAAAACGGTGGCCATAACTTTTCCGGCCGATTTTACAGTTTTCGCCTTCTTTGGAGCACGTTCCCCGGTCTGGATCCATTGTTTTGATTGCTCCTTGGTCTCTGGTGTGTACCAGTGGATCCAGGTTTCATCGACGGTCACAAAACGACGCAAAAACTCCGCTGGATTCCGCTTAAACAGCGCCAAACACGTCTCCGATGTGGTCTCACGGTTGCGCTTGTTTTCCGGTGTGAGTAAACGCGGCACCCATCGCGCCGACAGCTTTCTCATGCCGAGTTCCTCGTGAAGAATATATTGCACTGTTCCTTTTGAAATGGCTACAGTCTCAGCTAGCTCCCGAACCTTCAATTGGCGATCTGCCAATACGAGATCATGGATTTTTTAAATGTTTTCCTCCGTAGCAGCTGTTTTCGGTGCACCTGGACGTGGTTCATCAAAAACCGACGTACGGCCACGTGCAAACTCGTTGAACCAGTTCTTGACGGTGGTTATCGATGGAGAAGAGTCACCGTACACAGCATCCAAGCGCTCTTTGATTTCGATGCGCGTTTTCCCTTCCAAAAATAGGAATCGAATCACCGAACGATATTGCTCTTTTTCCATTCTCGTAAAACCGATCGACACGTTCGCTTCCATAAGTTGTCAAATTAAAACAAATGAAGGGATTGGAATGAAAATTTGAAAAAAGTATTAAAAAGAATGTGCTACACTGTGGTAAAACTCTTTTGAAACTACAGCGCCCTCTGGCGATGAGGCTAGGTACTTATTGAATGCACCTCGTATATACTGTTACTGTGCTAGTCAACAGCAACTCAGCAGTTATCTTAACATCAAAATTAATTGATAAAAGCATCAAAGCTACACTCCACTGGCTTATCCTTAAGTAGGCTTCTTTCTTCAAAATTGTGATTCAGTTTTTGCGCCAATGTCTTTTGTAGAAGCATGATGTCACAAAATCTTGATTAAATGAACTAAGTTAGGTACTTCTTCTTCAGAAGAAGAAAGAACCAGATCTTTTTTATTCATATACCAGTGAAGCTATTTAAAATATAATATTGATTATTGTTATAAAAACATGTAAAAAAACCTAAAAAAATCCTAATCCTTAAAAATAAATAATACTTTCATATATCTGACAAGTACGTAGGAGTGCCATCCTAACACGGTATCTCGAGGTGGCACTACCACGCGTAAGTGAACGTCCCGCGGATTTTCGAAGGACGAAACATTATTTATCTGAAAAGGAGGTGGTTGAGGTATCAGATAAAAAAGAAATGCTTACTAGATTGAGAAACAAGTAATATCTCTGCCTTGGAACTGCACAAGCTAGTTCCGCGAAAAGCTTTTTACTATTAGCGCACATTCCATATTTAGTCCTAGGTAACGCCTTATAGAGTTCGTTTTATACGAATTTGATAGATCTGTATTGTAATTTGAGAGTCAATTGAACAACACTGGCCCCATGGCGTTATTTTTTAAGTTTTCTCTGTCAGCGCCTCTTTGGATGCCAATCGAAAGATAACTTTTTCTTCTCAGGCTTTTCGGCGATTATCTACCAGGCGCTCAGAGCGACCGCTTCCCTCGCTGCAGGCTTTGCATAAAGACTGTTTATTTCCTGTCGTTAGCTCAAATACTGACAAAATTGCAACTACTCATCTGTTACGGCTAGAGGAGTATTTTTAGAGGATGTTTACTTCTACAGCCTCTACTACAGGCTAATACTTAAATTCATGTGAGTCGAATCGAAGGTTTCCATCAAAGATAGCAGGTGTTTCAAGTAGGTATATTGTTAGTAACTCACATGATTTTTGAGTTTCGGATATTTGAAGAAGCAATACGACCCACCCTTAGCTATTAGTATTTGCCTGGCGTAAGGCAAGTCTTCATTGCTTTACGCGTCACCTACTCATCGAACTTTATGTGCTGGGAATATTAATGGCCAGAATTCTTACACGATCTGATGGATCGACCCGAACTGATTGTGTTCACTCGATAAAAACTCGACGACGGATACATCTCGATTATTACTTACCGGTAACCTGGCATTATGTGCAGATCATTTACTTGTTAAAAGACATTTAGAGTATTTGATTTCAACAGATTATTTGGTCAGGAGCATTGATCGCATACACTTTTTTGCGGACGTGACGATACAATGCGAAAAGGTCTGCTCAATGCCCAATTGTGTGTTAAATTTTATTACACGTTTTACGGCATCAAAAAACATACTTGTAATACCTATAAATTGAACGAGTTCTCATTTGAGTGCCCAGTGGCTAATAAAAATTTAAAAATATTCCTAATATAAAATGTTACAACGTGCTCCAAAAATATTAAGAGGTTAAAAGTAAATGACCTGCTTGATTATAAAAGGATAAAATCCCTCTTACATTTGCTCCTAGTTAGTTTTAAAACATAATAAAATTAAAATACTTTATATATTTTACTTTTATGGTGCCTTTTTCTTATTTAAGTAGATACTTCATGATTTATGATTTTATTTTCGAATATTCTGCTGATACTAAAATCAAATCACCGTTTAAAACTCGCGCAACGCAATTAACAGCACGGGGTAGGGTCATACGTCGTACGTAACGTAGGTACTGTGCGCACTCGTATGCTATTGTAGGTTATTCTATTGTTTCTGAATTAGAAAGAAGTTATATCATTCTTTCTCGCCCAAAAACGTTCATGAAGTTAGTAGTCTCGTTTTATCAGCGTACTTGTTTTTAAAAGCATATTGGATCTAGCGTGTTGGTTATCAATATCATCCCGAAACGTTTATATTGTAACAAAAGTTTTTCTTTAATGATATAACCCTGGCCATTTTCCACTTACTCGTAAGGTTCAACAACATCGCTAAGTAACGAATCCAAGGAATCAGGTGAATCAGGTACCTACTTCAAATCCAAGTCGGGCGTTTACCTATACCTATCTGATCCCTGACTCATGGCTCTTCGAGTTCCAGTCGAGATTTCATCGTTTAGTGATTAGTCATGGGCGCTGTGGGCGGCAACGGGCTTTTAAGGCAGACATGGAAAAAATACAGAGTAAAGTTAACCAAATTCGACTAATAATCATTCTGCTACTCGGTTTAGAGGCATTAATTATTAAGTAGATGCCGTTATTACTTATACCACTACAAGTTCTCAATTTGGATAAAGAAACACCGAAAAAAAACTATTTAAACACCTAGATACCCAGATGCGGCCCGTAGTTTATTATGTTATAAAAAAAAGTTCGAATTGATTCGCATTGGCCTAAAACAATCGGCTGTTAAAGGCCTTCCTGTTCGCTCAATAAACACGAACTTATTTTAGTAAAACATTTAAATAAGCTGGCTTAAACTGAGCTCTCATTTTTATAAACTCTTATACTCGCGGATAGTACGAAGTCCTCTGTATTATACGTAATCTGTGGTTGACTGTAGATATAACTGATTACGCAACTAATACCATTGCATTGCATCCTGCGCGCTTCCAGATAGTTCCCACGGGGTCTTGTATTGAGCCGTATGCAAACTAATCAGACCTCTGGAACATGGCAGTTAAGACCTGAAGTCGGCTGCACGTCTCGCCATTTCCTGTCTTGTGCAAATTGCTCACAATTTGTTTATTTGCTACCATTGATAGGTCTTGGCTCCGTTCTAATACTCTTGTTTTTATACCGTTCAATTTGATACAGTCAGTGAGTTGAAATGTACTGGTCTAGCTAACCTCAGGGAACACTAAACATCAAGCCTAACTCTAATTTACCATAGGCCTAAGGGCATTTCAGATCGATCATTCATGATCTTGAGAACAAGCTATGGTTAAACGTATTATGTTATGTATGAGACGCAAAGAGCAGCGGGTTAAATTCCTGCTTTAGTGAGAATTCCTGTTGCTCAGGCAGATATTTCTCCAGGGTCAATGTTATGGTTTTTCATTCTTTCGTAACTTTGCTTTAAAATACCTTGATTTTAGGACCAGAGCAATATTGCTGTGGCCTTAAATTAGGATATGTTATGTTGCATCAGATAAGTTGTACGGAGGACAGCAGGTCAAGCTCAACAATGCAAAATGGGTCTTAAATTGCCGAAAATAAGTGCCCACATTCAACGCCATAACTTCACTTTCACATCTTCTGTTATTTAATAGCGGTGCTCTTGAACTCCTGAATCGTAGTTGACCAAGATAAGAATAATCTAATGTTATTATCTAAATACTTTATTACGCAGTAAGGGTTTTGCTTCAATATTGTTGTGTTCGCTACGTAATAAAAATATGCCGACAGCAAAAGTCTTGAATTGCACGAGAAGCCACCGAGCGTGAATACAGCTCTCGCTATTATTTATCCTCGCTGGAAATGAAAGAAAATGGAAAATGAGGCGCATGCACAAAGAAAAGTGGCCCAAACGCTTAAGACTGGTGCCCTGATGACCTTTGAGGGCGCTCTTTTGACAGGGACGGATGGCCGCGGTGTCGCGTCGCATTGTGCTGAGACCTTTGATCTAACTTTACGACGTACTGCAGCGACGAGTAGCACGCGAGACAGACTAGACGCCTCACAAAGAAGCCTGTTTTTCCACGATGTTTGCTTTAACCATCTGGCGCCGACTAGATTTACTCATGTTTGTTATTTGTTACCCAAATCAAAATACACTGCCCGAACCTGCTCTTTTACTACGCTATTTATACCAAATGTGAGGCAAATTGAAACACACGATTAAGCCAAAACGCAAGAATTGACTCTATAACCGGAACGAATGTTGAGGATCACAAATCAAGCATACGACGTCAAAGATTAAGTCGCGCACGAACACCAGATGGCCCAATTACAATCGACCGTTTCTCTTTGATTCTGAACTTATTTGATCTCTGCCGTGAGTTATTTTAGGTAATTAAGGTTGGAACGTTTCGTTTCTTGAAATAAAGTGTTTTTCGGTTGCTGACTTTGCCAGTAGCCAACGTGTCTCTCGTTGGTCCCACCTAGTTTCAATCGGAAGAAGGGGAGCTTCAACTGCGGGTCATCAAGTATGTGTGAGCGACGTTTTCCGTTTGGTAGACGTGTTTCAGCGTATCTAAACATATCGGGCCTATTGTTTGTCGGTGTTACCATAAAAACATTTGATCTTATACGTCAAACTTGTTCACTCTACACGCAACAGCGTCTGTGTCATAATATGGTTGTTGATAGTACGAGTACTTAATATAATGGAATGGGGCAGAGCTGTGTGCTGTGAAGAATGCGCGTCCAACCGAAAACAGATAACCGCCTGACGCTGGCACTCACACGCGGGTCGAGCAATGACGTCAAGCGCCGAGCTTACGCATTAAAGAACTCCGTAGAATTCAATATTACTGTCGAAGCATTGTTTATTTTATGAGACGAACGCCAACGATAATAAACGTTCTAGGAATACTTGATCGATAGAAATGCCTATGGATATCAACTTAAAACCAGTGAGTCAGAAAAGTTCTCCGTCTACAAGAGCCGTAGCACTCTGATTAGGCTAAGGTTTTTTTACTGATAAAATTTTAAAACGGTAAAATTAATTAGATTTTAATTAGCAAGACAATAATTTTTGTGGTTTACTTTTATTTAAAAAAAACCTAGGACAAAAGATCATTTTACAAACAACGTTTGAAAAACAAATCATTTGACAAACTTTCATTTCGCAAACATGTTTCTTTAAAAAGAATCATTTGACATAATACAGGTTTCGCAAATGTTTTACTTAGGAAATATTTCAACCGTTAAAATATTATTTTAATAATGTTCACATGACTAAATAATTCGTTTGCCAAATTAGTGATTTTACAAAAAGTTAGTAGATAAATTATTAGTTTGTAAAAATATTCAATTGCATGGTTGCAATTTTCATCCTGGACAGATTATTACTATGGGCAAGTAAACATTTTGTACTAATACAAATTCCATAGATACTTACCTAGTCATTTTGAAAAAAATACACACTGCCTTAACTAAGCGAAATAAGTAGAATTCGGTTCTGGCATTGTGGTCACAGTTCTAACCTAACCTAACCAGCCATTGTTTCAGTTGACCCTACACATATTTTATGATTTCGTGCTGAAAGTAAAATATCCTATGTGTACTTAAAAATGTTATTTTTATATTTTCACACTGCCTTAACTAAGCGAAATAAGTAGAATTCGGTTCTGGTAGTGGTCGCAGTTCTAACCTATTTTTTTTATTATTATTGGGGAAATCCTCATGAATACCTCGCTGCCCGGGGGAAACGACGAGGTTATGTCGGTACACTAAAACTCCACGATATTCGACCTCAACACTTCAGCGGCGAAGCGGGGTCCCTAAAAAGTTTCGCAACGCCCCGCCGCGCCAGTGCTTCCCCGTATTGGGGCCCTCTCCAGCCGACCCCCCAATAAAGGGGGAAGGCCACTGAAGCCCCTGGGGAACACAGGTACTTCCGCCGTCGCGGTGAAAGCCGTGCATTGCGGGCAAAAGCACCCTCGTACTCAAGCCCGCTGGCTCCCACCGTACGCGGACACTACTAGGTCCGCAACCACGATCCACCTAAAAGGTGGATACGCTGCCGCATCTGGTGGTGCGGCCCCGCCGAGGCGCAGTGCACAGGGGGGACCAGCCGCGGATCACTGACCTCCTCCAAACGGTTGTGCACCGCGGCCCCCACCTCGCGCCCTAAGGCGCTGCGCACGTGGGCGCCCCTTTAGTCTGGCAGTGGAAGGCACCATACCACCACCACGCCCGGCGGCTGGCAATGGGTGGGTGGGAAGTCCACCGCACTGCCATGCCTGAGCCCTCTTAGCTTCCCGGTGGTTCCACCTGCCAGCAGTAGTAAGCCCTTCCGTCACGACAAGGCGGAGGCTCATGGGGGGGCGCAGTTCTAACGTAACCTAACGAGCCAGTGTTTCAGTTGACCCTACACATATTTTATGATTTCGGGCTTAAAGTAAAATATCCTATATGTGTACTTAAATTAAACATCTTTTTTATTATTAGACTGCCATGCATGAACCTAAAGTAATGATATAGACGTACTTAATAGTGTAGGTAGTTAGTACCTTCTTCTGTATAAGAAATATTGTTGTATTAACGTAGATTTTGGTAAATAGTAGATAGTACCTTCTTCTGTATAAGAAATATTGTTGTATTAACGTAGATTTTGGTAAATAGTAGTTAGTACCTACTTCTGTATAAGAAATATTGTTGTATTAACGTAGATTTTGGTAAATAAAATATTTACCAAGCAATGCATTTTGTCAAATTATTTATGCTTTACGTTGTCTTGCCAACTAACATGTTTAAAAAATAATCAATTTGTGAAATCATGTTTTAGCATAATGATTTTTTTTTAGTAAATATTTTGTCTAATGAGTAGTTTATTAAACAATAGTTTGTAAAATGATGAATTTATCAAGTATAATTTTGTCAAATGCTATTTTTCTAAAAAAAAATTGTTGTTTGTTTTCTGTCAAATGATTGGACACCAATTATTGTACTACAAACAGATCGTTTTCGTTTGCAAGTCACGTATTGCGCCGTCTGAGAAATTTTTGCTTCAAAGTGCCCAAAGTAGAGAGAGATCTTGCCCAAAGTGCTTTTCTGCCGATATTAAGCCAGGTTTTCCTACAAGATCAAACCATCTGTGGAAAAAACTTTATAAGCAGCTTTTTTGGTTTATTTAGAGCTGGCACGAACCCTGACAGCTACGTTATCGTATAGTTTACGTAATAATAAGCGACCAAATTCAGTGGACATGTTAAATACTCGTCTTAATTAATTAGACACGAGCTGCCCCAACAGACTTCGTTCTGTCAAATGTTTGACAGTTGGTGTCCATTATCATATCTCGCCCGATTTTCTAGGACTTGATTTACATACTATTATTTTTCACTGAATTTCATGTGCAATCATAATAAAATATTGCCTAAATCACTACTAAATAGTTAAGCTTTCTAGTAGTAAAATAATTTTCCGGATCGGATTAGTAGTTTCGGAGCCTATTCAATACAAACAATCATATCTTGCCTCTTTATAATGTTTGTATAGATGTCAACATAATTTATCCGTTTTTAGAAAACCTCTGTTCAAGGGGACTGTAGCGAGAAATGTAAACAAAACTTTCAATGCCTTTTAAAACTGAACCAAAAACTGTCTCCCTACGTAACATGAGAATGGTGTGCTTGCGACATGCTATCGGCATGTTGGGGTCCTATTCACGTCGTTGACCTCGTCCCAACATTCGTGGACACAAAGCATAGTGCTCTATTATGACAGTAGTCGCTAAAGCCTTTTTATTATTCATCTGGTCGCGCTGCAGTGACGGGATGGTTGCTGCGGGCGACAGCGCTGCTCCTCCTTTTGTGAAATCTAGAAAAATAATCTACAACTGTTGCGCTTTTTTAATAATACTTAATATTGTTAAAACAGAAGCTGAATGGTAGCTGCAAACGAAATCACGGGTGACTAAATTCAAAGAAATATTTTCCGATAGTTGAACATCAGAGAAAATAAAAAAGCTCGATATAACAGTACGACCTACCGGAAACCTGTAAAAAGTAAATCAAGAACTGAAATAAATGGGCGTGGAAAATTGGAAATATTCGCTTTACAAGGGCAAGCTTTTTTCTAGGGTTCTGCTTATATAAGGAAAATTGTATTGTGTTGAAAAAGTAAAAAAAAGTAGAATCAGAGTAAGATCCAACAAATGTTCTTTGACGCATTTGGTTCGTTCTGTTCGTTGTAAAAGGCCTCGTCGTTACCTCGTTTTGTGTTGTTCAATGTTCATGGTTCCCGGTTCCAGTATCGAGGTTTTAAACTCAGCTTAGGGTTTACTTGTATTGTACCAAGAATGTTATGCTTGTATTTACAAAGAAAATCTAAAGGTATTTTTTTTCAATAACAATAGCGGACCGCACGCCCCCCAGTACAATAAAAAATTAACAGACTATCGAAACGGGCTAATAAAAATTCTACTTACTGTATAAGTTTAGCCAGATATTAATATTTTGTCACGGGTTAGCTAATAACGTTTATGGTTCGCTTTAGTTACTTGTTACATACACACAACAACATGGTCTAGGGATATACAAAACTTTTTTAAATAACTTAAAAAGTACTGGCCTTACAAAAAAACTATTAATGATAGATTATAAAAACATTAAGTTCCTTTTTTAAATTCAAATTTGTATATAAAAGATTTTGTTTTAAGATGAAATTCGCATTCATTGAATTTCTTCCAATGAAGTAAAACTTCCCGAACTTCTAACTTGATTAAAACTCCATATTTTTTTATAAATCTTTGTCAAACGCATCTCCGGTGTTCATTTAATCATGCCACGTAGACACTTGACCAGGAACGAAATGTTAAGAGCAGTGGGCATGATTCAAGCTGGCGCTACCTAAATTGCGGTTTCTGAAGCCCTGAGGACCAGTCAGAGCGTTATATCCAGGCACGGAGGAAGTGGTGGAACGGCACCGAGGACCTCAACGCATTACAACACATGTACAGGACCGATTCATAGTAAATGCTGCACGAAGTCAACCAAATGTAACGGCGATGCAATTGGTTCAAAGGCTACAGAGAGAGTATGGTTCGCTGGTATGCGGTCAAACTTTGAGAAGACGACTGCATGAAGTCAACCTGCGTGCTCGTAGGCCACTTCGGGTACCAGCGCTAAGGAGAGGCAATCGAGGAAGAAGATTACAATGGGCTATTGCACACGAAAACTGAAACCATTCTCAAAGGTGACTTGTGCTTTTCACTGATGAATCCAGGTTTGGATTTCACCCTGATTCGCGAAGAGTACGCGTTTAGAGAGAACCTGGACGTTGGAATCGACTGCAGCACCCACAACAAGTTCATGCATATCAAGGTGGCACGATTATACAAACATTTGTGTGCATGAACATGTCTGTTTGTACTGGTCTGGGTGTCTCCTATGTATAATAAGTATGTATTTACAAAAGAAAATGTATTTAAGTATGTTTATCCGTTGTCTAGTATCCCATAACACAAGCTTTAATTAGCTTACTTTGGGGCTAGATGGCGCTGTGTGGAATAATGTCCAGGGATATTTATTTATTTATTTATTTATTTATTTATAGTTTGGGCAGGAATTCGTCTCGGCGGTAGAACAGACCTCGTTTGGATACAAGGCAATATGACTGCTCTAAAATACCGAGATGAGGTGCTAGAGCCTGTAATCTTGCACCACAGACAGCAAATGGGACAAAATTTCCAGCTAATGCACGACAATGCCCGTCTACATACGGCGCGTATCGTTAAAAGTTGATTACAACAGCATGATATCCAAGCTTTAGACTGGCCTGCACAATCCCCTGACTTAAATCCTATTGAGCATGCCTGGAATATGCTTCAAAGAAGAGCTCTAAGGAATTTCCCTGAAGATATTGTGCATGAAAACCAGCATTTCTTGCATCTTAGCAGGACTTGGGACAGTATTCCACAACAGGATATTGACACCCTTGTTTTGAGTATGCAGAACCGCTGCAGATGTGTCAGGAGAGTCTTAGGTGGATCCACGGATTATTAATTTTAAGTTTTCAACAATTTTTATAAAAAAAAGTAGTTGTTTTGTTTAGGTTTTGGAGTTTTAAAAATATAGTTAAAATTGAAATTTTGTCTGAATTTTTCCTCTTCTAAGTTTTTTTAAATTTAACTTTATTTAAAAGTTTATTTATCAGATTAGTTAGGCTATTAACAAGGTTTATTTTAATGTGTAGGTGTCTTAACAAAAAGTTAATAGAATTTTAGTTATTAAGGTTTAATTGAAATATCCCTAGACCTTGTTGATGTGTATTTTACGATATATTATCACATTTTCCTCTTATCTTTTTGGCGCTTACAAATACAGCCTTATACGTCCCACTGCTGGGCACAGGCCTCACCTCAACTATGAGGTGGTACGAGCCATACTCCAACACGCGGGCTCAGTGCGGATTGTTGGAGAGGTGAATGTAAGGCCAGTGATAAACCTTACCGTCAGATGTTATCATGCCGCCTTTTTAGGCCTCTGACTAGGCTTTACGACTGATATCTTGCGACGTCAGCCGGGACCAACTGTTTAACGTGCCTTCCGAAGCACGGAGATGCCCGAAAAACGCATCACTTAATTTCGGTCGGGATGGTCACCCATCCATAACCCGACCTGACTGGCGTTGCTGAACATCGGATCGTTGCCGATCCGCTGTCGTCACTTAGCCACGGGCACCTCTTTTGGCGCTTATTTATTTACATATTTGAGAATTTAGTCACTTCAATTAGCAGATTATTAAATTTTCTCATTATAAGAATATCAATGACATTCATCATCATACTTGCGGTCTATCCCGGTTGTGAACTCACACTGGTGTGTGGGGTCCCAGGGTCCGACTTTCTTATTTTCTTGGCCCACTTCGCGTTGTCTTGTGCATCCTCAGTGGTGAATCTGTTGGCACGCATGTTACCCTTGACAACGTCGAGCCAGCGCTTCTTGGGTCGACCTCTTCTACCAGTACCTGGCGGGGGCGGCATGGCCAGACATTTGTTGCCCACGTAGTTTGCCGATCTCCGTTAGACATGATCATACCAACGAAGGCGGCACTCCTGCAGCTTGTCTGCGATGTCACAAACACGAAGGCTGCCGCGGATGTGAGTGTTCCGCACGCGATCTTTGCGTGAGACTCCTACACATCCACCGCTGCATCTTCATTTCCGTGACGCGCAGCTCCTGCTTGTGTCGCTCTAGTAACGGCCATGTTTTACTGCCATTTAAAAGGACAGGCGTGATGATAGTTTTATAGACCTGCCCCTTCAGCTTGATCGGCATTTTGGGGTCACCAATGACACCAGTCACCTTACGCCATTTGGCCCAAGCCGCGGAAATTCGGGCTCTGACGTCGCTGTCGATGTCCCCGGACGCGCATAACACGATCCCAGGTATTTGACACGGTCCGTGCGCTCGACCACGTCAACGCTCAATGCGGACGGAATGGGGATCTGTGGTGTTACAGGCCATGTACTCCGTCTTCGCCACATTTAGTTTCTAACCGCCGTTTTCAAGTGAATTCCTCCACTTATTCACCCGTTGTACCAGCCGTCCCCTGTCCGAATCTGCTAGCGCAATATCATCAGCATGCATAAGCAACCCGGGTGGTTGCTCGTGGTGGTCTCGGATGCTGTTTGACAGAACGTCTAATATTACGCAGAACAGAAACGGGCTAAGCACGGAGCCTTGGTGTACTCCAACGGTGATAGGGAAGGGAAGCGTGTCACCAACCGCAGTCCTAACTATGAAACTGGAATCGTGGTACATGTCCCGGATAATGTCAATAAAGACCCCGGGAACGGCCCTGGACCGCTGCGCCCAGCCGATCATCTCACGAGGGACACAGTCGAAGGCCTTCTGCATGTCTAAGAAAAGGAGATGCAGAGTTGTATTCTTCAGTCTGTATCCCTCCATGAGCGTTCTCAAGGCAAATACGGGGTCAATGGTCACACAGCCCGGTCGAAACCCGGGTCGAACCCATACTGACACTCCGAGATTGTACACTCCTGTCGAACCCGAGAGTCCACAATGCACACACACATGGTGTGGGACATCACCTTTATGCCACGAAAATTGCTGCACCCCTGCACCGAGCCCTTGCCCTTGAAGACCGGCGTGATAATGCTCAGTCTCCATTGGTCAGGTATCTCCCCGGTGAGGAGAATGCGGTTGAAAAGGTGGGTAAGTATGCCCACACCACGAGAGCCCATCGATTTCCACGCTTCGGACTGGACTTCATCAGGCGTTAAAGAATATCAATGACATTGTACATACCTATTTTGGTTCATTTAATTAAAGTTATATTTTTTTCCTTTAGACCAATAAAATAACTAGAAAAATAACAACTCTCTTTCTCAGAACAGAGATCATTTGACCCCTAACTAAGTAGAGCGTAAAAACTGATACACAACACTGGAATTGTTCTAAATACATACTTTAATGATAACTTTGATTTTTTAGAATTTTAAAATGCTTGCTTGTTTTCAGATCTGAACATAGTAAACTAGAAAAATTTGAATTCGGGACTTTGAAGAAATTCCGCGTGATGTCTTAAAGGTCCGAAATTCGATTTTTCCATTTTTCTATCTTTGCAAAAAAAAAAACTTACACAGATCTATGTTTATCCAACCCAACGACCACCTGCACTATTAGCAGGGTTTACATACATGTCTGCCCGAGTTTTAGATGCAATAATTTCGTTCGCCAGAATTCCATTACAACTAATGTTTCATTTAACATGACTATCAAATTTAATTAGTCGCTCGTAAACAATCAAATGACATATTTTTTGTAATACTTATGAATATTGTGTTTAAATTGTTAGTATAAATAAGAACCGAACGTTAACCGAGAATCGAGGCCAATGTAAAATTATGCAAAAAAGTTAACAAAAACCTAACAGTCCCTCGCTCTCCAACCTCTAACCAATCCTGTGCGCCAATGAGCCCGCCATTGTCCCGCCACAATGGCTTGCGGATAAAAGTTGTTGCAAACTATTTCAATAATTTGTTCTCCCGGTTCTAACTTAGTATCTCTCTAAGGCTTATTGTCCCAACTTGCTATATGCCCATAAAAGGGCATGTAACTTTGCAAAGCTATGCTAGTTAATTGGTCCGAGCATGCTGGCGACAACCTTGCCGCCGGGCCTTGACACGGGGCGGCGCGCGCGCACCTGCTCCGTGGCGCCATCTGCCGTGTTTACACGGCCGCGACAGTGCAAAGGTTTGCCTTTTCTGGTTGGGGATAATCGAAGTCGGCAAGCATTTCTTTGATAGGAAGCTAAGAGTAATATTTACGCGCGAATAATTTCTTGACTGTCAAACCCATTTTATGATATTTAAAAACCAACCAGCTATCATTTCTTTTTGTGTGGGTATACACCAGCATATTATAGCAAAATCGTAATCAAATGTCTTGCAAATTTTAGAGCATACATTTTTAGTTTTCGCTGAATGAACATTACATTTAGTTAAAAAAAACAGATGCTCATACTGATCAGGTCTTTGGGACTAGTCTCGCGTCCGCGTGTCCTTAGACAGCAAATTACCGTTGGCCTGAAATTTTACTTAAAAGTATCCAGAACTTAAAATGGCAGTCTCAGAAAATATTAGTCGAGCAATAATTTAATGTTAAAAAAAGTGAGTGCATGGTCTTTCGAGCCGGCGGGAAGTGTCCAGGTAATACACCGGTCATAAAACTAAATGGTTCACCACTTAGAAGGGTTGAAAGTTTTAAATATCTTGGACACCTGGTTACCGCCGACTTGAGGGATGATGCAGACATTGAACGGGAACGTAGGGCGCTGTCTGTTCGGGCTAATATGATCGCGCGCAGGTTTGCTCGTTGCTCGGAGGATGTCAAAATCGCTCTTTTTAAGGCATTTTGTACGTCCTTCTATACGAGTAGCCTGTGGGTGGAGTATACCAAGAAGCAGTATAGCGCCTTGACTAAACTAAACTTTTATCTCTAAATGCAATGAGTTTTGGGAGGTTTTTTCCTGCTTTCCCCTCAAACTTTTGTAATATAGGAAATGACGCGGGATGCCTTTACTATAAAGTTCAATTTATATGCATTATTATGAACGTGATTTGTTTTCATCTTCGTCCGTTTTTACTTATCACAATTGACTAATTTATTTATTCATTCATCTTTATTTCCTTCTTTCTTTAATAATTTTGTAAATATTGTTAGAATCGTAAGAAGAAACAGAGTAGATTTTGCTCCTAGTAGAAATATTGATAAGGATACTTTTTTAAAGTTTTGATAATTGGCTAATATAATCCCAAGTAAATCAGTTTACCTTTAATGTCTTTTGGTTTATATTAGAAATGTCCGTTACCCATTTTCTTACGAGCACATTAAACAGATTTTCCATTGTCCTTTATTATAATCATTAATTTTGTGTAATTAGCCTGGCTGATGTATAAATACCGTGATCGGGCGAACATTGCAGCAGAATCGACTCAATGCCACAGATAGATAATAGTGAATACGGTCTGTATTGGTATCGGTTATCTGAACCGCAATCGGCGTCACACGTTCACTTGATAATTATCATTGTTTCACAGATACATGCAGCACGATGTGTCCATCCGTGACGCAGGAACTGTGATATATTATCATTATTTTCTATACATTATTCATGCGAATGCGGATGGCACGAGGTGTTCGCGTCATTGCATTGTGTGAGCATACGACGAAATTGTTGTTATAGTATGTATATTGATTATTGTGGCGGCAATTTACTTACAGACTATACTGTCCTACTCTGCGGCCTTAGTTAAGGCGTAATAGAGAGTTCCGTTTTCAAACTCTCTGATGCACCTTTATTATTTGAAGGTAAGTAGATCAGGAACTTAGGTGTAGCCGTACAAACTCTCCTCGGCTTAAATCCTTGGTACCACAAAACATGGCGATATTTCTCCTTACTTCGCGACCATGACAATTAGTGTGTTTTCCGGCGCATATTTATAATTATTTACAATAGTGTCTTTTAAACCCTGTAGGAATTGGTCCTTGCGTCCTTTACTCCCGAGTTCGAAAGCAATTTAAATATTTTCGACGCACATAGTCTGAAAAGTCATTTTTAGAGCAAATAATGAGATGATGTTTTCATATACCAGCGCAACATCTCTTTTGATCGTCCCGGAATCACTGAAAGGGGGCAATTATGGAGTAAAAGCCTGTTACAAACATGTTGTACTGTTATATTATAAACGAATATCAACATAAATAATGTACAGTAACATTGTGTACTTCGTACCGTCCGCTCGTAGTAACCATGTTTATCTTATAGGAATGAGAGGTTGGCTTTGACAAGGTATGAATACATTTAAAAGCTACCTTATTGATACCTTGACTGGCCTGTTGGCGCAATGGCAGCGATCCTGCCTTTGACGCCGGAGGTCGTGGGTTCGATCCCCACCCATGACAAACATTTATGTGATGAACATTTGTGTTTGTTGTGTGTCTGGGTGTTATTATCTATTTAAGTATGTATTTAGAAATATTTAAGTATGTTTATCAGTCTCTGACACCCATAATACAAGCTCTGCTTAGTTTGGGGTCAGATGATCTTGGTGTGAATTGTCCCAGATATTTATTTATTTATTAGTATATGAAATGTATGCATACAACATAGTTTTACTTCTGAAACCTAAAACTAGTCGAAATTGACACTTCAATGGGAGGAAAATTCGATGAGTATGTACTATTTACATGTCTCATCTTTAATTACTGGATTGTCTGCTTTTAGGCTCGGACTCGGAATTCTTACATAATTTCGAATAGAATCCGACACCAGGTATACTACCAGCAAAAACTCATATTTCACAATGTCTTCGTCGAGAGCGGCGTGGCTTAGTGGTTAAGCAATCTGACTCGGAACGCGGATCGTGTGGTCCCGAGTTCAAATCTGGCCAGAACTAAAATCTTTGTGTGCATTGTTTAATTTCCGATTAACTCTCCGGTGATGGAAAACATCGATAAAAAACCAAATCAACCCGGATAGCGGCGGAAGGCTCACTACCTACCACGTTTGGTTCTAATACAATTGGCGAAAGTGAGATTCTGAGTGTTCCGTTCACCATGACGGCAACAGTCACTTGCCTCTGACTACCCCGTTTGGGATAAAGTCGTGGTGGTATGTGTCACAATATCTTTTGAATCTGATCACTGAAATAAAATTTGAAACTCTAAATCTAGTGGCTATTTGACAGTTTGGAGTAACCAGGGGGGCTAGCGAAGAGCAACACGCCACGACGAGTTCGCCATTCGAAATCGTTCAGATGTATGGGGATGACATAAGTGGTCGCTGACGCTGTAGCCCCATGAACATGCTCTTGGCTAGCCCTCTATATGTGCTGACTGCTGACGTCTGTACTGTCAATTACAGTCCAAATGTAACACTCTGAACTTTGTACTGTCACTGATGATACTATTGGAAACTTAAGTGCTTCTTGACTAGCAATCGACCATCCACGCACTTCCGTATGCTTTTGAATAAACTAGCAAAATTGTATACACATACGAGTATTAATTATATTGCGGTTATTGTGGATGTATATTGCGATTAAGAACCGGTTTTTGATTCTGTTGTCCTACAAAGTGATCTTAAAGGATCACTCATGAATCATGATAAACAATTGTAATGTAAAAAAAATGTAGACTTTCAAAATAGGTCATTTCTTTCATACTGTGATAGTATGAACGAAATGACAGCTCTGATGAATTTCAATCGGATTCAAGAACAGATGAAAGCTTGAGTACCAGAATACCCTATGGGTAGAATACGGGTCTAAGTCAGTGTTTGAGCTGTATTCTTCACCTATCTAAATGTATTATCTTAAATTCATCATTCTAATTACTTTTAATTTATGTATGGTTTCTCCAAAATATCACTTACCGACTTAATCATTCTCCAAAATATGATGTGTATGAATGATTGACATAAAGGGTTTTCCAGTTACCATGAAATATATAGTAGGTACCCATCATTATGACAGGGAGAACGAATACTTTTATCTTGAATTACCTAGTTAACAGTTGAGTGCGGACACGGGAAGTCTTAGTTTTTGTTGATGATAACCTTAAGGACGGGAACATGCACCAGGGGCATACGCAATGCCAATTTGGTTTCTGAGCATTTGACGCAAATTGTCCTCACGTAAATTTCAAGGCCCGGCCGCGTCCATAAAGTTATTGTGCTCGTATTTGCGGCGCGAGCGAAAGATGGCACAACATAACACTTGGTTCAATAAGTCTCGGGACTAAATACTAAAAAAACGTTTTTTCGATAAAAATATTTTTTATTCATCAACGTAGTCTCCTTCAGCTGTGATACATTCCCTCCAACGGTTCTCTAACTTTTCTATCCCATGAGTGTAGAACGATTTTTCTTTGGCTGTAAAATAAGCCTCCGTTGCTGCGATTACTTCACCATTTGTGTCATATTTCTTACCTCGAAGCATTTTTTTCAAGTCTGCAAAGAGCCAGTAATCACTGGGGGCTAGATCTGGCGAATAAGGCGGATGTGGAAGTAATTCGAAGTGCAATTCGTTTAGTTTGGCCATCGTTACTTTAATCGCTCTAATAACCTCATGTAGTATCTCAGTGGAGAGCACCCGGTGAAACTCCGGTGCACTCCGGAATCCATGTTTCATCCATTGTCACGCACCGACGCGACGTGAAAAATCCTTTTTATTCCTGTCAAACATAGCCAAACAGCGCTCTGAAGCATCAATACGCTGTTGCTTTTGATCAATCGTGAGCAAACGCGGCACACATTTGGAAAAAAGCTTTTTCATGGACAATTAATGTTTATGTAAAATGGTGAAGACACTACCAGTTGAAATCTTCGCTATCACAGCTATCTCACGCAATTTTACTTTTCTATCTTCCTTCACGATTTTCAGGACTTGGTTGATGTTTTGTTGAGTCACTGCTTCATTTGGACGACCAGAACGTTCAGCATCATTTATATCCATACGACCGCGTTTGAATTCAGTATACCACCGATAAATTGTTGTTTTAGACGGAGCAGATTCTAAATAACACTTTTTAAGCCACTGCTGCGCTTGAACGGTGGTTTTTCCCATTAAAATACAACGTTTTATCAACACGCGAAACTCATTGTTGTCCATTTTTTACGAATGTACTAAACTAGTCTCACTAAAAAGTGTGTAGCTCAATAATTTATCGTTCGATTTTCAAAAATAGTTACACAAATCATTTTGATGGCCAGTGCTTTCGAATAATAAAAAAAGTTTTTAATATAAGCCGCCATGTCTATGTCTAAGCGAAATGGTAAGAGGGATTTTAAGTGCATGTTGAATGTGCCTCGTGTAAGGTCCCAGGGACAGTGAAGGGAAGCCTATTGGTATCGTACTCGCCGCTAATCTAATGAAGAAGCGGAACTGCCTCCCGACCTCACTCGTATTTCTATTGATCGAATCTGTGCGAGCTTGATCTGTGACCCTTCGGCGTTTCTCAGGATGTTCAACATTTGTACACACGGGCCAAGTTTTGATTAAAAATATTCTGTGATGTGATTTCCCCTAGATCTAGTATCGGTTATTAATTAATTAAAATAATATTAGAGGTTTGCAGACTTGGTCAATTGTAGGTTTTTTCAATTGGTATGTATGTATTTTATTTATTTTAAGCAAGAATTACAAAACGTTAAATTCGTTTTTTTTTATTTGGTTCTCAAGCTTGACACAAGATTGAAAGAACAAACACTTCGGGTTCACTTTGGTGCCTGTCAGTCATAATCTCCTCCATCTCGAGGTCTGCGCGGTCTAAGCATATTCTGGTTTACTATTCATTTATTTAAATGTAATTCAAGCTTTTAACAAAATGCTGAATTGTCAAATTCTGAAAAACTCTTTACCAAGTATGTACAGAGGCGTTCACATCAACCTATACAAAACCATTGCAAAATGTGTCTTACGTCAGTGATGTGAACGCCTTTGTACCACTGATTGACCCCCCGGTTCAAGAAGTAATTATACTCTTAGTATAATTTTTAGTACATAGTAGTTTGGTAAATAAACCAGACTGCAATAAAGGTTTTATGTTTGATTAAAAACCTTTATACGCCTGTAACACAAGTTCTTTCACTAAACACAGTCAACTGTTTCATAAAATTTATCAACTCAAGCCAGTTTTAACAACGAACTTTGTAGAAACAAGATAGACCTTTTTATATTGAGTTTTACGCCCAACGTGTCTATATCACAAATAGACTTGTGTATGATACGTTTGTAGTTACACTTATCTCGTGGAATGTTGATAACGCTTTTTCACGAGAGTTGTTGTACAAAACTCGATAACGGCCGGCGGTTAATTCAGAACGTTGTTGGCACGCTATGAAACTTACACGCTGTTAGAATGTGTTAGTGGGAGGATTTTATGCCAAAATGTATCGATGGATTACCGATTTACCATCAGACAACTGGCGATACTTCATTAATTATTTTTTCAAGTAGACCATTTACATAGAGTTACATCGGCAAACGTACTAGTATATAACTGGCAAGTACAGAATCGTTTTGTCTATTCTGTGCTCAATATGTATGAATTGATATATTTTTGCGGTGGACACACGTATGTGCATTGTATGTATAAGTATAGGGAGAAATATATAGTAAAGTATAGTAGCTCCACGTGAGAATAGCATAGCACTTAGATAGCACTCTCAATGTAACTCAGTTCTATATCCCCCTCATAAGTACACCTTGTTCTGATATAGCATAAACATACTTAAGTGAGACTGGCCCTCCGGACTTGGGGACTCCTAGTGACTCCAATTTCAAAGTTGCCTCCTTTTAAATATGAAATATCTTGTCAACAGGTGGATGATTTCGTGACGTGAAGATCAGACGCGGCTAAACCGCGCCGCCTACCCGCCTCATAACACGTAAGTTAATTATCACATGAAACTATATTTGAATAAATAATAGACAATAATCACCTTCGGGCTTAAGATGCGCGCCTCACGAGAAATGTAGACAAAAAATCATCTAATCAAATTTCGTCATTTCTCGATTTTGTCGACAAGAACGAGAAATGGTGAAATTTGATTGGAGGATTTTTTGTTTACTCTTCTCGTGAGGCGCGCATCTTAGCCCCGCATACATGACAGAACGAGATTAGGGCAGTCCTTGCGACCCACGAACGAAAAAAGCGGCACCTCTCTCCTTTTACTCTATGGCGCCACTGTCCAGGAGTCGTTTACGTTATAAATACCTATAATGCTCTGATTTATAGCCTACATACAAATTGCATGTAGCGACCGGAGACATTTATAGTTTTATGTGTAAGGAGTCATGGGCGTGCATAAAGCGTATTATACCGATTTTGTCTGAGCAGTTCACAAACTTCATGGTGACGCTCCCGAGTACTTGGTATAGGTATCACTGCCAAAAAAATTGAGTTCAATGTGTTTTTTGATACGAGTATTATCTTGAAAGTATAAACTATTTCCGTTAACCCTTCATATTTATCATAACACAAAGGAAAATCTATCGGAAATATTTTTGGAAATACCGCGAGTGACAATAGCTCAAAGGTTGCCGTCATTCCGAGTCTTCGAATGGGCAGGAATTTAGCCTTGTATTTTTTTCAAGAATTCTTATGGTAGTTACGTTCATGCAAATCCTCTACCTAAAGCTGTTTACGTTGTTGTGAGATAGTTGGGCCGTGAGATCATTTATACTTTAAAAAGACAGTAGCGTCTGAATATTTTTTTCCTGTTCTGCGTTATTTACTAACTTGTTATGCATCGTCATTGGCTGAGGAACTGTCCATTTGTAAGCGACTAGCAGTCGAGTTGCGACATCGAGAATCAGGGGAGGGGGAGCAGCGTCTGGATTGGGTCAAATAATAAATAAATCCAGCCACCGGACCGCTCGTAGAATGCGAGAAAATCACTACTCGAACCTTTTCGAACCTTGTACTTTGAATTCACTGTGAGTTTGAAATTTCGTATTCTAAAAAACTCAATACCGACGATGCGCCTTTACGACGAACTTGGGAGCAAAATACTAAGTTATTTGAGATTTTGACAACGTGTCTATTAAAGTGTGTTTACACTGTACAGGTGACCGTGAAGCCCTATTCCATTACAGAATCGCTCTACTGAGTAGTGTAGGAAACCTTTGAATTCTTGAATTAGATATTTCAACCAAGCTGTTTTTACAGAGTTCCAGAGCCATGTTACACGACAGACTTAAAACTAGAACGAGGCCTCAAACTGTAGACTTCCCAGTGTTTGGCAAACAAACACTCGATCATTGCATCTTGATCACAGCTTGAGAATAAGGATCCGCCATATGCTCCCCCATCGATCATCGCGATGTGTGTGAACGCGACGTTAATAGTTAATGTAGACACCAGGTTCTAGGCGTGTTGCAATAGCTACTTGATAATTACGAACCTAAGATGTTTAATGTAGTTTTTTAGTTAACTAAATCCGGGATGAAGGCATAAATTAATGAAAAAAACCTCGTAAATCGATTCTTCGCGCTATGCTGTTTATTTGCCCTGTCCACTGTAACTTCTACCGACTTAGATTGTCTACTCCACATCTAAGACTTCAGTTCTTCGACGGACAGACATGCTCATCTTTGATTAGTACTCGTACCGTCAGTCACAGTCACAGACGTTGCTGAGCACTCGGCTCGGCCTCGGCTAATGTTTTTTAACTACTTTTGCTGCTGATCGTACCAGAATACCAAGTATAGCTCTCTCCGTATCTCGTTGTATGACATTGAGATGTCTTATTATAACGCAGATACTCAATAGTTAACTTATGAGTTATGAGGCACCTAGCAAAATAACAGGTACATACCTACTGTAATGGCCATATTTTAGAATGTTACTCATGTCCTGACACGAGCATGTTATTGGGAAGAGATTCGATTTTCTATCGGCTGATTGCGGTCTGTCCCAAGTAACATTTTACTCCATTTAAGAGTACACATTTAGTTCACAGGTGAACTTGAAGCATTATTATAGTTCACTCGTGATGTATAAGCTGCATTATTGCGATTAATAACACCTATACCTGTATAAGGGACTTATAGGAGTGTAGAGTTATACTTTTATACGATTGTTGGTGTTATAATACTCTAACAACTATCCTTTAGTCAGCCGTCTCACTAAGAGAATTAGAGGAGGGTAGAGATACGGCAAACGCTGTTTAACGTTATACAGGTAGTAGCTGTAGTAAAACTTGTTTGTGATCATTAAAATAACCTTTTTTTACTACTGTACAGAAGTGTTTAAATGGTTCGCATGTGCACTGTAGGCTGTTAAAAGGACTATATGTGTTGTCCATTAACATCAATAGCAGTTTATTTGTCCACAAGTACTACTTTAATTTGCTGTAAGCTGAACATGAATGTGAATGTGATATTCTATTACACTTACCCCACAAGCTAGGTGTGTGTTTATCGTGCGTCGCGTGCAAAAATTTGTGAATATGAATAAAAAATTTCGGAAAATAAGAGCGAGAACCGGTGGAATAAGAAGAAAAATTGCAAAAGAATATTCGCAAATTGTAAAAATAAACAGTCTATTGACAACGACGCCCGAAAATGAGCCCGACAATGTTTCAACAAGTGCGACTTCAACCGTTGTTCATGGTGGTTCTGTACATGATGCAGAGGAAAATGTGCCTGAACCTGAAAGTTCCCTTCAAAACATACAGATATCAGAGTGTAGTGATTGCAGTTCTAGTGATAGTGAATACAATTTTGATTTGGACAATCGACGTTTAACCTTTCGCAAAAAAATAAGAACATGGGCTATTGAAAATCGTATTGAAGGTCAGAAAGAAATAGCATAAACTTTGTCTAAGTAGATATTTAAGGTGATCGTACACCCGTCAGCGCCGTACGCGCCAAGTCTGCTAGTTAACCATATTTTACAGAATTTTAACAGATAACTATCAGAAATAACAGTTATTTATCACATAAATAACAGGAATAACAGTTACTTATCTGATAAATTCTGCAAAATATGGTTACAATATTACAATTGCTGACTCTGTCCTTTTCTGTCACAGGGCATAATGTTGTCCCTTTTACTGTTTTATTTGTTTACATTCTTTTCAATACTTCCTTGAACAGAGTAGTGTTTTTTGTAAGTGTAAATACTCTGACACCAAACTGTGTGTCTCACACGAAAACAAAAAGTGATTTTTGTTAGTTTGTTACAAAATTTGTATTTTAGGTATTCATACTTGACTTAGTACCTGGGCTAGCCGATTTAACGGACAATAATTATTATTGCGGATCTCTAAAATTTAGTATTGAAAGAATTAAATGATGATACACAATTGACCTGAACTACATCTTAAAGCTGTACATAAGTTCACATTAGAATAAATTTATAGACATTGGCGCTGTAGTGGTACAAATGTGGGACTTCATATAGATAACAGCATTCTAACAGAACACATGTGACGATCACCGCATTAAATTGGAGTTATAACAGTTCACATAGCCGTATTTCATTTCCACCATTTTGTTCTACGTAACCTAAAATATTTACCAAATAAATTTCCAAAATTATCATGCAGATTTATCACAAAATACGCCGATAAAGCGATTGAGTTTTGGTTTCATGTTATAATTAAATAGCGTAGTATAATTATAATGCCATTATATTATCAAAAACTGTAAATTGTAGATTTCCTCTCGGCCAGTTTAATATATTTTAAAATGAATATCGCGTTTTTACAAAGGCGCGTGAATATTTTAGCTGTAAATGTGTATACATTTCACGATAAAGTTGCATTCCCATGGCATTACCATTAATAAGTATGTAAGTCAGGTACTTTACTACCGCGTATTCGGTGTTATAAATTTTTATCCAATTGCGGAGTTAATTTTGTTTCTGATGGCACACACGTATAAAACCAAACGAGGAATAGTAAAATAAAGAAATGATTCTGATTTTAGGTAGCACTGGAGTACTTTTGTCGAATTTCATAACTGTGAAAGCTGTGTATTAAGACACTTGTTACTCTTTATTAGACTCATGTACGTTGAATGGTTCACACTGCGTCCCCATATAGTGCCGTAAGTCAGCCTTAAGTCCGATGTTACTACTTAAACTGCTATTATGATGCTATTATACTGGTAATGTACAGCCATAGTGAACTTAAGGCTGTCTAATTTGTGCCCAAACTGGTTCTATAAGAGCATTATAGCAAGCTATAATTAGCATTATAGCAAGCTATACTGCTCTTATACGGCTGACTTACACAGCTTGTGGAGTACATGTGAATGACTAGACATCTTATATAGAACCCCGAATGCTACTTGGGGTATTACGGGCTGAAATATTTATCATCAACCCAATTTGTTTAAATCGAGCTTAGATTGGCAAGCTCAACACCACGTTCAACACCGGCCACTGGCCTACTCGGCCATATAGTAATTACCTTAAAGTTGCTAAAAAGCTTTTATTAATCTTGTTTCTTTTTCTAAAATGTGTACTTACTATTATGAGTACTTCATGAAAAAGTAAACTGAACCTCTCCATAGACCCTTTGTTCTGAACTGGTAACACAATAATTTAAACAACGTTTCTTACACTATTTCATTTTTATTTGCTTCTGCTGTATTTTAAATTTGAATTAATTAATTTCGCTTAGTTTTTACATGATCTCATCAAAGTCAATTAAATCTCCACGTCATAGTCATTAGACACTTAAATCTAACTAACTGTTTTTTTCTGAAGCATTCACTTAATTAGTTATATCTAACACTGATGGACGAGCATATTGACTGATTTTTTTTATCACTATTCATGAGTCATTTTAAACTTCTGAAGAAAGATTTTAACGTGGTTAAAATAATATCAACTTTCAATGAATTATAAGGAAATCAATATAGGGTGGATACGTTCCTGCGTGGGGTCTGGGTCTAATAAATATGTTCCCTCATAGTATAGATGGAGCATTGGCAGCATATCTGTATCACTGTGGTGACTGGGGATTCATTGGCATCCTTTTGAAACAAGAACCTAGTCATTATATAGAGTACTTTCCTCAAGTATGAGGCTATTTCATAGAACACAATTGCATATTTTTAAACCTCATAAATAATTGCCAAATATTAAACATGATGTTTTTAAGGTTTAAAATATGCAATTTTGTACCTATTAAATGGCCTCATACTTGGGTAAAGTACTGTATATCCTGAGTAAGTTCTTATTTTAAAAGGATTCCAATGAATCCCTAGTCAACCTGTACGAGTATGTGCGCGCGTTCAAAGCAAAACAAAATGTTTACCTAGCTGTGGTTTTCTGTATCTACACAACACACCATTATGTGGTTGAATTAGCTATTTATTTGCGATGTACTTCGCGCGTGTACGACCACGACAAACATCATTATTTCAAAGTGGCACGCACTCCGATCGAATTAAGCCTTTATCGCAGGCAGCTTTTAACTCGCATTTAGTTAACGAGAAAAATTGCCATGGAAACCTGCCACTTAATTGCTGTGGGCCCCGCCCGGAAAACTTGGGCGTATTAAGAAGAGTGCTCTAAGCAAATTATTTCAATTTTGTAAATTGGCATACAAGGCAAAAGTAGTTAAGAAGCAGCTATAAAACATGGCATCCACATACCCATTAGAAGAGATGTAAAACCATCTAGTCTAGGAGACATCATTTCAACAAATGACTAATTTCAGTTGACACTTTTGGCAGGTCCAACGGTGTCCAATATTTGTATGGGCGTAGACGTGTTTTGTACAGATAAGAACTGGTGTCATGTTAAACCATTTTATCTATAAATTAATGTTGTGGTGTAAAAGGAGATTACTTGTTACTCAAATTTGAAATGGGATGCGTAAGCGAACGGATGTGAGGCGATCAACAAACAAGTTAAAGCAAAGGTAAATAGAACTGTCGAAAATGGAAGGCCGAAACGAATTTACCTTAGAAAAAGGGCGAAGGATTCATATTTTTAGTTAAATTATTGATTCAATTTGAGGTTCTAAATAGTTATAACAATACAAACGATATAGACAGCCAAAAGTAGTGATGTACAAACCTCGAGGCGTCGAGCTCTACTTTTGAAGCTTCGAGGCGGATTGGCCGGACTCAGTGAGCTCGGTAGGCTCGTAGACCCGAGCCCATCCGAGGCGCGAGCTACCTGAGCCACGCCTCAAGGCTTCAAAAGAGTTCGAGCCTTCAAAAGATCTCAAACCTATCAAAAGAGCTCAAGCCTTCAAAAGAACTCGAAACATAATTTTTTCACTATTATTTATAAAATATCTTTTTCTGTTAATTAAACCTCTATTTTTCAAAATATCCTTCTGGTCACATATATTATATGCCACAAACACATATTTTATTGCCTGCTTTGAAAAGGAAGACTCCAAACGGAAACTGAGACTCGATCGGTCTCGAGCGCTAAAAAGCCTCGAGATCGATCGAGCCCTGCAAAAAGACTCGAGATCGATCGAGCTATCAAGGCTCAAGTTCTGGAAAAGACTCCCAACCGTCGAACTTCATACAAACGAGGCGATCCCTGTAAACGACACTGAGCTCTAGACAAAAGGACTCGGAAGCCACGAGCCTTGTACATCACTAGCCAAAAGTGGCGAGGCATGACTTGCTGATGGGACGTAATTTTGTCAAGCATTGTTCTAAAAGCAGGCAAATTGTGTAGTTTTGACAGGAAAACTGTAACATAACTTTGTCGTGGTACCATATAAGTCCAGTTGGAGTATATTTAAGTACCTTTGCCAAACGTAACTTGTCTATCTCAAAATTGTGTTTTCCTTCTAAATGTCAGCAAAAGTTACCCTTGTAATAATTCTATTAATTTTGTTGCCTAGCAAACTGTAATGGAAAGTTTCATTTGAAAGCGAAATCTAATACACGTTAAAACTATGGCTTAATTTGTACTACCGAAATGAAGTTACAAGGCTTCCAATTAGCCCATCACAACGTAAACGTAATGTTTGACACAAGTAAGGGTAATTAAACTGGTTACTGAGTCAAAGAGTACGCGCTCGATTAAGGAGGCGGATTAGGAGTACACGAGCATACTTACCGCCGCGAGATTTAGGCGGTGTTTTGTAGTGCTGCTATAATATACATAGCTAATATAATATGAATATGATACTAGCTGTTGCCAGCGATTTCGTCTGCTTTTTTACCTGTCACACTGTATACAATGCAAAGGAGCCCTATATTCCAATTTGGCTTCCATAGTAAAACTGTATTTTTTTTTTATAAAACTCCACCTAATAGTTTTCACGGAGAGCTGGATCATACAAATAAACGGTAACAAATTCTGAAAAACTTTTTTCGTTTAAAGTATCGTTAAAACATTGCAATACTTTCATACAATAACTAATTTTTTTTTCTAGGTAACTGTTTTATTATACTCTCTAGTATTGAAGCACGGCCGGCGTACCTACCTACCCCATGTACGCAAACCCTCTGAACGCAGGATATTGACGTGCACTACCTTCAAATTGAATTTCCTCACTTGTCAATCCATTTTATGGCAGCCTAATAGCTTTAAGAAATGCCTGTCAGGTCTTCATCTGTGAGCCCATTTTCCTTTATTGATTCAGGATTAGTCCTCCTTTTCTGTTCGTGAAAAGTTACAAATGTAGTCTTCATGTTTTATTCATAAAGGACGGCGTAAGTATTTCGTCTTTAACACGCTTTACGATTGGATCGTGTTAAATCTGACGAGCCCATTATCTGCCCAGTTATCCTGCCTACTGCGCGTGTATCTGGTTTTTATTATTTAAAAAAGTATGTATTCAAGAATATCTAAGCGTGTATATCGGTGTCTGACACCATAAAGTACTAACAATGATTTGTATGGAATTTGTTTTTTTATGGGTTTGCGTTTAGCCTCAGTCTCGCCTGGTAAGTGATGACGAGGCTGATGGTGGTACACGCTTACCTAGAAAATGCCTATTTGTTAGTATCCGCAAACACAGACGCAGGGAGAGCGTTCCACTTGATTCATGATCTTGGTATAAGATCACAAAAAAAAAAGCCTGTGACGTAGTTTGTTTTCTGCCTAAGCTGCTACGAATGAGATGAAATACAGTGTTCTTAAACTCTACCACAAAATGTAAACTGTTTCGTTACGTTCTTCTGAACGTTCTGAACGACTAGTTGATTCGATGCTTTACTTTCCATAATTTTAAAGTGTTGAAACAAGCTTTCAATGTTTAACGGAAGACCTTTAGGTGATGTCTGGATATCTGCGGATCCGTGAACAACCCGCTGTAAGAATATATAATGCGCAGTTGTAAGTATAATAAACGAACCCACATGACGGGACGTGCGAACACTATCAAATGAACGGTAAATTTAATGGCGTGCAAAATGGCCTGGTCTTTTATGGCACCGTCTATACGAAATGTTTATAGCGTTTCGTTCGCTTACTATGAAAGCTTGCCATTTTGCTAGGATTCCTCTCCCGTTTATTGCGCCATCTTTAGTTTCGGCTAATCTTACTGTAATCTCTGTTTAGCCGCTTATTTAGCATTATGAAGTCTGATATGATTTAAACTAAGTGCAATGAAGACTTGAAACAAAGATAGCTCGAGATAGTTAAACTGAGTTGAACTATTTTAACTTTTAAAATAATAAGGATTATAAGCGGTATTATAAGTAGTAATTAACCTATTGGAAAGTACAGCTCGATTCAGCTTCATTTAAGACGACACGATTGGCGTAGTGTGCTGTAGCACGGTTTTTTGCCTCGATTTCCGTAGTGTCCCGGGTTCGATTCCCGGTCGGGTCAATTCAGGAAACGATCTTTTCTGAATTGACTCGGGTCTGGGTGTGCTGGGAGACGCCCCTAGCTTATTTCCTTGTGTGGTACCTCGTAACACAGGGATTTAATAATCCCTACTTCGAGACCATTACAAGAGGTGTGTTGTCTGGCGCATATTTATTTTATATTTTATTTATATTTATTTAACGAGTGAAGGCAGCTCGTGGCCACCGGCGTCGTTCAGCAGATCAAACGAACCGCAATTCGGAGGAAAATGTAATAAGTACTGGGAATAACATCAAGAATTCAAGGAACGTCTCTTTTCTACATTATATTGAGAATTCTCAACGTTGTTTTCGTAGCATCGTAAACTAAACTTTCCAAATGCGAAATATGCAAATAGAGCTCTCTTAGAATTAGGGTTTTAGGAAGTAATTTACCGACATGGTGCTGTTGAGAAAGTACTATGCTGGTAGTACTATGTTTTCCCAAGGCAAGGTTTTTACAAGCTTTACTTAGTTTTTTCCGATGGTAGCGATTTGTTTGTTTATTTGTTGTTGCGACATGACTAAAAAAACAACAAAAAATTTTGGACAGAGCCCTAATGATGTGATGTATGTCTTATTTTACATAGTATATTAGAGATTAATAAATAATTACCTATATTTAAGTTATTATTATACATATTTATAAATATATAATGTTGATAACCTGAGATACAGGATTCTTCCTAGTTCAGGTATCAACCCACCATAAAATAATAAAATAGTACCTGTACCTTTTAATTAATTTAAGTATACTTACTATGTATTGAAAAAAGTTAATTGTATAATCTCAAGTGTCTGTTTTATGGTGAGAAATAAAGTTATATTATTATTATTATTCTCTTTATTCAGTATAAATCTTAGATATGAAATTTGTATAGTATTCTTACAAAAACAGAGATTTTATAAAAAAAATGGGTAAAAACAACTTATGAATTATAATTATAAAAACGAAATAATTACAATTATAAAATATTATTAATATTATTATTATAACAAAGCCCAAATGAATGCCTTGTTGTAGCAAAGTGCTACGTCGTAGCCGTATCGTAGCGTGTTATTAGTATTAATAGTTGAAGGCTCAACGAATATTCATCACCTGAAAAGGGATTTAACAATAGTTTATTCTTAAGGCTAATAAATTGTAGTGATAAGCTTTTGTACTAATTGTCGTAATTCAAGTAATTACTCACTATGATACAATCAAAACAGTCAGAGTGACTTTGTTTTTCAATACTCTCGTAGTCAGTCAGTACTTTCAGATACTGCCACTCAATATTTTTGATATAATAATATAAATAAACAGTTTATTGTTTTCTCCCACTTAACAAGCCTAATTCTAAATATTTAAAATAACAACAAGGTGCTTTTTTAAAACCAATTATTAGTAGTAACTAATGTTAGACAATAAGAATTACCCACTGAGCCTGCGTTCAGTAGGAGACAGGTCACCCAAAATAGGTTGCCCTGTGCTATGGGTTACCTGGCCCCATCCTCTCAGAAAAAGAGATAGTAAAGATTTAAAAATAAAAATAAAATAAAACAAAATAAAACGTATGAATTTACAAAAACAAAAGTACCTACGCAGGATGAAGAGAAAATAGGAATCATCAGCATTGCGTCACGTTCACCTCGAAAAGAGATTAAGCGTATATTAACTATATGAAGTTATGCCCTTACACAAGAACAGACAATAATTGTTCTGTTTGGTCATAATACTCATATTCCAACTTCCTTAGCCAGTCAATTACCTTGCTCCTGCATTCTAGTTTGGGAAGCTTAAGAATGGATAAAAATGTATACATTTTGTGTGTTGTACAACCGCGGACCCCTATTCACGATTCTGTTTGTGTTTTTATTTCTGATGAGACAAGATTAGATGACTCTATCAGCACAACATTAGTAGTATACCGCTTTTACATCATGGTCTGCACTCATTATACAATAAGATATTACCCTTTAGCTAGGGTTGTTTGTACAAACAAACTGTTTTTAAATTTAAAATGTATATTTGTTTGACTCTTCGAGCTCTAAGGATCTTTCATTATTAATGGTAGTTACCGTCTACTTATTTAGATCTCGAAGTTGTTACGCTCCATCATTAGAAACAAGTCATTACTAAAAAAGATAGTCGGCTTAATTACCTCAAACATAGTTTAGATAGAGAAACCGAGCTATTTTTGTTTCAAATTTATTGAACCCCAAATGTAACGATTATCTCGCTTGTGCCCGTGATCGTTATTTACATTAGACCTTGTACTTTCCTTTGAAAGGTAACTATTAAAAAGTTCAAGACTCAATTATTCAGATTGCTTGATTGTCGCCCGAATCCACAAACGTCAGTCAAAGCTGAGCAGTTCTTACATGTATAGCCCCTTTCATTTCTATTGACATTGTGACAGGGCAGTATCAATTTGAGGTGTCTTCAAGTTTTGATTAGCGTTTGTGGATACGGGGTTATGAGCCTCGACCTGAAACTCTAAAGTACTGCCTACTTTTAGTATCGTCTGGATTTTAACTTGAAACGAGAGAGAACTTATCATATCGTTAGGCTAATATCTCTATTCACAAATAAAAAGCAGGTAGGTAGCTGTTTTCAACAGTTTTTTTTACATACCTACACAAGACTGTTAATAGCCTTAAATCTTTACCCAAGTAACTTTGTTACAAGCAAATTACTTGCCAATTTATCTTACTTATTAAGAAATGCTTTTTTCATCATGTTTATGAGAAATTCTTCATCCCAATACTCTCAGAAGATAATGACATTTAGTATACTTAATTGGTCGCGATATTTAGGGAGATGGAAATTTGCCAAATGAGCGCAGTATACGAATTATAAATGTTTTGTCAATGTCAGCGTATTTCGGGCTGGCGGGTCAGCTTCGAGCAAAAACTGCTGTTTTCACCAATTTCGTGAGTTGAACACTTTCCTACTTCGGAGAGTGATGCTTTCTTTTGCCGGAAGAAAAGATGTGACTTAAAATTTTCAATTTGGGCGGCAATTTTGACGTTAGCGACAACTCCCAAAAATTTGAATAGTTCCTTCGTCCAAATGTACATGATCAGTACTCCGATATCGATCTAATTGACTAACCGTTACCATTAAAAATGGTGAACTTTATTTCACTATTTGGCCGTACACAAATAGTGAAATAAAGTTTTTTCTAGGTGCAAAGGTGCGAGGCAAATTATCACGTACGGTGTTTCTGTGGTTAATATAAAAATAATCCCATAGAAGGTATTGAATTGAAGCAATCTCACTACGAAAATACCAAAGTCCTACCGAGAAAAAAAGCTATGAAAATCATCAAAAGGACTCGCAGAAAACCTTAAAAAGTAAGCAACAAAGGTAAATAGTTCGTACAAATTACGAATCCAATTGAAGTCTCGGCGGCTTTGCCGTGAAGTCGCTGTTTCAGATAATTCCATTCCAATTTTACGGATTCAGCGAAATGAACTTACTTTCAGTACGCCAAATGGAGAACATTCAGCCTTCTTTATACCTAAACTGAAACTACGATAAGTGATACCATTTCGAATACGGGGTGTAGGTTTCGTTTAGAGCTGTATTTTCAGGCATAGGCTCTTCGGAATAAGCTTTTTGGGTAAACATAAAAATTAGGCATTATTTAACTTCGCGGTCTCATTCTTAGAACATTCATATAAAAAATTGCATTGAAATATATAGAAGTCTGCGTTCTAGTCTAGTAATGTACAACAAATACATTGACGACACGATTGGCGTAGTGCGCTGTAGCACGGCTTCCTGCCTCGATTTCCGTAGTGTCCCGAGTTCGATTCAAGGTCGGATTAGTTCAGAAAACGATCTTTTCTGAATTGACTCGGGTCTGGGTGTGCTGGGAGACGCCCCTGGCTTATTTCCTTGTGTGGTGGTACCTCGTAACTCAGGGATATTAATCCCTACTTCGAGACCATTACAAGAGGTGTGTTGTCTGGCGCATATTTATTTATTTACTTATCACTACATCTGTGATTGCAATCAAAAGCTCTCTATTCCAGAACATTATATCCATATAACGGCCATGGGTTACTAACTTGAAAAAAACAAAAGTATTGATGTCGCAGATTAAACATGATAGCTTGTGCTCAAAAAGGTTCAAGTTTTTCATCAAACGAAAGCATAAAAATATGTTTCATCTATGTCAAAAGAAAAGATAGAAATAAAACAGTACATTGGCAGACGTACAACATAGTTTCTTTGTTACGTTGAAAAGTAGGTCAGGAAAAAGGTACGAAAGAAACTTTAGATTTTTTTTCTCTATAGAATGTAGGTAGTTAACTAATCAGTTTATATACTATCACTCTGCCGGGGAAAGGCCTACATTAGTACGATTAATTTAATAAAGAAATGAGCTGTTTTGAAAATCCGAAACACACGCGTATGAGTAATTGAATCCAGACCAGACCCTAGATTCGGGGCCGAACGCACCACTCGGCTGTCTAAAACTATAGAGGCTTATGTTGGTAACCTAATATCAAGGTTTACTTAGTCGAGCCACTTTGACGACACGATTGGCGTAGTGCGCTGAAGCATGGTTTCTCGCCTCGATTTCCGTAGTGTCCTGGGTGCGATTCCCGGTCGGGTCAATTCAAACAACGATCTTTTCTGAATTGACTCGGGTCTGGGTGTGCTGGGAGACGCCCCTGGCTTATTTCCTTGTGTGGTACCTCGTAACCACTACTACTTCGAGACCATTACAAGAGGTGTGTTGTCTTGCGCATATTTATTTATTTATTATTTATTTACTTAGGTCTACACCGGTATTAGTGGCTCAACTATACGCTTTACATTGCTCGTTTTTAATTTCACGCGTGCCACTCTGCCCAATGTTTATCACACGGGCCTTCGAATTACATAACAAGGATACGAATGAACACTTGGTCAGAGTACTGACCGCGCTATGCACGCTCAACCTCTGCGACTATTGCAAACAGCGCACGACCCCTAGACTCAAAGTTAGTCTACAGTTTATGGGATTAAACAAGAGAGTGAAATTTTCTGTAGGGCTCTCGTTAGATTAGGCTAATTTGGGTTCGTAATTTTCGGCGTCGCGTTATAAGTGTGAATTTCTAAGCAAGTTTTACATTAATATTATAATTTTGTTAGACCCTGCTCGAAGGCGGTCTCCCGACTACAACACCTGGTTTGTGTTAACTTGAAATTGTGGCTATGCTTTTAACCTGAAGAGATCGTCAGTTTCCGTATTTATATTAAAGTTTATGAATACAGTATTTTTAATTTCGATGTTCAATAGTACAGTCCTTCAGTACTTCTAATGACAATGATTTTATGGTTAATGATCCAGCCGTCATGCGTCATATTGCGATTCCCCTACATGACAAACATTTATGTGAAGATTATTTGTGTTTGTGAATATCAAAATATGTACTTAATTTTATGAGATTGACACCTACTGCTTGGTTCAGTGCTTAGTTTGGAGTCCGATAATTTGAATGTCGGTAGGCATCAGAGAACTGACCCCGCTCGGATCTGTCCCCGCGGTCAAGGGCCCACAGCTAAAAGTACAATCACCAGAAAAATCTAACAGCGGTACGCAATACGCATGCAACGCCCGTGCCATAGAGCGTTACTGCACCCTGTACACCTGCCCTCACGGGGTCAGTTTTCCCCGATACTCAATTATTTATCTCGTTTTGCTTGTAAAGTAGGTTAATAATGTATCCGAAACAAGAGCAACTTTGAGGGCATTCACGTTATGTTACCTGAGCGGCAAAGTTACTTTATTGCTTTAGTTACCAAACTAAACTTTCGGTATGCATACGAGTGTTCGGTAATCTCATCTAGCGTTATGTTGCTAGCAATTGAGAATTTGTAATATGGTTTTGTTCGGACGTGTACTTGTACATAATATTATTTTATTGCTTTTAAACTACCAAACATGTTGACTGGTTTGGTAGTAATCTTGCTGTCGCAAGTCGCGGGATCGGTTTCAGTTCTAGACGGTAAAATTTGCTAGGTGTATGTTAGTCTCTTTTATGTGTTGTTTTGAAAGGTATTTGTTAGTTTATCTGTATCAAATAATGTAATGATTAGAAGGAAAACAATGTGAACGCCAGCAGATTATTCACATCGGCGACGACCAAAAGTTACGTACATAGTCGTCTTAGTATGTAGATTTCTAATTTATACCACAAGGTGGCAAACAAGCTTATGGCCGGCCTGATGGTAAGCAGTTACCGAAGCCTATGGACGCCTGTAACATCTGAGGCATTACGTGCGCGTTGCCGACCAAGACTTGGAAAAGTTAAGGTTATTACTACGTTTCTGTTGCTGGCAGCGTCATGGATATAATTCAATAACCTATTCCCAGCGTGCGATTAATAAAGCCAATATTTATTTTTGCAACCACTATGCTTCGTTTATAAATACTATGTAAGTAAGGATTTCAGTACCGCATACTCTAGCCGTGGGAACACAGAGGTTTGTTTAGCTAACCAAGCCAAGTGTTGTAAACTGACCTCGTTTCCGGCTACAGTGTATCTTACGAGTTATTTTACTCGAAATAGGTTATTTAAGAATAGTTGGAAACTATTTTGATACGTCGAACTAAAATATTTATTGTACCGAATGGAAATACGCGAGTGTTAAGGCACCTCAACGGTTGAAGGTTAAGGCAGTAGCTTTAAGAAAGGTAGGACTCTGCGCTAATAGCTCCGCCATGTTTTCTTGCCCTAACAGCAGGGCAAGAAAGCAGCAGAAAGCAGAGGTAACCTTTCATTATCGGTTTGCATAAGTATCGACGTAAAATAAAGAAACCCTGCACAATCGACTCAATGGTCATGCATGATAAGGCTCATAGGACGCTCATCCAAAAATCCTTGATTTAATCCTGACATTTGACAGACTTGGTGATTAACTACTTTAACTTCCCTATAACCGGGGTTATGATTTGAACAACGAAAATCAAAGTTCGAAACTGAAACAGGTTTGCTTTCATGCTCGCAAGACGCATATTACTGGTTTTGGCTTTTTCCCTTCCACCGACTTTTACTAAAGACTACCCTTTCTGTTCATTGTTCCCGTGTTTTAGAAATCTTCGACCTTGTCCGAAATAAGTCGAATAAAACGCTCTTATTTGTTTACCTATAGCTGATAGCTTATGAAGCGTTCGAAATATTTGTATTCCGTACCCCACGTTAGATAAGGTTGAGATGTCACGTGTTCCTCCCGTGACTATAGGCCCTAGCACTGTATCTTGTAAGTAAGCACGTCGCCTGTGTCTGAAGCGTACTATATTAAGACATTGTTGGATACGGTTTGCATTAGCTATATGACACTAGTAGCACGTAGGCTTAGGCGACACTGAAATGATGTCTAGACTAACTACGGACCTCACCTTTCTCATTAGTATTAGGTTATGTATTGCTTCGCAAAAAAACGTCCTCCTTGTGGTCTCGGGTAAAGGGCAGCACGAACACGCTTCTGAACGTGTGATGACCTAATCCTGCGGCATTGGTCGCTCATGCATGTCCAAAATAACAACAATTTTAAATTTTACTAACATAGATATAAGTATCAACCTACTAACATAAAATAAAAATGAATATTTTTATTAATTAATTCATAAGGGGTTGGCAGTTTTACTAATACAACAGTAATTTAACATGAGAGCGTCGTGGCCTAGTGGTTCAGCACCCGAACTATGACGTGGATCGTGTAGTCCCTGGTTCAAATTTGGCCAGAATCAAAATCTTTGTGTTCATTGTTAATCTCCGGTGACGGAAAACATCGATAACAAACCAAATCAACCCGGATAACGGCGGAAGGCTCACCACCTACCGCGTTGGGTTCTAATACCATTTGAAGTGGGCTTCTGAATGTTTCGTTCACCATGACGACACAGTCGCTTGCCTCTGATTACCCCGTTTGGGATAAAGTCGTGATGGTATGTTATGTAATATGTTTTAACATAAACGAAATGTTAATGCACACAGTGTTAAAATTAATAACTGGATATTTACACACAGTTGTGTTCAAAGTGTAATTCAAACGGCGCGAAAAAAAATCGAAACGTTCAACAACGGTTTTGAATTAGTTCCCTGAAAGTTTCAATTTCGAATTTAGATGTAAGTATCCGTTGAGCATCTAACCAACCTAATATCCAATTATTCCTCAGAGGAGGGGCCTGTCCAGGTTCACTACTAAGACGATGAAAAGGGCGGATACGCACCACGTTGTGACGGACGCCGGCATTATGTCGCATCCGAAGCCGCCGGGCACCGGTATTCCTGGGACTAATTTGCACGTCCGCTCGACGATACTATCGGTTAATGATGCCGAGATGAAAGGAACTGTACCAATACCTTTTTAAATATGTAAATTGAGTTTCCAAATTCCAGAAGTAGTCTCCGTCCTTTCTGCAATTATCTCTATGATGGGTAGTTTTCGTATTTCGCTGTTTTTTAAGCAAACAAGCAGAGCTTGAAGGTCTCAAAGAAGTTACGAAAGAAAAAAGTTTGAGAAATATAGTTTAGCAACGAGAAAAATATTATTCAACTTTGAAACTAGTTTTGCCGCGAGGAGAAGAGGAAAAGGTTATAAGATTAAAGAATTTTACCTATCAATACTAATATTCCCCCTTTATAAGAGCAAAGAAACTGGGTGATCTATCAAAGCACAGCCTAAACTGCTGAAGTTTTTTAGTAAAATGATTAAATGGTGGGCACTTTGGTACTCTTTGTATGCTGAGAGGGAGGCAAAACTAGTATCGCACTCGTGTAATGCGATGTGCCAAATTGAATCCGCGTCAGACGGGTTGACGCTTGCTTGGCGCTTTGAGTGAACTTACACGTATGATTTATGCAAATAGATTACGTTAGCTAGACGCCGGATTTGATGTTTTCTGTGCTAATATTGTATCGCTATTTATCTTCTAGCTACACGAGTCGCAATCGGATCCAATCGAGATATTGAAGTGCGATAGGCTAAATAATAAATGCAAATGGTAATTGATTAGTTAAGTTGGAAAGATCAGGGAATATACAGGGTGTCCCGGGTAACGTGTACCAACGAAGGTCTGTGGTCTGGGTGTGGTATAATGCCCTTAACCTTTTCGATTGAAATTTATGTGATGAATAGTTGATAAAATAGTAAAGGTTTTGAAAAATGTTTGAAAGAACCAGCTTACATAATATATTTTTTTAAATGGCGTTCAAAACACTCGGAAAAAACAGTATTAACTACTTTTTCAATATCATATTTTTTTACTGAATTAGGATTCAGTGCTATGAATGTAAATGCTTAAATCAAGTAGACCTAGTATTCAGCTGACAATGAAAAAAAATAGCATGTACCTCAACTATTTGCGCCACAGTAACCAAAAAAGTGACACAACCCAGATTTTTTGGAAATTTGTTAAAAAAGATAACTCGAAAACTACCAAAAATCGCGGAACATGCCTATGTATGTTCCGCGAAACCTATCGATAGGTTTTGGGGTCCCTAGACCACAGACCTTCGCTGGTACAGGTTACCTGGGACACCCTGTATAACTGTATATGTAAGAAACTAAAGAGATGCTGATAAGAGAACTGATACGCAGATACAAAGCATTAACCTGCAGTACTCGTACAGCTCCTAACAACATAAGACAAGTAAAAACATAAAATTAAACAACAGTTGCTTTTAGGTTTGTGTTTCTTTGACTCTTTTTGTAAATACTGGCCCCGTAACGCCAAATGATTTTTGTATTTTTAGGATGATTCGGTGATCTTTCGATTGATAGAAATTGACGTGGATAAATTATTACGAAGTTTAGTCTGAAAGTTAAATAACTATTCGCCAATGCTTTTCGAACTTCTCATAATTTTTGTTGTGATTCCTTTGGGAGCCACGAAAAACTTCAACAACTCGAAATTAAGTATACATAAATGTTGTTGACCTTTTGACGAGGCTGCACTGTTACTTTTCTCTGCTTCATTAAATTTGAAGTACTGATGATACACTCAGGAATATACTTTTAATACGATATTGCTAAAAGTAAGCACAACCAAAATCGATTTGCTGCCGTACAAAATCTTTGCCAAAAATGTAATGGTTTAAGTAGGTTGTTTACAGTAACGTTTATCAAAAAAATATTTCGAGTAGTAACCGGAAGCAGCTGCAACAAATTTCTACGTTTTAGTAATATTTTTCTACGCAGCTACGTTTTACATTTTTGCTGCTATTTGTGTTTATTTAGCCGAAGCCTTTGTCACGGCGCGTTCGTTTCTGGGGGCCTACTCACTAACGCAATGTCCGTAGTTTCGGTCTAACTAATATGTCAAAAAAACCTACAACAATATGATATTCTTGAATATTTATTTGTGTATGCTGAATATCATACTTAAGAGTAAATATATGGCGGTTGTTAAAATTATCTCCGATTTGATACCAAATTTGACCATGTTAATTTTCCCGAAACTACGGACATTGCGTTAGTGAATAGGTACCCTGAATAAGCTGTTAGTTAACGATCGTAAAATAAAGATTGCTCGGCCCGGCCAGAGGAGCCTCCAGTGCAATATTGAGTTATAACTTCCTATTATACTATACATATTATAGCATACTTCGAGCCGCATGTGACGTCATCGCCTAGATTGAATATATTTTTTATGTTGCAAGTTTATCGCACACGTTAACCAGGAGTATGGTCTATCCTTTAAGGACAAGTTTAATGCTTGTTCATCGTGAAATCAAAATGAAATTTTAGTTGAAACAATACTTAAAAGTACCATAAGCTTAAGCTGTCCTAAGAATCTTAATTAGACGACTTCGTTCGCTGCCATCCATAGCTGTGTAATAAATAACCATCTGTATTATACATAGAACAATATCGAATGCGCTCTTCACACACAATTTCATTAAATACTTCTTAATTCCGTTGCCTTAGTATTTTAGCTTTTCGCGAAGCTCTCCTTTGGCATCAACAAATGTTGCTTGTATCTGAATATTTGTGTGATGCTTGAAATAAACATATTATCTTGCGAGTAAGTCACGTCGCCGGATGTTCAGTCTCAGCAATAAGTGTTCACTTCTGAAGTATAATTTCCTAGTCTCCGTGGTGCGGAACGCGAGTGGCGGCCCTCTTCGTGCTCCTGCCGTGAGCGGATGCTACTTGCGCTCGCTCTTGTAAAAGTGAAAACACTTTAGAGCCAGCGTGGACAGGCGGAAAATGCGCTCTAGGTCAAGTAAACCTGGCCTAGATTCTTTTTTAATATTCAGTGGTATAAATAATTACACGAAAATGGATGTATTCTTCATGTGACTAACTCCGTCGTTCTTTCTGTAGAGGCTCTTATTTTTTTCTAGTTTTTCTGGTCTTTTATACTTAACTTTAATATTGCATTATACCCTTAGGCAGATTTTTTTATGTTGCCTGGCAAAATTACCTCACTCCATCCGATGGATAGCGATCGTGAGGTTCAGATATGAGACTGATAAGCACAGTAATGCAAAGGAATCACTAAACTGGTCATCCTCATGTTAAATGCCACGAAGAATTTCAATTTGAGATTTTCTTCGTTCAAAAATGCGTTTCATTCAATAACATTTTTTTATACAACTTCGTTGCCAATCAAGCATGCGGGCCACCTAATGGTAAGCGGTGTACTTTTTTTATGTTTAGCTTACGCGTAGTATTAGCGCTTTAAAATCAGATTTAAATTCATGTTTTCCTTAGTAAAAGCTTCATCTTAAACTGTAATCTTACAAAGCTCGCCTTTAAAATTGCTCTCTAGAGAAAATGCAGCATGCATATTATGCATCACATTTGTGCTCCACGAGCTAGCGAGGTATATCAGTGCTCGCTCGTTACCGCTGCGCTTGAGATTGCTCTCCAGGCACTCATGTCACACTCGTCTTTCGACTCGACCCCTCACGCCAGCCAAGCATTCTCCAATCTGTTGGTCAACCTGACGATTATTATATCTTGCACAGATAACTTTATTAAATATCATTCTTGCTAATGATCCTAAACTTTGCTTTTGATTATTTAGATAATTTGAAATCGAAACTTGTCTTAAGATAGTGGCGATGTCTTAAATAATTCGGATTATCCACCTGTTCAACGACAACATTTGTATAGCAACCTTTGTAAATCGTTTGTACTAACAATGTCGTGTGCAAGTGCTATCACAAGCGTCCTCAATCCAACCTTTCATGCAGACATTTACTGCATACCGCATAACCTTTAGCGGCGGTGCACACGTCATATTCCATACAAGCTTTACATTAGTTGCGCGATGAATACCCGGCTTAAGAGGATACAGCACGGTCGAGAGAATTGAAAAATAGGTATTTGTAAAATTTATTGCTGTCTTTTGCAAACCTCGAGCGTAGTACAGAGTGCGATAGAGACAGATGCAAATCGGACCGAAATTACCTACCAAAAGTACACAAAATCGACGTTAAGTAGTTCCCTGATCCCTTTTTGAAAAAGTTGACCGATTTAGTTACTTCTTTCATTGAAAATTAAAGAGGGACTGTGGCTGTGTTCCTATGGGCTCGTTTAGGAGACGAGACCGAGACGCGGGGCGTCGAGCGTCGCGTGCGACGTGGCTTGCCGCGGTGCGTCGGGCGTTTTTACCGTTTATAGTGTGGCGGCGCGAGAAGCGGCCATCGACGTCCCACGCGCAAACTCAAACATATAGAGATGTAGGGGCTCGTTTAAGTAAACGCGGGGCGTCGAACGTCGCGTGCGGCGTGGCATGCCGCACAGCGCTGCGCCCGCCGCGTAGTACGCAGCGTCGTTCAGTGCGACACCCGCTGCGACTCTCGCAGGCTATTAGCATCCTTCCAGTCTTGTTCGACTAGTTACAAAGAGCAAACATGTGTATTTTTTGTAATCATGGACGACTTCATTGACATATTGCTTGAAGATAGTTATTACTTAAAAGTATTTTATTTACCGCTAGAGCGGAACCCAGATTCACAGCAGCCGAACGCGAACAATTTGGAGAATATGCAACTCTTTACCAGCCAGTAAGAATACCCCGCACTTCTCTCTCCCCTTCCTTGCCGCGTTCTTCGCGTCGCCTGCCGCTTCATTCGCCGCGTTCCCCCGTTGCGAAACTTGCTAGTTCACCCACCGCGTAGCCTGTCGCTTCATTTGCCGCGTCGGACGCGGCGCAGCTCGTCGCATGCGACGCTACATACAACTCAAACAAACGCTTGCAAAAACGCTTCTCCTCAAACGCTCCAAATATCGCCGTATGTTTGTGTTTCTGGCGGCCTGCTTCGCGCACCGCACCGCTCGACGCCCCGCGTCTCCCTAAACGAGCCCTATGTTTTCCTTTTTTTAAATAATCTAGTCAAATTAGTTATCTAGATGTTTAAAATTAAACACGCGGAAAATCGGGCCATTTTTTTCGGTTTTTTAAGGTTCATATCTATTATAATTATTAATTTATTAAAAAGGGGAAACATAGAGACATGCCAATAGTGGCAATAGATTTTTTGGGAAAAGTTATTTGCAATATCCAGGGAGGAAACAGGGGACTACGTTTGTGTGGAAAAACGGCGCTTCTGTATCCTTTTAACTAGCTCCCACCCGTGGAGGCCAACACTTCAGGTCGATATGAATCCGATTATGAGCAAAGTTGGAACCACGTTCAATTGCGAATGAGACTGCGGTGAAACAGTAATACTAGTTTGTAGTTGAGATAATGATATCGATGTTCAGATTCCTGTTGTGCTAAATTTAATAATACTGTTAAAAAGGATGGGTATATAAAATCGAATAGTAATGGAGCGTTCATGATTGATTGATGGGGCAAATATCATAATCACCTTTATTTACATACACCTCTATTGAATTGATACTAAAGCTCTAATTCGCTGTAATTGAACTATGACCTCACGACTGCCATGGTGCCCGGTAAAGGCCTGCGCAGACGAGGGATTATTCGCGGCGTACTTTTTTCTCCGTCGAAATAGATCCCTTACCAACTGTATCGAGCAACGCCCACGACAGACTAAAAAGTACGCCGAACCAAAAATCCGCCGAAACCCCGCGGACGCTCGCGGAGCGTATATAGCGTGGCGTAGCTTAGCGTAGCGGATTATAGTGCGCAAAAAATAGAACGAACGAACAATGAGTTGATTTACGGAAACGTTAAATTTTGGGACTGTTGGTACTAATTTGTAATAGGACTAAGAGGTAATTTAATTATACATGTTGACATCTATAGTTTCTGTGTTTTAGATTTGACATACAACATCCACACACAATTCAGCATTTGTTGGCTCGAACTAAAAGTCAGTGACTCGTTTCTTTGTCGTACCATCCAGACGTGGAACGCCCTTCCAGCACATGTGTTTCCTTCCTTTTATAGTCCCGGGTTCTTCAAGCGAGGCGTGAAAAGGCATTTCTGCAGGCCTTCAAGGTGAGGATGGCCAGCAGAATTGAATTTGAATGACTGGGCTTGTCAGCCTCATATCTGGACCTCACGACCGCTTTCCATCAGGTGGAGTGAGGTCATCTTACGGGCAATATAAAAAAAACAGGGTACACTTGGGGCTAAATTTCCATAAAAAAATCACTTTCTAAGTGCTCACATTATGAAATAAAGCACTGTACAAAATTCAAGTTTCTAGTTTGGTCAGCCAGTTTTCCCTTTTGTACTCTTATGTAGGTACAATACTGATTAAATAATTTTACGCTTAAAATGTTTTAAGTCGGTATTGCGTTAATTAGTTACTTTTGAGAGATATTATACCGCAGCATAAACAAAACGTAATTGTCATTTTTTATGTGAAAAAAAAACACTCGGTAATTATGTAATTGAGAATTTCAAAATAGTGTACTCTGTTATCTGATCGATCAACCGATTTTTAAATTCTTCTTACTAATATTATAAATGTGTAATTTTGTGAGTATGTATGTATGTATGTTTGTTTGTTTGTTTGTTTGTAATCTTTCACGCAGAAACTAAGTACTGAAAGCATTTAAATGAAACTTTAACTCATATGCTACAATTTATTAAGATTTTATGTGTATGATTTTGTGAGTATCGTAAGTCGGAAAAATGTCTGCCCTCTGAGAGCCATCTTGGCTCACGCGGGCGGAAAGCCAGTAGGTGCATAAAAATCTCTCGAATCTTGTGATAAAGCTAAACATTTTCTATTTGGGCAACAATGTAGTAAAGTTCTTGAAATTCATAAAGGGAGCAGGGATACGTATGATTCGGAAACTAGAAGTGGTCTTTCTGACGATTCAGGGGTCGACGTCAACTTTGTCAATGCGACCCATTGAAACTGAGAACAATGCCTGCCTGCCTGTTGCCTTGCGAGCTCGTGTCGTGACTCGTGACCCTTACGATATTCGACGTCTCCCTCGGGAAACATAACTAATTAATTTCGAAAGTGTCATTCATTAACAACGAAATTACACGAGTATATTCACACACGTGGTATATCAATTAAATGTTACTGTTTTGATTACCTGTTAGTGTAAGGCTTCTAGTTATATTAGTTGTGTCTATTACCTGTTGCATTGTGTACATTAGTTTGAGAGCTCTTTAAATTACTAAATCATGATGAATTGTTTAATGGGTTTAGTGGAAGTAGCAGCTTAGCAACTCAAACGTACCTTAAGTTCTGACTTGTCTAGTGCCTACTATAAAAAGTTTCCGGCTCAATTGTTTAAGTTAATCGAAAGAAAGTTCGTAAAGCTTGAGGGATCCAATTACTGTTTGTCTAACGACGCACGGGATTAAGAACTTAGTGGCGTCGAAAGACTACGGGAATATAAAAGAAAAAGAAAATTTCCGATATCCGAGGTTTACAGATAATCATAGTGCAAACACTAGCGTTCATTTTCCTCAGTATAGACATTGGTTCCCAAAGTGGTCCAGGTGGACCCCAAGGGGTCCACAGGAGACTTGAAAGGGGTCTATATTGGATTTATTATCTGTCGAGTTTTGGGAGTTTGGTAGAGATCTGTAGCTGCAGGGGGTCCACCGGAACCAGCTAAATCTTAAAAGTGGTGTATGCGAAAAAAAGTTTGGGAACCTCTGGTATAGAACAAGGTCATCCACTTGTGATATACTATTTTTTCTTCAGTACCATATTGTAGAACCTCTTATTCACTGTTAACATATTTTTGAAAGTTCTAAACTCAGGTAATTGCCCTCATTCTACCGATACGAGTAACAAAGCTTTCTCGACTTCTGCGGTGTGCCTTAGTGTGACCGACCTTTAAAGGCTTTGCAGTTGAGAATATTGATATAATTACGCGCCAATGGAGCTTTGTTTGCGATCAGGACCGAGAGGAAGTGTTGTTTTATTGAAAACAGCCTTCTTGTCTCACTCCCATCCGCCCCTTCCCAGCCTCCATCTCCCCCTAAGATTCATGATGGATGGCGCTCGGTAATATTATTCCTCAGGTTCCATTAAAAATTCAGGTCGACGTATAACACGGGCTTTTTATTCCACGCGCTGCGCTTTCCCTGTGTTGCAAAGTAAGAAAAACAATGTTTATAAATTGTACAAAAGCCTGTTAGTAATGCTTTCTAGTCCAGTACCCGATTTAAGAGTGATTGTTTAATAATTTTAGTTTTAATACAAATATTTTTTCCTTGCGTGTTGCTTGGCTTTTTCCAATTTTTTAGTTAATTGTTGTTCGTGAAATTGATAGTTATTTTGGAGTTCTAACTTATAAACGTTTTTAGAACAGATTATTAGAATTCGTTAAAAGCTTTTAGTTATTGTAAAAGTTTAGAATCGTTATTGTAAAATTTCAAAATATTATTTTTTTATTAGGAAAGGGTTTCATAATAAAAAAATAATGTTTTGAAAACAATTTTCGGTTCTAGATAAACATTATAGTGTTGGCCAAGTTCTTGTGGTTAATAATTCCATCCATCGTTCTGTACCTTGATATAATTTGACATACTTATTAGTACGAGTATTATATTATATAGAACTCGAGCGAGATCGAACGAACCCGCGTCTTCCGCAATCCGGGTGGCTGCTCTTTCAACTGAGCTACTGAGGTCATTAACAGACCTGGTGAATTTGTTTAGTGTATTGCTACGTTGTTTCATTAATGTCATCAATAAGGCAAGCGACTTTTAACACCCGTAAGAAAACTTTTTTATTCAAGATGAACTAGCTTTTAGGATTTTCCATCTAAGGATGGAAACTAGAGAAACAAATTGTTCAATAATCAGATTGTAACCTCCCTGCGCGTGTCTGTGTCTGCCTGTGCAGACAGATTTATGTCTGTGGTTCGTCTCGTCTCACGCGCATTTCAGTTTACCACCATTTGGTTTCGGTCTCGTTGATCCGCGCGTTATGTGCGCAAACAGTCGTAATGAGCGGCAAACATCATAAATATTGCGCTGTTTAGTGTTTACTGCGCACCGTGTTGCTGGAATCGCAATTCTTCACCGTGCTGAAAAGTTTTTTTTTTGTGGGAACTATAAAAGAGTTGGCGCTGTTTTTTCTCTTGGAGACCTTCGGAATTTTGATGAATCGCCTTTTTCTAGGAAAGCAGCAGCTAGGTTAACTGTATACTGGACTTTTTAGCACTGAAATCGCTTCCAGTTTTTGATAAATCTTACTAAACATTCAGAAGGGCTGAACTAAAAGTAATAGAAAAAAAATGTTCTAACTGTCGCTTGCGGTTGCGCAGATTTTACATAAACTTATGTACTCCATTTAGACTCTAATGTCCTCATGAAATAAACCCAAATTACATGGTTTTCGCTCCTGTACTTGGTTTGTATTTTTGTTTAGCCAACAATATTTTATTACACACTGAAGAAGAAGTAATTCACCGCTGTAGGTATACATTTCCCCTGGGACTAGACAGCTTGATGGCCTCACCGAGAGGTGAACTAGCCACAGCCCTCCTGAGCCCTGGGGCCTAATTGCAATCTCTTATTGAATTAAAACTGGCATACTCTGAAATGATGTTTGAAACGGTTTTAAGAGATTGTAACTCGGCCTCTGTTATGTGTTTTCGCTGTCTTATTTTAGTCTGCAAGCTTTAGGTCGTTCTCACGCGAGAGTGTAATAAGGGATGGACTGTTCTACAGTTTCAACCTCGCTGTGAGCTTTGTTGGATGATTATTTGACGACACGATTGGCGTAGTGCGCTGTAGCACGGTTTCTCGCCTCGATTTGCTCAGTGTCCCGGGTTCGATTCCCAGTCAAGTCAATTCAGGAAACTATCTTTTCTGAATTGACTCTGGTCTGGGTGTGCTGGGAGACGCCCCTGGCTTATTTCCTTGTGTGGTACCTCGTAACACAGGGATATAAATCCCTACTTCGAGACCATTACAAGAGGTGGGTTGTCTGGCGCATATATATTTTTTTTTATTATTATTGCTAAGCACGAGTGTATACAAACTGGAACTGTGTCAGAGTATCATTTTGATTTTGCAGTGAAGACAAAATAACTTTAGAAGAACGCGCACAGCTTCACTAAGCATTTTAATGCTTTTTGACCTAATCGCAAATATCGGAAAATTAAAAAAAGTAAAAAATATCTTTATTCATATAGACTTATAAAAAGTACTTATGACAAGTCATATACAAAAAAAATTGTTGCAAAAATATACTGAATAAAAATAATACTATGATAGTTAATATCATAATGAAATATAATGTGACTCTACCACCGGTTCGGAGGTTGTTACCGATCGAGAAGACTCCGGCAAGAAACTCGATGGTTACTCTTTTCAATCTTGTTTTCATACACAAAAATTGAATTGACAGAGTAAAGTCATAACAAAAAAGTGTGCAGAGGAGCATATTATACCTAAGATGACCACAAATTCTTATCATTTGAGAAATCCTCAACACTATAATAACCTCGCTTCATTAACTTAGCTTTAATTTGCGACATAAACTTGTGAAGAGGCAGTTCAACAAGAGTTTGCGGAATCTTATTAAAATATTTTACACATTGACCAACAAATGATTTCCCTACCTTATGCAGTCGTAGACTGGGAGTTACGAGCTTATTTTTATTTCTGGTATTGAGTTCATGAACATCACTGTTTTTCTTGAAGAGATGCAAGTTTTTACGGACATATACTACATTATCATAAATAAATTGAGAGTACACAGTTAAAATATCTATATCTTTGAATACTTCACGAAGCGAGTCGCGTGGTCTAAGGTTGTTAATGGAGCGGATGGCTCTTTTTGAAGAACAAAGATGGTGTTGAGATCCGCTGCCAAGCCCCACAACTGTAGACCATACGACATAACACTGTGGAAATAACTGAAGTACACTAATCTTGCTGTTGCGATATCAGTCAGGAGCCTTATTTTTCTAACAGCATAAGCTGCCGAACTAAGTCTCCCTGCCAGAGCAGAAATATGCGGACCCCACTGTAACTTGGAATCGAGGTGGAATTCGCAATCTCTATGGCTCGTTATTCATGTTTATAATGGTATCGACCTGTCTTACATTGGGCATAGAAAATGTTATACATTTAGTCTTCTTAGCATTAAGCAGTAAATTGTTAGTCGTGAACCAATGCAGTACCTTAGAGAGAGTGTTATTTACGTCGTCATGTGCTTTGTTACTTCTATCTACGTTAAAAATCAGAGAAGTGTCATCAGCAAATAATACAATCCCACATAGGTCTTCGTAACAATTCAAACTGGTAAAAGAGAAAAATTGTTTCCAGTTGAGCTGCCATTATCTATCGCTGTTACATGGCATCCATGTTATATTGCCCACCTTGCCTTACTCCCCATATCGATCGAATCGATAAATGATGTGGATCGCATACGCGGTGCACGCGTAACGTTGACGATTTACTATATAAGATGTTTTTTGATTGCATTATAACCTGCATAGGCGCATGCAGCTTGATCGATGATGACACTGATACGATAACTATTGGCTGAAAAGTGCTTTGTTTGTTTTGCATCGCATTATGAAGCACATCACTCGAATATTATCACGTATTGCTTTTTTATTTGATTATTAGTATTGCTAACAGGGTTATCAGCTTTGGTTACCATCGAAACACGGTTATTCACGAAAAACGATACTAATCACGTTTTCGTTGTGGAATAAGCCTATTTCCGAAGTTTTCCAATTCTGCTGGTAATGGGTCGCACCGTACCGGCAATGTAAGAGTTTGAAGCTGCAGTAAATACTTAACATGCATGCTTGTTTGTTTACGACAACTTACAAAAAAAAAAAGGTTGGTAGGGGCTATTAACACGCACGATACTTATTTTTTAACAATGTGAAAAAAGACACGCAGACATAGTCGCAAGCGAGAGCTAGTTTTATTATGAATCAAAATCTTATTAATGTGCGTATTACCCTCATTCAATATTTATTGCCTCATTATGACAGTTGCGATTGAACTTTTCGGTATTATCAAAGAGACGCGCTCATGAATAATACAGCAGACACGCACAGTTATCTCGTTTTATTTAAATTTTATTTATAACGATAAAAGTGAAAGATATTCTAAATCCGGGGAGATTTTCCTTGAAAAAAATATATGGAATTACGACATCAAAAATCTAAAATTAAATGACATTGCGAAATGGACTATATTTAGCGACGAGAGTAAAAGCAGTAAAAGGTTTGCTTGTTCCTGAAACGAATTCTTGTGGTAAGTCCTGTCCATTAAAACATACATTTCATTGATTCATCTAAAAGCTAGTATTTTCCAGTAAACTCTATAATCAAACATTGACTTTTCCTTATTCCTTCGCATTATTAAATTTAAAGGTAATCGATCAATCAGATACGTATTACTTTTCCCGGGCCGGCGCAAATTGCGGAGACCCTGGCGACCCGTGAAAGCCGAGGTTTCGTACCTCTGGCTTTGCACAGGATCATGCGAGAGCTTACACGGATTTATTTCTCATTTACGCAGATGTTATCGCAGAAAAGGCTTCATTCATTTTTAAATACTTAATTTTATGATGAAAGCTTCTTTCCTAAGTCATCGTTTCAATTTAATTAATTACAGATTCCGTTGAGCTTGTAATAAGAGAGATTTGGGTTCTCATGAATTCGTTGCTATATCATCCATCATTTTTATTTTGCACGTATAATATTAAAATGTAATGTTGGTTTTGGTGAGCACTAAAGAATATTTATCTTATCTCAGCTCTCGAACAGAAATATCCTGATACTAGTTTAAGGTACTTGTACTTGGTTAATATGTACCTGATTATTATAACTGTAGGCTGTAGTAATTTGAAGTGACGTACAACTTTGGGTTGCCGATTCCAAAAGCTTGTAATTACTAAAAACGGTTTTAAATTTTTTAACATAATAACGTGTTAATGTAAAACCTCATATGCAGTGAGTAGCACTTCGGGTTTAAATGAGTCAGAAAGTTCCGCAAAATTACAAACAACCAAAAACCGTGACAGAGAGATCAGTGAGAGTAGGTAGTGCGTAGTTTCATCTCAAAGAAACGAAAACGTAAGCTTTCTATAGAAAAATAGCAAAATTCTTTTCATCTGAATAAATATCTGGAGCATCTTACTCACTAATATGTTTTAGGGATTGAAAATCTTGAATTTAATACATTATATTTAGGTTGTAGTACTAAGCTTATGTTAAAAATCCTGAATTATTGTAATCACAAAATATTACTACATTTAGCTGGTGACTTGTACAAATTGCGTACATAGGAACACGAAAGATTCAATAAAAGCGTTATTATGTTGGGTTCGCGGAGTGGTAAGAATTCTTCGTCTCCTTTACTCTCGCTCGCGCAGTCTTGATCAATCTTCGCGTTTGCCGCACCCCTACACTCTCATCACAGCAGCGTATTAGGCATTTATTGTGGTAATTCTAACCAATCATACGTGTGTATTTTTAGGGATTCATGAAAACTATTCGGGCTTGAAATGTAGGACTTCCTTTTTCTCTTGACTGGTAAATAAAGAATTGTTTTATATTTACACAGTATCACTATTATTGCTGCGTTTATTATTTGAGGTACTACAAACCAAGTGTAGAGTCTCCCACTTATTTAAAACTAGCTTTCCTTCAGAGGCTTCGCCCGCGTATACTATTTCTCACGTTAAGATATAGCCTGTGGCACTCGCTGGTAATGAAGCTTTATATAGCTAAAATAATTTTTAAAACAGGTCCACTAATTTCGGAGCCTATTCAATACAAAATAACAATCAAACCATTCCTCTTATAATATTAGTACAGATATAATAGTGGAGTCATTATCAAATAACGCAACAAATCACCTAGGAGTTGCATAGTGATCTAATAAAATGAACTGGTTTGGGAAGTTTCCTGCTGGGATTTATTGGTTTCAGATAAATTTTATCAATAAACTAATTGAGGAAGGACTGACCTTTTCCATCTGTGACACACTTGAATATCAATTGCTATTAAAATAGGTTAATAGCATCACAATTATACCAAACAATGTACTGCCTATAAATACATAATAACTCATACATTAATACATGAACATCGCACGAAACAGGCCAATTACTCAATGTGCCAGAGTCCATTACAAGAGGAGTGGTTCCTCTTGTAATGGACTCGAAGTAGGGATTAATATCCCTGTGCTACGAGGTACCACACAAGGAAAGAAGCCAGGGGCGTCTTCCAGCACACCCAGACCCGAGTCAATTCAGAAAAGATCGTTTCCTGAATTGACCCGACCGGGAATCGATCCCAGGACACTAGGGAAATCGAGGCGAGAAACCGTGCTACAGCGCACTACGCCAATCGTGTCGTCAAAATGAAGTGAAGTAAATTTATGTACAATCGTGCGGATTCTGGCGTTTATAAGTTTCTTCTTGATTTAGTAAAATGTTTTCATACAGAACTCATAAATAGCATTTTTAGAACAATTTTAGTATTACTCACTATTAAACTGTGTTTTCACTTGCTTTTTCTTTAGGATAACTAAGAATTGAATCTTTTACCTTGATTTGTTTCTTGATTTATTGAAATATGTAGTTGCTAGCTTTCCACCCGCGACTTCGCCCGCGTGAACCACATATTATGGCCAAATTACATAAAATCTTTATAAAATTGTAGCCTATGTGTTATTTTATTTTGATGCATAAGCTAAATTACTGTGAAGTTTCATCTAAATCCTTTTATTCGTTTTTGCGTGAAAGAGTTATAAGTAACACACATACATACTCACAGACTTTCGCTTTCATAATATTAGTAAGATTTATAGAACAATGTTTCAATAATTTGACTTGTTGATTAAGCTAAATAGAAAAATAATAACAAAAGATTTCCTCCCCATAGAGTCCATTCTCTTACATACTCGCACAACGGTTAAATAATTTCTCATAATTACACGGATGATGTTCTATCATAACATAGCCGTAGCCTATTAAGGCCAACAATAGCAATAATTTCGTCCACTCCACTCCACGCCGGGAATTAGACGATGTGTAGGTACAAGACGGGCAAGTTCAATCAGGCTTGGGCGGGCAACGCTCAATCTGAGGGAATGAGATATAAATGGGAAAGTAAACAAGCCCGAAAGGCGGTATCTCTTGTCCGGCGAGAGGCGACCATGACTTCCGCAACGGGGAAAAGATATTCTTTGTGATTATATTAATGGACTTGACCTAAATCTCTTCGTGATTGCGGAGAGAAATGAGATTGTTATGGCTCACGTTGACTACCAGTACATTTTCACAGATATTTCCATTTTTTAAAAATAATTACGCTTATTCCCTTACGGGGTAGGTAGAGAACACGGTCTACCACTTGTTGCGATCGGTGACACTTGACACAACTTCATCTGCGATTCAACCAATCCAATAAATATTTTTATATTATGCGTCAGTTGAGAATATTTTCGGTTAACCTTTCATTAGTGAAGAAGAAGGATCAGGTTCCTGGTACCTTGGTACAGGTAAGTAAAATAATACGTCATGAAAAGCCACGAGTATCAGTTATCATATTCGAGTACATGACAGCAATTCAATGACTGTTAGTTCTATCGCAAGCCACTGGATCCTCCCGTTGCGGAAATAGCCAATTGGGTATGGGAAAAAAAATCAAACATGTCCTAAATCGAAAACCATTTCGAGGTATTTGTACTTTATACCTTATTTAAATATTTAGCATTTTTGAAGGCAAAGGATTTAGGATATTTTTAATTAAATCGTTGGCAATCTGGGGTCATTCACTTGACCCCAGATTGCCAACGCACGCAAAGAGCACATTAAGGTTCTTATTGGACTTTTGACGGTAATCAAATTGACATCTCACAATTGAGACCCATTGGCTCGTATGAACGTCCTTTCACGTGATTGGTTGATAATCTATCCATCAACCAATCAAATGACGCGATCTGTATCATACGTGAGATTTTTAGCTAGGTGATTCTACTGCATGGTATTATGGTGTTTTCAGATAGCAGATTAAAAATTCCCCCCTGTGAAAAATATTAATCCACAAAGTTCTTTTTAATAATACGTACATTATTTTACGCCCATGGCCCTGACGGGTAGGTAGGACTTAAAATAGCCATTCGCTATAATCTCAACCCTTTCAGGTAGTAGGGCTTGGTTTCAGAACTTGGCAAAATAAATTGTATCTGAAGTCTACTTCTCACATTCTCGTGAGATGCTACATGATGAACGGCGAGCTCTGTTTAGCCATAAGTGCAGTAAATCAGTTATTTTCTCCTCATTATTTATTTACCACGAATCGGGGAAAAACCACATGTGGGAACACTCAGCAAATTTGTGACGTCTCAATGAGATGAGTTCGCAATGTTTAAAAATTAATAAAAAATTAACTACCCGCTAGATAAACGAAATATTCATTCAAGTTAGTTACCTAAAATAGTAAATGGAAAAATATTTAAAAAAAAAATATACAAAAAAAAATTAAAACTAATTGTTCCCATACCCAATTCTGTGTCGATTTGCTTCGGCCGTAAAGCCTAGTCATGAGAAATCAAGGAATACAGAACAAATTATTTTTTGGTTATTTGTGAGCCTCTCGCGGATTGCTGACTTCTCAGTCAGTCTTTCTTTATACTTTATTGTAACGAAGACATAATTGTAGGAACGCCTTCGTTAACGCCTCCTTGGGCATGACCCAAACTCTGTGGAGGTCCTGGGTTAAAATCACAGATTGGGAAAACTTTTTGACGATCATAGCCCAGGTTAGCAAACTCGAGTTCTTTGTTGGCGAATTAGTACTTCAGCAATATTTGCTTCATAAACAGGCTGAAAAATATCCCGCCCAGTCTATTTTGTTGAATAATATCCCTTGGGTCTTTACAATATGGTGTTCTCTAGGCCGGGTAGACGAACGAAAATTGGATTACCGTCCCCCTGCCATCAGGCCGCGCGCGACAAGGATCGAGGCAATTATTATGTGTCAAGTCACATAAGCTCATAGGTCCTTTGACGTCTAAAAATACATGTAGCATAGGTATAGATGTAGGTACTGAACCGTACCTACATTTATACCTATGCCACATGTATTGTTTACTGTTAGAACAATGAATGACACTTAGATAGTTACAATTTTATTTACGGAAAATAACAATTAATTGCGTAACCTTCCATAGAAATAAAAAGGTTTGCTTTTGCAATGATAGAAATATTGTTTATTTAAAAAAGAATATGCTTATTAGCTTGTGGTAAATTTTTGAAGTAATTCTTCATAAACAGAGATGATTGTCTTTTAATTTTTTGATTTAATTTTATATTAGGTTCGGGAAAAAGTCTTTTCGGATATAGTTTGTATGAACTTTTAATAAAATCTCTTTGGCTATACTATTTGTATCTGGCTGGTTATGGTGTTATTAAAAGTTTAAAGAAGATAATTCCAAATTCAAATTAGGAAAATGTGTGATTTTAATTTGTTTTTCTTACCGTCAAGATTAGTGAATCTAATGAAGAAATTCGATACATTTTTAGCTACATACATTTGACTTCAGAATATCTAGCTGGCACGAGTACCATCGAATTAGTTTAGGTGTTACCCAAGCTTCCACGCGAGGGAATCGGGCTGTGTATAACTAGACGTTTCGCGATGATGCCGGGCTCCGGGGTGGGCAATCCGAGCGAACGGAGCGAGAATGATAGCGCATCGAGACTTTTAGCGAACTATCCTCTCATCTGATGAAGCTGGCTGAAATACTTTCGATTTCTTACTTTTGATTCATTGTTATGAGAACACTATCTATAAATATAGTTTTTTCCCCGTTGCGTCGAAAGAATTGAATGCAATGCTGTCAAACTACGAGGTTAGAGAAATAAACCCTTTCGCTACATGTGATCTGACTTCAGCGTATCTAACTGGTATCATCGAATTAGCTTTTTGTAACCTAACCTTCCACGCGAGTGGATCTTGCTTTGTATTGCCGGACGTTTCGCGATGCCGTGCTTCGGGGTGGGTAATCTGAGCAAACGGAGGGACGATGGTACCCGCTTCGAGACTCTTGGTGAACTATCGCTCAATCTGATGAAGCGGGCTGAATCACGTAACCCAGCAGCTACTACTGTTTCTTACTTTTGATTATTTTATGAGAACACTATTGATACATAAAGTTTAACCACCATTGTGTGTCGAAGGAAGGGAATGCACATTTCTAATCATTAACAGTGTGTAAAGAAATGCTGTGATTACTTGTAAAACTACTAAGTTAGAGAAATAAACCCTTCGCTACATGTGTTCTGACTTCAGCGTATCTAACTGGTATCATCGAATTAGCTTGGGTGTTATCCAAGCTTCAACGGGAGTGGATTGGGCTCTGTATTACCGGATGTTTTGCGATGCCGGGATCCGGGCCCTCGGGGTGGGTAATCCGAACTAAGCGACGCCGACGTTGATGGCTATCGAGACTCTTGATGAACTATCGCGTAATCTGATGAATCGGGCTGAATCACGTAGCCCAACTCAGCTGCTACTGTTCTTAGGGTGCGTTTCCACCAGAGATGTGCGAGGATGCGTTGCGAGGAATGTGTGTGTTAAGAACTAATAGAACTGTTTCATTCACCTAGCTTCGCGATACTATTGGTTCTTAACAAACACATTCCTTGCAACGCATCCTCGCACATCTCTGGTGGAAATGCACCCTTAACCGTTGATATATTTCTATGAAAAAAATGCTGCGTCATATAAGCAATCCTCCTAGTTTACTGCTACCCTGCTGTACTGTAGTGAGTATTTCATGTAGCATGGCTGCTAATATAACAACTCTGCTTTCTTGGGTACATATTATTATGTGTCTCGTCTTATTATGTTAAACCTGTTCAACGTAAACTGAGCTTCAGGCAGGCTAATTGAATCAGTAAATTTACTTCGCTGTGTTATTTTAACGATACAGCCTTAACCATAAACCTAAACAGTGCTTAAACAACACAATAGTGAACTGTTTTTTAGTTTTTAACAGTAAAGGGAGGATATTCCTAAGCAATTTACTCTTAAGTCTATTCAACGGTTCTGGGTACTTAAATGATGAACCATTTAAGATTTAACCAAAACAGTCTTCAGAATAGCAGATCGTAAGTCTCACTCCGAACTTTAGGCTAAGGGTCTCGTGATACCGGCGCTTCATACGCTGTAAGCCGATGTAGGCGGTAATCCGATTACTCGGTGTGGTTGAAAACACGCCAACCGTTACAACACGGTTTTGGGACATATACGATGAGGTGTATTTGTTACTTTGAATCAAATATATTTTGTAAGTTTGCTTGATTTTAAACCGGCTGAAAAAATGTTTCTCTTGTCAAGGCTCTGAGGTCAGGACAGCACATCATTTCAAATCACTGAAAGCTCTCAAATTACAATTAAAGAGAGCAGGGGAGATTCAAAACCAGCGCCACCTAGGCGTACACTCCTACGGCAGCATAAGCTGATTCTTTTCCTTCTGCAATTTGTCACATAGCTAAGCATATTATGTTTGTTTTGTTACATTCAGACAAGTCCTTTTTTGACTAGTTCAAAAGTTATTAACCTATCATTTCCTGTGTTGGTTCTATCAAGCATTAATCTGTACTAATATTATAAAGCTAAAGAGTTTGTTTGTTTGCTTGCTTGCTTGCTTGCTTGAACGCGCTAATCTCAGGAACCACTGGTCATATTTGAAAAAATATTTCAATGTTAGGTAGCCCATCGAGGAAGGCTATATATCATCACGCTAAGACCAGTACGAGCGGAGCACTAATGAAGAATGACGTATCAAAATCGAAGGGTTTTTTTTTGCGTGCGCTGCGTAAACGGTTAAAGTTTCGCAAAAATCATGTATGACAGAATTGTTCCCCTTTAAAAGTTCTAAAAAAAAGTCCTTGACAGCATATTTAGCTTTTAAGGTTGGCTCACTATAATATAACCTTTTTTATGCTAACCATATTTGTTGCATTATTTGTGAAGGTGTTTTTATAAACATGAAATTAATCCTTGTCCAAATAAATACGTTATTCATCACAAGTATTTAATTTAAAATAAAATTGCCCTATTCATCATTCGATTTCAGTGAATATCTTAGGAGATATTGTAGTTTTAAAATAACATCGCAGCAAAATAATGATTAAGTACCGCGCGCGCATTTTTCATGTGCAAGGCCGGCGGGCAGTCATGAAGTTAGCGTTAGCCCAAAGCCTTTTTATTTTATTCTGTGTCCAAAGTAAGTATTCCACGAGGACGAAGTCGCGGGCAGAAGCTAGTATTTAATATTTGTGTAATAAGGATATCATAGCAGTCGATAGTGTTATCTGAACATTCAGCTGTTACATTAGCCAAATGCGGTCGGTTCTGCGCTAGATACCGGCGTTTCATGATGCTTGAAGGGCGAGAACTCAAGCCAAAATCAAAAATTCCGTCGTGGTCAAAAGCCTACTCCTCCTAAACGGGTGGGCAAAAAACACAAAAAATATATATACGTATATAATAAACATAAACATGTTATCTTAATTTAGTTAGTTAGAAATTGTCGTAGCATTAATTCGAATTACTATACTAAAAAAATCCTTGAAAAAGGGTCTTTGTAAAACTTCAATTTGCTAAAGCTCCTAAACTATAAGTGTGATCTTTATATTTTATATTAGTTGGGTTTTCAACATTACCTCCAGTGCCCCAAGAAAATAACACCTACCCACCATAAAGACAAGTTGATAGCCGACTACACGCAGCAGCAGCAGACGACGTGTCGTCGCTTCATGTCGCCACGACACGTCGTTGCGTCCTGTCGCTGCAGTCATGATTTCAAACCCGACTGCAGACGGCAACAGCAGATGAAATCCAATTGGTTCCGAGTGTTCCGTGAGGCAAGATGTCTCACGAGTTCGAGAATAGTGATCGCAATTTTTTATATCTCTTATTTGTAGAGGAGGAAGACTATGATGACTTGTTTTTATTATACAGAAAAAGACGAAAAGCCGCACGTCCTATGCTTAAATGCAGAACAAGGGAGGGAGGGAACTTATTCAATGGCAAATATTTTCTTTTAAGATCGTGTTTACATAGTTTTTGTGAGATGCATCGTACAGTGCGTGATGTTGGGCCACCTGGTTTATGAGTTTATCTTCATCAGAATCGTTAAAATTCATTTTGAAAAGAAACTTGCTCGACGTGTCGTTGCTCCGGCGTCAGCGGCACTACTGATCTGCGGTCGGGCGACACTGCCGTCTGCCGTTCGACGACGCGTCGCTAACTACGGAGGGAAATTCATAGAAATACATAAACTAGTAGTGTCGCTGCGACACGTTGTTTGCTGCAGCTTCATGTCGTCCGCTTCCAACTTGTACCTTTAGTGTTTTGTTGCGCGCGGGTGTTTCCCCGCAAACAAACCGCGACGGGCGGCAGTACCGCTCCGGTATATCAGAGGGAGACAGAAAATCGACGAACCTTGTGGCCTTAAAAGCCGATGAAGGCAGTAATCACATTGTTGCGGCAGAAGATCGTCAGACTTCAGTAGGTTTAGTCCAAAAACTACAATAATATTTTAGAAGGCAAGAAATATATCCCTTTTTGGTATTTGAACTCCTATACATTGGATGAGCTTTCTTTATTACCTACCTACCTACCTACTCACCTTACCTTTGGAATCTTTTATCAATGTTTATTTCGTAAAATAGACTTATAAAGCCAAGTTACCAGTACCTAAGAAAAGAAATCTATTCTGGAACTTATTTTGCCCCTTCAGGCTTTCCTATACAAATCTAAGTAGGAAAGCTGTTACTTTACGTCAGCGGATCTCGGACTCGTAACGAAATTAAACCTTTATAGACACAAGGGACTATTTTCGGTACTACTCACTGTTGTCGCTAAGACCAAATAGCATCGAATAAAATGTATTTCAAGGGATTGCTATAATACACTTGTGAATTCAGATCCCATCCAAGACAAAAGTTTGACCAATTTGTTTGACCCATTTGTTTTCGTTTAAGCACATACTTAATTTACCAAATTTCTACTGTAGTGACGTCACAAACTTATTGACCAATTGCACAATAAATGTTAATCGCAACAATCGCTGCACTGATGTAAAAACCCGTATAATTTGATTTGTTATCTAGACTTACCTATTTGAATTTAGCGATATTTTTTGCAAGCCATCAACTAGCGAGTGTTTCAATCAGATGGTACTGATAATGTGTTTTTCTTGTTGTCGTAGGGCGGTGCGGCTGCGCAGCGAAAGACTGACCGGTAGCGCGCACCCTGGAGCCCTACACAGGCCCGCGTGAGTGACTAACATAATTAGTAAATAAAAAAAATTATGAGATTGTATTAACGCCACATGTAGAAAAACAGCTTAATACGAGTACTTAATACTTAAACCGTGATCGCGACAGGGGCGTGAGCATTCAACTCAATAGTGCTAATCACATACAGTGTTTAGGTAACTCCTCTCTAACGTTAGTTGGACATCATGATGTCTGATGTCACTCAGGCCTTCACTCAAGTACAATATCGGCTGAGTAATGTTCTAGAATAGTTTCTTAGTTCGACCTACCCAATAGTGAGATCCTCAATTAGAATCTGATGTTAATGTAACTATTTGCAACATACGGTGGGATATTGCAATACATACGCCTTCTAAAACGACATTCAAAGTTGAGCAGCCCACACATGTATAGTTGTATTAGTTGTCACTTCAATTTCTATTGACATGTGACAGGAAATCATCAATTTGAAGAGTGCTACCTTACTTGGAGCATTCGCCTGTAATGTAACGTTTCAGATTCGATTTTGAGCATTACATTAAAGTACTGCCTCCCCAACACGACCAACATTCGCCTGTACATTTTAGGTTCGTTTTGAGCATTACATTACAATACTGCCTCCCTGACGAGCTCAGACAAGCATTCGCCTGTAATGTAACATGCTTAATGACAAGTGAAGTGCATTGATGTTACAAGTTGTATGAAAATATTACACATTGTATCATCAAGTTGTGTACTGTAATGCTCGGTGCTTTTTCCTCACCTACGTAATGCTCGAATCTGTAACATTACAGTTTGCGCACTGTAATGCTCGTTTCTCCTCCCTCACTGATGTAATGCTCGACGTTACATCACTGGCGATTGCTCCAAGTGAGGGAGCACCTTAAGATTATCGTTTATAAATTTGGTGGTTAGTCTGCTAGTCTAGACGTACCTTAGATTTATTGTTCGTTCTTAATTTTTTGTCCACAGAGTACATAACTATTGATAATTTTTGATTGCAGTGGTACGGAGGGTGCGGTGGCACAATGGACGACGCCGGCAGCAACAAGCAACGTCAGGCGACTCGAGTCTTCAAGAAAAGCTCGCCCAATGGAAAGGTGAACAGAAGTTCTTCAAACAATCCCCAGCCCCTTCTACTCTTCTTTTGACATCTTCGTCGCTTAAGATCAGGCGAAATAAAAGTCAAAGGCTAGCCTGTCGCCAATGAGAAAAAATGCTGCCTGGATCTCATTAAGCGACTATGTAAAATAAGACCATGCAAAGTGTGGAAAGGGGTTTTAAAAGCTTGGGCGTCCATATTTACTTAAACTTTACAGAGATAGTCTTATCTGATTTATATTACACTTGTTATGTTAGCTGGTGTATTACATTATCATAAAACGAAGTTCTTTTTCTGTTTGTTCTTTTCTCTTACTTCTCTCAAAGACACGATTCATTATTGTGTCATTTTAATAGTTTGTGTTTCATACCGATGTGTGTATTATTTATGTATTTACATTGCAAGTGTGAGCCGCATAGACAAATTATTTCTCATGATACTCAATTTATTTACAGATAACAGTATATTTAGGGAAGAGGGACTTCGTAGACCACATCACACATGTAGACCCGATTGGTAAGTTTTTCTTAGCTTATTTAAACAGGACTTAGTATTATTGGCAAATTTTATTTAAATTCAAACGTATCTTATGGGAATTCCTGAATGAAAACAATACTTAACGGCTTGACGCGGCAGTTTTCGAGCCTCTATCATGAAACATCTATCCAAAAAATCCGAAAACACAAGCTTTACGGGCCTTACGACTACTCTACATATCCATCTATTGACTCATATGGGTTGGATATATCTATGGTTCTACCTGTAGGCAGTGCGGAGATTGGCTGATCTGTAAATGTTATAACTTTATTCTCTGTAATAAAACTCGAAACTTGTTTCGTTAAGCATCATATGAAATTCAATTACAAAAACGTAGTCGGACTTTCATCATTGAAATAAAACAGACATGACGGACGGATTTTACCCGCGGTTAATGTGCAGAGTACGTAAATCTTTACTAGAATAAATCATGTAGGAATATAGCTTTCTGAACTCGGAAAATAATATTATCTCATGAATTTATTCAGGGATAAATATTGTCTTTATATCCTGAAAAAACTTGTCCTTAACATTATGTATAAAGGAGAGGCTGGGTTTCATAAAAGTAATGTAATACCATATTATCTGAAGCGTCCCCTTTTCTGCTTGTTTGGAGAAACTTATTAGGAGTCTTGATTTCATGAATTTCGATATTGTTGAGTTGTAGTATTTGTTTTTGTTTATTCAATAAAACGTTTTTCTCATCTTTATGTGCAAATTAACGGTTTTTGGCCGCGTTTTATCTATTTACTCGCTCCTTAGCGTAATTTATATAAAATACTAGTTATTATCCGGATTATGCTTTTGTATTTTGAACCAAAAGATTATTTCTCAAGTTCTAAATTATACTAGGTGATTATTTAGACTCAAAAAACGATAAGGCATACTCAGAAAGTGATGTAGAAATTATGTACTTAAGTGAAAATTTGATTTTTCAATAGTCTTAAGTTTTAAGGTTCATCTAAAAATACTGACTGTTCGACTGATTTAGTATGGTGACCTTGAAATGAAAGTTAATTAAATTAATAGATTTTATATAGATTTCACTTAGATAGTTTCTACATCACTTACTGATTATGCCGTATCGTTTATGTAAATCTTTTGATAATCACTCGGTATATGTCTTAGGGCCTCAGCCTCGAATTTTGCGGGCAGCGGGGCGGCAGCGGCGGCGGGCGCGCTAGATTGGAGTGCACCGCTCGTTGCCCGCTACCACGCCGCGGTGCACTCCAGTCTACCGCGCCCGCGGCCGCTGCCGCCCCGCTGCCCGCAAAATTCGAGGCTGAGGCCTTAAGCGCAGGACACAGAGCACCCGCTAACGCCTCCGTGCGCCCTAGTTCAAACTAGAGAGAACTTTGATTAACCCATCAAAATATAATTCCAGACGGGGTAGTACTAATCGACCCCGAGTATGTGAAGGAGAGGAAAGTGTTCGGGCACGTCCTGGCGGCGTTCAGGTACGGCCGCGAAGACCTGGACGTGCTGGGGCTCACCTTCCGCAAGGACCTGTACCTGGCCGCTGAACAGGTAACCAAGAAAACGGTAAACATCACGCACATCATGGTTAGATAGTGTTCTGGAATGAGCGCGAGTTATTTGGCTTTTTATTAGGCGAATGTTTAAGGTCTTGAGCGTCACATGAAACAAACAAAAACATCCTTGACAACAATTTGAATTATATAAGTCGTAGCACAGCAACACGATATCGTTTTCAAATGTCAAATTTTACGACATGAGCACTCGCCTAGGTCGAAATGACATTTGATGTTTTTCCTATATTTTTTTTAATTTGACATGTGATGTAGAAACTATATTAGCGTGTTGCTCTTGGCTACTAGGGCCTCTTGAATTCGTCCACGCCGTGTTCTGCGGTTTGCCTACTAACTTACAAGTTCAGCTGCACTTGTCACCAATCAGAATTTACAAAACTTCTGCCACACGACGACGGGTTAAAACAAGAGCAAGAGCATCAAAACTATTACATTAAATAGATTTATAATGAAATGAAGACGCCATTTCTGAGTACGGAATTGATTTATATTGTCTAACATCGTAATTGAATGGGTATCATGAAATTCATTACCACACCATTAAAATAATTGAAAAGCATTGTTGAGCTTGTAGGTTATGTGTTAATCAGTTCGTCCTAATTACATGAGTATAATATGAATAAATTATAAATTGTTCCGTATTTGACTGAATGGTATCCGCATTTTGTGATTCACGCTCCAACGACGCCTACGTGTAACCTACTCGTATTGTGTAACAGCGATACATTTGTGCATCTGCTTTTCGCTCTTAACTATTCGGAATATTTATTGTGGTCAATTATAATTTATTACGCGCATACCAGACGACCACAGCTCGAGCTCGACGTCTCGGTAATTGTGACATGGTTGCCTGATTGTGACAGCAGTCTATTATACCCTTAACTTACCGGTCACTCTTTCGCATAAGACCCAATCCCCTAATTTATCTATACTAATATTATAAAGAGTTTCACTTAAGCTAAAATCTAATGAAGCTTGATGCATTCGCGAGATATCATGACCGAACATGGCGATCAAATGACCGGTAACCGGATCCATTGTTTTGAACGTTGATTAAAATTGGTTTAGGTTCATTGAACTTTGTCGGATCTGTTCCCAAATTTCAATAAATGAGGAATGTCCCCAAAACGTCTGTCAGATTGACTGCAATCTGAAATGGCTAAATAGAATGAAAACAACATTAACATTTATTCATCATCATCATTCACACATTTAGTTTCTAATTCTCACAGGTAGGCTGCTTTCTTAATAATATGAGACAAACCTTTACCTCGATACGGGGAGGCGAAAATGTTATGACAGACGCTTACCAGTTGACACGTCTCAGTGCTCAACTCGAACTTCCCAGGAAGCAAGGTTCCATGAAAAGTTGCTGCTGTTTTTGTTAACTTCAAACTATTCCTCCAGATATACCCACCAACGAACACAGTGAAGAGGCCACTGACCCGGTTGCAAGAGCGCCTCGTCCGCAAGCTGGGCCCGGCGGCGCACCCGTTCTACTTCGAGCTGCCACCGCACTGCCCTGCGTCGGTGACTCTGCAGCCCGCGCCCGGCGACACGGGCAAGCCCTGTGGAGTTGACTACGAGCTGAAGGCGTTTGTGGCTGACTCGCAGGATGACAAGCCGCACAAGAGGTATACACTACAGATACAAATATTTTTTATTAAACAGTAAGGTGTTACAATTTTGCACTAAATAGTAAATAACATTAATTTTTAAAACATAAACAAACACTGTAACAATAGGTAATAGCTATTTATTGTGGGTCCCACACTAGGATATTCCTGTGTCGTGGGCACCCGATCGATGACAGGATAAGGCAACGACAAAACCGTTTGCAAGATTAAATAATTGTAGCAGGGGAAACAAAAAAAAAATTATAAACAAGAGGATGAGGTAAAAAATTGAAAATAAAAATAACTTAAAAAGATTTTTTTTAAATTGTGGGCTTTGCAAGTCCTTCTGTTTGGTTGTGTGTCAGGGAAAGCAGTTTTTGGGTGATAGTGAGCTTGGCCTGTTTAACAGTGGAAGTCTTAATGTCATAGAGTTTCGTGATCTTGTTGCATATGAACGAGGACAGAAAAGTGGGCAGCCGCTGTGAGAAGGCGGTGTGTACGGCAACAGTGGGAATTTTGAATGCCCTCTTCTCAAGCATTGCAGGGTATTCACGGGAGTTCAGTACGGTGCGGTGCACTTTTAGTGCTGTCCTAAGTATAAACAATTGACGCACCCTCAGTACCCCGGTCTCTGAGTAGAGCTTATTAGTGGGATATAAGTATGGTTTAGAACACATAGTTTTTAGGACTGCTCGTTGGGCCCTCTCTAGTTGCAGCATTGCCGTGACACCGGCGCCACCCCAGGCAGGAATGCAGTAGCTGAGAAGTGATTCACCTAGACTGGTGTATACCAAACTCAGGGTCTCATTGTCAGCACAGTTTCTTAGCAGCTTCATCACGTAAATAAGCTTTCTGACGCGGGAGCTGGTGACTTCGATGTGATGTTTGAAGGAAAGATTCTCGTCCAGTACTACACCCAGATATTTGTAGCTCTGTCAATGGTTTGGCAAGAGCAGCTGCCTACGCGACTTTGAGAATGAAAGCGGAAGCTAGTAGAGGGGGGGGGGGGGGGGCAGAGGCCTTGGTCTTATGGAAACACAAGTATTTGGTCTTCAAGGCATTCAAAGTAAGCAAATTACCCTCTAGCCATTTTTTGAGAAGAAACAAACCCTCCTCAGCCCTTCGGAAAGTGTTTGGTTCTTTGGTTATTATTATTATGGATAAGCATTCGAGCGCGAACACAACTTAAGTTATAAAATCGAACAGGTTCCTTCAAGGCTATGTCCTAGAAGAAACCTGTTCGAGGCTTAACTAGTAAAATTTTTAGCTGATTTGGGAATATCCAAGGGGTGGAGTGTATGGTGTTAAATGGTGTACTAATTAGAAGATGGGTTAGCTAGATCGGTATGAAGTAGTAACACAGCGCTTGTGCTCGAGTTATACCTGACATATCTTTCTACGACATACTAGTGCCCTACTACCTTTTTTTACTACATAGTTAGCCATTCGTTTGAGTAAAAATAATTTTTGCTCAACTGATAATGACTCTAAAAATGATTTGTGAATTAAAACAAACACCAGAGTCTCCTTTTCATAAACCTGCAAGTGGGCTTTATTTGGCGCTTCGTATGTAGTCATAGCCAATACCTGCCTCTTTTTAGATGAATATACGTCACACCCTGACGTAAGGCACTGTTGACGCATTTGTCAAACAAAGACGCGTACTATGGCGCGTGTACGTGACGTCAAATACTTTGATGAGTTTAAATAGCATTTGATCTGAGTTGTCTTTTATTTTTAGAATTACAATGGCTTAATAATATAACTATTGTAATGATTAAATCTGCTTTCAGAAATTCAGTTCGGCTGGCGATAAGGAAGATAATGTACGCGCCGAGCAAGCAGGGCGAGCAGCCCTCAGTCGAGGTCTCCAAAGAGTTCATGATGAGCCCCAACAAAATGTACCTGGAAGCTTCCTTAGACAAGGTAATACCCATCGGTCTCTTTGCCATACATAAAGTTAAACTTATATTACTTTTAATTATAGTGCATGCTGTGCTCACTAGTAAGTAGTCACTATACAGTATACAAGCATAAGAACTTTAAATGTATTTGTTGCTTTAAATGTGTGAGATGACTGTTAGTACTAGTTAGCCAAATAAATAAAAAAAATATGTCCATTTTCATTTCGTATCTCGTAAGCATCAGATTATAATTTTAATGGACAATAAACAAAGCTTCTAGTTAAGTACATTTTTAGTTACGGCACTTTCATACATACCGTTACAGTTACCGTCATCTAAAAATAATGTTGGCCAGGACCTGCACAGTAAGTGAATTTTGGCACAAATTGGTGATGCGAACCCCCATTTCACACCACTCCCTCCACTGTCGCCTAGCGTTCTTTTTACGGAATGCGATATGTACTTACATACTGGTTGGGCAAGTACAAACTGTTCACCTACCTACCATAAAGGGGCAAGTTCGTGGCCGACTTCATATTTCATATTTATTTATTTGCTTGTCACATGGTTTTAGAGATGAAATAATAAAAGATCGATGAATTATTGTACTGGCATTAAACACATGACACCCCGCTGGGGCACCGCAGTATTGATTAAAGAAGGCGTCACGCAGCAGCAGCAGACGACGTGTCGTCGCGACACTACTGGTTTCTATGACACGAAGCTTTATTAACCTTTATCAAAGCTTCGTGTGGGTCCGAATAACGCTGAAAGTACTACGTAGCGCCCCTAAAAGCGTCCCGATTTGCGCCGAAAGCACTTTGAGCGCGATTTTGACAGATGGTGCGACGTCATAAATGATGTCACCAACTCCGCCATCTTGCGGTGCCTTTTGCTTCTCGGCATTAGCACTGTGAGCTTTATGTCAAATTCATAGATGAAACGTCAAACATAAAAAATACGTGAAATTATTTTTTAAGGTAAGTCTTAGTAATACTCAGAATAAACTCATAAGTGAGCAAATCTTCTTCGGCGTGGATAATAAGATAACTTTCATTCATAAAAGTGACAATATCTTGCGGAATACTTTAGATGAAATGATCCTTCAATTTTGAGGTTTTTTAATTTCTACGCTGAAAGCAACGTAAGCGCTTTTAGCGCGCTTTTTAATTTGGACCGGGCAAAAGTGCTAAAAGTGCTCTCTGCGTAAATCGGACCGCAGCCTAAATAGAAACCAGTAGTGTCGCGACGACACGTGGTCTGCTGCAGCTGTGTGAAGTCGGCTACGAACTTGCGCTTTAAGACGTCCCTGTACGTGCGATGGTTCAACTACCAAATATTTGTCACCGTCAGGAGCTGTACCACCACGGCGAGAACATCGCTGTGAACGTGCACATCGCGAACAACTCCAACCGCTCCGTGAAGCGCATCAAGGTGTCGGTGCGCCAGTTCGCCGACATCTGCCTCTTCTCCACCGCGCAGTACAAGTGCACCGTCGCAGAGGCGGAGAGCGAGTCAGTAGCATTGTTTATACACTAGCTTTTGCGCTCTACTTTGTATGCCCTTACCCATTTTTCCTTACCTATTTTCCCGAATTTCCTTTTATTGCCACACTGCTCAAGAAACTCACATGCCAAATTTCAGCTTTCTAAACCTAATCCCATTTTTTCTCGTTCCCGTAGGAATTTCGAGAAATCCCCTCTTAGTACTGCCCTACTCTCCCTAAAGAAGCTACATGCCAAATTGCAGCTTTTAATGCCCAGTTTCGGTGGTGCGTTGTCATATCGAAAACGAAACAATTAAAAGTTTTATTTACCACTTTGTATCTTCCAGCAACCCCTTTTTTTGTACTTTAAAAACTGGATTAAAATATGCAGCTACGACTAAAATACTTAAAACGCATATGCGGAGTAAAAAAAGAAGCTAAGACTAATTGCGAGCTGCAGGTTTATCACTCTAAACCTTTATTCTCTCAAAGCCTTTATTATAATATAATAATAATAATAATAAATCTTTTTTATTCCTCACCATAATCATACCATAATCTCAAGAGACAGCTCAAGGGTGGTTCTATTCTATTACAAATAGCATGCTAGATCACCGCCAATGACAGGATCTATACTAAGTCCACTTGAGCTAGTATGCACTTATTTATAATTGCGCAAGTGTTCAGCCGCGCGTGAAGGCGCATTCATTAAACAATTTAAAAACGAAAGTTATCAACTGCATTGTTGTTAAATAATTTAATTCATGACTCCACGGATAATTGTTATTCTCTACAATTGCAGAAACGTTGAAAGATAGCAGCGCGCTCTAATTGATGCTGAATTTATTATTATTTACTGAATCGATATTTATTATTTGATTTTCCTTCTTTGATTCATTTGACTTATCTTCCTTGTTTATTTATAAATGTATATTTGAGGACGTAATGTGTTAGTGTTTATATTTAATTAAATACACCAACGAATAAGGCTGTTTGAGCTTTTACTTTTAAGCTCAGTTTAAATGTAATATTTTACGATTATATTTCCAACACCTGTTGTCGGTTGAGGTGCACGCCCACGTCAGACTTTTTGTGGGACCGAAAATCGGCCCGATTTTGTATTTCACTTTATTTCTGACCTACTTTTTGTAGGACGTGTGCGTTGCTCCATTGCTATCAGTACGTTCTATTTTTCTCCTACAAAAAACGTGGGCGAGCAGCCTGAAGCTGCTTTTTCGGGCCTCTGACTTATTTTTAACGATGGCAACTGGGAACCAAAGCTCTGAACATTCTTTACTATCGTTGAATAATTGAGAATTGGTAATCACAAAACTTGGGACATGTTCCAAAATATCTAGAACACACCTTCTCATTGGTTTAAGCTTGACACAATGTTTCTGATTTAGGAAACCAAAGTCGAAGACGACGAGACTATTTAGATTCCCCTACATTAAGATGTTTAATAAGAAATTAAAAATGCAGTCACTGTAAGTAAATGTTTGCGTGTGAATGCATGCAATGCATACACTTTGGCTACATTCGTGCTTGGTTCACTTTTCATACATGACATTGAGTCAACTAAATGTTTTTTTGAATAATATACCTTCGTTTCTCGTTTGTTTTAATAGCTAATTAATATGAAAATATAAATAGATATGTAAATAATATGATTGTAAAAATAGACTTAGAAATACTGATCTTTGATTATTACCAATTGTTTTTTTCTAACCTGCTTTCTCAACATTCCAACGACCTATCACAATTTTTGAATAATTGGAAATGAATTATGAATAGACTGCCTAAATTACATAGTTATTACACAAAGCAGCCCCTTTTTAATCAGACCGAATTATTTTTTTACACATTCTTTAAACAGTCATTCTTACCAAAAACCAAAGTAAGGTATTTTTTTTTTGTAAGATTACCACAAATATTACGAAATATAAAAAATAATAATCTCGCTCTCTCAGTGCTTTCATATCCTATCTACTTTATTTGTACAATCTTTTGACGAATATGAACAGGATCCATTACAGCCATTCTCCATTCTCAAGTGAATGTTGTTCTTCATGATCGTTTGTTACCCCAGGGAGGGCTGCCCCGTGGGCCCGGGCTTCACGCTGAGCAAGGTGTTCACGCTGACGCCGCTGCTCGCCAACAACAAGGACAAGTGGGGGCTCGCGCTCGACGGACAGCTCAAGCACGAGGACACCAACCTGGCCTCTAGCACACTGTGAGTGTAAAAACCTCAATATTCATTTTATAATTTGGATGAATGAAACCCGTTTTATATTGTCTTTTGAGCGTTTTACAAAACTATATTTCATGTTTAAAGATGGAACAATTATATCGAGTAGGACTTAAACCCACTCCTTTCGCGATCCTATGGGTACTAATCCAACTAATAACAAATTTTGCTGAAACCGTTAACGGACCTGGCGAATTCGTCTATTGTATTTTCTCTTGGCTTTTATCAAGTCACGCTCTACAAAATAACTGGTCCTAGTTCAGTTATTTTGTAGAATTATTGTCTTCTATTCTTCTACACACAACAACATGGTCTAGGGATATATTGAACTTTTTTGAATAACTTAAAAAGTACTGGCCTTACAAAAAAACTATTAATGACGGATTATCAAAACATTATTAAGTTCCTTTTTTAAATTCAAATGTGTATTTAAAAAGTTTTGTTTTAAAATGAAATTCGCATTCATTGAATTTCTTCCAAAGAAGTAAATCTTCACGAACTTCTAACTTGATTAAAACTCCATAAATTTCTATAAATATTAGTCAAACGCATCTCCGGTGTTCATTCAATCATGCCATGTAGACACTTGACCAGGAACGAAATGTTAAGGGCAGTGGGCATGATTCAAGCTGGCGCTACCCAAATTGCGGTTTCTGAAGCCATGAGGACCAGTCAGAGCGTTATATACAGGCTTTGGTCACGTTACCGTGTCACGGGGGAAGTGGTGGAACGGCACCGAGGACCTCAACGCATTACAACACATGTACAGAACCGATTCATAGTAAATGCTGCACGAAGTCAACCAAATGTAACAACGATGCAATTGGTTCAAAGGCTACAGAGAGAGTATGGTTTGCTGGTAAGCGGTCAAACTTTGAGAAGACGACTGCATGAAGTCAACCTACGTGCTCGTAGGCCACTTCGGGTACCAGCGCTAAGGAGAGGCAATCGAGGAAGAAGATTACAATGGGCTATTGACACACGAAAACTGGAACCATTCTCAATGGTCACTTGTGCTTTTCACTGATGAATCCAGGTTTGGATTTCATCCTGATTCGCGAAGAGTACGCGTTTGGAGAGAACCTGGACGTTGGAATCGACTGCAGCACCCACAACAAGTTTATACATATCAAGGTGGCACGATTATAGTTTGGGCAGGAATTCGTCTCGGCGGTAGAACGGTCCTCGTTTGGATACAAGGCAATATGACTGCTCTAAAATACCGAGATGAGGTGCTGGAGCCTGTAATCTTGCCCCACATACAGCAAATGGGAGAAAATTTCCAGCTAATGCACGACAATGCCCGTTCACATACGGCGCGTATCGTTACAAGTTGGTTCCAACAGCATGATATCCAAGCTTTAGACTGGCCTGCACAATTCCCTGACTTAAATCCTATTGAGCATGCACCTGGGATATGCTTCAGAGAAGAGCACTTAGGAATTTCCCTGAAGATATTGTGCATGAAAACCAGCTTTTCTTGCATCTTAGCAGGACTTGGGACAGTATTCCACAACAGGATATTGACACCCTTGTTTTGAGTATGCAGAACCGCTGCAGATGTGTCAGATTATTGATTTTAAGTTTTCAACAATTTTTATTAAAAAAATAGTTGTTTTGTTTAGGTTCTGATGTTACAAAAATAAAGTTAAGATTGAAATTTTGTCTGAATTTTTCCACTTGTTCTAAGTTTTTTCTAAATTTAACTATATTTAAAAGTTTATTAATCAGATTAGTTAGGCTATTAACAAGGTTTATTTTTATGTGTAGGTGTCTTAACAAAAAGTTAATAAAATTTTAGTTATTTAGGTTTAATTGAACTATCCTTAGACCATGTTGATGTGTGTATATTTAGACGTTTTCTATGAACGACGTAGTTCTGTCTGCAACAGTACATTACAAATTACATCAACTTAATTACTCTTTTGTATTCAAAGGTAATTGTATCAAACGAGATAATATTAACAGGTAGTTTTTTGGTTTACATGCTATAAACAAATGTTTTTTTTCAGGATTGCAGACCCTTCGCAGCGTGAAAATCTAGGTATCATAGTTCAATACAAGGTCAAAGTGAAACTCTGTCTAGGGCCTTTAGGAGGGTAAGTGATCATTTTTTTTTAAACTGTAATTTTTTTAAACCTCACTTTTTTAGATGTCAAAAGAATGGCTGTGTAAGCATCTAGTCCGTCAGTACTATTTTTAATATAAATTATTGTAATATAAGTTTACTTCTGTTATGTAATGTTTTGCATATTATAGAATTACATTGAATCGTCTTGTGAAGGTTTTCGCAAATGTACTGCTTAGGATATTAAAAAAGGCTTTACTGAATGCTGAAATTCGCAAATTGGTTGACAACGCGACCACCCACACTCATTTTTTTTTTAATTGGCCACGTCGCTCTTCCTCTAATCATTTTGAACCCTTTCCCCCAGCGACCTGAGCGCGGAGCTGCCGTTCATCCTGATGCACCCGAAGCCGCTGGAGGAGCCGCGCGCCGCGCCCGAGCCCGCCGCCGACCACGACCTCATCCAGCTGGACCCGCATCCGTGAGCGCTCATGATAATACTACTCTATACGCACGCTAAAATAATTGCTCCTACTCCTTAGATACGATTCACACAGACCGGATCGCATCGCGCAAATAAAACAAACTCAACTCGCTGCAACCACAAAATAAGGAGTTTACAGAAGGACCGCTCGCACCTTTTTCCAAAACTTGCGTGAACCGCTTAGGGTTAAAAAAAACTCGAGCCCTGAAAAAGCCTCGAGATCGATCGAGCTCTCAAGTTCGAGTTCTGGAAAAGACTCCCGAGTCGTCGAGCTTCATACAAACGAGGCGAACCCTGTAAACGGCACCGACCTAGACAAAAGTACTCGGAAGCCTCGAGCCTTGTACATCACTAGCCTCACACCGACGCACAGTGGTCGATTTGATTTATCTAGGAATTAATAAATCGTATCGTCGTAAAAAAACACATATCTTATACGATGTCGCAACTGATACGAAGGGCATGCCAAAAGAAGTTAGATACTTTTTACTCATTTGATTGACACTGGCAAGTTATATATACACCATCTTATAGGCTGGTTGTTTATTGATATTTGAAAATAGAACACACATTTTTTTTTATTTGAATGAGCATTATTTTTCCGAGAATCTGCTTGCAGCAATGGAGCTCAGTCGACGTTATTTTCGCGCTATGATTTATTATGACTATAAAAAAGGTTTAGAGCCTCAATAATGTTTTGAACTTTTGGTTACTACTTTTGGTGAGTCTGCTTGTTCACGAGCAACAGTATTTAATTGGTTTGCTGAATTTAAAAGAGGACGGGGATGTCTCGAAGATGAAGCGAAGACAGGTCGCCCGCCAACCGCGGTCACACAAGAAAACGTTCGTGCAGTCGAAAAACTTATTCGCGAAAACCGACGAATTACGCTGTAGAGTAATGTAGAGCTGGAGCGAGAACTGAATTCACGACCACCTTTCTCTCCGTAAATGTTGTTCGAGATGGGTGCCGCAAAAACTTACAATACAATGACATCTTGCACTTGACAGTGTAAGTAGACACCAGAAATACACTTGACGTTAAATTGAATTTTTTTTTTAATTTAAGCAAAATAGGCATTGACCTCTTTGGTTTTAATGGGTAGGTATCTACTCAAACGCTTTGAAAATGAGTAGTAGTACATTTTGTTTGAGCTCTATTACATGCAAAATAAGGTTATTTTTTCGTGTCCCGTATTTTGGCTACTTTGGATGCTTAGAAACCTTCGGCTTTCTGGACGTTGCTGTACTAACGCCGGGTTGAATGTTACCAAGCATATGGCGTTGTGGGTGATCCGGTATATTTGTATACAGTGGATGGCCTGAACAATTTGATCACTTGGAATGAGTACCTATTTATGGATATTTTGGATGGTGCGTTATATTTGGAACTATTGACTGCCACTATATTTATGATGCTGACTGTACTATGACGTATTTACTAAAAAATAATTCACTAAGAATTAACCGGAATCCAGGTTTTGCGGATCCATTTTCTCAATTATAATTGAAATATTTTAAACCAAAATGTGTTTTATTACAACTCGTAATTACGTAAAGGAGAGTGTTAATATGTAGTACGTACCTTTAAGAAACAACAATTCTAACCGTTATCAATCCACAGGTAATACTTTTTACACAGAACGGTTTTTAATAAGTCGCGGTAAATGTAACAAATTCACGGAGAACACTGTAAACGCTGATTGACTTTGTGCTAGCAATATTTATGTCACGAACACCTACCGGTCGTCATCGGCAACTTGTAAAAAAAATAATTATTAATTCCTAGTTAATTTAAATCGACTTCTGTGCGACGCGGGCTAATAACAATAGGTTTTTTTTTAAATTCTTTATTTAAGAGGGGTTTTATCTGAAGACATGACACTCCTATAAGTTTTACTTAAATTCACTAATTTACATAAAGTTAGTTTAATTTGTATGGCTTCGTAAAGTATTTTGGCTGTAGGTGAATCAGGGAATGAAAGAATGCTGTTACAGGCTCCAACCTCATATCTATTTGTAAACAGTTTACCCCTTAAGGCCTCAGATCGAGAACATTGCATGGTTATATGGTTAACATCTTCTACAACGTTACAAATATCACAGTTGGGAGAAGGAATCTTTTTCATCATAAAACCAAAGCTGTTTAATGGGATATGACCAGAACGAAGTCTCAAAGCCATAGGATGACAATTCGAGACCATTTGTCGGGATGCAGGCGAATAACGTGACCCGCCCAATCCCACTTCAATTTTGCTGTTTTTTTGCCCACGTCTGTAATACCTGTTCTGGAGCGTATGATATTGTTGTTTATTCGGTCAGCCAGCTTTACACCGAGAATACTTCGCTCTATCGCTCTCTAGCAAACCTTAAGTTTGGACTTCTGACTTTTCCTTAAGGACCATGTTTGCGCACCGTAGGTTAGGATGGGCAGGATACAACCATCAACGAGGTTGCGCTTTAGTGAGACCCTTCATGTAAGCCTTCATGGACCAGAAGCTCTTGTTGAACAACAGGTTATTAAAAAAAAATACTTGACCTTTCACCCAAAATCAACCTAATGTTGAATTCCAAGTCATCCTGTATACCAATATTTTTTATTGACAAACCACCGTAACAAGAAATACAAAATTTTATGTTGTTACAACTAGATTTATACTATTATAAACTAGTTTCCCTACTGTGATATCCTAAACGAAAAATGTTTGTACTTCCACAGTGACGAGAACGGCCAAGATAACGACGACGACATAATATTCGAAGACTTCGCGCGACTCCGGCTCAAGGGCGCCGAGTCGGATGCCTGAGGCGCGCCCGCCGCCCCCCCGCGGGCCCCCTGGCGCGTCCCCTGGTTCAAATGATATGCTACAAACTGAACAGTCACTCAGGGTTTGCACTTTATTGATTAGTCGCGAAACATCAGTCTGTAGTTCGAAACAAGCCATTCATTTTGATGCTCCATTATTTATTGAAATAAAATCGCAACAGACTTTGAGCCCAGTAACTAAATTGTCCATTATTGATCAACTCTTTGTAGGGCTCTGTACAATTATTGAAATCTAAAATAAAATTTGGGGTTGGGGCTCGCTTTACCTAAATTACGAGACACGGGTATCGAGGTGCTTAACTATACATTTTTGACAGTTCCAAACGATTTAGAAAATGTAATATGCGTGACCAATGACCATGGCATAACCACGTATTTGTAGCTTGTAATTTGTAAAAACGAGCACTTGGCATTCTTAACATCAAGAAATACTAAATAAAGAAGCATGACTATTAAAGTTAGAATGATGATGATGACGATGACTTTCAATTGGATGTTGAACTACTCTGATGAACATTTCGTACAAAACCAATAAAATAAAAAATACCGCACAAACTTGGCATAAACAAAACCAGAGCCGTCCCAAGGCGGCGCGCGCGTGAAGGCGATCTGTCCATGAACATTCTTCATCCCTGTACAGTGTATAATGTGTTGAGAGGATTTGACTATTCACAATATTATCATACGCCACCCTCGCTGGACATATCCGACCCCAAAATATACATATTTACACCTCACCCCGGGCCACTTACAGCCCCGGGTCGGAAGTCTCCATCGGAGGCCGCGATACGTTAGCGTGCATGATGAAATTTTATATTATATTCAATGTATATTGTATGTGAAAAAATATTTTAATAGTTGTCTATTGATCATACGCGAGTACAAGATTAGTTATCTTATTAAGCATATACATGTTATTACTGAACCATGGGAGTGGATAATTTAACATCAAATAGTACAATATATTCGGCAACTTGCATTTAGTAGATTAAATTAGATTTTTTTTCAGTCGTGAGCAAAATAAGTGTGTACGCTTTTGCGCTTTCGTCAATGCAAACATTAAGGTTCATAATTGTGTGTTTTGTTTTGCTCATGACTGCGCTTTACCACTGGAGTAACTGGTTCTTAAAAAGGGAAAACCACGTCATCCTAAGCTAAGCTACGTCGATACTGACCCTTGGCATAATTACGTGGCTATACGTAAAGCTATTTTTACGCATGAAATAAAGTAAATCAGAATTTGGAAATACCCACCGCAGTCTAGATACTTAATCACACTCATGTGCAGTTAAACGGGTAGGGAAAATAACATGAGTAAAAGAGATTTGATAATGATTTCACGTCAATTGTTTTGACATATCCGTGTCTTTTAACCTATAATACTCTATAATAAATTTCCCGTTCGAACAAGTTCCACTCCCCTTTTGACAGAAGCGCAAAGATGAAATAGACAAAACAGTGCATCAACTAGGACAAATGAAATGTTCAGTCTTTGGGGTAAATCAGTATTTTATATCAAGACTTTCTATACTCCATTAATTATAGCATTAAACAGAAATAAAAAAGGTTCCATTTAGGGTACAATTTGTGGTAAAAGTACAATAAACATTATTACTTTTAAGATTTATGCCGAATTTATAAAAGTCTACAATAGCAGCTGTCACACTTAATTGTTCTCATTTATAGAAAAGTAACTTCAGATTTTAAGAGGCTTTTGCTTAAATACATTATTTTATCTTTAACAAAGTTATCCGAGCGATCGAATATTGATACAAGAACCCGACAACAACCCTTGGGCAGTAGCCCACCAGACAACACCCGTCTGGTCGGAGGATCCTCCCTTTTCAATGGTGGACGAGGAGCTTTACACCCTGTTCCTCACACTCCCCATAACTAGTGACCCCGACGTGATCATCACTTCCTCAAGCTTTCAAGCAGCGAGTCAAACAGTCTTCTCAGGGACCTTGGCACAGCACACTGCACTTTGGCCGGTCAGTAAGCAGAGACGCACTTCTCTCCTGGTCGACGCAGCAGCCAGCCACTACGCAGCACTGCACCACTCCGACTCACTGGAGCATCACCGCAGACAGTTCCAACTCACCGTGAACTATGCGGCAACTGGTTCCGACTCACTGGAACATTTCACTGGCCCGGCAAGCATCACATGATGTATGGATGACTCAACCTGCTATCAACCTCCGGTCTCGGAGGGGAGTGATGTAGAGACATCTGTCTCTTTGATGATGGAGAGAGAAAAATAAACGACTATTATGTTGTAAATATCCTAATAATGTTTTAACGTATAAACAACGCAATTTAGTCCGACGAGTGTTTCATTTATGTGGAAGAAAACACTTCTAAACTTTTTTTTATTATTATTAATAGTAAAATACATCACAAAATAAACATTTTATCAGAGTATAAAAATAAACATAATATTAAATACAAATTACAAGCTCATTTCAAACTCCAAAGAACTTTAAACCCCCCTCAGCCGCAACGAAGTCGCTTTCCTTCCATTCACCATTTTCGTCCTCCTCCCACTTTGTAGTTCCTGCCATCAAAAGTTTAACACTTTCTATATCCTCAATCAATTGATCTCTTGTTTTCTTCAAAGAGTACTGTAGTTGCACAGGATCGCTTGAGTAATTTTGAGTAGTCTTTCCTGTTCTCAGATAGCTCAAAAAGTCACCTGTAAAAGTCCTCTTCCTAACCCCAGCAAATGAGGGTCTGCATGTTGTAACAGGATCAACATTCCCTAAGCTCTTAGTAAGCAGGGCCTGTGCCATCTTTGACACTTTTATGAAAACTATTGGGTCCATTTCTACTGTCGGTGCCTCATTCCTTTTTACAAAGAGAGTTTACATCCTTCCTTTGAATCCATTTGCCTTTGTGACTTGTTATCTAGGAGCAACTCTCGAGGTCATCCAAATAAGTCCCGAATATGGCGTGGAAAACCACTTGCGACGTTTTTACTTTATCCCCACCACTTCTCATGAGGAATTTTACAGAATTTTTCTTACTAAGCTCAAATAAAGTTGTAGCATTGATGTCCCTGAGAAGCTCCACTTAGTCTCACATTTTCTTTGCCACATGTATATATATAAAAGCAGTGGGAAGTAGATTTTTTGTGTTGATCTAGCAGTGGAGATAATTAGTAAGTCACCCAATTCTTTTAATATTCCTGCAACGTTCCCAGGATTGGTTGAGTCCTTTAAACAGTTGATAATTTAATTTGCCATAGGTAGCATTTGTAAGCTGTTTTGTAGAGCAGACTGGAGTTTATTATAATATTTGTCTTCCATTACCAACATAATGTCTTGGGACATAGGACCCAGACTCCTTATTATGACTCCGGTTCTCTTTTCAGGAGCGAAGGTTATGCCTTGTAAAAGAGGAACATGATGGTTGTTGAGGCCGTATTGCGTTATATTGAGTAGTTTCCTTTCCCTTATCTCTCCCTGTCAATAGATTGCCTTTTGCATCGCGCTTCATTGTTTTCTTAGCAACACTCGCCCTAACTGTAAATTTTGTCACTCCTGTCCTCACTCCATCGAAGCTAGACTTGAAAAGTGTTAGCAGTTTGACTAAAGGCGTTGCTATCAAGAAATTAAGCTCAATTTTTAACTTTATAATTTCATCAATAACAGGCGAAACTGTTATTTCTACCCCCCTAACTTTAGCAGAATATGCTTTGTATCTGGCATTAAACTATACCTATTGTTGATGTAAAAACCTAAAAGGAGCAGGAGTTTTTGTCCGAACACATTTTTACTGTCACTATAACTACCAAACCTAAAATGTAACTTCGTCGCTTCATACGTTGTGGCGGAAGGGGTTTTCAATTTTGCCAGGTTATACTCAGGTATGTCATCGTCATGGCAACGGCAAATGCAAATTGTAATTTGTAATTTATAGTTAGTAAGTTCCAGTTTGCTCACATTATGTTAAATAATACCAGTGGAAAATTTATTGGTTTAACTTAGATATTTATGTTAAGTTTGTTCTGATATATAATAACTGTCTGTTTCCCAAATAAATAAATAAATAAAGTAATTTATTTTAGCACCCCTGCTTCTTAATTCTAAAGTTATAATGAATAAATAAAGCGAGTATAGGGAAATTGGTCTTTATCATCGTTTTGTCTTCTCACTTGTCTAGTCTAGCTGCCATAATGAGTACTGTATGATGCTTTATCAGTTATGCCTTTGGGGTCTTGCGGTGCGACATACGACAACAAATCATAAAGACACTTGGTGACGTCACCCTTTGAACTGGTTACTCCCGTGCGTATTCTTTTGTTTCGTTTTGATGGTAGTAGTGTACTTTAACGTAACTGTTTGTTGTTGTTTACATAAACGCGATGGGATGGCCATATAGGTGGGTACTTACTGGAAGCGTGTTCTATTACAAACCCGTATACGATGGCGAGTAGTCCATGTAAGTAACCACTTGAAGCGTAACACGCCATGTGCAGTGAGCATCGGCTTATTTCATTTGTTCAGAAACAGCAAGCTTTTAAATTCAGAGCAACCCATATGTTTATTGTTTACAATCGGAGAGATACGATAAAGATGTATAAGGCCTAGCAAAATAGGCTAAACGAATTTGGTAAAAAATATCTCGCCTTACAAAGCAGAAACATCTTATTAAGGTACAATCAATCACAACTCAAGCGTAACACTGGATTCCAAACCGGTAATCGTCAGCTGTGCTTGACTGTCATGTGAGGTACAACCTAATCGATGCTCACCATATACAAATGTTTTAGACTCAAGTGAACTTGTATCTCGGTTCTATAGTCCATATTAACAAATAGATGCATTACGTGCCTGACATAACAAATTACTAAATAAGGATTACTAATAACTATTTTTTTACATTGAAGGCATTGAGGCAACCAATTATGTGAAAGAAAACAATAAAACGGAGTCATGGGCAATTGAATCGGTGGGCACTATGAAAAACAGAACTATTGATTAAGAATTGAAAAATTTGATAAATGAGGGGTTTTGTTTTTCATAGACGCCTATGTCAATCTTGCTTGGGATACATGAATGTGAAACCAGGTTGCGCAGATTTTGAGTAAGTTAACAGTTTGTAAACATATTCCTATAATTGCATATTTTATTCCCAAAAGTAACTCTTCCGCCAATCACTTCTATAGAAGTTCGAGATTTTCACTTCTTCTATAAAGTTGTCCATAATAAAATATGTTTACGATACATAAAACATTTGTTTCTTCTGTTATTTAGTTAGATGAACACGACTGAAGGCGCCTATTTTCTATTTTCCCAGCCAAAATAACCTTTTTTGTGTTTAAAAATGGATAAAAAAAAAAAATGTCCCGCACGCCAACGACTTCATATCAAGTAGGCCAGTGACGTGACGCGAAAGTTGCATTCATTACAATCCTATAAATTTACTATGTTTTGTTCCATCTAAATATTCATAATTTCTATGATTATATAAAACATTTTCAAATTAATGTACGTATCAAATCACTTAACTAAAATTAATTAAGTTTGTTGAGGATTTTCGATATTGCAACTCCCATCTCTACGTGGCAAGATGTCATAGCCACCAGCGCCACCGACTTCAATGGAAGTAAACCCGTGACGTCAGAAGCGTACTGGTGTTAAGGTCAATCTGTTAGGCGACGTGCGCAACTGCGCACGTGTGTAGACAGAGCAATATGAGTGACAGTGAGTGTGATTCTAAAGAGTTGTTGCGGTTTTTGGAAGGTGTGGTGGAACCTGATTCAGACTGATGATTGAACGGAAAACAGTAGTACATCGAAAGAGGACCCTGGTCAGGCCGACCGTGGACGGCCGTTAGCAACCAAATAACAATGGATTGGCGGTCAACCTGACCTAGGTCACCTTTATTGGTGGTCTTGTTGGCGACCGTGTAGCACCCGTTTTACGTTACAAGTCCGAGTTACAATTACAAAAACAACAAACAAAATATTTTAAGAAGTGTCTCATAAGCAATGCACGCGCGTTCATGGCATTGCTGAAGGCACGCATCTAGTGCCAGCAACGAGAGTGGCGCAATCACCACATTTTCCGGTGGCACCTGGCAAATCAACATGAAAACTTTGTACGTCTATACATACACTAGCTTTACGCCCGCGGCTTCGCCCGCGTGAAATTATATTATGGCCAAATTACATTATCCTAACTTATAGTGATGTGCCTATCATAGTATATCTTTAGCAAGTATATGCATGTCTCTTTCTCTCTATAATAGATAGGTACTCATTTTGATTACATAAAATAAAATCAATTATCATTATAATGTATCAGTGTTTATTTATATTGGAAATTTGAAAACAAACTTAAGTTTACATATCCATTTTTTATTATCGATATGACGTTACTGCCAATCTTTGATTACGTGCAGAGGCGTTCACATCAACCTTTACATAGGAGCACCTTATGCTGCTAACATAAGAACCATTTTGCAATAGTTTTGTAAAGGTTGGCCTATGTACTATAGAATTGTTATACATTTATACGTTGGCGTACGCGTGACATTGCGTATAGGATAGCTGGGCTGGGAAAAGGTTAAGCTGCTGAAAATCGGGTATGGATAGATTACTGTCTGCCTTCAAAATATGGAAATATTTCGAAACGGACTATTACTTTATTTAAAAACCTTTTATCTTTTGGCAATTTTGCACAAATATTTCAAATTTATTGTACAGGTGCTTCGTTTTCTTCGTTATCGTAACTTCGAAAGTGGTTTTCGCTGTTGTCTGTGTAGTCTCAAAAGGTTTATGAATATCCTTTTAATACTAACTGTTGTAGTTAAAATCTATGTATGAATTGTAATAAACAAAGATTTTATTTGTTAACTTAAATTGCGGTGAAGCGATTAAAGCCCGGTTTCCACCAAAGGGGAGAGGAGAGGAGATGTGTTTTGATAACCAATCAGATTACTTTATTTCCGTACCTGTCTTTGAAATGTGGAAATAACGAAATCTGATTGGTTATCGATATACATCTCCTCTCATCTTTGGTGGAAACCGGGCCTTAATATTTGACAAATGACTACGTTTAGTACAAGTTTTAGCAGAAAAATAACTATAAATTAAATGGTGTATGTTGTTATCGAGTCCATCATGTATCCAGCCAGTTGGCTAGCACACAAACAAATCTTATGATAACTCTACTATCTGTGACTATGTACTTGTTTGCTGTACAGTTTATGATCGTGTATATTTTGTGGCATGTTTCCTTGTAAAGTTAGCTTTGTAATGCACAAACGTATTTTACTCAATATTATAATACCTCGGTGTTAGTATTGGGCCCATAAGTTCTAAGTGTTTAAATTTTTATTAGTACGACAGATGTTAGAGAGTTTTTAATGTGTACTTTCTATTGGCAAATGAATATGTAATAGTTAGAATAAAATTGAAATTTTATTGGTGGTTGGTGGTTGGAACCAACTTTAACAAACATCTAAGTGCTTCCCAAAAGGAAGTTCAGGAACAATCTTTCAGACTTCGCCGATACAGGAATCACGCAACTGATGTTACACTGTGCATACGCACATGTGATGAAAATATAATCGCTCGTAATTTGTACCGAGGTCCTATAATATAAACAATTACTATTTCTTACAAACCATGTTTTATGTAGCTAAATATTTCCGTTGGCATAATTTGTATTATTATTTATGTATTCTAAATAAGTATTAAATAGTAACAAAAAAAAATGTTGAAATTAGGATCAAATAAAAGACGATCGAATTTACAGCCAATAGGTATTTTCTATTGCAATTTTTTGGTAGCTCTAAAAATATGTCTTCAGTTTAAAATCCCTGGGCATTTCAAAACTGAATACATATTTTCGAAGTCAATTCTGCTAAACTTTGCCATTTTTTTTTATGTTGAAGTAGTATTTTTCAGAGGCTACTTTTTAATTGTTTAGTTTTTCGTTTCTGCTTTTGATTAATTACCAGCAGGATACCTCTTGGTTGTACGTACATAAATGACTAGCACTCGTAATTACCTAGCATCTTAACCCTATCCATTACAAAAGCTGATGGCTGTGTATGGTCTAATAAATATGTACGAGTAATTTCAGATACGATTTTCTAAAAATACCTACAATTTTTAAAAGATTTTATGGCGTTTCCCCATTGAAAACGGTTGAAATTCAAACATCGCCTAAAGTGGGAACTTTCGGATTTGTTTGGCGTCTTGCTGTGTGAACAGTCCCGGTTATTGGGTAAAAAAACTAATCTGTTTTTCCCTACCCAGACTTTTCATTCTTTGTAATGGCTCATCATTTCTCAACCTGAAGTTATAAGATAATATTTGGTTAGTAAATTAGGAAGTAACGATTAGCCTATATACTGTCCCGCCGCGCTGCTGGAGAAAAGCCATGGAGGGTAGTAAATTAATGAACAATAAAATGTACGAAGTGGTGTTAAGCTTTTTAAGATGGTAAAGAAAGGTTGAGAAACTGTGCCAGCCAATGCAGTCAGCCTAAAAATAATGTAAATTTACACTGCTGTACATACTGTAAGTCATTCTTAAAGGGGTTAAAGCTGTATACATTGTTTTTAAGCTGATTGTATGTTAATTGCCTTGTGAACTCAGTCAGGCCTTCGCAGCCTGCTTATAGCCACGCGAAAACAGTACTAAACACTTTTTTAATTTTACATCGAAGTCTTTTTGATGCATACTTTTTTCAATAAATATATTAATCAAATATACAGATTTTTTATTAAACTACTTCGTGTAAGCAGCGGGAAGCCGCTGGATGCGGACAGCGCAGGACCGATCGTTGTGGAGATCCTTGAGGGAGGCCTATGCCCAGCAGTGGGCGTCGTTCGGCTGAAATGATGATGATGACTTCGTGTAAAGATAAGTCTATGCATAGTGTCGTAGTAGTCTAACATCACTACCGCACACCACATGTTATTAACCAATGGTTGGGGGGCGTCCATAAATTACGTGAGATGTTTAGGAGGGGGAGGGGGTCGAGTCAAATCTCATCTAATCTTACGTTGGAGGTCTCAGCAAATATCACGCAATTTTTTTTCTGATTGAAACAAAAAAAATACTATTTTGGTCCATTTAATCCAGATTGTACATGCTTAAGATTTAATCTTAAGCGTATATCGTAATACGATTAAGATCATTCACTAATTCGTTCGAAAGAAAATAATTTCAATCATATCACCATATTTGTTTTAAGTATACCAAATAGCTCAATTTACGGCACAGTGTAGCCCGTTCCCGTTGTAATTTTTTTCTTTTTACAATAACAATTCAACGCGTTTACGTAAGAAACCCACATTTTGAAAAATCTCACGTGAGATTGGGGGTTGGGGGAGGGGGTTGAATAAATTCTCACGACATCTCACCGTACAGAAAATTTAAAAAAACACCTCCCGTAATTTATGGACGCCGGGCCCTTGAGAATTTGAGATTGCAATGTTAGCATGCCATGGTTTGCTGCGAAATACCTCGGGCCACGAACACGGATTATGAGAGGGTATACTACGGTATGCAAGCCTAAGGATGCTGCGGGATGTCTAAGGGGAGGAATGTATACTTAGGGATACCGCGTGTGCTTTTTCTTCCGTAATCTGTGCAGTGTGCACTTACATCTAGCAAAGAGCATATCTAGGGATGCCTAAGAATCCTCTGCCGGGCCGTGGCGTCTCGATAGTGAGCGAACTCTATATGGCTGGCACGTCTCCGCTGTCTATATGGCCATTTAGTTGCATTGTATTAAAGGTCCTTACGCTAATTTTATTTTCATGGTCCCAAGTTCCCAACTTAGTCCCAAGATATTTTGATTGGAGTGCAAGATTCTTGCATGGTAGGTATAGTACCTCACTCACGCAGCTGCTTTCTAGTGTTGTTACAAATGTTACAATACGGGGTTCGATGTCGATCGTATTTTAAAAAACACGTGGTCATGATGACCGATGCCATTATGCTATGGATAACATGCTGATGATGCTATTTTGGACATACAATGAGGCGCGGGGACGAAAGCCTCGAAAAGCTGATTATTGTTGGGATCACGCTAAACTTTCAAGTTGCATCTTACTATTCCCACCCTAGTTACGATTTTCGGACATGAAGGATCTAGATATCTAGACTAAAGGGTGACTGCTTTATACCACTGAGCCAACGAAACCTCAGAGGAACGAACGTATCTTTCCATAAGGCCCGTATCCACTTTGATTAGTGCGAGTGCAGGTGATTTGGTGACATTGTGATTATGTAATTGTTTTTTATTTTTATTTTACTAAACAATGTGATATGGAATAAATGAATTATGATTATGAATTATGAAAAACACGTGTAGACAGCGATGGATTATTGGCTATGTGATTCCAATTTAAATATATTAAGTGTGGATGCGAGTTATCCTGGCTCCACACATGACAGTGTTGTATGGGCCAATCATCAATTGAATGGTTACATAGAAAGGCTTCATACAATCTCAGGAGAGGATGTACGAGGTGCATTCAATAAGTACCTAGCCTCATCGCCAGAGGGCGCTGTAGTTTCAAAAGAGTTTAACCACAGTGTAGCACATTCTTTTTTCAAATTTTCATTCCAATCCCTTCATTTGTTTTAATTTGACAACTTATGGAAGCGAACGTGTCGATCGGTTTTACAAAAATGGAAAAAGAGCAATATCGTTCGGTGATTCGATTCCTATTTTTGGAAGGGAAAACGCGCATCGAAATCAAAGAGCGCTTGGATGCTGTGTACGGTGACTCTTCTCGATCGATGGCCACCGTCAAGAATTGGTTCAACGAGTTTGCACGTGGCCGTACTTCGGATTTTGATGAACCACGTCCAGGTGCACCGAAAACAGCTGCTACGGAGGAAAACATTAAAAAAATCCATGATCTCGTATTGGCAGATCGCCGATTGAAGGTTCGGGAGCTAGCTGAGATTGTAGCCATTTCAGAAGGAACAGTGCATCATATTCTTCACGAGGAACTCGGCATGAGAAAGCTGTCGGCGCGATGGGTGCCGCGTTTACTCACACCGGAAAACAAGCGCAACCGTGAGACCACATCGGAGACGTGTTTGGCGCTGTTTAAGCGGAATCCAGCGGAGATTTTGCGTCGTTTTGTGACCGTCGATGAAACCTGGATCCACTGGTACACACCAGAGACCAAGGAGCAATCAAAAGAATGGATCCAGACCGGGGAACGTGCTCTAAAGAAGGCGAAAACTGTAAAATCGCCCGGAAAAGTTACGGCCACCGTTTTCTGGGATTCACAAGGTGTGATCTACATCGATTACCTCGAGAAGGGTAAACCAATTACAGGGCTTTACTATGCCGATTCGACGCCGAATTAAAGAAAAAACGACCCCATCTGGCGCTGAAAAAGTGCTGTTTCACCACGACAACGCACCGGTTCACACGTCTGCCGTTGCCATGGCCAAATTGGTCGAATTACGCTACGAATTGCTGCCCCATCCACCGTATTCTCCAGATTTGGCCCCTTGTGACTTCTTTCTGTTCCCTAATCTGAAAAAATCACTCGCCGGGAATAGATATGGATCAAATGAGGAGGTCATCGCCGCCACGGAGGCCTATTTTACAGAGTTTGACAAAAACTATTTTTCGGACGGGTTAAAAAAGTTGGAGCATCGCTGGGCTAAGTGTATCGAACTAAAAGGAGACTATGTTGAAAAATAAATTGCCACTATTCCAAAATTTTCGTTTACTTTTTGTAGGCTAAGTATTTATTGAATGACCCTCGTATATCTATTGGGTAAGTCTTTCGGTTTTCATTTACGTTATTGTTACATAATACTTAGCTTTTTAATGCAATACATTCTTTATTTTAGTACTTTAGGTACAATTATGTTTATCTTATTTCATTAGTTCATGTTAGACTTTTCCACTGTAGTAACTGTTTTCTTTAATTATCTTGCACTAGTTATTATAATGTTAAAGTTTGATAATATTTCTACAGATGCCTTTTGGTGGACAGAAAGTTACACTATTCACCAGAAATTGCAGCACGAATCACCAATGCATGTTGTGTGCTGCATAACATAGCGCACAGTGCAAATACCCCTTATAACCCACTGACAGCCGAGGAGGCAGCTCGCGAGCGGAGTATAACTGCGGGTGCTAGCGGGAGTGCTCCGCGCCAACGGGGTACACTCGCAATCACTGACTTGGAGTTAGGTCTAACAGGAGGCTTGTGGGCTAATAGGAGAGCCATTGAAAATTAAAAAATTATAAACATTGTTTAAAAATTGTTTCATTTAAGTAGTATCTAAAGTATCTATGCTTACAATTACTTAAATGGATGTAATATAACTAATAAATCAGTCAATTCAAAATTTAACAATTATTCCAGGTGATTATCAAATAACTTACAAAAACAATATGGCATACTCACTAAGGATCTAGAAACTATCTAAGTGAAAATGAAATTATTTTAACCAACTTTTATTTCAAGGTACAAATACAAATCACTAACGGTCAGTATTTATTTATTTATTTATTTGCTTGTCACATGGTTATACAGGTGTTATTAAAAAAATTCAGTACATTGAACACATGACACCCCGTAGGGGCACCGCAAAATATAACAGAGAGAACGTCACATACTTACATACAAGAAATAAACAGAGATACACAAAAATAAATTTAGCGGCTGTCTTCAAAAAACTCATCTAATGAGTAGATTGCTTTTCTTAGAAGGTAGAGCTTGAGTTGATTTGTAAAGAACTTCGGCTTTATTAAATCCTTTATGTTATTGGGGATACTGTTGAATATTTTAATCGACATCCAATGAGGTCCTGATCTGACAAGTTGGAGGGGGTTACCTAACGGGAATTTAAGTTTGTTTTTATATCTATCGTTACGCCTGATGGTAGTGTTTGGTGAATATAAATACATATGTTTTTTTACAAACTTACACGATTCTAAGATATACAAACATGTCACGGTGAGAATTTTTTGCTGTACAAAGTATGGTCTACAAGAAGTGGTTGGATCGATATTATTTATTATGCGAATACAAGTTTTCTGGAGTACATTTATGTCTTGTATATCCGTACTATTCCCCCAGAGAAGTATGCCATACGTAAGCCAAGAGTTAGCATAAGCATAATATGCTGTGAGGGCAGTTCTAGTGTCTGTTACTCGTTCTAGGTGGTGCAAAGCATAGATAAACGAAGACATGTTTTTTGAGAGTTTTTGTATGTGCGACTTCCAATTAAGATGACAATCTATTTCTAGTCCTAATAAAGTAGCAACAGCTTCAGTTTTTATTTCAGTGTCATTATATATGTACTGGATTTCAAGGGGTGTTTTTTGGTGAGGCCTAAACTGTATAATTTTAGATTTTTAAAAATTAAGGTGTAAATTATGAGCAACTAACCAATTTACTATTATATCTAAGTTACTATTTAGTTTATTTGTGAGTTCGTTAAGATCAGTACACGGAATTATAATAGAAATATCGTCTGCAAATAGGGTGCAATGATCATTTAACATTTTAGGCAAGTCGTTTAGATAAATTAAGAACAAAATGCAGCCCAAAACGCTACCTTGTGGTATAGAGTTTCTTATGCTTATTCTCTCCGATCGAATAAACTCTACTTTTCCACTATCAAAGTTTGTATGTTCAATTTCTACATACTGTTCCCGATTAGTAAGATGAGATTTTAACCATTTGTGTGCTAGACCGCGTATTCCAGACCTGTAGAGTTTGTCAAGAAGTACATCATATCGAACTCTATCATACGCTTTACTCAGATCTAGCAGCAACCCTACCGCATATTTTTTATTGTCTATAGCGTCCAAAATACTTTGGATATATTTATATATGGCAAGAGTAGTAGACCTATTTTTCCTGAAGCCATTCTGACCGTCATCTAAGACTCTATATTTCTCGAAAAAAATATTCAACTGTTTAGACATAAGTAGCTTGCTCTATTATTTTAGATGACGTTGGCAACAAGGCAATTGGTCGATAATTACTAGGCTCAGATTTATCACCCTTTTTAAAGGCCGGTTTCAATAGAGATACTTTAGGTGAGTCTGGAAAGATACCTTCAGAAAATGATTGGTTTATAAGATACGTATATGGCATAACCAAGTATTCTGCACATTGTTTTATTAACAGTGGGGGAATTTCATCTATGCCATGACTGGTTTTATTTTTTAACTTTTTTATTATAAAATATACTTCACGTGGCTCTACTGGTTTAAGGAACATACTTACGTATTAATGTATGAAAACCTTAAAATTCAAGTTTATTGAAAAAATCTAACTTTCACTCACTAGTAATATGGCATACTCACTAAGGATCTAGAAACTATCTAAGTGAAAATGAAATTATTTTAACCAACTTTTATTTCATGGTACAAATACAAATCACTAACGGTCAGTAGTTAATGTATGAAAACCTTAAAATTCAAGTTTATTGAAAAAATCTAACTTTCACTCACTACCGGGTGCGGCAATTGAACTGTCCTTAATAAAAAATTAAATATTTTTATTTACTTTGAATATTTATTAATATATTTTTTACATATGAAAATAAAAGGTCCAAAATTATATTCTTATTTATTCTAATGGAATACAACCGCCTTTAGCCTTCACTACAAGCTTGAGTCTCTTTCTGAATGAAGCGCAGGCTGCTCGAATAACGTCGTCATTTAAACGGTTCCATTCTCGTGTAAGAGTAGTTTCGAGCGCCTCCACTGATGTGTGTTTTTTAGCACAGGCCTTCGCCTGTAAAACACCCCAAATACAAAAGTCTAGAGGGTTTAAGTCGGGCGAAGACGACGGCCACATATCTCGGTCGATCAGCACAGGAACGTTCGCTTTCAACCAATTTTGCGTCCCAGTTGCTCTGTGCGATGGCGCCGAGTCTTGCTGGAACGTCCAACGCTTCGAACCAAATGTCTTGCGTGCCCACGGTATCAATCCTGTTTTTAAGACTTCATTTTATAATAATAATAATAATATTATAATAATAAAATTCATTTATTTCTCACCACAAACAAGCAATTTGGTAGTTACAATACTAGTTAGGTAACAAAAACAAAAAAAAAAAATATATAAGGTAAAAATTTACAAATATAGTGCTTGTTTGTGGAGACTGGTGATCTATGGTAAGTAAAATAATACTTGTGTTACAGACCACCAGGTCTCCACCCTTAGGCATTATTCAGTCTGATATTACCTATACAAGACAAAAGGCAAAAATAAAATAAAATAAAAATAAAAATAAACCAAACAGTCTAATCAAAACTTAAAGTAATAGTACAATCTAAATGCATATTTTCTTAATAAGGTCTTCCGTCTGTTGGTATGTTAAGGTTTTCAGCCATGTGCATAGAGTTTTTCTACATTCAAATCTGTTTTTAGGATAAATATTTAACAGTGCATTTGCCTTATCGTACAGTTTAGGACCTTGAACACAGAAAAATTTGTTTGTAAAGGATGTATTAAAGTATTCAGTCTGACATACATTTTTATATCTACGGCTACTCATTTGCGCCACGACCTGCGTATACTGTATTATTTGATGCTGCTTAAGTAATTTTTCTAATACATAAAGCTGGCGTACCGTTAAGACTACGCTATCATTGTACAAAGCAGTGGTTGGATATAGGATCTGTTTGAATAAGCATATCTTAAGTATTAGTCTCTGCGCTCTTTCTATTTTTATGAGATTACTTTTAACTGCTCCTCCCCAAATTGTAATACAGTAGGAAACAATTGATTGGCATAAAGAAATAATAAAAATATATATTAGTTTTCTAACTTTTTGTATCAGTCCCAGTATATGATCTTGAAAAGTGAGTGTTTCATCCAGTATAACTCCAAGATACATTATTTTTGGAACCTGTTCTAGAAATGTGCAAGAACAGTCAGTTTGTGGAGGGTACGAACAAGTATGGGCAGTTAAGTGTAGATTAAGAGAAGAATTTAAATTTCGCCGTATTGAAAAAAGAACATATTTTGTTTTTGAAATATTTAATGTTAGAAAGTTACTGGCCAGCCAATGACAAACCTCGTTAAATCCTGCCTGTGCTTTAAGATAGACTTCTTCCCAAGTATCTCCATAGAAAGTAAGAGATGTGTCATCAGCATAAGCTATAATCTTACAATTTTCCAACTTTAAGTTGCACAAATCGTTTACATAACATAAAGACAAAGTCGGCCCCAGTATACTTCCCTGTGGCACGCCAAAAGCTGTGGAAATTTCTTCACTGACAAAATCACCAATTTTGACTCTTTGAGTTCTATTTTTTAGATAGTCTGTTAGTAAAGTGAGCGAAAGTCCACGTACCCCCAGAGCCTCAAGTTTTTTTAGGAGTATTGGTATAGAAATCGTATCGAATGCTTTCCTGAGGTCAAGAAATATAGTTAGACACCGCTTCTTCTCATCCAGTTTACGGACGACAAAATCAGTTAAATCGTGTACTGCATCGCTAGTTGATTTGCCTCTTCTGAAACCGTATTGAGAATTAGCTAATAATTTATTTGCTTCTAAGTACGAACAGAGTCTAGTATTTATGACTTTTTCAAAGATTTTTGAAAACGTGCTTAAAATTGCTATTGGTCGATAGTTGTCTATACAACTTTTATTACCCACTTTGTAGATAGGAACAAGAACAGACTTTTTGAGAGCATCCGGGAATACTCCTTTTCCAATACACGCATTAACAATGTACACCAGATGGGTGATAATAAGGCCTTGAATACTTTTTAGTAATTTTGTTGTGATTCCATCATAGCCCGCTGAGCAATTGCCTTTCAAATTTCCGATAATATTTATTATTTCTTGATAGTCTGTATCATTTATAACAAAAGAGTGGGTTGGCGAGACAGTATCTACTTTAAATGGTTGAGCAGGAATGATAATTTTCTCAGCTAGATCCTTCCCAACATTAGCAAAAAATGAATTTACAGCATTCAGAGAAGCGTCTTTCTTATTACACATACTTAATAAATCGTGAGATGTTGGTTTAGACTTTTGGCGACTTGTAATTTGATTTATTGATTTCCACAACTGCTTGCTGTTTTTGCCTGCTGAGTTTAAGAGTTGAGTTTCATGCTGTCTTTTTACTTTTTTAATAAGGTTACTGCAATCATTTCTGTAACGTAAATAGGTTATCCGCAAGATATCATCATTTGGAGATCTTTTAAGTTTTTTATACATGTGATCTCTATTGCGCAAACATCGCAGTATTCCTTTTGTCATCCATGTTTTAATAGTGGTTTGTCTGCATGAAATCTTATGCGTAATAGTATTTTTTAAAATAATATTCGATAGACTCTGAACGAAATGCTCAGTTACAAAGTTTAAATCACTGTTTTCATAAACCAGTTGATAGTTTTCTTTTGCACAGTCTACCACTATTCCTTCGGTATCTGTTTTTTGAATAGTTCGTTGATGTGCATGTCTAGCAGGTACTGTGTTTAGGCAAAACAAAACTGATTCGTGATCAGATATAGCTGTTTCGAGGACCAATGTAAAAGAAGTGCATTTTGTTTTTATCATTACATGATCCAAACAGCTGTCTTTTCGAGTCGGAAGATTATGTGCCGGAAAAAGTCCATTAAAAGCTATTATATCAAGGTATTCAGCAATATTCTCGTCGTAATTAAACAAATTTATATTAATATCTCCTACCAAAATAATGTTACTGTATGATTTTAAGTTTTCCAATATTTTTTTTAATGATACCAAAAATTTGTTTATGTTTTTAAACTCACAAGGCCGATAGATGGCTGCTAAAACTGTATTTGCGTCCAATTTTATTAGTAAACAATTTCCTTCACACATATCTGGTTCCTCAATTTTAAACTTTAGTTGCTTTTTTACATAAACTACGACTCCATCGTTCTGATTGTAGTTCTTTGTAGTCCTAAAATACTCATACCCCTCAAGTGAAGGTAAAGCTCCAACACATGATAACCAACATTCAGAGAGCACCAAAATATCACAGATGATATTCAAACGTTTTAACAAGGTACAAAATTCGTTAAAGTTTTTATTTATGCTGCGTATATTTTGCTGTAGTATTTTCAAATGTATAGACGGTTTTTTTATAATACCCAAACATTGCTCCGGTTGACATTTATAACTCTCAGAGACGCTGTAGTTTTGTATGTCATTTAATAAATTGTTAGTATCAGCGAATTTTATATAAGTGTGTTTCATGAGGTATGTTGCATAATACAATAAAGCACAAAGCAACACAGGTCTCATCAGTTAAGCTTAAAGTAAAACAAATGTGGTAATAATTCAGAAACATACAAACAAACATCATACCAAGCGATAGTTTACAACGAAGATAGTTTTGGATTTGTAGCCAACATATAAGAATAATAATCAGTGCCTCAAGAACGCTAGTCTCGAAATGCATCAGACAGAGAAAAATAATTAAACATAATCTACGCGTGAAGGAGAACGAATTCAGTCTACTTTGAGAAAAATGAATCATGCTTAGTAGCTCTGCAGCTGTCATTATCTCTTCGCAAACAAAATAAAAGATTAAACACAAAAAATAACCATCAAAAGACAAAGTGTGTAAGGTCCTTAATAAAATCTTTAGATTACAAACGCTAAACAAAATACAGTTTAACAGTCATTGTTGTGTAAGTAAACACTTAAAACATTTTTCTGATTTTATGGTTATAACCTGAGTGCTGTCCTTTGCTTTACGAAGCAGAATCCTTCCATTTGAATACCAACAATACTCATAGTTGTTTAACTTAGCATATTCCCTGACTTGATAAAGAAGCCTTTTAAGAGAGTGGGGCATATGTTCATCCACATAGATTGGTCTATTTTCACCTGATAATCCTGTGTTCAGGGTATTGAGTTTTTCCGGTATATTCCGCGTTTTGTTAAAGGTACGCGTCTTCGATAGAAAGTCATATTTAGATTCAACAGTTGAAAATTCTGCTACAATTGATCTCACACTTCCAGGTTTACCCGGCAATCTATAAACATCACGAACATCAGCAGGCACAATCTTTACCCCTACAGTACTTGCAATTTTGGATACAGATGAAAAGAGATCTTCCAAGGATTCTTGCTGCTTCATTGGGACATTTTTTATTTCTATTGATGAAGATCTTCTTCCCAACTGAAACTCTTGGAGTTGGTTTTCCAGTAAATTGATCCGATTGTGATCTTCTCTCTTTTCCATTTCCAAAACCTCTATTTTCTCCTTTAGCATTTCATTTTCACCGTGATGAAAATCCATGGACTTTTCAATTTCAATGTTTGTATGTGTTATCTTGTTACATTTTTCTTTCAAATCTTCCATATCCTGCATTATTTTTGATAGTTTTGTTTCTTGTTCCGATTTCCAGGAGGTAAGCATTTGAGTTAGTTCTTGTTGAGAAGCAAAGTAAGCGTCGGCGGTCAAGGTTGCATCCAAAGACTGCGGAGATCCATCAAAACGCAACCGCTTTGTGGAGCGCAATGTAATTGCGTTTTGTGGCGTGTCCTTTTTATTTTTGGAAACATCTGGGTCCGACTGTGATAAAGCGCGGGGCAGCGTTGCCTTTTGTTTCGGCGATTCATTTTGTGATGTTAGCGGTGAGCGTTGGATGTTAGGCATTTTTAGAAATTACGAGTACAAAGGTAGCACACAAACACAAACAATGCACCAAGCAACCTCGTAGCCGTCGCACTGAAGGCGATCTGTAGAGAACCGTAGCGGTCGTAGCGAGCGGCAAGTGGTGGTTAATTTCGCAGCAAGTCGGATTGATATGGTAGCCGAATGGTACGCAGAGGAGACCACACCAACAGGACGCAAGTTCAAATCCACGACCGCGCACATATATTTTTCACTTTTAATTTAATTTAATAATTTAATTAATACGTTAACAAGAAAACGTCCACTCACTATGGCGTCCAAGGGGGGAGAGGATTTTGATAGATTTGTTGATTTATTTTGGCTTGGTTGCGACCCATTGGGAGAAAAACAAGCGGAGAACGTCCTTTTTCGGACACCGCCGCCCATACCATGATTTGGTCGGCTCCTTGTCGTCGAGTGACTCTCAGGTCATCTGAATGATCGCTGACACGTCCTTTCAACCACACACGGTCATTTTGTTTGTTAAGAAACTGCTCAACACAGAAAGTTTTCTCATCTGAAAATACCAAGTTGGGAAGCTCGCCAGTGTCGAGCAAGCGAATCAGCTCCTTTGATCGAGCCAGCCGTTTGCTCTTTTGCAAAGCAGTGAGTTCTTGCGAAAAGTTTTTTTTTAATGTTTAACCTTAAGCTTTTCTTTTATTATACGACGAACGCTGCGATCGCTCACCTTAAGATCCTGGGCGAGCTGATTTGCTGAGCGCTCTGGATTTCTGCGTAAACGATGTCGCACCTTTTCGACAACTGCTGGCGCCGTTGCAGTACAGCGTCGACCGCCCCCGTAGCGTTTCTTAACACTCCCAGTCTCGTTAAATCTTTGGATAGTACGAAGCACAAATTTTTCGTTCAATTGAAGATTTGGTAGCGCTCGACGAATGTCGATGTTCGATTTTCCCTCCAAATAAAGAGCAATCACTGAATTGCGTTTTAAATCCATTATTTTAAAATTGGAACGTTTCTTCTCACGACCGAATAGTTTTGAAGTAACATAGATAATGTGTCACAGATTGTTTTTTCAAATTTTTGCCGCGTTCGATTCAGTAGTTCGAATTTTAAAATAGTTACAAGGAGACGGACAGTTCAATTGCCGCACCCGGTAGTTACTACATCACTTACTGAGTATGCATACATTAAGGTACAAACAACTCTTTATTTTGGCTGTTATCACTGTTGAAACCACACTTGACTTATAATATTGAGGTTTTAAAGAAAAATATTCTATTAGAATCATCCCTGAATCAATTGGACGGACTGCTTTCAGGGGCCTTTTTCCTACTGCTGGCAATACTGAAACAATATGAAATATAAACATGATGTATCAATTTATTTGAAGAATATATATTACTTATCTACAGTAATTTGAAAAGAAAGATTACCTTTTGACTCAATCTGTCTATGCTTTTAGCAATGAGCTTGAAAGAATCTGCCATGGTTCTCTGATTTTGTGCAATGACCAATTGTGTTTCGGCATTCTTCAGAGCAGCCTCGGCCCTCAGTTCTTCTATTCTATAAATCACGCCCCTAGCCTTCTCTAAATGACTTCTGCTAGCTGGAAAAAAAGGTCAATAAAAGTTTATTATTACTGTTCATTATTCCAGGAAAGACACACTTAAGCAACATACCAAATCAGATGAGTCCCTTGTTTTTGTGACAGTGGCAAAAAAAGTAAAACACTTATGGATTTCTATACTGCATCAAGATTTTCTCAGAATTGACCTTTTTTTGTATTTGTAAAACACATGTGGTCACAAAATGTTCAGTTCACAACTTTCTTGACAAATTGTAAAATTACTATTTTAAATATTTCTTCTAATATACAATCCATACATTGTATTTTAGTTAGTATTAACATTTAAATCTATTTATATTAAAATTAAATAAAGTAGCCTCTTTTTTCTATCATAATTTTACCTACATAGGACTCTACTTACATTGTGCTGGTGCATGAGCTGTGGCTTGGCGTGGAGCACGCACAGTCCTGCGGCGTTCTCTTACAGGTCTGCTGTCTGTAAAATAAATAAGTTTTAAGTCCGTAATTTAAAAGTCATTTTTATAATCTACCACTGTTGAAAGTTTCACTATAACATACCTATGTTAGCTCTTTGATCACTCTGCGGTGATGGCACCTGTCCCTGCAGACTAGGGACAGGAGAAGCTGCAGCTGGGGCTTGAACTTCTGCCTCATTTATATTTAATCTGTAATGAAATATCAATGGTTAGAAATACAAATGTTTGACTTATCCTTTATATGATTTTATATATAATTACTGCAGCCAGCTATGCCAACCACATTTCACTGATTATTTTTCTATAAGTACTTTACTTTGAATGATTAAAACTTTAAATAGCCTAGTAACCATCACCAAATAAGTTTGCATTGTGTGCCATTTTTTTCTTAGGGTTTTCTTAGGAACACCCATGTGTTCCGCTGACACTCAAGGGGTTAAATTATATTATTCTCCTTAAACTTACACTATTTGTGGTGAAATATTTTCAGATTCATTATCTGCGACAACCAAAACTTCCTTCACCACATCACCCCCAATCTATAAACAGAGAATGGTGAAAAAAAAAACATAAGCATTAAAAATTAAATGAAAACAATAAGAGAGTTACTAAGTGCATCATAAAAAAAGACTAGCCTTTTATGAAATAATGAAAACATGCATGAAATGATGAATAATTTAATACTAGGTCTCATACTCACATCGTTTAGGGCAAACTGGTCCTGTCTAACATTAGGCAGCGGTCCAACATCTCTGCCTAAGATATTGGCTACCCTCTCCTCCAGAGGCGACAACGTAGGAGCATTGCTGGGTCCGCCTCCAGTGGCTCGTTGGCTAGCATTAATGCTCACCAACTTCCCTCTGACCCGGCACTTCAAGTCGTTCCACACCTAAAATGAATATTGGTTTTTATGTTGCTAAACTTTTCTCAAAAAGCGCATTATTGAAATTGGGTTAACAGTACAAACCTCCGACCATTCCTTGGACGTCCTTGCAGGTCCTTCTGCATTCAGGCTCTCTGCACATTCCCTCCACAACCGCGCTGCAACCGCACGAGCCTCTTTGGCCCTAACCCGTCCAAGAGCGAGTTCTTGATGATGCTCTAAAAAGTCGAGCATCATTTCCAACTGTCGGACGGTCGTACATCTGCGGCGTTCCTCCATTATTATCAAATCAATTCACAAACACTTTCAAAACAAAAACTTCAATTTACAAACAATCTTCCGACTAAAACTTTGAATGACTGAATGAGGAGAGAAACGAAAACCAAACTTTATTTGTCAAAACGTCCTTTTTCTCTAATCTGTGGTCGATACTAGTGTTGCCAACGATAAATCGATGATCGATTGTACTTAAAACACAGGTAGCAGTTATAATACTAGGGTAACATCTCTAACGTTTCTAATTCAGCTACGGTTCGCTTACGATTCAACTTTGGTTGAAGCTGGAACTTTAACGCGATAGCGAATTTTAAAAAGCTGAATCGAAATTGAACTACAATTAGAACTGAATCGTAACTGAAACACAAACGTTATCACATGTTTCGAATTAACGCGATTGGCCTCCTGCTTGCTTCGTGAAGTGAATAAAAGCGTGTTCTATTCAATCGCACTAATCAATCACTGTCCAAACGTGTTTTCTCATAATCACTAAGCACCTGCACTTACTACTCCTTTACATATGGAAAAACTGGAAAAGTTCGATTTTGGACTTTGATGATCTCGAGCAGGAATCGAACCCGCATCTTTCACAATCCAGGTGACTGCTCTAAACCACTGAGCTACGGAAACCTTATAGGAACGAACGCGAATCTTTCTATTACATACTCGTATGCTTACGAAAACGAGCATTGTGAAATAATCAAAGTAATACATTTGAACTACTTAGTTACTTTTGTACCCACTGTACTGACTGATCCACCTGCGTCAGCGTCAGTGTCAAGGTCTGTATTCAATTTGCTTAGTGCGAGTGCAGGTGACTAGTAGGAATGGTTGATTAGTGCAGGTGTGTAGTGCAAGTAGTGTCAAATAGAACACGCTTCTAATAGCTTTAGGTTACTAATCACTCGCAATAATCCATAGCTGACAACACGTGTTTTCTCCTATTCACTAAGCACTTGCACTAACTACTAATCAAAGTGAAGACGGGCAATTTACTACGCAGGTTACTAATCGCTTGCACTAATAATTAATGATCCCGTTCTTTGATGTGTTAAAAATCGCAATACGAGTTGTTGGCCGCGCCGCCGCAGTCAAAATAAACTGGTGGTGGTGGCGCAGGTGGAGCAGTAGCATAATATTTCACATAGAAAATTTTTAGTTGTAATGTTACTTACTTTTTTAGATGTAGGTACATCACTAGTGTGCTTGTCATGTCCTACCAAAATCTGTGGTAAACAAAAAAAAATGTCTGCTGTCAGCTGTCAAAGCTTTGCTTTCAGGTTAACTTGCATTGATTACGGGTTTTTAGATATACCGTAATAAGTTAATATAACTGAATAAATACTATCTTAAAATTACGAAGTGCTTGTGTAATGAAACCAACGTACCTATTTGATTATGGGTATAACTAATATTTTACCCGTTGTTTTGATGTGTTGTGCTATGTAGACTTCATTACGGTTTCACTAACTTTCTTGCTGAAAACATGAGTTCCAGGGGATTATCAAAGAAAGAGCTCGAAGACCTTCGAAAGAAGGAAGAAGAAGAAGCCGCAGCTCATGTAAGATCAATTCGCGCGTTCTGGTTTTTACATGCATTTTTCATTTTTCAAACTGTCTTGCTGATAACATTGTATGTTTTGAGTAAAAGAGCTAGATGCTACAGAAATCAGAAATATTTATTGAATAAACCATGGATGTCTTAAGCTAGTTGGCATTGCAAAATTACAGTACACTGGTTTACCTATTTCGGGCATTCAACAATAATTTATACATAAACAGTGGTGTAAGTAGGATTCATGTAGATTTTTATATATTCATTAAATTAATTATTAAATTATTAGATATTGTTAATTGTGTTGCATCTGCATATAAAGAGAGAGAGAGAGAGAGGGATGTTAATTTTATTATAATATACTTGTAGGATGACTGAAATGTAATCAATCCTAATAACGGTTTGCTTATATGCTTTTTATTTTGTAATGTAATACACTATTATTTAATCTGCATAGCTCCATCTGAACTTTGTGCAGAACATTCTCTACTTCATGTAACCTCTGGTTGCCTTAGGTTCCAACCTAATGTTTGCGAATTTCCTAACAGGTATACTTTCAACCTCTCCTTTCTACATGACAAGCCTCATGCTAATCTAGCCTAATCTTAATTTCCTAGTTATATATATTCCCTTGTGAAAAAGTAAAGACAGTGTGCCAATTAACCTGTCAGCAAATACCTCCTTATCTACTATCTTGCTTTCTTTTTATACATGTGTAGTCGTATCATGCTGATTGTATTTTATTGTTTTCAGGTATTCAAAGAGTTTGTAGAGACATTCCAAGAAGCACCTAGTACTGCTTCAAAAGTATGGGTTAAGGCCGGCACTTATGATGCTGGAGCACGAAGTGAGTGGCATCATTTTCTGGTTTATTGGTTTTGATTGAAGTGTTGATCTATAGTGCTTTTACTGTATTGGACTGAATATCTTTTAAACTAAAAAAAGCTACACATAATCATGATTTCATCTAATTTTGTGGAATAACCTTACTGTTTCTGATGTAGTTTACTGTCCTGAAGTATGATGTGTATAGAAAATGAATTAATTCTATAAAAGTGCAAAGCAAGAAATATAGCCCAAGCCAAAACGGAGCTAAATTATAAGATACTAGCTGTTGCCCGCGACTTCGTCCACGTGGTTAGGTATAAGGGCGCACCGAGCGAGTGCCCAAAGCCGCGGGCCGTGCGCACAAATATAATAATTTTTCGTGCGTATTTTTTAATTTCACGAAATATCAGAATCTATAAATCCAATTAGTGTGTTGTAAGGGACAAAACTAATCTCTGTAAAATTCTCTCGATGATGAAATAACTTGTAATCATTAGGATTGTTAAGCTTGTGTAGTAGTTATTCTCAAAATCTACCTTTTAATTATTATTTTTTTAACACAACATACCTTATAGCTACTTATTTATGAAATATAGATGAATTGTGTCGCAGACTTTTTTATAGATATACTAAAAACCTATATTTTTGTAGTATAATTTCTGCATGTATATCAACAGTGGGGCCAGCGCACGCACGAAAAGATTTTCGGTAGCGCTTTTTTCCCGGATTACTTTATAAGTGTTAATTGATCTGGCTGAAAACTAATTATTTCCAAACAAATATATGCCTATAGCAATCAGGGATAATGTAGCTTTTTAACAGTGAGAAAATTTTTGAAATCAGTTTGGTAGTTTCTGAGATTACCTGTCCCAAACATACAAACTCACAACCTCACAAACTTACAAAAGCTTACCTCTTTATAATATAAGTGTAGATTTAGCAGAATCATTGGCAGTTTAATTATTTAAGATTTTCAGCATAAGTGTTTGCGTAGGAACCTCAAAGTACAGGCTCTGTTTAGTTAATGGCCACTATGCACGACCAGGGGGACTAGCCAAGAGCAACCTTTCTAATCTACTACCCCAATGCCACAACATAGATGATCAGTATATGCGTCTTTTTGAGATAATTAAACAGGAACATAATTTTATTTTTCCTAAGAAGAAATTAAAGGTCAATAATTTTAAGTTTAAGTTTAGTGATTGGGCTACGCCAGGCATCCATAAAAGTAGAAATAAATTATACGAATTATATGGTTTAAAAGCTAATTCTAAGTGTCAAAAACTAGTAGATTATGTCAAATTATACTCAAAAATCTTTAAGAAATCATGCCATATGGCTAAGTCTATATTTTTGCGTGACAAAATAAAACAAGCAAAAAATAAAATTAAAACTACTTGGAACATAATTAATAAGGAAACTTGTAAATCAAAACCTCGAGATCACTCATTGGCTCTTAAAATTCAAGATAATTTAATTGAGTCTGAGATTGACATAGCTAATACCTTTGAAACATTCTTTTCTAATATACCCATTGTAACTACAAGTACCTTAAATTCTAGTGCACCGCTAGCTAGGTCCCTGCTCACATCTAGTGTTGATGAGTGCTCATTTCAGTTCAACTTTGTTCATAAAAATTCTCATGACATAATCAAGGTGTTTAAGGAACTTAATATGAAAAACACCGAAGATCTGTGGGGTATTTCGATAAGTCTACTTAAATCAATCATAAATATCATCTCAGCCCACTTAGCAGTACTTTTTAATAACTGCATTGACGAAGGTCAGTATCCCAACTTAATGAAATTTAGTAAAGTCATCCCGCTTTTTAAATCTGGTAGCAAAAGTGACCCATCTAATTATAGACCCATTTCTATACTACCAGCTCTTAGTAAAATCTTTGAAAAAATTATATTAAATCAGCTGCTATTTTGTGATCTTTTGAAAGCGTTTGATTGTGTGGATTATGAAATCCTACTGATTAAGCTGAGACGTTACGGTGTTTCGGATATTTCGTCTAAACTTATACAATCTTATCTCACAGACAGAACACATAAAGTGAGTATAAACGGAACCACCTCTTCCGGTGCCACCATTAGCATGGGAGTGCCCCAGGGATCGATATTGGGCCCACTGCTTTTTCTTATTTATATAAATGACCTTCCCTACTTTGTCAAAGACATTTGTGAAATAGTATTATTTGCTGATGATACCTCGTTGATTTTTAAAATCAACAGAGGTAAGCAAGCATTTGACGATGTAAATAATACTCTTTCAAAAGTACTATGTTGGTTCACAAGCAACAATTTATTACTAAATGCAAAGAAAACGAAGTGTATTAAATTCACTATGCCTAATGTTAAACAGGTTGATACCATTATCAACATGAATGATGAGACATTAGAAATTACGAACTCTACGGTATTTTTAGGAATTACTCTAGATTCTAAGTTACAGTGGGGTCCACATAGAACGGCTCTGGCAGGGAGACTTAGTTCGGCCGCTTGTGCTGTCCGAAAAATTAGACTCCTGACTGATATTGAAACAGCAAGACTAGTGTATTTTAGTTACTTTCATAGCGTTATGTCGTATGGTCTACTGTTGTGGGGCTCAGCTGCAGACCTTAACACCATTTTTGTACTCCAAAAAAGAGCTATTCGGTCGATATACAACCTTAGGCCACGCGACTCGCTCAGAGAAGTATTTAAGAAGATTGATATTTTAACTGTGCACGCTCAGTATATTTTCGATAACATAATGTATGTGCGCAAAAACTTGCATATGTTCAAAAAAAACTGTGATACTCATACACACAATACTAGAAATAAAAACAAACTTATTACTCCAAGTCTTAGGCTACATAAGGTAGGAAATTCTTTTGTGGGTCAATCTGTAAAGTACTTTAACAAAATACCTCAAAGTCTTGTTGATCTACCTCTTCACAAGTTCAAGTCTACAATTAAAACAAAGTTGATAAAACAAGGTTATTATAACGTGGAGGATTACTTGAACGACAAGAATTTGTGGTCATAGTAGGAATAATCTGCTCCTCTGCTCAAATAATGTATTTTTATTGTTCTTTTGACTGTACTCTGAATTTATTTGTTGTAAAACAAAACAAAGTTCAAAAGAGTAACTATCGAGTTTCTTGCCGGAGTCTTCTCGATAAGAAGCAACTTCCGAACCGGTGGTAGATTCGCATTATGTTTATTTAGTATATTATTATTATTGTATTATTTTATTTACGTCTATTATCGTTTATATATATTTTTTGTGAATTTTGACATTTCATAAGTGCTTCTTTGTAAAAGCTTAAGTGAATAAATGATTTTTTACTTTTACTTTACTTTACAACACGTCACGACGATTTCTACAATAGAAAGCGTTCAAATGTATGGGGATGACATGAGCGCCAGTGACACCTTATATCATCCCCATACATTTGAACGATTTCTATTGTAGATATCGTCGTGGCGTGTTGCTCTTTTCTAGCCCCCAGGTGTTAAAACACTATGTTACTCAATGTGTTACTTATTAGTTAATATCTGGTGTTGTAAATGTTTGCACACATTCACTACACTTATAATTTTGTCTGAAATTTAGATGTATCTTTTGGATTGATATACAGTCATAAAAGTTTTCTTTGAATAAAGCAATGTAAGGTTTATTGTTTTTCCGTTTACATTGTATAGTATGATGCAATACATACTTGACTTGTTCAGTACAGTCTCTAATGAAAAACTATCTTGCTATAACTGTTTTTGGTGATTCACCAACTAACAAGTCCAATATAATTAATCAGAGGAAGACACATCGGAGCGGGGCAAGCTCTACAAGCCGACGTCGCGCTTCGACGAGAAGCGCGGCGGCATCGAGGCAGAGATCGTGCGCAGCCTCGCGCAGCGCCAGGACCCGCCCAACCGCCTGCGCACCAAGCAGAAGTCGGGGGACAAGAAGAAGAGCAACTTAGAGCTTTTCAAAGAAGAGCTTAGGCAGTGAGCATGCATTTCGGATTACTGGTTTTATATGAGATTTTTAATAATGTTTATTATTAGTAATAATTGTTAATAAATTAGTAATAAAGTGTGTTTTCGTACGATTCGAAACACAGCCAGTAGGAGACTTAATTTCATGGCATTAAGCATAAAGGCTAATTAATTTACTTTTCAACCGACTTCAAAAAAAGGAGGAGGTTCTCAATTCGATTGTATATATTTTTTTAATGTTTGTTACCTCATAACTTTCGACTGGGTGAACCGATTTTGATCATTCTTTTTTTATTCGAAAGCCGGTGCATCCCGAATGGTCCCATTTTGATTTGGTCCAGTTCTGACAGTGGCATCCATGAGAAAACCATATAAGTCCTGACTCTAGATAGACAACATGCGTGACAAATGGACGGGTAACTCAATATTACACCAATCAATTTTGATAATTCTTTTTTTATTTGAAAGCTGATGCTGCCCGTGTGGCCCCATTTTAATTTGGTCCAGTTCTGACAGTGGCATCCATGGGAAATCCATATAAGTCTTAAATCTAGATAGACAAAATGCGCGACAGATGGACGGGTAACTCAGTATTACGCCAACCGATTTTGATAATTATTTTTTTATTTGAAAGCTGATGCTGCCCGTGTGGTCCCATTTTAATTTGGTCCAGTTCTGACCGTGGCATCCATGGGAAATCCATATAAGTCTTAAATCTAGATAAACCATATGCGCGACAAATGGACGAATAACTCATTATCACGCCAACCGATTTCGATGCTTCTTTTTTTATTGGAAAGGATATACCTCAAGGGTAGTAGTTTGATGAGTGTTAGGTTCTGATTATGGGATCCATGACAAAGTAACGGAACTCTTCAATTCTTAGGAGCAATTGGACGATACTTTTTCGATGTATAAAATAAATAAGAACTATTCACTGAAAATCAAGAAATAAACAAAAATTTCAACAAAAAAAAAACCAACTTCAAAAAAAACTATTCCAAAACAAAGAACTAAAAAGCAAAGAAATAATTGCGTATTCTTCTAAAACTTATACGATAATATAATGTAGGTACAATTATTGCTATTGTTGGAGTCTGTGTCTTTATTTGGAATAGTTTTTTTTGAAGTTGGTTTTCTTTTGTTAAAATTTTTGTTTCTAAAAAACTGCATGACGGAAGACGTATCTTAAAGTATTATTACACTTTAATTTTAATATTTTTATGCAGTGCCAGAACAATGCTATGATAATGGCGCTGATTATTGATCAAACTAATGAAAAAGTATCGTTTTCTTCAGAATACAAGAAGAGCGTTCAGAGCGCCACAAATACAAAAATGTGCTTCGTGAGCGAACCACGCTGGGCGTCGAACCCGCACTCGACATGATACCGGACGTAGGATCATATGACACCGGTGATCCGAACACTACCAATTTGTATCTGGGAAACTTAAATCCAAAGGTTTGTTAAGTTTAGTTTCGATACGAAATTAAAAAAAAAGTTTGTAAAAATAAATATAAAAATACAATCATTTGGGCATCATCGAAATATTTCATCTTCATCCCTAATTTATTTTTTATATAATTAAGACCTCGTTCGAAATAATGCGGACAACGTTTAAAGATACATTCAAAATTATTTTGTAATATGCCTAAGTTAAACACAGCTAATCAACTTTGAATACTTCTAGATAACAGAACAACAGTTAATGGAGATATTCGGTCGCTATGGCCCTCTAGCGAGCATCAAGATCATGTGGCCGCGCTCCGACGAGGAGAAGGCGCGCGGACGCAACTGCGGCTTCGTGGCGTTCATGTCGCGCAAGGACGGCGAGCGCGCGCTGCGGTGTATCAACGGTGAGTGATGTTGTTGTTACCACCATGCAGTTGTGTTAAACCCGCCAAGTGATTCTGACCTATCTCGGTCAGGTCGCGTTCCGGGATCAGCACTGCACTAACCGGTGCCAAGGGGACTGTGATCGTGGCAATTGTTGGACCCGCGGGATAGTACAGGGGCCCAAAAAGAGTTAACCACCTCTTGAGGCTGGTTGAGGCTCCACCAGCCCACCAGGTCGCGCATAATCTCGGGGTGGATCGTCGTGCCGGGTGGTGCCCGGTTCCGGTGGGGCCCGGCGACCATACCCGAGGGGGGGTACGGGGCTTCCGTCCGGCGGACCGGCCTACACTATTCCACGCGATTAATACCAATGCAGGGCACCACGCTTTGTCTTTCATTGACTCGATCACAGTTGTCCTTTCACGCCCCTCCCATCCTCCAACTTCTATGGCATCCCCATCCCCACCCCCCACCAACACGCTGTTTGAGGTGGAGTTCGCTAACATCCGCGGACTCTATGCAAACCTCAACGCCGTCCATCAACACCTTGAGACGGCGAGGCCTGCGATGCTCTTTTTGACGGAAACACAGATAGGCCGCCCTGCCACATACCTGCACTACCCCGGCTATGTGCTGGAAGAGTCCTTCCAACCTAAAGCCGATGTATGTCTATTCGTCAGGGCGGACGTCTGCTGTAGCCGTCTCCGCTGCCTAGAATACCCATCCTTCTCCACCCTCTGGGTGCACGTTGACCTGGGCTCCACGAGCCGGGTCTATGCGTGCATATACCGCTCCCACAAAGGCGACGCCGAGACAACTAACTCTTCGAACATCTGAGTACATAATGCAACATGAGCATCAACACAAGCATCATGAGAGCAACTGGTACACCAGCCCACCCGGGTACCCGATATTGTAGGTCATACACCCTCCTTATTGGACCTTCTGCTGACGAGTCACCCAGCCGGGTATAAAGTGTCGGTTGGTGCTCCATTGGGCTCCTCCGATCACTGTCTGGTTGGCGCTACAGTGCCATGTGCAGCTCCCCCACAACCTGTGGAGGTGACGCGGCGGATTGCGAGAATACTTTGCCTCCGTCCCTTGGCGGCAGTGCTGCTTTGGAGGAAGGGATGCTTCAGAGAGTGCATCTGCTATCGCGGGCGAGATCAGTACCTCAATGGAATACTACATTCCTTTTACTGATGTCGTCAGTGCTAGCAAAACTGGTCCCTGGTTCAATCGTGAGTGTGCCGCAGATGTTGAACAAAAACAGGCGGCGTACCGTGCTTGGTCTAAGGCTCAGGCACTCAATGATCATTCAAACCTTGCCTCCCTGAGAGCAGCCTTTAATAAAGCCACCAAGGCCACGAAGAGGGCTTACATTAGAGCAGACGCCCAGCGAATTGCACGTGTTGGCCAAGAACTCATCACGCACCCTACGGGTAGCCGCTCCTACTGGCGACTGGCTAAACACGAAACACGTGCAATCTAACTTCTGCGTGCCTTCGCTGCCCCCACTGAGATTCCCTGATGGATCGTTGGCTCATTAGCCGCAAGAGAAAACCGATTTACTGGCTAACCTCTTTGCCGCAAACTCTTGCATCGATGACTGCGGTGCTGTGCCGCCTGAAATACCACATTGCGGCTCCACAATGCCTGATATTCGTATCAGGCAGTGTGATGTTCGTGCCAAACTGCAGTCACTCGATGTCAGGAAAGCCAGTGGCCCTGATGGAATTCCAGCTGTGGTGCTGAAGAAATGTGTAGCGGAGTTGTCTCCAGTGTTCACTAGCCTGTATCGCCTCTCCTACAATTCGGGTCTTGTGCCGCTGTCTTGGAAGGAGGCGAACGTTCAACCAGTTCCCAAAAAAGGGGACCGGTCTGACCCTGCCATTTACGAGGTGCATTCAATAAGTACCTGGCCTCATCGCCAGAGGGCGCTGTAGTTTCAAAAGAGTTTTACCACAGTGTAGCACATTCTTTTTTAATTCTTTTTTCAAATTTTCATTCCAATCCCTTCATTTGTTTTAATTTGACAACTTATGGAAGCGAACGTGTCGATCGGTTTTACAAAAATGGAAAAAGAGCAATATCGTTCGGTGATTCGATTCCTATTTTTGGAAGGGAAAACGCGCATCGAAATCAAAGAGCGCTTGGATGCTGTGTACGGTGACTCTTCTCCATCGATGGCCACCGTCAAGAATTGGTTCAACGAGTTTGCACGTGGCCGTACGTCGGTTTTTGATGAACCACGTCTAGGTGCACCGAAAACAGCTGCTACGGAGGAAAACATTAAAAAAATCCATGATCTCGTATTGGCAGATCGCCGATTGAAGGTTCGGGAGCTAGCTGAGACTGTAGCCATTTCAGAAGGAACAGTGCATCATATTCTTCACGAGGAACTCGGCATGAGAAAGCTGTCGGCGCGATGGGTGCCGCGTTTACTCACACCGGAAAACAAGCGCAACCGTGAGACCACATCGGAGACGTGTTTGGCGCTGTTTAAGCGGAATCCAGCGGAGTTTTTGCGTCGTTTTGTGACCGTCGATGAAACCTGGATCCACTGGTACACACCAGAGACCAAGGAGCAATCAAAACAATGGATCCAGACCGGGGAACGTGCTCCAAAGAAGGCGAAAACTGTAAAATCGGCCGAAAAAGTTATGGCCACCGTTTTCTGGGATTCACAAGGTGTGATCTACATCGATTACCTCGAGAAGGGTAAAACAATTACAGGGCTTTACTATGCCGATTTATTGGGCCGATTCGACGCCGAATTAAAGAAAAAACGACCCCATCTGGCGAAGAAAAAAGTGCTGTTTCACCACGACAACGCACCGGTTCACACGTCTGCCGTTGCCATGGCCAAATTGGTCGAATTACGCTACGAATTGCTGCCCCATCCACCGTATTCTCCAGATTTGGCCCCTTGCGACTTCTTTCTGTTTCCTAATCTGAAAAAATCACTCGCCGGGAATAGATATGGATCAAATGAGGAGGTCATCGCCGCCACGGAGGCATATTTTGCAGAGTTTGACAAAAACTATTTTTCGGACGGGTTAAAAAAGTTGGAGCATCGCTGGGCTAAGTGTATCGAACTAAAAGGAGACTATGTTGTAAAATAAATTGCCACTATTCCAAAATTTTCGTTTACTTTTTGTAGGCTAAGTATTTATTGAATGACCCTCGTACCGTCCAATAGCCGTAACCTCAGTTTTAGCTAAAGTGTTCGAGCGGATCATAAACACCGAGCTCATCCGCTACCTAGAGGATCACTCTCTCATTCACGACCGTCAGTACGGCTTCCGACCAAAACGGTCTACGGGTGATCTTCTAGCGTACGTAACACACATCTGGGGGGAGGCTATGGACAAGCATGGGGAATCTTTGGCCGTCAGCCTCGATATTGCCAATGCTTTCGACCGTGTATGGCATCGTTCGCTTCTTTCCAAGCTTCCGGCATATGGTCTGCCACCTCGCCTATGCGACTGGGTCGCCGGATTTCTGGAGGGACGTAGAATTCGCGTTCTTTGCGATGGTCGAAAATCACGCTTTCTCCAGATTAATGCCGGAGTGCCGCAGGGCTCCGTCTTATCGCCGACGTTGTTTCTTCTGCATATCAATGACATGTGACTCCTCCCCTCTCTTATCTTTGCCGTGCCCGACAGGGTCCATAATGTCCTGTATTATGTTTTTTACCAACTTTGTAACTTATGGAGTGCAATAAAGAATATGAATATGTTATATCTTGGTAATATTCATTGCTATAAATAAATAAATAAATATCTGGGACAATTAACACCAAGACGTTATTTCTAAATACATACTTAAATAGATAATAACACCCAGACACACAACAAATATAAATGTTCGTCACACAAATATTTGTCATGGGTGGGGATCGAACCCACGACCTCCGGCGCTAAAGGCAGGATCGCTGCCATTGCGCCAACAAGCCAGTATGCGGATGATAGCACGGTCCACGCGCGTTATTTCGAGCGCCCTGGGGCAAAGCAGACTGACATCGAGGAGAAGAGGCGAAGTCTTGTTGTTGAGCTTGACGGAGTGTTGGACCGCATTTAAGAATGGGGTGCATGCAATCTTGTCGAGTTCAATGCCAAGAAAACGCAGGTGTGTGCATTCACAGCAAAGGGGTCGCCGTTCCTTTCCCATCCCACTCTTCAGAGCACCCCGCTACCGATGAAGGATAGCCTAAACATCCTTGGCATGGATGTTCGTAGCAACCTAAACCAGCGGGACTACATTGAGAGCGTCATTAGAACTGCTTCTCGTAAACTCCTGAACAGAGTGAGACGGTTCCTCACGCCTGAGCAGCTCTGTCTCTTGTATAAGACACAAGTTCGCTCGTGTGTGGAATACTGCTCTCATCTCTGGCACGGTTCCGCCAAGTACCTACTCGAAGCTTTTGACAGGTTGCAGCGGCGTGCTATCCGTATTATTGGAAACCCAGAGGCAACTTTGACCCTTGAGCCTCTCCAATTGCGTAGAGACATTGCCAGGCTAAGTGTTCTCTATCGCTTCTACAATGGGGAATGCTCTGACGAGTTATTCCAGCTCATTCCACCCTCACCTTTTCACTCCCGTACCACGCGTGCTGGACTACGGCGTCACCCACACACAATTCAACATTTGTTGGCCCGAACTAAAAGGTTCGGTGACTCGTTTCTTTGTCGTACCATCCAGACGTGGAACGCTCTTCCAGCACATGTGTTTCCTTCCTCTTATAGTCCCGGGTTCTTCAAGCGGGGCGTGAAAAGGCATCCCTGCAGGCCTTCAAGGTGAAGATGGCCAGCCCAGTGATTCGTTGAATGACAACCTCATATCTGGACCTCAAGACCGCTTTCAGGTGGAGTGAGGTCATCTTGAGAGGCAATATAAAAAAAAAACACCACACCACCTGATTAGAAGTATTTTTTAATCAACGCACAGTATTATAGAAACCCTTCAAATCAGTCATCTACAGCTAACTTCACAGTTCGTAAGACTGCCATGTATCAAACACTATACCAGAACTCCGCTGTGCCCATTAGTCTAGTTCATGAGAAATAAATTTTCAAAGTTCAGCCTTTTATCAAGTTAATATATTTATGTATATTTTATATCGAGGGACTAAACGAAACCATAATATACTCAATGAAACCGAGGGTATATTATGTTGGCGTTTAGTCTCGAGGTACAAACTGTACTTTTCACTTTGAGTGCGAAAAAAATAGTCAATTTAGTACAGAGCCATTGAAAACCGAACTTTACACTTGACAAAAGTTCTGAAATTTTCGTGGTCCGATTTTTTATTCTGAACTGAACCACAGATTAACAATTTAAAACACATGTCGCCACCTTCTTTGCGGACAAACCATGGAACTAAAACTCGCAACATTTTCGCAATGAAGACGGTCCACACTCCACAGATAATAGTATATTTTTACTGGCTGTTTGAGTTTGTCTTTGTGACATGAAGGAAATTAAAAAACTAATTACTTTTTACTCTCTAGAGATTAAAGTGGTCACTTTAGTCCCGCTTCGTAGGGCTTTGGCGTACTTTTAGAGCTTGAGAGGTGAAAAAAATGAAAATCGAATAATACGTGGTCCTCTTAAGGGTGTTAATATTTTTTGATAGCAAGTTTGAATTTAGTTAGATGCCCATAATTTGTGATTAGCTACTTACTACTAAATAACACCTAAGTTCGGAGAAAATGGATTTTTACCTAATTTACTTTTTAATTTTTTTGCACAGCCACAAATAAAACTAAGCGATACATTGGTATGTGTTCTTGGTCCAGCAAATATATCACTTTACAATACCGTGGAAATTAAAAAACTTGAGCTTCTGAAAAAATACTCAGTCCCTGACGGATTTGTAATAGTAAATTAACCAATGTGTAATATATTTTTTTTTTATTAATTTCTTAGGCACTATTTAAATTACTCTTGGCCAGTAAGGGCAGTCTGTGTTAAAACTGACGATAACATTAGGAGCCTGACGATAACATTAGGAGCCTGACGATAACATTAGGACCCTAAAAAGCCTATCACTTTCTTCGGCCTCCTCAAAAGTGTTTGTTTCCCGTGTCAAACTGATACTTGCGTTGAGGCTTCAAATTCATCCACGAGAGAGAGCCCTTTTTTATATATATTGCCCGTTAAGATGACCTCACTCCACCTGATTAAAAGCGGTCGTGAGGTCCAGATATGAGGCTGACAAGCACAGTAATGCAAAGGAATCACTGAGCTGGCCATCCTCACCTTGACGGCCTGCAAAGCTCATCGTCAGTCGCATTTATAAGTCTTTGTTACATGAAATAAATAAAATTCATTCATTCATTTATATCATCAACGTTGTTATTCTTATTTTCGTGGTAGGGTTGAAGTAGCTGCAGTACTGAATGTGACCACGACATTTTACCACTGAAGGGTAAGGACTTTTAGTATGTTTATTTCCTAACTTGTCCTTGTTTGGAGTTCCTAAGTCAAACTTTCTGCTTTCGACTTTACTATCCAAAAAGTTATATTCTTTGCCTAGGCTATATTTTTTGTTTTTCTTTTATATATTTCATTACGCGCTTTAGCACGGTTTCTCGCCTCGATTTCCGTAGTATCCCGAGTACGATTCTCGGTCAGGTCAATTTAGGAAATGATCTTTTCTAAATTGATTCTGGTCTGGATGTGTTGGGAGACGCCCTCCTGGCTTATTTCCTAGTGTGGTATTTCGTAACACAGTGACATTAATCCCTACTTCGAGACCATTACAAGAGGTGTGTTCTCTGGGGCATATTTATATTTATGATACTATTCCCAATATTCTGTACACTGCACTTTTTCATGCTGTTTACTATAATATTAAATAATATTTTAGAGAATGGACGACTACTTTAGCAGGCCCTGCTAAAATACCAGCGTCTCTGCCGTGCTTGCAAGGCAGTGGTACATGCTGAGGCAAGGTCCTGGGTGGCCATATTTTTTTTGTTAATTTTAATGTGTTTTGTTTTGAATGAAAAATGTACCTTTAGCTTTTAAGTGCCTGAAAAATTAATAAGAGAAAAAAATATTACACATTGATTAATTTGCCATTACTAATCCGTCAGGCACTTAGTATTTTTTCAGAGGCTCAATAACTTTTTATTGCTACGGTATTGTAAAGTGATATATTTGCTGGACCAAGAATACATACCAATGTATCGCTTAGTTTTATTTGTGGCTGCGAAAACTATTTATTTATTCAAGATAAAAATAAAAAGTAAAATAGGTGAAAATCCATTTTCTCCGTAGGTGTTATAAGCACAAAGTATGGGCATCTAAAAGGTCATTCAAACTTGCTATCACAAAATATTAACACCCTTAAGAGTACCAAGTATTATTCGATTTTCATTTTTTTAGCTTTGAACTTTGAGAATTTATTTCTCATGAACTAGACAAATGGGCACAGCGGAGTTCTGCTATAGTGTTCGATACATGGCAGTCTTCCGAACTGTGAAGTTAGCTGTAGATGACCCATTTGAAGGGTTTCTATAACACTGTGCCACGCGATGACACATGGAGTGTGATTGCATTCCATCATACAACTCAATACAAATTTAAAAACAGAAACATTCCTTTATCAACCTAAATTTAATCTGTTTTCATGCCCAAACAACTTTTCAAAGTTGATAAACTGACATTTAAGGGTTTTCAAATTGATAAAACAAAACTCAGTGTGCATCTATCAACTTTATGGGTTGTGTGATATACGAGTCTACGAGTCTTTCAGAAATAAGACCCTTATTATTTTCATTGAATATTATTTCTCTATTTCGTCATGTTTATTTAGTAAATTTGTAAAAAGTGTATTGTAACTTTTAGTGTGCAATAAAGAATATTCGTCTTACAAGTTTCTTACTAAATAAAATGACGATAATGGCTTCAGGTATTAGGCAAATTATAATTGTTTCATGATCATGTATTATGATATAAGTGCATGTATTTGAACCAAATCAACCCGAATAACGGCGGAAGATTCACACCTACCACTTTGGATTCTAATACCATTTATGAAAAGTGGGCTTCTGAGTATTTATTTATATAGTTATTGAATTTGCGATACAAATGCAGCTTAATACTAAAAACAAAACTGATTTTTAGTACCTACACAAACATATGTGCCTTGTAAGGCATTGCAAAGTGGATAAGATGTTCCGTTCTCCATGACGTCAACAGCCAATTGCCTCTGACTACCCTTTGGGATATAGTCGTGATGGTATGTTATGTTAAATTGTTATTCAGAGGGCTGGTCATATAATGAGCATGAGTTTGATGCAGGCAAGGAGGTAATGAGCTACGAGATGAAGCTGGGCTGGGGCAAGGCGGTGGTCATCCCGCCCGTGCCCATCTACATTCCGCCCGCGCTGCAGCAGCCCAGCAAGCCGCCGCCGCCCTCCGGCCTGCCCTTCAACGCGCAGCCGCCCAAGCATCTTATGAACAAGGTATCTAAACACTACACATAAACGGAAGACAGGCTTGATAGAAGCTGATTTACAGCATTTTCAATGGGAAGCACGATTCCGCCATTTCGTCATAGCTTCCCAGTTAGTTAGCCACAGACTTCTATGGTACTGAACTTCAGCGTGGGGGCGGAAGCTCTCGACCCAAACCTTAAGGTAACATGCCTAAAGGCGCCCTGTCAAGGGCCTGTGACGTAATTATTTTCTAAGTTTCACTATCCACATGGACCTGTTACAATAGAATGCCTTATCTCACACAGATACCGCGAGTACGTCCTGGAGATTACTACCCCAACGATCCCGACGATCGCAGCGACTATGAACAGGTATATCTGATAATTTAAAATTTATTAAATCCTTTAGTGACTTTAACAAAAACCAGAAACTAAATTTGAATACCTTTTTACAGATATTATCACAGTCTATCGTAAGAGTTGTGGTGCCCACGGAAAGGTAACTAAGGATTTGACCTGTCTTAAGTGTACACAAAAATAAAAAACTAGATAATTCGACCTGATCCTGGGGACTCAAACGGGATTCGAACCCGCGACCTTCCACAATCCGGGTGACTGCTCTTCCAACTGAGCTACCGAGGCCGTTAACAGACCTGGCGAATTTATCTAGTGTATTTTACGTTGTAAGCCAACGTTTGTTTCATCAATGTTATAGGCAAGCGCCTTTAATACCCGATTTTGTTTTTTCAAATGTCTATAGGATAAGTGAATTTTTATTTTTAGCATTTAACAATGCACTATTTCCTACACAAAGATAGAAACTAGAAACATTCGACCTGATCCTAGGGACACAAACGGGATTCGAACCCGCGACCTTCCACAATCCGGGTGGCTGCTCTTCCAACTGAGCTACCTAGTGTTGTAGCTAGTTTCTATCTTTGTGTAGAAAATAGTGCATTGTTTAATGCTAAAATTAAAAATTCACTTATCTGTCTAAGTGTGTTTAAGGCTTTATTTCTACATTATGTGATTGTCATAGCTATTCTGAAGCGACTAACTTCGTTATTCAACAATGTCTATAGAGAATCTGATATATATGGAGATTAATAATTGAAACACAAGTTGACTGGAAGACCGTTGGTTTATTAATGCGTAACAGAAACCGATTTACAGGTTACCCTCAATATGCATAATGAGTATGTTACCCACATACACATCATTCCTTCCTCCTTAATTTGGGTATCTGGGGGAAGACAGAAAAACACTTGGTAGATTACACAGAAAGGAAGTTATACTACCTTAACTTAGTTAAATAATTACTCCTTATAACAGATATTTTTACGCGGTCTTAAATTATAACGCCTGTTGGAAGAGTGTGTCAAGTCGGAATTAACTATTTGGGCTGAATTCTGAATATTTTCGGTTGACAAATTATTTGACCACTCGTTTGCCGACGCGGCCCCATCTTCCTCCGCGCCATCACAGGCGTCCACAAACAGCTCCTCGTTATCGGTCTCATTCCGCGGTGCATCTACAGTGACTAGAGGACTGGTAGTATCGTCAGTGTGTACAAGGCTTTGTGAGGAGTGACTGCTGGGTGACGTCGCGGGCGCGGGACAGTAGGCATGCCGCGCGAGAGCGGGAGCCAGCACGGAGCGCCCAGGCGCCGTCCCGCTCGCACCTAGCTCTCTTCCGTTGTTGCTATTATGAGTACATTTTATCAACTGATCAATATGCCTTTTAACGACCTCTCCGTTCACTGATACTAGATATAACCTGTTTCCAATTTTTCTAGTTACATAACCAACAATCCATAGGGGTTTTCTAGCTACATACCAACGCAGCCAAACCTGATCGCCTATATTAAAAAATCTACACTTTTTAACTGTGTTTTCTTTATTGTCACTATTAACACAATGTCGGTTCGGCGGGCATATCAAATCTAACCTACAACGCAAATCTCGTCCATACATCAGTTTCGCTGGTGTCACTCCTGTTGAGGTATGAATGCTATTCCTATATTGGAATAAATAATGTAACAATGCTTCGTCAACGTTATTTAATTTTGATTCATTTAAAATACATTTAATCATCTTTTTACAAGTGCGAACTGAATTTTCGGCTTGGCCGTTGCTTATAGGATGATATATGGGCGAGGTTACGTGTTCGATGCCGTTAACTTTACAAAAGTGCTCAAATTCGTTTGTTTTTATTTTTGCATCGTTGTCAGAAACAATAACCTTGGGTAGGCCTAGCCTAGAAAAAATGTACTTTAGTTTTGATATGAGCGCGCGAGCCGTGACTCCGGAATTCATGGAAAGACATTCGAGCCACTTACTGTAAGCGTCCACTACAACCAGATACGTCTTTTGCCCTATAGACATGTAGTCAATATGAATCCGCCACCAGGGCGCCGGCGGCCGCGGCCAGGGTTGAGGCGGCGCGCGCGGGGGCGCAGGGCGCAGCGCGCTGCACGTGGGGCACGCGCCCACCTCGCGCTCGATGTCTGCATCGATGCCAGGCCACCACATTCTACCACGAGCCAACGCCTTTGTTTTGACTATTCCCGGATGTCCCTTATGTAATTCTTGTAGCAAGTTATTTACCAGAGACTTGGGAATAACAATACGATGGCCACGTAGTAAACAATCTTCTTGCCACTCTAAATCCGTCTTACATTTGAAAAAAGGTTGTATTTCCTTACATTTAACCTTCCGAGGCCACCCCCGCTGCATGTATCTTCGTACTGTTTGAAGCGTGCGATCGCTCATTGTTGTTTTTTTTATATCAACGAATGACAATGGTAACGTATTATCATCCAGGTAATTTAAAAAAGATATATTAGCGTCATGGCAGTGGTGAGTTCCGCCATCTTGTGAAGTTATTGGGGCTCGAGAAAAATAATCGGCTATTACATTTTTCCCACTTGGCGTGTATTGTATGACGTAGTTATACGCTGCCAAGTAAATCGCATAACGCTGTAGACGCGATGCGGCCATAACGGATATTCCGTTTTTCTTACCGAATATTGCCAGTAAAGGTTTATGGTCCGTTTTTAATACAAATGGTTCCCCCCGGCCATACAAATACTGATGAAAATATTTAACGCCAAAAATAATTGCGGTTGCCTCTTTATGTATCTGACTATAGTTTCTCTCGCTACTCGAAAGCGACTTAGAAGCGAAAGCAATAGGACGCTCTTGCCCCTCTGGGCCCTGCGCCAGCACCGCGCCGAGGCCGCCGGGGCCCGCGTCCACGGTCAGCACCAATCGTGCTTCTGGCGAGTAATGTGCCAGCACTCGCGGTGACGCCAGCTCCTTTTTAATGCGATCGAATGCTTGTTGTTGCCTATCGCCCCATTCCCAGGTAGATTCGTCGCGCAGGAGTTCGTTTAACGGACTCATGATAGATGATGCGTTGGGAATGAATTTCCGATAATAATTCACCATGCCCATGAACCGTTTAACTTCCCGGACGTTAGATGGTTGTGGGGCAAGATTAACAGCCTCCACTTTCTTTGGACATGTCCTCAACCCGTCCTTATCAATAACAAAACCAAGATATGTTACGCTTTGTCGAAAAAATTCACACTTCTGCCTCTGAAGACGCAGTCCTGCGTCTGCTAGTCTTTTGAGCACCTCTTCTAAGCGCTCTAAGTGAATTTGTTTATTTGGCCCCGTGATACAAATATCGTCTAACCATATAACTACCCCCTCAATACCTACGAGCAGATTTTCCATGGCCCGTTGGAATATGGCTGGGGCGTTGGCTAGTCCGAACACTAACCTAGTATATTTAAATAACCCTTTACTAGTACTTATTGTCGTTAAATCACGGGACATGTCCTGCGAATTTAATTCGAGCTGGTTATAGGCCATTTTTAAATCTATTTTTGAATAGGTTTCTCCGCCCCGTAGCTTAGCAAAGACTTCCTCTATTCGAGGAAGAGGATATTTTTCCACTTCGATATCTCTGTTAATCGTAAGTGCATAATCTCCGCATATTCTTATTCCGCCGTCGGCTTTCAGAACGGGAACAATAGGTGTACCGTACTTCGAATAAGAAACCGGTTCTAGTATACCTAGCTTTACCAAGCGCTCCAACTCGGCTTCTACTTTATCTTTTAGGGCGAAAGGCACCGGTCTAGGCTTAAAAAATTTAGCTACAGCATTCGGTTTAGCTCGTAAGCTGACTTGAAAACTTATTAAAACGACCCAATTCGTCTTTCCATAAATCGGCAAATCGGTTTAACAGATTACACATTTCAGGTTCGCTACTCGAGGTAACATGATGTAAACAAACAAAATTCACTCCGAATTTGGCCATAAAATCTCTTCCTAATAACGGCGGACCGCCATTTCTAACAACAAAAATTTTAATTAAATTTTCAAAATTATTAAATTTAATTTTCGCTAGAAAATATCCTATAGGTTCGATGTTATGGCCTGTATAAAAACAAAATCTCATGTTACACTTTTGTAGCTTACAAGTAGGAAAATGTGAATAAAAATAGCTATCAGACACAACAGTTAAACCAGAACCCGAATCAATTTGCATTTTCAGCAATTCATCATTAACTCGCACGGTTACCGTATAAGGATCATAGGTACCATACCTCATATTGAAGAGCTCACATTCACGACAGTCCTCGTCCATATCCTCCACAACATTTTCCGTAATGTTGTTCAACTGTGTTTTAGGCTTCCTCATTCTGCACACCTTCTTCAAATGACCTTTACGACCACAACTTAAACACGAGTAATTTTTATAACGACACGAATTTGCACTATGGCTTTTTAGCCCACACACACTACAAGACTGATGAACGACGCCGTCATCACGATACCCTCGCGACGCGGTCGGGCGGGAAGCCGGGCAGCGTCTCACGTGACCGTCGCGTGCGCCGCTGCTCACACTGAATATCGCCTCCTCTTTTACCACGGTACCACTCGCACCGCGATCATACCCGCTGCTGTTCACAGCTGACTTCACCATCCTTGCACACGCTGCTTGCTGGGCCAACTCCAATGCTTTAGCCACTGTCAACGACTTCTCATCTTGGTCGAATAGTTTATTCCTTTCCGGGCCATCCATTAGGCCTAGAATAAAACGATCGCGCAACACGGTCTCTAATGCCACGCCGAAATTACAATGGACTGCAAGACCTCTTAGGCGGGCCAGCCATTCTTCCATTGACTCGTCAATTGCTTTGGTCGCCGAGTAAAACATTGCCCGATCGGCAAATGTTGATCTTCTTGGGGTAAAATGTTCATTCAGCGCCCTTACCAACTCTTCGAATGTCAGCTCTTCTACATTCCTTGGATGCACTAAATTCCGAGCCAACAAATATGTATCGTCAGAGAGATAAGTCAGCAAAATGCTATTCGTATTTTCTGTAATATTGTTGACTTTGAAAAAATTCTTCACACGGTTTAAGAATATATCCCAAGATTGCTCCTTATAATTAAACGTCGTCAAATTTCCAATGAAAGTCGACATCCTGCACTGCACTGGGTACTTCTCGTCGCCAGATGATATATATGGAGATTAATAATTGAAACACAAGTTGACTGGAAGACCGTTGGTTTATTAATGCGTAACAGAAACCGATTTACAGGTTACCCTCAATATGCATAATGAGTATGTTACCCACATACACATCAGAATCACACGGCTGATATCTATTGAAGTGTAACTACTATTTACCACTTAACTAATTTGTAGAAATTAAACCACAAAGAGGAGTTAGTTAGAAAGTCACAAAAAAAGTATGTGGGGTAAAAGGAGAATGCCCAAGTGACTATGGTAGTTTGTTTCGTTATCAAATTTATTGTCCCTTAATATAATATAGCTTATTTTTCTTATTCATTTGAGTACTATTTATTACAGTCATTATTATTTTTGCAACTCCGCAGTTTTCGGCAATTAAATTTTGAATTACCAAAAATAACGACTTGGAATAGATCAAATGTCACCTTTTTGACAGATTAATCGAAAGAAACTGGCGTTCTTTTTTTTACCTTAGTATTTTGGAGAGGTAAAAGGGCGGTGGGGGAAAGGAAATGAAATTGTACAAATAAAAACAAGTTCAATTTAATTGATTTCTTTTTATTCTTAATTTTCATAAATATACTAATCAAATGTATTATCTAAAAATTGGGCTGGTGCATGGATATCGTTGTGATGGCCCCAACTCAGATATCTACTAAAATATAGTAATATGGGTTATAGTCGCTAATATAGGAGCTGGTGCAGGCTTAGCTCGAAGAACATTTTGTAAGCAAGCAGGACACTCTGCATAGACTACGTTTTCACGTGAAACCTGAAAAATAAGGTTGACATAAAATCTTTCACGAGTGATCTTTCATTTTTCATCAGATCCCTAATTAAAAATCATAGAATCACGTAAGAATTAAAAAAAGTCAAGTCACATTTTTAGCCGTTTTCAAGATCATGATGATTAGGGAGTTGAATTATTGGATCAAACATAATATGACTTACTGGTATGGGTAAAATTTAGTCAAGGGTGACATGCGTGCCAACAAACTCGTGGTGAGTGCACAAGACCGCGCGTAGTGGGCCAAGAAAATAAGAAAAGCGGACCCTGGGACCCCACACACCAGTGTGGGTTCACAACCGGGATAGACCGCAAAATGGTAGCCTTTGTCGTTACCATTTTATCATCGAATAAAACTAAAGATAGGAATATGCGTTTAAAATCAACTGCTTAAGCGAACTACATGACAGGTAGGCAGACCTTCGAAGTCAAAGTGACATGCATTCGTGTACTCCGTCGAATAATTAATTTGCCTTTTGACAGCTCGCGTTATTGTTTATTTTCGGAAAATAATAAATTATATTTATACGGATAATAATGCACGTGATGTTTGGCAGAATTTGTGGTTAAAAACTCAGCGATCGCCACTAAATAGAAGGAAGAAAGGAATGTGAAGCATTTAAAAAAATATACGTAATTGGCATTTACCATAACTAACGTCTTAGTCTCTATGCGGATTTCTGAACGGTATGATAATATCTGACGGCAGATACGATGGAAACGGGAAGCTGAACTACAATTTCGTTCTAATTCACAACTTTTATAGAGAGAGAGAGATAGGAGAGTTCATAATTTATTATTAATAAATACAAAAGTTGAAATTAAAAAATGAATTATTGAAGTAGCAAGCTTGTGGCACAACGTGTATTGTGGGCCTACACATGGTCATTCTCCTTTGAAGATTTTCAACAAAATATATTTAAAAAAAAATTAAAGCGTGCTCTTTGGAATTGGTTCCGGTTTTTCTAAAGTTTCCGCCTATTACACTGTGATGATGTCGAGGTTGCATTGGTTAATCTTATGTGATCTTGGCAACAGCTTACGACATCTTGGCAACAACAACAATAACGCGTATTCCTTCCAGAAACATCCTAATGCTGATCCACCGGATGGTAGAGTTCGTGATCCGCGAGGGGCCGATGTTCGAGGCGATCATAATGAACAAGGAGATGAACAACCCCTTCTTCCGGTTCCTGTTCGAGAACCAGTCGCCGGCGCACGTCTACTACCGTTGGAAGCTTTTCTCTATGCTGCAGGGTGACTCGCCCAAACAGTGGGCGAACAACGACTTCCGGATGTTTAAAGGTATTTTTCTTTATTTAATTTTGATAAATTTAGAGCTTCTGAATTTAAGGTGATACAAGACTAAATATATTTAAAATCTTGTAAATAAAAAAAATGGATAGGCAAAAATACAGGAGGGTGGAAAAATAAACCGGCCACACTCCTATACTTATAAAAAAAAATATTTCATTAGTGTGTAGAGAAACCTAAGTAGTATTTCTACACTACTAATGATTAAGGTATACTGCAGTAACTGCCAATAAATAAAACGATATTTTTCTGTCATCCTTACTCTTTTTTTGTGTGTGAGTGAATGTGGGATTAAAACAGTTATTTCTTAGTAATTGCATTTTAAATGTTTTAATAAACTATGATGTACGCACATCTATAACGCAATATGGCATTTTATCCCTGTCAAAATAATTGTTTGATGTTGAAGATGGCTTCATCAATCTTTTATTTGCCTACAGGTGGATCAGTATGGAGGCCGCCCGTGATGAACTTGTACACGGCCGGCATGCCCGACGAACTCGTTGAGGAAGACGCCGCTAAGGAGAACATTCGGGGGACCCTTTCCATTAAGTGAGCATCTGCGATTTCTACGACGCGCATGAATTCGTCGCATAGACTGCCCTCGCTCAGCTTGTCAGCCAATAACGATGCAGTATTCGAAGTCAATTAACAATAACGCTTTTGAGATTTTCTTGCGATCGAAGTTAGTGAATAGCCTAGCGGAATAAGACTGTTTGTTGTAATATGTTACAGTTTTTCAAACGGTAAGGCAGATGTGGGATGATGAAGGTTTTAAGAATTTAGACATGCATGATACCTATAGTTGGAATTTAATAAGCGCTTTACGGTGCGTTTACACCAAGCGAGCGAATGTTCGTTCTATCCCAATCGTAGGAAATTTTCTTTGTCTGTCTCTGTTTACACAAAGAGAATTTAAGAGAGAGGGGATAGAATGAGCATTCGCTCACTTAGTGTAAACTCACCGTCAGACTTGAAAACTAAAATAAAATAATTTCAGACTATAAAATGCCTTTTAACATATTGACCTAATTCTTGTCGTACAGCCAACGCGACCGCCTAGAAGAGCTAATCCGCGGCCTCAGTCCAGCTCGGCAATCAATAGGCGCTGCCATGGCCTGGTGCCTGGAGCACGCGGAAGCCGCCGGAGAAGTGGCCGCCTGCCTCGCCGAGTCGCTCAGCAGCCAAGATACACAGCCGCACAAGCGGATAGCGAGGCTGTATCTGCTGTCGGATATACTGCACAATGCTGGGGCGAAGTTGACCAATGCCAGTGCCTTCAGAAGCGCGTAAGTCTTGCCTAATTCTAATGTGGTGCTTCGATGTGGCGTCTGACTCGCTGAGTCGCTCAGCAGCCCGGATACACAGCCGCACAAACGGATAGCGAGGCTGTATCTGCTGTCGGATATACTGCACAATGCTGGGACGAAGTTGACCAATGCCAGTGCCTTCAGAAGCGCGTAAGTCTTGCCTAATTCTAATGTGGTGCTTCGATGTGGCGTCTGACTCGCTGAGTCGCTCATCAGCCCGGATACACAGCCGCACAAGCGGATAGCGAGGCTGTATCTGCTGTCGGATATACTGCACAATGCTGGGGCGAAGTTGACCAATGCCAGTGCCTTCAGAAGCGCGTAAGTCTTGCCTAATTCTAATGTGGTGCTTTGATGTGGCGTCTGACTCGCTGAGTCGCTCAGCAGCCCGGATACACAGCCGCACAAACGGATAGCGAGGCTGTATCTGCTGTCGGATATACTGCACAATGCTGGGACGAAGTTGACCAATGCCAGTGCCTTCAGAAGCGCGTAAATCTTGCCTAATTCTAATGTGGTGCTTCGATGTGGCGTCTGACTCGCTGAGTCGCTCATCAGCCCGGATACACAGCCGCACAAGCGGATAGCGAGGCTGTATCCGCTGTCGGATATACTGCACAATGCTGGGGCCCAGTTGACCAATGCCAGTGCCTTCAGAAGCGCGTAAGTCTGGCCTAATTCTGATGTGGTGCTTCGATGTGACGTCTGACTCGCTGAGTCGCTTAGCAGCCCGGATCCACAGCCGCACAAGCGGATAGCGAGGCTGTATCTGCTGTCGGATATACTGCACAATGCTGGGGCGCAGTTGACCAATGCCGTGCCTTCAGGAGCGCGTAAGTCTTGCCCATTTCTGATGTGGTGCTTCGATGTGACGTCTGACTCGCTGAGTCGCTCAGCAGCCCGGATCCACAGCCGCACAAGCGGATAGCGAGGCTGTATCTGCTGTCGGATATACTGCACAATGCTGGGGCGCAGTTGACCAATGCCGTGCCTTCAGGAGCGCGTAAGTCTTGCCTTATTCTGATGTGGTGCTTCGATGTGGCGTCTCGTCTTGCTGAGTCGCTCAGCAGCCCGGATCCACAGCCACACAAGCGGATAGCGAGGCTGTATTTGCTGTCAGAAATACTACACAACGCTGGGACAAAGTTGACCAACGCCAGTGCCTTCAGAAGCGCGTAAGTCTTGCCTAATTCTGGTGTAGTGCTTCGATGTGGCGTCTCGTCTCGCTGAGTCGCTCAGCAGCCCGGATCCACAGCCGCACAAGCGGATAGCGAGGCTGTATTTGCTGTCGGATATACTGCACAATGCTGGGGCGCAGTTGACCAATCTCAGTGCCTTCAGAAGCGCGTAAGTCTTGCCTACTTCGGATGTGGTGCTTCGATGTGGCGTCTGACTCGCTGAGTCGCTCAGCAGCCCGGATCCACAGCCGCACAAGCGGATAGCGAGGCTGTTTCTGCTGTCGGATATACTGCACAATGCTGGGGCGCAGTTGACCAATGCCGTGCCTTCAGGAGCGCGTAAGTCTTGCCTATTTCTGATGTGGTGCTTCGATGTGGCGTCTCGATTCGCTGAGTCGCTCAGCAGGCCGGATCCACAGCCGCACAAGCGGATAGCGAGGCTGTATCTGCTGTCGGATATACTGCACAATGCTGGGGCGCAGTTGACCAATCTCAGTGCCTTCAGAAGCGCGTAAGTCTTGCCTAATTCGGATGTGGTGCTTCGATGTGGCGTCTGACTCGCTGAGTCGCTCAGCAGCCCGGATCCACAGCCGCACAAGCGGATAGCGAGGCTGTTTCTGCTGTCGGATATACTGCACAATGCTGGGGCGCAGTTGACCAATGCCGTGCCTTCAGGAGCGCGTAAGTCTTGCCTATTTCTGATGTGGTGCTTCGATGTGGCGTCTCGATTCGCTGAGTCGCTCAGCAGGCCGGATCCACAACCGCACAAGCGGATAGCGAGGCTGTATCTGCTGTCGGATATACTGCACAATGCTGGGGCGCAGTGGAACAATGCCAGTGCCTTCAGAAGCGCGTAAGTCTGGCCTAATTCTGATGTGGTGCTTCGATGTGACGTCTGACTCGCTGAGTCGCTCAGCAGCCCGGATCCACAGCCGCACAAGCGGATAGCGAGGCTGTATCCGCTGTCGGATATACTGCACAATGCTGGGGCGCATTTGACCAATGCCTTCAGGAGCGCGTAAGTCTTGTCTGATTCTGGTATGGTGCTTCGAAGTGGCATCTGACTCGTTGAGTCGCTCAGTAGCCCGGATACGCAACCACAAAAGATAGCGACGCTGTATCTGCTGTCTGATATACTGCACAATGCTAGAGCCAAGTTGACCAATGCCATTGCCTTCAAAAGCGTGTAAGTCAGGTTTATATATTTTGTTTTCGCGCTTTGACACATAGACACTCTTCGAAGCCGTGATACTATTACTTGCAATCGATATACTCCTTTTTTGTAAATTTCATAGCCTGTTTACCATATTCCGCCGCCCAGCACAAGATGCACTATTTTTATAGCACATTTACTAGTAAGTCCTCAAAAGCACACAGTCGTAACTGAATAAACTCTGCATTTGCAATTACAATACATGTTCATACGGGATTTTATGGCAGGGGGTGATCATCACTCCTTAAGTAACTACTACCATCTCCCCTAGTTTAGCGTTACTTTTTAATAACTGTGTAGACAAGGGTCAGTTCCCTAATTTGATGAAATTTAGTAAAGTCATACCCCTCTAAAAGTCAGGTGAGAAAAGTGACCCATCCAATTATAGACCTATTTCTATTCTACCAGCCATAAGTAAAATTTTTGAAAAGATAATATTGAATCAATTACATTCTCACTTTGCTTTAAATAAATTAGTACAATAATCAATTTGGATTCTCTAAAAATAGGAATACAACCGATGCAGGTGTTGCGCTTATCAAACACATGTTTGATGCGTGGGAAGGCAAGCAAGATGCAATAGGAGTTTTTTGTGATTTATCAAAAGCATTTGACTGCGTAGATCATGAAATCCTACTGATTAAGCTGAGACATTACGGTGTTTCAAATATTTCACTCAGCCTTATAGAATCTTACCTCACTGATAGAATACAAGAAGTGAGTATCAATGGTACGAATTCTTCCGGTGCCACCATACGTATGGGCGTGCCCCAGGGATCAATATTAGGTCCTCTGCTGTTTTTGATCTATCTAAATGACCTGCCTTATTTTGTCAAAGACCTATGTGGGATTGTATTATTTGCTGATGACACTTCTCTGATTTTTAACGTAGATAGAAGTAACAAAGCACTTGACGACGTAAATAATACTCTCTCTAAAGTACTGCATTGGTTCACGAGTAACAATTTACTGCTTAATGCTAAGAAGACTAAATGTATCAAATTTTCTATGCCCAATGTAAGACAGGTCGATACCATTATAAACATGAATAACGAGCCATTAGAGATTGCGAAGTCCACTGTATTTCCAGGAGTTACTCTCGATTCCAAGTTACAGTGGGGTCTGCTTCTTTCTGCTCTGGCAGGAAGACTTAGTTCGGCAGCTTATGCTGTTAGAAAAATAAGGCTCCTGACTGATATCGCAACAGCAAGATTAGTGTACTTCAGTTATTTTCACAGTGTTATGTCGTATGGTCTACAGTTGTGGGGCTCGGCAGCGGATCTCAACACCATCTTTGTCCTTCAAAAAAGAGCCATCCGCTCCATTTACAACCTTAGACCACGCGACTCGCTTTGTGAAGTATTCAAAGAGATAGATATTTTAACTGTGTACTCTCAATTTATTTATGAAAACGTAGTATATGTCCGTAAAAACTTGCATCTCTTCAAGAAAAACAGTGATGTTCATAAACTCAATACCAGAAATAAAAATAAGCTCGTAACTACCAGTCTAAGACTGCATAAGGTAGGAAAATCATTTGTTGGTCAATGTGTTAAATATTTTAATAAGATTCCGCAAACTCTTGTTGAACTGCCTCTTCACAAGTTTAAGTCACAAATTAAAGCTAAGTTAATGAAGCGAGGTTAGTATAGTGTTGAGGATTTCTTAAATGATAAGAATTTGTGGTCATCTTAGGTATAATCTGCTCCTCTGCACACTTTTTTGTTATGACTTCACTCTGTCAATTCAATTTTTGTGTATAAAAACAAGATTGAAAAGGGTAACCATCGAGTTTCTTGCCGGAGTCTTCTCGATCGGAAACAACCTCCGAACCGGTGGTAGTCACATTATATTTAATTATGATATTAATTATCATAGTATTATTTTATGTAAGTTTATTTTTATTCAGTGTATTTTTGCTACAATTTTTTTTATGACTTGACATAAGTACTTTTTATAAGTCTATATGAATAAAAATATTTTGTACTTTTACTTTCTTACTTTACTAGTAGGGAACTTTGTTTCTTGCTTCATTTTTATGTTAGTGTGAAGAAAAGTTGCTTGAGCCTAAGTGCCTCAAGAGAATACCAATGGAACTATATAATTAAAATGTAATTTACGTGACGTTAACTCATGGGATTGTTGCTGACAGTTGGCGGCAATTTCAGCAGTTTGTGGTAGCGGTCTGCGAGCGCGGCATCACACTATTAAACTAACATTCTGATGTATGTTTTCCATTTTCAGTTTCCAAGCGCGTCTAACCGAGATAATGCGTCAGTGCCACCTCGCGTGGGTGAACATGGGTTCTCGCTTACAGCGCGAAGGGTTCCGCGTGCGCGTGACGCGCATCCTGCAGGCCTGGGCCGACTGGGCCGTGTACCCTACCGACCTGTTGCTGCACGTTAATGATGTGTTCCTGGGACAGGACAAGGTTAGTACATCATTCGCAGCTATATGTCCACAGCTGAGCATTTGCTTTCAAAAGGTCTCCAATGTAGAATTTTTCTGCCCCAGTCAATAGTTATTTGCGTTATGTGCTTTGCCCACAATCACTTTTATTTACGCTTAGTCTGTCATTTTAGATTTACCACAAATTATATCACCTTGATTTGATTAAGTAACGAAACACCGAGCTGACTTGTCCTTAACCTGTTGTTGTTGTTGACCTTAAGATTTCTTTTAAGGCTTATAGTCAGAGACCAGGTTTTAGAAACGAAATTAGTATGTACAGTCTAACTACTGTACATTTTCGCTGACTCTGACAATTGCGTCATTCAGTGTGTTGACCTACATCAACCACTGTTTACATCATTATCGTTACTTAGTTATAAAAAATATTGAGTACGAACTTGACTGCCAATCAGTTAACAGGGAATATTTGAGATTTGCTACATTATTTAACTTGGAACTTTCTACTTTCTACAATAAACTTTTACTGTGAACTTTGTAGTGAATTTTCCTGCGTGCTCCGCAACTACTACTAACTACTTACTTCTACTACTTAACTACTTGCTTCTACTACCAAACTACTAACTTCTACTACCTAACTACTTCTACTACTACTATACAACAAGTGTACCGGTGTTCGTGGTACTAAGCGGACATCGTACATAGTCAGTGAGACACATTGGACACTTACAGATAGTAATAGTAATATTTATTTGCTAGTCACATGGTAGTTACAGATGTTATTTTACAATATAAGTACATTGCACACGTGACACCCTGTAGGGGCACCGCAAAAAAAAACACAACATAGAGAACATCACACGCCTCCTAATGCTTAGCATTGACAACAAATAATATATAGTAGGTTCATTCATACTAAAATAAGTAATACAATATTACATGTCTTCAAAGATCTCATTCAGTGTCTAATAAGCCTTTTCTAGTAGGTGCGTTTTCAATCCAGTTGTAAATAAATTTAACTTTTCTATATCTTTAATATAATTTAGGGAGCTGTTATAAATTTTAATAGACATCCAATGTGATCCTGATCTGGTAATTTGGAGATGTTTACCTAACGGGACATTTAATTTATTTTTATATCTATTGTTGCGCTTGACTTGTGTATTTTGAGAATATAGATACATATATTTTTTTATAATCTTACAGGATCCTAATATGTATAAACATGTGACAGCAAGTATTTTTTTTTAATAAAAAATGGTCGGCATGAGGTCATCTGATTGATTTGAAATATAATCCTGATACATTTTTTTTGTAAGGTCCTTATATCTTGCACATCTGTACTGTTACCCCATAGAAGTATACCGTACGTGAGCCATGACAGGAGTGAGCATTAGCATAATATGCTGCAAGAGCCGTTTTAGTGTCTGTCACTCTTTCCAATGAACGATGACATTTTTTTTGTTAGTTTATGGATTGGGGTTTCCAATTTAAGTGGCAATCTATGTCTAATCCCGATAAAGTAGCAGTTGGTTCCGTTTTTATTGTTAAGTTTTTATATTCAATTTAAGTGGTGTTTTTTGGTATGGCCTAAATTGTACGAGTTTAGTTTTATTAAGATTAAGATGTAGGTTATGGGCAGTTAGCCAATTAGTGATTGTGTCTAGATTATTATTAAGTTTAAGTTTTAATTCATCTAAGTTAGTACATGGTATGGTGATAGAAATGTCATCTGCAAATAACGTGCAATGATCACTTAACATTCCTGGCAAATCGTTTATAAAGATTAAGAATAAAATACATGACGCTTCCTTGTGGGATAGAGTAGTATACGCTTATTTTTTCTGATCTTATGTACTTAATTTTACCAGTCTTAAATCTATAGTATGTTCTATTTCCACACATTGTTCTTGATTTGAAGGATATGATACGAACCATTTATGTGCCAATCCACGTATTCCAGCTCTATAGAGTTTGTCTCTAAAAGAATGTCATATCGAACTCTATCGTACGCTTTACTAACGTCTAATAATAGCCCTACTGCATATTTTTTGTTATTAATCGAATCTAAAATGCTCTCGATATATTTAGGTATAGATGGCAAGAGTTGTTGATCTATTTTGTCTGAAACCATTTTGACTATCATCTAGATTTTTATATTTCTCGAAAAAGTTTTTACAGCTTTTTAGACATTACTTGCTCTATTATTTTGGATGATGTTGGCATAGTGTTGTACAAGACTCGAGCTCCAGAGTCTTTTTACTTAGAGCTGTTTTAGACATAGATGATTCGTCCTAAGAGTCCGAATAAGCCTTGTTTATGACTAAACGAATGTTGATGTATTCTGCACTAACCTCCTACCCCTCCTATTACCTCATTTATTATACCTCAGAACTTTCGACTGGGTGAACCGATTTTGATGATTATTTTTTTATTTGAAAGCTGGTGTAGTCCAATTTGTCCAGTTGAACGATGGCATCCATGTTGAAAAATTTTGACGACATGTAGTAGACGTTTCCTATCTTGGGTCAGACTTTTAGGTGGCATTAAGTATATGTGTTTGAAATAGCAATGTTTTCTGTTGCCAGGAAGGCGCCGCGCCCCCCTCCGCGTCCGGGGACCCGGCGGCCTCCCCGGCGCAGTCGACATCCTCAGATGAGTGGGCGGGCGGCGGCGCGGCGGGCCCGCTGGACGGAGCCGCGCTGCGCCGCCTCGCCGCCTCGCGCCCGCGCTCGCCCTCGCCGCCGGGCGGGCTGGACGGCGTCCCTGGTGAGTGGAACGACACTAGTGACCTGACAGTAAACGTGAAGACCCGTCAAATGACCCCTCAATCGTACTTCCCAACAAGTGGGCCTAAAAATGAACATGGATAAGACGAAGATCATCTCAAGCGCCCGCGTTACGCCCGCTCCCATATCCGTAGGGAACTCGATGCTCGAAGTTGTCGATCACTACGTCTACCTAGGGATCCAACTAGGTAGGTCCAACTTCGAAAAAGAGGTAAACCGCCGAACCCAACACGCGGGAACCCAACAACGGGCAGCGTTCAGAAAGTTGCGCTACATTTTCTCGTCCAACATACCTCAGTGCCTCAAATCAAAACTTTACGATCAGTGTGTGTTACCAGTGATTAACTTGCACAGCTGAAACGTGGTCTCTGACTATGGGCCTCATCAAAAAGCTCAAAGTCACTCGGCGAGCTATGGAGAGGGCTATGCTCGGTGTATCGCTACGTGATCGAATCAGAAATGAGGAAATCCGTAGAAGAAAGAAAGTGACCGACGTAGTCCAGCGGGTAAGCAAGCTGAAGTGGCAGTGGGCAGGACACATAGCGCGCAGAGCTGATGGCCGTTGGGGCAGGGAAGTTCTGGACTGGAGACCGTTTCAGGGCAAGCACAGGGTGGGGCACCCGCCTGCAAGGTGGACGGACGACCTGATGAAAGCGGCGGGATCCCGGTGGATGCAGACCGCCTGCAACCGGTCGCTTTGGAAATAGGTGGGGAAGGCATATGTTCAGCAAATTTGACTACTAAGTTTACATTAAACTCACGCTTTCAGTGGACGAAGACATAGACGGGGTACCGCTAGAGGCGGGCCCGCCGTCCCCCGGCGGCGCCTTCGTGCCCTCGCGCTGGGAGAGCGTGGACGTGGGCGCGGCGCCGGAGCCCGGCCGCGCGCCGCCGCCCGCGCCCGCGCCCGCGCCCGCCGCCGCGCCCGCTGCCGCGCCCGAGCCGCCCGGCAGCGCCGCGCAGCCGGATAGGTAAAGATGCTATACCAGATATGCAGACATTAATCTTAAGTTGCTTTGTTAGTACGAAAACTATGCATACTGAGTTTTTGATCCTTAATGTGATCTCAGTTTAACATTTTGACGCCAAAGTCGCGACTTCTTATTATATATTATTTTAAATCATCTAGAGTTTAAGATAAATCTAACTCCTTTTAGACGCTCGAAGTACAGAACTCGCGTCATCTTTCGCGATTCGTGTCTGTGGTGATACATTACCGGAGTGTAATTGCTCTTTCATCCACCTAAACGATTGATTTATAGGCAAAATAAAAAATATGAGTTGTGTATTTTTAACACCTGCCCGCCTCGTATTTCCTCATTAATAAGTGTCATGATTTCTCCGTTGTATAGGCTTGTGCTTGAGGATGTTTCGTTATCTATAACTATCTTAAGGCCAAGATCTTCCAAATCAACCTGTTTTTGGTTGAGTTTTAAGGCATTTTAATAGTCGCTTTTTTTCAGAAAAAAATATATGTTGTTCATGAACTGTTCTTGATTATTCTACGGCTCAAAACACGATAGTTATTTCTTCTCTCGATCAAAAAAAAATGCAAATATAGGTAAATTTATGACTATTTTTCAAGTTTTACTTAAAGATTATTAACACTATAAATAAAAAAAATATACAGTAAAATTGGAAATGACACTTAATTACCTAGGCTTTTATTATTTTCCAAACTTCATTATATAACAATACGATGCGCGCGCTCTGATTTAGGCTGCGTTTTCACCAGAGATGTGCGAGGATGTGTTGCGAGGGATGTGTGAGTTAAGAACCAATATAATCTCAAAGCTAAATGTTTTGAGGTAAATGAAGCGATTCTATTGGTTCTTTACAAACATATCCCTCGCAACGCATCCTCGCACATCTCTGGTACGCAGCTTAAGTCTCCCGCCGGGTATCGTCGGAGCAGGACCTATGCAAAAATTTGACAATTTGACATTTGCCAATCGGCGCAAATATTTATTTATTTATTATTTATTTATTTATTCTACTTCATGCAAAAGTTCGATCACAATATTTCTACTGAGAAATATTTTTATACCTTATTAATTAATTGTTGTTGTTCAAAAATGTATACCAATGAGAAAGGCTGATTTTTACAAAAGAATAGTATAAAAGTCACATATCAAATATAGCTACTCAGACCTTCGATCAACAATTCAATATATAACCGGTCAGAGCGTCAAAAACGGCTGAGCAAAAAACGTCACACTACAAAAGTGGGAATTTATTTCTATTAAGTTGTTAGAAATGTACATAAACAAATTTATAGCATAGGTAATAATTAAGGATGAGAAATATCTGCCCCTCTCATCCACTTTGCAATGCCTTACAAGGCACATATGTTTGTGTAGGTACTAAAAATAAGTTTTGTTTTTAGTATTAAGCTGCTTAAGTATAGCAAATTTAATAAATAAATAAATAAATAAAATAATACTACTACTTATTTCTATACTATGTCGCTGGCAGCGACGTCATACGTCAAGTGGCCATGATGCGAGTTCGGGCAAGTGCTAAATGCCTACTTCTGCAGAATTACGTGCGCATGTTTTAAACACACAAATAGTATAAAGACTGAACTATAATTGGATGATGCGTTCGTTTATTAAGGACATCTCGTGACTGAGAATACTTTTTTAGACGCTAGCGAGATAAAACAGAGCCTTCTCAGAGAGGTACCTGGCTTTTCGTAATAATAATCTGTGTAAAACAGCGAGGAGCAGTCACTGAAACGCGAAACGCTACGAGAGATCGAAGTGCGCGTGCTGAAGTACGCGGACGAGCTGGAGGCCGGCGCCCGCGCGCGCCGCGCCGGCGTCAGCGCGCCGCAGCAGATACAGCACTACAGGCGGAAACTCATCAAGAAGGTGAGCATTCAGTGCACAGCGCCAAGATGACTTACCGAATAGCTTGTATTTCAGTACTTAGTACTGCGGTCCGATATAGGAAAAAGTAATTTTAGCACTTTTACCCAGTCCAAATTGAAAAGCGCGCTAAAAGCGCTAACGTTGCTATTATCGTTGAAATCAAATCGGACCGCTAAATCATCGTCACATAACCTCAAAATTTAGGAATCAATAATTATTTATAGTATTTCGCAAGAAAATGACACTTTTATGAATAAAAAGTTATCTTATTATCCACGCCGAAGAAGATTTTGTCACTAACAAGTTTATTCTGAGTATTACTGAGACTTATCTAAAAAAATCACTTTTATGACGTGCTTTCGGCGCAAATCGGGACGCTTTTAAGCGCGCCAAAATTACTCTCAGCGTAAATCGGACCGCAGCCACTACGAGCCAATTGATTCCAAACATTAAATCCCCGTCTCACACAAAGAGTGAATTAGTTACCTACATAGTTTACATAACATGGTGTCGTGAGTTTGCCTTTTTAAGTCACAGATGAAATTTCTATTTGGCGATTCCTCTACCAGATCGATATTTTCTGTCCTAGTTAGCACTAGCGTTAGCGGTACGCTAAATTTACCTGCCAGTGGTGTTAAAGTTATGAAAATCGTAACGATTGATCTTTAGGCCATACGAATCAATTTGACTAGTAGCAGGAAAAAAAAAACAAAGGGAGGAGTTATGGCGACATCTTTTTTTTTATGGGTAAAAAAATATTTTTTGCTCTGAAACTTATCGTGTGTGGCCGAATAAAAAATATATGATACTGTTGAATAATTTTTTGTAAAATATGCTTCAAATATCCTCATATCTAACCCTAAAAAAGAATTTTTGAAGAAAAATATATGTAGTATTTTTTTATTATTTTTCAACTTAGTTGTGGTTGGTTCCACAGAAAACTGATAAAGTTTTTTTATTAAAAAAAGGTACTATTAATTAATAATATAGATATAATTAAAAACTCCTCTCGCATTAGTTATTATTTATCATCCATTGAATTGATCTTTTTATACATGTTTCAACCAACAGTTATTTTATCACATGTGGTAAAATTTAAAAGTTATTAAAAATACTCTATGTAAATATTTTCAGAAATCCTTTTTTAGGATTAGATAAGAGGATATTAAATACCGTTTAAAACAAATTTTATAAAAATGATTTAACCGTATCATCTCTGGAGGAGCTCAAACTTGGTATGTTTTGAAAATTCTTTTTAATTTAATTTAATACATGTGACTAAAATGTAATGATGTCATATTATTTTGGAATTTTCTGACCGTAAACCCTTTCATTAGATACCACACACGATAAGTTTCAGAGTTTTTTTTTCCCATACAAAAATGAGATAACGCCAAAACGCCTACCCTTTTTTTAATTTTCACGCTACGGGCCAAATTGATTCGTATGGCCCAAAGATCAATCGTTCCGATTTTCATAACTACCATTTGCAGGTTTTGACTGAATTTCGGGGTGTACCGCTAGCACTATACTACTTTAAAGTCTTCGCTACTAACCGCTGTTAGGTCGCCTTGAGACTTGCCATATCAGACAGTAATTTTGTATTAATTCTCTTCCCCAGGCGAGTCGCGAGGCGAAGGAGAAGGAGAAGGAAGCGGCGCTGTCCCTCCGCGCCGCCTCCCCCCCGCCGCGCCGCAGCACGCCCGACGACGACAACTACTCCACGTACGTATTGTAAGCTGTCCTCCTTGCTAACTGCTATTAAAGCTTCAAGCTCGCTTATAAAAAAAATATGAAAATGTTAAGTTACATTTAATAATAAATAAATAAAATGTATTACTCAATATCCTGATTTAAAGTACGCGACACCCCAGTAATGCAATACTCGTGTTGGGGTTGACTCGCTCTCCTATTTAAAACAGTTTTACTTAAGTAATAGTGACAATATAAGTACAAAGCCAGCTAATTATCTGATTAAGCTTATATACATCATTCTTAAAAAAAAACACATTGCTTTAGTTATCTGAATATACCTATTGAACCGGACTATTGTTAAACTAGTTAATTATTCAAAAAGAAGAAGACGCTACTCTGAATGAAATTTTAATTATTATTATGTTTCATTATTTACAGGACGTCCTCCAAAAAGTCCAAGAAATCTCGGGAGCCATCTCTCTCTCCACCTCCGAAAAGATCACGATACCTGTAAGTATTCATCAATATATTTTATGCCAAAATAACGAATGTTTTCTTATTTAAATAAATATTACATGAATTGTAATTATTATATTTTTCTCTTCAGCGAACGAAAATCAAGATCTAGGTCAAGATCACGAGAGAGAGAACGCGAGCGGGAGCGGTCCAGAGAGCGCGAGCGAGAAAAGGAGCGCGAACGGGAGCGGGAGAGAGAACGCGAGAGGGAGAGAGAACGAGAGAGGGAGAGGGAGAGAGAGCGCGAGCGGGAGAGAGAGAGGAGAGAGCGCCGCCGCTCGCCCGCCACGCCGCCGCCGCACCATCACCGCAAGCACGCGAAGCACGCCAAGTACAAGTACTGACTCTGAACTGAGGCAGCAGAGCGAGTGTGACGAAACGGAGCTAATTGTCTCACTGATGTCGTGGACTACACGGAAGACCTCGACGCTTTTGAAAAATTAAACGACGCCGGTGGAAGCATACTCTGATCCAAGCTACAATTTCAATTGAACAAGCTTTTAGTTAAAGGCGCTTGCCTATAACATAGATGAAACAACGTTGGCTTACAACGTAAAATACACTAGATAAATTCGCCAGGTCTGTTAACGGCCTCGGTAGCTCAGTTGGAAGAGCAGTCACCCGGATTGTGAAAGGTCGCGGGTTCGAATCCCGCTTGAGTCCCAGGACCAGGTCGAATTTTTCTAGTTTCTATCTTTGAACAAGCTTTGTTTTTTTCTGTGAAATCCGAACCTTACTTCCTAAGTCTTGGATACCAGGATCAAAGGTATAATCGAAGGGATTCCAATTTTGATTCTTTATCAGCAGTCTCGTGACTTTTTGGTATCTCGGAGTAAACAATGACAAAAGCTTACTATCGTCTGGGATCTATGTTGTAATTCTTTTGTGAAGTGATTCAATACGTCTGCGTTTCTGAAAGTTTCCGCGCAACGGAGCATTTGCGGCCCCACTGTAAATACATTTTGTGATAAAATTGACGGTGTTTTAATAACTACCTCCACAAAATGAAACAATAGTAAGTTGTAAATTTTAGTTTATTTCGTTCATGTTAAATCATCATTGTAAAAAGTTTCTACTGATAAGATAAAAAAAAAAGAATAAAATTCAATACTACGTAAATCAAACAACACACAAAATAACTCGTATAAAGTGAATAATCTCATACCACAAATTGTTACCAGTACATTTTTTTTAATACTTTACTAAAATATGATTTCAAATTGCTTTAAAAGTAAAATCCAATTTCTCTATGATTATTTAATATTAAAAAACAGAGAAAATAATAAGAGGTACTAATATCAAATCAAAGAGAGCATGTTTTTGAACGCCTAAGGCACTAGGTAAGGATAAAAATGATTTCTTATAATAAAATTCAATCACTAAAATGTTTGCGCAGTCTACCTTAAAATACATCAAACCAAAACCAACACGCCTATTCGCAAGTATGACTAGCTGCTAGGTATAAGACCCTATTGCCCAAATTCTGAAACGTAACTCTAAGTTGAGCAGCCCTTGCAACATCACTTTACTTTACATAGTCGCATAAGTTCTGAAGGTGCTCTAATTTGACTTACGTTTGAGGATTTAGGGTTGTGTAAATTTAAAATTAAAACCATAAATTCAACATTCAAATATACTAAATAAATTCAAGCTTAATTGTATTTTGAGACACAGTAACATTGATAAAATCTTTGTTTTGTTAATAAAGCTACCAGAATCGCTCCATAGCCTCGCAAGCGTCCGTAAGTATATCTAATGTCGGTGCCTATCAGTTCTTTAAATTGTTAAGATAATCCGAATCTTAAGTGCTAAGACCTGCTCTTGAGAAGAGAATTCATAGTAAGGCGGCACAAAAACACTCAAACATTAAAATCATTGGAGTTATCATTTCAAATTGGAGTTAAGAGTAAAATAGATAAAATATTCGTTCCAAGATTTAGGTCTCAGATCACGATTCGATTATGTAATCATTTATTTAATTCGACAGTCACTTTCATCACCTAACCAAGTATTGACCTAGTTTAGGCATCGACATTACATTTATACTTGAACACCTATCTGAAAGTCGTGTTTAATACTGAAATTATTAAAATACTAGGTAAGTAGTTTAAATAAAGTAAAAAACAAGTGATAAAAACAAAAATATAAATCTGCTCTGTAACTATATTTTAGCTTAGGTTTATTATTAATTCATTGATTATTATTTATACTTAAAACTAAAAGATAATATTTGGACATTAGTATTATTTTTAAAATTTCAACCCTATAAACTCGTTCGAAATTTTATTACTCTTAGCACTAACAACTAGCGAGTCGCGAGCTGATGACGCCTACGCCTGTCTACCCGTAGCACAGGAATGTACAAAAATATTTATAATTCAATTAATCACAGTTTGGTCTAATTGATGTTCTGTTCGAATCTCTAGTCTTTTTAATACAACCTCCCACTAGAAGCTGATAACAGCAATAAAATTGAAGATTTTTTTGGCATTGTATTTCAACATTGTGTGAATGTTGATTAAATATACAACGTGCTAATGAAAAAGCGCAAAACCTGAAAATAGTTTGTTCAGAATCGAGAGTAGAATCGATTCCACTAATAAAAAACAGGGGTCAAATTTTGACCAAAAAATATTTTAATTACGCAGTGTTTAATCATTACTCAACTCTTTTATTGCGGCGGCACGCGAAGCGACGACGTCGCAATAGATCGCTATTATTACCATAGACTTTTTAATTTGCAGACAAACACAAGAAAACAAAAAGCTAATATCTTCGTAAATGATCCGCGAAAATTACATTTAATAAAAATAAGTTGGGGTGTCTGAGGTTTTGCGCTTCTTCATTAACACGTATAAAATCAATTGTTGTAATACCAAATCGAATTAAGATCTTTATATGGCTATTTATCAGCCAGTAATGGTCAGTTAAAAGTTAATATTTAAAATTCATGTTAGCAATTATACAACCGATTGTCTTTTTGTTCTGAGTCGTTTCTCTCTTTACTAATATTGCTTTAGGTCGCACTCGATTACCACTTAAAAATGATTGTGATGTAGCTAATGAACATTGTTTCATTGTGCGTGTATGATATTAAAATTTGGCAATAAGGCATTGGCTATATCATTCTACTAGGTACTCAAATAATCACAGGAACTAAAGCCGCTAAGCTAATACTCAGACTTAACATCGTCTAGATATATATTTGTATACATAGAATATATGTACCTAACTAATGATAGCTCGGTCGAATATAACATATCTTATTATCTGTATGAAGGCCTTGGTTGCGAAACTAGCAGTATACGTGAATTGGGTTACATAATAAAATGAGTGAGCTTGGACCTACACATTACAATTTCCACAGGCACTCCTAATCTGCAATAATTAAATTTAGGCCTTAAATATAATCACCTATTTAATGAGATAAATCATATTTATGTATCGTATCGTCACTTCATCCCCTACAATCAAAAGTTGAAATTCCAAGCTGATCTGCTTTAGGTTAAAATTTCGATATTTCAATTCATTTACCCGCGATCAGGAGGTCTACTACTATTCGTCCGAGCACGTAGTTGCGTAATGGTTGAGCGATCAAAAATCTTACGCTCAGTTCGAAATTAGTTTTGACTTTGCTTAGATTTTTTTTGCTGGTTTTTAGCTGTCAGAAATTTCACGAAACCTCTTTAGTTTTGCACTGCAAAGTAAATTTTCAGCGACGTCTTGAGTAGTTTTATGAAATCGCTATAATTCTGAACTTATATAAAAAACGTTTTTTCATCATTAGTCGTTGTGCGTCACTTGTATAACAATAACCACAATGACCAGATTTCGGGGTTGATAGTTTTTCTGCGTGCTCGGAGTCAATCTAGTTTTGGGAGGGTTGCATTTCCTTTGAGATAATGGCGAGTGGTCATAATGCGGGTGTCACCTCCAGGCGCGGCGGGCGCGCGGGGGCACGCTCGGGCGGGGGGTCAGCGGCGCGCGGGGGGTCGCGGGGGTCGGCGGGCCCGGGGGTGCGGGGGGTCACCGCGGCAGCCGCACGCGCCAGCAGCTAACGCGGCCATCACTGAAAAGTGGGAAAGAGTTTAAAAAACGAATCTAATATCTAGAAAATTGATGTTGTTTAGTAGAAATATTTGCTAGTCGTGTTAAGGTGTGGCAATAAAAAATGATAAATAATAAAATAACACTACTGATGAAAACTATCTAGAAAGTTATTTTAAAGTGTCGTAATGAAGCACATTGATGTCTGAAATGAGGTCGGAAAGGCGTTGTTGCAGTCGGTTCAAATCGCTTGCACAGCAACTGTTTATTGAAGCAATATCTGTGACTGTTGTCTCCAGTTTCACCAAATTCAAACGCTTGCACGATTCACGGCCGAAAACATAAGACTAGACTCAAAAGGTACAGAATGCAAAAGCGCCTTATTAATTACACAATATGCGGTCCCCTAATGAAGAAATGAATTCATGGAAATGTATAAATACTCGTAGTTCTATAAAAATATCAATAATTTTATGACAAACAAATGCACGGTTGTTATTATGAGTTATGACTAACACATTTGTTAGTTAATCCTAAAACTACAAACAACAACAAAAGCTTCAAATTTAGTAACATTAAAACAACAACGAAAGCTGGTTAGTAATTCTCGGCAGGATACAATTTTAGTTTGAAACTTTGAATGGATGATAATTCTACTTTAAGTGGTCATGAACTGAAGCACACTCACAGAAAAAACAACTCTCGTGTATTGTGGATAAGGATTATAAAGCGTTTTGTCTCGAGTGAAGCTGCGGCGACGCGTGCGCAAGCTGGATCGTAAGTTCAGTAGCATGATGGGAGTGTACGTTATTTCAAAATTACGTAGCATTCTCTAGTGAGAGAAAAACCGATGCATGGAACATTATGATTTCATAATCATACTGTATATAAAGCTGTTGAAATTGAGGCGAACTATACAAAACATCTGCTTGCGTGACAGGGTTAGGAAGGCTAGTGATTGTAGAGGGCGCTAAGGGCATAATGACAGGTTAAATGAGCCAGCTTAGTTATTACAAACCAAATAAATACTGTTGTATGCCTCATTTAAACACGATAAATATGTACTGGGTTTACATGTGGTATGTATTTAATCCAAATCTAATCCAAACGAGCGGTCTGGAACGTCTTCTAGAGTGAAATTTTCATGTTCGTGACACCAGAGGCGCAGCTCAAAACTTCATACAAATTTTACTTTCAAGCGCTGGTTGGAGTAGCATGTTTTGATCAATTTAAAAGGATGCAGCTCTCTTTAAAAGATTGCATTCTTCACTCGTGTGTGTAACATGACATTAATTAAATAATAATGAATGCTTGGCTCATGTAACGTATTCAAGTCGGGGTAAGTAACCTGCGCGCCCGCGGCCGCGGCTCAGGGCTCGCCGCTCAGCCTCCACGCGCGAACCTCGCCGCCGCTGCAACACACTCACACTTTAGCTTAAACCATCTTTTTTATATGATTTTACCACAGTTTTTATAAAGGGTGATAAATTGTACTAGCTATAGTTAGGTTTTTAGTTGGTTAAAAATTATGACGAAGTGAAAAGAGCACATTATATATATATACCAAGTCTTACAGAACTACTTTTTACACCTAAGTTAAGTAAAGTTCTTTCTATTTCAATGGTGTTTCGAAAACAAACAATTGATATTAAGGTTTGATATCTGATCAACAATTAATATTAAGGTTTGATATCTGATCCGTTACTAATAACTAGTACATATACTGTAAGTAGAAAATGAGTTGCGATTATTTACACTGAATATCTTCAATTCTAAGAATGGAGTGTTAACATCTCCCTAGGTACAGATCGCGTCACGTAAAGAAAACGCCTGGCGACAGTGGAGGGGTTGGTGCTGCGCAAGGGTACAATATGAAAAAGAGGGTTCACACTCCCAATTTGGCGCTCAATTCGCTCACTGAGCAGGTCCTGGCCAGCGTTCTTAGATGAGTTCTTAGAATAGTTGCACCTAGGAGGATAGTTCCATACAAAAACTAATTATAATTTTGACAGTTGATTTTGGCATCACAAATGGCGCAACATTTGTGATGCCAAAATCAACTGTCAAAATTATAATTAGTTACACATGTGATCACAATTTTCAGTATTTAACATGTATATATACTATCTGTGCTTCTCTTTTATGTTGTGACAAACATTTCTTGCATAAATAAATGTTTTAAAAAGGAAATTGCCATCGGTAAGTTCAGATTTAGTCGTGCCATCTTAATATTTGTGGCATCAAAACGGGTGACCGACTCGCCTCTATGCATAATTTTTCTAAGGACGACTTCAGTACTCACTTGCCAGCCGTGTAGATGAGTCTGGTCCTCAAGTCCGGATGCTTGGCCAGCGCGTGCGGCGCGTCGGGCAGCGGCGCGGGCGGCGCCAGCGCGCGCAGGGCGCCCCCCCACGCGCGCAGCACGCCGTCGCGCCCGCACGACACCACGCACGCGTCCGCGCCCGCGCCCGCGCCCGCGCCCGCGCCCGCGCCCGCGCCCGCCAGCGCGCACACGCCCGTCACCCAGCCTTTGTGCGCGTTCATCACGCCCTGCGGGGGTGGGAAAACAAGATTGCTCATGCATCTTAGACGTTGAAAGGAGTTACTATCCGAGTTTTCTTCAGATCGACGTTTGAATCTTCGCTTTTGGTAGTTATTTTCATACTGTTTGATAAACATGGTAAAATTTTATTTAAATTAAAAAATTTGTGGCTTTGTATATTATCATAAGAGCTCGTTCAAGCTTTATATTAAATGTTTTCTCAAACTATTCGTTTATCAGTTTAAGAGCTTCCTACAAAAATGCTCAATCAATATGCAGTTGTTATAAGACTGAGAATTAATGTACTCAGGGGTTTATTTAAAGGACATAATCCATCTTAATTGTAATATTGTTAGTGTGCCCGGTCCAAATTATAAAAAACAGATATTAGCTCCTTCAGCTATGGGTGTTCTAAAAAATTAGACCAAAACATTTTCGTGATATGATACGTTATCAAATGGAGAAAGTTTCTTTATTAATTTATCAAATGTTGGCGACTGGCAATTTGCCATACCCTTTTTTCTTTCCTGAAAAAATTGCTAAATAATAAAAAGTCGACAGCTAGCATTAAGTTATGAATACATACATGTGTGAGAGTGTTGTCGCTGATAGACCAGCGCTTGAGGCTGGTGTCGCGCGAGGCGCTGTAGAGCGCGTCGCCGCACAGCGCCAGCGCCTGCACGCCGTCGTAGTGCGGCGGCTCCAGCAGCCGGCGGCTGCTCGCTTCCCAGCTGCCTGCACACGGATTACGACCATTGGTCAATGCCTTAAGAATGGTATTGACGTGGCACTCCTTTGTGAAGTTTGTTTAGCAAGCCCTCGATTTGCGAGATTCAACTGGTCCTAGGACAAGGACTGACATGTGCTAAGATTAAAGATAAACTTTTGTGGTAATTCCTGTTACAATCAAAAAGAGAACAGATCCGAGATGAAAATCTTGAAGTTATCCAGTCGTAACTGTAAATGTGCCGAGTCGTTTTGACAGGTGGGACCATTGTTATCTGGGTAGGGATATCTCTAACAGTGAAGTATTTTGGAGGAGTATGTAAAGATGATATTCTGAAGTTCTTAACGATTTTCATTCCACCATACAATTGTATTAAAATGTCTTTTAGCCTTTTTTTATATCTACACCGACAAATCTACGCATATTACATCATCATCTTCTTTTGAGAATTCAAGTATATCGTCAGAAAATGCAGTCATATGCAGCCAAATGGAGATTAGAATACCGCGACTCGTATGTCACAAACACATGTCACAGCGACGTCTTGTCTACTCTGTCTCTTTTTGATATGTATAAGTGTAAGAAGTAGTTATATAGTATAGCTAAGAAAAAGTGTGCTAAAATGATTTTAAGCGCCCTTTTTTCTGTTCTTTCTTTTCTCTGAACCTCTCTTTTTTATTAAAAATGTTTATCCTAGGTGAGTAAGCACAGCTACTGACCAGTGTCCCCGGGCTGCACGTCCACAGTGCGCACGTAGTGGTCCTTGGAGCCGGTGGCGAGCAGGTCGCCGGCGCGCCCGCGGCCCAGCGCCACGCACATCACCGGCGCCGCGTGCCCCGACCACAGCTTGCACACGCACTCGTTGCTGGGGAAAACCATTTAGATGATCATGGAAGAGATGGTGCACTGCACTAAATGTATGTACTAGTGTATGTATGTAATTTTTGTCTCCTAAAGTACATAAGACTCTATTCGTCTATTTTAATTTATGCCCGTGGTTGAAAAACTTTTAAATAATGATAAGAATGCTAGTCAAAACCGAATATAACGACATCGTTTATAACGTCAGATCGGTTATAACAACCATCTGTTAACTTTAACATCTCTGTACGTTTATGAAATAGCAAAATTTGTACGACATAGTTTAGAATTGTTTGAAAAACCCATTCAAAATCAGCGATTACGTCATAGAGATTCATTTAAATTGCCGATTCCGTCTTGTAATACAAGTGTATTTAAGAAAAATTATGCCAATACGTGTATACAATAACATTCCTACTGAGATACGACAACTACCCACAGTTCAGTTTTTGCACAGATTGAGAGGCTGGTTGATTGAAAACTGTTTTTATGACCTTGATGAATACTTTGTCATCCAATGATTTGTTATACATATAATATTATTCTTGTTTTTTATCTGTTTTTTCGACATATTATTATATTATACATATACACATATTATGCTGTGATTTATATTTGACATAATATTGTTTCCGTAAAATTGATCCTTCAGCAATGTAACTTTTATAATAATAGAATAAATTTGTGTCATCTTAATTTATTAATATTATTTTAAAACCGGACAAAATACGCTTGACCTTATTTTAATGTATATGTAAGATCTTATTTGTTTACCGTGTTTTATCGCAAATAAACAATTTCAATAGTTACCTAAAATATCATCAATCACTTGACAGGAATGGTTTGGTGGACTGAGGTGTTTATCATCAAGATAACAACCGCTGATTGTTCATGCAAAGGTAACTTTTTCGTTAATATAGGTAGGTATTTATGTAATTTTTTAATGACTCTTAAAGTTTTGATAAATTCAGATTTTGAATGTGTAAGGATTTTCACTAGTCGTTTTGACTAAAACTGTTCGTAGACCTAAAAGCTGAGCAAGTGCTGTCATAAGTCTTCATGTACTTGATGTAGCGGTATCGTGAGCTTCTAGTCAGACATATTGGAAAACTGTTAGAGTTCCTTCATAAAAAAGTTGTGATTATGAAAACGTTTTTAATGACGCACGTTGACTTTTTCTTTTTAGTGCCTTTTTGAATAAACAATATTAAAAATGGTTGCTATTCTAGATATCCACATATTTCTATCGAAAGAAGACTTATTTTTTCTAAAATGACGGGTAAAAAAATAATCCTGAACCAGTTTGCAGAAATACTAAGGTCTGCAAGATATCTTTTACAGCTTTTATCATCCATTAAAAGCAAATCGATGGCACCACTAATTTTCATTGATTGTCATCGCTACAAACCAACCATTGTTACCAACCCGCTTTGGCATTTTGTAAACCTTAACTGAACAGAAAAAAACCGTAAAACGTTTAGGTTTATTATTTTTATTTTTTGAGACGGGTTCTAAAAATTGAGGCGAGTTTCGATTAAAAAGGTTTAAAAACCTCCTTTCATCACTAACTCTAATCCCATTGGTACCCTTTATGGCGAGACTAGATAGCTAGAGAACTAGATTTTCCTTACTTAAGGCTAGAAATTTTCATGTGAAGTAGTGTTCAAATGGCTAATTCTAAACTTAGCCATGACTATAGAAACAAAAGTTGTGAATGTAGCAGAATAATAGGGCAATAAACGGGCAAAAACTTCGTCTACATGCTTTAGCTGTTTTTCACTTACGTGCGCAAATCCCAAAGACGTAGCTTATCCCCCGCCGCCGTGTAAAGGCGATGTTGGTGAGCCAAGGCTAATGCGGTGACTGCCACCTCTCCCACGCCTCGGTTGGATGGGCACGCGCCGCTCACTCCCGAAGACCTGCATTCAAATTGTTTTATCAAAGACTGCAGGAAAATCTATACGAGTAAACTCACTGACAAGTGACTTAAAAAAAACCCGTTTATCGCAAATGCTTACAATTTTTTTTACATACTCTACCATGATAAACTAAGACAAATGTTGGGGTTTTTAAAATATTCCACATAAATTCTTCATATTTTTCGGTATAGCAACTGCCCATGCAATTGTCACGCAATGTACGTACCACAGCGTGTTGACGGGCGTGCGCGTCCGGGTGTCGAACAGGCGCACCGCAGCGCCGGCGGCCGCGAGCACGAGCCGCGCGTCCGTCTGCGCGCCGTCGCCCGCCGCCAGCGCGCCCACCGCGCCGCCGCACCAGCCGCGCCACGCCTCCGCGCCGCCGGCCAGGTCCCAGCCGCGGACTGTGCGGTCTGGATGAAGAAGAGCGGGTTTCACAAGCTTTTTAAGACGCCAAAAGGCAAACTCTAGACGGAATACCAAATTGTCAACCCAGAAGGTGGATATACAAACAAAAAAGCAGGATTTTGGTGGATTAAATGCAGACGTGTTATGGCTGCGACAACTATAAATCAAAAACTTATAGGATGTTTATCAGATTCCTTGTGAGTTGGGACAGATCATGTTTCTAAAACAAAAGACATCGGGAAAAAAATCATTTTTGACGTGACAACGTCTTAAATTAGGTTGCGGCTGGGAGTCACTTATGAAAAAGTGTAACGCTCGGTAACGTTACGATGAGTCACCGAACGAGAGAGAGGCCCGCCGAATGCCTTGCGTCTCTCTCCCACTCAACTATGATCGGTCTGCCGCAATTCTTATTTTCATTCAATTCCTTGTTCCTATTGTGCAATTTAATTATATTCATATCAATAAATATTCTACCGAGAAAAAGACGTTGTCACGTAAAATCTTCGCCCGTAAAACCGACTTTACAGGCAACCATTTTTTTTAATAAGTAAATCTATTTTACTTTAATGTTCTTACGATAATTTGTGTGAGTAGTTTAGTCTGTAAAGTTCTTTTTTTTAAAACCCTCTAGTTCAGAATTCAAATGGATCCAGCTGGATTTAGCTTACAGTGGGTTACAGTAAACCCCTGTGGTGCTAGTCACTAGATTCTAAGGAATTCGAAGTATCTCAATCGACTCACCGACACCGCCGCTGTAGAGCAGATGCGGGGTCGCCGCCAGCGCGAGCGCCGCGCCGGCGTGGCCCTCGCACACGTGCGTGCAGTGCACCCACGAGGAGCCCGACGACCCGGTGATACGACTCTGTCAGCATAATGATGTCAGTGTTACTTACTCGGTCCCTTGTCAATACTGAAAATTTTCATACCTACCTACTCGTATGACGTGAGGTTATCTTGGCCAATCAGTTTTTTTATGCAAATAAACTACCTACGCTAACCGAACTTTCAGTTTAATAAAGTGTTAAGAAACTAGATACATATAAAACGTGTGATTCTTAAAGTTTGATCACACTATTTCGACGGCAGGGCAGACGACTTGTTGAGCGGGTATGCTGACGGCATTTGCCGTAGAAACTAGCACAAAGGCATACTGCCCCTCCATGCAAGCAGCATAATGGACCTTATTCTAATGATCATAGCAAACTAAGTACATTTGAAAGTCCCATACCTTGAGCGGAACCTCCCTGACGACTCCCTGCGGCGAGTTGTCGTGCTGCGCGCCGGCCAGCCGCAGGAACACGTCGTCGTCGCGCGCACGCCGCGTCGCGCCCGGCGACGCCGGCGGCGTGCCCACGCTCGCCTCTCTGCGTTAGTAGCGGCGTTAGCTCAAGCGTGGACAAGGTAAGAGGAGGCAGCACGAATTATGTTGGTCTGACCCCAAACTCAGCAGAGCTTGTGTAATGGGCGTCAGAGATAGAACCAACCCAACATTTTTGTTACATGAATTTTTGCTATGGGTGGAATGTTCCTGATTCTTAGCGAATGGGACCGTCTCAAGATTAGTATAGTATGAGATAGAAAATGGCATAGTTTTGTATGAAATTTTGGCGTTGCGTAATAGTTATTTGAAAAGTAATATTCACGTGCTTTCCCCCCCAGAAACAATGCGATTGGCAAGGACAAACTTTAATCAGAAGTATGAACGTAACACACATGCACACAGGACTAAAACAGGTAATTTATTTTTAAAGCTAGAAATACCAGAAAAAAGGGTTTTGTTCATTCTCAACCAATCAGAAATTACACACTTAATATGGAACTTAATAGTATCTAACTATAAAGTTCAATATTAAGTGTGTAATTTCTGATTTGAGACTTGTTTGTTCAGCATATTAAGAAGGAGATATTTTTGCCCCGTCGCGTCGGCTAGTTTGTGTTGTCTGATGCAGAAATTGATTGAATATGGTAAGTAAAATTTCATAGCTTATGAAATGTATGTTAATATTCACGAACTTATTCGAGTTCCGTCGTCACTAAGCTTCCAAATCAAGAGATGTTTTTTAAATTATTACCAAAACTAAATGTAGGGAGAGTGCCAACAAGCAACAAACGTGAAGAAAACCAATAATTGTATAACACTCAAGGCGATGATATGTGATGTGTATGAACGATAAGACATGCAGATGTGTGGTGAAATGGGACAAAACAATTTAAAAAATCAAACGTACTTACATCTTGCACTATTGCATCTACTTTATGTTCACGCAGCACTATTCATTTTTTCAGGTGCCTACTTATAAAATATTAGTGCTACAGCATTTTTGTTGGCTTGTAAATATTGTATGTAACTATTGAATAATAAACTTAACTTCCATTAACATCTACAGATCCCAATGTAAACAGAGCTTCTCAGGTGATTTTAATATAGGTATCTATATTTTTAAATACATACTTAAATAGGTATTCACTCCTAGGCACAAACTGAAATGTTTAACCAGGATGAAAAACATTGAATGACTCTCTGCGCATTATAGCGGTAACACTAAGCTAATGAGTCGATTAAAAATTAGTATTTTAAATGTTTATCGACGTAGCTTAGAAAGTCGAATTTGCATCATGATGGTTCTTTTAACTATGTATAATAGTACATTATGGTACAAGTGTGTAATGTTGGTGATTACCGCTGAGGCACCATTGATACTCGAGCCGTTAGGTGAGTCTTAAGAGTGCCGAGGACGGTAATCATCAATACACACATGTATCATACGACGTTTTTCAACACACTTGTGCAGAAAATAATACTAAAAAATCATTTTATTTAGTAGATAAAAAAATATTTGTACTATTTAACACGATCTTTTTTGTATCGAAACTTTTTTAAAAACAAAGCAACTCAACCAATAAAATGAAAAAAAAACTATAACTCACTTGTGAATAATGGCAATGAGAAAGTCACAGTTTGATTACAGGTGTCAATAAGTGACTAATTGCGGTGAAATTAGAGCCACTTAATAAGCAAGTGAGTTGAAAAGATTGTTAACACACATGTAACTTTTATTTCCTTGCAAAAAAAATGCAGTCATGCGGTAAACACAAAAAGTGCGGCATGCGGAGCGCATGCGCTGTGCGGAGACAAACACAAGCTGACTTCAAAAGTTTATTGCTTAGCCTACGTTATTAAAGTTTACATTGTGACCACGTTACAACTACTTACGACTATTGTACAAATGCACTTCGTCTTTTACAGAGCGGATCCAAAATGGAGGTCATTCTAGATCTCAATGACCAAAAATAATATGATCTGTCCTTTATTCATCTTCATACAAGATAAGCTGTTGAAACATTACTATCACTTACAATTAAATAGGTTTCTTTTGAGTTTGTATTGATAAACAGAGTACCTTTTTACATGCAAATTGATCTTTGTCATTATTATTTAATTTACAATAAGGTAACCCTTATCTTTAAAGAAACATAATTATCTGAGAATAAAAAATCGGATCCACTCTTGAGCTACCAACTATACTGATAGCTACCTTTGGTTGATTAGTGATTAGTTCTACTTTACTTAGGTTTAAATTAAATACAACAACAGTTGAGGTCCCATACAGTTAATCACATCCCAAAAATCTGCGCCAAAGCAAAAAATTTTTTTTTAAGTAAGTACATCAAAAAACTTTGGCTTATTATCTTTTTACTTAAACTTTTAGGCTAAAACATACACATTTATATTGAAATAAATTGAAGTATTTGATAATATGCAGATCTATAGTACCTATATACACATCATTTAACAAGTATTGGAAACAATTAGGCAACAAGGCTGATTATAATCCCAAAAACAAGCCAAAAATATTTTTTAAGGCAAGCGGCATTCACAGCAATAGATCTACTTCTACTTAGAGAGAGGCGTAAGGATTATAATATGACTAATAATTATTATGATCAGATGCCGAAGGCATTTAATTATTATATTCACTTTTTCTATTAGCATTTCTTCAGCTTTCGGCTTTGATTAAAATAAATAATAATTTATATTATTATGAGTTATGATGATGATTTTTTATTATACAAAACAAAGCGTATTTTTGTAAATCAATTGAAAATGAAACTGTTTATATTTTTGTATTCGATTTTAGGTCAAATAGGGTCATTATGTCGGTATCGCACATTGAATGAACGCGCCAGACGCTGCTTTTTGCTACACTCAATTGCTCGAGTCCCTTACGCCTCGAGGCCCACATTAGCTACTCTTCGTGCTGTACATCTGTCAGTGAGCGGAAGGTCGCGACGCGGCGTCCTCAGTCCTCGACTATGTTGAGGTCGGTCAGCAGGCTGCAAGCAACCGCACAGTCAGCCGCCCGTCACCAACCCTTCCTCCCTTCTCGCCCTACACCGCCTTTGTACAAGCGATAAGCTGGCCTGTCAGACACGTAACGCCAAGTGCTGCCGCACACTGGGCCACCTAACGCGACCATTATCGGCTGAAGTCACGACACAACACGGGACCCCGCGCGACGCCACAAAACGGGACCCCGCGCGACGCCACAACACGGGACCCCGCGCGACGCCACAACACGGGACCCCGCGCGACGCCACAAGAAGCCGGCGACTATGGCCAAGTGTGCACGATAGGCGGCGATACACTAAATGAGGCCAAAAGTGAATAGCGGCTTGGACGCAGCCACTTGAACGCTCCGTTGGCGCCGATGCCATACTAATCGTGAAATCTCGACTGCACCTTGTGGCCGTGACTAGTGGTCCAGTATGTGGCAGCTTAAGAAACTCTAAGAAACTATATGACAAATAAGACTATGAAGTAATTAAGCACTCAATTATTGGAGTGATTGTGCGCCCCATAATTAACTGAAAAGGATTAAGTTGGCTTAAAGCAATAGAGTCCCTATTGTTACGTGCATGTCCGATTAGAAACAATTCAATCAATAATTACTTTTTCTGTCTTAAAATAAATAGCTTCAAATGAGTTCATGCTCTATAGCATTTAGAATCAAACAGATATCGCAACTTCTGCACGTGAGATTGAAGACAGTTTCTTTCTACACATCCCAAGAACCTAAAGAGAGCTTCAGAACTGGTTAAGTAACGTGTAACTAATGCATCGTTATACAAAATTGCGTGTTTAAAATATATTCTGTACTTTATTTTAAACCTTGCAATTTTGTGGAATATAGAAATAACTACTCGTTATTGCACATAAACTGACGAGTTAAAATTTGCAGTGGTTACCGATGAAAATATTTCCTAAACGTATGATGTTTTATTTATGTGACAAAACACTTTTTTAAAATATTTATTATTTTCAGTAGCTATTTTGACTATTTCAGGAAATATCGCCATTATTATGTGACTTACTATTGATAGTCGTCAGTTTAGTTGAGTATTGTTTACTATTATTAACGAGCAATTAAGTTAACTACAAACCATCTAACCACTACTTTGTCTAGCACATATACCCAAGCTGTGTACCATGCAAAAACGGTGTAGGAGCGAGATTGGGGAGAGGAGAGTGAGTAAAGTAAAACGAAAGAGATAGGTAATATACCACCATCTATACATCTGCAGAGAGCATTGGATGAAAACGGTTTTGGAAGACTTATTGGTGTATTCTATTTGCTGTTTAAAAAATAAAGTACTTGGTTAACTTTGCGCCATTGGTAAATTTCAAGCGAGCTTTTCGTAAAATGCATATTCACACATGTCTACAGATGTGTCGATTACAATGTAGGTACTAGTGTTGAGGTAATTTAGAATTTAGGTGTTAAAATTGACAGTTTTTCGTAAGTATCCTTATTGAAAAAGAGCAAATTAAACTTTCAGGCTTATTTGACGCCGAAAATCGCATGAGTTAATATATTTAAGTTGATAGTTGACTAAACGCGATATGGTCTTGATTTTTGTAATATATAAAATATTTAAAGCAACCTGTTGTGCAAAACCTTTTTTTAACCCTTTTTCTGTCTTATGTATCACAGATGATACATAACCATAGATTTTCTATTGTCATATTTCCTGGACAGGGAACCTGTTTGTGGCAGTTTATCTACCTTACAAGTCTGTGGGCAATGTAATGTAATACCTATCTTATTATGTTGTGTGGTGTAAAGTTTGTGAGTATAGTATACGTACAAGGAGGCGGGTTTGTGCACGGGCTGCGGCGCGGGGATGTAGCGCCGCGGGAGGCGCGGGCTCTCCATCACGCGCCGCGGGGACACTGGGGACTGCGCGTCCGCTGGGCCTAGGCCTCTGCAAATATAGAAAAAAAGTTTTAAAAGAGCCTAGGATATTTAAACTAAAAAAATATATTATTTATTTCGCGTACATAATGCTACAATTACTCAGATAAATATCCTAAGGTAAAATTACTTGTTCAAGGTATGCGATAAAACGTAAAGCAAGAAAACATTCGGCAACCTTGCGCTGGCCGACTGATTGCTCTTTCATTTGAGCAACACACTTAAGTAGTTTTTTATAGAAATAAATAAAAATAGTTTTTTTTGGCTATAAAAACAATAGCAGACATCTCTTTCATTTTAGCCAAATGTTATTTTTTTTTGGTTACAACCACATGGCATTCACATCATATGTTGTAACCGAAAAAATCAATACGGAATGTGTTTAATATTATCATTATTAGTCTAGTCCAAACACTTTCAGGTTCACAGCCCCCGGAGGAGACCAGCGACTGCGTGACGGGGCTTCGCCCGCGTGCCCAGCCCGGCCTAGAGTGCCTCAGGCCGCGGGAGAGACTCACCTGAGACTGCCGGGCGCGCTGGGCACGCGGCTGAGCGGCGCGGGGCGCGCGGGCGCGGGGGAGACCAGCCCGGCTAGAGTGCCTCAGGCCGCGGGAGAGACTCACCTGAGACTGCCGGGCGCGCTGGGCACGCGGCTGAGCGGCGCGGGGCGCGCGGGCGCGGGGGAGACCAGCCCGGCTAGAGTGCCTCAGGCCGCGGGAGAGACTCACCTGAGACTGCCGGGCGCGCTGGGCACGCGGCTGAGCGGCGCGGGGCGCGCGGGCGCGGGGGAGACCAGCCCGGCTAGAGTGCCTCAGGCCGCGGGAGAGACTCACCTGAGACTGCCGGGCGCGCTGGGCACGCGGCTGAGCGGCGCGGGGCGCGCGGGCGCGGGGGAGACCAGCCCGGCTAGAGTGCCTCAGGCCGCGGGAGAGACTCACCTGAGACTGCCGGGCGCGCTGGGCACGCGGCTGAGCGGCGCGGGGCGCGCGGGCGCGGGGGAGACCAGCCCGGCTAGAGTGCCTCAGGCCGCGGGAGAGACTCACCTGAGACTGCCGGGCGCGCTGGGCACGCGGCTGAGCGGCGCGGGGCGCGCGGGCGCGGGGGAGACCAGCCCGGCTAGAGTGCCTCAGGCCGCGGGAGAGACTCACCTGAGACTGCCGGGCGCGCTGGGCACGCGGCTGAGCGGCGCGGGGCGCGCGGGCGCGGGGGAGACCAGCCCGGCTAGAGTGCCTCAGGCCGCGGGAGAGACTCACCTGAGACTGCCGGGCGCGCTGGGCACGCGGCTGAGCGGCGCGGGGCGCGCGGGCGCGGGGGAGACCAGCCCGGCTAGAGTGCCTCAGGCCGCGGGAGAGACTCACCTGAGACTGCCGGGCGCGCTGGGCACGCGGCTGAGCGGCGCGGGGCGCGCGGGCGCGGGGGAGACCAGCCCGGCTAGAGTGCCTCAGGCCGCGGGAGAGACTCACCTGAGACTGCCGGGCGCGCTGGGCACGCGGCTGAGCGGCGCGGGGCGCGCGGGCGCGGGGGAGACCAGCCCGGCTAGAGTGCCTCAGGCCGCGGGAGAGACTCACCTGAGACTGCCGGGCGCGCTGGGCACGCGGCTGAGCGGCGCGGGGCGCGCGGGCGCGGGGGAGACCAGCCCGGCTAGAGTGCCTCAGGCCGCGGGAGAGACTCACCTGAGACTGCCGGGCGCGCTGGGCACGCGGCTGAGCGGCGCGGGGCGCGCGGGCGCGGGGGAGACCAGCCCGGCTAGAGTGCCTCAGGCCGCGGGAGAGACTCACCTGAGACTGCCGGGCGCGCTGGGCACGCGGCTGAGCGGCGCGGGGCACGCGGGCGCGGGGGAGACCAGCCCGGCTAGAGTGCCTCAGGCCGCGGGAGAGACTCACCTGAGACTGCCGGGCGCGCTGGGCACGCGGCTGAGCGGCGCGGGGCACGCGGGCGCGGGGGAGACCAGCCCGGCTAGAGTGCCTCAGGCCGCGGGAGAGACTCACCTGAGACTGCCGGGCGCGCTGGGCACGCGGCTGAGCGGCGCGGGGCACGCGGGCGCGGGGGAGACCAGCCCGGCTAGAGTGCCTCAGGCCGCGGGAGAGACTCACCTGAGACTGCCGGGCGCGCTGGGCACGCGGCTGAGCGGCGCGGGGCACGCGGGCGCGGGGGAGACCAGCCCGGCTAGAGTGCCTCAGGCCGCGGGAGAGACTCACCTGAGACTGCCGGGCGCGCTGGGCACGCGGCTGAGCGGCGCGGGGCGCGCGGGCGCGGGGGAGACCAGCGACTGCGTCATCGGATCTTCGTCATCGCGGGAGACTACGCCGAGGTCGCGAAGACGAACTGAGCCACGGCGACCGCTGAGGACAGAATACACAATAAAAAAACGGTCCATAATCTCTGCTTTCGGCAAAATAATATAGCTTTACATTCTTTCACATCATATTAAGATATAACATAACGGCGTCATCCACACACAATTTAGCATTTGTTGGCACGAACTCAAAGGTTCGGTGACTCGTTTTTTTGTCGTACCATCCAGACGTGGAACGCCCTTCCAGCACATGTGTTTCCTTCCTCTTATAGTCCCGGGTTCTTCAAGCGGGGTGTGAAAAGGCATTTCTGCAGGCCTTCAAGGTAAGGATGGTCAGCAAACGTGGAAATGTAGACAAATGTGGTAAATGGGCGCTTATGTTACGGAAACCAGCACTTCGTCTAATAAGATTCTGCTGAATTGCTTAGTTCTCCCAAATGTGTAAGTTTAATCGTGCTAATGTTCTTGCTGCAAATTGGTCGGCGTTTTGTTTATCTTCAAACAACCCGATTGTTATGGGAACATTTTTTTTTTCTTATATCTTTTATTCATACCTTTTTTAAGTAACTAATTTGAATGTTTTGTTGATCTTGCCGGTAGTTAATTTTTATTAATTTTTAAACATTGCGAACTCATGACGTCACTTCATCACTTAGTGTTACCACATGTGTGGTAGCGAATGGCTATTTTAAGTCCTACCAACCCGTCTGGGCACTGGGTGTAAATGAATGTACGTATTATTAAAAATAACTTTGTGGAAAAATATTTTTCATCTGGGGGAATTTAAAATCTGCTATCTGGAAATACCAGTATTACCATGCAGTAGAATCACCTAGCTAAAAATCTCACGTATCATACAGATCGCGGCATTTGATTGGTTGATGGAAAGATTATCAACCAATCACGTGAAAGGACGTTCATACGACCCATGGGTTTCAATTGTGAGATGTCAATTTGATTACCGTCAAGAGTCCATAAGAACCTTAATGTACTCTTTGCGTACGTTGGCAATCTGGGGTCAAATAAATGACCCCAGATTGTTAACGTATTTCATTAAAAATATCCTAGATCCTTTGCCTTCAAAAAGGTTAAATATTAAAATAAGGTATAAAATACAAATACCTTGAAATGTTTTTTAGGACACGTTTGATTTTTTTTACTATACCTATTTTAATAAAAATAATTAAATAAATTTAGCACCAGCTATTAAAAAGTCAGTCAAATGAATGACATTGACATTTCAGCGGACATCCAGTTTTTATTTATGATTGAAAAAAGCAAAGGGATAACCACTTTACAGTCACCTCGTTTTGGTTCGGTAAACAGTATGAGTACGAATAAAACCACAACTCACGAAACACAAAAAACGTATATTAATTAAGCATAATAGACCATGCTTTATTAATTTATATTAATCAACAAGGCTATTTTATTGGAGTAAATTTATCACAGCGAATGGCTACAAGCCACTGGTTAATCGGTATTTATCTCCCGTAGGAAACTTATGCCCTCCTGATTTATTTGCACACATAAGCACTGCACAACACTATGTATGGCCTTTAAGAAAACAATATTCCTATAGTAATGTTAATAAGAATAAATAAACTAAAAAAAATATCGAAAAATACGAAAAGTGTATGTATTTGACAGTTGATTAAACCTAAAGCTACAGTGCTGCCATCTCAGCAGGCCATTTCAGAAAACCCTCATTGAAACTATAAAAAGCGTTGTAGAAGATAATAACTATATTTATCTGTAGATTCTTTAGTTTTAATTATATTTAAGCACCTTATTTAAACTCGATTCATTCATATGTTTATTTTTGTTTTAAAAACTTGTTACACCAATGTTATGAACAAACAAAATGTTAGAAACAATGGAATAAAAAATAAATACTTTTATCTTCGTTTTGAAAACCCCGCCAACTTCTAGATTTTCGTTCATGAGAAAATTAAAAATTATTCAAAAGTAATTTTATTACCGTAATAACGTTAGGTCTCTTGGCATTTTGCATCTAAGACACCCCTATGTAAAATATAACCCGCAAGTTTGCAGTTAACTATCAGCGATGGAAACATTATTATAATGTTTGGGCTGTGTTCCAAAACAAGTGGAACTTCACACTGAGGAGTGAAAATCACTCGAACCCGTTCTAAAACGACCCCGAGTGAAATTGAAGATGACCGAGCTGTAACCTGACAGTTTCCCAGTTGTTTCGGAACGGGTTCGGGTGGCGTTCATCACTCTGACAAGTGCGAATTCTAGCGGTGCCTGAAGCCCGATGAAATTCACCTGACAGCTGTCAGACGAAGGTTTTGCTCGTTTTGTCTCTCTCTATTCGACGAGAGTGAAAATCCCTCGGCGAAAAGCAATTTGGAACGGGCCCTTGGTTGTTGCTGATTATTTTGTCCACCACCATCGAGTTATGACTGTGTTATTTGTAAGTTTTGAAAATGTATACCTGACTGCGTTTATCGAGATATGAATAAAGTATTGTAACGAACTCACGTATTTCTTTGGAATGGGGAGTTAAAGTTGTCGTCGGGCGGCGAGGTTGGCGCCGTCACCACTTCACGCGCACCGTTCATTTGCTGTCGGTGTACTTGCTCTATAAGGGTGCTGTTGAATAAAATACATTGGATGAGTAACTTAGAGTATATCTTCAGCTGCATCACTTGCTGATTTGCTGGTTACCATACCTGTCTGTAGGCGAGACAGCGCGCGTGGAGGTGCCTGAAGAGACGTGCGCGAGCAGCGCGCTCAGTGCGTGCGCCGGCACCGCGCAGCCCCACGGGTTCAGGTTCTGATCCCCGGCCGCGCGGAGGGCGCTGGCGGCGCGCTCGGAGTTCTCTTCCAGCTGTGATCAAAGCAATAAATTATTAATTTCTGACATTATCACCCATAAAAGAAATAAACCTAAAAACGATTTGCTAATGTAACGATTGCGCAGTTAAAACCTGCGGCCACAATTCCTTCTTAATAAAAATGACAAACTTTGGAGCTGATATCCGCACTACAAAGCCTTGTATCGAAGCGTTGAGATGCTGGACCGTCAAAATGATGTTGAGTTGGTTCCCTCTTATATTTGCTGCGATCCGATTAGAGTCACAAGTGATTTCAGTGCACAAACGAGTCCTGCGTCCCGCAATAGCGGTATCGATTTTTATTCGATAAACGATATACAATAATACTAACAATATCTGACAACAAATAATTAAAAGATATTCAGATTGTATGATGATAATTCACGGACCCATTCACGGTTTAAATGCTGAAAATTAAATGCCAGTTACTTTACCTCTTTCAGCTGCGCGTTGGTGAGCTGCAGCAGACTACGGTTCCTAGCAGCCTCTTGCGCGTGCTGGAGAGTCAAAGCCGCCATGCGCTCCAGCGCGTAGCGCCCGGCCTCCACAGACGTTATGAACTCTAGAAGATGTGGGAGCTCGTTCTCTTCGTTTTCTTCCTGTTATAAAATAAACCGTTCAATTAAAATATTGTTAGCATTTCTACTACCCAACCCGCTGATCCTCTAACTTGCTAATTCATTGCTAGTCGTTGCTTTAGAAAGCCAACCAGTCAGTGATCATGTAGTATTCGAAAAAACGCGACTTCAGTGTAATTACAGTTGAGGACGCTGGAAACAGAATGATCTGAGTGATATGTTTACTAATAATGAGTTAGTTACATACCATAGAAAAATCATAACTTTTTTAACCAATAATGCCTCCGTGGCAGAGTGGTTCCAGAGTTTGGCCCAAAAACTCAGAGGTCCTGGGTTCAATTCCCAGGTCGGGCAAAGTGTGGCATAGCCCGGGTTTGTGATCACCAACCCGCATTTGACAAGTGTGGTGATTAAGCCAATACCTATCCCCTGTGGCAATGACTTGATTTCAAAGATGGAGGCCTTTGCCCAGCAGTGGGACAGTATATAGGCTAATTACTTTACTTTTTTTTAACCAATATTTTTTTCCTTAGGGTATGTAAATAATGAAAAGCTGATATATTTCTAATAAGAAAGCTTAACGAATTTCTTTAATTTCCTAAAATTATACTTTTGTACCCTAGAATCCGAGATCATTCTGGTTCTAGTGTATTCAGTTCCGCCACGGGCACGGAGTCAGCATTTGCGGGGCGGGAGCGGCGGCAGGTGTATTGCATTTTATTCAATGCATAGATATGGGACTGGACTCGAAGGCAGTGGCACGGGCGAGAGGCGGGCTCATAGGTCGGGTCTCTGCCGCGCCGCTGCCGCTCCCGTTGACTTCGCGACCGAAGCCTTAGTGACTATCTCTTAACTGCTCATGGCAGCTGTCACTCACCTCTAGCTGCATGATCTGCGCCTGAGTGTCAGCGATGGCGGCCCGCAGGTAGTGCAGCAGCTGCTCCGTGTCCGGCTCGCGGCAGTCCCGCGCGGCGCGCGTGGCGCGGTCGCGCTGGCGCAGCTGCCGCTCCAGCGCGTGCTCCAGCTCCGCGAGCGTGGTCCGCGCGGCGCACGCGCGGGACACCCAGCATTCCAGCTTGGACCACGCCTCGCGGCAGGCCGCTTGGCTGTTCTTGCGGTTGCGATCTGGTAATGATAACGGTTTACTTTAAGTAGATTCTTGAAAATTTTGCGATACCAAAACTTCTTGCAATATCTTTACTACATCGTTTAAAACTAGTTCATTTCGCCGATCGTTCAATTCGATCTTTCTGACTACGCAACTGATTTTAATGCAGTTTTCATTAATAGACACAGTGATTCAAGAGGAAGTTTTATATGCTTAACAGATGCATATTAAAGTGGAGAAAACAAAGTCAAACAGTCAAATACCTGCTTTTTTTTTGTGTGCTTACCATGTAACCTGCCCGCAGCACGACTGCTTAATTTATCACGATGTCCTCGCCTTAGTAGAGAGACTTCTTCCTGTTTCCTTCGTAAAACCTGTACAAAACACAGAAGTAAATTCCATAAATAGGTAGTTGTTAACCGAAGTAAAAAAACAATATAAAACCTTATCATCATTTACCTGTTCTTTGAGCTTCGTTTCTGCCTCCAATGACCTAATAAGGTTTGCATTCTTCCGCGATTCTTTGCGGAGTTGGGCCACCTGTTATTGGACAAAAAATCATATTGATTAAACAATATCTAAAGTTTAGCAGCAAAATAAACATAACTTATTGTGTTCTTACCTCTTTGGCTCTTACTGCTTCAGCTTGAGCGTGTCGTTTTGCTTCCGTACGCATTCTTTGCACTAATTTTACCTATAACAAAGATAAAATTATTGATACTTACGTAATACTTTTAAAATTATTGCTAAAAGTAGATTTTTATTGTTTCTGCTTTCACAATGTCATATTTTGGATTGAATTACTAAAGTAAAATCAACTTGGTCTGGGTAAGGAAGAGGTACACGAAATATGTATTTTTTCTTTGATGTGCCTAAAATAATGATGGAATAACTGCATGATAAATGCACAGTTCGTTCTTCGTGTTCGTGACATCGCAGACAAGCTGCAGGAGTGCCGCCTTCGTTGGTATGGTCATGTCTCACGGAGATCGGCAAACTACGTGGGCAACAAATGTCTGGCCATGCCGCCCCCGCCAGGTACCGGTAGAAGAGGTTGACCCAAGAAGCGGTGGCTCGACGACGTTAAAGGTGACTTGCGTGCCAACAGACTCACCACTGAGGATGCACAAGACTGCGCGAAGTGGGCCAAGAAAATAAGAAAGGCGGACCCTGGGACCCCACACTCGTCTGGGTTCACAACCGGGATAGGCCGCACGGATGATGATGATAATGATGATGAATGATAATGGACACCTTGCGGACGTCGCAGTTCGCGCAACACAGTTGACACGCGCCAACCATACTCGTCTCAACTGTTAAGCTAGCTGGCACACAGTCAGTCAGTCAGTCAGTATGCTACAGTACCTTGTCCCGCTTCATGTTCTGCAGCTCGTTCCTGAGCGCGAGTATCTGCGTCTGCGTGTGTTGCTGCGAGCGCTGCAGGCGCGTGTGCTCGCGCTGCGCCGCTTGCAGACGTCGCAGTTCGCGCGACATGGTCGAAACGCGACGCTCATATTCGTCTTTGACGCGTTTTAGCTTTTCGCTCGGCGGGGATGCTTGGGCCGCTGAAAGAAATGGTTGATCAACAACGTCGTTAAAAATGTTAAGAAGCTGACGAAAAAAAGAAGCCGTGCTTCAGTAAGACGTATTGTCTCGTCTCAATTCTTTAGTACTGTCTTCTTTAGTCAACAAACAAACATTAGTAAACAAGGCGGTTGCAAACACACTTGTCACTGGCGAGCTTGTGGTGCAAAAAATATCATAAATGAGATTGTAATTGATGACATTGCAATTGGCGAATGAGGCTTTTCGTATACGAGTATGGACGTTGAATAGGCGTATTAAGTTGACTACGATATTATTCACATTCATTTTAATTTTCACGATGTTTATCGACTAGGTGCACTGATAAATTATGTACGATATTATCACCTAATTGACAAACTTACCTAGCGAAGAGAGTACTTTATCCCGTTCCTCATTGGTAGCTTTAATCTGGTGGTGCAAAGTGTCCAGGCGTTGCTCGTAATGCTGGCGCAGTGACGTCAGCCGGCGCTGCGAGATCTCCAGCTGATCGATGAGGCGCGCTTTGGTGTCAATGTCTTCGCTTAGGGCTGCTAGTTGTGCGGAGAGGTCGCGTTGTCCTGGACGAATAACCAAAGTAGTTAAGTCAAGATACAACCAATCTGTCTGTCGAAATGCTGAAGGAGAAGTATAACATCTACCTACTTATCTAGTTGGGGTGTTGCCTTAAAGCGACAGTGATATTGATTATTCAACATTTTGGAGACTTATTATACGTGCTCATATCATATATCAGGTATACATGTATCAGGACTACGCAAATGTTCTTGAGGGTATATTTTTAATTTGAGTCTTTTGAAGTTGTTAATTTTTTGAACAAAACTGAGTTTAGCCGCAACATGTGATAAGGCAATGTCGTGATGATTATGATCTAGAAATAAATACAAAGTATATCCGAGTGGAGCTGCTGTCGCTTCATAAAAACTTGTGTGTGTGTGTTGACAACCGGCGTAAGATCAAGTAAGTAAAGTTGTGTTTGGCATGTAATGCAGCGCCCTCGGACGGCATGAAACGAAAAGACCAATTTCTTTAAGATTTTAACTTATAGATATCTAAAGCCAGTGGTCTACCTTTAGTTTCCTCATCCTCCGCATCAGAATCCTCCGCGTCCTGTTCATCGGAGGGCTCGGAGTCGTCCGCGCTCTCGCCCTCCGCGCGCTCTCGCTCTCCCATGGGGCGCTCGTCGCGCTCGTCTCGCTCTGCGGCGCTCGTCATGCTCTCGCTCATTTCTAGCTTGCGCTGGAACTCTAGTTCGCCCATGCTGCGGGCTAGGAGCTCTTTTTCCTGAAGGAAAAAAAAACACTTTTAGTAAAAGCTGCGATTTTAATCCTCGAAGCCGACAGAAAGTCAATAGAACGCCATAATTGGCTTTGTATTGACCGCACTGCAATGTTTAAAATACATCAACATTCAAAAGCTGCGCACAGGCATTTCGCCCATTGGCGGGGACTAAAAAAAACCGCGTACCCAGAGCCTACTGGCTGCGCGGTTTTTCTTTCCACTACGTTTGCATTGACAGTATAGTAACCGGCAAACTTCTTGAGCAAATGACCTTGACTGCGCAGAACCGAATTTTAGGTGTCATGGGTGGTGAAGGCGGGGCGCGACGGCGGGGGGCATCGTATCGAGCGCGCTATTGGTAGATCAGTCGACCTTCGTCTCCCGCGTTGACCTACGTCCCGCCTCTACCTTCGTCCGTCTACGTCTTCCCAAATACACTTGCGTGCAGTGAAAAGTACTTTGTTGTTGTTGTAGACGTTTTTTTTGTTATAATTTTTTGTTGACTTTGTTGTTATTCTTATTGTTACTGTTATTGTTATTTGTTGCGATTCTGAGGATTGTTTTTAAATGAATAATATGCCGCGACAACCTAATGTGGTATTAAAACGACAAGCCAGAAAAATGGTATACGACGTATATTGCTTCTTGAAGAAACAGGGCAAAAATGACATGGAAACGCTGAAACAGACTTCGGAGGCTACAAAAACATCTGTTAGTACTGTCAGGCGAATTATTAATGAAGCTAAGTTTCACAGTTAAAAAAAAGAGTATCTATTTTTTTGCACGTAAGTGTACAATGCGCGAACTTTCCCCCACTACGACTACAAATGCTCAAGAAGTTTGCCGGGTACTATATACGATTTTATTGGTCGTACCGTTTGTGGTGAAATTAACCGACACAACCCGCCAAAAAACAAGGATTTGTTTTCGCAGTTTGGCATTTTTCCTTAGTTTACGGGAATGAGGTATTATAGACTAGCAATTGATCGCGATCTCAGTTGAAACTGCGTTGTTGTAGTCTCCGATATCGTGGCAAGCATGCCTGTTTGCGGGGTACTCTAATGGTACAGTCAACAGCAGAAGTAAGTGATAATTCAACGTGCTAAAATTGATGATTTAAAAAAACCATAAAACTTATTAAACTACTAACATTTGTATTAAATGAGACATTTCATTCATTTTGATGGATATATGCAGCTTGTGATAATTTTTTAACGTATTTTTCATTCTTAGAAACAAATTGGAAGTTTGTTCAATCATCATTTACATTTGCTTTTGACTGTACCTATCGGACATCGCATACACAGACAGAAGCAAAATGTTCCACTACCTAAGTAAGAATGATGGAAGTGGTGCTTCCTTACCACATCATGCCAGGTGTTATTTTTTCAATAAAACTTTTTCTTATTAGTTATAGAAAAGTTGATTGTATACGCTCCTAACGCTCATTACCTATTATTACAATAGTGTTTCAACTATGTTCAAACGATTTCTCAGTAAGTGAAATGTATATTTTTTTTATGAGAAATAAAGTTCTTCTAAACCTTAGCTACTTTCCAAACCTTGTAGAGTTCCTTCTTGGCATCATCGATGACCGACGAAGTATCGTGCACGGACTCGTGCCGCGCGCGGCCGACCTTCTGCTCGCGGCGGCGGCTCGCCTCGTGCAGCGCGGTCGCTTCCATCAGCTGGGCGCGCAGGTCTTCTATCTCGCTTACGTAGCCCTGCGTTGAAAGAGAAAAACTGTTCTCTAAAAAAATAATGACGTTACAAACTTGGAAGCCGAAGAATTTGAACTGGATGTGGGAAATATGAGCAATGATATTCTCTAGAGGGCATATTGATTCTAAGAACATTTTGTCTCCTTCATTAGCTAAAAAAAATTTCAATGGCGAAGCAATAGAAAACGGGCGGTTCTATCATTGCAAATATATTATTGGCGGGTTGACGAGCTCAGGGTTTTCGCGACGCTACGCTACTTTTTTTTTTTTTTTATGTAATAGGGAGCAAACGAGCTAGAAGGTCACCTGATGGAGAGTGATCACCTCCGCCCAAGGACAACTGCAACACCAGAGGTGTCACCGATGCGTTGCTTGCCTTTTAGATGGTTGGGGCTACCGGGGCTCATGCTGACCTGCACGAAACACAGAGAGTAATCTCTGCTTCACGCTGGTATTTTGCAGGAGTGTGGTATTGCACCGGTTGAGCCAGCCCATTTATGAGCTCCAGTTAGACTGTAGCTAGGCTCTACCACATAAGCTTCTTTCACTTTACATACTTCCTGTTTTTAATGTGGTGAAGCACCCGTGCTTGTGAAGGCCTGTTGAGCTTTAAGGCTCGGGTATCATCAGAGGCGTTAAATCAAGCTACATCAACGGTCCATAAAGTGGTCAGCCCCCCGATTCAGAACGAAGTTATCGACCGATTCGGTAAATTTGTTTTAATTATGGTAAATTACCTACAGAACGGTAGCATGCAATAGCCAAAGGCCTTTAGTTTGTGTGTAACAAATAATACGGACATATCCCATACTAGAAAGATGATTCAAAAATAAAAGAAAATAATAACTTTGTTCTGAATCGGGGCTGATACCTAATTGCAAGATTTAGAGAGAATTTGATAAACTATAAAAAAGCAGATGCCAAGATAATAATACCAGTGTTACTTGTCTAGAACAGGTTCTTAGAAGATGAACTTACCTGAACCAAAGCAGTGAGAGAACAATCCCCAGCATCAGGACTGCCATCCTTCGGCGCCCAGTTGGCCAGCGCCTTCTCGGCCACCAGCTCGCTGTTCCTGGCGGACAGCTGCTCGATGGTGCCCTGCATGGCTTTGACGCGGCGCCTCAGCGCTTCCGCTTCGCCGGTCAGGATTGCGTTCTCTTGCACCACGTCGCTCCAGCCTTCTTCGCCGTTTTCGGATATTACGCGTTTGCCCTGCGTGCAGAAACATTACTCATGGATACTTAAATGTACTGAGGACACGTAGAATACTCCTTATTTTAAATTTATTTACATAAACTATGATAACGAGGAACACTCAACAGGTATCCTGTCAGAATACCAGCGTCTCTGCAGTCTCGTACTGCAGCGACACATGCTAACGCAGGGTCCTGATTGGCCTGTTTTAATTTTAATGTAATATTTTGATCTTTTATTTTTTTTAATAATATCTCAAGGGGCAATAAATGATTTTTCTTCTTCTTCTTTCTTCATTTTCATAACGTCATATTCGCAAAAAAAATATCGTCAATTTGGGTATTCAGAGGCTATTGACTAGTTCTGGTAAACAGAATTCATAGAGGCCGTAATTCGCTAAGCTGACTTTTATAGCCTAGAAATTTCAGAATCAGTAACATACCTGTTTGTACTCAGCCAGCTCGAGCTGCAGCCTGGCCACCTCCTGCCGCAGCTGGTGGATGGTCCGCGAGGTGAGGTCCTGGTTCACGACGCAGCGGTTCTTGATGTTGCGCGCGCGGTTCGCGTACTTCAGCGTGTTCAGGGTCTCCATGAAGTCGCGGTCGCTCGGGGACACGCACGCTATCATTACTGTGTTGCTGTTGCCTGGTTAATGAAAAAAAGCATTTGAATATCTAGTTTATATAAAAAGTAGAAAATTACATTCTTGAAAACAAAAAGAGGTTAGAACCACGGGTCAAGTTTACGAAGTTTCGTGGAACTTTGGAAGGGTAGAACCTCAAAGTAGTATGATGAAAAGGTAGTTTGTACAATCAAATAAGGTTATTAGCGGCTCCTGCGCCGCGCCCGCGCGCCCTGCGCGGCGTGGCTAGCCGCTAGCCAGTCAGTCGCGGTTGCTTGCAGGGCTTACACCCAAATACGCTGTTTACGCGTATGCGCCTTATGCCATTACAAACTAGTATACCTACCATACGAAGTAAATGTAAAACAATATGTTATGGTATGAACAGTGATATTGTATGAACACATGTTAGTAAGTACACCTACCTAGAGGACTATTTCCAAATTACTTATTTTCTACTGGACAAATATGTATCTACCCACACCTGTGAATTTCTCATGTAAGTGACTGTATGGTTTTTAATGAGGAAATAAATATTCTTTAAACCTATTAGACTACCAAAAAATCAACATCGATTTCAAACGGTAAGTATGTTTTTTCAACCACTGAAAAATCACGTTACTGTGATCGACGAACGTGAGTAGGCTCCATAGCCTTGCTTTATCCCGGAAATTTTATATGACAGTATCTTCTGATAGGGAATATGTATATTGGGTGTTTTAACTGTTGAAAAGTTTGTAAATGCAGTCAAGTCAATCAACAATAACCCACACAGATAATTATAAAGCGGATATAGAATTTAACAGCCATATTATTATACCGAAAGGGGAGGTAAAATAGTTGTTTACCTCCAAGCGAATCCTGCAGAAGTCTCGTCAGTTTGGAATCCCGGTACGGCACGTGGAGTACTCTTCGGGACTTGTCGCCGAGGGCTGATATCACGTTGCCCAGTGCTAGGAGACCGCAGTTGATGGATATTCCCTCTTTGGCTCGTTCCCCAGTGGCTCCTAAGAAGATGGAAAAAAATATTGTTAGAAAACAAATAAAATCGGCCCTTGAGGATGTTGAGAGGGATCCCGCGTAATCCGCAAACCGAACGGCTGCTCTTACCACTACGCTAGCGAGACCACCATTGGATCTAGTGATTATTTCTAGTGTATGTTTAAGTTGCAAGCCAACGTAATTACATCAATGTTTTTTAAGAAAAGTACCTTTGAACATCCGAAAGAAATATAAATATCCCTGGACATTATTCCACACAGCGCCATCTAGCCCCAAAGTAAGCTAATTAAAGCTTGTGTTATGGGATACTAGACAACGGATAAACATACTTAAATACATTTTCTTTTGTAAATACATACTTATTATACATAGGAGACACCCAGCCCAGTACAAACAGACATGTTCATGCACACAAATGTTTGTACTGTGCGGGGATCGAACCCGCGACCTCTGGTGTAGTAGCCAACTTCTTAACCATTACACCAAGTCGGTCGTCAATAATATGTTCACAAATATTTAATCTTTCAGTAAAGATAAAATGTTCTAGTTCTCGATTCTAGATGAAATGCATTTGCATAGTCAAAGAAATATTAATAAATGGCTGTTATGCACATTTGCGCTAAACATTAGGCAATGGTGTAACTTAGTCAGTTTCAGCGACAGTCAGACATTTACTCGTCGTATATTTTATGAAATGTTCATTTAGGCGTTACTTAAATTAGGGATCATTGGGAATCAGTCATTCTAGTTCATTAGAGGGAAAAGTTCTTTGTCTCTGCAGTTTAGCAGTTACGAATGACTCCGTTTGGTGAATATGTCAAAACCGAACAATATTAGCCAATACAATCTACATTTTAAGTCTACGAGTATAATGCCTTTTTTAAAAACATATTTTCAATTCGGATTTCGTGACATTTGCGAGTAGGAAAAAATTATGCGATGCATTAGTCAAAACGATAGTTACTCAATGATACAATATTCATACAAGATATTTCAATGTGATAAGTTGTTTATTTCTTCGCAGATTTCAATCACCGTTGATTTGCATGCACCTTTCTATGTAAATAAGGAACAGTTATGTGGGCCAAGTTCACAATACACATAATGTTATGCAAAACTCGGCGTGTTTAGTATTCTCTTGTTGTTGTAAATAGTTTACATTCAACGTGTCTTCTCGCAACTTAAGGTATTTATGATTGCCTTTACTGTTCTCTTAACTAATTTATATTTGCCGCATGTGCAGTGACTCATTAGCCATTTGTTAGTGATCATACCTACCTACTAAGCCGTGAATTTGATTCCAGGCCAGGACATACATCCATGTGACGATTGGGGTTTGATCTTGCTTTTCACACCAAAAGCACAAGCCCTGCGTAGTTTGTTATGTGATGTCTTATGTAAAAATGGTCTAGAGATATTAAAGTTTATTTATTCAGCTACTTCAACATTCCTTTCATATTTAAGAGTTCTTAAGAACAGGTGAGATTGCAGCTAGGCATCCGATGTTGCGTACTGTTATATGGAAGCAACTAAAGCACGCAAGCAGTGGGGAATTAAAGAAATGTATAAATCACCTGTCCGTTTCAACCGCTCAGATCCCGCCAAGTCAACAAAATGGAACTTTGCAGTTAGCGTTTCATACTGCTCCGGCGCTTCAGTATCCACCTCTCTGTCTGTTGCTTCCTGGTCGGCTGCTAACCGCCTCTGACGCATAAGCAGCGTGAAGACCGCATGTGATCGAGATGATGAGGAGTTCATGTTCGTGGCTGCTGTTGTTCTTGCTAGGGCGCCAGCTCGCAAGGCTCCAAGTGCTTCTTTGATGCTGCGGACTGCTCGCATGGAGGCGCCTACTACACGAACGCCGCCGCAGCCGTCTTCTGTTATTCTTAGCGCACCCTGATTATACAAAAGAACGAATAGTAAGTGATGACAGGAAAAGTTGTTGAACTTTTGGGCAGCTTTCTTTGGTATGGACTGTGAACCATTTTTAAAATCATTCATGCTAGTTTTTTCGGTTTTGCATTGTGCTTTAAATAATACATACAACTTGAACATCTCAATGTCAAACTCCTCTTTATGTTAAGAGATTTGAAGAAACTACGAATAACTTTGTCGTCAGTTAACCTTAATTATAGATGATTAATATAACTTGTACAAAAAAGTAAGGCATAATTACTTCAAAAACCACGCACAGTCAATAATTTAACAAGTATCCTAATTAGATTTTTTGTCAAAGCAATTTGTGATATGCCTACGCATGTTATCTATGTACAATCAAGATCATATTTTTTTCAGGGCATCCAGGCTACATCTAATGAATAGAATACAATAGAATATCATTTATTTCACGCCACAAATTACATTTATTATGCCTTTTCCTGTTTTTAGATCCCCAGAGATATTTGTTATTGTTCCCGTTTCTATCAATTAGCGGACATGACATAGGCATGCATTATTAGTTGCGATATCACTTTTGCGTCCGATTATCCCCGCGCTGACGATAACACGGTCGAACGCCGCTGTACCTAGCCACTAATTAAAATATCCCTCGCCCACTCTGTATGACGGTTCTATTTTCTATAGCCTTGGGTTTTCAATCTGGTAGCTGCGATTATTTGTTTTCTCACTCGCTTGGCTGACCGCACTAATTAGGCAGCTAATAAAGGAAGTTTCTATGATAGTGGCAGTGGTGTTTTGATCGGAAACCATTAGATAATCTGTGGAACTTGCTTGTTATCAGACATGTGCACCATAGTACCTAGTTACAGTAGTTACCTAATTCAGCATTCAGCGCCATTCATTTCTGAAAACGGTACACGTACTTTTAGTTAATCGATAGCTACATTGAACAGGTCTATGAACTGCGCTTGCACAGAGAGTAAAGTAAAATCATTTACCTTACTTTACACAGGATAATAGACAGACAGATGGACCTGCTCCCGCGCGGCTTCAGCGCCAGTTGCCCCCCGTGAAGAGATCGCGGTACTATCCAGACTCAATTACCCTTACTCGTTCTTACCTTAGCGAACGGTTCCTTAGCGGGGTCGAGCGAGTCCACATTATCCTCATTGTACAGCTCTATGAACTGCGCTTGAACAGAGAACTCCAGCGGCAGGTGGCCCTGCTAGCGCGCGGCCTCGGCACGCTCTTCGGCTTCCGTGAAGAGGTCGCGGTATAACCCTTAGTCCTTCCTACCATAGCAAATGGACCCTCAGCGGGGTCGAGCAAGTCCACAATATCCTCATTGTACAGCTCTATGAACTGTGCTTGAATATAGAACTCCGGCGGCAGGTGGCCCTGCTCCCGCGCGGCTTCGGCACGCTCGTCGGCTCCCGTGAAGAGGTCGCGGTATAACCCTTCCTACCCTAGCAACTGGATCCGCAGCGGGGTCGAGCAAGTCCACAATATCTTCATTGTACAGCTCTATGAACTGCGCTTGAACAGAGAACTCCGGCTACAGGTGGCCTTGCTCCCACGCGGCTTCGGCGCGCTCGTCGTCTCCCGTGAAGAGGTCGCGGTATAACCTTAGTCCTTTTTACCTTAGCGAACGGATCCTTAGCAGGGTCGAGCAAGTCCACAATATCCTCATTGTAAAGCTCTATGAACTGCGCTTGCACAGAGAACTCCGGCGGCAGGTGGCCTTGCTCCCGCGCGGCTTCGGCGCGCTCGTCGGCTCCCGTGAAGAGGTCGCGGATAGCGCGCGGAATGATCCCGCGTCGGTTTTCGTCGCCGTCGCCCTCGCCTTCCCAGCCGCTGCCCATCGTGTATGTCTTTCCTGAGCCAGTCTGTAAAGATGAAATAAATAACGTTAGGAACTTGCAACAGAAAATAAAACTAGGCAGTAAAGACATATTATATTGGCCATAGCAAAGGCCGCCATCTTCGAAGACACGCTAGCGAAATAGGGTTTAGGTAATGATCACAAATCTGGGATACGTTCCGAATATCTAAAAAATTGGCTGCGTTAGCATTTATTCTGGTAGTGTCATCATGATATAGCTCGCCTAAAACTTTAGTACAATGTTAAAATAAATATTGTTTGAAGTGGTCATAGAAACCCTGAAAGGGCATGCCAAATTATCTCTTTATGGCAAAGTACTCAAATTATCAGTGATTTTTTAATTGCTGAATTTACGACAGATTTTCATCTCTGCGGATCAAAATAAGGCAGCTCGTCAAATATAATGTCCTTTACATCATTCACGTGTGAACATTTGCCGAGAAGTAGGGCAATCATCGCCCCACACACCTAATTACAATCATAACGCTATTAAAAATCCCATTCAATTATCCTTCAATTACTTTGACCTGGAAATAAAAGGCCAGGTGTAGCTCTATAAAACTGAGGCAATCGTTACGGGTCTTGGTCATGCATATTCATAACTTCTCACATGAGCCCGAAGGCGGAGGCGTAACCTACTTGGTACCCGATGATTCAGCTTTTTTGTGTCTTATACGCCGTAAAGCCGCCCAAGTCTAATAGGCTTCTAACGTGACTTTTCGCAAACAATCGTGAAGGGTAGAAAGGTACTAGAGGTCATGTTGTGATGACGTGCTCGTTTGAAAAGTTGTCACAAAAAGGTCGGCTACCAGATTTAATTTAGCAGCTTTAGACCCTGCTCTTTCTAAAGTCAATAGGGCACCTGAAACATCACGACAAAGTCACAAGTCTTTCGCCTGTATCAAAGACGAAAAGGCAGAAGGTTGGAAGGGAGAAGGTCAGAAATAAAGGTTACTCAGCTCAGAATAAGGAAATGGATGGAACTATAATGTGGTAAGATCTACGCTGAAAGAACACAGCAATCAAAAAGAAGAGTCCTTGCTCAACTTCGATCTGTTTGAACTTTCGCCCAGTTCTGGATTCGGTGGGCGTGAATGACGTCAAGGTTCCCACGGTCACGCCTAGTGGACCTACCGAATTCACTTTCTAACTCGTGACTTGGTATCACGCGTTCTTTCTAATGTTGATGTCTGCAGTAATGTAATCTTGTTTCCGTTAAGCAGATACATGAAAGTAATAGTTTCTGCATTACCGAATACAGAACTGGTGTATTTGAGTGAGCACGACACTCTTAGACTCACATAAGTTTAATACGATACAAGTTACATACGATCGCAACAAAGGTAATTTCCTAACTGATATTTTTCGTTTAACTTTATACAGTAGTCTATAGAACAATCTAAAAAAACTGATCATGTAAGCAAACAGCCCTTGACACGTACCGATGTCCTATGAACGCAGTATGACGGACTTTTACTATCATTATGTTGGATGTCGTTCTTATGACATTCTGATCGGCAAATAATGGTGTTGGCATTAACTGAAATGGCAGTGAGTAACTACGATCAATACTCCTTCTTTTAAATTCATGTTTGGTGACTAACACTTTAAGTGCTCCTTAAGACCAGTCGCTCCTCTCAAGATAGTCTTGACACAAGACTCGACTCATCAATGTCGGCTTCTGTTTAATTAGAAAATCGAAAGTTTGCCCGCTGTATTACAAATTAACAGTTTATTCATAGAAAGTGCACACAATTATCTTTTCGTCTTAATCATGACGTTAACTTGCATTTATGAAACGTATAATAATGTCATTTTATTCTTCAACTGAATAGTAGACTGTTAACCTAGGCTGTTTTTGTAATAAGAGACAGAAGACGAGCGAATGTAAACATTATGTAGTAATTTAAACACATGTAACAACAGTTTACTTGGGAAATGTGTATTGGTGGTGTCTTATATATGGCCTGTTAAAGAATTTAAAACGGTACGAGTCTGAGTCTGAGTTTTCTGTATCGGGCTTAGAAATACTATAACTTGAACATCTTTTCTAAATTTAAAATTAACCCCATGTCAAAAAGGTCTTTTTACAAATGGGATAGGGGCGCACGAGTCCTGTAGGTGAGGTAAGCGGTATGCGTGTAGACTGTAGAGCATGTTACTTCGTTAGTACTTTAGCATTTGCAAGGACGTTCAATAAGGGAGACATATAGCAAATAAAAACGTGTAACTGAAGTACGATTTACATCAAACGCGCCTCGGAGTGCAATATACAATGGTGAAGGAAACCGAAGCGAAATAACAGGAAGTAAAGTCCAAATTTGCATGGAATTTAAAACGTCCTGCATAATCCGCGCGCTGCCGGTCGGTGATCCAAGTTATATACAAATCTCAACCTTAGACTCTTCAAATATGGAGTAACTTTGATTGCTAATAGCAAAATGCGCTTCAACGCGAGCCGGTCAGTCTAAGCCGTACTTAAATTGTCCACCATTCCGCTAGTTGTATTTAATTGCCGCTTTAGAACGGCTAATGCGGATGCGAACGCGGCGGGATTAGCAACGCGGCACATAAATAAACATGGTCGGCGTCTATCGGTCTGCCTGACCGCCATCGTGACTGTACAGAGAAAATGAAACTATGAGTGGACTTGGAGTTTACAGCTAATGTCTGATAGGAGTCCTTTGAATTAGGCCTATCATAGGCCTATGTCTAACGGCTAGTGAAGATTATGATCTGTTAGAATAAGATACTTTCACCGATTTATACAACACGGATCAGTGGCATTCACTTTGATTGGTAAGTCTGATGGCCCTGACAGCAGCCTACAGAAAAATCTACAGCTGAAAGACATGAGAAAATGACATTTTATAATAACTGCATAGTCTGCATAAATTATAAAGTTGGATGTTAATTGTAAACTGGCTAAAAAGTTTAAGGAAGTTAATTTTCAAATTGATTTCTGGCATCCTTCCAACCTATTAGTAGACATTCTTCGTCGAGTAGTTCCCAAAACAAGTGTTAGAGTCGTAAGTGCTTTGATATTTCAGAAAACTCGTTTTTTAAAGAAGTATTGGAGAACTTTGACTTCTGTCTGGTTTTACAATCAAGGAAATTAAACGATAAATTGACCGCCCCTTCGCTGCCGGCCAGCGTTTTCTATTTAATAACTGGAATTGAAGCAACAATGTTCAGAGAGAGCTGTTCGCTCGTGCGGCACTAATCATAGCTATAATAAAGAAAATGCACACACGTGCGGGCTGCATAGGGGGTTCCAGCATTCTTTATTTATCACATTACAACACCTCTTTCAAGTGTGGGTTGTTTGCAGAAAACGAACATACTTAATATCTGAGGATGTTCAATGCTGGCACTACACCCCTGCAGTTTTTCAGCACGAAGGTAGGAAGCGTACAAGTTAGTTTTGTAAGTGAACCACCTGAAAAAAAAGAACGTGACCTGAACGTTCACCTGAAAGTGCCTGCACTTTCACAAATCAGGCTAGGCAACAGCACATTTTTGTGCTGTTTGTTTGACTTTCTTTCTTATTACTACGTAACGCAGTTCAACATGCATAAGACAATTTCTTTGATGATCCGAGTATTTTTTTTATAATCTAATGGAATAAGTGAGTTTGTTCAGTAATCAACTTCTTTACCTTTGATTTTATTAACCTTTTTGTTGTATTTTGTTTGTTAAGTCCGTTCATAGTAATCGGCCAAAACTGGTGTCTTAGTACTGAAGTGCATAGATTCAATGTAGTGGGTGGGAAATGAAAGGATTCGGTAAAAGATACATATATCTGTAGAGACGCCCTTTTCACGAATGCCGTTAAGGGTCATTATTTTTCGTTTAAATATAAAGTCTTACCTTCAAGATACTTGACAAAGTCACTCACAAGTACAATGAACTCCAAGCTAGACCGTACATGAGCCACAAGGGAGACATCTGCCGAGGAGGGTCTCGAGGGCTCTCAGGATGTCGGGGACATTTTTCTTCGCTATGCTCTTGTTGACCTACAGGCTCTACATTCATCCTCTACGCGAGGTAGATGGCATCTTACGACGCCGTGTTAGGGTGAAGTATCTTTCTTATCTCGAAATGTCATGTTTACAAGTTTTTCAACTTCTTATCCAAAAAAGAAACAATTTCAGTCTTTTTAATATAGTGGAAAGCTAAGTTAATTAGTAATTACCAAGTTGCACATTCTATCAAAATATACTCAAAGGGCTTCAAGAGAATTCTTCTCGTCAATCGTACAATGTTAATGCGTCACATAATGTAAACGCAGTATTGTTCACTTAATCGCCAATTAAGGTCATTACTTTTGAAACTAATTGAATTGATATCACACGCGTGGCTGCCATGAAGACCCAGGTAAGACCCCCATAGCCCACTGACCTACTTACTAATAGGATTGGCCTACATCCCGCAGGAAGAGAATGTGAAGATCAATCATCCAAGGAAATCGTTATTGAGCAGATATTTTACGGCTTTAGTCACACGTACCTTTACAGATCTGAAGTTTAGTGTGACCAAAAGCTGAATGATAACACAGCTGGCATAAGCTGAAACTTCGTTACAATGAATTCGCAGATTGTAGATGGGTGCAAATTGTAGTATTACAGGCAGATGCGGAAAGGACAAACATAACAATATGCAGAGTGATATGTTTGTGTTGTGGTTATACTTACATACTGATTTCCAATGAAACGAATAAAAAAAGTGTTTTATATAAATAGGAACCAAAAAGAATAACGGCTTAAGGAATCAGGCGGGTCACAAACCTGCAACTTTCGCAATTTTGCATTGTGAATGCAAAAAAAAACATTTCTTACAGCTTAATTTTATCGTTAATATTCGAATATTACTCCTGGAAGTGTGTTGCGTTGCTTTTACTATTTATGTCTGTAAGGTGTCTATTAACAAAATGGCATTATGTTAAGACACTAAAGTAATTTCAAAGTAAAGTAAGCAAATATGACATGCGATTGCGCAGAAATTAGTTAACCAGCGATGCGTAGTCACGGAGACTTGCAAGTTTGTTCAACAGTCTAAATGGCCGAAGCAAACAAGCTTCGCTCGCTGGTTTGCTTACTCATCGCCGCCGCTCACGATGCGAAGATGCAGGTAAACAGACGGGAGAATAGAGACGTTTCTCAAACGCGAAGCAACAGGCAAACCAACTTCTACGCGTGAACAGTTAGAAATGTGTAACACTAAAGTATGAAGTTTGAGCTAAGATCGACTTTACCAACTACCAACCCGCCGATACAACTAAAGTAGGCGTGTTTAGTGAGTAAATACAAAGATAACAACAATCTTAAAGAAGGTATTACAAGTATAATTAAGGTAGGTATACTCAGGCAGTCTAGATTTCTCTCTTGCCAGAAAAAGATAAATATAGAAAAATTCTGTAAATATAACGGGTGAGTTTTCAGGGATATGTTATACTCGGTAGGTGATGTGATGGAACAACTATCTAAGTGGAAATTAAGAGTTTTGTATTAACGTTTATTTTGAAAATTGAATACAAATTACAGAAATACGGTACTTTTACTTTTTACCTTGAAATTAAAGTTAGTTTTAACATTATTTTCACCCAGTGTTTCCAAATAACTTAGTAATCTAATAATTGAGTATGCCATATCATTATACTTCCGGTATATCTTAATAACTTGCATACATATCCATCAACACAACTTATTAATTAACATGGTCACCAATTTAACGATTTAGCACTTCCAATGAATGCTACCTATATTGGGTATGCAAATAAATAAGGACAATATTAAAATGTTGACACACGGGGCCAAGCTCAAGGTGGACTGACATAATCTCACATTTTAATAACGTGTTTAAACGCTACTTAGCGTGTTTATAACTAAATCCATGATTACGTAAGATTAGATTTCGCGCAGACGATAAAGGGCAGGTGACGAAAAATAAATAAACAGAGTAAAGTTTCCGCGCAGAGTTTATCAGTCTTTTGAAGTTCAAAATGACATATTCGTATCATATTATGATCATCCATCATGATGGACATGTTTGTTGATCACCATCACAAATAACGTCACAATGAAATTGTAATTGTTTATTTACTGAAATTTAAAATATACTAGGTTGGGGAAAAAGTATTTTCGCATATAGTATGTATGAACTTGTAATAAAATCTCTTTGACTATACTATTTGTACATGGCTAATTGTATTTGAAGTAGCTGATAACTGGTGATGAAAAGTGGATCACGTACGACAAGAACGTGCGAAAAAGGTCGTGGTCAAAGGCCGGTTAGGCTACACAGACTGTGGCGAAACCCGGGCTAACTTGCAACAAGGTGATGTGGTGTGTTTGGTGGGATTGAAAGGGCATCATCTGTTACCACCAGGCAGGACCATCGATTCTGAACTCTACTGCGAACAACTGATGAGATTAAAGCAAGAAGTTGAGGGAAAGCGGCCGGAATTGATCAACCGAAAAGGTGTGGTTTATCATCATGATAGCGCTAGTAGACCTCACACATCTTTAGCCACTCAGCAAAAATTAAGAGAGTTTGGCTGGGAGGTGTTAATGCATCCGCCGTATAGTCCTAACCATGCACCTTCATATTTCCACCTGTTTTGGTCTCTTCAGAATTCTTTAGGCAGTTTAACATCACGAGAGGACTGCCAAAACCACTTGTCGCGGTATTTTGATCAGAAGCCTCAACATTCCTATAGCAATGGGATCATGTCTCTACCTACAAGATGGCAAAAAGTAATCGAACAAAATGGCACCTACATACTTTAGTTAAATGTAAATAAACTATTTAAATAAATGTTTTGAATTTTCTTAAAAAATGCGAAGAAACTTTTCCCCAACCTATTATATTCCAACACTACGTACTTTGTCACGTTACGTACAAGTCATCGTGCCTACTTCGCCGCAGGTAGTGAAAAAAACCTGCCACCAGTCATCCCCAGCTCAAGAGTTTAAATTGTAGTATACTGTGAGAGCTTATCTTAGGCAGGCGGTGTTACGAGCAACTTGTAGTTTTCTGTACGAACTCTATATTGGTCGTGGCTTGATAGCACACTGCACACGTGTAAGGATATCCAGAGATATTATTCGTATTTGTTGTTTTTTTCTTCTAAATCGTGCTTATATCAAGATAATAAGTAACCGCAGCAGTTTTCACTTACCTATTTCTTTTGTCTTTTTTTAAAATCGATCATATTTTCTGGCCGATATGACGTGACGTCACAAGGCGTGCAAAGTATTGTTAATTCTGATGTCACCACGCAAAATAATAAACCATGGCACGGAACTACTCTCAAGATTTAACCTTCAATCGTGTACGCGTAATTTGTAATATTACTAATCACACAATGTCAACAATTTAATGTCTTGTGATGTTTTCTTAAACTACATCATTAAGAATATTTTGCAATGAAATTTTGTTTGAGCTATACTAACTATTATCCTTATATTTTTTATGTGGACTTACAAATCTTAAAATCGAATTATCCAAAGAAAAGTATAATGAAAAACTGCCATGAATAATAAAGTAAAGAAATAAAATAACTCTACCACTGGTGTCCGACTATTGATTTTTCAATAAGTAGAACTGGCAAGAAACTCAGTATAGTTACTGTTTTGATCATCATAAAAAATAAGGTCATTATAATAATAGCTAAATAAATTAAACATAGAGCAGGAAGCTTATAACAAAAACACCAGTGCCCCTCAAAACCCTTTGCTTGCTGCAACATTTGTCAAAAATAAATAAACATTAATGTATATTTGCTAAACAATATTTTAAGTAACAATTACTTGAGTAGTTCATTAGTCAATCCTCATAGCCTATTTTAAATGAGATAACACAGTAACTATTATTATCCCCAACATGTTAGGCGCCAAAACCTCGTTATCATTAAACACATAGCCATACTAATCTCGCAGATAAATAGTGCAGGTACGTACACGTCGAGTACATGGCCGTGAGCACACACAATTTCATACAAAGCACAGTCAGAGAGGACATAACTATGCCAAAAATCCATAAAGAGGGAAACTACAGAAAAATAAACAAGTTTAACATAAAAATTCGTGGTTTATATTTGCTTTAGCTATCAAGGGACCTAATCCGCCATACTTACGAAATTTTGTTGGAAACCTTCAGAAATATAATTTAATTAAGCATCTGTTCAGACCACCACCAGGGGTAAATGATATATAGTTTTGTCTCTCAAAATCATTGCCATTGCATAAAGTTGTACTAATATCTAAACAGAACGCAAATCATTTCGGCGCATTCATTACACCAGTAGCCGTAATCGATAGCGCCAATCGATATGCCTTATCGTCTCCCACTTTACCTATTCTCTGATTGATTACATAAAGATAAAATGATTTCTAAATAACTAATAAAACGTTATCTAGTAAGGTGTTCTTAAAGTTAGCTTCCGAGGTTAAATATTCGATAATTGCATTATTTATCTAGCCCTTAAGGATCAGAAAAATGACACACGAAATAGTTACACCACCATCAAGTGTTTCCAGTTTTTTAGTTTCAATTATTCTTTTAAGAAGAATTTGGGTTTTTTTTAAAGGCTGCCTACTGCTGTAATAAAGTTCAAATAGTTAATAACAAATGTAAAAGTCTTAATCTCATTTTTAATACTTTACAAGGTTACGGATGAACCTAGGCTGTTAATTTCATTTTAATAGGCCCATTTTTGGTGATTTGTCGTAAGCCTAAGATAATGATGAGAAAATTCGTCGTAGAATATACAAAAATTTAAATAAATACGAGAATGACCGAATAACTACTATTCCAGTTCAATAACCCCAATAATCTAGAGATGACACTAATATGTGTCCAAGTTATGATGATAAATTTAAAGTCATACATGTTGTGAAAGTAAAAAGACGAAGCTCCAATTACTCGGGAGCCAATTAATTAACTAATTTAATGTCATCATAAATTGCGTTTCAAATGCAGCGCGTATCATCTAGTCCGTTACTGATAAATGTTTATTAAAGAAATAAACAGTTTATTGAATTTCGTAAATTGACATGATTAAGTAGATACTCTACTCGTACACATAAATATTAGTCACTATTTGTTTGCGTTTAGAGCAGTGGTTAAGAGCCGTTCAGTTGAGGACGTGAAGGGTAGCGGTTTTAATTCGCATGTTTTGAGTTATTTAATAATCGAGTTGACTACTGCGAACTGTCTATTGGACAAACAAAATCCGTAACACTACCAAAAATGGATTTCAAGTCCTGACCTAAGACAGGGTCCTCACAATCCGTTTATGTCTGAGCAAATGAATCAGCATGCACAAACAAACATCACAACGGGTTGAGCAGAGTATACATTTGCGAGTAGTAGCCGTGATGCTCAAATATGAAATGAAAATATTTCATTTCATATTACAAAATATTTCGGCAGCGGCAGCGTGTCAAGCCAAGTTCAAACTAACAGAACTGCCGAGCAACACCGTGTGTAATATTACACGTGTTACACCGTGTGTAATCACTGACCATTGAACTTGGCACCCATTTAAATTTCACTTCTTTTGTCTTTCAAGTCATCAACCAAGGAAATATCATAATATTGAACTTGGCTCTCATCTCACATTTATGTTTTTTTTGGATCATTCAATTTCAGGAAAAACTCAAGTCTAACTACCCATCCCGATGTGCCCTTTAAGTTAAAACGCTAAAAAATGCAAAATTGGTTCTTTCGTTAAGCAGTTATCCAGTTTTACGAGTATAATCGCTAAGCAGTCGTTCCTAAGAATCCCCTGAGACCTTACGGTTGAAAGTATGCTAATGTGGTCCTCTCCTTACGCAGGAAGCGAGTCGGGCACGCCGATATAGATCAGAGGCGCGCGCCGCCCGCCCTTATAGGGCAGTCGGAATACGGCGCTAATGGCTGTTGTTATGTCGCATGACGATGTTGCTGTTGCTAGATAAGATGCAGTTTGTTTTCTATTGTTTAAATAAAAATTAAAGATTTTTTTTATCTTCTAAGCATTCACGTTGGTGAATTACAATGTATCGGGGCGATACATGGTTATTCGCCAACGTGAATGCTATATGGGGCATATTGCGTATTAAAAATCCAAAAGTCTCTTAGGTATTTCAATATTTTAAAGATCTTTTGATCCAGAACAAGTTCCTATACATAGTAATAAGTACTCAGTTCGTTGAACTCAAATTTTAAACGTCTGGGATTTGTCTCATGCATGTTAAAGTTAATAGAATGCAAGGCCAACGAATGAGCATCCTTGTTAATGCTACGACATCACCATGAAATTGCATAAATGGCATTAATCATGTACATACTCGTGTGAGAAGAACATAAGCTACTTCACCATTCACTCAGGAAACTGCTCTAATATCACATATTTAAGCAGTTTTGCTGATATCTTCATAAAGTGTAATCATTTAGTGATTTTGAAACCACCGTCACTTGGTTTCTAACTTTCTATTGCAAACCTACAACATACAGCAGTCCAGGTATTTCAGGGCTGCTAATTAACGAATAATAATACCCACTTTTATTACTATTCGTTTTGTAAAATTGGCTGTATTAGTTATGTAACACACTTTTGAGGAAAGTACTTGCAATTAGGTGCAAACAGACTGGCTGACAAGTAAGTTTTAGAACGCGTTTTTGCTAAAAGTGGCCACTTTGCGCAAAACCGCGAACTAAAACTAAAAACAGAATGAAAAGTCGTGGACAGACATTCAATATTTAAAAGAAGTATTTTTTGACGTATTTATTGTTCATTTTTCAAAAACAATGTCTAATTTGGAAGTTATGAAAATAAATCAGTTGGTGACGCTAGTTGGCGGCTAAAATCGCCCTTAAGCTTAGAATAATTACATATAGAAACTAAGTCCGCGCGCCCATTTTGAAGCATCTTATTGGAGCCATAAATGGCTCCAAACGGACCGCTTTGCAGTGTTCATTACAGCGCCGCAATGTTCAATGTCAACGCGCACCGCACGTAAGCAAGCAATAGTCACCCATGTGTAGATCGGATTAGTGCTTAATTTTTGACGGGGCGGTTGTATGAAGACTATCCTAAGCTATAATCTAAGCTTTAGGGCTTAGAATAATAACGTATAGGAATACGTTATTATTCTAAGCCCTAAAGCTTCTCAAAATCTCCGAAGGTTTATTATCCTAGCGCACTCTGTGCCCTTATAAATATAATCATACTCGCAAAACTTGATATTTAAGATTAAACAATCTCAAATCTACAAGCACTACCTACTGACGCGATTTATGGATAAGATTAAATAAATATGCAATATACAACGGAAAAAACTGCCAAAATTTTCAAATTACAAAATCTTGCGTATTTATATGACATATTTAAGTGAATAAGTTAACAAAACACTAATTTGTAAAAAAATCGCCATTCAAATGTCCAGTTTCCTTAACGAGTTTACTATAAAAACCGTTGAGCAAACATGTCCAGTCTATCAATAACTACGCTGATTACATAACGTTAAGAAAAAACTGGTTGATTCTATTCAAATAGAAGAATACGTTGGCGAACCTTGGGAGGTCAATAATGGTAGATTTTTTAAAATAAACGTAACTTCAACAAACAAAATAAACACAAACAAATAAGTTGGATTTGTTTGCAAAAGTCACAAGATTTCATTCAGTGCCTCGGTGTCTGTCTGTCTGTCTGTAATCAAATCATTAGATACACTTTCCCATTTACCTAACCTTATGCAGAAATCTTGCATGCATACGTAAAAAATGGCAAATACCATTTTTATATTTTTCCCTACAACCTGCTCATAGAAGATATTTGGCCAGACAATCTTTACAACCAAAAGAATTGGCGGAAAAACCGAAGAAAGTAATCTTACTTCTTAAACACACCCTTCTAAACCATTATTTTTGTCTATTGTCACTTGCTATCCTATTATTCATCCACTTAACTTCCTAATACGTGACTAGTGGTGGCGATAAACATATCGGAGCATAGAGCATCGGATTTCCGGTGATTATAGAAGAATGTGACTACTGTTAAGCAAATAAATAACTGTTTCTGGGTCATCTTTACACATGATCACTGTACATATTGTACTGTGTACTTTTTTGTGCAATGAAGAATAAATGAATAAATAAATAAATAAATGATCATCTGATCCTAAACTTTGCAGCGCTTAACTACAGTACTGGTCCTGAATAAGTTCAAATGCAACAGTTACAACAACCGTTTAGTGTCAATTTTTATTCACTATTTAAAAGTATTATTTTTTCGGATTTGGCAAATGAAGGACGTGACACATTTTAAGTTAGTACGCAAAATAAGTATCCTATCGTATCGTTCCTTGTTTTATTTTATACTTAATTAATACTATTAATTTGATTTCTTCACGGTTGATCCACCGCGATAGAAAGAACAATAGAGGTCGGGTAATTGAAGAAACTTTACTTCTCTTTCAGAATACTTTTATGTTATCAGGATTAATTTATCTCGTTACCGATAGTGCGTAAACACTGAACAGTTTAACATAACGAGTAGAAAGTTACCGATTGAATGGGTGTACCGTTTTGTGAGATAACGAGCCGGGGTCCGTCAGACAACCGTCTGTGCTCGTAGGAGCTAGTTAAAATACTCATAGTCTGAATAGTGACTAGGTTTCGGCATATAATAATTTATTGTATGGTTTCGGTTTACGTTCCGGCCGAAGGTTCATTTGTGCTTATTTATCTATAGCTACGAATGTGAATGCATTTGGCTTATTTACTGTGTCCTGTCCCACTGCTAGGCCTTCATCTTTGAAATAAGCTTACCAAACCAAACCCACGTTAGTGATCACAAACCGACTGCCCGTTTGTAGGTCTGCTTTATCCAGGAAATACAAATTTTGGGCCGACTCGGTCAATACTAGGCCACAAAGCTATTCTTCCGTAATAGTAAATACTTATAGTATGTAATATTGACAACAATGTACGAAGAACCTACAGGTCGTGAAAAACCTGGAATGAAGACCTTGGACTTTGCTTTTTATGGCAACTGCAGCACGAGACGCCCACCCACCAAGATGGCAGATAAAGGTTGCAGGAAGTAGTTCCATGCGGACCGCCCACATCCAGCTCCTCTAGAAACCCATGGCGGAAGCTCACGTTGACCAGTAGATTTTATGGTCTGGTAATATTTATGACCAGCGTAAAGATGTGCAACGTGAAGTACCTATAAGTATTCAAGCAACATTATTCATTTAGAATCGACAGACCTAACACGATCTTTAGTGTCGAATAGCCGAAACGTCACTGAATTCGGCCAAACGTCAACAAAAAGTTCGTTCCAAATTGCCCAACACTAGCTCGCGGTCCAGTTGCGAAGTTCAAAAACCCCATTTGTCTCTGTGCTGATCTGCTGCACTCATCTATCCAATTACGCGGGCCATTGCTTTATTGCCTCGGTTTCGGGCTCGCGCCTCGCAGGTGATTGGACGGTCAGCAACAGACTAACACTTTTGTACCTTGTCACATTAACATTGTGCAAGTTGTCATGGTAATTGTCGGGAAATGACAGATTCGGTACTATGGCTAAGTACTGGGGACTGTCAGAGACTGATCAACATACTTTTGTACATCCTAAAATAAAGACTTAAATAGATTATAAATAAATGTTCAGCATATCAATGTTTGCCCGGGGTGGAAATCAAACCACTCCTTCAAATCTAAAGATAGAAAAACTCAACACTCCTTCGAAGTTCAGGCCATACATCTGCCATAGTGCTAACAGGCCAGTCAATATTTTTAGCTACTTGTGATGCTGACCGTACCTGTGAAAGCCAATAGCTGCTTGCAAATTAACTCAAGAGAGCGGAAGGCTTTCCTTGTGATAAATAATTATTTTAAACGTCAAAGGTGAAGTTTAAAAATGAAAATATGATATTCACGTACCGGGATATGAATCATATAATTGTTTGCATGACATTTACTTTTTCTTCATTATGAATGCATTTTTGAGGGGTTCTACGACATGAACGCTGCAGATAAGACACGCAAGTGTCGTTCGTTTTGTATTATCTACCTACTTTGTATACTTGATTCAATTTGATTGAATAGATAAATAATTCAAAGACAGTCAATAACTGCATTCTATTCGGTTTAGCTTTTTAAGGCTTTTATCTCAGTTCCGCTGTAACTTTAATTGTACTGGCTAGACTGTCTGACATATACTCATAATTAATTTGAAAAATTGAAGACCTGGCATAAACAAAATATAAAACTCAAATTTGGCTTTAAATTCCAGTTCAGCAAAAGCGTGTATAGTTTTCATAATTAAGTCTGGGCTTGTGATCATCAAAACGCATTAGATTAAACATGAACAAAACCCGTCAAAATCTAAAAATTGTAGCAATTACTATTGATATGATGAACTAGTACTTACTTACTGTGAAAGTCTATTTGAACAAAGTTATTTGAGTTTGAGTTTAACGCATCTTGTTTATATTAATAAACACAGCTGGAGTAAAATACCTCCAACTAGTTCATAGTTTCAAGAATCTAGGATATTTAAATTTCATGTGACATTTCTTTTCGGAGCGAATTTCACGTTTCCTTTTGATAAACATCAGGCAGGCTGAGCTTGTGATAGCTAAAATACGTTCTTAAAAAAAAGTTAATTCAAAAACTAATTTGCACTTAATATCATTAATATATACTGATATAACGATCCCAATTTGATTAAGTAATAGCATAATTAGCACTCCGGCACCGGGAGGTCGCAACTCGCAAGCTGCGCGTGGGCACAAGGACTCGCCGCCCGCGCTGTAGATGTCGTTCCGTTCAACTTTTATACGATTTCGATTGCTATTGTGACGCTTCATGCAAATAAGCGAAGCCGCCATTGACACGCTTTTAGGATTCCGCACTGAGAAGGATGAAACGGAATTCTTGATTTAAATCAAAGACATATTTTGTTTCTTTGAATCTCTTTCTTTAGAAATTTACATTCAAACATTATCGGGGTATAACAAAAAGATAGACTAGCGATAACAAAAATAGACACTAATTTATGGTTTACATTAAATTTACCTTCAATAATATTTTTAGGCTATAACAATATTTTGATTGTCTACGATTAAAAAGCTGATGTTGCTCGTTAATTAAGGCAATTAACATATAATGCTGTTTCTGACTCGACGGGTCATATGGTAAATACGGACCCCTTAAAGCTTTATAAGTATCGCACTAGACACCTTTATACAGGATCGCAATTGTTGAAATATAATTAAATATTGCCATGTGGGCAGTCGCGGAATTTGGGCACACAGCGATTGTGATTCTGTGCATAATCGTGTGCTACATGCTCTTTATGGATTAATGGCTGTTATATTATCTTGTGTTATAATAAGTACCTAACGTAAATAGAAACATCCTGAGGCAATTACGGAAAGTAGAACATCATTGGAAAGGCTTAAACCGTGTTTTTACAGAACTCTACGAGTATATTAGCCTGTCCATAACCATTTCACTATCTTAAAGGTTAAATAAAAAAACCCTATTAGCAAATGCCAAGTTATCCAATAAATAGAGATATTTGTATTTGGACATGGCCATCTTACTCTTAGTTTAGCAGAACTTTTACTATTAGTGATAAACATATTTTCAATTAATAGATACTCATAGATATAAACGTAAAGCCACCGACCAAACACAAATATTACTTAAATTAATGTTGGTTTAGTTGAAAATCAACGCATAACCAGGACCCACGGCACCTTGAGATTAGTCATAAGTCAGGGTTCAACATAAGTCAGGGTTCAGTGAAAAACTATTTTAAAACTATACGTTTGCACCTACGTAGATTGGACATCTCATCATAAGACATATTTAGCCATACTATTATTGGTTGGTCCTGTCTGGTATACATGCCAACTATTGGATTTAGAATCATTCATTCTAGGATTTTATATTGTTGTGTCAATAATATGTGATCTGTTAATGTGAAATATAACGCTCTATTATATTCTTCTATTCTATTCTTGTTTTTATAACAAAATATCAACTAATTACCCGTTGTTGCTTCATACTCTACTTATGTACACATGCTTCTTGTTCTGCTGTTCAAAACATCTCATCATAACAAATGGCCCATCGTCATAAGTAGAGTCCTGGTTTTGAACAAAGCAGACAATGCTCGCTGTCCCAACGTTCAAGTGACGTCCCATATTCCTGTTGCATAAAGTAACAGTTATTTCTACTTTGCTGTAGCACTTCCATAAGTAGGAGATACGATACTACTTTTAAACCTTCCTGTTATTTTAGAACAGAAGTGCTTATAAAGTGGGTGTACCGGCTATTAAATTCACTTCAAGAAAACGATAAACTACATCGCAGACCAATTACAATTATTGAAATCTGCAGAGTTTTGTATCAAGTCTCCCATATAGGCAATTGAAGCAGAATACTTTGAAGCTTCGTTGGTTGGGTGGTAGAATTGCTCATCTCCTAATCTAGACCTACTGGGTTCAATCTTTAGGTCAGGCTCAGTGTGTTTTGGGTTTGTAAACAAGGCCGGGCGTTGTAATTAAGCAGGAAAATGTAGAGATGTCTTGTTAGCTTACTTTGAAAACAATTTACCCATGCATAAACCCCTCCAACAGATAAGGCATTGAGTGCTATCAATCCAATACAATGAAAAGTTTAGATGTAGCTGCGAAATTCTCACCATTTGATCTTAACAATATAATTCGCAACTCGACATATGCGTGGGCGTCCAGCGTCCTCGTATAATGCAGGGCATTTACATGAACGTCGCAGGCGCACTCAATCAGCCGCTGAACTTGAGAGACAAATTGGCAGTGAGTCTGCAATGGAGTCATTACACTCAATCTAATGAGCCGACGAAATTAGGCAAAGTGATCGCTTTACAGCTGCTGTAAGTGACTTTTAGATCCACGGTTTTAGCATAGCATTTTGTTTTTCTCTGTTCTTAAGTTATTAGCTACTATTGCTGCGGCAAAATGTTCTTCGAAGCACAAGATTTGAACCTAAGCCTTGTCTATATTCAACGGTAAAAATGCAGGTAATAAGGATTTAAGGTTAGAACGTCTCAGTCTGATCAGAATCAGCTCGATTTTGTGGCTAAGAACCTGAGTAATAATGAAGAAAATGTGTTATTATAAATAAAGCTTGAAAGGATCCTAGTGAAAACCTAAAATCGATTTTTTACCGTTCCTTATAACCGCTTTAATTGCCTTGAGAATGAGAATCTAAAGAATGTTGTTTTAAATAAAATTCGAATCTAATTAAAACACAGGTTATTTTAAATATTAATGGCGTTTTATTATTATTTTCTACACGGATGTTAGTTTGTTTGGAATCATTAGTCCAAGTATCGTGTATTTAGTTAAAGTAAACTTAAAATTAAATCATGATCATTAATTCTCTCAAAATCCTTCAAGGTGAGGATGGCCAGCCCAGTGATTCGTTCGAATGACTGGGCTTGTCAACCTTATATCTGAACCTCACGACCGCGTTCCATCAGGTGGAGTGAGGTCATCTTGTCTGGGAATATAAAAAAAAATCATTTAGAGAAGTAACCGCACCTGAATGTAGAGACGTACTTATCGTAATTAAACAAGACACACGATTTAACAAGAGTCCTAATCGTAGGATGTACTACTTGTTCTAAATTTGAGTTAGATGGTAACCTACTGCGTCTTTCGTTACGGTGATCGATAGCGTATAATGGCAGATGAAAATTGGTTACTTTATAAGTTCGACGCAAGTTTTACGTGTGCCATTCTGTACAATGACTGTGATTTACTAGGCTTAAGGAGCAGCTGTCACGCGATACGTTGCTTTGGATCTGTCATTTTGCGGCATGAGCCGCAGGCATTATATTTAACGGCCTTAGCAATTTCGTTAGACATTCACATACACTTAATTTTGCGAATGAAAATTTACAAGTGGAAATAACCCAGGCAATTAATAATAGAATCGCCAAATATTGCATAGCATACTTATACAACATATGTAACTAAAGGCCTGACTGACTGATTGTAGTGGTTTAAGTACCCACAATGTACAGGGTGGTCCAAACATACACGTCGATAATTTTCTTTAGCTTCCCCACACTCAGGGGTACCCGAACATACCCCATGTATGTTACCCGTTTTTTTGTAGTTTTCGAGTTCTGAATTTTTTTACGTATTTTATAAATCTCTGGGTTGAGTCAATTTTTCGGTCACTGTGGCGCGATCTGTTAAGATAAATGAATAATTATTTTTTCGGTATCAGATGAATAGTAACGCTAGAGGGTTCTTAAGAATTTACATCCATAACGCTTATCGTAACTCTAAAAAATATAATGAAATTGAAAAAGTTAGAAATGCTGTTTTTACCTTAAACTTTGAAGGCCCTTTTAAAAAAAAGTTACCTAAAATTTTTCATCCAAATCTTTTTTAAAAACTTCACTACACTCTTAAATATTTTCAATGAGTAACTTCAACGGCATCATACCTCAAGTTTCATTCAAAGTGTCAGAAGTGTAAAATTTAAGTAATCGTGTATCAACTAAAACTTGATTACGAGTTGACACAATGGATTTATTTATAAAAAAAAGTTACATCAAGTTTTCATAATGGTGACTTTTTAGTTTCACATAGATTTGATGTTGTTTAAAAAAAAAAATTTATCATATATCGCTTTATTTTTTTTTCTTACGATGTATTATCTGTATTGAGCAATAAAATGGTCATTTGGAAAGCTTTTTATGTCTTTTTTGAAATTTACATGGTAATTAGTTAAGAGTGTAGTAAAGTTTTAAAAAAAGATGTGAATGAAAAAGTTTAGGTAACCTTTTTTTTAAAACGGCCTTAAAATTTAGGGAAAAAACAGCATTTCTTACTTTTTCAATTTCATAATTTCTTTTAGAGTTATAATAAGCGTTATGGATGTAAATTCTTCAGAATCATCTAGCGCTATTATTCATCTAATACTGAAAAAAAATTATTCATATCTTAACAGATCGCGCCACAGTGACTGAAAGAGTGACTCAAACCAGAAATTTTCAAAAATTCGTAATAAAAATCATAGCTCGAAAAGTAAAAAAAAACGGAATACATACATGGGGTATTTTCGGATACCCCTGAGTGTGGGGAAGCTAAAAAAAATTTATTGACGGGTACGTACCTCATAAAATTTGCAGAATCGGTGGATGCAATTTGTTTAAAAGTTCAAGATATCTCAGAGTAGTATGTACTGTACAGCAGAGGATGTTAAAAGCCTGATGATGACAGTGACGCTATAACGAGTATATCTAAAGAGAGTGAGAGGTAATAATAGCGGACTATTGAAATCATTTGTGATGGCTTAAGTACTCGTAAATAACAAAAACATCCGAACTAATCATACAATGACGGAGAAGAGTTTGTAGCAAAATATAAAACTAGTTGTTCTAGGAATTGAAGAACAGTCATCATGACTATACAAAATTATCATTTGGTATAAAGTCTGAGGGCTAGTGAAATAGGAGTTTATTCCATTATTAAAGAAAAGTAGACAAACTTTTCCATAGCATCATATGGTCCGGTTAAGTTTTCTCAAACAGGTACATTACGTAAGTAATTAAAGTCAGCTGTTGCGGCCTTCACGGTGTTTAATGGGATCATTGTCGTAACTTTATATGAGCGTATTGTACACACTCGTACTATGCTATGCGGCTCTGTTGGCACAGTAGACTGTCGTACTCCGGGCCCGGCCACAGAAATAACAGACGTAAATATTGAAGCCACCTGGGCCGGCTAGTCTCACTGTCTAGTTTAGAATCGAGTCAAACTGTAAGATTATGATAGTAATTGTGAGTGGCAGTGATATTCTCATAGGATACAATGCAATACTCAGGAGGCTATTACAGAAATTATAATTATGTTTGCGCTGTGTACGCTTTTTAAACTCTTGGGCTCGGTTGCAAAGACTCTGAGTACAAATCTGTACGGGGGAAGACCCCAGCGAGAACAACATTTGCGAATTCCCTGGATGTCATTAGGTGCTATATAAGTATTTAAATTTTACTTACCTAATATGAAGCTATATCAGTCTGTGTCAAGCAAACTTGTGCTCTGCTCAGAGCTAGATGGCTATAATGTAAAAACGATGTCTGAGAAATCTTTATGTATATTTTTTTGCAACGGATAATTTTAAAGGTCTGTATTTTGCAATTCAGTTATAACTTCCATTGTTTAGCGAATATTATTTCAGCAGAACAATCTGAATTAAACGGATGTCGTCCAATAAACAGCGGTTATGCGACTTCCTTTGTTTGGGGAACAAACAAATAAAGCTCGTAACATTCGTTGTGAATGTCAGTCATGGTGTAGACATGTGGCGAGGGCGAGCGCGAGGGCGATGATCTATGAAAGGAGGTTGCGAAAGGGACTCGCAAACAAATCGAACTGGAAGATAACGAGTATTTACTGTTTGAACTCAATGAAAGCCTTTAAAAATAGTTAATATAAAAAGACAGAAAAGATCTACTTCATAGGAAAAACATGCACAGTTGCAATGAGTCATCGAGCTATAGAAAGGGGCCCGTATTTCGCTGGAATTCGACGATTCTGTAGACTCTACAGAATCCTCTTTTCTGATTCGAGTGTAGACGAACTAGTTACCGAGGCAGAGCAACTTACTTAAAGTTGAAATGCCGGTCACATAGCGCGTCAAATTGATGGCCGTTGACGCATAAAAGTTTAAAAAATGGAGACCTAACCAACAAACACAGTGTAAGATGCCCGACATCAGGTGTTCTAAAGTCGCCGAATATCGTTATATCGTTGCTTGCACCCAGCTGCCCTAGAAATGTCCTATAGTGGACGCCTTATGGCATATGATGATAAAAGACTTCTTTTATTTCTCAAGCAAGGCGCTGCAGTCTAAGGAAAATTACCACACTAAAGCCAATAGCAATAATTGTGATTGAGCGTTGAATGAAATACAGGCGTTATGCACAGTGAGTGCATAATATTACACGGAGCGTTACACCAGGCTATGATTAAATACAGCGCATTCTTGTTCTAATGGTCGGGCGGACCTTGCATGTGCAAACCCTTATATGGCGCAGCTCGGTACGAAAACAGTCTACAAACGCCGGCTTAGGGAAGCGTCACTATTGTGCTACGGCTGCGGGCTCGTCACATTTTTAGCGGAACGGGGTCAATTGTGGTTTCCACTTGGTGTGGAACAAAGACAATGTGCCAGTCATTTTTGTCAACAGATCTAAGGAGACGTTGGTGATATTTGGTAACAATTTTAGAACATGATCTCATCGTCTATAAAAACTGTGAAGTAATCCTAATCAACACTAAATGAGCAAAACATCTGTGAGTGCATATTACAGAATGTTACACAAGTTATTATATTTTTTGAGAAAACATTTCATTTAAAAACAGCACTCAAATCTATTCTCAAGAGCAGATCACACACAGTAGATACGCACCCTGTCACAATCGGTATTATGACGCCCACAAACTGTTACAGTTGCAGGTTAGTTTGGCACTGTCTGTGACAATCATTACGTATTAGTTAGGACGTAAAACAGGTGAAGTGCAGTTAATTCTAAACCTAATTACATCACTTCACCTGTATTATTGGGGTACAGCGTAAGGATGTCTTTAAGACGTTAGAAATGATAGAAAAAAGCTTAACCAAAGCTGCTTTTAGCAGTTTTCAATGGATGGTAATTGATTTTTCCGTGGTAGAGCAGCTTTCTCGCCAGCTTGCATACACTGCACAGAATAAATGTCGTAAGGCGTAGGCAATATGGCAATTTTAGAGGTTTCTCTACATCAATGCCTGTAGCTTATCCTGCAGGGCCAAGATGCGCACCGTTAAAATAATTGGTCTCGCTTTTCTGCAAACTGCCCGAGATAGCGTGTGACGAAATATTCTCGCGGTGCGAATCTTAGCTCTACTGGGTACAAAAAAATGAACCCACCTGTCCGTACGCGAGTACAGTGGCGTTGTAGCCATCGAGCGCCGATTCCACCAGCTTCCGCACGCAGGTGTCGTACACCTCCTGCTGCATGACGGTCGGCTCGAAGGCGAAGTCGAAGGTGAAGGCGCGTTCTGTGCCAAGCGCCACCCCACCCTCGCCCGCAGGCCCACCGGCGCGCGCGCACACACCACATCCTTCGAGAACTTCGCCTGGCGTCTGCGGTCGAATCCTGGGAAAGAAAGGAGATTTATAGACCTTTGTCTTTTGTCACAGATGAAACTTTATTCCATCTTTTAATGTTTATTTTGCAGTGTACTAACAGTAGGTGACTTGGATGTAGATTGCATAGGGCATAGAGCAATACAATACTCGTCAAATTTGAATGGGTTGCAAGGAAAAGGCACCACAAGTTCAATCTATATTCTCTGTTAATATTTAACAACGAATGTAGGACACAAGTGACCAAGCAATACCGTTTAGACGTACTCTTGACAAGCCTGGATAGAAGTATGAAAGGTTTTAAATTTTTAAATTGTTATACATTTATTCCAAATAATGGAACACCGTTACAAATTCAATGGTACCTATCAAATACTCCATTCGCGGTATTCGAAGAGTTTCATAAATCGATACCAAACAGGCAAGAGGGAACACTAGCGCCGATTATAATGCACGCACGACACACAGCACAAGTGTCGCATTGCCGCTCCCGGCCGCGCGGCAACGCAGCGTAATTGCCACTTCCGGCGCGGGCGCACTGTTCGTGGAATCGGGTGGTATTGCCTCAGGGCTACCGTAAGTATAGTATCACGCTACCACCCTAGTCATATTGGTAATTAAGCTTTGTATGAACGATTCTTTGATATAATAATATGGATTGACATACAGAATCTCAGCAATGGCCATATGCTGAGGAAACAGCTTTACATTAGGCGATTCACATGCTTGATACGAGTACATTAATCTTAGTCTAAAAAGCCTTTTTGTCTCTTAAAAAGTCCTATAGCTACTCAGGACAAGCCAGGGTACGGGTGTCTTATGTAGGTATTTGCGAATCACTACCTATTTCTAATCCCATTCAATTGACATTGGCTTGCTAAGTATTCGCGCGATCAAATTATCACGCAAATCAATCGGTGGATTTTTGGTATTCGCCATTGGATTCATCAGCGTCGCGTTGACATTAGCAACCCTACGCACCAAACGCATCGCAATGTAGTACTGCTACAAGAACAATGAGCTGTTACGCGAACGCCCGTTTGCTCTTACAAGAACTCGCGGTCGTGATGGACAGTTGGTTTCAGCGGTAGGTCGGCTGTTATTATGCCCGCTCGTAGCCACAAAACAATACGCAATCAAGTATTCTATGTATCGCCGATCCTGTGTTTTACCGAATGACTAACATACCCATACCCAGCAGGATTACAGAACCGAATATGTCTATGGAACTTTGGTAAGTACAAGTAAGTAACTTGTAGTCTTCACGAACGATTATCTACTGGAAATACAAAACGCATTATGCTTCAAAAAAAACCGTAACCGTTCACCCACCCTGAAATCATCAATAATGTTTACAAGACAGTGGGCAAAACCACACAGTAGCCAACGAACTTGTTGGAACGTTTGCTTCTTGTTTAAAACTTAACACCGACTGCAACTCTAGTCTCTACTATTTACTCAAAAAACAAAAGCGAATCCCCCATAGCAAATTTTAAACGAAGGGTCGAACGGAGCGTCGATAACGCCATGCAACATGGGTGTTCCCAGTTCCTCGACAAGTATTGATCTACCCGCAATACTGAAGGTTGGCAACATCCCGAACTGCCGACGTTAAAAAAACGGAAAGTAATTTCCAAAGTTGAATAAAATATTTTAATCCGTGTCCGGGAATACTTCTGGTAAAGAATTCGGAAAATGTACAGAACACTTTGAAGGAAAACTTTGTTGGAAAGAGGCTTAATAATGAATATTCAGACGATTTGAAGATCAGGTAAAACTCATTTTTGGTTATACAAGTATTGAGATGAATAAGAGCAATATTATTTCCTCACTCGTCCCGGCTGGCTTTTAATTTCCTGCACGAGACAAGGTTTCTTTCCCTTTATTTTTTGTTAATTTTTTTGGAATTTTTTCTATCCGCTTTTTGTACTAATTACATTAATTATTTTCATATTACCAATGTTTCAACGAGTTAGGTACTAATTAGGCAAAAACAAATGAAGGGTGAACCCGCAAATAATGCAGACAAACATGGAGTTGGAGACAGTTGGCAACCCTGAGCACAGCTTATTGTGGAAGGCAACAAAGAGGCTTGGCTCGAAAGCATTACAGTTACTGAGCCAACACAAGTATGCGGAATAGACGGTGCAAGGAATTGCGCAGTGCAGGCTTCATGCACTTTACTCGGACTAAACTATTAGAGAAACAAGAATTACCATTTGGGAGTGTCATTGCGTACATACAGTCAGCACAGCTATAGTGTAACACTCGTGGCGTAAGCTGAGCTATCATAGCTATGAGATGGCATACTCGTACGAACTCCGTACTGTTTGTAGGGGTTGAATGTGCGAGTGCGATATTTTAATCTTTAACGAGATTATTTGACAGAGATAAACCTAATTCTGATTAGAAGAGTAGTGAGTTATTACTTGGTTTCTTAACCTTGAAAAGGAGCATTCAGTCATCATCCGTGATATTTTCTGCAGGGCTTCAAATACTAGAGCGTAGTCTGTAAAAATTGCACTACATAGAGTTCATTCTCGGTTTTGATTGATTAACTTAAACTTGTTTTTTTTGCCTAGTTTCACAACACCACATATTTAGAAATTATAAAAGGGACAATCTTGCACAGGAACCCATTATAAGGAATCCAAACTAAGCAAATGATAAAGAGTTATTTCTATGATTAATTGTTTTACACAGCGAATCTGTTGTGACGAGGAGCATTTAAACTATTGGCTAAATATAATGAATTAACTCAGGCAGAGGTAAGAGAAGACATGTGTTGATCATCAATTAGAATCATATCCTGAAATAAACGTATTTTTGAGCAAGAAAGATAATGTTTTCAAAGACGTCCAGTTTTGTGATGACGGTCCGTCGCGTGCTGAGGTTCCACTTCGACGCGTGCGCATTGTGCAACGCAAGACACGCGCAGTACAATAGCCTTTTCAATGTCCGACTCTACCGCAAGTATGTAGGTCCATACAAGTCGCTCGCACAAAGCAACCGCATTCAACAACTCGGCTCATGAGAAAACTTCTAGTTGTAAATATTATAAAGGGTGATTATCAAAAGACGAACAAAAACGATATGACAATTTTATTGATATAAGTCGATTTTTTTAACTGACTTTAATTTTAAGGTTTGCATAAAGAAATGCAAGCGTGGTGCCCCAGAACAGTCAATGCAACACCTGGTGTCCAGCTCCCAGTGCCCCGCCAGCTGCACCCTTCAAGATCTGTATGAAGCTACCTCCCTCGGGATAGCGGTAGCGGAGCACTGGGCAGCGGTGATATAGTTTACTATAGTAATCGTTTAGTAAGTATTGCCAACAACCAAAGGATCATCGACACGAAGAAAAAGAATACTGACTGTTCGAATCATTTGTGTGGTGGGTGACCTTCAACAGAAAGTTAATTCAATAAATTTCCTTTTCAATTAGATAGATTCTACATCACTTACCGAGTATGCCATATTTTGTAAGTTTTTGATAATCACCGGGTATTTAAAGTTTAGTTTGCTCAGACTGATTTTACATCAGATGGCTGTCGTAGAGTGGATAAAACGGAAACGAATGGCCGTCCGTCACGTCCGGTGTCAGAGAAAACAGACAGGGCGGCGCGTCGTACTGCACTTTTTTCATTACTATGAAATTCCTTTACACCCGCTTAACAACATTAAACGATATAGTTTTTTTTTTGACGACACGATTGGCGTAGTGTGCTGTAGCACAGTTTCTCGCCTTGGGTTGCGTGGTGTCCCGATTTTGATTACCTGTCGGGTCAATTCAGGACACGATCTTTTCTATATTGGGTCGGATCTGGGTGTGCTGGGAGACGCCTTTGGCTGATTTCCCTGTCTTTTTTATGGTGCCCGTCAAGATGACCTCACTCCACCTGATGGAAAGCGGTCGTGAGGTCCAGACATGAGGCTGACAAGCACAGTAATGCAAAGCAATCACTGGAGCTGGTCATACTCATCTTGAAGGTCTGGTACCTCGTCAGCTCGTAACACAAGGATATTTATCCTTAACTCGAGACCATGACAAGTGGTGTGTAGTACTATTAGATACCTATTCTGTGGTGTTGTCTAGCGCATATTTATATTTTCATTAGAGTGTTATTAAGTCGTCCTATGCTAAAAATAGAATGAAAAAAAACAGAACTTTTATACTAACATGTTATTTTCTATGTAAACTGCCATTTTATACTCATTCCCTAGATGACTGCTTTATTTCATTTCTGAATCGACCTTGTAGATAAGATACTGAGAGTCACCATTTCCATTAAAAGGCTACTTTTTGTCTACTAATGGACATATGAATAAAGAAGTAGATACCTCTATTTACACATGAGAACTCCGGAAATTGCAGTCAATTGTGTCAAACGTTTTCCAAAGTCCCGTTTTGTGTGGCGCTAACCTCTTCATAATCAAATGTAATGGATTACATTGGACTTTAGCATTGGCGATGATTTGAAGAAATAAATAACCTTTTATAAAACAACAAAGGCTTTATTCTGAAGGACATATTAGGGAACCGAGTCACATTACGATGGAGTTTTTCCTTAGAACTTTTGGGATTTTCAGAAACTTTGAGTGATTATCAGTATAAAGTTCTTACTAAGTTAAGCAAAGTTTTAGACCGACTGCGTAGTTTTTAAAGAACACGCAAAAGATTTGTAAAGTAAAGGCATAGCGAGTTAAAGCTTATCCATCGTTAATGTATTAGAAGACCCCAACACGACATACGGTCGTTTGCGGTCGCTAAAAGGAACATAGCTACCTAGCATAATGTTCGCAATAAACCCAAGGCATTAATCAAATATTCAGATGCTTATGAGTGTATTAACTCCGCTTAAGGCGATGTAGAACGGGCGTGGGATGACAGCCTAAATATTTAGCCGGACTCGCCCACTACCGCACGTGGGAGAACTAGAAAACAACCTCCAAATACCACTGGCCCTTTCATTTGCACACAAACAGCAGCGAGGTGTGAACTATGCAGGCCTTATTAGTGTTGCGCTGCTGGAGAGATGCCCGCCATTGCAGTCACTCAGAAGTCAGAACCAAACTATACAAGGTTACACACCTCACAACACCGTAACACTGATAAATAACACCGTGTTCACTTAATGGAGTTTTCAGATTAGAATTAAAGGATATCATTAGGGTAAATGGACTTTGTTTGCTACTCGATCAACTTTTAAGGAACTACCAAAAAAAATGTCGTTTAGCATAAGTTATACGTTCACATCCAGGAACGCATTAATTCAGAAGTAGTTGCATGATTTACATTTTTCTATAATCAACTTGAATATCTCGCTTTCAGGCTGGTAATCGAGGTGGTAATACATTTTCTGATTTAAGCGGATAATCCAGAAAAATCTTTACTTCAAAAATAATGTTTTATTTTGCTTCCTGATTTTTTGGCATGATTTATGGTGCATCAACATCATATGCTATCACGTTGCAAAAATGTGCTCCACAAGTTTGAAGACTTTCCAGACGCAGAATGCGACCCAAACTCAGCAAAAACGCTCTTGACAACAGCTACTACAAAATGAAACCAATGAAACGCAATCTACGCACTGATCGATTTCAGGAAGCAACAAAATATCAGTGATTGACGTGATGCGTTGAAGTTAGTTGAAGTAAACAGAACTGGCTTAGAACTGCATTCTTTCTGTTCAATTAGTGTCTCTCATTATAGCTCTAACGATCTCACAATAAACGAACTAGCGCCTTATAAGAGGACTCCATATTTACCGCACACGCAGAGCGAACGGCTCATGACGCTAAATAGCAACGATAAGTCTAGGGCGTATAGTACCGGAATCAATCCTGCTTAGCGAGATTTTTGTAGCACACTTCACATAGTATCTGATCTGCAAAAAGGCACATCCTAAACGCTTACCACCAGCAAGACCTTAATATGTTCTGTTCATTTGCCTTGTTGTAAGTGGTTGCCAGAAATGTCGTTGAAAAGATTGTACAAGATTAGTTTTTGTAAAGTTAGGGTTCTTTATTTCTGGAACTACCTACTAATCGTCATAGCCTCACCTTGAAAAAACGATGCATAATGTTTACACATTTATTTTAATTTGAGGCATAGGCGTCTTGTTTAGAATGTAATCTAGGAATAGCATAAATTACCTCTGATCCAGTTACCGTTTGGAATATTTCTGCAATCCGGTATCTCCCACAACCGGTAAGCAAGCAGTTTGGTAGGTACGTACGTTTGTTGACTTGGCACCTCCCTATCGATTAGAACTTCGGACTAAGTAGGTACTATCCAAGTTGTCAACACATCTTTTTCTACTGTAACATGAATTTATCAAGATAATAATTCCAAATGTACTTGCTCTTTCTTTGGTAAAGTAACGACTGACTGTGTTCTAAGGGTATTTTAGTAAGATTTTTTCGGAAAATTACTGGGTTTCAAGTGGAAAAAATTAACGAAAAACGTGAGAAATGAACTCTCTCAAATAGGTACGGTTTTCACATTTTCGAAGCTTTTATACTAAATATACTAATTTAGAGAAGTTGTATCTGCTCCAAGTATACTCATCAGTGCCAAAGATTCTATCATTGTGGATCAAATTTACTTAGAAGACAGTATAGCACGTTAATGGAAAAACTTCTCCACGTCAAAATAATAGCTCCCTCGCGGCCTCGGTCATACCAAAAGACATCGATGTTTAACTTAAAGCTTAAAGTTTATTCAATCTATAAAACATAATCTATCACGTGCACGAACATAAAGTGCCAATCAAAGTACTGTTTACTTTAAGTCATAGTACCCTAGTAACAGTTATAAGCTCGAACGACGAGTGAAGGCCTAAGCACGCATGGTTTTTACGCAGAGCGGTTGCATGCCGTGGGTAGAATTTTTAAGTAAGCTGCATTAGGATTTTAAAAATAATTACTTTGAACTCTACGACTGTGTGATAACGGCGTTATAGAAAAAAGTTCTGACGCGGTAATAACAAAGACGGTCGGTTTATCATTAAAGACACGCTAGGTGTTTAACAACCTTTCTGCCTTTGCTTTTTCTATTCCTCTGATACGAGCCAATTTAGTTTGGTTTTGTAACAAATTCGGCTACAGAACCTTATCTTAACGGTTAATTATTTAACACCGGCTAATAAACTTTACGAAACTTTTCAAAACTAGCTGCCTCAACAGACTTCGTTCTGTCAAGAGTAATAGCACGTCGCGGCGTCGGTAAAGCAGCACATCTCGCCCGCGTTTCTCCGACTTGATTTACAAGCTATTATTTTTCACTGAATGTTTTGTTCAATCATAATAAAATAGCCTATGTCACTCCCTGATAATGTAGCTTCATATTGGTGAAATAATTTTTAACATCGGTCCAGTAGTTTCGAAACGTATTCAATACAAAAAAACAACCAAACAACATATAATATTAATATAGACAAAACGAAGTACAAAAAAAATCAGTGCGTCTACTATGAGTTTCCGTCACGTTGACTACAACATATTGTATGCGATTTTAGTTCCATTTATATTCACAAGTAGGGCGGTACCGAAATTCCAGACAAAAACGCCAACTCTGACGCTAGCGACTATCATCGGTATTAACTCATGGTAGGGGTAGGTACTATGGTTAACCTGGTGTCAGAGGTATTTCCTATTGTGTTTTTTCTACTATTTTCACTTAGCAATATGAACTGGTGTTGGTACCTTTAAATGTGCTACGTGCCACAAATATTGAATATGCGTTGCAAGAATGGGTATAACCTGGTGGTGACTTACGCTCTTGATAGTGGCGATCCCCAACCCCAACCTCGGGCTATGTAAAAAATCGACTACAACATTGTAAAAAGCATAATCAAATCACTACAGCAACTTTCAAACCTGAAAAAATGCTATTCACATGGGCTTAACGCCCGAATATTAGACCGATTTTAACCATAATAGCCGTAGTCTAGGTCGTCTTCAGACAAAAAGGATCGATCCACCTTGAATACTAGAACGAATGAATTATTACGAATTCAACATTTTGGTCTTTGTGCGTCTGAAAATAAGGAGTAAATGAATTTCTGACATCGTGGTGTCCTTTAAACGACTCCCACGTGGTCGCATCTAATATTTATGGTTTGCCGTCCGCGTCCAGCTGTTCGTGGGTTCATTAAACATTTATAAGGGCACGAACTTCGTTTGTCGTGTGATTAGTATAACGCGTGTAGATCAGCTCAAATAGGACTAGACCTACTCACCTACATTCATTTTGAAATACTAAACGATAACTTTTCCGATTTGATGTTTCGTCAATGTTGGTACTTAACTGATTATGGCTAAGGATTTCGGTGGGTCTTACAATCTAAAAATCTTAATGCAAAACAGAATAGAGTAATATGTAAGGATATGGTACCATCGCAGTTAAAATCAAAATATAAGTAGTTATACATATCTATAAAATTAATTTTAGGTGAAATGTATTCTAAGAAAGTTACAACACATCACAGCTATCAGAGAAAGATCAGACTGGGGCATCTAACACAAAACTGTTTGCATCTTCTGTTTTTTAGCAAAAACAAAGTCGACGTCAACGAACCGCTTCATCACAAGACTCGCAATCGGAAACTACATTAGCTGCAAGCGCGACCCAGTGCAACATTTACTGCTTACGATTTGTTTACTGCATTCATGCACCGGATGACAAATTGTCTTGGGGCATGCAAAACAAACACCGCTGTCGAATACTCGCGTTGAGCCGCTCGGTCACTTGGCTCGCTCTATGACGATTGCAGCTGATAACAATTGACATTTCTAGGTAGGTACCTGTTTCAATTAGCATGGTTATGATAAGTGAAACAGATTGCCAAAGCAAAAGATGACTTAGACAATTATTAAGTTCAATAGACAGATCTTAGTTAATCATTAGCTTCATACTGCCGGGCAAAACTTATTTGAAATCAAGACATCCCAAACCACACCATCGAATAGAGTTTTTTCCTAGGAGTGATGTTCATGACGTCCTGGGGCAAACATGAATCTTCCCAGGACGAGACTTATACTATGTAGGAATGCTTCGTAGTGTAAGAGGTTCTGTGGTCATGGACCGGAATATCTTCCTCTCTACGACAGAATATACAGGTACACGTTCTGGAGCAAACATGAATCTTCCCAGGACGAGACTTCTACTATGTAGGAATGCTTCGTAGTGTAAGAGGTTCTGTGGTCATGGACCGGAATATCTTCCACTCCACGACAGAATATAAAGGTTGGTGATTAAATTATGTTTGTCATAATAAGATTGAAGCATGAGTACAATCCATGCTTGCTTGGTTTAGGTAAGGATTATTTGTCTCCTTAGGCCCAAGGACCTTTGTTTTATATGAACTTATGGGAGTAGCCTTCGATAAGAACCTTTGATAACAGATCGTGAATGAGAACTGAGATGTGTCAGCATTAAAAACATTTTTAAGTGGGTGTATAGTTGTGATTGTGAGGCTATCTAAGTTAACCTGTAGTGCTTGATTTATTATCAGACATAATATACAAATTTGTCTCTTCTCCGAATAAGGGACTCATTTGTGTTTTGTAGCAAATATGTTGCAAAACATGATTTATGATAACATGCCTTTTATGTCTATAATTAAGTTTATATCGCGGCAGGTCGAGTCAGTCACAATCAAGGCACGTTGTAGTAACTAACTACTACTAGTACTAGTAGTACTTAAGTTTTTGTCACAATTCGCTGATTAACATTAGTAGCAAAATCTACCTGATGAAAAGCCGTTAGTTTAATTATCATTTTTATTTTTTTATTCTGGTGGCAAATAAGTACACGGTAATTACCAGATGTTAAGCGGTTACCGCAGCCTTAGTCTGTCATTAGTTAAAATAGTTTAAAATCTTGACAAAGTCTTAAACCCCAATTTAAAATTAGGTTCAATAAAACTTTAACAAGGGATTACACTTTGTAGTTGAAAAAACAACTGCACTTTGAAAACTGACATCACAAGCTGAAGTGGACTAGCTACGCTAGATGCAAGATAACCCAACATAAGGCAATTACGTTAACAAAGCACTGCAGTAAAGACGATTGTAGACAACAGTTTAATGTGTAAACTGATTATAGCCGACCTCCTCTCACACCGAACTATAACTTCGTTTAATTTAGGTACTAAGCATTCAATAAAACTAACAATTACAGTATTACACTGAACACAATTTGTCGTGTCAATTTACTAAAACATGTTCCAGTGAAGATTCTTTACCTATGTCATTGGGGGTAAAACACAAGTTACAATAATATGAAAGCTAATTTATCTAATCACAAATGTAAAACTAAGAAAAATATAATATAGCAACTGTGTGGTCAGAAAATAAAGTCAACAGAGTACTTGTCAAAGTCAAAGTCAAAATATTTATTTACGAGAATACATGTCAAAAAGTCTTAACATATAGCATCAATTGTCCATTGTATTCGGTCTGCATGCAGACGTGTAAATGTTTATTAAACTAGCTGGTTTTTACATAATTTTGAACAAAACTCTGTATATTCCTTAGCACTATAAAAACATTTTTCTAATAGCCATATCGTTATTTTTTTCCTAAATACCTTAGGTTTTAATATTTTCAATTCGTTCAGCAAGCTGTTGTATATAGAAATGAACATATTGTATATACTTTTTATATATGTATTTGTGACACTCAGGTTAGTATAACATGTTGATAAATTTATCTCTTTTCTGTCGTTTGATAACATCACGTTTCAGAAAATATTCTGGGTGGAATTTTGTAAAGACACACACATCTCTAATGTACATACATGGGAGTGGGAGAACATTTTTTTTTTTTAAAGTGGTCGGCAGCTATCTAAGAACCAGGCCTTATTAATGGCACGGAATGTGTCTAAGGATAGGCATAGTGAAATACTATGGGATAAGGTAATGAAAAGATTTTGTCCGGATTAAGAAACCAATGCAGCGGTTAACATTTTGAATAACTTTGTCACAACTTATGTAATACGAGTATCAAGTATTTTCTACAAATGATCTCTTTTAGAATGGCAAATATGCTGAACTTCAAAACCATATTCGAGTGATACTTTTATTTACGACAGGCATATGCATTTATTGAGCGGAAACACGTACCAGTTTACTTGATATTCAATGCAGATGGTGATGTTATCCTGACCTCATGTATAGTGATGGTAGAAACAACACATGGGATCCATAAAAAATTTTTGTTTCTAATTTATTAGTAGTCATATGTTTCATCCTACGCGTACGTACAATAATTAATGAGTATAAAAATGTATAAAGTTATGGACCGAATTTCTAACGCAAGTACTAAAGGGCTTTAGTTAACACCATCACTTAATTATATGCCATTGCTTTTGATCACGGTCGAGGAAAGTCTGCCATTATACTATCACCTAATTGACCAATGTTAAAATATATTTTTATATTGCTGTAAATAAATGTGAATGATTATGAACAAGTTTAGTGTTGAGCGACTTCAAATAGAAAAACGTAGAAATGTCTCACCCACCCACGTTGACATTAGTAATACTTTTTGTCTAGCATTTCGCGAATCTTTGCGACACCATAACGCAACTGTGTAAGAGACGGTCGAGAGGTTAATAGTCGCGGGCTTGTCCTCAAAGCGATTGTTGCGGATTCGACATGGGCTCAGGGCCCAGGTTAAGTGCTAAACACTGTAATGTCTATGGTAATGTCCTCAGATGGAGTACTCCTTACTATTCTATGAGCTAATCAACAAGGTTGTTGTTCCTTTAAAGTCGGTTATACAGGAAAAAATCGAACACCCTTAAAATTTCTAACCAGAGGAAATTTTTGTATAACATTAGTACAATAATATTATATTTTCGTGGCATACAGAGCGTGATAAGCTGTACATGTGAGCACCTATGCTACCAACATAAGAGTAATTTTGCTATGGTTTTGTATATGTGGTCCTGCTGCTATCTTCCTTTCATATTACAACTTTATGGCATACACACAACTAGTAAACCAGTTAGCATATGATTTCAAACATTATTTTTAATATAGTTTCGTGGCCTAGTGGTTCAGCACCCGAACTCAGATCTAGGATCGTGTGGTCCCGAGTTCAAATCAGGCCAGAACCAAAATCTTTGTGTTCATTGTGAAATATCCGACTAACTCGGAAAACATCGATAAAAAACTAAATCAACCCGGATAACGGAGGAAGGCTCACTACCTACCACGTTGGGTTCTATACCATTGGTGAAAAGTGGGCTTCTGAGTGTTTCGTTCACCATGACGGCACAGTCACTTGCCTCTGACTACCCCGCTTGGGATAAAGACGTGATGGTATGTATATATGTATTTTTAATATCTACTCGTTCTATGGCTTTGTTTACTTCGGTAATACTCGTCTATATCCATCAAGCCATAACAAATTACGTTGCTATTATAGCCGAGATTATAGAGCATTCACATGACACACCGATTATATAAACTTAGTATTGTTTCCAGTATCGTTTTTATCTATTAAAAAGCAATAAGGCAGGCTTGTCATAATTATATCTTACAAGTTGTGATCAGCGACGAACAAGGCAATATAAATCTTAGATTGTTATAACAATAAAAGCTGCAAATACCATTTAAGGTACTTATCCACACACACACACACACAGGTACAGTTAAGCACGGCTAAGCATTGCTGTTTGATAGTCCGAGTAAAGGGAAGAAAGAAATAACTGGCCGATTTTGTTTACATAAAATTGGTGTATCCGGATTAAGAAGATTTCTAAGATGCGGAAAAAGCGATGCTCACGTCATTCATGCTGGTCGCCTATAACCGGGTACTCCAGAAATGTATAGGGAAGGCTTAGAATAATAACGTAAAGAAGGATAGTCTTCATACAACCGCCCCGTCAAAAATGAAGCACTAATCCGATCCACACAAGCGTGATTATTACTTGCTTACGTGCAGCGCGCTTTGACATTGAACATTGCGGAGCTTTAATGAACACTCAACTGCAAAGCGGTCCGTTTGGAGCCATTAGGGTGCTTCAAAATGGGCGCACGGACTTTGTTTCTATATGTAATTATTCTAAGAGGGATAGCTTATCTTAAGCTGTGGCAGTCGTCTGGCTGCGAATCAACAATTTTATAATCAAAGGACCATCAGCAGTCGTCTATTTTGTTCTAAGTATTTTTAAAGTAAGTAATAGAAAAATAATCCTGATAAACCTACTGAACTGCCATAAATCAGACCAAAACGTGTACTTGTCATTGCTTCAAAGCTGCAGCCGCACGCAATACCCATATAAAAGCAAACACAGCCCTTGCGTGCACCTTCCTACTACACAGCCTGGTAAACTCCTTCCTTCGGAAACGCCCTACTTCTATCACAAAGCCGAATGAAGCGCAAATTATGCTGAATAATGATCAAAATGACAGGAGTACAATAAACTTAACACAACACTGCGATCGGAAAAGCTGTTACTATTGTTATTTATTAGTAAAACGTTACTTGTTGAATATCATTTGCATTCATTTACATGCGCACGTGTACGGAGTAAATTGGAAGAATAACGTAACCCTCGATGTTTTCTGTGTTATAATTGGTGAATGTTATTATACAATGTGTATTACAAGGGCTTCATAATACAAGCTTAAATGTTTACATGCTAAAAATGCTCACAATAAGTAAACGTCTTTACTGGATTATTAGTATTGTACCATAGCAATAAGACTTGTAAGGATATTATTAGAACGTGCAGAGCGTGCGTAAGCCACTTCAGACCAGCTGCTGAGCTGTTTGAATGGGATTAGCATCTTATTGGATAGTCTGTTGTAGAATGGGCTTTTGAAGGCACTCTTGAAGTGATAAACTTATTTAATACGCCAGACAGTGCGATCTAAACAATAACCTTAATTATACGAGGGTAGGTCAATAAGTCCGGGACATTTTAACTTCCTGTTACTTTACTGAATGGGCAACACTGCTCCTGCAAGCTTCTATCAGTAGACTCCTGGCAAATTTTAAAAAAGCTACGCCATTCAATCCGAGAAAAAAATTAATGCAAACGAAGATTAAGCTTGATAAATACTATAGGGACACTGCACCGTCAATTTCAATGATAAAAAGTAATTAACTTGCGATGCCCACGATGGAATTTCGTTTTGGCTGTACAAGCACGAGAGATGCCGAACGTTCTGGAGGCTCAGTTAAGGTCGCTACATCCGAATCAATTGAAAAAAACCACGATATGGTGTTGGCAGATCGTAGATTGAAAGTGTGGGAGATTGTGGAAGCCATAAGCATGTCACATAGCTCAGTGGTTCCGATTTTGAATGATCACGTGGGTATGAGAAAGCTATCCGTAAGATGGGTGCCGCGTTTGCTCACAATCGACCACTTTCGCAATGGTGCGACAACTTCAAAGGAGTGTTTGGAGTTGTTGTTATACAATACGGACGAATTTTTGCGCCGTTCCGTTACCGTGGACAAAAAATGGATTCAAAAAATTACTTCAGAGACCAAGCAGCAGTCGAAACAGTGAGTTTTTTCGGGTGAATCGGCCCCGAAGGCCAAGGTGGGTTTTCAGCCAATAAAGTCATTGCGACCGTTTTTTGTGATGCCCGCGGTATAATCTAACTTTGATTTCCTTCAGAAGGGAAGAACAATCAATAGCAAATGTTATGCCAACTTATTGAGCCGATTCAATGATGATTTGAAGGAAAAACGACCGCGTTTGGCTTAGAAAAAGGTTCTTTACCACCAAGACAATGCGAGCGTGGACACATGTGCAGTTTCCATGGCAAAATCCATGAATTGGGCTATGAATTTGTCCCTCAACCACATCATCTTGTTGCCAAACCTAAAGAAATGGCTCGGTGGAAAGAGATTTGATTCTTATGATGAAATCATATCACAAACAAATACGAATTTTGAGGACCTCGACAAATGTTATATTTTGGAAGGTATAAAAAAAATTAAGAAACGTTGGACGAAGTGCATAGAGCTCCAAGGAGACTACTTTGAAAATATATATTTTATTTAAACTTACGTTTCATTCTGAAGGTCACGGACTTATTGACCCGCCTTCGTATCCCTGAGACATCTTAACATTCATTACCATATTTACCATTTGATCCGAAGTTAAGCAGTGCTTGTTATGTCGGGATGATAAATTTAAAATGAGTATTGGTTGGCTACAGATGGCTTTAAGAGCGTTACCGGACCAAAGGTAATTCTGGGTAGTTAATATTGTAAACTATTTGATCAGAGACTGATTTACACATAGACATGAATACAACAAGAGTCCAAGTGACAAAATAAACAGAAATATTCTCCTTTCTAGAGATCGGACTCACGACTTGAACTAATTTGCAGACATGTCACCAAAGCTTGTAATTTTTGATCTATATGAAGAGCTACTTCTCCTTATAAAGATTCGACGACCTTGTTTTTAGCAATGCGTTTTGCACACAACAATGAATATTAATTCACTTTTTATTGTTCACAGTTGTGCAAGCTAACCGAACATCTTACATCACCGAATTACTTCTCATGTGTCATTGAATCCTGCCAAATGGTCTGAATGAACATGCTAAGTTTATTTACGCTTATAAGCATACAATCCTCAGAATGGCATTCCTAAAATAACACTTTCTGTTGAGGCAAGGTTGCGTGGGTTCATTCATTGACATTTGGTGGGTTATGTCACTTCGGTCGTACTTAGGACGTCTTCGAATTGCGAGACAGTCGTGGTCTTAAAATTGTATGGTACGGTGGCCAAATTGTATGAAATCTTATGATTAATAGTTGTCAGGTGGATTTATTTCAATGAGTTCGCTTCAGTAGGTATACAAAAAACAGTTACCGAAAACATTATACTTTTTTCACACTTTTTGCGAAGACATTTAATTTATGCCCAAGAAACTTAGAGATATACTGATACATTGAACATTCGTAACTTATTAATTAATTATCAAAGCATAATTTTAATAATTATAGGTATAACTTAAATAATTGTCGAGAGAAGTTATATTTATTATAAGGCATTTCACTAATGTTAAAACCTTAAAATAAATCAAAATAGCCATTTTGACTAACTTATTATTTTGCATCTCACTGCCTGATATTGATTCAGGCATTTGCTTAGAACAAAACAGATGTTTTCGCAACGACTGGTATCACCGCATGAATTTTCATAATAATTTTGTTATATTCACTTCATAAAATATACAATTTACTATGATAATTAAATAATACAGTAAATTATTTTTATTATGACTTGTAATTAATAACGTGATTTTCCGATTACTCTGATCATTAAATTGTGTGATTGACTGACACTATATATGATTATTGCATTCGATCAGTAGCAGGCAGAAGCAAAAAAGTAATCCAAAGTCCGTAGTGTGACGGTTGAGCTGAGGCGTCTGTGCCTTAGTGAGGAATACGAAACACGAATACAAAACATTTCATTTTGTTTCAAGAAGTCTGGAACTAAATACTGTGGCCGTAATTATCTGTTTTTCAACAAAACTTCTTTTTTACGTCCATCCTAACGGACGCAATGCATTTTCCTTAGGATGTAGGCAATCCTAAGGAAAATGCAGAGCGGCTTGCACCGTATAGCCCACTGACATTAATCTCGTCAAAGATAGGCTCAGATGAAGTATATTCTAGAACAACCGACCTTGAAAGTACTTTTACGTATAGGTAGAGGAAATCGCTTGACTTTGCTGATCTGCGTACACAGATCAGCAAAGCAGCAAGAAAACGAATAATAAAAACGGTGCGAAGAATTTAAAGACGCACAGTTCTCACAAAATAAAAAAAACCTTGTCCGTCTGTTTGTTTCAAGATCATTAGGAAACTATACTTACTGTATGGATTTCATTGAAACTTCGAACTATTCCGGAATCCTTTTTTTTCCAAATGTTTTTGGAACGTGCAGACTTATATTGTACCTATTTATGTATTATTTTTTTATGAATTCAGCCCTGAAACCGGTAATATGTTGTTCTTTAAGTGCAGGATTACCATACCCCTTTTTTGCAACCTGATGATCACTTAGAAGAATTCCTGTGCAATGTTTTTTGTATAATTAGTTATAATTAAGGATCAGATAACATTTAAGACATTAATTCCAATCAATATCGCGCGTATAAGGCAATCTTTTTGCCTTGTAGTTACGTAAACGATTCGCAAACAATACGCAACTATGGCGATGCGGTCTGTAGTAACAGTTTCCAGAAGTTTGCTAGATTCAATCAGCTATTTGTAATATTGTGTAAATGTTTTACAGGTGAACGACGAAGGTGCGTTAAGTGACAATACAAGCACCACACAGCCTCTCAGTTACTCGTTACATAATGCTAGCTCGCTAGGTCTCTGGGTCATTTATTTTACTACTCATTATTCATAATGCGTAACTTCTGGCGGCGACCTATCGTTTTTGTTTTGGAGCGCATACAGCGTAGAAAACAAATGAAATAAGTTCTAAATGAGAAAAAACTAAAAAAACCAAACAGATATTAGAATTAGAACAATCTTACAAAGTCGGTATGAGCTTTGGATGCATGGAGTTCTACGAGTTCCAACGCGAAGTCAGCAATTCGTAAGTGGGAAGAGTGGGAAATCAGCAACTTGCAAGAGTCAGAAGGCTTTAGTAAACCCTTACTATCAGCCGGTACGCATCCATTTTTTCTCGTGATTGCGTATTGAAAAAAACTTACGCAACATGGAAGATGCCTAGTCCGCACATAATGAAAAGTATAGCAACACACACCTTAGAACATCATTCAATGCTGTTAATAAGTGATACACAAGTGATGGAAACATAGGGGGGTGAATGCTTCTCAATTACAAAATCTTCTTAAGTATTTTATTGCGATGAGTTTCATAACTCATAATTTTTATTTCCTAATACCTTGTTTATTCTTTATCAACACACTTGCTCATAAAGTGGCTCTAATTTCACCGCAATTAGGCACATGACAACTGTGAGTTAAAGAGTTTTTTTTATTTAATTTTTTGAGTTGCTTTGTTTTTAAAAAAAAAATCGATACAAAAAAGATCGTGTTCATAGTACAAATATTTTTTTATCTACTAAATAAAATGACTTTTTAGTATTATTTTCTTCACAATACACGTGTGTATTGATGATTACCGTCCTCGGCTCTCTTAAGACCCACACCTAACGGCGCGGGTCTCAATGGCGCCTCAGCGGTAATCCCCAACAATACACACTTGTACCATAATGTACTATTATTTTACTGTCATAATGTGATAATACAAAACAACTGCCAATAACAATACTTGCATTTTATTTCGATCGATTAAAGTTTATATCTAGGCAAATAAAACCTCTTGCCACACAATAACATCATTGACCTTAAGACCAAGTTGAATTTTCTTGTCTCAATCTTCACACATAGATCAATTAAATCAATTAAGACCACCTGTTGTTTATTTTTAAGGTTAAATTTATTGATATGGTACTGCCATTTGAACTTGACGACCGACTTGGTGTAATGGTTAAGAAGTTGGCTACTACACCAGAGGTCGCGGGTTCGATCCCCGCACAGTACAAACATTTGTGTGCATAAACATGTCTGTTTGTACTGGTCTGGGTGTCTCCTATGTATAATAAGTATGTATTTACAAAAGAAAATGTATTTAAGTATGTTTATCCGTTGTCTAGTATCCCATAACACAAGCTTTAATTAGCTTACTTTGGGGCTAGATGGCGCTGTGTGGAATAATGTCCAGGGATATTTATTTATTATTTATTATTATTTATTTGAATACAATAACTTTTATGACAATTATTTTTTTATATTTTAATGCTTTATCAAGCTTTGAGGCATAGGGTTAAGCACTACAGGCTCCATGGCGTAATCGAGACTAGAAAAAATATTTTGTGTCAACTAACTATATCTAGATTTTTAAATAATTCAACAAGCATATTTCATTCTTATTCTCTTCATTTCAAAGAATTTGGTTCAAGGCTTCATTTGCAGACGACATATGTGTAGTACATTAATTACAGACACCAGATTATTACAGAGATTACTTGCCTGACTGCAACGCGCACACTGGACTCATCGCTGGCCATGGCTGCAGCTGCAGCAGCTCACCTGTGTAAACACAATTTACTGTCAATGTCAATTCTTATACAATTGTTTTAAATGCTACATGGATATAATGTTATGTCATTAGCAGGTCACCTCATAACTGTTTGTTTGCCTTTGTCTAGTACTTCATAGGAAAGGTAGGGCTAGGGACTTCATAACAAACAAAAAAATATTAAATGCTCCCAATGGTCATCTCATTTTCATATGAATACTACAATAAGTATATTCATTATATTTACTTAATACGTACCATTTATTCACGAAAAACTCAAACAGTCTTATAAGCCTGTTTTGAATTTCTTGCTCTTTTGTCTGTTCATAGTTAAGTGTAGTCTAGTGCTGATAATATTGGCACTAAAGAGCCACAACAGCTCTTCAGATGTAGTAGTGCCAAATTACTTATTGACATTTGAACACATTCAGCTCCAGTGTTTCATTTTTGATACACAAACAATGAATTTCCTAATGGCTGGTGTTCTGGCAGTTAGTGTTAAGAATCAGGGGTGTAGGTTCAATTATAAAATACAATGGGTTGTAAGGACCTTATTATTGAAGGTAAATATAATACATTGTTAGTTTTCACACACAAGCTTACAGAAAGATAGAAACTAGAAAAATTCGACCTGATCCTTGGGACTCAAGCGGGATCAGGATACCAAGGATCAGGTCAAATTTTTCTATCTTTGTATAGAAAATAGTGCATAGTTAAATGCTAAAAAAATCAAAAATTTACATTGTTAGCTCATTATAAAGGTACTGTAAGTTTATTCCATTCTCATGATGGTTATGGTACATAAATCTTAAAAACATCTACTAATTTATAGGCACACTAGGCCAAAGATCAAACATTACTGTGATTTGCTTGACGCATTTTTCTAAAAAAACACAACAACTGCTGCTTTTGGTGAATTTCATTACTGTTCTTATTGTAAACTGTTGATAGTTCCTTATTCAGAAACTACACTTTCTGCCTATACTACTAGCTTCAAAACATTACAAAGAAATGAATGAACTTACAGGAACAAAACACTTTTCATACCATCAAAATACCAATAGCTTTTCTTTTGTTTACTATTATAGACACATCAGGTCAGTTAGAATCAAAAGAGTAAAATCACCACTCAATTCAATCATATCAAACCAGATTTCTTCACGTATACCTTTTCGACATTCTGATATTGAGGACGAAGATTTTCTTACAAGAAAAGTTGGAAATAAACAGCGCAAAGCGTCGCTGTTTAAAACAGTCTAAATCAGCTGATAATAAAGCTAACTGAAATGTAACTCCTGTACTCACCGCGAGCTAAGAAATCCCTCTTATCGTTACACTAGGTCACATTTCACATAACAACAGCAAGGGAACGCTGCATCACACAGACGAAGACCGAGAACTATGTCCATCTTTCACGATTGTATTGTGCCTGGCTAATACGATTTATTGCACGGTTTGTGTTCCGGCCATAAACTTATAGTTTTGCTTACTACGTGGTATACCATTTGTCTTACTTTTAGTATCGTCAAATTATTTAGTTTCAATTTAAATAGCTACTTAAGAAGCCAGAACACACTCGCCATTTACAAATATCTATACGTTCGTAAAAATGTCGAACTTACGAACGGCCGACCGACTACAGAACCGAAACAAATCTGTCCTGTCAAATTGAAATACAGTGCGTCAAATGTCAAGCAAGATGACATCGTTATAATACCATGCGCAATTAATTGATTTCTACTATTTTATTAGCCTTTACATTGGTACTTATTCATAAATACGTTAGTTTTTTTTTAGATAATATGGGTTTGCGTTTGGCCTCAGTCTCGCCTCACCTGGTGGTAAGTTATGAAGAAGCCGGAAATACAGACGCAGGGAGAGCGCTCCACTCCCTAGCGCGCACCGCTATTTACCAGAAAAGACACAGCAAACCGTTGAATGCGGATTGTTGGAAAGTCAACCATATGGGGGTGGAAGCCCTCCCGGCGTCTAGTGCTCCGTTGGTAGAAAGTAGAGGGTGGTACCAGGTTGTGTACACTCTCCAAAATACACCTAAAAAGAAAGACAGGCGACTTTACGCCGATGCTCCAAACTCTGAAGTTTGGTTCCAACGAGCGCATCGTCGCCTATGAGCCTTCTCGCTTTCGGTCCACTGAGTTCAATGCATCCAACTGATACTTGGCAGAGCCATCCCACAGGTGACAGCAGTACTCCATACACGACCAAACTTGTGCTTGATACAAGTGAAGCAGCTGTTCCAGTGTGATCGCTGAACCTTGAAGAGGTTAAGTTTTTTGGCAGCGATTTTTGCTTTTGACTCATTAGAGCTACCAAATTTGTGGTTAAACGAGTTTCATTTCTGTTAAACATAAACTCAAACTGAAATAACTTTATTCAAATAGACTGTATCACTACTTTCAAATCGTCAAATGTACAGCAAAATATACTAAATAATAGACATAAATACCATAACAATATGGATATAGTAAATAAACAGTAAACAGACATAATGCGACTCTACCACCGGGTCGGAGTTGTTTCTTGCTGAGGAGACCCGGCGAGAAACTCAGCAGTTACTCTTTTAAACTTGTTTTGGGTTTACAACAGGCGTTAGTTAAGTACAAGCAGTGTGTTACTTTGAAACAAATAAACCTAAAAGAATATAAAACAAAGAGAAAAGAAAACAACCATAAAATAATATAAAACAAAAGTTATTTTTAACAATTCAAAAAGAAAAATTGTTAGTCAGTACATACTAGGTACCTATTAACTATTACAATAAAACATCTGTTACAATAGAGCTATTTAATCCCGCATCGAGCAGCTTACACCCAGGCATTTTTATCTATAAGGTAATCTTTTGTAGTTTAATAGTCCTTTTTTAATCAAGCTGTTTTGATGTGATTTTTGAATCTATGTAAAGGTAACTCACAAATGGTTTTTGTTGTAATAATGTATACCTTGCCCCATAAAGGATCCTAAAACTTTTTGTAACCAGAAGAGTGGAAGTGCAATTTTATCCTTATTCCTAGTATTTTTGCAATGTATGTCACTGTGTTTAGTATAGAGACCAATATTTTTTCTCACAAAAAAAATGCAATTGTAAATATATTGTGACGCTACAGTGAGGATACCAATTTCCTTAAAAATCTCCCTAAGTGAAGCCCGTGCACGAAGCTTATAGATGGATCTGATCGCTCGCTTCTGGAGGATAAAGATGGTTTGTATATCCACCGCTTGACCCCAAAGTACAATGCCGTAAGACATTACACTGTGGAAATAACTAAAATAAACTGAACAAGCAGTATTAACATCTGTTAATAACCTAATTTTTCTGACTGCAAATGCAGCCCAACTAAGTCTGCCTGAGAGAGCTGTTATATGAGAGTTCTATTGCAGTTTTGAATCTAATGTGATTCCAAGAAAAACTGTTGCATCTACAAGCTTCATAGTATTACCATAAATTTTTAGACTAATGTGGTTATCTTAGACATTAGGCAACTTAAAATTACAAATACATTTAGTATTTTTTGCATTAAGCTGTAGATTATTTACTGTAAACTATTGTGAAACCTTTGAAAGTGCGTCATTAAACTTTCAAAGCCTGTAAAAAGCATAAAAAACAATTCAACATTCTGTCGAACGAAATAGTCGGCTGCAATAGGGTCTGATTGGATTGAGGCTATTTGTGATCACATTATAACAAATTGTATGTACTTTTACGAGTATTTATTTATGTACTGCCCTATTTTCTCTAACTTTTGTGGAATTTCTGAAACAACAGTTCGAACAGTCATCCATGACTTTAAAAAAAAATTACAATAAAAAAACCTACTTTCAAAAAAAACCATTCCAAAACAAAACACTAAAAAGTGAAAAAATAATTACGTATTCTTATAAAACTTATACAATAATAATATAATGTAGGTACAATTATTGTTATTGTTGGAGTCTGTGTCAGCCAAGGAAACACTACAATATACCTAGCAATATACCTTTTTCTTTCATCTCACGTTTAAGTTTGTATGTAGGTAGTTACAAACCTACATTGGCTGACACTGACTCCAACGATAACAATAATTTTACCTACATTAAATTATCGTTTATATTTTACAAGAAAACGCAAAACATATTTTTTTTACCTTTAAGTGTTTTATTTTGGAATAGTTTTTTTGAAGTTGGTTATTGTGTTCCAAATTGTCAGAATTACTTTTGTTTTGTTTTCTCAATAAAATATTTTTTGTTAATATTTTATTTTTGATTTATTTTATTTATTAAGGAAAACAACCAGCTATTTCAAATAAATTTGCTCAACTTAACTAAAATAGTACATTAGCATTTAATGGTGAAATCCTGCCGAGAGTCAGCAAATTCAAGTACCTAGGATCGGTCTTTGCAGATGACGGCACAATAACCGCTGACTTAGTGCACAGGACGACGTCTGGGTGGAATAAATGGCGCACACTGTCAGGAGTCTTATGCGAACCCAAAATGCCCATAAGAACTAAGGGTATAAGGTCTACAAAACAGCGGTTAGACCCGCTCTACTTTACGGTAGCGAAACATAGGCTACAAAGAAAAGCCACGAGCAAAAACTACACACCACAGAAATGCGTATGCTGCGCTGGGCTGGTGGTGTGACGCTTAGAGATAGGGTCCGAAATGAATATGTCCGTGGTAGTTTCGGGATCGCACATATTGCTGATAAAGTTACTGAATCCTGGCTAAGATGGTTTGGGCATGTAATGCGAAGACCCGACGATCACGTCGTGAAGACGTGCCTTTCCATGGAAACCAAAACGAGAGGGAGAGGTAGGCCGCAGACCACCTGGATGACAAATATAAAGAGGTGCGGCCTATCAGTTGACGACGCTTACCAACGAAGCAAATGGCGCTTGAGGCGCCAAGAAAGCCGACCCCGCGTAACGGGATAAGGCGAGGGCAAAGAAAGAAAGAAAGAAAGAGCATTTAATGTTCTCACTGTAGGGCAATACATAAAGTAGTGATCCAGAAAACACTACGATCAAAAAGAAAAAGGTTATCAAAACATCATCATATCATGTTATCATGTTTGTTTGCATGCTATCACTGGTGAAGCAAGATTTACTACATAGATAAGATCCGCTGGCCTTTTCAATAAGCCACGGAATCGTTCTATTCCGTAATTAAAAATGGTACCGTGTATTTAAAATGGTTACCACGATATCAGCTCGTCCTAGTGTGGTAACCAGTGTTAACCGGCACTTTGAATGTACAATGTACATTACCAAATTGTTGTATTGTAAATTGTTTTTGTTATAATGTTTTATTTAATAAAGGTTTATTATTTTTGTATTATTATTATTTATAATAAAGAACCAGAAAATGAAATAGAATAAGTAATTATATTGTTTGTATTTTTACCGGAATCCGTAGATTTTTATTCATTTTTAAATAGGTGTACATAATATACTTGGCCGGAAATGGGACATCTCCTTTGGAATTTGTTAATTCCAGGTACAACCAGAAGTACAAATAAAATGTGAAAATCTACTATGCTTGTAGATGTCATCAAAATATGGCAGCCCAGTGGGTTGTCGACACTAGCGCCGTTAAAATAAATCGTAACGGTATTTATTGAAACGAATGTAAACGTATTCATATTAAAATTTTCTGGTAGATGGCGCTGCACTTTTAAGCAGTCCAAAAAAAATATAATAGATGGCGTTTTATCAGTTAATAAAATTAAAATCGCCTAATTAATTTAGATTATCTTCACTACTTCAACAACGAATTAATTTTTGAGAGTGAAATGTAAAGGAAGAGGTGAAAGGACTTGGGCTCCGCGAGCGTTTGGATAAGAAAGAAGAAGGTACGGCGCCTGGAAGGTGACTGTCATTTAGGTTTATTAGGTATTCTGTGGGTGCCTGCAATGACCAACTTAAGTAAAAGAAACGTTCAATAAGTTTCAGAGTTGTGGTTTGAGGAACGTCTCAACAAAAGAGCAACAAATATAGCGTCGATCCGCCCATTTGATTTATTGTGAAACTTATTCCTACCTGTAAGCGATCCGGGGAACAAGGCTGCGCACACATTCAACACATTCAAAGCAAGTTATTTCAGGCTCTGTTTGCAGACGTGAATGAGAAGCCTAATTACACATGCCTCAGTGAAGTCGACGGCGAACAAACATCGGCTGAGGGTTCAATACAATTAGCGTAGGGATGAGGTTGCAACACTCTCACTTACAATATCATTTTAAGTACCTCGAGTACCTACTTAGATTATTGCATTATGTACAATCCTGACCTTAAATTAAATTAAAAGGGGTAGATACTGCACGTTCTCACTTGCACCAAGAAAACTCTTCTACGTGCTTGCACCAAGCAAAATATGAACTATGTGGGTTCATGTTCACAGAGGTGTGAAAACGTGCAGTATTTACCCCTTTCAATTGCGACATTTTTGACAAAAGACCAATAAAATTCGTAAGTATTTCTTTCGTAATTAGGTCTCATAGTTCAGCAAACACCTTTTATTACTGTAGCTATGAGAGTAGGTATCACTGATTGATTAGACAGATTTAGTGATACTCTTCAAATTCACTGACGCTAGCCCAGCTTGTACAACAAGTATTTGTTTACCATTCTCTCAGCAAAATTAAGTGCTGGACGCAAGTGAGCGCAGCAGCGCAGAATCTAGGCGAGAGTGGATCGCGTGCGGGCTTCCGTGAGGGAACAAGCGGCAGCGGTACCTATACTGGATTCGACAATATGTGTATGACCCATTGTACACAACTGACCCACCGTTTACCCGGTAACCCTACTTATTTAAATAGCACAGTTAAAAAAACAGCCATCAACAAAATCATCGAATCAGCAATGCTCGTGTCGATGTTAATAAAATTTCCTAAATAAAGAAATATTTCATCAGGATAACCGAATATAAAGATCTGCAAATTGACAACCCTCTAAGATAAGCGTTTAAAAGCTTTGGAAGTGAAGTTTTTAAAATAATACCTTTGAAGCTAATGGTGCTAGGGATGAATCGATTAAACCGACTTTTTAATTACTTTGGGTTTGAGGAAACTGGGAATGCTAGCTTTAAGGTCCTATTTTAATTCTGAGTTACATTGCAGTTTTGTATTATAAATGGTTTATTTAAAATAGCAGTATTAATGTGGTTCTTTTTGCAATGGAAGGGATATTTTGGAAAACAACTGGTACTGTCAGTTTTGATTAATTTTACAGTAGAGACAAGAAACTCTTTTAATATTTACCTATCTACTTAGGGCTAGTTTTAGGATAGAAGAGAGACGCTGACTGTCGGGGAACACAAAAATGCTTGCGATGGTCAATTTAGAGAATGGATCAAATTGAACATCGAGACAAGTGTGGTTTGCGGTAGGCTTTGTGTGGGGTATCTCGCGTCTTTGTTTCCGGTCTCGGTCGACAAGTAACGTCGCCTGCCTGGGTCACCTGTCTCAGTCACCTTAATGACCTTATTACGAGTATCACTTAATACTTGAATGAATATATCGAGTGTAAAACCTGGGTGTTACTATCCAATCGTGCCTGGACTGGACACGATGACAGACAGTACAAAAATGGGGTTATCTATATCTATGTCTAGGGAATTTACCATACTGTCATAAAACATTAAAAAAGAGACATTGAGTACTCAACTTTTCGAAACAAGATCTAAACTAGGAAGCGAGGGCACTCTACCTACTCGTTCTGTCCTTCTAAAAAAGTTCGCGTTAAGAACTCGAGTAGGGATACTCGTAGGACCCAACGCTGACTAATTAGTTACTTTTGCAGCTCTTTTAAAGCTTTTGCTGAGGCTCTCTTACCTGACTGAAACCTAACTGAACTTACCTTCCTCGTAGTTTGTCAGTAGTGTTTTTACTTTAAGTGCCAGAATGCAATTTATTTGAAATAATTAAAAATAAAGGCATACTGTCGGTCAAGAACATTATTAGGAGTGGTTTTGCTAAAAACTAGTAACCATTAACACAGACCTACTTTGTCATGGTTGATCAATATCTTTAGAATCTTTCAGAAGAATTTCCTTGTGTAGTTGTTTCATTATTCGTTAATAATTAACGAATTATTGAATAATAAATACATACGTCTAGGACCTATCAAAACATATCCTAACCTTACAGTCATTGTGTCTATAAAACAAGCTTTAAGATACCGTTTTTTCGCCAGCCATTATTTTTACCAATCTGCTTACAGTTAGCATATTATGGAGCAAAAAAGACATCAGTTTTGTATCGTCATAATTATGATTTGAGCAGAGCTCAGACCAGGGATTTCTGAGTCATGAGCTTGAACAAAACCCTACTTGATTCGCAGGTTGAACCTGATAATTATTAAAAATATTTAAAGATCAATTCGTTTAAAGGCTCGCTGGCAAAATGGTTTCAATAATCATTAAGATGAAAATTTTGGTAAGAGAAACTGGGGGAAGGGCGAACACCTAAGGGAGAATTGATTTATCACAGCAGAATGATGAGGAATGCTTTATTATCATACTTTTTGAGCAAGATAAACTATCTGAGTAACAATTTTTTTGTGTAAAAGGTAACATTTGAAGCGAAAAACAGTCGGGGTAATTACGAATTAACATTAATCATTTTAAATCAATCTTACATTCGTGTTTCCCCAACTTTCCCTTATCCAGTACCCAGGTCAGGACAAGATAATATAATCCGAGTTTGCAATAACAAATCCATTGAACCAATAGTTATATTTAATAGTTATCACTTGCTTCGGAAGGCAGGTTAGCTGTTTGTTGTAATAGGTCGATTGTAGTCGTTAAAGCAGCCATGACAGAGGCCTGAAGGGGCTTGAGAGGCACACAGAAAGAAGGTTAATGGATGCACTAAACGGTAGTCTTTAAGATGAGTTTTTTTATTGCTTACTTGAAACAACATATTTTGGAAGATATGGTAACATAATTAGGCAGTCTTATTGTCCTACTCATATGTTATATGTACTCTCCCGAGTTTTAATATATCTTCATGTAAAATAACATCAACGACCGGAAAACGTAACCATCACTTAAATAAAATATAAGTATGTAGGTATCGCGGTCAAATCAAACTTTTTGCTCAAAACTTTAACATTGATACCGTCGTAACTAATGTGAAACATTAATTTGAGCTTGAGTATCTAGAGTTTTGACAAAGTCCATCCAAAGTAGTCCAAACAGAAACTTCACTTATTGGAGTCCATTGTTAGACAGGCCTCCCCCATAGAACGAAACAGCAAACTATGGGCCGTCTGCGTGCAACTGCATTAGGTCATCGGTCCACTAGGTGGGTCGTATCTTAATCTTGATAATACGATTTAATTAATTATCAGAAAGTTTAGGGTACTTATTTGATGAAGAAGGTAAAACTGGGTGTCCCAAAAAGTAGTGTAAAGCGGAAGCCCAGTGGTAGAACCTCACTAGGGCTACCCGTATCACCCCCATGTATGTTTCGCGATTTTCGGTAGATTTCGAGTTATGATTTTTTTCACGTATTTTCTATAATTTCTAGGTTGGGTCACATTTTTTGTTATTTTGGCGCGAATAGTTCAGGTAAATGCCATTGATTTTCATTGTTAGCTGAATACGAGGCCTATTTGATAAATAGCATTTATCAATACCTAAATAAGGAATAAAATATGAAACTGAAAAATTGGGAAAATTTTGTTTTTTCCGTAAGTTGTAAAGGCCATTTAAAAAAACAGTTACAATACCCAGACACAATGTTCGTCACATGAATTTTCATCATGAATGGTGATCTCACCCTGTACGACCTACGGTGCTAAAGGCAGGATTTGAAGGCTTTGAAGGCTATTTAGAGGTGCCGTTTAGGAAACTATACTTAACTAATAATGGTCTCGTCAAGTAGGCTAAGTTTGACAGGGGCGTCGGGTAACGTCACCCGGGGTCGCACGCAGCGCAACGCGCGTGTCGGGGCGAACGCCCTCGGCACTAGGGTTGTTGCGATATCGATTTTTCGATACTTATGGTCATTGATCTGATCGATAGAAGTGATAGTTGTGAACAATACATAGGAAATAAACTAATTTCAATTGAAAAGGATTCAGCTACTCAACAAACAGAAGTCGAGTTAGTAAAAGCAGGCGTTAAAGCTGTTGTTGAGAACCTGCCAATACTAAGTTAGCCTATTAATAGCCTAGGAAGAACTACTTTTTTATATTAACTAACATAAAGATAAAAACATATTAGGACAATCACACCAAGATGACCCGAAATAAAATTGAAATTCATTCAGTTCAACCCTCTTGGGATCATAGAAAATTATACATACAATACTTATTAATTTTAAAAATTTATTTAAAGTAAAGTAAAAGTGAAAAGTCATTTATTCACTTAAGCTTTTACAAAGAAACACTTATAAAATGTCAAAATTCACAAAAACATATATAAACGATAATAGACGTAAATAAAATAATACAATAATAGTACATATTCTAAATAAACAAAATGCGAATCTACCACCGGTTCGGACGTTGCTTCTTATCCAGAAGACTCCGGCAAGAAACTCGATAGTTACTCTTTTGAACTTTGTTTTGTTTTACAACAAATAAATTCAGAGTACAGTCAAAAGAACAATAAAAATACAATATTTGAGCAGAGGAGCAGATTATTCCTACTATGACCACAAATTCTTGTCGTTCAAGTAATCCTCCACATTATAATAACCTTGTTTTAATTGTAGACTTGAACTTGTGCAGAGGTAGATTAACAAGAATTTAAGGTATTTTGTTAAAGTATTTTACAGATTGACCCACAAAAGAATTTCCTACCTTATGTAGCCTAAAACTTAGAGTGATAAGTTTGTTTTTATTTCTAGTATTGTGTGTATGAGTATCACTGTTTTTTTTTAACATATGCAAGTTTTTGCGCACATACATTATGTTATTGATAATATACTGAGCGTGCACAGTTAAAATACTCGTATCAGTCTTCTTAAATACTTCTCTGAGCGAGTCGCGTGGCCTAAGGTTGTATATCGACCGAATGGCTCTTTTTCGGAGTACAAAAATGGTGTTATGGTTTGCAGCTGAGCCCCACAACAGTAGACCATACGACATAACACTATGAAAGTAACTAAAATACACTAGTCTTGCTGTTTCAATATCAGTCAGGAGTCTAATTTTTCTGGACAGCACTAGCGGCCGAACTAAGTCTCCCTGCCAGAGCCGTTAAATGTGGACCCCACTGTAACTTAGAATCTAGAGTAATTCCTAAAAATACTGTAGAGTTCGTCATTTCGAATGTCTCATCATTCATGTTGATAAAGGTATCAACCTGTTTAACATTAAACATAGTGAATTTAATACACTTTGTTTTCTTTGCATTAAGTAATAAATTGTTACATGTGAACCAACATAGTACTTTTGAAAGAGTATTATTTACATCGTCAAATGCTTCATCAGCAAATAATACTATTTCACAAATGTCTTTGACAAAGTAAGGAAGGTCATTTATATAAAAAAGAAAAAGCAGTGGGCCCCATACTGGGGCACTCCCATGCTAATGGTGGCACTGGAAGAGGTGGTCCCGTTGATACTCACTTTTTGTGTTCTGTCTGTGAGATAAGATTGTATAAGTTTAGACGAAATATCTGAAACACCGTAATGTCTCAGCTTAATCAGTAGGATTTCATAATCCACGCAATCAAACGCTTTCGAAAGATCACAAAATATTCCTATTGCATCCTGCTTGCTTTCCCAAGCATCAAATATGTGTTTGACAAGTGCTACACCTGCATCAGTAGTGCTTCTATGTTTAGTAAAACCAAATTGTTTCTCATGTAGTGATTTATTTAAAGTAAAGTGTGAAAGCAGCTGACTAATATAATTTTTTCAAAGATTTTACTAAGAGCTGGTAGTACAAAAATGGGTCTATAATTAGATGGGTCACTTTTGCTACCAGATTTAAAAAGCGGGATGACTTTCCTAAATTTCATTAAGTTGGGAAACTGACCTTCGTCAATGCAGTTAATAAAAAGTCAGACTTAGCAGAAGTGGGGTGAGATGATATTTACGATTGATTTAAGTAGACTTATCGAAATACCCCACAGATCTCCGGTGTTTTTCATATTAAGTTCCTTATACACCTTGATTATGTCATGAGAATTTATATGAACAAAGTTGAACTGAAATGAGCACTCATCAACACTAGATGTGAGCAGGGACCTAGCTAGCGGTGCACTAGAATTTAAGGTACTTGTAGTTACAAAGGGTATTTTAGAAAAAAATGTTTCAAATGTATTAGCTATGTCAATCTCAGACTCCATTAAATTATCTTGAATTTTAAGAGCCAATGAGTGATCTCGAGGTTTTGATTTACAATTTACCTTATTAATTATGTTCCAAGTAATTTTAATTTTATTTTTTGCTTGTTTTATTTTGCCACGCAAAAAGATAGACTTAGCCATTTGACATGATTTCTTAAAGATTTTTGAGTATAATTTGACATGATCTCCTAGTTTTTGACACTTAGAATTAGCTTTTAAACCATATAATTCGTATAATTTATTTCTACTTTCAAGGATGCCTGGCGTAGCCCAATCACTAAACTTAAACTTAAAATTATCGACCTTTAATTTCTTCTTAGGAAAAAGAAAATTATGTTCCTGTTTAATTATCTCAAAAAGATGCATATACTGATCATCTATGTTGTGGCATTGGTGTAGTAGATTAGAAAGGTTTTTATTGACATTTCTCTTGAACTTTTCTACTCGATTCATAGTAACCAGTCTATAACTAATATCCACTGATTGAGAGACATGACGGTGCTCAAATTTGGTCAATAGACCACAGTGATCTGATTTCAAACAATTTATAATTGATTTTTCAATTAGGATATTTTCACAAAAAATATTGTCCAAGCAGGTGGCTGATGTGTCAGTGATCCTGGTTGGTTTATCATATAGATTTAGTAAATTAAATGATTTGAAAAGATTTAAAAATCTTACAGAGGTCTGAGAAGAGTCTAAAATGTTAACATTAAAATCACCGCATACAACCACCTTCTTGTTTGCTTTACAAATCTTCTTCCATCGTCTCTTCAGACCGACAATAATTTATTAGAAATAAAACGAAAAATAATTACAATGTGAATAAAACTAAACAAATAAGTGAACCTGTTATTTAGGTCTTAGAGAATGATATGTACCTTCTTTAATAAGGGCTTCAACCTAATCTCTAGGGCTGGCTAGTCAAACTACTTATCAGAAAATGCGTTACTTATTGCGTTTTTGTAATGGTGAGGTAAATTACTATTGTGACGATTCAAATTCCACATGTTACTAAATGCCTGTTGCTGACAAAATCATCTCCACTTCTTTTCAAATGCAGTCATCGATAACTTCATCATCGCATGTGAACAGCCCTATTCGGCACAACAATGGCTCGCTGACCCCACTCAGGTAGCCGTGTGATCGTTCAGCAGCTAAACACCTTCTAATGGGGAAACAATGAACCACCACGCACAACGTGACACCTGCATTCACATTTACACTTGTGTACACGAGAGTACCGACCGAATCTTAATTCGAATACCCGAGTAAGCAAATGTTTGTCAGCATTTCGTCTGGGTATTAAGTACGTAAGAAATGGGACAACAGGTATACTTGACTCTCCTTAACTCAAATCTTGACCTTTTTCATGGTAATTACAGTCAAAAGCTTTTGGAATGAATGATATTTATAGGGGTTTCCTAATATCTTGATGTCTTTACTCAAGTTTCAATATCAAGTACGCCTGTTGCTTTTCCTTCTGGGTAACCTTAAAACAATATTATGCACATACACGTAGGTACGCTGTTTTAAAAGTTAAAATCCTCACACCCATATTTTATTCCTTCATATTCAATTGAATAGTCATAATATAGTTATATCATACTACAAAACTTCCTAATAGGCCAAAATGTTCCTGACCTTTTCGGTTGTAACGACATGATTACGAGACGTTAACGAGCCGGCCCGACGTTGCGGCCACAATACCGGGTTAACAGCTGTATCAATACGTCTTGGCCCCGCATTCATCAACGTCTGCTGCATCATCCCCCCCTAATTGTGTTGTCTGCTCTTCTTAGGAAGCGAATTCCCCTTCCTAATTCGTTTGTTGCTCTTGTAATTTTTCTTCCCTTTTGTATTGTACTAGTTGTTGCCAGCGAGTTTTTCTCCGTGGAAGCTATAAAAAAGTTTTCATCGTAATTACTATATTTTTTATTTAAGGTTTTATGGGATTTTATGGGATGGGTGTGTCGTGTAACGTAACTACGTTAAAATATATTTGGATGATTTAACGTAATGCGGTTAAACTAGAACAGATGAAGCCAACATTTGAAAACTGTTCATTAATAAGGTATCATAAATTTTATATTAGAGATACTTTCAGAATATAAAAATGAATGAATGAATGAAATGAAATGAATTATTGAATGTACAGTTTGGCATCGTTTAGTGTTATTTATATAAATAAATATTCCTTGAGTTTGCCTGATCCGCTTAAACGAGTAAGACAAAAATAAGTTGGCAACTACTCTAACGATAAATATCTATAGGTTAACCGGCGTAAAGTCGACCCTTCTGTACGTCAACCACGAGCTGCCACTTTAAATTTACATTATCGTTCGCGTGAAAATTTGTATTGGGATTTTACATGACATGACATGACATTGTCAAATCCCAATACAATTTTTTACGCGAACGATAGTGTAAATTTAAAGTGGCAATTCGTGGTAGACGTACTGATGGTCCGCGGAACGTAGGGCGGGGGGTAACACGGGTACACACGCGACGCCGCGGCGAGATATCTCAACACATGATTAGTTAAATCTCCGTGTTGTTAATTAGGAAATTTATAACTTCAGATGTGTTAGTATTTGTTTTAGTATAATGAATAAAAATAAACTAATGAAAAATCGATTATTTATTAGACGTAGGACCAAATACGGCCGCTTTCACTTTACTTTTTAATAGTTGTCATATCTATTTATTAATTTATTTTATACTTTATTTATAACGTTATTACAACAATTACAACAATTAACACGGTCATGCCAATTTACATTTTTGTATTTTTATCTCATGTGGAGCAGACACAAGGCTGCAACCGCGCAAGCTTTGACCTTGTACGTCTATCGCTGTCGGTAGCAAGCATCCCCCTCCCGCGTCCCGCGCACCATCAGGAGGTTCGACTTTATAGCGGTCAAGCTGTACCTATATTCATAAATATAATGTGACTAATGTTTTAACATAAAGCACTAAATAACTACTTTCTAAGAATAGTCTCTACCTACATTATAATTAAGTTTATGAGAACACAATGTAACTAGAATCTAGATCTTTGGAAGTTTTAATTAATGTCTAGAGATAACCCAGTTAAATGTTTTATCAAGAGCCGTCTAGTAGAGTTCTACTCCGGATAGATAAAGCTTGTATTCAAATGTATCTTTAACAAGTCCGGAGTCATTATAATTATACAAAATTCTACATTCGGGAAAAAACAGTTATATTTCTAAAGAATAAAAGTGAGCCAAGGTATGATCAAAAAAATATCTAAACATAGGGAATATATTTTATATTAGACCAAATAATAAAACGACTGCTTTCATTCTTACAAAACAGGAGTCCTGAATTGAACACATAACATACCATCACGATTTTATCCCAAACGGGGTAGTCAGAGGCAAGTGACTGTTGCCGTCATGGTGAACAGAACACTCAGAAGCCCACTTTTCACCGGGTCTTTCCCGTTTGGACAACTACCCGTTTCGTTACCCTTAATAAATACATACCTATGTAAAAGTGATGTTTCGTAAACTTTTTAAATTTCATATATTTCGTGGCGTTTGGACACCATTTTTTATAACAGGACTTTTGTATGGGATAGTCAACGTCAAAACTTATTTAAGTATTATTAAACTAGCACGTTTTACAATATTAAAAATAAGTCTACATCTCCAGTTTCACCGTAACATTATTTTTTATAGTGGTTGCGATGTGTATCTGTCGCAGTAAGATAGATAAAGCCGTAATATAGTTATATCCCTAGGGATATAATTATATACCGTAACATAGTTAAACGAAAGCGATTCATTACTATTTCACTAGGAATATAGTTATAAAACGGTCCAAGTTTAGTGATATACTTATATTACTAGATTGGATTCAGTGTTATAAATATATTACTTGATTAAGCTTAGTGAAATAGAAATCAGACACACGGTGTTTTGTACACTTTTCTCGAGCAATTCGAGCATTATTAAGAAAAGCGAAGGCCCTTGGGTTATTAGAACACTAAGAATCTAAAACTCCCGTAAAACTGTGTATGGCTTTTGCTCATATGCCCGGAGAAGACATAAGCGACTGTTGGCTTCACATTATGAGTCACAGGTAAAATGTTTGGCGTGAAGTTTTACTTAAGGACACCTCTTTATATTTTAAATTTATTGAAAAATATAAAAACTAGTAGAAGCGTACAATTAAAATGTTTAGGGCAAGCAGACAGCAAAAGACTTACAAAAACGATAACGTATACTAAATGATGTAATAAATATGTTAGTGAAAAAGGTTTTCTCTATTGACTTTAATATTAAGGTCACCATACAAAATCAGTCGAACAGTCTGTATTTTTTTTTATGAAAAACTCAACATTATAGTCAATTGAAAAAATCAAATTTTCACTTACACAGTTACTAAGTCACTTACGTGTATACGTGTACATGTTGTTTTTTTAACGGTATACATAATCAGGCGGTATATCGAGAAGTGGTTTTTGTATGTCTTTTATAAATCACCCGGAATAGTTATATTTTTGGAATTTTTAACTATCACTTACAAAACCCTACCTAATTCGACAGAGACAGACATTCTATATCATCTTCAAATCTAAGAACAAAATAGTCCCTTCTCATGAGCCACTGACAATAAACAACGTCTGCTTGGAACAAAAGGCCTGTGAAAAATACCTGGGTCTTAGAATGGACAATCACCTAACGTGGAACAAACAAATTGAACACATAAAAAACAAACTGGCGAAGCTCACAGGTTCCCTTCGATACGCAAATCAATGCATACCTAGAAGGCTACGTTTTACCATCTACAACTCTCTTGTAAAATCACATTTACTTTACCTTATAGAAGTATGGGGTAGTGCCGCAAAAACAAAACTGCAAGAACTGCAAAGAATGCAGAATAAAGTGATAAAGGTCCTTTTTTGCTACCCATACTTAACGCCAACTTCTAAAATTTATAACGACACCAAAATAATGAACATACGAGAACTATATTTATACAGCACTTGCATTTTGATAAAGAGAATCCTTTGTAATAGTGTTCAAACCAATTTGTCTTTTATAAAAAAGTCACAAATCACGAAACGCAGTCTTCGTCGACCTAGTTTACTGGTTTTGCCCAAGATGCGAACTAAGCTGGGGAGTAAAAGTATAAAGTTCGAAGGAGCAAATATATACAACAGGTTACCTTCTTACATTAAAGATGCGGACTCCTTATATAGTTTTAAATCTAAACTGCGCAGCCACATTCTTGGGAATCGTTCATAAAATGGTCTTATTAAACAGAGTGTGCATGCGGGTTGTTTGTGATCTGAAGGTTGTGAACTCCAAAGTGGCGACCTAGATTAAGATATTTATTTTTTAAGATTTATGTTCTCATGTAAATGGATCCCCTATCTTGTTTGAGAATAAATACTTTAAACATAATTGTGTTTTTAAAATATTTATTGAATGTTTGAACATTCAATAAATATAATACACACATCAAAAGTGTCTAGGGATCAACATATATTTTTGCAATAACTTTTCTCCTGATTGATATTAATTAAAATTTTCTTTAAGGATTCATCAAATAAAGTGTTTTCGTTTGTCTACAGTAACGATAAACCAAGTCACCTTTGCATTAATAAAGAAATTTGCCATTTTCCTAATAAAGGGATTTTTGACATTTGAACCACTAACATTAAAGTTCGAAAAAAAGACTGAAATAACAGTTTTCTTTAAAATTTTATTGGGTAACTTAAACAATTAATAATCCGCGTTTCTACCGCGAACACTAACAACACAAGAACATCGGTTTGGCATACTCAAAATGAGTTCATCCAAATCGCGCTGTGGAATGGCCGCCCATGTTCGTTGCAACAACAAAAAAAGGTCTTCTTGCGACTGGATACCCTCCATATTCGGCAGAGCTCTTATCTGTAGCATATCCCATGCATGCTCAATCGGGTTCAAGTCTGGCGACTGAGCAGGCCAGGGCAGGACATTGATGTTAGCTGCGGCGAGAGTCTGTCTTACAACTATTGCGGTGTGCGGTCGTGCATTATCATGCATTAACTGAAATAAGGGACCGATTTGCACTTGTAGAGGAACGATGACGTCTGATACAATCGTCTCAGCATAAATTTGAGCGTTAAGGTTGCCTCTGATCCAAATCAACTCAGTTCTTCCGCCGATCCAAATACCCGCCCATACCATGATGGTTCCACCACTATAAGGATGGACTTCCTGGCAGGATTTTAATCGCTGTTGGCGTCCAGGGGTTCTCCAGTGTCGTATACGTCTTGTATCCGGTCTCATACCAAAACGAGACTCATCAGAAAAGCACACGATACGCCATTGTTCTTCTGCCCAATTTCTGTGTTCAAGAGCCCATTGATATCGAATCCTACGATTGTGCATTGCTATAGGTGGTACCCTTAGCGGTCTTCGGGAATGAAGGTTCACTTCATGCAAGCGGTTTCTGACTGTTTGGTCGCTAATGAAGTTCCTTGAAGAGTGATGAAGTCTCACGGCTAACATCATGGCGGTTATTGTTGGAGCTCTTCGAGTTGTGATTTGAATGTACCTTGTCTCCGTGTGGTGCAGCGATACCGTCCTCCATGGCGCTCAGCCACGGTACCAGTGCTTCGGTAACGTGTCCAAAGTCGACTGATAACACTCTGACTTGTATTCAGAGCTAAAGCCACAGTACGTTGCCGGGAACCAGCTTCTATCATTCCCACGGCTCTGAGCATTTCTTCCCTGCTTAAATGACGTCGCTGCTCCATAATAACGTTGGTTTTAATCAGTAGTAGGGAAACAGTAGCACTAATAATGTCTTCAATGCGTTGTATGTTTTTATAGGGAAAATATTGACAGCTGATTTTCATCTTTTACTCGAATTTGATTGACAGTTCCTGTTTCAAATTATGAAATGCACCAAAAAGGATCCATATAAATTTATAAAATCATAAATTTATTACAAAGCCACATCTCAATCTCAAGAAATCCGCATAAAAATGCTTGATCCCTAGACACTTTTGATGTGTGTACTTATAATGTATGCTTTGAGTTTAATTGTATTAACATTTTTATAAATATTATATAATATTATATGATACTTAGTGAATATAATATTTTAAATGGCATGAAATAACCCATTAATAAAAATGATTTTCTAGGTTTTATGACTCTGGGCACAGCATAAGCAATAGAAAAATTACTTTATTCTTGAAGATCTAAGTGACATGGCCTGCAGGAATAAAATGATAACTTAATGAGAGTATCTAGAATTACGTAGACATCACTATGACTATAACATGATCGAAAAAGCTGTGATTGCAGGATAATAGCGTTTCCTATTTTTTAATTATTTAGTTTACGGAAAGATATTTCTTATATTTGAGTTTATTCAAACTGAATATTGTTTTTTTTTATTATATTACTTCATTGTTTTGTTGAAAGACAGTAAATTTTGATTTTTGAGTTGATTGAAACTGAATATTACTAATTTATTATTATTTATTATTATGTCATTACTATTCAGTAACTGTACAAAATACTATGTATTTTGTGTTCATTAAACCACTCTTAAAATTTTGATTAAAAATCTATTTGAATTTAACCCATACGTCTTTTTTTGTAAGCCAGTGCAAGCTGTGCAAGTGCTTTCTTTTTAACTAAACCTTAATTGCATAAGTTTATTTAAGAACTAAATTTTTTGGTTGTTTTACATGTAACTAATCCTTAATACTGAATATGTGCTAGAAAATTTCTAGTGGACTGTACTACTCAAGCAGAATGTTTGCCAAACGACACCAAATGTTCCCTATTCTGGAAGGCTGTCCAAACGACACGAAATGTATGAAATATTAAAAAGTTTACGAAACGCCACTTTTGCATAGGTATTTATTGAGGGTTACGAAACGGGAAGTTGTCCAAACGGGAAAGACCCTTTTCACCAATAGTATTGGAACCCAAGCTGAAGCTGAAGGCTGAAGCTGAAGGCTTCAGCCTTCAGCTTCAGGCACCACCTACCACATGGTTGGTAGGTGGTGAGCCTTCAGCTCTGGGTTATCGGGGGTATCCGGGTTGATTTGGTTTTTTATCGATGTTTTCCATCACCGGAGAGTTAGTCGGAAATTAAACAATGAACACAAAGATTTTGGTTCTGGCCAGATTTGAACTCGGGACCACACGATCCGCGATCCGAGTTGGAGTGCTTAACCACTAGGCCACGACGCTGAATTTAAGTTTTTTAACGCTGTTAGCTGTTGCAATACATTTTAATCCTTAAAAGCTGAAAACTAAAATAGAACTCCTGTTTTGTACAATTCATTTTGAATAACAGAAATTTTCTTGCCAAATGCGGGTTGTTGATTACAAAACGAATTTTTCCCGGCTTGGGATTTGGACAAGATTTGGTAAGCGTGGTTGTTAAGCCAAAACCCATCAATTGTAGTGATAAATGATAACTTAATTTCAATAACAGAGGCATTTGCCTAGCAGTAATATGCTAATTACTTAACATAAAATGTACAAACGCTTAAATAGAGAACCCACGACCCGCGCCGAGCAAGCAGGATCACTACTAATCGAGCCAGTCATCTAAATATGTGAATCGCTAGACAATCCGTGCATTTAATATTTATATTTCTAAGGAGCCCATAAGGTTAATAATGGATTTTACCTCACCGTGTGAAATGTTTAATCTTTTTTCTTTGAAGGCGAAAAACCTCATCACAATTTGCATATAAAAGCATTAGTTACGTGGAGCCGCATAAAGCGCGGTTACAGGTCTAAATTGATCAGAATCGATCTTCTTTCGGAGTGGGGAAGGAAACAGAAACAGATAGACCTCTTGGAATAAAATGATGACTTAAGTTGAAAGCGTTAAAGGTCTTTAAGGCGAGCGCAAATTGCTCTCAACCCAAAAGACACCATATACAAAGCCTTATGAGGATACAGAAGCACCGTTTTTCCATACAAACGTAGTCCCCTGTTTCCTCCCTGGATATTGCTAGTAGACGAATAACTTTTTCCCAAAAAATCTATTGCTTCTATTGATATGTCTCTATGTTTTCCTTTTTAATAAATTAATTATTTTAAGAGATATGAACCTTCAAAAATGGAAAAAATGGCCCAGTTTTCCGCTGAGTTTAAACATCCAGAAAAATAATTTGACTCGTTTATTAAAAAAAAGGAAAACATAGGAACACGGTCCTTCTTTAATTTGTAACAAAAAAAGTGACCAAATCGGTCAACTTTTCGACAAGGGATCAGGGGACTACAAAACGTCGATTTTGTGTACTTTTGATAGGTAATTTCGGTTAGATTTGCATCTGCCTTTATTGCACTCTGCACGACGCTCGAGGTTTGCAAAAGACAGCAATACATTTTTCAAATACCTATTTTTAATTCTCTCGACCGTGCTGTATCCTCTTATTGACAAGTGCCAGTCGCAGTCTCCGGTCGCAGTCGCGCGTGGACCCACACCTAAAGGGGACAAGAATTTACGCTTGGCAGCGCCGCTACTGGAAGTTAGCAATTTGATTTAACTGCAACCGGGCACCTGCTGTTAACGCGAATCAGGTCGATTTGAGCACATCATCAAACACTACCAGCATCCTTGCCGCCTTCCCCCCTTAATATTTTTGACGACCTGGTTGAGGGAGACGTAAAGGGTCGCGATTTCCGCACTAACATAAATGTGCTGTCGATGAAACATCTACCTTCTCGTAACATAAATGTCTCATCCGGCACTGGGGTGTGAAAATCACCCTGCATTCCCTGCTTTAGTCATAAAATGAACCTGCTACAGGAATTAGTTACGCATTTTATTTGCAGTAATTGCAGTGGATCCGGCTCCTGAGTATCAAAAGGTAGTGTCAGGTGAATGCCCTCACTAAAAATGGTGATATTACTCGTACAGAGGCGTTCACATTAACCTTTACATAGGGGCACCTCATGCTTCTGACATAAGACCCATTTTGCAATAGTTTTTTACCTATAGGTTGATGTGAACGCCTCTGTACCTAAGATAAGATCGTCTTAGATCTATTTTTAATGTGGACAGGAACAGACAACAACAGAACTCAGTGATAAAAATAACGTGTCTGAGCTGATGATTTAAAGGAAATGTATTATGAACATTCAATCATTTAAATTATTAAGTTGCTGCTGATGATTGACTTTTTTGTATAGCTGTAATTCATAAAGCCATTGTGGAAGTTCTAACAACAAATAACTTCTGCTGCTGTCTGTACTGTGAATTTTACTGATCGGCAAATCCTATGCACTATTAACTTATAATAAAATGAATATATCGTAGCGGTAAACGTTTGTGCCGACGGGGGTGCGGGACGGGGTGCAATGACCCGGGTTTACGAGTGCATTTGCACAGTGACAGACCCCCCCCCCTCGCGCCTCCCCCCACCTGCGCCTGCGCCGCAATGCGTGCACGCACCTGAGCGATTCTCGAAATCGTAAAACTGGACAAGTGGGAGTCACTGTGAGGGTTCCGCAGATACATAAACATGATAAGTTTATCTTTATTGTTATGAACGTTCTGTTCAAGTTCTATCTAGTAGAATCTTGTTGTTATGACGTCGATGTAATATTATTAAATCGAAAATAGTTGATTTTAGAAGTAAATTAAATTGACTGTCTGTCTTGAGGCAACGAGAACCCAAAATCTGAGTTTCTCAAAACTCACAATGCTTGTTGCTTGTCATCACCGGAGAGTTACATGCATGTACCTAATGACTTCGAGGGAGAACGAACCTGGAACCAAATCAAAGAAGTTGTTAAGACATTGGAGCAGTCAAATATGGAGTAAGATACCTAGTAGGTAGTTAGTAAAGTACGTTGGACTGGACGACTGACTTGAGACAAATAGATATGTTTATTCTAACTATGGGTGTTATTATCAATTAGTTTAGGTTTAAAGAAATATCTTCGACATCCCTAACTATCACAAGTTTGTAGGGCAATACAATATCAGCGTAAATGTCCTCTCCCAGGTACTTATTATACTTTATAAGTAGTTGTAAGGACTCAATTTCGTTTAGAGAACCCTAAAAACGCCAATTATGATTGATACGGTCGCAATCGATACAAGAAAATGTCCGAAATTGCCGACTAAATCGAATTCGGGTTTATTAGCAGACTGGAATCTAGACTTGATAAAAACTCGACGATTATCATTTCAAGTTTTGCAAATGACTATTAGTGTTTCGAGAGTTTTATTCTGTTTTTATGTGTTTTATGGTGCCTTTGACTTGTAGAGTCCGCCTCTATTGGTCTCGGTTAAATCGTTTTGATTTATGGTGCAAAATTAATGAAAGTGTGCGTCTAGTAACAGGTTGACTGATGGATTCCTAACCCAGTGAGTCACATGCGTTTGTGATTTAATGGTACAATTTGGCAGGTCTAGTATAACATGTCAGATAATAATCGGCAAATAAATAGCAGAAGTTTGTGATGAAATATAGCAATAAGCAAGCAAAATCTGAAGTGATCACAATTCTAGCTTCTTTTGATCTGCCGTAGAGACTTTGAGTAATGGTTCGACTCCTACCTAGGCGATAGTTTTTATAAAAAACATTTACTGTCGTAAGTTTGTATGTTTTAAGGTATATATATGTATCTAAGTATCTCAACTAGTAATACAAGCGCTTCTACATTTAGGGTCAGGTGATCTTAGACATGTACTTAGGTTGTTTTATCGTTTAACAACTTTAAAAGCGTCATCACGATTGTTCCATATTACTGACCTACAAAATAAAGTGACAAGCAGATAGCAAGTGACCCCTTTGGCTATGGTAAAGACGCCAGCATGTTAAGTAACAAGGCTGTGAGTGGTGCGCAGACGCCGACGCGCGGCAGACAACAATAGTCGCCAGGTCGCGACACGTTGCGCACCCTGCACCGCATTTAGATAGACAGAGGCAACGCCACCATTCATGTTTACCCAAAAACAGGATATTTTTGTAGATATTATTTTGGATAAAGGCTGAGTCATTTAGTTAGGTAGCTAAAAAGCTTACGGTTAACCAGGTACTATGTTCTTCTAAAAAAAACAATAAGACTATCTGTCAAAGTTTTGAGCTTGTTTGGTATGCTAGGTGTCAAATTCAAATAGACGCTGACTGTACTAAGAGCCAACGTTTAGTAAAGACGTTATCTCGCAAATAACCCTAGTTCTTAAACGTGTAGCTTAAAGTCAAATCTGTCGGTATATTGTCTCTTATTAGTTCTACTGAAATTCATACAACCGGCTAGATATACTAAGTGTAAAGTATTATTAGTTATGTAAGTATTGTAAGTGGAGGAAAGTAATAGTTCAGTGAAATACTGAGTGTCGTTTACTTCGTTCAGAAGAAATATGTGCCTGCAGCCTGAGTACAGCCCTGAGTAGCTCGCTGTTTGCGCAGCAGCCTGCGCCCGCGCAGCTCAAACACCGAGCTAGGAGCTCTTTCACACACTACTTAAGTTTTTTACCTTTTTAGTCCGCCTCTGTTAGCTTTGCCCGCGGCTCTTGCGACGTGGGTGACTCTGTGTGGTCGTTGCATCTCGTCAAAACTTAGAAATTCGAGAAATACTCGATTAGGTAGTAGTGTACAAATGAGTACTTATTATTCGAATCACACTGCATTATCTCTCTAAAATTTACGAATGACATTAGAATTGGTTGATTCTTTCGGAGAGTTAGGATTTTGAGATGGTTAAAAAGTACCTTCTAATATGCCAAATGTAACAATACTCCTTTTTGTAGAGTTCACATTGAATTTGGATAAATAGACTTGTAGACAAGTAACTGCGACGAACAGAGACAAATACATTTGTTTAAAAATACAAGTTAAAGCTGTAGCGCTCACATCTGTAACGAACTTCACGTACCTAGTAGTAATTAGCTTTATTGAATTAAGTCATCGCTGCAATTCATGGGTATTGGCTTAGCACCACGCTTGCCAAATGCGAGTTGATGAACACAAACCCGGGCTGTGTTTAATATCCGAAAACACACTTTGTCCCAGCTCTGTTACTACTCGGCCAAGACCTCATATACATATTTTCAACTATAATATTAAAAAGTTCACAACGTTAGCGTTAGTTACGCTGTTACGTACTCCGTTAATTTCGTCAACCGCCTCGTCACATCAGATAACTTTGTTAGGGAAGTTGGCGCCACTTTAGACGACAGTTAGGCGTACAAACTGTCACTGTTGGTTTAGTCTCTAAAATATATTATTAGACTTTGCTGTTTCTATCTCAGAGATACTTCAGTACAATGAGTTATTCGTCAGTGTTAAAAATACCCTTGGGTTTCGTCGTTTTCATAATCCCAAAAATGATATCGGTGAATCCTACACAATGGGATTGGCTCGATTTATATGCTCCCAAATGTCTTTTAATTATCAATATCCTACGAAATTTAGTTAAATTCAAGCATGATCACGTGTTCAAAAGGATTTTCTGGCTGGCGTAATTTCCAAACCAATCGCTCTGGAAAGTTGTGAATCTACTTAGACTAGAGCATGTTGTTAATAAGTTTCTGCTTGGGTCTGTGGTGGTGTTCGAGGATATGACCTATGTCAAGTGACAAATGAACTCTGCTGACGTTCCACTTTAGATTATAGCTAGTTATTGGTACAAGGTTAAAGAACAGGACAGAATCAAGACCACCCTATCCACCACTTTTCTGGAAACACAACTTGTATAGCAGTAACTAAGCAAATCGAATAATATTATGTTACGAGGACCAACCAATTTCCTACGCATCTTTGCCGTGGCGAACAAAACCGCGGGCTGCTGCTAGTTAATATCAAAGTGATTGTGAAAATATAACATTTCGTTTCCACTATATTGTGCAGGAGCAAGGGCCCTCATGAGGTCATCGCCTTACCGTATAATGGACTACGGTGGAAGTTTACGAGCGCGCGTGTGTTCACCGCCTTTTCATAGAACTATAGATACAATTGTTCATATTGATATAACAAGTTGTATTGTAACTCAAATTCTGTGTATTTAGGATGGAACGCTCATTCCATTTGAGGCTTTTTGTTTGGTGGAATTGCGTGAGTCTCAGAAGCAGCCGTTTTGTAAATATAATAATTTTATATTTACTTTTATTATTTAAAATTTTGTAAGTATACTTACTTACATATTTTCATTTTAATATGTGCAGTAGTAATGCAGATAGGAAATACATCTGTGCAGCATAAAGCTAGTGCCACATACCACTGTATACAGATGAATTACATAAGCTGAAAAAAAGGCTGGGCATGGAAATATGAACAAAAACTAAGAGTACTAGCACCTGGTACCAGACTTGGCTTTCAGAGCTGATGCCTCTACTGCTGAGTTTTAAAGATGGATGGAGATGAAGAGAGAATTTGTAGAGACAGTCCGTGTCAGTGACCGTTAATATCACCTTTTACTAATGAGGTCATGCAGAACAGCCGTTAAGCTTGATTTGTGGTCTTACGTCTACCGCGGGTTGCCACTTTAAATTTACGTTATCGTTCGCGTAAAATATGGGATTTGCCATTGTCATTGTCATGTCATGTAAAATCCCAGTATATTTTATTGACGCGAACGATAATGTCAATTTAAAGTGGCAACTCGTGGTAGACGTACAGTTCCTCGAATTGGTTCGTAAATGGCTAAATTAATTTCACACAATGTGTATGGTGATAGTAAACAATTTAAATCTACTGAGCCAGGCATTTTTCAATGTGGAATTCTCGCGGAAAGGAGAAATCCTTTTGATGTAAAAAGTTTGAAGAAAAAGTCACAAGATGATTTCGATTTAACTGCCAAAGTAGAGTTAAACTATTACAGCCTGCTACTCGTAAGTGTAAAAAGTACAAAATCAGCACTAAGCGCGCAACAGCAGATTTTATTGACCATGCCCTATAGTTAGTCGATTGAATATTGTTTACGAGCGATAGTAAAATTATCTTATTATTACTTAAACCTGCCGCTTTATTTATTTCAACAACAATAAAATAATAAATTACAAACTCATATGCATCATGGACATCGATAAACCAGTTTGAAGGTCTAGTCCGAAAGTAAAATTAAACAAAAGAGAATATACTGCGATCTAGTTCACCGTCGCTGTCCGGATTTCCGGCGGACGTCCTTTAGTCGGCGTTAAGTACGATTTAGACCAAACGCGACGCCTCGGAGTAGTTACATTTTGCACATGGTAAGAAAGAAGCTACTTTGCAAATTTCTTTTACTTTATTGGAGATTTCGTTTCTTTATCGCCAGCATTTTTTGTGCCTAAAGGCAGAAAACGAATGCCCATGTAGATATAAAGCTTTATGAATAATCGTATTTGTAGCCGTACTAAGTCTTCCACTGCGGAATAAAGGCTTAAGCTATTCATTTACATTGTACAATGTAAGTTAAAACCAGAAATTACTATGTTTACTTAAAATAGAGTAAAAATTATATCTTATCTTTCCTGTTGACCTGTAAAAGCGGGCAAAACGAATTTCTTCATTTTGAGAGTTAAACAATCCGATGACAACGGTGAAAAAGGGAGTTTAGAGCCTACCTTAAATCAGCGTTTGAAAAGGCCAGGTTTATATAGACATTGAGCTCGGTTAGGATGATATCGTAGAACGATGAACATAATGATTTCCTTTAACGATATATGTATATTTGACTTCAATCTAAGTCGTTAGGTGTGACTCGTACTTTACGAGCGATATTATTGTTCTACACTTGTATCGTTAAACTGGTACGTGCTGCGCAGCGAGCGCGAGGGGTCCGAGATTTTGGCAGTTTCCGGAAAAACGGTAAGTACAAGTAATAAATATGCAGTGCGAAAAGTGGACCAGCAACAATTACTAATGTTTAACTATGCACACCAGTTCACCTGAACTGGCGAACTGCGGAAATGAGTGGCCACCTAGTCAGGCCCCTCACTTTTGCACTTGGGGCACATACCCAGGGCCCCACTATTCTCAGGGCCTCTAAAAATTTGATTCAACAAAAGAAATATAAGTTGGAACATGGCACCTAAAGTCAGAGGGCCTCATCATCTTAATGTGCCCAGGGCCAAAATAGGTTAAGGACAATCCAGCAGGTAGTCGGATGAGTTACCCTGACTGGAATTATGTTTTGTATTTTTTGGGCATCTCAGTTCTTCGGAAGGCAACAGTTGATCCCGGCTGACATCGTTGGATTTCGGGGGTTAAGCCTAGTCGGAAGCTTTGGGGCGGTGAGATATCATCTGACAGAATGGTTTAAATGGTTTAAAGTAAAGCGTATCCTTCTGCTTTTTCTAGATTCTCACTACCTGTCCGGATGCAGATGTATTCTTCCTTACAAAAAACCGCAGCCACCAGAACGCCAGATTTCATCCGGGAGCATTTGTTTAGTTAGCTGCAAAGTTAAGTGTCATACGGAGCCGAGTCGTGGAACCTGACAGTGAAACTAGCCCACCGATTGCACGTCACTCAGAGAGCTATGGAAAGGTTTATGCGAGGAATCTCGTTGAGGGACAAGGTCCGGAACTAGATAATCCGGCTAAGATCCAAAGGACTGACGTAGTCCAGAAGAGTAGCAAACTGAAGTGACTGGGCAGTGGGCTGGTCACATCTGTCGCAGAACCGATGGTAGTTGGATGAGTGGCAAGCGTAGTGTTGGACATCCACTGGCACGTTAGACCGACGAACTAAAGAAAGTGGCTGGTAGTGACTGGATGGCGAAAACGAGAGATCGGGCTTTGTGCCTCCACCAGGGCGTCAAAAAAAGTGAAGTCTGTTATTAAGGTTCCCCTTATTTCCCTTTACTGATTATACAAAAATTCCCCTTAGCTTTACAGTCGAAAACGCACGAATTATGCTTTTTGGTAGCATGTGTTCATGGCCACAGTAGGTCCGAATGCTTGTTTGCCACCGACGTTATATCGAGATACCTAACGAAGCACGCACGTTCGAGTATGCCTGGTGGCCACTGCGTGGTTGAGGCGAGGCCTGTTTCTTACAGTGGGACGTAAAATGGTTGTGTTATAACGTATTTATAGGTAATTGATTCCAGTAAGATGATTACATCTAGGGCTGCTACAAAATTGTACGGTTAACAGCGCGATAGTGAACTAAACAAAACTTATGTATTTCAATTTTTATGAACAAAAGTATCTGCCTATTCGCTGTTTTCTGAATTTGAAATGGAAATATTCAGAATTGAAAAACTTTATGTATACAGGAGACTGGGAATTCCATAGCTCGTTTGCTGCAATTTGCAATTTAAAATAAGGAAAGCAATTTTCATTGCAAAAAATCTGAATTCGGGTAGTTATATTAGCTTACTTGTTAAATACGAGTATTGACACTAGCATACACTAGTTCCAAGTGAAATACCTACAAAGGCCGTGTACGACTACAAACTGCTGCCCGAACCATTACCTATTTGATGGAATTCCCAATGTTTAGTTTGCAAACCGATAAAAGTAAAAAGTAAAAGTAAAAAATCATTTATTCACTTAAGCTTTTACAAAGAAGCACTTATGAAATGTCAAAATTCACAAAAAATATATATAAACGATAATAGACGTAAATAAAATAATACAATAATAGTACATATACTAAATAAACATAATGCGAATCTACCACCGGTTCGGAAGTTGCTTCTTATCGAGAAGACTCCGGCAAGAAACTCGATAGTTACTCTTTTGAACTTTGTTTTGTTTTACAACAAATAAATTCAGAGTACAGTCAAAAGAACAATAAATATACATTATTTGAGCAGAGGAGCAGATTATTCCTACTATGACCACAAATTCTTGTCGTTCAAGTAATCCTCCACGTTATAATAACCTTGTTTTATCAGCTTTGTTTTAATTGTAGACTTGAACTTGTGAAGAGGTAGATCAACAAGACTTTGAGGTATTTTGTTAAAGTACTTTACAGATTGACCCACAAAAGAATTTCCTACCTTATGTAGCCTAAGACTTGGAGTAATAAGTTTGTTTTTATTTCTAGTATTGTGTGTATGAGTATCACAGTTTTTTTTGAACATATGCAAGTTTTTGCGCACATACATTATGTTATCGAAAATATACTGAGCGTGCACAGTTAAAATATCAATCTTCTTAAATACTTCTCTGAGCGAGTCGCGTGGCCTAAGGTTGTATATCGACCGAATAGCTCTTTTTTGGAGTACAAAAATGGTGTTAAGGTCTGCAGCTGAGCCCCACAACAGTAGACCATACGACATAACGCTATGAAAGTAACTAAAATACACTAGTCTTGCTGTTTCAATATCAGTCAGCAGTCTAATTTTTCGGACAGCACAAGCGGCCGAACTAAGTCTCCCTGCCAGAGCCGTTATATGTGGACCCCACTGTAACTTAGAATCTAGAGTAATTCCTAAAAATACCGTAGAGTTCGTAATTTCTAAAGTCTCATCATTCATGTTGATAATGGTATCAACCTGTTTAACATTAGGCATAGTGAATTTAATACACTTCGTTTTCTTTGCATTTAGTAATAAATTGTTGCTTGTGAACCAACATAGTACTTTTGAAAGAGTATTATTTACATCGTCAAATGCTTGCTTACCTCTGTTGATTTTAAAAATCAACGAGGTATCATCAGCAAATAATACTATTTCACAAATATCTTTGACAAAGTAGGGAAGGTCATTTATATAAATAAGAAAAAGCAGTGGGCCCAATATCGATCCCTGGGGCACTCCCATGCTAATGGTGGCACCGGAAGAGGTGGTTCCGTTTATACTCACTTTTTGTGTTCTGTCTGTGAGATAAGATTGTATAAGTTTAGACGAAATATCCGAAACACCGTAATGTCTCAGCTTAATCAGTAGGATTTCATAATCCACGCAATCAAACGCTTTCGAAAGATCACAAAATATTCCTATTGCATCCTGCTTGCCTTCCCAAGCATCAAATATGTGTTTGATAAGTGCTACACCTGCATCAGTAGTGCTTCTATGTTTAGTAAAACCAAATTGTTTCTCATGTAGTAATTTATTTAAAGTAAAGTGTGAAAGCAGCTGATTTAATATAATTTTTTCAAAGATTTTACTAAGAGCTGGTAGTATAGAAATGGGTCTATAATTAGATGGGTCACTTTTGCTACCAGATTTAAAAAGCGGGATGACTTTACTAAATTTCATTAAGTTGGGAAACTGACCTTCGTCAATGCAGTTATTAAAAAGTACTGCTAAGTGGGCTGAGATGATATTTATGATTGATTTAAGTAGACTTATCGAAATACCCCACAGATCTTCGGTGTTTTTCATATTAAGTTCCTTAAACACCTTGATTATGTCATGAGAATTTATATGAACAAAGTTGAACTGAAATGAGCACTCATCAACACTAGATGTGAGCAGGGACCTAGCTAGCGGTGCACTAGAATTTAAGGTACTTGTAGTTACAATGGGTATATTAGAAAAGAATGTTTCAAAGGTATTAGCTATGTCAATCTCAGACTCAATTAAATTATCTTGAATTTTAAGAGCCAATGAGTGATCTCGAGGTTTTGATTTACAAGTTTCCTTATTAATTATGTTCCAAGTAGTTTTAATTTTATTTTTTGCTTGTTTTATTTTGTCACGCAAAAATATAGACTTAGCCATATGGCATGATTTCTCAAAGATTTTTGAGTATAATTTGACATAATCTACTAGTTTTTGACACTTAGAATTAGCTTTTAAACCATATAATTCGTATAATTTATTTCTACTTTTATGGATGCCTGGCGTAGCCCAATCACTAAACTTAAACTTAAAATTATCGACCTTTAATTTCTTCTTAGGAAAAATAAAATTATGTTCCTGTTTAATTATCTCAAAAAGACGCATATACTGATCATCTATGTTGTGGCATTGGGGTAGTAGATTAGAAAGGTTTTTATTCACATTACTCTTGAACTTTTCTACTCGATTCTTAGTAACCAGTCTATAACTAATATCCACTGATTGAGAGACGTGACGGTGCTCAAATTTAGTCAATAGACCACAGTGATCTGATTTCAAACAATTTATAATTGATTTTTCAATTGAGATATTTTCACAAAAAATATTGTCCAAGCAGGTGGCTGATGTGTCAGTGATCCTGGTTGGTTTATCATATAGATTTAGTAAATTAAATGATTTGAAAAGATTTAAAAATCTTACAGAGGTCTGAGAAGAGTCTAAAATGTTAACATTAAAATCACCGCATACAACCACCTTCTTGTTTGCTTTACAAACCTTCTTCAGCACTTCTTCCATCGTCTCTTCAAACCGACAATAATCGGCCGAAGGGGGTCTATACACACAAACAATAATAATCTGCTCTAACTCTGCACATGAAAGTTCAATGGTTCGCTCAATTGAGAGTGCTACTATGTCTTTTCGCTCTCTACATTTAAACTTATTATGAATTAATATCAGTGACCCACCGCGAATAGCAGAACTTCTCAAGAACGAACTAATGACACTATAATTATCAATGCTAATCATACAATCATTTTCTTTCAACCAGTGTTCGGTTATACATAAGACATGTATGTCCATACAGTCTAAGAATAATCCTACTTCTAATTCTTTGCCAGAGAAGCCTTGCATGTTTTGATGCACAAAGTTTATAAAATTATTTTGGGGCTTCTCTCTTGTCAATAATTTGCAAGAGTTTACCTCTGTTGTCTCTATATCTAATTTAAATTATTTGGAACAAGTTCCAAAGTCTGTGGTACAACGGCATTCTGCTCAATAAAAGCAGAGTAGTTAGCCAAGTGATTGGCTGAAATCATAAAAAAATAAGATAGCGACATAGCTATCTGTCGTTTATAAGAATTTGATAAATGAAATCTACCTTTCGTCAGGTACATATTATTATTAATAATAGGATTGATGTCAATTAGATTAATTAAATTATTTGAGAATGTCACAGTATCAAGTGTCATATTGATTTTATACCTTTTTTCATTTTCTGCTTGTGACAGACCCCTACTGTAAGGCAATGTGAACATCACTATTTTATTGACATTAAGTAATGAACATAAAGTATTACAATGTTTTTTCATTTGGGTTTTGTTCACAGTACCTCGGTTTCCAATTAAAATAACTAGGGTTGAATTGGGGCTGAAACTATAATCAGCAATTTTCTGAATTATATCACAGTATGAGGCACCCGGTGAACAGTGATTTATTACTGACTTACCCAGACTATTAAATAAAATATGGCCTATACTTTTTCCAATGTCATCACTAAACATAACAATGTTGCAATTTAGTTCATTATCAGTGTTTGTGACAGGGCATGTATCAGGGATGGAAATGTTGGTGGCTGATTCTGAAGGAGAGGAGTTGAGAAGAGAGGATTCACATTCTGACTGAGTAACAGTGTGGCAATCACTACTGCTGGAAACTGAGTCCGGGTTGCACAAGAGTTTAGTCAGGGCCAAAATATGTTCCTCATTTTCTTTTTTAGTTATTGAGTATCTGTCAGATAAACGTCTCAGATTTTCCTTAAGACTAGATATTTCTGATTGTAATGCTTTCACATCATTGTCATGCTCAGTTAAATTATTGTCTATCATTATAGAATAAATATCCAGTTCATCACCTAATCTTCGGCGTTCCTTAATATATTTCACATTTTTATTCATCAATTTCTGACTTTTAATCAGTTTTTGAGTTTTCTTAATAAATTTGCTTATTCTAACATATTTTTTGAATTTGTTTTTGCTGCACTTTGCTATACCCCCTGGAGCATTGGACTCAATCAAATCAGTACTCGCCAAATCATGAGCTACAGTGGGGATCGAGAAATGTGCAGCAGAAACCAGGCTGGGCATAGTAAGAACTAACTCATCAAACAAACTTTGGTTTTGGGTGTCAACGGTGTGTAGTTTCTCAGTCTCCATGGAAGATATTAGGTGGTGGGCCTCTTGTAACTCTTGTTCAAGCATTGTAATCCGTTTAAGGCATTGGACATATTCTTCACTGCAGTCACCAAACCCATCTACTATTGTTTGCAACCGATCCCGCTCATCTAGTACTAATAAATACCTATCATGCATCTCAGCCATGTCTTTTTTAAACAAAGTGTTCCTACTCAACGATCATCTTACTCTGATTTTTCGTGATGGTTTTTTAATATTTAAAACTAACATAGTATTACTAGTAGCCCTATTGTTAGGGAGATTGATGTCTGTTGATTTAATATCGGGAATGGTCGTTAAAGCACAGTTATACGACTGGTTGCACTATTGTCACTTACTTTTCTATGGTTATGACAAAGCGGTTTCAGCATTTCACAGACATCAGAACCAACCTGCAAATGAAAATCATTGCTATGATCGTCCTGATACTCAGTGCAGTGCAGTGCAATCACCATAGAATTGACCAAGAACATTTCTTAAAAATAGGTTTCGAGATTTCCTTTTCATCCTGACATAAAGTCGTCAGACACCGGACCTAACCAGTGTAATTCTAAACCATAAAGTAGCTGATTTACATCTCAAAGAAGGAAGGGTGTCGTTGGAAAATACTATTTATTTTCTGCGGTGTTGTAAATCTCCATTGAAAATGAACACGGGAAATTGCGCACATAAAGTAAAGGGCTTTTGCACGCGGCCATAAAAAATATAATGACATTTTATTTTTTATTTTTACGCCTCTGCTCCTTTCTACGATAATTCTGTATTCTGCAAGGTCTAGGCGAATGAATTTTCAACAAACTAGGTTCAGTTTTTGCGCGTTGCAATTAAGTTTAATTTCGTTAAACTCTGTCCTGTTTGTTCAAAGCGTTAATTTGGGGTAGGTAGTGCTGATTAGATGAATTCGAATTCACGAATGTGTGTCCCTCGTATTATTAAGTTAATCCATGCGAAGCGTAAAACATTTTGGTCGTGGTGGATGATTTAGAATATTATTATTACGCCACACGTGGCTGCAAAAAGACAAAAATTGGTATCATTTTATCAATCCATATGAATGAAGCTTCAAAATGGAGGCCTTCTGAATTTTCTAGCTGCGCAAAGCTCAATGGCTCAATGGCGAAATTAACGCGGTTTGAAGGCTAAACCCTCTCGGGCTCAGACATTTGTTACCCTCTAGTACTTCCGCAGTGGTTACGGACCCAAACTGGCGTCTAATGCGTATGAAACTGAAATGGATTTGTTGTAACAAAATGTTACCAATTTTGAGAGACTTTGCGATTCATATCTAACGAGCGAGATGCATATTCGTGGTTCTCGTTAGACTCAAAAATAGATTCTACTTTAGTCAACAAAAATATAATACAAAGTTCACCTGTCTATTTTGTACTATCAGTGTAAGGACACCATTCTAAAAATCACAAAGTCCCCTAGAATGTGTAAAAATCAAATATGCTAGAGGATTTTATGTTTGTGTGTGTTTATTTGTAAATGTGGGAATGTAGGTGTCACCCCCCGGAGTTCAGCCTTCGATCACATCACATTGCGTGATGGCATCAATTTAGAGTCAACTTTGAATGACGTTCCAGGATTAAGGGCTGTTAGAGAGTTGGTGTACACACAAAAGCGTACGTCATATATAGTATTTCACCCTCTGTGTGATTCTAAATCTGTATACTTAAGATAAAAATATGCAGAATACAATCTACTATTTTGTATTTCTAATTTATGAAGAAAAATAAAAAAATAACGTCGTCCAAATTCTTATAAAACAGTTTATCACTTGTTGACAATTATTCAAAATTCCAGATGTGGTTTTCTTTTAAATAAGAATTTGAAACATCTCATGATGATGAATAATGTTTAACCTTAAATTTTAGAGCAGCTGTCAGTATATGCTCGCCTATCTTTATGGCTGGGTTTGAATGTCCTGGCCCGTTAATCCTGTGACTCGGGTGGGGTACTCTGACACCTGTATTAACTTAATATTGCAACAGATGTTTTACGACTCCTCTCGGTAGAAAGTTATACTCGTACCAGTCTTTATGTTTCTTTGAATTTTATATTTCTGCTAAAGTGTCCATAATTCGTCAAAACCTAAACTTCGACAATTCGGAAAAAAATTTGGTATCGTTTTGATTTCCTCATGTAATATCTATTACCTAACTAGGTATATTTTATCTATTGGTTCGTATGAAAACGTAAAATTTATGATTGTAGGTAACAAAAGTTTGATTTTAGAAGCTTCAAAGAATCACAAACCAAATCATTGAATGTTTGTTTTAACTTGATACGCTAATTACGGACAATTAAGTGATCCTATAAGGGCTTCCTTTTCTTTTGAAGTATGGAAACCATGGGGTTCTTTTCCACCAGAAATGTGCTATGCAGCTATGCTATGAGGATGTGGACTAGTTAACCGTTATACTGATGATAAGCTATGAGGCAGAGTGAGTAAGATGTGCTACAAAAATGCGCCCCGGCCAGGTATCTGTGCGACCCGAAGCTGGCTGCCAGACGGCCTTGCGCGCTGAAGGGTCCAAGGAAGAGTCTCTCCTTTTTTGGGGATCCCGGGTCCCTTCCATTCTGCGCCGAAGACGACCACCGTCGGGTTTTAGTGGGTGGGGGTCTCTATTTTCCCAGCAGTTCAGAGTCCCACATATCCCAGGTGTCCCGAACCCAGGGTCCTGGGAATGCTTAGATGCATTTCCTGACTAAAAATAAAACTGTGTAAGGAAGATACGCTGAACTGTACTGTACATACGAGGGGTCTGCCAAAATAAATTAGATAGGTACTCAAAAATTATAAAATTTATTATTTATTACAAGTATCGATCTTTTCGAAATATTCACCCTGAGCACGTATACACTCTTCCATACGTTTGATCCAATTGCAAATTACCTGTGACCACTCTTCTTTAGACACTTCAGAAATCTCGAAATTATAGGGAGCCAGTGCATCTTCTTTGCTTTCAAACCTCTTCCCCTTTAGTTTTTGGAAACAGGTACAAATCACATGGCGCTAGGTCAGGGGTGGGTAAGGAAGGATTGGCAAATTTTTTGAGTTGAAAAAGTCAAGTGTTGTGCCAGACGTGTGCGGCGCCGCATTGTCGTGGTGCCAGAGAAGGTGCCGGATTCCTGACTTCGGTCGCTTGTCACACCAAGCTGATATTACACACAGTTGGAGCACAAACTGTCACATACCATTCAGAGTTTACCGTTCCTTGATCCTCTAGCACTACAGTAGCAATATGACCCGTTTTGCAGAAAAACGAGGCGATCAATTGTTTCTGTGTGCTTCGTGCACGGCGACATGCTATGCGAGGACCGCGCGGTGAAGGAGAGATGGCGCTCTTACTTCCTCGAGCTGCTCAAGAAGCAGCACAAAATGGTGCAGCCACCTGAACTCCCTCCAAATCAGGAACTAGTGGCCCCGGTAACGCCTGATGAAGTCTAGTCGGCTCTTCGCCGCATGCAGAACCGGAAAGCTGTCGGACCCGATGGAATCCCTATCGAAGCGTGAAAATCGATGGGCTCTCGTGGTGTGGGCATACTTACCCACCTTTTCAACCGCATTCTCCTCACCGGGAAGATACCTGACCAATGGAGACTGAGCATTATCACGCCAGTCTTCAAGGGCAAGGGCACCGTGCAGGAGTGCATTAATTATCGCGGCATAAAAGTGAAGATGTCCCACACCATGAAGCTCCTCGAGCGCATTGTAGACTCTCGGATCCGACAGGAGTGTACAATCTCGGAGTGACGTGAGTACGATTCCAGTTCCATAGTCAGGACTGCGGTTGGTGACACGCTTCCCTTCCCTATCACCGCTGGAGTTCACCAAGGCTCCGTGCTTAGCCCGTTTCTGTTCAGCGTAATATTAGACGTTCTGTCAAAAAGCATCCTAGACCACCATGAGCAACCACCCTGGTTGCTTATGTTTGCTGATGATATAGCGCTAGCAGATTCGGACAGAGGACGGCTGGTACAGCGGGTGAATAAGTGGAAAAAATCACTTGAAAACGGTGGTCTGAAACTTAATGTGGCGAAGACTGAGTACATGCCCTGCAAGACCACAGATACCCAGTCCGTCCGCATAGGCGTTGACGTGGTCGAGCGCACGGACCGTGTCAAATACCTGGGATCTGTGTTAAGCGCGTCCGGGGACATCGACCGCGACGTCAGAGCCCGAATTTTCGCGGCTTGGGCCAAATGGCGTGAGGTGACTGGTGTCATTTGTGACCCCAAAATGCCGATCAAGCTGAAGGGGCAGGTCTATAAAACCATCATTAGGCCTGTCCTTTTATATGGCAGTGAAACATGGCCGTTACTAGAGCGACACAAGCAGGAGCTGCGCGTCACGGAAATGAAGATGCTGCGGTGGATGTGTGGAGTCTCACGCAAAGATCGCGTGCGTAACACCCACATCCGCGGCAGTTTTCGTGTTCGTGACATCGCAGTCAAGCTGCAGGAGTGCCGCCTGCGTTGGTATGGTCATGTCTCACGGAGATCGGCAAACTACGTGGGCAACAAATATCTTGCCATGCCGCCCCCGCCAGGTAGAAAAGGTCGACCCAAGAAGCGGTGGTTCGACGTCATTAAGGGTGACATGCGTGCCAACAGACTCACCACTGAGGATGCACAAGACCGCGTGAAGTGGGCCAAGAAAATAAGAAAGGCGGACCCTGGGACCCCACACACCAGTGTGGGTTTACAACCGGGATAGACCGCACGGATGATGAAACCAATTAAACACTGTTCCTCATGAACAAGCAGACTCACCAAAAGTAGTAGCCAAAAGTTCAAAACATTTTTCAGGCTTTAAACCTTTTTTATAGTCATATTAAATCATAGCGCGAAAATCACGTCGACTGAGCTCCATTGCTGCAAGCGAATTCGCACGCACACACGTATTTTTGCATAGAAATAAGTTCGCGTGACGTCTCCGGTTTGAATGCCCTGAATGAACCACCAATGAATATGATTGGTGGATATTAAACGCATTCACAACAAAATTTCGAATAGATTACCTACTTGAACACCGTTCAATTAACGCCGTCAACGTTCACAGACAAATGAATTGGCAAATGATTTCAATCAAACCCAGACATGCTGCACTGGCTGGAATAGATTGGCGACACGATGGCACATGTATTGGAAAAGCCAGATGACTGCAATCATCGACTAAACTAGACTAAAATATAGACCCCTTTTTTTTAATTTTTTTTTTGCGTCAGGAAATGCATTTAGTCATTCCCAAGGCCCTGGGTTCGGGACACCTGGGATATGTGGGACTCGGAACTCCTGGGAAACAGAGACCCTACCCACTAAAACCTGACGGTGGTCATCTTCGGCGCAGAATGGAAGGGACCCGGGATCCCCAACGAGGGAGAGACTCCTCGCAGGACCCTTCGGCGCGTAAGGCCGCCTGGCAGCCAGCCTCGGGAGGAGCAAGCTCAACTCCAGTGCACGATAACACAGACCACTGTGTCCGAACACGCGTTACCGTCATCCTCGGGATCGTAAACCGAAACACACGCAGGCCCCCCCGCGTGCGCTTCGCGACCCCAAGGGCCCTTTTAGTCGCCTCTTACGACAGGCAGGGATATTGTCCAGCTCGCGCTGGCGCTCGGCGCTCTCCTTCTGCGACACAACGGCGTCGCAGAAGGAGAGCACCGCATCCCACGAGCTCGCGCTCGCCACTATGGCAGAAACCACGGATGGCAGCGAGAGGTCGCGCCCGATCGAGGCGGTGAGCGTCTCGCGCTCGTTTGCCCAAGCTGGGCACACCTCCAGCGTGTGCTGAGCCGTGTCCTCGCTGGCGTCACAGTGGTGACAGGCATCGCTAGCCTCTCGTCTGATCCGGCACAGATAACTCCCGAAGCAGCCGTGCCCCGTGAGTATCTGCGTCAGACGGTACGTTACGGCGCCGTGACGCCGATTCAACCACTGCGTGAGGACAGGGCGGATCGCCTGGATCGTGCGATGGCCCGATCCGGGATCCGCGAGCCGCACATCCCAGAGCTTCACAGCAAGTGTGCGGAACTCTTCCAGCCAGGATGAAACCTGGCTTGGGGTAACCCCTTGAACTGTGGACCGACGCGCCTCCTCCCGGTAGTGAAACACCGCCGAGAGGGTCCTCGCATCAAGGTCCCAGGGGAGTGTGCCGGCCAGCACACAGGCCGCCTCGTAAGAGATTGTGCGGTAGCCCCGTATGATCCTGACTGCCATCGCCCGCTGCGGTCTCCGCAGTTCGGCGATACACCGGCTTGTCAGGATGTCGGCCCAGACAGGTGAGCCGTACAGGGCCATGGACCGCACAACTCCCGCGTAAAGCCTCCGGCATGAAGCCTTCGGCCCCGCGATGTTGGGCAGCAATCTGCCTAACGCGGCCGCTGTTCGCACCAGTTTAGGCGCCAAGCGCTTAAAATGGGCGTGGAAGTTCCAGAAAATATAGACCCCTGCTTTAAGTGTATTTATTTCACGAAGATGAGTAGAAAACTCCTTCACGAGTTATAGTTGTCATTTCCCTTTGTCCTACTCAAAAATGAACAGTTTCTCCTAATACTATTGTAAGAATGAGAGATGAAAAATGCTGCGCGTCGTCTTTGATTGACCAAACTAGACCAAAATCATATGTGTTGTGTCAGTCAATGAGCTTGGTCGTTTATTAGCTACAGGGTACGGGGTCCAAACAGTCAGGACAAATATTAATGACAAGAACATTTCTGTGCACTGGAGTTATCTATTTTCAATGTAACTTTGTGCATTTTTTGCATAGACTTTAGCCTATTCTTCAAGATGTGCTTAGTTCATTGTCAGTAGTCTTTGATGCAATATCGAGCGTAGTATCAAAATGCGAGGCATCATCAATAAAAGAGGGTTAGTTACTTTGATAGACATTTCAGAATTCGGGAGCGAGACTGGCTCGTGGATCATATCAGCTCATAAGAGTCAATGCTGATATCACATCATGGATATTGCTACAATCAGTTACATTGTAAACTGACTAAATATTGCTCTGATTACGCAAAATCAGATTGCCCTAAAAGAAATGGCGGAATGTTCGCGATGCCGGACAAATTTGTTACCAAGTTTTCCGAGGAAGGCGCGGCCCTTATTAAATCACCAGGAGTCGCCGGAGTTCAGGCCTTGTAGGGTGTCAGTAGTTGCTTTATATGGGGCACATAGGTGTACAACACTAGATGCATAGTAAACTACAAATAATATTAAATGCTTGAAAAACAAATGCTCCTTTTGTTTTTTTTTAAATTAAGCAGGTCGAGCGTAATCCATTAGTCAGAAAAATCGTTGAAACATTATGATCATTGATTTGCAGTCTATTTGTGAAGTGTTTTATAACAAAATATAATACTTTCAAACACTTTCTTTAAAATTTCTGAAGCTATTCTATTCACTTTCTAGCAATGATTAAACTATCATGTTTTCACGCTTTGCTTGCCTGAGAATGGTGTCTTTAACAAATATTGTCCGCTCTAACCTACACCTTACAGTTTGGAATAAACTTCTTTACACCAAAAGTTTTCCACTTTTCACCAATTTAATTTTACAATTTCCTCTAGAACTGTACGGTTCGGACAAATGTATGCAAAGCAGCGCCGTCCCTGGGGACCAAAGTATGCCAAATACGTGTTACGTGTAAAAATGAACTGCTCCCAGATGGGACGGAAACTACGGAGATATACGTATAAGTGTACGCAAAGATGAAAATTCCCTAGACAGGGACGAAAATTCCAAAGATGTCAAGGATATTGCGTTTGGGTGCCACAAACCTGAATTCTGAAAGCCCATTTAATGTTCAGTTGATGTTAGTTTCAACTGAAATTAGGTAACAAAATCAGTGCAAGGGACTTGCATTGACTTTGTTACATAATTTATCAGTAATATGAAAAGCGACAATATTACTCGAAACAGCTGCTTCATTTTATGTTGCGTTTTGGTTTTTGGTTATTTTTTGTCATTTTTATGGCGAATATTTGCAAAAGGCGGTTTTTTTTTTAAAAATATTTAGTCTTATCTCAAAAACACTCAATTAAATTATTAAATAGATAACGTACAGAAACAAGAGCGTACTGCTCCCTGATGATATGGAAACAACAAATATAATCATATTATATGGTACATACTTAAGTAAGGTAAAGACGGCAATTCCCAAGACAATGCGAAAATTTCAGTAAAAGTCAAAATGTTCGGCAAATAATCCGTTTAGGGTTATATTTCAATTGTTTTAGATAACAATGCATTTGTGTTTTCTTCATCACGCCTCTGTCGTAAGAATGCTTTGGGGCTACAACCCTGTGGTCCCGAGTTCAAATACGAGTAAGTGTGCATTAGAAAGTTTGTGATCACTAAAAGCAAGTGTGGTGATAAAGATGGAACCCATTTAGATTGTAGCGACCTGATTAGTAACGTATTAGGCTACGTACTTACTACTCTTTGGATTTATACTTCTGTCTTAAACTTTATTCATGCAGAATATTAGAAAAATGTGTATAATTTTTGGATCTGTACCACCTGGGGTCCGGAACTGAAAACCTTGAAATTAAACTAATGTAGGTATATTTGTGGTTTTCAATTTTCTTTTTCTTGAAGAAAATCCAAAACTATACGCAGTAGTAGTATTAACTATAGGTTAATCTTAAAAACTCTTTGATCGGGTTATCAAACAGATAGCAAAGGTAAAGAGGAACTCCAAATCGATCCTTGACCCAATTTTTATTCCGGCGTTTCTCGTTGAGCGTTGTGCTGACTCAGTGAATTTGAACGCAGACGCGCGTAGGCGGTGCCAGCGGACTGTGGAAAATTATTTTACAAATACCAGACATACTTTTGAATAGATGATGCTAGTGTTCCCCTTTGACGCTGCTTCTGCTTCATTAGGTGCACGCTCAACCGCAAGGGTGGTTTCAGTTTAGCGTTTTATACCCACGAACAAGCTCGTTTTTAGGCTCGTAAAGACGCGTAAAGACGCACCTTTTGCCACGCGCGTAAATGGTACGAGTGTGTAATCCACGTAGATACCGGGTCCCCACTACCGGTTCCAGCGAAAACGACGGAATAAGCCCGTTTTGGAAGCGCGCGTGTAAGCGCATATGCCATAAAGCGACCATATACGCACAGAAAATAACGCAAGTCTGAAACCGCTCTAAAAAGCTTCCTTGATGTCAAAATAAACGTCAGAAGAATGGCATGATTAGTTTCCATACAAATGGAGCATCAAGCGCTATTTATTTAGATTAATGTCTGTGTTACAAATGCTTATATAATCCTTCAAACAAATGAACTGAATAGAGGTATATATCTGCGTATAACTGAATAGAGTAGAAGCGTGCAGGGCAGATGGCGCAACGAACAGATGGCAAAGGAAAAAATACGTAATGATTGTAGTTAAATAAAAATATATAAAGATGCGCACACCATTTGATATGGTCTCGAATAGGGATAAATATCCCTGTGTTACGAGGAACCTGACGAGGAATTATGCCAGGGGCCATTCTCAAAGCACACCCATACCCGAACCATTTTAGGAAAGATATTTTCCTGAATTGACTCGACCGGGAATCGAACCCCGGACACTAAGTCAAGGCGAGAAACCGGGCTACAGGGCACTACGCTTATCGCGTTGTCAGTTAAGTACACAATGTAAATGTTGCAAACCGAAATCATACCGACCTTAGTACCGTTAAAGTTCGGAGAATTACTGAAATTACACAAGTGAAAGCAGAAACGACTTAGTTCCAGCTGTTTGCGTCTTCAAAGCTAAGTCCGAAGTTGTTTTGAAGTAAGACAGAGCTAGTCCTGTAGCAGAAGTACCCTCGCCAAAATGTTCCCGACAAATCTTAATCTGCTGTGCAACTTTGCCACTGTCATAAACTGGAGTTAAATCCTTTGACTTTAGGCTGCTTTTCCACCAGCGATGTGCTATGCAGCTATACTGCGAGGATAAATAAATAAATATCCCTGGAAATTAATCCACACAGCGCCATCTAGCCCCAAAGTAAGCTAATTAAAGCTTGTGTTATGGGATACTAGACAACGGATAAACATACTTAAATACATTTTCTTTTGTAAATACATACTTATTATACATAGGAGACACCCAGACCAGTACAAACAGACATGTTCATGCACACAAATGTTTGTACTGTGCGGGGATCGAACCCGCGACCTCTGGTGTAGTAGCCAACTTCTTAACCATTACACCAAGTCGGTCGTCATGGAATGTAATGTGTCAAGGATGTGCAAGCTAAGCTAGAAACTATAAGACCGTTTCCAGAAATGCTTTGCTATGTAACGGAGCGAGTAAAGTGCTACCTATGATGCGCCACTGCATGGTAGCGTGCGAGGAGCTCGAGCGCTGCGGCTCATGCGATGTAGCGACAGGGAAGGCACGCGTGGCACGCCTCCACAGCTCGCATGCATTCATATGAAAAAAATTGCTTAGTAGAACTCGTTGCAACAATATAAAAATAGAAAGTAACTTATTTCCTTCGTCTTTTAATATTTTACAAGAAAAAAGAGAGTTCATCACGAGATAAATTGTAAACTAACGGTGTTTATAATCATACGGAGACATAAATACTGACTTAGGCAAAAGTCTTCATCATTAAAATCAAGTCATCGCTACAATTGATGGGTATTGGCCTTATCACCGGACTTACCGAAGTCGTGCGAGTCGGTCATTGCAAACCCGGGCTGTGTTCCGAAACACATATTGCCCGACCGGGGATTCAAAGGAACCCAGGACGCTGGATTTCGGGCTCTTTGCCGTATGCGCGTCGTTGCAAGAAGTTTTCTGAAGAAAATATAAAGGAAAATATTCCAAACACTACAAAGACACTACAATAAAAAGAAAAATAAATACACAGTTTACCAACTTAATATAAGTGTTTACTATCTTATCTTGCACATCATTTGCAAATCATGTTCGTGACATCATAATCCCGTTTGGCGCCTTAACACAATGAATAAAAAACCGGGTCCGCAGAAATCGTCCGAAAACCTGATAGACGCCGTTACGTTAACTGCGATTCGATAAAATATTTATTGAATAATAAAAGGCCGAGTGCCGGATTTGGGTTTAATAACAATGTCGTGTGGCCTGGCCGGCGGATGTTCTGTCATTTATCACGATGACGAAGCGATCGCGATGATGTATGGTGGCGGAGTGCTCGGTGACAAGCAGCGGGCTCACTAAAACTGCCGGGACATTCTCGGCGAGATCGCTGAAATAGGAGAGTACAGTTGCGAGGTTTATGTTTCATTTTACTTCTGTAAAACCTCATCATCATCATCTGCAGGATAGAGTATAGTAAGTATGTAGTATATAGGTTGACGACCGACTTGATGTAATGGTTAAGAAGTTGGCTACTACACCAGAGGTCGCGGGTTCGATCCCCGCACAGTACAAACATTTGTGTGCATGAACATGTCTGTTTGTACTAGTCTGGGTGTCTCCTATTATAATAAGTATGTATTTACAAAAGAAAATGTATTTAAGTATGTTTATCCGTTGTCTAGTATCCCATAACACAAGCTTTAATTAGCTTACTTTGGGGCTAGATGGCGCTGTGTGGAATAATGTCCAGGGATATTTATTTATTTATGTACCCACGACAATCGTTGAGCATATCTACAAAAGTAATAACTAAAATCCACAGACACTCGGAGCCGAGCTAAATATCTGTACCGTCACTGTCATTTGTGTTTGTCAACTGTTTTCCGAAAGAAATGGCGAGCTTTGACGTCGGAGGCCAAGACCCACTTCGGATCGCTGAGCCAGCGTAGTAAGTAAGTAAGTAACTGTTTTAACACTATTGATGCAGAAGAAGATTGTGTAAGGCATTCGTTGAAGTAGTCCACAAAAAGTTGTTGTTAATACATTTTAAGGCCAGGCTAAATGCTCCATTGCGGCGTAAGCAAGATAAAGTCTGGCTTAATATAGGTCAATGTCGGTTTGCCCTAAACCCATTCTATATTCTAGCCTTCTAATTTGATTATTTACATTAACATTTTATAGCAGGAAATAACAGCACATTGACATATAACTATGTACACAGTTCATACCTTCATTTAAGCGGTACAACGTGGTACTGTCGTTAACGCCAGTTGATGGCGTTGCAAGCTCAACCCGTGCTTGCTAGTGTTAAGCTCTTTCTAAGGTTTATTATAGCTAGTTAAATGGACTCATTATTATCAACCAAACTTCAGCCTGCAGCATAACAGGACAGCCTACAAACCCAGCGAATGTCTGGTCTGGCGACAAAACATTGCAGACTAGTCCTCATTGCTATGAACTGAATATGCGAGGAGGATACGAAGTACACATTGCAACGTTAAGACGATAGTGGACTGGACCACTACGAATCGCTAAATAACCCCTTTATAATACAATAAACGTTTTCAAAATTTGCCAGCAATACTTTTCATCTATTTAAATTACTAAGTATATAATAAAAGAAACATTAAGCGTATAGCAGCAGTTGCAAAAAAAACCTTAAGTGTATTGGTATGAAGTAATATAATTTGCTGTACAGTTATTTGCTTAACTTGCCGGCTATACAGCAAAAACGTGCTCATTTTATTGCGTCGAATAATATTATGGGAACCGTTGCTGTATCTGTTTACTCGTAAGCGAACTGTTCAAATATGCATGATTCCGAGTAAAAAATCAACATCATTTCTGGCATTATAATTACGCCTTATCCAACCCCGCCGAAATCGAAGGACCGATTCGACTTCAATCTCGTCGCAAAAAGTCGTTACATCAAAATCGACTTTTTACCAAGAAAATACTTGCGCGAAGGCGGACAGGAGGTCGCCAGGCCAGCGCGCAGTTTCGGGATTCAGCAGGTGGTTTTTGCCTTACCCTGTTTATTCTCAATGTGTGAATATACTTTATATTAAGTAATAAATAAGATCACAATATTACGGTTGGAATACTTTTTCTAACATTGATATTAAACAACGTTTTCCTGGAGTCATCCAGCCTGCCTGCCTGTCTGAACATTTAAATTTTAAAGTTACCTAAATTAACTGAACCTCAAGATCAACATGCGTCCTTGTAGAGAAGGTTAGGAAATACTTGCTTGCGAATTATGTCATAACTACAATATCGTCAAAAAAGCTAATTCGATACTAGTTAATGTTTAATTTGCAGGAAAATATGATTGACGAGCTGCCCTTGAGTCAAATGTTTGACAGCTGGTGTCCATTATCATATTATCTCTCTCGCTTTTCTCCGACTTGATATACATATTACTATTAGTCTTTACTGAATGTTTTGTACAATCGTAATAAAATATAGCCTATATCACTCCTGAATAGTTTAGCTTTCTGTTAATGAGATAATTTTCACGATCGGATCAGTAGGTTCGGGGCCTATTCAATACAAACTAACGGACAAACAATCAAATCTTTCCTCTTAATAATATTAGTATAGATAAGTTACAGCCACTGCAAAATAAAATTGACTACATACTTACTTATTAAGATTCTAAAGGCACAAAGGAGAAACCAGTACAATAAATATATTTTTTAAAATAATATTGCACCGTTAATATAAAGGTCCTTCCATTTGTCCTCCAGTTCCTTCCAATAAAAAGAGGGAACTGGAGGAGGCCCTCACCCGTAGAGGGGCCCATTTACCAAAAACCACACTAACTTAGTATATAAGAACTAACAAAAGGAATACAAAAATTACACTAAAATTGTTCTTTAAGGTAAATGGGAAATAAAGGCTTTTTTTTATTTATTTAATATAATACCTTTATGTTAAATAAATAAAAATAAAAACTTCTTTAAATCGTGTCACAATTTACGGGAAACCCAGAAAAACCCACACTTCATAAAAGTTTTACCCTCAACATGAGTCAATTGCCTGTTTAAATAAATGATAAATTCCCCATTCCCATTTCGTCAATAACTATTCACTTCTCTTAATTAAGGTTTAAAAAAATAACTGCACGTCCGTTCCGGCTTGTCCCGGAAAAGGCATCAAATCATGGCTCTTCTACCCGGGAGCAGTCTGTGTAGTTAAGTTTCGGGAGTGCGCTACCTGGCGGCGGCCGGCGGCGGGTAGTTGCAAAAACTGCGCCCGCGCCGCTCCCACGCTCGCCGAACGAGGGCGACGACCCCGCGCGCGCCTGCATTAAGGATTGTGCACACACTGCCTACGAATGGAAGGCTTGGAGTATTTTGTACATCTATGCTCAAACCAAGCAATGGACAAAAGAAAGTATGAACTAAACAAATACATCTTCATCGTGTCTTCCACACCTACTGTTACTGTAATATATAAATACACAGTACAAAAACATTATACGACTCTACCACCGCGTCGGAGTTGTTTCTCTTTAAAAAGACCCGGCGAGAAACTCAGAAACACCTTTAAAACTTAATTTGGTTTTACAATGAGAATTAGTAGAGAACAATATGTTAAAAAATGTAGTGAGGAATATAGGAAGCTATGATGTACATTAGCCTCTGACACCCTTAGGTGAAGCATTTTTTTATGGCTTCATAGTCCCCATTCGTTTGGCGCATCTAAATTATTGCATAATACAGGTAAGAGTACTATTATTACATATTCTGTGCTTATGTGATCGTTTACATAGTGTAGTTGTAAACTTATAATCCTTAACAAATGTTTAAATGTAAATATTTAAAATCTTAGAGTTCAAAGATATCATCGGGATTCGATCCTAGTTTTCGCCTTGCTTCAGGGCGCAAATGTGCTCAAGGCTCCATTGACAAGTGGACTTGCGCCACGCGCGCTGCGCAGACGACGCGTCGTTACGCAGCGCATACGCACCAGCTTATTACATCACAACAAATACAGCATTTATTTACGTCCCATTGCTGGGCAAAGATCTGTAGATCTGAAAAACTCACTTTGAATTTCGCTCAAAGAAACCGCTGTGAGATTCGAATTGCACATTCTCTAAAGCGCGACTTAATAAAGTTAAGTAAACTTAATTTTGGACAACTGTCTTGGGGTTATTTTTTTAACATATACTTGTTATACTTAGGCCCGATTTTTCAATTCTTAGTTTATTACCTAGATAGCCATCTGAAGTATAAAATCAACTGGCTGTTTATCAAGCGAATAAATATTTTAAATTTTTCAATCCAATTTTATCCAAAGAATAGCTATCTATCGGTTATCTATGTACTTATATCACTAACTTCACACTGATTATCCACAAGCGAGATGCACTTATACAATCATTGTAATGTTAGAATGAAACAAGACAAAAGTTGATGCTTGACAAATTGACACTGACGTATAAAAAAAACAACCTTACCTTTTTTTGCTGTCTAAAGTTGTGATTAAAAGTTTGTGATTATAATAACACTCCGAAACTCCTTAACAATATGAAAATTATCTCAAATGACACACCACATAACCTCAAAATGTCAAAGAAACGCAAAGATAAATCTTATCCAGCTCTTCAAGAAGCAGAAAACTTTATTCCTTAGTTAGCGGCTTTATTCAACAGATAACATCTATCTGACCATTGAAAAATTAAAAATCTTGTTAACCTTCGAATAAACTTTATTCTACAGATAAATTTAATTATCTGAGGATTGAAAAATCGGCCCTTATTATGATAAAGAGGAAAGATTTTTTGTTTGTTTGTAATGAATAGGCTCCGAAACTACTGGGACGATTTTTAAAATTCTTTCAGCAATATAAAGCTACATTGTCAGCGAGTGACATATTCTTTTCATTTAGGCTAAATTTTAACGAGAGAAACAGTCTAGACGCGGGCAAAGCCGGTAACGGACAGCTAGTTCCCTATAAAAGTGTTCGGTCGCCTAAGCATGTTTGAGTTCTAATATATTTATTTATTTTTATTTATTTATTAGGTACACAAGACAGAATTATAACAAAAACATGACAAACCAGAAAAGCGAATCTTACACAATAATACGCTATAATCCACAAAGATGTGTACACAGCAAGTTTAACAATAAGTAAGACAAGGTTATCTACTTTTAGCGGAGAATTGATCTATTAAAGGAATATTCTAAATATCAATAAGTATATAATATAAATATCAATAGTAAAAATATAAAATATTTTATATTAACATAATATATGTATTAGTATGTATATCTGTCTCTAAATATATTTCTAAATAATACGTATGTATACTTATAGAATTACAATTAGTACTCTATTAATAATAGACTTTACCAATTTCAGGCAATGATTTGTTTAACCGATGTCTAAAGCCAATTATTGAAGTGCTGAACAGATCCGGTGCACTATCTGTGCCACTCAATGTATTAAAGTCAAGGCACATCCCTGGCGAAGGGGAACATCCCTGGCAATCGATGTCAGCCCGACCAACTTCTTAACGTGGCTTCCAAAGTACGGAGATGTCCGAAAAAATCAGCACTGCATTTTAACCGGGGTCCATCCCATTACCCGACCTGGCGTGAGTAGCTTAACATCTTGTCATTGCCAATCTGCTGTCGTCACTAGGCTACAGTGCCCCTTAGCTTTATTGTCCGTGTATTAAAAGTAGCGCAATAGCCACTCAGTGTAAGGCCGGCACAGACGACGCGCAGAGGATGACATTGGGGAGGTCACCTTAAAAAAACATCTAATTCTACCTTTTAGAGCAGTTTGACTGCATAACGTCAAGTCTTTTGGTACTGACTACGGATGTCACTGGCCCGCGAGCGCAATGGATAGAGGTCCTACCTATCCCTGATGGTCGTCGGTTCCTTTTTTACCATGGACAAATTAAAATGAATGTGGTAAACATCTGTGTTTCTTTTGTGTCTGGGTGTTATTATTTATTCAAGTATTTATTTAGATATATTCAAGTATGTTTATCAGTCTCTGACATCAAAATCATTTGATACCAAATAAAAAGGAGCTTTATTAGAGCCTCGTCACATTATCTACTTATTTTTAAAGAGAAGCTTGCATGGAAATTAAACTACTCAAAGAGTTTATTTTTGTCACTTATCACCTATCCTTTTCGATGACAGTTCGCGCCTAAGAGCCATTCAAGTAATAACAATTGTTGAGTGTGACTGTGTTTAGTAACTATTAACGAGAGCATTCGAGCATTAACGATCTTTAATAGAATGATGGCCTCCTGATAGTCTTATGATTCTCAAATTAGGACATAATAAACTTACGACTTTTATAGCAGTAAACAGGCGTGGGTTACTAATTTTACTAGATCTTTGTTTTTGTAAGCATATCTAAGTCTGACTTACATTAGAACCTACATGGTACTTTCGATTTTCTCACTATTGCAGGGCAATCGATAGACTATCGATAGTGACCTATCAAGCGGCATCAATACAATGACTCACGTCCACTGCGCCTGCGCACCGGCAGGCAGGCTCAGCAAAAGCAGTGATTATTTTTAAAGTGCTAATTTCTTCCGCTTGAGTATGCGTCGCGTGTTATGCTTTAAATTGCCAAATCATCGGGTTAGCATTTTGTAGGCCAACGACCAATAACTCAATAAGTACAGGTTGGGATGCTTTCTACATGACGTGTCAGTTATTTTATGATTTTCACGATGACGAGCATAAATATCAGTGTTTTAATGTGCCACTGCAGCTATGCGGTCCTTCCATAAAACTCGCACAGTGCTGTAAGTTAAGCAGTTGGAAATTGTGATATGTGAGCGGTTATTGCGGCCTGGGCACATATTATGTGACATCAGAGGCTTCATTTACGCACTGTAAGAACTTTTTCAAAACGTGAATAACTCACAGCAAAACTTCGACAGAAAGTGCCTTTACAATCGTTAGCAAGGGTCTGTAGACTCAGAACAAACCTGTGCGAAATTTGATAGCTCCTTGTTAATTAACCCTGCAGCAATGAATCAAACACAGATTAAAATGCAATATCCTCGTCGAGTTTGATTAGGACTTGCTCAGTAGAGCAAATACGAGTTACGACGTTTACAAAAATGGATTGCCCAAAAAAAACAACATTGGCAGATAAGCAGAGATTATGTTTTCATTAAGTCCTCTAATTACATACATGCCTGCACCAACATTACTAAAAGAAATATCTCCCAAAGTAGCCGTAAGTCGATAAGAGCGGCGGCGAAGAGACATCAGCGAAAATAACTTGTTTCCACTTGTTTGTTTAGGCTCTAAATGTTTTTATTTCGCCCTTTTAGTCGGGCTCGAACCTGTTTCGGCAACACCCTTTATAGTGCCTGTATCTTATTGCCCCAAAATAGATAGGTCAACAAAGCGCGGAGGCTTCTAGGTAATGGAGGGAGTGAACCGTGGCAAGTTTTGAGTATCTAGATTCTTACGTAGCTTCGGGAATGATGAAATTTTTTTTCTGCTACCGACCGATGCTAGAGTAACTACCCGTTTAGCTCCTACTACTCTCTTTGATCGCAAGAAAATCGTGGTTTTTGAAAGCGATTATTGCTTTTGACGTCGAATACTGCAACCATCATTAGCTGACAAGCTGTGAAAATGCCAGTGACTGCAATCGAGTCCCCTTGCGAGTTAGAGAATAAGTTGATGTAGCGGGGCTTGATATAATTCTCGTAGACTCTTCTTACTTTTATGCTTTTAATTACTGCTGAACATAGGCCTCCGCGAGGGCTTTCCGGAACGCCGGTTACAATTGACCTTCATCCACCTGCATATTACATTCATAAAACCTGCATTTCCATTTAGTCATAGGATTTTACTTGTAATACATTGAAACAGGATGCAAGGGCATAAGGAGGAATTACACTTTTATTTTGTTATCAAATTTATAAGAGTGGTCCTCGGTCGTGAATTTGGAAACATATAACATAAGTTTTTATTGTCATTCGTGTATGAAATTCAGAATGGCTCATATTTTGTGACGACTGATATATAAAGGCGGTATTTCGGATTCCATTTAGTCCACTTTTAAACAATGTGGATATTTCGATGATAAATTCGTCTGGGAACTCTGGGACAGCTTGAATTAAAAATGTCTGTACTTTTTAAAGTATTAAGATTAAGATTCTGTACTATCCCATAGTAATTAACAGAGAAACAAATAAAAACAGTGGTGACATACAAATAACAAACACAATCATTTTTTTGCGTTTCTAGCATTTCACCATGTTAAACCTATTTTATATCTAAAGAAGTAAAATTCAACCCGGTCCGAGGTTTCAAGCGGGATATCAGCCTAACCGTCCGCTTACCCTAGTCCCGATCGACACATCGGACCGAGTGAAAATTTTCTGGAATTATTGTCTTCAGTACGGCAAATAAATAGTCCTGAATGGAGATCGAAGCCTCGATTTTTGCGCTCCAGGCAGAACTTCTGCCTCACACAAACGGGTCAGCCGTTTAATAAATTCGAATAACAAGTCAATTCTTAGAAGTATCTCTATTAACAAAGGCTAAGGAAATTACACCCTTTTCGTTTTGAAAGCGGACGCCTTTGAAGAACTTTGTTATGAAAAGGTAAAAAAATAATACTGTCAATGCGACGGAAAAAGAATTCAAATTTAAGAGATTCAAGTCTTAAGTAAGAGCCTTTGAGTCCATCTCAATCTGTACGGCTAAAGCGAGCTTAACTTCGACTTCAGTTACTTATGTAGATATTACAAGTATTTCTTGTTTTATGAAACTTAACAAGTTCTACATTGAATGAAAACTGTTACTTACTAAGTAATGCATTTTCATTTTGCAGAGTGTCAGTGAGAAATAAGTGATTACTTCGTGTAGACACGTGTAGAACATAAAAAAGCATGGTATAGGAATGACAATTCAATGTAATTTATATACATTTGAGGTTTCCTATGCATGTGAGACTGGTGATGTGAAGCTCTTGGCCAGGCTTAAGAAGTATAATTCGTGATTTATCAACCCTACAAACATGATAAGCTAATAGAAATTTCGCTTTTAAAATTTACAGAAATGAACTGACGAATAGAAGCCCTAAGCGTGCCAAGAATTGTGGCTTATTGCAAAGAACTTCTTGGAGTTATGCAACTTAGCCTACCGATTAGTACCTTAATTAAGAGGATACAGAAGCGCTGTTTTTCCATACAAACGTAGTCCCCTGTTTCCTCCCTAGAAATTTTCCAAAAAATCTCTTGACACTATTGGCATGTCCATAAGTTTTTTTTATTATAAATTAAATATTAAAAGAGATATGAACCTTTAAAAATTGAAATAAATGGCCAGATTTCCAGCAGTGTTCAAAAATCCAGAAAACTAATTTGACTGGTTTATATAAAAATAGAAAACATGAAAACACGGCCAAAGTCATTCTTTAATTTTAATGAAAAAAGTAACTAAATCGGTCAACGTTTCGAAAAGGGTTCAGGGGACAACAGAAACGTCGATTTTGTGTTCTTTTGATAGGTAATTTCGGCCCGAGTTGCAGTTGTCTCTATCGTACTCTGCGGGGGGCTTTAGGTTAGAAACAGACAGCAATAGATCTTGCAAATACCTACTTTTCAATTCACTCGCCCGTGATGTGTCCTCTTGCAACGAGCAACAAACGAATGAGGGAGCTTCTGGGAATGACCGTACCTCCCATGAGTTCGACTCACGCAACCGTAGATGTAGATTAGCTGCAGCTACTTCGATGGCATTTTTAGTTTTAATACTATTCTCTAGGCACTGTACCAAAATCCCATTCAAAAACTTGACTATAGACGCAAGCGACTGTTACCTGCGAAAACTCATGGTACTTTAAATTTGCACCTGCCACGATAATGAAAAAAAACAGTTCTAACCTTTTTTCTAATTAGGCGAGTGTTATTGTCATTTCCAAAATTTTTGACAAGTCTACAAAAGTGGAGAGACATCGCGCGACGTGCGGCTGTCATAGAAGCCAGCGGCGACGAGAGCTGCTAAGAGTGCCCGACTAAGAAGAAGATGATTTTTTGCCAAGCTTTTCACATGGAACCCTATTCGTATGTTGCTCTACAAATCAAGACTGTCAAAACACGTAACCAAACGCTGCGCCGATGCATCTCAAGGTGCGGCGTTGACAAAAAGCTGCGGTAATTGTGCGACGGTCGGCAATTTCGCCAGAGCCTGATGTATTTTTTGCCGACCCTTCATTTGAGGACGGAACCCGCGGCCGAATTTCGCTTTAATTGGCGACGTATGCGACGCCGCCTGCCTCCGGAATAAGGATACCACAGACATATCTTAAAATGAACTTGTAAAAACGGAGTGCAGTGCTCCTCTTTTGATGTTGCAATAAGTTATACTATCTATGCAAGAAAATAATACCAGTATGGCTGGAAACCAAACCTACGAGGAAACCGAGAAACTACTAGAATAGATCATGGAATTGACGGGCAACAATACCATAATTAGTGGAGGCTGTGATCGCAGCATCCGAACCCAAGATACGTCGGAGCGCTAATACAAAAATACAAAAAATATAAATAGGCAAATAAATAAATTAAACATTTCAAAATAAAAGGATAACTAATAAATATGTATACACTCTTTCTTCTATACACATAAACACTGATCTGTGTTACATACATACATTTACACACGCAAACACAAACAAATACATTTACACATACACACACTAACACACACCTACTTGCACTTCGGCTAATATGTCAAAATCAAGAAGATTTTATCATTCCTCTGTCTTTAAACTGAATAGAAACTGATAGAGAAAAGTAGATTTATCACACGCTCTATCGTGACGTCATGAGCGTCACAATAAACGTCAAACAGTTGCAGGCTTGGTTTTCAAACAGACGCGTAGACGGCGAGACTTGCGTTATTTGTTTCGATTTATGTCTGCGAAGGAGACGTTATTACGGACATACTTGCTTTTTTACATGTGGTAATGAACTTTTTTAACTAGGGCATTATAATCGTGCTTGTTTCTGTTTCGTTACGAGTTACGTTAGGGTATATTTAAAATTAAAAGTAATTTAATGGGGCGGTCTAACTTGCAAGTGCAAATGGGATTGGTGGTAAGTAGAAAACCTTTCTTTTGCATTCCAAAGACACCTCAAAATCACTTGGCCTGCTCGGTGGAGCGGAGAGTTGTGATCCTGGCCTAAGGTCGTGGGTTCGATTAACGTATTTTTGATGGTTCAATCTGCGGTACATGTGCGGGACAATATGGAGATCTTGTTTTAGGTGGTGTACCTACTACTACTTGTCATTTTTATTTTATGGAATTTTATTGTGTGTATTAATTTGTAAAGTCCTATTGTTGACTTCTGAATAAATGAATGAATGAATGAAGTTTCATAAGGTGGCATAAGACATATTCAAATAGTTATTTGAATATGTCTTAAGCCACCATGAAAAGCCTTATTAAACCCAGATTGTAAACTTTAAAAACCGTTTTATAAAACGCCAGCCGCAGTTATTAATCAACGACTAATTAAAAAGTTAACCTTAGCATAACGTGTTTGTTTATGTTACACCGCCAAATTAAAATTAATTAAATCCTAAACGTGCCCATTACTTATCGTTCGCGAGGCGTCGTGTTCCCGGAAATATGTTCCCACAGGAATTGAGCTAGCGGCGCGGTATTAAAGTGCTACTGATGCAAAGACACATGTTTACACTACTGTGCTCGCTATCACGCTATTATGTCCTAAAGGCGCCCTCAAACAGGGACATTCCCCTGTAATAAACAAAACAAAATTTCATGCAATATTGCCTTACTGGCTGGAGACCTTTCGCTTGTTTTGATTTAAGCATAATGACGAGTAAGAACGGTAATTACAAGAAGACTGTACGCGTTTATGTTCCAAATTGTAACACAGTTGCTCCCACGTTGTGCATAAGTACTCCTCACTCACTACGAATGTTCCTGGTGTCTCCAGAACGCGTTTATTATAAAAAATATAGTAAGTAGTAAAATAGTTGATGACGGTATGATGACGTGCCACTTGACCCTCCGTCAATACGACGAAAAGGAATGAAAAAGTGAGTACTTTTCCGGGATAGAAGATACAAGATCATATTATTATCACAAAAAGAGATGGCAGTAAAAAATATTAATTGACAGTCCTCAATCGCTTTTAAACAAAGTCGAAAAATTGGTGTAATGTATTCCTTCCTGTAGCTTCCATAATTATGTAACTGGGATTTTCCCGTTTAATTGTGTTAAATAAATAAATGGCTTAAATTCGATCACAAAAGAGTTACAATCTGATATTCATATGTGGACATTTAAGGAGTTCATTTTAATTATTAACTTACAAAATATTTCCCATCAACTATGACAATTACTTAATTTCACCTTTGCCCAGAAGTGAGTAAATAGGCTAATTACTATTTGTCTAAAGATGAGCTTATTTAATGTCGTAGTTTTTCTGAATAACAACTTATTTTTACTATTCAGTTTACTTCCGGTAATTTGTTCGTAAATCATGTGAGTATTCCGCCTGAATCCTGAAACATCAACTAACCCTTTTTTTATCCCCTTGAGTGTCAGCCGAACACACGGGTGTTCGTAAGAAAACCCTAAGAAAAAAATGGCAAACAATGACTCACAATGCAAAAACCGGAACAATAGGAAATTTACAGAAATTAACTAAACAAGTGAACTTATGCTGCAGTTTGATGGGTGCTTACATTGGGTCACGTTTTATAATTTGGGGATTGACTAGTAATTAGGATGTAAATCCTACTAGAAAACGGAAATAAGTGACGACTGTGACTCGCGTCACACATTTGTCGCGTGTTGGCCGCCATTTTAACAGCTAACGACGCGCCAGGCTTACCGTAAACAAGTGTATGCCTCGGCAATTAATCAGACCTGTTAATTTACTAATAAGCGAAAGCTAACATTGACATTACTCGGTAATTTCACAGATTCGTAGTTCTCTCGCTTAATTTGTAGTGTAGCGATTAGTCATTGAATTACTTGCCATGTCTTGTAATTAATGCACAGATAGTCTATGTCGTTCATTACCTCCTAATTTTTTAAAATTTTGCTTAGATTCGTGGAGCCTTTTTTTAAAAAACAGCATCAAAATGGTGGGTTTATTCAGGTGATGTTCATCGTTTTAGATTTAACTTCTATAGAGTGTTATCTTAGTAGTCACAATGATCGCAATTGTAAAGGTCATCATTTGCAACTTTTGAAACAAATCGTTTTGACCAACAATTGAAAACCATTTAATGAAATCCCAGCATTAACGTAAGCGTCTGATGATGATGACTAGTTCCTTTTAAATCCTTGATTTAGCAGTCATCATCATGTTTTATAATTGCGTCGCCCTATAAAATATTTTGGGGAAAATACAATTGTACTTAATAACGGATTTGGGAAGCAATTTGTGCGACCTAATTTTGTTGGCATCGTACATAATTCATTTCGTTTTAGGGTATCGCTGTGTTCACTGATGAACCTTTTTATATTGTAAAATGAACATTTTAATAAATTTTCATTGAACTGGAGACGTGCTGATCTAGATTTGTATCACTACTTTTTAAAGTCTCGAATGAAATAAGAGTCATTTGGATAAAATGCATGCAACAAATTTAAACATACAGGTTAACTATCTACTTCTAGGTTCATAGAGGTTACCAACTCTGGGTTCCTCTTTATCTTATGCAGTAAATGTTTAACTGTTTATCAATGTTACTGTTTTATTTTTAAGTGTCTAGCAAATTTCTATTTAAGGTCATATGAATCAATCAACACCAGAGATGTGGGTGAAAAGACTTCTTAAAGCAATGTGTACTTTGAAAATGATTTGAGTAAGAAATTTTTTTTGAACTTACGATAATATAATATACAGTTACGTAAAGGTAAAAAGTTAATCACAGTTTTCTATATACTTTACATACACAAGTTACATGTTACGTTATGCTAAAACAGACCGACTTGGTGTATTGGTTAAGAAGTTGGCTACTACACCAGAGGTCGCGGGTTCGATCCCCGCACAGTACAAACATTTGTGTGCATGAACATGTCTGTTTGTACTGGTCTGGGTGTCTCCTATGTATAATAAGTATGTATTTACAAAAGAAAATGTATTTAAGTATGTTTATCCGTTGTCTAGTATCCCATAACACAAGCTTTAATTAGCTTACTTTGGGGCTAGATGGCGCTGTGTGGAATAATGTCCAGGGATATTTATTATAAAAAATAAAAAAAACAGATTTTACGCTTATTTTACAAAAAGTCAAAAACATTCTTCCTTAGGAAAAACGTCGGTAGCAAACAAGCAAACAGACCGCCTGATCGCAGCAAAACCATGCAATTGTAAATATACTGTAGCTTCGCAATATATTTACAATTGCATTGTTTTGGTGAGAAAAAATATTGGTCTCTATACTAAACACCGTGACATACATTGCAAAATATGTACAAAAGACTACCTTATAGATAAAAATGCCAGGGTGTAAGCGCTCTGCTCGATGCGGGATTAAATAGCTCTATTGTAATAGGATGGTTTATTGTAATAGTTAATAGGTAAGTACCTAGTATGTACTGACTAACAATTTTTCTTTTTTAATTGTTTAAATGAAGTTTTGTTTTATATTCGTTTAGGGTTGTTTATTGTTCTCTTTGTTTTATATTCTTTTAGGTTTATTTGTATCAAAATGACACACTGCTTGTACTTTAATAACGCCTAGTAACTGCTGAGTTCCCGCCGGGCCTTCTCAGCAAAAAACAACTCCGACGCGGTGGTAGAGTCGCATTATGTCTGTACACTGTGTATTGATATATCCATATCATAATGGTATTTATGTCTATTATTTAGTATATTTTGCTGTAAATTTGACGATTTGAAAGTACTGATACAGTTTATTTGAATAAAGTTATTTGAAGTGGTTACCGCAACCTAAAAACGAGAGCACTACTAGCGGTATTACAACCTGTGAAGCGCTAGCATTTTTAGGGAACGTGTGTATAGTTAGCCAAAATAAATTAGGTCCCCCATCTACACAACATCTCCTCAATCTCTCGCTACCTTAGAGTAATGCCCCTATATGTGAGTAGCATTGCGTCGTCGCAACGGATCAACGCGTTGTATGCCTCACTTGCGCTGCGAAGACGCAAGGCGTTGCAGCGCTAGTTTGCTTCTCTAGCATTGGAACACAGTCCGCCGACGCACCGGAGCTTAGACAGCGTAGCGCATTACGCCCCCCCTTCCCCGCCCGCGACGACGACGATGGGGCATTTCATAAAAAAATATGGAAAACGACGCTGCGACGCCGCAACGCAGCGCATTGCTCACTCTACTCAATACTGCCAAATCAGTGTTATTTAGTTTGGTTTTCTGTAAGATGAAGATATTTGCTTACAGGCGGGCACCTAAGCTAAGTAACGAGTGGAGGAGTCCGCTATTCCCCCTCTCAAAAAGTTGCCTGGATATTTAGCCTATTTATTTATTTATTTATATTTTTTTTATTGAGATATGTTTTTATTTAGCCTTAATTTACTAAACTAAATGATAATGTACCAACACTACGCAGAGTACCTACTCGTGATAACTACGGAACTACAAAACTTCGCGACTCGCTTTTCTGGTTATTAGTACTTGTGTATTATTGTGGACAATTATGTGAGTTCTATTAGTGGCATGCAAGGGGATTATGTGCTTTCTATTATTTTTGCGCCACTTATCCTTATTGGAGTCGATCGTCTTATCGACGTTGTGTAGGTATTTCAGTTATTGCTTATTTAGTCATACTCATCAATGCAGGCGTCAGTTAAAAGATATTGATATTATAAATAGCTAAACGACGCTACACGAACCTGTCGGCGTTTACCTCAACTGTCAACCTTTACGGACGATTTTATTAGAACCCTACTGGTACTTTTTTCATCACACAGGTAACTAATATTTTAGCTTACTATATACAATAATTTTGGCTGGAGAATGATGGCTGAAATTATCAGTAAAATTTACATTCATATATTTTTAATGGTAATAAATTATAAATACAGATCTTAGACTTCTTCATACGGAGTCTTTTCTTAAAACAGAGGAGTCAAAAAACATCTTAACAATGTCCTTGACTGCTGTCAGTGTTTTTGGCACCAAGAACATTATTCTGCACGATGAAGGTACTTAAGAAACGTTATTCTCATTATTTAATTATCTTGACGAGTATCTCAAGTGTATCATGTGAGCCATTAGTTCCCAAAGTGGTCCAGGTGGACCCCAGGGGGTCCACGGGAGACTCGACGGAAGTCTAAGTTGGCGTCACATTTTTGGATGAGTCTTGGGAATATGGGAGAAATGTAGCACCGGAACTAGCAAAATTTTTAAAGGGGTCTAGACGAAAAAAAAGTCTGGCTACCTCTGATGTAAGCTTTCGAGAAATATAACTGAAAGTTTATTAACACAAGCAATCACATACCATCGCTACGGGCTACGCTTAGTACAGGCCCTTATTTGTTTTTAAAATAGTTTTTTTTTGTTTATAAAGATACGGTGGTCTTAGGCTGCTTTTCAACTACACACATCAAGAGTGTCTAGGGATCAAGCATTTTTATGCGGATTTCTTGAGATTGAGATGTGGCTTTGTAATAAATTTATGATTTTAAAAATTTATATGGATCCTTTTTGGTGCATTTCATAATTTGAAACAGGAACTGTCAATCAAATTCGAGTAAAAGATGAAAATCAGCTGTCAATATTTTCCCTATAAAAACATACAACGCATTGAAGACATTATTAGTGCTACTGTTTCTCTACTACTGATTAAAACCAACGTTATTATGGAGCGGCGACGTCATTTAAGCAGGGAAGAAATGCTCAGAGCCGTGGGAATGATAGAAGCTGATTCCCGGCAACGTACTGTGGCTTTAGCTCTGAATACAAGTCAGAGTGTTATCAGTCGACTTTGGACACGTTACCGAAGCACTGGTACCGTGGCTGAGCGCCATGGAGGACGGTATCGCTGCACCACACGGAGACAAGACCGATACATTCAAATCACAACTCGAAGAGCTCCAACAATAACTGCCATGATGTTAGCCGTGAGGCTTCATCACTCTTCAGGGAACTTAATTAGCGACCAAACAGTCAGAAACCGCTTGCATGAAGTGAACCATCATTCCCGAAGACCGCTAAGGGTACCACCTATAGCAATGCACAATCGTAGGATTCGATACCAATGGGCTCTTGAACACAGAAATTGGGCAGAAGAACAATGGCGTATCGTGTGCTTTTCTGATGAGTCTCGTTTTGGTATGAGACCGGATACAAGACGTATACGACACTGGAGAACCCCTGGACGCCAACAGCGATTAAAATCCTGCTAGGAAGTCCATCCTTATAGTGGTGGAACCATAATGGTATGGGCGGGTATTTGGATCAGCGGAAGAACTGAGTTGATTTGGATTAGAGGCAACCTCAACGCTCAAATTTATGCTGAGACGATTGTATCAGACGTCATCGTTCCTCTACAAGTGCAAATCGGTGCCTTATTTCAGTTAATGCATGATAATGCACGACCGCACACCGCAAGAGTTGTAAGACAGACTCTCGCCGCAGCTAACATCAATGTCCTGCCCTGGCCTGCTCAGTCGCCAGACTTGAACCCGATTGAGCATGCATGGGATATGCTACAGAGAAGAGCTCTGTCGAATATGGAGGGTATCCAGTCGCAAGAAGACCTTTTTTTGTTGTTGCAACGAACATGGGCGGCCATTCCACAGCGTGATTTGGATGAACTCATTTTGAGTATGCCAAACCGATGTTCTTGTGTTGTTAGTGTTCGCGGTAGAAACACGGATTATTAATTGTTTAAGTTACCCAATAAAATTTAAAAGAAAACTGTTATTTCAGTCTTTTTTTTGAACTTTAATGTTAGTGGTTCAAATGTCAAAAATCCCTTTATTAGGAAAATGGCAAATTTCTTTATTAATGCAAAGGTGACTTGGTTTATCGTTACTGTAGACAAACGAAAACACTTTATTTGATGAATCCTTAAAGAAAATTTTAATTAATATCAATCAGGAGAAAAGTTATTGCAAAAATATATGTTGATCCCTAGACACTTTTGATGTGTGTAGATATGTGCTACGCTACGTTGCTGTGGGTGCGTTTAATATCCACCAATCACATTCATTGGTTCACATAGCATAGGATACTGGTAGAAATATGTAACATGGATGCATGCTGTGCGTGCCTTCCCTATTGTCGATACATTGCATAGCTCGAGCTGCGCATCTTCCTCGCAAAGCCAGGTACTTTGCATCGCCGCATCTAGAGTGGCACAGTTTACTCGCTCCGTCATATAGCATAGCATCAGTGGAAATGGCCTTATAGTTTTTTGACGACACGATTGGCGTAGTGTGCTGTAGCACGGTTTCTCGCCTCGATTTCCTTAGTGTCCCGGGTTCGATTCCCGGTCGGGTCAATTCAGGAAACGATCTTTTCTGAATTGACTCGGGTTTGGGTGTGCTGGGAGACGCCCCTAGCTTATTTCCTTGTGTGGTACCTCGTAACACAGGGATTTAATAATTCCTACTTCGAGACCATTACAAGAGGTGTGTTGTCTGGCGCATATTTATTTATATTTATTTATAGTTTCGTAGCTTGGGTTGCATAGCACCTCTCCGGTGGAAAACGGACCTTACAGTTAAAGAAGTAGCCTCAAATTACAACGCAACAGCATTGTTGCTATGCAGCCGACGCTCGCTGTTATAGGCCAATATTTTTATTTCAATAGTGGAACATAAATCAAAGTTGTTTACGAGCGAAAGCTGAGGTAAACAACTGTCGATTCGCAATAGGCTGGACTAATCTATTTTTCAAAGGATAGAGGGAAAAATAATGTTATAGAGCCTTTCTAGCACGCTCAGTGGAGCGCTTTCATCAGATAAAGGTTGAAGGTAGGCGAATAGACAAATTGTTGAAATGATTAAGGTTAGTCCCATATCGGAGATTTCTTATAAATGCATTTTTAGAGATAGTTTATGTCAAAAATAAAAGCTCTCTTAAAACCTACTTTACTGATCAGATTTCTAATGAACAAATTATATGTGTTATAAAATTGTTTATTTCTTAAAATAAAGTCAAATAAACAATGGAAAATTAGCTCTAAATGGCTTCTGTTTAAACGTACCAGTTAGTCATGTCGTTATCACCATTATTAGACATTTATTGCTTAGCAATAAATGTCTGATAATGGTGATCACGATAAATGTCTGATCTGGTAATGGGGCAGGCAACCTTTCCCATTAATTTCTACAGCGTCTGGTTGATTATAAAGTAAAATTCTGTGTCCTTTACCGGGTTATCTGTCCTGTAGTGGGATTCTGTAAAATTCGAAACCCGATCTCACTCATGTGATCGAACTCACTTTTATTTATTTATTTATTTTAGAATAGGTGCACAGACAGATTACCATCGTTACATGGCTTTGTATAATATTTTGTACACAATAGGCTAGACAATAATCCAAAAAGTGTGTACACAGCATGATTAATTGTTTTTTCCTAAGGACGGTTTTAAAATACAGCTAAAAGATAATAATAAAAAGTAAAAAGGTAAAAACTAAAAGTAAAAAGGAAAAAGTTTAAGAGTTACGAAAGAAGTGAGGAGAATTCCTGGCCACTAAGAAAGTCAGATATGACCTTTTTATATTTTGTGAACCTGTGGTTAAATATGTCTACGTCAATATCTTTGCTACTGCGAACCAGCTCATTATAAGTGCGGCACATTCTAACCAGAGGGCTATAAAACGACGTGTTATTCTTATATACTTGTATTGCGAAGGTATTTGGACAACGCGACCGGTGCCGGATGTTAATTTTCAATTCCGAAAGTAAATTTGGTGCATCGATGGATGCATGAAGTAGTTTGTGCAGATACAGAAGGTCGTATCTTCTTCGTCGCGTCGCCAGGGAAATCACGCCAAACTTCGACAGCCTATGACCGTAGTTTCTGAGGGATCGTCCTAAGTTATGTTTAAAAGAAAGGTACTTTAAGCATTTTCTCTGAACTCTTTCCAGGCTATCGACGTGTACTTTATAGTAAGGAGACCAAACCGGACTGCAGTATTATATTTTGCTTATATACACACAATTTATATAAACTTGATATCAAAATCTTATTAAACGTTGTTTATTTTATGAACACGTTCATCAGAAAAGTGACATTTCGTCGTTATCCTGTTTTACAAGATGCGAAATTTGAATCTCACGGCGGATTCACTGGGTGAGGTTCGAAATGAGTTTTTAAGAATAGCCCTACTGTCCTGGTTAAAATTCCGATCATAACTATTTAATGTATTATATAAACCCAAACGGGATGGATAATACTAAGAGACCTCAAGATAGTGTCAGCCCTTACCATGTGACTTATGATGTTTCTGTAATGAGTAAAAATGGCGAAAGTTGGGTTGGAACTAAAAAAAAATTTAAAACTATTCGGCGAAAGATTGACATCTTTGTCATCCCATGACGCGGTCGCCGTTATTTTATAGAGTCGGTAACTAATCCGTAAAGAAAAATCAGTCAATTAATCTTACTTCTTATACCATCACATCGCACCGCATTATTCAATCAAAGTTGCTCTACCTAATAAATAGTGATATGAAAAAAATTATAAGCAATAAGATCGCCTAAACTTTAGTTACAGTTTTTTAACACAAACAGTTGTGTTAAAAATCTCTCTTATAAGTTTATAACTCACATTGTTTGTTGTGCAACTTTCTACGTTTTCTAGCGATAAAATATTAATGTTCTTTACAAATAGAAACCTTTCCGATGTAGTTGGATTCAGGAAAACTCCGGAGTCCCAGGGGATTGTGAATAACAGGAATTATTTCCAGGCGAGCGGCGACGGGGCGGGCCACTAGTAATAAACATATTGCCATTATTAATTCATAAGACTCACTATATTGATCATCCTAGTAGAAATTGGAATAGGGTTGCCCGTAAGCAAGTTTTTGTGGATTTAATCGATTTTAATCTAATGATAAAAATATTTTGTGAGATAAAGTTGTCATTTACACACTCAAACAGAAAATGGCTCTCATATAGAACCATAACAAGTTATCACTTCATGAAGATGACCTTGGTGGGAATCCAACCACGATCTTCGGTGCTATAGGAAGTGGGCTAGCAGCCTTTCCAAACTGATGTGGTCTTCATCTGATAAAATAGTATGTGATGATGAGAGCACCATTTTTGATATTGTAAAATTGGTATGCATTTATTCAAAGTTTACTATCAGTCACTTTATTTTATAGAGGCAATTTTTTATAGAAAAGTCATTAGTTCCGGGTTGCCTTCACCCCTTGTCATTTGTAGTTACAAATAATGGAGCATGAAGTAATGACGTAAAGTTTTATCCCTCCCCGGAACTGACACCGGTGACAGTGTTTCGGTAAATGTCCTCTTCTAAGTCACAAGAAGTCACAACATTATTACGTCTCTCTTTCAGAAACTTTTCTCGTTTAATTTGAGCCTCCTTTCTACAAAATTGTTATAAAAAATCTTTGTTTTTCAGGATTTTTACACTACCTTTTTTAATGTAACCTCGTAAAGTGAAAATATTCGTATAAGTGTTAAAATACACCACAATATGAGTGAGCACAGGCAAATAACAGCAAGATCCAGACCTAGAACAAACGCTGACGACACATGCGTAGTGCGCTGTAGCACGGTTTCTCGCCTCGATTTCCGTAGTGTTCCGGGTTCGATTCCCGGTCGGGTCAATTCAGGTAACGATCTTTTCTAAATCTCTTTTCTAAATGCTCCTGGCTTAAAATCCTTGTCTGGTACTTTGTAACACAAGGATATCTATCCTTACTTCGAGACCATGACAACTGGTGTGTTGCAAAAGTGTCTGGAGCAAAAAATTTCATTTCAAAAGTAAAGTGGCGATAGCTATCTCGAATGGAAAAGGCTTCCTGGTTGTTGCGTAACTACCACACAAAAACACAAATATATAATATAAATAAATATGCGCCAGACAACACACCTCTTGTAATGGTCTCGAAGTAGGGATTAATATCCCTGTGTCACGAGGTACCACACAAGGAAATCAGCCAGGGACGTCTCCCAGCACACCCAGACCCGAGTCAATTCAGAAAAGATCGTTCTGAATTGACCCGACCGGGAATCGAACCCGGGACACTAAGGAAATCGAGGCGAGAAACCGTGCTACAGCGCACTACGCCAATCGTGTCGTCAATAAACAAGTAAACATAAGTTGGTTACCTGTGTACGTCTACCACGAGTTGCCACTCTAAATTTACATTATCATTCGCGTAAAAAAATGTATTGGGATTTGATGTCATATGTCATCCCAATACATTTTTTTACGCGAACGATAACGTAAATTTAAATAGGCAACTCGTTGTAGACGTACTGAAAGTTGTATCGTAACGTAATTATGTAGCTCAAACGAGACAGAGTATGTAACATCCGTTCCACAATCAGCAGCCCTACGCCACGCCATCTCCAGCGAGCTGACATATCGCCACGCCGAGGGTCGTATAAGGCGATACTACTTTATTAGCGTAAGATATTTAGCATCGCACCGCGGTTACCGCGTACTTATCATCATTTCCGCTGCCGAGGCGCGGTGTGTGGTATTTCTTATTACACGCGTGTTCAATATTAACTTGGATTGAGTATCTTTAATAGAAACGAATGGCATCTATTAAGAGCCTTTAAATAATCTTCTTGGCAATTATTTTCATGCTAATTCGCCTTTGAAAATTCTGATTAAATCGTCTTTAGCTTTGGTAAGTGTGAAAATCAGCGTTTCGCTTGTCTAAAGCGACGATAAGGTAATTTATTTATGGAATGTTTATAAACGATTCAAAAATAAAGGTTTCTTATTCGTTACTTTAATGAGTATTGAGTGTGAACTCGGCAAATTGTCAGTGATGGTGACCATCTACCATGGTAGACATTCAGTTGTGTGTGATCAAGACTCACCATACTCATGAGTTGCCATTACGTTTACGGCGATCGTTGCGTTCACAAATTTGAATGCCATTTTTAGTGCCTTTATATATCACTAGGGGCGTCCTTACCGAAATCTCATATAAATACGTCAACACGGCTTACGCGAACGCTAGTAGCTGTCATTGGTGTCAACTCGTGGTAGACGTACGGTACGTCTGCCAGTTGCCAATTTAAATTTACGTTATCGTTCGCGTAAAAAAATTGTATTGGGATGACACATGACGTGACATGACAATATCAAATCCCAATACATTTTTTACGCGAACGATAATTTAAATTTAAAGTGGCAACTCGTGGTAGGCGTACAGTCATACTATACTGTTTGATCAATAAATTGATCATGTTTACCGATGGTCGAACAAAGTAATCGAGTAACGATGTGTGCATTTTTTTTGAGATATTTATTCTTCTTCTTATCGTGTCGATGGCTATATCCTTTTTGACCAAAACTCCGCCACCCTAACAGCATGGTCGTTGGCACACATAAGTTCCTCACGCGTACAGCTGTCCGGACACGAGGGGCATGATATGAGGTGGTCCATAGTTTGTGGGGAGGCACCACACTCGCACGCATTGTCGCCATCTGTGTAACCCCATCTGCACAGACTCTCCCTGCATCTGCCAACCCAAATATTTATTGTTAAATTATTAACCAGTGACAATCCCCAAGTCCCAGGCCTAAATCAGCACTTAGCTCTATATTACTCGAAATGTTACCTTCATATTACTTTACTAGCTATCCGTCTGCATGGACTGTCTTTCCCGTCAAAATGTAGCCTAAATTAAAAAAAATAAAGCCCCCATCCCAGCTAATGTAGCTTTATTTTGGTGAAAGAATTTTAAAATCGGTCCAGTGGTTACGTAGCCTATTCGACACAAACAAATAATCAAATCTTTTCTAACAATATTAGTTAGTATAGAAGTATAGATTCACGGTTCTACTGATATTATTTAAGGACATAAAGTTTAAATAGATGTCAATCTAAAGTAATCTTGATTATTTATTTTTAAACCTTCAAACATAAATTAATAAACATATTCTATCGTTAAACAAAAACAACTTAAATGCAATACTGGAATACACGGCCAATTATTCCCTTATCGCTCAAATTGCTGTACGTCGTCGTAAATAAGAAATACATTACGAATCCATTTTGGTCTGCGCCGCTCCTGGCATAAATTGAGCACCTACATAAATCAAATCTTGTCAATTAATGGTCACGTTTTCACTCAATTTTAAATTATTTCAAACATCCGTGTTTTTTTGTGTCGAAAAAATATTCTTTTCCACCCTCGACCTGTTCGTGCCTTGAGTTTTTAGTAAATGTACGTCAATAACGCTTACTGAATATGTACATACTTACATACCTTAATAATGGTTCCCTTATCACTAAAAAGCTTTACACAGCTAAAAAATTAATAAATAAATATTTGGGACAAATTATTATTATATTGACTAAGCAGTCATTTGACCACAATCGCACCTGGTGGTAAGTGGTGATACGCTCTATGATGGTAGACCATCATCTAAAACCCAGGTCGTATTTTTCCGGAAAAAACAAACGCGGGCAGCGAGTTCCACTCCTTTGCTGTTCGCATTATAAAAGCACCAGCAAAACGCTTTTTGTGGATAGCTGTAATATCCACAACGTGAGGTGAAAAGCCAATGTGCATCTTGTGCTCCGTTGGTGAAAAGGTGCCGGTGGAACTCACTCGTGCAGCTCGTTCGCACACTCTCCGTAATGGATTTCATAAAAAAGAGAGGCTGGCAACTTTGCGCCGGTGTTCAAGATCCTGCAGCCCGCCAGTGACTGCCTCGTGACCAATGAGCATTTACTGCACGTGATGCCACTGAGTCCAGAGCAGGTAGCTGGTAATTATCTGATCCGCCCCAGAGGTGGCAGCAGTACTTCATATACGGCCTGATCTGTGCTTTATACAACTGTAGCAGCTGTGCCGGGGTAACCCTGGATACGACGCCAAGCTTTTTTGCAGCAGTTTTAGCAGAGGGGGTTGCTTGCAGGCAACTCAAGGCCAAGAAGCTGGATGTGGTCGGCAAAAGGCAGAGAAACGTCCCGAAAAGACGGAGTCAGTTTAAAGAGTTTCGCCGTTACTCCGTTTAGCCGAGAACAAACACGCCTGCGTTTTAGTTGCATTGAACCTGACCAGAATGTCATCTCCCCAGTCGGACACAGCTTCAAAGGCCAGATTCATGCTCTCGGCACGACTGGAACATCAAAATCTTCTGAACCCAAACTAAACAGTACTTGTACTATGGGTGTCAAAGACTGATAAGCATAGCTACTTAAATCTTTCGATATATTTACTTGAATAGATAATACCACCCAGTCAAACACAAAATCTAAATGTTCTCAATGTTCGTCACATGAATGTTTGTCATGGGTGGGAATCGAACTCTTGACTTGCGCCGCTAAAGGCAGGATCGCTGCCACACGCATGACCAGTCCTACTTATCTTTTAAATAACATAATTCAATTTAATTCTTATACTTTTGATTAGAAAATGGTCAAATAGTGGTAATTCTTAGCAAGTTGAACAAAGTCAATTAAATACACCAGTATTCGTACCCTGCAGTTCATGAAAAATGAACCATACAGCTTACTCTGGAGAAAAATCTTACGACCAAATCTAATTGATATGAAAGAGCGTAGAAAATCAATATAATCCCGCGTTGGGTACATAAATCTCAGAATTACGTCATTTTAAATTAGCTGTCTCATTTTGCTGCTCCTGGAATTTGATACGAAATTAAAAAGAATCACGCTATCGGTTGGCGCCGAGTTCCAGATAGGAACTCCAAATAATGTTTTTTTTTTTTTATAAATACGTTGAGAATCCTTTAAGGATTATCACGGATTGGATTGCCATCTATTTTGTATGAGTACGGCTTATGGCTAGCTAGTGGAGTTTACAAGACTCAAGACGTAGGTACGACTATAATGATTGCTGAAGCCGACAAGTGGGAAGGTGGATATATTTGAACTACCAGTGCAGGGGGATTACCTGATGGTAAACGGTTACCGCAGTCCTTACACACGTAACCCTAATGCATCTATAGTCTCTCGCTTCTCGAACCCCCCTTGAACACTCCATGCTATCTTATATAAACCCACCATACGAGTCTAGACTCTGAGTATGAAGCACGCGTTTGTAGAACAACTGGATCAGATTTGCGTAAATCCAGGTCTATTTACCGCGTGCTTTTTTCGGAGGGTTCATACTCAGGAACACCACAAAAACCAGACATTTGGGCAAATGACGTATTCATTCAACAATTCACACACAACAACATTTGTAATCCTTCTTATCTTCCTTCCATGACATTACTCGCCAAAGGGGCTTAAAATTGTGACAGGTTTTCCTCATATTTTATGTAGCACAAATGGTACATGTTGTTCAAGAGAAAATTCATATTTTATAGCAAACAAACAGGTAGAGAGTAGAAAATAGATTGAGTATTGTTTCCACAAAATAATGTAAACTTTGCTTAAGCTCAATAGAGCGATTATTTCAAGCTAACTGACTAGGCAATCACAGAACAATAGGACAGTTAAGCTCTGAAACTGAGTTCAAAACTTACAGTTGTAGGAACTGCCAACAAACTTGGTCGTGAAGAATATTGACTTACACCCCAAGTTCTTAAGGAGAGTGCACGTTAGTTCATTTAATTATAGATATTTTTTACTTTACTTTACTTAATTTGTAATGCTTTTGTACACAAGAAGAGACATCAGCTGCAGCCGGCCAAATAAGAACCTCGTTGATTGCTATTCCACTTAATTCACTTAGTCACTTTTTTTTATGTTGGCAGTACATCAAAGTTTGAGGCCTTTAGTTTAATATTGACAAAATGAGATAGGTACAAGAAGGATGAAAAAGGGAGCAGAAAAAAGCCTAAACGCCTCGGTGGCGTATTGTTTAGCCAAAAAATCTTTACAAGTTCAAATTGTGATAGCTGGTGGTCGTCGCTATGCTTTAATTTATAAGTTTGTAGTGATGAAGTTTGGACTTATCAAGTAAAAGACCCAATGTGGGCGCTCCTTTACTTACAGTCGGTCCTAGTTTGCATCCTCCTGACTAGTTTTTTTCCGTATATACATGTTATTCCCAGTGCGTCGTCCCCGAGGCGTAGTTAATGAGTGCCGCACGTCACTTTCAGGTCACAGGTTCGTCGGGAGTTCTTGGGAGGGCGAACTGTGTGGCCAGGTACGAGGTTGATTTACCCTTCGTTTTCGAGAATTTTACAATGGCTGGCAAATAAATGTTGAGATAAGAATTTCACACCATGATTACCAAGATCTTAATAGGTATACACCGTGACTCTGTTTTTAGCTCAAAAATCGACTTCTACTGTAGACGAGACATCGCTGAAAACAATTTAAGTAAGAAAATAAAATTAAAATATATAGAACAAGCTTATTTAAATAAGGTTTTAAAACTCAAAACTGCACCCAAACCAACTTGTCTTTTGCGCTATGTGCCTGGCCTCTGCACTCTAACACACCGACATTTTTTTAAGCTGAAAAATATCCTTTAGTCAACCAATCCTTTAGCTTAAGCAACCTATTCGAGTGGCTTAAAGTACTTCATAAGTAATATGATCCAGATTTAACGAAGTTAAGTAAACGGCCGCGAAGGATAATAAATGGAATTGAGTGGAAAGGAAAGGCTCGTAATAATACAAAATAAAATGGCTTTTGACAAATAACTAATCAAATGACATCTGAATGATGGTAAAGGCAGTCATGATTTGTTGAGATTAAAAAAACAACTGGACAATTTTCACTGAAATCATCATCTTATCCTGAGCTTCTACATAAAATGGGTTTTAAAATGGAAGAAAACACGAAAACAAATGTTGCTCTTATGTTTATCCTTGATACAAATCGAACCCATGACCTGCAGAACTATGGGCAGGACCAATTATTAGTTTTTTTTCTTAAATGGGTTTGCGTCTGGTGGTAAGCGATGGCGAGGCCGATGGTGGTAGACGCTTACTCAGTAAATGCCAATTCACTCTGACCTTGAAGACACCAAGGTTGTAAGTATCCGGAAACACAGATGCAGGGAGAGCGTTCCACACCTTGGCGGTGCCGAAACCGAAGGATAGGAAGTTAGGATTTTTATTAAATCTCTAAAATTATAGTATTTTTAATTTGCGTGATTAGGACATATTCCAAATGCATAAACAGGGTACCTCAATACTGCTTCTCGGGTAATCTTCCCCGAGTTCTAGGGAAAAACTGCAGCGGTAGCAAGTTGACGGGTTAGGAGCGGGTGAGTAGGGGCGGGGAGGGGTCGACACTCGACAGGTCGGCGTGTCAACATTAGCAGGTGGGAGCGCGTGCGCCGCCTGCACCTGATCACACACGCTGCGTGCGCGTCTGCACACACGCAAAATTACATTCTAATGTGTGTTTTGGACTAAGTAGTATGTTTAGTCGTTCACAAATCCGAGTTATTTGGAAAATATGGAGGTCTTTAACCGGTATTCGAACCACCAACTGCTTTGGAGCTACCATTCTGATAACCGCTATCCAAAGACTGTTAAATCACATCACTTTAGAGCCCGTGTACACTACCGGTCGGTAGTCGGAAAGGCCCTTTAGTTACTTTTAAGTCTGTGCTGTTCGCGTTTTTTAGGCACCTGTTTAAAAATGTTGTGTTAGTGTCCGGTTCAGAAAAATAATGTTTTTAGGTTGCATTTAAAATGATGTCTCAATTTTACCCTTAACCTTAAGAAGTTGACGGATGATGGCGATGATTTCTGAAGGGAAGGAAAACGGTCGTCATCTTTATAAAATGCACATATTACCTGTCTACAGAATTATAATACCTTTAAGTACTTTTTCCTGGCCTAATTTGGGTTGCCATTAAGTTATGACTTTGATTTAAGCAGTTTACAATGCCTGTTTCTGTGTCATTCGTTTTTAAATAGTTCGTCAACCATGAACCTCTCTCCCTAAGAATCCCGAGATACACGATTTTCTAGTTGCAAATTAGGTGATAATATTTATATAATTTCTTTTTTCATATTAAATAATGAAATGCAGCTACGAATGGCTACCGGAATTTAGTATACCACTCAATTTGATTTGTGGAATAAATATTCTCTTTGGATTATATATTAAAAACCGAACGTCACCAACTGCTAAGTGACATCTCAACGTTCGAATTGTTCTAACTTCAAATGCAAAAACGTATCTGAGAGTAAAGTCACCTTCTTAACGATTAGCCCCACAAACATTGATGTTACCGACAAATTAAAGGACAGCATATTTTGAGCACTACTATTAATCTACATTGGAATTAGCCTATACTATACTGTCCACTGCTGGGCAAAGGCCTCCATCATTTACACAACGTCATAGCTAAAATGGTTAACTTCATGTAAATTTAAAATTTGGGCGCAATAACGAAATAAGTGAGGCGCGTCATTTCTGATTAGACAGGCTCTACGAGTTATTCTGTCACTAGCAGTTACCAGCGGCTTCGAGTGCGTGGACTTAGCTTTTAAACTTTTATTTTTTTGTAGAAACTGTGTGATTTATGAAAATATATCCAGTAGTAGGTACATGTGATGCTAGAACACACACTCAGTAAGCACCAATTATCTTTCCATATTTACACATCGCAATGGTTTTTTCCAAAAATGTCAATCTTGTATGAGAACGAAGCTCCACAGGGTTAACAAGTGTCTTTTGGTGTATTTATAAACAGATAAGTACTTATTTTCCATCTATACTTCATTCAATATAACATTAGAAATAAGAAGCAGGGGTGCTAAAATGAATGACAATTTACATTTGACGTAGTCATGACGATGACATACCTGAATATATCCTGGCCCTGGCAAAATTGAAAACCCCTTCCGCCATAACGTATGACGGGATTATGTAAATTTTACAGTAAAAATGTGTTCGGATAAACATCCCTTTTTTGTCTCCCGGAAAAAAACCTTTATGGACTATCCCACTGCCCGAGGGGCAGGCACAGGCAGTTGGGGAGTGTGGGACTCCCCGCCATGGAGCCGACGGAATACCTAAAACGACCGGGGTATACCTCACCGCTATGGAATGGGGCGACATGGAGCCAAAAAGGATTACCACGTCGCTCCAGCGGTCGGCCTCCGTGCCGGGCCTCCTCACGCTACAGGGGTATCTCAGTACACTGGGACACCCCCCGACGGGAACACCGTGCAATGGGGTAAAAGCCACCCGGCAATCACCCCGGTGTTACTTTTAGGGAGCAGGAGGAGGACGGGCGAACCGCCGTCCTCGCACTTTCCGCCGTCTGCGTCGGAGAAGAGCCGCTCGAGGATCATCCTCTCGGGCCCTCTCCGCTGTCTCGTTCTGCGTCATCACGTCTCCGCAGAAGGAGACCATTGCCTCCCAAGCCTACTGGCTCCCTAACAGAGCCGGTATGAGGGCCGGGAGCGAGAGGTCAACTCCAACTCTGGCCACTAACTCGCGGCGCTGTCCGCCCACGCAACGCACACCTCCAGTGTGTACTGGGCGTTGTCATTATGGCCGCAGTGGTGATACCTCGTGCGGATAAACACCCCTGCTTCTTTTAGGTTTTTACATCGACAATATAGTTTGAGCTTCATAAATTCTGAAGTTACTTTACTTTATATGAGAACAATTGAGTGTGTCAGCTGCTATTTAAGTAGATTTTAATAAAGTCGGCATACACCTTAAAAGTAATAATGTTTATTGTACTTTTACCACAAAGTGTACCCTGAAAAGAACCTTTTTTACTTGTACTTCTGTCTAATGCTATAATGAATGGAGTATAGTCGCCTAGTTTGGAGGTCTGATATTGTTGGTGTGAGTTTTCACAGATTTTATTTCAATATGTTAATAATCGTAAATTTTAAAAACCGATAGTCACTTCTATCACTACTTTTGAGTGTTTGAAGTTATTTATCGCTCTTACAAACTTTATTTCACCACTTTTCGTTGCGGCTTAGTTTATTAGGGGGGCTAGCCAAGAGCACCACGCTACTATCGTTTTGACATGTCAAATTTAAAAATGTATGTAACTGGCATGATGTGTCATTTCTAATAGACGAGTGCTAATATCATTGCCGTACATTTTCACATTTGACATGTCGAAACGCAAACAGCGGTTGCTCTCGGCTAGGGCACCAGGTATTGAACCCAGGAACGTTGGATTTGCCTTGGAGCACTATACCATAGGACCACTAAAGCGATCTACTTCCTAAATCCTCAGTATTTTTCTACAAGGTCCGATAGAACCGATTAACTATGGTTATGGTGTTGAATTTTTGAGACGTGTTACTTTTGTATTTATTGACCTACTTATATACCGAATCATATCTTTCTTCAGGATTGATTCTTCGTAACTATGTAGGGTACCTGCACAATCGCTACACCAGCCAAAGATAACACTACGTACACCAGGGTTTTGGTACGTAGTGAGACATCGTGCAGACCTTGTATTAGGCTTGTATTGACGAGTCCGGTAGGTGATTACTTCATCGGGCAACGATTATTTTTTGCCTTGGCCTTATTTGTTACCTTGGTCACCAGGACCAAACCAAACCCAGACCGTATACAGCCAGACAACGGTTTCACAGCACTTTAGGTTAGTTTGCTTTTTTTAAACTTCAAACTAAGCAGAACTTATACTATGGGTATTTAGGACCGATAAACATACTTACACCTAAATAACACCCATTCACACAACAAACACGTATGTTCGTCGCATGAAAGTACGTCATGGGTGGGGATCGAAACCACGACCTACGGCGCTAAAGGATCGCTACCATTGCACCAACAGGCCATTTAGAAGTTAGCTGGCCAAATTTCATTTAAGGCGATTGTAGCCGCCAACTAGCGCCACCAATTGATTTCATTTATAACTTCCAAATCAGACATTGTTTCTAAAAACTGAATGTTGAATATCTCAAAAAATACTTCTTTAGTTTTAGATCGTTTTAAGATCGCGTTTTGGCGCAAAGTGGCCACTTTCAGCACAGAAAAAACAGAATGAGAAGTCGTGGACAGTCATTCAGTATTTAAAAGAAGTATTTTCTGAGATATTCAAGATTTAGTTTCAAGAAACAATGTCTAATTTGGGAGTTATAAAAATAAATCAACTGGCGCTAGTCGGCTGATTTATTTTTATAACTGATGTTTTATAACTGACGGCTACAATCGCCTTAAGTGGTCTTATATGGTCAGTTGTGTGTGTGATGCCGTTGCATGCGATGCGATGCCATTATCCGGTTTTCGGGCTAGTCGAAAGCTCTTCGTAGCTTACAAGCTCGGTAAGACTGAATTGCAGTAGAAATCTTTGGAACTGCAGTATCCATAAACGGTAACCACAATCACAAGGCAGTCCTCAGAGGTTACTTTACCACCAATAATTGTATAAAAACACTGATAAAACGAAAAGATCAATTTCCAAACATTCATTTATTTAATTTCAAACAATTTTAACGAATTTCTACATGATATGAAATCTGGACTGGTTTTAAATGTAAAGCTACTTATTCTAGTAGGTGTTCTGTAAACTTTATATTCTCTTAATGCATCTGACAGTCAGATGGTTTATTCTAAATCTAATTCAATGATTTGGTCCTTAAGTAAGTAAGTAATCTTATGTTTTATGAAAAGGGGATAGCATAGTCCATATGTTGCGATGACATGACTCAATCACAGACCAAACGCTATGCGATTGGCTTCAGTCTACAATCCTTGAGGAACTTTTATAATCATTCTAACAAAATATTCGAATTCCGATTCACCCAAGCGGCCAGCCGCCACACAATCACACGCAAGTCATCGCAAAACATGGTGTCATTTTTTCTTAATTACTAAATTGACACAAGGAGTCAAGGTCGAATGAATTACGAATATTCTTAACCTATAAAACTAAACTTAAATAACAAATATGAGCGCACGCTCATTGGAGAAAGAGAACAGAGACCACTGTGTGTTCTTTGAAAGCTAGGGAGTATGAATAGAAGCTAGATTTTCAGCAAGTTGTATCAAAAACTATGGAGTCGAAATTATTTTTTTTGAATATTTTCTGATCGTTGTTACTCTCGAAGTTTTAATTAGATGAAGAATATCTCTTGATAAATTTTCAGCGTTATCAGAAAACAACTTATTTGTACTGTAGCTGTTCTAAGTCCGTCAATCTTCACCAATGAGCGTCCGCGAGGCGCGACGCACTAGAGCGGTGAGATCACTGTTGCTGCTGGGGAGGTGCCCGGCGCGCGGCCAGCAGGAGAATATCGCGTTTCTCCTTGGGGAAGCGAAGCTCGCGGGCCGCCAGCCTGGCCGCGCGGAGTTCTCTCTCGGCGCGGGCTAACTCTCCTCTTATTACTCCGCCCGCGCCAGTCCCCGCCTCCCGCTCCCGCGCCGCCCACTCGCCGGCCATCTGCTCGCGCATGGCATCGTCCAACGCGCGCGCAGAGTAGTGCGCGACCACCTCCTGCCTCGAGCACTGCCGCTCGCGCATCTTCCGCAACGACCCGTTCCAGTGCAACAGCTGAAACACCGTCATTAACTCTTGGAATTCCAGCATCGTTCGCCCTTTGTTCGCTTCCAGCATGAATCTGGGGACAATATATACAAAGGTTAGGATAGGGAAATATTCAGTGTTGTGAATTTATGTCTTTTGAGACTTTTCATTTATTTATTCTGCCCTAAGACTACCAAATATTTAAACTACATAATTTATTAACAAGAACAAAAAATAATAGAGAAACTAAAAAAAACTAACTATTATATTAATACAGAACTCATTTAAAGTAAAATGCTAACTACACTATAGGCAAAATGCGAAAGATTGTGAATGTATCAGCGTTCTTCAACAGGATGTAGACACTTCAGTTCAACCTTTGATGATGGCTCAATAAGCGGTTACCAAAGTATTGATGGGAACTTCCCAAGCGCCTTGGGACCTACTAAACATCTAAACAATGTTTTAGCCGCTAAACAGCAAGAAGTCTGCGCTGAGAAAAGGCTTGACTTCCAACGGCGTTCCCACTATGTACAACGAAAGGAAGCCCACGCCTCCGCAACAGCTATCCATAGCCCGTGCACTGAAATTTGCACTATGTGTTTGGCGTATGTGCTATTCCTATATTTTTCCGTAGATACCTGAAGGCAGCGATGCCAGCGCTAGGGTCCTGGTGGGCGGCGGCGTCCCCAGCGAAGGAGGCCCGCGCCTCCGCCACTGCCTTCTCAATGAAGTGCTCGGAGATGCGCCTGGACTCGTGCTCGTTGAACACACTGTTCATCAGCGCTATCTTGGCTGCGCTGCGCCGTGCCTCAGCTTTCGTGGGACAGTTCTGGGGAGACAATTGGACATGGTTTATATAAGGTTGCAAATGCGATCATTGGCTCCTGATTAATCTTATTTGTAGCAAAATGTGGAGAACGGAAAACTTTTAAAAATCACACATTTTATTCGTGCGCCTACTCAGACGGACCGACTATTTGGGCGCGGACTAAAAGTCAGTAATTTTAATCCATTTAACAGATGGGCGAAGGTAGTTTCTCGTTAAAAAAATTCAAAAACTTTTAGGCCCTAGCAACGAGTGACTGCGTTTACTACTAAGGTGAAAAAGTGCATTTGCCCATCCTGATTGGGATCTGCCCGCCCTAAAAAAGTATGCAGCGTAACTATCAATATCGTTGAAATTATAAAAACCATTCTGTACACCATTTCACGGCGATGCGCGTCCTGGTGCGGCTAGTAACAGCTTTTTAGTACGCAAGGATTCATCATCAACCTCTCTTTCGCACTCTTAAACGTTCCTAACTAAATAAAGTCTTCCCCGTAGGTTTGCAAAGCGGCCAATTGCAAGTGACCTACATTTACAGGAATACTGCAACCTTAGTTAGGTCGCCAATCGTCTAAAGCCAGGGGTTTTTTTTCAACTTTTGTGTTAGTTTATCTAAATATCCTTCGTTCTTTAAGTTAATAATAACGTGAATGGTTTTATTTTGTTATTTTCTCGTTAAAATTATAACATCTGCATAGAAATAGTCAGTTACGCTATCTAGATAGTGAGTCTTTTAAATTACGGTGCGAAATTGATAGAAAACAGAGCCACTGTAAATTATTGTGCTCACTTTGCTAGAACTTGCAAACTATTTTATTAATGAATCCTTTTGCATAAGTTGCGCAATTTAAAAGAGTGTGGATGAAAACTGAAGAACCTGGCACTAAATAAGGTAACTTTTATAGTAAAATTATGCATAAACTCGCCATGATTTTCACAAATCCTGAAAAATAGTCTAATTAACTTGAGCTGACGCGGCGAACATATTTCATAAATATTCTGCTAGCGCTAAAAGAATACTTGCAAAATGAACTTCGCTCGAAATTCATTTTTACTGCCCCTGGCTGCAGATACAAACTGTAATGTCTTCTTTAATAGAATATAACCGGCTGGGAATTTGTTCATTTTATATTCTATTTATCTTATAAAAGTTGGTTACATCTAGTTTTTAAAAATAACTACAAACAAAGCAAAGTCATAAAGTAACCTTGTGTTTAAATGTATCATTATTGTTTAAGTTATCATTACAGATTCTTTCGGATCTCATACCTAACAGCAATCTTAGTCTACCATGGGATCCTTTAAGTTTGTTAATGCTTGATTGGCCACTGATGCTGGCAAACAGTATAATAAAAACTGTCATTAAAATGTCGTTTTTGTACAATTACCATTGCGTTTGTACTGCATTTGCTCTTGGTTTCGCTACATCTACAGTTAAAGTAATTTTAATTACTACAATCTAGGTTGAGAAGACTTCAAACTGTTACCGTGACATAAAAAGTCTGGTGACAACGTGCTTCGGATTAACTTCTGTTAACATTATTCGTGCCAACTGTTTGAAACCAACTACTAATTACTATTAAAAAAAAAAGATTTAATTCAAATACTTTTTTATAAGTTCCATTTCACGTAGATTAACAAAGTAGCATTAATAATGCAAAATGTCCGTGTACGTTCTGTTTGCCACCCACTTGGTTGGGCCGTGAACGCAGCCGACGCAGCCGCATGGGGCGGGCGGCGCCTAAAATGCAATTTGATTTGAAACTCCACTGGTGACTGCGCTTTTAAAGTTTTCAATAGCATTAATTAATGTCAGGAACTTCAACCTTGTAACGTTAAATCTAGTTTATGACGAAATAATACAAGATAAACGTGAATAGATGAAAACATGTACCTACTTTTCCATGCCCTCGTGTCTTTTGTAGCTTGAGAGACTACAGCGCTCATTCAAAACAGGAAGTCAGCCTAATAAGATGGTAAGGAGTATCAAGTTAAAGTAAAGAAGTAGAGGTATATAAATTATAATTACCCATACCTGGGAGTAAGAACTACTTGGTAAAGTGGCTTTGACTCCTATTAAGTATAACTACAATTAAACAAAAATCTTTGACTGCCTAACATTCGGTGTCATAGAGTTTTAGGTGTCAGACCTTCCCCCTCCTAGACGCCATTCTCTACTAAAGCATTTTGAAGTCTGAAAGTGTAAATGACTTACCTGAAAGCTGCCAAAGCAGGCGCCCCCAGGTAGCGTGACGTAGCACACGTAGGGGGGGTGCGCCGCGGGCACGGACTCGTAGATGACGAGCGCGCCCCCGCCCCCCGCGGCGCCGCCACCGCGCGACGCCTTCACCTGCCAGAACTCCTGGAGAGCCTCCACTACGTTCACTGTCGATAGCACGCCATCAGCTGGAACCAATATATCTGTTAGATTTGATGTTGAGGATTCGTAAATGTGAAAGTGTATGGAGTATCCGTTAGTCTTCATAAGTATAAATTGATTGAGGAAAACCACATCTTGCTGGCTTACTTTGCAAAGCGGGAAGATGCATGTAAGAGATATTTGCACCGCAACATCATAAATCTATTTGCCACCTTCCAGCCTTATATTAACGTCTTCTAGTTACCAGTATTTTAGTATGTCGATGAAAAAAACATATAATGAATTACCAGAAACTGTTCTTCACTAAGCATCACGGGATTGCCACCGCCATTCTTTAAAAAAAACTTACGGTAAAGTGTCTGAATATTGTACATACTCGTAGTTAAAAGGATGTTACTGAGAGTTGTAAGAAAAACAGTGACGTAATTTATTGCCTACTGTTTCACGCTGTTCCCACACATATCTTTTAGTTCATCCAAAATTTGAATATTTCGTGAATAATTATTATTCACTTAGTTACAGTGGCTCCATTGTAAAATAGTGTTTATTTTATTGCATCCGTGGGAAACTTGGTATTAGAGAGAAATATTGTTGTCACTGGTTTAGATGAGAAATCGTGATAAATGATGTTTCTTGTGTTATTATCTCTCACTGCCTTTTCCCTAGTCGTGCCCGTAGTAGCACAAAGAGAGCTATTTGTTCAAACACGGCTTCCATATAATATGTAAATGTTTTTTGTCAGGATATGCCTATGTACAACGCTATATGCAGCTACTCTTTACTGCCAAATCTATTCAGTTTACTCGTAGTTCATACACATATTATCTCTAAATTTGTATCCAAAAGATCCATACTAATATTATAGATCCGTAAGTAACCTTATCTATTTGTTATGTGTCTACATCAAAACCGCTGGAGGACTTTAAAGGAGGTCATGGTCTGGGTCTCTATGGGAATCAAAGTGAGGGATGAATGTATGGAAAATCAAAACAACGAACCACTAACAGTCTGTCAAACTGGCCTAGGCTGGGAAGTCGAAAGCAAAAGCTATTATTAGAAAAAAGAAAACAAAGTTTATCATTTTCATGAGATAACTGAAAGCTAATGATGTATTCGCAAACAGTTCTCAAAGTACATTATCAATTATTCCTGTTTATCGCTCGTTCTCACACGGCTGGCAATAACTCTAGAAAGCGCCGAGTTTCCAATGAAAACCGATCCCATTACTGATACAATGACGGAGATTGAAGGATGGGAAACAATAAAGGGGAAAAGGTTATAAACACAACGCATCAGTGTTGATAACATAAGCCATAACGTTAGTGTTTGTTCTGAGAGAAAGAATTTGAACTTTGTAAAACAGGAAAGTGTCAATTGTTTGAGATTCTACATTTACATACTTTTCTCTTTTCAGCTGTATGAATGGGATGGATCAGATATCTCGGGAGAATTTTCCTCGAACAAAATGAAGTTTTTTACTTCAGTTAAAATAGTTACTTAAACGGAAATCTTTTTCAGTTTTGATAGTCGCGTTTGTGATATAGACATGGTCAACTTATGCATGTGTGCCTATAAAAATACAGTTTGATCTTTTGATTGTTATGAAAAAGCTGACGTTATAAAAAAATTAAAAAAGTGAGTGTCCTGAGTAAATAAATAAATATATAGAATATACTTTTGTTTGTTGGTAACGCAATTATTTCTCAAATGTCTGCACCTATGTTCATCAATAATACACGTATTTAAAACAAACATACGTTCGCCTATTTTCTACAGGAAAACGTTTTCTTATATACATTCACGCACATTTATTTCAGAAAGTTTGTCAAGTTATAATTATTTTGACATCATTACTGAAATGATTCAGTGTTGTAAGACATGTTGTCAATGCTAAATCCGTCACAGAAACTAAGACACCTAGGTTATGTTATGTTATGATTATGTTGCTCTCTTAGAATAGCGAATTCGCTCCCAGGCGTAAAGCTCTTAGCTAAATAATCCAAAGTGGGACGTTCGCTATCGCGCAAATCTTAAGACTGAGTTTAAGATGTGAATTAATTTTCCAGTCTAGATTAAGTTGTGCATTTCACAACTCTAAATTATGCAAAAGGTCTGATTGACTACTCACCGTTTTATAGCTCAAAACTCAATCAATCTTAGAAAAATGCCCGAACAAATGTTTTTTTTTGTCAACAAGTGGTCGTCTCGCTTACGCAGGGCCAAAACAAAGTACATTATGAGTAGGTCTGAAAGTGTTTCTACAAATCGGGGTAAGTAGGTATACACAACACTGTTGATGATTAGTGCTAACAAAAAAAAATAGCTTTCCCATTCATTACATTCATAAACATATCAAGATTAAAAATTAAAGTCAAAATTGCAAATGAAATACTTAAATAGTGTGGTTAAACATAAAATCTCAAAAGATCAAGATTGTATATCTTTTTAAATGTTTAGGCAGTTTCATTTTTCTATAACAATTTGCGAACCAATAAATGAAATCACTTAAGTAAGTTATACATTACCCATTAAGTTAAAATACCTTCCATCGATGTACCTACGAGTAACTTATAACTTAAGCTGCAATGAAACTCTAATGTAATGTCCCAAAATCCCAATAAAATTGGCACCGCTGTATTTTCCATCTGGTGTTGAGTTCCAAAAGCGTTATGTTATTTTAATTTATGACGTTTACGATCTATTTTGCATAACTAATAGTCGCCATGGGTGAGTTCGCCCACGGAGGCCTGTCTCGTAGGTGTAAGCTCGTCTGTGTCGCAGCGAGTACGTTTCAACAGGTTGAAACATCAATTAGCCAGGACTCTAACCTAGCTTTACCGTAACTGAAGAAAGATTGAACGCTTGCTATTCTGATTACATAGCGATGAAGCGTTTGATAAGCTAATTAAGAAACCACATTAATAATGAATAAATATCTCTAGATGTATAAATTTACCCTACATTATGCGAAGCTTTTTTAGTGTGTTTCATATCAAATATTCATCCAAGTTTTTAACTTATTAAGAAACTGTTTTTTTTTATAAATACTACATAGTAGCGTATTTGGACGCCTTCGCAGGGAACTGGCCTGAAAAGGCTTAAAAGGATACAGAAGCGCCGTTTTTCCATACAAACGTAGTCCCCTGTTTCCTCCCTGGATTTTGCTAGTAGAGAAATAATTTTTAACCAAAAAATCTGTTGCCATTGGCATGTCCCTATGTTTTCCTTTTTTCAAAAAGTTAATTACTGAAAGAGATATTATTAACCTTCAAAAATCAAAAAAATAGCTAGATTTTCCGCTGTGTTCAAACATCCAGAAAACTAATTTGACCAGTTTATTTCAGAAAATGGAAAACACGGGAACACGGCCACAGTCCTTATTTAATGGTTAATGAAAAAAGTAACTAAATCGGTAAATTTTTAGAGAAGGGATTAGGGGACTACGAAACGTCGATTTTGTGTAATTTTGATAGGTAATTTCGGTCCGATTTGTAAAATCTTTTGCTGTCTTTTGCAAACCTTGAGCGCACCGCAGAGTGCGATAAAGAAAAAACAAATCAAATCTAGAACAACAAGATTTGCATCTGTCAATAACAGTAAATAAACTAGTCAAATTAGTTTTATAGATGTTTGAACACAGCGGAAAATATTTTTTTCGATTTTTGAAGGGTCATATCTCTTTTAATAATTAATTTATCATAAAAAAGAAAACATAGAGACATGTCAATACTTGCAATAGATTCTTTGGAAGTCCAGGAAGGAAACAGGGGACTACCTTTGTATAGAAAAACGGCGCTTCTGTATCTCATTAAGACAGATAAACATACAAGAGAAGGAGAGGGCTGCCTTTGCCCAGCATTAGTTGGTATCCTACGAGTAACTGCTAATTTATATTAATCAAGGGTAAATACTGACTTGCGATAAACAAGATATAAGATAAGTAATAAGATAAGTTATTATTTATAAAAATGTCGCTGACATGACATGGCTATAAGTCGATGACGGGATTTGAGAGCGGGCGATTAGTCAGCGATTGACTAATACCATATTTTTTCACATTAGCCGTAACATTTGTTAAAATTGTCACACATGGTAAGATTAATGAATCCCACGCATTATGGCGACTACTTCTGTGGTAGCTCGATCGATTTGTGATCGTGGCCGCAGGTTGATGTGGGGAAAACTTTGTATGACTCTGGTATTAACGTTATGCTTACAGGGATATTTGATAACAGCTATGATTAATGAATGGCTTTCCGGCGGTTCGGAATTTCACCTAACCTAAAGGCCATTTTATTTTGATCGCTTGCAATAAATTTGGTGTTAGCTATTATCTCGAGCGATTTATATACTCAAAGGGTATTGCTATATTTGTGAAATAATTAGAGTTGGTATTTGTTGATAAAATTAACTAAAAGTAAATTGCCATAAAAATAGTATTACCTTCTAACTGTTGTCGAAATGCCTTATTCATTGCTTTACACCCTGTATTTAGGTATAAACTCATATGCATATCTATCAGACTTGATCAACTATAGTTCAAGTCTAGCTAAGTTTTGGGTCGCATAGGTAGTATAAAAAGATGTCCTCGGGAACATTTATCAACTTTATATTTGAGTCTTCTACGACTCTTAACTTTTACTGATGAAAAAAAATACGAAATCTTGCATACATTTGAATACTTTACCGTTCAAAATGCATATTGAATTCATTACGCTCTGCGTCTGTCGGGTGTTGGGAAGTGGGTGCGGGGCGGCACGTTGACACATTGTTAATTCAAAATCTGTACTGTTTGCTGAGGTAAAAAAAAAGTTTTTCATTCTCAGTGGATTAAAGGCTATGCGTCCAATTTCGTAATTCCTAAGCAAACAGTGTTGAAATATTTCGGTTTAGTAGGGTTGGCTCAGTCTACATCAGCCAATGGTAACGCCTTCTCGTAAACAGACCAGGTTAAAAACGAATATACGAAATACGTCAACACCTGAGACATCACACCAAAATCATCTTACCCCAAACTACAGGTAATACGGGTATCTACTATTTCAGACTGATAAAGGTACTCTTTAATACTTACTCAGATTAATTTAAAAACCTAAAACCTAAAGCCACATCCAACTCCTAACATTTGGCCCTATAGGCAGAACCTCTACCTGTTGCAACAACAATCAATAACTAAGTTCACCTTCCTGATTAATATATTATTTCATATGTACCTTAATAACGTCACAGTAAAACTTGCAAAATTGTTAAGTAGTATTTTTAATATTGACAAGACAAACTTTAAGTAGTATTTTTTATTAATTTCACAGATCTGTGAACCATGCGGGGCCCGCACCGCCCACTCGTGCTTATCCAAACTACGAGATACCATGGTACGGCACGAATTATTTTGGCGCACGGTAATATATTCTATCTACTTATCTATCAATTTATACCTCTACACGACCTGTACCTGGCTGATCTACTTCCTATAGTGTAGGGTTATATTTCGTTGTTGTAATTCAATTTTACTCCATTGTAAACAAGAACTAATGTCGAAAAGAGTAACTGACATATTTCTTGTTAGTTCTATTTGATTATTGTTTGCTATACAGGTAAATAATACAATGGTTGTTATATCTGTTGTTCAGTTTCCTTTAATTGATTAGATTGAACGATTTCAATGGATTTCTGATACGTATGTTTGATCTCAAACTTGAATAGCAGCCCGTTTTTGTTGTTAAGTACAATCAAATTGGATAACCAAACATCTAGGGTGCAATACATTATTATTTCCAGTAACAATTGTGTTTGCTAATTGCAAACTACCATTTTTTTTAAAAAAACGCTGTATTTTAACAGACTTACGAGGCTGTTAACTAACACATGAAATAATTATGTCTCTTTGATATGACTCGTAGCACTTGACTGTCAACATTTTCGCGGAGCTACTTAAAAAGCTTTAAAAAACTGATTAAGTAATTATGAAATTGGGGGTAAAAATTGAGATAACTTCAAACCCATTGTTCATTTATATAATTAACTTTCTACAAACTGTGTTTAAATAATTTTAAAGGTTAATAATCGTATCTATCGATTTATTGACACAACTTCCAAATAACAATTTTAAAAGACATGCGGCTGCTCATTCTGTATCGAAAGACATGTATGCCCGCGTTGTGGACGTGAGTCAGCGACTGGGCTTGCTAAAAATAGCACTCTAGGTGTTTATCCATGCACTAACCTAAGTGCCGCAGCCAACTTGCCTCCGCGGTGATCCGTTCGCGTCGTTGAGAATCGACACTTTTTTATTTGCTTACTAGCTTTTGCCCTTGACTTCACCCGCATGGACGAGCTTTCCAAATAGGTAGGCTTTTTACATTCGCGACTAATGTTTATATTACCTTTATTTGTTTATATATGTATTGATTCCCAAGTTCAAAACTATATACTAAAGTTTAGAATAAACTGCTTAGTGTAAGTATACTCGTAGTGGTCTTTGTAGCATCAGTTTAAAAGGCGCTCAACTTCAAGATACGTTACATGTTTCAGGTTTGGCTTGTAAATTTTTTTTATGTTGAATCTTTCTGTATTAAATGCAATATTTACAGGTTTAGTCAGCACTTTGGTGTTATGCACAGTACAATGTATCAAGAATTCTTCTTAAGAAAGATTTTCAGAAACATAATACCGTCGTTACAGGCTGTCCCATTTATTCGTGAAGATATTTTATCCTTTACCTTTTGGTAAAAGGGCAAGTGAAATTCCCACATAACCATAGTTTAGTCATACCTCAGCGTTAGGATAAAAGTGAATTGTTTGTATGACCGTCGGAGGGTCTGGAGCTAGTAATCCGTAAAATTGGAAAAGTTCAATCCATTCCAGTTCCTTTTTGAGGGTACAAGTTCCATTGCAATGTATTCAAGAAAAGTTCAAGAAACATTACTTTTGGACTTTCTCTGTTACGCGTAGTTGATTTACTTTCAGGGCTTCATCAAAAAGACTGCTAATTTTATGAAATTCATTCATATGAGGAGAATGGAAAGTTCAATTTTGTAGTTTTATATAGTTGTAATTTGAATACTTTCATCTTAGAAGTAAGCCAAGTAGACATCACAACAGACTTGTATTGCCAAATATCAGACTACAACTTTACAAAAGCAGTCCTTATTGTATGGCGATAAAGGTTTTTAATCATCTGCCAGAATCTATAAAGATCTTGCCGTTGCAGATCTTTAGGAAGAAAATACACGCCTTATTAGTTAAAAACTGCTTTTATTCGATTCAGGAATACTTTGACTTTAGACACTTTGACCTACCCTTATAAATTGTAATGATCGGAATATTGTGAATATGTACTGTTGCATGCTTGGTGGAAAGGCAAAATATGGCTGGATGTTTATAATTTTAAGATCATTTGTACCTGTATTTATGCAATAAAGATTATGATTTATGATTTTTATGATTTATCTAAAAATACAACTGTTTCCGTTTCAGGTAATATGTAACCCTAAGGTTTCAGCGCTTTGTTCCTGCCCTGGTATCGGGAGCAGAAATATTTAATTACGCACATTGTGTTCATAACAGGCCACAAAAGGGCCACAGGTTAGACGGTGGCTCGTGTTGCGTAAATTTGGTTAATTAAGATTAATATCGGATATTCGACCGTTAGTCTCCAATTTCCACAGCCTATAAATCTATCAGAAAGATAAAGTTTGCTTATTTATCGGATTTTGAGTTCACTAACGGAACTGATTATTGTGAGACTATTAAATTTCACTAATAAGGTGTTTGTGTTCGTTTAAGGAAGTAGCAAGTTTTTTTTACAGATGTCTGAGAAAAACATCGTTTATTTAATTAGATGTTAGGCATACTTTAACTTTTATAGGTAACGCGACACGAGCATATATAAGCGCTCTTATGAGGCCGCACGATGACAACCAGTCGCTTTACGTAAGCTCCTGGTGCCTTAGATACAACACAAAATAGTATGTGATATGTATGTGTATATGTGATAAACATTGTTTCACCTATATTATTATAATATAATGTATTTATGATAATGTAGTATATGTGCATCTCTTCAAGAAAAACAGTGATGTTCATAAACTCAATACTAGAAATAAAAATGAGCTCGTAACTCCCAGTCTAAGACTGCATAAGGTAGGAAAATCATTTGTTGGTCAATGTGTTAAATATTTTAATAAGATTCCGCAAACTCTTGTTGAACTGCCTCTTCACAAGTTTAAGTCACAAATTAAAGCTGAGTTAATGAAGCAAGGTTATTATAGTGTTGAGGATTTCTTAAATGATAAGAATTGGTGGTCATCTTAGGTATAATCTGCTCCTCTGCACACTTTTTTGTTATTTACTCTGTCAATTCAATTTTTGTGTATAAAAACAAGACTGAAAAGAGTAACCATCGAGTTTCTTGCCGGAGTCTTCTCGATCGGAAACAACCTCCGAACCGGTGGTAGAGTCACATTATGTTTAATTATGATATTAACTATCATAGTATTATTTTATGTAAGTTTATTTTAGTATATTTTTGCTATAATATTTTTTTTGTAACTATATGACTTGTCATAAGTACTTTTTATAAGTCTATATAAATAAAGATATTTTTTACTTTTACTTTTTATGGTTGTACTTATAGACGGGCTTCAAAACATAGCGAGACTGCACTCAATTTTTTTTCAAAATATGCACCTGTTGCTATCAATAATCGCTGTCCTACTACACTTAGGTATTGCAATTTTGCGAAAACTATTTGAGTCAATACTGAGGACTAGGCCCAAGCTGTCACAAACAATACTTAAAAGTCCTGCAACGGACGATATAGGTTAAATAATAGAGCTAGGTTTATGATTGAATGTCCGAATTACTCCATGGTTTGTCATAATATAATTTTGCAGTAAATTTTAATTGTCCTTCGTAAGTACCTCGGTCCCGCGCGCCCTAACGGTCCGACGTCGCCTACGCAGCGCCCGCGCACCTCGGGCATTCCACTGGTGCCTCAGTGAAAACACTGGATGTGAAAGTACCTGCTCGTTACCTAATAACGGCTAAGTCTAATTCTGGTTTTGACACTAACTGTAGCGATCGGCAAGTAGGAAAAATTCTAACTTTTACCATTTATATAAATAAAGAATAAATAAATATGCGCCAGACAACACACCTCTTGTAATGGTCTCGAAGTAGGGATTAATATCCCTGTGTTACGAGGTACCACACAAGGAAAATAAGCTAGGGGCGTCTCCCAGCACACCCAGACCCGAGTCAATTCAGAAAAGATCGTTTCCTAAATTGACCCGACCGGGAATCGAACCCGGGACACTACGGAAATCGAGGCGAGAAACCGTGCTACAGCGCACTACGCCAACCGTGTCGTCAAACCATATCATTGTAACCATCCATATTAACCATTAAGATATTTCACTAATGTAACGTAGTGTATGTACAATTGTTTTTATAATCCAGGCATTTTACGGCCTTAAACTTTATTATGATTTTTTGTATCACATTAATTTTTTTTAGCAATTTCGCTATAGTACTTTACTTTTTTAAAACCGAAACTTTACAAACTATTCAAAGGTCAACTTGTATGGGCCATGCCCATCATAGCTCGATTTCAGATATTTTACTTTGATCTTGTTTACTTGTTTCATAAAACACGACATATAACGATGAATGACGGTCAATTAGGGGGTGGTCGCTTACTGGCTGACAATAAAAGATTAACATATGAAATTGCAACATAGCAGAGTTCAAGAGATAATAATTTGTTAATGACTGATAACTGTCATAGCAAGTATTATTTTAGTCCGTTAAATAAAATGATAGTATTTGAAAATGTAAATGGATGGGTAAACAACTCATCTTGTTATCATTTAAAAATGCTAGGTGCAGATGGCCATGTCTAAAAATGTCCCTGACATATAAATTCATTTTATAATCAGTACTATTCACAGCTGAAGAATAAATTGTTTATTTTTATTAGAGGAAACTATTCAGCCAATCTCCTCAATGATAGACTCGACAATATACCAAATGGACTTAACGGCGAAATTTCCTACAAGGATAGTGAATTAAATCTCAGTGGTTCTCAAAGAGTTGATTCTCGTGAGGCACGTTAGCGATCGTAAACGTTGGTCATAAAAGCACAATTTGAATTTCCTAAGACAGTCGGATCCGAACGTTTAATTGAGTTTTATAGCGCCGACATGAGTCGTACAGCTCAATTATCAATGAAAACAACCGTTTGCCGATAAAAACTTTACGTAGACAATACTAGAACACAATTGGGTCTAGGGCTGCCTGTGCTTTTTTCCCAGTAAATTTCTTTAAAAAAAAACATAATTATTGAAAACAATACCTAATCAAGATTAGGTAGGCCCAAGGGCCGCCCCAATACCTATTTATTTAATTGCTTGCATAGTTTTTATGGCATTATTGTTTAACTTAAGGTATTTAAAGATTATAAAAAACACTTCTTAACACACAAATTCTTCAAAAGAAAGGGAAGGTTCTTTAAAATATTATATATTAAGATATTGTGGAATTTACTACACGCACGAGTATATACTTAGCTTGAAAATTATTATAGTTTTATAGTTTAAGATTAATTCTACATATTTTTTTTATAAATACTAAATGATTTAAAGATGACAACCCTACTCAGGTAGGTAGGAGATAACAGTACTCATTAAAGCCTCTCTCTGCGAATTTACTATGGGAACAAATTAGAATCGGAGAATCCACGATGTTCGACTAGACTCTCGGGGCTCTTTATTTTGTCTTTTACTTGGTGAAATACATTCACATAAATAATTTAGGGTACGAGTATAATAATAAACTATAAAGGGGTAGCAAGGGAGTAAAGGTTTTGATGTTCAGTCAAGGGCTTCAGTGATAAACTATTTGACACTTAGGATTAAAATTACTACTTCGCCTAGTTTTGTTCAGCATAAAATTGAGGAATAACTTTTTAAAATAAAATAAGAATTTGTTTTTAAAAGTTTGTTGCAAGAATTATTATAGAAAAAGTCAATCATAACCCAGGAGAAATTTGTATGTGAAGAAAATTTGTGATTGTTCTATGGCTGGGTATTATTTAATATTTATTTAAGTATATATTTCGTAATATTTGAGTGTGTCAACTTCAGTTACCCATGGTGCAAGGTCTGATCAGTTAGGGGTCAAATGATCTTGTTGTTAGTTGTGTCAGATAATAATTAGTTGTTTAGTTATTTCATCCGATATAAATCAACACTATGGGTAATATTATGTAATGAAACTAAAGGTAAATTTTCTGTCATTAGAAAACTAAACACAATTAAGAAGGTCATGCAAGAATATACAAAATATGTAAACTCGTTTAAAATATCGTTTTATAACCAATATCACGATTAATTTTACCATAATATTATGTTAAGAAATTTCACTGGCTGATGACTTAGCGAACTTTAAATTTGCTCGTACTTACAACTGAGTAGTTATTTGTTTTACATAATATCACTGTGTTTTAAATAGTAAGGCTGGTTGATGTTGGTGTAAACGTTAACCGATTGGTAGCTGTTAAGTTTATTTGATAAATGCATTTAAACTATAGATGCATAATATTATGGGTTGCGATGACATTAATGTTTACTGGTATTTTAGTCTATTAGTGATTATAATTTAGCATGTTATCAATACTTGTATAGGCGTAGTCAGCCGCGAAGTAAGTAATGTAATAACAGATAAACATGTAACGATGCGAATATAGACGTAAGTTATAATGTACTGATACTTTTTTGATAATAAAGAATTTTGAAAAACAAAACAACTGGCTGATGAAATTTTCAATCAAACGCGTAATACAACAGCCTAAACTTTGCACCTTGGCAGTAAGACTACAACAATACAATCTCACCTAATCTAAAGTAATAAAACGGTCTGAAGTGGCACATGTAGCAGCATGCTTTGCGGAACTAGATTTAAAACTAATTATTTATGATTAACAAGTCACATAAAGCAGTCGGTGATTTGTAATTGTAATAAGTGGGAACCCTATAGGTGCTCGATGATCCTTCGGCGCGGTGACTCAAACTCAGACAACCGGTATTGAGAAAAGCTTCGAACATTAACTGTTTTGAAATTCGCATAAACCTTCATTCGCTACACTTTGTACATTTAATTACATGATCTTTAATTTGAATCGATTTGCATGATTTTTTATGATCTTTTAATCGTAGAAAGTTGAGTTTCAAATGTGATTGGCTTATAACGGTACGGCTGTTAATATACATAATTGGATTTATTAAATTAACAATTATTTTACAAGTTATAACGAAGTTCCTCACTCTTCCACCAAGCAGGGCTAGCTTAGTTCGATAATTTCAGTAACTACAATACAAATATGAAAATACCTATATACAGGCTATCCATACTGCACTCGTCGAAGTCTACGCAGAAAGTAATTCCATTGTAACTTAAACCACAAACCAGTGCTCGAGTAGTTGAACGATGAATAAGTTAATAACTCGACAAAGAGGCGGTTCCAGAAATCTAAGCGAAATTTTAATAAAGACAGATAATCTTATTGGATTCTGATACGATTGTCATAAAAAATATTTAAATTTAAACTTTAGCAATAACGTTTTATGCTTTTTTAGAAACTATCTAAAGTGTACATCTATTTAATGATGTTTTTATCGGTACAAATTAATGAGGTTGAAAATAAGTATGTTATCGGATTTCCGCTGCCGACCAGTGTCTCGGAAACCAGACTAACGAACGTCTAGAAACCTGGTTTGGAAGCGGCAGAGACAAAGGGCAATGCATCGCGCTGCAACTTGCAAATGTCAGCTGACCTCGGTGGGCGTCGTAAAAATAAATAAGCTACTGAAGACTAACGGATAAACACAAAGGGTTGCATCGGATGCAATGTCAGCTGACCTCGGTAGACGTCGTCGTAGAGGGGCGCGAGCGCGGCGTCGGGCGCGCCCCACCGGGAGGGCTCGGGGTACACCATGGCCGCCGCTAGCGCGGCATCATCTGCCGCGCGCGTGCGACTGGGCCGGGCTTCGCGCGCGAACTGCGCGAGGCTGCGCAAGAGTCGCCGCACTCACGACCAGACCTCCGCGTCCCCCGCCCCCCGCAAGAGACACAGCGCAGGCAGAACGAACTTTCCTAACGAGCAAAAAGCTCAGAAAGCTCATTGTTTGATCGGGTTCCTTTACACCAATTAATTCGATCACAGTCGTTGTGATCATATTAATAATGTGCTCCTAATAATATTTGTGCCAAAGTTCCTATTTTACAACAAGGGTTTTAAATTGAATGAGTGTCGGCTTTGAACACTTGTTGTATTGATAATACAGGTGTATATTAGTAGAAACACTTAAACCATTAATAACTGTAAATGTTGTTGTATTGTATATGTATGTTTATCATAGTATTTTTTGGTTATAAATGGAAGGGATCATTTTTAGGCGATAAAATAAACATATTGGACATTGATGTTTATATTGTTATTGTTTAGTGTACAGTGTTTGTGCGTTGGTTTTATAGTCAAAAAGAATGTTCTTTATGGTTATAACTAAAAAATTATAATAACTAATAATTATTATTTAAACCTTTTTTGCAGATGTACGATTTTAAGATAATCAGGGCTTTCATTTATTTTTACATCCAGTCCAGATCATCTCAAAATTTTACATCAATTCATCACTAACATTTTCTCATCGTTCCGCACCACGCATACTGCATGCCCCTGCTCTGTGGTTTTCGTCCCTCGCGTCTCGCGCTTCACTTTCGCACGGTCCGCGAACTCGCGACACTAGTTTAATTGCAGCCGCTGCAGCCAAACCGGATTTATTGTCTCCCGATATCACCGACGTTGATGGAAAACCTGTGAGAAATCGACCGCTTTCCGCGAAGCATTAGCGACTTGCGTCTGCGGCGTCACTCGATTGACAACGGTGCATGTGCAAGATAGGCCCCGTCGACTAATGACCTTCTCATTAGTCGACGGGGCCTATCTTTTTAGTTTGTCATGACGTATTATACATTAGTTTGACCTTGTATCTTGCAGATGTCACAATGATGGAAATTATTTTTTGGTTTTCAATTAAAGTATATTTCATTAATACTTCACTGCACAACTTTCTGAGTTTCGGGTTTCAGCCTCAAGCTGTAATTTTTTACCAAACGTCTTATTACAACCACAGGTGACCCAAGGACAGGTCTTTGACTCGCTCAGCACATCAGCCGACCTTTTGAATAAGGTAAAGTTATAGGCATATCCTTGTTTATAAGAGTTCTATTTATATTGTTTTTCTTACATAATCTTCTTTAATAATTCAAATATTTTCATAGAGCCTTACAGTATGGATTTGTAGTCAAATCAAAGTGAAGAGGTCATGAAGTTTATTGTGTCCAGTATCACCGACGCGTTGATGGGAAATCGTGCGCTCTCGCCGGCACTCGGATGACAAGGGTGCGTGTGCAAGATAGGCTGTCGACTAACGAGGATCTTTTTAGCTCTTTATTAAGTAGATTAGTTTGACCTCTATCTTGCCTCATGTAAGGCGATCTTGTGGTCGCAAATCATCATCAGTGTTCTTTACGTATATTGCAAACGATTTGGTGTTTTACAGCGATATTTATACTTTTACAAAAGTGGCCGTGCAGACAGTGACTGTATGGAGGTGGAATTCGGAAATAGCACACTTAGTAGGTAATTCCAAGGGCTGGGGATCCATTTTCGCATTTCAAACCTCAGAAAATCCTATATAGATTTCAAGGCAAGCCAAAATATTATATATCAAAGTAAACATTAGAAAAATAAAAGAGTCTTATACCAATTTCATCTTTGAACGTTGAATCCTTTTGTTTCTAGCAAAACAACCGATCAATACTAGAAGCACCGTTCATACAATATTTCAGGAAAATGAAGGAAATGTTTACTCTCTTGTTACACAGAAAAGTGTAAACATAACCTTTTAACCTTTATATTTCATCTTGTTTATTTATTTATTCATTGCATAGTCACATAGATATAAAGGTCTTACAGTATTTCATAAAAGAACACGTGACAAATAAATATCATGTAATTTACATGGCAAAGCAACATTTTTAGTATTTTTTTGTTATCTAACTTCATTTGCCTAATATTTGGCGTTACCTTCGTTTACCGCAAGCAGCAGAATGTACCATAATATTGTAAATGTGGTTTTCTTGTACCTATTTGATTGGTCGGTGCAACACCTTTTTTTCGTAGGTCATTAGCGAGAAACGAGTGGTTTAGTCAGTGCAATGCAAGTCGCCTCGTCGTATTGCAACCGCAATTCTAAGTATCAAGCGCAATGAGCATTCTGTGCCAGCCACGAGACATACTTAGCTCTTCATGACTGGTTTTTATTTCCAAGTGGTAGATCTCACGACTCCACTATCGTTGTCATGCAAAGCAAAAAATCGGAAATCGGTCACTCGGATCGATTTCCGATTTTCAAAACATACAGAAGTCCCGAAAATTAGTGATAAGCGGATATGTAAGCGATATTTTATTCTAAATTATTATTCAGTGTTATAATAATTTAAATGCTTCTGAATCAAGTAGGGCCAGTATTCAGCTAACGATGAAAAAAAATTACACGTATCTCAACTTTTCGCTCACCAAAAAGTAACGAAACCTAGAAATTAATTAAAAAAAATCGATATAAAAACATACTTCAACAAACGCGGAGCAATTATATGGAGTGATCTGATGCTTTACCACTAGGCTTTCGCTTATCACAAATTTTTGGGACAGCCTGTAGAACAGTTGATAATAGTGGACGGGTACAGTCAACAGTAGCAAATGATTTAGCAAACTTCCAACTAGTTTTTATGAATGAAAACTGCGTCACATATTGATCAAAAGCAGCCTATATCAATTATAATGAATTAAATATCTCATTTACATTCTGAGTAGTTTAATAAGCTTTATAGTTTTTGTAATATCATCAATTTTGGCACGTTAAACTATTACTTACATCTGCTGTTGACTGTACGTACAATCGGCCTTATTGTAAATAAATTATTCCTCATTATTAAAGAACATTCCAGTAAATCCTTCGCTTAAAGAACAGCTCATTGCCACCTTTGTTGGTATTAAATTAAGTGTAAGAAAAGTTACTATTTTAGTGCTAAGTTTACCGTCCAATTTCAATGTACTGATCATTTTAGTTATTCAATTGTTAAAAATAAGTATTTTATTCATTAAGTAGGTCATAGCAGTAAAATGAACGTTTAGTTAAGAGAGTTCAGGGGCGTTATTACAATACCCTATAACTTGTCAAGTTCAATCTCTAAACTGAAATATAACTTTTTATTTCCAGCCAGTCAGCGGCAACCTGGCACTAGCGCATCTTCGAGGCTGGATTTTTACTCCCTCAGTGTAGGGAATCAACTTACAAATACAAATAATACAAATACAATTTTTTTATTCAGTAACAAGTTTTTACATATCTCAATTTCGATTGAGGCTTTCTTTTAATTTAAATTCTTTAAAAATATTGTAATACTTAATAAACTATGTGAACCCCCAGTGAAATTCTATATTTTAGAAGGGGTACTTAAATACTGAGGGTTTGTGGCAACGTTACGACTTTTCTGCTGTAATACTCCTCCTAAACGGATGGACAAAAAAATCTATCTAATAAACTGAAATATGTTATCTTCATTTTGTTACTTTGAATTTGCTAGTAATAAAATACTTGTGTTAGAAAACACAATGGTTAGTGATCCTGCCCTCTATAACATAGTCCGTGAGTGAGATTCCCACCCAGGACGAATACTTTCATAAAGACTCATCTGAAGCAGTCTCTGTCCCACCACGTTCCAGCTCTGATTAAGTTGCATGGCGAGTGATTAAGGTCAGTAAGTAAATATGTGTCAGGAAGTTCACGGGTCAATGCATATTTTCTATCGGTTTGACTCAATTTTCTCCTTATCGTGATTTAGTGTTGTTACTTAGGTGCCTACTGAATAAGTATATATATATCTATATATTTTGTCAATAACTTTTTTATTTTTATTGTTTAAATGCTCATCTCGCAACACCGCAACTGTTTACTCTTTTAGTTTCTCTACCCGAAGGTTTCCTGGAAGAGATCGCTTCTAGCGAAAAGATCACATAGATTGTACTCTTAAGTTGTGTAAACTTTATTTTGTAATTGTTATATTTGTGCAATAAATAATATTTTATCTTATCTTATCTTATTATTTATTGCACACTAGAAAATAACAATCCTACAATAGGAATCCTAGATATTTATTTAGATTAAATAAAATTCTTAATCAGAATACCATCTAGAACCAGAAAATGGTAAATAATAAGCTCCAAAACGTTTTGCAAAAAAGAGAATGGCGCTGATAATACGATCAACAAACCGTGCGCAGGAGTGCGCCCACAGAAGACATCAACGCGTCACTGCGCCGACGCTGCTCACGCCGCGGACCGCTAGAACTTCATTACCGTAATTAAGCGTCCTTATTTAGGTACAGTCACATCGCGTTTCAATAATCCAGACGCACATCTCGTCGGTAGGCCTTTAAAGGCGAGGTCGCATACTAAGTAGATACGATTAGAGAGATCCGGCGAAAGGTGTCGGTACTGTCGGTCGCAGGATCGGTGAACTATGCAGAGGTGCAGGCGCGCGGGAGGGGCAGCTACCGCCGCAACCAGTTTATGTTTTAAATTCGCGATAAAAAAATCTGCAGCGGCGCGTGTCATTAGCCGCGCGACGCCCCGCTCCCCGCACCCCTCGCCCGCGTGCATTTATTAATCTTATTCGGCGAAATCGGCGCATCACCCAGTCACCTTCCCGCACCATCGCGCCAGTCCCCCCGGTGCGGTGTCCATGAATTTGCGTAAATAACAATTGTACTTGTCGCTATATGTTTTTGATTTTGTCATGAAAATAACTCTATAATATCCTCTTTGCTTCCTTGGTAATAATAGGTTGAGGAAAAAGTTTTTTTGCATTTTTCAAGAAAGTTCAAAACAATTTTTAATATAGTATATTTACATTTAACTAAAGTATGTAGGTGCTAATTTGTTCAATTACTTTTGCCATCTTGTAGGTAGGTACATGATCCCATTGCTATAGGAATTTTGAGGCTTCTGATCAATATACCGCGACAAGTGGTTTTGGCAGTCCTCTCGTGATGTTAACCTGACACTGCCTAAAGAATTCTAAAGAGACCAAAACTAGTGGAAATCTGAAAGTTCAAGGTCAGGACTATACGGCGGATTGACGGCGGTGCATTAACACCTCCCAGCCCAACTCTCTTAATTTTTGCTAAGTGTCTAAAGATGTGTGAGGTCTAGTTATCATGATGAAAAACCACACCTTTGCTGTTGATTAATTCCGGCCGCTTTCTTTCAATTTCTTGCTTTCATATCATCAGTTGATCGCAGTAAAGATCAGAATCGATGGTCCTGCCTGGTGGTAACAGCTCATAATGAATAATGCCCTTCAATCCCACCATACACACAGCATCACCTTGTTGCGAGTTAAAGTCTGTGAAGCCTGACCGGCCTTTGAGTACGACCTTTTCACGTTCTTGTCGTACGTGATCCACTTTGCATCACCAGTTATCAGCTTCTTCAAAAATGATTCGGTTTCATTACGTCGCAATAAAGAATCACAAATGAGTACACGGTTCATCAGCTTTCTTTCAGTGAGCTCGTGAGGTACCCAAATATCGAGCTTTTTCGAGTACCCAGTTTTTTTCATATGCGCCAAAACTTTTTTGTGGTCAATTCCTAGTTCTTCAGCTACGTCGTAACTACTGATATGCCGATCTTGCTCCACTTTTTCACAAATGGCATCTATTTTATCAGTAATAGGGGCGACCAGAGCGACGTGCAACTTTGACGTCAAAATTTATGATTGAATAGGCTTAAACCAAATTTGTAATACTCTCACAGACACTGCACTAGGTCCATAAACATCGCAAATTTTTTGTGCGGATTGCGTTGCATTTTTACCTTTTTCGTAGTAAAATTTTAAAAAGTATCGAATTTCTTCATTATATTCACTCATCTTGATAGTAAGAAAAACAAATGAAAATCACACATTTTCCTAATTTAAATTTGGTGAAGTAGATAGGTCAAAAACAAAATTAATCATGTGATAAACAAAATTCATAGGCCAAAAACAAAATTAATCGTGTGAAAAATTGCACCTAGTTCGACAAAAACAAAATCACTCGCGACAGTGCGACTAGTCGCGTGACCGATTCTCAACGGTATTTCCAGTAATCTCCCCGAGTCTGTGTGCGTGATCAAAATGGCGACTTGTTCTAAGCGGACTATCAGTCCGTGGTGCCGCGCCGCATTTAATTAATTAATATTAAAATTTCACGAAATGCAACATACATTCGGCTATTATTAGCCGAATGTATGTTGCATTTCGTGAAATTTTACGTTTGTTGGTCGCCTTCCTGTGAAGAAATAATCCTACTAACGTTATAAATGCGAAAGTTTGTGAGTATGTAAGGTGTATGTCCGTAACTCTTTCACGCAAAAAACAACTAAACGGATTTGGATGAAACTGTACAGTAATGCAGCTTATACTCGTACATAATATAATTATAACGATACCGCGGACGGAAAGCTAGTAACTTATATACACAAACACGAGCTGTTCTTTGCAGACATCTTACCACTAACCTCACACTAATACCTTACATTAGTTAAATAGCGCGGTAACAATTCATACCTTTTGTAATTTTTTTTTTTTGTGATAGCACAGCATAGGCTTTGTCAGGAATACCCTGGCGGTAAGTTTTTATGTGGTCACCCTACGTCCCGTTCGAGCCCGTTCACTCACCGTGCGACATCGCCTTGAGTCGCATACGCATACGTACTGGGTTTCATACATGTGTATGTATTTTTTTGGAAGGGACTAATAAATAAGGCGGGCCTGTTTACCTGGACTTTGATTTTTCTTGTATTTTTAATCGAAATGATTATGTTGTTCGGGTTAAAAATAAAACTGTAGAGGTATTAAATTAACAATAATTTCGATGGCCTCGTGGTCAAAAGCTCTTTTAGCCTTGGGGTGATTCATGTCAGCTGTGTTTACTATTGTTGTATGGTTAATATGCCTTCAATAAAAATAAACAACGTCAGTAGCAAGCATGCCTTCAGGCAGCCTATTAGTAAGCGGTTACCGCGGTCTGAGGACACATGCAATTTTAGAAACTAAGCTCAAGGTAGTAGCGGGACGTAGGCTCACAAAATATTTTTAAATTTCTTCAAATAGGCAAATAATGCACACTAATTCAACGATCAAAGTTTTAGTATTTATACTAAAAGGAACTATGTCTTTTCTGGTATGTTTTAACTTTCCTACTATACAGTTTGGAAAAGACTTTAAGAACAGTCGTATGTAAGTAGGCTCTATGTCCTTCTAACGCTGAGCTTGAAGTACTCAGGAGGGCAAAGGGCTTGTTCGTCGTCGTTTTCTCCCTCATTGAACGGTTTACAGCTACTTAAGACCCACATTTCACAAACAAGGCCACTTTTCTGTGTATGACTCCAGTGTTTTCTAGGTAATTTAGACTTGACTTAGCTAATTTAGTTCACAACTTTCAGGTTGCATAGATTTTGGATCAACAGTTAGTAAAAAAAAAGAATTATACAAACCTTAATGACCTTACAATAACAAACACGAAAAAAATGTTGGTGCAGTCTTTCAAAATATACGCGTGCACATACATTTGCCGAATTCATTTTAATATTTAAATATATGAATAGATTATTGATACAGATAAAATGAACTGCGAGAATAATCTCGCTATGGTTCTAACCTAATATAAATTCAAATTATTTATTGCATTCATGTTGTACATTGTTGGTCTTATATTTAAATTAAGTTCAGAACATGAACCCTATAAGGGCACTGCAAACCGGGAACACTTAAAATATTTAAACTATACAATACAACAGCCATTTCACACTACCATTATCGATAACACTCATCTTTCATCCATCATTTGTTAGTGACATGTATTTTCATTAAAAAACTCTGACAGCGAATAAAAACTTTTTTCGATAACATATTGCTTCAATTTTATTCTAAATTTACTGATATTTGATTCTCTTTGTAAATGAATTGGAATTTCGTTAAATATTTTTACAATCATGCCTAAACTACCCGACTTTACAATCTTCAATTTCGAATATGGAAGTGCCAATTTTTCACGAGGTCTTAAATTTTGTGGCCGCACATACATATATAACTACTAGTACTACATTCTGAAACGTTATCAAAACAATATATTAAGTAACAGCATCAGTCATACGGTATAACTGGTGACGTTAGACGATATCTAACTTTTGAATTATGTTTTTCCTATTTCTCTTCTTCTTTCATTATATATTTTCGAACTCCATCAATCGGAACGTCATTCATTACGTCTCGTCGATAACGAAATTATGAATAGGCCTCTTAGATGCGTAGACGCAGATGAAGCTAGACATAACGGCCTCTGCAGGACTGAACCTAACGGCATCGACGAATGACCTTGTACGCTAAGCTTCATATTTACTTATTCAGAACTAGATAGCGATCACCTCGACCAAGATTTGGTCATGTCTTTATCTGGCATCATCGACGTGCTTCGGAAAACACGTTTTAGCTCACACAACGAAGACGAAAAACTGCCAAATAGGGGAAATAATTCGTGAATAAGCGAATTTTAGCACAAATGTAGGGAATGGTGTCTGAAGTAACATACTCAAAGTACTGATGAATGGGGGTGGAGCTTACGGGCAGGGAGGGTAAACAACTCTTAAACGGTGGCTCATAGGAAAAATAAACTATGGTCAAATATTCTACATAAAATTTTCTACAAAAAAGGTTTTATTCACTTTTTCCCTGGGATCAAGATTTAACGACATATTGAAGCAGAAATGTTGGAGAGGATATCGACTTGGCAGTCCTCCTTACGTGATTGTTTTCACCAAATATCAACGTGTTCTATTAAACCAGGTCGTGGAAAGGTGGAGACCAAATGGTTTTCAGAGCGACAACTTCAATAGCTTCCATTTGCCAAGACAATTCTTCTCCTCCTCCGCTTCTTCGGATGCGACTCCACCACCACCTCTGGGATCGACGGAAAAAGCAAAGTGGGAATTGCTAAGCTGTTCACGGCTAAACCAGAATTGACTCAAAAAATCTCAGCCATTTGGGGTGTGGGGTGCAATGCGGCTGCCGGAAAGCAGGCATCGCCTGCTCCAGTGTAATATGTTCCAGCTCACGCACTAACGGAGCCCCCATCGAAGACACCATCGACGATAATGTTGATGATGATATTTTAGATTTAGAAGATAGTTAGAATTGTTATAATACTTAAGTTTATTTTATTATTAGATAACTATCTTCATTCCTTCATATGTCACTAAATATTGATCTCAGAGAAAAAGTGAATAGAACCTTTTTTGTAGAAGTTTTAAGGAAATTATTTGAGCAAGAGCTTTTTTTTTATTATGAGCCACCCTTTAAGAGTTGTTACCATTACCGACATTTGTGCCAAAATTCACTTTTACACGAATAATTTCCCCTATTTTTCCTTCGTTGAGTGGGCTACTAAGCAGTTGGTCGCGGCTGACGTCACTAGACGTCATTACAGTTGTTAATCGCCTTGTCAAAAACTCATGTTAGCTTGATACGAGTAGCACCTGTCTTTATGATTCATCACTAGCCTTACATACATAAACCTCTCCAATAATTCGATATGAGCCTCTGAGTTTGGAGTAGCACATGGTTCGTTTTTGAAAGACTAATATGTATCTATTTTTATCAACTGAACATTTAATTCAGTTAATGGTAAACTATCTGTTACATGTATACTTAAAAATCGGAGGTGGCACGATGTATTTGTTCCTAAGTGAATATTAGAGTGTCATACAAATATATTATCGACGTCAGAAGACATGGAACAAAAAAAAATTAAGGGGTAAGGTTCTGTGGGTAATTTATGTCGCTGATGGGCCTTTTGCACGCCAAAATTATTAAGTAAATTTAATAATATTTTTATCTGATACTGTGTCGTGCGTAACGTGATACTAAACTACCTCACATTGTTTATGTGAATTCGAATAAGTTTTTGCTAAGCACAGATCAGATTATTTTTTTAAATAACGGTTAAAGAACCCCAATGTGTTCTCTTGTCTGATCATATTCTTTGTTACAAGTCAATTATTACTAAGTTGCGGAACTCGTGATTGGCTTAAATAAGTTAAGTGTTTGTAAAAAAGCTGTAGAGGTTTCGGTAACTCAGTGGTTTAGAGCAGTCACCCTGATTGTAAAAGACGCGGGTTCGATTCCCGCTTGAGATCATCAAGGTCCGAAATCGAATTTTTCCAGTTTTTCTATCTTTAGATATCTTCTTCTTAGCGTGTCGATGGAACCCGAGAATTAATTACATCGTAGCAGCCCAGAATTCAGCCACTTGTATTGCGGATCGACTGCCGTCCATTAAATCCGCTGGCGTGCAGGTGTTGGGGCACGCCGGGCACGATGTTAAGTGTGCCATAGTTTGCACTGCACCGCAAACACAGTCCACATCGGAGCTTACCGAAAATCCCCACCTGACCAAGTTCTCCTTACTTCGGCCAACCTGAGTCCGAAGCCTGTTTAAGGACTTCCAGATCGGCCATGGTAAATCATGTCCAGGAGGGAGGTTCAAGCGGGACAAAAGGAGTAGGCAGAGAGGCTTTTTTGCGCCAAAGTTCACATCTGGCCTGTGCGGGTTCGGTAGAAAGTGGGGCGACACACTTAACAAAACTGCGACGACTTTTTAGCCTTTGCGGCACTGAGACGTAGCCGTGCATAGGATGCCGTGAGTCGCGATCTGCGTTTGCCCTTTCAGTAGAGCTAGCTACAGCCCTGCGGACTTCCGGAGGTGCTATACCAGCTAGTGGATATAGCATTGACACTGGGGTAGGTTTAAGACAACCAGTGATGACCCGGCAGGTGTCATTCAGGGCCACATCCACCAACTTGGCATGAGCGGAGCGGCTCCAAACAGGCGATGCGTACTCGCCAGCTGAGAAGGCGAGCGCTCGCCCTGTCGTCCGCAGCACGTGCGGTGTAGCTCCCCATTTGGTGGTAGTAAGGCAACGCAGTAAGTTGTTCCGCGAGTTCACTTTCTTCTTGGCGTTTTCGCAGGTCTTCTTATAAGTAAGAGATCTGTCTAGCGAAACACCAAGATATCTCGGGCAGTTGTTGTGCGAGATTGGTACTCCCTGCCACACAATATTGAGTTTACGTCTTGCTTCTCTGTTGCGCAGGTGGAATGCGCAAGACTCCGTTTTACTCGGGTTTGGCTTCAGTGAGTTCGCCTCGTAGTAGCTACTCAGATTATTGAGAGCTGCAGTGAGGTTAGCCTCAACTTCTTCAAACTTGGAGCCTTGAGATGTTAGTGCCAGGTCGTCGGCGTATAAGAAGCGGGACGTATTTATGCTGGATGGTTGGTCATTGGTGTAGATGTTGAAAAGGAGCGGCGCCAGGACACTGCCCTGGGGAAGGCCGTTCCTTTGTGACCTCCAACGACTCTTGTCTGAGCGAAGATGTACCTGAAACCGACGGTTATGGAGGAGTTCTCGAAGGATCATGACGAATTTGCGATCGCCGGTCATGATGTCCACCTTCCATAGCAGTCGATTGAAGTTCACCGTATCGTAGGCCGCAGATAGGTCCACGAATACGGCGCCCGTTATCAACTCAGACTCGAAACCATCTTCAATATGTTGCGTGAGCTTGAGCACTTGGTTGCAGCATGATTTTACCGGTCTGAAACCTGCTTGCTCTGGGACTAGTTTAGGGTCGATAAGGCCTGTGAGCCGGGTCAGCAGCAATCGTTCAAATAGCTTGTAGGTATGGCACAATAATGATATTGGCCGGAAGCTTTTAGGATTGTCTGCTGATTTTCCTGGCTTCAGTGTTGCTATCACCTTTGACTTTCTCCAAATGCGTGGTATTTGAGCAGATTCCAGACAATTGTTAAAGAGCTGCAACAGCCAAGATATAGCTACTGGACCGAGGTGCTTTATTTGCTCCAGTGATATATTGTCTATCCCGGAGGCTTAACCGCAGTTAAGGTGTTTGATGGTAGATACAATGTCACCTAAGTTGAATGGCAAACTGACTTGGTTGGACGTGCCTGCAGAGTTGTTTAAATGTGGACATTTCGCAGGGCGGCCAGATTTGCCTTGGTGGTTGAGTTGGTGTGCCACCTGATTTGCGGTAACCTGACTGGGCGAAGAGGGTGATGGTGAATCGTTAGTGAGCTTGCGGATGGTAGACCAAGCCTTCTTACTATTGTGTGTCATGTTGATGTTGGTAACAGTTTTGATCCACGCATCACGTCGGTTTTCGCTTACTCGCGATAACAGCTCCTCGCCAGCCAGTATGGTTTCCTCAGAGAAGGGGTCGTTATGAAACAGGACCTCATACCTTTTCAACAGCTCTGCGGACCCTATTGAAAGGCCAGGGATATAAGATGTCCGACAACCTCTTGGGATACATTTGAGGGAAGTTTTCGCAACTAAGTCGACGAATTGATCGTAGTGTTGCGGTGAAGGTGGGATGTCTATTACCGCATCGTCGATCAGTTGCAAAAACTGCGTCCAGTCAGCTTTAGCGTAGTTGAAACGACGTCTCAAAGGCACCTTCAAAGGCTGTACGACAGGGTGGATTTTACACATTATAGGTCTGTGCTGTGTTCGAGGTATTGGTGGGCATACGTGTTTAATGCTCTGACAGCTAACTGTTGAGCTGACAAAAATTAGATCTGGATTATACCCGCGCTTCCATCGGCCGCTATTGAAAGAAGCCGGTTGTTTCGGGTCGTGAATGAGAACCAGATCGTTTGTCTCAGCCCACGCCTCCACAGCTTGACCGCTAGTGTCTGTGTCGTTATATCCCCAGGTTGCACTATGGCTATTAAAGTCGCTTATTACAACTTTCACGAGTCGGTATTTATATTATATATTTCGGTATGTATATTTCTTTAGATATGAAAAACAAGCATTGTAAAATGCTAAAATAATCAAAGCAATAAAGGCTGTAGAGTTTCCAAATAACTGAATTCAAATCAGTTAGGTATTCTCGTAGCACTAACTAAGGTGAAAAGAGAGCAATCGCAACGACAAAGTTTAATAAGAATATGTACACGTACACCAAATAACACATCGGGTTTGTTCACAAACTCCGATCGCAATGAAATCGCTCGAAAACTTTTTGCGGCTATTCGAAGTTTGAACAAGTGACCTATTTATAGTTATGATTTTATAATCTATACTTACTAATATTATAAAGAAGAAAGATTTGTTTGTTTGTATTGATTAGGCTCCAAAACACCTGAACCGATTTAAAAAAATATTTCACTTAGGTATATGAAGCTACATTATCAGGCAGTGACATAGGCAATATATATTTATTGACTTCTCATGCTTTAGAAGCACGCCAATATGGACCTAAGAAGCGGGGCTAAAGTGACCACTTTAATCCCTAGGGAGTAAAGAGTAATGAGTTTTTTAATTTCCTTCATGTGACAAAGACAAACGCAAACAGCCAGTAAAAATATACTATTATCTGTCTTGCGAAAATGTTGAGTTTTAGTTTCATGGTTTGTCCGCAAAGAAGGTGGCGCCATGTGTTTTAAATTGTTAATCTGTGGTTAAGTTCAGAAGAAAAAACTGTACACGAAAATTTCAGAATTTTTGTCAATTGTAAAGTTCGGTTTTAAATGTTTTTGTACTCAATTGACTATTTTTCTCGCACTCAAAGTGAAAAGTATAGTTTGCACTTCGAGACTAAACGCCAACTTAATATACCCTCGGTTTCATTGACTCCCTCCACGCTCGGGAGTCAAACCACCTCTGGTATATTATGGCTTCGTTTAGTCCCTCGATATAAAATATACTATCAATTTAGGCTATATTTTGACGGAAAAGGCAGTCTACGCGGGCGGACCCGCTGACTGACAGCTAGTAGGTTATATTTACTTTAGTAACTTATTTCCATTATTCAGCAAGTGTTTAACGTGACTATGATAAAATCGTGAAAAGGCATTATAATGTAAAATTTGCAACCACATGAATGAAAAAAACTTCGTTAGGCACTAAAAACAGTTTTGGCAGGGGTTCAAACCGACTATAGTCGCTGGCGTCTGTTGTTGTTGTGAATTATGTGTGCATGTTTATTTGCACACATACATATTCTATTCTATTCTATCCTATTCTATTCCATTCTATTCTTTTCTATTCTATCCTATTATTTGTATGATGTTTAGATACAGCGCCTCTAGTGAATAGAAATCGAACAGAAACTTTCATACAAGATACTGTAGATAACTATCGCAGTTTACGTGAATTAAATACACACCTGAAAATTCATATAATAGAGGGCAGAACGGCAAATGATAGAAACACAGTTTTTATTTATTTATTTATTCTTTATTGCACAAACAAGTAAAGTACAATTGGCGGACTTAATGCCTAGAGGCATTTTCTACCAGTCAACCGCAAGGTATAACAGAAACATTAAAAATTTCGGGCTGTGCAACATTTAAAAATGGCAGCGAGAACAATAAATCTCAGATATTAATACTTAAATATAATTTTAAAAAAATACATATATTAATATGATATTATACCAATCATGCAAATATACATACTTAAATATTTCAAAATGAATATATATATTGTAGAAAGGTTTTCTTGTGATGTTGAAGAAGACACGTCGAATTGGTTTTGACAACTTTATTACAGACGACTTTACAGGTATAGACAGCAGAAATAATAACATAGGTTGAAAAATATTATACAAAAACATATTAAACGTAACTATGTATGTACGCAGATATTTTAAACAATGTTTGACTTATGGGCCAAAGGTACGTAAGATTAGTACAACTGTCCACACAAGTATACTAACTATTAACATAGGTTCGTAACTGAATACTTAGGTTTTCAGGATTCTGGGCCGTAAGTACCTAGATAGGTTGCAAACGTTCACAGAAAACCTTAATTACACCAAGTACCAAGTTCCAATGCCTAGTCGCAAGTCAGATTCTTCATAAATAAAATAAATCCGGGGTCTCATACGTGAACGGGAAAACATAATGCTTGCGCGATCTAATGACGTATAACGCCATCTGTTGGTCACTAAGAGGGAACTTTTGTGAAACTATTAATACTGCTTTCGAATATTGATTGCTATGTTACAATATTTTTATTTACTTTATTTTACAACGCGATCTATCTTATGATATTAAGCGATGGGTTGTGAGGGTGGTTCTAAGGCTTGCATGGCATAAATCCAGTGACTTATCCATTTAAGTTAAATAACAATGTAAGAAGGTCACGTGGGCTCCTTCTCTTCAGTCTGTCAAAAGTTGGAGCACTTTTGAATAACTCCACCGCCAGGAGGTTTGTATGATTTTTCAATCTGTCTGCATATCATAATGCAGTTCTAGCAATTTCCTGCTTCATTGTTAAGCTAATAACTAAGCTAATGTTTAAGTCACGGTGCAAGTGCTCGTTTGTTATGTACCACGGTGCGTCGACAATCATGCGCAGGATTTTAGATTGAAGCGCTAAATAATTTCGAGGTTTGAGTTGGATGCTGCACCCCACAGTTGAATGCCATACGTCCAGATTGGTTTAATTATACATTTGTAGACTCGCAGTTTGTTTTCTAAGGATAGGCTAGCTTTTTTGTTCATTAGCCAGTACATTTGCCTAAGCTGTTGGCTTAGAGCCTTGCGTTTGGTGAAAATATGTTTCTGCCATACTAAACGGCGGTCCAGGTATATTCCCAGATAGCGTACGTGGTCTTCTTGGGGAATCTCAACCCCGTTCTGATATACCGGTGGACAGGTATTGTGTCTCAGAGCGAATGTTACATGAACAGATTTGGTTTCATTTGCCTTAATACGCCAATTTCTCAACCAATTCGCTATGTTGTTGAGGCTTTTTTGTAAAGTTGCTGATGCCAACTGGGCATCTTGGTTGACTGCCAGCACGGCTGTATCGTTAGCAAAGGTTCCAACAAGCACACTACCAGACGACGGCATATCCCAAGTGTAAAGCAGGTACAGCATTGGTCCCAGAACACTGCCCTGTGGGACTCTTGCATGAATTTTTCTTATAGATGTCCTGTCCTTGCCATGCTTCACATAGAAGTGTCTTTCGGAAAGGTAAGATCTCAAGAACATCTAATAGTTAATAGGTAGGGTGTTCTTGATTTTGTAATGAAGACCATCGTGCCAGACACGATCGAAAGCCTGGGAAATGTCTAAAAATGCAGCGGAACAGTTTTGTTTTCTTTCGAACGCGTGGTTTATTTTGTCTACCAATCTATGCACCTGTTCTATGGTTCCATGACCATGACGGAAGCTGAATTGATGGTCTGGAACAATTTTTTTGGCCTCGACTATGATCATTAGTCTCCTTAGAAAAGGCTTTCAAAGACCTTTGATGGGATGGGCAGAAGGCTAATCGGGCGATGTGATTTTACATCTTCCGGCTTTTTCCCTGGTTTCGGTATCATGATTATTTCCGCAACTTTCCACTGTGGGGGAGTGCACCCTCTCCAAAGAATAGCATTATAAAGTTGAGTGAGGTAGACTATGCCAACTTCGGGAAGCTCTTTCATAATCTTAGCAGTAATAAGATCGAAACCTGGAGCTTTGTTCGAGTGGAGTTTCCTAATGGCTGCTTTAAGTTCGTTCTCAGAAAACTTTTTTATTGGGATATCAAGCTGGTGAGTCGAGCCCAAGAGATGTTCAATTAACAACGTTTTCTCAGAGCCACTATCTGGGTTTGGTACAAAAACGTCAGTTAGGTGTTCAGCAAATTCTTCTGCTTTTTCTAGGTCACTTTTCGCCCATGAACCGTCCTCAGGCCGTATTGGTGGTTGGAAAGACGTTGGCCTTTTTAGATTTTTTGTTGCCTTCCACAGCGAGTAATTGGTTGCAGCAGTAGCGCATAGGCTTTCCAAATAATTGCTGACACTTTGATTTCTTTCAGCCTTCAACAGGCATTGATCTCGGACGCCGGCTTGTTATGCGTGGTTTTGTCACCGAGAAACTTTGTTTGCTGCCATCTCTTCCTTGCCTGTCTCTTGAGTCTCACCAGGTCCCTGACTGATTATGAGCATGTGTTTGAGTACGTTGTTGACATCTCAGGGGTGGATTTCCAGGCTGCTTGTTGAATGGTGGAATTAAATGACTCAACAGCGATGAATTTTCATCTGATTAAAGACGAATTTTGGGGTCCAAAGATTCTTCGACCAATTCACGAAAGTAGTCCCAATCTGTTCCCTTACTGTGAAGTTTACAAGGGAAGTTTCTTTTGGCTATGTCTGCATTCAAGTTAGTAATGACTGGAGAGTGATCAGAGGATAGTTCAAAACTTGACTTACAGGTGATATTGGTTCTTGGTACACCTTTCACAACACAAAAATCTACTAAGTCTGGGCTTTTCTTGGTACTCGTTGGCCAATAGGTAGGTTCACCTGTGGAGGCAACGTCTAGGCTCTGCACTGCGTGTAAAAGTTCGCGAACCTTGGTTGTAGTTACACGAGAGCCACAGTGGGTGTGTTTTGCGTTGTAATCCCCACCGGCCAGGAATCTTCGGCCAAGAGAGTTAAAAAAAAACACGTAAGAATCTTTTTTGATTGTGTGCTTGGGGGGGCTATAGAGCGCACTTATTACAAGTGGCCCCCTGCTATCTTCAACTATAATATTTGTAGCCTGGATATGGTCTGAACTATATGGAGTGGATGCATGATGTTTAATGCTCTCCCTCCCTAATTAGAATGGCCGATCCTCCATGCGATGTGCCATCAGGGTGATCTGTGTGGTACAATTTATACCTTGGTATGTTAAAATGGGTTTTTTTGGTGAAATGGGTTTCTGCTATCAAAAGGATGTCAATGTCATTAGTTTTCAAAAATATTTTCAGCTTCAAAATATGTTGAGGCAGCCCATTGGCATTCCATATGGCTAAACTCAATGAAATGAATTTTGCAGTTTTGACGTGGTTGAGTCAGCAAAGCGTTCATTTATGCTATTTGCTGAGTAAGTTGGGCTAAGATTTCAAAAATTTGGTGACTTAATATTTACTTGATCATTAGGTTCGCTTGTTTGGTCATTGTTGACGATTTGTAATTAAATATACTACATTATTTTATAAAATATCATATTGCCATAAAGAAAGTTAAACAAAAAAGTCAGCATCTGAACTCATTGAGATAGTTGAGTTAGACAGGATACATTTTAACAACCAAATTACCGCTATTTGCTAAATGCAAACACCATTAAGCAATACCATGTTGTCGAGCTGCCAAATAGCAAGCGGCAAGCCATCCTGACTGGATTGCATGCCGCTTGCATTGCAAGTTCGAGAATTCATGGGCAGGTCTGTATACTCTTAGAGATGCCACCATTCCATTCCCCGCATTGCTTTGAATACTTGTTGAGTATGCCTGCCGCATTCGTTTCTCAATCGGCCAGGAATAGCTGTCCACTTCTAGGACAGAATATCCGCTACGGCCGAGCCCGTCCAACCGTATCGTTTATTGCACATATTTATCTCGAGGATTAAACGTAACGGCACTGACCGTGTGGCCTTGTCGGGTAGCTCGTGCCAGTGAAAGACAAAAGCTCAGAAGGTGGCTTAAAGACAATTTTGGTACCATTCACATTATTTATATACAAAGTCTCAAAGCAAGGTACCTATGCTCTCTTGTTTAGTAACCAGAAACAACAAAATAATTCTAGGAACACTTCAAATAAAATAAAATCGAATCATAATCTCCTTGAATAAAAAAAATTCAAGAGATTATGATACGAATTCGTCCATCGACTTATGTTGCTGACCTATTAGAAACTCATAAGCCCCAAAACAAATATCTGTTTGTAACTAATGAAAATCCATGCTGTCGAAATGTATATATAAAAAAACACATACAAACTAAGTCGGCAGTAACTACTTTTAGATGACTCTGGCAAGTAATTTTGACAAACAATCCAGCATAAAGAGTTGAAGCTTTCAACAGTGCCAATTTCGGGCGCTTGTTCTGCTTCTATGCTTTCATCGCTCACTGGCTGGAGCTTATTTAATTATTTATTCATAACCTGAGTCGCACGCTCATTACAGAGCCACGGTCATGACTTTCTGGGAAATTTATAGGGTTACTTGTAGATATTAACCCTGGCTAGCGTCGCTTTGAAGCGGTTACACCTGCCCGTAATGAATGTTTGCCCAGGTTGAGTCATATGAAGTTTACTTAGGTAAAATTAAATGATTTGATCCTTTATCCCCTCGTGTGAAGTTTAAAAGAGGATCTTAACTTAAGTCTACTCAAGCACTTGGCGATGTGCTACTTATGAAGTCTATTCGAGCACGCAATCTTTTAGGGTTCCGTAATCAATAGTTATGGTGTGACCTTTGTATGTTTTTCTATCTCACAGTAGAGCATCCTTTAAACTACTTGTTGAACCACTAAGTTAAGTTATGGTGAAGCTGTTGAAGTTTTATGTTCCTTACAAAGTACGAAACTCGGCTTGGGCACAAAATAAAGAGTTTACAGAAGGACCGCTCGTACCTTTTTCCTAAACTTGCGTGAACCGCCTAGGGTTACTACTATATTTTTAAAACGAAGTAATTGAGTTATACCTACTTGACAGAACCGGCCAAAATCAAAATTCACCATGTGAAAAATTGCACCAAGTTCGACAAAAACAAAAACACTCGCGACAGTGCGACTTTCCGACTCACCGAAGCTCACTTCGCTTGTAAATTCATGTCTCTGTGTGCGTGCGTCAAAATGGCTTGTTCTAAGCGCATGTCTAATTTGTGGCTTGGGTCTAAGCACCCTAAAAATATTTTCCCTATACTTTAGCCGATCATCTCAGACTTTCTATTTACCAAAAGAGGCCAAGGGTCGGATGCGTTTTATCTGACAAATAAATATTTACATTAATAGTATTTTGTTTCGAAGTTTTGCTCATGAGATGGTTCTTAATTATCAATTTAACGGCACAAGGTGGTGAGGTCAGCTACCATAGCATGTGTACAGACTCATAGTAACAGTGGGCGGTCAGCCTCAATAACTGCCTTTTTCCTTTTAAATTGCAAACATTTTTTTTTTGGTCGCGTGCAATAAATTCACTTTGTGGGAAGCAATGTTTAGGCAATATTTTCTGAACAACGATTAAATCAATTTAAAGTTTTAATTGAACATTTACTAGATGAGTTTACTTTACGAAACGGCATCTATTAAATCTCGCTCGTCGAGATAAACTCGTGAGTATAAAGACAGTCACTTACCGGCTTTCGATAGAACGACTCGATGGCGCGAATTATACCTATATATTTAAAAAATATGTTTTACAAAAAACATCAATCTTTTAAGTAAAAAAGTCAGTTTCAAAAATTTATTAACGTTTATTTAACTTTAAAATACGTTTTCGTAATTTTACGTTCCAAGAATATTTAAACAATAAGAGCCAGCAACGTTAGGGCTGCTTAACTTTGGGGTGTAAGACTGATATCTTATCAGCTAAAATACCGAAAAACCTACCGAAGTACCAGCATGAAAAACCTTATGCCTATTTGTGATAGCAACAAAAAATAGCAGAATTTTCAAGTGTCTTTCGAAGCACTAAGCCATCCTTTACCGCAGATGACTATATCACAAAATGCATCATATGTATTTATCACAGATCCGACTCAACTCGATTGGTAGTTTGTCGCTGTATGACAGCTTCTCAATCAATAATGAATGATACAGCATTTGATATCAAATAGCAATAGTCGCTGTCAAACGTTGCGAAAACCGAAAATATACTTTGGCCTATCCAGAAATGTATCCCCTGTACGTATACCATGAGATGCCACTTCAAATTTACATTATCTTTCGCGTTTAAAAATTTATTGCGATTTGACATTGTCATGTCATGTCATGTGTCATCCCAATACATTTTTTTTACGCGAACGATAACGTGAATTTGAAGTGGAAACTCGTGGTAAACGTACTGAAGAATACTTAAACCACTTTGCCATGGAGGGGTAAGTTAGCTTTATGATGTTCTATCCCTAAGGGATTCGAGTGGAGGATGGAAGTTTATAATAAAATAATCCGCACTGGGTTTTAACCTAGTTAAAAGATACGCTTGCTGCGGGGGAGTTCTGAAGCAGATTCTCGGGAGGCCTGATGTTGTGGTACTCGTAGATGTGCCCAAGTCAATAGTTGATAAATGCACAAATGTCTCGGAAAGCCTACATTAAGATTAAAAGAACTAAAGGGAGTAACATACTTTAATATAACACTCGAGCCATGGATCACACTCGTTTTTAAAGTATTTTATTTTTTGACCTTCTAAACAAACACGAAAATTCGTAAATTTTGGCCTTCAAATGGTCCCCAGAGCTTGTTCTATGTACATATTTCTCAGAGACTGGTATAACAATATACTGAAATATTATATACTACTTATATTACTTGACGACACGATTGGCGTAGTGCGCTGTAGCACGGTTTCTCGCCTCGATTTCCGTAGTGTCCCGGGTTCAATTCCCGGTCGGGCCAATTCAGGAAACGATCTTTTCTGAATTGACTCTGGTCTGGGTGTGCTGGGAGACGCCCCTGGCTTATTTCCTTGTGAGGTAACTCAGGGATATTAATCCCTACTTCGAGACCATTACAAGAGGTGTGGTGTCTGGCGCATATTTATTATTTATTTATTTATTTTTATTATAAATCATTAATCATTTCAGTTTTTTTGTATCAGTATGAAGCAATAAAGAACTATGAATATGATGACTAACAACACCCAGACACACAGATCGTCATTTATATGTTTGTCCTGGGTGAGGATCGAACCTACGATCTTCGATGTTATAGGTAGAGAACCGGTCAGCCTAATGATGAACGTTGATATTACAAAACTAAAATTTCAAAAAAAACCTAGCGACGGTTCTGAATTTGGTTCTCATGTAATCTTGTTTAAAATATAACCTTTCGTACACAGATGAGGTGGGTGTATTTTTATGGATGTACATACGTATTCAATGAACAAAGTATGCATATGAATGAGCCCATATTCAATATTCTCCCTGACAAACAAAATCATACGCATGGATAGATTGGATGTGAATGAAGTTGTTGCGTTGACGCGAATTTATTATATGTAGGTATATGTTGTCGACAATGTGTATAATTCGGCATTGTATACAATGCCTAAAGCGTTCAGGCAATGTATGAAATATTCTTCATTTCATCCTTTTTTTTTGCCAGACCACACACCTCTTTTAATGGTCTAAAGTAGGGATTAATATCGCTGTGTTACGAGGTACCAAACAAGGAAACAAGCTAGGGGCATCTTCTAGGACACCCAGACCCGAGTAAAGTCAGAAAAGATCGTTTTCTGAATTTCCCCGACCGTGAATCAAACCCGGGAGACTACGGAAATTTAGACGAGAAACCGTGCTACAGCGCACTACGCCAATCGTGTCGTCAAACTTTGCCTAGGCATTGTATACAATGCCGGATGCGCAGCAGGTAGTGTAAAAGGGTTCACTTAGCTTTGGCATACATTTTGGGTAGGAAAGATATACCGAATCGTATGTTTTCATTATAAAAAATTCTTTAGTTATAATATCAAAGTATAAAACCGCACTTTTCTGGTACTTGTTTCTGGCTGGTTCATGTCAACCTGTAATTTTCTAATAAACCTTGTACAGATCGATACACTTTCAGTTTGAAAAGGTTTTCTGTATGTAAAATAGAACAAAAAGAATAACAAAGCAATGCATTTTGCTAAAAGTTATTTATGCTTTACATTGTTTTAGTTTGAGTATCTCAATAAAACCTTATAAATAAAAGCTAAATCTATTTATTTCACACATTGCCGGAAGACCCTAGTGGTCTTCTGGAAATTCCATTTTAACCGGTTGGGGAAAAAAATTCTTTGCATTCAAAATATAATATACACACATCAACATGGTCTAGGCATATTTCAATTAAACCTAAATAACTAAAATTCTATTAACTTTTTGTTAAGACACCTACACATTAAAATAAACCTTGTATACCAAAGAGACTAATTACATAAGAAAATAAGAGGGACTACAAAAGTACAGGTTAGCTTATCTCTAAAAAGAGGTTTCTTCCAGCAGACCATGGCGACAGTAAAGCACAATTAAAGTTATTATTTGTCAAGGTTATTTGGTACCAATTTATTAAAAAAAATTAAGTTTATATTTAAAAAAAATTGAGTATTTTTATCAGTATTTGAAACCCACTAATACAAGCACTGTTCAGTTCATTCAGATAATTTTGTTACACCTAATTACAGTAATGGATAAGTAAAAAACAATGAATATACAAACAAGACTCTCATTTATTTATTTTCAAATTAATAACAAGCAATCAAACATTAATATGTTGAGCGCCGTGGCCCGTGACCGGCAAACAATAGATTTTTTATTGTGTCTGGTGTGGCAGCAGTCAAAAGGCTTTGAAAATGTTTCGGAAAAACACAGATACTGACAGTTAAGCCTAATGAAGCTAATAATAAGTACGTAAAAATAAGCTGCATTACACAAAACAGATACTTGCTCTTTGCTTCTGTTTATGAGACAGTCCCACAACAAGCATGTGACTAGCTGCTTATGCTGCTGACTGTACCATTTCATTTCAAGTTATCAAGTTGAAGTGGTGATTTTCAAATTTATGATCACAACATTTTAAAGATGAATATGGCCATGAATCCCCACTAATATTATTGTGCAATTAATGAAACCAATTTTTAAAAAAGTAAGCTATCACAACACTTGCAGATAAGATAACTTTTTGGCTTATTAGAGATAAAATAATAAGGTATTCTGATTTAGAACAATAATGTCCTAATGAATTATGATACACTCATTAAGCAATTACTAAATATTGTGCAATGAAGGATGAATGTGGCTCAACCTTGAGATAGTTTTCTTGGCAATTATTTTTGAAAACAGACGGAGTAAAACTATAAACTATTTTGAAACCAAATATTTTTACCTGCTAATTTATAAAAATATACAGTCCCTACTTCAAGAATATGTTTCTAAAACCTGCATTCCCTGCACTATTTGTCACTTGCTAGCAAGCTTTTGCAGCGCTAAGAACAATAGAAACCAAAATGGGTTTTAATATATTTTTAGTTGTAGTTAGTAATGTTTTGTTTCCTCAAGTTATTGAGTTCTTATGAATAAGGGGCTCTAACTCTCTTAAGTACAAAAGTTAACAGATATAAAAACACTGAAATTGTTCATCTCATAATGTGAACTCACTGGCAATCAGCAGAACGCTGTGATTGCATTACTATGTCACCAGATCAGACACAACACCACAAGGAGTGTCTCCAAGGAGGTTAATGCTGTTTTGACTTCGATGCCGGAGAGGGGGCCGTGGGCGCTGCTGCTGTCCTCTGCTGCGCTGCCGACAGCTGGGGCGTGTTGGTCGCTAGAGCTCGAAGCTGCTGCTCCGCCGCTGCATTCACCATCTTCGTAACATTCGCCTTCATCTTATTCCGCTGAACAACATCAGCTTTGCTCTTGACAGGCGCATTGCTGCGCTTAGTTACAGCCTTTCCTTTAGCCTTTTTAGGTTTTGCACCCGACGGCAGCTTACTTTTCACTTTTAGCTTACCTTGAGCCATTTTTTAGTTAAGGATTCGTAATTAAATGTACCTAATTCTAATTCGATAAAAATGTGACGCAGCAGCAACACAAGAACACAACACGTTGTTTTGACGTTTTTGGCAATTTGACATTCACGTTGACGTACTTCGTTCAGAAATAACGGAAACGGATGCGTTCATTTGTAGCACTGGAAAAATTTGTAAGATTGTTTTTAAATTCCCTTTCGCTTTATAATTAATATGGAAAAACTGGTAAGTAAGTATTTACTTACATACATCATATTTTTTTAGGACTAAAGAGTTCCGGCTCAGGAATGTATACCTAGCTGTCACGCGGGCGACTTGATAAGTCCGGTCACAATGAATAATCCGGTCTGTATGCTTAATGCCCTTGTCAAATGGGCAATGTGAGTAAAACGGCCTGATTGATAACTCACATTGCCCGGAAAAAGTGAAAACTTTCCCCGGTCATTTTAAATGATAACCAACTTGTATTGGGAAAAATAATAAAACAAAATTGATCTTCTATGTTTTTGTTATTTACATTTTGTAAAATCAACATAAAGGAAATTTATATGTCTCTGGCAATCTGTATAATTCAGGTATTGAATACAATGCCAAGGCAATGTATCCCTCCCTAGGGATTGTACAATGTACATACATACATGTATTGTACAGCAAGCATTTCGTTGTAATGCGTTTTGTTCAATTTTACTTAAAAAAACCTTTTTAAACAGAAGGTGTTCCGCTCTGGAAGAAGGAGCATGCTAGGTTGACATGAACCAGCTGCGTGAGCCGAGCGAGCGTTTTATACTTTGATATTATAACTAAAGTAAAGATATTTTGTTAGAGAAATCATACCTGCGAATCGATTTAATTTTTCTCACCCAAAATGTAATTACGATTCTGACAGTAAAATTTCATAATGCCCGGTAAAAGTGATAAATTCAAGCTATCTCAAACTTTGATTTATTAAACTGCCTACGAGTTGTCTGTGATTATTCATATTAAGGACCAGCCAAAGTAATCAATTTATCAAATTGACCTATGCATTCGGTCAATAAGTAAAAGTAAAGTAAAGTAAAAATATCTTTATTCATTTAAACTTATAAAAAGTACATATGACAAGCCAAATACAAAAAAAATAATCGAAGCAAAAATATAGTACTAAATAAAACAAACTTACATAAAATAATATTAAGATAGTAAATATCATAATAAAACATAAAGTGACTCTACCACCGGTTCGGAAGTTGTTTCCGATCGAGAAGACTCCGGCAGAAACTCGATGGTTACTCTTTTCAATCTTGTTTTTATACACAAAAATTGAATTGACAGAGTAAAGTCATAACCAAAAATGACCACAAATTCTTATCATTTTAAAAACCTTTACACTATAGTAACCTCGCTTTATTAACTTTAATTTGTGACTTAAACTTGTGAAGAGGCAGTTCAACAAGAGTTTGCGGAATATTATTAAAATATTTTATACATTGACCAACAAATGATTTCCCTACCATAGTGCAGTCTCAGGCCGAAATTTATAGAGCGTGCTTAGCTTAATCTTATACTTAACCTACCGAAATGAAATAGTCGAGATTGCGGCTCTGTCTTAGCCCACGCTAAGCAAAGTCCAAGTCTGCGAGATCGACGACTTACCAAAAACTTAGAAAAACCTGACAAAAATAGAAGTTTATTAAAAGTCTCCCAGAATCGGAAGTTCGGAAGCGATCAACAAGACAAGTTTGACAGTTCACAGCTGTCGTCGCTTGGTTTGCGTTCCATTTCACATGAGAAGGAAATAAAAGAACTTTTAAAAAGCTTTACGATTCAATTAACTGGATAAAAACGCCAGTTTCATGGTTTTTGTTAAATGTTCGAATATAATTTAATAATATTTTTATTAATAATTATTTTATTTTTCACCAATAATAACCATTCATATTTATTTTTATCCGGAGAACGAAAGAGCAGTTTATACTTGTATCGGAACGTTGTGAGATTAATTGGCTAAGCCTGTGCTCAGGCTACACTTTGCATGATACGACTATAAATTTCAAATCCAAGTTTAAGCTAAGTTCACACTAAGGTAAGTTCGGTGTGAGTTTTGGCTGAGCAAAGCGTAAGTCGGGACTATAGATCTCGGCCTTAGACTGGGAGTTACGAGCTTATTTTTATTTCTAGTATTGAGTTTATGAACATCACTGTTTTCTTGAACAGATGCAAGTCTTTACGGACATGTACTACATTATCATAAATAAATTGAGAGTACACAGTTAAAATATCTATCTCTATGTATACTTCACGAAGCTAGTCGCGTGGTCTAAGGTTGGAAATGGAGCGGATGGCTCTTTTTTGAAGAACAAAGATGGTGTTGAGATCCGCTGCCGAGCCCCACAACTGTAGACCATACGACATAACACTGTGAAAATAACTGAAGTACACTAATCTTAGTGTTGCGATATCAGTCAGGAGCCTTATTTTTCTAACAGCTTAAGCCGCCGAACTAAGTCTTACTGCCAGGGCAGAAATATGCGGACCCCACTGTAACTTGGAATCGAGAGTAATTTCTAGAAATACAGTGAAATTCGCAATCTCTAATGGCTCGTTTAATCATGTTTATAATGGTATCGACCTGTCTTACATTGGGCATAGAAAATTTGATACACTTAGTCTTCTTTGCATTAAGCAGTAAATTGTTACTCGTGAATCAATACAGTACCTTAGAGAGAGTATTACTCGTATTTACGTCGTCAAGTGCTTTTTTACTTCTATCTACGTTAAAAATCAGAGAAGTGTCATCAGCAAATAATACAATCCTACATAGGTCTTTGACAAAATAAGGCAGGTCATTTATATGTACCACAACAACATGGTCTAGGGATATATAAAGCTTTTTTAAATAACTTAAAAAGTACTGGCCTTACAAAAAAACTATTAATGACAGATTATAAAAACATTATTAAGTTCCTTTTTTAAATTTAAATTTGTATTTAAAAGGTTGTGTTTTAAGATGAAATTCGCATTCATTGAATTTCTTCCAAAAAAGTAAATCTTCACGAACTTCTAACTTGATTAAAACTCCATAAATTTCTATAAATCTTTGTCAAACTCATCTCCGGTGTTCATTTAATCATGCTACGTAGACACTTGACCAGAAACGAAATGTTAAGATCAGTGGGCATGATTCAAGCTGGCGCTACCCAAATTGCGGTTTCTGAAGCCATGAGGACCAGTCAGAAGGTTATATATCCAGGCTTTGGTCACGTTATCGTGTCACGGGGGAAGTGGTGGAACGGCACCGAGGACCTCAACGCATTACAACATATGTACAGGACCGATTCATAGTAAATGCTGCACGAAGTCAACCAAATGTAACGGCGATGCAATTGGTTCAAAGGCTACAGAGAGAGTATGGTTTGCTAGTAAGCGGTAAAACTTTGAGAAAACGACTGCATGAAGTTAACCTACGTGCTCGTAGGCCACTTCGGGTACCAGCGCTAAAGAGAGGCAATCGAGGAAGAATATTACAATGGGCTATTGCACACGAAAACTGGAACCATTCTTGACTTGCCTGTTGGCGCAATGGCAGCGATCCTGCCTTTAGCGCCGGAGGTCGTGGGTTCGATCCCCACCCATGACAAATATCTGTGTGACGAACATTTGTATTTGCTGTGTGTCTGAGTGTTATTATCTATTTAAGTATGTATTTAGAAATATTTAAGTATGTTTATCAGTCTCTGACGCCCATATTACAAGCTCTGCTTAGTTTGGGGTCAGATGATCTTGGTGTGAATTGTCCCAGGTATTTATTTATTTATTTATTTATTCTCAATGGTCACTTGTGCTTTTCACTGATGTCTCCAGGTTTGGATTTCATCCTGATTCGCGAAGAGTAAGCGTTTGGAGAGAACCTGGACGTTGGCATCGACTGCAGCACCCACAACAAGTTCATGCATATCAAGGTAGCACGATTATGGTTTGGGCAGGAATTCGTCTCGGCGGTAGAACGGACCTCGTTTGGATACAAGGCAATATGACTGCTCCAAAATACCGAGATGAGGTGCTAGAGTCTGTAATCTTGCCCCACAGACAGCAAATGGGACAAATTTTCCAGCTAATGCACGACAATGCCCGTCCACTTAAGGCGCGTATCGTTACAAGTTGGTTACAACAGCATGATATCCAAGCTTTAGACTGGCCTGCACAATCCCCTGACTTAAATCCTATTGTACATGCCTGAGATATGCTTCAGAGAAAAGCTTTTAGGAATTTTCCTGAAGATATTGTGCATGAAAACCAACTTTTCTTGCATCTTAGCAGGACTTAGGACAGTATTCCACAACAGGATATTGACACCCATGTTTTGAGTATGCAGAACCGCTGCAGATGTGTCAGGAGCGTCTTAGGTGGATCCACGGATTATTAATTTTAAGTTTTCAACCATTTTTATAAAAAAAATAGTTGTTTTGTTTAGGTTCTGATGTTTCAAAAATAAAGTTAAGATTGAATTTTTGTTGAGTTTTTCCTCTTCTAAGTTTTTTTTTAAATTTAACTTTATCTAAAAGTTTATTCATCCGATTAGATAGGCTATTAAACAAGGTTTATTTTTATGTGTAGGTGTCTCAGCAAAAATATAATAGAATTTTAGTTATTTAGGTTTAATTGAAATATCCCTAGACCATGTTGATGTGTGTAGATCAAAAACAGCAGAGGACCCAATATTGATCCTTGGGGCACGCCCATACATATGGTGGCACCGAAAGAGTTCGTACCATTGATACTCACTTTTTGTATCCTATCAGTGAGGTAAATTTCTATAAGGCTAAGTGAAATATTTGAAACACCGTAATGTCTCAGCTTAATCAGTAGGATTTCATGATCTACGCAGTCAAATGCTTTTGACAAATCAGTCATTATTCATTAAGATCGGTCTGTACTGTAGTAATACTGCCCACTTAATCAAGTAGCCGAACATAGCCACCATAAACTAACGTACTATGCGTTGAACCGTACTTCTTGATTGAGCTCCACACGTATCAGAAAAGGTGACTGCGATGCTTACTACTACTACTACTTCAGCACATATTCATAATTATGATGCTTACTGCGATGCTAGTGGTTAAAAGTAAATGGGTATCTGAGATTTTTTTTTTGATGTATGAGAGATCTCAATAATGAGGGTTTTCTGAAATGACCTGCGTGAGATGGCAGCACTGTAGCGTCAGGTTCAATCAACTGTCATTTACATTCTCTTTTCGTATTTTTCGATCATTTTTTTGGTTTATTTATCCTTATAAACATTACTATAGGAATATTGTTTCCTATAGGTCATAGTGTTGTGCTTATGTGTGCAAATAAATTAGGAGTTCATAAGATTACTACGGGAGATAAATGCCGATTAAACAGTGGCTTGTGGCCATTCGCAGTGATGAATTTACTTAAATAAAAGAATAGCCTCGTTGATTAATAAACTAATAAATCATGGTTTAATGCTTAATTAATTTACGTTTTTTGTTTTTAATATTTATTAATAAAGCAAAATAAACCATGCTTTAATAATGTACAATAATCAACTACAACTCAATGAAACACAAATAACTGCAATTAGGAAGTTAAAATACTAAATCAAATTGTGTAAACAAATACTAGTACCTACCTTAAGTTACCTTTCAATGAGTTTTTCCTTAGTACCAGTGACTTTTGCACCTCTGTATTTGAGCTCAATCTTCAGTTCGGCGACTTGTTTCTGGCCGTTAACCATAATAAAATCAATAACACCTCCAAAAATAATAGAATTTCTAAAAGCAATTATATTTTCAGTATGAATATATGGTTGTCTGGAAGAGATCGCTCTGTAGCGATAAGACCGCCTAAATTGTACTTTAATATTTACTTTTTCGTTTTTACGTGCTGTAAGTATTTGTTTGTGCAATAAAGATTATTTATCTTATCTTATCTTACTTTTTCTTTTGCTTTTTAGCCTTCCAAAGTTACGCAACGGTGTAGGCCCGGTTTCAAATTTTGTTTAGGAGTAGGCCCGTGGTACCTCCACGGGCCTACTCCTAAACAAAATTTACGTGGTTTCAGGAAAACTAAAAGAAGAAGCGTATTTTATTAACCGAAAGAAATATTTTACTTTCGATTAAGATATTATAACACTAGCTATAGGATAAGTGAATTTTATTCTTAGCATTTACCGATGCACTATTTTCTACACAAAAATAAAAACTAGAAAAATTCTGTCCGATCCCAGGGACTCAAGCGGGGTTCGAATCCCAAAATTGTGGGGTTTGCAAAAAATATTTTTTTCGGGTGTTTGAGGGTGCTTATTGTTTTAATACATATAACATTGATGAAACAACGGCAACGTCGGCTTACGATGTAAAGTACACTATACCAATTCACCCAGGTCTGTTAACGGCCGCGATACTCTTAGCTCAGTTGGAAAAGCAGCCCCACGGAATGTGAAAGGTCCCGGATTCGAATCAGGTCAAATTTTTTTAGTTAGTCCTTTGAATACAAATAATGGTAATTCTAGCAATAAGAGTTTCAGTTTCAGTAACTCTCTAAGTTGTAGTTTACTGAACATAAAACTATCCATGTGTAGATAACGATCGATACCGTTTCGTTACAGTCTCATGGACGTTAGAACCTCCACGATGGCTGGAAACTTCATAGTTTAACTTACTGGCCATCAATAGTATTCTGTGGAATCTATCGTTCCACGGTCCCTGTTTAGCATTTTGAGGCATTCCTACCAAAACCATTCGTACTGAACAGAGGTTCTGAGCATTTTACCAGATTACCAGTTTAAATTACGTGATGGTGATTATTTTAAGAACTTTAAATAACCAATTGTTAACAGTTATAATGTAACAGGAACCCGTGTATCGGGTTTCATTCCTACCTATAACTTTACCCTACACAATAAACAAGTCTATGGATTGGCTGATCTTATTCATCTTTTATTCACTTCATCTACTCCTAAATATTTGTGACGAATCCTTGGCGCTCCGGCTCCTGTATTGCTGGTCTGCAACGTGGATTTCGCCACACATGTATTAATTTACTGTGGTAAGATACCTACCCACACCTAGTTTTAAGATACCTACCTACACCTAGTTTAGTAGAGTATTTGATCTTAAATCACAAGACAAACATTCGTTATCACCTTATATTTGCGACCTGCGAATAAAAAGGTAGGAAGTTGGATTTAGGTTAATAGATTCATGTTAGATACCCCCCAGGATCTACTCCCATAACTTTTTTATCTTTCCTGCGCAAAAGTTTCTTCAACTCGTTAGGAATACCTAAAATGGCGTGCACGGAAATAAAACCACGAAAATCATATTATTTTACGGACTTTTATTCGTAAATCGACTGTTGCAGTATATGAATTCGAGTTTCAAGTTTAAGAAATATACATAATATAATAATATCTAAATATATTTTATGTACAGATAAATAGAAAAGTAGTCGAGTTATCGAGTATAATAATCGGCTATCGATAGAATCGAGCGGCGAGAGTGCAGGCGACCGGCGCGGGAAAGCGGTGCGGACGAGGGCGCACCTCGCCATAAAACGTCTAGAAAAATAGATAAATCGCTCAAAAACGTCAGAGTCAGTCGAAAAGATAGAAGTATAGAGATCGGGCAGAGAGGCGGCATCGGCGTGTTGAACACGGCCCGCCTCGCTCACGCGTACTCGGTGTCGGTGGAGAGCGACCGCTCGGCAGGCGAGCGCCGGCCGGGAGCCTCTGCCGCCGCCGGCTCGCCCGCTTGCGACTGCGCGTACGCAAGGCTTTTCTGGTAGCTGAACAGCTGCCGCTCCAGCGAGTAGTTTTCAGCCTGCAAGGCAACGATCTCCCGTCTGGAACAAAATACAAACGTCAGTCTAAAACTGGTTCTACATGTTCATGTAGATTGCCTAGACACAAATCGGCTCTGAATTGGCCAGCACCACATAACCTTTTAAACTCACCTCATTTGATGTCTATGCAAACGACAAAGATCGTCGTATACATGGTAAGTAGCTTGGAAGAGCAAATAGGTGTCGCCCCATTCGAGACGTACACGAAGTTCACCACCTGGGTGCAGAAAGGCGCATGCTGGGCGCGAAATGTCTTCGACGCGTAGCGAAGTTTCCATCATGAGACCCTCGTCGGCACTCTCTTGCGCGTAATAATGATCAAAGGGGGCGCCGGGCAGCTCCTCGGCGTCGGCCTCGCCGGGTGCCGGGGAAGCACGCACCAGCCACGCTGACCAGCTCACGTATCGCAAGTGGTTCCGCGGCACGTGGTGCACATCACGGTACAGCATATGCAACCTCACCGACTCCGAATGCATGTCACATCGGACTGACCACGCCTGTTTGTCTCGATCGTAACAGGTGGTCGCTCGTCCTGCTGTCGGCACGTTAAGCTCTGCGAGCGCTCTAGCCCAGATCAATTCAACTGTTAGACGTACGCCTTTGTGAAAGGAACGTGGAGGTGGCCGCGGAGTCCATGGCGGCATGCGTCCGTCGGCGTCGCAAACGCACTCTAACGGACCGGAGTGTAACCTACGTTCTCCTTCTCCCAGAGCAAGGGCATAACGTACTCGGCAACGTTGTCCCTCTCCAGAGAGGCGGACAAGGCGCAGCGTTAGTGGTTCTTTATTGCCTCCAGTCGTAGATACGGACCAATCGAAGCCTGCGAATGCTATAGGAGGAGTGTCGAGCAGCGGAGTGCGTAGTTCACACGAATATAGTGTGCGAACACGCGACATGCTGAGTTCAAGTTGGAACTCGCCACGGGCATCTGCGAACTTGGCGTTGAGCTCCGTGAGCGAGACACAGCGGCTACGGCCTTGTGCTGCCGAGCCTGCGTTGAAGCGGACCTGTTTGCCAGAGAAACCCTCATTGGCAGAGAAGTGGTCGCGGCTAAGTAGAGTGAAGGTAAAGTCGACGTACACGCGCATGCCTTCGCACGCGCCTCGCCATACCAGGTACACACCTGTAATGAAAGGTATATGTAAGAACCTGGGATTTTCAATTTGGTAACAATAACATTATAATACATATTGTACGCCGAAAACTGTCGGAAGCTGCTGCGCCGCCTTTGTCGCTCAGACCACCTCCCTCAGTCAGTCACGGGTTACACGGCAGTACGGGGTCAGATGATAACTCGTGACTAACTAAGCGAAATGATAACTTAAGTCTGTAGATTGTTGAATCTGTTACTGGAGTTAAATGTATAAATTAAATGTTTTAGAAATCGACATTGAATGTAAACTTTATTAACAGCTAAGTATTAACAGAAAACAGGAAACGTGTCTTACACCCGAATCCAGAAACGCCAATCAAAGTTGAGCAGCCCTTAGTGTATAGCTGTCACATTCATTTTTACTGACATGACACAGGACAACATCAATTTTAAGGGTGCTTAACTTTGTTTGTCGTTTCTGGATTCGGGGTTTAAACTTACCACATTTGTTTTGTCAATTCTCTAAGGATATTGACCACGAAAGTGACGTACAGGTATGCAGGACAGAAGCTGACCATGCGAGGTGTGTCGGTAGTACTGAAGACGATGGCCCAGCGCTGAAAAGTCAATGAAAATGACACCACGGTCGGGCTAGCTCGTGGCAGAGCGGGTGGCCACGATGGTAATCATACAGTTATCAGCATGCCAACTGAGAGGTATTGCTGTGACTGATGGTGACAGCCCAGCGCTGGTTTACGCAGCAGAAGTCCTTGGCAGGTGCTGGATCATGAAGCAGACAAAAGTGACAAAGACTGACCAAGGGAGGTGTCGGTGCGACTGAAGGCGACAGCCCAGCGCTGGTGCGCGCAGCAGAAGTCCTTAGATGTAACATCGCGGTCGGGCTCGCGCGTGGCCGAGCGGGTGACCACAAAGGTGAACACGTGGGTGTCGGCGCGGTCTTTGAGCCGCGTCGCGCGGTACAGCAGCGCCATGCGCCCCTCGCCGCACGCCGGCCCCGCCTGCGCCTGCGCCTGTTAATACGTTTAACATTATTACTTTGATTATTTTTAGCATTTTACAAGACTTATTTTATGCATATAGAAAACTAGAAAAATTATATTTTGGACCTTGACAATCTCGAGCGGGAATCGAACCCGCGTCTTTCACTATCAGGGTGACTGTGAATCGTATTTTTTCCAGTTTTCTATCTCCACATTTTAAAAGCCTGTTTAAAAGGTCGTGTTTTTTTATTAACTACTATTTTGATTGATCTTTTTAGTCCAAACAGTTCGACTCATTCAAACACACTACTTCAAATTTTCGAACCAAAAAACTAAGAAATCGCAAGATAAAACGGGTTTGAATAAAATTCTATTAACATTATTAGTAGTAGTTTCTTCTGCAGAGTAATATGACAGGCCTTTCTGTTATAGGAACTGAAATTTTTATCAAAGATATCTAGTAACCAGGTTTTTTTCTGAATTGAAAAAGCACTTAAATCAAAGTTTATAAGTTCTCCGTTGGAAAACACACTTTAAGGCACTCCAAAACTTTAAGGGCGACTCAACTCCCCTGTGTTTGTACAACAAAATCTAAATAGAAGAATGGATTGGATTGAATCCTATTCTAGATTATCTATTAAATCGCAGTAAATATCTATTATAGTTACTTCTATTTGCGGAGAAAGCAATTAAGTATCATAAAGTTAATAGCTCTACAAGGGGACATAGCTGGCAAAATGCCAGAGACGCTACGCCTCATTGGCCGAACAAGTCGGCTACATTTATCTGAATAGGATTCAACAAGTAGGCAATTCTATCTACATACGTTCATTAAATGGATTAAATGTTATTAACAAGCCTCTTTAGGATCCAATTGAGGTATTTTTTTATATTGCCCGTCAAGATGACCACACTCCACCTTATGGAAAGTGGTCGTGAGGTCCAGATATGAGGCTGATAAGCCCAGTCATGCAAACGAATCACTAGGCTGGCCATCCTCACCTTGAAGGCCTGCAGAAATGCCTTTCCACGATCCGCTTGAAGACCCCGGAACTATAAGGTGTAATTATTGGTTTTTAATTTGTAATTAATACTTACTCATACTCATTTAAATTTGTATAGGATGTGCTATCTGTCGCCCCCATAGGGAAAGAGAGTGATAATGAGTATTCATTAGTGCATCAGTTAAACAACGTTACCATATTCTGTGATAAAAAGATAGACAATCCTTCAAACAATGACATTGTTCTATTCACTCTAAAATATTAGTCTTTGACACCCATAGTACTACTTACTAGCTCTGCTTGGATTGGAAAGTGATGATGCACTTAAAGAGTATCAATCTCACGTACTAATAAATTAAAGAACGATGATATATTATGGTGACCAAGCACTTCCATATTACCCTACTTACGAACTTACAAATTCTTTACATAAATTCCACCACCTACTTCAAACGCTATCAAAGTTTAGAAGTCATAAAAGTACTCCGTATTACGAGTACAATAAAGGATGAGATATGCCCGTCGATTCGCGCCCGCAATCGTTTATAAGAATTCCGGGCATAAGCAGAAACTTTTGCTTGCGGCCGGAAAACTTTGCGAAGTACGCACAGAATCTCCCATGCGGGATCTGAGTCAGTATGAGTGGTAGGAGGCGAACTATTAGTTATTTCTGTTGAACTGAGATCTTTATGACTGATCAACCGAATAACATGAAGATTAAAGGTAATATTCTTGTTTTTGGTGTTTGGTTTGTTTAACCCCCTATGTAGAGTCACATTTTTTTAATGTAAATAGGATATGATTAATTGCATACACTAATTAAGAACAATTGTTGTGTATCAAATCAACATATGACAAGAACTTTTAGTAATGTGCTTTAGGGCGCCCCATAGTGAGGCACATACCACCAGCAATGGATAGAGTTTTGATTTCGACCCTGACACTCCAAAACCCAAAAGTCTTTTGCCTTCTGCCTAGTTTGGGGTAGATGATACTAATGTTATGCAATGTAATGAAATGGTTAATAAATGAATTGATCTTGGTGTACAAATGTATTATTCCTTTTGGTATAAGCTACCTTTCATTTGTTATACAACTACCCCGCGGCAAAACTCATACCTAACGGCAACAACAATTAAGACTTAGAGCAAAACTTTTCGATCAAGAACATTAATCATATACCTAATACAAGTACTTAATATCACTACTTACTTACATAGGTACATCATTATTATGTAAAAGGTTAGCTGCCGAATAAACACCCCCCAGGGGTTTATTAGGGGCTTCGGAAAATTCGAGACTTCGAGTGTTTGCTATCATCATAACTTATCACTATTTCTGTTGTACACAGTGTTAAGTTAATGGTGAAATGAGCTTGTGATAAATTCTGTTGTTTTCTAGACCAACATTCCTATAATAACATAAACCTAACATAGATTTGCCAGCTACGGGTAAGCTTGGACTCGTAGGACTAAAAGAGAATTGTTCGGGACGAAACTAGTCGAAACCTTTCTATAGGTACTAGAGACCACTATAATTCTCTACAATTTGAGTCGATTACTTTGTTCTTAACACACGATTATCATGTTAACAATAGGTACTTAATCACAAACAGTTTGTCAGCTCGCTCTTAGTCGTTCTGTGCTATCATCATCTGCACTCACACATACTAAAATCTTTCATCTAATACTCTCTATATAGGCCTGTATTCACTTTGATTAGTGCGAATGCAGGTGCTTAGTGATTAGGAAAAAACACGTGTGGACAGTGAAAGATTAGTGCGAGTGATTGGTACACTGCGCAGTAGGTAAAGTGAATAGAAGCGCGTTTTATTTTTTTACAAGTGGACTGCGAGTGCCTCGTCCCGCGCGCCTCCCTTCCAGGGGTTAGGGAGGCGCGCGATGGCATAATAGCTCACGCAGCCATAGACTTAGTTTATAATTCTCTTCACTGACCCTCTCTGATCGTCTCTCTATACTTAAACAGAGCAGTGGTGAGCTGGTGTCTAAGTTTTTAAATATTTGGTTTATGTGCTTTAAATAATGGAACAGATCATCAAGCATACATTAAACATTAAGAAAGACAAAACGTTCATTGCATTTCTCATTACATAATTAGGTAAGATGGTAGTATAAAAAACCTATATGCTAACAAAATTAGCGCTATAAGGCGTCTTTCTCGATATTTTTCCAAATTTAAATAAAAGTAAACGTCAAGCAAGTGCAGTCTGATTCAGTAGGTATTCATTTCCTAGGATTTATCGTCTAATCCGTGCGGCTTTCCGATAATGGGCGAGTTCTTACAAGATTTACCTCAAAAGAAATATTCTGACGAAAACCAGTTTAAGTAAGTACTCAAGTACGAGTAAAAAAAAACACGTTTCAGAAACAAAGTAAGTATCAACTCCTGCCGATATCCTTTCCTTTGCCGATAATAATTAATCACATTAAATAATAATAAACCTGCATTCATGTAATGGATCACTTATCAAGTATATAAAACATTTACCCCTCACTTAAACTTAAACTTAAAGAACTTCGTAACACAACAACATGAGCTTGAACATACTTGAACGGTATTATTTCGATGTAAAGTATCTAATAAAATTGGCATGCTAAATAATCTTATAACGTTATTTTCAAATCTGGGCAAAATCCTGGGCTCATTGTGTGAAACATGGACTGTTTCCATTCATTAGTTAATTTCGTGCAAACATTGGCTTTAGCAGCGAAACTGAATAATTAATATCTACTCGTTATCTTTTGTTCAGTAAGCTCTGCGTTCAGAAAGTAACCAATGGATAGATGAATGGATTAATCAATAATTAACTTTAATTATGATTGAAGAAACAGAAACACAGCAAAATGAAGGTAAACATGCTTTATAATTTACTACAAAATAATTAAATAATATTATAATTCACTGGAGCATGTTACTATAAAATCATCTGACCCTGAACTACGGAGCTTGTATGTTTAACGATATCAGTGACAGTTCATATTAACAAAGGATACATACTCGTAAATGTGTGTTTACTGTTGGTGACAGAACAATCATACATGTTGTATGTTTGTTCTATCACCAACAGGACGGTCTAAAAATTCTAAAACAAGTATGTCGCGATGTTGTGGACTATGATTAATGTGTGTTAGATGCACATCAGTCCTTTGAATTCCCGAGCGTAACTTTAGTTAAAAAGCCTTTAAAACGTTAAAATTGACGACGCGACGCTTGAAAGTTATAGGTAGTTTACATTTTCTGACAGCGCAAGTTTGCGAACTATGTAAATGTTTTCGTTGCGCTATTACTGTAACACACTAAAAGCATAATTATGCACAAGCATAATATTCATGCTTACTTGTTACGTCAGCACTTTAAGCAGTTGAACCCCTCTAATTACCTGTTTTAGGCCCGATTTTTTAATTCTAAGTTTATTCCGTAGATAGCTAACTGAAGTATAAAATTAACTGGTTGTTTATCAAGCGAATAGATATTTTTAATTTTTCAATCGTCTCTTATCCAAAGAATAGTTTATCGTTAGCCTATGTACTTATATCGCTAACTTCACACTGATTATCCACAAGCGAGATGCACTTTTACAATCATTGCAATGATAGAATGAAACAAGACAAAAGTTGATGTTTGTAAAATTGACACTGACGTTTAAGAAAAGTAACCATGGCTTTTTTTGTTTTCTAAAGTTGTGGTAAGAAGTTTGTGATTATCTTAGAATAATTACACCTAGAAGGATAGTTCCATACAAAAAGGCGCGCCATTTGTGATGCCAAATTCAACTGTCAAAATAACAACTCGTTACACATGTAATCACAATTTTTAGTATTTAACAGTATGATTACTACTTGTGTTTCTCTGTTATGTTGTTGCAACCATTTACCGCACAAATAAACATTTTGAAGAAGCTCTTACCTCGAGGAATTACCATCGGTAAGTTCAGATCCAGACGGAACGTCCTGATAGGTATTTGTGGCATCATTGTGGCATCAAAACTGGTGCCCCGACTCGCCTTCTATGCGTAATTATTCTAAGGTGATTATAATAACACTCCAAAACTCCATAACAAAATGAAAATAATCTCAAATGACACACCACATAACCTCAAAATGTCAAAGAAAACGCAGAGATAAATCTTAACCAGCCCCTCAAGAAGCAGGTAAATAAAGCATTCCTCAGTTAGCGGCTTTATTCAACAGATAACATCTATCTGACCATTGAAAAATTAAAAATCTCGTAACCGTCGAAAAAACTTTATTCTACAGATAAATTTCATTATTTGAGGATTGAAAAATCAGCCCTTATTAGCATATAATACACCCTAAACGTATTTTAGTGCGTAGTACCTTAATCAATTAATTAAAATCAGTATGTCTGTTATTGTTTTTTATTTTGTGTAATAAGGTATATCTATCTATCTACGAGTATCTACCTATCTACTTCAACACTCCATTAGATACTGAAAATGTTTTGTAACCTTTCCAGAATTCAGCGATGATGATTTGATGACGACAAAATAATAAAAATGCGTAGTTGTGAAAGTCCTACAAATGGAACTAGGTACAGCGTGTTCTTGGAGTAGAAGAGTTTGAACAAGCCTTCAAAAACGGAGCTGTTTAAAGGAATTTCAGCTCATTATTTCGCCATTGAATTTTACTGACGCAATGTAACTCTTATCCCTTAAAAACTACTACAACTTCACTGTAAGTGGGTTTTATAAGTTGATATGTTTAAGTACTTAAAAGTTGGTAAGGAGGCCAGAGAGTAGTTGCTTTATTAAGTTTGTCGTGGCAGCTTCAAGTTTACAGCGTGTTGGTACAATTAATGTACTTCATCAAATACCTACTTAAAGATTCTCAAAATACGGAATAAAACAGTACAGTCATTTGAAATACTTCTTATGAGCTGTCAAAACGGAATAGTAACAATAATTTTTAATTATTAATTTCTTTATTCAAGTAACGTGACTCAACCTTTTTCTAGTTACAAATTATCTAATCTATCTATTTTAGTTGTGATTCCACATTATTTTTATTAAAATAATCAAGAGATAGTCCCATAGACATAGATTGATGTAAATAAAAGTAATACACTGTTGTGTCGTTTAACAATTAACTGACTCAATAGTTTTCAGTTTAATAACTAAATTGATTAAAAGTAAGTGACCAACGATTTGTTGACGGAATTTTCCTTTTTTATTTTGAACATATTTATAAAATTAACTACTAGAAACAGCATTCATAACTTCAACTTCCCCATAGAAGACCTTTTGCCTTTCGACCAGTTACAAAAATGCAAATGTCATGCTTGTGACGAATGCAGTTACTCACACGCCTCGCGACAACCCTTTTAAAAATCCAGCAACACGATTTTTAAACAGCTGGAAGGCAAGTATCGATTTCGCATTACCGGAGCCAGCAAGCGCATCAGATAGGAAGTTGAAGGCATCCGTTACTGCTATCGCCTCCAGCCATCAATCCAGTCTCCGGACGTTAGAGACTTCCACAAAATCCAGAATGGAAGTTTTTGTCGACGACAGATAACCTACAAACGCATTATCAGGTTTATTAGACGGCGTATGAGCAGACTACAAAATTGAATTAATGGTCAAAATTAATTAATGTTTTATAATCTGAGTTTAAAACGTGACTTTAGATTGTTTAAGTCTTACTGGACTGTAGTGGTAGATCAACTAAGTAATAAAGATTGAATTGGCATTTATGAGCAAATACTATGCTAAAAGTTGTATTAATAGTTAATTTTTTTGATCGAAAAGGACGTGTAAAATGTATGAACAGTGATAGTAATAGTATGATCTGGCAGATACTAACCTCGTCTTTGCATCGTGACCGGTATTTTGTAATTCAGTTTTGTAAATCATGAATCGTCGGACAACCATCGTTTTTAAAAGAAAATACAAACATAAACCAAGCGCTTGGATAAGTTTCCAATTTTACAGCTTGATTGGTGGATTTTGCTGAAGTATGTATGCTCAACCAATCAGAGCGCAACTTGAAAACATACTATAAACATGATTTATAGGAATATTTAAGGCACCCATTACACCATTTAATTTATTGGTTTAAACCACGCTAGTTAGGTTCCAGTTTTTGCATTTCCTTAACATTGTTTTTTTTATTTTGTATATAGTAACATTTTTCTAAGCTTCCTCATATTAGTTGTTTCACTGGGTTGTATGTACGTACGTTACAAATATGTATAGTTCGTGATGCTGAGAACCTAAAGCGCCATCTAGCACTGATGGTGTCACAAAAGATCAGACATAGTGCAGTGATTTGTCGCTCTGTCCGGCCCAAACGATAAGTTAATTCATTTTAATTCGAATTACACATGGTAAAGTATATATGAAAATGATTAGGGTTTTGTAGTCACCAACACGCATTTGGTAAGCGAGACAAAAGATTATAATTATATATTTACAAAAAAATCTAATTGTAGATAGCGATGAGTTGATTTCAATATGCAGGCCTATGCCTAGCAATCGAGTTGCGTTGCGAATTAGAGAATAAAGGGCTCGAACTTGAGGGTAACCGCAGAAAGCGACCGAATAAGATTACGCAAGGTTTGCTTTACTCATGATTGGATGTCGACTGAACTGACTGACCCGTCGCGGCCCCGGCTGCTCTTATCTGCCAGGATGGCACGATAATATCGAGGCTACATGCATTTGTAAAGCTCGTAAACTTTAAAGGCCACTAAACATAACTGCGTCGGCCATTAGTGAGGTTAATCTACAGCACTACACTAATTAGGATTTCTGTTAGGTTTTATGAGCAAGCAGTTAGTTAATTATTGACCTATTCGCTACAGTTTTCACTGCTAACATAACTATAAAATAGGTAGTTTAAATGAGCGTTTTGGATGAGGACGTAAATTAACTATCATGATTTTAATGCATTTATTCATAATATCAGAATGATATAATTAAATTATCTATTTAAAATAAAATAAAAAACAATTCATTCTCAATTTTTCTTCTTATTCTAATAGACGAACCATATTTGGAGCGACTTACAGCGCTAGATTAGACGCAACGGGCCGCGGGTTCGAATCCCGCACCAGCAACGCTCTGCTGGTAAAACGGAAGTTTGCATTAGTGGTACCTTCTTTGTTTCTAGTTCCTAATTTGTAGCAATACGAGACAGCTGGGGAGCACCTTAGAGTTTTTGGCATTCGTTAGATACGAGTAGTTCATAATGTTCATATAAGTTGGCAAATAACCCCGAACACAAAAAAATCAAAGTAGGGTTTCTGACCAATTGAACTACGAAAGCTCGTCGTCTATCAAGTTCGGAGAAAATACACTAAGTTTATGGAATAATACACACATCAAAAGTGTCAAGGGATCAACATATATTTTTGCAATAACTTTTCTCCTGATTGATATTAATTAAAATTTTCTTTAAGGATTCATCAAATAAAGTGTTTTCGTTTGTCTACAGTAACGATAAACCAAGTCACCTTTGCATTAATAAAGAAATTTGCCATTTTCCTAATAAAGGGATTTTTGACATTTGAACCACTAACATTAAAGTTCGAAAAAAAGACTGAAATGACAGTTTTCTTTAAAATTTTATTGGGTAACTTATACAATTAATAATCCGTGTTTCTACCGCGAACACTAACAACACAAGAACATCGGTTTGGCATACTCAAAATGAGTTCATCCAAATCACACTGTGGAATGGCCGCCCATGTTCGTTGCAACAACAAAAAAAGGTCTTCTTGCGACTGGATACCCTCCATATTCGGCAGAGCTCTTCTCTGTAGCATATCCCATGCACGCTCAATCGGGTTCAAGTCTGGCGACTGAGCAGGCCAGGGCATGACATTGATGTTAGCTGCGGCGAGAGTCTGTCTTACAACTCTTGCGGTGTGCGGTCGTGCATTATCATGCATTAACTGAAATAAGGGACCGATTTGCACTTGTAGAGGAACGATGACGTCTGATACAATCGTCTCAGCATAAATTTGAGCGTTGAGGTTGCCTCTGATCCAAATCAACTCAGTTCTTCCGCCGATCCAAATACCCGCCCATACCATGATGGTTCCACCACTATAAGGATGGACTTCCTGGCAGGATTTTAATGTTTAAATGACGCTGTTGGCGTCCAGGGGTTCTCCAGTGTCGTATACGTCTTGTATCCGGTCTCATACCAAAACGAGACTCATCAGAAAAGCACACGAAACGCCATTGTTCTTCTGCCCAATTTCTGTGTTCAAGAGCCCATTGATATCGAATCCTACGATTGTGCATTGCTATAGGTGGTACCCTTAGCGGTCTTCGGGAATGAAGGTTCACTTCATGCAAGCGGTTTCTGACTGTTTGGTCGCTAATTAAGTTCCCTGAAGAGTGATGAAGCCTCACGGCTAACATCATGGCGGTTATTGTTGGAGCTCTTCGAGTAGTGGTTTGAATGTATCGGTCTTGTCTCCGTGTGGTGCAGCGATACCGTCCTCCATGGCGCTCAGCCACGGTACCAGTGCTTCGGTAACGTGTCCAAAGTCGACTGATAACACTCTGACTTGTATTCAGAGCTAAAGCCACAGTACGTTGCCGGGAACCAGCTTCTATCATTCCCACGGCTCTGAGCATTTCTTCCCTGCTTAAATGACGTCGCCGCTCCATAATAACGTTGGTTTTAATCAGTAGTAGGGAAACAGTAGCACTAATAATGTCTTCAATGCGTTGTATGGTTTGATTTTCATCTTTTACTCGAATTTGATTGACAGTTCCTGTTTCAAATTATGAAATGCACCAAAAAGGATCCATATAAATTTATAAAATCATAAATTTATTACAAAGCCACATCTCAATCTCAAGAAATCCGCATAAAAATGCTTGATCCCTAGACACTTTTGATGTGTGTATTATCGGAGTCGAAAATATTTGGGTCATAGTTTGAACGTATATTGAAATTAAATTATTTTGGCTTCTCTCAATTTTTCTGTGATCTATTTAGTTTTCAAAGAAACCAACGTGATTGAAGACAGTTTTCAGCTACGTTCGTGATATAATCGTAAAAAAAAAACTTATCTAACTTATATAAAAGTGAAACGTCACGAAATCAGAAACTACAAGTGCTAGGAGTTTAAAATTTTGCATAGGGGTTCTTTTTAGGACGTAGGTACTCACTAAGACGGGATTTTGCGAATCAAGTATCGTAGGTCGCAAAAATCCTGTATATCATAAAAATTAAGTTCACGCGAGCGAAGCAGCGCGCGGAAAGGTTTTATAATTATTATGTCAATGTCACTCTACAAATATACGACGTGAAATAGGGGGTAGTCAAAAAGTGCAAAAATACAGTATAAAAACATTGATGATTGAAGAATTGCAGCTTTTACCTTTTTTTCGCGATGGAAAATATCTCAGTTCCAGTTTTTATTGAAATGATCTTAGAGCTTTGAAATAAACTTTTCATCGTTCACTACTAACTTTTGTTGCTGGCTGGTTATTATTTTGAACCTTAGCTAAGTGATATGTTCAAGTCATAAACAGGCAGGTTAGGAAACGACTGTCTCCCACGTCACACCTCGAGAATGGTTAGTATATTCAGACGAATAGCAAGTCACGTGCTCACGTGTGAGATCCCACGTGCGGATGTGAGCGCGGGTCTTACATGACTAATGCTTGTTTGCGTATATCATATCTTTGGCACTGACAGTGATATGTCATTTTAGGAACGGTTTGCAAACTCAAAGTTAAAATTTCACATAAATCTGTCAACTTATGCATGCGTAACTCTGTAGGACGCCCACCACGAGCTGCCACTTTAAATTTACGTCATCGTCCGCGTAAAAAAATGTATTGGGGTATGACATGACATGACACGAATATGGGTCCCTTCAAGACAAGAGTGAATAGGCATTTACTAGGCAGACATGTACCATCATAGATCGCATCGTCACTTACCATCAGGTGCGATTGCGATCAAATGACTGTCTAGACCGATATATTAAAAAACAAAAGCATATAAGCAGCGGTCTAATTTTTTTTTATGTAGTTATCGGTAGAAGAAACCTGTTATCTGACTATAGGCCCCATAAGAAGGCTCTAGGTGACTCAATGAGCTATGTAGAAAGCTATGTTCGGTACTAAGAGCTACGTTATTCATTAAGGCCAGTGAGTAAGTTAAAGTGCCAGTGCGCAGCGCAAAACTTATGGCTGTTGGGTTAAATAAGTTCTCGAATAGAGGCTACCGTAGCGTAGGACCTTCCACCCGCATAGTGGAAGGACGAACTGAAAATGGTTGATGCAGGCCTTCCAATCGGCTCCCTCCCATGAGCCTTCGCTTTGTCGTGGCGGGAGGGCTTAGCACTGGTGGCAGGTGGAACCACCGGGAACCTAAGAGGGCTCAGGCATGGCAGTGCGGTGGATTTCCCACCTACCCACTGCCTGCCGCCGGGCGTGCTGGTGGCATGGTGCCTACCACTGCCAGCCCAAAGGCGCAGCGCCTTAGGGCGCGAAGTGGGGCTGCGGTGCACAACCGTTTGGAGGGGGTCAGTGATCCACGGCTGGCCCCCCCTGTGCACTGCGGCTCAGCGGGGCCGCACCGCCAGATGCGGCAGCGGATCCACCTTTTAGGTGGATCGTGGTTGCGGACCTAGTAGGATCTGCGTACGGTGGGAGCCAGCGGGCTTGAGTACGGGGGTGCTTTTGCCCGTAATGCACGGCTTTCACCGCGACTGCGGAAGTACCTGTGGGCTCCAGGTGCTTCCATGGCCTCCCCCTTTATTGGGGGGTTGGCTGGAGAGGGCCCCAATACGGGGAAGCAAGTAATAGCTGTTACATAAAAATAACATTTCTAAAATCCTTGTAATTATTATATTACACAAAATGTTGACTGTGTACTGCACTGTGGATTCAAGTTTTGATTAACCACCAACAGTCACATCACGGTATGATAAGTACCGTGGTCACAAGTACATTATCCCTGCATTATCGAACAACCATCACGCCATACATACAATACGATTGTACATAATTAACACATCAGCAACACGTAACGCATATCGATTCGGCAGTGCCGCCGAGCGCCACAATAGTTGCTACATGCCACTGACAGGAGCTGAAGCTAATCAACCGTTGGTAGTTAAATGAGTCGGTCTTTGATGTTAATTGCTGGCCGGCACTGTATTTCAATTCATGCCTTCTGAATTTATTACAGAATTTACAGACTTGATTTTCACCAAAACTTATTTGTTGAAATTCTTAACTGTGATCCTTATGTGATCCGGCTGGAACTAAATAAATCTAAACGTGGCAAAATTAATTAATAAAATAATTTTGATGATGATTCATTTTAAAACAGTTTTTATGTTTCTCGTTATGTGATTGAATTCCTAAAATACTCAATAAAGATTCATTCGTACAGTTCAGGATACATTTCATTCACATCTTAATTAGATTTAAACACATTGTTAAAAATAACAGTTGTAGCTAAATATTAAAGAAAGAGATTTGAACTGATAATGTGAAAATCACTTAAATATTTACATTACTAAAACAAATATTAAGTAACACTTCGAAAAATAAAATTAAAAAAATACGTTAAAATAAATATTTACAGTGAATAAACATCTTCTAAAATTGGTTCTTGTGCCATTGACCCCAGGACGCTGACAGCGTTACCGCGCTGGATAAAGTAATAAAGTAATCATCATATCAATCATAGTAATCATTTCATTTAAAAATACTTTAATTATAATAAATCATGTATAAATCATGTATGTTATAGTTTTACATGCTGTAGTCAAATAAACAGTGCAGAAGCGAGCGCTTGCATTCGTATCGTACCTAGTAACGTAAATTCGACAACTCTTTAGCCAATTATGATGCAATACGTGACGCAGAAATAACATAAAATCTTACGAGGACATACCTGACTTACTATTACGATTGTTTTCTACTTCTTAAGATGAATTTTTCGGATTGATTCAAACACTCATACCAATATTTTCATATAATGAGTAATATCTAGCAAGGAATCCCTCGAGCAGTATTTTCTTTTCCACTATATGAAATTCTCTGAAAGTTCTCGAGATAAGCTCTTACTATCGCTCGACTTCGCATTTCTATCTATTTCTTATAAGTTCCTATATCAACGGGAAGCCGACACGTCGCGTCGCAGCGAGGCAGCCCAATCTGTCGCGCTACCAAGTCAAATGTAAAAGATCAGTGGATAAAGAAATGCATATTCTTCATTGCATACTAAAAAGCTGCTTTACAGATGGATAGTACAATATACATGTCATGATGATGTATAATTTTGGTGGTTTTATTACTTAAAGCGGAACGGTTAAAAATATTTAGACTTAATTGTTCGTTTCTTCGTCAAATGTACATTGAAGAATATTATTTATAATTCAGAGTGCCGAGTGCAAGTTGCAGTGAGAGAAGTGAATGACTTCACCATCGCGTTTTGCGAGCACGTAAATGTCAATTAGTATGGAATCGAGTCAGCGCCATCTAGCGGCGAATTCATGCAACATTAAGGCCGCTAGATGGCGCTTACTCGATGCCATACAAATTCGCGTTCTTTTTCTCACGTCTACCGCGAGTTGCCTCTATAAATTTACTTCATCGTTCGCGTAAAAAATTGTTTTGGGATTTGACATTGTCATTCATGTCATGTCAAATCCCAATACCATTTTTTTACAAAAACGATAACGTAAATTTAAAGTGGCAACTCGTGGTAGACGTACTATCGTCAGAACCACACTTGACACTTTAAACCACAGGAAGATTCCTCGTGAGATTAAAGATAGTCTGTGTTCCTTCTGACCTAAAACAGGTTCCTAAATTCATCCTTGCGTTGCAGTTAATCGACTCTTTAGTGCCATTTTAAATTCCAGTTGGAACTAAAAAACGGTACCTTGATGCGATTGTTACGTTATGCTACCGCTTTTAGTGCCATTTTGACTCAAAAAAAACGCTGTACGAAATCCCAATACAAATACTTTACACGAACGTCAACGCAAATGTGAAGTGGCAACTCATGGTAGACGTACCGGCTTGTAAGAGAACCCTTTTCATTAATTCCCTTATTCAGCTTCTGGATGGAAACAAACTGCGCTATTGACTTGAAATTAAACTCAAGATGAACGATGTCAAGACATCCTCTTCTCATAGGAGTGGGGTCGGACAGAACAGCTGACAGATAGCCCCCTTTGTCTAAGATACCTTATTACTTATACGGCTCCGGTAACATCTCTAAAACAGATTTGGTTTATTGGGATCGTTTCATTTCATTTCATTTCATTTCATTTATTCAAATACAACATACATTGTGTGTGAATGCACATTTAAAAACAATAATATCATTAACAATAGAACAATTATTAATTAAAAGGTTAGTAGTTAACGGTTTAGAATTAGATTAAATTGGGATAAAAAACAATGTTAAAAAAATCAAAACATAAAACATTCCGAAACAAATAACAAAAATAAAACAACAATAACAATAGCCTACAACTCCGCCACGCTATACAAACATTTTTCCAAAAGAAACGATGTGAGGGTATTTTTAAAACTTGAATAGTAAACTGAACTTTTTATGTCAACTGGTAATCTGATAAACAGTTTGATCGTCTGATAGTGCGCGCAATGTTTAACTATGTCAAGATTAGGCCTTAACACACTTTTTAAGTCTTTTCTTCTCGTATTCTCTCTTTTCTGTCTCTCATTCTCTGTCTAATACTGACTAATGTATTTGGCAAAATTACATAAGACTACAAGAACGTATAGGGACGTGCCGTTAGTAAATTTAGCTTTCTAAAATGTTCTCGACACGATTCCTGCTGCTTTATACGGACAATTACCCTAATTGCTCGTTTTTGCCGTATAAAAGCTCGTTTAATGTTATAGATCTAGCTACCCCCCCAAAATCCTATACTATACCTTAACCTAGCTTCAACAAGTGCAAAGTTTAGAACAATCTTCGAGTAAGTGTACTTAACCAAAACGTCCAAATAATTATTTCATGTGGTAATAAAATAACGTTAAAGTAACTACAAAGGTTCTATACAATAAAGAAAGATTTTGATTTGTTGTATTAAATAGGCTCTGAAACTTCTGGGCCAATTTTAAAAATTCTCTCACCAATATAAACTCGATGGAGAGGCTTTTAGTACATGGCTATACTGAGGGGAAAAGAGCACAAGGCTGCTCTCAGACTCGCTGGATTGACCTTATTATAAAATCGACGCAGTCAACCGCAGTACAGTGTACTCGCAACGCACAAAGTCGACAAAAGTGGAGAGGCATCGCGCGACGTGCGGCTGCCATAGAAGCCAACGCTGGCTTCTATGGCAGCCCTCGACGGCGAGCCGCAACCCTGTCCAGCAGCAGCCACGACCACTCTGCCAAGAGTGCTCGACTAAAAGAAGATCACCAATATAAAGCTTTTTTTTATTTATTGGCCGTCAAGATGACTGACCTCATACCGGACCTGACCTGATGGAAAGCGGTCGTGAGGTCCACATATGAGGCTGACAAGCACAGTACCGCAAAGCAATCAATGAGCTGGTCATACACATCCTGAAGGCCTGTATAAATGCATTTTCACTCCCCGCTTGATACCCCGGGACTGTAAGAAGAAGGGAACACATGCGCTGGAAGAGCGTTCCACGTCTGAATGGTTCGACAAAGAAAAGAGTCACCGAACGTTTTCGGGCGTGGGAACAAATGCTACAGTATCAGCGAGTGACATAGGCAATTATTTTCAAGCCATATCTACGCGGGCGAAGCCGTTGACGGGCAGCGAGTCCCTAATAAACAGCGATATTATTCACGTAAGTGTACATTTGTCAGAGCTCATTATCGAGACTAGGGCACAATCTAGGATAAAACGTGTCACCCCAATAATCCCAGTAACCCCGACGTAATTTACATGTAGCTACAAGTTACCTAACGTTTTCGCGGCTGGTGATATCGGATTAAACCCGTGAATGTCATCGCGTGGCGTTGAGCTAAAACCAATATAGGCTTGGGGCGTCTAGACTCATTTTATAGCAACATTTTTGCGACAACTGTAATAAATAGCAGATTCCTTGCACGAGCATGTTTGTCTGTGATCTTGTATTGAAAAAAAACTGTCGGTAGCAAACGAGCCTGAGATTCGCGTGATGGTTAGCAGTCACAATGATGGTTCTCTACGTCGCCCTGCTATTCGGATGGTACATAGCGCAAAGAACGTTGGAAGAAAATAGCTGTTGGTGCAGAAAATTTATATAATAGTTCTGATAACGATCACACTAGCAATCTATAAGTAAAACCAAAATATATCTACTCTACTGTTCAACTTAGCAGTAGGTAGACGTCTTCTGGCTGCAAGTTTTATCATAATGCATTAGTTATATTAATGATTCTCAATGCTATTTAAGCTTACACAACTGTCACAAAAGAGATGACTATATCAAAATGCAAACCATCGCTATTTCAATAACAATAACCGAATGAATATCTCACAAAGCGGATGTGCAGCGGAACGCGGCAGTGCACCCCATTTAGTAGAATTGCGCCGCCATTTCACGGGCATTGAGCAAACGCCGTACACGCTTTAATTAAACGGGCAGCTACACTGCGAGTATTAAAATAAATACCGTAATGTTTCCCTTTTAACGTTAACTTTTCTATCGAACATTGTTGTTGTAAAAATTATTCAATATAAAAATAGCTTCTTTTCACAGTTTTTTATGGTCTTGTCAAGTTTTCTTGAACCGCTGAAGTGTTGACAAAAGTGGTGGTATTGAAATAGCTCACCGTGAGCCATCGTCTAAATACGGATAATAAAGCACTGTAAAAAATTCTAAGCTATTTGTAGTACTTCCGAATACTTTGTACAGATGTGCTCGTCCAACCAAATAGTTTTTTTTACATACATGTTAAATACAGAATCGATCCGAGCAAACCTTTGCAATAGACAAGGGCATTAACTACTGCGCCTATTGGCCAGTAAAGTAAATCGTAGTCACTAATTCACAACGCATTGTACAAAGGTGATAGCCGAAGTTCACACTCTAACTATGGTTAACTTTACTATCCACCTACGGCTTGACTTATGCCTTAATCAATGAAAAAAATATAGTAAGTAGTGACAACCAATGATGCGAAAGCCTGTGAATAGGTGGTGGTGCAACCAACCTGCATCACTTGCTTGGTGTAAATTTTCAAAACCGTAAATCTTAACAATAGTACCCATAATACCCAAGGTATATTTCAAAAAACCCAAATTTACACTGTACCCGAATTGGATTTCAACCTATGGCGTCTGGATTTCAAAGCACTTGGCCACGGAGGCGTTAATCCTAATATTTTATTCAAAGTATTTTGCACAGATTTGTCACCACCTTCAATATAAGATCATACCTAAACAAAATGAGGGTGACACAAGACACCAACGGCATTGTAATCCGAAGTTCAAACAGAGATTTAACCCGCAATGAATTCCTCGAACAATGTTTTGTGTTCTTTCGGTAAAGTCAACCATTGCGCCCTCTCGAGTGTTATTGACGCTTTCTATTTTGGAATTCATTCTTTATTCGCCAAGCAAATACGGTGCTAAATAGTAGAGTACAAGTTAAAGTAAGTTGGAAATTTTTCAGGGCATTGTGATAAAATAATACTTTTCGGGATATCCATTTTCATTAAATATTCCAACAGCACAACTTCCTACGAGAATACTTAAAAAAAATAATGCTGTTCGATGATAAGTGCTTAACTTAAAAATTATTTGGATATCTATTAAGATTATTTGTTACAAGTAACCAACCACCAAGGACCACGTTAAGTTTTTGTATAGAAAATCCGAAAAGATTCCCAAAATATTTCGTTTTTAGGAAAAACTGATCTTCCTGTTTCCAATGGGATTTATTTTAAGCTCATTGAAAATTCGACGAACGATCAGACAATTATACAAAATTTCAACAGAAACATGTCTTTATTTTGTTGGTTATTGGTTGATATACACACATCAAAAGTGTATAGGGATCAAGCATTTTTATGCGGATTTCTTGAGATTGAGATGTGGCTTTGTAATAAATGTATGATTTTATAAATTTATATGGATCCTTTTTGTTGCATTTCATAATTTGAAACAGGAACTGTCAATCCAATTCGAGTAAAAGATGAAAATCAGCTGTCAATATTTTCCCTATAAAAACATACAACGCATTGAAGACATTATTAGTGCTACTGTTTCCCTACTACTGATTAAAACCAACGTTATTATGGAGCGGCGACGTCATTTAAGCAGGGAAGAAATGCTCAGAGCCGTGGGAATAATAGAAGCTGGTTCCCGGCAACGTACTGTGGCTTTAGCTCTGAATACAAGTCAGAGTGTTATCAGATGACTTTGGACACGTTACCGAAGCACTGGTACCGTGGCTGAGCGCCATGGAGGACGGTATCGCTGCACCACACGGAGACAAGACCGATACATTCAAATCACAACTCGAAGAGCTCCAACAATAACCGCCATGATGTTAGCCGTGAGGCTTCATCACTCTTCAGGGAACTTAATTAGCGACCAAACAGTCAGAAACCGCTTGCATGAAGTGAACCTTCATTCCCGAAGACCGCTAAGAGTCTCGTTTTGGTATGAGACCGGATACAAGACGTATACGACACTGGAGAACCCCTGGACGCCAACAGCGTCATTTAAACATTAAAATCCTGCCAGGAAGTCCATCCTTATAGTGGTGGAACCATCATGGTATGGGCGGGTATTTGGATCGGCGGAAGAACTGAGTTGATTTGGATCAGAGGCAACCTCAACGCTCAAATTTATGCTGAGACGATTGTATCAGACGTCATCGTTCCTCTACAAGTGCAAATCGGTCCCTTATTTCAGTTAATGCATGATAATGCACGACCGCACACCGCAAGAGTTGTAAGACAGACTCTCGCCGCAGCTAACATCAATGTCCTGCCCTGGCCTGCTCAGTCGCCAGACTTGAACCCGATTGAGCATGCATGGGATATGCTACAGAGAAGAGCTCTGCCGAATATGTAGGGTATTTTTTTGTTGTTGCAACGAACATGGGCGGCCATTCCACAGCGTGATTTGGATGAACTCATTTTGAGTATGCCAAACCGATGTTCTTGTGTTGTTAGTGTTCGCGGTAGAAACACGGATTATTAATTGTTTAAGTTACCCAATAAAATTTTAAAGAAAACTGTTATTTCAGTCTTTTTTTCGAACTTTAATGTTAGTGGTTCAAATGTCAAAAATCCCTTTATTAGGAAAATGGCAAATTTCTTTATTAATGCAAAGGTGACTTGGTTTATCGTTACTGTAGACAAACGAAAACACTTTATTTGATGAATCCTTAAAGAAAATTTTAATTAATATCAATCAGGAGAAAAGTTATTGCAAAAATATATGTTGATCCCTAGACACTTTTGATGTGTGTATTAGTAAATTTCGTGAAATCTATTTAACATAAAAATGTGCTCTACTCTCACTGACCTAATAATAAAAGTATAATCCTTAAAAGCAAGATATTGTAATATATAGAATCTCTGATTTGAATATAGCACATAATAAAGTTGTCTGTGGTGTTCGTTCGAATATGATGAAAGGGAGTATCCCTATTAAAATGTTACCAATGAAAATAATTCTAAGATTTTTAATCTTTAATGAATTTATGATGAATTTTAGCTTTACTGCTGCACCGTTTCGGATTAGCTTGCCTAAGGGCGCCCAATTTTAGAGCACGGGCCTCGACTAACGGCATTGTAGAGCACAAATGTTTTGCCGAGAAAAGCGACTTAGATGAAATGTAACGCGAACCGGTTGAATAAATAATGGTTATAAAAGTGGCAGACGGTAATTTCAAAGCAGCTTCGAGATGCTACAAGTGCTACGCCGTAGCAACTTACGGTCGACGCGAGTTGGTAGCGCTACGAGAGCGCTGTGCCGGGAGCCTCTACAAAAGAATAGTTTAGGAAACTCACAAATTTAATTTATAGCTTACTTTAAATACTCCTTTACAACAAAGTAGAAGGCTAAAATTTCATCTATCTCCTTTGCCAAGCTAGAGAGAAAGAATAATTTGTACTGATTCCGTATTTTATTTTCCTCTAAACCTAACGGCAAGTAATAGTTCATGTAATTGACCCGTACTACTTGCACAACAGCACATCATCAAAGCTCGACCATAATTTTTATAGGATACCCAATACATTATGAATATCTTTTATACCTACATTTCAGAGTTATAATATATATATTATATCCAGATAAACTTTACTGCACAAATACGAGTAAGTAAACGCGTTATTGCTAAAAAGCGATCTCCCAGCACCCTCTTTTTATGGTTCATAATAACAATTGTGTTGTTTTTTATTTTTACGCGAACACTACACATTGAAATAAAACAACTTTAGGGATTCTACTGAATACAAAATTAATTTTTTTTTTCTAACCCCAAAAAATAAAAATTCCACGAGTAGAATCCGTAAATTTGTTAACAATTGTGTTATGCAGCACGTAGTTCTAAAGTTTTTTATTTTGTTAGAACCATTTATTTTTTTGAATGTCTCCAGTTAGTAGTATTATGCAGAAAGTTCGTGTCGCTAATTGGATTTCGCTTTTGAATGAGTTTGTTCACCAAGCGAGTTCAAAGTGCTTCGTGCCATGTCCGACGTTCCGTACAGTCGTATCAAAACAAAACCTTGTTAAGAATAATTAGGTCTCCGAGACTCATAGTGCAGATTCTGTCTACTATAAGGTCAGACATCTGCAGCGTTAGACCTCCCATGAATTATCATCATAAAAAATCTTTAAAAGAAAGCTTATGGTCACTCAACATTCTATGGAGAAGACTATGCTTGATATTTTACGAGATCATTGGATCAGTCATAATGAGAATCGTAGAAGAACTATTTGAATGGGCAGTCTTTACCATATTTAACTTTGAAATATTCTAGACAACCTTTTTATTCATATACCTAAGTCTAATGGGTCTGATAGCTACATTTACATGAATAAAGATATAATGTGGTATGCTAACACAACTAATGGGAGTTATAAACTACTTCAAAAGTCATCGCTAACTAACATAGGTTATAATCTTATTACCCTTGAAGTTTCATAAGCTACAAATGTTACGCAGTATCACCCATAGTTTTAAACTCAGCTCCTTAAGGTCGGTTATGAATGATCCCGTCTATTACGCCGTGAGCCGAAGTAGAATGTACGTTTGATTTCCACCCGCACTAACATCTGTGCGACGCAAATTTTTGTTTGATAAGTATTTAAATTAATAATAAATTTAAAACACGTACACGTTCTAATAAGTTTGCGGTTATTGAGACGTGTGTTAAAGTTTTCAAGAGTTTAGACTCAGTACGTCTACCACGAGTTGCCACTTTAAATTTATTATTATCGTTCGCGTACAAAAATTTGTATTGGGATTTGACATGACATGACATGACAGAGTCAAATCCCAATAGATTTTTTTACACGAACGATAACGTAAATTTAAAGTGTCAACTCGTGGTAGACGTACTAGTCCGTATCAGCCGTTTACTAGTGAGAGGGGATTTAAGGGACACTATCAAAACAGCAATAACAATATTTTAATAACATCACCAAATTAATACCGACAATTACGACCTTACAAAACTCTCATTTGAACAGTTATATCTTAAAGGAGCTTTCTGTCAAGTGTGTTAGTGGAATTCATGCATATAAAGTAGAAATAACAAGCTCAAAAGGTAAAATGGAAGCCCAAATGCATCAACAAAACTACATCATCTTAAATTACATTAATTCGTGCATCATAAGTTTGTGTACCACACTCACGTAGGTAAACCAAAACGTGTGCTAACATTAATATAATGTAAAACAAGGTACGGTGAATGTTGCAAAAGTATTCGTATATTCAAATACCTACAGTGCGACGCCGTAGCCAGTCCAACTTTTGATGGAAGTTCCAACTTACATTTTGTAAGTTGTGTAGTCGGACTTACTAGCACTTTACAGATATTCATTGAAATTGATAACGCGATTGTACGTATAGTAATATACGTACAATCGCGTGTTACAAAGGAGTGCCAAAACGAACACATTTTCAGCTAGGTGAAGACATTGTCAATGCAAGCGCAAACTTGAAGACGAGCTACAAGTGCTACGTCGTAGCAAGACCAACTTCTGGCGGGTTCGTAGCACTTTCTGAGAATACAATGTATTCTGTATTCAGTTATAGCTGCACAGTTTGCGAACATGAAAGGAGTTTGTGTACGTTCGCGGGTAGCTCAAGATGGCTCTGTGCACACACATTAGCCGGTTGACCTCCCTAACTACAGAAGGCACTTCGCCGCGAAGGGTTGCTAAAAACTAAATTATTTGCTTCAGTTGCAAGCGATGAGATTTTATGAGACTATAATTCACGGTAATAAAGTCCCATCATAAAAGAAGATTAACTTGCACAAAATTTCAGTTGTCTAATCTAAAATAGAATTCGTTATACTGTCACCACTGTTCTTAAGTTAAACAAATTAAAAACTATACATGTCAGTCCCGTCACTTCTCTTCGCGGGATTTGGTTGTTTTGCAGAATGTAGAACTCGATTCAAGTCTTCACTGAAATATTCCCCAATGACAACACGTAGCCACACATCCATTATGCCGAGGCAGACGCCTCACCACCGAACAGCCGACGAGTTTAGCCGTTGTAATGGAAGTTCGATGTATTGTCGACGAGCATTTGAAATTCAAAATCCTGGCGTGTATTCAATATAAGGCAATCCCTCCATTTTACGTCACTGTCAATAGCTACCTAACGAACATTCGGTTTATAGCGTTACCGCAAAAGTATTCCCTTTTTGAACTCCAATTCGACGAGAATCTATTGAGAATTTTTAGTGAAGGCTCGATGTAGTGTTTTTTAATGGGCTTCGTTTGAAATTCTGTTTTTAACGGAGTGAACACATGTTACTTGAGTACTTGAAAAATAATGAGCGTATTCTTTGAAAACATTCTATAATACGTTTCGCCTTCCCTCCCCTTCTGCTGTAAAAATATTTCCTTTATTCAGATGGGTGAAGCACCTTCATTTAAAATGCGACTGGAAATAATTAAAGTTTTTGCAGCATGTTAAATATTAACAACGCTTTAGTTCCTTCTCGTTTTTCAGTCTTAGATTCAAAAGGGTAATAAAATCTCATCGGGTGTTGAATTTTTTATCGTTGAGGTAAATTGCGGATAAAATATTACGATGCTCCCACCCAATCAATTCCATGACCACAGAGTAGCAGCTTTGGAGTAGGTTACTTTGTAATAATAGAAAGACAGCGTACGGAAGTGTCATTGTAAGTCCTTTGTATCCCGGCTACGAATGCTCGGGAAACGGCGGGAACTCGTATACCCACCCACTGCCATTCAAGTTAAATATAAATAAGTCCACGTACAACAGACACCGCTCACGTGACAACAATGTAACAAATAGGTGCTATGGATACGTTATTATATAATTTAAGAACCTAATAAAGTAAAGTAAAGTAAAAGTAAAAAATATCTTTATTCATATAGACTTATAAAAAGTAGATACTTATGACAAGTCATATAGTTACAAAAAAAAATTATAGCATAAATATACTAAAATAAACTTACATAAAATAATACTATGATAGTAAATATCATAATTAAACATAATGTGACTCTACCACCGGTTCGGAGGTTGTTTCCGATCGAGAAGACTCCGGCAAGAAACTCGATGGTTACTCTTTTCAATCTTGTTTCTTAACACAAAAATTTAATTGACAGAGTAAATAACAAAAAAGTGTGCAGAGGAGCAGATTATACCTAAGATGACCACAAATTCTTATCATTTAAGAAATCCTCAACACTATAATAACCTCGCTTCATTAACTTAGCTTTAATTTGTGACTTAAACTGGTAAAGAGGCAGTTCAACAAGAGTTTGCGGAATCTTATTAAAATATTTAACACATTGACCAACAAATGATTTTCCTACCTTATGCAGTCTTAGACTGGGAGTTACGAGCTTATTTTTATTTCTAGTATTGAGTTTACGAACATCACTGTTTTTCTTGAAGAGATGCAAGTTTTTACGGACATGTACTACATTATCATAAATAAATTGAGAGTTCACCGTTAAAATATCTATCTCTTTGAATACTTCACGAAGCGAGTCGCGTGGTCTAAGGTTGTAAATGGAGCGGATGGCTCTTTTTTGAAGAATAAAGATGGTGTTGAGATCCGCTGCCGAGCCCCACAACTGTAGACCATACGACATAACACTGTGAAAATAACTGAAGTACACTAATCTTGCTGTTGCGATATCAGTCAGGAGCCTTATTTTTCTAACAGCATAAGCTGCCGAACTAAGTCTTCCTGCCAGGGCAGAAATATGCGGACCCCACTGTAACTTGGAATCGAGAGTAATTCCCAGAAATACAGTGGAATTCGCAATCTCTAATGGCTCGTTATTCATGTTTATAATGGTATCGACCTGTCTTACATTGGGCATAGAAAATTTAATACATTTAGTCTTCTTAGCATTAAGCAGTAAATTGTTACTCGTGAACTAATGCAGTACCTTAGAAAGAGTATTATTTACGTCGTCAAGCGCTTTGTTACTTCTATCTACGTTAAAAATTAGGTCTTTGATAAAATAAGGCAGGTCATTTATATAGATTAAAAACAGCAGAGGACCCAATATTGATCCCTGGGGCACGCCCATACGTATGGTGGCACCGGAAGAGTTCGTACCATTGATACTCACTTTTTGTATTCTATCAGTGAGGTAAGATTCTATAAGGCTAAGTGAAATATTTGAAACACCGTAATGCCTCAGCTTAATCAGTAAGATTTCATGATCTACGCAGTCAAATGCTTTTGATAAATCACAAAAAACTCCTATTGCATCTTGCTTGCTTTCCCACGCATCAAATATGTGTTTGATGAGCGCAACACCTGCATCGGTTGTATTCCTATATATCTGAGATAATCGAGAAGGTAGTAAGAAAATAGTACAAGTAAAAGAACTCACAGTCTAAATAACATTGAAGTACAATCACTTTTTGCAAATAGTTAGATTTTGTACGATTGTATCATTTATTAAATGTTGTAACATAACCGCATGTCGAAATTGTTACAAATAAATATATTTTCACATTTCTTAATTTAGTTTTATTAAGGCACCATAGGCGAGAAAAGTCACGAACTTAATTTACCGTTAATAATGCGATGTTATGGTATGCGTGTAGTCGTATTGCCCTATTCGGAGTAATGTTGTGTAATGAGCTACGAAGAAACAAAAGGCGCGTCGTGTGAGCAGTTTTCTTTGTGTTCCAAGCATGAATGAACACCAGGAAACGGCGGTAACGGAGCTACTGGCACACAAGTTAAATATAAATAAGTCCATGCACTCGTCTAAGAGAAAATAACGCAGGAATTTTTCTCGCCAACACTTTCCTTAAAGTTCGAAAATCGCTTTTTATGCGATAGCGTGGAGGGAGAAACAATGTAACCGAATGGGATCAGTGGTGCCAAACTCTGAATTTTAATTCTTCTCCAGCGCGGATAGTAATTTAGAATACTTTATATGTACCTTCGTTCAACAAATAGGACTACAAACGTTAAATGTTATTAGTAAATAGAACCTAATTATAACAACATCACAATTCGCAAGTAAGTAAGAAACAAATTAAAATACATAATTAGAACACAGTTTTTTTTCACTTTGCAATAAAACGCAAATAGAAAACCTATTTTACTGGCAATACGACGTCGCGTGATGTTAAGAAATAAAATTAGTACTCATGATGTACTTCTTACTCATGTAGATCTTATTTGCAGCTAAAATAATATTCAATTATTATGAACTCTACTCGACATACCACGGTACCATAAAGTGTATGCAGTTTCGAAAATAATATCCAGGGTTCCGCGGTCGGTTGTTCCTTCCTTTTTGGACTTCTCATCAAAACATATCAGAATTTTAACCATGTTCACACATCAATTTGCATGTTTAAACAGTAAAAAACATTTGAGAATTAGAACGCCGGTAGTAAAAACCTTATCAAAAATCTCAAAACCGCGTAAATCTTGGAGCACCAAGCCGAAAGGTTTACTTAAATTGTGAAATACTTTAAATTCATCACGTATCAAAGCATGCACCTATGCCAAACACGCAACAGTAAGATAGATGAGTTTAAGAGAAGACTTCCACGCGCGCCGTAATAGGGTATGTGAAGCCTAAAAACATCAGATTATATATGTACCCGCGCCCGACCCGCCATATTTCGAGCAGGTAACGAGCGGGCGTTAATGAATCGTCCTGCTGTACGTACTCGTACCTACCTAACTGAGATTTATGTAGATCTACACAACGAAGGTTCATATCAAACACATGGACGCCAAAACTAGTAACAGCACATTCTTGGATTGATTTTTAGAGTTCACACGTACCTAGGATACTTATCTTATGGATTTAGAGTTTTACTATTTCTCTGGATTCATATTAAAAATTAAAAACGAGTATTGGGTAGTTTTAGTATTGAAATGTGATAAATAGGGATGTTAAAGCCCAAGTCAAAATCGTAGTTCCGTCACACGCTGCAGTTTATTTTCATTAAAGCATTGAACTAATAAACAATTAAATAGATACTCTGTTAGTTCGTACATTATAAGAAAAATATGACCACTGATAATAATACAATGTGATATAAATAATAAATAAATAAATATCCCTGGACATTATTCCACACAGCGCCATCTAGCCCCAAAGTAAGCTAATTAAAGCTTGTGTTATGGGATACTAGACAACGGATAAACATACTTAAATACATTTTCTTTTGTAAATACATACTTATTATACATAGGAGACACCCAGACCAGTACAAACAGACATGTTCATGCACACAAATGTTTGTACTGTGCGGGGATCGAACCCGCGACCTCTGGTGTAGTAGCCAACTTCTTACCCATTACACCAAGTCGGTCGTCAATCGATATGATTTACCGGTAAAAACATAATCTGGCCTTTAATAAAAATAAGAATCAAAATGCTTTAGGCGAAAAACTCAGGTACTTTTCGAATACGTGAAACTGAGCATGGTTGATGTGAAAGAATAACATATGATTTCACTGAAGTAAACTGTCAGATTTTGTTTCAGATATTGTAGGTTTATTAAGTTCATTTTTACTACGTTATGAAATGTTACATGACTGCCTAAGTTACTATCAAATATCTCTATCTAGAATAGAAGGAGGACGTCTAGGTCCTAAATATAATATTGAATTTGTTCGAGTGATATGCAGATTGACGATCCAGGCAAACCAGGGCTAAAAACTGGTCTGACCCAAGGAAGGATATCTACCAGAGGCCTGACTACTAGGCCGCCAAAGCGTTGCTATTTCTGTTTTTGTATTTGTTAATATCAGAACAATATTATTTATATACACATTTTACAACTATAACCTACGTAGTGTCAACCGTTAATTAACTATCCGTTTGCAAGTGCGCGAAGAGGTTCGATACAAATATCGAGATCATTGATCGTCCAATCATGACGCACAGCGCGCCCGTCGGAGCGTCAGAAACTCATTAAGCCTGCAGTTACTGGTGACGAGTTCATTTTCGAAGGAACCAAGCCTACATCGAGTACAGTTAGGAGGTATTAGTATCGATATTCAAACTGCCTATAGTAAAAATAGTACCTCTAACTAACAAATGAATGGTACTCACTGAACGAAAGAAATGTAGGACAATCGCCTGCAAGAAACACTGAATACAGGCCTTTACATAACACAGAGCATACTATTTAGATCACACTTACAAAAAAGTGACTAGAACATGTACAGAGTGATTTATGCTATTTATGTTGGGATAGAGCAGCTTATTTTGTTTATGTTTACTAACTCGTTAAAGCGACTGTTCAAATTTGTTCTAGATTATTTAATACGTAAATCTTTATTGCATGTTAAGTAATTCAAGTTATTCAAGTTTATGGAACTTCTTAGGCTTAAAAATATATCTTATTACTCCATACTCTCGACGCGACGTCTACTCTGAACTTAAATTTTAGTTTATTACGGTTACTGGCTAATATCTATTCCAATATTTTGCATAAACTTTATACCAGTTGCGTTACGAAAATGAATATTCAACCTATCCTTCATTCATATTTATTAGTTGTACGAACAGTTACAACTGGGGAACTTTAATCAAATTGATGGAAACGTTAAACCGTTTCAGATTTGAAATAGCTTTGAACTCAAATTATTTCGATATACTTTCGATCGGTTATGTTATGGCTTTCTGTTGCAAGTAACGGTTTGTTCAGGTGTTATATTTTTAATTTTACAATCGTCGTGCAAGGGAGTCGTAATAAAAATGAGAAATGATTGCGTGTCGTGCCGCCTTCGAGCGGTCGGTTAGCGAGTGGCATACGGGACCCTAATGAATCACCCTGCACGCCAGGAAGCAAGAGGCCGATACAAACATCAGTAGTAGGTAGGTAGGGCGATCGTCCAATCAACTGCGGCGAGTTGGAGCGTCGGAAATCGACGGACGAGGACTCACGTAAGCGGCAAATACACACAGTAGCTTCTGTACAACTAGTGATGGGCGCAATCGACTTTTAATAGTTAATAGTTATGATTTTTGTAATCGATTAAAAACAAGCGATATGTCGCAGGAAAGAACAAAAAGAAAGTATACCTACATTCTACAAAATAAAGTCTTAGCAATAAATCAAACATGGTCAAATATACGGCAACCAAGGCATTTAAAAACGAACAAAACAAAATGCGTTCTCTTATGCTCAAATATGTTCTAAATTCTGTAGTCTTTGTTTCATAATTTTTCATACTTATCTACACATATTTTAATCATAGATTTTGAAGACGAGTTGTCAATTAATTTATCAATCGATTGGAACAAAATTTAACATACGGGGTAGTCAGAGAAAAGTGACCGAGCCGTCATGGTGAACGAAACACTCAGGAGCCCACTTTTCACCAATGGAATTAGAACCCAATCCGAGTTATTTTTTTTTACTAGATGTTTTCCATCACCGGAAAGTTAGTCGAAAATTTAACAATGAACACAAAGATGTGATTCTGCCCAGATTTGAACTCGGGACCACACGATCCACGATCTGAGTTGGGGTGCTGAACCTCTAGGCCAATACGCTAATGCAATAATACTAAACAATAGCTGTGACTGTTTTGTGATAGTTTCGTTACCATTGGAATTGAAAATTGTAATTTTGCTAGTTATAAATTATTCACAAACATATAATGGTATAGGATTTATTATTATTAATTTACGATTTCTCGGCATTCGAATCACATACACACAACGCTAATGAATATGGCTCAAATCCAATCAAGCGGCACTCTGTAATTATCGGATTTTATGTGTAACTACCTAGTACAACCTACGGTGCCTAAATGAAGACTTTTCAAACCAAAACAACACAGAAAAGTAATACACCTGATGAGTTTTTAATCCGCTTGGAAACTTTGAAAGTGTTCAGACCATTAACTGAAGTCTGAACAACTTTTCTTTTGAAAGTGGACTGAAATATGACACTCTAAATATAACGACTTTGTGATGAAATATAAAACTAGTCAAAGAAGATAAAAGATAGATAACTCATACTTAGAAATACTCACTTTTGACTGACCAGGGGCCGTTTTACCATCTCTTATAGCCAGTCAAGTTAATATCCTAAACTGAGCATAGCCAGCAATTTCCTGAATGATCTTTCATTTTCAGCCAGTCAGTGGTTACCTGTCAATAATGCAGGATGCTAGGCCAGATAATTACTGACGAAATTGCTCGCTACACTCGGTTTAGGATATTAACTTGACTGGCTTTAAGATATGGCCCCTGTTGGTGCAATAGTATTGAATGTGATCCAGAATGGATCAATTTGTTCGCAAATATAACTAAAGAGGCTTTTTGTTCTTCTTTTTACAGAGCTGGACATTGAGTATCGGGACACCCTGTAAAAAATACCACTGGTGTTAACTACTGAAACAAGGCGAGGAGGACACATTTACCAGCACCAAGAGCAGGCACAAGAGCGATGTTCGATGATCCTTCAATCAGTGACGTTTGACCGCGTCACAGCCGGAGCATCAGGAATTCGACAGGCGTTTAGAAACGTGAGTTAGTTCAATCGATAGACGATTAGCTTCACAAACGAGGGTACAGTATCTAAAGAGGCTCAAAATACCAATCATAGATTACTCATACTTAACCCATTAGCTGCCATGGGGTCACCGGGACCGGCAAACAATTATTGTTATACTACTCTGTCTGGTTTGGCGGCAGTTAATTAAGAGTACAGTGCCATGTCGCAATAACTTCATTTGAGTCCCTAGGATCAGGTTGAATGTATCTAGTTTCTATCTTTGTGAAAAGAACATCATTTAAATTCTTATATGAGATATCAAGAAGTTTATAAATTAACGACTGTGACAAGGCTTAACTCTGAAGCAATTTATTCTCCTACTCTATGCGCTTCTTTTTTTGAAGCTAATGATAAAGTTCAAAACGATTACTTTGCTTACATCGTGAAATACACTTGAAGAACTTGCCAGATCTTTTAGAGGTGTCGGTAGCTCAGGTAGAGCAGTCACCCTCTTTCGGAAGTCAATACCCGGCTGATACCTAAGACCAAGTTGAATATTTCAAGTTTCTATCTTTCTTAACTGCCACTTTTTTGCTGAATAATATTCTAAAAAGTCAGTTAAGTCAACAACAACAAACATAATGTTTTTACGAATTTTCGCAAACATTGAAGTAAACCAAACTTTGCAGATTCTATTCGCGGTTTATTACTTTTTAATTCGACATTTCGACTTCTTTACAGCATCCCGTGATAACGATTGCTGTAAATAAAAAGTTTTCATAGCGCGCTAGACATTTACGATGTGCAATAATTGACTTGCGAAAGACTGACTAAAAGTGGTTTCAACAAGCTGGGTGTGATGCTGCGAATTTGGGGATGCTTATATCTATCTGTAGACTGTCTGAGACTGATGATATAGTGAATATCCCCAATCAGCTGTATAGTGTGGTTCGTCAATGTAAGTTTCACGGACTCCAAAGATCAACGCAACATTACAGGGTCGGCACTACTGGGAGCAAGTGATATTTCTGCTGTTGCACGTATCATAGCTTGCGGTAACCGTTCAGCATCAAGCGGTTTGCATGCTTTTTTGCCAGAAGAGTTCATCAAAAGTTTATGTGTCATTGGTATACTAATAGGGATATGTGATCATATTATTATTTTCTCTTCTCGACTGTTTTACACCATCACGGGCGTTTATAAATACATTACTAACTCCTAAGCGAGGTTGATTCTAACAACAATTTGTGTCATGTGTAGGCAAGATCGATTCTGCGTTAGTCAGTGATTGTTCAATCAGTGGCGGCTGACGGAGGACCGTCCAAGCATCAGAAATTCATTAGTCCCCGAGAGACGTTGCGACCTACTCGTGCACGTCACAGGTACCTAGGACTTCCTAACGTGACAACACTGCCCCACTAGGCCCAACGGAAAACAATAGATTTTTACTTTTTCTTTTCATCAGGCACCAGCTTTTGTAATCTCAATCTAGTGACAGAAGGCTCTTTTGTTCTAAAAGATTCCTTGGGGCGTACTGTAATGTTAACGTCGGAAAATTCTATGAACAAGAAAGAATAACCTCTGACATTTAGTTCGTACATAATTCAACTCCGTATTTTATTTTTTATTTTCAAACCTTTATCTGTCAACGATACTGCATAGAATTCTCGCAAAATCTGAGTGGCTTTCATTTTGATACTTAATCCTATCGACCGGCAGGTACCTACTGTTTCAGAAAATTGAATGCTTGACATATCCATATGGAAACTTCGTAGATTTTCTCAACAAAAAAAATCCGTTCACCACGACTCGATTAATTTTGACTCTGAATGTACCTACCTTATTCAGAAATATAGCATTCGGGTTTTATGCATGCTACAACGATGTACTCGTATGTTAGTTTTAATAAATGTTTAGTGATTAAAATGTATGTCAATCAATCCATAAAAGTTTCAAAGTGTAATTGTCCATAGGTTGTGCTGTCGATTGTATTCGTAATCGTATTTCAGTCAGCATACAAAGGATCCTAATGACCTTATGGCATGTTCTGGATTTGTGAAACTCGGTTTAAAAAGCTAAAATACACAATAAAAGTATTTAGGTGATGACAAGCAATCGTAAAATAGATATTCGAAATTGGATAATGTCCTTGCTGGAATTTCAGGTCATTAAATTTATATATATTGTCATGGATATAATTCTCTTAAATACTGAATAACTACATTAAAACTTGATCATCTAGCTTTGTGCAGTAACCTGTTTTGTGTTGCAATGTAACAGACAGAACAGAAAATTTGCCAATAGTGACTCCAATCATATGACTAAAAACCAATTTAAATACTTGTAACCATACGTGATATTACTCTTATGTTATTGGGCCTATCTTAACAGTAACTAACTACAAAACAAAATTGAAAAACATAACATAAATCAAGAATCTAAATTACAATGTTTGACATTATATCCGTTCCTTTTAACTAAGCATCTTTTAATTAACAAAATCCGGACAAAATCGTTAACAATAGAACGTGGCCATTTATTAGACTTTATTGGGGTACAGTCTTACAATTTATAGACACAATGGGTCCTTGTCTCTTTAATAGAGATAAATAATTCAGCCTCACTGATAATAAACTATTCAATTACCGTACCTTCGTTTTATTCCTGTATACCAGGTGCACGAAATTACCAACTGGACTGAAAGCTTCACGGTAAGCGAAGGTAATTTTTAACGTATATAAATAGAGCACTTGTTAAAAAGTCCTGATATGTTTCACGTCGGAACAACCGGATACGTGGGCGCATGAATAAAAATTAAGGGTTAAACGATTTTAACATGAAAATCGTGCGTGAGTTGATGGAAGCATTTGAGTATCGATAAATTTAAGGATGCAGGTCACTAACCTCTGGGCTTTAATCAAGTAATATGTCTCAAAAACTGCAGATTAATATAGAAAAGCAGTGATTATGGATAAAAATCTTGGTCATTTTATTTTATAACTTGGGATCTATATCAAGTACTTCAAGAAAAAGTATTCTGAACTAACGAATACTAGACTATTCAGAGTATGTCGGCCATTATGTAGTTTAATATTACCTAGAATAATTAGTTCAGACTCTTCGCTTGATATAAATAAATAATAAAATAAATATGCGCCAGACAACACACCTCTTGTAATGGTCTCGAAGTAGGGATTAATATCCCTGTGTTACGAGGTACCACACAAGGAAATAAGCTAGGGGCGTCTCCCAGCACACCCAGACCCGAGTCAATTCAGAAAAGATCGTAAAAAAGCCTAAATTGTACAAATTGCTTGTTTTATGTAATACAACTGTTTTTATTCCTATTTTGTGCAATAAAGTATATCTATCTATCTATCTATCGTTTCCTAAATTGACCCGACCGGGAATCGAACCCGGGACACTACGGAAATCGAGCCGAGAAACCGTGCTACAGCGCACACTATAGGAAATTTACCCGGATTGCAAGTGCAGTACTTCACGTGCCTAATACTAGGTTCAACAAAGCACAATGATACAAATTAGACTCGGGCAGCCCCTGACATGGCTAATAGCGGCCATTATGACGGGCCCACAGCGCAGCTTTCCCTTCGTAATTAGGTAAGCAAGGAGGTCTACTCAATATTGTTTTGGTATTTTACGATCTAGATTTTAATTTTGCAAAATCAATGATTTTCCATACAGTAAATATAGCACGTCAAACAATTGAAAAGCTTTTTTTTATGGCCACATCCATCTATCTTGCTTTCACTGCACATTGATTTTGCCATCGTCAAGTGGTTTGAAGGACATAATGGAGAATTTGGCCAGTGTGATTCAAATTTGGTTTCCTCGTCGAATGTGCTTTTTTTAGCGAGACAAAGAAACAGTTGGCCGCTTAAATATGGCACACGCTTGACAGTAACATCCTGCCTTCTGTCTGTTTCTGACATGTTTAAGTATAAAGAGTAGGAACACATTAAAACTAAGGCAAAAGTGTGCTTGGAATGACCTTGTGCACATTCTTTATGTTCCTTTGTTGACAGAGCGCACACGCAAAATCATTTTTATTTGAGTGTAACAAAGATTTACGAAACTTCGAAAATGTTGCTCTGGAGTAGACCTTCTGAGCCGGCGGAAGACAAGCAGGGTAATATATTAAATATGGCGCACACCCTACGTCAAGCCGCCCGATGCGAGATAAGTGCCGCTTTATTGCGGTAACGGCGCGAGATTATCGGGATTAACACTGTTCGTATCAATAACTTAGTGATTAAGTAATTAGTGAAATTTAGAATGCACCTCTTTAGACTATTTCTGACTGAAAAGTGCCACGGGTTAAAGAAACAAATTGATGACTTCTTCAAGAATTTCACACTTTGATCGCCATGGGTCACAAGACGTTTCCAGACCATAGCTTTTCTATTGTTGGATAGCTATAACAATAACGTAGAAATCATATATAGGAAATCGATTGTTGGTCGGTACCAAAAATTTTCTATCGTCTGGTTCTTTTAGCAGTCAAAAAGTCAATTTTCACTTTTAATTGCTTTTTTTTAAGTTTTCACTTACACACTTATTTTTAGAACGATTAAAGCATTTTCATATATACGAAATTTGTCTCGTCTATTCTAATTTTTTGCTCGAGGATATATGAAATAAATATAAAAAACTAATGTTTTGAAAATATTTAGCATATTTTCCATTTTCAAAATCTATTCTACCATTATCATCATCATCATCCGTGCGGTCTATCTCGGTTGTGAACCCACACTGGTGTGTGGGGTCCCAGGGTCCGCCTTTCTTATTTTCTTGGCCCACTTCGCGCGGTCTTGTGCATCCTCAGTGGTGAGTCTGTTGGCACGCATGTCACCCTTAACGACGTCGAGCCACCGCTTTTTGGGTCGACCTCTTCTACCGGCACCTGGCGGGGACGGCATAGCCAGACATTTGTTGCCCACGTAGTTTGCCGATCTCCGTGAGACATGACCATACCAACGAAGGCGGGACTCCTGCAGCTTGTCTGCGATGTCACGAACACGAAGGCTTCCGCGGATGCGGGTATTCCGCACGCGATCATTGCGGGAGACTCCACACATCCACCGCAGCATCTTCATTTCCGTGACGCGCAGCTCCTGCTTGTATCGCTCTAGTAACGGCCATGTTCCACTGCCATATACAAGGACAGGCCTGTTGATGGTTTTATAGACCTGCCCCTTCAGCTCGATCGGCATTTTGGGGTCACCTCACGCCATTTGGCCCAAGCCGCGGAAAAAATCTATTCTACCAAAGCTACGTAACCTATGTTATTTTCAGGACTACTATTTAAGAGCCCGGAAGAAACCCTATTGCTTTTGCCTCAATTGTCCCTCCGTCTGTCATAACATAATCCTAAGATTTGCTGTTCCATTTAATAAGGTCACTGAAAATATCAAATAAATTGGGTCCCTGCGTACCTACCTACCCTTTGACATAACCTTTTTATATTTCTGCTATTTTAAATTAATTTGTACCTGGAGTTCTTTTGATGACTGGCTCGTACTGACTTACTTATTCGTGTTGAAAATTGGGTGACCTGTGAAAAGTTCCTGAGGCTAGAGCTACGAGTTAATAAAACGCGTTCTTTCGAGTACACGGGAACATTTCTAATTAAAGGCCTCTACGAAAACCAAGAGTGGTCGAATTACCTCTGATTAAACGTTAGAAACACGGCACCGAGATCAAACAGGTTGATAAAATGTTTACGTCAACAGTATGTTTCATGCTGACCCTACCACCACCTGTATTTTTATAAAAATAACTTTATTTTACCAATAATTCTGATGTTGAAGGTTTTTAATGAAACACCTACGTAGTGCCCTTCTAAACACGCAACTTTAGGTTGTTCTGTCAAAGACAAAGACAAAGAAATTTATTTGCGTAACACTGTGTACATTTTTTGTTGATGGTTCACAAAATTAAATTTCAACAGTATTATACCTTAACAGAGTAGGCATGCAAATTATTGATACAAACTTCAAAAGAAAAATATATTAATACAACAACAATACGCAGTCAAGTAGACAGCATAATCAGACCAATGTCAAGTAACAAAATATATTGAATATTTAATACACAGTTTTTCAATTCGATTATAATAGAAAAATACAACATAATAAAATGATAATTGGCATAATAAATAATACATTCATAAGTATTCATAATACATTCAATGATAATCATGTCTTTGATTCTAAATATTCTTTCACCGAGTAAAAGTTTTTGTTAAAAAGCCAATTAAGCAGCACGTTTTTAAATTTGGCCCTCGGAACATTTCTAATATTTGACGGAAGTTTGTTGTATATCTTTACTGCCATTGCATATACATTTTTGCTGACAAGTGTTAAATTACATTTAGGCACACACAACTTATTCTTTCTAGATTCTCTTACTTCTTTATTTTGCATGATGCAAGTACAGTTACAAAATAGTCTGGGTAATATTTTACAAGAAGACATAATTCTGACATGTACACACATGGAAGGGCAAGTAGGTATCTTGTATTTTAGAAACAGTGGTTTACATGAATCTCTACTGCAGATTCCACCCAATGCTCTGACGCATTTTTTTTGTGCTCTGAATGCTCTATCAAAATCAACACAATTGCCCCACATAACTATGCCATAACGTAGTACAGAGGATACGTATCCATGATAAACATGTAATGCAATTTGTAGAGAAGCAATTTTTTTGACTCTATATAAGGCAAAGACAAACCTATTAACTTTTTTGCAAACATGGTCGATGCGTTCTTTCCAGTTGCAATGTTCATCCATAATTATCCTAAGAAATGAAGCAGAATTTACTATCTCAATTTTATTGTTGTCGTACTCCAAATTCAGATTATGCTTTGTACCTTTATATGTATGAAACTGAATTGCCTTTGTTTTATCTATGTTAATTTTTTAATTATTTCTGTCAAGCCAATCAATTGTATTGGCAAGGGCACAATTCACATCTGCTTGGACGCCTTCTGCAATTTTATTCCTAAACAACAGAGTACAGTCATCCGCAAATAAGATGCATTTATGTGTTGTTATTTCAGGAAGGTCATTTATGTAATAAATAAATAATAAGGGTCCCGAAATACTGCCCTGAGGTACACCTGTTTCAACAACTTTGAAAATAGATCTAGAGGTAACTTTAACATCGTTTTCAACGCGAGATACCTCAGTGCATTGCTGACGATTGCTTAAGTAACTTTCCATCCAGTTACCAGCTACACCCCTGATGCCGTAGTCAGAAAGCTTTTTAAGTAGAATCACATGAGACACCGAGTCAAAAGTCTTCGACATATCTAGAAATAAAGCCAACGTAACAAATTTATCATTGAGAGCGTCAGTAATCATTTTTACTAAAGTGAAGCATGCAAGCGATGTTGATTTACCTTCCAGAAAACCAAATTGTTCGCGGTTAATAATTTTATGATGATCAATAAAAGACAACACTCTCTTGGCCATAACTTTCTCTAATATTTTTGATAGTACTGGGATTAATGTTATCGGTCTGTAATTTCCCATATCCATTTCATCACCTTTTTTAAAAAGTGGTTTTACAACCGACATTTTCAATGTTTCAGGAAATATACCATTTTCCAGTGAAAGGTTAATTATGTGGGATAGAGGAGTGGCTATTTCATGTGAGCATAATTTTAAAATATCTGTGTTAATGTTATCATAACCCACGGAATTAGTGTTCTTAAGATTTATGATTATGCGTTGGATTTCGTCTGCAGACATAGGAGATAGATAAATGCTATTGTTGACTTTCCGTTGGTTTGTATTATTGATATTTTTTTTTTGCAACAGGTTGAGCTATTGTTAAGAAATAATCATTAAAAGCCTCAGCTATGCCATTTAAATTATTTACAGTGTCATTGCTTTTGCGAATCGAATGAATTTCATTGCAAGTTCTTTTATTATTCACATGATTATTAATCACACGCCACGATGCCCTACATTTGTTTTCAGAGTTCAATATAGTTTTAGAGTTCTGTAGTCTCTGTGACGTTGTTAAGCATTTTTGTAGCAATTTATTGTATCGTTTATACGTTCTTTGGTTATCAGTTTTCATTCGTGAGTGTGAGTTCAAATATTTGTTATAATGCGCTCTTTTTTTATTACAGCTTTTCGTTAGTCCTTTAGTTATCCATTTAGATGAGTTACTAAGCTTTATTCGGGTCACAGGGAAACTAAGGTCAGAGAATATGTCGTCTTTTTCCAGCGCCAAAAAGGTTAATACTCGTAGCTTGTAATTCTTTAATTTTTGCAAGTATTGTAAAATATTTGACCCAAGCTTAAGTGTCGTCTAATGTGAACTCTTGAAATAAATAATAAAAATAGTAAATTAAATACTATATAGCTACTCGATCGTCCTGAGATTTGACTGTGCTTTATTTTATCGTGTAGTATTTGAAATAAAAGAAAAGGACAGAAAAAATTAAATTACATCGAAAAAAGTGATACGAGTGTGATGGTAATAACGATCCTCTCGATTAAGGCACTCAATGGGAAGATTACGCCAAGTACGAGTTCATTCGAGCAAACGCACTAATAAAGTAAAACTTTTGGTTAGAAAAAAAATGGTTGCGTAAACGTGCCGCCTAAGCCGTCTATATAATTATGACGACACGGTTGGCGCAGTGTGCAGTGGCACGGTTTCTCGCCTTGACTTGCGTGGTGTTCCGGGTTCGATTCCCAGTCGGGTCAATTCAGGAAATGTTCTTTTCTGAATTGATCTTGTGCTAGGAGACGCCCCTGGCTAAATCCCTTGTCTGGTACCTCGTAACACAGGGATATTCATCCCTACTTCGAGACCATGACAAGTGGTGTGTTGTCTGGCGCATATTTATTTATTTATATATAGCAGTTCGTAGTATTGTAAAGTGTGATGATGTCTAAATAGATAAGATAAGCTAAAGAGATTCAAATACAATGATACAGATAACGAACTTAGATAGTCTGCGGATCATAGCGATCGGCTTTCAAAACTATCCTCAAGGCTCATAGTCTATAGATACGAATAAAACAGATAAGGAAAGTAACTTGAATGAGAAAAGACAGCTATGTACCTGTAATTCTTGGGCTTCAAATGTTTTGATTGCCTTTAATAGCACGGCTACCACATCTGCTACTTTAGATGTAATATCATTAGTCCAAGATGAAACACATAAATCTAAATGTAACCTGTCCCTTCCACCTTAATTTACCGAGCCCCGTATTCCACCATGTAGGGGTCGAGGGGGTACCTCAAGCACGTCTGCAAAGGAGTCTTGTAACGTACATAAATCGTGCGTGACAGACATCGTTAACTGAAACAAAACACCATTTCATTTGGTGAACTTCATGTATGTAGCAAACAAACAAAACCATTTATCACGACTACATAGATAACTAATAGTTACATTACAAACTCATTAAGTAATTAAGGGTAAAAAAAATTAAGGGACACTCTTGTACACGATCTTGTTCAGCAGTATTTCTTAAATTTCAATTGTTGTTGTACTGAGCATCTGTTAAATATGGCACAGGTCCAATTTTGCCAGGTCGTGAGCAGTCAGGCCTCAACAAGTATTTGCACTATGCTTGGACCTCGTTCGCGGAAAAAGTCAGGTGCAAATGCGTGCTTTTACAGCATCTCTCTCTTTTGAATGAGTTGTAAAACCTTTGAAATGATCGCTTTTCAACTGTATTTTATCTGTATCTCTTTGAATCAGTTGTAGAACTCTGGACACAAAACCATAACAAAAACGAGTGTTACATGACTATTTGTAGGAATGTAAAGGTTGCATTTCAATACTCGCAGCCACCGACCCAAATCCATTGGAAATTCAATTTGGTACGTGATTTGAGGAACCTAAATTTGAATTCGAATCTTACAGTGTAACAAAGTTCAGGATTGAACCTGACGTAACTATGTAGTTAACAGAAATCTTAATTGTGGAATGAAAATGATGTTAAGTTTGCTTTCTTTTTTAACTTGTTTGTACTCAGCCGTAGTGGCGGTACCTATCTACTGTGAAAGCAGTAGGTAACAGTAAATAACAGCACTGGGCTAGGAAGATACCTAATCACGATTGTTTTGATAAAGCCAAACTACAAACTGAAGACATTCGAGATTCGTAAAAGTAATTGTACTAACAAAATAAAAATCTTCTCTCGTAACTTGAAGACAGCTCGTTTGAGTTAGACGTTTTTTTTTGGTTCTGTAAAGTTTTGATAAATAACTCGCTTTACATTCCCAGGAGCTTGACTAATTCCGGCAATATATTATGTTAAAACAATGAAAAGGTTTCATAGTTCACCAAATATTTTTAGTTACATATTTTTGAAAAAAAAACATCCTAATATATAAGAGAATTGTTGTCTCATGCCAAATTTGTAAGCAACTCATAGTGTTTCACTAAACGTGACGGCCGCGTGTTTTCAAAATTTTTAAGAATTTTTCGGTTTAAGTGACTCGACTCAATTAATTCAATCGACTCAAGTGTCAAGTCTGAATAATATTTTAACTTACCACTTCACGGTTTAGTAATTTTCATGATTGAAAATGCTTAGCAATGGCACTGGCTCCAAACTATACGAGTATGTCATTAATATGTTATATTAATATATTTGACGACGCGATTTGTGCGCTGTATCACGGTTTCTCGCCTCGTTTTCCTTAGTGTCCCGGGTTCGATTCCCGGTCGGGACAATTCAGGAAACGATCTTTTCTGAATTGACTCGGGTCTGGGTGTGCTGGGCGACACCCCTAGCTGATTTCCTTGTGTGGTACCTCGTAACACAGGGATATAATCCCTACTTCGAGACTATTACAAGTGGTGTGGTTGTCTGGCGCATATTTATTTATTATTTATTGTTTATAGATCAACAAAAATATTACAATGCATAGCGACGGTAAAAAAAAACAAAAATATAATAATAATAATAATTTATAATTGTCATATTTTCTTGCACTCGTTTTCGCAAAAGTTGGACATTATAAAAAGGCCTTTGTTTAATTGTGGTTGGGACTACAAGTATTAATTCATGTTGATTGTTAATTAAAGCAAGTTTTCTAGTTAACTTGAGCTGAGCTTAGCATGCATACCTTGCATTAATTTACCCTTAATAGCCACGATAAAATTGCGAAAGAATTAATTTCTCCTGGTGTAGCGGTTTTAATGTTTTCCTACTTACCTTTTTAAATAACACGCATGTAATTGGCAACCAAGTCATTTATTCAAGTGTAGATGGTTCTAAGTGTTCTGAGGCATCATTTTTATAAAAATAGTCTTACTAGTTAACTAGTTATTCAAATTTTTAGCAAAACATGTTTATATAAGACATGAGGACTAATGTAGAAGACTTCCCTTAAAATACAATTATTTGGTTGCGCGCAATATCCTGTACACACCGTACTCCACACTCTACGCGTTTAAATAAAGAAATAAATTGGGACATTTTCCTCGCTCGCTTCATTCCCGACATCGGGAAATAGACTTCATCTGGCGACAACTCGTACCCGCGGTACATCTGGGATCTGCGTTTATCGACTGTAGCGTTAGTAGCGCCGAAGCTTTACCTAAATCCACGAACGCGCGTTTACAAAATAAACGGTTGTTTTCAATCTAGCGGCTATACCACATCTTACGAATTCTGTTTGAACTAGTTTATCCTGCACATATTGCATGCATTTTTTTTGCACTTTGCTCCTGGCGAGATTACCGTTTGATGATTCTTCGTAAGTCGTTTATATTATAGAATCTAAAAATCGAAAAACACACATTTTTTTCTGTAATTAGAAAACTGCATGATTTTTGGACTCCTTACGTTGTTCGCATTTAAACCATTTAATTATCAATTTTTTTTAGGGAGTACGAGTATTTTACTGGTTTAAATACCGAAAGAAAAGTTGAATTTAATTTTTAATAACACTAAATAATAAGCTAAAACTTAAGTGGTCAACCAATCAGGTATCAATTAAGTTTGATATGCCTATTACGAGCATTGATAAAAACATCTTTGACATTAGCAAAATATTTCTCGTTAAAACGTCTAGACTCGCTAAAAATAATTTGTTACTTAATTAGGTTTTTCATTGAATTTTAGGCTGTGCATGAAATTAACAAATATTAAGTTTTGTCTGTATCTGACACTTCATTTACATAAATTAGCGGTTACTCACTTGCTAGTATTTTGTACCACCTTAATAGCAAATTTATTACATGAATCAATTGTTCCTTTATCATTTTAGTTTAAATGAGTATTGCGTGTCTCTTCATTTAAAATAGTTCAAAAACAATTGTTTCTGTGTCGTGTTACTGCACCTGGGCTCCGGTTATCGACCCGGGCGTGCTCTCGACTCGTGTTTACTTTTAATGCTATTTTCCGATGTGGCAATTTTATAACAAAACACAATATTGAACGTTGATCCATGTTCAGTCGGCGCTGTTATGCCCATTACACGAGGCTATTTATTTAAACTAGTATATCAAACTAGTGATAGAAAGCTAACGATGGCTTCGAATAATTGAAAGTGCTTCAATTCGGTACTAGTAAGTTAAGGGGATATGGGTAGTTTACCAAAACACCAAAGGTTTTTTTTTATTTAGTGATTTTCGGTCCGCGCGGCGCGCACCGTTCGGGAAATGTTGTGCAGAACCACCTAGCCTTCAGCTAGTTTGAAAGGTAGTCAGCTTTGAGCTCCTAGTTTGAATTGGCTTGTTTATGGGAATTGGAACAATACCTAATCCAATCTTAGGTTCAGTTGCATCATGCAATGCAGAAGAGTACTAGTAGTCTTCGGTGATGGGTAGGTTTCTAAGGTGAGATTCAGATGCTTTTAAAAGCGTGGAGTCTCATTTTTGGTCACCAACATGGCTATTACTATAGCAAAGTATAAAGAGTCCTAAACACCTAGTATATAATTTATCCAAAAATGTGCGCAATATCTATTATATATCGGTATATATCGGTTGAGCTATAAATAAAATGTTGTTTTTGTTAGTTATATGTATATATTATATGGTTATACAATATTTTGTATTTATTATTTATAAAATTATGTAATTTATTTATTAGTTAAAATGTTTTTCAATCCTTTTTATATCTCTGCACCCTTTCTGTCATCTTTACTCTACGTGTAGAAGGTTGTCTGGAAGAGATTGCTTTTAGTAATATGACCGTCTAAATTGTACATCATCTTTCTTTGTAATCCTTGATTTATCCTCTGTTTATGTGCAATAAAGAGTATCTTCTCTTAATGTTCTGATTAAATTACAAAAGTTTAAGTACGCCTATTTTTTTTTGGTAACAAAGATAAAGGATTTTACCTTGTATATTTTGTATCTAAGGTCGCGTTCTCCCTGAATCGTTCTCACAATGGCTGACATTACAAACAAAGGGGTAAAGTTGAAATGTCAATCAGCCACAGTTTCGACATTCAATTACTTAGAATTTAATAAACAAGTTGTTATAATTAATACACACGGACGCTAGGCTCGGGTAAACAAGATCAGTTTTGGAATTCATTATAATAAGAAGTTATAACTTCACATTGAACTGTCTTTTGAACTTTTGTCACAACAAGACAGGGATTGATAAACTCGAGGTCAATGATGTTATTAGCAAAAGGAGCAGTATGCTCCGAATAGACCCTAAGTGTGTCTTGAGAAGTGCCAATTTGCAACTCTGGCTGTCAAATAACATTCTATGCGCCATGATTTAGATATACTGTAACTATAAGCTATAAAAAGCAACGTCCGAACCGGTGGTAGATTCACATTATGTTTATTTACGATATGTACTATTATTTTATTTACGTTTATTTTTATTATTTTTTTGACATGTCATTAGTGCTTTATTGTAACAAGCTTAAATGAATAAATTATTTTTTTACCTTTTTTTTTACTTTTATATACTCGTAGCTAACTTTTAACTTTTTTCCGTTTAGCAGTTTCTGGTAATTGAAATAATGTGTCTACCTCCTTACTCATAGTATAGCCATTGTTCTAATCTAAATCACACTGTTAATTAAACTCGACACGTAATCTGTATGTACTGGCACAATGTCGAGCAAAGACCCTTACAATTGAATTGAAGACAACGTTATAATTGTTACGTATTCGCTTCATTATCACGCTTGCTGCATGTATGTGGGTTGGTATTCGCAAACCTGGGCTTACCTACAATTTTGGAACATACACTCGCCCGAACTGTAGCTTTAAACTTTTACCACTCGACCATCAAGGCAATAAGAAGTTCTTTTGTGAATGTATTTTGTTTTCCTTGCAGTAGTCTTAATTTGTAGTGCTACGTACACTTTGTTACAACTTGAATGATGATGAGGCTTTGAGTTTTGAGTTTTACAACAGAAAACGTCCTTTTAGTATACTAACCACTTTTTAATGTTTTCTGTACGTCTATCACGAGTTGCCACTTTAAAAGGTTACCGTTGGCTTAAAAAAAAAATTTACTACAGAAATAATACTCGCAAATTACAGACCAGTACGTCTTTTGACATTGTCATGTCATGTCAAATCCTAATACATTTTTTTTACGCGAACGAAGACGTAAATTTAAAATGGCAACTCGTGGTAGACGTACTGGGGGGCTAGCCAAGAGCAACACGCTACGACGATTACTACAATAGAAATCGTTCAAATGTATGCCCCCCTGTTCTGTAATTTGTAAGTATTATTTGAGTAGTATGAGTCATAAACATGCGTCTTTTATTCTTTTTTATTAACCTTTAAATTGTCTAAATGAACCTTCCATTGTCGGATTCGAACGAAGAACCTTGGAATTTCAGCCCGGGCTTCCTTACCAAAGCATTGACAAAATAATGAGGATGATTTCTAAAATAAATATGTACATTTTCATACAAGCAAAAACAATACTTGGTGGTGAGTTTATTTGTGCAATGTTTAAAAATAATATTATTCAGTCTATTTAACCCTTTCAGACTAAATGGTATCCATATGTTCCAGTGTATTAAGGACTAAATGGGATAATATGTCCCACGCAATTTCTCACCAGACTGTAACTCCGTTTTACTATTAAAAATGGGCTTCTGTGTCCCAAGTCGTTCTAGGCTTATCAATTTATAATTTTATAGAATTCGTTTTTGGTAGGCAACATTTTTTTTTGTCTGTTTTCAGTTAAGTTAGTTATTGGTTTATAGAAAACTTTTTAATAAATCACTAAAGTTTGAAACACAGTCCTGGTACTGTACCCCTATGACGGTTCGAAAGGGTTAAGACCTAAGGTTGATCTCGGTCTTTACTTTCTCGGGTTACTACCCTACGAAAGAAAAACGAGATCAAACGCTATTGTGCTATCACAAACAAACTCCTATGATGTTTATAGAATCACTTATCTCCAACATGGAACTTGACAGTAACAGGAAAACAACGAAATGAAATGTTTTGATTAGGTACTTTTTGGTTTGTGGAAACAATATTCACCGCACATTACTTTCGCTTGCGAGCTTTTTTAAAAGCGTTATTCTTCAAATTATGACTACCTACATACCTAACCAGCAATTCATTCATAGAAATATGAGCAGCATTGTAACATAACGAGTGTAGAATGAATAATATACTTGACATTAAAACTTTCTTCATTTGTTCACTTCGTTTGATTGCTTGTTCCAATTCCAACCCTCTGGGGCCTTCCACGTCTGTCAAGCTCAGTTTCTTTGAGAGCCTCATTATTCTGTCGCCATGAGAATAAACCCAAACAGTTTTGCATTTATTACTTAGTATGTACATGTTAATAAATGTCCCTAATCTGAATATTATAATCGTTGAAATAAAGAGATAAATAAGCAATGAGAGTCGTAAAAGAGGATACGGAAAGCCAAAATGAAAGAGCCGTTATACTTTTATTGGGCGCAGTGGAGGGTTTTGAATAAAATCTCCATTCATCGTGTATTGCAGCGGGAGGATTATGAAAATATTCAGCGGTTCGGTCGGACTTGGCGGGTATTCCGGCTTTGGGCCTGCCTGGGCGGGGTAGCGAGGGCCAGAAAAGTAACAGGTACGGAATATTTGCAGGTTTAACGTTTAGCCATTGTTAATTTACAATGAACATATAGTTTTTATTTCACAATAAAATTATTAAAGCCGAATTAAATAATATACAATAGTATAACTAAATTATAACATAATTACCAAAAATGTATAATAATCTTTTTTGATTTATTGAATTTGATGTTTGGAAACTGACACAAATATAAAACCGTAAGTATAAAATCCTTAAACGTGTATAATTTTAACAATGGTCGCTTGAATAACATGGAAAAACTACGGTGAATAAATAAAAAACCTACATTAGATAAAATATTTATAAATAAAAAAAAGTGTCATATAAATGAGGACCATTAAGTGCTGGCAACGTTGCCGTGCTGAATATAGCCAGCGCCAGGATCTGAGCAAAACATGTACAGGCTTCTAGCTAGAGTATCCCGGGGGCGTAACTGGTGTTCATTTTATAATTTTATCTCCCTTACTACTGCAAATGCAATAAAATGTATATTATACATTTACGCGCCTTTACGCCTCATGGCATTCAACGTTCCAAACCATTTTTTAATGAAATTCAAATAATAATTGAAATATTAACTATAATTTATAACTAAGCACTAAAAAATTATAGAATACGTCCCTTAAAGTTCATATCGTGGGTTTTTTTTATTTATTGTAGAACTGTTTAGAATTACTATGGATATTTGAGTCTCCTTTAAAGTTGTTCCCTTATTCAAGTGTATTCAAAGAGGTTTTGCTCATATTTACCTTCGTATAAAATACTAGACACCGAAAACAAAGCAACAGGCAGTTCCACATTAGAATAATTCTAATCCCAATAAAACCTGTTACAGTGATCAATAAGTTTTGATACATACTTTGCAGGCAAGACGAAAAACCAGCGCACAATTCCGATGATAACCTGAACTTAGCACTTAACGCGGGAAAAGTAATTTCGCGGTACACAAAAGCGTGTTTCGGCCTATAAACAAAGCAGTGCAATGCGCAACAGGGTGGCGCGTGTGCCGCGAGCGCGGAGTGCGAGCGCGTACCCGTGCGGGTGAGCAGGCAAAGCGCACCCGCGCGGTAGAGCGGGCATAGCGTACCTGAGGGCGGGCGCCGGGTGCGGGGGAGGATTGGGTCCGGTCGCTGTCGCAGCGACGTCGCCGCCGCTCGCCGCGGACTGACGTGGCCCGACCCGCCGCAGCCTGCGGGCCGCCCGCGCGCCCGCCTTGTGGGGTTACCAGATGCGACAACGTGATATCTCCCGGTACGGTACGGTCAGATGCCATGGTGGACTTTGGATATTATGTGGAATTGATATTAGTGCGTCAACTTAAAATTACTGGTTTTAGATTATACAGACATTATTTCGATTTTAGAAGTCATTTACACTGAAATTCGTAAGTATTGAAATGTATTTTAATTAGTGTCATAAACTTCACGTCATGCACTCCAATTTGACGACAAAACGGAAAATGACGTGTTTTACACGTATTTGTCTGAATTTTACCGAAACAAATCAATTACATAAAGGATCCTTTATGTAATTCATTTGTCAATTAGTTGTTTAAACCAGTATCTGAGTGCATCAAAAAATGGTCGAAAATATAGTTACCCTAGAAAAAGGGTAACTTACAACGCTGGCAACACTGCCATGCACCCCGCACCCCTCCGACCCAACAGGGGCCAAATAATGAAGCGGGGGGAAAAGTGATTGTTGCCCGAGGAAATGTCGGAAGATGCGACCCGGGCGCCCCGGATGCCGCGTCCGCCGCTGCAGCCGCCCGACAACTTTTCAAACGGTCACACACGTTACAAAAGAAAAAACATAGACTAACTGGAGTAACTGGCACACAACTAGATAAGAAAAACCTTTTTGAAAATAGAACTTTAGAGGCCACATTTGAAAAGAAATAGATTAACTTTTTGCTTGACACAACAAGGTCATGAAGTTACGGCCTCTTAAGATTAATCCAAAAACACTAGTTTCACGAAAACTAAAGAAAAAATCTTTACGATATGATTTTGCAAAGTTTGTTGCATTTCAAAAACTGTATTTGCTACGTCTGTCTGCATAACAGCAATAGAAAAAGGAAATACACATCCCAACTCCTAGTGAATATCAAAGTTACCCAAACTTTTTTAATAATGTTAGAAATTGTTCACGTATTCATTTGCTTGAGCAACAACTTTAAAACGCGCAGGCATTTGAGAAAAAAGTTGACGCACGGGGTCACGTCCCGAAAAGTTTCGTAATATGAATAATTCTCCAGTGAAAGGAATGATTAGGTATGGAAATGAAGTGCGATTTGGTACGAGCAGGCTTTAAAAGCGCCTCCTGTCAAACGATCGGCAATTTAAAAATCTAATAACACTTTCAAGCGTTCACTCACGTTTTAATCTCGCAACTGGTTCTAGCAGGATGCTAGGCGACGACAAAATGAAAAAGAAAGAAGAAAGTACACATTTCCTTCGTCCTTTTGTGAAAAGATTTCCGATCGAGTGTGATAGGAAGAAAGCAATCCGTAAGGAGCGCAATTATTTGGTTCAGAAGTACTTCAGTATCACTCCAGTTAAAAGTCCGGCAAGAATAATTAAACACTTATTGGATTTTGATTTAAGAAGAATGGATTTTGCCCTTTGACACCCACAAGTGAAGGACGACTTGTTAAACAACCCCTGTTATAATTGGAAATATATGTACCTACCTGAAGGGGTTTGAGTAACTTTGTATGGACCCGTGGCGTAATTTTTTTTATTAGCGGCCAGTAATAATTTTATCACTGTTTTATAGCACCCTAATAAAGAAACAGAAGAAAGTGGTCAGAATTGTTGTAAGTGATATCGGAGCCGAGATATGATTTCTTAAAGAATTATTTTTTGCCTTAGTGCCACTAAAATAATAGTTCTGAAATGTTACTATAAAGAGCTAATCTCATCTGACAGCTGTTAAAAAGGATGCAGAAATGGGAGAGGAAAGTTTTTCGCTTTGAGACCTGTTGGGTATATTTTTTTGGTAAAAGTACATCTAGGTAGATATCCATTATGTAATATTGTTTACAAAGCAGTAGATGTTAAGTATTAGGCATTAGGAAGTGGAATACGAGCTAGCACGAAAAACTACCTTAACGTGAATGACATTAAAAAGTCATTTTCTAATAGTCAATATGTAAATAGGAGGTATTGATTCTCAACCGTCGATATTAGAGACGTTACATGGGAAAAACACCTAAAAGTCTTTTTACCCACAAAACAAGAACAATATTGGCCTAATAATGCACCTGGCCATTGAAAACCAGCCTTCATAAATCCTAATTGCGTGACATGTTTATAACCAGTATTAAGGATTATAAAGAATGCCGCTTTTTTATATTTTCCTTGGTATGGATCAAGTTCAGTTGAGTAGTTAGTTCAAAAATACAATACCTAATATCTCAGCTCCGATATACTTTAGATATATGTGCTCCGTATAAAGTTTGCTCCCCTTGATATGTTCTTACATAATAATAAGGTTTGGTGAGTGGCTGCGAAATTTCAAAAATGACGCCAACATTACCCATACCCCTCTAAAGATTATATTGAATAATTACTTTTTTTTGATTTCAACAGCCGTTGCCTAGCAGTAGGACAGTAACATAGGCTAATTGCTTCCATTTCTTCTTCTAGTCTCTGGAAACCTAATTTTTTTGTGAAAATCTGCTTACAATGATGAATGATTTAACAGTTTGATTTTATTCAAGGCCTCTCATTTATTCATGTAGGTATTGCATACATGAAAGATACAAATAAGTGCTTGACAATACTTACAACTAACATGTAACATGCACCTTGATAGGCGAAATATCTTGTCTGGAAAATAATCAGTAAAACAAATAGGAATCATGAAACAGACCTTGAAACTTCTGCACGGAAATATTTTTCCGGACAATTGATTATAATAGAATAGAATATAATTTATTTCAGGCAACAAATTACATTTAAAGATTTTTTATTTTATTTATTCATACATATTTTATCATTAAAAATAGGTAAACCGTCTAAGGTTCAACAAGTATTGTCTTTTTCATTGAGCTAAATGAGTACCACGCACCATCAAAAGTACAAAGGAAGTACTATACGAAATCGACCTTTTGAAATTGGATTTGCAAAATTATTCCCCGCTTCCAGTATTTTCGTAGCAGTGTTCGTAGCACCGTAGTCGTTTCTACCCTAAAATTCAGTTTGCTCGCTCTCTAGCATACGATTGCTACGGAAGACCAAAGAATATTAACTGAATTTAAATAGATTTTTGATTTGAAGTCTAACACATTATTACTGGAGAAGTTTTAACGATGAATTTCCAAGATAGTGATCTCTCCGAACTCTAAAAAACATAGCAATTATTAATTTATATAGTTTTTTAAAAAACAAAAACAAAAGCAAAAACCTATCATCACATTTAATCTTACTTTGTCATTCCGTGATCATACCACCACGCTTTAAAGCAGTTGCAACCTTCAGTAAAAAAATTAAAACCGCGAATAGCATCCATGTCATTGTTTTACTTCGTTGGAATGTTCTAAAAATAGCAGTGAAAAATATCAATGCAGAGTACAACTTTTTACAAATTGCAGTAAGGGGTTGTGGTCAGGCCCCCAAACACGAGAAGGATCTCAGCGAGCCCTGAGGAAGTGTTTAGGGCTGTTTTTCAAATTGTTTTCGCGGCCCACTTGTACATACAGCGCAAGAGTACACTGCTAACTTCGAACCATTCGTAGTATGTGAGTTTAAAACGAAGAGAGCTCAGACTATGCCAAGAGGGTTGCGCTTTAGCAGTACTGTACAAGGTCGCCGAGAGCTCTCGAAGCCGCTCGTGGAAGATTAGCTCACAATTATGGACGACATGATTGCGGGTTGGGAAAAAAGATGTACTTGTAAATACTTAATACCGGGGGAAGGAAACATTCCTTCTTCCTAAGTGCTAGTCTGAGAAATGAAACAGAATATTTATATTTCGTGCTTCGGCTTCACATGGACTTCTCTTTTTGTATGTAGTCTGACATTCGACTTACTTATGATTCTGACACTTTCTTTTTTTTCCTTGATTGCCTTTTTCATAATTAAAATGTTCCATGCAGAACAAGTGGTTAATTTTTGGTAGAAATAAAATTTCTTAAAGTATTAACAATTCCGCTTACAATAATTATTATATACCTATTTAAATTTAGTGTTATAGTTGTTTGACCAAATTTTTCTTTGAACGAATCATATGCAAACCTTTTACAAATTTATCAAATTGTCACTTTGTTTGAATGATGAGATCAGCTAAATATAATTTACATTTTTATAGGAATCAAGTCATAAATGTTTGATTTGCAATACAATATGTGACTACGTGAGTAATTAAATAAGTGCGAAGAGCAAAGCAACGTCCGGGGACATCGACAGCGACGTCAGAGCCCGGATTCCCGCGGCTTGGGCCAATTGGGCATTTTGGGGTCACAAATGACACCAGTCATTTGTGACCCAACGCCGATCAAGCCAATGCCGATCAAGCTGAAGGGGCAGGTATATAAAACCATCATTAGACCTGTCCTTTTATATGGCAGTGAAACATGGCCGATACTAGGGCGACACAAGCAGGAGCTGCGCGTCATGGAAATGAAGATGCTGCGGTGGATGTGTGTAGTCTTAAGCAAAGATCGCGTGCGTAACACCCACCTCCGGGGCAGCCTTCGTGTTCGTGACATCGCAGACAAGCTGCAGGAGTGCCGCCTTCGTTGGTATGGTAATGTCTCACGTAGATCGGCAAACCACGTGGGCAACAAAAATCTGGCCATGCCGCCCCCGCCAGGTACTGGTAGAAGAGGTCGACCCAAGAAGTGCTGGCTCGACGTTGTCGAGGGGGACATGCGTGCCAACAGACTCACCACTGAGGATGCACAAGACCGCGCGAAGTGGGCCAAGGAAATGAGAAAGGCGGACCCTGGGACCCCACACACCAGTGTGAGTTCACAACCGGGATAGACCGCACGGATGATGATGATGATGAAGAGCAAACCAACGTAACGAGATCATGGTATTCATAAATATCTCAAGCAATTTCAAAATAATTATATTTGTTAAATTATCTCAATGTCCCCAGAGCGCAACCTGAACGAACAACGGCTAAACTAAATAAATTACTCTCTTCAAGTCTTTTAAATACCTTTTCTAGTAATAAAACTTCGGGATAACACGGCTAATGCCAAGTAAATCTGCCGAAATTACTTCGCTACAATAGATAAGGCATTTTAAATTAAATTCTTCTAACTCAAACAGAAAAGTTGGCTCATAATAAACGTAGATAAATTTAAATCTGGAAACTTTCAAACTTGACGTAGCACTCGGTGCTTGAATATTCCGTGAACGTCAAAAACTTTTCTAATTTTTCATTGGCCTACTAAACTGACTTAAAGAAATAATTTCATCTCTGTAAAATCTATGCTTATCAATATGAGTATGATGTGTCATCGTCACATCTTGTGTATTAATGTTGTAAACATAGTTATTTTGCATTATAAGCAGGCAAGCGTCACAAATATGCAGACAAAAGTAATTGAAAGATAATAGAACCGAACAGCCTACGGCTTGGCGGTGACTCATGAAAATGCTGCTTTGGTATGTCTAGTGAACAAACGTATCACCAAAGTGTCTCAATCCAAACAGGCAAAGTGACATTAAATTCTAACATCAACTTCAAATATAAATAAACTTGAACAATAAAAAAACAAAAGAAACACTTATTTCAGAATCTATTCATAGACAATTAGTGTGTTAGTAACAATTTTTACTTTATTTATTTATTTATTTATTTGCAAGTCACATTACAAAATGTTAAGGTGGTATTAATAAAGTAACTAAGGTTTACATGTGAGGCCCCGCAAGGGCACAGCAATAGGAGAGGGCTAACATTGTTTTAAAACTCTTGAATTATAAACATATTCTTAAAATTAATAACATTATTTAAAAAATCAATAACATTACAAAATAATATAAACTAACTTTTAAATTTAGAGTCTGCTAAATACAAATACATCTCTTACTTAAAGAGGCGCATTAACTTTATTTTTTAATATAGGTATTGGTTTAATTTGATTTGTCGTCGAAGTATTCTTTTAAATTATAATAACATTTGATGGTGAGAAACTTCTCTAATTCTTTATTAAATAGCGTTGGTTTTTCTATATTTTTTAAGTAATTCGGTAAATGGTTGTAAATCTTAATCATCTTAGGATGAGGGCTTGATGCAACTAGCTTTAATTTTGAAAATGGTACGTTGAGTTTATTTAGATTGCGGTTATCTCTTTTGTTATTTACTACGGGACAATATACTCGTAGGTCCGGGTGTTTCCTCACAAACTTACAGGATTCACAAACGTAAATACAGGTAAGGGTAAGTTTTTCATATTTAGCAAAATGTGGTCTACAGGATTCTATTTGAGTTATATTTGTTAGTACTTATAATAAGTTATTTTTGTTAGTAGTACAATTACAATATAACATTATTTTCGCTTTTATTTTCAAATCATTCATCAATTAAGTATTTATTCATTTGGTAATTTATTACATTGTTTATTTATTTATTACTTATTGAAAAGATAAAGTACAACTACAATGAACAACAAGTTATTCTTGCAAGACAGACGTACATACACACACAACGAATAATACTTATTTAACAAAGTGACATGAATTTACAGTTTTGGTATTGAAAATGCGATTTCACTTTTTTTTAAGTATGAATATTTTGAGCAGAGTGCTATTGCCGAACGAAATAATCAGCCTTTTTTTAAAACGATGAAACATTGGTACTCAGTACTTACTACCTTTAAAGCTAAAGATTGATCACATGAACAAATAAAATCAAGGAACATTTTTGATTAAGTCATGGTCAGCGGAAAAGAAAGGTATTGAAATCATCTATCTTTTCCTGTACAAATTAATAAAAAAGAAATTATTTAGCCATTTTAACGTCCCTCTAAATTCAATTATTCGGGCTTTTGACTGACCTACTCGCATTCACAGGCATTCATTTGCTCATAAAAGAGGTGTCAAGCAGCGAAATTTCGCCGCCATCAACTCGAAATCACTGCCAAATGGAGCACCTTTTAACGGACGATGTTTTGCCAATTAATTATTTCATTAATAATGTTTCGTATCGCCGCGAGAAACCTTTGAATAGACTTTAAATTAATTTCACTTGAAAATTTTTACTGCAAGTTTAAGCACTTTGGTAAATGAAACATTAATGGTGGAAATAAACGGGCGTGATTGAAGATCATAAATACAGTATATTTATGATCTTCAATCACTTCAGTAAAGTTTTAGAAAATATTAAAATTATCACTACCTATTTTGCACTACAAACAAGTAGAATTTGTAGACATACGAGTTATTCCTAAAAAGGTATGCTTTAAGAATCAAGCGCATGGTTCAAAATATAATTTAGAAATCAGCTTCGTAATAATACTCAAGTCAGTGTAAGTATTTTTTTCAAAATATGTTAACCATTATGTATTTGACGAGCGATAGTATATTTTAGCGGAATGGATACTAGAATGGAACGCTTATCACTTCACTCTTCATTTTATACGCGTGATGACATTTCTCACCTAAGTTCTGAATTCTCTCTGTGGATTTAGCTCTCAAAGTTCGAAACGAAGTTACGAGCACCACACGGCTGAAATGCATTGGTTCGATGATCGATACCGGGTCGCGCGTTCGGATATTACGATGTACAGACACGTTCACATCAACCTTTACAGAACCATTGCAGAATGCGTCTTATGTCAGCAGCATAGGGTGCCCCTATGAAAAGATTTATGTATACGCTTCTGTACAACCAATACAACCACTCGGAGAGCGGGTTGGGATCATTAGCCCACATTTCTCGAGCGTATTTCGCGCCACGTTTCAGTATTAAGTACCTAGTATATCGTGCGTTTTGTTTCAATGAAGAGAGCTTTGAAACAGGTTTTTTGTTTTCAGCACAACACAAATGACAACTTAAGCAGTTTTTTTGCGAAATCTTAGAAACTGATTGTATACTCATACAAATAAACTTATCTATGTTTATGCTTAAGTCAGTGATATTGAATAAGTTGTCTTACAATTGGTGGGGTAGTGATAATCATCATTCATCATGCACTTCACCGATTTCTTATTTACAAATCTTTCACTTTACAACCGTAACTGTGTCAAAAACAACTACTTAGTTCCTGAATGTACTCGTCGACAAAACACTGATATTACTGCAAATTATAAGTCGGTCGATTTATTACGATGTGTGTGTGTGTTACTTGTAACGGTAAAAAGCTTCGTTTTGTACATTGTGTTTGTAACCTTTTACAATGCTATATTTTTTATCTAAAGAATCGACTAGAAAACTTAACTCAACTCCTCCCGACATTTTTCCTATCTTTAAACATCTTTTGTTAAAGTTGTTCCGTTAAGAGCACGGAACCCTCACGCACCTGGCAGGTAGTGAATAGTTAGAGCCAACAGTTGCACGAACAGTGCCAGTTCAGTTTCCCGGGCCCGGCTCACATTGTCCGCTCAGGCGCGCCGGGCAATCCGCGTCTTTGCAGGCCATTGTAAAGCTGCATTTGAATAATACAGTTTTCGCTATGAAGAGATCCACCGATAGTGTACGCGATTTGCCCGCTTGGACAGATTTTGAAATAATATTACCTTGGGGATTATATAAAAGAGCTCCCTACTGTTCAGTGAAGACTAAAAAGCTGTTGCACTTTGTAAAAGATAGCAGCGCTTTTAAGTTTACTTATTTATGGAATCTTGAACGGCACGGTTTACGTGAATATTATATTTATAATTACTAACATTTCTTTGATCTAAGAAAGCTGATGGGCTTGTTATTAAACTACCTTCGGAAAAATAGTTTTAAAATCTCTAAGGCCAGCGAAATGGGGAATGTAAAGAAACCTTGAGGGGATCAAAAAACTTTAATTTGAAGAATCTGAGGTCTGCTATATAAATTTAACCGTTTAAGAACAGAGATGCATACCCAAGTGCAAAATGTGATAGAAAGGAAAAAATCTTTGAAACTGAAAATTACATTCTTTGGGAGACCAAACGTTAAATAAGTCGGAATGCTTGGTTTGCCAGAACCCTGGTTCTGCACATAATGTCTGTCTATAAAATGGGTCGTAAAATAATATTACCATCACAGCTCCCCCATGTTTAAATAAAAGATTTGTCCAGTTCCCATCGTACTTGCGGCTTATCAAGCGGTATCGTTGGAACAAGAAGTTTGAGCGGGGGTCTTGGTGGGGAGTGACGTCATTATATTTAACGAGCCTCTCGCAAACAGAAGCCTCTCCCGGAGAACAAACCTGACCTCTCAATTTTAGAGGATAATTTAGGAAAACAGTGCCATTTTCGTGTTCTGGGTCTTGATTTGGTAATTTAAATTTCGTACTTGAATAATAAAGTAAAGCTGTTCATCGCCATGTTTAGAACTTGGTTGGGTAATTATTATAAATAATTTAAATAAAAATATATAATTTAAATGAAAGTCGAGGCTTATGGACGTGGTTCAGTAAGTTATTCACACATAAAATTTTTCATAAATATTTATTGGCTTTAAATACAGTAACCTCCACGAGCAAACATAATTTGGATAAGTATACCTATGTGCGAGGAGGCATACGGATGTCCGATCTATCATTTTGAATAAAACAAAATGGTATAAAAATAGTTAAGCTGTATACAGGTTTTCTTCTTAAATTTTAACCTTACTTACAATAACTGTTGGACCATTCATACTAATTGAAATGGGGCAGATTTAAAACTAGCTAGATGAGCACTCGCAAATGTCCTGATTGAAGGCTATGTCCAGCAATGGATATGGAATGAAGATAAATGATATTGAAATCAATAATCATCATTAATTTCTTCAATTATAAAGGTACCCTATATTCAGCAATGAACGTCTGCAGTCAAAAGCCACGAACGGCTGTCATGATATGAGTCAATAATTAATCTGTTTCACTGCCACATTTTTTTCAGGACCACCTCAAACCACAGCTCTAAATTGGTTTTAATGAACTCAATTACAATGAAGCTAACACGTGTTGGCTCCTGCAATCCCAACTAAGCTGGTAACTTGTTGTAAAGACTTGCCCCCGGGGAGCCGTTGCGGGAACGACGCAACTTTTCACGTAAGTATGTAATGCGCGTCGCGCTCTTACCCCATTGTTGCTCTAAAATAACGAGGTGGGTACAATTAACCACAGCTCATGCGGTAGGGCGTATTCACGTAGAAAGTTATGCCTGAACCGGTCTGCCAGCTATTATCGGCTATATAATAGTACTATAAAATAGTATGGTTATGATTAATAGTGTTACTTCAGACAACACTGATGCTTTCGGTCACTTCGGTTGAGACCACAGAGTCTTACTGCTGCGGTTAACTTGTACGAATAATACTCAATCGTCGCCAAGTGCGAAAGTGTGGGCGTGTCATATATATATATATATATATATATATTTATATTTATATATATATATATCATATATATATATATATATATAAATATAAATATATATATATATATAATATTTAGGGTTTAGTTCTGCAGCCTGCGGTTACGGCACGTCGCGGTGGCGGAAGCAATCGTTATTATATTATGACACTGACAGGGATTTGCAGTTAAATACGGAATCACACCTTGACGCTGTGACTTTGGTACCGGCCACACGTAGAATGCGATTTCATAGCTATGACCCAGCTTATATACCTTATGAGCTCTAGCTGTGGTTACGCTTCCCCGATCTATTGATGCCTCCCCAGTTTAACATAAAAAACGGTAGCGAAGGAAGGTAAATGGGTAATTAACGAAAATAGAAGCACCCAGTCCGATTTACTGTGAATTGGACCATTCCATTTTGCTATACAAATATTTTTTGTAACAAAGGAAACAAACGAGCGAGCTTGCGAGCACTTAGTGGAGTAAAGTAATCACGTCGGGCCCATGGACGACAACTGCAACACGTTGTCACCGAAGCGTTGATCAATTAAGTGTCGCACTTATTATTTAAACAAGTGATACACTTGATTTATGAAACACTATCGCAAATAGCATCGGATCAAAGCGCTGTAACATCAAATATTATTTGGGAGTCACTGTCATTTACGACTTTTATTTAACTACAATAAAGTACATACGCTCATTTGTGTGCGTACGCACAACTATAATATAATATAACTATATTATTCCAAAATAGGGTATCTGAAAGTGAAGTTGACTGTTGCTATCATGGTAATCGGACACTTCGCATTTAGATAAGCCCACATTGCCAAGTTAAAAAAAGAAACTTACCTAGAATCAATGCTAAGCTAGCCTAAGTCTCAAGTTATTTATAAAAAAGAACTGAATCAACTACAGTAGCCTTTAACTGGCATCCAGTTTGTTTCCTCAATTCCAGTTCGTTTCCTCAATTCTGACCCCTTCGACTTTTAAATGATCTTCAGATATCGCCATAAAAGGGATCCTCTTTGACATTGCTCCGGCTCTCCAAATTGACTAATCAACCGAAACACCTACCCCCACCCCCCTTCGGCCCTTGGCCCGTAGCCCTCGCCGAATACAAAGTACTTACACCACCGGGATAACGCAATTTAACTAGCTCATCGACCGTTGGGTGTTCAGCAAATCAAATTGCATTACATCTTGACGAAGTTTATACGGTTAGTCACCAAGACAATCGGCCTCTGTTATGGGTTAGACGTTTTGGCGATCCCTTCTGCAGCATACCTTACAAAGTAGTCACTAAGTTTAGGGCAGTATTCCTGTCAAAAAAACCAAATTCAATCTGTATTAAGTGGACCATTTATACATAGTTACAGTTCTTTCGAATAGTCATTTAATATTTTAACTTTAGCTATAGTATAAACATGCATAATATTAATTTATTCTATAAGTATAATACATACAAATAATGTAACTCTTCTACCGTACGTCGGAACGCTGATTGCACTGAGAATACCCGGCAAGAAACTCAGTGACCTCAGTGTTACTCTTTTTCAAAATAGTGGTGGTTAACAATAACAATGCAGGTTAGTCACTTACATTTTTTTGCCTTTGTAATCAGAGTCATACTGTTTGAACACTAAATATAGCGCCGGCAGGCTGTTCGCGTGGATCAAGTCCTTTCGGATTGGTCAGACTTGGAGACAGGTGTACCGCAAGGTGGAATTTTATCGCCTATCCTGTTTTCGGTTTTTATAAATATGCTTACAGATAAAATTCAATGCTCAAACTTGTATGCCGATTATCTGCAACTGTACGTGCAGGCGGGTGTTGCTGACTTAAACGCCGCCATTGACAAACTTAACTATGACCTCAGCTGCATCAGTGAGTGGTCACTCAAGTTTGGTGTCAAAGTTAACCCGGGCAAGTGTCAGGTTATAATGTAGTATCAGTTGCGTGCGGCTGGCTGTTCACCTATTACTCCGGTAGTGATGGACTGCGACTTGATACCATTTTCACCTGCGTCAAAAATCTCGGTCTTTTCATGGACAGCACACTGAGCTGGGGTCAGCAGGTGAAGGAGATGAGCAGAAGGATAACCTGGACGCTGCGAGCGCTTTACCGCTTCAAATTTTTTCTACCAGTCAACACCAAAGTTCTGCTCGTCCAGGCTCTTGTCCTGCCTATTCTCGACTATGCTGATGTTTGTTTTACTAATATCTCACAGGAACTTCTCAACAAACTTGACAGACTCCTGAATAACTGTATCCGCTTTATCTTCGGATTGCGAGAGTACGATCACATTTCTTCTTATCGATCTAAGCTCAACTGGTTACCGATTCGTCAACGCAGAAAAGTGAGAATTTTGTGTTCTTTTTTCTATTCTCTTCAATCCAAACTCTCCGATGTACCTAAAAAATAGGTTTCAATTCCTACACTCGTCTCATCAAAAAGATCTACGTTCAAGTAAAAGTTTAGCTCTATTTACACCCCTTTTCTTTTCCTTCTACATGTCAAGCTCCTTCAGACTGTCTGCCATACGGCTATGGAACTCTCTCCCAAGCAACATTCAGAAATCTACTTCCAAACTTGCTCTGAAGAGGTCGTTGCGTGAGCATTTTAAGTGAGCCGCTGATTCAGTAAACCATTTCATTGAGTTCAGATTCAGGCATCTACGTTTAACTTTCCTAAATGGCAATTTAATTTAATTTCATATTATATATTATTATTTAATATTATATTAGTATATTTATTTTCAATATATATAGATAGGTATATTTGTTGGCATGATAAGTATATATAGTTTATATGTATTTATGTAGTATACTATGATCTATATATGATTTATTTAAGTTTACGAATTGTATTAGGTATTTGTTAGTTTGAGTATTAGTAGGTTTTAAAGTTTTAGTTAAGTAACTAATTTGTTGTTTGTATTTTCTTGCACCAAATTCCATACGTTGCACAGCCCAAAATCTGTATGTTCTCTGTTAAACCTTGCGGTTGACTGGTAGAGAATGCCTCTAGGCATTAAGTCCGCCAATTGTACCTATTTTTATAAATGTGCAATAAAGAATAAATAAAAAAATTAATGAATAAATATCGTTTCAAATATTATTATATTATAAAGTAAACTGACATGGCCTTATGGCCGCATGGTTAAACATTACTGCGAGCTCCCAAAAACAATGGCAATTATAAAAACAGCCTAAATAAATAAATATTTATTAAAACATCAAATATTTAAGTTTCAGTAATCATTCATTAAATCCAGGAAAAATTACCAGTTAAATTACAATAATTAATGACATACCTAAACAAAATTAGGTAAATTGAAATGCACCTAAAGCTAATTTCTGTAATAATAATATATTATATTCATTCGATCATTCATTTATATTTTATTAAACTTGGTTCCATATCATGCTATAATACTCGTATCATCTGGTATCGTATCTTAACAAACAATGCTATGTACCACAATACAATACAAAATGCGATCTGATTCATCTTTTATCCACACTTCGAAGTATTCAGGGTGTCGTTTTACAAAGCATCACATAACCTTTAAAAAACATACATAGAAATGGCAGACGGCATTCAAGTAGTATGTATGTATGCAAATTTTCCTTGAAAAATAAAACACTCAGCAGTCTTGTGATTTAGAAAAGTGACCCGGACGAATACTTCGTTTGGTGGACCTCAGAATATAAACAATTAAGTTGACTGTTCTAGAAATAAAGTAAGCCTCGTTTATGAGAATTATTACAAACGTAAATAAGGCAAAGGCTCAACCCTTATTCATTGGGGAATTAAGAAACAGACAATCTAATTCTGGACATAAAGCAAAACGATCTTGTTTTGTAAGTAGAGTAAATTTGTTATGCACCTAATACGAGTATCTTCCGAGGCGACGCGGTTCAGCGGTCGGGGAAAGATATACGGAAACATTTGTTAGCCATTTCGTTAATATTCTTTTTGGGGTACTACGGAAGTTTTATCCCATAGATTCCTTTGTTGAACGCTACCCTTGTGATTCTGTTCCAAGTAGGTACAACTAAATTAATATTTTATTTTTAATGCAGTCTATTCTTATTCGTGTATGTTATCTATGTTAATTTTAGCTAGTGTTATGTTTAGAAAGCGTTTGAAAGAAAAGACTCATCACAGTTTATCGGTTAATTTCTTCATTATAGTAACTTCTTATGTTCAAGCCTAAGATTACAAAACCTTAGGTTAATATAAACCAGCTCACTGTTAAATAATTTAAAGAAATAAATCCAAATGAACAAGAAAATGGAGAGTAAACAGTAAACTAAAATTAAGTAGGTAGTTAAGTAACACACAGGCCTGCAGGGACTCATCAACAAGTGAGGGAGATTTTATTCCTCGGCGATTAAACTACTGTAGCCATTCAGCTGATTTATGACCTATCCGTTCCTACAGTACTTACATACTTGGAAAACAGTAACAAAAACCGATCGTGGGAACTGACGAAAGTGTTACTGATTGAGCCGCCTGGAAATCTTGCCGGTGAGTTACACGCATTCCCAACTGGTTTCGCTGTTACGAGCTAATCTCGCGGTTTACGCCTAATCCGCTGTTTTCTGTTACGCGCCGAATTAGCTTAATTAATTAATTGAACTAAATTCGGGCAAACAAGGAAGTGCCCGATTGAATTAACGGCCGATTCGCCGACGGGCGAAGGTGATTTTGTCCATTTGTACCGACGAACGATAATAACATCGAACAAGTTTTACTAATAATATGCGGAGAGTTCATGCCAAATCAGTAGTTTAACACTAGTTATACTGTTAGGTACCGGAGCGGTGATGCGGATTTCTGAGCTGCAGCATATAAATAGTAGAACAGAGTAAGTATCTTAAGTGTAAAAAAACCTATGATAAACTCTCTAACTCACTTTAGGGTTGAGAGCCTTCTGCGCTCACCCTACAGACTGGTGAAGCTGCTAAGGCCGTCAAAAAAAATATCTAACTCACCTAAAAAGTCAATTGTTTCCTTAGGTGGCTCTCTGAATGCGCTTCAAGGCCATAGCCCCTAGGACCAGCCTATTATCCCCAATAAAGAAGAAATAGCCACGAGTCCTGTTTATGTTTAACACGCTTGCTTGCTCTACCCAGTGACTTTTTTTAATAATATGAAAAAACAAGTTCTCTTAAAAAGTTTTATTGTATATAATTTAAATTTTATTCGTATGAGATTCAAAGGATTTATTGCAAACATGTGGTTACAGAGTCGTTACATTTTTGTTGTGTCCCAAAACATGTAACCCTCCCCTCATGTGAGTGTTGCTTGTCTCACCTTTTATCTAGAATTCTAGACTATTCTGCCTAGACGGTAATAAGTTATACGCTTTATTGCCATCTTTGGTGGCTATTCAACTAACTTATTTCGCTGGCCTCCGTTAGTCTCCTTGTTTTGAAGGTTCGGTACCCCGAAAGGAAAAAACGGAACCCTTATAGGATCACTTTGTTGTCCGTCTGTCCATCTGTCAAGACTCTTTTTCTCAGGAACGCGTGGAGGTATCAAGCTGGAATTTAATATTCCATGGAGCTGTGAAAAAACCAAACTTCTAAGGCAACGCCATCAAAAGATACAGCCGTTTATGTCCGCAAATTTTCGACACTCGCAAGGGAATCCAAACCTACAGGGTACTACTTCCGTGAACTCTGAATCTTGAAATTTGGTACGAAGCAACGTCTTGTAGCACAGATAAACGAAAAATTGCGAAAACCGTTAATTTTTAGTTACATCATATAATAAAAATATTTTTTTAAAATATACCTACAGGTTTGTACGGAACCTTCGGTGCAGGAGTCCGACTCGCCGACCGTTGACCGTTTTTTTTAAATTCGCACCTGTAAGTGTTTTTTTTTGTGAATAACATATCATCACGCTTTTGTCCCAACGGGGTAGACAGATACCACATCTCCTCCTCCTCCTCTTGCGTTTCTTCTACTCTCATTAATCCTTCCATACATGCTCGTCGATTATGGGTACTCCTGACGTGACCTTTTCTGAGCACGTTCGATATAAACTGAGTGTTGTTTCTATTTTAAAGGCGGTCCTTAGTAAATTTTTAAGTACTTTGCAATTCCGAAGTGAATATTAAAAATAAACCATGGCCACCCTTCACCACAGAGGTGGGACATTATATGACAATATTTTCTGCAAACAAACAATTTTCCCTTTGCCCAAATTTGCTTATTTGCTTTATTTTTCCGGAAGAAATTTTCCTAGGGAAAAGGTATGCATTACATAAACCAATTTTCGTGAAGGCATGAGAAGCGCGTTGGTCGAGGCGGAATGCCCGAGTGGATATTTTACGACGGCAACAAGCTCCTTGCAACAACTGGGAGCAGAATTTATTGAATATTTTTACTAGAAAATGAAAGTGTTTTTGCAAATAAAATTTATTGTAAGTGATCCATAGTCATAATAGCCAAATCTGAGATATGTATGAGCTCAACCGCTCCTTCGGCAGAAACGAAGCGCGGGCGATAAAAGCATAATCTCATTCTGAAAATAGTATACCCACAGAGTTTCCATCTATAAAACAAATATAATAATAAATAATAATAAATAAATATCCCTGGACATTATTCCACACAGCGCCATCTAGCCCCAAAGTAAGCTAATTAAAGCTTGTGTTATGGGATACTAGACAACGGATAAACATACTTAAATTCATTTTCTTTTGTAAATACATACCTATTATACATAGGAGACACCCAGACCAGTACAAACAGACATGTTCATGCACACAAATGTTTGTACTGTGCGGGGATCGAACCTGCGACCTCTGGTGTAGTAGCCAACTTCTTAACTATTACACCAAGTCGGTCATCTATCATTCAAATATATAAATATCGGTCAAATATACAGTCATCTTAGAGCATGCTCTAAGACAGTCGTGTGTCATGTTACCCTTTTTTTGCAGCGTCGATTAACTTGCATTTGTCGTCACGTTAACAAAAACCATGTCACTTTCACGTGATAATTTGTTGTAGTAAATTTCAAAAACCTGAGTACCTAATTAATATATATATAACATAATGTTTTTTGATGAAGTATTAAAATTGCATTGCCTTTTTTTTACACATAACCTAATTTATGAATATCCTTTACTTCTTGGTTTTGGTGTTTAGTAAAAGTTTATTTTTTAACTTTCTATCTATCCTTAATCCTCTCTAAATCATACTCTTATTTACATTCAAACGTGTTCTATCTGCATACATTATCATATTCAACCGACTTCAAAAAAGGAGGAGGTTCTCAATTTGAGTGTGTGTTTTTTTATGTTTTTTAACTCATAACTTTCGACTGGGTGAACCCATTTTGATAAAAAAAAAAATATCTGAAAGCTGGACAGTGCTTCTTGTGTGGTTCTATTTTAAATTGGTCTAGTTTTGACAGTGGCATCCATGAGAAAACCTTATGAGACTTAAAACTAGATAAACTATATGCGCGACAAATGGACGAATAACTCAATATCACGCCAACCGATTTCGATGCTTCTTTTTTTTATTGAAAAGGATATATTTTAAGGTTACTTTAAAGTTTGATAAGAGTTTGGTTAGGTCGTGATTATGGGATCCATGACAAAGTAACGGAACTCTTTAATTCTTAGGAGCAAATGAAAGATACTTTCCAGAGTCACTGAAAACCAAGAAATAAACAAAAATTTTAACAAAAAAAAAAACAACTTCAAAATAACCTATTCCAAAACAAAACACTAAAAAGTAAAAAAGTAATTGCGTATTCTTTTAAAACTCATACGATAATTTAATGTAGGTACAATTATTGTTATTGTCGGAGTCGGTGTCACTAGTCACTTCTAGGAGTTTAAAATTTTTGCATGGGGGTTCTTCTTAAGACGTAGGTGTTCACTAAGACGGGTTTTTGCGAAATTCTACCTCTAAGGGGTGGTTTTTGGGGTTGATTGTTTGTCTTTTTAGGACGTAGATGGGGTACATATTAGAATACCAAAAAACAGAACACCTTAATTTAAAATGTACGAACATATATATATATTTTTTAATACAAATAAATACAAATATTCAAAAAATAAAATATTCAAATAACCTTACAGTTCAATAGCCCAAGCTCAAAACATCCTTTGACGGAATATTAAAAACAAGTTTGTGTGGTGATCAATCATTTTTACGTTAATTTATTGGTTAAGCATTTTTTATCATTTTTGACACAAATATCATCACAAAAACAATTAAGTTCATGAAGAAAATAAATTATAAGATCATCTTAATTACTTCATAGAAACATATTTCACTGAAATACAGTTATTTTCATTATGTTTTTTTTTATTTACCAAAATTATCAAACAGTTGATTTATTTTAACTATATTGATAAATCGGTACACTTTTCTATGGTATTTTACTTGAGTGAAATTAAAAAAACGGACATTAGCCTAAAAAGCTTCAGTCGGTTAGGTTAGGTTAGGTTAGAACTGTGACCACATCGCACGAACCGAGCGAGCCTAGCGAGCGTGCCGCGGCAGCGGCCGGCCAGTGCCAAAACCGAATTGTCGGCGAATGAACATTATAAGTGGCATTAATTTTTATCGATATTAAGTATTTCTACTGTGTGGAAGGATCTATTATTACATTGTTAAGATGCCTAATATCGATAAAAAAAAAATTGCCACTTGTGTTCATTCGCCGACAATTCGGTTCTGGCCGCGGTTGTGGTTCACAGTTCTAACCAACTGAAGCTTTTTAAGCTAATGTCCGTTTTTTAAATTTCATACAAGTACATTACCATAGAAAACTGTACCGAGCTATTTTATGCATTTCATATTTTGGAATTTAAATGTAAGGTTAATTGAAAATTAGCTATTTGAATTCTGGTATTGTATAGTAAGGTGTAATGGCTTCGGGTATTTTAAAACTTAAGGTATTTAGAGTTCGGGTATTTTGGGCTCGGTCATTTTAAATCAAGGTGTATTGTTTTTTGGTATTCTAATATGTACCCCGTAGATGCTAACTAAGACGGGATTTTGTGAATAACAAGTATCGTTAGTCGGAAAAAATCCCTACGTCATAAAAATGAAGTCCACGCAGGCGGAAAGCTAGTATAATATAAGTCTAAATTTACGAACTTATTACTATAGATTTGCGGACTTATCTTTTAATCCATACAGTCCTCAATTACTAATGGCGAGCATGCCGCAAGTGGCTGCTGGTTCATATTTCAACAAGGAGCACAAAGCCGACGAGCGCGGGACAATGCATCGTGTCAAAACTCTTGAATGTTTAATGAGGGGTCAACATTTTGTCACTCAAGTTTAGATGGGCTTCCGCAGATGAACGCGACATCAAATGGTTCTAATTTAATGCACGCCTCAGGTGACTAGGGCAAAAAAACTGTGAAACCAAAAACAAATTTGTATGAAATGTGTCCTTATTTACATAAAACATAGGCGAATTCAACCCGAAGGACGATGCCGCGGGCCGTTGTTTTTGTCATCAAATACATTAATGATACATATTAAAACCTTTGACGATGCTCAGTATCGATGTTTTACGTATTTTGTTTTTGTTCACCTACTAATTATGTTGTATTAAATTACTCACACACACACTATCTCAATTAAGTTAATAACTGGTGCTAGAAAACCCATTCTAAACCAGAGGTCAACTTAAAATTAAATACCTACTTATAAATTACAAGTTGATGGAACACGATGCATTATATAGTAAGCAGTCCCATATTTTATTAATATTGAACAAACTAGACCTATGAATTAGCGGCCCGAAATTATACTTCGAAAATTTACGACTTCCTACACAAAATAAAGATTTAAGCAATGCAAATAAGCTTAATTGTTGCAGACGCAGCAAGTTGCTACAACCCTGAGCAAAATTACAGAGGCATTTTAAGGATTACATTTTCAGGTGTCTCTTGGTTTAAGGTTTAAGTAGCTTCTACTGCCCCAATTTGAGTAGAATGTCCATGTTCTGCCGGTAACCGGATTTTATTCAAAATTGTACGGTTTGCTTAACTTGCCTATGCCATCAGTCTATAAGGTCTAATTGCCAAAGGTTGTGCTTGGGCATTATCTGAAAGAAAAAAAGGAGCTAAAGAAGAATCATATTAATAATATTAATATGATATAATTTTTTGTATTTATTTTATATAAAATTATGTAATTTATTTATGAGTTTATTTTCTTTAAATCCTTTTTTATATCTCTGCACTTGCTGACCCTTTCTGTCATCTTTCCTCTACCTGTAGTAGGTTGTCTGGAAGAAATTGCTTTTAGCAATAAGACCTCCTAAATTGTACATCAACTTTCTTTGTAATTCTTGATTTTTCCTGTTTTTGTGCAATAAAGAGTATCTTTATCTTTATCATATTAATTTAAGGACATCGTTACATTGACAAATAAAAACGTATCTTAAGTGGTAACAAACAACAACATACCGTAACACAAGAAGATAAAAAAATCACCAGACAGTGTGCTGATGTCACAAAGCCTCACTCAGCAAAAGCCGGGGCCTGAACGACGAATTTTACGTTAACATGGGGAGTTACGACAACACCGCGGATCACTTAGAGCCTTGCTGCTATAATTCATCAACGTGTTTGACTTTACTCTTCACTCCACCCGGAAATTATGCGGAGCTGCGGGTTTGCAGATCAACCGGATTACCGGTTTTGATTAATTGCGTGCGCTAATGGGTAATGAACCGCTGGTTGTGGTCAGGGCATTTACAAGTAGCGCTGGCAGAAATATGAATATAATAGGTAAGATTGGCTTAAAAAAAGGCATGGCAGCATTGCTAGATAGGATTTTGACTGGCACGTGAATGAGATAATTAAAAAACACATAATTAAGCAATAGTTGCCCCAACTGTACCCTAGTAGAAGTACTCGTACGCTTACCTAAATGTTCATATTAAATAATCCATCACTATCCATCTTCATTCCATCTACCTACGGAAATGTAGGTACGTTTCGGGGGGAAAACATTCAGCGCCAAATAAATCTGAAACATACTAATTTAAAAAAAGGTTTCGGGTAAAGTTGTTGTGAAAATTTTCCAAGCGTTTCCTCGGAAAAAGTTTGAATGAAGTCAGTAAATTGTTTATAACTAGGACGTAGTACGTGGTTATGTGGAAAAACCTAGCCGAATTTACCAACCACATTGTTTATGAAACGAAGCAAACCCACAACAAAACAACAAACAAATACTACCTTATATAAGTCCCACAGCTGGGCACAGGCCTCACCTCAACTATGGGGTGGAACGAGCCATACTCCTACACGCGATCTCTGTGCGAATTGTTGGAGAGGTCAATGTTAGGCCAGTGATAAACCTCACCGTCAGATGTTATAAAGCCGCCATTTTAGGCCTCTGACTTTACGACTGATATGATGATACAAACTGTTTAACGTGCCTTCCCAGGCACGGGATGCCCGAAAAACACATCACTAAATTTCGGTCGGGATGGTCACCCATCCATTACCCGACCTGACTAGCAAACCCACAACTTCCTTTAATCATACTGCTTTATTTCTCATCCCTAAATTGTCAGGCAATTTACCGAAGTAAAAGTTTTGATTTCAGCGTACGATAATTTAAATTAACGTTAAAAATAATATTTTATAATTTTAGGTAAAATATAAGTGAATGAATTATATAATTTTAGATTCTTTGACTTTAGAACAGCATAGCATAACATGGCATATCATTACGATTTCATTCCAAACGGGGGAGTCAGAGGCAATTGACTGTTGCCGTCATGGTGAACGTACCACTCAGAAGCCTTAACCATGTATTTACCTTAACCACGTTTCAGTGTGGAGTCTGAACAATGGTTAACAGTAACAGAAGTTTGAAATGAACCATAAGAATAATTTATGGATTGTACAGAAACTTGAACGAACATGAAGTAAAGTAAAGTAAAGTAAAGTAAAGTAAAGTAAGAAAATCATTTATTCATTTAAGCTTGTACAAAGCACTTATGACATGTCAAAAAAAGTATATAGAAATAATAATAATAAACGTAAATAAAATAGTACAATATTAGTACATATCGTGAATATACATAATGTGAATCTACCACCGGTTCGGACGTTGCTTCTTATCGAGAAGACTCCGGCAAGAAACTCGATAGTTACTCTTTTGAACTTTGTTTGTTTCACAACAAACACATTCAGAGTACAGTCAATGAGAGTAGAAAAAAGAACACAACATTGAGCAGAGGAGCAGATTATTCCTACTATGACCACAAACTTTTGTCGTTCAAGTAATCCTCTACATTATAATAACCTTGTTTCATTAACTTTGCTTTAATTGCAGACTTAAACTTGTGAAGAGGTAGATCAACAAGACTTTGAGGTATTTTGTTAAAGTATTTCACAGATTGACCCACAAATGAGTTTAATTCCCACCTTGTGTAGCCTAAGAGTGCGAGTTTTCAATTTGTTTTTATTTCTGCTATTATGTTCATGAGTATCACTGTTTTTTTTGAACAGATGCAACACATTATGTTATCTAAAATATACTGAGCATGCACAGTTAAAATATCGATCTTTTGATTTTTTGAATTGAAGTACAATTTGATTAGAATGCTGTAGGCTTCCGTGCACCGACATTGTCGACGTGGAGTTGGATTAATCGTAACATTCGTGATGTTATGATGTACGTAACATAATACGTGTGTGATTGAGGGGGTGGAGAGGAGCGGGGCGCGCGGAAGCAACAGGCGCTGATCAATGAGAGCCCCGCGCTCTCTGCGCACTTGTTGCGCGCACGACAAACTACCACTGTTGCCAGGGTGTAGGGAACTCCACCGACTAGGGAGCAAATTCTTGTTCTAGATAGAGAAGAAAATTTGAGTTTATTTGTAGTGGTTCCATTTAAAATACCTATATAAATTGGGGCTAGCTTACAAAATGTCAGTCCTTTTTCCTGGCCAACACTAGGATACTCTTCACCCGCACCTGGTCCACCAGGTCTATATTGATCTACACTAAGATTCGCTTTGCCCACACTAGGATTGCCTTGAAAAACTTCTTGCGGATTTTTTTAAAATCCAAAGTGAAAATGCGTTTGACCTCATAACGACTGCTAGTAAACGGTGTAGAGGCCGATGGTGGAACACGCTTACCTAGAAAATGCCTATTCACTCATGCCTATTCACTCATGCCTATTCACTCATGCCTATTCACTCATGCCTATTCACTCATGCCTATTCACGCATGCATATTCACTCATGCCTATTCACGCTTGCCTTGTAATTATCAAGGTCGTATGAATCTGGAAAAACCAACGCAGGCTGAATATTCCACTCCGTAGCGGTGCGGACCAGAGAGGACATAGAAAACCGTTTAGTGCGGATCGCTGCTGGAAACTCGACCACATGGGGGTGGCAGCTGGCAGCCAACGTTCGATGGTAGTGAATAGTGCTCCAATAGTTCTTCTCCGTAGATTGCTCGCAGAACTAAGAATTGGGGGATAAGGGTTCTTGGGTGGTGACCACGTACTGGAAGATTCAGAGTAAGTAAATCTTGTCCAAGTAGACCAGTGCCCTATTGCAGGTTGCGATAAGCCATTTTATGGGAATGGCCTTAGGATAAGATAAGATAAATAATCTTTATAACATATTTGCTCGTAAAGGGTCTCTTATTTCACCAATTTCAATATCGTATTGTATCTCATTACGCACTTTTGCGTTATTGTAATGTAAAACGCACGATTTATCAAGATGCTCCGTCTAAAACGAACGGTACTTTTTTAAACTTAAGCAAAGAGTAAAAGAGGTCAACATTTTATGAATGAAATTAACTTTGGGAGATAGAATATAATAAAAAAACATTTAATTATTTAATTTAATTAATTTGGACAATAAATTACAACCATTTATCTGTAACAAAGACACAAAAATATTAATTTACTTTATTAGTAATACTGGCTGTTTTTATGCCTTTGCCTTAAAAAAAAGCGCTGATGCGCGCGCATCACTAATTTGTGAACAAGTAAAATTTATAACTGCTTCAACAAGTGATTAAAGATTTTTTGACGACACGATTGGCGCAGTGTGCTGTAGCACGGTTTCTCGCCTTGGCTTCCGTGGTGTCCCGGGTTCGATTCCCGGTCGAGTCAATTCAGAAAAATGACTTTTTCTAAATTGGCTCGGGTCTGGGTGTGCTGGGAGACGCCCCTGGCTTATTTTCCTGTCTGGTACCTCGTAACACAAGGCTATTTATCCTTACTTCGAGACCATGACAAGTGGTGTGTTGTCTGGCGCATATTTATATTTATATTTATATTATATTTGTTGAAGAAAGTCCGAGTTTTATTTATTTCCTCGCAAATATGTTATAAAACGTCGTATGACATACGTGCGCTTTGATAATTACAGCATCTGCTTTCTTGTAGCCTAGGAATATCGCCTCGGCTGTAATTTTCAACTTACCGCACTTATAATTATCATAATTGCACATATAAATAAATAAATAATTAAAAATGCGTTTATTGCTTTCAATCGTACAAACATCACCATGAACATAAAAATAAAACACAAAAAAAAATACTATAAAAACAAATAAATACTAAATAAAAATAAAAATAAATACTACAGATATAACAAAAGAAACAAATTAAAAATTTAGGTAATCTTATCGGTGCAGATTGATCTCTTCCTGAAAATCTTCAGTTGCTTGATGGCGTTCTAAAGTGGAGGTCTTAGTCCAGAAGTGGCCTTCTAAGGGCTGTTGATAATAATGATGATGTAGCGTGAGTTTTGATTATTCGTTACGTTCAGCACTCCTAATCGGGAAGTAGTTCCTAATTAGTGTCTTAGTAAAAAGCTGATGTAAATTACTAGGTTCTGAATACTAAAATTATCTATACCACGTTTATAAAAAATTAGCTCCTTCACGAAAATACCATCGCTGGGAGATTGTTTCCCTATTTTGGATGTTTACATACGAAGTAAGAAGTGAAACCTAGAATACAGGGTTGCCTGTTTATGATTTGACAAAGCACGTATGCCTCAACAGCTAGACTCGAACAAGTCCCTGAAAAACACTAGAAGGAATGTAAACATTCCTATAAAACAGGCTGTTTTAAATCCTATTTCCCACTTTTTGCAATTTTCGGTTACTTTTATCTGTACTTCTGGCAACCCTACCTGCAATCGACGCTCTCCGGCAGCAAATTAAACCTTCCCGCCCAGAAGACAAGCACTATTAACGGAGGCTTGAGTTCCAGTTCCACTTATTACCAACGTAGGCTCGCCAGGTATCCGGGTCACCGTGGACAGATCCGGTCTGTACAATTGGTTGGATGTGATGTCCGGTGAACTTGGTATAATTTTCTGGCTACCTTAGTTTTGTTACGATTGCGTTTGAATAAGTTACTATGGGTGGGCCGGTAGTGGTCAATATTCAATCAAGAGATTATGTACTTGGCGCTCCTTGCGTTCTTACTATTTGTGAAGGTACTTAATTCACGTTTCCTCAAACTACTTGAAGTGCCCCAATACATTCTTAGGTCATTTATGTAGGTATATTACATGGTTTAATGAAATTAACCAATGGGATTACCGTAAACTAGGTGCCCAGTTTGAAAGCTTGAATTAGTAGGTAGACGCCATTTTGAGGCCGGCAGTGCGGTGGACTTGGACATTGCAAAACTTTTACTAGAACCTCGCTTCGCCGGTGAAGTCATGAAGTGCCGTAGTTGAGTAAGTTCCATGAGGTTTGATTCGGTAAGCTTTTCCCCTCGTTAATCAAAGAATGCACTACAAAAGGGGCAAAGCATATTTTCTGTCACTTTGACTCAAACTTCGCCTTAATGATTTAGTGTTGTTACTTAGGTGCCCACTGAATAATCCATACAAATTTAAGTATGTTTATGTAAGTTTATTTATTGCTATCTTAATAATATGTATGTCTATTGTTTTAGTCAATATGTTTTTTTTTTATTGATTAACTGCTCATCTTGCACCACCTCAACTGTTTACTCTTTTTTGTTTCTCTACCTGAAGGTTGCCTGGAAGAGATCGTTTCTAGCGATAAGGCCTCCTAAATTGTACTAATAAGTTATGTAAACTTTATTTTTGTAATTGTTATATTTGTGCAATGAGGAATATCTTATCTTAACTGATAAAAAATTACTAAGTGAAATTTACATAGCATTAGCACAGTCAATAGCAATGTACTTACTGTTTAACATTATGGGGAGAAGCACTTGAGACCAAATTTCTGGACGTTAAGCGTGCTCAAAAATCATTGCTAAAAGTAATGTATTTTAAAAAAAGATATAGGTATCTTACTCAGAGCTCATACCTAGACGCAGGATTACTTACGGTAAGAAAACTTTTTACACTACATGCTGTTTTAAAAAGACACCGATCCACAGAATTGCCTTGATAAAGAAACCAGAAGAAGGGAAGATAAAGTAGCCCTTATACCTAACGCTAATACTTATTTTGCTCAATATCAATTTTCCTATTTGTCCTCAAAAATTTTCAATAAAATAAATAAAACACTAAAAATATATTCACTTACCTACCTCAAGAGAATGTAAAAAAGTACTTACCGAATGGCTGAAACACTTGGACTATAATGAAGCTGAAAGTATTCTGAAAATATGTTGCTAAATCGATTATTCATTACTTTCTTCACACACTCGCACACACTCTCACACACACACCCACTCACACACAAATACACAAGCACACACACACTCTCAAACACTTTCACACTTTTTGGTTGTTAAGACCTTGTTCACAAAATGTTATCATGAATCGTTTCTTTTCTCCTGTATAAAAAGCTGTCATTAAATGTTTTTAGAATAAGGTCAATTAGTTTTGACAACTTAGCTAAGGAAGAGTGGCTTCCTCTGACACAGGTGCTTATGAAGTCAACACCCAAATTGTAAACCTTAATTGAACAGAATAAATATTTTATTATTTTTATTATCTTATCTTAAATGTACTGTACGTACATTTATGAAGCATTTTTTGTTAAACGTAGGTACAATCCAGCACAGCTAACATAATAACACTGTAGGTGTATAATCTCTCATCGCTACGAAATCGCATACTAAGTACGTGCAGGTTTAACAATAAGTCCAGTGTTTACTACGCTCGTGTTTAACTGTACACTGAGGACTTTTCTAGTCTGTCGTTTTTCCTCTTTCGTCTGGAAACCCTCTAGGTCGGATCAACACGAAGTACCTATTAGTTATATCGACGCTACCGAGGCTTCCACACGGCTATAAAGATACGCTGATGACCCTTGCCTTTCTGCCGATCGCTCGTACGTGCTTAGGTCTCATAAAGGAATGTGTTACTGCTATTGCTGTGTGCAGATTATAGTGGTGGTATGTACATCGAAATGGGTTAGTATGAGAACCTCCGAAACTATTAGAAATAAAAAATTCTAAGCAACACTGTAGATTTATTACGTAAAAAAATACTATTAAATAACAGGGTAATTAAAAAAAAAGTTTAATCCTATTTAGCTAGGTACCTAGGTAGGTAATTGCGTGATTCCGGAATCGGACATCTATCATGAATAAATAAAAACTTTGTTAACTTTAGATAGAAAAACTGCTACGAAACAAATTTTCTTAGGCTAAGTAGGAAAGTTTTGCTACGTTTGATTTGTTTTTTTGCAATTCATCAGTCAGTCAAGTATCTTAGATCGATGTGAGTGAAAACCCGGTTCGGACCTCATACCTTTTTTTTTTCATACTTACACTTCGCTTCTTACATCATTTCGCAGTGAGAATCGAACGTTTTCTTTATTCCGTAAAACTAATTAAAACGACCGTGGTATCCTTGTAAATGTGGTAGTTTTTCGTATTAAATTTGTGTGTACTACTTACATAGAAATATCTGCAGTCACCTAAGTTCAGTACGTCTACCACGAGTTGCCAGTTAAAATTGACATTTATTCGCGTAAAAAATATATATTTTCAGTGGCAACTCGTGGTAGACGTACACAGGCTTGTTTTTTTAATCCATGAAAGCAAAATTTACAATTTAACGATATTTTTTGATGAACGATTGGCGTAGTGCGCTGTGTAGTACGATTTCTCGCTTCGGTGTCCCGGGTTCGATCCCCAGTAGGGTCAATTCAGGAAACGATCTTTTCTAAATAGGCTCTGTTCTGTGTGTGCAGGAACACGCCCCTGGTTTAATCCTTGTCTGATACCTCGTAACACAAGGATATATTTATTCATTCTTCGAAACCATGTCAAGTGGCATGTTGTCTGGCTCATATTTATATTAGTTTTATATTACGGAGTTCCCATAGCGATATAAAGGTGTAATATCGAGAAGAATCTCCTTGATATTACACTCATGTAAACGTTTAGCGCTATCGTTTGCTTGTTAGGTATGGCTTTGTAGATAGGCAACGAAAGTTACGTAACGTTTCTGGTACTAGTCTGGCTATCTGAATCTTCATTTATACCTACAAACGATCTTTTATTTTGTCCACCTAAGTATGATGCTAAACATAATTATGTACAACATAAGGATCCTGAATATCAAGTAAGTAAGTAACAAAACAAAACATCTTAACGATTCGGTATTCTGATCGCATCATCCCATCGGGCGGTCATGTGCCATGTCAGTCTGGCCTATTTAAAGCAAAGCTTGTTCTATAAATGTTAATGACTGAAATCATAAATTCGATAATTTCAGTTGGATTACTTACTTAAATTTTATAACGCCACGAATGCTTACCAATGTCTTGAGTTCAAATCCTAGGGTTTGTGATCGATCACCAATCATTAAAACGTTATCTTCACGTCAACGCCAAAGTATCACGCTTGGCTTTCAAATAAAATGAGTTTTTAAATGTTCATTTAAACAAATTTTATCATGTTTACCAACACCTCCCTTTATATCAGTATTATAAAGTAATATCACTTGCACTTTCATAGCTGGGAGGAAAGTGTTATGCTGCGACAAAGTTTTCTATTTTACTAAGTTTGTCGCTAACAAGGCTCTCAGTGTATTAACCGCGAATTTACGTCAAGATTTTTATATTATTTTCAATTTAAGACTAGCTACTTGAACTGAAAATTAAATGAACCTCAGTTCCATTTCTATTTACTAGAGGCGCTATCACTTAATAAAAAAGGCTATACAAGTTTACGACACGACACGATTGTAGTAGTGCGCTGTTGCACGGTTTCTCACTTTCACTTGAGTGTTGTCCCGGGTTCGATTCTTGGTCTGACCAATTTAGGAAACGGACTTTCCTTAATTGGTTTTTGTCTGAGTGTGCTGGGAGCCGTCACTGGCTAAAATCCTTGTCTGGTGCCTCGTAACACAAGGATATTAATTCTTACTTCGAGACCATCACAATTTTGTGTTGTCTAGCGCATTCATTTATACAAGAGTCTGTAGTTACTGTACTATTTTCTATGTTTACATGAAATAAACTCCTTTTTTTATCAGCCAGAGTTTCCAAACACTTTTATAGACTACACGTTGCCCGAGGGAGCACTGTGCGATTCTCCTGCTACCTCACGCAGACGTACCGAGTCAAAATCGTCCCTGGTGGGTACTCTTATTCAGCATTAAGTGGGGTAACACAGGATCGCCGAAGCATTCACCGCGAATCCCCTGCGAATGAATCTCATTAAAGGGCCTCCCCGACGTTCAGAGCCATGTTATCTATGTGCAAGTCGCAGGCTACCCCGGCCTGCTATATCTATATCCGCTGGCTAAGCTAAGGCCTGTGATATAATCTGAACCGGGCAAATCCCTTAACGTTAGACACCTCTTGCCATCCCAGGGCGCAGAGCACCCACTTCACAGAAAAATCTCTGGTGGTACGGTGTAGGGCCGGGCCCATGGTACCTCACCCTCTGCGAACCTAGAAGATTCGCAAACCCCGCCGCCTTGGAAAATGCAGCCGCTGGATTCACTAGCGCGCTGACGCGCGTCAGTGTATCCCCCTCACACCGAGACACCCCTCGCCATCCACTGCCACCGTAAAAACGGCAGCCACCAGACTCGAAGGTCTCCAAATTGGACCACATTCCGTACTTCAGTCCTCCTCAAGTGGGATTGACCGGCCCGCGTCAAGACACGTAACCAGTGTCTACGCGCCGCCACCTTGAGAAAGGCAGCATCAGCAATCCCAGAGCTGAAAAACGATTCGTAACAGAGCAAGCTCTACCAAGGTAGAGCTTGCTCCCTCATTCCCCCGCGAGGGCAAAATCAACAGCAAGAGCAGCAGCAGTACCCAGGGACACAAAATCCGGAGACTGACCCGGTGAGCGGCGAGCACCACTCACTTAGATACCGTCAACTCCTGTAACTTCACCTGATTTATGAAATGAATTTACATATTTTTAAATGTTCCCGCTGAATGGAGATAGTCTGACACATCGGCACACTATCAATCAGATATCAGAATCAGATGGGGTCTTTTCAAGTGTGTGTAACACGGATCGGTACTCGGCGAAGTAAGGGAATATGATCTAACTTCGCCTGGCTGTTGTTTCTCTATGAATTCAAACTAAATTGCGCAACCGAAGCATTCATTACATCCTACTCTCCTACTCTCGTGATGTTAACCTGACACTGCCTTAAGAATTCCGAAGAGACCGAAACAGGTGGAAATCTGAAGGTGCAAGGTCAGGACTATACGGCGGATGCATTAACACCTCCCACCCAAACTCTCTTAATTTTTGCTGAGTGGCTAAATGTGTGTGAGGTCTATATAGCGTTATCATGATGAAAAAACCCACCCTTTCTGTTGAATAATTCCGGCCGCTTTCTCTCAACTACTTGCTTTAATCTCATCAGTTGTTCGCAGTAGAGTTCAGAATCGATGGTCCTGCCTGGTGGTAACAGCTAATAATGAATAATGCCCTTTCAATCCCACCGCACACACAGCATCACCTTGTTACGAGTTAACCCGGGTTTCGCCACAGTCTGTGAAGCCTGACCGGCCTTTGACCACGACCTTTTTCGCACGTTCTTGTCGTACGTGATGCAATTTTCATCACCAGTTATCAGCTTCTTCAAAAATGGTTCGGTTTCAATACGTCGTAATAACGAATCACAAATGAGTACACGGTTCATTAGGTTTCTTTCAGTGAGCTCGTGAGGTACCCAAATATCGAGCTTTTTTGTGTACCCAGTTTTTTTAAAATGCTTCAAAACTGTTTTGTGGTCAATTGAGTCAATTCCCAGTTTTTCAGCTACGTCGTAACTACTGATATAATAAAGTACTATATGCTACTGATATGCCGATCTTGCTCCACTTTTTCAAAAATGGTATCCATTTTAAATAGGGCGACCAGAGCGACGTGCATCTTTGACATCAAAATTTCCGGATTGAAAACGCTTAAACCAAATTTGTGCTACTCTCACAGACACTGCACTAGGTCCATAAACATCGTAAATTTTTTTCGCGGCTTACGTTGCGTTTTATACCAATGAAAATCATACATTTTCCTAATTTGAATTTGGAATTATCTTCTTTGAAATTTAAACTTTTAATTATACCAAAACCAGCCAGATACAAATACAAGTTCATACATACTATATGCGAATAGACTTTTATACTAGGTATGAACCAACCTAATATTACTAGGTATGCAAGGCAGTTAAGTAGACTCTTGCAATATTGAGCTAAGTGAACATGTTTATTGCAATTTAACAAGCGCCAAAATTGTGTTTGTGCTAATGATCATTTTTAAAAAATCTACTTAATTTTTTTTAATTTTTTATAAGTTTTTATTTTTTCTAAACCATCCTCATTTGTCAAAATCGGTTGGACAGTTTAGGAGGAGAAGCGTGACAACCGAAAAACATCGAGTCTGGTATCAGGAGCTTTCGCTCTACTTCGTCTCACTCAGCTCAATAAAATGCGAAAGTTTGTGAGGATGTATATAATATGTTTGTTTGTTGCTTTTTCACGAAAAAACTACTGAACGGATTTGGATGAACTTTACAGTAATACACCACATCAGAATAACACGAAGGCTATAATTTATCAAGATATTATGTTATTTGGTCAAGATATAAATACCGATAGCGCTGCCAGCACCTTCTCGTTCTGAATCGGGGGGCTGCCCCCATATTCAGAACAAAGTTATCGACCGATTCGGTTATTTTCTTTTTTTTTTTAAGTAGGGTAGGTTTCATCTAATTTGGTTTATAAAAACATAAGGCCTTTGGCTTTAACATCTCAAAATATTGATTGCTACCGCTTAGCGGATCATTTACTATAATTTAAACAAATTTACCGATTCGGTCGATAACTTCGTTCTGAATCGGGGGGCTGGGCGACTAAAGTGTATAGAGTCCTTTTCGCTAGTCAGGCACTTTTTAAAAGGAGGCGCCAGTCGACATCATTTGATTTAGAGACTTATTTTACACTGTTTCTATTCAAAATTAGGCATTGCCTAAAATTGGGTAGTTACTAACTATTAGGTAAAGGAATATCCTAAAGTGGCAAATGACGTAAAGTAATCATTAGGTAAACGCTTAGAAAAGTAATTTAAAATCAAGTTCACATGCCGATGTCTCTATTTACACGGAAGGTCAAACATAAATACGTGGTCCTAAAAACTAGCCAATGAAAAGTAAGCTTACTTCAACGCAAAGATCTCTCATTGGTGGACACAGCTACGGCATGTTATGTCAAAACCATTGACATGACACAGACATATTTTTTGCTTCAGAAAAATGTGAATGGACGTCAATCAATTTGCTATTTTTATATTTGTAATTTGTTCCTGTGCTATCGTAAGAACACTTATCATACGTGATAAGAGATTATTAGACTCTGTAACGTACCTAGAGAAGGTTTGTTTTATGTAGTGTATGCTAATTAGCGACCTTGTTCAACCCCGTATTGCGTACATTGTGTACTCAACTGTAGTCGTCGGAAACAATTTTAAAGAAGCATTATCATGAACAGAATAATCGGCAAAAGCTGGCGTGACTCTGCTTCTTTGATAGTACTCAGTAAGCGCGGCCGAGAGTCGTTATCGCAGCACAAGCAAGCCGGTGTTAATTACGAGGTGTTGTTGCAGACTCGGACGAGTAAGACCTCGTTTCCGAATTCCGTGGTGTTCCCCGGCGGTCTTTACGAAGCCAGCGACGCCAGTACTGACTGGCTAGATCTGCTCCGGTCCTTTGGCTACACTAATAAAGACTTTGATGCGCTACACCACGTTGGCGACGCAGTCACACCGATATTTCAACCCGACCCTGCGAAAAGGTAACCTAGCTTACATACTCCCCAATAAATATTTCATCAATTATTTTTGTGAGTGTACCTAACCTACACTGGCACCCTTGGCTGTTTGTTTATTTAATTTTGGTTTATGCAGCTATCAAAGTTTTGATCTATGCCTGAAACAAAATCATTTTACAAGGTTTTATCAGAGCAAGTACTTAAATACTGTTTTATTATATCTCATCTTTTGTTTCCAAACAATTGAAGTCACTTACCTATAGAAGCTTACAGAACCAATTGACATGAACATTATTGAGACATTACTGAAATAAATTGGGCCATATAACAAATGATAATAATGTAAGTGCTATTTGTAAAAGAATAGATGCTGCTGATTGGTGGAATTTCATGGAAAAAATCATTTAACCATTCAATTATGAAATATTTCCTTTGCCAATCACAAACATTGTGTGAGCTGTTTGTCCAGGCCTGCTGATCTGTTTACACTAACTGTACTTGTCTGAGGCCTGTAATCTGCTGTCTTTTCATGTTTATATTTGTTTGGGTTCATGCCTATGAGGAAGCAATATTTACTTCATTGTACACTCAAAATCACATCAAACTTACATGAGGGTCACCTTATCTTGCTGATATAAGAACCATTTTGCCATAGCTTTGTAAACGTTGACCCTGTTATCCTTTGTAGTTTAAAGCCACTAATATGTTCTCATATTCAAGACTTATGTTCTTGACTTAAGATGCAAGCTTGTACACATTAATTTTAGGGTACAAATATTTTGTTTACCAAAATAAGTTTTGTAAACCTTATAAGTTACACCAAAAAAATAATAGTCTACTAAAAATGTAATATCTAAAATACTAAATTCGCATAGCAAATAAGATGTAACTTGGATCTGAAAAAGTGATGCGTCAACTGTAAAATGTAACAGTATGCCAAAATTAGTAAATGTTCACCAAATTTGACACCCAAATAAAGTACAATGCTTGCATTAAAATGTTAGTTTTTTGGATACTGATATTTTATAAGACTATTATTTCGACTGGGGACGCTGGCAGTGGGCCGGGTGATCGGTCCGCTGGTTATGGGCCATTTCACCCATTTCCCCGGGAAATACGACTAAGACTATCTAAATATGACCATTTTGTTATAAGACTAACAAAATGGTCATATTTAGATAACAGATTTGAAAAAAATTGGAGTTAACATTTTGTTTAACATCAACTAAATGTGTGATATAGATTACATATAAGGTGTCAGTTGCTTTATTTGGCCAACATTGACTTAAATAAATGAGTATGTTTTAGTATTAAATAGGGTAACAAAATTAGGTGAACATTTACCAATTTTGGGTGACAAATATATTTTTTGGATGCAGTTGCTTTATTTGGTCAATGTTGACTTAAATAAATAAGTATGTTTTAGTATTAAATAGGGTAACAAAATTAGGTGAACATTTACCAATTTTGGGTGACAAATATATTTTTTGGATGCAGTTGCTTTATTTGGCCAACATTGACTTAAATAAGTATGTTTTAGTATTAAATAGGGTAACAAACTTTGGTAAACATTTACCAATTTTGGGTGACAAATATATTTTTTTGGTTAACAGTCATAATCAAATTTGGTGAACAGTTAAACATAAGCCTTAATTTTATTATTGAAATTGTGTAACTGTCAGAAGATTTATTTAACTTTGTTTACTGACAGACATGTGGCACTCAGGATAACGGCAATCAGAGAGACATTTGAAGAGCTTGGCCTCCTACTCTGTAGCCGGTTGCACAAGCCTAACCGGGGCAGTTTTGGAGTTCATGCCATAACTGATGTCAATGTTAAGCATTGGCAAGACCGGGTAAGTAGATTTGTCCACATTTCACTCTTTAGTTTGCCTTTACTTTTGTTACAAGCTAAGGTAATCTAATCTTGAACCAAATAAGAAACTTATCTTAACTTAGTAAATGAAGTGATGCAGAGCATAATGATCACTGGCTATTGTTGTGGTGTACGCTAGCAATGTGTCTAAGTGGGAAAAGTTGTGGCAAGGAACAATTGGATTCACACTTTGTGGACCTGTATGTCTAGGACTCTTATGAGTACCGGTACGTCTAAGACTCCTAGGAGTACTAGTAGTGTTTAGGACTCATAAAAGTCCTTAAAATGTGCATCCAGGTCATAGTAATATTTCACTTCTTCGAATTATATGAATAAAATATTCACTTGACTTACTTTACTGAGCATTTTAAAAAAGGATTAAGATTTAAAAATTTACAGGTAAGCAAGAATCCAGAAGAATTACTGAATCTTTGCAAGGAATACAACTGCTATCCAGATATTTGGTCGTTGCATTACTGGAGTAACTGGTTAACACCAGCGAGTATCCCAAAGAGGTTTAACACAGCATTCTTTGTAACTGCATTTGAATCTGAACCCCCAAAAATATTGAGTAATTCTGAAGTTGTGAGTGTGCAGGTAATATCAAAGTATATCATATTTAGAATATTTTGCTTGTTTTAAACTGCTGGCTATCTTTCTTAGGTCATTGAGAGCTGGGCTAAATTCCATAATGTAAATCAATCTACAACCTTATTTCATGACATCCAGTTTAAAGATGTCTTGGGATAGTTGAATTCCTCTGTAGCTTTACAAGAGATTATTTAGCCTTCATTAACTGTGCAACGGTGTTTCGGTATTTCACCATTCTTAGCATACAAATGCTTGCAGGAATAATAGGAAAGCTGTCATTTCGTATTTCTCCTGCTAGTTTGTTGAACCAAAAACTATATAAAAGTATGAGAATATGATATGGGATACTATACTTAATCGTATGATGTAAACTTGTGATGATTGTGTTACACTCAACCTTTAACGGTGCTCACTTATTATATTATCCTTTGTTTTGTTTTAGTGGTCAAGTCCTTCAGAAGTGTTAGACCAGAACAATAGGAAGGAGGTTGAATTATACCCTCCTCAAGTGTATGAACTAAACAGATTTTTACACTTTGAGGATATCGAAAAATTCATTGCATTTGCCCAAGAAAGAAGCTGTCACAGTAATGAAGTCCTCTTCCCAGTTGTAATAAAAACTAAGGACGGAAAGCTGCATGTCTTGCCAGGTAAATTAAATTCCACTAGCAGCACAAGGGTCAACTATGGCTTATGTGTAACTTTGGAAAAAACATCTCAGCTTAAGCCGTTGCCGAAAGTGTTACACTCTAGCTTTACTAATTTTTTGCTAGTCAAGCTGTAGCAAAGCAAGAATCATGTATCATGGTGATTTTTAAACAATATTTGGCATAGTCAATTAATGTGCTTTAATCTTCTGATCAACAACTTGAATTTTAACTTTCAGGTGATGATATTTATCCATCAGATGTAGATTTTGATAACGACCTCATCCAAGAATACAAAGATAAAACTATACCAGAACTAAGGGAAAGTAGCACTCGTCTACATAGGTTTGAAATCACATCTGGTAATCCAACAGCATACTTTGTATTACAAAATCACAAACCACTCAACCATATCAATATGGATAACAAAGTAATCAAAACTACAGTTACGATTTCTAAAAATAAGAAGTAACACGCCTTATCCATTGGCCTTATTAGTAGTACAAATCTTTAAAAAGCTTGCACAAGTGTAACAGACCTGTGACAATGGCGACCTCAGGACACTCTTGGCCGAACAGTCAGGATGATTACGAGCTTCTGGAAGTTATAGGCTGTGGGGCCACCGCCGTAGTGCACGCCGCCTACTGCGCGCCGCGAGGAGAGAAGTGCGCTATCAAGCGTATCAACCTCGAGAAATGGAACACCTCCATGGACGAACTTCTCAAGGAGATCCAGGCTATGTCCAGCTGCAACCACGAAAACGTAGTCACCTACTACACCAGCTTCGTCGTCAAAGAGGAGCTGTGGCTGGTGCTGAGACTGCTAGAAGGCGGCAGTCTTCTAGATATAATCAAACACAAAATGAGGATTTCCAACTGCAAACACGGGGTCTTCGACGAGGCGACTATCGCTACGGTTTTGAAAGAAGTGTTGAAGGGACTCGAATATTTCCACCAGAATGGCCAGATTCACAGGGACATTAAGGCGGGAAACATCCTGCTCGGCGACGATGGAATCGTGCAGATCGCTGACTTCGGAGTGTCGGCGTGGCTCGCGACCGGCCGCGACCTCTCGCGGCAAAAGGTGCGGCACACGTTCGTCGGCACGCCCTGCTGGATGGCTCCCGAGGTCATGGAGCAGAACCACGGATACGACTTTAAAGCGGACATCTGGTCGTTCGGAATCACGGCGATAGAGATGGCGACGGGCACTGCGCCCTACCACAAGTACCCGCCGATGAAGGTGCTGATGTTGACGCTGCAGAACGACCCGCCGACCCTCGACACGGGCGCAGAAGACAAGGACCAGTACAAAGCGTACGGAAAAACCTTCCGGAAGATGATCTCAGAGTGTCTGCAGAAGGATCCCGCGAAGAGGCCATCCGCGCCGGAGCTGCTCAAGCACGCGTTCTTCAAGAAGGCCAAAGACCGGAAGTATTTGATGCAGACGCTTGTGCAGATCGGGCCGAGCATGGAGACGCGCGTGCACAAAGCCAGCAAGCGCCAGCCGGGTACGTCCGGTCGGCTGCACCGAATGGAGACCGGTGAATGGGTGTGGGAGAGCGACGAGGACGACGGCGAAGATGAAGGAGAAGCTACCCGCGACCGGCCGATGAACCAGTTGTTGCGGGCGGATTCATCCGACAGCGAGGGCGAGGAGCCAAACCGCGCCGGGTTCACAATCGGGTCCATCGACGCTGAGGAGCAGCCACCGCAGATCGACCTCGTTCTGCGAATGCGGAACTCGACGGGCGAGTTGAACGACATCCGGTTCGAGTTCGCGCCGGGTAAAGATTCGGCGGACGGGATCGCGACGGAGTTGGTGGGCGCGGGGCTGGTGGACGGGCGCGACGCGGCGGGCATCGCGGCGCAGCTGCAGCGGCTGGTGGACGCGCAGCTGTTCCCGGGCGCGGCGTCCCCCCCGCCGCGCTCGCTGACCTTCCGCCTGGACTCGCACGAGGGCGCCGCGGCCCCCGACGAGACCGGGCTCGTGGGCTTCGCGCAGATCTCCATCGTGGACTGAGCGCGCCACCTTACTCGAGCACGCGCGGGCGCGGACTGCGGGGAAGCACTAATCGTTTGGCATCATCCTGTATTGGCTAGTCCGATTACTTAATTACTATTTCTATGCTACTCGCCGACGATTCGTGCTCGCCCCGCTGAGCTCGTTTAAGACAGAGCGCCGAATGTGACGGTGGATAGGATCGTATCGTTAGCAGCTCATACGGTGTATAAAGTTTACGGTTAGGGTCCGAGTTATAAATAAGTGTATTTTTTATGATTTTGTCACTATTCTGTTTATTTGTCTGCTTTGTATCTTATAGTTTTTAACACTGTACTCGAAACTGAGACGGCGGGCCGCGATATCACGGGATATTAGGTTATTGTGCGCTTTTCTTGTACTACTCCGCGGTATAATGTCGTGATCGCAACTTCGTAGCCGCTCGAGTGCCATAAACACTATGGACGTTTAGTGACGTACCGTGACTGAGTTTACCGTTGCAGTGTTATTTCACATAAGCGGATATATGTAGCTAAACAGATAATCCTTTTACATTGTTACTTGTTTGTTGCTTACTTTGAAGTTTTTTTTTAATAATTTAATAAAAGATGAAATTTATTTTGGTAGGTTGTTTTATTAAAATCTCTAGTAATCGTTTCATGAAGTAAAAGCTATTCGTCTTACGAGTTACATTTGTTTTTGCTCCATTCTTTAAATTAAAATATTGGCTAATGTTTACTAACCTATTTTCATTCGAATGTCAAGTCTAAAAGCACAAAACGAATAGGGATTTGCGAGCTTGTACTCCTCTTATTTTCTGCTTAAGTTCATTTCATCATGAGAAAACTCGCAGCTTGTTAACATTAATTACATTTTCAATAGTCTACTTACACTATTCATTGAGAATTCCCATAGCAAACACCATCAGTTCAAGAAAGCAATAGCAATATAAAAATAAATTCATTTGGTACATACGAAAGTAGGTTGGTCCTCGAAAGAAATAAACATTTACAATAATGTAATCTACCTCTTCAAGCTATTTAATGAATACTATTTTGCTAATCTTTACCAATAAATGAGACCGAAGTGGAGAAAAATAGTCTACATGTATATTAAGAAAGTATTCTATGGACTCTTTTTAGTACCTGTACAAAGCTTGGCATACAAGTTACTTTCAGTGCAATGTTTTTCAACTTAATAAATATCTTATAACACACGGTCTAGAATTTTATAACACTTAGGTACCTACGATGATCTGGCATTTCTATATAATGTTAAAACAAGTAATTCAATTCAATAGCCTATTGTCCAGTTTTCTTAAGCCGTGGGTTGCGTCAAGAAGAGTATACTTATACAGGGTGATTTTTCTTAAGAGCGTTTGCTGGGAGTGGATCGAAAACGTTGCATTTTTGTAAGATTTTTGTGAGTATTTTTTTGAAATGTAATGAAACTATAATTTATCTTTTAAAATGTACAGACGATAATAGAGAAAAAAAAAATTACCTATACTTAAATTTAAATTCAGCTATATAATCACGAAAATCTTCATAAAAATGCGACGTTTACGACCTACCCAGCAAACGCTCTTAAAGTAAGGAAATGCGATTCCATACTCAATAGACGATGAAGATTTTACTTTTAGTTTGAGATTTACTAACAAAATTAATAGACCATTAGATTACGATCTTTATTGCAAGCCAAAAAAATAAACGAAATATAAAAACTTATTTTGACTTCTACTTCGCCTTCTAAGTAGGTATGCTATATCATTTGCATAATTTAAAAAACCATCAGGTAGCTATGTAAATGTTTACTTTTAAATTATATCAGCATCTTGAATAGTATGATCGTGCGTGATCGATTATTTAGTTGTGCTGTAGAGCGTAATTTGCAAGCACGTGTGAAGTTGCGACGGGTTGCGCCTGACGCAACCTAAAACTATCCAAACTAAGCGAATTAAAATGCTGTTTCTTTCATCCATCGAAGTTTTTTTTTTTTTTTTCGCCAGACAACACACCTCTTGTCATGGTCTCGAAGTAGGGATAAATATCCCTGTGTTGCGAGGTACCAGACAAGGAATAAAGCCAGGGGCGTCTCCCAGCATACCCAGACCCAAGCCAATTTAGAAAGGATCGTTTCCTGAATTGACCTGACCGGGGATCGAACCTGGGACACAACGGAATTCAAGGCGAGAAACCGTGCTACAGCGCACTACGCCAATCGTGTCGTCATCAAAGTCGTATGACTTATAGAAAAAATAGTTCCTTAATTCTGACAAGTCAACCAAGTTTACTTACATGATTTTTAGAAATGAAAGTGATAGCTACACCTGTAGGCGCGGCTCAACTTGAAAAGCGTTTCTCAATTCGGAAGATGTCGATAGTCTTAGCAACTGTTCACATTTAACGATTGAAATAATAATAAAAAGTTGAAGTTTTATTTTTCAGTTAACAATAAATAGAATGAGTTACAAAATAAAGTCTTACAATTTAGCCAAAATAAATAAAGTTGTGAACAACTGGAATTATGGCAGGATTTTTATAAATTAACTTACGAATGCATCAAGTGACTAGGCGAGAAATAGTAAGCGTTCATCATTTGCTAACCTACTTCACACTAATAAGGCAATAACAACTTTATTTTAAAAATAACATGATTTGCTTAAAAGTAATGTGCTTTAAGTACACAAACTATTCCAATTCCTTTGATAGGATAATATAAGAGGTACGGCCTAGCAAGACGTAATAGTGTATTAAATTATACTTAACTAAATTTCTAAATATGCTTAAATTTTAGACATGGCATAATTAAGTACACACGCGATAAACATTTTAAGAAACTAATTTATGTGTAGCCGAGACGTTGGACGACAATTTATGGCAAATTTAATACGGATGATTAGAACAGTTTGAATGTATCTCTGATTCTTGGGTTTATTAAATAAATGCCAAAAATATTGCAAGTTAGGTAGACATTCAAACGTCAAGCCCCAATCTCAAGAAATAATGACCTTTGCAGGACGGTCGACAAAATTATCCTGTTACTAGTACTCCATTTAAAAAAGAGGACAAGTGGATGGGTCACTATAACAGATAGTGCACCTACAATCAACTTGTTACTAAAGCAGTAAATCTAACAAAATCTAAATGTAGGTTGCAACAATGAGGAAAACGCGCCAATGCAGTCGCCACCTTCAGAATTCTACATTCCACCTGCATACGAACATGATAAAAACATGTCGCATGTTAATCCTAACAATATGTCTGCTCAGTAAATGTTTGTACTGTGGTTACTTTCAAGCAAAAGGTTCAACTTATTCCTGAATGAACGCTGATAGCTAATAACTTATATTAATGCAATGTTTGGCTACATAACCTGTCACTCACTCATAATGTGCACAATAAAATTACAATAACATCACATCTTAATTGTTTTTTTATGTTAAGCTAAAAAGTTATAACTTAAATTTATACATAGCAAGCAAGTGGCTAAAAATTTTATTTATAAATTAGTTCCTAAACATTTGTGACTTTAGAATATGGCAAAATATTAACTTATAGACTAAAAAATATGACAATAAATAATTTTCTTTCATAAACGAGTTTTCTTGTACGTGATTTTTGTGCATGTATTACTTAGTTTTAAAATAGCTACTAAATAATTAACATTTATTTCACATTAGTTTAACCAAAATTAACAATGGCACAATAAATAAAAATATAAAACTTTGCTTTCTATAAAACCAAATCCTAACTGGAAGACTAATAATACAAAATGGAATGTACTATATTAAGTAAAAGCTCTTATAAAATCAAATGTGTTATAAATGCATAAAGGTAAAGTATTGAGATTCATTAAGTACATTTGCGAGGCTTAGGAAGTAGTTGAAAATTATGAGAATCGATTAACTAGAATAAGCGATAAGCATCAAGTACATAGTAGTAATAAATTATCCTTTTTAAAAAGAATGTGATATAAATTGCATCGTTACTCAGGACATAAATCAGAAAAGAGATCAACAAATAACATATTACGATACGCTAAGGACACCTCGTTTTGAGACACAAGTGAAGAGCCCACGCGGGCCCCTATCCCTACTATACCTACTACTAACGGCGAATCATTTCTTGCTTCAGTATTTTAAAATTGCATATGTCACTATTCAGCAGGGTAGATCATGAATCGCGTTACAACATAAGAAGTTGAAATAATGGAGCATAATATGATTCGCATAAAGTGGCACTTCAAGAGTAGCAGAAGAAAACAATATCTTATGTGTGAAGTAAATAATGCCTTCGTAAAATCAAAGGGTTGAGACACATTTGGCCGCACCGCATCGCACTTTCCTATGCTTCTATCCTTTTCTATCACTCAGAACTGTCATTTACTAGAGCGAGAAAGAGAACAAGCGCCGAGCGCCTCGTCGGTTCCGCCGCGTGCCATCGCATTCTGTTTTCTTTCTCGCTCTAGTAAATGACAGTTCTGAGTGATAGAAAAGGATAGAAGCATAGGAAAGTGCGATGCGGTGCGGCCAAATGTAGCTCAACCCTGAGGGAACGTTTCCACAAAAGCGGGGCTGCGCGGAGTTGAGCTGAGGCTAACAAAAATTGACCAATGATATAATGATATTGCACAGCGGAGCTGAGATCTGTGATTTGAGCAATATCATTGGTCAATTTTTGTTAGCCTCAGCTTCACTCCGCGCAGCCCCGCTTCTGTGGAAACCCACCCACAGCTCGAGTGAACTTTGTGGACTTAGTTTATGACGTCAGTGTTAAAGCTGTGTTGGCATTGTGTATATCTAAAACTATCTTGAATACAAAGGTTTAAAGAATATAATTTGACTGTTTTGGCAATCTTAAAAGTCACTAAACTATCATCTAAATTAAAAATGATTAGGGAATAATCGTCCTGCGATCGAGATATTATCAGACTTAGTACTAAGATAGAGGGCTTTCAATATTAGGTCACTCGTAGACTTTGCGTAAAAGGTACTCGTGATATAATAGTTATTTAAAATAATTTCAAATAAAATATGTGTGTAAATAATGTTTTGCTTGCGAAACTGGTGTCAGAAGTAGACCCGTTACCTTGTCGCATGCGAAAGAATGGGTAAGTCCAAAAAACATAAGTATAATAAATATCTATTGCTTATAACATAAAATATGATAGGCCTCGATTCTATTGAATTGATTTATCAACGAGCAATTTATTTGCATTGGCATCTGACGCGGGCAAATGTAAGCATTTGAATAAACTCGCATTACTTGCTTGGGTGATATATTAATAATGATCTAACCTCGTTGCCATATTTATAACAATTCCAGTTTACTTACTTACTAAATAAATATCTCCGGTTATCTCCATAGTGAATTAAATATATATCTACTATATTTTACTATATTTTATTGGTTTGTTTATATTAGAACACATGATAGCAAAAAAAGGTAGTACATTTTTGCTTGACGGTTAATTTAATAGTTTGTCTCATTTTATTCATCAAAGACAAAACGAAAAACATTTCGTTTTTAATTGATAAAAAATGTTTGAATTAATTGGCTGATTAATTCATTGACGTGCTAATGCAACAAGATAACAGGCAATACTCATAAGTTTGCGTATCTAACATACCTAACCCCTAACTTGTGTCACAGAGCCCTCGTACCTTAAAATCTGTGCAGTTGAGCTCGCGTGACGGAGGCCAGTCCGTCTCGAACAGTAGTAAAGCTAGAGAAAAGGAACAGGGGACGAAGGCGCGGAGGCTTTTTTCATTTTATTGATGTGACAAGATAACGGGCATCACTCAAAGTTTGCGTAACTAACATTCCCTAAACCTAGCATGGTATGAAGCCCTCATACCTTAAAATCTGCGTTTCACTTACAGTCCACAGAAACACAGGACGAAATCAAAACAGCTCGAGCAGTTTCGTTCGGAGGTAATCCTTCAGTGGTTTGTAGTAGTGCGTGCGGAAGGCGCGCAGGTCCGGGCGCCGCTTGATCTCGCGCAATGGCGGCCAGTCCGTCTCGAACAGTAGCAAAGCTGCGAGGGCTAGAGAGACCCACACGAACAGGAAGGAGGGAACGAAGGCGCGGACGAGGCTGAAGGCGGTGCCGCGCGCGCCCGCGCCCTCCGCGCCGGACCCCGCGCGGCCCCAGTCGCCCACTATAATAATTATTATAACTCATTTATTTCACGCAATATTACCAGAGGTCGGAATTAGGTAGAGTTATTTATGTACTTACACTGATTTTATACAGCGAAAGAATAAAGTGGATATGCCTCAAATCCCGTTGTCCCAGATATTTATTGAATAAAAAAAAGTTATTTACTTTTACACAATTTAAACCACTGCACGCGCGACGTTGCCAAACTTACATCAACGACAAATGGATTTTAGAAGTTCGGAGAAATTTATTGAATCCAGCCTATAATGAAAAGCTAATGGTTATATACTTCAATTCTCATTAAAGTTATACAGTAATGTCGGAAGCGAACACTTCAAATCTTAGTGGTACTTTGAAAGTATAAGTATAAGAATTTGCTGAAGACAGTGTGAATAAATTTGTATTGTTGTAAATTTATGTAAATACTAATAAAATTGTATGTTAATTATCTTTGCTTTATTTGTTTTATCTATCTCTGAGGTTTCTATTATTATTTATTTGCAATATTGTTCGCCACACGGGATTTTCCATTAAAAATCCCGGGAAGATCCATCTTAATATCAACATTTCGTTGCAAGTACAAAAATAAAGGCCTGTGTTCAAACCTGAGCGGTATTCGCTGCCGTTGTGGGTAGCGGTACAATACCGCGAGGGTTTCGCTCAGGTATTCAGTATCAAGTTCCGCGGCAAAATGTACCGATACCCACAGCGGCAGCGAATACCGCTTAGGTCTGAACAGGCCTTAACTCTACCTAATTCCGCTCTCTGAATATTACACATTACAAAAGTTATATGTAACAAAGGCCCATAGAAATGTACCTCACAGACTATAATTGACATATTGGTCACATGAAAAAAAACACTTTATTGTCTAGCAACTGGTCTGTTGGTGGTATGGGCTCCTGCTTATCAGATTTGAGTCGAAGGTTAAATTCTCGCCGGGTCTTCACAGTAAGAATCAACTTCTCCGACGCGGTGGTAGAGTCGCATTATGTTTGTATACTGTTTATTTATATATTTATATTATTATAGTATTTATGTATATTATTTAGTATATTTTGACTATTCAAAAGTACCTACTGATTAAGTCTATTTAAATAACGATATTTGAGTTTAAATCCTCACTAAATTCGTTCAGGGTCTTAGTAACTATAATGCAAAATGGACTAAGTATGTATGAGTTATACACATGACTTGTTTAGAAAATTATAGTTACTAGTTGTCCGTCAGCGGCTTCGCTCGCGTACACTATTATGTCTCCCGTTAGAAAATCGCCAATGGCAGTCTCTTATAATATAGCTTTAGCTTGAGATATGTTGTGTTCAGTGTAGGACTCACCCGAGCCGGAAGTCTGCGGAGCCTGCGAGGAGCAGCAGGGCTGGCCGGAGGTCGCGTGGCTCTGCGTCGTCACGCCCGACTCCGACGACGAGTGCTCGAACGAGTCGCGCAGGTTGTATTCCGCGCACGCTAAGGAACAAATCCTATTTTTCAGTATGTGTATTGTGGCTATGAACTTTAAAAAAAACTACATGCTGCTGTTGAGAATTGATTTACAAAAAAATTGAGATATTTTAGAGATAGATATTTTAACTGTGCACTCTCAATTTATTTATGATAATGTAGTATATGTCCGTAAAAACTTTGCTCTGTTCAAGAAAAACAGTGATGTTCATAAACTCAATACTAGAAATAAAAATAAGCTCGTAACTCCCAGTCTAAGACTGCATAAGGTAGGGAAATCATTTATTGGTCAATGTAAAATATTTTAATAAGATTCAAACTCTTGTTGAACCGCTTCTTCACAAGTTCAAGTCACAAATTAAAGCTAAGTTATTGAAGTGAGGTTATGATAGTGTAGAGAATTTCTTGAATGATTAGAATTTGTGGTCATCTTAAGTATAATCTGCTCCTCTGCACATTTTTTGTTATGACTTCACTCTGTCAATTCAATTTTTGTGTATAAAAACAAGATTGAAAAGAGTAACCATCGAGTTTCTTGCCGGAGTCTTCCCGATCGGAAACAACTTCCGAACCGGTGGTAGAGTCACTTTATGTTTAATTAAGAAATTTACTATTATAGTTTTCTTTTATGTAAGTTAATTTTTATTTAGAACCTATATTTTGGCTATTTTTTTTTGTATTTGACTTGTCATAAGTACTTTTTATAAGTCTTTATGAATAAAGATATTTCAAATGTACATTATCACTCGATAACTTTCTTCTGATTTGGGGCTCAGGGACCTGAATTATCTTAGGCCGACAACAGGGTCATCGTGCATATTGCTTTTCAACATGACCCCACTCCACCTGATGGAAAGCGGCCAAGAGATCCAGATATGAAAGGCTGATGAGCACAGTCATGCAAACGAATCACAAGCTTGAAATCTTGTAGGCCTAAAGAAATGCCTATACACGCCTCGCCTGAAGACCCCGGGTCTACAACAGGACGGAATCACATGTGCTGGAAGAGCATTCCACGTCTGGATGGTACGACATTGGGGAGAGGTTTTACTGGACAGTCTTAGGTTGTGCTGGACAGTCTTCTTGACCGGCAACTAAGCAGGCATATAACTCTCAATGACGCACAATTTGGTTTTAGACCGGGCTTGTCGACTGAAAGTGCTATAGCTTGCCTCAAGCAGACTGTACTGTACTACACTTCTAGGAATACTCCGGTTTAAGCGTGCTTTCTCGACCTTTCTAAAGCATTCGATCTTGTTCCTTACGATATGCTTTGGAAGAAGATACAGAACGAGACAAAATTGCCTAATGAAATAACATCTTTGCTGGGTTTCTGGTACAATAATCAGGAAAATCGCGTAAGGTGGGGTAACGAAGTGTCTGATGGGTACAGGTTGGAGTGCGGGGTGAGGCAGGGGGGTCGGACTTCTCCCTTGCTCTTTAATCTGTACATAAATAAACTAATTGATGAGCTTTGCAGCACGAATATCGGGTGCCATGTTGGTGGCGTTTGTATTAATAATATAAGTTACGCGGACGACATGGTGCTGTTGAGCCCATCGGTTGGTGCCTTGCGAAGGCTCTTATCTGTTTGTGAAACTTATGCAGAAATCCATGGCCTGAAGTACAATGCAAGGAAGAGCGAGTTGATGGTGTTTAAAGCGGTGAACAAAGTACCAAAGAGTGTACCCAAGATAACGCTTTCTGGAACTCCTCTTTGCAGGGTCAAGCAATTTAAATATTTAGGTCACTGGATAACTGAGGATCTAAAGGATAATTTAGATATTCAGAGAGAGCGAAGGTCGCTGGCTGTCCGGTGCAACATGTTGGCTCGTAGGTTTGCACGTTGTACTTTACCAGTAAAGATAACGCTTTTTAAAGCCTTCTGTCAGTCTTTCTACACGTGCAGCCTATGTGTTAGCTTTACGCGGCGGACGTACAGTGACCTACGCGTGCAATACAACAATGCGTTCAGGATTCTGGTGGGGCTGCCGCGATATTGCAGCGCATCTGGGATGTTTGCAGATGCGCAGGTTGATGGCTTTGCAGCCATCATACGCAAGCGGTGCGCCTCCCTGCTTGCGCGGAGTCGCGGCAGCCCTAACAGGCTTCTGAGCGTATTTGCAGGCCGGTGGGACTCTCCTCTCCTAGCAAGGTGGATGCGGGTTCACACAGATGTGAATTAATAAGGTTATGGAACTGTATTTTTTGTGTAATGTACTAACAAATAGGTATAAGAATCATTATTTTAATACTAACACTATATGAGTCATTGTTGTAACTCGAAATAATTTTTTTGATTTGATTTGATTTGATTTGATTTACGAGGCAAGCCAAATTTCAAATACCTATTTAAAATGGATTAAGTGAAGAAAATTAACGGTAGGAAAGGTAGTGTAGTACTTAATAAAAAAAATAGGATAAATTAGTTTAAGTTAAGATTTATTACGGAAGAACTCAAATTTAGAGGGAGCTTCAGCCCCTTCGCCGTTGCACGCCGACCCCATCAGGCCTAGGCTGCTCACGTACGCACCTGTACTCTTCGCGTCTAGCTTAGGGTTGGCTGCTTACGTACTCACCTGTACTCTTCGCGTCTAGCTTAGGGTTGGCTGCTTACGTACTCACCTGTACTCTTCGCGTCTAGCTTAGGGTTGGCTGCTTACGTACTCACCTGTACTCTTCGCGTCTAGCTTAGGGTTGGCTGCTTACGTACTCACCTGTACTCTTCGCGTCTAGCTTAGGGTTGGCTGCTTACGTACGCACCTGTACTCTTCGCGTCTAGCTTAGGGTTGGCTGCTTACGTACTCACCTGTACTCTTCGCGTCTAGCTTAGGGTTGGCTGCTTACGTACTCACCTGTACTCTTCGCGTCTAGCTTAGGGTTGGCTGCTTACGTACTCACCTGTACTCTTCGCGTCTAGCTTAGGGTTGGCTGCTTACGTACTCACCTCTACTCTTCGCGTCTAGCTTAGGGTTGGCTGCTTACGTACTCACCTGTACTCTTCGCGTCTAGCTTAGGGTTGGCTGCTTACGAACTCACCTGTACTCTTCGCGTCTAGCTTAGGGTTGGCTGCTTACGTACTCACCTGTACTCTTTGCGTCTAGCTTAGGGTTGGCTGCTTACGTACTCACCTGTACTCTTCGCGTCTAGCTTAGGGTTGGCTGCTTACGTACTCACCTGTACTCTTCGCGTCTAGCTTAGGGTTGGCTGCTTACGTACGCACCTGTACTCTTCGCGTCTAGCTTAGGGTTGGCTGCTTACGTACTCACCTGTACTCTTCGCGTCTAGCTTAGGGTTGGCTGCTTACGTACGCACCTGTACTCTTCGCGTCTAGCTTAGGGTTGGCAGCTTACGTACTCACCTGTACTCTTCGCGTCTATCTTAGGGTTGGCTGCTTACGTACTCACCTGTACTCTTCGCGTCTAGCTTAGGGTTGGCTGCTTACGTACTCACCTGTACTCTTCGCGTCTAGCTTAGGGTTGGCTGCTTACGTACTCACCTCTACTCTTCGCGTCTAGCTTAGGGTTGGCTGCTTACGTACTCACCTGTACTCTTCGCGTCTAGCTTAGGGTTGGCTGCTTACGAACTCACCTGTACTCTTCGCGTCTAGCTTAGGGTTGGCTGCTTACGTACTCACCTGTACTCTTTGCGTCTAGCTTAGGGTTGGCTGCTTACGTACTCACCTGTACTCTTCGCGTCTAGCTTAGGGTTGGCTGCTTACGTACTCACCTGTACTCTTCGCGTCTAGCTTAGGGTTGGCTGCTTACGTACGCACCTGTACTCTTCGCGTCTAGCTTAGGGTTGGCTGCTTACGTACTCACCTGTACTCTTCGCGTCTAGCTTAGGGTTGGCTGCTTACGTACTCACCTGTACTCTTCGCGTCTAGCTTAGGGTTGGCTGCTTACGTACTCACCTGTACTCTTCGCGTCTAGCTTAGGGTTGGCTGCTTACGTACTCACCTGTACTCTTCGCGTCTAGCTTAGGGTTGGCTGCTTACGTACTCACCTGTACTCTTCGCGTCTAGCTTAGGGTTGGCTGCTTACGTACGCACCTGTACTCTTCGCGTCTAGCTTAGGGTTGGCTGCTTACGTACTCACCTGTACTCTTCGCGTCTAGCTTAGGGTTGGCTGCTTACGTACTCACCTGTACTCTTCGCGTCTAGCTTAGGGTTGGCTGCTTACGTACGCACCTGTACTCTTCGCGTCTAGCTTAGGGTTGGCTGCTTACGTACTCACCTGTACTCTTCGCGTCTAGCTTAGGGTTGGCTGCTTACGTACTCACCTGTACTCTTCGCGTCTAGCTTAGGGTTGGCTGCTTACGTACTCACCTGTACTCTTCGCGTCTAGCTTAGGGTTGGCTGCTTACGTACTCACCTGTACTCTTCGCGTCTAGCTTAGGGTTGGCTGCTTACGTACTCACCTGTACTCTTCGCGTCTAGCTTAGGGTTGGCTGCTTACGTACTCACCTGTACTCTTCGCGTCTAGCTTAGGGTTGGCTGCTTACGTTCTCACCTGTACTCTTCGCGTCTAGCTTAGGGTTGGCTGCTTACGTACTCACCTGTACTCTTCGCGTCTAGCTTAGGGTTGGCAGCTTACGTACTCACCTGTACTCTTCGCGTCTAGCTTAGGGTTGGCTGCTTACGTACTCACCTGTACTCTTCGCGTCTAGCTTAGGGTTGGCAGCTTACGTACTCACCTGTACTCTTCGCGTCTATCTTAGGGTTGGCTGCTTACGTACTCACCTGTACTCTTCGCGTCTAGCTTAGGGTTGGCTGCTTACGTACTCACCTGTACTCTTCGCGTCTAGCTTAGGGTTGGCTGCTTACGTACTCACCTCTACTCTTCGCGTCTAGCTTAGGGTTGGCTGCTTACGTACTCACCTGTACTCTTCGCGTCTAGCTTAGGGTTGGCTGCTTACGAACTCACCTGTACTCTTCGCGTCTAGCTTAGGGTTGGCTGCTTACGTACTCACCTGTACTCTTTGCGTCTAGCTTAGGGTTGGCTGCTTACGTACTCACCTGTACTCTTCGCGTCTAGCTTAGGGTTGGCTGCTTACGTACTCACCTGTACTCTTCACGTCTAGCTTAGGGTTGGCTGCTTACGTACTCACCTGTACTCTTCGCGTCTAGCTTAGGGTTGGCTGCTTACGTACTCACCTGTACTCTTCGCGTCTAGCTTAGGGTTGGCTGCTTACGTACGCACCTGTACTCTTCGCGTCTAGCTTAGGGTTGGCTGCTTACGTACTCACCTGTACTCTTCGCGTCTAGCTTAGGGTTGGCTGCTTACGTACTCACCTGTACTCTTCGCGTCTAGCTTAGGGTTGGCTGCTTACGTACTCACCTGTACTCTTCGCGTCTAGCTTAGGGTTGGCTGCTTACGTACTCACCTGTACTCTTCGCGTCTAGCTTAGGGTTGGCTGCTTACGTACTCACCTGTACTCATCGCGTCTAGCTTAGGGTTGGCTGCTTACGTACTCACCTGTACTCTTCGCGTCTAGCTTAGGGTTGGCTGCTTACGTACTCACCTGTACTCTTCGAGTCTAGCTTAGGACGCGGATGGTCGGTGCAGGCCAGCGCGATGTCAACGGCGGGCCCGCTCAGCAGGCAGCCGCCGACGCACGCCGAGCCCATCAGGCCGATGCTGCTTTCTTCTAATGGCGCGCTGTGCGTTGAGCGGGGTAAACTACTGTAACCTGAAGAACCGAAGTCAATGTTAGGTTTTTTTTTATTTATCTGACCCTAAACTTTGAGCAGAGCTTGCACTATGGGTGTTAGAGACTGATAAACATAACCCGATTTTTATAACTGTACTTAGTACAAGTCCAAGACGTGCTCAGAAAAGGTCAGGTCAGGAGTACCCATAATCGACGAGCATGTATGAAAGGATTGAAGTGAGTCGAAGAAGCGCAAGGGGTGTGTCAGGACCGTAGCAAGTGGCAAGATGTGGTCTCTGCCTACCCCGCTGGGAAAAAGGCGTGATGGTAGGTATGTGTGTATAACTGTGTACTTCGAGCAGTCAAAATCGTTAGCCACGTTAACCAACAACTTGGTTCGCACGTGCGTACCACTAGCAAACATTGAACACTCTGTTCGTCAAACATGTTTGCGGCGCTCTTATTTGTAAGATCTGTACGGACGGTTTTCTATAGCGGTGTAAGTTAAAGTCTGTTTTATCTCACATGTCTTATTTCTAAACAAACATGGCGTATTGACAACCAAAGCCAATTCGTAGTGATGGGAAATTATCGAATGAATCATACAGAGTCATTAGCCAACCATAGACGTAAAGGCTTTGCCGCCGGGTGTCAGACGGACAGAACTGTGCGTGTGTGGCGAAACGACGACTTTGCCCTGTAACTTTACGAGTGTGAAAGCTAATATAATAACTTTAAAGTTGTTGATTCAATTCAGTGGATTTCCCAAAATTGGCCTTAGTCTACTGAAATACTTGTTTTGAACGATAATCTACCGATTTTTACTAAGTCTTCATAACGGCTAACTAATCCTAAGCATAATGTTAATTGTCATGTTTTATATTTCTGATTTTCTAATGTCACGAGTTTCATATTGAGTAGCATACTTTCGGAAAGTAGCCTAAACTTTTTTGGCACACGTATTAAAACGCATTAACTCAAAAAGCAGAATAACTATAAAAATGCACAAGGTCAGAAGCACAATAGTCAAAAGACAATATTGATCAGGCATAAATTTATTAGAAACAAGCATGCTTTTTTGCGCTTCGCCGGCCGCTGCCGCTTTAAGTAGGGTATTCCCCTCAATCAATAACTTGTATTGGACGTTCACGATCACGACGATAGGTATAGATAGATACGATATCCCATGTGGTGTCTTTGGATGTGACATTTTTTTAGTAGGATATATTTTTTTCCTATATTTAACTAAAATTATAACATAAATGGAACCTAATCTCGATACCTAATGACACCAATGAATAATAAATTTATTTTGTTTAATAACACATAAACGCCTCCTTGGCCGAGTGGTTCCAGAGCTCGGCCCGAAAACTCGGAGGTCCCGGGTTCAATTCAGAGGTCGGGCAATGTGTGTTTTTCGGAACATAGCCCGAGTTTATGATCACCAACCCGCATTTGGCAAGAGTGGTGATTAGGCCAATACCCATCCATTGTAGCGATGACTTAATTTCAATGATGGAGGCCTTTGCCCAGCAGTGGGACAGTATATAGGCTAATTACTTACTTACTAATAACACATTCTTTATAACAAAATAATTCAAACTTAAATTTTTATTCTTTTATAGTTGATAGTAGGAACCATAAATCGACAGCATTGTATTTGTACCACTTTCAATCGAAATGAATGATTCTGATTCATGCGACGTTACTATCACTATGGTCCAAAGATAACCTATTTTATTTAAGGTGGTTCGTTTTCCATACAAAAATCAATCGACATTCACGCGCTAATTAGTAGTAGATATGCCTTGATATTTGCGCAGGGACATATATAGGGAGGGATACTCATTTTCGCAAAACCAATAAAAAATAATATTTATAACGTCAGTAATCTTATATTAGACGAATAAAAACTCCAAAATTTACACATGTGTGCGTGTACTCTCCAGTAAGTTTTATACAAGAATTTGTAACGTTGCCGTTCGATGAAGAGCTGCATGCGACGTTGCCGATCTTACGCTCGTTGTAATAAAATCAAGAGAAATAAAATTGCATACTTTAGCAAATTTGTCTACAGGATTGCCAGATCGGGATGGCTTCTTCAAAAATAGGGATTTTTCAAAACTTGAGTAATTTTTCGTTATTTCGAAAACAATTAATTTCTTGAATTATCGTACATGATATTTTAATAAACGGTGAAAACAGTTGTCTATAATAATAAGCTTTATATTTATTTGTACCAATTTAACATATTGGGACATTCTTTTTATTATTATTTTTTTTAAATTGCATAATAATGATAATAAATCAGTAAAACAAACATTTTGTTTCGTCGAATAGTAAGAACGTGCCAAAAGATAACACGATAATTTGTTTACATTATACTTGTTAATGACCTTTGCTTGGCTGTCTTATTTATTCTAGTTATATTTTAAACTATCAGAATCGCATAAATCCCGTTTTAATAAATAAATCACAATTATTTGCTGTTAAGTACGGTAGGGCAGTGGCGAAATTACAGGAAAACGTACCTAACAAAGTGGCAACACACGCTCGTCACGGCCGGGCCGGCACTTGATGCTGGCTGGCTGTCAAGTCAACTGTCATCAAGCGTCAATCCATCCATTTGCATTTCGTGCGCAATTATTTTTCTATGTGTCTTTACTCAATAAAATATTTTCTATTCTATTCTATTCTATTATACTCATCTCGATTTGACTGAATAAAAAATAATAATCCCACTGGCCAAATAAAGCCTCATGATGCTCTCGACACTACTTGACATTGGCCAAATCAATTTGCTGTAGCAAGATTGCAGAGGCCATTATTTTTTTTTTTTTTAAATGCAGTTTTTGACTCACTTCAAATAATCGTGGTTTATGTTTTCTTTTGAGCTATTTGCTATTTATTATTCTTTATTCTACTTTTTGGTAAACAGTAGCGTGCACAATAAACCCGACATCGATTGCGAACTACAAAAAACAGAAGTATTCAGGGCCGACAAAAGCTGAAAAAGTCTCTAGCCTTACAAACGATTTTTTGGCTTTCATCAGCCCTGCAGCTAGGGAGTTCGGGTGATTTGTCAGTCTCTCCGCATACCGCGGCATAGTTTTGCCGATTTCTTGCTTGATTAATGGCATATTGAGATCATTGCGGAGTTAGTCATTTATCACAAGCCATGCACTATTATGAGTAGAATTTTAGATTGGAAGCGCTGTAGGATATCCAGGTTTTAGTTCGAGACAGTTCCCCACAGCTGGATGCCATATGTCCAAACTGGTTTTATGATGAATTTGTAAATTAGTAATTTGTTTTCGAGTGACAAGTGTGACTTACTGTTCATCAGTCAGTGCATCTGCTTGAGCGGTATACCCATGGCCTTCCGTTTTGTAAAAATGTGTTTTTGCCATGTCGACGTCGGTCTAGGTATACTTCGAGGTAACGCACATGGTCATTTAGTGCGATTTGGATGCCATTCAATACCACTTTTGGGAAGGTGTCATGTCTCAAGGCAAATGTGGCGTGGACAGACTTTGACTCATTCGCCTTGATTCGCCAATCCGTCAACCATGTGTATATTTTATCAAGGTTTCGTTGGAGCATCGCGCTCGCCGTGGATGCTTCTGGGTGGACCGCTAGCACAGTAAAGTAAAAGCGGCTGTATTTGGTCCCACGTCCAATAAATAATGTATATTTAACTATCTTTCCACCCGCGGCTTCGCCCGCGTTATCGTTATTTATAACGGCCAAATTACATAAAATCTTTATAAATTGTAGCCATCAGAATATGTGTAGCTGTATTACTGTATAGTTTCATCTAAATCTTTTTGCGTGAAAGAGTAACAAGCATACACACACAAACTTTCGCAATTATAATATTAGTAGGATTAGTTTATTTTTATTTATAATACTAAAACAAAATCCTAAACGACAACACGGAGATTTTATGAATCATGTGTTGAGACTTGAGATATCTCGCTGCGGCGTAATGTCGTGTGTACCTGTGCTACCATTCTAAGTTCATAATTCATAATTCATAATTCATTTATTCGATGCTTCATGTGGTAGGTTACAGGTCTTAAATAAAAATATAGTACATACACATGAACCCTGCTAGGGCACTGCAAGATATTTTGGAGTAAGTTATTTACAAACTTATGTTTTCATGCATATTTTAACATTTATGATTCTTAATTCTTTATTGCTAATGTGATTTTTAACAAGCTTATAAAACTAAAAAAAAAAAAAAAAAAAGTGACAACACATGACCCTGTGAGGGCATTGCAACAATTTTTTAATTATTAATTAAAAAATTGCTTATCAGTTAACAGTTCCTACAATTTAATTTATATTCAATTGCTTTATATTTATCAAATATAAAGCATTATAGGTACATTATCATTATTATTTATTACATTTATTTATGTATGTATGTATTCATGTCATGATAGGAAATAAATATTGTTAAATTATCGTAATGAGTGGTTTTTATTAAAATATAATTATAATTGATGTAATTCGTATTACCTAAAAAAAATTTTACTATTTAAATATTCGTCCAGGTTATAGAAACATTTGTTTATTAAATATTGTTTTAGCTTTCTATTGAAATGTGGGTATTTTTGTTCATTTTTAATATCAGTAGGTAATTTATTATATATTTTGATAGCCATATAATAAGGGCTGGTATTTAACATTTTTATTCTAGATGTTGGTAGGTATAGCCGTCCTTTGTGTCTAGTATTTATGTTATGTGTGTCCTGTAACTTTTTGAATAAATTATTATTTTTATAAACAAATGTAGCTAGTTCGTGTACATATATTGATGTTAGTGTCATTAATTTGTATTTTATATAGAAGGGTTTGCAGCTTTCTGTATTATCTATTTGGGCTATTATTCTCACACATTTCTTTTGTAATAAAAACAGGTCACTAGCATCTACACTATTTCCCCACAACATTATCCCATATTTGAGCCAGGAGTATGCATATGCATAATAGGCAGTAAGAGCTGTTTTTGTATTTGTGCAGAGCTTAATTTCAAACAAAGCGTACGTAAATTTTGACAGTTTAGTTTTTATTACATTTATATGGAGTTTCCAATTTATATTTGTGTCGATATGAAGCCCGAGCAAGTTGAATGTTTTTACAGACTCTATTTGTGTACCGCCTAAGGTGGTATTTAAGTTTAATGGACTTCGTGTATAAGGATGAAACTGTATTATTTTTGTCTTCGACAGATTTATTTCAAGGTTGTGGTCTGTTAGCCATAGCGTAATATCCTCCAGTGTACTTCTGATGAGGGTGTTAGGATCAGAGTTTTTTTCACATTGGATTAAGACAGACACGTCATCTGCGAATAGTACAGGCAATGCTATTTCATGGTTTAGGATTTTTGGAAGGTCATTCACGTATATCAAAAATAACACGCAGCCAAGAACACTGCCTTGAGGAATTGAACAGGTTAAGTCTCTCATTTTAGAAGTTATTATTTCTATTTCATTTGTTTTTTCGTTGTGGTGTTCCATTTGTACTATCTGTTTCCTATTTTTCAGGTAAGATTTAAACCAACTATGGGCAGTACCACGTACACCTGAACCGTACAGCTTAGACAATAGGATCTCGTGTGAAACGGTATCGTACGCCTTTGTCATATCAAGCAGAACTCCAAGGGCATACCTCTTATCATTAATATGTTGCAGGGCGGTTTGAATAAACTTGTACACAGCCCGAGAAGTTGACCTTAGTTTTCTGAATCCATTCTGACTATCATCCAACACTTGGTACCTCTCCAAAAATGCACACAGTCTATTGCACATGGCCTTTTCTATTACTTTCGAGAACGACGGTAGAATGGCTATCGGTCTGTAATTTTTGTGATTGTCGGTTTCATCTTTTTTATGCACTGGTTTAACGAGTGATATTTTTAGTAAGTCTGGAAACACGCCGTCACGAAAGCTTTGGTTAATTAGGTATGTAAGAGGTTCTGATAATTCTAGGACACATTCTTTTAATAATGATGGAGGCAATTCATCTACACCATGACTTTGTTTGTTTTTCATTCGCTTTATGATTTTGATTACTTCATCTTGTGTTACAGGGTTAAGGTAGAGAGAATTGATTGGAGGGTTGAGTGTGGGGCGTCCCATTATAGCATTTTGTTTATTATTTTGTCTGTGACCAACAGTAACAAAGTAATCATTAAATAGATCCGCGATTACTTGGGGACATTCAATGTTTTTATTGTCAACTCGTAATTTTACATTTTTATATTTTCCTTGTTTAGTCTTACCAGTTTTTGTATTTATTATGTGCCACATAGTTTTTACTTTGTTATCTGATTTGTCCATTTGCTTTATATACATAAGTTTCTTTGAATTTTTTACACAGCGTTTTAATGTTTTTGTATATTTATTGTAATGACTTCTGATGATATCACTATTGGTGTTATTTACTAAGATTCTCAACGATCTTTTATTTATACAAGATTTTTTTATACCTGTAGTAAGCCAAGTTTTTTTAGGCTTAGTTTTTATTCTAATTTTTTGCACAGGAATGAATTTATTGAAAAAGTGTTTTATTATTTTAATAAATGAATTGTAATTTTCATCCACGTTGCTATTTTTTCCGATTATTCCCTTCCAATCTATTTCTTTTAATGAACTTTTAAACATATTTATTTTGTTTTTCGTATACAGCCTCTTTTGTTTGTATAGTGTGTAATTTGTATTTGATTGTAAATCTGAAGTAAGCTTAACAAGAACAGCTTTATGGTCAGATATGCCGTAATCCTTTACGTATGACTCTTCTACAAGTCTGCTGAAATTTGTAAATACTAGATCGATACATGTTGCAGTTTTTTGAGTTACTCTAGTTGGCTCGCGAATTATTTGCTGAAGATTAAAGGAGCTCATTGTATTTAAAAGATCTTGAGAATGTTTATTTTTTATTTTAACGTTAATATTGAAATTTCCGCCTATTACTATGTATTTGTTTTTATCCTTTGTGCCTATCATTTTTAATAAAGTATTTATTTTTTCATAAAATATTTCTATATGACGATCTGCTCTGTACACAACTATAATTATTGTATTTAACTTTGGTATTTCAATTGCACAAAACTCAACAATATACTCAATAGAATACTTGACAATATCTTTCCTCTCTATATAATCTATATTATCCTTAATTATTAAGCAAACACCTCCCCCATCATAACTTTCTCTACAGTACAATGATCCTAGTTCATAACCTGGTATTCTAACAGTATCAAAATAATTTTTTTTTTCCATATTTCTGACAGCAACAAAATATCAATATTGGAATCTAGTAAGAGATGTTCAATTAAATGCAATTTATTACCTACACTCTGAATATTCTGGAATGTTAGAAGCATACCCTTAGAGAAATGTCTGGTTGGTTCTTCCTTTCGTCCCTTGTCGTGAATTTCCGACTCTCCCGTTTGCGTTCGTGTGGCGGCGTTTCAATGGTTCTGATGGTCCGGACGACATCGCATTCGACTTTTGTTTCCCTGCATCCTTTTCCCCTCGAGTTTGTTCCTTGCTTTCTACCAGTGATACAGGTGTTACCTTGCCGTTGATAAGTAACTGGTTGTTTTTAATGATAGCATAGTCTCCATTTTTCCTGGCGTCTTGCATGCTTTGTCGTAATATCTGTCGGTCTTTTAATTCATTTCCTTCCATGAATGTGTCTACTGCCAACCCAGTATTTTTGAAGCATTTATTATTTCTTATTATATATTTTGCCATTCTTCTATTGATGAGTTTTATAACCACTGGTCGATTTTTCCCTCTCTTCCCGATGCGCTTATTTTCCTCAACAAATGGGTCAATATCGATGTTCATGATATTAAAAAACACTCTTGCAACCGTTCCATTCAGGTCAAATTCAGTTTCATCGTGTTGTTCTGGTAGTCCAAAAAGAACAATTTTTTTCATATTTGTAAGAGAATTTAAGTTTTCTTCCATTCTTTTTATATTCGAGTCCATGTCTCTTATTTCTTCTTGCAGCTTACTTTGCTCATTTTTTAGTTGGTTGATTTTCCGGTCGACATCTTTTTGTATGTTTTTTAGCGCGGTATTAAATTCGGTTTGTATTGTGTTTTTTATGTCAATTAATAGGCTGGTTTTAATTTGTTCTAATTTTGTATCAAGTAATTTACTTATATTATCCAAGGTTACGGTCATGGTGATTTCCTTTGACCGGTTTAATAGTGTCTCATCACCTATTTCGCTAACGGAGCAGTCAACATCCACAGATTGGTTAAGACGTTGAATAGGGCCTAATACCTGATTATTATTACTCCTTTTTGTAATGAATGAATCAGGCGATGTAGGTCTGATCGGGGTGTTCGAGTTATCTGTTTTTGGAGCCTTAGATCGACATGAATGGCATTCCCAATTCAATTTCCCATTAGGTGACATCGTATTGTAAAAACGCGCTTCGGTAACATTCGCGCATTCCAAATCGTATGATTTATCACAGATACAACATTTCAAAAATCGCCTATCCGGAATAGTCTGTCTGCATCCTTCGCAAAGCGGCATCTTTTAGCGAGTCAAAGAGCGAGTAGTGACAAGATTATGATTTACTCTGTGTAGCAGCGAAGCGTCGTGCGTAGCCGCCGCAGCCGAACGTAGTGGTCGGCCACGCTCGTGCGCGCTGCGGACACTGTCGGTGGGCTGTTGTAGGTGAATCACACTCAACGGCTCGGCGCTGCCAGCTGAGCGTTCACAGCGTTTTAGCAAAATATTTTAAAGATGTTTGTTATGATAGCTCACCGATGTCTGCTCGTATCAAGACGATAGTTACACTGTTTTACAGGTGACAACTTGTTCTTCAAGGTGATATATAACACAGGCCTGAACGTGCACTTTTTATATTTTTTAAACGATAATAATCTCGGAGCACAGTAGGGAACGAACCGTCTTCGGTGACGTCGCGACCGCGACCCCTTTCTATTCCCGACCGACCGATTTCTATCCCGCGACCTCTTTCTAGTTCTATGAAATAATAAATCGATAATCGAAAAGATTCGCTAACTATAATAATTATAAACTACGCCATCCCTATTGAAAGCTGTCAAAATTATCATCCTAAATTGGACAAACTGAGGTTAAAGTTGTCAAATTGCTGTCAATCTAATTTCACAATCATTTCAATATTTAGATTTTGAAATGAAGAATTTTAACAGTTTTGCATGAATTTCATGTTCTATGTTTCTTTTTTACCACGCAAGACGTTTATGTGCGACCTATATTGTGTGTGATCAATGCGGAAATTCGTGATTTTGTTACGGTGTGATCTTTGTTTACATAATAAGCCTTGAAATCGTAAATCGACTATAGAGTTCACAACTGTTGAGCGCGAACCCGATTGGAACTATGTTCGCGTGCGTGTTCAAATATGCTGTCCATACGTACATACCAAATGTACATGTTTGATGTTTGTGTTCGCTATGTTCGTGTTCGTACGTGCGTACACGGCTTTAGGTTGGCAGCATTGAATTTCACCCGCCCGCAAATTTCCTCACCACTCCGCTCACACCCGACAGTAGTGAGGAAGTTTGCAGGCGGGTTAAATGTAATGCTGCCAACCTAACGATTTTGACAGCTCGAAGTGCACATAGTTAAACAAATCGGGTTATACTTAAATATTTCTAAATACATACTTAAATAGATAATAACACCCAGACAGTTTTCCATTCGTGGGTGGTGTTTCCGTGAACTAAGTTGTACAAAAATTTCAGTACTAATCTTAAGTGGTTTTAGATAAACTTTTTTATATGGAAGACATGCGTAAGTGTTTTGCACCTTTAGAAGTTTGGGAAAATAATTCTTAAAGTTTCAGGACGACTAGTGAAATAAAAACGCCACTTACCAAAGTCTCCAGTCATTGGTGTAGAAGGCGTGGCCGGCACGCTCGACGCCTTCCTCTTGCCGCCGGAGCTCGAGCCCTCCTTCTCAAAAAACAAAAAACATAACTCTAATTATTTATCCTACAAAACTATATAGATAGCTCTCAAATAACACGAAAAAACTACTTGGTCTAGATATCTAACGCCTCCCTGGCTGAGTGGTAACAGAGCTTGGTCAAAAATTTGCGGTCCCAGAGAAGTGTTCATAGCAATGCAGTAGGACAACATAGATATAGGTTACATAAGTATAGTTCGCGTCACGTAAAAAGCGCCCTGGAAGACAATGGAGGGGATGTGTTTGCGCATGGGCCGACTAACGAACCAATGGCGCATGCGCACGGGCCTTGGCTTGGTACGAAGTGAGGAGGCGGACTCGCCTCCGCCTCCTCACTTCGTACCACCAATTAGATCCTCCTATAGAAATCGTCTAGTCAGGTCTAAACATCTTCGTAACACAATCTAGGCTGCAGTAATCATTATCATGAGGTGTTTTTGGATTGTAAGTTAATACAGTTAATAGACATCTACCTGGCTATCCCTCGGTGCTAACAATCCGTCCCGCTCCAGGATCTCGCGCTCCGTGCGGCCGAAGTACTTGAACTTGGTGCCCCACGAGAACAGCCCGCCGCCCGAGTACACGCACGCGTCCGATGACGAAGGCAGCCTGGAACAACAACGAGGTGAACCATCAGAGCAGTTCAATACAACTGAGTATCCGAATATCCGCCACTACTGATAACAAACACGAAACCCTAGTTAGTTTTTTTGTATCATTTTCAGTAATTTGATGTAAATGACGGGTTACATACAATTCTGAAAACACGAAATTAAAAGACATCCTGGTTTTCTACACAATGATAGAAACTACAAAAAATCGATCTGATCCTAGTGTAAAGGTAGATTAGAAAAACTGCCTTAGTTGTAATTAAAGTTTTATTTGTCACGTACAATTAATCACCAGCGGGCCTAAGATGCGCGCTTCACGAGAAGAGTAGACAAAACATCCTCCAATCAAATTTCGCCATTTCTCGTTTTTGTCGACAAAATCGAGAAATGGCGAAATTTGATTGGAGGATATTTTGTCTACTCTTCTCGTGAGGCGCGCATCTTAGGTCCCTAGGTCACTTTTATCACGTATAATTGTATTAATCACGTAGTCGCTATTCACTTGAGCATAGATTTTACAGTGTGTCGGATCAGGTGAACTGCCGGTGTAGGAATGAATGCCTGAATACTTGAGGCGTTCACCACCCCAACGAGCGGCAGCTTGGTGGGTCATTGGAGGGAGTAAAGTTGCCAGTAAAAAATACCGATAGCTGTTATCAAATACAGTAGCAGTATTCATTATAATAAATAGTACCTACGTTCGATAGTGTTAACCTCTGGCTTAATAACAATATTCGGTAACACTAGGGACTCAAGAGGTCGAATTTTACTAATTTTAAGTGCATTGTTAAATGCTGATTGTTAGATTATTTAATTTGGAACCTGATAATAAGTAAACTTACAATCGAATAAATTTTTTTTAGTTTTCTTTACCTCTATTGAACAAGATAATAAAAAAATGCGAAAGATAGAACTATTGGAATGCAAGTAGACTAAATGGTTGTATTTCAGATATTTTCTTAAAAAACCCTGGATACTAATATTGTCATTTTGCTAAACCAAAACAAAATACTCACGTGAAGAACAACATCTGTTCAATGGCACAACACCACACATGTCGACAGGCAGCCCCATTTGGGCACTTGAACCCGACTGTATGTTTTTTCTGTAAACAAGGTAGTATTTTTTATTTTACATCTTAAAATACATAATGCTCACAACAACACCAGTGTTTTGAGTTACTGACTATTCAACTAGTCAATCGTAATTTTGTGTTTCGATTTTTTTAGGACGTAGCCCAGTTTTACAGTTACTGTTTACCTAAAGTGGCCTGCAGTCAACAAACATTCTGCATTCTTCATAAAACCAATAATCATCAGTATTTCGACGACGTGCCCTACCCAATGTACCTAACTTCACCAAAACAATGAATAAGCCTATTTACTGTACCAATAACAAAAAATATTTCTACATGCAATGATTTATGGAATATTTGTGAACGGCTTGGAATCAAATGAAAGTTGAGCTGTCTTTTGGCCTCAAAGTGGACGGAAGAACACTTAGAAACTTACCTTATATATATTTTTTTATCATAGGTATTTAAGGCTAATCTTAGGTCTACAATGAATATAACCTATATTTTGTGAGGGACTGGGGCCTGAAATAGGTTTCAAAATAGAAACCTGTCCTACAGGTCACCGTATTATATCATAGGGCAACTCTACACAAAAGTTGACATTATTGCAGTGTATTTTTTTTGACAATTATAATGAGCATATAAGGATTAAATTGCACATCAAAATAATTGATTGAACCTGTTATATTTTGTTACCATTAATTATGTTAATCTAACTAAAGCAATTAAAGTTGACTCACTTCTGGATAATTAAGGTGAACTATAAACATTCGCCCTTCAAAGTTGATCTTCTGAACTTCGGACCACTTAAAATGGTGCGTCTTTCTGCTACCCTGAAATGTTAGGATGCCGCTGTGGTTGATCCCTAGGTACAGCTGGGTGCCTCTGTGGTCCTGCTTAAAAGATATAAAATACATTTTGCGTGTTTTGCACTCTCATTCCGTCGCCTTGAAGTTCTAGTCTGGTTGCAGTTACAAGCTAAAACTATAGCCATTATTGTATCTTCATTTACAAATACAAAATACAAAATATTTTATTTCATTTGCTTACAAATACGAGTAATACATATCAGTGGTTAGACTCCCCTTTTAAGCAATTATTTTGCTTGTGTTAGCTTCGCTCTTCTATATCAGTTTAGTTAGAATATACTCGCAATACAAATGAACCAATTGAAATAACAGAATCAAACAAAAATAAATAACACATTTTTACGAATCTCGTAAGTATGTATGCCCGTGGGTGCGTGCGTGTATGCGTGTGTGTGGTGTGCGTGTGTGTGGTGTGCATATGTGTGTGTATTATAAGTGCGACTTATCTCATCATTACTTGGACCATGTCTTTAATTTTTTCATAGCTTTTACCCTCTATCCATTTCATTATTGTTTTCTTACAACTGTTGAGTGTCTTTGGATAAATGACTAAATGGCTATTGACGCTTAGCAAAAGTGGACTTTACAAATTGGTTTTTGGCCAACTTTTTTTTTTCTCCTACTTTTTGCCTGGTCTTCTTGGCAAGTGAGTGATTTGTGAAACCCAAGTATGATATTCAGCACATACATCATTGCGAATCGTTAAATGTCCAGCTTCACAAATAAGATCTTCTGTAGGGAAGCGGTATGGTTTTAAAAACATGACTTTTAATAATGCACGCTGAGCCCTTTCCAGTTGGAGAAATTTTGTTTTAGAAGCTCCACCCCATACTGGCAGACAGTAACCTATGACGGATTGAGCTAGAGAAATATATATTTGATTTAAAAGATTTCGCGGGGCAACATGCCGCAGTATTTTAAAAGTCCAGATAAGTTTTCTTATTCTATTCATAATTAGTTCTGCGTGATAGATATGCATATAGCCTCTGGTCTATCATTATCCCTAAGTATTTATTGTGTTCTACTTTATCTATAGTCGTACATGAGCAGTTGGAATTACTATTATCTGAGCAGTTGTGAATTTTATTTTGAAATTCAGGCTCTGGCTGACCGCTATTGTATTTGGAGAAGCAAATGTAAATAGTCTTCTTTGCGTTTAGTGTCAGTAGGTTTGCGTCGAGCCATAATGATACCTTTGTTAGTCCAAGCTCCGCAGATTTCCTAACACAGTCCCAAGATTTGCCTTTAAAAAAAAGTGCAATGTCATCTGCGTACGAGAATCTAATATCCACTGAGATCATTAATGTAGATAAGAAATAGCGTCGGTCCAAGCACACTACCCTGTGGCACTCCATATGTGATGGTTTCTATTGTACTGGTGAGGTGGATTTTAACTGTCTGTTTACGATCAGATAAATATTCTCTAAACATAGAAAGTGCCACGCCTCGTATACCTATGTTTTCAAGTTTTTTCAGCAAAATTTATTGACTAGCAAATCCAGTAATGCCAAACATATTTTTTTTCAGTTTTTAAATAATTTTGGCTTTTAAGAAAACAATGTTGGGTGTGCATGAACCAGTCTACAGGTTAATATTTTATGTTTTAAACTATGAGTACCTTTACGGGATGTGGGTCGACGCCATATGTGTCTAGCTGGCAAGCAATCTTGAGAAAAGTTCTCTCTGCCTCTTGAGTAGACATCCCCTTCACCCCACCCCCGCCGCCACCCGGTGTGCCTTCAACGGGTTCCCTATGAAGCTCCTGCAATTAATCCAATCTTTTGTTTTACAGAGCCTTTCAAAGCATCCTACTTTTATTCATATTTGGCACATACCTGTATTCTAGCTTCAATTGCATCTGTTTGTCTGAGGAGCAACCTCATTTCAGTTACATAATTACCAACATGTATACTTGGATCGTAATCACCTAGCTCAACTGGAAGTAAAAAAAGGTTCAATCTACCTAAACTATCTCAAAAGATATATTATCTCAATTATTCTCAGAAGATTGTTGTTTCATATCAAATAATTAATGGAAAACAACATACTACCTATTTTTGGCTGTTGCATTTTTTTATTTTAATGATGTTAGTCTACTTACAGCAAAAGTATGAGATCTATTAATAATTCAATAACTATGCGGCAGACAATACACCACTTGTCATGGTCTGGACTAATATGGACGTATGAATGAACGAATATTAAAAGAAGTATGGACTAATATCCCTGTGTTACAAGGAACCAGACAAGAATTAAGCCAGGAGCAGGTCTCGGCACACTTTGAAATAAGTTCCTTAATTGACCTTACTGGAAACGAACCCAGGACACTACGCAAGTCAAGGCGAGAAACCAAGCTACAGACTACAGTTCACTACGCCAATTATGTCGTCAAGTTAACTTATTTTGGAGAAAATTTGACAAAAGTGAAGTGAAGAATAGTCTTTTGTTCTATTTTCTTCATTACAATATAACAATTGCTCAGTCTGCAAGATCCATTCACATTCAGAGAACAAAACATCTTATTTTGATGCTTACAAGATTAAAATACAAAAACAAGATTTAAATATTTACATTCTTATTAACCTTAGAAGACAATTTAATACATTTTATTTGTTAACATAGAAAGTTCTAAAATGTTATGAGGACTGATTTTAAATATTTAAGAAGACGCCAAAATCTCTTACTTTGTATGATCAATGCTCCCAGCATGGCTGCTTCATTTGCTGTGCAGTATAGTCGGCCATGCAATAGGTCTCTTTTCAGTTGCAGGTAAATTTGGAACCTGGTTACATCTTCCTTCAACAACATTGGATTTGGCGGATAGAATTTTACCCTAAAACTAAATAAGATAGGAGAGGCATCTGGAAATGTCAAATAAATATATTATTCAAATGAATTAAAAAACATGTTGATTTCTAAGGAACCTATTCCAAATTTGTAAAAATCTGCATTACGTACCTTTGACTTGCTTCAGTATCAGTTTTGCCAGATGCAGCCAATGCTAAAATAATACATAGAAAGAAATTGTTAATTAAATTAGGTGATAGGAAGATAGATTTAACTGCTATGAATGAAAATGTATTACCAGTAAAAGGTGTAGCTAAAGTTAACTTTAGAGAGTTAAAGTTAATAAAAATGTATTCGTGAATTTCTGGCAATGTTTTTTGTCATTATCTTAAACGATTATAGTAAGATCAAGTGAGATGAGCGAAGCATGAATCAAATCACTTACCCGCTGCCCTCCTGCGTCTACATATCGCAGTCCAAAATAATCTGTCTCTGTGAGGTTCAGCTGCTGGCACACATATTCCAACAGATACTTGCCCTTGTAACTAGGCTGCAAATACAAAGCTCTTAATAAATATCTGATAATGACTACAAACCGGTACACAAAAATCACTTACTCACATGAAATTCACATTCTAATATCTCAGTATCCTCCAAAAGTCTCACTGTGCATTTATAAACAATGTCCCCACGGCTTTTAAACATGCTGTTAAATTTCTACACTGCAGCTTATTAACTCACTGCCGTAGTATTAGCATTTTAAATATTATTATCATCGTTTGTTCTAAAAAGTTATTTTTTTTTAAGGAATTTTCTATTTTCATTTGTTTTTTATTTCGATTTAAGAAAATTGAAGTCTAGCTGCCTTGCCTGCTGGGGTGTGGTGGGGGGTGAGAGAGAGAGAGGTTTCTTGACATTTTCGTTCTAAAATAACAACTTCAAAAACTTTAGCGATAACTGAGGTATGAAATTTAATAATGGTTTTTAACTTTTGACACAAACTTAAAATAATATGGTCTTTATTAAATCTTTTAATAGTAATATTTTTGCTGTTTAAAGGGTTTCATCAAAATAAGGTGAAAAACTTACAAAGTATGAAAACAATGGCATTTATTTCATTTCATGTTGATATAGAAATCATAAAGAATTCAATTGCTATGAAACTCGATTACAAAAAATCCTTTTTTCATTCCTCATTTATTTTGCTTTATTTTTTATTTTACAGTGACGTTTTTTTATCATCAAGATAACTACGATATTTCTGAACGACATGGATCTCCCTCTGCTGACGTATTTCCTGTATTAGGCTGCCAGAAAAGAACACATTCCCTTCATTATTGGTAATTCAGCGTGTGGCAAGGAATGAGGCAGAAGGACCTCAGATGTGGTCAGATAACATAACGCACCTTCGGTGCAACAAGGTCACAATGAATCATTTTAAATTTTACAGAAACGTACTTTTAAGTTTTTTTTTTAACTATTTGCCTTGTTTCTCAATTACTATGTACAGTATCTTAAAAATCTCTATGAATTATATTGTTTGTTCTATTAGCTATAATATCAGATAAAAAACATATTTTTGTTTATAAAAAATCATGTAAATAAATGCCAAAATAAAAAAAAGGTCCTAACTTGTGACTTTGTTTCACCAGGAAAAATATATAGAAATGATTTGTGCCCTATCTTAATCATGATTTATGATAAAGATTTAAATTAAATAAAAGATAGTACATATTTATATTGTTTATTTTATCATTATAAAATCAACTTCAAACAAAAAAGTATTGCGAAACAAAGAACTTAAAACAATTGAACTTATTAAAAAAATGAGGTATTTTTTCTGCTAAATCAGTCTTCAGTTCTAAATAGAATTGGTAATATAAAAATGAGGTATTTTTTCTGCTAAATCAGTCTTAAGTTCTAAATAGAATTGGTAATTATTATTATATATTTATAGTTATATTTAACTAATGGCAACTTAAATCACATTTTTGCTCTTAAAAGTTTATTAACTATCTAACTGTTTATCTTACCTATTATAAAAGGTTTTTTCCAAAAATAAAAATATAAAATATTAAGGCAAAAAGAGGTAAAAATTAAATTTCAATCTTTGATGAATCACATTCTCGTTATCTTACTTTCTAATCAGTCATAGGTAGCATAATCTTACACCTTAATTATACTTTTTTAATAATAAAATCTTCAAAAAAAAAGTTATTGAAATAGACTGTTGTACACATTTTCGTAGAATTTAGGAACAATATTGTCATTTATTAATTTACTAATATCTTGCCGCTTATTGGTCGCAATCGGTAACTTAGAATCATAAGCCGCAGTTAAATTAACATCTTGGATATTTTTTTTACCCGTACGAGTGATTTTAATTTTAGCTTCGTTCCATACATCAGTTTTATACGTGTTTTTGTACTTATAGGTGTCAGAGTCCTTAACAAATTGCACAGCTTTCATTTCAGATAGTTTGATTGGTTGCCCATCTATGTCTTTGATAGTGTTTAGATTGACATCATTAGATAGTAATTTTAAATCATAGAAGTCACTAAAGTTCATCTCATTAACAATAAAACAATTACCAGTCTTTTTAGCATTTCTAATTAGTGTTACATACTGATCTGATTGGTCCAGATTTTTTCGCTCGACAAATGTTTTTTCTATAATAGAGTGGACGGCATCTGCTTCATTTTGAGTGTGCCCACGAATAAGGAACTTGTGTGTTATGGACTGAATTGGCAAAGTTGAAACGGCATAATAGTACAAGCAAAGTATAAATTTATTCTTTTGCTGACCACAGCAGTTATCCGAAAAAAATATTATATCTGAATTTGGTTTAGTTGAAGAGCATCCTTTCAAAAAATTGTAGACACAAGATCCTATTTCATTGGCACCTCGCTTGCCTAGGCCCTCGTGCCAAAAGAAACTAAATGTTTTATCATCTTTTATATCGGAGATTGTAAAGTTATAACAGTTAAGTTTGCTTTTATAAAAAAATGCTGATGACTGACCTATTGGACAGGGTTAAACAGCCTGAAGGTCGTAAATGGCAACAGTGATGTTGCTGTCAGGACTTTTGCACTTGTCTAGATCTTGTTTTTTTTCTATTCTGCTAAGACTCTTTTCTTCTAAATGAAGTTGGTAGTTAGCCTTCAACTGCTCTTTATCTATGGCATTCTTGTATGCTTCGCATACATCGCATTGGTCTTTACGAGGAATAAAAAAGCTAAGATTGAATTGAGTATTGAAAAACCGATGATATGCGTCGTAGTTTACTGCTTTCTTGTTATTAGATTTGCAAATTTCTTGATAGTTACGGTATAACTCAGCTACAGTCAAACCTCCATCTATATACTCTCTTGTCGAGTTGGCTCTAATGTAATGGCTTTCAATCCTGGGGATTGAATTTATGTGGTCACGTACAGATTGAATTGTTTCAGCATCTAGCTTTGCGTGTTTTCCGTGCTTGCCGCGTTTATCCGTTGGAATTGCAGTTACACTACCAAACTTACCATCAATTATAGAACGTAATGGTTTACCACTTATAGCCAGTGTATTCAAAAAGAACGTTTTACAAACCCTTATCTCTTGACCTTGATTTAAAAAAGTAGCTTGTGTTTGGTTTTCTGAGACTTCTATTCACGTCGGCACCTCTTGGAACTCTAATAGTGCGGAATGAAGGTACGATTTGCTTTACACAAGAAGCGAGGAAATCACGCTGTCTCTGATAAGAGCCAAGTTCCCAGTAAGTATTAAATATTGTATTTCTATCATCATTAGAAAAATTGTTTGAACACGACAGGCGGCAGGTGTTCTTACAAGGTGGACGAATACTTCTTTTTGGCTTGGTTTTTCCTCTACTTGATACGTATGCTTGACCAGTGTTCTTCAAAAGCTTTCTCTCGTTTTTTTTCCATTGATTTGAATTCTTGGTCCGTTTTTTAGGCTTTATTGCCTGACTTGTTTTCACAATTTCTGGAGCTGCATTACTTTCTGTATTGAATACATTAGATACAATTTTAGAGGCACTTGAATCAGTACTAGAGGTAGACGAGCTGCTGGATGAGCTAGAGCTGGATGAGCTACTGCTAGAGCTAGATGAGCTGCTAGACTTGGACTTGCGAATTGGCTTAAAAACTGGTTTTACTGGCCGTTTTTTATTGGGTGGTTCATATTCTAATCCATCAGTCCCCGAAAAATAGTTTTTGTCAGAATTATGATCCATCTCATTTTCTACAATATTTTCTGGTGGTAAATCAATATTACCTGCATCGGACGAAGCTGTCTCTTTGTTATAAGAATTGTTACATTTTGTGCTGTTTTGAGTGATGGGAACACTCTCGATATTCTTCACTAATTCATTTTCCTCTGTAATTGAATTTTGCAACAATGAATCACTCGGAACTCTGTCTGGTAGGGCTATTTCTATATTAACTGCATCGGACGAAGCGATTTCTCTGTCATTAGAATCGTTACATTTTGTGCTGTCTTCAGTGGTGATAACACTCTCAATATTCTTCATTGACACGTCATTCTCCCCTGTGATGGTATTTTGCAATAATGAATCACCTTGAACTCTGTCAGTTAGGGCTATTTCTGCAGTCGCGTTACTGTCCATAACTGAGGGCTCAGTTTCAGTACGAGATGAATTTTCGGCGATTTTATTGTTTAGTGAGATACTGGAAGCTTCAAAATTGCAATCAAAATCATTGACCTGTTTTTCGGGATCTAAGTTGTCTAACCAAGTTTCAATCAATTTTCTGTTCTCTGATGAAACAATTGCTGAGGTTCAACCATATAAATAATTTCCCTGCTGCGGAAATGCCAGGTACTCATTGTTCTCTGCAAGAAATTATTATGAGGATAAAACACTAGTGAATACCCGTGGCTTCGCCCATCACGAGAACTGTACATTTTTTGGGACAAAAATAGCTTTTATGCTATTCCAGACTATAATCTATCTCTGTGCCAAATTTCATCCCTATCCGTTCAGCAGTATCGATGTTTGTTACTCAAAACATACAACCAAACAAACATCCACACAAACTTACATATAAATAGTATTAGTAACACAAGACACATCATTTCACAGATGTCGAGAAAATTGCAACTTAAAAGCACAGAATAAGTTATCAAATTAAGAAGAAGCGAAGTTTTTGTTTGTCGAGTACCCAATAAGGTACTGTTATTAGGCATTTGGAACAACAAGGTAACAAGAAATTTCATTGACCTGCCAAAAATAGTAATGCTGGGCCTATAAAGGCCTTTTTATTATTTCTGACTTTATAATTCCATCAGTTTGATTTTAAAAAACATGTTGTTGGACCTACAAAAACTTTTTTTTGTTTTGGACTTTGTTGTTCAAATTATATTTGTTTAAAAATATAATATTTGACCAACAAAAGTCTTTTACAACGAATGACTTTGTTGTCCCAAATTTCTTAGATAAAACAAAAAAATATTGAAGTCACAAAAACATATTGAGACTTTGTTGTTCCAATAAGTGAGTATAAAAATGGTCATAAATACCTTTGGGTAGCTGTAGCTCCAGGACGCAACCAAATGACGCGGACGCGGGGGCACTACTGACCAATCAGACTCTGTCGTTCCACAGCTCGTAAAAAAAGTGAGGGGAGCCACAAAGGCACTAGCGCCATCTCGTAGAAAATACTCATACTTTCGCGGCTGTCTTTGTTTCCCCAGACGGAGGCATGGATTATCGGCAATTCTGCGTACTTAACTTGTTTTTGGAATTTTGCCTATTTGTGACCTTGTTGCACCGAAGGTGCGAATTTAGATAAGATACTCATTTAATGTGATAACTGTGTACATTGGTTGTTATAGGCTCAGGCTACAAACAAAACATCTGGAATTTCAGAAACATAAAGTAAGCGCTACAATGCCTGCAAATTCCACAAAATAGATTTGGGTTTGTTAAATTTTAAGGTAATGTTAAGTAAAAAGAATGTTAATCAAACATAAAAAGAAAGTATTATTATATATACTCGTACCTATTTGGATATTCTGTGTATAAAAATGTAGCAGTAATTTGCGAGGTTCCAACGCTCCTCGCGTCATATCTGCATGATGTTGTATGGCTCTCGTCTCGAATACTTTCTGTTTCTGACAAAGTGAAATTTCAATCAGCCATGGGTGGCGCCGTCGAGGAGGCTCAAGTATCGGAAACCGATCAAATTTGGTAAAAATCATTTTTTTCTTTAACTAAACTGATAACCACGGAGGGCCACTAGTTCTCCCATTTAGAAAAAATGTTATTGAAGAGTAAACCAAGGGTATTTTGTTTCTTAATTTTTGGTAACGCCTCCGTGGCCGAGTGATTTCAGAGCTCGGCCCGAAACCCGGAAGTCCCAAGTTCCCAGATCAGGCAAAGTGTGTTTTCGGATTTTTCAGAACATAGCCCGGGTTTGTTATCACCAATCCGCATTTGGTAAGCGTGGTGATAAAGCCAATACCCATCCATTGTAGTGAATACTTGATTTTAATGAAGCAGACCTTTCTCCAGCAGTGGGACAGTATAAAGGCTAATTACTTACTTACATAATGATTACCAGCTAAACGTTACCACTAGAAAATCTAAATTTTCAAGTCAAAGGCCTTTAGTTTGTAAGAACGAAATAATATAGGCGCTTCCCCTGCACAAATAGAATTTAATATAAACAAACATTTAACAAAAAATATTAGATGATTTCTTCCTAAATCAGCTAACTCATTTTCGAACTAGCAACTTCAGTCGATTGCTAGTCGCTCGCATTTTGACAGCTTGTCAGCCAATCACGATGCAGTATTCGACGTCAAATAGCAATAATAGCTGTCAAAATCGCAATTCTCTTGCTATAGAAGTTACTGAATAGTCCAGCGGATACATGGATATAGAAAAAGGGAATTATACTTTTTGTCAGCTATGTTTATATTTGTCATCAATTTGTATTATAATATAAAAGTAAGTGAAAGTAAAGTAAAAAATATCATTATTCATATAATACACTTAGAAAAAGTAATTATGACAAGTTAAAAAATTATGATTTATTACTAGCAAAAATATGCTAAATAAAAATAAACCTATGATGGTAAATATCATAAATAAACGTAATGTGACTCTACCACCGGTTCGGAGGTTGTTTCCGAACGAGAAGACCCCGGCAAGAAACTCGATGGTTAGTTACTGTTTTCAATTTTTTTTTGTTTACACAAAGATTTTATTGACAGGGTAAAGTCATAGCAAATAATGTGCAGAGGAGCAGATTATACCTAGAGTTCCACATATTCTTGTCATTTAATAGATCTATCATACAGGGTGTAAGGAAGTAAGGATCAAATCGAAATAGCGTCTAAGGGGGGTTATTTCTGACCTTTTTAACCATATCACTATTGGTCCGATTTCTAACCGTTAAAAAGTTATGATCAATTGCCTAAGTCCATACAAAAATAATTATTCAAAAAATGTATTAAAAAATAAGTTAGTACTATTGATTAAAGTTATAATCAATTTTAGTTTAGAAATCGAACCTATATTGGTCCTGTATAAAATTATAAGATCGATTGCCTCTTAATTAATTTACATTTTAATTTTAATTTTAATCAATGCAATTGTTTTAATATGGATTTAATCTGAAATAAATGATTTTTATTTTTATTTTATTTTATTTTTTATTTTTTTAAATATTTCCACCCTGAAAATACAAATAATGTCGCCATCTAAGGATAACCAAATTCATGTTATTAAGTATCGAAAAAAAGAGGCATTACCATTAAAATCGTTGTTCATTCCTAAAATAAAAACAAATTTTACGTATTTTATTAAATTAACTTCAGAAATAAACTTTATAAGTAGCAAAATCTTCTTTGTGTGACGATCGGTTTGATTTGAACGAACAGTATCTTTGGCGCTTTTTTTATAACCATTATCAATTAGGATCGGGCACCCTTGTCATTGAATTCGCAAAGTCGCAACTCGATTCAATTACCAATCGCTCCCATTTTGAAAGCTTGTCAGTTGTCTGTTGGCCAATGACATGACGATGCAAATGCAATGCAATTTATGCAAAGCAGAATTAGACGTCAAATAGCAATCATCGCTTTTAATCGCTATTGCTTATATTTTCTTGATATTTTCTTGCAATTGAAGTTACTGAATAACGCAGCGTGCGTGAAAAATATTTTAGCGCATAAAGGAAAAATGAAAATTTTGCCTTAATCGGCCTACTTATTAAGGAAGGAGTCCTAATCCTGATTCACTAACTAGCAAAGCGAATTGATTGCTAGTCAAGCGCATTTTGACAGCTTGTCAGTCAGCCAATGATGGATGATGATGTAATGTGCAGTCATGCAGTATTTGACCGCGACGTCAAATAGCATTAATCGCTGCCAAAATTTTCCAGCGATCGTCGTAGTTACTAGTTTAGTTATTAGTAGTAGTTAGTGATTAGCTTTACGGCTACGGATCACCAGGGTCAGACAGATTATGTAAACCAAGCCTTATTTCGGGAACTTCAAAAGTTTACGCCGCCACACTCCCCGCCGGAAGTGACTCTCGCTCCTCCAGCTGGAAGAAAAATCATTTCTCGTCCATTCTGTTGGAGTCTTTCTCGGATATTACACGCTGATTGTAATCCGTGGTGAGTGTCAGAAGGAATATTGTGCAGTGTGGAAAAGTGATTTCTAGATCTCAGTAATTTTAGAAAACGTGTTAGTATTTCTCGCCATTGTTCAATTAATCTAAATCGTTCTAATTACTTGCCGACAGTGGTGTAATCCTAAACCCTACAACGTGTACAAGTGTGTTAGCTAATAGTTTCTTCGGAACGTGGCAGTCTTTCTTTGTTTCTGTTAATTATTGTAAAGTGCTTCAAATTTCTTCGAAATTCGAAAACATCGTGATTGTGATGTGCTTAGCTTACGCGTCACACTTGTGCACGGGCCGGTTCGTCACCACCACGTGGTGGGAGCGTTTTTGTTTTACCTATTGCAGTGCTGACTGTGTAATATCTTACAAGTTCTTGTTTAAAATTATACCTATAATTAGCAGTTTTTCAAAATATGTGAATAAATTTGATACTTTCGCCATAATGGCTGACATCCATTGTGAAATGTCAAGATAGGGCGAGGCGGCCATGCGGCGGCCATATTGCCGGCCGCACGTACATGAGGCTACGACCTTGCAGATGCCGGTTTGCATTGTTATCCCTTCACGTGCGAATTTATCAAAACAAAGATAATAATTTATTTCTTTTCGATTTGTTACAGACTAACCAAAAATGGGCAAGGAAAAGATTCACATTAACATTGTCGTCATTGGACACGTCGACTCCGGCAAGTCCACCACCACTGGTCACTTGATCTACAAATGCGGTGGTATCGACAAACGTACCATCGAGAAGTTCGAGAAGGAGGCCCAGGAAATGGGCAAGGGTTCCTTCAAATATGCCTGGGTATTGGACAAACTGAAGGCCGAGCGTGAACGTGGTATCACCATCGATATCGCCCTCTGGAAGTTCGAGACCGCAAAATACTATGTCACCATCATCGACGCTCCCGGACACAGAGATTTCATCAAGAACATGATCACAGGAACCTCCCAGGCTGACTGCGCCGTGCTTATCGTCGCTGCCGGTACCGGTGAGTTCGAGGCTGGTATCTCCAAGAACGGTCAGACCCGTGAGCACGCGCTGCTCGCCTTCACGCTCGGTGTCAAGCAGCTGATCGTTGGTGTCAACAAAATGGACTCCACTGAGCCTGCGTACAGTGAACCCCGTTTCGAGGAAATCAAGAAGGAAGTCTCCTCCTACATCAAGAAGATTGGGTACAACCCACTTGCTGTCGCTTTCGTACCCATTTCTGGCTGGCACGGAGACAACATGTTGGAACCATCCAACAAGATGCCTTGGTTCAAGGGATGGAAAGTGGAGCGGAAGGAAGGCAAGGCTGAGGGTATGTGCCTGATCGAAGCCCTCGACGCCATCCTCCCCCCTGCGCGTCCCACAGACAAGGCCCTGCGTCTGCCCCTGCAGGACGTATACAAAATTGGCGGTATTGGAACGGTGCCCGTCGGCAGAGTCGAGACTGGTGTGCTCAAGCCTGGCACCATTGTTGTGTTCGCGCCCGCCAACATCACCACTGAAGTCAAGTCTGTGGAGATGCATCACGAGGCTCTCCAAGAGGCTGTTCCCGGAGACAACGTTGGTTTCAACGTAAAGAACGTGTCAGTCAAGGAGCTGCGTCGTGGTTATGTCGCTGGCGACTCCAAGAACAACCCCCCCAAGGGCGCTGCTGACTTCACTGCTCAGGTCATCGTGCTCAACCACCCCGGACAGATTTCAAACGGTTACACCCCTGTATTGGATTGCCACACAGCCCACATTGCTTGCAAATTCGCCGAAATCAAAGAGAAAGTTGACCGTCGTACTGGTAAATCCACTGAAGACAACCCGAAATCCATCAAATCTGGTGATGCTGCCATTGTCAACCTGGTTCCTTCCAAGCCCATGTGCGTGGAATCCTTCCAGGAGTTCCCTCCCCTCGGTCGTTTCGCTGTGCGTGACATGAGACAAACAGTCGCTGTCGGCGTCATCAAGTCTGTCAACTTCAAGGAGGCTGGTGGTGGCAAAGTCACCAAGGCTGCTGAGAAGGCCACCAAGGGCAAGAAGTAGCTATTGTTGTTAACAGCACAATTTTTCATCCAACTGCGATACTTCATACACCGCAAGGTGTTCAGAAGGAAAGAAGGGCTACAAACTCATTCCTTTTCTATATTTTTTACAAGGCTTATACTGTAACATTATTTTATAATTTATATAAGGTTATACATATATCTGAAATATTTTGTTATGACTGCAACTAAAGTGTTAATTCATAGAATAAAGGTAGCCTCCAGTAATATTTAAATATGAATTTTCATTTCCATTCCACTTTCCAACCCTTTTATCCCTATATCATCACTATCACTGTCTTAAATAAAGTAGGTAGGTAATACTACTGCCCTGAAAGTTTGTCAGTACATTAGGTTTTGCAGGACAGCACACAGCAACATTTCTATTGTAATTTGAGTCTAATATTGCCTGCCAGCATAAGGTGACAGGGTTGATGTCTGCTCACTGTCGTGAGTGCTTAACATAGGTACCTAATCTCAACGGTACGGTCAGCAACTTAAAAAACTTAGGTCTCTTGTTCCGTCGCAATTTCCGTACGATATTATCATTCACCCGTAAACCAAAACCAATTTTCTATGATTATTACCTAGGTACTTAATAACGTAAACGTGACCGAGGTGAGAGAGACTGGTGTTTACTTATATAGTAAGTTGACTTTTTATATGTTACTATCGTGAATGCTGGGGTTTGTGATGACTGGTAGAGATTTCAAACTTTGTTCTACTCTATTACTGCCTATGTAAGATCTATTCTGGAATAGGAACGCTTCTACAGTTTGGAACCCGCAATATACCTAATACTAATGTCGACAGCATCGAGAGAATTAATAAAAGAATGGCAAGACATCTGAATTTTAAAACTGCACAATGCAAGCTATCAGGTGTTCCTTCCGTGCCTTCTTTATTAGACCGCCGTACGGAGAGAGACCAAATTTTTCTGTGATTATCAAAAATCTAGTCTATACCTACACCTTTTCTGCTGGAAAATATACGAATTCAAATGCCCTCGGACAGGTTCTCGCTGCAGTTACGCATTCGGGATGCCATCCACTAAAACAAAATATGCAAGCAACGCTTTTTGTTCAGATCGACTGATAACTTTTAAGAAATTTTATAGTTTAGATATCTATAGTACATAGTAGTACCTAGCGCTAGCTAGCGCCCCTAGCATGACTTGATGACAATAGGACCACTGGGGCTGGGAAGTACATATCCCTTTTGAACAAAATCGTATCCAAACCGCGTCTTTGACTATTCTTACTAATCCTAATAATTATATTATATTAACTTACATACTAATATTATAAATGCGAAAGTTTGTGAGGATGTTTAAGTATGTGTGTGTATGTTTGTTACGGGTACAATTTATCAAGTTTATATGTTACTTGGCATAGCGCGGCCGAAGCCGCTATACAAGACTTTTCTTCGGTTTTGAAGTATACCTATTAAATAGTTCTTGCAAATCACGAGCGCGCTTGAATCTAACGAACTTGTTCGGTAATATGAGCGTCGGCACGCGCGCTCGTAAAATGATTGTACCTACTATAGCATAAAACCAAGTTATCAATTTTAGCTGCGTTCGTAATAACAGTAATGTAGCGTGCATTGAGTAATAAGTTAATACGCTTTTATTGAAACATTTTTCATATTTTTTTTTCATTTTATTATTTAGGTAGGTAAGTACTTAGGTACTACATTTTTTCACATCACATGTTTAAAAAAAACTGTTGCCTTTATAATTTTTAAGGCGCTTCAATAGAAGCTTACATTTTTCAGTCAATGTACGTAAACATGCATGAAGCTAAACGTAAATTCCTACTTGTAAGCAACAAACTTTGAGAAATCTGGAGTCCTTAGTTAACAAGGAGGTGACCAGCACTCCTGATTTAAATTCCTCCGGCTGTATAGGTACACCATTTGTTGGAATGAGCAACTCACTATACCTATACAAAAGTCTAAAAAGACTCTGCCTAGGAATGTAAGTTGGTTCAGTGGTACTGTAGCATTAACCTGAACCGTTTAAGCGCCCATTGTTCCAATGATGAAAAAATAACAAATTCGCGATGGGTCCATTTCCCTATTGGTCCAATTCGCGTTTGGTCCAAAATATAGGTATTCAAAATTAAACAAAGAGGGACATTTATGTGTATTTATTTTAATTATTATAGATAACTGTAATTATCATGAAGTGAGAAATTAATAAAAGTTTATAAGTCCTGATACTTGCTCTCTCTTCGCAGATTGTGAAGAAACAGAAATAAATTTGTTTTTTTAGAAATGCGCCGATTTAGGCGAGAATGCCAGCCCTCCAAAGCATTAGTCGTCCTGTAGCGCTGGTGTGCGCAACTTAGTATGGTGGGTGTATGTCGTGGCTTAGTGGGCGATTCGTCCGGGCTAAGACTGATCCTCGGTCGAGTTGCCTCATTCGTGAAACTAATGAGGCGATTCGTCCAAACAAGAAGAGGTCCTCGGACCAGTAGCCTAATTTGAATTAAATAGAATTAAAAATATTAATTAATTAATTATTTAAAATTAAATGTTATTTTTTGAATTTCCTTCCAATGGTATCTGTTAACATCTAGCTACAAAGTACCAGGGCTGCTGAAGCCTAAAAGAAGCTCAACTACTAACTCATACTAAATAGGGCGCGGCGTGGTTGACCATACTCTCCAGGACGGCGCCTGTGAAGCCAGTAGTTCCTTGCGCGAGGCTGTCACAGTGTAGGTTTGTAACTACCTACATACATACGTAAACGTGATATGTAAGAAATAGGTATATTGTAGTGTTTCCTTGGCTGACACCGACTCCAACAATAACAATAATTGTACCTACATTATATTAACGTATAAGTTTTAGAAGAATACGCAATTATTTCTTTACTTTTTAGTGCTTTGTTTTGGAATAGTTTTTTTTGAAGTTGGTTTTTTTTTTGTTAAAATTTTTGTTTTAGGTCGGACGAATCGCCTCATACGTTTTATGATTATGTATGAGGCAACTCGTCCGAGGATCAGTCTTAGCCCGGACGAATCTCCCAATAAGCCACGACTTTCACCTACCATACTAAGTTGCGCACATCAGCGCATCAACAGGATGACTAATGCTTTGGAGGGGTGGCATTCTCGGCTAAATCGGCGCATTCCTGAAAAGCCGAATTCTTTTCTGTTTCTTCACAAACTGCGAAGAGAGAGCAAGTATCAGGACTTTAAACTTTTCATAAATTTCTAACTTCATGATAATCACAACTACGTATAATAATTAAAGCACATACACATAAATGACCCTCTTTGTTTAATTTTGAATAGGTATCCTTTTATTTAGGACCAATCGCGAAATGGACCCATAGCGAATTTGTTATTTTTTCACCATTGGAGCAATCGCGCCTTAACGACCTGAACCAATAAAACATGTATTTTAAAATTTGTTTAGGAAGGCTCCAGGAAATAGTAGATTGTACACAAGGTGAGAAAGTTACCTTTTCAATGCACGAGATGGTTTGGCGCGCGAGCGTAGCGAGAGCGCTAATAGTTCGAGGGCATTGAAAAGGTCTTTTTTCCGAGGTAAACACTCTGCTTTTCATTACGAATTTAAGGAAAGTAAATAAAAATCAGATACATAAGTTCAACCAACAAAAGTTTATTGAAACATTACCTACAACAAAGTTGATGATATTTCTATTTAAAGTTTATATTAAAATTAAAGCAATAATTGATAAACGAGAGAGAGAGTTTACTTCCTGGGATGTTGATAGTTTTTTTTTTTTACTTTCTATCGTAAATGCTTAGCTCAAATTTATTAAATTAAATACTAATTAAGTGAAACATACATTAATGAGTATATTCCTGCTTCGAGTATTTAAATATTCATTTGAAATCAAGATAAAGAAATTTCAAATACAGCTGTGGCTGAATAGAGTACATCGACTTGCTGCAAAAGGAATGTCAAAATAGAAGGTGACATTTGACAGTTATTTACTTTCAGCCCTAGGGCTGAAAGTGAAGCTTTCAACCCTATGCTCAGGCAACTTCAAGCGTACTTTCCGTGTATGAGTAATGAAAACAAATTTACCGAATCGGCCGATGACTTCGTTCTGAATCGGGGGGCTGGTTCTCAAACCAGAGGCGATTGACTTCGAGATTATTCTGACTATTTAAACACACCTATATATTTTAGGTGTTGAAATGAACCAAATAATTTTTAAGTTGTAATTTTTTAATTTTTAACGACACGATTGCCCTGTAGCGCAGTTTCTCGCCTCGACTTGCGTGGTGACGTGTCCCGGGTGCGATTCTTTGTTGGGTCAATTTGAGCTCGAGTCTGGGTGTGCTGGGAAACGCTCTTGGCTTAAATCCTTGCTTGGTTTCTCGTAACACAAGGCTATACTGACTACGACACTACGAGACCACAAATTAGGCATGCGCGGTACTCTTTATTTTGTGACGAGACCATGATAATGGGAGTGCGTCGTATGTGTGTGTGTGAGTGCAAACAGCATTTACTTAGGCAGTTGAAAAGATTTGAGTTACCGTACTATCAGCGTATTATTAAAACGTTCATCTCGTCCTTTTCTTGCCAAGCATGATGTAAGTAAATCAACTGACAAAATTAGGTAACGTTTAATCTTGTCGTTTGTCGTGTGCAAGTTTATCTTACGTTCTACGGTGTTTAGAAACGATAGCCAACATTTAAAATCAAATCATTTAAGTATTGCAACATCCAGAAACTAACTTTTATACAATCATTTATCATTCGGTCCATTTATTAGACACTGGGTTGGTAGGCTTGTGTACCCTGGTGTGCACTTAGTCAATTAAATATATTTTTCTTTCTTGCTACATTACTAACACTAGATTGTTGAGATGTTACTAACACATTATGGATCTCTGGTCTGAACTAAAGTTTTATTATTATTATAAAAAGATCTGAGGTTGACTCTCGAATCGAGCTTCGCCAAATTAACAAAAGTCAACACTATTTTATCAAATCAGCTACTGCCAAAAATGCTAAGGCCTCCCAGGCACTAGGCAGCCTGGCTGTGCGGCAGCCTGAAAACATGCCTTTCGTGCCTGCGTTTTCACATACAACGACAAATGTATGACTGGCTGGCCGCATCCTGGCTGCCTAGTGCGCGGGGGCGCTAAAATACTTTGATCTTCAGCAAGTCTCGTTAGGGTAGGACCAACTGCTTTTAGGCTGCAAACTGGACGCCGCGCGGTTAGTACAAAAAGCTCGCGCGCAAGACTAGATTGCTTTGCGCGCCCGTGCACGCGGTCGTCCAGTTTGCAGCCTGAGGGGCTCCCAAATGACTGACTTGGTAAGAACTATACTAAAAAAATAATTAGTCAAAGAATCAAGTGGAAATCGAACCTACACCAAAAGTACTTGCACTTGATATTTGAGTTTAGTATTTCCACCGTTACTAGAAATATTAGCATAGTAAATGCATAATAACAATAAGAATCACATAGGTACTTACCTAATTGGTGATACTGTTTGCAGTTTGTTACTGCGGTAAAATTGTATTGTTTTCTTAATGTGTCTAGCACATAATAAGGGTTTAAGTCTACCACGAGTTGCCACTTTAAATTTACGTTATCGTTCGTGTAAAAAATGTAAGTATTGGGATTTGACATGATATGACATGACAATGTCAAATTCCAATACAATTTTTTACGCGAACGATAATGTAAATTTAAAGTGGCAACTCGTGGTAGTAGACGTAAAGACGTAAGTACCTACTGAATATTATAAATTCATCAAAACTAATAACTGTAAAAACGCGTTCACTTTTGAAATCACAAATGTCCCAGTTAGTAGAGGTGCCTTTTTTGCTTTCAAACTCATTATCATGTTTTACAAAATGTAAAGTAAAAAATTTATCTTTAGTTAAGTATACAGTAGGTACCTGTATTCACTTTGTTTAGTGCGAGTGCAGGTGAATATTAGGTGCTGGTGATCAGTGCGAGTAGTGTTCAATTCTGTTTAGTGGCTGTGTTTAGTTTATCTCGGTCACCTTTAATTTTGTATTTAGGGTTTTTACAATTTAATAGACATTCATATTTTACATACTCCTGCACACATTTCTAGGGTATATCTCTGTATACTTCGCCATTTTTTGCAAGTTTTTCAAAATGCTAAACACTAACTGCTGTCCAGACGTGTTTAGTGGCAGGCACGGTGCGAGTGAAGGGAAGGGAGGCGCGCGGGACGAGGCTACCTGGCCATCTTGCCTGTGTTCCCTTTGATTAGTAGTTAGTGCAGGTGCTCAGTGATTAGGAGAAAACACTTATTATGGATAGCGATTGATTAGAGCGAGTCATTAGTAACCTGCGTAGTAAAGTGATAGAAGCGTGTTCTATTTTTTGCGAGTGGACTGAGTTTGGCCAGCAGTCGTTAGTGTTTAGCGTTTTCCAAAACTTGCAAAAAATGGCGAAGTAGACGGAAGACACACCCTATAAATGTGTGCAGGAGTATGTAGAATATCAACGTCTTTTAAATTGTCAAGACCTTGAAACAAAATTAAAGGTGCCGAGATAAACTAAACACAGCCACTAAACAGAATTGGAAACTACTCGCACTACACACCTGCACTAATCATTCGAACCTTCTAATCACCTGCACTCGCACTAATCAAAGTGAATACAGGCCTTTACTCTGCTTTTAATAGACTTCAAGAGGACCAAAGTTGTAAAGCTTCAAGATTAAAATTCTACCTTTGGCCTAGTTGTTATCAAATACATTTCGATTTGAGAAGAGAAAAACTACGTTATTTTTTTAGAAAAATAATAAACAAAGCAACTAAAAATACTGAATTGCGGTTCAGAATTTTATTAATATGTAGGTCACAATTCACAAAACCCCGATTTTAGAATATTTAGAGGCTCAGATAGTATTTTTGGTGGTTAGGTTAGTAGGTATGTCGATCCATTAAATACTATCCCTTTTTTAATCGTTTAATAGCTTCGTTCCGTATTCATACTCACTAAAATATAATTTAGTTATTGTGTTAGTTTTAAAACAACAAAAAAATTCAACTTCTAATTCCCAAACATTATTGACTTAAATTAAATACTTAATCCATCCTAATTTTTAATTAACAAAACAAAAACAATTTCAAAAAAACTATTATTCCAAAACAAAATAATTTTCACTGAAGTAAAAAAAATTTCATATTCTTGTAAAATTATAAGTCGGTGTCAGCCGAGGAAACACTACAATATAGGTACCTTCCTAGTAATCAAAATACAGTTACCGACTCCAACAATAAAAATAATTGTACTCACATTATAATAAGTTAGAGAAGAATATGCAATTATGTTTTTCATTTTTAGTGCAAATTATTTTGTTTTGAAAGTTTTTCGAAGTTGTTTTTTTTTGTTATAATATTTGTTTATTTCTTGATTTTTAGAGAATCAGTTCTGGTTCATTATATACATTTACAAAGTATCGTTCATTTGCTCCTAAGAAATCATTGGCGTAATATTCAAATGGACGAATATTACGCAAATCACGATCGGGTCCTCAGTGGGTTCTATCGGCTCTTTCAACGAATAATATTAATAAATAAAAGAGGTAAAAACTGTTCAAAATCGACTATTAACTATTTTTCTCTTTTGATTTCTCTTTGTTTTAATTAGCAATACTTAGGTAAAACTAGAATGATTTCTAAACAATATCTCTTAACTACATTTAATTCAGTAACACATAGGATTCCTGTATATATCAATATTAAAATTATACAAATGTAAAAAGAAAAAAAAAATGTTTCGTTTCCTGCAAAATCGTCTTTTTGTAGATATATCATTCATTACACTTCACCGTGGATTTGTAATTAGAACAAGCTAGTTTGATGTCCACAGTAGATAGGTTCTCATAAGCCATCAATAATTCAAATATAAGTTATGCAAGAATAATCTTGAACAAATGTTTGGATTCTAAATAAATTAAATTGTTATTGTCTAATTTTTATATTTATATACTATAAAACTACGATTATAATTATATACAAACAAAATCTAATAGGCCAGATTGTAATCTTTGCTTCTCTCTGACTCTTCCTTTTCTTCTTGTTCTATTATCATGTTAGCCCATTCCTCAGCCTGTTTGTACCTTTGTCGCTTGGTGTAAGGTCCGTAAAACCACTTATAAGATACAAATACCCCAGTCGTTATGGAAATAGCCATTAGTGTTTTAGCGAGAGGGCTGGCGCTTTGAAAGAATGTTTGCACTGGGCCCATGGTCACTTTGTATCCGTGTTCTCTTCAGTATTTTCAAGTTGTCCCTTCTTCTGGCGAGGGAAAAGTTCGCCGATTATGGGCCGCCAGATGTAAACTCCACCAAAAACACCCAATATTGTAACCAATACCAATTGACCAGTAGTTACACCACGAGGTCTATAAATGCGCATTATACTATAGGTCTTGTCAATGATATAACGTAGGTAAGAGATCGAAAAACATTACTAGGAATATAATTCGCAGTTTTTCATCAAGATTTTTGTTACATAACCTCTGCAATTTTGCATCTTAACCTCAAAATAACCTTTTTTGACATTTCAGCTTTTTCACAACGATGTTCTAGGCCTAGCCAAGCTACGTTCCAAAACAGCATATAATCCGATAAACATTTCAGTAAAGAAGACATTTAAAATACAAATTGGTATTATTATTATTATATAGTATTTTCAAAAAACTTACAAAGCGATATGGCATATTCTGTAAATGATGTAGTAACTATGTAAATGATTTTTTTTTCAATTATCTTCAATTTTAAGGTTTTTATACAAAAAATACTGACTGTTTGACTTATTTGTATGGTGACGTGGAAATAAAAGTTAATTATCAATGTTATATTTTCACTTAGACAGTTTCTACATCACTCAGTAAGGGACATAGTTTATCTCTATCTCTCTCTATCTCTCTCTCTCTGGTCGGTCCTTCATGTCTAAAGATCATGATTATGGTGGGGTGTAAGCTGTGTAAGTTTGGCGCCGACAAATTGTCTACACTGGGCTTTGCCAGTTAATAACAAACAACTCATTGAAATTTATGTGATGAAGTTGACATAATAGTCGAGTTAATCAAAAACAATTGCAAAAAAAGTTTCCATTTTCTCTTTTTTTAAATGGCCTTCAAAAGTTGTGGCAAAATCTCACAGTCATCCTACAGTTATGTCTCATAGCTGAAAGGGAAGGTCTTCCAACTGTCGATTTATAAAATGAACCAGAACAGATTCACTAAAAATCAAGAAATAAACAAATATTATAACAAAAAAAAACAAATTGGTAACACCAATTTAATGTACAAATAAATCAGTATAAATATGTACTAATATTTGTTATGATGAAGTTTTCAGAAAAATCGGTAATTCATTAGAAAACACGTGTGGACAGCGATTGATGAGTGCGTGTTTTCTCTTAAAGCTACAGTTACACATGCTCATTCGTAGCATGCTTATTAGCACGATAATAAGCATGCTACAAACGAGCACGCTCATCTACTGACACACTTGCTTTTTATTAGCATGCTTTTTCTTAGCCTGCTACTAAATTACCGTGCTCAACGCAAAGGATTGAACACACATGCTTTTTAAGCACGGGTTCGATTCGAAATAGTGTTGTTGCGATAGCGATAGTTTCGATAGCGATAGTTGACCTTGAAAATTAGTCGTACTATCGATAGTCCTATCGAAACTATCGAACCGTGATTATACTATCGATAGTATCGAAAAAGGTCAATAGCATCGCTTTATTCTCATTATCGATGCTATTCACCTTTTTCGTTACTATCGATAGAACCGCGCCATTAAAGTCGATGCTATCGATACTATTTATAACTATCGACACCTAACAATACTATAGATAGTTTTTCTTTAGTAACTATCGAGGTATTTTCGATACTATCGACTGGAAATATAACGAAACCTTGTATGAGCTTGCAATATTAGCGAAAAATGTTCGACTTTCGTTAGGGCAAAACTATCGATAGTATCGATACAATCGACACGCATCCTATCGATAGTTTTCATACTATCGAATATATAGCATATAGTCTATTAAAAACAAACATATAGCCCATGTCACTTCCTGGGGCCGTATTACCATTTCATATAGCCAGTCAAGTTGATTTCCTAAGCTGAGCGTAGCGAGCGAATTTCTTACATTTTCAGCCAGTCAGCGGTTACTTGTCAATAAAAATGCATCCTCTAGGCCAGATATTTACTGACGAAATTGCTCGCTACCCTCAGTTTAGGAAATTAACTTAACTGGCTATAAGAGATGGTAATACGGCCCCTGATAGTATAGCTTTCTAATGGTGAAAGTATTTTCAAAATCAATACAGTAGATTCGGAGCGTGTAGTAGAATTCGAAAGTGAATACGGGCCTTAACAGATTGTTTTCTTTTTTCTGTAACCTGTGGCCTGTGGTCGATGTAAACCACAGATTATGGATAAAGGAATATGTAAACAAACGTGGATTCCTTCTTTTAATCTGCGCACTCAACTCAAGTTTCTTTTAAATTTATAATTTAGTCGTGGTGTTATTTGCATTTTGCATGTGTTGGTTGTGATTGTTGCATGTCTATTGTTAAAGTAAATTTGTTGTTGGATACATAATTTTTCAATATTATGGCCAACTTACCAAGAAATATGCCAAACTTGCTAATTACAGGTAAGCACATTAAGGTATTTCTTTAGAAAATTAACAAGTTGATGATTAAAATCTATTCAAACATTTAAAATAATTCTAGGTCAGAATTATAATAGCCTAAAATCAATTTCAGGCACACCTGGAGTAGGAAAGTCAACTTTGTGCCAGAGGTTAGCCGAGAGGACACACTATGTGTGGAGAGAAGTATCAAAAATTGCAGAAGAAAAGCACTGTCTTGACGAATATGACCCCGAGTATCAGTGTCCATTCCTTAATGAGGATAAGGTCATAAACAAAACATTCTGCATATGTATTGTAACTTAATTTTATTTTATTTAGGATTTAATTTTCTTGTGTAATTTTAGTTACTGGATATAATGGAACAAATGATGGTGAAAGGCGGCAATATTGTTGACTACCATGGATGTGATTTCTTCCCAGAGAGGTGGTTTGATGGAGTTTTCGTTTTAAGAACAAATAATACTGCATTGTTTGATCGACTGACAGCAAGGTGATTTATAATAATTATTTAGACCTATACCTAGGCCTGTATTCTGAAACAAAATTTGTACTTGTGTATAGATCTGAGTGACGTTTTTGTATGAACTGTGTTTTCAAATCTCTAGTCAAATACAGTTCGACAAGGATCTGAGGTTCCATCGGCTACGATCGCTCCAACCGAAGGTTAACAAATGAAATGTTACTTCATTTCCACGAATGTGCAAATTAATAGAATGTAAAAAGCTACTTTACCTGAAAGTATTAAAGAAAATAATTGCTTGAACAACGCATTCGACTTTTTGTATTCACTGATTTGTTACACATCAGTGCAAAATTATTGTGTCACTTTTATTGTGATACTTTGGCTGAATTCGAACCTACGAGATTATATGTGAAAACATAAAGTAAGAGTTTTAAAATATGACTGTGGCTGATAGTCTCATTAAGCCTAAAGAAAAAGTACCTAATTTTTGAGCAATAAATTTTACCTTCCGTAGCATTGAGAGATGTTTCTGGAGTGAATTAAATATTTCCTTATAGATTGGTGCAAAATATGTGATTTATAATTATAAACAGTTATCTGTATGTATAATAAAACAAAAGTCGTATTTGTTACAACACTTTTAACTCAAGTTCTGCTGGACCGAATTTTATGGTTTTTAATTTTTGGATTCGTCTCCGCCCTGAGTATCGAAATAACTATTAAAATATTGGAAACAATCACCAACGGAAAAAATATATACAAAAAAATATTTTTAAACAAATTAGAGATTCAGAGGAACTGTTTGAAATGATGCCCACAGTAGCTTTTTACAATCGCACCGCTCGCCATCGACTGGGTGTTCATACTCACACATTGGAACCCCAACGGTCGCGCACAGTGCGGTTTCAGAGGAATTTCTTCCGAAAAATCCGATTGTGGAATGAACTCCCTGCCGAGCCGAGGGTTTCCCGGGGTAATACAGTATGGGGTCCATTAAGAGGAGAGTTAATATGTATCTCCTAAATGGTCGGCAACCCCGTAATGCCTCTGGTGTTACAGGCTTCGGTAACTGCTTACCATCAGGCGGGCCGTAAGCTTGTTTGCCACCTTGTGGTATAAAAAATATAGGTTCGGAACTCCGCCATTGCCACGTCATTCATTGCACATACGTTGCCGGGACAGCTAGTTGTAAATAAATAAATATTTTTACGTAACAAAGACATGCAAAGTTGTTGGTACGGATAATTAAAACACGAATATGCTGTAGTGGGGTTTGATTGTAGTTATTATTATAGGTAAAACAAAAAATTGACATTCAATATTAATCACTGCGGCAGTAGAAAAATGCCTTCCATGTCAACGTCCTGATCATCACTACTGAATGAGGAGTCGTCACTATCGGATGAGTCATTGGTATTTATTACAAAGGTATCTAAATTGGCGTCAATGGTGTTTTCATGACTTAAAAACTCTCCTTCACACTTTTTAGCATGTGCTACTACTCGAGCCCACTCTTCTTGTCCGATTGAATTAATTTTTTGTAGAAGAAGTTGCTTGACTCTAGTAAGGTTCATTTCGATATTTCTTTCAGCCACATAACCTTTTACCTGTGCCCAAATGTTTTCGATTGGGTTAAAATCGGGATGATATGGAGGAAGCTTTAATACCGTATGGCCGTGCTCTGTCATTATTTGATAAATTGAATAATTTGTATGTTCAGCCTTGTGTCGTTTTATGATGTTATATAATTCTGGCTTTAGCATGTGTGCATCAAATGATATTTTCTTACTTGTAAGCCAAGCTTGCATTTCACTCTTTCTCGTGTTTGAGTTTGGTGGTCTCTCGAGTAAAGTTTTATGGTACAAGGCGTTATCTACCACCAAAACAGAGTTAGGTTGAAGATTAGGTATTCAATATTCCCTTAACCATTTTTCGTAATTTTCTCGATTCATCATAAGATGATATCGCCCGTTGTTTGAGATGATTTGTATATTAACAGAGCTCCAGGCACAAAACCCCTTTCACCGTCGGCATGAACTATTATTAGTCGTTCTCCTTTCGATATAGGTTTCTTTAAGCCCTTTGAACTTCCGTCAGACCATGTTCTTTTCTTTGTGTGAGTAGTATGAATGTATGTTTCATCAGCATATACAATATCGCGACCTTCATCCCGGAATTTTTTGATTTCTCGCAGATATTTTATTCGATGTAGTCTCACTTCATCTTTTTCAGCTAAAAGCTTTCTATTGTTTTCTGTTCTTTTAAATTTGAAACCAAGTTCATGTAAAATTTTTCGCAGCGATTCCCTACTACCTTTCAAATTTATGTCTTCTTCTAATTTTCGCAATATCCCTTTTATCGTTGGTAGTCGTTTTTCAACTTTATAGAAATCATGAACTTTACGCCGTATAACTTGGTAGTCGAAATCGTCAAGGCTTAGCCGTCGTTCTTTAGTTCGCTTTCCTTTTTTGGGACTATGGAATTTATGTGGACTAGCCGGCCTGGTAGATGCAGTAGCATTATCTCTTACAGCGATAACTTTTCTTATTGTTTTTCGAGAGATGCCTGTTGCCCGAACGGTCCGTTCTTGAACAGATTGGAAATGATCTTTACCAAAAATCTTATTTTTTGATTCCAATGCTTCTTCTGTCATAAACTTATATACATTATAAATCACTTCTCGCACTTGACTATTAAAAGGTCTTCCAGGTTTAAGAGAGGTCATTGTTTTTACACACACATACACAATGTTTTGCTACAAACACTAATTAATCAGTCCACAAAACTAAAAAAGAACAAAGCAGACAGGAATATTGCTCGACAGTGTAATCGTTAAGTTATCGCCACTTAACGATTACACAATCGATAAGTGGCGCACGTGCAGTCCAGACGGTGTCATTGAAGAACTGACGCGGTGGAGCCGCGCGCGCGTGACAGCCAATAATTACAGTTAGCGGGAAAATACTCGTTTCCAATTGGTTGAGCAATCAGGTATATCGTTGGAACCTCAGATCCTTGTCGAACTGTACAGATCAACGCTTGAGTATGATTCTAGAATACAGGCCCTAATCTACAAAGTTCCTGAAACAAAACTACTCAAATCGCGATTTTACTGACGTTTTTGTTACAAGCACAGATCATAATTGACTCACTTGAGCAACGTTATAAAAACCCATAATTTTTCAATTATCAATTTTAATCATAATATTTGAGTGTTTCTCGTTAGTAATAAAGTTTTCATCTTTATGATCCTATCACCCAAATCCAGAACCATAACTGTCCATTTCAATTTCATATATCAGAGGGCAGTGTCAATTAGAAGTGTGCTGTACCGACAAACAATAACAGCAAAAAAATATAGTTTATTTACAGTGTTCAGCTTAATCAAACAGCCATCCTAATATATACTTACTTGATAAAATATTTCATTTACAATTGCAGAGGTTACACAGGAAAAAAATTAGAAGACAACATACAGTGTGAAATATTTGAAACCCTTCTGGAGGAAGCACAGTCCGCATATAAACCAGAGATTGTGAAGGAACTGCAAAACGACACAGAAGAACAGCTTCAAAATAATGTAGACACCATTGTTGAGTGGATAGAGAGGTGGAAGGAAGAGAATTTATAATAAATTCTATTAAGAAATAGATTTTTATTTCACTAGTAAATAAGGTCTTACACAATCCAATCGAGTCACCCATGTTTTTTAGGTTTCATCATATATTACTTTTGGAATTTTGAAGTCAGAGGTGGTTTGATTTTTTTTGCTTAAATATAATTTTATGATAACCACCTAATATATATTGTAATGAAAATCATATGGCATACTCAGTAAGGTGATGTAAAAAGTTCCTACTATAAAACAAGAATTTAGAGGGTCATTGGTGGCACGAACCTCCCCATTGATACAATAGCTTCCAGACCAGAACCATTCCCTCCACTGTCGCCTAACGTTCTTTTTACGTGCCGCGATTTTCTCGCTTGTGGAGGTGACGCCTTGGAGGCAGGGATACTCTGGCAGTATTCAGGTCATAGCACACATACCAACTCGGGAAAGGGATCGTTACCGTATCAACTCGACTCGCCGGGAAGCACTGTACCCCAGCGGTTTCCGGGCGAAGTTGCTCAGGTGAAAAATCCACTATCAAAGACTGATTATAAATTGTAAAAATAATAAATAAAAAAAAATTTCTTTATTGACAACACATTCAAAATAAATACAATAAAATAATAACACAGTGAAAAACTACTCTCTACATTAGCAGAGGTTCCCAAACTAGGCTAGGCCTGTATCTTGGGAAACCGATTTACATTTAAATTTCACAGTTAAGGCTTAAATAAAAAGGTAACATAGTAACTATTTATAAATAAGTTTATGTGATTTGTGTATGTGAGAGAGAATGTATTTGTTTATCTATTTGAAATAAGTGATTCTGTTTCGTCGTAGTTAAAAGATAGAAGCAGTTACCGATCGTAAACATTACCTCCTTAAGGGATTTATGGATTAAATTAGATCGTGCAGAGACGGCATTGTATGTAGAAAGGTGACAGTAACGGGGGAATCTTTTTGCAAAACTAGTCTTTTTATTGGGCAATGGTAACTTATAGATTTGTTTTCCTGCTATTTTTGAATAATTTTCAGATTAAATTGCTGACTTATGAGCGGACAAACAGGCCCTAACAACGTACAGTTGTCAAACACGAAGCACCTTGATTTCATCTTAAAGATTATTTGTCGGGTATCTATAAGGTTTCCTTAGCATTACCTTCAGAATTTCACGTTGAGCCCTTTCCAAGTCTCCCAAAAAAGACTGAAGGAATGTCAGACGCTCATCCAGAATTATACCCAAATATTTAATATTTATCGTTCGCTGTAGGAAATCGCAGTTACATGAAGACGAGGAGCAGGTGTGTACACGCAAATTAGATGTTGTCGGACTTGAGGCAGCAGTTTTATGTAGACACATATATTGTGTTTTCTTGGTGTTGAGCGTTAAAAGATTATGCTTTAACTAAACAGATCCCTCTTCCGCAGCAGCGTGAGCACTTTCCCAATCACTACCTTTGAAAAGGACTGCAGTATCGTCTGCGTAACAAACCAGTTCGGCGTTAGGTATATTGAGCTCATGTAATGTCGTTGATGTAAATAATAAAGAGAGTGGGACCAAGGATGCTGCCCTGTGGAACGCTATAATTGACAGGAAGCCTATCACTCTTATGCCCATCTAATTGTACCAATTGTCGTCTATCAGAGAGGTAGCTCCTGAACCAGTCCAGAGCAGCGCCCCGAACTCCCATTCCATCAAGTTTTTTGATAAGGATAGGGGTCGATACTGTATCGAATGCTTTGGCTAGATCAAGGAACACCGCTACACAGTGATGTCCACTATAGAGATACGAGGAAGCAAGGTCTGTAAACATCTTAACAGCATCTTCTGTCGACTTTATCTTTCTAAAACCAAATTGCCTGTCCGATAACAGGCCGTGTGATTCCAAAAACTCAACAAGCCTTTTATTAACTATTTTCTCCAAAAGTTTAGAAAAGGTATTCAAGAGGGAAATAGGTCTATAGTTACAAGGTAGATCTGCAGGACCGTTTTTATGAATTGGTGTTAAAAAAGCCGTCTTCCAAATAGTAGGAAAGTCACCGGAAGACAGACTGAGATTAAAGACATAAGTGAGAGGAACTAAAATTAGTTGTTTTATAAATTTAACCAGTTGATTAGATATGCTATCTAATCCTGTTGAACATTTGTTATCAAGTTGAGCTATAAGTGTGTTTACTTCGTCAATGTCTGTAGGCAAGAGGAATAAAGAGTTTGAGGGACTATTATTAAAATTCACATTATGAGCACGCTGAAACGCTAATATCCTTCAGAATATCTTCTGCTAAAGTCTGCCCCACTGATGATAAATATTCGTTGCAGAACTTTGAGGTTGTAAAGGTGGGTACTGACCGGCGTTACGTGGCGTAATGTAACATGTTACAAAGCGAGCATTCATCTAGTCAGTACGGGTTGTTCGCTTGTTTCGCCATACTGACTCGTTGAATGCTCGCTTTGTAACATGTTACATTACGCCACGTAACGTGTCGGTCAGTACCCATTTTAAGGTGACCAAGGTATTTGTTTGAGTGGACCCCAGGCTATCCCTCGAGATTACCTTTGTGGTTGCATATACACATTCCAGGTTCTTAACTGCTGTGTGTAGACATACCAATATCTATCTGCCCCCCAATTCAGAGCAAAGTTATCGACCGATTCGGTTATTTTATTTAATTTTTAATTCATCTTTTTAATATGGGGGTTTGTCTGTGTTATTATTTTTTCAGATGAACTGAAGGCCTTTGGCTTTTACATAAACAAATATTGAATGCTACCGTTTAGCGGGTAATTTATCATAATTAAAACAAAATTAACGGATCGGAACTTCGTTCTGAATCGGGAGGCAGATGGGTGAAAACCAGAACAGTCCTTTTTGGGGTTTGCAATAAAAACAACAAATATTATAAATACAACCTAATTTATTCATTAGCCCACCGACATAATATATAAGAAATGCATTCAGAATTACTGTATTTAGATTAATTATACTAATTGTAAGTATAGAACTGACCTGATACTTAGTCAGTATTTGAGATAGTAGAAAAAATGGCAATTACGACGGACCAAGTGTACAGGACAGTGTTCTATGCTTAGCAACAGGCACAACTTTCGCGCGACATTCACTCACAGATCTTGGAAAGTTTTACATCACAACACTTTACAGCTCTGACTTCTTGGCATTGCCCTTGCGGTCCCAGCCGCTGAGCTCGTCCGTGGCGTGCTCCGACACGTATTTCAGGAAGTCTTCAAGAGCACGTCCACCCTGAAGACATAAAAAAATATGTGAATAGAGGTACATTATTTGTGCCCAAAACGCTTATCTTGGAAGGCTTATTCTCAGCCATAATGCTATGGATGGATGGATGGTATATGAAACCACGAAAACTAATTGCAAATCATTAACTTTTGCCAAGTATGAACTCGGGCACAGTGATCAACCTAAGACTTAAGAACTGAATCTGATCTGAAAAATTAAAAGCTTTCGCTGACTGTAGAATGCATTGTTTTTTTGGCAGTTTCTTGGTAGCAGAAAAGGTTGAACAAGTTTCCAGTTGTGCATGGTTTGTAGCCACTTGTTTCAGCTAGTGAAATGGAGATAATGGCTGGGTAAAGTATATTACTCACATTGTATCTGACAGGTTTCTCAGAGCTGTCCTTGGGTTTCCAGTAGATGGTGGGGAAGCCAGAGACTTCGAACTGAGACTTGGGCCAGTCATTGGCTGTGGCATCCATCTTGATGATGTCAACATCTTCATTTTTCAACTGTGGACAAATAAATTCTTATAAGATAAGGTTGAACCCAACAATTATAATATCTCTACTCTAGATATCACACAACCTGGACTACAGTTTGTACTGTGTCAGATGTTGATACATAAACTAAGGTGACTCTCAATAAACACTTGAATAGTTAATAAAACTTACACTGTTTAGGGTGGGTATTGAACTTACAACCCATGGCATAATTGGGAAAATGCGTCTTCTGTTTTTCTACTAAATTTACAGAAAATATGGTCCCCATGATGGAAACCAACAATTTAAAAATACTTAGTTAAATAAAGCACTAGTGCCTTCCATCACATTTTAGCTTTTACATTGGGGATGTTCCCCCAATTGGTTACCATCTATGGTCACACATGGCACAGCAGGGTTTTTTCCAGATTTTTTCATATTATTCCCTTATTAGTTATATAACCTATACAGATCCCATCACGCAAACAGAACTGTAGGTTACGGACAGTGGAGGGGATGTTTCTGCGCACAGGTATAGTCGCGGCAAACTTCTAGTTGCTACTCTCTGAAGTTGTTTCGCGAATGCACAGTACTTATTTTAGAGAAAAAAGTTCAGAGTGTTCAGAGTGGACTAGAAGTTCGTCACAAACTATATAGTATAAATTCAATTCGTTTACTGCTCATTCTTTTAAGATAAGAACTATTAGCTGTTTGTTGTATAGAAAATTTATACTGATATTATAAAGACGAACGGTTTGATTGTTCGTTTCTAATGAATAGGCTCCGAAACAATTGGGAGTACTGGACCGAATTTAAAAATTATTTCACCAATATACAGCTCTATTATCAGCAAGGGACATAGGCTATATTTTTCCTTTTATTAAGGCTATACTTTTATGGGATAAACAAAGTTACTGACGGATAGCTAGTCTACTAATATTATAAAGAGGAAGGATTTGTTTGTTTGTTCGTATTGAATAGGCTCCGAAACCACTGGACTGATTTTAAAATTTATTTCACCAATATAAAGCTATAGGCTATATTTTGACGGGAAAGACAAGTCTATCTAGTCTAAGTAGTAGTTCCTCGCTCTGTAACCTAGTATTTTATTATGTCTCATCCTTTGTTTTTCAGTCCTTAAAAATGGAAACTGGTGATCCCGTTGCAATACCGATATGTATTTTATGTAACACAATTCATTGACATTTTGCACAGCCTTACCCGTTATATTATACAAGTCTCTCTTCAGAAGGTAGTCTGAAGATCGCTTTAAAGCGATAAGACAGCCTAAATTGTACATTTTATGTCTACTTACTGTTTAACTTGCTGTATTTGTTTGTTTGTGCAATAAAGATTATTTATCTTATCTTATCTCATCTACGCGAGCGAAGTCGCTAACGGGCAAGTGTTAAAATAAAAGAATTGATATTCATAACAACAATACCTTCTCTCCCAGCTCCTCCCAGATGGGCGTGAGCTTCTGGCAGTGGCCGCACCACGGCGCGTAGAACTCCACGAGCGCGTCGCGGCCGCTGTCCGCCACGAGCGCGCGGAAGTTCTTGCCCACGGCCACCTTCACCGGCCCGTCGTTGCTCTCCGGCACCGCTTCCGACTTCACGAACGGCTCCAGTTTGCCGTCTAGGAGGTCTTTCGTGAAGGTCAGCAGGTTCTCGATGCTGGAATTAAAATGAGTTTTTTTTTAAAAATTGTAAAACTGTAACGTAACGTTTCAGATTCGATTTTGAGAATTACTTTACAGAACTGCCTCACTGTCATGAGGAATTTTTACCTGTAATTTACATTTCAGATTCGATTCCGAGCATTACATTAATTACTGTGTAAAATGCTCCAGCCCCCCGATTCAGAACAAAGTTATCGACCGATTCGGTTATTTTCTTTTATTTTTAATTATTTTTTTAAGTAGGGTAGATTGGCTGTGATTTGGCTTCTGAAAACTCAGGGCCTTCGGTTTTAACATATCAAAATATTAATAGCAACATCTTTTACTAGAATTAAAACAAATTCACCGAATCGGTCAATAACTTCGTTCTGAATCGGGGGGCTGGTGCACCTTCAGGAAATCGAAGTTGAAAGGAACTGAAAACACTGCGCAGGCAATGCGTTTTACCTAGGTCTACTGAATTGTTTGCTAAGGTATGTGTATTGGTTTTGCCGACACACATAAATGAATAAATATGCGCCAGACAAAACACCATTTGTTATGATCTCAGAGTAGGTACCAGACAAGGAAATAAAGCCAGGAGCGTCTCCCAGCACACCCAGACCCTAGCCAATTTAGAAAAGATTGTTTGCTGAATTAATTTGACTGGGAATCGAACCCGGGACACTGCATAAGTCAAGGCTAGAAACCGTGCTACAGCGCATGCATAACGCCAATCGTGTCGTCAAAACAGAGCTTAGCAAAGGCCTTATTTGGGATCAGATCGCCATGTGCTAAGTTATCCTGTAGTTCTAATACAATTTAATAGCCCCATTAAAAGCATAAAAAAAGTCACCTAACTAATAAAAAAAAATCTTCAGAGAGGCAAACCGAAGAAGATGGAATTATGATAAGTCACTATCAACATTGGTCCATTACGCAGTTTTACCGGCATTTAATGCAGAAAAAAAGTGAAATTATAAAACAAATCAGTAGGTTATCAGAAATCCACTCTTTGATTGTAACTAGGTGTTTGAAATGAGGAAAATGCATTATGCAATTGGTGTGTGGAAACAGCGATTTGATAAGAGTTTTAAAAACCATTGTTGATCTACTTATGGACGCAGTTTCGCGTACATACTTTTTCAGAAACATTTTTAAATATTCCTTGGCTACTGAAATTCCAATGAAGTAGATAGTCTGTTAGACCATTTACATACTAACTACCCAGCACTCCTCCATTACTTGTAGTTACATGTTAAAAATATTACAACATCAATTTGATCTGGTTATGTTATGCTAGATTAGCTTCGATGACATATCTAGGCTTCCATGTGATTGAAAACTTAAAAGATTCAGTAGGCAGATGGCGCCGCTGTTGTGCTGCAATACGAAGTTTTTAAGACTGCAATCATATCTTCTAAAAGGTAGAGAGCACATCTTTTCTCTTGCCGAATCCAGACCCACATCCTCCTATGCCACTGCTTACTACGCTCTTTCAAACTTTCTTGTTGATTTATACAATAACAAAAAAATTATACTGCATTACACGTCCTCCTGCTGAGCACAGGCCTCACCTCAACTGTGAGGTGGCAAGCCATTACGAAATACATAATTTTAACAGTATTTTGAAATAATGGGTTCTAATACCATTGGTGAAAAGTGGGCTTCTGAGTGTTCCGTTCACCATGAGGGCACAGTCACTTGCCTCTGATTACCCCGCTTGGGATAAAGTCGTGATGGTATGTTACAAGTATGTTGAAATAGTGATTGATGAGGCAAAGAGTTATTACCTGAATTCGGCAGACATGACGAACTTGTTGCCATCGGCGTCCCGCCCGGCGACCAGGGGCTTGTCGCCCTTGGCGAAGTCGACGCCGTACTCGTTCAGTTCGTGGGTGAAGTCATCCTTGTCGCTTACTGCGAAGTTCGCTTCAGTAACCTCCTTCGCCACCTGTGGCAAGCGAAAAGAGTGTTGACCAAAGGGAAAATAGCCACCATGGAATAGTCTTATAATTTCTGGAGCACTACGCCAACCGTGACTTCTAAATTTGAGATTTTTGTGATTCAACTGCAATTTAGCTTTAACTTACTCAGCCCAAGGGCTATGATGGTGACTTGAGTTTTACGAATTAACCCATTTGAATTCGATTGAATACTTAGAATAACTTAAAACACCGCCAGAACATGATAATGAAAACGAATTGTTATTTAGTGCTGCCGAAAGGCGATAATTTTAACTAGACAGGAAGTTTAGTAAGATAATAAGATTATTAAAAAGTTCCCCGCGTTTAATTGCTCTATTATCTAGTTACATATACGTTACTGCCACAAGCTTTCCTGATATCAATAAAAATGAGTTGAATTTGATACGAGAAGTAACGGAAAAGGGAAGGTACGCAGATTTTAAATTATCCACACCACACCAGATATGAATTCCTCCTGGACAAATTAACTAACAGGTACTAACAAGAAATTGAATATTGTAAACATCGGTGTTATGAACATTAATGTAAACTAAATGATTAACTCTGTTTAGGTACTTTACTATTGCACGCCACCTATTTGGCTAACTGTAGCAGGACAATCTAAACTTAAGACCTATCTTTGTATGAATACCTACGGTTGCAATGAATATATTTGCCTTTGACTTTATAACTAGGAGTAACTTGAATGAACAGCAATTATACAACACTAATTTGCAAAAAGGTTCAATACAATCACGAGTGCGTTGATGATAGCCGCACGATATTAAATACACCCCTACATATATGTTACAATATCATTAGAATTAAATTTCGCTTTTACCAACTGCGGCATCAATATTATAGTGATCCTAAAATGCGAGCAATCGCCACTAAAAAAAAGATACGTCAGCGGCGGTTTTGGTGTAGTTCACGGTGACATCTGCAGTATTTTACACAGAACTGCTTACATCAAAACAACAAACAAAACCTATTATACTTTAGGCAGAAGCTATACCTTGAGCACGCGGTTCCTCCAGTAGTTGGTTCCCTTGGGGTTCTTGACGTAGTCGACGTCGTAGTAGGCCACTACAAGGGGATTGGTGAAGTCCTGGATGTTGTCCTTCTGGCGCACGCCGACCAGACCGTGGCTGTACAAAGTTGATATTTCATGTAAGCCTATAATTTATTCCACTGCTGGGCAAAGGCATCGATCATTGAAATCAAGCTACAATTGATACGCTCATAACGTTTTAACAGATTGGATATAGCCATAGCATGTATTTGTGATAACGATATGGGCGCCTTTAGTACCTGCGTTTATTTTTTGCGATCCTGCAGTCCATATTTATTACTTACAACGAAGAATACCGCGATATACAAAGGCTTACACACCTTTATAGGATTCCCCGGGGAAGGGACGGAATTATAAATGACATTGCTTGGTGCCACTTGATTGGCATCAATATTTTTTAATTATATGTTTCACAATAAGTAAATACTTTTGGTTCAAAATGAAAAAAACTAATAGATAATATTATGTGTTAAAATAATGTCAGCCTTAAAATAGGTTTACTGATAACGTAAACCCCACAGTTATGTACAGCAATAACTCATATTATGATGAATGTAAACCACATACTAACGGTAACTAAAGGTAGGTGTTTTAAATAATTTTCTGATGGCACATATTGATAAGCCGGCTCGCATCGTGTCAACTAGGTATAATGGCTGATTTCCTTCATAAAACATTAACAACAAAATACCATATGTTTTGTTGGTTAAAACATGGAATTTGACAGATTACATTTATATCAGTGTCCAACGCATTGGATGATTTTGCTTTTTTTTCATCACAGATTAAATCTGGGGGCTTACTCCAACTTAAGCTAACCAGAAAACCTAGACGATTTTAAAATTTTGTTTTGTTTTGTTTTAGCACTCCCATTCTGAGACACTTTTAGGCGTTCATGGGGTATAAATGATCGAAGTTTTGTTTACTTTTGCGTCTGTTCTTGTTTGTATGCTTAGTAAACATCGTTATTTCCGCGTATTATGCATGTGCAGTCACTTACTAGTTCTCCTTGATGAAAGCCTTGAGCGAGTAGTCGGCGGGTTCTCCTTTGTACGCGACGAACGAGTCTTCAAACTTGTTCTGAAGACGCTTGGGCCGGTAGAGCACAACATCGTTCCTGGTGACAAAACATTATTGTTTTATGATTGGATTACAGATAAACCTATATTTGCAAATGTAAGTGTTACGTAAGTGGTCAAATATTGAAATAGTCACATTAGGTGATACGCTAGATTGCGTTGATTTTAGGAAAACTTCATGAAGTTATAATGGCCAAGTCAATATTCAGCACTATCTTACTTATATTATAAATGCGAAAGGTTGTGAGGATGTATGTATGTATGTTTTGACTCATTCACGCAAAAACTACTGAACGAATTTAGATGAAATTCTACAGTAATACAACTTATACATCAGAATAACACATAGGCTATAAATATAAGGATTTATGTTATTTTGCCATAATATATAACGACAACGCGGACGATGCCGCGGGCGGCCACATTAGGCTTTAATTTCAGCCACATGAGTGGGTCAACAACTACTCATGTGGCTGAATTTGCTGTCTGCATACAGTCATCATACATTTATCTTCCATTCCTAGAACAGGTTAGCCAAAGAAACGATGCATTAGCTACAGTAGTAAAGTTCCCATTTAATGTGTTTTAACACGTTACTCTTAGTTTGAACAGTAAGTAAGTACATGTTTTTAAACGGAAATTGAATGCTTGTCCATCCTGTAATGTGCAATGAAAACTTATGAAATGTGTGAAAATGTGGAAATTGCTGGAACACTAAACAGCACAATCAATTGGGCGTGACGTGTCCGCTGTGTTGAGTGTTATGAATTCATTGTACCTATACTCCATTCATTATACCATGAGACAGGAGTAAAAAAGGTTATTTTTAGGGTACACTTTGTGGTAAAAGTACAATAAAATATCATTGCTTTTAAGATTTATGCCGAATTTATTAAAATCCACACAAATAGCAGCTGTCACACTTAATTGTTCTCATTTAAAGTAAAGGAACTTCAGAATTTATGAGGCTTTTTCTTAAAATAATTATTTTGTCTTGCATCAAACTATATTGTCGATGTAAAAACCTAAAACAGGCAGGGGTTTTCATGTTTACTGTCACTATAACTCTACCAAATCTAAAATGTTACATAATCCTTTTATATGTTGTGGCGGAAGGGGTTTTCAATTTTGCCAGGTTATACTCAGGTATATTAACGTCATGGCAACGTCAAATGCAAATTGTCATTAATTTTAGCCCCCCTGCTTCTTATTTCTAATGTTATAATGAATGCAGTATAGGTATTGAATTTCATTTATATCAGTGATTGCTTATCTTAGATCTTATCTACTACTTATAATAAAAGCAATATTAAGTATTCACACATACATATTTACATTTCGTATTTTAAGACTATGTGCGACCAAGGGTTCAAAGAATCATACAATACAATGGAGCTTAAACAGAACGAGTATTTTCGTGCACATGATATTTTTTTGATGTTTTGATAAAGTGGGGCTAAACATTTTCTGTGTAACACATGACAAGTATTAGATTATTGTAGATAAAATTATCTAAATTAATATTATTCAGGTGATACCATCCAATACGCACAACGAAATGAGAATGACCTAACTTATTGGAATTTACCAATTTGTCAAACTGAAATGACTTATCTTATTGGAATTTCAGTTTTTTAATTATAAGTTTACTTATTAATACAGCAGTAGAGAAACAATTCATATTGCTTACTCTAGATGATTATACCATGGTTTAGTGCCAGTCATCATGATAAAACATTCCAGGCCCCTAACAATTTTAAGCAGTATTATTTTTGCAATTGCAATGTTTGAAATACCGTAACTTTTGCACTAGGATAGGGCTCGGTATTAGGGTGAACGAACACTCAATGACGAGTGAGGAAGAGTTCCGAATTGCCTGAGGTTGCGTTCACATACTAGCAGGTACTGGCCAGCCTGCCAAACATGTAATGTGGGAGTTAATTTCAGATATTCTCTCCACCTGATACAGATTGAGATATGAGGTAGTGTAGTACACACTAATGCAGTTAATACTGAGGTGGTCAACCTCATCTTGAAGGTCTGCATAATTGCTCGCCCAAGATAGGTGGTTTATGGAAGAAATTGGATTTAAAAGAAGTTTTAATTTAATAATATAATTCTTGCGGCCCCTGACGCATTGCTGTTAAATGACTTAGGCCCGTATTCTAAAACAAAATCTGTACTTGAGTATAGATCTGAGTGACGTTTTGAAATCTCTACTCAAGTACAGATCAGTGCTTGAGTACGATTCTAGAATACGGGCCTTAAAATAAATACGTATGCGTGCCACGCCGCATGTATTGCAAGAATACAAACTAATGTTCATTAATGTTTAATTTTCATGAATTATCATCACAATAAAACAATACAATATTGTCGACACTCCTAGATATTTTCTTAATTCTTAGAAGTTTACTGATAAGTAACTAATAAAAAACATTGTAAATTAAATGGCAGTAAATATTTCTCCAGCTGTATTGTAACTGAAAATATTTTTTGACTTTAGCATGACACTAGAACACCTGAACCAACAAGAGCTGTTTGAATTGGCCTCTGGATTAAAGTATTTGTTGAGTTACTCTGACTGAACAAATCATAATTTGCTGGCACATATTTATTCAAAGTTATTGAGTTTAATGGGTAATTTTCTGTGACAATATGTTATTATTACTGTTCCCGGCCCATAAGCTCAGTAGTCAGTGATCCTGGCTATTATTAGGGTTTATTCACACGAGACGCGACGCGACGCTGCGCTTTTTAATAGAGCTACTGAAAATGTACCTTATTTTCTACACGAAAATATACATATTTAATTGTGAGAATTCAGCGTAAATAAAGTTAAATTTTGAGTAGTTCTATGAAAAAGTGCTCGCAGCGTTGCGTCGCGTCTCGGTCTGAATTGACCCTTATGGGTTTGATCTTGTTCTACACCAACATTTGGGTGACAAACATTTTTGTTTGGGTTTTAATTGGTATTACATGAGTATGTTTGTTAAAATATATTATTTTTTGTACCATGTGTGTATTAGTGTTGTCGCGATAGCAACACAATTGTATCATCGATAGTATGACTGATTTTCAAGGTCAACTATCGCTATCGCAACAACACTAGTCTGTATATCAGAATGACACTCATAGAAACGTTGCTCAGTTTGGGGTCAGATGAGATGGGGTTTGTATGGACAATGAATAAGCAATATAATATAAGTACTTACTTGTAACCACTCTTCTCCAGCACTTCCTTAGCAGATGAGTGACCGAAGACAACCTCTTCCCGTAACTTGTCAGTAGCCTTGACAAATTCTCCCTTCAGGTCTGTCTCCTTCTCGAAGAAACCAATGACCACAACATCATCTTTAGCGAGGAAAGCTTCGTATTCAGCAACAGTAAGGAGCTCCTTTGAGCTGGGGCCGACCTGGGCTCTCATGTACTTCACAATGCCATCTGGATAAAAAGGAATAACATTTTAAATAACTCCTATAGCGATTACACATAAATATTACCTAGACTACTCATAATTTATTCTTCAATTGAAAAAGAACAGCATTTCTTTTTCAGTAGTAAGAACAGAAAACTACACACAACTTAGCATGCTATTGAATATGTAGAGTGAAAATAAGTTCAGCATCACTTTAATCAATCTAAACTTTTGAATTGACGTCTGTGAATAATTTTGCATTACAGAGAGGATATAAAATAAGTTGTTAGATTACTTTTCTGGGTTCAAATCCTAGCCTGCTCATGGAATAATTGTCCAGACCACTTTTTTTTTATTTTGTAAGAAGTAAGCTGCAATAGGAATAAATTAGATTTTAGAAACTTACTAGACTCTCGTGGTCCATTATATTCTGAAGAAAGCTCTCCTTTCCTGAATATCTTCAATGTAGGGTACCCTGACACTGAGAACTGCTCGCAGGTGCTCTTGCCACCTTCTGTGCAGTCCACCTTAGCCAGGATAACCGGGTTGTCATCGTGCTTGAGGATACTGGCTGCCACGCCATATTCCGGCTTCAGCCTTTTACAGTGACCGCACCTATGAAATAAAAGTAAACACGTGAAAACCGATGTTCTTGCTAACAGTCATCTACAACTCAACAATAACTCAATAAATGATTATGATTAAGATTAATAATGAGGGTGAATGACTTACCATGGAGCATAAAACATGACTAGCGCTGTATCATGTTGAGAAATGACCGACGAAAAGTCTGAATCTGTAAGATCGAGGATGTCCTCTTCGGCAGCCCTACATATATAAATTACGCCTAAAAGTAAAACTATTTTAAGTGAACCCATCATTTTTAAATTCACTGGCCCTTAACTGTAACGTGCGTAATTCTTCGAAGCCCAACTGAACTGAACCTGAGGAAAGTAAATGGTAAGGACAAGGACCGGAAAAATACACGTATGATGCCGCAGAATGACATTTGCCGGCACACAGCGTTGTCGGTTTTTGATTGGTTCTTATTGGATGCGTTCAGCAGATGAAAATATTTTCAGGTGCTTAATAAAAATTGACATGAAGACTTGATGTTAATTTGTATTATTTTTCTGAAGTGTGTATTTCTCTGAAATTTTTTTTTGAGTATGTTTGGTGGTGCCAAACACACTCAAAAATGAATGAAATCATATTTCGATCACACGCCAGCAAAATTAGTAAACATTAAAAACATTTGGTAGTAAAATATTTTATAACATAGTAGTAGCCTTTTTTCTACATCCAGGCAACCCCGACCAAAGCTTTTTGTCAGTTGGCTTCGCTGTCAATCGGAAAATGGCAGCGACCAGTGTTGTCGTTCTCGACAGAGGCAACAATACAACTTGTACCGTAAATCTTTTCGGTAAGTAATTTTTTGGAAACTATTTACCTGTTGCTTTATTGTTACACTGTAATTTTCAATAATAAGTAATACTTTCGTGTAAATACACAAATAATTTTGCCGCATAACCTTTTTACCACTTTTTATTTATATAAAAGCGCGGAACTTTTAAATTAAAATGATTTGAACTTGTTTTTATACGATTTAAATCTCTGGTTTTTATAAATGTTTAAGTTTATTTAGTTATTCGGCTGAAAAGTAGAAAAAGGTTCAAGTTTCGTGTCTCTAAATTCGTTGTTGAGTGTTACTAGTTTTTTTAGTGAATAGAATAAGTTGTCGGCAGCAGCGATCATGACCTTGGCTATTGGATTGTAGGAAGTAAACTGTAGATAGATACTTGCTTTTAAATTGTAGGTTGGTATTTGATGTACTCACAAAAAATATTCATAAGTCATACACCGTCGAAAAATGTTTAATAACTTGACTTATAAATAAGGTATTGAAATTTATGACTTCTTTCTACTTAAAATAACTTCCATGATATTTTAAATATTACATAAATGCCTTTGTAAGTAATAGTAGGTAATGTTATAGTTATTTTAAAATATATTTCATATATCATTTGAATTCTGAACATGTCCTGGTCTGGAAGTTGTTAGGAGTCACACCAGGATCACCTGGCATCAAACTAAGCAAAGATGGCAGAGGCAAATTTTACTAATAATATTTTCTTTTTAAATTAATTCATACAATGCACTGATATTCACAACCAGACTCAGAACAATCCCAAATTTTGGTCACATGCCTACATGTATTTGTTTTTAATGTGTACATAATAATCCATCCCCTGTGCTACAGGGAGGATGCTGTGACCATTGCCCCAATTGCCTAGCCAAATGTGATTAATGGTGAATACAGTGTTTGAGTAGTCTTACTATTATTATTTTACATTCATAATCCTTTTATTTATTTATATTTGTGAAGGAAATTAAAAAAAAAAAAAAAATTTTTTTTAATTTGTAACATCATTCTTTCCATTATTAAATCTTACATTGCCTAGCCCATTTAGAAATTTTCCCTTACTATAATATGTTATCTTGAAGAGGTGGCCTGGAATAGGACCACCTAAATTGTACCATTCAACATATTTTATATCTTTGAATATTGTTGTAATGGCTTATTTTCGAATTTTAACCTATCTTATACAGTTATTTTTGTTTTAGGAGCTACAGTTGTATCATGGAGAGTCAACAATCAAGAACAACTATTTGTAAGGTAAGACTAACATAGAATTTACTAATTTTAAAAATACATTTATTAATTAGTTCAAATAAGTTGGTTCCAATGACAATCTTGATAAAAGCTGAAATGAAACTAAATTATAAATGAACTAAGTAAAATTTATTGCAAATTCACAATAATTAAATTTTTACCAGCTATATAGTTTTCTGTATTACATTTAAATAAGGCCTCCATTATCAAACTGTAGTAGACCAAACATTCTGACATTTTGATTGAACAAATTAATGATTCCGATTTTGCGATTAATTCACATTTGACACCATGTAATTATAGGATGAAGTTAGTAATCAAATTTGCATTAATTACTCATGAGATTACCATTTGCATGTATTAATTCCGTCACAGAGCCGCGCTCTAAGGCTTATAAGTCAGATGCTTATTTGACTCGTTCAAGTGTTATAATTTCTGCCTATAATAATTGTACATGGCGGAAATACAAATGGTACAGAGGCGAAGCTTCATACTGGTGGCTTTGACAGGTACACTACTGCGCGTGTGTGCATGACTCCTGGCTTGACCACTGGCCGGTTTCTCTCCGTACGCGACGAGTCACACGCACTTGTTGTTGTGTCACCTGTCACACCGCGGTTGTGGAAGCTTTGTCTCCCTCATTTATCTCCTCACGTGGTAATAGTGCCGGTATAAGCTGAGCTTGAATTGCTTTTGCTTACTACCCTCGGACGCTACGAAGTCCACGGTCTAGTGGACAGTCATTACTGTTGTTAGCCATTGTTGTTAGTTGAACTGGACCAATTCATTCATTCATCAAGTAGAGATCGCTTTATAAAGCGGGCCCGCCTTACCTTAATGATGGTTATTGCAGTAGAATTTGTATAGGAATACTCCTCAAATTGATTAATTTATGCATCAAAATAACCCATTATTAACTCACTTGATTTATCAAGTCTAATAATAAATTGTTTACCTTCATGAACTGCATGGTAAATGAATCCCGTTGTGACACTTATGAAAGATGAGATAAAGATGTAGATCTACAAATCTGTTATAGTGAGACCCATAGTTAGGGCCATAGGTTAATAACTAAACGGATTTGATGTAAATAATGTGAATTTAGGGCCAGGGGCAATCAGGGCCTTAGCTTCCGCCGTATCAATCAAACGAGATAGGGGTTTACAGGGCCCTGAACGTGTTTATTTAGTTAAATAACATTTAGCCCCCTAAAGATATACCCATGAAAAAATGAAAAAAACTACTAATGCATCCAGAATAATATGATTCGAATGTATGCCATGTCAGTCATGCCACTGACTTAATCACGTAAATGGCTCTCAATGTTTAGTTCTACCTAATTGAATTCGTATCATTAAGATTCTAATAAAATTCGTGTTTTATTCAACATTGGGATAAGTCTTGAAGAAAATGCCAAACATGTAAGATCCCTTAGATGCAATAATTTTCATATTTTTTTCGAATGACGTTAAAATAAAAGTGATCCGGTCATATTGGGCTCAAGAGTTGAAGGAACTACTTTAACGGCGAGCAGACAGTACTAACCAACCAAGCCAACATTCTCAACGCAAAGGCATTCAAAAAGCCCTGCGTGCTAACCCGTTAGGTTCGGTTTCTGAGATGCTTCCTTCCTAGAGCGTCCTTCCTAGCTTCAAATAGGTTTTTCAAACGAGCTACACACTATGAGAATGATACCTCTGCTGGGTATTGCAAGTAAGTTGCCATAGGCTGCGTTACAACTGTTACAAGCTTACCAAAGGCGATCGACATGCTTGTCAGGCGATCAGCGCTGTTACATTGTCTAAATAAGTAGTTGTTGAAATGAAATATAAGCTGTGAACAAATGAACTGCTGTACCGTGGTGACGGCGATAAGGCCTCGAATGTATCCGCGTCAAAACGACCGTCTGTCCTCTAATGAGTCGTGCTCGATTAGCGCGGATTTGGATGTTCTATACAGGAAGTCAAGTCTCTTACTTATGATCATCGCATTCATCAAGTAACTTCTGTAATGGTTCTTCTTGTAAAGATTTTGACTCTCGCAATTGCACTCATGTCTATTACACAGATATTTGTAGTGTTTGTTTTGTGGTAGCCTCGTTGTTTTTGCTATGGATTATTTGCTATCTCATATTTGGATTTCTAGTATCCTACCTCGGATCAGACGCTTCAAATTGTTACTAAAGACGTCCTGAAAAATTTGATCTCATCCTTGTTGTTAGTGTTTAGCGGATACGGATTATTACAAAATGTTAAATTCAAAATCTCATTGTCTCCCATCCAGCTGTTCATGGTTTTACGCGGTTTTGCTCCAACAACTAAAGGCAATCTGGAATTCATGATTCTTGGATATCGATAAAGCAGACAATGCTATGATATTCCACATCCGGCTATGTGATTGTTGAATACAATGGCATCGAAAAGGTGTCTATTCTTGACTTATTAATGTAATGTCTAATGATAATGAGGCTGTTTACAAATTAGGCGCTTTGTAGAGCCATTTTCGAGCTTTTTGTTCAATTGAGTTCTCTGTTGTTCACTGTGTTGGGCATTTTACAATTGCTCGCAAAAATTGTATGTACGTGGTCTCTATTCAACTAACCTAATGTTTATATTACACCATTTTTGCAATACAATCATTTCCCTGTGTTTATCTTCACTCCTCGTACTTTTTCATTTGTCATGTTACCAACTGAAAGCTGCTTCGACTATTTGCCTTCGACCAAATCTGGGTTTAAGGCCAGGTGGTTCTGCACAACATTTCCCGAAGGAAACTGGTGAGCGCCACGCGGACCAAAAATCACTAAAATAATCGATTAAAAAATTTATAGATGTAATAAAAAAAAACCATTGGATGAAATCCTCCAGTTATCTTCAAACTTTGTTTTGGCAAATTATCAGATCAATTATTTAAGGAATAAAACCAAAAATAGAAGACAAAATGTCACGAATAGAGGTAACTTTATCAAATCATGTTTCCATCGGATGAGGTCCCTGTATTATCCCCTCAACAATATCATTAAATTTTATCAGATTTTAATTTCACTGTTTGCTTCTTCAAAAATGAATTCTAAAAACGTGTGTTGTAAACCACCTTCCCTAAAATCAATATAGCCCTTGAAATTGACTACAGATTTCTTCATCGTCTTTCGGCATCGAGCCGCATTCATTGCACCAGAATGCGGCTCGATGCCGCACTAATCAAAAAAATAAATCTACCAAGATTTATTTTTTTGATTAGTTTTGCTTTGGATAATAATTTGGTAACTAACTCTTAACTAGGTTCTACAATATTTTTAGTAATAATAGCACACAAGCATAGATACTGGCAGAATTATCTTGTTAGAATCACAGTAAACATCCTTAGTTTTATCGCAATTAATTCGAAATCAATTTAGAAGCACACGTATTGTGCGGATGCAATTTGGCGAGGGGACAAAAAACGGTCTCTGGCCGCGAATGGCTCTAACAAACGACCGACTGCTGCTAATGATTCTATGTGCCACACACCTATATCTACGACTTACTATACCCGTGCTTAGCAGCCGTTGTCTGTAGATTTACTTGTAGGTAATTACGAGTTCGATTAGCTACGTAAATTTTATAAACTTTGCTCTTAAGGAGTAAAAGAAGACGAGCAAAATTGTTTCAGCGTCACATACATGAAAAACCGTATTGCTGTAGAGCGATCATTCATATTAACAAACAATCGGTAAAGTTACTCTAAAAACTAGACCTGTTACAACCTCTAATTACATTATTTCTAAAGTATCAAAATAATGTTTCTTCTGGTAACCTGATGTACATTAATTGCATATATTTATTTCTTACACCTCAGGCAACCGTGAATTTTTATTATTACCGCTGTGTTAGAAAGCCATATTTTATGTAGATTAGATAGACATAACCTTTATTTAGAGCATAATGTTGACATGTAGTTTCCTATTCGCCAATAATTGCTCTGTTCTTGAAACTTCATGCATACATTGCTATAAGATTATTAAGCTGCTTGCAAGAAAGGTGGTAGGTAGTATGTGTAAGATTGGGTTTGCTGAAGAAATGTCAATGAAATCCTAGTTGTCTATGTTGTCCGTGCTTCTTCGTTAGCTACTAGCAAAGTTTACAATTTAGGCTGAAGACTCAACAACAACAAAAACAAGCGATCCAGTAAATACATTGTAGATGTAACATCATAGCCACACAAATGTGTTTCGGTTGCTAGGTATCGCTATGCTAAGTCGGCCCGGTAGTAATTAGCGAAAAGCATTTGTTTAAAGGTGTAATTTACTTTGTCTAGTTTTTTTTTATCTTGGCTAATGGGATTGCAGCATTGGTGTTGTATATTCCAAGTTTAGCAATCACGGCGCGCTAGCGGAATTTTGTAAATTAAATAGCGGTGTCCAGTGAACGATAGTGCGGTCCCCAGGGCGACAAAAAGTTGCCGGCACGCGCCTTCTGTTCTAATATCCAATATAGTTTTGTACTCGCGCCGCTCGCGGCTTTTTGCACCCGCCGCCCGCGCCGACGTGACGTGGACGCTTGACCCTTTTATGACTGACGGGTTTTTGAGGGTCTGCTCTGTGGAGGCAGCTTTGATTTATTTTAAACCAAATGAAGCTGTATACTCAAGCTCAAATACTAGCAAGTGCTATTCGAAAGTACAACCTAAGAAAAGGTCAACAGTTAAGACTTGTCAATCTTTGAGTTTTTACATTTGTTTCGTTAATTTTTAACAATAGAATTTTACGTAAGGTTTGACGTTTGGAATTTGAAATTACAATACTACACAGGTTGAAGTTTCATGTTTGTAAACAGATTTATTTTTCTACTCAACCAACGTAGATTTAGATGATTAGTTAATATGATGATCAACTGCAGTAACTGCTATAACTCTCATTGAGGGAAAAACTTTACAGTTAGATGAGATTGCGAACACATCCGTAGCAACACGTACAGCGAAGTAGCCTCGCTCATCCCCGCGGGTGGCTGGAGCTCGGCGCTGGCCCCACGGCCCGCCCCTGCTCTCCGCGTCTTGTTTTTGTGGTCGCGTCTGCAGCCCCGAGTCGCCGCCACTTTCTTCCCGCCCCCGCCCCCGCTCCCGCGCACACCCCGCCTCACCGCAGCGCCGATGACAAATGGTCCCCGGACACCCCACTCGCCCCCTCGGCCCGCTAATGCCCAGATAATTTTATGCCGCTCCCGATGCACAGACAAAGCCGGGATGGGATGACCGCGAGATTACCCCATCGATCGTCGACGCGCGTCAATGAGTGCAAGCTTTGTTTTATGCTCAGGTTCACGGCTGACCGCCCCTGGGGACTGACTACGGTACGGAGGCGTAAAATCGAAATTTTGCAATAATTCCTGTCATTAAAATAATATACAAATTTGTCTGCATGTCCCTTTAGATACAATCAAATAGCTAACTGGTGATTTCAAGTTGTGGCAAGCTGACTGGTCCAAAAGCCAATTGGTTACATTTTGAAACAAAAATGGAACAAGACACTAGGAAAGAATGTCAGCGTCACCCAGCGCTCGACCTCTCGGCAGCCGCCGGTCACACGCCATTGCCTCCGCTGAATAGTCAGTCCCGCTCCGCAACCGTCATATTATCTCCTGCCTTCAACACTTTGATCAATCTCGATGCGAATGGTCGGGATACTGCGAGCAACGTTGATATTATTACTTAAATTTTATCGGATTTTAGATTGTACAGATTGTATCACTATTCTAATGAATTGTAGCCGTCACTGAGTCTGTCCACTACACGTGCTAGGACCATTACCGTCGTCACATGTGTTGCGTTTTTTGCCATCTCCGGTGACATCCAAGACATCGATTGTTACAGACATTAGACAGCTGCTACGAAATAGTAGACGATTCGATCCGTACCTACACCATTTCTTCCTCGTCCAATTTTAAGCGGTTTGATTTGTAATTTTGTGAAACAACAACACCCACTTGCAAAATTCATAGTTTGAATGCTTAGTCAGTGAGTTAGTACAAATTATGTTTAGGTTTGCTAACTCGGACAAGATTTATTTCCGAATCTGCCTGTACTGTTATGATGTAATTATTGTTCATGCAGATGATTTATCACAATCAAGACGTCTTTTTAAGTTTTTGATGTAGAGTCTTCGGCGTAGCAATCTTGACCTTTGATGGTTGTGTTTATTTGAAAATAAATACATACTTAACTGAATGTTAAAAGCGCTTAAAGGAATGGCCTTGTAGTGTCTATCTACATAGAGTGAACATAGGTTTCTAGAAGGGGCTACAGAATTATTAAAGTAATCTTGTTTGTTTCTGATGAATTCATTGAGATATTATCTCAGCATGGAAGTGTACTCCATTACTTATTATCCTCCTACGCATAGATTGCGTGGTGATTACAATTTTCGTCAGTTCGTGATAGCTCTGGCTTTTGTTTGGGCGTGTAATTATGTGGCCGGAGTCTACGCGGGACACGCGATTCGTCGCTGGTGTTGCGGCGGTACTGAGGCTGCGCATGACATCATCAGAACATGTCTCGTGTGGCCTTACATGGTCGCAACGTGTATGATTTATTGGCTAATAGCGCACTACAGCTGATTGGGATCGTGACGAGACGTTCGGTTCAGAACCCAGCTAAAAATGGTCTTGCTCAGCGTTCGGCACTGTTGTTACAATAATTTTGAGATTCACTCCTTCTTACGTTTTAAACTGACTGTGAAAAATAAAATGAGTATTGCATCATTATTGAAGTAGTTCGTTATTTCAGAAATGACTATGGATTTATATGTCAATAAAACAATTTTTTTACCGCTTTACATTTAGGTGTAAGCTACTTTCGTTGGATTGGATAAGATAATTTCACATTATGACTTGCACTTTAAGTTACATTTGATTTAAAATTTACTTATTGAGGCAGTCAAAAGATGAATGTATCCAACCACAAGTATCTCCAAAAAGATCTTAATGTTGAAGTAATATTAGTAGATAAAATTATACGGTCAGAATGGGAAAAAAATAACACACAATTACTAAGTAAACAATGTTATGAAATCCGTGAATTCATGATAATCATGCTGGATCTGAATTAATCAATAAAAGGTTTCTCTGATAGACTTCTTGGTTGGATGTGAAACGGTTCGAATAATATTTTGCTTGATCATGATTATCAATAGGTGAAGTTATAGCTACTAAAAATCATTATTATCATCATTACCTACCCAATTCGTATCTTCAAAGAAAAAGATAACTACTTCCTCCTTGTAACTAAAAATCACTGCACTTGTAGTCGCTACCACGTCATATTTTGATTATTAAGAGGATACAGAAGCGCCGTTTTTTCATACAAACGTAGTCCCTGGATATTGCTAATAGAGGCTTACTTTCTTCCCAAAAAATCTATTGCCGCTATTGGCATGTCAGAGGCATGCCAATAGCATTTTCCTTTTTTTAATAAATGTATTATTAAAAGAGATATGAACCTTCAAAAATCTAAAAAAATAGCCTATTTTTTCGCTGTGTTCAAACTAGAGCTTGGACTATCGGGCTATTTTCCCAATACCGGTATTGTTTCGATATTCGATTCGAAAATACCGGAAAACCGCTAATTTCGATATTTTTTCGATACTACTTTTTAAATAAAAGATCAAAATTGAAATGAAATTAGCGTTAATCAGCAAATATAACACTAATGTTCTAATAATCGCAGGGTTAACTGACTTTTTAACAATACTTGATGGATGGCAAAATATTAGAGGAAAAATTTGCTAATTTTACAAAAAACAAAGGAGATGTAGGCTTATATGAGAGCTACAGAGGTTCAAAACTCACCTCATATTCGATAAATACTCTGAAAATCGTGAAAAATGTCGTAAATATTGCAGAATACCAATTTGGCTTTATGCAGTAAGAGCGATAGTAGAAAAAGCGATGAATTACTTAACTGTCACTTTGGGAAGTCTGCATTGATTTAGAAAGGTGTACGATAGAGTCTCTAAAATTCTGGCGTCATGGCAAGACCATGTTCCCAACCAATAAGTGAGAATCATCATGGAAATATACAGCTGTCCATTGAGTTGATGCTGGTTGTGGCTGGATCAAGGCAGCGTTTTAAGTCCACTCCTGTGCAACATTGTTATGAACAGCCTTACAGCAAAAATTGTGCTAATATCCAACAGCAAACACAGCATTCAACAGAAGCTAGAAAAATAGACGGTACGGCCCCGTAAAGTCGTGGATCAAAAGTCAGCAGGACCAATACAGAATATATTTCACAACTTATTCAGCTTTCACAAGTTAGCAGATTGAAATATTTTGATGCGAAAGCTAAGACGTTGAAAAACGAAAATAATATTTATTGCCCAAAAAAATACTACACGTAAACAGAAGAAACAAATGAAAGTACAATTTAGGTAATTTGAAGATGACATAAAAGTACAATTTAGGTAACTTGAAGATGACATAAAAGTACAATTTAGGTAATTTGAAGATGACCCCGATAGCTGATAATCTTTTAAAGACCAGGCTGAGGTGGTATGACCATTGGTCGTGTCATACGTAGATTAGACGACTACGTCGTGGAGGATGCCGTTCCATCATAACAGGCAAAAGGATAAGAGGTAGGCCGCTAGCCGTATGGCTAACAACTGTCCAAAGATACATGAAGAATCTGTCGCTAAAAGTTTGCGTTTACATTTAACGCCACGTAAAAAGAAGCTGGGCGACTGTGTAGGGGATGGTCCTAAGCTCGAGAGTGCATTATAAAAGGGGGATTCATACCGACAATTTGATCCTAAATTCGCTCACTGCTCAGGAGTTAGCCAGAGTTTTATTTAGATGACGGGAACTTTACCTCGCATAACCGGCCTCCTTATTTTCTATCTAGCATTGCGAATCGATTGCTGGCCGCTCGCATTTGAATTCAAATAGCAATAATCACTGTCAAATTCGCGATTTTCTTGCGATTGAAGTTAGGGAATAGCCCTACGGTACAAGGGTGTATTGCAAGCCAAATAATTTTACTTCATATATCAAACAAACGTTCGTTGTTTGCATGGATCTGTTGAAAGTGAAACTTTAATCTAACTAAAATATCGGAATATCGGTATTGTGTGATTAAAATACCGTTATTTCAAAATCGGAAATTTGCTCCGATATTCCGGTTTTTCGATATAATCGAAAACCGGTATCCATGCTCTAGTTCAAACATCCAGAAAACTAATTCGACTAGTTTATTTAAAAAAAAAAACAGGAACACGGCCACCGATTTAGTTACTTTTTTTAATAACAAAAATTATTAAAGGACTCATAATTTTTGTTATTAAAAAAAGTAACTAAATCGGTCAACATTTCGAAAAGGGATCAGGGGACTACGAAATGTCGATTTTGTGTACTTTTAAAAGGTAATTTCGGTCCGATTTGCATCTGTCTCTATCGCACTCTGCGGGATGCTCGAGGTTTGCAATAGACAGCAATAGATTTTACAAAAACCTATTTTTCAATTCTCGCGAACGTCCTGTGTTCTCTTAAAAGTAACAAATATTTTGCATGTTTATAAGTTCAAACTAAGGAGATCTTACAGTATTTAAAAAGTCCTAATTTCTACGGTTGCAAATGTTGTATTGGCAGACTATTTAGTGGCAAAGGGATCTAGTTTAACTCAGGTAGATATAGTACGCTTCTGTTCCGCTGCTGAAACATTAAGATTCCTCTAATCAGAGGTCGCGGGCGACCACAATGATTCACAGCCGTACTATCTTACGGGCGCGCGGTTGCATTTGTCTACCAGATTTGGTGTAATCGGCTTATCTCCTGGAACATCAGGGTGTTTGTTAAATTGGAGCTGTTAAGTCGCCGCAGCCCGCTCCGGGGGCGGAGCCCCCGTCTTATTAATCGGCTGTCTGGAGCATCTGCGGCCGCTATTTACAGCTCAGCTGACCCCTGTCGCAACGAGAGCGAGTTGTTGCAAGACCACTTAGTTCTTGTTGTCGCCGTGTTTGTCTCCGTCCTCTCTGCTTAATGTATTTAATGCTAGCTTTAATTAGCCTTCTGGTGGCATAACGAAGTGCCCATTAAGTTTACGACTAACTGGCCCAGCAGGAGGCTGCAGATAAGGGAAATTTGTAATGCTAAGTCGGCAAAGTTATGATGAGAGGAAAAAGTGCGCAGACTGTACTAATAATGGTAATTGTTGATAAAAGTAAGTGCGGCCCCATAATAACACAATTTTTAATTTTTAATGTCGCTTTTACAATCATCTGTTTTTTTATTAGTTTGTAAGTACCTACTACAATAATTAATTTATTGTCCTTAGGCACATATACAAAAAAAATTGACACAGGAATGGCAGATCAGATCTTCTGATCTACCAAAACAATTTCTAACTTGTTATAAGTACTTGACAAATAAAAAAGGACAGAGGGGTAAAAAACCGAAAGATATCTGAAAACGAATCACGTAACAATAAGCTACAAATCAAAAACATGTTTGCTAATATCTATTTTTTATTTTTATTTATTTATCATCTAAAAATAACTTGCAACAATAACATTACAATTTCATATAAGTTCTCTGAATTTAAGACCGAACAATTTATTTGCAGGCAATTTAAAATTTGTCATTCCATAATTTTTCACTAGTTTCTGTACTCGTGTTGTCAGATGAGACGAAAGGTGATAAATACCAATATGAGCGTCCCATTAATAAGTGTATGCTAAGAATTATTTAATTGGCTTTAAAGTTAAAACAATTATCCTTTTTTATTTGATCTCCATAATAGGATATTATTATATAAGGCAAAGCGAGCGCGTTTAATTATTAATTTAGGCTTAAGGTCATATAAAACACATGATTGTAATCGCTAAACTTGTATTAACAAATTACTTGTTCATTATTGTTGAACCTCGTGTTATAAGAGTTTTGTATGTAACTGTAGGATCCGTCGGCTAATGGATAAGGAAGTCCCAACCACTTATCAATCAAATTGTGTTTCACAAGGAAACGGTTGAGTGTATATTTAATTATTAAGATTTGTTAACTTTAAGACGTAGTAGGTTTAAAAAATATATTTGTGACAGCATTGTATCGAAAATCTTCTATGACCGAAATTTTATCTGATCGAAATTAGCCATTCATTATGTCAATAAGCCTTCCTTCTCAATGATAAAATTTGCTAATTAAAATTGGTAGGAAAGGAATAAGTATGGTACAGATATTTATTATTATTATTATTATTATTAGCCAATTTGGGCACGTGCCCAGAGCCCCGCGATCTTGAGGGCCCCCAATTTTTTTTTTTATATTTCGATCATAAAGACATGGTAAAATAAGAAAAAATATCAATAGATCATTTTATTATAGAGTGTGCAAGTTCCAAATAGCCCTTTTTTCATCTTTTTTAATACTACACCGAAAGCTATCTCACATAGATTTTTAAGCACTAAAAGTAATGTGCCCAGGGCCCCAAACGGGTTATAGACGGCCCTGAGTATGAACAACTGTACAACATATCAATCCAGGAATCGAGAGCGTCTCCAACATACTGATAAAAGTAACACATGCATTGTTGGTGTTTTTTTTTTAAGTCGTAATAACCGAAAATAAATGTGGTTGAATGAAATGGTAAAACTTACCAGTAAAATGCTACTCGTAGATAAATTCGCCGTGTTATCTATAGGTGCTTCCGTGGATAAGACACCGCCCGCGCGCCCGTATTAATTGTAAAGTAAGTATGTTCGTTCCCGAATGAGGCTGTGTTTTTCAAAATTAAGGTCCTTAATGGAACTGCTTTTTTTCAAGTTTGTGTTTTTTTATGGGGTCAGAAGATTTGAGTCTACTAGATCCCGTGAAAGGAGTCTATCGTTTGTGTCATACATAAGTATAATGGTCTTTAAAATGATCGGCATAATAACATAAGTTGAATTAGGTAAAAAAAAGTGAAAGGTTATTTATTGACAAACACAAAGAAGCATACAAAATTGAGAGACAGAAACTAACATAAGAAACATAATAATTAATAAAAAATAGAACAGAAACGGAGAAAAAAAAGCCTAAATGTGAAACCAACTGTAAGGTAAAATGTGTAGGTATATTGTATTGTATCCAGTAATATCTGCATGTTGAATCTGTTAGTCATTTCAGTTAATTAGTCAGATATTCAGTCATCTTCAACGTAGGATTGTTTATTATGATCGATTCGATAGTATTAACAATCAATAATTTAATTAATCTTGTTAGCGGATATTACAAAATGTGAACTTAAGCACGCGCTCTCCGATGCCGCCTCTCTAGCACCTACGCGTTACTCTGCTTCACTAACTGGGATTGCAATACTATCCCGTCTTTGCCAGCGATTGCTGCTATCGATTCATATTGCATTTTTCAATATGGTTCCGGAATTCGATGTATAATTTCGTCCTCGCTGTGTTTATACTCTGTTCCTAGTCGACAAGTTCCGTGATTTCGTGATAAGCCACCACCCGTAAAATGTAACGTGCTTATGATTTCAGCGCTAGGATCGGGAACTTTTTCCCAAAAAGCAGCCCGCTAGGGTTATTTTTGAACAACGAGTGCAATAAGTCGTAAGAAAAGGATTCGCTAAGCGGTAGCCATCAATATTTTGATATGTTAAAGCCAAAGACCCTAAGTTAACCATAAACTAAATTAGACAAAACCCACCCTACTTAAAATAATAATTAAAAATAAAAGAAAATAACCGAATCGGTCGATAACTTTGTTCTGAATCGGTCGGGCAGGTTCCCCGGCCTGCATTTGTCAAGCGTGGTGATTTAGATACTTTTCGCTTCATTTACTAGGTACTACCTTTCCGCTCGCGGCTTCGCCTGCGTGAACCTATCGTTATATATTATGGCTAAATTACATAAAGTCTTCATAAATTGTAGCCTATGTGTTATTCTGATGTCTAAGCTGTATTACTGTAAAGTTTCATCTAAATCCGCTCACTAGTTCTTGCGTGAAAGAGTAACAAACATCTAACAGTACACATACATACACACTCACAAACTTTCGCATTCATAATATCAGTAAGGATTAGTAAGATTAGTAAGATTTCGTTTCTGTTATCTTTGTTACCGGTGCAAAAGTTGCATATTTAGCTTATTCTTAGTTTTTGTAGTAGTGATATGTATAATTTGTTTGTACCTATTACCTACCAAGCATTATCGAAACACTAATTTGTTTTAATTTAGTCTCTCGTTAAGGTAGTTGCTTGAAGCTTTGCCGGCTCGAGCATTAAAACTAAGCCTAAAAAAATATTTGTATTTGTTTAGGGTATCCTTAACAAAACATTTGTATCTCTGAAGGCAAATACACCACAATAAGCATACATTCGAAAGCTGAAACGTCAATCTTCAGGTAGTCCTTGCAAGTAGGTTTAGCTGCCGCGTAAATTTTTACTGACCAGTGGCCTGACTCTTGAACAGAATTTTATTGGACAAGCATTGCAGAAATGTCAAACATGAAATTTTTAAACCTTATAACAAAGCTCAAAAATTTTTTTGGTGGCGTTAATGTTATTAAAATTAGAAATTAGATTCAAGAGTCAGGGGCCTGGTACATACATGTATTATACATGTATGTTCCAGGCCCCTTGATGCTGTCTTGTATAATACAAGACCGCATCAGTTGGCTCCATTGCAGACATTGCAAATATTGCAATCCACCAAATTCGAACGCAGCTCAGTAGCTTTGTTTTCAACTAAATTCAACTTTTTTCATTCTATTCAGAATCTATCGCATACCTATTACTATTTATTTAATTATACAGAATCTGCTGTCGTGCCCTGCTTTTTGCTAGTTAAATGCATGCGATGCAATAAACCATTTTACATTCTAAAGCAAGATTTAATTTCCCTCTCCAGTTACACATAAAAAAGCAATGGTCGCTCGGCGTTTGCCTTTCCCTCATTTACCCTTACAATTTACATTCGGTATCTAATGAATGCCCTCTCCACAGGGAGTAATTTGTCCCGGGGCACCGCGTCACAGATGGTGGGACGGCATGTCCGCGGTGTGTGGACAGAGCTGATTTCCAGTCATCATTAAGAATTTTTACTTTTCGTTGTCGATCTCCATGTAAACTGGTCGTTATTCGCTAACTGGCTTTGCTATGCACCAGCAGGTCATTTGCTTGCCGAGCGTGTTGTATGGCACTCGGGATGGCGTTCATAGTAGCACGTTAAAGTAACCTTTTTTTTCTATGCAAATCTTCGTTCTTTTTAATACCTACACGCTTTCAACGAGTATGATGGGAGTAAAACTCGCACTTGACAGTCTGATTGTGCTTAGACCACGAGATTGATTTCCAGTGATTATGTTGAATGCTCTTCATACGATACGAAAATAAAGTAATTAATAAGCAACATAGTGTCAAGAGCTAGTTTTCCGACCTTCATCAACGTTCAGGGTAGCACATCAATGGAACTGTTTTTTCTATTAATTCGCATTTACTACGAGTATATAGCTCTACATTGTATGTAATCTGATAAAGAGCAGAATCAGAGTTTTAAGTAATACTCTGATTCTGCACTTGGCTTGATCGTTTTGAATGCAGTTTTCATAACTAAAAACTGACTTTTCTTACGTACGTTTAAAGTGTTGCGTTAAATAAAACATCATAACTTCGACACTATAGCGGCACATTGTAAATGGATGAAAAAACCACTTGAACTGTCTTCTTGCATCCCAAAGATAACTGTTTATTTAAATTGATCATAATTTTATGTCATATCGCGATGGCGAGTAAAGTACCGGTTATTAAACAGTAGCCAACTATTGGCCTCGTAAAAAAGACGAGCATTAATATCGGATAAAGTTTTTTAGTTTATTTTCCCTGGTACCGGTTTCTGCTCAGTTCGTAGTTAATTAAAGGATAGCTTTGTGTGTTTGTCTGGCCGCGGGGTGTCTCCTAAAATGATCTAATTGTGCTTCAATGTCGCGCTGGAAGCTCGCTCTTTAATTTGCTCGTGCACAGAAGGTCCACTCTTTTATTAGTGTTTTTTTCACAAACCAGTTTACTGTCTTTTCTTAATATGTCAAAGGAACACGCTCCAAGTCATTAACTCGATAGCGTTTCAAATAGCTTCTAGCAAAGTTTTTGTGATATCTAAGCTACTTTTTTCTCTAGTCCGCTGGATAAAATAATTAGAGGATTCATTATCTACGAGGAAGGGTGTTTATTGAACGTGACTTTTTTCTCTTTACTTCGCAACTATGTGCTACCAGCTACCGCTTATCAGCACTTTTTTCTGAGCGTAAAACGCTCATATTCTAGCCTTTTTATGCATGAACTTTATTAAGGCAAGAGAAAAACCAGTTAATTTAACATTTTTATTGACGCTAGCATTGTTTTTAAATTACTTCAATAATTTCCCGGCTACGCCCGCGAGCGTGCGTGTGAGTTGGTCCAATATTAATGGAATACCATTCATGGGCATAACAGGTTGCGAGCTGCTTATAATACTACAGTTTAAAGTAATTACAAAGTTATCGTTCAGCGGGTCGCGTTGGTGCGAGTGTCGCGCGTTGCTGCGAGGTCGGTTCATACCGTTGCGCGGGCGCGTCTTTGGAGTGGCCTCATGCTTTTTAGGCTGACAGAATAATAGCCTAAAAAGCATGTAGAAGGAATCATCCTCACTTGTAGCCATAATAAGTCCACTGCTGAACATTACGCCTCTCCCGCTTGGTCGGCTGTAGGCGGCATTTTCCATAATTTTAAACCAATAAACATACATAACCCAATTTAAACAAACAATAAAATAGTGATGAGGGCATAAAAACTTCAAAATTAATTTTGAACCCTACGTATGTTCTTGAGAGTTCGGACGAATCGGAGTAGGCCCCGCTGCGTGACAATGTTCTCATTGCTCATTCAATAATGAAAGTCGAGAACAATGAGCTTGAGAGCCGAGAAACTGTTGCACCTCATATAGTTTTTGCCGATTGTCGATGTGCTTAGCGCTTGTGACGGCCGAATAACGGATTAGCTGATTAGCAGCTGCTCAATGCTGTAATTATGAATTATGCAAATTTAATCGATGAAGATTGTAATAAGAAAATTTCCCAGGACAGAATCGATAATAATTGAAGTTTGACGAAGAGATGTAACACAATATAACAAGATGAAATTACTCTCCAATCCAGAGAATTTGTGCATGATAAAATTAGTAAACTGTAAATTACTGTGCTGTCAACCTCATATCTGGACCTCATAGCCACTTTCCATCTGGCGGCACTCCGCCCTCGCTCTCGGCCATCTTGACGGGCAATATAAAAAAAAGATAATAACATGGTCCCATTACTTAGAACAAGAAAATTTAAGTAACATTACTTATGTACTTGATAAATATTTTGTGGCAAGAGATGACTGAATTGAGACGATTATTGAAAGGAAGCAATTGACGTCAAAGCTATATTTATTGTCGCTGTTTGTCTGATCACAGAATGGCATGGAACGAGTTTGTCTCGGTAAAAACTCGGCTGATGCCAAACCGGGAATGTATCGGACTCGACGACAGTTCATGAAGGAATTCCACCCGGAATCTCTAATTAAAAGTTTATCTAGCCCCTGTCTCGAGGAACGGTAGGTGTTCAAGGACCGCCGACTAGTTTAGACTTTGAAGGAAATTCGCCAAAGCCTACGTATTTATGACTGTATAATGATGCTAGATATGATATTCGTGGGTGAACAGGGTTTCTATTTCTTTACCCTGACTTTGATATTAGCAAAAGATAACCCAAAATCATATTTCAGTAGCAAAAACCCTACTTATGTTTTACGGTCTTATTATCACCCCGTACAAATTGAAAATATCCTGTATTGAAGAATATACTTGTTAGACATGTTTATGGGTGCTGGCTGGCATTGGAATTTGTATAATTTTCTACTTGGTCGATTCTCTTCGAATCTATATCGACATTGTACATGGCTACTGAGAAATTGTGTTAACTGAAATGCGCGAGTCTGGTTCGAATGAGCTTTTAACGGCTAGATGCTTAAGAAGGGGTGCCTGCCATATACGGTCATCACTCATCATAAGGTGGCTAAATGACATTACAGGCGTTTGTTAAGTCTGTCATACTCATTCTATTATTATGCTACTTTTGCTAACACGCTGTTCGAAGCTTTGTTCATTGGAAGGCGGCCATTAATGGTTTATAGGGTCTTAAAGTATCTAATCCTTGTAAATACTTGATCACGGTTTATGTTGACGTGGGAGTTATGATTTATTTATTGCGTATCGGATAGGCTTTGCATATCTAGATCCTGCCTTAATCGATTCCCTTGGATGTCTTGCTCAAGTTCTAGCTCTAATCATAAACTATGATTCAGTGGGTGAATGTAGTGTTTAACACTACATCCACCAATATTCAACTGGTTTTGGTACTTATCGGTAATAAACATCATGCCTAATTATTTATACTATAGAACATATGGTTTACAATGGGCAGGCTAGGTTAGACCTTGAAAAATATCACCTTATTTTATACGGACAGACTTTACTGCGACCACCAGTTTTTGTATAATGCTAATCGCACATTTATTGATTCAAGATTCTGTATGATGTGTCGTTAGTCTGGGAGGATGACGAGCTGCCATGGCTGTCTTCAGCGGCGTCTGTCGCCTCAAACTCCGAAATGCTAAAAATGTCATAAATAATTTATACGTGGCTTGCTCGAGCTCGGTTTTTGTTGCGTCCGACCTGTCCACTGATGCATTTATAATATAAGGGTGCTTTTTGCATTGTGCCCCGGCTGCGTTGGAATGCAACCGCTAAAATTGATCTTGTTTCAAACGTGAGTTGGAGTGGTTATGGTGGCATCGGCATGGTGTATGTGGTCAGGCACTTGTGGTTCACGGGATGCCCGTGCGTAATGTATATTATTGTAATAGCTGTTTGAGTTGCCAATCGGTCCGGCCATATCGAGCCCCTTCATCGTTAGCTACGCTTGCGGTGTGGCTAATCCATTGGCCACTGCTGGATCTGTTTGTTTGTTTTCCTGTGCTATTGTTATCGAGTAGTATATAAATATTAATCTAAAAAAGAAATATGTAATGATCTTCAAGTGCGATTTAGACATATCAAATGAAGGTTCGCTTAATCCGAACGGAGTGTTCACTGATTTCTGGGCAGCGGTATCAGTATTAAGAACCATAGTTAAAGTGTACATCGCAATCATTAGAAATACAATACCTACCTATATCAACAGACGTGTGTTTTTCAATCTAAAATACGGAAATAAGAAACGTTAGTTCTTTTCTATCATGCATTTGGTATTCTTGGTCCTGAACAAATTATTTTTGTTAAGACATGTACCTACATCACTTGTTTATTTTTGACGCCATTTACTGTTGAAACAATATTAATTACTAACAACTGCCGTTAGTTCAGGAAAAGGTTATTAATAGTTATTGAACTAACTCCATCCCGAAAATATTAAAAATGGGTCGTCACAATTTCTCCTTAGGAATTACACTTAAAGAAAAAAAATATTATTTTTAACAGTATATTGTGAATATTTGTATGTGTTACATGTTTTCTACGTCAAATCAAAAGTCAAGCAGGCAATATTAGTCGTAGGCGGAATAAAGTTGTTTATGATTTATGATAATTAAATTGCAATATTTTGTTGGTTACAGCAAACAGGCAGTATTCGACGGCAAAAGGGCGATACGAGGAGGAATACCGTTTGTATTTCGTAAGTATTCTTACAATTAATAATAATAAAAACCTAATTTGTTTTATTCGGTACCTAAGATTAAGAGACCACATAAAACAATAAATGATTATAATTATAAGAAGTTAATTACACTTACACAGGGTAACACTAACAAAAAAACTTTTTGAAATTATATATTAAATAAAATAAAATTAGAAACCATGTTTGTTATGTAAGTGGGTATAAAAACAGTACAATTTATGTATTATTATCTTACATATGCAGTTAATAATTATTACTGTCCTTCCACATACATTATTCATGATGAATACCTTTCATAATATGTAAAAACATAGTTTGACTTGAAATATGAGTAGGAATTTAAATGAAAATGGCTTGTAAATTGTTTCGCAACGAATGCCTCGCGTTTATGATGTGAATGTCATAATTGGAAGAAGTACTTGTAAAATATGATAGACACATAAAATTATGATTGACGAAGTGTAGATGGACAGGATAAACCCACATAATGAATAAAAAACGTTAATGCTTGTATTTTTGACAGGTTTGTGGTATGTCTTTGAAAAGGTTTCTTCGTAATATAATTTGCTGTTAATCAATCAGCACATCGACGGTAACACGGCTTGAGTATCATCTAAGTGTATATATCGTCTTAAAGGTCAAGGGGCACTCTTAATTTACAGGAGATAATGTAAACTACTTGTAGTTTTAAAATATAAAACGTTTAAACTTGGGGCAAAGCAAACAATAACAAAAAAAAACATTTAGGTAAAAGTTCCCTACATTTTTAAAACTTTCGAAATTTCGACTGCGATGTACAAGCGGGACTGTATAATGCAGTCTCTTTATCGCAAGTTTTTACTTCTTATGATGTAGCCGTACAAGGAAAATATGTTTTTGCAATTCGAATGGTAGGGCAAACTGAAATGGAACGAATTGAAGGGCTCCTTATAAATGAAAGATAGCCATTTAAACAAAACAGTATAATATGACTCAAAAAATACTTTGAACCTTTAAAGGGACTTATGCCGGCAGTTGTTACCTTATGGCGGTCCCCCGAGCGAACGACCTTGAGCACTTCTGTTCCTCCTTCCCCCACCTCTCCTCTACTAAACTTCGTATGAATTCGTCAAATTTGAAGCGACATCTACTGGACATGGTTCATACTAGCAAATGAACCATTGTTTTGTCTCGTAGTGCCGTATAGTTACTCTATTTACAACACATTCATTTGAATGTGTATTTACATAAGACATGGAATCATATAGAGGCAGCAGTATAAATATTTTCACCTAACTATTTGTGTCGAATCTTGCACGGTTTCCATAGTAGAAGTAAATAAAACGTAAGAGTCTATTTCAAACAAACTATTTTGAAGAAATAGTAATAAAGTTATTTAAAATGTTGCATATTTAATTTTGTTTGGAAGTCCAAATGAAAAGAAGTCTAGCTGTTTATTCCTAGAGGCCTCCATCATTGAAATCAAGTCATTGCTACAATAGATCGAATTCGGGATGGCATAACATTATTTTTTTTCAAAATATGTATAAGGTAAGGTATATCCGTAGGTGGGTAAGCAGCTAAAAATGCTAGGAGAAACAAACATTATACCCTGTCCATTCATTATTTTTTTCTTTTTGACAGTTGGAGACAGTCTGAAATTAGTGACGCCCTCACCCGTTACCGATTCTATTTGAAATAATAATAAATTTTATTAAAGAAGAACTTTCAATCGATTTAATGCATTGAAATACTTTTGGTTTAAATATTTATCATTCGTTAATGGTTTTTTTTTAAATTTATAAGAATTAAATGAAAATTCAATAGTAAATAATAAAATATAAAATTTACACTTAAATAGTACTTTGGCTGTCCGATCATCACAGTACAACAGAAACACTTACATAAAGTCAAATCTTTGGTTGTATGTACACGCACTAAGGCCCGTATTCTAAAACAAAATCTGTACTTGAGTATAGATCTGAGTGACGTTTTTGTATGAAATCTCTACTCAAGTACAGATCAGTGCTTTAGTACGATTCTAGAATATGGGCCTAAGTGGGCGTTACCCGTCAATAAAGTACGACATCACTGTAGTGCTTTATTCCGAAACTAAAACCTGTAATTCAAAGGGGTGAGCTGTCAGAAAACTAATAATTGAATGGACAAAGTCTAAATCAGTAAATGGGACGGTTAGCATGTAGATGGATAGAATGAAAAAAAAAACTCGTCTTTATGCCCTTTCTTTATTTAAAAATTTAACAAAATATAAATCGTACACTTATATGAACAGAATTTGAGCGCGAGAGCATACGATCGACGTGGCCTACCCGTGCGAAAGCTGGCGTCATAGGTACTGCCTCCCGCCTTCCAGTCCGCCATTCTCGCGCACAATCACGTACGAATTCACAACATAAAAGACAAATTATTCATTTAGCGGATTAAAAAATTATTTTTTGGAAAAATTCGAACGTGTAAAATATTTATTAATAAATTGTCTGCACATTGGTGTAAATTGCAAGTTAAAATAACTTCTTGTTTAATAGTAGATGCACCAAATGAAAATTTTTAGGCATTATTTAGGAAGCATGTTTCATTATTAGTTTACTTTAAAATGCAATAGATGAAACGTGTAAAGTGTAGCAGAGATGCTGAAGAATATTTGAGTATTTTTTAATTTTTTTTTGATTATGAGTTATGAAGCTAATAGCTTTCTAAACATTGCAAAATAAGGCATTTCGCTAGGGGGACCGCCTTAAGCTGTGGTGGACGTACGTAGGAAAACTTAACTCTTTGAACATACATTTTAAATTTTAGTGAGTACGAGTAAGTAGTTAAGTAATTGACGGTATCGTACAATTTGTTCAAGACACTGAAATTTTTGAGTATGTTATTTACGCCACATTGAGATTTATTTGTTTTTGCCAGTTTTTTTGGAAGACATTTGAGTTGAAGAAGGGCCGTATTGAGCGGCGTTTCAAAAGCAGTGTACAGGCAATGTGTATTGGAACTTTCCAGCTCAATTCGGACAATGGGCGTTCGGGCCGCAGCACGGGTTCGCGCGGGTGGCGCGCTGGCACGTGGAGAAGATGCCGGAGCGGCTGCCGAGCGGCGACGTGGAGGCCGTCTTCAGCCTTATGGACGATGACTTCACGCGCTCCATGTGGCACTTCCAGTTAGTTCAATACTCATATTAGTTTGCTTTGATGCCCGTTGGGTGCTAGTGTCGTCATAGGTGTTCGGAAAAAATTCGCCGTACTGATAAATATTTTGGGCCAAGAACATGTCAGTAGAAATCGAATATAAACTTGAAAAACTTTACTTAGTGCATTTTACCTGTCGTTGTTCTAGGAAGAGGCTATATTTAAACATACACCTAACATCGTTTCAGAATTTAAAAAGTTTGGTAGTGTTTTGCAAGATTAGCCATCTTTTAACTTATTAACTCAAACGCTATCTTTACAGGTTTAGACTAACGTACAGGCTAATCCTTCGCGAGAAAGAGCTGCACTTTAACATCGGCGTGTACAACCCGAGCAAGGAGCTCACGTTCAGCTGCCAGCTGCTGCTGCACACGTACTTCAAGGTGCCCGACGTGCGCCGCTGCCAGATCACTGGCATGCACGGATGCATGTTCATCGACAAGGTAAGGAATGGCACAAGCCCTAACATTGATCCCTGGGCAACTCCTGCCCAACCAAATATCCGAACCTAGAGCAACGCCCGCTTCAACCCAACTGTTAAAAACACATTTTACTTATAAAAATTAGAACAAGTGCATATGCCCTTTATTGGGTTGGGGAAAAAGTCTCTTCGCATATAGTATGTATAAACTTGTAATAAAATCTCTTTGGCTATACTATTTGTATCTGGCTGGTTTTGGTATCATTAAAAGTTTAAATTTTAAATAAAATAATTCCAAATTCAAATTAGGAAAATGTGTGATTTTCATTTGTTTTTCTTATTGTCAAGATGAGTGAATCTAATGAAGAAATTCAATACATTTAAAATTTTACTACAAAAAAGGTGAAAATGCAAATGAACCTAGTGCAGTGTCTGTGAGAGTAGCACAAATTTGGTTTAAGCGTTTTCAATCCGGATGATGTCAAAGATGCACGTCGCTCTGGTCGCCGTATTACGGATAAAATTGATGCCATTTTTGAAAAAGTGGAGCAAGATCGGCATATCAGTAGTTACGACGTAGCTGAAGAACTGGGAATTGACCACAAAACAGTTTTGGCGCATTTGAAAAAAACTGGGTACACAAAAAAACTCGATATTTGGGTACCTCGCGAGCTCACTCAAAAAAATGTGTGATTATTTATTACGACCAAAAATAATTCTAGAACGCGTTTTTAGCTGGCTTTCGAAAACCAGGTAATCAGTGCTGACCGTGAGAAGTGTGTCCGAGAGCCTCGTCGATCCCGCCGCGTTCTCTTTTTCGCTTCAGTACATATCGGTTTTGAGTGCCAGTAAACGTTAGAAGCATAATAGTGTGATTAGACGACGACACGATTGGCGTAGTGCGCTGTAGCACGGGTTCTCGCCTCGATTTCCGTAGTGCCCCGGGTTCGATTCCCGGTCGGGTTAACTCAGGAGACGATCTTTTTTGAATTGACTCGGGGCTGGGTGTGCTGGGAACCCCCCTTGGCTCTAATTCCTTGTCTAGTACCTCGTAGCACAGGGATATTTATCCCTATTTCGAGACCTTGATAAGTAGGGTGTTGTCTGGTGCATATTTATTTATTCATTTATTAGGTGCTGCCAGATGTAGTTCAATGCTAATGGTGGTAATATCGCTGACCGAGCGCTGCGCATGATTGGTGACAAACTTGCTCACTACGAAGATATTGACTTATTTGCTGATGGACTAACAAAAAATATTTGTAAATTAAGACTGATAATAAATGATTTTGCAAAATTTTAACTCTGACATCTACCTAATTTATAATGTGTATATTTTAATTGAACTAACTTTATTTTATAGTTTTCTTTTGTAATTAATTTCCTAAAAATAATAATTTTGTTTTAAATTATAATCAATTGATTTTCGTTCACATAATATTTTGTTGAATTGCTTCATTGTTGGAAATAATTTAATGTTACAAGCGTGTTGGATGTTTATCTGTTTCTGTTAGTTTACAAGCATGATTGTGAATGAATAAATAAAATATAGTGGGCATTTATATATCTGTGTATTTACCTCTAGACGCGAGAGGGCACAGTGTATCAAGAGACGCGCGAGGTGGTGACGATCAACGAGTGGACGGACCGCATCTACCAGAACACCATGCAGGAGCACATCATCACCAACGTCGTCAGCGGCCGGAAGATGAGGATACAGAAGTACAACTTCCCTGATACAGGTCAGTGACTAGTTATGACATTTTGTTTTTTAAGATTTTGCAATGTTTTATTTACATACTCGTAATACCTTACTGAAAAAAAATGTTTTCACTTCCCATGCTCTAAAAGTACGCCAATATAGCCCTACGAAGCGGGACTTCCCTAGGGAGTAAAAAGTAATTCGTTTTTTAATTTTCTTCATGTGACAAAGACAAACTCAAACAGCCAGTGAAAATATATTATCTGTGGTGTGGACAGTCTTCAAAAAAAATGCGAAAATGTTGAGAGTTTTAGTTCCATGGTTTGTCCACAAAGAAGGTGGCGCCATGTGTTTTAAATTGTTAATCTGTGGTTCAGTTCAGAAGAAAAAACTGACCACGAAAATTTCAGAACTTTTGTCAAGTGTAAAGTTCGGTTTTAAATGTTTTTGTACTAAATTGACTATTTTTCTCGCACTCAAAGTGAAAAGTACAGTTTGCACCTCGAGACTAAACGCCAACTTAATATACCCTCGGTTTCATTGACTCCCTCGCACGCTCGGGACTCAAACCACCTCTGGTATGTTATGGCTTCGTTTAGTCCCTCGATATAAAATATACTATTGTTTGTTAGTTAGTTTGTAATGAATAGGCTCCGAAATTACTGGAGTGATTTTAAAAATTGTTTCGTTTAAATAATGCTACATTATCAGCTTTTTTATTTTTTTATATAATAAACAGAAAAATGTTAACACAGTTACTATATCATTTACTGCCATATCTTTATTGTAAGTCTTTTGAAAAATCACCAGCTATTTCGATTTCATAAAAACGTGCAATTCGCAGTGATCTGGAACCCCTGGTCGGAATACGCGAAGGAGATCCCGGACTTCGGCGACGACGAGTTCCCGAACATGGTGTGCGTGGAGGCGGGCCGCGTGGCCGCGCCCATCGTGCTGCTGCCCGGCACCGCCTTCGAGGCCAGCCAGATCCTGCAGGTCAGTGCGCCACTGCCACAGATTACATAATAGTTAGCCAACGCTCTTGGCTGTGGGTGGTTCAAAAACGTTGCATTTTTGTAATATTTTCGTGATTATTTCATTGAATTGAAATAAAATTTAATTTTTTGCTGTGTTATTATGTGCATAATACTATTTAAAAACACATTGAATTGTCTTAAATTAGGTAATCGCCAATTAATTGCTGAATTAAATGAAAAACCGTTTATTTTAAAATTGATAAAATACTAAAAATTTACTTAAGTTGTAATTATGAAATTAAAAGGTGCATTCAATAAGAGAAAGATATTTCATACTTAATTTGAATTCAGCTAAATAATCACGAAAACCTTTAAAAAAATGCGACGTTGACTATCTACCCCAAACTCAAAAAGCAAACCCTCTTAACAACTTACTACGTAACAGATAAATCACATCCACACTCGATTGTCTCGCGGTCAAGTAGTACCGGCCCGATCGTTCTTCGATTTCTACTAATTTAGTCAGGTTATTTTGTCAGCAGCGGCAACATCAAATCCTCCTGGGTAATTTAGGCCCGTATTCTGAAACGACGCTCAAGCGCGCTTTGAACTGTGATTACCTGATCTACTCTTGAGTTTAGAATCGTTTCTTGAGTATGTTGCTTTATTCTAAAACGAATTTCAAACGGGTCTCAGTCGAATCGAGTTTAAAAATAAGATTTGAGTAGAGAATGCTTTTTGTCTATAAATGAGGCTTGTTTTCATTTACAATTATTCATTTTTAACTTTTTTACGTTCTATTGCATGCTGATACCTATGGGTATATTGTAAAAATTAAACCGATACAATGGATTTGCACCAAGAAAAGGTTTAACTTGCCTTTTAATACTCAACTTGTTCATGTAATATAAATTATTACACTGAAACTATTTCAATTTAAGTTTTATCTTGTTATTTGTTAATTTAAGCTATTAACTGTAACGGAACGTAATTGTACCCTGACAAGGGAGGCACTCGATATAATCTGTGCTTGGTGTGTATGTGGGTGTGGTTTACGGTACATATAGATTTGCATACCCGCTTTGATTTTTTATAGGTACTGAATTTATTTCTAATTATGGTTAATTACGAATTGTAGTTAATCCAGGAATGAGAAAATGAAATTATCTAATATTTTTGACCACCTCAATTATTGAGGTCGTCAAAAATATCTAATTTTAGTTTTTGACAAGCAAATCTCTACTCAAGCGTGGTCAGGAGGTCACTTGCGTGATCGATCACAGTTCAAATCTCTACTAGAGCGCCTATCTGAGTTACGTTTCGGAATAAGTTTAAACGGTGAACAATGAATCTGTACTCATGGGTGGTTCTTGAATAAGACCTCTGCTTGTTTTGCAGTGAAGCCACAGTTCCGTCACAGTACTGTGTGAAATATTATTTCATACATTATCTATGAACGTATCCCCACTTGTCAGTGTCAGTGACGGTACAGTGGTCTCAGTGTCAGTGTCGACACCGGCAATCACGGAAGGAATAGTTGGCAACGATATTTTTTGTCGGATCACGGACAGATCAAAGAAGCCGCCGACGCCGCGGCATCAATAAAAAAAAATGCAGAAGAATATTGAAACAGCTCTCTGATATTTTAAAATGTTAAAAATATTTCCTTAACTAATTCTTTGTATATTGTCATGAATTCCCCTTCTGTCGCTCTTAATGGTCTTAATGATGCTGCTCTTCTTTTTCGTCTAAAGCAATAGCTATTATTGGTAGCTCCGTTCTATTGAACAGTGCCATAGCACCAATCACGATTGACGACGGACACGTTTTCACTGAAGCTCCGTGAACTGAGCAGGTACTGAGATGTGTGAATTGAATCACTGACGCAACATTGTAGCACTGTTACTGAACTGTGCCGGTACTGTGTCGGAACTGTGGCTTCACTGATGTGTGAATGGACCTTTAGACACCTCGAAAAGGCAGCCAGTGCATCTTCTTTCCTTTGAAACCTCTTCCCCTTTCGTTTTTCTTCAATTTTAGGAAACAGGTAAAAATCACAAGGCGCTAGGTCAGGGGAATATGGTAGGTGAGGAAGGATTGACACATTTTTTGAGTTGAAAAAGTCAAGTGTTCTGGCAGAAGTGTGCGGCGCCGCATTGTCGTGGTGCCAGAAAGGGGCCGGATTCCTGACTTCGGTCGCTTGTCGCGCCCAGCTGATATTACTGTTGGAGCAAAAACTGTCACATACCATTCAGAGTTCACCGTTCTTTGAGCCTCTAGCGAACGAGGCGACCATTTGTTTCTGTGTGCTTCGTGCACGGCGACATTTCGTTGGTTCATCTTCAAAACACCATACAGTCGATTGTCGCTTTGTTTCGGGATCAGTTATTAAGCCATGCTTCGTCGCCAGTCAGTATATCATACACGTTTTTTTTTCGCCACCTTCGAATTTATCTATTATGAATGCACCAATCCACTCCACGGTCTTTCTGCTCATCGGTAAGTTTGTGCGGCACCCATCTCGAACAACGTTTACGGAGAGAAAGGTGGTCGTGAATTATGGTTGCATTGCTGCTGATCAAATTTCCAGTTCTCTCCAGCTCTACATACGTAATTAGTCTGTTTTTGCGAATAAGTTTTTCGACTGCACGAACGTTTTCTTGTGTGACCGCGGTTGGCGGCCGACCTGTCTTTGCTTCATCTTCCAGACATCCCCGTCCTCTTTTAAATTCAGCAAACCAATTACTGAAATACTGTTGCTCGTGAACAAGCAGACTCACCAAAAGTAGTAGCCAAAAGTTCAAAACATTCCTGAGGCTTTAAACCTTTTTTATACTCATAATAACTCATAGCGCGAAAATCACATCGACCGAGCTCCATTGCTGCAAGCGAATTCCCGCCAGATTCTCGGAAAAGTTATAGGCTCATTCAAATTAAAAAAAGAAAATGTGTGTTCTATTTTCAAATATATCAATAAACAACCAGCCTATAAGATGATGTATAACTTGCCAGTGTCAATAAAATGAGTAAAGAGTACTTATCTAACTTCTTTTGGCATGCCCCTTGTACGGGCCTTAGACTATAGATTTGGCAACACGGATACCTCAAAAATACCACTGAACGTCGCGTTTCGGCTCAGCGAATTTAGACGCGCGGCATAGAGAAAAGTATTCGTGCGTAAAAAATAATCTAATTTATTAACATAAGTATGAAAAATTATTGCCTCCAACTTATTAAAAAATGGCATGGAAGGAAAGGTAGGTATATTTTTCTAGTTTAAAATTATGTTAAAAAAAATACTAGTTATTGATTTAGATTTAAGACAATGAATCAATTCCTATTACAAATCCTGATTTTTTTCTTTAGCAAAATTCCCGAGCTTCTAATTAATTATGTTACCATTACATATTAACATCATTTGTTGGTATGCAAACATAATCAGGTCATAAAAACGGTTTTAACGCAGCTGTTCAAGTACACTACGGTGCCGCGACACTGCGTGACAAACAAGTAGGTATATTGAGCGCCGGCTGCGCGACAAACAAGTGGGTAGAAAAATTGCCGCAAAATTCGCGTACAAATGCTCTACGCGGCTGTTGACAACCAACTGCCAAATGAGTCATGGAATACCCGGCGGCTGTCAGGTGATTATCGCGCGGAAGTTAATGGAGTGACAGAGACCTGCCACTACTGCCTTTTCATAGGATTTTGGAAATCATACTTACTTACTTTTGACGACACGATTGGCGTAGTGCGCTGTAGCACGGTTTCTCGCCTGGATTTTTCTGGATTTCCGTAGTGTCCCGGATTCGATTCCCGGTCGGGTCAATTCACCAAACGATCTTATCTGAATTGAATCGGGTCTTGGTGTGCTGAGAGACGCCCCTGGCTTAATTCCTTGTCTAGTACCTACCTCGTAATACAGGGATATAAATCCCTACTTCGAGACCATGACAAGTGGTGTGTTGTCTGGCGCATATTTATTATTACTCTCTTTATTAATTATATAACTTGAGTATAAAATTTGTACAGTATTTATATAAAACAAAGATTTACAACAATAAAACAACTTTTGAATTATAATTATAACAACAAAATACATAATTACAATTATAAAACCTAAGCTTAAATTAAAGTTATAAAAACAATGATTTATAAAAATACTATAAAAACCTTAACCTAGGGTGCCGCCGGCAGCAGGGCAGGCAAGGCCCAGACTACCGGTGGTTAGGGCTGCAAAGAGAGGAACCTCCTGACAATGCGAGCCGTGTCCAGGAGCACCGCCTTCTGCATCTGACCCTTGACCCAACCGCTGAGCGAGAGCCTCTCGAGGTGTTGGTCGAGGCTCTTCGCTATTAAGCCGTTTGCCGACACGACTATCGGGACAATGATCGTCGAATCAACATTCCACAAGGCGGTCACCTCGTGAGCCAAGTCAAGGTACTTGCTGAGTTTGTCCTTCTCAGCTTTTACGAGGTTATCGTCATGTGGAATGGTGATGTCGACGAGCACTGCCTGGCGTTGGGGTCGGTCTACCAACACGATATCAGGCTTATTGGCTACAACAGTCCTGTCCGTGATGATAGAGCGATCCCAATAGAGCAATGCTATTACGACTATTTTCGAGAACTGGTACCGGTGCGTACTTATAGTACGGTACCTCCGACTCGACAAGGCTATATCGAAGAGCAAGTTGCTGGTGGATGATCCTGGCTACTAGGTTGTGCCTGTGCAAGTGCTCTCCGTTAGCAAGGTGAGAACAACCGGAAATAACGTGGCGAATAGACTCGCCAGGACGGCGGCATGCCCGACAGATGTCGACGGTACCGTCCTTCATGATGTATTTCCTGTAGTTATTCATCTTGATAACTTCATCAGAAATTGCACAGACAAAACCCTCGGTTTCCCCAACGAGGTCCCCGAAGAGAAAGGCGCGCACCCTGTTGCCACCTGACAAAGAACTCTTGAGTACCTTTGTAAGGCGGCCAAAGAAACTCTCCAACACCGCTTGTTTGACGTCCTCCATTGATACACCCAACGACTCTGACATACCGAGATATGTGTAGGTTTCGGCTTCAGAGAGGGATCGGAGTGTCATCGTCTCAGAGAGCTGTAAACTCGGTGAATCTACAACCCTCCCATCCTGTACATGCATGACCGCATACTTATCGACACCGAACTCCATCTTGGTGGCGTTGCTAAAAATCTCGGTGATTTTTAACAATTCCATCAAGACCTGGGAGCTTGGTGAACAGCTTCAGGTCATCCATGTACAGCAAATGAGAGATGAACTCACCTCCTTTGCGAAGCCGATAGCCTAGCTTTGAATCCTTAAGTAAGGTACTCAGAGGATTCAGAGCTAAACAAAACCACAAAGGACTCAAACTATCGCCCTGGAAAATACCTCGCTCTATCCTTATGAAATCCTGCGGATCAGCGGAGCCATCTCCACCACCTGGCTGACGAAGGACTGTGATCCACTGCCCCATGCATGTACTCAAGAAAGATCTCAAAGTTGAATCAATTTTATACAGCTCTAAGATCCTCCTGAGCCATGAATGGGGCACCGAATCATAGGCCTTATAAGAAGGCTCTTTCAACTGGCTGGATTGACTATAGTCAATCCAGCCAGTTGAAAGAGCTTTCCGATTCCGCCGGACTTGTTGGCAAATAGTCGTGTCTATGAGGAGGAGTTCTTTAGTACCTCGGGACCCAACCCTACATCCATTCTGAGCAGGGGCCAAAACATTGTTCGCAACGATATGCGAGTTAATTTTTTTTGCTAGAATGGACGTAAGAAGCTTGTAGATGGTAGGCAAGCACGTGATGGGTCTATAGTTTTTTGCTTCCGAGGTACTACCTGACTTGTATAAAAGGAAAGTGACACCAGAAGTCAGGAAACTAGGAAGAGAACCAACCTCGAGGGATTCCTGGAACTGCACTGCCAAGCATGAATGCGAGCATCGAAACCACTTGATCCAGAAGTTGTGCAATCCATCCGGGCCAGGACTTTTCCAGTTCTGAGCCGTCTGAATTGCACAACTAACGTCTTCGTAGTCAATAGTTACTGACTCCATGGTTTCGATGGATTCGCATTCATGCTCGACAGCACGCATCCAGTCACCCTCCATGTGCTCGACAGGCATCGACCAGATGCTGCGCCAGAAGTTAATCATGACACTTGCATTCGGTCGCTGACTGTCGCTCACACGTTAATTAGTCTTTTCCCAGTTTCGGTACACCTTCCTTTGGTCACTTTGGAAAAGGCGATTTTGTAAATATCTGTCCACACGTTCTCTGTAGCGACGGATACGGTTTGCCCACGCATAGACCTTCTGCTTCAGAAAGTCAATGCGTTCCGTGACACAAGCCATATACTGTTCGGGCCTGATACCCGTCCCAGCAAAGGCTTGGTTCACGTAACGTATGACCCGAGGGCGATGGTTCCCCCTGCTTCAGCCGGGGACCAGCTTTGCAATGAGGGTCCTAAACATGTTGATACGCCGCTCGATTCGCATTTGCCATGCGGGTACATTTGCGGCAGGTCGCACTGCACGGTCAGAGTCCGGAAACTTGACACGAGCAACACGGCATGCCGCAATGGCCCCGCAGTACAGAATCGAGTGAGTATCAACTAAATCTTCACTAGTCCGAATGAACGGAGCTAGTAAAGCGTCCAGGGCCCCCATTAACGCTAGGTTGCGTATATTAGTAGGCAAACGTGGTAACCGCGGCCTAGAGACTCGTGTGGAGCGATATTCTGAAATCGCATCCTCCAAAGCCCTCCTTAGTTGCTCTTTGGCCTGGGTACTTACGCTTGCGTTCGCACTGGCCTCTCCATCGGCATCTGGATCTATCCGTGGCGCTACCGGAACCGAGTCTGTAACCGGACTCGGATGTGACAGCGCGCCGGACGGGTCCCGTGTCGAGGAAGAAGTCGCGCCAACTGGAAGCGCTTCCAGGCGAAGCCGATCAAGCGTAGGCTGATCCAGCATCTGGAGACGCTGAATCGCCCGCGCTTGATCCGATCCGACTGACGTTGGGCGGAAACAGCCACGGTTGGGTCAAGGGCCTGAAACAGAGGCATCATCCGGTCACGATACGCAGACAGGTTGGTTCCTCTCTCTGTAGCCCCGTAATAGGCGCGCATGCAGTTGACATTCATGTCGTATGTCCATCGCATGCGGCGCACTACACCACCGGTAGCGGGGGCCCCGCGCGGGCAGACTGCCCCACAGGCCCTAAGCGTGCCGGCAGCGGTCGTCGTCCACGTCGCGCAGGTGGTCGTGGCGGCGGTGGCCCACTCTCATCGCCGCTGGAACTTGAGCTCGCTGCGGGATCAGGAGGAGTAATACTCCTCCACCGACGACGAGCTGGGCGACGGAGCGGGCGGTGGTGTTGGTCGTGCGCTTACATTGGCCGCTCTTGCCTTTGCTCTTGTAATCATAATTTTATAGAATGTAACGTAAATATTTCTGTGGCCATTGTGACAGTTGTCACGCTTGTCATATTTATTTTGTAGTTTCGAACTTATAAATGTTGGCTAAAAGTGTCTTGAATATTCTTTGAATTGAATTTGCACTAGCTTTTCACTGTTTTAATGATGAAATTACTGTAATATTTCATATTTATATCTATTTAAGGATGTATTTAGAAATATTTAAGTATGTTTATCAGTCTCTGACGCCCATATTACAAGCTCTGCTTAGTTTGGGGTCAGATGATCGTGGTGTGAATTGTCCCAGATATTTATTTATTTAATATCGGTGGAAAAGTAACTAAAAAAATAAATTATAAAATATGATTACGAAAAGACATCTGTTGTCAAAGAGCTTTTTTTATTATTGTTCAAATGTTTATTGCACTTCTATGTTGTACATACATGGTGGTGGTGTTTGTAAAAGTTTCAAACATAGACCCTGATAGGGTACAGCAAAATAAAAATATCTTACTTAATAATGTTACTTAAACAACTACGAATATCACATCTTTTCTATGCTAAATTAATAAAATATTACAATTAATTTATGTTATTGAATTTATCAATTGCAAGTTATTAATTATATTATTCATTATATATCATAATTTTATCATCAATTAAATAAAAAACGGATGTCACTAAAACACAATTACTACAAAGAACAATAAATCAAAGTAGGTATTAGCTGAAAAACTCTTGCAAAGTATAATAACATTTATGCACTAGAAACTTTCTTAGCTCTTTCTTGTACGTAGGTATTTTATCCTCTTTTTTTTATTATTATTCTCTTTAATCAACATCAAACTTAGATATAAAATTTGTACAGTATTTCTATAAAACAAAGATTTATAACAATAAAACAACAAAGTACATAATTACAATTATAAAACCTAAGCTTAAATTAAAGTTAAATACAATGAATTATAAAAATACTATAAAAACCTTAACCTAGGGCCCAGACTACCGGTGGTTAGGGCTGTAGAGCGAGGAACCTCCTGACAATGCGAGCCGTGTCCAGGAGAAAAGGTTTCGGCTTCAGAAAGGGATCTGAGTGTCATCGTCTCAGAGAGCTGTAAACTCGGTGAATCTACAACCCTCCCATCCTGTACATGCATAACCGCACACTTATCGACACCAAACTCCATCTTGATGGCGTTGCTAAAAACCTCGGTGATTTTAAACAATTCCATCAAGACCTGGGGGTTTGGTGCAAACAGCTTCAGGTCATCCATGAACAGCAAATGAGAGATGAACTCACCCCCTCTGCGAAGCCGATAGCCTAGCTTTGAATCCTTTAGTAAGGTACTAAGAGGATTCAGAGCTAAACAAAACCACAAAGGACTCAAACTATCGCTCTGGAAAATACCTCGCTCTATCCTTATGAAATCCTGCGGATCAGGGGAGCCATCTCCACCACCTGGCTGACGAAGGACTGTGATCCACTGCCCCGTGCACGTGCTCAAGAAAGATCTTAAGGTTGTATCAATTTTATACAGCTCTAAGATCCTCCTGAGCCATGAATGGGGCACCGAATCATAGGCCTTCTTGTAGTCAATCCAGGCAGTTGAAAGAGCTTTCCGATTCCGTCGGACTTGTTGGCAAATAGTCGTGTCTATGAGGAGGAGTTCTTTAGTACCTCGGGACCCAACCCTACATCCATTCTGAGCAGGGGCCAAAACATTGTTCGCAACGATATGCGAGTTAATTTTTTTTGCTAGAATGGACGTAAGGAGCTTGTAGATGGTAGGTAAGCACGTGATGGGTCTATAGTTTTTTGCTTCCGAGGTACTTCCTGACTTGTGTAAAAGGAAAGTGACACCAGTAGTCAGGAAACTAAGGAGAGAACCAACCTCGAGGGATTCCTGGAACTGCACTGCCAAGCATGGATGCGAACATCGAAAACACTTGATCCAGAAGTTGTGCAATCCATCTGGGCTAGGACTTTTCCAGTTCTGAGCCGTCTGAATTGCACAACTAACGTCTTCGGGGTCAATAGTCAATTATTATTATAGTTGATTTACACTTTTAACTTTGTTGTTGCATTTCTCACTACAAATTTTAAACACTATCGGGTTTTTGCAACGAAACAAATTTAATTAGTCAAAACGTCGATTTAAAATTTATATTTTAGATTCATTTGAATATGAAATAAATATTCAATGACTGTCAGCTATTATTTTATTGTAGTCGCACTGCAAGTACTTGCTCCAAGATTTTGTTTCGGGAGGGGTTTGACTCGTCAAGATATTTGTTCTGGGGATTATATCGAAATTGGGGATCTATGGATTTTTTTTTACTCTTTAACTTTTATTCCAGGTGATGTAGGCCCGGGGCCCCCGTCCGTCCGCCGCCGTCCACTCGCCCGATGTCAACGCCTCCGCACTCGGAGACAACACCGTTCAGACCGGCGCCAGTTAAGCGATCCGTGTCAAACTTCCTTAGAAAACTACATTTTAATCTCGTTATACGAAAATATTACTAGATACTTATGTTTCAATTAATCACTAAGAAAACAAAAGATTTGTAAGCTTAACGAGATTTTTAAATCACAATAAAGACAATAGTGTTCATTCATAATTTGTAATATTCCGTAATTTAAATATAAATTGCATTACTATGAATTGTACAAACAGCGAAGTTTGGTTTCGGCTAAAAAATATAATTTTACGTAAAGTTTTTCTATTTCTAAACTGGCTCGTTATAAATAAAAAACAGTAGAATTTCTAAAAATAATAATGTAACACTGTATGTGATCTACATTTAAAATGAACGATACAATCTGTAACGTATTCCTATAGTTTCTACTTTTATGTTTAACATTACGTTTGTAAAATAATTAATTATTTACAAGTTACTATTTCAGTTTTCAGTAATAATGCTCGTCTTAAAGAATTTATCGCCAGCAAACATAATTTCAATATGCGATCACTACTATTATCTGATTTTCTGTTCCAACAAATAGTTCGAGTGTGAAATAGATTGTTTGAGGCATGAATATACTGGGTAGCTAAAAATGGCTTCAATCTTGTTTTTTACATTCCAGTTATATTCCGCAAATACATAAGGTTTAGGTTATCTACACTGCTTTTAACTAAAAATAAAACTCTACTAACAAAAGTTAGTGTTAATTCTTGCCAGTCTCGTTCTAGGTATTCTTCCTCTTGTCTTCCACTAGTTTCTTTTTCATTCTCGTTATAAAGTGTATTTTGTGCTTTTTAAATACGAGTAGTTTGTGGTTGTGTTGAAGTTTGCTTTTAGCAAAAAAATAATTATTATTCGCCGGATACAAGTGTTTTCAGAGCAATAAAAATAGGGTGAATAGGTTTAGTTTAGGTATTTGTTAGGTCGGCATACAGGCCCCTCCTTCCCATTTGGCACTTTGGGCACGTGCCCAGTGCACTATCACCTAAACTCAGTTCATTAAAATATTTGACACTTAAAGTCAAAATGGCCCCATTATCAGGTTATTATTATAATGTGCTCAGGGCGCCAAACCGTTTAAAGACGGTCCTGCTGGCATACGTCAACAGTATCATCACCTAAGATCAGTTGGGATCCTGGTCAAATGCTCACCTGCCGAAGTGTAAAAAAGATGAATGTCTTAGCTTTTCGTTGCTCTTTTAACGCTTATTCTTATATGCCGCCTGAGTTATTAGTTTGATTATTTGAATTTAAAATGAAATTGCACAAAAACTTTAAGAAATAAGACTCACATCCCCGAATTCTCAAAGTTAAACACACCCAAACACATATTGTTCTGCGCTTTTCAGAATTCGGGCGTCTCAAGCAAAAAACAGCTCTAATACTGCATTATGAAATGTAGCATCAGTGCTGATTAAAAAAAAAGCTATATTTCAGTCTTTTTTTAATAACGTTAAATTTATTCAATAATGTCTTACAAGTGCAAGATATTTACATTTTACAGCCTAATTATTCATGTAACTCATTTATTCTGTTGCAATATTTGTGGATTATTTCACGTTGAATGTTTCGTATTTTGATTAAAACAAGCTCACTCGTGTTATTTAGTTTAAAGGTTCATTAAAAGCCTCATTTTTAATTCAGTATTGCTTCAATCCGTTATTCGATATTACAGAAGAGGGCTTTGTGTGCCCAAAGGTTTTCTCAACATTTGTTAACGATTAAACTAAGAGAACTCTAGATCAAAGAAGGCTAACTTAATTATTGCAGCCGAGCTCACTGTGAACTTAATAGTCTCAATAACGTTTTAACGTTTTAACTCGCACGGTGTACATACTCTCATAATTTTGTACAAATTGATGTGATTTTTAAGTACATTTATTTTGTTTTTCTTTCTTATTTTGAAACAACTTTTGAGGCTTTTAACGTATACGATGATTAATATAAGAATATGTACTTAGATATAATGAGTTCCTTTTTTACATAATGAACAAACGATTGGGTAGGTACTCCTAGTATTAAAACTAAGCAACTTTCTATTATGTCAAATCGGCATCTAAGATGTTTGTAAAGGTAATGTTATATTATGTAATTAAATGTATTCTGGACCTAGTGAATCAATGCTCTCTTGTAAAGATTAGAGCCTTCGGTTGGATTTTTATAACTCCAAGCACTAGAATGTAGAACGAACAAGCGAAAATAATGAATAACAGAAGTTAATATGTTCGATTTTACATTGTTTAATAATGTAGGTCAATGAGTGAATAATTAATTCACTTGATGCATGCATAATAATTAATTGTATACTAATTCGTAAGTGTAGATATTGGTTCTTAAGAAAGATCCGACACATCGAATGTTAGCAACGAAGTGTACTTCTATAGGTGCAATAAAGTGGAATGATAAGGATATTTCGGTTTTATTTTATAGTAACAAGTCTAGTACCTACCTATGTAAATGGAAAATGCACAGATATTTTTTTTAAATAGCCCCCGTATTCATTGGCAAGTTTGCTGGTATGATGAACTGAACAATTATACCACTTTGCCGGTATTTAAATCCAAATAAAAACCAAACAAAACCAATTAGAAACTCTGTGGTGAGCCGTGCTGAAACGGGATGCCCAGGTTTTTAGCAGTAAATGATAACAGATGAATTAATAGCAATTATTATGCAGCATATTATTTACTGTAGGTCCTCAAATCGATCAAATAAAAATATATGGTTTTAAAACTAACTATATTATATTAACATAGTAAAACATATAAATCATGAAATCATGTTGCTACTTCCTTAGCTGCGGGCTTGTTGTCCCAAGCGCCAACTTCAGTGAGAAGATCCTTTTTGCTTTCAAAGTACTCCTTATACCACTTAATGTGATCTTTTTTCTCTTGGACTGTGTAGAAAGCATTTTTGGACAGACCTACACAAACTAGCTCCATGAAGTGCCTGATGGGACCCTTCTTGGGACACCAGCCTTCTAGGTGAGAATCAAGAAACACATGCTCAGAGAAGTGAACGTTTTGTTCCTCTTCCATGCCTGTAACAAAAAAAATTGAACTGTGTTAGATTTCAAATTTGGTATTTCCTCAATATAGGTATTTTATAAAGTGTTGAAGACATTATAGGCCTGCATGCCGCAGACGACGGACTATCCGCGACGTACTTTTTTGTCCGTCAAAATAGATCCCTTACAAACTACATCGGGCAACGCACACGGACGACTAAAAGTACGCCGGACAAAAAGTCCGCCGAATAGAGCAGAGCGGATTAAAGTACGCGGGAGTCTGCGAAAAAATAGAACGGGCGAACTGAGCAGCAACGCACACAGCGGACTTTAGTCCGCATAGGGTGAAGATTCGAAATTAAGGGATAGACCTAGTAGGTGTTCTCTTTTAAAACGTCTTTTTTTCTCAAAGTTCATGTAAATTACAGTACAACGTAATCTCAGAATATTTGCCTCCAACAAGTGAGGATCTTAAGTGACTGAGGAGTATTTCACTAGCAGTGAATAAGATCCTTTTTAGAATTTAATCACCATTATCCAGTAGCACCTGGCTGACAACTAAGCTGTTCCCTGTCTAAATAAAACAAAAAACTCAGGGACATACCAGTTTTACCATAAAGAGCAGTAACTCAATGTAGCACTCCTAACAATCCTAACTCTTTGGTGCACTGACACAGTGACACTGGCAAGGTTGCAAGTGCTGATAACCAACTTTTTATGTCTACATTTCATGTCTTACCTTGTTCATTATTGATGGGGAATTTCCAAACTTTTCCTTGTTCTGTCCATAGTGCCATCTTCTGGAAGTAGTTGGTAGGTGGTTGCAGAGTAGCCAAAGTCAGCTCCCTCTGCTTCAAAGACTCCCACACATCAAGATGTGTGCCATAGTTTGGTTCCTGCGTTTTGAAGATGCCTAGTGGTTCACCACTAAATACACTTATGGCGGTAGGCTGTGCCATACTGAAAATCAATAAATACTTAATTTTTGAAAACAATATATATATTTCTATCTATTCAATAAGTTAAGAGCCTAAAAAGCAAGAAGACTAAGTGCACTTTTATATTAGGTGCAGTCTCCACGGCCGTGCACCTTCGAGGCTACAGGGCGACTGCACTGCAGCGGCAGTGCAGCGTGTGTGTTTTATTTCCTTTAAATAAAAGGTCAAGTCAAGAAGCATCGTTTACTGTAGAGTTGTTGCGATAGCGATAGTCTATCGATAGTATCGATAATATCGTGACCTTGAAAATCAGTTGTACTATTGATAACTATCGACCCGTGACGATACTATCGATAGTGAGATTTCACGGGTCGATAGTTTCGAGAGGACTATCGATAGTATGACTGATTTTCATGGTCAACTATCGCTATCGCAACAACACTAGTTTACTACAGTGAGAAACAGGGAGGGATCTCCAAAGTGCGATTTGGTGTTGCCAGATGTAGTTAAGCTGCCTAAAACCTATTCAATTGAGCAAGATATAAAAATAATGAGCTATGATCGGCTCTAGATAGATAATTCTTAAAACTGTGACCACAAAAACCTAATCTTTTGGAGTATATTACAAAATCATACCTTCTTTTTCCAACTGGCGTTCTTGGTTCTCTGTTTGAAACTGATCTATTCCGTTCAGTAAATCTGGTAGCTTGACTTGCAGTAGTTGGCTTCTCAACAAATCTTTTTACTTGCTGCCCCCTAGAAGGCCTCTGATGGGAGTTATCTTTTTCTTGGGTGCGGTCAACTTTCATGCCTATTAGAAGATCACTAAAACAAAATTATTTTATGTCATATCACAAATTTTCCTAACAAATCAAATCAAAAGGTGTGGTTGATAAATAAGAAATATTTGACAGTTTGGGGTAACTTCATGTGCTGCTTTCTGTATTTTCTAAAATATAACAATGATTATATAAGTATATAAGCAACCAAAATTGCTCCGGTCCCAAAGTTACAACAAAAGTTATTGTCAAACACCTATACAACCTGATTCCTGTTTCCTAGCCCTTAATATTTAACAATTAAAAAAGATTATTACTTTGTTTATTTTAGCGTTTTACAATGCTTGTTTTTCATATCTAAAGATAGAAAAACTAGAAAAAAACGAATTTCGGACCTTGAAGAAATCAGGCAGGATTGGATTTGGCTTGCAACGTAAGCATATACTAGAAAGATTCGTTCGAGCCTGTAAGATTTTGGTAGCTCAGTGGTTAGAGCAGCCACCGGATTGTGAAAGACGCCGGTTCGAATCGAATTTCTTCAAGGTCCGAAATTCGATTTTTTCTAGTTTTTAATACATAGATAGTAGATAGATATCCAGGACAAATTAAACCAAGATCATCTGACCCTAAACTAAGCAGAGCTTGTACTATGGGTGTCAGAGGCTGATAAACTTACTTGAATATTTCTAAATACATACCTAAATAGATATACGAGGGTCATTCAATAAATACTTAGCCTACAAAAAGTAAACGAAAATTTTGGAATAGTGGCAATTTATTTTTCAACATAGTCTCCTTTTAGTTCGATACACTTAGCCCAGCGATGCTCCAACTTTTGTAACCCGTCCGAAAAATAGTTTTTGTCAAACTCTGCAAAATAGGCCTCCGTGGCGGCGATGACCTCCTCATTTGATCCATATCTATTCCCGGCGAGTGATTTTTTCAGATTAGGAAACAGAAAGAAGTCACAAGGGGCCAAATCTGGAGAATACGGTGGATGGGGCAGCAATTCGTAGCGTAATTCGACCAATTTGGCCATGGCAACGGCAGACGTGTGAACCGGTGCGTTGTCGTGGTGAAACAGCACTTTTTTCTTCGCCAGATGGGGTCGTTTTTTCTTTAATTCGGCGTCGAATCGGCCCAATAAATCGGCATAGTAAAGCCCTGTAATTGTTTTACCCTTCTCGAGGTAATCGATCTAGATCACACCTTGTGAATCCCAGAAAACGGTGGCCATAACTTTTCCGGCCGATTTTACAGTTTTCGCCTTCTTTGGAGCACGTTCCCCGGTCTGGATCCATTGTTTTGATTGCTCCTTGGTCTCTGGTGTGTACCAGTGGATCCAGGTTTCATCGACGGTCACAAAACGACGCAAAAACTCCGCTGGATTCCGCTTAAACAGCGCCAAACACGTCTCCGATGTGGTCTCACGGTTGCGCTTGTTTTCCGGTGTGAGTAAACGCGGCACCCATCGCGCCGACAGCTTTCTCATGCCGAGTTCCTCGTGAAGAATATGATGCACTGTTCCTTATGAAATGGCTACAGTCTCAGCTAGCTCCCGAACCTTCAATCGGCGATCTGCCAATACGAGATCATGGATTTTTTTAATGTTTTCCTCCGTAGCAGCTGTTTTCGGTGCACCTGGACGTGGTTCATCAAAAACCGACGTACGGCCACGTGCAAACTCGTTGAACCAATTCTTGACGGTGGCCATCGATGGAGAAGAGTCACCGTACACAGCATCCAAGCGCTCTTTGATTTCGATGCGCGTTTTCCCTTACAAAAATAGGAATCGAATTACCGAACGATATTGCTCTTTTTCCATTTTTGTAAAACCGATCGACACGTTCGCTTTCATAAGTTGTCAAATTAAAACAAATGAAGGGATTGGAATGAAAATTTGAAAAAAGAATTAAAAAAGAATGTGCTACACTGTGGTAAAACTCTTTTGAAACTACAGCGCCCTCTGGCGATGAGGCTAGGTACTTATTGAATGCACCTCGTAACACCCAGACACAACAAACACAAATGTGCGTCACATAAATGTTTGGCATAGGTGGGGATCGAACCCACAACCTCAGGTGCTATAGGCAGGATCACTGCCATTGCACCAACAGGTCAGACAATCTATATAATCTAATAATCAAAAATAAAACTTAGATATGATTTAAATATGAATTGTTTACAGAACCCATATAGGTATATGTTTTGGGTTCCATAATAAAATCAGATAATCTAATAAATTTGATTTGGGCCTGAAAGTTTTTTTTTTTTAAATGTTAAAACTGAGTTTACCTCAGTGAAGTTGATGTCTGGTTTATTTTTCCAAGCACTCTGGATAGCAGTTCTGCTTCGGTTTGTTTAACATCTCCACCTATAGCTTGGGCTACATCTCCAGCTGCTTTTGTTATACTTTCCTCTGAAATTTAAATAAACAAGGTCAACTTTACCTTCTCATTGTAACTTTTTTAAAATTTAAGGTTCCTAGAAGTTTATACATGCATTTTGAATGCAGTAAATAATATATTTCAGTGAGCGGAAGTACAGTTAAGCTTTCAAAGAAGGTGGCAGGTCTAAGTGTGCTTTGTAGATTTTGGTGATAGAAGTCATACAACTTCTCTGATTATGAAACAAGGCTATAAGACATTTGTACCTATTTTCTCAGTTTTTACTTCAATTTCATCGGCCCCCTTTTTTTGCCGTCGTGGTATTTCTGGTGCAGTAGCAAACTTCTCTCTGTATTCTTTTTCCGATATCGTAGGCTTTGCCAACATCTTTTTCAGCAAATCTTGTATTTTTTCTGTATCAGACCTTTTATTATTTGGCTCTTGGATTTCTGGCTTGTTCTCGGAGTTCTTTCCATCATTGTCTGATGGTTTATCGGATAAACAACGAATAATACTGCGGAAATTCCTCCTTCCAAATCGTAACCTGAAATATTTGTATTACGTTTCTATGTGAAAAGGTTGCTGAAACTATATTTTTTTTTAGAGGAAAAAAAGAATTACCTTGTTAACATTATTTTAGCTTTAAAATTAACAAATGTGTAGTTATTAATTAACTTTTGTTGTGATCGAGGATTATAGCTTTGAGGTTACTTGCGTTTCTCTTTACCCTATTAGACTTAATAACATTTCACAAGATAATGTCATCGGTAAGGACTATAATCAATGGTCATGTCATATAGAGAGAAATGGAACGGTAATTTTCTTGCCATATGAGAAAATAAACTGCGATAAGTAGATTTTGTTTCTTCCATGAGAATCCCTAAGCAAGCAGGTAATAGGTAAGGGAGGATAAACATTGGTCTTGACGTGAGCGATATACTTGATAATCCTACTTTCAAGTGCTGGGCAGGTGGATTTCGCATCAAACCCACATGACAGAATGCAATGTACTCCTGGTCTGGTCAAGTAGCCGGCCTAAATTCAGTTCAGTCTAGAAGAATCGTTTATTTTGGCAGATCAGAGTTGTAGATCTAAAACCTACGGACTGGCCTGTTAGCTTGATGGTAGCAATCCTGCTTTTCAGCATTGAATGAAGGGAAGGCCTTGGGCTCGTTGGGTGGGGACCCAGGATAAACATTCATGTGACGAACGTTTCTGTTTGTTCTGTGTTTGGGTGTTGCTAATCTATTTATCTATGTATTTAGAATGTAGCCCTCAAGGGGTTAAAAGCTTAGGAGTGGAACAAGCTTATTTTACAACTTGGGACTCTCCAAGAACATAGTGCACCGTACACCTTAGACTACTGCATCACAGAACCAGAAGAATGTGGTGAAATATCAGCTTTTGTCAATTCAAAAAATAATTTACTACACTTCATTCACGATATTGATATAACATTAGAAATAAGAAGCAGGGGTGTTAGAATGAATGACAATTTACATTGGACGTTGCCATGACGATGACATACCTGAATGAAATGAAAACTCCTTCCACCACAACGTATGAAGAGATTAAGTAACATTTTAGATTCGGTAGAGTTATAGTGACAGTAAAAACGTGTTCGGATAAAAACCCCAGCTTCTTAAAGTTGTTTTTTATACCACGTCGATGACAATCAAGCATTCGGACCACGTGATGGCGGTTATCGCAGCCTATGGACACGTGCAACACCAGGGATATCACTCACGCGTTGTCGACCTTGCAAAAACCTTTTCAAACCCCTCTTGAAGAACTCCATACCTATTATAACTCATCAGGAACACCTCGGCAGGGAGTTCATTCCACAATTTGAGCATCCTCGGAAGGAAACATCTCTGAAACCGAACTGTACGAGACCATTGCGGATTCAGAGTGTGAGGATGAACGCCCTTTCGGTGGCGAGCGGAGCGGTGGTAAAAAGTAGCCGTGGGCAGGGCATCATATCAAACAGTTCTTCAGAACAAAACTCATTGTACAAGCGGTAGAACACGCATGGGGAGGCGAAGTCACTTCTCAGACTTAACGGCTCTAAACCGCTTGACAGTTTGGGATCGTCGACAATCCGGGTCGCACGCCTCTGGACTGAGTTGATATCCAGGCGCTCCTGCCCAAAGGTGACAACAGTACTCCACGTGTACTTACGCTTTATACAGCAGCAGTCTTTGCCTAGGAGTGAAGTACTGCTTCGCCCTGTTTAGCACACCGAGCTTTTCGGATGCCAACTTCGCCTTTTGTTCCAAATGACTCCGAAACTGCATGTCACTAGATATGTCAACGCCAAGGATCCCAATACTATTTGTTAAGGTAAGGGTAGTGTTCTGGAACTGAGGAGCAATAGTGAATGGAGTTTTCTTAGCGGAAAACGCGCAAACTTGTGTTTTAGTGGGGTTAAACTGGACTAAATTCCCCCAATTTCCCCCAATCCGAGACCCAAGCTAGGGTATTCTCAATTTCAGACACAAGTTTAGTTCGACGTTCCTCCACGGAGGTACGAGGGATATTTGCTCGGCCTGTGTAAAAGGCATCTCCAGTGCTATCATCCGCCTAGCAATGAATACCATCATTAGAGAGCATATCATTGTTAAGCAAGAGGAATAGCGTAGGAGATAGCACAGAGCCTTAATTGTGGGACGTCAGAAATAATCAAGCTATCAGAGCAACTACCGTTTAGAACGGCTTTATTGCATCTGCTGGACAAGAAACTGGCAATCCATCCGCATAAACCCTCGGACAGTCTGTAAGATGGAAGCTTTGATAGAAGACCTAGATGCCAGACCCGGCCAAAGCCTTAGCTATATCTAGGCTAACAGCCAAAGCCTCACCTTGACTTTCAATGGCACGAGCCCAGCGGCGTGTGAGATAAACCAGAAGACCGACCGACCATTACGGAAGCCGTATTTGGTAGTCGCTTATCAAATCGCGATCCCCTAGACCTTTGCGAGAAGGAAGGTAATAGCAATAGGTCTAATTCTTATTCGCCGGGTCCGACCTGTCACCCTTTTAGGCACTGGATGCACGTGGGCGGTCTTCCACAAAGACGGATATTGCCTTTTTGCGTAGGAAAGTGCGAAAAGGCGCGTCAATACCGGGCACAACTCGGGAGCACACACTTTGAGCGCCACTGCTGGGGTGTTATCCGGCGCCCACTCGACGTGTGGACGTCCAGAGTTCGGAGGAGGACGTCCAGAGAAGTTTTTACATCGACAATATAGATTAATTTATTTAAGCAAAAGCCTCATAAATTCTGAAGTTACTTTACTTTAAATGAGAACAATCTTTCAACAAATTAGATCGTCTCCTCAACGGGTGTCTCCGCTGCATATTTGGAGTACGAAAATTTGACCACATCTCTCCATACCGGGCCCAACTGAACTGGTTGACCATCCGCAAGCGCAGAGAGTTTAGACCGCTGTTCTCGCTCTTCAGTATTCTGCGTGATCCACATTCTCCGGACTACCTCAGGTGTAAATTTCAGCTGAAAGGTGATACCTACCAGTTCTCGTAGACAGCGCTCATGCAATGTGCTAAGACTGGAGACTCCTGCTCATAGGACAAGCCACGTCGATCACTCTTTTGTTCTCACAGCTGTCAGATTGTGGAATAAGCTGCCAGACACTATCAAAATGGTACCAAGTAAACCCATGTTTAAAAAAGCAACACGTGATTTTTTAAGAAATTCTCTATAGTTTCCACTGTTCATCGTCTATTTTATTTCATTGTTTTCCCATAATAGTGAGTATGTTATATATTATGTAAGTATATATTCATTTATGTTATGTATTTCTATGTATATGTCACCGGCAATGTGTATAATTCAGGTATTGTATACAATGCCTAGGCAATGTACACAGTGCCGGGTGCGTTTATGCAATGTATGAAATATTACGAATTTGATTGTCCATTGCATACTTTGCCTACGCAATTTATACAATGCCTAGGCATTGTATAGAATGCCCAGTGGCCAGTTGCTTTTAATTATCAAGTTTTATTGAGATAAGTACTCAAAGTCAAACAACGTAAAGCATAAATAACTTTTGGCAAAATGCATAGCTTGGTTTTCTTTTTGTTCAATTTTATATTCAGTAAAACCTTTTTAACCCGAAATTGTATTGCTCTGTAAGACGTGGGTTTATTAGGTTGCGAGGAGCGAAGCGACGAGCATGTTACGTTGACATGAACCAGCCGCACAGCGGAATTGGCCAGCGAGTGCCAGAAATGAACTGGCTTCATTTTTATTTTTGCCGTTTTATACTTTGATATTATAACTAAGGATATTTTGAAAATGACAACAAACGATTCGGTTTATCTTTCCGATCCAAAATGTATGCCAAAAGACGATTCTGACTGAACTTTATTTTTAGTGAACCCTTTTAAACACATTGACGGCTAAGCATCCGGCATTGCATACAATGCCTAGGCAAAGTATGAAACGAAGAATATTTCATACATTGCCTGAACGGTTTAGCCATTGTTTACAATGTCTAGGCATTGTATACAATGCCGGAATACACACATTGCCGGTAACATATATACGTAGGTATAATTTATATTGATTAGGTTGTATCTGTCGTTTTTAAGTAGATATTTATAAAACCTTTGTATTCATTTCCTTTTCTAAATTAACATTTTGCACCGCCAACAGTATTTCTGTCTCATTCGATGGTTGACTGGTAGAGAATGCTTTTAGCATTAAGTCCGCCTAATGTACATTTTTGCATATGTATCTTAAAAGTAATAATGTATTTATTGTACTTTTACTTTGTGGTGTAAACTTAAAATAACTTTTTTACTTGTCTAATGCTGTGCTAAGTAATGCTTTAATAAATGGGGTATGTTTTTGGACTTGTCTAAGGCTTTCAACCTGGTGTCTCACTATATTCTTTGGAAAAAGCTTGCAGACTGCAACTTCAATCCAGATCTCTTAGCTGTCTTTCGCTATTGGAACAAACACCAGACCAACTATGTTACATGGTCAGATAAATGTTCGGAGTCATATGAGCTTAAGTGTGGTGTAAGGCAAGGTGGCCTGAGCTCACCGCACCTGTTTATTACATTAACGAGCTGCTCGTGAGGCTCAGCAGCACACAGGTCGGTTGTCACATATATTAGATAGGAAATGTGTTAACAACTTTAGTTACGCGGACGACATGGTGCTGCTGAGTCCCTCGGTAAGCGCAATCAGGAAACTCCTAGGAATTTGTGAGGCCTACGCCAACGAAAATGGGTTAATTTATATCGCCGTTAAAAGAAAGTTCGTGGTGTTCAAAGCAGGTAACAAAAGCCCTAACGTCATTCCACCTATCAAGCTCTGTAATACAGCTCTGGTTAGGGCCTCACATGTTAAGTACCTTGGACATTATGTAACTGAAGATCTGAAAGATGAAATGGACATAGAGGGGAAAGGAGGGCCTTGGCGGCCCGGAGCAATATATTGGCACGGAGGTTTGCGCGTTGTAGTTGTGAAGTTAGGATAACCCAACAGGGTTATCTTCTCGCGTATAGAAGGCCTGACAGTTAAAGCATACTGTCAGGCCTTCTATACGCGCCCCCTCTGGGTCAACTATACGTAAAGGCACTTAAAGTGCAATACAACAACGCTTTCAGAGTGCTGTTGGGGCTGCCTCGTTTCTGCAGCGCGTCAGGTATGTTCTGCGAGGCTCGCACGGAGGTTTTGATGCGATAACGGAAAAAGGCTGCGTCTCTAGTCAGCAGAGTACGGAGCCGCACTAACAGTATTCTGGAAGTTATAGCCTCAAAAAACGATTGCCCTATTATTAGGCATATCGTCAAACTACTGGTTGGCTAGGGTACTTTTTGTTGTTTTTTTATGTCGTACCTATTTTTATTTTTATTACTTGGATCTTGTGTTATCTGCAAATAAAGTCTTATTATTAAAGTAGTAGGGCACTCGAGAAGAACAAAACTTGCTCAACTTACTATTACTAATGTAGCGACATCTATCTCGCCACATACCAACTAAGAACTGACGTATCCTACATCGCGATATCAAAGTTATCCGAGCGATTAAACATAGATACAAGAACCCGACAACAACCGTCGGGCAGTAGCCCACCAGACACAACACCCGTCTGGTCGGAGGATCCTCCCTTTTCAATGATGGACGAGGAACTTTCACGCTTCTAATCACTTCACGAAGCAGGATACTAATCACTCGCTGTCTACACGTGTTTTCTCATAATCACTAAGCACCTGCACTCGCACTAATCAAAGTGAATACGGGCCTTTATTGTTCATGGCAGCTTGTGTTATTATTATGAACGAGGAAGGGAATAAAAAACGTTTTCAGATAAGGCACATTTATTGGCGGACGGGCGTTATCATAAACGCTACGAATACATACAAATTAAAGATAAACAAAATTGCTTCCAGTACGAACTCGTTAACACTAGCACTAACGACCGAGGGGACCATACAATAAGATAATTTTACATACAACTTGCAGTTTACATAATAGTTAACCACTAATTATAGTAATTATAACAATGGCTAAGGAATGTTTGGGTTGTTGGAAATAATCTAAATAAACAACATTAGCAAATGTTGATACTTTGTTATTCAGCCCTTATAGCTATGGCTGTTACTTTTTGTTTTTAAGACTGGCCTGTTGGCGCAATGGCAGCGATCCTGCCTTTAGCGCCGGAGGTCGTGGGTTCGATCCCCACCCATGACAAATATTTGTGTGACGAACATTTATATTTGTTGTGCGTCTGGGTGTTATTATCTATTTAAGTATGTATTTAGAAATATGTAAGTATGTTTATCAGTCTCTGACGCCCATATTACAAGCTCTGCTTAGTTCGGGGTCAGATGATCTTGGTGTGAATTGTCCCAGATATTTATTTATTTATTTTATTTTATAAGTACATACTTAATAAGCATCAATATTAACAATGGCGAAAAAACTTTTGGCGTCATCACTGCTTGCTACATTAGATACATTTGGTGGTTAACTTTAGACCCCCAGTGAGTTGTGCCATATTATCAGAGTTCGTACATAACAAACGACACAAATGAAGCTTGTGGTTCCCACTATTTACAACAAATTGAGGAAGACTTAAATCCGTACAAAAGTACTCAATACACAGAATCCTAACATTAACCACATAAACGAACAACAATAAGTATAATTATTAGAAATAATTAAATTGCCATATTTGTTTGTATCACAAAATGTTCCATGTTTTCATATGAAACCTATAAAGAAAATTTCGACAGTATTTGCGTTGAGACATGTTTGGTCATTTTGACCCCTACTCTCAAACTATTTTCATATTAAAAATACAGACTAGTATACCATCTTCACTAAATTAAGTGTTTACGAGAACTTAACAGATTAATGACTTTATCGTTATAACTTTAAGGCCACTATAGCTATACGCAGTACAATGTTAAGAATAAATTAGCAGGCCTCTGCTCATTAGAAGTTATTTACTGTAGCAGAAATTCATTTCTAAAAACATGAAAAAGTTTTATATTTATTTGAAGCTTACAATCTGTAAACAAAAAGACTTAAATTATTCATTCCTTCATACAATCTTCTATGTCATTATGTTTGGAATATGGAATAGGTAGTTCATTTTAGAAATACTTATAAAATGCTGTAATGTCTTAATTTAGAATACTTTTGAGCAAGTTCTTATTCTAATTATAACCATTTTCACTATATAACTTCCGTTAAAAGTGTCATAAAATTTTCTCAATTCTCAAAATAATAATATTTGATAACAAAATGTGGGATATCCTTCGACCGATAGGAGATCATATTCCCTAACTAAAATACACCTAAATGACATGTTGACATAACATGTTACTAAAACCACGTTCTCAACAATTATTAATCCTGGCACAATAACATTACACATATTTAAATGAATACGATCAGTATACAAGTCAATGTGATGTATCAGTAATCAATTCAATATGTACATTATGGCACTGTTAATCACCCCTACTTAAGTCCTTTGTTCATTGTCTTAGGTTACTAAATAGCACCATGTCAACACCTGGATATTCATGATATCCGGAAATTGGTAAGATTTCTTACCCAATCAAAATTGACAAAAGAAAACTATTTTTTAAATCACTTCATAGGGGTAAACAAATTTGCAATCTAATACCACTCAGACAATATTTTAAGCTCATATTTTCCCAAGTCTTAGAATTAGGGCAGTAACCTGACATACCGAAATGCCAGTAGCACGCTGTGGATTTAGGCCATTCGCAAATCAATCGCACTATACATCCAAATATACTAAACCTTACCTACATTCACAGCCTTGCTAGGAACTTAGTTTGACGAACCCAAAGTAGGAGTAGCCCGCCCTGAGCCATAGGGTTCTATTGTGTTCTCTTTGGGCGATGTTGACGATATCTCCTTTGTATAGACGGGCAACGGTCTGAGTTGAGCACGAGATCTGGGAGCGGTCGAGGGGGCGGCGCGAGGAGTCGTCTCCGGTAGCGCAGGTGGACAGGAGTCTGGGCTTCTGCCCGGGCTGGCCCGCCCAGATGAAGTAGCAGTTGGGCGCTTGCGTTAAATATACCAGCTGGAACAAAATGACGCAATAAATAAATAAATACTTAAAACTATATACGAGTAGATAGATATACTTTATTGCACAAAATAAAAACAATAACAGTAATATTTCATTATACAAACAATTTGAACAATTTGGGCGGCCTTATCGCTAGAGAGCTATTTCTTTCAGGCAAACTATGGGTGGAGGTACTTCTTAAAGCTTAAAGGGGTGATGTCTTTATAGATCGCTATCTGCATCCGATGAAGATTTATGTCGCTGTATGTCAAATTAGAAGCCACCTAAAAACATCCAGAGCCAGTGTGAATACCACTTTCATTTAACGAAAGACGCAGGAATCTGACCAGCTATCGTTTCAATGATCGCTCTTTAAGATAATCACCGAATCGTTACTGCACTATTTGTGGATGGTCGTCAGACAAATCTGAATCAATGAAATAAGCCCGAGAGGAAAAGATGGCAATAAGAATAAGGCACAGTGTGCTTAATACACTAAAAAATATCAGTTATTTTCAACATCTACACCAATGACCAACCATCCAGCATAAATACGTCCCGCTTCTTATACGCCGACGACCTGGCACTAACATCTCAAGGCTCCAAGTTTGAAGAAGTTGAGGCTAACCTCACGGCAGCTCTCAATAATCTGAGTAGCTACTACGAGGCGAACTCACTGAAGCCAAACCCGAGTAAAACGGAGTCTTGCGCATTCCACCTGCGCAACAGAGAAGCAAGACGTAAACTCAATATTGTGTGGCAGGGAGTACCAATCTCGCACAACAACTGCCCGAGATATCTTCGTGTTTCGCTAGACAGATCTCTTACTTATAAGAAGACCTGCGAAAACGCCAAGAAGAAAGTGAACTCGCGGAACAACTTACTGCGTCGCCTTACTACCACCAAATGGGGAGCTACACCGCACGTGCTGCGGACGACAGGGCTAGCGCTCGCCTTCTCAGCTGGCGAGTACGCATCGCCTGTTTGGAGCCGCTCCGCTCATGCCAAGTTGGTGGATGTGGCCCTGAATGACACCTGCCGGGTCATCACTGGTTGTCTTAAACCTACCCCAGTGTCAATGCTATATCCACTAGCTAGTATAGCACCTCCGGAAGTCCGCAGGGCTGTAGCTAGCTCTACTGAAAGGGCAAACGCAGATCGCGACTCACGGCATCCTATGCACGGCTACGTCTCAGTGCCGTAAAGGCTAAAAAGTCGTCGCAGTTTTGTTAAGTGTGTCGCCCCACTTTCTACCGAACCCGCACAGGCCAGATGTGAACTTTGGCGCAAAAAAGCCTCTCTGCCTATTCCTTTTGTCCCGCTTGCCGAGAACCTCCCTCCTGGACACGATTTACCATGGCCGATCTGGAAGTCCTTAAACAGGCTTCGGACTCAGGTTGGCCGAAGTAAGGAGACCTTGGTCAGGTGGGGATTTTCGGTAAGCTCCGATGTGGACTGTGTTTGCGGTGCAGTGCAAACTATGGCACACTTAACATCGTGCCCGGCGTGCCCCAACACCTGCACGCCAGCGGATTTAATGGACGGCAGTCGATCCGCAATACAAGTGGCTGAATTCTGGGCTGCTACGATGTAATTAATTCTCGGGTTTTATCGACACGCTAAGAAGAAGAAGAAGAAGATAGATAGATGTTCTATCTATACTTAATCAACCCTTATTTATAAAAAAGTTAAGATTGACTGAGTGAAGATTGCTCGTCGAAAAGGTTGAAAAAATATTTGTGGTGTTTGATATGGGGGTAAGGGGGATCACCAACATCTACGGGCTCAAAGCTAATCTCACTTGCAAGCTGGTGCACCCAGCTGAAAGACGAACGAGGATCTGGCAATAGTTCCCCTTTATGGGTTGGGAGGTCAAATGGCAGTCGCTCCCGTAAAGCGAACACAAACCACACATTAATGAGTAGCCAGCAAAGGTTACCCGACATAGATAGGGCGTCGCTGAAAAACGACGCGCAGGGGGATCGCCCTAGTGCGTTAGGGCTACCGGGTGACGGGCGGGCCCTGCTGAAGACATTAGTCCAAAGGAAGGTCCGCTTCGCATCGTGGAACGTTGGCACGCTGACAGGACGCGCTCGCGAGCTGGCCGATGTGCTCGCCAGTAGTCGCCAGGCGAAGGGTGGCTGTGACGTTCTTGCATGAGACTCGCTGGAGAGGCCACAGGTCCCGGAACATCGAGCACGGCTACAAGCTGATCTACGCAAGTTCTTCTGGTGGGGCCAATGGAGTGGGGGTGGTGCTCTCCGAGGAATTCTAGAATAGTGTTTCGGAAGTAAATCGCGTTAGCGACCACCTTATGGTCGTGAGGGTGCTTATCGAAGGGGTCACGCACGACCAATTTGATAAGTGCCTACGCACCACAGGTTATCGCGGCATAAAGGTGATGTCCCACACCATGAAGCTACATGTGCGCATTGTTGTCTCCTGCATTCGACAGGAGTGTACAATCTCAGAGTGTAAAGTAAGTAAAAGTAAAAAGTAATTGATTAACCCAACATACAAAAGGAGTCTTATTATTATACAACAATACAAAGAAATACAAAAACAATTAAACCGTCATGTATAAAAATGCAGGGCCAACCAGTAAGTCTACCACGAGTTGCCACTTTAAATTTACATTATCGGCGGGGGAATACAAGGGATATTCAATAAAAAGTAATAATGGCATATAAACTCCTTGAACAACAAAAAAGTAAATACTGGCAGATAAAGCCCAGGTATGATAAAATAAAAAATAATGATTTTATTTTCTTATTTTAAAAATAGAAGTCATTTGTTTTCGTCGTGTCGGAGCATGGTAAGCAAACTGGATAAAATTGAAATTCGCGTCGTAATAAAATGTCTGCCTGAAAAAATTTACTACTGAGCAAGTAAATCTAGACTTGAAAGGAACATTAACCCCTATTGGTGCATTAACCCCTAACGGGTTAATGCCCTCCGTATTCTACGGTTGCGCGGTGGTGTGCCGAGTTTAAGAGAGGAAGAACTTTAACTAAAGACGACCCGCGCTCGGGACGCCCTACGATGGCAGTTACCGAACAAATGATAAAAAAGTTTAAAAAATTGTTTTGACAGATCGTCGTGTTACTGTTCGTTTTGTAGCTGCAGATCTAAAGATTTCGATAGGGTATCCATATTATACATGAACATTTGGGAATGATAAAAGTATCAGCGCGCTGGGTGCCTAGAATGCTTACAGACGAACATAAACAAACAAAGACTGTGGATTTCTCAAATCAATTTGGAATTGTTACAACAAGATCCTGACCGATTTTTGGCTCGCTTCGTAACTATGGATGAAACATGGCTCCACCATTACGATCCTGAAACGAAACAACAGTCCATGACTTGGAAGAGGCCGTAATCTCCAACGCCTATGAGGTTTAAGGCAATTCCATCCGCCGGTAAGATTAAGGGCTCTCTTTTCTGGGACAGCCAAGGGGGTGATAATGATTGATTACCTCAATCATGGAGCCACTATTACGGGGCCCTTATCCGCAGAACAAATAAAAAAACTGCGTCAGGAAATACGCGGAAATCGCCGCGGCAAACTTGCTAAAGTTGTGTTGTTTCACCAAGATAACGCCCCCGCACACAAGTCCCGAGTTGCGATGACTGCTATCCAAGATGCTGGATTTGAATTGATGGAACATCCTCCTTGTTAAAAGAACAACTGAGAGGTCACTAATATGGCAATGATGAGGAAGTGATTGACGCCGTGTATGTTTTTTAGGCAATCAAGATAAAGTTTTATTTTAAGAAGGGAATCTTAGGATTAGAAAAACGATATACCAAGTGTATAAACCTCAAAGGTGATTATGTTAAAAAATAAAATAACAATAAATAACATATAGATGCTTCATACTCATTATCACTTTTTACTGAACACCCCTAGTATCGTTCCAGCACTGTGCAGCTGTAAATCGAAGAGACCCTCGGAAAGCCATAGTTCGGTGCCTCGGGGTTGATAAAATGTATGTGCACGCTCTTCTAGGGCACCCCTTACGCTCCTGTGCCCACTGTTTTCTTCTCATTCTCAAGAGCCTCCACTACAGTACATTTCATCGTATTATAGGCGTCCCTCTTTGACACAGTGTTGTGAGTTTTATATTTTTTCTGATATCTATCTCTTGTGCGCATCATTTGTTTGGTGGTATCTGAGAATCAGGGGTGTGGGGGATGCTTACAATTTTTGGATTTCACTGGCGCATGCAAATAGAACAAGCCCACCATACAGGATGTGAATACCTCAACCAAGGCATTAACATCATGGTACTCCTCAAAGTAACTCAGTTTATTTTCTTCAGTACGTCTACCACGAATTATGTATTGGGATTTGATATTGTCAATATTGTCATGTCATGTCATGTCATCCCAATACAATTTTTTACGCGAACGATAATGTAAATTTAAAGTGGCAACTCGTGGTAGACGTACTGGTCTACGCTTAGTTGTTCGTGCAATATATTTTTAAATGGTTTATAAGTTATCCACTGGGGGCCGGCCTTTTCTTTTTTATCTTGAATTCTGCTGAGAGCATGCATGGCATGCCCATACAGATCCGGCGAGTGTCTCACAGTAGCCTGCAAGGCCCTTATGTCGGTACAGATAATGTCTATAAGAGTGCCGCTATGTTCAGTAACATATGTAGGCTCCGTTACAACCTGGTCGAGATAAAACTATGCATTAACTGCAAGAAAATCTTGGCCTTCCCACTGTTGCTGTTAATAAAGGCAATGTTAGAATCCCCAACCAATATCAGCGCATCCCGCTTAGCGACAAAGGTGACAGTATCCGTGAAGCCTCAAAAAATGCTTCTGCATCCATCCATGGCGGCCAATACGCAGTGCCCATCAGTATGAATTTGTTGTTAATTCTGACCCTTAGCCACATCTGCTCAATTTCCGCTACAGTAACAGGGTGATCAGTGATCAATGACACGCGCGTTTATGCCCTTTCTGATGTATAAACCCACGCCACCGCCAGGACCTCTCCTTGTGTTGTCCGGTCTAGGAGTGAAACGTGGTCTGCCCACGCGCAGCTTTGAAGGCTATCTACCTCCGGCCGTTTGTTATTTCTTTTCATCCGAATTCGGGGGTCATGCGTTATCGCCGCTCACATTGCGCTGTCACAAAACACAAACACAACTACACTAAACAACCGGCACGGTATCTTTTATCTATGTAATATATATTAAACTTATTTACACTACACAATACATTTAATTACACACCATCCTCTTACCTATGCTATATATTTATTATATTATAAATGTTTGAGGCACATTCGTATGTCCACCGCAAGTGTCAGTGAGTCTACTCAGTTGGGGGGGCCCACTGAAAATCAGCGCCTGCTCCCTTAAAGCCCAGGCTGAATGCTGAGTAAGGTTTTTGGGCATCGGGGCGTCGCCGTCTGATGGTATTGTTTTGTCTTGTTGTTGTTTTAGGCCTACCACCTACATGTTTTTTTTATCAAATGTAATGATGTCCAAAAATTTAATAAATGTTTTCTATTTCTATGAAACGTAGCCGGAAACCAGGTAATTTGGGAGCTTCGTCATCCCTGCCGTTTTTTTTATTATCGTGCGGAAATCCTCACGGATACCTCGCCGACCGGGGAAACGACGAGGTTATGTCGGACTTATAACGACTAAAACCCCACGGTACTCGACCTCGACACTTTAGCGGCGACGAGGCGGGGTCTCCCTCCAGCCGACCCCCCAATGAAGGGGGGAGGCCACGGAAGCACCTGGAGCACACAGGTACTTCCGCCGTCGCGGTGAAATTGCGGGAAAAAGCACCCCAGTACTCAAGCCAGCCGTGGATCACTGACACCCTCCAAACGGTTGTGCAGCGCGGCCCCCACCTCGCGCCCTAAGGCGCTTTGCCCGTGAGCGCCCCTTTGGGCGGCCAGTGGTAGGCCCCATACCACCACCACGCCCGGCGGCAGTCAGTGGTGGGTGGGAAACCCACCGCACTGCCATGCCTAAGCCCTCTTAGCTTCCCGGTGGTTCCACCTGCAACCAGTATTAAGCTCCCCCGCCACGACAAAGCGACGGCTCATGGGGGGGTTCGTCATCCCTGCCTGTCCTAAGCCAAGTCTCGTTCAAAACCAGAATATCCGGGAGCAGCTCCTCGACAGCCACGATGGACTCTTCATGCCTGGTGCCCAGTGACGTGAGATTGCCATGACTAGCCATAGCAAGTAAGCAGATCAATTTGTATAGATTTTGGGCATGATAACTATTGTACTTGTCTGAAACTTGGCAGTAGATAAGATTGTGATGTAATAAAATGCTATTGAACGTTTTGTATGGCTCATGATGATTAAAATTGCTGATAGGTTCAATGGTAAAAGATTATTATTGTTAAAGTGAAAATAAATACGTACATCGAGTCTATTATTGAAGAAATAAAGAATGATTTTATAATAATAAAAATAAATAAATAAAAAGCTAATATATGAATCTAGATGTTTTTTTGCGACCTGTTAATATTGTCCCCACACAAATATATTAGCGATGCTCAGACATAGTAGGGGCGGCATAGCAAGAGAGCAAATTGTGAAAATAACAGATATTATAATTATTGTATTGCAGGAGCAGAACCAAAGTCCCGCTCGAGGTCGCTGTCCATGCAGAAGTGGAAAACGGGTTTCCCATCGTCTTGTGCGAATAACCTTTCCCGCTTTGTCCAGGCGTAGCCTGTACATCTACTCCATATACACGAGGACCATATTTTCAAAGAATCCATAAGCACTAATGGTATGGAGACCATTACACCTTTGTAACATTGCACCTAAACATTTGCATGTCTGTTTGCAGGCAGAATACAAATTTTACTTTGGAAACTACATGTTTTTTTTTCTTAACATTTGTGTTTCGTCGTTTTATTTGTGAGGCTTACCAATTTTTAAAGCAAGTAAAAAACATCTTACCTACTGACATGATTGAACAGCTGTTTCTCTTAGGCGGTCTAACCTAATATGCGTGACGCATCGCTGCCGTAGTATAATGCAAAAAACCATACAAAACCACAGTAGTCAGGACACAACATTATTTCTAATGAATTATGTAAGTAATTGTTTCATTGATCATACATAGTTTCTAGATTGTGTCTAGTTTCCTATTAGAAGAATGCAGGACGTGAGTCAGTCTCAAGTGTTGCTGACTCTTATGATAATACTACAGCCTTATTTTAATTATTAGTAGAGGCTTTGTGTACCTAAACAATAACAATTATTTTATCATAACCTTGGAACACTTTTGAAGTGCTTATCGATTGCTGTAACGCAATCGTAATCAAATGTAATACGTTCTATTACGGATGATCACAGTTACCCCTAAGATAATACGACGAAAAAACAATGTTTTCGATAAAAATTATTAGAAAAACACCTTACGTAAATAAAAGTACAGTTATAGATTCATGGTATCACTATTATGTATGATGTTGCAAATACAGCCTTATACGTCCCACTGCTGGGCACAGGCCTCACGTCAACTATGAGGTGGTACGAGCCATACTCCAACACGCGGGCTCAGTGCGGATTGTTGGAGAGGTGAATGTAAGGCCAGTGATAAACCTTACCGTCAGATGTTACCAAGCCGCCTTTTTAGGCCTCTGAATAGGCTTTACGACTGATATCTTGCGACGTCAGCTGGGACCAACTGTTTAACGTGCCTTCCGAAGCACGGAGATGCCCGAAAAACAAATCACTTAATTTCGGTCGGGATGGTCAATGGTCACCCATCCATAACCCGACCTGACTGGCGTTGCTTAACATCGGATCGTTGCCGATCCGCTGCCGCACCTCACCTTTCAAAACTGGAAAAAATCGATTTCGGACCTTGATGATCTCGAGCGGGAATCGAACCCGCGTCTTTAACAATCCGGGTGACTGCTCTAAACCACTGAGCTACCGTTTCGGCAGTGTTTCTCTCTTTTGATATGAAAAACCAGCATTGTAAAATGCTAAAATAATCAAAGTTATAAACATAACTAGATGAATATCAGTTCTGTGTAACGAAATAGCACACAAAAATGACTCCAATATGAATGACTATCAGCTGTTGCAAAAATAAACAAAGGGAACACGAAGCATGATATATCTATAATAACATTGTCGGGTGTTCAGTGGGAAAAGGTCAGAATCAGTATGCTTATCGCATTAATTATAACAACAATAATTATAAGCTTCGCTATTTTATGTAACCCGTCCTATTATAGTGTTTTGGGTCAGGAGAAACTCTCTTCAGCTTCGGTTTGTACTGCAGTGAAAGATAAAAAAGTCACTCACAACATTTTTTCAATTTAGTGACAACTTCTCTTTTTACAACAAATTGCTTCTTTTTTATGAACTCAAACTTCTTCTTCAAACTTTCTTTTTTCTATTGATAAAGTAATTGTGGAAATTAAACGGTAACTTTGTGACATATTTTAAACGTAATAATAAACAAAAATGTTTATTTACTAAAGTGTTTACTAAAATGTTTATTTCTGCAAGCCGAAGTCATCATCTGATGCTAAAACATTTTTTTTAGTCTATATTTCAACCCTTTTCTGGGGCCTAACTCTTGAACAGAATTTCACTGGACAAGCATTGCAGAAATGTCAAACCTTATTCCAAAAATTTAGGTTCAAAAAATTTTTTGGTGACAGTAATGTAATGCCAATCCGGCGAAATTCGGTTCGGGAGGCAGGGGCCAGGTCTGAGCATAGCTAACTGGAAGGTGTGTCGTAAAGGAAGTGAATAATTACCTGTGCATATACTAGATAGAGTCCGCTCTCCTTGACAGTGACGAAGTTGTTGTTCAGCTCGATCTTGGTTTCGCTGTTTGGCGTCGAGATGTCAGAGTCCCGAACCCAAGGCCCGACAAACGCTGTGAACAAAATAATGCTGTTTTAATTTGCCTACCAACCTTTTTAAGTATAAAAAAGACATAAAAATTGGTTAAAGAAATTTGAATTTGCGAAAACAATCTCCAAAAGGAATGCGTTTGAGAAATTGTACATATCTCACCTTACATAATCTATATTCTATACTTATGCTCGTTTGTCTCAACCTGCAATGCATGGATTCGATTTAATTGAATTATGTTTGTGATTTTGCGAATCAAGTATCGTAAGTCTGAAAATATCCTGCTGTATACGAGTATCTTAAAAATGAAGTTCACGCGGCGGAAAGCTAGTACTGTTATAAAGAAAAAAGATTTTATTGTTTGCTTGTATTGAATAGGCTTCGAAACTACTGGACCGATTTTGAAATTGTTTAACCAATGTAAAGCTAGATTATCAGCGAGTAACATAGGCTATAAATAAATAAATATCTGGGACAATTTACACCAAGATCATCTGACCCCAAACTAAGCAGAGCTTGTACTATGGGTGTCAGAGACTGATAAACATACCTAAATATTGCTAAATACATACTTAAATAGATAATAACACCCAGACACACAACAAACACAAATGTTCGTCACAGAAATGTTTGTCATGGGTGGGGATCGAACCCGCGACCTCCGGTGCTAAAGGCAGGATCGCTGCCATTGCACCAACAGGCCAGTCAAAGCAGCTAAGCAGCTATATTTATTTTTTAGGCTATATTTTACCAGGAGAGATAGCACAGAATAAATAAATAAAAAGTCTAGGCAGGCGAAGCCGCTGAAGGACAGGTAGTAACCATTCTTTGGGGTAAATGCATTATTCGTTAAGACCTAACAAGTACATGCAAACGAAATAAACGAGCTAGTTAAAGTTGTTTTTAAGTTAAATAAGACCCCTGTACAAGGAAAGTGGCGAAAACTAGCGCAGCGATATCTAAGAATAAATGCGATTTCAACTAAAGCGCTGCTCTGAAATGTGTTAGAAATGAACTAACTTGAGCTTTGTTCAAAGCTAATTTTAGATTAGTTATTTTTGAATTCAGTCCTTCTTTTTGTGCATGTACATGCATTCCTGAAACCTGGAAGTGTTTTATTGCAATCTTTTTCGCATTTCGGCGAGTTTTTAAATATATTTTTGGACGAAAACGTGATCCATTGCTGGCTTTAAAATTATTCCGCTCGGCTTTTGTTTTATAGGAATATACCTGCTTTTGCAAGACACCAAAAAAAGATAGATTATCTTCACAATGCAGCGAACTAACCATTTGCCTAGGGGTCCCTGCCAGGAAAGGTAACCTTCGGGAATTAAAGGTGAAGGCCTACCCAGGTTTGTGTTTTAAAACTTGGTTGAAACATTTCATAATAAATAACGTCAGATGATTTTAGCATTCACTATGATTCATTTCAAAACATGTTATGAAGTTAAAACCTACAGTTGTGTGTAGGTCAGTGAAAGCCGAAACGCACCGCCTTTCTTTCAAACATCCTTGATGATTAATAAAACAAATACCAAATACGTACGCGTTAATTTATTCAATAAGTACTCATAAATGCCGTTATGGGATAATAAACTGACGTGCCCTCTATTCAGTGTTACAGAAATTATTTGATGAAATACCTATATTATGGGACTACCAAACTAGGTACGTATGAGACGGGGGGTGGTTAATCTTTGGTCTATGGTTCAGCGATTTATTAAAATTATGGTACTCCAACCAATCATATAGGACATAATTGACCATGTCACCGATCCTGCCTTTAGCACCAGTGGTCTTGGGTTCAATCCCCACCCATGACAAACATTTATGTGACGGCCATTTGTGTTTGTTGTGTGTCTTGGTGTTCATTATCTATTGAAGTATGTATTTAGAAATATTTATCAAACTAAGTATGTTTATCAGTCTCTGACGCCCATAGTAGAAGCTCTGCTTAGTTTGGGGTCAGATGATCTTGGTGTAAATTGTCCCAGATATTTATTTATAATGTAGGTATGTTTATTAGACACACATTGTGTACGTGGGTACGTCTTAAGGTGACCTAATCTACCTTCAAAATCAGTACTTATACTGCTTATGAAATCAGTACTCATAAAGCAATTATGGCCTGGATATCAATACGATCAATAGTATCAATGTTTAATTTACTTAGTTATTAATTGACTCAGGTTAAGTGCGCCTTACTGTCTCATTGTCAATACGATTAAGGTATTGTCATACCTACTTTAAGTGGATGAGTTTTGAGATCATAGATATTGTTGAAGATAATTATTATAATTAGGTTTAAGTAAAGTATGTAGGTGAAACAATCTCTGCTAAGCTACCTAGTAATGCATACGTACATGTTACCATTTGGTAGTTTAGAAAGAGGGTTTATGAAAATATTAAATGATGGGAAACTCCAGGGGTGGACGCTTTTAACAGCAACGAAACTAAACCGATAAATTTCCTTCATCAACTAGTTGATTAAGCAGTTGTTTTCGTCAACTAGTTAACGTGCCAACTGTATAAGTTAAGAGTTAGGAGAGGGTCGTTGACGTTTTTTATCTTTGATGAACCTAGCTAGACTGTTGAATCGTTTTCGTTTGCACTGTACGTTCTTAAATCTAGCTGATCGTTGCATTGCAATGCGGTGCGGCTGTGGGTGGTTTATACAGGATGCTTAATAATAGATACGGTTTTCGGATGTAAAAAACTTAATATATTATCAAATTAAATTATCAACCTATTTAGACGTTGGCTTCTAGGTAACTATAGAAATATGCTTTCTTTTTAAGTGACTTTTTAAGTTTGCCGTAGTCGACCTATACCTACGATATTTTTTCTTTGCACACATTACATGTAGCTTTTTGACTACTAGCGTCTTTTTTTAAATGATGCCACCATTCACTTCTCCCCGACATTTTTAATAACTACTATATACACGTAGCAATAATTACACTATACTTAGAAGTTTCTATAATTACACGTAAACAATGAACTAACTTTTAATTAACTAACAATATACAATACTATTATATTAATAACTTTTAACTATCCCGCGTTCTTGCAATTTGCTATAGACTTGATAAGGCATTTTAACAGAACCAAAACATCGCATCCACACGCATTCATAAACTGGTTTAAACCACCCAAGCTGCGCAACAAGTGCAATGCGCAGATCGATATTGCTCTCTCTTTCGCGCCCACGAAAATAAACTATGTGCATCTTGCTTCCCTAGACTTACAACTTTATTTGAGCAACTGAAATTACAACTTACATTTACAATTTACCACTTACAGAATTAGTGTTCACTTTCATTCGACTACCGTGGAAGTTTGGTAACGGAAGACGTGATCAAACGATAGTTGTATTTAACGGCTACGTTAAGGACTCGTTGATGCTGTTTATAATATTAACGCATGGACTTTCAGGTTTGGTCGTTTATGAATTCAACTAGTTAATGAATCAGCGGTCAACCGCAGACGCGTTGATTGTACTGCGACGGTCAATTTAACTAGTTCGCTTATTCAACGCCCATGCCTAAACTACTCTATACAATATGTGCATTTTTATTTTTAGCATTTAACTATGTACTATTTTCTACACAAAGATAGAAAATAGGACTCAAACTGGTTTTGAACTCGCAACCTTCCACAATCCGGGTGGCTGCTCTTCCTTTCCGGGTGTATTGTGGAAGGTCGCGGGTTCAGGTCCTAGGATCATATCGTTTTTTTCTAGTTTTTATCTTTACTTTCTTTTTACGAGTTGTACCAGAGAAGACATATTTTATTATTCTAAGATAGTGACTTCAATATTAGTACATTAAATATGTCTTCAAATGGAACCAATTCCGAAATGCGGGCCAAAACCCTAATCTACAACCGAGAAAAGGCAAAAAATATTTCCCACCCTGTATCATTTCAACAATGCACTTAAGTTTAAAATAAGAATTTGCCTATGCTGTCTGGTCGTTTAATTGAAGACAACTTTAATTAATCGTTATTATAGCGCACACAACTTAAATCATAGAGTAGTGTGTGTGTGTCAAAATCATTCTATTTAAATGAAGAAAATGCTGAGCCACCTAATCAGAGCCCTAAAGCTTCAAGTTAAGGTCGAAATTTCGTAAAACTTATTCTATACTTGCGTGGAATACAAATATCTCGGCATGTAGCCATACATACATCCTGCGAATGGCACTAGTATGTACACATAAATTATCATATTAATCACATATTTGTGAAACAGTCATCTGGCCTGACAACACAACCACATAGTATGTATCTAGAATTTTAATTATAGTTCTATAAACTAAGAAACAGAGAAAGATACTCAATTAGGGATAAGGGTTTTTGGGAGCATTGTATATTTTGAAATTATTTAGAAACTAAACTAAAAGTTCTGCAAATTTTTTTTACAGGTGATTATTTAAACTGTAGGCAAAATGATATGGCATCCTCAGTAGGTGATGTACAAACAAAAAAAAAACTATTGCTCAGACAGTATCCAACTATCCACACAACTCTATGCAGTATAATGTAAGTATTCCTCGCAGTTGTATAAATAATCAATTGTATGTTTCTGGGCAGGTGACAATATTTCTAGTAAGTTTAACTGGTTATTTAAATTAACTTAGGAGTCTAGACTTACAAAATATCAAGGTTGGTAAAATAAGAAAATTATCATTTGTTGAGTTTTTTCCAAACTAAGTGATCAGAGTAGTGACCACAACAAGTGCACATACTTGAAATTTCATTAGCAATTCAAAACTATGTAATACACAATCAAATTACTTACATTGAGAGCCCATGTTCACCTCCCGCATTGCACCATTGAATTGAACCACTAGAAGTTCTGAAATAAGATTTCAACTATGATTGATAGGAATATATTTTTTTTAATTTGATAGCAGAAAAAGATAATCCCAGTCAGTTTTTAAAGTAGGTTTTATTGATTGATTGATAGTTAGTTAAACTAGTTCTTTATATCAATATTTTACTTCAAAAATGAACAAAAAGGCATTTAACTTTACCTTTATTAACTAGACCTAAATCCTGGTCTGGTAGGTTTTCCTTTCTAAGACTTTTTTTGCTTGAATCTACAAGTAGCATATCATCCCCAAGATCTTCTACAAAATACCTCTTTGGGTTCAGAATTACTTGATTATCTTTGGGACCATCCATCCTTGGCTGACGGACATCATCAACTTGCAATGGTTTATGGAATGACACCAGAGGACTGGCCTGACTCTTATCCTGGCCCAGACTTTGCAGGAAGAACTGGTCTTTTATCAAATCCAGTTGCTTTCTCATGGCAATCATCTCGTTCCAGTAGTAGAATGCCACTGAGCAACTCAACAGCATACAAATTATACTGAACAAAAAGTTTAGTATGAACAGTAGTCTTATTTTCTTGGAAGACGCTACAGAGAACGTTGTATTTATGTGAACGCCGAGGTCGGCCGGTTTCTCTACAATAAAAAAAATAAAAACACGTTTACAAACTATGAACCAATAAACATAATTTCTAAAATAGTTAACAGCGTTATTTGTTATATCACCTGTTTTCAGATGTATGACAGTTCCATCAGATGAATTTAATTTAGTAGTATTTTTGCCGGTATTCAAAAAAATATTTGCCGCACCTGTCGAATTCAATGGGACACCTTCGCACATGTGTATTTTTCTTTCGCCGTCCATTATAAATATATAAATTGCTCGTAGTACGCTGTACTACTACGATTCATACAATCATTAGCGTAGCGTAGGCGTCGTCGTCTAAACAAAGGAAGTAAGCTTTTAAAAACTTCTAACTGTTCGCATTGCAGCTGATAAAAATGCCACACACACAGTCACTGTTGTTCACCGTTTTACACACTTAATTTTCAGTCTATTTGCATTGATGGTCCATTGAATTATCTGTAGAATTCTGAAATACTACGTTCACATTTTGTGTCCTTAATTCCAAAAAACAAGTTCCAAATAAAAATAAACAAAAAGCAACAAAACACAAGGGAAACTTTTTTCGTTCGTTCAACCTCGTTTGCCAATCAAGAGCTCGCGCACGGCTTGACCGCTACCGTCTTTGCGCGCCAAATTCGAACTGCACACAGAGCGGAGGCACGCGCGTTGCGGAATGTTAACCGCGATAGCGGACAAAGCAGAGTGGCAGGGCAGGCAGACTTACGCGAATGGCCTGTGCCGCGGGGATGCACAATAGCTTTGCAAATTACGGTACCGCGCCTTACTTAAAGTGTTACTATCGTTGTTTGGTATTAGTAAAGCGAACACTGCAAATTTTTTGAAGTTGACGAATTTAGATCGCAAATTTTCATAATAAAAAAAATTCGTCATCTAGGTTTTTAGGAATTCACGCTTCGACTTCTTGAAATGACACGACCGACATGAGAAATGTACCGTAACACCTAACGAAAAAAAAAACAATCATAAATACTAAATTTAAAATTTCTGGCTTCTTGACCTTCTTGTCGTATTGCCTATAACCCCATATTTTTTATACTTAATATCTGCCCCGAGTCATTTCAAGGTAATAACACTCGTGTTAATTTTTGCTATCAGTATTAGTCGCATTGATATTACGCTATTACGCTTTGCTGAGCGTATATTTCCACGTGCCAGATAATACCTAGATATTCCAGATATTCAGAAACTAACAGATGATTATCAAATCCTAATCGAAACAGCGACTTTTTGCTCAGAAGCGCCGGTTTTAAACCACTGCGCTAAACGGGTCCTCAAGAAAATAACACGCTATAAAAATATTTTAATACAAGAGCTTTTCATTTTAAGCACAAACAGGTACATTCGTTTTTTAAAACACTGTTGTAACTTATGAACACAAAAATTTTGACCTCAACAGGCTCAACCGGAATATTTTGCTGTATGTAGGTAGGTGTGCATCTTAGAATAATGCGTGCATAGTTTTTAAAGTTTTTCAAAGAGTCGCGCGCCGGAGCGCATATTGTAAGATTTTTCTTTTTAATATTGTGTAGCAGGCCTAAACAATCTATCTGTTTGCCTGCATAGACTGCCTACATTTCACTTTTTATCGGTGATTGTATGACCTCCTGATAAACTAAATTTGACGATCGCCATATGAACACATTTTTTTATCTCGACGCCTACCTAACGGTATGTAGGTTACTATTACGTCTGCTATTTATCGCAGTGTTTGGCAAAATTAAAGTTGGATTGACTGTAAAATTACAGTCAACCCAACTTTAATTAGCTATTTCATTAGTATCCCCCTGGAGATTTTTGTAATTTTACAAAAAGCTCTAAGGGGATACTAATGAAATACCTAACTAGAACAAGACAACAATAATTTCAAGTGTGCTGTTAACTGAAAACTCGTGTTATATCTTTAAGTTTAAAGTCTGGTATTTTACGTTTGGAACCAAGAACTAAGTACCTACTAATATTACGAGTAGTTAAATTAGTCAACGATCCGGCTGTGAGGACATTGATGGGAAGTCCCCTAATAATGCATAACATGCATAATATGTTATGGAATTCCGATAATTAAAAACAACTCTTCTTTTATTAGTACAGGTACTTAGTACAAAATAACATTATCAAGACCTCTTATCTTTGGATGATCGAGATAGGAAGTTAAAATCCCTTCATTGTCATTCCGATAATTTTATAAAACAACTAGGTAAGTAGTCAGTGACTTTGTCCACCAGTTCAGGAGACTTTATTAACCGGTTGTTTATTTATTTATTTATGGAAACCACTACAAATAGCGGACTTAATGCCCGAAAGCATTTACTACCAGTCAACCGCAAGGTTTAACAGGGAACGATGGTAGTTTGGGCTGTGCAACGTACAAGAAATGATACAACGGTAAGGCAAGGCAGTGTTAATTATCTTAAGTATTAATAAAATATATGCATATATGCATACAGATTTGCGATATTAGATTAGCTTACATAGTTACTACCTCATATCCTTAGTATGCCATATCGTTTTTGTAAGTCTTTTAATAATCACCCGGTAAACATACATACATCACACACATACATACATCACACACATGCATACATCACACACATGCATACATCACACACATACATACATTACACACATGCATACATCACACACATCCATACATCACACACATCCATACATCACCCACATACATCTTTATTGATGATATTAATCTATCTTTATAAACAAACGTAATATCGTTCGATCGATCGACTGTACATAATCGTAATAAAGTTTTTGAACATAGGTTTTTAACAAAACTAACGCTCCACAAAATTCTTTCACTGCTATGTGGGAGCACTATTCTAACTAACCTTAGGCTAGTCTTTACTTACATAGTTGCAAATGTTTCATGTCTCGCATTATTAACAAATAGACTTTGTAGAGTAAGATCCGGTAGGAAATGTGAGGGACGTGCTTACCATACACTTTACAGATTGCCTAATCTGAACACCTTGAAGTTTGATATGCTCATCCTCCAAGAACTGGTGCCTTCTCAGCAGACATACGTCATTTGTTCGGTGTTTTCAATTAGTATACATTTAATTAATTCAAGGTATTCAAGTCAGTCGATGTACATTGGTTTTTAATCTTTGTAATAGCGCCTCACGTGAACAAATTAGCTACAAGAAAAAAAACATAGGTACTTACTTCGATTATTAAATAGTTAGAAGACAAATTTTTACTACTGGTAATCGTAACAAAGTTACGTCGTTAAAAACGAGTCGGAGCGTAGTAAATATTTCCTTAAAATTTGAATTAATGAGCAATGATTCGGATATGCAATTAGTAATTTATCATTAGAACTGAAGTATTAAGAATTATTTTACTAATTATTTTTTAATGAATACTTACCTATTTGTATAAGCGAGTCAACTAACAAACAATTTTTGTCTTTTGGGGATTTATTTATTTCAACAACTTACTACTTACATAGCATTGTAATCCATAACATAAAATCATATCATTCATGACATACAACGTCTGTAAGATTCATGATTTTTAAACGTTACGAAGGGTAATTCATAATTCATTTATTGCATATCACATTGCTTATCAAAGGTGACAAAGAAAGTATACGGTCTACATGTGAAAATGGGTAAATTTTCCTTACCGAACGTGCAAGGAATCCGTTTTCACAATTTAGTGAAACATGTTTGCTTTATTTTTATTTTTTACTGTGAAAGTACCTATAATTCATTAGTTTCTGAAAGCGACCAAATGGTCAAATGGGTTCAAATGAAGGCAAACGATTGTAAGAATCACTGTTTAGATAGCCACCTGCAGCCCAGCCAGACACTCTGGAAATCTATGGCTAGGCCTATATATATATTCTTATGTTCAACAGTTAACGACTATGGTTGCGCTCGGCAATAATAATTATCTTTTATCACTTAACATCTACAAGATACTGTCATTAAAGAAACTAGTTTGGTTGACTTAATTAATTGAATTTCGATTCACGCAAGATTAATAACATACTTTTTTTCTGGAGCAGTCCTACATAGGGGTCCTACAGTCTATGATCTACATAACACTCCTCGTCGTAGTTAGGTAAAAACATTCTGATTCACACAAAACTTGAGTATGTAGTTAGTGCCTATAAAATTCTGTACCTATAGATAGGTAATTGCCGCGATGGCATGCGTTGCCAGCTGCCGATGTCCCGACCTCCAGAGCTGTCTTCCAAGTAGGTACCAGGACTAATTTAGCCGTCAGACTGCTAGCCCTATTTCGGCGCGCCGTGCTTCCAGATTCCATTCACTTTATAGACATGCGGACTAGCGTATGCGGCGAAAATAGACATGCACTTCGCGAAAACGCTACTCGCATGCCTTTTCATCTTATTTAGATATATAGGTCTTAGCTTGGCTAGATAGAATGCATCTAATCCAAAGAATAAAAGAGAGTTCCGTTAAAACCGACAACAGTTGAAGTCTAGCTCGAACAAGAAAACGAGCAACCGAGTTGAGAACCTCCTCCGTATTTTTGATGCCGATTAATATCCTGCGTATATTAACCTGCGTGTATTAAATCAGCCATCTCATCAGGGTCTGTAGCGAAGTGAATGATTTGAACAGTACATGTTTCCTGCCTTCTTCCCTTTTCCTCTTTGAGCTCTCGGCGATAATCATTCATTCCTTAATGTTAAGACTACCCATTTTATTCCGTAGCAGTAACGATCAGCTGGCATCAAATCCTGATTATTCGACATTAAATAATTACAATTACCTAGATGATGACTGTCTGCTTGCTTGTGAAAGTAATCGGATCTTTGTAGTGAGTCACAAAAAAGCGGTCTTCGCTCCCTGATTCACGCACTTGCATTGTTTTGTAAAGTGCTGCGAGAGCGCATAATAAATCTTTGTTTTAATTTCATAAGTAAAGTAAATTAGTGAATGATGATGCACGATAGCGATTACAAGAACCTACTTTCGCCATCTTTTCATGTTGAGGAGACCATCAGTAGCCTAGTCACTTTTAATTATTGAAGCGGTAGCATTTTTCACGCGATTATTTCATCGTATTGGGATCAAGCGTTTGGTGATTATTTTAATTTTATTGTAGCTAATAACAAGTGTTTGCCCTGAAAACTTACTAAATCCAATACTATAAAGACATACTAAGCATTTTAAATAAAAGTAGGTGAGTATTTTACCTGTTGACGACCCATTTAGCGCGGCGTGCCTCTGCACCAGTCTAGGTGCAATGGGTCTCGGGTTCGATTACTGCATTGGCATTCAAAATATCTGTTGATGATAGTATGTTAGAGTATAGACAATTTGATAGCAAACTCAGCGTGGGCCGCGGGTCACGTGTGACCCACGCAGAATATTGGTCGGTAATCTGTGGAGGAGTTTCAGTAGTTACTTAAGCAATCTTGGGGCTATTCGTGATAATAGTGATGAATAGGAATCAAATAAGAAAATACTTCACACTTTCCTTAGCTCTGATAGAGTACGGTTTGCTTGGATTCGCTTGGAAATAGTCGTGGTACAGAAAAGTTCTACAAATATGTCGTCACAGTTCACATATCAAAGGGCCTTACACAGGCTTTCTTATAAAATTTGCTGAGACTTCGCCATACCATTATCAGGACACTATCTCCATCTTCCAATTCCAAGTGCAAAATTATGGAATTCTTTGATCTTGGAGCTTTTTCGAACATTGATTAAAACTTTTAATTTATTCCCTCATAGACTTTCTACCTATTTAAAGTTAAAATTATTTAAAAAGTTGTACTAACTACTAACTAAACCAATACAATGGAGGTAATTTTGCAACTACTTCGTAACGCTGAAAGTCTAGCCTCCATCAAAAGTTAACAACAATATCGGTGTTATTTTTACGGCATAGCATACTCAGAACGCTAAATAAACATGTACTAAAGTCACGGGGTACTGTGGGATTATAAAAAAGGCCACATAGCTGCCTTCTTATCTTATCTCAATTGACATTGAAGATCGCGACTGGAATCCGGTAGCGGTTCCGCTAAAGAATTGTTTGAGCGAATACGAGCCGCGCCATTGGCCTACATCGCCATAACGTTTTGTTTGTACATTCGTCTATGCAGCCACAGATAATTATGATATGTCTAGCCACGTGGGATGTGGGCTAAATGGGACCAAATTCTGACGCCGAAAGTGGAACGTACTTGTAGTTCGTTGATTTACTATTTTGTAGCCGAGAACTTGACCGCTTTCCACGCTTTTTTTTCAAGGTCAAGTTGTTTTGTAAACTTAATTGTGTACGTAGAGAAAAAGAAATAATTTTACCTACTTACTGATTTAAACACGTTATTGGCAAACTTTTGTATATACTTACTTACAGTAGACAAATTGCAGGCATTCATATTGAGATCGTCAGTACAAAACAAAAATGGAAAATAAATTACCAGCAAACAATAAAATTAGGAAACATAATAAAATACAAGAAACACAGTCGAATAGGTAGTGTTACGCCAATCAACATTAAGAACAAGCTTAGGGCTCACTTCCTGCAGCAATGTTGGAGAGATGAGACTTAGGCTTGGTTAATTGATGTTACACGAGTAATTTATGACTAATGTTAATTGTTTATAGTATATCGACGCAGAAGGCAGCATCATTACAAACCTTAGTGGTTTATCAAATGCTGTATCACATGTAATTATATTGTACTTTTTTATGTTGGTAAAAAAAAAGGTAATTAAATACCTAAAATCTCACACAAAATATATCAAAATAATTAAATAGAGCGATGTCAAATAATCAAAATGAAATAAAACAATGTCAAACCCTTAGGAATTAAATAAGAAGTTTTAGAAAAGAAGTGTTAGAAATGAAAATAAAACAATATCAAAATAATAAACGATATAAAAATATATAGAGAAATAAAAAGTCATAGTTAAAATAATGTCACAGTTAAAATTGTTTTGCAATAAACTCTTTTATGGAGTAAAATGGGCTATCCAGTAGTTAAAAGGTTTCTCAGTCGACGCCCAAATGCTTCGTCAGACGGTTAATTTTTTAGCATATTAGATGTGACCGCTGTTGCCTACGACACGCGCATTCCTTTGACACTCAAATTACGGAACGTTGGGGTCACTACGAGAACCATGTGTAGTAAACATGCAATACTACACGTTGGGCACAGGTATCTCAGCTCACGTATTTTATAATTACCAAACGGTAGCATTTTTTCAATTATGAGTAAGTAGGTATGACTCATTTGAAAGAAGTTGAATGAACCGATGAACCCGAAACGTGAGCACCTAAAGTATAATATTACTCACGGATTTACAATGAACTGCGGTTTGTGACGTCCTTTGGAATATTGTAAATACGGGATACACTTTCGTGAAAAACATACCGCAAAAGAAAATATGTTTACCGCTACGGCGACCCGCCAATAATTTAAATCTCCAACTACAGGTTCAGTCAGAACAGTCAGTCTTTACTTTATAAAAATCTTAAAATGGAAGTCAATTGAGAAAATCAAATTTTCACTTAAGTATTTACTTTGGCATATCGTTTTTGTAGGTCTTTTGATAATAATAGGGTCACATATGATACGAGTTTAACTGGCTTAGTACTTATTCAATTTTTTTATGGAAGTGTGAAAATCATACCCTATACTGCGGACGTAGTACGATCGGGGAAATGTGGAGAAAAACTCGTTGGATAAGTAAATAAATAATTATATTTGCAAGCAAACGTTACGTGACAAAGAGATAAATTATGATTTAACTGATGTGAAAACAAAGAAAAGAATGAATGTGAATTTGACAGTTAAAAATAAATACGGCTTTATGGAAATGAGTTCGGTTTCCAAACCCTGAATAGAACTTACCCAAGGTGACCCAAATGCGTATTTTACGTTTTCTTAGGACTGCCACTACATCACTGTAAATATGGTAATTGTTTTTAGTAACAAACAGTAGTACCTACCTATCTGACTTCAGCAGCAGGCACCAATTATTACTTTGAAATTACCTAAAAATCCTGTCCAATTAAAAGTTTTTGAACCTGTACTTACTGCTGAGCTTTTTTGCTCGCTTTTTATCGGTATAAAGTACTTCTAAAACCGATTTAAAATATTACGTATATCGACGGACGTTGAAACACAAGGTTTACAAAATAAGTAAAATGTAATTTCAAAGATATGTACGTAATCTGATGTAGACTTAATTTTTTTCTCTCGTTTTTTTATTCACGAGAATGATGTTCTGGGTGCAACTTGAATGATATCCTAGGGCTTCTCACCTATGCTTACTTTTCAAGAGTATACTCGTAAGTACCTCCTTAAGTTCGTACTGTCTATTGAATCCTTATGGTTAACTGTAACCATAAACGCTTGTATACGTTTCCATTTTAATTTTTAGGCATTAAAATACAAAAGACATGTTATTTCTCTTTTAACCCGTTATTTCTCTCTAATTTCGGCGCGCGATCTATAGTCGTCCTGAAAGCAGGTCGACCGTTATCGACACGATTTCGACTCCTTGCAATATCCTCTGGTGTGGTGAAAGTTTCTTCCGAGAAAAAATCTTAAGTACCTAACTAGGATTTGATGGCCTGTTTAGCACACTCTCAAATTTCAACCACCACGTTCATAATAACCATGTTAAGAGTGAGTGTAATGATTTAAAGTGCTGGTTGTAACGCAGAGTGTCAAGGTTCTTTTGTTTGACACAAAATATTCATAGTGGTTTTGGTTTCGGGTGTTTTGGGTTCCTTAATTGTTTCTGGTTTTCATAACAAAAGTGAGAAGGTAACGATCTTAGGGAGTACAATACTGAACAGGTATTAATAGTATTGAACCAAATTCATACTTCACGGAACTTTGATAGTTCCCATTTTTGAATTTGTCAGGTACAATCATTTATTTTACAGTCTAATCAGCAGCCACTGGTAGCAGCACGTTACCTTCTATTCTTTCAACAAAGTTATGCGTGGGTGATAATCTGGTTACCGAGGAAAATTTTTGGTGATAAACGACTGTGGCACTTGTGGCAGTCGCACTAGGTGTGCCATTGTGATCATAAAAATGCCAGACTAATTTATTTCAGTCACACTATGCATACCCATTTAAAAAAAACCGGCCAAGTGCGAGTCGGACTCGCGCATCAAGGGGTTCCGTACGAACCTGTAGGTATATTTATTAAAAATATTTTTATTAAATGATGTAGGTAACTAAAAATTTACGGATTTCGCAATTTTTCCTTCATCTGTACTATAAGACGTTGCTTCCTACCAAATTTCAAGATTCTGAGTTCACGGTAAGTACCCTGTAGGTTTTGATTCCCTTGCAAGTGTCGAAAATTTGCGGAAATTTGCGGGATAAACGGCTGTATGTTTTGATTGCGTTGGCTTAGAAGTTTGATTTTTTCAGGGGACAGTAGACTTGAGTATTTGATATAAATTCCAGCTTGATATCTCCTCGCGTTCCTAAGACAAAGGGTCTTGACAGACAGACAGATGGACAACGAAGTGATCCTATAAGGGTACCGTTTTTTCCTTTCGAGGTACAGAACCTTAAAAATAAGCAAACAAGACATGGGTATTTTATTAGAAGAGTAGGTATTGTTATTTTCATAAAAAGGTGGACTCACAAAATATTTAAAAACAAACAAAAATATGCCTGCAAATTAATAAAAATTGTAAACAAAATACAAATTCAGTGACGTCGGTGGCCTAGTTTATTTCTTCTATTATTTATTTATTCGTTTGTAAACAGAAAAAGATTCCAATTGTACATTACAATGCATTGCAATTTGTAGTCAACATTCAATAGGTTAGGTGCAGCTGAATTGAACTCTAAAGGAGATATCTTCCAGTTCTGGGTCCTCCTGTTTAGGGATTTAACCTCCCTATGAAATAAAAATCAGTGCCTCATCTATCACTTTTATATTATGATCAATTTGCGCCAAAAAAAATTGTCAATAAAACACAGTTAGTCAAGAAATAGTGTTATAAGATTGATTCGGTTTAAGGACTAATTAGGCCCTATTTGTAATTAGTCAATTTCCATGTGTATACCAAAGATGCTGATGATTGAACAAGAAACAAACATCAGCGAACATTTCCCCTTACGTAATGTTTGTGTCCATTTGGAACACTTCCTCGAAAAGTTCAGCTAGGCAGGTAAATTATGTAACACCTAGATCAGCAGGTTTCCTATTTATCGATTTTGTTATTGACTTGACATTCGAGCCTGATATTGAGATTGTTTACGCATCTGCATCTGGGCCACTTTACAGCGTAATTCAAGTTAATTTTTTTTTGAGATATTTGAATACGTGTGGAAAATCAAATCACGCCATGTTGCTGCGATTGTTTAAGTGTAATGCACAACAATCATTCTTAGCTCGTAGTTACCTTTACTATAGCAAAATATTTATGTATTGTAGAAAGGTTTTCTTGTGATTTTGAAGAAGACACGTCGAAATGGTTTTGACAACTTTATTACAGACGACTTTACAGGTAGCAGAAATAATAACATAGGTTGAAAAAGATAATACAAAAATATATTTTACGTAACTATGTATGCACGCAGATATTTTAAGCAATGTTTGACTTATGGGCCAAAGGTACGTAAGATTAGTACATCTGTCCACACAAGTATACTAACTATTAACATAGGTTCGTAACTGAATACTTAGGTTTTCAGGATTCTGGGCCGTATGTACCTAGATAGGTTGCAAACGTCCACAGAAAACCTAAATTACACCAAGACCAAGTACCAAGTTCCAATGCCTAGTCGCAAGTCAGTCAGATTCTTCATGAATGATTTTTTTTTTTTTTGTATGGACGCCGCTGCTTGGCCTCGACGGCCTTAGCAGCTTCACCGGTCTGTAGGGTGAGCGCAGAAGGCTCTCAACCCTAATATTTAAAGTAGCAATATTTAAAGTAGCATCTTTTTTGTTTTTGTTGTATGGACGCCGCTGCTTGGCCTCGACGGCCTTAGCAGCTTCACCGGTCTGTAGGGTGAGCGCAGAAGGCTCTCAACCCTAATATTTAAAGTATCACTCTAAGGGCCCCCTTGTGGGGTAGAACCTCGACTCAGAGCGTTACTTGAGTCTAATCTGACATTTTGGGGAGAGAATCTACCCGGCACGTGCCGAAAAAGTAGCATCATAAATCCAGGGTCTCATACGTGAACGGGAAAACATAATGCTTGCGCGATCTAATGACGTATAACGCCATCTGTTGGTCACTAAGAGGAAACTTTTGTGAAACTATTAATACTGCTTTCGAATATTGATTGCTATGTTACAGTATATAAAATAATAAATTATTTCAGGCCTTTGATGCCTATAGATTGTTAATAACAGTTGACTTACTCGCTATGTTAGTAAATAAAGACAGAAAATGAAAAATGAAAACACAAAGTTTCACTCCTTCGCATGTCACATGCAAAGCGGTGAACCTTGCAAAATATGATGAGTCTAATTTCTCCGATACCATCCTCAGAATAGAGTTGGAGCTCCCTCGTATCCTTCTGATGATGGAAGAAGACTTTTTGCGCATTAAACCATAGAAGTCATTGGTACTGGCATCGGCAAACATGCCAGATACACTGCAGAAGCGTGTAAGCCCCAACAAGGATCTGAAGATATTATTATACAATACACGCAGGGCATTGTAGGCACGCTGGGTAAAGTTATGTCCAAGATATTTAAACTGACTTACACGGCCCAAGGGAACCCCGTTCAAAAATAGCGGGGGCACATTTTCAAGTCTCTTAATGTTACCCCTGAAGATGATGAATTCACTCTTTTTCTCATTGTAGCTTAGGTCGCGTGCTCCCGAATATAATCCTCACACTCTCGCAGAAGCTTTCTGAGGCCACCCTGCGATGGGCTGAGCAGCACCATGTCATCAGCATAACTGATATTATTAACACAGACATTAATAATAATTAATATTATTAATAATAATAATTTCGCTTAATAGCGAAGAGCCTCGACCAACACCTTGAGAGGCTCTCGCTCAGCGGTTGGGTCAAGGGTCAGATGCTGAAGGCGGTACTCCTGGACACGGCTCGCATTGTCAGGAGGTTCCTCTCTCTGCAGCCCTAACCACCGGTAAGTAGTCTGGGCCTTGCCTGCCCTGCTGCCGGCGGCACCCTAGGTTAAGGTTTTTATAGTATTTTTATGATTCATTGTTTTTATAACTTTAATTTAAGCTTAGGTTTTATAATTGTAATGATGTATTTTGTTTTTATAATTATAATTCATAAGTTGTTTTATCGTTGTGAATCTTTGTTTTATAGAAATACTGTACAAATTTTATATCAAAGTTTTATGTTAAATAAAGAGAATAATATTAAAAAAATATAATTCTATTATTATTATATTTAAGAAGGTAGGAATGTAATTACGTCATTAAATGACGTTACGTATGATGTAAATAAACAGACGTTTTTATTTTGCGTACGTTTGCTATTGCATTGCTAAATCATCAATAGTCAGGTGCCACATGGTTCTCACATAAAATAACACCTGTGGCACTAGTGCAAAATAACTAGTGCGAACTATAAACACAATTTCAAAGCAGCTATTTCATTTGAAGTTGACCAAGGATATATGCTTGCAGCCTGGATTAAATGGAATCAGGCTGAACTCGTCTCTACAATTCTGGATATCAGCAATAAAGTGGGTTCCACCGAAGCATCACCAACGGCCTGACCGCCCAGAAAGAGATGTTGACTCTATGTCATTTGTACACAGCGTGTCTATCCACCACAATTTTAAATAAACCTTCCTGTTGCTATGGTCTGCTGGAAAAATCTTTCTAGAGATAAGCTAACCTGTACTTTTGTAGCCCTTAATGTTTTCAATGTAATTATCTCTTTATTACGATATCATAACTCTTAGCAGGTTACCCAAAAACACTAAAGACAATTGAAGCAGCGGGATCCGAAACGATAATTAAGATTAGATTAAGACTAAAAGTCCTCATAAAAAGTTTATAGTAGGATCATTTCTCACACTCATCCCTGATCCCTAAATTGAGATTATTGAATGCAGCTGCTGCGGTTTCTGAGAATAGGTAATTACGAGAACTGCAATGGATGGGATGCGCAAAATATGGAAGAACCGAAACCTTACCAAGGCCACTAAAACCCCGCTAGAGACGTGGACGCTGCGAGAGATAGATAGGAAAAAGATCAACGCTCTGGAAATGTGGTGCAGGAGAAGGTTGCTCGGGGTATCATGGACCGGATTCCGCACTAATGCTGCTAATGCAACCATCCTCGCAGAACTACGCATCAAACAGCGCCCAGCAGCCCAAGTACAATCTCGCATCCTCAAGTTCTTCGGACACGTCTCTAGGCGGGATAAGGATTTAATCGAACGCTTCGTTATCCAAGGCAAAATTGAAGGCACCCGGCGGTGATCGCCCATTCGATGGACCGACTAAATCAAGTCTGCTGTGGGTGGCCCTTTGCATGAATGTTCCAAGATTACCGCTAACAGGCAGAAATGGCAAGAAATTGTAAAGGCGATCGCAACTGCCCGGAACACGACAAGTTCATGACGACCAAGACCGCTCTGGCAAGAGCATACCGACAAAGTAGTAGAAGTATAAATGCTCCTTCCTAATTCATAATTCCTTGCAATGTTCTGTCTCAATTTTTTTTAAATAAAGGACACAGATTACTTAAAAAAAAAAAATTACTTGCACATGAAGAAATACAGAAGTCACATTTTTTTTTTATTAAACTCCAAACTAAGCAGAGCTTGTAATATGGGTGTCAGAGACTGATAAACATACTTAAATATTTCTAAATACATACTTAAATAGATAATAACACTCAGACACACAACAAATACAAATGTTCGTCACACAAATATTTGTCATGGCATTAGCGTCCACAAGCCTGCAGTGTATTCTGTTCCAGATTTACGGTATATAATCAGATGAGGTTTCTTCCTAGGTTTGAAGTAATAACAATGGACCTATACCAATGGACAAAATGGACATTCTACCAATAATTACGCTGATTAGGTCTTTTATAAATAGTTTTGTCAGAATCATTTTAACGTTAATTACATTATCTATAATGCGTTGAGTAGCGGGTTTTTTTAAATTGGTGTGACAGCACCTTCACCACAATTAAAAGTTAAGTTTTGTCTCTCCCATGGAGGATTTCTAAAAAAGACAGGGCCTTATAAACAATTTTTAGCAGATCCTACATATTATATGGTCTTAAAAGTCTTTAGCATTTATCACCCGTCTCTAATTTGAATCCCTCAGACACGAGCGATTCAAAATGTTGGTGAAGAAAAATTAGACAAAGAAACATGTCGAGTGGCCTGCGTGTTGTATTGTAAGTGGTGTAAATATTTTTACGCGCGCAAGTAGGCTTTGTTTCCAACAGTACCACGTGTTGCACATATCCACTGCTTAGAAATCCGTAATTCGACCCTAAATTGCCTCTGAGTCACATCATTACCATTATATTTTCAATCACCTCATAATCGGATGTTGTGTTGTGGTGCTTGTTTTTAAGTGTTTTTTTTGTGCTAGACAATATTGGTGCTTATTTAGCTGGCGTTAAGTTTCCTTCTGTTTCAAGTGTCTTTCATTAGGTTTGTCGAGTTTCCTCGAAGGTAAGATGTGCAAATATTCGATTGTTTTGCTACTAGGAAAGTGCTGTATCACAACATTGGACGGTGCCAGGCAGTCTGCTAGTAGGTTAGATGAAGACGAGCACGTGTAAGGCTTCTTGTTTTGAACAACTATAGCAGATGTTGGGTTTCTTGGAACTTGTTGATGCTTCAACTTCATAACTGTTTGCAGTGGTTTATGGGGTCGTGGTATAAATACTTCTCAGGATAGATCAAAAAAAGACTTTATAAACATACGAAGGTTGAAATATAGACAGTAATAAGCCTATATACTTACTGTACCACTGCTGGGCAAAGTTATGGAGCATTGTAATCAAGTCACCGCTGAATTAACCACCACCACCACCACGTTTGCCGAAATGTCTGGTACTTCCCGAAGTCATAGAAAGCTAAAATTTGGTGATTCAACTAAGATTAGCACAAAAAAATCATTGGCTGACAAGCCGCCAAAATGCGAGCGACTAGCAATCGACTGGCGTTGCTAGTTAGAGAATAAGGTAGCCGTAACCGTATGTATTGAGAGGTTGGCTAGGGGCTGGGGGTCCTGTAAGGGGGTACCTACCTAAGCATCGGCTTTGGTAAGGCTTTGCAAAACCTTGCCATTGTATTTTAGTCGAAAAGGTTTCATCATAGGCTAATCCTCGTTTCTTTCGGTCATCCAGGTGACATTAGCCGATATTACAAACCAGTTTTTATTTTGTTAGTGACTTCGTCGCGTGGAATAGTTAGCTTTTTGAGTCTTTTTTCGTAATAAAAGGTAGGCCTATTTATTTATTTATTTATTCTTTATTGCACATTTATAAAATAGGTACAATTGGCGGACTCAATGCCTAGGGGCATCTACCAGCCAACCGCAAGGTTTAACAGAGAACATACGAATTTTGGGCAGTGCAACGTATGGAATTTGGTGCAAGAAAATACAAACCACAAATTTGTTACTTAACTAAAACTTTAAAACCTACTAATACTCAAACTAACAAATACCTAATACAACTTGTAAACTTAAATAAAAATAAATAAATATAAATATGCGCCAGACAACACACCTCTTGTGATGGTCTCGAAATAGGGATTGGTATCCCTGTGTTACGAGGTACCACACAAGGAAATAAGCTAGGGGCGTCTCCCAGCACACCCAGACCCGAGTCAATTCAGAAAAGATCGTTTCCTGAATTGACCCGACTGGGAATCGAACCCGGGACACTACGAAAGTCGAGGCGAGAAACCGTGCTACAGCGCACTACGCCAATCGTGTCGTCAAATAAATCACATAAATCATATAATATACTACATAAATACATATGAATTATATATACTTATCATGCCAACAAACATACCTATTTATATACATTTAAAATAAATATACTAATATAATATTGAATAATAATATTTATTATGAAATTAAATTAAATTGCCATTAAGAGAGTTAAACGTAGATGCCTGAATCTGAACTCAATGAAATGGTTGACTGAATCAGCGGCTTACTTAAAATGCTCACGCAACGACCTCTTCAGAGCAAGTTTGGAGTTAGATTTCTGAATGTTGCTTGGAAGAGAGTTCCAGAGCCGTATGGCAGACAGTCTGAAGGAGCTTGACATGTAGGAGGAAAAGAAAAGGGGTGTAAATAGAGCTAAAGTTTTACTTGAACGGAGATCTTTTTGATGAGACATACATAGGAGAGTAGAAAAAAATTGAAGCGGTAAAGCGCCCGCAGCGTCCAGGTTATCCTTCTGCTCATCTCCTTCACCTGCTGGCCCCAGCTCAGTGTGCTGTCCATGAAAAGACCAAGATTTTTGACGCATAATGAAAATGGTATCAAGTCGCTGTCCATCACTACCGCCTATGTGTAATTTCCAAGCTCTTAATCTATTTCTGTACCAAAATGTCATCAAAATGAGGTTCATGGTTTAGGTTTGAAAGCGTAACAGCGAGAGTTACTTTCACTATCATAATAAGAATATATTAAGTAGGGGTTAACAAAACTGCAGATGGACGAACCATTTTTATAGATATATGCTGAACAACAGTAGTGACTTTGTTTTGCTGCAGAGTAAGTTTGCTTTTTTTTTTGATAGCTTTTAAAACATCGTCGCACGTGTTCGTTCAGTTGCCTTATGAGGCTGATGACATCACAGGCCATACAGGGCGCAAGGCCGCAGCATCTGGCCCAAGGAAACGACTCGATCGCAGCCAAGGCTGAAATACTAGATGTTTGTGTGCCACATTTTCAATCAACATTGACGCATGTGCAGAAAAGAATGAAGAATAGTGTGTTTATTAACAATACAAGGAAGTAAATCAATATTTCGTTTTAATGGGGCTATTGCGTTTAATTGATCTTTAACATGCCTACTTTGCCTTATAATGCCCAGTATGTTTACCATGAGTTTACACCAATGAAAGCCAGAATGTCGCCAGAAATTTGTGAGGATGCGTTGCGAGGGATGTGTTTGTTAATAACCAATGGAATTACTTCATGTTTGTAAAGAACCAATAGAAGCTTTCATTCACCTAGCTTCGCGATTCTATTGGTTCTCAACAAACACATTTCCTCGCAACGCATCCTCGCACATCTCTGGTGGAAACGCACCCTAAACCGCGTTGACGTTTCCGTATGAGGCTTCGGTACAGCGCCAACCAGGGAGTCATGTGATATAAACTATCAAAGGATGTTAAACGCTGATATACAACACCTTTAAACAATACAACTACCTCGAAGGCGATCGAGATGGACAGCAAAGGCTCTCTTGGCCTGATGGACAGGAAGTTCTCTGTAGATCCGAAGACCCAGGGTATCACGCTCCTTTCTTGGGCTTCCTAACTTATATTGACGTTTCAGAATTTGTCAGAAGGTTTGATTGTGTCCACTCTGTGATGTGATGACAGACAATTATAGGGTTAGTCTTAAAAAGTTATTTATCTCATATTTCCTCGCGAATTAGACTTCATTAATTGTTTGACCTTTCAAATTAGTGGGCATCCCTTCTATGCAACGGGATCGTGAAATCTCTGTAAGGAACCGCGGATGGCGGGGCCGAGAGGGGTGAGGATTAAGGTAATGTAATCAGTTTTACTTTACATAAGGGCAAGCAACACAATCCCTTAGGCTGGGTTCAGGTTATTGGCGTGATTTGTTTACAAATACAAATGAGCCCTAAATATCTGCCTCATGCTTAAAACCACATAACATACCGCTATTTTTTGATTACATATTTAATTTCTACTCATATAGATAACAATGAACAATTTGCACTAATCATCACCAAGAAACATATGGGGATCCTGATCTTTCTATCCTTCTGTTCTGATACTGATCAGTGATCGATCAGCTGACGACAAAACTTTCAGGCGATATTATTGTCTGATTGCACCTCAGCATAAGGTTAAGTGGTTCATTTAATTATGAGTATACAAAGGCTCTTGAGGTAATGGTACTAATAATCGGTGAAGAAAATATTGATTTAGATATGGTAAGGAATGAAACAACTCGTTACCCACGAGACAGTGTGACGTGTCAAGCCAATAGACTTAATTTTATATTATATCGTAAAAATCAGCCTTTTATTCACAAGTACAAAAACAAAAGACGTAAGTAATCCATAGCTAAAAGAAAGATGTTGGTTGTGTCAATAGATTGACTAAATCTACGTACTTTAGAAATAAACCTTGCACAAGATTTTATTTTTATTTTTAATGGGTGACCCCCGTACCTTTTTCAGATTTGGGTTAGAAAAAAGGAAAAGACGCTATTATGAATTCCATCGAAATCGTTAATAAACAGAACCTTTATACCTATAGTACTTATTGGATATCCTCTTTTGTAATAATGCTCACAAAAGTTGAATAATATTAATTGTGTGATATAAACGCCTCCACGGGTGTACCTTTAATATAGTGATCCCTTGTTTCACAGACAGATTTTTCATAGAATTTCGGTTCACAGAAAATGTTTCATAGAATATTCGGTTCAAATATTTTCATTTCGAATATTATTGTTTCAATGACTAATTTACTTCATAGAATATTCAGTCCACATATTTTCATGTCAAATATTATTATTTCAACGACTATTTACTTCACAGAAATTTACTTAATTTATCAGACATTAGTTTAAAAAGTCCTTGTTGGATAGGTTAGGTTAGAACTGTAACTGTGCCAGAAGCGAATTTTCGGCGAATAAACTTAAGTGGCAAAAAAATTGTTCTTGATAATACTTCGTACAAAAGCCAAAGACTATGAGCAATAATAATACTTGATTTGATATTATATGACATGAATATTCTAAGAAATTAATTTTATTTGTTATAAAAATCTATAATTTATATTTCTTTGAAGTAACTACCTAACTATTCTGCGTATTGAATATTCGATGAATGATAATATGAGAAACAATTTATGTGAAACGAAATTCTATGAATCCATTTTCTATAAAACAGTGTCCAACCTTTAATGATAGTATATTTATATCGTTAGTTTTTAAAACAGTTATTAAAAGTCCTATTACTGAAAATGGTATGCTACCGTCTTAGCTGGCATTTGTACAGTATGTGTTATGGTATTATTAATTATTTCATTGCTTTGATCTTGAGATACTGTGAATGTTGGAGATGACGGAACATTCTTACAGGAGGTGAAAGAGCATTGTGATTTCTCATTAGTAAAAAAAATAGGAAATACCAAATTGTAGTGTATGACACCCCTCGCCTCATCATATCTAGTATTTAAGGTAGATCCTAAGGTAATGTATGTTAATAATAAATCAGACGTCGACGCAATAACATCTTTTATTAGTACTCCCGGGTCCCCACATTGCATGGCGACCTTGCCAGTGCTGCTCGTGGGGCAGCGCTAGGCCATGAAGTGAACAATTAGTGCATATAAGTGTTATAATTTGACAAAATGAAATGTAAAGACTGTACATTATGTCAAACGCTGAGACGTGGTGGACCAACTTCACCAGACCAGAGATGTGTTTTGGAAATGCTGGGCGCAGGGAGATGTTGGTGTCAGATGGTGAAGTGATGTGTTGGGAGCCGGGAGATGTTGGTGTCAATGGAGGACGCCGCAGAGCAAAGGAAACACCGGATTGCGCCCAAAGAACAGCAAATAAAGTAGACGTGCATTTATTTTAAATACTTAAATATATAAATGTGTTGACTATAACTATAATTAAACAAATGGAGCGGCCGCCCATGTAGCTTAGCGTTATACTTAAAGTTTAATTTTTCTAATGAAAATTAAATTAAATTATATGCTGTTTCGTTGATAAACTCGGATGGTGATTAATTATTACTTTATTGCTTTAAAAGTTGACTCACCACTGAGGATGCACAAGACCGCGCGAAGTGGGCCAAGAAAATAAGAAAGGCGGACCCTGGGACCCCACACACCAGTGTGGGTTCACAACCGGGATAGACCGCACGGATGATGATGATTTAAAAGTTCGTAAATTTAATTCAATTACTATGGAATAATGTCAAAAAAAAAACATTGGCATATGACGTGGAAGGACGCGCTTCAGGGCTAAACTTCTTACATTGTCCAAATGGATTGCCAGTGTTATCTTGGCACTTATTTTGGATGGACCGTCGATATATGATTCAGCGACATTATTAGATCTCCATCCCCCATGGCGTTTTAAAGTCATTATAGGTTCCTGAATCGGCCAGCAATGTAGCTGAAGTTCTTCTGAAACTTTGTCCTGTGTGAGAGTCAGCCTGTGGTAACCCTAAAACATGGCAATTTCTTTAGGCATTGAACCAAATTAGTTCACTCCGATGGGCTAGCTCGTATATACATTTACCTTTTTGGAAATTTTGGAAGAAGCGGTCAGTTTTTGCTTTTGTTGAACGTAGACCATCATATTTTTTCACTATTTCATAAAACGGGCCGTCAATAGTGAAAGATCGAGGAATTTCATTTTTAGTGTTGGTGATTTTGACTAATAGCATCTCGCCGTGATTCTCTATATCCTTTGTAGTGATGTGGTTTAATTTCTGACGTCTGCAAGCTCCGGTAATACCGATTATTAATGCAACCTGAAAAAGAATCGTACTTAGTTATTATGAAACCAACACACGAAACAGCATAATATAAATATTATATTATTAAATATAAAATAAGAATGTATAAAATAAGTATACGAACTGACCTTTGTCGCTAGAGATATTAGCTATCCGGAGCTTCTATTATGAACCTCTCAACTTCATTACTTGATAAAACCTTGGATTTCCGACTATTATAGCCGTCCTGGCGTCTCTTTGTTCAATTGGTGTAAGATTTAATGTCAATGCCATTTTTGGTTCGCACAGTATTTTTTAAAATAGAATAAGTATATGCACCAAAGGGAACTAGGCTTGTACTACTTATTTGCGAGTACACTGAAATAAGCCATGAACACATTTTCGAGGAAGGTTAGCATTTTTTCTAGTTTTCCATTGTATGAAACTTGCGACTACGGACTTGCGTAGGCTAGAATGTATTTACCTTTATTAGATTAAATCAAAAAGAGGATTTAATCTAAGTTATCTTCGGATTTCAATGGCAACAGGCTGTCACTAGCATTTTGCGCTTCAATTAGAATTTCTGTTGTATTTAGCTCTTCATTAATTAAAGTCGACATTTTTCAAAACAAAACAAAAACAAAACGCAGCTATGAATGAAAAAAAAAATGTGGAAGATACAGCAGCGATTTTATTTTCCCGCGCGCTGTATTAACTTATGCGCGCGCAGGTGCTAGTTATAGGCACACAAAGCCGCCAAAGGCAAACAGCCAAACACATTGTAATAAATTAGATATGAATATATGTATTTGTACCAAAAAAATATTGTAAATGTCGATAAAAACAAACAATTTGTTATTTATTGAATTATTAATCGGCCCTTAGTCAATATTTATTAAATTTTGACTAAGGGCCGATTTTTCAATGCTCAGATAATGAAATTTATCTGAAGACTAAAGTTTATTCGAAGGTTAACAAGATTTTTAATTTTTCAATGGTCAGATAAATGTTATCTGTTGAATAAAGCCGCGAACTGAGGAATAAAGTTATCTGCTTGTTGGGGGGCTGGATAAGATTTATCTACTTATGCGTTTTCTTTGACATTATGAGGATATGTGGTGGTGTCATTTGAGATTATTTTCATTTTGATAAGGAGTTTTGAAGTGTTATTAAAATCGCTAACTTTTTACCACAACTTTAGACAACAAAAAAGCTGAGGTTATTTTCCTTATACGTAAGTGTCATTTTGTCAATCATCAACTTTTGCCTTGTTTCATCCTAACATTGCAATGATTGTATAAGTGCATCTCGCTTGTGGTTAATCAGTGTGAAGTTAGCGATATAAGTACATAGATAAACGATAGATAGCTATTATTTGGATAAAAGACGATTGAAAAACTTAAAATATCTATTCGCTTGATAAATAGCCAGTTGATTTTATACTTCAGTTATCTATCCAGGGAATAAACTAAGAATTGAAAAATCGGGCCTAAGCCGTTTATTTATTCGCAAAAAGTTTGATACTGTTTTTTAAGACATTAAAACTCCTTGCTTATATTTTAAAAATATATAATGGAAAAGCACTATAGTTTGTCCAATTTAGGATGATAATTTTGACAGTTCACCACTATGAAGTATTGTATTTTTTACGGTAAAGTGTACCTACTACAGATAATATCGTACTTTATTGACGGGTACCGCCCACTTAGTGAAGTGTCTTGCAAACGAAAAGCAATAGAAAATATAAAATCGGTTGTGAAATAAAATCAATTTAACATTCAAACTTAAGATTAAGTGCGGCTAGCACAAAATTTTATTTTAATACAGTTTAACTTTGAATACTATTAAAGTTATTTGCAATTATATATCATACGATCATTCTTAAAAACATTGATTAAAAATTATAAAGATTTTGAACTTGAACTTAAATATTATTCGATGTTAATAATATGATTAGTTTTTCTAGTGATAATGACGATAATGAATATGAAAGTGATTTAGAGTGTGCAACTGTGCACCATAATATACGTAATAAATAACTTCAAATCCTAATATCTACCTTATTTAGTAGGTTCACTAATTTATTTTTATTTATTTAATTATCTCTTTTATTGCACATTAAAATATTCGAATAACATTTTCTTTGTTTATCTATTTAAACTAACAATTCCAAGTTCTATGAAATAATAAATCGAAAATCGAAAAGACTACTACCCTATCCCTATTGAAAGCTGTCAAAATTATCATCCTAAATTGGACAAACTTTAACTAACTAGTGCGATTACGTAAAGTAAAAAAGCACGCGTGTTTAATAAACTGCATTATGAACTTATGACTTGTGCAATAAGAGCCACTATACGAGCAAGTGTGTTGAAAAGATTTTAAATTAGATCCACCAAGATCAAAAATGAGCTTAAAACAATCTACCTGTGAGGACGATCTTGTACCTATTACCTGAGATGACAAATAATTTGAATTTGAACAATAACTGTGTATCGTTTAATCTCCTCTTTACTGGTTCAGCTAACTCTGCTCGTAAGTTTGAATGATTCAAAAAAAGTATTTTATAATTAAGTTGCTAATGGTACACTTTGCTCACAAGTTTCTCAAGGCGTTTTATTAGACACAAAGCATTGCGTGAATTTTAATAATGAGCGATGAATGATTCGCTTGTAAGCATTTCATCATAATGCCTTTTTAAAACCCGTGAGCAAAGTTTAACAATATGAATTTTTGTACCACCAAAAAGAAATTAGCCCCGATTTTCATGGTTCTAAGTTTGATCCCCAAGGGGGGCGTAGTATTTTTCCGCAGCTTTATGTAGCGCTGGTGGTGTGTTTGTTTGTATCGTTTCTCTGTGAAGGTACCTATGCTTGATCACTAAGAATCTACAATTCTACATGCCTTATTATGAGGGTCGGAGCACGTGCAGTCCGAGTAAGAATGAAAAAAAAGAAAGGACGCAAAATATTTCTACGGCTTTAAGCACTGGCAAAGACTCTGTCGTAGAGCGAGTGGTGCGGTTGTTCATGGCGCCAAACTAATCCATTTCTAACACGATTCCCCAGATGACATATTATTTACTTGTATAAAATAAAAATGCTTATTATTATGAAGATTTCATAGATCTATATTTCATTTTATGTTTAAAACAGATGTAGGTTCTTCATGTTTATAAGTTTTCGATGTTCCTCTTAGCGTTTTGAGTAGGTATTTCCAATGTAACTATGAGACTTACCTATTTTATATACGAATTTAATGGCAATTACTTGTTTTTATTTTATTCTTTCTCTTTAACAATGGAAAATATACTGCACATGGTTCGACCGCATGGTTCCTTGTGAACTCGGTAATGTCCAGTAAAATGGACGCAGATTTTTCAGGAAACTGAAATACCTAGGTAATTTTTTATGGTATTTTATTCTAGCGTCTCTTACAAGCCAAGAACCAAAATCTGTTACGAATCAAAAAAAACGTCGAATTAAGGGTTCAGGGCGATTTTTGTTTAAAATGACTTTTTTGGGGGTCGAATCCTCTAAAAATAATGGCAAAATCCACCAGCACCCTAGTAAAAAAAAATAAGACTTCAAGAGCTGTTAATTTCACTCTATCCTGATGCAAAGGCCGCCCAGTTATGGAAATGAACTTGTCAAGTTCATATCAAGTTCGTAGCGAGTTATCTGGCAATAACGCATTTTCTAGGCTGGATATTTACTGACTAAATTGCTCGCTTCCCTCAGTTTAGGGAATTTACTTGACTGGATATAAGCGATTTTTATATTGGCCCTAGGCACATCGAACATAACCAGGATGTAGCTGCTGCATTTAGCAATAAAAAACACGTTCGTAATTTGCAATGATTTCCCGGCAGAAATAGCTAACTATGACATTTTCTGGGAATACTCGACGCCCTGCTGCTACCTCTACGAGCCTGACAGGCCCGAAAATGGTATTATCCTCACAGGATTAAAAGACATTTCAACGTTGCAAGAAATTCAAATCCGGGTGGATTACACAGCTCTCAAACTAATTCAGGGGGAGGAAGTCTACAATAGAGTACAACCGTCCCACGCCGATGGTAGGAATACATTGTATTTATATAATAAGTATTTATAATTATATGTTAATAAGTATAGTGTGTATTTCGAACAATCATTATTTTCTTTTATTTTTTTAAATAGGGTCATGCTCATGTCAGAACTTAACTTTGATTTTTTTAACTTTCAGAATATGATTAAATCATTATTCTCCAATAATAGATAGCAAAGTAAATAAGGTTTTTTAAAAGAGCAGAATTGGCTCACTGTAACTGGTATACAGCTAATCACCCCCTGGTTTACAGTGGGTCTAGGGATTTTTAGAGGGAAATAAAACATTGGACCTTTCCTGATCCTAGTTTATATTAATGATTTGCCTTTCTTCGTGAATGACATTTGTAATGTTGTATTATTCGCAGATGATACGTCTTTAGTTTTTAATATAGCAGGAAATAAAAAACCTCTTTGACGACGTAAATGACGCGCTCATAAAGGTACTTACTTCGATGGTTCACAGTCAATAATCTAAAGCTCAATGCAAAATAGACTAAATGCATTAATTTTAAGTTGCCTAATGTCAAAGATAACCACATGGATTTGAAAATAGATAATAATGCTATGGAATAAGTAGACTCCACTGTTTTTCTTGGAGTAACACTAGACTCGAAATTGCAACGGAACCCTCATATAACTGCCCTTTCGGGCAAACTTAGTTCGGCAGCATTTGGTGTCAGTAAAATAAGGTTATTACGGATGTTGACACTGAACGTTATGTTTATTTCAGCTATTTCCACAGTGTGGCTTACACTGCGTTGTAGTTTAGGGTAAGGCAGCGGATATACAGACAAACCATCTTTATCCTGCAGAAGCGAGCGATCAGATCTACGAGTATCTATAAGCTTCGTGCTAGGAAATTGGGATTCTTACAGTGGCTTAACAATATATTTACAACTGTATGTCTTGGTAAGAAAGAATATCAGTCTTTTTACCAAACACAGCGATATACCTACACGCCAAAAATACTAGGAATAATGATAAAAAAATTTAACGCTTTTATTCTTTAGAATACAAAAAGTATTAGTATCCTCTAAGGGGCAAGGTGTTCACTACTACAACAAAATACCTCAGGCAATTTGTATGTTACCACTGTACAGATTCAAAAACCACATAAAATCTGTTTCATTAAAAAAGGGGTATTATACTAACATGAATACCTTTTAGATAAAAAAGCCTGGGATTGAAGCTCTCTGCTCGGTACGGGATCAGTTAAGTCTTGTTTTAGATATTAATTAAACTGACTTAAGTGAAATGATGACTAACAAGTTTTATCTTTGGGATGTATGTATAATAAATGACTTGTTATATTATGTAGCTTTGATGTAACTTATTAAGTGGTTCTGCTAAATAATGTTAGAATTTAAGGTTTTTTTTCACAACAAACAAATTGTAGTCTTTTAACTCGCATTGTAAAACCAAAAAAGTTTGAAAGAGTAACTAGTGAGTTTCTCGCCGGGTCTTCTCAAAAAGAATTAACTCCTTCGACGCGGTGGTAGAGTCGCATTATGTTTGTACACTGTTTATTTATATATGTTTAAATATAAGTAGTATATTTTGACTATTTAAAAGTACTGCTTCAGTCTATTTGATATTTGAGTTTGTGTTTAGTAAATTACTTACATGATAATATAAAATGAAAACTAAATTGGCATTATAACAGGCGACTAAAAGTCGCCTTGAATCTTCAAGTTAATAATATAATAAGTTATTTAGTTTTCACTATCATGACATTTTTTTCTCTTTAAGGCTCTGTACTTCTCGTAAAACATTATTTTCTATATTTAAGTATATAAAGTAGCGAATATAAGGATTATTGCGTATTACAATGTTAACAATTCTACATAGTTTTAGTTATAATGGATCAACATATTTGTTGATTGTAAATTTTTCATATTAGACCATGGTGGTTCAATTGAAATTTTCAGGACGCCGCGACTCATGTTGGATCAGCTAGATTGAAAATAAAAATCGACATTCTGTCGTATTGACCATAGGGCGATTTAAGATGAAAACAAGAATTAACATGTTAATAACAAAAAGCTAGTTAATTATAAATGTGAAATACTATAGCATACTAAAAAGGCCTAGGTGAGATAGTACAATTTCATAGATATCTATAGTAAATTAAGAATTGAAACAAAATACCTACCAAGTCACATTTAAAAATATGTAATTGAGGCGTGTCACAGCAAAATCAAGTGCTGGACGTCCTCCAGTGAGCCCAGCAGCGCAGACAGAATCTAGGCGAGATTGGATCGCGTGCTCAATACTCAATAACTTTATTGCATTTCCATAATGTGTAGTAAAAGATGTTACAAAAGTTCTTAGATCATTACAGACCCTGTGACCGAGTGTCGGGCACAACAAATAGGACAGAGCGTCTGGGGGGGTCTTTGAGGGGACAAATGGCAGCGGTACTTCCTGCTTCCGACAATAATTTCGTCATGTGCATGGCCCATTGCACCCAACTGACCCACCGTTCACCCGGTAACCCTAATTGAAAATACTATTATATTTGAAACTTTATTAGGATGAAAAGATAATATTGAAACGAGCCACAAGCGGGATTTGCTTTTTAATTTCTGATTTATAAGTACTTACTTACTCCGCTGGCTCAGCGACCCGAAGTGGATCTTGGCCTCCGACACGAGATGACGCCACTGCTGCCGGTCTTGCGCCACTTCCTGCGCGTCAATGGGTCCGCGCAGCTCGGACAAATTCCTCCTCGCCGAATCCTTCCAGCGGTACTTGGGGCGCCCGACCGGCCGTCGCCCACGGGGACTCCAAGGTACGCGCGCTTCACGGCCCGATCCTCCTGCATCCGCTCTACGTGGCCCAGCCAGCGGAGCCTCTGTGCCTTCGTCTCCCCCATAATGTTTGGCTGCGCCACCAGCTGCTCCACTTCGCAGTTCTTACGGATTCTCCAGCTTCCGTCCTCTCTCTTCGTTGGTCCCAAAAACTTCCGATCTTTCCGCAACAAGTAGTTTGTCCTCCTCCTTCAGCGTAAGGGTCCAAGCCTCACGATACGGCTACATTAAGATCGGGCGGATAACCGTCTTGTAAATACGGATCTTAGTCACTCTGTATAGAACCTTGGAAACCAGCACCGAGTGAAGCAGCGCTGCATCGCAGAGCATTTTGTATCTGGATGGCGATCTCCTGCTCTCTGGTGTGAGTATCAGTGATCGTGCATCCGAGATATTTGAAAGATGCTATACGCCCTTGTATGTTGCGGCACCCACACGAAGATCTTCCCTCGGTACCCAGTTATTTCGGTACCACTTTATGTTGTACTCCGTTTTGGCTTGATTGATTTTAAGACCCACTTTAGCCGCCTCGTCTTCTAGTACTTTAGCAGCTTCTTGCACTTGTGCCTTTGTTTCTCCCAGTAGTGCCAGGTCATCTGCATAGCCGATCACAATCCGCCATCGGTCAAAAATACTCTCTGATTTATAAGTACATATTTTTAAATAGCAACTTATCTATTGAACATTCAGTAACTGGTCTCGCTGAATGCATATTATCGTGGGGTTATCAAAGTAGTGTATTTCTACAAAAACTTCGTAGACATGTTTTTTTCGTTTGTCGACAAAATTCAAAATTCAAAAATGCTTTATTCAAGTAGACCATAGATTTACAGTTGTAAATAAAAGAAAATATTCATTGGCATTTTTGCATGAATATGATACAATGCGTCACTAGTTTCCACACTAGGATTCCCTGTGTTGTGGCAAACTAGTCTCTTCAATCCCACAGCTAAAGTTACACAATAAAGGAAAAAAATATATCTTAAATTAAACATTTCTTAGGTGATTTAATATGAAAATAGATCACTTGCATGTTCGAGCGTGTGTGCGTGAATACTATGTGTTCGAGAGTAAGTGTGTGTGCGTGCATGTGTGCCGGTTACCTATCTTAAGATCGATTTTTTTTGACCAATTTTTATTTAACCGAAAACGGTTCGACTATTTTCGTTTTATTTTTTTCACTTCGTCGAAATCACGTTCGCCACTGTATCAGTTGACTGATTATCATTTCCTTTTTTTTCCGTTACTCCGACGTTTCACTTGGTTGTTTTTTTACCGAAGTTATGCTTGGCGGAATTAACATTTGTTCGATGTATTATGTTTCCGAACATTGATTACACCACTGTTTTATGACTTAAGTGAAATAAAATATTTAATAGAACTTTCAAAAGTAATGTTACTAAGTATTTCTAAAGATTGTAAACTAGAAAATAATTAATTACAAAAACAAGCACTGTGAGACCCAAAAAAAATCAAAGCTCTTATGTAATTTGGGTTCAATAAATAAACATGCAGAAAAACTGACGATCACCATACTTTTTTTATTTTACTAAGCATACATGCAAGTCGACAAGCAAACAAGGAAGCAAGTATTCAAGCAAGCAATCAAGCATTGTAAATGTAAGCATGCAAACATGCAGGCAAACATGGAAGAAAACATGCAAGCAAACATGCAAGCAAGCATGCAAGCATACAAGCAAGCAAACATGCAAGCAAGCATTGTAACATGTATGCAAGCAAGCAAGCATTCTAAAATACATGCAAGCACGCAAGCAGGCAAGCATGCATGCATGAGAATTGCCTCTTCTCCGGCGCTGCGGGAAGTGCACCCCTTTCGCTCTTGCGTAGTAAATCACAGTCACCCACGCTCGCCCGGGTGCCTGAGATTCAATACAGCCGGCGAGGGCTGCTCTCCCTCCGCGCCTCCGGCTCTTGAATTACACTGTGATACTAGTCTGCCCTACACTAGGTAGGGTAGCCTAGTATCACGGCGAGGTGACCACGGCAAGTCAGGGTCTACCTAGTTCGGATCCATGCCAGCTTACCTAAATGCAGCCGTTCTCGCTTAGATCGGCAATATTCAGTAAAATGTTGAATCGGTAGGGTGAAAGTATGACAAATAAATCATCTGGAAAATGAAAAAAGTTCAAGAGATACTTCGGCCAGTAGTGGAAAGGTAATTTGAAAATCGGTGAAACGTTATGTCAAATGATATTTCGATGGTTTGAAAATCTGGCAAACAATACAGATAGCAAAAAAGACAGCGGTCAACCGTTTTCGGTCAAATGAAATTCGAACAAGTAAATTTCGGACATGTATTTGGTTCCCATGAGTGCCATGTTATCTTAAATAGTTCTTTTGAATCGTCATTTAACATTTTAAAGTTAGCTATAGTATAACATCCATAATATTAATACAATCTATTACTAAATATAATACATACATAAAATGTGACTCTACCACCGGCGTCGGCAGACTGATTCCACTGAGAAGATCCGGCAAGACACTCAGCAGTAAACAAGTACTTCAATAGACTTTATACTTATAATGTATATTGCTGTCAAACATTCCCACAAACGCTAACTCTAGTCTACAATTCCCGTGGTCTGACAGTTAATTATTGGCAGCTTCTATTCTTTGACAACTTTTGCAACTGCATAATGCAATAAATATCGCGCTATTTCATTTCAGTCGCTGGATACTTCTATCGCTCGTCGGTACCCATTTCACGCGCCGCGGCCCGTACAGTTTCCCGCTCTAGCGATTTTCTCTGTTACATAGGGCTATACTCGTATACACTTTTGCACGTGGAATGCCTGGATGTAAGGACAAGTGGCTTTAACGACAGTGGCGGTGAAAGCATCGTTGGTCTCGGAAGCTGTGGACGCCATAAGAAGAAAAGCAGAAGAAGATCGTTACCCGGACACTATATAGGGCTATATTTTCCCGGGACACCATGGCTCAGTCGCCGCTACCAACAAAATGTGTACAGCTCAGTAGTGGAGTCCATTTCGTTGCGCAACCAATATGGCGGCACGACCAGCTCGTAAGCTTGCACAGAATGTTACTGGTCGCGCCGCCATGCTGGTCGCCCCACCACTAATTACCTACTATAGCGCTGCATGGTCCCTTACTCACTCGGCCGCCAGTCCGGCCGCCAGGGACGCCCCTACCTCATTTCATTTTCACACAAAGTCGGTAACTCATCAAAAGATCACACGGATATCCTCACATAGCTAAAAAATGTATACAGATATCTTCTAAGATCGTCGTATATATATAAAGTAAAGTAAAAAAATCATATAATAATTTAAGCTTGTACAAAGCACTTATGACATGTCAAAAAAAAGTATATAGAAAATTATAATAAACGTAAATACAATAGTACAATATTAGTACATATCGTGAACATACATAATGTGAATCTACCCTACCATATGTTGAAGAATTGTCCTTTCTTACAGCAATCGGCTAAATAAGAAAAGATCAACCACTGTTTCTTTTTCTTTTTCTCGAACTCCTTTTCCTATGTATCTACATACAGCAGCAGTGCTATCTCTTCGAGGTCCATCACTCCAACACTCTGGTGTCTGTATGGTGTCTAGTTGGGTAGCTTAAGGACACCACGGTGGCGCGATTGGTTGCGCCGCCATGGTGTCGTCCCAGTGAAATATAGCCCTAACTGCTATGGGATCCAATCTCCCGCATATTCACTTCACCTCAAATGTCCATACGCAGCAATAACCGCTTATCATATCTTTAGGCTGTTTGCTTGCCTAATTCTAGTAAATTGATAATTTATAAAAAATCACATCATACACAAAGTATTTTCTTTATAGCGCGGGATCCATCCGTCTGTCTGTACCCAACGCATCACCCACCCCATTCATCTCACTCTAACTATATCGGCGAGTGAAAGAGTATTTCTTACTAACTTATCGACATACTTACAGAAACCTCTGACTGACATCAAATTAGGCAGAGCCGGAACTATGGGACTCAGGAACTGATAAACATATTTGTATGTTTTTAAGATACCCGACTACCAAACTCGGAACAAACATGAATTGGGCCAACTTTTGTGACGATTGACTTACGACATTTCGACATAAGTCGTAATCTAAATTCAACTCGTAATATTTTCAAAACGCGTCATTTAAAACTCCGAAAATAAATCAAGCTAAAATAAGAGGTTACGTCACAACTGCCAGTGGGAAAATCCACGTGTATCGTTGTAGCGCTCGGGAGCAACGCGGCTAAACACAGACTTTGCTCCTCCAGCGCGTGCCAAGTGGTTGGGATAATCGTACAGTTGAGCAGTGGAACGTAACGCCACCGGCATAAGCTGAGTTCTGTTTGTAATGGATTCACATACTAAGCAAGGACGGTACTGAGTAAGGTGTTGAGCTAGAGCATGGCTGACTATACTGTTACAACATTCATAGAATATTTTGTGATTGTGAAATAATGATAAAAAAAAATCAATTTGATGATGTCTTCAAAGTAAAATTTAATGTAGATGGCAACATTTTAACAGTTATTAACAGTGTAAAAAAGTGTTTTGCAGTACAGTCAAAACTTTGATGTTGTCTGTGACTGAATGTCTTGAGGAACATTGTTTGAGTTCTATTAATGAGATGCATTCGTCAATAAAAATAACTCAAGAATAGACGTTTTGAAAATTAGAATATAGAAAGATTTGCTTCTATGGAGCGAGATTTCATTTTACCAGGAACCTCACTATCGTACCTTCGGAAATTGAGCTTTTATTGCAGCGATTATGTTCACCATTCTAAAAGTGCTGCTTGAGTTCGACTAGGTTCTTAATTAACCTAACTATGAATTGACCCTTATATATTTTTAAACACAATTTTTAACACTCGTACAATAATTGGCATCGTACACTCCTAATTTTTAACCATTTCATAGTACCTGAAGGTTTCATTCAAACTATTTATCGATAATAAAAAAAGCGCCGTCCCTACTACGGGGCAAAGGCTTTCACCATTGAAATTAAGTCATGCCAGACACTAGCCAGATGCGAGTTGATAAAGGACCCACCTTATTCTTTAACTTGTGACTCGACTGCTAGGCTTGTTAGCCAAAGCAGTATTTGACTACGTATTTGTAGTGTAATATTAGCTTCAAAATCAAGATTTTTCCTGCGTTCGAAGTAAGTGAATAGCCTAGTCTGGCTCGTACGTGTACTTCAAAAACACACTTTTGCTCGAACTGGGATTTGAACCCAGGACGTTTAGGTAGAGCTGCTGAGGCTTCCTTCGACGCTACAGGCCGAACTTTCACCAAAGGGAGACTTATGACGTCAATGGACCAGCCTGAAGATTGACAAAAAAAAATTGACGTCAGCATCCGTCAGTTCTTAGCATTACCAGGCTTCATCTATTTTGAACAATACATGATATTTACAACGTGTTAATAAAAAAGCGTATAAGCATAAAAAACCTCAGACACCCCAAATTAGTTTTATTATAAAAGAATTAAGTAAATTATTAAATTTAATTTTCGCGGATCATTTAAGAAGATATTAGCTTTTTTTGTTTTCTTGTGTTTGTCTGCAAATTAAGAAGTCTATTGTAATAACGCGTGATCTAGTGCGACGTCGCCGCTTCGCATGCCGCCGCAATAAAAGAGTTAAGTAATGATTAAATAAGGCGTAATTAAAAAAATTTTTTTGGTCAAAATTTGACCCCTTTTTTTATTAGTGGAATCAATTCTACTCTCGATTCTGAACAAACTATTTTCAGGTTTTACACGTTGTATATGATGCTTAAAATACAGAAAGTTCAATTAAATTTCAAACTTAGTATGTTCTTTTAACGCCAAAAATTTACACTACTACGTGTTCCGAGGAACGGAAGTGTGAGCTTCCCTCGGTGAGCCACTGCACGTACGAGTAGGTGATGGGTCGCAATCATACTTGCTGTTATGACGGTAGACGGCTACAAGTTCTCGGATGGAAGTGCAAAGATCGTGAGTTAGCTAATAGGCCTGAACATGATTCATTGATTTTATTACTAAGGAAAATGTGATAACGCAGTTAGCACTACATTCTAGTGAATCGAGGTACTTACAAACCTAGAAACAAGCAGCTAATGTTGCTTTGCTTCTGAAACGTACTTTTTTGAAGCTAGGAAGAGCTGCACAGTGTTCCATCTATTTTACCATACATAAAAAAAATAATCAAATGGTTTTAAAGCTGTTACAAAACCATAACCCTATGTTATCTCAACGCAATTCCTATTTATCTACACTAATCTTTACTAATATTATAAAGAGGAAAGATTTATTTGTTTGTATTATATAGGCTCCGAAAAAACTTGTGCGATTAAAAAAAAAAATAAACAACATAAAGCTACATTATCAGGGAGTAACATAGGCTATATTTTTTTATAAATTTAGGCTATTTTTGACGGGAAAGACTGACTACGCGGGCGAAGCCGCTGGCAGACAGCTATCTATAATAATAATAAAGAGGAAAGATTCGATTGTTTGTTCTTTGTTTGTATTGAATAGACTCCAAAACTAAATTAAAGCAGAAAGCTAAATCATTCAGGAATGATATTGGCTATATTTATCTTGATTGAACATAAAATTCAGTGAAAAATTATAGTAAATGTAAATCAAGTCGGACAAAAGCGAGCAAAATGGACACCAGCTGTCAAACATTTGACCGAACGAAGTCTGTCTGGGCAGCTCGTAATATTATAAAGTGGTAAGTTATGTAATCTCCGAAACTATCAATCCGATTTCGAAAAATTTTACACTGTTAAATAGCTACATTATCCCTGATTGCCATAGGCATATAATTATTTCAAAAACCGTATGAAAACTTTGATATGTAACCCAACGTGTGAGAAAAATTTGTCGCGGGCGAAGCCGCGGGTGGAAAGCTAGTAACTTATAAATAAAAAAAACTACTTTCAGTGCGTACTTTGGATTTTAGTGTTATTTTTTTTCAAATTATTACTGCTTAAGTGATCATGCTCATCATCATGTAGGTACTCGGAGAACCGGCGCAAACGCTGTGAATTGAGAAGTTTTTTGAGAGGAATCATTTTTGAAATTGGCGATAGTTCAGCAGCCACGTGATTACCACAATATTATTTTCATTAATAATTATAACTTACGGAATTTAGCCTTTACAATCGAAGTTTTTATAATTGGATGGAATATTCATATTCAGTGATCGTAAGTGCAAGTGAACGGCATCATAATCTCCTAATCGACATTTGACATTAATAGTACATTGTTACCCTAGGGGTGAAAGTAACTTATTTAGTCCCGAGACGGGGTTTGGCGCCCGGAACGGAGTGAGGGCGCCAATAGTTCGAGGGACTAAATAAGTCTTTAACCCGAGGTAAACACTGTGCTTTTCATTACAAATACAAGGAAAGTAAAAATAAAAACATGAATTAGTTAAAGAAAAAAATAGTAAATTTTATTTTCCACTACCGCTTTAGCCTCTTCTCTTATAAAATCAGGCGGTAAATTCATATCAGAATCAGATGAACTCATTTTATAGGTACAAATCTCTGCTAAACGTATGAACAAAAGTCTTCAAATCGAAAAAATAAATGAAGATCGAATTGCCGCTTTCCCGCCTATTTTGTTTGTTCTTTTTCTGTGGCCGGCCAGCTATTCAGCCATTATTTTTTATTTTCATCATTGGAAAAATGGTAAATATTTTTCCCAAATCTAAGTTATTTTAAAGAAATTGTTGAAACTAAATTATAATAAAGTTATTTAAAAAATATATGCGTATATTCTTTAATCAATACTTAACTTTAAGTCATTTAAATTTTCATCGTGGCTGTATAGAAAGTTGGAACATGGTTCAATAGATATGTGAAAAAGAACTAGTTTTTTTTTAAATAATTTGACAGCTGTCAGTTGAAAGTGATTCTCCTTAGGGATGCAAAGTATTACTTTCATCCCGCTCCTCAGGCAACTTCAGACCTACTTTCAGAGTATGAGTAATGAAAAATGACTTTTCGCATCGAGGAACGTAGCTGTTATTTGAATAGTACGCATTCTCACACGTCACACAGTTATTAAATTCAATTGAATATATTCTAATTAGAATAGGTTAGCCATAAATTAGTAATGACTTATCAAATAATAATTAGTCAATGTTTTGTTCACCATCATTGTTTACCTCTTGTAGGTAGTTGATAAGTAAACCACACTTATTTGTTATGCTTAGACAGAAACACACAATTTTCCTACTTATGTAATATAGTTCAACTAACTAAACTACTAATTCTTGCACAGGAAGGTTCTAGTTGTTACTTACCGCGATTGGGTGCACGAATAAACAGGTGTGGCTTCACAAAACTAAAACTTCCTGTTTGCCTGTGTTGTTTCTCTTAATCCTAAAAAAACGTTTCCAAACTGAAAACTCAAATAACCTTATTTAAATAGACTTTCACAGTAAGTACTTTCAAATCGTCAAATTTAAAGCAAGATATACTAAACAATAGACATAATTACTATAGATATACAAATAATATAGATATATGAATACACAGTATACAGACATAATGCGACTCTACCACCGCGTCGGAGTTGTTTCTTGTTGAGAAGACCCGGCGAGAAATAAAACGTAGTCCCCTGTATATTGCTAGTAGCTGATTTTTTTTCGCAAAAAATCTATTGCGACTGTTGGAATGGTCCTATGTTTTCCTTTTTATTATAAATTAATTATATGAACCTTAAAAAATCGAATAATTCGTCTAGATTTTCTGCTGTGTTCAACCATCCAGAAAACGAATTTGACTAGCTATCTAAAAAAAGGAAACGACCAAAGTCATCTTTTAATTTTTGAATGAAAAGGACCCAACTAAATCGATCCATTTTTCAAAAGGGGAACAGGCAGGGGACAACGAAACATCTCGATTTTGTGTACTTTTCATAGGTTATTTCGGTCCGAGTTGCAGTTGTCTTTATCGCACTCTGAGGGCGGCTCGAGGTTAGAGACAGTACTGAACAGAGAGCAATAGATTTTACAAATTCCTTTTTTTCAGTTTTCTCGCCCTAGCTCCTCTAAGTGCATATTACTGGGACCTGGAGTTTATTTGTGTTTCCATACAACCTCTGCCTGTAGGTAGTGTGGCCTATTAAGAGCATTTCCTGGCGGTGTATATTAAACGTTGCATTTTTGTAAGAATTATGTGGTTATTTTTTTTAATTGAAATAAAACTATCATTTATCTCTCTATTATCTTCTGCATAGTATATAAAAACACATTGAATAGTCCAAAATTAGACAGTCGCCAATTATAAGCTAAATTAAATAAAAAACCGTTTTTTTTCAATAATTGTTAAGAAACGTAAAAATTCTCTGTATACAGTTGAAGTTATAATTATAAAATAAAAAGTTGCAGACGTTACATAGAGTAGTAAATTTTACTTAAATTTTAATTCAGCTATAATCATGAAAATCTTCAAAAAATGCGACGTTCACGATCTACCTCTAGCAAACGTAATCTGTGGTCTGCCGGAGACACCTCTTTAGCGATAAGGCAACCCATATTAGAAATTCTCTTTTGAAATACTGATGTAAGTCTGTACCTACATAGCTACCTATTTATTTCTGCATGTATATCTATCTATCTAAAGGTTAGTGTGGAGTCGTAAGTTCACTACATTACGAGTACCTATGCAAATATTCAATATAAAATATGCATTAGGTAAGTGGCCTGGTAAACAACGAACCATTTGCTAATATAAGACCAAGTATCATTTTAATAGATCCAATGGATAGATACTTTCCCACTCTGTATTAATTCTTATTTTATTAAAGTAAAGTAAAAAGTAACAAATATCTTTATTCATATAGACTTATAGAATGTACTTATGACAAGTCATATAGTTACAAAAAAAAATTAAAGCAAAAATATACTAGAATAAACTTACATAAAATAATACTATGATAGTAAATATCATAATTAAACATAATGTGACTCTACCAGACTACTAGACTCTCAGAATGTTTAGAAGAAACTCAAAATACCGGGTATTATCAAATAACTTCCGAAAAAGATATGGCATTATCACTAAGTGATGTAGTAACTAGGCGAAAGTGAAATTTATTAAACTAACTTTCATTTCAAGGTCACTAAGAAACCACTCGAACGGTCAGTATTTTTTGTATGAAAACCTTAAAATTAAAAATATTGAAAAAATCGAATTTTCGCTTAAATAGTTAAGCTACATCATTTACTGAGTATGCCATATCGTTTTCGGAAGTTATATGATAATCACCCGGTGTTATTTTTTTATTTATGTTTTATAATGTTCAGAATAGCTCTTATAAAAGATTAAGGGTGTTTGTCGACCAGAGAGATATGCCATGCAGCTATGATGAGAAGACGTGACAGTTAAGCTACGAAACTACACACATCAAAAGTGTCTAGGGATCAAGCATCTTTATGCGGATTTCTTGAGATTGAGATGTGGCTTTGTATTAAATTTATGATTTTATAAATTTAAATGGATCCTTTTTGGTGCATTTCATAATTTGAAACAGGAACTGTCAATCAAATTCGAGTAAAAGATGAAAATCAGCTGTCAATATTTTCCCTATAAAAACATACAACGCATTGAAGACATTATTAGTGCTACTGTTTCCCTACTACTGATTAAAACCAACGTTATTATGGAGCGGCGACGTCATTTAAGCAGGGAAGAAATGCTCAGAGCCGTGGGAATGATAGAAGCTGGTTCCCGGCAACGTACTGTGGCTTTAGCTCTGAATACAAGTCAGAGTGTTATCAGTTGACTTTGGACACGTTACCGAAGCACTGGTACCGTGGCTGAGCGCCATGGAGGACGGTATCGCTGCACCACACGGAGACAAGACCGATACATTCAAATCACAACTCGAAGAGCTCCAACAATAACCGCCATGATGTTAGCCGTGAGGCTTCATCACTCTTCAGGGAACTTAATTAGCGACCAAACAGTCAGAAACCGCTTGCATGAAGTGAACCTTCATTCCCGAAGACCGCTAAGGGTACCACCTATAGCAATGCACAATCGTAGGATTCGATATCAATGGGCTCTTGAACACAGAAATTAGGCAGAAGAACAATGGCGTTTCGTGTGCTTTTCTGATGAGTCTCGTTTTGGTATGAGACCGGATACAAGACGTATACGACACTGGAGAACCCCTGGACGCCAACAGCGATTAAAATCCTGCCAGGAAGTCCATCCTTATAGTGGTGGAACCATCATGGTATGGGCGGGTATTTGGATCGGCGGAAGAACTGAGTTGATTTGGATCAGAGGCAACCTCAACGCTCAAATTTATGCTGAGACGATAGTATCAGACGTCATCGTTCCTCTACAAGTGCAAATCGGTCCCTTATTTCAGTTAATGCATGATAATGCACGACCGCACACCGCAAGAGTTGTAAGGTTTTTACAGGGTCGACAACGCGCGAGTGATACCCCTGGTGTTGCACGCGTCCATAGGCCGCGATAACCGCTTACCATCAGGCGGTCCGCGTGCTTGATTGTCACCGACGTAGTATAAAAAAAAAAAAAAAGACAGACTCTCGCCGCAGCTAACATCAATGTCCTGCCCTGGCCTGCTCAGTCGCCAGACTTGAACCCGATTGAGCATGCATGGGATATGCTACAGAGAAGAGCTCTGCCGAATATGGAGGGTATCCAGTCGCAAGAAGACTTTTTTTTGTTGTTGCAACGAACATGGGCGGCCATTCCACAGCGTGATTTGGATGAACTCATTTTGAGTATGCCAAACCGATGTTCTTGTGTTGTTAGTGTTCGCGGTAGAAACACGGATTATTAATTGTTTAAGTTACCCAATAAAATTTTAAAGAAAACTGTTATTTCAGTCTTTTTTTCGAACTTTAATGTTAGTGGTTCAAATGTCAAAAATCCCTTTATTAGGAAAATTGAAAATTTCTTTATTAATGCAAAGGTGACTTGGTTTATCGTTACTGTAGACAAACGAAAACACTTTATTTGATGAATCCTTAAAGAAAATTTTAATTAATATCAATCAGGAGAAAAGTTATTGCAAAAATATATGTTGATCCCTAGACACTTTTGATGTGTGTATTTCACCGTTTCCACTGATGCTAAGCTATGTAGCGGATCGAGTAAGGGTGCGTTTCCACAGAAGCGGGGCTGTGTTAAGAGGTGTTTTCATTGAAGCTGCGTAAAGATACATGGTGCAGAGTTTAGCTGTGTAACTGGCAGAAGCTTGGCCGAGCGGGGCTGAGCTAAGCTGTATAGCTGACCGAAGTTAAGCCGTGTGGGGCTGTGAATACATTTTGATTGCAGTCAGTTAAACCGTTACGCCGCGACCGCGTCACCCCGCACAGCCCCGCTCAGCCCCGCTCCTTCCGCTTCACCTAGCACAGCTATAGAGCTCAACTGCGCATTGCGCATGCGCTCGCTCAGCATGAAAAAGCTCAGCAGCAAGCTAAACATTTTAGTGTGATTCTTTTCATCTCCGCTAATACTGTTTCCACTGAAGTGGAGCGGAGCTGTGATGTGTGATTTGAGCAATATCATTGGTAATTTTTTGTTAGCCTCAGCTTATCTCCGCACAGCCCCGCTTCTGTGAAAACGCACCCTAAGATGCGGGACTCGCTCACAGACGAGTGGAAAAGACATAGTAAGGTGTAGATTTGTGTATTTTTTGTAATGTCGCTTGTCGTAAGATTGACGGCAAAATCTCCGTAAATGGAAAGTTCTGTAGTTGAAAGAGCTATAGGTTTATCGACTATCGTCGTGTCGGTAAAACATTATGTAGCTGAAAAGGCCTGACGTCGAAAGTGAGATAGACAAAAAGTTATGTCGGCAAAATATCCATAGTTGAAAGATCTGGGGAAATGGAAATAAATGAATCGTCCTGTCGACGAACAGTCCATTGACGAATCAGTCATAAGAGACAGTTGCGGAATCAGGAAAATGCGCCGACGCAAGGTAGCAGTGCGAGGAAGACGCGCAGCTCAAGCTCTGTGATGTATTGCCAGTAACGAAGGCACGAAGAGCGAATTCACAGCACAAATCCGCAGCACGCATCCATTCATATAAAAAATATAGCTTAGTAGAACCCGTTTCCATCAGTGCTATGCTTTGTGGACCAATGCATGTGATTGGTGGATATCAAACGCATTTATAGCACGTAGCTTAGCACATCTCTGGTGGAAAAGAACCCTAAAGGTCACGTGTTGTAGTGAAGAATTTAACACCATGATATATATAGATATCACATTGAATAGTATTTATCAATTAAAACAGCTGATTCCTATAGACAGGATTTATTATTAGGTCTCTACCACAACTTGTGTTTAAAGTACTCTTAGCGGCTCATAACTGGCTTTTTAGCCTAGGTTTCACTAAAAAGTAGGCTGTAGTAAATACTAAATTCTAATTGTATATACGAGACCTCAAAAACAATACATTTCATTGCGTGGCAACTTCAAAATAAGTATTCGTTTCACTGCATTTGCCCCGGGTTTCCCGGCTATTTTAGAAGTCACCGGGTCATTTAGTCAGTCATTAAAACATAAAAAAAGTAAATTGAAAATAAAACGTAAAAGTACCACATTGTGTACATACATTACATACATGTCATACTCAAAGTATTCTCTAGGTACGCCTGCACTGGTGCTGTATTATAACCGACTTCAAAAATGTAGGAGGTTATAGTCTGTACGACGCCTATATTTGAATATCTGTTTGCGAGTATTTTATAGCAAATTACGCCTGTTAGGACAGTTAACGATGTTGTTTATTAAGATTTAAGAGTAAGCTTGCAACTTGCAAGTAAAAATAATTTTAAGATGAAAGGTTTTTGCTGCCTAAAAATGTTATTCTTGTAATTCTCAAAATACCTTTTTATGATCATGTCAGCTACTAAAATGTGTTTTCCCACGTTCATAAAATTTGTTTAGTGCGTAAATGCCACTGTTAGTTTTATCGGCCATAACGATTAACAGACAAAAGGTTAATCTCGGCTGTCGGATTCCGCTGCGGGATGATCCGGGAGCACGCGGGGACGGCCTGCGTGTGCGCAGTTCCGGTAGGGTTGTCGCAATATATAAAAAATACATCCTGACACCCAAAAATGTTGGAAGCCAGTCTATAACCACAAGGAGAAAAAACTCACTTGCTTTATGGAGTTGCCCGTGTCTTTGGGGTAATAAAATTAATATAGATAACTCACCTGTTACTGAGATTATCATAAAATACTAATAATAGAGTACATATTTAGTTTTTTCATAATATTTTGCTTAAGGGCTGCATAAATTTAGGGTGTGAATGGAACCAATGACCGAATGCGGGCGAAACGGTCACGGTTATTGAGCGTACACAAATTTAGTCTAATTTAGGAATTGCATTTGATTGTCTTACAGTTTGCAACGTATTTTAATAGTATTATGACCAAAAACAACTAGTACCTGGTGGCAACCCTTGCATGCGGGCTTGCCCTCGCTGCAGCGCACGCGCACCTCGGCTCGCGCGCGCCGCACTCGCTCCTAGTGCGTCCCGCTGACCGCGCGTCTCCCGCGCACCGAACGAGACCATCCGCACGTGCACAATCGCGCCCCTTAGCCCTCTCGCTCCCACAATCATGTGTCGATAACTAATTACTGACACAGCTACCCAAGTGTTGTTAGTGAACTGTGATGGCCGAAAAATACGCACTGATACCCGAATCAGCCACTATGTATACGCAAACCGACGTGATGAAGGAAAACAAGGACTTATCCCAAAATTTAGTGAGTGGTGACTTCGAAATGCAATACAGGAACAGAGTGTTGGACCTTAGTGATGCGCGGCGGCGGAAGAGCTGGTTCTCGACGTCTGTAGTCATGGCTGTGGCAGCCCTCTTCGTATGGCTGCTGGTGATAACAATCCTTCGGGAAGTCCAGCTGGCTCGTCTACGTCACGAAGTTGAGCAGCTATCCGCTCACATTGTAGCCGTCGAAGCCAGTCTAGACGGACTGGACCAAAAAGTGTCTAATAACAGACTCTTCACCGATATGGAGGTGGAGGACACGGTGAGTGTCATAAGTCTTGTTTACATTTGATATCTCGCGTCTGATAGCATCTGTGCATGCCGTGCTGTGATGTCGTAATGCCACCAAACAAATTCATTGCGGCATAATTGTACATTTATAGCAAACGGAAAGATTTTGACAACAACAAAAGCGTCTTCGAGAGGATTTTTGAAACTTTTTCTATTTTCGACCCTTGTGCATTGTGGGATCAGGTGCACGGAAAACAATGGCTCAGGTAACTTTCGAACAAATTCGGCTCGCGGTTGGTGCCCTCTCAAATCCTTTGAGAGGACACAGCACGGTCGAGGGAATTATGAAATAGGTAAATCTATTGCTGTCTTTTGCGAACCTCGAGCCCCTCGCAGAGTGCGACAGAGACAGCTGAAAATCGGACCGAAATTACCTATCAAAAGTACACAAAATCGACGGTTCGTAGTCCCCTGATCCCTTTTCAAGAAATTGATCGATTTAGTTACTTTTTTCATTCAAAATTAAAGACCGTGTTCCTATGTTTTCTATTTTTTATATAAACTAGTCAAGTTAGTTTTCTGGATGTTAGAACACAGCGGAAAATCTGGCCAATATTTTAGATTTTTGAAGGTTCATATCTCTGTTAATAATTTAATTTAAGTATATTGGAAAGGAAAACATAGGGACATGCTTATTATAGTAGCAATAGATTTTTTGGGAGAAAATATTCGTCTACTAGCAATATCCAGGGAGGAAACAGGGGACTATGTTTGTATGGAAAAATCCTCTTAAGGATTCGACTGATATCTGCCGAACAGTGTTTAGTTTATTGGTTAAAGTAAATAGGCTACTGCTTGTCAGTGATCTAGCCGTAGACACGCTGTGAATATCTTATGTAATTAATGAGGCACTTAGACGGCGATCTTGGCGATAAGTCGGCGCCGCAGAAGCTCGGCCAAGGTTGTAGTACCGCGCTAATACAGCCAATTGACCGCGCTATAGACATCATTGAGTGCAAACCATTATGTACGGGTATGAGCACCTAAACACTTGTGTGTTGTGTGTGTCTCACACACACCAAAATCTTTGTGTTTATTGTTTAATTTCTGACTAACTCTCCGGTGAAAACATCGATATAAAACCAAATCAACCCGGATAACGGTGGAAGGCTCATCACCTACCACATTGGGTTCTAATACCAATGGTGAAAAGTCGGCTTCTGAGTGTTCCGTTCACCATGACGGCAACAGTCACTTGCCTCTGACTACCCCGTTTGGGATAAAGTCGTGATGGTATGTTATGTTACACTTCATGAAAGTAAGTAAAGAAAAAAAAACTATTATCTTCAACCTGCCTGGGTGGTTAGAGCGCTAAGCTCGATTAGTGTTGTTACGGATTTTTTTTGGACTTATAATAAAATTTAAGCAACTCGAATTTGGCAAGCTTTGTGAAGTAGCCATAACACATTATTTGTAGTGAGGACTTGATGTGAATAATGTAAGCCTTTGTCCATCACTAGGACAGCATGAGGCTAATTGTTAAAATCTCTATCTTAATAATGAGTGTTTAGTTTCATTACTTAGGTACGAACTCACGTCATGAAATGAGAAAAAGATAATTCAAGGTTAAATCGTCGCAAAGTTTGATGTAATAGCATCTTTAGAACTGGTTGAAGTGGGTCCGCGGTCACAGACGGAACCGGTTGTAAAATGTAAACAAAAATGGCCGCAGCGCACGCGCCCCGCACTCCTCTTATGTGGTTGCGCAACAAAAAAAAACACAGCAAAAGGCCCTTAGACACTCAAAAATGGAAATTAGAGGCATCTTTTACCTGCTTGGAATCCTTTTATATAAACAAGACCGCGACAATACCATAGAGGGGTTGCAAAATAAAAGTTAGCATCCTTCGATGTCAACATCAATCTGCTGAAAGGAGATACTTTTGGGAGTTATGCCCACCTGTGCTATAGTTATGTCATGCCTTAATAATATAATAGCATAGAGCAGAGCTCTGCATTGTGGACGACTATGACGAGTAGTAAACCTTACTGTTTTTTCTGTACCTACTTACATTTTTTTTCATTAATAAAGTTTTCTTTTGAAGTAAAATATTGTAGGACGTTTATTAGAAGATATTCACCCCAAGAACATTTAAATAAGATAAATAAATATGCGCCGGACAACACACCACTTGTCATGGTTTCGAAGTAGGGACAAATATCACTGTGTTACGAGGTACTAGACAAGGAATCAAACCTGGGGCGTCTCCCAGCACACCCAGACCCGACTCAATTCAGAAAAGCTCGTTTCCTGAATTGACCCGACCGGGAATCGAACCCTGGACACTACGGAAATCGAGGCGAGAAACCGTGCTACAGCGCACTACGCCAATCGTGTCGTCTATGTCGTGAATGTAGCAAAGCTAGTTTAAAAACGTTCAACATAATATTGTGTATAGGCAAAGTATAAATATATCCAAGATATTGAGGCAGCCGTCGTCATGGAAATATGTAGAAGGAAAATGATCATTACATTCGTAACTACTTATTTTACCTACGAACGAATGGGCCGTCAGTAAGGCATAATGTGTTATGTGCTCGGGATTAATAATGACATATCACGTAAGGCGAGCAGAAGGCCTAGACATGTGATAAGATAAGATAAGATAAATAATCTTAATTTCACAAACAAATACATTACGTAAAGCAAAAGAAACAAACGAAAGTATCATTAAGGCGGTCTTATCGCTACAAAGCGTTCTTTCCAGACACCTTTCGAACCTCGATTATGTATTGATATTGTTTAAAGTTTAACCTGTCAGGGAAAAACCACGTGACCAAAACAAATAGGTATGTACGCAAAAAAAAATAGCGGACTTCAAAATTACTGTTTCAACGCACCATTACGCGGAAAAAAAGAATATTTGTATCAGTGACAGCTATCAGCTAGCATTAGTCTATGGTCAATGGTTCTACAGACAACATTCAAATCAACTCTAATGATTGAAAATCATAGCGCGTTAGCAGGTATGGACTCTTCTCCATAAAGACCAGCAAGACCAATTGCGCTACCGTGACAAGAGTACCTACAGAGGCAATGTAATAGTATCTCCAAACATTGTGATATAGACATCTTGCGGATAAGCCGCGGGAATTCCGGCGCGAAGTACTTGAGTATCTTACGGCTGTCCCTGTTTGACCTGTTTGGCCAGCCGTTACTGTACTGTAATGTTAATTGTAATTGTCATCAATTTGTTTAGAGTTATGTGGTTTTACTTTTTCTAATTTTTTAATTGTATAATAAGACGACATTTAGCATTTAGTCCTTGTGTGTTATACAACTTTGTTTTTATTGGTTGTCCTAATAAAAAAAAATAAAAAAAAAAAGTCACGGTTTAAAATCGCCTGGAGCAAAATCGATTTTGTACACCGGTGTCAAGCCGCCGCGGGCCGGTCATCTGTCGATGCACCGTCCGACGTTAAATTCTATTGTTTTTTTATTGTGTCTAGCAACAATACCGAGGCGATATTGCTAGCCCGAGCCATAGGCGAGGGTTACAAAAAGCAGAGGCTGGAATTATCAAAGCGCACGTATGTCATACGACGTTTTATAACATATTTGCGAGTAAATAAATAAAACTCGGACTTTCTTATACGAATAAATCTTTAATCACTTGTTAAAGCAGTTATAAAAATTTTACTTGTGTAAAAATTAGCGATGCACGCGCATCAGCGCTTTTTTAAAGGCAAAGGCATTAAAACACCCAGTACTTTTTGTTACCGATAAATGGTTGTAATTTATTGTCAAAATTAATAAAATTAAAGAATCGAATGTTTATTTCTTATATTTTATCTACCAAAGTGAAATTTATTCATAAAATTTCGACCTCTTTTCTGACATAAAAACTCTTTGATAAGATTGAAAAAAGTAGATAGGTACCGTTCGTTTTAGACGGAGCATCTTGATAAACCGTGCGTTTTATATTACTATAACGCACAAGTACGTAATGAGATACAATAGGATATTGAAATTGGTGAAATAAGACATCCTTTACGAGCAAATACACACATCAAAAGTGTCTAGGGATCAACATATATTTTTGCAATAACTTTTCTCCTGATTGATATTAATTAAAATTTTCTTTAAGGATTCATCAAATAAAGTGTTTTCGTTTGTCTACAGTAACGATAAACCAAGTCACCTTTGCATTAATAAATAAATTTGCCATTTTCCTAATAAAGGGATTTTTGACATTTGAACCACTAACATTAAAGTTCGAAAAAAAGACTGAAATAACAGTTTTCTTTAAAATTTTATTGGGTAACTTAAACAATTAATAATCCGTGTTTCTACCGCGAACACTAACAACACAAGAACATCGGTTTGGCATACTCAAAATGAGTTCATCCAAATCACGCTGTGGAATGGCCGCCCATGTTCGTTGCAACAACAAAAAAAGGTCTTCTTGCGACTGGATACCCTCCATATTCGGCAGAGCTCTTCTCTGTAGCATATCCCATGCATGCTCAATCAGGTTCAAGTCTGGCGACTGAGCAGGCCAGGGCAGGACATTGATGTTAGCTGCGGCGAGAGTCTGTCTTACAACTCTTGCGGTGTGCGGTCGTGCATTATCATGCATTAACTGAAATAAGGGACCGATTTGCACTTGTAGAGGAACGATGACGTCTGATACAATCGTCTCAGCATAAATTTGAGCGTTGAGGTTGCCTCTGATCCAAATCAACTCAGTTCTTCCGCCGATCCAAATACCCGCCCATACCATGATGGTTCCACCACTTTAAGGATGGACTTCCTGGCAGGATTTTAATCGCTGTTGGCGTCCAGGGGTTCTCCAGTGTCGTATACGTCTTGTATCCGGTCTCATACCAAAACGAGACTCATCAGGAAAGCACACGAAACGCCATTGTTCTTCTGTCCAATTTCTGTGTTCAAGAGCCCATTGATATCGAATCCTACGATTGTGCATTGCTATAGGTGGTACCCTTAGCGGTCTTCGGGAATGAAGGTTCACTTCATGCAAGCGGTTTCTGACTGTTTGGTCGCTAATTAAGTTCCCTGAAGAGTGATGAAGCCTCACGGCTAACATCATGGCGGTTATTGTTGGAGCTCTTCGAGTTGTGATTTGAATGTATCGGTCTTGTCTCCGTGTGGTGCAGCGATACCGTCCTCCATGGCGCTCAGCCACGGTACCAGTGCTTCGGTAACGTGTCCAAAGTCGACTGATAACACTCTGACTTGTATTCAGAGCTAAAGCCACAGAACGTTGCCGGGAACCAGCTCCTATCATTCCCACGGCTCTGAGCATTTCTTCCCTGCTTAAATGACGTCGCCGCTCCATAATAACGTTGGTTTTAATCAGTAGTAGGGAAACAGTAGCACTAATAATGTCTTCAATGCGTTGTATGTTTTTATAGGGAAAATATTGACAGCTGATTTTCATCTTTTACTCGAATTTGATTGACAGTTCCTGTTTCAAATTATGGAATGCACCAAAAAGGATCCATATAAATTTATAAAATCATAAATTTATTACAAAGCCACATCTCAATCTCAAGAAATCCGCATAAAAATGCTTGATCCCTAGACACTTTTGATGTGTGTATGTTATAAAAATATTTACAATTTAGTAAATGTATGTAGGTCCACAGTGAGATATTTTCTCTATTTGTCAAAATGTTCTCGAACACAAAATTTTATAATTGTCCAGGTGCATGAAAGAAGTGTGTATACGCCTTGTCGCCACAGGCTGAAAAGTACTGCAAAGACAAACAAAAAACGAGTCTGATGTGAAAACAAGTTCCATTTTGTGCAGTAAACTATCGTCGTTTAAATACCGAATATTCGATATAATTCCAGCATATTTTCAAAGCTTTAAGAAAGCGCTACTTCTCTGAAAATGCAAAACAAACCACTAAACGAGACCGTAGTAGGAAACTACGTTTAATAGTACGCTATCAGCATTACTTAAGTGTGAATAATTAAAGTGGTTCGTTTCCCTGGAAGTTTTCCTTAGTGGATAGGTGGTTTCAGTCAGGTAGACGGGTCCTAGATTGTAAAATCCTTTTAACTTTACATCAAGCGAAATGGAATATTTTTTTCTCATCGGTGTTCAAAAAGAAACATTCATTTGAAATCAGAAAATGGGAAGATTAAAGAGTATTCGTAAATGGAAAAATAAAGCTCTTCCGATTTCTTTAAATAACTCTTCAATAGTAATAAGTACATTGAAATTCCGACACCTGAGTTCTCGACACTCATCTTTTTCCATAGAATCCTGAGAAACACAAAGGTAGGCAAAATACAGTAAACAGTCTCCGATCTTAATATCTCTCGAAGCGATGAGAGACCTATTAAAGCTTTAATGAGTGAGCTATCGCCTGTCTCGGGCGTTGAGAGCTTTGTTTACGCGCGATGAATTTTATTTTGATAATGCTCAGATTCGGGTCACTCGTGCTATACTCGTATCTCTACATTTTAGTATATAAGAAAAAAGAAGAAGAAGAAGAAGTATATAACAAAGAAACTTCCCGTCGTTTCTGCGCTTAGGTCTTCTCAAACTACGTAACGGTTTGAATGCGGTTCATCATCACACAGAGTGATTCAAGAGGAAGGTTTGTATGTATAATACATGCATATCAAAGTAGAGGCAAGCCGAGACTTTGCACTAGCATCTACATCGCAAACGTGCGAAGCTGGGGCGGAATGCTAGTTCTTGTATAAATGCCGTGACTTAAATTATCTAACCTATTTCTGGAGTTATCTCTTTGTTAATATAAGTACCAAATTGTCATAGTGATGTAAACTAATTTGCAATTGGTTTGTTAATTGTGTTGCGTTTAACTTAATGAAATTGTTTGTCCTTAATGTTGGTCAATTGGTCATCATGGGGAATGTTTACATCAATAATTGACGTTTAGGGTCTGTTAAAACAACGATACACACGATATCGTCCATGAATAAACTTGATACGGAAACAACGTTGTTTAAATTAAAAAGAACTGATAAAGAAATGTCTATTTCTAAACAAAAAATATAAATGTCTAAGTATGTCTAATTCTATCATGTGTAATCAATCACAAATTCCTGAGAAATTGTATCCTTTATTACTACCTTCAATCTTACCTGGTCAGGAGCTTAAAAAGGAAAAAATGGGCAAGTAATTCACTTAAGTTTGCTCGTAAGTAAAATGCCGGAATGAAGGGAATTTGTTGAGATTTAGGATTGCATTACGATCATAATATTAAAAAGCAAATTAAACTGTTTCTATGACTGTACCAAAAGGTATGTTTTGGTATTCGTTGGGAACAGATTAAGTACTTCATTGAAATATTCAAAATTTGGTATTCGTTGGGAATAGAAAATTAATTACGTTAACAAACAAATACCATTGGTATTAGTTTTTGGTATTAGAAAGGAATAGATCTCTTACTCGGCCATCAAAGTTTGTTTAGAAATCTATAAATAAGCTAAATATTGTTAAATATATATTATTTGTTTATGCTAGCACGATCCGTCCGTTGTTTCGTGCGAGGGGATCGACGTCAGTAGGTGGTCACACATAAAAGTTCGTAGAATAAATATAGATTCATCGAATGAAAGTTTACAAACACACGCTGGACTCTCGCCAGGTCTACTTATATACGTTTTATTAAGTATAATCGGCCTCGATGACACCTCAACGTGCGTGGAATACTTGTTTTATCCATAGATGTATGTTGCCCAATATTTTAGAATCCGTTGCTTTTAGCTTATTGTCATAACGGTACCCAAAATGAAGTGTTCGGTTTCTTTAAGATTAGGTACAGATAATATGAATCGATTGGTTTTTGTGTGCCAGAATACCAAAAAAATTTATAAAATATTAATAACATTTTGTTTAGTTTATGTCGAATCATAAAGAAAGTTAATTCCAAATTCAATTCCATCCAGCCTGTGGCTTTGACCCTGATATCTAGATTAGGTTTAGCAATGAGGTATAGGACCGAGCGATTTTCCTTTTTTCATTTCTACAGATTTTTGTCTGCCTGTGACATCGACTTGGTAAGAATTAGAACAAAGTATTAATAGTCTATAACGAAATAAAACTAATAACACAGACAACAAGTTTGGTTTTCTTTACAATAAATATGTACGTAGTAAGTAGTTAATCTTTTCAGTTCTTAAGTTATATTTAATAAAAATACTAACAATAATTCGTTTACATTGCAATAATAATTCGAAGAGCAAATTTTTTTTATTTTTTAAATAATTGCTTAAAAGGGGAGTCCAACCACTGAAATGTATTATTTGTAAGCAAATGAAATAAAATATTTGTATTTGTATTTGTATTTTCCCGAACGTTCATTTGATCAGAGCGAAACAATAAAATTGTCGAAGCTTATTAAAATAAAATGAAAAAACAAGTTACAAAAATGACTTTGTTCTTTGAAGCCGTTCACGGGGAATGGTAATTTGAACTGTCCTTTTGATGTTCACTCTCTATGTTACAGGACAAAGAAAGGAAGAGGGGACCATACTTCTTAGAAATCTCTCTTTGAGTTTTACTGCTAACACAATTTGTATACCTGCAAAAATACGAAAACATTTTATTTAAATGAAGGCAAACACATTGCGTACAAAATAAAAAAATAACACAGTTTTCCCTTTGTATTTCTAGCATTCTTTGATTAAAGCAAGTAGGTAATTGAGTTAAAGTAGTACCTAATTGACAGAGAGCGGAGGCCTAATGGCAATCCCAGAACAATGAGTCAGCTGACAATGCATTTAGCAGGAACAGTAAACCAATTAATGTGGCCAGTGACCCGCCGCACCCGAATACATAAACTAAATAAGTGCTGCATTGCGCAATACGGGAAATACAATCCTGCTTGTTTTTTTCACGATATCAAAGCTCGAATACTACTGTCACATTAATAATTATAGAAACATCATGAACGAGAACTTTAAAAGGTTTGTAGTAAGTAGTTTATCTAAGTAATTTAATAGTTAAAAGTTATCATTAACGGCTAGTTGAACATTCATTAACTGCTATCACAATAAAATCGCATATTTGCCATCAGTAATAACGCAACTTTGACATTAAATACTGCATTATCATCAGCCGATGAGGTAACAAAAGCAAGCAAATAGTAATTATGCGATTACGATTTTAAAAAGTGCAGATACATTTTGACAGCTAAGAGAAACAATTTCATTGTGCTGCTCGTATGCAGAGTCACCCGTCCGTTACGTAGGTATGCACCGTACTTTTAGACTTCAGCCACATTTTTTAATTAATTCTTACCAGTAAGGTGCTCATTAAGTGCGTAAGTAAGATGTAATAGTAATTTAAATAAAAACCCTATTTAGCTAGAGATAAAAGGGCCATGCACTTATAAAAGTAAAGGGGTCGATTACGATGTTATTAAACTTACCTTCCGAAATGAACGACCCGAGTGTAAACAAACGATTACGAGTATATCCTGTCCAAATTAGCTTGCCTTTCACACGCCAACAATTAACAATTTACCAATTAACTTATCTTGTGTCAATCTCGGTTGTCCCCACTTTTTATTTCCTTCAATTTAGTTTAATTGGGGTCGATACTTAAATGTTACCACTGGTGATAAATTGAGGATCCGAAACGTGGGCTTTTTAGTGGGCCTCGTGAGAAAGATAGCGGATAAGCTCGGTTAAATTAGAAATTAGTAAAAACATTAATTAATTAGTTAAATTCTATTTAACTCGGATTTGCTTGAAACGCGGTCCCCATTAACCGTTAACTACTGGACTATTTGTGTTATAATTACTCACATTTTAATTTTCCATGTAAGTGATTGTCTGTATTGTTTTAATGAGAAATAAATATTATTTAAACCTTTAATCAGGCGATATAAAAAAACACGTTTTTTTTCAAAACAATCTTATTTTTTCTTTCGATATGATAGCGCTGAAAAATATTGCTCTCTTATTTGGTTCAATAATGTCATGGGTGCGTAGGTACATGCCATCGTTTATTATCTCGATTAGATTTTACGCACTAGTAAGCAAATTGCAGTACGATATCCCAATAATTTTTAGGGTCTTGTAGGAACTAAAATCATAAAATAAAAATAAAACTTAATTTTGTAAGTGAACAATCAGAATGCTCTATCTTGTACAGAAATAAATACTTACTACTTATTAACTACTAGGTACAGAGGCGTTCCGTCAACCTTTACATAGGGGCACCTTAAGCTGCTGCCATAAGACCCAATTTGCATTAATGGTTTTGTAAAGGTTGATGTCAACGCCTCTGTACTAGTATAAATCTTCACTAAGTACCTAGTAATTAGTTCGGATTCGGGATCCGAACTTGAGCTGATTCTTAATTTATGGCGAAACAATATTATTAAAAGGTTTGGTTATTATATAAAAGCAAACCTTCTCAATTTCAGCTTTTTGCTTTGGAAGTAGTTAAATACACACATCAAAAGTGTCTAGGGATCAACATATATTTTTGCAATAACTTTTCTCCTGATTGATATTAATTAAAATTTTCTTTAAGGATTCATCAAATAAAGTGTTTTCGTTTGTCTACAGTAACGATAAACCAAGTCACCTTTGCATTAATAAATAAATTTGCCATTTTCCTAATAAAGGGATTTTTGACATTTGAACCACTAACATTAAAGTTCGAAAAAAAGACTGAAATAACAGTTTTCTTTAAAATTTTATTGGGTAACTTAAACAATTAATAATCCGTGTTTCTACCGCGAACACTAACAACACAAGAACATCGGTTTGGCATACTCAAAATGAGTTCATCCAAATCACGCTGTGGAATGGCCGCCCATGTTCGTTGCAACAACAAAAAAAGGTCTTCTTGCGACTGGATACCCTCCATATTCGGCAGAGCTCTTCTCTGTAGCATATCCCATGCATGCTCAATCGGGTTCAAGTCTGGCGACTGAGCAGGCCAGGGCAGGACGTTGATGTTAGCTGCGGCGAGAGTCTGTCTTACAACTCTTGCGGTGTGCGGTCGTGCATTATCATGCATTAACTGAAATAAGGGACCGATTTGCACTTGTAGAGGAACAATGACGTCTGATACAATCGTCTCAGCATAAATTTGAGCGTTGAGGTTGCCTCTGATCCAAATCAACTCAGTTCTTCCGCCGATCCAAATACCCGCCCATACCATGACGGTTCCACCACTATAAGGATGGACTTCCTGGCAGGATTTTAATCGCTGTTGGCGTCCAGGGGTTCTCCAGTGTCGTATACGTCTTGTATCCGGTCTCATACCAAAACGAGACTCATCAGGAAAGCACACGAAACGCCATTGTTCTTCTGTCCAATTTCTGTGTTCAAGAGCCCATTGATATCGAATCCTACGATTGTGCATTGCTATAGGTGGTACCCTTAGCGGTCTTCGGGAATGAAGGTTCACTTCATGCAAGCGGTTTCTGACTGTTTGGTCGCTAATTAAGTTCCCTGAAGAGTGATGAAGCCTCACGGCTAACATCATGGCGGTTATTGTTGGAGCTCTTCGAGTTGTGATTTGAATGTATCGGTCTTGTCTCCGTGTGGCGCAGCGATACCGTCCTCCATGGCGCTCAGCCACGGTACCAGTGCTTCGGTAACGTGTCCAAAGTCGACTGATAACACTCTGACTTTTATTCAGAGCTAAAGCCACAGTACGTTGCCGGGAACCAGCTTCTATCATTCCCACGGCTCTGAGCATTTCTTCCCTGCTTAAATGACGTCGCCGCTCCATAATAACGTTGGTTTTTATCAGTAGTAGGGAAACAGTAGCACTAATAATGTCTTCAATGCGTTGTATGTTTTTATAGGGAAAATGTTGACAGCTGATTTTCAACTTTTACTCGAATTTGATTGACAGTTCCTGTTTCAAATTATGAAATGCACCAAAAAAGATCCATATAAATTTATAAAATCATAAATTATTACAAAGCCACATCTCAATCTCAAGAAATCCGCTTAAAAATGCTTGATCCCTAGACACTTTTGATGTGTGTATTACATTTGATACTCGCGCCAAGATTTTACTGAAAAATATTATCATGAAAATAAAATATGATACATAGGTATCTCAAACTGTAACGGATTTTAGAAATCTTGGAACATCTTTCTAGTAATATACCTACGAAACCGTTTTACTAGCACTTGACCGCCTTCTACATTGAACATTTCGCAACAACACAATATTGATGCACAAAATTCTATGTTGGTACGAGTACTGTTCGAGTACGTTTATATAGTTTAAGTATCAATAATTCGAGCAATATTCTGCTTTTATTATGAACGCGCTTTAAAAAGGTTTGTATTGAAACGGCCATAAACAAATCCCAGAGTATTTAAGTAAGAGCTTTTTTAGAATATTTACTGAGTAATTACTAAGAACCAAAATATGGTACTTAGAAACCACGAAATTCTTCCTAATAGGACCTTTACAAAAGGGGCCGATATTTGCTGAAGTACCACAAGAGCGGTGACATAAATAATTTGTCAAAAAAGCGGTTATCTCATCACAGCAGGAAAAATAATCGTCGACTAAAACTATTGCACCGCAACCATGAAGCTCATTCGTATACCTTTTGTTCATAGAAGTAATATGTAGTTTGGAGTGTGTGATTATCTCTGATGCCGTTAATAGGTTCGCTTTGATGCGCTGCCCAGTAGTGAATGCTTTGAATAGATAGTAGGTACACTATTTCGGCGCCGCTAATAACTCTGCTAATAGTCTATTGAGCACCGTTCATTATGACCGGCGCACGCGTCGCCACGTCAATCAACGCGAAGTTCAGTGAAGTACCAACGATGTTCTATATAGCAAAGGCCAAAGTATCAATCAGCAAAATAAAACACACAAAGTAAAATTTACTGATCTTTGCGTGTTGTTATACAATGTAAAAAGGTTACGTTACCTTAACAACAATGACGCTTATCGCATACTAATGCAATTTACAACAGAGTAACATGCTCGAGTTCCTAACATTTCAGACACCGTAGAATAACAGTGGCATGTGGATTTTTATATCGTGTCAGCAAAAGGATATACACGTGTTAATGAAGAAGCGCAAAACCTCAGATCCATCAATTTATTTTTATTTTAAAAGAATTATGTAAATTAATAAATTTTATTTTCGAGGATTATTTACGGAGATATTAGCTTTTTTTGTTTTCTTGAGATTGTTGCAAATTCTATGGTAAAAAAAGTCTATGGTATTACGCGCGATCTAGCGCGACGTTGCCGTTTCGCGTGCCGCGGTGATAATAGAGTTAAGTAATGATTAAACACGGCATAATAAAAATATTTTTTTGGTTTATAATTTGGCTAGTTTTTATTAGTGAAATCGAGTTTACTCTCGATTCTGACCGAAATAATTTCAGGTGTTGCGCTTTTTCATCAACCAGTTTTACTTTAATAATTGTTTTTATACCAAAACAAATAACTCGTGGTACTCAAACACCGCACTGAAACCAAATGTTTACCAGTGAAATGATTGAAGGGGCTTCATAGACACCGCACTTGGAATCCTAGAGTGGGAACTCGAGAATTAGCATTTATTAATGTAAGATTTTTAAAATTAGTGATATATAACTAATGGTTGCAGTTCCATGTAGCCGAGCATAGACGTAAAATACCTTGGATGACTAGACGACGCAGTTTATTTCAGTGCGGCTATAAAACATAAGGCTATTTGTAGCTATTAGGTCTGGTATTAATTACAGATGTACAGTCGCCGTCGCCTCGTCAATCAGTCGCAGCATTCCCTAGGTCTAGGAAGCGAGATGCATTGGCCTTAATTTGCCCTGAATGGTCAATTCGTAGGATATGACTGCGTTTGTTGAAAGGCCCATGCAGTTCCAAGAATCTTATTATAACATAGCTAAGTAGTTAGTGGAATTCCAACATAACAAGTTAGCAATGGTTTGCGGGCCGAATTACGGCCATAAACAGGATGACCAGGTCCAATTATTTAATTTATTTAGACAACATTGTTACTTCTTCTTTCTTTAGCCATTTTCAACCGCTTAGGTACAGGCCTCCTTCAGTTTATGCCATCATCTGTGAATAACTAATGGGCCAGTGGCAGCTGGCGGGCTGACAATATGAGATTGTAATAAATTCACTGCAGTAGTCTCACCCAGAGTGCATAATATTATTACATCAAAAAACGTTGTTTTCGAATTAATTATATCTTATCTGCCCAAACCTAGAAATATGAAAAAAACACATGACCACCTGACTGAATGTCTTGTGAATTATTTATCTGCTGAGATTTTATTGGACTCTACGCATTGGAGTAGACTTGAAACTTGATGGAGCTACATAGGTAGGTACTATTGAGTACCTAACACAATACCTATCTATCCAATAAAATCTCAGCAGATAAATAATTCACAAGACATTCACTTAACATCACGAAAATGGTTCATCATAGAAATGTTTTCGAGTGTTGTGGGAATCTAAGCAAGTTTACCATTTCGGTATCGGACAAAGGGCATTAGGCTATGAGCTTACTCAGTCATTATTTTAGTTATTACATTCATGTTTATGTTTTGGATTCCATTTGCTATGTGCTTTAATGACGTGAACATAAACAACCGTCGGTACCTATTTTTATAATATAAATAATAATATTATTATTATAAAATAAATAGAACTTCTTGCAATACTGTGCATGTACCAAACCCAAAACTCATCTGGAAGCAATAAACCTATTTGACAAGTATTATTGTTTAAAGAGGACTTTTTAAGTAGGTGTCTAACTAAGCTAAAAATGTAGTGGATAGAGTTTGTGCTCGGCTCTCTTTTCGCTGCTGTGTCTGAAACAGCTGCATTTCCAGAACAAGAAAATAACGCCATGTCAAGCCCTGTACGGGCGGCGACTATGGAATTACTGGACGCGAAATATCTTCAACTCGAATTATTCTTCATTCTAATGGGCGTTATTTTTTTTTTTTCGTCTTTCCAGCAAGGATAATAAATTCGAATTTCAAAAAAAGTTTTTGCTTGCAAAGTGATATCTAATTTAGTTCCAAGAACTTCCTCATTTTAGATTTAACTATTATGATTTATTACTCGTTTATTCATTCTTCACAGACCTCCATTATCCTTCTCTATAGCTACCTACCTAGATAGTTCACACTCGCAAATAATATTCGAACTAGATAGCCTAAATATTATTTGAGTAAAAATGTAATCATGTTTCAATATGTTCAGGCAAGTCAGCAGTTAAGCTACAGTTACACATACCTACTTAAATAATTTTGGTGAAAATAACTGATCTGACTGAACTAATAATAACATAATGTGTCCATGTAATCTTGACTTGTGATGGTCCAGTTTTGCACATAACGCGATCCCACGCAGGTGGTCCGTGACGTAACGCAGGTACTTGCAAACCGTGTTAACCCAGATATGCGCCGGGAATAGCTGCATTCGCATCGGGAATTCATATTTAGTATTCGAGGCGAGTGGGAATGTGCACCCCGCGTAATGGCGCCGATGACGTGACCTTACGCGCGCCAATTGGCGCCGCCGCGCCGCCGGTAAATAGGGATCTACATTAATATCGCGACAGCGTTCGGTACCTAGATATTGTGGGGATCATCACGAACATGCACATTCAATATGTATTTTAAAGCACTCCAAAAAGGGTTGAAGGTCTGGAGTCGATCTGATGATGGAGCCGAAAGACAGTCGAGGGAACTCCTCAGCAATTTACAGCAGTTACACTGTGTTTGAAAGAAATAAAGAAGAGGCATTTATTAATTTTAGACATTGTTACACCGACATAAGGAGGAGAAATACACTAAAATAGACAACAATAAGTCCCACCAGACAGCGGTGTACCGATGTCCTTAAATAAACAGGACCTCAGCGAATGCCTGGGTCCGATAGGCTCACGCGCTGATTTTCAGTGGACCCTTGGTTGACTAACTAGTAAGTACATAAGTATAATAGTTAAAATAAAATATACAAGTGAGTCATTAAGTGTAGTGTAATTAATATATGTATGTGTGTGTTTGGACTTCATTAATTCGTATTGATGAGAACTAGATGGGGTGTGACCGTCATAGAGGTCTGATGATGAAGAAGTAGGGCAATTATCATTTATTGCTTCATGTAGGTTTACAAGATCTTGAATATAGAACACCAGTACAGGGAACTCCTCAACGGTTTCCAGTGGCTACCTTGTGTTTGGACTTAATTCATTTATACTGATAAGAACTTTTCATCCATGTGGGTTATAAGCGGCTATTAAAGGTCTGATGATATCACTTAAAATAGTAAAACAAAATATTTTTTTACAAAAAAAAAACAGACTTCAAAAGTAAACTAAAAAGTAAAAAAAATATTTTTTACGCACAAAGTACTATGTATTTTGTTTTAGTTAAACCGAAATTATTAAATACGTATTTTATAATTTTGCATTCGGTGCCAAGTCAATGCTACAACAACCTTACTACAATATCACATTACTTAGTACACACAATATTAGTAGATATTTCAAAACAAGACTAATTACAGTATTACAAAATATAGGAATAGGTAGGTACCTACTTACAATCTAAGTAACTTTTAGGTATGTATGTAATAAGTACTATGTACCTGAGTACTGACTTACAAACTAAACTACTAGTAAATGAAAACAAATTATAAAAGAACAAGGAGCGCCCTTAGCTGTACTACTCGTATATCCACCCCACCGTATTTGTAAAGTTTATACTTGGCAGTTGGCTTCGAAATTATAAAATACGTATTTTATAATTTCGGTGTAACTAAATCAAAATACGTGTTATTTTGTGTGATTAAATTTATTTTTTACTTTTTAGTTTACCTACTTTTAAGTCGGTTTTTTTGTTAAAAATATTCTTTACAAATAAGTAAATGAATATGTACAGTAATAAGTATTAAAAAGATTGGGAAAATGACGAAAAAAAAAGCAAAAACCTTTTTCCATACTAAATGTTCACAGCTGAAGCATTTGCCAATAACTTTTTTTGTATTTTATAAAATACTATTGCCCGACAGATTTCATATTGTTCAGATATTTTTAATAATTGATTTATAGGACAAATAAAAATATTTGACTATTATTTATACGTACAGAGGCGTTCACATCGACCTTCACATAGGGCCACCTTAAGCTGCTGATATAAGACCCATTTTGCAACGGTTTTGTAAAGGTTGGTGTGAACGCCTCTGTACACTTCATAACCTATGCTTTCAACATTGGTCACTTGGACATGGACGGATTTTACTCGCTGTTTATTATCCTTTAAGGCGGCGTTACAAGAGATTGCTCGGAAAACCCTTTTTTTCGGTTTAGGTGTTTATTTTTTATGAATGGTCTTGCAAAAAATATATGATATGCTTAAGGATATTGTCTAGAACCTGTGCTAAATTGTTACACGATAGGATGTACTTTACTCGATCATAAAAAAATCCAAAAATAGGCTCATCCCGACATTTCAGCTACGAGTACCATACAGCAATCGTGATCATGGCCCCAGGGATCCATTAAGTCATCCCCATCAGGGGTGACTGCTGAGACTCGATTGATAACCGCTTCCTATTTGACAGCGCCTTGGTTAGCTAACAACAGCAGTAATTAAGTTCAAAAAGCGGAAACGCTATAAGTAACGAGAACATTATGGGACGAAAAATATGTAACGTTTGAAGTGAACCATTAAGAATCCGTTTTTTTATTGTTCAAACTAACCCACCGAAGGAATAACAATTTAATAAAACTAAGTTGTTAACTGAATTTACAGAAACATACGACCACGAACAAATTATTTTATTCTACATACTAATACTATTTGAAGGAGCTCACGGGTTCATAAGAGAGCGTAATATGATCCTCGTGGCCTGAAGAATAGGCTGCTTCAAAGCACAAAGCCTGTCGGTGACAAACAAGCTAATAATACCGAGAATCAATATGCCATTAGCAAAGAGATGCGGAGGCTGGCTGATACTCAATGTAATATTTAGCCACTTTATTTGTCTAGGAAGTCTGAAAGAGGACGGAAAAGTACCTGAAACTTTATTCGTTACCTACATTTGGTTTCAGATTCCTTTTTAAGTTCTAAACATAGGTTTTCTACATGAACAAACCCCGAACTCTATAACCTCTAACAGCAAAATTATATCAGTCATCCTACTTACTCAGGAATAACGTCTTGGTCACCATACCCAAATGAAAATAAGAAGTTACAAAATATGATTGGGTCAATTTTGCTCCGGGAGATAATAGTTGTGCCTGTGAACTTCATTAAACAGACATAATTTATTTTATTTTTTCCTAAACTACCCTATGACAACCATGTTTGTTTTCTTTGACTGACAATATGTCAAAGATTCTTTTCGTTTTATTTAGAGTACTTATTTAGAAAGCTTGCGGAATTATTTCAGTCAAATTCAACGTGTACTTACGTAAAGATGTTTTCTGCATGATCTCTGAGCTACCATTGTTTGTTCAATCAAATAGTTTCACAAAACACATTTTTGTAAAACTATTTGTTAGTAGTACCTATTCAATTGTGTATTAATTTATAAGCATTTAAAAAGATTATAAGTTATAATAGTATTTTTTTGTAACTAGTTACATTTTCAAGTAGGCCTAATGCATAATATCATGAATAAGTTTGAAATGGCTTTGTTAAATTTTAGCAAATGCGGTTATTTGTCAAATTATGTTTACGCATGAATTTGTGGTTTGAAACGTTCGTGGAATTATTTGCAAATAATACAAAACCACGGTTTGTTCTATGTTTGTTTGTCATCATTGACACAATTACTGTTATCTCCACATTGACTCATTCATTCATCATATTGATAGCAAATTTATTTAAGTGACCCAGGTGACGCAGATGTGTTGACGAACGAGGGTAATAACTAATAACCGTTTGTAATAACACTTTTGTAAGCCATCCTCATAAAATTTATATTACGAGTATACTCGTTGTATAACTTCTTGCCAGTAACTTAGTTCGTTAAAGGATAGCCATATGTATTTATTGTTGTTGAATATATGTTATTAAAATACACATTTGTGATACGCACAAAATATACTTTCAGAATGTTTCAAATAGTAACCTAATCTAAAATATAAATATTGTATAACCCTTGACTGGCTTCTTTGTTATACCTTCATTGCTTTTAAATCGCAATTCACAAAAATAATCTCAATAAAATAAATACAAAACGAGTTCATGAGTGGCGTTAAAACTGTCCAAAAATACTTCGTTGGGAAGTAACGTAATTTTAATTGGCCGCCACATCCGATTTGTTTCCGACGACTACCATTGAAACACGTCTCTTTGGCCACCGGCCACGGCGAGCCATGCCTAAGAATTATTATAGATTTCGTTCAAAGTAATAACCATTATAAGTGGCGTCACGTAAAAGCGCCCTAGATGGAAGACAGTGGAAGGGATGTGTTTGCGCATGGGTCGACTAACGAACCAATGGCGCACCCCGCTTCGTTCCACTAAATAGATCCATAAATCGTCTAGTGCGCAGGATGAGCCCCAGACCGCTTTTTACGTGACGCGACCAGTACATGTACCACGACCACGAGTCGTGGTCCACGTACTGTACTTATACTCTTACTCCTTAAAGTGGATTATGAGCATCACGAATAACAGAAGGCTCTTGAAAAAAATTATACCATGAGTTTACCTCAAGTAAACTACGATAGTTAACTAGAGCAATATGTGGGCCATTTTCAGTTACATTATTAATCACTAGAGGCGCTATACCGAAATTCCATACAAAAACTTGACAACCCGTTCGTCGAACAGGTAGTAACGTCAATTTTGGATTGTCAAAAAAACATACTTAGCGTTTGAAATTAATGTTATTTTTTTGGTATTCTAAAAAACATATATTACGAATGGCGTAGTGCGCTGTAGCACGGTTTCTCGCCTAGATTTTCTGTCTTAGGAAAAGACATTTTCTGAATTGACTCTGGTCTGGGTGTACTGGGAGACGCCCCTGGCTTATTTCCTTGTGTGGTACCTCGTTACACAGGGATATTAATCCCTACTTCGAAACCATTACAAGAGGTGTGTTGTCTGGCGCACATTTGTTTATTTATTTATTATAGATGATATATGAAACCTATTCATATACATATTTGTTTTGTGTCCTTCCCTTTTTCACGAAACTTCGTAAATTTGAACCGAAGTAGGCCCCCAGATACTAGCGTCTGTCATCGGCGTAAAGTCATGGTAGGAGCACGGATTGCCCGTTCCTAGTAATTACTTGGGCATTAATGCCTTAAACCAAGGTCCATGGCACCCTGCAGGGTGCTCCTAGGCACGTAGCTAGTTTTTGAGCAGAGCGATGTACGAGTAAGCTTTATCTTGCGAACTCTTGTTGAACTGCCTCTTCCCAAATTTTATAGTTGAATTTATGAAGCCAGGTTATCATAGTGTAGAGGATTTCTAAAATGACAAGAATTTGTGGACATCTGTTCCCTGGTCATTTTTTATGGTGGCTCTCTCTCTCTCTCTTTGGTATTTCAATTTTTGGGAATAACAAGATTGAAAAGAGTAACCGTCGGGTTTCTTGCCGGGTTCTTCTCAATTGAAAACAACTTGCGAACCGGTCGGTGGTAAAGTCAGATTAAGTTTATTTATGATTCATCATAGTATTATTTTATTTTATTTAATTTTTATTTGGTATATTTTTGCTAAAAATCATTTGTTTGACTTGTCATAAGTACTTTTTTTAAGTCTATATGAATACTCTTAATCATATTTTTAATTTTTATGTCATTCATTGCAAAAAAATGCCACTAGATTTCCTACACAAAATTGATCACTTCAAAACGTACATTGACGTCATAAGCCCGTGATTTTATATATACACTTAAAATCACAATCATATCTATATATATTTACCCTTTAATGTTCGTAGGCTATTCTAGTTTTATTGTTAGCGACTAGACAGTCCATTATTGTGAGAAGCTCCAAAGCTCGCCTTTCAAATCAGGGGCTTCCATCAAATTGCCTCGGTAATAGCTGATAATAGGACCTTACAATACAACTGACTCTGAAGCCTGAAATTACATTTCAGTGCTCACAAAATTAACCTAAGGTAATAATAATGTTATTTTCAATATTTTTCCTAAAATCTACTAAGCTTCGAAATGTGAAATGTGTTAGTTTACTGAAAACTTCATCAAGAAGCTTTAGTCATGTTAAAAGCGAATTATTAGGAATGACTTTGAAATTCTAATAGTTTTGTTAAATTCTTTATAAATGTAGATATCTTAGGCTAGCTCAAATGAATGTGGTGTTCAAATTCAAATTCAAATTCATTTATTCGTCATCACAGGTGGTACAAGCTGACAAGTTGATAACATTAAAAAGAACTCCATGGTGCGCCTTCTGCGGCATACGGAATATTTAACACAAATTAAAATTAATAAAGTCTTTTTTACAAGGTATTAAGAATTACAAAATAAAATAATAATAATAAATTAAAAAAATGTCATTAATGTTTCAAAATAAATAATTGGGTCAAATTAATGTCCACTCAATTACAAATAGTGTCAACAAAAGGTTATTCTGAAACAAATAAAATCAAAAAAAAAATTATAATATATGAAATGTCTATAATTCAAAATTAATGTCCATAAAGTAGTCATTCAAATCATAATAACATTTTTCCACTAACAATCTCGACAGTACACATTTAAATCTATTAATATTGTAGTATTTCAGTGGTTCAGGAAGTTTATTAAACACTTTAGGTGCCATTGTGAGTATACTTTTTCGCATTAATGCTGTTTTACACGGTTTGGTACAAAGTTTGGAATTTCTTGGTCGAAGATTAGGTGCATGCACTTTTTTTTCAAATAAATGAGGATTCAGCTTAACGAAAATACACAATTCTAAAATATACAGAGACGGTAATGTTAACAATTTTAAAGTTCTAAAATATGGTTGACAGCTTTCTGTAGGCTTCAGACCGCAAATAGCTCTAATGCAACGTTTTTGGTCTCTAATTAGCAACTCCCTGTATGTCGAGTTACCCCAAAATATCACGCCATAGCGTAAACTTGAGGCAACGAAACCATGGTATGCAGCTAAAACTGTTTTTCGGTCAGCTGTCTTAGCTAGCTTGTGAAGTGCATATGAGAATATGTACAGTTTTTTACAGATTTCGATTGAATGGGATTCCCATGACATATCACTATCTATAAATATACCGAGAAATTTAGTAACTTTAGTGTCATTTATTATGCTGCCATTGTAGTCTATCTTAAAATTAGGACTTGCTCGTCTTTGGGTAAAACACATTAAATTAGTTTTACCCAAGTTAATTTTTAAATTATTAGATTCCAGCCATTCAATGATATCCCTTATTGTATTCCTTATGTCATCTTGGAAATTACCATAATTGTCAACGTCTGACTGTATAAATAGAGTGCTGTCGTCTGCAAACAATATCATAGGATGCCTGGTAGCCTTAATAATATCATTAATATAAATTATGAATAACAATGGACCCAACGTGTTTACAATATACTTATAATTTGGTTTTTATTTTAGAAACATTTTTGCGAAGGCAATATCCGATTCGAAAAGGCGTTCCCCTGGTCCAGGAAGTGCTGGAAGCTGTAAAAAAAAGCGGCTAACAAGCATTCGTTAAAAAGATAAAAAGTTGAACAAATAACTTATTTAGTACGAACAAATGTCCGCGCAATTGTTTTTGGCAATTTGGCATCTTTTTACCACCTAGGCCGGCCAAAACACTAAAAGACCCTAAAGCCAGCTCGTACCAACCAATCAACATTGTGTTAATATGCAAATTATTTTTCATTATGCTAACCTTACCAGTATAGTACTAATTGTTCAATCGGCGAGTAATATCGTCCATCGCACGAGCTGATCCGCGCACACGCATGGATGCGCTGTTTCGGTGCATGCGTCACGCGCGGGTAGCGCGGGCGGGGCAAAGGTCACTGTTGGACTAATTTGATTAATACACATTTGGGTTTTTATTTTTAAAGCTAAATTGAAGCCGTTAGACTGGTGATTATGCAGTATCTTTCAATTACAGAGTTGACTTTCAAACTGATAGCTTTGTGATTATATTGTAATTGACTTCTTCAGAGAAATATGTAGGCATTTTAACGCTATTTTATAGATTCGAATTGGCAGGCAGAAACATATCTCACAGAAAATCTATTGGTTAGATTAGAACGGTGACCACAACGCACGAGCCGAGCGAGCGTATAGTGCACACACGGTAGGTTTAAGAGCAAAAACTTTTTATTTCCATACAAATAAAAGACGTCGCCATAACTCCTCCCCCTTTTTTTTGCCGTGCTACGGGTCAAATTGATTCGTATGGCCTTAAATCAATCCTTCCGATTTTCATGCATTTAAGACCATTTGCAGGTAAATGTGCGTACCGTATAGCTAGCAGCGAGCGTGCCGCGGCAGAGGCCGGCGAGAGCCAGAGCCGATTTGTCAGCGGATGAAATGATAATATGAGGAACAATTTCTGTGAAACGAAATACTATGTAACCATTTTCTATAAAACAACGAACAACCCCTTCAAACACTTATTGTCATAAAAGCTAAAAGCTAAATACTAAATAGTTAAGGCCAACAATAATTTATTTGCTTCCTACTGACTCTACATAGCGTCCACGTACTTATGTTGGTTTGTACATGTTTCTGATAATATCATTGTGACTGTGCAGTGATGTTAAATTTTATTTTTAAAGATATTATTTGAAATACATTCAATTTAACATTGTTAATCAGAATAAGAACCGAATTTATTCTAATGTGCATGACAATAAATTTATTCAATTGCCAACGTTAGAAATTGGGTCGGTCTAAATTCAGATGATTCAGTAGATATTTTGGGACAAAGCAAAAATATATACCTTGCATAAATATATTCAACGTTACAGAAAAATAAATGTTTTTGTATTCTATTTTAGTAACTTTGTGCATAAATCACAAAAGCGAAATCAACAACTGGTCCAAAGTTGAACGACCCCGCGGGATGCCCCAGAAAAATAATACTAAATAATTCGTAATGATTTGAGCCAATGCCTTGCATCAAATGTTTGAGTTTTTAATGACACATGCTCACCTACTAGTACAGGAGATAACCTAACTTAAAATAAATTTCTTATCACGTAACTGACCTATCAGCGGATTAAAACAAAACAAACAAACTAAGTAATATTCAAGTTCACTGAAGGCTGATGCTAGCCATTAGAAGCAGACGATTAACAACTAGTACATGGCCAAAACTCATATCGTAAGTGCCGACTTGTGTTTAACAAGTTTCTAGACAAACGTATTATGTAGTTGTATGATTTGCGAGCTTTTGTTTTGCTCAGCATTTATTTGCAGTTATTAGTGAAATTACTTTTCTCTGAAAGCTTAAAACAAGCCGCGAGGCTCTTTAAATTGCTCTTGATTAAGAGATTTATCTTAAACACGCAAAAAGGCATGAATATAAAAATACTTATCAATAACTAGCTTCTGCTCTCGGCTTTATTCGCATAAACTGGCCGCTGAGCCACTGGTAAGTGGAAAAATTTGACTGCTAAGCATTACTCCTCTATATATTTTTACAGCGGCCGTTTGCAGACAATCTACCGTGATCTTGCTTCCTTAACCAGGTCGTCCGTCCACCTTGGCTCGTCCTCAGGCTAAGTTTGCCTTGAAAATTGAACTGATATGACCGATTGGACATATCCAACCCAACAGTTCTCCGCGGTATCTGGCCCGCCCACTGTCACTTCAACTTATTTATACGTTTAGTAACATTTGTATTTGTTGCGTGTCTGGGTGTTATTATCTATTTAAGTATGTATTTAGAAATATTTAAGTATGTTTATCAGTTTAAATATTAACCTTATTGTGATATTGTTTGTTTGACCCCAAAAAATGAATAAAAAATAAATCAGTCTCTGACGCCCATAGTATAAGCTCTGCTTTGTTTGGGGTCAGATGATCTTGGTGTGAATTGTCCCAGATATATATCGAAACACCGAGCATCTCTCTTAGCTCTCCAAGTGACTTTAAGTTTTCTTATAAGGCCCATAGTCAAAGTCCACGTTTCAACTCAACTTCAATTAAGTACCGGTAACACACACTGATCGTTGAGTTGAACTGGCTCTAAAGCATTGGTTCCCAAAGTGGTCCAGGTGGACCCTTAGGGGTCCACGGGAGACTCGACGGGGGTTTTGGGAATATGGTAGAAATGTAGCTGCAGGGGGTCCTCCGGAACCAGCAAAATTTTGAAAGTGGTCTGTGCGAAAAAAGTTTGGGAGCCTCTGCTCTAAGGCATACTTTACAAAAAAATGTAGCGCAGTTTCCCGACCGCTGCCCGGCCGAGCTAGATCCGGGAAGTTTAGTTGATAAATAAAAATGACATGCACATACTGTTACGCTCGAGGTGAGGCCGTCTGTACCATACGTTGGAGTTCGGAACGCGTTTATTAGTTTACTAACACTCCTACGTAATGCCACTGATAATTTCTTATTGGTGATGCCTTCGACTTTCATCAACTGAAATCGTTTGTACTTTAATATTTGCATAGGATGAAAGTCATTAAGAGATAGGGCCTCTTTTTGATTCGTCCGTAGGCCGCCGGGGTTGTATCGGATTCGCAAACATTGCTTGGTCTTCGTTTAATTGGGAAAGTTTAGCGGCTTTCGTTTGATTCCAAGTTATATAGTCGACAAGACGCTAATTGGTTTGAGAAATTGTTTATGAATTTGGAACTTAAAAAGTAACTAAGGATTCAGCGAATAAAACGGCCGCAAATATCCGTTATTTTTGTAACTCCAATTACCAAAATGTGTAGGAAGTGTTTTTCTTAATTATTATAAATCAGCCTAAGCTGTTGTAATTAACTCCTTTTGTTGAGAGAAAGGTTGCTAGATGAGGTTAATAAAGGTATTCAGCGTAACGTTGCAGCCTGTACTCCAGCTGCGGAGTTTACTCGTCGGTCTCGGACAGCCTATTCGCTGACTCCCCTGAGGACCAATCGCTCCAGTTTATGTGCCTTGCTAGTTGCATTGTTAGTACAGAAGTTCTTTAAATCAGTTACCGCAGTTAATCTATGTAGATATTATGTTCTTTGAGCAGAGGTTTCTAGTTTTACTTCTAGTGATTTAAATAAACATAATCATTTGTCAGCGTATTCCGTCCCACAGCTGGGCAAAGGCCTTCCCTTCCAATCTCCATCTCTCACGGTTTAAAGCGAATGTTGGCCAATTCTTGTGATGCATATCTAGTTGGTTTGTCTCGCCACCTACTTCTAGGCCTCCCGCGTAAACGTCGGCCGTTGGGATGCCATTCCGTTGCTGTCCTCGCCCACAACTTAGCTGGCATGCGGCAGACGTATGCCGATAGCCCATTTCCATCTAAGCTTGGCGGCTGTGTGACCCACGTCAGCGACTTTTGTTTAGAGCATAGTTCTGAATTCTTATTACAATCAGTGAGTTTGACACCTAGAATACTGGGCTCAATTGATCGTTGGCAGACCCCAAGGCCAAACTTTTGACGGTTCGTTAATGACCATGTCGGCGCTCCGTAAGTGAGTGGGCAGAACGCACATGTTCATGGGTTTCCGTTTGAGAGAAAGTGGAAGAGTGCCCTGCATCAGTTTTTTCATTGAACAATAGTTCTTTCAGGCGTTTTCGATGCGTCGTGCAATTTCTTTGTAACTAGTTGGCCAAGGTAAATATACTCATGGATTTTGTAGTAAGAATAAGTATAAAACACGCACTGTGGTATGCTTCCTAATAAACAGGATATATTATACCTTTTAATATAAAACATGTTTGGATTATTTATACAGATTTAAATTCTTTTTGAAAGAACTTAGCAGAAAATGTATCAATGTAACTTTAGATGGGGCCGAAACAAATTAATTAGCAAAATAAAGATCATGCAATGATCATTATGTTAATGGTCTAGAATGAATTAACATCTGTAAACAAGTAAGTACTAAGTACGAACATTTTTAGGTACATGTTAGACCTCCTACAAGGGGGGCCCGGGAAAATGGGTGAAATGGCCCACAACAAGCGGACCGATCACCCGACTCACTGCCAGCGTCCCCAGTTGGAAATAATAATAAGTACGAAGATTATGTTTTGAATTTGGCAAACAAACTTGGGCCTTTGTTTTCAATTAAGTACCAGACTAGGCATCCTTCAGAAGGGCAATCGCTACAGGAGAAAGAGTTGAGAAAAGGTTAAGGCAGTGTGGTTTCAAGTATTCAGAATATTGACCAATTTGCATAATAAATATTGTTATATCTAATACAGCAATTTATTTCTGATTTCAATGATGGATGCCTTTACTCAGCAGTAAGACAGGTTCTTCACTCCACTTAAAGAACAGTTATCTTAAGATGGGAATCGATTTCGCGCTCATGAACTCAGACGTCCTGAAGTCAATAAATGGCTTAAGAAAGAAGATTTCAATCAAGTCACTTCCTCTCTTCTCATACATGTTTCTTTAGGTTGAAAGTATAATTTCTTTTTTACAAAGATGCAATCTCCTCCATTGTAAGTGAATGCTTTTATAAACCCAGTGAGCAGGAACACAAATCATCGCAAGAAGATTTGCAGCGGTATTTTGCAGAAGCCCGTATTAAATTTATGTTATGTCCAGAGATAAAATCGGACATCGCACCTAAACAGGCCCATAAACCGAACCCGTTCTCAATTGCTGTCAGAATCGATTCTAAAGGATTACAGTTTTATTTTTAAAACGAATTATGTGATGTTATTCTTGATCCACCTATAAACATCTCTTTCGCACCCATAACAACTTCAAACGGGTAAGGGGGATAGGTGATCAATTACGAATGCATTAGTTGCTCATAAAGATATGCGATACTCTTTTAACTGACGTTTCATATTTCTTAATTGCATTACTGGGAATTTTTAATATATTGCGGAGGACCCAATTAAAATTTAAATCAAGTTAAGGATTCTTTTTTCAAATCAACCACAGCTTTTGTAGTGCATCTTTTTAATCAGGGATGCATTACATGTATGAACTTGCTGGATTTTACAAAAAAAATAACAATCAGGCTTAATCACTTAAATGATTTTGTTACCAGAAACCAGTGTAGCTCAGGTTTTTATTAAAATAACTTTAAACTGGAGGATGTGTCAGTACTGTCAGTGTCATAATAAGTAGCAAGTGGAATGATGTGCTATCTGCCTATCCCGTGGGAAGAAAGGTGTTGGGATTCACAAAATTACTTTAATATATTCCCAAAAAACCCCAATAAATGCACAGCCATCGTTCGTTCAGTATATTACATAAACAAATATATTTAAAAATGTTTCCATTGGCGGAATCCCAAATCCGCTCATGTATTTGCAGCGCGGCGCGTGCGAATAATTTGTCACTCTTGCCCATCGTGTTCCAACAACGTCACAATGGTACCGTTTTCTCGTGTTTTCTCTATAAAAACTATTACTGTTTATAAGCAGATGGGTTATAAAGCGTTACGGACGAGTGAATGCAGAGTGCGCTGTAAAGTCTTAAAGTAAAACGTGCGTAAGGATGACCTTTGCTCAGGCCGTTACTGGAAGAAGGTGGATGGTTTCACAATGCGAACTTCTTACTCGTTCATAACTCTGCCACCGAGCATCTATATTTATTCAGCATTATTGATTTTTCTTTCCCTAGTCTCATTTGGTCAGACATTTTCCCGAAATGAGAAATGCTTTGATGAACCGTTTAGCACTGCAGTTAAAAGCGAAGTTAACGCATAGTAGAGTTGCGAATGGAACACAAGTGACCTTTTTTAATCGGACAGATGCTCGACCCTGTGGTTTTCGGTACCTTCGTTTTCATAATACAAGCGACAGATTTATGTGAATAAGATGTCTCGTCTATTACCATATTTTCGTTAATCTTGTTTAATTTGCTTCAAAGATCATAAATTTAAATATTTTCTCCAGATATATACTGACGATGATCAAGACAGCGCTAAGGACGCGGATAACAAGCCAGACTACAGCTCTTGGGACAAACTGAGCAAAGTGACGACCATCCTGCAGAACGCCGGCGCGCCCGACGACGATCTCTCCGACGACGAGGATCTCTATGACGAAAGTGGGGATTACTACCAGGATTACGATAAAAGGAGGGATACAAAAAAGGTTTGTAAATGAGAAATCATACATAATAATCATTGACTGACCTGTTGGTGCAATGGCAGCGATCCTGCCTTTCGTACCGGAGGTCGTGGGTTCGATCCCCACCCATGACAAACATTTGTGTTACTTTGTTATGTTTGTCTGGTTGTTTTATCTATTTATGTATGTGTTTACAATCTCTGCTTAGATTGGGGTCAGGTGATCTTCGTGTAAATTGTCGCGGATATTATTTTATTTTATTTTTAACAAAACAGCCACATAGTAGGCCCCACCAAAGAAGGACCGAGGGTCTGGGAAAAACCCGTCTTTGCTCAGGTTACGGCTGTTTTCGGTAAGATTAAAAACATTTTACATCTTTTTTATTATTTTAGAGAAGACTTATGATCACTCTATGACTCTCCCTGGGGTGACCCTGAGCTTTCTGACTTCAAAACTCACTATCTTTCTTCCTAATAAGGAATGAGGACATTCTATTGAAGAGGCAGTGGGTCGAGCACCTAGCTTGAAAAACTATAGCCGTTTTTAGACATAGAGAACTAGAAAAAAAACTAATTTCGGACCTTGAAGAGCGTCGTGGTCTAGTAGTTAAGCACTGTTGAATTGAGAGTTGTGAGTTGGACTCGGATTGCGGATCGTGTGGTCCCAAATTTAAATCTGGCCATAACCAAAATCTTTGTGTTCATTGTTTAATTTCCGACTAACTCTCCGGTGATGGAAAACATCGATAAAAAATCAAATCAACCTATACTACGTTGGGTTCTAATCTAATACCATTGGTGAAAAGTTCGCTTCTGAGTGTTCCGTGTACTATGACGGCAACAGTCACTTGCCTCTGACTACCCCGTTTGGGAGAAAGTCCAGATGGTATGTTATGTTATGTGAAGATATTCAAATTGAGAAATTCAAATTTCTTAATTTTTTGATCTTCCTAAAGTTTCATATTATGAAAAACGAGCATTGTAAAATGCTAAAATCATCAAAGTAATAACTAAGCCACTGCCGGAAAACGGTTTTGGAATTGATACTACTAGCTTTCCGCCCTCGGCTTTGCCTGCGTTATCGTGATATATTAAAGTTGTTTATAGTTGTTTTTTGGGCGGTACATGTAAAAACAGCACACATTGGTTGCAAATTATTTATTCTCAAAAATTAATCATAGTTCATAATTTAATACTTTCTTTCCTAAAACAACCTTAAATCACTTCTGCCTGCAACATATATTGGAGTCAAAGTAATTACATGCATTCTTAGTAAAGTTGCAAACACAAACCTGCCGGTGACCACACTTTCTGTCTAATTGAGGATTTTGAACTTTTCACTGCACTTGATATTATGGATAAGAGTCACAATATGTTGGAAACACAAGCACTCCTGAGGACACTAGCGCAGAGGATGACGGATTTCGAAGATCACCTGGAGGCTGCCAAGGGTTCATCTGCCACCCCCGACAACTTAACAACTCTATCTCGGGACTTCTATGCGTTTCGGGACCACACCTGGGGTGTTTTGAGCATACTAATGCAGCAGCTTCAGGATGTATCAAGATCTGTGGATGCTTTCGAGATGAGGCACAGGCGAAAATTTTTAATTATTTCTGGTGTCCCTGAAGAGGCCGATGAGGATCTGTCAGATACAGTCGTGTCTCTGCTGCACAAAAATCTTGGCCTCACCGATCTTGACAAGTCTTCGTTCGCCAACCCACATCGTTTTGGAAGCACAAGTGAAGGACGTAGCCGTCCTGTCATGGTGAAATTCACAAGCCCCGTTGTCAAGGCTGCCGTTTGGAGGAAGAAGACTTCGTTAAAGGGATCTCCCTTTGTCCTGTCAGAATTCCTCACCAGGAGTCGTCAGGCGATATTTCTTGCCGCGCGCAAGCACTTCGGTATGAGGAGTGTGTGGTCGATGGATGGTGCTATATTCGTCAAGCTTCCCGACGGCACCAGCGAACGTATCTCCGATTCTGACCATCTGGATCGGCTGATTGGTTCCCACGAAGGCGTCGAAATACCCGCACAACGGTAATATACAATATATATATATATATATTTATATATATATAGTCCCTATAAATATAAAAAAAGAAAAGCAATATTAATATTACAATGTACGCGTTAACCCTGCCGGTTGACTGTTTACATAGAAGAAAAACGAATGAATACAGAACAATAAAAAACAAAAGCTCAAAGCCATAGCACAAAAACAAAACGCAAAATAAAAAAATAAAAAATTACAAGCAAATAGCAGTTTTTGCCGAGTTACTTTGACACCACGTCCGCCAAACCAAAAAAAAAACAAACGTTATAATGTTAAGATGACAGATGTCAACAACATGTCAACTTACAAATTGTCAACAGACTACCACGAACGAAATAGAGGTTATATTATGGCAAAAGTAAAAAGTTACAATTTAAAAATTAATAAGGACGGTGAGAGAAGAGGAATTTGTATAAAAAAAAAAAAAAGCTAAATGAGGGCGTCAAAAAAAACCACTACGAGTGATAATAAACAACGAAGCGCTGGGTATACCATGACTTTGTGAACACAAAAGCGGACAAACTACACACCTCGCTTTCTTCACGGGAGGAGAAGGCTGCTGTTGAGTAGCACTCGACTCGGCAAGTTGTGCGGGTATTTCGACGCCTTCGTGGGAACCAATCAGCCGATCCAGATGGTCAGAATCGGAGATACGTTCGCTGGTGCCGTCGGGAAGCTTGACGAATATAGCACCATCCATCGACCACACACTCCTCATACCGAAGTGCTTGCGCGCGGCAAGAAATATCGCCTGACGACTCCTGGTGAGGAATTCTGACAGGACAAAGGGAGATCCCTTTAACGAAGTCTTCTTCCTCCAAACGGCAGCCTTGACAACGGGGCTTGTGAATTTCACCATGACAGGACGGCTACGTCCTTCACTTGTGCTTCCAAAACGATGTGGGTTGGCGAACGAAGACTTGTCAAGATCGGTGAGGCCAAGATTTTTGTGCAGCAGAGACACGACTGTATCTGACAGATCCTCATCGGCCTCTTCAGGGACACCAGAAATAATTAAAAATTTTCGCCTGTGCCTCATCTCGAAAGCATCCACAGATCTTGATACATCCTGAAGCTGCTGCATTAGTATGCTCAAAACACCCCAGGTGTGGTCCCGAAACGCATAGAAGTCCCGAGATAGAGTTGTTAAGTTGTCAGGGGTGGCAGATGAACCCTTGGCAGCCTCCAGGTGATCTTCGAAATCCGTCATCCTCTGCGCTAGTGTCCTCAGGAGTGCTTGTGTTTCCAACATATTGTGACTCTTATCCATAATATCAAGTGCAGTGAAAAGTTCAAAATCCTCAATTAGACAGAAAGTGTGGTCACCGGCAGGTTTGTGTTTGCAACTTTACTAAGAATGCATGTAATTACTTTGACTCCAATATATGTTGCAGGCAGAAGTGATTTAAGGTTGTTTTAGGAAAGAAAGTATTAAATTATGAACTATGATTAATTTTTGAGAATAAATAATTTGCAACCAATGTGTGCTGTTTTTACATGTACCGCCCAAAAAACAACTATAAACAACTTTAATATATCACGATAACGCAGGCAAAGCCGAGGGCGGAAAGCTAGTAGTATCAATTCCAAAACCGTTTTCCGGCAGTGGCTTAGTTATTACTTTGATGATTTTAGCATTTTACAATGCTCGTTTTTCATAATATGAAACTTTAGGAAGATCAAAAAATTAAGAAATTTGAATTTCTCAATTTGAATATCTTCACATAACATAACATACCATCTGGACTTTCTCCCAAACGGGGTAGTCAGAGGCAAGTGACTGTTGCCGTCATAGTACACGGAACACTCAGAAGCGAACTTTTCACCAATGGTATTAGATTAGAACTAGTAACTTTTTACTTTTGCCATAATATAACCTCTATTTCGTTCGTGGTAGTCTGTTGACAATTTGTAAGTTGACATGTTGTTGACATCTGTCATCTTAACATTATAACGTTTGTTTTTTTTTTGGTTTGGCGGACGTGGTGTCAAAGTAACTCGGCAAAAACTGCTATTTGCTTGTAATTTTTTATTTTTTTATTTTGCGTTTTGTTTTTGTGCTATGGCTTTGAGCTTTTGTTTTTTATCCTATTGATTTTGTTCTGTATTCATTCGTTTTTCTTCTATGTAAACAGTCAACCGGCAGGGTTAACGCGTACATTGTAATATTAATATTGCTTTTCTTTTTTTATATTTATAGGGACTATATATATATATATATATATATATATATATATTTATATATATATTTACAATTATTATTTAAATACTTGCTTGCACTTGGCTCAATGTCTTGTGATAGTAGTTTTTATTCAGCGTTCGGGTCTCTTTCGTCGTCGTATGAATCTCTAAGCTCCTTTGTAGATAATTACACTATCCAGAAAAGGCTCGCTGCTGACCTACTTGATAGTCGCCGACATCTGAACGTTTGCCATATAAACGCCCAAAGCATACCTAAGCACCACTCTGAATTCCTTAATACTTTCTCTGGTGATTTGGTACATGCTGTACTTGTGTCTGAAAGTTTACTTAAACCGCATATTAATTCTACATCTTACAGTGTTCCTGGGTTCGTTCTCATTCGTAATGACAGAACAGATAAGGGTGGTGGTGGAGTAGCAATCTACTTACGTGGCGATATCCCTTATAATATTATTGCCGCTACACCGTCTGAATATTCTCGTTCCGTCGAGTATCTGGTTATAGAAGTCAACTTCAGGGGTCAAGGCTGTTCTTGGCGTCGTCTACTGCCCACCTAATGTAAACTATTTCTCTAAGCCATGCTGGAACAAATCTGTTCTGATTATACTCACATTATCGTCATGGGTGACTTCAACACCGACCTTCTGAAGGTTGGCTCTCGTTCCCGTAAACTTCTGTCCATTGTTGAATCTGTCAACCTGTCTATTCTTCCTTCATCTCCCACACATCGTAACGTTGACTCTGACGACACTTTGCTTGATTTAATTTTATCTTCTTCTCCTGATTTCGTGTCTAAGCATGGACAGCTCCAAGCGCCAGGGTTTTCTCATCATGACTTGATCTTCTTGTCTTATAACATTCGTCCACCTAAGCGCAGGGCTGAGTTTGTACATCTCCGCTGTTTCTCAAAGATTGATGAGGATAAGCTGCAGTCTGAGGCGACGGCCATTGACTGGTCTTTGTTGGCTGAGGCAGACTCAGTTGACGGTAAGGTTTCTGCACTAAATAATGCTATTTTGGAGTTATTCGACAAACACGCTCCACGACGCGCGGTGAGAGTGAGACGGCCGCCAGCCCCCTGGATAACAGAAGCAGTCCGTATGGCAATGTCTATAAGGGACAAGGCGTTCCGTGATTTCAAAGCTGATCGCTGTATCCTGAAATGGGATAAGTTCAAAAAACTCAGAAACCGCTGCAATATGGTGGTGTGGGCTGCCAAACGCCATTACATACATGAAAACGTGCTGTCTTCGTCCTCCTCAGATATCTGGAAATTTCTTAAATCTCTTGGTTTCGGCAAATCGTCATCTCATCTTACGCTATCTTCTTTTTCTCCAAATGAGCTTAATACTCACTTCTCCCATTCCACTTCTCTCGATTTTACTACGTTAAACTCCACCTTATCTATTATAAAATCTTTAACTCCCTTGCCAATAGAAACCTTTTCCTTCTCACCGGTGTCAGAGTCTGATGTTCGCAAGATTATATTGTCCATAAAATCCAAGGCTGTCGGGTATGACGATGTTAGTAGAACAATGATAGTTCTAATTTTGGCCCAAATACTTCCTGTGATAACACATATTGTTAATTTCTCTCTTGATCGTGGGTGTTTTCCCTCTGCATGGCGTAAAGCCTTTGTCATTCCACTTCCCAAAGTCTCTAGCCCTGACTCGCTCAATCAGTTTCGCCCAATTTCAATTTTACCTTTTTTGTCCAAAGTCTTAGAAGCTGCTGCTCACAAACAATTATCCTCCTTTATTTACGCTAATAACCTCCTTAGTCCCTACCAGTCTGGTTTTCACCCCAGTCACAGCACCACCACTGCTCTTATAAAGGTCACTGATGACATCAGAGCCGGCATGGAGGAGTCGTGCCTAACGGTACTTGTTCTTATTGATTTCTCTAACGCCTTTAATACCGTTAATCACGACATTCTCCTTGCTGTGCTCTCGTACCTTCGAATTTCCCCTTCAGCGCTTGATTGGTTTTCTTCGTATCTCCGTGATCGCCACCAAGCTGTTCGAGTGGGACAATCTCTCTCTGATTGGTCAGGTTTGGATACTGGTGTCCCTCAGGGTGGCATATTGTCACCTATGCTATTCTCAATTTTTATAAACGTTCTGGCTGGCGAACTTGGATGCCCCCACCATTTTTATGCAGATGATCTACAGATCTACAAGCAGGGAAAGACTGTTGAGATTAACAGCGCTATTGGACAAGTTAACCGCGATCTGGAGTGCGTTGTTGAGTGGTCTGCCAAATTCGGAGTCAAGGTTAATCCTATCAAATGCCAAGCCATAATCATCGGTGGCTCACGACAACTGGTGAAGCTTGATATGAGTGCAGTTTCACCTATTGTAATGGACGGGATCGTTGTTCCTTACTCCCCTTGTGTGAAAAATCTTGGCATTCATATGGACTGCTCTCTCAGCTGGACCAAGCATATTAGTGAACTGAGCAGGAAAGTAACTGGGACTCTTCGCGCTCTCTATCGCCTGAAGAACTTTCTGCCGTCATCTACAAAGACACTGCTAGTGCAAGCCCTTATCTTGCCGTTGATTGATTATGGTGATGTCTGTCTCAGTAACGTTTCACAGGAGCTTTTGAACAAAATGGATCGACTTCTAAATAATTGTATACGTTTCATTTTCGGATTGCGCAAATATGACCACGTCTCCATTTTCCGCTCTAAACTTAACTGGATGCCTATCCGGCAGCGTAGGTCCATTCGAATTTTAAATGTTCTCTTTTCTATTCTTTTTGATCCTAATTCTCCATCTTATTTAAAAAGTAAATTTCAGTTTCTTCATTCTTCACATTGTCGTTAGTTGCGTTCTGAAGATACTCTTTCCCTTCTTACGCCCTCTCATTCTTCCGGTTTCATGTCTAGTTCTTTCGCTGTATCTGCGATTCGTCTTTGCAACAAACTTCCTGTTCCAATAAGAAAATCTATTAGTAAATACAAGTTTAAAGTGGCTGTTCGAAAGCATTACGGATCGGTGGTCACGCATTAGGGATGGGTCCTTGAGTCACTGTTAGGTGAATGTGGTTCAAAGTTAATACGAGGTTATTCTGAGGGGTTTATATGGCTATTATTATGTAATTTTTTTTTTTTTGTGGCTAGCAATTCTTGGTTTGGTTGGTTCTATTTATATTATGACTTCTATTTATGTATGTTTATTTTTATCGATTTATATTGAATTTATATATTATTTATTTTGTTGTTTTGTTATTTTATAATAATTAGCATCTGTTGTTGTTTTCAAAAGTAATTTATTTAGTTTAATCTCGTGCACCGTGTTTAATTTATCTGTTTAATCGTGTGGTTGACTGGTAGAGAATGCCCTTTGGCATTAAGTCCGCCAATTGTATCATTAATTTTGTGCAATGAAGAATAAATAAATAAATAAATAAATAAATAAAGCCATATATGCTTAAAGTATTTGTTAATTGTAACCTATGTGTTATTCTGATGTAATAAGCTGTGTGGCGACAAGGCGTAGGTATGCAATCTTAAATTAATAACTAAACTAACTTAACTTAAGTTATTAATAATTAATAACTTATTATTAACTTAATTTATTACTGTTATGTTTAACCCAAATCCATTCAGTAGTTTTTGTGTGAATGAGTAATAAACATACATACATCCTCACAAACATTTGCATTTATAATATTAGTAAGATTCGATGGCAAATACAGCGTAAGTCACCACTGCAAGATGGTAAAATAGTTGATGAAGTTCTCTACATTTCAGTGAATGTAGTTGGCGAGAATCACTGAAGATTTTTTATGGTGAACAGATGATATAAGATCTTGATTACCTCCTATATCGGTCATTTTTATGTCCAGATCGGCACTTCAAATATGGAGGTTCTGACGCCCGAGGACTTCACGGACTCGTACGTGCAGTTCGACCGCAAGGACCGGGAGTCGCTGTCAACCATCAGGCGCCTGAAGCAGCTGCTAAACGAGAACCCTGAGAACCCCGATATTGGTAAGGCTTTTGAGTGTCACTAAAATTAATATCTGTACGTTTCTAAGGCTTCGAAAACACCTGATCAAAATATTAGCCACAAATATCTATATATGTCAAAAAGGAGTCTGAACAAGCGCTTGTACAGATATTTGGAGGTAATGTTTGGCTCAGATATTTTTGAAGCCTTGGAAACGTCTAGATATGCTTTTGACTGTACACACGTTAAGGGTTGAGCTACATCTGACAGAATCGAAACCCTCTTTTCTAGGCTACAATCTGCTCTGATTCTTATTCGATCTTCCAAATAAAAGTATGGACGCGTAGGAAAGTGCGATTCGGTGCTTCCAGATGTAGCTTAACACGTCAAGCGTATGCTGCTAACATAGGACCCACTTTGCAATAGTTTTCTGAAGGTTGATCAGTAGTTTCACCATGAGCTCACACTGACGGTAGTCGCTAGCGTCTGTGGTAAAGTATTTGCATGACAGTAAGTGACAGCGCTAGTTTATGTGAGGTAAACTCATGGTAGGTTACTTCTGTCGTCCGTACGTAGCGTAACGTAAATCGTTTATTATTTAATCGTAAATCGTAATCGTTGACGTAGACGTCATTTTACCGCATCAGCACCAGAAAAGCAAAATGGAATTTGTACGGAAGCAGTCCTAGTATTGCAAAAATACTAGGAATAAGAATAAAATTGCGCTTCCACTCTTTAGGTAGGCAAGGTATACATTATTACAACAAGATCCCCGAAGCCATTTGTGAGTTACCACTACATAGATTCAAAAATCACATCAAAGCAGCTTTATTGAAAAAGGGCTATTATACTACAAAAGACCACCTTATAGATAAAAATGCCTAGGTGTAAGCTCTCTGCTCGATGCGGGATTAGATAACTCTATTGTAAGAAATATTTTATTGTAGTAGGTACCTAGTTAATACTTAGTTTGTACTGACTAACAATTTTTCGTTTTTAATTGTTCAAATGACCATAAGTATCTTCCTATCTATCCTTATATTCTTTTATGTTTGTTTTTGTTTTCATTGTTTGATGTTCTTTAGATTAGACACTCAGTAGGTTTATTTGTATCAAAATGACACATTGTACTTTACTAACGCCTGTTGTAAACCCAAAACAAGTTTAAAAGAGTAACTGCTGAGTTTCTCGCCGGATCTTCTCAGCAAGAAACAACTCCGACGCGGTGGTAGAGTCGCATTATGTCTGTACACTGTGTATTTATATATCTATATTATTATAGTATTTATGTCTATTATTTAGTTTATCTTGCTTTTAATTTGACAATTTAAAAGTACTCACTATGAAAGTCTATTTGAATAAAGTTATTTGAGTTTGAGTTTGCAATATATTTTTGTCTTCTAAGATAAAATATTCGATAACTGGAGAGTTAGTAGAATAATACAGTAGTCATTGAAGAGGCAGTGGGTCGAGTACCTAGCTTGAAAAACTAAAGCCGTTTTTAGACATAGAGAACTAGAAAAAATCGAATTTCGGACCTTGAAGAGCGTCGTGGCCTAGTAGTTAAGCACTGTTGAGTTGAGAGTTGTGAGTTGGACTCGGATTCCGGATTGTGTGGTTCCAAATTTAAATCTGGCCAGAACCAAAATCTTTGTGTTCATTGTTTAATTTCCGACTAACTCTCCGGTGATGGATAACATCGATAAAGACGGCGCTCAATGGTGGGCACCCTAAAAAGTGCTGACGTACTTAATTAAATGTAAACAAGGGAAGTCATACTACGACTGTTAGTAAAATATAATAAAACACCAAATAATTTCATTTATCCATTAAGCCTTAAAAGGTGCCGCTTTTTTATTTAGATTTAAACAGAATATCGTGTTTTGTCAGGCGATAAGTTACCCAATACCTTAACATCTTTTTTATTTATGAATAGGTAGATTTATTACAAACATTATTAAGTACTGATAAAGCCTGTACAGACCGAGGGCATAAGTACAAACCGATTCTTAAACTTTCTGGTCACTTTAGAGAGTCAGCCCATAAACAGATTATATATTATGTATGCATTTAATGTGGGCTCAACGCCTAATCCTCATTCAGATAACCTTGGCTAGTAATTCAGCTCGACTGAAACCATCTGTGTGTGGGAGTTAGCACTCGAGTCGTGCGAACACCATGTTGTAGCTGTTCGTAGGTATATTGTGGGCCGGTGTCGAAATAATTACTATGTATTATGTCAGTGTACGTAAATAATAATACAAATAAGTCGGACACCTTGTACCAATATCATATAACCTCAAATAAATTCTGAAGTTAAGTCTGATTATAATATTTTCTATCGCACAAAGGAAAACTCAACCTTGGTGACAAGACCCTGACGTCCTTTTTGTGCTTAGATTTATAACATTATAACGTTTCTTTCTATGAAATAGGTCCACTTTAATCTTATAGCGAAAAGATATAACTCGCCTCCATATTTTACAAAAACGTTACCAAACGGAAACATGTTAAATAAATAGAGTTAAATTTGTTGAATTTATTTCCATATAATCAGGATTTTTAAAGAAGGCAGGTCAAAGATAAATTATTCCCGATTTCAATGAAACAAAACTTTTCTGTAGTGCAACGAAAAGTGCAAAAACTAAACGGTTTTATTTCCTGTGAGAGTATTCCAATCTACGCAGAAGTTTTCAATCATGAAATTAATTTTATTTTCAATTTGTGTTATGGTAAGTTATATTTTAACTGTCTTGACCTATTTTAATTAAATAAATACACTATAATGAAAATTTTAAAGCCACATAATTGTATTTTGAATGTATTCAAGTGCAAAGTGAAAAAACAAACTGACAAAGAGGCTGTATGGTAATATACTTCTTTGCCTTGTGCCCATTGTTGTCATCAATGTCAATATTGTCAATGTCAAACGAATCACTCACATTACGTTACGTTTAATTTTTATTTTTTTATTGTTTGTAACTGTTTTTTTTCGTTTTCATCAAATAATCAAACTGTAAGAGAAAGTAGAATCCCTCCAGAATTACCTGCACCACCTGTTGCAGAAAAACATAATCAAATTGAAACCCAGCAAGCAAATAATAAAGCAAACACTCAAATAGCTCTTACAACAACAAGAAGAGCAGCTGCCTCTGCTGGCCGTTGCTTGTTTCCAGAGTGTGATGATCGGGAAAAACTTCATGTACCTGAGTCTATACACAGAAGGGTCCTACTTAGTAGACTTTAAGTAGTACAAGGGAGTGAAGCCATTTTAGGATATTATTGTTATTGTGCTGCTGGAAATCATACAGTTGGGTGTTGCTCGCACATAATGCCCATTTTATGGTACATGGGGTACGCTTGTCATCCGGATCATTTCGGAGCTCCTGCTGCATTCTTGGACCACTTGTAAATTATTTAAATAAATGTACAAAAATAAGTTAATATGATTTTCATTTCAAAGCTTACATAGCAGTAAAACTTAAATAAGCCTCATACTGAGCTTAACGAACTTAATATAAGTACACCGTAAATGTACTTCTTTTGTTCTTTTTTTTTTTTTTATATTGCCCGTCAAGATGACCTCACTCCACCTGATGGAAAGCGGTCGTGAGGTCCAGATATGAGGTTGACAAGCCCAGTCATTCAAACGAATCACTGGGCTGGCCATCCTCACCTTGAAGGCCTTTGTCTTGTTCTATAGTTTTGTGATGATGTGATAAGGGCAACGGGTGACAGATCGCTCGTGCCGCGCACTGATGCGGCATGAGCTATACGCGTAGTAGAAGAAGCACGCGGCCGTACTAACAAACTCGCAGTGCGCCTTTGCATGGGATGAGGATGTGGTGGATGAGGCCCATCGAGGGTTCTCATTGCACGTATCATGTAGCGCTGTTGACTGAACAAGCCCGTTCGTACACCCGCGACGGGACCCGTCGCAAAGACGTGGGCCCGTCTGGGAGGGCGCGGAGTCCGCCTTCCCACGACGGTCATCCGCGCAATTCTCCGGAACGGAACACTGCATGGAACCGTGCCTAGTCGGACAAAATGCGGATATTGTACGTTGCATTGTAGTGGAACATGTATCCATTCTGACTGATGTGTAAGCATCAGTATCATTTTAATAATTAAAAAATGATTAAAAACCAGTGATTTAAAATATAACCTCACTACCTTCGCCTTATAGCTTTAATATCTTTTTAACCCCAGCTTTAAGAGAGTTAAAACAATTAACTTTTTTGTTAGTCTAGCGTAGTTCTAAATCTACCGATTTCTTTTATGTACGTGGCCCGTAAGTAGAGGTCTGAAATTACATGGAATTTCGCCGTCCTTCTTTAGTGCTCTTAAATATGGTTGCTCTCCTATTCAATGTATTTGCAGTTTTCTCTTATAGTTAGTTATTTATACTAATAAAAATAAATCCTTAAATCCAGTTCAAACCCGGAATGTTCTCTTTAAGCCATGTTTATGATATTAGGACCATAAACACTGGAACCTCCTAATAGCATTCCGAGTAATGGAGAAAAACGCTCCAATAAACCTGGCATGTCGGCGCGCTCACAGTTTGCTCGGTTCACTGGCCATTTTCCAATGTAGAAAATGGTACACGAATGGAACGAGGGAAATGTTTCGATTCTCTTACGTTTTTAACAAAAACTTTAATATAAAGTACTTTTAATTCGTAGTACCGAGAGTTAACAATTACTTTGGAGATAGAACGTTAAAAAAACGAGTGCCGTACATATTAAATTGTCTGCCTAGGGTTATCCGTCAGGAGACGAATAAAAAGACGTTTAAAAGGATGCTACAAAGTTACTTTTTATCGCAATGTTAGTCCATAAGTTTATGTAACATTAGTTTCATGAAAATATTATGTTAGTGAGACTCCTGATCCCACAGACAAACTGTTTAAACAGTTTTGTGGGACAGTGTGTATTTTTATGTATGCTTGATTTCTTTGATAAATAAATAAATAATAATAAATAATGAAATATTAGTGGAACCGTTTGCAAAAAAATCGCTTTTAGACCTACTATAAATTTGAGCCATCCAGAATTGCTACATACCTATTGTTCTGAATACGGTAACTAGATTCCTCTGTGTTTATTTCTGGAAGGTAGTTTTATTGTTTTCCGTTTGTAAAGTTTTGCAAGAATAATTTGTTTTGTCGTACTTTAATTATTATTGAATATTTTCTATACCCTGGACAGCGTTCACTATTGTCTGCTAAAATTATTGTGCTTTAGATTGAAATTGCTCTGTTTTTTAAAACGAAAATAAAAGTCTTTCGTAGCCCTATGTGTAGAGTAATATTGTTATGAATCTTTTTGTTAAAAATGAGAGTAGGTAAACGTAAAAAGGAAAATTATTTAGGGGAAAATTTTATCATTCACTGGCTTTTAATACAAGGAGTGACGGGCCGACGCTTCTTCACTCCATAAGGCACATTTTTTAAGGCATTTGCCTGTAATGATATTAATTTAGATCGTAGAAAAAAAATGATAAGTGTAAATCCACTTGACTTTGGCATCCGTCGCCTTAATAGTTGAGCGTAGACCAAAGCTACAGTTACACATGCTCTGAAATAGCATGCTTAAAACGAGCATGCTCACTGTTCACTGAAATGAACATGCTCATTATGAGCGATGCTTCGACACACATGCTACTAAGTAATTGCTCAATAGTAGCATGATTTCGTGCTAGATGAGCATGTGCAGCTGTATCTAGCTTAAATGAAGCAGCGTCAAAACTAATTAGCAAATTAAGTACACTTGCCTCACCTTTTTTGATCTAGTCTATGGCTTCAATTTATAGGTACCTTATATTTCCAGGTCCCGCTCTGGCTGCCTCCACGCCGCTGTCCACGCAGGGCCCTGGCGCCGACCGCGAGAAGCGCAGTGTCTTCGGCGCTGCTGACTCCGTTGATGAGTTCGCTGCCCCCAGGATGGCCGCCAAGCAGGATGAGAGGTGAGCGAGCGAGCTGCTGTGTGTATGACGTACAGAATTGAGAAATCTGTGAGCTTTTCGATGAGAACAAAATATTTATGTGTTTCCCCAACACATTTGTTGTATGTAGGATTGCACCACTACCGTATAAAATTAACTTTTCACGTATGTAAGTATTTCATCGCCAAATCAGGAGCGGTGCTCTTAATGCCATAATCTCGCAGTCCAATACACGCGAGCTGTATGAAATCCTGCTTCAGCTGTTTTGGTCGCCTTCATACCGTTACCGTTTCACATTTGACGAAGGCATAACCCATAGTATGTCGTATGTATTTCCAAATTTACAACGAAAACTTTGAAACAAGAACACATGAGCAAAATAGTAAATATTGTTTATGCACATAGATGTTTGTTGAGAAACTGCGCACACGCACTGCACTGCAGTATCGAGTTACTATAATGTAGGCAAACCAAAGGAATGCAACCGCAACGCAATATACCTAGATTCAAATTTCACCTCTACTATAATTTACTTTAATAACTGTTCGACTAAACTATATATAAGGTTTTATGTTATAAATTAATAATTGCAATTTGCGTCTGAAGGCCAGAACGATCGTGGTTGTTCATATAACTTGTAGAGTTACGTTATGAAATGTAGATAAACCGCTTTTGCTAATGGATAAATCATATAGTCGTATAATAAGCAAGTAGACGTATCTATAACTTAGTAACAACCATGATGTTAGCCTAGTGCACTCGCATGAACAGTGCGGCTATGTTGTTGCCGTCTGGGTTGTAACCAACTGGGCCCCAAGTCTGCTAATTTACAAAAGCTTTAATAGAATCACAATCGGGTCGTAATTCAGAAACACAGCTCTAGACAGACTGACCGTATTTTGCTTTAAATAAAAATGGAAGGGTCACGCTTTGGCTATGAGTCAGGGATGTCAACCACACACGGGTGACACTTCGCAAAGTGCCTGGATGTTCTATAGTAGGAAGGGGATGATGAATGAAGTTCATAGCATTTATTTCTCCGGTATCTGCTTGTTTATATTTAATGTACTCGTATCTAAATATCTTCAAATATGAAGTAAGTTTATTTTAAATAAGTGTGTTATTAAATTTACATATTTCTCCATCTTATTAGTTTCTGTTGTATTTGTGCACATACTTGCCTTTCATTTACTATTTTCCCTCTACCCAGAGGTGGCCTGAAAGAGATCGCTATTAGCGATAAGGCCGCCTAAATTGTGCATTGTTTTAAATGTAATACTTAGCTTTAGGTCTCTTTTTGTTTTTGTACAATAAATAATATATCTATCTATCTATAGCACACCCGCTGAAATAAAACTAGTGCTTGAGGTATAGAATGTTGTCAGCCGCCATCTTACGTGACGACACGGTTGGCGTAGTGCGCTGTAGCACGGCTTCTCGCCTCGATTTCCGTAGTGTCCCGGGTTCGATTCCCGGTCGGGTCAATTCAGGAAACGATCTTTTCTGAGTTGACTCTGGTCTGGGTGTGCTGGGAGACGCCCCTGGCTTATTTCCTTGTGTGGTACCTCGTAACACAGGGATATTAATCCCTATTTCGAGACCATTACAAGAGGTGTGTTGTCTGGCGCATATTTATTTATTTTATTTATTTATCTTATATTACCGCACGTTTCTCTTGAAAAGTTTCACACTAATGCTTTGTGTTAAAGCCGAAGGCGCTACTAAAGCCTGCGTTCAGTTCGTTCAAGGGTTTCAGCGCTCTGCGTTTTATTTCTTGAACGACTGCAAGCTGCAACAAACGCTGATATAGGTATAACTACTACTTGTAGCATTTGTTTCTCACTTCCATTTTTAAGGATTTGTCGCAAAATAATATTTCTGTTTTGTTACCTCTATGAATATTGAGACAGTTTCAACTAATATTATCACAAAATAAGCACAGCTTTGTCTGTGTTTGTTAGGTGTGTGAGTATAAACACACTTAAATAACTCTCAATACAAACTAAAATGTTTGTTAACACACACACACACATTATCTTTCGTTGTGATTGTTCATTTTTATCTTCTTCTAATTTTCTGGCTGGCTTTGTTGTATTCCCTATTGATCTCTGTATCATCTATGCATAACTTGTTTGTTTACATTCATACTATAGGTAATATGTATCCATTTGAATCTCACCTTGTCGTAACACAGTCTTTGACTAGCACGGGAGGTAAAGACCCACTTTTTTTTTTATATTGCCCGTCAAGATGACCTCACTCCACCTGATGGAAAGCGGTCGTGAGGTCCAAATATGAGGTTGACAAGCCCAGTCATTCAAACGAATCACTGGGCTGGCCATCCTCACCTTGAAGGCCTGCAGAAATGCCTTTTCACGCCCCGCTTGAAGAACCCGGGACTATACGAGGAAGGAAACACATGTGCTGGAAGAGCGTTCCACGTCTGGATGGTACGGTTTATTTTGTATACAGCCAATTGTTTAAGTTTAACCTGGGAAGTAAAATTAATAGCTTGTTTCACTTGTCTAACTAACCTAGACGTTACTATTATCGTATATTACAGGATCCTACTATGTTACCTAGTGTAGTTACTGTGTAAAATAGTAGTTCGTCAATTAAACAAGTGTTAGTCTATATTTAAGTCGGAAAGCTGCAATAGTATATGTGTACAACAATTCTTTGAAAAATAATAAAATCTTATCTATCTATTCAAATATCCCCATATGATTATGGTATAATATAAGGTTTATTTTATTTATGTTACTTATTAAGTTTACTTATTTATGCACGTACTTGCCATTCTTATAATACATTTCCTCTACCTGTAGGTTGCCTGGTAGAGATCGCTAGTAGCGATAAGGCCTCCAAAATTGTGCATTGTTCTAATGTAATACTTAGCATTAAGTTTCTTTTGTAAATGTACAATAAATAATATTATTTATCTATCTATCTACCTAATAACACCCAGACACAAGACCAAAATAAGTGTTTGTCATGTGAATGTTTTGATCGAGTCCGCTACCTGTGGTGCTACAGGATCGACTTAACGCACTGGACAATGCGCCAATATTGTAAAAAACAATGGGTAGGATTTGGATTTTTATTTTTTGTGTAAGCCTTATTGAACTCTATAATCTACCAAAAAGGCATTTTCAAACATACGTGTTTTTAAAACATTTTACCGTAAAGAATATATATTATGTTTCTAGTAGCGAACGATTTACGTTTAAGTAATTCCACCGAGATCTAACTCTAATATTACAACAACTTTACAGAGATGAGCACACAAGATAGATAGGTACACAGAGAGTTCTGGCCCCTGGGACCTGGGGGAGCCACTTACCTCGGGATATGTAAACGAGATAGTCTTTTAGTCTCCAAGACGCCCGTCGGGGCTGTTCACATTTTATTCGACACCTACTCGTAAAACTACAGAGTGCATTTTAATAAACTAGCAGGACGGAAAATGTAGTATAGCGGCTTTCTCTTAATCATAAAATATTATTTACTTACTCTGTTCGGTTATGTTATTGCTGCATGTACGTACAGTCAACCACGGCTAGAGCGTAACACCGGTCATTCGGACGTAGAATGCCAGCTTATAGCGATAAGAGATCAACAACAACACCGGCCATGAAGTCTAAAGTTTTTCTCTAGTTTTATATCACTAACGACTTTTGTTGCTGAATGTACTTTTTGAATAAAGATGAGAAATGTTATTTATTTCATTATATTTCGGCAAACTGTATGTAGAGCTTGTATATTCTGAAATGACGCGGCCCTTCACCGCATTCTCGCATACATATATAAAAGAAAAGTGAAGTAATAAGCCTTACTCTCCCACTGCTTGGTAAAGTCCTCCATCATTGAAATCAAGCCATCGCTACGAGTACAATGTATGGGTACAGGCTATATACCGGGGGATTATCAAAAAACTTCCGAAAACGATATGGCATACTCACTAAGTAACGTAGAAAGTAGAAACTATCTAAGCGAATATGAAAATTATTCAACTAATTTTCATTTCAAGGTCACCATACAAATCACTTGAACGGTCAGTATTTTTTGTATGAAAACCTTAAAATTAAAGTTAATTGAAAAAATTTAATTTTCCCATAAACTACTGAGTATGCCATATCGTTTTCGGAAGTTATTTGATAATCACCCGGTATAAATATGTTAAATATGGACGCAAGAAAAAAGTTAGTTTGTCTTCATTTTACCGCTCTAGAAATCTAAAACCATCGCAACCGTAAATTGCTAATTTTTTAACCAGTAGGTGATGTAGATAAAAAGTTGGGAACGAAATCCACTCCAGGTTAGGTAACGATTTCTTTTGCCTTCTTAAGAAATATTAGGAAACCGATGTATGGCTCTAGGGCTAAGCACTCTGAGTTAGCAAGTAAGTTTCTAGTCAAGCCCCCCCTAATGACGTCAGCTCCGTTTCTTGTTAGGAAACTGTTTATTTATATTTTAAACTTCGCATAACCAACGACACCAACCTAACCTACTTTAGGTATAATATCTAAGGTTTTTCCCTACTATTCATTGAAGATGTTAAAAATATAAGGTGACTCAGGTAAGGTAAAGAAGTGAATATTTCTGGATGAAAATGATACAAAACTCTATTAAACAATTATCTTTAATAACCTTATCTACCTCCGCCCATTATGCTTGTTAAATGTCCCAAAAAACTACTCTCAAAAATTGGTAGATCAATAAATCAAACCACGAGTAGAGTGTATAAGTAGTATATTTCAAAATAACTGACACTAACTATATATAATATCGAAGAAAAATCTTAACACCGCGATTCAGCGGTCAGCGGCCAGTACAGAAGCGCTACGGAGCAGCGCCATCTAGTAGCATGCAACTACAACTAACATTATTGTAAGCAATAAGGTTAACTTTGAACATACCGCCCACCATGGACGGATGGTCCATAAATAAACTTGACTACAAACAAATCTGGAAACATTGACAGTGGGTTTATAAACAAACTACATCACTATTAACTTTAATGAGAAAAAACATAAACGAAACTTTTTCTTGACAAACCTTTTGTCTAGTTCCAGGTTTTTTTTAACAATAGATACTTCTTACTACACATTTGCTTAAACATAAATAAAGAAACAAACATAAAAAAAAATATAATAAACATAACAAAAATATTACTTCGAATTTGCTTAAACAAATAAAACTCCTTCTTGCAAAACTTAGCATCTATCTTAACTATTTTCTTTTTGAAATAACAGTAGTTACTACTTGTTTTAATTACATTTCTTTTAGTTGTAACTGTAAAACACTTTGATTTACATTAAAATTCTATCTAAGGTTACATACAAGGCAAAATGATGGCAATACTACAACAGAATTGTGAAACAAGTCCTTATCAAAATCCAAATGAACAACCACCACAAAAAATATATATTCTGTACTAACATAACTATATATTTACTGGCAAAACACACAATTTTGATACGGGTCGCTTAATAGTGGCACCCTTACATTTTAGACTAACAACACGCGTTATTTGGTCCGAACCTGGGTGTTTATCCGTCACAATACCGTAAAGCCATCTAGCTGGGGGAAGATCATCTTCTTTGACCAAAATAACATCGCCTATCTGTGGTTCTGGAATCTGGTTTGACCATTTATGACGCTGTAAAAGTAGTGTCAAATACTCCAGTGACCACCTACGCCAAAAATCTTGAACCATCTTTTGCGCGTGCTGCCACCGCCTGAGACTGTTCACATTCGAAGATTCATAATTCGCATCAGGGGCAAGCAATAACGGTCCACCAACGAGAAAATGTCCTGGAGTCAGCGGATATGGATCACTAGAATCATCGCTTACTCGTGTGATAGGTCGCGAATTGAGACAAGCCTCAATTTGAGCTAACACTGTGGTGATCTCCTCGAACGTAAGAGTAGATGTGCCAACGACCCTCCTTAAATGGTACTTTGTGGACTTGATACCAGCTTCCCAGAGTCCACCAAAATTAGGAGCATGGGGTGGAATAAAGTGCCACTCGGTTCCATTGGTGCCTAACCAATCTGCAATTTCTACACTAGCCGACCGTTCCACATCTAGAAGCGCTCTTAATTCACGAGCTGCTCCGACAAAGTTGGTGCCATTGTCACTCCACAAATCCGAACAGTGACCACGTCTGGCCACAAATCTTTTGAATGCAGCGATGAAACCTTCCGATGTCAAGTCACTAACAGCTTCTAAATGTATTGCTTTCGTTGACATACAAATGAACAAGCAAATGTATCCTTTCGTGGAACGATGACCCCTTCCTTTAGCAGTTCTGATGGCAATTGGGCCAGCGTAATCAACTCCACTATGCTGAAAGGGTCTGCTTGGATTAACCCTGGCTGATGGCAGCTGCCCCATGAGTTGATTAGAGGTCTGTGACGAATAACGAGTACAAGCTACACATTTGTGAATACACGATTTGATAGCTCTTCTGGCGTTAACAATCCAATAGTTAGAACGAATGTAATTCAACATCAGCTGAGTACCGCCATGAAAAGTTCGTTCATGAGCGTCAGATATCAACAAATCAGTTAAATCAGACTTATATGGAACTACAATGGGGCTTATAACATTAAGAGGTAAATGAGCTTTTTGCAGTCTGCCACCCACCCTAAGAATCCCGTCCTTATCCAAAAAGGGATTAAGACTGCGGATCTTACTCCTCTTACTAATTTCATTATTATTGCCGAGGCATTTTATCTCGCTTCGGTAATATATTTTTTGAGTCTCACGAACAAAGGCTCTCAAGGTTTTCTGTAGCTCTGAACAAGTAAGCCATTTGGGAAAATCAGGAAGTGGTTCTTTTTTCACCCGTGCTTGTGCTGCTTTTATAAATCTTTGACAGTATGTCAACACTCTGATCAGACGACGCAGTGAAGAAAATCTGGTGAAAATTGTTTCTTCGTCGACGTTTGTGGCTGTGCATACAATATCTTTTTTGGCCCTCTCTTCCAACTTTACGTCTTGGTCGTATTTCAGTGGACTGTATTCGATAGCTGTTTCTTGTAACCAAGATGGGCCATTTTTCCACAACTGAATTTCAGATGGTTTCGATGGCTGAATACCACGCGATGCACAATCAGCAGGATTTTCACCAGACCGAACATGTGACCATTGTTTTCTGTCAAACAGTGAAAGAATCTCAGAAACCCTGTTGGCGATGAAGGTCTTCCATTTACTAGGGTGGCTACTTAGCCATGCCAATACTACTTGGGAATCAGTCCAAGCATGAATGTGATTGCGCTGAACTTCTAAAACATCTGATACCTCAACCAACAACTTCGATAATAAGACAGCTCCACACAATTCTAATCGAGGTATTGATATCTGCTTGATTGGTGAGACTTTTGTTTTCGATGTGATAATGCTAACATGTACCCTTTGTTTGCTATCTACTACTCGAAGGTAAACTACAGCTGCATAAGCATCTGTCGAAGCATCACAAAAGCCATGCAATTCCACACACAAGTCACTGGAGGTGGTATGTATCCATCTAGGAATGGTGAACTTGGTGAGGTTTGTGAGGTTATCCCTGTAGGTCATCCACTCCTGCAACAAATTAACTGGCAATTCCTGATCCCAATCCAACCCAGTCATCCATAATTTTTGGATAAATATTTTTCCTTGTAAAATAGACGGTGCAATCCAACCCAGTGGGTCAAACAAACGTGAAATATCAGACAGCACTTTCCTCTTCGTTACAGGTGTGTTTAACTCTGGAAGCTGCAATGTGTACTCGAACGCATCTGTTGCGTTGTTCCAAGACAAACCCAATACCTTTTTGACTGCATTGGTTTCTTTCGGTGTTCCTATTTCTATATTTTCTGTTTTTTCCTCAGAAGAATCACCGACCAGCTCCTTAAACCTTACATCACTTGAATCCCACTTTTGTACTTCAAATCCACCTTTGTTCATCAATCTATTCATTTGTTTGTGAATTTCCAGGGCTTCCTCGATCGTGTGACAGCCGGTCATTAAGTCGTCTATGTAGAAGTCCTGCATAACTCTTTCACAGGCCATTGGGAATGCTTCACCTTCATCGTAGGCTATCTGATGTAATGTCTTGACTGCGAGGTAAGGAGCGCTAGCAGTACCAAAGGTAAGTCTTAATAACCTGTAATGCTGAATGCCTGTATCACCGTACCATAATATCCTTTGGAAATCTGCGTCTTCATCGGTCACTTTAACTTGTCGGTACATTTTAACTATGTCTGCTAGAAGAGCAATAGGGTGTCGGCGCCATCGCATTACAATATGTCTCAAATCCATTTGTAACGAAGGACCTACAAGAAGGTCACTATTCAATGACACACCATTAGTTCCAGAACAGGATGCATCAAAGACGACACGAACTTGAGATGTGCTTTTGTTTTCTCGAATGATAGCATGATGAGGCAGGTACACTGCATCAGGTTTCATCTTTTCTTCTTCTGGAACCACTTCCATGTGGCCAAGCGTGAGATACTCTGACATTACCTTTGAGTATTTTTCCTTTAAATCGGGATTTTTGGTAAACTTCTTCTCAAGATATTGAAATCTTTTATTTGCTATAACTTGTGAGTTGCCGTATTTGCATTGAGGATCCTGAGAGCGGAATGGTAGCTTAACTATGTATCGACCAGTGATGTCTCTTGTCGTTGTATTTGCAAATAAATTCTCGCATTCCTGCTCGTCTGGAGTTAAGAGCTTCTTACTCGTCACAGCTATAGGCTCTGATTCCAATTCCCAAAACTTCTTAATTAAGTCGTCACTGTCAACTGTAGAGTGCATGCTAATGACAGAACTATTGTTACACGACTGGGAGCTATCCATCGATTCAGAATACACCTGACCAGACAGTATCCATCCAAGCTTAGTATTCTGTGCTACCGGTGTACCTGGAGAACCTTTGATTATGCCGTCGACTAAGATCTGACCAAAAACTTCAGCTCCCAGTAATAAGTCAACTTTGTTAGGTGTGTGGAAATTAGGATCAGCTAACTGAATACCTACAAATTGGGGACATAAACTGAATTCCAATTTTTTGGCTGGTAAAACGGATGTCAGTTTATTCAAAACATGAGCCCTGATGACTACAACGAAAGTAGGATCATGTAATGATTGAAGGTTGAAGCTAACTGTTGATTTAGATACAATGGAGTCAGCATGCTCACCAACGCCAGAAATAAGAACCTTGCTAGGCGATTTATACAAACCTAGTAATTGTACCGCAGATTCAGTTATAAAGGACGCCTGAGATACTTGGTCTAATAGAGACCTAAGCGTACAATGGCATCCAGACGTGGACTCCACTCGAACTAGCGCAGTAGCCAAAAGAACTTGACTTTGAGTATTTGAATGATAAGCTACAACATTATCTACTTCTTCATTTTCGGCATCATCATTTTCATCTAAAGATGAAGAAGTAGTAGCTACAACGATACTATTGTCAACGGATGAATTCACAACATTATTTTCCGTTGATTTTGGAACACTTTGAGGATGTAAAAGAGAATGGTGTTTCCTCTTGCATACGCGACATCTAGAGGATTGACGGCATGCGAACACGGAGTGATTTGGACCCAAATAATTGTAGCAAAGACTTTTGGTTTGGACGAAATTGCGGCGCGTTTCAACATTTTCCTGCGCAAAACCTTTGCAATTGCATAACTTGTGACCTTCTGAACAAAAGACACATGATGTGGTTGAGGTGTGATACACTCTGGTATTGACAATACTGTTACTGTTATTACTTCTAACTATATTACTTGGCTTTATTGTTTTAGCTGGTATTAAAAATTCCAATGAGCGAAATCTACGCTCCAAAAATTCTTTAAACTGACTCATTGATGGATGTTCATCTGAAGTACTAATGTTAGCCTCCCACAGTTTTCGGGACTCCGAATCCAATTTCAAACTTATCAGATAGATTACTATAACATCCCAGGAATCTGTACAAAGCCCCAAACTTTTTAAGCCATTCAAACAGTCAGTTGTCGTGTCTAATAAAGATTTTATCAAAATGGCAGATTCTATCGTTGTACTTGACTGCCCAATAAGACGTTTCAACAAACAGTTAGACAAGAACCTTTTGTTACTGTATCTCTTGTTCAGAAGTGCCCATGACTCGGTATAATTTGCCTCAGTGACTGGCACATGCCTTAATAGCTGTTCAGCTTCGCCAGTCAAATGAGCTTTTAAATAATGCAGTTTATGCACATTCTCTAAACTTGTATTGTTGTGTACTAGCGATACAAACAAATCCTTAAAAGTAGTCCACTCGGTGTATTTGCCACTAAATATTGGAATGGTTATCTTAGGTAACTTGACATTAAAATTTGATACAGCCGCTACGGAAGCCGAGCTGTTTGTTGCTTAAAAATTGTAGTAGATTGCACACTTAGAATTTTACCTAAAGCCTCCTTCAATTCAGTCTTATGATCATAATACAATTCTAGTGTACTATCATATACATTTTCGGTGTAATAATCAGATTCTTGGTACTCCGAAGAGTCAATATCCGTAATGATAGTGCGATGCGTATCAGTAAATGACTTCCACTGATCCTCTAAATTTTCTAACCGAGTCTCTATGTAGGCTTGAGTTACGCGATCTTTTGGAGACTTTTTGAAATTAATTTTGCCCTTTTCGATAGTGGTTTTGACATCGGTTTGCAAACTGGTTAAGGCCTCCATTTTGCGTTGTAAAATATTTAGGATGGACCTATCTTATATAGAAATCAGAATATAAACTTAACCTTCGTTGGAAAATAAGTAATCTTCAAGCAATAAATTTTAAAAGCTAAGCAATTTAATTTAACAATCAAATTCACCACATCAAAACTTTGAAATATTCTAAGTCCAGCGTAAAGTAAGCAAATTTTCTAAGTGTTTCAGAAATTGGACGCTTTATAAAAATTTAGGCATAGGTTCCCCGTCGGTACCAATTTTCTTAAACTATTCTAAGTTAATAAACTACAATTTAAAATTACGAGTGTTTTTAAATTCTTACAAGTCCATAACTTCCAAATAATTAAGCAAGCTTCACGTTTATTTACTTGAAAACAAATGTCAGTAGTAAATCACTCACGGTTTATCCATATGTTCACTCTCACCACACTGACTGATCCAAATCCGCCTGGTCCAGCCGTTTGCTTACTTCGTCGCTCCAAATGAAACTATCAACAGCTGCAACTATCAGCGCCAACTTTCGCTACCACAATCTCCAACATGAACTTCTCACGCGTCCAAACCACAGCAGTCGACCATTGGGTCAACCGGTCGCCGTCGTATAACCCAGCTGGACACAATCCTCTAGTATGCCTTATCCGGCTCTCCAAAGGACCAATGTTAAATGTCCCAAAAAACTACTCTCAAAAATTGGTAGATCAATAAATCGAACCACGAGTAGAGTGTATAAGTAGTATATTTCAAAATAACTGACACTAACTATATATAATATCGAAGAAAAATCTTAACACCGCGATTCAGCGGTCAGCGGCCAGTACAGAAGCGCTACGGAGCAGCGCCATCTAGTAGCATGCAACTACAACTAACATTATTGTAAGCAATAAGGTTAACTTTGAACAATGCTCATAAGACTTAATGCGTTTAGTTATCATTAAGACCAATTGAAACTTTTTGTACTCTGTAATTTTGGTCATATTTAAACATAGACCATTACGACTTTATCCCAAACGGAGTAGTCAGAGGCAAGTGACTGTGTCGTCATGGTGAACGGAACACTCAGAAGCCCACTTTCCATCAATGGTACTAGAACCCAACGTAGTAGGTGGTGAACCTTCCGCCGCTATCTGGGTTGATTTGGTTTTTTATCGATGTTTTCCATCACCGGAGAGTTAGTGGGATATTTAACAATTAACACAAAGATTTTGGTTCTGGCCAGATTTGACTCGGGACCACACGATCCACAATCTGAGTTCGGGTGCTGAACCACTAGGTACGACGCTCATATTTAAAACCATATTTATAACTTGTTACAGACGAAAAACCAAGAAGTTTGTACCCAGTGTGGAAACCACGCCAGCCCCCAAGGTGCTTCTTCACGCTGTCACCAGGACCGCCAGGAATAGTGATAATGAGGTAACCCATTCTAAACATATAATTGAATTGGATAGTCTTATCCGTTTAAAAGTTTACCACATTGTTCATTGATTTTTTTAACCTCAGATAGACAGACTATTTTGCACATACCTATCCAGTATATAATTTTTAATAATTATCTTCAACGCCGACCATTCGGTAAATACATCTTTATCACCAGTTAATAACCATATTTTCCTCGACCCGGTCCATTTACATACTAAAATATCATTAGGATAGGTACAAATTTGTTGGTTTTATGATACAAATAAGAAAATTTGTCAACGTTGGAAGCGTAGGTGTTCACAAGACATTGAGTGATATGAAACCATAAATATAAAACGAATATTTCGGGAATCAAATATAGCTGAGAGTGAAATTCTCATAACAGCCTGGGGCATGAACGGAATTTTTAATTAAATTATGCTTTTGTCATTCATCTCTCTTCTTTGATATTGCGTGAGAGTAGACATTTGAAGAACACAGCCATACAGCCTATACTAAGTTATTGACGACATGATTGGCGTAGTGCACTGGAGCACGGTTTCTCGCCTTTAATTCCGTAGTGTCCCGGGTTCGATCCCCGATCAGGTCAATTCAGGAAATTATATTTTCTCAATTGGCCTGGGTCTGGGTGTGCTGGGAGACGCCCCTGGCTTAATTTCTTGTGTGGTACCTCCCGCCATATGTCAGTAGAAATAAAAGGGACAGCTATACTCGTATATGTTAGGGCTACTCTACTCTAGTTGTCGTTTCAGGCTTAGAAAGAAGACAGAAGATACTATGATTATAATACTGTTGTGATATTACAAAAACAAATCTTTATACTACACCTGCTGGGAAAGTACCTTGATACTTTATCAAATTTACGGTAGAAAGTACGTCATTGCATATCGAACAAATATGCGGGGAGAAAACGCATCTGAGCGGGAGAGAAAAGTGTATGAAAATCAATTTATTACATGGTTTTTCTTTTTTAATCTTGGGTAAGACTATGCGCCGGTAACCTAAATATCAAAAGCCAAAAAGTTTTTACAGTGGGTTTTTATCTCCAAGTTCGCAAAATGACACTGGCCACTAGCTGTGTGTCGGATGGTGTCGGGCTGACAATGCGACCCTGCGGCGGCAGGATAAACAATTTGAAAAAAGAACATGTGAAAATTGCAGACGCCATTGGCGCCATTTTCAATTTGTGTGTTGTTTGAGGATTCAGTTTTCGTAGAAAGTAAAATAAAACTATCAAAATGATAAGTAGTGATAGTGATGATGAAGATTTTTTAACTCCGCCGCAGTTGAAACAAACATTAATGGAAAAAGTGTTACATTAAGCTTCACTAACTGCAACAATTTCAATATAAATTTCAATTAGTAAAGATTTAGTTTTTTATTTTCCTCGTAGGTGTAGTATAAAGCACTATGTATCACTCGAGAGAAAGTGCGATTCCCGATCTCCGGTGTTTTAAAGCCCTCGCCTACGGCTCGGGCTTCAAACGACACCCTCGACGGTAATCGGTCTCTTTCTCCTCTCGGTGAACAATGTACTATTTTGTCATCCCAGGGTTCCAGACAGCTAATAGCCGCCCATTTCCATGGCAACACCTCCCACCTAAGCACAGAAATACATGAGCATTATAAAGGTACAGTCAACAAAACATTAGAAATAATTTTAAAACATTACTGGTAATAACTGGCCTGTTGGCGCAATGGCCGCGATCCTGCCTTTAGCGCCGGGGGTCGTGGGTTCTATCCCCACTCATGACAAATATTTGTGTGACGAACATTTTTGTATTTGTTGTGTGTCTGGGTTATTATCTATTTAAGTATGTATTTAGAAATATTTAAGTATGTTTATCAGTCCCTGACGCCCATATTACAAGCTCTGCTTAGTTTGGGGTCAGATGATCTTGGTGTGAATTTTATTGTCCCAAATATTTATTTATTTATTTAATACTGGTAATAATGATCCACTGAATAACGGCTACTCTACTATTCAAAACAAGTGAAAAATATTGCCTTCGAACTTTTCGCTTCAAAGTCTTCAAAAACCCTGCAGTTTCCGAAATTGAACCCCGTTATAAATGCATGTGATGTTTATCGGTTATATCCTACCGCAGGCAACGGATTAGTCCGCGTGGCGCACGACCAGGCGCACAACGTGTGGTACCCGGCGGGCTGGACCATCCACGCGCCGCACCCGCGCCCGACCCTCACCAGGAACGGCCACGTGCACGTCCACCACACCGGTGTCTACCTCGTCTACGTACAGGTGAGCACATCTTTGTACTGGTCTTGACTCGCAACGTCATTTCGCAGTGAGTCATGAAGGGCAAGTCATGATATTGTAAGGTGGCTCACTGGAACCCCAATTTACAGCCTGTCCTGCCAAAGAGCACAATTCTGTTCACATGGGCCAGCTCAAATATTATCTAAGTATTTTAGGTTGTAGGAACATTTCTTATGTAGCGTTAATTTGCATATAGAAGTGTGAGAGCAATATGATTTTCAAAAGTTTTAGTTGATTTATCCAAGCTTAATCGACAATATTTAGACCAAGTTCTCAATCGTACTTTAATACCATCCACATTTTTAGAATAAAAATAATATAAGTTTATTTGGCACTAAATGCAGTAAAAAATAGCAAAAAATACAATAAAATAAAAGACAACTTGAAATATAAAATATTCGCCTGATAACACTTTTTTTCTACAAAAATGTTAATTGAATATCTTTATTTACCAACTTTTGCCGTAAACGTACTCGTTCTACAGCGACCAATTTGTATAGCTGTAGAATATCAAATAATTCAAATAAAACGAGATTCCAGGAATCGCCGTTTACGTTGAGCTAATCTGCGAGATACGGAGCGCTACATTCCCAAGAGGGCTCAGAAATATATTTATTAGCTGTTGCGTAATGAACTCTCAACGCGCCCATCGTAGGACTTCTTTAAAGACATTTATAGGTACTATCAGATAGATATAAATGCCTTTATAGAGCTCCTACGATGAGATCGTACCGTAGCTCTTGGGTAGTTCAGACATTGTTGTCCATGCAAACTATTGCTTGCGAGTTTCTCATACTAACGTAACGAGTTTCTCAACTTGTTACCCTGTAGTTAACTAGGATATATGTTTTGTAATACGTTATACAGACATACGGGCACAGCCAAAATTATGTACTTCACATACGCTCTGTTTAAAACCAATTTTCCATAATCTGAAGGTTTATAATTTTCTCCAAATACTCGTACAATAATAACCAACTTCTGTTAACAGTTCGAATTCAGTATTTATCAACACATTCAGAGCTATAAAACCAGATACAATAGAAGATCTTTTGTTAACGTAAAAAATGATAAAAAAAATGATACGTATAGCACTAAATGTGTTGAACATATTATTATAATCCGTCGTATATCTTTTTCTCTTTATGAAAGATGCGTGGGAAATATATTATCTACGAGTACTTAGTAACCTTAATAATAGCTACTATATAGGAAAGTCGCTGTCCAAGGACGTGGGAGTTTCTGCCCACAGTAAGCAGTCTTAAGGCCGGCGCAGACAAGGGATTATCCGCGGTGTACTTTTTTCTCTGTCAAAATGTATCCCTTACAAACTCTATCGAGCAACGCTCACGAACGACTGAAAGTACGCCGAACCAAAAATCCGCCGAAACACCGCGGACGCCCGCGGAGCGTAGCGTGGCGGATTAAAGAGCGCGGGCGTCCGCGAAAAAAATAGAACGAACGAACTATGAAGCAGTCAACACACACGGCGGATTGTACTCTGCGTTAAAGGTTGATTCGAAATAAAGGGATGGACCCAGTATTCTCTTCTAAAACGTCTTCCCTTTTGCTTAAAGTTCATGTAAATTACAGCACAACGTAATTTAGAATATTTAAATACTCTGGGACAACAAATGATCGCACACCGTGTGCGTTGAGTCCGTGGTAAATCCGCAGGGGTTTTTGTATTCGCGGAGCTTACTTTTTTCTCCGCGTACGTCGTCGTCTGCGCAGGCCTTTAAGATTTTGTTATTACCTGACGTGAATGGCATCGGCATGTCTTCGTAATGGGCGTCATCGGGCCTGTTCTACCGAAGCACTTGGGTTGATATGTTACCTACACATTTTTACTGTGTTCTTTCAACGTTAAAAAACTCTTAGGCTAGGCACTGTATCTAATATCCAAGTTGAAGTACGAAGGTGTTTTATTCCAATCCCTTTATTCACCTTGAAGTATTCTATCGTCATCCAAAAACTGACGCAAAATATTTATTTTACCAGATCTACTACCTAGACAGCCACGACATTATTTCGTGGGTGCTGCACCGCACCAGCGCCGAGACTGAAGGCCGGGAGACCCTCCTCCAATGCGCCCAGTCCTCGCACTCCTCAGAGCGGCTGGACAAGCCCAACTCCTGCTTCTCCGCGGCAGCTCTCTTCCTCCGCGCCGGCGACAGGCTCGCAGTCAGGAACACAGGCGGAGACAGGCATTCGCTGATGGAACCGGAGAAGAGCTTCATTGGCCTTGTCAAACTGGGAGACGCATTTGAACCTTACGAAGAAATGTAACTGATAGTCACGTGTTAGTTGTTTTGTTACTGTCCCATCGTTCATGCAGATCAGCTGTTTTGAAATTCTGTGCCAAAGAGATACAACTTGATCCTACGCTCTTTTCCCTACAGGTTTTAAGTATTAATAATGGAAGATACGCATCTGAATCTATTAGTTATGGTAAGTTTACACTATTGACAAGGAAAAAAAAACCTAAATCGCGAGTAAAAACTTATTGTTTAGTTTTTATATTTCAAATATTTTTTTGTGAATAAGATAATAATTTCTCAGTGGGTACTTACTTTTATAGATATAATAATATGATACGCAACAATTAATATACAAAAACAGATTATTAGCTCAGAAATGCTATATAGTTTGGTCTATGTAACTATTGTAAAATAGTTTTTGGCATCTTCATGTGCCGTTACATTTTGTATCATTATTAAGTACCATGACTGAACACCGATGATATCATTACATCTTTTAGCAAGTACATTTTATGGTTATGTTACAGTTTAAACGATTGATTAATAGTAGCTTAATATACGTAATTTATGTTTACTGTACTAATCATAGGTTTATATTTTCTGCCTAGTTTTTAATATTCGTTAGTATTTGTCTTGCCATGAGTGGTTGAGTTCAGTACGTCTACCATGAGTTTCCGTCACGTGAACTAAGATAATTGACAACAGCAATTTTAGTTCCATTTCTTTACACTAGAGGCGTTGTACCGAAATCCTATACAAAAGCGTCAACACTGGCGGCAGCGACAGTCACCCACACACAATTCAACATTTGTTGGCCCGAACTAAAAGGTATGGTGCCTCGTTCCTTTGTCGTGCCGTCCAGACGTGGAACGCCCGTCTATAGTCCCGGGTTCTTCAAGCGGGGCGTGAAAAGGCATTTCTGCAGGCCTTCAAGGTGAGGATGGCCAGCCCAGTGATTCATTTAAATGACTGGGCTTGTCAACCTAATATCCTCACGACCGCTTTCCATCAGGTAGAGTGAGGTCATCTTGACGGGCAATATTAAAAAATATATATCGGTGCAAACTCATGGTAGCGACAAAGAAAAGTAATAGAAAAAAAACAGTCACACATTACACCTGTTCATTTTACAGAGTTTAATTGTAGAAGAGGCGATACCGGGAGCGTTCCAGCGGCGGGTTTATTTGTAGCGTTCGAGTTGCCATGTTGCTATGCCCCATGCCACACGGAGACCGGCCGCCGGTCCGATTATTCCGGACCACTTACCGCCTCAGTACCTATGTTCTACGTTTTATCGATTTATGACCCTATTCTTTACTAATATTATAAAGAGGATTTGATTGTTTGTTTGTATTGAATAAGCTCCAAAACTACTAGACCGATTGTAAAAATTCTTTCACCAATATAAAGCTACATTATCAGGGAGTGACAAAGGCTATATTTTTTAAATTTAGGCCATATTTCGGGAATGACAGTCTACGCGGGCGAAGCCGCCGACGGACAGCTAGTAATAATTAAAACATATCTAATCAGTACTTTTGACACTACTTTAGCTGATGCCTTCTTTATTCACATTGTCAGCGCTTAGAATGATTGAAACAACACAAGCGGTAAGTTAGGACTCATTTCAGAATTGCTACAAGTTAGTACGTTCGGTTAATCGACTTCCATCTTTTTTTATTTAGTTTTAAAAACAGTGATATAGTGCCATGATCCAAGAATAACATCAACGTATCGAAGTACGAAACAAATTATGTTATGTTGATATTTTTGCGTTACTTTTTAGTGCGTATTGTAATTTATTTTTACCTATATTATTAAGTTTAACGACATGCGTTGTCGCATCGCTTGTCTTATTGATGTTTTGTACTTGTCATGAATAAACATTTATAAATGTCAATCTAGTTTGATTATCGAATCCACGTGTTAAAATCTACTTAGGTACCTACTATTTGTATGCAAATCGTTCACTACACCAAAAAAAATAAATTTGCTCAACATTTTGCCTAATGCAAAGTTATTATTTTGATAATATGCTGGGTAGTTCTAAGTCCTTAAATCAAGCACGCTTGTCACAGGCTGTGATACGTTAGTAATTAAAGTGGCAGTTATTACTCGAAAGGGTTGACATTTGAGAATAAGGGCGAGAGACGATAGCAGTATTTTTGACATTAGTTATTAATAAGTAGGTAGCTACTAACGAGGTGAGGTTTTTTGTATTTTGTGTCCCAAGTATGAGGAACATCAAACTACTAAATTAAATGTTAATCCTTATACTCGTATACATAACATATTTCTAGCAAGCTCGTGATACGAAACACCCAAATATGCTCAGTCTGTAAGTCTCGCACCAACAGGTGGTTGACTCTTGTAGCAAAAACAAAGTTCCAAATTGTTCACTGAATGAAACTAACAGACTTCTGTTAAAATAAACAGCAAATGTCGTCAGGAGAAGCGATGGCGACCGGGATTCCGTAAATTTAACAGCAATTATATTTTGGATAAGCTGCGAAATTAAAACATTTCTACGACATTTTACATCGTAATCTATGGCCGAACTTAGCAGAGCTTACACTTTGGATGGCGGACTTAGTAAATTCATGTATATTCAGAAACCTTTCACTATTCTTATTCAAGTTCAACACACGATATAGGTAGGTACCTTGATGATCACTTAACCGTGTGATATCGAGCGCTTCTAGTCGTATTCATGTAATGTCACCCCCACGTAGGCGGGAGGGATGGGGGGGGGGGGGGTAACACGCCAGCAATTTCATCAACCCGAACGACTTGCGGTAGAACATTGCATTCCTACTGGGAACTGAATCTTAAAAGAACAGTCAGCTACATAATCTTAATAACTAACTAATATTATAAATGCGAAAGTTTGTAGGTAAGTATGTTTGTTACCCTTTCATGCAAAAACTACTAAAGGGATTTAGATGAAACTTTACAGTGGTACGGCATATTCATCAGAATATCACAAAGGCTACAATTTATAAAAAAATATGTATAAAAAAGAAGTTCACGCGAGCAGAGCCGCGAGCGGAAAGATAGTCCAATTATAAGTATATATTTTAAGCAATAAGAGCTGCCTAATCAGCTTAAAACTCATTATTACTGAAATCAAGTTATCTCTACAATGAGGATATGTGCTTTACTAGCATGCTTATTTTTCTTTAAATAAACCGTATTTACCGGTTTGACTGCCGCAAGTAAATACAGGTATAAGTTTTAATGAGCTTTCATACCTAAAAAACTGCAATTTTAAGGTTGGTATCTAAGAAAATCTGTAGATGATTTTGACACTGTCGTTCCAAGTGCCACAAAGTCTGGTGCGAACTGCATGTTATCATGACTTTATTTTGCTTCCAACTGTACTTGATAGGAACCTTTTCGAAATCAGGAGCTCTTGTCCCTGTGGGCGGCCTTACCTCCCACTCTCTGTTGTTCAACCGACGTACTCGTATAAGTCTTTATCCCTACATTCGTCGTAATGCCCACTGGGCCACTACATTACGTAATAACCGAACATCAGGGCATTTCATGAGGGATAATGTAATCACGTATTTTAATCTCGTCAACGCTGTCAAAATTAGGTTTGATTTACATTTCAACATTTGTGGATGCAAGTGATGCAACGTATGTGGCAAGCGGCTAGCACAGTCTATGAATCCTTTTAACATAGATGTAATTATAAAAAGTCAGTAAAAAAAATACTTGCATGCTCAGGTTGCGTAAAAAGTCTAACCTGTAGCATAATACTCTGAACCTAGTTTTTAATTGAATCGTATCACTATTCTCTATATTAAACAGAAAAAACTAGATAGAATTATATTACACAAAAAAATAAGTCTATTTGAATTACTTATTGAATTTCAAATTTAGGGATGACGCAAAAAAGCTGTGCGAAGCGAGAAATCTCAAACCGTAAATCGTTGTGGAATTAGGAGATTTTTAAGAGATTTGTATGAAATGCGTGACGTCCAATTAAGCTCGATTCATACATGGCTATAACTTCGATGCTGGGTAGGTACTTACTCATTAACGCAATGTCCGTAGATTCGGTCAAACTAATATGTCAAAAAAACTACAACTTGAATATTTATTTGTGTATGCTGAATATACAAAACTACATGACGTTTATTAAAATTATTTTCTATCATTATTTATTAATTATTTTTACCCAGCATCGAAGTTATGGCCATGTATGAATCGAGCTTAATTGCACGCCACGCATTGCATAGCGTCGCTCTCTGCAAATTAAGGAGAGCGTAGGTCGTAGGTCGCTAAATTATTATATATGCTTATATGAATTTCATATAGAATTTATAAATTAAAGTCCGAATTCTGAAATGACAGTTAAAGCTAAGCCTTCACATGTATCACATGCGCATGCGGCGCGCGGCGCGGCGCGCCCCGGACAGATAGTCCGCTTAGAACAAACCGCTATTTTGATTACGCACACCGACAAAGTGAGTTTACAGGCGATACCGGGAAGAATCGGTCACGCACGCGGCCAGTCGCACTGTCGCGAGTATTTTTGTTTTTGACGAACTAGGTGCAATTTTTCACATGATGTATAAGTATTTTGTTTTTAGCGGGTTCTGTTCTGTTAAATTGGGCTTATACTAAAACTCGCATAATAGAGCGACTATATAGGTAGTAGCAGCCCTAGGCGGTTAGGCAAATTAAGGTAACGGTACTGGAAAAAGGCGAAAGCGGTACTTCTGTAAACTCTTAATGTATCCTTATGTGTGCATGTATTTAATACAAGGGCTAGCTCTTTCCCATCTACTGACATGTGACAGGACAGCATCAATTTGAAGGGATTTCGTTCTCAATATACCTTAGTTATAATGTACCTACATTAAGAGCGAATAGAAACTAGTTAATTCGACAACAGTAATCCTTCATCATCCTAAAATGCAAAATGTATTACACTCGTCACAACGATACCTACGACTCCATCGATCATCTCAGACGATCCTTCAAACATCAATCATGTTAACACATAGCACATGGATACAAGTATTTTTTCTATGGCAACGCAACAACTTCAACAACCTGAATAATAATAAACTATAAATTAACTAATATTATAAATGCGAAAGTTTGTGAGGATGTATATTATGCATGTGTGTATGTTTGTTACTTCACGCAAGAACTACTGAACGGATTTAGATGAAACTTTACTGAAATACAGATTATACATCAGAATAAGTCATAGGCTACAACTTATAAAGATTTTATGGAAACATGTTACAAAAATGATGTTCATGCGGATGAAGTCGCGGGCGGAAAGCTAGTAATATAATATTTTTTGGTATAATAGTGTTATAGCAAATATATTTGAGTAAAAGGAGAGAGAAGTAAGCCGACTTGGGCTCTTAAACGTACATTTCATTTGTCAAAAATGCTGCGTCAATCTCTGAACAATCAATCTGAACTACAAATCTGTATCCGATTAAGCGAATTATGAATCTTAGTTAAGTTAGGTACTTAGGTACTCACCGTTCTTATACAGAAGGTAATGTGAAGAAAGACAATTCTGGATTTGATAAGTTGTTATTAAGTCATCCACACATATCATAGTCATAAACACTGCAATACCTATTTACTCATACTATTTTTACCAAATTTTGAGCTCGTATATAGCACGTACGTCGGACACGCACACGAAACAAAAATTTAAAGCGGCAGCGTAGCTATCATTCGATGTGCGCGGCATTACCTACGCACGGCCCACGACTGACTTCCCACATTTTACCTTATATTTTATCAGAGTGTGCGTGCGGCGCGCATAGGTACGGGCATAGTACGGGCGCGCTCGCATACAAACAGTGGTAGGCGTGGGCCCCGCCTATGTATGAAGACAACCTACTTCTATCCTTTTACTATTCTAGGTGGCTCAAGCCAAATTCATTTGAGTCCACCAGTGAAAAAGCTTTCATTAAACTCCACATTATCCTATTTTAGTACACACACTACAAAATTGTACCGAAGGTTTGTACTAGAGTACAAACCTTCAGTACAATTTTTATTACTTATTTTCATTGTGGCTGTAATATAAAGGGTTACAGCAACATATCTTTAAGTAATCTGAGTCAGGTAAGTAAATTTTCAAGTTCATTAAACTGTAAAATAACATCAGACCAAAGCTGAGCGTTGACTGACAGATCAAAAGGAGTAACCCCGTCGTAAGCAATAATAAATGAACACAGAAACTGAAATTGTGACTGCAAAACAAAAATTAAGGTTTTGAATGATAGTCCAGGCAAAAAATCGAATCTAATAAAACAACGTTCGCTTACAACCGAAAATACACCAGTAGGGCAATTTTGTAACAATTGGAACGTAAACTCACACAGGTTACCAAACTCACTTTAACTTAAATACAAACATTTTCTAAAAACATAATGTCAAAATCGCATTTAGCTTGGTTTGTTTCATTAACACGTTCGTCGGTAAGGCGCTACATCGTTGATTTTCAGTTTTTTAGTTTACAGTAATAGTTGAATCTCACAGCGGATTCAGTAGGCGATGTTCAAAGTGAGATTTTCAGAATATTCCTACAGGTCTGTTAATGGCTTCGACAGCTCAGCTCAGTTGAATGAGTAGCCACCCGATTGTGGAAGACACGGGTTCGAGTCCCGCTTGATCCCTAGGATGCGGACGATTTTTTCTAGTTTCTAACTTTAGTTGTGAAATCTTATGGTTTGTAACAAAATTTTTGATGAAATTTTGTGTAAGAAAGGAAAAATTCATCACCAAAAAACTATTTATTGCCTGTGAACCTCCTCCTCTACCCTCTTCTCCCTTAACACGGCACCTTCAGTGCCAGTGATGGGGTTTAATTATTTTATTTTCGCATGACCACAGCCTATCAATACTTTGCAATTAATATGGAAAACCAAACACAAAATCATTAAAGAAACATTTGATATACAGGCTAAGAAAATAAATTACGGTTGTACACGATAACACGACTATTAGGTACAAAAGAGACCGCATGACAACAACTAAATTCTAAAGGTAGGTTGCATGCATTGTCTGTTAGCGACGTTGAGTCTTAAGTTCGGTGTACCCATGATTGATTTTATGAACAAGCATAGTGCACAAGCTCTGCTCAGTTTGGGATCCTAAATAAAATAACTAGCCAGAGGATCATGTGTAAGGGGACAAGAATAATTGGTTTGAGTTCATCCAAAGTTACCCGATTCAATTTACTTTGAGCCCTTTTTATTTTTAAGGGCTCAGAACTCACCTTCTAAACTTTTAATAGGGTGAAAGAGTTTTCCCAGGCCATAAATCATGAGTGTTACCTGTATTATGTCGCCCGTGTCAAAAACGCCCAGTTTTGCCTGTTGTTGATAAAATGTATCTATCGTAATCATAAAATTATGATTAACAGGAAAATCTGCACTCAGGTTAGTTTGGTTTTCATAACTAATTCAATAAGCCCGAGCTTACAGGATCTATTTCAAATTGCTGTTTCACAACGCAAGTTCCCATTCAGATTGTATAACTTCCCTTTAATTAACTTCAGCAAACTAACTTATCCAACGAAGTTGCATTACTAAGTCTACTCCGATTTCCCGACAATTAGATTTATCGGAAATAATATGCTGAAGCCGAAGTGGTGCAGAAGGTGATCGAGTAGTTTGCCTGGCGGCTACAATTAAAAAGCTCTAAAGAGTGGAACCTTATATACTGCTCACTACTAAAGCGGCGTACACCCCACTGTCCCGATGTTGAAAGCAATAACAATGAAACTCTTTTTTTAAAATTCTTAAGTAATATTGTATTATAAGGGGTGATCCGTTTTGAGTTTTCTCTTTTTAATACGTTTTGAGTTTTCTCTTTTGGAGACACTGTAAAATAATAAGTTGTCAGTAATGACGCCAGTTTCAAACGTCAAATTAGTTTAAATCAAAACAATTACCACCCAACTCAGAAAATGAGTCCGAGACCATGGCCGATGGGAAAAAAACGAAGATTGAATGTAAGCGCCAATATGGACAATGAATCACGTAGGAGCAATGTCAAGGCCGCCAAGATTATGTGTTTGACGCCGTAAAACTTCTCAATGTGGGGTCTGCTCAGAAGTTGGGTCTGTAAGAACAAACTTGAATCATTAGAACACCCGAGACATCCACCGAGATGTAGCGGAGGTAACACCTGGATTTCGCAAAAAGGCTTCAAAGATTTTTTTGAATGTTTCAACTCCTGTAGAATGTCAGGAGGCGGAAATTTCACTTTTGCATTTTTCATAGTAAATATTAAATATTACATCAATTTAAACAATAATTAGCGTTGTGTTCTTTTGAATGGAAGTTCGGAAGCTTCAGTTGGATCACCTTTTACATGTAGTATTAGGATACTGTTGCATATTGTTACTCGCAATATGTTTTTAACAGAACTGGTTTTAAGGCTAACATGTACACAGTTTACTTTTTAATTAGTATCCGTACTAATTTTACGCTTGATGTAAACAAAACCAGCAAACTTGGTGAGCCATTGAACTTTTTAATTTATTCAATAGGTAGCACTAAAGATAGTTTTTTGTAGTACAACTTAAGCCACTTTCATTTATCATAACAGATAACGGTAGTAGAATAGAATACTAAGATTAATGTAGTACCAGTTTTCCAGCCGGCAAAAGCACTTGCTTTCCGCTCCGTAAATCCAACAGATTCAATAAAACGTCCAGCATTCGCAATGCATAAAGTATTGCTGCAATAAAATATAAAAAACAAAAACTGCCCAAGCCAGGCTGGACGCAGCCTACGATCCGCCCGCCCTGCGTATCGATCTCTTAGTTATATAACCCGCCCCGCGCACCGCGCCCCGTCACTAGATACCTTACAGGCGGCCATATCATTCATAAGTCAGGTTCCGTAGCTGGCAGGCCTGATCTGTGGAACCCTGGTGCGCATTGTTTTGCGCAACCGTTCTCGCTGTATCCCAGTTGTTTTTCTGTAACTGCTGTGACCGAACGACTGAAAACCTGTGTTTTGTTGTGCTGTGCTCAATGTTCTAAGGTAAGTTAGATTTTCCAAGCACACTTCTTTTGTTGTTTTGTTAGTGAATAATTTAAGTACCATCCATTTTGAGTGTCGGCTGCAAGGTAGATTCCCAGTTGCAGTTAAATCAATAAATCAAATTAATGCGCTTATTTTTAAACATTTCCGTCGGGGACTGTAATATGTTAGGCATGCGCCTTGGGTGCTCAAATCAGAACATGCGAAGATAACATTTTATATTATATTTAACGTTTTAGGTTAAACATGGCTGTTGCTACACTGACGGACCAAAATAAGTAATCACAGATAAAATGATTTCTCTTAACTTGGCCAACATAATTTCTCGTTGAAGTAAAAACTAACATTGAACTGTGGGATACTGTGTGATGTCTGTTATGTGTTATGATGATGTTAACAAAACTCTTTCAGTAAAGCGAAGTAGTGTTTCAACCGAGAAGTATGTTCATTAAACATGCCTTTTGCATTATGTTAGGACAACTGTGGCTATTTCTTAGCCTTGAATTAAAAAAGCTTTATAGAATAGAATAGAATAGAATAGAAAAAGTTTATTTGGCACAAAAAATAAACACAAATAACATAAAATACTTAAAACTAAACTCAAACGTAATGTGTCAAAAGGGCTTCCACTCAGCATTATGTCGTGGTGCATAAGCATTATGTTAATTAACAGTCATGTTTTCTTGTTATTTTCTGATATTGCGCATGTGGTTTTCCTTTAAACACATAAAGAAACCGTCTTTACGTTAGTGAAAATCTTAATTAGCTAGCACACGCTCGTGTACTTATGTTTTATCATCTGTGGCACAGGGAAAAGGTAAATTACTTCGTCAAAGCTAATTAGCCGAGCCTATAATGGTTTCAGTTAATAATCAAGCTAGAGGCTCCCCGGCGTTAAATTCAGATTTCAGGAACGCTCTCATCAACGAAATGTTAACTGGCTTCATTATAGTGGGTGCTTTAGTTAACAGGATCCAACCTAATTTAAATCTGTATTTCAGGTTCGCGTTGCTAACCATTTAAGACTGATCCATTTGGTTCTCCATGTTGTACAGAGAATCATTAATAAAATATGCGAAGACCTAGTGCATCGAGTATTTAGCACTACCGCTACTACAAACAATTTTAAATGAGATTTGGAATAGGTCCCTTTAGTTTAAAAATGGAATACCTACACAAAATACTTGTATACTAACAAATACAATAGCTCACAAAGCAATCAATTACGAGGGTATGCGAGACTAACCGGTAAATAGAGCTTTGACAAGTAATTTAATGTAAATACGTCTTTCAGATCTGTACAAAGAACACAGTAGTTATATGTCTACCGTGAGCTGAGACTTTAGATATTTGTATGGCATTTTTAATCACTAGGGACGCTGTATCTACTTAATTCCGGCTGCTGTCATTCGTGTTACTCATGATAGACATACAGATTTTGATCGAGTGAAATTCTATAGAATATGGGCTTGAAATATAGCTGTTAATGACCTAAGGGTCATTAACAGCTATATTTCAAGCGAAAGGGGGTTAAATTACCAAACAAGACGATAGTTGACTCATTGATACCACAATATTAAATTGTAATCTATCAGTTATACAGGGTGTCCAGGAAATAGTACGACATACTGCAGCGGGTGACAGTGGGGACCAAAACCTACCGAAAAAACTCAATATATGTTTGCTGTATGGTAAACTAAAATTTTCTCATTCTTATTTGAATACCAACTTAGTGATTTTTTACTTAGCAACTCAATCCTAGAAGACCGGCCTGAAGTGCCTACTCTTTCGACATGAAGATTTACTCTAATATTATAGTCTTCATAATAGAGCTGATTCCTAAATATTAAATTACGTTTCACTTAGTTTTAACTTGGCTTTGGTAAATAAAAAAATGGTAACGTAGGTAAATTTTTTTTTTTACTTGTTGATCTAAGAGCTGTTGTTGTACAATTATGTATAATGATGTTAAGAAAAATGGCTACATACCGTTTTATCTTTTCTATCGAGAGACACAGACATAATGTTATAACAATTTAAAAATCACTAGACATAAAAATCGTTTCGAATAAGCAAACCAAAATTATAGGATCAACATTCTTTTATTCATTCATAATAACTAGTTACTTAGAAATACTAAAAACTGTATTTTTCGACATACACTGGAATGTGGTTACAGTCAGTTGAGTCATGATCATAATCATTTTTAGTCAATCATAATCATATTACTAGCAAAATCACCTCAATCAGTGGGACGAGTTGAAAATACGTACGAAATCATGTTGACTCTACATTATCTGCCTGATTAAAGCTGGGTACCTAATATTATTATTATTCAAAACGTGATTCAGACTATAAAGTTTGGCAGAAATAGGCCATTTACTTCAATTATCCAGAAACGACAATCAAAAAGATAGAAACTAGAAAAATTCGACCTGATCCTGGGACTCAAGCGGGATCAGGACCAGGATCAGGTCGAGTTTTTCTAGTTTATATCTTTGTGTAGAAAATAGTGCATTGTTTAATGCTAAAAAATAAAAATTCACTTACGTTACGACAATCAAAAGTTGAGCACCCTTCAAATTCATGCTGTCGTGTCATCGTGTCTCATGTCAGTAGATGTACAATACATTTGAAGTTTGCCCAACTGGACTGTCGTTTTTGGATTCGGGAGTTAGACGTTATCAATTTGGCTTGGCCGGCCTTTGAGATAGTATTTAAATACGTAAGTTTAGAAAGTAGGCTCTTATACCAAATAACGGATTAACCTTGGTTTATCCCGTTGAACCTAACCCCTGAAGGCTCCTAATGAATAATATATATTCCATTTTAGCTTTGGGAGGTATCCATTGGATATGAATTATACGAGTATTATACATATAGTACAAAAAATCTGTTCTCGAAACAAACATGTAACTAAAGGCAAAGGTGGATCAACTAAAAGCAAACAATACATTACCGTTCTTTGAACATGAAAACCTGATACCAGAATTTCTTTTTCTACATTATTTTTGTCACATTGCGGTTTTATTTGCCCGAGGGATTCGATGAGCGAGTAGTCTTTTGTGTTCTGGTACATCTGAACCCATAGCATGTCGTATGTGCTAGACACAATAGAAAGATAATAAAATTTTCTTAAACATGCTCGGAAATATTGTCATTACTTTTGAATAAAGAACACGCGAAGTATCATATTTACGTAGACTGAAAACCCAAAATCACTTCCCGGCGCGTTCTTTGAATTTCGAACGAAGAGCGCGCCGGCAATGTTGTATGAAACGTGTGCTGTTTGAATTTAGAACTCTTTCATCTATCGTACACATTGCGTTCTCGTGGCTTTATAGCCACAAATGCGTTTACCTTTCGGCACAAATTGTAAAATAAATAAAAACAAATTGGCGGTAAAGCGGAGTTGTTATTTTGTTAGTAATAATAATTAAATTTATTATGTAAAAGGCCCTTTTTATTTCCTTGCATTTTTTTTAGGAAATCACTATATATGCCTCGGCCGAAATGGCAATTGCCTGTCTCGTATCATTGAAGTCCTCGCCTGCGGCTCGGCCTTCAAACTCATACTCGACCTGCAATTGCCTATTTCGCTGCCTTTGCAATAATGTACTATTCCCGCCGGGCCGTGCATCGACAGACGACCAGTCATTTGTAATGAGATTTGCCGCTTAGGGTTCGGAGACATGGTATTACTTCAATTACTAACCTAATTTTTGACTACATTCACGTTTCTGACCTCATGCTAGGAAACGCCTTACTTAGGCCATAAAATCAAGATAAATGTTGCTACCAGCGAGACTTACTTAGAGTCTGCTAAACGAACATATATTTTACTCTCTTTGACAAGACTCCGCAATGGCTTAGCGGAGTCTGGTCGCGGTTCGCACGAGAACCTAGGTTTATCGACTCTGAAAGAAGTTTTTTTTTTTTTTTTTTAATTTGTGTACAAAAGGTATTACAAACATAATACAACGTTAACAACTACATTAGTCGGAGACTGTGTCGCAGTTATTAGCGCCCACCTCGAACTTTACAATACAACAATAACAGTTTAAACACAAAAATACAAAATACATAATACATTGTGTGTGCGTGTGTATGTGTGCGTGTGTGTGTGTGTGTGTGTTTAATGTACTACATTTTACTTATAAAGAGAGACTCCACATCATATTGTAAGCTGAGTAACCACTCATTCAAAACTTTTTTACACTCGCGATATAGTATTTATTTATTTATTTTATGAACAAAATAAGTATGAGACCACTTGAATCCTGCACTTTTGATCAAGTGTGAACAAAGCTGCTTAATCAATATAAAAAACGCCAAAAAAAATAACAATACTTTATTTTTAGACAACAATGTTAATACAGACGAAGTTCACGTTTTGGACAGTAATTGAAATCTACCGGGACACTTTCAGCCGGTTTTCCCCGGCCCTTTATTTTGTTAGGCTCCGTAAACATTGAAATATGATCCTATTATCTCAGTAAACAAGTTTAGTGCGGGGTAAAATTGAGCAGTAACTATGTTATAAAGATATATATAGGATTTGAGACTCGGAACGAAATGACAACATAAAATGATACGAGTACCTACAAGATAGATTATAAGTGAAAAGATTAGGTAATTTTTTTATACGACGTCAGTTGCAATCTTGCGCATGCTGTTAACAGGATACCGAGCTTAACACATGCAACACTATAAGTATCACTCGTAGCTTTCCGTCCCTGTAGGGCCAAGAGGAACTTTCTTCAGTCAGCCAAAAGAAATAGGTACTTTTTTTTGTTCTTCGGATGTGAAAATGCGTAACGCACTTGCCCACTGCCTGGGTAGGGCAGTGGGGGAGTACGGGACTCTCCGCCGGTGAAGCCGCGTACACCCTCACCGCTATGGAATAGGGCCTTACGGATTACCACGTCTCCCCAAGAAGAAACATGAACTCGATTTACGAATCATTGACTGGCCTGTTGGTGCAATGGCAGCGATCCTGCCGTTAGCACTGCAGGTCGTGGGTTCGATCCCCACCCATGACAAACATTTATGTGACGAACATTTGTGTTTGTTGTGTGTCTGGGTGTTATTATCTATTTAAGTATGTATTTAGAAATATTTAAGTATGTTTATCAGTCTCCGACGCCCATAGTACAAGTTCTGCTTAGTTTGGGGTCAGATGATCTTGGTGTAAAATTGTCCCAGATATTTATTTATTTTATTTACTTTCTACAATCAAGTGAATACGCAGCACGAGTTTGTTTACCATTGACATGGTAAAACCGTTTCAGTAACTAAAATAGCCACACTAAACGGTCCGTTGACAATATATCGTTTAATGCGTCACATTCATGAACGTTTAAAAAGTTATTAATATGCTTAATCCTGATGTTGATTCTCAATATTTCGATAACGATGCTGGAAAACCGGATGTACATCATATACATTTTCTCTAATAGCAATATTAAAACATACGTTATGTACGTAAGTACGCACGTACGCCATTACATGATAATTGAAACAATGAAAATATTGTTCTAGCAACAATATTCTAAAAAATGTATTCAAGAACTTACATATTTAGCAAACAAAATAGCCCCTGTTTTTTTTCTGATAGAACTTCCAAGCGACCGTGGCACGAGGTGAACGTTTTCGTAGTCGGCATCGCTACGGAAGGCTACGACTGCGGAGCTACAGAAACCCTTCATGGCTTTGCCTTTGTACTTTGAACGAGTAATTAAAATGTCATGCTACAGGAAAACGTTCACATCTCCCAAACACAAAGAGAATAAGATTTAAGAAACACATTTCACTAAGTTATTTGTTAAAATTTGCCCAACATTTTCCGATTTTGTACGGAGAGGTAAAAGGGTTTTGTTTATAAGGCATTAAAGTATTAATAAGGAGATTTTAGACCCTTGTGGTAGAAACGGCCAGTCGGGTCAGCTTATTATGTATTGTTTATTAGACTATGGTACAGAAAACAATGGTTGTTGAAAATTAATTCATTAGATTACTTCAACAAGACTAGGTTCCAGCTTGTAAATGAAAAGGAGATGATAAACTACCTATTAAGTTGTCACACTGTATTTTCCTTTCACTTAGAGCTTGTCTAACAAGAAATGACGCACCACACTACTTTTTTATTGCGTCCATGTTTAAAATTTTAATATGAAGCCAATACTCATTCATTGTAGCGATGACTTGATTTCAATGATGGAGGCTTTTGCCCAGCCGTTGGACAGTATATAATCCTCCTTTATTTAGAAGCATTTACTTACATTTACAACACTGATCAATAATTTAGAAAAAAAAATGAAACTGAAAAGTGGAAAATACTGTTTTTTCCCAAAGTTTTGAAAGCCATTTAATAAAAAAAATTACATGTTTTTTATTCAAATGTTCTTTTATAACTTGCCTATTATGTCAACTATTGGAAAACATCTGAATAAAAAAGTTTAAGTAACTTTTTTTTTGAATGGCCTTCAATCTTTGGCAAAAAAACAGTATGTTCCACTTTTGTAGGTTCATATTTTTTTTCAAATTATTGATCAGTGTTATAAATGTAAGTAAATGCTTCTAAATGAAGGAGGCCTGGTGTTCAGCTGACGGTGAAAAAAAAGGGCACATGCATCTTGATTATTCGTGGCACAGTGGCCAAAAAAGTGAATCAACCCAGAAATTTTCGAAAATACGTGAAAAAAAACATACCTTACTCGAAAACTACCAAAAATCGCGAAACATTCATAAGCGTGATTCGGGAAGCCCTAGTGATGCTCTATCACTGGGCTTCCGCTTATCACTACTTTTTGGGACACCCTGTATTTCTGAGAACATGTCTAATTAGTACTAGCTATTAGCAGCTATTTACAGTACGAGTAATTATACCGCGAGTATATTTATACAGAGTATACAGAAGAAGTTATCAACTTTGTTTCGTATTTGCTACAATTCCAGAATTATACAAACTTAAACCACAACCAAATATGAAGAATGATCGACTGAGTTAGGGCTGCCATCCGTCTGGGTTTTCCCGGATTTGTTCTAGTTTGGAGGGCGTCCGTCCGGGGGCGCCGGAAGGGCTTAGCCGACAAGTGTCCGGGTCAAACCCGGACACTTATTGCGTCCGGGGATGCCTGATTGATTGACTATGACGATCGATAAACTGATGAAAATCTTAGTACTTACTAACTTAATAACTCTATACACGTGGATAGCGCCCCCTCTCCTTTTCCGCACTACCTTAATTTTGTAATATCGAAATAATAAGCAGGAACTCTATTACTTTTCTATTTTATTCCTTCTCATTGTTTTTCTTACGTTTATCTATTAAAGGCACGGCCCAGTTTCAGTCGCCCAAGTTTGTTTAAGGGTAGAGGACGCGTTAAGTGTCATTAATTTTAAAAAAACATTAGATAGGTATGCGAAAATGTAACGTTAGAAGTGATGATTTATTAAAGAACTTCTAAAAACCACTCTTGTTCTTTCTTGAAAATGCCTCAGAAATTAAACTTTTTGAAATGTTGGCATCAAAGAAGTGTGGCCATGTAGCTATCGTATGCTTATGCACATTGAACTGTATTCTCACGCAAAACCGACTTATTTGAATTTTTGTAATTTTCCAATAAAAAATCACTGTGAAAATAAAAGTACTTTCCGAGATTTGTCCATAGATTAAAAACTGCCCTAACATGAGTTTTTTTCTGAACAAAAAACTCTTTTTAAGTGGGTTTTGTAACATTGTCAATAATACTTTTTTTATTAACTATTTAAAATAGGTTTACGTTTGGCCTTGGACTTGTCAGGTGATAAGCGATGACGAGGCCGATGGTGGTAACGCTGTGTAACTTGATGAAATTTTGCGATAGTCTTTCATAGTCGTAGTTTGTACAAATTTGTATTTATATCTTCACAAAAATGACATTTAAACCAAGAACGCTCAGCAATACAAGTAATTACTCCCTTGTTATCCGAAAATTGTAGCGACTATCATAGGAATCGTAATTTATCGAAAGAGTCACACAAGTTGCAAAAAGTAGTACAGCTTCAGATACTTCTTCTGATAAGGGGCTGTCTTTGTCATTGGAAGTAAACATTTTGGTGGATTTTGAATGCTTTGTTTCAAGTTAGGGTCTTTGAAGAAATTGATACAGATTTGTTCATATGACGATCACGGAAAAAATGCAAATATTTTACCGAATTTCTTTACATAACATAAATTCCGACTGTGTTGAAAAACTAACAACGTTTTTTTGTTCAGAGAAACAAACACATGATACACAGTTTTTGAAGCTATGAATGAATCTCAGCTAGTAGTAGTACATTTATTTACCGGGGGTATTTTTTGAAAATTTTAACTTTGTTTGAAAAACAGGTATTGACAAAAAAAAAATAAGTCAAACAAGTGTGCACAACTGCATAATGTAATTCGATAATGATTCGATAGCTACATAGGTATATTACTTCTTTGCTTATTAGTTTAATTTAGATGAATAGTTTTTGTTGACAGACTAAAGAAAATTTCAAAACTTCTCAAAAAAACATACTTCACATCTTAATCATAGATTTTCGCGGAATTACCCTCTACCTAAAAATTTTTTTTAATCAGGAACCAGGGCTCAGTATAAAGAAAGATACTATTCTACTGAGAATGCTATACCTACCTAATGTTATCAGAAAATAAAAACCATGAATAAACAACCTTTTAAGTAATTTTCAACATCCAAAAAATATTTTGTAGGTGATGGCAGCCCTAACTGAGGTATACCTTGTAAATCATATTAGGCGCGGGGTCGATGGAGGATGAACCGCTCCCCGAGGAAACTCGATTTCCTCCATCCGGAAAATTCTTATTACCTGGTTAAATGCTTTATTTCGCGAGACGCTACTGTAGATGTATCCAAGAATTCCTCAATGGTTTAGGAGAAAAAAAGACATGAAATCGGCTTCAGACCACGGTATGTTACCGTTTTAAACATGCACAAATCTATTAGCAGAACATTATCCTCTAATTCTAAAATATCAAATTGAATGAATAAAAGCTGCGGTTATTTCAATTTACAAATGTGTTATTAGCATACAATTTTAGCCATTAACTATTTAACATTAAAGCCTTCGCGGTGTCCACATTAAATGTTAGGAAAATACACATCAGCGTATAGCCTTGCCCAAATGTTGGCTGTGCAATGGCTTGATTAACAAAACCAAGTTACAGCTACAATACTTTGAGATAATATTGCATGAACCATATTTTTCCTATGAAGAAAGTAACTGTTGATAATTTTAAGTTTAAATTTAGTGATTGGGCCACTCCAGGCATCCATAAAAGTAGAAATAAATTATACGAATTATATGGATTAAAAGCTAACTCAAACTGTCAAAAACTAGTTGAGCATGTTAAATTATATTCAAAAACATTCAAGAAATCATGTCATATTGCAAAGTCCATTTTTCTGCGAGACAAAATAAAACAGGCTAAAAATTAAATCAAAGACACTTGGAACATAATTAATAAAGAAACCTGTAAATCTAAACCTCGCGATCACTCATTCTCTCTCAAAATTCAAAATAATGTTATTGAGTCTGAGATTTAAATAGCAAATACATTTGAAACTTTTTTTTCTAATATACCTATTGTAACTACAAGCACGTTAAATTCTAGTCCACATATAGCTGAGTCCCTGCTAACATCTAGTGTTGATGGGTGCACAAATCAGTTCTGCTTTGATCATGTTGATTCTCATGACATCCTCAAGGTATTTAAGTAACTTAATATGAAAAATACCAAAGATTTGTGGGGTATTTCGATTAATCTACTCAAACCCCACTTAGCTAAACTTTTTAATAATTGCATAGACCAAGGTCAGTTTCCCAACTTAATGAAATTTAGTAAGGTCATCCCGCTTTTGAAATCTGGTAGCAAAAGTGACCCATCTAATTATAGACCCGTTTCTATACTACCAGCTCTCAGTAAAATCTTTGAAAAAATTATATTGAACCAGCTGCTTTCACACTTTGATTTAAATAACTTACTACATGAGAAACAATTTGGTTTTACTAAATACAAGAGCACAACTGATGCAGGTGTAGCACTTATCAAACACATATTTGATGCTTGGGAAAACAAGCAAGATGCAGTAGGAATATTTTGTGATCTTTCAAAAGCATTTGATTGCGTGGATCATGAAATATTACTGATTAAGCTAAGACATTACGGTGTTTCAGGTATCTCATCTCAATTAATACAATCCTATCTTACAGATATAACTCAAAAAGTTAGTATCAATGGAACTGCATCTTCCGGTGCCACCATACGTATGGGAGTGCCCCAGGGATCTATATTAGGACCTTGGCTTTTTCTTATTTATATAAATGATCTTCCTACCTATGTCAAAGATATTTGTGAGATAGTATTATTTGCTGACGATACCTCGTTGATTTTTAAAGTTGACAGAGGTAAGCAAGCATTTGACGATGTAAATAATACTCTCTCAAAAATACTATGTTGGTTCACTAGTAATAATTTATTACTTAATGCAAAAAAACAAAGTGCATCAAATTCTCTATGCCCAATGTGAGACAGGTTGATACTATTGTACCTAAAAATACAGTAGAATTTGTTAATTCTACTGTATTTTTAGGAATAACTCTAGATTCTAAGTTACAATGGGGTCCGCATATAACGGCCCTGGCAGGGAGACTCAGTTCCGCTGCTTGTGCTGTTAGAAAAATAAGACTCTTGACTGATATTGAAACAGCAAGACTAGTATATTTTAGCTACTTTCATAGTGTCATGTCGTATGGTCTACTGTTGTGGGGTTCAGCTGCAGACTTGAACACCATTTTTGTACTTCAAAAAAGAGCCATCCGCTCCATTTACAAACTTAGATCACGCGACTCGCTTAGGGAAGTATTTAAGAAGATCGATATTTTAACTGTGCATGCTCAGTATATTTTAGATAACATAATGCATGTGCGCAAAAACTTGCATCTGTTCAAAAAAAACAGTGATATTCATAAACATAATACCAGAAATAAAAATAAATTGAAAACTCCCAGTCTTAGGCTACACAAGGTGGGAAACTCATTTGTGGGTCTATCTGTAAAATACTTTAACAAAATACCTTAAAGTCTTGTTGATCTACCTCTTCACAAGTTTAAGTCTGCAATTAAAGCAAAGTTAATGAAACAAGGTTATTATAATGTAGAGGATTACTTGAACGACAAAAGTTTGTGGTCATAGTAGGAATAATCTGCTCCTCTGCTCAATGTTGTGTCCTTTTTTCTACTCTCATTGACTGTACTCTGAATTTATTTTTTGTAAAACAAACAAAGTTCAAAAGAGTAACTATCGAGTTTCTTGCCGGAGTCTTCTCGATAAGAAGCAACGTCCGAACCGGTGGTAGATTCACATTATGTATATTCACGATATGTACTAATATTGTACTATTTTATTTACGTTTATTTTTATTATTTCTATATACTTTTTTTGACATGTCATAAGTGCTTTGTACAAGCTTAAATGAATAAATGATTTTTTTACTTTACTTTACTTTACTTACTCTAATAATTATCATTGGTTCAATCGCCCAGGGTAACTTTAACTATTCGGCCAAACGGTGTTTCTCGTCCAAAAGGTCTGATCGCATAGTCACCGTCATTTGAAAAGAACGCTGGCCAGGACCTTCGCAGAGAGCGAATTTAGGGTCAAATTGATTCATATGAACAGGACTTCATACCATCCCACTCTCGCCTAGAGTTATATTCACGTGACGCGATCTTTAACTCGTTTTTCATTCAATTGGAAGCAACAAGCACGATGAGCGTCTGGTGGTGGCTATTGTTGTTGACGGCGTGCGCGCTAGCGAACGCCGAACGCAGCGGGTCATCTCTGCGCGGCGCGCTGGAAGCACTGCAGCGGCGGCAGCGAGGGCGCATGCACGGCCCTCTGGCGCCGCAGCCGGACTACGATGCGCTGTACGAGTTTGTCCCGCCTCAGGGATATCCAGGTAACAATATATGTATATAAAGAAAGCTTAAATCGGGCAAGTAGGTTTCTTTAGGAGTGTAGGGAAAGAAAAAGATTTACTATAATTCCTACGTCCGAAGATCATGAGCACATGCTAGTGTCTCAATAATGACTGATGAATGTAACTGCCACAGGCAGGTATACTGACTGTATGCGTGGCAGCTGTGCGTGTTTGCACTGATTTCATGACCTTTAAAACACTTGCGGTGTACAACTTTATGGCGCGTCTGGGATATCCAAATATAACTTAGACGTTCAAAACGACAGTAATACCGAACCGGCAGCAACGCAAAATAATACAGCAGCTCTCATCCGCATTACACGGTTTTTACTGAGACAGTAGAGCTGCCTGCTTACTGCAAGCGCTTGCGTGACCTATTTCTTTCATTGAGAATGAAAGATTGAAGGCACCTTAAGGTGGCTGCGAGGCATTGTAAAACCTTTCAGGGGAATCACGCTTTGCCACTGAAATAAATAACAAAAAGGCTTCAAACATAACTGATTACACGACGTGCTTCTATGAAAGCTGTTTAAATTAAACAACGCAGTAGATTGTGAATCGTGGTGGTTTCATAAGACGCAGCGCTGACCTACTTTAATCAAAGTTCAAGTTAATAGGTCTGTCAAACCAATTTTAATAGATCAATAGCAATTGAGTGCGAATATTAAGCTTTATCAATCATTTTTTGCTGTTGCAGATATCGACTACCCCGTAGATCCAGAAGACTCCGAGGCCGAGCCAAAATCTAAGTACATTATCAAACTCTTAGATTACGATGAGCGACCTCCTGAAACCTACGAATATAAAGTGATCAAAAAAAAAAACTCCCGCAACCAAGAAGCTGCAAACAATAAAAAAGAATCCGCTTTCCGTGAAAGAAGTCATCACTCAGATAACGAACGCCTTCGAGACCTTTTTATGGACAAGAATGAGGCTGAAGAGAAAAAAGAACTTCAGGAACGAGCTGAAAATGACGCTGAGTATGCATTACTTTTAGGACAACTTTGGTCTAAGTACAAATATAATAAAGTCAATGCCAATAACATAGAAACTGCTCCACAAGGAGTCGTCAAGTTATACAAAGAAAAAATCGTTAAAAAGCGATATTCTGATAACTGGGGTCCCATAGCTTTTAAGAGAAAGCGAAGTTCCGACCAAGATATAGACCGTCCGATTTCACCCGATTACGAAGCAGGGAGGAAGCATTCTGACATATTAACTGATCCCAGTTACAACGCATATGAAGTCAACGATGACGACAAAGATGATTTACGCGAAGAATATGCAATCGCTTTCCAGCCGTTAGATGATGATAATTTGTCTGAGCTTGGAGATGATGATCAATACGCATATGATAATGTAGAGAAGCGATTCCCTGTCTCAAAACGCAGCAGTGGCCCTTACAACTTCGGAATGCAAAAGAAAAGGTTTGCATTAGATCAAAATAAGCATCAAACCAAAACTTTTAGAAGCAGCGCCGGTACAGATCCAAGAATTATCAAGGACTTGTCAAAAATATTTGGAGGAGCTGATGTAGAAATTATAAAGAGCCCTGTGAAGAGAAGCAGTGACCATGAAGAAAGTTTGTCTCATGAAACCAAGCCACCAAAGGTAACCATGCTTTCTCATAACAATACACATGATCACAATTCCACGGAACATGATGAAAATAGCCATGAACAGCACGGTCATATTCATCACCCGGGTATGTCAGGTAAAGATGAAGAAATTGCACCTGACGCTCATGATCATCACAATCACAAATCCCACGATCACGGTGAAAGTGAAAAGCCCATAACTGTAAAGAAAAAGTCAATTGACTGGTCTGATTATTTCGGCATTGACAAACGCAATAAAAAACCAACGGTCTCATTTGTCAATGATCTTACCCAAGAAAGACTAAACAAACAGTATTTCGACACGTTCAATAAAGAAGTAATTTATCCGATAAATAGTTTCCGCCAACATAGCAATGTGAAGAGAAACTATGTGCAGGCAAAACCCATTGAAGACGGAGTAGCCCAAACAGACAAAGCCCAAACTGTACATCGAAATGACGGTAAAAGGAATACCGCTGCTGAAAATGATGCAAAACTTGACAACATTGATAAAAAACTAAAAACAATGGAGAGTTTAATTGTGGACGAAGCATTACATTATTCAACTGTTGGAGAAGAACTAGATTCCAAAGAAGAACAAGAAATGAAAGAACAGTTACTTTCACGTTTAGCGGCAGCGTACAGTTTAGAAAAGATGAGAAAAGCATTAAAGGAATTTAAACAGAGTCTTCAAATACAAAAGTCTGAATCTATAATGGCACAACCTCCTATTCCCACGGATGAGGCTAAAGCTAAAAGATTTGCCGTAAAAAAAGAGAAAGTAGATGTTATTGGTAACGATATTCCCATTTTTAACAGTGATAAAAATGATGATGATTTTGAAGAAGAACAGGGTGCAGGACATTACTTGAATGGGAAAACTGAGGAGCAATTTTCTGAAGGATATATGGGGGGCAGCGGACGACATCGCACTCCAGTTATTTCTACTGGTAATATTTAAGTTTAGCTCTTAAATAGATGCTTTAGGAACGTTTTTTTTTAAATTACTTATTTAAGCGTTTCTGTTACAGTTGGTGCTACAGGCGCTTGCCCGGTGCTAGGAAAGATTATTCAACGTTGTCGTGGGGTGGACCTTCTAGCTGGAGACCGCGGACAGCTGTTTTTACCTTTATGCAGCTTGCATCAAATCTGTTATCTTTGTGTGAGTTCAAAGTCACTTCGCAAGTTATTATGAATTTTTCAATGTTATGTGTTAACATTATTATTCGATTTACATTTTTTTTATTCTTTAATTTCAGAATATTCATACTTTTTACAAGACTTAAACATAACTGTAAAGTTTTAAGGACCTATTTTATAGCGAACCCTTAATATTTGGTTATTCCTTCACTATTTCCTGTTCTTTGTCCTTCGTTACCAGTGTATATTCCCTAATTATAATTCTCGATTCATTTGCAGGGTGAAGCTCCCCCGACAACTTGCGACTTAGTGTTCCTGTCTGAAGCCGATACCTCCTGCGAGGGTGATATGGGATGCCAGCGCGCGGCCCGCTCCGCCCTGATGGCTCTGAGGGAACTGCACGATAACCTGGCGGACGAGCTCGACGGCGAGTGCGAGGCCAGCCCTTGTCTCCCCGCGACCCTCAAGCTCAACATTGGCTGGCAGCGAGCTCTCCAACGATAGACCGCCAACAACCTAAGCGCACCACATTCAAGCGTGAATATGATATAAAGGTTTCAAACTGGGCTTCGACTAGTCTCTTGTCCGAACGTGGAACCAAAAGTTCCTTATTCAACTGCTTTGCTGATCATGTCTAAACGGAATATCATTTCCTCATAACTTAGTCGTAGGACCATCAATATTCCTTCGGGTCTAACCAGCCATAGACGCGCAGGAATATATGGATAAGATTTACAGTGTTGGTATTGCTAGTTACATTGCAGGCGTATTTTAACGCTAACGCCGCTTTGATTGTTAAATGTCATTTGAATATTCAATTGTATTAAATACGTTGTTGTACGAAGTTTTGCTAGATATGTTTTTGCAGTTTTTCAGAAAGTTCATCTATTCAGTATTTTAAGGCTCGGGAAGGACTAGATGTTGATGGTATTCAAAAGAAACGTATTGTTTATTGATGTATGGAGATGGTAATTTTATCGTTGTTACGTATTTACGTACATAAGTGTATCAATGTAAGTATTGGAATTAAAAACATCATATTATGTGTAATAAATGTATTTTAAATTTTAATACATGGATTATAAAAAAGGGAGTTCATAATGAGAAGCGATGATTAAATTCAAAATTTAAATGTTATCTTACTAAATATTATACTCATTTACGTATTAGATGATAATTAATGTCTATATTTTCTTATGGTTTTAAATGATTAAGAATGGTGATAATACAGGAGAAAAGAAATGCGTGCTTTCGTCTGATCTGTTTCTAAGGATCTGATCTGATCTCTTGTTCGGGCCACACAAACAAAGTTATGCCTTTTTATTGATACAAAGCGACTAAGCACTAGTGCTGCACTTTAGACTTTACTAGGACAATAAAAATATGTATTTCTGTTTTACACCTGCCCTTTTTTCTATATGAGGGTCAAGAAGTGTGAGAACGGTACACCTCACCGTCTAAGCACAAAGTAAGATTATACAGAAATTCCGCTAACATCACATATTCATCACAATATCTACACTCATCCCATTCTTTAACGAAACTTTTAATTAAAAGAAAATAATTTAAAGGAGCACTGATCGAATTGATTTGGTTGAGGAGTAAAATTCAACTTTAACGACGAAGAGGAAAATGTCGAAGAAAAAAAAGCGTGGGATTAGCGTCTAGAATGGCTCAATCGCAGAATGTATCTGCTATTAATATTGACAGTTTGAACTGAGTTCCTGCTATTGGCAAGTAGCCTTAGTTTTGCTTCAGCACCAGCCATCCATACGTCAGAGATATACTTAATGGGCAGCGGTGCTTCTGTATTTTCGTATTAGTGTTCTTTTATGTCTTCCGGACCATTGGCTCTGAGTTGGGCAACCCTCGCTCGTTGTCCAGCCACTCCCTGATCACATATTATGTATCTCTACATTTACCCTAAATGTTAGACAACCTTGAAGGTCTTAGATAACTAGAACTTACTCGATGTAATTTATCAAACAATGCTATACGGTGGTATTGCCGGTCATTTTAAACAACTTGAATGTTATCACTTTATTCGTCAAATGTTCAAGTATATTACTAACTAACACACGAATATAAATGGTTTTAATAAGCTTTGTTTTATTGTACCTTTGTATGTATCCGAAAGACGTTTGAAAAGACACAAAATGCTCCAAAATATACCCTTGTTACGCTTGTCGTCCAGTCGTTGACTGTAACTAACTGGCTCATTATCATTACTGTAGATTGCAGTAATGATATGAACACACAACATTCAGCTTCGCATCTCTACTTGTCTTTCTGAGGGTTCCGTACCTCGAAAGGAAAAAACGGAACCCTTATAGGATCACTTTGTTATCCGTCTGTATGTCTGTCAAGACACTTTTTCTCAGGACCGCGTGGAGGTATCACGCTGGAAACTATATCAAATACTCAGATCTACTGTCCCTTGGAGCTGTAAAAAAATCAACCTACTAAGCCAACGCAATCAGAAGATATAGCCGTTTATGCCGCAAATTTCCGCAAATTTTCGACACTCGCAAGGGAATCAAACCCGACAGGGTACTTCCCTTGAACTCAGAATCTTGAAATTTGGTACGAAGCAACGTCTTATAGCACAAATAAAGGAAAAACTGCGAAAACCGTAAATTTTTAGTTACATCATATAATAAAAATATTTTTGATAAATATACCTACAGGTTTGTACGGAACCCTCGGTGCGCGAGTCCGACTCGCACTTGGACGGTTTTTTTCTCTTTTCCTCGAATGATTAAGTAGCAAAGAAACTTATTAGGTACCTGAAATACTAAATAATACCGATGTCGATACACGTTCGTGCAATCGTTGAGATTTATCTCTATGATAAGCGATAACGTTCTAGCGACATCAATAATTCAGTGTCGTAACATATCGACAACAAATAACACCATACGAAAAGTATTCATAAGCGTACTTCAGGAAATAAGTAAAATTGTGTAAAATATGGAAAACGCGGTAAATATGACCAGATTAAATGGTGTGGATAACCCAGCTGTAACAAATGGTAAGTTGAATAACAGTAAACATTTTATTAGGGATATAAATGTTCGTTGTGATTAATTGCAACGAAATTCTATTAACACAGTTAAGAATATAAAAACTGGCTGTCAAAACTGTACCATGACATTTTTGGTCAAAAACTATTTGAGTTTCTTTTTGGCTCTTACAACTGAACTGATTTTCAATTAGTGCGATCAAATTGAAACTACGAGTTTGCTAAAAATTGATTACGGTGCAATTGTAACTACATTTTCAGCAGTGTTCAACATTTTTTTTATTCTTTTGAAAGTTTTAATGGTTTACACCAGCAGCAGCAGCGTGGCCGCTCACCTCACCGATCACCGGTGACCGGCAGGCGACATGTTTTTTGTTTTATCTGGTCGTCAGTTTAAGGATTGATTAAACCTCTTTGTTAGCCAGCTCAAACGCAATCTATCTGTGGTATCATCAAAGTAACAGGATCCTAGAAACAATTTCACTAATTCTTGACCAAATCAAAACGACTTATTTCATAAAATAAAATTTGACCATTCATCAGATCAAGTTTATTAAAATTTGATAGTAATGAGTAAATAAGTACACAGGATGTAAATAATATTTAAGTATTTGCGTATACTGGGTGATTATTTATAGGTTTAGGAAAATGAAATCTCATAGGTGATTTGGACACTATTTAAGTGAAAATTCGTGAAATCTAACTTCTATTTTGAAGTTTCCTTACAAAATAGAAGTATCTGACTGACTTTGTATGAAAACCTTCAATTGAATTTTCACTTAGATACGTACTGTTTTCATCATCTACCGAATTCGCCATATCCCGAATTCGGTATATCCCGAAGATCCGAGCGATCTCTTCAGACAGGCAAATAAATTCAACCATTTTTGTAAATTTCATCAATTTCTAAAAATAATTCCTTAGTCATAACATTATAAGTGTACCTGTCTGTTATTCTTTCCGCTAACATTGGCAGAAATTGGCTTTAGGTAGAATTATCTTATCAGACGCATATCTATTTGATTCGCTTAAGTCATTAAACTCAGCTTATTCAATATGGAATAACTTAAATTTCTAATTCGCTAATATTTTGGTAACTATTTTCTAATGAGCATTAAAAAATATCACGTTAAAATGAAAATGTTATGTTTTTAAAATGTTTCCACTAATGTAAGACTTTTCTTTCTAGCTTCCTTGTAAAACCTTGTACCGTACCTGTATTTCTTATTTTGTCATGTTAGACTATGAAAACGTTGTCTTTTGTGTGCAACCTCTGCTCCTTTCGGTCTTATAAAGTGTCTAAACTTTAAATGTTTTTTTGTGATGATGTGAAATAGAAATTAAGATAAGATAAGATTAGAATTGAATTTTTATCCATTTTATTCAAAACGTCACATTCGTGGATATTTAAAACTTAAAATGATAGGAATAGTAATCCATTGGTTTTGATGTCACGACACTATTAAGTAGGTACTTTTTTAAGCTCAGAAAAAACGCAAATCGCAAATGTAGTGTTCATTATAAAATGTGTTACGGTTTTTTTTAAGGCATTGTAGTCCGGCTCCTATTGGGAAAAGTGTGACAATTTCGAGTAAAGCAATGCGACTTAGTACGGATGATACACGTTCACCTGAGCCCAAACAATCCTACCGGGCGGAAGACTGAACTCCGAGTCAGAAAGGGGGGAGGGGGGGTCAAAGTATGGAACTCCCACGCTCAGATTTTTTTTTACAGCGGATTTATTTGGACTTCAGCGAATTTATTTACTTTGACCCCCCCCCCCCCCCCCCCCTCTCTAACATTCATCCTACCGCCTACCGGGCAGTTGAGCTCAAGTGGACGTGTTTAACAATTAACATCCGTACCAAGTGGCATTGCTGTACTCAAAATTGTAACATCTCCATACAAACATTCCCAATAGGACCCGGATTATTGAGAGAATTTACCTAAACCTGGGTTTACCCTTGCCAATCACAATTTTTTCAGACGAAGGAGTTAACACAAGGCCAGATTTAGTCATCAGCATACAGCCACAATCTCATGGTAAGTTCGTATTTTTTCTTTCCTGATACAATGGAAAACACATATTAATCTCTTAATAATAAGTCAATTACTTCATTAAACCTAATAATTGACAAGCGTAGATCTACTTATCAATAAAACAAAAGTTCCAAAACTTTGCCTTGGGCTTGATTCACTTTTAGTCGCAAATGTCAGGAGCACTATGAAAATAACACACACTTTTCAATCCAGTGTCGTTAGACTGACGAAGCTTTTATGAATGAGGGATTAAGAAAATTCGATTCGTGAATGGATGACATATATTAGATAATTTATTCATATTCTTCTCTTCTACACAAGGATAGAAACTAGAAAATAGTGCATTGTTAAATGCTCAAAATGAAAATTCACTTAAGGTTTTCCTAGCTGTCTGGCTGCACTTTAAAAAAAAACCCATCTGCAGCAAAACATTAATGTAATAATCACCACAGCGGGCAATCGAGCCGAACTTCCAGTCACGACCGTGGATTGGCACTCCAACCCGCGAGGACAGTTCATCCCCACCAACGGCCTCGACTTCCTCATCGGTGTTTCCAGGCTGCTTATACAACAGACGATCGAGCTTAATGACTGTTAGTATAAATACCTTATTTTTGTTGCATTAATTAAATACAAATACCTCCTATCTAGAGCGTCGCGGCCTAGTGGTTGACACCCAACTCGGATCGTGGATCGTGCGATCCCAAGTTCAAATCTGGCCAGAAACATATTTCTCATTGTTTTTCTTTGTGTTCATTGTTACATTTCCGACTAACTCTCCGGTGATGGAAAACACCGATAAAAACCAAATCAACCCGGTTAACAGCGGAAGACTCAGCACCTACGTAGGGTTCAAAAACCATTGGTGAAAAGCAGGCTTCTAAGTATTCCGTTGACCATGACGGCAACAGTCGCTTGCCTTGCCTCTGACTGCCCCGTTAAGATATGGTATGAATGTGTATATGCATGTAAGTTGATGTTAGATTTAGCTGAAACATTATTTATTGCAGACAAATAATGAACGTAACTAAATTTTGAAAAAAATACATATAAATAAATGAAATATGGTACCTAACCAATCGTTTCCACGCTGAACGGCTATACTTCTTCTCAAATTTATCTTAACGATTGAAATTGTGGCTCCAATGTTAAACTGTCTATTTCAATATGTAGGTACATCAGCCAGCAAACAAAAGGCCTTTTGCCTGAGAAAATCTGCAAACTGACCACAGATGCCATCTGATATCTTTTATATTAGACACGAGACGAACGAGAAACACAAGGCCTTTAGGTTTAAAGAATTTTTTATTTCTCATAAGAACAGAGTTCGCTTAAAATGAGATACATACAATTTAAAAAATTAAAATAACATTATTATAATTTTACATTTCATTTTGTCTCCAGTGATGACTGTTACAGTGTACTGATTAGAATATGTTCCAAAAGTTTGCTTTTATACATGGATATATTGTCACATACTTTTATGTCGTTTGGCAGGTTGTTGTATAGCTGTACTCCTTCCGATAAAATGGTTTTTTTCCCATACATAGTACGCGCATTGGCCACTAGTAGTTTATGTTTATTTCGCAAGTTATGAGTGTATATATTTTTACTAATGTGAATATTTGACTGAACAGAGTTGGTGGTTATATTTTTTATTAAAATGCAAGTGCAGTATGTGTATAGTTGTGTGAGATTCAGGATATTAGTTTTATGATAAATTTCGTTAGTAGGAGTAAGATAGTGATAGTGAAATAACGCTTTTATGATTTTATTCTGTTCTTTGCAAGCTGTTTATGTGGGTCTTTGCTGCTGATCCCCAAATTTCCATCAAGTAATTAAGATGTGATTTGACCAAAGAGTTGTAGATTATGGTGCGTACATTTTTAGGTACCTATACAATTAGAAACTTTACGTAGCGCACCCAGTAATGGTAGTAATTTGGTTCGGACATGGTCAATGTGGTACTTCCATGTCAGTTTGTCATCGATCCACAGTCCCAGATATTTTTCTTTACTTGAGCGTTGCAATTCGGTATTATAAATGTTAAGAGGTTGGAAATTCGGTATATTTTTATTTTTTGCTGAGAAAATCATGTATGATGTCTTTGAGGTATTTATTGTGGGTAAGTTAAAGTTAAGCCATTCGCGGAGTATATCGAGATCCCTTTGTGCCGTCCTTATGATGTCGTGGATCGATTTGTCAAAGTAAAACAAGCTTGTGTCTGCGTATAATGTTAGTTGACCTGTTAGACCTATTTAGTTAATGTTTTAATTTATAAATATTATTTAGTTTAGCAGTAATTTTTCGTGCCTCACGGTATCAAAGCATTTTTTTAAGTCAATAAAAATCCCGTGGGCAATGTTTTTTTTATCTATGTTACTTTTTATTTTCGTAACTAAATCTATTGCGGCTGTCAGAGTGCTAGATTTAGGCCGAAATCCATACTGTTGGTCGATTAAAAATTTCTTCTCAATTAAATATGAATAAAGTCGTTTATAAAGCACTCGCTCAAAAATTTTAGAAAAAATAGGCAAAACTGACACTGGTCTATAATTACTAGGATTAGATCTGTCTCCCGATTTATAAATAGGACTGACCTTGGCTACCTTTAGTGTATCTGGAAAAATACCTGTCGATAAGCACATATTAATGCAGTGAGTCAGTTTTTCGACGATAGTATTCTTGAGACATTTTACTGCCTTTGCGCTAATTTCGTCAATTCCGGTACTAGTATTACTCTCTAACCCGCCAATGATTTCTGAAATTTCATATGAAGTACATGATGTGATGTAGTTAAGTGTGGTGCTGTGTATGTGAGTATGCGAGTACATCAATGTATTACCCGTATTGGTATGGTATAAGCTAGGTATCTTGTTAGCTAATTCGGCGCCAACAGGGCAAAAAAATACATTAAATGATTCGCAAATTCCCTTACCATCTGTAACAGTCAGCCCTGAGTCCAATTTAAGTTTAGGAGGAGCACAGTTTTCCTTTCCTTTATTTAATGTCAAGTTGTTTAATACTTCCCAAATTTTCTTCGGTTGATTTCTGTTATTGTGAAACAGAGAATAAAAGTAGTTTCTTTTGCAAGTCTTGATCATTTCTCTAGTCTTTTCTTTCTGTTCGTGATATGCTTTTAAGATACTTTCATCCTCAGGATGTGCTTTTGATTGCTGCCATAGGTGGTTCCGTATATTTATTAAATTCACAATGTCAGTCTTTTTGCAAGGGGTTTTGGTACTTAATCATCTCGCTCTTACTCTTTTCCACCAGCTGACAGACAAATCGTTCATCATCATCATCATTTCCTTTCCACCCACTGCTGGGCATAGGCCTCCCCCAAAAAGGACAAATCGTTCAAAGTAGTCGTAATCGTGGCCCTCATTAATATAAGTTGAATGTGAAACGTTTGCGCGCAGTTCTTCATAGTCGATTGCGTTGTAGTGTACTTTTCTGTTCATTTTATGTTGCAATGCACACACTTCGAGGAAAATCTGTTTGTGATCAAATAGCGATGATTCGATTATGGATACACTAAAAGACTGGTTGCCTATATTCGTACATATGTGGTCCAATATAGTATTTGATTTGCAGGTTTCACGGGTGCTATAGTTTTTATGTATTTTATTCAATATTGTATAACCGTTTTCTTGAATCCTGCTAGTATATTGTTTTACATTCGCATTGTCCGTACTCAACAAGTCCATATTAAAATCACCAAAAACAATGGACCTTTTTCTCTGCTCTAATTGTGAGGAATAAATGTCCATGAAATTGTTTATGTTTGTGTCACCTGGTTTGTATATCGCTCCAATATTCAGTGAAAGTGTGTTTATTTTAATCCAAAGGTAGTGATTGCCGTTTTCTACTAAATCTTCCGTTACTTCATATTGTATGCTATTGTGTAAGTAAATTGAAATACCGCTGCCTCTGGACTGCTGTCTGTAGTTGTAAATATGCCTATTGTTAGGTATATCATATAATTTAGCATCACTCTCCGATACAATCCATGTTTCCGTAAATATCATTACATGAGTAATTACTGGGATCGCCTTTAATATACACTTTATCTCGTCGAACTTGCCAGCCTTCCGTATACTGCGTAAATTGGCGTAAAAGAATCGTAAAGACGAGGAGTGAGACGGAATTTCTGCGTATTTTGTTACTATGTAATGGTTTAATTTATTTGTAGGCTTTACGTTCAGTGATAAATCAGTTAGTGGTTTTTTGAAGTTGTTTTATTTACCACAACTGTAGGTATTCCTTTTACAAATTTTATAATGAGATCCTTTTCGCCTTTTTCTGTCCGAGTAACAAGCTCATCTTTCACTGATTGTAAATATTGTTTTTGTATTGGCGTTTGGTCGGAATAAATCTTTAAGTTCTCAGGTAATTGTGTCTTGTTTCGTAACAGTAATTTTGGAGTGTAAGTATCATTAAAAAACTCTTTTATTACCGGTCTGTTTTTGTTAGGTATGTATTTACCCAGGCGTATGGACTTCATTGGCTTTGGTGCATCTTTGTGAAGTGAAGTTATCACTTTCATAACTTCTTCGTGAGCTCGCCTTGATTGGTAATTTTTATAATTTTTTTCAATAATACCCACCAGTACTACATTTTTCTCCCGCTCGCAACGGTCCTTTATTTCAAGTATAACGTCTTCGTGTTTAAGCGACAGCGTTTTATTCATGGAGCTCGCACTGTCTTGTTGTTCTTTGATCTGGGTTATCTCACCTTCAATGTTTTTAATTTTATCTTGTGTTGAAGCGTCATTCAAAATCATACCTCGCTATCCTGATTAAAAATGCCCACCACCCACCCACCACGTCGGTTACCGGCGACTGTAAAACAAGATTCTCTATGGTGTCTTGTTTTGAGGTACTTAGCGTATCAAATATTTTCTACCCAAAGATAGAAACTAGAAAAATTCGACCTGATCCTAGGGACTCAAGCGGGATACGAACCCGCGACCTTCCACAATCCGGATGGCTACTCTTCCAACTGAGCTACCGAGGCCGATAACAAACCCGGCGAGTTTATCTCGTGTACTTTACGTTGTAAGCAAGAGTAACGTTGTTCCCTAGGATCAGGTCGAATTTTTCTAGTTTTTATTTCTGTGTAGAAAAGAGTGCATTTTCAAATGCTAAAAATCAAATCGAGTCAATTCAGAAAAGATCGTTTCCTGAATTGACCCGACCGGAAATCGAACTCGGGACACTACGGAAATCGAGACGAGAAACCGCGCTACAGCGCACTACGCCAATCGTGTCGTCAAATATAAAAAAATATTATAAGCATATAGACGGTCACACTGTTGGGCAAAACCCTACTCCATCTTTTAGAAAAGAGTGCATTTTTAAATGCTAAAAATCAAATATTATTTCCTATTTGACTATGCTACTTGTAACTTCGCAGTAACATCAAAAATCGATTCAGAAAACCGGTACATTATCCGAGTACCGCACGGGGAAGCTCTCTACATCGCCAGCGAGGTGTCCAGCAAAAGCGAGCGCTGCCTTTGCGGAACGGGACGGTCCTTCACCATGCACCTGCACGACAACACGCGGCAGGAGGCCTTGCTGCTCAAGCGACGACTGGCTGCTGCATCCTGCTGCTTCCCTTGCAGACTGCAGGTACAGACAAAGTCAAAGTGAACTCTCTCCACTGTCGTCACGAGGTTGAAGACGTGAGAGCTTAGTTTTTGTCTTCCTTCTGTAGTGGCATCCTTATATTATAAGACAGCACGTCTTATAATATTTAGGGTTTAAGAGCAATTTTGAAAAAGGGAAGCTTTTTTGTAATCATTATCAGCCGGATCTAAAATTCTAAACAAAGTCAATTGGCCAGGCGACGTTGGATTACATTATTTGATAAAATAGGTTAATATAATACAATATTACATTCAGTCAAAAAAGTATCGGGAATGGATGGATGATTTGTTTATGGTACCAAATTTAAATTCCTTTTTTTTGTTGTTGTATGATTGGCGCAACTGTTTTCCATTTTGGCGCGGAGTTTGAGTATCATCTGTTATTTATATTAAATACAGTGCTGTTTTTAGTTTAAATCATATCTAGTGTGTATTGCGAATTTCATAATGAACAAAAACATCGAACCTAGAGTTTGTCTTAAATTTTGCATCGCCAATGGAATTTCGTGTTCGGAGTCACTGAAAATGTTACAGAAGGCTTACGGTGAATCGACTTTATAAAAAACACGTGCTTATGAGTGGTACAAAGCGTTCAAAAGCGGTCGAGATGTGATGGAAGATTTGCCTCGCTCTGGTAGGCCATCAACGTCTGTAACTGAATTTAACATCGCAAAAGTGAAGGTAATAGTGGCTGAAAATCGTCATTCAACTTTGAGAGAGATAGCCGCCGAATTTTCTGTATCTCACGAGTCTATCCGTACTATTATAACTAATCATTTGGGTATGAAACATGTTACCGCACGGCGAGTCCCAAAAGAAGAAAATTCTTGGATTTTGCACCACGAAAATGCGCCTTCGCACAAGGCCATCATTGTGAACAAATTGTTGACCAAACACTCAACAAATACCATCGAGCAACCACCATATTCACCAGATATGGCTCCTGCCGACATCTTTCTTTTTCCTAAACTCATATTATACCACTTCGTGACTCCCGTTAGGAGAATTCGCGGCGAGAACAGAACTCAATCCCGGAAACAGCGTTTAAAAAATGTTTTGATGATTGGATTATTCGTTGGCGTAAGTGTATCGTTTCTGAAGGAGCATACTTTGAAGGTCATAAAATAAATTTGGATGATTAACAAACATTTTGTGTATTATTGATCTTTTCCCGGTACTTTCTTGACAGAGTAGTATATCATATTTATGACAATTATGATTAATATTGTATTACATCAGCATACCCGATAGGCAGGCTGTTGACAACATCATCATGAGAATGTCAGTGTGGCAATTGCAATATACCTACTTATGGGCACAGATTATGAAATGTGCCGAACGAACATGGAAAACATAGGAAATGTAAAGAGTCCCTGAAGAGCGCAAGTCATAACTAAAACCGATGCCTAATGGTTACAAGTGTTGCAACCTACACAAAAGGGGTCGGGATAAGCGCCAAGCCTGAACAAGCACCCACAAAAAATTATTTTTATAATCTGAATATATTTGTGTCTAGGATATGAAAGTTATCACACCGCCTGGAGACTACGTGGGTCGGATCCAGCAGCGCTGGACGTGGGTGGTGCCGTTCTACCTGGTGAGGGACGGCAACGACGACGTGGTGTTCGTCGTCGAAGGCCCAGCAGTCATGAAGCGAAGTGCTTTGCTCTTGTCAGAGTTCAAGGTAAGGCTTTACCGAGAATCAAGATATGTTAAGGCTAGAAACATCTGAAAATTTAATTTAAAAACATTTTGAAGAATACTATCAGTGTGTCAACCATGAGTTTACGCCAAGGACAGTCGCCAGCGTCCGCGTAAACCATGTTCACTTTTTTGTACGGGATTTTGGTGCAGCGCCCTTGGTGAATCAAAATGTAAAACAGTCAACTATCGTAGTTTTCGTGGGAGAAACTCATGGTAGACATATACTGTAGAACTCTGAGATACGTTGTCCTGATGGCGATCGTAGTAAGTCAACATTTAAGAAAACCCATCCAGAAATTGCAATCAGAATCATGATTTTCAGTTAAAGGCATTCCTTAACAGAGTTTTCCGATTGTCAAGTCGTTTTTTTTAACAAGGCATCTTCTTTTAGATTATGACCGGGGATTCCTTACGAGAAGTAGGTAAGATTTCCCACGGGTGGGACCGGGACCTGAACAGCTTTGCAACCACACTGCAGTTCCCTGACGCCGCTGTTCAGCCCAAACACAAAGCTTTGCTCCTTGCAACTACCTTCCTATTGGTAAGTTGATAAATTATAACTTAAGAAGTAGTGGGCGGTTACATTAATATTTCCACTGAAAACCAGCGTTATAGCAAAGCTAGGTAGCTAAGCCTAACACAGGCTGAATGGCAACCGTTTTAGCTGCATATTAAAAATATTGTGAATTCGATTTAACTTTTGTTGTTGATTTTGAGTTTGTATATTATTTTTGTTTAGAACTAAATAAATAATATTTCTTCTACTTCTTCATCAAGTCAACGCGACGCTTAAAATGATAATCACTTTTAGCTTAGGAGATATTACATAAAAATAAGCCGAGACTTATTCGTTTTTTGTGCATGTAAAGGTCGGTTTAGACCAAACGAGCGAATGATCATTCTATAAAATTATCTTAGTGTAAATAAAAGAATGATCTGTCTCTGTTTACACAAAGATAGTTTAAAGAATGAGCATTCACTCGTTTGATCTACACCCACCAAGGGTATCTAACCTTTAAAACAGTACAAACAGGGATATGAATAGAAACAGTACCAGCAAATCGTTTATTGCCAGTATCAACAGTAGGTATAGCATGAAATTTTAGTTTTGTTTTGCCTAGTTTCGTTTTTATGGATAGTTCTTGATTCACTAGTTGGTAAGGCGTAATTTACTAGTTTTCATGCCTTTTAAGAGTGCAATTGACTTATCAAGGCAATTATCGCTTCCGATTGATAAGAAATAATAAGAGAAGACTTGGAAGAGCAGATAATGAAGTAATACTTGTCAACCTAAAAGTAGGTACATTATTAAAACCAGCTGATCTACATAGATAATAAATAGTGACTGCTATCAAAGAGCATCTGATCACTACGTTTATTAGCTTTTTCATCACGATTCTTTCGTGAAATTTTGCCCAGTTCATTATACTTCATTTGTCTAATCACGTTAATACTTACAATATTGTGAGCTTTAATGGCGTCAAAATAGGTACTCATTTTGTTCCAGGAATACACATATTTCGAAAGAGCGAAGACCAACTGCTGGCGGTGCAACTGTTTATAAAATATGGATGAGATATTTTATTGAGCTAGGCATTACTAGCTGGATGCAACATCCATCGAGAAGACACTATGAATAAACTTCAAGTACAACCAGGAAACCCATTTTTATTTTTGGCTATAATTGGCTTGTGCGTGCATGATTAAGTTCGTTCCAACTACGTTCAAAATGTAAGTTAGTGAAAAACAGCCCAGTACAAGATGGCCTCGCGCATTGAGACTCCGTTCGTTGAAAAGACTTTCACAGATAACATATCTTTTCGTTACCTAGACAACTGTATTTGTTTTGCATTTTTTATACACAATAAATATTTTTTATTAAGTTTTTGAACTTTATTCACCTGCAACAACCGTTTGTCTATCGACCGTTTCAAATCTATTTGGTTTGATGAATAATTTAACCAGTTTTATTTCAATATTTATGTGATAACTTTATTTATGTTATGTTTTCATGTGTAAAAAATAAAACATCTTGACTTTTCTAAATCTAAGGCCCGTATTCTAGAATCATGCTCAAGCATTGATCTTTTAGAGATTTGAAAACGTCAGTTAATACAAAAACGTCACTCAGATCTATACTCAAGTTCAGATTTTGTTTGAGACCTTAGAAAACCTTTTCTAAAACACAAAGAGTTTTTTAATCAACCTTTTCTTTCTGATTTGACACATGTTTATCCAAAAGTTTATTTAATAGTTTTAAATAGTTTTTTATTTGATCCAGAGTCTGGTAAGTCCTTTTTATCATCTTTTCTTGCATGGACCCGGACGACCCAGGGGACATAGTCCCCCTGGTTGGCTATATTGTTACTATAAATGATAATAGTGAGACGGAGACGGATGCAGATATTCTAGATACAGAAAGTTCGGAAGGTTTTTAATTACCAAAAAGAAAGCGTACTAGAAAGAAAATTTGCAAACATTGCAATAGAAAGAGGGAAAAATCTGATTTGTTTAATGTTACAAAAATGACAATATGTCCTCCGCCGGTGTCTATTTTACAAAATAAAACAAATTGATAGCCAAACTAATCGCACTCCTGTAGGTAGGACATTTCATCAGGCCACTGATGCTTCCTCATACGTTGTGCATGTGCTCAAAGAACAGTCATCTACAAATGCGTCACAAAATGCCTAAGTTTATGCAGTATCCTTTGAGTATTTTTTAAAAATATACACAATGTTTTTAACGGCAGTACAAAAAGAATTAGTCGCAACAAGGTATCGTGTTTATCTTTTGCTAAATAGTTCTAAACAGAGCTCTTATAAAAACAACTCTAAAGCCTTTATTCCGTCCACACTACCCGTCAGGGTGTAGTAAGGGGGTGTACCCTGTGATTGGTCTGACAAAAAGATTCTGGAGAACATTTATGTACCTTCAGGTTGTGGAAATATCTTAAAAGTGAGGAGACTAACTGTTGAAAGTATTGTAAATGGTAAGCCTGAATTTGTACTGATAGAAACAGTCATACTAACTTTTGATTGTAAAGTACTTCCTCCAAGAGTGTTTATCTCTCTCTTCCAGTGGATCTTTACATATACCCAACAGTGGAGTGTTATAACTGCTGCCGTTATGGGCATATAAAAGCCAATATGGGCATAAAAAAGGAAAAGATGGACATTCAGGAGATAGTTGTTCTGTTTAAGAGTCCCTAAAATTTTGTTTTTTTATGTTCCGGGTCACACTTTGCTACTGACAGGAAATGTCCCGGATATCCGAGACAGAGGGCTGTCAAAGAGTTGATGGCTAAAAACTGTATTTCTTACTCAGAAGCTCTTAAAATGCAGCCACCAATATTAAAATCCTTTGCGGATGTATTAACTTCGAAGGCCCAGCAAAATTTTTCAGTGAATCATTTTTCTAGAAATGGAGAGCAAAAAGCTGACATTAGGTCTGCTTCATATAAAAAAAATTTTTGTATAAATAGGAAATCTCCCGATTTGAGTAATATTAAGGAGTACTTTCTAGCAGCTCCCATCGCTTTATTGAAAGAATATGATATCCCATAACCATCAAATGGATGTGGTTATGTGGATGTCTCGTCCCTTTCAGATTTAACATAAAAAGAGCTGCTAATTAGATTAATAATTTATCTTTCAAACACCAATCACCAATAGTAATAATATTGATAAAAGCTCGAGTGTATAACCCGATTTTAATAACAGTGCACCTCGAGTTGTCAGAATCGTCAGGTTGGGAGCATTGAATTTCACCCGGCCGCAAACTTCCTCATCACTTTTCTTATTTCATGTTGACGACTCGAGCGACGTTCCACTCATTTTGACAACTCGAGGTGCACAGTTTTAAAAAAGACTGAACCGTCCAACGCTGCCTCAACCGCAGATGATAATTTGACAAGCAACAACACTGATAAATATAGCAATGGCTATGTTGCTAGAAGTTTGTGTGGAACTGCAGCAGTATTGCAAGCAAAAAAAATGATTTGACCCATTTATAGTCGCTCTCTAAGATACTTGGCTGAAACCCCAATCTACCTTCAAGGTTTCTGGTTATGCCTGCATCCGAGAAGATAGAAGTGATGGTTACAGTGGTGTTGCATTGATAATCAAACATTCTTCACCAGTTGTACATATTCCAATAGCCAATCATAATAATGAATTCCAAATTAAGTAAATAAATAAATTTCATTTACACGAGCTGCAACAATTTGGAATTCATTATTATTTTTCATTTTCCTCCATCTGATATTTATAATGAAATCGCTGATATTATTTCGTCTTTGCCTGAACCATTAGTCTTGGGGTAGTTTCAAATCTAATCATTTTGGATCTAGAATATTAGATATAGTAGACATAGTAGACATAAACAACCTTCGCATTTTGAATACTGGAAACCCAACTTTATTATTATTTAAAGGAAAGAAATGGAAAACGGTTTTGTGCATCTATATCTCCGGATGTTACTCCCTGTTGTGTGGAGTAACATCCGCAGATTTCGATCTGTTTTTAAGGAAACAACGCCGTCTGTGTTACATAGTATAACATCAGATCAATTTTTAGACAATCTTTCCCGTCCTTCAGGTTCACAAGATTTTAATAGTCCTTACCCAATAAATTAAGAAGAATCAAGCGAAACAGCGCTTAACGCCGTTTTTGTTTTAACTGAGTTTTAAAAGGTATTTTAACTTACGCTAAAGACTCTGCTCCAGGTCTAGACGGAATTGCCTAATCCTTTTTTTCACATTTAAGTGACCCTAGTCTCTCGTATTTCCTCATTTTAATTAATTCTATAGTAATTACTGGTAACATTCCTCCTCCGTGAGGGTCTCAAGAAATCATTCCTATATGGCAAATCACCGTTAGAAGCTTCCTCGTATCGACCTGTTGCTTTATCCTCAGTCTTAGTCAAATTAGCGGAACATCTTGTAAAAAATCGACTAGAGTGGTTTTTTGAAAGCAGAAACTTATTGGTACAAAGTCAATATGGCTTTCGTAAAGGTAAAAGTACTATGGATAGCATTGGGATTCTTACTACTGATATTAGTCTAGTCTTCACAAAAAATGAATCACTTCTTGCAGCATTCTTAGACATTAAAGCGGCCTACGATAATGTGGAATAATCATAAAGTTAAACAAAAGCTTTACAAACTAAACGTGCCCTTGCTGTTAACAAATTTTTATAGTAAATTTATTGTCTGAAAGAGCAATCAAGGTTACTCTAGAAGATAATGAACTTAAGTCTAAGAGCAGTATGGAAACGCCTACCACAAGGATCAGTGTTAAGCTCTTAGTTGTATAATATTTCTACTTTCCATTTAGAATCCTCTCCATCAGGTTGTGCTAATGTTCTTCAATATGCTGATGATCTTGTAGTGTAAGTCGCTGGTCGTTTGATAGAGCAATTATCTAACTCCCTTACTTATGCATTAAAACTACTTAAGTCATGGTAAGATAAAAATGGTTTAAGTCTATCTATTCCAAAAAGCTCTCTTTACATTTTTACAAAATCCCGTTTGGTCCCTCAGGTACTTCAGTTTTCTATGACGATGCTGTTATACCAGTTAATAGTGAAGTTAGGTTCCCAGGAATCATTTTAGGTCAAAAACGATTAATAAACATATATTACTAAGATGTCTAACGGGAGTGTGGTGGGGTGCTCATCCTTTTTCCTTAAAATGGTTATATAATGCGCTCATACGAAGCATTTTGGTGTATAGTACATATTTTTTAGAACCTTGTAGTGTTGTTGTTATGAGTGAACTAGATAAGATCCAATCACAGGCCCTCCGTATAGTAGCTGGAGCATTGAAAAGCAGTCCTATTAATGTTCGAATGCAGGTCCTGCAATGACTCCGCCATCAGGACTATGTCATCTGCTAATCGTAAGTGTGAGATGTACTTGCCATTTATGTTTATGCCCATCCTTTTCCAGTCCAGCGGCTTGAACATATCCTCCAAAGCATTGGTAAAGAGTTTCGTGGATATGACATCCCCCTGTCCAACACTTCTGCGGAATTGGATGGGTTCAGACTGCTGGTCCTGTACTTTGACCCTCATGGTAGCAGCATCATAAAGGCATCTCAACACTTCAATATTACGATAGTCTATTTGACATCGTTGTAGGGATTTTAGGACAGCCCAGGTCTCGATGAAGTCAAAGGCTTTTTCATTGTCCACAAATGCTAGACACAGAGGTCGATTTTACTCTTCGGACTTCTGTATAATCTGCCTTACCGTGTGGATGTGGTCTATGGTGCCAAAGCTATGGAGCTGTGGAGAGAGCTATGCTCGGTGTTTCTCTGAAGGATAAGATTCGCAACGAAGTAATCCGAAAGAGAACTAAGGTCGTCGCCATTGCTCACAGTAAGCTGAAATGGTAGTGGGCAGGCCATTTATGGCGTAGAACAGATAGCCGTTGAGGTAAGCGTGTTCTAGAGTGGTGACCGCGTATCGGCAAACGTAGTTTAGGACGCCCCCCGGCCAGGTGGGGTGATGACTTGCGAAAGGTTGCTGGCAGAAACTGGACGCGTCAAGCTGAGGATAGAGCGTGATGGCGCACATTGGGGGAGGCCTATGTCCAGCAGTAGACTATGATAAGCTGATGATGATGAAGTCGAATGCGGCGAACCACCTTTAAGACTTCGCCGTCGGTATCTTTGTGACCGTTACCTCTTTCGTTCTTTGCAATTTGCTGATCATCCTTTGCATAATAAACTACAGTCTTTGTCTGCGCTTGCTGAATCTTCAGCATATTGGACTCATAAAAAAACTCTTTGTCTCGTAGAAAGCTTTAAAAACATATATATGTATCTTTCCAAGTTCCCACACATAAATCAATAACTCTCCTTATTGTTTGTTCAGAATCTGAATCACTTGTATTAAAACCCGAGATCTTGTTAAATTTAGACTTTCTTAAAAATGATCATAATGCTAACATAACTTTTAACTATTTTCTGGATAGTAATTTCCAGGATTATCATTATATTTACAGTGATGCGTCAAAACATGGTTATGTTAGTCATGACGGTGGAGGCGTATACCACCAACAATATAACATAGTTCAAAAAAATTAATTTCCGCCTAAAACATCTGATTTTACTGGTAAATGCTTTGGCATTTCGAAAGCTATTGAATGTGTCATACTCATGAAATTTAAAAAAAAACTATAATAATTACTGACGCAAACAGCATTACAAAAGTTTCCTTTCAAAAGTAAAGATACGCATACTGTTATATTTGAATGTAGGATTTTGCTTCTTAAGTGTTTAGGAGTATACAATCAGTTTGGTTTGGATTCCCGGACATCAAAATATTTCGGGAAATGTTAAATCCGTTAAATTAGCCAATGATGCGGTACGAATTGGTGACATTTTCTCATACAAAAATTATCACTACGATTTAGCTGCTCTTCCTAAAGTGTACATGCTAGATGGCTGGTTTACATATTATGAACAAAGTAGTCAGTTGAAAGGTAAAGTTTTCAGCCAAATATACCGAACAAACCATGGTTTATTAGAATAAAACTTTTAAAACTTGCCACCACAGTAATAATTCGAATGCGTCTTGGACATGTATGCTGCATCCTCGCTGCTTGCACATTTAGCGAGGCTTCATATTATAAACAATGATGATATGTGAATGTGGCACCGGCGTTGGAAATTTAAATCATATTTTCTTCACTTGTCCTAAATATAATCGATCCTCATTTCTCTCTTCCCTCATTTCTCTCCGTACCCCATTACCAACATCCATATTATGTCTATTACATTTAAACAATAGCGATATCTATAGCATATTATCTGAACATATCATAGAAAAAAATTATTCAATTGTAAATTTTCAAGCTTTGGCAATTATATATATTTCTTTTTGTAACTACCATCAAAAACCTTTCTGATCCTATCCAAATTTTATCCCGATTCCTATCTTGCTGTAAACCTCTTCGTTTATCAACCTTTAAATCTGCACATGGCTGATGCACAAATCGTGCAATGCCAAAAGGAAAAAAAAAACAAAACTCATGCAATTTCAAATTTTTTTACTAATCTGTGAATACTGTGATCCATGCATGCTTCACTGACTGACACTCACTTTGCTTCTTATTGTCAGAAATTTGTTATGACTTTACAACCTTTTAAATTTTAACGGTTTTTAATCACAACGATTATAGAACATTTTCAGAGCTGGATAACTATGGTGCACCAGACCTGCACAAAAGTATGTACGTTAAGGAAGAAAACCTGGCCTTATCACGAATACTACACTGGCGCCAAGGATGAGGAGAAGAGGAAAAGTGCACAGGGAAGCAACCACTGGACTGGGCCTAAGGTGTGTCATTCAACACTAGCTCTGCCCCGAGACGCGACTCTATCCATTTGAACGCCATTTCGCCATTACGTACCTATTTGGATTGTTTTATTTTACTGGCCTGTTGGTGCAATGGCAGCGATCCTGCCTTTAGCACCGGAGGTCGTGGGTTCGATCCCCACCCATTGCAAACATTTATGTGACGAGCATTCGTGTTTGTTTTGTGTCTGGGTGTTATTATCTATTTAAGTATGTATTTAGAAATATTTAGGTATGTTTATCAGTCGCTAATTTCTATAGTACAGCTCTGCTTAGTCTGGGGTCAGATGGTCTTGGTGTAAATTGTCCCAGATAATTATTTATTTTACGCCCAGGCACAAAAACATTACTTATTTTTACTTCCTACTTGGTATCCTTTATTTTTTTCCATGATATCTGATTACATCTGATAAATACCCGTGACTATTAGAACTTGTTGCATAGCTAAAAAAACTGACTTATTTTGACGTATATCTAGAACATTGCTTGCCTAAGACATTAAAAAATATTCCTGATAGCAAAAAAAACTTTTAATGCATATATTTATTTCCCCTTTTCGCTATTAATCGTCTACTATGAACCAGCAGCACGAGTTGATAAGGTTTTCTCGGATACATTCAAGACGGAATCCGGTCTTCGCCAGGGATGTTTTCTGTCGCCGCTGCTATTCAACACCTTCACTAATATATTATGCGCATCGTGTTGGACGGGTGGAACAACGGGATCTCAGTCGGTCGCGTGATAAATAACTTACGACACGCTGATGACACCACTCTTTATGCCAGATCGAAAGAAGAGTTGGAGGAATTTTTGACTCGTCTGGAAACCACTAGTCTCCAATTCGGTCCTACTCTAAATAGAGACAAGACGAAGGTTATAATAGTAGAACGAGCTGAACATATAAGAGTACCTACTACAAATAGCCAACTGCGAAGTAGTGGAACGCTACATCTACCTTGGTTCTATTATCTCACACTCTAGTCTAGAGGATGCGAAGATGAGATCAAGCGCCGTTGCGCCATCAATAGAGCGGCAGTGGAGTGACTAGGAAAGATTTGGAAAGACAGGAGAATAACCAAAAACAAAGGTTCGTCTAATGAAGTGCCTCTTTTTTCCAATATTTCTGTATGGAGCTGAACCTGGTCACTAAGACTGCAAGACCGCCAAAAAATCGACGCAGTAGAGATGTGGTGTTTTGGAGAAGTCTGTTAAAAATACCCTGGACGGCGTTTCGCACCAATGTTTTCATCCTCAAAGAACTTCACATACGAGACAGGTTATCGTCAATTGTGCAGTAAGCTGGAGTTCTTTGAGCATAGAGGCTGGAAGTACAGGGCCACACTGAGGGGAAGAGAAAATGAGGCCGGTTTCCGACTCGCTGGATCGACCTTATTAGAAAATCTACGCAGTCGACCGTAGTGCAGTGTATGCGCACACAACGCACAGAGTCGACAAAATTGGAGAGACATCGCGCGTCATGCACTTATGTAGTTATCAACTAGACAAAAGTTGTAAAAAAAATATATTAGAGGCAAAAATTACAAATTAAATGGACAATAGAGAAAAAAATTACATTGTGTATAAAAAAAGGACAGTATTAAATTGAGAACGGTGGAGTTTGGGGTATGGTATTTCACAGTCAAATTAGTCCAGAATTATGGAAACTACAACCTCTGATGATAGGAATAAATAATCTTTATTGCACAAACGAACAATGACAACAAGTTATACAGTAAGTAGACATAATATGTACAATTTAGGCGGTCTTATCGCTATAGAGCGATCTCTTCCAGACTACCTTCTGAAGAAAGACTTGTATAATAGAGAACGGGTAAGGCTGCGCAAAACAAAGGATAAGTGAGAGATAATTAAAAAATAACTAATTAAATGGTGTTACATAAAATATATATAGGTAAGTATTGTAATTGGATCACCAGTCCCCATTTTAAAGGACTGAAAAATAAAGGATGCGACATAATATAATACTAAGTTAGAGATATAAGTAAGAGATAAGTATGTGTATGTCAATTTAACTTATTTTTTTAAGTCCATCGAATGGTTCACCGGGAGTCTCCTACGCGACACCATGCATGGGGCCGGTGAATACCGTTGGAGACACACCGGCGATGAAAGCACGAGCTTCACCTATGAAGGAAACTTTTACTGCAACAAGATGCATGGGTATGGAACCATGTCGTACCCTGACGGGAGGGTGTTCACTGTAAGTCTGTATGATTTACATCGACTAACCGTCTGTATGAATACTCGCAAATGAACCTGGCTAAAGTAGATTTAAATACTAGTAGTATGTAGTGCATTCCACTCTCTAAAGGATCTGGATTAGTAACCCCTCGTTGCCCCTCACCAGTGATATATATACCCTAGCTTAAAATGTCTAAGTACTCAACAAAATTGATGGCCCGTTTAGCGCCCTGGTCTGAGTGCTCATTTTGAGATCATCTAAAAGTTCAGGTTCAAATACTGCACCCGACCCTTCGGCTTTATATTCATCATTCATCTGCATCAAATTTGAGTTAAGAAATCGCCAACTTATACGAAAAGTTTCCGGAATCAATAAAAAAAATACCATTAATGGTCAAAAATGAATTTTTGTTTCTCAAAATATTCTCCCTTTGCGTCAATGCACTTTTTCATACGATTGAACCAATTTTTAAAACGTTTGTGCCACTCCTCCGTGGTGACGTCAGATACGTGTTTTTCATACTCTTCGACAGCCTCTTCTGATGATGAAAACCGTTGATCCGTTGTTGGTTCCTGATTTTTGGTAACAGAAAAAAATCACACGGTGCTAGGTCAGGACTGTATGCTGGATGACTCATAAGTTGTACGTTTTTCGCCTTCATAAACTCATTTGTCTGTCTGGCCGTGTGGGAAGTTGCATTGTCGTGGTGCAAGATGATACGGCGTTTACCGTTATTTTCACGGAGTTTGCCAATAATTTCCGGTAAACAAATGGCCGTGTACCAGTCACTATTCACGGTACGACGATTTTCTAAAGCAACAGTAGCCATGTTTCCAGTTTTATTAAAAAAAGAAGCAATCATCCGCTTCGAGGAACTTTTCACGCGCGCCGTTTCGGCTCATCTCTATAGACCCATAAGCTCGGTTGCTGCTTCGTTTTGGGATCATAGCTGTAAATCCATGTTTCGTCACCTATTACTATGTCCCACACCAAAATTTGAAACCCCTTCGTTGTATCTGGCAAGCATAGCATGGCACCAAGTGAATGCGGTCCGTTTTTTGAGCATCGGTCAAATTGTGTGGGATTCATTGACAACACAGCTTTCTCGCATCCGAATGGTCGTGTAGGATTGACTGTATTTGACTCATGCCTATGTCCAAAGATGTCCGGATCTCATGGTAGGTCACATGCCTGTCTGTTTCAATCATACGGCGCACAGCAACGATGTTCTTGTTATTCACAGTGGTGCACGGGTGACCTTCCCTTATTTCATCATGAAGATTGACACGACCGCGTTTGAATTCTGCAAATTAACTATAAATGGTCGTCTTGCATGGTGCTTCTTCGCCAAAAGCAGATTGAAGCCAAACTCTGCTGAGCTCTCAAATTACACTTAAAATCGTAAAAAATCATGCAACGAAAATTTTTCCGAATTGAATCCATTTTATTGTAATCGCGCAATTTCGAAAATGACGCCACAATGTGAAAACAATTGACAATCAGATGAAACGAATTGTATTCTACGGCTAAAGAGTTCTATTTTCAAATGTAGTAATAACTTTTTATATATTGTTTATGTAAGTGGCCAATTCCGGAAACTTTTAGTGTGACCTATGTACGATACAATATAATTATCAATATCAGCAAAAATCTAGCAGACGGCTTCATCTTCTTTTCCTCAGGGTTTTTTCCACAGCAACCTTCGGTGGGGCCCCGGCAAAGAGTCGCATGCCTGCCTTCACGAGGATGTAGGCCTGTGGTGTGGAAGGCAACTGGTACGCCTGGTGTGGCGGCCTGCTACACCAAGCGTAGCGCCGGATCTAAACACTGGTGTCGGAAAGGCTTGTGTTGATCTACATCGTGTCATGTTAACTGAGAGTTATAAGAAGGTAAGTTTAACACTAGATCAGCTTCATCTGCCTCCTTCCACAAGAACGAGCAAAAGCTTTTTGATTTTGTCAGATAAAAAATTATTTCTACAAACAAATCGCACTTAAACCCAACTTCTAACCCTTATTCGTAAACAGATCGGTGAAACAAACAGTGCCTTAGATCTCCTGAAGCAATTTGGATCCGATCCCAGAGTAGCGGCTGAGAAATGGAAAAAACTTTACCCCAAGAACTGCACTGATTTAGCTAGCCCGCTCTGTCACGTAGAAGTGTTTGAACACAACTATTATAACGGAAAGGTTCATTTTCTTCAAGAGGTTTCTGTTCTGCCGGAAAATAAGGTTATTTCTTATCTGACTGTCTATTGGGTATTTGACAACATCATCAGATTCTAAAAAGAATTTTACTATAATCATAAATAAATAAGAAAAGGGTCTTAGCGTTTTGAGCAAGTCCAAAATAAATATTATTGATATTGCCATACCTATCTCGGGGAGTTTTGGTCCTATCGAAATATATTTTTTACCTTTATATATGTTACTATTTTTGAGAGAGGTCTTTCGATAACACCTCCAAAAAAAAAAAGATAGTCATACCTTATTGAGATTATGGCCTAATAAAAGTAGTGAGATTTTAGCAGATGATGATGATAAAGGTAGCGAAATCAATTTAATACGCAAGTTTTTAAATGTTACTTTGCAGTAGACCTTGATTAATGACATTCAGATCTATGAGCTCCAGAATTCAACTGACAATTTTTTTACAGGACTTTAGCCAAGATGATAATGAAAACCCCCATAATTTGACTACCTATTACGCGTGGAACAACACCAGATCATCTATTCATATGATGCAGCACTGCTTTACGCATGATAGTCAAAGGAATCCAGATGAACTCAATTTGGCTGATATCCTTTGTGGGCCGAGAAAGCTATTTCGGCCCGCTGGGCAACATGAAGTTGACTGCCGGTAGGAAATAATAATATGCCTACCTATTTCAGTGATACTTTAATTTTTGATGAATGAGACAATTCGACAGTCGGATGTTTGGACCTTGTTTTTTTTCACCGATTAAAGGTTTTATGGTAACCTACGATTGTATTTTTCAGAACATTATTGATGGCATGTTACTTAGGACACACATCGAATGTTGTCAAACTAGTAAACGATTGCAACATTCTTCCAGATATTGCTGATGGTCATGGAAATACGGCTGTTATATATGCTACAGTATGTCAGACCCTTTGTATAAATATTGCTCAGAATATGGATGATAGATGTATATTTACGATCAGAACTCAAAACACATATTTTTCTACCACATGCAAAAATAGATCTTTTTTTGTTTCATAGTGTGGTGATCAGGCGGACATAATTAATTTTTTGGTAGAGGCTGGTGCTATAGTAGACAATCTTAATGATTCCTGCTGTACACCTCTTGGCATTGCACTTGTTCGATTCATGTGTGCCCAGAAAGAGATTGCACCAAGCGGCATGCTACAAGCTTTATTACCGCCACCTTTAGTGCCTGCTCCACGTAAGTCAAGTATCATAATAGAAGGTGTTATTTTAAAGGTTTCTGTAATTGCCTTAGTAAGCTCGGTATTTTCACTTTAGCTCCAGTTGAACAAAAAGTTTTTGAGTGGAACTTTAACCATGATCAAGCTGTATCACTTGTTGCTGGTGGACTTACTAGAACGCCAAGTAAAATGTCAAAAGCCCTACCTGGTACGAAGAGGATTAAATCCTCTCAGTCTCTTAAGGATTTACCGAACACAAGAAAAAAAACGGATGCAACTTCGGCCCCGAAGCCCGATTTTCTGGAACATAGCTCAAATGAATTGGTTTCAGAAGACCAAAAATTGTTTAATGAAATTAATAGTGAATTCGCAGCAAAAGTTAATGAATTATTTTTACTACCAAGTGGAGCTAACTCGGTTTCGTATTTATTTGAAATCAACGATATGATTAAAGAAATTGAAACTAGTGACGAAGATCCGAAGAAACAGCCAGATAAGAACCCTAGAAAAGTTATCTCCAAAGTGTTGAAGGAAACGATGAAGCCGAGTAAAGAATTAATGTGGCAAAGTACTGAGAAAGATGATCTATCATCTGTTAATAGTTCAGACAGAAAGAAAGCGGAAATGTGAGTAATGTTTAAAATAAAATGCAGGATGTATGAAGCTGTAGGTATGTACATAGAAGGTTGTTCGCAATTATTTTACCTGATATTTTTTGCTCGATTCAGGATTGCTCAAATGATGTTGACTATTCTACAACTTCTATCTGATGGTGCAAATCCTGGTTTAGTTAAATGTCCACAACCGGCTTTATTTATTGCCATAATATCTGGCTGCCCGGATCTTGTCAAACATTTAGTCAATTACGGTGCAGATATTAATGAAGTTTACAATGAGGTGAGTTAGAACGAAGATCATAAAGTCATGCACACTTATGAACTATCATTAACACAACACCAGATATAGGTATATAACTAGTAACATATATTTTTATAGCCACTTAGAGTTATTTTCTGTCACCGTGACTGTATTCTAGACGTTTGGCTACACTCCCCTGGACTTAGCAGTATCCCGGCAGTTTACTTACGAAAACATGGAATTGATACGAACCATTCTTGAAAGCGGCGCAATTACATCTCACAGGTTGCGCTATGGAGAGTTATCGTCTTCTACAGGCTCGGTTGTATCTAAAGATGGCCCTTCGTTATTGCATGCTGTTCTTGCTAGAAAAACGGAGAGTGAACTGGAAAAGGAGGTCTCTATTGGATTTTTATCAATTATTTCATCATTAAATTATATGTTCCAGTATCTACTATCAGTACAATAAATATTTCAGATTAGACGTAACGTATTGGAGATACTACTTAAGTTCAACTGCAGCCCATTAGTACGGTTCAAAGGTCATTCTGCCATCGAAGTCGCAATGACTAAGAGCATGGATGTGTTTGACATATTTATCAGGAGTCCGACAACAAGCCTGAATGTTCCTATCAACGATTCAAATCAGAGCGTTCTTGTCAAAATGTTCTCTTTTCCGTTCTTCAAAACTATTATGCCTTCAGAACGGCTGCAAACAGTAAGTCCTGATTTTATATTGCTTGTAATTCATTTTCTCTAGATATTTCTACTGTCACACCTTCACACTTACGTTTTTGCTCTTGTTAATCCTGATATTATAAATCATCTTTCAAACTTAAACTCAAACATATAACTTTATTTAAATAGACTGTATCAGTACTTTCAAATCGTCAAATTTACAGCAAAATATACTAAATAATAGACATAAATACCATAATAATATGGATATAAACAAAATATATATGGATATATGTAAATATACAGTATACACAGACATAATGCGACTCTACCACCGCGTCGAAGTTGTTTCTTGCTGAGAAGACCCGGCGAGAAACTCAGCAGTTACTCTTTTAAACTTGTTTTGGGTTTACAACAGGCGTTAGTAAAGTACAAGCAGTGTGTCATTTTGATACAAATAAACCTAAAAGAATATAAAACAAAGAGAAAAAACCAACCATAAAATAATATAATAATAAAAATTCATTTAAACAATTAAAAAAAAAATGTTAGTCAGTACATACTAGGTACCTATTAACTATTACAATAAAACATCTGTTACAATAGAGTTATTTAATCCTGCATCGAGCAGAGCGCTTACACCCAGGCATTTTTATCTATAAGGTAGTCTTTTGTAGTTTAATAGCTCTTTATTAATAAAGCTGTTTTGATGTGATTTTTGAATCTATGTAAAGGTAACTCTCAAATGGTTTTTGGAATTTTGTTGTAATAATGTATACCTTGCCCCATAAAGGATCCTAAAACTTTTTGTAACCTAAAGAGTGGAAGTGCAATTTTATCCTTATTCCTAGTATTATCTGCAATGTATGTCACTGTGTTTAGCATAGAGATCAATATTTTTCCTCACCAAAACAATGCAATTGTGAATGTATTGTGACGCTACATTGAGGATACCAATTTCCTTAAAAATCTCCCTAAGTGAAGCCCGTGCACGAAGCTTATAGATGGATCTGATCGCTCGCTTCTCGAGGATAAAGATGGTTTGTATATCCGCAGCTTGACCCCAAAGTACAATGCCGTAAGACATTACACTGTGGAAATAACTAAAATTAACTGAACGAGCAGTATCAACATCTGTAAATAACCTAATTTATCTCATTGCAAATGCAGCCGAACTAAGTCTGCCTGAGAGAGCTGTTATATGAGGGTTTCATTGCAGTTTTGAATCTAGTGTGATTCCAAGAAGAACTGTTGTATCTACAAGCTTCATAGTATTACCATCAATTTTTAGACTAATGGGGTTATCTTTAACATTAGGCAACTTAAAATTAATACATTTAGTCTTTTTTGCATTAAGCTGTAGATTATTTACTGTGAACCATTGTAAAACCTTTGAAAGTGCGTCATTAACATCATCAAAAAGGTTTTTATTTCTGTCAGTTTTAGAAACTAAAGATGTATCGTCTGCAAACAATACAACATCACAAATATCTTTTAAGTAAAAGGTAAATCATTTATATATATAAGAAATAGTAATGGACCTAGAATGGATCCTTGAGGGACCCCCATTTTAACTTGTGATCCTGTAGACAGTACAATGTTAACATTAACTTTTTGAGTGCTTAAACTAAGGTACGAAATTACCAAATCTAAAGCATTATCACTAACCCCGTAAAAATCAAGCTTGCGTATAAGTATAACGTGATCAACGCAATCAAAGGCCTTGGACAAGTCACAGAAGACGCCAAGAGCGTTATGTGAATTCTCCCAAGCCCTAAAGATGTGTTTTAGAAGTGCAATGCCAGCATCAGTAGTAGAACGGCCTCTCGTGAATCCATATTGTTCACTGTGTAAGAGATTGTTCTCATAAAAATGGCTTAATAGTTGTTCTTGAATGATTGTTTCAAAGATCTTTCTTAGAGCTGGTAGGATTGAAACAGAAATTGGAATTTCTTGAAAGTGCCCCCTCTTTTCAAAGATAATTCTCACATATTATCATAAAAGTACTGGTTATTTTCAGCTGACCAACTTGCTGTTATTTGGGGCTGATCCATTGCTTGAATGCGTAAACGGCGAAGATGAATATTCTAATGTATTTGTATTTGCTTTAAAGACCCTAAGCGAGTTAGAGGCATCACAGAGCAAATCAAACGCAGTCCCATCGCCCAGTTAGTATTTTCTACATTCTTTATCCATAAACTATGGGCTCCAAAATTCCTCGAATAAACGATACCAAAAAAAACATGCATTTACAAACATATAACGTCTTTTTTTTAGACAAAAGTGAATCTAGAAAGGCTCCCCCTGCGCCTAAGAAGGAGCAGCTCTCTACAAAATCACTGGGTAAGCTGGGCATGGATGACGTTGGAGACTACAAGCAGGCGATTGACCTGGTGACCGAGTGCGCCAGGCTGCTGCACGTGCGATGGCTGCAGGCCAAGCTGGTGAAGGAGCTGGTCGATATCATCAACAGGTGAAATGACTGTGATAAGGGGTACATATTAGAATCCCAAAAAACAAAACACCTTAATTTAAAATGACCGAGCCCAAACTACCAGAATTCAATTAGCAAATTTTCAATTAACCTTACATTAAAATTCCAAAATATGAAATGCATAAAATAGCTCGGTACATTTTTCTATGGTATTTTACTCGAGTGAAATTAAAAAAAATCGTCATTGGCCTAAAAGCTTCTGTTGGTTAGGTTAGGTTATATATAACTGTAACCACATCGCACGAGCCGAGCGAGCGTAGCGAGCGTCCCGCGGTAGCGGCCGGCGAGTGGCAGAACCGAATTGTCGGCATAAGTGGCAATTTTTTTTATTGATATTAGGTATCTAAAACAATGTAATGATAGATCCTCCCACACTAGAAATATTTAATATCGATACTCTTTTTTGCCACATATGTTTATTAGCTGACAATTCGGTTCTGGCACATAGTTCTGTGGTCACAGTTCTAACCTAACCGACTGAAGCTTTTTAAGCTAATGTCCGTTTTTTTAATTTCACTCGAGTAAATTATCATAGAAAACATTACCGATCTATGAATATTAGTTGAAATAAATCAACTGTTTGATAATTTTGGTAAATAAAAAAAATATATGAAATTAAAGTAACTGTATTTCAGGGCATTGTGTTTCTATGAAGTAATTAAGATGATCTTATAATTTATTTTCTTCATGAACGACAAAAATGATAACAAATGCATAACCAAAAATTAACGTAAAAATTATTGATCACCACACAATAGTATATTTATATCGAGGGACTAAACGAAGCCATAATATACTAGAGGTGGTTTGAGTCCCGAGCATGCGAGGGAGTCAATTAAACCGAGCGAGGGTATATTAAGTTGGCGTTTAATCTCGAGGTGCAAACTGTACTTTCCAAAACCCCACCTTGCAATCCCTATCTGCCGGAGATGCGTACTTTCCGAGAAATGTTTTTTTTTGTAAACATAACCTCAAGGGAGGCTAAAAAAAGGTGGGGAAAGGGGAAAGAGTATGTAAAAAAAACGTCGCACGTACAAAAACGTCGTTTCTGGCGGGTGGTCATAAAAAAAAATAACCCTAACCTACTGACACCTGAAGGATTTCCGGGTGGTCATAACAAATAACCCTAATCTACTGACTGACACCTGCACGTACAAATACGTCATTTCTGGCGGGTGGTCTTAAAAAAAAATACCCTAACCTACTGACACCCGCAGGATTTACGGGTGGTCATAAAAAAATAACCCTACCCTACTGACACCTGCAGAAGGATTTCCGGGTGGTCATAAAAAAATAACCCTAACCTACTGACTGACACTTGCACGTACAAAAACGTCGTTTCTGGCGGGTGGTCATAAAAAAAACCCTAACCTACTGACACCCGCAGGATTTCCAGGTAGTCATAAAAAAAATAACCCTAACCTACTGGCACCTCGGGGGAGATCTATCGCTGCCGGCCGTCGTCGCAGCCATGGCCGGCAGCGAACAGTGTTGGGCCGCCGTCACCTCATACGCTAACGAGGTGATGGTGGCCAAGAGAGAGGCCCTGCGGGAGCGCGAACGCGCCGGTGGCACATTGCCCCCCCGCCGGGCCCCGGCCCGGGGCCGCCGCCGAGTTTAGTGGTGGCCCCGGCCGGGATACAGTTTCACGCGCGGCCTGTAAGGTCCGCGGCGGTGCTACGCACCGCGAATGCCAACGATCGCCCCTCTCCCGGTACTACTCTGCTCATCAGAGCTGACTGGTCGAGAGGGGTGGTCCTTCCCGGCGCTGGGTGCCGCTCCCCCGGACCTCCGTGTCGTCGGGGGACGCGCCGCGCCTTGAAGAGTGGCGAACGACCCCTCCCCAAGTGTTCCGGGACTGGGTCGTAGTGAAGAGGAGGAGACGGGAGGGCCAATTCTTTGCCCTCCCACCACGTCGGGCCCCATTCAGGGCCCCACCCTTGCCGGGCCGCGGTAGTACTACTATAGTTCGCGGTAGTTCCCGCGGTAGTTCCCGCGGTCCGGTTGGGTAGAGGAGGAACACCGTGGTGGTTTAGTGGGTAGTCCGGCCGAAAGGCCGGGAGTCCCGCACGAAGCCCGCCTTGCTGCTTGCAGCTTGGAGGGCGAAGTGCGTAAAAGCATTCCCCCATAGTCAAAAAAAAAAAAAAAAAACCTACTGGCACCTGCAGTATTTCCGGGTGGTCATAATAAAAATAACCCTAACCTACTGACACCCGCAGGATTTCCGGGTGGTCATATTCCGAATCACGGAAATTATTAAATTTTCAAAATTAAAAATAAAAATCTAGACGCGTCTCCGGCAAGAAATTCTTTCACGGAATCATTCAAGTCGGCTCCACAAACCCCCCTACCATCAGTTTATTTCTAGCGAGGGTACCGATTCAATATGGCGGACGACGACCACAGATTAGAAAAGTTTACTACGTATGACGTTTCTCTAATCACTTATCACGTCATTTTTGACAGGAAACGTTTTATTTCACGATTCTTTACTTTTCCGTGTTGTTTTTCGTTTCGTTTCACTCAAAAATTAAGTAATTGAAAAAAATTAAAAAATATATGCCGGACCTCCCTACCTACGTACCTCTTCGGCAACCAAAATCGATATCAGGGGTTTCAGTAAGACCCCCTGCGCCCCACCCACGGTGTCAGTTTCCCCAGAACGCGGGAGCTTACTTCTAAACCCAACCCCTGACTCCAATTTTAAGTACCAAGGCTGTCGTGTAACTTTTGATTGAATTTCCGCATACCATTTGCCTTTCTGCCGGAGATGCGTACTTTCCGAGAAATGTTTTTTTTTGTAAACATAACCTCAAGGGAGGCTAAAAAAAGGTGGGGAAAGGGGAAAGAGTATGTAAAAAAAACGTCGCACGTACAAAAACGTCGTTTCTGGCGGGTGGTCATAAAAAAAAATAACCCTAACCTACTGACACCTGAAGGATTTCCGGGTGGTCATAACAAATAACCCTAATCTACTGACTGACACCTGCACGTACAAATACGTCATTTCTGGCGGGTGGTCTTAAAAAAAAATACCCTAACCTACTGACACCCGCAGGATTTACGGGTGGTCATAAAAAAATAACCCTACCCTACTGACACCTGCAGAAGGATTTCCGGGTGGTCATAAAAAAATAACCCTAACCTACTGACTGACACTTGCACGTACAAAAACGTCGTTTCTGGCGGGTGGTCATAAAAAAAACCCTAACCTACTGACACCCGCAGGATTTCCAGGTTTCATAAATTAATTTCATAAAAAAAATAACCCTAACCTACTGGCACCTCGGGGGAGATCTATCGCTGCCGGCCGTCGTCGCAGCCATGGCCGGCAGCGAACAGTGTTGGGCCGCCGTCACCTCATACGCTAACGAGGTGATGGTGGCCAAGAGAGAGGCCCTGCGGGAGCGCGAACGCGCCGGTGGCACATTGCCCCCCCGCCGGGCCCCGGCCCGGGGCCGCCGCCGAGTTTAGTGGTGGCCCCGGCCGGGATACAGTTTCACGCGCGGCCTGTAAGGTCCGCGGCGGTGCTACGCACCGCGAATGCCAACGATCGCCCCTCTCCCGGTACTACTCTGCTCATCAGAGCTGACTGGTCGAGAGGGGTGGTCCTTCCCGGCGCTGGGTGCCGCTCCCCCGGACCTCCGTGTCGTCGGGGGACGCGCCGCGCCTTGAAGAGTGGCGAACGACCCCTCCCCAAGTGTTCCGGGACTGGGTCGTAGTGAAGAGGAGGAGACGGGAGGGCCAATTCTTTGCCCTCCCACCACGTCGGGCCCCATTCAGGGCCCCACCCTTGCCGGGCCGCGGTAGTACTACTATAGTTCGCGGTAGTTCCCGCGGTAGTTCCCGCGGTCCGGTTGGGTAGAGGAGGAACACCGTGGTGGTTTAGTGGGTAGTCCGGCCGAAAGGCCGGGAGTCCCGCACGAAGCCCGCCTTGCTGCTTGCAGCTTGGAGGGCGAAGTGCGTAAAAGCATTCCCCCATAGTCAAAAAAAAAAAAAAAAAACCTACTGGCACCTGCAGTATTTCCGGGTGGTCATAATAAAAATAACCCTAACCTACTGACACCCGCAGGATTTCCGGGTGGTCATATTCCGAATCACGGAAATTATTAAATTTTCAAAATTAAAAATAAAAATCTAGACGCGTCTCCGGCAAGAAATTCTTTCACGGAATCATTCAAGTCGGCTCCACAAACCCCCCTACCATCAGTTTATTTCTAGCGAGGGTACCGATTCAATATGGCGGACGACGACCACAGATTAGAAAAGTTTACTACGTATGACGTTTCTCTAATCACTTATCACGTCATTTTTGACAGGAAACGTTTTATTTCACGATTCTTTACTTTTCCGTGTTGTTTTTCGTTTCGTTTCACTCAAAAATTAAGTAATTGAAAAAAATTAAAAAATATATGCCGGACCTCCCTACCTACGTACCTCTTCGGCAACCAAAATCGATATCAGGGGTTTCAGTAAGACCCCCTGCGCCCCACCCACGGTGTCAGTTTCCCCAGAACGCGGGAGCTAACTTCTAAACCCAACCCCTGACTCCAATTTTAAGTACCAAGGCTGTCGTGTAACTTTTGATTGAATTTCCGCATACCATTTGCCTTTGTCTTGTTTCGTTTGTTCCCAGCAATGTTGCCAATGTTCATACATTCGATCTTTTATTAAACTATAATAATCAGTCATTGGAACACTTGGTGTCGGTTTTTCTTCTGAACTGAACCACAGATCAATAATTTAAAACACATGGCGCCACCTTCTTTGCGGACAAACCATGGAACTAAAACTGAACGCAATGAAAACGGTTTACACTCCACAGATAATAGTATATTTATACTGGCTGTTTGAATTTGTCTATATCACATGAAGGAAATTAAAAAACTATTTACTTTTTACTCCCTAGGGGCTAAAGTGGTCACTTTAGGCCCGCTTCGTAGGGCTATATTGGCGTAATTTTAGAGCTTAGGAAGTAAACAATTGTTTTTTTATATTCCGTCCTATGATGTTTTGTTTTGGGCTAAGTATTCAACTGTGAGATTATTTGAATATTTTATTTTTTGAATATTTGTAGTTTGATAATAAGGTATTTTAAGTTCGGCTATTTTGAGTTCGTACATTTTGAATTAAGGCGTTTTGTTTTATGGTATTCTAATATTTCAAATTTCTTATTTTCAGAAAATATAGGTCCATGGGTTAGTAAGACTTATGACTAGAGTTAGTATTCTTAGGGATAACAATTTATTTATTAATATGTACCCGTGATAAGACATATTGGAAGTAGACTTATTATTAAGATTAGGCCTAGATACTTCTGAAAACCAGTCACCTATTAACTTTACAGGTACAAACACCGTCAGTGGAATATGATAATGAAGGAGCACAAGCACAAAAAAAAGGCAGGCCTGTGGCTGACCCCCCAGCGCTGTCTCGAGATCTGGGACATTCTGAAACTGACTAGAAGGAAGGTGTATAGCGATGGTAGAGTCTTGAAACACCTTCTCCACATAGTACTTTACTATAACCGGCTCCAAAGGTTTAGACCCACAACACAGCCTACGACAGAAGAAAAGAACTCGGTAGAATACACCGTCTATTATTTGTTGAAGGAACGCGTAACAGGGACCAAACTGACAACTGATTTAGGCACATGCAAAAAGCCATATGTGAAACCGGAACTGACTTCGAGAGCTGTGAGTTTTATCGTAATTAATGGTCTCCTGCATCCACTGTTCGATTATTTCCAGCATTCTTATTATTTACCATAGCAAGAATCCCACTCCCTTGGTTTTTTATATCCATACATGAAACCTTTGACTTCAACGCAAAACTAAACTATTGACCTTGGTTCTTAACTATTGCCTTTCAAGTTAATTACTATTAACTCCATGATTTTCCCCAAAAAAATATAAGGAAAGTGTTGTTGTTTTTCTAGGCAGAAGCGAAATTCAAAATTTGTTTTGAATGTGCTCTCCCTTTGGATCATGAAGGAATCCAGTGCGTATCATGCAAGCTGGTTGCATTCTGCACCTTCGGTTGCATGAAAAACAACATCGAGCGTGTCAGTTGCCACCCCTGCAGCGGCTATTTGAAGGACAAGTACTTTACAAGCCCGTCTGAAAGTGGAACTCAGAATATTATCTAGCATTTAGACGCTTATATATTTTACTTCTGAAGAATTTTAAAACTGTATTCATTTATTTTACAAAAAAGTGTTTCATTTTAGATAAAGAAGATGTACGTACATAAGCGTTCACATCAACCATCTACAAAGTACAATACAATTTTAAGATTATCTTTAGGCACGTATATGTATGTGTTTGTATTGTAGGTTTAGAAGAACTTTATTTCTCATAAAAAAATATACATTTCACTTACTGAGAAATCGTTTGAACACAGTTGAAACACTATTGTAATTATAGGTAATGAGCGTTAGGAGCGTACACAATCAACTTTTCTATAACTAATAAGAAATTTTAACATGCAAACATTTACTAGTTAATCGAGGCAAGATATGAAAACAAAAATTACACAGTCATTACTCGGTACAGCATTATACAACTCGACTCGATACTCGATGTCACCATTAAAAACAAACATTTTAGCAGGTAGATTACAAAACGCTGCAGACGAGTCGGTCGAGCGAACATGGATGTATGAAACGTACGCGCTCAGTGACCATTGGATACGGCATCATTTGGCGGATTGTTATTGAAACCTAGCTAATTTATAGGGACGAACATTATGAAAATATGTTTTTTTTTTTTTTTAAGATTTATTTGTAACCTATTCATTTTAATATGAATATGTTATATGTGAGGTTAATAAATTAATTATTATTTTGCGTATGAGTTGTTGCATCTATTAAATTTTGGGTTTATTTGTATTTATTTGTGGGATTCAATATACACAATTATGTTTATATTTTTGTGAATATGTATTGTTATTGCTACTCTGTAATATATGCTTTTAACTGCTTTTTGAAACAAGCTGTAGTTCTCGCGTCTTTTATATGAGTTGGTAATTTATTATATAATTTGACACCCTCGTACTCAATATTGTTCTTGCCATAACCGGTTCTAGGCACGCGTTTAGGTAGTGCAAGGTGATTTCCATTGCGTAATTTGATTTTTTGATGTTGGAATTTTTTCGTAAAACGTATTTTTGATTTAATTTCTTTATTAAGTATTTTGTGTATCAATAAACATGTATAGTATGTGTAAGTTTGGTTAATATTCATTAGTTTTGTTTCAGAATATATTTTTTGGGTAGATGTTCGATAGTTGTAGTTGAATAAGGTTTTTATCAATTTGTTTTGCGCAATTTGCATTATGTTAATGTTGGTTTTCGCTGCAGTGCCCCACACCTCTATTAAATAGTCGATGTGCGGCTTAACTAACGAGTTATAAATGATATATTTTACTTTTCGGGGAAGGTTTTTGGATATGCAACGAAGAGTACCGGTAAGTGATGTCAGTTTTGATTTTACTTTCGTTATTTGTGGCTTCCAGTTTAGGTAATTATCGAGGATGAGCCCGAGGTACTTTTCTTTTGATTTTCTTTGAATTATTTGACCGTTTATTGTAAGTGGTACTTCGCTATTAGTGTTTTTATTTTTAGCTGCAAATATAACATAGCTTGTTTTAGATGTGTTTATTGTAAGCAAATTTAATTTAAACCATTCATTTAGAAGATTAAGATCTTTTTGAATCTGAGGGATTATGGAATCTACTGAGTGTCCGGAATAGAAAAGACTTGTGTCATCTGCATATAAAGAAATATCTCCTTTAAGACCTATTTGGTAGACATTGTTGATATATATAAGGAATAATAGAGGCCCCAATATTGACCCTTGGGGTACGCCATATGTAACTGTGTACGGGGAGCTCGTATTGTGGCCTATTTTTACAATCTGAGTTCTGTCTAGTAGGTACGAATTAAGAATTTCTAGAGCTTTTCCTGATACCCCCACTTCCGATAGCTTTTCCAGGAGTAGAGTTGGACTTATTGTATCAAAAGCCTTTCTCAGGTCAATAAATACACCAATCACTAATTGTTTTTCATCGATTTTGTTTTTTATTGTTGTTATTATATCGATCATTGCTGACAGCGTATTCGATTTTGGTCTAAATCCATATTGTTTTGTATAAAAAAAGTTTTTGGAATCAAGGAATTTATGTAGGCGCACGTAAATTATCTTTTCGAAGATTTTAGAGACAACTGGTAGAACCGAGATTGGCCTGTAATTACACGGATCGGATTTGCTCCCAGATTTATGAATAGGGGTGACCTTTGCTATTTTAAGACTTTCAGGAAATTCTCCCAGTTGCATGTAGTGGTTCATACATTGGGTAAGTTTATTGGTAATTATGTTTTTGATGCATTTTATACTTTTTATGCTAATACCGTCAATGCCGGAGCCAGTGTCAGGGTTAAGGTTATCGATAATTTTATTTACTTCATCCACAGTTGCTGGGCTAAAGTCTGTTAATTCCGGGGTTCCCGTTGTTCTAGTCTCTTGAGTTCGTGTTAAGCGTGGGTCTGTCGGCGTGTTCGTGATTTCCTTTGCCAGTGTAGAACCAATGTTTGAAAAGTATTTGTTAAATTCATTGCAGATATCTGTTTCGTCCGTGAAGTGAGTGTCAGCGTTTATAATTAGTTTATCTGGTCCTCTCACGATTCTGGTTTTGTTATTTGTGAGTTCTTTTATTACTCTCCACATTTTTTTGGGTTTATTTATGTGACTTGTGAAACAGTTAAAGTAGTATGCTCTTTTCGTGTTTTGTATGATTTCGGTTACCTTGGTTTTTGCTAAGTTGTATTGTAGTCTCAAGTCATCGTCTGATTCGTTCTTCTTGAGTTGATCCCATAAGTAATTTCTCTTCTGAATTTCATTTATAATTTCTTTGTTTATCCAGTCTTTTTGAGGGGCATTTAGTATTTTTGTCTTTTGTATTTGGCTTTTTTGTATAGATGATAGGAGGCAATTTTCCAAGGTCTCATAGTCTGATTCTTTATCTTTTCTTTGTTTTATGGTGTTTTCAAAATTGTTGCATAGTTTATCATAGTCTATAGAGGTAAATTTAACTTTTTTAACAGCTTCTGGTTGATATTTTTGAATTTCGAAGTATATTTGCTTATGGTCAGACATGTCAGATTCTATGATAGCGAAATGAAAGTGGTTGTCCTTTAGGTTTGTATGTACATGGTCTATTATAGATTTTTTATCTGGTGTTACCCTGGTGCTGTGTGTCACATGTACTTTATTCATAATTTTGTAGCCATTCTCTTTAATGGTATCCTTGTAATCTCTAATAACTTGTTTTCGGAGAAGCAGGTTGAAATTGAAGTCTCCAAATACGACTGCTCTTCTCCTTTGTTGAAGTTGCTGTGCGTATAGGTCCAAAAAATGGTTTGTGTGTTTTTGGTCAGGTTTGTATATTGCTCCAATGTCTAAGTCGAATTTCTTTATATGGACCCAGAGATAATGAATATGGTCTACGCAATGTTCTTCTACTAGGTTATGCTGTAGATTGTTGTGGATATATATTGAGACTCCACCGCCTCTCTTATCTGTTCGATCTCTTAATTGTTCTTTATATTATTTTTATTCTGGTAGAGTACCTATGTTGTTTCTGTTCACCAATTTACATCTTTACGAACCGCCGCTAACATGATTTCTGCTTCGCCCAATAGTTGACTGGTAGAGAATGCCACTTTGCAGTAATTCTGCTAATTGTAATTTTCTTTGTCCACTAAAGAATACATAAATGACGTGTATAGCTTGACATGAATCACGTGCACGTGTATATAAACGTGACGGGTTTTTATACGGACGGGACGGGACGGGAAATTTTGGTAAAATCGTTTCTTAAGAAATTTTATTTATTTATTTATTTATTTCAAAACCTTACACTATTCTTACAGGACTACCCAATACAATAGTGAAGCCAAACAAAAAAATAATTAGATTAAAAAAAACATTAAAATAATAATAATAGGTACTCAAATAACAAATCCTTAATTAAAATAAATAATAACAGTAATTCTCAAATTTGATTAAATTGATTAATTTTCATTACACAAAACAAAAAGAATCGCTTTTGTGTATTCAGTCAAGGAGCACTGGAATATGTCAACATAATCTGCGACTTTGTTAAGATTTCGCAATGCTCTATTCAATGGCGAATAACATTTTCTTTGTTTATTTTATAAACTAACGATTCCAAGTTCTATGACAAAATAAATCGATGATCGAATAGATTCACTATCGATTATAAACTACCCCATCCCTATTGAAAGCTGTCAAAATTATCAGCCGTCAAGATATCTGTCAAAATATCATCAAATAACAAATTGGACGAAATAAAGATATGAAATGAACACACTAAAAGCCCTTACCCCTCTGAGGTGAGCTTTTTTGCTTACATTTCGAAAACGGTGCGTCGTACGAAATTTTGTTATAACACATAATGAAATATGATAAAAATCTCCACAACTTTGACCTTTACTTTTTTTATCTATCACCAATCTTTGCCTAGCTTATGAGCTTCGAAAAATGCTTGATTTTCAATAATGTGTTCTACATTCTTACGTTTATTGACATAAATATCTTAATAATTTTTCTCAGCTGCGATCGTAGATTTCAGGATACTTTTTAAGTAATCAAAAAAATTTACAAAAAAAAACAACTTCAAACTTTTTTTGGACATATCGTTTCATACAAAATCTACATGAAGAACATATTTCACGGAGTCACGGACGGGACGGGAACGTGGCACTTTGTGTGAAACAAACTTACCACCGCGTCTCGTCCTTAGGGCTGGATTTAGTCCTTCTCGGTGCCGCGTAACGGAGAATTCGGTCGGTCGGAGTACTAGAAGACCGGGAAGGTAATCGTCCTCCTGAAACCAGGCAAAGACAGAAAGCTGCCATCAAGCTACCGACCTATAACGCTGCTGTTGCACCTGGTGAAACTGTTTGAGCGCCTGCTGCTGTGGAGACTGAATCCGTTTCTCACACCGAGAGACGAACAGTTCGGTTTCCGCAGCGGCCACTCAACAACGCTCCAGCTGACGCGCATCCTCCATCTCCTCACCGGAGCCAGAAACCAGGGCCACTACACCTTCTGGGTCTTCCTCGATATCGAGAAGGCCTTTGATAGGGTTTGGCACCCTGGACTCCTCTTTAAGCTCATGGTTAGGGAGGTGCCGTCAGCCCTTATCGCCACGATAGCAGCGTTCCTTCACGATCGTAGCTTCTTTGTTTCGGTCGAGGACGAGGCCTCTCCACTGCAGCCGGTACGCGCAGACGTCCGGCAAGGTAGCGTCCTGTCGCCGGTGTTGTACGCGCTGTACACCGACGACATCCCCACTCTTGAAGGCCAGCTCAAGGAATGGGAACGGGACGTTACGCTTGCGCTCTTTGCGGACGACAGCGCATTCTTTACGTCATCGGACGACAGCGCATTCTTTACGTCATCGGACGACAGCGCATTCTTTACGTAATCGTAAATGCAGCAGCCCCTGCACGCATGCAGCGGCTGCTGCATTTACTGCCCGCCTGGCTCGACAAGTGGCGCATGGCAGTAAATGTCGCCAAAACAACTGCCCTGCTGACCGGCCAGAAGAAGAAGCCGCCGCCTTGCCTCACGCTATGAGGCTAGGCCATACAATGGCAGCCCAGCATTACACACTTGGGCTGCATCATCGACCGCCGACTCCAGATGGTGCCTCAGATCGACTGCGCCGTCAACCAGGCCAAGGTGGCGCAGGCCATGCTGAGGCCTGTCCTCACCTCCCAAGCTTCTGTTGCCGGCGAATGTCGGCGTCTATAAGATGAACGTTCGCCTGCGACTAACCTACGCCGCACCTACATGGTACGCCCTCTGCTCACAATCACAGAGGAAGCGTCTGCAGGTGATTCAAAATAAGTGCCTGCGCACGCTGACAGGCGTTACGTCAGAAATGACGTCATCGCCCGTGACGTCAACGTGCCCTCCATCGAGGCGTTCGTGGTCCGGTCGGCGCGTCGTATGTTCGACCGCGCCGACCACGGGCCGCACCGCCACCATAACGCCTTCGCCCCGCTGCACGCCCGACCACCCGACGACAACGAGCGCCCGCTCCCGCGAGCGCTTGTACAGTCGCCCACCGCGCCAGGTGCCACAGCGCGCTCCCACACCGCGACCCACCCCGAAGCCTCGCTTCCGCCTAGTCACAGGCTTGTAGGGCGACCACGGGGCAACCGTGGTCTTGACCTCGCCTTAGACCAACTCACAACCCCTGACATGACGCCTAGCTCCCTTGCTTATCTAACCACCCGAACCGCTGTTAACGCGAAGATTCCCGACTGACTGGGATAATCACGTCTAAATCATTACTAATCTGCAACCGAGACATAAACACTGGTTTCATGACTAACGGCTCGTACAAATAATGCCGCGCAGAAAATAAGAAGTACGTACCTCCTGATACGAACCTCCAGGGGCCTGCCTCATAAACAGAATTTTATTCGACAAGCATTGCAGAAATGTCAAACAAGAAATTTGAGAACAATGTTCTAAAGCGATAAGGTTCAAAAAAATTTTTGGTGACAGTAATGTAATGCCAATTGGCGAAATTTAGTTCGGGAGTCAGCACGGACGCGCTCGACGGATCGTTTTCCTCCGGATCACTGCGGATGGAGGGACGCTCCGCGGGCCAAAAGAAAATAACTGTCAGACACAGACTAACTAGGGAATAAGTTCTGTCAGACCATTCAAGTAATTTGCAACCTAAAGTAAAGTAAAAGTGAAGTAAAAAATCATTTATCTACTTATGCTTTTACAAAGAAGCACATAAGAAATATCAAAATTCACAAAAAATATATATGAACGTTAATAGACTTAAAAAACATAATACAATAATAGTACATATTTTAAATAAACATAATGCGAATCTACCACCGGTTCGGAAGTTGCTTCATAACGAGAAGACTCCGGCAAGAAACTCGATAGTTACTCTTTTGAAATTTGTTTTGTTTTACAACAAATAAATTCAGAGTACAGTCAAAAGAACAATAAAAATACATTATTTGAGCAGAGGAGCAGATTATTCCTACTATGACCACAAATTCTTGTCGTTCAAATAATCCTCCCCGTTTTAATAACCTTGTTTTATCAACTTTGTTTTAATTGTAGACTTGAACTTGTGAAGAGGTAGATCAACAATACTTTATCTAGTATTGTGTGTATGAGTATCACTGATTTTTTTTAACATATGCAAGTTTTTGCGCACATACATTATGTTATCGAAAATATACTGAGCGTGCACAGTTAAAATATTAATCTTCTTAAGAATTTGCTTGTGAACCAACATAGTACTTTTGAAAGAGTATCATTTACATCGTCAAATGCTTGCTTACCTCTGTTGGTTTTAAAAATCAACGAGGTATCATCAGCAAATAATACAAATAGTATTATTTGCTGATGACAAATGTCTTTGACAAAGTAAGGAAGGTCATTTATATAAATAAGAAAAAGCAGTGGGCCCAATATCGATCCCTGGGGCACTACCATGCTAATGGTGGCACCGGAAGAGGTGGTTCCGTTCATACTCACTTTTTGTGTTCTGTCTGTGAGGTAAGATTGTATAAGTTTAGACGAAATTTCTGAAACACCGTAATGTCTCAGCTTAATCAGTCACAATCAAACGCTTTCGAAAGATCACAAAATATTCCTATTGCATCCTGCTTGCCTTCCCAAGCATCAAATATGTGTTTGATAAGTGCTACACCTGCATCAGTAGTGCTTCTATGTTTAGTAAAACCAAATTGTTTCTCATGTAGTAATTTATTTAAAGTAAAGTGTGAAAGCAGCTGATTTAATATAATTTTTTCAAAGATTTTACTAAGAGCTGCTAGTATAGAAATGGGTCAATAATTAGATGGGTCACTTTTGCTACCAGATTTAAAAAGCGGGATGACTTTACTAAATTTCATTAAGTTGGGAAACTGACCTTCGTCAATGCAGTTATTAAAAAGTACTGCTAAGTGGGGTGAGATGATATTTATGATTGATTTAAGTAGACTTATCGAAATACCCCACAGATCTTCGGTGTTCTTCATATTAAGTTCCTGATACACCTTGATTATGTCATGAGAATTTGTATGAACAAAGTTGAACTGAAATGAGCACTCATCAACACTAGATGTGAGCAGGGACCTAGCTAGCGGTGCACTAGAATTTAAGGTACTTGTAGTTACAATGGGTATATTAGAAAAAAATGTTTCAAATGTATTAGCTATGTCAATCTCAGACTCAATTAAATTATCTTGAATTTTAAGAGCCAATGAGTGATCTCGAGGTTTTGATTCACAAGTTTCCTTATTAATGATGTTCCAAGTAGTTTTAATTTTATTTTTTGCTTGTTTTATTTTGTCACGCAAAAAGATAGACTCAGCCATATGACATGTTTTCTTAAAGATTTTTGAGTATAATTTGACATGATCTCCTAGTTTTTGACACTTAGAATTCGCTTTTAAACCATATAATTCGTATAATAAAATTTATTTCTACTTTTAAGGATGCCTGGCGTAGCCCAATCACTAAACTTAAACTTAAAATTATCGACCTTCAATTTCTTCTTAGGAAAAATAAAATTATGTTCCTGTTTAATTGTCTCAAAAAGATGCATATACTGATCATCTATGTTGTGGCATTGGGGTAGTAGATTAGAAAGGTTTTTATTCACATTTCTCTTGAACTTTTCTACTCGATTCATAGTAACCAGTCTATAACTAATATCCACTGATTGAGAGACATGACGGTGCTCAAATTTGGTCAATAGACCACAGTGATCTGATTTCAAACAATTTATAATTGATTTTCAATTGAGATATATTCACAAAAAATATTGTCCAAGCAGGTGGCTGATGTGTCAGTGATCCTGGTTGGTTTATCACATAGATTTAGTAACTTAAATGATTTGAAAATATTTAAAAATCTTACAGAGGTCCGAGAAGAGTCTAAAATGTTAACATTAAAATCACCGCATACAACCACCTTATTAGCATGCTTATAAGCATGCTGCAAACGAGCTTGCTCATCTAGCGACACACTTGCTTTTTATTAACATGCTTTTTTTAAGCCTTCTACTAAATGAGCGTGCTCAAAACAAATGACTGTACACACATGTTTTTTAAGTACGGGTTCAAAATAGTGTTTTTGCGATAGCGATAGTTGACCTTGAAAATCAGTCATCCTATCGAGAGTCCTATCGAAACTATCGACCCGTGACGATACTGTCAATAGTATCGATACTGAGAGTTAATCGATACCATCGACCTTTCGCGATACTATCGATAGTATCGCGTCATTAAAGTCGATACTATTTATGACTATCGACACCAATCGATACCATCGATAGTTTTGCTTTAGTAACTATCGAGGTATTTTCGATACTATCGACTGGAAATAAAACGAAACCTTTAATAAGCTTGCAATATTATCTTAAAATGTTCGACTATCGATAGGGCAAAACTATCGATAGGGCAAAACTATCGATAGTATCGATACTATTGACACGCATCCTATCAATAGTTTCGACCCTATCGAATATATAGCATATAGCCTAAATTAAAAATAAACATAGCCTATGTCACTTCCTGGGGCCGTATTACTATCACATCATAGCCAGGCAAATTAATTTCCTAAACTGAGCGTAGCGAGCTATTTCCTAAATGATTTCTTACATTTTCAGCCAGTGCGATTTATGAGCATGCTACCTGCGGCGCGGGTGGAAGGGGGCGTGCTTTCAGCACGGGTGAACAGGTTTGCTTATTGAGCATGTTACTATGCTAGTATCTATTGCAGTCAGGGATACTCAAACAGTTTGCCTGTCCGGTGACTGTGTAACGGTATACGGGTATGCAACCCCGGCTTCCCGAGCTGCTGCTGTCTCTTACCATTAATCTCCAGGGGCAGCAGTATCCTTTCCCTCTCCTTATATCCTTTCCTATTCATGTCCATTCCCAAATTCTATAGGATAGTCCCACCTATAAAACAAAACAAGCCTGCAGTGGTTCGGTAGGCAGACTCCTCCAGATATGCAAACGACCCTGGCAACCGTGGCACTGCAGCAGGGCACCTGTGATGTGCCTGGAAAGGCGTAAGTCGGGATCCAAGAGGCTTGCGGCTAGTCGCTGCATCTTATAGTACCTAAGTCTCTTATAGTATCTAGTCGTAGCGGCCCTCCGCTCCACTGGAAACTAGTATTATAGGACGAGTGAGTGGGTTTGTGTGTGCGCAAATGCTCACCCACTTTAATATATTCCCGCGCTGATGACCCCTGGCAGAACCTGGACCATGAGTGCAAGTCCTACGGCGATGGAGACTGGTGGTGGGGACTGAGCTGGTGGGCTTGATCCTTAGCTGGTTCTCTACACGTAAGGCGGTTGGGTGGTGATAGTCGTTTCGGAACTCACACGAGGCAAGAGAACTGACTCGGCAGCTCACCCGACGACAGAGCAGCCCTATTTAGGGATAGCACTGCTCTCCCTTATCCGGGGAGGGGCCTAGAAAAGGTGGCCTCAACAAAGCTTGCCTCAATACTGACCCAGGCGGCTTACCGTGGTCGTCTGGACACCAACTAAAAGCGGTCGAAAGAAACGAAATATTAATGCTTTTCTAAATATAGCTGCGTGGAACGTAAGAACTTTGCTGGACAATGACAGCAACCTTTGTCCTGAAAGAAAGACTGCACTCATAGCGCGTGAATTGTCCCGCTATACTATAGACATTGCCGCAATCAGTGAAACTCACTTAGCGGATAGTGGTGAGCTCTGTGAGGAGCTGGGTGGGCATACGTATTACTGGATGGGAAAGCCTGCTAGTGAACGTGCCGCAAGTGGCATTAGGTTTGCGATCCGGAACAGTATTGCCAAATCTCTAATTGAACCTCCTAAAGGCATTAATGATCGAATCATGTCCTTGCGGCTACATATGGCAGCCGGGAAATACTTGCATCTCGTGAGCGTCTATGCACCCACCATGACAACAACTGATGAAGATAAGCTTCAATTTTATGGAAGCCTTCGTGAAGTTTTAGAGCGGATTCCAGCCCGTGACAAATTGATCTTGCTCGGTGATTTCAATGCGCGTGTTGGTATTGAGCATATAGCCTGGAGGGGTGTGTTGGGAAGGCATGGTGTGGGCAAGTGCAATTCCAATGGTTTAGCACTGTTGACCTTATGCTCTGAATTCATTCTCAGCATTTCGAACACTTACTTTAGGTTGCCTGATAAATACAAAACATCCTGGATGCACCCACGTTCTGGACATTGGCATCTTCTTGATTACATCATAGTACGCAGGAAAGATATGAGAGATGTACTTATTACAAGAGCATTGCGGGGTGCCCAAGGCTGGACTGACCATCGTCTTATCAGATCTAGAATGAGACTGAACTACAAGCCACCGCGCAGAGCGGATCACAGGGTTCCGGCTCGAGTTGATGTTGCGAAGCTGGTTCGAGACAATGATATGCAGCACAAGCTTGATTTGGAATTCGATGCTGTGATGCCCGGCACTGATGTCCATTTATCGGTGGATGCTGCATGGCATAATTACGCTGAGGCACTTTACGATGTTTCTCAACGGGTTATAGATAAACCACAAAAGAAAAACCAAGATTGGTTCGATGATTCTGATGTGGAAATAAGGCGGTTTGTTGAGAGATCGCGTCTTGCCTTAAGGGGTATCATTAGTGCGGGACAGCGTGGCACTGTACAGTGTGGTCTCAAAATTAAGATGCGTGAATTGAAGGATAGTTGGTGGTGCCACAAGGCCGAAGAGCTGCAGTTGCTAGTTGATAGCGGTCAGACTGCTAAGTTTTTCGAAGGACTAAAGACCGTTTATGGTCCTCGCGCTAAAAAGACTGCTCCAATTTTCTCGCGAGATAAATCTACGCTGTTGACAGATCCGAAAGAGGTCCTTCTTCGTTGGGAAGAGCACTTCAATGAAGTGCTTAATCCCGGTAGTCATGGAGCAGATCTGTCATACATCATCTCGCTTGAGAGCTTGCCTACCGAATCTGGTTTGGAGGACCCGCCGTCATACGAGGAGTTCATTGGTGCCGTGCGTCGTCTAAAAAATGGAAAGTCTCCGGGTTCGGACAGTCTACCATCTGAAATTTACAAGTATGGAGGATCGAAAATCAGATCTAGGCTGTTCGAACTTATTGAGATGATTTGGGACGTTGAGACTGTTTCACAGGACTGGAAGGATGCTTCAATAACTTTGTAGCTCTTTTAGGGGTATTGCCTTGCTGTCCACGGCTGGCAAAATACTTGCCCATATAATTAATAAACGCCCAAGTGTCATAGCTTCCTTCCCGAAACTCAGTGTGGGTTTCGACCAAACAGGGGCACGGTTGATGCCATCTTTGTTGTCAAGCAAATTCAAGAGAAAAGTCTTGAACAACACCGTGACCTCTACTTATGTTTTGTGGACCTAGAGAAGGCCTTTGACCGCGTTCCTAGAACTGCTCTCTGGACTGTTCTGGAGAAATGTGGCTTTCCTGCGAAGTTTGTAGATGTAGTGCGTCAGTTTCATGAGGGCATGACAGCCCGCGTACGTCACGAGAACGACTTCACGGAACGGTTCCCTGTCACCAGCGGCGTCAAGCAAGGCTGCGTTATGGCTCCGACCCTTTTTTCTATATATTTCGCGGCAGTAATGAACGATGCTCTCAAGCGCTGTAGTAACCAGATTTCCATAAATGTCCGTATGGACAAAAGCGTCTTCGACCTCTCACGTTTCAGGGCAAAAAGCAAGTTGCATTCTGTTCCGGTTACCGAGGTTATTTATGCTGACGATGTTTGCCTTATGGCTGACAGTTTGGATGACCTGCAGAGTTACCTTGACAGCTTAGACGAATCCTGTCGTAAATTTGGCTTAGTAATTAGCGCTTCTAAGACTCAGATTCTTAAACAGCCTGCTGAAGGCAAATCTGTAAATGATGCTGCTGTTTACCTGCAGGGTAAGCCTCTGGACGAAGTAGGAACCTTCCGGTACCTTGGGAGTCTAGTGCGCAGTGATAATCGTCTCGACTTGGAAATCTCTGCAAGGATCTCCAAAGCCGCTGCGGCTTTTGGTGGCCTTAGCCAAAGGGTCTGGAAGTCACACGATTTGAAACTCCAAACTAAGCTCGCTGTTTATAGGGCAATTATACTGCCACTGTTGCTCTATGCTTCGGAGACTTGGTGTCTGTACAAGGGAGACATCAGACGTCTTGATGTCTTTCACCTAAAATGTCTTCGAGCAGTTCTTCGACTAAGGTGGCAGGATCGTGTGCCAAACTCTGAGGTTTTACGTCGAGCTAAGATACCTGGAATGGAGTGTCTTTTGATGAAAGGCCAACTTCGCTGGTGCGGACACATTGTGCTCATGGAGTCTGCCAGGTTGCCTAAACAGATATTTTACTCTGAGTTTAGCTCAGGTAAACGCAAACCTGGTGGACAGTACCTGCGGTTTAGAGATGTATTGAAGCGCCACCTGGTCGCAAGTGGCATCTCTAGTGATTCGTGGGAGCGGCTTGCTACTCAGACGAGAGAATGGCGATCTGCTGTTAGATCGGGCTTAGAAACTTTGAGTGTGCTCGTCTTCAAGATCTTGACGCCAAGCGCCAGATACGAAAAACCCGGCCTAAGCCCTCCTACGATTATACATATGACTCTTGTGCGTGTCTTTATTGTGCTCCTTGCAACAGGACTTTCAAAACCAAGTTTGGCTTGGCTAGTCATGCTCGCGCTCATGCAAGGACCCAGGCTAACACAAGCTAAGGGTGTCGCCGTCGACGGATACGTCTGGGAGGACATCATCTATTGAAAACTGGTATAGAGATATGAAATGGTAATACGGCCCCAGGTAGTGACATAGGCTATGATTCTTTTTAATTTAGGCTATAGGTATGCTATAAATTCGATAGTATCAAAACTATCAATAGGATGCGTGTCGATTGTATCGATACTATCGATAGTTTTGCCCTATCGAAAGACGAACATTTTACGCAAATATTGCAAGCTCATACAAGGTTTCGTTTTATTTCCAGTCGATAGGATCGAAGATACCTCGATAGTTACTAAAGAAAAACTATCTATAGTATCGATATGTGTCGATAGTTATAAATAGTATCGATAGCATCGACTTTAATGGCGCGATTCTATCGATAGTATCGAAAAAGGTCAATAGCTTCACTTTATTCTCATTATCGATACTATCGATACTATCATCAAGGGTCGATAGTTTCGATAGGACTATCGATAGTCCGACTACTTTTCAAGGTCAACTATCACTATCAAAAGCATGTGTGTTCAATTCTTTGCTCTGAGCACGGTCATTTAGTAGCAGGCTTAAAAAAAGCATGCTAATAAAAGCAAGGGTGTCAGTAGATGAGCGTGCTCGTTTGTAGCATGCTAATTAGCGTGCTAATGAGCATGCTACAAATGAGCATGTGTAACTGTAGCTTACGGCTGTCGATTTTTGAGCATACTCGAAAGTAACATGCTCATAACTAGCAAGGCTTCGACACACGTGCTACTAAGTAGCACTTGCTCAATAGTAGCATGCTTACGTGCTAGTAATGAGTTCGAGAGAATAGGCTTGATGAATCTCATCAGGAGCCGTAAAACCATACAAAAAAAAGTAATTTCACCCCAACCAAACTATTCATTCATTCATTCATTCGTTTATTATCAATCAGCCTGCTGTCAAATTGTTTATTGGCGGGGATGCTGTTTTTCGCAAATAAAGTGAAATTTTTATGAGATTATCAGTAAACCTTAGATACGTCTTCGCCTACATTAACATGTCTTCAACAGCTAAGAAACGTAAATTGTCAGCTTCATCAACACCTACAAATCCCTTTGCGAAAACTTGTGCTGAACCTCCAAACATTGATGATTTCATGAAGATAATTCAAGAGAAGCGGAAGGAGACTGCTGAATCAATTTTGAAGTACAAATTCAACAAGAAACGTCTGAGGATAGTGTCTCAAGAGCAGATGGTGGCAGATAAGTGTGAGGGGATCGTGTATTGGATGTCCAGGGACAGCAGAGTGCAGGATAACTGGGCATTTTTGTTCGCGCAGAAGCTGGCACTCAAGAACGAGGTGCCGCTACACGTGTGTTTTTGTCTGATTGCCAAATATCTGGATGCTTCGGTCAGACAGTTCCACTTTTTAATCAAAGGTATGAATTATTTTTCACTAGAATGTTAATGATTTAAGCTTTAATGTTGACATTTCAAGCCCTTAAGTGGTCCAAACGCTTTTCCTAAGTTCTAGAGAAATAGTCCTGCCGTTTATATCTTAGTCTTTGCTTAATTGCTTTTTCAGGCCTTGAAAAGGTTGCAGCAGATTGCAAAAAACTAAACATATCTTTTCATCTCCTGGAGGGAAGTGGAGCTGATGCATTACCACAGTGGGTGATTGACCACAAGATTGGTGCTGTGGTGTGTGACTTCAACCCTCTCAGGGTGCCCATGGGCTGGCTGGATGGCTGCAAGAAGAAGCTTAAGAGAGATGTACCTTTGATTCAGGTAATTGTCTTCCCAAATATACAAAACAATACTTTTATTACTTGTCATGGCTCTGTAATGTCTATTTGGTAAATAAATCTTAGTAATTGATCATGTTTTTAACTGACGGTAACTTATAAATTACAGGTGGATGCCCACAATATTGTCCCATGTTGGGAAGCATCAGATAAGCAAGAGTACTCAGCAAGGACAATCAGAAATAAAATCAATTCTAAGTTGGATGAGTATTTGACAGAATTTCCACCAGTCATCAAACATCCTTATACCAGCAAGTTTGAACCTGAAGTGAGTACATATTTATAGATTGATAACTTTTCTTGAAACAATAGGGCTTTAACTAATAAAATAGTATCCATGGTGCTTTGAAAACCCTTATTTTTACAACTACAACTAGACACAGAACAAACGCATAAATCTTTGTCTATTTTGCTATCACAAACAAAAAAACAAACTCATTCAAAAAAGTATCTCTTTGAAATGCTGCATCATTAGAAATTAATCATACTAATTTAGTTTAGGAATGTACATTTGAATTTTTAATTTCAATATTCATACTATATTGTATAAGCAATTTAACTGTAGCCAATAGATTGGGATGAAGCAATAGAATCCAGAGAGGCAGACAAGTCAGTAGGACCAATTAAATGGGCTGGTCCCGGTTACGACGAGGCTATGAAGATGTTAAAGAGTTTCATTGACAAGAGGCTAAAGATATTCTCCACAAAGAGAAATGATCCCACACTAGATGCACTCAGTAATTTATCACCATGGTTTCACTTTGGTAAGATATCTTCAACTTTCCAGTGTATTCTGTGTGTTTTTTTAATGTTACATTGTGAAAATCAGAATTAACGTGCATTTTATTCATAAAATGTTAAAATGATGAGGGAAGAAAGAATTTTCCTAATAGTTAGAGAGTAAAAGCTGAAGACCCCTAAAAAACTTATACACACATTTTCTGATCCACAACTTTACAGCTGCTTAATTTGTTTTTGGACCTTGTTCCTTGGTTGAATGCTTGGTGGTACAGAAATAAATACCTTCGTCATTTTTTATTTCTAGGTCAGATATCTGTACAGAGAGTAGCATTGTGCATACAAGAGTACAAATCAAACTACACAGAGAGTGTGAACGCGTTCCTCGAAGAAGCGATTGTGCGCCGCGAGCTGGCGGATAACTTCTGCTTCTACTGTGAGCATTATGACAGCATCAAAGGAGCGAGCAACTGGGCACAGAAGACCTTGGATGACCACAGGTAAGTAGGTAAAACCTCTAGACTTAGAGTTTCTAATGAAATTGTTGATTATACCCATATAAGAATTTTGGTGACTCATTTCAATTCAATCAGTTTATTTGCTTTCATGAATGTTACAATTTGATGGAAGTTGTGGTGGTTTCCAGTACATCATGTTACCCATTTGGGCGTAACAATAAAAACATGGAGATATAAAAGACAAAATAATAAAAATAAAAAACGATTTCGAACTAGCTAATGTTAATTTTTGGAGATAAGATGGATGGAAGGACGAATGGAATTTTTGAAGTTAACTTAATAAGATTTGATTCATCAAATTTTTTATTTCATTTTCGATCTGTTTCTTTACTTCTGTCTCAAACTCAATGAATGGACTATGAATTGATGAATAGAGGGCTATTAGAACATGCAAATCTGCACCAATTTTGTTTGGTTCAATTTCAAAGTTGCTGTTTTGCTAAAAAATGAATTAACGAAATAAAAAAAGAAAACTAAAATTAAAAATTATATAAAAATAATAACTATAGGCCGTAAAGTCGACCCTCATGGTCCGCGGAACGCGGGCGGGAGGTAACACAGGTACACACGGCATTACGCCGCAGCGAGTTATCTCCACACATGATTAATAAAATCTCCGTGTTGTTATTTACGAAATTTATAACTTCAGATATGTTAGTATTTGTTTCAGTTTAATAAATAAAAATAAACTAATTAAATATTAATTATTTGTTAGACGTGGGAAAAAATACGGGCGCTTCTACTTTACTTTTCAATAGTTGGCATAGACACGCCAGTAGGCTCTGAAATTGTCTTATTTACATTTATGTCTTCAACTGGAAAAATCATGAATACATTATACTAACAAAATAGCAACAACAATGAAATATAATCAAAACACATCGAAAGTACTATGAAAACTTTATTAACACAATGTAGAAGACGAAATCTCGTTCGGAGCGCCGAGCGGTGTGCCCGTACGCAGTTGTAACGCTGTGCGCCCGTGCGGCCCGCCGAATTTAAGTATTTGTCAAACCCACTGTGATATTACAAATAAAAAATGGAGTGTCATAAGTGTAGAAAAGTGCTGGCAAAAAAAGGATCGCATTTCATGTGTCAAGGACCGTGTCAAGGTACTTTTCATAGGGGATGTGTGAAAGGGCTAGCAGCAGATTTAAAGAATGGTATAAATCGTACCTATTGCAATAATTGTGAAGAGGACGGATCTGATGAAGAAGAGGTGGTTGAGGAGGCGCAAGATTACACAAAAATCCTTAAGGACATACAAAAAAAGGTGGCATCAATACCAGGTTTTAAAAAAGCATTGGATGGCATTACACAAAGTTTGAGTATGCTTTCTGAGAAATACGACACACTGATTGTCGAACATGAGCAATCGAAAGACAAAATACAAAAACTAGAAAAAAATTATGCTAATATAAATAACAAATGTGTATACTTGGAAAAGCAAAATGTGGCCCTCGCGCAAAAACTACAAGATTTCGACCAAGCATCCCGTAAACACAGCATTGAGGTAGTGGGTATCGAGCAGGTGCCGGGGGAAAATGTACAAGAGATCGTGTCAAAACTAGGGGATATGATCAACGCTACCAGCTCCGACATAGAATGGGCTAGACGTACACGCCCCTTTAAAGAGGGCATGAAGCCCGCGTCTATCATTGTGGGCTTTAAGTCCTCAGGGACTACATCGCGAGACAGCTGGCTTTCACAACGGAGCAAACTATCACAGGTGACAAGCAATATGATCACAAACGGAACGGCGGCTAACAATATCTTCATAAATGAGGATTTAACTAAAAGTACGCGATCACTCTTATGGAATACAAAAAAACAACTAAAGGGACTTTACAAATATATATGGATATCCAACGGGAAAGTATTGGTCAGGAAGGCGGAAGGTGAAAAAGTGATATGTGTACGAGCTGAGAGCGAAATAAGTGATCTACTTAATAAGAAATAAAAATATACATTATTAGGACGGTATTAACATATTTAACAAGGACTTTAAAATTCACAGATATAAATAACATCGATTCCATAACAGATGGATCAGTGAAATACATGTGTACTAACAACTTAAATACTTGGTTCGGAACATTACATAGCAGATCAGATTTGTGTTTATTACACGTCAATATCCAATTAAAAAACATTTTACTGAATTTTTGATTACACTCGGAAACGAAATAGATCGATTAGATGTCATAGTCATTACTGAGCCAAACATAAATTACTCTTTGTTATCTTTTTATAAAATTCCGGGATTTAATGTAAATGTTTTCACCCGTCAACGTCGTAATGGGGGAGGAGTGCTGGTCTATTCGCGAACGGAGCTCGCTGCGCGTGTGAGCGAGACAGCTGCGGTCGCGTGTACTGGCGGATTGCGCTCGGCGGAATGCGTTTCCATTACACTTAATAATAATGACGAACAAATATACCTATTATCAGTGTACAGACCACCAAGATATTTTAAACAAAATAAGATCAATGAGTTCCTTCAGGAACTGCGTACTTTATTAGAGGGCTTACCCAAAAACCAAAATATTATTTATTGTGGTGATATAAACATAGATCTATTAAATTCGCGAAATAACCATGTTCTAACATACGAAAATATCATGTCGGAATACGGATTTACCAAATGTATATCGGATGTAACTCGAAAGGAGATAGTAATGGGAAATATAGTTAAATCATGTTTAGACCATATTTATATTAGGGCGCCTCAAGCGTCAATATATTCAGCTGTAATAAAACACAAAGTATCTGACCACTATTATATTTCGGCAGCTATCCAATGGAAACGCAGACCGGCCGGAGAGCGCGGTGACACCGACTCAGGTCGTGTGCCACCGCGGCCCACCGCGCGACGTACCTTAGATAACAGATTAGTGAGAGAAAAATTGTTAGCTACTAATTTTAATAAGTTACTTAATATTGATTGTCCAGTTAAATTGTATAACTCCTTGTCTAGTCTTTTCACAGATATATATAATGAATGTTACAAAACGCAATATGTGTATGCAAATAAAAGTAATAGAAATAATAAGAAGTGGATAAGTATTAACCTCAAGAAGATGTTGTTAAAAAGAGATAGATTGTTTGATTTATGGTCAAACGACCCTAAAAATATGCTTAAAAGATTAAATTATACTAAATATAGAAACAAGTGTAATAAGGCAGTCTTTAAAAGTAAAGTTGAGTATGATAAAAAATGTATACTAGATTGTAATAATAACATTAAGAAAATATGGAATAAGATAAATAGTTTATTAGGTAATGAGAAACAATCGTTAGATAGTTTAATAATAAACAATATGGGTAGTCAATGTACTGTTAAAGATATCTGTAACAATTTTGCCAATTGTTTTTCAAGTGAAATTGATCAAATTAAACATATATGTACGGAAAAATGGTTAAAACGGGAAAGCTATGTAAATAAGGCAAATGTGTGTATGAGATGGCAACCAGTTACCAGTAGAGATGTTAGTAGTGTCATTAAGCGCTTAGATATAAATAAATCGCCTGGAAGTGATCTCGTACGGATGGCCGACTTAAAGTTGGTGGTTGACAAAGTAAGTCCAGTCATAGCTAATTTAATAAACCTGTCAATTAACCATCATATATTTCCGTTAAAATTAAAAGAAGCGATAATTCGTCCAATCCATAAAAAAGGTGACCACAAACAATATTCTGATTACAGACCAATAGCAATATTATCAAGAATAGACAAAGTAATAGAGAAATGTATAGTAAATAAACTGGGGACATTTTTACAGGAGAATAATATATTAAATGAATGTCAGCATGGGTTTCAGAAGGGCAAAAGTACAAGTACATTATTATCTAAGTTCACAGATGAAATTAACACGTATTTAGAGAATAAAAAATTTGTTGTAGCTATCTTTTACGATTTCAAAAGGGCGTTTGATACATTGGAAATTAATACACTTTTAAAGGGAATGGACGAGTGTGGCGTGGGGCAGCCGCTGAACCAGTGGTTTCGCGACTATCTCACGTCACGCTCTTATCAGGTTAAAGTAGGCGACGTGCTCAGCGAGAAGAGTAGGGTGACGTGCGGCGTGCCCCAGGGCTCAGGGTGCGGGCCGGTGTGCTACCTGATGCACGTCAACAGCCTGTGCGGGGTGCTGCGCCACTGCTCGGCGCACATGTTCGCCGACGACCTGTGTACGCTGCGAGCCGGCACTGACCTTGCGGAGACTTGTCGCTTGGTCCAGCAAGATATAGATGCAGTAGTCAAATGGTCTCACGATAACGGCATAGTTTTAAATTCTGACAAAACCAAGTTTCTTCTCATTCACTCACCTTACTTAGCTCCTACAGATGTATCCCCTGATATGTATACCCATAGTTTCTCATGTTTTCATAATGACTTCATTAATTGTAAGTGCAAACCAATCAAAAAGGTTGACTCTTACCTACCTTGGTGTTAAGATTAATGAACATTTTTCCTGGTTTTGTCATATAGACTATTTATGTAACAAGTTAAGATTGTTATTGGGTAAATTTTATCATTTAAGTATGAAAGTTCCTATTAGTATATTACGATGCTTCTATTTTAGTTTAGTTGACTCGATACTGGGCTACGCTCTGGACTGTTATGGTCTTACTTTTAAAACATACATCGACAAACTTGAAACACTACAAATGAGATTCCTTAAGCTACTAGTAAATAAGAAGACTAAAAGTAAATGCAAAGGTAATTATACAATGTTATACAAAATATGTAAAGTACTACCAGTCAGTATAAAACATAAATATATATTAGCCGTAAATAACCATAGCATTTCGGAGCGTGTCCTAGAGTTGGTCAAAAATAGTCATGGCACCCGGTCGGTGTCTGCGGGAAAATTCGAAGTTCCTAGAGTGAAAAATTACTTTGGTGACAGGACTTTAAAAAATAAGATTACCCTACCTTATAAATAGCTTTCCCGAGGATATACGACGGGAGCCATGTAAGTTGAAATTTAAAAAGAGACTTAAGAGATATCTACTGTCATCAATTATTTAGTTGGCAGTAGATATTTCTTATTGTGTGAACTCAGTATCAATTACATTTTTTTTTTTTTGTAATGTATAAAAAATTGAGACTCCTAAACCCACAGACAAACTGTGTCAACAGTTTTGTGGGACATTTTTCTATAAATTGTTATTTTTTGTATGGTTTAATAATACAAAATAAATAAATAAATAAATAAATGAATGCACACCTGAAAAAGACGCTTGTTCCAATTTTTTGCTTTGAAAATACGAGTAGTTCACCACATTTTAAAACATTGACTTCTTAATTTTTTATTTAGTAGACTCTGCAATTCCATTTCTGTATTTATCTCATGTGGAGTCTGCTCCACATGAGATAATTGTGTCTGCACAAGGCTGCAACCGTGCAAGCCTTGACGTTGAACGTCTATCGCTGTCGGTAGCCGATAGGTGACTGATTGAAGTGGCTTAGAGCATTCAGACTCTAAGTTGATTGGCCGAAAGCATCCCCCTCCCGCGTCCCGCGTACGATTAGGAAAGTAGACTTTATAGCGTTCAAGCTAAAATGGCTTCGCTGTATTACGAACAATGGAATTCTCTCCCGATTGACGTTTCCTAATTGATATAACACGAGATCTTGCAGGCCGCCAGGTTACACGAAGCGTGAAGTTATTTCAGCGTAATATGAAACAACAGTTCATGCCGCGTAAAGGTTTTGTTCACCTTGTTTTATTATTCACTAAATGTAAAAAATAACATTAAAAAAGTTTCTGAAATTATTTATTTATTTCTATTTATTTATTTATTTATAAGAAATGACACAACGCACTTGCACAATGCACTTGGGATAAAATATATTTTTCACTTCTCATGCTATGAAAGTACGCCATTATAGCCCCACGAAGCGGGTCTAAAGTCACCAGCGGGCCACTTTAGTCTCTACTAGGGAGTAAAAAGTAATTAGTTTTTTAATTTCTTTCATGTGACATAGACAAACTCAAACAGCCAGAAAAGTATACTATTATCTGTGGAGTGTGGACCATCTTCATTGCGAGATTGTTGAGAGTTTTAGTTCCATGGTTTGTCCGCAAAGAAGGTGGAGCCATGTGATTTGAATTGTCAATCTGTGACTGGTTCAGTTCAGAAGAAAAAACTGACCGCGAAAATTTCAGAACTTTTGTCGAGTGTAAATTTGTTCGGTTTTAAATGTTTTTGTACTAAATTGACTATTTTTCTCGCACTCAAAGTGAAAAGTACAGTTTGCACCTCGAGACTAAAAGCCAACTTAATATACCCTCGGTTTCATTGACTCCCTCGCACGCTCGGGAGTAAAACCACCTCTGGTATATTATGGCTTAGTTTATTCCCTCGATATAAAATATACTGCCTGAAAATATAAGGCCTGCGCCGATGAGGGAATATCCGCGATGTACTTTTTGTCCGTCAATATAGATTCCCTTTACTAACTGTATCGAACAACGCACACGGGGGACTAAAAGTCCGCCGAATTATCGCGAACGCCAATGGACCGAAAATAATAGAGCAAACGAACTATGAGCAGCAGCGCACACAGCGGACTTTAGTCTGCGTTGAACGCTCGAGAGACGTACGTATTCTCTTTTAAAACGTCTTCTCTTTTTCTTTAACTTTATGAAAATTACAGCACAACGTAATCTCAGAATATTTGCCTCCATAACGGGCGCTTCACTAAATTTCTGGATAACAAATGATCGCACACCGTGTGCGTTTAGTCCGTGGCAAGTCCTTGACGGAAATATTTTTCCCGGTGCGTACTTTTTTCTCCTACGCGGACAAGTAATTCGCCTGCGCAGGCCTTTACTGAAATTAACCCAATGGAAAAGACCTTTTAAAGTTTCCTACTATGCATATAGATCAATCCGTATCACGGATAGGCTAAGGTAATTATTATTTTTATTTTTTTATAGAAAAGACAAAAGAACCCACATATACACGCTAGAGCAGTTGGCGAAATCTGAAACACATGACGATTTGTGGAACTCAGCACAGATACAGCTGGTGAAGGAAGGCAAGATGCACGGTTTTCTGCGGATGTACTGGGCCAAGAAAATCCTAGAGTGGACACCCACGCCCGAAGACGCTCTCAAGTACAGCATCTACTTGAATGACCACTTTAGTGTTGATGGGAGAGACTCCAATGGCTATGTTGGTAAGTTTTGCCTTGATATGTTTTCAGAAAACTGTTTAATTGTAGACTATAAAACTTGAGATTGACTTTATAGACGGAGACTGAAAAATAATCCCATAAATTTATAAGTGAATAATAAGAATCCTCACAGCAAAATAAAGATAATTTTATTAAGTTAATATGTTTACTTACAATTATTAAAAGTTATTTACAAGCGACTTCTTTCGATAAAAAACGATAAGATTTCTATGTGTTCAAACATAGAAATCTTATCGTTTTTGATTGTTAATTTGTACAAATTCCAAGTCAGCCATTTATATCTCAAGATCACCTGACCCTAATTAATAATGTAAAAAAAAAATAACTCGTTTTCAGGCTGCATGTGGTCGATCTGCGGCATTCACGACCAGGGTTGGGCAGAAAGGTCGGTATTCGGCAAAGTGCGCTACATGAACTACGCGGGCTGCAAGCGCAAGTTCGACATAAAGGCCTTCGTGGCCCGATACGGCGGGAAGGAGCACAAGTATGTGCCTAAGAAGTGATCATAATATATTTGTACCTAAATACGTTCCAATCCAATACATCCAACGAAAAAGTTTACGTTTAAAGAGTTACATGGTATACCCCCGATTCAAAGTTGAGCACCCCTGAAACTGATCCCGCCTTATTCTCTAACCCGCCCCCCGATTCAGAACAAAGTTATCGACCGATTCGGTTATTTTCTTTTATTTTCATATCATCTTTTTAGTTATGGGCATGTCTGTTTTGTTTATTATACACAAACTAAACGCCTTTGGCTTTTACATATAAAAATATTAAATGCTACCGTTCAGCGGATAATTTGCCATAGTTAAAACAAATTTACCGAATCGGTCGATAACTTCGTTTTGAATCAGGGTACAGCAACGCGACTCGATTGCTAGTCGCTCGCTTTTTTACAGCTTTTCAACAATTTCAACCAATGACTATGCAGTATCTGACGTCAAATCGCAATTTCTTTGCGATCGAAGTTAGTGAATGGACCAGCTGTAACATGTCATGTGAAATCAGTATTACTGTTGAACTTGTGAGGGCTGTTGCATTTCAAAATTCGGGCGCACGCATCTCTCCCATAAAAATAAAAGCCGTTTATTTTTGTAACTTTTTCCCTGTAAAAGTATTTTTCTTCAAAAAAATATTTTCTCGACTAATCCAAGCACAATGTCTTATGATTATGGAGGTTAGTTATTTTTTGGTATACCATAAAAATAAGTAGTATTTACAATACAAGTATAGTAATAAGCTTTTTTATAAGTACTTAAAAAGTGATCTGAAGTACAAAAATCTACCTACAAAATAATGTTAAGTGTTTCATTCATGTTGCTGAAGGGTTTCAAAGTGATTAAGCTTAGCTCCAAATGGTCTCATTTCAGCCATGGAGCGAGTTTTATTAAAAAATCCTGGCTAAAACGAGTCATTTATAGGAATACCTATGGCAGATAACGTTCTTGTTCTTGCTTTCTTGTCACAGTTCAAGCTACATTCGTTCACTGTTATTTTGCCATCTTTTTTAAATGGGCAACGCCCATAACACTGCTTTTAAACTCCTATAATTACATGAAAAGTTATTTCTAACCTGTCAACTGTTAATCTCATAATTATGTGGTCTGTAACAATAACAGTTTTTTTTAATTGTTATCATAGTACAAAATAGCTTGGTTAAATATTTTCCGCCTTAGATATAGATTTTGCTACGGCTTGTATTCAAGATGCAATAGCGCACAATGATATACAATTACGTCCACCTAACAATGCTTGAATATCTTTTATTGATAATGTATCAGATCTGTTTACAAAACTATTGGTATATTTATTTATTTTGTTATGAACAATATATCTCTAAAAATAGGTTATTAACTACCTCAAATTTGCTGTGAATAAATTTGTTCTTATTAATTTTACTGTCTTATTAATTTTACCTCCTCATTAAATTTAGGTTTAAAGACATTTATTCTCATAAAGACATAGTACATTATATCACTTACATGAGAACATGGGTAAACAAAAGTAAGTTTTCTAATTCGTTGTCGTACATTGCATAAATAAGTTACTAAACAAACAACCGGCAATACAATATTTTATGTTTAACATCGTCACAAACAGACCAATAGTAGGTACAGATCCCAATGCACAAAAACTTCATGTAGGTACGTTAGTTATTGTTCAGTATGTAATTTGTTAGCCGTTTTTTGAACCTACTGAGCGAGTCAATATTTTTGATGACCGAGGGTAATTTGTTAAAATGTCGCGCACCTTCGTATGTAACTGAGGTTCGGCCGTACCTTGTCCGGGTCTTAGGCAGAACAATTTCTTCTTTTTAGTCGTTTACTCTCGGCATAGTCGTAGTCATGGGAGGTGCAGATTGCGTGGCTCGTCGTACTACCTCTCGCCACCTCTCTCCACGAGGCAGTGCGGACACTGGTAGAGCGACAATTCAGTGAGTGTTCTTATTTGGTCTATCCAACGTAGCGGGGACCGACCTCTGGTTCTGGAGCTGTTCACTCGCCCTGGACAACGAGTCTCTCCAAGCTGTCGCCTGCTTTGCGGCTGACGTGTCCAAAATATTTTAATTCGGGAGAACAATAGTTGCGAAAGCCTCTCCTTGACTTTCAGCTCTTGGAGGATGGAAACGTTCGAGCGGATCTGTGTCCATGATATGGGCAACATCTTTCTCCAGCACCACATCTCCAAGGCGTCTATGCGCTTTCGTTCTCTCTCCTTGACAGTCCACGTCTCCGCGCCATAAAGTAGAAGTGGGAAGACCAGTGATCGGACGAGGCGGGTCTTTCTTATTTAATTTAGTTTTACAGATATTATTGTAGGTGTAAAATAAAACATTTGTTGCTTTTTATATTTTTATTTATGAATGTGACTGTCCCGTAGATACACGATCATATAATTCGATAATCTCCATAAAATTAGAAATAGAAAAATAATATCAAAGAGCTATTTTTCATTGGAACATCAGTGTCGAGTTGTATTGTGTACGGTTCCTATCTATGGGTATCTATCCATATTATTTTTATGAGAACTTGTCAAAAATTGTATAGTTAGGGTTAAACCTAAGCTCAAGTTGCCTAAAACATATATTTGTCACATTTTCACAAAAGCAAAATTTAATTTCATTACAAATTTGTCAATAATAATTCTCCTAAGCAACAAATTAATCATACTTTAGTTTGCTATTATGTCGTAATTTATTAATATTAAATTAAATCGCTACAAAAGGAAATAATTACGAAATTATATCATGATTTCACCACACAAAGAAACAAATAGAAGAAAAATATCTAAGAGCATAATAACATTGACTGCGTTTTTATTTATTATGGATATTGTTTTTATTATGATTTTAAAGTATATACCCAAATTACTGTTTCAACTATGAACACAAATTGTGGCTCGCTTCTATTTAACATATTCCACTAATACACAGTACAGCACGAGGGTTATACACCTTATCAAGTTAGCTTTAAATTTCGTAGAAAACTCGAGATAAACATTTCGAAGACGGCAATAGAGGAACTGAGATCATAACCAAATTCTAATCAGTCCGAGGTGAACGAAAAAGGGGAATGTTCTCAATGTTGCTGAGAATTCGGTTACGGGTTCTCCTAGTGGAAAATGAAGGAACGAAACTGAGGGTCGTCGAAAAGAGGCGACATACGTAGTTAAGACTAATTGATTGTTGTCTATGCTCCCCTGTGTTGGTGTGTGTGTGAAAGCAGAGCTAGATTCGCTGTCGCGGGCGCGCTACTGCACGCAGCAGCCGTTTTTGTGCCCGTTCTTCTTCAGGCGCGACTTCGGCCGGTACTTCTCCAGGTAGGAGAGCTGCTTCGCGTTGATGGCTCCGCGGCGTTGGCTGGAAACGACAGGAATAATAGTTATTTCAGTAATCTGGTTCCTATGGCCAGGATTGAGCAGCCCCAGCGGCTATACATTTTAGGCCTGCGCAGACGACGTACGCGAAGAAACGATCCGCGAATGCAAAATCCCCCGCGTATTTACCGCGGACTCAACGCACACGGTGTGCGATCATTTGTTGTCCGATAGTATTGAAATATTCTGAGATTATGTTGTGCTGTAATTTACATGAAGTTTAAGCAAAAGAGAATACGGGGTCCATCCTTTTGTTTTGATCGATTTTTAACGCGGAGTGAAATCCGCCGTGTGCGTTGACTGCTCATATTTGGTTCGTTCTATTTTTACGCGAACGCCCGCGCATTTTAATCCGCAACGCTCCGCGGGCGTCCGCGGTGTTTCGGCGGATTTTTCGTTCGGCGTACTTTTAGTCGTCCGTGTGCGTTGCTAGATACAGTTTGTGAGGTATCTATTTTGACGGTGAAAAAAAAGTACGTCGCGGATAATCGTCTGCGCAGGCCTTTTAATAGCTATCCCTTTTATTTTTTTGGACCTTCTACTTGAAAATCCTGCAAGAAATTCAGCCTCGCGAAAAAATTAAGAATAAATACCAATGAATCAACTTGTTAGTTATCAGTTTGACATTGCCCAAACGTCATTCGAAAATACCACAATTCACGCACGGCATTGACTATTGAAGAAAAGCGTCCTCATTACAATTTGTACAAAAATAAGCTTCAAAAAAGCATGTTTTCGTACTTTTTCTCTGTGTAAAAAAACACGATCTCTTCAATCGCACTAATTAGTAGTGGGTCTTACATAGATAAAAATAGAATATCTGACTTGTTAAAAAATACTAGAAAGTCGTAAGAGAAACTACCTCTCGATCAGATACTCACTCTCTGATGGTCTCGACGGCTTCCTCGTACTTCATGCCGAGCTCGATGAGCGCGATGGCCACCATCACGGGCGCGCGGCCGAGCCCCGCCACGCAGTGCACGGCCACCGCAGACTCCGGCTTATTTTGGGCCCTGAGGAGAACATTTAAACAATATTGCTTTATTTTTCTGCTGTTAAAGCGGAATGTGAATGGAATGAAGCTTCACCCTAACAGAATGTGACTTACGATGTGGTAATTTTTGTTTTTTTTATAATCGCCGGTCAGTGGTACAAATATGCGAACTGCCTGGTAAGAATTTAACAATAGCTAACCTATGCTGATCAAACAACAGCAGCTATGCCCTGTTCTGTTTATTTGTAAAAAAAAACTTATCGTCGTTGAACTTCTCTTCATTTCATACGGTACAGTCAGCAGCAGAAGTAGGTATTTAACGTGCCAAAATTGATGATTTTAGAAAAACCATCAAGTTTATTAAAATACTAAGAATATAAATGAGATAGTTCATTCATTAAAATGAATATTTGCTGCACGTGATCAATTTTTTACGTCGTTTTCATTCATAAAAACAAATTGGAAGTTTGTTCAATCATCAATTAACTTTGCTGTTGACTGTATAATATAGCTAGTATTTACGTTAACTATTCTAACCAGGCCAAAGTGATTTATTTTATACAACACGTCATGAAAGAGTTGCACGGAAACATTTTCTTGTTTACATATGGCAAGAAAAAGTGAAATAACATGCAACAGCTTGACGCCAGACTGCGGTAGGTAACCGGTAATGCGCTCGTTATCAAGGCGTGCGTCACAACAGACTCGTAAAAATGCATCAATCGATTGCAAATGTCGTGATGACGTCTTCCTCTTGATTGTCAGTGGTAACAGGTAAAGTTTAGAAACGGAGAATCGGTAATGTCAATTGATAGAGGAATTCCTATTTAACTAGTTCTGCCCTGAGCTTCGCGGAAGTTATCTTGAATAATTTAAAGAAAACATTTTCGTAACTGAACACAAATCAAATTAGATCAGTAGTTTCGGAACAAATTGTTATAGATGGACGCTGGATGAAGCATGTTTACGTTTTATCATTTTTGTAATATTTATCAGTTTGTTTAAAGATAACAAGCCGATATCAAAAGCAAACAAATATTTTTTTGCCAAACCACAATAGCATTCTTGGTAGGTACTCGAAGAAACTCGAAAGATTACTGTTCAGAAAAAAACAATAACAATGGAAGGTTTTGCACTATGTAATCTATGAACATTGAACAGGTTAAGTTATAACTACTGATGACGTATATACAAAATAATAACACTAATTACGTATTAATTCTGTTGAATTATATTCAAACAAATCTATGTCGACGCTCTGACGCCTGCAGCAAACGAACAAGCGCAACGGTGACGCTCACTTCGGCATAAAACCAGACTGTTCTAGATATCTTTGATAGAATTTAGTGTCTGACAACGCAAACCGCAGCGTTATACAGATCGGATCGCATTACGTAAAAAGAACGCTAGGTGTCAGAGGGGTTAATTCTATACAGGGTACAGTACGAATGAATGGATAAGTTCATAGTCATATAACTCGCGTCACGTAAAAAGCGCCCTGCGGGGGCCTAACCTCACGAGAAGAGTAGACAAAAAATACTCCAATCAAATTTCTCCATTTCTCGTTTGTGTCGACAAAATCGAGAAATGACGAAATTTGATGGGACGATTTTTTGTTTACTCTTCTCGTGAGGCACGCATCTTATGCCCGCTGGTAGACAGTTGTTTGCGCATGTGTCGACTAACAGACCAATGGCGCAACGCCCGTGCCCTTGCGCCATTGTTTCGTTCGTGCGGCGCCTCACCCTCCTCGCTTCGTACCACTAATTAGATCCTCAAATCGTCTAGTGCGCAGGATGAGCCCCAGACCGCTTTTTACGTGACGCGAGTTATACCACCAATTTGGCTCTTAATTCTCTCACTGCGCAGGACCAGGCAAGCGTTCGTTTTCGGTAACGGGCAACCACGCTCTAATCAAGAGAGCAAATCCCAACGTGCGTTCGCTCAGGTGAGCCCACTGAAAATCAGGGCCTTAGCCTACAAAGCCCAGGCTAAAGGCTGGTATTCACTTTGCTTAGTAGTTAGTGCAGGTGCTTAGTGTTAGTAGAAAACACGTGTGGACACCGATAGATTAGTGCAAGTGATTAGTAACCTGCGTAGTAAAGAGATTAGAAGAATGTTCTATTTTTTTGCGAGTGGCCTCGTCCCACGCGCCTCCCATTCCCCTCACTCCCCGCGTGCCCACCACTAACGTCTGGACAGCAGGTGTTAGTGTTTAGTTTTTAGCGTTTTGCAGAACTTGTATAAAAAGGCAAAGTAGACGGAAGATTTACCATAAAAGTGTGCAGGAGTATGTAAAATTGAATGTCTTTTAAATTGTCAAGACCTTTGGTACAAAATTAAAGGTGTCCGAGTTAAACTAAACACATTCACTAAACAGAATTGGACACTACTTGCACTACACACCTGCACTAATCCATCGCTCCTACTAGTCACCTGCACTCGCACTAAGCAAAGTGAATACCGGCCTTTAAGCTGAGTGATGTCATTTTTTACATTACATTAACATTTCTGGACATCGAGACTGCCTGATGATATTTTTAAATTCATGTTTTCGTTTTGTTTTTTTTTGTTTTTCTTGTTGTATATACTTTCAATTCGTTTGTAAGTAACGATTTCCGAAAGTGAATAAATGATTTCTATTTCAACGCATACTCACTTCTCGCGCAGAATCTCGAACCAGTCGTCGACGACGTTGGCCGGTGGGAAGGTGCCGTCGTCGTAGGCCAGGTCGCGCACCTCGATGTCCTCCGCCTTCAGCGGCGATGTGTCGTAGCTGGGCTCGCACACGCGCACCACTGTGCACACGTTGTGCTTGCGCAGCTCCTGCGTGATATACCGTTAGGGTTGAAGGAATCGTCAGGTCGAGAGAGAATTGAGAAAGGTCAGGGATCACTATTCCTTTTTAATTTAATTTGGACAACTTACACAAAAGTAGACAGAACTTGTACTATGGTGATAGACACTGCTTACATACTTAATTAAATATTTCTTAATACACACTGAGAAGATGATTGCCGCATGAATATTTACTAGATAGGGTTATATCTAGTGATGAAAGAGACTCAGTCTTTTATAAGTTTTGATAAAGACTTGCCTTAGTTTACACGCCTCACGACTGACTCAGTATTTTAGTCTCCCAACCTTAAGTCATAGGACTAGCCTTATTAGTCAAAGTCTTTAAAGGTTATTATAACTGAGCTGTTACTCCAACAGCTCAAAGGACTTGAAGACTGGCGACTTATCGCCTGGGGAGTCAAATCGTAAGGCGTGAGTTGATGCAACAAGTGCTTTTCTTTCAGAAACTGACGTCAAATATTTATTTAATACATAGTTTCACTTCATATCATGCAAAAGAGTAATCTCATTTCAGCCTAAAGGGTTTTTAATTCCAACTTTACTCATAGGCCAGTTTTTTCGTGAAGGACTGAAGTCGTTGAAGCCTTTTAGTTGTTTAAGTCGTTTTAGTCTTTTAGTCTTATCCGTATGAGAGCATTGCGAAGTTTGGCAGGAGTGACATTGAGTGATAAAAGTAAGGAATAGCATATAAGAGAGCGATGTGGTGTGAAAGAGGATGTTGTCACAAAAAATGAGATGGGAATGCTAAGATGGTTTGGGCATATGGAAAAGATTGATGAAAGGCGATTAACGAAACAAATTTACAAGGCGAGGGTGGATGGAGCTGTTGAAAGGGGAAGGCCTAGACGGACGTACTTAGGACAAGTCCAAGACGTGCTCAGAAAAGGTCAGGTCAGGAGTACCCATAATCGACGAGCATGTATAAATAAATAAATAAATAAATATCCCTGGACATTATACCACACAGCGCCATCTAGCCCCAAAGTAAGCTAATTAAATGTATGAAAGGATTAATGAGAATGGAAGAAGCGCAAGAGGTGTGTCAGGACCGTAGCAAGTGGAAAGATGTGGTCTCTGCCTACACCGTTGGGAAAAAGGCGTGATGGTATGTATGATGGTGTGTATGTCTTATCCGTTAACCGACTGAGTCATATTATTATAGATAGACTAGGTTGAAACCAGTTGACGCAACGGTTAATTACCCTGCCGCCATACGCCGTGGGTGGACTATTCGATTCCCACTCGTGACAAACATTTGTGTTCTGACTTCTGCTGAGTACAAGTATCAATTGTGGGTCAAATGATCCCACAATTGTTTGTTCATTTATAGAACAACCCCAAAGACAAAAACATTTTACGCTGTACATAACAAACGTACGCCGTACATAGCGAACGTAGACGTAGTAGTTTTACTTGTCACAAAATCACGAGTAGTCATGATAGTCGAAGTTTTAATCATCTTTATTGAATTGAGTGACTGCCTTAACAATAAACTCAATGCCTCCAGTTGGAGGCATGACGTTACTACATGCGATTGTTTGTATGTAGAAACGTGACGTTAATCATGAATACCAATTGTGAATTAATGCTAATTTAAAAATACCTACCAATTAGTCACTAGAGCATTCCGCATTCAGTTAAAGTTATGAAATATGTAGAACAATACAAATGAAGCCTTATCCGGTTCAGTTAAAATTCGAAACAAATTTCTTAACAGATATCTTTCCCAAAAAAATTTTTTCTAGATATTTCTGCTAGATTAAAAGTTATCTACCAAAAAATCAAAACCCCTGTGGTGAGAAGGGGCTATTACAACTGTGGGGCAATGCAAACTACTCTGAATAACTTTGTTGTTATTCATTATTTGAAAAACTGACATCTATATACAGAAAGCGGATAAATGTTATGATGCCTCGAACACAGGTGGCGACGCTAGGCTTTAAAATGTACTTTCTACATGACAACTTGCCAGCCGCCATTTTCTACTGCGGACGCGTAAACAAGTGACTCAAGGTTTTTAAGCGATAATTGTGATTTTAATGGTGCGATCTTCGATTTTTCAAGGTAAGATGTAGAGATGTGACCGATATCCGGTCACTATCCGGTATCCGCGTATCCGGCCTTATACCGACCGGATACCGGATAGTGAGGCCGAATATCCGACCAAGCCGGATAGCGCTATTTTTATATTATTTTCATAGTTTTGCTGGGACTTCCTCCTCATCACTAACGGTGTTGGTTTCTATTAGAGCATTTCTTAACTAAAGGCATTGCTGTACAATATTCCATTATGCCGATGACAAATTTTCACAATGCAAGGATCAACTTTTTTCTGATACATAAACAGAAATTGCACGCTTCGGTTCATGCAAGCGTTCGAGTCAATGCTTGAGTAAACTCAGGTCTGCCTGTATTAAATTGAGCTTTGAATTACAGAAACTGAACTGAAGAATGACTGAAGTGAGGTACAATTCGCCTTGCAGCTGCCGAAGTTTCTGAGACGATAGGCTGGGCCTTTCAAAGATTCACAACGAGTTGCAATGTGTGGATAAAACAGCTAATGGATGTCAAGGTGGTATCTTTAATACCTTTGATCATATTTGTAGTATTGTACGTATATATTTAAAAACGTTTTTAAGTAAATATAAAAGATTTTTTACTATGGATGTCAGCGAAAAAAAAAGCACCGAAATTCTATTTATACCAAGGTTTGTGGTATACGTGTATCCTTAATCAAAAAAAGGTTCTCACCTGAAGGTAGGACTGGATGGTGACGTCCGAGGGGCGGTCAGTTATCAAGAACCGCATGCTCTTGTACTCGATGAGCGACGGCGCCGGCCTGATGTCCTTCTGCTTCATGATGCCCACGGTTCTGCTCTCGTTCAACTACGAACAACGCCGGTCCCGGCGGCCGGCTCACTTCACACGCGGCGCACAGATACCACGCTCCGTCAAAGTTTAACAGGCAAACTGTCACTCTATTTCCACACAACACACGGCAGTTTCGTTTCTTTTATTTAGAAAGGGTCCAATTATATCATAGGAACCACCCGCATGGATCTCGCTTTCAACCACTTGAGCACATTCGTAAACGGACAAACAAAAGTACAGAATGTGGAATGAAATCAAAAGAAATTATGCGTGTAACATAAGTTTGTCGCCGTTTTCTCACAAACTGCAACTGAATGATATGCTCCGATTTAGCGGCGGGCTCCGAATTTAAGGTAACTGAAACAAAAATACAAAATCTATCAGCGTTTGCGAATTCACTCGCGAGCTTCGATCGGTGAGAGTTATCATTTTAGAGACGTATTTGCGCCAAAGCCAGAGCAACGACTGAAGTGGAATAAAAAAATGGTCTAAAAATAAATACGTCAGAAATTTAAAGCGAAGTTTGGGTCATGTGAGCATGTGTGTATTTACCAGCGGTATTCGTGAGAGTGCTGAGCCGCAGCCAAACGCGCGTCACTTGTTAGCAAGTCTACCTAGCTCTGCACTCGAGACTGTCGGCACAACGTGATAACATGCACCGTAAACACCACTGAACAACTATATTTTGATAATACTCGCTTTTTAAGTGATGTAATCTTAAGCAACTATTTATATAGTGAAGTCTTGTCGTGGTCAGGGATAGATAACATCTGATCGTCGACTGCAATGACCGGGCGACTCCTGGGGCCCCACCCTGATTTGACATCCGGTGTCACGTTAAATGTGTGTACTTCGCTGCGTGACCTAGGTGCACATTGTCAGCCGTTGCGGTTTGTACATTTTTTAAGCTGCCACTCGGCCGATGGCTACAATATGCGCGAAAATGATTATAATAAAAAAACCATTCATCTTAAAACACCAGGTTTCAGGCTTCTGACACCCAATAATTCTGAAACACGTAATTCCTAATTTTCAAAAGCACTAAAGTTATTTTTCCTGAAGTCACAAATCCGATATTTCAAATTTCTGACTTTCATTAGTACGAAGAATTAAAAATCCGAAGTTTCATTTGTGCGAACCAATTCAGAATTTCAAAATTCCGAAAATTCATTGCAAGTATTAAATAAAAGTTTACATCAAAAATACTATTAACATATAAAATTAGGAAGAAACCCAAATAAGCAAAAGTGGCAAATAATATGTTGATTATTTTATTAAGGGCTCTTGAATTACACTCCAGACTAGTATCACGGCGGGATGACCACAGCGAGTTGGGTTTCTGCTTAATTTTATATGCTAATAGATGATGATGAATAGTATTTTTGATGTAAACTTTATTTAATAATTGCAATGAATTTTCGTAATTTTGAAATTCAGGATTTTGACTTTCGGCGTTATGTTTTTCGGAATGATGTAGTGTGCCCTCTTGACATAGCTCAATATTGCTGACTTGACGCTTTGATGGCTTGCTGATCGGTTATAGCAACCCCAGCCCATGTTTCCATATAATAATCAAAGGATCCTTTTTAACTTTCGCACTGTGGTGTTCACAATTTGCGAAGGAGTCACAACAGAATCGTGCCTAAAGTTTTGGACGAACGGCACTCCCCAATAACGCTCGACATTTTTTGTGAAATACTTGCTATGCTACAGAAGGCAACAGGCAAAGAGTTAGAAGTGTCAAGAACACAAAATGTGCGCCAATTTCGGTTAGCACGCCTTTGGTAAAGGACCTCCTATTCCGACTAAGGATTGTTGGCTCGAAGAGCGCAGTGGGTGGAGCTAACCTGGTATTACAAGTTACACGGCTGACTTTCCTAACTTTCTTAGACCTTTCGCCCTCAATCGTACCAACCTAAAGGAATCTTGCTCTCTAAACCCAATTCATGTTACTTCGTTAGTATTTCTTGTCCTGGTAGCTTTCCTGCGTGTGGCTTTTCGATTGGCCCCTAATGGCCCTAATAGTAAATTAATTTGAATAAAATATTAAATCGTCCGGTGTCCTAGTTCAACTGCGCCCGAAATTCCAGACATTACACGACTCAGCCCACTGGAGCGCAGAAGTTAAAAAGGCCGAGGATTGGCAGAGCAACTTGAAGAGTAAATGTCGAGTCAATTATCCCGGTTCAATCGCCTAAATAGTCCTGATATTCCGCGACTCATCGCATCATCCGAGTTTTCGGGTGATGTGGGATTGGCTACTGCCAATCGGTTCAATTCAATCGGTATATACCTGTGGGTGAGTGTACGTGGCGTACCGCAGGGTGCGTGTGTCAGCGCGCGCTCCCGGCAGCATCGGTCTCGGCCCGCTCTGCTCCGTCGCCTTTTAAGCCCTCGAGTTTATTTGTGTTGGGCCTGGCAGTACTCCGCGCTGTCCAAGCGGAACTCCATCAATGTCGCCACAGAAGAGATCTCCAGCTGTAAACAAAAGAAACAAAACTTTTATTAACTCACACATCTACAAAATATATTCTTATAGCTGATAGTGATGGCTAAGAATCACACCTTGCGTAAATCCTTTTAGATGTTACACGAGTAGCCGTGGACATGAATACTTGGAATTCTAGACATCAACGTCACCAAGGACTAATAAACGTGTCCACCTCTTTGTCTTTGATTGCGGAGAAACCAAATACTAAGGGAAATCTAATCTATTATTTGATTATTAGTGACGAGGCGATTTTTTTTCTATTTTACCATTGCATTCTAATTAACACGTAAAAACGGGGTATTTTCCGCAGAGTACTAACTAGCCTTTGAGAAATCTAAAGACGAGGATAACTGATTGTGCTCTTATCTTAATGCAACCCCTGCACAGTAAATGATAATAATAAGAGAAACTGCTGTGCTGTGACTCAACGCTGTTTACAATCTTCAACTAAAACCACGTTTCTCAGAAGTATTAAGTCAATGATTGTTAGGATCACAAAACTTACTAATTGTGAAACATGTAAGCGTAAGACTTATTTATAGAAGCGATAACTGATACATTTTAGTAAACAATAGTCGAAGTATTAAGATTTTTGACATCAACGATGTTCATACGCTGAAGACATTTAGCACATTATTCGTAAAATGGTACTACGAGGATCATTTTAAAAGTTCTTAGACTAACATACTTAATGAAACCACATGATTTTGATTTTATTTTTATTTTTCAACATAATCTCCCCCGAGCTCAAAATACTTTTTCCATCGACCCGGTGAGGCTTCAATACCCGTTTTAAAAAACTCTTCGTTTAACTCTTCAAAATAATCGTCCACGGCGGCTATGACCTCTTCATTTGTAAAAAAATGTTTACCGCCTAAAAAAATTTTCAGCTTTGGTAACAGATAAAAGTCGGACGGTGCTAAATCCGGTGAATATGGGGAATGAGGTAACAATTCGAAGCCATACTGATAGATTTCTGCCATGGATTGCACAGAGGTGTGAACGCGCGCATTGTCCCCATGAAACGAGACCTTTCTTCTTAATAAATCTGGACGTTTTTCTTTGATATCTTTTCTTAAATGACGCAGCAGGTTGCAATAGTAATCGGAGTTTATTGTTTCACCCTTTTTTAAATAATCCACCAGAATTATGCCCTTTGCATCCCAAAAAACCGATGCCATGACTTTGCCGGCCGATAAAACCACCTTTGCCTTCTTTGGGGTTGTTGCAACTGTTCTTTTGTCTCTAGTGTATTGTGGTGAACCCAGGTTTCATCCATGGTTATTAATATTTCGATAAATTCTAGTGGGTCAGCTTCATGTAACTCTAAACAGTCGCGGGAAGTTGTAAGTCGGTTGCGTTTTTGTTTCACCCAAAGCAGCCGCGGTATCCACCGCGCAGACGCCTAAGAGAATTCAAGTTCAGTAGTAATTATATGATGTGTTCACTCAGAAGAGATGCCTACAGTCTTAGCTATCTCCTCGACAGTCAAACTTCGATCAGATAAAATTAAATCCCGGATTTTTTCTTTGTTTTCATCAGTGGAAGCAGTCGAAGGCCGGCAACTACGGGGCTCATCTTGAATAGTCTCACGACCACGTTTAAACTCTGCCACCTAGTTTTTAACAGTCTCATACGAAGGAGCAGACTCACCCAAAGTAGCAGACATGTCTTCATGCATAGCTTTTGAAGTAAAACCTTTCAAATTCAAGTATTTTATCACTACACGATGTTCAATTTTATCCATTCTCAAAAATAGCTCTGACTTGACTTACGGTAATACGTGTTAACGAACAATGAATTATTGTGAATAAACTAAACTGTGCATACTTGTTACTAAATAATGTAGCTACAAAATGAGGGTAGTTATAAAAAAACCAATGATTATCGATGTAGAACTTTTCAAATAACCCTCGTAATCGTAATGAGACTCACACGTCGCCGACACTAAACACTGATGAGGACATTTCTGAAAAACTGAAGGTCGTGACATTTCTGCAGTAACTGCGACACAATCGAAAAACAAGTCAAGAGTACAAAATTACAAAAAACACTTGCTCTATGTACAAGAGACATTATTTCGGACGCCCAGAAGGGAATTTGATATTAAAACTTTTACAATAATTAGCAGAGGGTGATAAACACGACGAGTAAACAGCGCAACTAAAGCAAGACTAGATCGCAGTCGGGAACGAGCGACGCAACAGATTTTGGCAAACCTCCGACGTGGAAACGACTTTGTCATTTACATATCAATTCGTTAAAAGTTTAAACTTCGTAAAAATACGATGATAAAATTTGCACGGATAATCAGTTACATTTTTCAATCCACATCGTTGTTATTAAGGTATCGCAGTATTGGGAGGAGGCCAAGATAATACTGGATCACAGAATGGCAAGTAAACAAAGTGAAGTCAATCAAAATAACTCTATTCCATTTTCCTTGGACGTAAATAGACTAATTGAGTATTTACACATTTTGGAGAATGATTTATCTAGGCGTGACACGCCACATAGTATTTTATATGTCGAAATTTCGGACCGAAATTTTCGTCTTTCCAATAGCAGGAAAGGGAAATCAAAACACGTCTTTCCCAAACGAATGAGTACAATTGCTTCAACAATCAAAAATACTACGTAGTGCCAACATTTCGGTTATCTTCAAATCTGGACCAAGTGGATGATTGCTGCTATTCGTGAGACCATCAGGATACTTAACCCTAAAGCAAGTGCGTTAGTTGCAAAACATTTTAGCGTGAGAAGAAACTGGCTTACACAATAAAAAAAGGTTTTTGAAGGTAGTAGTAAAAGTAGTAGTAGACAAGCTTGATTTATTAATATGAATAAACTGAATCTTCCTTGACTGGAAGTGCATTCCACTTCCCACATTAAGGCCCGTATTCTGGAATCGTACTCAAGCGCTGATCTGTGCTTGAGTAGGATTTCAAAACGTCAGTTCATACAAAAACGTCACTCAGATCTATACTCAATACAGATTTTGTTTTAGAATAGGGGCCTTAAGTATCATTTTTTTTATCATTCGACGACCGACTTGGTGTAATGGTTAAGAAGTTGGCTACTACACCAGAGGTCGCGGGTTCGATCCCCGCACAGTACAAACATTTGTGTGCATGAACATGTCTGTCTGTACTGGTCTGGGTGTCTCCTATGTATAATAAGTATGTATTTACAAAAGAAAATGTATTTAAGTATGTTTATCCGTTGTCTAGTATCCCATAACACAAGCTTTAATTAGCTTACTTTGGGGCTAGATGGCGCTGTGTGGAATAATGTCCAGGGATATTTATTTATATTTATATTTATTTATTTCTCCTTCCATTTTTCACTGCTATTCAATAACTTTTTAGTCTTCGTTGCACAGTTTATAAAATTCTTGAACAAGTCTAGACACGTGGCGTTGATAAAAACACGATTGCCAGTTAGAAACAAACAGACGGCCAATAAACTCTGCACTTGAAATGTTCAAAAGTTAATCAATTCAGTCGCCGAACAATTTTATACGAGTACATGCCAATTGTTTTAAAACATATTTAAATTTCAAATTCAACCCCATTGAACATTGCTTATTTGCTATTCCAAATATTTGCGAAGTTCGTCCTGTCTTGAACGAAGGGTGTATTTCAGAGAACCGTAAAAGAAACGACAAAAATGAATTCACCCCAGACGACGATGTCGGTGGTAGGGTCCAGATTTTAGTGTGTATTGTTGCAGAAGAAATATAGTACGAATACCGGCGAGACAGGACGGTCGATAAACCCCAGACTTACATCTCCAGTCCTTCATGTGTGCAACAGCAATCGAGACGTTTAAAATGTCTGATCCCCTGGTGGGACCGTTTAACAATACCCCCTCAGCAGAACTAATTGCTGCCTCGGATAATTTTGCACCGTTAACAAACAATGGGCTTCATTTTCAATGCAAGGGCACGAGGATGTGAGCACGGATGTTATTGGTCTAATAATAGCATTGGCAACGTAATAGATACAATGGAACTCGAAAGACGAAATGCATAACATCGTATCATTTAAGACAGGAGACAGACACGTGGTAAACATGCCACAAAGGACAACGAAAACCACAACAGATACATTATCCACAAGGTATTACGTAACTCATATAATGTATGTTTTCGTTAAACATTTAGCAAAGATGCAGGTAGGTATGTTACGCAACAAACATACCGTATAGATTAACATACTCATTACTTCTGCTAATGTTCCGGTCGCGGAAACCTGGCGAGGCCGCCTATCTATCTACTACCACAATAGTATGCTAGTTTGCGACTGGTACAGAACGTACCTGCTCGCCATAATTCTAGGAAACGACACAGCATTTGACGTCGTTTGCACAAAAAACTGTGATTAAAGGGCAACTAGATTACGTTTTGTAGACCTTCGTTAATCAATTCGGGTTCCTATTCCTGAGTTGTTTCGTTTGGTTTGTCATTAAGTCTAGTAGGTATTTGCACTGCCATTTGTGAACAATGCTTATTGTTTGTATTTAACCATGTAGTTAACTGCAGATTATCTCCCGGGATTAACGTTGACTGAGGTATATCAGGGCGACCGTGTTGGTTTATGAATTAGGCACGTAGCTCTTAGACTTCAAGGCCACGGTAAAGATGATATTTGCCACCAATATTATGTTAGAACAAAACAAACGGGCTTCGTAATACTGCAACAGTTGGGTAAAATTTCATAATATTTCATCAAAATCTTATTATTTCGTCATAAATATGAAATCATCAAAGCCATAATCCAGCCCCAAGCGAATGAATATCACGATAGATAGATATACAATATCTGAAGTTTACTCAAATTGCAGCGAATGAAATCCATTTCAATAGATAATCAAATAAATCATTGACGTCAATCTGGTATCAAACATAAATTTTTACATCTTCGACGATAAGGCCGACCGAAAATACAAAACGTTGAAATAGATTACGACTATGAAGATTGAATGTTTTCGCAGGTTACTTAAAATAGTGTTCGTATATTATTTCAAGAAGTGGTTTCCAAGATAGCGCAGTAAACTTATCACAACTAACGTCACCATTCCACGCTTATGCTATTTAGCCACAAATCTGCCAACTGTGCAAACATGAAATAAATAAAGATTGAAAGTCAAGAGGAGCGGAAAGTTTTAACGGATATTAAAACTTTCAATCAGCGGGTCGGCAAATTATCAACATCACTTTTGAAAACTATTTACGGATTCTATATTAAAATCGAATTTCTGAGTGCAAATCCCTTGCTCACTTACACACAAAGCGATCAGGATTAAACCTAAAAAAACCTATGTTTAAATATACGCTTGCTAAATTTCATCAAAAAAGTAAAAACGATGCTACTGTAAATTCTAGAAGCAGGTCAAAACAACCAACATCCAAAATACATTCTAGGTCAATGATACCAATTAAATAAAACTATAATAATAAACATCAACAAATTAGTGCTAACAATGTGAAGCCTAAAAATAAATTGGTGTTTATTAAGTTTCCCGCGACAATGCCAGCGATCGCGGCGTGGCGCCGCACCCAGACTATGAGTAAATTGGTTTGTGTAATTAATACAGCTAAGGGCAAGCAAATTAATTAAACTAAAATGCCCATAAACACTATGTGATACCAGGAAGATTTTATGGTGGCCACGCGGTAGACGAACTAATAACAGAAGCAATTTGCTGCGATGTAGGTTAACATCATCTAGGTCAGCGATTTGGAATTGGAATACCATATAGTGAGATTAGTATCTTTTCAGGTATTGAATCGTAACAAAACGCAGTGTTTTCGGTCTGAACTATTGCTCGATAAGATACTACACTGATACACTCGTTTGGATTGGATGGAATTAGGGTGCGCTTACTGAGGTGCCTTTACCCGCATTCGAAAATCATGTGACAAGCAAAAAAGTAAAAAGAAACCACTAAGACAACACGTTATTTTCTTTCCATATAATTTCCTGATGCTAAATTATTTTGCAAAATGGTTCAAGGAAAAGATAGCAAATTCAAAAATAGGTGAACCAAAATGGCAGCAGCTTCCTGCACGTAAATAAAGAAAGCAAAATAATTACCACGTTACAACAATGGTCGTTAACTCGTTCCTTACATACATATTTAGCGTGTGAAGGCGATCGGTTAGAAAGAAGATTTCTAAACCATTAGCAATCAATTCAGACTGTGGCACATAATTAATAAATAAGAAATAGAACGTGAAAAGCAGAATGAAATAAAAACCTGAGAATGTAGCGTCAACTGAGTCCATTTTTACCTGTTGATTCAATTCAATACAGCAGAAAAAATAACAAACGCAAAGAGGCTTTGTGAACTACAAACGACAAAACATGGAATACACCAATTAGTAATTTACCTGACAAACAAAAATGACCATATCCAACCAAAGAGGTAGATGCAGCAGTTATTCCAGCAGTTCGTTCAGTCACAGGGGCATGTCACTTAAGAATTCAGCCGAGATGTGTCAGTAATGTGGGACACTCAGGTTAATGATGACACAGAACAGTAACACCACTTACATGTATCCGGCACGACGAATGCGAGTACTAATAGCACAACACAAAACAAAGTTAATAAACTGGTCGGTACAGAAAGTAAGTGAAACGATCGTGCACACGCAACAGAAGCTGTCGTTATAGACAGAGTAGGAGGTTATGCGTTCACATCGCAACGGTCGACACTGCTCGTGTCGCGCTCGGTCAGAGACTGGCGCGCCGCCCTCGGCTGGAGTGCGATCAGAACCGAACCTGACGTCACGCCGCGACGGCGGGGGCGTTGGCGTCACCCGCCAGACTACGCCATACGTCGCCCACATTGTATACATCTTGCAGTTTCAAACTTTTCGCGGGGTTTAATGTGAAACAACCGATGTTGATACTCACTTTTCCTCAGTTACGGAATATGCTTGGATGATAAAGGATTTTATGGGAGATGCGAGACTAAACATTGCGATTTTAATAGCATGTTTGGTTGAAATAACTTATTTATGAGGCGCCTGCGTTATAGACATAATAATAACGCAAGACGATACGGAGAAAATAACACGACCAAAGAAGCGGGGATCAAGTTCAAATTAAAACGATAGTGAAATCACCTACACGTCCACCGATGCAGCTGCAATTTGAAAACGCATGTTTGTGGCTGAGGAGATTCGATTGGTCCCGTCGGCATCGGTCACATTCTAAGAATAGTAGTAAAATGGGAAAGAATTCGAGCAGTAAACTCGAACAGATTAGGTCCGACTTTGGAAGCCAGCTCAAAGAGACACGCCTCAAGATTCCAGTAAAAGTACTACCTAATCTTTTTAGGGTACTTCAGGACTGGTTAGAAATTCTGAATAAACGTTTTATCGCTAGAATAATTGTCAGACATTCGTTAGATGATAATCATTTTGTAGTCTGTCAGGCTGTCAAAACTTGCGTTTTTCCTCTCTTTGATACTTTTTTGGATTAATGTTATTTGTAATGTTCCCATCTCACTAGGCACCTTTGACATATGATGCCAAATATTCCTCTCTACCCGGTACACCTCATTATGCTTAAATTAGACAGACCCACATAAGGGTTCCCTAGTCTGCTGAGATTTATGTTTATGAGGGTAAAACAAGCATGCCGCGAGAAATGAGGCCGTGACGCAAACTGTTTATTATAAGATAGGAAGAAAGGCTTTGCGGTTTCCCAAGGTTATTTACTATTTGCTGACGACAGCCAAGATGATTCAGAAAAAATAAAAGACGAGACCACACTTTTAAATACAGATTAATCTAACGTTAGCAAATGCAAAAATATTTAACAGACAACCAAGGACTTTGTCGAAGGAATACAGAAATACATATTATGTGAAAGCTGCCTTGTTGTGAATTTATATAAGGAAGACTGAAACAGAAACGTAGAAAAGTAAATGAGGCTTTCGGACCCGTTAAGGTTTGGAGCTTCTAGCTAATTGTAGTTCATGAGTACCCATCACTAGGAGGTTGCAGATGTTTCCCAAAATTGCAACAATTGACGGCTATTGGCATAAGCAGAACGCATGGCGGAACGTTGCCTTATGACTTAAGTTTTCAAGTATTTTTTTAAGGAACTGTGGTATACTAAATTATACTATATTTAAAATATAGATGTTAAACGTTTTTGAAAAAAGCCATAAAGCTACCGACAAAAGCTTTATGTATCAAGTGCAAACACTCCAGACTCGACAAGCTACGTAAGTAGAGGGATTCCAGCAATCGTTCCCAGATGAGTAATCAGATCAACTACGCAGTACAACGTTCCTTGTTGGCCTATTTTTGGATTTTAACAAAAAAAATTGGCACCGAATGGATAAACAATCAGTTTATAGGGCGATGCTTTGCTAAGTTTTGTCGAAGAATTTTACTGACTTTTGCAAAATATTTTGTAATAGAAATATAATAATCTCGATCGACTCAAATTTTAACTCTATTAATAAATTGGATGCTATATTACTATTATTACATTTACAAAGTTGTTCAAGTTTGACTGCACGTCGCTCGCCAACAACCTTTATCTCGACTCGACTAGCTCAATGAAAGTTCATGATTAAAATGGAGATACATAAAGTAATTAAAATAAAATATGCACATCTGTTTAAACATTAAAGACCCTGATTCAAAAAAGGATTTCATCGTAAATAGTTTCATAAATATTTACTCATTGACATTCAGAATGATTTGCTGATGCACATTGCATCGCAATTGGTTCTACGTGTACTCATTGCAAAAATTCACACCTACCTGCTTGCCTAACTAAGGTTAAACCTGGTTAAACGTTACGCAAGAGCTAAATACTACTGAGGCAATGTTAAAATAGGAAAAACTACGTAACAACAGGATACGATTTACAAAAATTTAGTTATCTTTTTGTCGCATATCATTTCGGTATCTGAGACGCCAGTGATTTGGTTATGTAAGCTAAAGATAAACTTTGTCCGACATGATTTATGTTCATACTTCTAGAAAAGTAAAACGGCGAACGACATAGATCATAATCATTTGGTACAAAACTAAAAATATTTGGAGGTATTAAGTCTTCTTGAAAATAACTTATAAGTTACTAGCCCACTCAGCGGAGGAAAAATAGGCGTAATAATTCTTGTAAAAGCGAATTTTGGCACAAATGTAGGGAATGGTGTCAGAAGCAACATACTCAAAGTACTGAGGGATAGGGGTGGAGCTATCGGGTAGGGGTACAACTCGTAAACGGTGGCTCTTAGCAAAAAAACTCTTACTCGAGTAATCTAAGAGTACATAAAATTTCGTACAAAAAAGGTTGGATTCACTTTTTCTCTGGGATCATTATTTAGTGAGATATGAAGGAATGAAGATGGACAATAATAAAATAAACGTATGTATTAAAACAATTCTAACTATCTTCTAAATCTAAAATATCATTATCAACATTAATGTCGATGGTGTTTTCCATGGGGGCTCCGTTAGTGCATGAGCTGGAGCAAACTATGCAGACACTGAAGCAGGCGATGCCTGATTTCCGGCAGCCGCATCGCACCAAACACCCCAAATGTCTAAGATTTCCCAATCCTAGCGAAAAAGTGTATAGAATCTTTTTAGTAGGAAATTTAATGTAGATTGCTTGAGTATAAGATTTTTATTTACTAAGAGCCACCGTGTACGAGTTGTTTAAGAAAAAGTAGAAAAAAATACCTTTCCACACCCCCTACCCGTTAGCTCCACCCCCATCCATCAGTACTTTGAGTATGTTGCTCCAGACACCATCACATTTGTGCCAAAATTCGCTATTACATGAATTATTAATTATTTCCCCTATTTGGCAGTTTTTCGTCATCGTTGAGTCGGCTATACCTTTCCCAAGTGAATTCATACTTAAATAGAACAAAGGACAACCAGCACTTGGAGCATCGGCCTAATAGTGAAAAGTGAATGTTCTGTTCTGGGCGGGGGCGCTTAGTGCAAATCAACTTTCTCGCCTGCAATGCTCGTCGGCAAACGCGCTCCACCAATCACACAGCCCGATGCTATCGCCGTTGTTACCAACCATTCCTGGATCTATTCTTGAAAATCGTTCCACGGTCGCGAAAGCGCTCCAACAATACCCAGCCTTATTCAAACATCATGAATAATTCAAACTTTCTCCCAACATCAATATTTGTTTCGAACGAGAAAACCACTTGGGTGCAAGCCATAAGGCACAAAATTATTCTCAGGGATGTGAAAGTCGGGAATCGTTTCGTTGTTTATGGTACAATTAATAATCATTTCGGCGCAGGTTAATGGTTGAAGTTGGGCAGTGTCGTGCCGGTACCGCCAGACCCGGATTGACGTGATTGACATTTAGCAAGCCCGGTACCGAGCGTACGAAGGCTACGCACAATCGCATCGTCCTATTTAACAGAGTACAAGAAATTATAGGAACGGAATACAAAGAAGGAAAGCACAAAACGAGAACAATAATAAGAAGGACAAAACTTAACAAACAAACGAAAGATATATTTTCGAGACGGATTAACGAGTAAGGCATGCAAAATATACTATTTTAATAAGAGCATTTCATTAAAATTGCCACAATATCATTTAGCTCTTGCGCTCAGTGACAATGAAAAAAAGCATCTGCGGGTGTGTTTCTCCGTCATATAGGCAGAGAATATAAAGAGCTTATGATATATTTTTTGTAATCCATACATCTATACGTTTAATGACAAATAATAAAGCATACCAAGTAGCTGGATTTACAAAATCACACGAAGATTAACCTAATAAAAGGTTTACTCGAACAACTGAAAAAAAATAATGCTTCCCAAAAATAATGGCAACGTTGAGTTACTGTTTACTTGCTCAGTCAAATGATCCATTATAAACATAAATTTTCGTCGAATTGTGGACAATTGCCCTTAAAAACATACTATAATACCCAAACCCTGACCAGTGTTCTAAATAGGCAAAGCTAGGTCAATTTGACTGTTGCTACCTTGGGAAATGAGACACTCAGAAGGTCTCACTTCGCCAAGCGTACTGAAAGTAATAGAACCCATTGCAGTTGGTGGCAATTATATCGCTGTTTGGTTGATTAATAGATACCTTGTTTGTAAATGTACATTCCAGAATGGTACAAACTTATTCTACCTTAAAGCAAAAAGGAATAAGACTCGCAGAAAACGTAGAAAAGGGCATTCCTTGCCAGATATTCAACACGAGTTCTATAAATAGCTTTTTTAGTGGTAAGGGTATACTATAATAAGCACGTACACTCCAAGACGACCGGTGCACCGCTTGCACCGTGAAGCGGGTCACGACCCATTTCCCCGGGATCAATACTCGGTCATCGACTCCACCAGCAGCGCCTCTCCCCTATGTCTACTATCTGAACTTGTGTAGTTTTCCTGATATCGACGACAGCGTCTTCAATGTTAGATTTAAAGGTCACGGAATATTGTAATGGCTGGGTGGGATGCATCTGCGCCTATCAGAAGCGTAGTAACCGTAGCATATTTAATACCATATTTTAATGCAATTAATTTATATAATCTATTCTATTCATATATTAATCTCGCGCCAAAAATACTTTCGGCAAGGTAGTAAGTTTACCATGATCGTAGAACTGCGATAGGATTTTTCTTAACTTGACCATAATTTATCTGCACAATAGTTTCTGCGTTTCTCTTACATATTTCGCACTTCACAAAGCTCTCAGCTCCAGATTGTTTATGTGATGGATGGCATACCTACTAAAGAACAATAAGATAACGCGGCTGATATGAACTCTGTGCATCAATATGGTCGTAAAACATATCATCGCAAAAATATACAAGTTCTATCGAACATTCCAGCGGGGATTTTCCAGGGTAGCAATTGAATATTAGTGTCATTAGATTAATTGATATAAAAAACTTTGATTACATCAATACGTGTACGTACGTCACGTACGTATGTCAAATTTGAAAATAATCTTCTAGCAAATGATAACAAAAATTCCTCAATATAAAGTAATTACTATATCTAAATGACAAAAATAGATGCACAAAAGCGGTAACATTAACCATGGGAGAAGCACTCCGAATAGCCGATTCTACATGAATAAGAATGGACAAAATCATTATTATATCATCTAAGACCTGCTGAGTTAATCACTTAGGCCCTTATTCTAAATCTAGAATGCAAGCATGGATATGTTAATGGATGAAGTAGAGCTTTGATGCCAGTTCATACGGAAACTTCACTTAAACAACTTAATGAAGTTATAAAAAACGGCTAGATGATCTACCACTGAGACGAAATCGTTCCTAAGTGTAACACCTTCAGTGCTTGCAAGACAAGTTGCAGGCTACGACGTCATACTCGTGTCGATAAAGCAGGAAAGCTCTTCCTTGCGTGCGGAGTCATTGGTCAGTACTAGGAGAGGAGACATTGATCAGATTTTTACAACAGGTCGAGAAGAGGTGACACTATGTCGCCAAGCCAAGGTCAGTAACGAAACAACATCAATTTAGACTATTTAGTGTACGCAAGGTCGATAATACAACTGACTAATTGATGACAAAACTTCCTAGGAATCGGTTTCATTTTTGTTAACTCTTTGCGTGACCTTTGAGTGATGTTATGTTATCTTCGTTGGGAACTTGGGATTAGGATTATGCCCGCTTCCATCAAGATAAGATACTGCGCATTTGCCGTATTTCGGGCACTCATACAATCTCTACAACGTCGTCTCTGGGAGACTATAATTGTCAGGATTTCCTGCTTTTTATCGCATTCGCTATTCTTGAGAAAGTTCCTGCGTACATTAGTTTCTTTAAAAAAAACCAACAGCATGCAGCCTTCAAGCGAACGGATAAGTTCAATCAAATAAATAAACATATTCAGAAAAAACGGGATGAGCTGAACTTACAACTGAGAAAACTGAACTGGCTGCTAAACCATAAATCTCCAGTTTCTCTGGAAAATAAACTCCTCATCTACAAAGCGGTGTTAAAACTACACGCATCCCCAGAAGCTAAAAGGCTTAAAAGATTCCACATCTGGGAATTCGCAAATCTGCGAACTAGCTAATCAGGCAGTTTAAACATGAGTGGCAGATCCGGAGGAATAAGCCACACTAGAACACCCCCCCCCCCCCCCCCCCCCTCGATCTGCTAATGGTCCTGTTTAACCGATTGCAAGATGGTAAAAAAAAAATGATTTAATTAATACGTAAGTGATGATGAAATCGATACTTTCAGCTCCGTTATTAGACTCCGACAACTTTAGAACTAAATCTAGTTCGCGGTTCTCATTATAACACTAGAACTATGAAAGCGGGAACGGGTCACGATTGTGCCACGGTTAACCCACTCAGTGACCTGGATCACGGAGCGGTCCGCGTCATCGCTCTGCTGACCCCATTTTCCTCTACTGAAGCACTAGGTTGGTATACCTGTGTCATTCACTATTGCAACTCAAGCCTCCATAGACACTACTCTGACAGCTGAGCATGGCCAAATACTGCACATCTACGTCATCAAACACATGCAAATTGCACACTTGTCGGGCCACCAGAACACACCCGCGCATTTTTTTAATACCGTCTGTCTGCTTTATATTTAGCGCAGCTGGGAACAGGATGTGCTAGACGCGCGGTCGTTCGTTAGTGACCTTATTATTTAACTAAGGTCGTTGAATCGTAAAATAATAAGCTACTATCCCAATAGGTCAACTTAGTTCATCAATCACGCTTGCCCAGGCGAAGGGATTTGCGTTCGTTGCCCTGCGTTCGAGAACCGGGCCGGGCATGCCAGGAGTCTGGGCAACGACCTTAGCCCTTGCTGATTAACCGGCCAAGTTTTTTGTGACCCTAGTCTAGCAACTCGCCCCCTCTTGACTCGAGCGCGCAAATGCACCTCTGCCTTATGCACCTGAGCCTGTTGCAAAAGGAAACTTGGGATGACAAATAAATAGAAATTGAAAAGCCTGCTAAAAACAGATGATAGCACTATTCAACTAGCTTGAGAATTTGGCGTGATCTAACCCTCTAAAGTCTGTGAAGACTTCATGAATCCGAACAATTTGCGAATAACTTGAATTCGTTATTAATTCTGTCTGTATTCGAATAGTAAACTAATAATTGAACTCCATGTACAATTTAGGACCATGCAAATCATCAATAAGGTACCTACATAAGTATCATCGGGTTGGGCATGAGAATTTATGCACAATATGGTCTGGGTGTTTACCGCATTATAAATTCGGCTGTATGTACTTAGACGTCGTCATTGGGGCACGCAAAAATACGAAGCTAATCGGCCTAAAATGGCGACCGTATATTTTCACCGTGTCGTTGGTGGTCGGGCGGAATCGTGCGTGTTCGGGGTAACGGACCAGCGCCTGCGCAGGGTCAACACTCGCTAGCCAAGGACGGGTCGATGGCCTATCCAGGGTGTCCCCTGCCCAGCTACAGCTTTTTTTACCCATACAGGTTTTATAAACAATTTGGTTCGAATTAAACTTTAAACTGAATAAAAAGTTTTATTAAGCATGGCAATTACAAACTTATCAAACACTTGTCAAAAATCACTCATCGATTGCACACGTGCGTTAAACCTAGGTTGTATTTGCATCGTGTCCCATTTCAATAATGCGATAAGAAGCATTGTGCAATGTTATGTAATCGCAAATTCAGCACAATCTGCGTCCCTGTTAGATTTATAGCTTCCATATACGAAAGTTATGAGGTAGAAACAGTTTACACTAACGTTATATGAACGTGACGTGCGTTAAGAGTCCTGTGACGTCAAAGTTTAACGTTATAGTTAATTAGTAAGTGCCTTGTTGGTGGGATTAAAGAATAAGGAATGTGTCCGTAATTTCAGAAAAAAAGCTTTTTTAAAAATGAATGGATGTAAGCAATTTTAAAACCATAGGTATATAACTATCTTCCATGTTCAATTTTATTGCCTTCCTGAGAGTAATACAAAATTGGAATTCATAAACACGCGACTTTCTCTCCAGCGATTATACTCTACGAAGGATTTCGTTTCAGTCTTCAAAGAAATACTCAACTTCATTAAAATAACCAACTAAGTACCTAATTGGTACACCATGACAGGTAAATTATTAAATACCTAGTTTATTTCTATTCATTTAAAAAACCAAAAATTTGATATACAAGAGGAGCCGTACCTACAATAACAGGTAGACTTATACAGAGATTAAAAACAAATTATCTAGTTTCATTAGATAAATAATCAGAATTCTTTTAGATTCACAACTTTGATGGACTGTCCCAACCAGTAGAAACACTTAGCCCCTGCTTAAAAGGACCACCCTTCTGAAAGAAAAAAATACCACCTGTTTGATACAGGTAAATATTCTTGGTTGTGAAAGGATAATAAAAAAAACATAAACAATACATTTGGTTGGTTGGGTCTAATACAAACGGAGGCAAAAAAATGGATGAACCAACAGGTTAAAAAACATAATATTGTCTACAGTCAAATGCAAGGTAAGTAAAAAAAGGTGAAAGTTAAGGAAGTATACAAATGGGTAAAGACTTTCTGGCTATCAGGATTATAATATTCGCAATGATTACAATGAGCTTTCAATGAAAAAAACCATAAACACAAAATAACTACATGATCCAGTTCTTTCAAGACAATGGGCATTATCATTCAAGACAATTGGCATAAGCAGCTCTTTGTTTAGTGGACATAAATGACACTTTTCATAAACAGTGAATTTGTAGGTGCTTCAGGAATGTTTAGTTTTCATGTTTTAAAAAGATATGATCAGTGTCAAAACTCTGTAAAAGATGCAGAGAATGTGTTGGCAAAAAAATAGGTCTCAGGTCCACAAAAAAATCAGTGGCTGGTGAATATTTCAAGAATTTACTAGAGAGCCATCTCAACTTTCTATCTTATGTATCATATTACGTATTATTCGAACTCTCGCAGCATTCATGCATGCTTTAGTTAGAACATGCATTTTTTGTGCAATGCCTGAGTGTACTAAACATCAAGTATACATACCAATACAAATTACAAGGAAACACCGTGTGGGCAGGGGCCTCCGACCGAACGCATTAATTAATTTAATTGTCTAAAAATAAGCCCATGTAAGTGTGGTCATGATCATGACTCACACGGACTAATCTCGAGCATTCTAGCGCCATCGATTTCATTCTGAAACACATTTGATCACGGAAACCGACAAACAAATAACCAACAAACTTGCAAGTCTCGGTACTGTCTTACGAAAGAAGGTAGTTTTAGGGCGTAACTTCAAAATGGGTTAAATAACCCATATTTAAGCGGCTAATATATTGGATGAGCGGCGGTTGGTAATAGTATAGAATTAAACTCTGGATTCAACGGTCAACAAGAGTAATAATCGTTAATAAATCCCAAATGGTTTCATGACGCCTGTTGGTGACGTCCGTCGCTCGCTCGATAGGAGGGTACGACATTCGTTATCATGATTTTCCTTGAAATTCCTGCTCAAATCGTCTTAAATTTTAATAAAATAACACTTACCTCCACAGCCATACACATTGAATAGAAATTGAACGGTTGCAGCCGTGAGCAGCCAAAGAAATTCACCACACACGCCGAAAACGTGTGCTCCGCACAAAAAAATCACTGAACTAACTATTGGTGTTGCTAGCATTGCTTAGGCAAATTTCTCCTAAATCAGACTGAATGTTACCATTTTACTGAATGTCTACGACTTCCGCGGTTATTTTTTTTTTGTGATATTTGTGTGTCATCAATGTCATCATCAATCATCTTAATTCCCAGAAAGAGCCATAGTTCATGAAGAAGTCTTCGTGTGGTGAACTTAAGCTGGGGGTCAAGAAGGCTAGAGACTAAGGAGAGATAACTCCCTGGAAAGGGTTGGACTAAATCCGTATCCCACAGTGACGCATGCGCATTACGCTTCTTTGCCGCGATCCTCGCGAAGTGTCAAAATTGGTCAACACAACCTCGAAAAACAACAACTGTCGCACGTGACACCGTTCAAAACAAAACCATGTGACCATGAAATGACAAATAGCTGCCGCTGCACATGCGCAATACAGCGTTTTGCCCGGCACAGAGTATACGACTTTCGGCCCTCGAAAGCTTACCCCCACTTCGGGAGTTATCTCTCCTTAGTTTCTAGCCTTCTTGCTGGGGGTGGATCGAAAACGTTGCATAAAAATACTAATCTGACAGCTCATACCTCGCCCGTTTTTTTCAATGTTGCAAGCGCAGTGCATTAGTGTTGTAGTTTGGCTGATTTATAATCGAATGATTTCGTGAATGAATGAATTTTTACAAAAAAAATACGAAGTACATTAAATATAACAACTTAATCTTTAAAACTGATTTTGTAGTTAGAAATCAACGTCTTTAGCGAGTAGATTGAATAAAAAGGGATAACTTTATCAATAATTAACACTCTGACCCCTGAAATATTTAACAAGGTTTTTGATGAGGATAACCTCTGCACACCAAAACCACCGCGCGCCGTCACTACGGTGGATCAGCCATGTCACCGAGCTTGTTTTCGATAGTCGCGCCAGCACTTTCAACACAAACAGCAAGTCAGGCAGCCGTGCCACTAGACTATTTACTAACTTCGATCGCGAGAAAATCGCGATTTCGACAGCGTTTATTGCTATTTGTCGTCTAATACTGCATCGAGATATTCGTGATTGGCTAAAAAGCTGTCAAAACACGAGTGACTAGCAATTGAATCGCGTTGCTAATGAGATAATAAGGGTAGCCGGCGATGGCTTTGGTGTGTACATGGCTTAAATATTCACCTTTCACTATTTTTATTGGTTTTGCTTCAACCCAAGCAATATAACCCGTACACTCAGGTAAACATCTTGTCTTAAAAAGTTTAGCGAATTGAGAACCTACTCCTTTTTTGGAATCGGTTAAACATACTATTGTTATTGTGTTGGTTACATAAGTAGTTCACGGGCGGGCCCATGGGGACCCGGTCTTTTGAGGTTTGCGTGGAGCCGAAGCCAACACGTAAAGGCCTTTTGGTTCCAGGTAATCTACTTTGCAATGGGTACATCTGCCGGCTACCACCCCACCAACTCGCGACTTTCACTTCCACTCTGCGAGCATTCTGCTCTAACGCCCCACTCTGGACGGCCAGTTAAGGCAAGCCAGAGGTGAAAATCCTGCGGCCCCCCTTGGGGTCTACTCCGGCCGGCCGGCTAAAGCAAGCGGAGGCGGAGAGCCTGACCGACTCTCGGGGGAACTTTAGGTCCGTGAAGTTGCTACGCACCAACAGCTCATAAAACTGCCCTGTATTATTATGGTAAAACGTGTAAGTATCCGCCATTTTTTTTATAACGAGAATCGCGGGCGTCGTCTGTCAGTCGCTTCATTCGTCTCCGTTCATCGCTAGCGATTGGTTGTACGAATATCCACTGCGCTCTTACACAAGTTTCTGTTGTTATTTCTTGTTGAGTTTTTGTTATATCTTTTCTTGTTACGTTGTTTTGTTGAGTGTTATTATTTCTTATTTGTTGTTTTTTATTAAACGAAATGAAATAGGAAAAGAAATTGAACCCACAACTTTGTGAAAAACCCAACAAGCGCCACTGTTGACCTCAGAATTCAGAAAACCGCCACCGCGACGAACTGGTCCTAAACTGACATTCAATGATAAAATCGATGAATTTACTCTTTCTGCCATCCGACGTAAAGCGCACAGTTTCTTTTTTTTATTTAAAAACAAATACATCTATTATTACAGGCACATGCCTTAAACAATAGTGTAGCCAGCTAATATTATTCCTTAGTTAATATATTCATGCATTTAATTTACATCCCTTATTAAAAATAAAAACTATGTATTTAATTTCATTATAATAAACATTATACTGTCTCAAATTTAAACTATCTATTACATTATATATGATCTATTCAGTTATTTCATCTTACTATTATTATTATGTCAATAAAATAAAAAATAAGAAAAAGAAAAAACCGCAAAAACATTAATAACAGCACAACACTTTTAGAGTTACTTTGTTGAACTCGCTCAGATATAAAACAAAGAAGCTCTTACAATTAAAAAAAGTTAGTATTTATCATAAACAATAATTCACCATTAAACTAAGATAACCAATTATTATAACACATTATTACTTAGTGACCTGCACAAAATGTAAAATTGCACGCATCGAATTTGAGAACGTTAAAAAAGTATTCTAAAAGAAAATTTACTGAGCAACAGCTTAATTTTAATACATAGAATTACAATACATAGTCATACTAAATGTCAAGAATATTCTATCCCGATTTTTAAAACTGTGCACCTTGAGTTGTCAAAATCGTTTGACTGGCAGCATTAAATTGCACCTGCCCGCTTACTTCCTCACCACTCCGCTCACACCCTCCAAGGTGTCCTAGGTAATCAAAAAAAAGGTGTGTCTTAAACATAAAGAAAAGTGAATTGTTGCTTTTAGATGACAGATGCTGTGAACGAAGATCCTGATCTACCAAATCTTTCGACATCTACAATGAGGCTAGTTCTCAAACATCTAAATTTCAAATATGCAAGTCGCAAACGACGCAGCTCCCTGATGGACAGACAGGACATCATTTTGTGGCGCAAGAGATAGATAATGAAAATAAAAGAATATCGCAGACAAAAAAAATATTTCATTACATAAATGAGACTTGGGTTAACGAAGGTAAATTCACTCAAATTTTAAGAGTGAATATCCAATAGCAATAACAATTCCCGTTCTTTACAGGACACACTTTACAAAAGACTTGGGTAGACAATAATATTAACACGCCACGACAAGACTTCCTCGAAGGTCTAACAACGGAATTGAAAGTGCCTACGGGAAAAGGAAGACGCCTCATAAACAGCCACATTGGAAGCGAGGAAGGCTTTTTAGATGGGGATTTGTTAATTTTCGAATCAAAGACAGATTCTAGCGACTACCACAGTGAAGTGAACGCCGAACATTTTGAGGAGTGGCTAAGAGGAGTTTTGCCAAAGTTAAAAAAGGATTCTGTTGAGGTAATAGATAATGCCCCTTACCACTCCCGTAAGGTAGAAAAAACTCCCACCATGGCGTGGCGTAAAACCCAGATTCAAGATCGACTGAAGTCTAAGAATTTAAAATACGAAGAAACAATGTTATAAGCAGAATTACTGGAAATTGTTAATTGAGAAAATGTTAAATATCATCTGGGGGGAGGCTATGGATAAGCATGGGGAATCTTTGGCCGTCAGCCTTGACATTGCCAAAGCTTTCGACCGTGTATAGCATCGTTCGCTTCTTTCCAAGCTTCCGGCATATGGTCTGCCACCTCGCCTATGCGACTGGGTCGCCGGATTTCTGGAGGGACGTAGAATTCGCGTCCTTTGCGATGGTCGAAAATCGCGCTTCCTCCAGATTGATGCCGGAGTGCCGCAGGGCTCCGTCTTGTCGCCGACGTTGTTTCTTCTGCATATCAATGACATGTTATCTCTTGGTAATATTCATTGCTATGCGGATGATAGCACGGTCCACGCGCTTTATTTCGAGCGCCCTGGGGCAAAGCAGACTGACATCGAAGAGAAGAGGCGAAGTCTTGTTGTTGAGCTTGACGGAGTGTTGGACCGCATTTCAGAATGGGGTGCATGCAATCTTGTCGAGTTCAATGCCCTGAAAATGCAGGTGTATGCATTCACAGCAAAGGCGTCGCCGTTCCTTTCCCATCCCACTCTTCAGAGCACCCCGCTACCGATTAAGGATAGCCTAAACATCCTTGGCATGGATGTTCGTAGCAACCTAAACCAGCGGGACTACATTGAGAGCGTCATTAGAACTGCATCCCGTAAACTCGGAGTCCTGAACAGAGTGAGACGATTTTTCACGCCTGAGCAGCTCTGTCTCTTGTATAAGACACAAGTTCGCTCGTGTGTGGAATACTGCTCTCATCTCTGGGACGGTTCCGCCAAGTACCTACTCGAAGCTCTTGACAGGTTGCAGCGGCGTGCTATCTGTATTATTGGAAACCCAGAGGCAACTTTGACCCTTGAGCCTCTCCAATTGCGTAGAGACATTGCCAGGCTAAGTGTTCTCTATCGCTTCTACAATGGGGAATGCTCTGACAAGTTATTCCAGCTTATTCCACCCTCACCTTTCAACTCCCGTACCACGCGTGCTGGACTACGGCATCATCCACACACAATTCAACAATTGTTGGCCCGAACTATTGTCGTACCATCCAGACGTGGAACGCTCTTCCAGCACATGTGTTTCCTCCCTCGTATAGTCCCGGGTTCTTCAAGCGGGGCGTGAACAGGCATTTCTGCCGGCCTTCAAGGTGAGGATGGCCAGCCCAGTGATTCGTTGAATGACTGGGCTTGTCAACCTCATATCTGGACCTCACGACCGCTTTCCATCAGGTGGAGTGAGGTCAGCTTGACGGGCAATATAAAAAAAAAAGTTAATGAGGTCGCTGCAGAGTACGGTGTCACCATCTTAACACTGCCCCCTTACCATTGCGAATTAAATGCGATTGAACTAGTATGGGCACAGGTGAAGAGGTATGTCGCAACAAATAATAAAAAAAAAGTTTTAAAATGGCTGACGTTAAAAAATTGTTTAGTGACGGGCTGCAGATGGTGACACCGCAACGATGGTCAAGTTGTATTAATCATGTAATAAAAGAAGAAAATGAAATGATGCAACTTGACCACCTTTTTGATGATGTAACAGAATTTTTTATTATAAGTGTTATAGGTTCAGGAATATAATAATATCTGGGTCTCACATTGGATGGACGGTGGCCGTTTGGGGCACACTCCACCTGCCTCGCCCCCCGTCTTATTCGTGCAGCGGGTGCTCTGGGTTAGCTCCTACCATATATGCGCGGCCCAGACCAGTCATGCCGGCGACTTTACGCCGGCATTATACGTAGTATGGCGCTCTACGGGGCACCAATCACGGCAGAAGCTCTCACCGCCCACAACATCACCCTTCCGCGGGCCCCGCAAAGGGTTATGGCGGTGAGAGCCATCCGAGGAGACCGAACGATTTCAACGGGGGCTACATGCGTCTTAGCAGGCATGCCCCCGTGGGAATAAGAGGCACGAGTGCTCGCTGCTGTCTACTAGAATTGGGCAGCCGCGGCCCAAGAGGATGACCCTCTCGCAGCCCCACTCCAACGCAGACGGCCGGGGGCAAGAAGACGGCGGTTCGCCCGCCCTCCTCCTGCTCCCTGAAAGCAGCACCTGGGTGTTAGCCGGTGGCTTACCCCCTGCAAGGGGGGCCCGGGGTAATGGGTGAAATGGCTCATAACAAGCGGACCGATCACCCGGCCCACTGCCAGCGTCCCCAGTTGAAATAATAATAAATAATAATAGCCGGGGGGCTTTCATCCCATTGCACGGTGCGCCCGTCTGGGGGTGTGCCTAGTATACCAGTACGCCCCTCAGCGTGAGGAGGCTCGGCACGTAGGCCGGGCCAACCGCTGGGGCGACGTGGTAATCCGCAAGGCTCCATGTCGCCCTATTCCAAGCGGTGAGGGTGTACACGGGTGTTATTTAGTGGGTATGCCGGCGGCTCCACCGGCGGAGAATCCCACACTCCCCCACTGCCCCACCCAGGCAGTGGGATAGTGCGTAAGGCATTTCTCTCCCGGAAATGATGATTCGGAATTAAATAGTGATTAAGAAAGATTGGTTTCAGTTATTCTCCCTTGCTTTTAATTTTGCATTTTACCCATAGTAAATGTAATTAACATTTTTGGTCACCAACTACTTACCAACTTTAATGACACTTCCAACTTCAATTTCTCATAATCAAACGCTTCATACGACAACAATAAAATTCATTGAATCATAATCTTGTAACTCCATTACGTAGGATACAACACTATTTTGTTTTTTTTTAAATGTGGCAAACCACCAATCGTCACTTTAGTATTAGTCTGGCGAAGCTCAACAGCAAAAGGAAAATGTATGAAACACATTGAATAATAATTTATGGTGGTATAACCCGTCTAAGTTAAGACTAGGTACCAAACCTACATGATTTGTTTTTTCCCTTTTCCTTAATCTGTAGGTTTGTCATTATTGCCAAGTGATAAAACTGTTTCTGTAAAATTTGTTATATTTTAGTGTTTAAAGCTAGTAAAACTTTTGAATTCGGTGATTTATTTGCCAAGTATTTTGTGTTTAATCAAGATGCGAATAGTAACGTGCGGAATATGTGGTACGAGTCGTGTAGCAAATAAAAAACGAACATTTAAGGCACAATAAATTCGCGCTGGATTAAGATCCGTTATTACTTATTATAATTTGTTTTTGTTTTAAGGTCATCAGTGGTGTAGTTTATTGGGATTTTAGTACAGGTTATCGTTTAAAACATCCATAACCGTTTTACATGTGAACAAATAGTGCAGTGCCATTTTTTATCGTAAGTCATCTTTTTAAAATTCACATTTCGCTCTCTCATGTCATTGTGTTACAAAGAGTAAATTTTATCAGCATTTACAGCCCTCCATCCCTCGGCGTCTCATAGTCCTCAAAATATATTTTTTCCTATAATGTTCATTCACTTTCCAGCTGTAGGCGATGGGTGAAAGTTACTGGCAAAGAAGATTTGGCATAAGTGCCAATAGAAAAACTACACCAAGAAGGGTTTTTTGGAAAAAGAACAAATGTCATGTTTGATCAATTTTGAGCTAGGAGTGAAAAACTAGTTTCCATGATGATAGCCTAAAAATACTTTCATTACTGACTCTACAATAAATGGTTGAATAACCTTTTAGTATTAGGCGAATATTTAGTGTAGTTTACTACTGTTTAAAAGAAATAACAGCAAAAATCCTTATGACAAAGGCAGTTTTTCCAAAAATCCTACCATGAAACTGTGACATGGGTTGTTTTTCCACAGGACATAAAAAAATATTTTAGCAGCTAGGTGGAAATAAAAGTAAAGTAAAGTTTTTTAAAGATTTATTTAGGTATTTCTTAATAATAATCATATTATCCTTACTAATTATTGTTCACAAGCATCACTATTATCCTCATCATCCACCTCAATATCATTTTCAACTTCTTGACCATGAGCTCTTACTTTATATGAATATGCCAACTCATGCTGAAAGAAGCAATCACCATCATCTCGTTCTGCACGAGGTCTTCGTTGGCGAATATTTTGGTAGCTCATTAAAGCTGTGAGATGAGCATCTTGATCGTCCTTAGAATGATAACCTAAAAAAAGATGAAGAATTTCTTGTCTTTCTTCGGATGTTATTTTAGTAAAACATTGTAAACGTATACATCTGTAACAAAAGATAATTAGACTGTTAGGTAGGTAGGCACTATTAGTAGTTTCAAGTTTAGTTTAAGTATTTATCTGTCAGCTTGCTATGTTAGAATAAGATTATAAAAACGAAGTTGTTTAAGTTGGATGAAAGTAGGATATTAACTTGAGTATTTACAGCTGGATAGGTAAAAGTAATCAACAAGTAATTACCGGCAATCAGGTCCTGTAATAACACCACTTTTTGCATTCCCGACATGGTTGATATGAGGTTCACCAGTAATTTTTCGTCGGTTTATTGATTCCCTTTTTGAAGTCTTCTTGATCCTTTTCTTAGCCCACTGAATATTAGATTCGCTGTCCCTCTGGATGTTGTCCATTATGAATTTATTTCATAATAATACGATGAAAAACAAACAAACTAACACAAACCAATTAACTGGCGCACCGTGAAAAATAATCGGAGGGAAATATTGACACTGACAGCATGGAAGAACTGCCAAAGTCAAATTGACGTTTAATGACATTGGTGGTTTTTTCGTGCAGCTAGTAGACATATGTTGTTCTTCCAAACAATCTTACAAACATTTTTAGGGAATATCGTGTGACTATGGTGGTTTTTCCAGAATCCTGTAATGCCATTTTATTCTATTTATTTTTCTCTATCCAAAGACATCAAAATCACAATTTCTTTTTTTTGTGACTAAGGTTGTTTTTCCGAACAACCCTTCAATTATAGCATATTTGCAGAAAGCATTTTAGACCTAAGGATATAAAAAAGAAAAAAACTCAGCTACGGAGAAATGCTATCCTTTCCCATGTATTGAAATTACTGCCAAGCCATTAAGTGATGAAGTTTTGAGTCAATTCCCACTCCATAGAGCCATTAAATCTGTAAAAGATCAATCCTTCAGCACCTCAATGCTCAAAAGGTTCGTTGTTCTGTTTACTTTTTCTTCTTTATTTATCTGTTTTTCACTACAAATTCAAAACTAAGAAAAAAATATTAATTATAAATTTTACACTTTACAGAGCAGTCTACAATTATTTGTGAAAAGTCCATTTCCTAAGTATTAATTTGGAAAATTAAATTTTCCAAAAAACTGTTTGGGAAGCGATGATTTGATCATTTTTTTGGATGAAACGAAGGTAACCCATATCATGTTTATCATGGGCCCGATTTTAAAAAAGGGTTCAGTGATTGTATAGGTACATGCTTATGTCAAGTAAGCCTATTTTGTCCTACGTTCTTTGTCATTAATTTTTTTTTTATTAAATTTGTAATTTAACCTCTTCATCCTAAGTGAAATAGGTAGGCTCCTAAGGGTATCTTCGATCTCATTTTATCGATACCACCAAATACACAGATTCTTTGGTTAGCACAACCCTATTATGTTGGTTATGATGTTGGCAGTATAGCTTGTCATAGTTTTTGTAAGGTTGTCACTGAGTAGTCCATGCGTTTCATACATATTGCCTTTTTTTTTCTTGTTATGGGAGTCTCGTCTCTTTTAACGCTAGTTATTAGATCCTCTTTCTTTAGTATCTTTAATTAAAAATTCGACTTTAGTGTAAATAGGTACACACTTAACACTAGGCACAAAACCAGAATTTTCCTTTGTTAGGGCTTGTCTTTGAATAATTTCAATAGGTACTCGTACTTTGATTCTGTCTGTGCAATGAAACAAAATACAATCTCGTCATTAGTGCCTATTTATTTTTCGCTATCTTCTGCAGTCATTGCAAAAGTTGCGTTCAAATATGATTAACATCGCCAGTGATAGACGACTTTATTGAACTAAACACAAATACCTACGTGCTTAGCTTTGATGTGATTGCCATATTGACATGAGCTTAATTTAACATGAGCTTAATTTAACATGAGCAAACATACTACATCTGCGAAACAACTTAGCGTCATGGGTTTTTTAATTCTTCTTCATGTACTGAGGTATAGTTTTGTTCATAATTCAACTTCTGAAAAGCTTTGTCATATCTATATCTTTACTAATATTATATAGGAAAGATTTGTTTCTTTGTTTGTATTGAATAGGCTTCGAAACTATAGGACGGATTTTAAAAATTCTTTCACTATTATAAAGCTACATTATCAGCGAGTAACATTGACTGTTTTAACGGGAGTAATAGCCCATACGGGGAGCCGGTGGTGGAAAGCTACAAGTATTTGCTAACTTCAAAGTTAGGGTGAGTTGTTGACCTTTAATACAGGGTCTACTTAGGGACACGGTATCGAATAGAAAGTATTGATGCTGTACTCATGAGTAGTATCGAAAAAAAAGTATCGTACTCGTAAAAGTATCGAAACAAAAGTATCGATCCCCCAAAGTATCGATACTTTTTATAATAACTCTTTGTCTATATAAATGGACTATTTATTGGACATGGACTATATAAATCCGAATACGAATTGATCTAAGAAATGGAAGGTACCTACATATTTTAATAATAAAAAAATATGAATTGACAAATCAGCGTTTAGTTTTTTTTTTTTTAAACAATTTAAATTTCCCGCTCTTTCTCTGTGCAATCACTCAAAAATAGAAGTTCATCCAGCCGTTTTGGCGCTAATCGGCGGTAACCCTTAAGTAACTGGTAACCGTCATCATTTCACTCCATAAGTCACAAGTTAATGCCACATGAACCATAGTCAAATGAATCAATTTTCGAATGCATGACACTGTAAAAAGCATCAAATTGTGATTTAAGTGTGTCAGCATTTGGAATTTTTAATGATGGACAAGCTTGATGCATAAATTTTTTCAACGCACGCCCTTTCACAACGTCAAAAGGTCTTTTATCCACGCAGATGCTCAGAACGAATGAGTGAGTGAGTAAAAACCAACACAATAACCAATGACCAAACCATAGCCATAGAGAATGAATGATCTTCTGAATCTTGTTTTTTAAGTCTATTTGGCAACAACAACAGACATGGGAAGTAACTATCATAAAGCCTAGTTTAAAAAAATAATTCATAAGATTTGTTCGATACGATACTTGTAAAAAAGGACTCATTGAGTAAAAGTATCGAATACAAAGTATCGAGTACAAAAGTATCGGTATCGAAAGGAAATGTACTCGATACCATGGTGCGGGTGACAGTTGCGTGTATGACACGTTGACATCTGTCAGTATCACATGACTAGGGATGTGACGTTCGTTATGCAATTTATTTTTATCACTAACGATCGAAGCATAATTAATCTAGTTCTAAGAAAATATTATTTATTGCACATCAAATAAAACATGACAGGTTGGTATTACAAGATTATGGTAAAGCAATTAGGCGGTATTATTGCTTAAAAGCAATCTCTTGCAGACAACTCAAGTAAAGGAAAATGTTAGGAAGGGTAAGCAAGTGCTTAAAAATACTAAAAAAAATTGATTCACTTAAAAATAACAATAAAAAGACAAATAAATAGCAATAAAATATAGGATCCGTAACTAACATTGTTTGTTGTTGTTTTATTAAAGTTATGAACATCATTATAAAACGAAAATTATAATTTAATTGGTATTTATGTTAGGACCCCGTTATCGCGGATGCACGAATGCGTAGTTTGTATTGTTTGAACAATTATCGACTATGGTCTATGCGATATTTCAAACCTACTTAAAATATTATGTCTGATATAAATAAAAATATTTGATGGCTTTTATGTCAATATAAATATTTTATGGCTACATATCTTTGAACTCATATAAAATATGTAGAAGAGGGGCACGTGGGCGTTCGTTAGGTGTTGGGTCGTCGTCTATTATAAATCGTCGAAATAAAGAGGCGGTCTACACTCTAAAGGTTTAATCAGTTCTATTCTATAAGAATGAGAATAAAATAAGTTTATTTGGCACTAAATGCAGTATTTTTTTTTTATAGAAAATACAATAAAATAAAAGACATAAACAAAGGATTAAAACTAACTTACATTAAATTACAAGTAAGCGCCCAATAGTCCTTCGCTCAGCATTTGTCGCAGCGAGAAGCTACGGCGCTGGTTTCATGCGAATACCTTTACAAATAAAAAAAAACAAGTATGGACGGATGAGCGCTAAGCTATAGGCACAAGAACAACTTAAAACACAGTTTATCAGATACAACAAATGAAAAAAAAATTACAACTAAACTAACAAATATAAACATACTAATACAATATTAACCTACTACTTTACTTTTTGGAGATCTAATAAATAACTTTTGTACCATTTTTTAAAGGATTGGACTGAAAACGAGTTCTTTATTGGTGGGGTAATGTTGTTCCAGCACTTGGTTGAAGGGTAGCGGAAACTTACACGGAAAGCCGTCGTATTGTATTGCGGACAAATCAACAGCGGGGCAATTCTTGGCTCACGGCTACTAAAGTGCAACTTGTCGAAAAGATATGATGGCTTTCGATTTTTGATAACGCCAAAGAGCAGAGTAGCAAATAGTAGTAGTAGTATTCTGTTAACAAACAACTGAAAATAACACTCAGTAGTGCTGATTCAAACGGATTGCCTAGGAACGCGGAGCAGTCGGATAGAGGTTGGCAACAGAACCGCACTGTTCGCTGCCTCGATGGAAAGTCCCGCCAATGCCCGCCATTTGCCGCAACGCCACACGCCCGGCGCTGACAGCTGTCACTGACAGGCGACACTGACAGCGGACATTGACAGATGACAGCCGCCAACCTTAACAGCCGACGCTGCCAATCCCATTATCCGAATACCCCCAAGTCGATTACAACTTGACGTTCGTTGAGCAATCCACGACAAATTTAATAATCAAAGTCGGGTTTATGTTTTTTTTTTCGTGACAACATTTTTACTCTATGGCGCATCGGCGCGGCGGCCATTTTAATTACCCGTGCAATGCTGTCAGTACGAGTGCTAGCGCCTAGTATTTGACACGTATTTCAATTTCATTGTTTCTGTACCAAAGAAAAGAGTCTGGAGTCACAGGGTTGATTACTAGGAGATCAGAGAAAGACGTCTTCACGGTAGTACATTTATTGCGAGACAAAAACCATTTTGTATAATATACTACACCTCTCTACTTAATTTAGCAACTACAATTTATTACAACTATGAAACTTTTATTAACAGCTATTATAAAGACCTTTATCTATTTCGAACCTAATTACTGGTTTACGGATTCGCTTGGGAGGCGTTGGTGAGCGGACAGTTCGGCTGTTATCCTCCACAGGAGTCCCACCGACCACTGAGGCACCCACTTCTGAGGAGCTAGGCCGGGCCACCGGTTGCGCATCTATTATATCGCTCTCTGCTTGTGCCGCTTCCGCGGCCACCACCTCGTCACTCGGACAAGGCACGCACGATAGTCTCGATCTACGTCTGATTTGATCTGTGTGTTTCTGTACCGTTTGACCGTTTTCCGTACCGAGTAAGTATCTACGGGAACCTAAACCTTCAACAACCGTACCTTTCGACCATTTACTGCTACCACTAAAATCTATGGCCCATACTTCTTCCCCAGAGCAAAACGTGCGCACAGAAGACCCACCCGGTGCGTATTGAACCTGTTTCCTCTGGGCCTCATGTACAGACTGTTCTAAAGCGTGCCCACTGCGCAATAAGTCCAAGCGCGATCGCAGATTGCCGCGCTGTAACAACGTGGCGAGGCTATCCCCTGTACGACTATGTATACTATTACGATAGCTCAACAAATGTTTGTATCGCGCTATCTACATCTACAGAATCCCTATATGCCTTCTTAATGGCCCGTTTACATAGCTTAACTGCGTTCTCAGCAGCACCATTGGATGCAGGATGATATGTAGGCGAGAACGATTGTAAAATACCATTGATTTTTAGAAAGTTACTAAATTCCTGACTAGAAAATGGTGGGCCCTGATCAGAAACTACCTCGGTTGGCAATCCAAACCTAGCGAAGGTACAACGAAGTACCTTAATAACGGCAGCCGTATTAGTCCTAGGCATTTCAAAAATCTCTAGCCATTTAGTGCTTGCATCGATAAGCACCAGGAACGTTTTCCCTTTGAACGGCCCGAGGAAGTCAATATGTTTCCCATTTGGGGAGGGGCTAATAAGACCGAATTTTTACATCTTGAACGGGCCCATAGATCTCTAATAAAGGTCATGTATTTTAGATCACGAAGATTCTCTACGGATGCCCTATATCTTTCTAGTAAACTTCTCTCCATTCGAAAATTATATGTGCTTAACATAATCGTAAAGCGGCATAAATCTTTGCCGTTTAATGACTCCCTACAAAGAAAGAGGCGAAACGACATTGTTGCCCCCTCACCCCTTGTTCATACCGCATTTGCTCAAAGACAGTACCCATCTCATTCAGCTTTTATATACAACAAACTGAATAGAATTCTTAAAATATATCCTATGCCAACATATACGTGTAAAAAATCTGTAATGCATCGGTTGGTATCCCTAACTTATGACGAAGTTGAAATACTTTTGTCCAGAATAACCTAGCCAGTGACTAGAATAGTTCTGCAATAATATATATCTGTAATAACAGTGTAGGTACACTCTTTCTCTCTCATGCAAGCGCTTTTCATATACATGTATACACACACACACTCACACACACTTTCACTCTCACACACACACTTAACCAAACATAGTCATTCACACAGATAGTCTTTAATTTTTAATTATTTAGTCATAGAATAGTACTAATCTTTTGTAATTGTTAAGGGAAGAAGCGAGTCATTCCCAACACGAGTATCTCCTGATTACCCAATGGGAAGTCTCATCAATGCTCTGTATATTAGATTACTGAAATAAACGTCTTTTTACTTTTTTACTTTTTTACCTAGACCATGGTTTTGGATGATATGGCCAGGGCTGGGGCGGCGCACGCGCCGGCTTGCTCGCCTCCGCCGCGCATGTATCGCAGTGCTTGCAAGCCGCCTCCAGCTGCGCGTCGATGCCCGGCCACCACACATACGAACGCGCTAGCGATTTTGTTTTCACTATACCCATGTGACTTACGTGTAATTATTTTATTATAACTTCCTGTAACAAAGCCGGTACAACTATGCGGTACCCCCACATTATACACCCCCGATCTATGTATAACTCATTACGCCTTAGGAAGTATTGCTTAATTTCGTCTTCATCACATTTCACTGGCCAACCGGTTTGTAGATATAACCTAACTCTGCTCAAGATCTGATCCTTTGCTGTTGCACATCTAACTTCGTCATGAGTAATGGGTAAAAAGTTTTCTACAAAGTTAACGTAAGTGACTTCGTTAATAGCGGACTTTAATTGTTCCTTTACCACAGGTAAACGAGATAACGCATCTGCACAATTTTGTTTCGATGACACATATTCAATATCATAATGATATCCCGACAATAGCACCGCCCAACGCTGTAACCGCGACGCCGCCATGAGAGGTATGCCCACCTTATCCCCGAGAATGTAAGTTAAAGGCTTATGATCCGTCCTAAGGGTAAACTTACGACCATATAAATATTGGTGAAACTTACGAACATCAAAGACAATACCGAGGGCCTCCCTGTCAATCTGTGAGTACATGCGCTCCGCCTTGGTGAGTGACCGCGACGCATAGGCGATGGGGCACTCGCCCTCCGGCGTCACGTGCGAGATGACTGCCCCCACGCCCACGCTGCTGGCGTCCGCAGTTAGCACTAGCGGCAGCGCCGGCGAGTAATGCACTAACACTTCGCTTGAACTGAGTGAACCTTTGATCCTAGAGAAAGCTTCCTGACTTTCCTTACTCCAATTAAATGGAACACCTATCTACTTGTAACAGTTTGTACAATGGGGCTAAAATTGTGCTAACCTTTTTTACAAATTTCCCATAATACATAATCATTCCAATAAATGCCCTTAACTCAGATACATTAGTAGGTGGTGGCGTATTTACTATCGCTATGATCTTATCTGGGCACGTATGAACACCCTATTTGCTAATAACATGGCCAAGATACGTTATAGACTTACAAAAAATTCACATTTTTCTTTTTTTACTTTTAAGCTTGTGAAAGGTCAATTTTGGAAAAGTTTTCACCCCCATTAATTAACAAATCCTCTACTCTCGGTAACGGATAACGGTCAATTTCGATTACTTTATTCAAAGTTATTTTATAATCAGCGCATATCCTAATGTTACAGTCTTTCTTCATAACCGGTACTATCGGCGTGGCCCAATCAGAGCGCTCAACTGGTGTGAGGATGCCGTCGCTGACCTGCTGGTGGAGCGCGCGCTCCACAGGCTCGCGGAGCGCGTACGCAAGCGGTTGCGCGCGCATGAACACCGGCCGCGCGCCCTCCCGCAAGTGGATGCTCACCCTTCCACCAGTAAAGCATCCCAAGCTATCCGCAAACACCTTACAATATCTGGAACTAAACCTGCTTCACCCACTAAATTTAAATGCGTAGTGCAAAATGGTTTACTTGGGATCGTTATGTCGAGTTCAAAAATCCACTGTCGACCTATTATCACGGTTTTTCCATTTTCTATGACATATAAATCCAAATGTTTACATTTATCCCTATATTTTACAACCGGACGTATAAGACCGACCGGCTTTACTAACTCGCCAGTATAGTACCTTAGCAATAACGGGCATTTTTGAAGTTGGTAAGTAGTAAGTAAGGTAAGTATGGTTACTAATACATGACACTGCACTGCCCGTATCACATTCCATTTTAATATTTTTGCTGTCTACATTCATTGTTAAAACTATCGGCTTACATTGCATAACACTCAGCTGATTTAAACAAGTGATATTATTTACCTCCTCGCTTCCGTCACTGTAACTGTCCTCTGTCATAAACACTGGCGATGCTTTCGCCACTTCCACACAATGTTGCTGGCTCTGGTTTGGGCACACATGCCTCAGGTGACCCTGGCGGTTGCATATCCTGCAGGTGTAGCTCGTGAACCTACAACGGTTGACATCATGTGCGCCTCCACAGGCTGTACACTGGCGGTCGCTCCTCCACGCCTGGCGGCCTGCAGGCCCCTGGTTCTTGCCGCCGCCCCGGGCTACTCGCGGATTTGTGCCCAGCACCCGCTTCGCTCCCGCCATGGCCTGACACTCCACAGCGTTACTCGCTCTCGTGACCTCTGCGCGACCTTCGACCACGGCCGCATCCTTCTCTGCTGCTTCCATGCTCACAGCCAAATTATACGTCCTGACGTAGTCCAGCTTGTCGTCTGCAAACAGACGTTGTCTAATGGTCTCGCTCGTAATGCCACATACCAACTGATCTCTTAGGCTGTCTTGTAACCACTGGCCAAATTCACAGTATTTCGTCATTTTTTTCAACGCAGCTGCATATTCCGCTATAGATTCTCCAGCATCTTGTTTCCCATGTCGAAATTCATATCGCTCTGCCAAAACACTCGGCTTCGGTTGCAGGTGACGTTCGAGAACATTCGACAACTGCTCGAACGTTTTAGCCGTTGGTTTCTCTGGCGTACACAAGTTCACTAATTACTCATAGCAATCTGTCCCCATCACCGTTATTAAGGTAGGTACATGTAGTTCACTGGGTATTTTATTAGCTATGAAGTACTGTTCTAAACGTTCCACGTATAACGCCCAGTTGTCCGACTGAACGTTAAATTCAGCAATTCTCCCGATCGACATTATTTTAAGTGCCGTAATTCACTTTAGCCGCCTTATCACACACGCAATAGGTTCAGAATCGACGCCACTAAAGAGTTTGGAGTCACAGGGTTGATTACTAGGAGATCAGAGAAAGACGTCTTCACGGTAGTACATTTATTGCGAGACAGAAACCATCGCCATTCAGAACATTCTAGTAACACGGAATATATGTATACCCACATTTTGTATAATATATTACAGTTTTCATTTTCGTTTAATTGTTATTTGTTATAGTTTGTTGAGTTTGTTGTTTCATTTGTTAAAGTCTGTTGTTTTTACCATGCCTAAGCATACAAAAAAACTGTTTTGGGTAATCAGGCCAGGGCTTGTTGTTCGCTTCCGAGACTACTTTGAAAGAGAACATCAAAATAATGGACCGTTGTTACCAATTAATCGAATTGTAGAACGAGTAGCCGAAGCTCTTGATATTGGCCGCAATACTGTTTCGCGTATAACACGTGAGACAATTACCCAAGATAGGATGTCTGAAAATAAATTATCGACACCCAACAAAAAGCGGACCAGGATAAGGATGCTATTAGAAATCATATTTATAATTATTATAGAAGAATGGATCTCCCCACATTGCTCAAGTTTCTAAAATCATTAAGAGAAGCTGACTTGTTCAAAGGAGGTATTACTTCGTTGCGGCAAGTTATAAAAGATATTGGCTTTGTTTACAAAAAAGTTAACAAAAGGAATATTTTTATAGAGAGGACTGAAATTGCCTTAGCCAGATGTACGTTTTTGAGGAAGGCCATAAACATAAGTGATTGGAGCAAAGTGGTCTATTTCGATGAAACGTGGCTAAACACCAACCATTCAGAAAGTAAAAGTTGGACCGACGATACGGCACAATCGTGTACCAAAGTGCCGGAGGGCAAAGGTGAACGCCTTATTATTTGTCACGCCAGTACAGCAAGTGGATTCGTCCCTAATTGTTTGCTGGCTTTTAAGTCCAAAAACGGAATATCATGAGGAGATGAACTACGAAAAATTTAAAGATTGGGTCATAGGTCTATTAAATAATTTAATAGAGCCTATGACCATAATAATGGACGACGCACCCTACAAGTTAATAAATCGCCAAACCAAGCCAACCGCAATAGCGAGTTGGTGAAGTGGCTAAATGAAAACGGAGTTACAGCAGATATTAAAATGTTAAAGAGGGAGCTTATTGCCTTAGTCCGGCGACATAAGCCAATAACACCTACCTATGCTCTGGACGAGATGGCAAAAGAAAAATGCCACGAGGTCCTTCGACTACCTCCCTACCACTGCCAGTATAACGCCATTGAACTTATTTTGGCCCAAACAAAAGATATGCTTTTAATTTCAATTCCCATTTTGAAGCTTCATGAAAAAACAGCTTTCCGAAAGTAGCATGTAGTTTAAAAACATTACCAGATACTAGATTAGATTATACGTATTTCAAATGTGTTTTTTAGCATAATCTATGAAATAAATGATTATTTAATTGAATTATTGATTGAATTAAAATACTTCTTTTCATAACTTCGTTTATTTTTAGGTTACGCCGCAAAAAAATAATACACACAACAACATGGTCTAGGGATATATAAAACTTTTTTAAATAACTTAAAAAGTACTGGCCTTACAAAAAAACTATTAATGACGAAGTTCCTTTTTTAAATTCAAATTTGTATAAAAAAAGTTTTGTTTTAAGATAATAATAATAATAATAAAAAAAAAAAAAAAAAAAAGCTCTTTGACAACAGATGTCTTTTCGTAATCATATTTTATAATTTATTTTTTTTAGTTACTTTTCCACCGATATTACAGTAATTTCATCATTAAAACAGTGAAAAGCTAGTGCAAAGTCAATTCAAAGAATATTCAAGACAATTTCAGCCAACATTTATAAGTTCAAAACTACAACATAAATATGACAAGCGTGACAACTGTCACAATGGCCACAGAAATATTTACGATACATACTATAAAATTATGATTACAAGAGCAAAGGCAAGAGCGGCCAATGTAAGCGCACGACCAACACCACCGCCCGCTCCGTCGCCCAGCTCGTCGTCGGTGGAGGAGTTTGTTACTCCTCCTGATACCGCAGCGAGCTCAAGTTCCAGCGATGAGAGCGGGCCACCGCCGCCACGACCGCCGCGACCACCTGCGCGACGTGGACGACGACCGCTGCCGGCACGCTTGGGGCCTGTGGGGCAATCTGCCCCGCGCGGGGCCCCCGCTACCGGTGGTGTAGTGCGCCGCATGCGATGGACATACGACATGAATGTCAACTGCATGCGCGCCTATTACGGGGCTACAGAGGGAGGAACCAACCTGTCTGCGTATCGTGACCGGATGATGCCTCTGTTTCAGGCCCTTGACCCAACCGTGGCTGTTTCCGCCCAACGTCTGTCGGATCAAGCGCGGGCGATTCAGCGTCTCCAGATGCTGGATCAGCCTACGCTTGATCGGCTTCGCCTGGAGGCGCTTCAAGTTCGCGCGACTTCTTCCTCGACACGGGACCCGTCCGGCGCGCTGTCACTTCCGAGTCCGGTTACAGACTCGGTTCTGGTAGCGCCACGGATGGATCCAGATGCCGATGGAGTGGCCAGTGCAAACGCAAGCGTAAGTACCCAGGCCAAAGAGCAACTGAGGAGGGCTTTGGAGGATGCGATTTCGGAATATCGCTCCACACGAGTCTCTAGGCCGCGGTTACCACGTTTGCCTACTAATAGACGCAACCTAGCGTTAATGGGGGCCCTGGACGCTTTACTAGCTCCGTTCATTCGGACTAGTGAAGATTTAGTTGATACTCACTCGATTCTGTACTGCGGGGCCATTGCGGCATGCCGTGTTGCTCGTGTCAAGTTTCCGAACTCTGACCGTGCAGTGCGACCTGCCGCAAATGTACCCGCATGGCAAATGCGAATCGAACGGCGTATCAACACGTTTAGGACCCTCATTGCAAAGCTGGTCTGCTTCAGCCGGGGGAACCATCGCCCTCGGGTTATGCGTTACGTGAACCAAGCCTTTGCTGAGACGGGTATTAGGCCCGAACAGTATATGGCTTGTGTCAAAGAACGCATTGACTTTCTGAAGCAGAAGGTCTATGCGTGGGCAAACCGTATCCGTCGCTACAGAGAACGTGTGGACAGATATTTACAAAATCGCCTTTTCCAAAGTGACCAAATAAAGGTGTACCGAAACTGGAAAGAGACTAACCAACGTGAGAACGACGGTCAGCGACCGGATGCAAGTGTCATGATTGACTTCTGGCGCAGTATCTGGTCGATGCCTGTCGAGCACACGGAGGGTGACTGGATGCGTACTGTCGAGCATGAATGCGAATCCATCGAAACCATGGAGTCAGTAAGTATTGACTCCGAAGACGTTAGTTGTGCAATTCAGACGGCTCAGAACTGGAAAAGTCCTGGCCCGGATGGATTGCACAACTTCTGGATTAAGTGGTTTCGATGCTCGCATTCATGCTTGGCAGTGCAGTTCCAGGAATCCATCGAGGTTGGTTCTCTCCCTAGTTTCCTGACTTCTGGTGTCACTTTCCTTTTATACAAGTCAGGTAGTACCTCGGAAGCAAAAAACTATAGACCCATCACGTGCTTACCTACCATCTACAAGCTCCTTACGTCCATTCTAGCAAAAAAAATTAACTCGCATATCGTTGCGAACAATGTTTTGGCCCCTGCTCAGAATGGATGTAGGGTTGGGTCCCGAGGTACTAAAGAACTCCTCCTCATAGACACGACTATTTGCCAACAAGTCCGGCGGAATCGGAAAGCTCTTTCAACTGCCTGGATTGACTATAAGAAGGCCTATGATTCGGTGCCCCATTCATGGCTCAGGAGGATCTTAGAGCTGTATAAAATTTATACAACTTTGAGATCTTTCTTGAGCACATGCATGGGGCAGTGGATCACAGTCCTTCGTCAACCAGGTGGTGGAAATGGCTCCCCTGATCCGCAGGACTTCATAAGGATAGAGCGAGGTATTTTCCAGGGCGATAGTTTGAGTCCTTTGTGGTTTTGTTTAGCTTTGAATCCTCTTAGTACCTTACTAAAGGATTCAAAGCTAGGCTATCGGCTTCGCAGGGGGGGTGAGTTCATCTCTCATTTGTTGTACATGGATGACCTGAAGCTGTTTGCGCCAAGACCCCAGGTATTGATGGAACTGTTAAAAATCACTGAGATTTTTAGCAATGCCATCAAGATGGAGTTTGGTGTAGACAAGTGTGCGGTCATGCATGTACAAGAAGGGAGGGTTGTAGATTCACCGAATTTACAGCTCTCTGAGACGATGACAATCAGATCCCTCTCTGAAGCTGAAACCTACAAATATCTTGGTATGTCAGAGTCATTGGGTATATCAGTAGGAGACGTCAAGCAATCGGTGAAGGAATGCTTCTTTAGTCGCCTTACAAAGGTACTTAAGAGTTCTTTGTCGGGTGGCAATCGGGTGCGCGCCTTCAACGGTTGGGTGATGCCCTTATTGATATACTCCTTTGGCATACTGAGATGGACTCAAACTGAGCTGGGTGCTCTGGATACACGAGTCCGAAAACTGCTCACAACGCATCGCATGCTACATCCACGCTCGTCTGTTATGAGATTGTACATCCCACGGAAGGTGGGGGGTCGTGGCTTCTTAAATGCCAAGGACCTTCACAACCGTGAGGTGTGCAATCTCAGGAGGTTTTTCCTCAACAACGAGTGTGGGATTCATCGCGACGTTGTGGCAGTTGACAAGGGGCTCACGCTGCTCTCCTTGGCAAACGAGAACTGGCGTCAACTACCGATGCTAACCACCGACGACCGCAAGGAAATATGGAAGAGCAAGGAGCTGCATGGTAGGTTCTATCGGGCCTTAACAGGGCCCGATGTGGACATCTCCGCATCGGTGAACTGGCTACGCTTCGGGGACCTCTTTGGGGAAACCGAGGGTTTTGTCTGTGCAATTGCTGATGAAGTTATCAAGGTGAATAACTACCGGAAATACATCATGAAGGACGGTACGGTTGACATTTGTCGGGCATGCCGCCGTCCTGGCGAGTCTATTCGCCACGTTATTTCCGGTTGTTCTCACCTTGCTAACGGAGAGTACTTGCACAGACACAACCTAGTAGCCAGGATCATCCACCAGCAACTTGCTCTTCGATATGGCCTTGTCGAGTCGGAGGTACCGTACTATAAGTACGCACCGGTACCAGTTCTCGAAAATAGTCGTGCATTGCTCTATTGGGATCGCTCTATCATCACGGACAGGACTATTGTAGCCAATAAGCCTGATATCGTGCTGGTAGACCGATCCCAACGCCAGGCAGTGCTCGTCGATATCACCATTCCACATGACGATAACCTCGTAAAAGCTGAGAAGGACAAACTCAGCAAGTACCTTGACTTGGCTCACGAGGTGACCGCCATGTGGAATGTTGATTCGACGATTATTGTCCCGATAGTCGTGTCGGCAAACGGCTTAATAGCGAAGAGCCTCGACCAACACCTCGAGAGGCTCTCGCTCAGCGGTTGGATCAAGGGTCAGATGCAGAAGGCGGTACTCCTGGACACGGCTCGCATTGTCAGGAGGTTCCTCTCTCTGCAGCCCTAACCACCGGTAGTCTGGGCCTTGCCTGCCCTGCTGCCGGCGGCACCCTAGGTTAAGGTTTTTATAGTATTTTTATAAATCATTGTTTTATAACTTTAATTTAGGCTTAGGTTTTATAATTGTGATTATGTATTTTGTTTTTATAATTATAATTCTTAAGTCGTTTTATTGTTGTAAATCTTTGTTTTTATAAGAATACTGTACAAATTTTATACCTAAGTTTTATGCTAAATAAAGAGAATAATAATAATAATAAAAGCATTTATTTCTCCTTCACAATTATAGCTTACACTTCTAGGTCTAGCTTACATTTCACATTAAAAAATGATGAGCTATAATGTGAGAGACTGGTATCCGCACTAGGTTAGAAACCTGTTTTACAGATTACCAGGCTCTCGCCTCTTAGCTTCACATAGGGATATTACGAGTAATTTGCTTTTTTTCAATAAAACATATTTGAATTTTAAATCACTCAAGTTAAACATAGGTTATTTTAGTCAGGCAAGGAAGTTAATGTGTGCGGGTGTGTGTGTGTGTATGTCTTTGTATTGTTGTGTGTGTGCGTGTCTTTGTGTTGGTGGGTGTGTATGGACTTGTATTGACGTGTGTGTCTATGTGCGTCTGTGTGTGTATGTCCGTGTGTTTGTTTGTGATTAGATTAGGTGTGTGTTTGAGGGTGTGCATGTGTTTAATTGTGATAAGTTCTCTACAGTTTGTGAACGAGTTTTTTAAGTGTGCAAGGAAGCATAAGCTTTGTAAACTTGAAGTAACTAAGATGGTAAAATTAATAATTTTTCTGTTTCGTCATAAGTTAGGATCTGAAGCCAGTCTGACACTTTTTTCCTACACTGCTCTCTGGGTAGTGAATAGATGGACAGAATTGAATTTATTTTATTATAAAGAAATGGGCCGAGGAAAAAGCAGAAATTTTCCGCCAGACCGGTTTTGTGTGCGTGCAAGATGAAATTCGCATTCATTGAATTTCTTCCAAAGAAGTAAATCTTCACGAACTTCTTACTTGATTAAAACTCCATAAATTTCTATAAATCTTTGTCAAGCGCATCTCCGGTGTTCATTTAATCATGCCACGTAGACACTTGACCAGGAACGAAATGTTAAGAGCAGTGGGGCATGATTCAAGCTGGCGCTACCCAAATTGCGGTTTCTGAAGCCATGAGGACCAGTCAGAGCGTTATATCCAGGCTTCGGTCACGTTATCGTTTCACGGGGGTAGTGGTGGAACGGCACCGAGGACCTCAACGCATTACAACACATGTACAGGACCGATTCATAGTAAATGCTGCACGAAGTCAACCAAATGTAACGGCGATGCAATTGGTTCAAAGGCCTCAGAGAGAATATGGTTTGCTGGTAAGCGGTCAAACTTTAAGAAGACGACTGCATGAAGTCAACCTATGTGCTAGTAGGCCACTTCGGGTACCAGCGCTAAGGAGAGGTAATCGAGGAAGAAGATTACAATGGGCCATTGCACACGAAAACTGGAACCTTTCTCAATGGTCACTTGTGCTTTTCACTGATGAATCCAGGTTTGGATTTTATCCTGATTCGCGAAGAGTACGCGTTTGGAGAGAACCTGGACGTTGGAATCGACTGCAGCACCCACAACAAGTTCATGCATATCAAGGTGGCACGATTATGGTTTGGGCAGGAATTCGTCTCGGCGGTAGAACGGACCTCGTTTGGATACAAGGTAATATGACTGCTCTAAAATACCGAGATGAGGTGCTAGAGCCTGTAATCTTGCCCCACAGACAGCAAATGGGACAAAATTTCCAGCTAATGCACGACAATGCCCGTCCACATGCGGCGCGTATATATAATATGCTTTTACACACACAACACTGTGTACAAATACAATAAAGTGACTTTATTAGTATTTAATCTGAAAAACTCCAACCTCACCTAAATATCTTGGACATAATATCGAAGCCCTAACTAAGCAAAGCTTTTGAGTGTTGTCAGAGACAGAGACTGATAAACGTACATACATATATCTAAATACATAGTATACATAGTATTTAGATAGACAATTTCACATCATGATGAAACAAAACAAACATAAATGTTTGACCTGGGTGGGAATTTGGTCCTATCGGTAGGATCTCTGCCATTTAACCAACGGGCCAGTCAACAGGGTAAGTTAAAAATGGTAGTTGTTAATAGGAATACTTCACTATACTGTTTCAGGTATTCTGGTTATCCTCAACGACCCTGGCTGTGGATGCCAAGTATAAACCTGAAGTCATCAGCAGTCAAGCGAGGATCAATTACTTCTGGCTTTACTTTATTTGTACCTTTTACAATAAATAGCTTATTGTTAAAATATTCACTTGTCATTTCATTTTTCACACTGTATCCCTAATAAAACTAACATCATAAAGGTGTTTGTTATAAGTTATAAAAATTCTTGGTATATTTTAAACTTTTGAAGTTGGATTATTTAAATATAACAGTTTAAGTACATATCAATTATCTGATACAAAAACAGCACAGGATTCATATCAAATAAGTGTCTTGAAATCACCTAAAAATTATGAATTCAAAAGTTGTTCTAAATTTTTTCGCCTAGCTTATTCATCCAATTTAAATAATAAAAATAAAGTAAGTGTGTAACTTGCTATTTTTAGATATCGGTATAGTATTGTAAATGCTTCAATTTTAATAAATATGAAAATGGTGTACTTATTTACCTAGAAGGAAAACAAAATGATGTCTTTATAAATTTTATATTATGGTGTTTACAAGCGAAGCAATATTGCTGAATGGTTAGAAATGGTTTCGCTAAGTTATCAAAAGAGGTGTGGAGCGTGCAGGCCGAGTTGAAGGCCCAAGAACCAGAAGTCTGAGTGAAATCCAGTTTCTTGATGGTGATGGTTCAGGAAGGGTCCGAAGAGTAGGTGAAGAAGGTGATATTTCTGCAAAAAGTAATTCAATGTGTATTAAATATTGATGTGTTTCAAGCAGTACAAGAGCTTAGGAGGTTTGTCCTGACTAGTTCAGAAGGAAGTATTTCTCGGTATACTATTGGCCAACTGTAGGTCTATGGGGTCATGAGGAACAGGGTGTAAAGTTCCTCATCCACCATTGAAAAGGGAGGATCCTCCGACCAGACGGGTGTTGTGACTGGTGGGCTACTGCCCGACGGTTGTTGTTGGGTTCTTGTATTTTAGGTTCGATCGCTCGGATAACTTTGATATCGCGATGTAGGATACGATAGTTCTTAGTTCGTATGTGGCGAGATAGATGTCGCTACATCACTCCCCTCCGAGACCGGAGGTCGATAGTGGAACGTTCCAGTGAGAGTCAGAGCCAGATGCCGCATAGTTCACGGTGAGTTGGAACTGTCTGCGGTGATGCCCCAGTGAGTCGGGGTGATGCTGCGAATGCTCCAGTGAGTCGGAGTGGTGCAGTGCTGCGTAGTGGCTGGCTGCTGCTTCGACCAGGAGAGAAGTGCATCTCTGCTTGCTGACCGGCCGAAGTGCAGTGTGCTGTGCCAAAGTCGCTGAGAAGGCTCTGTGCTGACGTTCATGCTCGGGGTCACCAGTTTGGGGAGAGAGGAACAGGGTGTACAGTTCCTCATCCACCATTGAAAAGGGAGGATTCTCTGACCAGACGGGTGTTCTGTCTGGTGGACTACTGCCCGACGGTTGTTGTCGGGTTCTTGTATTTTAGGTTCGATCGCTCGGATAACTTTGATATCGCGATGTAGGATACGATAGTTCTTAGTTCGTATGTGGCGAGATAGATGTCGCTACAGGTCCAATTAATAGTATTTTATTATTTAGCATTCACAATGCTTTCTAAAGATGGTAAAATCCTACCAGATAGCTAGTCTTAAATTGCTTATAATTAAATGAATAATAAGAAGTTTATTTACCAAGAAATCACTAGCAATGTAATAGAAATTTCCTGTTAATGTCACATTTAATAATAACACATCTACAATCTCAAAACTTAGTTTTGCCTTATCATATTCTACTTCATTTATTGGCTATGGTAGCCTCTTAAATCAAAATATAAATCATGAATGCTTGTTACCACCAAATTTCTATTTTACTTAACACAACAAGGCTTTTATTACCCGACACATTATTACAGAAAAAGTACAAATAAATACACTATGTTGTTGAGGCATAATTTAACTGTTATGTTAACTAATAATAAAGTATTAAATAATAGACCAATTTCAGTTTGTAGTTTCAGATATTTTTTAGGGGAAATTTCTAATTTATTCTTTATTAAATTTAATAAAATTTACAATTGGCAGACTTGATGCCAAAAGGCATTCTCATATAACCTATTGACAAAGCTTTCACAAAATTTACTAATTGCTGATAAATTGCAGTAGGTACTTACATTAAATTACCATCCCTTAAACAGCAATGGGGCCCATTATAAATAGCAGCCTTCCTTCCAACACTGTCAGCGTTTGGTAATAAGGTGGACCACAAATTAGTAATATAGGCAAGCTATTAGCCCTGTTGTGTTAAGGCCTATTTCTTGATTTTAGTCTTTAAATCTGTCCAGACCTGAATGCAGAGCAACAAGCAGAGTTGATTTGAACAGCGCACAAGAGTGAAACTGATGACACAACTGTGACTGAGTAAATGTTCACAGTGAAGTTTGATTAGAGGTTGGATTACACACATCCAATTGGAAGGATTAGGTATACTAAACAATAAAGGTTACATGTATCTATAAATGTCCTATTATTTATGTGACATAACCTCAATGACTTTGTAAGCGCCCTAGATATCAGATAGATAGATGAATCTTAATACAAGTGAACATTTTACTCATAGTAACTCACCTGTAACTTCCTCCGGCTAACTCGACTTTCGAATTGCCAATGCTGTTTAGGGACCGCCACAGACGGCCTGCTATCTGACGCGCCTCAGCACCGAGGCTGAGCCCTACTCAGGTGATTGCCATTTATAAATGAATCAAACACTACTATTATTTGTAAGCGTCCTTAGGGTACATTTCAGTTTGCGATATTTAGCACTATAACTCACAAAGATCATGCTTTAGTGGAATTTGTAACACTTATAGTAATTGAAAAACTAACTTGTGTTAGTTTTAAAGCTTATAAATATCATTATTCTTTTAATATTCACTGTTTATAACATTTATCAACAAACTTCCAGAGTTCATTGAAAGTTTGACAATTCCGAATTTTCGACCACAGATTACAGAAAAAATAATTCCGACCCGCGCGAACGCCCAAAAGAACGAATGACCATAGACTTAAATTACTTTTTATCGACCACAATAGTCGGCAGTGCGTTTTTGAGCAAATTGTATTTTGGCTACGAATTTTAAACGTGAACGCGCGAAAGTTTGTTTGAGTCGACAGTTTGACGTGTTGCTCTTGGCTAGGCCCCCTGAAGTCTCAAGCACCGCTGACCTACTGGAAGCTGCCGTCGTCGCCGCCCCGCGCTGTGTGAGTGAATGGGCAACCATCGCTGGCGCTAGGAGCTGGATTAGCAAAGAGCAAATCAGTGTTAAGTAAAAGTGCAAGTGAAACCGTGAGTACATTTCCTGTGTTAAAGTGTTAACTAACATTGACTTAGAAAAAATTGAAATAACCATTGACTTAAAAAAGGAAAAAAAACAGTAGATCTTGGACTTAGAACAATTCATCAAAAAGTAACGAGACGGGGAATCCACGCCGGTTTTCAAAGCGACACGATAAGCATCAAACACTTAAAAAATTTATGCAAAATTTGAACCGGACTTTAGAATTTTCGACTCTACTTTTAGAAGTCATAATACCCGAACGTCTTTACTTCATAAACTTTGTTTATTTGTCACAATGGAGAAAGCCTTGCGTGTATTGGATGACTTAGAATCACAGATCGAAAAGGGACATAAATAATACGGCTAAAAAATACTAACTTCAAAAAATCACCTAAGGAGCGCATAACTGAAAACTACGTTAAAGGAAGACTGGACATTCTGGAAAAACAGTATCAAGATTTTGTCAAAACATGAAAACCTAGTTGCAGACTATAATACTGAAGATTAAAATGATTCAAGATACATGCGAAATGAAGTATTTGAAAATGTTTTCGAGACGTTTTTAACTTATAAGGTTGAACTTCAGAATGTACTTTCAAAATTCGATGCGAAGAAGGTGGGCGATTGTTTACCCGACAGTAAAGTTAATGAGGGCTCGAAGGGGGAGTCAGTTTTGCAATTACCCAAAATTAAACTTCCTACCTTCAGCGGAAAATATGTCGAATGGACGTCGTTCGCGATTTATTTACTTCGCTTGTACATCAAAACACGTCACTTGACCACGTGCAGAAATTGTATTATTTAAAAACACAATTGTCAGGCGAAGCGGAGCAACTCATACGCCATGTACCAATTAACTACGCAGACTAATTATGTAAAATGTTGGAACATGTTAAAAGATAGATACAATAATAAAAGATACATATCATTTTGTATTCTTAAACGTCTGTTTAGTCAACGTAATACTGTGCACGAATCTTCTAGCGCCCTTAAAGAAATGTTAGATGTAACTACCGATTGTTTGCATGAATTGTCAAATTTAGGTATCGACGTCAGCTACTGGGACGTTATTGTAATATACGTAGTAAGTATGAAGTTGGACGCTGAGTCGCGCAAGCAGTGGGAGTTACAGGTTAGTAACACTTCCAATGATTTACCTACACTAACGCAATTCAAAGATTTCTTAGGTACTCGTTTTCGTGCTTTGGAGTTTATCGAACCTAAATCTAAACCCAAGGCCTCTCCTTATGTTGTTTCAAATCCAAAGGCTTTGCATACAACCACTAATATTTCATGTCCACATTGTTCTGAGGAACACAAGTTTTACAATTGCAAGAAGTTCGCTAATGAGGATGTTGATAAACGTCGTAGCATTGTCCACTCGTTAGGGCTATGTTTCAACTGCCTCGGGTACAACCATTCAAACAAGGCTTGTCGCGTATTCACCAAATGCCGTATTTGCAAACGCAAACACCACAGCTTATTGCATCCCAAAAGCCACTCTGACACAGCAGCGACTACTTCAACTGCTGAAAACAAATCCGCCGATGTCGTGTCAGAAGGCGAGGCCATTACTAATATTGCCGCCCATTTTTCTAAAGGTACACAGTCCACCAACAAGTTTTATTAGCCACAGCCCTTATTAAGGCTGAAGCGAAAGATGGGTCGTCTCAAGTTTTGAGAGCATTGTTGGATCAGGGATCCCAGGCTTCATTTATATTAGAAGCTGCCGTTCAGTTGCTACGGCTAAAAAAGACAACTACTAAAAGCGCTATATCAGGTTTAGGTGGGGGACAAGGTGATCTTACCTCTAAATATACAGTAATGCTCAATGTTCAGTCACGTTGTGATCCTTACCTTCTCCATTCAGGTCAGAGCCCATGTGCTCGGGACTCATACGTCAGTTTTACCTGAAAGGAAATTCGCGTTAGTAGATTGGCCTGAGATTTCTAATATTGAATTAGCTGATCCAAATTTTAATTCCCCTAGCAAAATCGACATTTTGCTAGGAGCCGAGATTTATTGTCATATTTTAAAAGAAGGGCTAATTAAAGCCCCTAAATGCACGCCTATTGCCCAGGACACTTACCTTGGATGTATTATTTCTGGAACGATTCAAGACTTACGACAGGAGTGTCATCACAACGTTATCGTCAGCATGCACACACAGGTTGAAGAAAATGACTTGCTGAAAAGAATATGGGAGCTGAAACCAGAACCTGTTTCGCTCAAGAAACTTCTAACGCAAGAAGAACAAGCATGTGAAGACTATTACGCAGCTACCTCTCGAAGAGAGGAGTCTGGTCGATACGTAGTGAATCTTCCTTTCCGAAGCGCTGATCCTCCATGTAAGTATGGAAATTCAAAGAACATCGCCGTGAAGAGATTTCAAGGTCTTAAACGAAAGTTTTCCAAGCACCCTGAGATGAGGTGATTAATGAGTATTTAACACTTGGACATATGGAAAAGATTACAGATGAAAATGAAAGAAATAAACCTGATGCCGTCTACCTGCCACATCGCGCAGTGATTAGGGAGGATAAAAGCACTACCAAATTAAGGTTGGTGTTTGATGCATCGTGCAAGGGAACGAATGGCGTTTCCTTGAACGATACCTTGATGGTAGGACCTACTCTGCAGGCGGATTTACGACACATTATTATGAAGTGGCGTATTCATCCTATATGCCTAGCCGCTGATGTCATTAAAATGTTTAGACAGGTACTAGTTGCTGGGGAACACGTCGAGTTCCAAAGAATTGTGTGGAGAGATACGACCGAAGATGAGATCGGAGATTACCGCATTTTAGTTGTCTCTTTCGGAACCGGCTGTGCACCGTACTTAGCGGTCAAAACAATGCAACAAACTGCTTGTGATGAAGGTCATAAATATCCATTGGCCGCTGAGAGGGTGAATTTAGATTTGTACATTGATGACGTCATGACAGGCTGTCAATCTGAAACTGAAGCAATCGAAGTTTACAAGCAATTAAATCAACTACTCGCAGAGGGTGGTTTCAAGTTACAGAAATGGACAAGTAATTCTGACAAGCTTTTAGAAGTTTTCAAAGAAGATGCAGGAAGAGATGTAGAAATTAAACAAGATCAAGTAACAAAGGTTTTAGGACTTACCTGGAATAGAACCACGGACGAATTTGACTACTCAGTGAAGCTGCCTACGCGCACCCCCACATCCGCACCTGAAACAAAAAGAAAAATTATTTCCGAGATATCACGTTTATTTGACCTACTAGGTTGGATTGCACTACGCATAGTCACCTCAAAGGTCTTCATCCAACGACTGTGGATAGCTGGTATGGGTTGGGATGATGAGCTGCCGCCGGATTCTGAAGTGTGAAGTGAGTGGGAATCATATCGCAGTGAATTGATCAAATTAATAAAATTTCACATACCAAGATGGATAAACACCACGAAGAACGACGCCAGAGTTGAACTGCATGAATTTAGCGATGCTTCCAATATCGCGTACGCTGCCGTCGTCTACATTCGTGTCGTCGATCCATTAGGTAATGTTCAAACCCACATAATTACCGCTAAGTCCAAAGTGGCACCAATAAAACAAGTCTCGATTCCGCGACTCGAGTTGTGTGGAGCTGTCGTTGTGAGTCACTTGCTGGTAGAGGTAGCCGAAGTGCTGGGAGTACCAAGATCCCACTTACACGCGTGGACTGACTACAGTTGTGTTGGCGTGGCTAAGCGATCACCCAAGTCGGTGGAAGACGTTTGTTGCCAACCGCACGTCGGAAATCCTTAGTCTTCTGGATAATTCACAATGGTCTCATGTTCAGTCAAAGGACAACCCTGCTGATATCGCGTCGCGGGGCGTAACTCCAACTGAACTCTTGCGTAATCCACTTTGGTTACAAGGGCCAAGTTGGATGCGCAACGACTCCTTGAATTATGGCAGACCTAGTTCTACAAACCACAACGACGACGAAAGAACAGTTCACGTCCTTGCGACAGCGATAACTCCCGAAGACGACGACGATTGGTTGTGGGACAGATTTTCTTCGTTACGAAAAATGGTCAGGGTAATCGCTCTTTGCAAAGGATTTATTAAAAGATGTCGCGAGCCTAAAGTCAAGGTACTACCTTATCTTCCTGTTTCCGAAATAAGGGATTCATTGAATCTGTGTATCCTGAAATATCAGAAAACTTGGTTCCACGATGACATCCGAATGCTTCGTTCAAGGGGAGCGGTGAGTAAGAATAGTCCTCTCTGTTCTCTCTCCCCCTTCCTTGACGACGATGGAATTTTGAGAGTTGGTGGGAGAATTCGTCACTCCGAGTTGCCACCTGAAAGCAAGCATCCTATTGTTGTTCCTAACAAATCGAGGTTGGCTAAACTTTTAGTAGCCGATGCTCACGAACGAACGTTTCATGGAGGGCAACAATTGATGCTCCGTTTCTTGCAGTCGAGATATTGGATATTGAGAGCAAAGAGTTTGATTAGAGCGCATATTCACGACTGCGTTCCTTGCATTCGTTATGCAGGCGTTTCTCGCAATGCATTGATGGGAGAACTACCTTCATGTAGGGTCACACCTAGCAAACCGTTTTTAAACTCGGGTGTGGATTTCGCAGGCCCCATAAATATGCGAGTATCAAAGGGTCGAGGGCACAGATCATACAAAGGGTACATCTGCTTATTCGTGTGTATGACTACCCGAGCCGTACATATTGAAGCAGTCTCGGATTTGACATCAGCAGGGTTTCTTGCTGCATTCAAAAGATTTGTCGCCAGACGTGGCCATTGTAGTCACCTCTGGAGCGACAATGGTACAAATTTTGTGGGCGCTTCCCGTGAGCTGCGGTGTCTGTTCGGTGATGAGAGAAGTAAGGTCGCTCTTGAAATAGCAGATGCTCTAGCCGACAATAACACGGACTGGCATTTCATCCCTCCTCACTCTCCAAATTTTGGAGGGCTATGGGAGGCAGGGATCAAAAGCATAAAGCACCATTTCAAACGCGTGATTGGTGATAGCACTCTTACCTTTGAAGAGATAAGCACAGTTTTCTATCAAATAGAAGCCTGTCTTAATTCAAGACCCCTATCTGTGGCAAGTTCTGAACCAGATATAACTCCTCTTACACTTGGACATTTTCTATTTGGGCAACCACTTGTGTTGCCTCCAGACTACAACTTCGAACAACATGTTCATCTTAGCACCTTATGACGCTGGCAATTGACGCAAAGGATGGTGCAATGTTTTTGGCGACGGTGGTCGGCTGAATATTTGACAAACTTTTTTCAACGACATAAATAGTCTGTACGTACACCTGGTTTCAAATTAGAAGACATAGTCTTAATTAAAGAGGATAATTTACCTCCGGCTAAGTGGTTGTATGGAAAGGTCGTCGAATTGCATCCGGGTAGAGACAACATTACACGCGTAGTATCTCTTCGCTGTAAAAATTCAGTCATCAAGCGTCCAACTTCGAAGTTGTGTCTTTTGCCTACAGCTGATTGTTAAGTTTGTTAAGATATATCTACATAATTTAGATATGTTAATTTTAGTATTTTGTGTTAAGAGTTCACATTTATTCCGTAACCAAATGTCATTTGTTAAACAATTGTTAAATATGTCTTAAGTCTATTTACTTTTGTTGTGATTACCTTTTGGAAGCCCACTTATAGGATTGGTTGTGTCTTGTAATTTATAGCTCCTTTCCTCATGGTGGGCGGATTGTAAAGACTAGTCTTTGGTGGGCGGAATGTTAAGCCTGATATATAATAGGTAACACATATATAAATATATAAACATACTATAAATAAATAATGTAATTAAAATGCTTGTAGCAAGAAATAATTTTGGTAACATTTCATTTACAACACAAGTTAGTGCCTATATTTGCCAATAGATGGCGTTGTACGTTTTTAAATCGCGCAAGCGTTATGTTTTTCTGATTGTTTAAGTAATTTTGGTCATACATACTAAACTTACGTTCTGAGTTTGGAGTTTTATTAGATTTCATCTCACGGATTTTGGGATCCTGTACCGAACTTGTACAGTCGCCCTCCAACAGAAATACACAACTCGCATCTGCGCAAAAAATGTTTTTTAATTCTCTAAAAGCTAAGCTTGACGATTGCTTCTCATAGCATTTTCCGCTTCGCGGATTTTCGCTCTAAGTTCATCTTCACTGAAAGCTTCTCTGGCGTAAGTTATTTCTTTAAAGTAACCCCAGATAAAAAAATCGATGGGGTTGAGATCAGGCGAGCATGGTGGTAGCCAGTTAATTGGTCCTCGTCGTCCTATCCATCTGTCAGGGTACATGTCATTAAAATAGTTGCGCACTTGTGTCACGTATTGACAAGGTCTACCCTCGTTCTGGAAAATCATTGTTCATCGTAATTGCAGGTTCACATCCCCCAGTAAAATTAGCAGATCGTTATCAAAAAAATTTTGGTAAGTGTTTCCATCAAGTCTGGATGGCAGTTCGAATGGCCCAATAAATTTTCCATCCAAGATACCAGACCACATGTTGACGCTGAAGCGATGTTGTAATGATGAAGCTCTTGCAGCATGAGGATTTTCGATCGTCCAAATGTGATAATTATGGATGTGAAAAACTCCGGTTCCCTCGAATCGTGACTCATCCGTCCATAAAATTTTATTAAAAAATCCAGGGTCTTCTAGCTGTTTTCTTAACATTGTTTCACAAAACTCGACCCTTAATGCATAATCCGTAGGCTGCAAGGCTTGCACTTTTTGGATGTGGTAAGCATGAAAGGATTCCTCATGCAAAATGTCTTGGATCGACGATCTGGGAATACCAAGGTTACGAGCCAGTGCTTCGTACTTGTAGTCCTATTCCGTTGTGTCTCTTCTAGCACTATTTCTCTCCGCTCCGGATCAACTCTGAGAACTCCTTCACCACCACGTTGACCAGTGATGCGGCCAGCCAGTAACGAATTGTGAGTGTTAATGAATACACGATAATCAGGGTAATGATCAGGTTGATCTCCTGCGTTGAAGTCGTTCTCTGTAGAGTCTTGCTGCTTCGTGGCCGTTGCCCTGTACAACACCGTAGAAATAATGCATTTCTGCATATTCACTCAAAGTGTAGGCCATCACTAACACTTTTTAGTCACAACAGTCCAAATCGATAGGTAAAACGGAGTTCAATAAGTAACAAGCAGGGGTCGAACAAGTAGGCAACAGCAGTATCACGGTTGGAAAAGCAAAGTAGTCGATTAAAATGGCGAAATAAGACGAGTAGCAGTTAACACAATGTGAGAACGACTGAGGTTAGGACATGTGGTTACGTATTGCTTGTGATAACCCAGGTAGCCACCCCTATCTATCACTAAAACCATTTGGGCTATTGTTCTAACTAGAGTATAATTTTGTAAGGCAAAATCATCATAACGCCGAATTTTTATATCCATACAAAAGGCCGAAATTTCATACGCAGAAACTTTACATGCAGAATCATCCTTAGGCATACTTTTCTTATGAATAATACTAGAATAGCAGAATGATCTTAACTCATAAAAGTTTACATTCAGAGTCATCTTCATGCATACATTTCTCGTTCTGCATGCAAGCAAGCATGCAGCAAGCATTGTTTCTGTCACGGCTCCGGCGCTGCAAGGCTCCGGCGGTCCCACGCGAGCTTATCGTCGCAGATGGTTTACTTTCAAACTACCTGCTCCTCAGCTCGCGGGCCGCCTCGCCCCTCCGCGCCTACGCGGGCTTGAATTACACTCCTAGGGGAAGGGCAGACTAGTATCACGGCGAAGGATCACGGTCAGTTCGGTTTAACATACTATTATTATAGCTACATAGCAGCAGAATTTCCAAAAGAAATTCTACTGCCTTCAAAGTATGACAAGACTACGTGAAGTCGGTTTTGCAGCGGTTCGTTTCTGTCACGTCAGTTTTGTAGTACAAATATTTTTTGGACTATTTTTATTCCCAACGAAATTCTGCTGCCTCCATAGTAGGCCAAGTGAAATTCTACCAAATAATCGTTCGACTAAATAGACGTTATGTTAAACGAAAGTATGCGAAATGAAAATATGCTAAAGGAGATTATGCCAAATAAAATTCTGCCCCGTGATAAGTATGCCTTCGGAAATTCGGCTATAATAACATTCGGCGAAACGATGATGATGCATAATTTTTTTTATGCGTTTAAAATATTCAGCTAAACAAAAATATGCAAAGTGTGTTATGCCGAGTGATGTTCAGCGTAACGAAATTCGGCCAGATAGAGGGAACCCGTATGTGATAATATGCTTATCTGACTAAATCAACATTTTTTAAAGTTAAAACAAATAATTTGTAGCGCCTGAGCGTATTGTCGTAGCAATTTCGAGTGTAAACATGCTCGTTAAATTCTGTCAGGCGCTTATAAACTTAATCGATGTTTATTATTATTTCTATGATAGCTACAGGAGCGGAGTTTTAAAAGTTCTACGGCACCAAATGGGCACCAATGGCTGGTCGATGAAAAATTCAGTGATTCTACTTACATAGTCAGTATGGCTAGATTACCGGCCAACCTGACGTTAGGATGGCCGGTCACTATTAAATGTTTTGTTTCATCTTTAATGTGATGGCAACAATTGTCTGCTTATCTGCACCAATGGCAGCAATTAGGGCACCAATTATTATTGGTCACAATTTCAACGATAAATACGTCTAAAAGAATAAAGTGACCAGCGATTCTGACGGTGACAAAGTCTTGACTCTGAATGCTCTGAAGTCTTGACGTATAATAACTCGAGAGTGACGTCATTTTGGATACGGTTCAGGCTTGGTTCGGGATACTGGAAGATTCGGTTGTTGTGAATTTTAATTTCAAATTACCGTACGATATCTATGCGAATTGTCAGATAACTAAAGTTGCAGTATGGTTCTTAATCGATATCCAGGTGCGACTGTGGTCAAATGACTGCCTAGCTTAGAATAACGTATAGGATAGTCTTCATGCAACCGCCCCGTCAAAATGAAGCACTAATCCGATCTACACATGCGTGACTATTACTTGCTTACGTGCGGCGCGCTTTGACATTGAACATTGCGGAGCTGTAATGAACACTGCAAAGCGGTCCGTTTGGAGCCATTTATGGCTCCAATTAAGGTGCTTGAAAATGGGCGCGCGGACTAGGTTCGTTAGGTATATGTAATTATTCTAAGCTGCCTAGTCTATATAAAAAAAAAACGGATTCACGGTGGTTTAAAGATAACTAGCGGCTTGGAAATTTTAAGTCTGAAGAGAGACTGCTTCTTCATACGTTTTCTACTGTTTTACAACAAGTTGTGTTTTGAAGAACTGTTGCTCCAGAATTTAGGACACCCATCACATGCGTCCTAGTTATTAAACATTCAAAAAGAAATACAATTAAATAAAACACATAGCTAAAACAAAACAACGTTTATTGGTTGTTAGAACACATCGGCGCGGCTACATGAACATGTCGTCGTTGAACCCGCCCGGCGGCGGCAGGTGGTCCGCGTCAGGCGGCGGCGCGCGGCGGCCCGGCATGGGCCCGCCGGGCGGGCCGAACGGGTCGAAGCGGGCTCCCGGGGGGACTGCACCTCTAAAAAACGTGAACAGTTTTTGTTAAGAGTAGTTATATGAATAATTGGGCAGTGCATCCTACCACCAAATATTTATTATAATCATGAGTGTTACTTCCTGAAGACTATACCACATAACCAAGCAGATGCTGCGGCGATTTTTCAAGCCTTTGTCTGATACCAGCCCAACTAGATCTCTTTATCACGAGACTGATTTGGGCTCTTAGTCAAAAATACCCAAGAAAACAAAAATAGCACTCAGACGAAGAACTGACACAAATGTTGATGAGGGTAGAAATTGATCCTCAAATCCAAGAAGTATTATATACAATCACCCACTAACATTAGAAGCAACAAGCTAGTTATATTTGTCAGTGTGTTAATGGTGACCCTGCATTATTATTGGTCAACTATTTGTACTTATTTTCAAGTGTACTAAAGAAGAAATAAAAGTAAAGTTATTTAGATATATTTTAGGTTACTATGAGCAGTCTCAGTTATTTTATTGCCACCCTGTATATCTATAGGAGCTAAGCAAGAATCATGAGTTATCCTATGCAAAAGCAGAGCAAACAACAACGCGCGAGTGACACTCCTGGTGTTGCACGTGTCCATAGGCTGCGGTGACCGCTTACCATCAGGTGGTCCGCTTGCTTGATTTTCACCGACGTGATATAAAAAAAAAACAATGAAAGCACTTTGTCTAACAAGCCAGATTATGCAAACAAATGCTGCGCCAGACAATTCACCACCGGTCATTGTCCCGAAGTAAGGATAAATATCCGTATGTTACGAGGTACCAGACCAGGAACTAAGCCAGGGGCGTCTCCGGACACGCAGACCAAAGCCAATTTAGAAAAATTTGTTTCCTGAGTCGACTCAAATATAAATCCAGGCAAGAAACGGTGCAACAGCGCATTACGCCAATCGTGTCTTCAACGCTTCAAATTGCTTCAGATTGCTTATAATGATTTAAAATGTTAAGTGCATCTTAGTCATCAGTTAAACTAACCTAGGAAGTCCACCAGGTATACCGAGGCCAGGGTTTTCAGGATCCCTCCTTGGGTTAAAAGGGTTAAACAGCATGCCGCCGCCAGCAGGAGCGAAGGGGTCCAAGTCTGAGCGGCCTATGTTGGGCATATGTGCTGGCGGAAGGTCCCTGTACCAAAAAAACAAACAAACATTAGTTGGAACAGCAACCTTAAATGAGGTACAATGAATGAGTTATCATAAACATCATTTTCAAAAGAAAATCCATCCTCTTTCTTACTTTTGAATACTTCAAGTCAAAATAAAGAGGTCCTGAGTGCTGTAGTTTTTATTTCACTGACTACGGTTAAGAATTCGTGTTGAAGAGGAGAGATCTAGCCAGACTAGGTGTTAAAAAGGGAAAGTGAGGAGGAAGTAGTTCTCAGGATTGGAATCCTAATGGCTAGGAAACTACATGTGCCTAAAAAGTACTATTTAACTCTTGTTATAATTAAACAAATCTGATGGCTCAACCGAAAAAGAGGTTAATTTGAAACTATAGGCAGGAAAAGTTACAGTTGATAACAGAATCATAATTATAAAAAAACAAAAGAGGAAATTGGACACAACCAAATGGAAAAGTTATAAAAAGTTATATTATGCTTAAATTTATACCATAAATCAGGTGCATCTGGATGTACTCCTGGCAGAGGCCTGGGTGGGACTCTCAGTGGATCATCTGGTGGCCTTCTGCTGTTTGAGTCAGCTGAAATTGGGTAATTAACCAATTTGTAATTTCCAATGTAAAATTGACAATTCAGGAAGTGTCACTTGGACAGACATGTTTTTTACTAAAATTAATCTTCTCTTATTTCATGCCAAGCTTGCATGATAAAATCATAATACTGTGGTAAAATACAAAAATACACAACACAACAACCACATGCTAGACAATATTTTTTTGCAGTTCTAAAAGCAAAGATCAGGTAAGGAAAACTAGCTACAAACCCTTGTATTCAATTAACAGGTAAGGCAATACAAGACATTAGCCCTCAATAAGCCCAGATTTCCACCACATACTTCTTTTTGCACCTAAATACTTATATTTAAGGGGCTTAGACCTTGAGCGTTTGGACTTTCTGTACCCCACCTAACCTCTATTTATTTCGGATATTTCCCCTAGCGGGCTTTAGTAACACTACGTGAAGGCGACACGCGACGGTAGCGACATCTAGTAATAAATGGTTGTAACAAGACTTAAGGTGTGCGATACGCTAGCGGGCTGACATCGTCAGTGCTTTTTCAACGCAGATAGGTAGAACTTTGTAGTCAGAGAGCCAACATACATTTTGATGAGAATCGTAACAATTTTTTCTGGCCCAATGGTAATGCACGTACTAATATAATTTTGAAATGAAATGTAGATTACAAATCGCTTCAAGCATAACTAATTTATAATTTTGTTTTGTTGTTGATTCATGTGCATCACAATAAGTTATAAAAATAATTTACGTAGGTGAACTACTCATAGGAATGAACACTGCAGACATAATTAAAATAAACGATTTATTTGAAATCACGTTGTTTTTATTTAATAAATATAAACCATGTATTAGACTTCTTTGTGAAGTAGGTTATGTTAACAATCCTCCTTCCAATATCTTGGTCTTCAGGCTCCTGCTCTTTTTTTGTAGTAGTGAATTAACTAAATGAGGAAAAAATAATTTACTACCTAAAGTCCGTAAATGAATGAATAATATTTCTAGGAGTAAAAGGTAAACCTCATGTTGATTCGTAGATTCAGGTTCTTCCATGTCTTCTTGATGAGTAATAGTATTACTACGGTTACCCATATTATGGATAACATTCTCATCAGATTGCATCCTCAGTTCATTGTACGTAACGCTGAGAAGATTTTATCATAATTGATGATACAGAAAGATCATGAACAAAAATATATAAATTATTACTTTGTGTTTTCAGCATTTTATAAGGCTTACTATCACACAAGGATAGCAAAACTGGAAAAACACTACTTGGCCCTGGTGACGAGCAGGCTTCGAATCTGCGGCCTACGCGGCGACGCGGTTACGCTCGGCTTCTCTAACCACTGAGCTACCGAGACCATGAATGTGTCTCTTATTTCTTTAATGGTTTTAGGAAAGTCAAGTATCCTATAACAACCAACTGCCCAAGATTGATTTACCATGATACTCTTCCATTTTTTTGAAAAAACAGTTTAAAATTAAGTGCAAAAAAAAACCGTTTTATATTTTTACTAACTTCGTATCAGGATTCTCCTGGGGCTGAAAATTTAAATTTTCGTCTTGCAAAGCTTGTCTGAAAATAAAAAAAGGAATATAGTAGGGGAAAGCATTATTTATCAGCAAACATTGTGATAAGTGTTTTAGACATACCTAAATATTTGAGCCAACGCAGTGTCGGGTGGTGGGTGAGGAAGATGGTTATACCTATTGTTCCTTTACCTACTGGGTGAATATTTTTTACCAATGAAAAATAATAAATCATGACTGGCCAGCCGACTGGTTTCTTGGTTCTATGATTTTCATACGAAAAATACGCTGGTCGAATTCTATGTAAACTTATATGATGTAAATTTAATCCAAATTATCGCTTGTGGAGTGGTGGATTGGTGGCCGCTGGTAGCCATAGAGAAACGTCACCTTGAGATGGTATATAACAATTATTTAAAACGATTTTTACAATAGTTACTATGGTAAGAAATTTCACTACTCCGTTCCACACACTTTCCCAAGCAGGGCGCAGAGGCGGACGCAGAGAGTTTAACGATTGTTAAGTTACCAGGAGTCCAGTTAAGATGTTCCAAGGATGCATCTATTCAGTGCTCAAGGTAATCCGATTTCGAATTAAATAAACTAAGTGAGCCGCCGGTAGTCATGATGTTTCACAGAATAATCTTAACACCGCATTGCAGGAATAAACAGACCGCTGTATTGGTCAGCGCCATCTATCGTATAGACAGTAATGTGCAAAGGTGACGCTAGAGGTGCTGTAGGTTGTACCTAAACAGTTGTGTTACAGGCTCCCCCTCAGGCTTTGAAGTAGTCCCGACAAAAGGCCTGGACTAGTGTTTCTTAGGTCTTCCACGTCCTTGTTTTTCCTGAACCGGTTCAGGTGACTCAGGAGCATATTTTTTGGGGCGTCCTCGCTTGCGTATGGGCTGGACTGCCTCTGGTAGTGTTGAACTACAATCCGTATTAAATGGTTTCAGAGCAGACGCATGATATATCCCAATCGGCAGATCAGGTGTAGACGGTGCTGCGACTTTGAAAGATGCTGGTCCGTGTTGTTGGACGATTATATAAGTTCCATCTCTTCTGGGTGCAAATTTTGCCGTAATTCGCTGTGACTAATAGGGTGTAAAGCAGCGGTCGTCACACTTTTCTGGTCAAGGGCCACGTTAGAAAATGTGGGTATCACTGTTGGGCCGCACACTAAGGGCCTGTGCACACCGCGATTTTATCTTACCGAGCAGTTTGTTTCGCGTTCGTATCGCTAAAACGCGCGTCAACGCGGGGGCGCGGCACGGCTTATAAAACGCGGCGTGCACAAGCCGCTGCCGTGACTTCCCTCCCCGCTCCCATATTCCCGTCCCGTATAAAGCTCGTACAGGCGGACCCTGGGACCCCACACACCATGTGGGTTCACAACCGGGACAGACCGCACGGATGATGATGATGATAAAGCTCATATACATATAAACTCGGAAAGGGATCGTCACCGTATCGTCTTGCATGCCGTCAAACAGGGGTTAACCCACCGTAAACGCGTGAATCAGGTAGATCCGGTACCTCGACTCGGCTACGTCTGCGCGACGCCGCGCTTACGGCTAGGCGACGCCACGTGTACGGCTCGGCGGTGGCTCAGATCAGTTAGAATCCGAATAAAACAAGCGCGCAACTTCACCACTGAAAGTTGCATTGTGAACGACGCGTCACAATTGTGTTCGGCGCGACGTCACGTTCAGCAATAGTTTTAGCCGTGCGAAGAGTAAGGGCGGAAAGCAAGGGAGAACGAAGAGACGTAAGCCCGGATACGGAAAGAGTTAGGCGTGGGGACGACGAGCCGTAAGCGCGGGGACGGCGAGCTGTAAGCGCGGGGACGGCGAGCTGTAAGCGCGGGGACGGCGAGGGATACATACAAACAAATAAATGGAATGCGACTTGGTCAATCTTACGCTGATGGAAGATTGGTGTGCGGAGGGAGGACGAAACAGACACAGAGAGCGAGCGTTCCGCGACGAAGCGGCCCACGGTGGGTCGAAACTGCTATAAGAGGGACTTAGGTTTTTATTTTACAAATTACATTTAAAAAAAATACTTATCGAAAGGTTTTGTCATCCTGATGAATAATTGTTATGAAACATTTCGCTTCAAAATTGATAGTTCGCTTGGAAAAAAATATTTTCATATTTTGTTGTATGGAATGAAACATAAAATAGTAAAATTTAGCTAAGTCTTGACAGATCTTGTTTTAAAACTACTTTAGTCTTATTCTTTGGCTACTTCGCCATAATTATACGCTTTTAGCGCGCACCCAAAGTTGCCCGTTTCAGCGTTATAGAAATCCGAATTTTAAAGAAAACATATATGTTTTATTGAATTTCTAATTTCGTAATCGTCTAAAAGTTCACCCAAAATAATAAAATACATGGATATTCTGTGAATAAATAATGACATCAATATTTATCACCCAAAATAAACTTATTATTAGTTACGAATTTAGGAAAGGATATTTCAAAGATTAAAACCAAATTATCCTCAACAATAAATTAATTATGACAGATAGTTTAGTTTCACATAGATCACATATTTACGGATAGAGCTTTCTGCATTTTGTTTAAATAATTCATTTCAACTATTATCCAAAGAGTTTAGCAGAAAAAGGGCATTAAATACGTAATGGCGTATTTGATTACTCTCTTTAGCTAAACTGTTATTGTGGTTGGGAAGTGATTATGTATCAGAATTCATTAGATTTGATATTGTATTCTTTACGAACTATTTCGAACGTTTTCGAAACAAAGACTTTCGTAAATATAGAGAGAGCCATTCTAGAAAAATAAGTAGGACAGCGACGAACGAAGATATCTTGCATAATCTTCTCTTGTCATCTGATCCAAAACTCTCATTTCTCAGGCCAAGGTTGCATAAACAACGGAAAATGGTTCTCTCACCAAGATCAGTCGAGCTTTTGGTGCCTCTTCCAACTACATCTGAATTTGATTTCATAGATATAAATACTCTACAAGATAGTGAGAGTGATTAATTTTGTTCTAAAGTATAGTTTTTTATTATTATTGTATTTAGCTGTAGTTCTTGTAATTATTAAAGGTACCAATTTATTTTTTGCGTTGAAATGAACGAAAAATATTTAAAAAAAATATTTTTTTATTTTTTGTATTTTAATTATAAGTTTTTTAATTCATAATATTTCCTTATTGTAAGTGTTTTAATGTGTTAAAATATTTTCTATTATATGTTTTAAACAAAAAAGCAAATTTTTAGTAACTTTTTATTATTATTTTAGGATCCTCATAATCCTTGAACGGGCAACTATGGGTGCGCGTTGATAATGTACAGTTATAGCCAACAAGCCGAAGATTAAGAATAAAGCAGTTTTAAGGCAAGATCTGTCAAGACTTGGCCGAAATTTAGAAATTTCTGTTCCATTCCATACAATAAAAATTTAAATATTTTTTTCTGCCCAAATTATCAGTTTTTTAAGAAAACGTTTCATAACAGTTAATCATCAGAATGATGTGACCTTTCGACAGGTATTTTTTTTTATGAAATTTGTAAAAAAAAACCCTACGTCCCTGATATAGCTCTTTCGACCCACTGTGCGGCCTATCTTCCGCGTAGTGTACCCGGCCCGCTATTTGTAATTTATATGCAATAACATGCATTTGCGTTCCGTCGCGTAAGATCCTCGAAAGAGTTTTCGTCATGTGTAGCGCTGGCCTTATCGTCTCGTTTCGTCGCCTATTCAGTTAACTTCTTACGCAAAATCTCTTTTCGTAGGTAGTTGACTAATATTCCTATTTTTTGCTTTGTTTCGGGCCGCAATAATACCGGCCACAGTTTGACGACCACGGGTGTAAAGCCACTAGTACCAAATCTCCGACTTCATACCCTGGTTGAGGACGACGACTCAAATCAACATTTTCCTTGCGTTTTTCTTACTTGACTTCTTGCACTTCGCGTGCCTTAAGAAGACTATCCGCAATTTTGTTTTAACTTCAGAGTTACTTCAGGGATTATAGTTTCCGAAATCAGAACCTCTCTAAAATCTATCTCGTTGTCTCCGGGGGCTCTCAGTTCCCGCCCAAAGGTCAAATACGCAGATGTGCAGTTGCTGGAGGAGCAACTAGTTGTGTTTATTGCAAACGGTATTGCAGGAGAGTGTCAGACCATTCTTTATGTGCAGTATCTTGAAGCAATATTCCTAATTGTGTTTTCAGATCTCGATTCCTACGTTCTACAGGGATCGCCTGAGGATGGTAAAGTGAAAGTGAGGTTGTATAATATTTTAAGGCAGAAGGTCACTTGTTGCATCACCGCGCTTACAAATTGTGTCCCGTTGTCACTCGTTATTCGTCTGGGTACTCCGTATCTTAGAAAAACTTCATTTATTAACGTATTTGCACAATTTTTGGTAAGTCTTCTCAGCACCATAGTGACCTGCTAAAGGATCATCGTGATAGGCCGCTAATACGTTAGCATACACGTGAGCGGGAACAACCAGTTAAGCTTCTTCAGAGTCTAGATACAATCTGTATAGCAGGTCATTATTCATGAAGTAGCCTTTATTGCTCCAATAAGCTGCATTCTCGCTATTATTCGAATCCTCTCAGCATTCCTTTATTGCTCCAATAAGCTGCATTCTCGCTATTATTCAAATCCTCTAAACTTTCTATAATTCTGCGGATGTTATTATCTTTTTGTTGCTCTTCCCTAATTTCCTTTGTGCTCCGTTTTGGCATATCTGCCGTACGTCACATATTTTACATTCCACCGAGGTCTTATCAACAGGTGGTCGGGACAAGGCATCCGCTACTCTATTCAATCTTCTAGGTTGATATCGTATGGTAAAATCGAAGGTTTATTTATTTATACAAAAAACTCCGTGCCGGCTAACATATATATTCCAACACGTCGGCAGGTTAAACATAACAATAAATATCCAATTATACTACAGCTATAAATTATAACAAAAATACAATGTGAAAAAAATAGAAATGTGCAAATAAAATTAAATAGAAAATAACAACAATAATAAAATAATACTCAGGATTCAATTAGTTAACAAATAAAAATGTCATATCGTATAAAAATTGTCAAAAATGCTGGTCAAGGTACTGGTATGCGGCGGCCATCAAGCGCCCCAGCCCATCAGCAAACAGATCGATGGAGTCGTGCTGAGCGAGCATGTCCCCTAAGAGGCGAAGCGCGCGCGCTGTAGGTGCGTTCGCGGCATGTACCGTGCGTGTGACGGGCCTCTGCAGCGGGCGCGCTCGCCGGCGTGGCGCAATAAGCCCACCACTATCTCGAGGGATTCGCGAGGTTACCGTCAGACATATACTCTCCACTACGTACGGACTATCGACTCTATGATGGATCACTGAGAGGTAATGGACCAAGAGAAGAAGTTTCCTCCTTAACGCGAGCGTATGCAGCCCAACCATGCCGTATACGAACGAGGATGGGTAAAGAAAGGGATAATACCCGTTGCTCTTTTATAGAGCCAACGAGCGAACTTTCTTTGCAACTTCTCCACCATTACTGAATTTTTTTTTTTCATGAGGATCCCATATGACTGCCCCGTATTCGAGTTTGTTTCGTACGTTTGTTTGTAACATAAGTGCCCACCTTGCTAGACGTCCTGATGGACTCTTCAGGCTCATTAACCATTTTAAGGTCTGGTGATCCGTTACTACCGTAATTGGTAGGCCTTCAACGTACCCACGGAATTTCTTTAGTGCCCAAACTACTGCCAAAGCTTCACGTTCCGTCGTTGAGTAGTTACGTTCGGCTGCTGTAAGCAAACGACTAGCATATTCCACCGCGTGTACGTCGGATCTCTTCCCCTGGACGAGAACAGCTCCCAATGCATAATTACTTAAGTTGGTTATAACAGTATAAGGTAGCTTTTTATCAGCTTGGCGTAAAATTGGCGCTACAGTAAGTCTTTTCTTTAACTTGTTATAGGCGATTTCTTGTTCACCCGCCAGTTTCAAGAGGCATCCTTATTTATGAGGTCAGGCAAGGGCTTTGCTATACCAGAAACGTTCTCTATGAAACGGCAATACCAGGAGCATATTTGCAGGTAAGACATCAAATCTTCAAGTCTTCGGTGTCGAACATGTGGTGATCGATTCAATGTTTCCAAGGTATGTCTGGAGTTATTACATGCCCAAAGTATTTTATAGATGAGCAACAAAACCAGCATTTATTTTTATTTATGGTTAAGTTGTGTGCTCTTATTTTTTGTAAGATGTCTGTTAGATCTTTTAAATGTCGTTGAAATGTTTCAGAGAACATGATTAGATCGTCTAAATAAGCTAGTATTTTAATATGCCCTAGGTAAGCACGAAATCGGTCTATTATTCTTTGAAAGGTCGCTGGGGCATTTCTTAAGCCAAATGGCATCCTATTAAATTTATAAATTCCAAATGGCGTTATAAATACCGTTTTATCCTCATCTTCTGGCCTTATTTTTATTTGCCAATAGCCTCCTTAAGTGACGTCGTGAAAGGGGTACGCTTGGCATCGTGCAACAGATCATCGATCCTAGGCATGTGTCTAGAACAGTTATTACGTTAAGACCTCATAAGTCAATGCATACTCAAATCTCCATGAGGCTTAGGCACGAGAACCACAGCCACAGGGGCAGCCCAAGGTGAAGAGCAAGCTTCGATAACTCCTTCTGCCAGCATTTTATTCATTTCTGATTTTAAAATCTCTCTCAGCCCCGGAGGTGGTGAAGATATAGGTATTTCACTAGTGGTGACTATATGATGTTCTCCTAATGTGCACGGTTTGTGATTGTCTGTGAAGACATTTCCAAAGGAACGCAACAAAGCAGTCGGTTCCATCTTTTGTTGTTCTGTAAGTGTCGACTCATTTACTTCCACAGAATCAATGCTGGTGTGGGTTTGCTCAGGAAATATTCCTTGGGAATGCGGTAATAACTGGACTTCAGCCTCTTCTACACTTACTCTTGCATCTACCATCATGAAGTCTGCAAACCGAGGGAAATAGCCATAGATCAAAGGTTTAGCCCGTTTCGGACGAGATAGGACAATAGGCTCTAACTTGTATGAGGACGCTGAAATGTCCCTTGGGGCTTCTGCTTTCAAAATAGTCCAGCTGCTTTTTATGGAGGGACAGAATTGCAGGCCATTCTTAGTAAGAACTTCAGCTTGTGATGAAAATTTTGCAAACCCTTCGTCATACAGTTCAAAGACTTCCTCTTCGCTATCTAACAAGGAACTTAGCGTCTTGCAAGAATGGTATTCCCAAAAGCGTCCTATTATCCCTCGATTCCGGCAAGACTATAAATGACGTAGGAATAGTTTTCCTCTCTAGCTTCACTGGCAGGTTTGCCTTCAGCACGCGTTTTTGCTTGTGAAAGCCGTCAGCTAGGGTGAGACATATGGTTTCCTCATAAAACCTGTATCCCTTTGCCTGCAATTGCAAGTAAAGACTGTAGGATGCGATGCTTGACTTAGCACAGCTATCGATGTGGGCTACACCGCGCATGCCCTCTATCTCAATGAAGACAACTGCTCTGGGCCTAACATCGATTCTGACATCAATGTTGCAAAAACTTATTCCAGTTGGGGGTAGTGAGCGTCTTTTCTCACTGCATTGCGGACAATTAGTGCGAACAAAGCCAGGAGTACCGCAACCATAGCATGACACCGATGAAGGCTTGGTAGGTGTGTTGAAACTGGGTGGCTGTTGATTGTCAAGTTCAGCCTGCTTCTTTTTTAATTTCCTACAGTCGACTGCGCTATGGCCTAGGTACGAGCTACACTTTTTTATCTTTTTGTTCCGTTATTGGAGTTGCGCTTTTGGCTCATGCCGTCTTATCATCGATGCCGTCGCATGGAACCAGTAGTTGCAATCCGTCCGTACTTCGTTACAAATTTAGGTCGAGTAGCGACTTTGCCCACCGTTGGTCGCCAGTGTGAAGTGGTGGATTGGTGGCCGCTGGTAGCCGTAGAGAAACGTCAACTTGAGATGGTATATAACATTTACTTAAACAGTTTTTTACTATGGTAAGAAATTTCACTACTCCGTCCACACACTTTCTCAAGCAGGGCAGGACTCAGAGGCGGACGCAGAGAGGTTCGCGTTCGCGATTGTTTAAGTTACCAGGAGTCCAGTTAAGATGTTCCATGGATGCATCTAACCAGTGCTCAAGGTAATCCGATTTCGAATCAAATCAACTATGTGAGCCGCCGGTAGTCATGTTTTACAGAATAATCTTAACACCGCATTGGAGGAACAAACAGACCGCTGTATTGGTCAGCACCATCTATCGGGGAGTGGCGAGCCGGCCACTTCAAGACAGTAATGAGCAAAGGCGAAGCTAGAGGCGCTGTAGGTTGTAGGGGTACCTAAACAGTTGTGGTGTTTCACGCTTAGATTGTTTCTACACTACCTACTGAGTATGCAATATATTTTTCTTAGCGTATAAATAATCACAAGGTATAAATAATAAAATCAAATCCTCACACAGGCAAGGAACAAACAAAAATGTTCATTACGTAAAATATTTGGCGCAGGCTCTTAGTCTATTTCACTTACTTGCTGACCGGATCGTCTTGAAGCTGAAACGGATTTAGGATGTCGCATCCTTGTTCATTTTACTGTAAGGCTAGAGCTTTCTTTTGTTGCCTAAAAAAAACATTAAATAGTTTTAATGAAATAAAAAAAAACAATAAAAACGGGGATTTGATCCCCGTGATCCCCGACTCAGTATAAAACAAAGCGCATGTCGAACGGTCAACGCTATTGTGACTATGAAGTCCGCCTCAAAATTATTGACTATTTATATGCAAAAGCTATGACAACAACTAGAATATTATTGCGAAATCCACAATTTTCATAAATTCGAGAGAAAAACTTACATTTTTACGTTAGAACTCACTGAGCACATTACAATCACATAGGTAGGTACTTACCGAAGGATTTTATGTTTTTCAGTTTTTTTTTGTAAACGTTTCGTTTTAGAAAACTTAAACAATTTTTTTCAAAATTGGGCCATTCACTTAATATAAACGAAAAAAATGAATCTAATGTATTTTAAGTTTCTAACTAACGAATATTGTTTGCACTAGCACTACAACACAACAACAAATTAAAACTAAAAGAAATAAACCAAAAATGCGTCCTTTTGCTTTATAATTATTAAGAATAAGAAAATATAGTCACTAAGTGTCACTTAAAATAGTCACTGCACTTATAACACTACGCAATATAATCCTGATGCAAATAATTGAACAATCGAAAAAGAAACGGAAATTCGTGCGCGTCAGCGGCGAGATAGACACAAGTTCCCCGTCTGAAAGCCGAGAGCCGTCTGCCGCCCATCGCGAAGCCCCGTGCAGGGCGACAAAGCACCGGAACAGTTTTTTATATTTTTTTCAAAAACTACAAAATATAACTGAAAACGGCTACAACAGAATTTAGTTTACACAATTTTCCACTTAATGTTATGAGTTTCGTTTCTGTAAGTTGTAAAATCAGGAAGGATTTAGCGTTTTTGCGCGACAATAGAGGTTCAGAGATTTTAAAATATCTTTAAAATTATAAATTTATTTACAATATCCGTTGGTAATATTGAAGGACACATACCAAACTACATTATACATTTTATTTCGATTTTTTGTATTTCGTTTAACTCTCCTTTAGATAGATTTAAATTGGTCGAAATTGCCGAGTGGCCCCTTAAGACTAAAAACTCACTTCTAACAGTTTGAGTTTCAGCAGTTGTTGTTGGCCTCTCTGTGATTGTATCAATGAGATCCCTTTTAACATTGAACATGAGATCCTTGTGGTTGGGCAGAATGCGCTCAATGGATCCACTCATTTCCTTTACAGTGTCATCTATCTTCACTGCAATGTTGGACACTGCCAGATCTTCTGACCTCTATGGAACAATTTAAGTGAACATAAGTATATTCAAACAAAAAAGCATTTTTCAGTTTTGAAAAATATCAATATTAGATAAAACATGAGAGATTATAATGGAGTGCAAATGCAGCTAAGTACAGAACTATAAAGTGAGATGGATGCCAGATTTGGCAGAATTGCCCATTGTGGGCACAATAGGCAACTCAAAATTCTTGACTGAATCATCAAAAACTCCTTCTAGAATTTAATAGAATAATTACCAAGTTTAGAAAAAAACACAACAGAATGCATTACACAATAAAGAATAGCAAATGTTTCAAGATGTTTTACTGGTATTATTCTGTTCTGATTAGTTGAAGTAAATGACCTAGGTACATTAATATTGAATTCATTTCATTTGATGATCTACATGTTTACTTAAACACTTTTTAAACATTTTGTATGATAACTGACCATTAGGTTTACAATGAGATTTCCATCAGTATTCAATCCATGAAGGATGTACAATTTGTCTTCCAGTATATACCTCAAAGTATAACTGTCTTTGTCATTCCAGCCTGTAGGAAGCAGCTCACTCTTTTCCTCATCACCAGATAATGTGCGCTGAGAAGTAACACATATTATTAGTATTGAACATCATCATACAATCACAACAAACAGGGTAATCAGAGGCAAGTGACTGTTGCCGTCATGCTCAACACTCACAAACCCACCTTTCACCAATGATATTTAGAACCCACTGTGGTACCTACCACACACAAAGGCTCACCACCTGGTGAGCCTTTTGCCATTATCTGGATTGATAATGTTTGCCATCATGGGAGAGTTAGTCGGAAATTTATCAATTAACAAAGCAATTGTTTTGTTCAGATTTTAACACAGGACTAATCAATACACATTTCCAGTTGGGGTGCATAACTCCTAGGCTACAACACTATTAGTATTCACCCTCAAATTTAAGCAGAACTTGCACTTGGTTTTGTATAGTAAACTGATAAACAATCATTATGGCACAATATATCAAACATTGTTAATCCCAAGAGACTTACAGCATTTGTTTCATTTTATACTAGACTTACACCATTTGATACAACACAGTGTTGCACAATCGTTAATTTTTTCCCTAAAGAGTATTATTGAAAGGCTTAACAAATATATATGGCAATTAAACTTTATAATATACACAAAAATGCAGACCCTATGTCCTTAAAAAACAATATCAGTCTGTCACGTCTCAGTCACAGTGATTTATCTATCGCTATGTCGACAATCGACATCCTGATAGAAACGAATAACAAATAGATTATGTACCTAGTTGATACCGATGTTCATTACTTAAAAAATAGTTCAAAATTTACCTCATCTCCAATACCAATGCTACGGAAACCTCTCTTCGTTAAATTCCAGTGGACAAAAGCTATTAGAACATCTGATTTTCGTTTAATGTCCTTCTCAACTGTCTTGAAAGTAAGATCCCAACCAAAGAGCGGGTCTGCTGCCATTTTGTTTCACTGGAAATGGTTACTACTACCTTACTAACTTAATCGCTTTTAGAGTTTCCCTTGGCGTAGAAATGTAGCTATAATATGCCGACAAATTTCAGCACACGAGCAACAAACAATAAACCAAAGCAAATTATTTGTGTTTTGTGTTTGTCACGATTTGCCCGGTTTTGATGAATGACGTTGACAAGTAATGACAACTGTTACACTGACACACAACTGTTACTGTCAGTACTGTCACATTGACATAATCATGCTTGACGTCAGCAGCGATTTTTTAAATATTTGTTTTACGGCTTCGGTCTTCATCGTTCAATACAATTTAAACCACTAGAAAATTAACGACATGTAAAGGTGACCAAACAAACATAGAGCTAGCTGAAGCTAGAATGTTGTTTCGTGATCTTTTAGTGTGAATTATAATTTATTTCTCATTATTACCAAAATAATTCTAACGAATAAGAACGAAGAATTAAGAACGAGCATTCTAGCTCTTGCTCTAGCTAGGATCTCCGCGAACAAAGATAGAATAAAAAAACGGAAGAATGCTCTGTGACTGTATCTGTTTACACAAAAAGAATTAGATGAATGAGCATTCGCCCATTTTGTCTAAATCCACCTTTATTTTAATCAGGTCCAAACGCCCTAATACCACCACGCCACGGGTGACGATAGTGTCAGTGTTTCATGGGTTTAATTAAATTACTTTAAATTATGCAAAGGTTTATAAATGCAACAACTGCCGTAGTGAACAACACTCAAAATCGGTTAAACAAATCTCTATTATTTTATTTTATTAGCCACGTCCATTTAATTTTTTTTTATTCTGCTACGCTCATTTCAAATTCATGATAGTGGAAAATCTGGTTCGTGTTTATAATTTTCCAAAAAACCGTCTTTTACTTCACCAAAAACCGGTAATCGAAATCATGTTGGACTTCACCGTTCCAACACTACGCAAAGAGAAACAACATGGCGGGCAGTGTCAATTCAGGAACGTCGCGATCATAACGTGAAATAATGAATTTAGATTTTTTAGAAAATGGGTGAATATGTGCAATAATTTATTATACTCAGATGTGTAAAGTGTTGTGTTTTGATTATATTTGTGAATTTAAGTGTTAAAATGGCCTCGGATAAGATTAAAGTTGCCGTTCGAGTGCGACCATTTAACAGGCGAGGTAAGCTGGTTTCATTTTGCTAATAAATAAATAACTTCATATCATAAAGGTGACTACGTGTACTCGAGTTATCTATGCGTTGGGTTTGTTGGTGATAAAATATAGTAAGATAGCTAAAGAAAATAATTGGACTGATTTTTATGGTTTTTGCGTACTGCATTGCCATGTGAAATTGACATTATTTAGCTCACAACAAAGAGATGTTACAACCAAATTCATAACTTTATCTTACAATGCAAAATAAATTACATACAAGGTGACTATTATTTAAGTTTCTTCTCTGTACACTCTATTTTCCATGCAAGGAAAATTATCATTGTTATGTACTATCATGCAGGGTGTGATGATTAGATAGCTATCCAATTACTCACATATTTTTCATAGAAAAGGTGTGAATGATTTAAATTTGCCATTAAAATGTTTCTCATCTGAACATGTTCATCAAACAAAGCTCGTGATTTCTTACAATTTTCCTGTCACTTTTTCATCACAATTGAGACAATGATGTTAGGTATTTGTGTTCAACTCAGAAAGTACAATCACTTTCTGCTTAGTAAGGGGTACGATGATTATTCACCAGGCTCTCTCAGATATTTCGATCTCCAATTATGTTTCTTAAGAAATTAAAATTATATTTGTTACTGGTTGAGTAAGTAAAGTAGTTTTAGATGCCAGTATCGCTCAAATAGTGACCTGTGAATATGTGAAGCTAGCTGATATACTGTTCCAAATAAAACTGTGTAATTGGAAAAATATTAGTGTGTTGTATGTACAAAATGTTTTAAAAAAAGCAGGTGAAGATTTTTTGTAGTGTTGATGGCCATTGAATGCCATTTTAAAGCATCTGTTGTTTATCTGCTGGTCAGACGCAAAGATTAATTGAAATTTACTAATTTGTTTTCCTTAGACCAGTTCACATGACCTTATGGCATAGTATGGCAAAAACACAAGTATTGAAACAATACTATCATACCATGTACCCATCATTTAGATAATGTGCTACATTGGCAATAAATAACCCTATCCAGGAAGAACTTGTTGTTTAGGATTGAAACTATCTTGTGCAGATAGCCTGAGGAGGTAAATAAAGCGATCTAGCTGAGAATAGCTGCATTTGGAAAACTTTGAAGTTGTCTTGCTGGCTGTACCAATATGCCTGAAAACATTTAATTAATGGCTTCTACTAATGGTAACGTGGTTCAGTTATTACACCAACTCAAGATTTCTCAGCAATTATGTCAGCAATATCTCAGCAATTATGCTTAGATTTTCTCTAAAGGATACATTTGTAGTAAGGGTTGACAGGTGGTGTTATGTTTTTGCAAAAGGCTATGGCCAATGGAGAAGTTACCCTGTACTGTAAGATAGGGGGACCCTTTTGTCTAGTCAGTGGACCAAAGCAGACTCATAAAGATGAAAAATTTACATATTAATGGACAAAGAAAATAACATTAAATTAAATTTTAAATATCAATATTTATTACCTAAATTATTATGAATACAGTGATTTATTTATTTATCAAAACATAAGTTTCAAAGTGGACCTTATTAAATGAATAATAATAATAAACAATTTGGATTTTAATATGAAATATCTTTGTAAAATTGTATTACTACCTGACCTTGAACTAGCACAGCTTGCTCTATGTGTGTCAGACACTGATACACAAATTTTGATATTTTCAACTAAAGCATGTTTGTCCTGTGCTGGGATCAAAAGACTAGGATTAGGACTTAATAATTATAGTGAAAAACGTTAGAAATAAACAAGTAACCTAAAAACCGTGCGCTTGCGCGTTAAGTTGCCCGTCATGGTAAATGAACTAGTGTTTAGGGCTGTCAAAATGAGAATTAAAAATTATGAATTATGGTTGCATTGGCTGCTAATATCTTGTGTTTTGCCGTCAGTACAGTAATGTCACTCCTAATGGAAGTAAGGTAACAACCGCGTGATCGACCGCGAGAATTTCTATAATGCTTTAAACATATATATCGCCAGTATTTAGTGACTTAATATAACCAAATGGGTACAATAATATGAGTGAATGAATAAATGATTATGATAATAATATATTTTACATTGCCAAATTATTCTCGAGTATAAAGAGCTCATTGATGGCTAGTGTTATTCATTGATTGCGTGTTTATCTTTCATTCTAGGCGCTATAAACATTCGCAACGTGACGGAACTGTCTGTTTGTAAGGTTGTTAACTTCCACAATTTGCTTCTATGTGTTGGTTGCACTGAGTTACTTAGCGCAAACGATTTTAATACTAACAAGCAGCCCTACGTATATCCGCGTCTTGTGATTAGTGATTGCTGCGTGCCACTTTCAGCGTAACGTCTTTACGTAATTTTGGTCGGTTTTAAATCGAATCCAGGTGTTGTAACAGCGTCATCTGCGGTCTTACTGATGCGTTATGTTTATTGTTAATGGAAAGTAGCTAGTACCATTTCAAGGCTGCTTGACCCAGTGTCTTGCAGTTTAAGCAGTGAATCTAGGGATGAAAGAAATTAGAACCCTTTAGCAAAACATACAGTTATTTGTGTCTGGAAAACTGACTATGAGAGAAGTTTCATTGTTTAAATACACGAAAAATATGTGTTTTAGTCAAATGCTCTCTTGAGGAACGTTCTTCTATTGGTAATTTTCTGTGACTGAAAATGAAGATAAGAAAGCACAGAGACTTAAAATACTGTTACTCTTATTACCTACTTCTTTATAACATGACATTCTGCCACTGGTTTGGTTCTTGGTGTCGATGGCCCACTAGGCCACTGATCGTAAGTTCGCTTCCCATTTGGGATAAGTATTCCCGTGTTGAACGTTTGTTTTTGTGATGGATTTGGCTTATGCTGGTGTTAGTGTTGTCTATTTATTCATGTATGTATGTCAAAATATGACTCCGATGAAAAGCTCTACTTAGTAAGGTATAGGGTTTCCTATGTGTGAAGTAAGCTTCCGTAAATGTGTGCTGTTCGGACCGCGGTGCGGACCAACCCCGACGCGACTCTTCTCGACCCCGTCGTCTCCAATTTCAAATTCCATTCGAATGCAGTTTTAAAAACGTTCAGCAAATAATGCAAGAGGTAAGCATCGGTCTGCTCGGTCGTCTAGCCGGCGATATTCCGTTTGCTTTACATAAAGCTAGTGTACACAGAAGAACCGGATTTGAAGAGCTCGGACGTGCGCGCTGACCTCAGTTGAGTCACTGCTGCTCATACCTATGCGAGGATTACGTTACTTTTACTGTGTAAACACGGACTTTGTTTCAGTACTACACAGATGCAAAAGCCGGCTGTGAGAAAATTCGTATCATTATAAGATTGTAAAATTTGTAAAAGATATTTAGAGAAAACTTGACATTGAACTTCATCGTGAATGTAAACACTCGTTTGTACTGAACTTGACTAATGATTGAAACTGGTTGTCGTGTCATCTAAAAATGCCTCTCGTAGTCCATAATATGTCAAATGCTCGCTTAACTCGCTTGGGTCTTTTTTTTAAAGTCGTCAGTATATCCACCGACCATATGCGGACTGCCCCATGGACACGTTGACACATAGAGCAGGGGTTTTTAACTTGCGGGTACAAACTTGCCAATCCTGCACAAACCGTCTAAGACCTGTTTCAAAGAAGTCCACGCTATAGCTCATCGGGTTCACCTCAGCAGGGGGCTTTAAGCATACATGTCCTGATTCGGTGCAAATTAGAAGTTTTTCTAATTAAGTTGACTTTGATTATTCTTTATATCTAACGACCCGCATGCCATAAGCTGCGGTTAATTTATAAAAAAGTGCATAATATTTTCAGAATCAAAAATTAAAAAAAACTCAGATGAGTAAGTCAAGACAAGATCAATAAAATAGGTTAGTACTGAACTGTACTGGTAGGTACTGAAGACACGGCCCTGCACATACAGCAAGTGTGCACAGCATGGGCCGAGCAGCGCCGTACCCTCGTGGCCACTATTGGAAGGGACCTCTCACTCCCGGCCGTAGTTCAGGCCATGTTGGGGAGTGAGGAGGCCTGGATGGCAATGGTCTCCTTCTGCGAGGAGGTGATGACGCAGAAGGAAACTGCGGAGAGGGCCCGAGAGGATGATCCTCTGGCGGCCCCTCTCCGACGCAGACAGCGGGGAGCAAGAAGATGGCGGTTCGCCCGTCTTCCTCCTGCTCTCTAAAAGTAGCACCGGGGTGTAAGCCGCGGGGCTTACACCCTATTCCAAGGTGCACCCGTCTGGGGGTGTCCCAGTATACCGGGATGCCCCCGTAGCGTGAGGAGGCCCAGCGCATAGGCTGGGCCGACCGCTGGGGCGACGTGGTAATCCTTTAGGCTACATATCTCCCTATTTCATAACGGCGAGGTATACCCGGGTGTATTTTAGTGGGTATGCCGCCGGCTTCACCGGCGGAGAGTCCTACACTCCCCCGCTGCCCGACTCAGGCAGTTGGATAGTGCGTAATGGATTTCTCACCCGGATAACAAAAAAAAAAGTTTATATATTTTTTTTTAAAGAAAAAAGGTGCTATTTAATGCGAATTTTAGTAATAATTATGAAGCAGATAAAAACCTTTTTATAATATTTTAAAAGCATACGAGTAAGATCATGAAATCTAATATTCTAAGGCTGCTGTAGTATGAAAGCTTAGATTGCTGGAAACAGATACACCAGAGGCAAACCGCGATTGCGAGCAGCCGAAACTTGATTTCACGGACCGTTATTTAGTGCTTAGTTCTGTTATCAACAGTTTGATCTAAGTTTGCCTCAGCTTGAGCTTAAATTACTTGCTTCAGTTAGGCTTGCTTCTGGTGGTAATTCGTTAAATGATTAAACTTTATATTTAAAAAATCTATAAAATATAGTGGAAACAAAAGGCGATTAAAAAACCAACCAATATGTTAAAACAAAAGGCGAAAACAGCATTTGCTTTTTTCCGACATTCCCTTGTTCAATTGACATTCAAAAGTTATTTTAAAAGACGACTTTAGGTAGAAACATGGCGAGGAAAAGAAATGAATACGTGAACATGAAAGCCTGTAATACCATATTTTGTAATCTGTTTGATAAGTTTATGCCAAATTAGTGTGTCAATTTTAATAATAACCTTGGATTGGAATATGCAAATGCAGAAGAAAGACGAAGCCCGTCTCATAAAAAATCTTCTTAACGCAAAAAAATTATGCTAGCACAGATTTTGGCAGTAACACCCGTTTCTTGAGTAATGTTCTCGTACATTTTTGATGACAGAGTAACACTAAACTCGAAATTGAATTTATGGTACATTGCACTCAACTAATTTGATAAGTATCGATCAATAGCGATACTAGCGATGATGATACTTTAACGGAAGTGGAGCAGGTTAAATCGATAGTAAAACAATGGTGTTTGTTCCAGAACTCGAACTTGGGACACAATGCGTGGTGGAAATGGAGGGGCAGCAGACTGTGCTGCAGTACCCGCAGTCTGCACACGATAAAGATAGGTAAGATTAAACTATTGAAGTTTACTTCTCATGATTGTGACAATGTAAGTGTGAAGAGAAAGATAGCAATTTAATGTTATACTCGTAAGTAAGCTAAGTTAAGCTAGACAACACAGAGAAACAGTGCCATGTGGGGTGTGACGGTGTGAGTGACTCACACGCCCCTCACACCGTGGAAGGGCGTGATTCGATGAAGAAAACATTATGAATGGATTCGAAATTGCCATATCTTTACAGGCACAATACTTGTTAGGAAGGACTGCCTAACCTGCAGGCCGTGTTAAGTAGGCGGATAGACATGTTATAAAAATTATACTCCAAAGTATATTTATGACAGAATACGTATCCTGCATGATTATAATTATAACTTACTGAATCACTTTTGTCTGATATTATAAATAGCATTGTGCGTCACTTAGCCTTTGTAATAATGCGTCTAAGCAAAGTATTTCAAGATAAAACAACCTAAGTACCTGCCGTACTATACTTTGCATTGCGGAAGTTAACTAATGTTACTGTATTTTTAATTCATAGGAAGTAGTCGATAAGCGAGCAACCTTAGAAAACATCCTTGCCCTAGATTCAAGACAAGAACTTAATAGCGAATAGGAAGACGAATTATCGGGAGGAGCCCTTGAAATTACTGCAAGAATCCTTCGTTGAGTCTTCATTAGTGCCTTCATGTGCCAATTACTTACTACAAACATTGATATCAATAGTTCATTATAATATAATTAATCAACATGATCATCTCATCGATACACACTTAATAGTTAAGACTGCTGACTAATTATTACTTAGCTTTGTAAATTTGCAAGGGTCAATTTAGACTGGTGACCATGACCAAGCAAATACATCTGTTATTTATTGTCATGAATTCCAATTCATACCTGTTTAAGAACCTCATGTTGTCGAATGCATAAATATTTGCAAAGCTGTAAGTAATCGCTGAACGTTTACCTTATCGAATAAGCAAATAAAATCGCAGCGGAAACAATTTTAACGGATTTGCACGCATTCAATATTTACAGTTAACATTTTCAATGTCGTTGTTGATTGAATTGCCAAATCAGCCGGTGTCTTTCGTTCGAGATGCTCTGATTGGCTTCACCTCGACGCGTGGCGTAACTGCGCCCGCGCACACAGACCGCAAGAATACAAAGATTATGATCATCGTGGGCGCATTTGAAACAAAGATGTGCATCGAAGTTTGAATTAGTTCAATCCTTGTTTGTTCATTAAAGTCGGTAGTGTTAATATGAAAATGTTAAGTTATTGTTTTCACAATAGCATACAAGCTGTTAAGGAGAACATTTCCTCTCGATCTAAGTTAACTCTGTTTTTAAATTTGTTTTGTTTGTTTGAATAATTACATTAGGTTACATTTAACCTAATGTAACCATCATGTAGGTAGAACCTTGACGCTGAACGCTACCTGTAAGTTTTATGTTGGTATTTCTAAAATTTGGTATTAATTCAGTTATGTCGCCATCGTCGTGATTTTATGAAGCTTAAAAAAGTCCTTTTGCTTCTAAATCTCCTCCTTATACTTTTGACATAACATACCAAAGATATAGATGTTTTTTTGCCAGTATTATCGCTCGTTTTATCATGTAAATGAACATTCGTAATAATAACAGGCTGTGGCTTTTCATTTACCAAAAGGGGGATATACCTGCTCGGTTTAGTTACCCAACTCGCCTGCTTCGTTTCACGCCCCCTGACGATAGACCGACCTGGAAAACTATTCCATTGTGAACCCAACTTGTTATGTGCATTATATTTGTTAAGCTTTGGACAAGTTTTACCCGGAGTAGAAATAAGCATAGTATATTAGTAGAATAGTAGACAGAATCATAATGAAATTGTTGTGCGTGAGTTTTTTCCTCAATTCTTCAGGACACAAGTACCTTGATTATTTCGTGGTGTATAATTTCGTAAGCTTTGCATCGTAGACGAACATCTGGAATGCTCTACCCTATATTTTTATACTGCTCACATCGATGAAAATAATATTCGTAGATTGGTGAATGCATAGACTTTTTTTTTATATTGCCCGTCAAGATGACCTCACTCCACCTGATGGAAAGCGGTCCTGAGGTCCAGATATGAGGTTGACAAGCCCAGTCATTCAAACGAATACATTAAATAATTGAAGTATCCTCAAATTGCCATCAAGTACAAAAAGTAGACATTATTGAAAAGAGTCCCTTGCTTTTTCATTGAATGACAGCAACGGAAACATGCATTAACCTCGGGTCAACAAATTTAAGCCGAGTTTAATGATCACATATGCCATTCACGTAAAAATATACTCATGGGATGAATCAGAAGGTTGGAAGTTGGGAGAGTGAGTATTCGTGTTTTTAATAATTTGGGTCAAATTTAAAGAAAATGCTTGCTTAGTTGAGATAGCGGAAAATCTCATTTCACATGCTAAGCGATATTTCTTTTGTATTGTAAACAATATTGACACGTTCCATTCGTCGTGATTACTTCGTTGCAAAATCGTGTACAATTAGTTATTGTTTTAACAGGCTTTAGAAACCCCAAGAGAAACTCACTTATTTGAAACTTTTCAGCCTGAATTTGCTAAATATCAAATTGTCAAGGGGCCCCAGCTGAATTTTTTTTGGAACTATAAATAAATAAATATCCCTGGACATTATTCCAAACGACAAACCAACCAACCAAGCCAACGAGCAGGTTAGTTCAAATGGACATATTGTACCTATTACGAGTAAATATTAAAACAAACCTTATATCACCTGGCCGCAATATGGGCTAGTGTCTGAATTATTAGTAATTGCGAGTACTAAGGGCGTGTTGCAGTACTTCAAGAGTTCCTTTGATTATTATTGGAAATGTCGCTTTAAAATTCCCTTACATCCACATCATCGTTCAGGGTTCAATGCCCGTTTATGTGTCAGGCATTTAGCCGTTAACTTTTTCCGATTTAAAAGAATCCTTATTATTTAAAAATGTTAAAATCGAGTAGGTAAGTGAAAAAGACAAAATATAAGCGGAAGTGCAAATCAATCTTTGGGTTCACATATTTCGTATTTTTTTTTGGAACCTCTAATAATAATAAAAACCACATACAATTCAAGTTACGTATTAAAATGAATGTTACGTCCGTATTTTTTTAATAACGCCTCCGTTGGGGCTATAAAACTGACCAGCCGACCGCATACTGCATTATGCAAATGGATAACTGTTGTGGCTTACGGCTAAAATATAACCTACATTATAAAGTATAAACTACTTAGCAAGGTTGTAAAAGTAAGGATACCTAAATAACTAGAGACTGGATAGAGTACCCATGTAAGGAAAATTTGTACTTTTTAGTTTTTTCCCTATGTGCGATTCCCTTAAAAAACTCGACATGGCCACAACACCATAAAGCAGACTTTTACGAGGCAACCTATAAGTTTAGGCAGTAACTGCATTTCAATGATTAAACTTTTGGCCAGCAGTGTGACATTACTTTTGTCACTTTAGAAACATGTCAAACGCGTATTTTTTTCTCTGACAGCTCTCGAACGTGTATTTTAGCAGCAGGCTTCCCGTCGCTTCGTGTTACTTAATCAAGTTACAAACAGATAAACAAGAAGGTGTTTGCTCGTTCCAGTTCGTTGATCCGTACTTGAAGCGCGAGTTGTAATGTTTTTTTGCAGGAGTTGCAAAAAGTTGGAAAACACCGCGTATCTAACAAGAGTAACCATTACTCATGTCTTTTTGTCTCAATGACCATTCAATAAAGGTTCATAAATAGTGCTGTTAATTTAGTTCACTTCTTTTACTGGGAAAATAATTGTTTTGCCTGCGTAACTATTCTATAAATAATTTAGGTGTAATTCGATACGGTGCGATGTTTAGGTTACACGTAAATTTTGATTAGAAATACAGTAGTCTAGACACGTTAGTAATTTTGGACTAAAACAATTTAAGAAGAGATTGATTAAGTAATTTTTCAAATGAATACTTCTTTAGTTAAGTTATTTTTAGTAATTTAATTAATAAAGGATATAGGCTGGCAGTGCGAGTGGTGAAGGAGTAGTTTTAAATTGTGCAGTTTTTCTTGTAATAAGTAGCTTTATCCATAAATCTTGTGTTCTACGGGACAGGCGGGACCCAATCTCCCGGTTCTCACGGAACGAGTGCTATAACTTGACCACGAGTATGACACAAAACCTCGTTGTCAACCATTCGGTGGATTCACAGTAGTGGCTACGTTAATTTCACGACTCTCCTTAAGTTCATTTTAACCACACAAATATTATCCTTTTTATGGTTAAGCATCACTCTATTTATTTTAGTATTTAAGAATATTTAAGTAATTTTATCATTCTATATCCATAATACAAGCTGTGCTTAGTTTATGGTCAGATGATCTTGGTGTAAGGTGTACCAGAAATTCATATATTTATAACGTAACAAATTACCTTTATTGCATTTAGAGTTGTAAGAAACTCAAGTCTTTTAGTCTTCATTTCGAGACTTGAGCCTTTTTTCAAGACTAGGACTCGTTAGTCACATGAGTTCCGAGTCTTTTGAGTCTTTTGAGTCTTAAGTTCTTTGAACTAGACTGAGTCATGAACTTGAGTTGGTGTATTACATTATCCAAAAGGTACATAATAGGTAATAGCTGATTTTATTTTTTGATTAATTCTAAATCACACAATAAAAAATTGTATAAATAATATACAAATTATATAAATTGTGATTTTATTGATAAACTATACAACCATGGATTTAGAGGACTCAGTCATGAGTCCTTTTAAAAGACTCAGTCTTTGAGTTCTTTTCGGCAGGACTCAAGTCTTTTTACAAAAGACTCCAAATTCTGAAGGACTTGAGTTCTAAGTTTTATTTATAAGACTCGAGTCTTTAAAAATAGCTCAAGTTCTATTAAATGAGACTCCAAGACTCGAGTCTCTTACAACACTAATTGCATTACTTTATGTGATCCTACCTGCCAATGTAAAGGATAAAGCTCTGCTTGATCGTGCACCGATTGATGCCAATGAATACTTAACAGGTGAGTACGTGCTGGACAGTTGTCAGACCGACCAAGTATCGATTGACCCAAATGTGTCGCCCCACCTCGAGGTTTTTCAATCTACGTTCTTATTGATGCCATATTTTTCATTGATTAGTGAACAGTAATTGCTGTTGAAATTGTCCTATGTAATAATAGCATTCTATCGACTTGATCGTCGTTAACTCTCTATTTATCGCCAACTCTCTTTTTTAAGAGCTGCTTCTCCATACGAGGCGGCGTGTTACATAGTTATTTTTTTTCTTGTCACTGATTCATTTTCAGTTATTGTATTTTGAGAATCGTAATAAGAATTATAGCAGCGATTACGTTGAAATGTTGCAACTGTCTCAATTGCGTTTCGCTAAAAGATAATCAAGTATGTTGCTATGTTAATAACCTTATGTTATGTTATAAAAAGCCAGATAATAATACTATGTACTAGCGCGCTAGCATGATCTTATTACAATGACAATGAGACTGAATCATACAATTTACAATTATTTTTGTTAATTTAAAAAATATGTTAATGCGAATATGTATTACCCAGGCTAAATCTTGTCTCTATAATCTGCACTAAATTCTCGACTTTCTTTTACTATGCTTACGTTCAAAAAACGATGTTTTGTAGACTTCTTTATACTCTTCGTCTGGTATATCAGTGAAATGTCTTCGCTCACGCCTGCGAAGATAAGCGGATTAGGCTCCATAGCCTTATCAGTTCCTATCTTTGCCCACCCAATTTGCGTTTCTTTTGTCCGACGCGACGGAGATTTTTCCATTCTGTTTTCGATTTAAATCGTGTTTACTTTAGTTTTGTTTTTAATATTAAACGCTAGATGTTCTCAGCAGTGAGCTAGGAGTCTTTTAAGCTTCAGTTTAAACTTCGAAAGGCGAATCTAAAGTGAGATTAAAAGCTGAGTGAGAGAGTATAACGCCATTAGTACAAAAATTACGCACGTATTAATTAAGACACAAGTTTCCGAGTTCAACTGCATTTTGCTAAAGTCTCCGTGCAGGTACTTCTGAATTAAAAGTATGTAGTTACGTTATTCTTAGTAAGACACAAGTTTCCGAGTTCAACTGCATTTTGCTAAAGTCTCCGTGCAGGTACTTCTGAATTAAAAGTATGTAGTTACGTTATTCTTAGTTAATTGATAAAAAACGTATAAATAACAATATCATTGTACAAGCATTATCAAACATTAGTCTTTTATTGCGAGTTGTTAATTTACTAGTTCCTTAATAATGTCTTTCGCTTCGGTAATGTTTTGGCTTTGTGATTCGTATATTGTTCTATTGTTATGGCTGCATAATTTCTTCTGAGAAGTTATTTCATACAAAAGACCTGTCTTACACGCAGCTATATCTGTTCCTCTCGCACTCCTCGACCGCTTTCTCGTATTTTTCCCTCCAGAAGCTTCGTGAAGGCGGAAGTCTTGCCGTTCGTGATTTCCTAAGGACCTCTAACAATCTCTTTGTGTACGACCTCATTTTACGATGAATACTCCGCCCGAAGCCACGGTGTAGTTCCAGCGCAGCTTGACGTATCTTAACACCATCTAAATGTACCTAAATATTGTTTTTGGATAAGCGTTTCATACTTAAAGCGCTGTGCTACATACGATATGCGCAACAATTGATTTTTTATTTTGCTTGCTTTAAGATTATATCATTGATAATCTCCTATGTAGATCTTTGGCCTAGGAATTGTTTCCAGAGTAACCTTAATTTTCTTCACGGCTCTCGCCAGATTATAACACTCTTTCCCTAACGACTCTCATGTTACCTGACGCTTGGTCGTCACCAAGCGTCAGGTCATGCTGATTGTAATTAGGCTGGTAATTAGAATCATACATATATATTACAGCCTTCACTTTTAGATAAGCGGAATCTGTAATTTAAAAGCCAGTTCCTTTAATTTAATAAAATCATCTCCGTTTACGTTCAATGAATGTCCTAATTTTATACTCATCATTATTGCTTTATATTAGGAACGTTAACTTTGGAAGAACCTATGGCCCAGCCAGCCTCGGGAGGAGCAAGCTCAACTCCAGTGCACGATAACACAGACCACTGTGTCCGAAGACACGTATTAACGTCTTCCTCAGGATCGCAACCGAAACACACGCAGGCCCCTCGCGTACGCTTCGCGACCTCAAGGGCCCTTTTAGTCGCCTCGTACGACAGGCGGTAGTATTCTATTCCCCTAACCGCAGGGAGCGTCCGTAGGCCACCTGGTGCAACGTCAAGCTTATTCTCGTGGCTGTTTGTTGTCATTTGTCACGAACAGCCACAGTTGATGTGTAAAGTAATTGAAAATTCGTTAGTACAAATTTTCATTTTCCGCCGGCGACAAACCGCATATCCTCGGTCGTGTGCTCGTTTTCCGCGAGGGGTTGTCCTCGCACGGTGCCAACGATAGCATTGTTTATGGAGAAAACTCATTTACTACAAATCTAGATATATTATCTCCATTGAAAAAATGAAATCTCAGTCATTGAATTTTTTTTATATTGCCAGTCAAGATGACCTCACTCCACCTGATGGAAAGCGGTTGTGAGGTCCAAATTTGAGGTTGACAAGCTCAGTCATTCAACGAATCACTGGGCTGGCCATCCTCACCTTGAAGGCCTGCAGAGATGCCTTTTCACGCCCCGCTTGAAGAACCCGGGACTATACGAGGAAGGAAATACATGTGCTGGAAGAGCGTTCCACGTCTGGATGGTACGACAAAGAAACGAGCCACCGAACCTTTTAGTTCGGGCCAACAAATGTTGAATTGTGTGTGGGTGACGCCGTAGTCCAGCACGCATACGGGAGTGGAAAGGTGAGGGTGGAATAAGCTGGAATAACTCGTCAGAGCATTCCCCATTGTAGAAGCGATAGAGAACACTTAGCCTGGCAATGTCTCTACGCAATTGGAGAGGCTCAAGGGTCAAGGTTGCCTCTGGGTTTCCAATAATACGGATAGCACGCCGCTGCAACCTGTCAAGAGCTTCGAGTAGGTACTTGGCGGAACCGTCCCAGAGATGAGAGCAGGATTCCACACACGAGCGAACTTGTGTCTTATACAAGATACAGAGCTGCTCAGGCGTGAAGAATCCTCTCACTCTGTTCAGGACTCCGAGTTTACGGGATGCAGTTCTAATGACGCTCTCAATGTAGTCCCGCTGGTTTAGGTTGCTACAAACATCCATGCCAAGGATGTTTAGGCTATCCTTAATCGGTAGCGGGGTGCTCTGAAGAGTGGGGTGGGAAAGGAACGGCGACGCCTTTGCTGTGAATGCACACACCTGCGTTTTCTTGGCATTGAACTCGACAAGATTGCACGCACCCCATTCTGAAATGCAACACCAACACTCCGTCAAGCTCAACAACAAGACTTCGCCTCTTCTCCTCGATGTCAGTCTGCTTTGCCCCAGGGCGTTCGAAATAACGCGCGTGGACCGTGCTATCATCCGCATAGCAATGAATATTACCAAGAGATAACATGTCATTGATATGCAGAAGAAACAACGTCGGCGACAAGACGGAGCCCTGCGGCACTCCGGCATTAATCTGGAGAAAGCGTGATTTTCGGCCATCGCAAAGGACGCGAATTAAATATATTAAATATGCGCCAGACAACACACCTCTTGTAATGGTCTCGAAGTAGGGATTATTATCCCTGTGTTATGAGGTACCACACAAGGAAATAAGCCAGGGGCGTCTCCCAGCACACCCAGACCCGAGTCAATTCAGAAAAGATATCCTAAATTGACCCGACCGGGAATCGAACCCGGGACACTACGGAAAACGAGGCGAGAAACCGTGCTTCTGCGCACTACGCCAATCGTGTCGTCACGATTGGCGTAGTGCGCCGCGAATTCTACGTCCTTCCAGAAATCCGGCGACCCAGTCGCATAGGCAAGGTGGCAGACCATATGCGACCATATACGATTATAAAATAATCGTATTTAAATTTATAGTGATGAAAGAAATAGTCATATTTTGTACAAGTATTTCTGTTTACTTAATATTTCTTGAAAAATCTGTGCAGATTTTGTAGAGTAGTAGGAATATCTTATAATTGATGGATGATACAAGTTTTTACTCTACCGTCAGTTTTCTTATCAAAACTTAAATAACATATCTAAACAGAGGCGCAGTCGTAGTAGTAAGTTTGAGTCATAATTCATAAATCTAACCTGTTTAAAGATGCATGAACAACGTCAGAATTTGCAAGTCTTGAATAGTTTTAATATATCGTTAACTGCACTCGTTCACTGCGCTAGAATTTTTAAATCAGGCTAGAGCGATTAAATAATTATTAAAACTAGCTTACTCAGACCAAGTTGCGGAATTTAAAGCGGGTACACATTTGCCGAAGGAAGCAAGGAGTTTGCGAGCCGAATTAATTATTCTCGAGATAGTAAAGTGTACGTGAGCGCAATTTGGGCGCACTTTAGCGCGAACCGTCGCGATAACGTGGATATTAACGTTCTGATGGACTAATAGATTACTGGGAGCACCCTGTACACGTCTAATCTAGCTACAATGACTACTTAGCGGAAATTAACGTCGCCCCTATATGAAAGTCCGTTGGGTGTCAAGAGTTGGTGCTTGTTTTAGCCCTCTTAAGATCTTGTAGCAATATCTTTTGTTGGAGTAACTTGTAATTTGATCAGAATAATTATGGATTCACTAGAAGCAATTCTAAAAATATCAGTAGGGTCGTCATCGGACACGACTGAATAAATGCACTCAAGCAAGTGTCTGTCTATTTGAGACTTGTTAATTATTACAATCAGTCAGCTAGTGTCAGAGCGTAAAGTTACCGGTTAATAAAATGAACCTATAAATCACCAATTTTTATAATGAAAACAATCGCCGCAACATTATGCACTTGGCAGTTACAAGTTTGATTAAAAAGTCAGCACAGTGAAAATAATAGCATACGGGTAATGAAGGTGTTAAAGCAGAGTCAATTTGAACAATAATACACTGTTGGAACAGGTTATTTTTCATGAGTATTTGGAGCTTATTGTACATCGCTCAATGGGGCCAGCATGTGGGCTGACTATAATAAGCTACAGCGCGTTACAAGCTTAAGCTAGCTACAGCGATCTCCGTATCCTGTACAATAACGCTTTCAGGGTGATTTTGGGACTGCCCCGCTTTTGTAGTGCCTCGGGCATGTTTGCGGAGGCGCACACTGCCTGCTTCCACGCGACCATGCGCAAGCGGTGCGCGTCGATGGTGCGCAGAGTGCGGTCCAGCTCCAATGTCATCTTGAAGGCTATAGGAGATAGGCTGGACTGTCCCTTCCTCCGGCGCTGCTGCGACAGACATGTTCCAGTAGTTGCTGAGGTAAGGGGCTTCTAAATGAATACAAGTAAATGTTTATGTAATGCGGTTGTAATGATAATAATAATGTTATATTTCTAATGAATTGTAATTTTTAATTTTAAAAATAATTCAATTTATCTATTAGTATTTTCTTTTTGACGTATTATTATTATTATATTTGTTGCAATTTTAACTTTATTTTATTTTAATGTATTGTATGAATTATATGTATGGATCAATGTAATCTGAAAATAAATAATTTTGAATTGAATTTGAATTAGCTACAAGTTTATTGAAAATTTCCCAGCCGTCTCGACAGTCTTGCAAAATTTTCCGAGAGTGAGACTAGATATCTAAAGATTTCCCGCAAAGATTTTATTTAAAAAAGCAAATTAACTTACAATTTTTAAATGGTATTAAAAATGAATTAAGGATTATGATAAACCACAATAGCGTAGACTGAATTTATTCTACATATTTAATTCCCTTTGTGTGGAATGATATTCAGTAAACCTTTCACGAGCTTTCCGCAGACTCGGTGGGATAAATTGTCCGCTGATCCTATTGTCCCCCACGTTACAGCTGCCGTGGTTACTTCCGGTTTTCTACGCACTGAAAACCTATAAATTACCCCCCTAATACACATCTATTATATGGGAAGTGGTCCTCTGCAGCTTTCCTTTATTGGAGGTCCCAGGGTGGCCGGGGTTTGGCAAATTCGGGGGGTCTCAAAGGAGTTAAGCAGTATGATTTTTCACCTTGATCAATAAATTCTCCTTGAAAGAGAGGTGTTGACTGCACGAGATAACTTTCAGAATTAAGTCCGCCATTGTAAAAAGAGTACGATTTATCTTGTTGTTTTGGATTTGCAATGCTGTCAGTTTATTATATTTCGATATTGTAGTTTCTTTCGAGACTGTGACTTAAATAAATTGCATCATCATCACGCTGAGAAAAATAAGTTAATTTTAGGAATAAGAAACAGGGGTGCTAAAATGAATGACAATTTGCATTTGACGATGACATACCTGAGTATAACCTGTCAAAATTGAAAACCCCTTCCGCTACAACGTATGAAGCGATTATGTAACATCCTAAGTATAACCTGGCAAAACAGAAAACCCCTTCCGCTACAACGTAAGGAGGGATGATTTAACATTTTAGATTTGGTAGAGTTATAGTGACAGTAAAAATGTGTTCGTATAAAACCTATGCTCCTTTTAGGTTTTTACATCGACAATATAGTTTGATGCAAGACAAAATAATTTATTTAAGCAAAAGCCTTATAAATTCTGTAGTTACTTCATTTTAAATAGGAACAATTAAGTGTGACAGCGGCTTTATTAGTAGATTTTAATTTAATTTGGCGTAAATAATAAAAGTAATGTACTTTTACCACAAAGTGTACTCTAAAAAGAACCTTTTTTACTTCTGGCTAATGCTATAAAATTGGAGTTTAAGCAATGCTCAGATTGAACATCTTGCATCAGTTCATCCATATAAATTGCACTGACACACACACACTGACTGTTAAATAAACAATATATAAAACAGTTTCAGCTCAGTTGCACATCTGATTCGAGTTAGGAATTTAAAGTTTCCCCAGTGCAAAGTTAATGTATTTTGGTGAGCGCTCTTGCAATGGTAAATAAAATTTATTGCCTGTATATGACGTTGCCCTAGGAACTGACTTATTAAGCCGGCGAGAAAATCACATATGATTTATTTGGCGTGCCCTTTCGTATCGTCATTGCGTTTTTATGCGATCACAAATTTTGTCGATAAGAACGAGCAAGAAAAAACTTTTATAGCATGGTTTTCCTTGAATTGGGTTTGCTTGAAAATGTTTTCTGTAAGAATTTAACTTTGGTATGAGACTGTATGGACGATCTTCTTTTACGTTAATAGCTATTGAATTTGGAATGTTTGATAATAAGATATTTCGGTTTTATAAATATAAGTTCTACCGTGGTTTTTAAAAGTTACCAAAAATTTACAAAAGTCAGCGAAACTTAACATGAACACTTGTAATGAAAATAGATTGTACAGTTAAAAGCAAAAGATTAGTCATAAATATCTATACAAGTCAGCAGAGAGTCTGTACGAACTGCCGTAAAGATATTTGTGGCTAATGTTTTGCTCTCATGTGTTTGAAGCTTTGGAAACGTATAGATATTTATGCTTTTTACTGTTCCAACCACCTTGTAGAATTAAAAATGTTACATACTAGTCCATACTATATGGCTGTAAAAATGTATAACAAGTTACCTGAATATTATTAAATCCAAGAAAAAACTTACAGTATTTGCTAAGAATCTCAAACAATTTTTAGTACACAAGTGTTTCTATACAATAGATGAATATTTAAATGCAACATCACTCTTATAAATTGAGATTAATAAATATTAATAACTATAAGAATAGAATACTTAAATACAGAATTAAGATTAAGGTATTTATAAATATAATTTGAATTAGTTCCTAAAACGTTATCTATCTAAATTTAATTCAATACCTATGTTAACAATTATTGTTAAAAATTATAATTTATGTTTAGTAATTTTTTTTTTATAAAATTATGATTATGTCTGGATGGCGTGTTGCAATGTTGCAGTGCTCGTAAAGCGCAACTAAGTTGTAAGCACCTAACATATTATAACAAACCTATGTATGTACACTTAGTGAGCAATGAATGATTTGATTTGAAGTTTAAAAAAATCTAAAATGTATTGTAATTAAGTTGTAATTTCATCAAATGACCAATTATATTCCCAATATTCTATGAGTAGAATAACTTGTAGGCCTACACTGTGTGGTTAAGTGAAATATTGACATTGGCATTAGTCAAACAGCAATTTGGCTTCAGTACAAGGCGAATACATACATAAAACTACACAATACAAATCGGATAAAGCTGGCTTAAACTATTCATTAGGTTGTTTCAGGTTCGTGGACCCGTGGAATTATTTATAAGCTTCCAGACTTCCTAGGGCTGCCAGATGGCGTTATCGACTTTAATTTTATTCGAAAAAGAAAACAGGATAACGAAGCACAGTTCAATTATATTTGTTCTGTTAAGTTGTTCCTGTGCAATTCTTTCGATCGCGTGGCATTTGGCCTTTGATTCTTTAATTGGTGAAATTATCGATTGGTAGTCGCTCGTTAGGTGACAGCACTGACAGCTAATAGCAATTAATTAAAATCTGTTACAATCCTGCGATTTTCTTGTTTGAAGTTAGGGAATAACCCCGTCAGGGCGATATAAGCAGACTCATTGCTGAAACAAGAAAACCGACGCGAATTCTATTCGATAAATAAACGAACGTGTGTCTACACTCAGCGGGATCCCATGTCTGGGAGACTTATGAGTGATGCAGAGAATTAGATCTGGATTTGTTCTATTGAATTATGCTGAAAACAGAATTAGTTCCGTATAAATAACGGAAAAGTAAACCTCCAGCCAGCTAGATATTTACCAAAGTTACGTCCGATGAACTATAAATTGGTATTAACTTTCAGATCTGTGAATGTTCTGTTCACCAAAACGAAAAACATTCTTCTAACGTCCTTACTTCAGTCACAATCAATCTGCAACGCTGCAACCTCCAGTCAGCGGAATTTTTCTCTTAAGGTGGTCCCTCACCTGGAGCATTTTCCTGTAATGTAACATTTCAGATTCGATTTTGAGCATTACATTACAATACTGCTTTACAAAACTTCAGGGGAGTTGTATCAAAATATTACACATAGTATCATCAAGTTGCGCACTGTATTGCTCGCTGCTTCTCCCTCACCAACGTAATGCTTGAATTTGTTACATTACAGTTTGCGCACTGTAATGCTCAGTTCACCTCTCTCACTGATGTAATGCTCGACTCTGTAAGGTTCACGATTAGTAATAAAATTTGGAGTATTTACGACTATAATTTTTCTTAAATTACCTATACTATAAATGCGAATGTTTGTGAGGATGAGTATTGGTACGAGGTGCATTCAATAAGTACCTAGCCTCATCGCCACAGGGCGCTGTAGTTTCAAAAGAGTTTTACCACAGTGTAGCACATTCTTTTATAATTCTTTTTTCAAATTTTCATTCCAATCCCTTCATTTGTTTTAATTTGACAACTTATGGAAGCGAACGTGTATTCTCCAGATTTGGCCCCTTGTGACTTCTTTCTGTTTCCTAATCTGAAAAAATCACTCGCCGGGAATAGATATGGATCAAATGAGGAGGTCATCGCCGCCACGGAGGCCTATTTGGCAGAGTTTGACAAAAACTATTTTTCGGACTATTTTTTTAAATGTGGCAACCCTGCGCCCTGCCCAGGGCTACGTAACACACGTCCGGTAGGGCTACATTTGGCTCGCTGATATTTGATGTTTTATTTGTGCTAAGGCAATAAATGGGCGATGTTTGGAAAGAAATAAACAACTTATTTACTTATTTCACCCACTCAAGTATTTATCGTAAAGATTTTGAGAGGCAGTGAACTTCAGTGAAGTGATACGAGAGTTTGTTAGGGCAGTTCTTTTCTGAATTGCGTGGAGTTGTTCCATTACAAAATTGAAGTTAGATAGATAGATAGATAGATATACTTTATTGCACAAAAAAGGAATAAAAACAGTTGTATTACATAAAACAAGCAATTTGTACAATTTAGGCGGTTATACTATTAAATACCACAATTGTTCGAACATTATTGGATATTTCCTCTTTTATTGAACTAACGTAAGATCTTTTTGCAAGTTCTTGTTTCCAAAGTAATGCTTTTACGACGTTGGTCGTAATTCGGTGAAGGTATGTATTTATTATCAGCATCTTATTTTTAGTGGCGACTAATTAACGTTTTATTATTTGTTAATGAGCTGCTCATAACGACAATGTGTAGCTTCATTAAATAACTACGAATTTATCTCACACAAGCTGCCGCGACAGACTTCGTTCTGTCAAATGGTTGACAGCTGGTGTCCATTATCATCTAACCCGCTTTTCTCCTACTTGATTTACATATAAGTACTATTATTTTTCATTGAATTTTTGTTCAATCGTAATAAAATATAGCCTATAACACTCCTGAATAGTTTAGCTTTCTGTAAGTAAAAGAACTTTCACGATCGGATCATTAGTTTCGGAGCCTATTCAATACAAACAAACAAACAATCAAATCTTTCCTCTTTATAATATTAGTATGTATAGACTACCTATATTTCATAATCATTTAGAATTTGATATCGTCGGTGTTTATGTTATTATCATTTCAAATGACCTATTGAGAATCTGATATCGATTCTAATTATAATCTCTCTATCAGAAGTGTAATAAGTCCGATATCGCATAATAAGACACAGTCTGGAGTAAGCACAATTGAACAATTTGTAGTATGCATCATTGGACGACTATAAGCTGTTGCCGGAAACACAGATCTGCTCCCTTATTCTCTGACTAGCAACGGGAATCTATCGCTAGATGCTCGCATTTTGGCAGCTTGTCGGTCGGCCAATGACGATTTTCGTCGTCAAATGCAATAATCACTGTCAAATTCTCGATTTTCTTGCGATCTACGCTCCGCGCAGCTTGCTCGCGCCCGCTGCCTTCGATACCCCATACTCCCTTAACTATGCATTGAATGAAAAGCGCCGCTTCCTCGCCATCGCCGCTAGTGATGTACAAGGCTCGAGGCTTCCGAGTCCTTTTGTCTAGAGCCCGGTGTCGCTTACAGGGCTCGCCTCGTTTGGATGAAGCAGAGCTCGAAGACACTGGAGTTTTTTTCAGAACTCGGGCCTTCTCGAGACTTTTTGCAGGGTTTGGTCGATCTCGCGGCTTTGTCAGGGCTTGAGCCTTTTTTAGCGCTCAAGACGTGGCGAGTCGCGCTTAAGTTAGTTTCCGTTTTGTGAGTCTTCCTTTTCAAAGCAGGCAATAAAATATGTGTTTGTGGCATATAATATATGTGACTAGAAGGGTATTTAAAAAAAGAGAGGTTTAATTTAAAGAAAAGGCATTTTAATCGTCGTGAAAATATTATACTGAAAAGGTTTAAGAAGACTCGATCTCTTTTAAGACTAGAGTTCTTTTGAAGGCTCGAGCTCTTTGATAGGTTCGAGCTCTTTTGAAAGCTTGAACTCCTTTGAAGCCTCGAGGCGTGGCTCAGGGAGCTCGCGTCACGGCTGCGCTCGGGTCTACGAGCCTACTGAGCTCACTGAGTCCGGCCAATCCGCCTCGAAGCTTCAAAAGTAGAACTCCACGCCTCAAGGTTTGTACATGACTAATCGCCGCTCCCGCTCCGCAATCGCTGACTTCGAAGCCACGGCCTAACTATACTCTTTGGTAGCCCTAGCTGCTCAGTACGCATAGCCTCATCAACCTGAGTGCCGGATCAGCCCTCCCAATATTGCCACCGCCATTTCTCTTTATGACAACTGTGGAAATCTAAGCTTTTATGCCGGATCTTCAGAGAAAGTGAAATATTATCGAGCTGAGCCCGTTCAGAATGACGTGGGCTGTAACACGTACCGATAGTATCGTAGTAAACAATTTTGTTTTTTTGTGTTATCAGATGTTTCTCTTGTTTATCCTCGGCACGAGACAATCTAACACATCGCATTACTTTCTATTGTTTACCACCACAGACATGTTCAATGTATGTGTAGATTGTTTACGTGGTAAATAAAATATTAATATTATTGACTGGCCTGTTGGCGCAATGGCAGCGATCCTGCCTTTGGCGCCGGAGGTCGTGGGTTCGATCCGCACCTATGACAAATATTTGTGTGACGAACATTTGTATTTGTTGTGTGTCTGGGTGTTATTATCTATTTAAGTATGTATTTAGAAATATTTAAGTATGTTTATCAGTCTCTGACGCCCATAGTACAAGCTCTGCTTAGTTTGGGGTCAGATGATCTTGGTGTGAATTGTCCCAGATATTTATTTATTTATTTATTACCTATGTTGTTTTTATACTTACGAGTATTGTGTGAATTCAGTCCCATATTTACTATATCTGGTCTTGTGATACCAATAATAAAAACTTGAAGGTGCGATCTAGTCCCTAACCGGAGCAGGGGTTGTCACTTAGACTATCGTGAGTGGTCACTTAAAGGCAGTTTTAAGATGGCACGAAATCAGAACTTCATCTGATAGGGATAGCATGCATGAAACATAATATTACACAGGTGCCTATTGACTCTCCAACAAAGATTAGCACGCGCGATTAGAATTTAGAAACGAGTCGCCGTCCAAACAGGACAAAAATCGCATGAGTTAATAAACGGAATAAAGAAAAAGCTTCAAGAAATGCAGTTGATAGGTGCACTTCTATGCATGTGAGATGTGACATGTACACTGCTACACGCGCGCATGTACATGTCACAGCGCAGTTGTTGAAGTTGTCTCTGTTCCGTATATTTACTCATGCGCAGAAAGGTTCTGTTAGGGGCTCAACACTGTTATTGTGAGCCCGAAGGTACAGTGCATCCATGGCATTAGCGGTAAACGGGTGAACTGTACCGTGTCTCGCCGTTAGCCGACACTAAGCATTGAGGGTATCCGAATATCTACCTGCTGTTGTACACCTGCTGCTTCGCTTGCAGTTTTAGTTCGGTAAATCAAAGAGCAATTCTCTGAGAACCACACATACAATATTACATAAGTCAATAATACAATACTTCGAAGAATTCGATTCTCATCCTTCGCTCAGTTGACACACTGGCTGGCGATCAGTGGTTGTAACTGAAAAGGGAAACCAATTCCGATTAATCTTAATTTATTTATTTATTTGGTTCACCAACAATAATATGCACTGAATCTAATAAAACCTTTCCTAACAAACACAGAAACGATTCATTTATTCATTCTAATAATCAGAAAGAAAAAATCTTCACAAAATCCTCTCTAGCATATACTCGTAATTTGCGTAATCCACTTGCGCGAAATGCGCGATGTGTTGTAACAAACTCGATTCATGGTATTTTAATCAACAACCTCTAACAAGTGTTTATCGACCGACCTATCAGCGGCCACATTCTTAAGTCAGTTAAGTGGATTTAGCTTATATGCCTTCGGACATCGATCCCGAACCGCTTGCGTAGTTCGCGAAAACTTCGTGAAAAATCAACTCGCTATCCACCCTATCGTCATATTCACGAATACTTGAATTCATCCAATGCTCTACTTACGTGACAGTGACCACAGATTCATGATATTTTATTTCGGAATGTCGGATTGTTAATCGCATGGCGTGATGCTTTGGTTCTTCCACAATACAAGCCTGTGATGCAGTTTCAGACAGAAATGTCACAGGAATGCGATCAAGCACAAACTGTTTCCATTCGAACCGCTGATCATTGCAGGGACAACAGTAGGTATTGACTTCTATTAACTCATTGCAGCCATAGCCACTGATCACAATTTTTTTGTAACAACTTTTCTGTACTGTGACTAGCAATGAATAAATGAATATGAATATAGCGTGTAGGTAGCGTAGATTTTAGAATGTAGAATTGAAGATTTCAGTCGCTTTCTTTTATAGCTTTAAAAAATAAAAGAATAATTTGGTATCTTCTGGAGGACTACTGGCGAACAAAAGTCCGTAGTTTCGGTCAAACTAATGTGTCAAAAAAACCTACAATAATATGGTTTTCTTGAAAATGTATTTCTGTATGGTAAATATAATATTAAAAAGTACAAAAAAAAATTACATAAAGGTTGTTTAAATCACCTTCGTTTTCATACCAATTAAAAGATAGATATGTAGATTGATATTTCATTTCTCATATAAAATTACATTGTCAAATTACAGGCATTCATATTGAGATCGTCGAAAAATATAAAACGAATGGTCGGAAATAAAACTTAACATTAAACGATAAAGCAAGAAAAAAAAATTAAAATAAAAAACAATCCAATAGGTAATTAATTAAGTACCTAAAATGACACAAAAAAGAATAAAAATAACAAAATACTTGATTAAGATGTCAAAATAATTAAAATAAAACAATGTCAAAACTATTACAATAAAACAATGTCAAAAAAATAATAAAATAAAATAAGAATATTGTATAAAAAATTATAGAAAAATAAAATGACACGGTAAAAAATAAGCAATAAAAGGAATTAAATGTCGTCTTGTAATAGATTTCAAAATTGTTTTTCAATGAACTCATTTATAGGTTAAAATGGGTTATCCAGTAAAAGGTTTCTCAGTCGACGCCCAAATGCTTCGTCAGACGGATCATTTTTAAGCTCGGTGGGGAGACGCTCATAATAAGTAGGACACGTAGGTTCTTCTCAGAGAGTGCCATGCGACGAGGTACTGATCTTAGGCGGCCTGCTAGGTGTGAACGTTTATCGTCATCCATGCTTGGAAAAATAGCCAAGTTCTTCAATAAATATATTAGGACCTCAAATAAATAGACCGAGTAATGCGTCATAATACGATGCGCTTTGTATAGATCTCTGCATGAGTGTCTTGGTTTCACTCCAGCAAGTGCACGGACAGCTCGTGTTTGCATTATAAGTACTGTGCCACCGTCCGTGCAGTTACCCCAAACGAATGTGCCGTACGGCATGATGGAGTTAAATGTGGAAATTAGACTTTTCTAAATGCATCAGCAGTAACTAGTGGCCTTAATTTACGTCAGTTAATTAAAACCATCTTAGTTTGCCCGAAACATTCTTTGCCGAAACCACGGACATTGTGTTAGTGAGTAGGCACCCTGAACTGTGTAGTGAAATGTGTTTTTCCAAAATTCAGAGTATTTCTTTAAAACACGTTGGTATAAAAACAGTGATATTCATTTATTCTTTATTGCAAAAATCTACGGTAAAAATTGCAGACTCAATGCGAGGAGGCATTTTGTACGGTAGGTACAAATTCAGAGGCTTAACATTATGTAAAATATGTAGTAGACACGAGTGAATCTCGAGTGTTTTGTTCTTACCGTGTGAAAACAAAGACGATTGAATCCACGAAAGAATCAGGTGAATTGTGTTAATTTGCATAATATTACTCCTTTTTTTTCATATTAAAATTATTCGAACCGATTACTAACCAACTTAAGATAAAGGAGGCAGATAACCTTGCGTATTGTAATGGTTGTGTATAGTGAATCATAATAGATTGCCAATCTCTTTTCCAATGTTTGGATACACCTGCCGAAATGTATTCACAGAAAGTGGGCAAACACAAATAAATAAAATGGTATTTGCACATTTGAGCTGTTATCGGTTGCAAATAAACACGGTAAGATATCAAGGTATTTTACTATCACGTAATATGATGCAGATATCTGCGTATTTATATATTATTTTTGTAGGATTAGGCACTTTGGTTATTAAACACGCTCAATATCCTTGAATATACAAACAATGTGTTTTATCAGCACCGTTTTGTTCCGTTCCGTCATGCGTTATCATCATTTGTCAGTCATATCGCCAAAAGACTATATTTGGTTTGAAAATATTTTGCAAAATATTGACCTACCGGATGATGTGAGTGCTCATTGATGATAATTTTTTTGTGAAAATTTTGATTTTCTTGACCGACTTGAACGTCATGTTGGTTGCATTCGCCTCTACCAAAACTTTCGCCAGTATCATTATAGAAATAAACTATTGATAAAATAATGTATGTATTTATTTAACGGACGCACCTAAACCCGAGCACAGGCACAGCATTATTTTACAGAGTGAGCATATAGCCTTAATAGTATATTTATTGCTATTCACACCAACAAGGAAAAAACACATATTCGAAACAAAGCAGCTATTAAGCATGCTTTCTGAATGTCGTTAAACCTTGACATTAACTTTGGAATGCATAACGTTTCTTGTAGTAATTACAATACACTTGCAAGATATGAAATTTAAAAACGGGTTTTTAGATTATTTATTACACGTGTGTATTCGCCTCATAGCTGTGCTCTTTGTTGGTTTTACTTATTTGAGTATTTATTTTTCACGTTGATACAGAACTGATACCTATTTTGAACACAGGATTCTACTGAACTAGCTAGTCTCAAGAGCACAACCTGAAAATTCTTCCATATTTGCTATTCTACCAGCGAGAACGATCACCAATCGTTAACCTTGTGACAGGAGAGTATTTGTCAGGGGTGCACTCACGTTGATAAGTATTTATTTATTGATGCATAGCTTATACATAGAGTCAGACAGCTGACGGATGGTGTTTCACAAAAAAAAACTCATCTTATAGTGTAAAAAATACTTGTTTCTTTTACACAATACCTTTTATCTTTAAATTTTCCCCTGTCTTTCATTCCAGGGATAATGATCACGTTTGTAAAAATGGCTTTAATAAACCACTAGAATTAACGTGTAACACTCGTGTATTTCAATACATATCGGAGTTCGTTGCCGTTCACGCAATTGCGATGCCATAACATGACAATTTGTCTGACGACAACTTCGCTATTTATAATCAAACAAAATTATTTTTTTATGAATTTGCTTCTATTATAGAACTAAATAAAAAAGCATTATCACACAAAATAAATCAACTGTTTAGTTAATAAGTAGGCTAGGCTTTACGTGTAAATCGTGCAAAAAATCCGTAGTTGAACAATCATGAACTCAATAAAACTCCACTCAAACTAAACTCAGACAGTCATTAAAACTAAGATCAAACAAACAAAGACGTAAATGTTTATATTCAAAGTGATCGTAAGATCCTCGATTTTAGTTTGTAACAGTTAATGAACGTTCTAAATCTAGATGTTGGAAGTTCCATATTAGCATTTAGATTAACAGTTAAGGGTACATGCCAATAAGCCTGGCATAAAGGGATAACTTTCGTGAAAATAGAAACAATTTGTACGTCTCCGTTAGGAGCGGTTCCAGTGTATAAGCACAGAATAGGTAATAGTACTCCGTACAGAAGGTTCTTTCAAGAAACGCGGACAAGTAAAAAAGTCTTCTTTAATCTTACAAGTTCGTGTCACGCTATTACTTTTTAATTTGTCCGTGCTATCTATCAAGGCCATGTTTAGGTAGCTTGCACGCGGAATCGAAACTTATCGCGTAGCACGAGCGTTCATATTCAACTGTGCGCGCTGAACGTAACCGATTTAGCTGTCAGAGAGCAGGGTCGCAACTCGCTGATTTAAAAGTATTACTGTAATTTATATAACATCGTTTAGTATTAGTAGTAGTCATTATTATACTCATAATTACTTATAATTACAAGTTACAGTTGAAACCAATCAGACACAAAACATTAAATAACGCGCCGTAGCCGAGCGGCAACCCACTGTCAGACACCCCAGAGAGGGGCCACGCAGCCGAGCGTGCCTAAACTTTAAAGTGACACAGGGCTGGTATATAAGTCCGTTTTTGGAGATGCATACAGACGCGCCTTTTGCCACACGCTTAACTCGTACGAGCGTTGATGCTCTTACGAGCTCGTATAATCCATACTGTACTGGTGGTGACTCTCCACCGCCGGTTCGAGTCCTCGGTTTGGTTTTTTGCGCAAAATGTAGCGCGCGTGTAAGCGCGTATGCCAAAGCGACCTATTAGTATTCGTCTGTAACCGCTCTTAATCAGTGTGCGAGTGAAAAATGGCTGATAATCTAAGATTCGTCTTAAGGCTTAAATATTATTTTAAAATCATTCTTCATAACCATTTTAAAACATTTGACTGTATATCTTGGCTGGCCTATCCCATTGCTTGTTTACCCATTTCAAAAATCAAAATCAATAAACTGAATTCAAGTAGACCATAATTACAGTTCTTTCAAATCGTCAAAAACATTTTAACTTTAGCTAATGATATTAAAGACATGCATATTATTAATACGATATATATACTAATATAATACATACATATAATGTGACTACCACCGGCGTCGGATCGCTGATTCCACTGAGAAGACCCGGCAAGAACCACAGTAGTTACTCTTTTCCATGGCTTTAGCAGGTTTTTTTATACTCAAGGTCATCGGCGATTGTTATCGCCTTAAACGTATCTAACCCCCTAAACTTATGCAACAAGCGAAACTCAACTGATTTGAGTTTCGGTGTTACACTCCCCGAAAACTTTGGTATTGTTTTGTCGTGTATAATTTGTGTTTCGGAAAACGGAGAAAGTTTAATTTTTCTTTCTTCTCTTTTATGTAAGGGTATAATACTTTTAGATTTTTGCACCCTACCTTATTTATATTTCATTCTACTTTGTTTTTGCTTCACTAGACCCGAGGCTGTATCAGCTTGGGAATGCTTTCTGGTGGAATGGATCAGGTAGCTACTTGATAGCGGGATATGTATTACAATATTATTCAAAAGGCCTTCCTAAGTACTCTCAGTTGAACCTGTATTGTCTTTTTTATCATTTCTACATGATGCCGATATGTTATACTCATACAAACATGTGTTATAAGAACGAACATGGCCCTCCTTTATAGAAGAGTGAGTGTCTTTTAGTTAGATCGTGGTCTACCAACTTACAGAATATTATCAACCACCAAAACAGGTGTCTTAAGATCGTCAGTTACGACTAGAAAACGGTTATCGTCAGAGAGGTAGACCGAGAAAAACATGGCTTAACGGAAATGTAAGCTTCAGACTGAGATCGCTATAAAAATTGAAGGATGTCTCTGCTAAGTGAAAGATTAAGAGTTCGTGGTCTCCCAACTTACTCCACACTTTGACTGAGAAATTACTGTTCATTATCTGCATAGTCCAGTTTTGGTATTCAGTTATATTTTACAGCAAACCGTTTCGACCCCTGCAGTTATCAGAGCGGAAAGCCTGCTGCTCAGTGGGCGACCTTGTGCGGAGCCGCGCTAATGTTTACACTTTTATACATGTTTTGCTGGTGAATGGAGTTATTGAACTTAACTCAATTATAGACCTTCGGCAGTATTAGATAGGCCTAAAAGTTAAAGATATGTCTCTTACCAAGTTACCATGCAAAATTATTACTCATTATACGCCTCTTTGTTCAATGTGATCTAAATTGGGGCATTTAGCTTGACTGTTTTGTCTGTTTCATTTTAATTATATCTACTTATGCGTCAAAGTCCTAGAACAGTGCAGTTAGCTAAATAACGTTTTCACAAATAAGATAGTGAATTATAAAGTTTCATAGTAATACCAATATGTATTTGGGTATCACACATACTCGGAAGTAACATGCTGTTATTGCGCCAACGTTGACAAGATAAACCGTCCTAGGAAGCAGAGCGGACGATGCGTACGTTAGATAAACGGCTAGGCGAAGCGGCCTACTAATAAAAATATTAAGGTGCCTCCTCCGAACGCAAGAACCTTGTGGAGTGAAGTTAAGGTTCAGAATCCGACCGCAGGTTTTCGGCAATTTTCCTTTGACAGGTACTCGTACTGGGATAGTACGCTTACGTAGCATACGCGCTTCTATTTTATGTGTTTGCTGTATTTACGTAGGTACTTACCCAATGCTAGTAGTGTTGCGGTTAAAACGAGTACATTACTAGGCCAGCTGATCGAAATTCCCCTAAACAAAGCTGACACACGGTTTTTGCTCCGGCTTGTTGGATTTTATTTGCGTTACATAATCACGGCTCCTAAAAATTTCATGAATTTTAATTAAGAGCGCAGTTTGAAGGATCACTTCTTATCGATGCAATGATTCATTAAAATAACTAACATGTTGATTGAAGCTTTTATCGTAAGTGTTCACTTTAAAAATGTAAAAGCTTACACAGTTCGCTCATTGTTTCCACGCTTCCAATTCCACGGATTGCCTCTTGCGTGGCCGTGCTGTGATTGACATATTCAATATGCTCGGTTTTTTCACATCGGCCTACACTGTCGATCTCTACCCTCGACACATCCGTCATTTTCAGCCTACAATAGAGAAAAATAACTTCATTTTTGAAACGCGGTCGTGCGAGGGAAGCTTTTCGTAACTGTTTTGGAATATTGGTGGTTTTCAATTAAAATTCCAAATCTCTCAATTTCTGGATATTTATTGATTGCTAGTCTCTGTTGTTTACAAAATTTATAGTCGATGCATCAAGCTCGTACTGCCATCTGTGCCTAGTTTCTGCAGTTTAAATGGCATTATTTACAATATTTATAAGCAGACATAACCGTTCACCATCAGGCAGTTCAGCTTCTTGTTTGCCACTGACGTATAGTGAAAAGCCATATCGCTTCTGGACATAGGGCATTTCGAGAGTTACGATTGCATATGACGACCTTTGTCGACTTTACATTTATAAAATGTAACCAATCCATCCAAAAATACCAAGTTTTATTGCTGCAGCAGGTCGTCTCAAGGCATGGACCAATTTTTGAATGTCAGCGTTTTGTAAATAAACATTTTCTTATATTCTTTTAAAGTTAGTTATTGTCATTTTACGAGCCGCACTGTGAATTACTTCACTGAAGTTTATAGTTTGTAGAAGAAGGTGGTGAGACCAACTTGATATGCATCACAAGGATTGGCCGACACTGGCTTTGAATCGTGAGGGATAGAGATTGGGAGAGGAGACATTTCCCATGGACGGAATATGCTGATTTAGATTTTAGAAAATTCATCTATCTTTGCACTAGCTTTTGCCCGCGACTTGAGTTACCTACTTGCTAAATAAAGCTTTCTAAGCCCAATCAGTCACACAGTCAGTCACTGGGTGAGTAACGGCGTTTTATCATATTGATAAAACATGAATGCACAAGTGCAAAAGCTGATAAAGTTGCAGAGCTTGTATTATACCCACATCTGGCGGACTTCCTTCATGAATTACTCATAGACGCGTGCGTGCATTTCATATCAAGTACGTATGAGTGCTAATAAATCAGTCATGAATAAACCACTATATCTCAGCGAGAGTGGCCGGAAGTGAGCTTGAAACGTAAACTCTTCAAACTATACAACTATTAGAACCAGAAGTAACAAGTACTTAAAATAATAATAATAATAAATCATTTATTTCAGGCTACAAAATTACATTTTCAGATGTTACAAAATATAATTGGCCCATATAATAAATAACTTAGAGACTAACATACATATTTAATAAACAATAAAACTACTTATGAAATTTACACGTATTACTCGTAGGAACAGGCGACGTGTGACGCAAGCTGGTGCCCGGTAGCCGCCCTCGGAACCGCCGATACAGGACTTATACCCCGTCCATTCGTTTATTTTCTTTTTGACAATTCGAGACAGTTCGAAATTAGTGACGCCCTCACACGTTACCGATTCGATTAGAAATAATAATCGATTTTATTTAAGAAAAACTTTCAATCGATTTAATATTGAAATATTTTTAGGTTCAATATTAATTATTCGTTCAATAAAGTTTAAAAAAAAAAATACATAAACACATCAAATAAATCTGTAAATATAGTCTGATGAATCGTTGTAATTGTAATGTAATAAATAATTTCACTCCAATTTAATTTGTACATCCAATTACAAATAATTTATTTTAATTCCTTGCAAATAATTATCCATGGAGTAATAGATCTATTTTTTTTATTAAATTTTCTTATGAATCAATGCTAACAGTCAAATTATTTTTTCAAATGATCGATGTATCTTATATCATTTTAAGAGACCTCTTTTATAATATGTGGTTTTTTGTCATGTACAGGTCACTTCACTAAGTGGGCGGTACCCGTCAATAAAGGACGATATAACTGTAGTTAATTATTTCGAAAAAAGAAAACGGTAATTTATAGGCGTGAATTGTCAAAAACAAAATAAACGAATGGACAGAGTATAGGTAAAGAAAGGTACATTTCCGAGGCGGACGGCACTCCGCAAACTGCAAACTTGCTTACTCGTAAACTTTTATAGAATAGCAACCAACCCTGCGGCTTGCGGCCGCGGCACTTTCATAGAGATTCATAGAAACCAGTAGTGCCGCTTGCAGTTTACGGACTGCGGTCCGTCTTGGACTTTAACCTTAGACATGACATTTTCAAAATAAAATACGAATACCTTATAATCCCTATAGTAAGAAATAAGTAAAAATAAAAACTAGAATAAACCGAATTTCGTACCTTAATGATCTTGGGCAGAGCGTTTGAAATAAGTTGCCTTCACGATTCGTATCGGACTATGGTAACGGAGCTGAGGCGGTAGGATTATTATTACATTTACTACCAATATAGTTAACAAGCAAAGCATGTATAATCAAACCTACATTTCTGTAGACAACTTTAGAAATCCATTTATCTTCATAACTTAATTACATCGCCGGCATTATGACCAAATATGAAGCTATGACTTTGTGAAGGTTAGGAGGCTATGTCGAATGCGGGTCGCTTGGAATACTTCTTTGTTGTACTGCTAAAGAAAGAAAAGTAATTTATTATCCTCAACAATTTTGGTAATTATAAACCACTGCAAGAATAAAAAACACATCAATTCGGTAAGTGTGGTGACTATATATTATTATACTAAGCCAATACCCATCATATTTTGTAGCGCTGGCTTTTGGTCAATGATGAAGGCCTTTGCACAGCGGTGGGACCGTGTACATAAAGGCTAAATACTAGATCGTTCAATAAGTCCCGGGACTAACATAGACATGGCGGCTCATATTAAAAACTTTTTTATTTTTCGAAAGCACTGGCCATCAAAATGATATGTGTAATTTTTTTTGAAAATCGAACGATGTAATATTGAGCTACACACTTTTTAGTGAGACTAGTTTAGTACATTCGTAAAAAATGAATAACAACGAGTTTCGCGTGTTGATAAAACATTGTTTTTAATGGGAAAACCACTGATTTAGAATCTGCTCCGTCTAAAACAACAATTTGTCGGTGGTATACTGAATTCACACGCGGTCGTATGGATACAAAATGATGCTGAACGTTCTGGTCGTCCAAATGAAGCAGTGACTCAACAAAACATCAACCAAGTCCTGAAAATCGTGAAGGAAGATAGAAAAGTAAAATTGCGTGAGATAGCTGAGATAGTGAAGATTTCAACTGGTAGTGTCTTCACCATTTAACATAAACATTTGTCCATGAAAAACCTTTTTTACAAATGGGTGCCGCGTTTGCTCACGATTGATCAAAAGCAACAGCGTATTGATGCTTCAGAGCGCTGTTCGGCTATGTTTGACAGGAATAAAAAGTATTTTTTACGTCGGTACGTGACATTCGATGAAACATGGATTCACTATTACACTCCGGAATCCAATCGGCTGTCAGCAGAGTGGAGAGCACCCGGTGAAAGCCGCCCGAAGCGGCCTAAGACACAAAAATCAGCTGGCAAGGTTATGGCCTCTGTATTTTGGGATGCGCTTGGAATAATCTTCATCGACTACCTTGATAAAGGACAGAGAATAAATAGCGAATACTACATGGGGTTATTGGAGCGATTAAAGTACGAAATCGCGGAAAAACGGCCTCAATTGATGAAAAAAAAAATGATTTTTCAGCAGGACAATGCGCCGTGTCACAAATCAATGGTAACGATGGCCAAACTAAACGAATTGCACTTCGAATTACTTCCACATCCGCCTTATTCGCCAGATTTGGCCCCCAGTGATTACTGGCTCTTTGCAGACTTAAAAAAAATGCTTCGAGGTAAGAAATTTGACACAAATGGTGAAGTAATCGCAGCAACGGAGGCTTATTTTTCAGCCAAAGAAAAATCGTGCTACACTCATGGGATAGAAAAGTTAGAGAACCGTTGGAGGGAATGTATCGCAGCTGAAGGAGACTACGTTGATGAATAAAAAATATTTTTATCAAAAAAACGTTTTTTTAGTTTAGTCCCGAGACTTATTGAACCAAGTGTTACTAACTTCATCAACCAACTTAAAAAAGGCAAAGCCCGGTCTCTGTCCCATAGGCGTCTGCTATAATAATTCTGGTATTCTGACTATGTTAGAAGTCTACATCAAGCTTAATAGTGTTTTTTCCTCACCCTTTCTTTCCTCAAGTGAAGGAATAGTTCAGAAAATGACTTTTCCCAAAATTCATTATGAAATTACCTACTGTAGAGATTTTTCTTTTTAGAACCAATTTGTTCTCAAATAGACCGCCATTCGCGTTCAATAACGTAACATTTTTACGTCCACCAGTCACCACCCACAGCGGTGCCACCGCAATACCCAGTAGAGCCGGCTACTGCAAGTTGCAACGCTATTACCAATAATTGCCTTTGCCCGACGCTATCATTAAACAAATGATCATAAGCTCTTCAAGGCTCTACATTTCATGCTACAGCTTGTTACACATATGCTGTTATAGATCCCCATACAATTAATCCAACAAAAGAGCGTATCGTATCTCGCGTCACACAAACAGAGCGCCAGCCTGTCTCCGCCACGTGGGGCGGCCTCGTGATTCGCATGACCTCACGTACCTTGTGATAGGCAGTTTAAACTTTATCACCAAGCAGTAAGCAGGCTTCTTGTGTTTAGTGGTTTTTAGAAAAGTTGAAGTATAGTGATGGGGGTAAATTGAAGCTTCACTGACATTTCTCATGTGTAGTAGTATTGAAACACGTGACGTGGGTTGATCCCTTTCCAAAGTTCTGTCAATTTCCTCCTCCTCAATAGCTATAGGATCAAGATCGATTTCAAGAAGTTTTCATTTCACTGATCCTTATCAATCGAGCCTTAATATGGCTAAACTTTCGCAAGTATACTTCCGTTTCAAAATGACTTTTAGATTTAGCTTCAAACACTGACTTGAAGTAGTAATGAAAGAGCCTTCAAGCCTCAATGGCCATTACTCGTAGATGTAATGTTGCATCACCAGTTAAAACTCAAACTCAAAATATCTTTATTCAATAGCAGTACTTTTAAATAGTCAAAAATAGACTAAATAATAGACATAAGTATTATAACAATATGCATTTATAAATAAACAGTATACCAACATAATGCGAGTCTGCCACCGCGTCGGAGGAGTTCCCGGCTAGAACCTCAGTAGTTACTCTTTTAAACTTCTTTAGGTTTTACAATGCGAGTTAGTAGAGTTAAATGGTAGTTGAAAAAAAATGCTTAGATTCTAACATTATTTAACAGAACAACCTAATTCAATCAAAGCTACAGAATATAAAACAATAGAATGTACAGTCAACAGCAGAAGTAAGTGATAATTTAACGTGCCAAAATTGATGATTTTACAAAAACTATAAGCTTATTAAACTACTAAGAATATGAACGAAACTTTTCATTCATTTTGATGGATATATGCTACTTGTGATAAATTTTTTTTCATAGTTTTCATTCATTAACAGATTTGAAGTTTGTTTAATCATCATTCACCTTTGCAGTTAACTTTACCAAGTCATTTATACAGTTCCAAAGATTAAATTGTTAGACATCATAACATCGAAGTCCGGTATTCAATTAATTACTATAACAAGAGTTAACTGATCCCGCACTGAGCAGAGAGCTTTAATCCCAGGCTTTTTTATCTGAAAGGTATTCATTGGTAGTATAATACCCCTTTTTAATAAAACAGATTTAATGTAGTATTTGAATCTGTGCAGCGGTAACATACAAATTGCCTGCGGAACTTTGTTCTTCTTATTATGCATATTTCATCTACACTTGTAGACTACACTAGCTATAACTTGTAGGCTTAGCTGTCGGAAACCACAGGACGACCTAGAAAAGTTAATAAATGTTAAAGCCTGTGTGTTTTCTAGATAAAATTAACTCTCAAAGGTGACATGTGTTATTATATTAATAATACCATTTCAGATACTTGGACTTCTGTCTCTTTGCATTTTGGTTTTTTTACCATACATACATACATACATACCATCACGCCTCTTTCCCAACGGGGTAGGCAGAGACCACTTCTTTCCACTTGCTACGATCCTGACATACATCTTGCGCTTCTTGTACTCTCATGAGTCCTTTCATACATGCTCGTCGGTTAAAGGTACTCTTGACCCGACCCTTTCTGAGAACATCTTGAACTTGCCCAAGAAACGTTCTTCTGGGTCTTCCCCTTCCAACAGTCCCATTTACCCTTGCCTCATAAATCCGTTTCGTTAATCGCCTTTCATCCATTCTTTCCATATGACCAAACCACCTCAGCATTCCCATCTCAATTTTAGTAACCACGTCTTCTTTCACCATGTCTTTTTTTTACCATGATCATTTAAATATACCTTTAATTTATTTTAAATGGGTTTTCGCCTAAGTTTTGGTGGTAAGCGATGACGAGGCCGATGGTGATACACGCTTACCTAAAAAATGCCCATTCACTCTGGCCTCGAAGATACCAAGGTTGTAAGTATTCGGAAACACAGACGCAGGGAGAGCGTTCCACTACCTAGCGGTGCTGGTCTGAAAATAAGCAGGAAACCGTTGAATGAGGATTGTTGGAAAGTCAACCATATGGGCCGGGGTGGGAAGCCATCCAGGCGTCTAGTGGTCCGGTGGTGGAAAGTAGAAGGTGGTATCAGATTATGTAGTTCCTGCGCACGGTCTCCGAAATGCACTTTATAAAAAACCGATAGACAGGCGACATTACGCCGATGCTCCAAACTCAGAAGTACTTCCAAATCAAATTAACTTGCGAAAAATGTACGGATAATAATTAATCCATCATTCGGTACCATCAAAAACCAGTATCGGACGATTGATCACCACGCAAGAATGCCAACTGTTTACTGTACATCGTATATTTAAATCTATTGCAGTTCTTCGTATATTTCAATCTCGCAATGTGGCATTGCATCGCAACTTGTGGCGAATTGGAAATGTTCGGGACCAGCCGGTGTTTCCAGTTCTCAGGTGGCTTTAAACTTTCAGCGGGTTGAACACATAACACATTGTGTAATTATTTTGATATTGTCTGTAGCTTATTTCTAAATATTTCGCCCAGAAATCCGTATATCTCATATTGACATTAAATAACACGTGGTTACCTAAGATCAAAAATTGTATATCACCTAGATGTGTAATATTTTGCATAGACTGCCTCCCACAGTACAGGCATTTTTTTTTCAATTTGCTATCAGAAATCCGAGAATTCACCGATTCGGCTGACCTACAAAGGCATGTACTTTTAATCGTACGTGCTTTCCTGCTACACTAAAGTGATAATTATTCGGAGTAGGTACCACAACAGAAATATTGCACCAAAGAAGATTAAGTCATTGCCATAAACATCTACTTTGCGACGGAGCAGGCAGCGGGTATTTTATGAGGTACAACCTGGAAATTGCCAGGTGTTTAATAAAGGGTTTATTTATAACCGGAAATGACCTGAGCCTGAGCTAAAGGCTACACATCTTCGACACCTTAATTGGATAGAGTAATCGGACAGCTGCCCGCTAAATAGACTTATTTTAGCTCTCGCCCACTACCAGCGGCGCATATCTCCTATCTTAGCATATTCGAATAACAGGGCGCACACAAAACGGTGCATGTGCAACAAGATGGTTTACTGGCTCAAATAACGGTTTAACGGTTGTTAAAGTGACTCATTGGCGGGATTGTGTATAGTGATATAAACTTTTCAAAACCTTTCAAAAAAATGCTGCATGACCATGATTTTGCGTGATTACTTCTGTTACCTCACCCATAACTTACTATGGCTCTGCTATGTTGCATGTTGAGATTATCTTAATTGTGCTACGTAGCGAGCAACCTAATATTTTTATGTCCAGGACTCCAGGCCAACGTATGCCAGAGGTTATTGAACATGCAAATATTTCCCAAATTAAATATGCAAATGTAATCCCCTAAAGCCTGCCCAGACTGCGCCAGCCCTGCGCAACTCGCGTTTCTCTTGACAATTTCACCGATATTGAAACTTACTGGCAACTTTAATTCATGCGATATTGGATTCGATCGAAGAATTCGATAAGAAACTAAGTATGCGTTTATATTGTAAAACACGGTTCCAACTTGGTAACCTCTGCTTAACTGAACATTTACATTTCAGATTGGCGTATTATATTGGATTGAAGTTCCTACATTGCTGAAATTGAGTTCTTGAAATAGATTAACTTTAAACTAGTTCTAGTTAAACCAGGTTTAAATTGTACTATTGCAGCTTTAGCAAGTTTTCCACCGTTTCATGGCCATACAGCAGTATTTCTGTGTAGCTATCACCCATTTATAGCCTGGCTTTGCAGAATTCCACTAACAAGTCCACCTACGCAGCCGCCATGAGTCAACGATCCCTTTCTAAGATTATGCTGCCACTTTCGTTGCAACACCTACAGCTCCTATTTATATCCACAGTGTTTATATACCAGGGTGTAAGCAATCTGGTTTTTGTTGTCGCCGACCTCGTTGTGTGTAAACAAAGATGTAGAGCAGTGCAGACTACAGACGCACGTGCTCGGTAATTTACACGGTACGTGTCACAACAAAAGCGGCGACGTTATTGTTCTCGCGGATGCTGCGGATTGACGCCATATGCAATGGAGATTTTTCAAGGTTACGCCCTTGAAACCTCTCAGCGCAACACTAGCCTTCCTTAGTAACAGCCAGCCCATTGTTCCGAGATAAGGTTATTATGAAAGATAATCGAGAACAAACTCCTCTTTGTGAGAGCGTAACCAAATACCATTGATGCGCACGTTCCTAATTCTCACCAAGGTCGCGAGCTACTTTATCCGCGTTTTGTACGAGATTGTATCTCGTCTTATATCGGAAGTTTTTCTGTTTGCTCACTGTACCGTGATGGTAACAGCCCTAATTTCAATTCCGCACCGACGAGTGGGAGTATTGTAGCGGGCGTTCGTCTGAATAAGTTTGAAAGAGCTCCCATCTAAATCGCGGACCCTCTGAAAAGGGCGCATTTCGACGCGGCAGCACGTACTGTTCCCAAATGAAATTTCCAAGTGTTAAGAGCGTAAGGCTGCCTAGAATCCCTAGGGAGCTCTCGCCTGGCTCTCGAATGGCCAGCTTCATTCTACTGCACATTTATTTTGTTTCACCGCAAAGTTCTTAATCAGACGAAGGGTGAATGGAAATTGGGGAATCTTTATCTCTCTGTTTTGGAAGAACTTTTGTTTATGCTGATCAAGATCCAGTGTGAATTATGTATTTTCTTTCGAAAAAGTTATGATAAAGTTAGTCTTAGGACATAATATTTGGTTCTTTAATGTTTTAGTGACTACAGAGGCGTTCGCATCAACCTTCACACAGGGGCACCTTATGTAGGTGCTTATTTCGCAATGGTTTTGTAAAGATTGATGTTGACGCCTCTGTACATATACATACAATTGGATGACCCAGATTTTGGTTATTATGTGGTGTTGGTGTGAAAATGAAACATCGTCCCTGAGGAATTCGATATGTTTACACTTGCCAACGGTGCTTAGCGGGCCTACACAACGGTTTGTCGATAGAGCCTTATATGAAGAGTGCGGGGAACTAAGTTACATCATTCATCCTTCACGGGCTTCGCGAGAGCTTTACTATGTTCTTGCTGGCTTTACTTCATCTTCGTACATGTTCGCCCCGGCCCTAATATAAAACGTTCTTTAAAGAATGAAGTCCGAAAAACATTTTTTTGCGTTTGATTTAAATAGTCTTTCCATTTGTCCTAAAAGTATTCCTAATGAGTTCATGTCAGCTGAGCTTGTTATGAAAAGAGTCGGATAACTGTTTGCTTTATTTTTAGCACGGCCGCAGATGGCGAAGGTCGTTCCAGGCTACAGAATGCTACTTATTTATTTAACGCAGGCCGCACGCCGCGGCTGCCTGTGCCTGTCTGACGTTTTTGCAATAAAAAAAATTGCGGTGTGTTCTGATATTATTTCGACTGCGATTTTTGTCCGGCTTGCGGGAAAATCGTTGTGGTTTCACGTACGTACAGTTTGAGTGGATTGAAAATAATTGAATGGAGTGTTGTATGGCGCTTTCGTGAGGGAATCAATAGTATTGCGTGGAACCTTTTCAAAGTAAAGGCATTGGGAAATACCCTACATAAAATACTATGATCTTGATGTTAAGATGTCCTTTTATAAATAAAACTCGCGATAAGATTGTTTTATAAGTAATTTCCTTGCAAATATGAAGAGGTTTCTTTAATAAAAATAGTAGTTTAGTCATCCACAACAAACATTATGTTTTATTGTTAGCTATATGTTGTCAATATTGTAGGGCCGGATAGCTCAATGCTGATGTGTAACGCTGTTAACTTCAGACCATCCACATGTATGCAAGATTGCAAGTTCGTAGCAACAAGCTTATATGCATCTTATGTTATGGTTGACTGTACATAACATCCCTGTTATTGTAATTAATAAGTTTCGGTCGCGTGCTCTGTGCGGGATCGCGTGTTTGCCTTTCATTAGCCCGCACCCAGTAAATATAGCCTTGTCATATCGTCCCAGGCTGTTTACTATCTGCAACCTACTATATCCACTTCCACTCTAATATCCAATATAGGTAGTGTTACTACCGAAATATCGCATAGTGCCCTACTTAAATACTGGGGTCGGGTCTATATTTTTGAGAACCAGCCTGTCGGGCACTTTTTTATTTTTGTTTGGGTGCAGTCTCTAACACAACGGTGTAAATGAGATATCAGAGTAAACTCTCGGTCATGTAATTAAAAAATAAATAAGAATTTTGTCTATGGTTTCGCACGACGCTAGCCAAACGCAATGTCAAACTCGAAGAGTTTGACGTGACGTATGTTTGAAGTTGTTGTTATTGAAATATTTTCAATGTTTTTAAATCACTTTAAAGTGTATTTGTATTTGTGAAGTTAATAGGTGTGCAGCCCACAATATTTTTAAAGTATGCATTGTAATAAAAAACTCACAAAATACTATATTTCAAACAAAGACAACACCAGCTGATTGAAAAATCGCCATTTTGTTACGTTGGCGTCAAGGGGCCGGCGTTCGCTAACTATCGTAGCGTTGAAACGCTCATGGAGCGTAGTCGCTTGTCAAAAAGTGTCACTTGGCTGTATTTAGCGAACGACTAATATTTCGTTTTATCTATTAGAAAAAAATATACACTTGGCTACCAATCTATGATTCTATACGATTAAGTCACGTGACATGTCGATTGACGATTATTTACCATACAAATCTTTGAGCGTTTTCGTTCAACGTTTGACACTTGGCTAGACCAGCTGAACACTCAGAAGCCCACTTTTCACCAAGTGTATTAGAACCTGACGTGGTGGGTGGTGAGCCTGCCGCCGCTATCCGGGTTGATTTGGGTTTTTTATCGATTTTTTCCATCACCAGAAAGTTAGTCAGAAATTAAACAATGAACACAAAGATTTTGGTTCTGGCCAGATTTGAATTAGGGACCACACGATCCGGATCCGAGTTGGAGTGCACGACGCTCTCCTCGAAAATTTGAAAATATATGAAACCTGTTTATAACATAGGTACTACGTTTGTGCCCTTCCAAAGTTTTACGATGCTTAGTAAATTTATACCGGAGTCGGCACCCAGGCACCGATTACTTAATAGATACATAACAGATAAATCACATCCAATAAAATATCAACTTTTTTTCTATGGCACTTGTGTGTATTCTGTCACGCAAATTCTGCCAATGTCAAGTAGGTATTTAGCAGTACAACATATGTATGTCTGTCACATGATCATTTATGATCTATATCGAAAGAGGTGACCCTGGCAACTCTTTCGATATAGATGTCGGTAGTCGGTACTTACAGTACGTCTGCATCGCGTCAGTTCAACCGCAAAATTCGCGTACAAATGCTCTACGCGACTGTTGACAACCAACTGCCAAATGAGTCGTGCATGGAATACCCCGAGGCTGTAAGGTAATTATCGCAGTAAGTACATGCAGTGACAGAGGCCAGGCCTGACTGACCCAGGTAGTCCAGGTACCAATAAAACTCAATTTCCGTGTTCCTAAAATTGTGATATTCCTTTCTGACTGACTTACACCACACCCCGCCTCAGCTGTCAGGTTGGCAGTAATGAAATTGCAGCCCTGTCATCGTTCCTCGCCGCACCCTTGTAGGGAGGGTAGAAAACTTATAAAATTACTTCTCATGTCCAACTCCGATGGTTTCTTTCTTTGGATATGAATTGTTGCTATGTCAGTTTGGTGCATGCTTTTAGGAGTTTTGAAGTGAACTCCGATTTTTTTATGAAAAAATAATGTCTGAATAGTATGTTTTGAACTAAATTGGAATTATGTGCCTGTACTGATTTTGGCGATCGATGAGAAAAAGGGAAGTTACGCGTGTGTTACATAACTATACTTATTATAGGTACATATTTTCAAAGTTTAATAAATAAATAAAAAATGTCATAGCAAAGAACGTCTCTTTTGTATCTCATCTCACTATCACTATCTGATACTGCTCTAAGATGTCAATTGAGTGAGTCCCAGATCTTTTTTAAGAAACAACGTAATTTTTCCGCTCCCGCACTAAAAGAAAAAGGAAGCTAACATCAGCAAAAAGCTAATAGAAAAAGAAATCTCCCATAGGAAAACTATTCCCTACCGAACAAGCAAACTCCCGGGATAAACTAATTCTGGCCTAATCCCATTGGCGATCGATTCACAGAGCCGCTGGATCCTCTGAAACTAAAGGTTCCCGATTCGTTTTGGAGCCGGTTTTTTTTGTATTCTTTCCTCCTTTGTGCCTGTAACTTCGCAAATGAACCTTTTAGGCTCAACTACAGCTGAACACTTTTTCTTTACGCAGCAAGAAGCTTTCTGTCTATCAGTGGATAGATAGCAGTATTATATACGTCTAAAACGACGTACCTAAGCGGACAGCTCGTGATGGGGAACGCAACGTCGCGTTTATCGTACATGTACATACACTTACAGATTTCATTTGAAAAATCTTCCATTATCCGATTTAAATTTAGCATGCCAAAAAAGGAGTCCTCCAGTGCATATCCCAATTTTCAACTTTCAGCAAATCTCTTTTCAAATCCCTACAATAGACTATGGGCATTCTGTTACATTGCATGATACATTGCGCGAGAGTGAACGGCTTATTATTTCATTGCATGTTACCTTTCGTCAGTATTTAGTCTGCTGTACCTAGCATAACAGTTTCAATTAACGCGATTAACCCCCAGTTAGCTTTGTTACGGCTTTTGACCTCAATTATTAACAACTCACTTACTATTCAGATTCATCGTGAGGAAATAAATGAGTAGCAAGAATCTACCTAATCTTATCTTAGAAACCATCCACTAAGTATCCTCAAATTATAGCGGAAAAGCTATGAACTCAAATTAAACGGCAAATCGGGATCATTTTATGCAAAGAGCTGATATTGAACCATCACAAATTAGATCTTAGGCCCTAAGTAGATACACGAATCTTCCAAGAATTAATGGAAAGATCGTGGGAGTCGTTGCACCATAACATGCTCACGATTTTATTACTCTGGACCTAGGCAAGTGCTGTTAGCCGAGTAGGTACTAGATAAATTCTTTAAAATGAAATTATTTCTGTTAGTCATGAAAAGCGCGGCTGGATAACTATAGTAGAGATGACTTGAAATATGATTATAACGACAATATTTTTATATTTAAGATGCCACGACCACGCATCATAAAATTTAACACACTTCATCGGCACTTATTAATCATTTAGCCTCTTACAATATAATATGTACTTAAACTTAACCATTCTCTGCTTTACTGGTAATACTGTAAAAACTGAAACTGGGATAATTACCCTCTAAGGAAAAAAACGACGGTAATCTTGGTAATCTCGTTTAAAATTGTGTTACCAACTTTTACAATTTTAGACTTTCTGCGGATGTGACCAAAACAATATTCAAATAGGCAACGACCTCGCCGTTCGGCCTTTTGATGAAATAAATTATTTCGTGACAGTCTTTTGACCTTCGCTCTAATTTGAACAATTTAGCACATTGTGCTTGTGAATCGGTAATTTAGTAAGAAAATAACACAGCTCTGATAAATTTATTTTTATTTATTGTAAACGCGAACGCGACTTTAAATTATCTGATTAAGTAATTCTTTACAACGGCTGGCGTAATACTCTCTCATTGGTAGACTTATCTTTCTGTCTTTATATCCATAAATGACATGAGGATTGAGATATATCAGGGCCATGTTAGACTTCTTTTTTTCCTGTTGAGGCAATGTTAGATCCTGACCAACGTCGATGGCACACCAATTACAATGTTTGGGTCTTCCATTACCCAGGGTGTGTGCAAAAGTGTAATTTCTTTTTCTTCTTAAATAGTCGGGGGTATATCATATCGTAGTGGCCAACCTCCTCGAGGCTCGTGGAGAATAGCGTCTTCTAGATTAAGCAAGGAAGTGGGGGGCCCTGAATAAAGCGCTCAGCATTAAAATTCGTAATTTTTGTCTGCATCAAAACAATTCCGCAAACAAACAATAAAACACTGACTCAACGATTTAACACTTACCAGCTAACTAGTCGTGAACAATAAAACACGAATTAGTTTGCTGTAAAACAACACTGGCTATCATAAACAAGTTTTATACATCCTCCGATTGTTGTGTGCTGTGTAGTTCTTGATTTCGTTTGTGAAGTGGCTTGTATTTTTTAATATTGCCAGTAACAAACATGACAATTGAGATTTGGCAAGCCACTGCGCATTCGTTTGCAAAATTATAATACCTTACTTGACGCCTCTTTTACGGAGACGTAGATTTTATTCAAACTCTGGAGAAGTTATTAAGAAATAAAAACTTTTGGTTGTAAGTTTTATTAGAAAAGAAAATGCACCCAAATGTAGAACTTTGGAAAGGTATTTATTATGTGGACGGCGGTGGTATTCTTGCGGGTAAGTTCGTGATGTTATTTTAAAAATGAAAGAGCTTTTCAAATTGTTTGGACAGCACTAGAAATGAGTACCATCTCACATTGTGCGCTTTGCCAACTTTGTACTTTTCTAACTGTTTCCAAATTTAAGCTAAATCTTCAAGTTACTTTGAGTGTTGAATTTGATATAAATTATATAATGTTTCGTATCTGTGAGGACAGATCTTCAAAAGTGTGCCACAGGGAAAGAAAGAAATACTCATTTGTGTATTCTTAACTGCACATTGACTGGCCTGTTGGCGCAATGGCAGCGATCCTGCCTTTAGCGCCGGAGGTCGTGGGTTCGGTCCCCACCCATGACAAAAATTTGTGTAACAAACATTTGTATTTGTGCTGTCTCTGGGTGTTATTATCTATTTAAGTATGTATTTAGAAATATTTAAGCATGTTTATCAGTCTCTGACGCCCAAATTACAAGCTCTGCTTAGTTTGGGGTCTGATGATCTTGGTGTGAATTGTCCCAGATATTTATTTATTTATTTAAAACATTTAGAAACAAGGACTGATCTGGAGCAAGTATCTTAAAACAAGCTCATATGACTTCTTACTAAGCGGGGCGTTGATCAGAAACTGATTGATATACGTACCTACTTACCCATTCGGGACTACTTACCCAGTCGCAGAACAAAGATATGATTGTTAATCCTGAATCAATAACCATTGGGCTATCTGGTTTGTGAAAAGTAGTAGAAATCTTATCCGTAAATTGTATCAATGGTCGTCAAAGTAAGTAAGTATCTTATGTATCTGTGACAAGGCTGTGACGCGCGAGGTCGGTGCGCTCGGTGCGCGCGGCGAATCGATAAGCTCGCCAATACTCGGCTACGTCACTATTGTTTACATAGCCGTCTCTACGGCGACCGATTCGATTCTACAAATCGTTGCTGGTATAGTCGGAAACAAAAGCCGCTTGATATTGCTTAAAAGAAAGATTGGAGAGCTCCTTGATAATTTCTCTGACAATTATTTGCAAAATTAGATGTCTTGTAACATGTTTCCATAGGTCAATAACCGCTCCCCATCTTGTTTTTGTTTGTCACCGAGTTTGTATAAACAAGTGAATGGAACATGTTACTAAAATATTTATTGTTACTTTATGAATGGCGTTTCGACAGTTAACTTCTGATATTTTTTGTCTCCTTAGTTTTCCTTGATACTCGCGTGTTTTTTTTTACTATTTTGACATTTGGGCTCATTAGAAAAAAGACTAGCCATTCAGGGCAAAGAATGTAGAAATAAGGCTTGTTTCACTTCATTGCGGAGTGCTGTTGATGGTAAAGCTTATGCTTCAATGGCGTCGTTCGGGTAATTATTCGTGTTTGTAAGCAACACTACTAATATTGCTAATGCAGAGTTTATCTGGTTTAGCATTGCCGAATGGCGTGCGTGCGACTACTTCCGACTCCTACGTCGTGCTAGAACTTCTAGTTTGCTGGAAATGACCTTTGTCTGCATATTCAATGCATCTATATCTTTGTTAACCGGTAACGCGTGTATGACATACGAGTACTAACGTCTAATCATTTATTGTTTTCATTTATTCTGGCATATAGAATGTCAAAGATTATCATTATCATCATCATCATTCGTGGCCATGATATCCTCTGCTGACCATAGGACACCCCCGTAATCCCATGTAAATTGATTACATAATTGAGAGAGAGATTGATTCCCAATTCATGAAATGGAAATAGGATATTGTTATTGTTTTTAATTTAAAATTTAATTTAATTTTGACATTTGACGCTGACTTATATTTAATATCGACAACACACGACGACACGATTGGCGCAGTGCGCTGTAGCACGGTTTCTAGCCTCGATTTCCGTAGTGTTCCGGGTTCGATTCCCGGTCGGGTCAATTCAGAAAAAGATCTTTTCTGAATTGACTCATGTCTGGGTGTTCTTGTCTCCCAGCGCAACCAGACCCCGTAACACAGGGATATTAATCCCTACTTTTTTACTTTTACATGAGGTGTGTTGTCTAGCGTAAAAAAAAATTATATCTGAAGCTTTTTTTTCTGACATTGAATATCCACTTAACCTATTAATGTAATGTCATGTTTGAAATTTATTTTTATCTCATTTTTATTGTTTATTTTTGTTGACATTTGATCTATTGATTATTTGTGACATTATAGCGTAAGTACATTGTATGTACCGACTTATTGTTTTTCGGAAACAACGTTTATATTTGATTCATTTAATACTCATTTTTTATGTTTTTGACCTGTAATTTATAGTTACCAATAAATGACTATTGACTATTCTTCAATGCTACAAATCAAACCGTAACACAAAACTCTGAAATGTAAAACATTGGCGTGCGAGGGAATTACCGCTGACTCGTGCTGCGGTTCGCTAAAACCATAATAGTAAAGTAAAAAATATCTTTATTCATATAGACTTATAAAAAGTACTTATGACATGTCATGTAACAAAAAAAAATTGTAGCAAAAATATACTGAATAAAAATAAACTTACAAAGTAAAGTAAGTAAAAAGTAAAAAAATCATTTATTCATTTAAGCTTGTACAAAGCACTTATGACATGTCAAAAAAAGTATACAGAAATAATAATAATAAACGTAAATAAAATAGTACAATATTAGTACACATCGTGAATATACATAATGTGAATCTACCACCGGTTCGGACGTTGCTTCTTATCGAGAAGACTCCGGCAAGAAACTCGATAGTTACTCTTTTCGACTTTGTTTGTTTTACAAAAAATAAATTCAGAGTACAGTCAATGCGAGTAGAAAAAAGAACACAATATTGAGCAGAGGAGCAGATTATTCCTACTATGACCACAAACTTTTGTCGTTCAAGTAATCCTCTACATTATAATAACCTTGTTTCATTAACTTTGCTTTAATTGCAGACTTAAACTTGTGAAGAGGTAGATCAACAAGACTTTGAGGTATTTTGTTAAAGTATTTTACAGATTGACCAACAAATGAGTTTCCCACCTTGTGTAGCCTAAGACTGGGAGTTTTCAATTTGTTTTTATTTCTGGTATTATGTTTATGAGTGTCACTGTTTTTTTTGAACAGATGCAAGTTTTTGCGCACATACATTATGTTATCTAAGTATACTGAGCATGCACAGTTAAAATATCGATCTTCTTAAATATTTCCCTAAGCGAGTCGCGTGGTCTAAGTTTGTAAATGGAGCGGATGGCTCTTTTTTGAAGTACAAAAATGGTGTTCAAGTCTGCAGCTGAACCCCACAACAGTAGACCATACGACATAACACTATGAAAGTAGCTAAAATATACTAGTCTTGCTGTTTCAATATCAGTCAAGAGTCGTATTTTTCTAACAGCACAAGCAGCGGAACTGAGTCTCCCTGCCAGGGCCGTTATATGCGGACCCCATTGCAACTTAGAATCTAAAGTTATTCCTAAAAATACAGTAGAATTTGTTAATTCTAATGGCTCGTCATTCATAGTTACAATAGTATCAACCTGTCTCACATTGGGCATAGAGAATTTGATGCACTTTGTTTTTTTTGCATTAAGTAATAAATTATTACTAGTGAACCAACATAGTACTTTTGAGAGAGTATTATTTACATCGTCAAATGCTTGCTTACCTCTGTCGACTTTAAAAATCAACGAGGTATCGTCAGCAAATAATACTATCTCACAAATATCTTTGACATAGGTAGGAAGATCATTTATATAAATAAGAAAAAGCAAAGGTCCTAATATAGATCCCTGGGGCACTCCCATACGTATGGTGGCACCGGAAGATGCAGTTCCGTTGATACTAACTTTTTGAGTTCTATCTGTAAGATAGGATTGTATTAATTGAGATGAGATACCTGAAACACCGTAATGTCTTAGCTTAATCAGTAATATTTCATGATCCACGCAATCAAATGCTTTTGAAAGATCACAAAATATTCCTACTGCATCTTGCTTGTTTTCCCAAGCATCAAATATGTGTTTGATAAGTGCTACACCTGCATCAGTTGTGCTCTTGTGTTTAGTAAAACCAAATTGTTTCTCATGTAGTAAGTTATTTAAATCAAAGTGTGAAAGCAGCTGGTTCAATATAATTTTTTCAAAGATTTTACTGAGAGCTGGTAGTATAGAAATGGGTCTATAATTAGATGGGTCACTTTTGCTACCAGATTTAAAAAGCGGGATGACCTTACTAAATTTCATCAAGTTGGGAAACTGACCTTGGTCTATGCAATTATTAAAAAGTTTAGCTAAGTGGGGTGATATCGTATTAATGATTGATTTGAGTAGATTAATCGAAATACCCCACAAATCTTCTGTATTTTTCATATTAAGTTCCTTAAATACCTTGAGGATGTCATGAGAATCAACATGATCAAAGCAGAACTGATTTGTGCACCCATCAACACTAGATGTTAGCAGGGACTCAGCTATATGTGGACTAGAATTTAACGTGCTTGTAGTTACAATAGGTATATTAGAAAAAAAAGTTTCAAATGTATTTGCTATTTCAATCTCAGACTCAATAACATTATTTTGAATTTTGAGAGAGAATGAGTGATCGCGAGGTTTAGATTTACAGGTTTCTTTATTAATTATGTTCCAAGTGGCTTTGATTTTATTTTTAGCCAGTTTTATTTTGTCTCTCAAAAAAATGGACTTTGCAATATGACATGATTTCTTGAATGTTTTTGAATATAATTTAACATGCTCAACTAGTTTTTGACAGTTTGAGTTAGCTTTTAATCCATATAATTCGTATAATTTATTTCTACTTTTATGGATGCCTGGAGTGGCCCAATCACTAAATTTAAACTTAAAATTATCAACAGTTACTTTCTTCTTAGGAAAAATATGGTTATGTTCATGCAATATTATCTCAAAGAGATGCCTATACTGATCATCTATGTTATGATGACCTTGGGGCAGTAGGTTAGAAATATTTTTATTTATATTCGTTTGAAACTTTTTTACTCGACTCTTGGTAACTGGTCTATAACTAATATCCACTGATTGAGAGACATGACGGTGCTCAAATTTGGTCAATAGACCACAGTGATCTGATTTCAAACAGTTTATAATTGATTTCTCAATAGAGATATTTTCACAAAAAATGTTGTCTAAGCAGGTGGCTGTTAACTCGGTGATCCTGGTTGGTTGATCAAAAAGATTAAGTAAATCAAATGATTTAAAAAGATTTAAAAATCTTACAGAGGTCTGAGAAGAATCTAAAATGTTAACATTAAAATCCCCACATACAACCACCTTCTTGTTTGATTTACAAACCTTTTTCAGTACTTCTTCCATGGTCTCTTCGAACTGACAATAATCAGCAGAAGGGGGTCTATACACACACACAATAATAATCTGCTCTAACTCTGCGCATGCAAGTTCAATAGTTCGCTCAATTGAGAGTGCTACTATGTCTTTACGCTCTCTAGATTTAAACTTATTGTGAATTAATATCAGTGACCCACCGCGAATAGAGGAACTTCTCAAGAACGAACTAATGATACTATAATTATCAATGCTAATCATGCATTCATTTTTTTTCAGCCAGTGTTCAGTTAAACATAAGACATGTATATCCATACAGTCTAAAAATAAACCTACTTCTAATTCTTTGCCAGAGAAGCCTTGCATGTTTTGATGCACACAGTTTATAAAATTATTTTGGGGCTTCTCTTTTGTCAACAATGTGCAAGAGTTTACCTCTATTGTCTCTGAATCTAATTTAAATTATTTGGAACAAGTTCCAAAGTCTGTGGTACAATGGTATCATTCTGCTCAATAAAAGCAGAGCGTTTAGCCAAATAATTGGCTAAAATGTTAAAAAAATAAGATAGCGACATAGCTATCTGTCGTTTATAATAATTAGATAAATGAAATCTACCTTTTGTCAGGTACATATTATTATGAATAATAGGATTAATGTCAATGAGATTTATAAAATTATTTGAAAATGTCACAGTATCAAATGTCAAATTGATTCTATGTCTTTTTTCATTTTCTGCTTGTGACAGACCCCTACTGTAAGGCAATGTGAACATCACAATTTTACTGACATTAACTAATGAACATAAAGTATTGCAATGTATTTTCATTTGGTTCTTGTTCACAGTACCTCTGTTTGCAATTAAAATAATAAGGGTTGAATTGGGGCTGAAACTGGTGGCTGAAAAACTGAAATGGTCGCTGCACAGCCCTATGTTGCACATTGTCATGCAACGGATTGCAATTTCTATACCTTAGCGGGGTTTTTTTTCTCTACTGATTCTCCATACCGTCCCTGAAAGTGGTTTAGAGAAAAAAGTCAGGTTTTTAGTCGGTAGGAGTCCGACATAACCACGTGTTCCCCAGGACAGCGTGGTTTCCAAAAGGATTTTCCCTGAAAAAAAAAACGTGTCTGAACGAAGATTGTAACATTATCATTATTCGTCGGTAAAATCCATACATGCGAAATTCTGTAAATGGTTTGTGATTTAAAATATTTTACAAATCTCGGACAGTGGCCATCTTATACTAAGATTTTCTGACCTCGAACAAAGCAGAGTGTGCTGTAGGTGTCAGAGAGTAATACCAATACTTTATTATAAACAATCAAACTTGTTTACTAAATACGTAGTTAAAAAGATTGAAAACACGGCCAGACACGGCATGGTAAATGTTTGTCCTGAGTGGAATTCGTCGAGTTGTAGTGTGCTATCTTGGATATAGTATTGCTTAATTTTGCAAAGTCAAAGTAATATAACCGCTCAAGCACGAGGTTTACCTAGCGCTTAACCACACGATAAAAGGCTAAATGCGCTTTCCATAGCATCGTTATTCTTTTACTGTTTTAACTAGAAAGTGCGGTGGCATTGTGAAAACCGATATTTAAAGCAGAGTTCAGCATATTGCATTGTTTACGGCCGGCTCCCGTGCAAGCGGGCCACTTCCGGCGGCTCACGCGACGCAGGGATCCCTCAATGCAATGGAGAGCTTTTTGTTCGCGTTTTGCATCTATTTAAAGCTTCGTTAAGTTCGTTACTATTTAAAATAGGACGAGTAATATGGTCACTGAAAAGAGATTGTTAATTTATAAGCATTTTAAATTATGTGAGGTTAGATTTCTTCCGATGGCTCGGACAACGCTGAAATTGCGAAAAGCCCATTCGAGAGGTTTTTGTTAACCTATATTCTACAGTCTATTAAAAGCTTCGCTAAGTTCGCGACCATTTTTACTGGTATTTAAAGCTGAACAAAATTTGTTACTGAAAACGGATAAGCATTTAACAGTATTTACGGTTAGGTTCCTTCCGACGACTCAGGAAACGCTCCTAAATAAATGCTCTATTTTTATTTAAAATTTAAGTAAAGTTCGCTAGTATTTTAACTATTAGATATAAAAGAATTGTTAACCGTAAACAGACAGTTAATGCTTAGAGCATACTACGTTTACGGTTTGCTCACTTCCGATGGCTCACGCACCGCTGAGATCACTGAATACCCGTTTACGAAGCTTTGCTGACGCTGCACATTTATTTAAAGCCTCGTTATGTTTTGACAAGTGTCAATAGGTGCGGTAGTATTATTAGCTTATTATAACAGATAATTAATATTTAGCATTAGGTACGGTTTCGTTACTTTCGACAACTCACGCTACCCTGCCCCAAATGACGATTACTGTTGTAGAGGTTTGTGTTTGTAATATACTCTATTTCAAGGTTCGATAAGCTCGCTACTATTTTAATTACCGAGAATCTTAAGAATCTGCCTTAAACATTTGTAAGTGTAAATATTAACCAATAACTATATCACGACAAAAGACTCACGTTTATATCCCGATGTGCTCATTAGTTATAAAAAATTTATAGTTTTAGTTCTAGTCAATCTGTATATGATATTACTAACTTTCCGCCCGCGGCTTCGCCCGCGTTATCGTTATATATATCATGTTGTTAAGATGATAGCATTATATCTCAGTGAACTCTTTAATAAGTGTCTAGAAGAATGCCAAATGCCGGAAAAGTGGGAAAGTGCTATGGTCATCTTATTGTTTAAACGGGCAATAAATCAGAAATCAGAAATATTTATTTGCTACAAACACAGTACATAAAATAGTGAAATAATAATGTAGGTAAGTCCAGTGTGTTTGCAGACTTGTAAAAAAAAAATAGCAGTACAATAATAAAGATTGAACAATGTCAACAAATACCAATTAAAATACCTGAATAACTACCGCCCATCAGTTTATCATGGCCAAATTACATAAAATCTTCAAAAATTGTAGCCTATGTGTTATTCTGATGTCTAAGCTGTATTACTGTAAAGTTTCATCTAAATCCGTTCTGTAGTTTTTGCGTGAAAGGGTAACAAACATACATCCTTACAAACTTTCGTATTTATAATATTAGTAAGATTGGTAGAAACCGATAGCAGTTGCACAGTACAGATTGCATTATTAACGTCCGGATGCCGTGCAAGCGGGTTACTTCCGATTGATCGCGCCACGCCGAGTACACTTAATGCCCTTTGTTTAAGTTACACATGTATTTATACCTCCGTTGAGTCCAATTACGATACTGATTCATCGAGTCTCTTGGGGATAGCACGGTGATATTCTGAAAACGCTAGTAGTTTTGTAGTTTTGGAATATTTACGGTTGGATATTTAAACGAGTTACTTTCGGTGGCTCACGGGCTAGTGGGAAAAGGAAGGGTTGGGGATTTTTGCTATTAAGGCTCTTGAATGTCTGACTCTCAATTTAACTTTGCCGTTACGTTAACCTAAGCTTTATATTCAGAGACCCTGACTTAGCTTTTATCGTCATTTAAGCATTTTTAATTGCATTATAAGTATGTGTAGTTTGGTCGTATGACCTTTGGTGTATTATTTAATATTTCTTCTCGATCTTACGAAAAAAAACACCTTCAGATTATTGTTGTCTTTGTGTGCCTAAGGTCATTTGTTCAACAATGATCTTCGTTGTCTGGCATTGAATCTATATTCTGTTTTTACTTTGTTTCAGGTATGTTGCTGAAACCAGTAGTGTGGATTTTTTTTTACCGTAAGGTGTATTGAAAAATGACGGCGAACGTTTTAGGTTGCAAATTGATCAACTTCATTGTAAAGAACACATAACAACTTTCTATTAGATACTTTTTTCTCATAAAACGACTTATTTAGGATTATCGTAGTTTTGATCTTCTGACAAAAATAAATTATTTGAAGGAATTTCGTAAGTACATAAATACTGTTTCTGTTTTATTAAAACATTTTTTGTAATTCTGGAATAATAACAGCTGACGTGTAGAACGGTATGCGCCACCCCCTACTACGCCAAATCGTTTCACTATGCTCCCGGATGACTCATGACTTTTTCGTATATGATGTGATGTTACAGGAGATCGCCATGCCATTTGCTATATCACCAATTTCTTGACGATGATTTCGATGACGTCATCATAATGATGACGTCATCGCTTTTCACGCGAAGCTTTATACTTCCGGCATAATACGTATCTATGCCGAAATAGCATAACCTTAGTTAGGGGTAGGTAGTACTTATCTAATCTTCGAAGAATCTTCACCTTGCACGAGTCTTAACCCTGTCGGCCTTCTAGTACTAATCAGCATATCTAATAGCAAGAAGTGTGATATTCGTGCTTACAAATAGTCAATAGTGTTAAATAAATTCTGTATCACGTTTTATTTATTATTTGGGAGTGTAAAGTTGACCGCACGTGAATAACTAGGATCTTATACATATATAAATGACAATCTTAGGACATCTTTACACGAAAAGTGAGCTACAAGCGATCTTGTTATTAAGATTGGTTTGACACTTAATTTTATTGAAACAATTGTATCTTAGTAAATCTAACTCACAAGACTTCACTATCTGTTTTTATTTCAAGATTTCTTAAACCATATTGTTGATTTTGACCTGAAAGAGCATTATATGCAACTTAACACTGGAAAGCGCCTGAAACGAGGTTATTGTTTTCATAGCCAGTGCAGTTATAAAGACAGTATATTAATATTTAAGTTGTAAAAATAAGTAACGGCAGTCTGTTTTCTGACTAACAAGCGTGTAATTAACTTTTAATACACAACACTGTATTCTTGCGGCGTAATGACACTGACGTAATAATTGCAGTTTTGGGCCACGATGTGATAACTGCATGGACGGTCGGACATCACGACATAATGAAGCAATTAATGTCAGAATTTGTTGTCAGAATTGAAACACAGATGAATTAAGTTATTGCTATTCTGAAATAGCTACTTTGGCGAAACGTAATGAGATTAACTGATCTTTTCAGAATCTTAAATCTAAAATGAACGGAATATTTATTAAAAAGCGATACCATTTATTTTAACAGTCTAAAAGGAATAAAAGGTACTTTCTAGAATATTTATTAAGGCCAAATGCAATAACGGTTTCACGTTTTTATTAAAACACTCAACGGAATAACTCGAAAATTGCAAAAGGATACCCTCGCTAACAGTTTTTGCGAAATGAAAGTGGAAGCGAAAAAGACTAATCCGTATTTGGCCCGTAAATAAAAGCTTAAGCTAAAATTCAAAGACCACGGATCCCCGCTAGCGATAAGTTGGTTACTAGAGGGTCGGGAATTGAAAAATAGGAAAATCCACTGAGCCATAGTAAGCACCTGTGTAGTTTCGAAGATTTTTCTGCATGGAAACAAGAGCATCTAATCTCAAACTAAGCAGGCCTTGTATTGTATCCGAGACTGATGCATATATTTAAATCTTTCTAAATTCATACTAACTGAAGTAAATATCATGTCAGAAATGTCTATCACCTGTATGATTGTACTCGCGTAGTTCGCATTTTTTTTTAAAGTAAAGTAAAAAATCATTTATTCACTTAAGCTTTTACTAAGAAGCACTTATGAAATGTCAAAATTCACAAAAAATATATATAAACGATAATAGACGTAAATAAAATAATACAATAATAGTACATATTCTAAATAAACATAATGCGAATCTACCACCGGTTCGGACGTTGGTTTTTATGGAGAAGACTCCGGCAAGAGACTCGATAGTTACTCTTTTGAACTTTGTTTTGTTTTACAACAAATAAATTCAGAGTACAGTCAAAAGAACAATAAAAATACATTATTTGAGCAGAGGAGCAGATTATTCCTACTATGACCACAAATTCTTGTCGTTCAAGTAATCCTCCACGTTTTTTATTAAGGTTATTGAAGGTACTCGTACTATATAAATTTACATTTCGTAGGTTTTAATAAAGATTTCACCACTTATTTAATGGTCAACATAAAATACCAAAATGAAAGGATATCATGCTTTATGTGTGCCTTATAAAATATTCAATTCATGATTATGTAAATCGAATGTCGTCGGAAAAGCAATTGGTTTGAGTTCGTATTCATGTAATATTTTCTCAGATTATTCTCATTTTCGGGCACACGTATGACAGTATATTGCCAAGGTATATCACACCTTATTACAGCCGCCACCGCTGAGGCTTTTATGTTAAGTGGTCTGTTAGCAAACATAATTACAATTTGAGAGTACTTTCTGGCGACTTTTAGGTAATACTCAAGTAAGTGTCTCTTCACACTCTCATTGACTTGTTATGTTCATCAGTTGTCGTTATAGACATGTGTATGTATTTCTCTCAGTCAACGAATTGAATGGTATGATCTCATTGGTGTGAATTACCTTGAATCGTCATTCGCACTGATACTGTGTGGTTTTCTGGGAACGTAACGTAAGAAATTGTGAATTTTGCCGTGAATATACTTTCTTTTGATTATTGCTTTGACTTTTGTTATTTTTCAACAAATGTCTCTTTGAGCATAATTATTATCAATTGACTTGTTTATTTATTCATACAAAAAGTCTGATGGGCACTATAATTTTACCCAACAAAAGAGCCGTCTCACGAATGCGTTCTCAAAACAAAATGACATAATCCAGTATGAAAAACAACAAGGTTGTGTAACGCTGTCTGAATATCTAACAGGTTCATAAAATAAGCAGATCAGGTAGGTATTTTGTTTTCCATCGGTATCTTCAAATTACATTCCAGTAGGGCGAGCGGTGCGCCGGAAAATTAATGCAAATTTGATATTGAACGTTATTTATCCGACTAATTTGGGAAGCATTTATCTTTAATGTATGTTGTTATTTATGAACCAGTCTACAAGCTTGATGTGATGATTACTAGGTTCTGGTCAGGGTGAGAAAGAACTTTTTAGGTTATAGTAATGTCAATAATAACCATAACATTATCACTGTCGTGAAAGCCCGCGTCTGCCAACTGCTTTCTATTTTCACGCTACATAATATGCTGAAATTATGTACAAACTAAGATTCGTTTCAATGATTTCAATCGAGCCACTTTTTGAACGTAACGGGTTTCATAGCAATAACTCTTTCACGGACGAATCTTTCTCTTGGACTCTAAGCTCTGTCAACATTTTCAAGAAAATTAATAACAGTTACTGATTGAGTAACAAAACTGCCCTAGCGATAGCAGCCTTAACCGAAAGTTTTACCTCCTTTAAAACTCGATTTTACGATCATTTAAGAGTGAAAAATATTAAAAAGACACGCTCTATGTAATTCTTACTCTCAACTGGTTGTTCTAACATATTATCAGTATAATTTTATAAATAAAATAACGTAGTCTTGTAGCGTTCTTACGACAGGCAGGGATACCTCGACAGACGAAGACAGAAGAGGCGACAAAAAGGGCCCTTGGGGTCGCGAAGCGCACGCGGGGGGGCCTGCGTGTGTTTCGGTTTGCGATCCCGAGGAAGACGGTAACGCGTGTCTTTGGACACAGTGGTCTGTGTTATCGTGCACTGGAGTTGAGCTTGCTCCTCCCGAGGCTGGCTGCCAGGCGGCCTTGCGCGCCGGAGAGTTCTACGAGGAGTCTCTCTCGTTGAGTTCCCGGGTCCCTTCCATTCTGCGCTGAAGATGACCTCCGTCAGGTTTTAGTGGGTAGGGGTCTCTGTTTTCCCAGGAGTTCCGAGTCCCACATATCCCAAGTGTCCCGAACCCAGGGCCTTGGGAATGCCTAAATGCATTTCCTGACGCAAAAAAAAAAAAATTAAGGTTACAAATATTAATGCTAATAAGTACACGTAAGCTAAACGCTGTAACTCTTACGTGATAGTCCGTTATTATTATTATTATTATTTATTTATTTATTTATTAAAGAAATCAAGCTTACATAAAAATACACACTGTCCCACAAAACTGTTTAAACAGTTTGTCTGTGGGATCAGGAGTCTCACTAACATAATATTACTGCGTTACTACAACACGTCCAAAATGGCTGCAAATCCGTCAACGTCGGTGTTGTTTATCCTTCTAATTTTAAATACACTTAGGTATAAGGCTTAACGTAATCGCCACTAAATACATCGATCGAGCCATTAGGCGTTTAAGTCACCTTACTGTACTCATAGACGATTGTGTTTCGCCATAGGCTATTACCGGGAGAAATTAGTGGAGTTTCTTTGCAAAGTTAAGTTGTGAAGATTAATGGAGAGAGATAGACGGTTGAATGATAATTGATAAATGAACTTTTCGACTCATTGTAAACATTAAAATTTCCATATTTTTACGAATTTTTAAGACTATCTTTTTACGAATCTCGACTTTCTCCCGCAATCTTCTTATTTGTTCTGCACAGGCTCCTACCTGTAATAATGGCCCCCTTTTCCAAGTAGTCCACCATGATTATTCCTTCAGCATCCCAAAAAACAGACGCCATAACCTTCCCTGCTGAGCTTGACACTTTGAATTTCTTCGGCGTCGGTTCATCGGATCGTTTCCATGTCAAAATGGTGGATCCAGGTCTCGTCCATGGTCACAAAACGTGACAAAAAATTATCCTTGTCTGCCTGGAACTTTTCGAGATTTGCTCTTGACATGTCGACTCGTTTCTTCTTTTGCTCGTCGTTTAACATTTTCGGTACCCAACGCGCGGAGACCTTTCTCATATGCAATTCGTTCGCAAGGATTCTTTGAATGCTGCCATATGAGATCCCTGTGACCTCAGCTACATACCTGATAGTCACTCTTCGATCTTCCAATACAACTTCTTCAACTTTTTTCACATTTTCTTCAGTGAGGGACGTCGATGGGCGTCCTTCGCGGTGTTCGTCTTCCGTCGATGTTCTTCCCAGCTTAAACTCCTTAGCCCAGCGTGCAACTGTGGAATATGGAGGAGAAGAGTCCCCTAATGTTTCCACCAAGTCGCTGTGTATGTCTTTGGTAGAATGGAATGGAATAACTCGTCAGAGCATTCCCCATTGTAGAAGCGATAGAGAACACTTAGCCTGGCAATGTCTCAACGCAATTGGAGAGGCTCAAGGCTCAAAGTTGCCTCTGGGTTTCCAATAATACGGATAGCACGCCGCTGCAACCTGTCAAGAACTTCGAGTAGGTACTTTGCGGAACCGTCCCAGAGATGAGAGCAGTATTCCACACACGAGCGAACTTGTGTCTTATACAAGAGACAGAGCTGCCCAGGCGTGAAGAATCGTCTCACTCTGTTCAGGTTTCCGAGTTGCCGGGATGCAGTACTAATGACGCTCTCAATGTGCTCCGGCTGCTGTATACTGACAATATCAAACACCGCAACTTCAGTAACGTACACAATACGTCGCCTACGTTCTAACCCCTTTGTCGTTCAAACATCCATGAAGGGTGACGATTCTTGTTTTTGTGTTATACAGGTCGTTAGGTGAGCCGAGATTACGCAGCATAAATTAAACTGAACATGCAAAAGGAGGTCTAGCATAAGTTTTATTTGATAACCAATTACGTTATATTTTTGTTAGTAAGTACGTTGTTTTGAATCAGAATTAGTCACGAGCATAGGCATTCATCAACTTGCTGTTGACTTGTTTGACTGTTGATCGATTGTGAGGCAGGGCGAAAAACGTGGACGCTTGTGTCTTGTGTCAGACGAGCTACCGATGAATGTTTGATTTCTATAGAACCAGTATGAAATCTTCCACTCCTTGCGCGTACGTGAACTGTGTCCGATCACCGCTACAGGACACAGCGACGACGGTTCCCTGTGAATGGTGTGCCGGGTCGGCAACGAAAACGTTTGCCAGCGCCTTAAAGCGTTAAAAAAAATGACGATTCATATGACACATCTTCAAGCTACCCTCACACGCTAAGTTTTATGATAAATAAATACTAAATAACCCGACTTCATTGGTCGTAGATGAATTGAACCTATAAAAACGGTTTCTTGGATATTGGTTAAGTACCATTAATTATATGATCACTCCTAATCAATGGTGAAAAAACTAAATAAGAAGGAATGAGAGTAGAGTGGTAAGTAAAATTTGTAACGTGGCGGTAACTGCAATTTGAGAGACGAGCTCAATGTCTTTTCTAACTATTATGTATGTGGGGGCGAGAGAGAGAGGAACACAAAATGATTACGTATCGGATACACCACGTCGGTTCGAATACATAACACTAACCACTACACTAATAACTAAACAACTATAATACTAAAGCTAATACTAACCTTTACCCTTTTGTAACAATGCGGTCTCCGGATATGATTTAAATTCACAAACAGGAACTCCATTATAAGTTTTCAGAAAATGCATCTTGCTTGACATAGTTATTTGTTTGAACACGGGAAAAATGGCGAGACTTTTACAAGAGACAACAATAATGCAGTATAATACTGACAGTTTACTACCTGAATAACATGATGCATTAGCACACCGCAAACTCGGTGGTCTTTAAGTATGTTTTCGACCCGTTATGATGGGGTCCTAGGTTCAATGTCTAGGTCGGTACTGTTATGTAATTTTATAAACATAGTACAGGTTTATGACAACCGATGAGCGTCATTGAGTATAGTGTTTTAATACTCCGTCGCCAGGTTGACAAGATATCTTTGCCCAGCTTTTGGACAACACTATTAATTACGCTGATTGCTGCACTTTTTAGAGATCATTGCTTCATTTATAAGTTAAATATTACGTGCTTAGGTGCTTCTTATTTAGTCTTTTGGGCGTAATAAAAATAAGTGAACAATATAGAAACCTATAGCACAGATTTATTAAAGCACTTCAGTCGACCGGCAAGTCTGAAATCATTAACAGCGTCTTATATTAGCATAAAAACTATAAAGCGTCTGGAGTTTATAGCTCGAACTTGGGAATAAAGGAAATTCTGTAGGCTTTGTTTAACTGTACTCAATTATAAATGTTAGGCTCTAATCAACTTGGCTGCTATTCAGTTAGCAGAGGGAAAGTCGTAATAGGATTGTGATTGAATAACAAAACGAGAATTTTGCTAAAATACAAGGTAGTCTCAGCGGCATTCAAATTTTCGTAAACTGCTGCCCTTGGCGAGTTGGGTGAAACCGACTTGATCTATTATTTGTTGCCAAAGCCGCGGTTTGAATACTGCTGCAATGTTTTGTTGATGCGGTTAGCTAAATATCTAACATTGCCTGACGTATTCTTACAGACCGATTTGCAAATTGGGACTTCAACAATAACATTGACGTTGACCACGGTTACAACAAGTTACAATCAGCATTAGCATCGTTCAACCTATTAAAATATTTGAAGCCTAATAATAAATACCTACTCAATTAAATATTAAATTGAGACCGCCTCGAATTAAATAATCTTACACCAAAAGGCATCAAACTGGCGAACCTTAACGGTCTTGACCGGCCTTCCTAACTACTGTTCTAAATGGGCCGTGATGAGTTTAGATTTAATATAAAAAGTTAATCTACTTTGATTTCATAAGTAAATTCCATAACAAAAACAATCTATTGTATTTCTGTACATTTATTTAGGATGATTAAAACTTATCCATTCACTTAGATTATAAACGAACCCGTTTAGAATAATTAAACGTTTACCATAATCTTTCCCGCGAAACCGTATTTTAGGTACTCAGAAAAAGTTATAAATAAGAAATTGTATTCCATGTTACCTTTTAAAAAGGTAGTAGAAGTTTCCAGAACCCCGTCGCTTCGGCGGCGCTCCAGCTTGAACCTGGCTGGCGCGCCCCGACACCCGCCGAATGACGTCATCGCCCCACATGTACCTTATCCTTTAATACAACGTAAACAAACCCTGCTTTGTTTGCGCGCTTTCGCATTCACGAATATTTGTCCACCGAATACGTTTCGTTTCATCAACTAGTTTTTTCATGTTCCTTTTTTAAATTTTCGATTGAATTGTGGGGCTATGACTTCATTCTGGGCGTAGGTGGGTTGACGCACAGTGAACCCTTAATATGGGTAGACGGTTTCGAGGAAGCCTAGTTTGAGACCGCTAGCCTTTGCGATTGCTTGCCTACACTTACTACATAAATGGGTTCATCTTTAAATCCTAGTTGATACCCCGAAAAAAGTTGGAACAAATACATGTACTTTTGAATCCGTCACGTTCTCTTACTATAGAGTTTATAATAAAGGTCTTGGCCACTTAGGGAGCTATGGAGAATGGCATGTATAGTCAGCAGTGGACGTCTGTATCAAAATATGACAATAACAACTTCCAACTCCAACCAAAAGGCAGTTTGAATCATATTTTAAAGCATCTAAGTTTACCCTTGTTAATTGGCTTGGTCTAGCTTAGCCCAATTAAAGCTTAGCTAACCTGCAAATTCTAATCCACCTAAAGGACGTAGGTAGGTGATATCACCACGTAGTTTCCACCCGATCCTCTCGCCGTACCGTGTCGCAGTAAATCGCAAACTTTTCCAGTTATGCAACAAATACTAAATTTGCTCGGGTTAAAACAATTGTCTTTTAGGTAGGCAGCAGTTTTAGGATACTCGCGAAATTCAATTTTAAGGGTCCATTTTCCGGTTTTCTGCAGCACAAATTTAAACTTTGTTGTATATAGTACAAAGTTTAGATTGTGCTGCACAGGAAACTAAAATACTAATTTTGAAATCATAATACAACTAGCAACCCGCCCCTGATGCAATGTAGACACTAATTTGGTGTCAAGCTCTACTCTACTATGAATTGCATGTATTGTGCATATGGATGAAAACCGAATTAAAACTGAAACATCTAAGAAGCATACAGAGTTGGTAGGACAGGAAGCGACTTTCCCTTTTAATATGTATTGATTGATAATTTAGAGTCCATGTACCGGTTTTTGGTAATTTAATGTTCTGCTGTCTGTACATCCCTAACTTTTAAAGCTTTTCAAACTTTACAAAGCGACACATTCCATGAATTATGTGTATAGATTCAACTTTGAATGTTACAGATTTAACGACTTAAATAATTTGTATGCTAGTCTTTCTCAGAAAGTTATGCTATTACGAGTTTCCCTCTGTTACCTAAGTCATTAGCATAATTATCGGATCCTCTGTGTGGTATTGAATACACTTCTATGTATTTTGTGTCAAGGGAAGCTTTTACTCAATTTTATGTCTCATGTTGTGTTATCTGTACTAGTTTTTTATCGTTCTTAAATACAAGGAAAAGACGTGTTTTAAGTCCTGGGTTTGTTTGAAAAACAACGAGACGTTATTAGAATCGTTCACAATTTTACCTGAGTTCTTCTGTTTCGCACAGTAATTAACAAATAAAAAATAAATGAGTAAACATTTTGGACACCTTACATCAAGATCATCTGAGTCCTAAATAAACTACTTAATTATTTCTAAATACATATTTAAAAAGATAGGTAAAACACTCTGTATCTTACTAGCTGTCCGAAAGCGGCTTCGCCCGCGTATATTATTTCTCCCGTCAATATTTTAATAAAAATATAGCTTTGTGTTGAGAAAAGACGTGCTCAGAAAAGGTCAGGTCAGGAGTACCCATAATCGACGAGCATGTATGAAAGGATTAATGAGAGTGGAAGAAGCGCAAGAGGTGTGTCAGGACCGTAGCAAGTGGAAAGATGTGGTCTCTGCCTACCCCGTTGGGAAAAAGGCGTGATAGTATGTATGTATAGGGTAGGTAATGTGACTGACTCCCCACGAGTTCCCTTACATTTTGTCAGTGTGTACGTGCGACGCGCGTAGGAACGGGCATAGTACGGGCATATACAAACCGCGGTCGGAGGGTATTTATGAAGACAACCTACTCCTATCCCTATCCTAAAAGCGCTCACATGCAGCTTGTGACTCGGACGCGGCCACTCGATCGCTCAGTTAGCGCCCATACTAATAGTATGAAAAATCTCGTCCGCAGCTAGAAACCCTGAGTGCAGTTGTTCTAAAAATACTCGGTTTCCTTTGGAATGGTCCACAATACAACATTGTGAGTAAGTTAAACTACCGAGAAATCAGCCTTTATAAAATCTGATGTTAATAGGTCACCACCTCGATGGCGTTCAACCTGTATGCACTCTAGAATAAGTTGTCATAAATAGAACTCGTATATTCTCCCGTTTTTAAACCGTGTCTTTGTCCTAATACTAATTGAACTGTGAATACTGATAATGCAGCTATATATTGGTGAAAGAATTTTCAAAATCGGTCTAGTAGTTTTGGAGCCTATTCAATACAAACAAACAAACAAATCTTTACTCTTTATAATATAAGTATATATGACCAAAATAAGCTCCCTCTTCCTAATAGGACCCCGAGAGAATTACGAGTACGACCGTGAGTAGGCCACGTCCTACATAGGAGATCAGTCCGAATGATTTGTGCCGCTAAGTGGACCGACTCGTTGCGCAATGGACTCGGATCTCCGGAACGATGCGACAATGGCGGGGGCAAATGAAGCCGCGAGTGGACTGAAGCGAAAGTATACAATGATGGCTTATTAATAAAGCCCTGGACACAATAGCTTAGTTTCTGTAGTTTTTTTCCATCACCTGTAGGTTGCCTGGAAGGTATACCGATGAAGCCGCCCCCATTTTGAATTCTCTTAATTGTAATACTTAGCTAAAAAAAATATTCCATATGCATACAATAGCAGAATATTGTCTATCTATGTTATTCACAAAACTTTTTCTCTCTTAGTAAACTGTTTATGAAAACGGACCTAGGTAACTAGGATGTCCATTCTTGAAGTTTAAATTTGTAATACAGGTTATAGCTGCTATTGCACTTATATTTTGACTGACTACACAAGTTGCCATCTGACTATTTTTCGAGCCTGTATTTTTTCTTGAAATTTCTTATTCTGCCCTATAAAACCTTGTTAAAATCCTACAAATTGAGCAATTTAGTCCAAATTTTTTTGAATTAGTATATAGTAGGTATTATTATTCAAACGCTGCCCTAGAGCACTGGTAAATAATTCGGTTGGAAAATAAGCTTCTTCAAATATTGAGATAAATGGCTCAATATCTAATATCTAAGGATAAGTTGGTTGTAACATCTAACTTTACCAATAACTTTGAAGTTATTCGTATTCGTACTAAAGTTACTGTCAAAGTTAAATGTTGCAAGTCACATTTCGACCACGGTCAGAATATTTGGATCAGCCATTCAAAAGATAACACCTAATACTTCGGGAACGACAAATTTTAGTACGCCAATTCAGAATTATTTGACTCAGAAGCAGAAGAGACATATCAATTGAGCCGCTATGATTTAAAGGATAATTTGGAGTAGAAGAAGCGCAGGATGTTTGTCAGGATCGTAGTAGTAATTGAAAGATGTGATCTCTGCCTACCCTGTGAGAAAATGTTTGTGATATATGGTGGTTTGCAATTATGACTATAGGTACAACAGAATAGCCACTATAAGTTTACGTCTTATTTTTCCCGCGTTTAGTTCCATTTCAGTTTATTAGAGGTACTGTTGTACCAAATCCAAATCGCTAGTGGCTGTCGTCGAAGTAAACTCACAGTGGGGCCACTGGTGTGTGAACAGTCCCCAAAGAGGATGCAAGCGACAAAACAGCTAGCGCTAATGTTGTCGCGGCGACCACGGGTTCTAGGTCGGCATCGTTAGAAAGTTCCAACATTAAACTTCACTTTTAGTTTATTTGAGCCATCGCGGCAACCTTTATGGCTCGGCAAGACTAGAGTTACGAAATCTGAGATGTTAACTTCCTTTGAGATGTCTGATCATAGATAAAAAAATCCTTATAATGTAACGTTCTTTCCATTTTAGTCACGACTCATTTGTGAAGATGATTAACAAATTCTCTTTGATAGAATTTGCCGCAATCATTCTTCGAATTTTTAGCTATACGATTGTGGGCAACATCATCAGATAACTGCAGAAGAAAGGCCTCCATACCATACCATTCATCCTGTTTTCATCCAAAGGTCTCCATTTCCGAACTTTTCTGCCCTAACACCCCACCCGGTTTTGTGCTGTGTGTTAGTTATAATAATTATTTTCCAAATTGTCATTGGATGCATCCAAAAAATTGATGACGATCAGTCCCATCTTCAAATCAAATATCCGATAAGTTTAGAACCAGTTGAGCTCAGACATATCACATAGCAGACGTGATAATCTCGAAAGGGCAATATCTGGAAGTATTATGGTGACGTAACTCCGCGCGACGGTCTAATGCTTCCAAGGGTTGGGTGCTATATTCATTCTGGTATAAAGGACGTTTACCTGCTCGCTCGCATTGGATCCTCCAAGTTTCATATTCGCCTCAATGAGAAGTTCCTAAGCCTTTACGTCTACTCGAGCGGGATTCGGAAGACATTCAGAAAGTTAGAGCACAGAATAAGTATAACCCCAAAGGTGGACTGCAATATGATCTTAGATACCCTTATTTTGTCCCTTAGCGTAGCTTTTAGGATTATTCTTATGTAATCTTAACAGTAATATACCAACTAAATCGTAAGTTTAAATGAAAAATGTAGCATGGCCTCGAGACCGTGACTTAAGAGTGGTCTTATCCCTTGTTCTCGTGTGCTAAAATATAGATATTTGTTGATTCAAAAAGGAAGAAAATTACGTGAAGATAACGGTCATGCCTTTCTTTGTACGAAATGTGATGGTAGGTAAGTGATACTCGGGATTTAGACGTGGATATAACTTTTTGCTTTTTCCTTATAATTTAGGTATTTTCTCTTTTTTACATCTCACAATATTGGTTTGCGCTTTATTGCTTCAATCAGAATTACAACATCACAATGGGTAACTGGAGCTTTTAACGTTGATCCACAGTCTTAGTCGGGTCTTAAGGTCGGTAGTCTTATAAGTCTTATCACTACTTAACATTATCGACGAGCAATAAATCTGTAATGGACCCTGTAATCGAGACTCCAGTGAAAACGACTCGTAAACTGGGACTAACAAAGACGGAGTGTCGGAGCAGGCCCAATTTTAGCCGTATCGTATATCCTAATGATTCTGTAGTTTGTAGGTAAGCAGCAATTTCTCTTTCGCGGCTTTAACCATTCTCTATATTAAAAACTATTTCCGATAACATTGGTGGAGGTCTTGCCTGTAGCGTTGAAGGTCATGGGTAAGTTTTCTCATCTGGCACACGTGTTCAACGTGTTGCTACGAGTGTACTATAAACAGCTCACAACTCCAAACTGCTACTGTTAAAAGAGGAATGCTGATGTCATACACATCATCGGTCAAATTGGACGTTCTATCTCGTTGAACGATTTACCACGTGTTAATATTGAAAGCAAAAGAAACAATAGCGGACTCCTTTCCTGTTGGGTGTTTTCCATGTCGAATTTTGGAAATATGAATTGAAAAGCGAATAAAGAAAGTTAAGTTGCTTGATAATAGGCTGTGAATAAAAACTTCCAGAGGCTGCTGCTTTCATTGCTGAAGAGTAAAGGTCATGCGAATCATGAAAATAAAAGAACAATCGTATGATTCATAAAATCGACTGAAATTGAACGGCTTCACTTAAATCATAGACCTTCTCGTATTCTGTCTGTAGCATGATAATTATATAGGTACCACACAGTAATGCGGCAAACTACGTGGGCAACAAATGTCTGGCCTTGCCGCCCTCGCCAGATACCGGTAGAAGAGGTCACCCAAGAAGCGGTGGCTCGACGTCGTTAAGGGTGACATGCGTGCCAACAGACTCACCACTGAGGATGCACAAGACCGCGTGAAGTGGGCCAAGAAAATAAGAAAGGCGGACCCTGGGACCCCACACACCAGTGTGGGTTCACAACCGGGTTAGACCGCACGGATGATGATGATGACACAGTAATGCTTAGAAAGGTTGAAGGCTGGTTAAAGTGGTTTCGTTGAAGAGCAACGTTCGAGCTTATCATTTCATTGATTTTACTTTGTTTACTTATTATGTTTTATATAAAAAGTCTGCGATAAAAGGTAGTCAAACCAAAGTACTCACGCCATATTTTGCAAAAATTGTTAAAAAGTGGCCATTCAGCATAAATTTGCAAAACTTGCTTCCGGACCGCTCAAAAGATGCTTATGATTTCCATTTTATAAGTCATGCTGTCTCCGATCTTTCGCAGCCGCATTATGAATAACTATCTGGATCCATGCCAGGTTCCCCTCCAAGGAATACATCGTGGTACCAGGCGTCCTGTCGCCGCACCACGCCATGACACACTTGCCTTAACATTACTGCTATTGTGGTTACTTTGTGAGCCCTTGCAATTTGAAAGAGAGCCAATTTCGAAGTCATTCATTACTTTAAGTAGGTTTTAATACGGTGTTCGTGTATACGACACACACACAGTGTACAGTATTGTTGTAGGCTTTTGCTTCTATTTCATTAAATGTTACAGTATATGTTACGGTATAAAAAATCAAAACCGCTGCAGCTTCAAATGCCTTTGATATTTGAGCTTTAAAAATTATATCTTAGGGAATTAAATTAAAGCTTAAATGTATGAGAAACTGACTCTGCTAATTTTAAATGTCACTATCATCATTCAGTCATACTACAATGCTGGCCTTTTCCGTGTATTTTCATAGTTTTCGGTATAACGCGGCCTGTATCCACTGAAATCCTGCGACCGTTAAGGTCGTCCCCTTGCAGGTGGGTGACCTACACTGTTGTATGTTAATTTTGTACAGAGGCGTTCACATCAACGTTTATATGGGCATATGGGCACCTTATGCAGCTGACATAAGACCCATTTAAAGGTTGATTTAAACGCCTTTGAACATAGATATATAGGAAAAGTTTTTCAAATTTTCATGTCTCAAATTGTTCTTTTTCTTTAGAATTATTCAAGTCCCGCTGGAGCCATAGGACCAAGGTTTAAATTTTTCTAGTTTCCATCTCCTAAAAAAACGGTTTAATGTTTCGAACTTACTCTTCGCTCTCATACTCGTATACGCGGGCGCGCGCCCGGGCGGTCCAAGTCGAAACAAGTAGCTGTTGCCCTAGTTGTTTCTATAAAAAAAACGATTTGTCCCAATAAACATCCCATCCATCCAAAAATGTATCCATTATTTTCCTTTGAACCGTTCTGAGTTTATAAAAAGAGTGAGATTCCATTCCACTACCTATCAGTTCCATCTGTATCGTTACGAATAAAATGGTTATTAGCTTTAATGGAACTGAACTACTATTTCGTGTATACGAACACCACTTTAGGGGATTGGCAGATAAATGTGGTGGCGTGACCTTCCAGTTTAATAACCTGGGTTCCGAACTGCGTCGTAAAATCATACTTATAACAAGTTGTAATCCGACTCTACTCGTTCTTGATTGCTGTTTGTATCTGATGTTGTTGACAACTGTTCGGTTGTTTTTATCGCTGTGCTCAAAATTAATCGTGACGTGATAAAGAAGGTGAAGTAGCAAAACATTAATTGATTTAAAGGGTTGTTGGAAACCCACCTGCAGTGAGGTTATAAGTCCAGCCCCCCCGATTCAGAACGAAATTATCGACCGATTCGGTAAATTTGTTTTAATAATAGTTAATGATCCGCTAAGCGGTAGCAATCAATATTTTGATATGTTAAAGCCAAAGGCCTTAACTTTTCATAAACCAAATTACATAAAATCTACCCTACTTAAAAAAATAATTAAAAACAAAGGAAATAACCGAATCGGTCCATAACTTTGTTATAAATCGGGGGGGCTGATACGTTTCTTACATCTGGTTCTGAAAATATTTGTTAATTTCAAGAGTCTTTCTGATAATGATGACACCATAAGGAATGATAACAGTAAAGCAATTTGACTAGTGAAAGGAAGATGAAACGTTATTTCAAAGTTTGAGATCATAACAAAACACTAGGTTTAGTAAAATTTAACAACATCTTACTAATTGAAACCGCAACAACTTAGCACTATTAGTGACCATCAAAAAACAATGGGTGAAGTTGGCAACAAAAACTCCTGGGCCTTTCAGGAACCCTTTTAGCGGAAATTAGCTGAGGCCGTTTCCGCGACGGCCTTTCGCGTTACTTTTCCAGGTAGAAATACATTTCTTCTCAAAACTACGTTTTGTTCTTCCGACTGTTAACGAAGAATTCTTAAACGAATAATTGGTAAGTAATATCTACAGGTACATTGTAATCTGGTAGCTACGCGAAAGGATATTGTATGCTTAGAGCAATGTTCGCAAAGCTTGGAAAACTTATACTGCAATGTACACTGTAGAATATACTCCATAAAATTAATATCCTGCCGTCCAAAACACTGTAATACATGGCTTGAGACGGGAGCCTGCTGCGAAATTAAGTCCATCGCAACGTGGGTTGTTGCCAAAATGTGCAACCCCTAGGCGCTGCACATTCACCCCACACGCTTCATCTGATTTAAGACAATACCCTCTGAAGTTTTCTGTATATTTCACCCGCATCGCAACTGATTGCAGCAATGTGTCTTCTCTTTTGGCATGCCGATTCAAATTATGTCGCTGTTTGAAGTTTCTTTTAACCAACTCTCAACTGATACTTTTTCATGTCTGGTTTTTACCTGTTTCGTTGACTTTTTCGCATCGGAACTGATTACAACAATGTAATTTCTCTTTTGGCGTTCACTGGCCGAAGTACCGAAGTAATGTATGTGATGACGTACTGTTTTGAAGTTTTTTCGGGATGACTGGTTCGGTGTGAATTAAGTCTTGTTTCGTTCTGTTCTGTTTTTCATCATCTTTTTTACACAAAGCAAATGTGATCCTTTATGAAAATGAGATAAATGTTTGAATTAAAACAGTGCTGTCTGATTGATAATGCAGTGATATTTACAAAATAATTAACCATGAGGTACACGCTGCTGAGATTAAATTAGGTTAGGTTCAAGTGAATCCCAATTAACCTTGTTGATTAATTAAAACTAATTTTGACTCTAGCGGTGCACGGTGGCGCAATAGCTAGTGATCAGCCACAGCCGACAACCAAGGAGAATACTGGTACTACTGGTAGCGTGGCTGCTTTGCTGATGCTGGCTGTGTTACATAAGCGTTGACTTTACTCTGTATTTTTGTTTAAAATGTAATATCAATTTAAGCTCTTAACCATTAGCATGCGGGCTGGCGAGGGAAGGACGCTCCTAATCGCTGCGTGATCTGCCTGCCCTGTTTCCTTTTGGTACATAATTTCAGTTAGATAACAAGACTAACCGCTCGTATCTTGGTATCCTGAAACCCACTTTTATCCTCAGTAGATATTACAAAAAACAACAGACTACGAAATGCAGATTTAACTGGTCTCCAACGTTATTGTCTCGCACCGCTAAAATATGAACGTCAGCGTTGATTATGCATCGCCGGCCCGAAGCGACTCTACGTCCCGCCAAAATTGAATTATGTCATAGCACGAGCACGTTGCTCGGTACAATGTGCGTTTAGCTGCTATTGATTTTGGTTACACAGCAAACTGGAAATGATTGAGATTGAACAGCTGTCGCTGGAATATGTGAACGGGTTGCTTGCAATATTGCGCATTTTTCAGCCCCTGAATGATCAGTTTCTGATTGTATCTCAGTTTTTGAAAAATATAAATTGTATTGAAGCTTTTTTTAAACGAACTAAATTCTTATTTTTGGCCTCAAAATAAATGTATTTAAAACAAATATGTTAATGATCACTCATAAAACTTTTAATGTTCATAAAAAAGGAGAAATAATAAACTGAGCAAATAAAAATACTAAATAAAATGCGCTCCAGAATTAATATGTCGGCCACAAAACACTGATTTTAGAATATTTAGAGGCTCCGATAGTATTTTGGTGGTTAGGTTAGTATGTCGCTCCATAAGTACTATTCGAAAAAAAAAGTGTAAATAACTGAATAATTAGACTTCTGTTAAAAACGTAAATAAAGGTATATTGTTCATTGACAACACTTGCCCTTCGAAGGTTTGTTTTCAGACGTAGTTGTAGCCCACATGCTGTCACGAAGGACCGAAAACATTTATTCTTCAGTGAGGGTTACAACCCAGTTAGGTCGGCGAGTCGCACGTTCTTCTAACCTCGTACAAGCCTTCAGCGCTGCTATTTCATGCTATGTTGCTTACATGCTAAGCTGCTTTGTTCTTGCTTGAAACTTTCATTCTGACGTGTAATCTGTACTTAACTCTGACCTTGGCATCTAAGTGCATTTTACCACGAGGTTACGAGTAGATACGTGGTATTATTTCTTTAACATTTAACAATGTTCACGCGATTACATTTATTTCGCAAATCTACCGACTGGTTATGATGATCCTCTATGCTAAAATTGGTTACAGATAAAAATGGTAAAATTGTTTAATTGCCGAATAATAAATTCATAATGCGTTCAAAGGTATGAAATGAGTTTTTACAAATGATTTTCTCAAGAATCACATCGTTGTTATCTATTCGTAGGCTGCGTGATGGTACCCTACATAACCTTTTACGAAATACGTGACTCAAATCACCTTGGTACGAATCAGAGGCAAAGAGTATGTGGCAAAACTGGCTTGTACCCGAGTGTGATATAAAAAATCTGGATGAGGGGCCCCAATCTACTACTCAAGTATACAGTGGCCTGTTAAAGAAAAGAGTGCGGAGAACAGTCATTTTTGGACTGGACTTGACCATCATAACTTAAAACCATATGATGCTTTTCTCAAATTCCTTCACCAAAGCTAAAAAAAAGACAAGATTTTGAATCTGGGATTTAACTCTACCATTCGTCAGCATTAAGCTAAACGACGTTGTAGGAAAGCGTACAAATCGTTATGAGCGGCGCTCATTCAATTTACGAGTTCGTTCCTATTAAACTCTATTAGGAACTTTCTGTTCGATTGCGGCACTAGCGGGCTCAACTGTAACAGTCCTTTCATGAATAATTTATTCTTAATAGAAAAAGTAATGGTTTGTCGAATATCATAACAATCAATTTACTTGTAGCTTATTGCGTACCTTAAGCCTTCTTTAAGATCAATTTAAGAAAAAACAATAGGTGCTAACTTAAACATTTGGCATTATTACTGATCCTTAGTTTCAATGAATTTGAACTAAATGGTAATGATATTAGGGTACAGTGCCGTGTTTGTTTCTGGAAATGGTTTGATTTGCACGTGCAATATGTGGATCGATCTTCAAGGTCATCAGAGGTCGAGTTTATAGGCAATTCGTAAAGGCAACGCATCAGCGACAGCGACCTACGTCCGAATTCTGAAATGACATTCAAAGTTGAGCAACTGAACTGGCATTCAAATATCTTATTATTAACGAGCTGCCCCAACAGACTTCGTTCTGTTCTAATGTTTGACCGGGTGTGCATTATCAAATCTCGCCCGCTTTTCTCCGACTTGATTCACATTTACTATTATTTTTCACTGTTTTTTTTATTCAATCATAATAAAATGTAACCAATATCACTCCTGAATAGTTTAGCTTTTTGTTAGTGAAATAATTTTCACGATCGGATCAGTAGTTTCGGAGCCTATTCAATACACACAAACAAATCTTTCCGCTTTATAATATTAGTATAGATTGGTATAGATGAAATCTGTATGCTAATTTATTTTTCAAATCATAAAGTAGAAAAAAACAAGAATACTAAAAAAGAGGTAAGTAAACTGGCCATGTCGCCTCTTTATGACTGTTGGTAGACTACAACTCCAATATAGCCACGGTAAGTGCCTATTCAAACTGTGTATTTGGCGAAGAGCCTTGCTCAAAAGAACTCCTCCCTCTTATTTACAGGCTGGATCGCAGGTTCTATATTTAGTACGGTTACATTATACGTATTCTTATTTCTCCGAGGATCCTCTTTTAATATTTATGGGTACTAAAGTTTGTTTAGGAAGACTAGGAAAATGATATAACGACCCAACGTTTCATCTCTTTTGTCGGACCGGAATACTAAAGTGCAGTTAATTTAATTATTAAACCTTTTAATTTACATCTTACAGTGAACCGTTGATAGATAATCTGTTGTAGTTAAGCAGCCTACCATGTCTCACTCCTCCTTCGTAATCTCAGTGTCCTAAAGAACCGCCTGGGACTGTCCTTAAGGTCTTTCGCGAGGTCGTGTCCTTTATTGAGGGCATTGAGGTACTCATTCGGTCGGCAGTACAAATCAACAGAAATTTTAGTAGGATCCTACAGGTTTTAATTGAAGTTCTTTACACTATAATCGGACCGATTGACCTCTTCGAAGTAGGTCAAGATAATAGTTGAGCAATTGCTTCCCTGACCGTTTAGCGATTCTTATGTTCTAATCAGCAGAATACAATGAACTCTATATGAATCATTCCTAGACTTCACAACATACGCTCGGGTCTATTCTAGATAAAGCACTCAAAGGCAAGACTTTTGCCGCCTTGGGGAACGGAACACTCAGAAGCCCACACTCCGGTAGGCTCATTTCGATCAATGTGGTAGGTAGCAAATCTCCGCTTATTTCTAGGTTATTCTCCATATGAAAAGCCATCGCAATATTTAGTGAACAGAATAAAGGTTTTCTGGTGGTTGGTTCCTCACCGGCTTTGCAAATTCGTTAAAGGTATACACATGCTTTTGAGGATGTTAATTTAAAGTCTTATAATATCGTTTACCCCGGATTTAGGGCATAATTTCCTTTTTCCTAGTTTCGAGTTTCCTTTTTGGATGTAGGTATTTACTCCGTGAAATTTCACCTTCAGTGCCTTCAAAAGTTGGTTTTATACCATCTGGACTTTCCCAGACATTTTATGATCAACTCTGAAACTTTTAAGAGCGCAAATATTTAATGAATAAGGGTATTTTTGTAGTAAAAAGCTCCCAGGCAAACAAACCCTCTTGGTCAATAGTGAGGTCAGCGACATTAGCATTGTGCAGAAATAACACCGCATTTTATGCCAAATAAGTATTTATGTTCTATTCCGAAGCACCAGATTCCTTATCCAAGCTCGGCGTGTGCCAAGAAAAATGGCGTCCGATTAGTTCGATGTATTGAATGTTATCTCATTGCCCGCCGGGTGTTTATGGTCAATTTAAACTATTGTTCCACTTCTAAAGGTTTTATTGGCCTATTTTGGATCTTGGGTGTTCCGTTTTAGTGTAAGTGTTAGGCTTTTGCTAGATTGCTAGATGAACAAAAAATGATCATTTTAAAATACCTTTCCAAAAGCCTCGTGAGAGTCGTGAGTGAAGTTTGTAGCGCTCGGCCACAATATCCAGGTGTGCCCGAGGTAGTTAAAAGGTAAACGAAATCCAGAGGAGATTTCCTACTACTCCCAAAATATTTTCAAGGATTTTGTCGCTTACATAGTCGTCAAAATCTTTATAAATGTACTAGCCAAAAATTCTATAGACTAAAATATTCGTTAACCCTTAAAAAGGCAGAGGTAAAATAGTTACCACCCGAATTTGAACCTTACTACTTGGGCATACAGGCGAAAACCTATGATTTTTTTTACAATGCAATGCCTTATTAAGGGTTAACTGAATGGCTTTTTGCACCTGGATAAGCCCCTAGGACCTCCAGGCATCGACTAGCAGGGTACACACACAACACCCTTCACAAAAGAAATCCCCTATTAAATGTTAATTTACACTTTCACCAAATATTTTTACTAATTGGAAAAATCAAAAGTAAAACTCAAAATTTATTTCAAATCTAAAGGAAATGGTGAACTTCACTCGACGATCGAATGGAAGGTCCCACTAGCATTAGCCATCTCGGTAAGGGGAGGTCCACCCGCTACTTGTGATTAACGAATCATTCCGTATTTTCTCTCCCTAGAAATCCCGGAATAACACCGGGTTAATGGCGGTCGGTTTTAGCACAGGTTAGGTCTCAAGGGTAACTGGTAGTTTCCTATTTTCCTAGCTCTAATTCAAGTTTAGAAATAACTGTAGCATTAAAAATGGAGTAAAAATAAGGTTAAAGGATGCGAGACATACGCCTTGGTCAATGCTTTTCATGAAGCAATGATTTGAACTTAGGAGGTTATACAGCTTTCACAGATACAGCTAGCGTAGCGGCTAGACTAGCGGCATTCGTTTCGACAGTTTGGCACTAAAAATTTCACGAAAAGCCTCAACTGTCTTGCCTTCAGGGTAAGTTAACTGCACTATCAACTAACCAGCTGTCTGCTTACGTGATACCGTTCTCATGTTCGCCTTGGATCTGTCACAATAAGTCATAGTCTAGCCTGTCCGTAGTGACATCCTAATCCGTTGTAATACTCTTACGTAGTAGTTTATTTTTCTTTCCCACGACAAATGATTACGTCAACCCATCCATTCAGTGTCTCAGCCATACACGTGCAGTGAATAAAATTCGTTGAAAAGTAATGATAGAAACATGTGTTGCAGCTGCTGCAATGCACACTTAACTTCATCATTTCGAAACTATTAAATACATCTTTTAGAGTCCTTTTAGAGTTTCGTTGCAATATTTAAAGGGCAGAGTCTTTGTCGTGCATGTCACATATTACGCATGCGGCGCGGTGCCTTGACAGATAGTCAAGGCACCGCGCTTTGAACAAACCGCCATTTGTGATTACGCACAAAGACAGTGAGTTTACAGGCGATACCAGTGAGTTTGAGTGGCGCGGTCAGTCGCACTGTCAAAATCGTTGTCAAAAACATTGAGGTATTATTTGTACTTCAGTAGAAACATTATATTATATTTTAATGTTCAAAAATGACTTCGCGCAGATATTTCTGTTGCAGTACTTGCAGTGTATTTGGCTGTCTGAACACCACACGCAATTGTGATTACACGTATGTAGTATAAAGTGATAGGTAAGTAAAACATTTGATTTCGTAGAGGTTATTAAATACGACTTTAAACTATATAAATGTCATAGAATGTAATGAAAAATAATATTTTTTGGTTCATAAACGAAATGTTTGTTTAACGTAAGGCTAATCTAGTCTACCCATCATTTTGTCGAACTTGGTGCAATTTTTCACCTGATGTATTTTATTGTTGGCGGGTTCTGTCAAATCGGGCTTATCGGGTGAATATAGTAGCAACCCTAGGCGATTAGGCAAGTTTAGGGAAAAAGACGAGATCGATCCTTCTGTAAACTCTTTATTTTGTGTCCATGTCCATTAAGTATGGGTTTTTTGAGTTTTGCGGTACGGTTCCTAGATAAACAGTAAAGAAAAGTAAAAGCCTCTGGTACACTGTCCGACTGCTACCGAAATACTATCATCAGTGAAATATGGCTAAATATCATAAAAATACTAGTTGCGAATCGGTGATTACCCGAACTGTGTACCGGAAATCCGAAATTACTTCTAAAACGTGTATCTTGTTGTACTTTGACGTCATTCTACAACACAAATTAGCTCTTTATGAGCACATGAAATTCTTTTTTTATAGACGATATTAAAGAAAATTCTTCACAGCCATTTGTCGGTGTCATAACCTTTTCGATAAACCACTAAACAAAACCCATTGTTATTTTCTAATGACGCGCCTTAAATAGTATAGGGTTGCCTTCTCGCAATCTCCAACAACTTTTGGACGTACTTTTCTAACTTTCTACACATTTGGCAAGCAGTCGTGTGGTCTAAAACGATTCAAGCAACATATGAGTATATCAAGATTTACGTAACGCAGGTTGTGTGACCTTAATCCACATTTAACAACTTGGCCATTATGTTCTCGGAATGTCACCACCATTTGCGTCGTTCATTCAATGCAATGACTGTTCTTATGAGTGCAAATTAAAACCAATTCCGTAGATGGGCATGCTACTCGCAAAAATAATTCTAATGGGCTATTGTAGCTATAATACTATAGAAAAGCAAAATTGATGTTAATATTACATGAGTTTGGCTTGACCACATTATGCCACATTGCACTCTCAATGACCTAACGACCTTACGAGCCTTGAATCACTTCAGGGCGCCTTAAGGCAAGTTACTTCAATCTCATTGAGGTTGAGGTCTAGGTAAAACAAGATTTCATGTGGAGGTTTTATACTTGAGTTAAAGTTAATAAGCTCTTAAACACCTGTTGTCTTACAGTGTGTAAGTAGAAATATAATAAGTCACGATAGCTTAAAGAGCTGTTGAATCGCAATTAAAGTTCAGGAATAAGCCTTCCCTTCCATTAGCGATCCTGCCTGAGATCGAATCTTTGGCTCTGCACTGAAAGTTCGGTTCCACTCGGGAAAAAGTGGTAAAGTTTGTGTTGTGATGAACATTTCTGATTCGTTATTGGTGTTTCCGTGTGGCCGTTATTATCGATTCATGTACCTATGTTTTTTAGAAATTTATTATCTGACCCGTAGTCCAAGCTTTGTTTAGTTTGGGGTCAGATGATCTTGGAATAAGATGTCCCAGACATAATATTTACGTTCTTACATCTTTTGTACCCATTTGCACGCGCAACCTGGAGCGGCACCGCGCCTAAATTGCATTTAATTGTTTTAACCGCCACGTGCGAACCCTAGGGCGGTCGTCGCCCGCGTGTCGTTTAATTAAAAGTTACGTCCATTATTTTAATAAATGTAGTTGGCGATCACCATCGCCGTCGTTGGCGCCCATCGTAACCCCGATCGCTAATTTAATTGGACGTTGAACATATTCCACGAAATTCTGAAGTAGACAGCCATGTTTCGAATAGATCATTAAATTCACAATGGCCCAAAATTGTAATGGCAACAGACACTGTTTTAGTGATATTGCCTCATCTTGAAGACTTTTTGTAAATTGGCATCAGAAAACTTATAAAAAAAAGTTTTCGAAACTCTTATACTTAACTATATATATATTTTTAATCCTAGTATTTTTAACGTAAATAACACAGGTCAAGCAGACGTGTGTTTACACCTTCACATCGTGTGTCAATGATCAGTAAGCTTTTAAATCCTTCAGCACATAAATATGACTAACAATAAGACAGTCTAATGCCCTATATCATCATTTTATTTATTTAATGCATTCTTATGGTCCTATTTATGACTCAAAAAGGATGAGAAAGGATTCACAGCCCTTTAGCGGTTCGCGATCGCAACCCTTCGCCATGGTAAACTGTTGTACAAAATATCTTTATTTCATTAGCGGCAATATGAACGAGTACGCTGAATGCAAATAAGGCAAAGACGACACTCCTAAATGCTTGGTTGGCTCGACCGGTCTTGGCGTTCATTCAAGTGGTTCATTCATTCATTCAAATGTCATCGTAGAACGAGCCGCCGACATGTCTAGTCGGGTCTGCAAATATGCCAATAGATTAAATATTTGACTAAAAGTGCGTCGCTTTTATCAACATTAATGTTAACATTTATTCCTTAGGATAGAAAATCTCAATTGAAGTCGATAAAGATAGTTCTAGAAAATAAACGTTTACAGAAATTTACAAGGCGAGGGTCAGGTCAGGAGTACCCATAATCGACGAGCATGTATGAAAGGATTAATGAGAGTGGAAGAAGCGCAAGAGGTGTGTCAGGACCGTAGCAAGTGGAAAGATGTGTCTCTGCCTACCCCGTTGGGAAAAAGGCGTGATGGTATGTATGTATGTATGTAGAAATCGATTTAAACCTATATGGCAGTGAGAGTAGCTTAAGCTGGTTGAGTTACTGTCATAACTGTACGTTAGGACACACTCAACTGAAACATATATCTTGCATTGGATGCCAAGATGATTTGCTTAGCACTGTTGACAATAATCTCTTTTGTATTTGTTTTTTTATTTATATATTTTTTCCTTGTTTATTGTGCATTTTAACATATTAGGTTGGGAAAAAGTCTTTTCGCATATAGTATGTATGAACTTGTGATAAAATCTCTTTGGCTATACTATTTGTATCTGGCTGGTTTTGGTATCATTCTAAGTTTAAATTTTAAAGAAGATAATTCCTAACTCAAATTAGGAAAATGTTTGATTTTCATTTGTTTTTCTTGCTGTCAAGGTGACGCTAATGAAGAAATTCAAAACATTTTAAAATTTTACTACAAAAAAGGTAAAAATGCAACGCAAGCCGCGAAAAAAATTTGCGATATTTATGGACCTAGTGCAGTGTCTGTAAGAGAAGCACAAATTTGGTTTAAGCGTTTGGTTTAAGTTTTGGTGTCAAAGATGCACGTCGCTCTGGTTTGCCTATTACGGATAAAATGGATTGCATGTTTGAAAAAGTGGAGCAAGAGCGGCATATCAGTAGTTACGACGACGTAGCTGAAGAACTGGGAATTGACCACAAAACAGTTTTGGCGCATTTGAATAAAACTAAGTACACAAAAAAGCTCGATATTTGGGTACCTCACGAGCTCACTGAAAGAAACCTAATGAAACGTGTACTCATTTGTGATTCTTTATTACGACGTAATGAAACCGAACAACAAGTTGATGCTGTGTGTGTGATGGGATTGGATTGGAATGAGCTGTTACCACCAGGCAGGACCATCGATTCTGAACTCTACTGCGAACAACTGATGAGATTAAAGCAAGTAGTTGAGAGAAAGCGGCCGCAATTAATCAACAGAAAGGGTGTGGTTTTTCATCATGATAACGCCAGACCTCACACATCTTTAGCCACTCAGCAAAAATTAAGAGAGTTTAGCTGGGAGGTGTCAATGCATCCGCCGTTTAGTCCTGTCCTTGCACCTTCAGATTTCCACCTGTTTCGGTCTCTTCAGAATTCTTTAGTTCCCGGCCCTCATACCGGCTATGTTAGGGAGCCAGGAGGCTTGGAAGGCAATGGTCTCCTTCTGCGAAGACGTGATGACGCAGAAGGAGACAGCGGAGAGGGCCCTAGAGGACGATCCTCGGGCGGCTCCTCTCCGACGCTGACAGCGGGGAGTGCGAAGACGGCGGTTCGCTCGTCCTCCTCCTGCTCCCTAAAAGTAACACCGGGGTGATTGCCGGGGGCCTTTCACCTCATTGCACGGTGTTCCCGTCTGAGGGTGTCCCAGTATACCGGGATACCCCTGTAGCGTGAGGAGGCCCAGCAAGTAGGCTGGGCCGACCGCATGGGACGATGTGGTAATCCTTTTTGGCTCCATGTCGCCCCATTTCATAGCGGTAAGGTATACCCCGGTCGTTTTAGTGCGGTATCCCGTCGGCTACACGGCGGGGAGTCTCACACTCCCCCACTGCCTACCCCTCGGGCAGTGAGATAGTCCATAAAGGATTTTATCCAGGAGAAAAAAAAAGGCAGTGTCAGGTTAACATCACGAGAGGACTGCCAAAACCACTTGTCGCGGTATTTTGATCAGAAGCCTCAAAATTCCTATAATAATAGGATCATGTCCGTACCTACAAGATGGCAAAAATCGTATATCGTTAGTTGAATGTAAATGAAATATATTAAAAAATGTTCTGAATTTTCTTAAAAAATGCGAAGAAACTTTTTCCCCATACTATTATTTCTATGTACCAGGAAGTAAGTTATCCCTACTCAATTTTCTATCTGGAACGTGCTTGACCTTCTTTTATTTACATTGAGAAGTAGTTTAGACACTACATGTATTTTCACGGGTGCATTTGATACCAGATAGTGGGCATCTTTTTATTACTCCTGCATTTTTATCAAGTACTTTTTGCATATATCTATAGTACGACACATCGTTTGAATGTAAATTCAGTTATAACAATAGCAACAGACACCAAACGGATGGGACCTAAATGGGTTCCCCATTGTATTTGTTGTCACGGCTGCTTACAAAAACCAGGATTAAGCAAAGTCTACGATGTCATTTGCGTACCTGTATAATACGCGTGAAGAAAGCAATCGATTGCCCTAACCTCGTTCTCCGATCTTCTTTTATTTTTTCGGTCGTTCCGTTTCATCAAGACTACTAACGAACAGCTGATTCGATTTGCCGCTCGTTGGCGCCGCTCAAACGGTTGACGATTTTAACCGATTGCAGTATCGAGTTAAGCATGTGACGACTATTGACCGATCTCACTGCTGTGCGCGCCGGATAATCACATCGCTGCGTTTTAAAATTAATTGCTTATGGAATTCTATTAAATTCCTGTCACTGTGCTTGTGAAAGCGCAAAGCAGTTATTTTGTACATTATTTTGCTCTTGAAGAAATTGAACTGCGAAAGTACTTGACTAGCGTTTTACGTGAACTAGATTTCAACCAGAATTTTAGATAATTATAATAATTGCAATAATTTTTAATTACTTATTCTGCTGAATGTACGAAATGGTATTTGTTACTTCGGTGTATAATTTTGTACCTGCAGCTCAACTATTGTTTGTATTGTGACGTACAAAATACCGTAAATCTAATCGAATGTTAATTGTTTCAGGAAACAACCAAAAACGTTCGCGTTCGACCATTGTTTCTACTCCCTCGATGCCTGCTTGCCCAACTTCGCCTCTCAGAAGACAGTCTTCGAATGTCTCGGCAGGGACATTCTGGACAATGCCTTCGAAGGATACAACGCCTGCATATTCGCATATGGACAGACAGGTCAGTACCAGCATTTATCTTTAACACCGTAGTAGTTAGGTCATATACGCTTTTACAATCCATGCTACTGGTCAGTCAGGTGCTGCACTGGCATAGCTAACGCTATCTGGTCGTAGGTCGTACAAACACCAGTTTTAATTATAGGACGCCACCTGCCTAGCTATAAGTCGTCTGTAGCTGAAGAATCCGGTAAACGAGACAATGGTTTGACAAACTTTACGTGTTTGTCAAACTATTCGATGGTCTCTGAAGCTTTGTTGGACATGTTTGTCAATCAACCACTTACGAATATGTTTGACGAAACTTATGTTTGAAGTCATGTTTGATCGTGTACAAAAGTATTATTATTACACCAATTAAAACGACGTAAAAGGTGAATGAAACATTGTTTATATTTGCTTTGAGTCACTTATTGACTCGATAAGTATAGGTATACATAAGTATAATTATCATTCCAAAAATGCTTTCGAAATTTCGGTTCCAGAGATTCTGATTAACATTCTGCACAATGTGTTTAAATTAGTTAATCGCTATTGGATTATTTTCTGTCGTTAAATACCAACCAACAGCAAATTTTCAGCTTCAGGTCGTAAATCATAATTTCCAAAACCAAGATTTCCAATAAATTTCAGCTAAATTCCACGAAAAGGCTCGGAAATAACGAAACAATTTTAGTCAATCTGGAGTTTCTTCGATGTGTAGCTCACTATTTCATAACTCGCAAACATATTGAAAGGACCAGCAGTAACAAAACCGTGTAAGCATTTTTTTGCTTATGGCTATGGGAAAAAGGTTTGGAATAGTTAAGCCACCAGTCCAGCCTGTTCAAGGGATTACATCGTTTTCACCCGTACAAATGTACAATTGCGTGCGATTTCCTATTCCATTTCATCATCAAACGCGGCCATAAGGAGTCTACTGCTGAAAATAGGGTCACATCGATAAATTTTTGGAGCGCCTGGTTTTAGGTTAACTGAATCCATTGAAATCCTACGAGTATTGTCAGTTCATATAATGGAATAATAATGTGTCCAAGAGAAACAGCGTAGTTCTAAAACTTAAAAGTTTTCTGGCACTTTAACTTGGAGGCTGGCTGGAGCACTCTGCTCTTTAAAAGACGTGGGCGTTTGACCTTAAAATCTCGACAAAACATTTCGATTTGAGTGTCACTTAGTTGAAATACCTTTAGTAGGACTTTATTTCAAACAGCCGGTCCTTGGTTCTGCTATATTTGGCTGTCGATATCGTAACGTTTTTGTGTTTTATTTCGTTTTCAAGCACCATCTTGGAATATGCGTAAAAACCACAGCCTTTAAAATTTTATTTAATTATTATTTCGTACACAAGACAATCACATTGAAAATACGAAGGACTAAAAAAGTACAGGTTTGCTTATCCCTAGAAATAAATGTGTTCCAGCAGACCATTAATTTTGAATTAGCCATGCCCTACATCGCTATTTTAAAGCTGCTATCAATTCAAATACCTTCGAACTTGTCGTGAAGTTTGTTGGGGTGGCGTAGGCGACCTTCCGCAGAGGGAAAGTTGGCGAATAGCGGAGTCAATCAAATCGCTTTGCGGTTGCATTTCTGTGAATTGACTTCGTGGGTGGGTGGCTTGAAGAAGCTCATGAATGACGTTAATGCATTTCATAGGGTCATCGAAAAAAATATTTAAATAGAAAACAATAAAGCCTGTATACTGCCTTGAGGCCCTTAGCATTGAAATATTTTCTTTGAATTGATTTAGTAGGTAAATAAATTAAAAACATTTTTTTAAAATTACGTATCTAGTCAACTCACTAAATACATTTCAAAATTCGCAATTAAATGTTAATTCAAAAGCAAGTGAACGACGAGGTTCTTTTACTATTTTATTTCACGAAGTTTAGAAATCCCATTGCATGGAGTCACTGTCCTCATTCCTTTTTTTTCAATATTTTATTCAAGATTTAATATCGAAATTCATATTGAAGTAAAATTTAGATTTATATTTAATTTAAGTCGCAATTGGTGCCAACAGTACTCCTGGTTACAAAACAAGCAAGTTTTGTTTCGGTTTCCTTTGAGACGATGATGTGACCTTTTGAAAGTTTCAGCGTGAAACAGCGCAGCGGTTGCAACAGCCTACTAAGTTTACTAGTCTCCACGGGCGGGTTTGGAAGTGACGCCTCTGACGTTGTTCTCGACTAGCGAGAAGTCGGCTTAACTTTACAAAGTAAATTGGACGTTTAGGTTTACTTATTTGTATGAAGAAGCAGCTCATAGTGCGAAGAACTGACGTCGGTTCACGCAAAAAAGAGAATAGAGACTATTTGGAAACACTATTAAAACTATTTGGTATTTCAAAAGGAATATGACATCGGAGCCTTAGAGAAGAGAGCATATTCCCATTTAAAAGACAAGCAACGCATCGGTGACACCAGTTGTCCATGGGCGGAGGTGATCACTTTGCATCAGGTGACCTTCCAGCTGGTTTGCCCTATTACATAAAAAAAAACTTCGACGCCAAGTCAATGATAACGGTTGCAGGATTCCGGTGGATGTACGCCGCCTAGAACCAGCGGCTCTATGTTCAGAAGATGCCTTTCCTTTCATAAAAAAGAGGACGTCCCCCTACTACAAGGCAACGACTCGAACTCAAGAGTTAGCCACTAGGCTAGACAGCATATATCAACTATATCAAAAACTTAGCATTCTACTACGTCCATTCTGCGAGAGAAAAGTGAAAAGCATATTTATTATTTTGACGACCGACTTGGTGTAATGGTTAAGAAGTTAGCTACTACACCAGAGGTCGCGGGTTCGATCCCCGCACAGTACAAACATTTGTGTGCATGAACATGTCTGTTTGTACTGGTCTGGGTGTCTCCTATGTATAATAAGTATGTATTTACAAAAGAAAATGTATTTAAGTATGTTTATCCGTTGTCTAGTATCCCATAACACAAGCTTTAATTAGCTTACTTTGGGGCTAGATGGCGCTGTGTGGAATAATGTCCAAGGATATTTATTTATAATGTCCAAGGATATTTATTATTTGCAGCGAGCACTCACATTGATCATTTTTCTCCTCATAACCTAACCCACAAATGAAATCAGATATTCAAAAGCGTATAAATAAATTGCTCATCAAGCCTCATTCGTATTCATGGCTGCACATAATCTGTGAATAAAAACAGAGTTTCGATAACAACAGGATCAGAGATAATAAAAACTTGTTCTCTAGACCATCGTTCTTGTTTGGTTCGCGATTCTTAACTTGTTTTGTTTTTCTGCCACGATCGGTTGCGTAAACTATTTGGTAGTTTTTCTTACTCAACTTTCAATTAGAAGCGACGTAATCTGTAAGAGAGATGTAACAATGAATAATGTTTTTTTACTTTAAATGCTTGTTGGTTTGTTTTCTGTAGCGTTTTTATTTTTTTTAGATAACACTTTTCACAATTTAATCAGCTTGGAGCCTGTGTGGCCCCGGGTATAATTCTGGTCAGAACATTTATTTCGTGTTGATATATAAAATTTGCGGTACAATGAAATAACGCGCCTGACTAAACAGTGTTAAAACTCCACGTTGGGTTCATTCGATTAGACGATTCATGAGTGCTATCCTAAGTATGTGGTTGTTTTTTGTAAAAATACTTTCGCCTTTTTACTTGGAGTCGTCAGTTTGCCTGTAGAGGGTAGGGTAGCCCTAGTCATAAGTTATGAGTATAAGCTTGATCTTTCACATTTTCAAATTTAAGAAACTCACTTGTTGAATATTTCTCGATGCTTGAAATGCAATTATGACTTGAAAGCATACAACGTCCATGTTGTGTTGCTGACCTGGACGAGTTTTGACTAGGAATGCCAATAATGGAGTTGAATTTGGATCAAACGTTACTAATTAGGGTTTTATGGAGATTTGAATCAACACAGAAGTTTTTGATAAGAAAGACATCTAGCAGGAGCTGACCACATCTTTCTATGATGATAAGCCTCACCTATAGAATTTTCAGAAAACCCAGTGTTCGATTTTGGTGGCTGGCTGCATCCATCAAAATCTGACAACCAGAAGGTTAGAAAGTAAGAACCAGAAGCTAACGTTCATCGTGCTGTGTGCCCTACCAACTATCACTTCAATTTATCCGCTTGGCTACGCTGATGACTAGAACTTCCACATCTCATAACAAATTCCCTATTGCGGATACAAATCCCACAAGTTTATTTAGCAACTCGATTTACTACATGTTTGATCTTAACCCTTTCTGTGCAATTAACATTTGCCGCAATAAAACAGGATACGGGCACTAAACGCCCGCCCAGCCCCAACCGTTTGCATTTCTCACGATTTTGTCCCCATCCATCTTATCCTGCCGCAACAAACCCCAAACCGAAGGTACTATACTGCTGTGGAGACATTAAAGACCCGGTATGTTCAGGTAGAAGTCTTTACAGCCTTGCAATTTACAATAGGCAAATATTTTAGTAGTATTGAGAGAAAAAGCCCAAATAACTTCTAAAGTTTACAATTATTCTTTTATGATGCTGGTTTCGTCATTATTTCTGAATCGTATAAAATACGTTTCGAAATTTCCGGATTCAGACCGGTTGCCTAAGTTTAATAAGTAATAATTAATAATCTTAACATTTATGAAAACTGAATTAATAATACTTGCGACTTTTGTAGCTTAGAAAAGGTTTCAAGTCATAATTTTATATTATTTAGATGAGTAAAAAATTCTGACCTCTTTTAAAATCTTTTTCATCTTTAGTTTGTACTATGGGTGTCGATAATAAATTCACAGAGTTATAAAAACATGCTTGAATAGATATCAATTCCCTGACATAAAACAGCTTATTGCAATTTTTATCAAGGCATTTATTAATGGCATTTATTAATTCAAGGCATTTATTTGACGACACGATTGGCGTAGTGCGCTGTAGCACGGTTTCTCGCCTCGATTTCCGTAGTGTCCCGGGTTCGATTCCCGGTCGGGCCAATTCAGGAAACGATCTTTTCTGAATTGACTCGGGTCTGGGTGTGCTGGGAGACGCCCCTGGCTTATTTCCTTGTGTGGTAACTCGTAACATAGGGATAATAATCCCTACTTCGAGATCATTACAGACACCACTCTGGCGCATATTTATTGTTTATTTATTTAAAAAAAAATGGGTATTGAACCTCACTCCTCGTGTGTAAGGCAAGATCGCTACCAATCGAGCCTACAAGCTATTCATATTTTGTATCACTATTGTAAATGAAGATAAGCAGCCCACCCTATGTGACTCAGTAGCCCACAAACGTCTTTTAAGAAGGTCGTTCATTCACAGTTTCTTGATATTACAGTCAAAGGTGAACCCACCGCCCCGAGCCGCGGCTTCGTCGCACGCAAACGGTTCGGTCGGTTTGCCGCATTGAAAACTTTGAAATACGGCCTTAGAAGAATTTGAATATACTGGAAACAGTCCGGAAAATTCTGCGAACGTGTTACTAACTAAATTCATCTGGGCTTTCGGTAATGTTTCTTTGAGTTAGCGCGAAAAGGAACGTTACGTAAGACGCTCGAGCCGACCCGGGTGTGTATAAAGCGGCGCGTACACTAATTGTGCACTTGTAAATAAATAATCTCGGTTAAGGGTCCCTAGGTTCAAGTCAGTTGCGGTTAGTTGCGGTCGTTATTTTGGATCAGTCTCTGCTCAGACTTAGTGTTATCATTTAGTGATATTTGATCTATAAAAATTACAATAACTTAATAAATAACCAAATAATTCAGCTTTTCCTCAGAGTAGGTGGTGAGATATTCCCAAGCTCCTACTAATGTGTCTATGTTGTTATGTGTGTAATTATAATGATGCTGCTTATTAAAATTTCCCCGCCTAAATTTCATAACTTGAATTATTTTCGGTGTCCAGGTTAGAATAGAAATAGTAGGATTCTACAAATACAACCCACCTGGCTCCAACTACTGAATTTATAATGAACCTCCGTGGTCTGTTACTCAAGTATATTTTAGTATACATTTTCTGAGATCTAACCTTTGCACATCAGTGTAGATGTGACCTTATGAGAGAAGCTCAATGTTCGCGGCCGGTGCGAATAATTAAGCCAGTAATTAAACGCCAGGCGGCGCCGGGGTTCGAGCTTGTGACGTTTTCTACACGTTGTGTGTGTTTATGTTTATAGACATAGGTTTTAAATTACGGACAGCTGGTGTAAGGGTGAAGACACACAAAATGCGCATTAACCACACAAAGAAGCACAGTTGCATGGACCGCGACACAGCAATGCTATTTTTTATGGCCAGGGGTCCAAAAAAATGTAGTCCTGGCCTAATGTTTTGTTTTCTAAATTATTTGACAATGAGGTCTTTGCCTATTCTCTGATCAATAAACACAACGGCCTAGGTCGAAGCGAGATCATCTTTCGTCTTGATAGTTAAATACAAGACTTGCCATTTCCTACATTTAAGAGTACAAATTTTGTAAAAGTTTCCATTCCTTGAAATAAAGTAAGATTCAGGTCCATTTTCCTTCTTCTTTTATAATCACGTTTGTTCATTATTTATTCAGGTACAGTTGGAATGTTGTTAGTAGAATTCTATACCCGAGTTGCGTCGCTTAACATCTCTTTACGCGTAAAATTAGAGATTCCCCTCCAACTCTATGAAAAAAGAAAAATCCTTGTAAAAAAGGACACTCAACTGTCGTTTTATTCGGTGTTCGCCTACTTGAACGTGTTTAGAATAAATCAGTTTAGTTTCTCTGTAACTTCAGTATTATTTCTCCTGGACTAGTGTTTTGTCCTATTTTGGTATAATTAACTAACTGTGCGCCAGTGGCTTCGCCCGCTTAGACTATTTCTCTCGTCAAAATATTGCCTATGTTACTTGATGACAATGAAGCTTTATATTGGGTGAAAGAATCTTTAAAATCGGTCCAATAGTTTCGGAGCCTATTCAATACAAACAAACAAACGATCGAATCTTTCCTATATAAACTAATATTATAAAGAGGAAAGATTTGATTTGAAAAATCAGTGAAGAACAATAGTTTATGTAAATGTCGGAGAAAAGCGGGCGAGATATGATAATAGGCACCACCAGCTGTCAAACATTTGACAGAACGAAGTCTGTTGGTGCAGCTCGTTTATGATATTTGTAAAAATTGTTTTTTTTTAATCTTCTGTGAGGGACAGGTGCCTGAAATAGGTTTCAAAATAGAAACCTGTCCTACAGGTCACCAGTCACAATATAAGAATAGATAACCAATGCCAATCTCAACGCGTTTATTTTATCGTTTATTTTATTGATCCAATCTAAATTAGATTTGTACATTAAATTATTTTCTCCCCTCCATTTAATTTACCATTTTCTGTACATATGGCTTGCAAATAAAACATTGAGTATTGAGTATTTTAAAGTTTCAATTATATGCTATTTTAATTCTTCTATTAAATATACATGATGGTTTACCAAAAAACTTCACTACTTTAACACTTTATTTCGTTTGCAGTTGCAGTAAACAATTCTTAATCTCCTCTCATCTTACTTCAAACACAGCGTGCTCAAGGCGCTTAGTTTTTAGTGTTTCGTAAACAACGAGGGGATCAGATTAAGCCCAAATGAAAGTGTTAAAAATGTTTCTTACACCTTTCTTCTTCGCCTAATCTGCATAATAAACCTTAAGTACTGGGAATAGATATAAAATTTTAATGGTTTTGGTTCAGATTCTTGGTGAGATTCTCTGCACCAAACGTAATTCAATGTGTCGTCGCTTGCTAAGGTAAATGTTGAAAGAATGGCAGGACTATATTTTTTTGTCTACTAGACTAAACAGTCATTTGGTCGCAATCGCACATGGTGGTAAGTGACGATGCGGTCTATGATGAAACATGCTTGTCTAGTAAATGCCTATTCACTCTTGTCTTGAAGATACCCAGATTGTATAGGTTTAGATACAAAACACATACGCGGGCAGCGCGTTGCACTCCTTCATTATAAAGTAGGCAAAACGTTTCGTGCGTATGGCTGGAACATCCATAAACGTGAAGATGGAAAGCCAATGTGCGCCTAGTGCTCCGAAGGTGAAAACGTGATGCTGGAAATAAATTTACTTATCACTTTTATCAAATGTTATCTTTCTAAAGATACAAGCATTGTAAAATGCTAAAATAATCAAAGTAATAAATGTCAATCTACTTGGTTGTTGCATTTATAGCGAAAAGTGGAACAAATCAATGAAACCTATGCCGACTGCTCTCGGCAATAGTTGCCGACTCACTGAGCAAGTATCTCTTGTACTGGATGCATCCGTGAAAATTGTATTCGGTTTTCCTTTTAACAGTTTGTGTTAAACTTTATTCTGTGTTTCCTAACTGTTTGCTTATTGACTATACAATAAAATATACCTTATTTTTAATGTTAACTTTGCCTTTGCGCTGTGGCAGGCAGCACACACACACTTAAAGTTGAGTAGGCCTTACGCGTGTTTTCCCTGTTATTTCTTCTGACTTCATACGCAAATAGTTGTTTCGGTTTTAAGGGTGCTCAACTCTGTGACATATCGTTTTATATTTTGGGCGCTGTAAGATGGCTTAGTATGTAGGAACCTTCTTAAAATGAAGAGAATGAAACCTTTATACTTGTTTTAAGTACGTGTTGCACCCCGAATCCAGAAACGACATTTATGGTTGAGCATACCTCAAATGTATACCTGGGGCCCTAGCCAAGAGCAACACGCCACGACGATTTCTATAATAGCAATCGTCGTGGCGTGTTGCTCTTGGCTAGCCCCCCTGTCCTTTTCACATCTACTGACAATATGTGACAGGACAGCATCAATTTGACGGGTGCTTAACTTTGATTGTTGTTTCTGGATTTGGGCGACACTCGCCTACAACTTAGATTAACACTGTGATGCACAGGTCCGCTCACAATGTGACAGGTTACATATAAATCTTAACCTAGGTGAATAATCTATATTCTTTGAATTTAAGTTTACATTCTCTTAATCTTACTACGAGTATTAACTCAATAATAAGGCCTTTTGAGAAGGCAGTTGACCCACGCTCATTTTGTATGTGGCTCTGCACAGTGGGACTTCTGTAATAAAGATACAGCCGACTTGTAAATCCCAGCGGATGAATATCATTATCCGGCCGTGTGTTTGTCGACATTTGGGCATTAAATTCATAATTTGAAATAACGAACAAAGTAATAAGTGTTAAGTGATAAACATACCCTCAAGATGGTTTGATGATAAGCCGATATTTGTACGAAACCACGAGTGTATTTGACATAGAAAACAAATGAAGTCTTGATTTTAACGCTTCAGATAAGATTGGGCTGCTGCAAATCAAAGAAAACGAGCGCCGAACTTTGCAGCTGAGTGGTACTTGAGGCTGATTAAATATGTATTGAATATCGATGAATCCACTCTATTCAAGATTCATTCATATTTTATCCGCTCTGAGTTGAAAATTTGTATCTTTCACGATCTGACTGGGCATAATTCTAGTGAAAAGCCATCTCAAACTTACACATGAACAATAATCTCCATTTCAATTCTTGGTAAGCAGAACCTCTTATTTGACCGACATCGTTCGTTTTATAGTGCCCACTTTCCCTGGCCATCAAATATATAAAATCCTTATAGAGTTATAACTATATATCTATAGATCGACAGTTCCTTCATACAAGTACTCAATAATGATTTTATGCAACAATGTTTTTTCAGTCTCTATAACAAAGTAACGAAATCCAAGTGGAAACAAATCCTTATGGAATGAGGTTGAGAGACACGTCCACCATATCATGTCGGTATTTTTAATATCAGGACGCTGCAGGTGTCCTTGACATCTCCAGCCTTTATGGTATGACTCTTGTTTTACAAGCTACATTTTTTTATGAGTTTACTAGCATTCCACCCGCGGCTTCGCCCGCGAAACGTTATATATTATGGCCAAATTACATCAAATCTATATAAATTGTATGTATAAGCTGTATGTATTATTGTTAAGTTTCATCCAAATCCGTTCAATAGTTTTTGCGTGAAAGAGTAACAAACATCCTCACTAAATTTCGCATTTATAATATTAGTAAGATATAATTTAAGTAAATAAAAAAAAACATACAGTCGAATTGAGAACCTCCTCCTTTTTTTGAAGTCGGTTGAAAATAAGATGACCGACATGATGTCCTCCGTAGATCGTTTTTTGTTGATATTTTTTTAGATTGACTAAGTTTCCATAAAGTAATCATTAGAAACTGGATGCTTAGCTGAGCTTGGTCCATTTAATTTCTGACATTAGGACACTGCTGGCTTTTTTCCAATACTCTTTTTTTAACGTTTAATATTCAGATTTATAAATTTGTTGAGATGTCCCAAAAAAACGAATATTTTACTTTCTGTATCTCTGACATCACCTTAATACATAAAGGTCATGTTTATTTTGGTGTAGCAAGAGGAACATTTATTTTATTTTATGATGTTAGAGCAATTCATCACTTGGCCAGCTCATCAAAATAATTATTTCATGAAAAAAATACAGTAATTAACCAAGACAAATCTCACGACGGCCAGCGGAGGGGTTTTTCTTCCGCAGGGGTGTGATAAACAAGATTAAAATTACGCCAGCGAAGACCGAGTGCGGAGACTGGACATTAATCACAGCCAGCGCTGAATGGCTAGTTTGAAGCGCAAACAACCGCTTTACAGCGCTGGAACTCTGAGCGGTTGGAATCTCAGAATGTACATATTACAAGTTGTTTATTATTATTAACTTATATAATTTAGTTAATAATAGATGAATATTAACTGAGGTTTTATTCGTGTGTGCATGGCTTAATATTTTTCAGATAAATTGACGTTTATCATACATTCTTGTACAGTATGTTTGCCAGGAGTTTCCGTGGCGTAAACTTTATCAGAAAGTTTAGCCAACAGACAACGTTTGCAAATATTTGTCTAAGAATATCCCTTTGCAAATCAATAACGGCATATCGCAAACATAGTGACGGGTCATTTAATTCGGCAGACGACACTCGCTGCATACGTCTGCACTTGCCGGACTGCATGCAGCTATCTGGCAGACATTACCGGACGTTGCACTGCGATAGACTAGACGTGAAGGCAGACGAGCTCTTTAATTCTATTGAGATACTAGACATAAAAGAGTTTTATTATTTGTTGTCACCGGTGGCCACCATATATGGCATTCGTGTCTGTCGGGTAGTTTGTATGGGTGCGTGTGCATCGTAGATATGAGCTATAAAGGAATGTATTATGAGGGTACTAAAAAAGCACTGACTTTCAAAAAAACTTTCTCTACCCTATTTTTTTATTTTGTTCTTTTAGCGTCGTGGCCTAATGGGTCAGCACCCAAACAGATCGTCGGTCGTGTGGTCCCGAGTTCAAATCTGGCCAGAACCAAAATCCTTGTGTTCATTGTTAAATATCCGACTTACTCTCCGGTGATAGAAAAAATCGATAAAAAACCAAATCAACCCCGATAACGGCGGAAGGCTACCACGTTGGGTTCTAATATCATTGGTGAAAAGTGGGCTTCTGGGTTTTTCGTTCACCATGACGACACAGACACTTGCCTCTGACTGCTTGGGATAAAGTCGTGATGGTATGTGTTTATGTTATGTTATTCTTTTATATCTTATTCTTCTAAGTACGGTCAGAAACAAAAGAAGCTTAATAATAGAATTCGTAGGTAGAGGTAGTGTCAGATTCACCACGATGACAAAATACGCAAGTGTTCAGTTACTCATATTGCTGACCGTACCTCAAGTGTCGCCACTCTATGGGCAACTAGTTGTCCGACCACCTGACACTTACGTAGGTCTATGTCCTTCTAAGGTCCTGCCCTCTCGTTTATATTTGAAGGCTAATAATTCTTATAGGTCTACTTTCATTCGACATTATATTTTTTCTTATTTTGTGAATCTTGAGCGTATAAGCGTGGTGGTAGAGTGCAAATTACAAAAGTGTATACAGTCGAGAGCGGAACGCGACCAGCGTAAGCTGAGCTCTCGTTGCTTCGCATTCTCATACTATACGCGGGCATACGCAGTCACAGTTCTTGGTTTGCTGTGGTTGACTGTACAGGTGTAGCTCAAAGGGTGGGCGCGGTGAATCACTGATGCGTCTGTAACAGAGTTGTTTCAGGCCCGTTTGCCCCATTAGCATGACAGAGGCAGATAAAATTAGGACACTAGGTCTCATTAGGGGTAGTGAGTTGGATGAAAAGGTGTTGTTTGTTAGTAAGTGAACTCTTCATAAATTAAAAGGCCCGTTTTGACAGTTCACGCCCATGAAGTTCTCTATTTTTTACCTATCGAAATGTTCTGAAGATAATTATATTTTTCATTGATGGGTACCGCTCACTCGGTTAAGTGCGGTGCATAACGATTTTTTCTTATTTTCCACAGACTATTAATAATCGGTTGAAGAAAAAATAATTCGATCAAGATATATTTTTTAAGCTGACTCGCACTCGGTCGGTTTTATTTATTAAACGATCATTATGGACAATGCATACCATTCGGGTCAATTAGATAAAGCACCTACCAAGCAAACAAAAAGGATGACATAGTGGCATGGCTACAAAGACAAGGCGTTGATGCTGACACGAAATTGTTAAAAGCTGAATTGCTGCAACTGGTGAAGAAAATGATTGACTGAAGATTCACATTTTTCGATTTTTTTTGTGATTGAGTGAATTATTGTAACAAAAATATTGAATGAAAGAAAATTGACCTTCCGTAACATTGTATCATTTCAAAATACCTACAATATCAAATTAAAAGTAAATTTTCTAATCAGAACTTAAATCCAATGCACTTTACAATACATATTCAAATCGATTAGATACTCTTGCAAACTTGAATCGATGTAGTGTCGAGTACCGAGTCGTATGAGTACATCACTAGTTACGTCATGAAGACAAATGTCAAAACGGGTCTTTTATTTTGTGAAGACTAAGTGTAAAAATATTTCTGATATTTTTTTGTTGAACTCTTGTCCATATTTTGATCACCTTAAGTACACGTTTCAATGTTACCCCAATGTCACTTTTCTATAGGCAAACAATGAACTATTATGTTAATCAATCGGGCAACTTAAGGGCGAATTGCTACTCAGTTAGCATCCTGAAGCACCCTCTAACACAACCTGCAAACCTTTTTGATAAGATAAATCTAGATTTACCAATAGTCGGAGAGCATCAAACGTTTCAAAAGTCTACCCACGTCTTTATACGCTCGTAAAATAGACGCTGATTTTAATAACGGCCTCACTACACTATTCATTCACACTTTTCATTCATCCATTCGCTGACCGCTCACTCAGACGCGCACTTACTCAATCGGAACAAGTTTATACTTGGCGAATGGGATTTTATCCCCTCGACAGGTTTTTATGGTAAATTGCATACGGTGAAAAAAAGGTGTTTTTCATTTCAGCGTCACATAAATATTTTGTATTTTCCTTATGGTTTTACGCGTAAATGTATATAATTTGCTATCCTCTTACTATATTTTTTTTATAAAACTATTTGCTAAATAGGAACAGATTCCTGCAAGGGACGCCAAAGGTCGTGGGTTTGATACCAATTAAATAAATAAATATCTGGGACAATTTACACCAAGATCATCTGACCCCAAACTAAGCAGAGCTTGTACTATGGGCGTCAGAGACTGATAAACATACGTAAATATTTCTAAATACATACATATATGGATAATAACACCCAGACACACAACAAACTAATGTTCTTCACACAAATGTTTGTGATGGGTGGGGATCGAACCCACGACCTCCGGCGCTAAAGGCAGGATCGCTGCCATTGCTCAATTAAGGACTTTATTATTACGAGTATTTTGATATTAATTCTATTTTATTACGTTTCTGTATCAGTCTTTAATACTGCTCAGATTGAGGTTAGATGATCCTGTTGAAAGCTGCCCGGGTAATAATTATTTCATTTAATAAAATTAAAATAGTTAGATTCGGTAGATTTGTATATTTTTTTATAAAACTGGTTGAATTCAGTATAGTTCAGTTAGTGGACGTTTAAGAATCGTGACTTTGGCTCGACCGCTTACAACGCTTACCATGTAATCATCTCATCTAGTCCTGTTCTTTGTGTAGTTCACCCCCCCCACTCATCGCTGGGTCTCGAGGGTGTCCCCTTTCTTTGTTGTTTGCTTACACTCACTCTTGCCTTCTCTTTGCCCTTCCATCCATCTTAGGCATTTTAGCTATATGTACTTCCATTAGGTCTATTTATAAATATGACCGCAATTATCATATCGTATTCTTTAAGAATTTTTTTTTGGATCTTACCTCTTATTGTAACAGTCATACTTACCTCAAATTGTAACTAAATGGGCTGTTATGGTATGGTTAAGGACTATGTATAGACGCGTTCAGAAGTTCAGATCAACCTTTACAAAACCAATGCAAAGTGGGTCTTATGTCAGCAGCATAAGGTGCCCCAATGTAAAGCGTGAAGGCGTGTACAAACAACTCACCTCAGCACTCCTTGCTATTGACTTACATACTACATACAAAGTCGCCACTCTCACATGACCGGTCAAGGCTTTGTATTGTACGGGGTGTTTTCTGTCTTGGTCTTGGTCGTGACTTGGCGCAAACTTTACGCTCAAGCGGTGGTGACTCTGCCAAATCGTCCTATATCGTTTGCAATGAAGTGTTACTATATTTATGTACACATTTCATAATTTCCTTGTCATTGTTTATATTATTTTTAATAATGTTCGGCGCATTTGGCGCCAGTAGGTTTTCACTATCTGGAACTTGTTTTGATAACGCACACGTACAAGCGTTTCTACTAGCGATGCGCAGAAAAAACCATACATGGTTTATAGCGTGCTTTTTAATTTGAGTTAGTTTAAGAAACTTTTGTAATTGTTTCAAATAAATAAATAAATAAAAAATACCCAAAATAAAACATTTCGAAATAAACGAATGGTGTTTTAAATACAACAAATTGCCACACTTACTTTCATTTATCTGCCACCTTGCTTTTGTGTTAAATAAATGGAAAATAATTTAAAACACCTCCTTTATACGCTGAGAAGACGTTAACGACTGGAAGCTCGCGAAAAAGGAAATTTCCCGGTAAGCAAACGTGCAATTCACGTCAAATGTATCAAATAAATGGTAGTGAAAACGTGAGCAAAGGCGGTATTAAAATTTTCTTAGAGAGGAGGAGAGGCAAAAATGCTGATAGGAAATTGCGGGGGTGGCAACGCAGTTTTAATTTTTTGTAGATTTGCCGCATGCTCAGAGGTATGTTACATTTTTTTTACAAAGGGAAGCGATTCGATTTGTAAAAAAACAAATACCTATGGTATGGTTATTCCGGCCTCTTACCGGTTGAATCCCTCGGGTACATTCTGCGTGTGCAAAAAAGAAAGGCTACCAACGTGTTAAGATTTATTGAAAGTACGAAATTTCCTATTCGGAGGTATCGGGTTGAAATTTCATGTTCTTAAAAAAAAGCAATGCCTGCCCAAACCTATGCCGGAATCGATGCATTTGACAAGTATGAAACCGTTTGCTTATAAATTAATCAGAAGCTGATTATGTTTTCTAATAATATTTTGTTAATATATATTTTTTTTTTTATGTAATAGGGAGCAAACGAGCTAGAAGGTCACCTGATGGAGAGTGATCACCTCCGCTCATGGACAACTGCAACACCAGAGGTGTCACCGATGCGTTGCTTGCCTTTTAGATGGGAATACGCTCTCTTCTTGAAAGCCCCGATGTCATATCCCTTTGGGAACACCGCCGCAGGAAGATCATTCCATATCTTGGCTGTACGTGGAAGAAATTGGCGCGAAAAACGCACGGTTGTTGAGCGCCAGCCATCCAGGTGATGAGCATGGAATTTCAACTTATGGCGTGTCGTGCGGTGATGAAATTCAGCGGCAGGTATAAGATTATGCAGTTCGTCTGAACACTCCCCATCGTAAAGACGGTAGAACACGCAGAGTGATGCAACGTCTCTCCGTAGGGCCAAGGGATCCAAGCGTTCGGAGATCACAGGGTCGTCGACAATTCGAGCGGCTCTCCGCTGTATACGGTCAAGAGGAAGGAGAAGATACTGGGGTGCTCCCGCCCAAAGATGGCAGCAGTACTCCATGTGAGGCCTTACTTGCGCCTTGTAGAGTTGAAGGCGCTGAGACGGCAAGAAATACTGCTTTGCCCTGTTTAGCACACCAGTTTTTTTTGAAGCCAATTTGGCTTTACCCTCCAGATGACTGCGGAACTGTACATCACTCGACACACTCAGACACACTCACACAGTATCTATGTATAATAGTAGTATGTTTGAACATGGTAAAACATATTAGAAACGGATCAAGTAGAAGCTGGTGCCCGCCAGCCCCGAGAGGACGCAATTGGTATTGTAAATCAATAGAAAAGTTACCTACACAATCGTTAGTTGTTGTTTTGTCTACCCCTGGCAAACGCCTGCTAAAATATGTTATTATAACAATGTCGTCGGAGAGCGTCGTGGCCTAGTGGATCAGCACCCGAACTCAGATCGTGGATCGTGTGGTCCTGAGTTCAAATCTGGCCAGAACCAAAATCTTTGTGTTCATTGTTAAATATCCGACTAACTCTCCTGTGACGGAAAACATCGATAACAAACCAAATCAACCCGGATAGCGGCGGAAGGCTCACCACCTACCATGTTGGGTTCTAATACCATTGGTGAAAAGTGGGCTCCTGAGTGTTTCGATCACCATAAAGGCACAGTCACTTGCCTCTGACTACCCCGCTTGGGATAAAGTCGTGATGGTATAACCACGTAAGTTTTATACGCGGCTTTCACAATTCAAGATTTCGCATCGTATTCGTTGATTCTTTCAATGATGGCTTAACTATTTATTAGTAGGTATTCAAGTCAGGAATGCACGTGGCGCAATGCATTGGTGGGCACCAATTCTGCAGTTTGCCGAACGCCGAGAATACGGAGCGGTATATTTGCCCCCGAAAACTACCCGGAGCTTTAGGAATTCAAATCGAGCTCGTCAAAGAGCTCCTCTGAGCCGTAAATCGTTAGACGATATTGAATCTCGAGTGGTCTGCCCAATAAAGATTTTAATTTGCGTTATAAACTGAGCTATATTGCTTTCGATGGATCTAAGAGCACCAATCTTGCTTTAATTTATGAATGAGATGTTTTATGAATAACTCATTCTTTTCATTCTTTAAGGTTTCATTTTATGTTTTGAATCAAGGTGAATTTTGCTTTACTATCGAATGCAGTATTTCTAAAAGGTTTCTGTAATTTAACGTATTGTCGTGGACCGCGGAATTCAAAATGGCAACCTCACTACCCGTTGTGCGAGTTTGTAAATTGTATAGACATTTTTTTTTACCAATTTTGAAAGCCACACAACTCAATTACATAAACTGAGCATCGGAGAAACCACGAAGGTTCAACAACGTGTATGCTACATTTTTTCGCAATGTTAGTCCTGCACTGTACTTGTTAATTAAATATCTGTAGGTGCTGTTTCCACCTACTGTCGCTTCAGGCTGTGCCCACGTGTTCAAAACGTGTGAATTCGCCAGAAACAGCGTGAATTTCAGAGTTACGACTCTGTTAATATCTCATTTTACAACAGCCAATTAGTGTCGTGTCGAGCGACGTCCAGAGACGCAATTGCTGATCCGTCAGTTGATGTTGTGCACACGATCGCAAAGTTTGTTGCTTGCAAGTTGTTTAATATCAAGTGTCATATAATTTGATGCCCTTAAAATTCAAGACATCTTCTAGTTCAGAAAATATCTGCAATTGTAAGTGGCTACTCATATTCGCTTTGTTGTGCGCACATACAGAAGCACTTTTGATTAAAACGGAAATCCTACTTACATAGATTTTGATGTTTATGTCAAAGTTTTCATTTCCGAATTGAGCTATTTTACGCTTAGTTCTCATTAACAGAAAACTGTGGAATAGTCATTGTGATTTAGTGTCTAGTGCATGCACCGATAGAATCGCTTGATCCCCGTCGCCCGCAGACGAGCCGTTAATCTTGTACGCACGATCGCTCGCCGTTACAGGTAGCCTCTGATAGGTTAATCCGCGCGTTAACTTCTAACTGACGGTAACGGAACGAGTTTGTTGCGCTTCCTTTAATTTATGCATCGCCGCTCTTAGAGTTCTTACACACGCGACGGCAAATGCCGTCGGCCTCTGCAATCGACGCGTCGACTTCTCCTGTCGACTGTCGACGGCTGCTGTCGATATCTGCCGTCGACGTGTCGACGTCTGCCGTCGACATCTGCTAGGATGCAGTCAACATGAGCTTAGCCGAAGAAATTGATTCTGAATTTCTTATCAATGCTTATAAAAAAGAAAAACAATAATTTGGAACTCTGACTTATAAGATTACTAAAAATGACAGCCGATGACAGATGTCGACGGGAGCCGTCGACACGTCAACGGCAGACGTCGACGGCATTTGCTGGCATTTCCCGTGTGTATGAACTCCTGAGAGTTAGTTGGTTACGTTACGATGCAGATATGGGTTTCTTTTGCTGATTTTAGGTTTAGGTTTGATACTTCTAAGGTTTTGTGTCAGTTTGTTTTATGCTGAATAATTTTTACACCTTAAGCCGCTAGCCTACCCAAATAAAACAACGCAGAATTTCAGTCGCTTTGGCTTATCCTTATGGAAGCCATCGTTAATCAGAATCAGAATCAGAATCTTTATTTGCGTAAAACATGGTATTTGATGATTAACAGACGTTATTACTAAAAAAAATACGGGACATATCTGAGGGGTTATCCTAGCTAGAGCAACACTATAATAGCGTTTCTACATAGAAAACTTTCAACGAAATAATCCCAACTTTTTAAAGGTTCCTTTCTACACACCATCAAAACTATTGGCCCTTTCTCTTTGCTACGCCTTTTGCTCTTTACACGTACGACATATGTTGCCCCAGATCTATAAACAACTCCACAACTAGGTTCAAATAGCAGGTGTCACGTCTCTCGCCTCCTAATTGCGAACGTGTCCGCCCCTTTAATGAGTGTCTGCTATCTCTGCGAAATAATCGAGTAATTAATTTAATTAATCGCTTTTTTCTTCGCTGTGTCACACAGTGTCTACAAAAGATCGTGATTGTGCATTTGCTTTGTTTAAACGTCAGATAATTTATTAATTGAATCTGCTGGAACACATCTTTCCTTAACAACACTGTTGTTGTTTTTGGGGTTCCATGCCAGAATGAGGAAAACGGAGTCCTTATGGCGTTTTTTATATCTGCCCGTATGACTGCACATTTCCGGTCAGACTAGACGTTACTAAGCTATCGTCCTGGATCGGAAAACCCCTAATTTATAAAACATAATGGTGTACTTTTTTGATGGAGTTTGGAAAAGTCCTGATTATGACTCTTCCTTATTTATTGCATTGCATACTAGCTGCCATCAGCGGCTTCGCCTGCGTGGACTATTTCTTCCGTGCAAACATAGCCTTAAGGCGAGCTGGTTCTGCACAACAGTTACCGAAGGAAACTGGTGAGCGCCACGCGGACCGTAAATCACTAAAATAATCGATTAAAAAAATAATAGATGTAATAAAAAAAACCATCGGATGGTATCCCTCCAGTTATCTTTAAACTTTGTTTTGGTAAAGGACCACCCATATTATCAGATCAATTGTTTTGGGAATAAAACCAAAAAATGTCACGAAAAGAGGTAACTTTGTGAATTTATTCTATCAAGCCAACTTTATCAAATCATGTTTTCACCGGATGAATTCCCTGTATTATTCAACAATATCAGTAAATTTTATTAGATTTTAATTTCACTGTTTACTACTTCAAAAATGAATTTTTAAAATGTGATTTGTTAACCACCTCCCCTTAAAAAAATATCGTCTGTGTCACTTGCTGTTAATATAGCTGGTGACTAGCAAGAAAATTTTTTTTTGATGGGTCATGGAATGGTTAGTTTCGGAGCTTGTTCAATACGAACAAACAAATCTTCCTCTTTAGATGAATTGGTAGGGAATTAAAAAGCGATGCATTTTCAATAGGTAGCACCAGATTTATTTATACCAGTCAAGTAAAGTAAAGTAAAGTAAAAAATATCTTTATTCATATAGACTTATAAAAAGTACTTATGACAAGTCATATAGTTACAAAAAAAAATATAGCAAAAATATACTAAAATAAACTTACATAAAATAATACTATGATAGTAAATATCATTTGTCAAACTGGTAGCTGGTAGACGCGGGAAAAAATAATTAGTAAAGGCTTCATAAATGAACATTGTTTTAACAAACATAATCTAGGCAGCCAGTATCATGTCGCCTCGTATAATATGCGAACGCGTCTGTTCTTATAATGAGCGTCTCCTTTTTCTGCAAAATAATCGAGAAATATAATTTAATTAAAGGTTTTTTATTTTTGTTCTGTAACGCTTGACCACGGGGCCAACAACTGAGGTTCTTAACCATTCTACTAATAATATTATTACACTACTACATAATATATACTACCACGTAATACATTATGATACTATAATAGTTAAATAATATCATAAATGAATAAATAGAGAATCTAACAGCGGTTCGGGGGTTGTTTCCATAGAGATGAATTCAGAAAAACCTCGATAGTTACTCTTTTCAAACTAATCTTCTATGAAACAAAAATGTTTAACAGACTATACTCATTCATTACTCATACTAAAAAAATTTTTTTGCATATTTATGAATAAGTTAGTTATACTTTTATTTTCTTACATTCTGGATTTAGGTAAATTGGTGAGACGACATTAATATTTTTACCACCTAACAAATGAAAAAAATACTCGGAATATTACAAACTGACTATCTTACTTATAACCTATCTACCTATTACGTACCTAAGTTTTACCCATTTTCGTATTACCTATGTGCATTAAATTGAAAAATATTACTAAATACCAGGCCTTTTAAAACTTTATTAACACTAGCTTATCGTCAGCGGCTTCGTACGTGAAGACTATTTCTCCCGTATAAATATAGCTTAAAAAACATAGCCTATTTTACGCGCTGATAATTTAGCTTTATATGTATTGTTGAAAGAATTTAAAATCGGTCCAGTAGTTTCGGACAGTGATGTACAAACCTCGAGGTATCGAGTTCTACATTTGAAGCTTCGAGGCGTATTGGCCGGACTCAGTGAGCTCGGAAGGGTCGTAAACACGAGCCCAACCGAGACGCGAGCTCCATGAGCCACGCCTTGAGGCTTCGAAAGAGTTTGAGCCTTCAAAAGAGCTCGAACCTATCAAATGAGCTCGAACCTATCAAAAGAGCTCGAGCCTTCAACCTTTTTCTTTTTAAACCTTTTCACTATAATCTTTTCACGTATAGTATATCCCACAAACACATATTTTATTGCCTGCTTTGAAAAGGAAGACTCCAAACGGAAACTAACTTGAGCGCGACTTGCCACGTAAAAACGTCTCGAGTGCTAAAAAAGACTCTAGTCCTGAAAAAGCCTCGAGATCGATCGAGCTCTTAAGAACGCTCGAGTTCCCGAGAAAGACTCCCGAGTCGTCCAGCTTCATACAAACGAAGCGAGCCCTGTAAACGAGACCGAGCTCTAGACAAAAGGACTCGGAAGCTTCGAGCCTTGTACATCACTAGTTTCGGAGCCAAACAAATCTTTCCTCTTCATAATTAGTATAAATAGCAAGCGGTCAACAAAGCTCTCAAGATTATAATTGTGGATTTTTCTCTCCTTGCACAAAGTACAATTAATTAATTTGTTAATTGTATTTATATTGTTTGTTCAAGTAGCCACTATAAGTAACTTCTTATGCTCATTTTTAATTTTTATTGCCTCTGAGAAAGTTGCTCCTAACCGAGAATTGCTCGTTGTCAGTTTTCATCTTTTCTGAAATAGAAATGGCGTGCCATCTTTTGTATTTCAATCGTATTAAACTGTGAATATAGCTTACATATTTTTCATATAACTGGGAAGGAAGACAATGTTAGAATTGAATAATTTTTTGATAGAAAAACTAGAAAAAAAAGATAGCTAGGTAGACAGATAAAATTATATAAAAGCCCAAAAGATTAACCCCCGTATTCATTAAAGCTTAAACAGTGCTTAAGACATACCATTACCATAGTGAAAACAGTCTTATAAGACTTATTACTTTGTTTGTTTTAGCATTTTACAATACTTGTTTTTCATATCTAAAAGACAAATTCGAATTTCGGACCTTGAAGAAATCAAACAGGATTCGAATACGCGTCTTCCATGTTGGAATCCTGTCTGTTTTTTCAAGTTATTGTGTACTAAATCTTTTGGTTTTTATATAACTTTATCTGACCACAGCTATCTTTTTTTTCTAGTTACTCTCAAGTTAAGCGCATTGAACCATGTGAACCCGTATGTCTACTATGAGTTCCTGTCACGTAAACTGCGATAGTTGACTTCAGAAATTTGTATGCCGTTTTAGTTCCAGTTATAATCACTAGGGGCGCTGTACAGAAATCTCGTGTAAAAACGTCAATGCAGTCAACGCGGACGCTAGCGGCTGTCATCGGTATAAATTAAGTAAAAACTATTGGTAGACATACCGGGTACTTTTACACATACCTACTATAACCGGTTTTAAAAAAACTACTTTTATCCACAGTTTTTTTTTTTTAGTTCCAGTTATAATCACTAGGAACGCTGTATAGAAATCTCATGTAAAACCGTCAATGCAGTCAACGCGGACTTTAGCGGCTGTCATCGGTATAAATCAAGTAAAAACTATTAGTAGACATACTGGGTACTTTTGCATGTACCTACTATAATCGGTTTTATAAAAACTACTTTTGTCTAACATAGTTATTGGCAATAATCACGCCAAAAATCTGATATTCCTAATGTTGAGTAGACAATCTATACAAATATTAAAACCACAATTGATTAAAATTGTTTGGAAAAGTTTTAAAGCTAGGTCCAACTGCTGGTTCAGAGCTGAATTACAAAGTAACAATAGCTGTGCTTGCATTCTTTACAAGAAATTGCTAAAAATCCTTTTAAACAACTGAACCCATTGTGTGCGAGTTTAACATTTGACCGCCTTTTCAAAACTATAGCTAAGTTCAAGTAGAAACTGGTTGCAAGGTTTGCAAAGTTTTAAGTGCTCGCAAACCGAACGGACTGGGTCGAACTAGCGAATTTAACGAATATTTATTTCGTTTCCCTGTTTGGACTTCGTGAATACATTACTGTTACTGTTCATTATACATGCAAGCCAGATAAATGAATTTTCGATTAAATGAAACTGCTGCTGGTAGATGATGTTAATACAGTACAGGATATTAGTTTTTTGTAATACTTATTTATTTAACTAGGTCTAGCCGTTGGAGCCAAGGGTTTAAGCGCTCCAGTTTCGGAGACTGTTTGGTCCTGGGTTCAAATCTTTTACAGAGCACCTTTTTGTGTAAATGGAAAACACCGATCAACCCGATCAACCCGAATAACGACGTATGTTAGCCATTTTCCGCGGTGGGTTCCAATATGCTTGCCGGGTAATGAGCTTTTGAGACTTTCGATCACCCCTACGGAAACACTACAAAACTTGCCTCTGATATCCCACATGGGATATACTCGTGAGCATGTGTTGTGTTTGTGTATAGATATCCTGGCAAATAAGTGAGTTCTATTTCATTATTTTATTCATATTGACTGGCCTTTTGGCGCAATGGCAGCGATCCTGCCTTTAGCGCCGGAGGTAGTGGGTTCGATCCCCACACATTACAAATATTTGAGTGACGAACATTTGTATTTGTTGTGTGTCTGGGTGTTATTATCTATTTAAGTATGTATTTAGAAATATTTAAGTATGTTTATCAGTCTCTGACGCCCATAGTACAAGCTCTGCTTAGTTTGGGGTCAGCAGATAGATGATCTTGGTGTGAATTGTCCCAGATATTTATTTATTTATATAATAAGTTAATGCATTAAATAAATATCTGAAGAGCATTTTAACAAGGTATTTCAAACTTATCAAGAATTCTAATAGCCAGTCTTCTGCTAGCAATCGGTTTTTAATCAGTTTTTCTAATATCATCTGAACGAACCACTCCGTTTGCTGGAGGAAATTGATTTGAAGACGCGAAGAGGGTAACTGGCACTGCGGACTTCGATTAATAGATACGGTCAAAGCGACAAGCGTTTAGATATTAATAAATTATTTTCAAGTAACTGATAAGTAATGATGAGCCAAATAATCGTAACAATTCGGATTATGGCTTATGAACCGCGCGAAAAATCCGTGACCGACAATTATGGTTAAAGAGCTTTATTATTATTTCTCATTAAAATCACAAAAGGTATTCACTTACTGAGAAACAAACATTATCACTTATAATAACAAAAAATCTGCGTTGGTTTTTTTGGCCTTGGTTTGAACTCAGGACCAGCTTTGTGAGGTGTGTCTCGAGAGTCTGTCTCCGGTCACAGTTGCAGGGGCACGGGCCATGCAAAGCCATAGAGACAAGTAGTGTCTCCTCTCACGGGCTCTTGTCGCGGTCTCCGTGCCAATCGGCATCTTAATTACTATCTGGTAGTCGTGAACATACGTGTTGAAGGTACAAAGGGGTGATCAGTGGTTTATTGTTCACAAAATCGCTTCAACTTGTCGGCGGAGCACCGAAAGAATTGGATGTTTCGTGTTTGATAGGTTCGTTTCCATTTTAAATTGCATTTCATTACCGGCTTACCCAATCGCTTTGCTGAATCAGTCTTCAGGCTCTTGATTAACTTTTCATTGCGTACATTGCTAATGGTGGCAATTCCTTTGCTTTGTTTTTAACCTAGCCAATATCAGTATTTTTACTTTACCGAATTAGTTCTAACCACAAATCTTGTTCGGTCAGCAATAATAGGTTCAAAACATCTATTACCACAACCCTTCACCGGTAGTGACAGAATTGCCACCTTATGTTTAAAAACAGTCAATTGTTTGCCTATGTATTTTAGTTAACTTTGTAGCTGTCATAGAAATTGACAAGGGGACTCAGATTAGCAACTATGACCAAGCACTAAAGTGTTGCTGATTGTACTATGGTTGTTCGAAAATTAATCCTAAGTGTTAAAAAACTTACTAAACTATTGTGTCGTTTGTCGACACAATTGACGTTGTGCGCTGTAGCACGATTTTCCGCCTGTCAAGAAAGCAGAAGAAGTCATTCTGTGGGACACCACTGGTTCGATTCCCTGTCGAGTCAATTCAGGAAGAGACTTTCTCTAAATTGGCTCGGGTCTGAGTGTTCTGGGAGACGCCCTGGCTTGATTCATGGTCTGGTACCTTTTAACACTAGGATATTTATCCATTCTTGGAGACCATGACAAGTTGTGTATTGTATGTTAAATACTAACGAAATGTTTGACCTATTTGAAATCGAACCCACGTGAGTGACGAAAAGTAGTAGGTACTTAAGTGTTTTCTATCTAAATACACACATCAAAAGTGTCTAGGGATCAACATATATTTTTGCAATAACTTTTCTCCTGATTGATATTAATTAAAATTTTCTTTAAGGATTCATCAAATAAAGTGTTTTCGTTTGTCTACAGTAACGATAAACCAAGTCACCTTTGCATTAATAAAGAAATTTGCCATTTTCCTAATAAAGGGATTTTTGACATTTGAACCACTAACATTAAAGTTCGAAAAAAAGACTGAAATAACAGTTTTCTTTAAAATTTTATTGGGTAACTTAAACAATTAATAATCCGTGTTTCTACCGCGAACAGTAACAACACAAGAACATCGGTTTGGCATACTCAAAATGAGTTCATCCAAATCACGCTGTGGAATGGCCGCCGATGTTCGTTGCAACAACAAAAAAAGGTCTTCTTGCGACTGGATACCCTCCATATTCGGCAGAGCTCTTCTCTGTAGCATATCCCATGCATGCTCAATCGGGTTCAAGTCTGGCGACTGAGCAGGCCAGGGCAGGACATTGATGTCAGCTGCGGCGAGAGTCTGTCTTACAACTCTTGCGGTGTGCGGTCGTGCATTATCATGCATTAACTGAAATAAGGGACCGATTTGCACTTGTAGAGGAACGATGACGTCTGATACAATCGTCTCAGCATAAATTTGAGCGTTGAGGTTGCCTCTGATCCAAATCAACTCAGTTCTTCCGCCGATCCAAATACCCGCCCATACCATGATGGTTCCACCACTATAAGGATGGACTTCCTGGCAGGATTTTAATCGCTGTTGGCGTCCAGGGGTTCTCCAGTGTCGTATACGTCTTGTATCCGGTCTCATACCAAAACGAGACTCATCAGAAAAGCACACGAAAGGCCATTGTTCTTCTGCCCAATTTCTGTGTTCAAGAGCCCATTGATATCGAATCCTACGATTGTGCATTGCTATAGGTGGTACCCTTAGCGGTCTTCGGGAATGAAGGTTCACTTCATGCAAGCGGTTTCTGACTGTTTGGTCGCTAATTAAGTTCCCTGAAGAGTGATGAAGCCTCACGGCTAACATCATGGCGGTTATTGTTGGAGCTCTTCGCGTTGTGATTTGAATGTATCGGTCTTGTCTCCGTGTGGTGCAGCGATACCGTCCTCCATGGCGCTCAGCCACGGTACCAGTGCTTCGGTAACGTGTCCAAAGTCGACTGATAACACTCTGACTTGTATTCAGAGCTAAAGCCACAGTACGTTGCCGGGAACCAGCTTCTATCATTCCCACGGCTCTGAGCATTTCTTCCCTGCTTAAATGACGTCGCCGCTCCATAATAACGTTGGTTTTAATCAGTAGTATGGAAACAGTAGCACTAATAATGTCTTCAATGCGTTGTATGTTTTTATAGGGAAAATACTGACAGCTGATTTTCATCTTTTACTCGAATTTGATTGACAGTTCCTGTTTCAAATTATGAAATGCACCAAAAAGGATCCATATAAATGTATAAAATCATAAATTTATTACAAAGCCACATCTCAATCTCAAGAAATCCGCATAAAAATGCTTGATCCCTAGACACTTTTGATGTGTGTATTTACTTGGTTGCAAAATTATGAGAAAATTTCTGCAATAACTTAAAAGGTCTAAATGAAATATTCAAATTCCTTACCTTACGGGTGCCATCACGAATTTCGGACATCAGCCGCGTAGAAACAAGACGACAATTAATTTGACGTGGTGGAGGGTTAGAGGGCGCAAGGGAGGGTGGCTGGCGGGGTTGGTCTAGACGAGGCCGCTCCTACTAACTGTGCTTAATTAGTTTGCTGCGTTCCAATTCCAATGAATTTGGGAATACTGTATGTTGTTATCGTTGTGTTTGACTTTCGTGTGTTCATTTTCATCATGAAGGTGCAAGTTCGTAGCCAACTTCACACAGCAGCAGCAGACGACGTGTCGTCGCAACACTACTGGTTTCTATGTATTTCTAACAAAGCTTCGTGTCGCTTACAACGGATGGTATTTCATAGAAATCAATAGAAACCAGTGGTGTCGCGACGGCCATGTTGTCTGCTGCTGCTGCGTGGAGTCTGCTACGAAATCATACGAGTACCTTAAAGATCGTAATCTTGATCGGCTAAATGTGAATGTGCTGAGTCGCTTTTCTCGCGACATTATGTCCGATAGCCTCGTTGGTTAACTAAGGCTTGGGATGGGACTTAGATAGTATTCAGTCTACAGTCTTTGAATGCTGTTAAAGGTCTAGTAATGAAGAAAACAGAACTCAGACATGTATTAAACAATATTACCAACAAGTGAATTTTAATTTTTAGCATTTACCATTTCACTATTTTGTACACAATTCTTTCGGGTGTTAAAAGGCGCTTGCCTTATAATAACATTGATGAAACAGCGTTGACTCACAACGTAAAATACACTAGACAAATTCCCCAGGTCCGCTCCATAGCTCAGTTGGAAGAGCAGTCACCCGGATTGTGGAAGGTTGCGGGTTCGGATCCCGCTTGAGTCCCTAGGATCAGGTCGATTTTTTCTAGTTTCTATCTTACCAACATTTTAGAATTCTAAAATAGAAATAGCGTTGTTCTTAACTATCTTCGAACGAGATTATTCTGTCCGTCAAGATAATTCAATCTGAATTCCCAGTATTGTTGGCCTATAATGTAATTGATGTCCAGCCCTCTACCGTTCATCTCGGCTGATAACGGATGTATTTAATGTCACCAAAACCTTTGTGGGTAAGATTTTGGGAATATTGCTTGCTATTCAATGTTTCTGTTTGATCTGTTTATCCTGGTTTCAAGCAGCAATACGCTTTAAAGAAGTCCATTAAGCACTGTGATTGTGTGCCGACGTTTGTAAAGATAGACCAGTAGGGTTAACTCGATTATCATCGAAATATGGTTATGCAAGAAAAATCTGGTGAACTCGTTTCCTAGAGAACTCGCACCTGATATACTTTTTGAGTAAATAACTGATCGTTGTACCTAAAATAGAGATTTATTCGACCGTTCACATTTACTGAATGCTAAAAGATATTCTGGTTTCTGAACATAAGAATTACATTCAGTTATCTGAGAACTCAATTTAAAAAAGTGCTTTATTCCGCGTAAGATTTGGAAAAAGGCAATATGCGTATAGAACAACAATTATAATTTGCCCAACTAGTTTCATATCTATCCTAGAGCCTAGGGCACAAAGTGCAAAGAACTCATAACCATTGGGTCATTCAAGTCCTAGAACGGCGACCATTTCGGAAAATGAAGAACGCCTGAAATCAACTGATTGACAGGACTATATTCAGCAGTGAACGTCTGATGGCTGCAAATGATGATGATCAAGAATTTGGGATATCAAGTAAATTAATATTCATAAAGTACAAAAATCTTTCCACGTCCGTATATCGTGACGGCAGAGTTCGCCTGCAGCCTTAGGGGCCTAACCCTAACCTCAACCCGAGTGCATTTTCGTGTCCGTCGTCATTTTTCACGTCATTTATCTCCATTCGTTGTGTCTAGACCTTTAGCAAACGTTTTGTTCACAACTTAACTCCCTGTTAGACTTTCAACCATGTCCCCATTAGGAGATAGGTCGTTAAGATGAAGTGGCGACTGTCTAGTCGGTAAAACCTTTAAAAGGATTTTTGAGAGTTTTCTACACTCTTTTACTTTTCAGTTTTCCATACTTAGTTAATCTTAAAGTTTTAGGTTTTCAGACTTTTTTTTATTCGTCAAATGATATACATAATAAACTTAATTTACTACAAGCAATTTGGTCATAGAGGTACAATTTATAGGCTAACTCACTCACTTGTTTACAGCATTATAAGAAATGCCTTTTGTATTTAATTCTGTTCTTATTTTATTGATAAATAAGCATTAGGCAGTGTGTGCTGCCAATTTCGCGTTCATAATATTATGGGACACGAATAAATCTACTATTTCTTTCATTCTATCAAGGCGTATGTAACTTATCCAAATTTTTATATTTAATTAAAAGTACTTACTACTCTCTGCTTGTTTGTTTCAGGTAATTACCTCGACCGCTAGGACTGGTCTCCGCATCACCTCAATTATGGTGAATTACTGGCTTCTTAACTGCCTAATGAAGCGTTATTGTATGCATGTAGATTGTAAATTAGTATCTATAAGTTTACTTAGGTTCATTTTGCCTTAACTGGTTTAATGCCACACCACGCACCGGTGCGTTCAAACAATCGATTTCCTTTTTATTCGGCAGTGAATGGGTTAAAGCATCTCAGCAGTCTTTCCTAAATAAATGTTGATAAAATCGTGCTACTTCCAAGTGTATTAGTATTTTAGTAACTTTAGCAAGTTATCCATAGTACCTACTTACCATTTTTTTTGTTATATTAGCGAGAAAGTGACATGACAATTTATTACAGCAAAACTAGTGTCAACGTACTGATTTTCGTTTTAGTAAGTAAGGGGGCAGTGTTTAAGCAGATGTGTACAACAACAATAACGCTTATTATGACTTAGATCACTATAATAATCGTAATTTGCTTGCTAAAGAAGCGGTGCATTAGCGCTATATGCAGTTAGATTTATGATAACATAAACAAATGTTACAACGATTTGTAAGTAATTGTGTTGCATTTGCTGTGCAACCGATGTACTTCATCGTTACGCTAGTTTCTTCACAATAGAAAGCTAGATTAAGATTAAAAAGATTAGAAAATATACAGGGTTTAGTGCAGTTTCAAGTTCTAACATAGTTTTCATAATTTCACAAGGAAAGTTAAATGTCAAGATGTCTCCGGAGAAAATTGGCTCACACGTTCAAAGGAGGAGTATAAAAGACATCGGAAGACGGACATTATCATAAAGTGAATCAACCAGTTTGTAATTAAAACCGGGTTCATTATTTTACTACACTAGCAAAAAGAGCAGCCTTCATTTTTGCAAAGAGGTGAGGCTACTACTTTGAAAAAGCCAGTCTTCATGGACCGTAGCTTTTTACATTTCGGTTTATTTTGACATATTTTGATTATTTGATAAAATTTGGATTAATTGGAGAACTGACGAGATAAGCCCCCATACATTAAAGTAGGATTCAATAAAGGAAAGTATTGTGTTAGAGATAGTTTCATACTAAAATGGTAAAAATCATGCTACTTGTCTGACAGCTGCTTTTCACAAATACATAATTTGTGTTATTCAGCATACCTAATATCTTTTTTATCATAATTAGCCGAACATAGGACTGCCACATTAATAGGACATAGGACTATAAATCATTTGGTATGTTTCCGAAACTAGCTACCCTTGACAGGCAGATTGGCGACCTGCTTTAAATAACTTTGAAATACTTTTTATTGGAAAGTGCTAACTTAACTAGTTCCTCCACAATAGCTTCAATGGCCAACTTCAAAACTGATTAATTTCAGCTCCCTGATTGTCAAAGGTCTCGAGATGCCGTTTAAATAAGTTACACTGTGACCTGAGTGCCGAGTGAGAGTTGCAGTGAGAGAAGTGAATAACTTCACCATCGCGTTTACGAGAAACACAACGCGAATTTGTATGGCATCGAGTGAGCGCCATCTAGCGGCCTGAATGTTGCCCGAATTCGCCGCTAGATGGCGCTGACTCGATTCCATACTATTTGACATTTACGTGCTCGCACAACGCGATGGTGAAGTCATTCACTTCTCTCTCTGCAACTCGCATTCGGCACTCTGATAGGGCGAATAAACAACGGAACCAGCAGCGTTTATTAACCAGGGATGGGGAACGACTGCCGCGATTGGAAAAAGCTGGTGAAGTTACTAGCGTGGCCCAGAATATAGTGCATAAACGAAATAGTGTGACCTTGATCTATCAATAAAAAATTGCAGAACAATTATTAGAAATCTATTAACTCAACCTACGATGACAAAATTATAATTAGTCTAAATATATTAAAGATGAGGGAGATCAGAGAGAGATGAGAGAAATGAATAAAATGTTGTATAACATAACTTTCGTAATTTTCTAAATTTCAATTTTGTTCTAAGGCAAGGCAAGGTAACAAATAATAGTTTTCATAGTCATTATTCCAAGTTTTTTTTATGTCGCTGCTAAACAAGCACAAATTGGTGGTAATAAGCGGAACTGGGCGCAATCACAAAGCTGACTAATTACGTCGGGGAGGCGCGGCCGTTCCATTCAATAGTGCGCACGTTAGATATTCCTTTATGCCAGGGTGGATATGGTTTTAATGTTTCGTCTAGGTTAGTTTCTTTCGTTGATGTGGAGCTGCTTCAGGGCGACCGGGCGTAGGAAGCTGAAATTTGTCATGGAGGTTCCTTGGGGTAAATAGGAGAGATTAAGGGAGGTTTTCTCGTATTTCCTACGGGAACGAGAAAAAACAGGTACGGACGTACGAACGCAGACGCTTGGTTAAGAGGGATCAATCTTTGAGGAACATTTCATTTTAATTGTGCGCTTCAAGGTTGCCCACACCACACTCCACGAGATGGAAAGTGGCTGCAAAGTCTATATGAGGTTTGCAACCTCATCTTGAAGATCTGCGTAGATGCATTTTCATGCCCTTGAAGAACCTAACGCCATTCATAAATTCCAGAATGCATTATTAGGTTTCAAGAACCGTATCAGGTGGCGGGCTAGCGCTTTTGTGCTTCGCCACATTTGCGCTGAAGCGATTAAAGCGGCCGAAGCGGTAATTGCGGGTAACGACCGGAACCGACAGAGGACACAAAGCCGACTCATTATGAAGCTGGAGAATCGCAACTGGTTTTGTTCTGGCCATTGAAGCAATAAGTCAAGGTACTACCAAAGTTGGTGGGTTCTATTGCTATCAGGACCAACACGAAACGAACATTTGTGTGTTGTTAATTTCTATTTAAGTATGTTTATCAGTCTCTGAAATAGATCTGCGAAGCTCTTCTTAGTTTAAAAACAGTTGGTGTAAGCTGCTCTACATATTTGTTTATTTATGAAGTAGCTGTCTCATTAGTTTGAATGTAATAGGCTTTGAATGGAAATTACCTTTTTTTATTTCGTACACTCTACGCGCAGAACCTTATATCTAAATGTAAGTTCAGTTTATGCCGGTTCTTCATTCTGGCTGTGGTCGATTGTACCAGAATTGCCACTATTATCACCCCACGCGGATCCTCTGCAAACAAGCTGTTGTATTTGAAGCACGCCTTTGAGCCCGCGGCGCTAGCAATAACGATTCATTTGTGCAACTACAGCGCCTTTAGTGCAGGTCGTTGCGTTTGTATCGGGATATTGAGACGTTCTTGTTCTCTCAACTGTTATGTGATCGTAATATCGTATTTACTACTTACTTAATCTAGGGGACACTCGTCAGTTTGTAAATGCATTGGATTGATCATTTCACCGTCTTTTTGGAATCCGTTCTTCAATTCTATACATTTTCAAGAAAACAATATCACGACCGCCTTCCATCAGGTGGAGTGAGGTCATCTTGACGGGCAATATATAAAAAATAAATATGACCGTGACTTTTTTCAACAGGTTCGTTATTCAATAATTATTTATATCGGTTTGTAAAATATTAGCTAAAGCACCTGGTAAAGTAAAACCCGTTGTTAATTTGAAAGACATTAATAGCGAAATTCAAATTCACCACAACTTGACCCGAGATTCCAACGGCTATAAACAAAAATGTAGAATTTTGCCAGGACCCGAAAGAAAGAATATTACAAAAATGGAATGACGTTTTGTCTATGCTATCCACTTCCCCTCAAACTTTTTAAAAAGCAATTTGAATCGAAACGGCGACAATAGCCGTAACATAATGTGCTCACGCCGTCGTCCGACCGACCGGCTTCAGTGCCGGACCGTTGCACCCGTATCGGTATTGAGCCATTCTTGCTCATCCGCCTGTTTTATTATCGAAATAACTTGTTGTGATCGCTGTTACTGACGATAATAAATATCGTTTTCGATAGGTTTGGTCTTGTGTACTGTTGTGTAGTACCTGAGTAGGTGTTTTCACTGATTACTATGCCAAAATGTATGTTACTACTGAACTTACTTTGTGAAAATACTGTACTATATACATCAAATTGTCACTATTTTACTACCCATCGTGAAGTTTTCTTACTGACTGCGGTCCCAGTTCCCCTGATTAATTTAGAGTTTAAATATTTGTTCCACTATATGACTCTTCACCTAAATATGTTTTGGGCATGTGTAAATGGGGTTTTATGATCTGTGGTTCAGGGCTTAGCATTGGTGGTTAGAATTTGTGGTTAACAGTTTACATGGTTGTTTATTTATTTAGCAGAACAGCGATTGAATGTTTTGTATTTCAGCGAAAAAAAATTTAATTTTCATCATTGATTTATTGATGGTCTGGTCTACCTGAGATTTGAATTTGAGCAGAGTCGAGCGAATCGCCGATATTTTACTTAGGAGCCCTGTTTGATCGATGATGTCATTCCCAAGATGTTTCACTGGAAGCGGGATGATTGATTTTGCAAGATTGCCTCGGTATGTTGGGTCGGCCGGCCTCCTTTGCATATCAACGCTCGTTGAAATTCATTTCTTTTTTCAAGTAGGTTTGCCTGAAAAATATTTTGAAGAGTTGTGTTCAATTGAATAATGATCTCCGCCCACAAATAAAAATAGAGATTTTATATTTTAAAATCGGTTTAGTAGTTTCGGAGCAATCAAATCTTTCCTCTTAATAATATTAGTATGGATAATTTAGCTGTTCGTCTTCGGTTGTAAATAGTACGGCTATTGAAAACCACTACCACGTCCAATGATAGGCAGTAACAGCAGTTTGGTGGCTAGTAGTAGGTAGTAGTAATATAGCTGATGTTCTTAGGTGGCCGAGCTGAGTTGATCTTTTTGCGTAACAAATACGGATGGGCTTTGTCTAAAAATCAAACACCTTGGTTCGCTGTAGGTCATCAATAATAAGCCGTTCGTCAAAGTATCGCAACTCGTGTGCCTCCTCATCGCGTTCTTATATCCAAAAAGGAGCTCCGAGTATAAACGCGCTGCATCATGCTGTGAAACGCGAATAAAATGGCCGTTACTTAGTAGTAAGCTTAAATACCACAAACATTGGCACGCTCAGAACGCGTAAGCTCCAAGTGCTATAAATATAAAATAAACTAATACAGTTGGGAATGTAAAGAAGGCATTGGTCGGGGTGGGTCAAAATACTTTTACGACTAGGGTACTCCAGGTTGGCCAGTTGCCACGCATAATGTCTGGAATTCACAAACATTGCTTCCTGAGACCTCAGCTATTCGGAAGCTGCCGAATTTTTAGACAGCGCTAAGCTAAGCGGATGACGTTGGCAGGCTGCCAAGTTTTGCTGCTGCGTGTTTATTGGAAAACTTGGCTGATTTGTGTTCCTGTGATATTGCTGTCAAATGACGTTTTGATCATAAAGGTAAAATATAGGTAACGTCGACTAGCATGTTGGCGAAAAATAAATATAAATATGCGCCCGACAACACACCTCTTGTAATGGTCTCGAAGAAGATTAATATCCCTGTGTTACGAGGAAACAAGCTGGGGGCGTCTCCCAGCACACCCAGACCCGAGTCAATTCAGAAAGAGCGATTCCTGAATTGACCCGGCTGGGAATCGAACTCGGGACACTACGGAAATCGAGGCGAGAAACCGTGCTACAGCGCTCTACGCCAATCGTGTCGTCAAATTGAAACGTGGGTACGATTACTGATTAGCATTGATTCTCTGTAGTCTATTGCGAGCTTCGTTTCTCTTCTTCCGAATTAATCGAAATGTATATGCTGGTACACATGATGCAAGATGTCTGGTAGTCACCCGATATCTAATACACCCTTATTAATATGAAATATGATTTAAAGCAATAAAAACTCAGGTAACCTGAACCATGTACTAACCATGGTTGTACGCTAAGAAGTTTTTTAAAATAACGAAATAATAATCATTTTTTAGCAGTTGGTATGACTTTTTTGACAAATCACTTGGTTGAAATCAAGTGTTGTTTTTTAATGAGAGAACATTTCTTAAGTTTCATTCAAGCAATCATTAGTAATTAAAGAGCATGCCATCTTAAGATGCTACAGGATTAATTGCTGTAAAGTAGACTAAGATAAAAGGCCCAATATTTAGAAATGCCCAGTTTCAACAGACGTGTCTTGAACAAAATCTACGAGACTACGAGCATTTCTTTAGATCTCTAGACAATTCCCATAAATCTTCACTTAAATAATGGGCATTAAGAACCATGCGAACAAAAACAACAGACTAAATCCAATTAGATGGGGAATATAATGTTCTTTTTGTTTTGTTTATTCAGTAAGGTTCGCTTTATTGATTAACAAGTTTTTGCTCACGACTTTGTCTGCATGGCGAACTCAAATTGTTAATTTCACCCTGTTAAGGCAGGGTATTCGCAGCGTGGGACGCCTGCCTGCAAGGGAGACGGATGACCTGATAAAAGTGGCGGGATTCCGGTGGATGTAGACCGCCTGCAACTGGTCGCTTTGGAAATCAGTGGGGGAGTCCTATGTTCAGCAGTGGACGTCTTGTGGCTGCAAATAATGAAGGATAATTTATCAAAAAACGATAGATGTCATCTACTCTTCACACTGTAGCTTCGGCGGTTTCAATTTTCCATGCAAAAACACATGATTATCTTGAGGGTTCATGGTTCGAAAACTATGAATGACATTGTTCAGCAGTTTCGTTATTAAACACAGCAATTCGAAAATCCTTAATTAGTGCTCAACTGCTCACCTACATCATAAAATCCATTGGTTTGGGGTACGTTCTGTTAAGTCTGTCAGTAGGTAAGTCATTAATTAATTAATTCATTCAATCAATCAGTTGGGTAGTTACTTACTCTTTATATGTGTCTCTTTATATCCAGAAGTAAAGGTAATTAAATTAAGATCGGAACGTATATCAGAGCAACAGTATTCTTATCTGATTATCAGTCTAGTTTTAACATTCCAAATAGCCCAAGTAAGTACTGCCGCCTTTTAGGTTTATGTATATAATGTCTAAACATGAAGTACATTTTCGTCGACGTTGACGAAATTCGAGCCGACGATGTCATGTAAATCCACACGCTAAGCCCTCCCAGAGGAAAAGCTGATGTGGAAAGCTACTGTCGTACTACAACTGTACATCTATTTTTTCTCGTCTTAGATGTGAGAAATATTAACAAATGCGACATTGATCGAAATCTTAAACACAGTTTTAATTTAACTCCAGGGTTAATATTACCACCATGCAGTTGCGTAAAACCCGACAAGTGACTCTGACCTATCTCGGTCAGCCTCCCGATTCAGAACGAAATTATCGACCGATTCGGTAATTTTGTTCTAATTATAGTAAATGATCTGCTTAACGGTAGCAATCAATATTTTTATATGTTTTTATATGTTAAAGTCGAAGGCCTTAGGTTTCCACAAACTAAATAACATAAAAACTACTCTACTTAATAATGATTTAAAAATAAAAGAACATAACCGAATCGGTCGATAACTTTGTTCTGAATTGGGGGGCTGGTCGCGTTCCGGGATCAGCACTGCACTAACCGGTGCCACGGCAGGCCTTCAAGATGAGTTTGGCCAGCTCAGTAATTTCTTTGCATTATTGTGCTTGTCATCCTCATATCTGGACCTCACGACTGCTTTTCAGGTGGAGTGAGGTCATCTTGACGGGCATTATAAAAAAAGGGTAACTCCACCGTTCTTAGAATAATACAAAGTAGCAAATAAACATAGCTTATTAGATAGCAACTTATTTATGAATTTAACATCATATTTCAATATAACCAGTACTTATTTTCTCTCTGTGCAAAATGGACATGCCTTTAATGTGTATGTAAAGTGTCGCGACCATTAGCCCATCTATCATAGAACTCCTGTTAAAAGTTTCGTTGAAAACGTTCAGTAGTTTTCAGAAGATGCGAACCTACAAACAGACAGACAAACGGTCTCAGTTTCGGTCATTCAAACATCGCAATACATCTTTCGAAGAAACCAAATTAACAGCAACTGTTTTATTTTATGCATAGATGTAGATTGATGAAATCTTTCTCTTCCTGTACTGAAACTTTTTGCAATGGCGCAAGAACGGGAATAACGGTAGTGGGGGGACCCACGTGCTGAGTAGGTGATATGTCAGGGCTTAAGAAAAGATTTATTTCAATGAAACCTACATTTTTATTTGAATTCACCGCTAGCGTGTCGGGAATCTCTCATGAGCATGAAATGGATTTCAGGACGTGAAAATTGCTCATACATTTGCAGTTTTTTTAAAATATTGTCATTGGCAAACAAGCATGTACACCGTAGAATAGAAAGCGGTGCTCTAGAACCGTATCCTAAGTATAATTATTGCTTATATGTAGAAATACCTTTTCTATTATTGACATACTGTGTAGTTGAACATTCAGGACAGCGAATCTATCATAATTACAGCAATCTGTTTTTGGTAAGTTCGAACGAAGCTTTTGCACCTGTTTCAGATAGAACAAAGTTGTGATATTGGTTCTGGTTCTAATCGCGTAAACTTTGACGACACGGTTGGCGTAGTGCGGTGTAGCACGGTTTCTCGCCTCGATTTCCGCAGTGTCCAAGGGTTCGATTCCCGGTCGGGTCAATTCAGGAAACGATCTTTTCTGAATTGACTCGGGTCTGGGTGTGCTGGGAGACGCACCTGGCTTATTTCCTTGTGTGGTACCTCGTAACACAAGGAAATTAATCCCTACTTCGAGACCATTACAAGAGGTGTGTTGTCTGGCGCATATTTATTTATTTATTTTATAACTTCCAGAAAGGCAAATTAGGTAAACCACCCGATCCCTAGAGGTTACAATCTGTCTAACAATCTCGATAGTTGTTTCCACGTTAACGAGAAATACTAGTGCAAATGCAACCGGGAAGTCGTGTAGTTCCTAGAGAATTGGGATCAGGAGGGCTATTCTGAATTACTCCAAACTTCCTTCCAACCAACAATGAATTAGCTGTGAGATTCTCTGGATCGTTGTAAACTTATACAAAATACGAAGTTTTTAGAGAGCGTGCGCCGCGCGTGGCCTATGGGTTGAGCACTGAAGCCTGGAAGGCGTGTGATCCCAAAATGTAATCTGGCCAGAAACATCTTTGTATTCATTGTTAAAATTTGTGACTAACTCTCCGGTGAAAACACAAATAAAAATCAAAAACAACCATAATAATGACTGAAGGCTTGCTTTACCAGTTAGCACCTACCACGTTGGGTTCTAACCTGCCTGGTGAAAAGCGTGACGGCAACTTTCTATAGTCCTGAACGTGTGTTGAAATTATCATGCTCTGTATTATTAAAGTAAAAGTGTGTTCGATCACCTAAGTGACTTCGAGTTGAAATTTGTCACAGAATCGCCCAGGGAAGTGGCGAGTCGGTCAGTACCGCCCACCCCCTCGGGCTTATTGCGGAACTAAGCTGGTGAATTTACATTTAGAATTTCACTACCGCACTACCCTGTGGCCTTGAGTTCGAGTCACCAACAAGTTGAAAAGCGACATTGTGGTTTGATGTTCCTCAATTTGTTGTTTTAGGCAAAGATTATTTTAAAGTCTGATTTTGGTGTAGGCGATTCAACGCCGAGTCTTATATTGGCAAGTAGTCTCGAAATATTGTTAGCAGTTCGGACTAGGTAAACGGTGTTTAGGTTGCTTTTGATAAAATGTTACTTAATGTAATAAGTATCGTTTAGGAAATTCCAGTTCAAACTTTATTAATTAAAGAACCATTTAAGCTGATGCTGTTACGTAACTTCTTAACTTTGAGTGATGTTTCTAGATTCAGGTAAGCCTTCTGTCTCAAGGAACGATATTTAGGTCACAGTAAGTTTGTGTTTTCCTTGAATTTGAATTCTTTGGGTAAGTAAGTTTTTGCGCAGATCGTAAGTCGGCCTTTTTAAATTTACTTTTGGGTACGAAATGGGGTAAGGTGTAGTTTCTCATAATAGCAAAATACCTTGGAAATGCTGTGAATCAAACCTTACCCTCGATTCAGAACGAACATTCGGGAAATTTCTTGATTGATTTGGTAAATTTCGTAAAACTATAAAGAGATATGGATGGATGGCTGTAAGACTTAATTTTTTTGGTAGCGACGGTACATTCAAAAGAATATAACTATATTATGAAATTGAATGAGATTACACTGAACTATGTCAACTTTATTTAGCTAGCAATTATTGGGCGCAAACATTGGACAGTTAAAACTTGTCCCTGGAAGGGGATGGTTTGTGCACTAGCTTTTAGCATTTCTACACTCTTCAGAAATATCCTACTAATATTATAAATGCGAAAGTTTGTGATGATGTATCTATGTATGTTTGTTACTTTTTCACGCAAAAACTACTGAACGGATTTTGATGAAACTTTACAGTAATACAGCTCATACATCAGAATAACACATAGGCTACATAGGCACATAGGCATACACAACGCAAAATAATATATGCCAACAACGCGGGCGAAGCCGCGAATGCTAGTATATTTATACAATTTATAAAAGGAGCTATCAAGCCACCTTAAACAATACATTTCAATAAATATATGAGCTGTCAAACTAGGGTCGGCGCAATGTACTCGTAGCTTCAGTTTAAATATTGGTCACTGATGTCATCATAACAAAACTATAACAAGGTACAAACAATTATACATGTTTAATTTGAACGATACTGAGGAAATAGTATTTACATAATGGATGCCTGTCAGTTAGTATATTCCAGCGTCACTTAAACACTACTGAATGGATTCTGATCATACTTTATACACTGGTACTATAAAAGCTGGATTGAAATAGAGGGTACATTCGTTCGTTCGTGAAAGTTACAAAAGTTAGGTTCGCGTAGTCGACCTCGCTGGCAACAGCTAGGGTCAAATAAATATGTGTCTAAATGAAAAAAATTGTACTTGGTTTTAGAAACTGGATTAAAACTCCTAGAAAATTATTTGTAAGTCCTCCTCTCACCTACTTTTGCTGTGCCCGACAGCGTCCGTACTGTGACTATTATTACTTTTAAGACCTTTGTATTACATACGAGAAAGCAATAAATAAATAATTAAATGGTCCATAAGAATAAAATAATAAGTCTATCTCCTATTTTCTCGTACCACAGCAGCGCGACACTTTGCCGGCGTTCCAGGTCACGGTGCCGCACACCTACCGACTCTGCCAGCTAAGTTCTTTCTCCACCGTACATAAGTACAGGTAACTCCTCAGTACGTTGCTGTCTACTAATGAACATTCCCATCCGTACGTTCTGATTAACTTCTGGCTTCGACATTTGAAATTGAGTGGAACCTTGCCAGTAAAGTTCGCCATGTTCAAAGAATTTATGAAACTGGTTCTGAGGCTCGATATCTTTTCTAGGTTTAACGACACTGTACATGGTCAGAAAATTCATTTACATAGAATTTAGTGTTTTAAAATTTCTATTTACTGATTTAAGTTTAAAATACAAAGTAACTAACGAAATATCCGGTCATGGCCTGAATAAATAATGTTCAATCTAACGAAACGAGTCCAAAATAATAAGGCAAAAGTCAGTCTAAAATTAATAATTTTGCGCAATTTCTAACTGACAGAAAAATATCTACAGTATTCTACAGGCTTTCCAAATAATAAAGCTGACACAAAACTAATTCAGCGTAAATAACGAGAAATTTAGTCAAAGAATTGAAAAAGGCGAACGCAGCGAGCGGAAAATTAAATCTGGCTCATAACGTTTAGGAGTGAGACTGAAATATTTTCTCTCAGGCATCATTAGAAAGCTCGTAGTTGCTACGAGAATCGTAGCGCTGCTACAAAGTTACAGAGCTTTGTGGGTTCGTAGCAAAATACTTATCGCGATGCTGTTTCTTTTGCGGTGTTGACTCAGAGATGATTGCATGTTTCTTGCTTGTTGCACTAACAGAGCCTTGCGGCTTTGCGCAACGTAATACGTCCCTTTGACGGAAATAACGTAAAACCTTTATTTTTCACCCCTCCATCCCAAGTGACGTCAATCACTTGTCAAGTTGCACGACGAGGACGCACCTGATTACAATTGAGTATATTTGATGAAAATAGAAGTGTGGCAAAGTAAACATTTATCTAGATAACTAAATAAATAAAAATACTCATGACCTTGAAAAAATGCAAAGCACATAATGTGTCTAGTGGCACTATAGTTGATGACGCGCAAACGCTGACTCACCGCGATGGCTGGCCAGCTGCCAATCACTGATGACCACTTCAAGGGGTACTCTTAATTCTTAACAGTGTTTTATGAAATAAGTGCAGAGTAAATTAAAAACTGATAATATGAAGGTGCTGCAATTTTTTCATATTTTTTAAATTACTATGGATGTAACAGAGATGTGAACGTTACCTTAGGTAGTGTGACTTTTCGTTATTTAATTCAACAAACGATATAATTAAAAGTGGTTTCCCATAGTTTCGGAAGCATTCCGTTAAACCATCTTTATTATTATTTTTGGATTATGCCACAACCGCAAGAGATCCAGTACACTCTTGCCGAAGGGAGTGCAATAAAATATTTTTTGTTGATTCATTACTTTGGTATTGTTAACGTCAGGCTTAACCAAATGACCAATCTTTCCCCCCGAAAGTTCACTGGGACCAGCCAATTTCCACAGTGATGGATGGATGTCACAGCGACACAAAGTCATTGCATTGGAGACCTGCCAAGTTCTGGTCATCTCTCACTTAGATTACTACCATAAATATAGTTCTCCGAATATTTAAAACTAACGATAAGCAGTTACTAAGTAGTTATGCGACTTTTCCCAACAAACAATCACAAACTACACTTAAGTTTAAGTCTCAATCGAATAATCAGGTCTCGTAGCAGTTTGACATTCATGTTATGGAAGACACTTCTGACTGTCGCGTTAAGTGACAAATGAGGCGTCTTCTAAGTAAGTGCAATTGTCCTAAGTTTCTAGAACTAATCTAGAGCTAATCTCTCCGTTGTTCTAGAATCCGTTAAGAAGACGGGGAGGAGCTAAATTATCCAGTAATAATAATTTGGAAGGTGAATAGTTAACCACATCACAAAACAAACACAAATGATTGTGTTGAACTGGTCAGCCATTACAACTAATGTAGAATTTCTAGAACTTGCGTTAAAAGAGTGCATAATAAACCCTGATGAACAGATGACACTGCGAGATTAGGTCACACCCATGCTGGTGGGCTGCCAAGACCTGCTAAACCCTCACTTGAGTTATTCCGTGCATTCAATTTGTTACTGTAATGTAGATAGCAGCACGTATTTTTTTCATACGATATTTTGAACATTAAACCATATTTCGACATTGGACTGGCCTGTTGGCGCAATGAGTATTCTGGTTCTGGGTGTTATTCTCTTTTTGTTTGTCATCATCATCATCATCATAATCATCATTCACAGCCATAAGACGTCCACCGCTGAACATAGTCCTTTCCCATAGATTTCTAAAGCGACTGGATGCAGACGGTTTGCATTCATACGAATCCTGCCACCTTTATCGGCTCATTTGTCCATCGGTGGGCGAGTGTATTGAAAAATATTTACGTTTGCATAACCTACCAGTCTGACGCTCACGGGACACTCCTATGTAAGTTTTTCCAGATATTTATAATTATAATGAACATAAAGCCGTAATATTTTTAGCCAAAGCGAGGATGAATTCTTAATAAATTTCCAATCAAACGAATCGAGCGCTCATCCGATTTCCTAGCAGCCGGAAGTTCTGCAGTGTCGATATATTATCCCGTGTCCCATAGAGCCCGGTCCTGAATCCAGCGCAGTAAAAGCAGTCCCCATAGCGATTGGACGGTTGAGTTACGGCAACGCCCGCCGTGAGGGTACAGTCAACCCCAACACCAGAGGAACAGTGTAGTTTGTGACTTCATGGCAATGAGAGCTCAGCTTAGGCTGGCGAAGTTGCACTCTAGTGGTTGACTGTATCCCGTGCTTTGGTTTCTTTTATATCGTTTTTTTACGATCCGCCTCCGACTTCGTGTTTGGACTTACGCCGAGTTGACATGCCCAATAATGCCCATATCCTATTTGTTCCTAAAAATTAAAGTCTGGCTTTATTTATGCGACCAGATCAGTTCGTACAGCAGCCTCCGCTCTAGCGAAACATGATCTAATCTGTTCATTGTAATGAAAACTCCGCTTGTGATGGTAGTGTGTACACACAAGCTGTGGTTGTACATCGATATGAAAACTAAACTCTCAACAAATGATTTACCTGAAACTCTATAGAGTTTCTCGAAATTTAATTTATAAACTAAAAGTTGGCTTTCAAATTAAAAGTTTATCCCCTAGCTAGTCTGTCTTATGTGTAGAGACAAAAAAACACAATTTACCGTCGGCCGGTGCCCCGACACGACGATGCACCGGCCGACGCGCGACGGTACGTTGTCTTTTATGAAAACAATAGCATTTGAATGAATTGCTAATCTCGAATATAAACTTCAGTTTCATATTGAAAGCTGTTTGAAAACACAATGAAAATAAGTCACCATTGGCGCCATAGCAGCGCTGTTCAATCAAATAAATTCAGGCTAGCAAACAGTTTTATGTAAAGTCATATAAGTTCTGCGTCGTAACTGTCACCGCACGTCTGTACCCGTCTGGGCTCAGGTGCTCAAAGTTCGTATAATATGGCAATAAATTCGACACACGCCGTTTCTTGCCATTGTTTCGGAATATCCTACGAATATTGAATGCCTATAGAAGTAAACTGGTGTGTGGGTGGATGTTTACGCTGGTAATAGGAATGTAAAAGTATCCGCTGTTTGTCTAGCGTAGCATTCGCATTCACATGTGAGGTCCGTGGTCGATTTGATAATTATTTTCTGAGACCAAATAGATATAAATGATACTTTATTCTTATTGCTTCACACAGTATGTTAAAAATAGCAATAAAACACTTGAAGGCTTGACTTTAGTTCACAATGAATGTGTAGGCAACTGTATGTTCACAGTTCACAGTTCGCGGGGCGGCGGTGCCGGCGGGGACGCGCGGGAGCACCTCTCCCGCCCCGCTGCCGCGCCGCGTCGCTGTTTTCGAGTGCTGATTTTTTAGGAATAAAATCCTGCCGCTGCAGCGCCGCCCGCCCTGATGCCCTCAGAATTCGAGGCAGAGGCCTAGTTATGGTCTTACGTTTAAAAGTTATATTGAAAAACTCGAAGCTATTCAGATTAGATTTTTAAAACTACTTGTCAATAAAAAAACCACAGCTACTTGTAAAGGTGACTATTCTAAATTATTCAAAATTTGCAAAATTCTACCTGTTCGATTAAAACATAAATATCTACTAGCTGTAAACAATCATGGCAGTCTTGAGACTAACTTGTCACTTGTGAATCATAACCACAGTACTCGCTTGAAGTCCGAGGGTAAATTTGTAGTACCAAGAGTTAACAATTACTTCGGAGATAGAACGTTAAAAAGATGAGTGCCGTACATTTTGAACTGTCTGCCTAGGTTTATCCGTCAGGAGACGAATAAAAAGACGTTTAAAAGGATGCTGCAGTTAACCTTTTGTCGCAATGTTAGTGCATAAGTTTATGTAACATTAGTTTTAAGAAAATATCATGTTTATGAGACTCTTGATCCCACAGACAAACTGTTTAAACATTTTTGTGGGACATTGTGTATTTGTATGTAAGCTTGATTTCTTTAATACATGAATAAATAATAATAAAAATGGTACTGAAAGGGTTGTGCTTTCAAGTTTCCTTGATCATAACCAAAACTTGGATGATTTTCTTATTCTATTGCTACTACTTAAACACCTATTGTAAATGCCTCTTAATTTTCATTTATCCTTATTCACACTCTTTGCACGTGGCATATTCTCATCACTGTTACTATCCAACATAAACTGCCGACATCATTTGTCTGTGTCGTGCGAGTAATTTTCGTATAAAAATATTATAGGCGCTTGCGTTGACAAAGAAGGTCGCGATTATACGAGAGAGCCTGTTCCAAAAAATAAATTGAATATAAGTTTTATGAACATTTTCAAGGAATACTGTGGTTAAGTTACAAAACTCCTTAGGTCTTAGGTAGGAAAGACGTTTATTATTCGAGGCGGTTAGGCTGGCTCCGACGACAGGGATATTAATGGAAGTTCGCCAGCAGTTCCACCTCACCTACGAGTATGTAGGTACAGTCAACAGGAAATATAATGAGAAAAAAATTACAACGGTGCAAAATATTAAACAGATAAACTAACTTAAAAATTATATACTTATTATATACACATAAATCAATAAATACAATCATGAACACATAAACAAACAAAATCATTGTTAGCATGGTATTAATTGTTATCAAATATTTGCACACAAATCGCCTTGTTGATATTCCAACAAAAAATTACAGTTTGCTACGTATTATCGGCTAAAGTGACAGACCGCGTAACTTCCTTTTTTTTAAAAGACTTTTATACTTTTTTATTACGAATTTCTGACCGCATACAAATAGCAAAGCTCTTAATTCCTATAAAAAAGCCGTTTCAGTTTAAAATGCTAACTAGGAAACCACGTGACTCGTGATCTGATGGAGTAATGAGGTTTGACACTTAAGCCGACGTATCTATGCTCAGTAGGTACTTATTTTTAATTTTTTTTCGTTATGTGGAAAAAGTACTGCTCAGCTACATTGGATGCTGACTGTATTACCAAGGAGAATGTAAACTTACGTGTTTTGGTGTTGTATGTTGCATCCAATTTCAAAGTTCAACATTATTTATGATGTGAACTGTAAGAAGTACGATGGATGGCAGACTTTAATATGATAAATATAAATAGATAACTCAAGGCGTACTGTTTGTTTGAACATCAAGCGTGGTACTTTTGTGATGGTACGATAGCGTTTTAGTGATAGGAATTCTTAATCAATTTTAATTTAGATCATAGAAATCAACAATCAAACATCCGTTGCTGTGCCATTGGAAAGAGATGACAGTCAGTCGACCCTCGAATTAGCCAATCTGCTCAAGTTTGAGCCGAAAATTGACAATCTTCCTGAAAATTTGCCGGAAAATAGAGAAATCAAATGGCAGCAGAATACCTTTTTTGGGTTTTCGCGATCTTCCTAGGATTATCGCGAAGATCATAAACAACGTTTAAAACCCTTTCGTAGTGTAACAAGTGTGAATATGAATGATACCTACAATCCTTTCCAACAACACGATTGTAGGTATCATTCATATGCTAACTTCGTTATTACTAGGCTATTACTAGGTCCTTTGTAGTGAGGACACAGACTCGATAAAGCTTCTGTTAGATATGCGCCCATACATATTACAGAGCTAGCCTTGCTTTCAGTAGATCCGCCAATCTATGAGGATTTGGGTGTTACACCGTAGTTGCTATCTATTTTTTTTATTTTATATTTCACTTCTAAAGTTTCTTTAACCTAGTACTCGAAACTAACGCCTTATCGATCGTTTTACTTAGGCCTTATCGTATGAATAATCACCAGGTATATGTGCTTTTACTGATTAGGTCAGGTGGTGATCTACACTGTATTTATACTATAGTTGTACGAGTATTGTACGGTGAAGACTTTCTATCTATAACCATGTGCCAAATACACTTGCAGACCGTTAAAACAAAAACATAAAAAATGGAGCGCTAGAAAAAACAGACACCTTATTACCTAGGTAGAGTTACTTCTCAATTTATTATGTTCTTCAAATATACATAAGCTCTTAATCATATTTTTACCTGAAAGCTTTGCTCTTATAACCATACCCTTCAGTACTCCATCCATTTGTGAAATTTCACGAAAATATACGTTATTTATTATTCAAGAACTTGCTCCTATTAAAAGTTTCGCAACGTGTACTATACTGACGAGCAAAATAAGTACTCACTTACTCACCTAACTAGTCAAGTAAGCTAGTTAAAGTAATGTGTTTTCCTACTAATATTTCAAATGTACAATTTCCGATGCTTAGTTTCTTTTTAATCTAGATTTACCACATGGGTAGCTCCAACCAATTCGTCCAAATACTCGTAGTAAACCAGCGGCTTGTAAGATGTAAGCCGGTGGTTACCAAAACCACCGCCTAGAAACGAATAACCAGCCGCTTGCTACCGGGTAGATACCCGACTTGAGCATCAAAAAACAATAAAATTGATTTTTACTACATTTTTATAGTTATATCTTATTTTTATTACTAAGTAGCACTTAATATTCGACGACCGACTTGGTGTAATGGTTAAGAAGTTGGCTACTACACCAGAGGTCGCGGGTTCGATCCCCGCACAGTACAAACATTTGTGTGCATGAACATGTCTGTTTGTACTGGTCTGGGTGTCTCCTATATATAATAAGTATGTATTTACAAAAGAAAATGTATTTAAGTATGTTTATCCGTTGTCTAGTATCCCATAACACAAGCTTTAATTAGCTTACTTTGGGGCTAGATGGCGCTGTGTGGAATAATGTCCAGGGATATTTATTTATTTATTAATATGAACTGCTATTATTGGTCTTTTTTGGATAAACACGGAGGACACATGAGTATGAGAATTTTAAGTTTTTAACACTTAAAACAGATACAAATGTCATTATTAATGTCTATTGTATCCTATAGTAAATAAATCAGAAGAGAAACAACAAAAACAAAGATCTAAATCATGTGAATATATCAATGAAATGTAAGCAACCGTTTCCAGCAGCTTGTTATCGCTAATAAGCCACATAAGCCGCTTCTAGCCGCTTCACATCTATACTCATACCCCTTCACTACCCGTATCTGAAATTTTAAATAGCCAGAAAATTATAATGGCTAATGTTAACTCGTCTGCGCCAGATAGGGAACAATGTTTTCATCCTAATATATTCATTAATCTGGATTAAGTCTGATATTTTGACTGGATTACACTGTCGTCATTTTTACAATTTTATACTTATTTTTAGGGTTCCGTACCTCGAAATGAAAAAATGGAACCCTTATAGGATCACTTTGTTGTCCGCCCGCCTGTCAGTCTGTCTGACCCTTTTACTCAGGAACACGTGGAGGTATCAAGCTGGAATTTATATCAAATACTCAGGTCTACTGTCCCTTGGAGCTGTGAAAAAATCAAACTTCTAAGCCAACGCAATCAAAAGATACAGCCGTTTATGCCGCAAATTTTCGACACTCTCAAGGGAATCAAACCTACGGGGTACTTCCCGTGAACTCAGAATCTTCAAATTTGGTACGAAGCAACGTTTTATAGCACAGATAAAAAAAAAAAATTTAATTACATCATATAATAAAAATATTTTTAGTATATATACCTACAGGTTTGTACGGAACACTCGGTGCGCGAGTCCGACTCGCATTTGGCCGGTTTTTTCTCGTAAGTGTAGTTTAATTTCAAAGGAAAGGTTGTAGGTTATGTTAAATTACCTAAATAAACAGAGTAGTATTGAAGGATAAGCTTTTAGATTTATAGGCGAAACCTATATGAAATAAATCATGTTATCATTCAGCAACCGCGTTAATGGAATGACCAAGATGTTTGTTTAATGACATTAAGTTTCCCAAGTAGTATCCGTATTGTGTTTTTTTTTCATAAGTGGTGTTCCACAATACATCACTGTTACAGTTAGCCTAGTTGTTAGCTCGTTGTTTATTACGAGCAAGACTCAAACCAAGTTTCCTTTCAGTGATAATCAAATAGCATTCGGATGATACATTGTTCTCTGGAGTATTAGTTTTATCAGGTATCCAATTGGCGACGTAATAAATCATTGTAATCTCGTGAAGCCCTTTGTCGTTAACTAGACATTAATATTTCCAAATTACGTTCCACGTCAACGTTAACGAGACTCCTTTAACTTACGATGTCAAAAGGGTGTTTTCGCCTTCTATCACGTTCATAATTAAAAAGCCGTTCATAAAGTATGAATATAATAGAATCGCGCTGGAGTTTCTGAACGTTTTACAGAGAAATAGGTTGTTTTATAAGTTTACTGAACTGTTAATTTAAGTTCTGCTATAAATTCTTAGCGACGTTGTTTGCCTAGTTTTCACTTTGTGACTGATATCAAGAGTTTATTTCTTTTCAGAGCTTTGTTTGAGGGGTAGTCTTGCAAGTAAGCCTTTAAAATACCATAACCGAATGAAACTACAAGGCACTAAATTCATACTCTTGCAAATTGTTTTTAAAAATCGCAAGTTAAAGACTTATTAAGATTAGTTACCAAAAGACAAACAGATTTAATTCAGCAAAGAAAAGACTTGTAAATTGTATAATGACCCTTCGTATAAGTTTAAAGAGAGAGTTCACTTCGTAATGCCAATTTGAGGGAGGTTTTACAAAGAAAGGGGTTCCATCAAAAGTTTACGTAGTTATAATCAGCAGGTCCTTGTTCACGAACTTGAATTTGTTATCAGTGGCCTACAGGCTGTTCGGAAACTTGGTGTATTGTTAAGAATCATTAACTAACTATGATTTGAACACGAGGGTTGGGCTTTTGTTGGGTATCAATCAATAAATCCAAACAGCTTTTACTTACATTTGTGGCAAATGTCAACGAACTTGATAAACTATTACTCTTTACAACTTTTTTTTGTTACGACCTGGTTATTTGAAACTTGTGGTAGGGTGGGCCATGATAAGGTTGTTTCTAACCGATAACAAAAGGCCATTCTGGAAATTTATGAGTAAGGCAAGGATGCATAGTGCAGAATATGTTATATAAAAAAAAGTTAATCGTAATATCGTGGTCGTAAAGGAAAAAATATCGCTTGTCCATGACAACAAGCTTACAGTGGATCAGATTTGCACAAGACACTTTATCTAAAAAAATCTTTCTCCTGTCGCAGGAAGAACACCAGAGAGTCTGTAGCATTCCTCGTGACAGAGACGCTTTTAAATAACTATGTATAATATAATAGTATAGAATACTTAATAAAACTATCCTACTATTAGTTAGTTCATTACATTTGACATTGAAGAAAGTGGTTGCATAATTACTGCTTATTTATTCAAATAACAGCAGCTCCAACTAATTTCGTTGGAGGTGAATGTAAATGTTTACAAAACAGTGTTATTCCATCGCATTTAAATTTAATATAATGTTAATAATCAAAGCAATGGTTACAATAGAGATAAATGATTCGGTAAACCAAAAAAAAATAGATGCTAACTTATAAATTAGGCTTATGGTTAATGAATTACACTTTAATTGGGTTCAGTAAGCCAAATTAAACAGTAGCTGATTTTGTGATGGTCAATCGTTTGTTTATTAATAAAAGATGAAGCTTTATTGCTGCTTATGCCGTTGGTTTGGTTTTATTGACTATGCGAACACAATCTTTCGAAATAATTATGTTGATTTTTATTTGGTGCGGTTAAAAATCTGTTTCGGCCTCAAGCCTTAAAGTTAATTATATTAAAGGATATAACGACAAAGTTTACATTTGATTCGCTTTTTTATCTATAGCTATATCATTTTGATATTTAAATTTGTTAATATGATATTGAGTATGTACGGAATTTAGCGCGTAATAATAAGGCAGGTCTGATGTGTTACGGATTATTCGATAATTATTATAAAATCCTTAAATAGCGTCTAGCGGATGATATCATTCGGTATAGAACTCCTCCATTTTATTTCAGTATTATAAACAGAGACAACACAGACAATTACTGCTTTATCTAAAGTTCGGTTGTTTAAAGTTAACCATACTCTTGTTGTGAGCGCCGTTGTGAACCTGCCAACTCAGGTTTGCCGAGGCTAAGTTGTATGTAACCTAGTATTGTGTGCATGTCTCGCCGTCCCACGAACTTGCTTTTGATATTGAAATTTTCGAAACATGCTTGTAAATAATAGTGAGCTTTGCAACTCACGAATCACCGTGGATATGTGGATAACTGGTGATGGAGCTATAAAGGTTTCGGTTGTATCCACGCGATCTCTTTATGGTGCCGTATGTAGTCCTACTCCATGCTTTTTTTTATTCGTTTACACGAGAGTGGTTTTCCTAAACTCATACCATCAAAGACATTTCCTAAATGTCTTGATAATTTGTTATATGAAAAATACTCTGTTGAAACTGTAAGATAGTGATCTTTATTTTCTTTACCGGATATTCCTAAACTGTTTTTACACTTATGGTAACTATCCCCTTATTATGAAAGTGATCTTATATTTAAAACGGTTAGCGAGAATGTTAGTGAACAGTGCATTCGCTGAAATACTGTAAAAGTACCGATAACGTCTCTATAAATTAATGGCTTAGTGGTGAATGATTAATTAAGGATTAGTGTTATTCTCGACATACAGTTTTATTTGAGTAGGTGATATTGGTACCCAGTATTTTCCGAGTTCAAGTTTAGATTTCTTACTACGTTGGCTTAGTGACCCCTGGGTCAAGAGGCATGATGCTGCCGACCTGACCCTAGCGATGCCGAAGTTCCTTTAACAGAATTAATTCTACACCGTATAATATATTTTTTCAAGCAAAATGCCTTGGCAACAGTAAGTCGAGTCCCTTGGGACGTCTGCGAGGAGCTCTGGCGTGATGTAACGCCAATCAATTAGGGTGGTTTGAAACGACGAGGGTACGATGGTAATTAAAAAAAGAGGATGTCTAAAAGGAGATATTTTGGTTACGCAACTTGACACGGCGGGCGTTAGTCGGTATACTAGTACAACGTAATCGAAATATTTAACAAACCCTAGTCTGTTGGATTACTTGTTGATTTAAATGAACAAAACTTGATATTGCTTTGAGTTTAACATCACGTGCGAATCTTTGCGAAGAAAGTGGTTGGAAAAGTTCTGACTTATGTAAAATATCATATAGAAACGATTGTCTTAAGGTAATAGGTACAACGTTCACTAGAACACTAGAAAACTAAAGCATTCTGAAGACTATTCTGTCGTTGTCTACAATTAGACAGATCACAGTTGTGTAGCAATTTTTTTATACGCTTCTATACTTCAGTACGTCTACTAGGAGTTGCCACTTTAAATTTACGTTATCGTTCGCGTAAAAATTTGTATTGGGATTTCACATTGTCATGTCATGTCATGTTTAATCTCGATACAAATTTTACGCGAACGATAATGTAAATTTAAAGTGGCAACTCGTGGTAGACGTACAGAGGATACTTAAAGACGGATCTGAAACTCACTGCAGACCGCAGTGTACTGATTTGTATGAATATGACAGCTTGCGCACTAGACTGTGGCCGCTAGTGGTCAAACCTACAACAAACAGCACTGCGGTCTGCAGTCAGATAGAGAGAATCATAACTATAAGCTGAGGAGGATGAAGTACATAGACATTTAATTTACCAATTGTTCCCAGGTTCGGGCAAGTCCTACACGATGATGGGCGCTCCAGGTGCCGACGAGGGCGGCATCATCCCTCGGTTGTGTGACGCACTCTTCGAGCGGATAGCGGTCCAGCAAAACCCACCGGCACTCACCTATAAGGTTAGTTTTGTGATCCTGATCGTGTGATGAACGAACCACGCTGTGAACAAAGAAAGTATTCGGAGAAGGATAGAAACAGTGAAGAGCGAGAGAGAAAGTCCCTTGTCGCCAACGAGAGTACCGTCATCCGTTGGTCCCTTTATGAAAAGGAAAAGGGGCAATAGTAAAGTGAAAGGTAGACTGACGATCATTAGGTCAGAAAGTCGCAGGATTTCGGTGGATAAGACCACCTACAACCGATCACTTCAGAAACGTTCGGATAGTGCAGGGTATTTTATGAAATAAAATGTTATTGACCTATTAGGTAAGGTACTGCAAAAATATTGAGCTGGTACAAGTAATGAAGTCTTACAAAATCCTGCTTTCGTTCACAAACTCTGTTTGAAATAAATTGCAAAAGTGGAAAAAACGTGTAGAACTTAAATCAAAACAAGAAATAAACAGTTGCGCTCGCGTTAGTTTACCACAGTTTTCCAATAACTCGGGCGCCAATACTCCGTATTGAAATTTTGCAGCCTAACGTATATGAGTTCACGAGAAATGTTTTTTAGCTCGTGATTTGCATTGAAAAGTTTTTTCAATTACCAGTTTTATTTAACGTCCTGATAAATACAAAAATTCTGATTGGCACATTCAGTTAATGTCGACCTATATCCGCCCATTGCCAGGTAACTTGGTCTACTCTTTTCTATGCTATTCTTCTTCGCTCTTATCTACAGTTTCCCAGCCACCACCGCATTGTCACTCAATCACACATCTGGTCCATCAATCATCACCATGCCTCACTGGATGATAAGAAATTCAATAAGTATTTCCAAGAAAATACAAAACTACTCTAAGTTTAAGCCTGCTCAAACTTATTTTACATTTAATCCGCTCAAAGCTCACGGCCTAAAGTTACGACTTTTAGCTCTCAGGATGTAAGCTGGCTGTAAGTAGGTAGTCGAAGTTTTCTACTGCACAAGTGCACATGCCCCAATTTACATGATCTGTATTAAACATGAAATAATGTTTCATTCACATTAATTTTAGCGATGATGACTTGATTTCAGTGTTGGAGGCCTTTGACCAGCAGTGTTTGTATTAGAATAATACAATTTAAAAAAGACAATAAATTGATTTAAGAAAAACAAAGATTCTCGAGATTCGGGACTCTATAGAAATTCAATTTGAAGGTTCTAATTGGGGAGTGTCTGTTTTGGATTCTTCAAAACGTAGGTTAACAGTGACAGACCCGGCCACTCGTGTTGATTAAGTCCTCGTAACCCATCAAATTGATGACTTGATATCAATCAATGACGGAGGTCTCTGCAGAATATTTACACCCAAAAACTTTCCTTCATCTTTTTAACCATGTTATTCTTGCTACCAGGTGGAGGTGTCATACATGGAGATCTACAACGAGCGCGTGCACGACCTCCTGGACCCGGAGACGTCGCGGCGCTCACTGCGCGTCCGCGAGCACGTCGTGCTCGGGCCCTACGTGGACGGCCTGTCACAGCTCGCTGTCGCCTCCTACGCGGTAGGTACTTAGGAGTTCTTTAGTCACGACCACAAACTTTCGAAAGTGTGTTACTTGCCTAAAGATAAGCAACGCAACAGTTGAACCTGAGGTAATGAAGTTCTCCATAGACAGTGTGATCACTTTCCACCAGAAACTATCATTAAGGATTGACGTAGGATATTACTACTGGCGTTTGATTGCTGTCGCAAACGCAAAAAGTATTTTTTTAAATAAATTACAAAACATGGGGATTTATGTTCGTAATCAATTCATTTATTTTGACAATCAAGTTTTAGAATCAAATAATTCGTCACCTCACGGTGCGTTTACACCACCACAAGCGAAACCCTTTTTTTTTTTTTTTTTTGCGTCAGGAAATGCATTTAGGCATTCCCAAGGCCCTGGGTTCGGGACACCTGGGATATGTGGGACTCGGTACTCCTGGGAAAACAGAGACCCCTACCCACTAAAACCTGACGGTGGTCATCTTCGGCGCAGAGTGGAAGGGACCCGGGATCCCCAACGAGGGAGAGACTCCTCGCAGGACCCTTCGGCGCGCAAGGCCGCCTGGCAGCCAGCCTCGGGAGAAGCAAGCTCAACTCCAGTGCACGATAACACAGACCACTGTGTCCGAAGACACGCGTTACAGTCTTCCTCGGGATCGCAAACCGAAACACACACAGGCCCCCCCGCGTGCGCTTCGCGACCCCAAGGGCCCTTTTAGTCGCCTCTTACGACAGGCAGGGATACCTCGGTAGTATTCTCGTCCCCTAACCGCAGGGAAACCACAAGCGAAACCCTATCCCAACTCATGAAGTTTTCTTCGTCTTTCTCGTTTACACAAAGACAATTTGAGAGAGAGGGGATAGAATTTGCATTCGCGCGCTTGGTGCAAACGCACCGTCAGGTGCTGCGAACCGAAACATCAAATCGTTTTGGAAGTAAAAGGCCGTGAAAGAACCGTTTGTTACGTAGTACACAATACACACGTCGCAGCAAAAAGAGTATCGCTGTACTTGAATTTAATATTAATATTACGGTCGGAACTATGACATAAACCTAGCCACGTGCAAGACGGAATGGCATAAAATGCAATATCAAACTTCACTGGTGTCAGAACTTAAATCTTTTGAGAAATTACGACGTCTCTGAGTGAGACTCATAATAAAACTAGCGGGAACTCTGCCCCTCTTCTACGGATGCTTGCATCTCTTAACTCGGCTTCCAGACTTTAAAATACAAAGGTTGTAAATAGTTTCTACTTAAATTACCTTTCCTTGGATTATCTTTCCTTGAACTTTGCAAACACAAAAGGTCAAGAGTTAATTTAGGTTGTAATTGCGACTCTCATTAAGCTTGATGTTCGCCTGGTTTTAATCTCAGTTGTCTGTTAGAAAAGCTTCAGTTAAATTCTCTAGGACCACTCAATTAATTTAAGCCAGAACTATTTTGGAGCGATATATGTTACGAGAGTGGTAGTAGGTAGATGAACACATAGCTTTGGGAATGGCTGTGAAATGTGTGGAGGTGACAGCGCGAAATTTCATGTAACTGTGGTACAGGTTGGTGGAGAAAATCATGATACTATGATACATTTTCTTGTTATCTAGTCACATGTTTGTAAGGAATATACATAGGTAATTGATGTATTCAGAGATTCCGTGGTTGTCATGACTTGACACCGGGAGGTTAAATTAGATAATATCAATCAAGATGTCGCGATGTGATTGAGATATGACGAAAATGATCGTGGTAATCTGTTGATGCTACTGTGGCTGAATAGTCCAGAATACTTGCCCTGAAATCTCGGTCAAACAAAAAAAGATTCTGATTATGAGAATAATATCCTATTTTATTTAACCAGCTATCACTTCATGCACATAATGGAGCTACCGTACTGCTTCGCACATGGCACGTCTAACTGCTGATGCCAGCCAGCTTCACTAGATAGCAGTCCTCAAAATAAGTAGTCTATTTAAGAAACAAGTCAAATTTTATTTAATAAACTGTAACTGGGGGTCTAGCCAAAAGCAACACGCCACGACGATTTCTACAATAGAAATCGTTCAAATGTATGGGGATGACTTAAGCTGTTGTAGAAATCGTCGTGGCGAGTTCCTCTTGGCTAGACCCCCTGATCTAGTGAAGATGAACACGCCTAAGAAACGTGTGACCAAAAATGACACGCTCAAAGCAACGTAGTACCGTCGTAGTTAATATAAATTCGGTATGAAAACGAAGTGTCCTCTGAAGCAAAGCAATCTAAACGTCAAAGATGTCAGTGTTTGTTAAGAGGGCGCGAAAAGAAATTCTCGTCTCGAAATAAATCTTAAAGTGGCTAAAATAACAATTTTAAACAACAGCCTGTGAATAGGGTGGATTATTTATGAAAGTCTTCAAACAAAGCCATTTAGCGCCTAAACGGCTCGGCCGCGGATAAAATTGCGCTTTTCAAGCGGATTGGCCGTTCGGCAAGCTTCATTATACTGGAAAGACAGGGTTGCCACTGTTGCCAGTTGCCACTCACTATCTACTGTTGCATTAGAACGAGCATTTAAAACGTTTCAACCTGGATACGAATATGAGATAATCCTTACCTAGCATTAGAATATCAGTCTACAATGTTTCATTAAAATCCATTCATGTGATTCGAGCACCACCCACACAAATCCTAAAAATGTTTCTCTTATTCTGTGTAAGGACACGTTCTAATGCAACAGTAGATAGTGAGTGGCAACTGGTAACAGTGGCAACCCTGTCTTGTCACAAGGGTGAAGTTCATATTCCATTACAAACATTTATTCTAAAAAAATGGGTTAACATCGTTTACTGTTTTAACTATACGAGTATGTGTAGGTAAACTTTAATAATCATTATATCCTAGCTCCATTGGACTTTATTGCAGTTTGAGGGTATAACAAAACAATTAGGTACTAAGGCATAATGAACAGCTCATTAAGCCTTAATACCTAATTGTTTTGTTTCTAAAATAATACTTCGACGTGTAAGTTTTTAGTGATCCTAATTGATAAATAAAAATATTTATAAATAGATGTGTTAATGGTGACCCTAACTAAATGAAGACTCATGACTTTAAGGTGCCAATTCGCCTGTCAGTTATCGCTTCGACATCGGTCCTTTTGCTCTGAAAATGTCTAATTTTCATCAAGATTGTACTCGTATCAGCGGTGATCCTGTAAACTTTAATGGCTTAGTGTCATCGTCCTTGACTTGAGAACTTCCTCTATCTTTCTTCTGTAATCTGTGGTCCTCTAGTAAGGAGCGGCATTGTGGTGCAGCTTTTTTTTTTCGGTTTTGTGTTAATTAATTCTGTTGGACCAAATATAGATATTATATATTATAGTATTTCGCTTATTTACACCAAATTTGTGCAATATACCAGAGATTAAACACATTATATACCAATACCTGTATTTGACGGGAGAGCGTCGTGGCCTAGTGGTTCAGCACCCGAACTCAGATCGTGGAACGTGTGGTACCGAGTTCAAATCTGGCCAGAACCACATTCTTTGTGTTCATTGTTAAATATCCGACTTATTCTCCGGTGATGGAAAACATCGATAAAAAACCAAATCAACCCGGATAACGGCGGAAGGCTCACCACCTACCCCGTTGGGTTCTAATAGCATTGGTGAAAAGTGGGCTTCTGAGTGTTTCGTTCACCATGACGACACAGTCACTTGCCTTTGACTACCCCGTTTGGGATAGTCGTGATGGTATGTATGTATGTATTTGACGGCAATCGCAGCGTTGAACGCCTAGCAAGGTGGACTGACGACCGGACAAGCATAGCATAATTTCGATAGACGTTTTTCTTGAAAATCTCACTTAATATAGCTTTCAAAAGATCAGAAATGTATTGATGTCCCCCTTAATCCTAACACAAGCAATATGTGTCTGAAGCGGGATGTCTCATGACACTTATTACTTTGCTGGTAAAACGCTGATGGCTCTGCGAGTGATTCCCAGTGGAATTTGCATTAAGTGCAATAACACTGAAACACTGAGCGCCGTAAACCGCGCGGGATGACGGGACCTGGTGTTGCACGCAGTAGTATAATATATCGGTAGTCTGTCGATACTATCCACAAACGTAAACCTAAATATTTGTCTGTGGTTCTATCCTATTCTGGCAAATCTCAAAAGGTCTGGCGATAGAAAAACTATTGTTGACGAATATTATTGACTGAAAGGCAAAACTAGTTAGAATGTTTTTAATCAGTACCATTGATATTAAGTGTTAAAGAAGTTGATGAATCAAAATAAATAGTGTAGGTACCTACGTAATATTATCCTTATAGTGAAACTATAGATATTTTGAAGCACTAACGTAACCACGCCTCTGGGAAATGCCTATATGTTCCGGAATGAGGATCGGGAACTTTATAACTTATAATATTTCTGGAATTTTGAATTTCAAATGACCTATGTAATTTATTAATTTTTTAATGAAACCCCATTTGTATAAGATTGTATTCACAACGTGATAATATTATAGCGACTGAAATTCGATCCACTTTAAACTTTAGATTGCGCGCTTCAGAGCGTATTATTATCACCGAAGGAATTAGAAATTGTTTTTCATCGAAGCAAAAGTACATGTTACATGTAGTGAACTTCAAAATTGCATGGAATTTATAATGGTCGGTGGTAGAGGTTCCATTTAGTGCCGCCTTCGTTGGTATGGTCATGTCTCACGGAGATCGGCAAACTACGTGGGCAACAAATGTCTGGCCATGCCGCCCCCGCCAGGTACCGGTAGAAGAGGTCGACCCAAGAAGCGGTGGCTCGACGTCGTTAAGGGTGACATGCGTGCCACCAAACTCACCACTGAGGATGCACAAGACCGCGCGAAGTGGGCCAAGAAAATAATAAAGGCGGACCCTGGGACCCCACACACGTGTGGGTTCACAACCGGGATAGACCGCACGGATGAGGACGATGATGGTAGAGGTTCCATTTAAATCGAAACTTTTATCACCGTATTGACGATCTGGCTTTTTTTCCCTTCTCCCACTCTCGCCATTTGGTGTAAATAAACTCTCCGAGACTGAAAAACACATAACGTAGCGCACGTAACGCTAAATAGCAACCCGAATAAAAGCGGTAGGTTCCCCACCTGACATGTAGGGTTCAAATAAGCTCGCCGTAGCGAGTAAACTAGAGTTTGCCGTCAACCATGACGGCCACAGCAATCTTTGACTACCCCACCTGGGATGTGACCTTTACTAATTCACCAATTTGGTAGTTTAAATGTGTCATACCCTTATCGCCCTCTTTGACAGTTAAAAATCATATTTCATTTTATAATAGATGGTGATGATGAAAATACCTTTTATTAATAACGGTTCGATAATCGAACGCTTCAGGTTATACGCCAATAGGTAGTCAACACAAAACGATATGACATTGAAAACCGCTTATAGTCACGATCACAAGTGGACGGCACAGAATTAATATTGCAAATTAAACCGGCCGTCCCAATTCGATACACTTCAGAATAAATTTCTGCTACGGAGTGCTGTACTGCTGTCCCTGCTCGACGAAGCTAAGCGAAGCGAACAAAGCAAAGCGATGTGAACGGAAGCTATGGTGCTACAAAATACCGGCTGATTATTTATAATGTTAGGAAGTGATATGACATTTTCGGTTGGTGATGTACACACTATCTAAGTGAAAATTTAATCTTTTAAACCAACTTTTATTTTGATGTTTTCATACAAAGACACCCAGACATTCATATTTTTCTTATAAAAACCTTGAACATTTAAGCCCCTTTAGAAATACTAAATATATCGTAGGAGGTTTCTACATCACTAAGTTTGTCATATGATTATATTTTCAGAATAAATACTCAACCGGTTTGAGTATTTATTCTGAAAATAAAATCATATGATTGAGTATTAACATCAAAACTGATAATACTTGTAGTCTGAGACAGAGCTTCATACAATGTCCAAGTCGCAGCAGTAGAAATCTTAAAACACACAACATGACCCACATCTTCCGTAGCGGCATAGCGGGCGCACGTCTTGACTATTAGACCAACGAGCCCTTTTTTATTAACGTGGAGAAATTTTCATGAATACTTCGCCACCCGAGAGGGAACGAAATTCTGACATGCTTCTACCGTGTTTTTATTTTATATTGCCCGTCAAGATGACCTCACTCCACCTGATAGAAAGCGGTTGTGAGGTCCAGATATGAGGTAGACAAGCCTCCTCACCTTGAAGGCCTGCAGAAATGCCTTTTCAAGCCCCGCTTGAAGAACCCGGGACTATACGAGGAAAGAAACACATGTGCTGGAAGAGCGTTCCACGTCTGGATGGTACGACAAAGAAACGAGTCACCGAACCTTTTAGTTCGGGCCAACAAATGTTGAATTGTGTGTGGGTTTTACTGAAAACGTTTCCAGTGAAACACGGTCCAGCCGAGCACCCAATACAGGAAAGCAAGCACCTGCAGTAAGCAGGGCATTCCGTCGTCTATACATACTACTAAACAAACTTACAATCTAAACTTATGTTTAACTATGAACAACACATAACAAAACAACAGTTTCAGTTATTAGCAATATTTAAAAATCTACAATGGAAAATAATTATGGCATGGGCCGTGTAGAAGCAGACATAATAATAATGCTGAAATGTACCCATCATACACGTGCTTATATTTTTAAATGTGTATACCAGTACTACGAGTACCTTTCGCTATTAGGTATTCAGTCTGTGCTCGTAGGACAGCGACTAAACATTTATTATTCCTGAGTGCCGTTTCAACTCATTTGGCGTTCATTGTCGCCGAAATCCACTCAAAATATATTTTAGCATTTGAATGTAACACTCATTGCTATACACGTTTACCCTTATTTTCAATAGAAAGAGCCTACAGTCATGTCATGCTCCAATTTATTTCAATTGCGCATATATTTTGCAGGCAACCCGAAGTAATTTGCTTTTTCAAAAGATTCTTCTTCATCTTGTAAGTACTGTACGTAAAGGATTAAATAATATAGTGTAGATGGCTTTTACCTCCTTGCAAAGTATCAAATATATAAACATGAGGCAACATTAGACTAAGTAATATGGAAATCAACTAAGTGTCCATCCTGTTCGTTAAACAGATATTAATGTTGTGCTGGTGCAGAAATCAAACCAATCACCCTTTGTGCAGCTGAAATAGTTGAAAATAAATGCACTTATGGCATATCATCCAATCTTATTCATTACTTTTTATTAATTAATCGTATTAGTCTGTACTATTATAGCTGTCCGTCTGCGGGTTCGCCGGGGTAGACTATTTTTCCCATTGAAATTTAGCCTAAACATAGCCTTTGTTACTCGCAGTTAATGAAGCTTTACGTTAGTGAGTGAATTTTTAAAATCGATCCAGTAATTTCAGAGCCTATTCAACGGAAACAAACAAATCTTTCCTCTATTCCTCGAAAATATTACTAAATGTATAGATGCGTTTTATTTTCGAAGTTCAGTCACCGCTTCAGCTGCTGTTTAATTACATTTGCAAATGTCGCCAGCGCTTACACTAAAAGTCACAACATATCATTAGTAAAACCAGTGTGATCAAATACTGACTCGAGTTCTCATGAAAATAATAGAAATTATATATAATCGATCTACTCGTACCTAATGGAACTCTTGAGACATAATGTCAACATAATGCGACTACGGCGTGGGCGTCTCAACTAAAAATATTTTGGGCTCGGCCAGAAAAAGTCATCAAGGTGTTCCAACCTCACATTTCCCGCTACACTTTTCGGCGCCATTAATATTCTTTTCCTCCTCAATAAACATAAATCATGACGTTTCAGACGCGCCCTTGCTGAGAACTAAAGCTACGATACGCTTTGTTCCAGCCTTTATAGGTTTAATATTGTACGTGTATTAGGTATACAGTATTCAGGCTTTAGCTTGATACTATGTGGGGAAGCTTTGTTTAATTTTGTTTCCCGAGTTACGTAATGTGCGGCGTACGGAGTGGAAACCATATTGCTACTATTATTACAGATTTATGAAAATGCTAATGAATTTAGGTGGTACTTCAAGGTTCTATTTTTGGTTTTGAAGTTGGACTAGCTTAACACGTCTTCAGTCAACATAGTAGACACAATAGAAATAACAATACAATTTGCCGCATTTGGTGCATCTACTGACGAGGTGTTATGTTTAACGTATAATAAGAAATAAGACCGAAAGTAGACATTATGTACAGTATCGGTCAGATATCATATATTTGAATAACAATTAAGCACAATTTTTTTAAGAAAAGTTTTAATTTTGACAACTTTGACCCGAAGTTTCTTTGCCTAAGAACAATCGCGGTAACTGGACGACAAAGGCGAGTAGATTCTGTGAAAATTGTTTGATTATTCACCGTTCAAATTCCAAAGCAAACCTAAACGATAATTAAATTAGTAAGGGTTGGTCCATTACCACCAATTGAATTAGATATTCGTCTCAATTTTGTAGACTGAGATCTGTGTTTGCTTTCCACTAAAAGGTTATCTAATTGACATAAATATCTTAATCAAACCTCGAGTGTGTGGAGAAAGGGATGACAGCCTTTAGTAACCAAAGTGAATTAGTTTCCGGAAACACTATACGGAAAATTGGCTTAAATGCGGAAAGCCGAGACTCTTCGGATCGGATCGGAATCGGTTTATCTGATTGATAGTGGTGATACATGACGTCACGTTTATCGGATGTTGTGACCCGACTGTTTTGGGTGTAGGGTGACCTGCCATTTGTTCTTACTAATCACTTTATAATAGTTATTAATCAGTGAAGATCTAAAAACCGTAGTAGTTAAATGATTTGCAACTGAGATGATGGGTTGGAGAGTTTGAGACACGTATGGCTAGGTTTTGGGTGACAATAGCCTTGAATGATGTAGGTAGATAATCCATTTGTAGTTTTATTTCTTTTAAGTTTGTAAGAAACACGTCGTGTAGTAGCACCATGTTTAAACACCAGTTACGTTTTTAACATTTTCTGATTAGAGGTTGCGAACCTCATACCGGACTTACGTCGGTCCTTAATTTTTTTGATGTATTATTCAATTTATAGACATGCGTTTTACCAGTATTTGGATATTAACCTAACCTTACAACACACAAAAATATTTTGGATGCGGCTTTCGAAGGCAAGTGGTTCGTTAAGAAGCCATTGTGCTGCATGACTTCACTTAGCATATCTGAACCTAATCCATTCGTTATGGTTAGACCATGTTGCAGCTACTTAGGGCAGCAAAACATATTGCACGCAACATGTTTTTTTTAAATTATTGTATCCAATTTTTTTTTGAAAATGCGTGATTGGTAAGGTGTATTAGTAACAATCTGAAAGGGTAAAAACTTATTTCTTATATAAAAGAAGATTACTCAAAAAGTGAAATAGGGAGACCAAGTTCCTACTCTGTACATTTATATTATGACTGTTTTATGTTTAGATCCGACCGTAGAAGCTTCATGATAATTTGAGAATATCGTAGTTCCATTCGTTAGGTAGGAAATTCTTATTTTTTTTAAGTTTGTGTGTAAAGTAAAAGAATTCATATTAACACTAGCTTTCCGCCCGCGGCTTCGCTCGCGTTATCGTTATATATCATGGCCAAATTACATAAAATCTTTACAAATTGTAGCCTATGTATTATTTGATGTATGAGCTGTATTACTGTAAAGTTTCATCTAAATCCGTCCGGTAGTTTTTGCCTGAAAGAGTAACAAACCTACATACACCCTCACATCCTCACAAACTTTCGCATTTATTATATTAGTAGGATTTTAAGCGATCACTCGCGGACGTACCTGACGAAGGTCGCAAAGGCCACATGCCGCCTGCTGGACACTTTGAAACAGCATAAGGCTTCAAAATTATGATCATTAAATGCCTCTAGTAGAGAAATGTCGATATTTTTCACCGCTGCGGGTCGCTAGTTCCCTCTGATTATGACTTTTTTTATACCAAATAAAAAAATACTAGAATTGCATTTTTAGTTCCAAAACAGCCACTTGGCTTGTGCACTGCCGTACTCCCAGCCTGAGGTAGCGAATCACTAATCTTGTTACGCTAATGGATGAAGTGGATTGAATACTCTGAACAAAACAGTTTGTACTTAACTAAATTGAAGGACTCGAGCATAGGAATTATTGGGTTTTGCTAACTTTTTTTATGATTCAGCACTTACCAACAGTTATTCTTCAAAGATACACTGAAATAACACGGATACTGCGACTTTCATCCCCTTAGATGTGTAGTGTTCACCGCATATCCCAAGTATCAAAAATGCTTGTTTGTTAAAATATTTAATTAAAACAAAGAGTGTGGTAAAGATAGTTCATTCTCTAACTGATTGCTTCTCCTCCGTGTTCACGCACACATGCAAAGAATATAGGAGAAAGAAAACTTTCTATTCACCATGGGTACTTCAGTAATCACCGCAATGGTTTACATTTACACTTCGACCACTTCACTATCGTTCATCTTGCTCAGCTAAACAGGGTGGATAATGCAGGAGTAATTATACTTTTGGTGCTGAACGTGTCCTAGGCTGCGAAAGCCGTTTACCAAGCTTGCTTGCCAACGTGAAAAAAAAGGTAGCTGATAATCCTGCCCTGCCTAAACTCCTTGGAAGGCTTCGGCTATCCTTGAACTTATCGCATCGCTCGTTCAATCTCTTAATGCGATCTAGATATTTCGGGAATATAGCCTGTTCGGCAGTGAACGTATTATTTAATGCTTAGCTATTTTAGATCATGTCATTGACGTGTTATTATAATCTGGCGCGGATCTGTTTACATTTTAAATGGGTTTTTGTCGCATTAGTATGTATGTAAGTAAATGCCTTTTTTTTGGGAACAGGCCTAGTTATGGTCGTAAAGTGGTGCTTATGAGTACAGTCCATTTATTTATTGGAATTAACAGCCTGTTCCAAGTATCTTACTTCTTACTTAATATTATAAATGCGAAAGTTTGGTAGGATGTTGTATGTATGTTTGTTACTCTTTCACGCAATAACTACTGAACGGATTTGGATGAAACTTTACAGTAATACAGCAGTAATACAGTAATAATATATAATATCAGAAAAACACATGGGCTACAATTTATAAAGATTTCATGTAATTTGGCCCATATATATAACGAAAACGCGGGCGAAGCCGCGGGCAGAAAGCTTGATTTTTTTAAGTTTAAAAATATAAGGCCATTTGACCACAATCTTGCTGGTAGATGGCGATGGTTTTGTGAGCTCTACACATCTTTTATGCAAAAGTATATTCTCTTGCCTCGAAGATACCCAAGAAGAAGCGGTTTAGAAGTATTTATGACTGGCAGCGAGATCCACACTAGAAGTTTTATTACTATCGGAAGCACATTATTGTCAAAATATTCATTTAGAAGTATAGTTACTTCTATAGTTGTAATTTTGCAGCAAATATTATATTGCTTGTTGATCCGATCCGATATAATTGGCCGTAGAGCAGAGGCGATGATTCCCTTTAATTCCGCCCAAGCAAGCTCGCCTTATTGGGGAAACAATCATTTGTTCCATTTACCCGTCTTTAAGCTCGGGATCGCGAAGAAAATGAAATTGAGTTCAACTCTTGGCGTTTGTTTTGATTAGGGCTGTTATACGAAAAATGGTGCTGTCAATTAGAATTGATTTCGAGAGAGAATTAGTTATTTGCTATGGGTATTTTACTATCTGTTTATAGGTATATTAAACTTACTTTTTAAAATACTTATGAACACAATACAAGAATACCTCTTAATAAAAAACCGTCAACCTTTTAGTAGTAACCAAAAAAATGCCTGAAATAGCGCTACCAAATGTGGCGTTACAGCGCCGTAGCGCGTACAAATTACTACGACGAAACTACTACTCGCAGAAAGGGGTCATGGTAAAGTTCCTTAGTTTAGCTTGTTTATTGCCAAATATTCATGATAAATAGAATTTTAAATTGGGGAAGCATTCAGAGTCAAAAAAAGCTTGTTCTTCTGCTGAACTAGGAGTTTTCTGGTTTGGATCCTTTTTATTGGATGAAATCATGATTTGAGTCTTTTTGGGGGTCAAAATCGAAGTCTCTCATCATAAGAATGCCTAGAAAAACAATACGTTCATATTTGTCTGTACATACCGAAAGGTTCACATCTCTTCATTAGCAGAAAGGCGGTGAAACGAGGCCGCACATCTACGAGATTGGGAACACCCGAACAACGTCTTTGCATTCCGGGGCTCACTCCCTGAGCCGAAAGAAGCTAGCGATGATTGTGCAGGAGAATTCTTGTCGACACTATGAATATGGAAGTAATAAACAAATTGGAACAACTTATTTATTTATTTTTATTTATTAATTAGAACAATGAACATACAGTTAACAATGCCCTGTAAAACTGTAGGTACTAACAGTTTACTTACACCAAGATGGTCTCACCACATAATAAGGTTGGCAAAATTAAAACATATTTTAGTATTTTGGATACACTCTTTAATAGTTAATAACAAGAAAAATGATGACTTACAGTACAGCTTACAGACAGTCTTCTCTTTGAATGGGTGGCCGAGTCACGTTATGTTTTTTTTTTTTTTACATTTTCTTTATATCTATGTTTTACTAGTTATTTTACTGTACTGGTTTGAAAATAATAGTCAAACATGCTAACATAAATAAAAAATACCAATACCTAAATTTTCATTTGCAAAGGTATGTAGGTACTTCAAAACTTAGAGTAGGTTGCTCGTATTTCGGCTAAATCGGGTTGAGTTGCGTTAGCCAGTTATGGAAATCCGCCAGAATGTTCCGAAACCTTCGAATGGAATTGATTGAGAGGGGTTATGCTTGTATAAAAAGGCCTAATTTAAATTTATCCCGACCCTTCCGGTCAATAAAAATAACGAAGGAAACAAAAGAGATGAAGCAAATATTTTCCGGATTGAATTCTGTAGGTATCCATCCAGTGGTAATTGTGTACTGAACCCGGAGTACTCTCAGGTCTCGATGGAAGTTCGATTGGTTTATTTTTCTGTTTCGAATTGTTATATCGAGATCTAAAATCAATTTTAGCTTTGGCAAAAAATGCTTTGAATATGTTTATTGTATCGGATTGATGTGGCTTCCATTTCGAGCGAGGGTTGATATTCATATTATTTTGTTGCTAGCGACCTGCCCCAGATTCGCAGTGCATAAATAAATAAATATGGGCCAGACAACACACCTCTTGTAATGGTATCGAGATAGGGATTAATATACCTGTGTTACGAGGTACCACACAAGGAACTAAGCCAGGGGCGTCTCCCAACACACCCAGACCAAAGTCAATTTAGAAAAGATCGTTCCTGAATTGAGCCGACCGCGAATCAAACCCGGGACACTACGGAAATCGAGGCGAGAAACCGTGCTACAGCGCACTACGCCAATCGTCATACAGGATATAATAATCCTTTAGGAATTAATAGTAACTTAGATAAAATTCCTTTTCATCCATTTTTTATTTTTAAAGATTTAATTGGATTCGTTATTTTATTATTTTTATTAATTTATTTGTATAGTCATTCTCATTATGTTTGTATACCTACAGTATATTTATCCAGCTATATTGTTAGAGTGTTTAAGTCAATTATTAATTATTAATTACCTATATTTTTTTCTTGTAATGATTTGACGATTAAAAAGTACTTGCTACAGGTCTATTTAAATGAAGATATTTTTTGTTAATTTGTTTGTTTTCACAGCTAGTGCGAAACACTACCGTAATAAGCTGAGCTGTCTTGGCCATGAACACGATTACCACGCGCGGCGGCGGCACGAAAATCGCCGTTCTGCCCTGAGTTATATTTCACTGTACAATATGGAGATTATGTATTCGATCTTGCCAAGTGGTACATTTTTTGTACATATGAACCCCTAGCATGTTGCGAATTAACTCCTCTTCTATATTTTTTATCATTTAAAACTACATCTTTATCCATTTCATGACAATCAATAATATCACTGGACATTATCCCTGGACATTATTCCACACAGCGCCATCTAGCCCCAAAGTAAGCTAATTAAAGCTTGTGTTATGGGATACTAGACAACGGATAAACATACTTAAATACATTTTCTTTTGTAAATACATACTTATTATACATAGGAGACACCCAGACCAGTGCAAACAGACATGTTCATGCACACAAATGTTTGTACTGTGCGGGGATCGAACCCGCGACCTCTGGTGTAGTAGCCAACTTCTTAACCATTACACCAAGTCGGTCGTCAATCAAGAGCACAACTGCAAGTGTTGTCAGTGCAACATCACTTTAGCTCAATTACGATAATGTGCTACGTAATGATTAAACGAATGTTACCCTGAAACTCAAAGGTAATTTAATAGTTTCCGTTAGTTTGGAGTCCGCGTCCGGGTGAAGTTTTCATCGAATGAAGGTAAACTTAATTTCGCCTTGGCAACTCGCAAGTGACGCGAAGTTGGCCGAACACCTCTCATAGACGCGAAGTTGGCCAAACAGCCCTTGAAATCGGCCTCGTAACAATATTGGATTAAGTTTGTTTACGTATCGTGCGATATAAATGTGAAATATTGATTATAAAATATAATTGTGTGAAGTTATTGCGAAGCTTCCTGTTACGATGTTTTATAAACAAACAGCAAAAAATATTTTATTTTTTCATAGAGCTGTCACACCTGCCACTTTCAAATCGTCAAATGTACTAAACAAAACACGACGTGAATGTTATAGCTGGTGATAGGAATAAATACGCCCAGTGATTATATTATTATTTTATTGTACTACCTAGTTAATACCTATTATTAATATGATTTATATTTTCAGTAAAGATTTTTAATATACAAAATAAATGAAATCTTTATTAACAGAGGAAAATAATGTAATTATATTATAATACTATCCATGCATACCCCAAAATATTTAACAGAAAATTTAAATCTCTTAAAAATTACTCATTTCTAACAGTTTGTACTATAACAAGATTTTCATATAAATTGCGTTAAACCATGTTTGAAATAATGGAACTTTAGGGTCTAATCGGCTTGATAGCATTTATTTTGGATAAATTACCTATGGGCTCTACCTTTCCCAGAGTAAAGCCTTTTTCCTTGTATACGCCCACTTACCCCTAGCGTTCATTAGGCATTCGGCAGGCGTGACCAGCCGGACCGAATCCGAAAGGTTTAATACTGATTTAGATTAATGTATCTGATACACAAATGGGCAAATTGTGTTAGACCACAAAAGCTAAAGTGAAGACTCTTTTAGTTATCATAATTTTTAGCGTTCAGAAAAACAAACTAACTATTAAACCCAATATTGGTTAGTGAATCTTTCTACTGAGTAGGATCCAAAATATCGGAGTTGGAAAGTATTAACTTAGTGAAATGTACGTATTAGTCTTCCGATGTCCATAGCACACGTTGAGCTCAGTTCGTGGTCTGATAATCTTGGTATACATACTTAATATTTATATGAATTACTTCTTATAAAATAAGTTCTTGTAAACACATATCTTTATTAAAAACACATGTTTTGTCCATAGGATATTGACAACCTAATGACGGAAGGCAACAAATCGCGAACGGTCGCGGCGACGAACATGAACAGCGAGTCGTCGCGGTCGCACGCAGTGTTCAGCGTTGTGCTCACGCAAACGCTGACGGACGCCGCGACCGGCGTCTCCGGCGAGAAGGTCGCGAGACTGTCGCTGGTAGATCTGGCGGGGTCCGAGCGAGCTGTCAAGACCGGCGCGGTCGGGGACAGGCTGAAAGAAGGGTCTAATATCAACAAGTAAGCGATAATAACTGCGTTGTTTCTGGCTATGGCAAATCTATTTTGCATTGCAGCCGCACAGGACCACGGGCTCCTCCTCGTCTCGGCTGTTAACCATATCATAACCGTTCTATTCTTAGCCCACGGGCCAGCCTGGTTCTTTGCGCTGCAGGACTTAAACCGACGGGACCACACGGGATGAAAGTGATACACGCCTCAACAGTCTTATCAATTTACAGATCCCTGACGACCCTCGGGCTGGTGATATCAAAGCTAGCAGACCAGTCGTCAGGCAAGCCCAACAAAGACAAATTCGTGCCCTACAGAGACTCCGTACTCACTTGGCTGCTCAAAGACAACCTTGGAGGGAACAGCAAGACTGTTATGGTAAATACATTTATTTTTCTTGTTTTGAGTCCCAGTCAATTCTAAGGACATGGCCTCAACCTCTGTAATAACAGTTTTCCATGAGTTTTACTTGCACAAGACTGCGTATTTCATCATCATTCGACTCATGTTCTGATACTACAATTTTTTTTTCTCTGGTTGTAACAAGCATATTTTTACCTCCCACCAGGTGGCAACGGTATCACCAGCTGCTGACAACTACGAGGAAACCCTTTCGACCTTGCGATACGCGGACAGAGCGAAACGCATTGTGAACCACGCCGTCGTCAACGAGGATCCCAACGCGCGGATCATTCGAGAACTCCGGCAGGAGGTGGAGGCGCTCAAGGAGATGCTCAAATATGCCACGGTAAGACATTTTTTATGACGTTACTCGGATTGGCAACGGTGATCCCAGTGGCAGAAAACGTATGATAAAAAAATATATAAGTTTGACACAACAGGGTACCTACTACCTACTCACTAACGCAATGTACGTAGTTTCGGGCAAATTAACATAGTCCTAATTGGTATGAAAACGAAGATTATTTTAAAAACGTCATGTATTTTTGACGACACGATTGGCGTAGTGTGCTGTAGCACGGTTTCTCGCCTCGATTTCCGTAGTGTCCCGGGTCGATTCCCGGTCGGGTCAATTCAGGAAACGATCTTTTCTGAATTGACTCGGGTCTGGGTGTGCTGGGAGACGCCCCTAGCTTATTTCCTTGTGTGGTACCTTGTAACACAGGGATTTAATAATCCCTACTTCGAGACCATTACAAGAGGTGTGTTGTCTGGCGCATATTTATTTATTTATTTATTTTATTTATATATTTTTGTACTCCTAAATATGATATTTAGCATACACAAGTAGGTAAATATACAAGATAATTATATTGTTGTAGGTTTTTTTGTCACTTGTGAGTACGCCCCTGGTTCGATCAGCTTCTTGTTTAGATGCAAATTCTCTCACCTTAAGGTAAACCAATAACACTTTTAGCCTTTAAGAATTATGACGAATAATGAAAATAAATATCAAAATAAAGTAGCAATAAATGATTAATTCCAAAAAATGTGACACATATCAAACTACACACAAAAAACTCTCAAACCAATTAAGATAACTTTTTCGCAAGTTGATAGGTTTAAATAATACTCTTAATCGAGGTTAGTTCACGACTATTCTGCAGTATTTAAATAATATTTACAAGTGAAATTGGAAACCACCGCGTTACAATTTGAAGGCTATGGGAATTCTAATACCTTATCCATAATGTGGATCACTCCACGAATCCATCATCCGTGGCTGGTAATCGTAGTCGAAGGTTCGGGCATTTAGGAGATGAATGGTGCGTGAGTAATTCATTGGAAATTACCTTTTTGCGTACTTACGCGTACGGTATAAACGTTCTTCGTGAAAACGTACGATTACATTTAGGTGTCAGCTTTTCGCCAACGGCTTCACCCGCTAAAAAATAGTCTAAATATAAAAAGGTAGTCTATGTTACTCGCTGGTAATGTAAATACACACAACAACATGGTCTAGAGATATATAAAACTTTTTAAATAACTTAAAAAGTACTGGCCCTACAATAAAACTATTAATGGCAGATTATAAAAACATTATGAAGTTCCTTTTTTAAATTCGAATTTGTTATAAAAGGTTTTGTTTTAAGATGAAATTCGCATTTATTGAATTTCTTCCAAAGAAGTAAATCTTCACGAACTTCTAACTTGATTAAAACTCTATAAATTTCTATAAATCTTTGTCAAACGCATCTCCGGTGTTAATTTAATCATGCCACGTAGACACTTGACCAGGAACGAAATGTTAAGAGCAGTGGGCATGATTCAAGCTGGCGCTACCCAAATTGCGGTTTCTGAAGCCATGAGGACCAGTCAGAGAGTTATATCCAGGCTTTGGTCACGTTATCGTGTCACGGGGGAAGTGGTGGAACGGCACCGAGGACCTCAACGCATTACAACACATGTACAGGACCGATTCATAGTAAATGCTGCACGAAGTCAACCAAAGGTAACGGCGATGCAATTGGTTCAAAGGCTACAGAGAGAGTATGGTTTGCTGGTAAGCGGTCAAACTTTGAGAAGACGACTACATGAAGTCAACCTACGTGCTCGTAGGCCACTTCGGGTACCAGCGCTAAGGAGAGGCAATCGAGGAATAAGATTACAATGGTCCATTCTCAATGGTCACTTGTGGTTTTCACTATTGAATCCAGGTTTGGATTTCATCCTGATTCGCGAAGAGTACGCGTTTGGAGAGGACCTGGACGTTGGAATCGACTCCAGCACCCACAACAAGTTCATGCATATCAAGGATACAAGGCAATATGACTGCTCTAAAATACCGAGATGAGGTGCTAGACCCTGTAATCTTGCCCCACAGACAGCAAATGGGACAAAATTTCCAGCTAATGCACGACAATGCCCGTCCACATACGGCGCGTATCGTTACAAGTTGGTTGCAACAGCATGATATCCAAGCTTTAGACTGGCCTGCACAATCCCCTGACTTAAATCCTATTGAGCATGCCTGGGATATGCTTCAGAGAAGAGCTCTTAAGAATTTCCCTGAAGATATTGTTCATGAAAACCAGCTTTTCTTGCATCTTAGCAGGACTTGGGACAGTATTCCACAACAGGATATTGACACCCTTGTTTTGAGTATGTAGAACCGCTGCAGATGTGTCAAGAGAGTCTTAGGTGGATCCACGGATTATTAATTTTAAGGGTCTTCTCAGTATAAGATCAACTTCCGATGCGGTGGTAGAGTCACATTATGTTTGTATATAGTGTATTTATGTATTCATATTATTATAGTATTTAAGTCTATTACTAAGTATATATTGTTTTTCTTGTAATGACGATTTGAAGGTACTTGTTACAGGTCTATTTAAATAAAGATATTTTTTGTTTTTTTGTTTGCTAAGTTTTCAACAATTTTTATTAAAAAAATAGATGTTTGGTTTAGGTTTTGATGTTTCAAAAATAAAGTTAAGATTGAAATTTTGTCTGAGTTTTTCCTCTTCTTCCAAGTTTTTTTTAAATTTAACTTTATCTAAAAGTTTATTCATCAGATTATATAGGCTATTAAACAAGGTTTATTTTAATGTGTAGGTGTCTTAACAAAATGTTAATAGAATTTTAGTTATTTAGGTTTAATTGAAATATCCCTAGACCATGTTGATGTGTGTATAAATAAATATGCGCCAGACAACACATCTCTTGTAATGGTCTCGAAGTAAGGATTAATATCCCTGTGTTACGTTACGAGGTACCACACAAGGAAATCAGCCAGGGGCGTCTCCCAGCACACCCAGACCCGACTCAATTCAGAAAAGATCGTTTCCTGAATTGACCCGACCGGGAATCGAACCCGGGACACTAAGGAAATCGAGGCGAGAAACCGTGCTACAGCGCACTACGCCAATCGTGTCGTCAAAATGTAGCTTCTTTATATTGGTGAAATAATTGTTAAAATCTGATCAATCGTTTCCGAGTTTATTTATTACTAGCTTTCCGTCTACGGCTTCATCAAACAAAATTTGAGCAGTTTTTTTTCCTAACGAAGTTTTATACAAACAAACTATAAACCCCAAACACAACCCATTAAAGAGCAAAATAACTAAATTTAAAACTCCTAGCACTTGTAGTTTCTGAAATTTCGTGCTGATTACGTGACAACCTCTCGCTTTTATAAATTTTAATATTTTTCCGTGCGTATTCTTAAAATTCACGATATTTCAAAATATATTAATCCAATTAATGTGTTGTTAAATTTATCCTCGTAAAATTCTCTTGATGATGAAATAACTTCTTAAAATAAGGATTGATATGCTTGTGTAGTAATAATTCTCGAAATCTACCTTTTAATTTACATGATTTTTTAACACAGCACATTTTATAGCTACTTATTTATAAAATATAAATGAATTGTGTCGCGGACTTTTTTATGGATCTACTAAAACCCTATATTTTTGTAGTACATTGTATGCACGTATAATAAACAGTGGGGCCAGCGCACGCACGAAAAGATTTTCGATAGCGCTTTTTTTTCCCGGATTACTTTATAAGTGTTGATTGATCTGGCTGAAAACGAATTATTTCAAAACAAATACATGCCTTTAGCAATCAGGGATAATGTAGCTTTCTAACATTGAAATAATTTTTGAAATCGGTTCCGTAGTTGCGACGATTACCTGTCCCAAACGTACTACTCACAAACTTACAAACGCTTACCTCTTCATAACATTAGTATAGACAACGAAAACAAAAGTAAACGTTTTATAATATTGTAGTAGATTGATACATTTCATGTTTAACTTTAAATTATGAGCGTTCCATCAATAAACTTAAACGTTAACGGGTTAACCATCTATGTATGAAACGCTGTAAATAAACCATCTGACGTCACAATAAGCGCCAAAAAAGTGGCACACTTAGTTTTCATACAAACGGAACGCCTTGCTGTGTCTTTTTAGATGTACTCGTAGAAACATATATATTTTCCTTAAGTTAAGTAGTCGGCAGGTTATTTACTACAGATATTGTGTTGTTTCCAGGGTTCTCCCGTGGGTGAAGATGTCCACGAACAGCTGGCGCAGAGCGAGCATCTCATGAAGGAGATGTCCAGGACGTGGGAGGAAAAACTTGTGGAAACTGGTATGATGGATGCTACACTGCATTGCAATGCTTTTGTCCGCTTTTAATACTTACGAGAATGGATAGCTTGTAAAAAAACGCAACTATCATATCAAATCTCTGCTTACAAAACAATTCAGAGTTTAAAATCAAATATAATTAATGACATATTTCTAAATAAGATGGTTGAAAATTGTATGAAAAAAATGTCTGGTGAAATGAAAATAAAGTAATAATAATAATATCTCGCCGTCCTGGCGAGTCTATTCGCCATGTTATTTCCGGTTGTTCTCACCTTGCTAACGGAGAGTACTTGCACAGGCACAACCTAGTAGCCAAGATCATCCACCAGCAACTTGCTCTTCGGTATGGCCTTGTCGAGTCGGAGGTACCGTACTATAAGTACGCACCGGTACCAGTTCTCGAAAATTGTCGTGCATTGCTCTATTGGGATCGCTCTATCATCACGGACAGAACTATTGTAGCCAATAAGCCTGATATCTTGCTGGTAGACCGATCCCAACGCCAGGCAGTGCTCGTCGAGATCACCATTCCACATGACGATAACCTCGTAAAAGCTGAGAAGAACAAACTTAGCAAGTACCTTGACTTGGCTCACGAGGTGACCGCCATGTGGAATGTTGATTCGACGATCATTGTCCCGATAGTCGTATCGGCAAACGGCTTAATAGGGAAAAGCCTCGACCAACACCTTGAGAGGCTCTCGCTCAGCGGTTGGGTCAAGGGTCAGATGCAGAAGGCGGTGCTCCTGGATACGACTCGCATTGTCAGGAGGTTCCTCTCTTTGCAGCCCTAACCACCGGTAGTCTGGGCCTTGCCTGCCCTGCTGCCGGCGGCACCCTAGGTTAAGGTTTTTATAGTATTTTTATAATTCATTGTTTTCATAACTTTAATTTAAGCTTAGGTTTTATAATTGTAATTATGTATTTTGTTTTTATAATTATAATTCATAAGTTGTTTTATTGTTGTAAATCTTTGTTTTATAGAAATACTGTACGAATTTTATACTTAAGTTATGATGAATAAAGAGAATAATATCTGGGACAATTTACACCAAGATCACCTGACCCCAAACTAAGCAGAGCTTGTACTATGGGCGTCAGAGACTGATAAACATACTTATATATTTCTAAATACATATTTAAATAGATAATAACACCCAGACACACAACAAACACAAATGTTCGTCATATAAATGTTTGTCATGGGTGGGGATCGAATCCACGACCTCCGGCGCTAAAGGCAGGATCGCTGCCATTGCGCCAACAGGCCAGTTAAATTGAAGAAATGATTTATGCATGAAACAATTAGTCCCTGAACCTTTTACCCCTGTAGAAAATCCTTTTGAGAATCACGCTCCCCTAAGGGTTGCATTTTTTATGATGTGAATTTACCCAGCTGCTTTCTCGTTCTGGTACCTCTTGTAAGTGATGAACAATTATTATTTATTCAACTACAGTGACCGTGGATTTATATTACTTACTGAAAATCTAATTAAACACTTGCTGTTGAGAAGAAATATTTTGAAAGTGGTTAAAAAATATATCTGGGACAATTTACACCAAGATCATCTGACACCAAACTAAGCAGAGCTTGTACAGTCAACAGCAGAAGTGAAGATTGATGATTTTACAAAAACTCATTATTTTTAAATATTGAGAATATAAATGAGATAGTTCATTCATTATAATGTTTATATGCTGCGTGTGATAATTTTTTTACGTAGTTTACATTAATAAAAACAAATTGGAAGTTTGTTCAATCATCATCACATTTATGTGACGAACATTTGTGTTTGTTGTGTTTCTGGGTGTTATTATCTATTTAAGTATGTATTTAGAAATATTTAAGTATGTTCATCAGTCTCTGACGCCCATAATACAAGCTCTGCTTAGTTTGGGGTCAGATGATCTTGGTTTGAATTGTCCTAGATATTTATTTATCATTTACTTTTGCTGTTGACGCCCATAGTACAGACTATGGGCGTCAGAGACTGATAAACATTTCTAAATACATACTTTAATAGATAATGAAACCCAGGCACACAACAAACACATTTTTTTTAAATGAATAATTTCAGGCAATTCAACTTTTTTTTGTAGAAAAAAGAATATTGGCTTGTTGTCGAGCTGTTTTTGATTCATTTTCGCAAATTAGTTTCTTTTTAAAAATCTTAACGCTTTGTTGCCAAATAAAACATTGCCAGACACCGTATTGGATACTAAAATTAATTAATAAACAAAACGTTATTCCGAAACAAGTCTGAAATTCACTAAATAAGGTCACTTATTCCAGGCCGAATACAAAGTGAAAGACAGCATGCATTGGAGAAGATGGGCATCAGCGTGCAGGCTAGTGGCATCAAAGTGGAGAAGAACAAATACTATCTGGTGAACCTCAACGCGGACCCTTCGCTAAACGAACTGTTGGTGTACTACTTGAAGGTATTATTGTTATTTAAATCGAATTCTAAACCCCGCCGTAAAGATTTCTGCTTCACCTAGTGGTTGACTGGTAGAGAATGCCTTTAGGCATTAAGTCCGCCAATTGTACGTTTCTTTGTGCAATAAAGATTAAATAAATAAATAAATAATTCTCGAGGCCTGCGCAGACGACAGGACTTTTCTCCGCGGCGGAGAAAAAAGTACGCTCCGTGAATAAAATTTCCTCCGCGGATTTACCGCGGACTCAACGCAGACTGAGTAAGATCATTTGTTGTTCGAGATTATTTAAATATTCTGAGATTAAGTTGTACTGTAATTTACATGAAGTTAAATATGAAAAGGAGACGTTTTAAATGAGAATACTGGGTCCAACCCTTTATTTCGAACCGGTTAATAAAGCGGACTAAAGTGCGCCGTGTGTGTTGACTGCTCATAGTTCGTTCGTTCTATTTTTTTCGCGGACACCCGGGTGCTTTAATCCGCTACGCTCCGTGGGCGTCCGCGGTGTTTCGACAGACTTTTTGTTCGGCGTACTTTTAATTGTCTAAGGGATCTATTTTGACGGACAAAAAAGTACGCTGCGACTAATCCCTCGTCTGCGCAGGCCTTTAGTTTCGAGATATACCAGAACTGTGTTTCTTGGCGTTAGTATGTAACCTAATGAAAATGGTGGAGAACTAAGAAACTGATTACTACACTTGTGCCGTTTCATCATTCATCGCTTGTAATAATGGCGACTCGCTTAGTGATGCGAGTCTGTCTTCACGACCAGTATGCCAGCAATATGGTTATTATGCCAATAGGTAATTAACTAGCATCGATTACTTCTGCAATCGATTCGCCAACAATGTTCACATGTGACTTTGATGCAATGACTCGACGTGAATGTTTTGCATATTATGCAAGGCAAAAGCTTTTGTTATTGGACATTGGACACATTTTATGTTATCTAACTGACGATAATTTTGTTAGCGTATTGGATATTTGCGATAAAAGATTATCAAATATTTTGCCAAAATTCACTTTTGCCAAGAATCCTATTTCAAGCATTACTTAGCTAAACAAAGATTTGAATGAATTCAATCTATCCCTTGGTTCGTTCCCCATATTTTGTCAACCACTCTTATACTTTTGAAACACTCTTAACGATTTGGTGTCATTTCCGTGGTGAATCCCTTGCTTAGTGACCTCTGCTCTACCTCTTTTGCCATCCTTTAAGGCAAAAAAGGGCTTTCCTGTGGCTGCCTGCATTTTCGAAGATTTTTCATAATAAAAATAACTAAATCCAACGATTTATTTTCCAGGACCAAACCCTGGTAGGGGCGGACAGTTCAGCCGACATCCAGCTCTCAGGGCTCGGCATCCAGCCCACTCACTGCCAGCTGCTGGTCGAAGGCGGCGGACTCAACATGGAGCCGCTGGGGGGCGCGCGATGCTTCGTCAACGGGACGCCGGTCGTGTCCCGCGTCAGGCTGGGACATGCTGACAGGATCCTGTGGGGAAACCATCACTTCTTCAGGGTTAACTGTCCGAAGGCTACAAGTGAGTAATAAACTACGTAAAGTTAGGTATCTGGCGCATAATTACTATTGACTACTAATGCACTGGAATTTCAAAATGTCACAGAAATCAATTAAATAGGACAATTCATTTTGCCAAATAAATCATTTAATGTGGCCGCAACAAAAAAAAGTCTAACAGTGTCTAAAAGCACGGACTGAGCCCTACCGTAGTGCTAAACCTGATCAGCTCTTAGCTGACCCCTTTACTTTCATGCTTTATCTATATCGATAAAATGTATAACTAAAAAGCTTACGGAGTTATATAGAGAATAGTTACTGTAAGCTCGAAAATTCTAGTAGATTTCAGAAAGGTTTTGCTTGTTATAGTAGTAGCTTCATATTCAAGTGTTTTATTTACTTTCAGCTGCAACATCCGAACCACAGACTCCTGCGCAACCAATCGACTACAACTTCGCGCGAGACGAGATCATGCTCAACGAACTCAGCAACGATCCCATACAAACCGCCATCTCACGTCTGGAGAGACAACACGAAGAAGACAAACAAGTCGCGTTGGAGAAACAGAGACAAGAGTATGAAAGGCAGTTCCAGCAGCTGAGAAATATACTGTCGCCGTCAACGCCGTATCCACCGTATTCCTACGATCCTCTGAAATTAGGTAAGAAACATTTTATTGCATAAATAAGACGTTGTTCTTGGAATTGACAATGTTTCTAGCTTAGAAGGTATAGAATGCATTTAATACAAAATCTCAAATGAAACTAGTTGAACGCGCTTATCTCCTTCTGCTATTTGGACCGATAATAAGAGACGCAGACGTAGAAAATTACGGCCGCGAGTGTATTCTGCATCCGTAATTTTCTTTTTGTTTTTTTTCTACGTCTGCGTCTCTTATTATCGGCCTGAATAGGTAAGGGAGATCTGACAGCTCACAAAGCTATCAATGGCTAACTAAATCAGAAAATGATCCGTCAAAGTTCAAATCTTCATACAGGTACAGAGAGATATACTACTAAGTAGCACGAAAGCGTGCTATTATCGAGTAATTGCTAGATTTTTAGGGTTAGGGTAGAATTTTAAGCAAGCATGAACTCGTAAACTTCGGAATAATTGCAGTTGAAACTGCTTCCAGCATAACTTTTTAGGATCATGTCTATCTGTACCTTTAGTATTTGCGGGTGACTGTTTTTTCCTTGCTTCGCTTTTCTCCCTACCATGCAGATCCTGCGTGTAACCCCACACCCGACAGCGCGTCAGCGGAGTATTAAGGAAGTTTGCGGGCGGGTAAAATCCAGTGCTGCCAACCTAAAGATTTCGACAGCTCGAGGTGCACAGATATACAAATCGGGTTTAAGGTTACAGGAGTAACCTCAGTAGATGGGGATACGTTGCACAAGACGGGGTTCAATCCGAGTGTGGCGCCCCAGATCAGACCATGCAGCACTTGCTATCTTGCCCCCAGTGCCCCGCCAGCTGCATGCACACTTCAAGATCTTTATGAATCCACCTCTCTTGGGATAGCGACAGCGGAGCACTGGGCAGCTGTTATTATATAGTTGACAACGAAATAGGATCATCGACACGACGAAGAAGAAGAAGAAAATCGGGTCATAATCAAATATTTTTTGGCACAGGCAAAATGACAGCCTGCACGCCGACAACAGCGGCGCGCGTGGAGCGCTGGGCGGCGGAGCGCGACGACACCTTCAAGCGCTCGCTCGGCCGGCTGAAGGCGGACATCCTGCGCGCCAACGCGCTGGTGCAGGAAGCCAACTTCCTGGCTGAGGAGATGAGGAGGAATACGCGGTTTAGTGTGACGTTGCAGATCCCGCCGCAGAACTTGACTCCTAACAGAAAGGTAAGGTCATTGTTGGCCATAATTGTAATAGAAAACATTAGCTGCTGATCTTAGGGAAAAACTATATGAGTAAATTTGATATTGGTGCTTGTAATTGTATAATGATGCGTCCAGGAAGCGACGAAGCAGTTACTTTATATAAATTTCTTCAATTACCTATTGGAAATAGATACTTTGGTAAATATCAGGTTAAATATTTGCATCAAGACATAAATTATAGGGGCGACGTTATCTTCGGATAAAACCCCCAAAAATAAATAAAGATAAAAAAAAGGAATAGCAAAGAGTCAGCCTTTGCTTTTACTACATCAAAGTAAAAAAAACGAGAAACACTATCAAAAAATGAGGTTGCAAGTGCTAAGTGCGAGCATCTTTTTCTACGTGAAGACGACATCGGCGAAATCATTTAGTGTCATTCGAGAAATGATCATAATTTGCCGAATCTGTAAGCCCATAAGTACGTTGTATAAAAGCGAAAGAAACTATATAAGATTGATAATTTTTACATCTTAGTCAATTTTGTAATTTAATTAAATTTAATATATGGATTTGATCATAAAAAAAACTTTCATATTTCAGTGAATGCAAATGCTAATTGCAAACGTGATATTTTTTATTACTATAGCGCGGTGCATTCGTGTCTGAGCCAGCAATAATGGTGAAGCGCCCGACCCGCGGCGGACAGGTTTGGTCGATGGAAAAACTCGAAAACAAATTGGTCGACATGCGCGACATGTATGAAGAGTGGCGGAGGCGGCAGCAGCGGGCGGGTGACGACGAGATTGAAGAGGTAAGTGCCGACTTTTGAGGCTTAATACTAGGTGATACTTAACGAAAGCGTTAAGGTCTTTGATAGTTCGTCACTTGCGGAATTAGCTGTCGCAAGAAGTGCTATAGCTGAACAGTAAACGTCATTCAGACTGCGCACTGGGACCACATACGTATAACTAATCGAAGTACCAGGTTTCGTGCAAAAAACACATACCAAGTAACTTTAGTAAAAATTTGCTAGAATTAATAACTTGGAAATCTTATTTGGATCTTCTTCCACAGTATGCTAACTACTCCATTATTCTACATTATCCAAATGTCAGACGTGTTCTTTGTTATACTGTGTAACAGACATTCTTTTCTTATTTAACATTAATTTCAGGAAGTGAAAGAAAACGCGCTAGACCCATTCTACGAGTCGCAGGAGAACCACAACCTCATCGGTGTTGCCAACGTGTTCCTCGAGGCCTTGTTTCATGACGTCACGCTGGACTACCACACGCCTATCATCAGTCAGCAAGGAGAAGTGGCTGGAAGACTGCAGGTATCGTTGAAAGGGAACAAATCGTTTTACAATCCGTGTGCTAAACAATTTTTACAAGTTAGTGATATTATTATCGTAAGAGGTAATTTGTTTTTGCATTTTCGAACTCTTCAATCGGTATTGGTATCAGAGTTAAAAAGAGGTCGAAGTTTTAAATCTGTCGCGTCGGAGAAGTTGATCCTTACTGAGAAGCCCCGGCGAGAAACTCATTCTAGTTACTCTTTTAAACTTGTTGTGGTTTTACAATGCGAGTTTTTTTTTTGAAATTTGTTTGTTGAAAAAAAAAGTCCAAACAGATCGGCGAATTTATTCACCCTTCAAGTGTTGATATTACTATTTTTCACATCGCACACCGTTCACCGCCCTCTATTCTGTTCGTTAGTTGAATCGGATTGGAACGTGCGTAGTATTAGGTAATAGCAAATGATATAGTTATCCTTGATTTATGTTCTTTTGGATATTTTTAGGTTGAACTCAGTCGAGTATCAGGGCAGTTTCCTCAAGACAGGATTTGCGAGGCGGCGTCGGACAGCTCTGGCGACATGCGAGACGATGACGACCCCGTCGATCAAGCTTCCCAACAAGTAAGTAATATTGATATTTTTATCTATACTTATACTATAAAGAGGAAAGATTTGATTGTGTGTTCTTGCAATAGTAGGCTCCCTAACTACTGGGCTGTTTTTCAAAATTATTTTACCAATGTAAAGCTATATTAACAGCGAGTGACACTACGCAGGCGTAGCCGCTGACGGACAGCTTACACAAACAGTTATTCATAACTTGAAGGGTCTCTACATCGCCAATTCTTTAGCATTCCTTCTTTTTTTTTTGCTTTGATTCTCCGTCTTTTGCCCGCGGGTCTTGGTTTCACAAAACGTTCTTTCCTAAATTGGTTCAGGTCCAAGTGTGAATCACACACGGGCCCTTGCCTAGATCTTTGTCGGGTATTTCGTAACACGAGGATATTCATCCTCCATATTTCGAGACCATGAGAATAAGGTATTTGATTATTATTTATTGTTGAGGTGTTATCGAACGACATCTCAAAAATAGAAATATTGGTAACAATAATAGTTCGAAAGAACCCTTTTCATGTGCAAATAGATTAAATTAATTAATGCATTCGTTCCCAATTTCCTGAGATAAAGCAATATTGAAAATCATTTTTTTCCCCTACAAACTGCCGCTTGCAAATGACGTCATTTGCGATCTATTTCTTGGCGTTCTGCAAAACATTTGTTTGGCATCTATATTAAAATTTGTGAATATGGTTTCTTACCAACTACTAATTGTGTACATTATCGAATGGTATATTTTTATTTTATTTACTTTACACTATCTAAAATGAATTTTCCCACCCAAGTTTGGAGGGCCTTTACATGAATGTAAGTAAACGAACTATTTTTTTGATTATCTTAAATAATTCTTAGAATCCGATGATGTTGTCAATACGCTATCGATGTGCCTGGCTCTAATTACCTTTGTTCCCCAGGTGACAATTCGCGTAGCCATAAAGCAAGCGACGGGCCTCCCCCCCTCGCTCTCGCACTTCGTGTTCTGCCAGTACTCCGTGATGGGCGGCGAGCCGGTGGTGGTGCCGCCGCACGTGCGCGCGGACACGCCGCCGCCGCCGCCGCCCGCGTCGCCGCGCCACCAGCCGCAGAGCGCGTTCCCCTTCGACCATGCGAGGGACTTCACTCTGCCGCTGACGGAGGAGTTTGTGGAGCTTTGCGCGGGTTGGTGCAAGAGTTTTGTTAGTAGTTAGCTTTTGTCTTACAGTCACCAAGGAACCTACATCCTCTCTTAGTGTCTCCTAATCCTCTCTTTGTATCTCCTAAACTTATCTCCTAAACTTCTCCTAGTGCGCTCCTAATCTTCTCCTAGTGTTCTTCTCTTCTAATGCTCTCCTAATCATCTCTCAATGTCTCCTAATTCTCTCCTAGTGCTCCCCTCCTCTACTCAGTAACCCACACACTACCAGCTGCCACTGCGGCTGCAGTGGGACTTAATAAACTTACGTAACTATTTTTTTTCAATTTTGTTCAAATCATATGGAAAAAACAATATTTTCCACTTTGTTAATCTCTTTTTTTTTCTGAATTAGGATTCAAATGTAAATGCCTCTAAATCAAGTAGACCTAGTACTCAGCTAACAAGGTAAAAAAAAATGAGCATGCACCACAACTATTTGCGCGCCACAGTAACCAAAAAAGTGACATAACTTTAAAAATTTTGATAATTCGTAAAAAAATCATCGTAACTCGAAAAATAACAAAAGTCGCGGAATGTACATTGGGTCCGATCGATAGGTTTTGGGGTCCCCAGACCACAGACCTTCGCTGGTACAGGTTACCCGCGACAATCTGTAAAGTACTTTACTTTTTCTATTTTCCATTTTTTTTGTTTCAGAGGGTGCCCTATCAATCGAAGTGTGGGGCCACCGATCCGCCGGCTTCAGCCGCGGCCGCGGGAACTGGGAAGTGGAGCAGCAGCAGCTGGCCAAGGCGCGCTCGCTGGCCGACCGCTGGGCCGAGCTCACGCGCAAGATCGAGCTGTGGGTCGAGATACACGAGCTGAACGATCAGGGCGAGTACGCGCCTGTTGAGGTCAGTACACTGGGTACATTGTGAAGATGACAATGTGGCTAGCTCTTATATGGAAACAACGTGCGCAAACGGCGAGCCACGTGATAGAGACAGAAATTTAAAAAAAAACATTTCACTGATCCCAAAGTCAGGTTTCTCCTAGTGCTTCCACCTGAAACCATAAACCGCCAATTTCACAACGAACTAGTATACTTTTTACCATATTTTGTCCGTCAAGATATAATTTAGATTGCCTCACTCCACCTGGTAGAAAGCGGCCGTGAAGTCCAGATATGAGGGTGACAAGCTCAGTGAAAAAAGCAACCACTGAGCTGGTGCCTTGCCTGCCTTTGCCTTTTATCGGCCCGCATGAAAACCTCGTAATTCAAAATGTTATTAAACCATATCTTTGCATTCGCAGGTGGCTCTCCGCAACGACATGCTGACGGGCGGCGTGTACCAGCTGCGCCAGGGCCAGCAGCGCCGCGTGGCGGTGCGCGTGCGGCCGGCGCAGAACTCGGGCACGCTGCCCATCATCTGTCAGCATATCGTCAGCGTTGAGGTCGGCTCCGTGTCTGTCAGGTGAGCTTTTGTGCTGGCACGCTGAGTAGCTATGTTTTTTATAACGTAAGAATGCAAAGATCGAAACCAGGAAACTTTCACCTGATCCTAGGACTCAAGCGGGATCCCTAGGATCAGGTCGAATTTTTCTAGTTTTTATCTTGATGCATTAAATAGAGCATATTTAAATGCTAAAAATAAAAATTCACTCAACGTAAGAATGCCCTATTCTGAGATAAAACCAGAGGCACAGACGCGATACACCCCATATAAAATCCACCAGAGATCGTGGCCTGGTGTCTCGGTCTCTGCTAACCGGTACCTTAAAAAAAAGAAATGGACAGCTCCCTATGTCGTTACGGTTTCTCCTAAGGCTCGCAGGATAAACATGCATCTTATCGAAGTAAACTATCAAAGTTAATTCTAGTGTATCTCATTATAATCAACATTGTATTTAGATCGCGTTTACAAAAGCCTCTGGACTCTTACCAAGAAGAGGACTTGGCTCTTCTTCGCGAGAGGTGGAGCGAAGCGCTCGCGCGTCGGCGTCAACATCTACACGCACAATTACAGGTGAAATTATATTCATCTTGAATGATTGATCTTCTAATGTATAAATTTCATAGCTAAAGATAGACCAACAAAAAATTCATATAAACTATTTGTTCATCATTACAGAAACTAGTAAATATGTCGCCGTCCATGAAGAGTGAACGCGACATGGAAAGAGAACAATCTTTGGTTGAGCAATGGGTCTCGCTCACTGAAGAAAGAAATGCTGTAAGTAAATATATAAATAAATGGTTTTATGGCTTGACAGGTTAGGAAGGTTCCTTCGAGATAGGAATTAAGAATCACGTGAAAGAAATGTTTATTAGCTAGCAAATGTCTGCATTAGTTTGGTCCTGTGATCGGTTTGAAACGATATACTCCAGTCCAAATTGCTGTTTGAGCACACACAGTGCCCACGTCCCTTAGCGACAGTTAAATTTAAAAACGTGTTTTCACATCAAAGAATGTTTAATGTTGCCAACAAATGCGCACACAGTGAACGACGTCACGTTACCAGTCGTGAGCTCACTAGCACAAATTTTAATACGCGTTTGGGTTCGTTTTGGCTTAATTCGGACCGCCTGGTATTATTTTTTGGTAACCTTTCTTTCTTCCTTCAGGTGTTGGTTCCCAGTCCCGGCAGCCCCATCCCGGGAGCGCCGGCCGCGTGGAGCCCGCCGGCGGGCATGGAGCAGCACATCCCCGTGCTGTTCCTTGATCTCAATGGTGAGTCAAACTTTGTTAAATACAGGCAGCAAAAAGTATTAGGAAGGTGCAAAGTTAGCTAAGCTAATAGCTAACTTTGATGGTCAGAATGATCTGTGAATGGTGATGGCAGTCAATATTTAGGCAACTTTTTAACATACACATAAATAAATAATATAAATAAATATGCGCCAGACAACACACCTCTTGAAATGGTCTCGAAATAGGGATCAATATCCCTGTGTTACGAGGTACCAGACAAGGAAATAAGCTAGGGACGTCTCCTAGCACACCCAGACCCGAGTCAATTCAGAAAAGATCGTTTCCTGAATTGACCCGACCGGAAATCGAACCCGGGACACCACGCAAATCAAGGCGTGCCCCAGCGCACTGCGCTACCGTGTCGTCAAATTAAAAACAGGCTTATGCCATTTCCTCGTATCAGAAGACCACCAGGTTGATTTGGTGGGTAACCCAGTATTTTTATTTCCGTAAGTCGTAAGCATAATTACGTCGCTTTTTGTTTTTTGAAACTTTTAACAAACGAACTGTTCTCAGCGGACGACCTAACAACGCACCCGTCTGGTGAAGAAGTCACGGTGACCGGCCTGCACTCCATCCTGCCCAAGGAACACGGAAACCGGTTCTACGAGCTGCAGATCTTGCATCATCACGAGAAGGACGTGTCCGCCATCGCCTCCTGGGACTCCTCCATTCATGACTCGCAGTACCTCAACAGGAGCACTGAAGGTCCGTCAAGCATGTTGTTAAAGTGAACAACTTTTATCAATAATATCGATTTGAATCAAGAAATAAGCTGTTGTTTTTCTGCCACGGTCCCATTTTTGATAACTTTTAACAGCTTTGGTCCATATCGGAAAGCGCGATGCTACTTTATTCTCGAAAAGTAGCAACAGAACCTAAAAAAGTTCCTATCTCTGTTAGTTTACATGACTGTGTGGTATAACCACATAATAATGATTAATAACATGTAGAAATGATAGTATTTCTGGCATGAAAACTAACTCAACGGAGCTCGACAAGCATCGCAAACATTGCAGCGACACGAATGTCATAGATCTGTCGAAAGGATCTTGTAGTTTTAAGAGAAATATTCATTTTATTATTAAATATGTTGGCACGCAAGTGATCGCTTTTTAGTGATAAGGCTTTAAGCCGCTTAAACTGAAAAAAACGAAGTTTTTGGATTGAAATACTAGTGTAATAAATTTTCAGTTTCTAAATAAAATCTTATCTTTGATTTCAGCCAACGAGCGCGTGTACCTGATACTAAAGACGACAGTGAGACTGTCGCACCCCGCCCCCATGGATCTCATACTTAGAAAACGATTAGGCTTAAACATTTACAAACGACAGAGCTTGACAGATAGGATACGTAAAAAAATTGTAAGGTAAGCCATGGTTTTGATATTCTTACACATTCAATTGAAATTTATTTTTGTGAACATTTACTTGGAACCATAATCGACGAGTATATATCTGAAATTGTGAATGGGAGTAAAATAAGAACAAGAAGTGAGTAAGGATTATCGCAAGGGGAGACATGATTTACGCCTTAGAAAGAAAAACTTGTTAAAATATGTATCAAATCAACTATGAAAATATAGCACTGTAAAAGCAAATTATACAAATAAAATATATAATGAACGCTAAAATGCTAGTTTTAAACGTTTTTTAGAACTAGTTAAAATGCAACAAGAAAGTTTAAAATGTTATTTTCTAGAATTATTTAACTGTTTCAATTCAATTCAATTTCTTTATTTGCATGCTAAGTGTTTACACATACATAGTTGATACAGTTTAAAAGTACTTGCAACTTAGTTACCGCTAAGATATTGCAAACTAACTTGAGGAAAGCGATTTTATATTAAAATTAATTATTACAAACTTAAAAAAAACTTATTAATATATTTCTGAGGAATATATTTAGCTATATATATATATTTTATACTTATAATTATGTATAACATTAACTATTTATTTACCTAATATTTTAACTTATTCATTTTATATTGTTAAATATTCATTTAGAGAATAGTAGCATTTCGATATTAAGTGCGCTTTAAGTGTTTTTGAGAATTTCCTTAAGCTTGTTTCATTCTTTATGTTTAGAGGCAGTTTTTGTTTAAAGCATTAATAATAATAAAAAAAAACATTAATATTACTATATATTTATCTAAAGATAGAGATACAACCTAAATTGGCATCACAATACCTTGACCAAGTAGTTTTTTAATTTTGATGTCTTGTATACTTTGACTAGTTTCAATAATGTGTTTGAGCCCCTTCTGCATGGCTACTCTGACGTACCACAACGACTAAGGAGCCGGAAAAGCTTTTTTAAATCCGCCTGTCCAGTTTCTGGCAACCCACCTCAAGCCAGACTAGACTTGTGGCAGGAGCAGAAACCTTCCACCCCATTCGTCGCACCTGCTGAGAGTCACCCCCTGGCCATAAGCTGCCATGGTCGACCTGGAAATCCGTAAACAGACTGCGGACCCAGGTCGGCCGCTGCAAGGACAGCCTGTGTAGATGGGGCTTCATCGACAGCGCTAACAACGCATGCTAATGTGGCTTTTCTCCACAAAACATGAGTCACATTTTACTTTGCCCTGCATGCCCGGCTAGTTGCACATATAGTTAACCTCATGTGTGCCAGCAACAATGCCGTTCAGGTGGCGGAATTCTGGTCGCTCGTAGTGTGTAGTGTTGCCACTCGACACGATAGGAACAAGAAGCCGGCACAAACCTATTGTCAACTTCTTACTACGTTCAACAGGACAGACCAGCTGGAGCACACGGGCGTGACCTACGAGGTGGTCTCCAACATCCCCAAGGCTTCCGAAGAGCTGGAGGAGCGCGAGAGTCTCGCGCAGATCGCCGCCACCGGCGAGGAGGCGAGCGCGGCCGACGGAGAGACTTATATCGGTGAGTACAGGTCGCGTCACGTCAAGGTGCTGACAGATTTGAGCATTCACTTGTATTAGACCATCGAGCATTCGCCGTTTTTAAATTCACTCTCACTTTGTTACAACTTGATTTTAAAAACCAAGTGAAAAATAGAGAATTAGCCTGTATTTTACCATGCGTAAAAACGTAACATTACAATGTAATGCTCTACTAGTCATACCCACCTTCAAAAGAACGCTAGGGGACAGTGGTTCTGTGCATAGGCACAGTTTGAAGAGGGAGTTTTCATACCACCAATTTGGCCCTAATTTCGCCAACTACGCATTTACTAGCCAGTGGTCTTTTTAGATTACTGTAACTACACGTTCTTATGCAAACAGGAGACCTTAAAAGGCTGCTTAAAGCATTGTATCATAATTTTATTCCTTATATTACTTATGAAAAATCCTAAATGCTCTTCCATTTTATGATACGCCAAAAGAGACTTTAAAAAATCGCAAACCATCCGAGATGCTCTGATTGAAACCCTTATGAATGAATGCTTTTGAAATAACACATTGAGTTGATAGAAGCAGATTTAAAAAAAATGGTGCCACTGTAACAAAAACTAATTTCTCCTGATTCTTACGGCCCTTCTAACATTATTTTCGGGCTTTTGATTTAAGGTAATAACGTAAAAGCTTCGAAAAACCCCCATTAACGTATTTAGGTCGCTTTTATATTTAGTAATTGTTAACGTGAAGTGGCACGTCGGGGTACACTACCAAGATAAATGAGTTGGTTTCCCATTAACCTTATGAATATATCCTTAAATAACAGTACACAACTTTGATGTTTTTATCATATGAGAAGCAGCAAAACTGTGTTTTTGGCATCGCTATTTTTGGCGTATTGCCTTTTCACTAACATCTATAGATTTTTCCATGTTTGTTATTATCGCCGTGTGTTTTTTACTAAGATGTATTCCTTGCACATTATTTATTTTTAACAAAATACTACATGTTTAATTATTTTAATAAAGTTTTATTTGCCATGGATTTTCGCTCGCACATCCCACCCTCCCACAGATCCCAGCGGCGCGGCCGGCAGATCTACTGGTTATTTCCTGATGATGCCAAGCGTGGCGGAATACGTTGACACCGTCATAGGTATCTCCAAACAGTTGGTACTACTAACCCCTGCATTTTGCGCACATAACAAGAGGAAGGGTTGCAAGCGAAAGTTCATGCTAATAACTTTTTGCAAATTTAATTTTCTGCCTCAAAATTAAAAACCAAAATTAGCCGCGTTAGTGATGCTCGTCGCTATTGGTGAAATTTAGAAGGACCTGTCAATTTGAGGGCATTTTTCTGACAAAACAAGTTGTTTGGCGTGTTTGAAGACTGAAGGCTACTAGAAATAAATTAGCCATTCATTATGTATCATTTGAATCAATATAAAAGTTTTGACTCTTCTTGACATTGGCGAAATCAATCTGCTAGAAAAGCAAGATTGTTGAGGCCACAAAAAAAAAAAACATTTGCGTCAAACTTCCAGTCCCGCATTCCTATTTGATCTTGAAATGTTTTTTGATAAATACTTTTTGCAAAATGCGCGAAACAACTTCAGATCGGACGTGAAGTTTGACGCAAACTATACATTTATCGTCGCATCAGTCATTCTTATTACTACGTGAGGCATTACCGGCAAAACAAATACGGATTAAAAATCAGAAAAATGCTCTCATTAGTAATCAACCTGTATTATACTGTGTATGTAATAATACTTTAGTATCCTAAGCGCACATCGTAGACGTCGCACATCAATTTATTCATATATATTCTGAGCAAATAATTATTCAAATGTGTTTTATTCTAACAGAAAAGTACACCCGAGGCGTAAGCGCAGTTGAAAGTATACTGACGCTTGACCGGCTCAGGCAAAGCGTTGCCGTCAAAGAGCTGGAGCAGGCGCGCGGCCAGCCAATCACGATGCGTAAGACCGCGTCTGTACCTAACTTCTCGCAGGTGAGTGAAGTTTCTTTGAACTGTCATACCGTTGGGACCTGTTACACGCTCAATTTGACAGTAAAATTAAATTGTAATTCTTTTCACATTATGAAAGCCCATTCACATAGCTGGCCTAGTGGTTTTGTGCCTATCAAAAAAATGAAGCCATGCGCTGCACAACCGCCTAGGACTCTTAGATATAGCAGAGCTATACATTAAAAAAGTTTGTGTATCGGGTCCCATAGAATAAAGTTAAAGAAGTGCTAATACTGTATGCTGCATTATCTAAAATATTGCAAGCATAATTTGTAACCGTACTTATGGGCACTTCTAATAATAGAATAAGATTACACCGCACACATGTTCAAACAATAGTAGGCCTTATGCTATTTCGATATAGTCTACAATTGGACAAATTAGATTTTACACGCACATAGTTTCACATTAGACTTTGAGAATGGTTAGTGTACATTTTAATGAGAGCGTTAGATTTCTCGCAAAAAAACGTTGACCTATTTTATTACAAATTTTAAGCAATGCTTTTTTATTTTATCACAGTAATTTTATTATTAGAATAAAATGTGAATTAAAATGTAAAAGCGATCGATGTTGCTTACTAACCATTAACAGCCATTATTTCAGCTAATAAATGTTCGAAATTTTTAAATTGCCTTAATCGAAATAAGCTTTTCAACGTATTTAATATTAACTAACACAATCACGAATTAAATAACACTGATAGACTGTAACAGAAAAAGTTAAAAGCTAGTTAACTAATAATAACATATTCTAGAACACTGTACAGAAATTATTGAAATAACCTAGTTCATTGACAAAAAAATAAAACTTGAGTCTGCAAATTGCTATTCAAGATTACTTACATGTTGGTTAAGTCTGGTAAGTCAATATTTCGTCACGTACTCTCTGTGACCTTTTTACAGAACAGTTTTTTGACACATTTACGTTACGTAAATGAAGTATTCAATAAATTTTTTTCTCCTTTTCGTTTACAGTGGTAGAAGGTTGTAAGTTTAATTTTAAATGAAATTTCTACACCTTCCTACCAGTTGTGAATGCTCCTTTGACTTGAAAGTCTAGAGTCTAGTGCCTCATTATAAGGTAAAAAACAAATGAGGAAAGGGAAAGTAACTAAAAACGCATCGATTTATTGTCGATTCTCATCCATAATTAGGGCAGGCTTAAGATAAAATTAGCCTTCCTTTCACAAAAAAAATATTGAATAGCAGTTGCACGGTCGGGCAAAAAAGTGGTTTACCAATTATCTCATTAATAAGACTAGTTTTGTTTCTGACAAGAAAAACATGAATTGAATGCTGCAATTATTGCATAGCATGTAAGATTTATTTATTTAACAAAACTGTGGTAAACCTATTTTTATACGACCGCTCAAGTCCCATATAACTTGCGGTGTTTTTCGCTTGCTAAGAGCTCTTACACATAAACACGATACCACTTCGCGTCGAGCTATACCCATTCAAATCAGTAAGAAAATTCTTCGCTATTGGGTAAAGCATGACGCCACGTCGTATCGTGTTTATGTGTACGAGCCCTAACGTGTGTTGTCGCTACGCACCGGTCGCAGCTCTCCCAGGCGCTCGAGAACGCGGCGAAGAACGGAACGAACGTGAGTCTACCGCATGGCCTAACCACACGCTACTCACAATCTGCTTTATTATTATTTAAAGCCTTTTGCATTGATGTAAACAACTCTAGGATTACAATCGGTGGCTTAACGTCCTTGTCTGACAAATCGATGACCATACATAAAATAATGTACACAGTCGCACGTAGAACCTCCTCCTCTTTTGAATTGAGTTCGAATAAAAAGTGAAACGCTACTAAACTGTTTACATACTTTTTATCGACTAACATTTGCCAAAATGGAAAGTTTCAGAAAATTGTACAATACAATTTAGCGAGTCAACTGAATAAATTGTTTGGTAAATTGCCATTATAATTTCCAATGAACTCATGAGGTTGCTTATACTGTTTCCTTTGATTACAATGATATTCAGAAATCAACCGTGAATAGTTGACACTATTCATAACTTTGGCTGGTTCAGTAAGGTAGGTTTTTAATTTTTAATCTGGAGTTTTGTTTACATCAGTAGTTTTGTCATTGTCTGTTTTGATCTTAAGATAGGCTTATGGATATACTCGTATGTCTAAAATTTTCGACTAAGCTATTTTAATATCAAACACAACATCTTATAGAACAGCCTGTCGAATATTTGATTGGTTAGATTTTAATTAAGATTACCTAACCAAGAAATTTAGTGAGCTCAGGTAGAGTTCCAGGTTTTGTGATATGGCAGTATTTGGTTCCAACGTTTATTAGATGAATGTGGTCTATTGTTGGTACTCCTTTTTTGTTGGTTCTTATTGTCTTAGGTAACCGCACATCCTGACTGATAACACTATCAGTGGTGTATCTATACCTAGCGATCTAGCCTTCTAACTATATCTAGCCTTCGCTAGGTTTAGATACACCAGTCTGTGCTGGGTTTAGAATTTTTTGCATTGTGAATAGTGGCCTATTTGCATTCGATGTCGTGTCGTACGCGCATATCTTATGTTGCAGATTGATTGAATTCTGAGCAGCCTCATGAATTTTTTTTTGTCAATATGTAGATTTAAGTTCATTTTCGGCTTAAAATTGTTTTATTTTATATAATCGTCTTATTTTGTTAAACTTTTTTTAGCATTTTGAGAAAAAAACCTGCATTTATGTTTGTGGCTTAGTTTATTACATATAGAGAATTATCAATCAAATTACTTTCGTCATAGAAGAAGCTTGTTAAAAATGCTAGTTTTATGTACATTTTGTAATTTTAATTCGTTGCGTTTGAATCGTTTCATTTATAAAATATGCATTACTTTTTGTATAATCATCCGAAGTTGGAACTTACCACGACTGTCGGCCTAAGCTCGATTTCAGCTTTTGCCAGCAAGGTTATCGGTATGAACTCACATATCTACGTGGTGGGTAGAAAGGCTACTGAATCACACTTAGGCTGTGGTTGGCCTGAACCACAGAATAAGTAATCTGTACGCATTTTTTTGTCGGTATAAACACAACGCACTTCAGGTGGTTTGTGCAACATAATCTTTATGCTGTCACTTTTTTACGGCTTGGGTGAACGTGCTACTTTATAAAACTTTATTGATACTTTTCTATGAAGAAATCACCAATTCTCTACAAAATCACAAACCAGTGGCAAAATCCCTCTTGGTTCATTGTAGTTTAGCATCTATTCTTAAGTGAATTCTTATCTATTTTACACTTGTAAATATAAAAGTTCTTTGTAAGATTTTGGTATTAATAACATATTGCCTAGCATTAATTCTTCTTTCCAATACTTGGGACAGGCAAAGTGTATGTGATATTGTTGCATATTTATTTTGAAATTACTGACGTTCAGAACCGATCTCAGCAAGAATGGAGAAGAGAATCCATAGTTAATTTTGTTGAAGTTAGTTTCTAACAACCTGATAAAATAAAGATCTTGATTATATAGAAGTTTTAGTTTACTGCTTCCTTTCTTTCCGTGTCTTAAATATTAAAGTACTCTAACTAGGATTATGAGATGACTTGTATCCAAAAGCATCCAACAATCAACAGTCAAAAGTCTGTATTTCCGAAGCCCAAAATATTCGTATTTAAAATACGGCTGTAACTACCATTCATGGGCTCTACCATTTTTCATTTAATTGGTTATCACTCCTCACATACTAAAATAGAAAACTTGAGATTACGGGCACAACTCGGAATTTAGGGCATTAACGAACAAATTTAATTCATTGCTAACCATTTTAAACTTGCTCAGATCATGCGCTTGGATTCATCTCTGGAGTCGCTCGCCGGTCTTGCTGGTCGGTCTGGCAGCGTCGCCGACCTCGCCGACGAGACGCCGCGTCGCTCCGCGCACCGCCACTCGTACGCAGCGCCGTCGCACAGCGACGCGGACTTAGCCACGCCCACTAAACCATTCGGCCTTGGTGAGTACGGGATGTTCTAGTTGGGGATGTGTACAGAAGTATTGTGTTCTGTTCAGGGCATTGGTATTGATAATATTCTAACTAACCAATTAGCAACATAGTAATATAACAAATAATTCTTGTACTAAAATAAAGTAAGCCTTGCTAAACCTGACTTTAACAGATAAGTCTAAAAAAAAGATCCAGAATACCTGTTTGTATCCACTGAGGAAACGCAGCAAGTAGATACTATGTGATTCATTTATTATAAATTGAGATATACTTTGTTCTGTGTAAGATACTTTTCGTAGATAACATCAGGGTTAATTTTAAAATTACTAAATAATTTCCTTACTTAAAGATTATTAGAAGAATAAATTTATATCCTGCAGTTGGCTTTACCACTTACTTGCAGGAGCAGTTAAATGAATTTCGCCATCTAGCTTTGAATATGTCTTCTTTCAATTTACCTTACATTTCAGCTTGTATTCTCAACTTCCATTAGGTATTAAAATTCACTGTGTAAAAAACTAGTAATGTGAAAAATTGTAACAAAATATTACTTTCCAGTATATGATACAAATCCTACAAATGATACACTCCTATTTCCAAAACATTCATTTTCTATTATTTCCTTCACTCATTCGTGTCACACATTTGATTGCATATTACACTAACGATCAAATTCAAAATTATTTGCACTAGAGCATAATAACTATTCTGTTACCCAGAATTGGTTTAACAATTTAAAAAAAAACTGTATTTAACAGTATTTAGATGAAAATAGTGCACCGAGTAGTTTAGGTATTCATGACAGACTTAGAAATTTGTACAGATAAAAACCTATTTCTGACAATTGCACGATGATAGTAATTAATAGGCATTAGAATAGTTTTGACTGACTAATGTATACTTTGGGTTTGAGTAACACATTATTTAAAGTACTTAAAGATCAATATCGTTATTACTGAAAACATGTAGGTAACTCATGTCCACTAAATTCACAAAACTACATCCACCTTTTCATAACTTCACAGTTGTGTTTTATTTTTCGACTTGCTTTGTGGCAATGCTATGGCTCAATCAGTCTATCTATCTCTTTCTTACTATCCCCATATCTTCTCTTTCTATTATTCAAATGAAAAAACAACTGAGTAAAAAGTCATCCTATCACTGTTTCTTAAAACTCAGACAAGATCAATTTCTTTGAAAAGTGTTGTGTTGGTATAGAGTTTTGATTTTCGGTTTTATGTGTGTCCTGAATTTGTGTATTTGCTTCTAATTATTTCATTCAAAAATAAGCTAAAAATTATACCTTATCAAAACTCCATAGCTCCATAACTCGCAAAGACTTCAAAATAAGGACGAAAAAGTACTAAGACCAGCTGGCACTAACACCTATTTTCTTTATCTCAATCCCTTGCTACCTTCAGGCTCGTTCCTATCAGGTAAACAGTGAAACAGTATGGTCTTGACTCGGAATGGCAATTGAATGGCGAAATTATTAGACGAATGTTGCAACATTACATGAAAACCAATAGATGTGTTGTGGTTGTGTCAAGTAAAAAAAAACGTATTTCTGTATAACCTCTTGATTGGCTGTAAAGTTAAAAAAAACTTTTTCTAAATTTAATTTATCAAATTCAGAAAACTGTATTAAAAATAGCAAAACTAGACCCTACATACTGGCGGCTAGAGTGCAAAATAAATAACCTGCAAGCTTCAAGCATCAAGCGTAGCTTATCTGTCGTTGTGTTATCTATCTGTCTCTGTTTGTTTGCGTGTTTATTTCATTTGCATGGAACGAGCATGACCTGTGTTAACCCCGTTTCCTTTCCTCTTCGTAATTTCTCTTTGTTGTGTATTTAAAATGGCGAAAAAGGTGCTTTCACGATAGACTTTAAAATAATGAAAAATTTGCTTGTGGATATTTCCATATATAGAAGAAAAAGTTTTAGGATTCCAGTCCAGATCATTTATTTACAGCCAAAAATAAGGTTTTGTTATTAGATAGATAAAGTAAACTTAATGAATATTGTACCGTGTTGTGTTTTAAAAAAAACTTAAAAGACAGTCCCTGTCTGTATTCGTAGATAAAAAGTAAAAGTAGAAATAGATTAAATCAATGAAGTGTAGGTTTGTGTGTGTGTTAGGTATGAAGTGCATGTACATTGTACAAGTAGCTAAATGCAGTGTATTTGACGATGCTAGGTGTCGATAGTGAGTAAAAAAGCATGGATTAGTAAATACCGTTACAAATTGTAGGTAACGTAACTTATGTGTTTTGAGTAAGTTGTCAATGACATGGTGGTATGTTGTTTTATACTGTGAATGTATCAATATTAAATAGTAACTATGCACAGGTATTTTTTGTGATGTCGACGATAATTTGTTGTACTTACTAAATTCTTAAATTAAAGTGGAGTGTATCCGAACGTTTTATTTTAAAATTCAAACGAAGTATTTGAAAATAACAAAAATGCTATTTGTAACCACTATTTAGATTAAGTAAAATTTGTTCAACTGATCTTAAAATGTAATTAAACTATGTTATCAGAAAACATAATAAGTTTTCTACACCCACATCTGTTTTATATCTGTGTATTGTATTGTTTTTACCCTATAGGATTCTTAGGAAATCAAGTATGTATGGTAAGAAAAGGAAGGAGAAATACTGACGAAGTGATTAACATTTTTATTGCAGCTCGTCCAACGTTCCTAAACTTGAATTTGAACCTGAACTCACTGCGTCTGCAGACACCAAACAAGTGTACGTCCAGAAATTAAGATGTAGATTCACTAGTTTGGCTTGTTCTTACGGTTTTGTTTAGTTTTGTACAGTTTGTTTACACCTTTTGCGTTCCGTTCGATATAAACTGTTAGGCTAGCACTTCTATAACTCTACATTATTTTGACGTTTCCCAATGTCAATGTTAATTTGATAGTACAGTTGAAAATGGCGCGTTCACACATGCATGAGTGATACATTTTGCTGACTATCTCGAACAAAATTTTACGTACAGAGTACAATAATATATACGACAAATAGTCACAGAAGTTGAAAAACTGGTACATAATAGAAATTAACCGGAAAATGGAACTGTTCTAACCTCACGAGGCTCTAGCGCATGCAAGGGTGTTAGCAAGACCACCAAGGCAAAAACTTTGTGTTATATTGAACGGAATACTTTTTAAATAACGTGTGTTCTCGGTTTTACTTTTCATTTGTTTGCTACATACATCTCATAAAAATCGCCAGTAAGCGAATTGGCATGTCATCATTCACGCATGAACAAATGAAGCTATAAAAAGTGATAGTGGCAGTGGCTAGAAGAGTTTTAAAGCTACGGAAAGTTAGTTTTATCTAGTATTTTGTTATGATTTAGTTATTTTTGTTATACCGTAAGACTGTTGTGGTCATCTTAGGTATAATCTGCTCCTCTGCACACTTTTTTGTTATGAATTTACTCTGTTAATTCAATTTCTATGTATAAAAACAAGATTAAAAGAGTAACCATCGAGTTTCTTGCCGGAGTCTTCTCGATCGGAAACAACCTCCGAACCGGTGGTAGAGACACATTATGTTTAATTATGATATTAACTATCATAGTATTATTTTATGTAAGCTTATTTTTATTCATTATATTTTTGCTACAATTTTTTTTTGTATACGACTTGCCATAAGTACTTTTTATAAGCCTATATGAATAAAGACATTTTTTTCTTTTTTTTACTTTCACTAGACTATGTTACCGAGAATTTCTGTTCAGGCGCTAGTTATAATTTTTTTGGTTACAGTTAGGGACGCCGGTTTACAAAAATACAATCTACAATTAAATGGATAACTATTACAACGCTTTGAAAATTAAAAAAGTATGGAGGTTTGAAATAACGTAATGTGGTTTGTACTTTTGTAAAAAGTAGCCCTGAAAAATAGTGTGTTTCTTTTACGTAATCATTTGTTTTAAGTTTTTGATAATAGGATCATCAATTAAACAAAATTTTGTTTTCTGTTTAAACAATTACGAATACTTGAAATATTGTTTATATTAATCTAACTCATTTACTAAGTTGTATTATTTATATTATGATTTGTTCAATATATTTAATTTTGTCTGCTGTTGATGTTGCCTAGTTGTCATGTGATTTGAAATGCTTCTGAGTTTATTCAAATTACAGCACAGCAAATTCTCTATTTAAAATTGATCTGTATTATAACGTGTTACGGGTGTAATTGCAGCGTCCCCTGCGAGTGGCAAGCTTGGTCTTCGTATGACGACCCTGCACGAGGAGCCAGGTCGCCGGAACGATGACGACTCACATTCAGAGCCCGAATCCGCGCCGTTGGATGAGCTCACCACGCCCAGGTCAAATGTATGTACACAAGCTGTAACGAACACTCATCATCGCCATACCATCATTTACGAGCAAATGATGTCTACAGCTGTACTAAGGCGTCCTCCATAGATTCCAGAGTGGTTAATAGTGGGCAACCACATGTATGCCTCTGTTGGGATTCGTGTTCAGGAGATAAAGGAGAGTCAGAGTCCAGATTTATAATAATTTATTTTTGATTACTTACAAATATTTATACAAAAACTATGCAGACTATTATTGGCTAATAAAAATACACAAATTATAAACCCTACATTATAGCCAATCAAGAGACAACCGAGAGAGCATGAACCCTCTTTGGCGTGTCGCGGGAGGGTCGAGGGAGATGGCATGCTCGGGCCTCTCGCGCGGAGTTTATAAATATAAGCAGCGCGCTATTATCGCGCGCCGCATTGTTGCTCGGTTCTTGAGCAGTGAGTGGAGATCTCCCATACCTCCATTAAAATCAGAGTCCTTTGAATTTGACTGTTGATTCATTTATGAGTGGATTGATACAAAAAGAACTAATTATGACTCATTGAATATCAAAATACTACTTGTTTCACAGCGAACGCGATCGCGGGCGTCATCACGAGGGTTCCTGCCGACCTCGAAGACACTCGACTCGCTGCATGAGCTCGCGTGCGAGCGCCTGCCCAACAAGAACTCACCATCGATATCATCTAGTGGTTATGGTGTGTATTTTTTGAATTCATATCATGATATTATCAACTTTGGACAATACCACGCAGACGGTATTCTTGCATCCCACTGCACCTGTACGCGTAGCCTTCGTGTTTCATTCACTCCACGCTCTCACGCTCTACCGTTATGGCAACGGATTCCATTATCAAGTAGACCATCACTACCATTTATCATTACTATATCTAATAACGAAATTTAAATTATTTGATAAATGTAGAATTCTTATCAAAAAAAGCTATCGTGACATCACAGGACGCGTCAAAGAAGAGGCATGCTTGATTTTCATGAAGACGGAGTGACTGTCGCGTTATCTATATCGGTTTATGTTCGTTGAGTTTGAGTTTTGTTTCCTAGGATACCTTAAATATAAGTTTAAAATAAATGTTCGGTGAGCCAACGTTCTGATATTTGGGTTTGTTTTGTCTTATCCAGGCTCACAAGCGGTATCTTCGACAAACCTGACGAACGACGACACGCTGTCAATCCGAAGCATGTCAGTCGACGACACACCCGACTTCGACAAGACGATGGACTACACGCACATCACTCACATCAGCCGGACGAAGAACTCCATGGCCGGACTTCGAAACGAGATCTCAGAACTCAGGCATGATATATCTGACTTGAAGAATGAGATTGTAGAGTCCAAGAATGAACTGGACGATCCCACGTTTGAGAAGGCGAAGACGCCGGTGCTGACGCCTGGATCGAGGAATAGGATTAACCCGTTCCTTAGGTGATGATATAACATCATAGATTGCTGAATCCTGAGGCTGGTTATAGGTTAACCGCCGTAAAGTCAACCTTCCTGATGGCCCGCGGGACGCGGGGTGGGGGGTAGCATGGATACACACGGCATTACGCCGCGGCGAGATATCTCAACAGATGATTATTAAAATCTCCGTGTTGTTATTTAGGAAATTTATAACGTCAGATGTGTTGGTATTTGTTTTAGTATTATAAGTAAAAATAAACTAATTAAATATCAATTATTTATTAGACGTGGGAGTGGTAGAACCAAATACAGCCTCTGAAATTGTCTTATTTACATTTATGTAAAGAAAAAATTTATACATTATACTGACGACATAGCAATAACAATGTAAAAAAAAACAAAAAGTACTATGAAAACTTTATTAACACAATGTAGAAAACGAAATGAATGCACACCTGAAGAAGGCGCTTGTTCCATTTTTTTCTTTGAAAATAATTCGCCACATTTTAAAGCATAATCTTTGCTTGACTTCCTAATTTTATATTACGTAGACTCGGCAATTCCATTTTTGTATTTATCTCATGTGGAGGCTGCAACCGCGCAAGGTTTGACGTTGAACGTCTATCGCTGTCGATAGCCGACAGGTGACTGATTGAAGCGATTGATTGGCCGAAAGCATCCCCCTCCCGCGTCCCGCGCACCATCAGGAGGGTCGATTTTATAGCGGTCAAGCTATAACTGCCGTAGGATTCGATTCTTGCCCAACTAAATCATACATGCGACAGAGATTTTACTCGTGAATCTTATTTTTAATCAAGGTTTTTCGTCTAAGCTAAGTTTCGTGTTGGGATAACTTTTTTCATCGCAAATTTCGAACATGACAGTGTTAGTAATATACATTATTCTCTGTTTTTTTTAACATTATGAAGCCGTATTGGAAAAAGCGGAGTCGGTGCTGACGTCTTGAAATAGTATAAAATATAGATTCGAGTATATAACCATTGAATATAAGCATTGAATTTCACCCGCCCGCAAACTTCCTCACCACACCACTCACACGCGGGTGAAATTCAATGCTGCAAACCTAACGATTTTGACAATTCTAGGTGCACAGTTACAAAAATCGGGTTATAAATCGTTTGCAATGAAGGCTTTCACCTTAAGGGTCTAGCACATCGGCTGATATCTGTACTTTTACCACAGGGACTGCGAGGAAGCAGCCAAAGAAGAGTACAAGGAGCAGATGCTGGACCCGCTCGGCGCGCTGCCGGTAGAGAGCGCGGTGCTGTGCGGGCAGAGCCGGGGAGCCGACGCTAAGCAACTAAACGGGGAGGCACAACATGATGCGTCCTTCGGTGAATGTTTTTGCTATAGTACATATCACATCAATACAATGTCTTTCATGTTCGGGGCGTTCCCTTTATAGGTTCTATTTATTTTCAGAGGAAAATGGTTTTTTCCATATGCCATGTAGGCGACTTCCGACTGCTTTAAAAAATCACGATAACGCGTTCGACATGTACTCGTGTGTGTACGTTGTGTATACTTTTTTATTCTGCGGATTCTAAGAGACATAGCATCACCTTTGTTAACAATTATCCGTCTTAAGTTTGTTAGAAAATGTTTTTTTTCCTTAACAAATTACACCAAGATCATCTGACCCCAAGCTGAGCAGAGCTTGTACTATGGGTTTCAGAGAATGATAAACATACTTGAATATTTCTAAATACATACTTAAATAATAACACCCAGACACACAACAAACACTAATGTTCGTCACATAAATGTTTGTCACGACCTCCGGTGCTAAAGGCAGGATCGCTGCCATTGCACCAACAGGTCACCAAAATTAACAAAACTATGAATCTTTAGCAACTAATTTTGCTAAACTTACATAAACTCGCGTACTGCTCAGGTCGACGCCTCTTCATATTGCGAGTGGTTTTATAAAATAACGTGTATGTTTGCAGGTGAAGTAGAAGTGGAATCAGTGAGCTCAGAACAGTCAAGTCACGACGCAGAACGCAGTCGAGAAGCGTCATCTGTCGGCGAAAGTGATTCTGCTTCGCCCGGACCCGACCACGCGCCTGTCAAAACGCATCTGCCCGCTGGGAAGGTACGATCTTTAAGAAATATCATTCACCAGATGACATAACAAAACTTCACATCTTTAATCCGTCATAAACATACGAAGGCAAGGACCAGATTTTTTCACTAAATACTTTACCATTGTTGGTTATTACATACATTTACATGGGCACGGTGCCTAGTCAATATTTTATGTCTCACTTTTACTATGCATTTATTCGTAATGGTCTCCACGGCAACTGGCACCTCAAGAACTGCACTGAGATGCTAGTCCACTAGTGGCAATTGGCAACGTCGCGTCTTCGAATGATTTTTGCGATTGTTTTATCAAATTCAAATGAAAGAAAAAAAAATTGTCTTAGCTATGTTTTGCATTATATGATTTGTAATATGCAAAATGTAATATTGAATCGTCAAATACTAGGTAAAGGTCGCGTCATGTTAAAAGAGCTCTAGGCGACTGTGGAGGTGATGGTTCTGCGCACGGGTACAGTGTGAAGAGAGGGTTTCATACGACCAAATTGACCCCAAAAACTCACTGTCTTGTCCAGGGTTTTTTTTAGATGGCGGGAATTATAATCGCCAATGTACTGCTTCATAAAATAAAAAACTAATTTTATTAAGTAAGAGCGAAGAAACGCTATTTTATATTATTAACTTACCTTTAAAATGAAAATAACAACGTGCAAAACATAATAGATAAAATATACTTTTATGTGATTCAACGAAATACTCCTAAAAATCTTTAAAAATGTACAGTGGCCCCGCCGCCAGTGCACAGACACTTAACATCTGTTCTTGCAGGTGGTCCGCCGCCGCGCCGGCCCGGGCGGCTCGGGCGGCTCGCGGCGGGCGGCGGCGCGGCCGCGCTCGGCCGTCGAGCCGGGTCAGCACGCTCAGCACGCTCAGCACGCTCAGCACAACCAGGGGACTCTGAACGATACGCCTGCTTCGTCGACGGAGCGCATCGGTGATGGTAAGAGGTTTACTAAAATTAAAAGCGGGGGCGGGGACGTAGTGTCAGACGCCATATGTGTGGTTTTGGGTTTTTTAATCGTATTGAACTTTTGAGTTTTAGTTGCTATTTATTTGGGTTTAGAACTAATGTCAACAGCACCGGTGTATAATATTTGATTTTAACTAACTTTAACTTTTCTAATATTATCACAAGCACGAAGTAAACAAAGCTATCATACAGTGTGATTATCTATAGTGCACATATTAAAAAGTAGGAAACTATAGTCAATTTTGTCGGCGGAAAAATTATAAAAAAAAATCCAGCAAAAATTAATGGACGTTTTTACAAAGCATTTGTAGTTAGGTACTATAAGCAGAAATAATGATATAACTTTTAAACTAAACGCCATAATGCAATGAAACAAAGTTTCTGATTGATAGATAGATAGATACGAGTAGATTATTTATTTCTCATTAAAATAATACACATTAAATTACATTTGTTCATGGTCAATTAAAGGATTTTCTCAATGAGATTGTCAAATAATATAAATTAGAATGAAATATAACAAAATATGGAACAATAACACAATAATTCAAATTAAATACAAAAAGTCCCAAAAAAAAAGTGTCAAGGCAATCACAAAATAGAATATAAAATAAGATGTCGTCAATATCAAGTCAAAAGGAAAAATAAACAATGTCAATTGTCATTACACAACAATGTCATTACACAAACTATAAATTAAATAAACAATTTACAATCAATTTAAAATGTCGTTTTAGGCTGCAGTGAAATCCTTTTTCAAGAATTCCACTGCAGAATAAAATTGATTTTTCAATAAAAGGCTCTTTAGATGGCATCCAAATGCCTTGTCCGATGGTTCGTTTTTTAGTTTTGTGGGCAGTTTTTCATAATATGTGACTCTCGGGTTCTTCTCTGAAAGCGCCATGCATCGAGGAACCGATTTCAGACGGGCCTGCAAGGTGACTCCATTCATTATTATCCATTGATAAAAAGCTGCATATGTCCTTTCTAATAAACATGATTGTATCGAACAGATAGATCGAGTAGTGAGTCATTATGCGATGCGTTATAAATCTATGATATTTATTTTTTCGTTTTTTTTCATTTTTTGAGCATGGCCTGTTATTAGTAATCATCAGCAATGTTGTTTCATTACGAAAAGGCTAAGGATAGTTTAAAAGTTATAACATAATTTTTGTCAAGTACCCAACTTCAAATGAGTTTTTTAAAAATGTCCATTCAAAATTAAAAAAATATCCTGGATTTTTTTTGATACAGCAATTTTGTTTCATTAGTATGAGGCATTTAGTCTAAAAGTTATAAATTAATTTCTGCTTTAAGTACCCAACTACAAATGCTTTTTCAAATTGTCCATTAAAATTTATTAAAAAAATCCTTGATAATTTTCCGTCGATAAAATTGTCTATAGTTTCCTACTTTTTAATATGTGCACTTTATAGAGAAAAACGCTGTATACTAAAAAAAATAATTAAAGGACGTGCAAGTTGTGATGTATTCAATCAAATGCTTCGTGCATAAAAATACATCATCAATTATTAGTAGGTTATTTGCAATGTTTTAGGGCAACATCATCTTGTAGAACATGGTAAACTGTTAGTTATACATTTTGAGAATATGTTCACGACATCTCTTTTATTATTTGTTGACTGGCCTGTTGGCGCAATGGCAGCGATCCTGCCTTTAGCGCCGGAGGTCGTGGGTTCGATCAGTACCCATGACAAATATTTGTGTGACGAACATTTGTATTTGTTGTGTGTCTGGGTGTTATTATCTATTTAAGTATGTTTTTAGAAATATTTATGTATGTTTATCAGTCTCTGACGCCCATAGTACAGGCTCTGCTTAGTTTGGGGTCAGATGATCTTGGTGTGAATTGTCCCAGATATTTATTTATGTTATTATCACTGTCATACTAGTAATTTGTATTTTTTTTTAAAATAATCTGTAAAAAGACTAAAAGTGGGTAAAGACTAGCCTACTAAAGCATTTGCTAGAGCATTACATTGTAATGTAACGTTATTACGAATGGTACAATACAGGCATATGCCAGTTTTCTAAATACATTTATATGTAATATACGTTTTAGTTTGGTTTTTAAATTCTAGTTGTAACAAACCACCGAGCGACATGTTCGTAATGTGGTTCAAAAGTATATGCTCAAACTATCAGCACCTTTACGTCTCTTGCTTTCGCATCCACAAAATGTTGCCTACGACTTGCCGTACCATGGGAAAATGATCATCATATTGATGACGGCAATATACGCCCGTTTGAGAAGAATATGTTTGTTTGACAGACGAGTCTATGGAAAGCGGTCGCGTGATCTCCGTTCCCGACTGGATGACGGTCGGCGAGAGCGTGTCGCTGCGGCTCAGCAGCAGCACCGGCGTCGTCGCGTACGTCGGGCCCACGCACTTCGCGCACGGGCCCTGGGTCGGCGTGGCTCTGGACGCGCCCACCGGTGAGATGAGTGTTACCGACGAAAACGGACTGTTTACCATGTATAATAAAACTCTTCAGCGACATTTCTCTGTGTGGTGCCTGTGCGTGCACCGGTAATTACATAAATGATTCTCCCGTGTGAGAATTTTTGAAATACTTCATAAAATGTTGTTTTTCGATTTATTTATTTATGTTTGCAAACGTTGCATCCACTTGTCTCCATTTGTATACCAACCGACCAGCCGCAGGGACCAGTCTGAAAACCAGCGCTGGGCTATGCTCAGCACCATGCTGAGACTGGTTCCCATTGCCAACATATTTGTAAATATGATAACTGAGTAATGATTAGTTGTAATAGTTTATAATTTAGTTTAAATCGTTATTATGATGGTTTCAACTATTTATGATGTGGCAATAAAGTTTTTTTCAATTTCAATTTCAAAATATAGCCGAAAAAACTCGTATTAAAATACCGGCCTGTTTGTCAGTAAATTTAGGCACGCGAGGGTAAAAGTTTTCCCATCCCTGATCTAAGCAATAGAATAGAAATGTCGACAACATTAAAAATGATGCATTCTGTTTCGTCCGTTCGTTAGACCGTCCAAAAATACTGCACATAATATATTTCGCTTTATCAAATTAATAAAAACATACAAAGATTAAAAGCATTTAAGTTCCGGAGTTGTAATGTCACTTCTAAGTAAAAATTCTACCTAGGCGTGACGTCACGCGAAACTTCAACGCGTCATTTTTCGTTTACGAGAAAAAAGAAAAAATACGTGTCCAGAATTTTTAGATCATCTAACTGACGGACTAAATATTTTTTTTTTAGTCTTCTAGCTTTTTTTTTAGTTTTATCCATGAAGATTTTTGTTTCTTTGCTGATTATGAATATGTTTGTCGCGTAGGCAAAAACGACGGCTCAGTGGGCGGCACGCGCTACTTCGAGTGCCGCGCGCGCCACGGCATCTTCGTGCGGCCCGACAAGCTGGCGCAGGACCGGCGCGGGCGCAGCGCGCGCGCCTTCCGCGAGAGCGAGCGGGAGCGCGCCGCCAGCAAGGGTACGACAACTTAATCCAAAATAATCCGTGCGTTGACGCCAATAATAATTCTACAAGATAAGATATGTTTTTGCAATATAACACCTTCGTGGCCGAGTGGTGACAGAGCTCGGCCCAACATCCAGAGGTCCCGAGTTCAAATCCCAAAATCCTGAGGGCCCAAGTTCAGGACAAAGTGGGTTTTCGGATTTTTCAGAACATAGCCCGGGTTTGTGATCACCAACCCGTATTTGGCAAGAATGGTGATTAAGCCAATATACATCCATTGTAGCAACACCAGGACGGTACATAGGCTAATTACTTTACTTTTACTTATACCGTGTGATTATAAAAAGACTTACAGAAACGATACGGCATACTCAATAAATTATGTGGTAAGTATAAAGTTTTCATACAAATTACACTGACTGTTAGTGTGATTTGTATAGCGAAAAGAAATTATTTTCACTCAGTTAATTTCTACATAACTTACTGAGTATATCATTTCGTTTTTGTCAGTCTTTCAAAAATACCCGTTATACGGTGATTGATTTTTATTATTCTCTATGCTAGGTCAGGTTCACTAGACTCTCTGATTAATTTTTCCTAATTTATAACATCGTTACAGGTGACGGACTACACAATCTACACAGATCGAGAAGTCGCGGCGACAGCATCAACGCCGTCGGCATCAAGACTAGGAGCAAATAAAGTTCAACCTGTCTAGCCACCGTCTCGTAGGACAGAACTTATACAGACGTCCACACTTCCTTACGACTTAAGCGCTCGGCAAACGAAGTAGCTAATACCCCCTGATATCGCCGTACGATTCTGCAGGCCTTCAAGGTGAGGATGGCCAGCCCAGTGATACGTTTGAACGACTGGGCTTGACAACCTCATATCTGGACCTCACGACCGCTTTCCATCAGGTGGAGTGAGGTCATCTTGACGGGCAATGTAAAAAAAAAGCCAAACCGCTTGCGTTGGAACGCATCATACAATCGACAAAGAAAATTGCAGCGTCAATATAGGTAAATCGGTACAAATTGCAAGAACTGTCAAAGTATTTATTAAATTCATAGTTCTATCAGAAAGTTTGCTTAAATACCAACCAATGGTTTTCAGTAGTAACACAATACGAACAATGTAGATACTTTCAATATTGGTATTGTATGCACGAGAATCTTTTCCCAAGTTCTAAAAAAGTTGGACTTCGAATTATATGGAGATGCTTACTTTCTTTACCCTTTGCACTCGAACGCGTGCTATTTCGTCTAAATCGTACCTGAGGATAAGATTCGAGAGTAGAGCCACTTCGTTTGCCAAACCGTTTACACAGTTTTTGTTGCAGTCGTATTACGCGTTTGGTGCTCCGTATCGTAGATGTTATCCTTCGTTACTGCGTCGGGGAAGCAATATATCATGCCTTTTTAATTTAGTAGTCGGCCGGGATCCTTGTTGGCGAAATGAGATCATCTCGCTTTTGTTGACCAGCTCAATAAACAGCTCAGATATCGACGTTTCCGAAAGCTCGCAAATGTTAGTTAAAAGTGATTATTTTCATTTTGACGTTTTTTAATCATCGACTTAAATTTTACATTATTTGATATGTAAATAGGATGTGAAATTGTGATTTTAATTTTATTATATGATTTCGATGTAAATATGTGAATTTGTGTGTTTATTATTATTTAATTTAATAATTTTAGAACCAATGGAATTTTGTGATCGGTGATAAGGTTCGATGCATTATTTGTATAGAATTTTTATTGTATACTTTGTGGTATAGATGTTACGGTAAATTATTGTTTATGTATTTTAGCTCATTGCCTATGCTTTGCTTGTTACGGATGTCCTCATAGGCCTGCGTTTCCTCGGAGGAACGCGCCGTCTGTGTTCGCGCTGCACCACTCGAGACACTGCATTTCGTAAAGTATTAATTAAAACATTAGCTTATATCGAATAATTCCTAACGAATGTACTTTAATTTCGACCTCTAATTGCTCATATTGTGTTCTACACACGGTTGCCAGTTGTATGTGATAGTTTCTTGCCACGCTTTTTAGTATTTTGAACTGTATATTTTTAATTTTGACTGCCCTTTTGAAATTTTCGAAATCGTCCAATATTACATCTTCGTCCTAAAAAAGACTTGTACTTAGTACACTAACGACCCATTTGGCGGAAAATTGATGTCCCCTCACATTTTCACTGACGTTTTGCTGCGTGGTCCAAGTGATAAGCGAAAATAGACGAGAGTTAATAGTGATTTTGGCTATTTTGATATGAGTGAACAAGGCTGTCCATTATTCAAAAGCTGCGTTAATGAACTCTCTTTTTTTATACTCTGATATAAATTACCTTATAATGAACAAATAAATAGAAAATTAATCGCTTATCGCTTGTGCCACAGACTTTGGCCATTCCCAATCTTCTGACAGTAGGGCTGAGCTAATATTTCCCCAATAATTAATGAAAAATTCTTAGAAATACCTCTTCCCAGTCAATAGACTGAAGGTTGGGAGTAGCCATCATTCGATTAGGTTGTGTAGGCAATCTGAAATGTGAAAATAACGTGTGCTGTAGCGTATCAGCACGCTGTAAAAAACAAAATAAATATAAATTGTCACTAGTAAATGTCCTCGATTTATTATCTCCATCCACTTTTGAACAATAAACAAAAAGATTTCTATCTGTAGAAATAGTAAAATGAACGATCTCCTTCGTTCTACATTACGATGTGTGGTAGTTTTGCAATTTTTTGTGAAAATTTAATATCAAAGAGTTTATAGCAGTGTAGGACGCATGTAATCGAATAGGGAATGTCCATTGTAACAGCCCCGGGGCGCCGGGGCGGTATAGTTTAGCTCACCTAATGTATATTCCATCCTCTTAGCAAATAGTCGATCGTAAGTACACTAAACAAGTACACATATAGTTTTAACGCCTCGTTATTTACTAGTGTTTGTAAGTTCCACTTTCAAAGTTCGTTGTAGCTATACATTAGTTAAAGTTTTTTATTAGAGATTGTGTTATTACGTCCGACAGCTGGTGGCGAACATAAACATAATCGCCTCTTAAACCTCGTTGGCTGATAATTAGTGGGTTTAATAGTTCCACTTGCATTATGTAGCCCGCCTGTTGCCACCATTCCTGTTTACATTTGTATATTAACATTTACATAAATAATCGAGTTATAATAATACAAAAATATCAAAATATGTATTTAAATCGCTGTCTCAAAATGCACTCGAGAATTTAACGCCATTTTGCAAAAAGGTTGCGGTTCTACTGCAAGCGTTTTTTCCGTGATATATCTCATCGCGTCGGTTTAATCTAAAATAGGATGTAAATTCGTAACTAAAATTAAATTTATCACCTAATGTATATCTCGTCTTAGAAGCTTCTGTAGTGGGGCCGCTACCTAAATAATTTAAGCGTTGACTGACATCATATTTTGTCACACATACATATTTATCTATAAACATTTAAATTTATCGAAGCTTTTTAGACTGTCGTACTTAATCATTCCATTTTTTCTATACATTATTGTTCTAGCAGAGTTTTAGTACTAGCATGTATCGGTAATAGTTAGATTTCGAACAGTTGTGAGTTAAAGGCGTTAATTTTGCATTTTACGATTTTAAACTTTACAAATGTAAATTAGACCAGTTAATAAATAATTCTGGCCCTAACTAGGACAGCTCAATGTGTAGTCGACGTTAAAATCTTAAAGAAATATTGATTAAATACTTTGAAATATAGTAGGATGTCTTTGAAACTCTCGATGTGCTTGTGTCCAGTAGTGTTGGTAGACCAAGGGCGAGGGGGAAGGGGGGGGGGGAGAGCAACGTTTTGGCATATTGGCAGATTATTCGGCGAGCGCAGTACGCACCAGGGCTCCTAGTAGTACTAGGCTAATTGTGACCTTCTGAACAGCGTCGTTAGGTCCTTATTTAATTTAATAGTAACTAAGCTGACAATGTGCTGTGCTTTTGTTTTAAATAATTAGTTTTTAAGTAAATGAAATTATTTGTTATTGATTATTATTTCATGTAGATGATTTTGTATTTATTGCAGACTATCAAACAAATCATGAGCTTTGAATAATGTAATTAGTTTTTTGAAGTCGCCAAGAATGGTTCATTTAGCATAGATTACGAGGTTATTTAAGTTGCCAGTCTTGGGTATGTAATATAAATAGATCACAAACTGTATTCTGATTCTTTCATGTGATGATCGGACATAGGCAGCTACTTGGTAGGTTAGATAGATGGTTGCATCTTCGTAAATGTACACATGGGCATAAATATAAAGAGATTTTAATATTTAAATATGAGAATAGTTCACTTCTAGTGGAAATATTTTTGCCAAGTAGCAAATTTGAGTCAACCATCGCTGTCATTATCAATAAATGTATGATAAATTATTAACTGTGTTTCCATTATTTACCTTCACCATTTAGTTACAGAAACTATATGTAGGTAGACCGTAGAGGCAGACAATAGCAAAGCATGTTAGTAACTCTGGTCTAGATTTAGTGAAAATTATACTGTCGTTTTCATTCTTCCATTAAAGAACTGGTTAAACAAGAGAAATATTCTGGGTATTCTGTTTATGAAAAGTAAGCACGGAAAAACTAAAAGTCAATCATATTATTTGATTTCGTTTCATCGGATAGCAAACATTATATAGGGTGTCCCGGGAAACCTGTACCAGTCTGTGGTCTGGTGACCCCAATATCTATCGATTGGCTCCCCATGTATGTTCCGCGATTTTTGGTAGTTTTCGAGTTATAATTTTTTAGGAATTTTCGAAAATTTCTGGGTTCAGTCACTTTTTTTGGTTACTGTGGCACAAATAATGAGGTCCATGCTTATTTTTTTTATTGTTCGCTGAATACTAGGTCTACTTCAGAAGCATTTACATTTATAGCACTGAATAATAATTCATAAAAAATATAAAACTGAAAAAGTGGTAAAAACTGTTTATCCCTAAGTTTCGAACGCCTTTAAAAAAAAAGTTGCATAAGTACACTTTTTCTTCCAAACCTTTTTCAAAAACCTAACTATTTTATCAACTAGTCATCACATAAATCTTAATGAGATACTTTAAGGGCATCATACTTACATTTTCATTCAAAGTGTCAGAAGAATAAAATTTAAGATCTAAATACACACATCAAAAGTGTCTAGGGATCAACATATATTTTTGCAATAACTTTTCTCCTGATTGATATTAATAAAAATTTTCTTTAAGGATTCATCAAATAAAGTGTTTTCGTTTGTCTACAGTAACGATTAACCAAGTCACCTTTGCATTAATAAAGAAATTTGCCATTTTCCTAATAAAGGGATTTTTGACATTTGAACCACTAACATTAAAGTTCGAAAAAAAGACTGAAATAACAGTTTTCTTTAAAATTTTATTGGGTAACTTAAACAATTAATAATCCGTGTTTCTACCGCGAACACTAACAACACAAGAACATCGGTTTGGCATACTCAAAATGAGTTCATCCAAATCACGCTGTGGAATGGCCGCCCATGTTCGTTGCAACAACAAAAAAAGGTCTTCTTGCGACTGGATACCCTCCATATTCGGCAGAGCTCTTCTCTGTAGCATATCCCATGCATGCTCAATCGGGTTCAAGTCTGGCGACTGAGCAGGCCAGGGCAGGACATTGATGTTAGCTGTGGCGAGAGTGTCTTACAACTCTTGCGGTGTGCGGTCGTGCATTATCATGCATTAACTGAAATAAGGGACCGATTTGCACTTGTAGAGGAACGATGACGTCTGATACAATCGTCTCAGCATAAATTTGAGCGTTGAGGTTGCCTCTGATCCAAATCAACTCAGTTCTTCCGCCGATCCAAATACCCGCCCATACCATGATGGTTCCACCACTATAAGGATGGACTTCCTGGCAGGATTTTAATCGCTGTTGGCGTCCAGGGGTTCTCCAGTGTCGTATACGTCTTGTATCCGGTCTCATACCAAAACGAGACTCATCAGAAAAGCACACGAAACGCCATTGTTCTTCTGCCCAATTTCTGTGTTCAAGAGCCCATTGATATCGAATCCTACGATTGTGCATTGCTATAGGTGGTACCCTTAGCGGTCTTCGGGAATGAATGTTCACTTCATGCAAGCGGTTTCTGACTGTTTGGTCGCTAATTAAGTTCCCTGAAGAGTGGTGAAGCCTCACGGCTAACATCATGGCGGTTATTGTTGGAGCTCTTCGAGTTGCGATTTGAATGTATCGGTCTTGTCTCCGTGTGGTGCAGCGATACCGTCCTCCATGGCGCTCAGCCACGGTACCAGTGCTTCGGTAACGTGTCCAAAGTCGACTGATAACACTCTGACTTGTATTCAGAGCTAAAGCCACAGTACGTTGCCGGGAACCAGCTTCTATCATTCCCACGGCTCTGAGCATTTCTTCCCTGCTTAAATGACGTCACCGCTCCATAATAACGTTGGTTTTAATCAGTAGTAGGGAAACAGTAGCACTAATAATGTCTTCAATGCGTTGTATGTTTTTATAGGGAAAATATTGACAGCTGATTTTCATCTTTTACTCGAATTTGATTGACAGTTCCTGTTTCAAATTATGAAATGCACCAAAAAGGATCCATAAAAATTTATAAAATCATAAATTTATTACAAAGCCACATCTCAATCTCAAGAAATCCGCATAAAAATGCTTGATCCCTAGACACTTTTGATGTGTGTAGTAAAGTTTTTGAAAAAGGTTTGGAAGGAAAAGTTTCTGTAACTTAGGGAAAAACAGTATTTACCACTTTTTCAGTTTCTTTTATCTTCTAAATTATTATGCAGTGCTATGAATGTAAATGCTTCTGAATTAAGTTGACCTAGTATTCAGCTAACAGTGAAAAAAAATAAGCAATCACCTCAACTATTTGGGTCACAGTAACCAAAAAAAAATTATACCCAGAAATTTAACAAAAATTGCGGAACATACTGGTGTTACAGACCTCGTTCTACCGAGTAGATTATCCCCAAAAAAGAAATTTAAAAATTACGTCGGAATACCGTAAATAGAGAATTTATAGAATTTCAGAGATATTAAATGTTCTGACCGCGTTCATGGACATTTGGGCTTGCAACATTTAAAAGGCCTGCGCAGACGAGGGATAATCCACGGCGTGCAAAGGTATCTTCTAAATCTAAAATATCATCATCAACATCATCGTCGATGGTGTTTTCGATGAGGGCTCCGTTAGTACATGAGCTGGAGCATACTATAGCAGAAATTGGAGCAGGCGAGACAGGCAGCCGCATCGCGCCCCACACCCCAAATGTCTGAGATTTTTTGGGTCAATTCTGGTTTGGCCGTGAACAGCTTGGCAATTCTCACTTTGCTTTTTCCGTAGAGGTGGTGGTGGAGTCGCATCTGGAGAAGCTATGGAGGAGGAGAATTATCTTGGCGAATGGAAGCTGCTGAAGTTGTCGCACTGAAAACCATTTGGTCTCCACCTTTCCACGCTGGTTTTATAAAGAACACGTTGATATTTGGTGAATACGATCCCACAAGGAGGACTTTCAAATCGACATCCTCTCCAACTTTTCTGCTTCAATATGTCGTTAAATCTTGATCCCAGTGAAAAAGTGTATTAAACCTTTTTTGTAGGAAAGTTTATGTAGTAGATTACTTGAGTTACAGATGTGAGACCCCCCTCCTCTACCCGTTAGCTCTACCCCCATCCATCAGTACTTTGAGTATGTTGCTTCAGACACCATTCCCTACATTTGTGCCAAAATTCACTTTTACACGAACATTCTCTCCTATTTGGCAGTTTTTCGTCTTCGTTGACTTGGCTAAATATATTATGTTACATTTAATAACCTATTTTAAAATATTATCTAAAACGCAGTACGACTACTGCGTACCTTCTGTTACTTAACAATCGAGGTCATGGGTATGCGCTGATGGTGGGAAAAGAATCCGATATAACACTAACAAACTATAACATCCTAATATCTTAATACACAGACAGGCGTGCGCGTGATGGGCAGCAGCCATAAAATGGCAGCAACTTACTCAACTCAACTCAAAAATATAAATACATAAACATAATACTCTTATGTAAACAGTACATAAGACAAGTCAAACAAATTATTACTAGCAGCAGTGTCGTCAAAGCGTGGCGATTTGAGCCAATCTACAGGGTGTCCCGTAAATAATGGTCCAACCGTAAATCCTAGCAAGGTCACTAGATTACCTACAACTAATTTGAACCGTTTTTTTAAATTCCTTAGGGTTGCCAAAATAAATAATAATATGTTTTTTTTAAATTATTTTCTGTCATAAATATATTTTGTTATGCTATAGATGCAAATATCAATATTTTTGAAATCTTTTTATGATAAAATATACCTAGATAGATGGCCTACCAAGTTTTATACCATTTTTGTAAAATGACATTGCATTTCTTTCAAAAATATTGATGTAATTTAATATTTTTATGAATTTAAATTTGATGACTCAAATTAAAAATTGTGTCTTGTAAAAAAAAAGTATAACACCAAAGTGTATCAATGTTTTAAAAACATGAGCAGCTAATGAGGTTTCTAAATTGGTATTAAACTTATCGTTAGCCACTAAAATTGCAAACATAATGCGGTGAATCTGAAGAAGGAGCGAATATCTCAAAAAATGCAATTTTAAGATTAGTATGTTTTTCATTTTATGATTATTAGAATTACGTTAATCAATGTGACTTTCATGAGCTTTTATGACTCTATTCGGTATCGATATCGATGGGCGAAGTAGGTTAAGTTCATTGAAATAAAAACCAAAAAAACCAGTCATAATTATTCATTTATTGAATTTTACAATAAATGCTCAAATTGCCGCCCTCCTACAATTATGCACACTCTGCATCTCCTAATGAACGAAGCTTTCAGGCGCCGATTAAAATTTATATCGCTTATTTCCGCTGCAGCATTTTGAATTCTTTGGCGTAGGTCTTCAACATTCGTGATGGGCGGCATTTTGTAAACTTTGTCTTTAAGACATCCCCAGTAAAAAAAATCCAGCGGATTTAGATCGGGAGATCGCGAAGGCCACAAAATTGGTCCCAACCGGCCGATCCATCTCCCAGGAAATGTGGTATTCAAATACTGTCTTACCACCGTAGCATAGTGTGCGGAGCACCCGTCGTTTTGTAACCACATTGTGGATGTTATTTCTTCTGGCACATTTTGTAGTAAATTAGGCAACTCTTCTCTTAAAAATTGTAAGTAATATTGGGCGTTTAAAGTTGCAGGCAACTCAAAGGGTCCTATTATTTTTCCCTTAATTATTCCTGCCCATAAATTAATTTTAAATGTTGTTTGGCTTCTATCTTCTCTCATCAAGCGTGGATTTACTAGTTGCCAGCTATGCAAATTGTGCATATTGGTGTATCCATCCTTTCTACAGGAAGACTTATCGCTCCATAAATTTTTATTGAAAAATTGCGGATCCTCTCGAATCTTTCGGAGCATCGTTCTACAAAACTCCACTCTTCGAGCGTAATCTCTCGGTTCTAAAGTTTGTACACGTTGCAGATGGAACGGGTGCAAATGGTACCTTTTTAAAACCCTGTGCACAGTTGATCTTGCTATGCCGGTACGTCGTGCGATGGCTCGAACTGAAGTTGATGCATCTTCTTCTATTTCTCGTAAAATTATTTCGTCATTTAGTTGAGTCGGCCTTCCTTCACTAGAAACGAAACACCACCGATGACGCTTTTCAAAAATAATAAATGCGCATTATTATTTTTGCCCGACAATAAGACCCGTGCGTGGGAGAGAGAGCGAAAGACTCTGATGATTTATGACCCCAACTGCATGGACAAAATAATTCTACTTAATTATTATTTTGCGATGTTCGCCCCTTCTTCAGATTTAAGGCATTATGTTTGTAACTTTATTAGCTAACGATAAGTTTTTTACCAATTTAGAAACCTCATTACCTGCACGTGTTTTTAAAATATTGATACACTTTGGTGTAATACTTCATTTTTACATGACACAATTTTTTATTTGAGCCATCTAATTTAAATTCAATAAAATATTAAATTACATCAATATTTTTGAAAGAAATGCAATGTCATTTTACAAAAATGGTATAAAACTTGGTAGGCCACCTATCTAGGTATATTTTAACATAAAAAGATTTAAAAAATATTGATATCTGCATCTATGGCATAAAAAAAATCTATTTAAGACAGAAAATAATTAAAAAAAACATATTAATATTTATTTTGGCAACCCTAAGGAATTTAAAAAAACGGTTCAAATTAGTTGTAGGTAATCTAGTGACCTTGCTAGGATTTACGGTTGGACCATTATTTACGGGATACCCTGTACATATAATAGGGGAAGCCTATGTTCAGCAATTGATGACTGATGACTGCGAACGGTTAGACACAATCAAAGGTAAAAAAAACATAATCGTTTTAAAGATAACTGGAGCAGTCTTTATCCAGATTTGAAGCTTTTTTTCTTGCGGAACATGTTTTCTTGTTACGCCATAAAATAGTGAAACTAGAAAGTATATATTTGAATTAAACTCTTGTCTTTGACTGCCGCGATGCCGCCAAACCAGACACAATAAAAAATGGATTGTTTACCGGTCACCGGTGCCCCCCGTGGCAGCGAATGTGTTATGTACAAGAAAATGCACTTTTTTAATGAATATGTACAGCATTAAATTAAGGAAATAATCCGTGTTCGTGCTGGATAGCATCACACGATAAATGAGAAAGTTTGAAACATTTTTTTCCAATTATTATTTCTAGCTAGTTTTTAATAACCTACTTCAACTAATTTTAAGTTGAGAATTTTATAGTGCTTGAAAGCCAAAACTTTGTGTTTTATATTTTCCTAATGAATGGGCCTCTAAAATATTATAAACGAATAGGTTATGGCATGACGATAATAACGGTATTGGAACAATGTAAGAAATGCTTTTCATGGGAGGCTCCGATCGAAATATTTTTGCATCGTAAACTTTCATAACCGAACATTATTGCTAGCATGCTGCAAGTTACAGGTGAAGTAGGAAAAATACCCACCACCACCTAAAGGTCCACCTATCAAACAAAATGTGTTTCATTATTTGTTATTTAATAATAAGAGACAAGATCACAAGACCGTCTGTTCCGGTAACCGCAGAAATTAAAGGTATCTACCTAAGTAGGTACCCATTTGCGATGAAACTGGCGCTTTTGACCACTACACCTAACAGAACAAACGCCTTACGTACTAAGGCCAACTGCAGCGGATGATTAACAGATCTTCTAAGAATGAAATGGAAGAAATATACGGTACGGAATGGAAGTAATTAGTAAAGTTACCTTATTATTTAGATCATTTTTAAAATGTATTGAATAAACTTTTATTTAGGCCTGCGCAGACAACGGATTATCCGCAGCGGACTTTTTTGACCGTCGAAATAGATCACTTAACACAATCTATCGAGCTTAGAGATGTGAAGTCGGTTACCTACTAACATTTCTACCCTAGCGGGTAAATCATTTCTAGCGATAACTAGCGGCTGGAAACTGCTGCTTACATTTTATTGATAGATATTTCACATGATTTAGTTATTTGTTTTTGTTGTTAGTGTTCTGATTTATTTACTACAAGAATACATTTAATCTAGATAGACATGTAAAATGGATTTGCATGTGTTTTAAGTGTTAAAAACTTTCGTCTCTGAATTAGGTAAATTAGTAGTTATAAACGGTTTATTTCGTGTCTAATTTTAAAAAACTGAAATATCTAACCATAATGAGTGCTACTGTATAGTAAGAATAAGAATTTTACGAATAAAAAAGGTCATAAAAATAAATTGCTTTTCACAACTATAATTAACATTTGTTGCTACAACTATAATCGAGCAAAGCACACTGGCGATTTACATATTTTTTTTTTTTTACATATTTTTTTAAATGTATTCAATAAACTTAAACGCACACGAACGACTAAAAGTGCGCCGAACGCTCAGTTCAGGGAATTACCTTACTGAATACAAGCAACTGTAATGAGACCCCTGCACTCCTCGCTGCAGTAACTTAAATTCGCTTTCATGTCTTCCGCTTCAGCTTACAGATTGGACCAGTCCGCCGGGCACGGTTGACCTTATTCGCGACGTCGCGAGTGTCATCTCGGCGGGCGCAGGGCGGCGCGGTGGTGGCCTGGTACGGGCTTTGCTCACTTAGAATTCCTAGTACTGTCCACAAAATACTCGTACGTATTTGTTAGGAACAATGTTATTTCAAGTAAAAGTTAACAGATATCACGCGTAAGACGTGGGTCGAAAAGGTGCGCAGCGATTTTTCACCTATTATTGAGAGAAAGTGGTCTCTTACGCACGTTACTTTCCCTATCTCTCTAGCTGTCCATGAGCGAAAAGGATCTTCAGACTGCAAATACAGTTTCCTCTCCAGATACTCTTACCTTTATTTACTTAAGCTAATACTATCTTGAATAATTCTTCAGTTGCCAATTCAGATCATTAGGTGGTCTGACAATAGCTGAGTTATCTCGTCTACTTATACTCACCACAGAATTGTTATTGAAATTATATCGAACATAATAAGATTTTTAAAAAACATTTCACTAATATAAAGTTACATTATCAGCGAGTGAGAAAGGTTATATATTTTTTAGGCTATTATTTAACGAAAGGAATTGTCTACGCGGGTTAAGCCGCCGGACAGAATATTTTAATATGGCATCGCGGCATGGCGCACTCGTAAATGACAGACAGATACGGGCACGGTGTAACCTCGCCAATGTAGATGGTGGTAGATATAAGTAGCTACCTACCATGAGATATTTAGCTAACAAATGAAAGCCACCCGATTATAAAACAAAATACTTTTTTGTGAACCCTACCGTAATCTATTTTCGTAAAGGCAACCCGATGGCTCGTTACAAAGGAGACATCGTTCTTTAATGGCCCGTCGAGACTTGCGTGACTTGCCTTTCGCCAGCCCCTGCTTTTCCCAGCGTTCCGTCAAAGACGCCCCAACCGGCGGCGAAGCAGCTAGCAAGAAATGACAAAGACAAAAATGAATTTCGAACAAACATAGGAAACTTAGAAGATGGACCAAGCAGGGTCCTCCTCGTCCAATCAGGACCCTCGTTTTGATTTCATAGGATCATACGCGGTGAAGTCGTTGAAGCTAAAGTCGGAGAAATGGACGAGGGTACTTGGAAGCGAGGAGCACAGGTCTACACTCAAAGACTTCGTAGACAAACCGTTTCCGTTGCTTCTTGTCGTTGTGCTGACTCATGCAAACCAGCTGCTTCCTGTGGTGTCATTTCCATGTTATTTGAAGAACAAAGCGGTTTACTTCGTCAAGAAGAAGGCAGATGTCGTTCCGAAGGAAAACTGTACGGATATGATCGTGTATGGTAAGTTATTGGTCTATGCCAGTTTTCAACATGAAAAATTCCCTTTAAAACCCTCTTTTAATAGTTCGACCCAACCTACAACCGTTGACGATGAAAAATCAATGAAACAAAATAATACGTATCACAGACTATCATTAATTTTCTCTAATAGAAGAGATTAAAAAATATAATGTAGTTGTACCATCTTTAAGAAAAGTTATGTGTGGAAGTTGGAATGGTTAGAGGTAATTTTAAAGTCGGTACTTCAAGGTTCAAAAAGACCTTTGATTACATAATCATTTTTTTGTTCAGGCGACTTAGCACCACGACTAATAGACGAACTGGCATCACTGGTGGACGAAGTATTCGTCCCTTTACTGTCAAACCCTCAAAATCACGAGGGTTGGCCACTAGTCGTCTCACAAGATATCCTCAAACAAATACATAATCTGAAGAGCACAGTCTATGAGGTGAGAAAGTTGAATTTAGGTATTTGCACATAACATAATGCGGCTTTCTTCAGAGTGATTTTCTAGATTTCGTTTTGATTGATTTATGACACTTGCTATTATAAAGTAATATTTAGCCTATAAACTGTCGCACTGCTGGGCAAACGCCTCCGTCATTGAAATCAAGTCATCCCTATATTTGATGGGTATAGTTTAATCGCCACGCTTGGTCAATCATTAGATTGGTGATTACAAACCCGGTGGTGTATTTGAATTTAATGAATAATTTATTTTCAAAAACATTTCGTAGATGGTGCCTTCATATCACGTGACAACTTTAGCTGAATAGCGACGACGAAATATCCAATCATTCAAATAGGCCACCCCTATTGAATCGTTGGATAAAATATCGTCTTCGCTATTCAGCCATTCGCCTATTATTGTTCAAATACTACCTTGTTTCTCGACGTCGTCCTACGTAGGTTTCCTCATAAAACATTCATCAGTCTGCTTGTCTAAATGACTAGCAATTATAAGAAAACACACAAATAGTCACAGTATTACTCTAAACACAGGTTAAAGGCAAAGTCAACGGACAAACAGTGCTACCAATGCCGGTAGGCGTGGAGCTCGTCCATGACGCAGAAAAGCAGGTCCACAGAGGGGAAGAGGTAGATCTGTATTTGAAGAGCGCTATAGAGGGCGTAGTCATTAAGTGGGCGCAGCAGATCAATGACGTCATGATGGAGGACCCCTCTCAGGCCTTCGAGAACGGACAGAATCCTCTACCAACTGTTGGTTAGTGTTCTTTTTTATTAAGATTTAATACCGAAATATTACTTAGTTTTAGTTAAATTAAGATCCCAATATGATTCGGTTCAAGATGCTGCATTTCATTTCTTATCCCTCTCAACTTCTATTCGATTTCTATTAAAACGGTGTATTATAGCATCTTCAGTTACTCTTCCTCTCCTGGCGGCCGTAAAACTGGAAAGGCGCACAAGAGTTGATCAGCCTACGGTAGGGGAAAGAGTCTATCCATTGCTCTCTCTATGCATCACCATTGAAAAAACCGTTTTCATGATATTGTTTCCTGCGAAAAATTCAATGACCTACGAAGGCTGAAAGCCTCACGATTTATTTTCTGAGACGGAAAAAAGGCGCCACTCTTAATTTTTTTTTCTATGATAGAAATAACTTTTTGGAGATCACGTCTGAGCAACCTGAACTACATCTACGACCAGCTGCGCTCGGAGCGCGTGCGCTGCATGGCGGTCATCCTGGAGAAGACGACGTCGGCTTATTATCCTTGCTTTAGCCGCTTGTTCAAGAATATCGTTTCTGGTAAGTTTTAAGACAAAAAACAAAAGCCCTAATTTTCGCGATAGCTTACCTACAGTTGAAATTTGAAAGTGAACATACATAGTTTTATTGGCAAGTCTAGTAAATCTCTCAAAATATCCAATATGCATTAATTGCGATAGTGGCGAGTTTCCAAATTCCGATGCTGATAAAAGCCTTTTGCCCAGGAGTAGTTGGGGTACTACGAATATTCAATAAATACTTAGTTTACCTATTTTTAAGCCATATACTTACTTATTTTAATAATAATTTGCAAATTTCTACAAATCATTCATTTATTTTTAGCCTTGGCCGAAGCAAGGGAAATAGATCTGTATCTTCACACACTGGAGAAACACTTCCAAGCGCTAGAAGACATAGACTTTACAGAATGCCAGTCGCTGTTCCGCCCACTGTTCCACGTTATATGCATGGTGTGGAGAGACTCCAAGTACTACTGCAGCTCGTCAAAGCTGATGGTCTTGCTTAAGCAGATTAGCAATTTGCTTATTTTTACGGTAGGATTCTTGTATTAACAAGGACATTTTATAGGGAATTGTTTTAATAACACACACAGTGTTGGCCACACATTAGGTGTAGCAATAGCTCATCATAAACTTTTACTATACGTTTCATATACGGAATCACTGAATATTATTTTATTATTTTAGGCTAAAAAATGTTTGGATCCAAGTACGTTGTTTCACAGCGACATCGATGAAGCTACTCAACGTATTCAACAAACAATGGATATTCTTGCGAAATTTCGAAGTACATTTGAATATTTCAAAGACAATTTGGGGAAATATTTCATAGACAGACGAGTAATACCATGGACGTTTCATCCGAATGCGGTTTTCGAAAGACTAAACAAGTTCACGGATAGGCTAACCACGATTCAATGGTTCTTCAAAACTGTTTTAGAATTTCAGAAACTAGAAAAAATTGAAATAGGTGGGATGAAGGGTCGGGTACTCAGTCTGCAAATTAGAGAAATATCAGCAGAATTTGAGGCTTACTTCCATAGCTTTGCTTCAAAATCCTATGATGTCCTGGACCCTGACGATGAAACTTTTAACACGGACTTTAAAGTATTTCAAGAAAGCATTATAGATTTAGATCTAAAGTTATCAACTGTGCTGGTGGAATCATTTGATAACTGTTCTACGTTGGAGGACATTTTCAAGGTATTTCAATCTAGATTCTGTTTTTTGTTCAGATATATTATTATATCACGTACGTGTTTCAAATGAAAATGTTAATCATGTTTGATATGTTTTCAGTTAATCGACATTGTTGGCACTGTATTAGATAGACCATTGATAAAAAATGAATTCACAGCCAAATTTGTCGAAATCATCGTAATGCTTGAAAAAGAAATAGTAACGTGTGAAGTAAGTTATGAGCTACAATGAAGTTTGCGATTTCATGTAATCTAAGAGTTATTAACCATGCGGGCAATTTCAGGAACTATTCACAGAACAAACTCAACGTCTTCAGAGATACGGCGTTATGGAAATCGACACTTTTTTCCCTCCAGTTGCGGGGGGCCTCCTCTTCATGAACACGCTGGCTGCAAGGATAACCAAGCCTGTAGTCAGCTTTCGCAATTTGCCGCACCCGTAAGTTAGCTGGGTGGGGCAAATTGCGAAAGCTGATTCCTTCGCTTACACTCTTCTCTCTAAATAAGTAGACCTAATCGAATTGTGAGAATTTCAAATCTTTTTTTAACAAATTTCTTAGACCGCACTACACAGAAGTAGTTAATCAATGCAATGAACTCCACATAGATTTGGTAGATTTAGCTACAAGGAAAAAAGGCAGTAGTTAACATTATTTTTGTTGCTTAGCTACGGCTTTTTATTCCAAAGGTTGTTCAAATTTTAATGATACTACTTTCTTTTGTGTAGGATTAAGGGTTCGGATGAAGCATTGCAACTTTTCAAAAGATACGAACAGCTTATTGAAAATATTAACGAATTTAAAAAGAAGTATTTCAATGACTGGACGTTGAATATACCAAAAATTATCGAGGAAAAATCAAAAAATACGATAATTGCTCGTCAAGGTTCCGATCTAATATCAAACTTTAGCCCTATGGTACGTTATAAGCATGATTTCATTGATACTTCACTTTTATTCTTTTAGCTCATTATACACAAAATCTCCATGAACAATACAACATACACAAAACATGATACATGTTTTAATTTATACTTTTAAACAGATTTTAGATATCCTGAGGGAAGTGCACCAACTTCGACGCAATGATGACTTTCGAAATGATATACCAAAGGAAGCTCTAGTTCTATTTGAAAAACAAGAAACATATAGACAATACAGGATTAATTTAGGCATAACTATTGATTGGTATAATCAAATAAGAAAAAATAGTCAGAAAGTTGAATTTGATCTAGTTGAAGAAGAAATAAAAGCCATTGACAACAGAATTGAGATAGCACAAAACGAATTAAATTGGAATTCAGAAGGTAAAATATTTAAAAAAAAATCGGTCATGTATTGCTATTTACTAGGCTTCATATTTTTATTTTTATTTATAGATTTATGGCCAAAATTACAAGAGCTACACGCATTAGTAGGTAGTTTGTACGAAAGAATGTCAAAAATACAAGAAAATTTAAAGGAAACCAAATTTGTTATGGTGGAATGGTCTGGAAAACCATTATTCGAAAGAAAAGAAGGCAAAAAGGCAAGCTTCTTTTTTTCTGAATAATTTATAAAATTTGATGTGGTGTATTAATAAATGACTTCAATTTAGGACACACTTCTCAATTTGGAGGATAGAAAGGACAGGAAAAAGCAGCGTTACTCAGATATTACAAACACTGCTGAACGTATTGGAACATTGTTGCAAGAGAATATGGAACTGTTCAATATGCAAAATAATCAGGATTGTGAACCTTGGAGGAACTATGTTGCGTTTATTGATAATTTGATGGAGGAATCGCTGTTCAAATGTATTGCTTGCAGGTAGGCAAACGTTTTTGAGACCTAACTTTCTATTAATAATAATCACAATAAATAAGAATTGTGTAGTCTAAAATAATATCTTTAATCTATTTCCCTTAGTTTGGGGTACGTTTCCGAACACATGAACCCTAAAAACAATCTGGCCCCGTTATTTGAAGCTCAGCTAGAATTGCTTGAACCTGACATGGTGTTTGATCCAACATTAGACCCAAACGATGAAAAAGGGTTCACAGCTTTGATCAGTGGAATTATTACTGATATATTAAACATGTCAACTTTGATAGAAAGAATCGACACCTGTAAAGGAAAGTCTTACGAAGACGATATCGTCAAAAATGAAGTTATTGTTGAAATGAAAGATGAGATTTTAAATGGAATAGACAAGGTCAGACTGTACACTTTGGCATTTTTAAAAAATAATTAGATATTTATTTAATTTTTATTGCGTTTTGTAGGTCATTGAAGATGCAAATGATTTTTGCAAGACATTCGAAAATTACTGCTACTTGTGGTTGGAAGAGAGAGACGCAGTCATGGAAATTTTCTTGACGTACGGAAGAATATTGACACCAGATGAAATAGATAGAATAGGATCTGAAGACAGCGACTTTCCACCACCAACACCAAGCAAACCAAAGATGGATGCATTCAGAGAGCAGATAGATCAATTTGAAAATCTTTTTATAGAAATCGAAGATATGGACCCTAACAAAGTATTCAACTGCTGGTTCCAGGTAAAATTTGTTTGAGTTTGATTACTTCTGCGTAAAAATTGCTTTGAAAATTAAAATTATTAAATCAATGAAACTTAGACATTTGTGTTTTTCTAGGTGGATATTAAACCATTTAGGCAGGCTCTATTGAATCTTGTACGAAAATGGGGGAATATGTACAAAGAACATTTAGTTGAAAATGTTACGTCAAGATTAAGTGATCTCGCTAACTTTATTCGTAAAGCTGATGAAGGTAAATTTTAACAGAATCTGAAGGAAAATTTAATGATATTATGAAATTATATTTTAATATAATATTATTTTAGGCTTAATGCAACCTGTTCCCGAAGGAGACTACGGGGCTTTGATTAATACGATGGGTTATTTGATGCACGTGAAAGACCGCACAGTGGCCACTGATGAAATGTTTCAACCACTTACTGAAACTATCGAACTTTTGAAGTTTTATGATATGGATATACCAGAAGAAGTTAACGTTTTATTACAGGTGAAATTATTTTCAAAACATTTCTAAATTACAAAAATTTACCCAGCGTTTTTTTATGACATTTTCACACAGGGTGACAAAGATGTCAAGATAACAATGTATTTATTAGAATTTGTAGACTGATTACCTGATTACAGTATTAGTAGGTAGTATATTTTTGCAACGGGTTTTTTTTTTATATAGGAATTACCAGAACAATGGGCTGCGACCAAGAAATTGGCTGTTACAGTAAAGCAGCAAGTAGCACCATTGCAAGCTGCAGAAGTCAGTGGTATTAGGAAGAAAATTTCAACCTTTGATTCACATGTTACCTACTACAGAGAAGTGTTCAAGAGATATGAGGTAAACATATTATTTAGACAGTGGTTGAATGGATTTTCAAAATAAACAGTTTTAAAATTTATTATTTTGATATTAGTTCTTCAGATACGATTGCGGAAATCCCTATGAAGTAATGTCACGAGTTGATTTTGAAATGCTTTATTTGGAGGAGGAAATGAAAGGAATTCAACAATCAGGATCATTGTTTGAAGTCAGCGTACCAGAGTTTAAGTTGCTAAAACAATGTAGAAAGGAATTGAAGATGCTGAAGGTATTAGTCGTACTAATAGAATTAATACAGAAATGAGCAGATTAAAGTAAAAGACTAAAACCACATTATTATTCGCAGCAACTTTGGGATTACGTATTCATAGTAAGAACAAGTATCGAAGATTGGAAAACCACACCATGGCGTAAAATAGACGTAGAAAACATGGATATTGAATGTAAAAAGTTTGCCAAAGAAATAAGGTTGCTAGACAAAGAGATGAGAAGGTAAGATACTTTGAAACAACATTTTTGGGTAATCAAATAAGCTAATAAAGCAAATCAATAAATAGAAAAAAACTTAACCTCAATTTGTATTTTAAACAGTTGGGACACTTACATCACTTTAGAGGCCACTGTAAAAAATATGCTCACGTCTTTGAGGGCCGTTGGAGAACTTCAGAATCCGGCCATCAGGGAACGTCATTGGGATCAACTGATGAGGACAACAAAGGTGAAATTGACGTATAGTAAAGTCTTGAGGGAATGTAATACAAAGTGTAAATAACTTATTGTGTAAATATAACCTTTTACGTGTCATGAGCACATTGATGGGTGATTTTGGTTTGTACCTCTGGGTATTTTGCATGTCCTGTTTTACTGTGTGGCATGAGGTTCTGCTTTAAATGTTCACAAAATTGTTCGTCTGGCTGGGGGAATGCGTGTACATACAAAACACTCAACGTTTTAATAATATGTGAATGCTGCGCGTGTCACCAATGTAAATATTAATTTTATGATCCACAGAGTTTAGCTGCATTACCACCTGAACTCACTGTAAGTACAACAACAACGGTGAATTCGGCGTGTATTGACCATAGAAACTTTGTTTTCATTTATGCTCTGTTCTATTTTTATTCATATGTCACTACGCATTTTAGAAGTACAATACTTGTACATTTCACTCATTTTGATAGTATAAGCTTTGCATTTATACGTTTGTTAACGCATTGACTGCCGTACACTAATAAATAGTGATTATGTCGTACTAAATGGCATGATATATTTGTAGGTATGATTTATCGATGTTCATGCACTATTTATTTACATATACCTATAGTTCTTTAGTATCAGTAAACTTGCTTTGTGGTTAAAAAACGGCTCATTTAGTAATTCTTTTTTTAAATTCTTTTTATGGAATTATTTGTGCTAGTTGCAAAACATTTTTAGCTAGTCTTCTACTAAGTACCTTAATACTAAAAAATAGTAAAGATATATTAAAACTTCCTATCGTGTTTTGTCAGTGTAGAATTTAGATATTGTATTCAAGTAAATAGTTTTAAGATGTAGGAAATTGGAGTCTATTAGTATATTATATGTATTTTCGGCAGTCTAAAACACACTTGATTGATCTGATTACTGAGTTCGTTAATCTTAGGTGAGAATCGTGATGGACCTTAACACAACTCTAGCCGATTTGCTAGCATTGAATTTACACGAATGTGAAGAAGAAGTTAAGAACATAGTAGATAAGGCTGTCAAAGAGATGTCAATGGAAAAAGTCCTCAAAGACCTCCATACTACTTGGTGCGGAATGGAGTTCGATCAAGAACTTCATTCGAGAACTGGATGTGTGCTGTTGAGAGCTAGTGAAGAGTTGATAGAGACTCTTGAAGAGAACCAAGTATGTAATGTAATTTTTTTTGCAAAACCAAACAACGCTAGTACTTTTTGTGATTATTTGGACAGTTATAAAAAATAAATCGATATCCTAGGTACAACTTCAGAACCTGATTACATCAAAGTTCATAGCTCACTTCTTGGAAGAAGTTTCGGGCTGGCAACAAAAACTATCAATAGCGGACCAGGTCATCACTGTATGGTTTGAGGTTCAAAGAACGTGGACTCATTTAGAGAGTATATTTATGAGTTCGGAAGATATAAGAAAACAATTGCCTGATGATTCCGCTCGATTTGATAGGATCGATACTGAATTTAAGGTAAGCAATTGAGTTTTGAATTTCATATTCGTCCATGTATAATGTAACTATGGCAGTTTCGTCGTTAACAAAAACTATATTTTTTAGATTTTATCCACGGAAATGTCCAAAACGCCAAATGTGGTCAAAGGCACCAATAAAGAAGGTTTAGTGGAGAAACTAGATAATTTACAGAAAGACTTAATTATTTGTGAAAAAGCTTTAGCTGAGTATCTGGAAACGAAGAGATTAGCTTTTCCAAGATTTTATTTCGTGTCTTCAGCTGATCTATTGGACATTTTATCTAACGGGAACCAAGCTGAGCTGGTAATAAGGTACGTGGTCGTAATCATTAAATGTGTTGCAATACTTGCAATACAACTTTAAACTTATTAACGTTTTTGCTTCAGACATCTTACGAAACTTTTTGATTCAATGGCAAAACTCAAGTTTACCGAATCTGAAAAACCAGAAGTAAAAATAGCATTAGGAATGATAGCAAAAGATGGTGAATACGTTCCTTTTCATGGAACCTGTGATTGTACAGGACCCGTAAGTATTTATTATTTATGTGTATGATTCTAAAAATCATCCATATTAAGTAGCCATTTCACTCTTCTTCATAGAAATTTCATAGCAGATGTCTCATCTAGGTGGAAATCTGGCTGAACAGACTTCAAGATATCATGAGGTCAACTATTCGCCACTATTTTGGAGAAGCCATTGTTACATATGAAGAAAAACCACGAGAACAGTGGTTGTTTGATTTTATGGCACAAGTTTCGTTATGTGGCACTCAAATTTGGTGGACTACAGAAGTTAATATGGCATTTTCAAGATTAGAAGAGGGCTATGATAACGCTCTCAAAGATTATTACAAAAAGCAACTCTCCCAACTTAGTACATTGATTTCGCTACTTATAGGAGAGCTTAGTAAACAAGATAGACAAAAAATTATGACCATTTGCACAATAGACGTTCATTCAAGAGATGTTGTAAGCAAATTAATACAAGGAAAAGTAGAAGCAGGATCTGCTTTCCAGTGGCAGTCACAACTTAGACACAGGTTTTAAGAGATCTAAGTAGTAGATTTACATCATGTGCACTCACTTAGTCACAGGTTATTCATTTTCATTTATTACACCATTCCACTTTTGTATACTGACCTCAAGATGTTGTTCTTGTATCACACATCTAATTAAACCTTATACAAATAGAAACAGCCTTGATTTTTTACAATTCTTTCAATTTAAGAGTTTATTCACTTATCAGTTTATGATTTATCATTTTAAGTAATCAGTCACCTTTCAAACCATAATTTTCTACTAAGTAACTGGAATTTATTTTAATAATTTAATAATTTGTATATGGTTTTAGATGGGATGACGGTGAATATGACTGTTTTGCCAATATCTGCGACGCTCAGTTCAAGTATAGCTATGAATACTTAGGAAATACTCCAAGACTCGTCATAACCCCTTTGACTGATAGGTGTTATATTACATTGACTCAGGTGTGTATCATTAACTCATAGTGAAACCACTTCATAAAAAAAGAATTATTGGAAACGATTTCATATTTTTTTTGCAGTCTCTACATTTGATTATGGGTGGTGGTCCCGCTGGACCAGCTGGTACTGGCAAGACTGAAACTACCAAAGATCTAGGAAGAGCTTTAGGTATAATGGTTTATGTGTTCAACTGTTCTGAACAGATGGATTATCAGGTATTAGCAAGACTGTAATCCAAAAATTACATGTACTATATTTACGACACAGTAACCAGCATTAATTTTTATTGGTTTTCCAGTCTTGTGGAAACATTTATAAGGGTTTAGCTCAAACTGGAGCGTGGGGATGTTTCGACGAGTTCAACAGAATTTCAGTTGAAGTCTTGTCTGTGGTAGCTGTGCAAGTAAAATCAGTTCAAGATGCTATAAGGTATCATTTACCAGTCTTCTAAAAATATATTTTTCGATGAAAATCATGAGGTTGATGTCTGAATGTATTTCAGAGACAAAAAAGACACCTTTAATTTTATGGGAGAAATGATAGTTCTAGTGCCAAGTGTTGGAATATTTATCACGATGAATCCAGGTTACGCTGGCAGAACAGAGCTGCCTGAAAATCTAAAAGCGTTGTTCCGACCATGTGCTATGGTTGTGCCGGATTTTGAATTAATTTGCGAAATCATGTTAGTAGCTGAAGGTTTCCAAGAAGCTAAAATTCTGGCAAGGAAGTTCATTACACTATACACATTGTGCAAGGAGCTACTATCAAAACAAGATCATTACGATTGGGGTTTAAGAGCAATCAAATCCGTACTCGTAGTAGCTGGTTCACTAAAAGTGAGTAATGAATTAAAAATATTAGTTAATTAGACATTTTATTTATCAAAGTTTAGAATTGTGATTTCTCAACATAGCACTGATTTTACAGAGAGGTGATCCTGGTCGTCCCGAAGAGGAAGTTCTTATGCGAACACTTCGCGATTTCAACATTCCTAAGATAGTGACAGATGACATGCCAGTCTTCATGGGATTGATTGGCGACCTGTTCCCCGCACTCGAAGTACCACGTAAAAGAGATTTAGACTTTGAAAGAACTGTTAAGCAAGCAGCAATGGATCTACTACTTCAACCTGAAGATAACTTCATCCTAAAAGTCGTACAATTAGAAGAATTGCTAGAAGTTCGACATTCGGTGTTTATTGTGGGTAATGCCGGTACTGGAAAGACTCAAGTCTGGAGAACTCTTTTCAAAACCTATCAGAACATGCGGAAGAAGCCTATTTACAACGATTTAAATCCTAAAGCAGTTACAAATGATGAGTTGTTTGGAATCATAAATCCAGCTACTAGAGAATGGAAGGATGGTCTATTCTCGGTAATAATGAGAGACCAAGCAAACTTAGTAGGTGAAAATCCAAAATGGATAGTATTAGATGGAGATATAGATCCAATGTGGATTGAATCCCTGAATACGGTGATGGACGATAACAAAATATTGACACTAGCTAGCAATGAAAGGATTGCTTTAACACCAACCATGAGGTTGATGTTTGAAATATCAAACTTACGAACTGCCACTCCAGCTACCGTCTCAAGAGCTGGTATTTTATACATTAATGCTCAGGATTTAGGATGGAATCCGTAAGTATTTCAATGAAACCGCAAACACTCTATACCCTATTTTGAGTCAAGGAAAAACTGAAAATAGGGTAAGCAGTGCGTGAGTGGGCACCTAAGCGATTTCTTCAGAAACTTATTCAGGGTGCTTAGGGAGAAAACAAAAGTGCCGAGGTGTAGGAGCAAAGCGGGGGGAGAGGGACCCTCCCTCCTCTAGGATGTCTAACATCGAGGTTCAAAGATCCCAATTTTAGGTTTTTCACCATCATTTCGGAAAAGGTGCGTCGTAGTAAAAATGTTCTAAGATAGACATATTCTTTATTGTACAAAAACAAAAAGAGACTCAAAGCTAAGTATTACATTTAAAACAATGCACAATTTAGGCGGCCTTATCGCTAATAGTGATCTCTTTCAGGCAACCTAAAAAAATGGTAAACGAGAGGCAAGTATGTGCACAAATACAACAGAAACTATTTACATGGAGAAATATGTAATTTAATAACAAATTTATTAAAAATAAACTTACTTTAAATTTGAAGATATTCATATCAATATAATATTAATTTATTAATATTAACAAGCATATACCTAACAGATAAATAATTTTGACTCTACAATTAACTAATTATACATAATTGAAACAGAACTTGTGACAGACAGATATCACAAGTAGATGTACCAAAGGTAAACCAGAAAAAAGGAATAAAAATATAAATAGCGATAATCAGAGCGCAAGATAATGCGATTTGACTTTTGCCTTGAAAATAGGAAGGGATTGAGATTCCCTAATGGAGAGGTGTAAGGAATTCCACAATCGGATAGATTGTACAGTATAAGATTGTGTATAGGAGTGCGAGGAATGAGGAGGGATTTCTTCTAAGATGAAATGAAATATAAAATTCTCTATAACTTTGATCTTCACGCACTCTTTTCATATTCCCAACCGTTTCCGAACCATACGCTCCAGAAATGAGAGAAAATAAAAAAAATGCTTATCTAAAGTGTCTGATACTACATTTTTGAATTATATTTTTATTCTCTTAGGTCGCGTGAGGGTCCTGGCAAATGCTCGTGTTCTTCCTCGACCTCCTCAGTGGTTGCCAGGACCCTCACGACTACGACCTAAGAGGATAAAAATATAATTTTAAAAATTGGTCTTAGATTCTATATATTTTTTTTAATTTTGTTCATTTCTGGTTCGTGTAGTTCGAAAAAGGTTAGGAATATGAGAAAAGTGGTTAAATCAAAGTTAAATAGATAATTTTATAAGCTTTCATTTTATCCTAGAACATTTACATTATTTTTGAAATAATGGTGAGAAACCTAAAATCGGGACCTTTGAACCTCCCCCATCCCCCCGCCGCGCCTCCTGACGGCGGGACTTTAAGCACCCTGAATAAGATTCTGAAGAAATCGATCACGCACTCTACAACTATTTTATTAACTGAACCATAAAGTGCTTCGCTTAGTTTGTCAATTTTTTTATCTCAGCTACGTTACGAGTTGGATTGAAACTAGAAAGATACCATCTGAAAAGTCAAATCTAGTGAATTTATTCGACAAATATATTCCATCCTGTTTGGAAACCGTACGTGCTAGGTTCAAGAAGATAACGCCCATAGCGGAGATGGCTCACATACAAATGCTATGCCACTTGTTGGATTGTTTGCTAGTACCAGAAAATACACCAGCGGACTGCCCAAAGGAATGGCATGACATCTTCTTTGTATTTGCTTGTGTTTGGGCATTTGGGTCAGCTATGTTTCAAGATACCGGCATTGATTATAGAGTTGGTAAGATAATCTTTGAGTGGGACTTAGCTTGGATCAAAATAAAGTGAAAAAAAATCAGTGGCGCCAATGAAACGAATATTTGAATTTGCAGAGTTTACGAAATGGTGGGTGAATGAATTCAAGACCATCAAATTTCCGCCAGGAGGTACTGTTTTCGATTTTTATATTGATCATGATAGTAAAACATTTATGCCTTGGACTGAGAAGATTCCTAAATTTGAGCTAGATGCGGATACTCCACTACAGGTTTGTTAAACTCAATTGCCGTGATGTTTTTTATGTACATACACGATACATATTTGAGTATTTTTTACTATTTTTGTACTAATTTATACTTCTTTCTACTATAGGCTGTATTAGTACCAACTGCGGAAACGATAAGAATAAGGTTCTTTTTGGATTTGTTGATGAAGAACAAACATCCCGTTATGTTAGTAGGTGGAGCTGGTTGCGGTAAAACTGTCATGGTCAACGAAAAATTACAGGGGTAAGTTTCTGCAAATTCAAACTATTTGCGAATCAGTGACTTCTGATACTAATATTTTCTGGACCCGTTTAATAAACGCATCCCAGTTTTAATTGTTATATTTTGTATTCTGTCCTATGATTCCACATCACGAACGGTAATCTTATTGTTCACAGACTTCCAGAAAGCTACGCGATACAATCAGTGCCATTCAACTTTTACACTTCATCAGAGATGCTGCAAAAAATCCTAGAAAAACCATTAGAGAAAAAAGCTGGTCGCAATTATGGGCCTCCAGGGAACAAAACCCTGATATACTTCATTGACGATATGAACATGCCCGAAGTAGATTCATATGGGACAGTTCAACCACATACAATAATTAGACAGCACTTAGATTACAACCATTGGTACGATCGTACAAAACTGAGTTTAAAAGATATTCACAACACACAATATGTATCCTGTATGAATCCAACCTCGGGAAGTTTCACGATCAACCCGAGACTCCAAAGGCACTTTTGTGTGTTTGCCATCAGTTTTCCAAATAATGAAGCACTAAACAACATTTATCTGTCCATTCTGTATCAACATTTAACAAATCCGGAATTAAGGATTAACTCCCTGATCACAAAGTTATCACGTAAGAACTTTTAAATAGTTTACCGTTTATTTGATTCATTTTGGTATCACTTGTTCATCGTTGAATCTCTTATTGCAGCAAGCATTGTCGCTGCTACTATGAGTTTGCATAACAAAGCCTCTCAAGTTTTTCTTCCTACTGCAATAAAATTCCACTATATTTTCAATTTGAGAGATTTGTCGAACGTATTCCAGGTTTGTACCTGTTTGCATTTTTGCACGTATAATATTCGTTTGGAGTTTCATTCTAATTTATCTCATTTTTTATCAGGGATTCTTATTCAGCACCAATGAATGTCTCGTTAATCCATCTGACTTAATACGACTCTGGCTACATGAAACCAGTCGAGTGTATGGGGACAAACTTACAGAAGATAAAGATATAGACGCATTTTTGAAAATGCAGGTTGATCTCTGTAAAAAGAGTTTTGAAGTAAGCCTGATTTTATTATCAATTGGTCGTATACATTTAGATTACCTAACTTTTTGGTATACTTTTGTGATAGTCTAAATTTATATACTAGATATTTATAAAACTGTATTTGCAAAATGTTTGTGTGAAAAAAATAATACTCTTGGATCTTCAGGAGATAGACGAAGGTGCAGTATTTGAGAAGCCCAACATATACTGTCATTTTGCTGGAGGCATCGGTGAGCCCAAATATATGCCAATTTTGTCGTGGGAGATGCTGAACAAACTCCTCACTGAAGCCATGTCGAGCTACAACGATCTCATCGCAGCCATGAACTTGGTGCTCTTTGAAGATGCCATGATGCACATTTGTAGGTATGTGATTTAAGTTTTTTAAATACGTAAAATTAATCGCCCACGTACTGGTCCCAATTTCCACTATTTTCATACCATGCGTTTTTGTATACTCAGCATTTTTGTTTTTAGAATCAACCGAATTTTAGAAAGCCCAAGAGGAAGTGCTCTCTTGGTGGGAGTAGGAGGGTCAGGAAAACAGTCTCTGTCCCGCTTGGCTGCATTCATATCTAGTTTAGAAGTTTTGCAAATACAGCTCAAGAAAGGTTATGGTGTGTCTGATCTCAAGGTAATTATGTGATGTGCGTAATGTACGTTCAGCAACAGAAGTAGCTGGGCACTTTAGTACTTTGTCATTTTTCTAAGAATTGCTCTGATAGCTTGGACAAAGTTCATATGAAGAGGTGCTAAAGTATTAGGCTATTTCTGTTGCTCACTGTAAAATATGTCAATCTTGGCGCCCAACGTGGGAGTAGTTATAACCTAGATTTTCAAAGTAACAAAGTATTTATTTGCAAACTAAGTGTTTTCGTAATGATCGTCCGTTTTTTTTTTGTAGAAAGAACTGAATGGTCTTTATATAAAAACTGGACTAAAGAATGTTGGCATAATGTTTCTAATGACAGACGCTCAAGTGGCAAACGAACAGTTTTTAGTGCTGATAAATGATCTGCTGGCGTCTGGGGAAGTGGCTGATCTGTTCCCTGATGATGAAATAGAAAACATATTGGCCGGAGTAAGGAACGAGGTATGTTTATGAGGCGATTGATGATCTATGTTCGTTTAGTTAGTAAGATATTGTAAAACCGTACCTTCTGTGCACTCTACTTCTAGGCCCGGAAAGTAGGTACTTGCGTACTTTCACTAGGTATCTGAAACTGTAGCGACATCTATCTCGCCACATACGAACTAAGAACTATCGTATCCTACATCGCGATATTAAAGTTATTCGACCAATTGAACCTAAATAGAAGAACCCGACATCAAATGTCGGGCAGTAGCCCACCAGACACAACACCCGTCTGGTCGGAGGATCCTCCCTTTTCAACGGTGGACGAGGAACTTTACACCCTGTTTCTCAAACTCCCCAAACTGGTGACCCCGAGCATGAACGTCAGCACAGAGCCTTCTCAGCGACCTTGGCACAGCACACTGCACTTCGGCCGGTCAGTAAGCAGAGACGCACTTCTCTCCTGGTCGACGCAGCAGCCAGCCACTACGCAGCACTACACCACTCCGACTCACTGGAGCATTTGCAGCATCACCCCGACTCACTGGGGCATCACCGCAGACAGTTCCAACTCACTGTGAACTATGCGGCATCTGGCTCCGACGCACTGGAACAACTCAACCTGCTATCGACCTCCGGTCTCGGAGGGGAGTGATGTAGCGACATCTATCTCGCCACATACGAACTAAGAACTATCGTATCCTACATCGCGATATTAAAGTTATTCGACCAATTGAACCTAAATAGAAGAACCCGACATCAAATGTCGGGCAGTAGCCCACCAGACACAACACCCGTCTGGTCGGAGGATCCTCCCTTTTCAACGGTGGACGAGGAACTTTACACCCTGTTTCTCAAACTCCCCAAAAAACTATATTTTCATTATTAAAATATCACTAATAATAATTTTAACCGACACTGAAGTTAACGTAATTTTGTTTTATGCAGCTACTCTGTCAAAAACTAAAATTTTGTTGACATTTATTTTTCGTTTTGTTATTTCATACAAAAATTTAAAAATAACAAAAAAACAAATTTTATGTGGAACTTAAAACTAAAAAAACAGCGTAGCTAATGTTGTTCATGTTTAATTTCAGGTGAAAGGCGCCGGACTTCCAGATACCAGAGAAGTTTGCTGGAAGTTCTTCATAGACAGAGTCCGAAAGCAGTTAAAAGTGGTTCTGTGTTTCTCACCGGTCGGGTCCACCTTACGAGTCAGGTCTAGAAAGTTCCCAGCGCTGATCAACTGCACATCTGTCAACTGGTTCCACGAGTGGCCACAAGAGGCGTTAGTTTCTGTGGCTATGAACTTCTTGGAACAGCTCTATGTATTGCCGGTGAGTTCATTATAAAGTTGCAGGAAGATCTTAAAATATTATAAAAGTCCTTTATCCTAATCTAAACAATTTGAGTGGTGTTTAATAATTGCTGTCATAATTTTTCTTACCAGATTGCGCTGAGAGACTCAGTTGCAAGATTTATGTCCTACGTCCACACCTCTGTGAATATAATATCAAAGGCCTACTTGGCGAATGAGAGAAGATACAATTACACGACCCCGAAAAGTTATTTAGAACAAATCAGCCTTTACGCGAAGTTGGTTAATAACAAAACGGAAGATCTTCAAAGTAGCATAGTAAGGTAAGTTCAGAAATCAATAGATTCACCGCTACCATGGGTTTACATCGATGACAGTCGCTAGCTTAAGTGTTGACTTTTTGTATAGGATTTCGGTACAGCGCCTCCAGTGGATAGAAATGGAACAAAACTATCATACAACTTGGTGTTAACGATCGTAGTTTAAGTGACGGAAACTCATGATAGACGTAGTGTTCTTACAGGAAACTGAACATTACGAAACAAGTAGTATGGTGTTTACCAACATGAAAATAAATATAAGAAGCTCTTACTGTTATTACCTGTTGTATTAGTTTTTGGTGTTGCTCATAATTATTTATCTCAACTTCTTTTGTAAATCAAGCACTGTGTAAGTAAATCAAAGCATTTAAAGTTTTACCATTAACACATACTTACATCATTTACTTACATTAGAAAGTCGAGTAAAAATAAAACATATTTCGAAGTCAGGTGTTGCTCTCGCGGAGTGCTTGTCCAAAAATTTTACTGATTTATTTGTACCTATCAACCGTCAAATCGCATGGATGTATTTCTTCAGGTTGGAGAACGGTCTAGAAAAGCTGCGTATCACTGCAGAAGAAGTGGCTGAGCTCAAGAAGAAGTTAGCAGTACAGGAAATAGAGTTGCAAGAGAAGAATGAGGTGGCAGACCGGCTCATTGAAACCGTTGGCATTGAGACTGCTAAAGTTCAGAATGAGAAACAACTGGGTTAGTATAAAATATAATCTAGTGACTTTGTTTTAAGAAAAAAACTGCTTTCAACACTAATACTTGTAAGTCGATTTTTGGTTTTATAAGTTAAGGAAAGCTAGTAAACAATCTTCTTACTAATTAACATGTTAGCAGATTTGAAACCTTTATTTCTATAACACAGCCGACGAGGAAGAAGAAAGAGTCGCAGTAATCACTGAAGAAGTATCAAAGAAGCAAAAAGACTGCGAAGAAGACTTGGTCAAGGCAGAACCAGCTCTTCAGGCGGCTCAAGAAGCCCTGAATACGCTGAACAAGGCAAATCTCACGGAGCTGAAGTCCTTCGGATCACCACCCGGAGCTGTTACTAACGTGACAGCAGCTGTGATGGTGCTTATGGCCCCAAATGGGAAAATCCCTAAAGATAGAACGTGGAAAAGTGCTAAGGTACGAGGAAATGCGAAAATTAGTCTCTAGGTGGAACTGTACCGTCAGTAACATAAGTTAATAGTAATTTGGCCTTGGTGATGTCTTAGAAAACTTCCGCTAATTTTGTCACGTTACGCAGGGGAATAGAAGTTCCACGCCGTAACGGAAGTTAAACTATCACGTTAAGCAGAGGAATTGAGGTTACGGAAGTAGCTAAGACGAAGAAAAGAAAACAAGAAGTTGGCTAGTAAGTGGGTAGGTTTATTCAACAGGACCCAACTTACCTAGCCTTAAATTTAAACTAACGATAAATATAAATCGGTATGATCCGTGAGCTCACGGGGTTGGTCGTGGGACGTAGTCTGGAGGGAAGAGCTGAGGCAGGAGTTGGAGTTGCTCCCGGAACAGTCGGCAGCAGGAAGGATGGCAGCGAGTTGGACGGCAGTAGGTAGGACGGCGACGAACCTCAATTCCCCTGCGTAACGTGACAAGTTTAATACTTGGTTACATTAGAGTACTCACAATATATCACGTTATCTGTGTACGAGAACAGACTGATTAGCCACATTTGAGCGAAATGTGACACCGTTCCTTTCGCGCGCAAAAAGGGATATATAATGTCCCTTCCGCACACGCGACGGCATTCTGAAAAATGGGACAAATGCCCCTTTCCCCACTCAACCGGTTATTTTCAATTTTGTTATTCCAATAGCTTTGGTAACTTAAATATTTTACTTAAGTAGTATATGTGGTAATGGTAAATTTACAGTTGACGATGGCAAAAGTTGACCTCTTCCTCGAGCAGTTGATAAACTACGATAAGGAGAATATTCATCCTGACGTCATAAAGGCTATCCAACCCTATCTCAAAGACGTTGAATTTGAGCCTGGTAAGTAGCAAACACACACTGCTAAATTATATCACTCAGATGTTCGAAATAAAAGGCCTTTGGGCACCATACTATGGAAACTATACCTAAGCTGTACAGATTTGAAATAGGGTGGATTAGACAGATGAATGTATCTAGTTTACTATAGTAAGATTTGCATAAAATTTGGGTGTAAAAAAGTACAATGTATTTAAAAAAATGTATTGTCTAATTATGTTTTTTAAATAACAATAAACTTCTGCAAGTCTATAGATTACGCCCAATGACCTTTGAACTTCATTTCCAGAGTTCATAAGATCAAAGTCCGCCGCAGCTGCCGGACTCTGTGCTTGGGTTATAAATATCATTAAGTTCTATGAAGTCTTCTGTGACGTGGAGCCGAAAAGGAAGGCGCTACAGGCGGCTAATGCCGAGTTGCAGGCAGCTATGGAAAAATTGAAATCGATCAAGGCCAAAGTTGCTGTATGTAGTTTAATTAAAGTAGTTCATTTAATTACTAATTTAGTCCGTTAGTTTTTAGGGTCATGCTAATTAACTTTTATTGCTTATTGCTATTATCTGCTTAGCATCTTTAAGAGTTATGCTACAAGTAAGTTTCAAATTTGGCAAAAATAGCGTTAAAATAATTATTTCTAGTTTGATAATAACTCATTCAGTCATCAGTCTCATTTTTGTTGTAATGTTTTTTTTTTGTATTAATAATTATTCAGTTCTAACAATAGTTATCAAGTCAATTGTTTTTTATGACTAATCCAAGGATCTCGTTGTCTGAATAAAAATAAAAAATGAATAGAATTAACATCATGTTTGCTTATTTTTTAATTTGTCTTTATAATAACGAAATTCATTTCAATTTTTGGGGTTAATTTATCTTCTGGTGTGTAAGCGAGGCCAATTAAAAAGCTTACTTGAAACAATAACAAACAACCGGTTGAAGATTACAATGCCACATTGCCTTTCAGTCGCTAGAAGAGCTCCTTGCCTCACTGACGGCAGATTTCGAGAAAGCCACTGGAGAGAAGATGAAGTGCCAGAAAGAGGCAGACGCTACTAATCAGACTATCCAGCTTGCCAACAGGCTCGTCAACGGTCTGGCCAGTGAGAACGTGCGTTGGGCTGAAGCGGTGGCGAAGTACATAATTTGTTTTACTTTATAAAAATATGAACCTTGTAATCTAGGATGGGTAAGAAGCTCGTTTTTGCTCACCATGACGGCAACGGCAATAGTCTTGCCTCCAACTACCAAATTTTGGGATATGATACGATAATTTAGCGGTCGGTGCCCCGACCGAGACAAGAGGCAGAGACAGGATCGTGCGACTAGTACTTGATAGTACTGGCGCCAGATCGCGTGCGTTACCGAGACGGGAGACAGACGCAAAGTCTCCCATAAGAAGCCTCAAAAACAACCGGTCGCGGGCTCCAGTCTCGATTTCCAGTCGCGGTCGCTACCTTGACACTTTTGTTTATATTTTGCAATTCTTAGAATATTACAAAAAAGAAATGGGTTTCTAAATTTTAAAATCATGTTTCAGCTTTATGCAACAGAATACTACATTACCAGGGGATATCCTCTTGGTTTGCGCATTCATTTCGTACGTGGGTTGTTTCACGAAGCAGTACCGCTTGGACTTAATGCACAAGCAGTGGCTAGTCTTCATGAAGACCTTAGAGGTATGAACAGCTAAACATCGAAATCGATTGTTTTACTTCATTAACTAGGTGTCGTGCCATTTTAACTAACTTCATTTATGAGGTGTTCATTTTTGCAGTTAGTGTAATTGTAACAAACATAATTTACCCCACATCTATCCTCGAATTCTAAAAGGTTCCCTTCAAAATGATTCTGCCCTGTGATTGTGCTCATGTCAGAACTAAATTATTATTTACAGTTTTACACCGGTAACTGTTTTGTATAATGTAGTTGATTAAAAGTCTCACATTTTATTAGCCTGCGATACCAATAACAGAAGGCCTTGACCCTCTGACCATGTTGACGGATGACACCACGATTGCAATGTGGCAGAATGAAGGTCTACCATCAGATCGTATGAGTACAGAGAACGCTACTATTCTGTCCAACTCTGATCGGTGGCCGTTGATGATTGATCCACAGGTAATTCTATTGTTTCTTGATTTCTCGAACACAAATTCTTGCTGTCAAAACGCCCAGTCACTCATTGAACAAGACAGAAAATTGGGATCAAGTACAGCTAGGATACAAATAAAACGATAAAAAGAACTTTCTAAAAGTTGATTGTTTTAAACTTTCATGGTCACTAACATTAGAATAGTTATTAGTTACGGGATTTTTTTTTCATGTTTACTCACCCCCAAGATCTTCAGTTACTCCGTAATCAAGGCACTTGCAACATGCTAAAATATCGGAAACTGGTAAAAATCCCGAAACTCATAACTTTTCTAAAAGTTGTCTCAAAACTGAGAAACTAGTGAGTTATTGCGGTTTTAGTTTGACTTGAACAAAGTTTCATTGACCATGAGTTTACACCGTTAAGCGTTCACAGTTATGTAAGGGATTCCGGTACAGCACCTCTAGTAAATAGAAATGGAACTAAAAATGACATACCATTTGCTATAGTCAACTATTGTAGTTTTACGTGATGGAAGCTCATGGTAGACGCACTGGTGCTCATTTGGCATAAATTTCATACGATCCTAGCTTTTCGCCTGCGGCTTCGCCCGCGTGAAGTTAATTTTTATGACATCACAGGATTTTTTCCGACTTATGATACTTGTCGTTATGTACTATTCGCAAAATCTCGTCTTGCTTAGCACCTACGTCCTAAAAATAACCCCTATGCCCCTATTGAGAGTTCTAGCACTTGTAGTAACGAAGTTTCATTCAAATTATCAACCTCAAAAACCACCACTTAGGGGTCGAATGTCGCAAAATCCCGTCTTAGTAAGGACCTTCGTCCTTAAAAGAATCCCCATGCAAAATTTGAAACGAGCACTTGTAGTTTCTGAGATGTCGTGATGAGTAAGTGAAGTGACTTTTCGCTTTTATTTACTCGTATATAGATGATTTCATATGTGCCGAATTATTTTCAGCTACAAGGTGTAAAATGGATAAAACAAAAGTACGGAGACGACCTACTGGTGATTCGACTGGGGCAGAAGGGGTATTTGGAGACGATAGAAAAGGCGATAGTAAAAGGAAGAACAGTCTTGCTGGAGAATATTGGAGAGACGGTGGACCCAGTGTTGGACCATGTACTAGGACGGAATCTGATCAAGAAGGGGAAGTAAGTGCACGCTATAAGTAGTTTGTATGTATAAACTGTTATGACGAGACCGAGATTATCAAAATTTGTTTTTTTTGACCCAAAAGTATACGTTGTAGGTAATAGTAAGTATACATTGAGTATTTCAGTAAAAACTAATAGGAAAATAATGGTTAAACTAGTCAAATTACAAAACATAATTTAGCTGGATCGAACTAAGCCACAGACAAAACAACAACAAAACATATTAATACTAAAGATGTTATATTGTATATCACATGTTCATACTTTTGTTAAATAATAATTTGTAAAGTAAAGTAAAGTTCAATCAATTAAAAAAATCAATAGTATTTTTAATATTATTAAATACAGTACTAGAATACCTTCCGTGTCAATCTCAGATCATAGAAGGGATGCCTTCTATGATCTGAGGTGTCAATTAATTCAATTCACTCTATCCGCACTGAGAGAATGTAAACATCAAGAGTATAATAGACATAATTAGGGTTTCTGTGATGAGTTAAAATAAATGTATCTGTTAACCATACTGTGTAGGTTTTGAGAACACGCTTGCCATATGTCGGTTTGTAACGGGCAACCATATGGAGATCCAAGGCTAAAACATTATATTAATGTGTTTAGCTTACTTACTCAAGGGCTAGGGGAATTCAGTTCAAAATTTTTGAACTGATTTTTGAATTTTTTTCAAAATGATTGTTTGTTAATTAGGTATTGTCGGGAATGATTGATATCATTTTGATTTTGTTATAATCAAGTATGTTCATTACCTACACCTTTATTTCAATAATTCCAGTACAAATGCATCATATTTCATTCATCATTAGTGGTATCGTAAGGTATCGTATTATAAGGTAACTAATAAATCAAACCTTTTTAAAAATGTCATACGCAGGCAAATTTGTGTGAAAAATTAACAAGCTGACATAAAGATGATCTCTTTAATTATAGGGCAATAAAGATTGGGGACAAAGAAGTTGAGTACCATTCAAGCTTCAAGCTCATTCTGCACACAAAGCTAGCCAATCCTCATTATCAGCCAGAACTGCAGGCGCAGACCACGCTCGTCAACTTCACCGTCACCAGAGATGGCTTAGAAGACCAGCTTTTAGCAGAAGTGGTCAAAGCTGAAAGGCCAGATCTAGAAGAACTAAAAGCGGATTTGACTAGACAACAGAACCAATTTAAAATACAGCTTAAGGGTCTAGAGGATGATTTGCTATCTCGTCTGTCTTCGGCTGGAGATAATATCCTCGGGGATACAGCGTTAGTGGAAAATTTGGAAACGACGAAGAAAACTGCGGCTGATATTGAGAAAAAGGTTTGCATCATGTTTAAATAGTTATACTAAAAGATTAGTTTTTAGAACATTTTCGTTGAACAAAGTCAAGTGAGTATTATTTACACAAAGATACTCGTAGAAACTAGAAAAATTCGGCCTGATCCTAGGGATACAAGCGGGATCAGGATCCCTAGGATAGAGCCGATTTTTTCTAGTTTATATCTTTGAGTTGAAAAATAGTGCATTGTTGAATGATAAAAAAAATAATAATAAGGGAAATAGTATGATTATGAATGATCTTCACAGGTTGCAGAAGCAAAAGTGACTTCACAGCAGATAGATGTGGCACGCGAGTTTTACCGGCCGGCTGCCGCCCGTGCTTCACTCCTCTACTTTATTCTGAACGAATTGAACACAATCAATCCAATTTATCAGTTCTCTCTAAAGGTATGTAACTTTCGGAAAATATGTTCGTGGTAAAATAATTACACGATAAATAGCTAGGAAGTCACCAGGAGCACTCTGCGCTATTCTAGGCTTTTTTTTTAGCTAAACACAGAGGTGGTTTTAACTTAGCTTATTGTAGAACAAACCAGTAATGTCTAACCCTTTTCCAGGCGTTTAGCGTGGTCTTCCAAAAGGCCATAACTAGAGCAGTACCCGCCGACACGGTGGCCCAGAGGATCAAGAACCTCATCGACTGCATTAGCTTTTCAGTCTACCAGTATACTTCCCGAGGCCTCTTTGAGTGTGACAAGCTAATTTTTGCATCTCAGATGACATTTCAAGTAAGTAATACTACTTCACACCCTGCTAGTAGAACAATTGGCAAAACAAGATTTATTTGGTGAACTACCAACGCGAACGGTTTGCTGCGTCTTTCTGGTGGAACGCTCTCCCTGCATCTGTGTTCCCGAATAAGTACTTACAACCTGGGCGCCTTAAAGGCCAGAGTTAATAGTCATTTTCTGGGTAAGCGTGTACAACCATCGGCCTCGTTATCGCTTATACCAGGCCAGACAGAGACCAAACGCAAACCCATTTGAATAATCATAAAAAGATTAGATTTTGAGCTACATTCATTGTTTTTGTTGAGTGTAATTATCCAAATAATTCATGAACTTCAAACTCACGTTTGGTAATCAAGCCTGGACTTTTGTTGACTTTCTGTAAACCTGCTTTAAGGTGCTTCTCATGAGTGAAGAGATATCCTCAGCTGACCTGGACTTTTTCCTTCGCTTCCCTGTGAAACCACACGTCACCAGTCCCGTAGATTTTCTCTCCAACCACAGCTGGGGCGGCATCTGTTCCTTGGCCGGTAGGGAAGAGTTCAGGAACTTGGATAGAGATATTGAGACTTCACCTAAGAGGTGGAAGAAGATCGTTGAAATGGAGTGCCCTGAAAGAGAGAAGTTTCCTCAAGTAAGTGATTTAGCCTTAGGTCTAACAAATAGGACAAGTTATAGCCATTCTTATTCATAATGTTGTCTCAGTTAATAAAAACAATGTTACCTACATTGTTAAAGTTCAATATTTCAGCACGAAGGCGAATAAATATTAAATAATTTGACATGTAACCAGCAGTTATTAAAACTATACGTGTACTTCAATTTATAACTCAATCAAAATATAAGTGATTGGTATACAAATTTACGAACCAAGAATATCTGCAATGAACCAATTACTGATACAAATTTACCTGAAGGAAAATATGATAGATTCAATTAAAATTAAATTTGTACCGCAATTATCACGAACCGGAAACAATTTCTTTAACGTTTTCACGTTTCAAACGCTTTGTAATAATTTATTTTTTAAGGAATGAAGTAGGTAAGCTCTTCGAATATTATGAGGTTTTTAACTAGCCTACAATATTTCTCTGTGATTTGGCATGAGTAGACTAAGGCTCGTGGTTCGAGTAGTTAACATGGGGGTGGTCAGTATTCAATTAAAAAAAATAGTAGTCGTAGTACAACTACTTAACGCAAACTAGAATCGACAAGTCTTAATAGTATAGTCTTTATAGATGGTCTTTTAAATTATACTATAGAGCATGTTGCGATGTTGCTATGGCAATCACATAGTATTTACTATTGACTGTCTTAAAAAATCGTTTGAACAATGTAACTAGTTGAACAAAAAAAATGATAAAGGTATGTTTTGTCCAGGAATGGAAAAATAAAACAGCGTTACAGCGAATGTGCATGATGCGAGCCTTGCGACCGGACAGGATGACGTATGCGGTTGCGTAAGTTTTTTAATTTATTATTGTTAATTTTCTTTTTTGGATCTGATCCACCTGGAATAAGACTTTTGCAAATTAATACACATTTAATAGCTTAGATGTTAGAAATAAAGTTGTACAAAACCAACACGGCCGCAAAAAAAGAGGAACTTGTATACTTACTTATTGGTCTTATGAAATTTTGTTGCGGCGAGGAATCAGTAATAAATAAATTAGTCCTTTCAGTTTTCATCCAATATTCGCTCGGAAGCCTCTTTTATTGCAAATTTTGTCGATTCCGGACAATGACCTCTAAGCATATTAAAATGTTCATTGCATTATAGAGCCTACATAGAAGAAAAGATGGGAGCAAAATATGTGGAAAACCGAACAGTGGAATTCAGCAAGTCTTTTGAAGAAACTAGTTCTACAACACCGATATTCTTCATATTGTCTCCTGGGGTGAACCCACTTAAGGACGTGGAAGCTTTAGGGAAGGTCATGGGATTTACTTCAGATAACGGCAACTTCCACAACGTGTCATTGGGGCAGGGGCAGGAGGTGGTAGCGGAACAGGCCATGGATATCGGCTTGCAGAAAGGCCATTGGGTGGTGCTACAGGTTAGTGCATTATCGCAACAAATCATGGTTAAATAAAAAAAAACATGTAAAGTGTTCTGTAGCCTACTAATCTAAAGATAGGAATACCAGCAAACTCAACTTGCTCATACTTGACTCGAACTTGCAAGCCACCCTAACTAGACAGACGACCGCTCTAAATAATGAACTACCGAGTCGAGACCCGATAGGATCTGATAAGATCTGGCGCATTTTTTTAGTGTATTTTACGTTGCAATTATATGACTACATTACTCACTATAGTTGCTACTTAACTATGTTTCAGAATATCCATCTTGTGAAAAAATGGCTTCCGAACTTAGAAAAGAAGATGGAAAGTTTTGCGTCTGGCTGCCATGACGAGTTCAGGCTTTTCATGTCTGCAGAACCAGCTCCCACGGCCGACTCTCATATCATTCCGCAGGGTATCCTGGAGTCCAGCATCAAGATCACTAATGAACCACCAACGGGGATGCAGGTAGGTGGATTTAAATATTTGGGTAGTGTACAGGCATTTTGCCTGGTGGGTTTATGCGATCCCTCCTCACTTTGGAATTTTGCCACATCTGTGAGTATCAACTAGGACACCTCGTATTAGTTTTTTTTCTGCATTTAGATGATACTGTATATTGTTCAGCACTAATAGCAAGTATTTTGGTACAGGCAAACATCCACAAAGCACTTGATAACTTTAACCAAGAAACTCTAGAGATGTGCGGCAAAGAAGCAGAGTTCAAGGGAATCCTCTTCGCTCTTTGTTATTTCCATGCTGTAGTCGCAGAAAGAAGGAAGTTCGGACCACAGGGCTGGAACAAGATTTATCCGTTTAACGTTGGTATGTTTTATTCAATTTAACATTATATTTCCTCAAGCCTAGCGGACAAAAGCAAATACCCTAACCTAACACACACCATTTTCTTTTTCAGGTGATCTAACAATAAGCGTTTTTGTCTTGTACAACTATTTAGAAGCTAATGCTCGAGTACCTTGGGAAGATTTGAGATATCTCTTTGGCGAAATTATGTATGGTGGTCACATCACTGACGATTGGGATCGGAGACTCTGCAATGCCTATTTGGAAGAACTGATGCAACCTGATCTTGTAAATAACTTATTCATTTCATCAAATACGACACAGACTTTGCTTCTTATCAAAAAGTCACAGCCAAAAATCCTTTGGCCAGTGCTCATTTTAAGATTGTTTCTTTCATTCACCATTGACAATAACAAAATTGACTCATTTTATTTGCGCTACTAAATAATTTGGTACGATCTCAATTATATTCCTCTTCTTCTAAGGTGGACGGTGAACTTCAATTAGCTCCTGGTTTCCCGGCACCCCCAAACACTGACTACCCTGGCTATCACCAGTACATAGAAGAAGCGATGCCTGCCGAGTCCCCATACCTGTATGGATTACATCCCAATGCGGAAATTGGGTTCCTCACCACCACCTCAGAGAATTTATTTAGAACGATCTTTGAGATGCAGCCGAGAGACGCTCAAGCTTCTGGTGCCGCTACGGTTACTAGAGAAGATAAGGTTTGTTTTCATGATATGTCAAAATTTCTTGCTTTTTGTGGGTTAGTTGTGTTGTGGCAGGCTTTGACTTGACTTTTTCTGGCATGTAACCTACGTTAAGTAATTAACTTCAACAGAAAAATACACAAACACAAACAGAAGAATGATAATTGATTGCAAAAAAAAAAAAGTCTCTTATTTACTTAATCTACTATTAATTTGGTGATATAGGTGAAACAGATGCTGGATGAAATAATAGAAAAGTTGCCAGAAGAGTTCAACATGCCGGAAATCATGGGGAAGGTGGAAGAAAGAACACCGTACGTGATCGTGGCATTTCAGGAGTGTGAAAGGATGAACTATTTAACGGGCGAGATGAAAAGGTCTTTGCGAGAACTGGATTTAGGGTTAAAGGTACACTCACTATCACTTTGAACAAGGAGTTAAAAGTGAAGTAATTAATTAATTGAGGTAATTAGGTTCTTTTAATATTTATACTATTTATTTTCAAACAGGGAGAGCTGACAATCACATCAGTTATGGAAGAATTAGAGAATGCTTTGTTTTTGGATCAAGTAAGATTTACGTCATTTTTGCTTTTGTGAATCAGAACGTACCAAACGTCTTTATTAAGTTACCTACTCATTCTTATTACAGGTTCCTCATATATGGTCGGCTAGAGCATATCCATCGCTGCTGGGCTTATCAGCATGGTTTGTTGATTTAACTCTACGTCTAAGAGAATTGGAAACGTGGGCCACAGATTTTGTTGTGAGTATTTGCCAAGTCCAACAACGTATTTTAGTATCGACAGTTCTAGATGTTATTTATTTTTTCCAATTCTTACAGTTACCGTCATCAGTATGGCTAGCAGGATTCTTTAATCCTCAAAGTCTTCTAACAGCCATTATGCAAAGCACAGCTCGACGTTATGAGTTGCCCTTGGATAAGATGTGCCTACAGTGTGACGTTACTAAAAAAATGAAAGAGGAATTCACGTGAGTTCACATTGCCAACACTTCCAAAAACTGTACAGATAATACTCAAAATAACTAAACTGTTAGATATTGGCATGTACTAGTTCATTTTCAAAATTTTACGTGGAGAATGCTGTCGAGTGTAAAATAATCAGATGGAATGTTACAGCATGGCCTCGGCGATGCATGGTTCGCATGTCAACTCTTGAGCATGTCCTATGCAATGACTGTGACAAATCTTTTACAGCAAATAAAATTTCGTGTTTTCTGTACCCGCTTCAGGATTGACACCAGGTTTGGTTTGGTTATGACGTCAGTGCTTCGCTTGGTGTGGTATCCACGGACTGGTGCCTCATCTAATGCATTGAATACTTCAAATACTGTCAGTTTGATGAGTTAGCGTTTGTCATTTCTTACAGCTTCAGGTAGGGACTGATAAAAAAGTCTTGTCAGTCAATATTTTTATTATACAAAAAGTGAATCAAAAAAGTTTGCTCATCAACCTGAACTACGCTTATTTTAATCCTAAACACTACACTGCTCATGCTATTCTTTTCACTGTTCTCACTGCATGAACTGCATCCTAATTGAGGCCATTCCTACGACAGGATTGCTGATTCCAGGTCTGGTCCAAAAGATGGGGCGTTCGTCCATGGCCTGCTGATGGAGGGGGCACGTTGGGACGTACAGGCTGGGATTATCATGGACTCCAGGCTCAAGGATCTCTTCCCCCCAATGCCGGTCATCAACGTTAGGGTATGAGTGAATAGTTTTTATAGCATGCGACCAAGATTGATGACGATTAATGGTTTGATTTAAGGTAACGTATTGTCATTAAACGATAAGGATATTAGAATATCTGCTTCCCCTGGATGGAAAATGTTATTTATCAGCCCACGACCTGTGACTGCTCGTCTGACTGAATAAGATGACTGTTGAGAGACGTTAAGTTTCCGAACACACTATGCGGAAGGTAAGCGACCGAAGTTTAGCGGCTAATTTTACGTTCCGACCTATTCGGCTGATATGACACACCGTGAGTGCCGAACTTACGCGGCAGAAATTCAGTTGCTCTTTGTGTGTGTATTCAGAGTCTATAATTGTGTGCTCTACAAAATAAGTGGCCGCTGAACTTACGCCCGACCGAAGTTAGGCTGTACCTACGCATAACGCAACGTAAGTTCGGCATAAATTGTGTCATCAGTAATTCAAATAGCATTGCAGACGTAATCATGACGAACATCCATCGCGTATCTTCGACATAGTGTGCTTAGACACAAAAAGGTACTTGCCCTTATATATTGATGAAAGAACGTTGGGTTGCAACGTAAAATACACTAGAAAATTTAGCCGGAGTTGTCAATCAATCAATTAATAATTTTTTTGTCAATTGTAAATGGTCTCTGTAGTTCAGTTGAAAGGGCATTCGCCCTACAGGTCACAAAGTTATTTTTTTTTTCAAAGTTATACTATTCGGAAGAATTTTGTTAATTTCAATCATTTTGTTTCTTTAGTTTCTATCATTCGATAGAAAAAACAGCATTGTGCAATGCTGTTACTAATCATTTTGCACCGGTAAGAAAACTAACAGCTTTTTTCATCTAGGCTATAACCCAAGACAAGCAGGACCTCCGCAACATGTACGAGTGCCCGGTGTACACCACTCGCACCAGAGGCCCCACCTACGTCTGGACCTTCAACCTGAAGACCAAGGATAAGCCCGCCAAGTGGACACTGGCAGGCGTGGCTTTGCTGCTGCAAGTTTGAAGGGTTAATATTGTTTTTTTTATTAAGTTTGAGGAATTACGTTACAGTGTATCTTTTCCACTAGCTTATTTTAGTTTCGGCAGATTTTTTCCATGTAAGATTTGTTAACTACTTAGTTGGTTTGATAGTTTAATTTTTAAAAGTTAAAATGTGATCTTAGTTTTTACCGAAAAGGTTTTAAACTTAGTTAACTAGGTACGTCTACGAAATTGTAGAATAGTTAATCTTGAGAAAAACATTGTTCTAAGGTTAAACTAGTTATGGGTTTAAAAAAAGTTAATTTTATTTGGGATCAATAAAGATAAAATAAATAAACTTCGTACTTCAGATTATTTCGATTTCCAATGCTATGGTGAAGATATTATTATTTACTTACCTTACAGTCTAGCAATGGCAGTTGTATTGTATGCCAAATAGGAAACTGTCAACTGTCGCTCACATCTTGCAATCACAAGATCGCTAGTGTGATGCCTACTTAAGTTTTAACTAGGCGTGCCTCAGGCGTCAAAGGCGGATCAAATGACCTCTTTCACCTTGTGACCTTTCGAAAATCGGTGAATTCAGTCAAGTTCAATGATTCACACAACAATAGCTTATTGGGGACAGATATTGAATATTGAACTTTCTCTTAACATCGAAGAAATTACTGATATTAATGATATAACTGAACCCCTTAGATTTATTCAATCATCATCTTCATCTGATTCACTGTTGAACAATAAGAATTTCGCGTATGGTTCTAGACAAATGAATTACAGATTTGTTAGACTTATCATTAATATTCGATTCCAGGGCGCGGTTTTAGTACAAAGATGAGTCACCGAGACCCAAACACAATATGAATATTAATGTTCAATAAACATTATTTTAGATGCTATTTGATGTCATCAGTTTGACAAGAGTAGTTACGATACTACTATTGAAATTCACTGGCGTAAGCATTATTTTATGAAGTACCTACTATTTTTGGTGTGCCATTTTAGTGGTAAAACTCGGTAAAACTTTTAACTTTTACTAGCTAGGTTTTGAATCGGATTCGCATTAATGTAATTGAATGTATGTCAGAAAAAAGTTTTCCCCTTAAAATACCATGAGTTCCCGTCACGCAAACGGCGATTGTTGCTTTCAGAAATTTGTAAGGCATTTTTGGTTCCATTTTAAATCACTCGGGGCGCTGTACTGAAATCCGATACAAAAATGTCTACGCGGCTTGCGCGGACGCTAGCGGCTGTCATCGGTGTAAACTCATGGTAGACATACATTACACAAAAGGTTCGTGTTGGATTGGATGGGTTATCTACGCCATATCGAATACTAAATGATCGAAAATCAAAATATTCAACACTGTTCATCGAACGGTCAAAAAATCGAACGTTCAAAATATCAAACGCTCAATACTTCGAATGATTAATTCATCGGAAATTACTATGTTGCATAGTTTTTTACATCATAAATCATTCGATGTATTGAGCGTTCGCTATTTTAAACATTCGATTTTTTGACCGTTCGATGAATAGTGTTCGATATTTTGACTTTCGATCATTTGGTATTCGATATGGCGTAGGTAACCCGTGTTGAAACGTTTAAAATATCGGAATTACAAATAATCGAACGTTCAAAATATCGAATGGTCAAAATATCGAAAGGAATCCTTATAGTTTTGCCAATTTGACAAGCTGAATAGATGCGGATTGAACTTACTCTTTTCAACCGACTTCAAAAAAAGGAGGAGGTACTCAATTCGACTGTATGTTTTTTTTTATGTTTTTTACCTCATGACCAATGACTTATTATTACGCCAACTGATTTCGATGCTTCTTTTTTTATTGGAATGGATATACTTTATGGGTAGTTTGATGAGTGTTTGGTTAGGTTCATTATGGGATCCAAGACAAAGTAACGGAACTCTTCAATTCTTAGGAGGAATTGGACGATACTTTTTCGATGTATAAAATAAATAAGAACTATTCACTGAAAATAAAGAAATAAACAAAATTTAAAAAAAACCAACTTCAAAAAAAACTATGCCAAAACAAAGCACTAAAAAGTAAAGAAATGATTGCGTATTCTTCTAAAACTTATACGATAATATAATGTAGGTAGAATTATTGTTATTGTTGGAGTCGGTGTCAGCCAAGGAAACACTACAATATACCCAGCAATATACCTATTTCTTCGTATCACGTTTACGTATGTATGTAGGTAGTTACAAACCTACATTGGCTGATACCGACTTCAACAATAACAATTGTAGTACGTACATTAAATTATCGTATAAATTTTAGAAGAATACGCAATTATTTCTTTACTTTTTAGTGCTTTGTTTTGGCATAGTTTTTTTTGAAGTTGTTTTTTTTTGTTAATTTTTTTTTACTTAAAGATCGTATCAAATCTTGAGACGATTTTATTGCGAGTTCAGCTGGTAAAGGCGATGACTTTTGGCCTCATTTGATCTGACGCTTAATTAATTTAGATGAAAGGACAACTGGATCGTTACTTATAACTTGGGTAATCTGATATAGCTGTCGATGATGGCATCGCAGCCTGAGATCCAATTAGCAAGACGATAAAAAAACATTATAGTTAAAGGTGAATTATTACAAATATATAGAAATAGATCTAATTTATATTTTACTGCTTATATATCTAAATACTAATAGCATCCAGGACGCGCCGTAAATGTTCGTCCTTGGTGGCAATCACACTATTTACTATTAGTGGATTTACATTTCATAAATGAATTTTCTATGACCTCTCACATCATATGATCATCTGACTTTCAATAAAGCAACTCACACGACACGGTTGGCGCGGTAGTGAGCTGTAGCACGGTTTCTCGCCTTGACTTGCGTGGTGTCCCGGTATCGATTCCCAGTCGGGTCAATTCAAGAATAGAGCTTTTCTGAATTGACCCGCGCTTAATTCCTTTTGTCTGGTACTTCGTAACACAAGGACATTAATCCTTACTTCGAGACCATGATCAGTGGTGTGTTGTCTGGCACATATTTAATTAAGTACTTAAGTAAAAAATATCTTTATTCATATAGACTTATAAAAAGTACTTATGACAAGTTTTGACTGGCCTGTTGGCGCAACGGCAGCGATCCTGTCTTTAGCGCCGGAGGTCGTGGGTTCGATCCCCACCCATGACAAATATTTGTTTGAGGAACATTTGTATTTGTTGTGTGTCTGGGTGTTATTATCTATTTAAGTATGTATTTAGAAATATTTAAGTATGTTTATCAGTCCCTGACGCCCATATTACAAGCTCTGCTTAGTTTGGGGTCAGATGATCTTGGTGTGAATTGTCCCAGATATTTATTTATTTATTTATAAGTCAAATACAAAAAAAAATATAGCAAAAATATACTAAATAAAAATAAACTTACATAAAATAATACTATAGGAAATATCATAATTAAGCATAATGTGACTTTACCACCGGTTCGGAAGTTGTTTCCGATTGAGAAGACTCCAGCAAGAAACTCGATGGTTACTCTTTTAAATCTTGTTTTTATACACAAGTATTGAATTGACAGAGTAAAGTCATAACAAAAAATGTGCAGAGGAGCAGATTATACCTAAGATGAACACACATTCTTATCATTTAAGAAATCCTCTACACTATAATAACCTCGCTACATTTATTTGATGGTTATGGGTATCAGAGCAATAGGAGATGAACTAAGTACTTCTTGAGCATGTATCAAAAGAAAATTACCCGTAAATAACGTGTGTATTGTTCCATCTGTGGAAAAGAGAAGCTCTTCTTAATAGCAGCCCCACTGCTGGAACTGTATCTGCGTTGCCGTTGTTAATAAAGACTGATGAAAGGACTTAAATATGATTTTAAAACACTCATAGACTAACGCTTAGTCACAGAACAATCAGAAATTAATATCCTCTAATCTAATCTACGGTCGCTGGCGTTCTAAGCAGAGGACGTCTACGCATTGGACCAACAAATCTATACCGGGTGATTATAAAAAGACTTATAAAAACGACATGGCATGGCATACTTAGTAAATGATGTAGTAACTACGTGAGTATTAATTTTTAATCGACTTTAATTTTAAATCTTTCAAACAAACAATACTGACTGTTCCACTGTTTTTTTATATTGCCCGTCAAGATGACCTCAATCCACCTAATGGAAAGCGGTCGTGAGGTCCGGATATGAGGTTGACAAGCCCAGTCATTCCAACGAATCATTGGGCTGGCCATCCTCACCTTGAAGGCCTGCAGAAATGCCTTTTCACGCTCCGCTTGAAGAACCCTATACGAGGAAGGAAACACATGTGCTGGAAGAGCGTTCCACGTCTGGATGGTACGACAAAGAAACGAGTCACCGAACCTTATAGTTCGGGCCAACAAATGTTGAATTATGTGTGGATGACGCCGTAGTCCAGCACGCGTGGTACGGGAGTGGAAAGGTGACCAAAGGTGGTGATTTGTATAGTGACCTTGACATTAAAGTCAATTGAAAAAAACATTTTAATTACTTAATTAGGTACTGACCTGAAATTCGTCACCGTAGGAATTATCGAACGTTCTGTTAACTTTCTAACATTGTCAGCAATCCAAATTCCCCGAGATATCTCAAGTGCAATTTTAAGTGTAGGGGCGAATGTAGCACGCGCAACCATCGCTCGCATCGGCTTCACACTCCTCTTCATAGTTCTCCCAATTATGTCGAATTCTTTCACATTAGCTGCGCCTATCATTAGGCTATGGAACTCACTGCCCAATGAAATTTTAATTGTCGACCAGTAGCTTTTCCTTCAAATGGGCAATCCACAACTTTTACAGACACCTTAACCCAGAAATAGTGTTACTTGTTTTTCTTGCCTTTATAGGCAACGTCCTAAGATTTAGGCACGATAGTTAATAATTTTTATATCATATTGTTTGTGCATGTATAATTTTTGTAAGTATATGTATTTTGTATTACCGAACAATATCTTTTATTCTGGTTTTTACAAGACGCCGCTAACTCGATTTCTGCTCCGCCCAGTGGTTGACTGGTAGAGAATGCCATTAGGCATTAAGTTCGCCAATTTACTTTTTTTCTGCAATAATAAATAAATATATCACTTTTTGAGTATTCCATATCGGTTTAGTAATTAGCTTCATAATCACTCGGTGTAAATCTACATCTTACAAAAACGAACTTAAATTCACCTCAATAGATAAAACCCATAGCAAATTGAATCCAGCGCGCACTCCAATTTCCGAAATCCAGAATTCCTCGTACAAGGCTTACACGTAATTAGTTCCATTTGATACATTCTGCCTGAGCATGCTCGATGTGGGAGTACATTTGCATAGGCTCCCGGGTTAGGCAGTTAGGCTCTTGTTAGAAAGCTAGGTGGGCGGCATTGAGACGTCGCACCAAAAAGTGCAAGACCCTTAATTAGTAATGAAATTCATGGAGAATCTCGCTATCTTGCTGCTGGAGATAAAAGTTTGTAAAATTTAAAAGTAAGCAAGAAATAAATACATTGTCACTTGAAATAGATTAATCACATTTTACATGAGACAAATATAAACTTGCAGCTAAGTAAGGTAAATACACCTAATTCGCGGTATTTTCACCTTAACTTGGAACAACATTGATAATAATTAAGCATAATTATATTATCCCATATGTAGGGTTGGGCTTTTTTATCAGAAATGTTATTTATCCTATTTTGTAAATTTACTCACAGTTTAACTATAAAAGTTTGTTAAAAAGGTTAAGTTCTATCATTAAAATCAAGTTATCACTACAGTTGATGGGAATTAACTTAATCAGCACGCTTTTCAAACACAGCTTTATCTGACAACGGTTTTGAACCTAATACTTTTGAAATTAGGTCCAAAGGACTTTTAGGCGGAGGAAATCTAGTCAAAAATACTAAAATAGCGACGCAGGCAAAGTAAATAGAATTCGCTCTGCCAATTAAATCTAATTACACTTGTAACACATGGCAATCAAATCAAAGTAAATAGAAATGCATCATGCAACCTTGACATACACCACATCCATTGTTGGAGATGTGTAGGCTTCAAGAGAGCTTAGGTGTAAGTACTCTATACATATCAATAGCTTATAGCTCAGTGTAATGATGCTTGCTGAAGCTAATAGGATTACTATCATAAAAGAGACTTAATCTTTAAATTAAAATGAGCGGAAAAGGTCACATGTTGGGACAAAAAATTGTATGACTGTCAAATTCTCAGTTATCGAAACACAGAGAGTGGTTTCTACTGTATGCTGGTATTATGCGTGAGTGTAGTATTGCAGTGATTGAGCAAGCCCATCCATGAGCTCTACTCAGACTATGGTTAGTGGTAGAGCCCAACATTAAAATACTACTAATTGTTTAGCGCTACCCAAGGATTACGCACGTGTGTGAATGTATCAACTATCTAGGGCTAAAACTAACTGAGACCAGAGACAGAAATGAGAGACACCTCAAACTCTTACGGAACTGACACACTTAACTCGGTCTCCTGTCTCAGGCTACACGCCAACCTGCACCTTAAAGGACGCAAGCTGGCTGATTTCCAAAATACTTAAAATAGGTTTTTTCGAACATGAAATTCTGCATTGTACTTTCGATTAGTAATGGTGTGTGGGTGTTAGATAAATAGATATATAGATGACGCAAAGCAGGATCATTTTATTTACATAGGTACTGATGATTATCGGGCATTGCCCGTGTTTTTAGAATCATTGCTTGTGTTTGGTGACCTTTGAAATGATCATCCATCATCAGAAGATTATGCAAGTAATTGATTTATCATTCTTAATGTGTGACTGTGGTTGCTTTTATATCTGGCTAATTATCTTGAATTTTGGTATGAAATCCACTATCCTCACTCATAGTTTTGTTTTGGTGGAGGATAAATAAAACGATCACAATCAAATTGAGTAACATTTTCCGCGAGTCCCGCAATCTTTAAAATTATTTTACACAAAACGATTCTATTGTGTTACTGACAGTCATCTCGTTTTAAATTTAGGTTCATTTCTCGTGATTGATTACAATCACCTGTCCCGTCGAGTGTGTGGGATTCCAGTAGGATTCTGTTAGAATGCAAAAAGATGCTGTTTTTACTAACCGTGTCTAGGTCACGACATTGCGAAGGTCAAGTTCTTTTAGTTAACGTTCGGTGCGTCTCAAATACCTATTCTTTAAATGCATGTTTGTCTGTTGGGGAGTCTATGTTTTGCTAGGATCGATACTGATATTTACAAAATTCATAAAATGAAGTAAGTTGTTATTAGGTAAAGCTGTGTGACAGAAATAAACCAACAATTTTGATGACACCAGAGACTTACTGCGATGGATAATGGCAAGTAATTATGCGCGAATCGCTTTCGAATAAGCGGTGGCAAGCGGTTATCGCAACTTAATGATAAGTCGTACAGTACGGCAAGAATCGGCCAAAAACTAATCTGAAAAGTTGAACGTAAGTCCATGAAAGTTTTAAGTTAACATTATGTAATATTTGCTATCAATATGCGCAAATATGACAAAATGGTATAAGACTTAAAATTCTACGAGCAGTAGAAAATGGCGGTCTTTATGGTTTAGTAATCTTAAAGATATGTTCCTGAAATTAATTAATCATCTTGATGACATCAGATTTTTACTGTCTTCGACATATTTTTTATACAACATCAGTGGCAAGTAATCAATCACGAAGACTGCTCGATTTTAAGCGGTTTTTGCAGCCTATGGACACGTCGGAGGAAAACTAAGTACCATGCTGCCTATCGTCAAATCGCCATGGACGCTGCCGATTGGACCATGGACAATATTGAGCAGCATGTATAGTTGCCATAAGCGACTGTCATTTTATGCTCGAAAAAAATAACAAATTGCAGGATGAATTATGAAAGTATTTTCCAAATAAAACGCGCGGAAAGTCTTTTCCATGTTTGCTGTAGTTTTTTCATTAAATGGGCCAATTGAGTTTGAATACACAGATGTTAACTTTCTTTGCCTAAGACCATTGCTTAGCTATCTACTTGTTGAATAGTTATTAAATACGAATTGGATCAATTAGGTTACGATCACAATGGTAAAAATGATTGATTGATTGATTCAAATATTCTATGAGGCTTAATGGAATGTTCAGAACCGCAATTGATTACTTGTATAAAAAATGATTGTATTTCATTCAGTTCATTGAAGACTATTTGGTTGTGATTAGTTATTGAATTATAGGAAGTTACTTATTGCCATAGTTATCTATACTATACTATACTCATATTAAAGGAAATATTTGTTTGTTTGTTAGTATTTTTGTTTGCTTGAATTGAATAGGCTACGAAACCACTGGACCGATTTCAAAAATTCATTCATAAAGCTACGAGTACATTATCAGGGAGTGACATGGGCATTATGTTTTTAAATTAGGCTATATTTTGACGGGAAGCCGCTGTTTTACTATAATTTACTTTCCAAGCCCCCAATTTGCTAACGATATTACTCGTAATCAAAGTGATTTTATTTCGTAAATGTTAATAGAAATGAAAGTGCACCTATAAGTAATAGGACAGTTGAGCTAGCCGCGGGTTGGTAAACCAGGGAGGGTCATAAGATTTCCTACAAATTATAGAAAACAGGTAACCTAGCTATGACTACAGTCGTCGAAATCTAATAGGCCCGTTTTGACAGCTAGCAAAGACCGTAGAATGTAACTCGGCAAAAAAACTTCGAATAAATAAAAAATAACTCTTCCGGTTATGCGTCCGTATTCACGCAGTTACTCATCATTACGTACATAGGTCTTATTTTGTACTTATTTGTCATTTTGTTGTACAACTTAATCCTTAATACACATGTTATAGCTACTGGTATAATAAGGCCATAAAACACAAATCTACATCTACAGGCAGTTCTGTCCGGTAATCAGTAATCGGTATGGTTACCGACGGTGGGGTTCACTCACATCCCTAATTACGCCGCGATGACAGGTGTCGAAAAGGGCCTATTAGGTACAAGTTCGAGACGGACCGCAGTCCGTGAACTGCAAGCGACACTACCTAGTTCTTTTGAATCTCTATGAAAGTGCCAGTGTTGCCACGCTTGGAATCACTTTCATAGAGAGAAGATAGAAACTAGAAATAATTGACCTGATCCTAGGAGTCCCTAGGATCTCAGGGGATCCCAAGGACTTTCATAGAGATTCATAGGAACCAGTAGTTCCCCCGCAGTTTGCGGTCTGTGGAGTTTGCAGTCTGTTAATTTGTACCTTCACGCGTGGACTTGTTATTTTTAATCAGAGTTCACCCACTCCGCTCTGATGATTAGCTCAACGTATAGCTTCAAATGAAGATGCATCGGATCTTGTCTGAGATGGCTTATACGGTATGAATTATATTGTAATCAATTATTTACAATTTTACTCCTACGATGACGCCTATTGTTCCGAGTCAGGGATCCCACGTGGTTGGAAACTATATTATGTTACAAAAGTCTCGTTTACTCATTCCACGTGTATTGTAGTCTTGATGAAAATAGCCTGTTTTGAATTGTTCTGTACTTTGGTTGACATTTTCTGTAACTGTATGATGGTAGTAAGGATACGCGAAGTCCCTATTGTAAAGCGGTTACCGAAGCACATGGACGTGTGTTATACTTCAACAACAACAACAACAAATACAGCCTTATACGTCCCACTGCTGGGCACAGGCCTCACCTCAACTATGAGGTGGTACAAGTACAAGATTGTTGGAGAGGTGAATGTAAGGCCAGTGATAAACCTTACCGTCAGATGTTATCAAGCCGCCTTTTTTAAGCCTCTGACTAGGCTTCACGACTGATATCTTGCGACGTCAGCCGGGACCAACTGTTTAACGTGCCTTCCGAAGCACGGAGATGCCCGAAAAACGCATCACTTAATTTCGGTCGGGATGGTCACCCATCCATAACCCGACCTGTCTGGCGTTGCTTAACATCGGATCGTTGCCGATCCGCTGCCGTCACTTAGCCACGGGCACCTCGTGTTATACTTAATACAAACCAAATTCCTACTGGCATGTTGCCGACCGTTTAGTAATGACTTTTGTATAATCATTAGGACGAACCATGACCGACTTCATCTCCATAAGTGTGACCAAAGTTGATTGGTTTATTGATTTACGTTTAATTGTTAACTGATTTAATGCACATACTCCGTAATAAATGTGCTTGCGATAAGCAGACAAAAAATAAACTATTTAATAACGGTCTTCAGAAAAAGTTTGCTTTGCAGAATCAGGACATTTTAAAATACGTTTTCAGGGTAAGTTTGGTAAGGTTTTGGAGCGTGTGTTGAATGCCAAGCTCTTGAGGTACCTAGAGGATCACGATTTGATAAGCGACTACCAATACGGCTTCCGTAATGGTCGGTCGACTGGCGATCTTCTGGTGTATCTCACACACCGCTGGGCTCAGGCCATTGAAAGTCAAGGTGAGGCTTTGGCTGTTAGCCTAGATGGCCTAAGGCCTTCGACCGGGTCTGGCATAAAGGTCTTCTATCAAAGCTTCCATCTTACGGACTGCCCGAGGGTTTATGCGGATGGATTGCCAGTTTCTTGTCCAGCAGACGCATTAAAGCCGTAGTAGACGGTAGTTGCTCCGATAGCTTGGACATTAATTCTGGCGTCCCACAAGGCTCTGTGCTATCTCCAACGCTGTTTCTCTTGCATATCAATGATATGCTGTCCAATGACGGTATTCATTGCTATGCGGATGACAGCACTGGAGATGCCTATTACACAGGCCGAGCAAATATCCCTCGTACCATTATGGAGGAAAGTCGAACCAAACTTGTGTCTGAAATCGAGAATACCCAAGCTTGGGTTTCCGATTGGGGTCGGGACAATTTAGTCCAGTTCAACCCCACTAAGACACAAGTTTGCGCGTTTACCACTAAGAAAACTCCATTTACTGTAGCTCCTCAGTTTCAGAACACTTCCCTTACCATATCAAGTAGTATTGGGATCCTTGGCGTTGACATATCTAGTGACGTACAGTTTCGGAGTCATTTGGAACAAAAGGCGAAGTTGGCATCCAAAAAGCTCGGTGTGCTAAACAGGGCGAAGCAGTACTTCACTTCTAGGCAAAGACTGCTGCTGTATAAAGCGCAAGTCAGGCCACACGGGGAGTACTGCTGTCACCTTTGGGCAGGAGCGCCTGGATATCAACTCAGTCCTTTTGACTCGGTCCAGAGGCGTGCGATCCGGATTGTCGACGATCCCAAACTGACAAGGGGTTTAGAGCCGTTAAGTCTGAGACTTCGCCTCTTTATGCGTGTTCTACCGCTTGTACAACGGGTTTTGTTCTGAAGAACTGTTTGATATGATGCCCACGGCTACTTTTCATCACCGCACCGCTCGCCACCGACAGGGCATTCATCCTCACACTCTGAATCCGCAATGGTCTCGTACAATTCGGTTTCAGAGATGTTTCCTTCCGAGGACGCTTAAATTGTGGAATGAACTCCCTGCCGAGGTTTTCCCGATGAGTTATAGTATGGAGTTCTTCAAGAGGGGTTTGAAAAGGTTTTTACAGTGTCGACAACGCGCGAGTGATACCCCTGGTGTTGCACGCGTCCATAGGCCGCGATAACCGCTTACCATCAGGCGGTCCGCGTGCTTGATTGTCACCGACGTAGTATAAAAAAAAAAAAAAAGTTTGCCTTTCCTTAATAAGTCATTCTTTCCTATCTCTATCTGTCATGTTCGGTCACGTTAAGATTTGTTGCCACTGACACAACAAAATAAAAACCAAAATGTAAAGAATAACTGTTATTCTTTTACACATTTATGTAACTGTTTTAATTTACAAATTTTATTGATTGTTTATTGTTGATTGAAGAATGTGAAACACAGTTGGTAAGCAACACGTACAAAATAGCACGCAGGCAAAAGCTAATTAGCCATAAAATAGTTAAAATATTGCATGTTACCGAGTTTCTAGTTGTACTAGTCTTTTAACGAGTGCTCAAGGTTCGATACCGGTTCACCCAAAATGCAGGAGGAATGCGAACCAGCGGATGGGACTTAATGAAACTGGCCTTGCTCTTCTCTATGCCACTCGAAGTAGCTACACAGTTACATTTATTGATATATTAATAGTTCTTTCCGTATTTAGGTGATAGTTATTTTCAGAATAGTTTTTATTTTCATAGCTTTCGTCATTTCCCAAGGTCTAATCCCCCTGTTAATTAATCAAATATGGTTCAGCGGTATGGCCGTGGATAAATAACAACGAACAGACAGAATTACTTTCGCATAAAAAAATATTGAAAGATTCATTATCGCTTAGATACGGGTGTTATCAATGATTTTTATAACCCAGCAGGTGAGTAAATTGGAGTGACAATTGAGCAGTGCTTATGGAGCGAATAACTGATGGTTTTTGGAGCAGGATAAACTCGAACACAAACTCAAATAACTTTATTTGACTGACCGTATCAGTACTTTCAAATCGTGAAATTTATAGCTAAATATACTAAATAATAGACATAAATACCATACTAATATGGGTATTCATACACAGTATACAGACATAATGCGACTCTACCACCGCGTCGGAGTTGTTTCTTACTGAGAAGACCCGGCGAGAAACCCAGCAGTTACTCTTATAAACTTGTTTTGGGTTTACAACAGGCGTTAGTAAAGTACAATGTCTCATTTCAATACAAATAAATCTTAAAGAATATAAAACAAAGAGAAAAAAAACAAACATAAAAGAATATAAAACATGAGGTCATTATATATCACATAATTAATTTGCGTGTCATTGTCATCATTTTTGTCGCATTCGCTTCTTGCCAGCAACTTATAAAGATAAGTAATCGATTCATCTGGAAGCTTAGATAACGAGAACACCAATCGAGTATTCAATCGAGCAACACATCGGTTATAGGTCGTAGGGTATATGTGGCCAGCACACTGCTCTTCAGCTAAATTAATAACTAAGCTAATTAATACTAATTTCATGAGAGTGCCAATTAGGTTAACATTTCCTGTGTTCACTCGAGAATATTTCTCCATATTATTAACTAAGTTACTACTCGTATTAACTTACAACGGGAGAAAGTAACTGTAATTTTTGATGACTGTCCCAAATGTGACCTTCCTTAAATTCTGCAATTGTGAAAAATAAGTATAATTGTGAGCGAATTACTATGCGACTCACTGAGATAATCTGACGAGAGGATAGCGTGCGCGCGCATGCTTTGCTGTTAGCCGGTTCTAGTAAAACAAGTGAAAGTAGACAAAAAAGAAGCATTGCTGTCGGAATATATTCAATTAACAAATGATTGAATAAAATACTAGATTCACAATAATGCTGTTCATTCAATTGCTTATCAAAATTTAAAAAGAGAACAGAATGAGAAATTTATCTTAATTAAAAGTGGCACGAAGAAATTTGCAGTGATACTAAAAATACAAGTTAAAAATAGGTAGTAAAATACCTATAAAAAATGTATAGATTAATGATTGTTATCGCATACCGATGAAATAAGTTAGGTATGTTTTGAGAGCCCATTAGCTCCGTTGTATGTTCATGAGAGTATTACCTACTTAAAGAATGTATTATTATAAGTAAATTATTCATTATATTTTATATTGACTGTCACTTTGACACCACCAAGTGTAAAATGAAATCTGTGAAAAAGCCAAAACGTAACTAACGTGACATAACACTTGGTGTGTGAAGCGCTTGTTGGCTGGGTTTAAATGTTTAACATATGAATGGATAGTATTGTACGGTGTTGTGCTGTACGTGTACTTATATCATCGCAGGTTACGAAAGAAACAAAAAGACAGGGACGATTTGAAATAGTACTAAATGAATAAATATATATCGGGTGAAACTACACCAAAATCATCTGACCACAAAGCCGAGCTTGTACCTTGTGGGTACTATGGGTGTCAGAGACTAATAAACATACTTAAATATTTTAAAATATATACTGTAATAGATAATAACCCCCAGACACACAACAAACACGAATGTTCGTCACGTGAATGTTTGTCATGCATGGAGATCGAACCGAGGACCTTTGGCGTTAAAGGCAGGATCTCCACCATTGCGCCAACAGGCCAGTCAAGTACTGATTGCTATGTGGACTTACCGCGCAAGACGCAGATGTATGAATAAGGGACCCATGGCGGACTGGAGTCTGCTGATATCTATACTCTAAACCAATATCATTCGACTGGCCTGTTGGCGCAATGGCAGCGATCCTGCCTTTAGCGCCGGAGGTCGTGGGTTCGTTCCCCACCCATGACAAACATTTTTGTGACGAACATTTGTGTTTGTTGTGTGTCTGGGTGTTATTATTTATTGCAGTATGTATTTAGAAATATATGAGTATGTTTATCAGTCTTTGACGCCCATAGTACAGGCTCTGGCTAGTTTGGGGTCAGATGATCTTGTTGTAAATTGTCCCAGATAAAAAAAGAGGAAAGATTTAATTGTTTGTTTGTATTGAATAGGCTCCGAAACCGAAACTACTGGACTAATTTCAAAAATACTTTCATTACTTCAAAGCTACATTATCAGCAAGTGTCATAGGCTTTTTTTTTTAATAGGCTATATTTTCACGGGAAAGACAGTCTACGCGGGCGAAGCCACTGACGGACAGCTAGTAAAATATAAAATGACTCTGCCAGCTCGCTTACGGTTTCAAGTTCTGCAAATTCAGTGCTGTTTCAAATCACCTCTGACTTTGGACTCCTCTGTCTCTCCTTTCCTTTCTCACCATGGTTCCGATTCTTAGTATCTGTGAAAAAAATTGTAAGGCCGGATCAATTTTAGCATAGGCCTGCAATGTAGCGTAAAATGACCGCTGATTAAGACATAACATCCATAAAAAGTCCAAGGGATTTACAACACCTCCTATTTGTAAATGGCTGCGCCCGACCACAAGTGCACGTTGCTCAAACCTGCCTAATTATCATAATTCAATCGCCTACAAGTCAAGTTTTTCATCAGTCAACAAAAAGTAACTGGTTTAATTAGTTTAGGTTACCTCGGTTGCTATTTAGGCTTAAACCTTTAACTTGATAAATAACTTGTTGAAGTGTAATTCTTTAAAGCAATAACAAAACGCAACTCAATATTTTGGAAGAGGAACTAATGCCGTAAAAATTTTTATTTTCACAAAACAGAAATCGACTGTCATTTTCATCAATGTGTTAAACACCTTAGTAGTTTTTACATCGAATTATTTACTATTGTTTCTCTTCACTGATTTTCAAACTCTAAAATATATCGGCTTCTAGTACATTCTTCCAATTCACTTTCAGTGTAATCGAACCTACGGCCTTCGTCGCTATTTAACTTATTATAGGGCCAACCAGACATATATGAATCACTGGTGAGTCCTTACACGCTTGCGATGAAATTATTATTATAACTGTGACCGTCAACCGGAACATCTCCATATTTGAAATATACCGTTACCCTTTATAAGTTGTCTATGGCCAAGGAGCTGCGCGACTGTTAGAGTTAAAGCTTCAGTAAAACTGAATGTTTTACATTTCTGTGATACTAGTGTAACCTAAGAACAGTATGCCTGTTAGCTAAAGCCGTTTTTGAACAATAACAATATGTTCTATCATAGATCGCACCGTCGCTTTTTTTTTTATATTGCCCGTCAAGATGACCTCACTCCACCTGATGGAAAGCGGTCGTGAGGTCCAGATATGAGGTTGACAAGCCCAGTCATTCAAACGAATCACTGGGCTGGCCATCCTCACCTTGAAGGCCTGCAGAAAATCCCTTTTCACGCCCCGCTTGAAGAACCCGGGACTATACGAGGAAGGAAACACATGTGCTGGAAGAGCGTTCCACGTCTGGATGGTACGACAAAGAAACGAGTCACCGAATCTTTTAGTTCGGGCCAACAAATGTTGAATGCTTACCATCAATCAGGTGCGATTGCGATAAAATGACGATATGGCATACTCACTAAGTGATGTAGAAACTATCTAAGCGAAAATGAAATTTATTTAAGTAACTTTCATTTCAAGGTCACTATACAAATCACTCGAACGGTCAGTATTCAATGTATGAAAACCTTAAAATTTGAGTTAATTGAAAAAATCTAATTTTCGCTCATTTAGTTACTTCATCACTTACTGAGTAAGCCATATCGTTTCCGGAAGTTATTTGATAATCACCCGGTATAAAAAATATAACTCTTTTACTCATTGTCAGTGTCAGGATATGCACAAGAGTGACTGAACTGTGCAGTAAATTTTTATTGTATATTTTATATCGAGGGACTAAACGAAGTCATAACATACCGGAGGTGGTTTGACTCCCGAGCGTGCGAGGGAGTCAATGAAACCGAGGGTATATTTAGTTGGCGTTTAGTCTTGAGGTGCAAACTGTACTTTTCACTTTAAGTGCGAGAAAAATAGTAAATTTAGTACAAAAACATTTAAAACCGAACTACACTTGACAAAAATTCTGAAATTTTTGCGGTCAGTTTTTTTTTCGTTCCGCTTGGAACAGGCTAAGGTCTGAGACCATGCTGCCTTGTTATCAGTTTAAGGTCAGTTTTTTCTTCTGAACCAGTCACAGATCAACAATTTAAAACACAATTGACGCCACCTTCTTTGCGGACAAACCACGGAACTGAAACTCTTAACGTTTTCGCAATGAAGATGGTCCACACTCCACAGATAATAGTAGGTATATTGACTGGCTGTTTGAGTTTGTCTATGTCACATGAAGGAAATTAAAGAACGAATTACTTTTTACTCCCTAGAGATTAAAGTGGTCACTTTAGTCTTGCTTCGTAGGGTTATATTAGCGGACTTTTAGAGCATGAGAAGTGAAAAATTCTTTTAGCGCCACACTTATGGGAAACAATTCAAGTACTAGATGTTTACCGACAACTTAGACTTGATGGAGGGATAAATAAATAAATAAATAAATATGCGCCAGACAATACACCTCTTGTGATGTTCTCGAAGTAGGGATTAATATCCCTGCGTTACGAGGTACCACACAAGGAAACAAGCTAGGGGCGTCCCAGCACACCCAGACCCGAGTCAATTCAGAAAAGATCGTTTCCTGAATTGACCCGACCGGGAATCGAACCCGGGACACTACGGAAATCGAGGCGAGAAACCGTGCTACAGTGCACTACGCCAATCGTGTGTGTAGAATGCTAAGATGCTATAATTGAATGATAAGACCTACGTCTCTTCACAAAATCCAGAGTTCCTGTCTCCTTATTATTACAATCCCTAATAACTTGTCAAGGTCATCCCCTAAACTGGCCGTAGAGAGCAATTTCGTAATATGATCTTTTATTTCTAGCAGTTATCTGGCACATATCGCATCTTCCAGGCTGGATATGAACTGACGAAATTGCTGGCTAGCCTCATCTTAGGAAATTAATTTGACTTGATAAGCGATTATGATAAGGCTCCTGGGCTCAAAAATCACAATGCAAAACATTTTTGGATTTTTCGGAACTCACTTGATAATTAACATACCCTTCAATTATAATGATAGATAACTTGATTCAAATGACGAAGGTTGTTGTCCAGCAGTGGGACATTATGTAAGTAGTATACAACTGACTAATTAAAACAGTAGCGTTAATCTTCTTGCCTCTTCAGTTCACGGAACCTCATAGCTAATGAAAACATCAAACTCGTCAACTCCAATTACGGCTAATTAGATCGAAAGCGAGGTAGAAACGCACCACGCTACGGTGGGCGACGAAAGTGCGGGTTCGATTCCGTAACACGCGAGCTATATCCGTTACATGTTTCAGTTTTTACTAGTTGCTGATAGTTAAGTTATCTGGGTGTTAAGCCTTCGACAATAATTCAGATAGTAAATAAGTTACTGCCTATGTTCTTGAATAGAGACTTTTATTTTGGTGCATACCAAGGTTTTGCCACAAAATAAAGAGTTTACAGAAGGACCGCTCGCACCTTTCCCTAAACTTGCGTGTACCGCCCAGGGTTACTACTATATTCGCTCTGAATTTTTAAAATGAAGTAAGTAGGTTACACCTATATACTCGACAGAACCAGCCAAAATCAAAATTAATCATGTGAAAAATTGCAGAAGTTCGACAAAAACAAAAACACTCGTGACAGTTCGACTTTTCGACTCACTGAAACCAGAAATTAGACATGCGCGGCGCTCTGACAGATAGCCCGCTTAGAACAACACGCCATCTTTGACACACGCACACAGAGACGTAAGTTTACAGGCGAAGTCAGAGAGTTTCAGCGTCGCGGTCAGTCACACTGTCAAAAATATTGAGATATTATTTGTACGTCGTCAGATACCTACTTACATTAGAGTTCAATGGTCAAAAATGGTTTCGAGCAGATATCTCTGTTGCAGTGTATTTGGCTGTATGAACACCGCACGAAATTGTGATCATACGTTTTTTTAAGTTACCAAATAATGTTGAAAGGTAAGTAAAACTCAGATAGCGTTTGCAAGTTAGTAGTAGGTACTATGTACAAGTATTATTAGTCTAAAGGTAGGTAAACCATTACATTTCGCAACACATTCAAATCCAGTACAAATGGGCTTTTACTTTTTCCGTAACTCATCTTATCATGCATTGGTAAAACACCAGTATTGTTGGTATATTCTTTTACTGGCACGGACGGCTGCTGCACCCGCGCCGCGCCGCCGACAGGTAACCGCCGAAGCGTTGGCTTCATGGTGTTATCTACTGGCTTCTAGGTAGGTAGGTAGGACTGTATGATCAAGGTCATTAGGCTAGCAGGTTTCTCCTGGACCCCGGTAAATGACTTCTTATAATATAATACTTTTATACGTATTCACCCATCTTAACTCCTTTTAATCTAGCTGAACCCCTTTTGTATATTTTTGTTTTTGTCAAACTAGGTGCAATTTTTTACTTGATGTATTTTATTTTAGGCGGTATCTGTCAAATCGCGCTTATCTGGCGAATATAGTAGCGAGTAGCAACCCTAGGCGATCAGGCAAGTTAATAGAACAGGCGAGAGCGGTCCTTCTGAAAACTCTTTATTTTGTGCTTAAACTCACTGACTTCGCCTGTAAACTCACGTCTCTGTGTGCATGCGTCAAAAATGGCGTGTTGTTCTAAGCGGGCTATCTGTCAGAGCGCCGCGACGCATGCGTAATTTGTGGTTCTGCTTCCCATCTGACGTGTAGGTGATGTAGAAACTACCTAAGCAGAAATGAAAAATTTTCAGGTTCTCATCAGTGGGCATTCAGAATTATTTGAATCATACCTTAAGGTTAATAAAAAAAATCAATTTTCATTTAGAGAGTTTTACATCCATTTCTAAGTATCATCGTTTTCGTTTATGATATGTATAATCACCCGGTATATTACTAGCCATTCATAACATTAATGTTTGTCCAGGTAGGGAATCGAACTCATCGTTGGTCTTTGGCGCCACAGCAGGTTCTCTACCTATCGCGCCAAAGATACCCGATTGATTTGAACAGCTGATTAATTCTACTGATTTGCGTGTGAAAAAGCGTACCTATTGATCATTAAATGTTCAGAAACTATACTATTACTAGATTTTGAGTGGTGTTCAACCAAAGTATTCTTACACCATTGTTTTTATATGCAAATAAGTTGCACAATCATAGAAATGATACGCTGTGTGATGTTGTGAGTGCGTTAACTCAAAGATTTGAGTAGGTGTAGCCTCACGAGGTCAAGAGAAGATTTTTAACAAGTTAGTTTACACATGACTTTTAGGTTTGTTTTAACTTACATAGGTACATGTATGAAGTAGAAAGAGGAATGTGCTGTTTTGCAAACAGAAACTGTTAATATATTTTTTTAATAACACCTCAGTGCGATCAGTAGTGCGTCAGAAGTAACGGATCGAAGATTTATATCTTGCAAAAAACTGATGTAGGTATGTAAAAATATCAGTTAAGGTATAAAAATACTAAACCGAAAAGCTAAAGCAATTCAATGATATCATTTACCTCTAACTTAGCTTCGCATTCACCTCAGAGAAGCTTCACAAAGCAATAAAAGAATTGTTTTAAGAATTAATTTCACGTCAACTTAACAAATTAGAAATTCATTTAAACTTTGTTATTTTCAATGTATTAATAAAAACTAGACATTTATTAAAAAGGAAACTTGACAGGGCCCGAATTCTATGTCACCCACTTTGGGCCCGGCGTAGGCAGGTGCGCGCGCGCATACTAGCGGCACAAACGGCGCCGCTAACACGCACGATTCGCGCGCATCTCACCTCGGCAAACCTCAAACGATTAACAACCCTATTCACATAAAAATAAAGTGTACCCCGTAGACCATTTGAACCACAACCCCTAATCATATAATTATAAAGTATAACCTGTTGTGTATTCAACCCTTGTGACCTTTTGTAATCTGGACATATTTTCCGAATTTTACGCGCGAACTTTTCGATTCATGTAGTTAAAAGTGCAGTGTTACGTATAAGTGCAGTGATTTATTCCACTTTGGAGATTTTTTAATACAATTGGTAAGTTGATAAATGTATTTAATGCTCATATTTATACACAATTAGGTAGGTTGGTACTAAAAAAATTGTAGATATTCTAACTTACAAATTTAAGGTACTACCTTAACATAACGTGTTTTAGTTATTATTATAGAAACCAACAAAAAGTCAGTTAAAAATAACTTCCCTTTAAATGCAAAACATGATATTTTGATATTTTGTAGCAGTAATTACTTGACTTTCGGTTAAATATTCAGCAACTTAATCTAAATAGTTAAAAGCTTGGATTAGGACATAATTATTGTCCCAATTTACTCATATGTAGTAATAATACCGAATATACCTGGTGATTATTTATACGTTTAGGAAAATGATACGGCTTATTCCGGAGAATAATGATGTAGATTGTAGACACTATCTCAGTGAACATCTGATTTTTTTAACTAAGGTTTATTTTGAGTTTTTCATACAAAAACAGTCAGACACTTTACTTTTTGTATGCAAGCCTCCAAACCTAAGTTATTTGAAAAAAAGTGATTACTATAAGTGAAAATCTGAGACAGCATATGTAGCAGCAGGTCAACCTGCACAAAGTCATTGCAAAATAGTTCATATGCTGACAGCATATAAGGTGCCCAATGTTAAGTTTGAAGTGCAACCGTGTTCACAGACTTACCGCTAAAATTTTACATTGTGATAGTTAAGACGCAAACGAAGCGGTTTACGGAAAGTGAAAATGTTTTATTGAGCCTTTTTTTCAAAGCTAAATGTACATTCAACCACTTATATGCGTAGAGGTATTCAATCTATTGAGTAGAATCTTCGAAAACGCATTGTTCCGGAAATCGAGTTGTTTGAACTTTCACTAATAAAACTTTTGGTTTTGATAGCTTTGCCTTAAATGATAGCGCGTACTTTTATGTTTTTATTTTAAGGAAATTAATCAGTTACAACTATGTTGTACCTATGGTGAACGAGTAACTTTTCTCACAAGTGATACATTTAGTGCTGCAAGTTTCTAAAGCTTATTTATTTATTCTATACTGCACATAGTCTATGGTACAAAGGGCGGACTTAAGAGGATACAGAAGCGCCGTTTTTCCATACAAATGTAGTCCCCTGTTTCCTCCCTGGATATTGCTAGTAAAGGAATAACTTTTTTCAAAAATCTATGGTCACTATGAGCATGTCCATATGTTTCCTTTCTTTGATAAACTACACATCAAAAGAGATATGAACCTTCGAAAATCTAAAAAGATGGACAGATTTTCCGCTGTTTTCAAACTTTCATAAAATTTATTTGATTAGATTATATAAAAAAATTAAACAGTAACATAAAAACATAGGAACACGGCCAAAGCCTTTCACTAAATTTCCTAAAAAATTTAATTCAATCGGTCAAGTTTTCGAAAAAGGATCAGGGGACCACGAAGTGTCGATTTTGTGTACTTTTGATATGTAATTTTGGTCCGATTTGCAGTTGTCTCTATCGCACTCTTGGGGGCTCGGGGTTTCCAAAAGACAGCAATAGATTTTACAAATACCTATGTTTCAATTCTCTCAACCGTGCTGTGTCCTCTTAATGCCTAGAGGCATTCTCTAACAGTCAACCACACAGTCACACAGAAATATTTCAGGCAGTGCTAAAGATAATAGTTTTGAATAAGTTGTAAAGCAGGTGAAATGGTTTAAATCAAAATATGAAGATTTCAAGGAGATTACCTAAACAGTGTACATACGATTACGGTAACAGCTAGAAGACCCGCTTGCTTGTTTGCTTTTGATTGAAAAAAATATATAAATTTCAGATTCTACGCAAACGAAGGTGGCTCAATATTATAAGACTGGTCAGGTAGAACTTGCCAAAACTCTTGACCTCGATCGTCGGAATCTATTGAGTATGCAAATTTACAAAATGAGCAAAATTCTATGTCCGAGTAGTAAAACCGTGTTCTTTGTGTTGAAATTATTTATTGTTATTGGTTTTAGTGCAAAAAATACAAATGGATGACTCATGTCGTGGGTGCTCCTTAACAAATTGATGGGCAAAACCATTTTACAGCAAATACTTATGTTTTGACATAACTTACATCTTCAAATTTTACTGAAGGATGTAGATTTTATGGTGAGGTTAGACGGTTACTGAGTGCAATTAACTACATTAGTTAACACCTCATTTTTCACTACAATTTACTTCGTCTAAGATTAGAATAGAGCTTTTCTGAATTGACTCGGGTCTGGGTGTGCTGGGAGACGCCCCTGTCCTATTTCCTTGTTGGGTACCTCGTAACACAGGGATATTATCCCTACTTCGAGACCAGAACAAAAGGTGTGTTGTCTGGCGCATATTTATATTTATATGTCATTTATAATCAATATTGAGATCGTCAAAGTACTTAAATAATAAATTAAAATAAATACTAACAAATAAATAAAAGCATTGCAGCTAGTGCATCTGGGGCCTTATTACAATCGCTTATATCCAGCCAAGTAAATTCTCTAAACTGAGAATAGCGAGCGATTTCGTCAGTGTGCCTACAGGATGGAGTTTTTTAACGCCACCTGGAAGGAAAGTACTGTACATTCTGGAGATAGACAATTTTACTCAAAGGAAACATTCCTTTATTTTTAAAAAGAAACAGAACTGCATTCACAGATGTTCGAAAATTCGCTTGCCACATCCGGGATTCGAACCGGGTAAAATCCGAAAAAAAACATCCTGTACTTTTACGGCATCGATCGATAGGGTCAATCATAAGGATCAAATCTCTCTAACAAACGTGGTAAATTAAACACAAGGAAATCTGATAGACCATTGAGTAAAAGTGCTTTATCTTATCCCATTGAATTTATAAGTTTTGATCTCATGGCTAGAAGTTGCGTTAGTCCCAGGTAACTTCTGGCTGGCTGGAAATGTAAGATCGTATTACGAAGTTGCTCGCTACGCTCAGCTTAGAGAATGAACTTGAAAAGTTATAAATGATTGCAATAAGGCACTAAGTAGGTAAGTTGTGGGTGTGAATGTCAAATTAAGAATGAAAAAAAATATTTGAGTGTATTATTGTAAGTGTGTGTTATTTGAGATAGTATTTAATGGAGCGACATACTAACCTAACCTGACATAACCACAAAAAATACTATCGAAGCCTCTAAATATACTAAAATCTGTGTTTCGTGGCCGACTTATTAATTCTGGGGCGCATTTCAGTATTTTTAGTAGCTCAGTGTATTAATTTTCTATTGTTATTGTTACTAAAAAGTTACAATGCACTGCTTTCACATTAAAAATGCATTGAAAACAATATTCAAATTAGCAATTCGTAGTGGTTATCGTCTAAAAAGTGAAAACTGCCCGCTTATTCGTGTCTATATACAATTAGTTTAATTAGGGAAAAGTTACATACAATTTTAATGTAGGTAGATAATGATAGAATATGCACTTAAGAATCTAGGTGGTGATGAACTACTCGGCGTGAAGTATTAATTTGTATTTTTTTCGGAATTAATACAAAAGTGGTAGTCAATGGCGACTCAGCAACGAAGTTAGGTATGTTACCGTATGGGGAGTGGGACGGGAGACCACTATCGCGAAGCTAGGTGAATGAAACAACTCTATTGGTTCTTAACACACACATTCCTCGCAACGCATCCTCGCACTTCTCTGTTAGAAACGCACCCTAATTCTTAGTTCACGTTCACCCGCGCTGATTGAAGTCTAGATCGATATTCAGGTTAACATAATGACACATCCATTATATTTCAGATCCTGTTAAAGTCTATCTCTTTCTTGTACAGAGGCGTTCACATCAACCTTTACAAAACCATAGAAAAATGGGTCTTATGCCAGCATAAGGTGCCCCTATACAAAGGTTGATGTGAACGCCTCTGTACCTAAAATAGTGGTAAAAAAGCAAAGAAGTTTAAGATAAGGCTTGTAGTATCAATAATCTTACTTAAGTTTCTGACTGCTAAGAAACCAGACAAACTAAAAAATCTTTGGTTTGTCGGTCACCAGCGACCCCTATGGCGTTTAATAGCGTGTTAATCGAGATTGGTATTTTAGAAGAAATACTCATCTGTTTTAGTGGGGTTAACTCCGTTTTTGAGAATACCTATTCAGAATAATATTTTCTACACAAAGTTAGAAGCTGGAAAAATAGGACCTGATCCTAGCGATCTGACGACCTTCCACGGTCCGGGTGGCTACTCTTCCAACTGAACTATCGAGGCCGTTAACAGACCTGGTGAATTTGCCTAGTGTGTTTTATCAATTTTATATAAATAAATAAATATCTGGGACAATTCACACCAAGATCATCTGACCCCAAACTAAGCAGAGCTTGTAATATGGGCGTCAGAGACTGATAAACATACTTAAATATTTCTAAATACATACTTAAATAGATAATAACACCCAGACACACAACAAATACAAATGTTCGTCACACAAATATTTGTCATGGGTGGGGATCGAACCCACGACCTCCGGCGCTAAGGGCAGGATCGCTGCCATTGCGCCAACAGGCCAGTCAAATGGCAAGCGTCTTTTAACACCCGAAAGAAATTTTAGCATTTATCAATGGACTGGCCTGTTGGTGCAATGGCAGCGATCTTGCCTTTAAGACCGGAGGTCGTGAGTTCGATGAACATTTGTGGTTTTTTTGGTTTTTTTTTGCGCCAGACAACACACCTCTTGTTATGGTCTCGAAGTAGGTATTAATATCCCTGTGTTACGAAGTACCACACAAGGAAATAAACCAGTGGCGTCTCCCAGCACAGCCAGACCTGAGTTAATTGAGAAAAGATCGTTTCCTGAATTGACCCGACCGGGAATCGAACCCGGACACGACGGAAATCAAGGCGAGAAACCGTGCTACAGCGCACTACGCCAATCGTGTCGTTTGTTGTGTGTATAGGTGTTATTATCTATTCAACTATGTATATGTATGTAACTATGTGTGTGTATGTATTTAGAAATATTTAAGTATGATTATCAGTCTCTGGCACCCATAGTACAAGCTCTGCTTAGTTTGGGGTAGATATTTATTTATTTAATTTCTACACAAAGACTCAAGCGGCTCAACTCCCGCTTGAATCCCTAGTTTTTTTTCTAGTGCCCATATTTGTGTAGAAAATGGAGCTTAAAATAAAAAAAAAACTTATACATAGAATAATATTTGTAGGCACAAGCAATATGAAGGTGCTGTAGTACAAAAAGCCTAAGTTGATAATCACTTCCTAGTTCGTGAGTTTGCTCACAAATAACATCACCGTGCAAAAACTGACGCTTGTGGTTATTGATTAAATTACAGTTTTTTTTTAAATTTTGATGCATTGGTATTTAGCTTTAGGTAAAATCTAGAACTAAGACAAGAAAAGGATTTTAAGAAAGCCCAACTGAGACTGGACTTCCTGCTTGCAAGTCTATTGTAATTTTTTGTTGTACACCGGATGGTTGGCAGCGGTGCTGTGCTAAACGATTTAGAAAGGTTTAAGCAATTTTTTTTAGTACTAAACAAAAATGAATAAATTATGATGATGCAATACCCGTTTCCGCAATGCCTGGTGATCCTGGCCGGTGCAGCAGTTCATGGGTTTGATTGCTGCTTAAGAGCCTGATTACAATCGCTCATATCAGTCAAGTTAATTCCATACACTGAAGTTAGCGAGCATATTAGTCAGTAAATATCCAGCCTAGATGGTGCTAGGTGACCGCTGACTATTCGCTCTGAATTTTTAAAATGAAGTAAGTAAGTTATACCTACTTGACAGAACCAGCCAAAAACAAAATTCATCATTTGAAAAATTGCACCAAGTTCGAAAAAAACAAAAACACTTGCGACAGTGCGACTTTCCGACTCATCGAAGCTCACTGACTTCGCTTGTAAACTCATGTCTATGTGTGCGTGCGTAAAATGGCGTGTTGGTCTAGGCGGGCTATGTCTAATTTGTGACCGTAGCAAGTGGAACCATGTGGTCTCTGCCTACCCCGTTGGGAAAAAGGCGTGATGGTATGTACCTATGTATGTATGTATTTTTATTGGTCCTGAAAAAATATGTTTTTTATTTTACTTCTTTGGTGATTCCAGAACAGAAGTATTTTCGGTGCATTAAAAACAAAAATGTATTACTTTTCAGTTAACATATTTTTATTATGTGCAAATAAATGGCAGGATCGCTGCCATTGCGCCAACGCGAGCTTAAGAGCCGGAGGTCGTGGGTTCGATCCCCACTCATGACAAACATTTGTCTTTGTTGTCTGTCTGGGTGTTATTATCTATATATGTATGTATTTCGAAATATTTAAGTACTAAGCTACTTACTTTGTGGTAAGATGATATGTGAACAATCCCATTGACAATATTGATACTATCAAATGTGACAGGTAGCTATATCTCTGCAGGTAACACTTCTAGTGCTATGTTGCTATACATATGCAGCTGATTGCATCGCGCTTATTACTTACATATATTACTACCGAGGAGTAAAATATATTCTACCGTCGTCACAATCGTTAGGGTCCATTGGATAATAAACTTTCTATTCATAATGAACACTGGATTATGTAGGAAGAATATGGCGCCCAAGCAACTCCGTGGTGTTTAATGTGGCTTACAATGACTTCATCAGAGCTAAGTAATGTTGATCCTCGTATTGAAGCACAGATAACTCTTGACAGTTTCATTTGAGGTCTTCACGTTATTACCGTGTGTCTAACTAACAAACAATATGGTACGTCCACCACGAGTTTCCGTCACGTTAACGGCGATAAAAATCAAAAAATATATATCGAACCATCGAGACGTGGAACGCTCTCGCAGCGCATCTGTTTCCTTTCTGTTATAGTCCCGGGGTCTTGAAGCGGGGCGTGAAATAGTACATTGTTCACCGAGAGGAGAAAGAGACCGATTACCGTCGAGGGTGTCGTTTGAAGCCCGTGCCGTAGGCGAGGGCTTTAAAACACCCGAGATCGGGAATCGCACTTTCTCTCGAGTGATACATAGTGCTTTATACTACACCTACGAGGAAAATAAAAAACTAAATCTTTACTAATTGAAATTTATATTGAAATTGTTGCAGTTAGTGAAGCTTAATGTAACACTTTTTCCATTAATGTTTGTTTCAACTGCGGCGGAGTTAAAAAATCTTCATCATCACTATCACTACTTATCGTTTTGATAGTTTTATTTTACTTTCTACGAAAACTGAATCCTCAAACAACACACAAATTGAAAATGGCGCCAGTGGCGTCTGCAATTTTCACATGTTCTTTTTTCAAATTGTTTATCCTGCCGCCGCAGGGTCGCACTGCCAGCCCGACACCATCCGACACACAGCTAGTGGCCAGTGTCATTTTGCGAACTTGGAGATAAAAACTCACTGTAAAAACTTTTTGGCTTTTGATATTTAGGTTACCGGCGCATAGTCTTACCCAAAATTAAAAAAGAAAAACCACGTAAGAAACGGATTTTCATACACTTTTCTCTCCCGCTCAGATGCGTTTTCTCCCCGCATATTTGTTCGATATGCAATAAAAAAAAAAAAAAAAAGTAAAAAATCATTTATTCATTTAAGCTTGTATAAAGCACTTATGACATGTCAAAAAAAGTATACAGAAATAATAATAATAAACGTAAATAAAATAGTACAATATTAGTACACATCGTGAATATACATAATGTGAATCTACCACCGGTTCGGACGTTGCTTCTTATCGAGAAGACTCCGGCAAGAAACTCGATAGTTACTCTTTTCAACTTTGTTTGTTTTACAAAAAATAAATTCAGAGTACAGTCAATGCGAGTAGAAAAAAGAACACAATATTGAGCAGAGGAGCAGATTATTCCTACTATGACCACAAACTTTTGTCGTTCAAGTAATCCTCTACATTATAATAACCTTGTTTCATTATCTTTGCTTTAATTGCAGACTTAAACTTGTGAAGAGGTAGATCAACAAGACTTTGAGGTATTTTGTTAAAGTATTTTACAGATTGACCCACAAATGAGTTTCCCACCTTGTGTAGCCTAAGACTGGGAGTTTTCAATTTGTTTTTATTTCTGGTATTATGTTTATGAGTGTCACTGTTTTTTTTGAACAGATGCAAGTTTTTGCGCACATACATTATGTTATCTAAAATATACTGAGCATGCACAGTTAAAATATCGATCTTCTTAAATACTTCCCTAAGCGAGTCGCGTGGTCTAAGTTTGTAAATGGAGCGGATGGCTCTTTTTTGAAGTACAAAAATGGTGTTCAAGTCTGCAGCTGAACCCCACAACAGTAGACCATACGACATAACACTATGAAAGTAGCTAAAATATACTAGTCTTGCTGTTTCAATATCAGTCAAGAGTCGTATTTTTCTAACAGCACAAGCAGCGGAACTGAGTCTCCCTGCCAGGGCCGTTATATGCGGACCCCATTGCAACTTAGAATCTAAAGTTATTCCTAAAAATACAGTAGAATTTGTTAATTCTAATGGCTCGTCATTCATAGTTACAATAGTATCAACCTGTCTCACATTGGGCATAGAGAATTTGATGCACTTTGTTTTTTTTGCATTAAGTAATAAATTATTACTAGTGAACCAACATAGTACTTTTGAGAGAGCATTATTTACATCGTCAAATGCTTGCTTACCTCTGTCGACTTTAAAAATCAACGAGGTATCGTCAGCAAATAATACTATCTCACAAATATCTTTGACATAGGTAGGAAGATCATTTATATAAATAAGAAAAAGCAAAGGTCCTAATATAGATCCCTGGGGCACTCCCATACGTATGGTGGCACCGGAAGATGCAGTTCCGTTGATACTAACTTTTTTGAAACAATGACGTACTTTCTACCGTAAATTTGATCAAGTATCAAGGTACTTTCCGAGCAGGTGTAGTATAAAGGCATTTTCACATCTCATGCTCTATAAGTACGCCAATATAGCCCTACGAAGCGGGACTAAAGTGACCACTTTAGTCTCTAGGGAGTAAAAAGTATTTAGTTTTTTAATTTCCTTCATGTGACATATACAAACTCAAACAGCCAGTAAATATACTATTATCTGTGGAGTGTGAACCATCTTCATTGCGAAAATGTTGAGAGTTTTAGTTCCATAATTTGTCCGCAACAAGGTGGCGCCTTGTGTTTTAAATTGTTAATCTGTGACTGGTTTAGAAGAAAAAACTGACCGCGAAAATTTCAGAATTTTTGTCGAGTGTAAATTTGTTCGGTTTTAAATGTTATTGTACTAAATTGACTATTTTTCTCGCACTCAAAGTGCTAAGTACAGTTTGCACCTCGAGACTAAACGCCAACTTAATATACCCTCGGTTCCATTCACTCCCTCGCACGCTCGGGAGTCAAACTACCTATGGTATATTATGGTATACTATATTATATCTACTATTTTGCAGGCCTTCAAGATGAGTGTGACTAGCTCAGTGATATCTTTGCATTACTGTGCTTGTCAGCCTCATGTCTGGACCTCACGATGGCTTTTCATCAGGTGGAGTGAGGTCATCTTGACGGGTGCTTTAAAAAAAAAATTTTTTAGTTCCATTTTGAATCACTAGAGGCGCTGTACCGAAGTCCCGTACAAAAACGTCAACGCAGTTTACGCAGACGCTAGCGGCTGTAATTGGTGTAAATAAATAAATAAATATGCACCAGACAAAGCACCACTAAACTTGTCATGGTCTCGAAGTAGATAATACCCCTGTATTACGAGGTACCAGACAAGGAATTAAGCCCGAGACCTGAGTCCATAGAAAAGATCGTTTTCAATTTAGAAATTTATTTAATTCAGCAAATAATTGGTGACTACCTTATTTTAGACGATTCAATGTGTTTTTAAATAATATAGTATTGTGCACACAATAAGAGACACAAAATTAAAGTTCTATTTCAATTAAATGAAATAATCACGGAAATCTTACAAAAATGCCACGTTTTCGATCCACCCCCAGCTAACGCTTCTTTTTTACAACACTGGTCTTTAAAATCTTGCTCACAAAATGCGTTATTAAATAAAATTTTCTTTGTTTTTAGAACACACCACTTGTCATGGTTCGAGACCATAATAATATCCTTGTGTTACGAGGTACCAGACAAGGAATTAAGCCCGAGGCGTCTCCCAGCACACCTAGACCCGGGTCAATTTAGAAAAGATTGTTTCCTGAATTTAAATCACGCTTCTTAATCACGAACCTAGGCTTTGTTCAAAAAAATATACTTTGCCCAAATCTAGAACCGAACAAACATCGCGCAAACGGTATTTTAACCAATCAATCTTCGACGCATTATTAATATTGTAAGTTTTTATAAAACTTTCTCTGTCATCTTCAGACAAAATCAATCAATCCACTCGAGCCTCACAAATCACGATGACACTATCTCTGAAACTATCGCGGTGTATTGCAATCTTCTAATCAATTGACTAATACAGTCAGCCACAACTTAAGCGTAAACCCGTGAGCCTCGTTTCGCCCGGGCTGCGTTACACAAGCATAACAGAGACAAAAGCAACCACCACTTGTTATTCTTCCTGTCCTTCCTGATTCTATAAATGAAGGTGGCCTGGTAGTGCTACTAGCGATAAGGCCGCCTACATTGTACACCTAATTCGATTGATTGGATCTGTAATGTTTTGTTTGTCCAATAAAACATTACAGAAACAAAACAGGGCGAAGCAGTACTTCACTTCTAGGCAAAGACTGCTGCTGTATAAACACGCCTGGGCTGCGGTAACCGTTTACCATCAGGTGGTCCGGTCCGCATGCTTGATTGTCACCGACGTGGTATAAAATAATAATAATAATAATAAAGTTTGTCTCATCTTAAGTAATATAACTGTCTGTGATTTTTCTGTCTAGCTGGTGGTTGACTGGCATTAATGCCAAGAGCCATTCTCTAAGTACGCCATTTGTACTTTGAATTCGTTGTATTAAAAAATAAAAAAAATTAGAAGTACTTAGCTGTGGCAGGTCCACTAATTCGCGTGTGTGCGAGAGCCCTGCTACTAGGCGAACCGGTATTAAGCGGTTTCTCTCCGTACGCGGCCGCCCAGTGCTCACGCGCACGTGGTAGTGTCAACTATCACAGCGCGGTTGTTGAAGCTTTGTCCCTGTTCCGTTAGTACGGGTAATGAAGCTTAACTTATGTTAGCAGTGCCTTTAGCCTTGGTCGACTGTACAATAATAGTCAGCATTTTTAAACGTATTTGGGGTTCCTCGTCTTTTACGTACACTACGTTAACTTAACATGAAGGTAAATACAAATATCTCTAGACATTTTTATCATCTGTCCTTAATCTAAGCACATCCTATAATATGGAAAGAAAAAATAGAAAGAAAAATTATTTATATATATGGGAGTCTTACTGATCCACATTCATGACAACCATTACGATACTAGTTTCTAGGTGGGACGCCCCAGATTTCCTTACCAATTGCAAAGTCTGTTTCGTACCTTAATGGCTATAACGTGATACACTTTCGATTGTAATTACGTAAGAAAATAGCAATTTTTCGGACATGGTGAACATAATGGTTATTAATTGTTGGTATGATGGGACTGTTAACGAATTGGTGTTACGGTGGTCTTGTTAAGTATATCACTGGTTATGTAAAAATAATGGATGGTGATATTAATGTAGGTATTTGTGCGTTAACAAATAAGAACCAAAAAGAGGTTAAAAATCAGATTGCTTTGAATTTTTCTCAAATTAAGGCTTTCTCTTGTGTAATGGGAAAAAAAATTTTTTTTAGTTCTTAATCCACTGAACGTTCTAACCGGTACCCTAACCCACTGCAATTGGTGGTGTTTACGTAAAGTCAAAATTCATAGGTAAGTACATATTCAATAATATGGTAAATCCTTATTGTTTAGGAACGGGACATGCGTTTACTCCCTATTCGTTACCCCTTTTCTTCTGTGGATGGATGTTAATAATTGTTTTGATTTTATTTTACAAAATATCGCACTAGATTTACTAGTCTATGACCCCGTAGCGCATGCTTTGTAAATTTTAAAGTTATGGATATAAAAGATAAATTTAAATTCAGCGCGATAACATTCATCTCGGGCTTCCAATCCCGCAAGCTATTGCGAGATCTCGATATCGGCGGGATCAAGAATTTTCACTGGTGTGTGATCCCGGTTTAACGGGACCCCGTGTTTGTTGATAAGAAAAGTTAAAAGTAAGTACGTAGTCAAACAAAACATAAGATGACATAACATTTATTAAAAGAAGTACAAGGAAATCTAAAGTTATAATGAGATCACTTTGCGTTTTGTAAGTGTTTTACACAAGGAAAAGGAAACACAACATTCCCAATATATCGTCAGCCAAATTACTTCGTATTTTATTAGCAAGTTGAAGCGGAAAACCGCTGCCGATTATCTGCCGTTCGCTCAGCTTCGACGCTTGTGGGCACTTTAGACTTTAGGGCACGAAAGCACGTGTGCTCGTAACATTTTTCAATCCCGTTTATCCCCCATTTCGAATCCCGCAGTGAGCAGGAGTGAAAAATCATGCGAGATCTCGGTATTTCGGGAACTTGTATACCGAGATTGGAAACCCTACTTTCATCAGAATAAGAATAAGGTTATTTTTTAATGACCAATATTTCTGATTTTATTGGTTTCATGTATGGAAATGTGCTCATGCCTTTGGAAACTTGTTTTTTTGCAACGTGAACAAGAGTTAGTTAGTAGTAAGTACTGTTTAAGTTTTATAGTTAAAATGCATCAAAAAAGTTTAAGATGTTTTTAGTTAATCGTTAAGATGCGCTCGATTTTCAGTGCTTACTAAGGAATCTTGGCAGATATGTTAATACACCATGAATCATGAATTCGTGACATTCAAAACCAGTAACCATGAACTCTTCTGCCCCGTGAAAACCATTTAAAAACTATAGAAAAGCGTCCAAATGATCAACGTCAAAATTCCACACAGTCAATGACAGATGAAAAGTACACACTACACAGTAGTGAGATCGTTGAATAGGTCACACCACCGTCATAAATCAAAGTAGATGACGCATGTCCGTCCGTTGTATGAAAAACGGCGCGTGTCACTTTTTGATACTTATTGTTACGATATGCTATCGCTTTAGAGCGGTTTAAGACCTAGCGTTAAGCTCGTTTTCGAAGGCGCACGAATACAGACGCGACTTTTGACACACGCGCGTAACTCTTTCGAGCGTTGACGCGCTAATGCTCGTATAAGCTGATATAATCCATATGGATACTGGTGAGTCAGTACTACCGCAATAAGCCCGTTTGGCTTTTTGAAGCACAAAATATAGCGTGCGTATGCCAGAGCGAACGTCAACCGCTCTTACTGTGATGCTATGATAGCACTTTAGTGGTTAAGTATAGAAATTCTACTTTGATTTTCACAACCATTGCCTTATCAGTAGAGCGCGAATTGAATGAAGCAGTTTCAAAAAAAGAGAATTGTACTCCCTTTTCGAGTCTTCTATTTGGAACTATATCTGCGGGTCACACTTTGTTTACACTACACACTTGTCGAGATTTGAGCGTACTTCTGTTGCAAACATGAACTCAACCCGAGGTCGGCGTTTTCGAAACTTGGTAAATGATCAGTGGCATCTGTTCAAGGCCTGTCTGAGTTTTGGTTTTTACCTATATAGTCTGAGTCATCTGTGTTATATCGATGTTGACCCTTTGCCCTTTGTCAGCATATTTTTAAATATCCTTATCTTTATCAAAATGAAAATTATTATCAGTAATAACAAACAAAAACAATTGAATAAAGTATTGGATGCGCTTGTATATCCCGAATGGGTTGGTCAGTATAAACCTGAAGGCCCTGGTGATATACTGCCGTTATCTGTATACTGCGACCAGGGAGCCTACTCCCGTTCGTCGAGCACGTAGAAACGTGAATTTAGGTTTTTAAAAACACATACCTAAAGTTCCAAATTGATGTTGACTTTTCGTATTCTAATAACAATATTTTATTGTACAAAATACTACAAACCTTAGCCAAATACCAAATGACGACCGACTTGGTGTAATGGTTAAGAAGTTGGCTACTACACCAGAGGTCGCGGGTTCGATCCCCGCACAGTACAAACATTTGTGTGCATGAACATGTCTGTTTGTACTGGTCTGGGTGTCTCCTATGTATAATAAGTATGTATTTACAAAAGAAAATGTATTTAAGTATGTTTATCCGTTGTCTAGTATCCCATAACACAAGCTTTAATTAGCTTACTTTGGGGCTAGATGGCGCTGTGTGGAATAATGTCCAGGGATGTCCAGGGATAAAACCTATTTAAAACATACTAAAATTTGAGTCCTTTTGAAGGGTAAAAGTTTCACGAAACATCGTGGCCCCCATGCCGCGGTCGTAGTGTCGTATTGTTTGTTTAAGCTATTATTATTTAAATTATGTAAGTACGTATACGTACGTTCTTTTCGTACGCGATCCACTTTTTATCACCAGTTATCAGCTTCTTCAAAAATGGTTCGGTTTCATTACGTCGTAATAAACAATCACAAATGAGTACACGGTTCATTAGGTTTCTTTCAGTGAGCTCGTGAAGTACCCAAATATCGAGCTTTTTGTGTACCCAGGTTTTTCAAATGCGCCAAAACTGTTTTGTGGTCAATTCCCAGTTCTTCAGCTACGTCGTAACTACTGATATGCCGGTCTTGCTCCACTTTTTAAACAATGGTATCCATTTGATCTGTAATGGCTACTGTTTATTGCACTAGGTCCATAAACATCGCAAATTTTTTTCGCGACTCGCGTTGCATTTTTACCTTTTTTGTAGTAATATTTTAAAATTATCGAATTTCTTCATTAGATTCACTCATCTTGACGGTAAGAAAAACAAATGAAAATCACACATTTTCCTAATTCGAATTAGGAATTATCTTCTTCAAAATTTGAACTTTAATGATACCAAAACCAGCCAGATACAAATTTAATAGCATAGAAGAGATATATAGCCAAAGAGATTTTATTACAGGTTCATACATACCATACTAAATGCGAAGACTCTTTCCCCCAACCTAATAATAGTTTACCTTGTACCTGACAGCTAGTTACAAATTATTTAATGAATATAAAAATTATGTTCAAAGCCTGGTTGAGTAGCTTTTATTTTCTTGATTTTAACTACTGATTTTTATTTTTATTTTAGTGACATTCAATTAATTGATAATCATATTATAAATTGAATTTTAAGGACTTTCGTGTTTTTTTTTGTTTATATTGCACGTCAAGATGACCTCACTCCACCTGATGGAAAGCGGTCGTGAGGTCCAGATATGAGGTTGTCAGCCCAGTCATTCAACGAATCACTAGGCTGGCCATCCTCACCTTGAAGCCTAAGAAATGCCTTTTCACGCCCCGCTTGACGAACCCGGGAGTATAAGAGGGAGGAAACACATGTGCTGGAAGAGCGTTCCACGTCTGGATGGTACGACAAAGAAACGAGTCACCGAACCTTTTAGTTCGGGCTAACAAATGTTGAATGTTGTGTGGATGACGCCGTGGCATAGATTAAGTATGTTGGATCTAAATAATTAATATGAGTTTGTGTAACTGAAGGTGAATTTTAAATAAAGTTGTTTTGTGATTTTATAATATGGATATGGAGCAATCTGAAATAAATTATATTATTATTATTATATTATTAATTCTCGGGCCACGATGCACTGTTTATTTTCAGGCTACAAATTACATTTTTAACCATAATGCAGTAAAAGTAATCAGCCTATGTACTGTCCCACTAATGGGCAAAGGCCTCCATCATTGTGTTGTGTAGATAAAATGCAGTATTTTTGTGATACATCACAATGTAAAGCGAAATCACTTAGTAAGTGTTGGAATTTTATATTTCGCAATAGCTAAACGACCTGCTTTTCACATGATAGTTATTTTGGTACTTAATTTATACATAAATTGCCATAACGTATTCAAATTAGAAATCATGACCATGTAACGTTTATTACTGTGATGACACATCATATTAAAAACTGCTAATAATACAGACGCTTCTTTTTATAAGGAAAATGTTTCAGGAGTCTTATAAATGAAAATGTAATGAAAGTAAAGTGAATAATCAAAAACTTACCAACAAATTAAATTCAAGCCCCCAAAATGTACTCGTATTAACCGGCCAAAGCCAAACACAGTCATTTGTTCGTTTTATTTTATTTAATAAAAATGAATTAAAGGAATAATAATTTAGAAGCGTGTGGGACTGTGAAAGTATGTGTCATTAAATATTCTGTCGGTGTTTTTCCATAAGTGCTGAGCAACTGGCAGTTTTGTTCCAATTGAACATTGATGCTTAGGCAAATGGCAATAACTGTACTTTTATCTTACTTACAATCTTAGAATTGCAATATTTAAATAAGATGTTTGCACCACTATTGCAAACACTATGATTATCGAATTCCTTACGCAAGAGTAGTGAGTAAGAAAGGTTTTGCAATGGAAAGTGGACAGAGCTGGCGGTGAATCACGAACGGGTGCAAGTTCGACTCCTGCGCAGCTAACTGACCCAAATACCTAATCGAGTAACGAACAATAATCCTTTATGTTGTTAGGTACTTGGGAACAGTCATTGCCTTGTGGTACCCTAGCTAACACGACGCCATTGAAAAGTGCTTTTCACTGTTGCATTTGTTTTCATTTTCTTTAATTGAAAAGTAAGTCTGTCTTTTAGGACATGTATACACTTTTATGTTTTTATAATCTTTTCATCTGCGCGTAGCCGATTTTGGGTATAGCTGCTTTTTCATCCTTCCCTGTTACAATGAAGAAAGCAAAGCTGTCTGTACTCCTGACTTCTTTCAAATAAGTTTATTATTTAAATTAGCTAAGTATTTGCATTATGCCTTGCAGTCATCAAAACATACTTTGGTAAGAATCAGCTCAGAATAAAAACAACATTCTAAGTCAGTAAGTATATACTCGTACGCTAGTGAATATATCATTATTAGTAGCAGGTACAGTCACGAGCAATAATAATATGTAACATTATTGCGTCCTAAGTCAAAGGCGTAAAAGGTTTAAATACATATTGGTGCCCGTGACTGTACTTAGTGTGAATAAATTCGAGCACAATGTAACGCATGCGTGCTGATACCAAACCGGGCGATTATATTTCTTGCTGTTTAATTTTCCACACAGCTGACAGTTGCGAAAGAAAACGCCTGTCGATCAACAGCGTCTGACGCATTTGTTGAACGTTTGGGTCCGGTTAGTGGACAAGTTACTTTAGGTCACGTTAGTTAGATAGTCATTAATCAGTTTTTTAAAGCAAATGGTTTAAACACAGATATGTTTCTTCATACACATTAAGAACTATTTTACCTATAGACTTACTATGAGGATACTATCTGGGAAGTATTTCTTTTATAAATAAATATCCCTGGACATTATTCCACACAGCGCCATCTAGCCCCAAAGTAAGCTAGTTAAAGCTTGTGTTATGGGATACTAGACAACGGATAAACATACTTAAATACATTTTCTTTTGTAAATACATACTTATTATACATAGGAGACACCCAGACCAGTACAAACAGACATGTTCATGCACACAAATGTTTGTACTGTGCGGGGATCGAACCCGCGACCTCTGGTGTAGTAGCCAACTTCTTAACCATTACACCAAGTCGGTCGGTTTTATGTACAACAACAGTAACAAAAGGCATGCGAGCTAGCTAAAACGTTTTTTTTTAATTTAAAATGGGGTTGCGTTTGGCCTTAGTCTGGCCTGGTGGTAAGCGATGACGAGGCCGATGGCGATATGACGCTTACCGTATTCACTCTGGCCTTGAAGATGTTAAGGTTGTAAGTATCCGGAAAAACAGACGCATGGAGAGCATTTCACGCAACTTTTGGACTTGTTCAATAAATATAAATAAATATGCGCCAGACAACAAACGTCTTGTAATGGTCTCGAAGTAGGGATAATTATCCCTGTGTTACGAGGTACCATACAAGGAAATAGGCCAGGAGCGTCTCCCAGCACACCCAGCCCAGAGTCAATTCAGAAAAGGTAGTTTTCTTACTGGACCCGACCGGGAATCGAACCCGGGACACTACGGAAACCGAGGCGAGAAACCGTGCTACAGCCTACAACGCATACGCCAATCGTCTCGTCAATACTAGAGGGGTAGGGGAGATTTTTTTTAATTTGTGGCACTGCTTTGGCTAGTCGTGTTTGTTCTGCATGGTGAGGAAGATAGCCAGAGCTCAATGGGAGCTGGTATTTAGTAGGCTGGAGTAACTGTTTTATTCTTGCTGACTATACAAGACTTCACTTTAGATGTAAAGTGTCAGTACCGCACGAGTACTGCCTCCAGCCCACCGATTCAGAACAAAGTTATCGACCGATTCGGTGAGTTTGTTTTAACCATAGTAAATTCCTCGCTTAACGGTAGCAATCAATATTTTTACATGTTAGAGCCAAAGGCCTTTAGTTTCCATAAACTAAAATATAAAAACTACCCATAATCAAATAATGAATTAAAAATAAAAGAAAACAACTTTGTTCTGAATCGGGGGGCAGGTTTCATGTGTTAGTAGATCGCGGTAACTATACACAAATTATACCTACAATCAGTTAACTGTTAAGGCATGAAAAAAAGCGACGTTCAATTAGTCAGTCACTTCGCTTGGAACCAAACAACGGCTCCCCTTTTGGAAGTTTTGCACCCAGATGTGCCCTACGTAACCTACGTTGTTTAAAATCTTTCATAATTTGAATGGAAGGTTCTTAGGTTGGCCATCGATTTCTTTACGCAGAGACTGCGCAAAAGGTCATAATTCAAACACTCTAGTATCAATTCAAAGGCACCACGCCTCAGTCCTAAATTCAGTTTACCACATAGCCACATATGAAATTGCATTAATAAACTGGCGTATTATTAAAATATTGCTCGATGGCATGGGTGCAGTGTGTGTGAAGTTTCGTAAGCCAACCGGTCGCCATTCAGACGCAATTTTTCGAAGCTTGCAAACCATCTGAATGAGTGAACGTCGAGTTTTATAGCTAAAAAACACTCAATCTGCAGTTTAGAATACATTTAACGTATTAAATTGTGATTTCGTTTTCTCACGTTTTCTAAAAATTAATAGATGAAACATTACAAATAATCTACACCATGAGCAATTAATTTCATGACTCAATTATTCTGACAAAAGCAATTTTCGTCAAAGCAATTTTGGAATTATAAAACTTAATACATTATTATTTTTATTGTTTATGGGTATGCTTAATAATTTAATTTTTCGTTATAACTTGAAATTGTATTTGAATCGTTTTTGAAATACGTTACGGTCGTAGTAATCGGCGTTCAAAATGAGCAGTTAACAAATAACGAAAGTAAAGCGTGGGAAAGGGATAGCTATCTATTATTGATTTCACTTCGAATACATTATCTCTATCTCTCTCTATCTATCAGAAACACTTTTTTTGGAACTCAGACTTAAAAATAACTAAAACGTTAAAAACCTTTGGAACATACTCTTATCATATCATCTAATTTATTAGCACTGTCTTGTTTATTTTAATATTCATGTAAGCTTGAAGCTTTCAAATGTCTTTACGATCTGCTAAAACCTAAGTGTTGCTTTGTTCTGATATCTGTTAGTAGCGCTTGCAAATGCTAAACTTTGTTTAAAAAAACATTGGCGTGTTCAAAAATCAAAGGCCTGTAATAAGAAACAACAATGTTGGTTGTAAACGAGCGAGTAGGTACCGCCTTTTCAAATATCAGTAGCAGTAAGTTAGAAAAGGTAGAACTGCAAGGAAAACAGAAATATTGCAGTGAATGTAATTTAATTTACATTGCAATAGGTTGCAATATAAGAACAAACATTTTAAACCCATAATTAAAAATACTTGAGCGAAACCAGTGTTGCATTTAATATCGGCGCTATCCTTGAATCTTTTTTCTGTAACCTAATTTACAATGACGTCAACACGGCAGGGTCCAATTCTTAGAAAATATTTGGGCCAGGCATAAAACAGGTACCTACATGCATTCAAGCTTGTCTTTCCTTCCTTAGTAAAGTAATTAGCCTATATACTGTCCCACTGCTGGGCAAAGGCCTCCAACATTGAAATTAAGTCATCGCTACAATGGATGAGTATTGGTTTAATCACCACGCCTGCCAAATGCGGGTTGGGAGCACAAACCCGGGCTATGTTCCGAAAAACACACTTCGCCCGACCTAGGAATGGAACCCGGGACTTTGGGCTGACCTCGGAAACCACTCGGCCACGGAGGCGTTTCTTTCCTATCTTATTCACTTTTGCTTTTATACGCTTAAATTTTATAAAATTAATGTCAAAAATCGCTTTGAACTGAGTTAATTTTACAGGATTTACAAGATAGGAGATTTGAATTTCACTAACTTAGAAAGTAAGTAAGTATATTTTGGAACAGTGTTTTATATTACTATGAGTATTACAGACGCTAACTATGATTTTCATAATTTAATAAGTTGTCGTCCTATTACATTATCATTATTCTCTGCTGAACTTTAACTGGGCACTATACGTTACTGTTCGTCTGGCTTCAGAATGCCTATCTACCAAAATCCTGCACTGAACATTTTCGGGTAGTCTACCTATGCTTACGTACCTATTTTACACAAAAAAAACAGATAGTCCCAATTTCGACGTCCTATTCTAAAGAACAAACACAAGTATTAATGATAAAATTTTTGCAATAAACATTCCCCGATAGTCCCATAAAATCTAAATGGCGCACGATCCTTGTTGAAATATGAAAGAATTTACAATATTTCACGTGCAATTAACTATTTAGCGATGACTATCATGCGAGCCGGTTGTTTGGCAACCGTGACACGTCAGTCATGACATGAGCCAATTCCGCCAATTAGAGGAAAGATATATCGGGTTATCTTTATCTATTAACGGCAAAAATAGATAAGAGCGACGGCGAATAATGGTCCACCGAATTTGTTATAATCTTAAGGAAGTTGTTCCATTTTAGAGCCGATCGAATATTTTACAAGTGTAACTCTGCAGAGTTTAAAGAACTAATGACTATTATCAAAACATTTTATTTAAATAAGGCCTTTAACGCATTCCATGAAGCTCAATTTCAATTTCAAGCTTTTTTATTAGGTATGTTTTCCATTAAATAAAGTAAAATATAATACGCAGGCAAAAAAACCGTCTTGGTTCACGAAAGGTCTTAAGAAATCGACAACAGCAAAAAGAAATTTACGGTACTAATACTACAGAAATCCAACTAGTGGACATAAAGAGAAATATCATAGATACACAAAACTATTGCGATAATGTGTAGTTCATTCTAAAAAAATCACAAATTCACATTACATCTCAAAAGCGAAAAACAAAAATAAAGCTTCGTGGGACGTTATTAATAATAAAATAAGTCATGCAAATCCCAATAATGAAATAGATTTAATAATAACGGACGCACAATTAGAGATTAAGGACCCAAAGGACATTGCAAATTATTTAGATGAATATTTTATAAACAAGACATCTACTAATAATAATACAATTGATACATCAGCTTTAGCAAACACAGAAAATAATTCTTGCATATTCTTACTCCTGACACTTACGAAATAAAAAAAATATTCAGTCATTAAATTCAACGAATTCAACAGGTTATGATAAGATTTCAACTAGAGTAATAAAAAGTGTAAAAGAAGAAATAGCACCAGTAGGCACTTTTTTTTTATTAACGTGGGAAAATCCTCATGGGCGGCGATGCTGGGTCCCTAAAAAGTTTCGCAACGCCCCGCCGCCAGTGCCTCCCCGTATTGGGGCCCCCTCCAGCCGACCCCCCAATGAAGGGGGGAGGCCACGGAAGTACCTGGAGCACACAGGTACTTCCGCCGTCGCGGTGAAAGCCGTGCATTGCGGGCAAAAGCACCCCCGTACTCAAGCCCGCTGGCTCTCACCGTACGCGGACCCTACTAGGTCCGCAACCACGATCCACCTAAAAGGTGGATCCGCTGACGCATCTGGCGGTGCGGCCCCGCCGAGCCGCAGTGCACAGGGGGGGCCAGCCGCGCACCATACCACCACCACGCCCGGCGGCAGGCAATGGGTAGGTGGGAAGTCCACCGCACTGCCATGCCTGAGCCCTCTTAGCTTCCCGGTGGTTCCACCTGCCACCAGTACTAAGCCCCCCCGCCACGACAAGGCGAAGGCTCATGGGGTGGGAGCACCAGTACTGTCCCAACTAATTAACTTATCTTTTACTAATGGATTATTTCCTGATTGTTTAAAAACATCTGTTGATAAACCAAATCTTAAAAAAGGCGACAAGTACAACGTTAATAGCTATAGATAGCTTCTGTGTACTAAGTATCGGAAATTTGTCAATAAAACAAAAAATACAAATTATTCATCTAAATTTATTTTATAGCCTTCAAAGTAGGCCCCATCGCTTGCAATACAACATCTCCACCGCTTCACCCAGTCTTCCAAACATTTTTCATAGGCTATTTGCGGTATGGCCTTTAGCTCATTCAGCGAATTTTCTTTTATGGCTTCTATCGACTCAAAACGTTTTCCTCGAAGTGGTAATTTTAACTTGGGAAGTAAAAAAAAGTCAGACGGAGCCATATCAGGTGAATACGGTGCTTGGTCGAGAACTTTTGTTGAATTTTTCGCTAAAAACTCTTTCACTATAATGGCTGTGTGTAATGGTGCATTATCATGGTGCAGCATCCATGAGTTGTGTTGCCACAAATCTGGACGTTTTCGGCTGATACTCTCACGCAACCGCTTCATGACGCCTAAATAATATTCTTTATTCACTGTTTCTCCCTCTGGAAGGAATTCGGAGTGAACCACACCACGGTAGTCAAAAAAAACTGTCAGCATCACCTTGATTTTGGAGCGACTTTGCCGCGGTTTTTTGGGTTTCGGCTCGTTTTCGAGACGCCATTCTGAAGACTGTTGGCTTGTTTGCATGTCGTACTCATAAACCCATGTCTCGTCGCTAGTTATTATACGTTTCATAAAGGTCGGATCCGTAGAAGCTCGGGAAACCATGTCTTCAGCGACATGCTTTCGCTGCGCTTTTTGAACAAAATTAAGCTCTTTTGGAATTAGTCGAGCGGCGACGCGTTTCATGCCTAAAATGTCAATGAGAATGTTGTGGACGGACTTAAAAGATATGTTCACCTCACTAGCCAACTCTCTCAGACTCATACGTCGATTTTCGAGCACTAGCTTCTTGATCCTGTCGATGTTTTCTTTGGTCGTAGCGGTTGAAGGTCTACCAGAACGAGGCAAGTCTACTACTACTTCTCGGCCTTCTTTAAAAGCCTTATACCATTCATAAGCCCTTGTTTTCGATATACACGATTCGCCGTAGGTATTTCACAACATTTTTAGTGATTCACCACATGAAATTTCATTCGAAACACAAAATTTAAGGCACACTCTTTGTTCAACAATATTTTCCATTGTAAAAATCGCCGAGGACTCAAAACTATCACCAACAAAAAGTGTAGTTTAAAACAAATTAAATGACAGATCCCGCTCAAATTTTGCGCGCTTAATCAGTGCAGTGCTACCAACATGCAGTTAAAAAATTAGAACGACCTCTTTTACGCGGGTCTTTTTATTGACATATTCCCGATACTTTTTACACAGAGTAGTATATCTCTGTTACCTATTTGGTCTAAAATTTTCGAAAAAGCTATGCAAACTAGATTAACTTCGTTGATTACTAAGCATGACCTGCTAAAGAACGAACAGAATGGCTTCCAAAAGGGAAATTTTGACAATATTAAATTGCTATATAAAATTGTATTTGCATGCCTCAATGGGTGAATGTGTCTTGTTTACTTTAAATTTTCTCTACCATCTAAAATGTCCAATGTCCACATTCTTGTGAAATGAATATTCTTATTCTTATTCTTAAGATAAAAAAATGTCTTACAAATAATGATAATGGGAGAGGGGCCGATATTCCTCTTACATTTTGAAAATTACAAAATATTGTTATTTATCTAGTTTTGTTAAATTCGCTGTCCAAAATAAATCGATGGCAAAGTCAAGCTATTTCGCATTTAAATGCAATGATTAACACGTTGAAATATTTGACACATGTGATGTGGTCTTGCCAACTATAGCGAATCTGTCCAAAAAAGATAAATCGTGTCATCAACATTAGCTTCTAATTGAAGGAGTGAAAGGAATTCGCAAATACTGCTCCTCATGTAGGTCACTGAAGGACACTCATAGTTACGAGTAACATGGATGCTGCGAATACAAAGTCACGATTGATGCCTTGAAAGATTATGTGGCTGGGCATATCGGTGGGTTTAAAGAACGTATTCTAAAAAACTAGTAGCACATTTTTTACCGAACAATAAAACAGGTTTCAGGGTTTAAAATTAATTTAATTACTAGAATGAAAAAGCATTGGTGAAAAGTGGGCTTCTGAGTGATTCGTTCACCACGACGACACAGTCTCTGACTACCCCGTTTGGTATAAAGTCGTGATGGTATGTTATGTGTTAAAAAGCATTAAGGCAATATAATGTGTTATAACACACGACTTTATCCCAAACGGGGTAGTCAGAAGAAAGTGACTGTTGCCGTCATGGTGAACGGAACACTCAGAAGCCCACTTTTCACCAATGGTATTAGAACCCAACGTGGTAGGTGGTGAGCCTTCCGCTGTTATCCAGCAAACATAATACTAATCGGTTAACAGTTTAAAATTTCTCTGTGATAGAGATTATAAATTATTTTTCTATTATTTATATATTTATTATTTCGCACACAAAGAGACAAATTACATAGAAAACAATAAGGAGTACAAAAGTACAGGTTAGTTTATCTCTAGAAAGAGATGTATTCCAGCAGACCATGGCGACAGGAAAAACTCATTTAAAATTGTTACGAATAGATAAACGTGTACAAATGATAATGAAAATGAGAGTTACATATTCAAAAGTTAGTTTAGTCTGAAATAAATGTGTGAATTTTGAAAAATCGTATCAAACTAAAAACCCATACATTGTATATCTTTTTCTGAAAGACTTCTGTCTCGTTGGCCAATGCTGTTCGATTGTAGAGGGCAGCCAGCAGTAGCGGTAACTTGGCTACTAGTACGAGTATACTGCATTGTCAATCAACATCAAATGACATTGCGGTCAAACAGGCTTTAACATAAAAACTTTTTTAATCGAAATAAAGGTGTGGTCTTTCCACTGGCTCTGCAAATTTCCATAGTGAACAAAAGTACAGAAACAGGTTGTACTTTGGTACACATATAACCCACTTTTCCGAAATGGAACGAAACGCAAATCGCCGGAATGCGCTGCAGATGCGACTCTTGCGCAACTCGGATGATCGAAAGTGACCGGATACGCCGCCATCACTGTACCGTTCACAAAACATAAAAACATGAGTAATTCGTTATTCGTTGCTTTTGGAATTTCGGCAAAGCGATGGACCATTGGGGCGAAGATTGATATGTTGTGGTCACCATAAATAATAACTGCTAATTTGTTTTATTACTTCAGAGTACAACTATGTACTATTTCTGTCACCTATTAAATTTAATAAACACATTTTGACACTTGCAAATGGCCTTCATCAATCAATTATAAAATTAAATGTTCATAGCTTAAAATTATTTTTATGTCTCTTAATTTGCGGACGGTACGTAATGGTCTTAAGAAAGAGTCGTTTTGTGAGATGACTGCGATTTATTTGCCATATGTGAGTATTACGGTATTATTGTAGTCGGTGTGTTGAAAGCGAAAACGATCTTGCGACAATATGGCTTCTGTGTATTACCTTAGGTAATTGTAACACTTTGTTTTACAATGCTGTGGCAAACCGTACAACAGCCACCTAAATATTCAATTTTCATATATCTAAAGTAGTTCGGTAGTTTTTAAATGTTAACAGTTTGCGAGTGTGATATTTATATGAGTAATTAACGTAAAATCAAAAAGTATAACAATACACTTTCTACCTGGTTTAGTCACCGACGGAATTACGTCCTTTGAATACGTTATCATATTATAACCTTTCCTTCCTCCAGAATAGTGACGCAATGATTGTCCCAGTATACAAAGGACTTCATTCGCAATATTCTATACTCCCAAGAGAGTTCAAGCATTATTAGTTGCCTGTTATCGCCAGAATGGCTAGACCTCAAGCAGCCAATAAAATCAATTTGGTTGAAGATCTTACAGAAGTGGAATTCCAATCAGCGAGCCAGGATGCGCCTACGATGCCTGAATGCAAAGCGTGGTACACTAAAATAACCTTTATTGCGTCGTCTAACACATTCTGAGAAATCCCATTCTCTCAGGTGCACAAAGCTACCGCCTATAATTAAAACGGATATCATACCCTTTTTTATTTATTTAATTTGGCAACTGTAAGGCCAGTGATTCAATTAACACCCAGAACCTAAATTCCTTTTAAATAACGATAGTTTTCCTCTGTTTCACTGATACACCTATTTGTGTACATATGTATTAAGAGTTTTGTACTATGTTTATCAATTTCTGACCCTCATTAATATTCCAAGTTTTGCTTAGTTTGAGGTCAGATTGATTCATTTCAGACCTTTTTAATTTTTGATTACACTCTACATTACAGTATTTTTATATATATATAAGCTACATTTAATCGCAAACAGCGTCACTCGATTATAATAGGATTTCAAAGAAAGCACAATTAACAGGGCGTAACGGTGAGTGCCACGCTTTTACACGGCCAATAAGTGTATACGCATAAAAATTACATACACCGCGTTACTGACCTGTCGACTAGTCTGTGGTCGTCAGTGAAGCTACGAGTACCTTATACGCTGGCGGCCATGGTTGTCAGACCCCACCGAGAAAAACATTTTGGCACATACTAATAAGTATATACCACCACGACTGTATCCCAAGCGGCGTACTCGAAGGCAGGTTGACTGCTGCCGCCATGGTGAACTAAACATTCAGAAGCCCACTTTTCACCAAGTGTATTAGAACTCAAAGCACAGTGCGTCTACCACGGGTTGCCACTTCAAATTTACGTTATCGCTCGCGTAAAAAAATGTATTGGGATTTGACATTGTCATGTCATGTATCCCAGATCCCAATACAAGTTTATAGTGGCAAGTCATGGTAGACGCACGGATTCCTTAATAGTTACTAACGTAACAGATAAATCACATCAATAGAAAAATGACAATTTTCTTAATCCTGCATGCGTGCTGTCATGTTTCAGGCATATATTGCCGGGGCTACCTTTTTCGATATAGATTTCAATAGCACAAAATAAAGAGTATAGATAGATATATATATATCAAAGTTTTATTTTCTAGCTTTTTAGAACAACTCATTTTACACCGTATTTTTTGCGTTTAAGGTTGGTTTTTATTTTACCACTGTGCCTTACAGTAATGTTATTCCCCGAGTATCAAACAGAGTTACTTTCGATTTTTTAATACGTAAAGATCAGTACCTGAAGATTCAGGGGTGGCCCAAATTACCAATTCTTCTTTGTGTTTCATTAAACTTCCTCTATCCGCAGACATGGGAAGTCAAGTACAATAAAATTATCTCGTGCAAAGTATGTACTTGTGAAGACAATCTCGCGCATGTACCATTGCGCCGGTATTTATTCATATGCGCATCTCAGCTTCGCACAAATGAATATTCTATGAGGAAAGCGAGTTTGAAGGAAATACTACTGTTTTATGTGTACGTAATGAACGTATTGCGATGAGAAAGGTAAACAAACTCCCAGTAGAAACTATTGATCAAATAGAGGTGGGGTATTTGGCATATTACCTACTTTAATGTAAGAATTCATACAAAATGATTTTACGTTTCACATTACAACGGTTGCATCCTTCTCATACGCTACGGGCAATGTTATAAGGTTAACAAATGACCTAATAAAATAATTTATACACTTCGTTCCTTTATCACTGTTACTCGTAACTCAAAAAGTATTTTTTTTGCCGTGTTTGATACCTTTATTATCAATAACATATTTTAATTGTTTAACTTATTTCAATAGTATAACATCAGCCTGATACTTTACTACTAAATGAAATTTAAATACATCACGTGCTCCTCTTGATCTCTAATTAAACAAAAACGAACGTATTGGCAATTAGTTCTTAATTCATAATTTTCTAAATATAAATGTATCCAGGACACGTGACCACATATCTGTTTGACCAAACCCTAATTTATTTTGACTTGTCTAAGTGATCAATATTTACAGTAGATAAATACTTATTTTTGATAGTAAAAATACACCTTTCACTTCAGAATGTACCTTATTCAATTATGGCTTCCTCAATATTTCCGACTGTAAAACGTATTTGAAGCTTTACGACGATCGTTAAATTCGTTAACAAGCACCTGATTAAGTAATTAAGTAGTCGTGTTCGAGTTACTTAATATTTAAAGCAAGCTATAAATTAGGAGTTATTTCGTATAACAAAATTAACAATGTAACTATTTCGTACTAAAACCCGGCATGCTTTATAATGATTTACGATCGTAATGCAACGCTAAATTAAAATAATAGTCTAATAAAATACTGACTTCCAAAAATAAGAAGCAACTGAATGACGAAATGTAGAAATAATAAATAAAAAAATATTTAGAGCATCTACAAACAGATCATCTGACCCGAAACACTATTTTAAAATATACCTGGAAAAATTACAACTTATTTCTCGCATCCGCAAGCAGCCTCATCGGTAATCTTTGCTTCACCAGGTTTTCCTAAATCGAGGCTCACTGAATCATGTTTGTTGCCTCGCGGACTCAAAAACACGATAACCGCCCGTTTTACGACATAAATACGACCAGCTGACTCCCACTTCCAGTTGCTAAACCAGCGTGCTATATCAATGTCTTGGGTTCTATATCTTTTAACCTCGTTGCGTTTAAACAAACGATGACTATAAAATATCGATTTTTTTAAAGTGATATCCCTTGTAGATGTATTCTGACTCAAATATGTACAGACGACCGAACATTCAACATAGATGGAAATTGATCTTTATTTCATTGGATTAAGCTGATACTGACCAAGTTCACACTTGACCTGTGCCCGTCTGTACGTTATCGAAATATTTAGGTAGTGGGGCAGTGGGCCAAACGACCGGTTGGGCCACTATTTAGAGAACTGTTGTTTTTATAGCTTCAGGTTGATTAACACTTCTGTCATGCATGTCTTGCAGGGTCGACAACTTCCAAATGTATATTTTAACTACACGGGTAATAGGAACCAAGTATCCGGGAAACGGCAGAGTAGCCTTGTGTATCTAAAGGTGTGCCCTAACCTGGAGCATTTTCCTGTAATGTAACATTTCAGATTCGATTTTGAGCATTACAATACAATTTTGCCTTACCAAACTTCAGGGAAATTGAATCAAAATAATACACATTGTAACAACAAAATGCACACTGTAATGCGCGGTTCTCCTCCCTCACTGATGTAATGCTCGAATTTATAACATTTCAGTTTGCACTCTGTAATGCTCGGTTCTCCTCCCTCACTGATGTAATGCTCGAATTTATAACATTTCAGTTTGCACTCTGTAATGCGCGGTTCTCCTCCCTCACTGATGTAATGCTCGAATTTATAACATTTCAGTTTGCACTCTGTAATGCGCGGTTCTCCTCCCTCACTGATGTAATGCTCGAATTTATAACATTTCAGTTTGCACTCTGTAATGCTCAGTTCTCCTCCCTCACTGATGTAATGCTCGAATTTATAACATTTCAGTTTGCACTCTGTAATGCTCGGTTCTCCTCCCTCACTGATGTAATGCTCGAATTTATAACATTTCAGTTTGCACTCTGTAATGCGCGGTTCTCCTCCCTCACTGATGTAATGCTCGAATTTATAACATTTCAGTTTGCACTCTGTAATGCTCGGTTCTCCTCCCTCACTGATGTAATGCTCGAATTTATAACATTTCAGTTTGCACTCTGTAATGCTCGGTTCTCCTCCCTCACTGATGTAATGCTCGAATTTATAACATTTCAGTTTGCACTCTGTAATGCGCGGTTCTCCTCCCTCACTGATGTAATGCTCGAATTTATAACATTTCAGTTTGCACTCTGTAATGCGCGGTTCTCCTCCCTCACTGATGTAATGCTCGAATTTATAACATTTCAGTTTGCACTCTGTAATGCTCGGTTCTCCTCCCTCACTGATGTAATGCTCGAATTTATAACATTTCAGTTTGCACTCTGTAATGCGCGGTTCTCCTCCCTCACTGATGTAATGCTCGAATTTATAACATTTCAGTTTGCACTCTGTAATGCTCGGTTCTCCTCCCTCACTAATGTAATGCTCGAATTTATAACATTTCAGTTTGCACTCTGTAATGCTCGGTTCTCCTCCCTCACTGATGTAATGCTCGACTCTGTAAAGTTACATTACCGGAAATTGCTCCAGGTGAGGGAGCACCTTAACACGTGATTTCAAATGAGGTCGTTGAAGTCTAAGCTACTCATTTTTCTGTATACCTCGACGGCAATGTCGCCTAGCTTATGAGTATCCCTTTTTGTCTCCTTTGACCAACCCAGAGACCCATTAATTCAATCCCTAAAAACTTGTCAAGTTCATCTTAACTGAGCGTAAGCAATTTCTTAGTATGACGATCTTTCATTTCCAGCCAGTCAGCGGCTACAGGCACTAACGCAATCTTCTAGGCTGGATACCTACTGACGAAATTGCTCGCTACCCTCAGTTCAGGAACTTAACTGAATATAAACGACTATTAGGCCCTAGAGCTCATGTGAAGCTATTAAAATAATGTCCTACCAATGTTACTAGATATACATTACTTTGAATTCTGCTTGGATAACAGTTCAGGTTTATGCAACTAACGACTGCCGGCTTCTGTAGAAGTGTAATGAAATCAATCTGATATTTCATCATTCAGTGAAGCAATTGATCAAAATGTTACACATATGCTTAGGTTAATCGTCAGGTCAGTTTCATATTAATTATCAACACTCAAAATAGTTAATTGGTTCTTATTGGACGCGTACTCAACTTGTACTGTAAATACGTAGATCGCAATTATATTTTACTTTCATAGAACATACAATATTATGAGTATTAACACGATTATAAGTATAGGTGTGCTTGTATTTTAATATGCAATAAGGTATTTGACTTTTTTTTGGTTGGGTTGTTATCGAAACCCCTCTCAAAAATAGAAACATTGGTAAAAAATATTTTCAAAGCATCAATACCCCCCAAGATTTAGCAATATTATAAATCGTATTTTCGGATTTGCCCAAAACGCTCCCTACAAACTGCCGCCGCCTGCAAATAACGTTATTTACGATCCATTTCTTTGCGTTGTCCAAAACGTTATTTTGTTTCGCAGCTATATTAAATATTTCGTTTATAAATATGGCTTCATAACAAAAGTTGCTATAAATTGTGTAGATTATCGAATGGTATAGTTTATTTTATTTACTTCAAACTTTCAAAAAAAGTATTTTCCCACCCAAATTTGAAGGGCCATACAATGAAATTTTACATAAGTTTAATTTTACTTACGTAAGTTTGTAATTTTACAAACGAAGTTTTTTATTGGGCCCTTTTACAATGTATTTAATGATTATATCAAAATATTTTCAGAATTCAATGATCTTGTCAAATGCAATAAAATGTTTATTACTAGTTGTTAATGTCTATTTCAATTATACAATGTGACCACCACGAATGGGTGAATAAAACCTAAAAGGCTTTATTGAGATTTTTTTCAAAATGTTACTTGTAATTTTGTGGTTATAAGTTCTTGAGCTTAGCTGTTGTAGTTGTTTTAAAATCCAAGAGCTATTTCGCGAAGCTGGCGTCATTTTCAATTCTGTGAATTCACTTTGAAATAGGTCTTATGTTACTCTATGTCAGTTGAATACCAGTGAAACACCTAATAAACAAACTATAACGATACAACACTGTGTAATTATGTAAATATTTTGGTTTTAACATAATTGCTATTTTGGTTGCTAGAGATTCCGCTAAATTAACATAGATAAACTCACAAAACTAGCAGACTTTCTACTTACAAATATTCACCGTAGACCTTTGAAGTCATTTAGATAGTTTGGTTTTAGAACTTACTTTTTACGTTAATTTTTTTCTTAGACAGCCGGGTTTGTGATCACCAACTACAGTTGTACCTTAAAAGTGTGATCAAAACTCAATCAGTCTTCAATACTATTTCAATTAGTGACCAAGGTCGCGGCTTCAATCCTTAGCTGGAAGTAAAAAACATGTGCCGAGCATTTGTGGGTATAACATGAAGTTTTTTACGCATTAATTAGTTCATTTAGTCAAAAATACACATTTTTATAGATGAAGTATATTTAAAAAAATATTCAATTATGGTGACGAATCTAAAAAAGCAACTCAGTACGGCTAGCAATCGAAGTAGTTGAGCACTTTAGTAATTTGGCATAACTAGTAACCTTCCATCTCCCTTCTGTCATTTTATTTCCCTTTAAATTAAAAGTGATTTCTTACTCTTTAGTAAGTTGGTACTGAGATAAAAAGCGTCAAAAAATCTTTGAAAGATTTATAGATACGAGTACATTGTTTAGCTTCAGTTATTGACCATACAATATACGACATTCAAGCTTTGCTTATTTTGTGGTCAGATAATCTAGGTGATGGATGACTTCGATATTTAAATGTTTATTAATAAGTATTTGTGAAATAATAATAATATTAATAATAAATCTCTTTTTTTCAGATTAAACGTGATCAGCTACGAGCAGTGGCAAAACCAATGATGTTAAGTGACCAGTGATATATTAACCAGTGTTTAAGTAGGAATTAGTTAAAATAGTTTAGTTAAGTGCTATTGGTGTAAGCAGTGAAGATGATGACCCTTTACCGGACCATCAAGGGAACCAGTACGACCAAGAGGAAGAAAAGGGAGCGAAGGTCAGTTGTATAGTTATTTCATTTCAAATCTCTACCTATAAAACAACGTGTCCCGCCGTCTGTATGTACGCTTTCTAACTACACAACAGATTTTAATCGTTGAATCAGTAGCCCGGTCAAATTAGACCGAAAAATAGGGGTGAGGTTGCAATAATTCGTACCCAGCTCAAATTTGGTAGGATTGTTCAAAACACTATCATAAATGAAATCTAAAAAGTCCTTATCGATCCGACACCTGGGAAAAAATACCTTAGGTCACAAAAACTAGTTTTTAGTGATTTTCAGCAAAACGGTTAGTTTTATCATAAAATTAATTGGAACAAAATTGTAGAGATAATTAATAACTCTTCCAACTTTTTGAATCGTTATATCTCAGTAACAGTGGCTCTTTGGAAAAATAGTATTCTGACATTTTTTATAGATAATTATCTGATCTAGAATTTTTATGCAAACTAATTTTATGATAAAACTTACCGTTTTGCTGTAAATTGCGAATAACTCGTTTTAGTTAATAATTTTTTTCAGTGTCGCATCGATGAGGACTTTTTAGGTTTCATTTACGATAGTGCTTTGAACAATTCTACCAAATTTGAGCTGTTTGTGAATTATTGTAACCTCGGATGTCGAAAGTGACTGGATTACAGTGATTTAATAAGGTTTATGATAACTCTCCGACTGACACCACATTAGTAACTTCATTGCACCCGAGCAAAGCCGGAGTGGATCGCTAGTTATAATAGAAAATCATTTTTTAAATTCACAAATGTACGAGTATATTTGTCATGTGATATTTTTTCAATCGTACGTGAACTGATAATTGCCGATTTTGGGATAACTGTTGACGCAAGAAACGAATAAGAATTAACAATCCTTATGTATTTTTGTACTTTTAAATATTATATGTTGCCTGCTCACTAACTAATTCCAAAGAATTATTTTATTTTATTGAAAAACCGGAAATCTTGTTAGAGAGTTTAGGCCCCCTTGGGGTTCATCAAAGAACAAGGAACAAGGAAAAAAAATATACTTCCACCTGAAACATCTGTTTTACTGGAGAATGCTTCAGCATTCTGAAAGCTATTGAATATGTCATACCTACTCATGAAACTTATTTTTTTTAATAATTACTGATGCAAAAAGCGTACTACAAGCATTACAAAAGTTTCCTTTCAAAAGTAAAGATATGCATACTGTTATATTTGAATGTTGGAATATGCTTTATAAGTGTTTAGCGAAGGAGTATACAATCAGTTTTGATTGGATTCCCGGACATCAACATATTTCGGGAAATGTTAAAGCCGATAAATTAGCCAATGATGCGGTACAAGTTGGTGACATTTTCCTATACAAAAATGATCACCACGATTTAGCTGCTCTTCCTAAAGTCTACATGCTAGATGGCTGGTTAACATAAGTATTATGAACAAAGAAGTCAGTTGAAAAGTAAAGTTTTCAAACAAATACAACCAAATATACCGAACAAAGCATGTTTTTTAGAATAAAACTTGGTATACTTGCCACCACAGTAATAATTTGAATTTCGAATGCGTCTTGGACATGTATGCTCGCCTGCACATTTAACTTTTTTCCTTGTTCTGTGGTTGGTCTTTGTTGGTGGTTCATTTTCAACAAAATTATGAATAATCGTGTTTGTTTTGTTTTGTTTATTAACTCTCTTTTAGCATTCAAATCAAAACATGTGCGGCAATCATCTTACCTCTTGCGGAATGTAAAAGAAAAAGAATACGGGGATACATTTTATTTATTTTTTAGTTTTAAAGTAGAATAAAAATAAATCCTACTTGCTATCATTATTCAGTGCCTGCGCATACGCAGTACTTACGCAGCGCCACAGCCGCTGGTGAACGGTGACTGTTGGAACTTCAATGTAAAACTTGTCTTACTTTTACTTTAACCTTCTCGTACGAAGAGAATGGAAAATTTATTGTTGGTTCATCAAGTTGACGATAGATGGCGTGGTTTGCATTAGTGGTGTAGTTGTAGAGTTTTCTTAAAAGTAGAACCGCAGAATCCCCAAAGACATCTTTTTGACCTATTTGTTAAAAATATAATTAATAAACTTTATATCTATAGTAGTTTTATACTTGAATGGATTTCTGTTCCATTTTCAGAAATACGTGTTTTTTTTATCAACCATTGAATCAGTATTCTTTTCGTCAGTTTAAATAAAAACCATTAACAGGTTCGATACCTAGGTGTGTTTTTTTACCAATGACGTAATTAAAAATGTTTTAAATGTGCCCCTCAGGAGCTATTTGGCAGCTAATTACAAAGATTTTATCATAAAAAAATATCGTGCGCTACACTGGGTGAGAAGACGAATTATAAATAAAATATTGCTTTTAAGCAGATCATTTTAAGTCAGTTATTTCGCACAAATAGCAAGGATCGAACTATGTTTCTGACGTGTTTCAGCTATTGATGAAAACAACAGTTGTGCGCAAACGGAATACAAATTTAATATCAAATTCTGTTTGTATAATACATATAAGTAATGTTTGGGATTTTACTCTGTTGTGCCTTATAAATAAAAAAATAAATAAACAGTAGGTAAGATACACCATCGTGGACTAAACCACCCTTTCAGGAGTTGATAGCACAATTGGTTTCCCACAATTCACCATAAGAATTCACTGCTATAAATATAATGTCAGTGCAATTTTAATCCACTTTCCATACACATGTAAACCACGAGGTTTGTTGTACTGTGCCCTATTATTTAGATCAGGCAGTAATTAAGAAAAAAAAACATACTTCAATGTTGGCAATGGTGGAACCCCAAAAACATGACAAGGTCAATAGCACCGCTAATCGATCCAAAGTGATCCGAAACAGACAGCGCCGATTAGAACATCTTGTTAATGAGAAAACACATAGATTTAGTAACTTAATTAGGTTTTTGCGGTGGAGCAATTAATTTTGTTCACGATACAGAATTGAGTAGACACAGGAGTATCGCAGCAATATTACTGACTAAATTATAGCAACAAATCGAAGCTATAGCACGAAGAGCGGACGGATGCCGGGCAGAAAAGTTCTCTAATGGAGGCCATTGGAACGCAACGTGGAACGTCTAGCCAAAAGATGGACAGACGAGCTAGCCGTCGAATGATAACTTAGATGCGCGCTGCCTTCAACGTGCGAAGCTTTCTTATAGGTGCGAATTATGATGATGAATGGAAAATATCTTAAGGAAGATTTGCTTTGTAAGTAACACTTCATTTCTGTGAAAACATGCCCCCGTGCCCTCATCAATGGATTTGCGCTTTTCATCACCATCGTTATTAGCCTTTCGTTCACTGATATAACTTATTCTTAAAATGTGTCATTTTAAAGCTTTTGATTGAATGTAAGTAAAGCTTGATATTTATTAAAGGGTCAAGGACTTTTAATTAAACGTTCGACAGGACGTACTCGTATTGTCTGGCTTAAATTACTACCGGTTTGTACAAGTGGGTGTGGCGACATAAATCTTGAAACAAATAATTTCGATTGTACTCTGACCCTTAATCTTTAGTAATCTATCTCAGTCTCTGTTAGGGTTGTAGTATAAGCTGGTCGGGATTCGTTTTCCTTGTGGCTATGACTGCTGGTTACGTCTTGTGCACTAAGAAGCGTCTTTTTAAATGGTTGTCCCGCAATGGACGGTTGCCTTGCCATAGCTTTGGTCGAACAATGTGAAGATGAGATGAAGTTAGCTTATTTATTTAGCAGTATATTTATGCAAAACCTATGCTTCTGATTTAGGTATGTAATTTGAATCCACCTGGCGTCCTTGTTATTTTCACCAGTACTTAAGTAGAACAAGCAAAGGAAAAGGTTTAAGGTTAAGTTAGTTTATGAGACAAGTGAAACAGGTTCTTAGGTTATTATTAGTGGAAACCCTATTTCCAATGATGCTCTCTTCAAGGAACATACGCGGAAGTGTTATTAATCAAATTAGGGTGTATGCTTGCTATAACATGCTGGTTTTATAAATTATATTTTTGGACTGAGGACAAGATATCAAGATCTCTAAAAGTTCAAGGCAGTTCGAACACTCGGAGTAATTACTTTAATTGTTATGAATTATCAGATCATTTGTTAAATTATGTAACGTTGGTTGCAAACAAACAAGCGGACCACCTGGTGGCGGTCACCGCAGCTTAAGGACACGTGCAGCACCAGAGATATCATTTCCGTATGGTTGATACTGCAAGAATACCTTCAAACCTATCATGAAGAACTTCATGTTTATTGCTCATTGGTAAAACCTCGAGATCAGAAGTCATTCCACACTTTAGGTAATTTTTGAAGTAATCTCCTTATTTTACCGGGTGTTTTTAGATCAAATAGTGCTGATTTAGTTCCATTTGATTAATCAGGCATCAGTAGTTTAATTGGCTATCTATACTAGTTTCACTATATGATGATATGCCTGACAGTTCTCATTGTTCCGTGTCACGCATACTATTTCAAACTGACAAAATAAAATGTTATAAACTATGAAAAAGCTATCGTTCTTTCGAATCTTATCAAGTAAATTATTGTTATCATTATTAACTGTTAATAAATTAAGTAAATGAAATGAAATTAATATATCTTTACAGCGCCAGATGCGTGAAAAGGAACTCCATTCAATAGTGTATTGACACTACTGGATCGCCAAAAAGTCGATGAATTTGTAATCACGTCATTCGTCATTCGCATCAGTACGAGTGGGTCTGCCTTGTGTGCTATTTTTTAACTATTATTTTCGAGATACCGCGTTTTATTCTATAACTTATTAGCCATAACCCGTTTATTAAGAATTTATTTAAAAATAAAAAAAAACGGTATATCCGATTCCATTTCCTTTGCTAACTCGATTAAATTACATCACTATAATTGACAATTATGAACTGTCAGGGATATCATCATACGGCGAAAGTAGTATAAATTCCTAGTACTAGTCATTCATTCTAATTTTATATTACATGGCTAGTTTAACATTCGGGCTATCAACATTGTAGTCATCTACAGCGTTACAGTTCCATCATAAGCTGAGCTCTCGCTGCGTAGAACTTGCATACCACACGCGGACGGTACGAAGTCCAAATGCTCGCATGCTTGGTCAATGCCAATGTTATTTCTAGTTTTTGCTAGTTTCTTACAGGTAATGCTCATAGTTCGTAGCTTATGATTAATTAGGCTATTACGAGTAACGTCTAATTAATCTCCATTAATAATCAGCACAGTTGTTATTTTTATTTATAGCACAATACACTAAGCAAACATTTCCTTAAGGTACAGTACTAAAATGTTTTGTGACTTAAATCTAAATTATTTAATTAGATGTTTGAATGATGAGAGCGTCGTGGCCTAGTGGTTCAGCACCCGAACTCAGATCGTGGATCGTGTGGTCCCGAGTTCAAATCTGGCCAGAAACAAAATCTTTGTGTTCATTGTTAAATATCCGACTTACTCTCTGGTGATGGAAAACATCGATCCAAAATCAACCCGGATAACGGCGGAAGGCTCACTACCTACCACGTTGGGTTCTAATACCATTGGTGAAAAGTGGGCTTCTGAGTGTTGCGTTCACCATGACGACATAGTCACTTGCTTCTGACTACCCCGTTTGGGATAAAGTCGTGATGGTATGAATGATGAATAAAAGTGTTTCCAGAACATTATTTTTACGCCTCTTCGAGAAGAGATTCGTAAGGTGGCATTATTCACCTTAGAAAGTCAGTGACTTAAAATAGTGTTAGTTTAATTAATGGAACCTATTTCTATTTTTATAAAAGAAATCCTAAATAAATAAATAAATAAATAATCTTTATTGCACAAACAAATACTTACAGCACGTAAAAACAAAAAAGTAAATATTTAGTACAATTTAGGCGGTCTTATCGCTACAGAGCAGAGATCCTAGTGACGCGTTGCTCTTGGCTAGCCCCCCTATACGTCTACCATGAGTTGCCACTTCAAATTTACATTATCGTTCGCGTAAAATAATGTATTGTGATTGTCATGTCATGTCATGTGTCATCTCAATACATTTTTTTTTCGCGAGCAATAACGTAAATTTGAATTGGCAACTCGTGTTAGACGTACTGAACAATTTTATGTAACAATATTCAATTTGAGGATTAATGGTAGTGGAAGAAGCGCAATATAACGTGAAAAGTGTGTGTGTAATCACTCATTTACAGAAATTATATCCACCAACCCAGCAGCAAAAGGCAGGATACAAATAATAAAAGCTTATTATGCAACTTAAGTAAACAAAGCTTAAACACATGAGAATTCCCAGATGCAAATCAGTGGCGAATCGTTCACCGCCATTAGTAATCTGCTCGTGATGTCGAAATTCGTAATGATTGAAGGGAATCGTGAATTTGGCGGTTTGAATGCAGAGCTGGTTCAGTTTACTGCTTGCTGGCAAAGAGCAAATAGCTAATCAGAGGATCACTATATGGAAGAACACTTAATACTTGAACTATAGATGTGGTCCTAGTCGCATTAAGTAGCGACCATTTCATTGAATTGCATCAAATGCTAGAGGTACTACAAGCTAGGGTTTCTCACTAAAATGGGTAATTCGAAATCCTTGGAGTGTGACTTTGTATCAATGTTGAACCATTACATCTGTGATTATATTACAAGGAATCCTTTTTTATCAGGGTACGGTTTCAAGGAGCATCGTACAAACGAGTTTGCATCAAGCTTTAGATAGAGGGACCAACTTGTCAATGGTTTTGTAAAGGTTGATGTGAATGCGATTGTACTAATAGCTTTTTAGTTAGCTATTTAAAGCTTTATTTACACATTCTGATGCAGAGGCAGGCCTCAGACCATCATCCCCCACGCAGCTTATGCAATCAAATGGTCTCTTTTCTAGAACTATTTTACCCCAAAGGCAACGATTGGCGTAGTGCGCTGTAGCAAGGCTTCTTGCCTTGATTAACGTAGTGTCCCGGGTTCGATTTCCGGTCGAGTCAATTCAGGAAATGATCTTTTCTAAATTGGTCCGGGTCTGGGTGTGCTGGGAGACGCTCCCGGCTTTCTTGTGTGGTACCTCCTAACAGTAATATTAATATCCCTACTTAGATACAAGTGGTGTGTTGTCTGACGCATATTTATTTATTTAACATTCAGCTCCATATTCCCTACCTCTTCAAGCTACCACCTGCAATCACTTCAATGTGGTCACCAGGTCAGCGCTTGCAAATACCATGCCATGGATTCTTCTGAGCAGGAAGAAGTGAATTTTCGATAGGCAGTCTCTTACCAGTTCCATCAGTATTCGAATTCGTGGTAGGTTAACGTAAGTCCAGAGTGCGAGCTGCAGTGAGCGATGCGAATGACTTCACCATCGCGTTTTGCGAGCACGCGAATGTCAAATAGTATGGCATTAAGTCAGCGCCATCTAGCGGCCTTAATGTGACCTGAATTCATGACTCTATGCCATACAAATTGACATTTACGTGCTCGCAAAACGCGATGGTGAAGTCATTCGTATCGCTCACTGCCACTCGCACTCTGCAGCACTCAGTTGATTCAAAGTAAACTTCTGTACCCAAGCTTCAGCGTGATAAGGCTAACGCTACTAACTACCTCGCATGCAGTTTGGAAACTGTAAAACGTGATTATTTCAAGACTTGTCTCTTTTCTGGATTTATTGTGGGAGAGCCCATTGGTGATGTCATCGTGACTCAGTATTTGAAATAGAATAGATTCTTTAGTTCAATCAAAATGTGATTAGATTTCACGGTTGGATGAAAAATGAAGCGAACATTATAGACTGCTTCTTTATTGTGGCATAGCTTTACCATAATTTGTCGGGAAGATTTAAATCTTGTTCTAATAAAATTCCTTTGATATTTGCTTATAACATAGCATGCACCATTAAATAAAGCTATGAAATATAAATAAATATAAATATGCGCCAGACAACACACCTCTTGTAATGGTCTCGAAGTAGGGATTCATATCCCTGTGTTACGAGGTACCACACAAGGAAATAAGCCAGGGGCGTCTCCCAGCACACCCAGACCCGAGTCAATTCAGAAAAGATCGTTTCCTGAATTGACCCGACCGGGAATCGAACCCGGGACACTACGGAAATCGGGGCGAGAAACCGTGCTACAGCGCACTGCGCCAATCGTGTCGTCAAATCAAATCAAGTCAAATGAGTACATTTTCAGGAATTGGATGTAGTAATTCAATATTCACAACTAACAAACCAACTGACTACACACCCCTTAAATTGTCATTTTGATATTATCAACAAAGAATAGCTAGTTGAAGTTAAAAAACAATTTGACAACGACAGTGGATTAAATTCGACTGGCCTCAATTAAGGTTAAGTAATTGACGTTGTGCAAGATGACATAGGATAAGCTTTAACCTTTGCTTATATTTCGCTAAATCGAGATTTAAATCTGCCCTGCAAGTGCCTCGTTGCTATTGCGACCTCGTAACAGGCGCCGGGTACATGCCCCGCGTCTGTGTTTGCCACTTGGGTCTAGAATTAAGTGCATACGACGCCTAAGCACCAATAGAATGCCACGACTTGATCCGATTTGAGGTTGTTTCATGGGACAATCCGAAAGTAGTGCATTTCCTGGTTTTGCAAATGCGACTGAAATCGGCGCGTGGGCAAGTCGCCCACAGGCTACTTTCACAATTGACAATTGCATGGATTGCTGTCCGCTACACCTGTTTGAATGAATTGGTATTTAGTTTTTGTTGCCCGTGGAAAAAACACTAAAAAGTAAGACTGAATTTGTACATTGGGTAACTATTCGTTTTTTTTGCCTTTCGAAAAGGTAGACAAAGTTTTATGAAATTAACTCTTCACAAATTCTTTTCAGAAATTTTTAGTTGACCAAATTTTGGCTCATATTTCAAAATAAATGAATAATTAACTCAAAACCACACTTACTACAAAACAAATATACTAAAGTTTGTGAGTGAATATGCTTTTGGTAACAAGTCATTCAACAAAGAGTCAAAAAATCCAAAAACCTAACTTCCGCTGCGATAACCTAACAACCAAATTGGCCTTGATCAAATTGAGATGCACGGCCTATAAATTTGGAAGACTGTGAAAGAAAACTTGCTTTAAGTGAAGGTAGCAGGCAAGCTAATCTTTCTCTTAACGTGACTGATTATTTACATATCTATCTCGTTGACTGATAATCTTCTTCTTAGTCGGGCACTCTTGGGAGAGTGGTCTTGGCTGCTGATGGACAGGGTTGCGGCTCGCCGTCGCCGCTGGCTTCTATGGCAGCCGCACGTTACGCGATGTCTCTCCTCTTTTGTTGACTTTGTGCGTTGCGAGTACACTTTAATTACTGCGGTCTGATAATGGTTAACTGTTATTTTATAAGTGAGTTGTATTATATTTCTCCGAAGATATTCCCACATCTTCTCACAGTCAGGTGAAATTAATCTTATTTAATAAATAATGAGGTCAGTTAAAAAAGGATTACAATCGGTCAGAGCCAAAGATATCGCGTAACATATAAAAAGCAGTCAGTCGGATTGCAGACCTCTATTTTTAAATCAGATAAAATGGGTTACCAAGTCATATTGCATTGCGAACACGCAACCTTTACCTATGCATTGTTATCTTAGTCGTATCAATGGCCCATGAACAAGGTTTCAGTCGCAAGCACGTGTAAAATGAAGCTATTTAGGCGACCAATACTGATCCTAATCAGGTGATCCGCCTTTGTATCTTTACCTCTTTGTAATAAGAGCCATATTCACGTGTGCATCAGGTCGATCTGTGTAGGCGGTGAACAATGGTTGTATAATATAAATTGGGTGGTTAGTATGAGAGCGTCAAATTCAACATATCCTACGATTGGGCAGTAGAGGCCCACGCTATGACAGTAAAATTTTGTTAGCCCCCAATTACAATGTTGTTAGAAATACAAGACAAGGTGGAATGGATCAGATAATGTATGGTGGCAATATAGTGGTAAATGTTTCGTATTAATTGGAGAGATGTTCGAAGTCTCAAGGTACGCAAGTAAAAGTATGTTCATGCAATTAAGCTAAGCACTTGTTGGATCTCAAACTGTAGTTTAAAAAAAAAAGTTTTGAAAAAGATTTAGTATCTAAAGCCCTAAATAGAGAACTAAAAAAACACAATTGAATTACTCAATTTTATTCAGTATTTTAAATACTCCAAAGTTTTCTTAACATACCATCATTACTTCATCCCAAACGGCGTAGTCAGAAGTAAGTGACTGTTGCCGTCATGAACACTCAGAAGCCCACTTTTCACCAATGGTATTAGAACCTAACGTGATATTTGGTGAAGTGAGCCTTCCCCTGTTATCCGGGTTGACTTGGTTTTTTATCGATGTTATCCATCACCGGAGAGTTAGTCGGAAATTGTACAATAAATAAATAAATATCAATTTGTATAAATGTGCGCCAGACAACACACCTCTTGTAATGGTCTCGAAGTAGGGATTGATATCCCTGTGTTACGAGGTACCACACAAGGAAATCAGCCAGGGGCGTCTCCCAGCACACCCAGACCCGAGTCAATTCAGAAAATATCATTTCCTGTATTGACCCGACCGGGAATCGAACCCGGGACACTAAGGAAATCGAGGCGAGAAACAGTGCTACAGCGCACTACGCCAATCGTGTCGTAAAAATGAACACAAAGATTTCTTATTTAGTAAATTCATCAAAACAAACCGATAGCAAGTATTCCAAAAAACATGACAATAGCACAAGTTTATTTTTTTAGTTTCGAGTTTAATCTAAGTTATATAATTTAATTGTAAATTTTATTATAACTATTTAATTGACTTAAGTTTTATTCATCATCATCATCATCATTTCAGCCGAACGACGCCCACTGCTGGGCATAGGCCTCCCCCAAGGATCTCCACAACGATCGGTCCTGCGCTGTCCGCATCCAGCGGCTTCCCGCGACCTTGACCAGATCGTCGGTCCACCTTGTAGAGGGCCTGCCCACGGAACGTCGTCCGGTACGCGGTCGCCATTCGAGAACCTTTCCGCCCCAACGGCCATCGGTTCTCCGCGCTATGTGTCCCGCCCACTGCCACTTCAGCGATGCAATCCTTCGAGCGATGTCGGTTGTTTTTGTTCTCCTGCGGATCTCATCATTTCTGATTCGATCGAGCAGGGAAATACCAAGCATCGCTCTCTCCATTGCTCGCTGGGTGATCTTGAGCCTTCTTATGAGACCCATAGTAAGGGACCACGTCTCGCTCCCATAGGTCATTACTGGCAACACACACTGGTCAAAGACTTTTGTCTTGAGACACTGAGGTATTTCGGACGCAAATATATGCCGGAGCTTCCCGAACGCTGCCCATCCGAGCTGGATTCGACGAGAGATCTCTTTCTCGAAGTTGGACTTACCTAGCTGGACTGTCTGTCCCAGGTAAACATAGTGGTCAACAACTTCGAGTGTAATGTTCCCAACGTTAACTGGAGCGGGTGCAATATGGGCATTCAACATGAGTTTTGTTTTGTCCATGTTCATCTTAAGACCCACTCTTTGAGAAGCATTACCGAGATCTTCGAGCATTATGTTCAGGTCTTCCAAGGTCTCAGCCATAAGAACTACATCATCGGCAAATCGCAGGTGTGTTAGGTATTCGCCATTGATGTTGATGCCGCGTCCTTTCCAGTCCAGAAGCTCGAAAATATCCTCCAACGCAGCCGTGAACAGTTTCGGAGAAATAACGTCTCCTTGTCTCACGCCTCGCTGTAGTTGGATCGGATTAGAGCTCTGGTTCTGTAATCGGACCGACATGGTGGCGTTCTGGTATAAGTACCTTAGCACCTCAATGTACCTGTAGTCTATTTGGCACCTTTGGAGAGACTGCAGTACTGCCCAGGTCTCAATCGAATCAAAGGCTTTCTCGTAGTCCACGAACGCTAAGCAAAGTGGCAAGTTATACTCTTCGGTCTTCTGTATAACTTGCCGCAGCGTATGAATGTGGTCTACGGTACTATAGCCTTTTCGGAACCCTGCTTGTTCGGGAGGTTGGAAGTCGTCAAACCTGCGAGCGAGACGATTCGTAATGACTCTCGAAAACAGCTTATAGATATGGCTCAGAAGCGAGATGGGTCTGTAGTTCTTCAAGAGAGTTTTGTCACCCTTCTTGAAGAACAGCATCACATCGCCTCTGCCCCATGCCTTTGGCGTTTTTCCCTCGAGGATGACAGAACTGAAGAGCGTCTGGAGGACCTTAAGTATCGGCTTACCGCCCGCTCTCAGGAGCTCGGTTGTGATTCCGTCACCACCCGCCGCCTTGTTGTTTTTAAGCTGCTTGAGAGCCATCCTAATCTCGTACAGGCTGACGTCCGGGATATCTTCGGTATAGTGTCGGGTAAGCTTGGCTCTAGGATCTTTAGCCTTGCTTTCAACAGGTGTTTGCGTGGAATATAACTGTCCATAGAAACTCTCAATCTCCCTCAGGATTTCAGGTGTTGACGAAATGATGCTACCTGCCTCAGTTTTCAGCCTCGTCAATTGGCTTTGCCCAATAGACAGATCTCTGGCGAACACTTTGGAGCCTTTATTCCGCTCAATTGCCTCTTTAATACGCTGGGTATTAAATTGGCGAAGGTCGCTCGTCAAAGACTTAGATATCTGTCTATTGAGTTGCCGATAACGATGGGCATCCGCTGAGTTCTGTAGCTTCATTTCGTTTCTCTGATCCATGAGTAGGAGAGTCTGACTGGAGAGTTTCTTTGATTTGGGACGGCGGGTTTTAAAGTGCTTGGACCCTACCGTACGGACAGTATCCACCACCATGTTGTACAGATCGTCCACATCGATGCTGTTCTCAAGGGCTTCGAAGCGGTTTTGAAGCTCGAGCTGAAAGCACTCGGGGTTTTGAATTTGAGCCGGTATTGGTCGGAGCGTGGATTTTATCAGTCGCGCTCTCTCAAGCTTTAGGTCGATATTCAATGTGCCTCTGACCATGCGGTGATCGCTTCCTGTCTTAACAGCGTTGATCACAGTGACATCATTGAATATATGCTTCTTCGTCGACATGATAAAATCGATCTCGTTTTTGACTCTACCGTCCGGACTGATCCAGGTCCATTTGCGGCTTACGGGCTTCTTGAAGAAGGAATTCATCATAAAGAGGTTCTCCCTCTCCATGAAGTCTGCCAGCATCTGGCCCCTGTTGTTCCGTTGCCCAAATCCAAATTGCCCCACTCTCAACTCATCACCGCAACGTTGCCCCAACTTTGCATTAAAATCCCCCATCACAACCGTGTAGTGGGTTTTATAGCTATGCATGGCTTTAGAGATCTCCTCATACATAGCCTCCACTTCGACATCGTCGTGCTTTGAGGTCGGAGCGTAGACCTGAATGACATTCAGCGAATATCGTTTCGATATTCTGAGTATCAGGTACGCTACCCTGCTCGAAACACTTCCGATAGTAATCACGTTGTGGACAAGGGATTTGTGGACGATGAACCCGACACCACCTAGGGACTGTTGGTCGCCCTCCCGGTGGTATAGTAAGTTACCGGATTGCAGGATTATCGAGTCCTCCCCCTCTCTTCGGACTTCAGATAACCCAATGATATCCCAATGTAACTTACTAATTACCTCTTCCAACTCTATGAGCTTCGCGTCGAGCCTCAGTGTGCGCGTGTTATATGTTGCCAGGTCGAGTCGTCGTTGTTGGCAGCCGGATCTTACCCGGGGATTCCTAGCACCCCCTGGAATATTGATGGATTTGCATGCCGCTCTGGGTCGAATGTGGCGATTTCACATTAAAAACTTTTCCATCTTTTTTGTAACACCCATGTTCTGCAAATAAAGATTTTGAATTTTGAATTTTTACTTTAGCATTTCACAAGGATTGGTATAATTATTGTTAAATAATAATTATTGTCTTCCATAAATTTATTAATTGTTATATTTAGTTTTAGGCATCAATGTATAGGTAAGGTGCCCGTGGCTAAGTGACGGCAGCGAATCGGCAACGATCCGATGTTAAGCAACGCCAGTCAGGTCGGGTTATGGATGGGTGACCATCCCGACCGAAATTAAATGATGTGTTTTTCGGGCATCTCCGTGCTTCGAAAGCACGTTAGACAGTTGGTCCCGGCTGACGTCGCAAGATATCAGTCACGTCGTAAAGCCTAGTCAGAGGTCTAAAAAGGCGGCTTGATAACATCTGACGGTGAGGTTTATCACTGGCCTTACATTCACCTCTCCAACAATCCGCACTGAGCCCGCGTGTTGGAGAATTTCTCGTACCACCTCATAGTTGAGGTGAGGCCTGTGCTCAGCAGTGGGACGTTTAAGGCTGTATTTGTATAGGTAAGGCATGGATAATGTATTTTATTATGTTTGACGTATCTTTCTGATAACAAAACTGTTTGCTAACAATAATATCTACCCCTGATCTACAGTGATACACTCAGAGCTTTTTTAAAAGCGTATTTAAATCGTAAATTCAACTTTGTCGGCATCCACGTATCAACTACTTACTCCATTTCTCGGTATGATAAAGATCAGCGATAGTATGCAAAAGATAGATTTATATGCAATGCTTGGCGATTTAAATGCACAATGGTGGCAATTCTTTTGACCAGTTTACAAACGAAACGAATGTAAAATAATCTATTTAAAATAACATGTCCTTGATGGATTTCGGACACTTCAACTCGACGTTCTACTATCTTACAGCAGTCGTGATCACGGGATGACAAGGAAGCAAAATATTAAAAAATATATACATATATTTAGGTCATCAATTTGTGTAAGCATATCATCCAATCCCAAATTATTGCTGATGTTGTTGATAGCTTGCGGTGGCGGTAAATGAAATAAATAAATAAATATGCGCCAGACAACACAACCCTTGTCGTGGACTAGAAGTAGTGATAAATATCCCTGTGTTACGAGGTACCAGAAAAGCAATCAAGCCAAGGGCGTCTGCAAGCACACCTAGACCCGAGCCAATTAAGAAAAGATTTCCTAGAAGATTTTCCCTGAAGGTTTCCTGAATTGACTCGACCGGAAATCGAACCCAGGATACTACGCAGGGCGCGAAAACGTGCTACGAAATTAGTATCTGTTGATGCAACTTATGTTAAGTTAGTACTCGGTTTAGGTACATGTAACCGCTTTATAGTTGTTTTTTAAAAACCACCCCATACCCCCCCCCCCATAGGGGTCGAATTCCGCAAAATCACGTCTTAGTGAGAACCTACAAAAATGTGAAACTTCTCGTACTTGTAGTTCTGAGATGTCGTGATGAGTGAGTGACATTCCGCTTTTAAAAATTTCGATTAATTGTTTAAGAGCTTTTTGAGTAACGCAAGGGGGTTACTGGTGGAGTTACAATTAAACGTACCAAGCAGTTATCTAAAATCAAAGGGGCCACTTCTCAGAAGAAACACTCTGAAAATGAATCCGGACATAGACGCAGGAAAACTCGCCGCTAAAAGCTAGCGAGAAATAGTTTATTTATCTGACAAATTTTTAATTGGAGTTCTCCTATCGCCTCCGATAACAGTACATGTGGCTTGGAGATAAGGCGGCTAAGTGAGAATTTATGTTTTAATAGGCACCTCTGTTTGCCTTTTAACTTATTTAAATGCCTGCACGACTCATAAAAGTAAGAATGGATGTTGGTTTGTTTAACCGGCAAGATAAAAGAGCGAGAGAATTGGACAAACGCACAAGGGATAAATAGAATAGCATGCATGCATGTGTGTGCGAGTTCATTTGTGTCTATAAGTTTGTACTGAAGGTCTTCTGGGGAGAGATTTTCTCAGGCAATAAGTTTTTTGTAAAAGAACATTACTGAATTGTTTTTAGGTGAAACAAATGATCTTATGGTGTACATTCATGCATGTAGACCTTGTCTTATCTGAAAAGACGCGCCCCTCCGCCGCATTCGCGCACACATAAAGCAAAGTTAAGTAATTAGCCTATATATTACCCAACTGCTGGGCAAACACCTCCATAGTTGAAATCAAGTCATTGCTACAACGGATGGGTATTCGCTGTACGTACATTTTAAATATGGGCGCATTATACAAGTATTTAGTGGGGCGCGTCATTCCTGGTTATACAAGCTTTACACATAAGCACTTGTCACCAAAACCGAATAACGGTTTGAGATACGTCTAACGAATAATTTTAAGTAAATAAAGCTAACATACGTTTTGTGCACATAAAAATATTTGTTAGGGAATTCTCGCACGAGATTTGAGTCATCAAACTGTTACACGTCTTCTTTTGACAGTTTTGTTTGTTTTTAAAACTTGAAAATATGTGTGTGACTGAAATTTCAGACATTTACCACCTAATTGGAGTAATAACCAGCTGGATAATGTATTATCATGTTGTTTGTATGAATATTAAACTAATTATTATTAAAATCTATTTATTTTAATGAATACTAATATTCCTGTAAGCTTAGACGATCACTATTTTTTTGTTTCAATAATACTTATTCTTCTATTTAAATTCTTGATTGTCTTGTTTTTCTAGTCATTATCATGTATGATAAAACCTTCGATTTCCTTCGTTTCTATAACGAGTTCCAATGAAATAGGAGATATTGATCAAACACGAAGCATCTGTTCTGATTTCTAAATAATTTATTAGCATTCCTTCTGCATTACAATGTCAGACAATACTGCGATAATTTTACCAAATTCCAAACTGACCATTTTCCTTGATATATTTTTTGGAACCTTATATATAGATGTTCTTACGTTTTTGGGAATTAAGTGATGGGAAAAGAATTTCTCAGAAGGAAAATTCAGTTCAGTCTGTGCTACTTTGCCAAATGTATGTGAGTAAATGGATTTTACGTCAGATTGGGTGCCATGCTGTATCATCGAATATATAAAATCGTTGCAACCGTGTTGTAAAGTAGGTAGGTAAGTGAACCTTAAAATGAAGATTAGGAGTCAACGGTCAATGACACCAGTCGAGGATCTTTACCTGCCCAAGAATTGGTGTTTTTCATTGGAATTTAATATCCCGATTTAGGGAAAAAGCCAAGCTCGTTTAAGGGACATTTCTTCTTTGATTTACGCTTTATTCTTTCATTTGAAAAGGTAAAAGAGTTCTGAACTTAATTCATATTACACTAAGCGCATATGTATTTTTTTTATTCTTATGTTTTCGTAAATAGACCTACTCATCCCTGTTTCACAGTAACCGAGGTCTCTCTTGTCCCACTATTGCATGTTTAGTCTACCAAGAGGCCGCTTCACATGTCTGCCATTTGGGCACTTAGCTTATGATCACCTCATACAAGACTTCTTGCACCATGCGACAGATTTCGTCGGCCCAGTTCCACTTCAGCTCAGGAGCGAGCGAGCGGAAATGTTTGTTTCTTCGTATTTGTAGAGGCGATGTGATACGTAAACGCCAAGCTTACTGGGATCTGTAATTGTATAACAATTAATTTGTAGGATTGAAGTATTTCTTAATGAATGATATCAATAGTTTAATTAATTTTATTATACCCAGTTATTTAGCAAATGCAACTTACATGGAACCAAAATTATTGGGCGGTTTTAAGTAATGCATTGGCTTTTTTATTTGTACATTATATCTTGAATACTAAATTAATGTTTAGTTATATCACGTTAGGGTGCACATTACATTAGAGTATAAATGTTTGGATGAATATTACAAAACTGCATCCAAATGTTTATTTTGCGCATTAACTCTAAAGTTTATCTCTTTTAAAGCCCATAAAACCTGTTTTACAGTTGTTAACGTGATGTGCCTAACAAAAATTTCTACGTTGATTTTGTAGAGTGAAATGTTCCCAAAGAAATTTTAACATTATGATTCACCCTAACTGATTTGCACGTTAGCGCAATGGTGAGTGATACCTACTGAGGTCGTGGGTGCCATCCCAACCAGTGCAAACGTTTGAATATTTGAGCTTGTTGTCATGTTTTTTCGTATTCCTGATGACACAAGTACAAGCTCTGTTCAAATTGGGATCAAAACCTTGATCTCGATGCAAGATGTTCCAATAGTTCTAGAAAGTGTTGAGTTTAGGATTTGAAGGAGCGGAAATTTGATTTGTGATTTTTGTTCTGGGCCTGAGAAAGTTTCTAACGTGTTTAAATTATTAAATCATTGTTGATATGTTTTGTGAGACGATAGTTGCATTCTGCTCCAGTATCTGAATTAAAAGTGAATTTTCTAAACAATCTGAACCTATTTGATCTTCTGAATTATAAAGACAAAGAAAGCCATATACCAATGCATTTCCATTGCGCAACAAGGCCAGTGTCGGTCAAGCGATGTATGTCGTTCAATTGTTAATTGATTTTGCTAGTAACGCTTACATAAGTGACGGACGAGTTACAAAACTGCAACGTAGGATGTAATATGCGTTGTAATAGAGATGACGCAATGTACTGCAAATATTTGTTTAAACATATTTATTTAGTATGAAAAGTGTACAAAAATTTGCAAGTTTCTGAAATGGCCAGGAGGCGTGAGTGAACAGGTAACTTCTTGTTACTACATAATTTAACGTCTGGAGTATTTTCTATCAGGCTGTCCCGATGTTTTTTTTTCATAGAGACAACATGAAGTTTGTGTCTGAGAGTACATCAAACTTTAAAAATATACCGGGTGGTTAACAAAAGACTTACAAAAACGATACGGCATACTCAGTAAGTTATGTAGAAGCTATCGAAGTGATAATTAATTTTATTTAATTAACTTATAATCAAGGTCACCATGCAAATCAGTCGAACAGTCAGGATTTCTTGTATGAAAACTTTAAAATTAAAGTCAATTGAAAAAATCAAATTAGTATGCTACATCGTTTTTGTAAGTCTTTTAAAAATCACCCGGTATATTGAACAAAATCACTAAGTGTAAATACCGAAAGGAATTTGACAACATAATCGTGACGCCACGATTGGCGTAGTGCGTCACGACTTACAGGTGTCCCGGGTTTCATCCAGAAAACCATCTTTGCAAAATTAATTCGGGGCTAGGCTGGGAGACGCTAGCTGAAATCCATGTCTGGTACCTCGTAACGCAAGGATATTTATTCTTATTTTGAGATCATGACTACTTATGTATAAACATAGTCAGGTTATAACTATAATAAAAACTACTACTACTAGTAAAAAAAAAAAAACTCCACTTATGCCAATGCTGGTACGTTCTAGCTGTTGTTGGTAAATGACGTTACACCCACGAGTAAAAAAGCTACAGTCCGATCGGGTAAAGACACACCCAAATAAATATAAAGTTTAAACGCTAACTAAACATTCTAATGCAATAAATTCTTTCTGCATCCAAATAGCTAACTAGATGCTAAAAATGTTCATTCAAAACTGAATTGTGCCGTTGATTGATAAGGTTTACTTCTCTTTGTACAGGTAAGTCTAGTGGCTGGCGAATCGTGACTTACCATTTCGTTTCTGCAGCGCGTGCGCGGTGCGGCGTTATGACGTTTAGTTGCGACATGAGAATAGCACCCCCGAGTTGTAGAGTTTACGAGTACGACAAAATAATTGTAAGGAGCCGGCGCGCGTCGTTTTGTTTGTGAGTAAAAACTTCTTTACATGCTCTATGAAAGAGTATCTATACTAATATTATAAAGAAGAAAGATTTGATTGTTTGTGTGTTTGTATTGAATAGGCACTGAAACTACCGAACCGATTTGAAAAATTCTTTCACCAATATGAAGCTACATTATCAGGGAGTGACACAGGCTATATTTTATGATTAAACAAAACATTCAATAAAAATAATAGTATTTGTAAATCAAGTCGGAGAAACGCGGGCGGGATGTGCTGCTTGACCGACGCCGCGACGTGCAATTACTTTTGACAGAACGAAGTATGTCGAGGCAGCTAGTAAATAATAAATATATATACACCAAACTAAGCAGAGCTTGTCTATTACAACGGGAAAGCACTGGCATCCGATGTGATAACAGATTTGATACTGCTAATTCGTTTCATAGCTAATGCAGTATAAAAAAGGCACCTTATATAGGTCGCAGAACGCAGAACGACTCAACTGTCTTCTCTAGGAATTTATGAACTAGATTTTTCTTTTTGATAATCAGAGCTCTCCATTCTAGGACGGCTATCAGGTCTTCTATCTTCATGCCCTGCCCACAGCCACCTTAGCAAGCCTAATTATGTGACAGAATTCTTCTCGCGCCATTCATAAAGCTTGCTATCCACTGAAGCGGAGCAAAGAAGCAAAATAAGCAAACAGAATTCATTGATTTGTCTGGTGTGTCCAAACTGGTCAGGATTATCAGTCAGCAAATCGAACGTATTATTGAGAATATCAATGGTTATTTCAGCCAGCCGGCTTAGACGGCCTATAGTTTCCTCTAAACTGCTAATGTTGAAAGGTTTGCCAATTTCGCGCTTTCGATACTGTCAATAGCCATGCTATTCTTTGTCTATCCATTGCATCAATAATAGCATTTAATAGCGAAACCTAAGCCTTTGATATTTTGCTATTCTTATTTACATAGTAAAAGTTAGGAAAACTAAAAAAACACTAGTTCGCGGGCCCATGAATACTGCTTCCAGCTCCCACACGGCTCCTTGGGCCGCAATCAGATTTTTTCTAATCATCCTTTCCCTACTTATTTAGTAGTTGAGTTTTCCTAGCTTTGTTGTCTTCCTCCGCCCTTATGTACAGCGAGCCTTATTCCCAAACGACAATGAGATAGCCCAGTTACCATTATTTGTTCACTTGCACGCTTCTGTCACGGCGCAAGCGCATCTACCCTAGGAGACAGGGAGCTTTCATTTTAAATGAGTTTATTTACAGAAGATATTATTTTGTAGTAATTAATGGAATTTGTATATTTTGTGGCGGTAGGAAGAACGAGGATTATAGTTTAGCAAGACCATTTTAATTGCGTTGGAGAATAATTTTAAAAATTATTGTGAATCAAAATGCATTCCGGTAGAAAATAATACTCTAGAATGCTATCTAACGAGTTTCTTCTCGATTTTCCTGTGTACCAGCATTCTGATAATTGGATGACGTTTTATGTGGTTTTTGCTAATCCGAATGGTGGATATGTTTTGCAGATGCTCTGGCGCACCATGTAAAAACGAGCGGTTTAATGTGTTTTGTATTTCTTAAAACATTACATGGACTTACACCAAATATGAACAAATTTGAAAGCTTACTATCTCTAGGACTATAAAAGACAGTAGACCCGGACAGTCGCGGATCTAAATCACGACTGCAAAAGATTTTATTACTACTATGTGGGGTGTATTGCTTCACTAGTCGCTTGTGTTTCGCACACGAAATTTTATTAAACACTTAATGGGGTAACCGTTCGTTCCTTAGCCTTAGTAGTTTACATACAAAATGTATTCTACGGTAAATTTGTAAAAATGAAATAAACTTGCCTAAAAACAAAAGAAAGTGTGATATTTTTGAACTGATATAACTGATCAGTCATAATACAGCTCATACTTACATCCGTCTTACTTGTTTGAATTAAAGTGCTTTGTTGTTTTGATTATTAATAGGAACTTATAATACAACAAATCGATTAAACCTCATCAATACACAAAATTGAATTACAAAGGTAAACGGTATCATATACGAGTACAACCTATCTGCTACCGCGTTCCGTCGCCTCCAGAATAGCACCCCGACCAGATTTCACGTCACTACATTGTGTCCAAAACATCTATAAATTAAGCGAGGCACATTCGAATAAATTCCTTATATTTATAGTGGGGCTCGCGGCCCCTGGCTGACAGATTGCGCCAGGATGAACACATCTTGTAATTGTACCCTGGCGGACCGCCAAGGAGGGCCAATCCGCGATTGACGGTATAATAGAGACGCTGCCTAGAATTTCTGATTTACTCGCATTTGCCTTTATTCCTCAGATTTAAGGGTTTTGGTTGTTTTTGCTTTATAATGGCTCCTGTTAAAGATTCATTTCGGTGGTAAACTGTTTCTTTTTTTTTGAAGAGAAGAACTTCATGAATACATCGCCGAAGATGTGGTATTGAACCTCAATATTATGCAAGGCGAAGTTTCCTGTAAAGTTTCACTCGTTGAGAACTTTTTACATGGGGTATCTACCGGGTGTCAGACTTTTTCAAGGGTTTAGCTAAGCTTATTTTTATTAATGCGTAATCGTGCTCAGTGCGAAATGTGCACAAAATTTCACATCACTAATTAATAGCGAACCTTGGTGGTTAAATCTCATTAACTACACATCAGCAATACATTTTAAATTAAAAATTTACCTGGGGGCTGATTCAGAACGAAGTTATCGACCGATTCGGTAATTTTGTTCTAATTATAGTAAATGATCTGCTTAACGGTAGCAATCAATATTTTTATATGTTAAAGTCTAAGGCCTTAGGTTTTAATAAAATATATTACATAAAAACTACCCTACTTAAAAATGATTTGAAAATAAACGAACATAACCGAATCGGTCGATAACTTTGTTCTGAATCGGGGGGCTGTATAGGTAATTAAAAATACACTTTTTGTTTCGATGTACAAAATAGGAATTTAAAGAAAATTTCAAAAAATTCTAAGTTTGTGGTTTTGTCAAACCTACACAGTGGTATTGTTAGTGCTAATTAGTCAATAGTAGGAAGGTTTTGCACGATTATTCGTTTTTTAAGTGCCTTAACAGGTTTATTCCACTTTTGCTAATATTTGATGAAAAGTACCGGTAGCTAATCATGATTTGCTTGGATTTTGTTCTTTGAAATGTTGTCCGTCACGTGTGGTGATTGTTGACTTTGTCTTCAAAGTTATGTAAAATATAAACAGTCTTTTGCTGGTATATTCCAAAAACGTCATCGTAAATTTGTAAATATACCTTATCGAACCTATGTCATTATCGTTGAAGAAGAATCTGCTGGCGTGCTGTGTTGTGTTTATAAAATCATGTAAACTATTGGAAGTATTTTTATTGGTGCATCAGTTTTGCGTGATATTAGGTTTATTTAATTTGGTGTCATCCTTACTTCTGCAACTAAGTAGGTAACCATAGGAAGTTACTGAGATTTAAGACGGGGAACCGTTTTTAGAGCTCGCCCTGTGAGACCTAAAATTATACCTTTTCTGCTCGTTAAACTTTCAACGCCTGCTAATCTAGATTAGATCTACTCGTCAGTTCTAAATCCAGTGATCGGACTCCCCTATTTCTGAGCAGTTAAATGGTTATGTTTTGTAAGAGTTGATCCTTAGGGCAATTGAAAGCATAAAATGAAAGTTATAATAATTTTTACTGAGGCGCTGCTCGACTTTTTATACTATTAAACCCAGACGCAAAATAATTCAGAAACTCTGTCCATTCATTGTCGGCTTATTGGTAACGATATTAATAAAAGTAATCTTATTTTTAAGGCCGGGCCTTGCATATGAAATTGTGGTTTATGCATATTTTCCGTTGCGAATTCAAGTTTATGTAATGTATGATGTATGATGATCAAACTTTTATTAATTTAATTTGGCAGTTAATTTTCACCATGTTCAGTCCGCCACACAACAAGCAGATCAATTGGAAAATGAGCATTATTAGACTGGTCACCAACAATGAGTCAGCAGTCCGTGCTGGATATTTAAGTGATTGACTGATTGAATTCTAGTAACTGCAACTAAAAAAAATAAAAAATATGACCTTTTCCATTTAAAAAAGTAACGCAATGCATTCTTATCCAGTCACTCGCTTTACATATAAATTGGAGTCTAAAATTAATTGGAATATAATTGCTGGCTCGCTTAAGGTAACTTACACATTAGCGTGCCTGAGCGATACTTTTTAGTCGGTGATATCTGGTTGCCTCGTATCTATATTTTTATTGGAATTCGAAATTTAGCCCGTCGAATCTGATGATGCTGATATTATTTGTTAAAAACTTGTTGTTCTCGTTTGGAAGAAACAAATTAGCATACAAACATACATGTATGTAATATATAGGTAATATTTGTTTAAATGCCCGAAAAAAATAGCATAATACTTATCGTATTTTTGTTCCCGCAGTACAAGGTACAAGCATAACGTGTCAATTTTTAGCCGTATATTTCTTATTTTAAAGTCAATTAAAAAGCAGGCAAAACGTTTTAAAATAGAGGATGTGTTACAGTAAATCTAGACTTATGCTGCTCTCCTATTCGACCCCTGATATAACTCCTAGGGATCTCTACCCACTGAAATTTAATGATGAAATTCTAGCATATAAATACGGTTGTATTGTCTCATTTGCCTTCCACTGCACCCACAAAGATTTCAATTCACTTTATTTCCCCGTCAACCCCTACAAGCCAGTTATTCAAATCCCGACGGACAGTTTTATTGGCCTGTCTCATGAACGACTCCATTCCCCGGCCTGCAGACGAGTGGCGGTGCGCAACCAACAATCGGTATCGCATTGAAATGTTTGTGATTGGCTAAGGAAACATCACAGACAGCGATTGTGTAACAAGGATGATAGGTAACCGAACAAATCGTTTATTTAATTCCTGCATTAATTTATTATGTAATATGACCAAGTGACACCTTACGCATGTAGCGCGACGTCCCAGACGGATAGGACCGCTTTAAACAAACCGTCATTTTGATCACGCTCACAGACACGGTGAGTTTTACAGGCGATACCGGTGAAAATCAGTGCCGCGGCCAGTCGCACTGTCGCGAGTGTTTTTTTTAGTCGAACTTGGTGCAATTTCTCACATGATGTAATTTTGTTTTTAGCAGGTTCAGTACGTCTACCACGATAAATACAAGTCTACCAGCATAAAAAAGTATTGAGATTTGGAAAAAGGCGGGAGCGGTCCTTCTGTAAACTCTTTATTTGGTGCCTAAAATATGAAACAAGAGGACTGCTAACTGGCTCTCTAGCGCACTAGTAAAGTATAGTAGTATAGTATAGGTGTCTCCTATGTATAATAAGTATGTATTTACAAAAGAAAATGTATTTAAGTATGTTTATCCGTTGTCTAGTATCCCATAACACAAGCTTTAATTAGCTTACTTTGGGGCTAGATGGCGCTGTGTGGAATAATGTCCAGGGATATTTATTTATTTATTTATTTATACCAATCGCCACTAAGGACGTTCATCTTAAAAAAAAGGCGTTTCTATGGTTAGGTGTTATTATTTATTTGAGTATTATATTTAACAACATTGAAGTGTATTTAACAGTCACAAAAACCCATAGAACACAAGCTCTGCTTAGGTTATTTACGAGTATAGGTGTATATTTCCTATATCTAAATGAGAGCGCCTGGGTAGATGGTAAAAAAAAACATTTTTTTTTACTGCTATGTACAAGCAATACGATAGCCAACAATCATATAGATCACTTGTTGGGCAGCAGCATTGAGTCTGTGATAGTATTATTAGTGGTGGTATATCTAAGTGATGTCATTAGTGGCGGCAATAATTGCGTGAATACTTTTCCGTTGTTTTTTTTTTATCTTTATCGAACTTCTCTATTCTGTTACCTACATTTGTTTCTAGCACTACAATAAGTTCTCGCCAAACGCCATCAGTAATAACGCTGTGGCGAAAGAGTTTATGGCAGAAATTGCTAAAAGCACTTAAGTAACGTTTTTCAAATATGCTTAGTTATGAGTTTATTTGAAAAATACTTGATTGTAGCACATGTACAATACAATATTCATCTTATTTGTATTTTGCTAACCTCTAATCTGTATGAAAAAGCTTAATTATTTTATAAATATTAATTCGGTAATAACATAATTTATTGGGTTTACAGAGCGTCGTGGCCTTGTGGTTATGCACTTCAACTCGGATCGCGGATCGTGTGGTCCCGAGATCAAATCTGGCCAGAACCAAAATCTTTGTGTTCATTGTTTAATTTCCGACTAACTCTCCGGTGATGGAAAACTTCGATAAAAAACCAAATCGACCCGAATAGCGACGGGAGGCTCACCACCTACCACGTTGGGTTTTAATACCATTGATGAAAAGTGAGCTTCTGAGTGTTCCGTTCACCATGACGGCAACAGTCACTTGCCTCTGACTACCCCGTTTGGGATAAAGTCGTGATGGTATGTTATGTTAAGTTACTAGTGGTTGGATTGAAATGAATAAAAAGTATAAAATAACTTAATATACTTAGAACAATTTCAAAAGTCATCCAAAATCACAGCTACCCATTGTTGCTTACGCTTGGCCAAATATGTGGTAAAAATTGCTAGAAAATGCGCAGTCAGAAGCTCTCCCATATCCTAGTGTAAAATACTTTTGAGTGTTGTGCTTAAAATGTACGAAATTTCAGATACCCAGTGTTGCCCGCTAGCCGTCGATTTCGTCATTTGTTATTTTACAAAAACAAACATCCATTGTCCATCAGCAATGAATGGTGGTTGAAAGGGCGTAAGTGACAACGCAATGGTGCGGTTGTATGCGCCTCTTCATTGAAATGCCAGAAGTCCGCTCTGCGACTGTGCGTATATTATTATGTTGGCCAATGTGAGCGTTTCCCCGTATTTTGTTACTAGAAATAGAGCTAGTAAACACTGTATTGAAAAGGAAGACTTTCGATGTTGGCTGCCCTAAAAAGGTATTCTGTATTTCTAACATAAGTTTCCGTCACTTAAATTACGATAGTTGCCTTCAAAAAGGGGTTTGAACCTTTGTGGCATAGCCAGCCAGCCGCCATTTTGTTTTTTTTCTCGATGTTTTCGCTCACGATGAAAGTGGTGTTTATGAAAGAAGACACTTATACAAACAAAATAAGTCTAGTTAGTTTTTATTTTAGATTTTATTATCTGAAATAATAATAATAAATAATTTATTTAAAAAAAAATCTATATTAAAACATTTCATTACAATGAACGATCCACACTTAATCAAAAATATTAATAACAATAGAAATTAAAAATCAGAAAGTAAAAACGATACATACAAATTAATAAAACGATACATATAAATTAATTGAAAATGACTGATAAAATTAAAAATATAGTGTGAAATTACATTCTCGTGTGTCTGTTTATCCATACTTTTAGCAGTGGTGAGTCCCATCTATCACTTAACATCCTGATAATGCTATTCGGACTGCCCCGGCATCTGTGTAACAATGAGGCACACCTACTTCTCTTATTTGCTAGGAAGCCACCCGTGCACGCTTCAGAAAACACTACACGCATTTTAAATTAATATCATATTTTTCATGTCGATCTTTACCTTCAAATAACTCGAAACGTGACACTTTAGGGTACCATATTGCTAGTAATTTAATATTTGTTCATGTGTCCTCTCTTTCCATTTATACAACTTTTATCGTGCGCGGAAACTTCTAAAAAGAAACAAAATGGCGGCAGGTCGTTATGCCAGCTTCCATACAAAAATGTTCAAACTCCTTTTATGCCATTTTCGGTTCCATTTCTAATCACTAAGTCCCATACAAAAACGTCAGCGCGAACGCTAGCGGCTGTTATTGTCCTAAACTCGTGGTAGAGATACTGGACAACAACACACCCGAGTTTCAGTTCTGACTTGGCCTTAATTAGAATAGAAAAAGAAAGAAAAGAATTTGGCCTTAATAGTTTTAGGTAACTTCAAGTAGGAGCTCCTGATTCGTACAATGAATGGTTTTAATTGTATCAAAATCGTATTTTTACTATTTATTTAAAGCCTTGTCCATAAAATTGATTAAGTATTATTAAAGCCATGTCCTTGATTACCATAGCAATTTCAGTGGATGGAAGCTATTTCCTATGTAAACCTGTTTCTTTCTTACTACGTAGGTTCACATTGATTAAGGCGATTGGCTAGCTTTTTTGCCTACGGTGCCTATGACTTCGGCATAAACGATTGCCGCAATCGATTGAGTGAGACTTGCGAACCAAAAATGCCAGCTGATGCAGTATACTTGGCAGATCACACTGAGGCTTCCACAACCTCAGCAACCCGGTGGGGTTCTAATATTCAAGGATAGGTCCTGACGATGGCGAGCAGTGAGTACAATAGTGGTGGTCTGTGGTAGATACATTCGGACACCTTGTCACTTGATTTAAAGTAGTTATGTGGTCAAAGGTTAATGCCAGCTTTGAAGAGTCTACAGCATTATTAAGAATATGGGTGAAGAAAGAAGAAGAAAATATGGGTGAGAAAAGGTGCTGGCAGAATTAAGTTGTGTGATTCTTTCATTGGTATGCAAGTGACCATAATAGCAACATTGGTAGTTCTACATTTTATTGCTACCTTTCAGCTATCAATGCAAATCGATCCATGTAGAACAAAACGTACACGTTCACATCCACGTTACACGTTCCGTGTAAGTAAGTAGGTGTCGTGAACGTTATTTATTGTGTTATGAGCACGGACTCAAATTAAAATAGATGAAGCGAGTGAACGTTCAGTCAAAAGCAGAAATATCTTTAAGTACGATTCCGAGACAAAAATATCTGAGCAAAACATTAGCTACAAATCTATATATATATCTATATAATCTTATGTCGGCCGGTTGTTGTTACCACCATGCAGTTTTGTAAAACCCGCCAAATGATTCTGACCTATCTTGGTCAGATCGCGTTCCGGGATCAGCACTGCACTAACCGGTGCCAGGGGGACTGTGAATGTGGCAATTGTTGGACCAGTGGGAGCCTTAGCGGCGGTGTTGTGTGTGTAGTGTGTATAGGCCCGCCGGCCAGGGAGACCCGTAGAAACGGTGGTGCCGCTGGCCGCCCGCGGCATAGTACAGGGGCCCAAAAGGGATTAACCACCTCTGGAGGCTGCCCCACCAGGTCGCGCATAATCTCGGGGTGGATCGTCGTGCCGGGTGGTGCCCGGTTCCGGTGGGGCCCGGCGACCACACCCGAGGTAGTACGGGGGCCCTTCCGTCCGGCGGACCGGCCTACACTATTCCACGCGATTCATACTTATGCAGGGCACCACGCTTTGTCTTTCATTGCCTCGATCACAGTCGTCCTTTCACGCCCCTCCCATCCTCCAACTTCTATGGCAGTCAGAAACATGAAAAAACGGCCAACAGCGGCATCCCCATCCCCTACCAACACGCTGTTTGAGGTGGAGTTTGCTAACATCCGCGGACTCCATGCAAACCTCAACGCCGTCCATCAACACCTTGAGACGGCGAGGCCTGCGATGCTCTTTTTGACGGAAACACAGATAGGCCGCCCTGCCGATACGTCATACCTGCACTACCCCGGCTATGTGCTGGAAGAGTCCTTCCAACCTAAAGCCGGTGTATGTCTATTCGTCAGGGCGGACGTCTGCTGTAGCCGTCTCCGCTGCCTAGAAGACCCATCCTTCTCCACCCTCTGGGTGCACGTGGACCTGGGCTCCACGAGCCGGGTCTATGCGTGCATATACCGCTCCCACAAAGGCGACGCCGAGACAACTCGACTCTTCGAACATCTGAGTCAGGCCGCAGACAACGCTCAGGCGCAGTTCCTAAATGCCGAAATGGTGTTTTTGGGAGACTTCAATGCCCACCATGAGTCCTGGTTAGGCTCATCAAAAACAGACCATGCAGGCCGAACTGCCCATGCGTTTGCTCTCACGCAAGACCTGACGCAACTGGTGCACCAGCCCACCTGGGTACCAGATATTGTCGGTCATACACCCTCCTTATTGGACCTTCTGCTGACGAGTCACCCAGCCGGGTATAAAGTGTCGGTTGGTGCTCTAATAGGCTCCTCCGATCACTGTCTGGTTGGCGCTACAGTGCCTTGTGCAGCTCCCCCACAACCTGTGGAGGTGACGCGGCGGTTATGGCACTACTCGTCGGCAGATTGGGACGGATTGCGAGAATACTTTGCCTCCGTCCCTTGGCGGCAGTGCTGCTTTGGAGAAAGGGATGCTTCAGAGAGTGCATCTGCTATCGCGGACGAGATCAGTACCGGAATGGAATACTACATTCCTTTTACTGATGTCGTCAGCGCTAGCAAAACTGGTCCCTGGTTCATTCGCGAGTGTGCCGCAGCTGTTGAACAAAAACAGTCGGCGTACCGTGCTTGGTCTAGGGCCCAGGCACTCAATGATCATTCAAACCTTGCCTCCCTGAAAGCAGCCTTTAATAAAGCCACCAAGGCCACGAAGAGGGCTTACATTAGAGCAGACGCCCGGCGAATTGCACGTGTTGGCCAAGAACTCATCACGCACCCTACGGGTAGCTGCTCCTACTGGCGACTGGCTAAACACGTGCAATCTAACTTCTGCGTGCCTTCGCTGCCCCCACTGAGATACCCTGATGGATCGTTGGCTCATCAGCCGCAAGAGAAAGCGTTCGTTGAATGACTGGGCTTGTCAACCTCATATTTGGACCTCACGACCGCTTTCCATCAGGTGGAGTAAGGTCATCTTGACGGGCAATATATAAAAAAAATATATATACGAAAGTTATTTCAGACCCTTTGTTGACTTTTATAGATTTTCGTGGCTACTGTTTTCAAAGCCTTGAAAACGTTCAGATATTAATGCTTTTGACTGTACATTCGGTCAAGTAGTCTTCCAGTTGTGACAAAAGTTTCTGTAACATCAAATGTCTCTAACGTTGAATTTTTAATATTATTGCTAGGGAAAATCATCTTTATCTTTTTATGTAATAAATAAACATCATACATACCATCACGACTATATCCCAAAGTCAAGGGCAAGCTTACTGTTGCCGTCATGGTGCACGCAACACTCGGAAGCCCACTTTTCACCATGCGTATTAGAACCCAGCGTGGTATGTGGTGAGCCTTCCGCCGTTTTCCGGGTTGCTTTGGTTTTTTAACGGTGTTTTCCATCACCGGGGAGTTAGTCGCAAATTTAACAATGAACACAAAGATGGTTCTGGCCAGAATTGTACTCGAGACTACACTGGAGGCCTGCCTTTCTCACTCCATGTACTTGCGTGGGATAATTACCTACCAGCCGGCCGGGTCATCCATGACCTATTTGGCAGTTGGTTGCCAAAAGCCGCGTAGAGCATCTGTACGCGAATCTTGCGGTTGAACTGCCTACTCACCATCACAATGTCCGTAGTTTCGGTCGAACTAATGTGTCAAAAAGCCTACAAAAATTTTATATTCCTGAATATTTATTTGTATGTGGTGAATATCATAATGAAGAGTACAAAAATAGGTGAAGGTTGTTTAAATTATCTTCCTTTTTATACTAATAATATAATAGTTTGCCCGAAACTACGTACATTTTGACAACACAATGTCCGTAGCTTCGGGCAAACTAACATAACTAACTTTACGTCATCGCGTCAGGGGGCCTACTCTAGTGAGTAGGGTAAGGTAAGTACTGACTACTGACATCTATATCGAAAGAGATAGCCCTCGCATTATAATAATATGCCTGTCACATGACAGCACGCATTTACAATTGACAAAATGGTATGTTTTCTATAATGTGATTTATCTGTTACGTAGTAACTATTAAGTAATCTGTGCTTAGACCACGACGTTCTTTTAATCAATTGAGAAAAGGCGGATTCCTATCACTTAAATTTAAAAAGTGTCACGCTTGGTTCTTTTGAAAATGGAACCTTGCGTTATATTCACATTTATGTCTGTGGTTATGAGCTATCGCGATCCGCGTTTCGGTGCAAGACCTATTCGCGATGACGTATCTGGTATTTATGGCGCGTACGCGTCTGTCGCGTGTAGGTCGTGATGTATGGCCGGCTACGAGGGATGGATGTAGGTATTACCGGCACCCTGTTGTGGGTGTTGACGGAAAGTTATGTGCAAGCGGTCTCAAGCACCTTGCAGTACTGTCGATGATGCTGTTTTCATAAACAATGAAACAAGCTACAGATTCCATCACGTGAAAAAACTCTGAGCGATAGTGTGAACGAAGGATTTTATACCACTAATTTGACCCTGAAATCTTACGTTTGCAACATGAAGTGCCCAGTGCCCATATGACGTGCGGTTGTGTACATAGCAAACGTCCTTTGAACGTGACAGTTAATGTACTCCCATTTTACTTGCGCTTAAATCGGCTCGTAGCGACCTTCGTTATGCGCATTTATTAGTGCAAAACCCTATGAAATAAAGTTATTTTGATATTAAGTGTTTCCGATTACAAACTCTATTGGTTCTCGAATAAGCCATGTAACTATAAAAGGACTATTCTGGTATACCCAAATATAAGTTAAGTTTTTCTAATTAGCAGAGGGCCTAACTTCTCTTAGGAGCATCTCGACTTAAATGAATGAAGTCAGGACTTCTATTAAGTGATAACTTTGCTCAATAGCAAAATTATTGAGTGTCAAAAACATATTTCAATGACACACTCGTAAAACCTCTGTTCCAAATACTTTGTCGTTAATTCCGTTTTATCGTGCACTCGGTCAAGTGTAATTGTGCCAAGCGCCCTGCTGCGCACGCGTGACTAGTCGTAAATCCCGACGTTCCCCGCAACTAACAGTACCGGCTGCGTGTGCGACGCTTCCCGAAAATGTGGCGGCTATTCTGCAAGCGTGCGAATATTAGCGAAATTAGGTCAGTTGAAAATGTGAATGAATTCAAACGATATCATGCACATCCATAGTAAATTGTGATACCAGCAGAAATAAATTCTAAATAGCAGAGAAACTAATTTTAAAATTTGTATACTTACCTGTGAGCATAAAATATCGTATTATACTATTTTATATTACGTGAAAAAATAAACAGCTAATTCGAAAGTAAAGTTTAATTAGAATAAAATAACAACATAAAATAATTACAATTTTGATTTAAGCATTTCACCATGTATAAATATTATATTCATTGTTCATAGCAAAAGACAGGAAAACTAGAAAAAATCACTAGGTTTTTTAAATATTTCAGTAGCTCAATGGTACGTGCGGGGTTTTAAGTCCCACTCGTCATCATGGGTCAAAATCAGATTTATTCTAGTTTATCTTATCAGATTTTTTTTAGGTCATCTTTAAAATAAAATGAACTTAGCGGAGACGATCTATTTGGGATGAGAATAAATTCATGCCATCACGACCCATTTAATATACATACATGCTCTATATGTATATTGAAACATCACTAGTTTGCTTCCTGCTGTATTTCAACAAACCGATCAAAATGCAAACTCCACGAGTCCAGAATACCACCCCAACAGATGTAACCCGATGATGCAATAACAAGATTACGGTACTTGTATTTATAACTGATTTTCTTGAATTATAAATAACGCACCCTTAACTCATGTCAATAACTCCCAGATCCTGGCTCACTGTCAGATGGCTTGATTAATATGACAGGCGGGATAAAGAATATACTGGACCCTTTGTAGCTCTTTGAAGTGAGAATTAAACGGTGTTTTGAAGAATTGATGGGGCTCTGCCGAAATTATGGAGCGGATCTTTATTGATTATTGTAGGGGAAAGGTGAAAGATGGTTGCCGTATCTGTTGAAGCTTTAACCGTTAGATTTGATTTATTTATCAATGTAGCGTCTTTTTTTTTCTTTTTAATTTAAAATGGGTTTGCGTTTGGCCTCAGTCTTGCCTGGTGGCAAGCGATGACGAGGCCGATGGTAGTACATGCTTACCCAGAAAATGCTGATAGGTTGTACTTACAACCTTGGTGTCTGTGTTTCCGGATACTTATCCGGAAACAGACGCAGGCAGATCGTTCCATTCCCTAGCGGTGCGGCCAAAAAAGACGCAGCAAACCGAAAGTCAACAACATGGAGGTGGAAGCCCTCCCGGCATCTAGTGGTCCGGTGGTAGAAAGTAGAGGGTGGTATCAGGTTGTGCAGTTTTTTTTAGAAGAGCCGTAGTATACGTTTCCGTTTGATTCCCGGACAGTCTTATTGTAGAGGGTTAAAATCGTCATTCTCACACGGCTGCTGATCTGCGTTTGAACAAGGCTCTAAGAACATAACTTAGTATTGGACACTATGCCAACAAGACGTATAATATGATTGATAAGATAAGGAACATAGATTGTTAACATATTAAGGTTGTAGGAGTTCAATCAATCTGTCGTTTCACATATCTGTTAACAAGATAACAGATACGGAGAATTGATAAGATGTTGAAAAGTAGGCAAAGGGGTGGGGCACATTTTAAATCTATTGATAAATTATTTTGGAAATTAATTAACACATCATTTTATTGCATCCATATCGCAGACTGGGACAAACAAAATTTGTAATGTTTTCACCATAGATATAAAGTCTTCGTGATGAAATCATAAAACCTATGGTCGCTAGTTTCATACAATGTAGGTTATAAAATAAAACTGAGTTATTTAAAAAAATACGTTTATTAAATAAAAAAATCCATAGCAGACAAGGATAGTGAGATTTTTAAATTTCAGTTAAGGTTACTAACAAAAAGCTAGGAAAGCCCGCTCTTGCTCTGTTTCAACGTTCAGTAGTTATAACAATAGGGCTGAATGGACGTTAAACGTATGGTTAAAAATAATAAAAATACTAAATTAAGTCCCTTATATATTCTGACATCAGGATTGGCTATCTAGGCTATAAAAATGTTTCTTACTCTGAGACTGGAACTGATCATGATACCAAGTCAGGCGAACAAATAACTACAGTTAATATAAAACACAGACTTTTGAATGGCGTAAAGAATGGCCGTAACGGGAATACCCAAAAATACACCCTGAAGACTCACAACTTGCCGCATATCATGTAACCAAATACTACATTTCCTTGAAAATAAACCTTGACAAAGTAGTATTGATGTACAGTGCAGGGGAAAATAGACTTTATCGCAATGCAGTAAGGAGCAAATGCTACGAACTGAGACGCGTTTCGCCAAAATTCCTCCTCCTACGTTTTGCTGCCAAAAAAGTTATTTGTCTCTTCCATTAACGGTTGAACAATGAACCGTTAAGTACACAATAAGTGGTTATTCCTGTATTTGTTTTGGTTATTTTCTGATTCAAGAAATGGTTGACGACGCATCAGTTTGATAACGTTTTATAGGGACAGTCGACCACACATTACCTTTTAAGTTTGAAGTGATATCAACTGTGTCAAAATCATTTTAAACCACCTCTTATTCGTTGTCCCTTCGTTTTCTTGATGAACCTATTCTCTTACAAACTCATCATCATCCGTGCGGTCTATCCCGGTTGTGAACCCACACTGGTGTGTGGGGTCCCAGGGTCCGCCTTTTTTATTTTTTTGGCCCACTTCGCGCGGTCTTGTGCATCCTCAGTGGTGAGTTTGTTGGCACGCATGTCACCCTTAACGACGTCGAGCCACCGCTTCTTGGGTCGACCTCTTCTGCCGGTACCTGGCGGGGGCGGCATGGCCAGACATTTGTTGCCCACGTAGTTTGCCGATCTCCGTGAGACATGACCATACCAACGAAGGCGGCACTCCTGTAGCTTGTCTGCAATGTCACGAACACGAAAGCTGCCGCGGATATGAGTGTTACGCACGCGATCTTTGCGTGAGACTCCACACATCCACCGCAGCATCTTCATTTCCGTGACGCGCTGCTCCTGCTTGTGTCGCTCTAGTAACGGCCATGTTTCACTGCCATATAAAAGGACAGGCCTAATGATGGTTTTATAGACCTGCCCCTTCAGCTTGATCAGCATTTTGGGGTCACAAATGACACCAGTCACCTCACGCCCTTTGGCCCAAGCCACAGAAATTCCGGCTCTGACGTCGCGGTCGATGTCCCCGGACGCGCTTAACACAGATCCCAGGTATTTGACACGGTCCGTGCGCTCGACCTCGTCAACGCCTATGCGGACGGACTGGGGATTTGTTGTGTTGCAGGCCATGTACTCCGTCTTCGCCACATTTAGTTTCAGACCGCCGTTTTCAAGTGAATTTTTCCACTTATTCACCCGTTGTACCAGCCGTCCCCTGTCCGAGTCTGCTAGCGCAATATCATCAGCATACATGAGCAACCAGGGTGGTTGCTCGTGGTGGTCTCGGACGCTGTTTGACAGAACGTTTAATATTACGCTGAACAGAAACGGGCTAAGCGTGATAGGGAAGGGAAGCGTGTCACCAACCGCAGTCCTAACTATGGAACTGGAATCGTGGTACATGTCCCGGATAATGTCAATAAAGACTTCGGGAACGGCCCTGGACCGCATCGCCCAGCCGATCATCTCACGAGGGACACAGTCGAAGGCTTTCTGCATGTCTAAGAAAAGGAGATGCAGAGGTGTATTCTTCAGTCTGTATCCCTCCATGAGCGTTCTCAAGGCAAATACGGGGTCCATGGTCCCGCAACCCGGTCGAAACCCATACTGACACTCCGAGATTGTACACTCTTGTCGAATTCGAGAGTCCACAATGCGCTCGAGGAGCTTCATGGTGTGGGACATCACCTTTATGCCGTGATAATTGCTGCACTCCTGCACCGAGCCCTTGCCCTTGAAGACCGGCGTGATAATGTTCGGTCTCCATTGGTCAGGTATCTTCCCGGTGAGGAGAATGCGGTTGGAAAGGTGGGTAAGTATGCCCACACCACGAGAGCCCATCGATTTCCACGCTTCGATAGCGACTCCATCGGGCCGGACAGCTTATTTTCTTACAAACTAAACATACAAATTTGATGCATTTCATAACTAAATTAAGATTTTCAAGTCTTGGAAAAAGCAAGACTCAAACCAACTTAAACACCAAACCTCAATGTAAGCAAAATAAGAATCTTAAAATTATCTCATACCAATTGAAAAATAAAACAGACTACTTTATAATAAAAAAAATATATTTCTAAATGCATACCTAAACACCTAAATGATTTGTAGGCAAATAATATGATTGAATTAGTTCCCCAGGGTAAGATTTTTCTAGTTCCTCTCTTTCGATACTCAATTTTAACATTTTAAATACTACTATATAATATTTTTTTGGCATAACTCAACATCTCATGTAATACTCTGAAAAAACTCACAGAGATATCCTTGATAAATGACCTGCTTTGTAAACTCCTTTTTTTACAGAACATGAAACGAAGGACGTTGAAATATACATGATTTGTGGCTATTAAATTAATCTCTTCATTACCACCTAAAAGTAAGTATTACGGAGGTTTATGAGACTATAAATTGCCTCGTGTCTTCAATAAATAAATATTTATTATGATGAATTTAGTTATAATTAATTTATTGTTGGAACGGAGTCGGAGGTTCGGCAAACTTTCTCATTTCTACGAACTTGTTTGTAATTTGCTCTCGTTCGTGTTTCTGTTTCAGATATTGTTAGGGCTGTGACATTTTTTTGTAGTTTTGTACATCTCCTTGAAGTAGACTAGATCTTTTCACATCTTCTTATCTAGTCGATTCCGGCAAGTTATATATATTTCGTCTGTGACGCTGTAGAGGTCCTCCAGTGTGCAGGTGTGCAGGGCACGCAGGACACGACAATAGGTGTACCATTGTTTGTCGAGAAGCTCCGCACGAGCATGAGTTGTCAGAGCTGAAACCCCACCTGGACATGTTATCCCTGCTACGGCCGACTTGGGTCCGGAGTCTGTTAACTTATATGTATATATATAAAAAAACAGAATTATCGTAATATCAAATGAAAATTCTGAATTTTATTGAAACAAAGTTAAAATTATGTAATCTGCAGGTCAAATAAAAAGAAATATTAAAATAAGTTCAAATATTGAAACTATTGTTTTTTTATTTTTTTTTCTGATGCGATATGGACAACGCGAAAGTGGTAAAGAAAGAATTTCATAACATTTTAGGATCACTTAAATTTATATTCCTACCTAGTTTGATTTATTTTGTCATCCTTCACAGTTATAAGCTGCTGAACATGAGTTTTAAGCTATGATTTCTAGAACAGCAAGTTATTGGAGGAACACATCAACTGAAATCGCCCAACGTCCTCCACTAAAGTCGTCCCTACTTTGACCAGATACGTCCAACTCGTCCACGTCCACTCTGACTTCGTCATCAGTTTCTATTAGATCACATCAGATTTACACATTTCAAAGTTATCGCTAATGCTTGTCATTAGACAATAGGCTACTCAATGAAGCAAAAATAGGGTAAATAATTCCTGTAAAAGCGAATTTTGGCACAAATGTAGGGAATGGTGTCTGAAGCAACGTACAAACCATTTGGGCCTTTCCACGACCTGGTTTCATAAAGAACACGTTGATATTTGGTGGAGACAATTCAATAAGGAGGACTATCAAGTCGACATACTCTCCAACTTTTCTGCTTCATTATGTCGTTAAATCTTGATCCCAGCGAAAAATAGTATATAACCTTTTTTGTTGGAAATTTGATGTAGATTACTTGAGTAAGAGATTTATTTTTGCTATGAGCCACCGTTTACGAGTTGTTAAAGAAAAACTTGAAAAAAAACATTTATACCCCTCCGTCCAGTACCTCGAGTATGTTGCTTCAGACACCATTCCCTACATTTGTGTCAAAATTCACCTTTACACGAATTATTTCCCCTATTTGACAGTTTTTCGTCTTCGTTGCTTGTGCTATAAGCCGTCGGTAACTTTTAGTCTTTTACGGATTGTCATAGTATAACTAGTATCAATTTACACGATTATCTCAATACGAAAAGGTGTCAGCCCTAAAGTAAAATATTTTTGGAAGAAGACAGATGAATCGCGGAAGTTGATAAGCGTAGCTTATTTGCGGGAACTGATTTATTCAGAGTTGCCGCTCACGCCCTCAGGTATTTACTCTGTGGAATATCATACATGGACCCAATCATCCTTTAAGATGTGTAAAACGTTTCCATGCAAAGAGCCGACATTTTGACCGTACATCGGGTTGGCGTAAAAAGTCAGATTCATGGAAAATAATTGTCAAACTGATTTCTTGCTTGGATTCAAGGTTGTATAAAGGCTATAATTTACTATACTAGGCTATATAACTAGCCATTTTTGGTTCCATTTTGAATCACTGTCCCGGACGTCAACGTTTACGTGGTCGCAAGCGGTTGTGCTTGGTGTAAGTAAACTCATGGTAGACAAACTGTTGGCGCAACGGTAGGGATCCTGCCTAGAGGAGGTCATGAGTTCGATCACCACCCATGACAAACATTTATGCGATGAACTTTCCTGTTGGTTTGTGTCTGGGTGTCATTATTTATTTAAGAACGTATTTAAAATATTTAAGTATTTTCATCAGTCTTTAACACCCGTAATCTCTGCTCGGTTTGAGGTCAGATGATTATGGTGTAAGGAGTTCCAGATACAGATAACAAATATTTAGAAATGAGATTTATAATTACACTAGCTGCCTCGACAGACTTCGTTCTGTCAAAAGTAATTGCACGTCACTGCGTCGGTAAAGCAGCACTTCTTGCCCGCGTTTCTCCGGCTTAATTTATATATACTATTATTTTTCACTGAATGTTTTGTTCAATCATAATAAAAAATTGCCTACGTCACTCTCTGATAATGTAGCTTCATATTGGTGAAAGAATTTTCAAAATCGGTGCAGTAGTTTCGAAGCCTATTCAATACAAATAAACAATCAAATCTTTCCTCTTTGTAATATTAGTATAGACTAGACACAGATCAACTATACTTGTCTACTGTTAAAGTCAGGTACGATTAGCGATTTATGTACAGTACGTCTACCACAAGTTGCCACTTTAAATTTACGTTATACCGTGCTCGTAAAAATGTGTATTGGGATTTGACATGACATGACATGACAATGTCAAATCCCAATACATATTTTTACGCAAACGATAATGTTTTAAATTGGCAACTCGTGGTAAACGTACAGATATTGGCACACCCAGTTTTTCGTTGACCCATCTTGTCGGTATACAGGATATACAGCTAAATGAAGAAATGCTTATGCAAATTGGTTAATCCGTGGCTTTATCGTACACCGCAGAAAATAAGTTACCAAATTAAATCCGCAGTGTTGTACCAATAAACCCGATTAATATCTCTCTGGATACAGCATTGCATGATGTATTACCGCGGAGGAGTGCTTTTAAAAAGCTATTACTCTCAACACGGACCCAAACCGACCCACAATTTGTTTGAACCTGGTCAAGATTAATCTTGATTTGAGGTTTGGTGTTCAATATGAACACTTAATTGAATTAAACAACATACATACCATCACACGACTTTATCCCAAACAGGGTAATCAGAGGCAAGTGACTGACTGTCTGTGACTGTGTCCTCATGGCGAACGAAAGACTCAGAAGCCCACTTTTCACCAATGGTATTAGAACCCAACGTGGTAGGTGGTGAGCCTACCGCCGTTTTCCGGGTTGATTTGGTTTTTTATCCATGTTTTCCATCACCGGAGAGTAAGTCGGATATTTAACAATGAACACAAAGATTTTGGTTCTTGGCAGATTTGAACTCGGTACCACACGATCCACGATCTGAGTTCGGGTGCTGAACCACTAGGCCACGACGCTCAATTACACGACATATTAAACAAACTATTTGGATAACAAAAATCAGTTTTAATGTAAGAATCAGTTCAAATGAATAATTGTTATCCTATTTACAACTAGGTAATATATAAAAGTTTTTTTTAATTGGCTAACTTTTCGTGAATATCATTATTACTTACATTATCATAAACATAATATGAAAAAAAAACCAAGTCCCTTTTTGATGAAAATTGTTTTGGGCCCAGAGTAAGGTCCTCAATTTTATTGAGCCATGTAAACCAGAAACAACGAATATATCGCAAACGTATTGGGTTTAAACCCATTTTAAATAATATCTAGTAGAAATGTAGGAAATAGGAAGCAATAACTGATCTTTTTGTAATTTGTCCTAGATATTGATTCATTCAATAATCCTTGGAAAAAAGACAGGATCACTAACCAATCCGCCAACAGGCCAGTCGAAAGGTTAAGTATTCTGATACGGAATGCTACAAAGGGATAAAGTCCATTAAATAATTTATTCGATTGCAAATAAAAACCTCACTCGCCTCCCGATTGTGATGAAGCGATACATCTTTGCTGCCGCATCGCTTTATTTATTACGTGGGACAGCAATGAGGAACACTTTATATTCATATGTTCAGCCAAAAAAATATACGGCTTATGATGAACAGCGCATGGTCTATAACTGCTTGAATCTTGTCACATATTTAAGGCTGTACTTAGGAAACAATACTGGGACACAATGATGTCTCTACGGGAAAAAGAAACCCAAAAAGTGGTTTGTTGGATAGCAATTCCGCCTATTGGCAGGTTAATAAGCAAAGGAGTGGAACTCGCTGCCCGCGCATGTGTTTCCAAACCAATAGAATCTGTGTGTCTTCAAGATAAGAGTGAATTATTGACAATTACTAGACAGACATGTTTCGTCATAGATGACATCGTCACTTACCACCAGCCCCCCGATTCAGAACAAAGTTATCGACCGATTCGGTTATTTTCTTTTATTTTTATTAATTATTTAAGATAAGTAGTTTTTATATAATTTCGTTTATGAAAACTAATGGCCTTTGGCTTTTACATTTAAAGTTATTGATTGCTACCGTTTAGCGAGTCATTTACTATAATCAAAACAAACTTACCTAATCGGTCAAAACCTTCGTTCTGAATCGGGGGGCAGGTGTGATTGCTATTAAATGACTGTCTAGAAAATTTACAAAAATAAAACCTAGGTATTGTGGATTCGGTCACAACCCCTGACAAACCTTCACGGGAAGAATATATGTCTGATCGTGTCTGGGTAAACCCATTTTACACTATTTTGTTACGAGCAGTTTTAAGTCGTTTGATCTTGTTCTAAGTTAACCCAGTAATGTATCTATTTATAAATATGATAAGGCAAAAACAAATGGAGAAAGTTCTACCAACGCGACTAATTAGTAAAGTCGAAATGCGGAAATTACTCACATTAAACTTAAAAAAATACGCTAGCGGAACCGACATATACAATACGAAGTATTAGTCAATGTTACACAGCAGCTGGTTTATTCTAAGCAAACAATGTCTCACACTATGTCAAAAATTGGTACAAAAAACTATAATACCCATCTTAGTCACACCATTACAATTAAATAATAACAGCATGTCCGCCATTATGACGTCACACATGCAAAGAAGGAAAATGACATCTAAATTCAGGTCAATGCACCCACAAAACACCTTAAAAGGGACCAGCGGTTTATCTCGCTACCGTGGAACAAAAGCTAAAGTCCAAACAAACATAAAATCGTAAGTATGAAAACATGAGTTGGAATATTAATTCTGCTTTTATCATTCAGTCGCTGCCTAGTTCTATTTATTTACACACATACAAACATAAACTTACAGCTACCCCGCATACACTGAAATCTTGCTACCTTTGCAATTGTATATTTTTCAGCGATTTATTTCTAATCTTTTAATGTTTTTTTGAGTCTAAGATATTGAATGTCAGGTTCAATTTGGAGTGGATTTGTAAATTAGCAAACCTGTCTGCTCTTAATGAGGAGATTATTCTAAAATAGAATAAATAATTAAATTTAGCTTTGTTTTTTATGTAATGTAGTTTGTATATTACAATGACAGATCTTCAAGGGAAAACACATTTGGACGCATCTTATCTTAATTACTGACATGTAAGTTGATATCATATCATTAGGCTACGGTGCACTCGCAACATTTTTTTATTACCTAATCGCTCATTCCGTTTGCTTTTGTCCGTCATTTGGTGTCCTACGTAAACCAGTCAACTTCGTTTTGTATTCAGTCTTGCGTTTTTTGGATCAACAATTCATAAACTGTACACATTAAAACTGAGCAGTCTAGGCGATGCGATATAATATACCACGAATAGGTACCGGGTGATTATTAAATAACGTCCGAAAACGATATGGCATACTCATTAGTGATGTAGGAAGTACTTTTAATAGCTAAAATTTGATTTTTTCAATTAACTTTAAGTTAAAGGTTTTCTTACAAAAAATACGGACCGTTCGAGTGATTTGTATGGTGATCTTGAAATGAAAGTTAGTTAAATAAATTTCAATTTCGCTTAAATAGTTTTTACATCACTTAGTGAGTAATGAGTATGCCATATCGTTTTCGGAAGTTATTTGATAATCACCCGGTATATGTTTGAAGGTACTCAGAATGTAATTAAATGAAAATTCCATTCTCTATAAATAACCCATTCATGGACATTTGATGTAATATTGCAAACAATATTGATTGACGTATAGAGTTGCTTTCATAAACATGAGGGAGTAAGTCATCTCATTAGTAAAATAATTACGATGGTTAACTACAGTAACTTGTATGCTAGTTCAAGTTACATTATAATTCACGAGTCACTGTCGAGTTTATGTAAAGTATTGAAATCCTATACAAAAACTTGACAACAGACCTAGCGACTGTCATCGGCGTAAAATGATAGCATGGCCACACAAACTTAGTATTTTTACTATCGCTGACCTACGTAGGACAGCAAGTAGTGGGTCCATTACTGGACCTAATGATCGAGTGTCTACGCAATGAATTAAACATCGTAATCATAGAGCACATTCGGAACTAATATCGGGAAGCTTGCGTGAGCGACCCCATATTCCATTGTTATTACGAAAAAGAGATGCATCTTGGAATTTAATGAAGAAAAATTACAATTACGCCCTTTTAGAACTTGAGTGAGATTCACAACCAATGTTACTTAAGAGTACTTTAATGTTATTTTGAGGCAAAAAGTTATTTTGTATTCATTTAGTAGCTACTTAGTGTTACTAAATGTTGTTACTAAGGAGCTACTAAATGAATTATATTCTAACTTATATTCCTAAAAGGCTTTGATTCAAAGTTTGATGAATTCTAAAAAAAAACCTTTCAGAAAATACTATCTGTGTTTTTTTGTATGGCACGTTTTAAGTGCTTTTTAAAGCTTACATGAATTTATCTTGTTTGTTTGTTTATTCGAGCGCGTAAACACGATTACACAGCTCTTTTTTGCTATTGTTACTTTTTAAAGGACTCTACCTTGTTACCTTATCCTTAAGTGCACTTTGAAACCCCGAACCAAATTAACTGCATTAATTATTATCATAACCAGATGCAGCTCTGATTAGAGTCATTGACCATGCCCCTCTAACGAACATCTCAATTTGGGATCGACTCAATGGGCCCTGATTTCAATTATACAACCTCGATGCCGAAGGGATTAATCAATGGGGAGATAGAGTAATCGAAATGTTTTGAGAGAAACTCTTTTGACTCAGTTATATCCAGAAATTAAAATAATTTTATGTGGCAAACAATCATTTGTGTATTTTTTTCTTGTGATGATCTGTTAAGAAATTCAACTGTCCATATTTTCTGGATGTAGATATTTTCCTTTGATCAAACCTACTACTACACCCGGGTAGGTAGGGTTTTCGCAGCTGGAACTACGGGTCTGGCTGTTAGAATCAGGGTACCACGGGTGTTGGAGGTCCCAGCCCTGCCTTTCTTAAGGCAGGCCCCAACTTGGAGTTGGATTCGTGGTGGCATGTGGTTAGTTGCAGAGGTGGGGCATGTTCGTCTGCTCGGTAGTGTGTACCGAGCATCCCATTCACTGGTCTAGGGCGTTGGGCTGCTAAGTGTTTAGATGCGGGGTTAGTGAGGAACCCTTATAGCGGCTTATCGCTCCTCCGGTACTTGCCTGGATAGCAAGGAGATGGGTATCCGCTAGATTACCTATCCGGCCACCCTGCTGTAGCTAAGGGTAGATGTACGGCAGTGCATTGAGATGTGAGCGTGCTATACAGCTCCGGCACCATTCTGGAGAAATGGTAGTTGGCTTCTCTGACGTCCCCAGCGGGGATTGAAGCCGCTAGCGTTCTTTGGGATGCGCGTGGTGAGCGACTTTAACTGCTCCGGTACCATTCTGGATAAATGGGAGTGGGTAATGCCACGGGCTACTCGCCTATGAGTACCATAGTATAGCTCTACCGCAGATGGTCCCTGGTACACTTCACGGTGTGCTAAGAATAGTGTGCCCTTCTGTATAACCGGGAGGTTGGTCAGGTGGGCCACTCAAACAAATCTCAGTAGACAGATGGAAGGGTATGATCACTACTTGCTTAGTGTTCACGGGAACTTTTTCTACAAAAATATTTTGAAGACCATTTTTAGCTTTTGTAAATATTCATTTGCAAATTAAGAGTTTATGTTCCCTATTTAATAAATAAGTTAATAACAAATAACACACCTACATTACCCCGGTCTAAAAGTGAGGTTGTTGTTATTTTATGAAAAACAATTTTAGATAGATGGTGATCAACAGTTAGCTCGAGAGAGAGAAATTAGTGAACAGACTTTTGCTGGTGCGCGGATCGAACCCGCGATCCTTTGCGTCTACTGACGCTTGTAACCACAGAGCTGAATGGGTCATCAAACCCATTTAGCACTCGAAACAATCACATTAGAACAATTTTTGGGCCTGCTTAAATACAATAACAATTATTTGATTTTAAAAATTTCTTAAACAGTAAAGTTCAAAAATCTTTGAACATTAGGTATAATGTTAAGGAAATTCTAAATGTGGTTGTTCTTAAAATCAGCAAAGGTTTCAAAGGAACTCACAAGGTCAGAATGAAATGGCTTATTCAGTCACATTGCATTATAAACCCAAACTGTGTTGTCTTAGAGGTCACAACTTTACTCGAAAGAAAAAATACACTTTAATGTCAGTTTATCTCTACGTGTTTTGGGAAATCACACCCTTTTCGGTTGCAATAAAGATGTTTCAATTTTTTGACACGTCATGCATAGTTCTCTTCTCAATGGGTTTTTACTAAGTCCTGATCAGTTGATTATTAGTGACGTATTTAAGTAGGTGTAGCGTCACTTGGGGCCTTATAACTTTCGTCATCTCGGCCAGTAATTGGGTTTACCTTGAGATATGGGATGACTAAAAGGTATTAATGATTTTACGCACGTAAACGTCACCATGTAAGTGTGTCAAGAACTCTAAAAAAGAAGTAAAATTGGTGACGATATAGGAACTCCTCTTGATTTGAAAACAATTATCAAAACCAGGCGAAGCTATAGCACCAAAAATGCAAATTTTCAAATTGGAATAAATTCACTTCAAAAATCAGTAGTCGCCTCCTGTGTCAAATCACTGATACATTAAAATGACTCAACAAATTTATCCACGCAAATATTGTGGGTCTAAACTAAAGTAGGTTCACTATAATTTTGGGCGCTTTAACCGTCACTTTCAGCTTAGCACCCTATCCTTAGTATTATCCTAATGGAACCTAACTTTTTAACGTTTGGAATTCAAGCGGGCATCTAATTATAAGAATGAACGCTGAACCAGTGGAACAGTTTTCTTCGCAAGTTCAGCATATAGACCCTCAAAATAAAAATGATTAAATCCAATTACTTACAGATGCTTAATCCGGTATTTGTTCAAGCTTAGAAGTGAAGGAGTTAGCATAAAAGTGGTCAATTCCCTAAAAAAGGTTCCAAATGAAGTCTGAAGATGACAGTTCCGTCCCACGACTTCATCAAACGGTAATTAGAGGCAGGTCCGCTTCACGCTATCGTGTGCCATCTGTGGGACGAACCGGGGCCGTGGACTGTTTACACTGGACGCCTTGACTTTGTGTAGATAAATTCAATAAAAAGTACAGGTACTTGAAACATCAATTTTGATGTACAGAGACGTTCACATCAACCTTTACATAGGGGCACCTTATGCTGTTGACATAGGACCCATTATGCAATGGTTTTGTAAAGGTTGATATGAACGCCTCTGTACAAGGTTAAAGCGGTTTCGACTTCCCATACAACAATGTCTAAATGACCAAAATGTTTTTAATAGGTTGAATTAGTCAAGCTATTAGAAGACTAAGCCATGGGCAAAGCAACATACCCTTTTTTGGTTTTTAAAAACCTGACTTTTTCGGACGATATGGAGAAAAGGAGCAACACACACTAAGTTTTCACATGTAGGTAAAAGACTTCAAAACATTCCAATTTGAAAACTCGCTTAGCCAAAATGGCATGCTATACTTTTTAGTTTTTTTTTTAAAGTGGCTTGCTTTAGGGCCGCAGATTTTTGGATTATAGTAGATGTGGTTGTGGGACTTAGGGGTATGATCCTTTCCAGATATTAAGTTATTAATAAATATCTGTTAAAATAGATGGAGCAAATAAAAATTACAACCTAGGAAATGGCCGCTTAGCCATCACAAGCACTAGATTACGCATCAACAAAACCAAGATTACCTTTCTTAATCAAAGCAGTTTAAGCCACATGACATCTCATGTGCAAGCCCCGCTACCAACGTGTCTCTGGCATTGACCCGGTTGTATCGATATTCGGTTGCACAACCTACCTGCGCCCGCGCCGACGCTCGCACTCCGCGCATCAGTAATTAATATGTCATCCCGCGGCACTTGTTCGATACTGGCCGTGACATTATTGAGTCTATTAGAAAAAAGGCTTTGTCGCTGGCTTAAAAAAATATAGTGACACGTGTCCCTTTGGTTGATTTGCGTCGTCACGACTTCTTTGACAGGGCATGGATAGAGCTAAATCCAATGACTAAGCTAAGTCACCTTCACAGTGGTTTTCAATATTTAAAACAATTCATCGATATGAATCAATATCAAAATTTTGTTAATACTAGCTTTCCGCCCGCGGCTTTACCCGCGTTTTGTTATACAAATATTATAGCCCAATTACATGAAATCTATGTAAATTGTTCCATGATCCATGTGTTATTTTGCCTTATAAGCTGTAGGTAATACTGTAAAGTTTCATCTAAATCCGTTCAGTAGTTTTGGCGTGAAAGAGTAACATACATACAAACATCCTCACAAACTTTCGCATTTATAATATTCGTAAGAAGTAAGATATAATAAATAAATAAATATGCGCCAGACAGCACACCTCTTGTCATGGTCTCGAAGTAGGGATAAATATCCCTGTATTACGAGGTACCAGACAAGGAATTAAGCCAGGGGCGTCTCCCAGCACACCCAGACCCGAGTCAATTTAGAAAAGATCGTTTCCTGAATTGACCCGACCGGGAATCGAACCCGGGACACTACAGAATTCAAGGCGAGAAACCGTGCTACAGCGCACTACGCCAATCGTGACGTCAAACAATAATAATAATAGTATAATGTGACTAATGTGTAATGTGTGTTGACGACCGACTTGGTGTAATGGTTAAGAAGTTGGCTACTACACCACAGGTCGCGGGTTCGATCCCCGCACAGTACAAACATTTGTGTGCATGAACATGTCTGTTTGTACTGGTCTGGGTGTCTCCTATGTATAATAAGTATGTATTTACAAAAGAAAATGTATTTAAGTATGTTTATCCGTTGTCTAGTATCCCATAACACAAGCTTTAATTAGCTTACTTTGGGGCTAGACGGCGCTGTGTGGAATAATGTCCGGGGATATTTATTTATTATTATTATTATTATTAATAGACACGCACAGCCGAAAATGCTGAGCGTAGAAAGCTTCAATTTCCTCCATTTTCCTTGTGGATTCCTTGAAGAGGATTTCCCAAAATTCCTGCAGGATCGGAAAAACAGGGGCGTTCACATCAACCTTCACAAAACCATTGCAAAATCGGTCTTATGTCAACAGCATAAGATGCCCCTATGTAAAGGTTGATTTGAACGCCTCTATTCGAAGTCACGGGCAGAAGCTAGTTAGTTATAATTTATTTCATCAATGGTGGGATAATACCATATTTGATGAAAATTCGACGATAATGATCAATGATGAAGAATAAAGCTATTAAAAGACCACAGAAAAGACTTTCAGACTTCATTCATTGTTTCTGCCATAAACATTATATTTTAAAACAATGACTGCCAGGCGTTACCATAAATGGAAATGTTTTACTGAAATGTCCGGTTTTGTACTTGTTACTCTTTCTTTCAGGATGCATGATTCTTGTAGTTTTTTGTGTTTGACGCCATCGAGACAGTTAGGCAAATTAATAAAACATTTTGACCTCTCACAACATAAAAAGGTCGTGTGAAATGTCAGGTATAGCAAATTATGATTTAGTGCATCTTTGTATGTAATAAATTTTAAATCTAATATCTTAATAAACCCACGACTAGTAATGTGAACTTTAAACCTTTAGACCTAAATCATGCTTTAATTTTCAACTAAACAATAGATCAACTAACAGGATACTTATAAAAAAGTGTATTCTGTGATACAGATTTTATATTGATAGGTATCTTTAGCAAAAACTAGTGGTTTTAGATTCCTAGAAATCGAGACTCTGTTGTAGACATTAGGTAAACAAGGTTTTACAAGGCTTGTAGCAGGTACCAGAAGAAAGACAAAAATAGGTTAGTCTCTAAGGTGTTTTATTGCTAGACGGCTAAACAATTAATACTCGTACCTACTTCTGCATAAAGTGCTAACTTCTTTAAAAAGCAAAAAGCAGCTCGTTTTGTCGAGTAGGTAGGTAGAGTTACATTAAGTTAATTTACATGTTTATTTTTACAGAATTACTATTATTTAGGTTTTTTTTATTATTATATTTTTTGTACAATTGACCTGTCGTAAGTGCTAGTGAAAGTATGTATGAATAAATAATATTATGACTCTGACTTTGAATGCATCCATCGAAATCAGTTACTCCTGCCCCGCACTGTGATTTCTCATACAATTGGCTCGGGTGTGGGTGTGCTGGAAGACGCCCCTGGCTTAATTCCTTGTCTGGTATGTACCTCGTAACACAGGGATATTTATCCTTACTAGTAGTGTGTTGTCTGGAGCATATTTATTTATTTATTATTGATACAAATTTATGACATCGACGCCGCAGACTGAGCGTTAAGAGGCTAACTCTTGACCACAGTCGTCATTCAGTCGCCGTTCAGTTGCCGCGTCAAGTGGACACGCACGACTAGTGGCCCAATGTGTGGCAGGACTTTAGGTTTGATTTTTTACAGCCAGTTATCTTGCAAACTGACTGTATTTTGTTCAATTTCTGTTCATATGATGAATATTGTTTTCTTTCGGGTGTTAGTTTATCTGAGACCCTTATTAAAACATCCTTTTAATTTGTAATCCACATGGCCCTTCATCTTGGGTCTTGATCCAAGATCTGCCATCTTCAATATCTCCGATAGCTTGCTAATACAGATTACTATTTTTTTTCATTTCTTTTTATCTATTTATCTTGAAGCCATTCTTTTAAGTATATAATTAAAAGTTGTACTGGAGTCCGATAAATTAATCGTAAATGTAGTGAGTTCTGGTTCTGATATTCATAAATAATTAATTCAATTTCCTTAACCTTGTTCCCTTTACCTACTTAGTTTATCTTAACCACGTCATTGTGGTGAAGACATTTGTTAAGTTATTCATGATGTCATAGTTATTGAATAAAATGGACGGGCAAACCCCTCACTCTCAATTCTTAAACGTGATTCAAAATGAAGAAGCTTATAAACATACTGTCAATTGCTATCTGATTAAAATGAGTGAAACTGTAAAAGACAGCTGAACCTGGAACTACCAGTATTTCTAGAAATATTTATTTTATTAGAAAAGGGCATTTAAAAACTTTAATAGTGATAATAAATGCAAGAAATATAGACATTTCCACGGTCATAAATAGTAAATGAATTAATTGTTTTATTATCAATGGCAAACAACAATTTTTTTGACACAATTTTATACTAAATCATATTATTAAGTCATCGATTTATAATTACAAAGTATTCATAACAAGTGAGGTCACATTCTCACAATGATGACGAATCTGTCATTGGTCGTGACGTCACAAATGAAGCGCCGACCTCAGCGGGTCGATTTGGTGACCTTACCGAATAGTTTGGGAAAAGACATGTCTCACACAGATCCGTATCGCCTTGATCTGCGAGAACTAAGTCATAAGCGACAGCGTTTTTCAAACAAAAGCGTTTATTTTACTAACTCGCATATGATTTTTATTAATCAATATGTTTTTATCATAACTAGTCTATCTAGTAGATAACCTTTAAAAAAAATTGTTAACATTCATTTAACGCTTCACTAACGCTGATTCAATAGTTTTGATGTTTTTGACTGTCGTCTGTTTGGTTAGTTCTCTAGTTTTTTTTTAATTAAGTAATATTTTATAAACCATAATCTCGAATATTGGAAAAATATAGGTATATCCATTTTCCACTTTTTCAGTACGTGTCTGAAATATTACCGACACTGACAGACCTATCAATACGCTTGGCAGCTATCTTTTCATAAAGTATTTGTATTTACACTCCATTTGATTGATTTATTAGACTTCCAAATATTTTAACCCAACCATTTTAAGCGCCTCTTCCGCCACCGCTGTCGCTTACATTCGGGTTATCCCAGCAAGCTGATCCGAGTTCCGAGCGCTGCGCTCGCGCAGTCTCTCGCCGCCGCCCGACCCGCGCCGTCGCCCGCGCCGACACGCCCGACGCGGGAATACGAAACAACCTCATTTGGAACTCATCTTTCAAATTTAAAACTCTGTGACATACATATGCCAGTGATCAGTGTTGTGTGCTTATAGTGCTGACCCGGTGAAAGTTTACCAATTTTCGCAAACGGTGAGTGCTGTGTTTTTATTTTAATCAGTTACGCAATGAAAGCGGTGCGAAATTTTTTGACTTAAATGTGAATGTGGTTTATTCTAAATGTGGAAACGAGTTCGGAATATTTTAATTGTCATTTAACGATAAATGACATTTTTGCCAGCATTAGCGACTCGGCTATTTGCGGTTCATCAACGATGATTACAGTCATTATTTTAAAGGGAATTAGCTGCAGTAGTCTAAGTTCTAAAATTTCCAATAAGTGAGGCGGATTCCGGGAATTTAAGATATTACGATGCGTGAGGAATACTAGATAATTAAAGTTTAATTTGCAATGCAAATGAGAGAAAATAACAGATTACATTATTTACCAACATTTGTTATGAACCTGCTTGTTAGCTCGGTGATAGAGGTGGCTGCTAAGTCGTGGATTTGATCCTCACTCCGGAAAAATTAATGATATTGTGACAAACATTTATGTGCATGAGACAACTAGGCAAGACGCAGAACCAGAAATTACAACGATAGTTTAACTCTGTGACCTAGATGCCTATGGTGTGTGTGTGATGTGTCAGTATTGACTCTAATTTTATACATGAACTGTCAAAATAAAATCCCATTAGCATCGAAGTCACTGCCAAGCTTTTCATAAAAAATCATGAAACCCCATTGTTTTGACTCCAACCAAAGTAGGGTTTTCTCTTGTAATATGGAAATTGAATAAATACTCAGAAGTATCTGTTTCGTGAAATAAATGTTTGAAATTGTCACAGGAATACATTCTGTAATAGGTAATTCCTTAAGTAGCTGAGATTCCCTCTTCCATACTTCTGTAAAACCATAAAGTGCTTTAATTTAAACATTCATAGCCTGAAGTAAAAATGACCATATTATTTCAGGAAATAATTTTGTCAATAACAATTTGTACTACGAGAATCAAACCAAAATCCCATAACGTCTTAACTGCGACGCTCAAAACCGCTGGTATATTAATACTAGAATTTGCTGCGGGCGGCGCACGTTGATGTCTTTTGGCCTGACTTGCGCACGCGACGCGAAACTACTTGTATCAAATTTTATATCTATGTTTTGTAATATATTTAAAAATAATTTAGAACAAGTCTACTTATACCCTGCATTGTCTCCAAACTGAATCTGTCTAGATATGAGTTAGTAGGAATGAAGGATACAGTGTTGACTCCGGATTTAGTCATTGTTGATTTGTTAGAGTTCGACTTATTTTCATATATCAATTAGTATACATCCTAAAGTATACATATAAGTACATATTATATTGTATACTTAATTAATCGTAAAATATTAGTAAAGAAAAGTGTAGATGCGAAGACCAATTTTGCAAATAAAAACTCCTAAAAATATGTTCAAATAGATACGATAAAATATTTCAATATTGACAGATCATAATTCAAGATAGAATTAATATGCGATATGTGTTAATGTGGTTGTACAAAACTCCCAAAATACTCAGTTACGACACGAGTGAAGAAACCGCGGCGTTTACGCATTATGTCATCGATCGACAGCAAAAACTACATGTTTGTATGAAAATACAATAGTACAATTAAAACTCATAAGGTGCTAACGAAGGAATTACGTCTTAGAAAATAGGTTTGCGAAAAGGATTGGTAGTAATCAATTTGAAGTTTAAATTGCTTCTGTATTGATTTTCTGTCTTGTATTTGAATCATGAAAGAAAACTTGTTTTGACATTTATTTATTAAGTGCCTTCGCTATTTCACATCATTCTAGTAGTTTTTCAAAGGTGTTTTGTGGTTTACGTTTGTTTTCATTTGAATAAAAAGATGCCTTACTCAATTTGGAAAAAGCGTAGCTTGAAAGTAAAGTCATATTTCTGTACAACTCGCGGAAGAAAGATCGTGCACATGGTGTCGTTGGGTAGTAATGTCTTAGCTAGAATCTTCTGATAAATCTCACAGTCAAGGAAACATTCGGACTTTAAATATTTATCATGATAAGTAAACAAAATTACGCAGATCTCAATAATCAAGTAATGACCTTCAATAAAAGGATTTTGATTCGACATATCATAGTTTTAAACATAGAAAAAATGCATTTTGCCACACGTGCTTATTATTTATTAACGTTGGAAAATTTTACCTGGAATAAAAATAATTTGTTTCCTTTGACTCGTGAAAACGGAAAAGATTTTCAAGCTTAAATAAAATACTCGTATATTTTTGGTTAGGTTCAAAACAGTTAATTAAGATTGATTTTCTTTTATTTTCTATCAGTTTGGCTAGATTGCGTCAAATCATAAATTTCAAGTTTATGAAACTAGAATTTCTTGCTTACAAAACAAAATACTTTTTATTTCTTATTTTTTGGGTCGTCGTATTATTATTGTTCGAAACTTTCGTTAACAATATCAGTATTCTCTTAGCGACAGGATTCCGAATAATATTTATGCAAATAGTGGAATTTAATACGCGCGTCGCGTCACCAAGCGAAAGCCGCCGCGCCCTGGCGCATCTTGGCATTTTTTATTGAAGGTGAATAAAGTATTTTTGGGACATCTTAGTAAAGTTGTTTAAGTTGGAAAACCCAGAAAAATATTGACACTCAGCGATAGAATTTGCAACAAGAAATCTTCGAATACGTGTCATAATAGAATTGGTTTAGGTATACTGCTAAGCTTTGCAGTTGATAGTTGCTCATGGAATGGTGTCGTCAATTTTAGAAATAAACCAGTAAATATATGAAGTATAACAATCTTGGCGCTCTATGTAAGTAGTACTTGGTTGGGTAACAGAAAATACTGCAAATCCTTTACTTGTTTTTGTGCTGCTGAAGGAAAGTCAAGCCATTGATTCTTGCTGCTGTCGCAAGGCAATGTAGCAGTCGTAAAAGCAAGCTATTTCAGAAGTTTGAATAGGATCAAAACTTTTACTTACTTTTAAACTACAATCTAACTTGACATTAAGTTAGTGTGTGCCGGCCGGTAAGTTGTTGATTGCTAACAAACCATTGTCTAAGTGAATTTTTATTATTTTAGCATTTTACAATGCACTATTCTCTACACATAGATAGAAACTAGAAATACACTAGATAAATTTGCCGGGTCTGTGAACGGCCTCGGTAGCTCAGTTGGAAGAGCAGCCACTCGGATTGTGGAAGGTCGCGCGTTCGAATCCCGCTTGAGTCCCTAGGATCAGGTCGAATTTTTATAGTTTATATCTTTGTGTAGAAAATAGTGCACTGTTGAATGCTAAAATAATAAAAATTCACCCAATAACTAGTTTCATCTTAATCGAAAGTCAAATATTTGCAAAAATATTTATTTCGGTTGTTAAAGGCTTATGCCTTTAACATTGTGCAACAACGTTAGCTTAAAACGTCAAATACTTACACTAGGTAAATTCGCGGGTTCTGGTAACGGCTTCGGTAGCTCTGTTGGAAGAGCAGCGACCTGGATTGTGGAAGGTCGCGGGTTCGAATCCCGCTTGAGTCCCTAGGATCAGGTCGAATGTTTCTTGCTAACTATTCTATCGTTTCTCCTAGTCATACAGAGCCGAAAACGCTCCTGTAACACTTCTTTGAGGTAGAACTAACTATTCTGTGCTTCTGCTGTTGCACGTGTCGATAGGCTACGATTACCACTCACAATCTTGCTTGCCATAGTTGTTGTGTAAAGTTCCACTCCTTATTTTATTTGAATGAAAGCTCTGGCACTTCTGGCAGGTCTACATTGCCGATTCTGTTGACAACATTCTGCCCTACGAGCTGTCGGCTCGAGCACAGTTGCCACACCCGCTACCGTCGCGACAAAGCGCGTTCACACACGATCGAGCGTTGCCCAACAACCTGCTGACATGTTATTGTAGCAGAGTTTGTAACAGACGACTTTTGTTCGATCGTGATCTTTTAATGGAAGAGATTTGTGGCCAATTTTTCTTTCTTCTTTGAACTAAAATGGTCAGGTGACCTTAGAAACAGTGTTATTCCGTATTGATTGCTTGCTATCTTGTAATGTTTTGCCTTTTTAGAGTTAGGTTATACCACATTCTTCAAGATTTTGTGATAGTTAATTAAATAAAAAATATAAATATTTCAAACCCAAACTTTAGGTAATTAAATACCTACATCACGTATATAAACATTCTGCAATGAATACGTTGAAAGTAATTTTACATTTAGAACAACAATTTAATCAAAATGACTTTTCTTAGACTTGAATATCCGTCACATAAACGTACGACTTTCCTCTTACTTATAAAGTGTTAGTTTGATATTTTAATTATAATAACTAAGTGGTTTGTGTAAAGAAAACCGCATTTAATTAAATATGTACAATATCTTTTTTATATTAAGTAGGTAGGTATAAAAATCGTCGAATGTAAATCCCACTTTACCGTGACGACCACAATGCGTGTTGGTTAACCCACGACAATGCTAAACGGACCATTAGTTCTCTTTTGTCAAATTCAGGGACATTTAAAGGGATTGGCGGGCTATTATATGTTTGAATCTAGTTTCAAGTTGAAATAATTATGTCAGTTTTGTCAATAGTGAATGACTTTTCCATGTTAGCGTTTAATTTATTCAAAAGTTCATCGCATTACGAATATCAACTACTTATTTCTAATTATACTAACAGCAACATACATACTATACAATACTTACTCTGAACCAACACGTATGTTCGCCACATGAATGTCAGTCCTAAGTAGGAATTGAATCCGTGACCTTTGGCGCCATAGGACTCCTTCCCTTACGCAAACGGGCCAGTCAAACAACTTCATTATTTATAATCATATATACATACCATCACGCCTTTATCCCAACGGCGTAGACAGAGAGACATCTTTCCACTTGCTACGGTCCCAACACACCTCTTGCGCTTCTTCCACTCTCATTAATCCTTTCATACATGCTCGTCAATTATGGGTACTCCTGACCTGACCTTTTCTGAGCACGCCTCGGACTTGTCCTAATTACGTCCGTCTAGGCCTTCCCCTTCCAACAGCTCCATCCACCCTCGCCTTTATAATCATCAATGTAAACAAAATTATAAAACAACATTCATCATTTATTTTTATGAATCTTGCACTCCAAAGTACATATTGCTTAACAGCTACATAGGTGACACAGTTAGACAATTCAGTCAGAAAGTCATGAAAGTTGCGTCACTGCGTCGTTTTGCACTCAAGTGCGTCTGCGGCTCAAGGTCAGGCTTGCGTTGATTTTCCTTTAAGGGATACTGTTAGCCATATGTTAGCATGTTACGTCTGCCAATCGTGGTGAGCTTGAGAATTAGTCCTTTTAAACGATTATTAGCTATGCAGCCTACAAACCTTGGTCTGAAATATTTTGCCTATAGCGTTACAGATCGTTTCACCCAAGCCCAGGTTAACATTGATATCACAATTATACTATTTGTGTCAGTTTCTTGTCTGTGCTTTTTATTTATTTATTTATTTTTATCACTCGTTAAGTTGCAGTACAAGCTCGGCTTAATTTGAGGGTCATTTGGGGGTTTTTATATAATATATAAAATGCGACACTAAATATATTTAGTGTCGCATTTTCCTTATCTCCTTTTTCACGATTTGTTATTATATCAATAACGATTGGCAGATATAAATTTAGTGCAGCATTGAAACAAGCGATAACTGTTTTTGTTTGATTATAAACAATTACCTGTACATAAATAAATGAATATGCGCCAGACAACACACCTCTTGTAATGGTCTCGAAGTAGGGATTATTAAATCTCTGTGTTACGAGGTACCACACAAGGAAATAAGTTAGGGGCGTCTCCCAGCACACCCAGACCCGAGTCAATTCAGAAAAGATCGTTTCCTGAATTGACCCGACCGGGAATCGAACCCGGGACACTACGGAAATCGAGGCGAGAAACCGTGCTACAGCGCACTACGCCAATCGTGCCGTCAAACATGATACCTAAACATTAGTTAATGTAATATACTCGTGCCTCGCTAAAAAACGATTGAAAATGGTTTAGGGACATATTCTTTCCATGGTGTACTCTGTACTCTGTACAAAAAGGCATTTGGTGAGGCCCATTGTTCTACTTACTATATTTCCGACTTTAAGGCCATCGGAAGAACATAATTTCGGTACATCTTTTTAGCTATTATGTTTTCCGATTCGCTAGAAACGCTAGTTCCGGTAGGATATCGTGTGCGTAAATGAAAATAAACTCTAAACACGTTATAGTAAACGTTGCATAACCCCTTCTGCACGTCTGTCTGATGTATCCGACACTTTCGGTTGATTTTACAAATTGTTCTCAATTGGTTGTACGAGTTAATCTTGCATTAGGGAGCGTACTTTATCGAGTTTTACGCTACGTCTAAATATATACGTTTTAGAGTCTTTTATTAACTCCAAACGATGTTCATGAGTTGAAGAATTTAGGCTGCCATTAGGCTATGGAACTCGCTGCCTAATAAAATTAAACTGTCGACCAGTAGGTTTTCCATCAAAGAGCAATCCACAACTTCTTTTTAGAGAAACCTTAACTCAGAAATAGCGTCACTTGATTCTCTCTCCTTTCAAGACAACGTTTAAAGATTTAGGTACGATATTTAGTGTATGTAGCTTTAAATATATGTATTATAATTATGTATGTGTAATATGTATTGGTATAAGTACATATGTTTTTTGTATTAACAGTATATTTTATTCCGGTTTTACGAGACACCGCCAACACGATTTCTGCTTCGCCCAGTGGTTCACTGGTAAACCATTAGGCATTAAGTCCGACAATTGTACTTTTTCTTTGTGCAATGAAAAATAAATAAATAAATAATAAGAATTTGAAATTGTGAAATCTATGCATATAATCTCGGTTGATGTTCGTTAATCACTCTTTGTAAGCAGGACCGATGTTAATCTAGCCAACGAGTGCGTTTAAATATAGGTTTCAATGTTATTATAGTTTTGGTCAACCTTTTCAACTAATTTCAACCAATCACCAATATACCTACGAGTATATTCATATTTCAGTACGCCTGATAAGTTGTGATTAGTTGAATTCTGTTGACAGAGCTATTCTTCAAGTTAGGTTATTCATAGTTTTATTTTACACTTCACAGCGCTGTTTGCCATGGTATGCTGACTTAGATCAGTATTAAACTAAGCTAACTTAAAGTTTTCATAATCAAGCCCCAAGCATACTTCGATATACGTTGAAACGACTACGTAAACAGGCACCTACATAAAATCTAGTTCAAGATAAAGCCTAGGCCCCATTAGAACGTTTCTACAAAACATAAACTAAAGCAGTTGATTTAGAGCCGCGATTGTCATACTTTCGATCCAGTAATATTGTCCTGCGCTGCGCGGGAGTTTCGCAAGCGGCGCGTGCGCGGATAACTAATTGTAATGTCGCAATGGACAGGTGTACTTTGTACTAGTGGGTCTAGAACTGGTAGTAACTTATACTTATTTACGATTCGGCTTGAAGCGTAGTTTTAGGAACCAGCTTTGGGCTTTATTTATGTTCATTTACAAAGATTTCACAGAACACAAGTTAAGTTTATAAGCCAAACTTAAGTCATCGACGTAGTCCAGTGGTTATTAGCAGTAAGATTTTACAGAAGGACCGCTCGCACCTTTTTCCAAAACTAGCGTGAACCGCCTAAGGTTACTACTATATTCGCTCTGAATTTTTAGAATGAAGTAAGTAAGTTATACCTACTTGACAGAACCGGCCAAAAACAAAATTCATCATGTGAAAAATTGCACCAAGTTCGACCAAAACAAAAACTCTCGCGACAGTGCGACTTTCCGACTCACCGAAGCTCACTGACTTCGCTTGTAAACTCATGTCTCTGTGTACGTGCGTCAAAAATGGCGTGTCGTTCTAAGCGGGCTATCTGTCAGAGCGCCGCGCATGTCTAATTTGTGTTATTAGGTTGAAGTAGCAGTGCGCAAGGCACATGCCGTGCATAGTGTGAAAATAAAATTGCAATTGGGGTAAAAAAGATCTGGGGTGGAGGTAATGTCGATGTGTTCGCTTGTGGAAATTATGAAGATAATTATAGTTAATTGTAACATTTGGATGATAATAGTAAAATACAATTCTAACCGCGAACGTTCATCTCAATAGCTAGTTACCTACTTATTATCTAACAGTTCAGTCTCATTAACTAAAATTAACAGTAATTCTCTTACTATGCATTATCCAGATAAAAAAGCGGATACATTCTGGGTCATAAAAATATATATTAATCACTAATTCTAAAATTCTTTATAGTAATTGACAAACCGACTAATTATTTTACAATATTTTCCATAGTTTCGTAATTTATTAGGCACAGTTGTTAAGGCAGAAGCGATTCGAGGCGAACGCCCATAAAACACGTTCCCGATCACTAAGCTATAGTTAAATATTAATCAACTCGAGTAACTTGTTACGAAATGTACATCAAGTGATTAGCCGATCAATCGGTTTGTATTTTTAAATTTTCGTAAAGGTTAATCTAGAGTGTTAAATTGTATTAGAAGATTGATTGTTTTAATATTTGTATGTATGTTAATAGCACATAAATGTGTTTAAGGATGACTTTGTACTAATTGGCAACTGTCTTCCCCAAAAGATTGTGTAAGGATTTTTCTTAACTAATATAAACATCAGGCCCTTTGTAATAGTTGTTGCTCAAATAGAAACTATTTAGGCGTTTAATAAAGATTTGTTTTTTCCCTTTATAAAAACCTAGTAAATATATGTATTTTATCAACAGAAATGACCAGGAATAGCTTATTTTAATGTGTCCCCTAGTATAGGTTTGCCAACCCGCGAGTAACTGTCCATATTATTGTATGTACACACGACAGTACGTAATGCTTTATATGTGAGCATTATGGTACTGGCATAGGCCCCAATGACATAGGTCCCTACACAACACCATTTAGGTACAAAATAAAGAGTTTACAGAAGGACCGCTCGCGCCTTTTCCTAAACTTGCGTGACCACCCAGGGTTACTACTGTGCTACGTCAGCGGCACCCACAGTATATACGCTCTGAATTTTTAAAATTAAATGGGTAGGTTATACCTACTTGACAGAACCGGCCAAAGACTTTTGTGAAAAATTGGACCAAGCGAAAACACTCGCGACAGTGCGTCTGACCGCGACACTGATGCTCACTGGTATTGCCTGTAATCTCACTGTGTCTGTGTGCGTGATCAAAATGGCGGGTTTGTTCTAAGCGAACTATCTGTCAGAGGCGCCGCGCCGCATGCATGATTTGTGATTTAGGTCTCCCCGTAGATTTCTTTAGCGGTCGCTCTTTAGCATGTATAGATAAATATAATTTCAATACACTTAAACGACCGCGACAGGTTTATTAGGATAAAGGCCAAAAAGTGAAATCACGGCTCAGGCGTAGCTATTTTTATTAACACTTCTCAATGTCGTTGTGTCACTCACAAAATAAACACCAAAGACGTTTCTAACGCAACAAGGACAACGCAACTCATCTCGGATTTTATTGCTTCATGGGAAGAAGTTAAAAGAATGGCGTATAAAATTAAATACAACTACTACCTATTCATTGCATAGTAATTGAAGTTAAAATTGTGAAATACACATTATCACCACAAATAGTATTATTTATAACGAAGGAAGAGGCGAAAGAAACAATTTGATATGAAATATTATTTGTGGTTAGCAATATGATTACTGTATCTTTGCGTTTCATGCGAAAAATCGCAAACATACACACGTTCAGGAAATAGTAAACTATAATCAGTATATAACGTTACCTAAAAGACATATTGAAACATTGACATTATTTAAAAACTGAAATCCCGGCCGACAAGGCGGAAAAACCGTAAAGTTTAAGCTTTTCCGTAGTATGGCACTTCTGAAAGTGAAAGTTTGCTTTTAATAAAAATGACGGTTCAAAATTAAGGGTCAAGTCTCAACTCATCTTATACTATGTAATGTGTGTGTATATGTTGGTTTCTCGATTTATTAATAATGTACTTTAAATGAATTTAATCACTGTTTTGGTAAAATGGGGAATGTGGCTTAACTAGTCATTCTACATTAAAGAGGCAAATAATAAATCTTCCCGAAAAAGATGTAATAACACAAAATCTTTTGTCTTTTTTGCTATTTGCTAATTTGCATATATTATTATAAGACACCGCGTTTTTTATGTCCCGGATCTACATGGTAGCTATAAATTTTGTCAATCAAAAGATTGTATTAATTAGATATGTAGCAATTTTATTCGCCATAGATAAACATTTTTTTGTCATTAGTAACATTTTATCTATATGATTTATTACAAAGCACCACACTCCGATGATTATTTAAAATATTTTTTTCTGACAGTATAGTATAAAACAAAAAAAAACTGAAAACAATAATAGGCTTTTGGAGTCGTGAACTTTGCGTAGAATAAATTAATGTCAAAAGGCTGTTTAAACTCGTATTATTGAACGTGTTCTACAAATTAACCTCTTAAATAGTTAGTGATCTCATTCGAATGCTTTTATGGTTCAACAGGCATACATATTTAATAAAGGAAGTCATCATCATTAATGTGGCATTTGATTGAATACCGAAATTTATTAAATGTAGTAGATTTTTAATTAAATATCACTTAACAATGCAATTATGCTGTGTATATGAGAGTATGGCTTAAAGCGGCAATTTAACCCAAATATAGCAATCCGGGATTTCCTGTGACATTAAAAACACACTATAAAATAAATCCTTAGTACCTACTTAGACCACGAAGTTCATGACAACAATAATTATGTTTCACTGATTTAGCTCCAATTGTGCTAGAATTAATTAACGTGCAGTATATTTTTAATTATTCTCTACCCACACAACCTTCAATACTAAGTGATCTCCATGAAAACTACAAATAGACCTTCATATCCATAAATCATACAAACTATCACTGCAATAGCTAATTAATCAAATGTTTAATTAAAATCGGTTCAAACCAGTTACAGGCATATTGGTTAGAAAGTCATTTGTAATCTTTAAATTGGAAATAAAAACCTTTCCTAATGCGCCCTGAGGCGTGAAAGGAAACAATCTTTGAATAATGCCCGATTGTATGCGTACGCGCTTTTTCTTCTGTGTTTTGTGTAGGAAGTTAATAAGGCGTTGAAGTGTCATAATACCTTGATTTAAGTATATGAGTATTCTAAAAGTTGTCAATCAGGTGCTTTAACTAAGCCTCTTAAGACGAGAGATCATAGGCAAAGTAAGTGATCTTAGGCATTTACTGATCATTTGAACATTGAACGCCTGGATTTTCTATAAATTCATTGAAAGGTTTGCTTTTGATGAAAGCAACTTGCAAAATAATTTGCCTTAATCCCAATTTTGTTATTTAGCGTTTAGCAAATTCTTTTATAGCGAACAGCCAAAGTGTGGAAGCGCATATTTTTCCGGAACAAAACAATAATTTCTTCAGGACAATAATAAATAGGCAGTCATTGGGCATACATGTACCTACCATCATAGACCCCATCTTCACCTACCACTAGGTGGGATTATGTTCAAATGACCAAACTGCGTTCAAAAAAATGCTTGCTAATCGCAAAATAAAGCTTGTCTGGCATCAAAAATAAGTGAACACTATTGCAAAGTCTAATTATAACTTACCGCTCACCTCATGCACAACATCCTCTAGATCCTTGTTGTCAGGTGACACGCTCAGGCGCCGATTGCTCGGACCTTTTTTGTTTTTATGAGTGACATTTCGGAAACTAGTTATTCGTATTTTGGTGGAAACTGGACGACCTCAAGCTACCTTCACGGCCTCAGACGTTTTGCAGGTACGAATCAGGCAACGTTTCGGATGCGGTACTTTTTTATTATTAAAATTCCGTTGATTAATTATTAAATGAAGTATACAAAGTAGTTTTTCGTTTTATCAAAATAAACGGCTGCAAGTCGTTCAATAAATAAATGTTTGCTATTATAGAATACCATTAGGTTATTTAGAAGAAATTAAGAAATTGAATTTCCGACACTTGATCACTCACATTTTAACCATATCAATGAGATCCAATCTCTGCCATACAGTTCTATCAAACACATGGAATGAAAAAATTGCCGCATCCAAACTAATTGTAAAGGCGTGTGTTAATACATAATTTATTCAAGTTATAGTATTTTAAGTCAATGTGTATCGCAACAGTAGGTATCACGATATTTTAACGTGATTGCCTGAGGATAAGATTTTGCAAAATCTTTATTATTTTGTGGTTTTTAATCTATGCCTTTATGGTAATTTATGGGCTTATTAATGCTTACATCAGTCATTTGGTGACGGAATCCACAAGGTTGGTGAAAATTTCGTAATAGTCAAGATGTTATCTTCACAGTATACTTTTGTGTTTATTTAAAGGGTTCTGTGAGAAGCCTTAAATGGTTTCTACTATTTTTTTTATCACAGCTGCTTTACTCGAAAAGTGAAAATATCAGATATTTTTACGGCTTCAAAGAAAACATAGATAGGGTAAAACAAGTATTTTACCTTAATGGCAGGTTGGGTTGATTTTTCTCCCCCTAGTCTACCCCTAGCTCCTAGATTTTGAGGATAGGTTGCAAGTATTCAAATTTGGAGGCGATTTATTTTACAGTTGAATTCCGTATCTATCTATACAAACCGGTTACCATTGGAATCAAAGTAACTAAACTTAGTCTTATTAGCAGGTGTCATGAAACGATTGATGAGGCTTTTTATTTTAGATATCATTTTTGTAAATAGCTTAAATGATATTTGCATTGTTAATAATATTTTTTGTCTTACTTTTTATTTCATTATTGTAATTTGAACATTTGATATAACGAGTATTTGACAGATAAGTATAACATATAACTTAACGTCATTTGTTGTAATTTTTTAAGGTTCTGCAACAAGATTGTGAATACGTTCATTCGGCTATCTGCTGATAGCCTGCTTTATTGAATTTCATTCAAAAAGTTTTGATAACATCGCTTTTTATTTTTTTTTAAACTAGTATTATGCCGTCAGATGTTATCTGAAACCTATTTCGCCATGTTCTAGGTTTGCAAAGCAATAAATCTGCGATGGGTACAGTTAGTGTACGTTTTCAAAAAAACTGGTTTTCTACACGATAGACCATCCAGCACAGTTTTATAGAAATTACTAAAATCCTTCCAATATTGTATGGAACTCTCAGTGCACAGGTCTGTCTCACTATTAACCGTTTTATTATTTCATAAAAACCTGTATGTATAAAGTTCGATGTTTAATTATTGTGACCTCTTATTTATTAAACTTTTGAAAATGCCACTGTGTTTTCAAATTTTATTAATATAAAAACTAAACCTCAGAACTTCTTGTTAAGCCATCAATTAATTATTATTATAGTGGATTAGATATAAAGGCCAGGGAATGAAGGACGTATTCTAATATTTAATGCTACTCAGCCTGAATCCATACTTGAATAGAGATTTGAGTAACGTTTTTTATGACTTTAAGAGTTACTTTTGAATACGGATACTAGAAGCACATTTAAATAATATATAGTACACCAAGGAAAGTGCCATTTAAAAGCCCCCTTGTATTTATCTCAAAGCTAATTTTTTTTAAATATCATTTACTTAAAGTTATCACAAAGATCCAAAATGTAAGCAAGATTAACTGCTTCGGAATGGGCCCCTAAGATCTTTACGTGACGATACGTATACCTCTCGTTACTCTACGTAACTAAACTGGAGCAAATGTCTATTAAATTAACTTTTCCACCATTTTGCCACCGCATCCGTATCATACCTGCATTAGCCGCAAAGTCAATTCTGCGGTGAGAGAAATTCCTCAATACCGCTAGAAAAGCCTAGGAAATTAAGCGCTGGTCTAGACTTTCACAGCGATCTAGGATATAAGGCCAGCGCTAATGGTTAAATGTATTGGTTGCTTTTATATCATCAGGATTATAGAAATTCTATTTTGCATAACTATATGGCAGACTTTTCGTCTCGATGGAAGGATGTAGACTTCTACGCTGCTGGTCGTGGGTTCAATCACCAACCACAAACTTTCAAAAATATATTTTCAGATTTTTTTATTACCTGGTTTGGGGTCAGATAGTTGGTTTATGTTGTCGCACAAATCATTTTATTCATTTACTGTTTTACTACTGCCAACTTCTGTGGGCTTCCACACGACACTTGGCAGGTGTAGTTTGGTGATCAGTGATCACTGATGTTTAGAAAAAACAAGTTGCCCTATCTGGGAAATGAACTCGCAGTAAGTAAGATAATGAAGAAATTACAAACATGGTCTCAGCTACTCTTTTTATAACTCAAACGACATTCTTATACATATTAACAAGGTTCAGTAAAAGTGATTGTAGACTAGCCTATTTAAAGCCTTAGTACAACAGTCCACACAAGTATAACACCGCCAGCATAAGCTGAGCTGTTTTATCAACGAATTTGCTTACAAACTCGGACGGTATTAAATCTACAGTGTCACACTTGCCGTGGTCGACTGTACCAGACTTCACTTTACAAAGGCCACGACTCGCCTTGGGCTCATGTCGGAACTAAACACACCTAATTTTAAATGTTGTAAAGTTTATCTTCTATTATACATGAGGATAAGGAAATCGGAATTAGAAGACATTTAATGGTAAATTGAATATAGCTGGGACAAGCTAATGTTTGTTTAACTGTTACTTGTTAGCTTAAGCCGGAAGGTTGGTTTTTCGTCAAGAATTAAGTCTAATTGGAATTGGGAGTTTTTTCGTTCTGTGCCAAGGCATCATTACCTATTTAAGTATGCATTTAGAAATTTAGGTAGCATCAGTCTCTGACATTCATAGTATAACATTTGCTTGGTTTGAGTCAAATTTAGTAAAGAGGACGTAAACCTTTGAAAAAACTAATGCAAAATGGGTTTAATGTCAGCAGCAGAAGAATTGTAAGCTTCATTTCGTATGTACCAAGCATTTATTCAAATGCCTATCTATTTCTTCAAGCTTGTGGTTTGTATTAGAACAATTAATTCTTACGCGACACACGTCAGCATCCAGTGAATTATGAATACGATCTTAATCCCAGCTCATCTCATCTCGTGACGTAATAGATGCGTTAACAGCGGTTATTCAACCCGCCACCGCTGGAAAGCAGAGAAATTCAGAGAAATTCGCACACGTTCATATTTCTTTAACGATCAGATCGGATCGCCTAGCGTAACGAGGCGATCTTTTGTTAGACTTTACACCTTATTGTGACAAGCTAGAATCTGTTTTCATGTGTTCGTTTCAGTGTTTAGGCGAATGATAGATGCAATTAGACGTATCTTCGTTCGTTCGTTCGTTTCGACGTATCGTACGCAACGCAAATGTGCCCAAATGATACTAACTGCGCGTTGCCAATCATGTAATAAGCTCTTTGAATCACTCTTGAAGCAAACCATGTAGCAGTAAAGTTTCTCCAACCATTCGAAAACTTTACGGTTTAATTACGTTTGTCGCTAGCACTAAGTTACTAATAGTTGTATAAGCCCTTAAAAGGTTCTAAATAGTATGCCGCCATCCGCAAATGCTGCACCGTGCGCGGTGGTCGCGCCGCAGCTGCCACAAAAAATTACACAAAAGTGTCGTTTGTCACGAATTAATTTCTTTATTTCCAAACTGCCTCGGAATGTTCCCACTGGGCGTCGTGCCTAAACTGAAATGGTGTCGAAACGTCATCCTTACAAAGAAAGCGTTGAATGTCTCATTCTTAAGACGACTGACGCGCTTAATTGAATATAAAAGAACGCTTGAATGCTATATTATAGTTATTTTTTGTCACAACATGAGAAAGCTGTTTGTCAAAGTAGATCAGTTTATAGTAAACTGACAATGATGATTGATTTTGATGTTTTTTTTGCGTTTTAAGCGATGACACTCAAACATATACTATATATTAACGACACGATTGGCGTAGTGCGCTGTAGCACGGTTTTTCGCCTCGATTTCCGTAGTGTCCCGGGTTCGATTCCCGGTCGGGTCAATTCAGTAAACGATCTTGTCTGAATTGACTCGGGTCTGGGTGTGCTGGGAGACGCCCCTGGCTTATTTCCTTGTGTGGTACCTCGTAACACAGGTATATTTATCCCTACTTCGAGACCATTACATGAGGTGTGTTGTCTGGCGCATATTTATTTATTTATATACTCTTCCTGTTTACTTCTCAAGTGTTTACTAGGGATCTTTTAGACATATCGAAAGATTTTTGCAAGCGAATGTTTGCCGACCGAAACATCCAGAATGGTTTACCAGAAAAGTTACGGATTATAAATATTTAAAAAAATAAGTTAAACACAGTGGGAGAAGATCTCTAAAAGACCTTTAATCATCATTAAAACATAACAGGCTCCTAAAAATAATTGTTAAGTGAAGTAAAATAAGGTAGGTTTGTAGCATTAAAAGTAATTTATAGTAACGTAACGCACATTTTTAACACATAAGATTAAGTGCATGTGAAATCTAACGAATCAGTTATTCTAAGTTTGTGTACGAAGTGCATGTATCTTCGAGGTGAAAGGTGCATATCGTTATGCAACTGAGCTATGATATAATAATGTGATGAATTACCGTTATTAATAATTACATTTTTGATTTCTTACTAGTTGTTTGTTTTTTGACACACATTATCCATGGTAAAAAATACTATGCTTTTTATAATATATCGGGGGTTATTCTGTTCAAATCTATTATTTTTTAATTTATCATTTGTGCCATAATTATAGGCGTGTCACTTTAGAAAACCATTTTGTGTGTTATGAATGAGAGTTTTATTTAGATGGTGTGATACATTTACGTCCATTTGGAATAATATTATTTTACAAGCAATATCATCTTTTTAGACATACGAGCACTATACTCTTAGAGACGCTCCAAAATGCGTCACAGTCGCACTAAGCCGATTATCCATAAATCAAAAATACTTTTACATTGTTTAAGATACGACAACGCGCTTTGTATTGAAAAGGAGAATCATTATCTTTTAACATGTGTTATCTGCGTGTCAACACGATGTCTAAAGTATATTTTTCATTTTAAAATGAATGTTCAGTTAAGTTGAACGAAAGTGTGTGATAAATTATTGTATGCCACTTTGTAGTGTTATTACGGAGTATTTTAATTTGTTTTTAGGCTGTTCATGTCTGGCAGGTCAATAAACACATTAGACGACCGACTTGGTGTAATGGTTAAGAAGTTGGCTACTACACCAGAGGTCGCGGGTTCGATCCCCGCACAGTACAAACATTTGTGTGCATGAACATGTCTGTTTGTACTGGTCTGGGTGTCTCCTATGTATAATAAGTATGTATTTACAAAAGAAAATGTATTTAAGTATGTTTATCCGTTGTCTAGTATCCCATAACACAAGCTTTAATTAGCTTACTTTGGGGCTAGATGGCGCTGTGTGGAATAATGTCCAGGGATATTTATTTATTATATTATTAAACACAAAACAATAACACAGGGTTTGAAATCCAGAAAGCTTAGGATGATGCAAAATCACAATGTTTCAAGGAAACTTGGAGGGCTAAAAATGTATAAACCAGTATGATTTAATTAATTCAATTCTTACTGTTCCTTTTTAATCGTGCATTGTGCTCTATGGCGGCAGGACCTACCGCAGATGGTCCCTAGTACACTTCACGGTGTGCTAGGAATAGTGTGCCCTTCTGCATAACCGCGAGATTGGTCGGGGGGGCCACTAAAATAAATCTCAGTAGTTTGAGAAGGGACTTCTTCCTTTTTAATAAAATGTGAGATATTATGAGCCAAAAATAAACCCAATATAAATTTGCTTTTGCAAGCATGTCTTTTCGAATGTCGCAATTACTTAATCGAACAAATCCGATTAGCCCCCTATCGCATTGGTAATAAGATTGTAAAGTGTTATTCTTTTTTTAAACAGAGCTCTAACTGAGGTTAAGAAATAACAGACATATTGGCCGAATCATTATCTGTCATACCATAAAACCGCCAATTGCCGCCAAGTAACAGAACTATTACGCCCACAACTGCAGCTTTAAGGTCAACCACAGAGTAAGTGCAAGCGAGTTTCGTTGACGAAGTGTTCCGTGCACACCGGAACCAAATCGGTCTTCGCTCCTTAAATTTTTGTCTTTTAAAGGATATTCCTGTTACAACAAGATAACATGTAAACCGTATGTTCGACCAACTTGATGGGAAATTATTTAAATAATTATTTTAATAAATGATTAATAAATAAATATGCGCCAGACAGCACACCTCTTGTCATGGTCTCAAAGTAGGGATAAATATCCCTGTATTACGAGGTACAAGACAAGGAATTAAACCAGGGGCGTCTCCAAGCACACCCAGACCCGAGTCAATTTAGAAAAGATCGTTTCCTGAATTGTCCCGACCGGGAATCGAACCCGGGACACTACAGAATTCAAGGCGAGAAACCGTGCTACAGCGCACTACGCCAATCGTGCCATCAATTCAATTTCATTTAAGTTACAGTTTAATTGCATTTGATCGGACTTTTGGCAGATTGGTTCGATTCACTCAACATTTAGGAGAAAAATTCATGTGAGGAACAATGACCACTGAACTAAAGTCTCTTTTTTCTTTTTTCAGCATCTATCCAATAAGTAATCACGGCCAAGCGAATAATTTGGCTCAAAACATTTTAAAGGAGTCCCTGTTTATCCCATAAATATTATACTTTGCAGTCACATTGTTACGTAGCGTGACAGTTTATGGAAGTAACAAAAGCGTGGCGCACTCAGATTTGACGAATCGGGAACATTTAATAGAAAATAAACGCTTTCGTCAATGGTATTCCATTTAAATCTTGTTATTCAACTAGCCCTACTTTTTGCGACCCGATTTCTCTTTACCTTTTGCCTGTTATTTTAAATTTCAAACCTTATATATATTGAAAAATGATAATAATAAAAAATTATGAAATATACACACATCAAAAGTGTCTAGGGATCAACATATATTTTTGCAATAACTTTTCTCCTGATTGATATTAATTAAAATTTTCTTTAAGGATTCATCAAATAAAGTGTTTTCGTTTGTCTACAGTAACGATAAACCAAGTCACCTTTGCATTAATAAAGAAATTTGCCATTTTCCTAATAAAGGGATTTTTGACATTTGAACCACTAACATTAAAGTTCGAAAAAAAGACTGAAATAACAGTTTTCTTTAAAATTTTATTGGGTAACTTAAACAATTAATAATCCGTGTTTCTACCGCGAACACTAACAACACAAGAACATCGGTTTGGCATACTCAAAATGAGTTCATCCAAATCACGCTGTGGAATGGCCGCCCATGTTCGTTGCAACAACAAAAAAAGGTCTTCTTGCGACTGGATACCCTCCATATTCGGCAGAGCTCTTCTCTGTAGCATATCCCATGCATGCTCAATCGGGTTCAAGTCTGGCGACTGAGCAGGCCAGGGCAGGACATTGATGTTAGCTGCGGCGAGAGTCTGTCTTACAACTCTTGCGGTGTGCGGTCGTGCATTAGCATGCATTAACTGAAATAAGGGACCGATTTGCACTTGTAGAGGAACGATGACGTCTGATACAATCGTCTCAGCATAAATTTGAGCGTTGAGGTTGCCTCTGATCCAAATCAACTCAGTTCTTCCGCCGATCCAAATACCCGACCATACCATGATGGTTCCACCACTATAAGGATGGACTTCCTGGCAGGATTTTAATCGCTGTTGGCGTCCAGGGGTTCTCCAGTGTCGTATACGTCTTGTATCCGGTCTCATACCAAAACGAGACTCATCAGAAAAGCACACGAAACGCCATTGTTCTTCTGCCCAATTTCTGTGTTCAAGAGCCCATTGATATCGAATCCTACGATTGTGCATTGCTATAGGTGGTACCCTTGGCGGTCTTCGGGAATGAAGGTTCACTTCATGCAAGCGGTTTCTGACTGTTTGGTCGCTAATTAAGTTCCCTGAAGAGTGATGAAGCCTCACGGCTAACATCATGGCGGTTATTGTTGGAGCTCTTCGAGTTGTGATTTGAATGTATCGGTCTTGTCTCCGTGTGGTGCAGCGATACCGTCCTCCATGGCGCTCAGCCACGGTACCAGTGCTTCGGTAACGTGTCCAAAGTCGACTGATAACACTCTGACTTGTATTCAGAGATAAAGCCACAGTGCTTCGGTAACGTGTCCAAAGTCGACTGATAACACTCTGACTTGTATTCAGAGATAAAGCCACAGTACGTTGCCGGGAACCAGCTTCTATCATTCCCACGGCTCTGAGCATTTCTTCCCTGCTTAAATGACGTCGCCGCTCCATAATAACGTTGGTTTTAATCAGTAGTAGGGAAACAGTAGCACTAATAATGTCTTCAATGCGTTGTATGTTTTTATAGGGAAAATATTGACAGCTGATTTTCATCTTTTACTCGAATTTGATTAACAGTTCCTGTTTCAAATTATGAAATGCACCAAAAAGGATCCATATAAATTTATAAAATCATAAATTTATTACAAAGCCACATCTCAATCTCAAGAAATCCGCATAAAAATGCTTGATCCCTAGACACTTTTGATGTGTGTATTATAACGTAGTAATTTTTGGTTACATTGAAACAAAAGTTATTATTAGTGTGATCATAGTTTTTTTTCAAATTTACAGTCACTCTACAGTGGCAAATGCAGCTCTTCAAACTTCAGCCAGTAAATGGTACTCGGTATAACTTTCTAGCCGCGATCATCTAATGTATCAAACATATCAACGATACATGTGAAAAAACCCGGCAATTTGCGGAGGCGTTTGAACCGTATCAGTATTGAATTAGAATGCATAATCGTGTGGTAATAGACGTTATAAATCATCTAACACCGAGGCGTGACGTGCGGGTGATGGACACCATTTCGGATAAAAAAACAACTGGTCAGTTGGAAATAGGGTTATCGAATGGAACTTTTTAAATTCGTTCCACTTTTGAAACGAATTTAAAAAGTTTACTTTTTCAAGATGGTGAACTGAATTTGCTTTTTACTGACCTTAAAGTGGTCAGCGACATTTTATCTTCATTAATTAAAAACTGCCACGTTTAATAATAAACAAACATAAGCATCACTTGATAAGCAAGTTAGCCTCATTGGTGATTTGATTGGGTGGAAAATTTTGCTGGCCATAAAGTTTGTTATTGTAAAATACTTAGGATTAGTAGTGTCATTACTTTATACCTATCGGCTAACGTAACGACAAATAAATAAATATGCAGACATCATTTGTATTTTAAGCATTTGGTCGTTAAAATCCACCACTTACGGAAATAGACCTCCTCAGTTTATTCATATCATAATACCTTTATTAATTAAAAAGATTTAGTATTTTAGGAAAATTTTGTATTATGTAATATTATGTAACGACCGACTTGGTGTAATGGTTAAGAAGTTGGCTACTACACCAGATGTCGCGGGTTCGATCCCCGCACAGTACAAACTTTTGTGTGCATGAACATGTCTGTTTGTACTGGTCTGGGTGTCTCCTATGTATAATAAGTATGTATTTACAAAAGAAAATGTATTTAAGTATGTTTATCCGTTGTCTAGTATCTCATAACACAAGCTTTAATTAGCTTACTTTGGGGCTAGATGGCGCTGTGTGGAATAATGTCCAGGGATATTTATTTATTTATTTTGACGTGACAACGTCTTAAATTAGGTTGCGGCTGGGAGTCACTTATGAAAAAGTGTAACGCTCGGTAACGTTACGATGAGTCACCGAACGAGAGAGAGGCCCGCCGAATGCCTTGCGTCTCTCTCCCACTCAACTATGATCGGTCTGCCGCAATTCTTATTTTCATTCAATTCCTTGTTCCTATTGTGCAATTTAATTATATTCATATCAATAAATATTCTACCGAGAAAAAGACGTTGTCACGTAAAATCTTCGCCCGTAAAACCGACTTTACAGGCAACCATTTTTTTTATTATTATTATTTATTTACACCTTGAAACTTTTGACATGTTTCAGCCCTGAATTTGAGATGATACTAGATTATATTGCCCTATACAAGATAAGTTGTTTATCTCAAATTGACCGGTTTATAAGTGGTCGCTGGCGGGTAGCGGTGAAAGTATCGAATAATCGATCGTATGCATTTCGTGCGATGCATCGTTGCATCATGATTTATTGTGCTCGCCTGTACTTCGTGTTGGCATTGACGGATAGTGCGGCTACTGTGCAGGGACTATGACATTGAACAAAAATGCTATCTGCTAAGTGAGATATAGCATCACTATTATCTTGTTGGAATAAGCTTAATGTAAAAGCTCCACTTTTCTCATACTTTCTTGCCGCATGTCAACTATTTATGTAATGTACTCGTATTTACGAGTATGTTGGCTCCAATTGTTAGAATTGGATCTACCTAGAAGAAGCTTTTGTTCAGGAGACCATTGCATGTAGTGCAGGCAGCATCTTTGATTGTTTACATTTTTAGATACAGATTTAAAACAATACGACGGTTTTTTCGTACCTGTGGTACATAAATATAAAAAAATACCACCTAATTTTCGTCTGGGTTGCCGCCAATACAAGAACCTTTTCGGGCCCAACTTTCCCAGTCAAATACCAACAAGCAAGCTAACTCGGGTTGAAAAGCCCTTCCTGAACGGGCATGACTGGTAACAGACTTTGCACATTCTGAACATACACCAAAAAATGTCTGATTGTATGTGCATCGCAATAAATTAATCTGGGAGAGAAGCCAAACATTGGGCTCGATTTTTATCGCCAGTAAAAATAATGTGTGGCGGCAAAAAATCAAAAACAATAGTACGCAGTATACTTTTGCCTAACTGACTAACGAATGCATCCTTTTGTTTCAGGTAAACCTAAACTTCGTTATTCAGTTCTCTCTCAATCGTCGAAAGGTATTTCTAATAAGGACTCAAACAACAATCATTGGCAACATCATGATTGCCGTCACAAGGAACTTTCAGTAGAGTTTCCAACACTTGCCAAGTCAGCACTGTTTGTGACGCCGCTACTGAGGAGGCACTTATAAATGGTTTCACTGATCGTATCTCACCTAGTCAAGTGTCTTACATTTAAACGGCTTTCATTTAGAGGCTCTTGAGATACTTCCTACTTAGTTTTAGAAGCAGAACAGGATTAACACTTTCGTTACATGACAACTGCGTCCATTTAGGGTAGGAAATAGTTTTGCCTACTTTATTAATCATTAGCTATTTTCTGTTTTTGCTACCATAATATCTTGCAAAATAAAGTGAAGTAGATGTCCTGTATTTGATTTCTCGTGCTTTTGAGTTTTATATATTACACTCTTGTAAGCCGTAAAATGAAAACTTTTATTCACAAAAGTTTGTGTAAATAAACTCAATGAAACGAACGAATCGATATACTTATGACGCTCAATGAAATTCAAATCACATTCAATCACGGTGGTCATAAACTGCAGTTCCGAGAAAACGGTGTCTGTCGGTCCGTCAGAGTCAATTGAACCAGACATCGCCGTATCGACACGGTGACAGCTACCATAGGCTGGATAACGTTGCAGAGGTGTCACTGTGAAGATTAATAATAGTTTTGTACATCAGAGGCCCTAGCCAAGAGTAACACGCAAATATTGTTTCTTCATGTTAAATTTTAAAATGCTAGGGGACATTCAATGTCATTCTGATTAGACGAATGCTAATGCCATTCCCATACATTCAATGTATTTTACATGAAGAAATGATAATTAGCGTGTCGCTCTTAGCACGTCATCAGGTGATTGTAAATTATTTACTCTTTTAATAAGTTAGAAAAAAAATTGCTGACCTGAAAAAAACTGTTCACTGTTGGAAAAAATGTTAGTATGACAGCAATTAGCAGTTTTTTTAAAAACGAAAAGCAATTGACAACTGAACATAAAATCCATTTAGGTTTTTCAACAAGGAGTGCAATATCGATATTTAATTATCTGTTACATATCTTTACTTAAAACTTTCAGTAGTAAACGTGTTAATAAATCGCTAATCCAGACACAAACCTAATAGTACCAAGCCAGTAATTACTTTACTGAACCAACAACCAAAATTACACGAATTAAAAATCGTGAAAAAACGTTTGCAGTAATCAAATAATTACCGATTTATTAATATCGTAACACAGCTCGGCCGGATGGATTTTGTTACCAGCCTTTGCAGCTAAGTTACAAACAAAGCTGTTTCTTACCTAACGCGACGCTGATGCTCAAACTTTGCCATGCTCGTAGCTCTGTGACGTAGCCGCCGAGCGACCTAACGTGATAGGCATAAAACAAAACTGTCAATGGCTTCCCCACTGCATACTAATCAGGTGAAATTGGCCGTTGATAAAAAACACTATGGTGAACAGGATATAGACACCAGAAGGTTCTGGTTAATATTAACATTGATGTTTTATTTCTAACAAAGGTTTAATAGTAGCTTAAAACAAGATAATCACGAGACAAAAAACCTTTTTGGGCTGGATTTCCCTATTAGGAAAATCTAACTTAAATTGTAATGAGTAACCCGTGGTTTTTACCATGCAGAATTAACATTCAACGTACCTTTAATCTCCAATTTTAGAATTTTTTTTCAGCTTAAGTGCATCATCAACGATCATGAATCCAAAAGTAAGAGATATCTTTTTTTATATTCATAGAATACAAACCATCGTACTTCTTCTCTACAATATTTTTTATTGTTTTTAGATCATCCATGTCGTCAGTCAGCCTAATTTATTGACCAACAATTGTATTCTAAACCCAATCGCTCTGGGTCTCAATAAATTCCCGCCCACTTTCAAACCTCATGGTTTGTACGAAGGTTAAATTCAGTTGCATTTTAAATCTATTATTTTCAGATCGCGTGGTAAAGTTCATTTAACTAACGATTTATTGAGTTCGAATCAGGATTAACTATCTTAAATTAGTCAACAAATGAGGATATTACGTCCTACACGTGACATTTAGACTATACGTGATAAGTACTAAGTAGGTTCAATCGCGACTACGAGTCTTTGTTTTGTGCACTTAGTGATGAAAAGTTTGGTTTATTAATTTAATCAACACAAACTCGCTATTTTGAAAGAAATAATGACAATAATAATCGTGCTTTTTACTTTTAAAGAAATAACTAAATCACATGAGTAGTCTCTCTCTCAGTCTCTGACATCCATACTCCAAGTTATGCTAAGTGTGGGCTCAGCTGACCATCTTTTTTCATGTTGCCCGTCAAGATGACCTCACTCCCCCTGGTGGAAAGCGGTCGTGAGGTCCAGATCAGACAAGCAGTTATGCAAAAGAATCACTGAGCTGGCCATATTCATCTTGAAGGCCTGCAGAAATGCCTTTTCACGCCCCGTATAAGAGGAAGGTAACACATGTGCTGGAAGAGCGATACTCGTCTGGATGGTACGAAAAAGAAACGAGTCACCGAACCTTTTAGTTCGGGCCAACAAATTCTGAATTGTGTGTGGATGATGCTGTAGCCTAGCACGCGTGGTACACACGGGAGTAGAAAAGTGAGGGTGGAATAAGCTGGAATAATTCATCAGACAATTACCTATTGTGAGAGCGATAGAGAACACTTAGCCTGACAATGTCTCTACGCAATTGGAGAGGCTCAAGGGTCGTAGATACTTCTGGGTTTCCGATAAAACGATGATGACTCAAATAGTTATTGTTCAAATTCTTTAGTAACAATGAATAAATATTTGCTCTATTGCAAGCGAATAGTTTGCGTCCGATGATTGAAGCCTTTGCCCAGTAGTTGGAATACGAATTTACTACTTGATACTACTTTAATACGTCACTCTTACTAATGGTCTAATTATGAACCAGCTCGATATTTTCCCATGCTCGACTGCCCACTCATCAGAATGCAATTCGCATCATGTGTCTTATACATGCGTAGATACATTCCACACGTGAGTCCACACTAGGTAAGATGTTTCGAGAGAAGGTCTTGGCTGCATTTCTATTTCAAGGGTATTCCAGGAGTTTTCTATTTGAAACATTGAAGTAGACAAAAAAACAGTTGTTTAAAAGGATGTCATTGCTAAAATTTGGAAAGAATCTGAATATTGATATATTGTTGTGATCACTTATTTTGGTGTTAATACAAGTGCGATTTTTTAAAACATATTTCAGATCTCTCTGAAGTATTTTATCTTTGTTGTGGAGTGACACCTGCAACGCATAAGTCAATTTATAAAAATCTGTCTGGAACTTTAGCTCTCAGAACGAAGGATCAAAATCTTTGATGATTTTCAATAATTTGTGATAACTCCGTTCAACTTTTATCGTTATGTTCTCATTATTATGCTTTGTAAGTAAAAAGCGTATTACAGTTATTGATTAGCTAGACCAGCTTACGACGGTAATATGAGTTACACGTGCTATAGAACCAATATAATAAATATGTATATAAAACAGATCCTGCTGACAATCCCTGTGATATTTCGTCCAAATATGGGCAATACTTGTCATATTTTTATAGTGATCACTTGTTTAATGACTTAATAATTCTATGAAGGATGGTATAATGTCACGTGATTAGTTAACTTTTCCTATTAGTTATTATATGTCACCACAGTCTTACATGTCACTAAGATCATGCTAAGTTTCCCGGATGCAATATTTAGTAGATACAGGAAAATGTGTATATTCCATTGCTTGAAAAACGTCCACTGGTTGAATGATTGTTGTTTTCTGCCCTTAAAAAAAAGATGAATCAAAACTTGTGGTTGGGTTCTGATACCATAGATGAAAAGTGGGCTTCTGAATGTTCACCATAACGGCTACAGTAACCTGCCTCTGACTAACCTGTTTTGCATATAGTTGTGATGATATATGTTATGAATCAAAACATAAACTGTTAATTGGCCAGTATTAACTAAGGCTGCCATGGTGATAACAGGACAAACAATATTTTTGCATGTCAAATATTAATTAATAATTATCACTGAATTTACTTCCAATACTAAATCGAAGCCAATAAGCCAAGAACAACCATCGACACCAAGTATCTTTTTTATTAGACACAACAATATTACCGCTGCGTCCCTATTCCCGCACCTGTTCGTAACTCCACGCATCTCCTAGGAATTCCAATGTGGGTTAGAAGAGTCCAAAACAACAGTTAGACGCACAGACATAAATAAAATTAAAATAGTTAACGCGAGTCTACGTAGTTAGCAGGACGAAAATGTATGTCATGTTTTAATTATGCTTACTTAACATTGTGGGAACTACATTAAAATTTATTGAGGAATGGCGAAATTGCCGTCCTGGTGAACGGAACACTCAAAAGCCTACTTTTTACCAATGGTATTGGAACCCAACGTGTTAGGTGGTGAGCCTTCCGCCGTTATTCGGGTTGATTTGTTTTTTTATCGATTCCATCACAGATTTTGGTTCTGGCGATTTCCGAGTTGGGGTGCTTTAGCCCTAGGTCACAACGCTTTTGCGATGTCTCTTCACATTTATGTCTGTGTTCAGACGGTTATGCCTGCGCGTACGCATCTATTGATCCCGCGATTAGTATTCACAGGCTGTTCGACTAATAACGGTGCGGAACAATTGTGGCGGTCAAGTGGCGACACTATTGTTGTGCGTGTGAATATGGCCGCGTTATGTAAGGATGGTGACCCGAAGACGTAAGAGTTTAAACTCATGCGCAGAGTCGAACGAGAATCGAGGCTGGTGATGCATGAAATGTGAGACCAAATCACGTGTGTATAATCTTAAAATCCAGAAGTTAAATAGTACTTCCTCTTCTAGGCAAAACAAATGGCAAAATGAATTATGTAATCAAAAAGCTAGGGATCTAATCATCAATCACCTTACTTCTTACTTAGGAGTAGAATTATTCGATGTTTTATTATTATTGTATGTCATCATCATCATCATCCGTGCGGTCTATCCCGGTTGTGAACCCACACTGGTGTGTGAGATCCCAGGGTCCGCCTTTCTTATTTTCTTGGCCCACTTCTTGCGGTCTTGTGCATCCTCAGTGGTGAGTCTGTTGGCACGCATGTCCCCCTTGACGACGTCGAGCCACCGCTTCTTGGGTCGACCTCTTCTTCCGGTACCTTCTACGGTATGTGTTATATGGAATAACATAAAATTATATATAAATTGTAGCCCATGTGTTATTCTAATGTATAAGCTGTATTACTGTAGAGTTTCATCCAAATCCGTCCAGTAGTTTTTGCGTAAAAGAGTAACAAACAAACATATATACATCCTCATAAACTTTCGCATTCATAATATTAGTAAGATGTAGGTTTACGAGATCTTAAATATAGAACACCACAGGGGCAAAAATATTATTGAGTACCATCTCTCTCACAAGTAGTCCTACATAGGATTAAGTAAAAAACAGTAAAAAGTTAACATTAAAATCGATTTTCAAAAACAATGATCAACGTGACTTCCTTTCAACTGCATTACCCATTGTCAATTGCAATCAATCGTAAATTCGAGGAAATGAAAAAACACAAGCTTTGTCGTGTGAGACGCGTAAATCAGTATTTTATACTGTACGGAACAATACAGTCGATATATTAAAATAATCTATTTGATGACAAGAGTTTCTTGTAGAGTTACGACAGATTATACTGTTAATATTTCACAATCTATACTAACATTATGAAGAGGAAAGATTTGACTGGTTGTTTGTTTGTTTGAGATGAATAGGCCCCGAAAAGTATAGTAGAGCTACATCATATCATAATCGAGTGTTGAAGGCATTTTTTTTTAGCTAAATTTTGACGAGAGAAACATTCTACGAAAGCGAAGCAGGGTCAAAGTTTATTGTATACAACAAATACCACGCATGAAACCACAGAATGTAAGTAACATTTCAGATAAAATCAAAGACAGAATATATGTTTTTGCCAACATAGTAGTAAGTAATTAGCCTTTAAACTGACCCACTGCTGGGCAAAGGCCTCCATCATTGAAATCAAGTCATCGCTACAATGGATGGGTATTGACTTAATCACCACGCTTGCCAAATGCGGGTTGGTGATCACAAACACATAGGTATTATCAAAATTTTAAATAAGGTTCATGCTGTGGAAATTTTACAATGCGTCAGCTATTTATTGACACTAAGGAGGTTAGTTACAACAATCTAGACTTTCATAAAACTGTTTACCCGTGCGAAACACAATGTTAAGCATCATCATTGAATAATCGAATAATTTATTGTTTATTTTGATTTCATTACGTCACTACAAATTGAACCGCGTCGTCTGAAGTTGTCTGCTTGAAAATAAGATGATTCTGTCCTTCTTTTGCGATACCCTTGAGTGAATAGACGCCGGAATTAATGTAAACACACCTTAATTTATCAGAACGCATAATGTGAAAGATTGTACATTTATAAAACTTCCGAGAACTATAGTTGTGTGTGTAAAGTATTATTCAGGCATCTTTTTCTAGATATTTTATTTATTGTCAACTTTGTGATCTCAGTTCTTGGTTTTGGTTAAAGCTTCGTCGTAAGTTAGCTTCTACAGCAGACCTTTTTAAAAACTGTGAAGCAAGTCAGTAGATATCTTGAAGCTGCGAATAATCATGATGTAACATTTTCAAACGTTAGGTTTCTAGAGTTTATTGACATTAGGTTAAAAGAACTAACCAACAAATTTTAATCAGATACTTAAAAAAAACAGCTAAAAGAAAACTTTGCATAAAATAGTTTTTTTAAGTCAATTAGAAACCAATGAGTGTGAAGGCGACCAACAAGAAAAAGCCTAATATTACGACCGGCTGCGTAAGAGTCGCTCTCTTTCGTTTTTCCATTCTAAAAGATTTCATTCGATTCTGATATCTCTGGTATTATTGTATTCACTTTAATTTTATTTATTTTATTTATTTGCATACATATTTATTAGGCGAACATTGGTGACCATTTCAGTAGATACTAACTTTCAAATATAGGTATATATAATAGAAATAGACCTCACAGCTGTCTGGCTTACATACATTACATACTTACAAAGATTACACAACTCCTTTTTGTGAGCTTGCGAAATCATAAAGCGAATCACTTATTATACATAGTTTATCATTGTTTGTATAGTAGTCTGTCTCATTTTATTACCTGAGAGCAAAAACTAAATGTGCAAAAAGTATATCAATATGTTTACATTTTTGTACTTAGGTATAAACCTTAGGTTAAAACATTACGCTTAATTTGGTGCTCGTGCGGTACAAATAAATCACAAAAATCAACGCTTACTTCAAGAAACTTCACCACATAACATACCATCCCTGGCTCTTCATAAACTCCCTAGCCACCCTCCGCTATAAACCTTTCTAAGGCTTCAGATCCTATGGACAATCTCAGAGGTTCTCAAGTTTAAGGCTGCCGCTCCAGGCTCTATCGGAGACGTGCATCGGGTGTACGCGTTAAATCTGAATAACAGACACTTCCTTGTTTTAAATTAGGCCTTACGTTTCGAGGAAAGAGCGTGTTTCACTACAAATATGCTTCAAGAAGATTAAGCATACAAAACAATTTTGGTCGTAACTCAAAGCTGTAAGATTGGAAACTGCACAAATCGCTCAGCGCCTAGCTCTTTAGAAAGCATTGCTAAGCTCAAACTAGGTGACTTCGAGGCTTAAATTACTTATACTATTGGGTCTTTTGCATAAAGTTACAAGAAAATCAGCTTTTTACTAGTCAAAAAAGGGTATGTATTATCAGAAAAAATAAATGAAACGACAGATTGACCCTTAGAGCACAATAACCTCGATTTTCACTGTCAAAAAATAACAACATCAAAGCTGTCACTGATTTTATTTCGTATTGTTAAGAAACGCCGTAAGTTACTTTGTATGAATTTGAATACCTTTTGCGTTTTGTAATGCATAAAATCACTTAATTGGCAGACTGTTTTGATCTCCTGTGAAGGATGTTTCGATTAGCAAAGTCATCGGTTCAAGTTCAATAATCGCCTGCTGAATAATGATGTGATATTCTAAGAAACCGCAACGCAGCTACTAAAGGTGCTGCTAGCTGGACATTTTGACAGCTACTGTCAAGTAGCCATGCCACACTTTGACGTGACGAGCTTCAGCTGCTCTGCTCAGCTGAATAACAAGAGGCTGTCAAATGGCTGTGCCAACGTCGATTTTTACGTGAGAATGAATAGGTAGACGATCATTCGAAAACCAAATAATGATTATTGACTGAAACTTTAAATATACTGTCCAGCATCACTATTTACTCCACCCGGGTAGGTAGGGTTTTCGCAGCTGGAACTACGGGTCTGGCTGTTAGGATCAGGGTACCACGGGTGTTGGGATCCCAGCCCTGCCTTTCTTAAGGCGGGCCCTAACTTGGAGTTGGATTCGTGGTGGCATGTGGTTAGTTGCAGAGGTGGGGCATGTTCGTCTGCTCGGTAGTGTATACCGAGCGCTCCTTCTCGCGCGCAACGAGTATCTAAATTCACTGGTCTAGGGCGTTGGGCCGCTAAATGTTTAGATGCGGGGTTACCCTTAAAAAAAGTAAAAAAATCATTTATTCATTTAAGGTTGTACAAAGCACTTATGACATATGACACTTATAGCGGCTTGCTGCTCCTCCGGTACTTGCCTGGATAGCAAGGAGATGAGTGTACGCTAGATTGCCTATCCAGCCACCCGGCTGCAGCTAAGGGTAGATGTACGGCAGTGCATCGAGATGTGAGCGTGCTATACAGCTCCGGCACCATTCTGGAGAAATGGTAGTTGGCTTCTCTGACGTCCCCAGCGGGGATTGAAGCCGCTGGCGTTCTTTGGGATGCGCGTGGTGAGCGACTATAGCTGCTCCAGTACCATTCTGGATAAATGGGAGTGGGTAATGCCACGGGCTACTCGCCAATGAGTACCATAATGTCTAATGCATTGTGCATTATGCTTTGTGGCGGCAGGACCTATCGTAGATTGTCCCTGGTACACTTCACGGTGTGCTAGGAATAGTTTGCCTTTATGCATAACCGTGAGGTTGGTCGAGGGGGGGGGGGCACTATAATAAATGTCTGTAGATTGGAAAGGGTCTTGTCCAGCATCACTTAATTACTATGCCGTCGACTTTGCTTATCTTTTCTTTGGACACTGGACAAGGTTTGTCCAGTGTCTCAAAAAATCAAGGTCTCTGCTTCGTTCACTTCTAATATTGCACTACCGAGCTTGTAGTGCGTGTCTACTGTTTAATTAAAACGCGTGTTTTGTTAACGAAACAATCCATCTCTAATACAACTCATCATTTTCATTATTGCCTCAATGTTTTAATATAATTACAAATAAAACCGCCGTTTAATTAACAGAAACATGTGCTTGCGACACCGCTGTTTCGACAGCTACTTCAATCTTGCCTCTCTTTTCACTTACTGGTGTATTCTTCGAGGTAGAGCGGGACGATCGACAATTACAATGCAATAAGCCCCTAACGACTTTATTAAGGCTAAAACCTGAAATTTTTATGATAATTAGATTGCAAGACTGTTCAGATTCATGCTAGTCGCCAATGTTAGTGGTCAGTGAGTGGTCGTGTGTGTATTGTGAAGGTTAAGTGTGGTGATCATGGATTTGCGAAACCACAGGCTGTTCAGCAAGTTTGGGAAGAAGCCGCGGCTGTCCCGGTCGTCGTCCATGTCTGTGCCGAGGTAACTGTCATATGACAGCAAGGTCGTATTCAAGGATGAAGGATAACCCTCAGATGTAAACATTTCGCGCAGTGATTGCCTGTAGAAATTCTAACAAACTAATGCAATGATAAAGCGTTACCCTCTAATGGATAAAAACGCAATTTACACTTTATATCTACTCATTTAACACTGCTCTGTCACTTTCTAGCATATGTTGACAGTACTAATTAAAGAGACAAAGCAGTACAGTCAAAATCATAAATAACTAAACGGTTTCAATTGTCTTCAAAAATGAACAAAACATTAATCCACAAATCTCTGTACGGGGGAGTTCGTTTAGACTCTTTGTTGACTCGTGTAGATATTTGTGGCTAAAGATTTGCTCAGATGTTTTTGAAGCCTATAAATTTTACATATATTTATGCTTTTAACTTACATTAGTTACGAGTAGGTACCTATGTAATTATGAGCTATGAATACGGGTAAGTAGTGTTGTAGTAGTAGCCATGAGATGTCCTTGAGATATTATTAAAATAATTAAAATTAATAATGAAAAGCTTGCAGTATCAGTGCCAATTTTTATGCAAAAAACTACTATTGTGTTTGACAGGAAGTTCATTCAAAACCTTCACATATTTCGGTAAATTTTGCTAGATAATTAACTTTTCAATGTCAAATGTTATAAAACCTAATAATTCGATTAGAAATACATTAGGAAGTTTACTGATATGTTATATGTTTGTTTAGCATCGTCAATGAGTATCATTATATCATCATTGGATATTCTTTATTTGTGCCGCAAACAATAGATTAATTACTTTTGAATTATATGTTGATAATGTCGACCTTCGTTGACCGTATCTGGTTTTAAAATTATATTGAATATATATATTTTTTAAAATTGTACGTATAACTGACGAAGGCATACAACCTGACTGGCCAGTCAGTGCAACGGTGATTCTGGATGCTAAACCGGGAGCCGTGAGTTCGATTTCTACCTAGGACAGCAACAATTGCAGCAAACACTTTTGTTTCTTCTCTGTCTAATTGTATGTAAAGAGTGTTTTCAAGCTCTGCTTAGTTTGGGGTTGAATTATCTTGATACAACAGTCGTTCTAACATTTATATTCTAGATAAGGCACTTCTTTATCATTGTAACACTATTTTAATGATACCGGCAACGCCATTAATGGCTAGACAATCATCTCGTTAGATAAAAAAAATGTTCTCACATGTTAATCAATAAATTAATTTACCCATATTTTCTACGTTAGTGTACATTTATCATTCTAACGTAAGAATAGTGTATTCTTGTTCGATTTTGAGTTTTATGCCATTGATGTTAAGAGTCTAATGAGTATTCAAATGCTCCGACGTTGGCCCATTAGGCGAATGACATGTTTATCTTAATGCTGATGCGGCATTTAATTGTTTAACTACTGTCCAAACGGCCATAGGTCAAGTATATACGCTTCAAAAGTTGGTGTTTATACCAAAGCTATAAAGGTCATTTTCCAACTGCTTATGTCTACGCTTGACCGTACGAGTCAATTACATACAAACGTGACAACGCTCAGCTTCTGTAGCTATGAGTATTTACCATAGAATCAATCATGGCTACATAATCATCATCACCATCATCCGTGCGGTCTATCCCGGTTGTGAACCCACACTGGTGTGTGGAGTCCCAGGGTCCGCCTTTCTTATTTTCTTGGCCCACTTCGCGCGGTCTTGTGCATCCTCAGTGGTGAGTTTTTTGTAATCATGGCTACACGTTAATGCAAATAATTGCTCTCTTTATCGTAATATTTTCATTAATTCGCAAGATATTCTCTAGCAACTAGACCGCCTCTGATCTCCTCCAAGTTATTTGTTACATAAAAGTTACCTAATGTCGGCCAATGACTTGCTTTCGCTACTAAATTATGAATGAGACAAAATTCTGCTTTTTAGACGAAATTGTGATATAATGGGCGGAAAGAAAAATGTTAATAATTCACTTTTGTTAGGCATTAAAATTATGTAACACCTAATAATTTTAAAAGGCACTAGATAAGTATGCGTGAAAAGTCGTGTTTTATTACACTTGTATAATGTGCGCCCATTCGCCCTTATTCGGGGATTCGCGGGATTCAATGTAATTACTTACGTATATGCAAATAATTGAGTTACCGGCTTGACTTAAGCAGCCATATAGTGGCTAACTGGAAAACATCACCTTTATTTATTAAATAAACAATGAATTATACACGCAACTGTCTGTCAGTTCTCACGCCGCAATCCCAGGGGCGGACTAGCAACTGTTGATAATGCCATTTTTGGCCGAGCCCAACTTATGGAAGTATAATTGTCGGTGACGAGAACTGCCTGCGATTGCCAGTCGCACCGCTGTGGTGCCATATTTGGACGTACACAGAGGCTGGAGGAAGTTAGACCTAGTTTCAGAGATTAAACTGGTCCATTTATCAGAAATGCACGGTTATGCATATCCTGTACCTGATTGTTGGTGAATTTTAACGATATATTGCGAAAAATACTTTACAGGTTACTGAATTATTAAGTAGATTTTGTAATAAATTTAACTATTTATCATAGAATACATTGTCAATAGAAGCTGCGAAAAAAATTGAAAAATTTGTCGTCCCGTACATTTTAATCAGGAAATTAACTCTAAATAATTAACAAATTATCACGATAATCTCGGAGATGGTACTATATGGTTTGTTGATGGTTCTCATTTTAAGTGTGTTCTATGAAAGATTTCGCCGACAGATCCAGGTCAAAAGGATAGCATTCAAAATATTAAATTTTCAAAGCACGAAATACGATCAGATTTTAACGGCAGATAGCAATTTTATTTCACCACACGTAGCCTCGTCACGTGGCCACAGAGCAAAATAATATGCAGTAACCTTTCAACCTTGTTTGCGATAATATACGAGGTAAATGTTTCTAAGGCCCTGTTCGTGATATACGCGCGATCGACGCGCGTTTCTTTATATATCGATGGTTATAATACATAATCAACAAACTAGCTTACTTCTCAGCGATCGATGTATTACGAAACGCGCGTCGATCGCGCGTATATCTGAACAGGGCCCAAATGACAAACTCCTAAACAGAAAGATTTCTTTTATTAACAAAAGCGAATCTGAAAGAGAGTGTCAAAACAGGGTTTTCCTATTTTTTTAACTAGAAAATATATTTATTGTCAACTCTATCTGATCACCATTTGATTTAATTGTAATTTTGTAGGTGTGTAAAGTCATTTAGAGAATTAAACCTGAAAATAATTCTGCACTGTCAGTAATTATTTCATGCTTGCTCGTCGGTTATGGTTTCTCATAACCTTTCACCTTTTTCATTGGCTTTTTCTTTTGATTTGTTTTGGTTAGCATGTTTTTCATAGATTTTATTTTTAATTGTAACGTATTTAATGAATATGCTGCGGACAAACCTGACAAGGTATGGATGGAAATATTATTTAAAATGTAAAGTTCTTGTTTTGACTAGTACACCTTGATTAACTTAGTCTGTGTAACCTCTACTACACGAGTAGCGGGTCTTGCCCACTGGCCACATAACTCAGCTCCTTGACATCTTTTTGCACCGGCGCACATTCACAGGTGTCAGATATCAGATAGAAATATTTTGAGAACGATTTAAGAGACGTTAACTTCGACCCCTTTGTAGAATTGGTGATTTAACGCCGCCGTTAAAAACTGAATTCAAGAAAACTATTTAATTTTACTATAGATTTGTTTCCTATAGGAAATAAAGTACAATGCATCATAATAAATAGGTACATAATATGTAAAAGACACTAGTTTTTTATGTCTTTGTAATTAGACAAAGATGATCCGGCGCGTGCGCGCGTTGATTTCAAGGTGACTTGCCAAGATGTTAAGATGGCGTAAAAGCTAGGACACATGATTTTAGGTGTGGCAATTAAGGCATCGAAATGACACTAGAACTCGCCTTATACCGTATGAGAAATGATCTTGAATGTCATTTTCTACGTTTTGAAGTTTTATACATGTTAAAATATATTAGCGTCTTGCTAGAGACCCTCTCATAATATCCTGAATTTCGGATATCTATTGAAAAATGCTCATTTGGCCCTGACTTGGGACACCAACTCTTAAAGTAGACGAAACTATCACATTGAGATTTCAGTGGATACAGGCCACCTGATAGTCTAACATATACGCCTGTTCAGATAGCTTGGTGCCTGCTAATGATAATGTGATGGAACATCCGACGCCTATCCGATTTGCTTGGAGATAATATCCTTCTGTTAGCCAATTGCCGTGCTTTACGCCTACATTAGCAAGCGACCTTTTACGAAACCGGTGTAGGTGGCTCTTTACGTTTAGAATCATAATAACCACAGCTGGAGTTTTGTTATTCATATTTCATTATAACTGACACCAACTTTGACTAGACTGTAAATGTGAGATGAACATTGCCTTTTGTTACAGGTATTTCTGTTCTAGATTATTCGACTATCAAAACAAAAGTAAATAGGACAAATAAGCGTGAACTTTATCACCAATTACATACCTTACATCGATTTTTGTGGCAGGAAATTGTAATTATGCAAACAAAAGCTATGCAGTATGCACATGCATTTCTTGATAGTGATAAGGCTGAAAGTTTATTTATGTGTTTAAACTTAAAAATAGCGAACAAGTGCTTTTTGAAAATTCTGTTCTTTAGAGATTAATTGAACAATACGCTTTAAGAATAAAGTCACATTTATGTCTGGTTTGTCCGAACCTTCTTTCACAGTAGTTAAAGTGGTTTTTGTCCTTGCACAGTTTTGTTTCATATATCTTCACAGAATACATATTCTTTAAACAGTTTTTTGAAATTAGTAACCGTTCATAAACTATTAATATAGATTTGAAAAGATATCTTCCTTGAAACATCGACGACCAAAACAAATGTTTATTACTAGCCCTAGAAAGTGGTCTGTCCAAAACTTGACACTAACGTATCTCTCCATAATTCATTTCAAAACAACATTTCTAACAATGCAAGTCCACTTATTCCGAAGCTTTCATCCTACTTGTAAGAGGTCGTACATAACAAACATCGCTTTTGTTTTAATCAGATTATAATTTATAATAATGCTATTGACAAATCATCGGGGTATCAGTGCCGAGGTGATGGGCAGGTGACAGTATACAACTGTTGGTTTCTCTAGCGTTTGGTAACGCCTATGAATGTTGATTTGCATCCGGAAATACATCAGAAGCGAATAAGTTTAATTCGAATATAAATCTAATCGAATTGCAAAAGAAAGAAGAGTACCTGAACAGTGCTTATCTAATAATGATGGCAGTTACAAAAAGGGGCTTAAATTTAACATTTCCTGTGTCAAACAATGACTAAAATGTCTAGAAGTTTTATTAATTTCAATTTAATTGATTGTGCGTTTAAATGTTGAACAAAAATACTGTTTACTTCTGGTGATACAATGTAAAAAAAGAAAGATGTACCTATGTAATTCTTGGATCTATATTTCTAATTTAATGAGAAAGAGAGAGTGTTACAGACACGCTTTCGCACAAGGCGCGACTCGGTTTTATTGTAATTGGGTGCGATCGAAGGTTCTCAAACTGTATCTTCATTTAAAATATAATTTTGGACCTTATGTTTGTTTTCATGCTGTCCTATCAAGTAAAATGATGAATGGTACATATATATCATTTTACTTGATCATTTTGATTGATTAGTATATCATATGTATAGTATATTATGTTTAATATATTTAAGTATTTCTCGCTTCAATTTTTATATATTGCACAGTCCCATTTTTATATATTGCACACAAATTTCAATGTTTCTGTTATACCTTGCGGTTGACTGGTAGAAAATGCCTCTAGGCATTAAGTGCACCAATTGTACTTTATTTGTTTGTGCAATAAAGATAATGTTTATATGACATGACGTATAATTTAGGTGGTTTTGTTGCTTAAAAAGCAATACTTCGTAGTCAAAATTATAATGACAAATTAATTAGGCATACATAAAAATAACACTGGATATATTTTGCACCTTTTAGTCACATGACCCCAAAACAAGCGGTAAGAAGGATGAGATTTTTGGCCATTTTTAATCAATTCTTAATTTTCATTTAATTAGATAATTATTGTGTAAGTAGCACAGAAAACAATATTAAAACGAAAACCTTAATTTATTCTTTTGTGCATTTGCAATGCCAAACACTTTAAGAAACATTGGTTTGTAACTACTCATATTGAAAGCAGATGTGGGTGTAAGCAATCATAGATAGCGCAGACAGATATCTGAACAGGTACCTACAGGAAATACCAGCTTTATTATGAGTAGCAATTCTCAGTAATTTTGCAGAGGTTCATTTTTTACTCCACATTTTAATCCATATTGTAATTCGACTCATCTGCTAAACAAGCGCCAATCAAGCCAAATTTAAATTTATGATTTTAAATCGATTTGACTACTTTTTTGTAATTGTAATTTGAAATATTGTTTAAGTTAGGAAGTAGCGTCATAGTATAAAATGAACCAAATTCGATGTAACCATTTTTACAAAACCTTTGCAAAATGGCTCGGCAGCATAAGCATAATAGTGATTTAGACAGTCTTTTCGAGTATTAGTTGGCAATTTCAAGCTTCTCATCAGAGATTTTCATTTTATTTCTATTAATCTCTTGAATACCATTGCAGGGCAAAAAGATATACAAACATTTCCACTCAATCTTATTGCTGGCCAAAATCTAACACATGAGTGGAAATAACTTGATAGATCGACAGAACATCGTTTATTCTGCGAAGATACTGCTGTATTCTATTATTCAAAGTTTTTGAAATGTGCTTCTTAAGTGATTTTAATACCTGTTTCGATTTATATTCCACTAATATTTTGATTAGCTCCGAATTCAACCTTGCCAAGAAGCGATTTCGAAAAGCCGAATTGCGAAAAACATTTTCTTCAAACATACACGTGTTCAATAAAAATAGAACGTATCCAATCGTCAAAAGGATGGTTTCCTTTCAAAACTATGGCGAAAGGATGCTCACGTACTTGAAACTGCTCAATTTTAATCTGTAATAGTAGTGCATAGAGTTCAAAGTATAATTAAGAAGGTGTATTATCGTCATCTAACGTTGTTCTAGTACAAAATAATAGTGAGACGCTTAGGATCGTACACACGTTTACATTTGACTTGGTAAATAGCTAGAAAGAATGCCATACTTTTCTGAAACCGTTTTTTTACATTTCGTAACGTATTAGTTAAGTCCGCGTGTAACGGTTACAGCGTTTGAACTTGTTTCGTTATGCAGAGTTTCAGTTATTTATTTGTTCGCGTGCGTGATCGTTGTTACAGATGGAAAAACGATCGAACAATATCGGAATCCATTGTTTGCACTGCGAATTAAAACTAAGCATGCAATTCAATAATGTTCAAATATTTTTTCCGTGCAAGAAACATTTACGTTGATTGCTGTTTACCATGTTTTTTACTTTTACGCACACTTAAGCCCAGGTAATCTAGCTAATTACTTAGGTTTGATTTGAATGCACTTTCTTAGAAAGTTAACCAAAGATAACTAGTCAATTTCTATTCCCAATATAATAAACCACAGACAAAAAACAATAATAGTCCTGACCATAACAACATTGCAGTATACAGCTCGGTCCAGGCTGTTAACTCTCTATACAGTTATTTAAAAGAGTTGTAGGGGCCTATTAAAGCGATTGCATCGCCACGTGCTATCCCGGTCTAATAATAGCGTAGGTCGAGGGAAGCCTCGGAAGGGTTACCAGAAGGTTGGCAGTTAAGCGGATAGTCTACATACTAGGAGATACATCAAAATACCAATACATTGGTCATCAATAATCATATCTTTTGCGAGCACAACAAAACAGTTTTAAATCTTTGGCACCAAAATCAACAATTTTAGATTCAAATAGAAGCACGCAAAATGTCCTTTTAGACTAGAAATATTTGGAGGACATTTTAGTAAGTACACAAACAAAAATGAACATGTTTCGTATTAAATTCAAATTCAAATGCCATTTATTTGCAAATACAGGTCTCAAAGGTTCAAACTTTTACAAGTGATCAGCCATATTTTGATGTTTAAGCGTGCAAATTACAATAGAGAAATAATATCAATAAACAAAAATAAAATACTAATTAACCAGTTCATATTTATTTACATACACAAAAAATTACGATTATTATGTCAAAAAAAATGATTAATATGTTACAAATTTAATGGTTAGTAACTAATGATTATATCACAATGTGCTGTCGAGATATTCCCTTAAACTATAGAAAGCGTTTTTAATAACAGGAACTTTAATTTTTTCCTAAAAATGTGACAATTGTTGGTGTCTAGTACATCAGAAGGAAGTTTAAATCAAACAAATAGACAGATTTTTGATATAAACTATTCCTATGAGAAATGATAATTTGCTCATAAATAATATCTTCTACAACTCCGAAGTATGTGTTGCATGTTTATAGTTTATTTATAAGATTATCATCTATGAAATACTTATGATTGGCCATCATCTTTATTGTTTGCGTTTAACAATGCTTCAAATGCAAAACAATTGACCAATACTATACACACTACAAGTGAATAAAAGCTGTCTTCGTATAAACAAACCAAATAGTCCATCAACTCATTAATTTTGGCGATATCCTTTGCCGCTTTTGATAGTAAAGTAATTTTAATCTAACAAAATTCTAAATTTATCCCGATATAATATTTAAATCTGGACGCCCTAACGGGGATGCCTCCACGTACGTGAAAGAAAATAAAAGTATAAACCTGTTCCGTTAAGCGATTCCCGTAATGACTAGCCGTCTAGGGCTAGCTGGGGTTAAGGACGAGCAAACCACTTGAATAGGGGTTGTGCGTGTCGATAATCCTATCGATAAAATACCATTGATCATCAATATGTTATTTTTGTCATAAATATGGAAGTCGTCTATCAGATTGTGTAGTTTTTATTCAAAATGTTTGTTAAGGAATTTAAATGACTGAAATTATTAAACAAAATTGCTTTTACAAATTGTTCCATGCATATGAACAGGCATCATTATCAGATTCATTCAACCTTGAACCAACTTAGACAGAGTTCATTATTACCAAAGTTTTGATTACCTCAAGATTTAGTGTAAATAGAATGTAACAAGAACAGAACATTTCAATAAATATATATACGTATGCTAATAGTTATCTAATAAGCAGACAACAAGCAAAAAACAAATATTTATTGTGGCAATATTTAAACTCTAATCCATTCCGGTTTTTAAAATATCTCGCAAACGATTAATGGTTCGAATAATATGTTGTTAGTTGCTTTTTCTTAATTGTAATTGGGATTCTCATTTCCTTGGCAATTGAAATAATTTTTCACGCAAAATAATGCTCTCACACAAAGATAGAAACTAGAAAATTCGACCTGATCCTAGGCACTCAAGCGGGATCCCTAGGATCAGCTCAAATTTTTCTAGTTACTATCTTTATGTAGAAAATAGTGCATTGTTAAATGCTTAAAATAAAAACTCAGTTAAATGCTCTTAAGTACCTAAAAAGAAGTCAAAAGTCTAAGCTCAAAGTTTATCGCTTTCTGTGCGATAGGCTGTATCAAAATTATTATATTAAAATTAAAAAGACTAAGTTTCGTTTAAACCTGCATAAAGGACTATGGCAAAAAATCTGCCTAATTAAATACAAAATCTTTAGGTCATTAACGCAGACTGCACCCTGACAAATGGTGCCTGACAAAATCAAAATCCAATGGTATCGCACAATTGGTCATCGCAGAAGATGGAACGATCATTTCAATGAGAGGCTGAGAGCAAGACGTCTAAGACAAGTGGTAAGCAAAAGGAATTTTAAGGTTAAAAAAATATTCTCAAGTTTCTATCGATTGTCGTTCCGTTCCTGCTTATCGACTCTGGGTGAGCCCTATCGCTCACCTCTCGATATAGGTCAGTGTGCCTCTCAAACAGGTCCTGTGACCAGTTCATATTTATGAGATTATAATTTTAATCTTTTATGAGCCTAATCTATAAATACTAATTATATAAATGTACCACCTAGATTAGTGTTTATAAATACGTGTGTGTAAATTGGTGAACAATTGATGTGGCGTTTAGGAAGGTATTCAAGCAGACATTTAAATGAGAATAACTTTGCATCTATCGATTCTCTTTCATAAATCTCTGCCTTCAAGATTGATTTTCAAATCACGGATCTATGAAAACACGGACACATTAACACTAATGGCATTTACCTAAACTAATTAACTTAATTTGAGTTTAGGTAATGCATACAAGGAACTTGCCGTAGCTCAACAGAATTTTAACAAAGACCTTAATTAATTGTCATTGTCATGTAAAAACTTGCTAATTAAAGATGAATACACATTATTGCGGTTTGCAAACCTGACCTTGTCTTGTGGACAAATGGCGTAAGCGGTAGCTTAGCACTAGCGATATTCGTAACGGTAAAAAGTTTTGCGAATATTCAAGGACTTCACACCATTCTGAATCCGGCACAGGTACATTTCACCAGGCAGGTGAGACAACTCTGTTTGTGATTATATAAATATTTAGGAAAGCGTACACCGAGATCATCTGAACCTAGTCAGACAAGACAACAACAACTGTTCGTTACTTAACTTCTTTCCTGGGTGGGGACCAAAACCCTCTGCCTTAGACGCAATAAGCAGGACCTTTACCCATTACGCCTACGATTCAGTCGAGATCGCTTTCTGATTTTGGCATTTGGCAACTGTTTTAGCCACATTCTAAGGATATTTTCATCAGCTTCTTCCTACCTATCCGCCAGTCACTGGCGTGTTCTCCATTCTCCATTTTCAACCGACTTCAAAAAAAAGGAGGAGGTTCTCAATTCGACTGTATGTTTTTTTTTATGTTTGTTACCTCATAACTTTCGACTGGGTGAACCGATTTTGATCATTCTTTTTTTATTTGATAGCTGGTGCTTTCTGAATGGTCCCATTTTTTGGTCTAGTTCTGACAGTGGCATCCATGAGAAAACCATATAAGTCTTAAATCTAGATAGACAAAATGCGCGACAAATGGACGAATTACTCAATATTACGCCAACCGATTTTGATAATTCTTTATTTATTTGAATGCTGATGGTGCCCGTGTGGTCCTATTTTAATTTGGTCCAATTCTGACAGTGGCATCCATGGGAAATCCATGTAAGTCTTAAATCTAGATAAACCATATGCGCGACAAATGGACGAATAACTCAATATTACGCCAACCGATTTTGATAATTCTTTTTTTATTTGAAAGCTGATGCTGCCCGTGTTGTCCCATTTTAATTTGGTCCAGTTCTGACAGTGGCATCCATGGGAAATCCATGTAAGTCTTAAATCTAGATAAACCATATGCGCGACAAATGGACGAATAACTCATTATCACGCCAACCGATTTCGATGCTTCTTTTTTTATTGGAAAGGATATACTTCAAGAGTAGTTTGATGAGTGTTAGGTTCTGATTATGGGATCCATGACAAAGTAACGGAACTCTTCAATTCTTAGGAGCAATTGGACGATTCTTTTTCGATGTATAAAATAAATAAGAACTATTCACTGAAAATCAAGAAATGAACAAAAATTTTAACAAAAAAAAAACCAACTTCAAAAAAAACTATTCCAAAACAAAGAAGTAATTGCGTATTCTTCTAAAACTTATACGATAATATAATGTAGGTACTATTATTGTTATTGTTGGAGTCGGTGTCAGCCAATGTACGTTTGTAACTACCTACATACATACGTAAACGTGATATGTAAGAAATAGGTATATTGCTAAGTATATTGTAGTGTTTCCTTGGCTGACACCGACTCCAACAATAACAATAATAGTACGTACATTATATTATCTTCTAAGTTTTAAAAGAATACGCAATTATCTTTGCTTTTTAGTTCTTTGTTTTGGTTTTTTTTAAGTTGGTTTTTTTTTGTTAAAATTTTTGTTTAATGGTTCTCTTCATGGATAGAGCATTCTAACTCGAAAACCTTGTGGTCCCGAGTTCAGATATGGTAACAACCATAGCTATGTGTACTGTTCATTATTAATTTTGCGACGTAATCTCTGGCGATAGAAAACATCGATAAAAAAATCCACAGCAACCCGGATAGCGGCGAAAGCTCACTGCCTATCACGTTCTGTTACAATATGGTTGGTGAAAAATGGGCTTCTGAGTGCTCTGTTCACCATGACGGCAACAGTCAACTTGCCACTGTCTACACCGTTTGGGAAGTAGTCGTGAGCATTTGTATGTTCTGATGGTTCTTTAGCTTCCAGTCGACTGGCACGCGTCTGACTGCTATGTGCGCGTGCGCCGACCGTGTGCAGTCTATACGTGACGTGCCAATAATGTACAACTTTTTGTGATTTAGAATTACTTACTGATGAAGTGCAGGTGCGTTACAATTATCAAAATTGTTTAAAGTGTTTAGTGGGTTTTTTCTACCTTAGGGAAAATTACAATCTCTTAACTCAGTGTTAAATTATCATACTTAATGGTATTACGTTAAAATTGACAATACGTAGTCATTACAGAGTATTGTTAACAAACCCACAGGTATTATAAGTAAATGTTTTTGGTTTTGCATATTCTAATTGAAAGCATGTTATTATTAGTTAATTCATCTTTAACTGTTCAAATCTCAAAATGTTAACGCTAAGTACAATCTACAAACCAGGTTTATCGATGAAAATGCTGGAAAGTATTCACAAGCCGTTGTTCTTGTCAAAAAAGGCAGCGTCTTAAAAATAATTAAACATGAGAAGGGCCTTATGCAATTTTGCTTGAGACTGAAGTCTTTTCATTGATGATGCATCAGCCAATCTGCTATAGAAAGTCCCCATTTTTGATAACACATTAATAGTTACGTACGCACCTTGCACTATAGCTATCGAGTAGGAGATCTTAGAGCAAAGTTATCGTAATATCAAGCACAGCAGGCAAACAAAGCTATCGCGATCTCCGAACATGCGGTAACAGTGGATAAATCTTTGTAGTGACACACTGTGCCGGCATTACTTGGTTACAGAGACAGATATGCTGAAGCCTCCATAATCGCTTGGGATATAGTTATCGAGCCTTGGTATCGTGGATAAACTTCAGGTGATGCTAGTTTTTATAGGATTCTGTTCACTATTAAGTGATATATGTATGAGTTTACAGCATTGCAACAGTACCTAACAATATGTCAACAAGATGGTGGGTACCACAGTAAAAGTTCATCGTTCTTGTCTTTGGGATAGAGTATGAGATTATGAGTATCATTTATAATTATTTACACCACCAAATAAATTTTTAAAAATCAACACAGGGACATGGAGGTTCCATGTCCCTGTGTTGATTTTTCAAAAGACCTAAATATTTAAATTGCTTTAATGTCAAATAAAAAAGAAAAAAGTAAGCTCCTAATTTTACTTATTTCACAACATCAACAGCTTAAATGTAAAATGGGTAAATGAATATTCAGAATTCCCTGAAAAAAGGCCAAAAGTCACGTAATTAGTCTGTCCCTAAGACAAAATCTCTGATAGTGTATTGGAGCGAGCTAAATCTTCTGTGAAAGTGGCTGACCTACTATGAGGTACAGGCTTGCTTTGTGTGTATAACCGTTCTTCTGGTGTTTAATTAGCAACTTGTGTGATTGATTTGGGAGAAAGTGATGGGTGTAAAGTCCCAAGTTATAGATAAGTAGGCAAGCTTGCGATTCAAAGAACACACGCGTATTATTTATATTGAACAAAGTAACAGCCGAATTAACAGTACGTAAATTATTGTAACTTCATTGCAACCAGTGCTACTCCTATATTATAAGGCCGTAATGTTTTCTCGGTTTTCAAAGTCGAATGTATTTATAATCCCTTGTTGTACGAGCGTAGTATAATAATGGGCAAATTACATCGGATATATTCTTAATGTTTCTGAAAAACAGATTTATTCATACATCAACTTTCATAAGAAAATCGTTACCAGAGAAAACGTTTTAAAGCTTTCCACTTTCCAATAGTTTAAATTAATGGCCTTTGAAATCAATCATGTTGGACCAAACTGTAAATCTTGGAAAATATGTCAAGTGGACGGTAGAAAGGCTTTGAGAGTTGTGAAGTAAGATTCCTATCGTCACATCAGGGAATGCAGAAATTAAATGCAGTAACGTAATTTGCTTCATTAGTAGAAGTTAATAATGTTCAACGAAATAATGAGCCCCATTTTACACTCCGTTGGAGTAAATGAAATCACGTCTTAGTGTATAGATATAAATAAATAAATAAATAAATATCCCTGGACATTATTCCACACAGCGCCATCTAGCCCCAAAGTAAGCTAATTAAAGCTTGTGTTATGGGATACTAGACAACGGATAAACGTACTTAAATACATTTTCTTTTGTAAATACATACTTATTATACATAGGAGACAACCAGACCAGTACAAACGGACATGTTCATGCACACAAATGTTTGTACTGTGCGGGGATCGAACCCGCGACCTCTGGTGTAGTAGCCAACTTCTTAACCATTACACCAAGTCGGTCGTCAAATATAAGCTAGATTTGTGTTTGGAAAATTAGACCACCCGAGCTTTGGAAATGAAAAATGGAATAAAAAGACCTTTGCTCGGTAGTATTTTACATGGATTAGGAACTCATGTCATTCCTACATAATTATGTTTTATTCAAAGTCGAAACAATATCCAAAAAAAATTACCTGTCAATAATCAAAGTCGATAATCCTGGAAAAATAATCAACGATAAATTTTACAGCATACGAGCAAATTAAAGACTTGTATCATAAGTAGTTAAAACAACGCAACAATAAATCATCAAGCGGTAATTGAAACCAGTTTTAACAAAAGTCTCAATCATTAGCCGAGAGCCGCCAAAACTGGCATTTACAACACGCCAAGAGTGGGTAGCTTCTTCATAGCACAAAGGCGGCTTCCTTCCGAGATGCAACAATGTGTGGCATTGGGTTCGACATTGGAACTCGTGGTCCGTATCTAACGATCGTCGGTGGTTCCTCCCATTCATTTGGAGCCTACCACGGTTTGTTTACTTTGGATGTTTGCTAATAACTCTCGTGTTAACAGTTTTACACGAGAGTAATTAGGTTGTGACGTTACTTCAACTTAGACATGTCTTTACTGTTTTAAATAATCATAGAAAATTATTTTGGAAGGGTCGGGTTTACTGTCAATAAATCGAGTACTTGTATGAAGCAGAGATTTTACTTTTTGACGCAAGTTTGCTTCAAAAAGTAACTAGCTTCTATTCTGTACCACTTCTAGACAACCTTGACCATTTAAAACAAATCTTCACTTAAATTTAGAAGTATCAGCTGTGTCACAATTTTTTTCATTTGGGGCGTGGATGCCTTTCTCAACATCTGCTGGATTTTTTAGAATAATTTTTCTTACTGATGAATGCTTCACAATCAATTACAAATTAGCTCATAAGTCTCAAACTTGCAGATATAAAATGGCAGTCCATATTTAACAACCTACGCTCACAATCTCTCCGGATATTTCTCACAACCGAAGCGGATCCCAATTTTGACAAATCATATCCATTAATTTTGAATAGTCTTCTGATGAAGATACTGTAACGGCAGACGAGAACTGCAATTGCTTTCACTGCTCCTATTGTTTCGTTTCATAATACAGTTACGTATTAGTTAATCTGTTGTAGAAAGTTTGACAATTGTATCAGCATCGTTGATAGGATCACTTATTTCTATTGCATGCTTACCTTTGTAAAGGCTTTAAGGTAGTGTCTTCACCTTTTGCTAAAAGCGATTGAAACTTTTATCGGTATATTGATAAAAAAAACGAATGGATACTTTAAATAACGCATCGGTAAATGGGTTAAAATACAAAGCCCAAAGTTAGTAAACTTTGAGCACATTGGCCTGGCTTAGGAATAAAGCCAGTGTTATTCAGGTTAAACACTACTTAACTACATAACCAGATTTTTCAGTGGGGCTACAACTGAATAAGTACATGCACTCATTTACAAGTATGTTAAGTATTTATTGAGATTAGTCACTATCATATAAAACAAATTTGAAAAGTTATGGAATCTTTTCAAATTTGGTATAGCAAAGTCAGAAAAGTGTTAGAAATAAATTTTACATTAAAATGGCGATCATAAATCCTCTTGATCACTTTTGGGCTTAGTATTAATCACCAACATCAAACGTTTTCTGCCAAGCTGCATAGAGAGCCTTCAATAACCTTTATCTCCTCCTTGTTCCAGCTTAGGCCCGTTCGAAACGGTGGCGAGTAGTGAAATGGTGTCTCGACGCCGCATTCTGTCGCGCTCCCGCGACGACCTCACGCAGGCCGCGCAGCTGGAGGAGGAAGAGGATGTGTGGTATCAGAAGGATAAGCTTTATAAGGTAAGGACTATTCAATCATACAGCAACTTCTGGCATTATTGCATTATATACTTTTAGTCAATTATGCTATCCTACCTACTGGTGCTTCAACCATCAGTTTCCGTCACATAAGCTAGAATAGTTGACTTCAGCAACGTTTAAGCTATTTTGAAATTCATTTCTATTCACTATAGGCATACTGTATCGAAATCCCATACCGAAACCTATAGGGTGAACGCATGGTAGAGGTACTGAACTGATTTTGAATTGACTGTCCTCAATTGGTAACTTGAATACTCACTTGTTCAAAATAATTGTGATGAAGAAAACTTTAAAAAATTCTATAATTTTAGTCAGAAGGTAAACGAATTAACGTTATTTTTACATACCATTCAGGTATCTAATAAATGCTTGCTGAAAACTTGCTCAACTAAACTTCAGTTTATTAAAACTTAAGATTTGTTTTCTAATATTTACTAATAATTTTACTACTCACATCAGTAACGAATTTATTACCTTGAATTCATGTACAGTATCCATGTTCTTACTCTCACTCGTTACTATAGCCGGATAGGAAGACCATAAAATTAGCTTAGATCAATGCGTACGAAATGCGATCTTAGCACGTACCGGGAGTAATATTTTACATAATACGTCTGCATTTCACTAAATTTCTCATCACGCACATCGGCAGGTTCGCTAACTTCTGACGTGCATCGCGTGCTGCGCTTGCACCGTGACATAACAATATGTGCTTTCGTGCTTCATCTTACACATTTTCTAATGCTAATCTCAGAAGATATTTTAATAGTCTTACCAATGAAGCAGGGCCCAGATTCGGCTATTTAAAGCCAGTAGAATCATATTTGAATGACTAAATGTCAAAACATGCCATTCAACTACTGTTTTATTGAGATTTCAATAGCAGAATTGACGCCCAGATTGGTATACTTGCTTTAATCAACAGAAATAGGAAATTCAAATATATTAATTGCCGCGCTGTAGCTTACTTAATTTCTAACGCTCACTTCAGATGATGTTTCAAAGGTTCTCTATTTTGTCTAATAAAATTTTTAGTCATAATTTTAGATCTCATAAAGTTTTTTTATCATAATCAACATTTCTCCGAATGATAACTTGCCCGAACTTAACATGTCATAATATCACGTCTCCGAAAATTAAAATCCCTAAATACGATGTGCCCGAAAATTTTATTGCAATCCATAACATTTGAAAAACCTGAAACTTTTTTCATAATAGTCATACGTCACTCTATGCCGACCACTATTCCCGGGATATTTGGATTTTGTGTAAGTATATTCTATAAAAAAACCATAAGAAAATTTATAAGTCTCTGCATCATACAATTGCCTTCGAAAACGCGGCTATGTCTTTTTTCCATATAAAATCGATCAATTTTTTTTAAGTCCCTGCTCCATATTAAATGCCTTCGAAAATTCGGCTATGTCCTGCACCCCCTAACCGAAACAAGACTACGTGAAGTCGGTTTTAAGGCGATTATTTTCTGATAACCTAATTTTCTACAAATGTTTTTAGGATTAACAATTTCATAATAAACTAATGTTATGCAATAAGACAATTCGGACATATTATGTCATGATAAATTAGGGGAACCCATTATTATAGCACTCAACATTATGACAGAAGAGTTTTCGGAGAAAAGATGATTATGTAAAACAACATTTCGAACATTCGAATATCAGTGCAAGTGAAGGTTATAAGAAATGTGTTATGAGAAGTGATTTTCGGACGAAAAAATTCGGAGATGAAAGGGATGCCCTGTTTTTAATTAACAGGTTTTCTCATTCATTCGAAATACTAAATTCACGTTTAGAAAATGTATCTTCTTTGACTCCAAACTGTTTTTTCATTGCTAGAAAGAACCATTTAAGTCTTTTTTTTAACCCGAATTTCTCCTTATAACATTCTTATGGACTTTAATTTGCTCGCTAATGTCACATAACGTTAGTGTAAAGCCTCATTAGTCAGCTTTCTATTACCACTCGAAGTGTATACACTGTCATAGTGCACCTAAGTGAATAAATAAAAATAAATAGAACGACAACACACCTCTTGTCATTACAAGAGCTGTGTAGTTTTTTTTAGACCATTGTCTCGAAGTAGGGTTTAATAACCCTGTGTTACTAGGTACCACACAAGGATATAAGCCAGGGGCGTCTCCCAGCACACACAGAGAGTCAATTCAGAAAAGATCGTTTCCTGAATTGACCTGACCGGGAATCTAACCCGTGATACTACGGAAAAGGAGGCGAGAAAAACCGTGCATCAGCGCACTACGCTAACTGTGTCCTCAATATTTTTTTTACGAATAACTAACCAATAATAATACTAACCTTATTAAGTAAAGTTGAAGAAATATCTGCATCTTTTTTTATTGTTCTACACATGATTGGTTTATTTAGGTACATAAATTAGTTTTTAAATAGTAATATTTACTAATCAAGTAGAAAAAAAACCTTAAATTACCACATCGATTCCCCATCAAGATGCTCGCATGCTAAACTAATCGTGTGCTAATTTTAAGTGTGGCCAAATTATAAGTGTTACGGTAACCATTAAAATCCAAATTGGACTTTCTACACATCAATCATAATGTGCTCGAACCATGATGGCGATGTGGATCAGTTAGCACCAGCGTGCTAACAAAGTGGCTAGTTATACAGAAAATGACACATTTGGTTAGAAAGCGGTTACGGTTGAAACTATTATGTCAAGTTATCTTAGAGAAATCCAGTCGATAATATGCAGTTTTCACAGCAGTTATTTCTCTGGTGTTTTCTGAACAATGTATACGACTAGACTCTCAATTGAATATAATGCTGTCCATTTCAAATTACAATTGAATTTTCAGTAACATTGTTCTATAGGGCATATGCTGTTGATATGCTTAAAATCTTTTCTGGTATCTTGTAACACAAGGATTTCTATCCTAACTTTGAGACCGTGACTATTGGTGTGTTAGCTGGCGTATATTTATATTTACTTATTAATATGTAGCATTGTAAGGGCAGTATCAGGAGTACCCATAATCGACGAGCATGTATGAAAGGATTAATGTGGATGGAAGAAGCGCAAGAGGTGTGTCAGGACCGTAGCAAGTGTAATGATGTGGTCTCTGCCTACCCCGTTGGAAAAAGGCGGGATTGTATGTATTTATTGTAAGGGCTTCATAACTTTGAGTTATGATTTTCAATTTGAATTTACGGACAATCCTATTTATCAGATATTCAAGATCATTCAAACTTTTTGATAAAGATCTACGCCAAGAACTATGACTTTGACGGCTTAATCAAATTGATTAGCGACTCCAACACCGTCTCCCATAGCAGTTCCGCGTATTACGTTTCCCTTTCCTTTGTCTATGGTTACGTTTTTGTAACCGTTTCCGACTGCTAACAGTTATTAAGGACGTGAGAACATGCTGTCTAGCACAAAAGCGTCGCCGGCGCATACTGCGTTACATTTAGCTTCGACGTCTACACCGATAACATCGCTTGTTTGTTTTCCATCGACAGCTGTTTCGCTGCAGTGCGCAAGCTAGCGTCAAATATAACAGCAATGTACTTTACATAATGTGGTATATTGACGCAATTGTGTTTTAGCAGTAGTGCCAATTGTCACGGCTCTCACTTTGTTAGTTATTGACGCCCCCATTTATCTTTTAAGAAAAAATCTGCCGCTATAGTAGTTATTATATCGTCTGTGGTTGATAGTGAAAGTTTGTCTATGATATTCTGTTTGGCGGTTTTGCTTGGTCATAATATTTTATTTTTAAATGAACCTGTGTTTACACAAAGACAGAATCTAGAAAAATTCGACCTGATCCTAGGACTCAATCGGGATTCGAACCCGCAACCTTCCTCTATGTTTGTTGTAAAAATGGTGTGAAACAGCCTTAACTTTTTACAAAAATAATGAATTTGTTTGCTTAGAAATGATACAATTTTCTAACATCAATACTTCGAGTAATAACAGGCTAACAATTGAAATCAAATAACTGCGAGGAGATTCTAACGGTCACTTTCAAAGATGCCTATAATGAGTATAATACTTAGAGGGACCGAGAGAAACTTCTTCTACAAACATAATTTAATGTTTCGGTTCATGGTACAATCACGAGTGTAACTGCATCATGAATGGATCAGATGTCTTCTTAACTGCGTGTGCGCATAAGCATTTTCCTTGTATTATAACGCTGGCGGTTCGTCCGACAAAAACAGCGGAACGAATCCTCAATATGCATCCTGTAAGTCATACGATTTTATCATGGACTCCGTTGTTTTGCTTATTTCGAGGCAACGCTGATGATCACTGTCATTTGTGGTCTTTAAAGTTTACCGTTGGTTGGTCAACGGTCAGTTCGTTCACACTATGCATCTAATGCAAGATTAGAGTAAGGAGTTAGTCATTGCTCTACGTTAAGTCATGTTTGTAATAAGATTAATTGTAAATAAAATATGAGTTTTGTAATTAACGCTCCAACTGTTGAAATATGGAGATTATCTCATTACTAGTATTCATAGGTTCCTACACGACACGATTGGCGTAGTGCGCTGTAGCACGGTTTCTCGCCTCGATTTCCGTAGTGTCCCGGGTTCGATTCCCGGTCGGGCCAATTCAGGAAACGATCTTTTCTGAATTAACTCGGGTCTGGGTGTGCTGGGAGACGCCCCTGGCTTATTTCCTTGTATGGTAACTCGTAACACAGGGATATTAATCCCTACTTCGAGACCATTACAAGAGGTGTGGTGTCTGGCGCATATTTTATTTATTATTATTATTATTAGCTTTATCACTCCCTTACCAACTGTTACCAAATTCTAGATTTCGCAGAATCCTTAATTATGTCTTAACTTTGATGAGCGTAATTTTAACTTTAAGCTGATAATGTAAATACAAATACGTATGTGCTACTAAGGTTAGAAAAAGGATCATTATCAAAATAAATTCTATGTGATCCAATATGGCACCCGACAACACGCCTATGATTGTATCAACAAAAAGTCTGTTATCCGTCTGGTTTGTTGAGGAGGCCCGTTATGCGGCACGTGGTAGACGAATATGAAGGTCAAAAAGTAACAGTCTGACATGCCGAAGCAACAATAGAGCAGTTCTGATAAAGGTTACCAGCAATTATTTTTTTGAAGAATTTCAGCGTCATTCACATTACTAAATATTTTACGACCTACTTTCGCATTTTGGATTGAACATTTCATTATTCAAATAAAGAATTGGTATAATATATGACATACTAGCTTTCCGCCCGCGGCTTTGCCCGCGTGAACTTCATTTTTCTTACCCGCTTTTCTGTTGAAATTTTTCCTGAATTTTCTTTGCTATAAACCTCACGGAGCCTAAGACCTTTCCAACGAGTGCAAAACCGTGGAAATCGGTTTGTGCGTTCTGGAGTTATAGCGTCAGGAAGGAAAACCCGACTTATTTTTATATAATAGATTTGCTATTTAAGCTACATGTTGTCACATACAAGAAAGTGCTCAAAAGCCCTTAACATAGAAGCGAAGTCTCAACAGTGGAACTGTTTTATATGAACCAACGACTATTTTTATTCTAATCAAAAGGAAAAAGTTAGTAAAGTTTTTGCTATTTTCTCCTATTGCAGTTATTGTGAAACTCTATTATGATAATATTATATCCTTTCAATCAGCAATGAAATGTTTGTGCACATTCATAATAGAATTCGTTTCGTATTCGATTTTTATAGGTGATTCTTATTACGAATACACAAACGGGACAACTGTGGTTCGTCGTCGAGTTCGTGACCACACCACAATGGCGTGTGTTACAGCACAGCGATTGACCGGGAAACGGTTAGGTGAACTATTTGACCTTAGCGAAAAATGCAATGTCAAACTGTCTGGCCAATAGTGCAATATTCGTACAGGTATCTGGCTAACCTTAATTAACGAAACTGATTGAATAAAGAACACGCTTTTGTCTTCAGGTTATTTTAACTTTTTAAATGCCACCTTAAATGGTTGCCAAAAACGGATTAGCTGTATTTTAATATTTCTTAAGCACAATACTAAACTACAACATTTAGATGAATAGACACCTAAATTGATTCTATTTTGTACGTTCATTAATTTTCATTTTAATCCAGAATATAATAAGTTAAGTTAAAACAGTTGGTCCCGGCTGACGTCGCAAGATATCAGCCGTAAAGCCTACTCAAAAGCCTAAAAAGGCGGCTTGATAACATCTGACGGTAAGGTTTATCACTGGCCTTACATTCACCTCCCCAATAATCCGCACTGAGCCCGCGTGTTGGAGTATGGCTCGTACCACCTCATAGTTGAGGTGAGGCCTGTGCCCAGCAGTGGGACGTATAAGGTTGTATTTGTTATTGGTTATAATAAGTCTCAGTACCTTCACTATACTGAATAAATTATCAACAATGTTAGAAGTTGCGACTCCCCCTCATTATGGCAGGCAAGTTCAAATAATTCAGAAGCGGGTAAATAAAAATAATTTAACGAGAAATACTTGAATACTTGATACCTATATCCTGAAAATTTACTCAAAGTCGTGAACCCCTTAAATTTAATGAAGAATTGTAAGTGACGGAACAGACCTGAATGGGTGTTTCAGATTTGAATGCCTTAAGAATTTCGGCGGTAAAAGTTTTCTGTTGACATTGAAAAAGATATTTTATTTAAATAACAATTTCGGAAATATCAACTTAAATGTAAGGACATTTAAGTAAATGTCAGTCACGAAATCAAACTGAAGTTAAGCTAAGCGTTTCAGCTTTAATATCAAGGCTTCAAATGCTAGTGCAGAATTAAGAAATAGACTGTAACATTTGTGAAATTTAGTCCGAGGTCGTGGGTTATGTTCCGCATTATTTTTGCGAATAAATAAATTGCAGATGTTGATAAAAAGTCTAAAACAGAAATGCTATACTCGTTTAAGACGTAATCGTTCAATAGTGCAAATTTACTCCCGACACTTAATTACTACAATAATATATTACTAATGTTACTTAAAGAAAAAAAATGTTTGCATTGAATAGGCTTCGAAACTACTGGACCGATTTAAAAATTATTTCCTAATATAAAGCTACACATTAAAAGCGAGTAACAAGGTAGCTCTTGATTCTTTTAAGAATATGATATATAAACGGGAGAATAGTCTTTGCAAGCATAGCAAAGAGGTGAGCGTTTGTGAGTTTGTATGTTTGAGGCAGATAATCTCCGAAACTACGGAACCGATTTCTAAAATTCTTTCACTGTTTATAAGTTACATTTTCCCTGATTGCTACAGGCATGAATTTGTTTTGAAATAATTAGTTTTCATGACATAAAAATTAAGTTCACGCGGGCGAAGCCGCGGGCGGAAGGCTAGTATTGGATAAATATAAAAAATAGCATTTTACAAAATGTCACGTGACGTTTGGCAAATCTGATTTAGCAAAATTTAATTCTGGAGTAAGGTCTGTGTTTCTTTAATTATTTAAACACGTTACCAGGAAGCTGGGTGGGATAGGTTCAATGGATGGTGTTGTTCCCACCATTTTTTTAGTACCGAATACTGAAGGTTTGTACCAGCATTTTTTCATGTTACATACCTAAGCTTTAGGTACAGCACTACGTTCACTTGGAGGTGAATGGACACACTTTCACATATTCGCCTCTAACCCTCTTGACCTCTGCTAACATACAAATATACAAAAACAGACCTGGAAATACACTAACCTACGTTAATATATGCGAATTATACACCTTTGTCCTTATTACGCGACCGGCAGCCGGTCACAGCGCATGTCGCAATCTGATACTTGACACCGCGCAGGCGCAGTTGGGCAACACCCTGTCCACTGCGCTATAAACTTGCTTGGCTTGAAGATACTTTGTTAAACATATGATGAATGGAAATAATGTTCCTTGGTTCAAATGTTTTTTTTTTTATTTAGCATTCACAAAGCTATATTATTTTGGTAGTGTAGGGTCCCGCTCGCTTAAATGGTGGAGCTGCCTGCCACCCCGCCTGATATCTTGCCTTAGTTCATTCCCAAGTATTTTTAGAGAAGCAGGTAAAGCAGGTGGTACGGAAATGAAGCTATCGCAGCACAATAGTCTATTATTTCGTATACATGTCAAGCATAGTCATGATGAAAATTTTATTGACCGAAGTGGAACCTAGAGCCAGCAAAGAAGTTTGAAGGATATAGTAAAAAGTAAAAAAAAAAGGAATTTATTGGCACACACCTGAGACACAGAAAATGAAAAGCAAAGAAAAAAATAAACATAATTTATAGGAACTGGTCAAACAAAAATAATTGGGTTCAGGCCTCAATGTGGGGCCAACAAGGTCCCTGTCTCAGCATGCGCCGTCCGAAATTGATGTTGATTTTTTGGTATTGTAATAAGCATATTTAATTGTACAGAATATTATAAAACCTATTAATATACATATTCGTATTGTGTCCTTTTTACCCTTCCAAAATTTCACTAAAATTCGTAAATTTGTACCGTAGTTAGGCTCCCTGATCACTGCCGGGATCCAATTGCATAAGACTTTCTGAAATAACATACGCAGCACTAGCTGCATACTAATGCAGTAACTAATTTCTCCTTAAATTAAATAAATGCCTTGCATAATCTTTATACAGTTGAGGGTAATGGCTGTGGACAGGCTAATTGGAGCCAGATCACGACTTAGCCGCGTGACGAAGCTACAAACTCTCTACGACTATGTACGCGTAAAACCGTCACTCATATTATGACAAGAAACAGGAACCATGGCGAAGGAATGAGTTTAAGGAAGTTTCAACTTTGGAACGAAGGATGACGTATTGCAAGTGACGGTGCGTTTACACTGTGCGAGCGAATGCTCATGTTATCTCCTGTCTCTGAAATTATTTTTGTGTGAACTGAGACGGAAAAAGAAAATTTCATAGAGTTGGGATAGAATGAACATTCGCTCGCCTAATCGTAATAATAATAACATCGTAATACTCTGCTGTCTAGCTTATTCTGACTATTGACTTCTGGAGCTCCCAATGTATCCAAGTCATTAAACAGAAAAACGCAACATTCATTTTAAAAGTCATGAATCTGTTTTTAAAGAGTTCATCTGTAATACACATATCAACATGGTCTAGGGATATTTCAATTAAACCTAAATAACTAAAATTCTATTAACTTTTTGTTAAGATACCTACACATTTAAATAAACCTTGTTTAATAGCCTATCTAATCTGATAAATAAACTTTTCGATAAAGTCAAATTTAAAAAAAACTTAGAAGAAGAGGAAAAGCTCAGACAAAATTTCAATCTTAACTTTATTTTTGAAACATCAAAACTTAAACAAAACAACTATTTTTTTTTATATAAATTGTTGAAAACCTAAAATTAATAATCCGTGGATCCACCTAAGACTCTCCTGACACATCTGCAGCGGTTCTGCATACTCAAAACAAGGGTGTCAATATCCTGTTGTGGAATACTGTCTCAAGTCCCGCTAAGATGCAAGAAAAGCTGGTTTTCATGCACAATATCTTCAGGGAAATTCCTAAGAGCTCTTCTATGAAGCATATCCCAGGTATGCTCAATAGGATTAAAGTCAGGGGATTGTGCAGGCCAGTCTAAAGCTTGTATATCATGCTGTTGTAACCAACTTGTAACGATACGCGCCGTATGTGGACGAGCATTGTCGTACATTAGCTGGAAATGTTGTTCCATTTGCTGTCTGTGGGGCAAGACTACACTGAGGCTCTAGCACCTCATCTCGGTATTTTAGAGCAGTCATATTGCCTTGTATCCAAACGAGGTCTGTTCTACCGCCGAGACGAATTCCTACCCAAACCATAATCGTGCCACCTTGATATGCCTGAACTTGTTGTGGGTGCTGCAGTCGATTCCAACGTCCAGGTTCTCTCCAAACGCGTACTTTTCGCGAATCAGGATGAAATTCAATCCTGGATTCATCAGTGAAAAAGCACAAGTGACCATTGAGAATGGTTCCAGTTTTCGTGTGCAATAGCCCATTTTAATCTTCTTCCTCGATTGCCTCTCCTTAGAGCTGGTACCCGAAGTGGCCTACGAACACGTAGGTTGACTTCATGCAGTCGTCTGCTCAAAGTTTTACTGCTTACCAGCAAACCATACTCTCTCTGTAGCCTTTGAACCAATTGCATCGCCCTTACATTTGGTTGACTTCGTGCAGCATTTACTATGAATCGGTCCTGCACATGTGTTGTAATGCGTTGAGGTGATGAGGTGCCGTTTCACCACTTCCCCCGTGACACGATAATGTGACCAAAGCCTGGATATAACGCTCTGACTGATCCTCATGACTTCAGAAACCGCAATTTGGGTAGCGCCAGCTTGAATCATGCCCACTGCTCTAACATTTCGTTCCTGGTCAAGTGTCTATGTGGCATGATTAAATGAACACCGGAGATGCGTTTGACAAAGATTTATAGAAATTTATGTAGTTTTAATCAAGTTAGAAGTTCGTGAAAATTTACTTCTTTGGAAGAAATTCAACGAATGCGAATTTCATCTTAAAACAAAACCTTTTTTATACAAATTTGAATTTAAAAAAGGAACTTAATAATGTTTTTATAATCTGCCATTAATAGTTTTTTTGTAAGGCCAGTACTTTTTAAGTTATTTAAAAAAGTTTTATATATCCCTAGACCATGTTGTTGTGTGTATTATCTAAACTAATATTATTAAAAAATATTTATTTTGTTTGTTTGTTAGGGATGAACTCAAAAACTAGTAGACTGATTAAAAAATATTTCAATGGATATTAAAAAATCTTTCATCAATTTAAGGTACGTTGTCAGCGAGTAACATAGGCTAGGCTATATTTTTAGACTTTTCCGTTTCTTCTAGTGTCTGTATGTTTTAGTCTATTTTAATATATAAATATGTTTTTCAGTCTCTCAGATAGGTTTAGGCGAGTTGATTATCGTAATATAAGGTATCCCAGATATTTATTTAAATATTCAAAATGCCGTCTTTAAACCTTGACATGACTAAGACTACACACAACAACTAAGATTGACAGCAACGCATTTCGGTAAGTTACCATACATTATTACTAATCCGACTAAAAACGGTTGCTTAACACAGTCATTAAAATCAACCAGTTACCTACTAAACTTTAAACCTGCGACTTTGAAGAGTTCATTCATTGGTTCGCAGTTTCGCCTCACACGTCTGTCTTCCTAATACGGCTGGCTAATAACAAGACAGGTGGCATCTCCGGCATCGGGTCAATATTTGACATTTAAATAGTCGGCAAAAGTGAAATGATGTAACGCCTAGACCAGTCGCTTGCGAAAGATTTGTCACACAACAAACACACGCACGGTAGGGTTAGCAAGATAGGATATAAATATAAATATTAATATAAATATGCGCCAGACAACACACCTCTTGTAATGCTCTCGAAGTAGGGATTATTAAATCCCTGTGTTACGAGGTACCACACAAGGAAATAAGCTAGGGGCGTCTCCCAGCACACCCAGACCCGAGTCAATCCAGAAAAGATCGTTTCCTGAATTGACCCGACCGGGAATCGAACCCGGGACACTACGGAAATCGAGGCGAGAAACCGTGCTACAGCACACTACGCCAATCGTATCATCAAAATATATAAATCATTATCTTAGTTTAGTATATTTCTAATTATAGTTCGTTGGTCCAGCTACCAGAAGTGCACCAATTTACTAGGCCAAGGGTAGATAATAAATCAGGTTGCTACCTCAACTTGTACGAATACTTCTGAGATTGAATCAATAAAAGGGAAGTCTTCAAAATGGCAGCATGATAATAAGTTATACTTGGTAGTTTATCTGCACTGCGTCTAAATGCATACCATTCTGCTTTTGTTCTTTGTGTTGTGTTACTATTAAATTGTCCAGTGGTTTTTGAAGAGGCAAGGAGGCCTTATAAGTTTGTAAGTTATAGTTTTAGCAATAAAACGTTGACTACTTTTCCAACAAAAAAAATGGAATAAATTATAATTAAGAAAACGCCAGCTATTTTTATCTTCCTAGCAACCCTATTGGCAGTTGGTGTTTCGCCGCGACGCAACAAGCTAGAAAGGTCGCAAATAATAAGTTGATTGAAGATAAGATTATCAAGTGATCAGTTCAATCTATACAAATGTATACTTTTTAAGGTCACCGAAACTAATACTAACAAGGCGTTTCGTTAATAAAAATAACACACTTGTGAATAAGTTCATTAAGTGATCAATAGATAATTTAAAAGCTTAGTCAAAAGAATATGTTGAAAACAATTATCTTGTGGCGTGATTTAAATTTTAGAACACAGTATTTTAGCACACGATGAACAAGGATACATGAGGTACCCTAAAATAAAACATGCAAGTATAAAGAACGTCAACCCACATCTAGATGATATTATAAATGTGGGAACGAGTAGTAAGGTGTCCTTGTAAAGCCGTTTAACAGACGAACGCTCCCAACGAACATCCGGCTCGAAAACACAGTTTTAAACCCAATGTTTAAAAATCTTTTAACTTTTTGCGAATATTGTAATAGTGTGCAATTTAATATGGATCATGTTGATGCACAAGCTGAATATGGCCTCATTAGTCATCATTTCAGAATACTCATGCCACAACAATAAAAGTCATTTGGTACTTGAAGTGCATACGCATTGCTTTTAGCTTGAAGAATATCTGCAAGTATGCAATGAAGAAAACGACTCAAATCCTTGATTGACCCTCCCCTCAGCATAACGCTAACCTCTTGGATGACAAGCGTTTTTAAGATCCTGAGATGCCAAATCCTTTAGACATCAGTGTCCATTCAGTATTGGCAAAGGACGTGTTTTAGCTTGTCATGATTTCACATTTAATACTTTGACGTAGGCTTAAGTTGAAAATAGCATTATTCATGTTATTGCTTGTGAGAATTTAAATTGCGTGCATTGTAGTGCGCAAATTTAAGAATTTAAGGAAATCGATGTTGATATTGAATTAGATAGAATCAGTCTCACGAAAACGTTATTATGAGTATTCGAACGGCAATATATAGCGTTCAATTCAGTTTTACCTCCAATTGGCATTTGGAGGTGACCTCTCATAGCAAAGTTCACAACGTTCATGCTTCGTATCGACAGTCTACTCGTATAATTATGCCCTTTATTCCCAATTCGTGGAGATCATAAACATTCTGATAAAATTGAGTTTATGACCAAGAGCTTTGTTAATTTTCTGTAAACCCCAGTTTTCTGAATTATTGATTTCATATTGAAATGCTTCAAGATTCATTAATATTAATCTCTTGCAACGCAAAATCTTTTGCATCTTAAGATGATGAATCAAAGTAATGGTCACCTGACATTTTATTAATGATGTGGATCTTATAGAAAAGAGTGTCCGATCTTTGCATTTTAACGACCTGTGCCAATTGCATGATGTACAGTAATTCTGCACGAATGACGTCTTTCCCTTCCCTTCATTATTTAAACTGGGCGGCCTCCAAACTCGCCTGCTGTGCGACAGTTGTCTTGCTTTTAATTTTGAGACTTAATTTGACATTCGTTACATTCCGTTTTGCACTTTCTACATTTACTGTTTTAAAATCATCATCATATTCATTCTTATCAGTTTTTCGTTTGCTTTCCGTGAAGTCATCTTTTGCAGTTGATTTCTTATCAGTTGCCTTGTTGTTTACACAGTAAGCATCCACTTTGATTCCAGTTTCACTTTTAGCATATTATGTCGAGTGAAAGTTGGTTCCCTCTCAACTCTTCCTTTCATTCGACTTACAAGTATGCAATCTTTCTTGACAATTTACTGCCGAAATTCATGTTTCTTACAAGGTATTTTTTACTGATCTGTTATAGCAGCTATAGTAATTCTGTGCAGTGTTTTTTTAGTTAAATCTGATTGCTAATGTCTGATACTCATATTACCACCGATGTGTGATCGGATAAAACTAAACTAAATTACAGATTGTATATGTTTCCAGAATGAGAATCTGGGTGTTTTATTTAATAGCTATTATTTTGTATTTTGTCTTATTAAACGCTCGTGACCAACTACAAAGACGCCGACTGCTCTTATTTGGGTATTACGAGTAATTACGAGGTCTTAGAGGCGTAATTCTAATTAATAACCATTAAATCATTACGTAAAATGTTGTGGCAACAATGTTAAAGTTTTAAGTTTCTTTTTTGTTACGGTTTTAGAAAAATATGTGAAACATCAAAGCGCCTTGTAGCAAAAATCGTAGTCTTCATTGAATATTCTAACGTATAATTTATGTTTTAGTAGGTGGTATAATTATACCGTCACATAGCCCATTACTATTTATTAAGTGTGTAATTTGTATTATAATAATTAATAACATTATCTATTTTCTCACTTCATAGTACCTATCGATTGGTGATGACTTCAAAAAGGTTGAATTATAATTTAATATTATATTCCCATGATCAGCCGATGAATATGATAATGATAATATAAAATTGTGTCCTTAACCCTCCTCTAATAACACGCGTAAGCAAAAGTTTTGTGTTACATTTCTTTAGTAATTTAACCTAATGTTACAACCTAGTTCAATTCCTAGCTACGAATGAAATAAATGTCTACAAAACTAACCCTCCAATACACCTTACCCGCTCGTATCGGAACTAACTTGTTCACATTCCTTGTAATGTCGATCACTTTTCTCGTTGTCCCATTATACAGAAACTATGCAATCTATCATCGCATAGTTACTGCGTCCTTGCAATCAGTACGTAGTATAGCCACTGTCGTCGAGGCGAGCGGCCGACCAGGAAGAGAACAACTTTCATTTTCATACACCTGTCCTGCAGCTTCATGCAGTTCCCTGGCAAGGGATTTTAGCTTTACGACCAACGCGTTTGATGTTAATATCGAACGGCAAGATAGGACAGGTTCTCTGATGCACTTTTTGCTCGTAAACGCAACGATACTAAACGATTCGATAATGATTTTTATTTATGCCTTTGATCAGAGTTTTACCACCCGAACGAACTATCGTTTGAAATTGTTTACTACTGTAGTAGTAGACAATTTGAGTTTTATTTAGCTGAATAAGCAGCACACTAAAACCCCGTACCGTCTGCGTGTAACATACAAGTTGAATAACATAACAAGTAATTTTCTATTTATCTCTGGTCCAAATTGTATAACAACACAAGCAAAAGCTCTGACGTCCCTAAGCTGATAATAACAAGAAGCTTTGTACAAAGTGCAACAATAATGTTCCACCAATATCATTTTATCTAACATTTCCCTGGAAGAACAAGGTTTTTATGACGCATGTAAATCATAGTTTTGGTGGGCTTACTGATTTACTTTATCCTCAATTTTAGACGTGTTACGTGTGTAAGTCCTGTCTTTATGTTAAAGGTCGCGAGTACGAGCCACACCCATGACAAATATTTGTATTTGTCCGGTTTTTAGGGCCTAGGCATCATTAACCATTCAAGTATGTATGAAACCATTTAAGTATGTTTATTAGACGCTGGCACCAAATGGTCCAAGTTTTAGTAACACGGGTGAGGTGATCTTATCGTATGCACGAGTGGGTAAGCTGTTTATTTATTAATTTTATTTTATGAAGTCATGTCAGCAAGGGACACTCCCTCTTCTTAACTCATAAATATTTCACAAATCAGTATGTCGATCTAAACGGGTATGATAGCAACCCTAAATGCGCGCAACTCTCACTTTCGCTCACGACCATGCGTGCGTGCACACGTCGTTTTTCACACGCAAAATTGACGGTTTATCTTTGGGAACCTCGTCTCATGGTATTTTTTTATGAGACGACATGTACTTCCGCAAATGCACTTCAATGGGTGTTCTCAAAATGATCCAAACTTAATTCGTTAGACGTTAAATAAACATAATTATTATACGTGAAAAAATCTTAGACAACTCTTTACTTTCATTGCATGGCACCTTAATTACAATGGCTGATGCTGTTAATTTCACTGGTTTGCACCTAAATTAGGCACTCATTTTTACTCTCAGTGCAAGTATCAAGCAATTCCAAAAGTCAGGCCTTACGGTATCGTACTTTCATAGCTACTGCAAGTCACTGCAGTCACTCTCAAAATTAACGATACCATTTTTTTTTAATTCATGCTGTAGATTTACAATGCTCAGCCAAAGTTGGAAACCAAAAAACAACAAGAGATGTAGCTAATTACTTACTCGTGTAAAGTAATTTTGAAAGCGAATGGTCACTAAAGAAATGAATTTGTCAGATCTTTTTCGATGCACCATTAATGGTCATCCACATGTCGCGCCGACAGCTGTCACCTCGTAACGAGTACATACAAGACAAGCTTTTGTAACTTGTCAAAAATGAATTAATTAGTCACTAAGCCGGTATTATGAACGTATTAACGTTACTTTCGTATAGTCTTCATGATTGTGACCACCAAAAAAGTCAGAATCTGACTTGTGTAAACTGACATTAACACAATGATTTCATAAAAAGTCAAAATGTTTGATTGAAATATGACTTCATTAAAAGTCTTCTCATTATGTCTGAAAATAGTGCGGTTTACACCTTACTGTGCGGTTCGAATCTCAATGTAAGAAGAAAACCATAAACGTTATAAAGTTTTAAATGTTTATCAGCGTGTCTGCTACCGTGCAACAAAATATATTGTTTATTTATATTCTGTAGGTGTTAGCTTATAAATCTTATTAATAGTACTTTAAATGCACAGTTACTCTAGAATTTACAACATAGCAACTAACTTTATGTACACAAGGCCCTTATTTTTGACATCTTTGCATCGCTGTCCAAACGCCAATAAATAAGTGACATTGTAATTTCACAGAAATGCTATTAAACATTTTACCGCCGCCTTCCTGATCAAAGTTATTGCCTCTGCTCCTATAAAAATACCATTTTATTGAAGTCGGTGTGGCAATCGAACAGTTATCCACTAGCCGATGTATAATCTATTAATACAATAACTGCTGAACATGGCTACAAATCAATGAAAATTAAACTATTTATTTGCCTTTAAATAAAGTTACCTAAGCTACTTACTACCTACATAACCTGTCATTGTAAACCGAGTACTAATTATGAGTCAGTTTAACTCTAGCCACCTTTCCTATAAACATAAATAGTAGATTGTTACACAAGGTGAGAAAGTTACCTTTTCAATGCACGAGATGATTTGGCGCGCGAGCGTAGCGAGAGCGCTAATAGTTCGAGGGTATTGAAAAGGTCTTTCTTCCGAGGTAAACCCTCTGCTTTTCATTACGAATACCTATAAGGAAAGTAAACAAAAATTAGACAAATAAGTTCAACCAACAAAATTTTATTTTTTCATTTCTATCGTAAATGCTTAGCTCAAATTGATTCAATTAAATACTAATTAAGTGAAACATACATTAATGAGTATATTCCTGCTTCGATTGTTTAAATATTCATTTCAAATCAAGATAAAGAAATTTCAAATACAGCTGTGGCTGAATAGAATACATCGACTTGCCGCAAAAGGAATGTCAAAATAGAAGGTGACATTTGACAGTTATTTACTTTCAGCCCTAGGGCTGAAAAAACTTAACAGCCCTAGGGCTGAAAGTGAAGCTTTCTACCCTATCTATGCTCAGGCAACTTCAAGCGTACTTTCCGTGTATGAGTAATGAAAATGATGTCTACCTGTTATTTTGACTTCTTTAATTTGTAACAGTGATAGATATGGTTTTAAACTACACACATCAAAAGTGTCTAGGGATCAACATATATTTTTGCAATAACTTTTCTCCTGATTTATATTAATTCAAATTTTCTTTAAGGATTCATCAAATAAAGTGTTTTCGTTTGTCTACAGTAACGATAAACCAAGTCACCTTTGCATTAGTAAAGAAATTTGCCATTTTCCTAATAAAGGGATTTTTGACATTTGAACCACTAACATTAAAGTTCGAAAAAAAGACTGAAATAACAGTTTTCTTTAAAATTTTATTGGGTAACTTATACAATTAATAATCCGTGTTTCTACCGCGAACACTAACAACACAAGAACATCGGTTTGGCATACTCAAAATGAGTTCATCCAAATCACGCTGTGGAATGGCCGCAACAAAAAAAGGTCTTCTTGCGACTGGATACCCTCCATATTCGGCAGAGCTCTTCTCTGTAGCATATCCCATGCATGCTCAATCGGGTTCAAGTCTGGCGACTGAGCAGGCCAGGGCAGGACATTGATGTTAGCTGCGGCGAGAGTCTGTCTTACAACTCTTGCGGTGTGCGGTCGTGCATTATCATGCATTAACTGAAATAAGGGACCGATTTGCACTTGTAGAGGAACGATGACGTCTGATACAATCGTCTCAGCATAAATTTGAGCGTTGAGGTTGCCTCTGATCCAAATCAACTCAGTTCTTCCGCCAATCCAAATACCCGCCCATACCATGATGGTTCCACCACTATAAGGATGGACTTCCTGGCAGGATTTTAATCGCTGTTGGCGTCCAGGGGTTCTCCAGTGTCGTATACGTCTTGTATCCGGTCTCATACCAAAACGAGACTCATCAGAAAAGCACACGAAACGCCATTGTTCCCCTGCCCAATTTCTGTGTTCAAGAGCCCATTGATATCGAATCCTACGATTGTGCATTTCTATAGGTGGTACCCTTAGCGGTCTTCGGGAATGAAGGTTCACTTCATGCAAGCGGTTTCTGACGGTTTGGTCGCTAATTAAGTTCCCTGAAGAGTGATAAAGCCTCGCGGCTAACATCATGGCGGTTATTGTTGGGGCTCTTCGAGTTGTGATTTGAATGTATCGGTCTTGTCTCCGTGTGGTGCAGCGATACCGTCCTCCATGGCGCTCAGCCACGGTACCAGTGCTTCGGTAACGTGTCCAAAGTCGACTGATAACACTCTGACTTGTATTCAGAGCTAAAGCCACAGTACGTTGCCGGGAACCAGCTTCTATCATTCCCACGGCTCTGAGCATTTCTTCCCTGCTTAAATGACGTCGCCGCTCCATAATAACGTTGGTTTTAATCAGTAGTAGGGAAACAGTAGCACTAATAATGTCTTCAATGCGTTGTATGTTTATATAGGGAAAATATTGACAGATGATTTTCATCTTTTACTCGAATTTGATTGACAGTTCCTATTTCAAATTATGAAATGCACCAAAAAGGATCCATATAAATTTATAAAATCATAAATTTATTACAAAGCCACATCTCAATCTCAAGAAATCCGCATAAAAATGCTTGATCTTTTGATGTGTGTATATAAAGCTCTTTTATTAATACTTTATTATCAATACTGTGAATCAGTTTGTTAGTTGTAGACTACTAAACGAAAATGTTGCATTCGGCAAACGTGGTGATTAAGCTTATTTCAATAGTGATGACTTGATTCTAATAATATGAGCCTTTCTGAGCTATGTTTCTTCTTTATAATCGCTCTCCAAATGTATAACACAACTTGTAATCGCCTCTTGCGGTAGTTTTTCAAACCTACTAGCTCTATAGTACTGTAGTGTAAATCATTCATCACTCACTCAGGCACGCGATACATTTGTCCAATTTGAAAACTATGAACACGTGACTAGCATGAGATTTACACCATTCGGGGATTGGAATTCCCAAAACGAAGTTCATCAAATAATAGAAACACTCATAACCTAAATAATTTTACCGTTGCGTTTTAATACATATTATTAAAAAGAAATTAATTTCGTAATTAATAAAAAAACATGATTATTTGTGTGATACATTACTGATATTACTCATATTCAATTATTTGCGTGTCACATGATTTTACAGGTGTTATTTCAATAAGTGTACGGACTATTCAAGTTGTATTTACACAATTTATTTAGTAAAATCACTTTTTAGTTTTCCTTCATCACTTTCGATGTAAGCACTGTCAGATTTAAAACGAGAAAGTAACATAGCATCACTTTCGCATTAACTAAAGTGATGTTAAAATACTAATTACGTTTTTTTTTGCCTTTAGGTACAACATCACTAAAACACGCTTGCTTATTCCGTGAATGAATCTGCCATGATGTAAGTAGCTTCGTAACCTGCTAAATGTCGAGGCGTGTAAACTTCTCTTTGCCATTGTCAACTGCTTGGTCACTACAACTTGCTTTTGCTGGCACAACTTCATTCATAAACCATAACTTGCAGCTGTTAAAGTTCATTATGGCTTGGCAAAGATTAATGAATTTAGACTGAATATACTTACTTGGAAGTTTAACACTTGTTCGCGACCAAAGGTCGTGTTGAATGGTGTTGTGTCACTCAGCTCCTTTATGAACTTGTTACGAAATGAGTTTCGTCTAATTATGTAGATCTGCCCGGAATGTTAGCTTGGACATTAAAAATCGTTGTGTAATTGCAAATGTGGCTAAAAATAATTGCTTTCACTAATTAGGCCTTGTTACGTGGGCTATAAAAGTAACAAAACGAATGACGAGATTTAAGTGAATTAGGTAGATACAACGCAAAGTGTTACATAATTTAGGGCAGTGTAATAGCATCGCCTCAAATAAACGTTGTTTTCTTAGCTAGAACTATGAAGAAGTACTCAAAATAAAATGATAACTCGTCCGAATAGCTGACCTAGGTCCGAACAACTTTTTATTTGTACTTTCAAGCTCATCTTTTTACAGAAAGCCATGTTTTTATCACACAAATTTGCCCCAGAATTGCCACCACGACCGGAGCTATAGATTTACTAATATATCGATTGAAATTCAATAAAACTAATATATTTTCCCCAAATCATGTCTTCTTTGAAACAAAACAAACATTTACGGCACTCGTTGAAATTTGAAATTGCAAGTCTTGCGTAATTGGTGCAAACATTTTAAGATTGGCCAATAGTGCTTTTAACTTCACAGCCAATTTGGACCGACCATCCAATTGTTTGGATGTACTCGTATACCTTTGGAGTTTCGTAAAAACCGCACAGTACCAAAAAGTTCACTTAATACAATCGTAGGTTTTGCATGCAGGATAAAGTAGTAACGTATTGCAATAATTTTATTTAGATTTTCCATTATTCAATGGGTTCGAAAAAAATACATACTCACAACAACTAGCTAAACGGTAGTAACACCATTAACTTAACAATGAAAAATGACAGTCTCTAGTAACCAATGTTCAACCTATAGTGAAGTTCGTTGTATAGTCCAATTATTATGAAAGTAAGAAAAAGGCTTTTAATTAATGAATCGAATGATTTTAATTTCTTTTTTTTTTGCGTAGTTTCAGCCCACATGAATGGTTATCTGTGCACACGTGTGTTGAAAAATTTGAAAATCATTTAAAAAAATTGCTTGAGTTTAAATTCAATTTCAGCCATTTTAGAAGGATAATACGCCACAATAGTTTTTTTTAACGATTTTATATAATATTTTAGGGCAACATTTTAAGTTTTTGTGCAATTATGTATTAAATTAATGGAAAATCGTGTGCAATTGCACGTGATGCAAATATTTAAATTGCTTTTAAAATACCAACTCACGATTTAATCGCGGGAATATTCTAGTTTGAACATTAAAAAATTACATAAGTTTCCTCATGTCGAAATATATTTTGTAAATTGAAATAAACATAATCTACGCGGCTTGAAGATATTTATGTGAAATAAACGTTTAGGTTTGGAAATTCAATTCAATTAATGATTTATGAAATGTGTTTGTGTTTAAATAGACTGATATGTAAATGAAGTTTCAAACACAGTTTCAAACTGAAACAAAACAAAGTTCAAAAGAGTAACTATCGAGTTTCTTGCCGGAGTCTTCTCGATAAGAAGCAACTTCCGAACCGGTGGTGGATTCGCATTATGTTTATTAAGAAGTACTATTATTGTATTATTTTATTTACGTCTATTATCGTTTAAGTTTTTTTTTTTTTGTGAATTTTGACATTTCATAAGTGCTTCTTTGTAAAAGCTAAGTAAGTAAATTAAAGTGAAAACAGTAATTATAGAAATAGGTGTATGGCTATTCGTTGTCAATTTATACAAATCGTCTTAAGCTAATGCATTAAAAAAACGTCTGTATTACGCTTGATGAAAGGGGTCTTTTATTCATCTAACTAAGGTGTAAATACCTTGCAACAACTTATAACAATTTAAAGCTCTCATCTAAGGAGCTTTTGCTCTGAACGAGATTTAAGAGTCAACAATAGTTTAATTATGATAAACGCCATCAGGACTCTAACTTATTTAGCTTATATAGTAATCAGTCACTTACTCACAAATTTTGGCAGCACTGAGAATGAGAAGGACAGAGTTCATTTCAGTGTTCAAAAGATAATTCAAATGTTTTATGAATATTTGGAACAGGGGTTTCGCTGTACATACATACATACCATCACGCCTTTTTCCCAACAGGGCAGGCAGATACCACATCTTTTCGCTTGCTACGGTCCTGACACACCTATTGCGCTTCTCCCACTCTCATTAATCCTTTCATACATGCTCATCGATTATGGGTACTCCTGACCTGACCTTTTCTAAGACCGTCTAGGCCTTCCCCTTCCAAAAGCTCTATCTACCCTCTCTTTGTAAATTTGTTTCGTTAATCGCTTTTCATCCATCCTTTTCATATGCCCAAACCGTCTTAGCATTTCCATCTCAATTTTAGTGACAACATCCTCTTTCACACCACAACGCTCTCTAATTATGCTATTTCTCACTTTACCAGTCAATGTCACTCCTGCCATACTTTGCAATCCTCTCATTTCCACTGCATTTATCCTACTTTCATCGTTCTTGCCATACCTAACCCTCACTTCCGTACATAAGCGTCGGCACCAACACCCCCGCATGAACAGCCAGTTGCTCCATTCATCATGTTCCCTGCATTCACTCTTCTATCAATATCACCCTCATGCCTTCCATCCCTCGTGAACCCAGATACACAAATTCTTTCACTTTCTCTACATTTTCACCTCCAATTAAAACATCACATTCTGTCATATCCTCCTCTCATTCAAAAACCATGGCATTTGTCTTACTTACGTTCATTTTCATACCTCTAGAGACAAATAATGTTTAGGTTTAGGTAGGTTTCGCTGTAGTAGGTGTCTTCTTAAACCAATACAGTTAGAGGTCATTTTCCAACTGCTATTTAACCCGTTCGTCTTTCGACCCGTTCGTCCAACACGTGGTTACGTGAATTTTCAGCCTTTAAAAAAACATACTTTCCGTGCGAAATTTATGTGATTTTTGGTATAGTAATAACCATATTTCATAGTACAAAATGCATAAATGTTATCCATAACAACGACGTTACGTGTGTTTTACACCCATCCCATGGTTCACGAAACTTCGTGAATTTGTACCGAAGTAGGCTCCCTGTTTACTTTACGCTAGCTCAGTTTGTGTCTTAGTTATTACCTAAGCACAAGGAAGATCACAGGACAATTCACACAGTCAACAACTATTCACGACCTAAGCTAAGCTTAAGATGGAGTTATGATAATTACGAAGTAACGGCTCCGGTGAGCTGCAATCATGTAAATACTCAACAACTCCACTAAACGTGTAGAGCGGGCGGAATAGAATGTGTTCATTGTACAGTGAACCACAGCCATAGTGTACCATTTTCGTACCATACATACATACATACCATCACGCCTTTTTCCCAACGGGGTAGGCAGAGACCACATCTTTCCACTTGCTACGGGCCTGACACACCTCTTGCGCTTCTTCCACTCTCATTAATCCTTTCATACATGCTCGTCGATTATGGGTACTCCTGACCTGACCTTTTCTGAGCACGTCTTGGACTTGTCCTAAGTACGTCCGTCTAGGCCTTCCCCTTTCAACAGCTCCATCCACCCTTGTTTCGTACCATCTGTGTGTATAATGCCACTTCTTAACAATGAGATCTCGGCTTGGTCTGCGGTATTAGGTACCTCAGCATTTCATTTACTGGCTTCTTCTCAACAGTAAGAACTGAGCTTGGTCGGCAGTATTACCACAGGTATTACGTAGATGTGGTGAGTTTAATTTACTGGCTATACCTGTTCAGTCAACACTGGTTGACTTCATTTTATGCGTAGTACTCAAGTTTAAATAAGAGAGAGCTCATCTTGTAACGGGAATTTTACGTTCTAGCTTTGCAAATATACTGTATTCAAGTAATGCTTCCGATTTTTTTTTTATTGTACTTGTATGTACGACGATGTCTGTAGTATCTTCGATGTGTCCTGAAACTTTATGACGCAGGAGCAAATGTGGTCAGACTAAAATAACCTATTTGATGCTTATATTTTTTATAGTAATAATTGTCTTAAACCTAATTAGGAAGCACATTTACCATCCTAGGAATTAATATGTGGGAGAGGGCTATTTTAAGCAATGAACGTAATATGCTGGTGATAGGAATGACTTTAAAATAAACTATGAAGGAGTAAGCATCAAATCGTGTCACTCAGCTAGTGTAGCGAGACATATAAGGCCATGTCACCAATGCCCGCTCCCTTCATCACTTTAGGCCGGCACCAAACAAGATTCTTAGTTTTTACGAGTAAGTATAGGAAAATATTGTAGAGCAATTTTGGTAGATCATAAGAAATAGACTCGCTTTTTGTCAAAGTATAGAGACAGATAGTAGGTGAAAAAAATATGTTCATAAAAAAGCAAGCAATTCTGCAACAATTCCACTACTGAAACCTTCGAACAAACACACCAAAATATCACAATAAGGAATAATCAAGCTCAAACCATTTAGACCATGAGGCTACGATTTCCGTATTAGTGATGCTTCCACAGATCAATTAAGATCTACATACATACATACATACCATCACGCCTTTTTCCCAACGGGGTAGGCAGAGACCACATCTTTCCACTTGCTACGGTCCTGACACACCTCTTGCAAGCGCAAGCGCAATTTATTAATGAGAGTGGATGAAGCCATCCACTCTCATTAATCCTTTCATACATGCTCGTCGATTATGGGTACTCCTGCCCTGACCTTAAGATTAAGATCTATATTATATTCTATTCTTCTTTCGAATGTTGGGTATTCTAAACCTCTCCAACAGCCCCACAGTTCACTTAAACAATTCAACCCACTGTGCTACAAAAGGACCGCCTTTTTGTTGCAAATGATCTCATAAGATAAAAAGTGACTTCTGTTGGCAGAGTGTTTCCAGCCTTATACTCCGCCGTTCACATTTGTAACGCAAAGTGCATGCGGCAAAGGTCAGCCAGGATGACCAAGGCTGCTCCACTTCGCAGTGATGGTGATATAACAGCGCAATTATACGCATGTATTATTAATGGGTATTCTATTTTCTTTGCTTTGTCTCGTTTTATTGGTTCTTTATGATGCTTTTTTTTCAAATAAAATAAGAACATACGAGTATTTGATGTTGCTGTCAAAAAACTTATCAGATAATATTTTCGTTAAAAGTTTTAGAGTATTTGGATAATTAAAACAAAACTTCAAGTGTTTTTTCTTTTCTTGTGTTGAACGAGTGAGTGAAAATTGCAAGATCTAATAATCATAATACTTACATCGACTTCTTATTCTAAAATGTTTAGTAATAAATCAAAAATAAATATAAATATTACCAAAAATCCTCTTTTAGGGTTAGATATGAGGATATTACGTACCATTGGAAGCATATTTTACAAAAAATATTCAACCGTATCAATATATCTGCAGGAGCCCAAACTTGGTATGTTCAGAAAAATATTTTTATTTTATTTTAATACAAGAATTAAAGAATAGAATTGGCTCAGTAAGCCCTTTCATTAGATACCACAAACGATAGGTTTCAGAGCAGAAATTTTTCTTTTCCCAAACAAAAAAAAGTTTACGCCTTATCTGCACCCCTTTTTTTTCTTTTTTTTTGTGCTACGGGTCTAATTGATTTGTATGGCCTAAAGATCAATCTTTCCGATTTTAATGCCTTTAACACCATTTGCAGGTTTTGACTGAATTGCGGGGTGTACCGCTCTAGCACTAATTGAGAGATTGAGCATCAAAAAATTTGATCTTCAAAATGACACATCGTTTAATGTTTCATTACTGTCCAATTTAGATCAAAAAATACGAATAAAAGAAGGAGTGATGGTTAAAATCAGTTAAGTTTCCACTGATGTTTGACACAAATCATCGAACAATCAACGTAATCAACGCTAAGGCTCTGAATTACAAACAGAAAATGAAAAATAATTATAGGAACTTAAAATGCTCACAAAAACACGGTTCATCCTGAATTGTTACTCCTTAAGATTTTTCATACATCGTTTCTGAAAAGCGCTGCTACTATAGATGTCTAAATTACAAAATTTCTCATTGAAGTTATCAGTCGATCTGAACAAAAAGGCGTTGCTTGCATATTTTGTTTTAGTTGATGGCATCCCGAATGAGTAACTGCAGCGAGAACCTGACCGAGGGCATCTGAATCGTATATTTTCCAATAGAAAAGGGGTATCTACTAGATTTTTGATAATCTTATACTTACAGAAAAATTTCTCTCTCCGTACGGCTTTCTAATAAGGAAGGCACGGAAGGAACAGATTAAAATTCAGATGTCTTGCCATTCTTTTATTAATTCTCTCGATGCAGTAGACATAACTGTTATATTGCGGGTTCAGAACTGTAGAAGCGTACCCTGCGTACCTACTCCAGAATAGATCTTACATAGGCATAATACAGAAGCAATAGAGTAGAACAAAGTTTGAAATCCCTACCAGTCCTCATCACAAACCCTAGCATACGATAAGCTTTATTTGTGATTTGAGTAACATGTAAATTGAAAGTCAACTTACTATCTAAGCAAACACCCAAGTCTCTCACCTCGGTCACTCTCTTAAGTTATACGTTATCTAAGTAATAATCACAGAAAATTGGTTTTGGTTTTCGGGTGAATGATATAATGTTATTTTTTTTCAAATTAAGAGAAAGATAGTTGTTATCACAATAAGCAGAAAGTTTGTTCAGGTCTTCCTGTAATGTTAGGCAATCGCAGATTGAAGTTATTTTCTCGAATGTTACATAATTTCTATTTAGGTAATTTTAGGCGCCTCCTTTTACTGTTTCTGTTAGATCATTAGATCATCATCAACCCTTTACGAGTACGTCGCCTGCGCACTTTTGCGGCAGTAAACAGTATTGCCAACAATTACACCACAAGGAAACATATTTATTATGTAAATTCCAATACACTTAGAATGTAGGCTACAGAAACGTAACCTTGCAAGGCCGTCTGAACTGTTACTAGCATATCCAGAGTGCCGCTTTGATAACTTAATGTGAATTAACAGGTTTTTGCCTCAAGGTTCAAAATATAAAACGTCGTTTTTGCGAATACCTTCGCATTCTTTATGTGCGGAAGTAAACTGTTGATTATCATGCCCTTATAATTTTTTTCAGTCTTCTGTTTAAACAAAAACGCTGCTGTGCCCCACTGACACATAGTACAGGTTTTTTCAAATTTTTTTTATAGGATTACACAATTTGTCGCCACTTAAACCAAGTATAGACCACACTAAATACAGCAAAAGCAATGATAAACTTAATGTATTCCAATTGTTGGTTTTTATTTTATTAATGGGTTTAACCGGTGTCCCTGGGAGACTTGAAACTATCTGCTTCTGAAACCTTTTACAAAATAAATTGTGATCTATTATAGAGCAGTAAAAACAATTTTTAAATTGTTAATTTCACCGACCTTCGTCTGAATCGCAATTTTCGATTGCTCATATGGTTCGTGGAATGTATTACATGCAAACTCAAGTGCAAATCAGTAGACCTGATGTGCTATTTGTTGCCCAATATTTTTTATCGTGATAAGTCTCAAGTTGTGTAAGTTATGATTGTATTAGTAGCTATTTTTATTGACAGGTTGTCAGGTATGTGACCTAGGCAGAATTTAGCCTAACCTTGATGTCTATAGAAACTAGACGGAGACATTGAGCAAGAAATGTCTTAGTTATTAAAATAAATTCAATTAAAATATTTTAAAGGAGTGTAAGTGTTAAATACAGGCTAAGACTGTAACTAAATACATACACGTACTGTAAATGAACACGTAGGGTTATAAATGAATGAATATTTCTGTTTTCAGCAAGGAATGTCTTGGTCTCTTACGTTGTAGGCTAAGTAACCAACAAAAACACTCAAAACAATGTTTGGAAAATTAAAAATGTCTTTTATATTCAAGTAAACATAATTCTAATGAACCATCTAACTTTAGCAGAATTCATTTGTTCGAATAAGGAAAAACATACGCGACATAGGTTTTTTGGATCAACTTTTGAAGCCATTTCGAAATGCTCCAATTAAAAACAAATAAAACTCGAACCTTTTAGTAATTTATTATCAAAGTTTGTCGTCCAACAATAAAAACCTTTTACGGTAGGGGTCCAAAAAATCGCAAACTGGTTCCAGGTAACCTACCTGTGATTTCAGAAAATAATAATATGAATAAACTCTTCTTGTTTAAAAACTTGTCCATCTACATTTTGCAAATGAAATTGCTAGGCGCATTGAATGAAGGAGCGCTCACCGCCTCTGAGAAGCAGTAAATTAATGTGAGCAACTTATTCATAATTAATTAGATAAGATAAGATAAGATAAGAATTATTTATTCGCATAAAACATTGTATAAATGATTGTAGATCGTTCGCTTTGACTTTTTTTAGGGTAACATTCGGAGCCAATACTAAGCCCCATTGTATATATTTTATTTATGAATCCTGACGTCTCTCTCAATAATTTTAACCTCTGTTTTATTAATATTATAACAGTATTAGAAAATTCTAGGAGTGCAGTGATTTCATAAGTCTATTTATTACTTACATTATAACTACTAACTTTTTATTAATAATATTAATAACTTATGTGTAATGGTTCTAATTACACATAAAAATGTATGATTCATTTAATGATTGAGATAAATCGCTACAGAGTAATACTGATCATACTTGATGTAACAATTATAACAAAAACACTTCATACATCTTTTATGATGTCTTTAAGTTGTAGATCATATTATGTATATTATATTTCTTGGATTCATTCATAAAAAGTGGTGCAACTTGTCTATAACTGTATGAAATTGTAAAATGATTCATCATTTGCAATTATCAAACCTCAACTGCTTTTTGTGGGAAGTCCTATACTCGTAGATTTTTGAAGCGGCCGTTTCGAGTTGATCTGAATCTTACGACCTTATAAGGTCGTCCACCCCCCTTACAGGTGAGTGCCATGTCAAATGTTTAATCTAAGAGTATAGAACATTTTCCTTAGGATCATCTCACGCTACTTTTTACCCTCTCACACCTATTACGGTATCACTTAAGCCCACAGCAAACTGCCACTCAAGTCTCAACAGCATCGTTCCTGAAAACAAATTTGGCTTTATTAGGTACATATTTTTTGTCTTTGTTTAGTTAAAAAAAATATTAAACGGACAATACAAACAACGTCATATTAGAAATAGCTAATATTTTTAAAATATATAGTTGTCAGTTACAAGTATATTATTAAATAGTAAAACTTTTAAAAAGAAGAAGTATACCTTTTAAAATACCTGTAAAAATTATCATAATAAGCTTCCACGAGATAGCGAAATGTAAATAACTATTAAGATAACAACTTTACTTACTTATTAGAATAAAGTGTTTATTTCGAAGGTCGTATTCCTAAAGAATTTTGCGTAACATCACTAAACACAACTAAATCGTGCTTCAGCCTCGAGATATCAGCGCTCCGTTAGCAAACATGCACTTGCTCATTATACCAGATTGTGTTGGTTGACCGTGGCTGACCACACCTTGCCGTTAAACTTAAAAAACTCAGGACTAACCGCAACCTTTTAAATCAAATGAATGAATATCTTTACGCAATGCCGTCTGCTCCAGTCGTCTAGGTAGTCGTCTCTAGGTAGAGCTTGTACTAAGGGTGCCAAAAACAGATCAACTTACCTGAATAATTTTAAATATACAGAACAAACACAAATGACTGTCAAGCGAATTTTTATCCAAAGTACTTAATGATCGAACCGACGACCCGCAACCTAACAGCAGCAAGGTCACGACATATGAAGATTTTCATGTACGTACGAAAATAACTAGATAACTTTTGATCATCTTCCAAGTCAACATGGTACAAATATACATTTTCTTGTGTCGATATTGTTCGTGGAATGTAATCCATTGTAATTACTTTTATGGTAATCTTGCCTTGCCCCGATTGCCTTTTACTTTATCTTATAGTCTAGACTAGATTTAGATCAATAAGACAAATATATACCTAAACTAAACACAAGATGTTAGATTTTACTTCAACATTCTATCTTGACTAATTAGAAAATATCATTAGGTATATAAACTGTTCTAAAAGTCCTCACAGGTCTCGGAACGCGTGGCAGTCAGTCCACAAGTTGTAAATGTATGTAAGTACAGTCACGATTGAACCAATAAGACTAACAACTACCTGATACATTTCCACCAAGAAACATGAATACAGCCTCATTTGCAGAACTAAAACGAAAGTCTGCACTACACCCGTCAATCACCTCATTTCTAAGATTGTTCTAAAGTCCTAAGCTAGCATTTGTGGCGTCTAATAAAGCACGTTGCCTTTAGAAGCAGTGCCAACATGATAAAGCATGACGAGTACGAATGAGTACAAAACTACTAACGAGTGCTATTCATGTACCAATGATCAACATGCAGATGTAGGTATTGTTAGGTCAAAGCATTATGTGTTAGGGCTCGTGCAACTTTCATTAAAGAGCTTTAGGTTGGCGTTTCAGTTGAGTAGTTGATTCTCGATGTTTTGGCGTGTAAATAAAATCAAATTACGTCACTGTTACATTTACTTGGCGGCCTATACAATGCATTAGGTGAGTAATTCAACCGTTGTGACGAATGTAACCACAATCTGGTTACCGTAGTTATGAAAGTTACCCATACTTGTAAATTAACATGGGCAACCTCAGTAACAAAAGCCACCCCAATTTAGCCACCGTCGTGACTGCAGCAACTCTAGTCTTACCACTGCAGTGAGAAAAGCCACCCCAATGCAGCAACCGTAGTTACAATACCGTTGACAATCTCAGTGACAAAAAACAGCCCAGTCTGGCCTGGCATAGTAACAAAACTCAACTCAATCTAGCTACTGCAGCTGTAAAACTCAAAGTGTTTACGCTGAATGATTAATTTTATTGTAGAACTCTAGGTTAATAACCACTGGTAGAGCGTAGTGCTGCCAGTTTAAACTGAACTCTGTGATCAATTTGCATACTACATGCAAACGATACGTAGTCAACAATGACATGTTACTGTTCATAAGGTACAGGTACAGGTATTATTGCCACAAGTACGCATGTGGCACGGCACCTCTAACAGATAGTCCGCTTAGAACAAAACCCGCCATTTTGACACGCACACAGACGCAGTGAGTTTACAATCGATACCAGTGAGTATCAGTGTCGCGGCAAGTCACACTGTCACGAGTGTTTTTTTTGCCGAACTTAGTGCAATTTTTGACATGGTGTATTGTGTTTCTAGCCGGTTCTATTAAGTAGGTATAACCTTCCTACTTCATTTTAAAAATTCAGAGCGAATATAGTAGTAATCCTGGGCGGTTCACGCAAGTTTAGGAAAAAAGTGCAAGCGGTCCTTCTGTAAACTCTTTAATTTGTGGTATTGCCAATATTTATAAGGTTCTGCACTTTTGTGTGAAGTAGCCATTAGCAAAGTCATGTTTGCTCGCTTTATGAAAGATGTCAAACTCGCCAAAACATCGACAAAGAACTAATCAGACTGATGAAGAGAAAGTAACAACACATGCTTGGAAAAAGTATTTTGCAAAGCAATTCATGTTTTCGAGAATAACAAGATTACTCGTAACTTTCACTGAGGTTGACAAAATATGGTCGTTAATTTTAACTGGTGTAATAACATGCTGTAATTTATGACAGGAAAATTTTACTGCCTGCTAAGCCGTCGGTCGTGGATTCGATTCCCAACCAGGATAAACATGCATGTGACAGTCGAAATGACTCGGGATAAAGAAGATAGAATGAAGTAAATAAAAAGAATTCGAAATCAAAAAACAACACTTGAACAGTCTTGCAACCAAAAAGGTCGCCAATATAAAGCGTTTAAAATTGTTCATAGAAGAATAATTAGGAAGTTTACAATATTAACACAATGTAAACCTACTCGTTTTTACAAACAATCGTTAAAGAAATCGAAAGTCAATTAAAGGCGAATAGCGAGCGTTTTCGAAATTGCAACCAAATAACCGTAATAAAAATCCATTCTCACTTTCGTAGGCGAAACGAAGAGTCGAGTGATGCCGTTTCTATGGAAAGCATATGAGAATTATAATGATCGCAATCTTTTATCGTTTTATAAACCACGTTTTATTATCTGCTTGCGGTTTTTTCAGAGTTGCCTTTTAGGAATGTAATAAGAACTAGTTTAGTATCACGCGATACTAAACGATATAAATTGTATTCATTAGTGAATATTCCTTTATGATATAAGTCAATATCTACCTCAACACCTACAATCAGCAAAATTGCTAAACATTTTTGGTACTTTTTTGTCATGTTAACTAATCTATCATTTCCCTGATATTTCTAGGACAGCTTGAACTAGTTTCATGCGACAAGGTACTTTATATAGTGTTAAGCCATATTGGTGCTCAAGAATAACAAAAACTGATCCTGAAATTAATTAATCCTTATACGAAACAAGCCCACGTGATAAGTATTCCTATTAAGAAACGTGTGGCAAGAAACTCGTTATTCTATCAAAAATGCGTAATTTGAAGGACACAAACTGAACAAATTGAAAAATTAGGTTCATGGTTGTCTACTTAAAATAATATTAAGGTGATTGCCAAAATAAAAAGGCACGCGTGATTCCATTATCATAATTTGTCTCACGCACGGTGATATTTTGGAAACCCTAATTATGGCAACGTTCGCAAGTTGATTTCGAAACTTTTGCCCGAAGTAACGGTCTGTTTAGAGCTGCTTTAGCCAAATTGCTAGTTTTGTGTTGTTACGTGTGCGTACTTATACGCATAACGAGAGTCAGGTACAAGTATGTACGGTCGCGGTCTTAAAGCATTAACTGTTTTCAAATTAATTTGAGAATGAACTTAAGTTCATTCTCAAAATGTAGGCTCCTTTGCGGGCATGTTTCAAAATCTAGAACATTATTAGCAGTATTTTTGTATTATTAACTGTAATTAATAAAATAAGTAATGATTTTTTTTGAAACAACACTTCTTTTCTGATAAGTAACATAATACAAAATAGTATGTATAATAGGTACTTAACCCAGTTTTATTACGAAATAAAATTGCAAGTTAATAGCAACTTTCACCCAAAATGTTTCTACAAGTTTATTGTGTATTCTCTCTCTCTCAAGCCAAAAACTTGTCTAATCTTTTGAAAAAACATCAATATCTTATGCGTAGTCCATGAAAGACTGATTCACGACATTTCATTAAAACATGTGTGATTGCAAATCAATAATTTAAGTTGCTAAACATTTTTAATCACTATAGTAGGTACGTAGCCACAGGTCACGTAGGCCCACTAAGACTTACAGTCACTCATTTTTTTTAAATAATTTCACTCAGACTAAAACAGTTCTAATTCGTTTATGATTTCAGTAGTCACTGTATATTTAGCAGGCTAGCTCATTTATTCCGCAAGGTAGTTTTGTATTTTGAATATTATTATTTTTAACCAGCCGTATAAAACTATTTACTCATTGTGCACCCTGCCTGGGACATTGTATGCAACAATAATTTTAACATTTGTAGTTGCAGTAGTTCGTTTCGTTCAGTCAGTAAATTAGCTCAAAAGCTGACAACTCTTCACAAACGACCTTCTCAAACAGGGTGTCTCTACAACAACGAACATTTGTATCAGTTAAACTGCTAGTTCAACCTTCACTCGTTCCATGAATGAATTTTAAAATTGGCAACACCGCGCACGACCTTGCCGAACAGGGTGTTTCTTTGGATTACCAAAGTTTAGATATTAATCCTCGTGAGGCAACGCTGTCGCAACCAGACGACAACGCGCAACGGTTCCGCTCTAGAAATAGCGGCTTGTGTGTTTGCCTTGTAATGTTCAGATTGGCTGTTAAGGATGTTATTGGATCCCTTTGCCCTAGATGACGTGGAACATATTCAATTGTATGCTGGAATTAAGGCCTGCTCCTTCAGTAAGCTAAGCATCATATCAACTACTGCCACGTCAGCTGGTAAAACCATTAAGCACATACTTAATCTTGAAACAAAATTTTAACCTGTGTAGGAATGTACCTTATTATTGTTGTAATAATAAAATTGATTTTGGCGTGAATTAAAAGAACATTCAGTTTTCTGTCTCAACTGTAAAAACTTAAAAACCTCCCTTATTTCCTTATGAAAGAATACAATTTTAAAGTTTTGATATTTAAAAATAAACTCAAACCTGGACAACTCAGAAGCTGAGGTCAACAATACCATTTGAGTGAGCAGCTGGTAGAGCACCGAGGGCAAACCAACAGATACTGCATCATTTGATCCGAGGTTCCTCAGTCGCATCTCGGCTAGTCTACGCTGATGTACCCCCAATTAATAAAGTTGCTCCTGCAGGAGCCTACTTGAGTCCAGAGACGGTTGAGCGACTTTCATGTACACTAGGGCAGGTCACAACATCCTAATAAAATCAAAAGAAATACTTTTCTAACAATACAATATCTTTGTCCCCAGGAACACATACAAGAAGTGCTAGACAAATGGACACAGATAGACGACGAGATCTGGGCGAAGGTGATAGTGTTTGAGAAGAACCGGCGCGTCGCGAAGGCGTATGCGCGCGCGCCGGTGCTCACCATCAACGGCTCGGACGACGGATTTGACGGCATGAGGTATGTGGAATAGTTTGTGAGCGCTTGTGAATAACATAGACTGCAATATTAACGTTGCAAACTTCGTTCTACAGAAAGATAAGGGAAATTATTCTTAAATATACACATAAACTAATTTGCTTTAAGGAATTTAATACCGAGAATCAAAGCTAAATTGTATGCTTAGACCTACTGGCGTTTTAGTTTATAACGTGCCCAATTCCGTGACACTATACATAACGTTATAAGGAATATTGTTTCAAAGAGTCTCACTATAATTCACATTTAGCTGCCTAAAGGCTAGAGCAATCATATTGACAAACACATTTGAACTTTTAAAATAATATCGTATTAATCGATCATTACCTAATAACCAGCGTGTCAATCACTAACATTAGATGGACCCGCAGTGGGTAACACATGGTTGAGTAACTGGCTGCCATAATTAAATCGGTTATCGACGTATTTGCACATGCTTGCCCAACGCACAACGGAACTTTCACTATCATACTAGCTCGCTTGAGTCAAAATCTTTGCTACAACAAGTGAAACTTCTACGTTAACCTTGCCTGCCTCACGCTCTGTTGGATCCGTATCTTTTGTTGCCAGTTAAGAATTAAAAAACTCAAAATTTAAGTCAAAACGTATTATTAGAAACGCCCCCACACACCAGTGTGGGCTCACAACCGGGATAGACCGCACGGATGATGATGATGTATTATTAGAAACGCGATTGCGGTATAAAACGTCTAAGAGATTGACTTCATAAATAAGTATAGTTTACAAAGGCAATTTTCGATTATTGTTGGGATAAATACTCACATCTTAGTTATCGGATCAATACTTAAACAATAAATTCCGGTGTGAAGCGAGATTGTCAAAAACATTACATGAACAAGTCATTTTATTTCATTATCAAATATAAAGTTTAATCGGAACATAAAACTATTAATAAAACAGAAAACCAACACAATCAAGATCATGAATGAAACAAACTCTAAAACGTAGGAACTGGCTGTAATAAAAACGGAATCCATTGACGAAACGTTGATCGTAGCTGCCGGCAAGGTGAATGTGTAGACAATTAAAATTGCCAAATCTAAGTAGAACAATAATAAATTAAGGCCCGTTTATACCGATAAGCGGTATATATCACGACAACGTGACTCTAACGGTACCGAAGGTAGAGCAAATTTAGCTCATTCGTGATTTGCATTGGGCAACGGCAATTATAAACTCGGTTGGGAAATGATTTAACCGGTAACACTGCACTTATGCTAAACTCAAACATATCGTATTGACAGGTTAAACATTGTAAACTAGGTGTTAAATTAATTAGTGAAACTTCCTTTGGCTAATAATTATCTCTCGTTATGTCTAAGAGCTTTACACTTTATCAGCGAAGGATAATTTAATTTTCATGGTATTTAGTACAAACGCGTTCACATCAACCTTTACAAAACCATAGAAAAATGGGTCTCAGGTCAGCAGCATAAGGTGCCCCAAAGGTGGTTGATGTGAACGACTCTGTACCACACAACGTTTTGTCCGGTTCACAGATTTTTTACAAATCTGTTGGTTTTTATTGAAACTTGAAATTATTGATTCTATAAATATTCATAGTTTCAATCAAAGCCTTAGTAGTTCTTTGGGTTTAAGTAAAAAGAGACGTATTAATCCTTTTTTCTAACTATGAAAAAGAAAAAACATTTTAAACGAACCAACGTAATAACCGTTACCTCAAGTTGCTTTCATTCTGCATCTCGCTTTCAAAATACAAATATTTGACTTAAAACCAGTTTAATGTGGATCAAGTTAATTAGACCAAGAGGTCAATTAAGAAATATTTTCATATAACAAAGCCGGAGTAACAACAGAACCAGTACAATAGCCTGAGTATTGTTAATTAGACGGAGATAGATTATTGTATTCTGTACAAAGATATAAATTCGCTAGTAGTAAAACCAAACAAATGAGATAATGAGCGAAGTAGGGCAGGCACGTGTCACAAAAGGCTTAATATATCCGGCTTAGCTGTTATACCTGTTTATTACTCGAGTGTTATTTAGAAGGCTTTTGCAACTCATGCTAGCTTTTATGAGATTTGTTTAAGATTGTTATACTTAGTCAGGTGTGAATAGAACTATGGATAATTCATTATTTTTAACCTGCTGTCTGTTAGCGGCTTCGCCCGCGTGGACTAGTTCCTATGTTTAAATATAGCCTAAAAAATTGCCCCTCAGCTAGTATGATAACATAGCATTATATCGGCGAAATAATTTTAAAAATCAGTTCAGTAGTTTCGGAGCCTATTTTATTTTAATTCTAATAATCAAATCATTTATACACCCCCGTTATAATATTAGTACAGACTGAATAACACGCTCTACAGATAAGATTTTCTACATTTTGTGTTATTTAATTAATGGTGGTAATAACAGAAGTTTTGAAAATACATAAAGCAATCGAAATAATTAGTAAGGAGATATCACGGGGTTATAACATAGATCCATAGAAGATGAGTCTGTTGTCGTTCAATCAAACTTTTGAAAGTACGAATTAAAATTGACTTTTGCAAAGATATATGATACTTTGATAATTATAAAACATCCTTTCATGGTATTGATATCTTGCGTTGCGCAATACCTGACCTGCAAAAATGATAAAAGCAGTTGCAACAATTTTTAAATTAACAAAGACACATTGTGTGTCCGAATATAATTATAGATTTAATCTACAAGGACTGGCTCCATCCTAATAAGAGCTGTCTGGGTTGAATATAATTTTATTGTTTGATAGCGTACAATTTTTTGGTAACAAAATGTTTTTTTTTAAATACTTTATTTTAAATCTTGGATGAAAAAATCAAAAGTAATCCGACGAGATTAAGAAAGAAGGGAATATTTTAATAAAACCTGCATAGAAAGTCGTTAAACATACAATGCAGGGGAATAAACAAACAGTGCCAAGTGATCAAACAATGGTGGCAGGCGTGTCGATGTGATCTGTCGCACGCGTCGGACGTTTGCGTCCGACGCGTGCGACAAATTGATGGAACTTGCAATATTGATCGTTTGTGAACTTAGAAATTTTAAACAAGCTATTACTGGGCAAGATATAGATAAACTTGACTTAGTTCGGAACCTAAAAAACATCTTCATGAATCTTACTCACAAAATTATTTTAGAGTAAATAAGGATACCGCGTATCGCGTCGTACCGATCGCGCTAAGAAATAATATAGTATATGGTTTTTTTCTAAAATAAAAGGTATCTATAGTTTGACAAAAGCTGGGCCTGCATCGTTAAAATCAAGTCTTCGTTACATTTTGTGGTCGTTCGTACAACACTCTATTTTTGAATGCGGGTAAGTAATTACAAACCTGCAGGGCTAAGATGCGCGCCCTACGAGAAAAGTTGACAAAAAGTCCTGCAATAAAATTTCGCCATTTCTCGATTTTTCTATTTTGTCTACCGTTCCTAACATGGCAGCAATTGTCGTGACTTAATATTTTGTATGGGAAATTCAATTTTGTCGACAGATCCTAACATGGCGCCTTATTTTTGTCGTGGTTTAGAAGAGATATCTCGTGTGTGAACTCGTTGGTCATTTTTGTGGACGACAAAACAATTATGCATTAAAATAGCATGAAAACAGGCGTTGCGGTGCGTCAAAATGCTGTCATTTTTTTCTAAGTGCAGTAATAAAGCGATGTATTTATAGCCGTCGCTATTTTAGCTATTAATGAGTGTAAATTTTACATAAAAATATTAAATTCAAATAAAGCGGACTAATTTTTTTTCTTTTTCTTTTCTTTTTGCGAAAAAACTTATTAGGTATAATTTCCAAAAAAACAAGTGTTAAATATATAGTTTGGGATATCAATAGTATCGATAAAATTATTTATCTCGATTATTGGTTTCTTTTAAATCGATTAATTGAATATTCGTTTCAATATATCGATTGTTATTAATCAATTAACTAAGTATTTAACGATTAGTTGAATCAATTAGTTGAATCGATTAGTCGAATCGATTAGTTGAATCGATTAGTCGAATCGATTGGTTGAATCGATTAGTTGAACCGATTTGTTAAATCGATTAGTTGAATTGACTAGTTTAATCGATCATTGCGATTCTTTGTATCGTTTAGCTGCATCGAATACATCGATTATTTAAATCGATTAGTTTAATTAATATATAAATTATCAATCGATTGTTTATATCGATACTATCGTGTCTTCAAATCAGTACTATTGATAATATCGATAATAATATTAACAAATCTGTGTTAAACATGTCTACACCCCTTTGTCATCCGAGGAAACTTGTCTTGTCTACCTCTTTTGTCGACTCTCAGAGACGAGAAACGAGAAATTACCTTATGTTGCGCATCTTAGCCAGGCTGGGCTATGTTTCAAAACTTCCATATCAACCATGATATTTTACAATTAGGAAATTATGAGTTTATATTAACTTTAAACCCCACTCAGCCTCTACGAACTGGAATTCCAGTAATCAAGGATCAATGGATGTAATCCGGTGCACCCGCGCAGCCGTCGCGTCGTCGCATGCGACGTAATGACACGGAAGTCCATCTCTGCTTATGCTGGCACTAGCAGATCATCGGAGTACTACTTCGAAAGAATTTCACCAGTTAGAATTAATGGCGTCGTTTTCAAGCCAAAATCTGTTATGTGCTTTTTTGGGATTTCTAGTTTTCACAGCTCTGTCTATCGAATAAAACCCTAATTGCTTATGAATACTCATTGACGATTTACAACCTTACATAAGACAAAAAGCAAAATACAAGTGCTAGAATTTTATGTGGCATATTGCCACCTAGTATTTTTTTCTTTAATATGATCTTTTCTAAATTGGCCTGAGTCTGGGTGTGCTGGGAGACGCCCCTGGCTTAATTCCTTGTCTGGTACCTCGTAACACAGGGATATTTATCCCTACTTCGAGACCATGACAAGAGGTGTGTTGTCTGGCGCATATATATATATATATATATATATCTGGCGCATATCTTATTTATTCGTTTTCGGTTCGTCTTAATTTGATATTCGTAACCATTACCTTGTCATTGCTAATGCAATATTTGTCAAAAAAATTACAAAAAAACGGACCAATGTTGGAAAATAAACAAAACGGAATGAGGACCAAATAATATTACCATAAATTGGAAGTAATACTTCTTACAAAACTTTAACAAAATAAAATCCAGTGGTTCAAAAATCATAATACTTCGGTTGAACTGTTATTACCATCAATATTTTGTTTGTTTATTTTATGTCCTAAGTGTATTCCAATTTTAGAATAGCAAGAACTTTCTGAAACTAGTTGGAGAAATCGTTAAATTGAATTTTTTATGGTTTGTATTCCATAGATCCCCACAGCGTATATAAATATTCTTCATAATTGGGCCCGTGGGCTCTCGCACATAACGCTTTTCTAACAATATCCTCCTCTATCGATGAAATAAACATTCGCCAATTACTTGTCGACGCGACTGTACGATGCAGGAAGTGTCGCTAGCTTCTCCTATCAGATGCACACACACGAAAATCGCCATTTTAATGGGACTCGCCAACTCTTACACCCGTATTTAATTAGTGCAGATCTAACGTACACGCTGCCACATTTTCTGATATGCCACACACCCTTGATGCACTTAAAATAAGGTGCAAAATCGCACGGACGATTATTTATAAGGGGACATTACAGGAATGAACAATAAAGAGCGAACATTTCCCTGCCTAATAATTAGGGCTTGTTCTAGGACGTCTGATAGGGAAATGGCTGGCCTGGAGTTAATTTTCAAGAATTAATTGGATTTATCGTGTAGGAAGTGGTGGCTTACTGTAGTAGGACCTTAATGCGAACGGGTTTTACTTTACTCAAATCTATAGGTAGCTAATGCTGAATTTGGAATTGCACTTTGAAAAAGGATAAGTAAATTAACTTTTTACGATAATTTTAATGACTGCCTTTTGTTATTTTCAGGAGTGATCATCAGTGTAAAAGCATTTTTTTTATTTAGAACAAATATAGTAGTACGAAAGAATAAGTGAGAGTGGTTTGTAGGACAATCATGCTTGAGGTTCTCGTGAAGGAGAACATCTCGAAACTAGGTGGCAGAGCCTAATAATAGGCTGTTCTAGGTCAGCATTAGCAATCGGGCCCTCAAGTGTTTTGAAATCTGCACCCAAAATACTAATTTGTATTTACTGGAAGCTGCTCGTTCCGAGTATCAACCTGAGTACTATGTTGTGCTATCTATAGTCCTGGTATTGTGGTTGTATATCTTTTCATTCATAGCTCCAGCTTCAAAGCGGCCCATTTTTACAGAAACAGCGACAGGCTTGCCATTTATCGCATTGTAAATAGAGGGATTGTTAGCCTTAAAGAGCGGCATTGATTTTATTTATATCTCGGCTTTTTCACATTTTCCCTTGTTTTTGTGACAAGCTGCCAATTGGACGGCTAAAAGGGTATTTTGTTTTCAGGTTGTGCGTAGTAATGCAATACATTATAGACTTCTCAGTGAATAAAACTTGATTTTACTTGCTCATTGTCTCCATAGATTTTTACGTCTTGCTTGATTTTACGGTGTTCTTTTTTATTATCATGACCTATGAACCTAACGAATTGATTTATATTGGTTTTGTTTTCGCCTCCATCGAATTCTGGATTAACAATCTAGTTAAAAAAAGTCGAGATACTACGAGTATCAAGGCTTTCCATCTACTCATTAATTATTGTAATATTAGACAAAGAAGTTTCGAAACCATTATTTGACCCATACCGTACAGGTCAAAATACATAAGTTTGGAAAGTAGTCTAGATTTTTCTGACTATCTCTTGGTTATCAGTTTTTTCTTTGCTTTGAAGTTTGTTGGTTTTAATAGTTTAATCTTAACGTCAAAGGTACATACTTTTCTTACTGTCGATTTTAAAATAGACTTTGGTCACGAGAACTGTCAAATCAAAAACTATCAGTTGACAGCGCATGTGACCAATCCTGTTGTATGGGTTGACAAGTTTTAGGACCAAGGCCGCTTCTATCACGCTCATGACGATCGTGTTCATATTGTATTACTTCATACTAATTACGAGTAGTTTATTTTGTCAAAACCAACCACTTTCTCACTTAACTTTGATTCAGCAATTTTACCCTTCTTAAGCTAATGCACTGTCTTCACAAACTAAAGAAAACAATGCATCAAAGCTGTGTATGAGACTGATTCAGTTTTCATTAAAAAGGGTACTACGCACAATAGTACGGAAATGTTAATATCGCTTTGTGCGAATTGGTGTGCAAAATGAGACAATAGCAGCAATTAATGTATCAGAACTTGCACTGACTCTATTGACCCAATTTCAAAGTCAAGCCCCTTCAATCTACAATGATCGCTGCTGTTACAGATCAACCCACGCGTCATATGAAGGTCATAGAGTATGTGTTGATATGCAACTGTTATGTACATACCTAATTGAGTGGGAGAAATTAAAGCAAATTAAAAACTTTACCCCTTGTTATCTTTTTGTTTTAAAAAATCCTTAAAGTATTAGTACTAGTACATTGTGAGTCACAGTAACCAAAGTAAACTTTAGGCAAAGTTAGCCAACATTATGAATATAGGTTTTGATCCCGGTGTCGTGAAACGTTTCGTTTGACTAAATTGTGTAAATGTAATTGTTGTTGTGTGTAAATTGAATCTACGTTCATAACGTATAGCTTAATTGCTTTCTTAATCTAAATTCCAAAATAATGTAACAAAAGCTTTCAAATTTCAACTGCAAAAAGCATCAAACACCCAGTCAGCTAACAGTAATTAATATCCATTTCACACAAAAACGCTTATTGTAGGTTCATAAACACAGTCGCACACGACACAGTGTCGCAACAGCAATACCTGCTTGTTATTGTTTATTGTCTTCTTATCAATATCTCAGCGCTTTGTTAGTTCGCCTTTGGGCGGCACGCACAATGCCTTTCGTACCAACCTTGGTTTTTGTAGAATTAAAGCGTAATACGGTAGTATGTCTGCGTTGTTGGACGTTTTGAGGCTTCTTGTCTGCTTAAATGTTAGTTTTATTTGCTATATTTTGGATACACTGAGGAGTTCTAGTCTCAATTATTCGTTTTATCACATTATTGTAACAAGTTTAGATAGAAACCAAACCAAAATTACTGAAGTGAAGATACTCGTATTTGTCTCACATTGAATAAAAAGTTAGGTCATTGTATCACACATTTTGTGTCTATTGTTTTGGCTCCCACAAATCTAGATTTCACAACTGTCCTGGTAATGATAACTACTAAAACCTTGGCGCCAGTTATGTATCCTGCCTATGTTGCTTTAAGACGAATATATCCTTTATATTCACACTCCATTAGATATAAGTCACTTTTTTCATTTTACAACACATAAGTCTTTGCACAAGGCGGTAGTGCTATCAATGTTCTATTGTTTGTAGCAAACACAACTTCATTACTTGCAGTTTTCAATTCCACATATTAACGAAAACAAACTTTATGTCTTAGACGTAAGTAACACAGCGAGTAGATTGGCCAACTTATTATAAGGTAGACAGCGTGATATAATAGTGTGTTTGTTTGGTTGCATTGTCCACATAATTGCGCCTGTAGATAGAAGTGGAAAGTAGGGCGGCATTGAGGTAGGCTTTGGTAAGCGATCTTATTGGTCAGTGTCAACGAATTTGTCTCAGAGGTTATGCAATTTTCGATTGTGAACGATGTAATGTAACTTGTTCATAATTCGTGTTCTGATAATTATTCAACGAAATTCATAAGAGTTTATGGAATGACAAACTTAAAACTTTAATATAAGATCCAAGTTTCTACGTTTTGAACAAGAAAACGTAATATTAGCTCCAGATCAAGTAAACAACATAAAAAAAAGTTGTTACATGTCCCACGGTCATTTAAACTTTCGCTAGAAAGCCCTTTATATCTGTTAAATTGACCACTATAGTAACTACGCACTCGCGTGCTAGATCTAATTTACAAAAATGCCAATTCCAATTCTAACAACTCGTAAGAAGTCAATTAAGATTTAAACACAATTTGAGCATGCGACGCTGGCGCGCCTAACTCTTGAACTATATGAAAATATACAACAAAATAAAACTTTTTGCTTTCAAGCTAATGCTCTTCGGGTCCTTATTCCGAGGTGTTAGTGTTCATTTTGGAATGTAGGAAGTTTAAGGAGTGACTGTTCTAGAGTCATTTTAGAGATCTAAACAGTCAATATATGCAAATGCTGTCAATCTGATGGGCCGTCTGAGGCGCACGTGGGTTAGTTGCTTCTGTTGTTTAATAAAAGATCAGAAGCGCGATACTGCCCACGGGAGCCCGTTCCCTGTCCTGTTCGTGATTTTTCCGAAGTTAAAGCTAGGATACACTTAGGTTAAGCCAGCAGTAAAAGCCACTCAACACTTATAGAATGACACATTCACTTTTTCGGCGAAATTTACCAAGTAACTGTCAGAACCACTACATAATAATATATTAGAATTATTGATGCAAACTGTATTAAGACACCACACTCATTAAATTAAGTTTTAGTAGTAATTAATCGAATTACTGCCGTTCAACAAACCTGTCAGTGAAATATTTTTTTGACAATAGACATTGAAATTATTATCATTGTTGTTATACCAAATTATACTCAAGCTATGTTTTCTAATAGCACCGGGCCATGTCAGGTTATATTCAATTAAGTAGGCGAATTGTTCACTAGTGACGTTAAATGCGAAACTTAATGCTACGGCCGGTGACAAATATCTACTGGAATGCCAACCAATTTTCTTGGAATTTAGCCGGTTCAAATCTCGTTAGAATCTGGTTAGTAGTCACAACAATAAGTATAAAGTAGGACTTTGTTTCAAAATCGACCGCAGACCGCAATAGCATCTGACACTAATGTACACTCTCTCTAATGTGAACTTGTATTTCTTGTTTAGAAATTCTTCTTATTTAGAGATGATTGTCACGGTTTCTCAATGGCAGGAATTCGAAGAGAATTTCGCGCTTTGCTCAGGGCATCATGAATTTGACATGAGTTTCGTGTAACACAAAATTTAAATAACTTCCTACAACTTTGCCTTGATTTGTTTGCAATGCTGACTTAAATGGATGTTTGTACTCGTAGTTAGGATGGAACATAAAAAAACGTGTTTGCATGTTTCTAGTGAGATATAAACTTATGTATAACTTAAATTTGCATGCATAATTTTCCTGACCCTTAAATCCATCAGTATTATGAACTGTCTCCCAGAGAAAGTGTGAGTAAATGACAATGTAATCAGACAATCTCGCGCGTATTTTGCAGCAAGACGCGTGCGGCGACGAGTTAAAGAAGATGTATTGTGCGATACAGATGTCAGTCGCGTCGCCTTTTACCGACAAAATAGAAGTCAACACCGTTCCATTTCAGATTTTCAAAACAGCCTATATCGGAAAAGGAAAGATTACGTTTGGATGCTGTATACAATTTCCAACCTATTGAACTACCTTCAAGAACTGCCTATTTTTTTCGCGTGTAGTGGCTGATAAACGTTAATTACCTACAAGTTGGTGCTATAGTTTATATGAATTATTACATGTTTCTGTCGTTTAATTATAATTAGACCATTTTTTTCATCAGATTTACGTAATCAAACGCACTAAATAAATCAAAACATGACTTAAAAACCAGCTTCTGAACCAGTAATTTCAACTAATGATATAAAGATATAATTAGTGGATGTATGATCCGGTAATAAATAAGTACCTAATATTTTCTGTCCCAAAAACAATTTCCGAATCGAAAGTAATTATCATTGAACTAAAGTTTTATTTTAACTTAGTAGAAAATACCGAATCATTTTTTTTCTTTTTAATTTACATATTTTTGTAAAATTATGTATATTTGTAAGATTTCTTCCATGAATTCAAAAAGAATTTGTCAAGTGAAAGTCTTATTACAATAAATACTGTAAAGTACATAATCAAATTTAATGCTTCGTGATAAATTACTTTAAAACTTCGTCTTTGGTACTACGTGTAACACGGTTCTCCAAGGTCATCTATTTTAGTAACACTTACAAAACAATTAATGAAAGATTACAAATGCTTCAAATTACATTGCTTACAATCACGATCTGAATCTTTACGATCAATTTTGACCTACCTACATCAATGAAGTTCAACTGTGGAACTTCAGTTCCGAACTATTGTTCTGGGCCCTCTGTATCACTGTACCGATTCCTAAGATCGATTACTGCCTCGCTCGACCTTGTTCTACCATGGGCAGAAAGTTTATTGTTTCTAACAGCAATCAATCATTGAGGTCACAAATGTAATTGTGTTTACGTCATTCTTAAAATGTAACAAACATACATCAGCTGCAAAGTCGTTCACGTGTCCATTTTAATTTGAAATAAGCAAGTAGTGAGTATTTTTTTAAGGTTTAATATCGAGATTTGAGTAATTTGATACCATTTACAGTTACAGTCTCTGAAACCTTATATACGTTGGCAACGTAAAAAAGTGATGAACATGCCCATAGTACATACAAGCTTTGCTTAGTTTGGGGCTTTGGGGTCTGATGATCTTCGTGTAAGGTGCCCGTCCCAGATACGAGTATTTATTTATATCAGCTATTTTTAAACACAACACGCTAAGTCGTCTAGTAGTAATCTCTTTTTATCTTTATTGATACAGTCTAGGTTTTCAGGCATTACTCAATCACTACTTGACCTGCACTGCTGGTATTTAATGATTTATTAATTGGTTTAAGCACCTTGCTCTTTACGATGTTGTATTGCAAATTGCAACGCCAATCTCTGTAAATGGTGGACATAATCTTGTCTGAAATAAATTAGGTCAGTGTATAAAAAAAGCAGCTTTAGGGTTATCATTGTACTTTAATACGGCGTCAGGTGCAAGTAAACATGTTGAATACTTTTCAATAAGATAATTTGAGATAAACATGAGTCTCATCAACCCAGCTCAAGTTGAGTTGAGCTAAAATAATCGTAGGATGTATGCTGCGCCATGATATCCATAGAATGCTTCAAAACGATTTTAGTAATTAAGTTTTAATTCCTATTTCTTTTACCTTTTTTTTTAACGATGTTATTCATCACGTTCATTAGTTTAACTGTTTCTTTTAATCTATATTGATTAAATAACCTAATTATTGTTTTATCTGTTGCATTGCCTGCTGTCAATCACGATTTGTTCCGGGTATTGTTTTATTTAAGTCCCTCTTTGTGTGATCAAAATGAAGATATGCTCACGTGACATATTATGCATTAACAATTTTAGGCTAAAGGTCAATTACGCACTCAGTTTCTGCATTAGGCATAAATTTCTCAAGTGGACATATTATACTAAATTATTCATGAATATTCCTTAACATCGCCCATCTATTTCCAAGCTGACCTCTTACCGTTCACCAGTATCGTATGTTCGTTCATCTTGATGTTGAAACTTTTAAGTATAAGGACTCGCTAAATTGGTCAAGTAACCTTTCGACTCGTCTTCTAACGGTCTATGACTTTAATTTGCGAATTGCAGGATGCTAAATAAAGTTGAAGTGCAAATAATGAAATGCTAAACGCAAACCTTCAGAATGCAGTTTGCGAAATTGCTAGCTTCATTCAGACTATTGTCAAAGTCATTACCTACTTAGTTTTCTTACACATCGTCTGGCACTAAATTAGGCAGAGTATTAACATACAATACAGTTGGGAACACGTGGTCACCAATTTTATCAGTTATATAAAAAGTTGGACGTCTTGTCTGATCAACTAAAATCATAAGCGAAGGTACAAACACAAATTCAACGCGAATGTTTTTTTTATAAAATCATATTGTGCATACAAAAAATTGATAAATTATTAACTTAATCCTTTTCAAGATTACATTCAAACGGGCCTTATGTTAAGAGGTAGGGATTTAGATGATAAATTGATGTTTTGAAGAAGGGAACTTCATATCAATCATCATAATACCATTATCGGCCATATTTTTGTATAAACCGACTCATTAAATATCTTCGGGCCCTTTGCAGGTTAAAAATAAGAGGTAGATGTTTGAAAAATGTTTTAATATCTAACTTATTTAATATAAACCTATTATACCCATGTTTATTTTCGTTTTTAAATACCACAAATTAGCAAACAGTAAAATATCAATACGGCACCGTTTCTTTTATTTTTCTGGGTTTACATTGATGAAAGATCACCAGAAGCGGTTTTGAAACACAGTACTGATTATAAAAGCGAATACGAAATGGCAACAACCAGTTTAACAGTTGATATTCAAGGGTAAGATTAGGCAATTTCGGTTTTACTCTGATTTATTATAATAAGTGCTTTATGATTAAAGTGGTCTTTAACTTATTATTACAAATCATAAAATTTAATGCAATTTACAAAACAAACTTGAGTGTATAACTCACGTAAGTTTGCCAAATGGTTCATTAAATATATTTTACCACTCATTTTGTGACCATCAAGTATCAAAAACCGATTTTGATTATTTACTTCCCTCACAAAAAATTACTTTGAACATTACTTAGCGTATGTGATCGAAGCTAACTGATTGTCACAAAACATTCTGAAAATAGGAAAATGGGTTTCATTTGTTAAATTAACCTTTTAAAATGTAAGAGCTCGTTGGCCTTAATTGCGGACGAACCTTACTAATTCAAGATCAATCCAAAAACTATCCCTCTCTAGTTCTCGAAAGAATAAGATTATCGAAAGTACAACACAACAAAGCTACAGCAGGTAATTTGTGTGGCTTTCAAATGCCTGTTTTATCTTTTATTATGAGAACAACCTCGGCTGTTTGACATGGAACATTTTAAAACAGCGGTTCTAGACATAAACTTACCTGGTAACTCAAAAATCAAATTTCAGATTCGCTCTATTACAAATCCCACACACTTAGCCAAACCGCACAACGGATTACAAAAACTTGAACTGTATCATGTTTAGATGTTGTAAGAAAATATTTTTTTCTGGGTTCATCATAGATGTAGTAATCTGATGTGAATTGTGATTTTATTATTTTTCTGGTATACAATATGTATTTTTACTTCTCATTGTATGGCAGAAAATAATATCATCAGTGATCTTACTAAAAAGTAATGGCAGTTTGAATTTAAATCTGAGCTTTATCAGATGTATTTGAATCGTCAAAACTAATAAAACTCGAACTATAAAAAGATTATAAACAGAGTTCGATACACTGCAACGACGTCTCAATCATCACTCCAATACCAAAACCGAGATTTTATCATATTATTAGTACACGGAAGGATAGAGTTACGTTCACAAAAACAAATCTTAAATAGGATACAGTAGACAAAAAATAACAATAGGAGACATGCTACCATTTTGCTTGTCAATAATTTTAAGCATCTTGGAATAATGTAAGTGCAGGACAAAAATATCATGACGACAATATCCTGTTCTTAAACTGGTATGAATGGTTCAGTAGGTGTGACGAAGGCCGACAAGTTGGGTACTAAGCGGCTGAACTCTAAGCTGGCGAAACAACTGCAAGTAGATCAAATAACAAAACTATGCAAAATTGTCACACTATTTGATGGAGAAATATTGGTTTTTACTTTTTGACCTAAATGGCGATGCTGGGATTAATAAAGTAGAAGAGCATTGTCCAAAATACACCACAAGCAAAAAATTGATATATTTAATCCGTACTAAAATGAAATTATACATGCAAAAAAAACTCAGACTTTTTTTACGTTTTTACACCTAAACCGCTGTACTAATTTTGGTAAAGAGATAGATGTAGATCTTAGTGAAGGACAAAGGCTTTGCAATAAAAGGTATGTTTAAAACGTCGTTATAACCTTAAAAATAATTTGACATAAATGCTATTTACTGGTAAGAAACAAGACAAATACAATACATTACACCATAGCGTTTAGTGAATAACATAAATCCTTCTGGACTTGCTTCGAAATGCTAACCAGAATATTATTTTACCGGTAAAATAAGTCTTCAATAAATCTTGACCGCTTAAAAAATTGCTCAGTATTACTACGAGTGCACAATATTTTTTTTAAATAACAATATTTTTTCGCGACAATTGTACCAGACCAGGCCTGTAACAAATGAGACCGTTATGGACGTTACTGTTCAACTTTCGATATCTATTATATCTTTATCTTTTATATCCAATGCATGATCTTTATTTTTTCTTCTTTTAAAACACTTTTATTGCCAGGTTGATGGATATTGGCTTTACCTAAAATACTCTCATTCATACCATTCTACTTTTAAACTTGAACTTTATTTACCATTACCAAGATCTACAATCTAAAGATTGAAATCAGAGATGCATGGTTAACTAGTAATTTTTCTTTTGTATGCACAGTAACTTGCCAGTTGAAAGTGATCTTTAGTTTGTGCTATGACTGGTTTAATTTAATAAATCCAACGGTTTCACTTTCTGTATGAATTTATGTGACATGTTGTAAGTTAAGATTTGTTATTTCACGCATTAGCGGTGTTTGTATGGCCATTGTGGTCGGAGATGAGGTATGTTGGACTAGCTGGTTGGATGACTAGCTTTATGCGCCAGACCTTATGAGACTAATGATTATGATAGGGTTGACAGCACGTATCAAAACACTGATTAATAGTACCAGGTTGGTGTAGAGTAGAACTACTAATTTAAGAATAATATGATTATTATGAATAATGATACTGTGCGTTGCTCCTTTAATAGTAAGGGTTTATGGTACCTGTGATTAGCTACACTTGTGGACTGGAATAAAAAAATGTCTTTCTATATTAAGAACTCAATTATTTGCACAGACTGGAAATAACAGGATGTTTATATTGTAAGTTACTTGAAGAATAAGATGATGTAGACCTAGAATTGGTGTCCAACAGTGTAGTAAGCTATTTCTTCATCTATCAAAATACTTGGGAATTAGAAAACAAGCGAAATATGGCACGTAAATCAGACATAACTGGTTGCAGTTTAGGAAATTTATGCCTGTCCTGAACTTTGCTACTTTGGCAGTCGAAATGGTAGATCAACAGAATTATGGGAACAATGATCGATTGCATTATTCGTGGCTGGTTCTAAACCATTGGTACATTGTTAGTTGAATAACACGTTAATAGAGGTTTCAAATATATTAACAATCAGTCTTGAATCTACCCACGACGTTTCGGAAATTCCTCTGCCATTACTGAATATGGCTTAGTTTATCTCATTTTTATCCTTCCTATCCTCTATTATAGGTTTTAAGAAAACCTCTTTAGCAACGTAACGCCAAATTATTCTTACATCCAACAAAATCAGAGTACTTAATTCGTGAAAAAAATATGTCAAAATCAATCATCTGGTAAATAATGATAACCTAGTACAAACATTCATCGAGCAAGCTTGATTTTTATAACCTAAAAGACCTTATTTTCTTTTTTATTGGTAGAAACATAACTTCGTGCAAATTGTAATGTGTAGTTAGTTAAGTTTTATATGGTTCTAACTGGAGCAAATTATAATATGACTGTATTGTTAGTATATGATTTGGCTTTGATAAACAAAAACTACATTGCCAATTTCATATAAATTTGACTGTAACACTAGTCACGATTTTTCCTCACAAACGGCTTGCTTACAAATACATCAATCGTAGTCAATAGTTTTGAGCAACTTCAGGGCCTCAAGCCGTGCCGCCCTGCAGCCAACCGACCTAGCCATTTAGGTTTGAGCCAGTCTAGTAAATGTCTGGTTACAAAACCTACTAAACCTAGAGCGAACGGTAATGATCATGTTGGGAAACGTAGCAGCACATTTAATGAAGCAAATGTCAAGATAGATGATGGATTGAGTTGGTTTGATTTTGAACCTTGAGGCATTCTTGTTTTGAGTGGAAAAAATAATATTGGCTTTGTTTAGATAAACTATGATAAAATATTAAAAATATCAGTCCTTGTTTAAAGAAGACGATCAAATTACATAACACAATTAAAGTACGCCTACAGGTCATTTATATTGTGAAGTGGCAATATTATTCTCGTTCAACATTGCAGCAAATTTTTTGAACGGTAAAAAAATCAAAAAAAATAATCTAATGAAGTGCATATTTACTCAATGTAAGAGGTTTACTGCAAAGAAAATCAGTGATAAAAAATAAACAATCATTCATTGTTTTCATTGCTTCCAATAAAAGTGTTCCAGTTAACAAACAGAGCAAAGATAAAGTTATTAAGTAAATGCCGATAAAAGAAAGTAATGCTTTTCAATCGCTATGAATCGATTTTACGCATCACAGTATCGGTTATCGATCACAATACGGAAAGCAAAGTAGCCACGGAAACTTATTTATAGACTATCAGCAATGTTGTTCCACTTTACCGAGCAATTTTCAGCCTTCGAGTTTTACAATAACGCTCATATTTTTTTGCAGGTTCAAAATCTAGAGAAATTCGGTCACGATTTCATTGTGCATAAGCAAATTTAGGTCATTAACTTCGCAGAAGGTTTAATTTAATTCTCTAATTAGTTTAACTTTCTTGCCGAGTTCGTTTCCTTTATTTACAATGTTAATTTTGTTACTGATGTTTGTTTTAGCTCGTTTGCACCTCGGCTTGTGCAATAAGTACATTATTATGTACATAATAGCGCTCGTTAGAGTAATGTTGAAATCAAAATGCATGTGTTTTGTGCCAAATAACATAGCACAAGAGGTCGTAGTATGTAATTTTTACTACAAATGACATTATCTAAGACATGGTTAAGATTAACTAGCTACCTATTCAATTATTGGACAAAAGATTTGTTTTATTACGTGATCATCATTATATCACGATAATTCATTATACAGTACAGCTTCATACAAATTCAAATTAACACCGTGGTCAATGCTTGATTTAACATATTTAATATAATAATCGGTCTAATTTCTGCAATAACACGTCATATCTTTGTACTTAGGGTCACCAGCTCTTGATTTCAGTCAATGGTCAGCAGTTAGTCTCTTTCAATGGTTACGGTTCTCAAAACAACGAAAATTGCAGGAACATTACGTATCAGTATATTGTATTTATGAATGTACTCGTAAGTTCAATATATGATACCTACTCCTTACTAATAAAGTACTACAATTACAAGTAAGTATCCGTAATACTATCATACTCCTTTATCAGATAGAAATATTCTATTACAGTGTAATTATATTATTTTGTACACAATGGCATTATTCCCAAGTTTCCAATTAACCAGCACAGAGGTCATAACTTAACGACTGTATACCGTTCAAACAAACGCCCTCCACAAATCCAATTTAACACATCATAAACTTGTCCGTTGTAGGTCAACATAGTACTTTATTAAGAACACAATAGGGTGGAAGATGTGATCCGTGAAACTGATGCATACTATGTACCTGTAGAAGTAGAACTATCAGGCCAAGGACCTCGGAGATTGTCCACGGATGCGCCGTGTATGCGCCTCTCTGTCACCTTGCTATAAGAACTGGGTCAATCGAACACCGCACGACTCGACGTATCGATAAAATTCGATTGTTGTTATAATCGATGTTCGAATGTTGCAGATGCTTTAAACGATAGAATGTCGTGCTTTGCTTTATTGTTATGTTACCTAGTTTGAATGTTTAGGGAATTTAAGTCTCTGTATGTTGCGCAAATGTATGGCAAAATGATATTCAAGGCAGAAAATAAGTGCGTTTACTTATATGTTGAAAGCAGCAATGGTGATAGCAACTGAGTAAAATAATTTTATACTCGTTAAAAATATATTTACCCAAAAAATTGACATCTTCGCAAAATGCCTAGATTCTCTACGCGTGTTTGATTAGGTTGATTGCAAAGTTAATTTAACTATGTTCAAATCTATCGATCAAATCAGGTGCCACCATTATTATATCAAAAACTTACGATCATCATTACTAATACAAATATCAGTAATCATTCCGAATATATATTTATGAAAGCAGCCGTAACTTACATTGTTACGTCCTATTGTATAACACTATTGATACAAATCTATCATTGGTAGGCAATTATTGACCAGATCAGATACACCCATCATGTCAGTGGCCCGCCGCGGGCGCTCGTCAAATCAATTACAAGTAAATAACAAGCTGTATTACCAGAAGAAAAAAATATTACACTTTCTCTGTCCAAAATAGGTGACATAGCGAGTTGTGCAAGGCTTGCTATTGGCTGATAGATACGTAATCCGACAATTGCGTATCAGTCGCTTTAGTAAATTTAGTTATATTTTGTATGGATGGCCTTAGCAAAGGGACACAATATCGAGAAAAGTACTGAAATGATAAAAATTTAACATACTATTTAATTAACCTACTGCTGATTGACATTGAATTCCAAAACACTTTTGGTAACAGTAAAATAGTTGTCTTAATAAAAAATAATAATAAATTCTTTATTTAAAATAGGTTACATTATCATCAACTGTGGCTAGAGCCTCAAGCGTAGAATTGCTTGTCAGAAGGCACCGCTCTTCTAAACGTCATATTACATGAGTGTTACCTATAATACCAAAAGAAAGAAAGTTAAGATTAAATTAATATACAGAAATTAAAATCAATGTCTTCTTAGCACAATACACTACTACAGTATTACTTTATCAACGTGTCAATATATATATTTCTCTACATTTGAGCTTTATCGCTAAAAATATATAACCATCAACTATATTTAGGTTATATCATTTTATGAAGTTTGCTACTTATAATCCACAGATAATGTGACGTGAACTTTTTTCAATAAATTGCAAACCTGCCTACGCCCATGGTTTATAACAATAGGTTTAAACTTCGGATAGGCATACTTAAATTTTAGTATCAACGTTAAAAATAACAAAAATGCCAATGTGACCGATCCTTCTTAATCTTTGAGTATTTTTATACCAACCAGCACTTAACAAACATTATCATTTTGTAAAAAACTACTGAACAAACCATGCCATTATTAAAATTTAACCCAATATATAGAGAAACTTTTGAACCAAACTATCAATTATAAATCGTTTCAGTTTCTTTTACCGATATCTGAACCTTTATCGTAAAGGGGGAGGGAGAAAACCTTGAGGGTACTAAAATTAAGTCATTGTTATAATGATGAAAAGCTTGGCCTTGATCGTACTTACTTGCTTACCGCTCTTGATACTATCATAAGTACTAACTTTGTAAAAAAGTAGGCTGGTATGATGCTGTCTATAAAGAAAGACAGTGAGCTACAATGCACTAGAGTGAATAAAATAAAAGCAGGAGGTTTAAAGGACTCAGGCCTCAGCCTCGAATTTTGCGGGCAGCGGGGCGGCAGCGGCCGCGGGCGCGCTAGACTGGAGGAGTGCACCGCTCGTTGCCCGCCCCCGCGACGCGGTGCACTCCAGTCTAGCGCGCCCGCCGCCGCTGCTGCCCCGCTGCCCGCAAAATTCGAGGCTGAGGCCTTACACATTCTAAATTCGGTTATGTTATATAATTTTAATGAGTTCTTAAGTCTTTGACTGCCGCCAAACCAGACACAATAGAAAATCTATTGTTTGCTGATCACCGGTGACCCCCATAGCAACTAGTGTGTTAAGGATTAGTGCACGTGGGTAAAGCAGCAAACAACAACTACTTTTTTTACAAAATAACGTGATTATTATACCATAATTGTCAGAACAACCTAACCTGTTGTTCTGAAGAACTGTTCGATATGATGCCCACGGCTAATTTTTACCAGCGCACCGCTCGCCACCGACAGGGCGTTCATCCTCACACTCTGAATCCGCAATGGTCTCGTACAGTTCGGTTTCAGAGATGTTTCCTTCCAAGGACGCTTAAATTGTGGAATGAACTTCCTGCCGAGGTTTTCCCGATGAGTTATATTATGGAGTTCTTCAAGAGTGGTTTGAAAAGGTTTTTGCAGTGTCGACAACGCGCGAGTGATACCCCTGGATTGCATGTGTAACCGCTTACCATCAGGAGGTCCGCATGCTTGATTGTCACCGGCGTGGCATAAATATTAAAATAAATAAAAAACCATTGACGTTGCTACTTGATTGTCTCTCCTTTCTGATTCCTTCTGCTTCTTTTCTATGCATAAACTATCGAGCATTTTCTAGTAGTAGCTAACTATTCATTAAATCAACCATGCGTTTCTCATAAACAGATAAGCCTCGCAAAAACCAAACAATAATCCCGGTGACACGTTCGCTAAAATTTCCCATAGACATAATCATAACTAGGGTTCACACATTCTGAAACACTACGCTTCATACGTTTTCAGAAAGATTCAGGCAGTATGCTAGTTATTTATTTTACGAGTATGACCTATCTATTTTTCTCCCTATCATATTACTATGTTCGCAAAAGATTCTTCGCCCAGTTATTGAATCAGAAATAAAGGGTACAGATAATTTTGTTTCTGCTGATGCGGTGATAGAAGTAATAACTTTAAATGTTGTTTTTCAAATAAATATCTCTGCACATCTTTCTCTACACATGCCCTTCTGACCCTCAACTAAGAAGACCTTAGGCTATGGCTGTCAATAACAGAAACAACTAGTTAGGTAATTTAAAATATTTGAAAACTGTTTTTTTTTTGCATATTACCTATGGTTTTGAGATGATCATCCAATCACATTTAGCAAATGTGGTGATTACTTTAATACCATCCATGGTGATGAACACATTATAACGGTGTCAGCTTCGCAGTTTTCCATTGAATGTCACTTTACGAAAGCGCAATTTAAACAAAGTATTTTATTTTATTTTAATACTAGTTTTTCGCCAGCAGCTTCGCCTACGCACCTCTACCCGCGTGGATTATTCCTCATGTTTAAATACCTATAGCCAGAAAAAATATATAGCTCCGATAATATAGCTTTATATTGGTGAAAGAATTTTAAAAATCGTTCCAGTAGTTTTTGAGGTTATTCGTTACAAACATACAATTCTTTACTCTTTATAACATAAGACATAAGTAATAGATAGTGTTAAACACATTATAAAAGCCTCAGCCCCGCGGTTCTCTGCTGAATGTCAATTTACAGATCCGCAATTTAATAAAGTATTTTCACTTGTTTAAACTCTATTTTTGAACCCAATAATGTGGTATCCCATACCGCGATTGCAAGCCCTAATCACATAATGGCAGGCTGGGATTCACAGCAGGCAGACCCGGTACCACCAGCTTTTACTTTCGTTGAGGCAGCGCCGGCGCCGCTTCCGCGAACGAAAGTGATTTCCGCGGGGAAGCTGTGCCGTTTTCGATTTAGTATCGGTAATCGATGGTAATTAAGTTATTAATATTCACAACATTGAAGTGAAGTTGATGTGAGCAATAGTGAGAGAGACCCCACACTAGCGAGCGTTCTTTGAGCGTCGGCGTCTTGCCGGTGACCCCCCACACTACCGCTTTTGAATGTTGCGTCTATCCGGCGCCCAAAAACGCTACTGTGAGGTCTTTCTTAGAGATCCGGTTTACTGAGTTAGGGGTTGCGGGTTCGGTTTTCCCATGACTAGTGTATGTATGACTATAAAGGCTGGCATTCAACGACCGGGAAAAAAACTTCCGATAATGTTCACTAATCTGTAGTTATTAAATGGAAAGTCTTCGTTTTAAACGCTTAATTGAAAGTTAAGAGGTGGTTGGACTACAAAGTTTTATAGCGTTTTCTATTCTTATTCGTACAGAATATGCTCTTGTACCAAACGATCATCATGTTAACGACGTGATTAATTTATCGGTTCATCTACGTCATCTATCCGCATCATTAGGGTTGTCGCAAAGTAAATAGTTTTTACAAGTTTATTTAGAATGTTGACGTTATTTTTTTCGGAAAGTTCAATCCTGTACTTATATAGAAACAAAAGTTAATTATGGAACAAGCTCTGCTTAGTTAATCTCGGTGTAAGTGCACACGCGAAAATAGGAATTAGACTTAAACAACATCAAATCTTAAACAATGTAACATAATTTTTATTGTTGAAAACTGCATATTATAATTATTATGTTAAAATATAGACAGACAAATAACCAGAATAGTACGCATCTATTGACAAAAACGGCACTTGTGTTGAGTATAATCGTTTTGCTATAAATAATTGGTCACGATATTTTTTTGTTGCAATCGTGTCTAGTTCCGTGATAAGTCTACCTGGAAAAGATGTGGTTAACCCCCGAATTCTGCAACGAGAATACACGTCTAATTGATGCTGTTCAGTACGTCTACCACGAGTTGACACCAATGACAGCCGCTAGCGTTCGCGTAACCCGTGTTGACGCATTTATATGGAATTTCGATACAGGCGCCCCTAGATATTTAAAAATGAGCCAAAATGGCTTACAAATTTCTGAACGCAACGATCGCCGTAAACGTGATGGCAACTCATGGCAGACATACAGTACGTCTACCACGAGTTTCCACTTTAAATGTACATTATTGTTCGCGTAATAAAATATATTGGGATTTGACATTGCCACGTCATGTCATGAGTCATACTAATAAAAAAAAAATACGCGAACGATAACGTAAATTTAAAGTGGCAACTCGTGGTAGACGTACAGATATAGTCAGTAACTAGATTTGAAAGGTACAGTTATGCATGTGTGTTGCTCAACTTAGTCTGTCGTTTCAGAATTTATACTAACTATTCAAGTATAATTAACTAAATAAGGAATCTAAATTCCGTCTATTAGATTATCACAATTGTATTGCGCTGATCGTGACTAGCGTTACAATAATCATTCACGATTGTCAACAGGTTTTTTTAGTATGATGAGAAAGAAACACATTGCCTAGACTGAAATTCCTGTTCTCTTTTCCTTGCGGTTGACTGATAGATAATGTCTCTTCTTCGATTTGATTTATTTTCTACTTAGTTTGTTTTATTTCTAGAGTTTGAGTTATTTCATCAAGTTACCGAGGTTCCAAATCAAATTCACGAACGTTCTGAATGTAGATTGTCTGCTAATCAGCCTGACTAAACTTGATTAAGTGCTAACAAACGTTGAACGCTAAAGGGGACAACGTATGAAATTGACCCCCACACAATAGATCTTCCTCAGTACTAAAAGCGTTAATTACTTTAAATCAAGTAACTGTACCAAACTCATGGTACAGTTGACCACAAATCAAACAAAACACCATCCGCGCATAGTATGCGAGTTCACACCAATGAGAGGTCAATTAATATCCCTGGACATTATTCCACACAGCGCCATCTAGCCCCAAAGTAAGCTAATTAAAGCTTGTGTTAAGGGATACTAGACAACGGATAAACATACTTAAATACATTTTCTTTTGTAAATACATACTCATTATACATAGGAGACAGACACCCAGACCAGTACAAACAGACATGTTCATGCACACAAATGTTTGTACTGTGCGGGGATCGAACCCGCGACCTCTGGTGTAGTAGCCAACTTCTTAACCATTACACCAAGTCGGTCGTCGACGAATTAATGCTGGTTTGCTCTGCTGTCAACCTAGAATTAGGACTAAGTGAAGCGCATCATAGACTACTTAGGCTGGACAATGGCCATTTTCGCAATTGTCACGGGCGCTGACCCAACCCTTGAACCTGAAAGGTGACACAGACTTTCCTGAATCACCCATTGTTGTGATTCGGAAAAGTTAACTGTCCGAGTTAAGGTACTCCATTGTTTTAGGAATTTTCTTTTTGCGAATTAAATTATCGATGCTTGACGGTCATTGATGCTACACTGTATTTTACGCATTAAAATCATTATTTTTTATTTTTAAAATAAGTAACACACACACTGTGTTTACCTATTGTGAGAATCAACACCTTCTTTTATATATCCATTCTTCTTTTTAGGGTTTCGTACCTTGAAAGGAAAAAACGGAACCCTTATAGGATCACTTTGTTGTCCGTTCGTCTGTCTGTCTGGTCGGGACCCTTTATCTCAGGAACGAGTGGAGGTATTAAGCTGGAATTTATATCAAATACTCAAGTCTACTTTCCCTTGGAGCTTGGAAAAAAACTTCTAAATACACGCAATCAAAAAATACAGCCGTTTATGACGCAAATTTTCGTCACTCGCATGGGAATCAAAACCTACAGGGTACTTCCCGTGAACTTGAATTTTGGACCAAGTAACGTCTTATAGCACAGATATAGGAAAAATTGCGAAAACCATAAATTTTTAGTTTCATCAATTCATCATATAATAAAAATGTTATTAATAAATATACGTAAAGGTTTGTACGGAACCCTCGGTGCGCGAGACCGACTCGCACTTGGCCGGATTTATAAATAAATAAATGACTGGGACACCTTGCACCATGATCATTTGACCCGAAACTAACTATGGGTGTCAGAGACAAGCATACTTAATATTTCTAAATACATACTTTGACGACCAACTTGGTGTAATGGTTAAGAAGTTGGCTACTACACCAGAGGTTGCGGGTTCGATCCCCGCACAGTACAAACATTTGTGTGCATGAACATGTCTGTTTGTACTGGTCTGGGTGTCTCCTATGTATAATAAGTATGTATTTACAAAAGAAAATGTATTTTAAGTATGTTTATCCGTTGTCTAGTAACACAAGCTTTAATTAGCTTACTTTGGGGCTAGATGGCGCTGTGTGGAATAATGTCCAGGGATATTTATTTTTTATTTTTATTTTTTTATACTTAGATAGTAAGGTGTGCTGGACCCTATATAAGACTTTGTAACACCTATAGTTTATCTCCTTTGATTAGAATCATGACTGTACTTTACTAATTTACTATTCGAATCAATGTGTGTGCAAGCCTAGTGAAACGAATTTTACTATCAATTTATTTTATTGCAATAATACTATCAAGGTAAAACAAAAGAAAACCACATATTGCACAGTCGCGTACGCATTATCTTTTAATCAAAATCGCCAACAATTTACATACCAGCCTGTTTCATTGGGGCAGTCGTGACCGCGTTGTGTGATGGCAAAATAACACATAATTGAATTATATAATGAAACAATACCGAATTAGAAACAATTGCACACTAGTGGACCGCTTGACATTTCTATCCTTGAACTGTACGTCTACCACGAGTTGCCAATTTAAATTTACTTTATCGTTCGCGTCAAAAATTGACAATGTCAGATCCCAATACATTTTTTACGCGAACGATGCGGAAAATTTAAAGTGGCTACTCGTGGTAGACGTACTGGTCACGCATGTTTGTGCTCCTACCATGAGTAGACCTTGAGATTTTAACTAGAGCATCTTGTATGCCATTTTTAGTTACATTTCTTCTCACGGACGGAGCTGTCACGAAAGGAAAGACACTTCATCAGTGAAAACTCATGGTCTGACAGCTGTCAATGTAGCTTGCCGTCGCGGTAGGGGGGCCTTTTGGTTCTTTTCACGCATGTTTGTTCGATGCGTGGACTAAAGATGGGTATAAACTAGAGCAATTGCTAGAACATTTCATTGTAATGTAACGTTTTTCGAAAGGCACAATACAGGCAAAATGATCACTTTTCTATTCACAAACGACGAATGCTCGATGTTATAATACAAGTAAATGCTCTAATCTCTTTTAAAAAAAACAGTCTGTCCCTAAATCTAAACTACCCTTTATTTTCATGCAGCATTTAAAGGATAACTTTACAAAGTTTGATTGAAATTCATCCAGAAGTTTTTAAGTGACATTTAACCATCAAAAGTTAATTACCAAATCTCTTTAGTGTACGTCCTAACGACGCGTAAGTCGTAAAAATTGTGGTCAGAACTTGGTGTTTTCTTTTTCAATAGGTAACGTAACTAAAGTTAGTATAAATCTGATTGAGAATAAACAGTCTGATAAACTATTACGCAGTTTTGTTTCTTTATTAAATTAAGGCAAGTCACACCCAGTGTAGATGGCGCCACGTGCGCGAAGTGACATAGCAGCGGTGAATGCGCAAGGCCACCGCTCACCGGCGATCACTGGTTCGACGACCATTTGATAAATAGCTGGTTAATACAACTAACTTAGGGTTTTAATAAGAATGAAACAAGGAGCAAGCTCATTACTAATATAATGTTATTATTTGAAACTGAAATTGTAATGATACTTTACATTTTAGATAATTATTGCAGTAAGACACTCCTATTCGTCACTAGTGTATCTTCCCGACTGGAAGGTTGACATGAAATCACAAAAGCCATATCTCTAATGCCAACTTTTTTAACGATTGATGCCTAATTGATCAACACCACTAAATATTCTTATCTCAAGGCAAAGTAAACACGATTTTACAACTTAATGACTCAAGTTTTAACGCGGGTGCAGCTTGTAACTAAGTAATTAACAACTGAAGTAATAAATAAGCAACTAACACAATAAGTTTATCTCTGACTTGCAATTATCGGTTCACTTTTGACTGATAGGCTGTCCAAAGTTTGGTACCCCTGTTACCTGTACCATTAATAACATACCTGAAAGGTCGCCATTGTCAAAATGGTATAACAATTAAAAGGATAAAACTAATGGCTAATAGTTCAAGGGATACAATTAATCAATTATAGCTGCTGCACCCATTTTACATTCACTCATTTTTTTCTTGACCTCGTCAAATAAATGTCCTTGTTAATGAATATAATATTTAGGGTTTCACTTATGATATTTTTTGTAGAGAATTGTATCAGAAAGTCAGTGATATCTGATGTTACAGTCAAAATAGATACACCGAATACAGATGATATCAAAACTGTTCAATGTTACATTAAAAAGTAATTGAATAATTTTGGTTAGGCAAAAATGAGTAAAAAAAAAACTTACAATTACTGAGCCTTAGATACCATAGTTCTAACTTTTCGGAACCTATGTTTAAGTTATTTTGTTACGATTTCTGCTAACTTCGCAATTTTTATAAGCGATCTTTCCAACAATTCACCAAAAGAGTTAATAAAATCCATCTAAGTATTTCTTTTCCATAAAATATGAAACTTGACCTAAATTTTCCTTTTCATACCTAACGTTTAATGTTATGAGCTTAAGGTCAAATTAAATGTACGTCTATAGATACATAATTTAGCGTTACGTGGTCACGTAGCCTTTACCTTCATTGTTGCTCAGATTAAATTACAGTATCACTGTTATAATAATTGATAGTTGAACAAGAATTTGCAGCACGTTTTAAATTTTCTTGTAATTCAGTAGAATTTGTTTTTATCTTGATGATCTTCTTGTCAGCTGTCGACATTAATAATTTATTCATAGGGTGGTTTTTTAGTTGATTTTTTATTAAGTTTCATACACTCAGAAAGGAATGTTTCTTAGTTTTTAATAAGTATTCCTGATGCAAACATTTCCATTGCATTGAAAGTTGAAACGAACTTTCTTTCATTTCACATTATTCACACCATCGTCAGTCTAATTGCTTCGCGTATTGAATAGAAAAGTCTACTTCTAAGTGGTATTTGAATCAAATATAAATTTCCAATCGCAGACACCAACGAGCCCTCGCACCACTTCTGAATGCCAATGACGGATTTTCAACCAATGCCAAGGAACGGTTTTGAGAAAACAATATTCCGATAGTGGACGACAGTGAAATACTAATGCATCTCAAATTCCAATGTCGTCATTGTTCAATTGGTTACATGAGAACCAAATATCGAACTACTTTTATAAATGCATGGAGATTTCTAATAGAAACATTTTGAACGTGCTGCAGCTAAAAATACTCGTATTTACCTGCCCATTGATAGTCGAGGTGACTGACAATGAATATCTTTACGACAAATCAATTACTTTAGTAGCTTTGAATACTTGCTTGCAAACAATAGAATGGGTACTTTAAAAGGGTTTTTTTCGCACTTTACTCATTCTAATAAAAATTCTCTTGGCTGAGATCCAGGCAATGTAAATATTATCACATCAAAAATGATGTGCAACGTGATTGAAATTAAAGACGACTTTGAGTATTTTGCATTTGAATAACGTTTTGTTTTTCATCTTTACAGAATCGGCCTTTGCGGTTTCAACAATCCACACAGAGACCAAAAAACGGATGAAGTGAAAAGACACATAGGACAGGTACAAGGCTTTACTACCTATTTCATTAACGCTACTCATACACTACCAATACTACGGTGGCAAGAGTGCTTGACCTCCAGCGGTCTTGGGTTCGAATCCCGGGCCAGACAAAATGTGTTTTCGGACTTTCTGTAACACTTTCAGTTTCGTTTTTCAGTCGACTACCCGATATCACCAACTTGCATATAGCAGGCAAAAAGTAAATAACTTTCTTGTTGGCGCAATGGTAGCGATCCTGCCTTCAGCGCCGAAGATCGCTGGTTCGAACCCCAGCCAAGAACAGCATTCTCGTGAAGAATATTTGCGTTAGTTCTGAGTGTGGTTATCTATTTAATTACGGATCATAGTACAAGCTGTACCTGATGTTTATCACTTGCTATTACTGAATGAATACAATAAAATCATCGTCAATGACAAAGAATTTTAATTTAGTTTTAAACAATAGAAGAACCAAACCCAATCATAGCCACGTCAAATAATATATGGTAAATACATGTGTAATGTTCAAAGCAGGAGGACATTAACATTGAAGTGCTACAAGTATCTTAATAAGCTTTACAATTCCCATGAGGCCCACTGATGACACCAAGCTAAAAACATTGATGAGGTCATGACTAGATAGACAGACGCAATCAAATTTTAACTTAGTCCATACAATTACTTAATCAAATGAAACGTATTTTTTGTATCTTAATGTACGCCGACGAATAGTCATCTTTTAATCGTTTTGATGATGGCTATCTACATGATATATGTTAGAATTGATAATTCAACCCACTTGTGTTTGCAATACAGATCATTCAAAATAAACTGTATTTTTTACACGAATTATCTTGGAAACCAGATCTACCAGCGGATTAAAAATTATTTACGATGACACCACTACCAGTTGGAAAATATTAGTCAGAATCATACTTGCAAATTTGCACAACACTAATACTATTAAGAAAATCAAAGATAAAAACACAATGGACTATATTGAATAATTTGTACTAGGAAGTGTCGAAGAATCTCGTTATCAAATCAAACATGTAACCCGGTACAGTTCAATGAAAATAAACGGTACGAACAATAGAGCCAAATAATTCTGACATTTAAATTAGATGAGCAAGATACTAACAATACTAACAATCTGTCCAACTGAAGGTCGACAATAAAAATGGATTTAGACTTTAATACAATAAATGGCTCTAGACTTTAGAGCTATCGAAAGTAAGCAAGCTGCTTTTAAAAAAACCAGTTGCCCTTAGTACCAATGAAATTTCGTTCAAATTAAAATAAGGTTTTGAATAAGTAGCAAAATAAGAAAGAATTTAAAAATTCCAACATTATAATAAAACCGTAAAATACGGTTGTACGAATATGATAATAACGTACGGCCAGGAGCGTAATGAGAGTAGCGATTTAATTTTATTACCCGTATCTAATATTTGTGTTCTTGAGCCGGATTAAGCATCGTGGGTAACTTTGGGCCCGGAACTTCTTACAATGAAGCTCCGATTTCCTTGGCTTCACATGGCGTTGAGGGAGGAGCATGATTCGATACGGGGCAAGTATTAATATTTCAAAATGTATCCATACCTACCATTGAAGCTCGATCTACATGCGAGATTTGTTCATGGTCAGCGCTAATGATGTAATCGGGTCGCACAAGGCTTCAATCTAGCTTCTATTTTATCTCAACCATTTTTTTGTTTTCTATTTATTTATTCACAATTAACATTTGGTCAACGAAAATAAAGAAGACATTTGTTTTGATTTGAATCCAGGCTTGCTTTTGTATCTCAATTAAATATTATCAGAGTATATTTCATTTGATTGAAATTAACTCTATTAAGAGTAATCACCTCACTAATAATATTGTCGGTTAATTAAGCAACTCCTTTATATGGATTTATAATATCAAATCTCTGAGGGAGTTATTTAACTAAGCATTAAATGTTTGAATGACGCAGTGATAAATATGTTAATTACAAAATAAAAGCCAACGTTTAAGGCAATATGATTGGTTCCAACTACAAATACGTTCAAATTGTATGAATGCCGGTTCGTTTGTGGATCAAGTCCAGAACTGCCTTAATTCGATTTGATTATCATCGGATCGGTGAGCAGACGGCATTCGAAACTGACGTGCGACAATTAACCGGTGTTTCGTCAAGTCGTGGCTTGCTACACTTCCCTCTACCGGCACCCATAAGCAATGGCGGATGTTACTTAGTAAAACTGTGGTAAATCGGGGTAAACATAACTGGGCGTAGTTCGGAACCTTTATGTCGCTGCTACTTTATGGAATGTTGTTTAAACACCTAGTTGGTGGTTAGTAACTTGGCTGTATTTTTGAGCTCACTCTTTTCTTCTTAGGCTTTTAACTTGTATTACAAAATTTGGGAGAAAAACATAATAATATGGTAGCTGTTGCTAACGACTTTGTCAAACTCAAACTCAAATAACTTTATTCAAATAGACTGTATCAGTACTTTCAAATCGTCAAATTTACAGCAAAATATACTAAATAATAGACATAAATACCATAATAATATGGATATGTATACAGACATAATGCGACTCTACCACCGCGTCGGAGTTGTTTCTTACTGAGAAGACCCGGCGAGAAACTCAGCAGTTACTCTTTTAAACTTGTTTTGGGTTTACAACAGGCGTTAGTAAAGTACAAGCAGTGTGTCATTTTGATACAAATAAACCTAAAAGAATATAAAACAAAGAGAAAAAACCAACCATAAAAGAATATAATAAAAAGAATTCATTTAAACAATTCAAAAACAAAAATTGTTAGTCAGTACATACATACTAGGTACCTATTAACTCTTACAATAAAACATCTGTTACAATAGAGCTATTGAATCCCGCATCGAGCAGAGCGCTTATACCCAGGCATTTTTATCTATAAGGTAGTCTTTTGTAGTATAATAGCCCTTTTTTAATAAAGCCGTTTTGATGTGATTTTTGAATCTATGTAAAGGTAACTCACAAATTGTTTTTGGAATTTTGTTGTAATAATGTATACCTTGCCCCATAAAGGATCCTAAAACTTTTTGTAACCTAAAGAGTGGAAGTGCAATTTTATCCTTAGTCCGCGAAGACTCAGCCTTTTTCAATAACCATTCCGTATACATATCTCAAGTACTACATATTGCTATCCAGGAGCCCTAGCCAAGAGCAACACGCCAAGACGATTTCTACAATAGAAATCGTTCAAATGTATGGGGATGACATAAACTGTTACTGGCGCTTATCTCATCGCCATACATTTGAACGATTTCTATTGTAGAAATCGTCGTGGCGTGTTGCTTTTGGCTAGTCCCCCAGGTTAGATAGATATACTGCCTGTCAATCTCATGTCTAGATCTACAGTTGCTTTACATGCTGAAGCAATAGTGATATTGCTGCATTAATTGCAGCAATACCTTCATCTCAATGACTAAGGCTCTGGATTTAGGGTTGATTTTGAACCGCAATAGCATATCTGATAACTAACTACAAACCATTTACTGATTGCATTGAAACAGTATGTAGGCAAACACATTCATTAGTTGCCAATACAAATACAAATGATGCATCTAGTTTCTCTTTAGACTTCAAATAACAAGGACACTACCAAACATATAAAGGTTACTTGTCATTGCCTTTGACGCTCTCTGAAATGACTGTTACAGCTGAGAATTGGTCTCTTCTCGTATTAATATATCACTATTAATCAAAAATCATATTGACAGATAATTTAGTAAAAACAAACGTGTCTATGGTATATACTTATTAGATTGCATGCTGGTTAGTACAAGATATGAAAAATAATTGTTCATACTGCATTAATTGGCATGAAGTTTTGAAATGATTGGAAACAAAAATTTTAGTTATCACAATTTACATAACAATGCGTTATGTCTTCCGCGATTTTGTAAAAAAATGGTTCTCATCTAAAACAAAGATAACAATGCTTGTACTTTGACATGCATCAAGGTGTCTAAGGTCGGTGATGTCATAGGTCAGATGATTATTGGAACTTTAGCTTCTATTTCACTAGAGTACTAGAGACCTGGGGGTTAGGAAAATCATGCCTCAGTAGCGTAATATATCAAATGTCTGAAACTACTACTGACAGTAGCAGGATAGCAGTCGGTAACTCTTAGGACCCAATGGCTACAGAAGAAGAAGGAAGCAACGGAGAGCTCATCTCTGTGACATCCTCTGTGCATGTTAAGCTTCAGTGAGCTAGAAAAATTCAGTCAAACCCACAACTCAATTGTATGGTAGCAAGCGCATTGGCTTTTCGTGCAGCTAACCAGTGTCTTAGTAAAATAAGGCCCAGCTATTGTTGAGCTCTCATGTCATGTCGTAAATCATAATAAGACGAATGGTGTTATGCCAATAAAAACTGTACCGTCTTGAGCCATTGACCTTGTATCATCATGTTGGCGCTAATGTAAGGACATGGTTGTGATGTCATCAACTAACGGCTCATGAGAAAAACTTGAAGGTGATTATCCCCCAATAACCGTATCTATTATTAAAATTTGTTTGTATTTGTGAATGTTGTAGGAAGTTTTCTCAACGTAACGTTGATGTATCAATAGGCACTTGCTTATCAAGGTTATCATAACAACGATTTACACATAGACATGGTATTATTAAAATGTGATAATGTTAATGAAGTTCTTAAGTAGGTTTTTTTTAGTACAGATTTAATATCCTTTGTTGGTATTTTGTTTATAGAGCTAAATTCAATGTACATATTCTGATTTCAAATTACAGTTTTTAGTCCAATACCTATACCGTGAGTTTACGTTACGTAAACTGCGATAGTTATCTATAGCAACTTGCATGGCATTTTAGTGCCTTTACTATTCACTAGAGGCGTTTTCTGAAATGCTATACAAATACTCTACAACACACTTTAGCGACTATTGTCAGCATAACTTATGGTAGGGGTACAGAATGTCTTGCTCAAAAATCTTCTTTTACTTAGAAATCGCCGCACTATTGCATTACCTTCTTTAATTAAATGCATTCACCAATATAAACACAAAACGAATGTATTCAATTTACAGACCTAAGACTAATTTGGTTAACTCCTCCACAGGGCGTCAAAATCAAAATGGACGACGCCGGAAACATACTCGTCAGGCGCTACTCCAAGAGTAGTGTGTTTGCGAAGAGTACAGCAGCTACCAGCAACGAAGAAACAGCTATAGGACAGGACATACTGAAGTTACCTGGTTATGCGCTCGAACAGGAGAAAATATTTAAGGTGAGTAGTAGGTAGCTGGTGTAAATCTATACTTTCACTCCAAAACTCAATTTCTGATGTTTCCAAAAGATCTGCTCAAGCGATAGTGAGGCTTGGTCAGTCATTTTCCCGTATACGGTATAAAGTACAGTTCACAACAATAGTGAGCTGCGCTACTTGAAAGACGGCACTATTTTTAAATAAGGAACTTAGTTACTGACACATAATCCTTACTTAGTTACGTCAGTAACACATAATCCTAAGTTTTATCAAAAATTCCGAAGTACCGATGTTTGGATATCATCTCAGGGTTTACCGAAATAGCTGCACCATTTTCAATCCGAGACCCCCATGAATTATTTTTTTGTAAGCATAGAATAAGTTGTAAGCTTGTAAATGCAACTTCAAAGGCTGATTTGTGATCAAATATCATCAAACAGTTTACCTCTATAATTGGTATTAACGATAACTTCCAAATTATCCAAACTGATGCATACATACTCGTAGCTAGTTTTGCTGCGTTCAGAGAAGCTATTAATTCTACCTCCAAAATGCATTAGTTCCCTGCAAGCATCCAAATGGATGTTTACCAGTAATCATTTCCGTTGAGATGTAAGCATTTACGAAGATTTCAAAACTTAGCTCTATTCATGCCTACGTAATGACTGTAGGCTTATAATACATGGTGATTTTAGAATGACTTAATTGTATGCAGTTAAGAAAATCAAGATTTCGCAAGCTATCTAATGATGTCGAGTATTTTGATTTGATTTGATCTTCAAGTACACAACTGTTATATGTTTGTTATTATTAGAGATATTGTGGTCTAAATTCAACCAAACGCTTTTATTGCTAAGTGAAACTAGTTTTATTTACTGATAATTGCTTCCTTTACAAAAAGTTAGGTAAAATTACAGACGTAGACTAAGACATACATACGCTTTTCATCGCCTTTGTGTTGCCTTCGAAATCATCTGATTTTGCGTTCAATTAGATCATTAGTTCCCAAAGTGGTCCAGGTGGACCCCTGGACCCCTTGGGGGTCCACGGGAGACTCAACAGGCGTTATTTTTTGTCCAGTTTTGGGAATATGGTAGAAATGTGTAGCTGCAAGGGGCCACAGAAACCAGCTAAATTTTGAAAGTAGTCAAGGTGAAAAAAAGTCTTGGCACCTTCAAATTTGATGAAGAAACTGGCGGTCTTGAGTACTCCATGATTCCCCGCTGATGACCCAAATGTCTACATTGCACCATCTCACACTAATTCTCACATTCGAGTTTCGTAAGCTTTCTTCCGTCATTACTAAAGACAACGATAGGTGTAAAAAATTTAAGAGCCCGAACATTACTCTAATGTGACGTACATTGAGGTGCAGTGGTCATTTAGAACGCATCACGATCAGTATGCACGATGCAAGATGACCATGACATTGCCACATAATTTCTTTATAGTCAGTGGAACAAATTGCTTAATCTTGAAAGTACACATTGGTAATGACAATGTCACTGATTTCATTCTTTTTGCTCTGCGATAATAATGCTAGGATAAAAGTTGGATATTATACGACATGAAATGGACCAACATGTAAAAAAATGGATCCAGCCCCTTAAGCTATGAGCTGGTTAAGGTAACATTCACAAAGCTATACTAATATTATTAAGAGGAAAGATTTGTTTCTTTGTATTGAATAGGCTCCGAAACTACTGACTGGACCGATTTCAAAAATTCTTTTTTTTCACCAATATAAAGCCACATTATCAGGGAGTGACAGGCTATGTTTTTTTTTATTTTAGGCTATATTTTGACGGGAAAGACAGTCTTCGCGGGCGAAGCCACTGACGGACAGCTAGTAATATATAAGAATGAACATACCACAAAAAGGTAGCTCTATAATTATACAAAAGTATCTAAAAGCAAGAACACAACTTCCTATAATTTCGAAATCGACTTAGATAAATTTCATGTACTTTGATTAAAACTACCAAATGAACAACCCGATAACGTGTACGAAATAGGGGCATGTTATCGAACAATGGAAGATTCACTTCCTAGTGAACAAGCCAAGATACATCACACTGGTTCATACGCCATTGCCTACAACGCTTTACGTAAGGCGGTTGCAGCGAACAATGAGAAGATAGCAACATTAAGCAAGGAAAAGAATGGTCATTGCCTCATTTATTTGAATCTTATTCTATTTCCTTGGGAGCGACGAAAGTGAATTCGCACAGGGAAGGATCTCCATTGTTCTTGATCAAAACAACGTCGAACAAATTAATGTTATGAGATGATTAGCTTTTTTTTAACGTTAAATTAATTCTTTTGACATGATTGGAACAGTGCGCTGTAGCACGGTTTCTCGATTCGATTTCCGTAGTGTCCCGGGTTCGATACCCGGTCGGGTCAATTCAGGAAACTATCTTTTCTAAATGGAATCGGGTCTGGGTGTGCTGCGAGACGCCCCTGGCTTGTTTCCTTATCTGGTACCTTGTAACTCAGGGATATTAATCCCTACTTCGAGACCATTACAAGAGGTGTGTTGTCCCACGCATATTTATTTTTATTTTATAAATATAACACGTAAGTAAAATGACAGTATCACGTGATCACGTCTCCTGGCTAGATTTTTGCTATAGCTTGAAGCATTTCATTAAATATTGGAGGATTGTCAGTGTTGTGAGATAAAAGCAATCAGTTAATTTGCTATTAGAGTAAATGAGACTTTTATATCTCGCAATGCCAGCATTTGTCGTGTCAGTGGTATACAGATTAAGAAGCTCACTTAAGTATATTTAAAAGAATCTGTAATTAAATGTCTGGAAATATACCTCGCACAAGCTCAAGCACTGAAATGAGGACATTTTGATCCATCTTTAACAATACAATGTGGTAACTCTTTAATACCTACGATTTTTTCAATGCAATCCGTTTTCCCACACCGAATTCCCTTGTGACTAAAATTTAAGTTTAATAAGATATGTACAATGTTATCAGCGCATGTCATGTCAACTTAAAACTGTTTATGTTCAGCTATTAATACAGCAAGATGTTTAGTTCGTTAGAACAAATTTCGTAAACAATTGATCACGTGCTCAGGGAACCTCAAACCTCAATTATAGGAACTTTCGTAACAATAGCGCTACAACAAACATTCCAGCAATAATTAAGATTCTCAAAAACGCATCAACATACGTACTCTGAAGGCCGAATGATGAGTTAAGAAAAATTGTAGGCGGCGACTTTTTGTAGATAGCATCGGACCTCGTACGAAGTGCACCGACAGCACCGACGTCTTGATGCAAGTGATGTCTCGAAAGTGCACTGATTATGTAACAACTTCATAAACCTCACTCAATTTCGTCGATGCATCTGACGCAGCACTTTCGGCATTGTTTGCCGTGGCCCATTAAACCGCAAAAAGTCTTTATCTAAACTAGAAGTTTTGACTAAGCGTCATTTTTTCGAAGCACTATAAAAAGTTTAAGGAAAAAACTCATCAATTCTAGCTATTAGATTGGTTTTACGAGTTTAGGATAATTAATTTTCATTTGGTTGGGTCTGGAAGAACAAATTGAGAATGTTTTGCTTCATCGGGTTTTAATTTTCGGGGGCGTGCGGCGCCTGGGACGGGTCGGTTGTTAGATGATCGAGCGATTGTCTTTTCACTGTTGACTGGAACATTGTGATGTAATATTAATTCGATGGCATCTCGGAGTGCATTGATTCGTTTATTAGATTGTTTGTTTAGATTATCATCGCGTGTATAATCAAATTGCTTAATAGAGATAAAAACTGCAGCAATCAGTTTCTTTAATACAACAGTCATTCCTGGCTACCTTTTCCTTTGATTATGTTCCGTTGTATTTGTACTTATCTCATCATAGCACCATAATTTTATATCCACAATGCTGATTAAAAAAAACTTTGATCACTTTGGTGGTTCTTGACAGCTGAATGATCTCGCTAATTTTGGTATCTTTGATCCACGAATTAGAGACCAACTACGAAGAAGCTTCAATTACAACTCATTTTTTTTGTCTACAGTTATTTGATATGAAGAAGTTCCAGTCTAACGTAAACAGAGAGTTACGGCGCGCATACCCTGATCGCAGAAGGCTGGAGACTCAGTGCCTTAGTGCGGTCGCCTTCGTCAAGTCGGAGAACGACCTGTTGGAATGCCCCATTTGGGTGCTCGTCATCAATGTCGTCGCTATGGACATGCTCAAATCAAAACTGCCTCCAGGTTAGTACCCACTTTTATTTGTCATCATTAATACAAAGCGTCTCTAGCAAATGTTATCCAGGCCCCTTAGTAATAGAATGTGGTTGTTATTGAGCGGCTTCTGTTTTTCAAATAACCGCTCGCCCTCAATAGGGAGTTTATCATGTAACACTATGGATCCGTCTTGGTCTCGTCCCCGCCGTTCGGTCCAGAGATATTTCCTTCCTAGGCGACCTAAATTACTGTACTGATAATTGTAATGACCATCTTCAATGTGAATGTACATATTAGCAAATGAATAAATAAATGAATAAATAAAAAATTGTGAAATGAACTTTTTTGACAAGGTTTTCCCGATGAGCATGGAGTTTTTTAAGAAGAGTTAGTTAAGGTTTTCACATGATTGGCAACGTGATACCTTTAGCTTATCACGCACCCATATACTGCGGTAACTGATTACCATCCGGCAGAAAGCATTCTTCTTCGCCACCGATGTTGTTAAAATGCCACATAGTCATGACACTAAGAATTTCAAAAACCGTTATTAGCTAAATCCGCAATCAATTATGTCAAGGATATTGTGCGTAGTCATATGAGATAGAATTTCAAGATATTTATTGAACTGTTATCTTTAATACTAAAAGCCATTAAGTAGGCAAGTCAATCAATATTTTACTCTAAACAGTAGCAAACCAACAAGGACTGACAATATCCGGCTCTCGCGTCATACTCGACCTTGACTCCGGAACAATTCTCAGTGACTGTGGCTTTCTACGGTCAAACGCATTAAGCAAAAGGTCTGGGTTTAACGCCTTCATTATCAGCTTAAGATTTATTGAATTTTGCATAATGTGAGCATTAATCTTGTCGTATTCAAACATTTTTCTTAAAATCCCTAAGGTCCGGAGAGTATATAACTTGAGATTGTTATTAGCCCTGAAATTTAATCATTGTATACAATTTTTTCAGATACTTAAATCTCAATTCTTGATAAGAATCGATAATATAATATAAGAATATTAGCCAAAAATGATTTTTATTTTAATACTAACATTATGAAAAAAAATTCAAAAATGTTTTATTTCTTAATCAAACTAGTTTTTTAATGCTACATCATTAAATAAATGCAACATTAACTCTGTCTAGTGAGTTTTCACGCGAAAACCATTGAACCAATTTTTACGAATTGGCATAGAGGTAGATCAGCTAAATGGGACCTTAGGGATAAACATACCTTTTGTCGTGAAAATAAGGACCGAACATCAATTGGCCTAAGCTGATAAAGCCACGTGCAAAAAACTTGTAGTAATAGGTACTAGTAATATGTCACTAAAACCTGAATCCGAGCCTAAATCAAATTATTTACAATACAATACACTACAGTCGCAGAAAGGTTGTAGGATAATTAATGCAGCTGTGCTAAATCAACAACATTAAACAAAGAATGGCAATAAACTTAACTAATTGTATAATTTACCCCCAATTACAACTCCATTAACAAAAGGAATCCCGAAAATATAACCTCCGTTAACAATAAAATATTAACATATTTACTGTGAACGAACACTGCAGGTTTAAACAAACGAATAGACATTACTTCATAATTCGTGCAAAAAGTCACAACATCCGTACTAAAAACTGTGTTTGATATCATCTTCTCAAGTACAAAGATATTTTGAACAAATGAGTATGTTTTGCGGTCTATGATTTATTGATTTTTGTTTTTTGTGTATACTTCTTGAAGTTGGATAAATAAGCATTATCCTATCCATCAACATCAACCACGTGTTTTAATGGGTGCAAATTGTAAACTGCTAAATGGTCTAAATAAGAACAGCTCAGATAAATAGCTTGCTGTTCTGTTTATGGATTCATATGTTTATATAAAACTTTTGTTAAATTTTCTTTAATAACTTTTTTATAAAAATCTAATATATAAGTATGCTACAGCTTGAGTTATCAAATAAGTCACGTAGTCTTTTTGTATCCGCCTAGAGAACTCCATACAAACAAATATACCCTAAACTAAATAGATAGCCTTGCAATTTTTCGAATAGACTCACTGATCATCTGTGGTGCTGTGATGTTCTCATTGAATCATCTACGAGTAACAGATATTTTAAGGCCTAATTAGCTACAAATAATCAAACGCAACCATAAACAATCAGTTCAATTCATTGGAAGGTACACCCACAAGTTTGCTATGTCATAATGTTCTTATAAAGGCAGACAAGGCACAATTAAGTCTGTTTTAGTAAGCTCTTTATATAATTAACAAACTAATAGTTCTTGGCAAACATACAACTTAATGATTTGAAAAAACTAAGGCAAAAAATATTACCAACACCATAATGAAGTAGAATCTATCAGCACGGGTTGAAAATGCAAATCAAAGGCATAATGAAATTAAATTAGAATCTAAACTACTGAAGTTCGAAGACACGTTAGTAAAGCAAAAAATCAGACCAGGAAATAATAATGTCCAAATAGTACCACTTGTATTACTTTTCAATTAAATCTGAGAATAAGTGGTTGACGAATCCAGCGTAGTTCCGCATTATTTTGATAATTGGTCACCATACATGGAAGTAATTGAAGATTTTTGTTTTATGTTATACCGTTTATGAATATGTTTACGTAGGTTTCTAAATCTACAACAATTAGCAATAGCACTAAAACCTTGCACACCACCATTTGAAATATCCGCTCTGCAGTGGTATTTTTACGAATATACACAGATTCATTTTTAAAAATGTATTGCTCTTTTTTATCTACTCCATATCTTCACTATTATCACGAACCCAACTGTCTATTATGTTTACTCGTACATATTTGATAACCATAATATTTTATTATGTTGTCGTCTTATGTCCTCCTGATTCTAAAAAAATATGAGAAATTAGGTTATTAACAGATGTTGATACTGTTTATTTTAGTTATTTCCACAGTGTAATGTCTTACGGCATTGTACTTTGGGGTCAAGCGGCGGATATCCAAACCATCTTTATCCTCCAGAAGCGAGCGATCAGATCCATCTATAAGCTTCGTGCACGGGCTTTACTTAGGGAGATTTTCAAGGATATTGGTATCCTCACCTTAGCGTCACAATACATTTACAATTGCATTGTTTTGGTGAGAAAAAATATTGGTCTCTATGCTAATCACAGTGACTTACATTGCAGAAATACTAGGAATGAGGATAAAATTGCACTTCCACTCTCTAGGTTACAAAAAGTTTTAGGATCCTTTATGGGGCAAGGTATACATTATTACAACAAAATTCCAAAAACCATTAGTTTGTTACCTTTACATAGATTCAAAAATTACATCAAAACAGCTTTATTAAAAAAGGGCTATTATACTACAAAAGACTACCTTATAGATAAAAATGCCTGGGTGTAAGCGCTCTGCTCTATGCGGGATTAAATAGCTCTATTGTAACAGATGTTTTATTGTAATAGTTAATAGGTTCCTAGTATGTACTGACTAACAATTTTTCTTTTTGAATTGTTTAAATGAATTTTGTTTTATATTCTTTTATGGTTAGTTTTTTCTCTGTGTTTTATATTCTTTTAGGTTTATTTGTATCAAAATGACACACTGCGTGTACTTTACTAACGCCTGTTGTAAACCCAAAACAAGTTTAAAAGAGTGACTGCTGAGTTTCTCGCCGGGTCTTCTCAGCAAGAAACAACTCCGACGCGGTGGTAGAGTCGCATTATGTCTGTATACTGTTTATTTACATATCCATATTATTATGGTATTTATGTCTATTATTTAGTATATTTTGCTGTAAATTTGACGATTTGAAAGTACTGATACAGTCTATTTGAATAAAGTTATTTGAGTTTGATTCAAATGTATTTTTATGAACAATATGAAGAATTCACAATCGCTGTGCAGGGGGCACGCTGATTTTTACAAAGGGATCAGGAGCTGTTCGAAAAACTGCACGGTGCAAACGTAAACCCTCTCCGACACAAAATAAAGTACACAATCTTAACCAACTCAGAAATAAGCACAAACGACAGGGACTTTTGTGCTTATTTTTATGCTGGCCAAGATTTATTTCATCAAAAAGTGCAACATTTTTGATGCATACCAGCAATATATTGTGTTTTTTTTTGAGTACATAAACAAAAATCCGGCAACCGGTGTAGCCAAGCTAACTAGAATGGCAAAGTAAGTTTGAAAGTGCAGTCAAATTGAAAGTAAGCTATAGTTAAATTAGACTCAAAACTATAACTTCACTCATCTGGTTCAATAAGTTCAGAAGTGCCTGTTTACGCGTGCAGTTTGTGCAAGTTTTTTGTGATTATTGTTTTAACAAGAAAACATTTATATTATTCAAAGTCTCCTTTGATGTTCCATGGATATACGATATTATTCTCTATTAGACAATCGGTCCCGATTTAAATCCACGCAGCATCATTAGACTTGACAATGGGAGCAAAGCGATTTCACACCGCCTCCAGGTTACAATGGCATAGAAAACGAGCGAGATCAGTGGAAAAATCACAAACCGTCGCCGGCGCACAATACGTGTCATAGCGAATAAATTGCCTAACACTAAGCACGGACAGAGAAATATAGCAGCTGACACTGTTTAACAGCAAAGGTTTATCTGAACAGAAAAATGGTCCATTAGTGCAGGGCAGTATTTGTCAAAACACAACGTCAGACTGTGTATCAGTTTATTACTATTTGATGCCTATATTGTTCCTGCATAATTTTATAAATGTCAATGTTTAGCTATCTCACGTTCTGAGGGGCTATCACGATCTATTTGAGAGCTACGTTATCGTATCGTTTTCGGAAAACTGATAAATTAAACGCTGTTGATTTTATGTAGTATTTATTGCGTCCACTTAATTTGGTGGGTTACATCGAAAACTATTCGATTACGTAGCTGCCAGGGTTTGTGGTAGCCGCCCTACCTACTGCTCACAGCATACTTATGTCGTTTTAAGATAATTTCTTAACTTTGTTATTTAAAAAACAGTAATGTTTCTGATGCAGAAAAACATTTGATAGAAATCGTGAATACCGGTTAGATTCATTTTTCCAATATGGCGTTTGTCTGCCCCCAGTACTACAAACTGAGCATATTCTAAAATTGATTAGCTAAACCATTGAAAGTGTTAACTCTGCGATTATAACTTCGCGTCAAGTCAATCATCAGTCATCAGTATCAACAATAATTACCATTGAATAGCTGTATGTGCATGCTAAGAGGATTACTGTAGTGTAGACTGTCGTTACAGTTACCTTGTGTCAGCCAAGCGCAGCCCCCGCACATTATAAAGCCTAACAATACATCGACCTCTAAATAAAAATTAACACACTGACGAATGTAAGATATTTTTTTGTACAATGTGCAGTTCTCACGCAAGCCGTGGACGCTTGGTGCAGTCGAAATTGTTGCGTTTGCAAATAATTAAATCAAATTATTTAGATTGAATTTTAACGAGAATCGAATTTTAATAAGAACCGGGCATAATGACTTATAGTGAAATTCATTATTCTTCTTCGGTTTTAAATAATACTTTTGTTTAAGTAGCAACCGATAGGTTACTTGTATGTACTGTACAATCAGTAACTTACAGATGCTTCAACATTATTTGTGAACACTAATTTGTACATCTGCATAATTTCTGACGTCAACGATACCATTTATCCAATGAAAATGGACAGAATCTTTATTAAATCTGTTTTAAGTAAAAATCGTAAAAAGTAAATTATTTCTGATGCAGCCCAATAATTGACTACGACCTTAAGACCAGGATGAACAGTTTAATTTCATTGCGTTATTTCAAAGAGTATCTCTGTGTTGAACTGGTTTTGTTGCAAGGTGATCGGCCAATCGTTGGGCTAGGTTTAACGATCGACGAAACTTCCGGAAGTGACTTGTATCAATGGCAGCTGATGACAACAGATGCTGAATAATTTGGTCCATATCTCTATTTGATAAAACACCTGTATCTATTTAATGTGCACATCTACTGAATACTAAAATGATCCAATTTTTTTTCTAGAAACATTTTGTCCGTTGTCTTTCTTACGGTTTTATGATGGTTTCAGCAAGAAATGACTGAACGATATAGGTATGGAAGTATTTTAATTTAATAATAAATTACAAATCTGATTTAGTTCTCATAGCACGCAACCACATAAACTATGCAGAGGCTCGCTTCTCAGTAGTCTCGTTTATTGTTGTGCAACAATGCAATCTCCCTTCGATCTCATGATGTATTGCACCTCATTTCACTCAAACTATACAGAAATTTTCTAATCCAAACCATATTGCCGAGTTAGCAACAATTCAAAATCCAATATTGGTTTTGTTCAAATCATGGGAAAGAAACCGCATTGCAAGATTCCCGTGATTTTCCAGCCCGGATAAGATGCGTTCCTAGATTTTCTACAGTGGTTTCGCGGTCTGGTCACTGTTTATCGCTATAAGGAACTAAAATAAATCTATTGGCAACAAAGCTAATGTTTTCTGTGTAGAAATCGTGACACTTTACCGTGGGGACTCGGTTGCTCAGATATTAACTCAAAACATTTATACGTGTCAGTAGCCTGTTTTATCGTCTGATTTGTTATTTTCACTCCTGCTAGGTCTTCTGACCTTCCACGTATCCTATCCGATAACGTAATGGTTGAATTATTGTAATTGCATTTAAGTAGTAATGATTGAAACATACTGCTTAAGGCTTACAACGTTAGTGTCGATAACATCTCTGTTAGAGATCTAATAAGTGACTTTTGTTATTTAACACGTTATCAAACAATCAGTTGTACCCGTATATCATTCTGATGCATTGTTAACAAGTTGCATACGCTCCAAATTTCGATTTCGAATCGAAGGTCGCGCGATGGCTTCGTGACTGTCTATGTCATAACCAGATCACTGGTTCAAACAGTACAATTTGCGTATATCCTATTACTGAATTCACTTTTGATTCGAGAGGCAATTGAGGTTTTAAAAGCTGCGCAGACAGATCGTGACGGCAGTTATGCAAAATAGCGCGAGCCAATGACAATAGGAAGCATGCCGTGATCGAAAGTGGTCTTAATGTTACAATCGCAAGTCCTAAATTGGGGCAGGGACGACTTCGTTTTTATCTCTGCTTCTTGCGATGTTTCGTCAGCAACATGTCCTAAATGCTCCACTAACGCAACTGTTTTTCTGAAACATTATGAAGGAGAATAAGCAATCATAGCAGTAAGTGAATTAATAACATCTAGGAGATCGTTGACTTTAGCAAGACACTTTAAGGACTTCAGACAGTGATGAGGCAGACAAGATAAACGCTTGCACATATCACCGGACAATAAAAGATGTGTGTCTGGAAATACCGCAAACGCCATGTCGCAACGGGATTAGAATTCAGATTAGTTCAGCCGATGACCGGAATACTAATCGAGTACAGATACTGCGATTATTTTTCTATGCTGCGAAAATACGTGGATCTGTTCACCAAACAGTGTTCGGAGTGCAATGTACGAATATAGACTGACTCATTCTCTCTCTTAATAGTTATCCTGCCTACTACGTTGCAGGTCGCAGGGTCGATCTCTGACCAAGACAAACATCCATGCAGCGAAGATTCGTGTTTTTTCATATTTGGGTGTGATGGTAACCGTTAGTTTAGTGGTCTCTGACACCCACACCACATGCTTTGCTTAGTTTGAGGTGAAATAGCAAAGGTCAGCAAAGTTGAAATATTTTCAAATGTACTTTCAATCTTTATAACTGAGTAATATTATGAAAAAACTAATAAACTACATTCGTAAATAAATTTTACGATTGAAATCAAACTAGCCACAACAGTACCAACAGTCGAAGTCAATTAAAATAATAACGTTATCATATATACTGAAATGTCGATTGATTTTGCTTAAATCATACTGAAATGTCGATTGATTTTGCTTAAATAATATAACCACTACCTAAATCATTTCCTGCTCCAATTTAATGTTCACAAATCCAATCGCTTAAAGTTCAATTGTTTAAATTACATTCCGGTAATTTATAGATGGATTATCATAATGGTTGCCTTCGTAACCATTCAGGCCTGTGATAATTACAAAGGGGCTTATAATTAGGGATACGTTTTGTAATTGGCTATTGCTTTGGAGCTAATATAATGATTTCCGCCCAATCATTCTGGGTAATTGACGTAGGATCAACATTTGTAAGGATATTTAGGTCGCCAGCAACGTTGTTGGATTCAAATTCTATTAAGTTATTTTTATTCAGACAGCACGTTGCTATCACTTTTCTCTGCTGTACTTATTATAATTTAAGTATTCCTGTTGGGTAGGAGCAAAATATTCGCAGGCTGATAAGTCCAGTTCGTACAAACTTAAGTGTCTCAGGAATCTCCTTATGGATGTAAAATAGGTGTCTTGTACAATAAAATCACTATCAAAATGTTCGTATTTGGAGACTGAGCCACGTTTCCTTTTTAGGTCATATATAAATTAGAAGAAACATGTTTCACACATGTTTTTTTAGAAATTTACACTATAGACCTTTTAGTCCTTTGATCACGAATTTACTCAAGTTGTCTTCTATATTTAAATCAGCCCATAGATAGTCGTGTCGTACGTAGGTTCATGTAATCAGATCGTGCAAATCGCTATAGGTATTCTTTTTTCAATAACTTTATTGAGAAAACAAGCTTCTAATTCGAATGTTAGCATGAGACTGTTGCTAAGGCCGTTAATAGTTACTTATAATTGTTCCTTAATAGTTCTGTCATCTGTATCGTTTATTCCTTTACCTTCAGCAGATCTGTAATGATGTTGTGAGGCTAACTCAACCTTTGCAGAGCTAATAACCATAGGTAGGGAGTCGTGAAGAGGTCTGATTGCCATCCTCTGAAGATCACGACATGACACTAGTTGCACAACGCTAAATGTTTCCAATTGTTATATACGAACGTTTTGTAAACATCAATTGGGGTTTAAGACTATTATTTCGAATGTGTTCTCGCGAGGTTATTTTATTTGATGAGTGTGGAAAGCGTGTGCATGTTCTAGAGAAACTCATAAATGTGTATAATTTTCTTACATTAAATCAGAATGAAAGATAGGTGACTCGGCTCTAGCGCGTGGACCGCTTAAATCAGGCCCTCGTCGCCATGATTGACAGGACTTTTCTCTGACGCACGCCTGTCTGTCTAGCTTACGCTGTGGTCCCCCGTTTTTAGTTAATTCTAAGGACGTGTCGTATCTTCCGCTATTTGATTTAACCTAAGTATATTTGTGTAAATATGACGTTTGGATTTCTGATAATGACTTAACTTTGAGATGATTTGTCTCCAACAATTAAATATAAATTTTTGGACGTCTACAGCTTTTTAAATTAACTCAATCGTTTAACGAAATCATTTCACTTAAACAGTGGTATTAAAATGATACCAATAAACATGGGAGATAGCCGAATTTTTTCATAGATACCTTAGTTGCCAAACATGAGTCTTTTTTTCGGATACTTAATTCTGTAACTTCCAATTCAAGCTTATGCATTCTTAGGCTCATTTTTTTCAGACTTTTATACTTCACTCGATCCGTACTTGAACTCGATGTCGCGTGTAAGCCAGTCCTGCGATGTTTGCCACAGGTACATCCATTATTAACTCACTAACTGGTGCTACATGTGACCTGTGATTGACAGTACTGCAAGTTCTTAAAAATCGTATTAAACTATAGTTAAATCTAATTTTTCCTCAACAGTTCAAAGACCAATGGACATCAAGAACCGGCCTCGAATTCCGATCCCAGACGAGGACCCCTACAGCATCGCCAGCTCCAACAACAACGGTTCAGGGTCGAGCGGCAGCTCCGGCGGCTATGGGCACAACGGCCACAGCGGCCACGGCGTGGCCGGGGTGGTCGCGGCTACGAGGGAACAGCTTCTTATGCAAATGGGCCAGAGGAGAGGTGACAAGCCTCCCAAACTGCCACCCAGGGAGAACGGATATGGGCCTGCTGATATTCCCAAGGTTCGTGCTACCATAGTTAATATTTTTCTATCTTAGCAAATTTGGAATTATTGCATGAGGACATCGTTATGTAAGACCAGAACTTTATGCCTCAAATTAAATATGTTCAAAGAAATAGTACAAATGACTGAAATCAAATATTATTTAAACAAATATTTTTTTATTATTTATTGTTGTAAGAATTTTCCACTTTGCATCTTAACAAGTCGTATCCTACCTTATTTAATAAAATTATTCCTTCGTTTAATTTTAAGGTCGAAACAAAAATGCTACACTGATTATCAGTATGTTTTTTGTTTAAAATCTTGTTGCCATTCGAGATTACAATAGAGATTTTTAAAGTTTTAGCTGAGATTGCACAACGTACAAAATTAATAAAACCTCTTTTTTTAACGTAAAGGCATTTACATTAATTTAAATTTAAACGCATTTTTTAAATAAATCTATTTAAGCTTACGTTTGTTTGCTTTCCCGTCGTGTAAGTTCCAAAAAGAGCACTTGCACCTAAAAAAAATAGCAAAACGTCTTCCTAGTCGCCTAACATATATTTTTGTGACTTTTCCTCAGCCAATTACACCTATTGTCATCAAATGCGATCGTCGCTGGCTAACGGTATATGTCTAGATTCCCTGATTTACGCTGCTCACATTCGATTGAACAATGTAAACTTAATTTCATACAACACATACTCGTACTTGCAATTCGATACACATCAGATGCGGTTGGGAATTGACCAAGTAATTTGTTGCAAGTGAAAATTGCATCGCAAATTACACTGTCAGATTACATTAGGTTACCGCGGACTGGAAAAAATGGTCGAGGTCCTGCTGAGGTAAATTAAGTAAAGGAAATAGTAATCAAAATAAAATTTTATGTTATTGTCCGAAATTCGCAAGACTTCATACGCATAATCCAAAACACAATAAGCATTTGGGTAACGAAGTAGATGTACAAACGTCACAACAATGACTACATAATTATCAGTTTAATAAATAATCTTTTGTGGTTTTGTTTCAAATTCACTAGTAATAAGCAGTATTTATGGATGGATAAAAGCAACGTGAAAAGTTTTTGTAAATTATTAAACAATGTATATCGTTTTAGTTTATCGGAAATTAGAAAATGGTATATCATGCAATGGCGATGACATGGTGATGACATGATTGTTAAAACATCAGCAAATATCGGGTTTTATAATTTTTTTCCTTAAATATTGTAATAAGTATCATATTGATTACGAGAAAACGGAATACTTTAAAACTTTCTCTTTAACGTCGGCCTAGGCAAAAGCTTTGTAGTAGTAAAATGCTTTGTCGTTCGACCACGCTAATTTCAAAGTCATTATCAACAATTCAAGTTTGTTTTGAGGAAACAAAAACTTGTCATTATAACTTTCCATACAGCTGTCTCGAGCCAAAACACAAGGCCGTAAGTGGAACTAAAATTTCACCTTGCGCAGTCGCGTATCCAGATATATTTTTACCGCAATTTACGTTTCACTTTTTCTTATTCGCACTATAATTGATGTAATCTTAAAAATAATAGCAAGCCGCCTCTCTTATTTTTTCCACCAACATAATTTGGTTTTGAAATAAAATTCGCAAACTTAGTTGCAAAAAAGCAAATTGAAATATGGAAGGAGTAAAAATAAAATCAAAAGACAATGAGATCCGCACTTTATCAGAGTTTTGAAAAATTCAAAATAATATTTGAAAAAGAAAGTTTGTAACCGCAAAATGCGATAAAGTATACTTAAAATTCAAACCGTGATACATTTTTTTTCATTTGTTTTTTTATATTGCCCGTCAAGATGACCTCACTCCACCTGATGGAAAGCGGTCGTGAGGTCCAGATATGAGGCTGACAAGCCCAGTCATTCAAGCGAATCACGAAAACGACGAATCATACGAAAAAGCTTCAGATAAAGACATTAAGATCGATCCTCATTAATCAGACGATATTTCTAATGCAAGGCAAACCGCATTCGACAGTATTCGTGATAAAATAAATGTAATGCAGGTTAAATTACTAAAACATTATTCGATTACGGCGCTTGATGTCTTTTTTAATTTAGAAAAAAGTAATTAAAACTTGAAGACTTGAATTGGAGCCTGGTTGGAGAGATTTCCTACAGCAATTAATAAGAAAATAATGTGAATTCAAGGCCTGAACAATTTATTTACCTTGATGTTATCTAGTTAATCTAGTTTGGTGCGATCGTATTAAAGTTTATTCTTAAAATTATGATAGTCTCGTTACATTTCATAACAGGCGTCATTGACAGCATATTTCAAAGCATAAATCTTGCTTCGCCATTGAAAATATGAATGCAATATTTCAATAGATCTAAGAATAGCGTATCTATAGGCAAAGCTAAATCTGCCGATATTAAAACTGAAAGTTAAGTGGCACACAAAAGACATTGTCCATTACTACAAGTGCAGCCGCCGATGCATCTTGGGTAACGAATAAGGAATTTAGATTTATCTTGACTACACGAGATTGAGGTGCGATATAACTTGACGTCACTATCGAGTTCTCCGCTCTAGTTTGGACATGTCTGAAAAGAATTGGACACGTTGTCAGGTCTCACCTTCATTTAAATAGTTGATTTTTTGCTAGTAATAAAAATGAGGAACTATCATTGCATTGATCCAAGAGAGAAGTAGCCGGTTTTAGAGACAAATGACCTTTTTAAATTGACTCCTTTTCGAAGAAACAATCGCCTTTTTTCACAATTAAGTTATAAAATCTTTTAATATTGGAGTTGTATCCAAAATGATCTGATAATCAGCGCTGTTTTATCAATTCAACTATAAAGTGATTTGTGGTTACTCAAATTAAAAGAATAGAAACTTTTGACCGGCAATCGTAAAATCTGCGTTTACATCATCTAGCTATACCAATCGTCGTCCATCAGAAAGGATCAATATTTGACATTTAGGTAACTGTATATAACGTCGGTAAGTTTGAGGTCAAAATATCAGCGTTAACTTTTTATTGTAAACTTATAGAACTTTTGAAATTATTTCTAACAAATTATGCAATGAAGTATTTTATAACATCCGTTTATTATAAACTAAAATGTCAGATCTAATTCTCATTTGATTGAATCTGCGATTAGTTTACGTCCAATCCATTGGTTTAGACATCTAGAATTATTCGATTGTAATAGGATTTAAAGAGCACTGTGTGTTACGAGATTATATTAAGCAAGCATGATAAATTGATGAGAATAACCTGCGCCATCTTAGCGTCTCTAAAAATCTATTTTTTACTAGTATAATGTGACTTAACATAACACAACACACCCTCACGACTGTATCCCAAGTAGACTTTAGCTGTCCTTGGTGAACGGAACACGCTGAAGCGTATCCGAACTGAACTTGAAGGTGGCAAGCCTTCCGCCGATCGGTATACGGGTGGATTTGGTTTCATGAAGGTGCTTGCCATCATCGTAAAATTACTGCAAATTTCACATCTAACACATAGATGATGCTGGTCAGATTTGAGCTGGAGTGCCTAGTTAACCTCAGGACGACGTTTGTATAATTGATGTGGGTATTTTTTTGTATTTCTATTTAGATACCTACTATTTTACTTCATCTAAATCTACTTAACATCCCTAATACTGAATAGATCAGTCCAAACTAACGATTTTAGAGAAATTTGAGCCTTTTATAAACGAAGGTATGACAAAAAATCTCACTATCTAATAGAAATGATCTCTCAATAGACGTAATTTCGTGACGAAGCAGTAACCTTTGACGAAAGTATTTGGTCCACTTGAAGTATAATAGAAGAAAATGGATCGTGAGTATTGTCGTGACCGGCAAAAGGGCCTGGGTACTGTCAGCAACAGATTTAGGATGACAATTTGATGTAAAAATAGTCTTATATCAAAGCAAAAGAGTTTAATTTTCTAACTGATAGTTTGTACTAAATAAAGCTCATTGGTCATTGTGGTGGTAGTACTTCAAATGTTTTGAAAATTGAAATGAACCTGAGTGTCATCTTCCTCTTTTTATGAAAATAGTATAGAAAACCCACTCTTAAATTTAGTTTTTTTTTCAATTATTGAACCGCCTAGGGTTACTACTATATTCACTCTGAATTTTTAAAATGTTATACCTACTTAACAGAACCGGCCAAAAACAAAAATCATCATGTTTAGTTTGACGAAAACAAAAACACTTGCGACAGTGCGACTTGCCGCGACACTGAAACTCACTGGTATCGCCTGTAATCTCACTGTGTCTGTGTGCGTGATCAAAATGGTGGGTTTGTTTTTAGCGGACTATCGGTCAGAGACACCGCATGCGTAATTTGTGGTTTAAGTTTTAAACTGTTACATAAACTGAGTGTAGACATTACCTGAGTTTGGAGCAAATTACTGTAATATTTTAGCATATATGTGTCTTTCCACAATGTTTCTAATCAACACTTGACGAAGGGTGGACCATTTTTTTCATATTTTAAATGTTTATAACATGTACGTACTTCAAATTACACGACATACATTACACATTTACATTTTCATGTACACTTGACGACACGGTTGGCGTAGTGCGCTGTAGCACGGTTTCTCGCCTCGATTTCCGTAGTGTCCCGGGTTCGATTCCCGGTCGGGTCAATTCAGGAAAATATATTTTTGAATTGACTAGGGTCTTGGTGTGCTGTGAGACGCCCCTGGCTTATTTCCTTGTGTGGTACCTCGTAACACAGGGATATTAAACCCTACTTTGAGACCATTACAAGAGGTGTGATGTCTGGCGCATATTTATTTATGTATCCATTTTATTTAATAAGGTTTTTCTGAAATATACAATTCAACAAGTTTTCAGAAATCATTTCTTAATTGGATAAAACTTATGGTCACTTTTGTTCTTCAGAATTTCTGTATGACCTGACCCATTTCGCGAACGTAATTCTTATCTCTACATTTAACTTACTCCACATCACACGAAAGGCGAACGGAACAAGAATATATCTGGTCAGCTAGTCTTTGATAAGATACAGAACATTAATTTAAATGAAAAAACCGAGTCCTAAAATCGGGGTGGCGTTCATAACTCCCCGAGCTGATAAGATCTCCTCACTATATGAGCTCACAGACCCCCGATGGGATCTTGAGCTAAAAGATTGTAATGTGCCCACGCATTTACTTTATTCTACTCGATTTTTTCATGTTCCCTTTGTTTTAAGACCACAATCGTCGTATACTAGACATTATACACAGGGTGTTAGAGAGTTAATGGATAACCTTCAACCTTAGCCTTAGTTCATAGCCGTTAATAAAAAAATCCATATCTCAAGAAGAGCCTTAGACGTGTTTATATCTTTAAAAAGATAAATTAAAAAAGTGCTATAGCTAGTTATACTGCCTAGGAAATCTCAGAAACTACAAGTGCTAGGAGTTTTGAATTTTGCATGGGTGCTCACTGAGACGGGATTTTGCGCAATTCGTTTCCTAAGAGGTTGTTTTTAGGGTTGATAGTTTGTATGAAACTTCGTTACTACAAGTGCTGGGACTCTCAAATTTTGCACAGGGGTTATTTTTAGGACGTAGGTGCTAACTAAGACGGGATTTTGCGAATAATATATCAGGACAAGTATCGGAAAAAATTCTGTGTGTTATAAATTAAGCACACGTGGACAAAGCCGCGGACGGAAAGCTAGTCTTTATAAAAAAACCGACATCATTTATACATTTGTGGTGGTTTTGTAAAGAAAACAGTCGAAAAAAAATTGTATTGAATTTAAAAAAAACAATAGAAAAGTTCACATTTTTTGCACGTTCAATAGTTCAGTTATTTTAGGTAATCAGTTTATTACCGGACACCCTATATTCATCGTATACTTGCCACAGTACAGCAAGTGTAAATAGAACAGGAGATTTATCAGACTTATTGGAAACTGCTTTCACACGTCTCCGTGCGCTTGCGACGATAGCTTGATGACATACTAGTTTTTTTGTTCCGGCTTTCTTCACACATGCTTTGTGTGTCTTTTCTATTATTGTTTTATTTGAACCTAAATGTTTGGTTCAAAGGGTTTTTTATTGTTAGGCGCTGTTTTGCTTTTTTCATAGAAAGCAATTAATAATTTAAATTGAGTAATATTTACCGATGTTTATTTATATTTAGATACTACTATATTTCTACCTGCTTTCTTGATATTTCTCAATCACCTAATTCACTATTTTGCTCTGTAAAATTCAAAAATCATAATATCAGTAAAACATGGATTTAAAGATGTTTTCGCTGAACTTGATTTCAAAATCATTTCACATTTTTTTAATAAACAAATTACTAACATTATTCTCTGATATTTTTCAGCCTGACTACGACGACATCGAAGAGAGAGAGAATGGGCGCGTTCCAACCCAGTTCCCTAGAGGCAAATCCGACAAGGGCAAAGACAACAAGAAATACGGTGAGCAAGATTCACTGTCTTAATAAACATAGCTAATTACCAGAGAAAACTCTAATCAAATACATTAGCATTTACACCTCGACTACACAGTAGAAACATCTGAGACTATTCTGAGCTAGACTCAGAGTTAGAGTTTCTTTCGTATTTAATTGTACAAGGTTTTTATAACTGCATAGTTGCATGTTTTCATAGTTGCCGAATCATTTTAGTCAAGAAACAACAACTTTCCGACTCTGGTGGTAGATTCACATTATTGTATGTCAAGTTACTACTAAGTTAGATTAGACTATTCGAAAGAACAATAACAGAAGAAATTTTGAAGTTTTTTTTACTAGACGGACACGCTTATCAGCTTTAACCAAATGTTAATCAAAAATTCTCACACTTAGGCATGCTTACAGAACTATTTACTTGTATAATTTGTCATCAGCAAGCGGTAGCAAACCGTTTCCGTAACCGTAACTATATCCGCAGATCAATAACTCTTGACACACACTCACAATACAACTTATCCAGCCAACGAAAAGCGAAAGTAAAATTAAACCCAAAAAGTTTAAAAAATAGTATAAACAATTGCAACATTAATTACATTAAGGTAATAAATAGTCTCGAACAGGAGTCGAACCTTGAACAATATGCTCGCCCAGCGTCGGCTATTACAGTTTATTTAAAGGCAACTGCATGCGTCTAAAATGGCAGCGACTATGTTTGGGCATTACGCCTTAATAAATTAACAGGCCAAATACTTGCTTTAATGAAACCCTCAGTGTTTAAAAAATGCTGAATAGAATTAGTAATTTATTCAGATTGCATTCATTAGCAACCAGTACATTGGCTAAATGAATTTGGAATTTGCGATAAAGTGCAGGGGCCTGATTCTTTTAAATCCGATATCTCGCCCTTTAACCTTAGAGATAAATGTAGATGATAAGAGGAAGTAGTAAATTCGATTAACGTACATAATTTTGATAGGAGGGTCCGAGGAAATCGATCTAAATCGATTGTAATACGGCGGGGCCGTATTACAATCCTATCTTACAATGTAAAATGAGCGGGGCCGTATTATAATCCTATCTTACAATGTAAAATGAGCGGGGCCGTATTATAATCCTATCTTACAATGTAAAATGAGCGGGGCCGTATTACAATCCTATCTTACAATGTAAAATGAGCGGGGTCGTATTAGAATCGCTTATATCCAGTCCGTTAATTCCATAAACTGAGAGTAGCAAGTAAATATTCAGCTTTAAAGATACGTTAGTGCCAGGTAACTGCTGACTGGATGGAAATGAAAGATCATATTACGCAATTGCTCTCTACGCTGAGTTTAGGGAATGAACTTGACAATTAAGTTATAAGGGACTATAATCCCTGGATTTGAACCTTACAAATCAAGCCAAATTTATTATGTTAGGTAGATACATAAATATTCCAAACTAGCTGTCCGTCAGCGGCTTTGCCCGCGAAGACGGTTTTTCCCGTCAAAATATAGCTTAAATTAAGAAAAAATGTAGCCTATGTCACTCACTGATAATGTAGCTTCATTGGTGAAAGAATTTTTAAATCGGTCCAGTAGTTTCGGAGCATTTTTAATATAAACAAACAAACAAATGTTTCCTGTTCTTTATAATATTAGTATAGTTAAAGATCGATTGGCGTAAAATACCATACTCTGACAATTCAGTTCAGTACGATATCATGCGCGAAAATCAGGCCCTTGGTCTACAGAACTGATAGCCCCCTATTCGTCTGTGGTCTACAGAGCCTCAATACTACTCGCTTTTTAAAATGTGTTAAAAGATAACTCATTTTCAAGTTAGTTTTTGTTTTACTTCGTGTAGTCTGTCCCTGTTGACACCATAAACAATTTATAGCATAGCGTTTTTTAAAATGTGACATGTGTATTTTTAAATTGCCCATACATACTTTCAAAAAAGTATTTTCTGGATTTATCAGCGTTGTAGTGCATGTCACCGTTGAGATTTCACAATTTATAGCCCCCATATGCCTATTTAAAACCGGTTCAGGTGGGAGTCGTTTACACGAAAGGAGTATTCTATATCTTTTTGCTGGTTTTGAAAATGGTCACGAATTGTGAAAACTTTCACATGAAGTTTTCGTATCATTTAATTTCCTCCTCCGCAAGGTTCTGTACCTCTGAACTCTGAATCATCATTCAAATCTGAAGCGTCATAACTTTGTGTAACGTGTTACGAATTCCAGGGTTAGCAATGTAAATGACAACATTTTCAAAACCCTTTTTATTTCGGAAGAAATCTGGAAAACCAGTATTTAAAAATATTTTGAATTATTAACAGAAAATCGCTGCTAAAAGCAGCTTTTATTATGACAGACAAACTGGTTTTTTTAACCATTATTAACGGAACCGTAAACTATCTTGATTTGATCCTTTTCTTCACACTTACCAAAGTGTCTCTGAAAAACGTCGTTTGAATTATCAGTGTCGTCGTATTAACCCTTACAGCGCGTGTAAGCCGTCACTGTTGACAGTTGACGCGATTTATGTGGCCCAACTTTACTGAACAGCGCTGCTAGTGTGAACATTATATCAATATCAGGGTACAACAGACAGATCATCATTTATAAATACACGTCCAACATTGAAATTTACCGCCGGCTCAGTAAAATATTGGCCGCATACGCCTCACTTAAACGCAAAATACACGTCTAGGGCCCACAAAAAGCTTTTAAGCGGGTTGATAAGACAACAAAAGGTTTATTTACTATAAATTGCTTTAAAGTACCTCCTGGCGGCTGATAATAAAGTGTTTGACTTTATACTCCTATCTACCATAACTTGATAACAGTTCTAAATTATTATAACATTTAGATTGTATTGAATTTCACATGCTAAAGCCTAGTTTCAATCTATTGAAAACCATAAGTATGTTTTTTCAAATAGGTTCATGATTATGTATTTTTCAAAAAACTAAATGTCATTCAATAATCAACTAAAAATCCTTTTTATAGCAAAACTTACTTTGAAAGATAACCTTCTATTGTTTCTCTGAGTTCTGATTGCCAAAAATTTAATACCGATCGCCTCAAAAGCCGGATCAATCGATATGAGAACAGACAGGGTTAAACCAGTCATGGCGTTCCGTCTATTATCGTGTGACTATGTGACGTTACTGGTTTGTATAACCTTCGAGACTTGACGGGGCCAACCAACATACTTTATTAGGATATCACAAACCTGTGAATTTTCACATGACAAATTTTTCTAATGGCGTTTTTGTTTCGCTTCATCCCAGATCGTTTTTTAAAATTTGTGATCTGTTAAAATGTACATAGCAAGAACCGTAAAGGAGATTGCCTAATTTTGTATGGAAGTTGGACCAGGGTGGCTGCCTAGAATGCTCACATAGTGCATTTTGTTCCTCAGACTAACACTAATCTGTAATTCAAAGCGCATAAAAATATATCCCTGGGGTGCAAAGAAAAATACTTGTTTTGAATATTTGTGCTGAAAATATGCTGGATTGCGTTGATTTTTTTTTTTCCTGGGACCAATTTTTTTTTTAATATTTATTATTACTCATGTTAATGCTACAGCACCACTAGACTAACTCCCATTATTAGGCAGCACTTGGTCAAAACCTTGGCAATGTCCTTTATTATTTTTTGGAAGGACTACCTATTTATGTGCCAGCATCACGTGAAATTACTGAGTTTTAATGACTTTATACAGTCATACTCAAAATCTGTGGAACTGAATCTCAATTCACATGCAGATGTAAATTTTATTGATTGCATATAGAGCAAAGCAGCTATTCGTTTCGCTTCAATTTTTTCAAAAACCGCACGGACGAAGTTGTGTGTCTAGTGATTTTTATTTCTCCCACTTAACTATATCATCAAACCGTGGAACACTTCAGTGCAGAGGTTACACCGAGACAATGCTCTGTGTCGCAACCTCGCTGGCATTTGGGCATATCCTTGATATTTGCTTCGGCATTTGGAGCGAGGCGTAGGACGGGAACATGCCATGCACGCATGCCGGTGTGAGCTTCGGCACGATTAACATTTACGGAAACATTTTACAACCTGGCGCTTCGATTGGTTGGATTTCGAGCGCGTGAGATTATCAGGTTAAATAATTACTGAAAATTACATGAATAATGTTAAAAAAAATGAATCAATTTCTTAATTTAAATATCTAACACAACTCTAAAGTACAATTCCATCTTCATCAATTAATATTTGAATAGGTACCTAAAATCTCTGAATTGTTTAGATTTTTGCCATAAGATCTACATATTTGGAATAGGATACATATCAGCCTAGTAATAAAGCAAAAAGATGAATTCGCCAAAATAGGCCAGTAGGATTAGATTATAAAAAATTGGAATGATTTGTTTGTTTTGTTCTACTGGCCTAATGAAATAATTGGACCTTTGTAAGTAAATTCTGTAAATGACAAATAATGTCGCGCGTATCAAAACACTGGATAAATTATCACTAAATCACTTGTTTACTGAGTTAGAACACCTAAAGAATACATTATTTACCATGCATTACCATTAAAACCGCATTACAGAATTTACCTTACATTTAATATGTATCTTTATCACAAATGTATTGTCAATGAGGACAAATTAGCAAGCATCTACCTAAAACAATGCATGGTATGTTACAGATGATCCGTACTACTGCGGTCTGCGAGCGCGCGTGCCCAACTTCGTGAAGCAGAACGGCGCCAAAGTTCTGCCAGCGATGGCTGAGAGGCTCACCCTGAAAGAGGTCCCCATGCCAGTGCCCAGCAAGCGCTACAGCGTGGCCCACGCGCACCCGGGGCCCTTCCCGCCACACGTCATGCCGCCATTCGCGCACGCACCCATGCCACCAGCAGCGCTGTGGCACGCTCGCTCCTACGAGAGCGGAATCGGTGCGTACGAACGTCCCCCCCGAAAAGAGAAGCTCATGTACCAATTCTATCCTAACAGGGACCAACGGCTGCGGCCTATCGTCATCCAGCAGCCGCGCTAGGTGTATATTAACCCCGCACTAAAACTTACACCGCCTCGGCGCGGAATCTCCGCTCCAATCTTGGTATTTAAACTTTCTGTTTATTTCAAACGCTTAGCTTGGTGCACCTTTCGGCTTGTAACTGTGGTTAACTCACTTCACTACTTCTACACTTATGTGTTCGCTATCTATTTCTCTGCAATGTTTCTACAAAATTCTGTTCTTTGCATCTGATCTTCCGGCATCGCAAGCTTGGCTAAGAATGGTAGTTTTAGATCTTTAAATTCTGTTCGAACCTATCTAAAGTCTTTATTAACACCAGTCTTACACTTTTAATAGAACTGAAAAAGTCAATAATAAATGACTCCAAAACATTTACTAAAGGAGTCGTTACACCAGTTACGCGAAAAAGTATTCCTGAAGCTAAGTGCGTTTTTAATGCAGCACTTTAATAAAAAGCAGTTAATGATATAACCCTACCGAATGCTAACGCGAATGAACCCGCAGGCGTTGTACACCCTGACAGCATTGAGCTCACACACGGCACAACTAACTAACACCTACTTACAGATGGAGATCACTATGACCCTTACGCGATATACGGCAGGCTTCCCATGCCAGGGCGCGGCTTCCCGCCTCCTCCGGCTCCTAACGCTCGCCACATGTTCATCGGAGAATGGGATTAATCCCCATCTCCACCACTGGAGGATATCCTTAGTCTTAAACGGAATATCGTCGCATCGATGTCGGACTTATCGAAAGCTTACGAAAAACCAAAGACTCAAGTCTTGTGAAAACGGAACGCAATATCGATGTGACTGTATTCAATCAGTATGTCCTGAAACATGTAAATAAACACTGTTGTAAATTATAAATACCTACTCGTATCAGTCAAATCGTTTTCTGCATTTCAATATCAAAGTTACTTGCGAAAAGATTGCTTTCGAAAATCTTTAGATATGATTCTGCTTTGAGACGATTGAAAACGAATTGAATTGGGCAAAGCTGTATATTAACAAATTTAGTTTTTAACTGTTTTACGATTTTTTACATTTGTAGTCGTGAAATGTACTACATTTTTGAATTATTTAAGTAGTAAACTATGTTTTAATGAAACTATCACTGCCACTTTGTTTGACGATATCAGGTGTATGACGCGCATATTTAGATACTATTATAAATTTAGTTTCTTCTTAATTTAAGGTGTCAATCCTAGTCAGTACAGGGTTGGGAATATGAACAATCTGGAATTAAATACTTCACAACCAAAATTGGGACAGTATTCTCACATATTCTATCTCTTTTGCCACTGAAGACTTAAAAGAGAAAGAAAAATGTAAGAGAAGATCAGAATTTTAAAATCAAATACTTAAACATCACACAGAAATCTTTCTTGTGACATAAATAATACAATTTATGTTTTAAATAGTATTTTAAAATAACTAGCTGCAATTTCGAATTTTGAGAATATATTTTCGATGAAATATTGAAATATAATTTCGTTTTTTACTCTTTAATAATGTTCTTAATAATAATTAATTTAAATCTAGGTACTCATATACTGCAAGTCTTTAAATGTCACAATCAAATATATGATTAATAATATTACATAGTTTACATTTGTTAGTTGTTATGGACGATTAAGTTACCTATTTTAAGTTACTTCATAAGACTCTGTTGTAAATATTTTTCGTGTGTAATCATTTCAGTTTGTGAAACCCTTTTTTTACTTTTATTACCATATCATATTATCTTACAATACTCAATAATTTTTAATGATTATTTAGTTGCGTATACAATTAAGATGTTTAAAACATAATTTATTGCAAAAAGGTTTTCACTATTTTTTATAACTTCGACAACATTATAATTTTTGCACTGTTCTCGTACTTAGATAGTAGATCGTAGATTTCTTACATACAATGTTTTATTTATAAAATTATATTTCATAATAATGTTTTTATAATTCAAAATTATAGTTTCGGAGGTGCTACACAGGTTACCATTTTATGTTTTATACATACAAATATATTGTCTAAGGTTTTAAATAAATATAATCAATTTACTGTAACTTACAAGTAGAACCTCATTTGTTTAGATGTCTTGACTGCATATCAAATAGTTGTACTCAGAAACAAACGACTCGTGATCTATACCTAACCATAAACAACAGAAATATATCAACCACATGAAATAAGAATTAACTTCTGAACAGAAAATCTAAATATTTCTCGATCAACCTGAATTAAATGAAATAAACACATTTCCTACGCTTTATAAATATTTTTGATAAAAAATGTATTTAATTTTTGAAAATACAGTCAGCAATGCGTAAAACGATACTATTTACCAGCTCGGTATTCAGACGTTTAAAATCTGTAATCAGAAAATAATCCTGCTATATACTTATGTAATTATTTCTATTAGAGGTTATTAGCAATTAATTGAATACGTATAAAATATTAGCATAATGTCATCAACATCCGAAATGTATTTTGTAACGCAGGGTGTTGGCTAATGAGTAACCTACTTTAAGAAACATGTGTATGAGTAAATATACAACTATTTTGTAGAACATTTTTTTTTCTTATTACCTTAAAACAATATATCTACCAGATTAGTAAAACTCAATATTCATAAATGGTCCCTACAAAATGTTATAATACTTCGAAAGTTTCTAATCTTTTTCTTTCGTTTTAGTTTCCCCGTCTTTTCTCCTGTCGAAGAAGACGTCTTTCTCTCGCTTTATTCATTATAGATGCAAGTCTCTTACGCAGAGGGCTCATGTTTTTATCAGTATTTTCTTCGCTGTTATTTTGTTCTCTGTTGTTTTCTTGCTTATTTTCCATCCAAGATTGAGTCAAGGATTGAATGTAGCTTTCAGTTTCTGTCAATTCTTCGGGATCATAACTCTTACACGGAAATAAATCACTACCATGTGATGTTCCACTTATGGTGATAACTGAAGCCAAAACATCGGACGATATATCTTCAAGAACACTCAGTACACTCCAAGGATCCATATCACCATTGCTAAAAACTACATTAGTTGCATTGGGATTCAACCCACCATACATTTCGTTAGTTTCTTTAACGCCCCTTTCAATTCTATTTCTATCAAAATCCGGCCCAAATAGCTGTTTACAAGTATTGTAATATAATTCTAATGGAATATTGTTTGTGAAAGGCTGATTGATAGAAGAACTTGTTTGGAAAAACCCGAATTCCGTGCAGGTCTGGTAGGTCCAAGCCGTCTTTTGATCATTACTCTTTATACTAGTAATCATTTCGTTGAATTCATAAGAAAAACATTGGCTGCTTTCATTCCAAAATATATTTTTCTCTTCTCTTTTTGATCGGAAACTTGATGTAAAATTACTATCACAGTACCTCTTTACCACCTCAGGAGTCCCGTATTGCACTCTGCGCGAGAATTCTGATGCTCTATCTTTAAAGAAAAGTTCTTGATTTTCAGATTTACTCATATCACAATAATCACAAATATTATAATCCTCCTTTAAAATCTCGATGCCTTTCTTACTTGTGAAATACCGCTCAAATTCTGTAAACATAAATGCTATTTGATCTCCACACTCTCGAGAACCATAGAACCGGTAATTGTCGCCAACAATTTCTAAGTATTCTTTAAAATCTATTTTGGCTAACACCGGTGCGCTGCTAGCTATTGATGCATCTACTAAATCTGGATAGAGTTCTTTTATCCATGCTGCTAAATTTCCGGAATATGAGCCACCAACTGTCACTATCTTGGAAGATTTGTATTTAGGCATTGACTTCAGCGATTGTAAAAGCTTCGCAAAATCCGCAAGAGCCTGTCTAGAACTGAGGTATTTCAAGTTTTCTGTCGTAAAGTTAGCAAACGGTTTGCTTTCTCCATAATACCGGTGTTCAGCAAAAACCAATGCACCACTTGTCTCCTTAGCTAACTTGTACATTAAACCAGTTTTTAAAAACACTTCTTTAGCTGGTCCTTCACCTCCTAAATACAAAAATATAGTACCACCTGGTTTCATCAGATCTTGCCTTTCAAAATATCGCATGTTCCATTTTCGGGTCTCTTCTGAATCAAAATGGTCCAAGGGTTGTTCTATCCAACTCGTGTTTACATCTATTGAATCTATCTTTGCTCTTGTTTTATTCACTCTCTTGACTACATACTCAAATTCGTTTCCAAACCCATAAAAAGACAGGCCATTAATTATATGAAAGCAAAAAAATAACACAGTAATGACACACCACATAGTGTCTTAAACTCTTCACGTTCTAAATTAAAAACCCTCTGTATTGACAAGTGTTTCAATATTTAAACCACTAAAACGAATAATGAATCTATCAGTCTTATCGTTGAAATGCTTATTTCACCTGACTATGCCTATGCAAATTGGCCTAATTTTGCATAACGTTAAGCAATATGTACCAATAGGAGGTACCTATGTGAAGTACTTCCGAATTTATGAAGCCAACTCCTAGTGTTAGTGGATATCAAAATAAAATAAAATAGGGGAATTTCAAATCTACGTGAAATAACATCGACCTACATCATTATGTTCATCCCGCATTGCTGTTTGTAAACCTCTATTTTCATTAGTCTGTACTTACGGTACTGAGCTTTGAAAAGACGATACTAGATTCCTGGCAGAAAAAAGTTAGTAAATACCCAAGCAAGACTACCCTCCGACCCAAGAGGCTCCCCAGGCAATACAAGCGGCAATTCATCTATCCCCGGCCGACAATTAGCTTGACCCGCAGGGATAATAATTAATTGCAACATTATTTCACTATAATTCTTAGCTAATAATCGTAGACCCGATTCCATCTTCGGTAACTTAGCTGAGCAAAGAACTTAGCTAAGGTTCACAAAAACACAGCAGGCGTTCTTGTAGCAAATCAGGTTGGGAACACAGCAGTTCGGTTAAAGAGGATTTGCCAAATTCAACACAACTCGATATTGGCGCGATATCTCATTTTCGCAGAGATTTATTTATGTGTGCGGTACTCGTTTTTGTGTACGTGTCAATTTCAAAAACGTTCCATTTCAACCATGGCCATTACAAACTACTGTAAAGAAAAAATGTAAGGCAGCCCTACAAAGTAGGACGGTTGTCGCTTGATACCTATATAACAGCATCTAAACTGCTTATAAAGTAAGAAATTAAATGAAAAGGGGTAGGGGGTGGGGCTTTACCATACAATATCCGTTTTTAGCCGATAAATATTTTAAAATGTGTTTTTGCTTTAGAGTACTGAAAATCAGGCAAACAATAGCAAAGAAATCATTAAAGTTACCTAATTTACACATTTTTAAATTTTGTTATTAATCAATAAATCTGAACATGTTGGAAAAACAGCCACAATCATTGTATTCATCACTAAAATATGCTATAAATGTAAGTTAAGTCCCTTGAAGGGACCTCTTGACGCACATTTTATCTGAACCGCTATGAAATAATTGCCTTCGTATAGGAAAACCATAAAAAATAATATAATTTGGCCACAATTATTGTGTTAAGGAGAAGTTTACCAAGTCGGAACTGTATTTATATGTTGAATTTTGTCTTTAAATTCGGCAAAAGGAGACGGTGAAAAACAGTAATTTTCGCCAAAATCCCCACATTCAGTCTTAATAAGTTAACATCAGCTACATCTAAATACGGTTCCGCGGGTCGTAGAGTTTCCTTTTCTCTAAATGTTTTGCCTTTACGTACCCTATTTCTTCTATTGATTTCGTTGGTCAGTTATACCAACAAGTTTTCAGACTTGTTATTGTAGATTTACAGCAGATAGGTATATTTTTGATTTGAATGAACGTCAAGCTTTTGTTAAATACGCTAAAACGGCCAAGATCAAATAGATATTGAATGGTAAATAATCAAAGGTAGGTATCTGGTATATTTGGAGTTTTTATCTTTACTTGTGTAACTAAAAGGACATAGAATTATTAAAATAAAACTATTTTTTGTACGTACGTAGTACAGCTTATATCTCCTCACCTAGCAGTTGTTAAAGACATAGAAATATAAAGACATATTAAAGTACATTTGTATGGACCTGTAGCGTCTCTTTTTTTATTAGCTTAAAGTGTGATATTTAGCCGGAGTTTCACTAAAATAATAGTTCTGAAATGTTACTTTATGGAGCTAATCTCACCCAACAGTTGTGGATGCAGGGGACCTAAGGATGCAGAAATAGGAGAGGAAGGTTTTTTTTCAAGATGTACCTGTAGCGTATATTTTTTAATAAAAGTACATCCAGCAATACTTCAAGTTAGATATCCATAGTTGTAATATGGTCTAATATATCAGTAAATGTTAAGTATTTGGCATTAGGAATTAGAACACAAGTCATCACGAAAAACGACCTTAACGTCAATGACATCAAACAGACATTTTTTAATAGTGGCCTATGAAGGCCAGGTTCATAAACTACCCCTCCGAAATCCTAATTGCGTCGCAAGGACTACAAATAAAGCCGCGTTTTTACCTTTTACTTGGTATGGATTAAGTACAATTAAGTAGTCAGTTAAAAATATAATACCTAATATCTCAGCTCCGATTTGCTTCAGCTATATCTGCTCTGTACAAAGTTTGTTCCCCTCGATGTGTTATTTCATAATAATAAGGTTTAGTGAATGGCTGCGATATTTCAAAAATAACGCCAACGTTACCCATCCCATTTTAAGGACATCGTTACACTAAACATAAGTACATAGGTGGTAGGCACACAACAAAAAAACAAGATAACAACAAGACAAACAAATAATGTCAGACAGCGGTGTCCCGATGCCCAAAAAATAATAGGACCTCACTCAGTATTCATATGTCTATCTCTGTCCCGTTTTAACTACCAAACCAACTCATGCAAGGTTGAATAAGGTAGAGGATACTCATCTTCTACCTCATTAAACCTTGCAGTTCTAGTAGAGAATAACTTTGGACATAACAAAGGTTGTTGGACGAATCAAATCAAAAAAAATACTAAACAATCAGGTTGACTTTAATGAAACATGTAAGTTTGCTGTTCAGATAAATGATGCCAAAATACTATTTTTTTAATGGGCTGATATAACCATACAAAAACTCCTTATAATCTTCTTCTCCTATCCAAAATTTAATCAAGTATTTTATATATTTCCTAGCTTCTTTTAATTCTTCTGAATCCGAATCTCTATCTGAAAATAAATCTCTGCAGTGTGATGACTGATCGATAACTTTCGCTGGTGCTTCATATGATAAGTCTTCAAGTACTCCTAATGCACTCCAAGGGTCCATGTTTCCATTAACAAAAACAACATTGCTAACCTTGGGATTCAAACCACCGTAGAGTTTGTTGGTTACTTTGACGCCTTTTTCAACTCTATTCCCGTCAAAATCAGATCCATACATTTTTTGACATATTTTATAATAGAATTCTATTGGAATATTTTTAGTAAACGGCTGATTACTAGATGAACCTGTTTGATAGAAGCCGAATTCCGTGCAAGTTTGATAAAACCAAGCGGTCATCCAATCAACACCCTTCATACTAGTAATCATTTCATCAAACTCATAAGAAAAACACCCACTTCTTTCGTTCCAAAGTAGATAAAGTTCGTCTATTTTCCGAAAGTTTGATGTAAAAGTACTTTCACAGTAATCTTTTAAAACTTTAGGGCTACCATATTGCGCCCGTGTCATAAATTCGGATGCTTTATCCATGAAGAAAAGTTCTTGATTTTCTTTTTTTCTCATGTCACAACTATCGCAAATATTGTTTTCTTTCTTTAAAATTGCAATACCTTCATCACTTTGAAAATAATGTTCATATTCTGAAAACATTAGTTCTATTTGATCCCAACAACCTCGGGGACCGTAATCTTCGAAATCTTCACTCACAACTTCCAGGTATTCATAGAAATCTGCTTTGGCTAACACCGGTGCACTGCTAGCTATAGCTGCATCTACTAAACTTGGATAATGCAGTTTGATCCAGGCTGCTAAATTGCCGGAGTATGAACCACCCACTACGACCACTTTGGAGAATTTATATTCAGGCGATGACCTTATTTTTGTAAGAAGCTTGGCAAAATCCGCAAGAGCCTGTCTGGAACTAAGATATTTCAAGTTTTCAGTAGTAAAATTATTGAAAGGTTTACTTTGACCGTAGTATCTGTGTTCAGCTACAAACAATGCACCATTTGTCTCTTTTGCTAAATCACACATAATTCCAGTTTTTAAAAAAGCAGGGCTAGCTGCTCCTTCGCCGCCTAAAAACAAATAGATAGGTTTATTTGTTTTCCATAAATCATGCCTTTCAAAGTACCGCATTTTCCACGTTCGAGATTCTTTTGGATCAAAATGGTCTAGGGGTTGTTCTATCCAACTCGTTTTCACCGTTGATGAATCAGATAATGTTGTTCCGGCCGTCTCATCCATTTCACTGACAAGATATTTAAATTCATTATCAAAACTATGAAAGGACAGGCTCTGGATTAGTTTAATACAGAATACTATTACTACATTTGAAGTCCACATGGTGTTCCAAAACACTCAACATGTAAAATATCGACTTGATGCAAATGCTTAAATATTCAAATCACTGTTGTGTAAATAACAAGCAGCTAACTCTTATCATTGAAATATTTCACTCAACTACATATCCATCTCCGATTTTGCATATTGTAAGGTTACATTCAGAATGGTTAAGTTGCGTTATTTGAAATAATAACCATTAGGACAATGATGTCAAAGTAAACATTAATATAAAATATCTTCATTTGAATATGTTCATACAGGTCCTATCGTCCCTCTTCTCGAATATTTGTCTTTACGCTCTGTTACCCTATTTTTTAGTGACTTTGCTGATACTTTTCCAATTAAAAATGTGAACAGATAAAACCACCGAGTTTTCAGACTTATTATTGTAGATTTACTGCAAATGGGTATCTATACTATTATTTAAAAAAGGGAAGATTTGTTTGTTTATATTGAATAGGCTCCGAAACTACTAGACCGATTTTAAAATTCTTTCACCAATATAAAGCTACATTATCAGGGAGTGACAAAGGCCATTTTTTTAATTTAGGCTACATTTAGACGGGAGAGACAGTCTACGCGGATGAAGATGCTGACGGACAGCTAGTTTTGAAATCAATGAGCTTCAATCTTTTGCTGAATACGATAAATTCGTCAAGCTCATACAGATATTAAAATGGTAATTAATCAAGAGTAGGTAGATACTCCATACTTACCAGATGTTACTTACGTATGAAGTTTTTGTCTTTATTTATTTACCAGAAAAGATAGAGAATCATTTAAACAAAATAAAATTTTGTACCACGTAGTACTGCTCAAACTTCCTCACCTAGCAGTGGTTGAAGATGTCTGACTCTGTTCCGGTTTTTTAACTTATTTACTTACTACCTACACTACCAACTCATGCAAGGTTGAATAAGGTAAAGGATACTCATAGGTGAAGGTAGGTGACCTTAATAAACTTTGCAGTTATCTAGTAAAGAATAACTTGGGACATTACGAATGAAGGATGTTGAAGGAATCAAATCAAAAAATACTGAACAATCAGGTTGACTTTAATATTATATGTAAGTTTGATGTTCAGATTATGAATCCAAAATACTATTTGTTATGTGGACTGATATAACCATACAAAAACTTCTATTAATCTTCTTCTCCTATCCAAAATTTAATCAAGTATTTTATATATTTCCTAGCTTCTTTTAATTCTTCAGAATCCGAATCTCTATCTGAAAATAAATCTCTGCAGTGTGATGACTGATCGATAACTTTCGCTGGTGCGTCATATGATAAGTCCTCAAGTACTCCTAATGCACTCCAAGGGTCCATGTTTCCATTAACAAAAACCACATTGCTAACCTTGGGATTCAAACCACCGTAGAGTTTGTTAGTTACTTTAACACCTTTTTCAACTCTATTCCCGTCAAAATCGGATCCAAACATCTTTTGACAGATTTTGTAATAGTACTCTATTGGAATATTTTTAGTAAACGGCTGATTACTAGACGAACCTGTTTGATAGAAGCCGAATTCTGTGCAAGTTTGATAAAACCAAGCGGTCATAGAATCAATACCCTTCATACTAGTAATCATTTCATCAAACTCATAAGAAAAACACCCACTTCTTTCGTTCCAAAGTAGATTAAGTTCGTCTTTTTTCTGAAAGTTTGAGTTAAAAAAACTTTCACAGTAATCTTTTATATCTTTAGGACTGCGATATTGCGCCAGTGACATAAAGGCTGACGCTTTATTCGAGAAGAAAACTGCTTGATTTTCTTTTTTTCTCATGTCACAACTATCGCAAATATTGTTTTCTTTCTTTAAAATTGCAATACCTTCATCACTTTGAAAAAAGTGTTCATATTCTGAAAACATTAGTCCTATTTGATCCCAACAACCTTGGGGACCGTAATCTTCGAAATCTTCACTTACAACTTCTAGGTATTCGTAGAAATCTGCTTTGGCTAACACCGGTGCACTGCTGGCTATGGCTGCATCTACTAAACTTGGATAATACAGTTTGATCCAGGCTGCTAAATTGCCGGAGTATGAACCACCCACTACGACCACTTTGGAGAATTTATATTCAGGCGATGACTTTATTGTTGTAAGAAGTTTAGCAAAATCCGCAAGAGCCTGTCTGGAACTGAGATATTTCAAGTTTTCAGTAGTTAAATTATTGAAAGGCTTACTTTGACCGTAGTATCTGTGTTCAGCTACAAACAATGCACCATTTGTCTCTTTTGCTAGATCATACATAACTCCAGACATTAAAAAAGAAGGGCTAACTGCTCCTTCGCCGCCTAAAAACAAAAATATAGGCTTATTCGTTTGCCATAAATCGTGCCTTTCGAAGTACCGCATTTGCCAAGTTCGAGTTTCTTTTGGATCAAAATGGTCTAGGGGTTGTTCTATCCAACTCGTTTCCATCGTTAATGAATCGGATAATGTTGTTCCGGCCGTCTCATCCATTTCACTGACAAGATATTCAAATTCATTTCCAAAGCTATGAAATGACAGGCTTTGGATAAGTTTTACACAAAAAAATATTACTACACTTGAAGTCCACATGGTGTTCTAAATCCACATCTGCAAATATCGACTTGATACAAATGCTTAAATATATAAATCACTGGATGCATATACGAGTAAAAAGCACCTAACTCTTCAATATCATTAAAATATTTTACTAAACTTCATACATATTTCAGATTTTACATATTGTAAGGTGTCATACACAATGGTTAAACCGCGTTATTATTTATACCGTTAGGAAAATTATTGCAAAGTAAAATTGAATAAACAAATAAATAAAATCAATTTATTTCAGACGGAGTCCATACAAATTACACACAATTTCGATTACACACAATTTTTGAAAACCATTAACTTCATTTTCATATAAAATATACGAATACCCGTCAGATTTTATTAAAGAACCTCAAGATATGGTTTCTGATTTATTTTGAATCTCTACCAGTGTAAAAAATCGCTTTCTGGTATGACCAGCTAAATTGTTCAAATAGGAATTTCGGTACTGAAATACTGTTTTTGTGAATTAAGGTAATAAATTAACACATAGAACAGCTGACTATTCCACGAATATTAATACAAAAATATGTAACAACAAATTAAAATAATAAAATAAGAAAATGCGTTTGTAATAAATTATTTCTGTTACATAACTGGCTTTTTATTTAATTTACATCTCTTTCATTCCTTTCATATAAGTACTTTTACTTTATCGCCATAAATAACTTCGCAAATATAGGTATAGAATTTTAAAAAAAAACGACCATACGTTCACTCGGTCAAATCTAAAAAAATCTATAGTTCGTTCGACCAAGTCTATTAGGCCAATTGTTTACAGTCAGTGCGCTATAGCATGGTGCGGGTGACAGTTGTGTGTTGACGTTGACATCTGTCAGTACCACATGGCTAGGGATGTGACGTTCGTTTTGCAATTCATTTTTATCGCTAGCGATACTCGCAGCATAAAACTAGTTCTATTTATTAATGTTATGAAAATAATTTTAGAACGAAAATTATTATTTAAGTGGTATATATAAGACCCCGTTATCGCGGATGCACGAATGCGTAGTTTCTAGGGATTGAACATTTATCGACTACGGTCTATGGTCTATACGCTATTTCAAACCTACTTATAATATTGTGTCTTATATAAATAAAAATATTTTATGGCTTTTATGTCAATTTAAATATTTTATAGTTACATATCTTTGTACTCATATAAATTAAAATAATAAAAATCGGGTTTATATTTTGTTTAAGTGTGCGATGCTGTCAGTACGAGTGCTAGCACCTTGTATGTGACACGTATTTCGATTTCATTTTTTGTTATAGTTTGTTGAGTTTGTTGTTTCATTTGTTAAAGTTTGTTGAGTTTGTTGTTTCATTTGTTGAGTTTGTTGTTATTACCATGCCTAAGCATACAAAAAAAACTGTTTTGGGTAGTCAGGCCAGGGAGCTTGTATTTCGCCTCCGAGACTACTTTGAAAGAGAACAAAAAAATAGTGGCCCATTGTTACCATTAAATCGAATTGTAGAACGAGAAGCCGAAGCTCTTGATATTGGCCGCAATACTGTTTCGCGTATAACACGTGAGAAAGTTGGCCAAGATGGGATGTCGGAAAATAAATTGTCGACACCGAACAAAAAGTGGACCAAGGTGCAACCAATCACAGATTTAGATAATTTTGCTAAGGATGCGATTAGAAATCATATTTATGATTATTATAGAAGAATGGAGTTGCCCACATTGCTCAAGCTTCTAAAATCATTAAAAGAAGCTAACTTGTTCAAAGGAGGTATAACTTAATTGCGGCAAGTTATAAAAAATATTGGTTTTGTTCACAAAAAAGTTAACCAAAGGAAGATTATTATGGAGAGGACTGACATTGCCTTAGCAAGATGTACATTTTTGAGGAAGGCCAAAAACATAAGTGATTGGAGCAATGTTGTCTTTTTGGATGAAACGTGGCTAAACGCCAACCATTCAGTGGGTAAAAGTTGAACCGACGATACGGCACAATCGTGTACCAAAGTGCCGGAGGGCAAAGGTGAACGCCTTATTATTTGTCACGCCGGTACAGCAAGTGGATTTGTCCCTTATTGTTTGCTGGCTTTTAAGTCCAAAAAAACTACGGAGTATCATGAGGGGTGAACTATGAAAAATTTTAAGATTGGTTCATAGTTCTATTAAATAATTTAAAAGAGCCTATGACCATAATAATGGACAACGCGCCCTACCATTCGGTACGAATTAATAAACCGCCAAACCAATCCAACCGCAAAAGTGAGTTAGTGAAGTGGCTGAATGAAAACGGAGTTACAGCATATATAAAAATGTTAAAAACGGAGCTTATTGCCTTAGTACGGCGTCATAAGCCAATAACTCCTACCTATACTCTGGACGAGATGGCAAAAGAAAGAGGCCACGAGTTTCTTCGACTGCAACCCTACCATTGCCAGTATAATTAAATAAACATCTAATAAATATCTGCGACAATTCACACCAAGATCATCTGACACCAAACTAAGCAGAGCTTGTAATATGGGCGTCAGAGACTGATAAACATACTTATATATTTCTAAATACATACTCAAATAGATAATAGCACCCAGACACACAACAAATATAAATGTTCGTCACACAAATATTTGTCATGGGTGGGGATCGAACCCACGACCTCCGGCGCTAAAGGTAGGATCGCTGCCAAAGCGCCAACAGGCCAGTCTAAGTATAACGCCATTGAACTAATTTGGGCACAAGCAAAAGGTATGCTTTTACTTTCAATCCCATTTTGAAATAATTATTTATTTCATAACCTATTTAAATAATCATTTATTTCATAGGTTAAGAAATTGAATTGAAATACTTTTTTTTTCATGAGTCTGTTTATTTTTCGGTACCGCCGCAAGATACCTCACCGCCGTTTACGGCAAATAAGATGTTAGTCCTATTGGAAGAGGCAATCAACAACGTTCAACCTGAAGACTGGTCGAAGGTCGTGAACAAAACAAAAAGGGACATTGTGTCTGATTGGGATCGTGACATACATATTGATCACATAATGGAGTCATCGTTATTAATATTTGTCACAGATTCAGATGATGAATTTAGTGACAATTCAGATGTTCCTGACTGTGATATGAGTTCAGACGAATAGAATAAAATGTATTTTTTTTAGCAACCTTACTCTATATATATTATGTTGTTTCAATAATATAATTATAGACTTTTTAACAATAAAAATCAAAATACGCACAATATACGTTTTTTTATTACAAAAAACATCTATTATCCATCGTAGCAGTACATCCCATCACTAGATACGTCTATGGCGTTACGTTATACGCATAACACATTGCTTAAGTTTTCTTTCAATTTGTTTTTCTTGTAGACTAGAACATTCTGGTTGGGTTTAATTGAATTTACTACAGCTATGAATGATTTACTATATTACGCATGTGGTACAGCTGAAATACTAAGTTACGAAAACGAAACTTACTGAAACTGCCACCCGCACCATGCTACAGCGCACAGACTGTAGTCGATTAACTAAAGAATGGCCAAAAGTTTTATCGGTCTTAGCGGTCTAATGGATTACGGCATCCAGTGGTAAACTCCAAATTATGCCACAGCGAACCTCATGAGATCCAACTTTTGTCACATCTCAATTTTATGAGATCGATCGTTCATGACACCGAAGCAATAGCAAGTTTTTTTCTAGATATAAATTATTAACCTCAGTTTGATTACAATAAGAATATTTAGCCGAACATCGTGGATTCGATGCCGATGATTATTTAATTGTGTTTGTTGTGTTTCTGGGTCTTATTATCTATTTTTATATTAAACTCCATAACTAAAAATTCCCATATTGAGAATCCCTAAATTTAACAATTCCTAATGCTTAAAAACATAGTATTTAAATGCCTAATTTCAAAAACCATATCTTTTATTATGCACATTGCTGAAATCCATTACGATTTAAAAGTATACATTTAATATGAACTATGAACTCAAATCTATAAATTTATATTGTATATTGTAAATACAGCTAAAATAAAAAAGGGCACTGATTTCACTGAGACCAGTGAAACCAATGGAACTTGAAGGTATGATGTCTCATTGTAAGTAAATCGTTCTTATAACAATTATTACGTAAGATTTATTTAATACATATTTTTTATCAAACAAACATCAAAATCTTGATAGCATGGCCGTCGCTTCGCTCCTCGCACCTATTTATCACATTATTTCGTACCTGTGATCCTACAATCCTCAGACGTATATATTTCATACTATGGATTTTAAAAGTTTTAGATATTCATGTTATGCATTTTAAAGTTCTGGTTTTTCTGATTATGTCTTTTTAAATTAGGGATTCATGATTATTTCTAATAAGATCGTGGATTTTCATTTTATAGATTTCAATTGATAGGTGAAGTAACGTTAGCTCAAGTATGTAATAGATTTTCAAATGAAGGATTTATTTATTTATTTAACCTAAGCTTACAGCTATTATTACAGGCGAGCCCAATACAATAGAAGAGCTATACACACAATCTTAAAACAAACACATTGAAAATAAAATTATTTTTCATAACATTAAATGTATAGCGTTATCCTTGTGAATTCACAAAGAGAACAGTGAAATAGGTCGATTTTCTCAGCTATTATATTTAAAATACGCAGTGTGAGCGTCAGAGGAGACGCGTCAGATTATAAAGGTTTTTAAGGGCACCCCTCTGACACCCATAGTACAAGTTCTTCTTAGTTTGTAGTCAGAAGATCTTGGTGTCCCAGAACTCAATACTCATCGAGTGTATAATTTTCTCTATTTCTATTTAAAAATACTTGTTTGTGTGCATGTGACCATCATTTAGTCAGATTCAGAAATATTATTTAATAAAAAAACAAAGTACATAAGTAAACATCGTAAATCCATTTTGTTATGCTAGGTACAACCGCGTTAATATCAAGCCTTACATCTTGCAATTGTTTTGTGAAGGTTGATGTGAACGCGTCTTTATAATGAAGAACTTCTTACGAAAATATTTTTGTTTTGATATAAGTAATGTATTTTTTTTATAAAAAATTACACAGTTTGTACACACGTTTACGTAGCAATTTAAATAATTTCGTTCAATGCGGGTGAAGCCGCATTTTGGAGTATCTACGAGTAAATGAAAGGAATGTAAAATCGATAACACATCATTTAGTCAAAATACGAAATTTGCAGCAATGCTGCTCTGATCACCTTAAATATAAATTTCATTAAAATGCTGATCAGCTGAAAAGCTGATCAACTTAGATATAAATTTCATTAAAATGCCATATTATTTTAGACATATTATATTGCGTATGAGATGTAGCCTATTGTGCTAAATTAGTACCTAGTGGGTATTGAATATTATGTGTTATTTGTAAGACAAAGTCCAGTACAGTGTATTATTTTGCTAGGAACCCTGGTTAGACAAATCAAAGAACGATGGCAGGGGATCAATTGAATGTTTTTTCGGCGTCTTGAAACTTGACGTAATACAAAAACGATTTATTAAATTAACATATTATTTTGACCTCATCAGTTTTCCATGTAAAGCTAAGAAAAAATAAAAAATCGCTCAAATGAATATAAAATCAATTAAATATGCTCGTGTTGCTGCTAAAGAAAAAAACTATTATGTTTTTCACTTCGTAACGAATTAGATAAATTTAATATGAATAGAAAAAAGATAGCAATACAATGCATTAATTAGAAAATAAATCGTAAAATAACGCATATGTACACAATTTAGCCTGAACATCACTATCCAGAATGATTTATTAGATAATGTTTAATAAAAAAATAAATGAATTAAAAAAAACTCGTTAGCAGGAATTAAAATAGACGATTACAACACCATGGGAAAAAAAAGAAACCAAATGTCATTTTAATTGGCAGTCTAGTTTCGCCTTGTTTGTATACAATTCTACATAACATAAAATAACGAATATGCCAATGGATGAATAACAAAAGACCGGCCAAATTTAAATTGTCGTCGCATCACAACAACACTCGAAATTGGCGAAATCAATATGCTGGAAGAGCACTATTGTTGAGGCCATAAAAAAAATATGCCAATGAAATTATAATTTTAGTGACGGAAATAATTAATTTAGAAAATAATCTAGCCATGGTAATGTAGGTACCTGCAATATGAACAGCTGATCAGCCAACTTCAGAAGCATTACAGCAGATCGAAATAATGTTCTTCAATTTCCTTTGTAAGAATATAGACTTCATTCATACTATGTATTTGCCTTGGTAACGTATCACATTCGGCAGGGACGTTCTTAGTACGGCGTGTTAATACGTTTCCACGGCGGATATAGAATTGAGATATCCCCATTCTATCAACACGTCTGAAAACAATCTGAGAGGTCCTAGTGGAGACAATACCCTAATCAAAGGTGAATAAGGTCTAGAAATATGTCAAGAAAGCAGTATTATATTTGTATTTAAATATAAAATAATAATTCAAACCGATCTGACTAAGTTGAGTACCTACTGCTGCAACTGCATATTTGGTTGGCGTACTGTGGGTTGTTGCACTGACGTTATGACTCTCGTGTGATATTTGGGATGGGTAGTCGTGCGATAAATATGTATTTTTTTGTATAATATTTAGAGGATGAATAAATTACTTTTGAATGTGAGCATCGTTTCATTTACCTACTGAAACCGGAACGTAGGTTATGTATTCCATGTTTTCAATTCATAAAATGTGGAATAAGTAGGTGCTTAATTAGGTAAAAGATACAGGTCACTTTTGTTTTTTTTATTCGAAATGGGTTTGCGTTTGCCTTCAGTCAAGCCTGATGGTTAGCGATGACGGGGCCGATGGTGGTACACGCTTACTCAGAAAATGCTAATTCACTTTGGCCTTGAAGATACCATTGCTAGAAAGTCAATCATAAGGGGGTGGAACCTCTCGTCGTCTAGTGGTCCGGTGGTAGGAAGAACAGGTTGTTTAGTTCCTACGCACACTCCCGAAAAACACCTTATAAAAACAGGCGACTGCGCCGGATGCTCCAGACTCGAGTTTGGTTCTAACGAGCGCATTGTCGACTATGGGCTCCTATGAGGTGCAAACCTAGGAGTTGAGGTGGTTGGTTGTGGTTACAGGAGCATTCAGAAAAGTAGGAGTCAGATGAAACTGAACTGAACTAAAACCAGGCAGTTGTTTTTGACAATTATCTCTTATTTTGCCTAACTGCACCTTAACAACGTTATTTTAGTAGGTAATTAAGGAAATGCAAACATCATTAGTGCTTCATTATTACTATAACTCAAAATATAAAAAGTATTTTTTTTTGTAGCCTCTTTAAAACAAAACTTCTGTTGGCGAAGAAAAAGATAAGCAATTGCCGTCGTATAAACATTTTTTCACTCTTAGACACCTCAAAAAAATTCATATAAAACGTAGTATGTTTTATACTTGCCCTTCTCTTTTTCAGATGAACTCTTCGGCAATGGGACAGGCTTGTTAGTGGGTTAGTTCTCTTACGCAATATAAAATACATAAATAATATAAAAAGATAAAACATAAAAAGGTATCCTAAAGAAAAATTAATTGAATTGAATGTAGGTACATACCTTTATATTTTTTTGCAAAACATGTGTAATGATTTACTGATTACTTACATACCGCGACAAACGATTAGGTTTACGACTAATTCAGTAGTAAATCAAATAAAATCCTTAAGTACATAGTCCACACTCGTGGTACTCGTACCTTTTACAAAACACTACATAACTTTGTACATAGTTTTTTTCATTTCTTTGTTCATCATATAAACAAAAGTCAGCCATACCCAAGAAGTTAAGATTTTTTTGTTAAGACTGCTAATGTTACAGTTAAAAGCATAAATATCTATACGTTTCCATGTCTTCTGAATATCTTAGCGAAATATTAGCCACAAACATCTATAGTCCAATCGAAAGTTCGTTCAGACTCTATAATGACTTGGATAGATATTTGTGGCTACTGTTTGGTCAGATTAAGGCCTTTAAGACGTACAAATAGGTGCTTCTGACTGTACTAAGCCAGGGAAGTCAGGTATCAAGTATGAACCATCCCCTCCACTGTCCTCTGTTACCAACCGTTCTTTTTACCGACGAGAGATGTAAGCTGAGAATTATCTCAGCTTCATATAAACAAATCCGTATTATAATTAAAAAACCCGTCCAATATGAAAATCTATTAGAAAATATTTACTTTTAAACGGATTTAAAATTTTGTAAAAAAACTTTTACCTAAATTTAAGAAGGCGGTTTATAGTTAAGTATAGAATGAAGGAAAAATATTTAGAAATAAATTAATAATAATTAATGCATAGGTGCTAATCTGGGACAAATCACACCAAGATCATTTGACCCCAAACTAAGCAGAGATTGTACTATGGGTGTCAGAGATTGATAAATATGTAATACATAAATATTTTTAAATCACACTTAAATGAAAAATAACACCCATATACACAACAAACACAAATCCTATCACGTTTTTTATGTTGTGTGTGTATAATGGTATTTAACATAATACATTGTGTAAATTAAATTAAAAGTTTTCATTCACAAAAAGAGTCTAGAACTGATTACAGAAAACTCCACTGCAGTTATGAATAAATAAAAAAATATTTGCACTAAGATCATCTGACCCCAAACTAAGCAGAGCTTGTATTAGTGCTAGCGGTAAGTACACCCCGGAATTCGGTCAAACAAAACCTGCAAATGGTGTTAAAGGCATGCAAATCAGAACGATTGATCTTTAGGTCATACGAATTAATTTGACCCCGAAAAATTATAAAAAAATTAAATAACATCCAAACCTTTTTTTATTTTTTGCCGTGCTACGGGTCAAATTATAATTATGGCTTATAAAGATCAATCGTTCAGATTTTCATGACTTTAACACCATTTACAGGTAAATTTAGCGTACCGCTAGCACTTTATTATGGGTGTCAGAGATTGATAAACATCCTTAAATATTTATAAATAAATATGTAATTATAAAGGGTGTAAACATACCCTTAACGAAGCAGAGACCTACGTATTCTGCACATCATCAAGACCATTATTTATTTCTAGACCATACCTGAGAACTCAACAGTTACCAAGTTATTGAAAGTCAAAGTCAAAAAAAAACTTAAGATTTTGATGAAAACAAACTAATCATTACTACTTAGTTTTTGTCCTAAGAAACATCATCAATATTCAAGTATTTCCTAACAAAAAATTGGTTCAAAACGTTTAACTCGCAATGTAGGTACATCGTACATACTCCTTGATTATACGTAACAGCGACGCACAAAAGCGCAGGAGCGGTATGTTGCACGCGTTACATTGCGTAGTCCGTTTTTAAGTTTAAAATTGACACCTAAAAAAAAATTTCATGTCCCATCAGTATTTTTTTTTCTGTGACTTGATTTAATGGTCTGAGTGCGTAGACGCCGGCTTCGTTAAGGGTATTTTTACACCCTGTATAGATAATAACACCCAGACACACAACAAACCCAAATGTTCGTTACATCTGTGTTTGTTGTGTCTGGGTGTTTATGATGGTATTTTACAAAATAAATTGTAAAAATAGTAAAAAAACAGTATTTCATTCGCAGAAAGGGTCTCGAACTTACCTACAGAAAACTCCACTGCAGTTGTATTCAGCCCATTAAATAATGCGCGTATTTTTTCAGCCTTTAAAATAATAATTAGGTATTATAATACTAAATAGTATTGTTATGGAGTCAGAGTACCGCAAACTGTGTATTGGCCTTTCATGAAACACCCTTGGGTCTTATTATGAATATTTTTACGCCGACCTCGCCATCCTTGGAGCGAAACCACGTAAATATTCTTTATCAATTAGTAGGTAACAATCACGTGTTGGCTACGTAACAAATTAACTAGTACTTTATATGCTTTTTAATACCTAAAGACGTGGTTAATTGCATTTTCAAAATAGAAATGGCTTTTCCATGTGTTATAGCGGATAGATAACTTCATTCTGAGGCTTCGACTATCATATTCTGATATAAAACGTAGAGATATTTGGTAAATTAAATATTTGGTATGAAAAAAGTGGGAAAACAGACACTTTTTAAGCAATAAGACCGCCTAAATTGTACTTTAGGATTTAAGTGTAGGTATTACTTATTTGTAAACTTTGTTTGATGCGCAATAAAGAGTTTCTTATCTTATCTTTTCTAAAAGATCATTCACTGTATTGTTAATTAATTTTAGGCTGATTTCAGCTAAAAAAAACACAAACAAACAAATCCATGATAAATAAATAAATATATGCCCCATGCCCCAGACAACACACCTCATGTCATGGTCTCGAAGTAGGAATAAATATCCCTGTATTACGAGATACCAGACAAGGAATTAAGCCAGGAGCGTCTCCCAGCATACCCAGACCCGAGTCAATTTATAAAAGATCGTTTCCTGAATTGACCCGACCGGGGATCGTACCCGGGGCACTACGGATTCCGAGGCGAGAAACCGTGCTACAGCTCACTAGAAAGAAGAAAGAAAGAAAAACCATTTATTGACCCTAAACACAATTTTAGCTTAGACTAGAGGGTACATTATGCAAAGAAACAATACAGGGAATAAAAACTAACAATGAAGTAGTGGGCTAATCAGGACCCTGCCTCAGCATGTGCCACTGCAGTGCTAGCACGGCAGAGACGCTGGCATTCTGGCAGGGCCTGCTGATGTGGTTGTCGGTCCTTAAAATAATTTAGAAATAAAATTGTATGTACTTAATTATAGTGTGCAGTGTCCAAGAAGAACATAGAATGAAATGTGTGCATAAATTTTTGACTGAGTTATGATACAATGCGAAGTGAAGTAATATTACTATGATTAGCGGATATTTTTACATGCTTATTTTACTGAATGGAGAACTACCTATTCTTAGCAAATAAATATCTTGAAACTAAAAAACAGTTACAGAGTTATTCGCGGCCAGTATCGTCTTTAAAAAACAATTTAAAGGAATTTAAGAGTGTTTAATCTGTGGTAGGTCAGCTGTCATAGTGACAGATTTTCTTACTTACTTACTTACTGCCACGTCTTCTTTCGTAATCTGATCTGTGCTGCCACGTTGAATGGTAACCGCGTGCAAAGACAAAGGTACTATCAAAGGTAGAAAATCAATAACAGAGATGCGAAGAAGAAAAAGAGCAGGATAATAAGTCGAGAAAAGATATGATTGGATTAGAGTACTGTACACTACGCCAATCGTGCCGTCCACCAATCTATCCAGTCATTTAGACATTCAAGGTTACAAAAATTCGCACCCAGCTCAAAATGAGTAGGATTGTTCAAAACACTATCATAAATCGACACCATCAAAAAAAGTCCTCATCGATCCGACACCTGGGAAAAAAATCTGGGACAAAGGTCACAAAAATGGGTTTTTCGCGATTTTCAGCAACACGGTAAGTTTTATCATAAACAAAAATTTTAGATCAGATAATTATCTATGAAAAATGTCTTACCACTTTTTTCCTAAAAGCCACTGTTTCTGAGATATAACGATTCAAAAAGTTGGAAGATTGTAATCGTCAAAATATGTTTATACATCATTATTAACTTACTTATTAAATGTGGTTGCAAAAAAGTTTCTCAAGGCCGGTCATGCTCCAATGTTGAATTACCAAGAATTGAGGATTCGTTTGATACCAACGAGGAGACATAAGAAGACAAAAGGAGAAGAACAAGAAGAAGAGGAAGCAGTAGGTAGTATTAGAGAATTATGGATCAGACGAAGTAATTTCCCTATTTTTAGGGTTCCGTACCTCGAAAGAAAAAAACGGAACCCTTAAAGGATCACTTTGTTGTCCGTCCGTCCGTCCATCCGTCTGTCTGTCTGTCAAGACCCTTTTTCTCAGGAACGCGTGGAGGTCTCGCGAGGAGATCTGAAGCTGAGAAAAAATCGAACTTCTATGCCAACGCAATCAAAAGATACAGCCGTTTATGTCGCAAATTTTCAACACTCGCAAGGGAATCAAAACCTACAGGGTACTTCCCGTGAACTCAGAATCTTGAAATTTGGTACGATTTGGGTCTTACAGCCCAGTTATAGGAAAACTTGCGAAAACCGTAAATTTTTAGTTTCATCAAATAAAAATAATATTTTAAATATACCTACAGGTTTGTACGGAACCCTCGGTGCGCGAGTCCGACTCAGCTTTTATCATTTTCAACCCTCGCCAATATGTTTCATTATTCAATAGTTTCAAATTAAACAGAACTACAGATCCGTGAAATAGACCTACCGAGGAAACCACGTTAAAAATACGCGTTATGTACACTACCTCAAAGGTGTGCAATGGTGTGCATATTATGTCTATGACGATTAAAACTCTTCCAACTTTTTGAATTGTTTTATTTGTTTTATATGTAGGTATCTCAGAAACAGTGGCTCTAGGAAAAAAAAGTGTTTAGACATTTTTTATAGATAATTATTTGATCTACATTTTTTGTCTAAACTGATTTTATGATAAAACTAACCGTTTTCTTAGTGTTTTGAACAATCCTACCTATTTTTAGCTGGGTGCGAATGATTGTCACTTCACTACTTTTTTTGGGCTCATTTGACCGAGCTAACAAACAACAAATCTTGCCAGGTTTAATAATCGAATACTATCATGTTATATACCACAGGCGCAGTGTGAGTATGGTGCAGAACGTTTTAAGCATTTATGTAAGCGTACAAACCATGTAAAACAGCCTTGGTCCCTTGACTTCAAGAAATGTTTTCGGTTTGTATACCAGTTCAACGTTGTGTAATCGTTAATTCAATTAAATTTTTCTTCAATTCAAACATTTAGTTCAGACTCATGTCCATAAAGTTTTTCAAAATACAATTGAACAAAAAAGAAAACACAACAAACATACATTAAAAAGGATAAAAAACACAGCAAAAATTTACATTCAATCTACATGCAACCGAATCCACCTCGTCACAACCTTTTGTGACGAGATGGATTTTTTTGGGGTGGATTGTCCTTACAATCTATCCGACCAGCCACAACACGTAGAATGGTATTGGAGCTTTCTCGAACACGGCTTAGCATCGAGGCAGCTCTCTTGCGAAGGATGACGTGAAATCACAGTACGAGCCTCTGCAAACATGCCTGATATACTGCAGTATCTTGGCAACCCCAACAGCAATCTGAACGCGTTGTTATATGGTTAACACGTTCACTCCGGCCTGTACCACCGGTGGAGCACGACGGATTTACTGATATGGCGGGGTGCGCCACCGGTGGCCACGTCATACAAGACTTTTAATGTACTAAGAAATTAGCGCCGCTTTGAGAAAAAGTGTTGTACTTACCGTCCCCGCCTAGTAAGAATGACAAATTTTCAAAGTATAGCTCAGGAGTTTGATATTGTTTCGAGAAGTTAAAAAAATCAGTGTTGAAAAATTATATTTATTAGAAGAAAAAAACAGATGAACAGGACATATATTTTACGAAATCTCAACTATTATTTATGAAAGTATGTTGAGAAAATGTAATAATTGCAAAACCAAATCAAAATTTAACAAAAACATAATAAAATGTCATAAAATTACAATTATTTTTTATGAATCGCATTGAAACAATCTAAACACATTGGTTTGCTACAAGCAGAGCAGAATGTATTTATATGTGGCGTTTTTTTTCTAGCCACAGCTGGTAATTCGGTTGTGGTAAAACGGTCGTAACAAGGTCTGCATATCTTTCGGGTATTTCTTACCTTTCCTTCCGTTTTCTCTTACTTATGTTTTGGCTTCCTTTGTACATTGGGTGTAGCCTCCTCTGCAGCATCATCTGGTTTATAATTTGTTCACGAAACTCTAAAATACTTAGTTTCTTTCCTGCTCCAACTTTTGATGAAGCCGAGCATTTACTAACATTGTACCACAGACAATCTCAATAATTAGCTTACGGTACCACTTTAGGGTTTTTCTAAGACTGGAATAGTACGAAGCCATCTGTTGTGTTTATGATTGATGAGACAAATAGTTTACCTATTTAGCTAATTAGAAAGAGAGAGAATGCATACTTTTCGCTTATTCCTAGCCGTGTCCACCGGTGGCGCACCCCGCCCGGCAAGACTTTTGGTTGGCGGTGATGTCCACCGGTGGCCACATGAAGATTTGCCCCGTCGAATGCCAAGTACCTACTCATGAGGTGCCGCCGGTCTGAACGTGTTAAATCTGCAAAATATATTTACCCAGGAGCTAAAGTTTAACTAACCACAGTTGCGCTCGTGGACTATACTTTTCACTTGGTATTAGTATGAATTTAAAGTGCCCCATAGTATTTAAATCCAGATTTTTTATACTATGTATACAACGCTTTCAATGAAATACATTCAGTAATTTTCATGTGATACTGGTCCATACGTCGCCATTGCTGCATTGTTGGTTCCTTTACGTCTACCAAGCTGCCACTTTAAGGCCCGTATTCTAGAATGGTACTCAAGCACTGATCTGTACTTGAGTAGAGATTTTAAAACGTCAGTTCATACAAAAACGTCACTCAGATCTATACTCAAGTACAGATTTTGTTTTAGAATACGGGCCTAAATTTACGTTATCTTCGCGTAAAATATTTGTATTATATGTATATAGAATACGTAATAAATAATACGTATATATAAATTTGTATTAAATATACCTATATAAAAACTGTACCATAACGTAACAATAGCAATCAAAATACCGTTTTTAGTTCCATTTCGACTCAACAGAGGCGCTGTACGAAATCATATTGGGATTATTTTACGCCGACGATAACATTTTTTTTTTTTAAATATTGCCCGTCAAGATGACCTCACTCCACCTGATGGAAAGCGGTCGTGAGGTCCAGATATGAGGTTGACAAGCCCAGTCATTCAAACGAATCACTGGGCTGGCCATCCTCACCTTGAAGGCCTGCAGAAATGCCTTTTCACGCCCCGCTTGAAGAACCCGGGACTATAAGAGGAAGGAAACACATGTGCTGGAAGAGCGTTCCACGTCTGGATGGTACGACAAAGAAACGAGTCACCGAACCTTTTAGTTCGGGCCAACAAATGTTGAATTGTGTGTGGGTGACGCCGTAGTCCAGCACGCGTGGTACGGGAGTGGAAAGGTGAGGGTGGGATAAGCTGGAATAACTCGTCAGAGCATTCCCCATTGTAGAAGCGATAGAGAACACATAAATTTAAAGTGGCAACTCATCTCATGTAAGACGTACTGTACAATTTCGTTTTGAGTAAGTAAATCCTATGCAAAGACGTCAAGCGGTTTACGGGACCGTCGTGTGAAGTCATGTTACTATGATGTTAGGATACAAGGAACGTTCAATGTCAGTAATTCCGTTGCCATGGCGACGCATAACAACAAAGCTTTTGCGCGTGACGAGTGCTTGTGACCTGAATCAGGCGATAAGTGTTTTGTTGGTAATTATGGATTTTCCCGAGGACATTCCTCTGGGCAGGGACAGTGCGGTCAGGAGGCCAGACGGTACGAGACCGGTCTCCAGAAGAGGGTTCCGGGAGTATACAAATACTGGATCCGCTGTATCTAGGTGAGTTTTAAAAAAGTAGAATTATTTCAGTAGAATAAGCGCAGTATTCTAATGAAGGTACTATTATTTTTAAATTTTAAATGTCGCATGTATGAACTATGGTAGCTTCGATTGATTGACTCTTCAAAAATTCGCGATTAAAGAGTCGGCCTGATGAAGATTGTTTGTAAGTTACTACATAACTACTTACATGTAGAAAGTTGCGGAGGTAGTTACAAAGTGTAGTTCAATATATCAATTTAACAACTTGTTGCCCAGTAACAACGATCAATAATGATTTATCCTTTGAGAATTGATGTAGATGATGTGATTTGTTATCATTCTTACTTAAATTTTAAGAAATATCTGTTTTAACTTGTAGAACGAGTACCTAGGCTAGGCTCAATATAATCCAAAATGCTCTATTGCTCTTGGTGATCTGAAACTTTGGCGCTAAACAAACTTGGGCGATTTACCTAATCACTATGTCTTATCTTGCAATTGATCCCAAGTCTTCAAGATTTGATACATGTAGAGGTCTACCGAAGTAGTATTAAAAGAGACTTGTATTATGAGGATACAGAAGCGCCGTTTTTCCATACAAACGTAGTCCCCTGTTTCCTCCCAGGATATTGCCAGTAGAGAAATATTTTTTTCAAAAAATCTATTTGTACTATTAGCATGTTCCTATGTTTTTCTTTTGTTGATAAACTGATTATCAAAAGAGATATGACCCTTCGAAAATCTAAAAAAATAGTCAGATTTTGTTTCAACAGCGATAAAATTAATATTATTATATTAATTTGATTAGAATAAATAAAAAAGGAAAGTCAAACCGAGGAACACGGCCAAAGCCTTTTTCTATTTTTTGCCATAAAAAGTAATTCAATCGGTAAGTTTTTGAAAAGGGATCAGGGGACTATGAAGCGTCGATTTTGTGTAGTTTTGATAGGTAATTTCGGTCCGATCTGCAGTTGTCTCTATTGTGACCATGCTTTGTGTGTGTCTTAAATTTAGCGATTATTGCCACTGAACTCCAAACAGAAGCGCCACGATGAGACCAACGTCCGCTTACCGGCCGGCCGGCAGCACCGCCTCGCGCCTCGCCACCGCAGGGTTCGGCCCGGCTCCACCTACCGCCGGCCGACAGCAAACTGCTATGACTGGATTCTCCATGGTAAATTTATTGTAAGCTAGCATTCTACCCGCGGAAGAACGCCCTTACATAAAACCTTTATAAATTGTAGCCCATTTGTTATTTTAAGGTATAAGCTGTATTACTGTAAAGTTTCATTTTAATTCGGTCAGTAGTTTTTGCGTGAAAGAGTAACAAACATCCTCACAAACTTTCGCATTTATAATATTATTAAGATTGTAAATAAGTCTTAAGTATGTACACATATAGCCCATTAACCTGAAATACACAAGCTGAACAGTTTGCCGATCAATTTCAGCAAGTTTATTTTGCGAGCCTTCTCTTTGTTTGGAAACTTAATCACCAGTGGGTGAAACAGTTTATAGGGGAACAATTTGCTTATTTTCTTTATGTTTTTATGGTCATTTAAATATCCACTCAGAATACTCAATTTGAATAATAGCAAAAAATCAATAAGTCACGCAATTCTTCGCATATTTGACGATTCACTATAGATACTTCGACAAAGTATAGTAAACTACGTAGGGTATCTTCGATACAGTTTACGCGTTATAAGGTCAGCGTAAAAAGATGTGCCTAAAATTTGAAATGATTTGCATGTTTTGTCTTCTAGATCGACCGACCGATAACTCAGCAAGGCATATCAGGCCTGCGCACCGGCACCGCTCGTGGTTTTCGCACGAGACAGCTGCAAGACAAGCGTTATTGGGAAGAGCTGATGCAGGTCAAGATACGAGAAATGAAGGCGGAGATCGCGCGGCTGAGCGAGCAAGCAGATGCCGGTGAGAGGGAGAAGTCCGCTAAAAAACATTACGAGAAGAGAGTGAGGGAACTCGCTCAGGAGTTGACAGGTATGAGTAGTATTTAATTTCTGATATGGGTTATTTACGACACAGATGCAAGATCAAAGACATAGAGGGCCGTAACCTAGGTCAAGCACTCCGTAGGTTAAACTGGTCCAAATATGGCCAGAACCATCTTTGTGTTCGTAGTGAAATTTGAAGCTAATTCTCTTGTGATGGAAATCATGAATAGTTTAAAAAATTGCGGTTGGTTCGCCGTTCCGTTCACCAGGAACCATGATCGGCAACAGTCAATTTGCCTCTGACCGTTTGGGACATAACCCCGTCATACACGGACAGCTGGAAGCAGCTAGTATCGACAGCTTCGAGCTGCGACTGCATAGTGAACTACAGTATTCTACGTACACACATACACGTAACCGCTCGAGCAGTTGTGACTGCTTTGAGCGGTTGGCAGCACAAGCAGTCGCCTGGCATACACTGACTGCTCGAGCTGTCAACTGCTCTCGGCTCCGCCCGCGCTTTTCATTCCAAGTCGCGCGCGCTTCCTGCCCGTACGTCTTATTTTGTTTTTTGAGCAAAATGGCCAAGCAGTTAATACCAGCTGCTTCAGCAGTTATCAATGGCAGCTTCAAGCTGTTGACTATGACTGCAAGAGCGGTCCATGTATGTTGATCACTGGCTAACTGCTCGAGCTGTCCGTGTATGGCGGGCCTAAGCTTTAATTGTAATGATAAATTGATATTCCAGCCCCAGATAAACATGACCTTACTGGAAACTATTTTCTTGGCAGAATTATTTCTCTTGTTTGTAAATACCACTATAAATACCTACAAAATGATGATCTTTATGATTATTTTAGATTTACAAGGCCGTTTAGCAGACTATAATACAGCAATTCGTATCGCAAACGGCGAGGCAACTAAACAGTCTGTAGAAGAGCAGACACGAGAACTCGAAGCAAACAACAAGAAACTTCAAGAGGCCGTGGAACAGGTGTTCTTGGAGAAGCAGAGGAAAGAGAATCAGTTGAGGCAGCTGAGAGAGCAGATGGACAAGGTACTTAATAATGACTAGGTTTTTGATTCGTTGCAAATTTTAACGCTGAATTACGAAAATACAAGAATTGCAAGTTACGGCGTAGATTTGAGATGAGAATTGAAACTGGAAAAGTGGAAACGAATGCATTTCGAAAAGGTTAAGAATATAAACGTAATTAACATTATGTTGGAGATTTCTAATATTGTTTTCTAGGAACAATCAACAATAACGAAACTGCTAGCAGAGATGAGTCAAGAGCAAAAGGACCAGTACAACGAGTTAGAAGCCACGGCAGCGGCTTTGAGGGAGGAAGTGGAGCAAGCCAGGTCGCAGATAGACCACCTCAGCCGGGAGAGGGAGGAGTTCAGTAAAGAGATATCAGGATCACAGGTAGATACTTTTTTCCGGACTCGATATATAGTTGTCCTACCGTTGAAATAGTCAATCACAAAAAAACATATTTTCAATAAAGTAGAAACTATGTCAATGGCTTAAAAAATCAAGTGATTTTTACTAACCTCTTCAAGAAATATTTTTTACAAATACAAACAATTGCGACATTCTTATTTTAGCACAGGTAATCACGTCTTTAGAGACGCTTTAGCTCGTGAAATGCTGTATTTAAGCACACTTCTGTTGTGTGTGCCCGACTGTTGTTGAAATCTTATGAGTTGATTATTTTTATAACATACTAACTGTCCGTCAGAGGTTTCGCCTGCATAGACTTTCTCCTGTTAAAATACATCCTGAAAAAGTAGCAATTGTTACTTGCTAATATTGTAGCTTTGTATTGGCGAGAGAATTTTAAAAATCGGTCCAGAAGTTTCGGCGCCTATTCAATACAAACAGCAAACAACCAAATCTTTCCTCTTCATAATATGAGTATCTATAGCCTTTTATTAGTTTAGCCTTTTGGATTTACGTGATAACTATCTCACGTAAATCCAAGAGGCGAAGTTGTGAATAATACTTACCTAGTAAAAAGTGCAGAACTTTTAAGTTTTACTACCAGTGCTGTTAAGATTTTATCTCTCATCCTACATAATGTTCATTGTTTTCAGATAAAAGTACATTTATTAGAGCTGAATCGACGTCTTGTAGCAGCAGAAGAGAAACGAGATAACTTGAAAAACGAAATAAACAACCGCTTGGACCCGCAAGAGGAACGAGAGAAGTTGCTGCTACAAGTAAGTTAACTATAAAATTACAGGCTATTTTACACTTACCACTTGAAAACAATAAAGTTCTTGATTGCCCCCTTACCCTTAGGTAACATGTTTTGTATAACACGGTTATCTTATGTGTATGATGCAATATCACACGATCCAAAAGATCTTCATGATTCTTCAGAGACAACTCATCTCAAAGCTCAAGAAGCTAAATGATTGACCACCTACATCATATATTTTGAGGCAATATGGGTGATACAAACAGCTAGGACGAAGCCCCGTGACGTAGCCCGTGAGAGACAATAATATGATTTGTTTATTCAGGTACGCGAGGATAATGCAGCCATTGCTTCATTAGATAGTAACGCCGCTAGTCTGAAAGAACAGATCAAGAAAGTTCAAGAGCTTGTCGAACAAGCTGAACAGGTGAGATATATTTTTAATACCAGTTTTAAAGCCTACACATTTAAATAAATCAAAAATAGAGGTACCTGTGTTCGCATTATACCTATGTGGCTTCATTCACCTGTTTAAATTGTTTCAAATTATTTCACAATATCCGACCAACTGGGCTTTAGCAATTACGCTAAAGGTTTCTTTGTTCTAACTATTTTCGTCTTGAATAGGATTTGGAAGAAGGCAACTCTGAACGTCACCAAAAATACCGCGAACTAAAGAAGCGTGAGGAGAGTATGGACACGTTTATGGCGACATACGAAGAAAACCTCAAGAAAGAACAGGAAAAAATCGATCAGTTGGAGAAAGACATAGTATTCGCCTTGGAGCACAGCAGTTCCAATATTGATCTTGATTTGAGCGAAATTGACGCACTGAAGCAGAAAGAAGGATTCACACCAGGCTATGACGATAGCAAGAAGTCTGTGGATACGCTCATGAAAGAATATGAGAGATTTCAAGCTAATTTGAAAAAGGTATTGTTTTCTTATATTTACATCACATTGAAATGAAACAACTTTACTTACTTTTCATTTTTTTTAACTTTACTTTTCTTGACGTAGGCATAATATCTTAGTCATCCCGAGATCACGACTGCTGTAAAGGACAAAAAGTCCATAAACACTACGTGGTAAGTGGTAAAGAAGTCGAAACGTCGGGTTAGAAAATGTAAAAATATAAATTCCGCGAGTACAATTCGTAAAGTTGTTTCATTTGAAAAAGGTAATTGATAACATGCTTTTGTTATGAATTATCATTGATATTTGGCTTTGGTATTTCATTAGTGATATATTTAAATATTAGCACATCTGCTTATGGCAGCTTCATTTGGGCTGAATGACGTTAAAATGGTAAGTAAACACGCTCCACCTGTATGTGTATTTCCGACATTATATCGCCAACGTCCATACCACGTTGAAAACACCGGTTCTCGTCCGATCACCGAAGTTAAGCAACGTCGGGCGCGGTCAGTACTTGGATGGGTGACCGGAAGGACAACACCGCGTGCCGTTGGCTTTTTGATTTTTTTATATTTCTGGAGACATTCCGTACGATTTTGTTTTGTTTCCAATGGTTTCTATTTTGGTCAGCAGGCCTGGTATGCGCGCTGCGACAAAATTTTGACACTCAGGCCCGTATTCTAGAATCGTACTCAAGCACTGATCTGTACTTGAGTAGAGATTTCAAAACGTCAGTTCATACAAAAACGTCTCTCAGATCTATACTCAAGTACAGATTTTGTTTTAGAATACGGGCCTCAGTATCTCGTGCAATTTGTATAGTCAGATGCGAGAAAAAACGTGCGATAAAATTAACGCAGTGTGCGTCCTGCAGGTAGAATGTTGAAAAAAAATTGTACTCGACACTTAATCACCGTCTCAATTTTTTATGTGTTCAATACTTCTTTAGCTGCCGTGCTTGAATGAGTTATTTAATAGTGTATCTAAAAGTAAACCGCATTGATTAACGAGTATGTTTCAGGCGGAATCGACTCGAGAACGCCTTGCTACGGAGTTACAAGCATTGCCAGAGAAAACTCGAGCCATGAACGACGAACTTATCACACTTTCTGATCTAGAAAGGTTGAGAGACGAAGGTATCGTAATATTACCATTTTCGTTTATTTTTTAAATAATTGACTGCAGATAGGGGAATAAGGTTATATTCATTTCCGTGACCACGATTGGCGAAGTGTGTAGCACTTAAGTGTCCCGGGGTCGATTCCATTACGGGACAATTTAGAAAACGATCTTTTCTAATTCTAAATTGAATCGAGTCCGGGTGTGCTGGGAAACGCTTTATCCCTGTCTGGTAACTCGTAACAAAGATATTTATCCTTACTTCGAGACCATGATATGACAAGTGGTGTGATGTCTGGCGTAATTTATTATTTATTATTGATTTTAATTTTGCCAGGTGAAGAGCAGAAAAGGGGCTTCGAACGCGAATTGCAGCTTTTGCGGGAAAAACTTGCTCCAACTGGAAGTGCGGTCGTAGAAGCTGCTAGTAAACTGAGGAAATTGCAGGTTCGTTTTCTTGTTGAAATCATACATAATCCTTATTTTCCGAAAAACAAAGGTATGTTGACTCTATGCCCTGTGCGGCATCGAGTCTCGATCTATGAGCAAGCATCGCTGTGTATGTCAATAACTTTCCAAAAACTCAAACATGCCACATGCGTTACAGTAACATCCTGCTTTCTGTCTTTTTTTGACATGTATGGGTGAAAGAAGTAGAACGTTATTATTTAGTAGGAAACTAAGAAAGGTGTGCTTAGGATGACGTCAAGCACACTTTTTGTTGTATCGATGACAGCACGCAGGTGCTAGGTCCTTGTAATTTGAAGGTCATTGGTGTATGGGCATTTTGTGTATGGGTTGTGTTGTGTACGTACTGCTATCTCAAACACGAAAGCTGCTCCCAGTTTTTAGTTACTTGTGTTGTGATAATTTTTAACAATTTTTCATCGAGCTGTGTGTTTAGTATTAAAAATAATGAATGTGACTATGTACATCGACTTTTATTCTACAGGAAAGCTTGGACGGTAATGAGATGTATGCAAAGCTGAACAGTCTCGAAGACCAGCTGGCTCAGCTGGAAGCCAGAAAGGCTGTTCTAGAAGAGGATATTGCTTCTATCACTTTGAGAGCAGATTACGAGCCCATAAAGAAACAAGCCATGGAGGAGTTAGCTAACCTCAATAAGAAGATTATCGAGGATTTGAACAGCACTAAATCTTATTGAATCACGCGTTAATTTATTATTCACTATATTGTTTCATTTAGTTACTGATAATAAAAATAAATACATATAACATTTGTAATAGTTTATTCAATTAACATAATAATTTATTATCACAGACATTGCGCTTACTACAGTAATTTTACTATAAATATTTACAACAGATAACGTCACATACAATTTCTGTGTGTCACAAACAAAATTTTGGCTACTAAACTTACCTAGTACCTTTCATAAAGAAACGGTTTCAACTCTCATCAGTTATTATTCTGATTTTAATATCAATAGACGTGAAAAGAGCCGCATATTGTTTTTGCAATGAATGCAGTCAGATTCACCACTCACTAAGAGTGTTTCTAACCCACCAGTTACGTCACATTCACCACATCACACATTCGTCACATTGGTAAGTTCTCAAGCACTACTAGCCTGCTTCTCCTGTTTATCAATCAAGATGACCAGTTCCGAAGGTATTGGCTTGTTGTTCGCTTTGAGCAGCGAGCAGATGTTGCGGACGAACTTCTGTGAGGGCGTTACATCTTCTTCTTGCATCTTAGTCCATAGGGAGAGAGCACCTTTGGCGTCGTCTTCGCGTTCTGAGGAAGAATAGGTGAGCGTGGAATAAATGTGGGACATTATTACCAGAGGTCGGAATTAGGTAGAGTTATTTATGAACTTACACAGATTTTATACAACGAAAGAATATAGTTGATATGCCTCAAATCCCGAGATTAAATTTTAGAAAGCAGAAAAAATCTTGTGATTTATTAAATAAAAACGGTATTACTTTTACACAATTTAAGCCACTGCACGCGCGAAGTAGTTGAGAATTTGCTTAAGACTGTATGAATAATTTGTATTGTGAATTAATGTAAATACAAATAATAATAAAAATTGTACGTTAATTTTCTTTGTTTTATTATTTGTCTTATCTAGCTCTGAGGTTTGTATTATTATCTTTTTGTAATATTGTTGGCCACACAGGATTGTCCATTACAAATCCCGGCAAGATCCATATTAATATCAACATTTCAATGGAAGTACATAAATAACTCTACCTAATTCCGACCTCTGATTATTACACATGGTAAGGAAACTGATAGCCATACTTGTATATTTTTTCAATTTATATATGTACAGTAATAAAATAAATTGCAGTCTTTTTGACAAAAGACAGAAATTTACGGGCGTGTTCTCTTGGGCGATGTTGCCGAATTGTTATATGTACCTCATTATAAAACATTCATAAAAATACGTGCATATTCATATTTTTTAGATTCGTGTGTCATTAATTGCAATAATGAAAGTATTTGTAAGTAAGTAACATGAAAAAAAAACAGGAATGGTCATTTGGGAGAAATATCTCACGTCATTTCTTAACACGTAAAAACAACAACCACACAAATACCCAGTTTAATTGATCATGACGTTGCGTTACAGGCTGGTCATCTATGTCTATAACTCCTGCGCAGTGTGCGAATTTAGAGCCAAATTGGTGGTATGGATACCCCACCGTGCGCAGAACTATCTCCTCCACTATCTCTTAAAGTTCATGTTACGGAACTGGATTAGCCTAATTACAGACTACAAACTACTGTAAAGGCTAGTTTTGCAAAAAGATTCCCCCGTTACTGTCACCATTCTACATATAATGCCGTCTCTGCACGATCTATTTTGATCCATAAATCCCTTATGGAGGTTAAGTTAACGATCGAAAGACTAGATCTTTTAACTACGACGAAACAGAATCACTTATTTCAAATAGATAAACACATACATTATCTCACACACACACAAAAACACAAACTTATTTATGCATAATATGTTACTGTTTTTATTTTTTATTTAAGCCATAACTGTGAATTTTAAATGTAAATCGGTTTCCCAAGATACAGGCCTAGCCTAGTTTGGGAACCTCTGCTAATGTAGAGAGTAGTTTTTCACTGTGTTATTATTTTATTGTATTTATTAAACGTGTTGTCAATAAAGAATTTATTTTTAACAATCATACTCACGATAAACGTCCAGAATTAACCGGTATATCTCATCAGAGTCCACATGTCGCAGTCCTCTCGCACATTCGACAATGTTCTCGAGCGTTCTAGTTTTCTTCTCGTCGGCGAATCGTTCGCATTGACGCAGCAGCGCGTCGGGGTGGAGTTTGACAGAAGGGTTGAGAAGTAGCTTCCGTAGGGTCTTCTTGTAGCCCACTTCGGCTAGGGCTGCTATTAGGGTCAGCTGGAATAGAAATGCGCAGTTCATTTAACTGTTCTTTTTTCCCGACTGCGCCAGCATTAGGGATATGTTTTTCGAGAGTATGTATGTATGTATGTATAATTTTTTGGCACGCTCTGCGGCCTGAACAGCTCGATGAATTTTAGCTTCAGAGGTGTCGTTAGATTTATATTTACTGTGAGAGTGACACTGGGTATATCAAAATAATAAAAAAACTAAAGGGCGGATTTTTGATTTTCCACCCAACCCACATAGTAGAGTATCAAAATCAAGGGCTTGAACTAGCGATTTCATAAATACTGGTCTTAAATCTCTGAAATAAAAAATAATTAGTAAAAAAACCCGACTGCAAAAATGACCACTCAAAAGGAAAAAACAAGCTCTTTGCGGCGGGGACCAACATTATTCGAACACAAAAAAAACTTTCTGCAGAAGTATAAGCAACTACTAAGTTATTCCCTGCTTTGTTCCCGCCAGCAATGATTTAAAACGTTGCGCACGAGCTAGTTTTTTTTCCTTTTGAGTGGTATTTTTTTGCAGTCGGGTTTTTTGTTTTTCAATTATTTTTTTCTAAACCTTGCCCCGTGGTAAGTGAATATTCATGGGCATATTCAAAACGGGAAAATCATGGTATGAACAATAGTGTTGTAAACTTGCCAAGGATCGACTTTACAAAAATGTTACGTTATTCGGCAAGTGACCAATGATAAAACGTTTTTCGTCCCGTGATCAAAGCTTTCATACGTATGAAAAATAACTACGTAGTGTATTCAAATGTGATATGCGTATATAATATTAAATATTCTGCATTCAGAAATAATCTTAACTTAGATAAAAAAGTATTTTCAACTTTACCCATTCATATCCGTAGGTACCTATCTGCATTATCTCACCTGAACGTCTCCAGCCCCATGCACCCTCTTGTCCACATTCAAGATCGTCTGCATCAGCTTGTTCAGCCTTCCATCTGCCTTTTCGTTGACAACGAACTTCTCTTCGGAGCCGCCTTCGCCCATCAGTTTGAGTATGTGGCAGAGTAGCTCGTGTTTCAGCGGCGTCTTGTTGTACTTGTTGGCTAAGTGGGCGAATTCTTTCACTGCTTCTTGGATGTTTTCACTGGAGGTTAAACATGTGGTTTAAATTTAAAGCTATACAAATATTAAAGAGGTAAACGTTTGAGTTTGTAAGTTTGAGGTAGGTAATCTCTGAAACTAACGAACCGATTTTAAAAAAATCTTTCACCAACATAAAGCTACATTATCAGGAAGTAACATACATTTTTTTTAATTCAGGCTATATTTTGACGGGAAAGACAGTCTACGCGTACGAAGCTGTTGACGGACAACTAGTATGAATATAACTTACTGGAAATATTGTCACTGGTGTCAAAAACATATATCAAAGGGGTTTGAACATTTTTGTATGAAAGCTGGCATAGTGACCTGCCGCCATTTTTGTTTGTTGTATTTTTTTTTTTTTAAATGTTTGTTTATGTGTCCTCTACACATAAACAAACAATTTTTTTTAAATAGTTAGTACCCTAAAGTGTCGCGTTTCCGAGTTATTTTAAGCTAAAGATCGATATGATTAATAAAGCCACCAAGGCCACGAAGAGGGCTTACATTAGAGCAGACGCCCAGCGAATTGCACGTGTTGGCCAAGAACTCATCACGCACCCTACGGGTAGCCGCTCCTACTGGCGACTGGCTAAACACGTGCAATCTAACTTCTGCGTGCCTTCGCTGCCCACACTGAGATTCCCTGATGGATCGTTGGCTCATCAGCCGCAAGAGAAAGCCGATTTACTGGCTAACCTCATTGCCGCAAATTCTTGCATCGATGACTGCGGTGCTGCGCCGCCTGAAATTCCACATTGCGGCTCCACAATGCCTGATATTCGTATCAGGCAGTGTGATGTTCGTGCCGAACTGCAGTCACTCGATGTCAGGAAAGCCAGTGGCCCTGATGGAATTCCAGCTGTGGTGCTGAAGAAATGTGCAGCGGAGTTGTCTCCAGTGTTCACTAGCCTGTATCGCCTCTTCTACAATTCGGGTCTTGTGCCGCTGTCTTGGAAGGTGGCGAACGTTCAACCAGTTCCCAAAAAAGGGGACCGGTCTGACCCTGCCAATTACCGTCCAATAGCCGTAACCTCAGTTTAAGCTAAAGTGTTTGAGCGGATCATAAACACGCAGCTCATCCGCTACCTAGAGGATCACTCTCTCATTCACGACCGTCAGTACGGCTTCCGACCAAAACGGTCTACGGGTGATCTTCTAGCGTACGTAACACACATCTGGGGGGAGGCTATGGAAAAGCATGGGGAATCTTTGGCCGTCAGCCTTGACATTGCCAAAGCTTTCGACCGTGTATGGCATCGTTCGCTTCTTTCCAAGCTTCCGGCATATGGTCTGCCACCTCGCCTATTTCTGGAGGGACGTAGAATTCGTGTCCTTTGCGATGGTCGAAAATCACGCTTTCTCCAGATTAATGCCGCAGGGCTCCGTCTTGCCGCCGACGTTGTTTCTTCTGCATATCAATGACATGTTATCTCTTGATAACATTCATTGCTATGCGGATGGTAGCACGGTCCACGCGCGTTATTTCGAGCGCCCTAGGGCAAAGCAGACTGACATCGAGGAGAAGAGGCGAAGTCTTGTTGTTGAGCTTGACGGAGTGTTGGACCGCATTTCAGAATGGGGTGCATGCAATCTTGTCGAGTTCAATGCCAAGAAAACGCAGGTGCGTGCATTCACAGCAAAGGCGTCGCCGTTCCTTTCCCATCCCACTCTTCAGAGCACCCCGCTACCGATTAAGGATGGCCTAAACATCCTTGGCATAAATGTTCGTAGCAACCTAAATCAGCGGGACTACATTGAGAGCGTCATTAGAACTGCATCCCGTAAACTCGAAGTCCTGAACAGAGTGAGACGATTCTTCACGCCTGAGCAGCTCTGTCTCTTGTATAAGACACAAGTTTGCTCGTGTGTGGAATACTGCTCTCATCTCTGGGACGGTTCCGCTAAGTACCTACTCGAAGCTCTTGACAGGTTGCAGCGGCGTGCTATCCGTATTATTGGAAACCCAGAGGCAACTTTGACCCTCGAGCCTCTCCAATTGCGTAGAGACATTGCCAGGCTAAGTGTTCTCTATCGCTTCTACAATGGGGAATGCTCTGACGAGTTATTCCAGCTTATCCCACCCTCACCTTTCCACTCCCGTACCACGCGTGCTGGACTACGGCGTCACCCACACACAATTCAACATTTGTTAGCCCGAACTAAAAGGTTCGGTGACTCGTTTCTTTGTCGTATCATCCAGACGTGGAACGCTCTTCCAGCACATGTGTTTCCTTCCTCGTATAGTCCCGGGTTCTTCAAGCGGGGCGTGAAAAGGCATTTCTGCAGGCCTTCAAGGTGAGGATGGCCAGCCTAGTGATTCGTTTGAATGACTGGGCTTGTCAAGTGTCAACCTCATATTTGGACCTCACGACCGCTTTCCACCAGGTGGAGTGAGGTCATCTTGACGGGCAATATAAAAAAAATTAAAAATATGATATTAAAAATCTACCAATTATGTAGCATTTCGTGTTATTTTGTCAAAAAATAACAGATTTCAGGACATTTGAACCGTTGGATGTGTGTTTTATCGCATTTTTATGCAGTGTATGTTACGGGCTACTTGATCAACTGGGCAGTATAATATGGACCGGTCCTGATGAATAAGAACCAAGCGCATTGGTCAATTTGATAAAATAATAACTTTGGCCGGTCCATATGAATAATGACAGATTCCTCTTAGGCAGTTTAGTAAATCAAAGTTTGAGATAGCTTGAATTTATAACTTTTACCGCGCATTATGAATTATTTCACTGGAAGAATCGTCCCAAGGCATAATATTTTGGGTGGGAAAAAAATTAATTGATTCTCATGATTTCTTCATCAAAATATCTTTACTTTAGTAATATTATCAAAGTGTATAACTGCATGAAGAAAATGAGGCCAGTTCGTCTCTAGCACTCGCCGGCCGCTTCATGTTGACCTAGCATGCTCGTCGCTTCGCTCCACGCAACCTAATAAACCCCCTTCATACAGAGCGGAACACCTTTTGTTTAAAATTGAACAAATGTTATTCTATACAACGGTATTCAATAACTGAATTATACAGATTGCCGGTGACATATGCATTGCCAAGAAGTTTATTTTAAATAATGTAATAAACAAAAACATCAGAGATCAATTTGTTTTATTATTTTGCCCAAGACAGGTAGTCATTATTTAAAATGACCGGGAAAAGTGATAAATCAGGCCGCTTTCCTCACATTGCCCATTTGACAAGGGCATTATGCATACATACCGGTCATTATTCATTGTGATAGGACTTATCAAGTGGCCCGTAACATGTACATTTAAAAGTGTTATTGTACGCACCTTCTGATAAGTGTACAATTCCCGTTTTTAAAATCTTACATTTGTAGTTTTGTTTCGGTACAACGCGCGCTATTTCAGTTTTTGAAATTGTTCATTTTGCCCATGTATAGCGAAGGTAGGGTATGATTATTTCCAAAAATTCAATACTAGTTTACAGCGATAGGAATGGGTCACATTATATGACTTACTTCTTCAAGTGCACTCGTATGAGCGGCCCCAGCAGCGCGTTTGAGGGCTTGCAGTACCGCAGCGAGGTCAACAGCTGGAACATGCGCTTGGTATCTTCGTGCGAGCCGTGGGCCGCGGTCGCGTCTAGGAGTCGCCAGCAGTTCATTGCTATGCTACGACCGCCGGTTATGCGTCTGGAATTTAAATGTTTAAGTTAAGATTTTAACGGAAGAAACCTAGAACAAATTTGGATAGTTTTCCTTTTTAACAAAAACAGTATAAAATAGAAGCAATCTTACTAATATTATAAATGCGAAAGCTTGTGAGGATGTATGTATGTATGTTTGTTACTCTTTCACGCAAAAACTACTGAACGGATTTGGATGGACCTTTACAGTAATACAGCTTATACATCAGAATAACACATGGGCTACAATTTATACAGATTTTATGTAATCCTGCCATAATATATAACGAAACGCAGGCGAAGTCGCGGGCGGAAAGCTAGTATAAGATAAAATGAAGTATGGCTAGTAACAGAAATAACACGGAACTACTTTACAACCGCTATTCTGAATGGGTATAGCCTTAATCATTATTAGTTAAAGCGGTACTGACAGTAAATCAGCCAGAAGTAATGCAATAAATCCTATTGCGCGTATTATTTATATGTATATTTGTGAGTGTGCTTGAGAGAGAGAAAGAAATGGAGAAATAGCATTAAGAAATGATTATAACACAACGGGCTATATTACCTACTATACTCCTTGTTAAAATAGACAGGATAAAAGTTTAAGAAGTGTTAACTTATTTACGCGAAAGAATGACACTTATACTAGGTAAGACGTTCCTAAAATGACATGGCACTGATGGATTTAATAGTTATAATAATAATTCTAGCCAATCTTACAAACCTCTTCTTTGACTGGTCATTAATTAACTCGAACGCCTGTTCAATCTTCTTCCTATACACCATGAGGGTCGCAAAGTCAATGACCTTGAACTCGTCGAGAGTGAAGTTTGGCGACGATTTGTTCAGGTCAGCCAGAGCTACGTCTGCCAAGTCTAGCTCGCCAAGTTTCACATGGAGATCAAAGATGGCTGCTTTCATACCAGCTGAGAGGTATACCTGGAGAATCAATCATGGCTTTGCTAGAGATCCTTATAAAACTTTTTAAGACAATGGAATGGTTGCTCTTCAGCCCCCCGATTCAGAACGAAGTTATCGACCGATTCAGTAAATTTGTTTTAATTATAGTAAATGATCCGCTTAGCGGTAGCATTGATTGCTTTTTATATGAAGTTTTCACAAACGAAATTTCATAATAACTACCCTACTTTAAAAAAAATATTAAAAAAGTAAATAACCGAATCGGTCGATAACATTGTTCTGAATCGGGGGGCAGGACCGGCCCTTTTCGCGCAAAGGTCTTGCCTACATTGCTGAAGTGGTGGTTTCGATTCCCAGTCAGGGTAAACATTCACTGAACGTACATTTGAGTTTGAACTGTATCTTAAATGTTAAGATACAGATCAAACTCAATCCTGTATGGATTTTAGGATTTTGTATCCTTTTCAGCAAAGCATATTAAATAAATCAATATCCACAATAATTATCAGAAGAAATATTGAATTGTTTTATTGTTTGTGTGTAATGAATGAATGCAAAAACTACTGGACCAATTGAATGCTGATGAAAGCACCATCAAAAACACTACCCCATTTGGGATACGGCGTTAGCGTATTTTAAGGTATTATGGATAATGAAGAATCATGAATTACCCCTTCTTTCTCGCATTTCTCTGTGATCTGCCTGGCGGCGGCCAAGTTGCCGTCTCTGCAGTACTGTTGGAGCAACTTCCTCAGAACTCCTCGTGTGTTCATTCCTTTGGCTTCTAACTCGCTCAGATGAGCGCGAAGAGATTCTTCGTTCATTTGTTTCTAAAATTTATTTATTTATTTTACTAGAAGATTATGACCGAATCTGATATAAAGGCCTTGTGTATTTTGATTGATTTTTGGTAAATTAAGATATTTTTTCAGATAGCAATTTATCCTTTTTGATTTCATCTTATCTTACTAATATTATAAATGCGAAAGTTTCTGAGGATGTGTGTATGTATGTTTGTTACTCTTTCACGCAAAAACTACTGAACGGATTTGGATGAAACTTTACAGTAATACAGCTTATACATCAGAATAAAACATGGGCTACAATTTATATCGATTCTATGTAATGTGGCTAAAATATATAACTAAACGCGGGCGAAGTCGCGGGCGGTATGCTAGTACAAAATAATGTCATCGTTACAATATGTCTTATAGGGCGGCAAACGCCTTTAATTGTCCCACTGGAATTTTATTTGCCGAAATTCATACTGACGAAACGTAAAAACGGTAGGTAAATTACGGGAATGGGCGTAGGAAGCTGAAATTTGGCAAATAGGTTCCTTGGGAAATTCCTAGGTCATGAGGGAACGGGAGAAAACGGAGTCTTTTAAATTCGTAAGCGTGATATAGTTTTTTCACTTACCGGATGCGGCATCTGCTGTACAAACAAGTCTCCATCATCCACCAGCCTATCATCCGTGATGTCTAAGAGGCTTTTCCGGAAGGCTTCGGCTGTATCCCTGTTGAAACGCTCCGGAAGTCTGCCCATGCAGTAATCAGACGCTACTGTTGATACGCTTAACTTGGCCTCTTTTAACGCCTGAAGAGATAAGACAGAAATTATGTAAGAAAAATAACAGAGATTCTGTATAGAAATGGTTTTTTAAGATTATGAAGCAAATATGTTACACATTTCAAAAGTATTCTCCACTTTGCAGAACTTTAAAACATTAGATGCCAAATCATTATTAAATAACATAGCTATCTCATACACACTGCTATCCTGGAATTTAAGTATGCATAAACTGCAGTGACAGCCGTTAAGGCGATTTTGACTTTTAACAAAAACGCGATCTAAAACTAAACGGTAGAATGAAAAGTCGTGGACAGACATTCAATATTTAAAATAAGAATTTTTAGAGATATTCGTTGATCAGTTTTTGAAAACAATATCTAATTTGAAAGTTATAAAAATAAATCAATGGGGAACAAAACGCAAAGCTGATTGTAGATGGCGCCACCAGCGACTTAACCATTCGCTTGTCCCGAAATATTTTTTTTTACGGTTTTCCTTAACGCAAGACCGCCCAAACTAGCGTAATTGATTGTAGATTACTAAAATGATTATGAAATTCAAATAAAACAATATATATATAGGGCTTTACTGACGCTTAAAAGTTTAAAAATACGTTTTTTTCCGATGAAATTTCGAACTTCCATAAGCAGGCTTCTGAACTAAATTAACCAATATTTTTACTTAACTAATTAGTTAAGTATAAAACATACCTGAAGTTTCGATATGCATGCAATAATTCGTTCCCAAAGACTTCGGATTTGTCAGTTTTCAACCTACTAATCACGCAAGCTGCAGCCATTTTTATGCCCCAAAAGCACAGTTTTTATTGTAATAGTGATAATAGCGGATACATTCTTTTATAATTAATGAGTATGAGGCGTATTGTGAGTACTTGTGCTCTATTTCTACCTAGTCTCTATTATAGTCACTGGATTTAATATAATCGGAAAAAAACCTCAATGAGTCGGAAGCTTCCAATTTTCTCTTATGGGAGACTGTTCCCACAATTTTCTCAACTAAGTATCATTTGGAAATACATGATTCCCTTTGTTTTTACAACCAAAAGCAGCACATTGAGACACAATGATTTTTAAAAACTTTCTCTCTTTTATTTTGTATGGCATTTGACAGCTTTGACAGATAATTTAGGATAGGTCGCTTATAACGCCCTCTGGCGGGATCAAAGAGCAGTATTGTTCATCATTGGTGGCGCTAGTTAGCGGCTAAACTCGCCTTAATAAACTCAACCACTAGAATATGAAGTATCATTGTTAACTTCTTGGGGTTTTTAAGATCAATCCCTACGCCCTCAGCTCAATTTTTTTAAATATAGATATTAGTAGCTTCGTCCACTGATATAATGCCTTATTTATAGATAAGTTACTTGCCTTAGAAATATGTACATAATATATGGGGCTCAATGTGTACAGACTAATAATTACATAAAAATATCCAATCCACTTCACCTTGGCTATGTTCAAGAAATCCGTCAAGTCTTCCCTGGTCTTCTTATGCTGCATGGAAACACACAAGAACCTGCCGACCCAATCCTTGTTTTTATCTGTGGCCTTATTCACAATGTCCTCTAGAATGTAAACTGTTGATTTTATGTCAGCACTGATCAGGTAACCTTTTAGAAGAGGTTTTAGTATTTTCTCTGCGTCGATTTTGCCTTGGAATAATTCACCTGTCAAATTAAATATTCATGCTATATTTAACATTTTCCTATTATACTGATATAAAAATATGTATTATGTGTAGTTTTTAATTATTGTATTTGTGTAGTTACTTATGTTTAAAGATAGAAAAACTGGAAAAAAACCATTTCTGATCTTGATCTCGAGCGGGAATCGAACCCGCGTCTTTCACAATCCGGGTAACTGCTCTAAACCACTGAGCTACGGAAATCTCACAGGGACGAACGAATCTTTCCAGTATATGCTTTCGTTGCAAGCCAACGTTATCTACGTCACTTATGTTTGTTCGGCAATGTATCGAAGGATCAGTCTACAAGCGAATTGAACTGTGGTGGTTTCAATTCCTATGTAGTGTAACTTTTGGTTATGGAAAACTATGTTAAGAATAAAATATGTTATGCTCGCGTTCTACCAATTACCATAGGTGTGTTTCGGCTTATCTTTCATCCTCGATTTCATCGTACTTAAAAATATATTAACGCACTAAGCGACTGTATTTAGGGATTGCAATCCCGCAAAACGGGATCCAGCATTCCCGCGGGATCCCGCACCTCTTATTAGTCTGCTGGATCCCGCACCTTCAAAACGCGGATCCGCGGATCCCGCAAATTTTAATTTGTCTCTAAAACGTTCGTGAATTTTTGCGCAAGAAAGCGACCAAGAAAAAAGTACGACCTGAAAGCCAAAAATACAGATCGTACTCATACACTCTTCATACCAAAAAAGCTGCAATACGCCAAGAAAAAAAAAAAAAAAGTCAGTAGAGTTAAAGACGATGAAATGTATGTGAGGTCTTCGAAATTACACCTATACGGATCCGCGAATTTTAATTAGTCTCTAAAACGTTCGTGAATTTATTGCGCAAGAAAGCGACCCAGAAAAAAGTATGACCTTAAAGCCAAAAATACAGATCGTACGATCTGCATATCATACACTCTTCATACCAAAAAAAAAGAAGTCAGTAGAGTTAAAGACGATGAAATGTATGTGAGGTCTTCGAAATAACACCTATAGCTGGAACATCTGCAACTGACACAAGTCCTACTCTAACGCTAAAATAGGAATTAGAAAAACAGCTTCATCAAGAAAAATCAATTTAAGAAAAAGTCAGACAACAAACAATCGAGTCTAATGGTATCACATGTAGAGGTACCTGACGCTCGCCTATGAATATATCCTGAAGATTCAGCCTACTAGCGTACAAGCCGAGAGAGCGTTTTTGGCATCAGGATAATATTTGCAGTTCACTCAGAAGCAGGCTTGGAGATGATATGCCCTTTGCTTTTTAAGAGCGTATTTTCAAAAGTTATTACCACTGGTTGGTCGTAGTAATAGCTCTAGGATTTAGCTATGAGGAAGGTATGATTTGATTATTAATCATTTTAGGAATAAAACTGAAGTAAAAAGCAAATATCATAAAATTTTGTTAGGAAACAATTATTTTTTGTTGCGTTATGTGAGACATTCTTTAATAAACAAAACTTGTTCTATTCAACGAAAACCTGTAAATTCAATGCGATTTTATAACGTTATTTCAAATAACGTTATTTCAAAGATGCGGGATCCATATCAATCCCGCGGGATTGAAAAATCTGTGGGATTGCAATCCCTAACTGTATTCATAGATAAATAAGAAGTTGATGCACAAGAGTCCCGTGGGATCGCCAATACTAGTATTGAGAAGCGAGTAAAAACAACAAAAGCTAACATACATATTTCGCTAGCTGCCCTCACTTGGCCGGTACTCAACAGCGTCTCCATCATAGGAGTTAGCACAGTAGAGGCGGAGAGACCAGCTTCCATGAACTTCTTCATCAGGTTTTGCGGAGACGTAAAGCTGACGTATGGTAGAGTGTACTCCATTATCGTCTCGTAGTCTGGTTTGACGTCCATTTTCATCATGGTGGAAAGGGTGTTCATAATACCTAAAAAAATAGGTATATGGTTACTTCCTGCGTCTGTGTTTACAGATTCTTACAACCTTGGTGTCTTTAAGGCCAGAGCGAATAGGCATTTTCTGGGTAAGCGTGCACCAGCCTCGTCATCGCTTACCACTAGGCGAACCTGAGGTAAAAAGCAAACCCACCTTAAAAAAAATGATTAAAATAAAGAAATTTCAAAAATAAACATCTGGTGGCTATAGTAGAAAAGAAATTGTACACTGCGTTTAGAGGGCATTTTAAAGGAGGGATGGCTAAATCTGCAAAAGGCTAGGGAAACGCTCAATCACTCTTTAAATACAGAACATCATCCTACAAACATCCTTTAAACTGTTATCTTTTAGTTATTTACTGGTTTTACAGGAACAGTGGCTTACCATTATTTTCGTTTTTTATTTTCCAGTTGATTTGTGTTTTAGTTTAAATAAAACTATTTAAAATTTTATGCAAGAAAAGGTTGGGAACCTCTGATCTAGACCATCGACTGGAATATTTTTATCTCACCTTTCTCTCCATAACTCCTAGAATTATGCATAAATATCGGCCAGAAATAATGTGGTCTGAGCGGCATCCCTATTTGCTTCATACGCGTGAACATGTCCAACGCTAGCGGCACTTTCCCGAGCTGCAGCGCGCTTTCAGCCGCGTTGTGGAGCGCAATTGGATTGCGACCCGATGACATTAGCTCTTGTGTTATAAGTGCGATTATACTTGATGGCTGAAACGCGTATAACATAATTACAACGCAGACACATTCGATATCACATGGAACTGAACCCAAAAATTAGGCACGGGTTCGCCGACCGTTACCCAACCCGTTTTTTTTTTTTTTTGATAGGGTACAATTATTACAGTAGGGATTTATTGAATGTAGTGCTTGTGTTGGATTATTAAAATTATAAATAAGGCCAGTATAAATGCCAATTAAGATAGTGGCGCCAATCATTTCAAGTCCATTTCCGTCATATAACAAGGTTTCAACAAATAACACAAGAGGGTGCTAGCAGTACCGAGCCATTTTAATTTTTTGTCTAGACTACCTATGTTCTAAAAAGCCTTCTTACCACAGCAGCTTTGACACAGTCCCTGACTAAACTCCTCCCATGCAGTCCTGCATCATCTTTCGGTCCGAATGAAGGGAGCGGCAAGCACTTGTACACTTCCAATGCAACTAGAGGATGATTTTGAAATACAAGAAGAGTGCACACACTCTGCATGTATGGGGATATTGATGGAGATTTGAGTGTCTCAGCAGGGAGGAAGCGTAAAACCTGGAATGTGTATTACACTATGGAAACCAATTTAAATAACAGAACCAAAAAAAAGTTGTGGAGTCAGGGTAGAAATTAAAAAAAACATCACATCATTTAAGGAGAACGGAAAGAAGTTATTTAAAATGAAAAGGTAAAGATCACATTTAGATCAATGCCTTAAAAGGCAAGCACAAAACTTCAGCTTCATATCATTGAAAATACAATATGGATCTTTACACTAAATCAAAAAATATTAAGTTTTTTTTGCCATAAAATATCTTCTTTATCAAAAATTATGAATCAAATTTATGTGACTTAACTTTAATATCCATATCCATAGGATAAAAAACAGATCCAACGACACAGATAAACAGATACAAAATTAACGTGGAAACTTTAATAGCTAATTTGCAACTGTGGCCCTGGAGGCACAAAAATGGTCAGTTGCATTCATGCTACTCCAGCAGATAATGGGTTAATAACTTTTTTTTTAATCTTAAGTGAATTAAATAATTCAAATATAGTCTACCTGGGGTATGAACTCATAAGTTCCAGCCATAGCCAAAGTCTTTACAATCTCCATTATGTGTGTTTCCCCAAACTGAATACCATTTCCTTGAGCCTTCTGCAGTTCCTCAATAAGTTGGCGCATCTTGTTATTCCACACTAGTGCTCGAGCAATAGCCACGTGTGTGTCTGCTAACTTTTCTAGCTTCAGAGACTTCATCATTACAAGTACTTCATGGATATTCTGGAGATTCCTGTTATTGAAACCAATACAGTTAGGCCCAGTTTCCACCAAAGCGGAGACAAGAGGAGATGTGTATTGAAAAACAAAATGTGATTGGTTATTCTTAAGACATCTTCTCTTATCTCCTCCCCTCTCTGCTTTGGTAGAAACCAGGCCTTATGAAGGTTTGATTGGCGGAATAAATCATCATCAAGATTTAACATAAACATATTATATGTTCAGTTACCTCTCAGTAATATATTTTTACATCAAAGGTTATGTCTAGCCTCAGCGGCTAAACATAGCCTTTAGCCGGAATTTCAGTGGAGCAGTGAGTTGATATACATTTTGACAACCCTCATTCAGGACCAAACACTCACCCATGTTTTCCTTGGCATATAATGAGAGAGTTGAAAATATTTTCATTTGCTGGAAGATTCTGTGACTTCATGTTGGATATAACTTCAGTACATTGATTTAAATCTCCTACCTAAAAATATACAAATTTTGACTGAATCATAACATTGGATGCATTTCGTAAATTTAACTAAACAAGACAGAACAAAGCACAAAAATATACAGAAGACAAGTGTAGTAACAAGTTTACACTTTAGACCTAAAATAAATCTTCTAAAAAGTAAGTTAAGTATTTTGTAAGAATTCAAACACTAACTTCAGCAAGAACTCGTAATATCAACTCATATGTGATGATGTTCGGTTTCACAGGGGCCATCTGCTGTATAAATGAACCCGCTGTTATTGTCCTGTTGTTGGCAATGTATACTCGTAGTAACTCATTGTAATGATCCACTTCAAATGTAGTGTGAGGCCTAAAATATAGAGTTACTGTAATTAGCAACATAATTCAATATTTTTGTAAACATAATTAAAGCTGACACTAAAATTTCAAAAGAATAGCACCCAAACACAGCAACAACACAATTACAATTCTAATAAAAACATACTAATGTGCATGCTTATTATAAGATTGTATTAATATGTACCATGTGGCAGTAATAAATAAATAAATACTATTAGAGAACACAAAACCAACAAAGTTGTTGTTGTAAATAAATAAATAAAAATAGAACAAAAATATAGGGGACACAACCAACAACTTTCGGCGCTAAAACAAAATTAGGCTTCTATGTAAAACTATAATTATAATTCTACTAAAACAAATCTTACATGATAGTATTCCATATCAATTCTACCAATTCCATTCTCGCAGAAGGTGGCTCATCTGGCAGCAGCTCTGTACAACATCGAATGAGTAATAATCCTTGGCGTTTAGTGGAAAAATTAGTTTCTCCTATTTTATTTATTACACGCACTAAATCATTCTTATACACTCTATTTTTCTGATGAATATCACTAGATAGGCCCGCTATCAGTTTTTCTAAAAGTTCATTGGGTGAAAGAGATGATTTTTTAGAAGTTAGTGAAAGTTTTGTATCCACAGCAGCTTTCTGAACAGTTTCAGATTGTTGTGATTCTACAGGAACTTTAGAAGAAAATTGCTTCCTCTTAGAGCCCGCATTTTCGAAGTATTTCAAATAAGCAGTGCCGGCAAATGACCTGGAAGAATAATTCGAATTATTTATGAGACTTGTCATACAATAAAATTTAAGAATTAAAAACTAACAATGGTCCCAAAAACTAACCTAGAAGTTAGGTTGTTATGACATTGACAAGAATAGCGAGGTCCACGATAATTTTCTTTCAGTGATAACTTGTTCTTCAATAGTAGTCTGGTTGAACTAGAAAATTTCGTATAGTGACGAGTAAGAAACATTTTGAAAATATTTATTTCAATCGGATCGAAACAAGACAAACAAATCGAAATTTTTGACTTTGACACTGACTGACGTTTTAAAATAAACATATTGCCAGTAAGAATTATAGAAAAAAAATAAACTTCATGATGCATTATTTAAAGTGGGTGCTTCACGGTTGCGCGTCCAACAGAAGTGACCTTGGTCGGGCCCACCGTCGATCCACCTGATGCCGATTCACTAACTTCGATCGCAAGAAAAAAGCTATTTTGACATCGATTATTGCTATTTGACGTCGAATACTGCATCGTTATTGGCTGACAAGCTGTCTAAATGCGAGCGAGTGGCAACTGAAGTTGCTAGTCAGAGAATATCGACCCCCTTATTCTCTTATTCTTTTGAGTAAGCTTTTGACTACCTGCTACGTATTACTTTCATTGAATTAAATTATTTAAATAACAAATTTAATAAAGTGGAAAGTTCTTTCGACACGATTGGCGCAGTGTGCTGTAGCACGGTTTCTCGCCTAGGCTTCCGTGGTGTCCCGGGTTCGATTCCCGGTCGGGTCGATTCAGAAAAATGACTTTTTCTAAATTGGATCGGGTCTGGGTGTGCTGGGAGACGCCCCTGGCTTATTTCCCTGTCTGGTACCTCGTAACACAAGGATATTTATCCTTACTTCGAGACCATGGCAAGTGGTGTGTTGTCTGGCGCATATTTATTTATTTATTATATTTATTTGTTTGTTTGTTTTTTTGTTTGTATTGAAAAGGCTCCGAAACTACTGAAGTGATTTCAAAAATTCTTTCACTAATTTATGCTTCAATACAATATCAGTATATAGAGCGTCGTGGACTAGTGGTTAAACACTCCAACTCGGATCGCGGATCATGTGGTCCCGAGTTCAAAACTGGCCAGATCCAAAATCTTTGTGTTCATTGTTTAAGATCCGACTAACTCTCCGTTGATGGAAAACATCGTTAATAAACCAAATCAACCCGGATAGCGGCAGAAGGCCGACCACCTACCACGTTGGGTTTTAATACCACTAATGAAAAGTGGGCTTCTGAGTGTTCCATTCACCATGACGGCAACAGTCACTTGCCTCTGACTACCCCGTTTGGAATAAAATCGTGACGGTTAATATCAGTCAGTATATCCTTTGCCACTCACTGTCATGGTATTTTTTTAATTTAGGCTATATTTGGACGGAAAAGACTAGCTGACGGACACGTAGTACCTACACTAATAGAATGAGTTTTTACTAGTCTTGTGCAAATTTTCGTTTGTTGGTTTTTATAATTATCCATAATGTCAACTTTGAAAACAGAGAGAATGCAAAAAAAACTTGTAAACACAGTTTAATAAATGCTTATAAATAATAATAAATAAATAAATAATAAATATCTGGGACAATTTACACCAAGATCATCTGACCCCAAACTAATCAGAGCTTGTACTTTTGTCATGGGTGGGGATCGAACCCACGATCTTTGGTGATAAAGGCAGGATCACTGGCATTGCACCAACAGGCTAGTCAATTAAGTCATAGCCATAAACTCGGTTAAATCTCGTAAACCCAACCAAAATCTTGTTGAAGTCAGAGTTTTGACGACACGGCATGGCCGTCCGTGTTTCGTGTGTCATTGCCCGCATCTGAAAATAGTGATCTGTTTTAAAATGAAATATAATGAACTTTTTTTACTTTGAAATATATCCAACATAGTTATTGTTTACCTTTGCACAGCTACACTACTCGTATGCCACACTTTTCATCTTCTATTTTCATTACAGTCAAATGGCGAATTTCAAAAACGCAACAAAACTGTTAATTTATTTTCTTAGCCTAAATACAAAGTTTCATGGTTTTATCTATAAAAACACCGAAATTCCAAATGAAATATCATCCCTTAGTTCGACCCCTTCAGCCCCCCGATTCAGAACAAAGTTATCGACCGATTCGGTTATTTTCTTTTATTTTTAATTTGCTCTTTTAAGATGGGTAGTTTTCATATAATTTAGTTTATGAAAACTAAAGGCATTTGGCTTTAACATATAAAAATATTGATTGCTACCGCTAAGCGGGTCATTTACTAATATGATTATAACAATTTACCGAATCCGGGCGATAACTTCTTTCTGATTCGGGGGGGTATTTAGCCCTAGTCTATATCTTTGAGCCAAATTTCATCAGAAATAAGTTTAATTTGGACGTGAAAGCGCAACAGACAGACAGACAGTTACTCTCGTGTTTCTAAATGTAACAGTGATTCATCCGTATTCACTAAAGTGATCATGGTGATGATTGATTTTTAGGCAGATGTGAGTTTTTAAAAGCACTTTATTCCTGCCATGAAACCTGAAGCTTTTACAAAATGTACGTCTCGCTGCCTTAGTGGAATACTGACCTTATAGTTCTTGAGTTAAAATCGAGTTACCAATAGATCCAACATCACGTTAGCGCCATCTATCATCTGCACTTAAAATTATTTCGTAACAAGCCGCCGTTGCCGCCCGGCGGTATATCTGTCTCTTTCATTTTTATGGAATCTCGCATCGTGCTTCCGCGAACAGCGACTCATGACAGAGTGAGTCAGAAATTTGTGCAGTGAGCATGATATTATTTTATCGTACGAAGACGCAATACTGATTAGGTGTTTTTACGTCCAAATTCAGAGATAAGATTGATCAATTTTTATAATTTGACACTGAAGAATTCAATTTCAAGTCTGTTTACCACCAATTTCATTCGCTTAACACGTAATTTTTTTATGTTTTATATCGAATAATGATTAAATATTGCTTATTTGTTTGTGACGGATTATGATTTGGGTCAGTTTACTTTTACAAACAAGTAGTTATTAAAGGTGACGCTTCGTGTCAGTTGGACTTGGATCTTTCTATTAATAAAAGTTATTTGACTTAATAGCCGCAATAAATATTGAGTCTTTGTTTGAAAAATGAAATAAACATAAATGGTATTTACTTTTTTATGACAGCCTTTTTTATGACTTTTCATTAAAGTTATGTGTATGTTAGTCAAAACACACAAAACATTCTTGGTAGTGAGCGCCATTATACTATGAATGTTCAGTCAGGTGGTGTGGTGCAGTGTAGTGACGCAACCATTACACCACGGGTTGTGGGTTTAAATCCCAAACATTCATGATAAATATTAATAATTATTACACTATGTTATGTTGCCCCAAATTTCTTTTTTAGGTTTACACTACAATGTCATCCAAGAGATCAAAAATGATGATGGAGATTGATCAAGCGCAAAGCCAGGAACCGGAAACAACATCTCATGTTAAAAAAATTACATTAGTGCCTCCATCAACAACGGTAATAATTTTTACTGTCTCTAACAATAGCGATAAATCATATTAATATTTTTTTGTTTGTATCATTTAAATGAATTTTTTTTTTGTTTAGATACTAGCTAATATAAAAAACAAGACTGAAAATTTGAGTTACTTGAACGTTCAGGATTATTTCAAAATATCGTATTCTTCTTCAGGCAACAATGAAAAGTACCATGACAACGCTATGGACTTCCGCAATTGCTCTGGTGAGAGATATTCGACACCTGAAAATAGTGAAATCGATTTAAGTGATCCATATCCAACCTACAATTTCCGAAAAAAAAAAAATGACAATACCAGTATATCCGTCTCGTCGATCTACACTGAACAAGTAGTTCCTCGTCCTCACCTTCATCTTCGAGTTCATCTTGTTCAGATTCTTCTAGTGACAGCTCTGATTCAGCTAGTGACAGCTCTGATTCAGAGTGTGATGAACCGAGCAAAGAAAAGCAATCCGAGCAACTGAGTATTGTTCCTGCAACAATAAGTGAAGAAAAGCCATCCGAGCAAGCGAACACTGAACCTGGAACATCTGAAAAAAATCATCATGAGCAACCGAGCAATGAACCTGAAACAACCGAAGAAAATCAATCTAAGCAACCGAGCACTGAACCTGGAACAACTGAAGAAATTCAATCTGAGCAACCGAGCACTGAACTAGCATCTACTAAACCTAACCGACTGTGCTCTGGACCAGCAATAATTCAAGTTTTTAGAAATCAGGGAGATTCACCAAGAGAAAAAGAAATGGACACGGTCACAAAACGAAGGCGAAAGCTGGAAACAAAATAAGACGAAAAATCTACGAAATACTGGAAAACAATACACAACCAAAAAACATAAAACAGTCCAAGCTCGATCTATCCAATTTCCTTGTGGCGTCAAATGTAGACTGAAATGCTGTGAAAAGATAACTGCTGATCAGAGACAAACAATATTTGATATAGATTTGACGACCGACTTGGTGTAATGGTTAAGAAGTTGGATACTACACCAGAGGATCCTAGCACAGTACAAACATTTGTGTGCATGAACATGTCTGTTTGTACTGGTCTGGGTGTCTCCTATGTATAATAAGTATGTATTTACAAAATAAAATGTATTTAAGTATGTTTATCCTGTTGTCTAGCATCCCATAACACAAGCTTTAATTAGCTTACTTTGGGGCTAGATGGCGCTGTGTGGAATAATGTCCAGGGATATTTATTTATTATTATTTATTTATTTTATTTGATGCGTATTGGAAACTTGGCCAGGTTGATTCTCAAAGATCATTTATTGCGTCTTGTTTATCCGATATTACTCCAAGATATAAATATGCAAATGCTAGTATGCCAAGAAAATGTAACAAGGCATTCCATTTTGTTGTAGAGGGGAAATAGGTGCGAGTCTGTAAACCATTTTTTATAAGCACCTTGGATATATCTGATCGTGTTATACGCTCGGTCAAAGACAAAACAGATGAAAATGGCTTTCTAGCAAGAGATCTCCGAGGACAGCACAACAACCACGTAAGTGTTGATGAAGCACTACTATCTGATATTTAAAAATTCATTGACGCTATACCCAGAATCGAATCCCATTACGCGAGACAATCTACCACCCGTGAATATATCGATGGCGGGAAAACGATTACAGATCTTTTCAAAGACTTCAAAGAATCACAAGAAAAAAATAACAAGCCGTCTGGGAAATATTGTACGTTTTATAAAGTCTTTACACAAGAATATAAATTATTATTTTTTCAACCAAGGAAGGACCAATGCGATTTAAGTTCGGAATATAACAGCTCGACGCCTGAACAAAAAGTACCTCTCCAAAAATCTTACGATGCTCATTTGGAAGAAAAGTTATCGGGCCGCCAAGAGAAGCGCGAAGACCGCTACAACATCGATGGTCAGAATAAAGTGCTTGTATTTGATCTGCAGGCTGTTCTGAAGTGTCCTAGAGGAAATACCTCAGGATTCTACTATAAGTCAAAATTAAATAGTTGCAACTTCACGGTAACCTTTTTAAACAAAAAAATTGAAGGTCACATGAAAGACTCGTATGATGATGTATATTGTTTCTTTTGGAACGAAACTGATGCTAAACGTGGCGCTAACGAAATCGGTTCTTGTTTACTGAAGATTTTTGAAAATCTTTCATCAGAGGCAAACCCTGACTGTGGTTACAATTTAATACTATATTCTGACAATTGCTGTGGCCAGAACAAGAATACATTTTTAATAGCACTTTACCTTTATGCAGTTACCCATCTGAATATGGAATCCATCACCCACAAATAGTTAATAAAAGGTCACACTCAAAATGAGGGTGATAATATTCACAGCCTAATTGAAAGAGAGATCACAAAAAATCGAAAATCTGGGCCAATATATTCCCCTCGCCAATACATAGCCATGATTAAAAATGCAAAGAAATCTGGAAAGAAATTCTCTGTCCATGAGCTGACTTTTGAGTCCTTCTTAGACTTAAAGAAACTCCAGGAAGATTGGGGTACTAACTTTAATAAAACTAAAGAAGGGTGTACTGTTTTATGGAATGACGTTAAGGTGTTAAGAGTCCAAAAAAGTAAACCCTTTTCGTTTTTCGTGAAGACATCGTTCAAAGAAAAAGAGTATCAGGAAGTGTGCATCATGAATAACAGGAAGAAAATGCTGCTTCTATCCGAAATTACACTAAGCAATGCTTACATACAAAAGCAAGGTCTTGGTGAGAACAAAAAGAAAGACCTGCGAGATCTATTGGCAAAAAAGTTGATCCCCTGTTTCTATTCAGATTTTTATAACTCGATTATTTAATTTCTTACCCAATTTACTTATTTTTTTTTAATGTGTGTGTCGCAATGTAAATGATTAAAACATTGTGAGCCTAAGTTGATCATAAAATAGTTCTTAAGATTAATGTGATTCATATTGATTACCAAAGTTGATTAGAAAGTTAGTTTAAGATTGATTGTGTTGAGAAAATAAATGTTTGTCTACTTTAAGATTTATCTAATTTCACATCTAGCTATTTTGTTGGATAAATCAACTTAAGTTTTTACTATTAATATATATTTTATATTAAGCAGATTTTCTGAATGATAAGTAATGAAAGATGAAGAGAATGAAGGAAGAACAATACACATTTTTTTTCTCTTTTATTTTTTTCAAGGTTTTTGTGATTTAATTTTTTATCTTCTAATGTTCTTTCTTTTTAGCGTATTTTGTGTTTTAATTGATGCAAAAAAATTTTTTTTAGTTTATAGACGACCGACTTGGTATAATGGTTAAGAAGTTGGCTACTACACCAGAGGTCGCGGGTTCGATCCCCGCACAGTACAAACATTTGTGTGCATGAACATGTCTGTTTGTACTGGTCTGGGTGTCTCCTATGTATAATAAGTATGTATTTACAAAAGAAAATGTATTTAAGTATGTTTATCCGTTGTCTAGTATCCCATAACACAAGCTTTAATTAGCTTACTTTGGGGCTAGATGGCGCTGTGTGGAATAATGTCCAGGGATATTTATTTATTTATTATTTATTTATTCATATTCATTAACTTTAATAAAAAGACTCCATCGTTAAAATGTGTTTCATTAGGATATAATATAAAGACTTAATTACCAATAAGTTCTGAAAACAAACTAGCACTTTGAAATAAAACAGACTTAATAATAATTTCTGTCATTTTACGCATTGTACTCCTTTCGTTTGGGTAATCAACCGATGTTAGAAATTGCACTACTTAAGCTGAAGGTATCTACGTGTCTTTGTGCTTTATCATTTATTATCTTCAAGTTGGTTTACTTGCTAAACTTGCTTGTCGTAGTCTGTCATTGCTTGTGCATAACTTCACTCATAAGTAGTTTCCTAAAAAAAACATTCACGTGGCGCTAGTGTTCTGTGGTGTGTCAATCGCAAATGTGGGGTGTTTTGTGTTGTGGAGTGAATGTTTAAAAATTATTTAACTTGTTGTCATGTGGTGAGTTTTCTATAATTGTTCTGTTTTGATTATGAGATTTTTATCTTTATAAGCTACGTGTGTTCAGTTAACTATTAACAATATTGGTTTGGTAGTATCAAACGTCATCAGTCGGCCGTTAGTTGACCGCCATCGCCCAAGCTTGGCGACGATCGCCAGTTCGTTCGGTTCGGCACCGCCTTTTCTGCAGAGCGTGATAACCTATGTACATTTGGACTTTTATATTCTAACAAACTGCCACTTTTGTAGTTGAATTGACCGTTTTTTTGGAGCGGCATACGGTGACCTAACCTTGCAAGTATTTGCCCCCTTCAATATTATAACCTGTTTATAGTATGTATGAGAAGTAATAGTTGCCGCCTTCCTGTTGATGATTCATTATATTATGGTTTTCTTAAAATAGCAAATGACAATAACGCGATGTATTTTACTAGGAAATTGTAGTAAGTAAAGATTTGTGACTTAACCTTAAGAATTAATAAAACCAGCTTTTCTGATTCAAAATCAAATCATAACATTGTATGGTATGTCTGGTATGTTTTCAGAAAATCAATGCTATTTAGTATCTAACAATACTCATACCTATAAATATATATAATATAATTAAATAAGTGTTTGCCAATAAAATCACTTGGCAACCAATTTATATCAAACTATAAAATCTGTTACTTTCATAACTTCAATTTTATGAAGTAAGTACCTACCTTAACTATCTTTCATTTGAACTGTTTCTTTACTCACAAAAACAATGTTTGGTGAAAAGTTGGACTAAGCAACATGCTGATGCAAACTACCTAATATAAGTTTCAATGTGGGAAGTTTCAGTTTCAATAATTATCTTTTGAACTCAGAATGTGAGGTCACCGAAGTGAGAATTGATACCAATTAGATAACCTACCTGAATTGTTTTGATTACTGCCTAAATATCTACTTAACTTGTGTTATACCTTACTATGTTAGTGGTACATTGTTTTATTCATAGTACAGTACAACAACTGTTCTCACATAACATACTACTTAGGTATTTACTGTTTGCATGTAGAAAAATCTTTTAGTTTTTTCAATTCTTGATAAGAGCTCACCATATGTAGGTAGTGTTCCTTCCCAAATGTGATTGATTTGGTTATTTCTACAGAGGCATTCACATCAACCTTTACAAAACCATTGCAAAATAGGTCTTATGTCAGCTGCATAAGGTGCCTCTTTGTAAAGGTTGATGTGAATGCCTCTGTACATAGAAGTTAGCAACCTTTTAATGAATAGTCTAGATAGCAATTTAAAGTAAAAAATGGAAGTTCAGAAGATGAAGGAATTTCAATATTTGATTCATAAATGAAAATAAACCTAAATCTTAGGTTCACATTATCTATTTGCATGCATGCATTTTGTGGCTCATTTGAATTTAAACCTAACTGATGAAACCAAAGCATCAGAGATAACAATTAGTTTAATTCAAGGTCATGAACGATAAAAATACTCTGTTTACATAAGAGATAACTATTCTCACATAACATTTGGTTTTGACGACCGACTTGGTGTAATGGTTAAGAAGTTGGCTACTACACCAGAGGTCGCGGGTTCGATCCCCGCACAGTACAAACATTTGTGTGCATGAACATGTCTGTTTGTACTGGTCTGGGTGTCTCCTATGTATAATAAGTATGTATTTACAAAAGAAAATGTATTTAAGTATGTTTATCCGTTGTCTAGTATCCCATAACACAAGCTTTAATTAGCTTACTTTGGGGCTAGATGGCGCTGTGTGGAATAATGTCCAGGGATATTTATTTATTTATTATTATTTATTTATTTAAGGAAGTCTTCCGAGGCCAGTTTATCTAATGCCTATTATTTGACACAAATTAAAAAATTCAAAATTCAAAAATGCTTCATTTAAGTAGACCATAAATTTAGTTCTTTTGAATCGTCATTTAACATTGAAAATTAGGCTATAGTATAAACGTACATAACATTAATATTAAATAAATGTTTAGTTCTAAAAACAATCAAGAAATTGCTAATGCTGTAAGAGCAACCATTACCGGATTCTGCCAATAGTTCTGGCTAGATGTATTTATTAAAATTTAATGAAGGTACTTATTTAACAATTAGTATAAAAAGTATCACCATGGCAATTCCTGAATTGGAAGAAATAGGTATACCTACCTTTAATAAATCAATTTATAATTATTATAAATACATGATTAGCTAAGAACCTCAGACATAAAGCAAAAATAAATGTTTTTCACATGCATGCCTGTCCTGTGCTGATCGTTACTTTTGAAGTTATTTGCAAGACTACCTAATCCGCATTGTATCATCAAGATAATCAACAACTTAGCTTTAATTATTTGTAAACACCTGTTTATTTTCGTTTCTTTAGTGGTTTTAAATCAAGACGTCGCCGCGTCGCTCCGCTTCTCCATGTCGTCAATAGACGTCATGATTTAAGGTGATGTCACGTCAAATAATGTGACAAATTAGGGTTAGAACTGCAAAAATGAGTTCGCATCAATCGGCTTTGATCGGTGCGCCCGCGCAGGGTCTCGTTCGTTTGTCATGCGCGACGGTGCGATTGCGCCGGATGGCAACAGATTCCAACCGCCTAAGTATAAGTCACGAGTGATAAATGCTTTTGTTTAAAAGCGTTTGAAACTTCTTAAATTGGCAACTTTACAGTTAAGATTTCAGCATTACATCAATGAGTGAGGAGTGACTTTGGTCCTTTCAAATTAATTACCTACCAGAGACATAAGTTGCCAGCAGATTATAAAAAGGGAGAAAAAAAATGGGATTTCATTTCATCAACACCAAAAAAAAGTGGGCAGACTAAAGCTGTCAAATTTGGTACATGGTGTAATGGAATGGAATTGTTTATCGTTTCCCTGTCTCCCTAGCAACAGCCCCTTGTTCGCGATTTTTAGACGCGTGTTGAAAACTAAAAGGGCGATAGGGACAATTACCTACCCTCGAATCACTTGTCCTGCTAATGACCCTCTGTTGCCATCAGTTATTGCATTAACATACGTAGTAATAATTCAGATAACAGCATGAAGCTAGTTTTCATATAATTGTCATTTATTTAAAACAAAAAATCGACCCTTCTGTTATTTTTTAACTCTACTGCTTTCGCAACGGTTCGGTAGCTGCTTTTAGCACCGAAGGTCGTGGGTATCGAACCCCACCCAGTACAAACATTCTTGTGATGAATTTTCGTGATACCTATCTGTTTGGGTGTCTATGTATTTAGTAATATTTATATACGATTAGTCTCTGACAGCTTAGTTTAAGGAGTACAATTACTTATTCTGTGGTTTAGGGTCAGGTGATCTTTGTGTAAGGTTTCCCTAATATTGGTTCATTTGAAGACACGATGATGGATGGCATAGTGCGCTGTAGCACGGTTTCTCTCCTCGACTTGAATGGTCCCGGGCTGGGTCACTTCCGAAAATGAACTTTTCTAGCTTGGCTCGTGTCTGGGTGTGCTGGTAGACACCCCTTTCTTAAATCCTTGTCTGGTATCTCGTAATACAAGGATATTCATCCTACTAGACCATGATAGTTGGTGTGTTATCTGTCGCCCATTTATTCTGGTATGCTTGTGACTTGCGCCACCCCTGCGGTGGGTGTACGTTACGGACGGAAGCCTCGCGTGCTCTCGCGCTGGATTACGCTCCATCATAGATCAGTCAAGAGTCAGAGGGTGAAATAAGTGTATTCTAATTTTGCACATTTTCGTACCTTGCGAAGCCATCGAGTGCAATGGTTAGGTCCTGACAAACCACTTGAGACTACTTTTTTTAAGGCCTGCGCAGACGACGTACTTTTCTCCGTGGCGGAGAAAAAAGTACGCTACGCGAATAAAAAGTCTACTGATCATTTGTATATTTTTAAATATTCTGAGATTACTTTGTGCTATAATTTACGTGAAGTTTAAGCAAAAGAGAAGACGTTTTAAAAGAGAATAATGGGTCCATCCACTTATTTCGAATCAATTTTTAACGCGGAGTAAAGTCCGCCGTGTGCGTTGACTGCTGATAGTACGTTACTTCTATTTTTTGTTCGTTTTTTTTCGCGGACGCCTGTGTACTTTAATCCACTCCGCTCCGTGGGCGTCCGCGGTGTTTCGGCGGATTTTTGGTTTTGCAAACTTTTAGTCGTCCGTGTGCGTTGCTCGATACAGTTTGTAAGTATCTATTTTGACGGAGAAAAAGTACCCTGCGGATAATCCCTCGTCTGCGCAAGCCTTTATTGTCTTTAATGGGTTGTGCTTACATTGGAGTCACATGAGCTAGTCTCAAAAGTATAGGACTTTTGAGACTAGCTCATGTCATGTGACATCGAATTTATTTATTTATCATTTATTTTGTATTTATTTGCTTGTTGCTCTCTGGTAGTTTTTTGACTATCTATTTAAGAGCTTCATTTACGTTTTCATGGTGTTTTTCGAAATCTATTCAGTGCTTTTCACAGAAAAAGGAAGATCAATCTTCCCAGAACCATTTTAAAATTTGCCTTTTGTGAGCAGCAAGGTGCCTAAATGTAAGGCTTGATGTGCTGTTGTGTGTACATATACAAGATGACATGTTTTTAAATGTTCAGCTCTGTTGTGGACATAATAATATTTCGGATACTTAATCAATGAACTTTTGTGCGGAAGCTTTTATTACACGATTTACACGTTCGTTATGTTCCCTTCACCATCTTATTCTTTGCTGATGATCAAACAGGAAATCATTTCTTATTCCTAATGCATGTCGTAACTGTAGAACTATTCCCGCAATTTGTAGGTAGATACGAGTAGTTTAGTGAACTCGAATTAGATTTAAAAGATTTCTTTAAATAGACCGTCTTATTGCGTTGGAACTGGTGTTTTTCAAATTAGCATTTTATCTTTTTCTGTTTTCGTAACGAACAGATTGGCCTGGTGCGGTTTTTCAACGAAATTGAAATTAGGAAACCGCCAAGAAAGCATTTTATTTTCTTAATAACATTCCATTCTCCGGACTCTAAAGTAAAGGTTCTGCAGATTCAAAGTCATTATTCACTTACAAATCCTACAATTGTGGAACAGATTTCATCAGTCGCAAATTAATTATTTACCTCGAAAATTAATTGGATAGGATATGAATCGCACAATTTTGAAGAGACAGATCAATTGCTTTTAGCCATAGAAGGCTACATTTTATCTTGTAATAATACTTTGCTTAAATTTAAAATTTATAAGATTGCCAATGACAGTAAGGAAAGTATCAATCAATCAAAATGCGCCAGACAACACACTTTCTTTCTTGCAATGGTCTCGAAGTAGGGATTAATATCCCTGTGTTACGAGGTACCACACAAGGAAATAAGCTGGGGGCGTCTCCCAGCACACCCAGACCTGAGTCAATTCAGAAAAGATCGTTTCCTGAATTGACCCAACCGGGAATCGAACCCGGGACACTGCGGAAATCGAGACGAGAAACCGTCAATACGCCAATCGCGTCGTCAAAGACGTAAAGAGTATCACAGAACAGTAGTCTCAAGATATTGTAGTTAACCTTCTGCCTGGTAAAGTTCGTAGCTTTCGCTTCAACCCTTAAATACACATTCCCAAACCCAACGTATTAGCTATATAGCTCGTTTTCAAAAGTAAAGCTATATCTCTGTGACTCAGGTGTTAAGTGCTGAGTGTGAGGACCAATTGGCATGTGTGAGATGCCCCACATGTTTCTTATTCATGAATAGTTTTGAATGCGTCAGGCAATTCGCTCCAATCATCTCGTCTTATCCTAAGCTTATGCCTATCACTATGAGAACTTGACAATAACTTCTTGAAAACAAATTCACGCGATTAGATCTACCCGATTAAATCTAAAAGCGATCGCTCCTGTTTGTTCTAAACAGGTAGTCGAAACGTAAAGAACCGGAGATATTCGTGGCTTTCGCCGTATCAATAAAATCGAATAAAACAATACACTTTGTTTGGTTCAAAAAGTCCTAAGATGGTACGGTACATACCGAAAGTTCAGAAATTATGCAATTCGTTCATTTTAGATGCTACTTAAATTTTACATGTATCTGATCAATTATTTCAACTGTACATTCTATGTTCATTTGTCCAGAGTCTTCGTGCAGAGATTGAATAGTTTATAAATGAATAACTGTTACTTCGAATTTGATAATTTATTGGTAAAATAATTCGATTATCAACATCTAATAATTGAAAACCATTCTCATATAAATTATCTCGTCCTTGTACTCTAGATAGCGTAGCAACTATTTCGGATTGGTAGTATTGCGAGTCTTCATTCTTCAATTGTATCACCACAATTTGGGTTGTCAATATAGATCTACTGATATTCAGAATGATTTTCGAGGCCAGATATAAATTGCGAAACCATCGATAGTTCAGCACCACTAACTGTAACGGGACATAAAAGAACCCCATTATATCCTCACTCCATCAAATAATCTTTGAGTAAACAGAGACAAAGCATTCGTTGTTCTATCTATGTTCGCGGAGACCCTAGAGCACGAGCTGCAATGCTCGTTCTTGATTCCCCGTACTTTTTCGTTAGAGAGTTAGAATTCCTTTAGTGTAAATGAAAAACGAATTATCGTTGACACTAAAATATCACGAAAGAACATTCTTGCTCTAGCTCTATGTTCGTTAGGTCTAAATGCACCTTTACACGAAAAATGCGACGGCTTAAATCATTGATAGCTTAGCTTTGACGCTCTAATGTTTCTTTGAAAGTTATAACGAGTATTGTTGTTTAAGTTTGGCAACAAAATGTAAGAAAGATACCCAATGACACAGTTATAAATAACCTGATAATAAAATTGCCTAGAAGTCACGAAAGTATCTTTAGAGAAGAGTTACTAAAAGTCTGGTAGTAAAATGAAAATTAATATATTTTCTGAGACAAGCAATTCAAAAGAAAACTGTTTTGCTGCTCGATTGCCGACGGTTAAATTACCATAAATTAATTGAACCTTTTTTAACGTTACGTTCTAACGAATGTTGAATACTTCAAAAGAACTAATTTAGGAAGGCTAAGAAGTTTCAGATGTCAGATATGAATTTATTCATCTTTCGTGTTAGCTTAGATTTACTATATGATCTGCTGGACAAACCAAATTACCGTTTCAGTCATATTCGTTAAGTAATAGAATAGAATAGATTTATTTTTCCAAATAATTTTTGTACATTTTTCTATTGTAGCTATTCTACTTAAATATAGACAAATGTTTATTTATTTATTTACTTGCGTTCAAAAATGTTACATGAAGATAGTATATTTTAGATTATTGAAACAATTTTGGACCCTGTTGGGCACAGCAATTTGGTGGAGAGGATGACGCCATTCATTCGTGAAACATGAATTTAATTTCACGATTAATGCTTTATTGTGAAATTAATATTTCCTTATCAGTTCAATATAACTTAATTACATTTAATATTTTGCATTTAAAATTTTATTAATAAAATCAGTCAGTTTTGAAATCTAAATCGCTTCAATTCTTTGTCGTTCAAGTATTCATTTACTCTATAATATTTTTTATTTAATAACAGGCTCTTTAAATATCTTTTAAATTTATTAAAATTGTTTTCATTTTTTATTTCGTCTGATGGGTTATTATATATTTTTACTGACAATACATATGTACTAGATGAGTGTTGGTGTGATCGTGAGGTGGGTAACATTAATTTGTTTCGATTTTTTAATTGACAAACTACTATTTTACACAGTAACTACACTAGGTAACATAGTAGGATCCTGTAATATACGATAATAGTAACGTCTAGGTTAGTTAGACAAGTAAAACAAGCTATTAATTTTACTTCTCAGGTTAAAATTAAATAATTGGCGGTATACAAAAATAAAGTGAGTCTTTACCTCCCGTGCTAGTCAAAGACTGTGTTACGGCAAGGTAAGATTCTCGCTCCAGTATAATCAACTTAAACTCAATATCTATAAGGAGCATACGCTCATTAGGATTGTAATTTTAATTTGGTTATGATATTAGTTGTTAGTGTACAAGTGTTTTTTGTAGGTATTATTGTTTTAATTAGATTTGCCGTCGTACGTTTTCGTGCCAACTGTAACGTCAAAATTGCGATGACCTTGGCAACGAATGTGATGCAGCCCGTTTTATCTTTCAACCCTTCTTTTAATTTTATGACTTCCATTTTCCCGTTTTACTGATGAATTTTGCGAACAACAATGTTTTCATTTGAGTAAAAAGTATAGGGTTGTCAAACACTAGTATATTTTTTATTAAATAATAATAATAATAATAATAAATATCCCTGGACATTATTCCACACAGCGCCATCTAGCCCCAAAGTAAGCTTATTAAGCTTGTGTTATGGGATACTAGACAACGGATAAACATACTTAAATACATTTTCTTTTGTAAATACATACTTATTATACATAGGAGACACCCAGACCAGTACAAACAGACATGTTCATGCACACAAATGTTTGTACTGTGCGGGGATCGAACCCGCGACCTCTGGTGTAGTAGCCAACTTCTTAACCATTACACCAAGTCGGTCGTCAAAATACATACAAAATACATATCAAATAAATATTATAAAGAGGAAAGATTCGATTGTTTGTTTGATTTGAATGGGCTCCGAAACTACCGATTCGATCGTGAAAATTATTTCACTAACAGAAAGCTAACTTATTCAGAAGTGATATAGGCTATATTTTATTATGATTGCACAAGAAACTCAGTGAAAAATATTAGTGTATGTAAAACAAGTGTGAGAAAGGCGGGCGAGGTATGATAATAGACACCAGCTGTCAAACATTCGACAGAACGAAGTCTGTTAGGGCAGCTCGTATCAAATAAAGCCGTTTTTTGCATGAGCCTGATAAATTTCCTGGAGGCAAACAAAACGTTTAAATTTTTCATTATCTGATTATCTTACGTTCCTTCCTGTATTTCTTTTTCTGTTTATTAGTAAATTTAAATTACCTTCAGGGATAGATGATATTATCAATTAGTGTACAGAATATCATTGACTCATAATTTCTTGACTCGAAGCCAGTTGGACTGCGTTGGAAGTTATATTCATTAGTCTCATGCAACTGAATTGTCTTAGAAAACAAGTTACTAACGATACGGAATGCAAGCATCTTACATACTCATACTACACTGCCAAAGGTTGGACACATTTAACTAGAACAACACATTGACCATAATGTAACACACTTCCTACAACCACTTACATCAATTAACGACACTTCATTCACTGTCCACTTGAACATGTCGTGTACAGACGTCATCGGTGAAATAACATCGTTGTCCTTATCGTGTGAGAACTCTATAAGCTTGAAAAAATACTGGCATATTACCGATTCAATAACTTTTTCATGCTTGATGTTTCGCTTACTTACCTTTTTAATTTTAATTCTATCACTGTCAAGGATATAACCCGCCTCTTGATTCTCTAACTTGCAATGCAATTCAATTGCTAGTCGTACGCTATTTGTGTTGCAGTTGGCAATAAATGGCAATAATCTCTGTCAAAATCTTGATGTTCTTCCAATCAGCTAGTAAAGAACCCTGTCAGGTCGGACACCACTTTGCCACCTGGGGTCTTATTACAATCGCTTGTAACCAGTCGCCTTAACTCCCTATACTGAGGATAGAGAGCAAATTCATCAGTAAATATCCAGCCTAGAAGATCGTTAGTGCCAGGTAACAGCTGACTGGCTGGAAATAATAGATCTTATTACGAAATTGCTCTCTACGCTCAGTGATTGTAATGAGGCCTCAGTCCTCACTGGGTCGGGAAGTTTTACTATTACTCGTACATACATTCAGACGCTTTTATACGTATGGATGAGAATTATCACGACTAGTGGGACGCTACAAGCTTCCCGCTACAAGCTTCCCGCGTGTAAGGTCACTGGCAGAAGCTAATGTAAAGTATTCATTTGTTTTGTTCACTAAGTGTTAATGTGGTGTTTCAATTGTTGCAGGTTTTGTGCGCGTGTCGTTAGATAAAGTGCTGTGATTGGATTGTTGAACGATCCAGATGTGGAATGGTTCCGGTGAGCTGGCCTTGTCTTGTTGATGTAAGTTTTATCTTTATTTGGACTATTATTTACTAACGAAACAAATTTATAAGGCGAGGGTGGGTGGAGCTGTTGGAAGGGGAAGGGCTAGACGGACGTACTTAGGACAAGTCCAAGACGTGCTCAGAAAAGGTCAGGTCAGGAGTACCCATAATCGACGAGCACGTATGAAAGGATTAATGAGAGTGGAAGAAGCGCAAGAGGTGTGTCCGGACCGTAGCAAGTGGAAAGATGTGGTCTCTGCCTACCCCGTTGTGAAAAAGGCGTGATGGTATGTATGTTTGTATGGACTACTATCCTCACACTCTTTTAACTGCCATGGTGTAGAATTCGGTTTCTGAGATGTTTGTCTCCGAAGAAACTAAAGTGTTCTAAATACACGAACGGCACTTTGGCAGTGGTCTCGTCGCCATCCTCGCGCTGACGGCTGCTGCCGTTATCTCTGCCGTCGACTACTTGCGGCTCGTGTAAACGCTAAATTGTGGAATGAATTCCCTTCGAGGACAATACTTCCTCCTGCTGGCCCTCAGGCCTTCACATTACGAGTATTACGACCCGTGTTTATGACCTCGTATGTCGCTGCAACCAGATGCGGACAATTGTATCGTTGTTTCTATTGTGTCTACTTTGTCGACAGACGACGTATACACTGTTGGCAACAGCATCAAGAACCATCAGCATTTACCCGCACTCCGTGATACTGGGCGTCAGTCATTGAAATTAGATATCAAATTGTGATAATTGTTACCCACCAGGTCATGCTTCCTGGGAATGACAAACCAGGACTAAAAACAGCATTTTTCTACCGCAATATATAATTATTTCCTAGCTAGATTTGACGTTAATTAATCAAAGTTACTAGATTATATTATTACCCTGCGAATTAACTAAAATGGACGTACAAGTTAATTTCATGAGTTTTTCTTGAAATCCACTGACTCACTCGTAGAACTAACTGACCAGCTGAAACCACTGATGGTATAAAGCCAAGTGGAACATATTCATCATATCAAGTCATACCTTTTGCCGTAAACTAAGGGCCCGTTCCAAATCGTTTTTCGCTGAATGACTTTGGAACGCAGCCTAAGCAGAGCTAGCGCCTATGGGTGACAGAATGATTCTATTTGTTTTTCATGAATATGTTTTGATTTTCGTAATAAAATTAATAATTCAAAAAAAAGACTTACTTATTACGTGCAAAGGACAGCAGAATCTAGGCCCAGGTCAACCTCTCCAAACCAATAAATGCATGGGTATGCATGAACCCATGCAAAGCTTAACGTCATGTAAGCTAGGTTTATTTAATTACATACAATTATTCACTCCTCGTTCAATATGGTGCAATAGGCATAATATATGCCTAAATATTAAATACAACCTCAAATTAAAGGATCAGATACCTGATTTGCTTAGGAAACAACTTAATCGCGAAAGAGAACCTTCAACAAGCTTTAAGCCCCCGTCCTCTTACTTCCTTCGCCCACTTAAATTGTTTAAGTTGTATTTAGTACGTGCTTAGACTAAAACTTGACGGATTTCGAAAATGCTTGTAATTTACGATTAACCCAAGAGTTTATTCGTAATAAGTCTTATGAAGTTCATAGAGTTGTTAGGGCAGAACTGGTTATAATATTGTAAATTATGTTCAATAGGTACTCAACTTTCAAATATCTTTTTTAAATCGCTCACGATTACGTTGGTTTCTTGCTACATGAAACGACCTATATCTCTATCTGTGTTTTAAGGAAAAACATAGTGAATTTTACCTAATTTGGAAAAAAATACAGTTCACTGACTAAAAAATAACGGATTGCAAAATTACTTCTAAGCTATAGGATATCAATATATTATGCAAGAAGGAATAGGATTCAAAGTGCAATACAATCAATATTTTGTTATTTTAATCTACATTACACCTACCTACTGAGTATCACACATGCTATCGCGTGTATGCCCGAATAATTTGTTTCCCCCTTGCTTGCAATTTCAAAGCGGTGACACATAATGGTCGTAATGTAATGACCTCATCACGAGGCCGTGACAATTATTGGACCATCATGATAATGATCATTGATAATAAAAGAAATAAAAATATCAATATAACTAAATATACTAGCTGAATGATGCTGATTCGTGAACGCAACATTGATAAGCCAGTACGCTTCGCCGAACTTAAGTCTTGGACTCACATAGCTACATTTATAAAAATCTTCTTCCACGGACTTGACCAGATTTAAATAAATATCTGCGACAATTTACATCCAGATCATCTGACCCCAAACTAAACAGAGTTTGTACTGTAAGTATCTGAGACTGATAAAAATATTTAAATATTTCTAAATACGTACTTTAATAGATAATAATTAAACCCTGACACACTAAAAACACAAATGTTCGTCACATTAATGTTTGTCATGGGTGGGGACGAACCCACGACCTCCGGCGCTAAAGGCACAGAATAAGTAATACCTAGTACCTACCTAAAGGCAGGACCGCTGCCATTGCACCAACAGGCCAGTTCCGGCAATATAATCAACCTCTGAAATATAACTTCAATACTACCTTTTTAAATTTATAATTGTACTAGAAATACTACAAACAGTCTCGCTTGTTGGTAGGGACGAACATTGCGATTGTGACCTTTGCCTCGTGTTGAGATAGATACCTCTCTCAACTAATCAGTAAATTTGTTCGTCAATGACCTAGTTTCGTGTATAGCGTCTATGCAACGATCTCGTCGACTATTTCGTCTGCTGTGATTATCGCTACTAGAATTATTTGATTCAAACCTTTAAAAACTGAATTACTATTAGTAACAATGACCTCGGAAACGGTTAATCGGTTCCAAAAGAGTTGTTTTATGAACTGTTCCAAAGACTCCGCAAGACTTTTGAGTGTATACCCAGTTATTCGCGAATTTCAGGTCCGTTGCTAGTTCCATGTTTCGAGGATGAAGAAATCATGTTTCGCTTGTAGGAAGTGTGAAATTAACATTTTGTACTGAGTAGAGTATCTGTGTTATGTTAATGTGCCAGTGGGCTATAGGGGCATCTTGGATCGGAGTGGATTTTAGTCGAGACTATTCTTTGCTCCGCTGAACTGAATAAGGTCGAAGGAATTCAGGCCGTCTTTATCGATTTCTGGAATTTTATGAATAGTACTAGCGGTACACCCCGAAATTCAGTCAAAACCTGCGAATGGTGTGAAAGGCATCGGAACATCGGAACGTAACGTTTTTTTTGTAAAATATGCTTCAATTAGTACGTATCCTAATATATCGAACCATAAAAAAAAGTTTTTTTTAAATATTCACATTTAGTATTTTTTATAATTTTTCAATTTATCAGAGATCAAGTGTCTGAAATTGAACTTTTTAAAAATGTTTCAACTAGTAGTAATTTTACCACATTTTGTAAAATTGATAAATTATAAAAAAATACTAAATGTAGATATTTTCAAAAATACTTTATGGTTTAGATATGAGGATATTACGTACCATTTGAAGCATATTTTACAAAAAATATTCAACCGTATCATACTGGAGCCTAAGCCTAAACTTGGTATGTTTTGAAAATGATTTCTTTTTTAATTTAATACAAGTGACTAGAATGTAATGATGTGATATATTTTTAGAATTGGCTCAGTAAGCCCTTTCATGAGATACCACGCACGATTGGGTTCACAGCAGAAACATTTTTTATCCGACACAAAAAAAAACATAACTCCTCCCCTTTTTTTAATTTTTGGCCGTGCTACGGGTCAAATTGATTCGTATGGCCTAAAGATCAATCGTTACGATTTTAATGCCTTTAACACCATTTGCAGGTAAATTTAGCGTACCGCTAGCACTAGAAAAAGGTCTTAGTCAGCCCTGGTCGCGTTATTTTTACTTATAAGAGTATATTATTGGCTCGAAGCAGTGTGCACCTTTATACTAAACCAGTGTAAAGCTGAACACTGTTTCCACGTGTAACACCCTCATTGAAACCTCGCACTTGTTCCTAGTGTTGTATCTGATAAACCAATTAGTATTCAACTTACGGAGCACGTCAGTTCTTCTAGCGGTGCCATAATACCCGCTTACTACTGGATTGTGTTGGGTCGTTGCGCTAATATTTGTCATTGGACGGCAATGTTACTTGTCCAGCACAAAATACAGATACACCCAATTATAATTGAAAACCAGACAATTGGTAGTCTGATATTGGTTGTGGTTCAATAAAACAAACGTAATGCAACTGCTTTGTAATGCTGCTGTTAAGCGTGATGCCAGTAAAGTGCCTCTAATCCCTGCATCAGTTTTTCGATCGATCGATAATTAAGGCAACGTTTCCCAGTTTAAGGCCTGCGCAGACGACGTACTTTTCTACGCGGCGGAGGAAAATGGTACGCTCCGCGAATAGAAAGTCTGCCGCGGATTTACCGCGGACTCAACGCACAACGATCATTTGTTGTCTGAGAGTATTTAAATATTCTGAGATTACTTTGTGCTGTAATTTACATGAAGTTTAAGCAAAAAAGAAGACGTTTTAAAAGAGAATAATGGGACCATCCACTTATTTCGAATCGATTTTTAACGCGGGGTAAAGTCCGCCGTGTGCGTTGACAGCTCATAGTTTGTTCGTTCTATTTTTTCCGTGGACGCCCGCGCACTTAAATCCGCTCCACTCCGTGGGCCTCCGCGGTGTTTCGGCGGATTTTTGGTTCGGCGTACTTTTAGTCGTCTGTGTGCGTTGCTCGATACAGTTCGTAAGGGATCTATTTTGACGGAGAAAAAAGTACGCCGCGCACCCCTCGGCTGCGCTGGCCTTTAAATTTTTTTCAAAATTATTACTGCTGTTTATCCGCAACCGGTCTAAAGGTGTGTGCAAAAGTCTCTCCAACCAAATATTTTAAAGTAACGTGGCTAAACTGATAAAGACCATACGTTTAGAGAGAAAAAGGACACGAGCCGGAAATGCACAACCTTACAAAAATATAACCTGTCATAAAATACATTCATAAATTCAGAATAATATCTGTAATAGTTGGGAATTTATCAATCCACAAACAAGCAAATGAAGGCAGAATGGTATTTCAGAGTTAGATTTAATCTGCTTTGAATGTTCTCTAAGTTGAAGTTTCCTTTGATCAGATTATATCTAACGTTTACTTTGCTAACTCAATTAACATTCTCCATTTATACAGGCTTCATTAATGTCAACGGGACGAATGCTGCAGACACAATAGCGATGGTTTTGGACACAAAAGCGGCGCCGGCAACCCTTCCCGGATATCAGGGGTATTTGTCCACAGCACAGACGTTGCAACATTTGTATTCATGACGGACAAGCTAACTGTTGTTCCGTATTACACCTGAGTGGGACTCGAAAGTAGTTAATACCCATTCGGATAAAATGATACTTTTGAAGAATCCCAGTAGAGTTGAGTGGCCATGAGAACGTTTAGTTTCTGGGTGATTTGTTTTCTGTTTTGAATAGGTTAGTAAGATCATTTCGCCTACCTCGTAGACGTTTGTTTTCTTACACTTAGTGTTACAAAAATAAACCAAGGTTGCTTTTTTTCAGTCGATTTTCGTTTTACCTAAAGGTTGTTTGCGAGACATTGCTGTTAGTAATAGAATTGCTTTAAATTTCAGAGCAGAACTCAAGTTTTTGAACAGGCTCTTTTAAAGAGGGTTTGATTGAAAAGGATCTCACGATGTAATGAACCAGGCGGCATCATTTTATGTTTTTGTCATGTGGTAAGTAAATAATATAGATTTCGTTTTCGTTACGTAACGTGATTATTTTTAAACATTAATACTCGTACCTACACGGGAGATTCTTAATCTATGGCATATTAACATCCGCTTTCCTCTTATACAAAACTAATCATCTCTTTCTACGTATGTTATCGTTCTGGTCCGTAATTGCAATTACCCCATTATTAGCTGCCTTGTAGGAACAATCGTACCGTCTAACAGATATTAATCGTCTCTAATTGAACCGACGGCGATTAGAATGCCATTTGCAGCACAAAGCGGGACAATCTCGGCTGAACTGGGATGGTGTGCCGCATCAGGTCATCTAGAGTTAAGGCTATGCTTTCCCAAGATTGTCAATATTTGCTCGACTTTGTTTGAAGGTAACTACTAAATTAAAAGATATTTTAGCAAATAAAACATTGTACGAGTAGGTCAGTGTCTTTAACTAAGGCGACAACTTATCCAAAACACGATATAGCATAATTTCACGGATAAAAAAAAGACACAAAGAAGTACGTCGACGATTTTTTTGTTTTACTCTCTAATATTCATTATTAACATTTTGCACTTAAAAAACACAGTTCTTTGCATCCAGGTCGACAACTTTTAAAACTTTTTAATTTGTCTAATTTTATTTTATAATAAATTAATTACACGAAAACAGGAGGAAGCAGCGGCGTTATTCCGTTCGCGCAGATCAGTGGCCCACGGAATGCTTTATCTATCGGACGGCGCGCTGAATCCCAGCCTTAATAAAGTGGCTAAGTGTCGTGTGACGCTGCCATGTCGACGCCAGGAACGGGTTAGATTGCAAGTGTTAAAGCTGTATGGTTGTCAGATGATCGAGTTAAGCAAACAAATTTACTTCCATCTTCAGCTTCCCTATTTGTAAATTTAGATTTTCACTCTATGTACGTACTTCGAAAATTTCGACAAGCATATTTTATTTGCGTTGGCATTGACACTGAATTGTACCAAAAAATTCCCTTTTTACTATCAAAATATGGCATTGACATATTAGTAATAGCATTGACTCTGACTAAGGGCTGGCTACTAATCAGCAGCTTGTGTAAACTAGTCCATGTATCAAGTTGTTTGTAACATGTATATACGACATATGTATTATGATGATCTTCTGATTTACGCATTCCTGCCATCTCCAGAGAGATTCAATTAAGCCACTAATACTAGTATTTGCATTGATTTACACACAGCTACATTTTCTAGTCGTTTTTCTGTAATCCTGTTTTTTGCCCCTTGAAATCACCGTGTTCTTTATACCTTAATTGTCTAGCTGACTTTAGTCAACTCGGTTAACAATGAAAAATATTTGTGGTCTGAAAAAAACTGATGAATTAGCCATCCAATTTAACTTACTTGAACAGTTTACAATCGACAGCGAAGTTATGATTGCCCCTATTTCTTGATGCCATTAAATGTTTGTGTGATTATTTGCGGATTTAGGGTTCTTTTTCAATATTTTTAAAACACATTCATTATGCCCACGAGATATGACTATAAGGCAGTCTCTAGTTGCTGCCTCATGGTGGTGACTACTTTCACTCGTCTCGATAACTCTTCACTTCAGCAAGTTAATTCGGCTGGGAGCACATTGGTGTTTGATGTTTTCGATACGTCCATGTTATTCCACACAGTATTCCATAACATGAGTGGCGTGTAGCACTAGCCCTATGTTTGCGCTCGGACAAGTGATGTTTACGTCAGCTGGACGCTTCAGGGGACTTCTGCAAAGTTCATTCACCTCGTTCTGTGTTTAAATTGCATTAGTGTTAAAACTATTCTTTTGCTGAGGAATTATGTAGGAACAAGATTTGCGACATTGTTTGTCGGTAAACTTCTAGACTATAAGTAATTCTATTTGTAGTTGTTTTCGAACTGCTTTGAGTCAATTTGATGATAAGTCTGAGAGTTTTATGGTGTTTCATCGATTTTGGATTTTCAATTTGTTTGATTTTACGATCTGAATGTCTTTTTGCTTTCATTTGTATTATAAAAGGGTAAATCATCATTAAAATAACATCCGTTCATTCTATCTGTACTTTGGAACTCTTTCCTATTTAAAATGGTAATGAAACATTGTCCATAAATATTCATATTTCATGGGTTAATATTAAACCTTGAAACACTGGAATTCATTAAGAATTCGTCCCAAAAAGTATGGCGGTGGAAATCTGAATTTCGAAAGACATTGTTGTGGTTTGCCATCTGCGATTTCAATACAAATTCCTGCTGTGCGATGTTTTCTATCATAGTGGTTTTTATTGGATGTGTTCCGTTACCATAATTTTTTTATGTAGGTTCTTATATATTTAACTTTACATGATAACTATATCATCGTCTAGTTGGTTTAGCCCGCATCCTTATCAGTAGCTAATTCTCTCTTTTGCCTAACACTGAAACTATTTACCTTCTGCAGCATTACTTAAACTATCATTAGAGGTAAAATTAATGTTAATTAATGTAGTTAGACATATTGCACGAAGGAATGACGACAATTGGAGCGCCTGATAGTGACGGGAAAAATTGAAGGTAAAAGACCTAGGGGTCGAAGTCCCAAGCGATGGGCAGACCAGGTGTCGCAGCAACTGGCGATCCCGGTCATTGCTGCCCTACAGCAAGCAACGGAACGCAACCGATGGAAGCAGCTGATAGACAAAATCAGAAAGAGTCACGATCCTCAGCATTGAGGGAAACGACTGAAGAGAGAGAGTCATGTAGTTGTTTGTTTATTTGTTATCTTACAACATTTCAGACCTTATGCTTGCTTGATAGATACTGTTGGACATTCGGATAACAACGACAACGGACAATACCGAATACTGGAGCATAGGAATAACTTAGTTAGCTAACTTGAAATCGTTATCAGTTAATTAATTCATAAGCTCAAGCTCTGAATTGCGGTATGTTTTAATTAACCGGACGTGCCTGGACGTGAGAGCCAAAATCTGCAACTGTAAATTATAATTAAAAGTAATCGCCTTGAATATTTTCAGATAATTCAGGAATACGTGAAAATATTTTTGTTTGCTACCGCTCTTTGTATGTTTACGTGGGTGAACCAAAGTCATTAAACCTGTGGTGAAGCCATTAATTTTTCATTAACTCGTAAATACGTTAGGAGCAGTCTAGCATCATGCTAAATTTAAAACCGGCACGGGTCGACCACGTTAAAAGTGTTGTATAAGCACTTATCAGCTTCATGTCGGATAACGCTATCGTAACGGAAGCTTGCAAGTGAATATTGTTAGCTTGTAATAAAAATTATTATAATTTGTTTTTGCAGGATTTAACCAGAATTCCAGCTTATTACACGTTATTATTACAGATTTCAGTCACAAGCTAGTCTAACTATTTCTATTTACACTTTTCTAAAGAGGAAGGTTGTAATGTGCTGTACATTAAGGAATTATGTTTGTTTGTATTCTCCAATCCACAATTTTGGAAAACACGAGCTGAAATAAATAGTAGGCAAACTAGAGCTAGAATTATGAACAAATTGTATCATCCTACTTGCCATAAACGAATATATAAGATACATGTTAATAATATGTGTATTGTGCTGTTCAATAATTTATCAGACGACTTCAGATTAATTCATGACATAAATACATTTAAATCAAAGCTGACAAAATGGTTATTACACCACAGCTTTTACACTGTTAAAGAATTTCTTGAATTTAAAGATAAAATATAATAAATTAAATCTTCATTAATATTATTAATTATTATTGTAATAAGTATATTTGCACGCTAGTATTAGGCTGAATGCATTGGATTCATTCTATCATTATCACCTGATTTATGTATTTAAGTACTGTATTCTTGCAAATAAAACATTTGATTTGATTTGATTTGAATGCTTTAGGTAATATTTTAAGCAAAGCTGTTTCCTTCTTTGAATATAAGTAAAGTAACAGATTGGTCTGTGTGAATAACTAGATTTTTTTATTTTAGGTTTAAAGATAGTTATTTCTCTTAATAACTTAGGTACATATGCATTATATACACATGAAAATAACTGGGCGCAGTGCACCACAGCTTATTTCAAAAACTTAAAACTAATTCAAAACATAATGCTCTAAATTACTTACCGGAAATTCCAGTGCGAGCCTTTTTCATCATTTGATGGAAAGCTACCGTTAGGTCCAGATGTTAGGTTGACAAATACAGTAAAGATGATCAACTTATTATAAGTAATATATACAAATAATGAATTCTGATAGGATTAAATTGTCAAATATTAAAAATAATTGAAACAAATAGGATTTAATTGTCAAATTGTAAAATGCTTAAGATCCAGAGGCCTTGTGTGTATGGTTAACTTCTCCCGGCGCCTGTGACACAGACTATGTCTAGTGTGGGAGCCACGGCCAAATATAACACTGAAACTGCCTCCATAACGGTGTACCTATTTTAGTAGACTAGTTTGTCCATGTATTTTTATAGTTACCCGTTTATTGCAAATAAATTAGTTTTTGATTTTGATTATAAAGTAATGATTCAGTCGTGTTACTTTTGCATATGAGTGTATTGTTAACACAAACAATTACCAAATTATCTACCTAATATTATAAAGAGGAAATATTTGATTGTTTGTTTGTTTCTGATGAATAGGCTCCGAAACTACGAGACCGATTTTAAATTTTATTTTCACCACTTTAAAGCTACATTTGCCAGCGAGTGACATAGCCTATATTTTAACAGGAGATACAGTCTACGCGGGCGAAGCCACTGCTAGCTAGTAATCTGATATTATATAACTGACCTAGACCTATTTAAAGAGGCTAAGATTAGAGATTTCAGTTCGTGATTCTTCAACTTTGTTTACTATAGACTCCACACGATACTTCATAATTACAACATTATAGTACCCTACAGTGTTTATTTGCGCTTCCAAATAATATTAAAATATGGTATAATTACCACTTGATATAATGAATGAATATGAATAAGGGGTGTATGCACTGGCTATGGTTCGTTAGTTTGGTTAAAAACGGAATGATTTCCTCTACGAAAGTGTAAACAACAGCTTTGAAATCCTTTGTCCTTTATGAAGAACTTAAAGAATGAACAGGTTATTTACTACACTATTCGGATATATTTCATGATAGATACTAATACTACAAATTATGGTAGAACTCAAAAAAAATTCATAGTGACTGACAGTTCAAGGCCGTATGTTTCGCATAAACATGAAAATTATTGTTGAAACAAGTTCTCGATTATGTAACTTCATGAATCCTGCTGTTTAGGTTAACTTAGGTTCTAAAGATAGAAAAAATGTCCTATCTTTAAATATATGAAAAAACAAGCATTGTGAAATGCTAAAACAATCAAATGAATTATTAGGTTTGCTGATTTTCTGTTATCTTTTGTCGTTAAATTAGTAATCATTGCAAAATTGAATTGAAAAACGAATGTAAAAAACCACCTTTGAAAGAGAGTTTATGTAAACGCCTGTGGCGTTGAATGGAGGAGACCTATGTCCGACAGATTTCTAAGTTCTGTTGTTGACGATGATGTTCTATTGTATGTAGTGTAGTACCTATGTATTCAATGTATGTTTTATTTGGTGTGCAATAAAGATCATACATCTATCTATCGTGGCACAATTCCTATAATCAGATTACGCAACAGCGGGTTTACATATGGGCTTCACGTTACGGCTATATAGAGTAGGCGCCGTACGATATAACATATTATAGAATATACAGTCATGTGAGTGGGTACTGTCTTTAACAAAAGATGTCTGCGCTAGAATGCAGAGGTATTATAAGATCACGTTGCCTAATCGGATTACCTTCTGGGAAACTCAGGGCAGCCTATATCCCTTTGCCTAATAAATATTTTCTGCGAATTTTGCTGTATTGTTTCAGCAAAGAGGCTGATTAATGGAATATTTCTGATGAATCTTCAGTAGCCCTGTACTGTTGCCAGGTCAATAATATTATTTTTTATTAAAAAGAGCCGTTAGCTGCATTTTCTTAAGATGGAGTATGTAGACATGATTTAATCTTAGTTTTAACAATTTAATAGAGCGTGTGAAATATTTATCTATGAAACATGGTGAAAACATTTTAGGAATCTCTAGTGAAATTTCCAAGTTATCCCGAATAGGCTGAAAAAAATACCAAAGGGGAAATTTCCCCCTATTGTGGCAGGCGTAAGGTGCTATCAAGTCATGCTAAAACGCAAATTGTTTTGAGCCTATAATGAGCTAGCTCCTAAATTTATTTACGAAGATAATAATAAAAAAATTTTTATGACCTGACAGATATCCATCTAGTGTCTTAATAAGATTTTCATGAGCTCACATAAAACATTTTAACAATGATGAGATGAATCTAACCTTTGGAACAGATAACAAAGCAATAGTACTGATTGCAAATTTTAGTTAATTTTTTTTTAACTTAAAACTTCTTAATGCAGTCAATCAACTTGTCTTCACCTTTAAAGACTTAACCTAACTGCCATTCAGTTGCTAAGTTAGCAGTGACGTAAGTAGTGCTTCCGTGAGCGCTATCAGCGGGCTCGTTGTTAGGGAAGTTACATTACTTCCGTCTTACTGCGGCGGTTTGCCTGAACTGGCTGGATCGCTTTTTTTTTTTTTCATTAAACATCTGGCCAATGGCTTTCAACCCTTTAACGGTTCTAACTCTTGCTCAATCGATTAAGATTCAGACTGTGGTGAGAACCATCGTCCAACTGGCCAATGAGGGTAATACACTCATATAACTGGGGCTTCTTTATCTGCTTCTAGGGAAAGTAAGTGGCTCTTTTGTCGCATCATATTTATTTGTATTTTCGTTTGCTTATAAAGTCTCTGTGTATAAAACTTCTTTTAAAGCAATGGATTCAATGAATCAGATCAGAACTACCTAAAACTTGCTAATTGTTGTCTTATATTATCATGAGTCCATCCATACAAAGTATTGCAAATATCGATTTGTTAAATGTACAAAACTGTCTTACTTTTGCTGATTTTTAAAATCACATACTTACTTAATGCTTAATGAAACGACCTTGTGCTTTAAAACATCAAACATCTACACGCTATCCTTATCAGAAAATCTGATAACCGATAATTCTTTCCAACAAGAAGTTACTTCATACGAAGCAAACATAACTGTATGGGTACATTTGATTTTCCCTTTCAACGTAAACACGAACAAGTTTTTGTCGTGTTTAAGAGGAGAAAGCTTCCTTTAAATTTATTAAATCCACTTTCATCTTGTACCTTTAATATGCTCCCTTGGAGCGCTTTCGTAAGTGAGTTCAGTTAGTTATTAAACGCGAGATGGATTTCAATTTCGATCTTGAATATTTCAAAGGTGAGTGAGTGAGACGCTCCTTACACCTGCTCTTCGCGATGTGCAATTAATATTGTGCTATTTTATGATTAATTTCTTTTCATATTGGACCCAAAATGTACCAGGGAACGATATGAGTTTGCAACTGCTTTCTGAATTTTAAAAAGTCATACCATAAGTTATTGGATCCGCAGTTTTGAAGCTGTGGTATATGTGATTAAATATAACATACGCTCACGACCATATCCAAGCGGGGTAGCGTGAGTATAGGTATAGCCTACTCAGAAGCCCACGTCTCGCGCACAGCGCATTAGAACCCAACTTGGTAGGTGGCGAGGCGAACCTTCCGCCATTATCCTGGTTACTTTGTTTTTTGATCTGTGTTGTCCTTCACCGGAGAGTAAGCATAGACATAGACGTTTTTGGTCCAGTTATGTGCTTACAGCAATTTCTTTTTTTCGTTAGGTAATGCCACAGTAAACAAAATATGAATGAGACCAGGTAGAGGATACCCAATACGATGAATAACTAATCAGTTGGATAGTCATCAGTGGTAGCTTTACTGATTTAAGTACCTTGTATAAATATAAGCTCATAACTCTTTAATATCACTTAGCTTTGATCATAAATAAGTCTTCAAAGACACCCTAAGTAATATAATAAAGCAACTTTAGAGAATCTCACGACATCGTCTTACAATAAACAAGACCCGTTAAAACATCGCATTCACTGTGATTGTATTTTTCACTTTCCCTACTATTTATTCTACGAACGGCATTCACACTCCCCTGTAACAATAAATCCTTTGAGCAATCTGTATGTCATCATCTCTAAGGGCGCAGATACCATAAAGCGAGGCCGCCGACAGTATTAGTGCTTATGTAGCGTAAACCATGTCCGATTTGGCCGAAGGGAGACCAAACCGGAGGGTCCATTGCGATTAATCGCATCCTATGGAAGGTTTTGAAGTTTTAGTGGGTAGTGGGCACCGGTGATATTGATTTTAGATAGGCACCATTGCTGTCTTTCTGAATTTTCTCGTTCAGTTTTCAGAATACATTTGACTGTTGCTGTATTTTGGTCGTAAGTTCGTTATTAGTTTAGAACAGGGCCTAGATTTTGACAGATTTAGGATGGACCAAGTGACAAAATCATGCCATTCAATTAAGATTCCACTGGCTATTAACCAGCAGAATTGGGCCCCTCATCGAAATCTTTTAAATAATTATTTTAATCAATCATTTAGGTATGTATATCGTCTTGGATTTCATTAGCCTGGACATTCTCTATCATACGATAGATAAATGGTGAACTTCGAGATCTTTCATAATATTAATATGCACGATATCGTAAATTGTGCTGTTCACTTTCTGTACTCGATATCCAGAGATTTTCGCGAAGCTATCTTGTCAGTAGAGTCGTTTATGATCCCTAAAATCGTCGTAAAATTTACTCGTCTCGCTCGCTATCGAAAATACTGTACAGTTGTACACTGCGAGCATTATTGAATGGAGCATCGTCATACTGGAAATCATATTTTGTGCTGTTTTTACTGGGGGTATAGTGACTTTATTGTATGTTTTAAGTACAAAATAATTTCCCGTCGTCACACTTCGGCACATATATGAGTGACCAACTTTTTTCTTCCGTTTAGGATCTAAATCCACAGAACTAAAATATTTTATTTTAAGTTGTTCTCTTGGTTGTCCTAAAATAAGTATGCACTTAATATTTTCTGTCTAGACTAAGTGCCGCCGTGTCTGGGATGAGGTACACCGTTCGTGGGAAATCCTCTATCGACAAGTTTTTATAAGCATTGAAAACAATCAGGATACACTTGATATTACCTACTGAGCTACCGGCCTGTTATCAAACGTGTATCATGAGTTTTTGTCTATCTTCTTTAACGAAAAGCAACTCAAAAATTTGGCATCTTTGCAATCTTCTAGAACGAGTAGGAGGAGACCCACCCTTGATGTTCTAACGCGATGCGACTCGATCGCTAGTCACACATAAAAATTAATGCAATATTTTACTTGAAAAAGCAAAAATGAGATTTTCTTGCTTGTTAGTGACTAACCTCACGTTATATCTAATTTTAGGACTAAACAATAAGATCAGGATGCGACTGTACCATACACATGAATACCATAGATCGTTCCCACATGCCGCGGATCCGTTTCCGTCGCAATCAGACCAGATATTGCAGAGCTGCGGTTTTGACGTCTCACGCTGTCAGCACATTCTGCCTTTATTGCTTCCAAATGTTGTAAATCACCTGAGTTGTAGTAATACAGAGTATCAAACTCGCGATTAATCTTATGGCTTATCATAATACTTACTGGATCGGGATCGCTTGATAAGTGGTCTGTTAAGTAGGTCAAACTACTTAACAGACCAGTACCAGAATCAGCTTCTTGTGCAGGTGTTACTAGAGTTTTCCCACTTGAGAACTTGAATACTAAAGTCCTCTTTGGGCATCTAAAATTGTGATTACAAATGCAAATTTTCTAAGGTCCACAACAATAACAAATCTAGGCTATCCCTGGCTTCTTGTTTTGATCGTTTAGGTGAATTTGTTATCATTAACGGAACTCATTTTGAGTTTATCCGCTTAAAAATATCGAAGACCCTCACATAAAAGCCACTTATTTTTGATCTTCATGCAAATAAAACGAATAAAGTATACCGAAGAAATAAAACGTTTTGCGATGGATCAATCTCATTCGTATTTTCATCTGGAACGTGAACTTTACCGTAGATTGCTAAATGTAATCCCTCAACAAGTAGGTAGATATAAAAATATATATTTTAATACGTAGACTAGAACACAATTCGTTACCTTCTCGTGACCCTTGAGCAGGTCATTGTAACTCATAAGGGTCAATTCACACCGAGACGCGACGCGACGCGACGCTGCGCGCACTTTTTAATGGAGCTACTCAAAATTTAACTTATTTACTACACGAAAAGATACATGAGAAGTCAGAACGTTGCATCACGCAGCACTACGTCGCGGGGCATCTCGTCAAATAAAGTTTTATTTTGAGTAACTCTTTGATAAAGTGCACCCAGCGTCGCGTCGGGTCTCGGTGTGAGTTGACCCTAACAAGATCGTCTGTGAAGGCGCTGTGAATGACTTCTTAATTTTTTTCATTGTGTCTCTATTTTAAAATCATAGAGACACACCTACTCATTGCATATTTGCGTCTGTGTCAATTCATCACCTTATCCCCATTATATACGACATGATTATCAAAAGACTTACGGACTATGCCATATTGTTTTTGCAAGACTTGTGATAATCACCCGTTATCTACCTATCGGCAATCTGACTACCCATAGCTACATCACAGATTTACGGTTTTTGTCATCATCATCCGTGCGGTCTATCCCGGTTGTGAACCCACACTGTGGCGTCCCAGGGTTCGCCTTTCTTATTTTCTTGGCCCACTTCGCGCGGTTGGCACGCATGGCACCCTCGACGACGTCGAGCTATCGCTTTTTGGGTCGACCTCTTCTACCGGTACCTGGCGGGGGCGGCCATGGCCAGACATTTGTTGCCCACGTAGTTTGCCGATCTCCTTGAGACATGACCATACCAACGAAGGCAAGAAAATAAATTAATATATATATCTTTACAGCGCCTGATGCGTGAAAAGGAACGCCGTTCAATAGTGTATTGACACTACTGAATCGACAAAAATCGATGAATACCGCGACCATTTTGTAATCACGTCATTCGCATCAGTACGAGTGGATCTGTCTTGTGTGCTATTTTTTAACTACTTATTATTTTCGAGATACTGCGTTTTGTTATATAACTTATTAGCCATAACCCGTTTATTAAAAATGTATTTAAAAATTAAATATCGGTAAATCCGATTCCATTCACTTTGCCAATTCGATTAAATTTCATTCGTTACATCACTATAATTGACAAGTATAAACTGTCAGGGATATCATCATACGGCGAAAGTAGTATAGTAGCATACCGATTACGAAGCCATGGGGCTTATTGAAACGGAAGATATATTGGTTATCGTGTGCAATGTGTGTTTCGACTTATTCGGTACGTTATGTTTCAGGGGTTCATTTCAATCCGTGTTTTGTTACTTCTTCACATCTTGTAACATTCACGAAATGTCTTTTGATATTCGGCCTTGAGTGCCAGGGGGGCTAGCTAAGAGCAACACATCACGATGATTTCTACAATAGAAATCGTTCAAATGTATGGGGATGACACAAGCGCCAGTGACAGCTTATGTCATCCCCATACATTTAAACGATTTCTATTGTAGAAATCGTCGTAGCGTGTTGCTCTTGGGAAGCCCCCCAGGTCCCTTCTAAGCTTAGTTTGCTTCTAACGTTTAACCTTTTTGTTGTTTTTTATCTTGCATCAAACTCTAAACTCGCTAACATAAAAATAATCCTACGTTTCACCCCCATTAGTGGTTATCCACCCACAAGGTGAACGGGAAAAAAACGTCGTACGATTTCGGTAAAGGGAGCTACCCACTCTGGAAATCTATGGGGGAGGTACAGCATTGGAAGTTTTATTATTGATACACCTAACAAGTTAATCCCATTTATAGAATATCTTACAAATTAATTCCATTATCTATAAAACTAAAAGCAAGCTACTTATGAGTGTATTAGCAGTGGTTTCTTTATGGTGTTCTAGTTAATTAAATCCTTTACGCGCCGTTGTTATTTTATTCTAGTCATAAACGAGACCAGACAAAGCTTTGATAGTCTTTTTGTCTGCCTATCTCTATTCAAGCGTCGAATTTTAGAAGCGACCAGAACATTTGTGCTTTGCCTCGGTTATATTTCAGTCCTCGTGTTTGCATTCTGAACGATCTGTCTAGGTTATTTGTATGGAAGATGTGTTCTGTATATAATATTTTTAATTGTGTGTGCTCCCAAAAAAAGATGATTGATGACATCTTGTGTCAACAGATCGTTTTTCGTATTACTCTGACTCTGGATAAAGCGCAATCGCTTTCAACGAAAACTTAATGGCTGATATTCGAATTATTTATATGGTTGGATCTATTTTTCTGCGCTTTTAATGAATTCAGAAGAATGTTGAAAACGCAGGTTACTCAATCAAAGAATCTAATTAAATGAAAGCGAGGAAAATTACTTGGAATCCATGCTTAATTATCTAGCTATTCATTCAAGGAGAGCATTCCCGTAACATGAAAACGGTGTATCCTTTATTCTTAGCAATACCAGATGAGATATAAAGTAGCACTAAAGTACTGATAACGTTTGTGTTAAAGTGTTCGTTTTTTATAATAGAACCATTTGGACGAACATTACAAGTTCTCGTTATGGGAGCATAAAACGCAATTACAACATGTTCATTCTAAAAATCATAGTTATCGTTACTGTATTTATTAAAATGCTAGATTTCCGCAGTAAATCTTTTTATTAGTTATCTGATATATCTGAATTGCTGCAGTGATTCAAAAAGAGAGTACGTAGTTACTTGCGGCTGTCTGTCGAATCGAAACTAATTCGTGTACCGTTAGAGAACAAGTTGCAACTGACGCGTATCGCAGTCAGCGATTTTTCTCGCTGACCCACTTATGAATCGTGTTGATAAGCACTTGTCCCTAGACGGATTCTGCAAAAAAGATCATGCACGATTTTTATTGGTAGACAATAATATTGATTGGCATCAATTTTTTGCCTGTGGTTTTGTTTTTAAGATCTGTCTGCCCCTCATCTACACCTGAAAGGCGTCATCACCATCATTCACAGTTGAAAGACGCCCACTGCTGAAAATAGGCTTGTAAATTATTCCAGAGACGAATAAAAAAACATGAAAAAGATAAAATATCTTCGAACATTGCTACATTCGTCAATAATTTTAAACAGCTTTTGTCGTTCACCGCATTGAACAGTAAGTTGGCAAGACATTAGAATTGGCAGCACCGGTACCACATCGTCCTCATTGAACTAATGCTTTTCATTTCAATGCCGGCAGTTTGCGTTCACTGGGATGTTTTGTCGATGCAAGTTCGCCTAACTACTAACGAGCGATTGTTTTTAATTCACTCTTGATAGCAGGGAACTTTAGTAAATGTTTGACTAATTTAAATTAAATTTACAATTCCAACGAAAAACTTGAAATACGATCGCTGTCTTATCTTCAGAATCAGAATTTTAATTACGTTTGCTCAAGATTTTCGCCAAAATAGCTTTTCAATTGTATGTGATTCATTGACTCAGGTATTCCTTTTATTTGATTCTGCTAGCGTGTATGTGTATACACCTAATGAGAGCCTAGGAGGGTAATGTGTTTATTCTAAAGTAAGGATTATGTGCCTGGTGTTATTAAAACCAGAAATATAGAAGGGTCCACTAAATTTAGTTAAGTGTAGTTCAGGCTAAGTGTTCCCTATCGCTTCTACAATGGGGAATGCTCTGACGAGTTATTACAGCTTATTCCACCCTCACCTTTTCACTCCCGTACCACGCGTGCTGGACTACGGCGTCATCCACACACAATTCAGCATTTGTTGGGCTGAACTAAAAGGTTCGGTGACTCGTTTCTTTGTCGTACCATCCAGACGTGGAACGCCCTTCCAGCACATGTGTTTCCTTCCTCTTATAGTCCCGGGTTCCTCAAGCGGGGCGTGAAAAAGAAATTTCTGCAGGCCTTCAAGGTGAGGATGGCCAGCCCAGCGATTCGTTTCAATGACTGGGCTTGTCAGCCTTACATCTGGACTATGAGAGACTGAGAGACTAAAGAGTAACTATGAGTTTCTTGCCAGGTCTTTTTAGTGGAATCAGCACTCCAACGCCGTTGGTAGAGTCACATTATATGTATGTAGGCAGTCCTCTTGTGATGTTGATCTGACACTGCCTAAATAATTCTAAAGAGACCAAAACAGATAGAAATCTGAAGGTGCAAGGTCAGGACTACGCGGCGGATGCATTAACATCTCCCAGCCAAACTATGACTAATAACTCAATATCGACTAACTAACGCTGTCGCTAACATTAACAATGCTATCAAACTGCAAGTTATGCTAACTGCATTATGAGGGTGTATGTGATATATTATCACACGCTTATCTGACTCAATCAACAATTTTCAAAGTAAAAAAATAAACTTCTCTCTGTTTGTAGCGCCTGAGCATATTGTCATAGCAATTTCGAGTGTAAACGTGATCGATAATTTCTTTCAGGCGCTAGTAAACTTGATCGATGTTTTTTATTATTTCTATGATAGCTACAGGAGCGGTGTTTCAAAAGTTCTACGGCAATAAATGGGCACCAATGGCTGGTCGATGAAAAATTCAGTGATTCTGCGTACATTTGTCACTACGGCTAGGTGACCGGCCAACCTGACGTCAGGATGGCCGGTCACCATTAAATGTTTTTTTTCATCTCATAGGTGATGGCACCAATTGTCTTCTTATCGGCACCAATGGCAATAATTAGGGCACCAATTATTGGTCACAATTTCAACGATAAATACGTCTAAAATAATAAAGTGACCGGCGATTCTGACGGTGACGGAAAAGTCGCCCAACATAAGAAATGTGTCACGATTCTCACAATGCAACGGAAACAAATAAAATGCACGCAAACATTTCAAAAATGCTAAATATTCTAGCTTGTGGTTAAATCTCTTTATTGTATAAAACCTTATTTGTATAAAACCCCAGTTTATGTTCCTTGTAAAGGTCAGCATTGCGAAAAATATCATCTACATAATACATGGCGCTGCGTAAAGTATAAATGCGTTCTACAGAAGCCATCCATTCCGGAGTAAACGAGATGAATGAATCGTAACTGGTAACGTCGACCGTAATTGGCGCTGATCCAATGCCGTGGGCGAAGAGGGTTCCGTGCGGCAGAAGTTTGCCCATGGCTCTGTTAATGTGGGGGAGGGAGGATTCGCTTTGCCTGGTTCAACATCGATTGTTAATACAGTACTACATAACTTCTGCTTAGTGCTTACCTATTTTAAATTGGGATTTGCTAGGGTTTTGTGTGATGATATTAATTTGCTAGGGTTTTGTGTGATGATATTATTTGGTAAGTGCTAAATGAAACGATGGCATTTCTGACTGTACAGCAGACATTTTAAAAATCAAAATTGCTAAAAAAGAAAGATCATGTTGAACTGCGGGACAAGCGAAGGTACAGGCCTCAATTGCCTTTGCAATGGAAATAGTGCGGAAATGGTTAACGCCCTAGGCATGGACCAGACGGAAATAGAGGGGCGATCCGGGATCGCCAATTCAGAATGTAGTTCAACCCTCCGTGATCCCAGAAACGAGATTTATTACTAAAATTAAATATACTTTTCATTTGGTGCGTTCGCTAACGGCTCTCCTGTTAGAAGTTTGAAACTCAAATGAAAACATAATTTGGGACGCAGGAACTTGTTTCCATGACTTCTTCGTAAAGCAATTTGACTTCTAGAAGTAGCTTGATGCCCAGTGACTACCTACTTAACTTAATCTTTTACAAGATTGTTTTCTCATGCTGCTGAATCTCACCCTGCTTTTTCTGTTTTGACATCTGTCTATTTCTTTAAAAAAAAGACGGTTGTTAAGTCCGATCATCACATCTGGATTTCGAAGTCAACAATTCAATTGAATATTAATTGGTCAAAGGCAGCTTCCCGTCACAATGTATGTAAGTGCTCGAAGATTACGTCAGCCGTTAGATAGTCACTTGCGGTAATGTCTTCTCAGTTGCTATGCAGTATTGTAACACGCCGTATGTTGAACTTTTATACTGACTGGTTTTTGATAAGTTTACTGTGCAAATAATCTTCAGTTTAGTTCTAACATTTTCTAAAAATTCCGAAACTCATGTACTGGAATCTTTTTTTCTAGTATATCTGCTCCACTTTAGACAATTATTGCAATTTAACATTGGTGAGTAATGTAAAAATAAATCGTAGCTGGCTTTTTCGCGCTCTTGGAATCGTGCCAAATAAAATGCACCCTTTTAAGTGGCTATGTAGATGCAAGAATAGCAATAGGACCACTATCCATTTGCCATACAACTTTGAAACTGGGCTCGTTACCATGTTAAAGTGACAACGAATCTATGTCGATTCCACACCTAAAGGTCTCATACTATGAGTTAGATTTAAACCTGTCTTAAAACAAGCAAAGCTTATTTATTTATTTATTAGTTTGTACACAAATTACAGTTTTTTACATAGAAAAATAAGAATAGCTAAAGTACAGGTGAGCTTATCTCTAAAGAGAGATTTCTTCCAGCAGACCATGATGCAAGGAAAAGCATAAAACAAACAGTGATGGATAGACAAAACTGTGTACATAATTTTAAAGATCAAAATTTCTATAAATAGACCAGCTTACTTACAAATAGACATATATTATTACAAATATAAAATATATAAGTACCTAACTAAAATAATTATACATATTTGAAAATAAATAAAATAATAATTATTATTATTATGATCCAACACAATTCAAACATTTTTTAAAAGATGTTCTTTTAACAATCTTTTGAAGGAACCCACAGTGCGACACTCTCGAAAAGAAACTGGCAGCTTGTTCCACAGTTTCACAGCCTGAACAGTAAAAGAGTCACCATACATGCTCGTTCTACAGATAGGGGCAGTCAGCTGTAAATTATAGGCTGAACGATGAGTTCTGCCGGACGATGAAAGATAGGAGAAGCGCTCACAGAGATAGCGTGGAGAAGAAGGGCTTAGCTTCGATGAATTCAAACAAAACATTACAAATTCTGCAGATCTTTTATATTTCCAGTCGTTAATCTTGGATACTAAACTGCTAGTTTTTCGTGGAACACCAAGTTTCCGGCGATAACCGTTGACCTAAACTTCGCATGTGCTCGAGCTTGAACTAATGTGGTTTGTAAAATAGTTTTTGTACAATGAATTGTTAGAAGTATGTTCAGTACGTCCACCACGAGTTGCCACTTTAAATTTACATTATCGGTCGCGTAAAAAAATGTATTGGGATTTGACATTGTCATGTCATGTCATGTGTCATCCCGATACAATTTTTGTATCTCTCGTGGTAGACGTACTGATGGTAAAATTACAGCTAAATGGCCAGCGCTTAGCAACATATTAAAAGGATTCCATGGCTACTATTCTCCCTCTTAAAGTAGATTTTTGCTTGTAATTGCCATTTTATATCTTGTTTTTATAAACTCGTAATTACTAGGTTATTGTCTTTTACGCTTATCTATTTCATTCATACGTCTGTCTACTTTATCACGGTCATCTTACTAATATACGTGTACTTACTCTTATCGTAAGCATTCCACGTCGCTTAAGCGTGGCGTGTCTTTGGAACTGCACTAACGTTAGGATACGTCGACCCAATTTAGGTTCCGTGTTTAAACCAGTGACATACCCTCGTTTCGCTTTTATGGTACCTTGGCACGCCGTAAAAGCTTTATTTTGTTTATCGGCCTAATGCCTATGTATTGTGTATGTTTTGTGTCATTGCAGTTGTCGATTGTGTATTATTACTTACGTCGATACGACTTTAAGTAAGTAAAATTAAAACGGGAGTACAGCAAGTAGGCGTCTTTGGTTTATTGTTGTAACTTATTGTTACTATAATTTTGCTTCGTTAGGTTAGGCCACCAGATTAGCGAAGAAGATTAAAAAACAGACTTGATTGACATTCCTTTATTGACATAACATAATACTGCTTTATCTTCTTACCTCACCTACAGTTGCTCTTAATGAGCAAGCCAAGAATAACTTCGCTATCGATCTCGGAACTAAATTAACCTTCAGAATACGCACCATCGGTGATGGAACACAAAATTTGACTCGAATTTTCAATTCAATATTTAAGAAAATTTATTTGTTATTTCACATCTATTTTAAATTAAATTGTATTTTAGGTCATGCAATCTTTTAAATAAAATTGGAATATTTTATTTTCCCTTTATAGCGGTTCGTTTTTGGTAGTCAAGTTATTTTTAACCGAATTTTATAATGGAACCTATTGTTGGGTTCCAATTTCCAATACTCTTGGAGAAATTTATGAGTATTCATGAGTATATGTTATGTTGTTATTATTATCGTTTTGTATTAAATTTTAAAACAACAATTCTCAATGATTTACTAAGCTTCTGGTGGTTGACTCTGTGTTAGGTACCCTTAGGCGACACTAATAAAGTTCATTGCGCTTTTCGGCTAGTACTTGTTTATCTAAGGTTTATAAACTAATTCTCATTTACAAGTGGAACTTGTTTCCCGAATCGACCTTTCCAACTAGGTTAGGTGTACTGACAGATTCGTGCGCATTACCCCATTGTTACTAAATTTGCAACATTAATCAAACTGCCATCGCCTGTGTAACCTGTGTTTGCTTATGCTACACTACATTCAGTTTGAGATGGCCTACCTAGTAAGAACATGCAATAATGCGTACGGTGATACATCCTTCACCTTTTTTTAAGGATATATAGTTGTTTTTGATGTAAAGGTACTGGCTGTGGTTTTGCCTCAAGCGAGAACATAGTTTTTCTGATTTATGTGTTATTATAAACTGTTACGGGTTCGATGAAACGAGTTTATTTGTTCCAATTATTTAGATTATTCAACTTACATCCGTATCATTATTGTTTAGCTATACTGCCTGAAGTTACTTATACTTTCTTTGCTAACGTCTACGTATTGTCGGTATACCACTTCTATGTATTTTATCCCCAGTATGACTCCTTCAATGATTAGGACCTTTAGCCTTTGCTTTGTAAGAACAATTCGAACACGGTTTAGCCTGTGTAAAGCTATTAATTTCTATTAAATAAGATTGCCTACAATCTGGCACATTAGCTACGTCAGAATCGTGATTAGTGACAGTTTACCAAGACTCCGCGTAAAGGGCACTTTAGTCTTGTCTATATTTAGCCGACACCGTATCTAGGGCATTGGTAATGAAGTAGGTGTTGTTCGTAGGACGTCTGCACAATAGAAGACTTCCTTGTTAGCGGTTTCATAATGAGGCGTATACCGAATTATACTCGAGAGATAGATTGTAATAATAACACATACATCCATCACATCATCAAATTGTTATGAAGATCGTGATTTTTTATTTGAAGGAAACTAGAACTATTATAAAGTAAAGTAAAAGTAAAAGTAAAAAATCATTTATTCATTTAAGCTTGTATAAAGCACTTATGACATGTCAAAAAAAGTATACAGAAATAATAATAATAAACGTAAATAAAATAGTACAATATTATTACACATCGTGAATATACATAATGTGAATCTACCACCGGTTCGGACGTTGCTTCTTATCGAGAAGACTCCGGCAAGAAACTCGATAGTTACTCTTTTCAACTTTGTTTGTTTTACAAAAAATACATTCAGAGTACAGTCAATGCGAGTAAAAAAAGAACACAATATTGAGCAGAGGAGCAGATTATTCCTACTATGACCACAAACTTTTGTCGTTCAAGTAATCCTCTACATTATAATAACCTTGTTTCATTAACTTTGCTTTAATTGCAGACTTAAACTTGTGAAGAGGTAGATCAACAAGACTTTGAGGTATTTTGTTGAAGTATTTTACAGATTGACCCACAAATGAGTTTCCCACCTTGTGTAGCCTAAGACTGGGAGTTTTCAATTTGTTTTTATTTCTGGTATTATGTTTATGAGTGTCACTGTTTTTTTTGAACAGATGCAAGTTTTTGCGCACATACATTATGTTATCTAAAATATACTGAGCATGCACAGTTAAAATATCGATCTTCTTAAATACTTCCCTAAGCGAGTCGCGTGGTCTAAGTTTGTAAATGGAGCGGATGGCTCTTTTTTATAAATATATTTACCATAAATTTTGTTTGCCAAAATACTACATTTGCCACAATTAAGCTTAAATATGCCTGCTGACAGTATGAGTGAGAATCACGTAACAGCTGAAGCCAATCAAAAGGTCTAAATTGTTGTACCTCTCAATTACAATTGTTGTACAGTTTTACAGATTTTAGCTTTAAAACATTTCTTTTGCAAGTAAACAAAAAATAAGTATAAAAATAGGTTCTTAACGTTAAATTTAACTATCACGATGTCGACTCAACTCTTTGAATTTAGGTGGAAGATTTTAATGATGAAGTTCAAAAGCTGGCCCTTAGATGAAGTGGAAATATCGAGGAGAAAAGCGAAGTCGATGTGGATTGGAGTGTTGCTTCGCGGAGTTGTTTGTGAAATTATTTAAAGGTGTGTTCTGTCTCGGTTGTATCTTTATCGTAATGCAAATTATGGTTTTGTCAAGATTTGTGATAGTTACGCAAAGCAAAAAAAATATAACATCAGACCACTTGAGTTAAAATCCATTGGCTGCATTATATCCGCATTACCTTTTAAATGATCCATTACAAATACAAGAAACATTGACTCATATAATGATTACGCTCTGAGTCATAAAAATATGGTAGTTGATGTGGCTTGTTTATGAAAGTATCGTAAGTTTAAAACCCAATTCAAAAACAGGGAGACAGGGATCATCGCTGATATCGCGAATACCTGCATAGTGTGCAACTGCGCAAAATCAGGGCTGAACTTGACCCCTGCGGTCAAACAGAATGTACCCTTTCGCGAAACCATACCGTCCTGGTCGTCCAGCGTTCGTTACGCATCGAATGGTTATAGTGAAGGGCTTATAAAATGACACCATACTGTTGTAGACCACGTCCTATTTCCTCACTGCTTCAGAGTTCATTTGCGGGATCATAAGCACTTAATTGGATGTTATCAGAACCTAGTCTGTAATTCTGATCACCAAACTGCATTGGCGACAAGCAATGCGTAGCACTGGCTTAGCTTAAAGGGCTACCCCGTGGGGAGAAAGCGTTGTAGAATTCATATGTTATTTAATGTTCTAATTAGGTAGTACGGGGGCGTAACCGTAATTACTCATAATAATAATAAAACTATCAGAGTCGTACGCCAACCTCATAATGGATAGATAAGGAAACTTAGCTGTTGCTCTATCGGAGAGTGTCAGAATCCTATTTAATATAGAGGGATCCATTTTCCATAATAAGAGAGCGATGTGGTGTGAAAGAGGATGTTGTCACAAAAATTGAGATGGGAATGCTAAGATGGTTTGGGCATAGGGAAAGGATGGATGAAAGGCGATTAACGAAACAAATTTACAAGGTGAGGGTGGATGGAGCTGTTGAAAGGGGAAGGCCTAGACGGACGTACTTAGGACAAGTCCAAGACGTGCTCAGAAAAGGTCAGGTCAGGAGTACCCATAATCGACGAGCATGTATGAAAGGATTAATGCGAGTGGAAGAAGCGCAAGAGGTGTGTCAGGACCGTAGTAAGTGGAAAGATGTGGTCTCTGCCTACCCCGTTGGGGAAAAGGCGTGATGGTATGTATGTATGTATGGATCCATTTTCATGGTATCCTCAGGAATTATAACACAAAAGTACGTAAAATAAAATAAGCCTCAACACCCGATTGAATACAAAATACAACTAGGTAATTATTAAACTTCGATTTTCCCAAATTATGCTGCCATGTGTCACGATGTGCAAGTAGTTGAGTCATATGGCTGATCAATATCTTAATTTTAAAAAGATAACACAGATACTGGTGGTATTTAAAAAAGCCGTTATAGATATTATATTGCTTGCACTGTCCTGACGAGTTGAACGTCGAAGGAAGTTGGAAAATAATTCTCGAAAGTGGAATGTCCAATTTAGAAACACGTTCGTGGGCGGAGTGTCGGGAAGAAGTTTAATGAAATAAGTTAGTGTCTCGCGACTTGACAGTTGACTGGATGGATTTCAGAAGACTGATCAGTACGTAGTTTTATTAATTGGTATTGCCTTATCTCTAATGATTGACGTTGATGAATCGTTTCATTCCTCTAAATCTGAACCCAAATGCTTTCAAAAGATTTTAATAACGTATTGGAACTAGTTATTAGTAGAATACTTATATCTCAGTATAGGTAATAGTACTCCGTATACAAGGTTCTCTCAAGAAACGCGGACAAGTAAACAAGTCTTCTATTATCTTACAAGTTCGTGTCATAATATTATATTTTAATTTGTCCGTGCTATCGATCAAGGCCATGTTTAGGTTAGAGTTGCCGCGAATACTTGCTATTATTCGGTATTCGGCATTACTCGACATTTTTTTGGTATTCGTCGAATACCGAATAATAGTGTCTCTTATTTGACATTCGGCGAATAGTTGTCAAAAATAAACTTTTAATGAAAAAAAACTAGTCTTAAAAATAACCGCTTTATTTAAAAAAAAACAAAGCACACCTGTTATAATTATTATTATCGTTAATATAAAAAGCCAGCATTTAAAAATGTGAAATCGGTACCTACTTATTACTGATTCATTTTCTTTTCTCATTACCTAAGAAAATTCTAGATTTCAGAATAAATGATTCTGCAAGCGTTATATTACTATTTATTAACAAATAAATGATTAAATCTCCTAATCTCTTTCCTTCTTTTTACTTCTCCCATCTGTTTAGGTACTTATATTCTTTTATCTTTCCCTGATCACTTTTTGTTATTGGTGGGCTGTTAGTTACGGATTCTATATTTTATTGTTATTTGTTTGTCTTTTTATTGGTAATTTTAAGTGAATTAATTTTTTTTTTAGTTTTTTGTGCACTTACTTACCCTTCCTAACATTTTCCTCTACTTGGGTTGTCTGGAAGAGATTGCTTTTGAGCAATAAGACCGCCTAATTGCTTTATCATAATCTTGTAATACCAAGCTGTAATGTTTTATTTGATGTGCAATATAGAATATTTATCTTATCTTATGATTTAAATATTTTTATGTGTCGAATAATAATAGCGAGTATTCGGCTATTCGCCATACGGAATGGCGATTAATCGGTATACGACTATTCGCTATAACAACTATTCGCGGCATCTCTAGTTTAGCTAGCTTGCACGCGGAATCGAAACTTATCGCGTTGCACTAGCGTTCAAATTCCACTGTGCGCCGCTGAACGTAACTGATTTAGCTGTCAGAGCGCAGGGTCGCAACTCGCTGATTTCATTATCACTGTAATTTAAATAAAATCGTTTAGTATAAGTTGTAGTCATTATTATTCTTATAATTACTTACAATTACAAGTTAAAGTTGAAACAAATCAGAAACAAAACATTAAATAACGCGCTCGGCGGCGAGTGTGCGAGCCGAGTGGCCCGAGTGGCAACCCAGTCATATACCCCAGAGAGGGGCCACGGCCGAGCGTACCTAAACTTTGAAGTGACACAGGCCTGCTAAATTGTCTAGTTTTGATTATAAATCAAGATCAAGCTCACTAAATATCTTGAGTTTTGCTTTTTTCAACAGCGAGTGTAGAAATGAGTTATGCCGTTATTATAAGTGAATAATTATTTGGTTACCTTTATTATCATTAGTTACGAACTTTGTATGGTTTTCCACAAATGTTTGTCATTCTAGAGCTTTTCGGTCCCAAAGAACGTCTACTATTTGAGGGACACTTGAAACTTCGTACTTCCTCCGTAGAATCAGAGTTTCTTTCTAGCTATGTCAAGTCAGCTTATGCCGAAATTATTACCCTCTCGCTGCGATCAACTGTACTAGCAGGTTGTTCAGTTGAAGTATAGTCATGTACGCAGAAATACCGACACGCGGATGAGCCGGGCTCTTGGAATTCCTAATTAGTAGGTGGACGCGAGTGCTTTGCAGACTCCGAGTTGTGAATAGCAATGGCAAACGTTAAGGCTTTATGCAACCTTTCCATAGATTTGGTCGTATTGATACTGTTTGGATTTATCTGCTTTGTTCGGAGTCAGGTGACCTTGGTGTAAGCTGTCCAAGATATTTATTTTGTTAACTCGATTTAAAATGCAATGAGGGTAGTAGATTAAGTCTATCTCAATTCTTTAAATCATATAAATTTGTTATATCAGAAATCTATCCATAGTACAGTCAGAATATAATAGCGAATGCCCTAGAATAGGCATGTCCGTCCACACTAAATTGAGTGTAAATTTTTACCAACAATGTAATAAAAGTGACCATCATAACAAAATTTGTAAGTCAGTTGCTTCACATACAGTGTTATATGAATAAAAAAAAAACAACTTTTACTTTCACAATTTCCTTGCCTTTCAGCTGCAATAAATTTTGATTCGAATTAACTGTCGAGTTCTTCTTCTCGATTCTTGTGAAATATGACTTTCACAATCTGCCAAATGCTAAGTTAGTTAATTTATGTTTGAATTAAGGCAATTTGAAACGGGAAGTTTGATAAAGTTTTGGCGCCCGATGCTCCAGTCTCAGCAGCACTATTTCTTGTATTAAACATCTAGTGCTAGTTACTTGCAACTGCTGCAACTTCGACTATTTACTTGTTTCTAGCTGCGGAAACATTATTTTCTCGAAAAAGGTGGGCTAAAGCTGTTACTGAGAAACAGAGGTCCACCTATACAAAACCGTTGCAAAATAGCTCTCATGTCAGCAGCATAAAGTGCCACCACGTAAAGCTTGACGTGAACTCGTATCTAGCTGCTATTTACCTCAATAACTCCAATGTTAAGTTATTGGTTAAGGTACGGCTCATAAGTAATCATAATTCACACATTTGTGTGGTTGATTAGTAGAGAGTGCCACTAGGCAGGACTTCGCCCGCTCTCCATTCGAATTAGTGCTATGTAAAATCAATAGAATAATAACCGAAATTATTTTATTTAGTCATGATATAAATGAAATTTCTACATTCAAGATCTTGGCGGGATAACTGCATAGTAAATAATTAATTGGTCTGATGATACATCTCTTCTAACAATCTTTGCACCTTCCGCCATCGGGACTCAAGCACTCGTCTTTTGTACACACTATGAGATGAGTTACTTGCGCGTCCATTATTATGACGTAGTTGCGGACAAGTCTTCCTTTGTCTGTTACAAATAACACCAAGTTTTCTTTCTAAATTACAATGTTGTTGGTTTTCTTTTCCAGTTGTGCGGTTGAGGAGAGCTGGTCGCCATCATGGGGAAACTACTCTCGAAGATCTTCGGGAACAAGGAGATGAGGATATTGATGCTGGGCCTGGATGCTGCCGGAAAGACTAGTATCCTTTTAAAAAATAAATAAACTACGTAAATGGAACTTAAAAGTAATGAGGTATGACATCAGATTGGAGGTCTCGGTAGTTCAATTGGATAGAGCAGCCACGCGGATAGGGAATGGTTGCGATTTAGTATCCCTGCTGAATAAGATAATCTTTATTTCACAAACAAACAATGCCAACAAGTTATACAGTAAGTAGACATAAAATGTACAATTTAGGCGGTCTTATCACTATAAAGCAATCACTTCCAGACTACCTTCTGAAGAGAGACTTGTATAATAATAATGAACGAGTAAGGCTGTGCAAAACAAAGAATATGTAACATAAAATACGTAAAGGAAAATAAAAATGTCATAAACAATAAAATACTAATAATGAATATTCTTGATGCAATGACCAAGTTGTTTTATCAGTGTTGCTATCTAAAAGTTTGTACAATTCACACATTAACAACCAAAGTAGTAATATGAAAAATTTTGGCTGCTTGTAAATAAGTCCTGCGTTCTGAAGAACCAGGTCGCTAGTTGTCTGCCAATTTGCCATTTAATCTAATGTGTACGAAGACAACGCATCCACATCCTATCGACATCTTCTAAAATCTAAATCCAATAAATAAATCCTAGTCTACTATGAAACAAACTGGTCATTTTGAATAATAATGGCCAGACTAGTTTGAAATTATATATTTATTTAAATTGACATTAAAGGTCATTTTCCAACTGCCAGGGATAAATTGCGCCACCCATATCGTCCGATATGGGTGGCGCATCACAACTCAAGCTTGACCCCGAGTGGTATGGTACTTCTCACCATTAAGAGCTCAGCTTTAGAAGCGATTGTTACACTCTAAATGTGGTTAAGTACCGAATGTGTTAGTAGGTAAATATTCATAATAAATACAGACTCTCCCAGTCTACGGTTCATTAGGATAATAATTTCACAGCTATTGCACATATGAGATTTGATTAATTTATACGATGCGGACAGTGGTACTCCATTGAATAGAGTATTGAGATGATAAATTAATTTATTACATCCATGATGCTATTTTTTTGTCGTGCTTAAAATCACAATTAACTATAGCAAAAACAGTACATAATTATATTTTATGCATTGGAATTTCCTTTTCACGGTATTGTCCATTTTATAACAATATTTTGCAGCAGTTTATAAATTAATAAATGCATCTAAGATGTGTACTTATGTAATTCTCACATCCTCGCGAAGGTTCGAACCAGGTTGGTAGGGAGTCGGACCCTTGGCACTATAGACAGGGCCTTGTCTAATTGCGTCAAATGAATTCTCATAAAAACGGGCTTTTGCAACGAACAAGTCGCCGACGTCGGTGCAATTGTCGCAGAAACGTCGAAATAAACAGGTAAAGCCAATTACCGTTATTTTTCTTTCCAAAAGTTTAAAATGAGGCAAAAAAGATTTTTCTAATTAGCTTCTGCTTCACCGCAGACGCACTTGCTTTTTATATACCTGACTGGTAGGTGAGCGCAGAAGGTTCTCAACGTTTATTCGAGTGACCAAGAGTTTGTCCAGATGACGCGTTTTACGCAGTTCATGAACGTTTTAGATTACAACGCTGCTTAAATTTCCTAATCAATAAACTAGCTTTTTTCTCAGTGATCGGTGTATAACAAAAAGCGCGTTGATCGCTCGTAGTTCCGGGTCTTAGAGGTTTACTGTTTCCATCTTCGCGTTCAAAGCATTTATGCAAAGAAAAAATAGGAATAACCCATCGCTAGGCAAAATGTCTCAAAACTCTTAAACGATTGACGATGTCAGAAAAGGGTGCAAGGTCAATAGAAGGTCGTTGGAGGTCCTCGCCCGGAAAATGTCGTTCAATCATACGAATATCATATAAAATAGTTAAAGCCTATACTGTCTCACTGTTGCGAGGCCTTTGGACTTTGAAATCAAGTAACAAGTACAAATGATGACTATTGGCCTTAAAATCACTCCACTAGCCAAATGCAAGTTTGTATACCCAAATCTGGTCTACGGTCCCACAACCTGCTTGAACCTTGCGGTTACCACGATGACGTCGTGGTGTGTTAATCAATCCGAGGCAAATCAATCCGAAACCAACCAAACATCGTGTTGCAAAATGGCGAGAATCATAAATCACAGAAGTAATATGACAAGTCTGACCCATCCCGATTTAGGTTAGTGACTGTCTTAATTTATGTATGACATCAATTTCCTTAACACATTCGTTTCAGCTATTTTATATAAACTAAAATTAGGTCAGTCAGTCACAACTATTCCTACGGTCGGTTTCAACGTGGAAACTGTCACGTATAAGAATGTCAAATTCAACGTCTGGGACGTTGGGGGGCAGGACAAAATACGGCCGCTGTGGAGGCATTACTACACAGGTTAGTACATTTTTTTTTTATATTGCCTTCAAGATGACCTCACTCCACCTGATGGAAAGCGGTGGTGAGGTCCAGACATGAGGCTGACAAGCACAGTAATGCAAAGCAATCACTCAGCTGGTCATACTCATCTTGAAGGCCTGCAAAACATTATAAATTATTTTTTTCCTCTAGAGCGATTCTGAACCAATTCGAACGAATATTCGCAGTACTATTACTTATTCTGTGCTCGAACTCACTCAGGTGATACACACATTAACGTCTTGAAATGAAAGTTATTATCAAAATTTTATTAACCTAACTTTTTATATATTAAATTGTTTTAAATATTTATGTATTTAACTAACACACTGTAAAAGTAATAAATGTTATTTGCAATAGAAAAATATTTTTTCTTTGTTTCAGTATTTATGGCAAGACTAGGTATAAGACGGTGTACTAAATGTTTTACTGTCTAATAATGTATCTGTGTATTCCAGGCACTCAGGGTCTAATATTCGTGGTGGACTGCGCCGACCGGGACCGCATCGACGAGGCGCGGCAGGAGCTGCACCGGATCATTAACGACAGGGAAATGCGCGACGCCATCATACTCATCTTCGCCAACAAACAGGACTTGCCAGATGGTGTGTACAATATTATCATAGCAAAAGGAGAGAGAAGTAAGCCAACTCGGGCCCCGAGCGGGAGATAATAGCCTTAACACGCAGGGCTGTTGCAAGTAGTTTATTCAATCGTCAAAAATGCTGCGTCAATCTCTGAACAATCAATCTGAACTACAAATCTGTATCCAATTACACACAATATTACGAATCTTAGTCAAGTTAGGTACGGTACTCACTGTTCTTATACGGTAGGTAATGTGAAGAAAGAAAAGCAATTCTGGTTTTGATGAGTTGTTATTAAGACATCCATTAACACTGCAATACCTATTTACGCATACTATTTTATCACACGAAACAAAAATTTCAAACGTACGCACGGCCACCGCACGGTGCAGCCACGACTGACTCCCTACGTTGTCCTTATATTTTGTCAATGTGTGCGTGCGCCGCGCGTAGGTACGGGCGCGCTAAGATACAGACCGCAGTCGGAGCGTATGTATGAAGACAAGCTAGTTCTATCCTTTTAGGCCGGCCAGCTTAAGGCAGCTAGTATACAGCTTCAAGCTGCGACTGCAAAGTGAACTACAGTATTCTTCGTACACACATATACGGAACTGCTCGAGCAGTTGAGACTGCTTTGGGCGGTTGGCAGCACTGTAAAATTTCACCGTGCGGTCGAGTAGTCGCCAGGCATACACTGCCTGCTCGAGCTATCGACTGCTCTCGCGCAGTTATCTCCGCCCGCGCTCTTCATTACACGTCACTGCTACTGATTTGAATGGAAATGAAATTGTGTCTTGTTGAGCAGTTAATACCAACTGCTTCAGCAGTTATCAATGGCAGCTTCAAGCTGTTGACTATGACTGCAAGAACGGTCCGTGTAGTATTATTAATCACATATTTATGTCCTTATAAATTTTTTGTACATAATAATGAGATCTTCTTGTACACTATTACGACAAAAAGCTGTCCGTGTATGGCGGGCCTTAGGCCGAGCAGTTAGCCAGTCGACAGCTCGGAAGTCGACAGCTCGAGCAGGCAGTGTATGCCTGGCGACTGCTCGACCGCACGATGAAATTTCACCGTGCTGCCAACCGCCAAAAGCAGTCAACTGCTCGAGCGGTGTACGATGTGTATACGTAGAATACTGTAGTTCACTATGCAGTCGCTGCTGAAGCTGTTGATACTAGCTGCCTCAAGCTGTCCGTGTATGGCTGGCCTTACATGTTTTCTTTCAGTGTCAGGCCAGGTTTCGTTTATGTCGGACCGGGGTATTTGCCGGGTCGTTAATACTGCTGCACGTGGTACAATTTATATGAAGCTATTAGCTTACTGCCAGCGGCTTCTCCCGTAAGGACTGTTTTTCCCATTAAAAATAGCCTGAAAATAAAAGTATAGCCTATGTTACTCGCTCGCTAATAATGACCTAGCTTTATTGTAACAATATCATTTTCCTCAAGGATTAAAAGACACTGAGACACTCATCCAAATTATAGTGACTTTCAGCGCACAGCCCAAATCACTGGAACTTGAAACTGTAAACTTACTATATTGTAATTGAGCTGTCAGTTAATGTTATTAGGAATTCCATCCTTACGGTGATGAAAGAGAGTGACGTTTCCCTTAAATTGCTTTTTTTTACTATAAACGCTCGTATAAACTGATTAAAAAAGGACCGTTGCTATGCAGTTTTACTTTGTCAATCTTTCCTGATACTTTCAGAAGTATTTTTCGGGAGTTTTTATACTTTAGGATTTAGCCCTCCACACCCTTTTGAAATCAGGCTAATGATGACTTTACGTATGAACTACGCCAATCGTGTTTGACGACACGATTGGCGTAGTGCGCTGTAACACGGTTTTTCGCCTCGATTTCCGTAGTGTCCCGGGTTAGATTCCCGTTCGGGTCAATTCAGGAAACGATCTTTTCTGAATTGACTCTGGTCTGGGTGTGCTGGGAGACGTATATTTTCCTTGTGTGGTACTTCATAACACAGGGATATTAATCCCTACTTCGAGACCATTACAAGAGGTGTGTTGTCTGGCGCATATTTATATTTATATATATATGAAGGCAGCCGTGATTTCCAGATATGAGGCTACAAACACAGTATTGTAAAGCATACAGACAGGTCAAGCTCATCTTGAAGTACCGCAATGCCTTTTCACACCCCACTTAAAGACACCGGACTATAAGAAGAAGGAAACACATGCGCTGTCTTCTAACCAGTCTTTCTTCTCTTTCCAGCAATGAAACCCCACGAGATACAAGAGAAGCTGGGGCTGACGCGCATCCGCGACCGCAACTGGTACGTGCAGCCGTCGTGCGCCACGTCCGGCGACGGGCTGTACGAGGGGCTGACGTGGCTGACGAGCAACCACAAGTTATGAGCTGCGGAGTAGGCGGCGCGCACTAGCCGCCTGATGCGCCACGGTACGTGTTTTAGCCACTACAAGGTTGCCATTTCTTTTATTACCAATGTCGTTCCCCTCGCAGCGATGTAGCTACGAGTATGTCGGACTCCGATAGATTAACCCCCTCATTTTTTAAAAAATGAAGTGTTCCTACACTTCTTTCACTACAGTAGAGTAATTAGTCTGAAAGCTGCTGCTGCATTGCTTTGGTATTTATGATTGAGGGGGTTTAACTACGGTGCTCTTCCTAGGCACTTCAGCGGCGAGATGAGGTTCTCTAAGGTATTTTGTAGTGCCATGCCCCGCCAACTGGATATCAATTGCCGACTACTTAACAAAGAGGAGGGCCACAAAGATGCTGGTGGCTGTTAAATAAGTAACCTGGACTTCCACCGCCTGTGAAAGTTGCAACCGCTATTGGTTTGTAACTTCGTTAATTCCTGTTTCCAAAAAATAACGAATTCTGGGACCAGACCTATTAGCGTGGTTATCTTATTCATTGTGTGTTTATTTTCATTCCTCTAAATGTTAGACTAACTTAACAAAATTGTAAGACTAACCAACTTTTTCTCTTTTTTCTAGGTGAGGATTTCGATGCCATTTAATTTAAGTGAACAGCGCGTTGAACCGATTCCTTCCACGCGATCCAGTGTCGATTGAGCACTTGCGGTACGTCTCCCGACGACCAACAAACATCAGTGATGGTGCAAACACGGACTGTGCGACAGCCCACGGACTAAACTATTAGTTAGCGAAACAAGTGAACAAGCCATTGTCACACAAATATTAAAATCAATTTATTCCATTATTTAATTAATTAAAGAAATTTAGATTTCGTTAATGTGAACAGGAAAGGAAAATACTAACTATATTACATTTCTTTTCTATCAGTGTTTTGTAAAGTTTGGCAAATATAACAAGATACGAGTGACGTTACGACAGCGAGCGATACGTGCCCGCCCATTTATTTCGCACGAGTAAATGTCGTAAAGAACTCTCGCAGTATACATTTTTGATAAAAAAAGAGACTCCAACAACATTTGCCTTATTTTACATGTGAATTTATATGACAGTATTATTTAATACCGACTGTAATAAGTAGTGATCACCTCGTAGACTCGTTGGAGTAGAAATTTAGCAATTAAATTTATGAAAAAATTTACAAATTAATGGGTGTTGATTTTGCTGATGCCGTTGAACTGCGAATTTGATACATTAGCATGTTTTTTGCAAGTAATAATTCCCAATACAGTGAAACTATAATACCATACTAAGTTCTTTACATAGGACGTAAGTGACGGTACTGAGGATAATTTATCCTCATTTGGTTGAGTTAAAAAATATCTCATAAAATCAGATTTAAGCGGTTTTGGTAAAATGAAATTCAATAATCAATATGCCCAGAGAACTATAATATTTTATATATTAATAAAATATTGATACACTGCATAGGTGGGTATCTTCCTCTTCCTGCTTAGATTTACGTTTAGAGCGTTTGTTGTCTCAAAATGTTTGATTATTTTTTTATGTTATTTAAAAAGGAATGATTACATAGAGTAAATGAGTTTTTATAATTATTATTATGATTAATTTAAATGTTTACCTCCAATTTTGTATGATAGGTAGAAATCGGATATTTCTAATGCAGTTAGTAATGAAATTGATTATAAAATGAAGACTCGGAGATGAGACGTGTAAATGGAACTTGAATATTATAAATTACGTGAAGTAATAGCTTGATGCACGCCTGCGATTTATTGTAATAAGGAATTGTAGCTTAGCTATTTGTTACACAAACACAATAATAATAAAAAGCCTTTTTTTTTTGTAAGAAAAATCTACAAACGCAAAGGCTTTTTTAAAATTTTCTATGTAGATTTTCTAAAAAGTTAGACGAATTTCTTATCATATACATTGTTTGAAACAAATGACCTAAGCTTATTGATATTGTAAGTATTGTGTACTAATAGTCAAGCTACAGTGAAGAATTAACCGAATACTGTACATAATTATGATGCCCAGCGTTATGTACATAGAAGTATTTAATGTCTATGGTCGATTGTTGTTGATTTGTTATGGAGCTTGCACATTTTGTAACGGCGTTCCACCAAGATGGTAGAGAAAAATATATATAAAGGGTGTAAAAAGACCCATAACGAAGCCGAAACCTACGTATTCTGCACATGAGGACCATTTTTTCTTTTTAAACCATACCTGGGAACTCAATAGTTACCAAGTTATTGAAGGTCAGAGCCAAAAAAAATAATTCTCAAGATATGAAAACTCAATATTAATAAATTTTTGTCCAAATAAACATTATCAAAATTTCAAGTATTAAAACAAACAAAAAATTGCTTCAAAAAGTTCCACTCGTAATGTACCTACATCGTGCGTACCCCTTGATTATGCGTCACAGCCGCACAAAAGCGCAGGAGCGGTCTGTTGCACGCGTTACATTGCGTAGTCCGTTTTTAGGTTGAAAATAGACACCTAAAAAGTTTCATTTCCCATCAATCAAAAAATATATAGGGTAGATGCCGGCTTTGTTAAGGGTGTTTTTACACCCTGTATTAATAACTAAGCCTCACCTAACTTAGGCATGTTTATTTGTTTTGATGGGGTAAGAGTAAAATATAACTGTATCCTTTTAGATAGCTCCATTACACTCTTTAAACAATAACATGCATATTCTTAAATGTTGCTAAGTTAAGATTATGAAAACGCTAGCTATAAAAAAACCGACTTTGGCCGTTTTCCAACAACCCTTGCAGTCAACATGGTCGAGCTACCGATTCGTACCAGTGACCAACCGTGAAGTTTTCAATTTGAAACTAAATGGCAGTATTCCGACTTGAAAAGCGAGTGATAATCTGTTTATTTTTTCATTACGATTCTTCGTGTTGTAGGTACTTTCTGGCCACGCCTCAAATACAATTTTCACCAAATTTGTCAGAATAATTGTCCCCTAAATGTTTTATTTAGGTCCATGGTTTAAAAAAAAATGTCCTATAAAAGTTTATTAGAAATTGAACGTTCTTAGTGGCGTGTCTGGGAAGTGTACTTTGTCGCCACGCCACCTCGGAAATCGTTATATGAGGGAATTAATTTAAACTTATTTATTATTAAACAAATGTCCTTTAATAGTCTATGCTACTAATATCAGAAATACTGATAATAAAATTTTCAATATTACGATAAGGTTTTGTATCGTAATATTGAAAATTTTATAAATATTTGAGGACAATTATTCTGCCAAATTTGGTTAAAATTGCTTTTGTGGCGTGGCCAGAAAGTGAAACACGATTCTTCGTTCGTATGCACCTGTTAGACCCTGTTCAGAACCACGCGCGATTGACGCGTTTCGTTATACACCGATCGCTGAGATCTAAGCTAGTTTGTCGATCATGCAATAAAAGCAGCGGTGTAGCCAATATCGTGCATCAAAAGGCAACAAGCTGGCCTTTTGCCTCTCAATTACGGCCCCAGTTACAAAATGTGCTTAGTTAAATGCAACTATTCCACTAGTGTAACGTGACTTGTACTAAGCTTCCGCTTTCGATGTGATTCGGTAGTGCAGTTAGATCAGGGACCATCTTATTTTGTGAAGTCTTGAAGAAGGGAATGAGAGTGCAACAATTAATGAGCAATATTTGAATTCGTAACAAAGGTGCTCCCTCACTTGGAGACTTCGCCTGTAATGTAACGTTACAGAGTCGAGCTTTACATCAGTGAGTGAAGAGAACCTATCATTACAGTGCGCAAATTGTAATGTTGCAGATTCGAGCATTACGTTGGTAAGAGAAAAGCACCGAGCATTACAATGCGATTTTGATAAAACTTAAGAGAGGCAGTATTGTAATGTAATGCTCAAAATCGAATTTGAAACATTACATTACAAGCGAATGTTCCAAGTGAGAGAGCACCTTAAAAATAGGTTTAACATAGAAAGGCCAGTTGATCAAACAGCAGAACAGAAATTACATTGTGTTGATCCGACATAACAATAAAAAATTTAAGACTTACAGCCACATAACTGAGTAAAGTTTAGACTAGAATTTTATACAAGCGTGTAAGCTCGTTTTTGGAAGTGCATGTAGGCGCGTCTATATTTGCCACTCGCGCAAACGTATGAGCGATGCCGCGCTTGCAAGCTCGTATCAGCGCGAGCCGCTTACTGACACCACTACCGGTTCGAGCGAAGACGCCGCAATAAGCCCGTGTACGCTTGTCTAGTTTTTTGAAGCGCGAAATGTGGGGGGCAAAACGACCGTATACGCGCGGAAAAAACTTGTCTGAAACTGCTTTAAAATAATAAGCTTGTTTGTGTACGTATTAACTTATATTTAAGTATTTTCTTTCATCAGTGTTTTTTTAACTTGCAATGAAAAAAATCTCTCATTCCCTAATCTACAGGCTTGAATACTACTATTAGGTACATTTGATATTCATTACAGTCTGCCTAAACTGTTCATAACATGGTCATGTTTAAAGGACATTGTAATTGTTTTCTTTTTGTTCAAATCATCTCTAATGTGATAACTTATTTATGTATCAGTAACAATTATGTATGTGCTATAATTTTTGTGAATCATCTTGTTGGGTGCGTATAGAAAATTGACAACTGAGTTTTCTTCGTAACATGTGACACTCCCATGATTATATTTTTGTTAATTTTAAAAAGGATTTGAAGCGGTGGTTTATATCTTTTTACATGGATCTTTAGAACCTGATTTGTGTAATATACTTGTAGTATTAAATTAGTTGGTTTATAGCCGTTTCCTATAACTCATCTATAATTTAGATTGTATGGTTATCCGCCAGAGAATTATGGCGCTCAACTTTACAATGTGGTGTATCTGGCGCTTGTCCAACAACTCTGAAGTAATATTAAAACAGTTTTATACATACGTACGTTGGTATAACGTCTTAATATCAACCTTAAAGCTATACAAATAAGGCGTTGACGTTTGACCATTAGGGTGGGTTTTCACAGTAGCGGGGCTGCACGGAGTTAAATCAAATCACACATTTCAGCTCCGCTGAGCAATATCATTGGTCAATTTTTGTTAGCCTCAGCTTAACTCCGCGCAGCCCCGCTTCTGTGGAAACGCACCCTTATGGTTTTATAACTGCATTTAGAGATGGCAAGCTCTTATAGATACAAAGCATATTTCAACGATGCTAGGATAATAATAGTTAATTGATATTAATAAAACCATTTCTGGTTATAGGTAACGGCTGTCAGCAAAGCAACCGTCAACTATAAAAAGCTTTACTTTAATAAACTTTATAAACAGAATTTTTAATCGAAATTTTGTAGTCCTAGTATATTTATTGTACAACGCAATCTTTTCGAATTAGACTAAACTAAAGTGCAATTAAATTTATAGTTAATACGCACTGATGTAAAAATGTTATTATTTCTATGGGTTCTAATCGCTGTAATAAGTTCTATGTATATTGAGAGGGAGCGTGGGTATGAGTTTACAGTCTGCTGTATAATATTGTAGAAAGGTTATTCAATATAAATTCACACTTATAATTTTTGGTTTTATTGACATTCCAACGTTGATGATGCGAGCTAAGTAAATAAGCTCAATTGCTAATATGCTGAATAAATAAAATCCTCCCAAGTTGTTTTAGGACTCGGAGCGAGATTCTCAGTTGATGAACGTGTTAAGTAAGATGGAAGTTGTATGTACTTAGTATAAACTGAAATAAAATTAAAATACGTTTGCATTCAAATATCTTTAGTAAAATCTTTAAGAATCCAATCTACATACATCATAAGTCGTCCTAATTTCCTCTTAGAATTTCGTATCAGCCTATTAAATTTCGCTCTTGTTTTCAGGCCAATACAGCGGCGCTTCAGGCGTATTTTCATTAGATTATAGATTTAATTGCATTGAATTAGAGTTTACTATAGCTCTTAGTTTTAATGCAAATGTTTCTGGTGGTCAGCTGTCGTTAGATGTTGTGGTGGCTGAAGATTCGGCTGTGATGTCATCGCATCGAGGGGGGAGGATTATTTGAAGTTCTTCTGTCAGTTGGACCTCGTCTTCTAGGAGGGGGTCGTCTGGTACTCGCGTGTCATACTCTTCGTTAGCTAACGTTCCGCTGTGAAAGATAATGTTCGTTCTGTCAAAAGTTGTTGGCCTATGTATACAGCTGGGGACAACGTGGTTTATATAGGAAAATAAGTTTTTATTATTTTCTTCGTGTTTTTTACGTTTTTGCTCTCCCTAAGAACCTCCTTTGTGCCTTAACAAAAATATAAAAAAAAATTTTTTTACAATGTTTTGTGAAAATGCATTTGGTGTACTGTACATATAAATTAAGTATTATTTGCTACCATAAAATCTCGAAATTTACACTTCCGATACATTGGATGTCAATTTAAGTAATATGCCGTTGAACTATCCAATTGAAATTTTTGTGGTGAAAAGTTGACATAACAGCCTAGGCAATTTATGAAAAACATTTGGATAAAAAAGTTGATGTAACTTTTGTTTAAATGCTATTTAAAACTGGGAAAAAACAGTATTTTCCACTTCTGCAGTTTCATTTGTTTTTCAATTATTAATCAGTGTTAAGCGACTTTTCGAAAATTCGTAAAAAAAATCTACTAAACTCGAAAACTATCAAAAATCGCGGAACATAAGTACATGGGTGATTCGGGTCACTGAGTTTCCGCTTATCACTCATTTTTGGGACACCCTGCAGGTATATGGAAGGGAATAGGGTAGGGAGGGAGACTCTTTTCAAAAGTAGTTTTAGTAGCAGGAAGTTGGATTCTAAAAACACTACGTAACAATTACGCATCCTAGGGCCTGTTCCAAATCGCGAATCGAATAGAGAGAGACAAAACGAGCAAAACTTTCGTCTGACAGCTGTCAGGTGAATTTCATCGGGCTCCAGACACCGGTAGAATTCGACTTGTCAGGGTGATAAACGTCACGCGAACCCGTTCCGAAACAACTAGGAAACTGTCAGGTGACAGCGATTTCACTCGGGGTCAATTTGGAACGGGTTCGAGTGATTTTCACTCCTCAGTTTGAAATTCCTCTTGTTTTGGAACACAGCCTTATTCTACCCAGCTTACCACAAAATAGCTACCCTATAAGCTCTATACCTTACTTACCTGCAGAAACAATATTGCCTTAGTGTAGGTGTTTATTTTCAGAGGTTTTACAAAGTACTTTTAGTTAGCATGATCAAAAATAAAATTCGTTTGTTGTAAAGTTGTTAATAAACGGTTCTTTATAGTTAATAGTGAACTGATTTATAATCCTCGATCGCGATACGATATAGTGGTCTAATTGTCGAGTAGATCGAGCGAGACGTCCACCCAGATGTGGGTATCTCCTATTTGAAGCTGCAGCGTTATCATATTTTTTTAAAATGAGTAGGTCCTTTTACAACTTCAAAATTAATGACCTATTTTGGGTGGTATCAGAGGGCCTACTCCTGTTCAACTTCCGGCCGAAGTTTCGTGCGCTATTCCGTTTTCACTAGAGATCGCACACTTGCACAGATATCACGCATACTGTAAAAGAAGATCGTCTCGCTCTATCTACTCGACAATTAGACCACTATATCGTTTCGCGTAAGAGGATTATAAATAAGTTCACTATTAACTCTATAGAACTGTTTATTAACAACATAACAACAAACGATTTTTTTGATTATGCTAAAAGTACTTTGAACCTTAAGTGAATAAATCACGCCACTGTCTGAACATGATGTAGGTACACTAAGGCAATGTTGTGTTTCTGATCACGATACCGAACGAAGCTTCGGCCGTAAGTTGAACGGGAGTAGGCCCCCAGACCAAAGGCGAGGCGTTATGATATTCATAACATATTTGCTCGTAAAGGGTCACCAATTTCAATATCGTATTGTATCTCATTACGTACTTGTGCGTTATTGTAATGTAAAACGCAAGAGTTTTTTTTGATTAAGGTAAAACGCACGGTTCATCAAGATGCTCAGTCTAAAACGAACGGTACTTTTTTTAAATCTTAGCAAAGAGTTTTTATGTCAGAAAAGAGGTCCACATTTTATGAATAAAATTAACTTGGTAAAATATGATAAATAAATACTTCTTTAATTTAATTAATTTTGACAATAAATTACAACCATCTATCTGTAAAAAAAATATTAATTTACTTTTATTAGTAATAAAAAACAGCCAGTTTTTATGCCTTTGCCTTAAAAAAAGCGCTGTCGCGCGCGTATCGCTAGTTTGTGAACAAGTATATATTTTTTTCTTGAAATGATTTGACTATCAAAAGTACTTGCTATTTCGTCTATTTAAATCAAGATATGTTTGTTTGTTTGCACTCATTCGAACAGGGTTGCAAGCTTCTTAGATTATAGTAAGGTTATTTGGTTCCGAACCGTGTATCTCCGCACCGTGATAATGTTTTTGTTTAAGAGCTCCGTCGACTCTAGTAAATAGGATTGGAACTAAAATGGACAGGTACTGGGGGCCAACTCGCTAACGATATGCCCGTAGTTTCGGGCAAACTAATGTGTCTAAAACACCTACAAAGACATGATATTTTCAAATATTTATTCGTGTATGGTGAATATCATAATAAAGAGTACCAAAATACATGACGGTGGTTAAAATTATCTTCATTTTCATACTAGTTAAGACCTAGTTAGTTTTTGGTTAGTGAGTAGGCACCCAGAACCGAATGTTTTGCCGTAAGAATATCCAATGTTTGTTAAATGACTGGCCCGTTGATGTGATTCTGCCTTTAGCACCGCAGGTCTTGGGTTCGATTTCATCGGTGAGGCGTGATGGTATGTATGTATGTACTTAGGTAGGTAATGGCCAATTCCTTCATTACGCTAATGTTCTCCGAGTCCAGAAAATGAACAGAAGACACAGAAGTCTTTGCCTAGAAGTGAAGGACTGCTTCGCCTTGTTTAGCCTACCAAGCTTTTTGGATGCCAACTTCGGCTTTTGTTCCAAATGACTCCGAAACTGTACGTCACTAGATATGTCAACACCAAGGATCCCAATACTATTTGTTAAGGTAAGGGTAGTGTTACTGGAACTGAGGAGCTACAGCGAATGGAGTTTTCTTAGCGGTAAACGCGCAAACTTGTGTCTCAGTGGGGTTAAACTGGACTAAATTGTTCCGACCCCAATCGGAGACCCAAGCTAGGGTATTCTCGATTTCAGACACAAGTTTAGTTCGACTTTCCTCCACAAAGTCTGTGTAAAAGGCATCTCCAGTGCTATCATCCGCATAGCAGTGAATACCATCATTAGGTGGTCATTAATTACGAATGACACATCTCTGAGTGGGCGGAGCCCGTCCATGAAGTAAAATATTTCCTGTAGTAAGTACATTGTATCAAAAATTATTATTTAACTTTATGTGCGTGATCTGTCAAAAGTTAAATAAACGATTGGAAAGGGTATAATAGTGGATACATTATGGTACACGTGTGTACTGATGGTGATTACCGCTGAGGCGCCATTGAGACCCGAGCTTAGGCCGTTAGGAACCGAGGACGGTAATCATCAATACACACGTATATCAGACGACGTTTTTCAACACACTTGTGAAGAAAATATTACTTCAAATAACGGAAGATTTAAGGTCTTATTCATAAAAAAACACTAATGTCGACTTTAAGTCATATATTACTATCGTAACTATAAGCCCTTAAAGTTTGCGATAGAAAACTTTATTCATAAACGATCTTCAGAGCCTCTATTGTTAAAGTGGCCAAATACACAGATAACATAAATAATTTGCCAATAACAGTTATTTTCAAGTTATTTTTGTGCTCAGCCTGAAAAAAAGAAAAATAAAAAGGAAATTGTCCATGGTATGGAATGTCAACGATGTCAAATGCTCAGAATATCATCCACTTTTAATTTAAAAAACTAAACAAAATAATGTAATTGCTGCTGGATTACGTAAATATTGTAATTACAACGTAAAAATCGACCAGACTACAAGTGACTCTCTTTCTGTGAGAAAATCGTCAAAAATGTCTATTCATAAACAAGCCTTAAAATATGAATCTTTGAAAAACAAGAAATACAATTTTATTTTTATTTCCAGTTACAACCAGTCTGTGTAAAAAATATCAATTTTAGCGGGAATTTGGCAGCACCCTGACCACCTAAATCAAATAGCTCCACTAACAGAAATTTGTTGGTGAATGGAATCATATCTATGCTACAATATTACTAAAAGGGAGTTCCTGCCCGGAGAAAGTTTTTTAATCACCGATGCGATGAAGCCAAACTAACAAAGAAAAGTTGTATAGTGTGAAGTGGTCGATTAGAAATTACAGTGGAAATGTAAATGTACATATTTGGTAAAAATTATAAGATGTTTTCTGAAGTGTTTACTAGTTTCATTATACATCAGATACAAACATGGACAATTAAGTGTATAAACATATCTCTAAGAAATGTGTCTTTGCTTTGTTATCAAAGATGAATCAAAGAATACATTCATAGTCATGGTTAGTTATGGTTTTTACCTACTCAGTGGTGAAAACCACTGAGCTAAAACGGTAACCTTGCAACTCAAGAGGTACATATTGGAATGTTTAGTTTATTAATTAGCATTTAAATCAGAACAAGAATGTACATTTTAAAATCACACTTATTAAATGAAAATAGTTGTTTCTCATTTATTTGATTTTATTCATAAAACACCAAGTTAAACAAGGAAATGATTGAAATGATTGAAATGATTTTTTTTTATCTTATCACAAGTATTTTAAGAGAAAATCTGTAATAAACTAGTTGACGAGAATATTATTGAATCAGCTGTTTTTACATGAAGCCATATTGGAGTGACAAAATACGTCAAATGTCACCAATTGACATCATGGGAGGGCTTAATGCGGCGTTAAAGATACCCCGCGGCAGCGATAGCGTAAACCGATGCTAAAGCATCTCTTCAGAGCTAATGTGCGTTTATGAATAGCGTTTATGAATAACGTTTTTGAGCAAACGGTTGTTTAGTCCTCTATAGTACACTTTAAGAAGGCGCAAATTTTTTATGAATAAGACCGTTATTCGTTTAAGAAAGTCCGAGTTTTATTTATTACCTCGCAAATATGTTATAAAACGTCGTATGACATACGTGCGCTTTGATAATTACAGCCTCTGCTTTCTTGTAGCCCTCGCCTCCGGCTCGGACTAGCAATATCGCCTCGGCTGTAATTTTCAACTAACCGCACTTATATTATAATGTACTATTAGGCATTGCCGGTAGTTGTGTTACGTTGATGGATCGACTATCAACAGGAGTACTGACATATCTTATCAGTTGTACAAAACAGTTCTAGCGAGAGACTGATAGATTTTTAGTTTGCATTTGATGAGTGACGTGCCAACAAACTCACCACTAAGGATGCACAAGACCGCGCGAAGTGGGCCAAGAAAATAAGAAAGGCGGACCCTGGGACCCCACACACCAGAGTGGCTTCACAACCGGGATAGACCGCACGGATGATGATGATGATGATTTGATGAATGACGTTGGTTAGGGTGATCCGTCAACAAGCTAGAGGTTTTCAGGGGATTAAACTGTCCGTAATTCACCTGCCTGTCTGAAAACAAATAGGTACCTACTCGAAGGCAATGTTGTGTTTCTGCAGGTGAGTAAGGTAGGTAGAGCTTAAAGGGTAGCTATTTTGTGGTAAGCTAGGTAGATTAAGATGCGCAATTGTTACTCTTGCCAAATGCAAAATTGCCCCCCGATTCAGAACAAAGTTATCGATCGAATCGGTTATTTTTTCGTTTTAATTCATCTTTTTACTATTGGGTATGGGTCTGTATTAAGTATTTGATTCACACATACTAAATACCTTTGGCTATTACATATAAAACATTGAATGCTACCGTTACAAATACAAAGGAGGACGGGCGTTCTAGCCTAGGAACCAATAACAACATGGGATATATCGTTGGAAAGGATTTTTTTATGTACTTTTAATTATTGTTATGGCGGGAAGTACCAAATCACCGTGTGGAAAAAGTTAGGGCACAATAAAGCCAAACTGCTTCTCAAAAATATAAGTGTTTATTTTTATGTTTATCATCAATTCTTGTTTTTTTTTTTGTAAAAATAACATAGTGAAGTACCTACCAAAAGAATAAAATCAGTTAAATGCGAGTTGTACTCGCTCATTGAGGGTTCTGTACGTACTTATATATTCCTTTAGCCTTTAATGCCGCTATATTGGCTGTCGGTCCAATCTAGCAGCACTAGTAGCATATGATAAGTGAGAGCGACATATGGAACATCTAAACGTCAATCCTAAACAATTTCTATCAATCAATTGATAAAAATAAACGTAGATATAGATATTCATTATACATGTGACAGATCTAGATTGATAATACTTAAATAGATTATAATTTTAGATTTGACATACCTAATCATCTCGTTCTCACTCATCTTATGCTACAGGTGCTGCTAGATTGGACCGACGGCCAATAAGATGGCATTACTCTTAAAGCTAAAGGAATATAAAGGTACAGAACCCTCAGTCTGCGAGTACAACTCGCACTTAACTGATTTTCTTGTTTTGGTACTTCACTATGTTAGTTTTACAAAAAAAAACAAGAAATTGATGATGAACATAAAAATAAACACTTATAATTTAATTGTGCCATAAGTTTTCTCACACAGTGATTTAAAGTACAAAAAAAACCCTTTGCAATGATATATCTCATGTTATTGGTTCCTAGGCTGGCTTCCATATATTTTTGCCCGTCCTCCTTTACCGAATCGGTGGATAACTTCGTTCTGAATCGGAGGGCTAGTAACTTCACAGGGTGGACACGTTCGAGTTGTGTCATACATAGGCTACACTTACCATCTGGGACGTTCGAAATCGTTTAATGTTAGAAGGAACTAAGCTAATTTGAAGTGTTCTACAAAACAAATACTCACTCTATCTGGTCGCCAGCCTTTGCCCCGGCTAGAACGGAGGTGTAAAGACGAGCCCTGGCTCCATGTAGCCTCATGCCGGCGGGCACGTCCTCCGCGCCGGATCGCGTCTCAGGTATTGGATGGAGAGGGTTCGCACCGTTTACTGCATTAAAATATGTTTAGCCATTAAATTTCAATCTCAAGGCAACGAAGAAGAAGAAGAATATCATCTATTATTTTCAGAAACGTCGCATTATAAAAAATCATAAAGCAACAATAGAAAAAAAAAAGACATGATAAGAAACTAACAGCATGCGGTGCCACGATGTCCAAAAAAAGAGTTGTACCGCGCTCAGCTAATGCTTGTGATTCTCAGCGGACCGTGTGGGGTTTGAGTCAGATTAAAAAAAATACAAACTACCTGAGTGGCGCAAAACAAGCTAAGCCGTTCGCAGAGGTGTAACTGATTAAGTAGGTACTGTTTTGTTTTTACTGGTAAGGGGAGACTGAGCTCAAAGTAGGTATCTTTGTTTCCGTGGTGACTTAGGGCTGAGCTACATTTGGCGGGACCGCATCGCACTTCTCTATGCTTCTATTCTTTTCTATCACTCAGGACTGTCATTTACTAGAGCGAGAAAGAGTACAGAATGCGACCGCACGCAGCGGAACCGACGAGCATAGGAAAGTGCGATGCTAGCATAAACTACCTAACTTACGATAGCAAAAATGTTAACTAAGCGCTCCGTAATGAGTTACCGACTTTATCTTAAAAATGTTCGGAAGAGCATGTACTCGGGATTACCAACCCGCATGTGACATTATTGGCATTCAGCCATAAACCATTAATTATGAAAGTGAAAACAGATGACAATAACTGTACCAAACGGCCTAAGGTTCATTCTGCAAAACTTACCATCTTCTTGCAAAAGCGCTTCATTATTTTTCTGATCACGAGCTCGAATGTTTTCATCTGGTGGGTAGGTTATTCGGTTTTCTGAAAAGATAAAAATAAAGCATTGGTTTATGCTATGCTTTTTCTATCAAAATACATACCTTATATTGATACTGCTCCATACTACAAGTTTTGTTGATTTGTTGTTTGAAATATGATGTGAAAAGCATTAGGAATTTAGGACAAATTTTTATGTTCTTGGGGCGGATGAGATATTCCTTCAAAGGTAGTTAGTCCAAGGAGCATAGAATATACTGTACCTACCGTCTTTGGTAAGTCCACGTAAGGATAAATCAGCAGCATAGCCTCGGAAGATGGTCTCCAGCTCGTCTGGCGAAAGGCGGCGCAGGTACGGAACCCGCTTCAGGTCAGGCCGGTGCAGGCAGCGATATGAGTTGCGGTGCTGCACGTAATCAATACTTTGATTTATTACTTTTTATTTTATTTATCAATGCATACAAAATAACTTTATCAAAATAAAGTCACGTAAAACTGTTTAAGTACAGTTTGTCTGTGGGATCAAATTAACAAAAAAACTCTGAATCATTGATCAACCTTATTGATTTGAATAACAAAGATAATCAATTACAAGACAAATTGATTGACGAGAGTAACCTAATTTTTAATTAAATTTTACTCTTAAGTAATCTTTATTTGTTATTTGGGATTCAAGCCATCGAAAGGTACTCAAGAACCCTGATATTTTACCGACCTCCTTTAGGCTAAAATAATAAAAATGATCGATTTACAAGACCAATGACGTATTATTTTGTAATAAAGACAAATATTATATTTTATTGTACAAACGAACCATAACATCAGCATTACTTGACTTGCGTGGTGTCCCGGGTTCGATTCCCGGGCGGATAAATTCGGGAAAAGATCTGGGTACGATGGGAGACACCCCTGGCTTAATTCCTTGCCTGGTACCTCGTTACACAGGGATTTATCTCTACTTCGAGACCATGACAAGTTTTTGTGTTGTCTGGCGTTTATTTATATTTATTTTATTTATTACATAGTCTTAGATCGTACAATTTATAACACAGAATATCATTACATTCTCAGCAGCGGATCCACTGCGATTAATCAATGACTTTTAACAGGTCATTCAGTTAAGTAGATCTTACACGAATTTTCGCTTCAGGACAAACATTGTTAGGCATTATGACGTGCAATTTATGACGCTTGGGTGCAAGAAAGAGCTTAGAAAAACATTGTCACGGTGCGAATCTCAGCCCTACAGGTAAGTTAGTTTAGTAATAGGTACCTTCACAAGCCCTGGCGGCATCGACACCCTCTCGCAGGCTCGGGACATGCTGAGGCACTGTATCACGCTGTCATGTTTCACCGATATTGCTGACAAACCGCTTCGGACGAGGTCTTCGTTTATCTGCATCAGCAAAACAACTGCACTGTTATTCGTTAATAGAGACTTAACATAAAGTAAGATCTGGGCAATTTTCACAGAGGATGTGGTATGTGTGACCCAGCAGCACAAGAATTGCAGGTAATGTCTGTAGTCTTTTTTTATATTGCCCGTCAAGATGACCTCACTCCACCTGATGGAAAGCGGTCGTGAGGTCCAGATATGAGGTTGACAAGCCCAGTCATTCAAACGAATCACTGGGCTGGCCATCCTCACCTTGAAGGCCTGCAGAAATGCCTTTTCACGCCCCGCTTGAAGAACCCGGGACTATAAGAGGAAGGAAACACATGTTTTGGAAGAGCGTTCCACGTCTGGATAGTACGACAAAGAAACGAGTCACCGAACCTTTTAGTTCGGGCCAACAAATGTCGAATTATGTGTGGATGACGCCGTAGTTCAGCACGCGTGGTACGGGGGTGGAAAGGTGAGGGTGGAATAAGCTGGAATAACTCGTCAGAGCATTCCCCATTGTAGAAGCGATAGAGAACACCTAGCCTGGCGATGTCTCTACGCAATTGGAGAGGCTCAAGGGTCAAAGTTGCCTCTGGGTTTCCAATAATACGGATAGCACGCCGCTGCAACCTGTCAAGAGTTTCGAGTAGGTACATGGCGGAACCATCCCAGAGATGAGAGCAGTATTACACACACGAGCGAACTTGTGTATTATACAAAAGGCAGAGCTGCCCAGGCGTGAAGTATCGTCTCACTCTGTTCAGTATTCCGAGTTTACAGTACGGGATGTAGTTCTAATGACGCTCTCAATGTAGTCCCGCTGGTTTAGGTTGCTACGAACATCCATGCCAAGGATGTTTAGGCTATCCTTAATCGGTAGCGGGGTGCTCTGAAGAGTGGGATGGGAAAGGAACGGCGACGCCTTCGCTGTGATTGCACACACCTGCGTTTTCTTGGCATTAAACTCGACATGATTGCATGCACCCCATTCTGAAATGCGGTCCAACACTCCGCCAAGCTCAACAACAAGACTTCGCCTCTTCTCCTCGATGTCAGTCTGCTTTGCCCCAGGGCGCTCGAAATATCGCGCGTGGACCGTGCTATCATCCGCATAGCAATGAATATTACCAAGAGATAACATGTCATTGATATGCAGTCTGTACAAAAGCACATTCGGTTGGGGCATGTTTTTAACTTTCTGCCTAGAGCCTTAAGTTATGATGACTTTGACATAAATTGTGCCCAGTAGGTACACCTACCGTAAGTTTACACCGATAACAGTCGCTAATGTCAGTATTGACGTTTTCGTATGGGATTTGGGTACAGTGCCTCTAGTGAATAGAAATGGAACCAAAGTGGCATAAAACTTGCTATCTTAGTTTACGTGATGGAACTTATGGTAGAAGTACTCTTGTGCTGTAAATGTAAATACATCAATATACATGTTCCTGAAGCCATAATATATAATTTATTCTAAGATTATGCCTGCGATACTCTTTCAACCAGCTCTTTGTGATGGCCAAACAAATCCCAAAGAACGTTCGTATTAAATGATTCAAAACTTCAAGATACTCTTTACCTCGCACGCTTCTTGCTAGTCTCGAATTTATACGACGTTATCAAGTCACGCCTAAGTTCTCAACAACTTGTTTAAACAGCAACAGCGTTTTCAGGCGAATGAGAAATTTAATACAGCAAAGTTCAAACACCGTCAACCTTATAATTAAAGTCAAAATGGTGGAATTAGCCCGGGTTAAGTACAGTACAGTCAGAGACAGTCGCAGTAACGTACTGATGAATAAAGATGGCGAAATAAAGCGAATGGAAATTAGATGATCTGTCTATGAAAAGACATTTACTTCGAGACGGAGAGATTGTGAGATTTAAATCTCTTTTAAGGTGGTATAAACGTTTCACCTTCTGGTGAATACAGCTCTTATTCCGTTAAATTGTTCAACTCTTCTATTACGAATAGGCATGTTGCTTTATTGTTGTAATCCGTTTGAAATGTTTTTTTAATTATATTACACTATTACAGGATTCATATCTTAGGAATTTCTATAACCCTCGTAATAGGAACCATATCGGGCGATGAAGGTGCGAGTATTATTATTATTATTATTATTATTTTTTGCGCCAGACAACACACCTCTTGTAATGGTCTCGAAGTAGGGATTATTATATCCCTGTGTTACGAGGTACCACACAAGGAAATAAGCTAGGGGCGTCTCCTAGCACACCCAGACCCGAGTCAATTCAGAAAAGATCGTTTCCTGAATTGACCCGACCGGGAATCGAACCCGGGACACTACGGAAGTCGAGGCGAGAAACCGTGCTACAGCACACTACGCCAATCGTGTCGTCAAATATTAACACGGTAACCAAACCGAACCGATTGAAGTCAGCTTTTTTTAATAGGTACTTACATTTAAAAAAAATACATGTTATCTATTCAATGACCAGCCCCCCGATTCAGAACAAAGTCATCGACCATTTACTTTTTTTTTTTCCTTTTCCAAGGTGGGTAGTTATTATGTAACTTAGTTTGTAAAAACTTAAGGCCTTTGAATTTCACATATAAAAATATTGACTGCTACCGTTAATCGGATCATTTACTATAATTAAAACAAATTTACCGAATCGGTCGTTAACTTCGTTCTGAATCGGGGGGAAGGAACGCTTTTTTAATTATTTTCACGATATTTATTAAGTTTCATGGTCACTCAACATATTGAATGATGAGATTGAAACCCAAAATTTCAAAGAAAAAGTTATGTTCCCGTCCAACCGAAAGGGCATTGGTCACATCGGTCACGGCTATTCAACAAGACTAACATTAACATAGGGACACGATGTCAACGCATGAAGGGTCCAGATTTAATCAGCGTCCGTTTTCAATAAACCGGGGTCGGACAAAAACTTACCCGCATGCCATCGATCAACACGAGGGACCGCCCCGAGTAATGTTGTGGAGTAAACAACATTTTTTCAAGGATAGTTTAGGAATTATGTCAAGTGAAAAAAAATGTTTTAAACAAAACAAAATGTATAAAAATCTGATAACAACACGCTATTTGATTATTTTTTTGTTAAGGTGTTATCGTAAGACCTTTTAAAAATAGAAACATCGATAAAAATGTATTTGGAAAGCATCAAATATTTTACAAACTGCCGCTAGCAAGTGACGTCATTTGATATCGATTTATTTGCGTTCTCCAAAACTTTTGTTCGGCAGCTATATCAAATTTTGCGATTATGAATATGCTTTCTTAACAGAAGTTGCTATAAATTGTGTAGATCGAATGGTATACCTAGTTTATTTTATTTACTTTACACTTTAAAAAATTGATACCCAAGTTTGAAGGGCTGTAAAATGAATTGTACTTAAAACCAACTGAAATTTTTCATATGGTCCTTTTTTAATGTATTATTTGATCACATAAAATTATTTTTAGAAGCCGAACGTTGTCAAATACCGTATACAGTCGAGAGCATGAAAGGAGGGGAAAGGTAATCGATACGACAATCTCAAAAAATTGGCTACCATGTTCACTTTCGTGAACCCCCCTGCTTCTATAAGCCTCTTATTTCTAATGTTAAGGACGCCTATACGTTCTGTAAGAAAAACCACGGTCTTGCGGTTCATTTATTGGGTTATTTGGCACTAATAAAAGCAAGTTTTAAATTTTAAGGGGTTATTAGATCCTTTGTCTACAGTTCATGGGAATAAAAAAATAAAAAAATGCTATGCCCTCTTCTCTGTGATTGATTTACCAAAAGCATTTTTGCGTAAACGGCTAAAATACTGTCAGTTTCGGTAAGTTAATCTGGTTAATTATATAATTTGAAGAATCAATAAAAATATTTATGGACGGCCTACATAGTCTATTTTAATTTGTGTTTGCAAAATATTACAAAAAAGGCCTTAAAAGTCGTGAAAAAAATAAAATAATTATGGTCAAAAACTCAATTTATATTAGCCTTATTACAATGGAACGAGGGTCAAAATCGCTCGCTGTATTAGGTTTGCGTTTTCGAACACCTATCTCAGTCTGCGCCGGAGCGCCTTCGAGGTTGGACGTGCGTCGCTCTGTCTGGACTTTGTTCACGATCGACTCTATCTATTCGGATACAAAATATTCCTCAAAAGAGCATTTGATACTTGCGAAAAATAAGGTAGGTATAAGCAATACAAGTAACTAGTAAAGTACATTATAGTCAAGAGATATCTATTTCATATTTTGACTTGGCTGACCTGCTCATTTTGTTGGTTTTCGTGAGTCCTGGCTGCCCTGATGACGGACTCCGAAGACACCCCACGGAATTCGGAAACTGCCAGAGTTAGGTATCCCGAGTTTGGGCTCGTTTTGTAGGTCTTTGTGAGTACTTACATGCTGGATGACTTGGCTGACCTGATGAAAGACTCCGGAGACACCCCATGGAACTCGTAAACTGTCAAACTAGGTATCCCGCGTTTGGGCTCGTTTTGTAGGTCTTATGCTGGATGACTTGGCTGACCTGATGATGGACTCCGGAGACAGGCCATGGAACTCCGAAACTATCAGAAGTAGGTATGCCGAGTTTGGGCTCATTTTGTTAGTATTCGTTAGTACTTACATGCTGAATGATTTGGCTGACCTTATAATGAACTCCGGAGACGCCCCACTGAACTCCGAACCTGTCAGAGGTAGGCAAGAAAAGAAAGAATTTTTTTTTATTTACCCCCTCAAATACAAACAATGAAACGGTAAAGCTAAACAATAGACAAGTAGGCGACACAAAAAAGGTTTTTACAAAATAGTAATAGGTTAATCAGGCCACTGCTTCAGCATGTGTCTCTGCAGCACAAAACCGAAGCTGGTATTCTGGCAGGGCCTGTCGTCATTCGTGATTTATGTATGGGTAAGTGTATGCGATAAGTTAAGTGGAAAAAGCATGAATTGCGAGTGTAATAGTGTCGTAATATAACGTAAGCAAGTGAAGCGTGCGTGCCTAAAGCTGCAAATAAGTAATAAATTAAAAAATAAAATATCTATGGTATGACAGCCGAATGACTTTGCTGTGGCTGTGACATGGATTTAGGAATACTTAACAGGATTGATAACTCTGAAAAAGTGTATTAACAAAAATGAACTGTATTGTTTGCTTTTAAAGTATATTTTTGATTATGCCTTTTACAGAAGCTAAACCGAGCCGACTTACACAGCATTATCAGATGCCGTGTGTCTCGCTCTTTCATCTTGTCAGACCTAAAAAAATATTGTTGATTGAAAATTTAGACTTAGTAATCTTTGTTGAAACACTTGTTTTTAAATGGCATTGCAATCAATTTAAGTCACTGTATATGTATCACGTTATTTATTTTGATATTATACAAATAAAATATTAGCTTTTATCAAATCTATATTTTGCTTATTTTCTACTGGTAACTCTTAAAAAGGTCATAGTGAGTGATAGATTGGACAGTTTGTATTCGATAATTATCAATTTTACGAGATTACTTTCTAACGTTTAAAATGGTTAAAAAAGTGTTGCGTTTAAGCTTGCCCCAGTGAATCATATGGTGGTAGCAAGATTTATTTTCACAGGCAAGCTAAAAATAACATAATCATAAATCTAACAACTATGTTGTCCATGAATTCTTGCATTGTGAGGACGAGGAAGGTCTTACTGGCTCACCTTCGGATTATGGGCCCACGATTTTCGAGTTGAGATGTTTACCATTAGAAAGATAATATTTTTTTACACATATTCACTAAATATTAGATCTCGGAAACTTGTACTTTTTTTATAATCACTGATTGAAAATCGTAATAATTTTCTTCGATTTTTGTTGTTTTGCGAGTTTGCGACTGAAATTTAAGATTTCATGTGTTTGGCGTTTTGATACGTGTTGGTGTCATCGCGTTGTGGTGTTTTTAAAGCAGTATTTAAATACTTCTACAGTTTTATTTAAGGCCAGCGTATTCGGATTGAGAAGGAACCTCCTCCTTTTATGAAGTCGGTTAAAAATTATTTGCACTGTATAAATTGCTGTCAGCCAATAATAAAAAATGTTTTTTTGTGTATTGTTTGTATTATACATTTCGTAATCAACCCATACATCCCTTAGTAATCGTCTATTGCTAAAAATTTGAAAAGTTCAATATCAATGTGTTTATATGGACTACCAAGCAGTAGATACCTACATACATACATAGTATAAAAACTTGATTTTTGGCTTTAAATCAACCAAATAACTGAAACCAATAATAAATATACGTTTTCCTGTGAAATTAATCAAAAAAAGATGAAACGTGCGATGTCCCACATAGCAAAGATCTTTTAGTCACCCTATTTAAAAGAGACATACATACCTAACTCTGACAGTTTCCGAGTTCCATGGGGTGTCTCCGGGGTCCATCATCAGGTCAGCCAAGTCATCCAACATGTAAGTACTCACAAAGACCTACAAAACGAGCTCAAACTCGGGACACTTACCTCTGACAGTTTCGGAGTTCCAAGGGGTTTCTCCGGAGTCCATCATCAGGTCAGCCAAGTCATCCAGCATGTAAGTACTCACAAAGACCTATAAAACGAGCCCAAACCCGCGACACTTACCTCTGACAGTTTCGGAGTTCCACGGGGTGTCTCCGGAGTCCATCATCAGGTCAGCCAAGTCATCCAGCATGTACTCGTAAGTACTCACAAAGACTTACAAAAGAAGCCCAAACTCGGGACACTTACCTCTGACAGTTTTGGATTACCATGTGGTGTCTCCGGAGTCCATCATCCGGTCAGTCAAGTCATCGAGCATTTAAGAACTCACAAAGACCTTAACTAAGAGCCCCATCTTTGGAAACCTACCTCTAACAGTTTCAAAGTTCCATGGGGTGTCTCCGGAGTCCATCATCAGGTCAGCCATGACACACAGAGATTTCCAATATTGTGTCTATTAACCAATGTACAAGTTGGTTGGTAAGTACTTTATAATACAAATATTTAATTTTTTATTTTATAAACAAGCTAATAAAAATAAATTGTATGATTTGTCTGCTATAATTACAACAAATATCAAGATTTTAATTACGTCTGTTTTTTTGCCCTAACGACAGTTTCACTGTGTGTGTGAGCCGCGCGTGTGTGCGTTAGGCTTCTTTTTGACAGAAATCGAAACGTCTGAAACGTATAGGCGTCCTTAAAATCAATGAAGTATAATATACTCAAATCTTTTAATTTTTGAGCGTACCTGCAGTTCCTTCCCTTCGCAGCAAGGCACGAGAGGTGGCAGTTCTTCCTTGAGCTTATGAGCAGACCCCAAGACCGCCATATTGTCCCCGCTAGCCACCGGGTTCATCAGCCTCAGGGAAGTACTAGAAGACCTCTTCTCCTTCACCTCGAAGGTCCCCGAGGATCCATCCTGGATGCACTAAATAGGAGAAATCTATAAGTATAAATGTTAATAGATTTTACCATGATGGCCTGTGATGCAATCCTGATAGTGTTCTTTTGATTATGATTCGGAGGTGGTAGCCAAGTTTTGTCGCTAATTTACAATACCAAGATACTGTCAGTATCTAATCAGTATGTTATATCATATAGAAAAATAAAAACTTTACGAATTTAACTCGCGGTTTTTATATTTTTACATTTTCTAACACCTGTCATCCCGCGACCACGCACGACTACTGATGCCTTGATTGATTATTTTACTCAGATCTCTTATCGTCATTCACAGCCAGAAAATGTACACTGTTCTTATAAATCCACAGGCAATCCGTTTTGTAGGGCTATTCTGAAAACTCCTTTCGAACCTCAACTAGTGAACCCGCGGTGAGATTAAAACTTCGCATCGTGTTAAACTGGATAACGACTAAATGTCGCCTTTCTGATCATCTTCGGCTCCAGCTGGATCATAAATGTCAAGTTGGCAATTCACTCGTAACATTCACGTAAATCAAAAGAGCAAACAATTGCTTCAGAGATGCTTATTTGCTTGATGCTGGCGGTCGTATTCCCGTATTTACTCAGTTGCCTCAACTGCCGGCACGTGTTGGCAGTTGCATGAGGGGAACATAACTTGCGTTACTTGCCTAAATTCAATCTACGCGACGTTAGCACCATTGTCCACGGAGGCGTAATGGCTAGCCCGTGTCTGTCATCTTAATACGCTTGCTATACGGACGCTTGCGGTGTTGTACCTAGATCACACGAGTTAATGAACGGAATAGATACACAGCTAGAATCACCGCGACGCGACAGGTTCACTCAGTACAACGCGTGTGTGCGTGAGCCCTTTTTGGCGTCAGGAAATGCATTTAGACATTTCCAGGGCCTTGGGTTCGGGTTCATCTGGGATATTATGTTGGACATGGAACTCCAGGGAAAACAGAGACCCCATCCCGCTAAAACCTTACGGTGGTTGTCCTCGGCGTGAAATGGAAGGGACCCGCGAGACCCCGAAACGGGATGCTACTCGGGAGTGCGTAAGCCCTAGCTATCCACAGGCCGAGCTGGTATAAACCGGCTTCTCTCCGTAAACGACGAGGCCGCCAGTACTCGTGCGCACGTGTACTCGTATTTGTCAAAGTGCATCTTTTCATCTGTTCCATTTACGAGTATTTACTTAGGCAGCTTGCGTGTCTTTTATTACTAATCGTTGGCCAAAATACGTTGAATCTTATAAATTCTAGCCTGTGTTAATCTGATTTAGTTTCATCTAAATCCGTTAATAGTTTTGCGTGAAAGAGTAACAAACACACATACATACTCACAAGCTTTCGCATCTAACACATCAGTAAGATTAGGTAACAAGTAGGTACATAAGATGTGCCTAGCTTAGATACTAAACTTCGTTGATGGAGCGGCAGCGTATAAGCTAAGCGCATTATGATTATGACACATACTTGGGGAAAGTGATAAGTGACGCTTATTCAGTAGATATTGTAGGTACCTTCACGCCAACGTTCATATTCATAGCCATGTCCTTCACAGCGACCGGGATCATGTTTTGTTCATGGATTAGCTTCATTCCTGTAAATTTTTGGATCAGTTTTGATTTTATTTTAATGTATTGAGAGTTGTTACATTTTTACTGGAATATTTGACACTGACACTGGTACTTTTCGATTTTTGAAAGTTACGTTTAATCGTTTGGCTTATAACTTTTTAAAAAGGTACATATATTTTATTTTCTTTCTGATAATAATCTATCATATCATAAGCCTGGGTTTGCGATAGCCAATCCAGTTAGCAAGCATGGAGAATAAGCCAATTTCCATTATAGGCCTTAGTCCAGCAGTGGGGAAGTTACCTAGCATACTTACATCGTTTACTCTACTTTTACATTTCGAGGTTACACCACGTTATACGTTGGTAACTATTAGGTAGCCTGCGGTTATACTGTGAAACTAGGAAAATACAAATAAGGTTTGGTCAATCCTAATAAATAGATAAATTACAGCTTATATACACTATAAAAATGACCTATCGAATCATCTATAGTGTTCACCCTTAACGAAGCCAGCTCCTACGCACTCAGACCATTAAATCAAGTCACAAAAAAATATATTGATGGGAAACGAATTTATTTTTAGGTGTCAATTTTAAACCTAAAAACGAACTACGCAATCTACCTAACGCGTGCAACAGACCGCTCCCGCGCTTCAGTGCGTGACTGATTTACTCATAATATAATCGAGGGGTATGCACGATGTACATTGCGAGTTGAACGTTTTGAAGCAATTGATTGAACAATGATGTTTCTTAGGAAAAAAATAAGTATTAATGAATAGTTTGGTTTCATCAAAATCTTGTGATTTTTTTTTGTTTTTGATCCTCACTATTTTGATAACTATGGAGTTCCCAGGTATGTAGGTAGGTTTCGGATTCGTTATGGGTCTTTTTACACCCTTTAAATGAGAGGTAAATAACGTAATCTATCAAACAACCCCCATAGCAATATCTAATGGCACTACCGCTGGTATAAAAACTGTAAAAATATACATAAAATGTATTTTTTTCATTTTAAACGTATTTGCGAATTTTACTCATAATCTTTATCTGTGTAGTGGGAGCGTCTTTTGTTTTCAATAAGATGTAAGTAACGATGTCCTGAAATTAATAAATGTTTTCTATATAAATCAATAATAAATCTGATTGACCACGTTTTATACTTAAGCGTTAGGTATTTTAAACCAGCTTTCCACCCACAGCTTCGCTCGCGTTATCGTTATACACTCAGCTACATGGTCTAGGGATATTTCAATTAAACCTAAATAACTGAAATTCTAATAACTTTTTGTTAAGACACCTACACATTAAAATAAACCTTGTTTGAAAGCCTATCCAATTTGATAAATATACTTTTAGATAAAGTTAAATTTAAAAAAGACTTCGAAAAAGAGGAAAAACTCAGGCAAAATTTCAATCTTAACTTTATTTTTGAAACATCAAAACCTAAACAAAACAACTATTTTTTTTATAAAAATTGTTGAAAACTTAAAATTAATAATCCGTGGATCCACCTACGACTCTCCTGACACATCTGCAGCGGTTCTGCATACTCAAAACAAGGGTGTCAATATCCTGTTGTGGAGTACTGTCCCAAGTCCTGCTAAGATGCAAGAAAAGCTGGTTTTCATGCACAATATCTTCAGGGAAATTCCTAATAGCTCTGAAGCATATCCCAGGCATGCTCAATAGGATTTAAGTCAGGGGATTGTGCAGGCCAGTCTAAAGCTCGGATGTCATGCTGTTGTAACCAACTTGTAACGATACGCGCCCGTATGTGGACGGGCATTGTCGTGCATTAGCTAGAAAATTTTGTCCCATTTGCTGTCTGTGGGGAAAGATTACAGGCTCTGGCACCTCATCTCGGTATTTTAGAGCAGTCATATTGCCTTGTATCTAAACGAGGTCCGTTATACCGCCGAGACGAATTCCTGCCCAAACCATAATCGTGCCACCTTGATATGCATGAACTTGTTGTGGGTGCTGCAGTCCATTCCAACGTCCAGGTTCTCTCCAAACGCGTACTCTTCGCGATTGAGGATGAAATCCAAACCTGGATTCATCAGTGAAAAGCACAAGTGACCATTGAGAATGGTTCCACTTTTCGTGTGCAAATAGCCCATTGTAATCTCTTCCTCGATTGCCTCTCCTTAGCGCTGGTACCCGAAATGGCCTACGAGCGCGTAGGTTGACTTCATGCAGTCGTCTCCTAAAAGTTTGACCGCTTACCAGCAAACCATACTCTCTCTGTAGCCTTTGAACCAATTGCATCGCCGTTACATTTGGTTGACTTCGTTCAGCATTTACTATGAATCGGTCCTGTACATGTGTTGTAATACGTTGAAGTCCTCGGTGCCGTTCCACCACTTCCTCCGTGACACGATAACGTGACCAAAGCTTGGATATAACGCTCTGACTGGTCCTCATGGCTTCAGAAACCGCATTTTGGGTAGCGCCAGCTTGAATCATGCCCACTGCTCTTAACATTTCGTTCCTGGTCAAGTGTCTACGTGGCATGATTAAATGAACACCGAAGATGCGTTTGACAAAGATTTATAGAAATTTATGGGGTTTTAATCAAGTTAAAAGTTCGAGAAAGATTTACTTCTTTGGAAGAAATTCAATGAATGCGAATTTCATCTTAAAACAAAACCTTTTATATTTTATATACAAATTTGAATTTAAAAGAGAAACTTAATAATGTTTTTATAATCTGTCATTGATAGTTTTTTTGTAAGGCTAGTACTTTTTAAGTTATTTAAAAAAGTTTTATATATCCCTAGACCATGTTGTTATGTGTATATCATGGCCAAATTACACAAAATCTCCATTAATTGTAGCCTGTGTGTTATTCTCATGTATAAGCTGTATAACTGTAAAGTTTCATCTGAATCGAATCATTAGTTTTTACGTGAAAGAGTAACAAACATATATTCATACATACATCCTCACAGTCTTTCGCATTTATAATATTAGTAGGTAAGATTATTAGGAATTAAGATAGTAAGATCTAGTCAATTCCAACAGCTCAAATCAAACTCTTCTGAATTAATTAATCAATTAGCAAAGGATTTGAGAGATGAATAAAACCAAGGCCATTTGAGTCTGGAAAAGGCGAGGAAAAAGAAAAACCGGGAATAAAGCTCGTGTTGAATTGGCCTCGTTAGTCATTGTGATCTGAAAAAACAACACGAACACTAAAACTTTTCATGGATACCAACATACCAACAAAAACTTGACAGGCCAATATACTACTGCAATTTGTTTTCTTAACATGTGGTCCCTAACAAATGAAACCATCCAGGGGTGGGCCCCAGGGTCCATACGCACATCCATCGGCTTTCTTTGCAAGCATTTGTTATACAATTATGGAACTCTTCTCTGCTCTATAGGTTCACCAAGAATACTAAAAAAATTTTTACTCTGGTTTGTCTGTCTACCGTTAATTCAAAAAGTAACTACTCTATACTTATGCTCAAACTTAGAATTGAATTATAATATTCTTGCAGAATGACAGAACTAATATGACTATGCCTTGTCCAATTCAGGATGATAATTTTAACAGTTCACGCCTATGAAGTATTGCATTTTTTTTTGGTAAAGTGTACTTCGTACTTTATTGACGGGTACCGCCCACTTAGTGAAGTGCCTTGCAAACGAATAACAAAAAATAATAGAAAATCAGTTGTGAAACAAAATTAATCTTACATATAAACTTTGTGAATATCTTTTTTGAACAAGAATCGATAATAAACTCAAGAGACAGTTCATCTATTGATGTTGACGATGATGATTATGAAAGTGATTTATGGTGTGCACCATTATATTAGTAATAAATAACTTAACATCCTAATACCTACCTTATTTAATTCACTTGAGGGCTTATATAGTCGTAATATATTTATTCAATTACATATCACTTTATTGTACATTCAAATAAACTGACGATTACAAGTTATATGAAATAATCATTCGATAATCGAATCAATTCACTAACGATCAGAAACTACCCCATCCCTATTGTGAGCTGTCAAAATTATCATCCTAAATTGGACAAACTATAGTAGTGACCACAAGCGCAGAGTCTCAGCGCAGGATCTTACCTACCCACCTACCTGTTTACCTAATTTTCCTGAACTTAGTTCTGAAAACTGCCAATAGTCTACCTATAGTGTATCAGTCGATAACGATACAATACCGAACCCAGATCACGTCCCACCACTCGAACAAATTACACCCTTTAGCGAAGGGCTGGGGCCCGCTGGGGGTGAACGATCAAAAACTAAGCAGGCTGCCTTTTCTTAAAAAAATATAAGGAGTTAATAATATACCGCACCAAGGAGTTGGGAAAGAAATAACAACTGAGTTCCATGATACTTTTATTGATATTTTTGGGTTTTACAAATTAATTATAGAAAAAGCACTTTCAATATAAGATTGCGTATCCAATTTTAATGTAAAATATAAACAAAAATAATTAATAGATGCAAGTGTACCAATTAGGCAATGATATACCTATGTAATCTCATAAATATTATCGGTAAGAAATACACAAAATGATATTGTATGTTGTCTCTAAGTTATTTGATTATAAAATCAAAAAAGGCAAATGTATCAGATAAATAATTTCATACCTACTCAAAAAAGTATTTGTACCTTATCAAAGCATACACTGTTGCTTGAACGAGCTCATGCTCAACTGCACCAAACTTGGGTATCACGCCTAAGAAAGATGACATTTAGGTCATAGCACACTATCCTAGCACCGCTCCAACCCGGCAATTAACTTGCCATTTAAATTAGAGCATTGAATTGTGTGAACTATGATATATTTTACAATGTTAATATGAAAAATAGGGCGACAAGCGGTCAGCGCGCTGTGACCTTTAGACTGTCATTTGCGTTTACCTTAAACAGGCTTAGGTTAGGTAGGCATTTTCTTTAAATTGTTATAACGAAGAACTTAATGGTGATCCATATTTAAGTGATTTACCATTTACAGCAAATTGTTAGTAAAAAGTTAAAAAACGACTTCAACTTTTGAATAGTTAGCATCAAGATTCGAAGAACTCCGTGACTCCCGTTTCTATTTGGGTCCGGCCTCAGCGGCCTCCTGCGTGCTGGCTTCCTCCTTCAAGTCTCCAGGCACGTAAAAGTCCTTCTTCTCAGTTTCATCCCATACTGATTGCCCACTGCCTTTCTGCAATTAAAAAAAAAATTAAATGCAAATATTAAAAAAAAATAGTTAATTTAAATTATCCACTGATGTATAATTTTTCTGTCAAGTTAAAGTCTACAGAATTTTACTTAAGACAAATCAGTTTTAACTTTTAACTGCCGTGAAACGAGACTCCATGGACAAACGTACCCTATGACTACTGCTAACGGCACGACACGATTGGCACGGTTAATCGCCTGTAATTGTTTAGTGTCCCGGGTTCGATTCCCGGTCGGGTCATTTTAGGAAATTATCTTTTCCACAAAAGGACTGGGTGTGCTGGGAGACGCCCCTGGCTTAAATCCCTACCTGGTACTTGGATTTAATATCGTTAATAAGGATTAAATATCCATGCAAGTAATGAATAAATAAATATGTAAATATGCGCCAGACAACACACCTCTTATAATGGTGTCGTGTAATACAAGGATATTTAACCCTTCCTTCGAGATCATGACAAGTGGTATGTCTGAAGCACTGGCGCATGAGTTCTTAGCCCCCCTGCTGAGTACCAAGTTCTCTCACCCGCTTCATCTTCTCCTGCTTCATCTCCGTGAGCAGCGAGCGCAGGATGCGGTGCGCGAGGAACTCGCCGGTGCGGCGCACGTCGGCGCACTCGCCGTGCACACGGTTGTCCACCACGGCGGACGCCAGCCCTTCCACCGCCTCGCCCCATTCCACTGTTTCATATTTACAAATTTTATAACATTATTAACTTTCAAAGTGATCTCTCAGTTAAATTTGCCTCTAGCGCCGGACACGTCTATACTAATATTACACAGAGGTTAGATTTGTTTGTTTGTTTGTATTGAATAGGCTCCGAAAATACTTGATAGATTTTAAAAACTCTTTCACCAATATAAAGCTACATTATCAGGCAGTGATATAGGCTATATTTTTCTTATTTAGGCTATATTTTGACGGGAAGACAGTCTACGCGGGCGCAGCCGCTAACGGACGGCTTACCTACTAATATTATAAAGAGGACAGATTTGTTTGTTTTTTTGTTAGTATTGAATGAGCTCATCATTCAATACTAACAATCAGGTCAGGGATGCTAATCCTTACTACCTTTCCGGTAGTTATGGCAAGGTATACGGGTATGCGACCCCGGCCTCCCGAGCTTTTACTGTCTCACCCCAATCCTTTCGAGACATTAATATCCTTTGTTTCCCACTTCCTACCCCGGTCTTTATGTCCTTTCTCAGTTACCAATCCCCTTCCTTTTCCTAACTATCCTATCCCTTCCGCCAATCCAAGGCCTGCCGTACCGATGGATGCGTGGCTAGGGGCAAGCCTAGTCACAAGCGGCCAAACTGCCCTGGGACCAGGCGAACCCAGATCAAGGCTAGCCTTATCCTGGCATGCGGGGCTCTGCTGGGACCGACAAATTATTTCCCTTGCTACTCGTGGGAACGCAATGAATCGTAACAAACCAATTCATGATGGCGGCGGTGTGGTTCGCAACCCATCACGTCTCGTTTCACACGGGAGCGAAAAGCGGCCCACGGAGAGCCGCTTCGCTACGTTGAATGTGAGAGGAGGAATGAGTGATAAAATAGATGAGGTATGTCAGTTGATGGGTGAAAGGCATATTGATGTTCTGTGTGTGAATGAGACTAAGCGGAAGGGGTGTGTGAATGAGACTAAGCGGAAGGGGTGTGACATCTCGATCCATGAACCCTACACGGCGTACTGGTCTGGCGTGCCAGCCAATAACCGAGGTTGTCAAGGGGTAGGCCTTATTTTCTCCGCGCGAATGACTGAATGTGTAAGTGAGTATGAGTGCGTCAGCCCGAGACTTCTCTGGGTACGGCTAAAAGTTGGACTGACTCGAATTTTTATCCTTGGTGTATATGCACCGACAGATAAGAGTGCTAGTCGGTGTTCAAAAGCCCAAAAAGAAGTAGAGGAGTTTTGGGAGAGTATGAGAGAAACCCTACGCAAATGCAAGCAGAATGAACGAGTAATTATGTTAGGTGACTTCAATGGGTGGGTAGGTAGAAAACGAGAAGGATATGAAAGGGTTCTTGGCTTGTATGGTGACGATAGAGTGAATGAGAATGGGAAAAGTTTGTTAGAGATCTGCGTGGAGTGCAATCTATGTGTAACAAATACAATGTTTGAACACAAAAAGATTCACATGTATACAAGGGAAGAGGGTGTGTCGAGAAGTATGATTGACTTTGTGATAGTGGACGAACGACTGAGAAGGAATATTGTGGACACCCGAGCATACCGCGGGGCTGGTGTCGACACAGACCACTTCCTGGTGTTAACCCGAATAAGTGGTCTCTTCAATAGGTGGCGACACAGAGCTCCGGTGGGTACAGGTATTCTGGAACGAGTGAAAGTGGAGAAATTGCAAGAAAGGGATGTTGAAGACGAATATGTGAATGAGTTGCGTAAGAAGTTTGAAGATTCAGAAGAGGTGTGCGAGATTGAGGGGCTATGGGAGACTTTTAAGGAAGGATTAGTAAGTGTGGCTGTAAATATATGTGGAACTACAAGGAGAAGGAAAGGAAGCAAGAAGAAGAATGTATGGATGGACAAAAGTGTGCAGACAGCTGTAAATGAAAAGAAGAAAGCATGGGTAGACTGGTTAGCAATAAAAGCTAGTCAAAGAGTACACGAGGCAACGGATGGTGATGTGATGGAAGCTGAAACAAAATATAAAAGGTTGAAAGGTATAGTAAAGGAGGTAGTAAATAAAAAGAAAGAAGAACAAAAGGACGAATTTGACAGGAAGCTTACTGAAGACTTCCAGTCAAACATAAAGTTTTTCTGGAAGTCCGTACGAACTGCTAGGGGAGCATCTACAACATCAGATCTAGCAAAAATCAGAGGCAAGGATGGAAGTAGTTTGAAAGGTGAAGAATGTGTTTTAAGAAGATGGAAGGAGTATTTTGAAAGTTTGTTTGAAAGAGATGATGCATTGGCAGAAACAGCTGATGTCGTAATGGAAGTGAATGAAGAGGATAACCAGATTAGCATGGATGAGATTATGATAGCGATGAAAAGTATGAGAGCTGGTAAGGCTGCAGGGTACGATAGAGTGTCTGTCGAGATGCTGAAGGCAGGGCGAGGCATAGCGGCTAGTCAGTTGTACCGCCTTTTCAATATGTGTTGGAGGACCGGCCGAGTCCCGGGAGACTGGTGCAAAGCCGTGATCGTGCCGTTGTTCAAAGGGAAAGGGTCACAACAGGACTGCAAAAATTACCGCGGAATTAGCCTGCTCAGCGTTGTCGGCAAATTGTATGCAAAAGTGCTGATTAATAGGGTAGTGAATGAAACTGAGCACAAGATATGGGATGCACAAGCGGGATTCAGAAGGGGAATGGGATGTACGGATCAGGTTTTTTCCTTACGGTGCATAGCTGAGAAGTTTTTGGCCAAAAGTCAAAAAGTCTATTGCATATTCGTGGATCTGGAAAAAGCCTATGATCGAGTGAGGAGGAATGAATTGTGGTCGACATTATCTGCGTATGGAGTGAGCAGTTGCCTGATACGAGCGCTGAAATCTCTCTACGAGGGTTCCAGTGCTTGTGTCAGAGTAGACGGGATGTACACTGACTGGTTTGATATCCATAAGGGTGTTAGACAGGGCTGTGTAGCGTCACCGTGGCTGTTCAACCTATTCATGGATAATTGTTTGACGGGTTTGAAAGATAGGAATTATGGTTTGAGAATGGATGGGTTACTCGTGAAATGTCTTCTCTACGCCGATGATCAGGTAATACTTGCATCGTCGGCCGACGAGTTACAGGATATGGTAACGGCAATGAATGCGTCACTGGAAGAGAGAGGTATGAAAGTGAATGTGAGTAAAACCAAGACAATGGTGTTTGAAAGAGATGATAGTGTGACAGAATGTAAGATTTTTATTGGGGGTGAAAAGGTAGAGCAAGTGAAAGAATTTGTGTATCTGGGTACTATGTTTACGAGAAATGGAAGATATGAGGGTGACATTGAAAGGAGAGTGAATACAGGTAATAGAGTGAACGGGGCGCTGCATGCCTTTATGGGCAGTCACAGAGTGTCGGAGAAAGCCCGACTGGCAGTTCACGGGGGCGTGCTGGTACCGACATTAATGTATGGTAGTGAAAGTTGGGTATGGCAGAAGAAGGATGAAAGTAAAATAAATGCAGTGCAAATGAGAGCATTAAGAAGCATGGCTGGGGTAAAACTGAGTGATAGAATTAGAAACTGTGTAATAAGAGAACGATGTGGTGTGAAAGAAGACGTGGTTACTAAAATTGAGATGGGAATGCTGAGGTGGTTTGGTCATATGGAAAGAATGGATGAAAGGCGATTAACGAAACGGATTTATGAGGCAAGGGTAAATGGGACTGTTGGAAGGGGAAGACCCAGAAGAACGTTTCTTGACCAAGTTCAAGATGTTCTCAGAAAGGGTCGGGTCGAGAGTACCTTTAACCGACGAGCATGTATGAAAGGACTCATGAGAGTAGAAGAAGCGCAAGATGTATGTCAGGATCGTAGCAAGTGGAAAGAAGTGGTCTCTGCCTACCCCGTTGGGAAAGAGGCGTGATGGTATGTATGTATGTATGAATGAGCTCTAAAACAACTAAACCGATTAAAAAAATATTTCAACAATATGAAGCTACATACCAGGGAGTGACATAGGCTGTATTGTTTTTTCAATTAGGCTGTATTTTGACGGGAAAGACAGTCTACACGGGCGAAGCCGCTGACGGACTGCAAGTAGGTATTTAATAAATTTTCTGGGGGGATAAAGATTACTTCGAAGACTAGTTGCTTATTTGCAACTGCGGCGCCAGAGGCACGAAAATGGTAAGTTGCATTTATACAACTCCGGCGGTTAAGGTTTAAAGAATTTATTTCACATAAAAACATACAGTTTACTTAAAATGAGATACAAAGGCGCTAGTTGAAAAATCCCAAGGTGCTTACAATATATTCTTTGAGTTTAGTCTTAAACATTATTAAACAAGGTCTTAAAAAAATAGGTTAACAGCTCCATGTAAGAAGCAAGGCCTTGTTTGGTCATAAAGAACTTCTGACAGCTCACCCTCAGCTGACCACATAACAGCTTCCCGTTGAGCTCTAGCTACTCACCGCTGGCCTGGCGGATTCGGCCGATAATTTATCGTTAAACAAGCCTCACCCGCTGAGCTGGCAGTTTTGGTGTGTATAGGCTTAGTACACAACACTGCCTAATTAAGCAGTTTAGTTAAGCAAATTTTTCAGGAGGGTAGTGTTATTGGCATCTATAACGCCAGCTCAATTGGTTAGCAATACTTTTTTTGGTGTTTAGAAATTATTAGTCACATAACATTCTGATAAAACTAATGCAGTAAGCGCGAGCGAAACTACACGAACTGGCATCGTACCTGAATCTTAACTTAGCCACGGGCAGACGGGCTTCATTGAATAGCGTAAATTATTTAGGTCTTAGACTCCACCAGGCAACAGCGCGAACATCGAGTTATATGCCTATTTTGTAATCGGATTTTAACTGAGAATTTCTGACATAAATGTTATGCATGTCATTACATTCGTTCTATAATACATACATACATTATTGGAACTTAACAAATTCCGAATATGACTTTTGGCAATGATTTATTTGAATTATTTGATTGTTCTCCAAAAATTTATTGAATTTGATTGCGAAACAAAACAGCATTAAGTGACACGGTAGGTTAACTGCCGCGTAGGTCACCAGTGACCTAAGATTCCTTAATAAAAATTTTGATATGTCTGGATTCTCTGTAATGAAAGGCTTTATCTAATACATAGAGCTCTAACATTAGCTAAATTGAAGAGTATTTCATGTTACAGGTTTAACAAAGTACAAAAAGTGTTAAAAAATTGACAAATATTGAACCTATCCTACGCTAGTATCCACTACTTATTATTCTTTGCTTATACAACCTTAGGTTAGCCTACAATCACATCTCCAATATAAAATCTTGCACTATCTGGGGTGTCTCGTGACCGGTAACGTCACCTTCCCGATAGTAACGTCCATGCTTTTCTACACGAGCTGGCTCACTGACAGTTTTATTTTTAAAACATTTTTTTATATTGCCCGTCAAGATGACCTAACTCCTGATGAAAAGTGGTCGTGAGGTCCAGATATGAGGCTGGCAAGAACAGTCATGCAAACGAATCACAGGGCTGGCCATCCTCAAATAAAATAACCTGAAACTTCAGTAACAACAACTTATTCTTATTCTCTGCCTCACTACCTCAGTTTCTATAATCACATCTACAATGTACATGTGGTACTAACTGGGATGTCTCATGACCGGCAGCGTCACCTTCCCGACGGTGACGTCCATGCCCTTCTGCACGCGCTGGCTCACCGACCGCGACAGCAGCTTCGCCGCGGCGTTCACCATCTTCGCAAAAAGTCAAGTAAAGTCTACTACTATAACGTAAACCATTGTTTGTCTAGTCTAGCCTATTGGTGCAATGGCCAGTGCCGGATTGATACTAATTGATGCCCTAAGCAACTAACCGGTTCTGGTGCCTCTAAGACGTGATATGAAGCAATTGCTTAATTTGCTTTAGGGCTGTTCCGGCACTGGAAATAGCAGTGATCCTGCCTTTAACACCGTAGGTCGACTCGTGGATTCGATCCCACCCATGACAAATATTCATGTGACGAAAATTTAAAAATATTTAAGTTTAAAAAGAGACGTCGAGAAGACTGATTGACATTATTCATTATTCGACGTCTCTGACTCCTATTAGTACAAGCTCTGCTTAGTTTGGGGTCAGATGATCTTGGTTTAATTATTGTTAGTAATAGCGTAAGTATGACTCTTGTAACGTTAGAACGAGACTATAATGTCTTTCCCAAAGATTGGCTTTAGCCTTCCGATCCATTGAAGCAGAACAAGCCAGCAGCACAGCGGAGGTTTTGACAATTTTTAACCAATAGGATTGACCAAAAGTTGAGCTGCCTTGTTGGGCCTCCAATAGCATAACCCGTCACTTCGCTTTGCTGCCTCACTCCGCGTCAATAGACAGGAAGCCCCAGCTGGCAGTGTAACTTGTCAAAAAACCAGAAGAATTACATCAGGCATGCTATGGTAAAAGCTGGGCACTTAACCTCTACGATATATTAACTAGAAATCGGCCAGACTCGCAACAAGGGGTTCCGTGGTTAGCTAGAGCTTTGCCGAAATCTATAAAAGTTATTTGATTAGGTATCTGTTCATGGTTTGCTTGCTATGTTTTTTGTGAGTTTTTTCCCAAAATTTTTTTTACGGTTTTCATTAGCAGCAGCAGCAGGAACACTGCCCATTGCGCAAACGGGGTAGCCTTCTCCTTAGTATTATTAAGATAAGAAAGGCATACATTGCTGTGGTTGGCTGTAGAAAAGCCAAAAGCAAATAATCCTACATCAAGTAATGTTTCAAAGTCAGACTAAGCAACTGAATCTGGAACTGCACAAATCAAACATGTCTGCAGTTCGTTTAAGCGTACTCGTATTTAACTTTTACCGGATAACAGATTTGCCAATAAAGTTACGTTCATTCATTTGGTTTAAAATGTATTGCACCAATACTGACGGTTTGAAGATTCGTTACAAGCGCCGATAGAATAAAACGCGAAGGTGCGGACCAGTAGAAATGTCTGATTTTGAAGCTTCTTTCGTTGTTTATGGTTATTTGTTCTCGTGGTGGCCATACTTTACTGATCGGATTGTCTTATCACCGTCACAGGAAGTTAGGATTTGTAACTCGATTCTAGACTACTTTGTATTCGGAATCCTATCTAAAACACTGAAGAGGGTTCACTTTTTGCGTTTGGGGTAGATCGTAAACGTCGCTTTTTTAAGGTTTTCATGATTATTTAGCTGAATTCAAAGTAAGTAGATATAACTTATCTCTCTTCTCTTATATTTTCTCTCTTATATTTAATGAATGCACCTTTTAATTTCTTAATTATAACTTTAACTGTTACAGTAAATTATAAAGTGTCTTATCGATTTAAAAAAACGGTTTTTTATTTAACTTAGCAAATAATTGGCGACTACCTAATTTTAGACAATTCAATCTATTTTTAAATAGTATTATCACAAATAAGACATGCGCGGCGCAGACGGCCCGCTCAGAACAACACGCCATTTTGACACACGCACACAGAGACGTGAGTTTACAGGCGAAGTCAGTTTGTTTCAGTGATGCGGTCAGTCGCACTGTCAAAAACATTGAGATATTATTTTTACGTGAGATTTTTAGTTTAATGGTCAAAAATGGCTTCCCGAAAATATCACTTGTGTTGCAGTGTATTTGGCTGTTTGAACACCACACAAAATTGTAATTACACGTTTTTTTCGTTAGCAAATGATGAAGAACGGTAACTAAAACTCAATTTACTTTCAGAACTAAGCAGGTAGTTTAAGTAGGAAGGTATAACATTTCCGGAACTTATCATTTATTGGTAAAATACCAGTATTTAAGGTATATTCTCTTGTCGAGGCACGCGCGGCTGGCGCCGCCGAAGCTTTATGCTGTTACTTGCCTACTAGGTAGGTATAGGGACTGATGATCAAACCCAATAAGCTAGCAAGTTGCCCCGGGAGCCCGGTTTATTTAGCGGACGCCTTCAGTAGGTAAATTACTTCTTATAATTTGGTGCAAAGGTTCATGAATTTGAAGACGCCGCTAGATTATCCTTTACCTGTTAGGAATGTTCAGTCAGAACATTATTCTTTTCCCGTTCTGTCAGACCGGGCTTACCGGGCGAATATAGTAGCAACCCTAGGCGATCACGCAAGTTTAAGAAAAACGACGAGAGCGGTCCTTCTGTAAACTCTTCATTTTGTGGTATTATGCATACAATAATGGCGCAAAAATTTAAGTTTTATTTCAATTCAATGAAATAATCACAAAAATCTTACAGAAATATTAAACAAAGATATTCACACGCCAATAGTTTTACCAAAAAAACCCCAACATTACAAATGTAAGACTCGTGGAGCGAACAATATCTACTTGAAAACTGCCAGAACGAATTATGGCAAGAATAACGTAATGTTTCAAGGTGCACAGTTTTACAATCAACTGCCAAAAATCATCAAAGATGCTAAATTCCAATCATCATTTAAGAAGTTGTTAAAATACCATTTAATAAAGGATCACTCATTGATTAACTGACTTTTTTGTCAGCCCAAAATATACAGCAATAAAATTCTATGTCCGCGGCCTTAGCGCTAGTATTGAATGAAGCGCAACGCAAGTCACTACTTAAAGTCATAATAATAGTGGGTACTTGTGTCTCACAGATTTGAAATGTATTCTCGTGCGCCCGACCGTTTGCGCTTACCCTACCTTAAAACAAATTTTGTATTTTCTCTGTATGTGATTATTTGTAATCTGTTGAGAAATAAATGTCTTAAACCATAAAATGCAACGTTTTCGATCAACCCCCAGACGCTCTTAACTGAGCACAGCTTTTCCAACCAACCGACCACAGCTTAGGCGAAACATTACAGGTGATTCGCATTACTTAGCACACGAGTAAATAAACGGAACCGGGGCAAAGCTTCAACAATTTCGCTGTGCCAGGTCCACTGCTACGAGTGTGCGTGGGTGCTAATCTGAGCACTTACCACGCCGGTATTAACCGGTTTCTGTCCGTACGGTACGAGACCGCCCCCGGTGCTCACGTAAGCTTACGCTGCATTGTAGTCATGTTACCATGCAGTTGAATCCTGGTCTCTGTTTCGTTTATTCACCCGAATAACTAAGAAAAAATGAAATAAAAATTTATGGAGCTCGTCTTTTCGTGTTAAAGAGTTTCACAGAAAGTTACCTCAAGCAATTTTCTCCTTTCAGGCAGATAAGCACCAATAGCGACCGGGTCCGGCAAGTCCTCCACGCGATCGGAGAACGTCACTTCAGCCAATTTTGTTTTGGAAGGCTGTCAAAGAAAAATAAGAAATGGTGGCTTAATAATGGATATTTATTTTAATCATTAAGTCTTCCAACATTTTCTCCAACAGTTAATTTATTAGGCAACGTTTATTAAGCAAGGAGTGGGGAGGGTTTATTTGAATGCATTTGTTGGGGTGAACTAATTGGAAATTTTTGGATCCTTCATATCATCGGCCTTTTAATCGCCTATAGCGAGAAGCCCACGCATGCCCGTTGAATAACTCCTCATTGATGAAGCCATGACCGTGAGCTAATTGTGCAATTTGAGCGTCCTAGAAAGGATACAGTTAAGAAATCGAACAGTACGAGACCTGGCGGTTTTGGGGTGTGAGAATGAACTAACTGCCGATGCGATGATAGTGATCGTATAATTAATAACACATACCACAGGAGTGGGGGGTCTATCCCGTACGCTCTTCATGTCGAACTCGGTGGAAAACTCCGAGGCTATATTGACGATCTCCCCAAAGAATAGTGAGGGCCCGCGTACGTTGACATACTGTCGTGCCAGCTCTGCAGCTATCTGGATCGACCAGCGTTTCCCTTTTGAACTGCAGGAAAAAAAAGAAGCAGTGAAGAGTTGGCTGGAATTGACTACTAAGAGATCGGTAACTACAATAGATTTGTGAATCTATGCTATTGGAACTGGTTGTGATGCCGCACACTGGGCCGGAAGTCGTGCCATAGACGCGGCCACGCTCGGTCTGCGCTGATGCCATACTTATTGTATGGCAAAATTTGTCCACTGGCTGTGGCAGCCACTTGTGGCCTAGTGTGTGGCAGAACTTTAAGTGAACCAAGTCATTAAAACCCTTTGAAGTTGATTAATAAGGGCCTCTGTCATTCAAGATTAATTGGATCTGTGCTAATAGATATTAAATTGATATTGATTACAGGATCCATATCCATTTACTTAGATACTTTACTTCTCCCATAATATCTAAATCTTTTCTCATCATTGTCTCGTAAGAATCTCAGAAAACTTCGATCATATGAGGTTAATCGAAATTGATTACAGGAAGTATTATTGCTAGGTAAACCCTCGGGAAAACAATATATCAGGTAAATGCTGTTGCTATGCTGCTGTTTTGGTGTGTTTTTTTATGGATCGAATCGATGGGTATTTACATTTTGGGCAAAAATTGTTTTGTTTAGTAGTCAATTTACAATAAAAACGGGTTTTTCCCCCAAATCTAACAGTTATATTACTGCACACAGTTATTCAAATCCTTTGAAGCAATATGCACAAAAACTGATACTCATGCTTATAAAATTTTTGATAAATAATAATATTCAATGCAAAGTCTTGACTTTAGGTTTTTTGTATCGCTTAGGTTTGGTGAGTGATAAAAAATGAGGCAATGATTGCACATTATCGGCCTGAAGCTTCAATAAAAAGCTTAAATTGCTTGTTACATTAAAACATCAAATAAATTGACAGCAATTTTATGTATCGCTTATGTCAGTGTAATTGAATACGTGACGTCACAACAATGTTTTAATTTTTTCTTTTTGCCAGCTCCATAAAAAACAAGGGCTTGAGTGACGAATGGCGCATTGCTATTGGTGCCCCGCTGCCCCGTACCAAAAGCGTGGCCAACGATTTGTTGCCGGAGTTTATAAGAAGCAATTTGCCGTGCCGTGCTTGAGTTGGGTTGATTGAGCGCAGTTCCTTTGATGTAACCAATATTTGTGCAGTGTATAGATCTTTGAAGTAACCTACTGTTTCTTAAGCCGTTCAATGTCAATAAACCAGACAATAGAAAATGTAATGTAATGTATGTACCTATACGGAAATATACTGGAAAAATTTCTGGTCACACACACCACTTGTCGTGGTCTCGAAGTAAAGATAAATATGCTTGTATTACGAGCTTACGAGGTACCAATCAATGATTCGAGCCAGGACCGTCTCCCAGCACACCAGACCCGAGCCAATTTATAAAATACGAGCTGCCAGTCAGGCAGACTTCGTTCTGTCCAATGTTTGACAGCAATGTTTGTCCAATGTTTCCTGAATTTCTTGTTCAATCATAATAAAATAATAATAATAGCCTATAACACTCCTGAATAGTTAAGCTTTCTGATAGTGAATATAATATTAGTATTGATTGTTTTCTGAATTGACCCGGCCGGTAATAAAACCAGGGACACTACGGAAATCGAGGCGAGAATCGGTGCTTCACACTTCTAAGGGTAAAATCTTAGTAGTGTTGGCATGCTGACCGTTTCTTAGTGGTCTCTGGGCGGTAGTTCTGGAATAAGAGTAGTGCGGCGCGCGAGTGCACGACGCGCTCCACGTCGCGCAGCAGCATGTGCACGCGCCGGCGCGCGAACTCCATCACCGCGCTCTCCAGCATCTGCGGACAGAAAATATTGTAAACGTTTGGAAATAGTTTCATTTTATTTATTGCAAAACATTACATTATTGTACCTACATTTGATAGTAGAGCTTGTCTTATTTGAACTGACGAGCATCACTACTTTTTTAGTTAGTTTCCAATGATGAGTAGCAAAAATAGCGTAATTTTAAAATTTAAAAAATGCGGGTATTCACTTCTCATGCTCAAAAGTACGCCAATATAGCCCTACGAAGCGGGACTAAAGTGACCACTTTAGTCTGGAGTGAAAAGTAATTAGTTTTTTAATTTCCTTCATGTGACATAGACAAACTCAAACAGCCAGTAAATACACTAATATCTGTTGAGTGAGGACCATATTCATTGCAAAAATTTTGAGTTTCAGTTCCATGGTTTATCCGCAAAGAAGGTGGCGCCATGTGTTTCAAATTGTTAATCTGTGACTGGTTTAGAAGAAAAAATTAACCGTGAAAATTTCAGAATTTTTGTGGAGTGTAAATTTGTTCGGTTTTAAATGTTTTTGTACTAAATTGACTATTTTTCTCGCACTCAAAGTGGAAAGTACAGTTTGCACCTCGAGACTAAACGCCAACTTAATATGCCCTCGGTTTCATTGACTCACACGCTCAGGAGTCAAACCAGCTCTGGTATATTATGGCCTCGTTTAGTCCCTCGATAAAAAATATACTATTACGACCGAGTTTGCATGAAAAATCAAAATATTCAAATAAAATTATTTTTTTTGGGAAGGTTACTATTAATAAAAATAGATTTTGAAAAAAATATATTTTGTTGCTTTCTCTTAATTCATGTTTTTTGTCGGTGAATTTAGTCCTGGTTTAACAGCCTTTAAGTTTGTTACACTACGAATGTCACATTGCATAGTACATGGATTGTTTTCATATGACTGACCTGTTGGTGAAATGGCAGCGATCCTGCCTTTGAAGCCGGAGGTCGTGGGTTCGATCCCCACCCATGACAAACATTGATGTGACGAACATTTGTATTTGTTGTGTGTCTGGGTGTTATTATCTATTTAAGTATGTATTTCGAAATATTTAAGTATGTTTATCAGTCTCTGACGCCCATAATACAAGCTCTGCTTAGTTTGGGGTCAGATGATCTTGGTATGAATTGTCCCAGATATTTGTATTTATTAATTTATTTATTTATATTTAAAATTTAAACTCGTGCGTGAATGCGATGAAGGGGCACGTCAATGTCAGAATCAGCAATTCAACTACGTCTCCATCAGTATATACATGGCAGAACTGGGACCCAGGTAATTAGAAGGTAGGTATGTAGGAAGGTAGGTAGGTGATTAGTTGGTCTAGCGGGCAAGATACTTATACGATTGATGATTGATTGAGATGAAAATGATTGATAGGCATGCTAAATAATTCACCTTTTAAAGGTGAAACATTTCCAGGTTAAATTAAAACTCGGATTCAGTGTTTGTTAATGATGTGAAACTCTTAACTATTGACTGCCTGCAAACCTTATAAGCGGTGCTGTAAAGTAAGGCTAATTTAACAGAAAAACACTTGTACTATTTTGTCACAGTATCCAGCAGCAAAAATATATTGCACATCGACCTTTGAAAAGAGACTATCGGATTATTTCGGCTGCATAGACCTTTACCTCTGTCACACAAAGCACCACTAGATGGCTCTGCGAAACATTTTATCTTCTGGTGTAGAAGTGCCTTTCAACTTACTTCTTCCAGCAGTTTGATTGGCGGCGACGGCAGGATAGTCTCGATATCCATCCTGGCCCTGGCTTGTCCCAGGGTCATCAGGGCGTCTCCCTGCGTCGACACAGCGTTGGACATAGCTTCTACGGCGAGACGTTGAGCCAGCTCTGGACTCATGCCTTTAGCACCACGTTTGGACTAAAGAAAATGAATTCAATTAACGCACATTGTTTTCAAAAGTACCAACAGGCTAAGCTTGGAAGACTGACAAAGTGGCATATCACTTTAATTTTATTTACAAAGCAGTTATTTCATTTTCTATGTGAGATTACATAATGGCATAAATAACACCCATTAATAATATAAAAGCATTGTTCAAATGTCTTAAAGCCCTCTTGTGGTCACATCTGTAACACCAACGCGAACCATTAGTGATTTTGGCGCCCAACGTGGGACAACGTGTTTAAATTATTAGGATTTTTTCAACATTTAAGTATGTTCAAAATTCACATGCCAGTCGTAGTTACGAGACATCAGAAGTCAGTAGACTGTACACCATTTGATTGGGTTCTGTTGTCACGATACTATTACTGGCTGTATGTGTATATCAGGCTTTAAACATACCTTCTCAAACTCGATGCCCATCTTCCTGACCAGCTGCGCAGCCTTGGCATACCCTCCGTGCATCAGCTTCCAATTGGCTAAGCGGATGCGTTGCAGCTCTAAGTCGGTGTTGTAAGCGTAGATCTCCGCTTTCCTATATTTGTGTAAATTATATTACTATTGATATAATAACAAAGATAACTGCTGCCAAAGAAATAACCTAAATTACACGCAGCCCTGTATCGATAGAGACTATAACGCGCAACCCTGTATAGATAGTAATAATACCAACACCGCGCTTTACCGTGGCTCAATTTCTTTGCACACACCCAAAATTGAATTGAGTGCAATCTCTTTTGACTAGACTTGGCAAAGTGCATTATATTTATGTACAATTTATAGATACTTAGAAAGTCATATACTTGGATCGTCTTCTTGCCCCAGCGGTCATGTCTTCAGTGTATAATTGCAAAAGTAGAGCTTCTTCTTGTATCTTAGAATTTTGAGCTGAAACGCGCGCTGTCCATTTTCTATTTGCCTGAAAAAATACCATTGGTGAAAAGTGTGCTTCTGAGTGTTCCGTTCACCATGATCGCAACAGTCACTTGCCTCTGACTACCCCGTTTGGGATAAAGTCGTGATGGTATGTTTATTATGATAATTATGAAGAATTTGCAAAATACGCGCAGATTATCGTTGCTATGTTTCTATAGCTGGCTATACATTATTCGACACGTACATAATGTAAGTACGCAGGTTTTTTAGTACATCTCATACAGTAAGGCTGGCTATTTTTGTTTTCAAACCACGTCGGTGACAAACATGCACGTGCGTAAGCGGTTACCGCAGTCTATAAGCGCGCGTAACACCAGGGGCATCACTCGCAAAAAACTTCGCAAAACCCTCTTGGAGAACTTTATACATGCATTGGGAAAACCTCAACACTGTGTTCAATCCTCATTTTGAGAGTGTTAGGAAGAAACCGACTGTACGAGACTATGGTGGTCTCGAGCGGTGGTATGTTCCACAGTGAGCTTCAAAACTTCAAATGCTGATGACATTTACTTGTAACGGTATACGAGTACTTCAATTACGCAAAACTTGATATGCGAATCCGCAATAACTTCGGTGCTGACAACTCAATGTCTCCATTACACAATATATTCCTTTCAGAGATCCTTTGCGATTCTGAAGCGGCGCGGCGTGAATCAGAATCTCACGCTCGTGTGCCTATAGTTCAATTTCACGGGTCATTTTAAACATTCATAGCGTCGAGTTATAAATAGTGTTGTTGAATTGTCGGTAGAGTCAACTATTGCCAGTTTTAAGCCGATTTTTCACCCGAGAAGTGATTTGCTGCCTTGCTAAGGATGTGTTCGAAATTCACTAATCACATTCATTGGTCCACATAAGTACTGGTGGAAACGGGTTCTATTAAGCTATTTTTAAATATAGTCACATGATGACACATAGATGCGTAGGTACTGTGCGTGCCTTGTCGCTAGTACATCGCACAGGCTTCGCATTTCCTCGCCCAACACCTTGCGGCGGTGCATCTTCATAGCACGTTTTACTCGCTCCGTTACATAGCATATGGAAACGGTCCTAAAGTTTCTTAGCTTAGCTTGCACATAGCTGCAGCATAGCGGCGTAGCACATATCTGGTGGAAATGCTTTATACGCATACGGTGACGTGAACACATTACCATTTGTTTTTTTTATTTTATAGGCGTAACATTTGTGTGAGTAGTCAACTTATGGATTACTGTGCAGGCAGATGACTGTAAATCGTCAGTGTAATTTCTATAAATCACTGTATATTTATTCCAACTTTCAATATAAATATAATGAAAAAAATATATTTCATAATTAATATTAAATATTTTATGAAAAAAAACTATAGGTACATGAAAAAATAAACTATTATATTTTTTTTTAGTTCGTCAGTGTAATTTTATCAGATATCCCTTAAATTACCAAATAGTTAGAAACGCAAACTCATATTTGCGTTGGTAGATACAGAGTTAAAAAAAATGAGTGTCGAGTGTCAATCCTGAGTACGGTTACTGTAGATACTTTTTATAAATAATTGAGGTAACACGTTGCAAGTCTTTGTAACCGACTTCAAAAGGTAGGAAGTTTTTTGAGTAAATGCTACTACCTCATGGATAATAAGTCTAAAGACTGCTATCGATATTCGCCTATAGAACGTCAGTATTAGTAGGGGGGCGACCTCGTCTTCGAGCCAAGGACTTGTAGCTCTATTTCTAACTTCGTTAGATGTTATTCTGTCCCTGGTTCTGAGCAAAAATATATTAAAATGCAAGATAACATTTAAACGTTCTTGTTGCATTTTTCACTACAAATTTTAATTCCGCTCGCGACCACGGTGACATGCAATTGTCGTCGAAAAGTCGAGATAAAATAGGTAAATCCATTCACCATAAAATTAATTTCGTTGCAAAAACCCGATAGTGTGTAAAATTTGTATTAAAATGCAGCCTTGAAATTGCAGCCTAGCAAAAACTCATGTCTGTGACGTCATCACCTACTTGCTAAGCTCAACTTTCGTAATATTAGTGAGACAAGTAATAACCGTCAAATAAAGTCATCATAACTAACTAGGTACAATTGAAGGGTTTTGGCACTTAGTAATCACCACGCTTGCCAAATACGGTGACCCTTTTTGATAACATTTCTTAAATATTTGTGCAGTTATTCATAGTAACTATTAATAATCTAACTATCTCTTGCTTGACGTAACTATATTTTATACATACGGAAAGTATTTGAGTGTATCAAGTTGAAAGCGCATCCAATTCGCTTGATGGCGTCGCAATTCCAGTTTAAATTTAAACCTGCTCAACGTTGACACTCATCATTATGTAGGTACGTGAGCGTTTTAATGAAAGCGACATTTTGCGTTAACATTTTGCCTGATTATTAACTCTGAAGTGAAATGAGGTAGCATTAATATTATTTTCTTAAACATGCTCGGAAATATTGTCATTACTTTTGAATAAAGAACACGCGAAGTATCATATTTACGTAGACTGAAAACCCAAAATCACTTCCCGGCGCGTTCTTTGAATTTCGAACGAAGAGCGCGCCGGCAATGTTGTATGAAACGGTGTGCTGTTTGAATTTAGAACTCTTTCATCTATCGTACACATTGCGTTCTCGTGGCTGTATAGCCACAGATGCGTTTACCTTTCGGCACAAATTGTAAAATGAAAAAAAAACAAATTGGCGGTAAAGCGGAGTTGTTATTTTGTTAATAATATTAATTAAATTTATTATGTAAAAGGCCCTTTTTATTTCCTTGCATTTTTTTAAGAAAAGCACTATATATGCCTCGGCCGAAATGGCAATTGCCTGTCTCGTATCATTGAAGTCCTCGCCTGCGGCTCGGCCTTCAAACTCATACTCGACCTGCAATTGCCTATTTCGCTGCCTTTGCAATAATGTACTATTATTTAGTCATTTAGTCATAATTCAGCACTTAATAATTATTGTGGTTAAATCAGCTGTACTCTACCCATTAAACTATTCTAATATTCTTACATAATCCTTTTTCTATATTTTCGATTCTCTCAACCGCGGTCTAAAGCGTTGATTAGGAGCCACCATAAATGATATCTTAATGTTAATAAACACTATCATTTATCATTTTAAGAGAGTGCTGGTGTTCAGTGATACGGGAGCCTGTATCACTGAACACCAGGCATTTCAGGTACCTAGCGAGACTAAAGCCCAACGCAAACCCTTTTAAATTATAAAAAAACTAGCCCCTTACATCGTTCAGTTTCTATTTTTAGCGGTTTCTACTTGTAATCAGTATGTCCACCATAAGTTTACACTTACGCAAAATAGACATACCTACCGTACTCCATATTGTGGAGAAAACAAATAATTGGGATAGATACCTCGTCCTCCAGCCGTTTCTCCTTCATATCTCTCTCTTGCTTGAGTCGGTTGAGCCTCTTCTTCTCATTGGTCCTCCACTGGCGCACCATAGTGATCTTCCTCCTCAGTTCCATCTCAGCTGCTGCCTGAACTCTCTGTTTGATTCTGTTTTGCTTCTCCCGAGCTCTGGCTGCTCTCTCCTTGCGCTGCTTCGCATTATACTCGGCAAGGTATCCCATCCTCGCTTGGATTTTTCTTTCTTGCTCTTTTGCACTGAAAACAAAGCATGTTTTTGAGAAGCACAGTACCTACTATAGTACAGTATAGATCGCAATAATTAAGTAAGTTTTAGAAAATAAAACATTGTTCTGGGCAGCCAATGATGTTTCAGTTTAACCCTTTCACTGCCAAAGTTTAATATAGAAGCTACTCGTAGTTACTCATTTTCGTACCCGCCACGCCAACGATCGTATAACCTACTAATAAGTAACTTTTTAGGTTAGGTAAGCTACATGGTACGGACTACGGTCCAACTACCCTTGAATGTGTTTTTATTTTATGTTCTTGTATTTGACACATTTCATATTGTGTTTGTGTGTACCTTTATTGATAAGAGGAATTGCAGTACTCGGACAAAACAGTAATGGTTTAGGGGTGCGAAGTAAACAATTTTTAAACTTTAATTGTAATAAGAAATGAATAAATAATAAATCAGTCCTAACAATCTCTCATTTTTACTTGCTGAACTTTTTAAACCACTTGTCGATTTAACTGACCTTCCTAAGTTGCTGTGACGTAGGGGCAACTTTTGGGAAAATCAGTAGCGGTCAAAAGGGTTTCAAGCTTTTCATTTCGACATTGTATCTAAGGGACTTTACAAGATGAACAAACATACTCGTATAGAACACTTTAATAAATGTATGTAACACTTTAGTTCTCTACATCTCGGAGCGGACTGAAATGCTAGTAGATTGAAGTTCACCACAGCCCTCGATAAATTTGCGCAGTGGAGTTTCTATCAACGAACTAATATTAGAAGCGAAACCTTACATATTGACTGAAGATAAACTTTAGCCTGGAATGGATTAGGATGTATGGAAGTCATCAAAATGTCCCACTGTAGGGCAAAAGCTTCATCTTCATTTATCCACAGTAGTCCAATTTCAGGCCAATTATAAGAACGTGTTTTACCAGACCCATTATAGCTTTTGGCCAATATAATAAGCTCTAATACATTATTAACTCAAAAAAATAACGTTAACTTCACTATGTCACACCTAGCCATATAGGTAATAACACAGTATTATAAAGATTAGTAATTAAGACTCTATAAAGATTAGTAACTAAGAATCGTTAGAAGTATCGAAACATCAACTAAAACTGTGTTCCTTGTGTATCCGATCACGTATGCATGAAAACACCCGAGCAAAAAGTCATCCGTTCGTTGACCCCGTACCCCTTTTTTTTTTTGGAGGTTTGATTGTGCTTCTACCATTGGTCCTCATTTGTCCTCCTCATTAGGCTATATTAAATGAAGTTAAATATTCGCCCTATTTTAAAAATAAAAAAAAAATCTAGCTAAATCGTATAAACAACTGATTAAATTACTGCCTCTGCGCCATTTTGCTTTCGCTGGTCCTAACGCGAATTCATACAGTTGAAAGCGTCGCGGGTTCTTTTAATTAAGACGTGTTGCTGGCTCCCTTTGAGCCACTGAAAGTCACCAAGAAAATGTGGTTTACTGAAGTATTCAAGCTTTGGCTCTAAACAGTAACTAGGAACTGTGATGGTGTTTTGGTCTCTTAGGATAAAGTACCTTCTAAGTCAAGACAAAGTTAAAAATAATTGTATTCAAATAGAACACAATATTATTAGGAGGAACTTTTAAATAGTCGAGAATAGTTTTGTTTGTTTTATAATTTAAATAGTTTGTTTTAGAAACATAAATTGCTTTGATATGTTTCCTCCAATGCACAAAGATTGCACATCTAGATGTGCAAAATATGCTAGCATTAAGCATATTTTGCACATCTAGATGTGCAATCTTAGTCACGCTGCAGAGTTTGGTTTAGTCATTACCTTTTATAAACTGTAATGGCCGTTGGTGCTAGTACAGGCGCTCAATATACGTATGAAATTAACAATACTCAAAAGTGGAACAAGCTCTTAAACACTTCTGTTCACAAGGCAAGGTTTAGGTTCAAAAGGGGTTCCGTTTCATCCACCCTAGGACAACAGTCTGCTTGCGATGGTTCTCCATACGAAAGGCGATTCAGTTACATCGATGAGCATTATGAACTGTCAAATCATTATTAAATTTTATTGCCAATTGCGTTTTTGTGCAAAATACGACTAGACCGAGCTCTTAATGTTGATCCAAGACGTGACTTCAAGAGAAGTGACATGACTCTTAATATTTAACTTGAAATTTAACGTCTGATTTCCAACACATTCTACGGTGAATAGCCGTCTCCGTCAGTAACCGTGTTAGGCAATAATCCGACTGAAATATATATAAACGTGAGCTTATGTTACATTTCATCAAGTGATTGTTTGCCTTTCGACAGAGTTTGCGCAGGTTAAAGTTATTAAAACGCATACCAAGTACTGCATGACGTCATTACCCATTGCACAGTTGACGAGTAGAAACTAAATAGGTTATGCAAATGCGCGTCAAGTTTACAACTCGCCTCCGAAGAGTTGTTGCCAAGATTACTCCTCCAGACAGCACCGGTTCCCACTGTGGTAGGTATTGATATGGATAGCAGTGATAATTGCTCCTCGATATTACTTACATTGATCGTCTGAGTTGAAACGTGCAAGTTTTGAAGTAGTCTGTGGATCCCGCACGAACTTTGTCGAGTAATCCGTACGTAGATCGAACATTAAAAACTTCCAGAATCAATTGAAAATCTTGAAAATCAAAAATTTAAAATTATCGTTGCTGGTTTTTTAGAAACGAAATGTTATTATAAAGTTGATCATTTTCTAAACGATTTGCTTTCCTAGGTTGGTAATTATTGATTAAATGTTAGAAAATAGTGTTTTATATTGTTAAATCAAGTCTATATATTGTAAGAAAATTATCTACTTAATTACTTGATTTCGAGCTTTAGAGTTATTTGTCTAAAGGAATATTCGTATACCTTTAAGGTGAATCTAAGCGGAATGTTGAAATATTTACCATCTTTAATTACCTACGATTTGTTCGAATAAATTATCATTTCATTTAATTCATTTCATTAAACAGTTATTTTACAACGTTGTTACGTTTAGGCTTTTCACCTTCGAAGCTTAGCTTTGCCAGGCGCTTACGGACCAAAGGGATGCTTAGGTGCTGGGGCAATGAGCACTTGCCCAATGACTCCAAGGAAATTATCAAAATGTTCATTAGGTTAACCAATTAACCGCAGTTGTTTGAATACAACTTACCATTTTTGTGTCTCTAGCGCCGATGTTGCAAATTAGCAACTAAAATTTCCGGAGTAACTTTGTATCTGTATCTGTTTTTCCCCCTTCTGGCCAGAACTAAAATCTTTGTGCTATTGGCACTTTTAACTGAGGACACTAGGCGTTAAGGTATAGGTAGTGGTGGTTTGATATTGACGGGACACCGACAGCTCCTCTGCTACCTCGCCAAGAGTTGCACTCTACCTGTCGGAAAATACTAATTCATCGGTGACATGATGATGGGTTAAAGGAATGAGGGGTTTTGTATTAAGCAGGATCTATGCTGAAATATAGGTAGTACAGACACGTGATGAATATTCTTTCAGTCCAGTCAGGTAGACTTTAATAAGCCGCAGATAATGTCAGAAATCTTTTGCAACAAAAGGTCATCAATTGTTTTAGAGTGCTGCCACACTTTTGGGCCAAATGTTTGCCAAGTCACGTAGTGTGTTACGTGGTGCCATGTGTTACCACTACTTAAATAAATTGGTGAAACCTACATTTACTGGCGCAGTTATCTGAGTATATCCTTATAAAGTGTAGGTAATATTTAGTAGGTATTGTAGATTGAAGTATGAATCAGAGTGAGTAGTCCATAGCTCTGATTCAATTTCGAACTCAGCTTATACAGGGTGTCCCAAAAATTAGTGATAAGCAGAAGTCCAGTGATAGAGCTTATCTAGGGCTACGCAAACAAATCATCTAAATGTAATTTTCGAGTTCTAATTTTTTTTACGAATTTTCGAAATTTAAACCTTATTCAAAAACATACGTATTTTATAAACTATTTATCTCATAAATTTCAACGCGATACATTAAAGGCGTCATACTTATATTTCCATTCAAACTGTAGGAAGTGTAAAATTCAAGATCTAATGTAAGCATAAAACTTATATATTAATAAGCCAAATGTATTTAAAAAAAATACAATACAATACTTACTTGATTGATAGAGCGTTCCCCCATTCAACTAGTTTATTCTGACCCGCAATCTGGGTCGAATCAAGGTCGAAATCAAGCATTATTATTTAACTGATAATGCCTACGATAGCTTGGTATATTTGTTTCACATAATGTAAGCCCTTTTTAAATTTAATTGAAAAAACTCAATCTATAAGACTACCCACTCCATGATTGGAGTAAAAGAAAGAGAACTATGTATTTATAATCCATCAGTATTTTAAGCTAAGAACTCACGGCGCAGTTTTCGTAAAGGCGCGGCCCGCAGCTTCTGTAGGATGCAGAAATGTATGAAAAAATTGAAAGCGACGCGTTCTATTCCGGCGGCAGGCGCGACTACCGCGCGGATGCCGCGGCGGTAACCGCGCGGCTCGCGGCAAACCGCAGCCGCGGCGGCGGCGGTAACAGAAATCTGACGTCATTTTGTAGTGACTTGTTCAGAGATTATAGTATGAACTATACTACTTTCGCCGTATGATGATATCCCTGACAGTTCTGAATTGTCAGTTATAGTGATGTAACAAATGTAATTTAATTGAGTTTGCAAAGGAAATGGAATCGGATGTATCGATTTTTCATTTTTAAATATATTCTTAATAAACGGGTTATGGCTAATAAGTTATAGAATAAAACGCGGTATCTCGAAAATAATTGTTAAAAAATAGCACACAAGGCAGACGCACTGGTACTGATGCGAATGACGTGATTACAAAATGGTCGCTCCTATTCATCGATTTTGTGTCGATTCAGTAGTGTCAATACACTATTGAATGGCGTTCCTTTTCATGCATCAGGCGCTGTAAAGATATATTTATTACATTTCATTTACTTCATTTATTAACGGTTAATAATAATTACAATAATTTACTTGATAAGATTCGAAAGAACAATAGTGTTTTAATAGTATAAAACATTTTCTTTCGCCAGTTTCTTTTTATTTAGTTTCAAATATTATGCGTGACACGGAACATTGAGAGTTGTCAGGCATATTATCTTACAGTGAAAATACACACATCAAAAGTGTCTAGGGATCAAGCATTTTTATGCGGATTTCTTGAGATTGAGATGTGGCTTTGTAATAAATTTATGATTTTATAAATTTATATGGATCCTTTTTGGTGCATTTCATAATTTGAAACAGGAACTGTCAATCAAATTCGAGTAAAAGATGAAAATCAGCTGTCAATATTTTCCCTATAAAAACATACAACGCATTGAAGACATTATTAGTGCTACTGTTTCCCTACTACTGATTAAAACCAACGTTATTATGGAGCGGCGACGTCATTTAAGCAGGGAAGAAATGCTCAGAGCCGTGGGAATGATAGAAGCTGGTTCCCGGCAACGTACTGTGGCTTTAGCTCTGAATACAAGTCAGAGTGTTATCAGTCGACTTTGGACACGTTACCGAAGCACTGGTACCGTGGCTGAGCGCCATGGAGGACGGTATCGCTGCACCACACGGAGACAAGACCGATACATTCAAATCACAACTCGAAGAGCTCCAACAATAACCGCCATGATGTTAGCCGTGAGGCTTCATCACTCTTCAGGGAACTTAATTAGCGACCAAACAGTCAGAAACCGCTTGCATGAAGTGAACCTTCATTCCCGTAGACCGCTAAGGGTACCACCTATAGCAATGCACAATCGTAGGATTCGATATCAATGGGCTCTTGAACACAGAAATTGGGCAGAAGAACAATGGCGTTTCGTGTGCTTTTCTGATGAGTCTCGTTTTGGTATGAGACCGGATACAAGACGTATACGACACTGGAGAACCCCTGGACGCCAACAGCGATTAAAATCCTGCCAGGAAGTCCATCCTTATAGTGGTGGAACCATCATGGTATGGGCGGGTATTTGGATCGGCGGAAGAACTGAGTTGATTTGGATCAGGGGCAACCTCAACGCTCAAATTTATGCTGAGACGATTGTATCAGACGTCATCGTTCCTCTACAAGTGCAAATCGGTCCCTTATTTCAGTTAATGCATGATAATGCACGACCGCACACTGCAAGAGTTGTAAGACAGACTCTCGCCGCAGCTAACATCAATGTCCTGCCCTGGCCTGCTCAGTCGCCAGACTTGAACCCGATTGAGCATGCATGGGATATGCTACAGAGAAGAGCTCTGCCGAATATGGAGGGTATCCAGTCGCAAGAAGACCTTTTTTTGTTGTTGCAACGAACATGGGCGGCCATTCCACAGCGTGATTTGAATGAACTCATTTTGAGTATGCCAAACCGATGTTCTTGTGTTGTTAGTGTTCGCGGTAGAAACACGGATTATCAATTGTTTAAGTTACCCAATAAAATTTTAAAGAAAACTGTTATTTCAGTCTTTTTTTCGAACTTTAATGTTAGTGGTTCAAATGTCAAAAATCCCTTTATTAGGAAAATGGCAAATTTCTTTATTAATGCAAAGGTGACTTGGTTTATCGTTACTGTAGACAAACGAAAACACTTTATTTGATGAATCCTTAAAGAAAATTTTAATTAATATCAATCAGGAGAAAAGTTATTGCAAAAATATATGTTGATCCCTAGACACTTTTGATGTGTGTAGTATAGCGTATAGATAGCCATCATTTACTTCTTAACCCCAAAACTATGAGCTAACGAAGGATTCTCCTAAATGGTTCATATAAACGTAAGGGTAGAAATTATTAAAGCTCATACGAGTAGATGGTAGAATAGACATGTAATATCGCTATTATCCTGATTATTTTCAGGATGATCGTGACGTCAACTCTTCGACTAACCAACCAGCGCTCAATTTTCCGATCGTTCTAGTACTAGACAGATTTTCACGATCATCTTGAAAATAACTAGTATAATAATAAATAAATAAATAAATAAATAAATATCTGGGACAATTCACACCAAGATCATCTGACCCCAAACTAAGCAGAGCTTGTATTATGGGCGTCAGAGACTGATAAACATACTTAAATATTTCTAAATACATACTTAAATAGATAATAACACCCAGACACACAACAAATACATATGTTCGTCACACAAATATAATAAGGATAAATATAATAGCGATACTAAGTGTCATATTCCTATTATCCGGCCTTTTGCGATCGTCCCGAGGATTTTCGAGAAAAATTGGTTCTTCCTATTGTCCTACGACATCCATGAATTACTTCTGGGGTGGGGTACCAGATGACGCTGTCTATGTAAATTATGTTCGCTATGAACGTTAAACTAGCATGCTCAACTATGCTTTGTACATTCTTTTATTTTTTTACAGCTTACGCCTATGAATTACCGTATAATGTTTTACAGTAATGTCGTACTATATTGATGGGCACCGCCCACTTTTTGAAGTGCCCTGTGCATTAAAACAGGTCTTGAAATGAGATAGATCGATTTTCGATTTTCTGCAAATTATGAGAAAAGAGCACGAAAATAGTATCTCTGACTCCATTTGGAAGGAATTATTATTATTATTCGTCATTGGATATACAAATGAAACAAGTAAAATTATTAAATATTATTATTACAACAATTCATTTATTCTATTCATAGAATTTTTAGTTACAATTTAAACGAATAATGTATATAGTAACTAAAAATATTTCTATGTATTAAATCGATTTAAAGCTCTTCTCCACTCTATTGTCTCGTGGTCCTGTAGTACCGCGGACAAAAGACAGTAGTTTGTCGCGCGGTGCTGCAGGACCGGCCCGATCGTTCTTCGATTTCTACCAATTTAAAATAGATTTTATATTCACACAGCAACATGGTCTAGAGATGTTTACAACTTTTTAAAATAACTTAAAAAGTACTGGCCTTACAAAAAACTATTAATGACAGATTATAAAAACATTATTAAGTTCCTTTTTTAAATTCAAATTTGTATATAAAAGGTTTTGTTTTAAGATGAAATTCTTCACGAACTCCTTAGGCTTTTAAACAAGGTTTATTGATTGATATTGATGTGTAGGTGTCTTAACAAAAAGTTAATAGAATTTTAGTTATTTAGGTTTAATTGAAATATCCCTAGATCATGTTGATGTGTGTAGTTCAGGCAAAAAACTGCCGAACCGCCGCCACGTGCCCTTCAGATCTAAGCCTTACTGTTCTAAAATCGCGATCTCTCGAAAGCTAGTCTTAGCACAACCAATTTTGGAGTCCAAAGCAACGAAATCAACCATCAGTTGGCGACCTATCTTTGAGCTTCTCCTTATAAAAAAACACCGACCCCATATTTATGTGAGGATGAGAGTTGGGTACGATTCGGACCGAAAGGCGAGCGTAGGAACGTTTTACAACTGGTAAGTAAAGTTGGAGCGTCCTCACAGTTTGAAGACCAAATTTGTAAGGAAATTGGAATCCGCTTGGTTCCACAAGGTAACGGTGGAACGAAACATAACATGCAAAGGTGAACTCTAGTCCCTGTGTGAACAATTCAATTTTCTTTACCTGCGTAACAAAATGTTGCAAATCCGTTTGATGTGTAGCGTATAGTTCAATTTAGACTTATGTGTAGCACTTATATTCAAGCACCTAGTGAAATATCTATTAAGCAAGTACCTACTTCAGACTAAGATCAAATTATTTCCGTTTATAACAATTATTATGGACATGTCGACCAATTTCCCTAATTGGATCGTAAGATAATCTCAGGATAAGATGAGTATCACAATTTTATTAAAGGATCTCTTAATTAAATCATACTGTCTATTCTCAGCGGATGTTCCTTGATAAAGGTTTCCTCAATCACAGGTGCGTATTATGATTCAAATTCGTATTAATTGGCGAATGATGTTGTAAGGCTTTGTCTGAGATAGTCTCATTAACGTTAATGAAGGGACTGAGGCTGGGATATATTAATACTCGCAAACTTTAGTTTCATTTGGGTGACGCTTAGAGACCCAAACTATATTATATGATGAGAGGTCCCGTTAGCATAGGAAAATCATTTGATGTATAGTTTCGGTCATTGTTATTTGGTTATCTGATGACATTGATTCCCATTAAAGTCGAACAATTAAGGGAGGGAACATTAGTGTTTATTATAAACAGGCTCTACTGAATTTGGGGTCAGAAGTTCTTGAGTTTTATTTATTGTCACACAATGTAAAGAAATCAATTCAATTTCAGTTATTTAAATCATTCTGATAGTCATGCGTACATTACTTAAATACCAGTTTCAATTCTTAACAATAATAGGCTTTGAAATATAAAAACATTAAATCCCTCGTACAATTTTTAAAGTTACTTTCATTTTCAGTAAATCCGTTTTCACAAGCTCACAATAAACCATTAATAAATTCATTCTATTTAATCGAATCACGATACTTCCGCAAAACTTTACCGTCACAAACATTTACAATTACCCGTCCGAATAAAAAAGGAACATAAAATTAATTCCTTTTAACGGTCTCGCCATAACAGTCGTGAAAAACGCACAACAGAGTCATTTTTCATTCGCCATTGTTTAGGAAAACTGTAAGCGAAAATCAACAGTAAGGGAACCTGTAATTAATAACAACCGGTGCGGGTAAATTGAGAAATATTCGTTTGTGTGGTCGGGAAGCGAACTCGAGTAAATGCGTAAATGAGAACAGAGTGTCGCCATTAATCAATGTGTTCGCAGCTCACGCTGCTGGTTAAGCCTCAAGCTAAGCGTTTGTCTGACCAAATCTCATTAAGGGATATATATATATTTTACATTCTTGTTCTCATTTGTGAAACTAAATTCAAGTAAACTAAGATAGGAACTAGAAAAATTCGATCCGATCCTGGGACTCAAGCGGGATTCGAACCCACGACCTTTTCACCCGGATTGTAGGTGACTGCTGTTCCAACTGAGCTACCGAGGCCGTCAACAGACCTGGCGAATTTATCTAGTGTATTTTACGTTGCAAGTCAACGTTGCAACATCGATGTTATAGGAAAGCGCCTTTTAACACCCGAAAGAAATATTTGACTTTCGATTAAGATGAAACTAGCTATAGAATAAGTGAATTTTTATTTGTAGCATAAAACAATGCTCTAATTTCTACACAAAATAGGAACAAGAAAAATTCGACCTGATCCTGGGACTCAAGTAAACTGGCGAGCAAAAACTCAAATCAAGTCTTTGTCAAAAATATGCGTTTTTATTTTGTACACGTAGAAACAATCAGGACTAACAGGTACAGGTAAACCTTTATCTCCAGGAAGAGATTTATTCCAGCAGATTGTTACAGGAAAGTTGTGGAAATTGTGGTGGTGGAATACACGAAAAGCCAAGACTGCTACAAATCTGTAAAGTAACTCAAACACATTTAATGAAATTGAGTTAAACACATAATAGTTGTAGAAACCCATACATGTTATACTTACTAAAAAGTGAAAAAACATACCATTTTAAATAATTAAACATCTTAACAAAAACACAAAAAAATATACATAATGATGATCCAACACAATTTAAAAGATGTAGTTACTAGTTACTTAGTCTAAGCAGTCTTTGAGAACTTACAGTGCTCAATTCGCGAAGTAAAACAGGCAGATATTATGCAACCCGTTAAAATTTGTCGTTTGTTGGTATGTTAGGCCAGCTTGGGCATGGTCCTTTCCGTCTAACTCTTCGGTAATGGATATAGAATATAGTACATTAAAACTCGTACTAGTACTCGTGGGTTCTTCTCTGCAAGAGCCATGCGACGAGGGACCGCATTGAGGCGACTTACTAGATGCGTGCGCTTGTGGGTGTTCCTCTTCAATACGATCCTTGATGTGCATGGTTGTACATTGCCTCTTTAATGTCGTTAACTGGCTGGTGTGTTATGTAGAGATGTTGCCTGTAGCACCGAAGATTGTAGGTTCGACCCATATACAAGACAAGCTCAGTTTTCATTGCTTTGTACTTTGTACTACTTTTAATCGGTGCCCACCATGAACTTACACCGATGACAGTCGCTAGCGTCTGCGGTGGCGTTTTTGTATGGGATGTCGGTACAGCGCTCTAGTGAATATTGGAACTAAAAAAGGTATACAAGTTCCTGTAGTTAACTATCGTGGTTTAGATCAGGCAACCTCGTGGTAGAGGTACTGTGATTGCACATATCGATGTCTCACGTTCAATCATTTATCAAAACACTAGCTTCTGCCCGCGACTTCGTCCGCGTGGAATAGTGACTTTAGGCTGTTTATAAAAACACCTTTCAATTAATGCATTATTTTAGAACAAATTTGGTTAGCACAAAAAAGGTTATAGTGAGCCAACCTTAAAAGACAGACTTATGTTGTCGCGGACTGTCATACATGATTTTTGCGAATCTTTAACCGTTTACGCAGCACACGCAGCGGAAGCTCTTAAAAAGAAAAAAACAACACGATTTTGAAACATTCTTCATTGGTGCTTCGCTCCTATTGGTCTTAACGTGATGATATCCTATACAACACTAAAATATTTTTCCAATTCAGACCAGTAGTTCCCGAGATTAGCGCGTTCAAATAAACAAACAAACAAACTCTTCAGCTTTATAATATTAGTATAGATTTGGCTGACAATTTTTAGTGGGTGGTAAGGGTTGCAGATTATATTATCGCACTAGCACAAAAACGATTATTTTACGTCTGGATCTTGGATCTCCGGGTACGTCAACTGTCAACTTAGATCGTTGATCGTGAAGTCCCGATTTCAAACCTGCTGGCTTTGTGTTCATTGTTAAAATTACAGACTTACTCTCCGGGGGTGATAGAAAACACCGATAAAAAACCAAAATCAACCCGGATAACGGTGGAACTCTCTACCACGTTGGGTTCTAATATCATTGGTGAAAAGTGGGCTTCTGAGTCACGTTCATCATGACGGCTACAGTCACTTGTCTCTGACTACCAACTTTAGGACATAGTCGTGATGTTATAGATCTTGGTTACTGGTTTCTATAACACCAGAGAAACCTTGCTATTGCAAACGAACCTAACTGAACTGAAGTTCCAAGTTCAGTTACTGCTTGGTTTAACTTGCAAAACAAACTATTTCATTCGGAAGTTTAGTAGATGCTCCTATCAGCTGTTATCTGATATCAGTTCACAGGAATAGGATGAAGTTTCGACTAGTTAAGATTATAGTGAACGTTAAAGTAATCATTTAGTGGCGTAGAAAATAATGCTTATTTTAATTTCTGAAATTTAAAACAAAGCATCCACTGTTTGCGAAAAACACTCTTGTGAAGTCATTTGCAATAGCCAACGGACTGTGATGATCCACTTTGACTACACCGAGGACTTTCATTTAACCAAACATAGAAGTATTTGTGTTTATGTGTTGTCTGGCGCATATTTATTTATATAAAGAAGTATTTATAAAAGCTTTATTCGTAAAACATTACCTACTGTAGATGGCCAGGAGTTCAAACACATGCTACGTTAGGCCTCACCTAGGCGTTCAAATATGCGTTCAAATATACGTTTACATAAAATAAACAGTTCGTTTACTCATTAATTTTAAAAGAAACATGTATTTACATGATCATGTTATGATTTGAATGTTTTTCCCGATAACACACTACACAATGCATTTGTAAAATCTGCTAGCTCTATAATTTCTTCTTGAACTCAACAGTCTAAAGTTCTGAAACTACCTATATTACACGCGTTCCCAAGCTGCAATATTCTGAATAAGATATTCGTACCTACATAAAACGTTCTACGTCTCAAGTTAAGGACGCTTCAAACTCGCTGAAGCGACCGCGTATTTGCATACACAAGGTTCTATTATGCAGGAGGTTGCTCGAATTCATCAATGAAGACGAAATGCATGCAGCCAACAATATGCTGGAAGATATTGGCATAAATTATGCCATAGGTAGCACATATATACTATTTTGATACATCCAATTACCAGAACAATGTGGCATCTCAAATTGGCCGATTCTTGTTTTTTGCTCATTGCAAATCCGCATTATTTTAACAGATACGTAGTTTATTAGTTAGGGTGTTATCACATCACGCACGCAGGATTGTCCTCCCCCGCCCAACACGCTCGCAATCACGCTTCACGCGTTCTACCTTTTTAGAAACACCCTTTAACTATACGTTAAATACGGGTTAAACAATATCATTTTTTTTAATTTGCTCTAGATCAGAGATGGGCAAAAATTTGCCAATATTTACTAACACAATAGAATGATCAAAGTAACTTACCTGTAAGTGAACTTCGATCATTATTATACAAAGTTAACGCCTCGTCTGATATGACTATGTAGTTTATGCACTAAACACATCTTGAACACGGCTTTAAAGAAAAAAAATAAAACTTTTAACACAGCCACACCCTTACGTAGGTTGTGGCAACCCTGCCTACTTATGTCATTTAGTTTAAAGTTAAAGGAGGTACCTATAAACCAACATGATCATGTACATCTAGTGCTGGTTGTGTACATGAATTCAGTATTACATCCAGAAGATGATTTATTTCATTATTGAGCAGGGTGGGACAGAAAGAATTTTGAGGAGGGTTGTACTCAGACGAGGCGTTAACTTTGTATAATAATGATCGGAGTTCACTTACAGGTAAGTTACTTTGATCATTCTATTATACTCGTTAACGCCTCGTCTGATATGACTATGTAGATGTTGAAAGTAAATAAAGCGAAAATAATGAAAATAATTCTATAATCATACAAATTTACATATAAGTATCTTAAAAAGATTTACATATTTTTACGAATCTAGTATACAGTTGGCAAAGCTTGTTTCCTCTTGTAGAGGGAGATTATAAAATTTAGCAAAACTGTTAGATTTTTGTGTCCACCCAGCAGTAACTTTTATGGTATCAATATTTAGACCCTTTCTATTTGCACATGAAGTGGCTGCGTGTCGAGTACTATGGGCACTAAAGATCTCGGTATCAACACCAGCTTCAAGTAACACATCCTTTACCCATCTACTGAGAGTATGCGTAGAAGCGGGTGAATGTGGTTTTTTAAGTGTTATGAATAGACTGTTATGGTCTGAGCGTAAAGATTCTGTAATAATAAGATAATCACACAATGTTTTGGCTGGGCAGATACTTTCGTTTTCTTTATAAAACGGTAAATTAAGTAAAGGTTGAAGTCTGTTAATTTTAGAGGTTTTAATCAACTGTGGCACCTTAATTTTAATTCCAGAATCATTCTTACTAATATTATCTATGGTGATAAGTGAGAAAGTTTGCAATCTCTGAGCAGTAGTCAAGGCCAGTAAAATCAACAACTTTTTTGAAATAATTTGTAAACTAAGTTCCAAATTTGGATAAAAATTAGTTACATAATCTAATATCACACTTGGGTCCCAAGTTTCTTTATTTTTTTGGTCTATTTGGCCTTGACCTGTAGATGCCTTTGAAGAATCTACTTATATCTTTGTTAATTCCTAACTCACTACCCAACAAAAGAGATAGAGCTGACCTGGTGCTGTTTAAGGTACCATATGCTGCACCACTATGGTACTTTTCAGTCAAAAAATGTAATATATTTGATGTGCAATTACATATAGGATCAAAGATATTTTGTTCACAAAACTTCCACCATTGTTTATAACATGAATTATACTGATGCATGGTATTTTTTGACAATGAATTTAAAATAATAGAAACACTATCCCTGGTATATCCTTTTTTTAAGTACACTTTGCTGATAATATCCCAGCAATCAGTGTAAGGCTCTGGCTGAGAGGATGTTGAATTCTGAAATGAGAAGGGAGGAGTTTTGTGGTTTGGTTTTAAGTAAACAATTTTTGATTTCAACATAGACATAAAAAGAGGATACCAGGCTTGTGAAGGCCAGTTTGGTACAACTAGTATTCCTTCAGCGCCATCTTGTTGAATCTTATTTAAACATCTTAGAACTAATGCGAAGGGGGGAAAGGCGTAGAATTTTAAGGCTTTCCATGAGATAGTAAAGGCATCAACAGACCAACAGTTTGGTTCAACATGCCAAGAGATAAATCTTTTGCACTTTGCATTAGCTCTAGATGCGAATAAGTCAATCTGTGGAATACCCAGTTTTGAGGTAATCATGTGAAAAGCATATGGTGCTCGCTCCCATTCAGTCTCTAAGTTAACTATACGAGACTGTGTGTCAGCTTCTGTGTTTTCATTAGAGGGTATATAAGATGCAAATATATATAACTTCCGTTTTTCACAAAATTGCCATATTTTTCTGGCCAGTTCATTTAGATGAGGGAATTGTATGCCGCCCATTCGGTTAATGTAACAGACAACTGTTGTATTATCTGTGCGTATTAGAATTTCGCAATTAAATTTATCTTTCGCAAAGCATTTAATTGCAAAGTAAGCAGCAAGCAATTCGAGGTAGTTAATGTGAAAATTGGTTTCCTCAATGGTCCAGTTGCCATGAAACTTTTGTTGACCGCATACAATTCCCCAACCTGTTCTAGAAGCATCTGAAAATAACTCAAACTTATAGTTTTCTCGCCTAATAGGAGCAGCACATGCCGGTATAGTTTTTATCCACCAGCTTAATTCTTGGATAATATCAGGGGTTATTTTCATTTTTGCCTCATATTTGTCATTAGAATTAAGGAGAGCAATATATTTGGATCTTTCTAATAACTTTGTGTACATCCACCCATATGGGACTGCTGGGCAAATTGAAGTTAGAGTACCTAGTAAAGATGCAAATTCTCTAATAGTACACATCTTTATCTTACAAAAAAAATTAAAAAAATTATTTGAGTCTAGCTCAAACCCCAAGAATTTACATTGTTTGCTAGGATGTAATTGACCTTTATTAAAATTTATAATAAATCCTAAAGATTGAACAAACTGACATACAAAAACAATATGTTGTTTACATTGTTTCAATGTAGGTGCAATTATCAAAAAATCATCAAGGTAATTCACTATAGTGATACCTTGAGACCTGAAGTAAGTAGTGAATTGCCTCATAATTTTTGAAAAAACATAAGGTGCCGTTGACAGTCCGAATGGTAGAACATTAAATTGATATAATTTTTTGTCAAAACTGAACCTAAGGTACTTCCGAGATTGTTTATTTATGTTGACTAAGAAATAAGCATCTTTTAGATCTATTGTGCCCATATAGTAATCAGATTCAATTAATTTTACTGCAGTCCGAATGTCCTCCATTTTAAAGTGGGTGCTCTGAACAAATCTATTAAACTTTTTTATATTTAAAATAAACCTAAATGTTTCATAATGTTTGGGAATAATGAAAATATTAGATAAATACTGATCTTCACAAGGAGCACATTCAGTTATAGCTTTTGATTCTAACAAGTTAGCTATACAAGTATGAATTCTTGATCTTTCTATACTTGAGAAGTTATTATTAGAAGGAATATTTGACTGTATAACCTTTTTAATAAGGGGAATAGAATATTCTTTTTTCTACCCATTGTAAAACTTGGGAATTTTTGGTAAGAGACCAATTTCCAAAATATTTAGATATTCTACCCGCTAGTACCTCTAGTCTCGACGTCGTCGATTGTCCAACGGAGCACGACGTGGAACTTCCTTGTCCTTGGGTTTTATCATGGCACGAAACTGAGGTCGCTGCTGACGTGGACGGTTGAAGGTGGGTTGCTTGGCTGGAGGATACTGGTATGGGCGCTTGTAGTTGGTTTGCCCACCCTGTTTCCTCACACCGGATGGGCCCCAATTGTTTAAAGGTCGGGCAAGGTCTTTCTTGGATTGTTTCAACGATCTGGCATCACGGATTATTTCTGATAAATTTTTGCCAAAGAGGTTTTGGTTAATATCTGTCTTTTCCAATGAATCTTTTAGGTTCTTGTTTAGACCAGGCAGTATGACTGCTCGTCTTGTTTGTGACTCCATATAGTGGACATTGCATAGCAGACGGATATAGTTTGATAATTTTTCAATAATATTATCCACATTAATGGTATCTTTCCCATCTAACATGTCTTGAAGCAATTCGCTCAGACCACATATCGATGCCCCAATTATAGTCTGTTTCTCGCACAGGTGCTCGTCCCTTTTAATGGCCTGTGGAGATAAAGTCACCTTTATTTCTTGATTTAATAAAGGTGCAGATGTATAGCAGTCTTTTATTTCAGGAATCTTTTTTAGTAAAGAGTCCACGGTTTCTTTAATCAGACCCCTTTTGAGCACATCGTCCCAAATAGATTTTACATCCTTGTGTAAAAAGAAACTATTTTCTTGCTTAGGAACAAAACCATTTTTTTCTAATAAATTGGGTGTAATTAAAGACTGTGGAGGAGTAGGTGGCGAGTTTTCTTCATCGCTATCATCATTGATAATTCGGCGCCGCTTGACTGGGGGCGGAATTTCGGTTTCGTCTGAAATCATGTAAATAAAATGATTCATAATCATATGTACTCGCTCGTAGTACCGTATGATTAGTATCAGACAGAAGATGGACATGTGTCCGAAAAAAAAATCTTGTAGTCTAACCTAACTTACGACAAGATTTTTGTTGGTTTATTGACCAGACGTATAGGCGCTCGTCCTATCGCTACGGTCATATTTCCCCGTATATTCGCTCGTAATATCGCAAGGGATAGAAATTATTTGAGATTTAAGTTTTGTATAGGCGCCCGTCCTATCGCAAAAGATCGATTCGACGAACTAACATCCACCACGAACAAGTGTGATTTCATACGTATACATACCTTCCGACGAAGACTCGAGCAATTCCAGCAATTTCTGCTTAAAATCCTTTCGCTTTTTCTTGTTATTATCCATTTTGTACAGAGAAATGCAAGAAATTACGCCGTTTTTTCAAGACACGAAAAGTCATAATGGCATAAGTAGGCAGGGTTGCCACAACCTACGTAAGGGTGTGGCTGTGTTAAAAGTTTTATTTTTTTTCTTTAAAGCCGTGTTCAAGATGTGTTTAGTGCATAAACTACATAGTCATATCAGACGAGGCGTTAACGAGTATAATCAATAACGCGGCGGTTATTTTAGGTTTTGGCCATATTTTAGGAGTTTTTGCTGATATTTTGCTCCGATTGTCACTCGGAAAAACCATTATGTGATATATGAGTGATGCACATAAAGTGAATATTTCACGTAATAAATGAAGTCTGAATTTTTGGTTGGTTGTTGTAATCCAGTCGCGGGCCGGATTGTAACCATTCGCGGGCCGTTGTTTACCCATCCCTGCTCTAGATAATGTTTTAAAAGTTGTTTCTTGTTATGTCTCTATTTACGAGATATTTGACACGAGTTTTTGGTAAATAAGTAGTACTAGTACAGTATTAACTTTGGTCGGATGTTTTCATCCGACCTAAATAAATACAGCCAGCCTATCCCTTTAAGAAATGACAAAAGTGTGCACCCAGTTAAAATCGTACTCATGAGTAAGTCGAAAATTTGTCTAGACAAATTTTCTACTAGGGTTTTCTATCTATTTGTGTATGGCTAAAAACCTATTTAAGTGTGTATTGAGTTCAGTTGCTTCGATTCGGTCACACATCATGTGCTTCTTCCACTCGCGTTAATTCTTTCATACCTGCTAGTCGGTTAAGGGTACTCTTGACCTGACCTTTTTAAGAACGTCTTGAACTTTTCCTAGGTTCGTTCGCGTAGACTCACACAGCTATATTTACTCGCCTGATTGGAATTTAAATGTTTGTTCTATTCAATTATTCTTTATAGGATGAACCCATACAGAAGTTAATGGCCCACGAAAAATCTAGCGTTTGATTAACAAAATAAATTCAACCACCGTCGTTTAAATCGTGCTTCAAATAATTGAGGCCGAGAGTGAAACGGCATAACATTGAGAGGAGGATAAGGATCTTTACATTTCAATCCTTTATGGCATATGTACATTGTTCTTTTGCTCTTTTTTTATTTTTCTGAAAGAACTGTAACTATAAAACGGTCTACTTGAATAGTCTTATTAATTTTAATGATTTTCTATCCTATGCAAGTAGGTCAATTTGTTTGATTGCGTAATACGTGTCTATTATATTTAACCTTTAACTTATGTAGTACACCAATGGACATTTCTCATTAACACGTCTCTATAATGGATAACTATTATTTATCTTATAAATAGCTTTTATAAATATTTATAGGCTGTTTATTCTCCCATTCATGTGCACATTTTATAATTGACATCAAAACTAGAAATATTGCAACAACCTCCGTTGCGTGATTATTCAACCAACCACAATTACTTATTAATAACAATGCTGTTTTCATTATATCATAGAATATTTGAGAGTTATTTCTGTATTGTCATTCTAAAACAATGATGATTGTCTACGAAAACTTAGATGTGTCCACTGCCTTATATCAAACGCGAAGATGCAATCTCTTTTCTTAATTTTACTTTTTTTATCCGTGCACTTTTGGTGGCAAACTATGTACCCGCATTAAAGAATTTTCACTGAAGAGACCACACGGCTTTTTTTTTACTCAACCTATTTATCACAAAACTACATCTCAAAATTTTATGAGAAATTCAATACAATGAATGATTCACATTTTCATTCAAATTCAGCCATTTTTTTGCCAATGACACATTTAATTTTTATTTTCATGTAATGGGGAATTAGTGGTCGATTAACTCAAAATGTTTTTTTTTATACTGTTCAAAGCATGTGTATTGAATCACGCCCGTAAAATTACTTGCGATACTTATGTACTCCGTGCGGTTAATACTTTAGCTCACGTTGAGGAGATTTTGCTCATCTGAACATAAAAGTGGGGAAAGGCTAGATAGAGCATTTTATTGTAATGTAAAGTATTTCGAAAGGCACAAACAGGCAAAATTATCAGTTTTCTCAATTCAAAAACGACGAATGCTCGAGGTTCTGGTATAAAAGAATGCTCAAATCTATCAGCACCTTAAGGACGTGAAGGGTTATTAACACATATATAACACTTAATAGGCGACAAAATGTGTTTATTAAACGTACCTAACACTTTGTCTCCGCTTTTACTCAGCTGTTGAAAGCGCAAAAACTTGAGCACGCTCACGCTCATCCCTCCCTCGAGTCGAGGACGCGTGTTTTGGATTGTTAATGTTGCGAGTTACTTAAGGCGATGAATTGATGAACCGGTTATCGTCACCCGCAGACATACGGGGGGTTTATGAGGCAGTATTTTTCTAATATAACAAATACTGTAAGTAAATAAATAAATAATAATAAATAAATACCTGTGACAATGCACACCAAGATCATCTGACCCCAAACTAAGCAGAGCTTGTAATATGGGCGTCAGAGACTGATAAACATACTTAAATATTCCTAAATACATACTTAAATAGATAATAACACCCAGACACACAACAAATACAAATTTTCGTCACACAAATATTTGTCATGGGTGGGGATCGAACCCACGACCTCCGGCGCTAAAGGCAGAATCGCTGCCATTGCGCCAACAGGCCAGTCAAATTAAAAGTAATTAAAAGAGTCCCTGTTGGCATATCAAGGATTATGTTCAGATCAATATATGTGGTGAATTTCGAGGCTCTACGTAGTCCTTTTTGGCTGTAAAATTGAAATCATTGTTTTAGAAGAGGTGTTCTTTATATTTGTTTTTGTGCTATTAAAGGTAACCCATTATGTTAAGCTATGGACAAAATAAAGAAAATTAATTCATGCATCTGGCAAAACTATTTCAATCGGTTTTGACATTGCTGAGAAAAGTTGGAATTCTCTCGCCAAAATTTCTGAGGCGTCGCCTTAAGTCAAGTACCATATTAGTTACCGTGCTGGCTTTTTTATTTAAAGTTTAGATTTCAATGTAACCTTATTACTCATCTTAAGAATGTTTTATTGTGTCTGTCATGTCACTCTTTGGTGGAATAAATGAAATCTCTTCTGTGTCACTAGATGTGATTGTACTTTGTATTTAGCGTTGAGTTTAGATGTTTCTCAATAACAGCAAATGATGGAAAAGGTTTAAATAAAAGCAACCAAAATTAATGTCGTTTATCATACGTACGTAACACTTAGTCTCCTAATGCTAGCGGTACACTAAACTAACCTGAAAATGGTGTTAAAGGCATGAAAATTGGAACGATTGGCCATATGAATCAATTTTACCCATAGCACGAAAAAAAAGAAAAAAAGGGAGGAGTTAGGTATATGGCGTCATCTTTTTTATGTATGGGATATTTTTTTTTTGATCTGAAACCTATCGTGTGTGGTATCTAATGAAAGAAATTACTGAGCCAATTCTAAAAACATGTCACATCTTATCCTTTTAGTCACTTGTATTAAATTTAAATATATTTTTTTTTTCAAAACTTACCAAGTTTGGGTTCCTCCAGACATGATACGGTTGGATATTTTTTTGTAAAATATACTTTAAAAGGTACGTGTACGTACGGTCATATCTCACTCTAAGAAAGGATTTTATTGTGTTATTTGCATTTTAAGCGGAAATTTCATGATTACCTGTTATAAATTATTCCATTCCTAATAACCAATCTTTAAAATCTTTATGGTCTGAAACTGGATATCTCAAACGTTAATTGCAGTTGAGGAGCCTTTAGAATCCTTCCCTCCTTCATGTCCTTGGAACCAAACTCCAGAGTTTGGAGCATCGGCGTAAAGCGATAGACAGGGGATCGGTATTTTATAAGGCGTATTTCGGAGAGTGTGCGTAAGAATTACACAACTTTATACCACCCTCTACTCTCTACTACCGGACCACTAGGTAATGGTAGGGGTTTCCATCCGCTCGTGGTTGACTTTCCAGCAAGCTGCAATCAACGGTTTGCTGCGTCTTTTTTGGTTGGCACCGGGAGTGGACCACTCTCCCTGCGTCTGTATTTCCGGATACTTACGACCTGCCTATTCGGGCATTTTCTGGGTAAACACCTTAGGCCTCGTCATCGCTTAATAACCAACCAGGCGAGACTGAGGCCAAACGCAACCATATTTGAATAAAAAAAAAAGCGTTAAAGGACAACATCAAAGTTACAAGTCGAGTTTGTCAAGTCATTTGATCTTTTCTCTGCGGCTTGAAAAAGTTGGCAAGACTACTCGAAGTATGGAAGATGTTTACGCAATCAAGCAAGGGTTGTGGTTCGATGCGATAAAGTTTGCCAATCTCTTGAGTTATTGTTAAGTAAGTAAGTTCAAATAGAAAAAAGTAGTAATACTCGTTCTTAAGAGAATTTGCGAGAAATCTTTGAACATGAATGGAACACGCACACGATTAAATCCCAAACAGGGTAGATAGTAATAGGCGGACAAAATTGCCTTTATTTTGGTATTTGCTTTGATTGAGGGACAAAACATTACACTGATAACTAACTATAAAAGGATTTACTTTAGATAACACTATATATTGTTTATTTATTTTTTCTTAATAAAAACGGATACGCTTGGGTGTATAACGCAGTGTTCACATTGAGACATGTGCTACAACACACACTTTTCTGTTGTATTTTGTTCCTATGTTTCAAGGCTGTTAGTTTTCATTGCTTTTGATTAGTGAAATTTTAAATGTGTGGTATATGTGTTATACGTGTATCAGTGGCCAAATGAACTCCAATCTATCTATATAACTTACAGCCTGCGTTTCTCTGCCCATTCATCAGCATTCTCCTGCGCTACTTTTTCGAGGTGTTCCCTGGCCCGCTCAGCCTTCGTGAAGATTTGGAGACGGCGGGTGACGTCCACTTCCACTCGCTTCAGGGTCAAGTCATCGCGTGCTCGTTCATCCTGAATTTTATCATCAAGGTCATTATTCATAGTATCAAGGCATGTTCAATGTTATTCAAGTTTTAAATTGCTAGGTAAAGGTGAACTGAACACAATGAATAGATAAAACAGGCTTTTAAAATTAGCTTGTTAGTGAAAGTGTTGACTTCAGGGAAAAATATTCCCAGTCAGTATTATTTTAAGCCACATATATTCCGGCGTCTGACATGACTTGTTTTATAGTTTTACTTGCTAGGATACAGATATATATCTAGCTTTAGCAACTGGAACTAGCATTTTTTTTTAATACGATATATTGCGACCCTAATTCTCCGATTTGAAACTCGGCTCGATTGCTTAGTCACTCACATTTTGACAGCTTGTCACCCGATTATTATGCAGTAATCACCATCAAAATCGATATTTTATTGTTATCGAAATAATAGCCTAACATTATAAAAATTTAAAACAAATAATAAAAAAATATTGCCAGGCGCGAGGAGCTGTACCCACCAAATCTCTCATCTCCTGATGAATTCTATCCATAAACTGGTTATACAAGTACTTCCTGTACTGGTTGAACTCCTTTAGCGAGCAGACTGCCCGTCCATCCTTGGTGCAGTAACCTAGCTGCTTCATCCTGTTCCGTGCTGACTTCTGTGCGAAGTGGTGGGCTAGATGAGGGTCGTGCATGGGAACGTAGTCGTACGACACGTTGTTGCAGTACGGGTCGGTGAGGTCGAAAGTGGGCTGGGGACCTGCACCACCCAATCCTACTCTTCGCACCTGTGGATATAAAGGATATATATTTATTAAAAAGAAGATACATATTTTGTTGTAGCGGAAAAGGCAGATCAGCAAGAAGTTGAGTCACGCGGGAAGCTCAAGATAAAACGCAAGTACTGTTTTTAATAACTGAAGGATTTTCCTTATTTTCATTCAACATTTTCTGATAAAAGCAAGTTCTAACTAGTTAATACATGTTCGATTTGTCAGAAACTCTTAAAATCCTACTTTTGCTATAACTGATGGAAGAAACAATTTTTTTTTGTGCCAACAGTTTTTTTCAGCTGTAAAAGTTCGTAATGGCGAAATTGCTTATCAGCAATTTGTAACACAATAGGTGGCTATCATACCTGCATGATAGTTTTAAATTGTTTCAGCGCAGCGGGAGCGGCGGACAGGGAGATATAATTAGTTGACGGTATGCCGTGCACGAAAGGACGAGCGATTTACGGTTAACTACCAGGTGGTAGATTCCGTAAATCAGGTGATTTACGGAAGGCACAAATGAAAATATTAAAATAAAAGCAGTACTCTTGAAAGTCTACTCAACATCTAATCGCTTACAAATACCACGCAACCAACACCTATCTGGTCATTCAAATACAAAAAATATAATAACAATGACTTTCCATACACTTAATAGGCAATCATACAATTGAACGCTTAGAAATTGCACACACGTGACAGTGACATACTGCCTTCTTCCTGACTCTTAGAGATACACTAGAGATATACTGAGAGAAAAGTGTGCTCAGACTGACGTTATGCACACTGGTTTCTGTACCCATGACATAGCGTCCTCGTAATTCAAAGGTCATTATATTATTATAATGTACCAATTGGTATCGCGCACTACAGACCAGGAAAGCGTAGCTGGATTTCCGCGAACTCGTTAATATAATTCTTTCGCTATACGCCCGCTCGCTGTTACGCACTATAATACCAAACCTCGTCGTCGGAGCTTCAATATCGCTGTATATAAACTGCAAGCAAGCGTATTGCGCCGTCCCAAGGCGTCTATGCAGCTACGCTAACAATCACAGCTTGCTTTCTTAAAAAAGGAGTTGTAACATGAGTTTGAGAAAATATTATATACATTGTGTCAGGAAAAAACCTAAACCTTAACGTCTTATAAAAATAAACGAATGTCGGATAAAATTACGTTGGTCGGATAACTCTATTCTTATCTACAATGTTTTCCGTTCACTACCAATAAATTTCTCGATATCACTGTTTCGAAGAAATATCTAACTTGGATAACTTTTTTGCAAGGTGGTTGAATCATGCTAAAAATACTTATCAGATTCGCTGCTTTATTTCAAACCAGCTTCAGAGAAAAAGATATTAATTTTACTAAAAATATTATACAACATGTTAAATATGCGATATGCCAATAATTATTTGTTTTCATTTAATAGGAAACTTCCTTGTAAATTTTGTAGAAAAAATGAAAACTCTCATAATAATAGTTCAATTACTAGTATTAACAAAGCAGAAATGCGTATAAAGAGCTCGTTACACAAGAAAATGACAAAAATATAGAAAAAATAGCATGGCGAAGGAAATATTGAGGATTTGTACGGTCTAGGTTTCTTTTAGCATTTCGATATAGTTGGTTGAGTAGGTTTTTGCACTCACCAACTAATGACCCCAGCGTTATTTCTATCGTCCCTAGTTGATCCACACAATTTCATTGAAAACACATCGACATCCAATAAAATCGCGGAACACGGCTAATTATCAGGGCAAATGTCACCTCTCTACTCTACGGAAATATTAAAAGATATCATACACTGATCTACTCGTAAGTTGTCAGATGTTCAGTAAAACATGTTTAAACAGTCGACCTCAAAGCGATGGAAGCACTATGTACTTTGTATCACCCGCGTGTAGTAGTAAGCTTTTATAGCAATCAGAGCTCTGCTTATTCTAGATGTGGTTGACTGTACAACTTCACTTCTGTGCCAAAAAACGGGTATAGCTACGAGAGAATATAATGCCGTGTATCCAGTTGCCAAATGTGGGACAAACTTTGGCATTCGTTATCGTTCTGACAACTACGTTCTCGTACCTCTATCTGACACTGTAATCGAGCCTCTTCTGTGTCTTATAGTAAAATCAACTTTGGTTCATTGTTGTACAAATACTTTTTTGTGGATGGGTATTTACCTAACATTAATATGTACTGTGGAAGAAGTAACCGGTGACGTAGCCCAGTGTGTGAGTATACGTGAAATAGCAGAGGGTAGGGCAGAAAACGCAAGAACTGTCTTTTGGGGCAGAACCATATAGTAGTAAATTGGGAAATATGAGTAAAAAATAGTAGATATTCTAAATTACTTTCTACCCCAAAATAAGTTTCAGCGAGGTCGTGCCTGGAAGTCATTCTTTCCAGCACGACAGTCGTATCTCTAAGATCCATTTTTTTTTTTTATATTGCCCGTCAAGATGACCTCGCTCCACCTGATGGAAAGCGGTCGTGAGGTCCAGATATGAGGTTGACAAGCCCAGTCATTCAAACGAATCACTGGGCTGGCCATCCTCACCTTGAAGGCCTGAAACAAACAGAAATGCCTTTTCACGCCCCGCTTGAAGAGCCCGGGACTATAAGAGGAAGGAAACACATGTGCTGGAAGAGCGTTCCACGTCTGAATGGTACGACAAAGAAACGAGTCACCGAACCTTTTAGTTCGGGCCAACAAATGTTGAATTGTGTGTGGGTGACGCCGTAGTCCAGCACGCGTGGTACGGGAGTGGAAAGGTGAGGGTGGGATAAGCTGGAATAACTCGTCAGAGCATTCCCCATTGTAGAAGCGATAGAGAACACTTAGCCTGGCAATATAGTAGGAAATTGGGAAATAAGAGTAAAACATAGGTTTTTTATACCGTTTTAAATTTTTCAGAACAACACTGAGTTTGGGCGTGGTCGTGATAGAAAGTTGTTCTTTCTAGCACGACCACGCCCATTGGAATATCCTATTATCAAGATTTAAAAAATATGACTGTTGATATTTTTAAGATCTTGAAAGTAGGATATTCCAAAATAGGGGTAAAAAATAGTATATTTTCTAAGCTATTTAATACCATTATGAAATTTAATAATAAACACGGATTTCTGTGTGGTCGTGCTTATCTTTAGCTCGACCATCGTATCTCCTAGATCTAGTTGGTAGAAATTTTCAAAACAGTGGTAAAAAATAGTTAAAAATCCTGACTATTTTTTACTGTCTGCAGATATTTAAAAAACATCCATTTGTCGTGCTAGGAAGTACAACACGGCAGATCAGGTTTTGGGACCATTTTGTTAGAATTTTTTCCTTTTAACCGTAAAAACGGTCAAAATCTTCTTATTTGATTTTCAATCTGGATTTTACAGTCATAAATAAAGGTTAACATATCATAACATAACATACCATCGCGACTATATCATGATTGTATGTTATGTCATGCTGCCGTCATGGTGAACGTACCACTCAGAGGCCCACTTCACTAATAGTATTGGAACCAAACGTAGTACACACATCAAAAGTGTCTAGGGATCAACATATATTTTTGCAATAACTTTTCTCCTGATTGATATTAATTAAAATTTTCTTTAAGGATTCATCAAATAAAGTGTTTTCGTTTGTCTACAGTAACGATAAACCAAGTCACCTTTGCATTAATAAAGAAATTTGCCATTTTCCTAATAAAGGGATTTTTGACATTTGAACCACTAACATTAAAGTTCGAAAAAAAGACTGAAATAACAGTTTTCTTTAAAATTTTATTGGGTAACTTAAACAACTAATAATCCGTGTTTCTACTGCGAACACTAACAACACAAGAACATCGGTTTGGCAAACTCAAAATGAGTTCATCCAAATCACGCTGTGGAATGGCCGCCCATGTTCGTTGCAACAACAAAAAAAGGTCTTCTTGCGACTGGATACCCTCCATATTCGGCAGAGCTCTTCTCTGTAGCATATCCCATGCATGCTCAATCGGGTTCAAGTCTGGCGACTGAGCAGGCCAGGGCAGGACATTGATGTTAGCTGCGGCGAGAGTCTGTCTTACAACTCTTGCGGTGTGCGGTCGTGCATTATCATGCATTAACTGAAATAAGGGACCGATTTGCACTTGTAGAGGAACGATGACGTTCCCGAAGACCGCTAAGGGTACCACCTATAGCAATGCACAATCGTAGGATTCGATATCAATGGGCTCTTGAACACAGAAATTGGGCAGAAGAACAATGGCGTTTCGTGTGCTTTTTTGATGAGTCTCGTTTTGGTATGAGACCGGACACAAGACGTATACGACACTGGAGAACCCCTGGACGCCAACAGCGATTAAAATCCTGCCAGGAAGTCCATCCTTATAGTGGTGGAACCATCATGGTATGGGCGGGTATTTGGATCGGCGGAAGAACTGAGTTGATTTGGATCAGAGGCAACCTCAACGCTCAAATTTATGCTGAGACGATTGTATCAGACGTCATCGTTCCTCTACAAGTGCAAATCGGTCCCTTATTTCAGTTAATGCATGATAATGCACGACCGCACACCGCAAGAGTTGTAAGACAGACTCTCGCCGCAGCTAACATCAATGTCCTGCCCTGGCCTGCTCAGTCGCCAGACTTGAACCCGATTGAGCATGCATGGGATATGCTACAGAGAAGAGCTCTGCCGAATATGGAGGGTATCCAGTCGCAAGAAGACCTTTTTTTGTTGTTGCAACGAACATGGGCGGCCATTCCACAGCGTGATTTGGATGAACTCATTTTGAGTATGCCAAACCGATGTTCTTGTGTTGTTAGTGTTCGCGGTAGAAACACAGATTATTAATTGTTTAAGTTACCCAATAAAATTTTAAAGAAAACTGTTATTTCAGTCTTTTTTTCGAACTTTAATGTTAGTGGTTCAAATGTCAAAAATCCCTTTATTAGGAAAATGGCAAATTTCTTTATTAATGCAAAGGTAACTTGGTTTATCGTTACTGTAGACAAACGAAAACACTTTATTTGATGAATCCTTAAAGAAAATTTTAATTAATATCAATCAAGAGAAAAGTTATTGCAAAAATATATGTTGATCCCTAGACACTTTTGATGTGTGTAGTTTTTTAAAGAATATACGTTACAATCGTTAAATGAAGTCATGGAAGCTAAAAAGCTCAATTATATTTATGGTTCCAGCTATGATGTTGGTTACTTTGTCAGTTTACGTCACCGGATATTGCGGTAGATGCGTTTGGTATCTAATGGACAGAGTGCCGCGATGACAAGGGAAGACGGATATTTAAAATTAGCTCCATCGAAGGCTAAACTAGTTATGATGCAAAATTAGTCATCGCATCGTCGCTTTGACAATTTTCGTCTTCTTCCTGCTTGCTTTTACCTATTCCAGATTTTTTATAGCAGCTTATCTTGCTCTGGGAAAGTATTTCGTGAGGTTCAATTAATTTTAAATTTAAAATTAATTTAATAATTATTCAAAATTTAACATAGAGGATTAGATAGTATAGTGATCTGTCATTGGATTCTTTTTTCATTAATTCTGTTTGTCTGATGTCTTAAAACAAAATTTACACTTTTATTGGATATTTTACAGCAGAAACTGCATTTTATTATAATTATGAAATTCTTGTCTGCAGCACAAAATATTAATAAGTACTTATATCAAATTTTCAGTCACCTTTGCAAAGGCTAACCACTTGGTTATTTGCACCATATAATTCCATCAAAATTAGACGATGACCATGTCTAGCCTGTAGCAAAATTATCCATATATTAATAATTATGATAACTATCAATATCCCGTATATAAGACTCAGCAAACTGCTTCATGTAGTACAATGTAGAAGAAAGCACCTAGTGCCTAGATAGTGAGAACACACATAGCGGTAGAATTAAAAACAAGATTTTTCACACACAAAATATTACAGAATCAATAAATAAAAGTAGATGTGCAATTTAGGTGGCCTTATTTCCATAAGCAATCCCTTCCAGACAATTGAGCTTGTTTGACAAAATTTGAGCTGGATATCTAAAAAAACTTCAATACAGCTTCGAACTAGCTTAGAAGCTTAATGTCAAAAGCGCAAAATGACAAAGGATCGCAAAATGTCAAAAGAGCAAAAAGTCAAATGCGCAAATAGTCAAAAGCGCAGAATGTCAAAAGTGCAGAATGTCAAAAGCGCAGAATGTCAAAGGCGCAGAATGTCAAAGGCGCAGAATGTCAAAGGCGCAGAATGTCAAAGGCGCAGAATGTCCAAGGCGCAGAATGTCCAAGGCGCAGAATGTCAAAAGCGCAAAACGTCATAAGCGCAAATAGTCAAAAGCGCAAATAGGCAAAAGCGCACATCGTCAAAGGCGCATAATGTCATAACTTAACTTAGAACAGGTTTAGAGCGCTGTTTGAGACGCAAGGATCGTGGGTTCGATTTCCGCACTGACATAAAAACATTAAAATCTGTTGATGAGATATGGTATTTGTGCAGTTACATTCCTCATTGCAATTTATATGATGAATAGTTGCTAAATTAATAAAGTTTTCGAAAAAGGTTTGGAAGAAAAAGTTAGTGTAATTTTTTTAATAATTTTATTAAACAGTATTTACCACTTTTTCAATTTCATATTTTTTTTGAATTCTTATTCAGTATATAAATATAAATGCTTATAAATGTAAATAAATAATAATAATAATAATGTAATTAATATAAATGCTTCTGAATCAAATTAACCTTCAGCTAAAAATGAAAAAAAAAATTAAGCATTTACCTCAACTATTTACGCCACAGTAACCAAAAAAGTGAGACAACCCAGAAATTTTCAAAAATTTGTTGAAAAAGAAACATTACTCGTAAACTACCAAAAATCGCAGAACATACATGGGGCTCAATCCATAGGTATTTTGGTCATCAAACCACAGACCTTCGCTGGTACAGGTTACCCGGGACTCCCTGTATAAGCGAAAATTTGTTTTTTTCAAATAACTTTAATTTTATGGTTTTTATACAAAAAATACTGACCGTTCGACTAATTTGTATGGGTGACCTTGAAATGCAAGTTAGTTAATTAAATTTCATTTTCGCTTAGATAGTTTCTAAATCACTTAGTGAGTATGCCATATCATTTTCAGAAGTTATTTGATAATAAAACGGTATAGAGATTGGAAATAATAATAATAATAATAGAGTTAGTATCTCCAAACCTTGCTTGAAATAAGAAGCGTGCAAATATCTCAAAATATAAGACCCCACACAAATACCTCGTCTAATCAACTGATATGAAAGTTTTATATCAGTGCGGAAATCGAACGCACGACCCTTGCATCTCAAACAGCGCTCTAAACCTGTTCTAAGTTAAGTTACGACATTATGCGCCTTTGAGATTCTGCGCTTTTGCCTATTTGCGCTTATGATATTCTGCGCCTTGGACATTCTGCGCCTTGGACATTCTGCGCCTTGGACATTCTGCGCCTTGGACATTCTGCGCCTTGGACATTCTGCACCTTTGACATTCTGCGCTTTTGACATTCTGCGCTTTTGACTATTTGCGCTTTTGACTTTCTGCTCTTTTGACATTTTGCGATCCTTCGTCATTTTGCGCTTTTGACGTTATGCTCCTAAACGCTTCAAACTGTCTTGAGCAACATAAAAGATTTTAAAGTAGTCAACCTGTGACTTGAGGGCATTGGAGGCATCATTAAGCCAGTTACGCTACCTAGTGGACTATGAACGCCGAGAGTCGTTCCAACCGTAGCTGTTATTCCACCTTTTGCTTTTGTTCAGAGCGCTAACAAGCTGCGATATTGCTACGAGAACTCGTAGCTGCTGATTAATCACGCAAGACGCGTTCTTCAACTCGTTAGTTTTTATGCGTTGCGACATTGGGATTTGTTATAAAATTGTTAATTGCAGTCCAAAGATGAGAACAATTTCCGGTATTATTGCCAGTAAAGACTATCAAATTTTGGTTCAAATAACAATTTTGTTCGAAACTGCTTTTAATGATTATTTCTTTATACTATAATTTGTCATTTGGAAGAAAACAAAAAATACACGCAAAGAATCGACAGGTCGATCGAATAATTCTGAGGAGGGATACGAAGTTTTTATAATTTTACATTTAATTAGCAATAAACACTTGAATACCAATTTTATTGTCGGCAGAGGCGTCTCTCCGCTCGAATCCTTCTTCACTTTTTTTGACGAGCTTCTTTTTGGGGGCGTCATTCGGCGTGGGAGGTTAAGTGCTCTACTTGCATGGCGACGGAGGATTATATTTGTCCTGCGACGGTGTGTAGGTACTCAATGACGAAGAGAATCTTGCAATCAGATTCCTGACTACAGTTGGCACAATAATCAAGTTTAACCTCCACTCTTGCGAAAGTGAAAACCAATATTACTTTAGTTCATACCTACTATTAGTTTGTGCCCTAGACACACGTCAAAAGCTCGCTATTCGGTGATTGCTGTCGCATTGCATTTTATCACGTCATGCTTTGCAGTAAATTTAAGCAGTCTTGAGCGCTGCACCGCCTTAAAATAAGCCATCAAAGTTTCACTACGGGGAAAAGGCAAGTTAAAGTGAATCCTTTGTTGAGGAGTGTGGTTCTTATTTTGTCCCGCGGTTTTGTAAACGTAGTTCCGGTTTTTTTAACTCCATTAAAGTTTTTACTTTTGCGGCAAAAGCAGGCTACGTCCTTTTTATGAGGCTGAATATCTTAATATCAATCTTAGTACCAAAATTCATCAAATCGGCTGAACGAGTTAGTTTTGCATTTTTGATCTTGCACGGAGTGACTCTTACGTTTTTCGCAAAAGTAACTCAATAAAGCAATTTGTCTGATCGTATTCTATTCTTCTGAAAAACAACGAACATTAAGTTAGCTAGGAAAAATATCTAGAAGCAAAAGCTGCTTTAACAGAAGTGCCACCAAAAAATATGGATTTTTACGTTACCTTGAATGTGTTAGCTCGATGATTGTTTTTTGTCGCCTCACATTCGTAAAATGAGAGGGCGCTTTTTACGTTTCCTTTTAGTCCATTTGAGACTTTATTTAAGAAGCTTGTGTCTGACAGGTAATATTTATGTGTCCGTTTTAACATACATTTTCTTTGGTAACAAAAGACCCATATACTTACAATGCCCTTTGTTGTTTCAACCTCTGAAATAGACAACATTCTAATCAAGAGAAGTTTAAAAAAAATGTATTTTTGAGTTTGAAAGAAAATGTTGAGAGCTATTAAAGAACTCTAATACACCCGTTGTGAAACTACTAATTCATAATCATCATAATCATTTATTTACTCACCATAATAAAAATATACACTGGTCAGGGTACAATGAGAACAATAAGTACCTACAGTTTGATTATGTAGTAAATGTGGTTCAGGAGGGGCGGTCCAAGATATTTGTCACTTTTACTAATCAGCTGATGTACTATTATTTTTCATTTTCAACCGACTGCAAAAAACGGAGGAGGTTCTCAATTCAACTGTAGGTTTTTTTTTAAATGTTTATTACCTCATAACTTTCGACTCGGTGAACCGATTTTGATCATTATTTTTTCATTTGAAAGCTGGTGCTTTCCGAATGGTCCCATTTTATTTGGTCTAGTTCTGACAGTGGCATCCATGAGAAAACCATATAAGTGTTAAATCTAGATAGACAAAATGCGCGACAAATAGACGACAAATAGACGAATAACTCAATATTACGCCAACCGATTTTGATAATTCTTTATTTATTTTAAAGCTGATGCTGCCCGTGTGGTCGCAATTAATTTCGGTCCAGTTCTGACAGTGGCATCCATGGGAAATCCATATAAGTATTAAATCTAGATAAACCATATGCGCGACAAATGGACGAATAACTCATTATTATGCCAACCGATTTCGATGCTTCTTTTTTATTGGAAAGGATATACTTCAAGGGTAGTTTGATGAGTGTTAGGTTCTGATTATGGGATCCATGACAAAGTAACGGAACTCTTCAATTCTTAGGAGCAATTGGACGATACTTTTTCGATGTATAAAATAAATAAGGACTATTCACTGAAAATCAAGAAATAAACAAAAATTTTTGAAAAAAAAAACCAACTTCAAAAAAAACTATTTCAAAACAAAGCACTAAAAAGTAAAGAAATAATTGCGTATTCTTCTAAAACTTAGACGATAATATAATGTAGGTTCAATTATTGTTATTGTTGGAGTCGGTGTCAGCCAATGTAGGTTTGTAACTACCTACATACATACGTAAACGTGATATGTAAGAAATAGGTATATTGTAGTGTTTCCTTGGCACCGACACCGACTCCAACAATAACAATAATAAATTGTACCTACATTATATTATCGTCTAAGTTTTAGAAGAATACGCAATTATTTCTTTACTTTTTAGTGCTTTGTTTTGAAATAGTTTTTTTTGAAGTTGGTTTATTTTTTGTAAAATTTTTTTTAATCAGGAAGTAATATATGAAAAAAATTATAACATCTTTATGATCACTCGCCACGCCTTTGCCCGCGTAAACATTATTACGAGGGTCGACATTGCTTCGGAATTAGAGAAATAATTCCAGCAGCGCGAGTAGCAGTGGGAATGGTATAATGTTTTCAAGCAAGCATCAGTGAAACTTGAGGCAGTGTAGCTATGCATGGTCATACGTCACTTTCCACCAAGTGACCCACCAGGCTATTTGACAGCCTTTATAAATATTGAAAAACATCTACCTTTACTCCATTTTTTATAACATTTGAAATAGGAGGCTCATAGAAGCAGGGGTGCTAAAATTAATTATAATTTGCATTTGACGTTGCAATTCCGGATGACATACCAGAGTAAAACCTGGCCAAAATTGAAAACGCCCTTCCGCCACAACGTATGAAGGGATTATAACATTTTAGATTTGGTAGGGTTTGACAGTAAAAAATATGTGTTTGGATTCTCAATTCCTGCTTCTTTTAGGTTTTTACCATCTACAATATAGTTTTAGCTAGACAAAATAATTTATTTAAGCAAAAGCCTCATATATAATATGAAGTTACTTCACGTCAAATGAGAAAAATTATGTGTGACAGCTACTATATAAGTAGATTTTAATAAATTCGGCATATATTTATTTATTTATATTTAATCTTCAATGCAAAAATTTACATTAGGCGGATTTCATGCTAAAAGCATTCTCTACCAGTCAACCATCGGATGAGACAGAGATGCTGTTGGCGGTGCAAAATGTTCATTTCGAATAGGAAATGAATACAAAGATTTTATAAATTCTTAAAAACTACAGATACAACCTAATCAATATAAATTATACGTATATACATAAAAATACATAACATAAATAAATATACACTTACTTATTATATAACATGCTCACTATTAAGTGAAAATAATAAAATAAAATAGATGATGAACAGTGGAAACTACTGAGAATTTCTTAAAAAATCACGGATTGCTGTTTTGAACATGGCTTTACTTGGTGACATTTTGATAGTGTCTGGCAACTTATTCCACAATCTGACAGCTGTGAGAACATAAGAGTAATCGATGTAGCTTGTCATATGAGCAGGAGAGAGATATATCTGAAAAGTAATATTGTTTATTGTACTTTTCCTACAAAGTGTGCCCTAAAAAGAACCCTTTTCACTTAGGTCTTTTCAAGGAGTATACAAAATATTCCAAAAGAAAAACAATTCAAAAAATATTGCAGAGGTACATATATTAATATCTAACAGATCCCAAGAGTCAACATTCGGTGAGAGCAACCGTACCTACCTAACCGTAACCGTAACTACCTATCCGTAACCGTACCTTTAGATGAAAACACAAATTGCATCGTGGATAAAAATTTGCTATCAAGTTAAAATGTGGTATGTTTGAAAGTACAGTAGTGTCTTAATTCCGTAATTCCATGTCTATTTAGCATATTCTCTTTAACTCGGCCACTTACACGATATCACGTAAATAAAACTCTTTTAAAATTGTGATGGCTTCGGTGTGACGCTCAGTTGAAATTATAATAAAATTTCATTTAATGAAGCAGTGATTTCGCTCACTTGAAATGAATAATTACCGAAAAACCTTCAGTATTTGAAGTGTTCTAGCCACAAGCGGGGATTAGTGGAATTTTCAGCCTAAAATTATTCAAGCGTCAAGTCTCCGTACCTTAATGAACCCGAATACTCCCTTATAATTAGAGGGCTGAAGCATTTGACAACCTTCACTAATTGTATAAAATAATTGAGTACTTTAGGATATTTCAGAAATGAGAGATCCTTTACAATAAAATGGGCCTCTTCATGTGAGTCTAACCGATTCGGTTTTTAGTGAACATTTGGACTCAGCAGTCTGCCAGCATGCTAAACAACTCGTATTCTTAAACGAGACTGAAAGTGCGTCCTTTGAAGTTATCCCGTAACATGCTAGTAGAAATAAAAAAAACTCGTACTTCTGATCTGAAGTGATTTTACATATGTCGGGCGCAAGCAAGTGTTACCTCTAAAACACATAGCGAAGATCTAAGTTCTACTCAAGTAGTCTCAATTAAATAGTTCACTAGAGGTATGTTTTATCTCTTTATGTTCTAGATACTTTTTAAGGCTACTTACTAGTCCATAATAATATTATAAAGAGGAAAGACTTGTTTGTTTGTTTGTTTTGTATAGGCTTCGAAACCACTGGACCGATTTAAAAAAATCTTTCACCAATATAAAGCTACATTATCAGAGAGTGACATAGGCTATTTATTTTTTAATTTGAGCTGTTTTTGACGGGAAAGACAGTCCACGGCGAAGCCAATGACGCACCGCTAGTAGACTGATAAGTTATGATTCCAGAACCGACTGCAGGTGACAACCGCCGGCCGGCTGCGGCAGACCGAAGCTGCAAGTAATGTTCATAGAAATAAACCTGTTCTTTGTAGATGGCAGCATAGGAAGCATGTTTGCCGGTAGAGGTTGCGGTCGATGGTCTGTCGCCAAATGCAGTCACACCTTTAATGGTTCACAGCATTTGTGTTAGCGTGAACTTGTCAAAGTGATTTTAAACATATAAACTTGATAGATATCACTGTAAGGTTATAAATTTATGTGTAGGAATATAGCAACAATCATATTTGTCACTTGTTTGCTGACCCGAGGTTATCCCCAAATCGTATTTCAGAATGTCTTCAGTGACCTGTAATGTTTTGTTGCTTGTCATATTGAAAAGGTTCACAGATACGCTAGTTCAATAGATATCAATCTTGTGCCTGGTTCTTTGAACATGAATTTCCAATAATTGCAAATCGTACAATAGGGAAAACGATATTTTTGTAGAAAATATAATGGTTACTGTCATACTTAGTTAAGTATACATTAACGTCTTCAGTTGAGGTTTAATCTACATATTATACTAATATTATGAAGATGAAAGATTTGATTGTTTGTTTGTTTGTATTGAGTTGGCTCCAAAACTACTGGACCGATTTTATAAATTCTTTCACCAATATAAGATACATTATTCTGACGACCGACTTGGTGTAATGGTTAAGAAGTTGGCTACTACACCAGAGGTCGCGGGTTCGATCCCCGCACAGTACAAACATTTGTGTGCATGAACATGTCTGTTTGTACTGGTCTGGGTGTCTCCTATGTATAATAAGTATGTATTTACAAAAAAAGAAAATGTATTTAAGTATGTTTATCCGTTGTCTAGTATCCCATAACACAAGCTTTAATTAGCTTACTTTGGGGCTAGATGGCGCTGTGTGGAATAATGTCCAGGGATATTTATTTATTTATTATCATTGAGTGACATAGTTTTTAAATTTTGACGGGAGAAAACGTCTACGCGTGCGAAGCCGCTGACGGACAGCTAGTAAGATATAATCATGACTTTTGATTTAATATTGCTTTGAAGATTGCGGAGACCGAGACAAGTGTAGTCCAGGCCTCCGGTAGGCTTTGTATGGGGTGTCTCGCGCCACTGACAGCAGTGTATGTCGTTTTCAATTAAGGTGCGTTCCAAAATTATAATTTGTATCCACGGATCAAAATTAAAATTTGTGTCAATGAGTTTCGTACAATTTTGTACCAGGATGGATGTGACCTAGTACCTAGTCTGTCGTACCTAGTACCGGGACCTCTAAATCTCGTATTTCTACGAGAAACCTCGTACGGATGGCAACCCTGCGCGCCAGTCTCAGTCGATCGCGCAATCTGGCGCCTGTTCAAAGCCATAGAGTGACAACTTGACAAGTAGTGTCTCCCGTCTCGGTCGCGGCGTCCACCGCCACCTCTATGCGATGCTGCAGCACTGCTGCTTCGTCAATTGTGTTTTCTATTGATTTTGTAAACGGCAAGCGGGCGTACAGCACGCGTATTATGAAAGATATGGATGGTATGAGTATTATGACACCGCTTAAGAGTTTGTGTTAACAGATAAGGTAGATTTGGGAGTCTACAAATAAAATATGAAAGAGCACAGCAAGATTTACATATAAGCATCTTATACTGCCAATCCAAGACCTGTTTTGCAATCGTTTTATGAAGGTTTCTTTTGCTCTTGTATGTACATTCTAGACAAGCACATTTTCTCAATAGCTCGCTTGCCACCAGGTAAAATGTTGGCATTTTCCTGGTTTAGAATCTATATATATATATAAAAGTGTTAACAATCTTCTTAAAGACGCTAGTTATATCGGCACTTGGTTGCTTAAGCTTATCTCTTTCGACATCGCCCAAGTCAAATATTTGAAATACCTAAAACGTGTTACGGACACTAAGTGATCTCATCACTTAAGTCATACAACAAACATTTTAATCCATTAAACTGTCGTAAATCAGGCTCAAAGGAATCGCCTTGAAATAAATATTCTATGAGGCAGTGAAATTAAGTAATGCTGAGCTTTTTGTGAGAGCAACATTGCTGTGTAAAGGCTTTTTTACGATTCTTACACCTCTTCTTATAGCTACTTGGCTTTTTAAGTATCGTAAATCATTCTTTTAGCGTGTCTCCTTTTTCAGGTTTTTTTTAAATTTTGGCCAGCTTCTTACATCAGCACTGTTTTATATAATTAAATAAGACCGATATTGAATTCGTATATACTTTTGAAAAACGACTAACAAACGAGTAGGTACTGAGTATGTCTGTCGCACTTTTCTGATATTGACAGAGTGAGATGGACGCCTTTGTTCTTGGTTTGAAATTGTTTAGGTCCGTTCATATTGAATACTTATAAAATTTACTGTAGAGAAAATTTAATCATTATTTTATGATTTAAATTTGCATACTTAGTATATTCGTTACAAAATTTTCTGTTGGCGTTTTATGATATTTTCATAAATAAATAACATTAAAACAATATTAAGGCGTGAGATGGCTGGTGTCATTTGTGACCCCAAAATGCTGATCAAGCTGAAGGGGCAGGTCTATAAAACCATTATTAGGCCTGTCTGTCTGTCTATATGCCAGTGAAACATGGACACATTACTAGAGCGACACAAGCAGGAGCTGTGCGTCATGGAAATGAAGATGCTGCGGTGGATGTGTGGAGTCTCACGCAAAGATCGCGTGCGAAACACCCATATCCGCGGCAGTTTTCGTGTTCGTGACATCACAGACAAGCTGCAGGAGTGCCGGATTCGTTAGTATGGTCATGTCTCAAGGAGATCGGCAAACTACGTTGGCAACAAATTTCTGGCTATGCCGCCTCCACCGGGGACCGGCAGAAGAGGTTAACCCAAGAAGCGGTGGCTCGACATCGTTAAGGGTGACATCTGTTGGCGACTCACCACTGAGGATGCACAAGACCGCGCGAAGTTAGCCAAGAAAATAAGAAAGGCGTACCCTGGGAACCCACACACTAGTATGGCTTCACAACCGGGATAGACCGCACGGATGATGATGATGATGATGATGAATAAAATAATATTGTAATATGATTTAGGTAATATACTCAAACTCAATGTCTTTATTCAATTAGACTGTAAAAGTACTAATAATAGTAAGTAGAATAATCAAAACAAAAGAAAGTATATATTAAATAATAAACATAAATACTATAATTATATGAATATAATATGCAATATACAAACATAATGCGACTCTTCGCGCGGTGGTGCGTCGGAGTTGTTTTACTGAGAAGACCCGGCGAGAAACTCACCAGTTACTCATGATTGTTGACTTCGTACATTTTTGTTCCGATTTTGGTTATCACATATGATTGACACATAACGACCAGTTTTGTCTATCCACTTTAGCTAATCCTTTAAGTAGCCGCGACGACTCAACTGAATGTACATCTAACTCCAGCGTTTGTGTGGAACGGACTTTATGTTGATTACGTCGACCAATAGCTACGCAGTCAAAATTCTCGATTGCTAAAAAAACAGTAGACGTTTTGGTTTTATGATGAACGGTATCAAACCCCTGACTTTTGTCACTGAAGATAAGATCTTATCGTGAACCCACGACCCCAAGTATAAATAGGCATTGGTTAATCAGATCTTTATCAACTTAATTTTAAAATAATTGAATTTGGATAACTGCTATACAGGAATCTTGTACTGCTATACAGGGATTTTCAGATTAGAACTATTCTTGAATATGAATTCGAGAAGTTATTAACGGACATGAAGGCTTTTATCACTTTAAAATCACAAGAATACGTGTGGATAAGGTAGTGATCTCACCGGCTACGTAATTTTTTTACGCATTCATAAAGCATAGAAGACGTTCCTTATTGACAAATACACTTTGCGATTGACGAACGTTAAAAAGATTTAGGTACTCACGTCCTCGCCGATTCTCCCGCGCGCAAATATAATCTTCCCGACTGGCATTTTCGGAACTGGGAGCTTGCATTCGAGCCCCAGTCTGTACCACAAAGGCAATCCATTCTTGGGCACCGCTCTCACTGGCTTCGGTATAGAATCAATCACTTTCTTCAACTCTGTGGGTTTCCTCAGAGTCAGTAGTGTTATGTCGATATTATCCAAATCGTCGACGCCGACATCGGATGCCGACATGATGGGTTTCTGATTTACAACGAGAAATGAAATTGAAAAACCACAAAAAAAAACCCCGGCGCCGCGACGCGTGACGGAACGCACTGAATTTTGACGGCCGAATGACATTCCCTGTTTAAAACTCCGAAAGTTTTTTTCTCAATTGACAGTGTTTTTTATTCGTAATAAATATTTCGAGCAATAAGGTTTTAAGTGTTTAGCTGGTGGTTATACTGGGAATTGGGGGAAATATCAATTTATTAAATCTATAGGCTTTTCTTAGTTTGTTTGAACGATAAAATTACCTTTTAGCACGAAATACGAAATGCGACACGCTTGGTCAATACTTTCTCTTTCAACGTAATAAGTAAGTAGGTATTTTTATCCTTCGTGTATGTGATAAAGAATGAATAAATTGAGGAAAATTCTGAACATTGGTATAGTAGTTGCGAGTAAATAAACCCGGTTAATACTATGATTCGCAGACGAGTATTCTCAACTTTATTGCATTATTCATGATTGCATTTCTCGCTTTAAGGCGTTCTAGAAATCCAGTGTGACCTGCAATTAGTAGCGACAAGCAAGTCGTCGCAAATTCTAAATTCTTTTAAAACGATGGCTGTCGTCGTCGCGGAATATTGAATTCCGTGTATAAGTCTTTCTAGGAAAGAAGCATTAAATGAAAATAAACTGTGCGTAGTTCTTCGCGTTTTACTGATGAATTATGTTTTGTGGGAGTTCGTAAAGCGTGGCGACGCTTTTAATACGAAACGATAGAGTTAAGTCACTCCGTGAGTTAAGTTACGCTATATTCACACTCAAGTACTATCTAAAAGATGTTCTTTTTAAATAGATACCGCAAGAAAAATTATGAACCATACCAATAAAAATGATAAATGACGTAGAAACTATCAAAGTGATAATCATATTTTTATAACCAAGTTTTATTTTGTTACCCTGTTACAATGTTTTTAAAATTGATTGTTTATGATGTTTCTTTGTTACTGACAAAGTGTACCATTTGCTTTTTTTTCGATTTAGAGTATTTTTAAAAATTGATTAACTTTCAGACACTCAATTGGCAAGCTTCGATTCCGACCATCCCTGCAAAGTAATATTACCTACACTCGTATTCTAACTTAATACTTACCTAAATATGAATAATACTCAAAATAATTTCTAAATAACAGGGGTCTTATTACGATCGATATGATATTTAATTTCCAGCCAGTCCGCGGTTACTTGGCAATAACGCATTTTCTAGACTGGATATTAGATAGATAGATATTCTTTATCGTACAAAAACAAAGAAATTTAAAACTAAGTATTACATTTAAAACAATGCACAATTTAGGCGGCCTTATCGCTAATAACGAACTCTTCCCGGCGTAGGCTGCCGGGCAGAGGAAAAATATTAAAAGAGAGGCAAGTATGAGAATAAAAACAATAGAAACTATTCAAAAGGAGAAATATGCAAATTTAATAACATACTTAAATAAAATGAACTACTTTACATTTGGACATATCATATACATTAAATATTACAGTATTAGTATAAACTAACGTACGTACGTAACGTACAAATATTTTTTACCCTACAATAAACTAATTACATATAGATGAAACAGAACCAATAGCAAACAGATATATAAAGTTAACCAGAAAATAAGAAAAATGTAACGGATAATCACAGCGCAAGAAGATGTAATATTCACTGCCGAAATTGCTCGCTACCCTGTTTAAAGAATTAACTCGACTGGATTTAAGCGATTGTAAGAAGGCCCCAGAAAAAATAAATAATATTATTAGGGTGACTGACCCAAATGCCTAGCACTAAATAATAATAAATAAATAATAAATAAATATCCCTGGACATTATTCCACACAGCGCCATCTAGCCCCAAAGTAAGCTAAATAAAGCTTGTGTTATGGGATACTAGACAACGGATAAACATACATAAATACATTTTCTTTTGTAAATACATACTTATTATACATAGGAGACACCCAGACCAGTACAAACAGACATGTTCATGCACACAAATGTTTGTACTGTGCGGGGATCGAACCCGCGACCTCTGGTGTAGTAGCCAACTTCTTAACCATTACACCAAGTCGGTCGTCAAAAAAAAAAAAGAAGCACTGCACTAAATAATCAGCACTCCGAATAAATAGTAAAATTATAAGGTTTTCACTAACTAATTTGGGTTACCACTTTGAAAAATAAATAAAAAAGGTGTTTTTGTACAACTATCACAGTGCTGTTAATTAGCTCACTCTATGCTATTAATTGGTGGTGACCGTGCTAGTAAATGGTGAGATGGTCATTTTTTAAACTTGCCTATCTAACAAAAAAATTAATAAAGGTACCGTAAAAGTGGGTTACTTTGCACATTTTTTTTGCACCAAAACGTAAAAAGCGTTGGCATTCCCTGATTATTGAACTATTTTATTTCAAAACAAATTGATAATGAACAAAAAGGGTTTATTTTTCAAATATTCTTACGATGAATCTTAATTTATAAGTGTATCAATTTTTTTATTTTTTTTAACTTTTGGTGCAAAGTTGATTTAAGAGCGGGGCAAAATTGCCCAGCAATATTGCCACGGTTGTTTTACTATGTAATTTTAAAGATTGTGCAAAATAGGATATAATAAAGCCAAGTTTACCATAGTGGAATACATATTGAATTAATAAAAACAAAATTTGTTATAAACTTTATTAAAAAAATACTTTTCTATAAAATCTTTCGAAATTACTTATATGTAATTACCAAACGAGATCAATAAACTAGGAAAGTTTGGTAATGTGATATTAATTAGTTCACAGGTGGTAGCCAAGTGACTTTTAATCTTATAATTAAATGTTCTGATTAAAATGACCACTTAAAATCAAGTTCTGGCACCGCAAAAAAACCTCTTTTGGAAATTAATTTTGGCGGATTTATAGCGCCAATCACGTCTCTCCAATAGTACTGGAGGATGTCCTCCCTTTAAGGCCATTTCCATGCCTTCATAGTCCTCACCATAGACTTGATCATGTGACCCTTGCTATATATTGCTAATATCTGACCAGGGAACCATTCACCTTCGTAAGTGAAGGCAACAAACTCATTTATTTCCTTTTTCAGGGGTTTTAATTGAGTGTTGTTGGAAGATGCCTCATTTTCCTTTTCAATATCTTCTTCAGAAGATTCTGAAACGTCTGTCAGCTTTGGCATATTTGTGTCCAAGTAGCTTTTAACAACGATTCCAAGTTCTAATTTATCTACAGGAAAACCAAATTCACCAGCCTGATTAACGCAATCCTTTATCATTTCCTCCTCCTCCTGCGTAAAAACCGTTGGTCTACCTGGTTTTTGCATATTTTGTTTCTTCATTTTATAGTTTATAGTCCTTCTTGGAATGTTATAAAACTCGGAAGCTGCTCTTTGGGTCATTTGCTTTTGTTTGATGGACTCCAAGCACTTAATTAATTTCTCGTTGTCATAATTTTTATAATGACGTGCACCAATCTTTCTTTTATGCTTTCGGGGCATCTTTAACAAAGGGAAGAAATAATTACATTAAGTTATATTGAACCATTAGGTACCCATCATATTCTTAAATAATGGGCAACTTTGCACCTGGTGCAAATTTACCCCAAAAGTAGGTGCAATGAATGACCAGTTTATAAAAGAAGCCATGCATCCGAAATTAAAAAAGTTTACTTAAAAAATTAGAGTAATCCTAGGCACTAGACAACATAAAACATACAACCAAATAATACTCACTGCGAATAATACTAATAATCCTGAGATTCAAACAGATTTTGCCGGTATTAATTTTTATTCCTCTCGGGAGTCCGGTACAAACTTGTTGTTCAAATGGATTCTCCGTAAGTGTCGAAAAAATTCAATAAGTTGGTGAAACTGTATGGAGTCTGTCACCAAATAGCACAGATGTTCTGAGCGTAGTAGATTAAAAACTCATTATTAGATGTCTCTGAAAACATTTTTTGTGCTGGTGCAAAGTATACAGGCCAAGTGCAAAGTAACCCAATTTTACGGTACCTAATCTTTAAAAAAAAAAAAAAAAAATTGAAACTAAAAAACTCTCGTCTTAACGGGTGATAAAGCATTTTTCAATGTGATAAACGGGCATAAGTTAGAACTTACTCTTAAAGTGCTGATAATTGGGCCCTCCACCCTATCTGATTTTGATTTGAAAAGTGACAACTGACTGGATCCAGTTAAATCTGGATTAAGCGTCCGCAACTGCTACGAGTAGTGGGCTTCCGAATGGATTTTTGATAGTGAGCCCTATATTTTGCACGTCTGCTCCTACGAGTAATGTTTATCTGTACATAGCAAATTTAGTATTCCGAGATAGAATAATAACAATACTATTTTATGATGGTAATAATGTAACTTTGTACACACTGTAAAAGCCGGATTAATTTCAATTTCAATTCTTTATTGCAAACCATAACGTACATTGAGATAAGTGGGTTTAAATGTTTTGGTATCAATTATTGACCCTGTAGGGCGCCGCAAATATATTGACAGAGGGGCTAATTTAAACTTCAATTATAAATTATAAGCACGCAAAACATTAAAACCATTTCCATAAGTTTCCAAAATTTCAAATTACTATAGCGAATATTAAAATATTTGTTATTAAAATACAGTTTAATTCAAATTAAGAGTGAGAAGTTTAAATCACTAGCCAAGTTATCACAGGCGAAGTCGCAGATAACAGCTAGTTTTAGTATATTCGAACGCGGGGCCACTAGCCGCTGTGGAGGAGATTTCTTATATTTAACCCGATTTTTATAACTGTTAAGTTCGAATTGTCAAACTTTGACCCTTGAGCCTCTCCAATTGCGTAGAGACATTGCCAGGCTAAGTGTTCTCTATCGCTTCTACAATGGGGAATGCTCTGACGAGTTATTCCAGCTTATTCCACCCTCACCTTTCCACTCCCGTACCACGCGTGCTGGACTACGGCGTCACCCGCACACAATCCCGAACTAAAAGGTTCGGTGACCCGTTTCTTTGTCCAGACGTGGAACGCTCTTCCAGCACATGTGTTTCCTTCTCGTATAGTCCCGGGTTCTTCAAGCGGGGCGTGTAAAGGCATTTCTGCAGGCCTTCAAGGTGAGGATGGCCAGCCCAGTGACTGGGCTTGTCAACCTCATATCTGGACCTCACGACCGCTTTCCATCAGGTGGTTACCGTAAGGTCATCTTAACGGGCAATATAAAAAAAATCGTTGAGTTAGCAGCATTGAATTTCACCCGCCCGCAAACTTCCTCCGCGGTCCGCTGACACGCTGGCGGGTGTGACCTTTTTTGTTATAAATTAATTATTAACAGAGATATGATATGAACCTTCAAAAAATGGTGCCCAGATTTTCCGCTCTGTTCAAACACCCAGAAAACTAATTTGACTAGTTAATACGGTCAAAGTTACTCTTTAATTTTGAAACCGGACGCTTCTCGGGACCATTCGGCGCGAAAGGCTGCCTGGCAGCCAACTTCGGGGGAAGCAAGCTCAATTCCAGTGCACGATAACACAGACCACGGTCACAGCATAAAATACACGGTGCCGGAGATACGCGTTCGTTACCGTCATTCTCGGAATCGTATTAACGGAAACACACATACCATCACGACTTTATCATAAGCGGGGGGTAGTCAGAGGCAAGTGACTATGCCGTCGTGGTGAACGAAACACTCAGGAGCCCACTTTTCACCAATGGTATTAAAACCCAACGTGGTAGGTGGCGAGCCTTGCGCCGTTATCCGGGTTGATTTGGATTGTTATCGATGTTTTCCGTCACCGGAGAGTTAGTCGGATATTTAACAATGAACACAAAGATTTTGGTTCTGGCCAGATTTGAACTCGGGACCACATGATCCAAGATCTGAGTTCGGGTGCTGAACCACAAGGCCACGACGCTCTCAGGAAACACACGCCAACACAGGGGCCTTTGTGTGTTCCGCGACCCCAGGGGCCCTTTTAGTCGCCTCTTAAGACAGGCAGAGATACCTCGGCAGAGAACGCGTCTATATAGTGTAAAGTGTGCAGTACCTTAGCACTAAGAATAAATATTGAATCGAACAAAAAAACAAAGCAGAACCTAACCTTACCTTGATTCGTTTAAATGTTTGCCGTGTAGCCGTCGTGACGTAAATTCGGTGTTTGTTAAGCTATAACCACACGTTTATCTGTTTGTTATCTCAATACTAGGAAGGTACGAGTTCGTTGGAAAGAAGAAGGGTCATCTATACAAAACACGCAGCCCCGGCGCAAACCAAACATATCTCATTTTTTTTATTTAAGTTGCTACAGACGAACAGATGTGCTTTGTCTGTACATAAATGTATCAAATACTTCTTAGGGTTCCGTAGTATACAAGTAGAAGTCGTTTTATCATGTATCATGTGTACAGAACTCACTAGAAAGCTGTAAATTCGCATGGTAATTATTAAATTAATCATACTGACAAAGTATCAAAATAAAATCTAGAAAAAAGAGGCGGATACACACTTGGTCTGTGTTTTATTTGTAATTGACGGTATTCGTAATTACGGTATTTTATCATGTTAAAAAATATAAAACATGTAAACATAATACGTAATGACATAATCTTAATCATAAACTTTGCATAGAGTCCATGATAAGACGACGGAATATTGAAACTGTCTCTTTCTCTACGAATCTGAAAAAAAAAACATTTTTCGAAGTAGGGATTAATATCCCTGTGTTACGAGGTACCACACAAGGAAATAACAAGGGGCGTCTCCCAGCACACCCAGACCCCAGTCAATTCAGAAAATATCGTTTCCTGAATTGACCCGACCGGGAATCGAACCCGGCACACTACGGAAATCGAGGCAAGAAACCGTGCTATAGCGCACCACGCCAATCGTGTCGTCGAACAGAACCCTTCTTATTTTTGAAAGCAAAGTTTCAGAGGAGAAAAAAGTAAAAAGTAGTAAAGTATTTAATAGCTTAGCATATATACTGTCCCACTGCTGGGCAATGGCCTCCATCATTGAAATCAAGTCATCGCTACAATGGATGGGTATTGTCTTAATCACCACGCTTACCAAATGCGGGTTGGTGATCACCAACCCGGGCGATGTTCCGAAAAATCCGAAAACACACTTTGGGAATTGAACCCGGGACCTCCGGGTTCAGGGCCGAGCTCTAAACCACTCTGCCACCGAGGAGAAATTGTAGAAAATATACACATCATTTCTCATTACAAATTACGCCTCAGTGTGTCAACATTCAAGGGTCGGTTCAATTCCTAACATTGGCAGAGTGTGTTTGGATTTTACGAAACATAGCTCGGTTAATTGATCAACAACCTGCATTCAGCTAATAATATTCATTTATTGTAATGATGGACTACTTGCTTAATTTCATTAATGTAGGCTTTTGTCCAGCGGTGATAAAGTAAATTTATGTAGTGGTTTAAGATTTTATAGCAAGACAAAATCACAAAGCAATACAAGCTAGACTACTGGTTCCCAAAGTGGTCCAGGTAGACCCCAAGGGGTCCAAGAATTTCAGTTCAATGATATTTATTCTCATAAAGACATTTTGTCACTAACATGAGCACTTTATCAAATGAAACAGTATTCACCTTGTATTAAAGGCTTTAGTTTATGTTTTGATACCACAATGTCGCCATCGTTCTCAAGTTGTTACTTAGATACATAGTGCATTGGTAAAGTGCAGTAACTAGAGAACCTGCCACTTGCCATCAGTTTCCTATAACATTGTCAGTAAGATAATTAAATGAGAAATGAAGAAAGTGAACCCGGAATTAAATACACGTTTATGAGACGCATTGCGCCGAAGAGTTAAAGGCGACAAACGTATGAAAAACTTTTAACGTTTATCATGACGTCACGGCTCAGTTTTGGTGATAGTAATCTGATATTAAATCAAAATGAAAGAGAGGTGACTCGCCTCTAGCGAGTGGACCGCTTAAATCAGGCACCCGTCGCCTAATTTCACTCAGTCGCATTATACGTCTCGCTTACGCTATGGTCAAATTAAATAGGTTTGTCTCTGTCTGGTGTGTGAGTGTTCGTGCATGTACCTAGTTGTGGATCATCCCCGTTTTCAGTTGTCAATTTTAAGGACGTGCCGTATTTTCCGCTATTTGATTTAATCTACTATAGTAATCTACATTTAGCGATTGATTATTTTGGTTTATAGAAAGAGGAATAAAAGTGTGATTACATCTGGTTCAGACAAAAGTCGCCATAACGATTGAGCCTCGCAGCGCTCAATATCCATCCTATCCTCGCTTGATGAAGCAGCGTCAAGAGAGCACTGCTGCACTCTTTGAGCGGTTTCAGACAAGCGTTTCGCGCGTGTAAGCTCGTTTTTGTAAGTGCACGGAGGCACGTACAGGCGCGCTTTTACCACACGTGTAACTCGTACGAGCGTTGCTGCGCTTGTAAACTCGTATAAGCACGAGTTGCTTACTGACACCACGGGTCGAGCGAACACGCCGCAATAAGCCGTACGCGCGTTTGGGTTTCTGAAGTGCGTAATGAAGCGGGCCTGGTAGCTCTTATACCGCTCTTTATTGACAGGCGAGATATGAACACAAGCGTTATCCATTGCAATATATTATTATGTCTATGTGAAGCTCGGTTTTATTACGTAATAATCTGTTTGTGAGGTGGTTGGGACGCATCGGGGCGCTTTTGTGCGGTCTAGGGGAGCCAAGGATCGCCATTGTTCATTTCGCTGACTACATTGAAGTCCCCTCTCTGAGGCCGTAGGTAGCCAAGACGCAAATTTCGTTTCGACATGTTAAATTTGAAAATGTATGAGATTGGCATTAGCACTCGCTTAACCGAAACATCAAATCGTTAATGTCAGACCCATATATCTTTAAAAACTGGCATGAGCACGTGTTCATTTCATGAGTCGCTATTCTACGTTCACTAACAAGATCTTGAACAAAAGCGGCAATTTATTAAGTTATAGACACCTACAAGTAAGATGCCAGTCAGGTTATGAAAAAATATTTTTCAGATATTTTTGTGAGCCATCACCACGTCATTTTACCTCATCTATCCAGTCCGTTTGGTTCAATCTGTAAACGCCTACTAAAAATAAACCTATAAACATCGAATAAAAAGTACAACTTTGTATAAAGAATTAACTAATCGGGGCAAATAAGGAAAATAGTTGTTCTGTGTAAGAGCGAAGATAAAAAAGTCACGCTTGCAAACTGTAACATTGTTTTTCAACAGATTCACACTAGTTCCGCGCAAAACAAATTATCTAAAAGGGTTAGTTTTGCGTTAATAACGTCTGTAAAACTGGTCAAACACATGTGAGCCCTTTTCTGAGGGATCATAATTTATAAGGTTCTTTGAAATGAAATCAACGGTGGTCAAATGAAATTGATCGACACTACCAGCTGCAAATGAATTCAATTTATATCTGAATTTATAGTCAGATACACGTACAGAGGCGTTCACAACAACCTTTACATATGTGCACCTGGCATTAAGAGCCATTTTGAAATGCTTTTGTAAAGTTTGATGTGAACCAACTGAAATATTTGGGCAATCTTTTCGGAATGCATAAAGTTTGCCTTGCGCTACATTTTAACGGTTTTTTTCAATTTGCTGACCATACTCTACATTTCAAAATAGTACACTCAGAGCCAACGCAAGAGCCGATCAATCAATTCAGCACTGGCAGCATAAGCAACTTGAGAATAAATATTTATAGGGCGTCGCAATTCCCGAGAATTTTTTCCACCACAATAAAACTTAAAGAAATTGAGCGTGTAACATCTCATATTAAATTCAACAAAGGGACTTCTTTCGCCAGTAACTTGCACTGTTTGTGTTCTCATATGAATTCTGTAATAACTGTATCTAGTACAGAGTACAGTCGCGTACACATTGAGTACAGTGGATTGCGCAGGGTGGTCGGCGGCGCGCCCGCCAGACGATTCGCAGCCGCCGCGAGCCGCGCCCGTCCCGTCCGCACCGACCGCTCGCAAGCGCGATACGCCGTGCGTGTAAACATCACTTAAAAAGTAAAAATACAAACAAAAATCACACCAAATAATAGTGTTGGCTAAATAAAAAAAAGTTACGAGTTCTGTGCTGCCGCTAGTCCAAGTGCTCGCATAGATAAACTATGTTTTTGTTTGAATAAGTTTGTTGAACTTTTTTTGCGCACGCACCGGCTTCGTCGTGACGTCAGCCGAGTGCAGTGCTAACTAGATTAGATACGCTAAGCCCACTCTGTAAACGGCGGACTAAGGTAAGGCCCGCGGCAGACTTGGAGGACGCGTTGCATCTGCTTTATAGTTTCATTCATCGGTCATTCATTCAAGGTCTTAGACAGCTAGAGATCGATCGTGTTTTGTTATCAGCTGTCGCTGTTATGCGGCGCATTGTTGCAGCTGTTTTTAAAAGTAGAACTGACGGATATGTACATAAAATTACCTCTATAGATGTCATTTTAATTAATTGGAACGAATGAGGTTAATGCAAACCGTAACAATAGAATGCCGAGCATTGTTGATCTCATTTACGTCGCTGAAATAATAACGACAGACTGGATTTTAAAACACTTTACATTTTCTTTTGTGGCTTTTTGGGACTCTTTTGTCGGTGCGAACTTTTTTAATTTTCCTCGCTGTGGCACTAATCAAGGACTCTTTGATTCTCGTAACTGAATAGAAACTTTTAGAAAACGATTTGCAGGGCACTGTTTTTGAATATCGGATGGAACAAAGTGTAATGTATTCTTTACAATGACTTGAATGATTACAAAACACCAATAGAGGTATGTAGAGGAATTAGTACGCTTATCACTCAAGTGGTCGTAACGACCATATGCCACGTGAATGAAAGAGGTATTGTTATTGTACACTATACGGTTCAGATTGTTTACTTAGCCGCGCTGTTTCTGTTTATGAACTGAGTTTATTCACAGTTCGTAACAAGGAAAGGTTTAATATATATTATTATTTCCGACTGGTACCACGTATTTCTTGTTATAAGATTTATTTATGTTGATGTTTGAAGATTGAAATTGTCAAATGATTTTTTTTTCTGTTTTGATAATAATCTGTTTGCATTAATTTTGCATACTAACTGAGTAAAAAAACAAAAAAACGTGATGTACTAGCCGGTGGTAAGAAATGCTGTTATATCGGAACTATACAATAAAGGAATCAAGAGGCTTGGTAGGAAAGTAACATGAGTGTTTCTGCTGAAATTTAATTACTTACTGTCTGTCTCATGTAAGTTTTTAAAAAAAAGGAAGTATCTAAGTATAAATATTGTTACAATTTTATTAGGCATCCGTGATAATAAAAATTGCATCAAATTACATTAAATCATTTATTTGGTCGTTATGTAATCTTACTTAACCGAATCTGACTCCGATTCTTACTTACCTATCTGAATATCTATTCAGTAAATATTTTTAAAAGTCCATCTACAACGCTAGTCAACAAAATATTTACCTGAGATGAGGAATGTTTCGAAGGAACGGAAGTTGACAATCTCTATTAAAAACAGATTAATGCAATGTACAATTTAAGAATACGGACCCGAATACGGAAATACGTCAGCATACAATTTCTAACATGTCACCTTTCTGGAATGTTAATCTTACGTGATAAATCGTATGCACTACAAGTTATCATTACCGAAGGAAAACACTAGAAGGAATAATACAGTAGGCACGCTTAATAGGATTTACAGGGGGTGTCAAAGATATCACGCAGGTGTCGCGTAACCTCAGACAATGTACTATAAATTGACACATAATATTTCCTTACTCTTTCTGTGAACTCGTCTCTTCGATATGAAAGTAGGTACCTTTTCATTGGGAATATTTTATTATTCAATAAGACCTGACTGACAGTGTCTTATATAGAGGTAGAATCAAGCTTTTTTCAATTTAGTAAAGCTGACTGGATTGGCCTGTTGCGCCTTAACAAACTTAAAAATATTATCGATAACAAATGAGGAAAAAAATACTCCTAAAATACATGTTCTTACATTACATTTTCATTTACCACCGATAATGAAGTCTAAAGAATTTGATATGTTATAAACGTTGACAGATGGCAACTCTTGCTGTCAATTAAAATTTGGAAACATAATATAAACATAGCACTCTCTTTCACTCACATTACTGAAACTATCAGTTCTATTGCTCAGGGGCCGTATTACCATCTCTTATAGCCAGTCAAGTTAATTTCCAAAACTGAGCGTACCGAGCGATTTCCTAATTACGATCTTTCATTTTCAGCCAGTCAGTGGTTTTATGATATGGGAATACGGCCCCAGAGCTTATTTCAGTTTTATAACGCCGATTAATACAAAACGTAAAATACAAAGAGTGTAAAATATAATTGCTTATCAGTTTCACCATTTAAAGGTCAGTTTGCAGACTGTGATTCACTTTTTAACTTGATAGAACGTGACCTTGCCATAACGACTGCTTGAATAACGACCCAAAATAAACAGCTATTTAAAACTTCGGTAACAAATTTGGTGTTGAGAGTTTGTTAACCTATGTATAACGCCGAAATTGAGTAACTATGATTATAGTTAATTGTTTTGCTGTTGGGAATAGGTATAAAAACTGTCTTCCACTTGAAAATTGGAATGTCAACATTAAAAAAATCTATTTTTTACAGCTAATGATTGACTGTGGAGAAAATACTTTACCAATCTTTCCCCAAACAAACAAAGCATGAGAAACTTACAACCAAATAATATATTAAATAGAAACTAAACAAAAATGTTATAAGCCCAAATTTGTGGCTCTTCCTAATGTGCTCTACACAACAACAATAATAACAGGGCAGTTTAAATACAATAAAACAGATTGAAAAAAAAAAACAACTGGCTGTAGGTATTTTACATATTTTGTTATTTATTCATTTTAGATACAATGAAATTAAAACACGTTTTATCAGACCACGGAATATTTTAACAGGCCACGTTTTGTTTTTGCTCTAACGGTAGTTACCTTTGATTTATCAACAACAGTTTCATAGAAGTACTTAGGTACTTTAAATCAAAACGCTCTCGCATCGACATGCACTCGGGTCGTATCAATTCGTTTCAAGTGATGCATATTTCAACCACTTAAGAGCCATTCAGGGATTCAACTAGCGTTTCTTTTATACATTACTATATTTTATTCCTACATTATTATGTGTACAGTGGTTGTTACATTGGTTGTGAATTGTGATCTACTTATACCGGGTGTATTCATGCTGTCCAGAAAATGATATGACAGATTTGGTAGACGCTATCTGAGTAAAAATTAGTTTTCAAACTTACTTTCATTTTGTGATTTACATACAGTCAGGAGTAGGTTTACCTACGATTGTAGACACTTCTACATCACCTATTAGGTATGCCAATTTTTTTTCTTATAGTATCATAAACCACTGGAATTTATAGTGAGATAAAGTATACGAGTAAATGCCCTGACTAATAAAAGTCAAGTAGATTTAATATCATGAAGACTCTGTATATATAGAGCCTAAATACGACTTTTTTTATTAGGTTCCTCTTGACAGAAGGACGTTAAAAAAATATGGCCAATGTGAGGGGATCCTAATCATTTTTTTAAATATTTCTACGGTTTATTAATTACAAACCAACTTTTAAAAAAATAGTGTAAATTAATTAACAGATGGTTATCAAAATTTTATTTACTAAAAATGTATGATAACACATTTTGTTTGATGTGACAATGAAACATGAATCCACTATCATATCCGGAGTGCTCTGATAGAAAATAATTAATCAACCAACTTGCAAACGTTTTCATTTCAATTAACGTAAACACAGATACAATGTGATCGAACAGCTGAGACAACAAGTAAATTGAAGTTGTGTATACTAATTTAGAGTTATATTTGGGATTCCAAAATTATATCTTATTTTTATTATGTAAGTTGATTTTTTTTTTACTATTCTTGTAAATTATAGTGAGCTAAAACAGAAAAATTTAACTTCTAACTAGCTGTTGTCTAGCGGATTTGAACACGCGCTTTTTTTTTCTAATAACATGTATCCTATTTGGAATGGAACTAAATGGAACTGCCGGGCAAGCTATTGTTTTATAAGTTGTCTGCCCTGGGGCGTTAAGAATCCTTTATAACTTGTCAAGTTCATTCCCTGAACTGAGCGTAGCGAGTGAGCAATTTCATAATATAATTTTTCTTCCAGCCAGTCAGCGGTCACCTAGTACTAACACATCTTTCAGTATCTAACAGAAATCTTATGAGTTGTTTTAAGAACAAGATTTAATAATAAAATCCCGAGAACTTTTTTCTCCGGAAGCTTTACTTATGTCGTAACTTGTAATATACCTACTTACTTCCGTTGCATTTGTTGTTTCCAACACAGGCATATATTCTGTTAGATGACATTAGTTTGATCCTATAATTGCATAATTATCAATTGCAATCTAGAACACATCGCCGTAGACCAAACCAAATATATTCCTAAAATCAAACTTTTACTTTTTTTACTAGCATTTTTCTGAAGTTTGGAACCGTTTGCAACTAATTCTAATAAAACGCGTTTTAGCAACGACACAAAATTACGATAAATTATTTTACCGATTTTTCTCGACGTTATTATTAGAATTAGTTAAAATACAACAAGAAAGTTTACATAATGTTATTCGTTTGAAACTACCTAACAAATAATCACACAGCGTGTAATGGAACGCAGAAGTGACAGTGATTGAGACATTTCATTTGTCATTATTTTTAAAGTAATTATTGTAGGTTTTGTTAGGTTTGCGCGGAAATTCATGCACCGTATGTTTAATCTAAAGTATGGCAATCAAAAATGTGTTGAAGATGGAACTTACGATTCATGGTGTCCGTTGTGTTGTGGTTCAATATAACAGAACACAACGGACAATTTAAATCACCACTAGTTGTGGATGTAATGTATTGTATCACATTGCAACTATGTGTTGGAAGCATTTTACTCGTGTGAGTTGACCTCTCATATTTCTGCCAACCTCAGTCTTTAGGGTCTGAGTAGGAACCTCCCATTGCTTTAAAATAAGTTCCTACTTGTGGACGAACGACCTGATCAGAGTCAGTTCGCAGGATTCCGGTGAATGCAGAATGTCTGCAGCTACTCATCTTAGAAATCTATGCCCAGTGGTGGACATGTTATGGCTGCGGATAATGCTCAAACCCTAACATTGAACAAACTAACATAATCGTAATATGAATACTATACTAGAAATGGCCACTTAGCGTATTGAGCACGTACCACGTACCAGTGTGATTCATTACAAATTACCAGCTAATTTACATCTACTGATTACTGATTTAAACATACATACATACCATCTCGCCTTTTTCCCAAGGGGGTAGGCAGAGACCACATCTTTCCACTTGCCACGGTCCTGACACACCTCTTCCCCTCCTTCTCTCGCATTAATCCTTCCATACATGCTCGTCGATTATGGGTACTCCTGACCTGGCCTTTTCTGAGCACGTCTTGGACTTGTCCTAAGTACGTCCGTCTAGGCCTTCCCCTTTCAATAGCTCCATCCACCCTCGCCTTGTGAATTTGTTTCGTTAATCGCCTTTCATCCATCCTTTCCATATGCCCAAACCATCTTAGCATTCCCATCTCAATTTTTGTGACAACATCCTCTTTCACACCACATCGCTCTCTTATTATGATATTCCTTACTTTATAACTCAATGTCACTCCCGCCAAACTTTGCAATGCTCTATTTAAACCACATCAGTAAACCCTTGGCCTTGTGATGCAGATACCTATATTGCTTATCAATATGTTCACTGTTATTTGTTAGTATAGTAATTGTCCAAAAAGGTGAATAAAATGAAGACTGCTTTGCCAAATTGACGAATAACACTCATCCAATTTATAACTTTTTGATAACGTTTGTACCATTGAAGTATAATGTACTGGTAATAATAGCTTAATGCTTTGTATTTCATTTTATAAAAGCATTTAAGTTTACAAGTAACACCGTCCCTGTTCCAAGTAAATTGGACTTAGTAATGGCGCAAAGCGAATAATGCCTTTGCGGTCGGTAATTTTGTTAGTGGCATTATGAATGACGTTGCATTTTTGAATAACCGCAGACTGCAACACGATGCCACGGCATCCGTTCGTTAGCATGCATTATTTTTTACTGTTTGGTCATTTGGTCAACTGGGTTTAAAAAAGGGATGTCTGAATCGCCGTAGTTTCGTTGTCGATAAATATAAAATATGTGCCAGATAACACACCACTTGTCACGGTGTCGAAGTAGGTATGAATATTCCTGTGTTACGAGGTACCAGACAAGTAATTAGGTCAAGGGCGTGTCCCAGTACAACCAGACCCGAACCAATTTAAAAAAGATCGTTTCCTGAATTTACTCGACCGGAAATCGAACCCGGGAAACTAAGTAAGTCAAGGCGAGCACACATCACACTACGCCAACCAATCGTCAAGAGAAAGTTCTCTTGACTTTAAAATCAGTGTGGAGGCTTTTGTTAGGGTATCAAGGATCTTATTTTTAAATTAAGAGAAATTATCAATAGTATCAACGACCTGGCTATAGAAATGTGTGACGTTAAGATATTTGAAGAGTTTTTTTTTGGAATCATCATTCACAGCCATAAGAGGTCCAATGCTGAGCATAGGCCTCCCCCAATGTCCAAAACGACCGTTTGCTGGCGGTCTGCATGCATCGGAATCCTATTGCCCTTACCAGGCCGTCCGTCTATGCGTTACCTTGAAAAGGTCTTTAGTCTGGAACTTTTGGAATTTTAAATATCGATACTTACTTATATTTGCCTACTAATTTAGCAACACTAAGAAAATACTCTTATTGGAATACTAATGAATAATGAAATTCTTGATAAGATTTTATTGGCAGGTCCCTCTAGTGGGTACAGAGGTACAATCTTTGCATTAAATAAATCATTTTTATTTCCATTAGAGCAGAGTACGTCGTACATTATCTCCCTAGGATTTCTTTCGGAAAAACAAGATATTGAGCATTCTCTTTTTACCAAAGAAACACTTCAACACACAAATTTTCAGTGAAATTTTTTCAATTTCAAATTCAAATTCTGAATTAAAGGATAAGGTTAAAATTTAACATGACAAAAATCTACGGTCCAATATTATGATCATATAATAAACATAGGCATAAACATGAACGAAGGATACATTTATATGTAAATGATCGCTGTTGTAACCAAAATCAGAGTGAATTCTATTATACTTTCCATTCAATTAATACATTTGTATGTGCATTTAATAAAACATTTTTGTAAGAAAAAACTACCTTCAACATTGGATTCAGCATCAAGTGCACTCAAAGTTCTCTTTCTCCGTCATTATAGAAGCAACGACGATCTCATAAATAACATTATGGTCTATTTTTCCGTGTATTTCTCTCAATAGAGGAATATTGCTGTAAGACTTATTTTATCGGACCTCTTATACGGCTATTAGATTAATTCTGGTCCGTTTGATGTCTATTAAGAAAACAGGTAAGTAATATATTCTTATGCGACTGATGGCAGCACAGGATCAAATAACAAAAATGTTTAAATTATTATCCGTTATTAATAATTTAATGTTCGCAGTGAACATGGATGAAAGTGAGTTCGGTGCATAAATATCGCAATAATAAGTGAAAGTGGCTTTATCAGTGGATTAAAAGTAAACGAACATATCTAAAACATATCCCCAATGACGTATATTTAAGTGTATCCCTTTACCTATATTATGGATAAGTGATATAAAAAGAAGTAACTATAATTAAGTGTATCCGCTTGTTTCAAGGATAAGTGACTAAACAAGAAGTAACTTATGAGCTAGTGCAACGGTGGGAACACAAATGCAGAAACAAAGCATACATATCTAATGCATATCACATAGTTCACCGAAGTGTATCCTTTTTCTGCAAGGATAACTTATCCCGTAAGTGAAGTGAAAGTAAGATCATATCGTGCTCATATTACCATATCGAGAGTCATATCAGTAGTGGAGTTCGGTTGTGTTGTGACGAATCTTTCCACAATAATTTCAAGATTCTTTTATATTTATCTGTGTTAGCAAAGCAATTATCGAAATTGACAAGTGCGTGTGTTAAGATGTCGGAGCGGTTCAAGGTGACCAAACACGACGAACCAAGTGGGAAGACGTTCAAGAACTACGGAGCTACTTCAGCGGAATGTGGCGTTGAGCTGATGAATAAACTGCTGCAAGAATCAGGTTAGTGGCCATATTTATTAAGGTCTTTTTTGTGTTTTTATTGTGATAATCCATCCTCACCTTTCCACTACGGTACTACGCGTGCTGGCCTACAGCATCATCCACACACAATTCAGCATTTGTTGGCCCGAACTGAAAGGTTCGATGACTCGTTTCTTTGTCGTACCATTAAGACGTGGAACGCTCATCTAGCAACGTGTTTTCTTCCTCTTATGCCTCCCTCTTCCGGGTTATTTAAGCGGGGCGTGAAAAGGCAGTTCTGCAGGCTTTCAAGATAAGGATGACTAGCTTAGTGATTTCTTTTGCACTATTGCACTTATCAGCTTAAGATCTTGACCTCACGACCGCTTACAATGAGGGAGAGTGAGGTCATCTTGGCAATAAAAAGTAACTATTATTTAATTCATTAATACTGGCGGCGCTGTTCAACAAATTGTATTAAAAAAGCCTCCTTAACATGAGTTCATTTCTACTTATGTACTAAATAGATTCCTATTTCGTCATCATCATCATCAGCCTATCATAGTCCACTGCTGGACATAGGCCTCCCCCAATGCGCGCCATCGCGCCCTATCCTCAGCTTGACGCATCCAGTTTCTGCCAGCAAGCTTTCGCAAGTCATCACCCCACCTGGCCGTTGGGCGTACTACACTACGTTTGCCGATACGCGGTCTCCACTCTAGAACCCGCTTACCCAACGGTTGTCTGTTCTACGGCATAAATGGCCTGCCCATTGCCACTTCAGCTTTCTAATCCTGTGTTCTATGTCGACGACCTTAGTTCTCTGTTGGATTACTTCGTTGCGGATCTTATCCTTCAGAGAAACACCGAGCATAGCTCTCTCCATAGCTCGCTGACTGACTTTTAACTGGTGGGCTAGGCTGGTGGTCCTATTTTGTGTTGAAATGATATTACTTTGTGAAGCAATGTAATTTGATTGTGTAGGATTTAAAAAAAAGGTGGTTCTTATTGAACGAATCGCACTTATTAGATACTTGGATTATTCGTAGCATTTTGAATTTCGGACCCATCTTCAACAATCCGGGGGCTGATCTAACCCGATTGGTATTTCTATGGCTCAGCGGTTAGAGGAGCCGGATTGTAGAAGACGCGAGTTTGACTTCCACTCCAGATCATCAATGTCCGAAATTAGATTTTTTCTAGTTTCTATCTTTGGAATCGTCATTAGTTTATTCTGATTTCCAGCATCTCATATAGCATTTATCAACGCAGTATCATTTATTTTAAGTCCATATCCCTATTCAAGTGAGATCACTATTCACAACGATTCGTTATAAAAAAAAAACCCTTGTGTTATGAAATGTATGCCACGGTGAAATAAATATTCATGATGTGTTTTTGTGGATTGAAGCAGATTGCCACTTAGCTATTCAATAGGAATGATTATTGAAATTTCGTTACGATCAATTCCTAAAAGCTTCTTCAGAAATCTTTGTTCTGAATCACTGGAAAACCAATGAGATTGCATCTTGTCCTAACCAATTTTCCTCGTAAAGCTAAATTATTAATTCCACAACCATTAAAACATACCTGTATAAGTATAATACAGATAACACCGGAGTTGATTGTTAAATAAAACAGACTTAAAACTAACTGCTACCATCTGGGCGTTCCGTTACCCTTCTTCTAATGAGATATTCAAGGCCTCGCTGGCTGTAAAATGCAGTAGCGATTCGAATGGAACCCCAATTCACAGAGGTAAGGTATAGAGTGACGCTACGGTGTGTAGGTTAGAAAACAAGAATCCAGTCGTTAGATCTGGGCTCTTGTCTTTTAAAAAAATCATTCGAATTGCGGACCTTGAACATACCGAGCTGAGTTCCATCCAGCGTCTTCCACACCTTTCTATATTTTAAAAGAGAAAACAAGCCAATAAAAAAATGGCCCGAGCTTATTGGAGACTTGATGTGTGTTGTCTGGTCAGCTGGTCATCACAGCCTAGGGCGCCCTGAAGGGGGTACAAGCCTCAAACCTCGAAGTATTCCTCGAAGCGCACAAGACGAGGCGCACATTTATTATCGACGAAAGATGGAAAATATCATCATTTTATTCCTCGAAGCGCACAAGCGGCAACATAAAGAAGGACATGCAAGTTTTCTAGTAAATTATATTTTATTGAATAATAGTTTATTGAAACTACCAGGAAAACAGAAATGTATTGGAATTAGGTGCAACCAACTACTTGCCTCATTAATGATAAAGTATACCAGGCTTTCTGATTTTACAGTCAAAGTTAGTTATTTGACTAAAAGTAGTACCAGGGAGGCAGAAATTAACAGAAATTAAGCGCACCAATGATTTTGTGTTTATAGAGAAATGTAAAAGGTCATTTAAACATTTCAAAAATAAAAATTGTTAGTCAGTACATACTAGGTATTAACTATTACAATAAAACATCTGTTACAATAGAGTTATCTAACCCCGCATCGAGCAGACAGCTTACACCCAGGCATTTTATTCTACAAGGTACACTTTTGTAGTATAATAGACCTTTTTAAAAAAAAACTGTATGCCCTCGGCATTGGGCGTTACTGAAGGAGGCGGGATAAAAATCCTATTTAAGACTAGCTTTATTAGCTTTTAATTTTAATACTCACGGGTTTTTGCAACGGACGATTCGGCAAATTCCTTTCCCTCAAATCAAAAACTTATCTCGACGACAATTTCATGTCACCGTGGTCACGAGCGGACTCAATTTGCTGTAATTGTTTTGCTTTCTCACTTAAAACTCACCCTTGTGACTCAACAGTCTAGTTTTAAACTAATTCACGGTAGAAATTCAGAAAAGCAAAACACATTCTAGATAGCGGACGGAGTTCATAATAACGTTACCGGTTTAACTATTGCTGAGCGGTTGAAATTGCGATGGAAACGCCTTTCTGTGGGAATGTGATGACGGTGAGTAATTGGGAATATAACGAATATCCTATGGACTGCAAAAGCTGGTACAACATACTGCATTACAATAAAGTTTTCTAGATTTAGCAGAGGTACGATTAGACGTTTACTGGTGAATATAGGTCTACACTATGAATTTCTAAAGACACTATGAATTTCTAAAGCCGGCGGCTGTAAATACCAGAATTCTGCGACCTTCACAGTCGCCTGTTAACTTAAGAACGCTGGATTTTTGCCTGCAATTGGTCTCTATTTTGTTATTTTTATAGTTTTACCCTCAAAGCTCCATATGTGACTTTAGTATAAAATGGTTATCCCCATTTATTTATTTATTTTTCCAAATAAAAAGGAAAAAATAGAGAGAAAAAAAAGGAGAAATAAGAGTGCTGGTTTAGTTATTAAGCATTAAGATTTTAAGAGAAGTTGCACCTTTTTTCATTCACAATGAAGTATTTTTATTTATATTTCAATTTTCACGAAGCAGTATAGCTTGCATGGCCCCTTTCCATACAAGCTGAAATACCTTGAGCTTTCTATGGCTCACAGCCAGCAAGACAGACTCTTCTTGATCAGTATGGAATCACAGATAACACACACGAATGACGCTCAACTTTTGTCTTTAGGCACTGAGACAAGTTACTATATAGTATGATTAAAAAAATATAATTAAAACAAAATAGTTAAAAATTTGGTAATTACTTACTAAACTTTCACAATACGGAGAATTGTTTGTAACCGAAGAGGTGTCTAATATGCCGCTTTGCCAGACAACATACACGCACTCGTGTTACGTGAACGTCATCTCGAAAAACAGGAATGTATTAAAGATTGTAATTTTAGGCTGATAATAAAATAATCGAAGACTACTTTGAGATTATTTCATTATTTTGAGTATTTTTTTTGTAGATCTTATTTTTTAGTTTATTCATTAAGATTATAAATTTAGGCGAAAGACACATTTGTGTCTATTTTGACGTTCCTGCGCCAGGTGTCGGGGCTGGACCGTCGACCGATCAGCGGCCGGCTCATACTCTAGTCCGTCTATCACGAGCTATCACAAGTTGTTGTTTAAATTTCCGTTTTCATTAGCGTAAAAAAATTGTATTGGGATGACTCATGACATGACATGACAAATCCCAATACATTTTTTAACGCGAAGGATAGTGTAAATTTAAAGTGGCAACTAGTGGAGACGTACTGGTAACGAGTGTCCTACCGTCAGGTCTACACCGATGCAATATTTACGAAGTTTCGTCGGACTTTGAAAGGCTTCTAAGGCACTGAAAACGAGAGTGATGATAAAAGGTTTTTTAGTAATATGAAGTATGATGCCAAGTCGTGGTGGTACGTGGTGTCTTGTAGCACAGGTTATTAATAACCTATTTCAAGCACCAGTCTTCACATTAAGTGTTACAATTATGAACATAACTGTACTATCTCATTGTTGTATTTCTTTCTTTTTGTGAAGAAAATAAAGATTCTTATTGTTATTATTGATTCTTATTAAGTCAAATTTCGAACTTTAATATTTTTTCAACGCCTAACGATTAACAGTACTTCGTTGTCGGGCGAACGAAGGTAGGCCCCCGGTCTCTTACCGTCGTCATGTACAATTCCTTGAGGCTATAAATGGCTAGTACGTTGACGGAGGCAAGGGCCCGAGGGATTATATCGTTGATGTCGGCAGGTGGCAGGACAAGCATACTGAATTGTGAAATATATGCAACAAGTCAGCTCCAAGGTCGGAAAAAATGGGGAATTGTTACGCCTTCACGGAAAAAAGCCTTCAGCTTTGCAAGCTCAGTGAAAACCTGCGCCGTTGAAAGGTGCCAAGATGTAACATCATCCTAACTCCTGGTCATGTTGGGGTACGAGGGCATTAGGTTCCGAAAACCTTGCATTATTAAAAGCTGAATTTCACAATTTTATCTAAAATTACTTTTAACGACCAAATAAAATGGCCTTGCCATTTTGAGAAATAAAATGGAATAATGCATTCTGTATGTACCCCGGTCTGGTCTTATTATATGGTTGTATTGCTCTACGAAAATTTCAGCATTTAAAACGTTTATTGTTCACGAGTGTTACAGACACTGTACAATGCAATTCACATTCAATAGCAATAATAAAATTATAACAACAATGGAATCGGGTAATAAAGAAAGGGCAAACAGAAATAACGGCAAAATAAAATCAAAATTTTCAATATGATTAAAATACAAAATCATTACATTTCACGACCTTATCAAAATATGTATTATCTTTCATAATGAAAGCAGTCAGTTATTTGTTTGGAATTGTCAAGTACAATATACTTGTTTCATTAAGAGAAACAGCAGCAATTAACTTAGTTGTGTACGATAACAATAACAGATTTTTGCTAATTAAACAAGGCTTAGTTTTGTAATTAAGATTTTGGCAAGGTCTGTGATGAAATCACGCTCACCGAATGTTACGTTAAACAAAGTGGCAATGTTGAAATTTGGCCACAGGCTTTATTTAGAAAATTAACAAATACTTAGATACGACGCAAAATGATTTCTATCAATAAAAAAGAGTGTTCTTAATAGTCCTAATAAATATCATAATTACCTATTGTTGAAATGGTGGAATTTCTTCGAAACGCCTACTTAAAACACCTATTAATAGGTTCATAGCCATTGTTAGATTTATTGACATTCAATGCAAATTTATTGTGATTTCTTACAACGACTCTTCTGTAAGCGTAGTAAACTACTACAAATTATTCAAACGCCTTAAATTTTATAAAAAATAAACCTAGTATTTATATGACCGACCTGTTGGCGCAATGGCAGAGTTCCTGCCTGTAGCGCCGGAGGTCGTTGGTTCGATCCCCACCCATGACAAACATTTATGTGACGAACATTTTGTGTTTGTTGTGCATCTGTGTTTTATTATCTATTTAAGTTTGTATTTAGAAATATTAAAGTATGTTTATCAGTCTCTGACACCCATAGAACAAGCTCTGCTTAGTCAGATGATCTTGCTACAAATTGTCTGAGATATTTATTTATATAAAAATTAAAATGTTCATTATTCATGTCATTTAAGGCCGAGCTAAATTTTGTTAGTTTACTAAAAAGTGTTAAAATAAGTAATGAATATCAGGGACATCTTACACTAAGACCAACTGACCCCAAATTAAGTAAATCGCTTATTATGAGTGGCAGAGATTGATAAACGCAATTATATAATCACACCAAGGAAGCAGAACGAGAAAAAGAAATCCAGACAGAACAAATACCCAATATAAATGTTTGATCTGAGTGGGCATCGAACCCACGGAATTTGCAATATACGTAGTGTACATTCATAGGCGCATTTTATAACGAAAATACCCTAGACCCGACAGGCCTATTTATTAAAGGTGTTTCAACACTACATAAAGAGAGTCATTTGAATTTTTCTCTCGTAAAAATGAACGATGCTTTTCATAAGTCGAACCATTATTTAGTTTGTTGTCCTTTTAAACTGATTGCGTAGGCTTTTTGCAAAGAATCGGGAAGTACAATGACTTTATTTTTTGTTGTACACTGTGCCAAAACAGTTAAATATTGCATAGTGATATGATATGATTGATAGTTAGTCCAGATAGTTTGATTCAATGAAACGCAAAATGTGAATGATTTTTATAAAAATAACTTTAAAAATAATCGTAATCGGGTTACTCTCTTTTACCTTCCAAGACTTACATTGCTTAACTTTGAGTATCGCCTAGAATTTGTAGTGCTTCGTTATTATAAATTGCATGCCTATTTTACACACTTGTAACGTCTACGTCACGTTATCATAAAGCTAAGACCATCTGTGCATTAAGGCTTATTTTGTCAGAGTGCTCATCGCTCTTGACAAGTAGAAGACAGCAGAGACTCCCTGTGGTTATTGCTTACTGCACAAACAACTGCAACGCAAGTGTAATAGTGAGTACCTACTTGGCCTATCAAAAAGGTATATCGAGCAATAATATAAAACATATCTTTCTATCTACAATGCGCGTAAACATTCGGGATCATTTATGGCAGCCAAAGCTCAGCTATTACGCTGTTGTTGAAGATGACTAAGGTTTCTAGTAGGGATTTGCAAAAAAGAGTCTTCAAAGAGGCATTCTCATTATTTTAAGCTGAGTAACCAGGGAGAATAACGTAGTCCAGAAGTGTAGCAAACTGAAGTGGCAGTGGGCTTGTCACATCTGTCGCAGAAACGATGGTCGGTGGAGTAGACGGGTTCTCCAGTGGAGACCACGAATCGGCAAGCGTAGTGTTGGATCTCCACCGGCACGTTGGACCGACGACCTGAAGAAAGTGGCTGGTAGTGACTGGATGGCAAAAACGGGAGATTGGGCTTTGTGGCGCGCCATGGGTGAGGTTTATGGCCAGCAGTGGACTGCTATAGGCTGAAAAGAAGAACCAGGGAACGCGAATAGCTTCCCCAGTCCCCTAGCATTTTCAAGGCCTTTACGTCTACCACGAGTACACCATGACAGCCGCTAGCGTCCGCGTAAAGTGCGTTGACGGTTTTCTATGGGATTTCGGTACAGCGCTCTTAAGGTGTTTACTGACAAACGTTACGCGGCGTAATGTAAACATTCGCAGCGAGCATGTCACACATCGAGCATGTACGCTGTGTCTTAAAATCAGCGGAACATGTGCGTTTCAACTCCGTGCTCCATATTCGCTATATTCACTAGTTTCAAGAAATAATACTAGGGGAACGATGTGCGCGTGCGCTTGTGACGAACAGCGTACTGACTGAACCGCGTAACACACAAAGGACTCGCCAAAAGACCGACAGTCGGGTTTAGCACTTAAAGCGACAACGAGCGGCTGGTTGCTCGCTGCTTTCCCTGTAACACTACGTTCAGACTTCATGAATGCTTGCTGTGTAACATGCTACATTACGCGTGAAGTTGGTCAGTACCCACTTTAGTGATTTGAAATGGGACCACAAATGGCATACTAATTTCTGGACGCAACGATCGCCATTTACATGACGGAAACTAATGGTAGACATAATAATGCCCGCCATTAGAAAAAATCTCAAAGGCAATTGCTTAAAGTTATCTTGCAAATCACAAAAACGGTAAGAAATATCAGCCCTTGTAGATCCTGGTTGAGGCCGCTGCAACCGTTGTTTAACTTAGATTCGTTTAGATATATTGTTTAAATATAATGATAGAAAGCGGCCGTCAGGTCTACATACCTATTATGAAGTTTAGTAAAAAGCAATCACTGAGCGGATCTACCATCTGCCTACCTTGATTTCCTACTTCAAAGTGCTTCCTGCGCATATTTTCCTGCAGCTATGACGTATTTCCGCTGCGTTATAACATTAGATTGCAGGTTTGCACTCAGTCAAGGGCCGCGCTATGTCAACAGACACTCAACAGCGGAAACTGGAAATAGATTCAAATCCTTCAGGAATATTTAACAGATAGAACTCTGAATAATTTTACGTACCATTTTAAAAGTCATGATATTTTCATACTATGCAGATGTTTAGACTGAAAAATTCGAATGTTAGACTCTCTGCCATAAAGACTTGGCGCTATTCGCTCCGCATACCGTAATTTCATCTAAATTATTTTCTGGGTTAAAAACACTCAATCAATACGATTTTCAATCTCAGAAACTTATCAAAAATATCGAAGAGATGATTTCGTTCTTTTTAATACTACTTCTGTGACATACAAGCACTGGACCGCCTTTTGGTAAGCGTTTATCGCAGACAATATAAATATGCGCCAGACAACACACCTCTTGTAATGGTCTCGAAGTAGGGAATAATATCCCTGTGTTACGAGGTACCACACAAGGAAATAAGCCAGGGGCGTCTCCCAGCACACCCAAACCCGAGTCAATTCAGAAAAAATCGTTTCCTGAATTGACCCAACCGGGAATCGAACCCAGGACACTACGGAAATTGAGACAAAACCATGTTTTTTTAAAGAGAGGAGGATATGACAGAATGTGATGTTTTTATTGGGGGTGAAAAGGTAGAACAAGTGAAAAAAATTGTGTACCTGGGGACTAGGTTCACGAGGGATGAAAGGCATGAGGGTGATATTCATAGAAAAGTGAATGCAGGGTATATGGTAAATGGAGCGCTGCATGCTTTTATGAACATTCAGAAGGTGTCAGAGTAGGCGCGACTGGCTGTTCATGCAGGGGTGTTAGTGCCGACGCTTATGTACTGAAGTGTGAGTTGGGTATGGCAAAAGAAGGATGAAAGTAGGATAATTGCAGTGGTAATGGGAGCATTGCGAAGTATGACAGGAGTAACATTGAGTGATAAAGTAAGGAATACATAATTAGAGAGCGTTGTGGTGTGAAAGAGGATGTTGTCACTAAAGTTGAGATGGGAATGCTAAGATGGTTTGGGCATATGGAAAGGATAGATGAAAGGCGATTAACGAAACCAATTTATAAGGCGAGCGTGGATGGAGCTGTTGAAAGGGGAAGGCCTAGACGGACGTACTTAGGACAAGTCCAAAACGTTCTAAGAAAAGGTCAGGTCAGTAGTACCCAAAAAAAGCATGTATGAAAGAATTAATGAGAGTAGGAGAAGCGCAAGAGGTGTGTCAGGACCATAGCAAGTAGAAAAATGTGGTCTTCGCCTACCCCATCGGGAAAAGGCTTGGTGGTTTTTAAGTATGTATGTAAATATAAATATGCGCCAGACAACATACTACTTGTCATCTCGACGTAGGGATAAATATCCCTGTGTCCAGGCAAGTAATTGAGCGAGGGGCGTCTCCCAGCACACCTAGACCCGAGCCGATTTAGAAAAGACCGTTTCCTGAATTAATAATTAATCCTGTTTACCTGGATGGAAGTTACGTCACTCTATTGTATCTGCTTAGAAGATCTCAGGCATTTCCATTAAGATACCTATAAAAGAGACTCCAGATCAGATACCATATTCACGTATAACACGTTTAGATTACAAATGATCTTCTATCGTGATATGCATCGTGTTTTAAGATATTGTTTATGATTTGACCTTGCTTTCTGAGATTTATTTTTCTTATGCAGAAAGCAGTAGAACAATTTGGTGCTGTAATTTCCAAGGCTTGGCGAATTTCGGGGCCATTCAAATATTTATTATTCGGTCAGTAGACTTCTTTTTCTGAATTATTTTTTCGTTTTCACAGCCTGGTGAAGAGTAAAACAGACTAAGTATCAAACAGCGTCTTTTTGTATGACACGATTATATGAGAAAGGCCATCATTTTACGCGAGCAACGGTGTTTATTTTTTGGCAAACGCCTGTGCATTGACAGCCTATTTCATAATATAGCCGTTGTTGAATGACTTCATTGCTGCTTTGTTTCCACAGACCGCTGCGTGCATTCAGCAACGTTCAGTTCGCAAACACGATTGCGACCAGAGTTTACTCTCGCCTCCCCCTGTGGGGGCAAGCGTAACTCTATTTTCATGGAGGACCTCTCCGTCGACATCACAATACGCTCCGCTTGTGTGTTTGTTGTTCTTCAAAGTAACGGGCTTATTGGGATTTTATTTTTATTTTTAATATAAAGTTTTTGTGTATCGGCAGAATAGACTGTAGCAATTCGGGACTGGAAGAGGTTTTTATGCTTGTTTTGTTGTGGAAGAGGGTGCATAGGGAAGGCATTAACCAAAAAGTTTGACTAAAGCAATGACATTTGGATTTAAAAGGACTCCGCATCAGTGGTCAATGAAGGGAACAAAAAAAAGTGTGTTTTTAGTGGATTTTTGGCACACTTTTTCTTAGGTACAATGTAATGCTACTCCTTTCACTCATACGTGTCAGAAAGAAACAGAAGGCAAGATGTCACTATGACACGTGTGCGATGTTTAAGCTTGTCAATTTTATTGGTATGACGTGGATTATCCAGAGGAATATAGTTGGGCTACAGGCATCAACTAAAAAGGTTTTCTAAGAAAATAGTGAAGTACTTGCAATATTATTAATGACTTTTGACTTGAGATGCCTTTGTGTTGTGTCTCGTCTTATGCCGGGCGTTTGTGTAAAACAAAGTTTTCGGGAACCCCATGGCGAATAATGCAGTCACCTATATTCTTTTGGGTTGTTGATTCACACCAAACGGCGTAAGTCGTGACACTATTCTCAATTTGGTAAAGGGAATCGAAGCGTCAAAGCAGGTATAGTACGAGTAGTACGACCGTCTAAATCAGTCTTCGCCTGCGCGGTACCGGTGTGCGGGGGTAGGGCGACAACGGGGACCGAGAGAGGTGCGGGCGGCAGGTGCATTTTTGTAACAACTCAGTACGCTCGCTACACGGTTAGCGATCACTCGTGTTGATAGTTCTGGACGCTTTACGACAGTTATACATGAGATGACATTCTCAAGATGAGTCGAAATATCTTCGGACATAAAATTAATAGCCAGTGCAAGCAAATGGCATTTAACGTATATGAATATTTTAGAAAAAAGAAACTGGATCCAAATTCCACTGAATATCTGCAAGATATAAATTTGAACAAAACCGTAGCAGGGGTTACTGGACTATCGGATAAATCTGTATCTAGAATTGTACAACAAAGGAGACTATTGAAAGATAACGAAATATTTAAATCACCAAAAAAACCAAAACAAGTGCGCAGAAAAAGAGTTGAAATAGACGATTTTGCAAAAGGAGTAGTAGGAAGAAAAGTCTCTCAATTTTATACAATTCATAAAAAAATACCAACTCTAAAAACTTTGAATGTTATACTTAGAGAAGAAAATATATTACACTGCGGAAGGGAATATTTAAGGCTATTATTACATGATCTTGGTTTCAAATTTAAGAAATGCGGATCCAAAAGGAAACTTCTTATCGAACAGCCAAATATAACATCATGGAGATGGAAATACCTACAGTCTATAAAAAATTTCGTAGGAAAGGAAGAAATATTATATATCTTGACAAAACTTATGTCAATGCGTCTCTTATCGTATCAAAGTGTTGGCAATCAAAGGATGAACACGGCGTGCTGTCTAATATCGGTAAAGGGGACCGTTTGATCATTGTTCATTGTGGAGGCCAAACTGGATTTGTAGACAGGGCACTTGTAATATTCAAATCCAAGTGTAGAACAGGTGATTATCACGATTCCATGAATTTTGTGAATTTCATGAAATGGATAAATGAAAAGCTGATGCCGAATATACCACCAAATTCTGTCATAGTGATGGATAACGCTGCTTATCATTCGGTTCGAGAGGAGAAAAAGCCGAGTATGGCTTCTACTAAGCCAGCTATGCAAGCATGGCTACGACGACATGACGTGCCATTTGATGATAAACTAAGGAAGGATGAGTTATATAAATTAATTAAAAGGCATTTTACAGAAGACATTTATAAAATTGACGAGTTATTAAAAAGAAACGGACATGAAGTGCTTCGTTTGCCCCCTTACCATCCAGACCTGAACCCCATTGAGCTAGTCTGGGGTGATGTTAAAGGACAATTAGCTCAAAAAAGTGTCGACTCTAATTTGGACCAAAAAAAAAGTATATTAGAGGGATTATTTGCTGAATATTCTGCAGAAAAGTGGGAGCATTGCGTTAACCACGTAATTAAAATTGAGGACGAATACTGCAAACATGATGGTATTGTAGATGATGCTGTTGATTTTATTATTAATGTGCAGAACGATTCTGATGATTCTGAGGATGGCTGCTCCGAAAGTGAAGAATCAAGTTCAAGTGATATTGATATGGACATATGTGATTGATTTCGATGATTTGATTTTTGGTTTTGATGATTCTTGTAATAAACAATATAATAGTTTAATACCTAAATATTAAATTAGTTGTTTCATTCAAATTTGCCGTCCCTGCTTTAAAAAATATATAAAAATCCACTATGACGTCACATAAATATTAAGAACTGTCTATTACGCATTTCACCTCATGTGCGTAACGCTTCGCGCGCCCGCCCCCGCACCTCTCTCGATCCCCGTTGTCGTCCTACCCCCTCACCCCTGTACCGCGCAGGCGAAGACTGATTTAGACGGTCGTACTATAGTTAAGTTTAAATTCGCTAGAAACTCAGTGTCGCGCGAATTTCTATACTAATTTGGACCATAATCAATGTAAGTAATAGGGTTTAAACGTTTTATACCCCACTTGAGCTATTTGATCAAAAAATAGGGGACTTTAAATTCATTTGATGACACGATTGGCGTAGTGTGATGTAGCACGGTTTCTCGCCTCGATTTCCGTAGTGTCCCGGGTTGGATTCCCGGTCGGGTCAATTCAGGAAACGATCTTTTCTGAATTGACTCGGGTCTGGGTGTGCTGGGAGACGCCCCTAGCTTATTTCCTTGTGTGGTACCTCGTAACACAGGGATTTAATAATCCCTACTTCGAGACCATTACAAGAGGTGTGTTGTCTGGCGCATATTTATTTATTTATTTATATACAGGCTAAAATTTTATAAAAGCTCGGTCACACGGTCGCAGTCGCTTGCAATATCTTGTAAATAAATAACTTGAGACAGCATCACATACTTTATCCTGGTCACAATAGTGGTAGTAGATTTTCACTTGTGTTATATTAACCATAAACAAAACGGAAGTATTCCCGAAGTATTTGAATAATTTAGAGAAACTAACACCATGTAGGTGTTGTCAATATTCCCTTTGCAAATTGCTTATGGACAGGTCTTTCGGTGTAAATTGTGTTTTATTAATTATTACTAAGCAAGTCTGCGGTGATGCTGTATTATTGACTAATCTTTGGCTATTACGTAGTGAACTGTGTCAATACCCCGCGTAGCTGGCAAACAAACGCCATGTTGACTTAGAAAATATTATGAGCTTTACTAGAAAAAATACCTACTGTTTTTTCTTTGATGCCAGCCGCTCTGGATTCACATCAGACCCTGTTAACTGGAAGGGTAGAGACTCTCGTTATTAAATTAAATACTGATTTATAACCTAACCGTTAGTTTACACACGTTCACAATGATAGTTCACTGTGGCAACTTTTTTCTTTTAATCGCCCGTAAATATGACCTTACTCCATCTGACGGAAAGCGGACGTGCGGTCCAGATATGAAGCTTACAAGCACAGCAATGCAAAGCATCACTGAGCTGGTCAGCCTCACCGTGAGGGCCTGCAATGCCTAGGCCACCCCACATGAAGACCCCGGGATTATATTGAGAAGGAAGCTCTAATACATATAGAATTGAAAGATGTTGTACAAAATCACATAGAAAAAAATGAACAGGCGTCCGCAACAGTGTGTTCGTAAACTCATGGTTAGGTGTTTTTCTATTTTTTTGATAGTAATCTCATGATACCCAATTAAAGCCTACCCTAATTCTCGCCATCCCGTCTTATACTTAGCTAATGCTTCCACTTCCTGCCTTTACTTTGTACTAAACGTTGCTTCATCTTACCGAAGACCACGTACTCGTAACACTACATTACTTATAGAGTCGCAGTCTTTACTCAAGAAGACGTTCATTACCTGGCCTGCAGCGTCTGTGGTCAGACAGGTCACAACTATCACATGTGGGATAATCAAAAGGAAATAATTTGACTTTTCTTTCATACAACAAGCGAGCACTTCCTCTATGCGCTGAAGTTAAGCGAACTATAACTGGCATTCGATATTTTTTTGTAAGTTTATTCAATGCAAAGGCTGTTAATTTGTCAAAATAAAATGAGATTCGATTTAAATTATTAATTCTAGAGTATGAGTCAAAGTCTGCTCAGCAATATCAGCGAAAACAAGTTATTATTCATGGAATTTGGCTCTAGATAATTGTTAAATTCGTTCGTTTGACGACCGACTTGGTGTAATGGTTAAGAAGTTGGCTACTACACCAGAGGTCGCGGTTTCGATCCCCGCACAGTACAAACATTTGTGTGCATGAACATGTCTGTTTGTACTGGTCTGGGTGTCTCCTATGTATAATAAGTATGTATTTACAAAAGAAAATGTATTTAAGTATGTTTATCCGTTGTCTAGTATCCCATAACACAAGCTTTAATTAGCTTACTTTGGGGCTAGATGGCGCTGTGTGGAATAATGTCCAGGGATATTTATTTATTTATTTAAATCTTACCAAAAAAAAGTCTAGATTTACGTGATGTGGTGCCAAAATACAGAATACTAAGGCTATATATGTATGTAACCTTGACTTATGTTTTTAATCACCTCGTTATTGATATTAATATAAAATGACGTCATCTTGTTAGCTGCTCTAGTAATAACTGCACTATCTTTAGAATTTGGGCTCTTTAAAACATCTTATTTCGGCTTCTTAGTTAGTTTGTTAAAACAATAAGCACCTTTGTTTGTTTGTATGTTTAAACCCTGATTACATTAATTTAATGAACTTTCATTTCAAGGTCACCAAACAAATCAGTCGAACAGTCAGTATTTTTTTTATAAAAACCTCAAAATAAAGTTATTTAAAATATTTTCACTTACGTTGTTACTTATAGTTTTTGTTAGTCTTTTTATAATCACTAGGTAGAGTAGGTACTGTAAACGGTACTTTTAGCTTTTTCCTTCATTTGAATCTCCCGAAATAGCATTGACTAGCGAAATATGCGCTTGTTAAATTTGAATTCTAGTTTATACAAACTTTTTAGAGCGGAAAAGCTTAAATAAAGGCATTTAGAAAATGCTCCTGTTTACTACTTCAAATTGTATAAATAGAGTTTCAAAAAAGCTTGTTTTAAATGTCTTGTGCAAGTGGCCACAGGTCACAAGTTGGCCAATTACTTTTTTGTAATGTGACTTGCAATATAAATAAATAGTTTTTTCTTCACACTTATTTGGTCGCTTTGGCATACGCGCAAACGCGTGACATTTTGCACTTCAACACACAACCAGCGTACACGTATTGCCTTGCGCGTCAACGCTCGTAAATTTGCGGGTGTGGCAAAGGGCGCCTGCACGCGCCTACACATGCTTCCAAAAACGAGCTTTTACGCGCGCATACAAGGCTAGTCTGCAACCGCTCTAATAGCATACCTATTGAACGGTGATATCAGCTGTTAAAGTGGGGACGGTAGACCTGTTGCAGTATATTTAACCAACATCTCACCAAGTTTCACAAACTGTAAAATTTCATTAATCATTTTTAAAAATTGATATCAATATGAAAAAAACCTGACTTGTGACGGTCTCTAGAGACAGCATTAGGTGTTCATAATCTGACGATTTTTGAAATCTGTCTTTTACCTTCATCATCATCATCATCAACAGCCTTTAGAAGCCCACTGCTGGACATAGGCCTCCCCCATAGAACGCCACAGCGAGCGGCTTTGGGTTAATTGCATCCAGCGGCTTCCTGCAACTTGCACCAAGTCATAGGTCCACCGGGTGGGTGGCCTACCTACGCTGCGTCTTCCAATTCGTGGTCGCCATTCGAGCACCCTTACTCCCCAGCGGTTATCACCGGCGGTTACCATCGGTTTTTTACCTTATCACGTTCAAAATAAGACCGAAATTAATATACTTCGATAGTTGGTGGTGCTACAGCCCGTACATTTCGCAGGTATCTGAATCTCAAGAGATATAAGAGACGAGAGTCAATACTGAACCTATTACAACTATGATCCGAGGGAACAATAAAAGTGCAGATCCCATTCAACATTTTCTTTACTTTTAAAAACTTTTCTCACTGTAGTCTGTTCAGAACTTGCAATTCATTTCAAATGAATAAAACAGAAACAATCGTTTGTTTCATTAAGCATAAATTGATAACCTTCGCTCCCATACGTTCAGAAATTTTTACCAACATTTCTTTGAAATGCATATTAAGTTATCGATCAATATCATCAGTCACCCTCTATAGGTACCCTGATTGTCAAAGAACTTTCACGTGTTTTTTTAAAGTATCAATCGCCGACACGATTGGCGTAGTGCGCTGTAGCTTGGCGAGGAGCCTTGACGTGAGTGGTGTTACGGGTTCGATTACCGGTCGGGTCAATCCTGAAAACGATCTTCTCTAAATTGGCTCGGATCTGGGTGTGGAGATGCCCCTGGCTTAATTCCTTGTCTGGTACCTCGTAACACAGGGATATTTATCCCTACCTCGAGACCATGACAAGCTGTGTGTTGTCTGGCGTAATAATTAATGAGGTTTTCATTTCTATTTCAGTTCTATTAATGCCACAGACTTAGAATAATTACATATAGAAACCAAGTCCGCGCGCTCATTTTGAAGCACCTTAATCGGAGCCATAAATGGCTCCAAACGGACCGCTTTGCAGTGTTCATTACAGCTCCGCAATGTTCAATGTCAAAGCGCGCCGCACGTAAGCAAGTAATAGTCACGCATGTGTAGATCGGATTAGTGCTGCATTTTTGACGGGGCGGTTGTATGAAGACTATCCTTCTATACGTTTTTATTCTAAGGCCACAGAGTTAATTGCTATTTAAATCTGAAGTTTTAAGTAAAAACGTAAACGTAGCTTGAAACTGCAAGTAACAACTTAAACTTTAGCTTAAATATATCAGGCGGCGACAACTTGTTCTGAACTAGTTCCACGTAACAAACAACTTGAATAAATTTGGTGCATTTTAGTTCTTAAAGTTTATTTCGGTCAACGACCTTTGTTGAAAGTCTACAGGAAAGAATAGACCGTTATTTTTTTCAACCACCAACACTGGCATAGGGTCAGAAAAGGTGGTGTACCACAAAACAACGATAAGGACGATTCCCAATAGGAAAGAAAATCATTTTGTAGATACTAGGATATGAATTTCATCCCAACCGAGATCCTGAACAGCTTATTGTAATCCAAACATCCTATCGAAATAATAACGGGAAGATGTACCGAAACGATCAACTTTTTTACGGATATTATCATCTTTTTCTTTTTTATCGATCGGAATGCTTAGCAATACGTGACCATCACATAAATGCTAAAATTTTGCTGTTGCCGGCCTCAAATTGCCATAAAATTATGTAACTTAGTGGTTTTGACGTAACAAATGACTTGAGTCATTTTGTGCATTCACTCGTTATGCTCATGACATACATACGACCGATAGCTCATTCTGGATTCACTTTTCGTTATAATCAATTCTTGCGGTAGTTCTATTCGACAGTAAAAGCAAACGTTTATTTGGTTAATCGTTGGCAAAAATCGGCAAAATATCTTCCGGAACTCGCAAACGAATAGTTCCGTCCCACGAACGTCAACTAATCAGAATCTTTATTCGCATCACATGTATACTAATGTTCATGCTATGCTAAAAAGATACTTAAAAAAATACCAAGTGAAATAGAAGTATACTTACTCGTACTTAAAAAAAAACAGAATCAGAAAGCCTTGGAGACGCAGCGACACAAATTGGCGAAAGCTTACTTCCCCTCAAAACTAGTTTGGTTGGGAAATAAGTGCCACTATCCTAATTCTTGAATTAAAATCATAAGATAGGGCTACAAATAAATTATTTCATAACAAGCAGTGTAAGGCTGCCTTCGCATTAGAGGCGTTTTAGTACACTGCTAATTTTCATACAATATTTTGTCACAGCTCCACTTTCGATCTTCATTTATTTTTTCGATTTGAAGACTTTTGTTTATACGTATAGCAGAGATTTGTACCTATAAAATGAGTTCATCTGATTCTGATATGAATTTAACCCCTGATTTTATAAGAGAAGAGGCTAAAGCGGTAGTGGAAAATAAAATATACTCATTTTTTCTTTAGCTAATTCATGTTTTTATTTTTACTTTCCTTATATTTGTAATGAAAAGCACAGTGTTTACCTCGGGTTAAAGACTTATTTAGTTCCTCGAACCCCGTCTCGGGACTAAATAAGTTACTTTCACCCCTAGGGTAACAATGTACTATTACCAATATGAAGCTACATTATCAGGGAGTGACATAGGCTATATTTTATCATTATTAAACAAAACAATCAGTGAAAAATAATAGTATAGGTAAATCAAGTCCGAAAAACGCGGGCTTGACCCGACCCGTGCTGCTTTACCGACGCCGCGACGTGCAATTACATTTGACAGAACGAAGTCTGTCGAGGCAGCTAGTGAAACAATTTAATAAGCTGTTTAAGTTAGTGGCGTGTCAGCAGCAACCGCCCGCGCCCCTGCCTAATACTATCCTTCCGTGCCGTCGCATAATCCCCCTCCTTCCTCTTTCCCGGGAACTTCGTTTTTAATTCAAAAGCATAAACCACACTAGACCAAAGTTCTGTTCCTGCTAAATTATTATAATAATACGTTTCAGATTTCTGGAATTGAAAATAAAGTTACGATGTCAGGCAAGTCGTTCTGTAGAATAGTTCTAGCAAACGCTCACATTGTGTGGTGTTCAGTAATGAAGTGACCTAAATAGCTTTTGTGTTCGTATTAACACTGAAATATTATCTTAAACAGTCAGAATCACTTATAACAGTTGTTTTTGATTAGGATATCATCCACTTTTATAGCTGTCTTGTTCCTATCTCATCACATAAAGGAAACAATGATAATTGTACCATTTTTATCATCTACATAAACACAGTAGCCTTACATTTTTCTATTTTCCACAACACAAAACTTGTAACTAGATTTGAAATTGACAAGAAAACACTTTAGTTTGTTCCAAGAATCCAATTACGTTGGTTCTAGCCCCAGTTGCATATCGGCTCTGGTAAACTGTTCGATATTGCGTTTCGGTGAACTTATATCCAGTAAGAGTGTGAAAAGATGAAACGACGTTGATGTTTTCGCCGATTGGCACGGCCACATATTTGATCAGTTTTTTTTAATGACACGCATCTGGAGTAATTTTCTTTTAATAGGTATTTTTATTTGTTTATTATCATTATTGCTGCTTAATTGTTTTGACCATGTATGTTTTTTATCTATAGTAATTTGACTGTTTTTTTTTTCATTTGTTTTCATTAAAAATATAATTATATATTTTTTGTATTTTTCGATATTTCATTGTATAAGTAAAATCCGTGATTATTTTACAGCAAAATAATTATAAAATTTAATAAGTACTAAGTTTGATTCCGCGTGTAATCGTCGTAAGCGTTTTGGACTTTGTCTATAAGCACGCAAGAGTTTTGAATAAACGAATTAAATTGAAATGAAAACATAGGACTAACATTTCTATAAGTAACATATATTATTTCATTTCGACATCCCAGTGGGCTAATAATTTTAATGGCAGTAGGCAGGACTATACGAGATGGGAAGTAAAATTGCCATGTTGTCCACAAAAATCTCAATCGTTAGATTACGCATCTAAAGAATCAAAAACAATGAACCTATCAAATTAATCGAAGAGTAAGAGAATGACTAGACCCTGTTCAGAACTACGCGCGATCTACGCGCGTTTTGTAATACAACGATCGCTGAGAACTAAGTTAGTTTCTTGATTAAGCAATGTAAGCGGTGTAACTAATATCGTGTATCGAAACGCCCGTGAAACGCGTCAACTGAACAAGCTCTTAGTGCGCTTTGAGATTTAGGCGACTATAGCAGCGCGGCTGCTGCAGCGCTGCTGTCGCGCTGCTGACGCCCTAATGTGAAAGCGGTTTTAGTTAGCAAGTATCGTTGTATTATCCTTTGTGAAATAATTAATATATTGGATATAGAAACTAGATAAATTCGACCTGATCCTGGGACTTAAGCGGGATTAGAACCCGCGAGTTCCAGGATCAGATTGATTTTTTCTAGTTTCTATCTTTGTGTAGAAAATAGAGCATTGTTTAATGCTTAAATAAAAATTCATTTAATATATTATTTTTAAGGAGAGCGTCGTGTGGTTCACCCGAACTCAGATCGTGGATCGTGTGGTACCGAGTTCAAATCTGGCCAGAACCAAAATCTTTGTGTTCTTTGTTAAATATCCGACTTACTCTCCGGTGATGGAAAACATCGATAAAAAACCAAATCAACCCGGATAACGGCGGAAGGCTCACCACCTACCACGTTGGGTTCCAATACCATTGGTGAAAAGTGGGCTTCGTTCGAGTGCTTCGTTCATCTTGACGACACAGTCACTTGCCTCTGACACGGGGTAGCCGTTTCGGATATAGTCGTGATGGTATGTATGTTTTCTTTAAAAAGACCATAGCTGCCTATAAAGTAGAAAAATACAAAAACTCGACTCAAAAATACTGAATCCCCTCGTCTGTAATTTGCGCTCAACCAATAATACCTGAACTTGGGCGCTGTGCGACAGCTGAGGGAAGTGAGGGTGAAGAATCGGCGAGTGTATGAACGGACGTGATGTCAGCAAAATATAACAACGACAGAGCTGGTAAAAGCTTTCCTATAGATATCCTTTTTAGATTAAACATGCTTACTCATGTTATTATGAGCTAACATTACATAACGGTTGACTTCGGCACGCTTGCCACTTACAAATTGCGACGCCTGCAGCGATAGCCGTCGGCACGTGCCCGTAATGTTAGGCGCCGGCTTTTGGAGTCGCGTGTTTACTTCGGGAACCGCTTCTGTTCTAACTTCATAAATCAAGGTCAAGTCCATGTTAAACGCGGCTTGGCTAAAAGCGTTTAACTTAACATTCTAATATTAAACTATCTAATCTATTCCCTGATAGAGACCTGACTAAATGCTCACACTCAATAGGTATCTACTAACGCCTTTTACGATTCGAATTAATTTTGTCATATAATTTATAGGTCTGGCTGTAGAGCATTTAAACTCAAAGTTAAGGTTCTCTATCCCGGTTGTGAACTCACACTGGTGTGTGGACCGCCTTTCTTATTTTCTCGGCCCACTTCGCGCGGTCTTGTGCATCCTCAGTGGTGAGTCTGTTAGCATGCATGTCACTCTTGACAACGTCGAGCCAGCGCTTCTTAGGTCGACCTCTTCTACCAGTATCTGGCGGGGGCGGAATGGCCAGACATTTGTTGACCACGTAGTTTGCCGATCTCCGTGAGACATGACCATACCAACGAAGGCGGCACTCCTGCAGCTTGTCCGCGATGTCACATGCTGTTTTACATGCTCAAGTGAAATATTTGTATTTTCATTACTTACCCAACTTGCTTTTGTTCACAAGGCTTGCTTTTCATACATCCAAGGAATCTTCTGCGCATTTCAATTTTAACAAGAAAAAGAAGTAAAGAGATGACATGGCTTTAGGTTATTACCACTGTTATCTCAATCTAACTTGGCCTCTAGTTAGCTTCCTATATAGTATATCAAATCGATGGAGAATATCTGACAGTTTGTTTTGGCTTTATGTGTTATTTAAAACTTGTCACGCTTAGAGATATAACTGCTGGAATGCTTCAAGGCTGGCCGCCGCCCAGTGCGCTCAGAGCATACAGTTTCATATAAAAATGTAAGTGCGGCCTGTCACAACGGCGTGATGTTAGTCTCATAAGCTTATAGTGGTCAAGGGCCCACCAGATTCTTCACGTTGCGGTTATCTTGTGCATTCCCCAGAGGAGCATGTACACTGTGCACTGTGCAGGCACATAATTTGACGAGCTGCCCCAACCGACTTCGTTCTATCAGATGTTTGACAGCTGGTGTCCATTTTCGCTTTTCTCCGACTTGACTTACATTTACTATTGACCACACGGTTGGCGTAGTGCGCTGTAGCACGGTTTCTCGCCTCGATTTCCGTAGTGTCCCGGGTTCGATTCCCGGTCGGGTCAATTTAGAAAACGATCTTTTCTGAATTGACTCGGGTCTGAGTGTGCTGGAAGACGCCCCTAGCTTATTTCCTTGTTTGGTACCTCGTAACACAGGGATATTAATCCCTTCTTCGAGACCATTACAAGAGGTGTGTTGTCTGGCGCATATTGATTATTTACTATTATTTTTCACTGATTTTTTTGTTTCATCATAATAATAATAAAAAATAGCCTATATCACTCTTGAATAATTCAGCTTTCTGTTAGTGAAATAATTTTCTCCATCTGTTCAGTAGTTGTGGAGCCTTTTCAATACAAACAAACAGACAATCAAGCAAATCTTCCTCTTCATAGTATTAGTATAGATATGCACCTTTCTCAATGTTCACTAAAAACATTATCTACGTAAGCAACGCGCTACAAACGGCCGCGACCTTATGCATTTGTGTTTTTACGATTTGTGCACCGCTCTCGTTATTTATAGTCTTTGTAATGACTCCGCCTCGGTGGTACTTGCACCGGAACGCATCGGCAGTTGCCGTGCGCTTTAGTATGATGCTGTGTTTTATTGACGCCTTGGGCAGGCAATTTATTCATGCGACTACAGCAAAGCAATGAAGTTTAGCTTTAGTAGTTACAATCCAGCATGTGTTCGTCATAAGAATCAATTGCTCTTACCATTCTGTTTTGTGTCCTGTTTTGAAATTGACTGAAATTACTTGAAGTTGGGTCACGAAAATTTCACTCATACATATACAAGGAACTGTCGTACTGACGTTTTTATAATAACGACTCAAAGAAGCTAATTCTGCTGTCGTCCGTTTAATTTTACAAAATGATATGTATTTACTAGTCTGTAGTATATAAACAAGAAACGACCTGTGATTAGGCTTTGGGAACACCTGTTTTGTGTGAAGTTGCAAGTCTTCCCTAAATATGGGATTCTATTCATGATGAAAGTAGGTGATATATTACTTTGCTTTATGTAAGTTATTCGAATAGAAAAGTCCAATAAAACCGTTGGAAAGCTTAAGGATATGACACCGGAATCCTGAATAGATATACCTCTCGTTCAGGCACCCAGGGGATTAAGAGCTTATACCTGTTCGCGGAAAAGGCTAGATATCTAATAAAAAACGAAAGAAAAATACTTCTGCCTTAGGGATATCCTTCATGAGGAAAGAATTTCTTACAACGCTTGTATTCTTAATACACACCTAATGTATGTCAATCTCAGCCAAAGCTATTCTCATACATTTAGGGAAAAACACAATCGTAAGTTTGTTGTCTTCCGCCATTACTTTAAAACAATCTAAAGATGTTTTAGCTATGGAGAATAAGTTTCTTATCCTCGAGTTCTGGAAATCGCTTCAAAGTTTAAATTGAGCAGCTTCTAGCAATTTGGTTTGATTACTACTGACCTATAACGTAATCGCATTAAAAAGCAGCAATCTATTTTTAGATAACCAGAAAAGTTATTTATGTAGTAAAACTCCACATTTATCGGCTCTCAGATAGAAGCGGCTCGCGGCGTTAGTCACTGTGCCAAACATTCGATGTGGTCGTAAATGACGTTCCTGATAGCTTATCGGCCACATGACTGAGGCCACGACCTCATGAATGACCAGCCTTCACTTGTTACTCTATGCACAATGCGTCTCGTTTCAACAATAGTTTTGTTGAAACGAGACGTTACGTTGTCCATTCAACGTAAGATAAAAAGGATAAAAATCATTAGACAATGAGCAACACAAGTCTCTGAACACTTTTTATTTTTGCCATAAAAGCTAATTAAATAGTTTGTACAAAATGTAAATAGTTACTGTACGTGTGCTTGTCACTTTTTTTGACGTGACAACGTCTTAAATTAGGTTGCGGCTGGGAGTCACTTATGAAAAAGTGTAACGCTCGGTAACGTTACGATGAGTCACCGAACGAGAGAGAGGCCCGCCGAATGCCTTGCGTCTCTCTCCCACTCAACTATGATCGGTCTGCCGCAATTCTTATTTTCATTCAATTCCTTGTTCCTATTGTGCAATTTAATTATATTCATATCAATAAATATTCTACCGAGAAAAAGACGTTGTCACGTAAAATCTTCGCCCGTAAAACCGACTTTACAGGCAACCATTTTTTTATAATGACCGTCAAGATGACCTCACACAACCTGACGGAAAGTGTTCGTGAGGTCCAGTTATGAGGCTGAAAAGCCCAGTCAGTCACTTGACCGATTTGGATGAAGTTTTCTGTGTTTTTTTCAATGGGTTCCTGGATGGTTTGAAGAAACGGTGCTTTTCTGGGCAGGACGACGTCTCCTAGTTATAAGTACAAGTGGGTAAAACTTTAAAAATATATAAATATCATCTGAGCAGAGCGCTGGTTGAGAGGCGAACGGGCGTAGGTTCTAATTACTGCACATGAACAAAATACCTAAGCGAAAATAGGATTTTTTCAATTAACTTGAATTTTAAGGTTTTCATACCAAAAATACTAATATGACAATGACCGTTCGATTTGTATGGTGACCGCTTAGATAGTTTCTACATTACTTAGTGAGCATGCCATATCGTTTTCAGAAGTTATTTGATAATCACCCAGTATATCTGTTGATTGAAAAAAAAGTGTGCTGGATTTTTGTGGTTAGTGTACGTTATCTTATTTGACGACCGACTTGGTGTAATGGTTAAGAAGTTGGCTACTACACCAGAGGTCGCGGGTTCGATCCCCGCACAGTACAAACATTTGTGTGCATGAACATGTCTGTTTGTACTGGTCTGGGTGTCTCCTATGTATAATAAGTATGTATTTTACAAAAGAAATTGTATTTAAGTATGTTTATCCGTTGTCTAGTATCCCATAACACAAGCTTTAATTAGCTTACTTTGGGGCTAGATGGCGCTGTGTGGAATAATGTCCAGGGATATTTATCTGCGGACTTTATAGCTTTTCTCACTAGAGGGTCGAAACCGCGGCTGAATAGTCCCATTTCAACTTTCAAGTGGATAAAAAAAAGGCATTAGTTAAATTACATACAGAGTTTGTTGAGATTAAAAATATAATGTTATTACTAACAACACATTATAATCACCAACATGAGAGGGTCGAAACCGCGGCTGAATAGTCCCATTTCAAGTGGTTAGAACAAAGGCATTAGATAAATTACATACAGAGTTTGTTGAGATTAAAAATATAATGTTATTACTAACAACACATTATAATCACCCACATGAGAAGGTCGAAATCGCGGCTGAATAGTCCCATTTCAAGTGGATAGAACAAAGGCATTAGTTAAATTACATACACAGTTTGTTGAGATTAAAAATATTATGTTATTACTAACAACACATTATAATCACCCACATGATATAGTCGAAACCGCGGCTGAATAGTCCCATTTCAAGTGGATAGAACAAAGGCATTAGTTAAATTACATACACAGTTTGTTGAGATTAAAAATATAATGTTATTACTAACAACACATTATAATCACCCACATGATATAGTCGAAACCGCGGCTGAATAGTCCCATTTCAAGTGGATAGAACAAAGGCATTAGTTAAATTACAACAATTATAGTTAAATATTCTTGAATACGTATGTACCTACTCAAATAAAATAAAAGTATACTCCAATGGTAGCCTAACGTACAACCTAAAAAAAAAAATATACGCATTTCTGAAGGATTTATTTCTAGCAATTAGTATTTAGCTAACGTGAATTCCAAAGGCACTTCTTCGCTGCAAAGTATTCGTTTTTTATCCGCCCAGCCACAACCGTTTTTCAGGAAATGCGGCACGTAGGTATTTCAAATACTGTGGAGTGTTTACCGCCCTTGGCAAGCAAAGGGGACGGCAAAGAATTTAAATTGAAAGGCTGAGAATTTCTCTAGCTCGTTATGCAGTTTAACAGGATCGAAACTCTTCCAAGATCTGTTCAAATGCTTAATATTTTTATTGGTTCACAACGTGATTTCAGTTTAAAATACAGTGCAGAGCGACTGTAGCGTAATGGTAGACTTTTTTTAATACTTCACCGGAAAGACATTTGATCGCAATTGCATCTGGTTGTAAATGACGATGCGATCTACGAGTATGATGGAACATGTCTGCCTAGTAAATGCCTATTCACTCGCCTTGAAGAGACACAGATTGTATTGGTTTGGAAACACATGCGCGGGCAGCGAGTTTCACTCCTTTGCTGTTCGCATTTTGAAGCAGTCCGCAGAACGTTTCGTGCGTATGGCTAGAATTTCCACATCATGAAGGTGGTGATCCGGTGAGAAGGCGCCAGCGGAACCAACTCATGCAGTTCACTCGCATACTCCCCAAAACCGAAGACGACCCGAACAAACTGGAACCAGAACAATAACCAACAATTAATTTACACATATTAAAATAAAAAAAATGCGGTATAGAAGTAGCGTTATATTCTAATGGTATTTTTTGTATTGGGCTTATTTGCTACAGCACAAAAAAAAACAATCGCCACGGTTTTTATTTATCATTTTATTTTACAAAATCAAAAGTAAAAAAAAATGTTTATTAATTATTCCAAATTATGCAAATGTCTGAAGGTTACACTAATAGTTCTCATACAAGCGTACGAAAATAAATATGTACATGTTCGTAATGGTGTATCTAGACGCCATTACGAACAAAATCAACTCCAAAAAGTATACGATGCTTACTTAAATGTGCGAGTGTTGTGAGACACGCAAAACGCAACCTTAATACGCTGGGGGTACTCTTTAATTATCAATGCAAGCATTCGGTTCATATTTCGACACTCGTGAGTGTCTGCATGCTAAATTTTGCTCTTAAGCAGTCTTATTCCGAGACACTTTCAGGCGTTCATGGGGTATCATATTATGATCGAAGTACATAGCTCCCGCAAATCGATTACTCCGTTATGAGTACAATTACCACATCGTCACAAAGATGCAAACCTTGTGTAATTAATTTCCTTTATGTCTTTAATAAACACTGGAAGCAACCAGTTCCAGGCAGTGTATGAGAGGGAATGAGTACACGAGTTACTGCTTCAAACATCAAGGTCTAATGTGTTATCTAATATCACTTTACCTACTCGTACTGTTTGTTTCATAATCAGACATTGGTTATGAAAATCGAAACCCTTTGCGTCTCAACTGGCATTCAAACCACTTCGCTAAACAGATCATCAATTATAACTATGTTAGCTGTTTTGTTCAGTAGGATTACTGTCCAATCGTATGAGTTACTCTAGTTGAGGTCAAGGGTCTTCGTGACTTCCCTGCTCTCTCTAAAGTGTAGTTACGATGCTAAATATAAATACGAATCTAACGACACCTCTTAAGCTGAAATCCATCCAGCCGTTTAGGATACAGAGCGTGCCAAACAATGTTATACATACATACTCTCGAAAAACATAACTCCTTCTTCTGGCGCAGTCGGGTAAAAACCGACAGACGGGAGGAGCACTCCAAGTCCGGGTTTCCCCGTAACACTACGTACTGACTACATGACTGGCTGTGTAACATGTTACATTACGCCCCTCAACGTTGGTCTGTACCCAGCTTAAAACTTCCTCGAAGGGAAGCATTTCTGACAACGAACTGTACAAGGGCATGGGGAATCTAAAGTATGAGGATGAACTACTTGTCTTTGGCGAGCTGTGCGGTGATAGAAAGCAGCCCTGGGCATCATATCAAGCAGTTATTTAAAGGTAGTTACTGAGCATTCGTCAAGTCAGTATGGGGAAACAAGCGCAAAACCCGTACTGACTTGATGAATGCTTGCTGTGTAACATGTTACATTACGCCGCGTAACGTTGTACAGTACCCAGCTTGAAACGGCAAAACACGCACGGGTAAGCAAAGTCTAAAAATATTTGCATGTTCTTAAACTAATACGTTTCTGGTGTGAAATACCAACGTGCCTAGAGCGTGTACTCGTCGCTTTCTACTCGCAACACAATCCCCTTAGTGAGGCTGCACCCCCTCTAGTTTTAAATTAACCCCCCTTTCCACAGGGCTGGGAAAATGTCTTACGCCAGAAACCTAACTTTTAATTGATTATTAAATTTTTTGGTGCAATCCTCTTTGTGAGTTAGCGTTTCCTTTTTGTACTATCATTAAAATCATACTGACCAACCATAATGTTAATTGATGACCGATGGGGCAGAAAAGTGTTCGAGTGGAGACCGTATCGGCAGGCGCAGCGTAGAACGGCCTCCCGCGAGATGGACGGACGATCTGGTCAAGTCCGCAGGGAATCGCTGGATGCAGGCCGCTTCTTATAAGGACAGGAGGAAATCATTGAGGGAGGCCTATGTTCAGCAGTGGACGTCCTATGGCTGATATGATGATGATGATAATGTTAATTAAGTAGATTAAACACCAAAGTCCGATTTATCTCTTTGACGACACGATTGGCGTAGTGCGCTGTAGTGCGGTTTCTCGCCTCGATTTCGCCGCGTAGTTTCCCGGGTTCGATTCCCGGTGGGGTCAACAGGAAACGATCTTTTTTGAATTGACTCGGGTTTGGGTGTGCTGTCTCTTTAATGTCTGTGGCATTGAGAAGTGAGATTAGCTGTCAAAGGATCAGACGGATGGCTTGCACTTTTTTACCGCGTTTTTGGGTGAGCTGGTTCTAGATGAATGGATCTACCATAAAATTGTGTTTATTTCAAGTTTACAACTAACACTATGTATTTCTATGAAATCGGTATCGCTAACTACGATTGGTATTTCATAAAAAATACATAGAAACCAGTAGTGCCGCGAAGACACTTCGTCTGCTGCTGCTGCGTGAAGTCGGCTACTAGGATGCGTTGCGAGGAATGTGTTGGTTAAGAACCAACAGAATCGCGAAGCTAGGTGAATGAAACAGTTCTATTGGTTCACACACACATTCCTCGCAACGCATCCTCGCACAACTCTGGTGGAAATACAGTGTTGTAGGTGGTAACTCACGAACAGTCACGATATGTTGGAACATGTCTGCCTAGTAGGTAAATCACTAGTCACTCTTATCTTGAAGAGACTCAAAGTGTATTGATTTGGTAACACATGCGCGGGCAGCAAGTTCCACTCCTTTGCTGTTCGCATTATGAAGTAAAACACCGCTTTCAGTACAGTGAAGTTGTGGATCTACGAAAAATATAATTAGTCGCAGCCCTACACGTGCGTTCCCGTTCGACACCCACTATTCGTGCACTGGCCACAGAAAAACAAGTCCAATCTCAGATGAGAGTTCATGTCCATTAGACTCTCGTAATTAAAACCGATAGAAGGATTAAGGATTTTGTCTGTCGATCTTTCATTTCCGCGAAGAATGGAAAATTTAGCATAACTTCAGTTTTCCGGTTTTCACTATATAGCAAAAAAGAGACCCCTGTAGATTTACAGAGCAGCTGCTTGTAGGCGACCATCATTCATTAGGATCGCTTCTGTCTGTCTGGTGAGGTGTCACCAGGTACTACTTCCTTGGGTGATAATTTCACGCTTTTTTGCTTCGAAAAGCCTCTAACCCCGATCTTTTCTGAACCAATAGTAGTCAAATTCTTCGCGCTATGTGGCCCTGCCCACCACCGCTTCGACTTTATACATATACTACATAGTAAGTATAGCTACGTAAGTCATTTTAGTTCTTTTATGAATTGTTATATGCGTCATAGTTAGACGCAAAGGGTCGTGGGTTCGACTATCACAAATGCCTGGTCATAAAACAGGTATTTTATTGGGTCTGGATGTAAGTGGTGCCTTCGTTGTTTGAGGTTGAAAACAATATTTCAATGTATGTGCTGTTGTTTCTAGTTATGTAAAGTTATGTAGGTTTATTTATTAAATACAAAATTCAATAATACTTTATTCAAGTAGGTAGACCATTTAAAATTGAAATTCTTTCGAATCGTCATTAAATAATTACTTTAGCCATAGTATACACATCTTACTAATTTAAAATTTTCTTATTATATATTCTTATCATATTAGATATATATTTTCTTACAAATACTATTGGTTAATTTAACCTATTACTAAACACTGTTGATTTTACACAGTTATTCAACTATTTATAAGTGCTGATTCACTTAAAACCCAAAACATAATAATTTAAATTATCCCAGTTTAAATTTATTACCAATGCGAAAGTTTGTGAGGATGTTTGTTACTCTTTCACGCAAAAACTACTGAACGGATTTGGATGAAACATTACAGTAATACAGCATAAACATCAGAATAACACATGGGCTGCAATAAAAATGTATATACATTTTACGTAATTTGGCCATAATATAAGTTCTCGCGGGCGAAGCCGCGGGCGGAAAGTTAGTACCTAATCTATCGCTTCTACAATGGGGAATGCTCTGACGACTTATTCCAGCTTATTTCACCCTCACCTTTCCACTCCCGTACCACGCGTGCTGGACTACGGCGTCATCCACACACAATTCAACATTTGTTGGCCCGAACTAAAAGGTTCGGTGACTCGTCTCTTTGTCGTACCATCCAGACGTGGAACGCTCTTCCAGCACATGTGTTTCCTTCCTCTTATAGTCCCGGGTTCTTCAAGCGGGGCGTGAAAAGGCATTTCTGCAGGCCTTCAAGGTGAGGATGGCCAGCCCAGTGATTCGTTTGAATGACTGGGCTTGTTAACCTCATATCTAGACCTCACGACCGCTTTCCATCAGGTGGAGTGAGGTCATCTTGACGGGCAATATATATATAAAAGAAACATAATATTAATACACTCAATATACTAAAAAATAATACATACATAATAATATAATGTGACTTTACCACCGGTGTCGAAACGCTGCTTCCACTAAGAAAACCTGGCAAGAAAGTCAATAGTTACTCTTTAAGCAAAAAGAGTTGGTTTCCAATGCAGGTTAGTCAATTAATTTTGTTTGCCTTTGTAACCAAAGTCATACAGTTAGAACATAAATATAGTTTTCATTACGGTACCCAAATTCTAATGAACCTTATCAGACCAGTTTTCCGGAAGTGGCACCCGGTTCACAAGTTCACGTATGATCCAGCCATCGTTCCGCTCAACCACATTTTAGAGAATGAAACGACCCGTAAATATATTATCAATCAAATTTCCACCAAAATAAACTCAAATTGAATATTTGCTGTGCTTAAAGTTCAATTAAATTCTGAGTACGAGTATAATTACAAAACCGCAATTTCGCTGAGTCGATGGATGCAACAAACACAAATCGAACGAACTTTGTCGGCAAAATTGTAGTAATTGCAAGTTGAGGGCAGCAAATATCGGATCACCGTTATTCAACCTATTTATTCAATTGATTGATGTTAATGATTTTGATTGCTGTGAATTATTGTATATTGTTTCTGGTTTCCATTATACAGCCAGGTTTTGCATCATGGCAATGTGACTGTTGTTGTCTTATATTATTTAGTGATAAGAGTAACGTCGTAGTCCCCTGTTTCCTCCCTGGATATTGCTAGTAGAATATATATTTTTTCCAAAAAAAATTATGGCCCCTATTAGCATGTCCTTGATTATTTCCTCTGTTAAATAAATTAATTATGAAAAGAGATATGAGCCTTAAAAAACCGAAATAATTGGTCAGATTGTCCGCTGTGTTCAAAGTTCAAACATCTAGAAAATTAATTTGACTAGATTATTTAAAAGGAGGAAAACATAAGAACACGGCTAAAGCCTTTTTCTAATTTTGACTAAAAATGTAATTCAATCGGTCAAGTTTTCAAGAAGGGACTACGAAGTGTCGATTTTGTGTACTTTTGATTGGTAATATCGGTACGAGTTGCAGTTGTCTCCATCGCACTCTGCGGGGGGCTCGAGGTTAGGAAAGCAACAGACAGCAATGGTTTTTACAAATACCTATTTTTCAATTCTCTCGCCCGCGCTGTGTCCTCTCAATAGTGAAATGTAATTGTTCGTAAGGACAGGAACCAAATAACGGCGGAAGGCTCAGCACCCACCACGTCGAGTGCTAATACCATTGGTCAAAAGTGGGCTTCTGAGTGCCGTTCACCACGATTACAAAAGTCACTTGCCTCTGACTACCCCGTTAAGGATATCGGGAATTTTCGTCGTGATAGTATGCATGTATGTGCAAAGTAACTCGGCCTATCGGTGTCTTCCATCACCGGAGAGTAAATTGAAAATTTAACAATGAATGCAAAGATGGTTCTGGCCAGATTTTAATTCGGAACCACACGATCCAGTATCCGGGATGTGGTCACTCTGCAATGTTTAGTAAAAACAGATTAAATGCAAAATCCCAATGGCCAGTGGTTAATTTGAGTTATTAGCCGTACTGGTAGCTATCCTGCACATCGCCCTACAAGTAGTGATCCCCACCAGTTCAAACATTGATGTGATGAACTTGTGTTTGCTCTGTATTTTGTAGGTTTAATTATCTAGTTATGTTTTTTTGGTTTTACAATAACACAGTTTGTACCATATCGATGGCAGCAAAGTAGAGAAAGGCATCTACGAAATCGCAATTTACAGGAGAACACATTTAGTAAAACAAAGTGGTCATTTTTAGAGTTATTGACCGACTAACATGAAACTTGGAACGATGAACTAAAATAACAGTCTTTATTGATTATATTATATACCAGATATAACTGTATATTGGTTTTTTACTGAAATTATGCAGATGTCTTTTTTTACTCCTAAAAAACTTTGACGTATACGAAGATATCTACCAGATATCTTCTTATACGTCCGTATATCTTCATAAACGTCTTTTTATTTATTCTTTATTGCATAAACAAATAAAGTACAATTGGCGGACTTAGTGCCTAGATGCATTTTCTACCAGTGAACCGCAGAAACTTTGGAGTTTTGGGCTGTTGAAATTTCACAGTAATTTATTCCTTGAGACACTCATTTTTCAATGAGACAAGTCGCAGATATTGACGTTTGAATCAACTACCAAAGTTGCGAAGTAATGGCGGGTAAGTTCAAATGTCTGTTTCTACTGCAATGTTTTTTTAAAAATCAAGTGTAGATTGAGATTTACGTGTAATAGAATAATTTTGATACAGACTTTCAGAAATAGTTTATTTAAAGCAAATTTTGAAAAAAAAACTCTTTCGCAAAAAATGTAAATCTATGTCCGTTTCTACTTTGCTGCCATCGATTCGCTTTAGAATAGTTATTATTTACGGGATTTCGAACATGTGCCTTTTTGTTTTCGAAAAGGTACATGTTTTAATTAATCCCTTAACTGATAACTATTCTAATGTTAGTGACCATGTAAGTTTACAACAACTTAAATTTTGCTTTGTTTGTAAAGATTTGTTGCATAAACGACCGCGTCCCGCAAACTGAACTCTTTATAATCCCGATAATGTTCCTGTATAATCGTTAGCAATCGTAATATCAAAACTTGTCGAATCACGATTTGAATTATGGCCGAACTCTACCTCCTTCGCCATGTTTAGCCCCTTGTGGCTTCTATCTGGCATGTGTGTGCGCGTGTGTGAGTGACTTCATTTTAATGAGAACAACTGCCAGTAATTCTCATTAAATAAATAAGTCATTTTTAATGATGTTCTAAAGGTTGTAATATACTTGCTTGTTATTAATTAGCCATATTATGTCATATTGCTTAACAAACGCGTCTACCATAGAAATCAGGTATTTCGTTACATTTTATTGGAATTGGCTTGTCATCACGTTTGGGATAGTAATCACAAACTCAGGCTATATATTTATTTATCCTAGTGAATCTAACAACGCACTTCGTCCAACCTAGGTTTTGCAACCTATTGTTAGGGCCCTACCTAGGGACCTGGGGTTCAGAGTTGCCCCTAGAACTGATTATCGTGATATAAGCGTAAGTAGAAAAATAAAGCAAAATTATAAATTTTGCGTATTTATCAAATCACTTTCGTGATTACCATTACGTCGCTAGATTAACCATTGGCAGCTTCATAATTAGCAGTTTCGTATCGGTGTAAACAACACGAGCCGGTTGATTGCTTTGTTCCTGTACGTTGACCTGGATGTTATTCACAATGGTTAATATATCGTGAAAACACACAGCTCGGAGTATTTTGTTAGATTAATCGTAGTGCTTTTAAATTTGTCATGTAAAGCCAGAAAAATGTTTTTTGGTTTGTAATATGCCTGGCCTTGATGGACTTTGATCCGGATTTTCAGAGGGCCCAGCTGAGTTGCGGGACAGGAAGCTTTGACGGACTTTTTTTTTATGTAATAGGGAGCAAACGAGCAGGAAGGTCACCTGATGGAAAGTTATCACCTCCGCCCATGGACAACTGCAACACCATAGGTGTCACCGATGCGTTGCTTGCCTTTTAAATGGGAATACGCTCTCTTCTCGAAGGCTCCGATGTCATATTCCTTTGGAAATACTGACGCAGGAAGATCATTCCATATCTTGTATCTCGGAAGAAATTGACGCGGAAAACGTACGGTTGTTAAACGCCAGCCATCCAGGGGATGAGCACGGAATTTCGACTTACGACGTGACGAGCGGTGATGAAATTCAGCGGCATGTATAAGATCATGCAATTCTTCTGAGCACTCCCCATTGTAAAGACGGTAGAAAATACAGAGAGATGCAACGTCTCTCCATAGGGCCAAAGGATCTAAGCGGTCGGAAATCACAGGGTCGTTGAAAATTCGAGCAGCTCTCCGCTGTATACGGTCATATTCTCAGCGCCGTGAGATAAATTTATCGGTTAGTTATCCACAGTTACCAGGGATGGTGTATATGTACCTGTGTGTTGGCATTCGTCTCTCGTGTTTGTTCTCGTGTGCGATTCAATTTGAGAACATCGCTACATTTCACAAAAAAAGTTGGTGGTAGGCATACAACAACAAAACAAAATAACAACAAGTCAAGACATAACAATACCAACAGACAGCGGTGTATCGATGATAGCACGTCGTCAAAACAAGTAATATCGACGCTGAATAGTGAACAGTACTGATTCTGAAAAATTCAAACTTAAATTCACTTCTTTATAAAGTTGCTACTCGCGGAATGTTAAAATCTCGTTTTATTTGGTTAGTCCCTACTATGTGGTTTATCAGTGAGGCGCCTAGTTTTTGCTAAGTTTAATAGTTTTTTTCAGAATACCTTAACAGGTTAGAAAAATTCTAACACTGAAGCAGACCGTTTTTTTGCCATGATAACCGCAAGGATTACCGTATTTGAGAATCCTTAGTCATGACATACCTACAACATACTTAGCTGGTGAATAATTGACAGTAAATAGTTTTTTAAACTATCCAGTAGCCATGACCTCTGTTTTATTGCAAAAGACTAAAGGCTCTGAGTTCAATTACTAGTGGGTACTTAGAATAATTACATATAGGAACCAAGTCCGCGCGCCCATTTTGAAGCACCTTAATTGGAGCCATAAATGGCTCCGAACGGACCGCTTTGCAGTGCTCATTACAGCTCCGCAATGTTTAATGTCAAAGCGCGCCGAACGTAAGCAAGTAATAGTCACGCTAGTGTGGATCGGATTAGTGCTTCATTCTTGACGGAGCGGTAGTATGAAGACTATCCTTCTATACGTTATTATTCTAAGAGTACTTATTCGGTATTCGTTAGCTAAATTTACACTACAAGAAAATATTCGCGAAACCAGCTTGAATCATGTGACTGTTTGCTAGCAGAGGATGGTGGTGAGCAAATCAAACCGGTCTTTTCTTTTACATAACAATATATTTTAAATTATAAGAAAACATACGTCACTATTTTATTTGTTTGTTGTTACCTTTTACACACTTCACACATGACATCATCACGGAGACCGTATATGATTTAATTCGTTATTTGTTCTCAAATTTTGAAACACCTGTTTAAATAATTGAACTACGGTTTTGTTTTACGGTTTAACTACCTTACAATTGCAATACTATTCTTCATGATTTAAATGGCAGAGAATTATGAAAAAATGGCCACATGGCAATAACCGAGTAAGGTCAATATCAGGGTTACTTTCGATAGGTCGCTGACTTTGTGACTACATTTCACTCTATAAGTAATACGATTTATAAATGTGATTTAAAAGGAGTGTGCCGGGTTCGATTCCCGGTCGGGTCAGTTCAGGAAACGATCTTTTCTAAATTGACTCGGGTCTGGGTGTGCTGGGTAACCCCCCTGGCTTAATTCCTTGTCTGGTACCTCGTAATACTGAGGTGTCTGGTCTGGCGCATATTAATTCCGAAATTTGTTTTCATAACACAAAAAAAAACGTAATTTAGGACTAGTATGTCTATTGTCCACCATGAGTTTATACCAATGACAGCCGCTAGCGTCCGCGTTGACCAAGTTGACTCCGTGGACCAAGTTGACTGCGTGGACCAAGTTGACTGCGTGGACCAAGTAGACTGCGTGGACCAAGTTGACTGCGTGAACCAAGATTACTGCGTGGACCAAGTTGACCGCGTGGACCAAGTTGACCGCGAGGACCAAGTTGACCGCGTGGACAAAGTTGACTGCGTGGACCAAGTCGACTGCGTGGACCAAGTTGACTGCGTGGACCAAGATTACTGCGTGGACCAAGTTGACTCCGTGGACCAAGTTGACTGCGTGGACCAAGTTGACTGAGTGGACCAAGTTGACTCCGTGGACCAAGTTGACTGCGTGGACCAAGTTGACTGCGTGGACCAAGTTGACTGCGTGGACCAAGTTGATTGCGTGGACCAAGTTGACTGCGTGGACCAAGTTGACTCCGTGGACCAAGTTGACTCCGTGGACCAAGTTGACTGCGTGGACCAAATTGACTGCGTGGACCAAGTTGACTGCGTGGACCAAGTTGACTGCGTGGACCAAGTTGACTGCGTGGATCAAGCTGACTGCGTCGACCAAGTTCACCGCATTGACGTTTTTGTATGGGATTTTGGTACAGCGCCCCTAAATTTATGAAGTCAACTATCGTAGTTTACGTGACAGAAACTCAGGGTAAATATACAGGATAGAATACAATTATGATGTCGTCACATTTTTTTAACTGATTATTTTTTGCGACGGGCTTAAATTCATGAAGTTAGATTTGAAATAAGCAAGCGTTATGAAACGAAACGTCTGTGATTGTGAAACAGTCAGAAACGTTGATTTTAAGCTCAAATGACGAGGCATTGTCTTAGCCAATCACAAGAATGACGCTATGGCTAAGCTTACTCCACTCGTCTTAGCCTCCGAGCCAAAGCTTCGAGCGATGTGAAAAATTACGTCGCCGGGTAAACCAAATTGGATTCCGTTTATTCACGCTAAATAATGAAATTCAGCCTGAAAATTACCCAAACGATGGGCTTTTATTTAATAAATTCTTTTAGCGCGCTCTTTATTCAGAAATTATTTATTATAAATCCACTTTCAACATAGGTTCTTATCATTGAGTCATTAATAAGTAAGTACCAAATATTACTAAAAAAAGGCAAGGTTTTCAGCACCTTCCTACTCTCTGAGATATTATGCGAACGAAAGTAATATGTAATTGTTCTTTTTCTGAGTTCTGTTCTGTGATTATCTTCTAAAGTGTGCATTTAAAATATTCAAGTATGTTCATAAGTCTCAGACCCCTTAACAAGCTCTGCTTAGTTTAAGGTAAGATTGTATTTTATTGCTTAATTTACAGTTTACAGTTTTCCTACAGCTAGAAATACTTAAAAAAATATAATTGATCTGGAAATCAGGTGCAAATGTAACCTGCATCTTCCGCCAACCGGGCAACCACTCCAACCATTGAGCTACCGAGACCTTAGCTGAATAGTCAATTGACGTAGGTTCGATTCCCGCATGATTCTTTAACCAATATTTTTTGGATTTCTAACTGTTCCGTATATTTACTTTCATCACACATCCTGGGTTTCTGTTTATAGTAGTCTGAAAACTAATTTACGCTTAATTCTCGCATGTTCAAAATATTATAGTGAAACATGACGTTATCCTTAACTACTTTTCTAAGATTAAAGTGCCACTAAAGACACAAGTTTTATATCATGAGAATTACAACATCAGAGGGAGCTTAATCTCCGTCATTGCATCTATTTTCGGAATAGCCTAACCAAGTGGCAAGGGACCGGAGTAATAAGAGCAGCCTAGTTCTGAAACGTATCAGATCAGAGAAAAATGTATCTCAGTAGTAATTATTATTTAAATGAACGGAGAAAATACTTGCGAAACATTTTGTTATCATCGTGCTCTTTTGCTTGTTAAATGCTATCGCATTTGTTGTAGAATATTATCGCATCTATTTCTTGTAGAGGGAAAAACTTACCTTACCGTTTTATCTTCGCTTTAGAAGCCTTTTTAAGTAGTAATAGCCTATTAGGACTGGCCTGTTGGCGCAACGGCATCGATCCTGCCTTTATTTAGCGCCTGCGGTCGTGGGTTCGATCCCCACCCATGACAAACATTTATGTGACGAACGTTTCTGTTTGTTGTGTGTCTAGTTGTTATTTACTTAACACCTTCAAGCTCGCATACCGCAATAGTCGACTTATACGCCGTGGCGCATCATCCCTCCATACAAAGTTTGAGGACGTCCATACTCGCATCGCCATATCACAAACAAAATGTTGTTACACTATGTTGCACAACGTGTAATAACGTTTATGTATTTTTGTTGATATCCCACTTGGTCCAGGCACAGGTCCAGGTTCACTTTTTTTTTCGATACCTACTTCAAAGTCTTTTTTCTTAGCTGGCTTCTTCTGCTTGTTTTTTCTATTTCTCATCTATAAAATTCACAAAATTGTAATATATACTATACTGCACTCATAACAACTATCACCATACCTTATAAAACTATAGAAAATGCGGCGCAATGACGTAGTTACCAAAGGATTGTACGGAGATTTTACGTTGCTAGCCGTTGTGCTTAAAAATCACAATTTTCTAAGGACGTGATTAGACTATGTGCGTCATCATGTAGATTAGGTTTGGACGTTCGGAAACGTTGTTAAAACCAACGTGTTAAGTATGTATTTAGAAATATTTAAGTATGTTTATCAGTCTCTGACACCCATAGTACAAGCTCTGCTTAGTTTGGGGTCAGATGATCTTGGTGTAAATTGTTCCAGATATTTATTATTTATTTATATACTGTCCCACAGCCTGGCAAAGACTTACATCATTGAAATCAAGTCAGTCAGTCAGTCCCTTTTAAAAATATATATTTAGTATACTTAGTGTTAGTTTTTTTTAACACCTGACTAGACAGTCATTGTTGGAAGAAGTCGCTTAGCGCTCTCAGGGTTCAATATAATAATGCGTTCAGGGCGCTGTTGGGGCTTCCGCGCTGGTGCTGCGCGTCGGACATGTTCGCGGACGCGCGGGTGGACGGGTTCCCCGCGGTGCTCAGGGGCCGTGCCGCCGCGGCGCTGCACAGGTTGCGTGTCAGCGCCAACAGCCTCCTGGCCATTATTGCTGATAATTGGGATAGTCGCTTTATCAGGCACTGGATCATACAGCACGTTAGTTTGAGAAAGATAAATGTCAAATAAATTAAGTAAACTGTACCTATTTGTAACACATAGATAAAGTATTTTATTTTTGTACTAACAATGATATGGACTTAATGTCTGAAAAAAAAAACCTTTTTTTAATTTGAACGCAATCGCACCTGGTGATAAGTGACGATTCGATCTATAATGGAACATGTCTGCCTAGTAAGTGCCTATTCACTCTTGCCTTGAAGAGACCCAAATTGTATTGGTTGGGAAACACATGCGCGGGCAGCGAGATCCACTCCTTTGCTGTTCGCATTTTGAAGCAGTCCGCAGAAGGTTTTATGCGTATGGCTACAATATCCACAACTTCAAGGTAAAAGGCTAATGTGCGTCTTGTGATCCGATGGTGAAAAGGCGCCCGCAGAACCAACTTATGCAGTTCGCTCGCACACTCCCCGAAATGAAGCCTGTAAAACACCGTGTGTTAGTGATAAAATTAAAAACTGATAAATAATAGCACGGACTGGAATTTATTAATATAATGACAAACAGAGCACATAGCATCGTGTACGGAGGATGACAGACAAAGGGAAGAAAAAACATGGCCGATATCAAATGAAGATATCAATGAATGAACGTTTGCATTCTTTTTAAAAGTAAAGAAGAAGTGAAAAAAACATTTATTCATTTAAGCTTGTACAAAGCACTTATGACATGTCAAAAAAAAGTTTATAGAAAAAATAATAATAAACGTAAATAAGATAATACAATATTAGTACATATTGTGAATATACATAATGTGAATCTACCACCGGTTCGGACGTTGCTTCTTATCGAGAAGACTCCGGCAAGAAACTCGATAGTTATTCTTTTGAACTTTGTTTGTTTTACAAAAAATAAATTCAGAGTACAATCAATGAGAGTAGAAAAAAGAACACAACATTGAGCAGAGGAGCAGATTATTCCTACTATGACCACAAACTTTTGTCGTTCAAGTAATCCTCTACATTATAATAACCTTGTTTCATTAACTTTGCTTTAATTGCAGACTTAAATTTGTGAAGAGGTAGATGTACGGGGATGCCGCAACTATATGATAAGGTTGATGTAAAATGTACTATATAAACTTGTATTATGAATTTGTTTAAGCTAGATGGATTTTGATGGTAAGGTGAGAACGCGCGACTTAATTGATTGGCGGATACGAACGAACTGACTTGAACATTTGGTAAAATAACTAAAGCGCGTTTACGAAACTAGGTCGAAATAATGCTGAAAAAAAGTAAAAAAGTAAAAAATCATTTATTCATTTAAGCTTGTACAAAGCACTTATGACATGTCAAAAAAAGTATACAGAAATAATAATAATAAACGTAAATAAAATAGTACAATATTAGTACACATCGTGAATATACATAATGTGAATCTACCACCGGTTCGGACGTTGCTTCTTATCGAGAAGACTCCGGCAAGAAACTCGATAGTTACTCTTTTCAACTTTGTTTGTTTTACAAAAAATAAATTCAGAGTACAGTCAATGCGAGTAGAAAAAAGAACACAATATTGAGCAGAGGAGCAGATTATTCCTACTATGACCACAAACTTTTGTCGTTCAAGTAATCCTCTACATTATAATAACCTTGTTTCATTAACTTTGCTTTAATTGCAGACTTAAACTTGTGAAGAGGTAGATCAACAAGACTTTGAGGTATTTTGTTAAAGTATTTTACAGATTGACCCACAAATGAGTTTCCCACCTTGTGTAGCCTAAGACTGGGAGTTTTCAATTTGTTTTTATTTCTGGTATTATGTTTATGAGTGTCACTGTTTTTTTTGAACAGATGCAAGTTTTTGCGCACATACATTATGTTATCTAAAATATACTGAGCATGCACAGTCAAAATATCGATCTTCTTAAATACTTCCCTAAGCGAGTCGCGTGGTCTAAGTTTGTAAATGGAGCGGATGGCTCTTTTTTGAAGTACAAAAATGGTGTTCAAGTCTGCAGCTGAACCCCACAACAGTAGACCATACGACATAACACTATGAAAGTAGCTAAAATATACTAGTCTTGCTGTTTCAATATCAGTCAAGAGTCGTATTTTTCTGACAGCACAAGCAGCGGAACTGAGTCTCCCTGCCAGGGCCGTTATATGCGGACCCCATTGCAACTTAGAATCTAAAGTTATTCCTAAAAATACAGTAGAATTTGTTAATTCTAATGGCTCGTCATTCATAGTTACAATAGTATCAACCTGTCTCACATTGGGCATAGAGAATTTGATGCACTTTGTTTTTTTTGCATTAAGTAATAAATTATTACTAGTGAACCAACATAGTACTTTTGAGAGAGTATTATTTACATCGTCAAATGCTTGCTTACCTCTGTCGACTTTAAAAATCAACGAGGTATCGTCAGCAAATAATACTATCTCACAAATATCTTTGACATAGGTAGGAAGATCATTTATATAAATAAGAAAAAGCAAGGGTCCTAATATAGATCCCTGGGGCACTCCCATACGTATGGTGGCACCGGAAGATGCAGTTCCGTTGATACTAACTTTTTGAGTTCTATCTGTAAGATAGGATTGTATTAATTGAGATGAGATACCTGAAACACCGTAATGTCTTAGCTTAATCAGTAATATTTCATGATCCACGCAATCAAATGCTTTTGAAAGATCACAAAATATTCCTACTGCATCTTGCTTGTTTTCCCAAGCATCAAATATGTGTTTGATAAGTGCTACACCTGCATCAGTTGTGCTCCTGTGTTTAGTAAAACCAAATTGTTTCTCATGTAGTAAGTTATTTAAATCAAAGTGTGAAAGCAGCTGGTTCAATATAATTTTTTCAAAGATTTTACTGAGAGCTGGTAGTATAGAAATGGGTCTATAATTAGATGGGTCACTTTTGCTACCAGATTTAAAAAGCGGGATGACCTTACTAAATTTCATCAAGTTGGGAAACTGACCTTGGTCTATGCAATTATTAAAAAGTTTAGCTAATGCTGATGTGAGCAATGTACGTGCTTGCTTGTACATATTCCCGGGCGGGAAAAATGGGGTTAGTAGGAGTAATGAGATGCTTAAGTGAATACAAGGGTGAGACAATTGATTATTATAAACTAAATGATTTGTTGTTAGTAAGACCCTTGATGAGTTAACACGATGATTTTCAATATTAAATATTACGCTCGGTTCATACGCTCATCCGAAATACTAAATACGGAACGAAGCACTACTGGAGACGTTTTCTTGTTTTGTTTTAACGATCGTGCACTTTTGTCGGGCACTTCACACGTTTCACTACACTGAACACTAGGGGGACTGTACTGAACACTAGGGGAAATGCACTGAGCACTAGAAGCACTGCACTGGAGCCCGTTGTCTCGTGGAGCTGGAAGCGGCGCAGGCGCTGCTGCTGGGGCCGGGGCGCCGGCCGCCGGTCCGCGTCTGCAGCGCCGCCACGCCCACACGACGCACATCACGCCTACTATAGCGAGCGTTACGTATATAGCTGCGTAATGATGCACATCGTGATAGGATATTCTGTCTGATAATACTGGGCTATCTTTCATAATTTCTAGCTTCTGCTGGATCTCTTGAAGCCGAATGCTGTGCTCATTAAACTCTGACTGATTGTTAGGTGATAGAATGTTTGCTATTGATATGTTGATGAGATGATTTATTGAGGACATCTCTGGATAAGGAATGTTAGAGCTTATGCTGATTTTACTGACCTCTTGTCTATGTGAATAAATAAAATAATCAGCTGTTTTTATGACGCAGCCTTGATCGACATTAAAGAAACCAGAGTGGGTCATTGTTATCGCCGTAATTTGATCTTCACATGAAAGTTTCAGTTGGCACTCCTTGCAACAAAAATATAAATAAGAATTAATTTTCTTTAATTCTTCCCATCTATTGACGCAAGGTTTTGTAATTGTTTTGCACTGATTCGAATTTTGCGATCGTTCGCAAAAGTTCTGATCATACTTTATCTTAAAAATAGGTCTTTTGATGTGACATAACATTCTTTGGGCATTTCGCTGAATACAAGAGTTCAAATCCTGTTCAGTTAAAATAACAAATACATCTTTGTTAAGATTCACAGCGACAAATGTTGCTATCGGTACTACGACTATCTCCTCATTATTTTTTATCAAATGAGGTATGGGTATAATCTTCAAAACTTCATACATATCCTCATTGATCAGAGGTATAATTATTTCGAAGATGATATAATTATTAGTTATTCTGGCTCGTACCTGTAGCAAATTGTAGATCTCTGACAGGTTTCCAAAATTGTCTACAGGGATGGACAAGTCTTTGGGTAACTGTCCAGCTATGACACTTAGTTCATGTCTCAGCTGATTTGGTGGAAGCAAATGAAAGTTGAATTTTCCGTTGTAGACATTAGTGACGGTGTCAAGTAACGTTTGTTGAACATTTTTTAAACTTAACAAAATATTGTTTGCCATAATGGAACTGGTAATAAACTCACTAACGAGTGAGATGTTTTGGATTTCATTTTTTATCTGGTTCGTCGATATTTCCATAGCGTTAAATTTCTTGTTAATTAGTTTGTGATGCTGGTCCATGATATTTTCTGTCCGTTTCAGAAGGTTAAATTCAGCTTCGACCACAGATGTTTGGTTTTTCCAAAGGGTCGCCAGATGCTTTTGGTTTTCTTTGATTAAATTTATGTCTTGTTCATATTTATCGGCAAAGCTTTGGTCTAGGACGCCGAAAAGGCTATTTGCAATGGAGCCGACACCATTGATAAGACCGCGTCGGCGCCGGTGTCCTATTCCTGTTGGGTCATTCATGTTCTGATTGTGGCTCATTAATAGGTTGTTGTAGTGTTGTAGTTCAGTTACCTCATGACGTAACTGTAATAAGATTCCATAGCAGTATGATTGTGTTGTTATTCTTGAACATAGGTGGTCTAAGTATTTCATGTATTTTGCTAGCGCTGCATTCCCGTCTTGATACGGCTGAGTGTCGTAGTAGACAATGAGGCGCCAGTCGTCTCGTATTAAATTAATGTTGGTTATATGATCAAAGTATAAGCTGTTATTACTTGGCAATGATGACGTATTGTTTGAGCAGTTAATTGGTGTTATAATAAATAAAAATAGCATCAGTGATAAAGCCATTTTAGTAAAATATGATCTTTGTTTACGTGGTAGGGAGGGTGCGTGTTCATGTTTTTGTTGTCCTACTTCTTGATTACTTTCTTGATTTTCTGATAAAACTGATAACTTGACAATAGGACGCTTTAGGAAGCCATTTTTTGTTTTAAGTGTGACGACTCTTGTGTAGCCGTCACTTCCGCGGTGTAATTCAACAACACGACCTAAAGCCCATTTGCCGGCCGGAAGGTTATCGTCCTTGATAATAACCACGTCGTTCAACTTGATATTTCTTTCCGGCTGTCTCCACTTACTCCTCGTGGATAGTTGCGTTAGATATTCGTTGCGCCAACGACTCCAGACATCGTTAAATATTTTCTGCGTGAGATGCCACCTTGTTCTCAAGTCTGTTTCGGTATCATAGAGGGTTAAAGAGGGCCCACTAGCTAGAAAGTGAGAGGGTGTAAGAAAATCTAAATCATTTGGGTCTTCAGTCAATGGGCAGAGAGGGCGGGAATTCAAACAACCTTCAAGCTGAGATAGAAGAGTCGTGTATTCCTCAAATGTTAGCTTCTGTTCACCGATGACCCGCTTGAGATGATACTTCAAGCTTTTTACAGCGGCTTCCCACAGACCGCCCGCTGAAGGCCAAGAGGGCGCGTTGAAATGCCATTCGGTACCCATACTTGCTACCTCGGCTACAAGCTCTTGATTAATGATTTTCTTGAGATGTATGAGTTCTTGTTGTAATACTTTATTAGCTCCTATGAAGTTGGTTCCTTGATCGCTGTAGATATGGCCTGGGACTCCTCTTCTAGCAGACATTCTGCGTAGAGCCGACAGGAATCCGCAGGCTGTTAGATCCGAGACCAGTTCTAGATGAATTGCCTTGGTGGCCATGCATACAAATACGGCTACATATCCTTTACTGGTCTTAATCCCACGTCCTTTACTTGCTTTGACAAGGACATGACCAGTATAGTCTACGCCGCAATGAAAGAAAGGGCGCGATGGATTGGTCCTGGATGAAGGTAAGTCGCCCATTATTTGATGCAACTGCGTAGGATTATGTTTTTTGCATTTAACACACGCACGGAGACGCAACTTGGTAGCGTTGTTTCCACCAATAAGCCAGTATTTTTGACGTATATAGGCAGTTGTCAAGCGTGCTCCTCCATGATATGTACACTCATGAGCCTGATCAATGATAAGATCTGCTAATCTCGTACGGCTTGGAATGATTGCTGGATGTTTCATCTCGGTATCCATGTTGGCATGTCTTAATCGACCACCGACACGTACGATGTCTTCGTCATCTAAAATGGCATTTAGGTTGTATAGTTTGCTTCTTGTGCTTACGCTTTTGTTCTGTCGTAAACGGCTGATTTCCTCTGCAAATTCTTTATGCTGAACATTTTTAATGATAACTAGTCTAGCTATATTTAACTCTTGAGCCCTTAAATATTTTGGTTTTAATTCCTTGTTTTTGAACCTGAGCATCCATGCTAGTACTCGCACGGCCTTAGTCAAGGAGCTTTGCTTTTCTAATTGATTGATAATCTCATTCCCGCTTGATACTTGCATTACGTTGACTTGTTTTGGTTTAATATCTTCATAAGTAATGTAAGTCGGGTTGATCTTATCTTCATCAGATTTGTAGGTTTTTAACCATGTAGGGCCCTGCCACCACAAAGAATGATCTTTAAGTTGAGTAGCGGTGAGACCACGGCTAGCGCAGTCTGCTGGGTTGTCCTCAGATTTCACGTAGCGCCAACAACTTGATTCCATTGTCTTCGTGATTTCTTTGACGCGGTTAGCTACAAAAGGCTTCCATCTGTCCGAATCGCCATTGAGCCAGCCCAACACTACCATGGAGTCAACCCACCCGTAGATAGTTAAGTCGTAATTAATAAGGCATTGTTTTACCTTAGCCATAAGTTTAGATAGTAATACTGCTCCACATAGCTCTAAACGGGGCAGTGACGTATTTTTCTTGATAGGTACTAATTTGGTTTTACCTGCTACTATTACAATTGATGACTCATTTTCTCTATTTATTTTACAGTAGATAATGCATGCGTACGCTTTTGTGCTTGCGTCACAAAATCCGTGCAGTTCAATGCGATCTCTGTCTTCTGTTTGTAGCCACCTCGGTACTTGGTATTGGCTAATGACTTGTAAATCAGCTTTTATCATTTTCCATTTCTCACAGATATCTTGAGGCACCGCTTGATCCCACCCTAAGTTAGCTTTCCATACATCTTGAAATAGTATTTTCAGCTTTATAGTGAGGGGGGCGATCCACCCTAATGGATCGAATATTTTAGAAATGTCTGATAACAGTGATCGTTTAGTTACTCCTGAGGTTGAGTAAGAAATTTGTGATTGAAAGGTGAACTGATCGTGTTGTAGGTTCCATCCAAGGCCTAAGGCTTTGGTGGTATCTGCCTGTTTAAAATCAAAATCTTGTAGTTTCTCTGTATGTACATCTGTAAGGAGCTCCGGGGCATTTGACTTCCACTTTCTCAGATGAAATCCTCCAGATTTTAAGAGGTTAATCAAATCATTCTGTAATTGTTTGGCGTCTTGGATGGAATTTGAGCCATGAATTAGGTCATCCATGTAGAATGACTCCTCAAGGACGCTAGGCGCTGAACTGTGCTGATATTTAATTTTTTCATCATGAGCTAATTGTTTAAGTGTCATCATAGCAAGGTACGGGGCTGCTTTTGTCCCGTAAGTGACGGTTGCCAATTTATATTCTCTTAGTTTTTCAGTTTGGTTATCTCGCCATATGATCATCTGTAACTCCTGGTCTTGTTCGTTGAGCCATATTTGCCTGAACATTTTTTCCATATCAGCCGTAAAAGCAAACCGATACTGTCTCCACTTGATAATAAGGCTCTGGAGATCTTGCTGAAGATTTGGACCCCTGCTCATTACGTCATTCAAACTTAGACCTGATTTAGTTTTGTCAGAAGCATTAAAAACAACTCGTAATTTTGTAGTGGTAGAATGTTCGCGCATGACGCAATGGTGAGGTAAATAACATTTAAGGCTCGGTATGCAATCGTCAGCAGGTATCATATGTCCAAGCGATATGTACTCGTCTATAAATAACTTATAATCTTTTTGAATATTTATATTTTTAGATAACTTTTGTTCCAACTTGTAAAATTGTGCTATTGCTTTTGATTTTGAATGACCTAATTTTTCTTGATAGTTAGGTTTTAATGGCAGGCGGACTTCATATCGTCCGTCTTCCCTTCTTTTTGTACTTGATTTGTAGAAATCGATACACTGCTTGTCTTCTGAAGATAGCTCTCCCTGCTCAGCGATTTCTTCTAACTCCCAAAACCTTTGAATTTCGTCCAGGTTTTGTAGAACTACATTACATTGGAAGGTTTTTGCATTCCCACTCAGAATCCAGCCGAGCTGTGTCTGTTGGGCGATCGGAAGGATTGTGTTTGATCTGCAGATGCCATCCATTAAAATGTTTGAGTAGACATCAGCCCCGAGTAAAATATCTACGGGGCGGCTGTGATAGAATTCAGGATCAGCTAATTTAATATGATCCAAGTACGACCAGTCTGGTTTGGAAAACGACTGGCTAGGTAGGTTCTTTATGAGTTGCTTCATTATTAAGGCGTCTGTTTCAAAGGTAAAATCGCTAATCATTGAAAGGCATTTGATACTGATGATGCCTTTGCAATTGCTCTCCTTGTCTCCGATACCTGAAATAATTCCTTTGCACTTCATCCTGGGTATTTTCAAAAGTTGTACTGCATGCTCGGTTATAAGGGACGTTTGTGACCCTTGGTCCAGGAGGGCACGCATGACATAATACGTGCCATTTACTGCTTGTACCTTGATCAAAGCAGTTGGAAGTAGGACTTGGACAGGTTCATTGACCAGCGCGTGCGTCACTTGTAGGTCATCGCAGACTTGAATTCCTGCGTTAGCACTCTTGTTTGTGCTCCCCCCGCGCGCAACCGCTGCCCCTTTTCCGTTGTCCACTGCCCCGCGGGGCGATTGCGAAAATGCCGCGTGTAATAAGCTATTGTGATCCTTATTGCATTCGCGACAAAGTCTTTCTGACAAGCATGATTTCCCTGGGTGATGATGGAGACAATTATGGCATAAATTGAAACTATTGACGGTTCCAAGTTTGTCCTGGGGCGACATTTCTATGAACCTTGGACAAAAGTAAATGCCGTGTTCGCCTAGATTGCACAACGAACACTTGCCATTTTTTGCTGCGCTTACTCTGCTGTTGTAAGTAGGTTGCGATGAAATTTTGCTACTGCTTGAAAATGAATGTTTAAATTGACTGATTTTATGATTATTACTTTGATACTTTGACCCCTGATTTCCGTTTTGTTTTTGCGAAAGATTATCTTGTTTTCTACGGGCTGATTCTAAAATAGTGAATTTGCTTTCTAAGAAGTGAAGTAATTCTTGAAGTACTGGTAATTCTCTTGGGTCTTTCACAGACTCTACGTAATCTGTGTAGGATGCTGTTTCCAGTTTCTGGGTCAGGATGTAAACAAGAAGAGGATCCCAAGAGCCAGTGTCCACACCTAGGTTCTTTATGGCGTTAAGACATTCCAGGGTCGTGTCATGAATGCGTTTGAGATGGGAAGCTGATTGCTGCTGTGTACCAGGAATATTCATTAATATGCTTATATGCGATGTAAATATCAGCTTCTTGTTGTTAAATCTCTGGTTAAGAATTTCCCAACAGACCTTGTAATTATCTGAGCTGACATGTAGGTGCTGAATTAGTCTCTCTGCTTCTCCCTTCACCTTCGTCTTTAAATACTGCATCTTTTGGGCGTCTGACATGGAAGGATTGTTATGAACCGTTTCGGTGAAAAGATCTTTAAACGAAATCCAACCGTGATAATTGCCGCTGAAGGTCGGGACCTCCATTCGCGGAGTGCATTGTTCTTGATGCGCTTTAGACCACATTTTATTGTTAATCGCTTTTTTGATGGTTTCGTATTCCTTCTCATACCTCGAAAAAGCCTCTTCATACGCCTTATTCGAACCGTCAAGGGTGCTATCTAGTTCCCAATGCAGAGCGTCGATGACGGCCCAGCGAGAATGAAGGGTACGTAAAAGGTCTTCAAACTCCCATTTCTGCGCAATCGATTCTAAATTTATTTTTGCAGCTGTTCTTTGAAATGCTTTGAAATTGCTTTGCTGTTTCTTCAACATTTCTTCTGTTCTACTTGATGTTGCTTTTGTATCGGTAAGTAAATTGGACTCACTCTGTTTCGAGACAAATGTCGGAGGTTTTAACCGAGGCCTGTCCTCTGTTAACGGCTGATAATTCTGAATATGAGCTCTAATATTATCGAACCTCTCCTTCACACGTTCATATTCTTGATTAATCCTATCCCTGTTTGAAATATCCATCTCTAGCTGCGATATTTGTTTGCAGTTACTGTCATACTCGAACCAATAGCTGTCCAGAGTATCCAGCCTTCGCTTGAAATAATCTCCTGACTTTCTCTCAGACCCATCCTTCTTAAAATTAGTGTAGACGTTTTCGATCGCCTGCGCCAGCTGTTGCTGTGTAGCGATAATATCTTGGATGGACATTGTAGAAAATAAAAAGGACTGATCTTACTTGGTCTGAAGATACTGCCTGTTCTTCCTGCTGAAGGTGCTGATGTGCCGAGATGCTCACGCGGCTGGAACTGCAGTGGAGGTGCTGATGCTCCTACTGAAGCGCTGAAATTGCTGCTACTTGGCGAACGCTTCTTGGTACGTTACGCCTCGTCTGCTTAGTCCTGGTTCTCCGAAACTTGATTATCGGGTTCCCAGGTTACCTGTGCTTCTTGATAACACAGATTTTGATGATTCGTCACTGCGCACTTGGTAGCACAGTAGCAAAGTTTTTGGACACGTCACTTAGTGCACAATGTCACAATAGGCCGCTGAACGGAAACACTGACACGCAATCAGGTCACTGACGACGCGTTCAAGAGGTCCCGCTACGGTAGCTCGAAGGACCATGTACGGGGATGCCGCAACTATATGATAAGGTTGATGTAAAATGATAGAAATTGTTTGTAAAATAAGATAAACTATAATAATGTATTATTATTTTGTTATTTAAATTTACATTTGACTATTATTGTGCACATACTTACCCTTTTTTTTTTAACATTTTCCTCTACTTGGGTTGTCTGGAAGAGATTGCTTTTTAGCAATAAGACCGCCTAATTGTGTCATCTTACTATTTCGTGTAATACAAACCTTCATTGTTATTTTTTGATGTGCAATAAAGAATATTTATTATTATTATTATTATTATTATTATAAACTTGTATTATGAATTTGTTTAAGCTAGATGGATTTTGATGGTAAGGTGAGAACGCGCGACTTAATTGATTGGCGGATACGAACGAACTGACTTGAACATTTGGTAAAATAACTAAAGCGCGTTTACGAAACTAGGTCGAAATAATGCTGATGTGAGCAATGTACGTGCTTGCTTGTACAGTAGATCATTCCTTATTCAAACTCAACAATTAGCATAAAATTATTGCCACTATTGCTAAAGTAGACACCTCAGCATGAAGGCTTGAAGATGAAAGTGTGACAGCACATCCTCGCTAGAAACAGATTTTAAATTTGCCAGTTTTCCAGAAAAGAACAACTTTAGAAAATGTAAATAGAATAAGTTTGAAATGTAACTTACACAATTTTCCGTAGAGTTTTTGATCTTCCTGGCACAGTGCCAGCATCGAAGCGAACGCTGTTTAAGAATTAATCACTTCAACAGGTCTCCATTTTGGACTTGTACTAAGAATACGAATTTCCACAATGCATAGAAAAAAAGTGGTAAAGAAGTAAAAGTCTATATCATTATTTTGTTTTAAGAAACAGTAGAATTTCATTGAAGCTGGAAGCAGGCGAACAGCTTAATTCTCTTACTACTTTCAATCACGGCCTTTCTAAGGCCATGATTAAAAGCCATGAAATGCACCTAAGATAACTTTTTCAATGATAATCACGACATTTAAGTAACTAGAACTCACAGAGATAAACCGATAGTCTGCAGCTACGATAACATTTCGCTAAGTTCAACTCAAATTTACTTGAAGGAATGAAAGCTCATGGATACAGTTCGAGTAAAACTAGTATTTTTTATAGTATATTATATACCGGTTCGCGGCTTGCGTAAGACAAAAATTCATGTGATGAAAAGTGGTGCTTGTTTTGGATCTGGGTGATATTATCTACATGTATTTATGTATGTATGTACAAAGGCGTTCACATTAATTTTTGCAAATCCATTGCAAAAGGTTGATGTGAACGCCTCTGTACCTAGAAATGTTGAAGGCTCTGACACCCATAATTGAAGCTCTGTTTAGTTTGTTATAGATGATCTTGTATAGACTATCTATACTATATATTATATAATAATAATAAATATCTGGGACAATTCACACCAAGATCATCTGACCCCAAACTAAGCAGAGCTTGTATTATGGGTGTCAAAGACTGATAAACATACTTAAATATTTCTAAATACATACTTAAATAGATATTAACACCCAGACACACAACAAACACAAATGTTCATCACATAAATGTTTGTCATGGGTGGGGATCGAACCCACGACCTCCGGCGTCAAAGGCAAGATCGCTGCCATTGCGCCAACAGGCCAGTCAAGTTGCAGTATGGTATATTTTATCTTCTGGTTTGGTGCCAGCCAGCTGACTTAGGTAATTCTACTTTTTAAAGGAATCCTTTTACTAACAAAGTTTGCGTAAAAGTTTATCTTATCTAAAGATAGAAAAAAACGATTTTGGACCTTGATGATCTCGAGCGAGAATCGAACCCGCGTCTTTCACAATCCTAACCGAAAGCTTAAATATTTGCAAAAATATTTCTTCCGTATGTTTATAGGTACTTGCCTTGAAACATTAATGTATTAACGTTGGCTTAACGTTAACGTAAGCATATAATGGAAAGATTCGTTCGGTCCTCTGAGGTTTCGGTAGCTCAATGGTTCAGAGCAGTCACCCGGATTGTGCAAGACGCGGGTTCGATTCCCGTTCGAGATCATCAAGGTCCAAAATCGATGTTTTCTAGATTTTCTAACTTTAGATATAAAAAACAAGCATAGTGAAATGCTAAAATAATCAAAGTAATAGTAAAAGTTTATGTTACACATCACGTGAAAGGTATCGCTACTAATGACCTACTGAACTAGAACCTTTAAGCCGTGTGATAAGACAAAACAGAACAGTAGTAGGTATTGTCACAAAATCTAATAACACAACTCGAAACTGAACTCTAGCGCTACGGCTTAAGAGTTACAATGATACTGAGAAATTGACCTGCTTTTAGGAAACCTTAGTAAACCTGAATTAGATTGTAATACTTCACGTACGTGGCTTAGGTCAAAATTATGTTATTTTAGAAGTAGGTAAGCATTCACCGAAATAAGCTATCAATTTATTAGTCGGCTGAGTTCAGTAAATATATATCGCTGTAAAATAACACACAGCAAAACCAATTTAAAATTTAATTATAAACAAATTTCTGTTTTTCTAAATAAGAAGGTAAATATTTATGTTTGTTGAATTTTCTAGCTTATACTTTTGAACCAATTTTGATGAATGATACTACAGACGCGCTCACATCCACCTTTACAAAATTCCATTGCAAAATGGGTCTCATGTTAGCGGTTTAACCAGGCCTCTGTCACTTCATGTACTTTCGCGCGATAATCACCTACTAGCCGCCGGGTATTCCTAGACCTATTTGGCAGTTGGTTGTCAAAAGCCGCGTAGAGCATTTGTACGCGAATCTTGCGTTTTTCCTCACGCGGCGACGAAAACTAAGTACGAACTACTGACATCTATACCGAAAGAGGTAGCCCTTGCAATATATGCCTGTCGCATCACAGCACACATTTATAAACAAAATGGTCAATTTTCTATTGACGTGATTCATCTGTTGCGTAGTAACTATTAAGTAATCTGTGGCAAAAAGTGCTTGAACGCGTGTGAACAAATACAGATTTAATGTCCTGTGCGAATATTTTTGCGAAAACGGAGCCCTTAACGGTGTGGATAAAACTGGCCCATGCGAAAGCTGTTATACTTAGGTGTTAAAAAAAAACGTTCATAAAAACGAGTTTAGTCTAGACTAGAATTTTGTTATTACAGTGAGTGCGTGAACCGAGAACATTACCAGTCGCACTCAGGATAGCCTTGAACTTAGGTACATTTGTAGCAAAGGGTTAATTCTTTACTCTATAACTTAGCATCAATAAATTATTATATTTATTTTATATTTGACTGGCCTGTTGGCGCAATGGCAGCGATCCTGCCTTTAGCGCCGGAGGTCGTGGGTTCGATCCCCACCCATGACAAATATTTGTGTGACGAACATTTATATTTGTTGTGTGTCTGGGTGTTATTATTTATTTAAGTATGTATTTAGAAATATTTAAGTATGTTTATCAGTCTCTGACACCCATAATACAAGCTCTGCTTTGTTTGGGGTCAGATGATCTTGGTGTGATTTGTCCCAGATATTTATTTATTTATTTATTACTAGATTTTTTTACTATTTTATCATTAGCTGTTGCCCCCGACTTAGCCTGCTTGACCTCAAGTGCATAACTAAGTATCGCTATCAGTTTCATAATTATATTTCATCACAAGTGATCTTTCCAAAGCATAATTTTTTTTTATTGATTTTTTAATATTCTTAAATCCATCTTAAAAAATATTATTTCTCCTAACTTAAATAAAGTATTGAAAATCACCTTTTAGGAATGACGCTATATTCGGAAAACAATAAGTAAGTAGTAGTAGTAGTACATATGTTGAGAATTACGTTAATGATTATAATACTTATTTATAATCATCTGGGAAACCTTAAGCTGACCTCAAACTAACTACGTTTTTAATACCGTCACAAAATAGTTATCACTTTGCCAAACCTCACATCTAATTGAATGTTCATGTAATGTTGTAGTAGAAGTCCGATAATAGTTAGCAAAAGAGGCCAAAGTGAGCAGGTATATGCGATTAATTATGAAGAAACATGCATAATAATCTGGCATAAAACACAGAACCTGAGTAGTCGTAGTATGTAAACATATACGAGTATCGCACAGTAACTGTCATAATGGAATAAATAGGAAATACCATTCAGAAAACCGTTCGTTGATTCAATCTATAGGCATCACGATTTGATGACAAATAGATCATCCGTTCAAGAAAACTTTTCAAGAACTAACCTTGACATGTAGAACTAAAACTGGAACTTGAAACAAAGCCCTGAACTTTTTTCTAATTCTACACCCTTATTTTTAGTCTACACAATTGTAGTAACGCCTTCGAAAACAAATCTTAAAATCTTACTTCTTAGTCCTACCAATATAAATGCGAAAGTTTGTGAGGATGTATGTATGTATATAAGTGTGTATGTTTGATACTATTACTCGCAAAACCACTGAACAGATTTAGAATAATAAACTTTAATTTCATACACCTTATTCCTCAAAATAAGACAGGCTACAATTTATGAAGATTTTATGTATACATTTTACAGAAATTAAGATCACGCGGGCGAAGCGCAAATTAAAAATAAATAAAAGATAAGAATAGTAGTTAATAAAAAGAAGAGCAGAAAAGGAAAGGGTAAATACAAATACCCTTATCGCAAAACGTAGGTGACAACAATTACAACACAAAACAATACAATTGACAAAATAACCAGCACCAGTTTGCATGGTATCGATGTAAACAAACTGTATAATTTACATCATAAACTTTCTTACTCCTAACTGAATCATAATAGTCGTATTAGGTACTTTATCTTTTCTGTTTTTTAACGATTCCTACTTTTTTTTCACCAGAACTGTTGAATAGTATCTTTTGAAGTTTCATTTAACAAATCGTTACGAGTCATTTACTATGAGCATACGAGATGTAGGTAATATCGTTATGGGATAAAGTGACTGCTACACTGCACCTGATGCACACGCTGATGGACAGATATTACACTTTCTCTAGCAGCATATTCCGTTTCCGTAGCATAAGGAGCTGTCTTCAGTTCAGAGCGGAACAGATAGATTCTTAAAGATCTAAGGCGAACACTTTTCGAAAAGTGTACCTGTATCTGAGCCTCGGTACCTACCGTGCACCAATATCCTCATAAACCGATATGATTGTTTTGCGTAACGATCAGCGGCATACCAGTGAAGGCCAGACGGCCGATTACCTTGTTGCTAGGCTGTCGAAGCGTGCTTCGAGGTTGGAGCCAAGGAATGACATAATCGTTCAGCTACCCGATTTATGATTGAAGTCAAGCCTTCGATGTGATAGATAGGTATCTGATTTATAAAAGAACACCTAAAAATACTTTTAATAAATTATTCACTGTGTTGTAAGCCTCAGGCATTGTTCGCACTAAATGTATTTTCCACGTCGTGTGAGCGCGCGTTACGTTGATTTTCCATGTTAATTCAACTTCGCGTTCACGTCATCGACATGTAAATACGGTTTTACAATGCGTTGCCTCTGATTTTCGGCGGCAGATTATTGTAACGGCGGGCTCGGAGTGGCAGTAGGAGCGTATCAGATAGTATCAGCGATCTAGTGTGAATGTAAACAAGCCTATAGTTTTGTACACTCCAGAGCATTGTACGCTAAAGCGCTGTCAACACGCTGAATTGTCAACATCTGTGAACGAAAACTTCAGTCTAAGTCTACGTTCACACTGGGGCTGACAGCAAGCATGCTCAGTTGTCGGCGGACATTATATCTGTTGTAGTCGATGCTTTACTGCATTACCTACCATTCGTTTTCCTTTTTCTGTTAGGACCAATCTTTTAATCCCCAACCACAATTAACCTACCTTTGCCGATTCGGTCTGTTTGGTCTGCCGTTTCGTGTACTATTTTTGTTTAGGTATGGTATATTAAAACATCAAAACTTCATTGAGCAAATTTCAAAAGAACAACGAACAAATCAATAAATTTTAAAATATCAATGGTCATTTGATCAAAAGTTCAACTGAACAAAGTCTGTAATATCAACGTTTAAACATTGAAGTATTATGTACGCTAGTACAAAATATTTCAATGCGTTTAAATGATCTGTTACACTATTGGCCAAATCGTTCAAAGGAAAAAAAACCATTATTGGAAAAATTACTTAATATCAAATGATTTGACTGAAAAAGGTAATAAAATTTGAGTTTTTAATATAATTAGGTACTTACCTATTTTACTTTTACTTCATAAAATATTCAGTCCATATAATCTCTTGTCGCATATTATTGTTTCTACTACTATTCACTTCATAGAAACATATTTCATAGAAAAATCTGTTGATTAGGTTAGGTTAGAACTGTGACCACATTCGTACGAGCCGAGCGAGCGTATCGAGCGTGCCGCGGCAGCGGCCGGCGAGTGCCAGAACCGAATCGTCGGCGAATGAACATACTCGTAAGTGGCAATTTTTTTATTGATATTAAGTTTACGGTCGAAGGGTACATTAAGTAATATAAGATTGTCCCTCCATAGAATGTTTGTATTAGTAATAAGTTTTATATTAAATAAACATTATGAGAAATAATATTTTTTGATATAAATTTTATTTGTAACAAAAATCTCTTCTCTTTTATTCCAAACCATATGTACCTACTGTTCACTATTTTCAATAACACACAAAGAGCTTGTCCCGTGGGGATCGAACCCGCACCTCTGGATCAAGAATCTAACTAACTTAAAAACTAAAGAAGGTAAACAAAACACTGAATAAGAAATCATTTTAAAATTTGATCAGATATGATTTGGCACTTTAAATTTACATCTACCAACTTTTGGTCAGTCGTCCATTTGATGACACATACATTTGGCTTATGAAATTTTGCCAAATAAAACATTTGGTTTTTTAAATTTTGGTATTTCGTTTGTTGTTCTTTTGAAATTCGCTCAATGAAGTTTTGATTTTTTAATATGTAACCCCTATTTTTGGGCATTTAGCTTTGTGGTAGTGAATTGACTTAAAATGCGTCTGAAGTATTAAAAAAATAAGGCCTCCGTGCCCGAGTGGTGACTGAGCTCGTCCCAAAGTGTGTTTTCGGAATTTTCCAAACATAGCCTGGGTTTGTGATCGATCCCCAACCCGCATTTGGCAAGCGCGGTGATTAAATCAATAAACCAGTAATAATCAATTGTGGCGATGACTTGATTTGAATGATGGAAGCCCAGCAGTGGGGCAGTATATAGCTAGTTACTTTACTTTTATTATTCAACAAACGCGCTAAACGAAATAACTGTAGCGAATAGAGTTCGGTTTTGGATAGATAGAACAAACAAATTTCTTGTCTGGTAAGCATTTGTAATTCCGGGAAGGCTGTAGGTATAAATCGCTTTTATTGAACGCGACACGCTGCGAAGCCCCGCAGATTCGTTCACTGTCACGTCACTTTGATTTCTGCTTCAGTATAAAATTCATGAAATACGGAGTGTCAATTCTACGTTATTCTACAAGCCGATATTGGTTTCGAAGCATGGTGTTTCTTTTGCATAACGTTCTATATTAGTCAATATATGTTTTCATCACTAGCTTCCACGTGACATGTTCTGCAGAAAATGTCTTACCTCACGAATTTCGTCCAGTCCTCCGTCTATTTTGCAGTCATAAAGTCCACCTCCAAGCTGATTTTGCATCAAATGGTCACCATTCAAGATTCACCTAAACGCCATCAGTTCTACTTTGACTGCTACTTTGACTAACTTACTTGTACTTTATTTTTATCTAGCGAAATACCGAGCTCAGCCATTTTTAAAGCTCGTTGCGTCAGCTTGAACTTTCTCGTAAGATCCATTGTTAGAAACCACGTTTTGAAGGAGTATAAAAGGAACTAGCTAAATCAGCGCTGCAGAACACTTACTCGTACTACACAACCCTATTGACAGAGTAGTTCATATTTATTTAGTTTCCCAGTAAGCACATTGGTCCTTTTAGCTTCGTTCCATTTGCAAAAATTGCGGTCTTCATTCTGACTTCTGATATATATTGTATAGATCCCAGACATCCAATTAACAGTCCATCCATATTTATTTATTATTATTTATAAATTTATGTCGAAGATCATTTGTGGTTGTTTAGAAAGTCAGTAACTGCAAACTTTTTCGAGATCTTTAAGTTGCTGACTAGTAAAAAGCCCATTACCCAACGCAGGAAGTGCATCCTGAGCAAAATCCAGATTCGCGGCGTTCAACATTTGTTTTTCTGTACATATGCGACTTGTGGTGTCGCAGCCAGTTAAAGAGTGCAACCTAGGTAAAATATCACATATATTTTCGCCAAAAGTTTGTGCAGCTAACTGGCACCCAAGGGAACGGCTTTTCTTTCGTGATCCCTTAAACCACAAACCTCGGCAACCTATATTTTAAAGTTTATGCCAGAAATCTTTATTTCTGCCTTTGCATACACCGGTTTCCCTTTATTTTTGGAAAAAATATATACAACGATATTGGGTATCAGGGCTCAGAATAATCTTTATCATTCTTGAATCAGCCTCTGTGTGGTGAGATTTCAAATCGGTGACTTCTCGCTGAAGTCACCGATTTGAAATCTCAAGTTGCGCCTTGCAATTGAAATAAAACTGTGGGGTCATCAAATCCACCACATTAATACTCGTGTAATTAAGATCGTTTTTTTCAGTGACTTTTGTTTAAGTCTAGGCATGCTTGCATATACATTTCAATAGCTGCAATTTGTTTTCAGTTACTCAAAAAAAAGTCTTTGCAGGTTGCAGGGACTTTTGTCGAAGGACTAGTTACGATGACTTTTGTTGGGTTTTCTCCTTTACTTTGTGATTTTGATTTAACAAACTTGATAGATATATCATTATAGCGATTAAATACAACATCAAGTCGTACAACAGTATCCTGAGACAACAACATCATACTTTTTTTGAAAAACGCAGCTGCAAATTTTCTCAATGTACTAAAACTTACTACTAAAAGGACGAAGGACCATGAGCGCGCGCGGCAACATCGCTTTTTATAATGTCGAGGGTATCAGGTAGGAACGAATCACCAAACATTTCGCTGTCCGTTATTTTTGCAAACGAACATCCCATTGGAGCCTGCTCTACTTATGATTATTAATATTTCTTTGTTCCATTTCGAATATCGCTACTCTGTAGAAATGCCTCGATAGATAACTAGTGTCCCTGAATTCTAAGTTATGCCCTTGAATGAAGCTCTGCAATCAATAAATACAATATTCTTGAATCATATAATCCTTACCGAGATTCGAACCAATTGGTAGTGATGTACAAACCTCGAGGCGTCGAGTTCTACTTTTGAAGCTTCGAAGCGGTTGGGCCGGACTCAGTGAGCTCGGTAGGCTCGTAGACCTGAGCCCAGCGCGAGCTCACTGAGCCACGCTTCGAGGCTTCAAAAGAGTTCGAGCCTTCAAAAAAGCTTAAACCTATCAAAAGAGCTCGAGCCTTCAAAAGAACTCGAGTCTTCCTAAATCTTTTCATTATAATATTTTTCGTGATGATTAAAATGTCTTTTTCTGTTAACTGAACCTCTATTTCTCAAAATCCCCTCCCGGTAACATATATTTTATCACACAAACACATATTCTATTGCCTGCTTTGAAAAGGAAGACTCCAAACGGAAACTAACTTGACGCGACTCGCCACGTTAAAACGTCTCGAAAGCTAAAAAAAACTCGAGCCCTGAAAAAGCCTCGAGATTGGTCGAACCCTGAAAAAGCCTCGAGATCGATCGAGCTCTCAAGAGGGCTCGAGTTCTTCACACAAACGAGGCGAGCCCTGTAAACGATACCGAGCTCTAGATAAAAGGACTCGGAAGCCTGGAGCCTAGTACATCACTACCAATTGGCATGCAAACGAGCGAATTCCGACCGTACCTCGTTTTCTTACAAAGTTATCATTTTCATAAAAGGGCTCTACGTGGTTTTATAACGTTTTTGTTTAACAAACACATTTGTAGAATTTAAAAAAAAACTTAGTACAACTTCACAGAACTGTAATAAAACTATTGTAGCCGTCATCTTACCGGTATTTGATTAGGGCTGATAAAACACGTTATTGCATATTGGTAATAAGACTGTGATAAGTATTGCCTCTTGTTTTGAGGCGTTAACATTAAACTCATCATAATTACTTTAAAAACTCGGCAAGTTTATTCAAACGAATTCGTTTTGCATTAAACTGAACTTGGCATTATCATAGCAGTCCCAGATATTTTTATTTTATTTATTCAAATGCAAAATATCGAATTATTGTGCAAATCCTCCGTGAGTAGTTAAATCTTATCTCCACAAATCTTGAAATTTAAACCAAATTATTCACAGGAAGTCCAATTAAAATTGTTGCACGATTACAGCAAGTATTTATTATGGCTGAGCCATTTCTCATTCGTTAAAAGAGTGTTTGTCACGTAGAGCCGAAGTTGCAAAAAATACGTGATTCGGCTCGATGAAATTCAACGAAATTGGTCCGAATAGTTTGTAAATAATGGCGACTGTTCCGTAACCGACGTGGCTTTGCTATTTTTGTCGTTGATATTTCGGAGAAAGTCAACACAAATGTGCATTAATGAAAGTATTTCAAACTACTAAGCAAGGTTTTGGAACATTGGTCGAAACAGCATCATTTTCGCAGAAAAGAGACATTGACTGCTGAACATAGGCCTCAGAGAAACTGGTTGTATGCTACCTGCATTCACTGGAATTCTGCGAACTTCACACACTGTTCGTTCGTTTATCTCACCCCTCGAGCCACCCTTCGTCTTGACTTTTAATCTTCTTCTTCTTCTTCTTTCGTGTCGACAGCAACATTAAATTTAATTTGACCACCTTAATAGCCTCAGCATTGGCACATATAAGGTCATCGTGTGAGCAGCTGTTCGGACACGGGGGGCATGACAAAAGGTGATCCATAGTCTGCGGGGATGCACCGTACAAAGAATGTGTGTGAGGGATGTATCCCGTAAGAATGTTGCACCCTCGATGTATCCCCATCTGAAAAGATTGTCCTTGCAGCGACCGACCCGTGTCCGTTCAAGATTTTCCAGGTCGGCCGCGTCAGATCATAGCCAGGCGGTGGACATTCCGAAGGTGCAACGAACGTAGCACCAGGTTGCGTTGCACGCCACAAACCGATTCTGGCTTGCGATGGGGTTCCAGATAAAGGGCGGACAGACTTCATAAAACTCCGTCGACTTTTCAGTCTTTGCGGCACGACAGAGAAGCCGAACATGGGGTGACGAGGGTCTTGCTCCACTTTGAATCTTTCTATGGAGTTAGCAACTGTTCTGCGAACTTGTGGTGGTGCAATTCCGGCCAGCGGATACAGCATATTAACCGGGGTCGGCTTTAGGCAGCCCGTAATAATCCGGCAGGTTTCATTAAGGGCTGTATCCACTTGCTTTGCGTGCGCCGAGCGACTCCAGACGGAGCATGCATATTCGCCAGCCGAGTAGCAGAGTGCTAGACCAGTGATCCGCAGAACTTCAGTGGACGCTCCCCATGTTGTAGACGTGAGTTTCCGAAGGAGACTGTTGCGGAGTTTTGAGTCTTAGCTCGGTTATTATACAAAAAAATTGTGATTACGTGCTTTGATGAATTCAAGAAAGAGAAACTTTTGTCAACCATCAATCATTATGCCTTTATACAGCTGTCAGTCAGCGGCTACGCCCGCGTAGACTGTAGATAAAAAAAAATTAGATCATTAAGGTCCGAAATCGAATTTTCCAGTTTTTCTATCTTTAGATATGAAAAAAAAATTGCCTAGGTCACTCCCTGATAATGTAGCTTTAAATTGGCTTTCCTCTTTATAATACTCTTAGTAGTATAAAGCTATTGAGTTAAAAATGAAACAACAACATGCTGCTATACATCGAGTTATAAGGCTTTAATTCCTTTCGGATTACAAAGAAAGTGACGAAATGAGACGTATGTAACAACCTGGATGTACAAGGTTTTGTGACTGAACATGTTCATATAATTATTAATTGTGATGAAGTAAACTTTCGCAACCAGGACCCAAATACTGCAAAAACCCGTCAGTTTTGCAACACGAGCCACGATTTAAAAGCGATCAGCGTTGCCACTTCGCATCTTTTAACCATATTGTAATGGAGTTTACACCCTTAAGCCATCGTTTGGCGACATATGTCGGTGGTTAAGGTGTGTATGCTTCAAAAGACCAAACTACGGTTTGTACTCGTAGATACGATAAGACCGAACTATATTGCCAAACGAAACGGGCCAAAATAAATTATTATAAGTGACTGTTACCTATACCAGGTGATTATCAAAACGATATCGCACACTCACTAAGTGATATAGTACTATGTAAGGAAAAAAATTGGTTTTATACAAAAAATACTGACTTTATAACTAATTCTGTAGGGTGACCTTAAATTTAAAGCCAATTAAAAAAAACAAATGTTCACTAACATTGTTACTACAACACTTACTGAGTACGCCATATTGTTTTTATAAGTCTTTTGATTAGCATTCGGTATACTGTCCCATAATCATCATCATCATCCATGCGGTCTATCCCGGTTGTGAACCCACACTGGTGTGTGGGGTCCCAGGGTCCGCCTTTTTTATTTTCTTGGCCCACTTCGCCTTGTGCATCCTCAGTGATGAGTTTGTTGTCACGCATGTTACCCTTAACTATATATACAACGTGTTAATGCAAAAGCGCAAAACCTCAGACACCCCACCCCAACTTATTGTCATTATAAAAAAAATAAGTAAATTATTAAATTTAATATTCGCGGATCATTTACGAAGATATTAGCTTTTTTTGTTTCCTTGTGTTTGTCTGCAAATTAAAAAGTATATGGTAATAACGCGCGACCTAGTGCGACGTCGCCGCTTCGCGTGCCGCCGCAATAAAAGAGTTAAGTAATGATTAAACAACAATTAAAATATTTTTTTGGTCAAAATTTGACCGCTGTTTTTTTATTATTGGAATCGATTCTACTCTCGATTCTGAACTAACTATTTTCAGGTTTTGCGCTTCTTCATTAACACGTTGTATACTGGTATACTGTCCCAACATTGCAAGAAAATGTGCTTCGTCATTGCGATAACTTCTCTTAGCCTGATATATGGACCCAGTAACTTTGAAACCCAGTACTAGTGCAAACTCCGGGGAGGGACTGCTGCGCAGCTCATCTTTGACCAGAGACAAATCATAGTAAAGAAATCACCAGTATTACAATGTGGTTTAAGGTCAGCCACCGAGTAATGCAAATCTGTTTTGCCCACAACGACCGCCATCGCTGACGGCTGACTTCACCCCACTTTAGTATTGACTAATCCTTTAATTGGATACCGTTACTGCTGCTCATATAATAAAAAGAGACAGAAGGTTAGATCGAACGCGATAGACAAAAGCACTGGCTGACAAGTACGTACGAAAATCTCGGATCAAGTCGAATGCTATTTTGTGTCCCGAACGTTTTTACTTGGTGGATATTTTAGAATCTAAGTCAAAAAATATTATTTAAAAACAGGACATTTTCAAAAAAGCCAAAGAAACGTATAACTTTTTAATTGGAAGCCGGCTACCGTTTTGTGCGCATGACCCAAAATTTCAAGCGAGTAATTTATGACCTTCTGAAAAAATATAATGTTCAATTCATGCAGAACATAGTCGAACCTTTCGTATTGACCCATAATGAAATAATTTTGTAAATAAAATCTTTATCCTTTTATGAAATGATGATTGGTGGAGGCCGCTTAAACTCAATTTATATTTCGATGACCAGGAATGTCATGAATTTTTTTTGACAGTATACTCGTACAGAAATCCGTAAGTGACTGATAGTGCTTGTACCGGAAAGCCCTTCTGTGTCTATTTGTTTTGTGACTGCCTGCACACTCGACAAAGTAACGGCAACTCCACGAGACTTTGAAATAAGAGTACTTACAGATAGCATTGTCTCTTGTTTATTTTGTATTAAATCATGTTTCATTGTATCTTTCATTACTTCAGTATTTTCTATAAGGGGCTTAACAAGTTGTTTAATCGGGAATAGAAATAGTACGTCATCCTGTTTGCCAAGAAATGACTGACTGTAATTCGTTGACTTAACTTACAAAAAAAGCAATCGCCACTCTAACACAAAATCTATCTAGGTAGATCTTACTATACCGATCGACATTATTTTCTTTCCTCAAATCGAGAAATATAAAAGAGAAAAGACAGCTTTAATTTGTTTCCCAGAGGCGTGTTCCAAAATTGCGAGCCTTCCCGCTTAAAAATTTACCACTGTCTTATTGGTGAAAAAAAACAGATAAAACCTCGCTTTTAAGAAAATCTTCTTAGATTTTTCTCACAAAAAACGGGCGTGAAGCCCATTTTTTATTCGGGATTAAACATAGGTCACGTAACAGGAACATTTGAATGAATAATAAGAAATGCAAAGAACGTAAATGTGCGTACCTAAGACAAAACACACGAGTTGAGAATTCCATCTGTTTAGTAAACAAAGGTGGAATTTCAAACCGCATCCAATTTCATGACATTCATTCGTCAAAGCAAGTATCTAAGATGTAATTACCATATTTTCATCTACCATAATACCGGTACTTACACAGAAATATTGACAACACTATGGCCTTTGAATTTTTACATCTTGAAAACGGGTCAAACAAATAAACAAGTATGTTATCAAAGACTAGCTGTCCGTCAGCGGATTCGCCCGCGTAGACTATCTTTCCCGTCAAAATATAGCCTCAATAAAAAAAATAGTCACTCCCTGATAATGTAGCTCTATATTGGTGATAGAATTTTTAAAATCGGTCCAGTAGTTTCGGAGCCTATTTAATGCAAACAAACAAATCTTATCTCTTTGTAAAATTAGATAATAGCTCGTGAGGTACCCAAATATCGAGCTGTTTTGTGTACTCAGTTTGTTTCAAATGCGCCAAAACTGTTTTGTGGTCAATTTCCAGTTCTTTATCTACGTCGTAACTACTGATATGCCGATCTTGCTCCACATTTTCAAAAATGGCATCCATCTTATCCGTATTAGGGCGACCAGAGCGACGTGCATCTTCGACATCAAAATTTCCGAATTGAAAACGCTTAAACCAAATTTGTGCTACTCCCACAGACACTGCACTTGGTCCATAAACATCGCAAATTTTTTTCGCGGCTTGCGTTGCATTTTTACTTTTTTTGTAGTAAAATCTTAAAATGTATCTTCATTAGATTCACTCAGATATATAAAATATATTAGGTATTATATAAATAATAATAATAAATAAATATCCCTGGACATTATTCCACACAGCGCCATCTAGCCCCAAAGTAAGCTAATTAAAGGTTGTGTTATGGGATACTAGACAACGGATAAACATACTTAAATACATTTTTTTTTTGTAAATACATACTTATTATACATAGGAGACACCCAGACCAGTACAAACAGACATGTTCATGCACACAAATGTTTGTACTGTGCGGGGATCGAACCCGCGACCTCTGGTGTAGTAGCCAACTTCTTTACCATTACACCAAGTCGGTCGTCAAAATATATATCTGATAGGTTTGTATCTTTCTGAGTGTTCCGATCACTAGGATGGCAAAGGCAAGTCAACTTGCCTATATCCCGTTTAGAATATAACGGTCGTGAGCGTATGTTATGTTGTACAAAAATGGTTTACAACATTACATTTTCTACAGAAATTTGGTGAAACTAATTGATAAATACTTAATTTTAAAAAATAAGGAAGAGCAAACAAGCTTAATATTATTCATTCAATATTGGTTCGCCACTAATACTAAAGTTAAAAACCACTTAAAGTAGCGACTTTAAAAACTTTTCGATAGATTGTAGAAAACGTGAAAACTATCATTAAACGAGTCATCATAACTCATGAGTCATAAATCATGAGGATCATTGAAACGTTTGTAACGTTCCGTTCGGTCCGTTCAGCTAGAGCTGTTAGGAGTTGAAACTTTATGCGATCATGTAAGTGGATTACTCCGCCGTAGGTCTGTCGCGAAGCTGGGTCTGTCCCATAACTTGATTACCACATTACCCTAATGAACGCTCGTAGGTCTTGCCTTCTTTTTGAAAAGATCTTTGGATTCATTTGGATTGACTGCGAATGTCGATCTGGGGAATTGAAAACATCAATCCAGTTGGTGCTTTTTGGCAATTTGAATTGAGGTATACTTCAGACCGTAATTTAATTTACTTATGTCGGGCTACATAACTGTATTAATATTTGTACTTCTAATCTATGTTATTAAAAAATCACTTGATTGAAACTATATCCAAAAGATTGTAAAAAGACTTGCCACCTACCGCATTGGGTACCGAAACGCTTTTCGAAACTGGGTTGAGTACAACTTTACCAAGAAAGATAGTCAAAGTTAAAACAAAAAAAAAACCCCTTTCCTGTCCCTTATATCAATTAATAAAAAAAAAAAAACCGGGACCAATTACACCAAATCATCTGACCCCAAACTAAGCAGAACTTGTACTATGGGTGTCAGACACTGATTGACATACTTAAATATTTTTAAATACATACTTAAATAGATAATAACATCCAGCAACACAACAAACACAAATATTCATCACATAATTGTTTGGCATGGGAGGGGATCGAACCAACGACCTCTGGTGCAAAAGGCAGGACCACTGCCATTGCACCAACAGGCCAGTCAATAATATAAATAAAATATGATTCATAACAATTTCCTATTGTTATATTATTTATTTATTTATTCGCATTTGCTTACTAGGTGTATTACATTATACAGGTGGTAGATATAACGATAGAAAGAACTTAGAACCTAGTAACCCAGAAGGTATAGCAAATTTGAGGGCAGCTTAATGTAACTACTTAAACTAAATATAAATATAAGTCTCAGTAATGTTTATGTACTTATATAGAGCAGACTAGATTACAGAAATGTTATTTTGTTATTGCGTATTTAAATATTCACCTAATGAGTAGTATCAATCTTGATACTAAGTAAAAGTGTAGACTTCGTGAAAATGATTTTAAATATGTTTCGTTTTTTATATTAAGAGGCAATTTATTAAATATTTTTACTGCCACGTAATAGGGACTCGTATTCAACATTTCAATTCTAGAAGGGGGTAATTGAAGTCCATTTGTAAGTCGAGTAAATGCTATGCTATTCCCGAGAACCTGTTAAATTGAAGTTTTGTTGTATTGTTTTTTACGGTCTTTCATTTTGCGCAAGCTTAAAGTGGTCACCAAAGCTCCAGCCATTGTCTAAATGTAAAACTCGGTTCAAATACATGATAAACAAAAACAGGCTTAATCACATAAGGCTCCGGCGGTCCTAATCTACTTTAACAACATCTAGGCCACTTTTCATCCCGTCTCGTTAGTATGCTCCGTATAATACGAGTATACCTACGCACTTGATGTAATATTTCTACCTCTTCGCATTTTTCTTTATTGGGGTTAATTTGATTTTAACATTAAATGGGATTTTATCTTTGAGTTAATGTTAAAATATTTAAATATCTGGGACATTAAACATAGATCTTCCGACCCCAAACTAAGTATAGCCCTATTACTATGGGTATCAGAGGCCGATGATCATTTTGAAATATGTCCATACTTAACCGATAATAATACCCAAACCCAGAACCGATAACCAACTCGTTTGCGTATTTAATCATAAAATGTTTAAAACAAAATGTTATCTTTGTTTAGTTATTTATTTTCTAGTTATTTATTTAGTTTTGCAATCACGGTCAAAAGTGCCGCGTCCAAGTACAACATTTATTACAGGGCCTTGAAGAGTAACTTTCATAAAATGATTGAATAGAAAAGTGTTTTAAAAATACCAGAAAACAAAAGTACCAGGTATTTAAACTTGGGAAATATACTTTATTGCACAAAAAAGGTAGGGATTACTCCATTAACTATCCCTAGTAAGAATAATTTTGTGGGTATCAATCCCAAAAACGTATACAACGTCACCTGATGGTCAGCAGTTACCGCATCCAGTAAGAAGAATGAAGGGGGGCCCTCATAACCTGACCCAATAACAGCTCCTCAATAAGCTGGCTATCTTACTCACGAACAAGAACACAACACTGTCAAAGCAGTGTTATTAGACTGGTTTCCTGTGAGGTGGAGGACACTTCATCAATTTGTTGAGCTTAATCAATCAATACACTTGATCAATGGCGTTCAATATAGTGACCAGTACGTCTACCACGAGTTGCCAAAAAATTGTATTTGGATTTGACATGACATGACATGACAATGTCAAATCCCAATACATTTTTTACGCGAACGATAACGTAAATTTAAAGTGGCAACTCGTGGTTGACGTACAGTACTTATGTCTACCATGAGTTGCCATTATGTTTACGGCGATCGTTGCGTTCAGAAATTTGTATGCCATTATTGATTCACATTATGTTTAATTATGATATTTACTATCATAGTATTATTTTATGTAAGTTTATTTTTATTTAGTATATTTTTGATATATATGTTTTTGTATTTGCCTTGTCATAAGTACTTTTTATAAGTCTATATTAATGAAGATATTTTTTTACTTACTTTTACTATTCCTTTTTAAATTACTAAGGAGCCCGTATCGAAATCCCATATAAATACGTCAAGACGGTTTACGCGAACGATAGCGGCTGTCATTGGTGTCAACTTATGGTAGACATACCTACTGCTGTACTTCTACCTCGAGTTGCCACTTTAAACTAATTATATGATGAAAATTATCGTTTTTCTGAAAATCGCGAAAACCCCGTTTTTGTGACCTTTGACCCCGAATATTTTTTTTCCAGGTGTCGGGTCGATGAGGACATTTTATATTTCATTTATGATAGTGTTCCGCACAATCCTACCAATTTTGAGCTGGGTGCGAATTATTGTGACCTCACTCCTATTTTTTGGTCTAATTTGTCTAGGTTTTGTACATCTACCACGACTTGCCACTCTTAATCGTACGATAACGTAAATTTAGAGTGGCAAGACGTACATAACCTAGCATCTACGCGCTGTCAACGGGACAACAAGAAGTGTGCTTGGCGTCATTGAAGCACACTTTTTCCATAGTAAATTCCAAATCATTTATTTGCATAAAACACCCATGTTTTATTATAAACAGACGTTAAATTACAAAACATAGTGTCACCATATTCAGCCTGATTCGGCATGCACATGTAAACATAATATTATTAACTAGTTACAATTGAAATATAACAAATAGATTCCAATACATATTTAGGTCAGTTACCATATCATTACAAAAACAGTCGCAAGTTAATAATAAAAATAAAAGTACCAATGTCGTCCTACTCCTACTCATACATGTCAGAAAGATACAAAAGGCAGAATGTCACTGTTTCGCGTACTCTGCAAACACCACACTAAAAGCTTTATGTAATATGTATGACGTGCTATTATCCTTTATTTGGAAAATAATTGTAGTTGTCAAAGAATATATCAAGAAAAATTTAAACTCACTATGTTATAAGATAAGGCCATAATTATACATTGACTCGACATACTTATACAATAACATGACATTGGCTGCATTAATTACATTCGTTGGCTATTGCATGGTAGCTGGCTGGATTTCTGCCAAATGGATGAACTATCTAAATGGATGCAAGCTGAAGCCGCGAGAAGGAAATGGTTCCTCTTTCTAATATTTTGTTTTCTTAAAGCCAAATCATAGCGACCTTTTTAAACCCCAACAAGAAGTCTAAACGTTCTATTTACTAAATATCTTAAAGTTACTTCAAGTTTTTTCATGGATTTCACAATTACAATTCTAACTCTTATTTTGCTAAGCCTTCCAGTCTATTGTTGTGGCGGCACAGCAGTATCAAACAAAAGTATTTTTGAGATGAAGATTATACATCAAGACTGTTTTTATCCTATAAATCCTGAATTATTAATTGCATAGTAAATAATAATAATCATTTAATAATCATTTATTGCTTGCCAGAATCCTAAACTAGGTACATAAGTAGGTTAACTTTAATTTATACATTGTTTTGACTATGGCAGGTTGACACCTGAACTAGGATATATCCTGTGTCTCAGGTTGCCAACCCTCCACCCCAAAATTAATTAACATAATCTATTGTATTGTTGTGTAGTGTTGCACGTTCACATAGAATATAACTTTAGTAACTTATAAATAACAAATGTAAAGCAAAAAGTATAATATAATTTGTTTGTGCGCGCGCGTGTGTGTGTGTGTGTGTGCGCGCGCGTGCGTGCGTGTTTGTGTGTGTGTGTGTGTTTATGGTTTGTATATATGGTTATTTTTCAATTAAAATCAATTTTTCTGTGGTTAAATGGTCAAGCTCGGAAAGTTTCTGGGTCAATAAGCTTTTTAATGTTTTTCTGTTCATTTTAAAGATAGGTGTTATATCATTGAACCTTCTGTACTGGAAATAACCCATGTCGACCACCTGGCGTTGGGCAAGAGCTGTTTTATACGATATCATTGGAGTGTGCACTCGTCTCTTTGTTAAAGGCAGTTTATTCGGGTCGAAGGACGTGCGATGTCGAAGAATTGAGGTCATGACATACAGTTGCCTAACAGTCAGGAGTTTAGCATCCTTGTAGAGTTGGTCGGAAGGGTATCTTCTAGGTTTGTGGAGCATAACCTTAATCACCAGTGTGTGTTGCCAGTAATGACCTATGGGAGCGAGACGTGGTCCCTTACTATGGGTCTCATAAGAAGGCTCAAGATCACCCAGCGAGCAATGGAGAGAGCGATGCTTGGTATTTCCCTGCTCGATCGAATCAGAAATGATGAGATCCGCAGGAGAACAAAAACAACCGACATCGCTCGAAGGATTGCATCGCTGAAGTGGCAGTGGGCGGGACACATAGCGCGGAGAACCGATGGCCGTTGGGGCGGAAAGGTTCTCGAATGGCGACCGCGTACCGGACGACGTTCCGTGGGCAGGCCCTCTACAAGGTGGACCGACGATCTGGTCAAGGTCGCGGGAAGCCGCTGGATGCGGACAGCGCAGGACCGATCGTTGTGGAGATCCTTGGGGGAGGCCTATGCCCAGCAGTGGGCGTCGTTCGGCTGAAATGATGATGATGATGATGAACCTTAATCACAGCCCTTTGCGCTCTTTCCACTTCTATCATATGAGTAGCAGCAGCACCACCCCACACAGGTAGACAGTACGTTAACACAGACTGACATAGGGCGAAATAGATTTGACTAAGCAGTTTAGTGTCAGCTGCATCCCTCGCGTTTCTAAAAATGTGTAGAAGCCTTCTAATTTTTTTTGCTTAAAGCTGAAATGTGAGGTTTCCAGTTCAAATTTTGGTCCACGATTACACCCAGATATCTGTGTGCATCTGTTTGGAGTAAAGGAGTACAGTCACAGGCGGATCCAGCAGCTAAGACCTTGGTGCATGGGGCTAAGTGAAGTTTAAGACTAAATTGTGAGGGAGGTTTCGACAAGTAGTTCATCCCGAAGCAAATGTATTTAGTTTTGGCTATATTTAGTGTGAGTAAATTGCTGTTCAGCCATTGGGCAACTTTTTGAAGTCCTTCCTCAGCAAATTTTTGCACTTTTGGCCACGTCTCCCCACTAAATATGAGGGCCGTGTCATCCGCAAATGAAAGTGTGCTACCATGGGCCAGGTTCAAGCTACACAAGTCATTAACGTAGACCAGAAACAGAGTCGGACCAAGAATGCTACCCTGTGGAATGCCATAGGTGATGGGTGAGCTACTGCTGCACTGGTCTCTTATTCTGATGACCTGTCTCCTGTCGGTTAAATAACTACGGAACCAGTCAAGCACAACTCCACGAACCCCCAAAGTTTCAAGCTTGCTCAGGAGTAACGGTATGGATACGGTATCGAATGCTTTTTTTATATCAAGAAAAACAGCGGCACACTTTTGGCCTTTGTCTAAGAGGTCAGTTACATTGGCTGCAAGGCAAGAAACTGCATCCTTCGTACTTTTACCGGAGCGAAAACCATATTGATTGCAGGAAAGAAGCCGATTACTTTCAAGGTATTTTGTAATGCGGTTATTGACGACCTTCTCAACAATCTTACCAATAGTGCTTAGTAGAGAAATAGGCCGATAGTTCGAAACCACGTCCATATCGCCATCCTTATGTATGGGGATAACAACTGCTTCCTTGAAAATGGTCGGAAACGTGCCAGTATCAAAGCTCAGATTACACAAGTGGGCTATCATAGATGATAAAATCAAATGAGAATTGTAAAGTATCGCCGGTGGGATACAATCCATGCCAGAGGCGCTGTTCTTTTTCAGATTTAGGATTATTTTATCCACTTCAATATAATCTGTTGGAGTTAAGATCATAGAGTGGACATTTTTCGACGAATTGTTAGTACCTCTTGTAGTATTTCCTATTGAGCTTGTTGTAGTTACTATTTTACTGGCTAATTCACTACCAATGGTTGTAAAAAAATTGTTCACTGAATTTAGAGAATCTTCTGCAGTTGGTAATATGTTTAAGAGAACAGATGCATCTGAGGTTTTCTTTTTGATATTACATAAGTCTTTTATTGTTTCCCAAGTACCTTTAATATTTTTGTGATTAAGAGTGAGCTTATTTTTGTAATATTCGTTTTTCAGAGTTTTGGTAATGCAATTACATGTGTTACGATATTTGATGTACATTTGTTTTAACTCAAAGTTTTCAGGGTCCCTTTTTACTAGTTTATGCATTCGGTCTCTTTTTCGGAAGCATTTAATTAAGTTGTGGGTTATCCATGGTTTTAATGGTCTACTTCGTTTCCTAAATGTGTCAGTCCGGGTATGATCCCGAATCAGTTGTTGTATGGTTTCTATTAGGGTGGAGGCAGCCACATTAGGATCTTCAATTTTGAAAAAATAATTCCAGTCTTGCAGCTTGATTGCGTTACTCAGAGATTCATAGTCAATCTTAGTTCTGGTAATAGTATTATTATTAGAGGAACTCTGTATTAATAAACTGTCAATGGACAAGAGAATGGGACAATGATCTGTTATGTCAGTTTCCAAAACGTAGCACCGTAACCCTTCTTTTGATTTACACATGAAATGATCCAAGCAAGTACGACCGTGTGTAGGAACATTGATTGCATTTTGTAGGCCATGTGAGCCAATGATTTCCAGATAGTCTCGAACTGAGTTACTTCTTGAGTCAAGTGTGTCAATGTTGATATCTCCCGTTATAATGATGCTACTAGAGCGAGTAGATGTTAGGAGCGTATCCAATGAGTCGAGGAAGATACTATGGTTTTTAAAGCAAAAGGGTCTGTAAACACCAAACACCGTCAGGTCTTTTATTTTTGCCGCCAAGCAGTTGGCTTCATCCAGTTCGACTTCGTTAACAGAGGCATTCATGTCGGTTTTGACATACATTATTACACCGTCATTTTGGTTGTAGCTGCGCTTGGTGTGATACATGTCATAACCATTAAGTAATGGAGGTACCGAGTTCATGTTACACCAACACTCGGAGAGGACCATAATGTCAATATCAATTTTAAGTCCCGCGATAAAAGTCAGGAAGTTATCCATATTTTTGTTTACACTTCTAATGTTAATTGAGATTATCTTCAGATTATTTTGGTTTGATTGGGAACAGTAAAATTCGAGTTGAAGTTTATTTGGATCAGTGAGATATTTGCATGGGACTAGGCAAGAAGATTCTATTTCATCCGATATGACCTGGCTATTCATATATGACCTGGCTATTCATTCAAATGAAGCCACTTCAGAAACAGAATGACTTGAATTTTTCTTATGAAATCGAGCTATTGAAAAAGATGTGCTGGGTGTCGAGCTTCCCATAATGGAGGGTTTAGGCATGCTGTGTCCCAAAGTGTTTAGGCAAGCCATATGCATAGAGCTCAAGAGTTATTACAAACCAAATGGTAAAACCTTAGCCACGATGGGGCTCAAGAGCTATCTAAACGTAACATAATTGACGATACGCAAAAAACCCTACACGCCCCCCTATCCTCACTCTCAAGACAATCCTTTAGGCGTTTCTTCCCACTCGTTATCGGTGTTTCGTTTCTTAGAAATCGAAGTGACGGCTAATAAATCTTCACGAATGAATGAACCCTCAGCACCGGAGACTGGGACGTTCAACTGGCCTTAATTGAACGGAAAGGCTTTCATTCTAATACCTCGCCCTTATCAACTTTACTCATTATTCCCCTGAATAATTTCAGCGAGTCTTCGCAAAGTATACTAGGTGATACTCCCAATAATCTTTACACTTTGCTATTTCTTCGAGGAAAATGTTTTGAAAAAATGTGTTCGCATTCTGGTGATCGCTTCAAAGTGTGTGGAGATATTGATAGAGTGAACAGTGACTTCTGGTGAATAAATAATGATATCTAACAAAACAACAAAATATGGTACAGGATGTCTACCACGAGTTTCCGTCACGTGAAGTCGTTGCGTTCATAAAATTGTATATGCCAGTTTTAGTTCCTATTTATATCAATAGGGCGCTGTACGCAATTTACGCGGACGCTAGCGGCTGTCATTGGTGTAGTAAACTCATGGTAGACATACCAACCATACCGTATAAGTATTCAATTTATTTTGATTCTTCTGTCTTTTTTTTTAATTTGATATGTCAACATGGCAAGCCACAAAAATAACACAGTAAGAATATTTAGATTACCTGACGTAGGGGTTGATAAGAATACCCAGAGAACAAACATACAAGATTTTGACGTGAACAACAAACAACAACAAATACAGCCTTATACGTCCCACTGCTGGGCACAGGCCTCACCTCAACTATGAGGTGGTACGAGCCATACTCCAACACGCGGGCTCAGTGCGGATTGTTGGAGAGGTGAATGTAAGGCCAGTGATAAACCTTACCGTCAGATGTTATCATGCCGCCTTTTTAGGCCTCTGACTAGGCTTTACGACTGATATCTTGCGACGTCAGCCGGGACCAACTGTTTAACGTGCCTTCCGAAGCACGGAGATGCCCGAAAAACGCATCACTTAATTTCGGTCGGGATGGTCACCCATCCATAACCCGACCTGACTGGCGTTGCTGAACATCGGATCGTTGCCGATCCGCTGTCGTCACTTAGCCACGGGCACCTCTTTAGCCACGGGCACCAGGCAAACTGCGTCAACAAATAAACATACAGGATAATTGATCATGCTCTGATGTAAAAGGGTTTTTATTTTCCCTGTTACTACCTCTTTTTGGTTTCATTATTTTTCTTTCATTTACAAGTTGAAACTCTTTAATACTGTTTGGCACTCCTGCATGTCTTGGATAGCCTGCATAGGATTTTCCAAGAAAGCACTAATGTTATGTGCAAGTAAACCTTTTTCATAAAGGTAACCTTTAATCATTTTATTTACTGAACAAAACAAATACAAGATAAAAAATCGTTGGTTTCACTTTATAACGGCTGATGTTTTTATTTTATTCCCTAGATCCACTTTTACGTACCAATGTGACCTGTTTGAGAGGCATGTCATTGAATTGCGGAAGAAAATAAATTAGATGAATAGGTCCTTTGAAATTCGTATTTTCCCTAACTCTTTCAGAGCTCTTTTTTAAATAATAAAGAATCAGTTAGTTTATAATACAGTGTAATGAAATTTTATCATGTTATGTACTTGAGTTTCTAAATAAAGGTGTAATCAAATTATTTAGTATTGCAATTTTAATAATATTTTTAACAATCTACTGGAGACTGATATATATCACGGTGTGATTCTTAAAAAGGCTGGCCTATTAAAACTATCTTGAATTACATATTTTCTGTTTGAGAAAGTCACATTATTTACAAAGTTAAATTTTATTTACGAATTTGTGGCTAACGTTGTTTTCTTTGCGAATTAAACAAAAGGGTTAAGTCAGGGCCGCATTGTGTTGCGCTATCTCGACCTATTTTGTTAGTTAGGCCCCACTTGGCCGCGTGTGCCTACCTGGGGGCCCACTCACGAATACACGAAGTTTCACTAATCTTTGGAAGGCTAAGAAGCTCACAAAAATCTATACTTACATTATAAAGAGGTAAGCGTTTGTGAGTTTGTGAGTTTGTATGTTTGGGACAGGTAATCTCCGAAACGACCAAACCGATTTCAAAAATTAACTGTTAAAAAGCTACATTATTCCTGATTTCTATAGACATTTTTTTGTTTTGAAATAATTCGTTTTCAGCCAGATCAATTAACACTTAATAAGTTATCCGGAAAAAAGCGCCACCGTAAATCTTTACATGCGTGCGCTGGCCCCACTGTTGATTATACATGCGTACTATATACATATGTACCTACTACAAAAATAAAGGTTTTTAGTAATAAGTCCATGAGAAAATCCGCGGCACAATATACCTATCTATCTTTTATAAATAAGTAGCTATAAGGTATGTTATGTGTTGAAAAATATTGTAAATAAAATTAGTAATAATATATTATTTTGAAAATTATTACTCCACAAGCATATCAATCCTTCTGATTAAAAATTATTTCATCATCAAGAGAATTTTACGGAGATAAATTTTGTCCTTTGCAACACATTAATTGGATTATTAGATTGAGATACAATATCGTGAAATTGAAAATAAACGCACGCAAAATTATTAAAGTATTGTAACCGGGACTAAACCGGGATTTTGTGAATAACAAGTATCGTAAGTCGGCAAAAATCCCTATGTCATAAAAATGAAGTTCACGCGGGCGAAGCCGCGGGCAGATAGTTAGTTTGAAATAAAGAGGTTTAATATATCTGATCTATATATCTTGAACAAAAATATGATAATTGGTATACCAAAAACACCAACATCAATTTCGAACTGGGTTTTTTTTACAGATACGTCAAATATCTACGCTCCTACGTGTACGGAATAACGAGAGTAGGCCCCTGGGCCCACTCACTAACGCACCAGGCACAATGGACACTTACTCGTGCTTTTAAAAGTAGAATAAGTAGGGTTTTAGTAAAAAAGTTTTTTTTTTTGCAAATTTGGAACGTACTATAATATAATAAGGAAGCCAAACGGATCCTGTTGTGTGTCGAGAACCTAAAGTGACAGCAACGCTTGTAAGGGCTGCTCAAATTTGAGTAATGTTACTGACGTTAGGGATAAAGCATGGCTTGGGTGTACTTTAGGACTGATGGATACCTAGGTCCTGTTGGTAATGTATGCTAATGGAAAGAATTTATAGATCCTGCTAGTTTCTTTTTTATATAATGGTTGTGAAAAAGTATTGCAACCAATTTTCATCTAGGGTCCTGAAAGTACGCAGTACTCGTGAATCCAATATAAGCTTCTTCGAAACGATCCCAAGGAAGACCAAAATAAGTCTTGTTCGACACTGTGACCTGTGTCAGGCAGGGCGCAAACTCCGGACAGTTTTGTGTCTTGTGTCAGATACAAGCTACCGAAGAATATTTGATTTCTATAGAACCAGTATGAAATCATCCACTTCCAGCGCATACGTCAACATTTTTTGTGTCCAGTTGCTTCCACTTAACACATACTCATGCATGACGATCATAAAGTGTTCTGTTTCGGTAACTGGAAACTGGTTTGCGCAGCACCTTAATGTGTACCGTAGGTAGGTTTACTTGTAGCACTTGGATAGGGCCTGTGAGGGCCCCAGGATATTTAAGCTGTTTTACCCATTACTGAAGCTCTAATACCAAAACCACTCATTTGGGCTCACTGAAAATCAGCGCCTGGGCCAAAAAGCCCAGTCTGAATGCTGAGTGAGGTCCTTTCATTTTTTGGGCATCGGGACGTCGCTGTCTGATGGTATTGTTTTGTCTTGTTGTTATTTTGTTCTGTTGTTTTATGCCTACCACCTACGTGTCTTTTTTTTCCTCAAATGTGACGATGTCCAAAAATTTAATAAACGTTTTCTATTTCTATTTCCAAATTACTTTTACTAATGTTACCCGATCGAACAAAAGCATAGTTTACTTGTATTTCAGCATATACGGGGCCCTTTCCCGAGTAACGAAGCGATCTGTAATATCGTGGTGAACAAACACATCTACACAATGCTTGTATTATAGATACACTCCCGCTAGGCTTATTGGTAATTATCGGCGCACTAACACACAATTACTAGCCATATTGAGGAAGATTGTCAGCCTATTGTATGCATTAGAAGCTGTGGTATTGATTAATAGCGCAATAAAGAGGAGAGGCTGACAGTGTTGCAGGAATTAAAGAAGAATAGTGACGTCACTGTTTTGGAAGGCGGAACGGAGGACCACACTCTTATTTTCTGTGCGTAGGCTTAACTACGGCTTAACTACTATAATTACTCTGAGGAAAATAAGCATTGGTGAATACTAATCAAAGTAATAATTGCTACTTGTTTTGATTGTTTTATTGTTCAGCAAAAAAAAAAAAAAATTAATTGCTTAAATGCTTTTGTGCATTCTTTGCACTTTCATTAAAATAGAAAAATATTTTACCTACCCAATGTAATGCATATGTTACTTTTTGCAGGTATGACCTTTTGAGGAAATTTTGGTAAGTAAGTGCGTTCATCATTTATGTTTTGCTCATCATTTCGCGTAAGATAACCAATTGGCTAATTTCACGGATAAAATGAATATTGTTCAATTAATTATTATTAAGTGTCGTTCTTTGATAAATGGGCTTCTGAGTGTTCCGTTCACCATGGCGGCAACAGTCACATGCCTCTAGCTACCTCGTTTGGGATGAGGTCGTGATGGTATCTATCTATGTATCAAAGTATTAACCGATACTAATATTTTAAGAATAACAAACCATTGGAAAAAATTGACGACCGACTTGGTGTAATGGTTAAGAAGTTGGCTACTACACCAGAGGTCGCGGGTTCGATCCCCGCACAGTACAAACATTTGTGTGCATGAACATGTCTGTTTTGTACTGGTCTGGGTGTCTCCTATGTATAATAAGTATGTATTTACAAAAGAAAATGTATTTAAGTATGTTTATCCGTTGTCTAGTATCCCATAACACAAGCTTTAATTAGCTTACTTTGGGGCTAGATGGCGCTGTGTGGAATAATGTCCAGGGATATTTATTTATTTGTTTATTTATAGTTGTTTCATACTTTTTGTCATTAGTTACATTACTCTGTTCATTAGATACATTTAATATATCTATACATATATCTTTACATTAAAACTACGTTTTAACTAATTTTTTACATCGTCTACTTAGGATACCTTCCTTACGGTAGATATAAATAGTCACCTGGTACGGTTATACTATACTTTACTCGATGTGATGCTAATTGAGCGAACAACGCCATGATGCAAGTTAATTAAAAGAGGTAGCTCCAACTTAATTAGAAGCTTAATTGAACGAGTTAAATTGAATGTGACAATGAACCAGGTATCCTAGCTCATTAAAGTGGATCATTTATTAAAAGGGAAGGAAGAGTCGTCACTATCATCATCTTAATGACTGAATGATGATGAAGATATAATTGAAAAATCATAACCCTCCTTCTGGCGCAGTCGGGTAAAAAAGCAAATTGTCTCTTACATATATTAGTTACCTACTACATCAGTTATTGAGAATGAAATATCTTTTTCTTATATTATCTTCTTGGTATTTAGTTTACTACGAGGGCACTGGCGTAGAGCATGCTCCTCTTATAAGCAAAGTACATACCTAAACATTATAATTCAATCGGCATGAACATCGCATTTTTTTGAAGGCCCTAAATAAATAACCTCAATTTTACCAAAAACATTACTAAGTGTAACATAAAAGCATAGCTTATTTTGTATATGATTAAAGAAAAAGGAAATAACGACATTTGTTTATAAGTTTCAATAAACAAATTCTTAAGACAAGGGTGGGCTTATTAGGAGGGGATGCGGAAAGCCTAGGTACTAAGGTACGATTCAAGACGATCTTAGAAAAGGTCAGGTCAAGAGTAGCTAAGTACTCATTCTTAACCGATGAGCATGTAGGAAGGGTCACGCAGGATGTAGGTTTTCTGTGAGGAAGGAAGCGTAGAATTAAATTATTATTCTTACATAGAATTCGTCAATAATAACTAACCTGGTTTTCTTTTTGTCAGCATATTAAAAGCGTTTGTGTAAATATTTCTGAAGTAAGTTGGCACGTCAAAAACTTCAGCTAGGTTTTTTTTGTTTTTTTTTTTCGTATTTTACATTTTAATAAACTTTAAATAAATAAATAATATATAGGTACGTGTAATTTATACAAAAAAATGACCTTACGATTGCAACATCGATCGTTTTGAACGAAGTAAATAAGGAGAAGAATTAAATCAGAATGTGGAACATTTATTTTCCTATGAAAGTGATCCATCCGAAATTTCCATATCGGTGCATATTGATAAAACTCAAAATGAATTCTACAATATTTTGTTTGGACTCGACCACTGAATGAAATCGGGCGATGGAAAATAATCCAAAATTCTCGGCGTCGAATATCCAGACAGGAAAATGATTGATAAGGTTTGTAATAAAAACGGTGTAAAGAACATTTATCCTAAGAAAAGGTGTAAGTTGGACGGATAAGTTATTTGTAAATATATCGGCAAGTTTCGGTTAAGGTGCGAAAATATCGGCTTAATAAGATGCCTAGGGATGTGAGTAATATTTTTTTTTATTTTTATTTACAAGTGTTTTGGTTGGCATGTGGTACCTGCATTTTAATCTAACCAAAATAATAAAGTTAATGTTGAATCATTGCAAACGCATAATTTGCAAATGTCGATGTCGATGCACCCGATGCGCCAAATTATATTGTTTTTTTTTTCAATTGTGTCTGCTATGACGACTGACGACGTGTTAAAATGTTGTAGCAACACTTTATTACGTAGTTTTAGTAATATTATTGATCATTGCACAATCAATTACCAGGTAATGTGTTTAAATGTATTTCTTCCTGATTTTTTAAAGATTTAAACAAAGATACAAATTATTTTTAGCATATTTAACCTGTATAATAACGCTATCTAAGCAAATTTTCTCAAGCGAGTAATTACCTAAATTCTTTAGTCAACCATCCTCAATTATACCTATTATCGCAGTTAGCGCTGAGTCTACGTTTTTCGGACTAGGTAAGAGCCTCAAGTGAGAACAAATGAATATTTTTCAAAGCTTATCTTTACCAACTGGGCACTGGCTGTGATTCATTCAAATCAATTGAGGAATTGAGAATTCCCATCACTGCATTGCTATCATGACGTCACAAATTGAAGTCACTTAGGAATGTAAGACATTTGTAACAGTGAAGGCAAACAGAAGTCCTGATGGTCCCCTTTAAAAACATACTCGTAAATCAATGTATGATGCTGCCTAATTACTAACATATTACCACATTCACTAACACAAGTTCTTTTAGGAAATAAAATCCTTGTAAGTTTGACGACCGACTTGGTGTAATGGTTAAGAAGTTGGCTACTACACCAGAGGTCGCGGGTTCGATCCCCGCACAGTACAAACATTTGTGTGCATGAACATGTCTGTTTGTACTGGTCTGGGTGTCTCCTATGTATAATAAGTATGTATTTACAAAAGAAAATGTATTTAAGTATGTTTATCCGTTGTCTAGTATCCCATAATACAAGCTTTAATAAGCTTACTTTGGTGCTAGATGGCGCTGTGTGGAATAATGTCCAGGGATATTTATTTATTTATTATTATTTATTATAAAATAGTTACAAACAAATGCTCAACAACGTTTTAAAATAAGACTTTACATAGTTTCTGTGTGGCTGCACCATTATATTACTATTTTTGCGAACTATAACAAGATGAGAGATACATGTATTTCTTTCTCTCGACTTAACCCTCCGTTAATCCTTCGATTGAACCAGAAAGGTCCGCGATTCGGCCATCCTAAACAAACCCAAATATGTAGTTGTCGTGCTGACAAGGTCCTATGTTACTTATAGATGACTACCCCAAAAAAGAGCTCTTTTGAGATGGAAATATCGAAAATATCGCTATGGTCGAAATATATTTGACGAATGCAAGTAAAATAAAGATAGGGTTTAATTGAGAGAGCTAGTACTAACCCAACCACTGGAAAAATTTTTGCATGTAAATTATCGAGAAGTGGCGACTAATCAGTGTTTTGTCGCCCACATAAAAATTCTGTGGCGCATTGGTTATTTTTAGTTGCTCAGTTTATAATTTCCCGTGAAATAAAGATTCAAGCCATCATAAAATAATCAAATTTAATTAGCAAAATCACCATCGATCGACACTATGCCGATAGTGAAGACGTCATCACAACATATCTCGGGATAATCGAGGTTCACCTGAAGCCCTGACTTATGTAAACAAATATTTTCATATCTGCGTTGATTGTAAATGAAACGTCGAAAAATAGTAGTATTTAAAATAATTTCACCTGCACCAGCAGCAATTTACTGATTTGAAGTTATAGGAATGGATACCTTAAATTAAGTCATCGCTGCAACAGCCACAGATCCAATTTAGGTAGCTTGATTAGTACAAATGGACAAAAATTAATCCGTTTTTTTATGGTTCGCACATAGGCGTTTACATCAACCTTTACAAAACCATTGCAAAATGGATCTCTTATGTCAACAGCATAAGGTGCCCCTGTGCAAAGGTTGATGTGAACGCCTCTGTACCTAAATGCCAAGTCATTGGTATATTATTTTTGGTCATTGTACTTTATTCTCAAGAAAAGCAATCTAGAATGCGGGCGAAACTGTCTCTTGTTCTCAAGCAAAGCCTGCTTGTGACCACTAAGACGCTTCAACTGCAATAGGCTTAATTCTTGCAAAGGAGGCTGTATACCCTCAGCTGTTATCTAGCGCAACCAGTGACAGTAGGCACCCTGGAACTGGGTCAACGCTTAGCTTTCAGGCCTCAATCCTTACGGACGGTACGGTTAATTGAAGTTATGGAGCTCCAGAGCAAACATGAAAAATGATGGCTGAAAATACTATTTGAAAACTATTCAATATGCACGTAATAATAGCAATGGTGCAAGTTTCACTGCACAGTGAAAACAACCTGTCTTTCAACTTGATAGATTTAAGGCAAGGATAGCCAGGATTTAGGGTTCCATCACTTTATCGCAATTTATTACAACTAATTTCATTTCCCACAAAACTGTTCGCAGATGTTTTTTTCACCAAGCAACAACTCATCGAATTGCAATACATCGCAAATTCATTTCCTCGAATAGTCTTTACCATAAAACTCATTTCATTGAATTTTATTTCCACATTTCGTTCATTTCATCGATGTTTTGTTACATCGATGCTTTGGTTCCCATAATTTGATTTCCACGAATGTTTTATTTTCCAAAATAGCTTTTTTTACTAAAGGAGAAACAAGGGTGTAGCACGGTTTCTCGCAGTGGCTTGCGTAGTGTCCCGGGGTCGATTCCCGGTCGGGTCAATTCAGGAAACATTTTTCCTAAATTTGGCCCGGGTCTGGGTGAAGACCCTGGTTTAATTACCAGTATGGTGCCTCGTAACACAAGGATATTAATAGTGGCAATTGTAGTGCAAAACATAGTTAATTGAATTCAAATTTATGTAACTTTGTATCAAGTTTATAATAAATGGCGGTTACATTGCGGTTCGTCTACCTCTACAATAGCTTTATAAATCCTAATACTTCGACGATATTATTTCAAAAGATTTCTTAGCTATTAGGCTTTTTAAAAAATGGGTAACTACACCCACTTTTTACCACTATCCTATTATATTTAGACCTTTAATATACTCGTACTTGCACGAGCAATTCCGCGGGGTGGTTGGGTTATATTAACTAGAATTCAAGCCTTTTGCTTCAGAAGATGTAGCCAGCAAGCATGTATGATTTTATCTATAAAATTATTCAGATATTTACGCTATTATGTTAGCCCTTAAATACTAATGGAGCCTTTGAACAGTAATAATGTCTTGTCAACGAATTTCCTACGTATTCTTTTTATTAGTTCAGATGTTTTATATTATATCACGCCTAAACAGAGATCAATTGAATACTATGTTGCACCTTTATTACGTTTGAGAATCATGTTGTGGAAAGTAAAAGCCAACATTTTAAAAATAACCAATTAAACCAGTCATTGGTCAAGTTTCTTTTTCGTTATAACATAATTTTACTAGTTGTCACGATAAGTTAGAGAAATTAATTTTGGTTTTTGGCTGTACCTATACTGTACTTACCTACACAAGCATAGAAATTGAAATCAAGCAACAAGTGTACAAAACCATCCGTAGAAATGTAGACAAATTATGCTCACTGTATCCTGAGGGATTTCCAAACTTTTGCAGAGTTTGGAAAACTGGGACAATCCAACTCGCGTTTGGAAAATTGTTAGCACCTTTCGTTTTGGATTATTTGACATTTAACTCCCATGTTTTCAGAAAAGTATACACTTCAAGTGAACTCAAAATAGAAGGATATAGCTACTTTACTAACAAAACCTCGAACGATCACACAATCCTTCCAGTGCAAAATAGTAATTTTCTAATAATTTGCTATGGCAAAAAATACGTGCGCGGCATGGAGAGTCTAGTTCTCTTTTCTATCTTTTTAATTAAAGCGTTCGCTGTGAGTCACTCAGAGGCTCACGACGCCACGACGGAGGTTTCATATAGCCTTCGAAAAGCAGAGTTTGACTAAGTAAGCGTATGGTTATCGAAAATAAAAGGACAGTAAGCCGACTTGTATCGCATCGGTGTAGGATAGTCGAGTCACGTTTGAGTGCTTAAACTGAGATTTGAGATTTGTTGAGATTGTGGTGCTTGAAAACATATTTTTATAAAATGGTATAAGAATAAGAATAAAAAAATGTTTATTTCCCTAGTTCGTGTGTCACATTATTTCCACATGGCGAGGGTGTTTTCAGCCTGCGGGTGTGTTATTGTGCTACTTACAGTCTACTTATATTTGTCTAAAAGATCTAAAAGCAATGATTTATCTCTAGAAATCTTCATTTTTAATTAGTCTTATGCAGGATGTAAATCAAAATTTGCCACATATTTTGTAGCTGGTTCCCCAAAAACTGTTACCGCACTTTATTTTGTAACCCGGTGTATGTGGAAGGCCGCAATAACGAAAAAGAAAATTCATCACAATCACAATTCAAGCCAAAATTGGTCCTAACATGGTATTCAAATAAGAGTGTTTCTTAGGTATGCCCAGATATAGCGAATGCGGAGTTCGCGAGACACTCGCAAGCAGCGTGCGCGCATCCCGTGTGCAGATAGCACGGTCGAGAGAATCGAAAAATAGGTATTTGTAAAATCTATTGCTGTCTTTTGCAAACTTCGAGACCCGCGCAGAGTGCGATTGAGAAAACTGCACGCAGGTGCAGTTTGCGTTTCATTTCGTTCTCTTTCATGCTGTAACCCTCAGTCGGCGCGCGAGCGACGCAGGAACGGGGGACGAACGAAAAATGTAAGCGCGCTGTTCGCGGTCGGCTTTCACAAATCGACTAGTCAATCGATTAGACAAGTAAATATTTATTGGAGCAGTGCTGACAGTGTCAGATGGGATGACATAATGACTTCTGACTTTGCGAGATATGATGCAGATGAGAGACGACAAGTGACGCATTTAAACTCATATTCAAAAATAGCAGAATGTCAAATCCGCTTTGAGGTGGAGTGAGGCTCTCTTCACGGGTTTTTAAATTCAAACAAACATTTAGTTCCAGTTAAATAAATATTTTGTCTATCGTGAAGTGTTTTTGATTAAGTGCTCAAATAGCGATCTACTGGTACTTATAAGTATGTATTTATGAATACTGAATACTGAAAAGACATCGCTTGTTCCCCATACATTGAATGCCGTGGAACGCACAGCAATGAGAAAATACTAGTTGTGTTCTGAATCATTCACAAATTCTCAGCAAGCATTTGCTGAAACACGGACAACTTTAGGATCCGTGTGGCCTACCACAGAATGTATTAGATTTTGATGTTAGACTTAATCGTAAACGATGTACACTTTTTGTTATGTTCTGATAGATAATATTATTAACCTCTATGTAAGAATTTAAGTGATACGAATCAAATGAACATAAAATACAATTATTTATTACAACTTCAAATCAAAAATCATTAATGCTCATTTTGTTATTACAGTGTTGGCAGATGGCACCTTTTTAATACATTTACTAATGAAATAACAACAAGCGTGCGTTACGAATTTAAGTTCTTATATGCTTGGGAGGAAACACAATTATAGCGCGATCTAAAGGAGTATAACTGTCATCACTTTTGACAAACCGTCCACCAATCATATCCACCACCAACCATGATGATCATATCATTGTGTAGAATTTACAGAACTTTTTATTTTTCGTTTCTAACCACAGAATGTCCGTTTACTATGAATTATTGCTAATAAAATGTAAAATAAATTGAAGAATTATAATGAAGGACATTCGTTTGTGCTTGCCATGGCCGATTTCGACGGTGTCCTTTGTTTTGTTACTGAATTTAAACAATGCGGTAATGTCCGGCAGAAGGCTCACCACTTACCACGTTGGATTCTAATAGACTCAGTGAAAAGTGGACCTCTGATTGCTCCGCTCACCATGACGGCAACAGTCAAATTGCTTCTAATTCTACCCCGTTTGGGAAAAGTCGTGAATAAATGTATGTAATGTTTCCCAAAATTGTGTCAACCTTGCCGTCATACACGTGCGGTTTGAAATACTGAGATCCCAATAGCGTGGTGCCCCTGTAATTGTTAACTTTACAATTAAAGAAAAAATAACGTTACCTGTGAAAAGGAGATAGCTTTAGGATTGATGGATTCCAAAGCTAGACACTTACTGCTCGAGGGTTAAAACATATTTGTTCATTTGTACTTAAATTATCATTCGTATGCTGTATCGCCTTATCCCGCTCCTTGGAAAGCACCCTTGAATATCAAGACAGTAAATAAAAGCGGACTGCCAATCTTTATGTAGCTCTTACGAGGCCGAAATTATTTGACGCACTTGAAATCACTTTAGACATTGATCCTCGTTATTAGCTGCTCCCCAAATTCTTCTCCTTGTTTTTACAGTACTTACAATATTGTCTGTTTATTGATGTTTTTGAAATTGCGTTAATGGACTGAGATTGTAGCTTGACACTGATTAAAAAATAAGTAAGGTCTAAGTTCATTATTCTTGTGCAAATTTGAAGTGCCTAGGTTCAAAATTGTTCTGAAGAAACGATTGCCCAAGGACAGACGACAATAAACGGACAAAAATAAATTTTAAAAATTAAATTAAAAAATAGTTGCAATGAAAGGTTTGCGATTATTGTTACAATTTACGGTACGTGAAAAATTTTGCACAAACAAGTATATGCAGTAAAAAACTATTAAAAACGTTTATTCACACTAGATACTCCATTTACTGCAGCTCCTCAGTTTCAAAAAACTTCCCTTACCATATCAAGTAGTATTGGGATCCTTGGCGTTGACATATCTAGTGACGTACAGTTTCGGAGTCATTTGGAACAAAAGGCGAAGTTGGCATCCAAAAAGCTCGGTGTGCTAAACAGGGCGAAACAGTACTTCACTTCTAGGCAAAGACTGCTGCTGTATAAAGCGCAAGTCAGGCCACACGTGGAGTACTGCTGTCACCTTTGGGCAGGAGCGCCTGGATATCAACTCAGTCCTTTTGACTCGGTCCAGGGGCGTGCGATCCGGATTGTCGACGATCCCAAACTGACAAGGGGTTTAGAGCCGTTAAGCCTGAGGAGAGACTTCGCCTCCTTATGCGTGTTCTACCGCTTGTACAACGGGTTTTGTTCTGAAGAACTGTTTGATATGATGCCCACGGCTACTTTTCATCACCGCACCGCTCGCCACCGACAGGGCATTCATCCTCACACTCTGAATCCGCAATGGTCTCGTACAACTCGGTTTCAGAGATGTTTCCTTCCGAGGACGCTAAATTGTGGAATGAACTCCCTGCCGAGGTTTTCCCGATGAGTTATAGTATGGAGTTCTTCAAGAGGGGTTTGAAAAGGTTTTTACAGGGTCGACAACGCGCGAGTGATACCCCTGGTGTTGCACGCGTCCATAGGCCGCGATAACCACTTACCATCAGGCGGTCCGCGTGCTTGATTGTCACCGACGTAGTATAAAAAAAAAAATATTTTTAATATTGATAGAAATAATTTGACGACGTAAATGACGCGCTCATAAAGGTACTACGATGGTTTACAGACAATAATCTAAAGCTCAATGCAAGAAAGACTAAATGCATTAATTTTAAATTGCCTAGTGATAAAGATAACCAAATTGATTTAAAAAAAGATAATAATGCTATGGAGTTAGTAGACTCCACTGTTTTTCTTGGAGGTACAATAGAATCAAAATTGCAATGGAACCCTCATATAAATGCCCTTTCGGGCAATCTTAGTTCGGCAGTATTCGCTGTCAGTAAATCAAGGTTATTAGCAGATGTTGACACTGCTCGTTCTGTTTATTTCAGCTATTTCCACAGTGTAATGTCTTACGGCATTGTACTTTGGGGTTAGGCGGCGGATATACAAACCATCTTTATCCTGCAAAAGCGAGCGATCAGATTTATCTATAAGCTTCGTGCACGGGCCTCACTCAGAGAGCTTTTTAAGGAAATTGTGATTCTTACAGTGGCTTCCCAATTTATTTACAACTGTGTTGTCTTGGTCAAAAAGAATATCAGTCTTTTTACAAAACACTGCGATATACACGCCAAAAATACTAGGAATAAGGATAAAATTGCGCTTCCATTGTTTAGATTACAAAAAGTTTTGGGATCCTTTATGGGCCAAGGTGTACACTACTACAACAAAGTTCCTCAGGCAATTTGTATGTTACCGCTGCTCAGATTCAAAAACCACTTAAATCTGTTTCATTAAGAAAGGGGTATTATACTACCAATGATTACCTTTTAGATAAAAAAAGCCTGGGATTAAAACTCTCTGCTCAGTGCGGGATCAGTTACCTCTTGTAATACTTATTAATTAAATACCGGACTTAAGTGTATTAATGACTAACATTTTTTATCTTTGGAATTGTATAAATGACTTGCTACAGCCTATTGTTTTATATTCTGTAGCTTTGTTGTACTTGTTAGGTTGTTCTGTCTAATAATGTTAGGATTTAAGCAGTTTTTTTTTCTCAACAAACAATTGTACTCTACTAACTCGCATTGTAAAACCACAACAAGTTTAAAAGACTGCCTACTGACTTTCTCGCCGGGTTTTCTCAGTAAGAATCAACTCCTCCGACGCGGTGGTGGTAGAGTTGCATTATGTTTGTATACTGTTTATTTATATATTAATATTTTTATAGTATTTATGTCTATTACTTAGTAAATTTTTCGACTATTTAAAAGTACTGATTAAGTCTATTTAAATAAAGATATTTGAGTTTGAAATTTTTTTTAAGTTTCAGGCAAAACCTGATGCTTAATTAAGCATGCGCTACTTGGTTAAAATTTAACTTATGCCATTTTTACTTTCACGACACAAATAAATTAATTGCATTCATAAAGACAATATTTATTTTACAACTTTTAATGTCCAAGGGACGGCACCAGACCGCGCGGGAGGTCACCTACACTATGCACCGATCAGATCAAGTCCATTGTGGACGAGTCCATTGACGAGTGCAGTAGGATGACGTCAAGCCGAGAGCGATGGCGAGGCATCATGTGGCGTGTTCTATCTGCCCCCTCCACTTCCACCACAACATGACGACCACGACCGCTTTGTATCGATGAAGAAGAGAAGTGTATGAGACTAGACTGAGCATCAAAATCTGCACTAATTCGATTTTCTCAGTAGGCAGACGATATTTTAATTTCAAAATTGAAATTTGTCGCCTAACTAAGTGTTCGGACATGAGAGAAATACGAATTGTGAGATAAATCCGTTTTAATTGAACCCAAACACAATCACCTGGCGTTCCCGCCCTTAATCCCTGGGGGAGAAAATAATGCGGCGGTTTGTTTCAGGAATTAATTTTGTTAAGACCTACTTTGGGAGAAATTTGATCATCAACCGGTCTCGCGTAGGTACTTGAGATATGAGATGTCTGGAACTATAAAGAAATACTATCTTTTATGTCTTGAGGCGTCTGCGATTTAAGCTCTACGGTTTGGAACCCCTATGGTCCCCACTTCTCAGTTTGAATTAGGCCATAACCATCTTTGTGTTGTTCAGTTTGGGACTAACTTTCCGGTGATGAACGACACCGATAAAAACCTAATTAACCCGGTTAACGACGGAAGACTCACGACCTACCACGTTGGGTTCTAATAAGCTTCGTGGAATTCTGAGTGTTGAACGGAACACTCATATACCCATGATGGCAAAAATCGAGTGGCCTCCCACTACCCCGTTTGGAATATAGTCGTGATGGCGCGTAAGTATGGATCATGCTGAAAACAATCCTTTGCTTTCTAAAGGTCTTTAGTGAACATGTTGGTGATGTCAATGATTTTTTGTAACGACTAAAATTACTTGTGAAATATATTTTACTTTGTCAATGAATGAAATAAGTTAAATTTCCGAACATGAAAACTTGTATCATCCAATTTTGTTACCACTGTTTACTGATTAAACAACTTTATTTGCTGATGTTGCAAATACTCCCGAGCTCAAAACAAATTGTTTCGTTTACAAAACTTGATTCGAAATATTTTAACTTTGTTACGAAATATTTATCTGTATTGGGTATCTTTCTAAGAAGTAAATAGCAAAGTTAGTTCTCGATTGCTTGTTCTTTGTTGTTTGTTTGCTTCAAATACCTAATGGATGTGCTTTGTTCAAGTTTTTGTTACTGCAATACCCACTAATAGTACTAATTGTTTTAGAGTCAGAATCGCCAATTTTGTTTAGTAACAATTTCACTACCTCGAGTTTTCAACTGCAAAACTTATTTTATCTCAAACCAACCAGTTTGGAACCCTGTCATAAATTGCAACTGAAAATGCTGCGCCAATGTAGATTGAACGAACCTTAATCTAAAAACTCACGTTCCGTCAATTGTATTTAAACTCACCGTAGCAGGTGAAGAGGAGCGGACTTTTTTAAGATTTGAACGGTGCCTTTCAACATGATTTTAGCTGCAAAAAGTGAGTGTGTGCTTAAACTAAGGAACGGTCTGCTTCTGCACGTGCATTGTTCATTTATATGTTTATTCAGCACATACAATACAAAATTATATAGATTACAATAAAATTGCAATAAATGCAGATGGGTATAAATTGTAGTCAAAATGTGTATGTTTATCAAAACATACGCCAGTATAAAACATAAGCCAGTATGAAACATACATAGTGTTTAAAGTGTTATTCTGTATGTATACCTGATTAAAAAAAACAATATTAATTTTCAGTATTTTTTTAAGATTGGAAGAAAATCTTATATTACATTTGTGACACCTCGTTAGGATTATAGTGAGAAACATGAATAGTCCCCCCATTTTATAAGAACTTGCATGTTATATGTGAACTGAAAAAAGGTTTAACTTCGTCTTTCACAATTTACATTATTTAAAAACGAAATGTGGTGATAGGATAAGATTAGATAAATATACTTTATTGTACAACTACAAAGAAAATAATTACAACAGTGCTTAAAAACGAACAAAAACTTAGTCTAGTACAATTTAGCCTGCCTTATCGCTAGGAAGCGATCTCTTCCAGACACCCCACGTGTAAGGAATTTACTAACAAAGTAAAAGAAATTAAAACATATTGTATGAGTACTCCTTTATACAGGTCGTGAATTTATAATGGATAATAATAATATAATATAAACAAATATAAATACGTGTTAGAGATGAATATGAACATACACAAAAAATAGTAATAATAAAAATGTAAAATGGTTATGGTATGGTATGTGAAATGGTAAACATTAATTAATTCATGTATTTATTTATTTATTCAAAATCCTTAACATCTATCCTTACAGGCAAAACCTAATGCGATAGTGTGGCTATTTACATGGTACCTTATTGACTAATTTCCTAATTAACATAACATGCTATATGTATATAACACTACTCTTGCGAGTTCACTAAGATTGCTTGAAAATACATCAATCCGCTCGTGAACTTTGTTCACTAAAATTATTTATTATTATTTCTATTGTAATGTTAGAGAGAGAAAGTCGCCTTTGCGTACAACGCTTGTTTGGGGAAACTTGCGTGTGACCTTGACTCTGTGCTAAACGGATGCCTTTTCTTTCAGTGCCTAATACCAAAAATAGTATACCTAATAACTGTAGCATTTGGTACTAATATATTTTCTTTTCTTTCACCTTTTTAGTCTCGGTTTTATTTTTCTTATATAACTGAAACAGTCAGATACCACTATGTCAAGGTCGTAAACAGGTTAAGCGACGACTCGCGTCAGATGGAAAACATCATTTGGGCCGAAATGTGCGAACATCCACTAAATTGGGCGTCGTTGGCACTAAGCTTCGCGGGATCGTTTAGCGGAGACCACGCGATTATTGCGTCGAGTACTGTTCAGAATATGACAATACACGTGACGTTTACCGTGTTATTACATTTAAAAGTGTTTTGCGTTTTGGAAATGGGTCTAAAATATACAGATACGGAGAAATTTAAAATCGAATAACGTTTATTTGGAACTCAATAAAATAAACAAACAATGAACTAAACCAAGGACGGTCAAATAAAAATAATAGACTAACATTACGGTAATTATTTTAAGTGCCAAATAGGCCTTTGCTCAGCAGTGTCGCTGCTGAACGCCATGATGCTGGTTTCTTGCGAAGAAACTTAATGTTGAATAATACAGCCACTATCTACAACATGCATAAGTAAAATAACAAAAATAATATAAATATAAAATAAATCAAATTGAGATATAACTAATACAATTATTATAATTTCCTACTACTCTTCCCTTCGACGATCCAATAAATACCTCTTGTATACCAAATTTGAAAAGACTGAACTTTCCAATTATAGGCTACGCGTGTCTATATTTATGTTTGCTCCAGTACCTACGTTAGAAATAGGTAACAAGGGCTAATAGTAGGGGAGACCGACGGGTTTTGATACAGAGGTGAGTTGAAACAACGTCATTTTCGCGGCATTTATAGCCGTTAGCGAGCTGACAACTACGCTGTTTTATCGCGCCTTAGCCCCCGCGGGCCCTTCAGTATCTGCCAGTCGCTCGTAGCACGTGATTCCGGTGTTCTAGAACCCATGTGAAAAAAAACGCAAAATCTAAGTTTAAGTGGGTTTTTTTGGTATCTCATAAGTTTATAAGGTGTCGGCGCTTTAGCTTGTATTATGTACGTTTTGAAAGCTCATTTATTAAGGATTGAAATAATAGGAGTTTTGCAAGTCACTCCTTTGTGGTTTGTTTTTGGTTTATAATTGTTTAACAAATGGCATGATTTCGGCCACTGAGTCGGCCTCGTTTCTTTTTTTATGACTGATTTGCTTGTTAAATTAACTGAGTTACTGATATACCTATGCAGACACTTGAAAATAGTCCTGAAGAAGAAGTTCCTAATTTATAACTTATCGTGTCGACGCCTGGCACTTCTCTGATACTGTTACTTGAACCTACACCTTCCAAGGCTCGTGATGCTCTGCTCTCACCTGAAACATTCTAACCTAGACAGTTGCAGACAATTAATAAACATAAGCTGACGCTGACGGTGCGTCCTGGAGAGCAAGTTTCTAATGATAAATTATCTGAGCCTACACCTGGCATTTTCGCGATGCTGATACCTAAACCTACATTTTCTGTTTCTTGTGATACTCCGTTCTCATCTGAACTTTGCCAATAAAAAGCAAACTGACTAACTGAGTCCTCTTTAAATATAGTTACTGAAAAATGTATCTAATGTCTGCAATGCAAACTTTCGTCTCATGAAGATTGCACTGGACGACGAGTTGTCATAATTGTTTATCTGATTAAAATATTGTTCTCCTGTTTGCAGCTCACATATTTTTAATTCGATTTTTGTGAAAATCTAAGATTAGCTAATTAATCTAAGACTTATTAAAATGAGAAATTTAGGCTAATTGCTTTATCATTGAATATTAATCAGAGTACTGAATTATAACATCACATTATTTCTCTAATATTTTATATGTTCATTGTTAATTTTTATTTTTAAATGAAACCCTTTTGATCACATAATTGCTATATATTTTCAGCCAAAATTCTCTAAAATTAACGACTGCTTCAACTCCCCGAGACCCTCGTTTCATATCACCTCGGTATTAGGGGAGTTGAAACAGTATGACTTTGACTTGCCATTATCAAGTGATTTTTTCACACTTACGCTCTTTTCGTTATACATACCTTTAAGTCAAAGAAATGAGCTATCGATTGGTAGTAATTTCGTACAAATATATCGAATAGTTTTTTGTGTACGCCAAATAATGTGTTTATTGTTTCAACTCCCCTCGGTCTCCCCTTGAGATGCCTATAGATTACTAATTTTTTTTCTTTGTCCGCGTAAACCCGTTTTTGCCACACCGTTTAGGGTAATATTTTTGCGACAAAAGGTAGCCCTTCCCCAAGGAACCTCTTCGGTTTGGATTTGTTTAACGAAATAAACAGAGTTAATTTCGCATTTTATTAAGCTATGTAATTAATATAGATTGAAATGTAAGGATTGTTATTTAAAACCATTTTTTTATACAAACCAAAACTTCCAAAGGTCAGTCAAACTGCTAAGCTGTCAATTAGATATTTAAACTTCAAAAAATCGAACACAACCGAAATTATTATGCCCCTCTCTTTAAACGTTTATAGTTATAAAATAATAAACTAATATGGAATCCTAAAAACAACTGCGTTGACGTTTGCATGGAATTTCGGTTCAGCGCCCCTGATGATTAAACATGGAACCAAAACGGCATACAAACTGAACGCAACGATCGCCATTTACGTGATGGAAACTCCTGATGGATAGATAGATATACTATATAAAATGCAAGAGTTTACTATACAATGGACATTCGAAGAGTCGCAATGTTAATTGGTTTTCTACACTCTGATTAATTATTCTAGGATAATTTCTAGGTAAGATTAATTAAAACCCGTGCTCTGTTGTACTCTCAGCATAATGAACCATCTGGTCTGCAAACATGTCAGCCGACTATTAGTGTACAAACAAACGCACAAACGTTCTTCAAACAAATCGAGAGGTGATTTGCATCAGGATTCGATTTAGTGCCGAGAAATGTTTGCATGTGTAATGATTCCATCAATGCACCCATCAATTGATGACCAAAAAAACAACCAACTTTGAACTGTTCGTAATACAAATTTCATTAAAATATGCAGTAACTAATTAGACGATTATTGAACAAAAAAATAATAATCTACAAAACATTTTTCACTAGCGTTCGCCCCTTCGATTTCTTTTTTTTGATAACATACAAACCTTGTTCTTACAATTTACGAAAAAGACAAAAAGAAAAGGTGCAGTCGTTCAGTATTTATGTGCGTAGATACGAGTACATTTCCAGGATTCATTTGTATTATTATAGATTTCTAACTTTACTCAGATACATTTTTTATATTTGTGCGCTAACAGTCCATACCTATCTGTAGGTTTGAAACGTGATTTCCTTTGGAACGAAACGAGCTATGAACCTTTCCATGACATGCTCAAGATTTCGCTACGAATTCAGTAACTAGAGTAATCGAAGTAGCTCAGCAGATAGAATATTTTAAGTAGCAATAAATGTCAATTAATACTGAGCAGTCCTTACATTTCTATTGACATGTGACAGGGCAGCATCAATTTGAGGTGTTCTCAACTTTTGATTAGCGTTTGTGGATACGGGGGGGGTCATAATTATCAGTAAATGCTGTTAGAAATGAGGAAGGTAGAAAAAACAACAATATCAAGAAAAAATAAAATAATATTTATCTCAGATTGAAAGAATGGTAGATTTAGATTTCGGTGGATGTCGGATAGTATCGTATTCTAGCTGAAACTGAAATAGGAATGACTCTTTTGCAGTGAACGTCATCTAATAAACTTTCTTTATAAAACAACGTCGATCAATAAAAGCTTAGGGAAACATGGGCATCTTGAAATATAGTCAAGTAACTACAGATAGAGAAAATTCAGCACAGTCCATTTAAAAATGAATACTGTTTTATTGTGAAATAAAATGGCAAACCCGCTGAGACTTGGACACAGTTAACTTAAGAGATCTGTCCGATGGCTGTCTGGAAATAATGGAGCACGATTCTTATTAAGTGGTTTTACCCCACTACTACCTAGTAGAGAACAGACGTTTTTGTACATTCGAACTTACCAATTGCTTCTGGATTACGAAATGTGTCTTATACTTAGGTTCCATTTAGAAAATTGAAAAACATTTATTAACTTTAAGGACATCGTTACATTTATAAAGTAAACACAAAAGAAGCAGGCATTAACAACAAAACATATAACAGGAAAAAAAGACCATACCATCAGACAGCGGTGTCCCGATGCCCAAAAAGATGACGCACGGACATTTGCGGCGGACATACGTGTGTGCATATACATTTAAGTATCATAAATACTGTGGTATAGATAAAAATAAATTTACAGCGTTTGCTTACAAAACGTTCCTGATGTTGGTAGCTTAGTGGTAAGAGCGGCCGTTAGGTTAGTAAAACACTCGTGTTCGACTCTTTTACAGACACATCCCGACAGCGGTAACTATTGCCGGGCTCGGCGCTTTAAAGTTAGCAAAAATAGTCTTAATTTTTTATGGTTTATTTGTATACATATTTTCTGTGGATGTTTATCGTCTTACATAAACATTATCCTCGCGCTTATGCTTACAGCGGATTTATAATTGTGTCTGGATAAGTTTGGCCCCTCAGATTGGTCTGAGAAGCTTAGCCCACGCGGTCCTCGTTCATGTGTCAATAGGTGAATTATAGCCCTATAGCCCTAGATGAACTTCTTTGAACTTTGATTGAACTTTGACGACACGATTGGCGTAGTGTAGCACGGTTTCTCGCCTCGTTTTCCGTAGTGCCCTCGGTGTTCCGTAGTGGTTCGATTCCCGGTCGGGTCAATTCAGGATACGATCTTTTCTGAATTGACTCGGGTCTGGGTGTGCTGGGAGACGCCCCTGGCTTATTTCCTTATGTTGTACCTCGTAACACAGGGATATTAATCCTATCTTCGAGACCATTACAACAGGTGTGTTGTCTGGCGCATATTTATTAACTTCACTTCAGACTTGCTGACATAGCCGAATACTTTATTAGTACAGTAGCTAATTCTTCAAGCTGCGAAACGCATCTATTTGCATCAGCGCAGTTAGCTGACGCCTGGGATTCTATTAAAGCAAACGTCCGTGTTGCATCACACGCAATTTCGTTGCGGAAATGACGTCATCACGTTACGTGCTGTAGCACTTTCACGGGCTAAGCAAATCTGGGTAAGCTCTATTCAGTTTTTCCGGAGAGCATCGTGGCCCAGGGTTGCAATGTAGCTCGGATCCCGTGTTATCCCGAGTTCAAGACTAGCCAGAGCCATATTTTTGTTCATTACAGTTGCAGCTTACAGCTCATGTCCTGGTAATGGTAACACACCTTTAAAAACAAAGGCAACATGGGAGGCGATGAATATCTCGCCAGCGTGCATCGCGTTGGTATTACGCTTGTATCAGCCAAATTACCTCTGACCTCCTGTCTATGGGTGTCGGACGACCTGATAAGGTCGTAGAATTCCGGTAGCCATAAGCTGCCTGGAACCTGTCACTTTGGTAATCCATGGGCGAGGCCTATGTTCAGCAGTGGACGTAGATTTTCCTACAATTTAAATGATCAAGTAGTTATGTCTTTTTATTAACCTTATAATAAAAAATACAAATCTAGTATGTTGAGCGTTGGTTTTACGGTACCTCAATTTATTTCCGATGGATTCTTTTGCGTCTCTCTAGAATCTCTAGATCGATCAAGTTCGTTTCGTTCTGACACTATAACCATTGAATGAATGAATGAGCTCAGTTTAATAACTAGCTGAGGAATCGAGGTCATTTGACGATCTCAGTGGTGCCATAGAATTCCGAAATCAGTCTCGATTGGGCCAATTTAGTGTGAAAGATCGTGTTTCTAGATTGATTCCAATGAAATTTGATATTCTTTTGTATACAGGATGGCATAGTACGAAAGCTGAAAATTCTAAGAGTTTTCAACGTCCAAAAAATAAAACTATTTACAATATTCTTGCCTATAGAGCCGTAGGTCGTAGGTTCGATCCTCACCCATGACAAACATTCATGTGACGAACTTTGCGTTCGTTGTCTGTCTAGGTGTTATTATATATATAATTTTAACGGCTCGCGTACACCTAATCCGTTATCGGCCGAACTATGCTCCCGTCAACGGCCAAAGTCAGCCGATCAAAACTTTGCAGTAGTTCTGTCCGCCATTGGTTCACAAAATCGGTTTTAGTGTACGCGCACCGTTCATTCGCATAGTCGTATGTTTGATTTGATCGACCGAGCATAGTTCGGCCGATAACGGATTTGGTGTGTGTACGTGAGCCGTAAGTATGATAATCATTCTCTGTCACCCATAGTACCTACAAGCTCCGCTTGGTTGAAGTATGATTGTATATTCTTTCTTCATTTTTTGGAAATTCATAAATTAAAGTAATAGATAAGAGTTAGTGTATGAAGGGGTTTTGATGTGATAAATTCAGATTGGCTTCAAGGAATGGAGCTTAACGTGTATTCTTACCTTACTAAACAAATAAGCTTGGGGAATTACAATACGCATTATTTGAATAGGCCAATAAAACAGCCCTGTATTGAGCCAATCGGCTTCTAAGAATTAATGCAGTAATGTCAACAAACCAAATAGCGGTTAAAAACGAAGTTAGAAAATAGCTGCCTATTTCAGTTTTATTTATCGATGTTCCACGCAACTTTTCCTACTTCAACCAGGGAGCCAGGGTTGATTGATTCTGCTTGTAGTTCGCGAGGCATTCCACTTATAAATCGCATACGATGCAATAGCGACGTGGAAGTAATCTCGACGCTGCACTCTGGAGCGACGGAGCGAAATTAATTTAACCGAGTAGTTCCCCGGCTATTTCAAAACATATTTACAATTCAAAGATGGCGATGACAAGTAAGTACATATATTATTATACGTTGCGTTTTCATGGAAACTAAGCGTGCCACTTTTTGTACACTTGTTGTGACGTCACGATAGCGTTTGTTAGGATGAGATGTACTTTATCATTACTTTAATAAACTCATAAAAAGAGTAAAAATAGTAAATCAACTTGATTACGACATCTGTTGATCCAGGTTTAAAAAGGTATATTTCGAGTCTTATGTGTAGTTATAATAACTTAATTGGAAATCTTATAGCAGAGACCCTATAAATAGGAGGTGATTAGGACTGACTTGTTTGGTGCAATGGCAGCGATCCTGCCTTTAGCGCCGGAGTACATGGGTTCGATCCCCACCCATGACAAACATTCATATGACGAACGTTTGTGTCTGTTGTGTTTGGGTGTCTATCTATTCAAGTATGTTTTTAGAAATATTATTCAAGTGTATCAGTACCCATAGTACAAGCTCTGCTTAGTTTAGGGGTCAGATGATTTTGGTTTTGGTGTTCCAGATATTTATTTGATTATATGTATTTATTTTAAGATGCTCCCTCACCTGTAGCATTTTCCTGTAATGTATCGTTACAAATTCAAGCATTACGTTGGTGAGGGAAAAGCAGCGAGCATTACAGTGCGCAACTTGATGACACTGTGTAATATTTGATACAACTTCCCTGAAGTTTTGGAAGGCAGTATTCTAAAGTAATGATCAAAATCGAATCTGAAATGTACATTAAGGTCGAATGTTCGTCATGTCAGGGAGGCAGTTCTGTAATGTATTGCTCAAGATCGAATCTGAAACGTAACATTACAGGAAAACGCTACAGGTAGGACCATTTTTAAAACTTTTTTGTTATTGAGTCTTGTTCTTGATATATTTTTTAATTCATTTACTTATCCTCTGTTATAATATATTTATAACTTAGTTATGGTATCCGTAGTATACCAGCGTCGTGGTGCTGCGTCACGCACGACATGTGCTGAGGAGAACTTTTTTGGGACTATTGTATTATGTAGATGTAAACTTAGATAAGTTCCTTTTGTGTATGTTTTACTGGCAAGGTGTATAATCCATATTATGTATACAATGTATACATATTACAATGCCTAAAACGTTTAGGTACTGTATGAAATATGATTCATTTTACACTTTGCCTAGGTATTATATACAATGCCGGATGCCAGCTGGCAATGTGTGTAGAAGGGCCTTTGGCATACATTTTGGTTGTGAAAAAATTAAATCGATTCGTATGATTTTATTTTCCAAAAATATCTTTAGTTATAATATCAAAGAAAATGAGGCCAGTTCGTTTCTGGCCTGTCGTTTCTGTACTTATATCTACCGAACACGCTAATCGCTTCGCTCTTCGCAATCTAATAATCGCAATCCACGTAATACAGAGCGTAACACTTGCTCTTCAGAAGATTTTCTGTATGTAAAAATGAACAAAACTAATTACCAAGCAATGCATTTCATCAAAAGTTATTTAGGCTTGTTTGAGTTTGAGCTTCTCAACAAAACTTGATAATTAAAGGGAAAATCTATTCATTTCACACATTGTCGGCTTCACATCAGGCATTGTATACATTGCCTAGGCAAAGTATGCAATGGATAATCATATTCGGAATATTTCATACATTGCCTAAACGCACCCGGCATTGTATACATTGCCTGGGCATTGTATACAATACCTGAATTATACACTTTGCCGGTAATAAATAAATATAAATATATCTGGGACAATTCACACCAAGATCATCTGACCCCAAACTAAGCAGAGCTTGTAATATGGGCGTCAGAGACTGATAAACATACTTAAATATTTCTAAATGCATACTTAAATAGATAACAACACCAGGGTGATGTTATTATCTATTATTTAATTTGGTGACTTAAACAAGTACCAAATTAACTTTCATTACATAATTAATTAATTCAATAAAAGTAAGCAAAATAACATCAATTCAACGCTGTAGATAGAATGTCACAAGTTAAGGCTCATGATTAAGCGCTACATGCATAACTTCCAGACGAAGAATGTTGTTAATATGGCACACTGTTGTGTTTTGGTAGCACGTAATAAATCTGTCAAATGTCGCTTCCCTTATCGCACAGACACAAATTATCTCGCTGAGAGTCGTAGTGTCTGAGTTGTTATAACACTAAATTATTATTACAAAGCAGATGTTTCATGAATGGCAACATTATATTTTAATTTTATTTTACTAAATAGTCAAATAACTGTGCAAACCAACAACATAATCATATCCCCACTGTGGACGTCTGATTTAAAAAAACTCCTTATACATCGGTATAAGATAAACATCGGTTTACCTTCTCCTTAATTTTTTAGCAGATGCTAGTTTATTAAGAACGTAACTGGAATTTGTAAGCTGATTACGCATTTAATTTTAATCATACTTAACTCCGTTGTAAACTACAGTTGTTCACGGAAGGTTGCTTGAGGTTGTTTTAATTAGGTACCATACTTTCAGGTTTCAAATTGTTCACCAAAACACAACTAAAAATAATGAAATTGTGTACCAAAGTTATTAAAAATATCGACCTTTTCTTGCGCATAGAGCTCTATTATTTTATGTGTTTCTATTTTTTTCATATTCATTTCGAAAACTTCTAGCAACAATGATAGGAACAAGCTACCACTTTATCCTCAAAAAGCTGGCAACACGGAAGAGTTTTCTTGGTCTTTTTAGACTTGCACTCTAGAAAGAGGATAACTTTAATCAAAAACGACGCCGCTCTGGATAATCGATCAGTTTATTGTATTCAAAAGGTAAGTAAAGGATCATGCCCATCAAAGTATGAAGCACGGTACAGAGTGGCATTAAAACCAAAGTCATTATTTTTAACGGTACATAAAATTACCCTCTACATTAGGCAGTTTTTATTTTTGGAATCAACACCCGGGTTTCGATGTTTTTAATAAAAACGTACTAACCTCAAAACAAAGAAAAATATACAAACCAAATCAAAAATCTGTCCCCATTGCGCCAGTTACTTCCACTTGCCATTAACAAGCATGTAAGCTACTGATCCGTTTTACAGGCATGTGTATCGCCGCCTAAAAGCAAAAGTCAAAAGATTAAAAATCTGTATTAAAGAACAATTTATTTGTTATTGTTACCGAGAAAATACCGATTTTAGTTCTCGATCTATGTACTTAATCACCATGGCAACATCTCCTAACAACCAAAATGAGATTCGGTGATGCAATTTAATATCTTTTTAATATTTTAAAGAAATTACTGGATCAAAAAATGAATTCCAAAGTGTACGATGGCTTAAAAAATAAGGAAAATAATTTTAACATAGTTTTTATCTTGAGGCCAGAGACAAACCTGTACCACAAATGGGCATTCTCCTTCATCTATCTATGTCCAGTTTGATATTTATTTGGACAGTATTTCTCCGGTACTTGGTGGACTTCGTGCCATGGGGCTTGACTTAATGTCCTAGGTCCCCGAGATGGGGTAGAGGGCGTCCACAGTATTTCTCCTTCCCGTTCGGTCTTGAACTTCGCGCCTGACTTCACTCCACGTCTTGCTGATCTTCTTTGCCTCTTCCGCTACTGTGCGGCGTCAAGTTTGTTTAGAACGACCACGTCAGCATTTTCCTTGGAGATTCCAATCCAAAGCCTGCTTGGGGATGTTATCGAGATCCCTTCGGAGAGCGTGGCCAATCCATTTACACTTACGGCGATTGATCAGCTGGTCGATCGGGGTTTCGGCGCATGTTATGCCAAGGGGCATAATCTATTAATAATTTGATATTTTTCTCAGAAAATAATGTTGAAACCAAGTCACAGACTCCTACTACAATAGGAAGGGTTTAATATGGTGTCATTAACGTAATGTGGGGAAGTACCTGACTAGTCTTGCTTCTAATGAGTATAATAACAGGATAATGTTCACATTATTAAACGTTACACGGGGAATTACACGTACTTAAACATGAAAAGTTGTATATTCATTTAGGGCCGGGGCTAAATACATTTTTCTCGTGAATAAAAAAAGTAGCAAGAGCATCAGTATGGTTCGCACTTTGAAATATGAATGTACTGAATTCAAACATATTATGGCGGTGTATGAATACTTTTACGGAGAAGCGATTTTACACGCGTTTGTTGGAAAAGAAACGCTCCAATTCAAGTCTTCGTAAATGAGGCCTAAGGTCTGACCTGCGAAAGACAACGGACAGATTGGACAGGAGGATTTCGAAAGAAACGACAGGAACAGGACGGAGGAAGGATATCTTCAACATAAGGATAAAAAGCGAATGTTGCGTCTGGTAGTCCAATGATGCAATGGCAGGACCATTGCATCATTGGAGGATTAAGGCATGTAATCATTTATTTAAGTTCGAGTTTATAGATGTTGTTGTAACCTTGTCGACAAATTACACTCGTTGCGAGCGTATATCGTTAAGATGTACTTATGAAACAATAAACCCTGATACAGACCTGCTGCGCGGGCTGTCAAGGTAATAAAATGCTTACGATCTGCACTAAACATCTTGTGTAAACTATTTCACATAGGAATTGAATTCTGTCCACGCATATGATCACCTGCAAAGGACAAGGATTTGAGCTACGATCTAAAAATTTGTACTACAACATTGATATTTCCACCATACCTCAACATAACCATATTTTAAATGCAAATTAACTCTGTCTATTGGTTACATTTTAACCCTTAAAACCTCGGAAAAGACATAGAGCTTCTTTTGGCGTGAAAATAAAAGCCTGCTGAAGGGGCTGAAGATACACACATCAAAAGTGTCTAGGGATCAAGCATTTTTATGCGGATTTCTTGAGATTGAGATGTGGCTTTGTAATAAATTTATGATTTTATACATTTATATGGATCCTTTTTGGTGCATTTCATAATTTGAAACAGGAACTGTCAATCAAATTCGAGTAAAAGATGAAAATCAGCTGTCAATATTTTCCCTATAAAAACATACAACGCATTGAAGACATTATTAGTGCTACTGTTTCCCTACTACTGATTAAAACCAACGTTATTATGGAGCGGCGACGTCATTTAAGCAGGGAAGATATGCTCAGAGCCGTGGGAATGATAGAAGCTGGTTCCCGGCAACGTACTGTGGCTTTAGCTCTGAATACAAGTCAGAGTGTTATCAGTCGACTTTGGACACGTTACCGAAGCACTGGTACCGTGGCTGAGTGCCATGGAGGACGGTATCGCTGCACCACACGGAGACAAGACCGATACATTCAAATCACAACTCGAAGAGCTCCAACAATAACCGCCATCATGTTAGCCGTGAGGCTTCATCACTCTTCAGGGAACTTAATTAGCGACCAAACAGTCAGAAACCGCTTGCATGAAGTGAACCTTCATTCTCGAAGACCGCTAAGGGTACCACCTATAGCAATGCACAATCGTAGGATTCGATATCAATGGGCTCTTGAACACAGAAATTGGGCAGAAGAACAATGGCGTTTCGTGTGCTTTTCTGATGAGTCTCGTTTTGGTATGAGACCGGATACAAGACGTATACGACACTGGAGAACCCCTGGACGCCAACAGCGATTAAAATCCTGCCAGGAAGTCCATCCTTATAGTGGTGGAACCATCATGGTATGGGCGGGTATTTGGATCGGCGGAAGAAATAAGTTGATTTGGATCAGAGACAACCTCAACGCTCAAATGTATGCTGAGACGATTGTATTAGACGTCATCGTTCCTCTACAAGTGCAAATCGGTCCCTTATTTCAGTTAATGCATGATAATGCACGACCGCACACCGCAAGAGTTGTAAGACAGACTCTCGCCGCAGCTAACATCAATGTCCTGCCCTGGCCTGCTCAGTCGCCAGACTTGAACCCGATTGAGCATGCATGGGATATGCTACAGAGAAGAGCTCTGCCGAATATGGAGGGTATCCAGTCGCAAGAAGACCTTTTTTTGTTGTTGCAACGAACATGGGCAGCCATTCCACAGCGTGATTTGGATGAACTCATTTTGAGCATGCCAAACCGATGTTCTTGTGTTGTTAGTGTTCGCGGTAGAAACACGGATTATTAATTGTTTAAGTTACCCAATAAAATTTAAAAGAAAACTGTTAATTCAGTCTTTTTTTCGAACTTTAATGTTAGTGGTTCAAATGTCAAAAATCCCTCTTATTAGGAAAATGGCAAATTTCTTTATTAATGCAAAGGTGACTTGGTTTATCGTTACTGTAGACAAACGAAAACACTTTATTTGATGAATCCTTAAAGAAAATTTTAATTAATATCAATCAGGAGAAAAGTTATTGCAAAAATATATGTTGATCCCTAGACACTTTTGATGTGTGTAGTTTAAACATGTTTTAGCGAGTCATTAATTAATAGGTTGGGGAAAAAATTTCTTCGCATTTTTCAAGAAAATTCAAAACATTTTTTTAATATAGTTTTATTACATTTAAACTAAAGTATGTAGGTGCCATTTTGTTCGATTACTTTTTGCTATCTTGTAGGTAGGGACATGATCCCATTGCTGCAAAATACCGCGACAAGTGATTTGGCAGTCCTCTCGTGATGTTAACCTGACACTGCCTAAAGAATTCTGAAGAGACCGAAACAGGTGGAAATCTGAAGGTGCAAGGTCAGGACTATACAGCGGATACATTAACACCTCCCAGCCAAATTCTCCTAATTTTTGCTGAGTGGCTTTATCATGATGAAAAACCACACCCTTTCTGTTGATTAATTCCGCCCGCTTTCTCTCACTTCTTGCTTTAATCTCATCAGTTGTTCGCAGTAGAGTTCAGAATCGATGGTCCTGCCTGGTGGTAACAGCTCATAATTAATTACCCCTTTCAATCTCACCACACACACAGCATGACCTTGTTGCGAGTTAACCCGGGGGAAACCCGGTCAGGAAAACAGTCTGTGAAGCCTGACCGGCCTTTGACCACAACCTTTTTCGCACGTTCTCGTCGTACGTGATCCACTTTTCATCACCAGTTATCACCTTTTTCAAAAATGGTTCGGTTTCATCACGTCGTAATAAAGAATCACAAATGAGTACACGGTTCATTAGGTTTTTTTCAGTGAGCTCGTGAGGTACTCAAATATCGAGCTTTTTTGTGTACCCAGTTTTTTTCAAATGCGCCAAAACTGTTTGTGGTCAATTCCCAGTTCTTCAGCTACGTCGTAACTACTGATATGCCGATCTTACTCCACTTTTTAAAAATGGCATCCATTTTATCCGTAATAGGGCGACCAGAGCGACGACATCTTTGACATAAATTTCCGGATCGAAAACGCATAAACCAAACTTGTGCTACTCTCACAGACACTGCCTGCCTTTAGACCTAGCCAAAAACATCGCAAATTTTTTTCGCGGCTTGCGTTACATTTTCACCTTTTTTGTAGTAAAATTTTAAAATGTATCGAATTTCTTTATTAGATTCACTCATCTTGACAGTGAGAAAAACATGTGAAAATCACACATTCGCCGAATTTGAATTTGAAGTTATCTTCTCTAAAATTTAAACTTTTAATGATACCAAAACCAGCTAGATACAAATAGTACCTATAGTCAAAGAGATTTTATTACAAGTTCATACATACTTTATGCGAAAAGACTTTTTCCCCAACCTAATATAATATCCACTCGTCTGTGGACGGGGTTTTGTGTTCGATCTTTGGTAGATGTTACTACGAGTAGGTACCTCTATATTCAAGTAAGTATTTAGTAATTAAAGAATGTTTGCGAGTTTTTTACATCTTCTTATTTTAGCGTCAGGTTGCCAATAGCCACATGTAAAAACTATCCTTGTTGACTTTGGAGTTCTGAATACAAAACTGGTTGATGTAAATTGATGCTCCCTTGAATAATAATTAATATTCCGTCTGCGTTTCTCTAAATAAACCCAAAGCCATTTGGTGTTCGATTCCAGACAGGAATACTATTATCCTTGGCTTAGTATATGGAATAAATAAACAGTATGCCTAGTAGGTATTAAAATTATGCGTAGGTATGTTTATGCTTGAAGTGTTCTTTGTGGTATATTTATTTCGGTAATTTCGATGTAACGTTTGCCGAAGTATCTTGAGTACAAGAAATAATCACAGAAAATTCATTTATTCCCCAACAGGAGTATTTTTCATTACTCTCTGGGGTGTCTCAATACTTTAAATGTCGATATTGAGTTATAAAGTTATATATTTTAATTATTTTTAAACATTACTTACACAGAATAACAGTTTTTAATGTTTGTTTAATGCAACATATTTTTGCAAGTTTGGTCGTCCGTCAGCTAATGGGTTCGATTATTTAATGATTTTTAATGAGCTGTGCGGCCAAGTTTAGTATTCCTATTAGAAAGTAATCCTTGATCTTTTTCTGGCAGCCGATAATTTTATATTTTTTTTATGGACACGTTATTACAATTTCATTCAAGCTAAAAACATATAGGAATCGATTAGTGCCTTTTATATAACCATCAGATATCATATTGTGATAGTATTTTTGCGTTATTTCATTTTTTCCTCCAAGAATGTTAACGAAAGCAGTTGAAGTTTACTTTTGCATTGATTTCGACAAAAAAGATAATGAACGAGTAAATTAATAGAAAATAAGCATGAAAAATGTAATGAAAACTTGCTATTACGGAACATTTAACAATTCCGAAGAGTATGGTGTTAAAGAACAACAATAAATTTGTAAAACTTTTCTATCGAGAGCAGAGTACATAATTTACTGAAGCTGTCACCATGCAAGATGAATGGGGGTGCCCTGTGAGGTACAAATTAGTTGGGAAGTACTTGCGCAGCCCTGGGGCTTTGGGTCAAGCGGTGAAATTGAATGATTACCAAGGATAACGTTGTTAATCGCTTTGTAATCATCACTAAATGCAAACAGTTAAATTAATCGTATTAAACTGTTGCACAAATAAACTTACAACGAAAGTATTAGATGCTTTTTAACAAAGCACAATTTAGGAAGGCTTTTCACTACTAGAAAAGATAGAGTTGAAGTAGGGGGTGAGTGAGACTATGTAGAACCTATGTTAGTACATTAAAAATTGTTTTTATTTACGCTCAAAAATGGGCATTTCCACTTGTAAGTCCATGGGGACTACATTCCCAAAAACCAAGCTATTGCGCTTGGTGCAAAGTCTCGTGCAATTGTACACCCTGGGGCTGTTGTCGCTAGTTTCGCGGGGGGCGGTTAAGTGGATATATATTGATCTGGTTAGAAGAAAAGAGACACAGCACATTCAAGAGACAGAATAGAAAAGTTAAACATCGTTTCATTTTGTTTAGTTCCGGGAATGTGATTTTACTCGTTATAAAAGGAAAGGGAATTATACAGTGTAAAGAAATAAAAACATGGTTTAGTTTTATCATTTGATTTACGTTCTAGACTGCCTCAAAAACAAAGTAAATATTCCCCTTCAGAAAGAGAGGCAGTACGTACATGAAACACAAAAACAGAAATTTCGAAAAATTTAACTTTTATGTCACATTCCAAAGGGTTATTTATCAACAACACAACCGCCTAGAGCCCAAAAAATACATAATAAATTGATCTAGTCGAAGCTTCTTACCATCTAACGAGTCCCACAAAATTGTACATACTTGAATGAAAAAAGGTACTACATAGCTAGGGTTCACTAATCCTCCCACACTACCCCACTGCCTTCCCCCAGGCAGTGGGATAGTGCGTAAACGTATTTTCCACCTGGTAAAAAAAAAGAAAAAACAAGGGTTCACTAATCCTTGTTGTCTCTTTTACAAGGCGTTAAGCCTCTTCATCACCGGCTTGGTGCGTTTTCGTTTTACAACTGTTTTCGTCGTTTTTAAACTGTGCAGATTTTCTGCTGAAAAACATTTCCTGACAGGCTCTGTATGTTGTCGGTACATTCTTGTTCATTTGATGTGATTAGTGTAAGTGAGGCGCTCAGCGGAGCTGGCGCGGTGAGACGGGGAAGGCCGGCCCCTCTGTACATATGATCTGCAGAGACACGCGTATGCGCTCGGTTAAAAAAACTACCGAAACGACTTGTTAAGAAAACTCTCATTTGATTACATGCGCTCGGTAAACAATCTGCACAGATTCGGTGCAGAGGCGGTACCGTAACGAAAACGCACCGAGCCGGTGAGGAAGAGGCCTAAGTGTGCGAGTAGTTGCGAGCCGTCAGCGCTTTCCGAAGATGGATGGACGCCACGCCCTTGTTAGGGGTTTCAATTAGGAGTCGGTTCAACCTTAATTGCCGGCAAATTGCTAGTCACGGTGCAAGAAGAGTGAAAACAACCAATTTTGCTAGGTATATGAACTTGCTTCAATGAAAATGTTTATTAAAAAGAACTTGTGATTTCTGGATAGCGCCTGACAAAGTTAAGAGTTTACAGAAGGACCGCTCGCGACTTTTTCCTAAACTTGCCTGACTGCCTAGAGTTACTAGTATATTATTAGCTCTGACTTTTTGGATTATGCGTACTTGACTGAACCAGCCAAAAATAAAATTTATAACGTGAAAAGTTGCACCAAGTTCGACAAAAACACTCGCGACCAGTGCGACTCGCCGCGGGACTGATTCTCGCCGGTATCACCAGTAAACTCACTTTGTCTGTGTGCGTGTGTGCGTGATCAAAATGGTGGTTTGTTCTAAGCGGACTATCTGTCCGGGCCGCCGCCCCGCATGCGTAATTTGTGCTTGAACTCAGAGCTTTTTTGGTGCTGCGTATCTACGTTTACATATTATGTTATCCTGCACATCTTATCTGTGTTCATTGTACAATTCACGGCTAGTTCCTAGGATAAAAATACGGATAACGGCCGTAGACTTGCCACCTATCACGTTGAGTTCTAACACGTTTGCTAAGTGTGGGCTTCTTAGTAGGTATGCCGTTCACTATGACGCAACAGTCAGTTTGCTGCTGACTTCCTTATTAAGGATTTCTTCATTAATTGTTGCATTTGATCATTTATTATCCAAAGGTGTTCTGGCCGTATTCGAACCTGGGACGGCGCAACTCCTACCCCCGACGTTTTGATTCCTATAGATTGCTATAAAGCTGCTCTTCACCTACTCGTACCTTCAATTAGTTATCTGTGGTGATTCCGGTAATTACCAACAAATAATTGAAGGTTGTATCATCATCATTGTCATCGTTAATGGTTTTTTATTTGGAACGAAATAAAATATAAGAGTTACTGATCCATTATCCATGCCATTATCGCCGGAACCAGTTCAATTAAGAAAATATTTTATAAAATAGCGCGTAAGTAGGTACTATTTAGGCAGGGCATGGGATTGTTCCGGAACACCCAACTGCTCTTTTATCGAAATGTTGAGCATTAAGCATTTCTAAAAGGTATCGTACCTAGTAGGCTACATACATCCTGGCTCACTTATAGTTTTAACATTAAAAATCATTTTAATGTATGTTTATGAAGATGAAATATAATGAAACAGAACATTTAATAAGACTAATAATAAGTAAACAGAATATGAAAAAAAAAACATCTTTAGTATTTGGGTCCGTCTGTATGTCCATCATTGCGTAAATGGACTACTGGATGGATTTGAATGATACTTAGGTACACTGATACTACGAGTATGAGAGCTGGATTAAGTTATAGGTACTTTATACTCAAAACTGACTGACTGTTGACTGGCTCGTTGGCGCAACGGTATACTGATCCTGCCTTTAGCACCGGAGATCGTGGATTCCTCTGTTTTTCGTCATATATACGAAAATTGGTATTTATTGTGTCTCTGTTATTTCAAGTACTTAGTTAGGAATATATAAGTATGTTTATCAACTTTTCACACCCATATGTACAAGCACTGCTTAATGTGGGATCAGAATTTATCTTGGTTTTTTTGTCCCAGACATTTTCTTTGGCTTACTCATTTATAATGGTGAAAAATTCTAAAGCTTCATCCACGTGGAAGAACGCCGTAACAGCCTGTTCTTTATATTTATCGACACCGCACAATAATCAATCTTGTTTCATCGTTTTTAGCCACACCTGTGGCCGCTTGTCTAGGGGATAGTGATATATTATATGTTTCGGTGCAAAGCATATTCAAATAGGTCTGGTATAGGTATTGTGATGTGGCAAATAAAGAGGGTAAATGAAAATCAAAATCATCGAAAAGGTTTTTAAAAAAAAGTTTTTTTTTTGATAATGGAGAACTTTCCCTATCCTAAGTATGAAATCTGTTCAAATTAGTGAAAAATTATTTAATAATTACTCATTCTGTTATCCGTTATTTTTATAATGAGATTTGGTACAATTTAAACTCCTTGAAAAATTTATGACGAAAAAATCATTAGATAATTTTAAATTACCGGACTATATTTTAGGAAATCTTCATTTGATTGAAGAGACATTATTTGTTGATTAAATGAGTTTAAAAAAAATGTGCAATGAAAATCTATAGTTTAAGTTCCGTGCTAAGATAGACGTTATAAATAAATGCTCACTTATCGCATTTGCCCGTTGGTATTATAAATGTTAAGTATTTGGCTAAATCCAAAATATACCTTCAAACGTTAATAAGGCCATTATTCAGATGCTTACGCGAATGCCGACTACGAATACGACAAAAGCCCCCCTTACAAGGGATGCGGTCCACAGAACAAGCGATGTATTCCCGCGCCAAAAGAGTTTCCCTACCTGTGACTCTGTGAAGAATTCGTCCCATTTCTTTGAACACTTCTCCTCACGTTATGTGACCTATTTCGCCTATTACTTTTAGCTACGGCGCATTTTGAACCGCTTGTAAAACTCGTTTCGTTGTTTTCAGTTGCTTCATCCTTTCTGGAAGATGTGTCTCGTAAATTCAAATTGAGAACGCGTTCTGGATCACTTTCATTTATTTTACATGGAAGAAGAAAAATATCTTAACTGACACATTTTGACCTAATGGTGGCTTTAGCACCACTCAGGCATAAATTAGGCATGCGCGGCGCTCTGACAGATAGCTCGCTTAGAACAACACGCCATTTTTGACACACGCACACAGAGACGTGAGTTTACAGGCGAAGTCAGTGAGTTTCATTATCGCGGTCAGTCGCACTGTGAAAAACATTGAGATATTATTTGTACGTCGTCAGATACTTACATTATAGTTCAATGATCAAAAATGGTTTTGCGCAGATAATTCTGTTGCAGTGTATGAACACCACACGAAATAGTAATTTTACGTTTTTTAAGTTACCAAATGATGTTGAAAGGCAAGTAAAACTCAGATAACGTTTGCAAGTTAGTGGTACTATGTACGAGTAAGTATTATAAGTACATAGGTAGGTGAACCATTATATTCGTAACACATTCAAATCCAGTAAAATGGGCTTTTACTTTTTTCGTAACTTATTATACCATGCATTGGTAAAACACCAGTATTTTTGGTATATTCTTTTATTGGCACGCGCGGCTGCTGTATCCGCGCACAGGTGACCGCCGAAGCGGTGGCTCATGGTGTTATCTACAGCCTACTAGGTAGGTAGGTAGGTAAGTAGGACTGTATGATCAAGCCATAAGGCTAGCAGGTTGCACCTGGACCACAGTAAATGACTTCTTATAATTTAATACTTTTATACGTATTCACCAATCTCAACTCCTTTTAATCTAACTGGACCCCTTTTGTATATTTTTGTTTTTGTCGAACTAGGTGCAATTTTTCACTTGATGTATTTTATTTTACGCGTTATCTGTCAAATCGCGCTTATCTGGCGAATGTAGTAGCGAGTAGCAACCCTAGGCGATCAGGCAAGTTGATAGAAAAAAGCGAGAGCGGTCCTTCTGTAAACTCTCTATTCTGTGCTACAGTCACGCGGTCGGTAGCACTGTCAAAAACATTGAGATATTATTTGTACGTCAGATTTATAGTTTAATTGTCAAAAATGGCTTCGCGAAAATATCATTTGTGTTGCAGTGTATTTGGCTATTTGAACACCACACAAAAATGTAATTACACGTTTTTTTCGATACCAAATGAAGAAGAAAGGTAAGTAAAACTCAATTAACTTTTACAAGCAAGTAGGTAGTATAAATAGATAGGTAAGAAAACATTTCCGTAACTTATCTCATCATGCATTGGTAAAACACCAGTATATAAGGTATATTCTTTGGTCGAGGCACGCGCGGCTGCCGTCGCCGAAGCGTTATGCTGTTACTTGTCTACTAGGTAGGTATAAGGAGTAAGGACTGTATGATCAATTCCAATAAGCTAGCAAGTTGCACCGGGAGCCCGGTTTATTTAGCAGACGCCTTCTGTAGGTAAATTATTTCTTCTTAAAGGTTCATGAATTTAGAGACGTCGCTAGATTATCCTTTACCCATTAGGAATGTTCAGTCAGAACATTATTATTTTCCCGTTCTGTCAGATCGGGCTTATCGGGCGAATATAGTAGCAACCCTAGGCGATCAGGCAAGTTAAGGAAAAAAGACGAGAGCGGTCCTTCTGTAAACTCTTTATTTTGTGACTCATGACAAACTTTCATACAAATTTCGTTCTGAGGTGTACATTGGTGTTTGTTCTGTTATTGACTAGCTTGTTGGTGCAATGGTAGCAATCCTGCCTTCAGCGCTGGATGTCGTGGGTTCGATCGCCACACATGACAAACATTTATGTGACGAACATTTGTGTTTATTGTGTGTCTGGGTGTTATTATCTTTTTAAGTATGTATTTGGCAATAATGAAGTATGTTTATCAGTCTTTGGCACCCAAGCTCTGCTTAGTTTTGGGTCAGACGATCTAGGTGTAAATTGTCCCTAATATTTATTTTTTCCGTGTCTGGATGTTATTAACTCCTATTTAAGTACCTTCATAATTCTTTCAGTATCTGCCCCCCTCAGTACAAGCAAATATCTAGTTTCTTTGATATCAGAATATCTCGCAGTATCCCAGACACGAGTTTGATGTGTTGTGATCTTTGGTTTTAGTTCAAATATCAGAGAAAAAAATGTTTTATATTATATTTGTAAAACATTATGAGTAGAAATCCCAAGATCTAATAAACAGTAAATGAATTTACCACTCGTTTGCTCAAAGCAACTTGCGACCCGCGGAATTTCGTCAAAATAGATGGAAAGGTTAGTTTCTTGTCGACGATGAAGAAACTCAATTGTTTTACGTCCCTTCAGTTGACCGGACCAAACCATGTTAGTTCGAAAATATATTCCCGAGGTGGGGTCATCAGATCATGGGGCTATCTAAGGAGGCTATACTCATGACGCCTCATTATACGAGTAGTCATACGTAACCAGATTATTGGCCATTTCGTATTAATTTTACAGGCGGGTTTATTAAACAAATTCACATCAACTGCAGCGATGACTCGATTTTAATAAATGGATAAATAAACAAATACCTGGGAGACCTTAAAAATGATCATCAAATGCCAAACTATGCAGAGCTTGTACTATAGGTGTCAAATACTAATACCTAATACTGCTCCTAAATAGATAACCATGTTTCTAAATATGCACTTAAATTGATAATTACACCCAGACACGGAACTTTCACGAATGTTTGTTCAGGTTAAAAATCAAACCTATATCACAAATTAGGCATGCGCGGCGCTTTGACATAGAACAACACTCCATTTTTGACACAGGCACACAGATACGTGAGTTTACAGGCGAAGTCAGTCCGATTCAGTCACGCGGTCAGTCGCACTGTCAAAACATTGAGATATTATTTGTACGTCAGATTTATAGTTTAATGGTTAAAAATGGCTTCGCGAAAATATTATTTGCGGTTTGAACACCACACGAAATTGTAATTACACCCTTTTTTTGTTACCAAATGATGAAGAAAGGTAAGTAAAACTCAATTTACTTTTACAATAAAGTAGGCAGTATAGATAGGTAGGTAAAACATTTCCGTAACTTATCTTATCATGCATTGGTAAAACACCAGTATTTAAGGTAAGTATATTCTTTCGCCGACGCGTCATGCTGTTACTTGCCTACTAGGTGGTTATAAGGACTGTATGATCTAGCCCAATAAGCTAACAAGTTGCACCGGGAGCCTGGTTTATTTAGCTTTAGATTTTGTAGTAGTGGCATGTGCAATAGTGTACATACACACTGTCTTAGTATCACTAGTGTTAATTTGTTCCCGCTGAGACCACGTACACTAGCGTACGTCATTCTGGTGTGTCAGTTCATGTCACTACTACAAGCATAGGTAAACGGTCTTCATAAAATACACAGACTATTATACCAGACAAGGATTTTAAGTCAAGGCGTCTTCTTCTAGTAAGAAGGCGCTCCTAGGCGTCTCCTAAGAAGACTTATCTCACTCCAGGCCTTAAAATATCTTGTAGAAATAAGCGAATAATAAAATCCCGAACAACACAGACGAATAGTATTATTATACATAGCTACTATAAATCTTATAGTAAAACGTTAAGACACACTTTTCAGATGTCAAAAAAACCTACTAAATCTTATAAATACATGAACTCAGCAAACAAAAGTAAAACCATGTGGCAAATCATAAACAGCGACACTAATAAAAAACCCCGGAAATTCAAGCAAAACGTTATCCTGAAAGATAAACAAACAATACATAGGGACCCAGAAACTGTAGCTAACTGTTTTAATAACTATTTTACAGCTATAAGTAACGACCAAAATCAATCATGCAAAGAAAATGCAAGCGCGATAGTAAAAACTGTTCGAAATTCCCTATATTTGCATCCAGTAGAATCACTTTTAATATTATTAAAAACTTGAAAAATAAAACTAGTTTTGGTATAGACGGTATTCCTCCCCGATTAGTGCGAATGTGGGTACAGGAACTCACCCTCCCTTACACATTATTAATAAATCAATCCTTTCAAGAGGGACGCTTTCCAGATTTCTTAAAAATTTCCATTGTCAAACCAATTTACAAAAAGGGTGATAAATCGGACACAAAGAATTATCGCCCTGTTGCCTTACTTCCAACATCGGCAAAAATATTAGAAATGGCTATGTCAAACCAACTCGTGTCTTTCTTTAATAAGTTTAAAGTCTTGCATGAAACCCAATTTGGCTTTCGGAAAAATAGAACTACAGTACTAGCAATTTACAAATTTGTTCAAAAAATTCTTGAAATAATTAATAAAAAAGAGTACGGAATAGGTTTGCTACTCGATATGAGTAAGGCGTACGATGGAGTCAATTATAAAACTCTCTTAGACAAGCTCTATGCGTACGGAGTGAGAGGTATGGTTTTTAGCTGGTTCCGATCTTACCTTGAAAATCGCTCTCAGTGTGTCGAAGTAGAATTCACTAACTTTGATACAGCACGCATAGAGTACATAAGGTCCGATTTGGTCTCTATCACTGGCTCCATACCCCAGGGAAGTGTATTGGGCTGTATTCTGTTTCTCGTTTATGTAAACGATCTCCCAAACTCAGTACCTTTTGATAGCGTATCTTTTGCAGATGATGCTTCAGTTGTTTTATCTTCCACAAATTTAAACTCTCTCGAAAAAGATCGAAACTTGCTACTAGATTCCATAACACACTGGTTGGATCATAATAATTTACAACTTAACCTCAATAAAACCAAACTAATCCAATTCAAACCGATAAGGTTTGAAAAACAGCTCTAGAAATAAACTACTCATATAATGCAATCAAATTAGAAACCGTTAATTCAGCTGCCTTGCTAGGCATTGACGTAGATTCACATATTACTTGGAAACCATATATCCAAAAACTATCTAGTAAACTTTCTTCTTTCATATATGCACTAGGACGACTAAAGAGAGTCACTGATTTAAAAACAGCTCTCTCTGCATACTATGCCTATGCCCACTCTCGACTTTCTTATGGTATCATACGGGCATGGCAATTCTACTGACGTCCAGGATATCTTTGTCCTCCAGAAAAAGTGTATAAGAATAATAGCAAATATACAGCAAACCGATTCATGTGAACCCTATTTCATTCAACTAGATATTCCAACTATTACTTGCTTACATATTTGAGGCCTGTGAATTTGTTAAAAATAATGAAGATCTATATTCCCCCATAGAAATCATAAGACGCAATAATCGTTACCAAAATAAACTCAAGATACCCTTTTCTAAATTAAAGTTGTACTCGTCTGCACCACACTCTATGTTGATTAAAATTTATAACCATATTCCAAATAATTTAAAAACTATTGAAAAAAATGCTAGCTTTGAAAATCAGTTAAAGAAATTTTTGATATCGAAAAGTTATTACACTATTGCTGAATTCTTCGAAGATAAAATGTTATAATTATTTTTATTTAATAAAGTACCTAGTAATAATACTATTAACCTATTTAGTCTGATATAAATGTTTACCAGAGATGCTGCAATTTTTTAGATCTCATATTCCTTAGAATTATGTTCAGTATTAATTTTAATGTTCTTACATAATGTCTAGCTATTGTTGTTATGCAATTGTCATATATTTTTTATGTAAAATGTTTGAAAATGTTAAGATTACCCTTGTTATTTAATTGTTTTTTATATTCATAAGAATCGTTGCAACGCCCTCACAACAGGGCGTCACATGTACTCGTACTTACTTTACATAAATTGTCAACTTTCCTCTATGTGACACGCAATAACGATATTGAATTGAATTGAAGAGGTCACCCACGACATGACACGTTCTATTCGTCGAACTTTTAGCGCTTTATAAAGTCTATTTCCAGAGTGATTTTTTGCTTTTACCCTAACCTGCAGGCTTTGCATCAGATTCTCTCTCACGTAACTATTCAGAAACTCAATAACTGCAGCGGGCGGGGCCGGCGCGACCGAACAGCCTCCCCTGACAAAAAGCTATTAAACCAGTTCCAACCCGTTCTAGGCTAAAAAAAATGTAAATACAACGTGTTTATACAATAGCGCAAAAACTCATACATCCCAACTGATTTTTAGTGTTACAACGCTCGATTCCCGGTCGAGTCAATACAGGAAATTATAAATTGGCTCGGGTCTCGGTGCGCTGGGAGACGCCACTGGCTTAATTCCCTACCTGGTACCTCTTACGAGGGTCAGGGATATTTATCCCTACTTCGAGACCATGACAAGTGGTGTGTTGTCTGGCGCATACTCGTATTTATTTATATTCATTAAAGTTTAGTTTCGCAAATCATTGAGGACTTGTCCTTGAGCACTCGTATCTCAATTTTAAACTTTCACAATTGCAGTCCTTTTGTTTTGCTGACGTTTGTGGCACAGCACTAATTCATAACTTCCATAATCTTGCTGATGTTCGAGAATTCAGGAATAATGTTTGTATGTGGGTGCAGTAGGTACGTCAGATAGAAGGCTCAGATCAGGCTTGTAAGAGGGTTGTTATATGGCCTAGCTAGCCTCTCAAACGTTACTGGTCTAGATTACAGTCTAGTCTTACATCAAAAGGCTTAACCGCTGTTATTCGAGCTTATTGATCACGAGAGCTCTAACCAATGACGTTCCATACACCGGATAAAGCACACCATAAAATGTAAAAGCTTAACATGGCACTCACGTGACCTTGACATTCTGCCTTCTGTCTCTCTGACATGTTTAAGTGAACGGAGTAGGAATACATTGTACAACTAAAGGTGGTCTCTCACCTGGAGCATTTTCCTGTAATGTACATTTCAGATTTGATTTTGAGCATTACATTACAATACTGCCTTATAAAACTTCAGGAAAATTGTATCAAAATATTACAAATTGTATCATCAACTTGCGGACTGTAATGCTCGGTTTTCTTTCCTCACTGATGTAATGCTCGACTCTGTAAAGTTACATTACAGGCAAATGCTCTGATTGAGGGAGCACTTTTAGGAAAAAATGTGCTTAAAATGACGTCGAATGTATTTTTTATTTGACGCCACAAGTGGCGTAGTGCGCTGTGGCACGGTTTCTCGCCTTGACTTGCGTGGTGTCGCGGGTTCGATTCCCGGCCGAGCCAACTCAGGAAATATTATCTTCTAAATTTGCTCGGGTCTGGGTGTGCTGGGATACGCCCTGGCTTAATTCCTTGTCTGATACCTCGTAACACAGGGTTTCTCACTACTTCGAGACCATGACAAGTGGTGTGTTGTCTGGCGCATATTTTATTTTTTTATATTTTTGTTGTACGTTGACGCAGATGCTACGTCCTTGAATATTGAAGGTGATTGGTTTTCATACACGATATAATACTGTCTGTCGCACATAAAGCTCCTAGATAGAGGGGGTGGACAACTCTTGCAAATTAATCTAGTTAAGATAGAACTGTCTTAAACCATTTCAATACCGTCCACTTCAGATGTAATTTGATTCTCGCTCACTCAGCAAGACTCCTCTTGCTTGAGTGGGTAATTTGTTTTATATTAAAAATGTTAAGTGCTTGTTTTTCGGAAGGTGATGATGTAAGCGCTCCGCTAGACTTTAGGCAGTAACATTGTTCAATAAGTCATTTCCGATGCTGCGTTTGTCGGATCCATTAGTTGTGACGGAAAATCATGATTGATGTTGTTGATAAAAATGATATAACGTATCCGACAGTTTAAACTTAAAAAGGTTAGCATTTTCCATATTTAAATAAGATTCCGCAAACTCTTGTTGAACTGCATCTTCACAAGTTAAAGTCACAAATTAAAGCTAAGTTAATAAAGTGAGTTTATTATTGTGCAGAGGATTTCCTAAATGTTAAGAATTTGTGGTCATCTTAGGTATAATCTGCTCCTCTGCACATTTTTTGTTATGACTTTACTCTGTCAATTCAATTTTTCCTTTGTATAAAACGAAGATTGAAAAGAGTAACCATCGAGTTTCTTGCCGGAATCTTCTCGATCGGAAACAACTTCCGAACCGGTTGTAGAGTCACTTTATGTTTAATTATGACATTTACTATCATAGTATTATTTTATGTAAGTTTATTTTTATCTAGTATATTTTGGCCTTAATTTTTTTTTTGCATTTGACTTTTCATAAGTACTTTTTATAAGTCTTTATGAATTTTCTAAAAACGATGATGAAAAACATTTCAAATTAAATTACTCACCACGTTACTGACGCTAGCTGTTCTTGCTGTTATTTAAAAGTACTTGTTACAGGTCTATTTAAATAAAGATATTTTTGTTTGTTTGTTTGTTTATCTATGCCTTGGAACTTACTATGTCCAACTATTTTCCCTCTAATAAGAACCCTCACCGATACAAAAAAAACATACAATCAAAAACAAACAGACGACGAACGAATGTTCTTGTATCCTATTACAAGATAATCCATCCAAAACTAAGTAGGCCTTGGGGCAAAAAATCTTATATAAAGACCATTTGACAAATGCAGAGACAAGACACACCCACACGATGGTAGTCTTGACCCTTGATTTGGAACGAAGTTAAGTATAGACCAAAATATTGCAATTGCCTGCACAGAAATATTTTCAATCTCATCTGATCAAACACTAACTTTGAATAACTTAACATAATAGTTTTTTTTAATAAATGCAAAAACTACAAGAGCCTGGGTTTGTAATCATCAACCCACATTTGGCAAGCGCGGTTATTAAGGCACTACTCATACCGATGGTTTCAATGATGGAGGCCTTCAACCAGCTGTGGGACGTATACTCGTATATACAAATTATTTTACTCTTACAAGTGACAGGTAGTAATTCAAAGATAATATACACATATTGGTATGCATAACGGTCTACCTGCCACGCACTACTGTTCCAGAAATCCCGCTAGCGTGCCCCAGGAGAAGAGCGACAGGAAAGGGATTTCCAAATCTGACATCCGAATTTAAATCCATTAAAGCCAACATTTCGGATTCAATCAACGTCTGCAAATTGCACGTCAGAGTAGAATATGTATTCGGGGCGTATTGGTTTCATTCAGAAACCCAATTTTGATATTGGATTTCGTGGGGCAAATTAAATTATTCGCCGAATGTGCGGTTGTCGTCCATTATTATTTCCATTGTGCTCTTTCTCATTTGCATGATGATTGTTTTCAGGGTGCTAGCAAAAGAAACGCAGCGTTATTTCTGATTATTAAAAAATAGCCTTAATTTTGTTCGAAAGGAGTCACACCATGCTCATCACCTGGATCGCTGGCACTCAACAACCGTACGTTTTTCGCGTCAATTTAAGATTCGCGTCAAGATATGGAATGATTTTTCTGCGTCAGTATTTCCAAAGGAATATGACATCGGAGCCTTCAAGAAGAGAGCGTATTCCCATTGAAAAGGCAAGCAACGCATCAATGACACCTCTGGTGTTGCAGTTATCCATGGGCGGAGGTGATCACTTCCCATCAGGGGACCTTCTTGCTCATTTGCATCCTATCACATACCGACTTGGTGTAATGGTTAAGAAGTTGGCTACTACACCAGAGGTCGCGGGTTCGATCCCCGCACAGTACAAACATTTGTGTGCATGAACATGTCTGTTTGTACTGGTCTGGGTGTCTCCTATGTATAATAAGTATGTATTTACAAAAGAAAATGTATTTAAGTATGTTTATCCGTTGTCTAGTATCCCATAACACAAGCTTTAATTAGCTTACTTTGAGGCTAGATGGCGCTGTGTGGAATAATGTCCAGGGATATTTATTTATTATTTATTTTATCACATAAAAAAAAACATTCGAGGCTCTTTACTAGAGCTTATTCATACGTGTATGCATATATAGCATATATTTATAGCTAAATATTGGCTTAATGAACACGGTTGCCAATTGCCACAAACCCGTGCTTGTTTTTGAAAATCCGAAAACCCACTTTGCCCAACCTGGGATTTGAACCTGGACCTCCGGATTTCGGACCGAGCTCTGTTACCACTTGCCATGAAATGTAACCATCATCTGTATTTTTTAATTTTGTGTTTCCGCCTTGGAACAAGGCACAAGTTGACTGGTCGTTAAAATTTAAAGTCTTATCTGAAGATAAATAATTAAATATGATGTGAAAAGGCCTCTCATTGTGTCACAGCCACGACCATCTGTAAAGAGTACATAAACTGAGCAACTTGTTGTCGGTACGAAAAGAACTGGCCTGGTAGTTTGTGGATTCGATCGATTCAGTACCTTATTCATTCAGGAATATTCATGAGATGAATATATGAATTTGTTTCCTTTCTGCACTTTGCTGAGTTTAGTTACGGACAGAAATATAGTCAATGTACCAGATACCTATACTCTAGCCTTGATGAGGTGAGACTTTAACTTATTTTTAAAATTTCCCAAAAAAACACTAAATATCTTATAGCAAAAAATCTGCCAAACTACCATAGCAGTTTTTTGGCAGAACTTGAACATCGCATATGGATATGTATTGAATGCTTTAGAACATATAGGTATGTTTTCAGTAGTCGGGTTTTATTTGTTGAACTTGTTCTAAACTGAAGCATCCTTATTATACCAAAATAAAGTATAGGTTATTTATGGCCACTTGGCGTAATATGACTATACTATTCAAGCCCACAGCAACCGTGACAGACCGTTTACGATGATTGCTGGGAATCCACATATCGGAAATGATATATGAAAGGCCACATTAGGGTCACCAGGCTGTCCTATAAAGATCGGGATAACCAGACATGACTTTTTTGGTTTTTTTATAATGGGTTACAGGTTAAGTCGACCTAGATCCTATACTATGTTGTTTTTTTTTACGCCTAGGCTGAAAAACTTTTTAATGCATTTGACGATATAATGTTACTACCGTTATACTTTAGTTAAACGATGAATTAAAATGGAGTAAATACCTGGGCACCTTCATCTGAATTTCTGATAGAAAATCTATGAAAATGTTATGGAGTGTAGATGCTTTAATCTTTCCCCCAGAAGAGCGTTTTTCAAATTCTCCGCAGCCTAGCCTTGTTTGTTGTGATCATTTGGTAAGTGTGGTGATTAAGCCAGACCCCATCAATTTCAGCGATGATGTCGATTTTCATGATGAAGGCAATTATTGCTCACCAGTAAAGTCGTATATAAGCAATCGACTATCTTTTTATATACATAAATGTATATTTAATATAGTACTTGATGTAAGGAACATTATAATGATATAAAGTGTGGCTCCACTATTCCATCATTCCACACACTCGCGTCTTTATTCTATGGATCGTTTTTCCTCTTCCAGCGTTTTATTTTTGCTAAAAAACTCGGGATTAAAAGCCTGTGCGCCATTTTATTATATTACTGGCGAACTTTCGTGCTAGTTTTAGCACTTAAATGATGTGCCGGCAGTCGTTATAGGAAATAGAAAACTAGAGAGTGATATTCAGAAACAGTAGTTTTTAGTAGCTACTTAATAACACAGCGTTTTGGCTTATGCTAAAATACTCGTATTTAGTTTATGTGATACCTTTGAAGTACAAGCCCGCAAGCTTGCTTCTTTCCACAGGAATTATCGGTACATATTGCGGTTTATAACGCCGTTTACGCAGTCATTCTTAGTATAAATTAATAGTTCTGATTCCTATTTGTGTTTTTTCTATAAATTGTTCAATAAGTGCTAGCTATAGTTCGTTAAATTATTACTTAATACCCTACACGCCAAACCTAAGGAGTTTATCTAAATGAGGCTCCCTATTATACATTACATGGAGTTTTGAAGAAATGGTATCGGGGAATACGAGTAGGTTACTCTGTAATTTTCTTCTAAACTCCCAAATTACACATTTCATATAAGTAACATAACCAGCTTCACATAACATAACGGTAGCATTCAGTTATACTGCGACATAACATTGTTAAGTTTAAGTTTGCATTGAAGGATTATAAGTAACTTAATTTCTCTGACAGCTGAAGGATTTTGCAAGAGCTAGTCTTAATCCCATCCACATCACCACCTGTAGGGTAACGGGGTTAATCTGGGGTCTATTCAGTAACTGTAGGTATTAAAAGACGCACTGTAAGCGGTGACAGGCAGACAGATTAAATGAATGTCCTCGGTTGGAGACAACATTTATTAATGGACTTGCGGGCAAGTTTCTTTGTGTTTATTCCCTGTAACCAGCATAAACTAATAAAAAACAACTTTAACATAATTTTAAACCATTAAGATATCTACGAGTAGTATACAATACTAGAATTTACCCATAGTGAGAATTTCAACAAATTTTGAAAAAGAAAGTTATTAATAGTGTGTTATTGCGCTAATACACCCTTCAAATGGTTTACCAGTTTCGGACCGATGATAGATGACCGTCGTCTTGACCCAAGAATGGACGTAATGGAGCTAGGTCTTCATATGACATTATGGCAAAGCGAAATAATATGTTCGTTTGAGTAAGGGGTAAGCGAGGAAATTGCTCGTCAGAAACTTATGGATCTATCGAAGATTTATCCCATCGCTTTCTGACAGGCTTTATCATAGCGAGTTTTGAGTTTTATTCACACAACTAAATTATGAGCATAGCCTGGTGTTTTAATCGCCATTTAGACAAAAAAGACTGTAAAAGTGATTGTCACTGACTAACCTGTTTTTTTTCTTGATATATTGCTTAGCTTTTTTAAATAAATTAAATCAGTCATATAGGCACTCACTGAGAGAATGAACATGATTTAGTACCTAGGCATACCTACTTTTTTCCTTTAAACAAATCGGGTTGTTAGTCAAATTCTCGTGAGAGGTCATTTACATTTCTATATATAATACTGATTATATTTCGTCGCTTCATTCTTCAGATATAAGATAATTTACAACGTAGTCCCCTTAACCTACAAGGTAGCTCGCACGATTATTTAGAGTACAATCGATTACATTTTACTTTTTAATCGATACTTCAATACGATTCCGCTGTCACTGTCACCTAGTCAGTTCGTCATTCCTTTTTCGTGCGAGGTAGCGAACGGACGTCTCAAATAAGAATCAGTTATTCGAGGGTAGAATCACTTCCACCATGCCTAAACGCAATTCGTATATCGTGATAAAATCAGACGAATCGAAGAAAAAGAAAGAAAAACGTCGACATGTCGTGTGCGGGTAATTTCATCGAACGTTTCGGATGCTGAAGAAAATACAATACAATACTGTGTAAAATTGTCTAATATATGATTCATCTAAGTTAAATAAAGCCTACCTTAATCGGCCGTGAGTCGATATAACGGTAAAATTTAAACATTAAAACCTGGGGGTTGGTCGCGAATCAACACGAAAGTACTTACTGTTACACACCTAGGAGTCGGTCGAGAACCGGCACGATGGCTTACTTTATGTATTTTTAAACGCCGGAAATTGGTCGAGAACCAAATCCATGGCTTATTTTATCTCCTGGATGTTGATCGCGAATCAACACGAAGGAAAATTCTGCGAATTACTTACGTTTGCAGGTGGATCGAAAATCGATCAAACACTAATCAGGCACCAATATTATTTAATTTTAAAATTCCAACTCTGTCTGAGTTTAACTAAAATATTGCGTAATCTCTGAATATAAGAGTGTATAAGAGATATGGTTCCTGTATACCACGAGAATGCTTTTTAAAGCTTTTACTTTTGCTCGTAGGTATCGGCTCTTCACAAAAGAGCAATGAATTGCCTGTGCAGACCGAAGAGATGGTAGCGGACAAATCAACGCTGTTTGATGAACCCGCTTCCGCACCGCCGCCCGATGACCAGGAGCAGGTGGCTGATACTGGAACAATAGCAGACCTCACACAAGTCACACCGCAACTTGATGAAGCATCTCAGGAAACGGTGACCACACCAGATCTGAATCACAAAATTTTACAAGCTCTTGGTGCTAAAACCAGTGACGAACCTCTATATGGGGACAAAGTTCACGACCATTTAGCCCAGTTGTGGTCGCCTTTATTAACAAAGGGGATGAATAAAGACGACAAAGACAAAACATTGAAGCAGTATTTGATTCCACACAACTGTACGCTGCTCCAAGCTCCTAAACTGATTTTAGAAATTTTGGCTGCTCTAAGCGATAGTGCCCGAAATAAAGATGAAAAGCTGGTAAGCCATCAGCAGCAGCTTGGGCTTGGAATTACAGCCGTCAACCGTGCCATGGATTCAATACTTTCCAAAGATGCCACGGATAAAGTTAACGCTCCTAAGCATTTAAGCAATGCATGTCGCATTCTCTGCGACCTCCATCACATCAACTCCCAAGTTCGTGTGAAACTAGTAACGCCTAGCTTGGATAAGAGTTTCTTAAACATAATTCAAGATGCACACAGAGACGAAACCTTATTCGGTACAAAACTTTCCGAAAAGATAAAAACGTAAAAAACAATCGAAAAACAGGGGCTACAAATTAAAAAGGTGGTTAATAGTAACCCTGTATCCTCGACATCAAATTCGAGACCGAATCAGAACCGGGGAAACTGGACAGCCCCTCCTCGCTTCTCAACCAAGAGTACACGAGGAGGGAGCAAGAGGACATCTGCTTATCGCAAACCGCCAATGCAGCCGCCGCCGCCGCCGCCGCTACAGACGCGGCAAGCAATCAGGACTCAGGCGCGTGCTCCAGCACAACAGTAACACAGGTACAACACGCCGGCCGTGTCCAGCTATTCTATAGTTTTTGGCAAAATATTACTAAAAATGCATTGGTATTGGAGTGGATCTATAACGGGGTTGACATTCCATTTAATATGACTGTATGGCAAACATCGCAACCTCAGTGTTCTTTATCTCATTCCGAAAAAATTTAAATGAGACAAGCCATTCAAAAACTTTTGAATTTGGGTGCTGTATCTCAATGTTCAGAGGAGCCTGGTCAATTTGTATCATCAATATTTTTAGCTCCGAAACCCAACGGGGAAAAGAGATTTATTTTAAACCTAAAGGCCTTAAATAAATTTATGCCTACAACCCATTTCAAAATGGATGATCACAGAACTGCCTCAAAACTTATACCTAAAGACGGATTTTTGGCCACAATAGATTTAAAAGAAGCCTATCTTTCTATACCGATATACCCGCCTCACAGAAAATATTTTAAATTTTCATTTGAAGGTGTTTTATAAGAATTTAAAGCAATGCCTTACGGTCTTTCAATAGCACCGAGAGTTTTTAGCAAAATAATGAAAGAAATTGTAACTTTCTTGAGATCACGTGGCCACAAATCGGTCTATTTCTTAGACGATATTTTATGTATTGGAAATGATCTAATTGATTGCCATGATAATGTTAAAGAAACCCTTGAAATTCTGGAAATTCTTGGTTTTGTTATAAACTACCAAAAAAGTAGCTTACAACCTCAAAAAATGACTCCGAAAAATTGACACTGTCATTGCCTTCAGAAAAGAGGGATAAAATTACTCAGTTAGTAAAAACATTTTCACGATTACCTTCCTGTGCAATTAGAGACTATTCTCGACTCATAGGAACGCTCGTAGCAGCTTGTCCGGCAGTAAAATACGGCTGGCTATACACAAAAATCCTCGAAAGAGAAAAATACATTTCCTTGCTCAAAAATAATAATTACGAATCAAAAATTTCTTTGCCCCATATTATATTCGACGATTTGAGTTGGTGGTAACATAATATACATATACTTAACATCTTGTCCTATGCGGACTCTTAAATTCAATAAAGAAATTTTCACTGATGCATCTTTAACTGGCTGGGGATGTTAATGTGACGAAAAACGTATGAATGGAAACTGGAAAGATAGCGAGCGAGAACAACGTATCAACTTTCTCGAATTGTTAGCTGTCTTCTTTGGCCTAAAATGCTTTGCCCAGGAAGATAATAACTGCACAATATTGACGAGTGGACAATTTGAATAATTTAACGCGTCAGATTTGGCAATGGTGTGAGAGCCGCAATATTTGGTTATTTTCGTCCTACATCAACCAAAAAGAAAAAAAGGAAGCTGATGAAGAACCGAGAAAAATTAACCCCAACATTGAGTAGGAACTCTCAACAACAGCTTATGAACAAATTGTAGAAAAATTTGGGTGCCCACAAATTGATCTCTTTGCCCCCCGCACTAATGCTAAATCTGAACGCTAGGTGTCTTGGAAACAGGATCCAGACGCATTGTTAGTAGACGCATTTACCATTAACTGGCGGGAATATTATTTCTATGCATTCCCTCCCTTTTCGCTTTTACTAAAATGTTTTAGGAAAATTATCGATGACGAGGCAACCGGAATAGTCGTTTTTCCAAACTGGCCATCACAACCTTGGTTTCCTGTAATGCAAACTATACTTACAACCGAAATAATATATTTTGCTCCGAATAAGAACCTTTTACGTTCTTCTTTCAGAGAATACCACCCGCTACACAAGCAGCTTACCCTGGGTGCCGCGAGGTTCTCTGGGCGGCGTTCGTGAAGCGCGGCTCGCCAGAAGAAGCATTAGATATAATGATTGCGTCCCTCTCTAACAACACTGTTAAGCAGTATGGTAGTTCTCTCAAACTATGGTGGCAATTCGGTTCGATCAGAAATATAGACCCTTTCGTGGGTTCTAACAATGATGTGATAAGTTTTTTGATGGACCAGTTTAATTAAAATGTTTCTTACGGGACATTAAATTGTCACCTTCCGCCTTGTCTTTGCTTCTAAGCAACAATAATATTGGGTCAGACGACCTAATTAATAGATTATTAAAAGGCGTGTTTAATTTAAAACCAACCACGCCAAGATATAGTTCAACATGGGAACCGCAGGCGGTTTCAACGTGGATTCCAAATAGCGATATTTCACTTGAAAAACTTACTAAAAAAGTTGCTATCTTATTAGCTTTATGTACTGCCCACAGGGTACAAACCTTATCTGTAATTAACATCAATAACATATATGTTACTCAGAGTGGGATAAAAATCATTTTAACAAGGCAATTAAGACCTCTGGTCCAGGTCGGGAACAGCCCGTTCTATTTCTACCCTATTTTAGGGATGACACCAACATATTATGTCCAGCCACGGCTATTCAGGTATACTTACTTAGAACCCAGGAACTCAGAAACCAACTTGAAAATCTTTTCCTGACAACCAAACGTCCTTTTAGAAACGCCACATCACAGACCATTAGCAAATGGATTAAAACAGTGTTGTCAGAGAGTGGTATAGATATTTCTATTTTCAAAGCGCACAGCACTCGGCATGCGGCCACATCAGCGGCTAGTGTGGCGGGTATCGGAATAGACGTTATCAGAAAAGCAGCCGGATGATCAGCTTTATCATATACTTTGACAGACGAAGGTCAATTCGCTAGATCCGTTTGCCTACATAATACTTAAATCAAAATGATTTATGAATATTTATATTCTAGGAATTTGATTATTTTTCAAAGCTCAATGTGATTAACTTATAGCAAATGGCATTTTGTTGCACTTACTAGAATTATATCATATATTTTATTAACTAAGTATTTTAATGAAAAGCAAACCATTCCTCTCTAAACATCTACGTTGTAAATTATCTTATATCTGAAGAATGAAGCGACGAAATATAATATATGATCAAACGAACTTCACAAGTGAAGTTCGATCGATATTATATGAGTCGCTTCATCCGAAGATATAAAGACCCACCCACCCAATACCCTTCAGAATGTTTTGCAACATAGGTACCTTTAATTACTCTAAAAAAATGACGAAGGGGCGAGTGACAGTGACAGCGGAATCGTTTTGAAGTATCGAGTAAAAAGTAAAATGTAATCGATTGTACTCTAAATAATCGTGCGAGCTACCTTGTAGGTTAAGGGGACTACGTTGTAAATTATCTTATATCTTCGAATGAAGCGACTCATATAATATCGATCGAACTTCACTTGTGAAGTTCGTTTGATCATATATTATAAGTGAATGACTTAGTATAAACCTTGATGACTTAAAAAAAACAAGAATAAGGGTGCGTTGCCACCAGAGATGTGCGAGGATGCGTTGCGAGGAATGTGTTTGTTAAGAACGAATAGAATCGCGAAGCTAGGTGAATGAAACAATTATATTGGTTCTTAAAACACACATTCATTGCAATGCATACTCGCACATCTCTGGTGTAATCGCACCTTAAAGATAGTCTCAACTTCCTTTCTGAAAATAAGTTTCCATGGAACTACAACATATGGATTAAAGTATTCAATTATTTAATTAAATAACAAAACCACGAGTTAAGCCCTATTAAAATCTTTTAGCTATTGCTATCAATACTTACTAATGTACGATTAATTTTTCATTAATTTTTGTTCCAGGTAAAAACCAGTTTTAAGAACAATTACTACTGTAAGTATCAATAAATTTATCCAATAAGAATGTACCTACCTGGTGTTTTATTCATCATAATTGTCATCATTCATTCATTCATCAGTCATTAAACAATGACTAAAGTAAATGTTACCTGGTAAATTAGTTACTACGCCCACTCGTTAAGTAAATAGGTAACCGAACTATTAGTTTCCAAACATCCCTGCCGCTGGAATATCATCAGTTAAAAGAAAATATTTAACCCTACTCGGCTCATGTCTAGAAGATTTATACTTGAGCAATGATTCGCCACATTCGGAACATGGAGATCCGAGAAGGTATGTGTGTTAACATGGAAAACAAACCGTATGTGTGGTAACTGCAGGGTTAACTTCCTGGAAATTAGATTACAGAATTAACTAAGAGGTGCAGAATTAGGTCATCAACAAAGTTTCAACTAGGCAAGCAACTTCGTTGTAGGGATTTTGATATTTTTTCAATACTTATCGGTTTGCTAGGAAGGCTGACACGTGATGTATTTGCAAATATCAAGGATTTCATTTTAGACTTCGTACTATTACATCAGTTAGTCAGAAATTTCTTAGACACTCATATATTTACTGCTTGATGCAATTAATATCCTTCAAAATTATTTAACTAATTTGAAAAAAAAATACTTAAGTCAAGATTGCAGTGCGGACAGCTAAATAGATAGGCATACCTGACCTGGTGTGCGTAGCCACTAAGCAATAGGCACTTTTAAGGTATAGAGGCCTCTGATTAATATAGGTAGATAATACTACTTTATGATAATACTATTTCTGATACAAAAAAATCTGTATAATTAAACCGACAAGATGTTAAACTCTACATACAAGGAGATATCTTAAAATGAATGAAGTCTTGGCCAGGTACAGCATACTCAAAAGAAACCGGCCAAGTGCGAGTCGGACTCGCGCACCTAGGGTTCCGTACAAACCTGTAGGTATATTTATTAAAAATATTTTTATTATATGATGTAACTAAAAATGTACGGTTTTCGCAATTTTTTCTTTATCTGTGCTATAAGACGTTGCTTTGTACCAAATTTCAAGATTCTGCGTTCACGTCAAGTACCCTGTGGGTTTTGATTCCCTTGCGAATGTCGAAAATTTGCGGTAATTTGCGGCATAAACGGCTGTATCTTTTGATTGCATTGGCTTAGAAATTTGAATTTTTCACAGCTCCAAGGGACAGTAGACTTGAGTATTTGATATAAATTCTGTCTTGACAGACAGAAAGACGGACGGACGGACAATAAAGTGATCGTATTGGGGGTCCGTTTTATCCTTTCGAGTTACGGAACCCTAAAAACGGATAAAATGCGTGGAACAGTTTTGAGTATTTGAATTCCCTATAGTGTCTGTCTATTCGTATGTATAAGCCTCCTGTGAAAACCGATAGATTGATTGCAATGAAACTATGTTTTCTTATAAAGCTGGTATCAAAGTGAGGTACTTTAGAAAGTGGTAAAAGCTAACTCTACACGGGCAAAATCGCTGGCATTAAATATGTTTTTTTAAACCAACCAATCAAAACTGAACCGAGTAAATTATTTTCACGTTTTTTTCCTTTCTCTCTTACTATTGTTCAAATTTTTCCGTACAAGTGTATTTGTTCCAACTTCCAACAACAACAACGTGCACTTCCAAACAGCTAACCTAATTAGAAGTTCTCAGAACAAAAACTGAATATTGTACAGTCAATCACAACTAGATCTTAACAATTTGGACTTGAACCAGTGTGTTATAAGCATTTCCATAGCAGCGAGGGCGAATTGGCGACGTCACATTTTTGTAAGATGAGTTTTTCATTGCACAAACAAAATGTTACAAATTCAAGTAGTTAAATTACTCTAGGATGTACATTTTTACTGAATATGTTTAACAATAATTTGACTATGTAAGTGAAAATCAGTAAAAAAAAGGTTTTTTTAATAATTTAAATCTTTTAATAAAAAAATAACTTTTAGACTGATTTTGTATGATTAACTTGAAATGAAAGTAAATTAAATAAATTTCATTTGGATGGAGAGCATCCAGGGTGACTTAAATATCATTGGATTCCTTTTAAAATAAGAACTGACTCATGATATACAGTACTTTCCACAAGCATGAGGTTATACTCATAGGTACGCAATTACATAATCTCAAACCTTATTAACATCATGTTCAATGCTCTACAATTGACCAATAATACAAAATAACATTAAATTAAAAACAAGAAAAAAAAACAATTATTTTTTCAATCAAGGACAATTTTTATACTTTTTATTGAAATATTTTTTTGTGTTTATATTATTTTGTGTTTCCTTATTTTAAAAGGATGCCAATAATATCAAAGTCACCCCGCAATTGTTACCGGCAATATCTATAATCCGACATTGTATAAAATTTCTAAAACTTTCAGAGTGTTGAGTGCGAGTTGCAGTGAGAGATGTGAATAACTTCACCATCGCGTTTGCTAGAAAAAAAACGCGAATTTACATGGCATCGAGTGAGCGCCATCTAGCGGCCTTAATGTTGCCCGAATTAGCCGCTAGATGGCGTTGACTCGATTCCATACTAATTGACATTTCCGTGCTCGCAAAAGGCGATGGTGAAGTATCTCACTTCTCTCACAGCAGCTCGCACTCGGCACTCAGGCAATGTTTGAAATATTATTCATTTTACACTTTGCCTAGGTAATGTATACAAAAAGTGCGCGCGTGTAAGCGACCCGTTTACATTCGAAAAAAAAACTAGTCAGAAACCGCTCTTGAGCTCTGACTCTGGCTGACTGTACATCGGCTGAAGCGCTAATTGTTTTTTTTTGTTAAACCGCCTCAGACTTTGTTTATGACAATGCTGTTGATTTCAGTCCTGCCAACCTTTTAAAGACAATATAATGAAAGGCGACTGCTTCTGCTTTCATTAAAAAATAATAAAGAAAACACTCAAGCCAAACATCGTTTGCTTCCTTCTGCAATGGGGATATCATGGTAAATTCATATATCATATCGCTAGGACATTTTTACATATGTTTATCTAACCCCAAACCCAATGAAGTCTAAGGATTACCGCACAAAATCAGAGAGCAATCCGCCCGCGTCGCCAGATTTTTTATATGGCGTTAATTAGCACACACAATTCAATGCTCTAAATTTAATGGCAAGTTAATTAGACCCATAGCGCTAAGCTATTTTGAGGTCATAAGTTTCAAAAGTTCTAAAGTTGCTTATTTCTTGCCTGTAGATAGAATCGTACCTAAGAAGCTTATTATTGAGTTTTGTGTCACATCTGACTGTCGCATAATCAGCAATTCGACTATTTGTATGCCATATTTTTTATTAAAAATAAATCTGCCAAAATAAGTTTAAAGTTATAAATCTTTATATTATACGAGTAGTATCTTAGTAGATATGAATCTAGTATAGCCTGCGGAGTGTGCAAACCTAATTTGTGTCATCTTCGTCCAGCGCAAACTGTCATAAGGTCAGTATGTAACAACAGTTACAACTCTCGCACCGTTTCGTTCGAACAAAGCTGACTTTTTCAAATAATAAGATTTCGTAGCTGAACATGATATAGTATATCTATCTATCTAAATTCTCAATTTGTGTCGATGGAAATAAAACAGTTGTATTACATATAACTAGTAATTTGTACAATTTAGGAGACCTTATTGCTAGGGAGCGATTTCTTCCAGGCAACCTTTGGGTAGAGGAACTTTTTAAAGCTTGAGCTTTGTGTGGAGTGAAAATTAATCTAAGAGAAAAACAACAAAATATATATACATTTAAGTATATTAACACTTAAATCCATCAAGATTATACTTAAAAATACTTATATAATAAATATATATATCTGTATATACAAACCAATAAAATGCAAACATAATTGTATAAACATACATATACCATACACACATACAAAGATTTATTATGGCAAGGACGTCGCAGCACAGTAGACACTAAAATAACCATAAGGAGCAGTAAGGTCACAGTGAGAGGAAATACGCTTTGACACGGGATTTAAATATAGGAAGGGATTGAGATTGCTTGATAGGCAATGGCAAGGAATGCCACAGGCGGATGGATTGGATAGTGAAGGAATTCGAGTAATAACTTGAGGAATGTGGGGGGAAAGTTAAGAGGAGTTTTCGGTTCGAGCGCATAACATCGCTCCTGGCAGATTTCTGAAACTTCAACAACTCTTTGAGGTAAGGAGACGTCCGGGGATTGAACCACACGGTGTAAAGTAAGGAGAGAACATGAAGATCTCGCCGGCGGCGAATAGGGAGTTTAGTTGGGCGCGGAATTCAGAAACATGATCGTATTTGCGTAGGCCAAAGATTATGCGAATACAGAAGTTTTGGAGTCTCTCTAGCTTATATAAGAGTATCTGAGTGATATCCAGATAACAACAGTCAGCATAGTCCAGTATCGGCAGAAGTAAGGCCTGTACAAGAGCTATTTTGTTTTTGAATTTAGTGTTCTATTACAACATAATAAATAAAAACACATACATTTTAATAACTTGCATTCTCTTTTGCGGCTAGTACAGAGATGTGTAATAAAAAAAATATATATTATATATACATATATATCTATATATCTGGGACAATTTAGACCAAGATCATCTGACCCCAAACTAAGCAGAGCTTGTACTATGGGTGTCAAAGACTGATAAACATACTTAAATATTTCTAAATACATACTTAAATAGATAACAACACCTAGACTCACAACAAACACAAATGTCCGTCACATAAATGTTTGTCATGGGTGGGGATCGAACCCACGACCTCCGGTGCTAAAGGCAGGATCGCTGCCATTGCACCAACAGGCCAGTCTCGTATTATACTAATTTCGTGGATAAATTCGACACAAAATACGTTGTATGACAGATATTAGTATTCTAAAACGCTTAACACCTATATTTAAGCAACTGTAATATTGTTTTAGAGCTAGTCAAGCGACATGTTAAGTATCAGTTAAATATCAAGGTTCCTGTGGACAGAGCTGACACAAAATGCCTCTGTACATCAGTTACTACTTCGTTATCATCATGAAAGTACATAAAATTTTCATCTTTAATTCTCTTTTTCGTCCAGTACTGACCGAAAAGACAAATACCTAAATTTCTACCTATACGACTACCTAAGATGACACAAATGTATAAATTAGGTTGGACAAAGGGTTCCGAAACTACATGCCAAAAAGAACTTTACTATTTTCGAAACCTAAAAAACCCAGCGCTACGGGTTTATACTTACCGGGTTGGAGAGCGGCAACAGTGCCGCGCCGTGTAAATGTGCTATTACCTTCAGACGGTGCCTTTTATCATTTCAAAAAATATGATGTGACTTAATTATTGAAATAATATTTTATTTTATTTTGCTTGATAAAATTGATAAAATTTGCAGGCATTCACCGGAATTCCGTCGGATTTCCATATTTTTTTAATTTTTTGCACCAACAGCAAGCAGTGATTTGATGGTATGTTAAGTTTGAACTTTGTGTTCATATACTTTTTTTGTCACTTTGTAGTTGTCCTTAAGTCGGTAGTTTAGTTTTATAAAGTTCGTTGTTAGTACGTGAACTCCATTTTAGTCCATTTTCCTCCACTGTCGTTTCGTAGCGCTACGACATGCTACGAATACAACAACGTAACTATAAACATTACAAGTGCATCACCTTTGCCGTTTTGTCCACATACATCGTATTTTTACATACAATTCAATATTTATAGTTTTAGTTGCCGTGTGGTATGGTAGTGCCTATTTACGAGTATGTTATCAAGTATATTTTTAATTAATTTGATTGTATTTTTTTAAGGCATTTAAAACAGGTCTACTTGAACAAATATAGTTTTATTAGCTTGGGGAAAAAGTCTTTTGGCATGTAAATAGTATGTATGAACTTGAAATAAAATCTCTTTGGCTATACTATTTATATCTGGCTGGTTCTGGTATCATTAAAAGTTTAAATTTTAAAGAAGATAATTCCAAATTCAAATTAGGAAAATGTGTGATTTTCATTTGTTTGTCTTACTGTCAAGATGAGTGAATCTAATGAAGAAATTCGATACGTTTTAAAATGTTACTACTAAAAAGGTAAAAATACAACGCAAGCCGCGAAAAAAACTTGCGATGTTTATGTACCTAGTGCATTGTCTGTGAAAGTAGCACAAATTTCGTTTAAGCGTTTTCCATCCGGAAATTTTGATATCAAAGATGCACGTCGCTCTGGTCGCCCTGTTCTGTTACGGATAAAACGGATGCCATTTTTGAAAAAGTGAAGCAAGATCGGCATATCAGTAGTTACGACGTCGCTAAAGAACTTGGGATTAACCACAAAACAGTTTTGGCGCATTTGAAAAAAACTGGGTACCCAAATAAGCACGATATTTGAGTACCTCACGAGCTCACTGAAAGAAACCTAATGAACCATGTACTCATTTGTGATTCTTTATTACGACGTAATAAAACCGAACCATTTTTAAAGATGATAACTGGTGATGAAAAGTTGATCACGTACGACAAGAACGTGCGAAAAAGGTCGTGGTCAAGGGCCGGTCTGGCTTCACAGAATGTGGCGAAACCTGGGTTAACTCGCAACAAGGTGATGCTGTGTGGTGGGATTGGAAGGCCATTATTCATTATGAGCTGTTACCACCAGGTAGGACCATCAATTCTGAACTCTACTGCGAAAAACTGAGATTAAAGCAAGAAGTTGAGACAAAGCGGCCGGAATTAATCAACATAAAGGGTGTGGTTTTTCATCATGATAACGATAGACCTCACACATCTTTAGCCGCTCAGCAAAAATCGGGAGAGTTTGGCTGGGAGGTGTTAATGCATCCGCCGTATAGTCCTGACCTTGCACCTTCAGATTTCTACCTGTTTCGCTCTCTTCAGAATTCTTTAGGCAGTGTCAGGTTAACATCACGAGAGGACTGCGAAATCCACTTGTCGCGGTATTATGATCAGAAGCCTCAAAATTCCTATAGCAATGGGATCGTGTCCCTACCTACAAGATGGCAAAAAGTAATCGAACAAAATGGCACCTACATACTTTAGTTAAATGTAAATAAACTATATTATATTAAAAATGTTAGAATATTCTTAAAAAATGCGAAGAAACTTTTTCCCTAACCTATTATTTAAAAACTCATTCATAGCTTGGCATTCTGAGCTGTTCTGTTTACTGATTTGGAACACAAAACACCAAAGTTTTTGACCCCAACTAAGCACAGCTTGTTTTATAAGTATCAGAGACTGATAAAAATACTTTCTATAGAACCATTCACCGCGCTCCTAAATATTTATTTAACTTCGCGCGTAACTACACAACGATCTTCGCTGAAAACTTAACAAAACCGTCAGGACCCTTTTCCAATCTACAGAGATTTATTATAGTGGCCCCCCCGACCAACCTCACGGTTATGCAGAAAGGCACACTATTCCTAGCACACCGTGAAGTGTAACAGGGACCATCTGCGGTAGGTCCTGCCGCCACAAAGCACAATGCATTACACATTATGGTACTCATAGGTGAGTGGCCCGTGGCTTAACCCACTACCATTTATCCAGAATGGTACCGAAGCAGTTATAGTCGCTCACCACGCGCATCCCAAAGAACGCTAGCGGCTTCAATCCCCACTGGGGACGTCAGCGAAGCCAACTACCATGTCTTCAGAATGGTGCCGGAGCTGTATAGCACGCTCACATCTCAATGCACTGCCGTATATTTACCCTTAGCTACAGCCGGGTGGCCGGATAGGCAATCTAGCGGATTCCCATCTCCTTGCTATCCAGGCAAGTACCGGAGGAGCGGCAAACCGCTATAAGGGTTTCTCACTAACCCCGTATCTAAACAATTATCAGCCCAACGCCCTAGACCAGTGAATTTAGATACTCGTTGCGCGCGAGAAGGGACGCTCGGTACACACTACCGAACAGACGAACATGCCCCTCCTCTGCAACTAACCACATGCCACCACGAAGCCAACTCCAAGTTGGGGCCTGCCTAAAAAAGGCAGGGCTGGGACCCCCAACATCCGTGGTACCCTGATCCTAACAGCCAGACCCATAGTTCCAGCTGCGAAAGCCCTACCTACCCAGGTTAAAGTAGCTATGGACAACAAAACCGTCAGTTTAGTCGGCACGTGCACGGTATTGAGTGCGATTTTGTAAATGGACTCGTAAATAGCCTTTTACGCGACCGCATTTTAACCCGCGCCCTAAAACGGTCGGCTTAACAAATAGGCGAATTGAATTCCCGTCGAGCTTCGACTAAAATATTTGTTTAATTCTACTCGAAGAAATTAAAACGAGCCAACTTCCAACGCAAATCGCTCTCAAAAGCTCTATTGTAAAAAAATATAGTGTTCTACGAAATGTCATGCTATGCTATTTTGAGTTTAGAGGGTTGTGAATACATATAAAAAATAAGAAAGCATCATACAGTTTGCTCTGGTGACCAGTACCACAACCATGAGTTGACATCGACGACGGCTGCTAGCGTCCGTGGTAAATTTGTATGCCATTGTGACAGCAATGCCATTTTGAACAAAAATAGTTCTCAAAAGTGCACGACACATGATGTTGTACTTAACTAACGTTGTTTACCTGAGCTAAACTCATGGTATCGGCACAGATTATTTAATACACACAACAACATGGTCTAGGGATATACAAAACTTTTTTAAATAACTTAAAAAGTACTGGCCTTACAAAAAAACTATTAATGAAACATTATAAAAAACATTGTTAAGTTCCTTTTTTAAATTCAAATTTGTATATAAAAAGGTTTTGTTTTGAGATAAAATTCGCATTCATTGAATTTCTTCCAAAGAAGTAAATCTTCACGAACTTCTAACTTGATTAAAACTCCATAAATCTTTGTCAAACGCATCTCCGGTGTTCATTTAATCATGCCACATAGACACTTGACCAGGAACGAAATGTTAAGAGCAGTGGGCATGATTCAAGCTGGCGCTACCCAAATTGCGGTTTCTGAAGCCATGAGAACCAGTCAGAGCGTTATATCCAGGCTTTGGTCACGTTATCTTGTCACGGGGAAGTGGTGGAATGGCACCGAGGACCACAACGCATTACAACACATGTACAGACAGCACCGATTCATAGTAAATGCTGCACGAAGTCAACCAAATGTAACGGCGATGCAATTGGTTCAAAGGCTACAGAGAGAGTATGGTTTGCTGGTAAGCGGTCAAACTCTGAGAAGACGACTGCATGAAGTCAACCTACGTGCTCGTAGGCCACTTCGGGTACCAGCGCTAAGGAGAGGTAATCGAGGAAGAAGATTACAATGGGCTATTGCACACGAAAACTGGAACCATTCTTAATGGTCACTTGTGCTTTTCACTGATGAATCCAGGTTTGGATTTCATCCGGATTCGCGAAGAGTACGCGTTTGGAGAGAACCTGGACGTTGGAATCGACTGCAACACCCACAACAAGTTCATGCATATCAAGGTGGCACGATTATGGTTTGGGCAGGAATTCGTCTCTCTTCGATAAGGCGCGTATCGTTACAAGTTGGTTACAGCAGCATGATATCCAAGCTTTAGACTGGCCTGCACAATCCCCTGACCTAAATCCTATTGAGAAGGCCTGGAATATGCTTCAGAGAAGAGCTCTTTGGAATTTCCCTGAAGATATTGTGCATGAAAACTAGCTTTTCTTGCATCTTAGCAGGACTTGGGACAGTCTTCCACAACAGGATATTGACACCCTTGTTTTGAGTATGCAGAACCGCTGCAGATGTGTCAGGAGAGTCTTAGGTGGATCCACGGATTATTAATTTTAAGTTTTCAACAATTTTTATAAAAAAAATAGTTGTTTTGTTTAGGTTTTGATGTTTCAAAAATTAAGTTAAGATTGAAATTTGTCTGAGTTTTTCCCCTTCTTCTAAGTTTTTTTTGAAATTTAACTTTATCTAAAAGTTTATTTATCAGATTAGATAGGCTATTAAACAAGGTTTATTTTAATGTGTAGGTGTCTTAACAAAAAGTTAATAGAATTTTAGTTATTTAGGTTTAATTGAAATATCCCTAGACCATGTTGATGTGTGTAGTTACTACGTAACAGACAAATCACTCCATAGGAAATTCACAATTTGGTCATTTGTAAATGCGTGCTGTCATGTTTCAGGTATATATTGCAAGGCTATCTCTTTCGATATAGATGTCAATGTCCAGTACATGTACGTCAGCTCGCGGACGAATGCTCTACGCGGCTGTTGACAATCAACTGCCAAATAAGTCTTCCATGACCCGGCGGCTGGTAAGTAATTTTCGCGCACAAGTACATGGAGTAACAGAGGCCTGGTATTGGTACTGTCCCCGTCACTTAGCACTAGTTTACGCCAACGGTAAACTGTAATATGTAGTCAAGTATTTGTATAGGCTTTCGTAACAGCGCCTGATAGGAGAGAAGATTAAATAAAAAGGCTAACTAAGTTTCTTGGTTTTCGTGACGTAAATAGGTTGTGTTTGTCGTTCTAAAGAATTTATAAACTTTTTGTATATTCATTTTCAAATTTTAAATCTTGCACCGCCAACAGCATTACTGTTTCATCCGATGGTTGACTGGTAGCTTTTAGCATTAAGTCCGCCTGATGTACCATTTTGTCCATTGAAGAATAAAAAAAAAACTAATTTTTTTCGTAATGTTGAGGTCTCTACTTTCATTTCACAAACTAGAATCAACAAAAGTACCATCAATTTTATATAACATTTTAAACTTACTTGTTGCATTTTAACTAATTTCGGTGAGCCGGGTGATGAATTTCTACCATACGTGAAGGGAATAACGGACAAAATCGGATCACTATTAAAGAAATTCTCCGTTAAGACTGTATGTACTCCGTTTTCTAAAGTAACGAGAGAGATGCGCTCACCAAAGGATGTTATTCCTTTGCAGACACCGGGTGTATACAAAGTCGATTGCAGCTGTGGTAGTTCTTATATCGGCCAAACAAAGCGTCCAATTGCTGAGCGAGTGAAGGAACACATTGCAGCGGTGAAGAGTCGACAGACGACCAAATCTGCAATAGCTGAGCACCTGATAAATTCAGATGTTAATCACTGGATGGAGTTGCATGACCCGAAAATCCTCTCTACTGATCGGCGTTACCATACCAGGGTTGTACGTGAAGCCATTGAAATTAAGAAATACAAGAATTTCAATAGGGAAGATGGATTTAAGCTATCGTCTGCGTGGAACCCAGTGATAACAAAGTGTAAAACGCGAGTTGGACCGTCTCGAAAAAACCCGGACACTGTGAGTGTAGTTTGTCGACCTGACTGTACTATGGAAAGAATATTTAAAAATGTGCGGGTGGATGAAAATCGTTCGACGACGCCGCACACCACCAGTCCGCTCGTGACCACGGTGACATGCAATTTTCGCCGAAACGTCGAGAAAAATAGGTAAAACAATTTACCGTAATTTTGTTTCGTTGCAAAAACCCGTTTTTATTAGAATCAATTTTATATTTTTAATAGATGCCGGTGCGTTTGCGTCACAACCAACTCTTACAACCACTAGCCCAAACGCTACAGTGAAACTGTGAATACGAAAATAATATTTTTTGTCATTATTTTTCAAGAACGTCGCTGATTAAGGAAAATAAATATATCAACACAAGAAAGCACTTAACTAAAAGAATTCAAATGAATTAAAAATGGCTAATACACTATCCAATTTATTATTAAAAAAAGTGAATGTCGAAACTATTCAGAAACAAAGTCAGGGGCACAAATAAAAATAGTTATTCTATCGAGGCTTTCGTTTCATAACCGATTTAAGAGCGTTTGCTGGAGGTAGATCTGAAACGTCGTTTTTTTCTAAGATTTTCGTGATTTTAACGCTGAATTCAAATTTAAGATGTTTATCTCTCTATTATATTCTGCACCTTTTTATTTTATAAATATGACTTGAACTGTGTTTAGGGAATTTTTATATTTGTTAACAATTATTCAGTAAAAACGTTTTTTTTTTAATTTAGCAAATATTTGGCGAATGGACGATTCAATATGTTTTCATGTAGTATTTTATGCAAAACATAATAAAAATTAAAGGTTTATTTCAATTCAATAAAATAATCACGGAAATCTCACAAAAATGGAACGTTTTCGATCCTCCCCCAGCTAACGCTCATAACGACTAGCCAATCCGGTTCGATTGAACCCAACAAAGCTATTAAAGTTAGAATCAATTATGAATTGGAGTCAGGTTCAGGGCTGTCGCTCGGCAGGTCAGGGGTGGCGGTCAAGGATGGTTCTCGGAATAGCTTTTCGATTTATAACGGATTCTATACTATCTATTTCTATTATATCGCCGTTCTAACTATAGCATTGGTAACTAAAATATTTAGATAATCAAGCCTAGGGCTTTTTAATTGATATTAGATAATGGTCGAGTGTCATAGTTTAAGAAAACTAAAATTTTACAGAATTTCGGTACTTATTACTGCCAGTTATATAATATATACTAGGTTGACGGTAACCGACTGGCAACCTATAAACACGTGCAACACTCCTAACTGCTTCAATCAGTATAAAATATTATTTAAAAAACATCCGGTATACGAATAATGTTTAATACAATACCACGCATTATTTAGATGTAGGTTTAAACGGAATGTATAAAGAGCGTCGTGCACCCGAACTCGGATCGTGGATCGTGTGTTCTCGAGTTCAAATCTGTGCGTCCACCACGAGCTGCCATTTTGAATTTACGTTATCGTTCGCGTAAAAAACTGTATTGGGATTTGACATTGACATGTCATGCCATTCGCGAAAAAAAATGTATTGGGATTTGAAATTGTCATGTCTTGTCATCTCATGTCAAATCCCAATACATTTTTTTAGATAACGTACATTTAAAGTCGCAACTCGTGGTAGACATACTGGCTAGAACCCATAATCTTTAAGTTTATTGTTAAATTTCCGACTTACTCTCCGATGATGGAAAACATCGAGAAAAATACCAAATCAACCCGCATAACGGCGGGAGGCTCACCACCTACTTCGTTGGGTTCTAATACCATTGGTGAAAAGTGGGGTTCTGAGACTTCCGTTCACCATGACGGGAACAGTCACTTACCTCTGACTACCACGTTTGGGATATAGTCGTGTTGGTTTATATGTACTCGTATGGATGTATGTATAAAGAGCAAATTCTTCGAACTATTCAAAGTAAAGATATAATCCCAACCTAACTACAAACCTACAAACGTAGATCGTCATTTGATATTGAAACAAAAGTATGAGGTAGGCCTTTGACGTGTGTCGCGCCGTGTAGTCAATTTGAAGCCGGTTTTCGGTTTACCAAATTGAAACCATTTCCTTTGAACTGCGAGGCCTTTAATAAAGGCAGCAGTGATGCTAATAGGAATCACGTATCTACTAAAACAAAATTGCGTGTACGCCATAGATTGTTGAATCGAAACATTTAAGACAAGAAGGTATAAAAAATATTGTAGAACATACATTTATTGTCCGAATGGACTTCTGAGGCCGGATTAGGTGCTTTAAAAACAGTCTCAATTGCATACTATCCTAAAACAATGTGAAACTAACGCTACTCAAATTCGTACTATAACCTACACATAAACAGTCCTGCTTAGTGCCGGGAAAGAACGAAGGTTTTTCATGCAAATGTCTATTTCCTGCTGAAAGAAAGAAAGAGATTCTGCCATATAACCGGTATAGCCATATCTCTTTTTTCTGATACGTGAAGTTGTCGTTCAGAAACGTGCTATACCAACTTGCCGAATGATATGAAATAAAATCCTGAAATAAAAATACTCGTCATAGTTATGTTAATATATTATATTGCTGAGAGCAAAGATTTTGCAGTTAAATAATTCACATCAGGTGGCAGTCAATTTTACTCAAGGGTTTTATCATTCGGTCAGTTGCTGGGCAACGAGGTCCATGGCTTAAAAAAAAGGTAAACAATATTGATTTGTCATTCACTCAATCGGTATTACAAGCTGCATTTTGACAACTAGTGAAACTGAAATACCGTTGTTTGATGACGTCATCAAATCGTTTTGAAAAGGCGTCTTTTTGACTACTAATTGACGATTTTCTGATATTTGTATCCACTTTCATGGAGCAAAAACTTGATACAGTGGTTTGTAGTGGCATTAAGTTGTATAACAAATTATTTGTGCATTAATTCGACTTAATCAATTAATTTACAATGACGAGTATGATAATACTTTACTTTTGTAGAGCAAAGCTGGAGAGTTCTCTCCAGCTTGATGACAAAAACAAATGTTTGTCACAAAAAAAAAATTGTCATGGGTGGGGATCGAACCCACGACCTTCGGTGCTATAGGCAGGATCGCTACCATTGCACCAACAGGCCAGGTTCAATGAAGTGTTTATTATTATGACATATACTAGCAGCTTTTTTATGGTTTCTGAGGTAAAACCTATTACTCACATACGTTCTCGGTAGATTAACTGGTGACTTTTCTTTCCACACACGTACGTTTCTGTTGGGTAGAACTGGCGTGTGCCTGATGAGGTAGTCTACAGGTAGGTAGGTTAGCAAAAGGTGGCACGAGCAACACATTTACACTGTGTTTGTGTAGTCTTTGCGTAAATATCATTGTTAGGATAGAGATGGTCAGTTTTGTTTTGACTACTTTAATTTTATACGGGTAATGTTTTATTTGAACTCGGCCGTCTATAGACACGGCACGAATAATTATTGAAAACGACTTGAAGGGGTTCGAATAAGTATGAAAGTTCGAGTAAAGGTACAAATAGATTGGAGCATTCGCTTCTATAAGAACATCCCGCATCCGTCGTTTTTAAATTTATTCGAACCACAATGCGCACATGACGCTCGATGTTTTGTTACAACTTGATTTTGAAAACCAAGCTACAATGTTACATCACATGGAAATGCTCTTAGAAAACTGAGCATTTGCCTTGTTCGAGCAAAAGTTCTAGTCTATACCTACCCACCTTTATGTTTGTTAACTTTTTTGTTGAAGTTGTCAAACCGCCATTTGACGGCGACAGATTTTGTCACAAGCTATGTGAAAGATGTCATGGACTTTTTAATTATATTTGACTGTAAATACTGTAATATATTTAAACCTAGTTATTTTGCCCTAAATCCATCAGATTATGGGCCCAGGTTGCGCAGTAAATGGTGTTTGTTCGTATTCGTATTTGTGCGTAAATAAAATAGAATGGCGAATGATAAAGTCGAGCCGGCTGGGGTCAGTTGCGTTGCTGCTCCCACTTCGTCTTCAGCTACAAGTTCAAGCATTTCTATGATTTTTTGAGAAACTACTTATTTGATGCGCTAGATCCTCGTGAATTAATTAAAATTTAATTCACGAGGATCTAGGGGACCGTATTGAAGAGTCAACGCTGGGTAGCCCTATCTATAGTCACGGATGCACGTAAACAAATTCGTTTGATTTGGATGAGCTTAAAGAATCAATGAAAGAGAGCTATGGCTTGGAGATCAACATTATTTCCTACAAAAGAGGAAGCTGACAAGTGTAACTATAAAAACAAGAAAAAAATGTAAAATGAATAAGGTCTAAATTCATAAAATTAAAGACTCAGTTTGCTGCACTTCATCTAATTCAATATTTAAATACTCAGAAAACTGGGTTATAAAAACACGCCTTCTTGTAATGTAAATAAAACTATACAATTTAAAAAATAATTATTATTCTGTTTATTTAATGAAATATTTTATACCCTCCTTTTTAAAGGTAGCATGCTGCCGGTACCACAACTACATAGAGTTAGTGGTCACCTGCTGCTGATTTCTCTTCTGTGATTTATATTTTGAGAATGTTTATTAAATGTTTCAAATAAGGTTCGAAATACATATAAAGCCGTGTATACGCACGAACGAACAAATTTGTTGCGTTGCATGATACGCAACTACTTAGTTCGCAGGTGTGTACCACTTAACGTACATTAAACACTCTGTTCGTCAAACGTGTTTGCGGCGATCTTATATAGTTGTAAGATCTGCATGGACGGTGTTATATAGTTTGAAACAAAAAATGTTACGTAACAACCATCACCAACTGCGCCGCCATGGCTATTAAGATAGAGTTCGCGACTGTTGTGCGCGACCTTGATTCCAACTATGTTTGCGTTCGTGTTTAAATATGCCGTCCATACGCACAAACCAAATGTTCATGATTGATGTTTTGTTCGCTATGTTCGTGTTGGTACGTGCGTACACGGCTTACCGATGCACATGCCATTAGAGGTAGGGTTCTTTCTTAAATCTGCAGCCTTGATCTCTTCAAAGTGCTCTAAAGCACTTTGAAAATGTTATTTTCTGCCAGCTGCTCTCCTAATGCAATTAGCTATTATTAATGTATGCTGCAGCTGTAATTTGGTTAGTCTATTGCATCAGTGATCTCCCGTACGCTCTGGTGCCTTCAAACTTCCCTACAAAATTGATAGTCTACGCCACTGAAGAAAGTTAGGAAATGCGTTGAGACTATGAACTGCAGACGATAAAAGCTGTGTGTTATGTTTGTATAGACAAATTTGTGCAAAATTCCGTCCACAGCACACAAAGAATTCTCCTCAAACCCCCACATCTCTATAGTCCTCAATCTTCTTTTTCCTATCATGCTGAATTATGGGAAAATATTATTGTTCTGTCTAGTCGGAAGTTAGTGATTTAGTGCTGTCGTCACATTTTACTCTGCTCAAGTATAATTTATTTATAAATAAAGGAAGCATAAAAAGACTCATAGCAGCCAAGACTGAAAACTGAAATTATCCAAATAACAACAAACAGACTGACATGGTCTGCTGCTTGACGTTTCATTTTTTAATCTTTGTTATGGTTTGGTGGCAGTATGCACATAATTAAGAAATATTAGAGAAAATAATCATTCATTCTTTCCCCTCACTTAGGAGGAATACAATTTGACTATCAAGTGGAGGTCATAATACCAAATACATATAACATTAGATACGCGCGCCTGTCTTATGAGGTCGTCATTGTCACTAGGAAAGAGGTTTGGCCACACTGGGGATTTTTTTGCTGATATAAGTAAGTTAAATCCATTTTTTTGAAACGTTAAAGCAAGCTAGCTTTCGATTCTATTCGTGAGTAAAAGTTCTTGCACTTCTTTTATGTTTTAAACATTAAAAACATAGGAAAAAGTAATATTTATTCATTTACTTGATAAAATCAACACATTTTCAAACGAACCTATGTGTGCATGATTTGTTACGTATTTACCTACTTTACTATTAGATGCAAAAACAAATAAATACGTTGAACTATAAAATACAAATAAATTGTATTAAAAGTAAACCATGTGTGGGTATGCGCCGCTATGGAGGTTGTCAAAACAAAACCGTTATTGCCATAGCAACTATAAACTTGATTGTACATATTATCAACAAAGAAATCGATTTTTCATAGATGACGTCACGAAATAATACTGTTTTAACGGTTCATAGTACCAAATTCATCTGTTTTGTATGGGCGATGTCAACAAAATTGCCAAAGTAAAACAGTGTCAAACTAAGGTTATTTTTACTAGCTCTTAATACGAAAATGTAAAACAGTAATGATTCAGGACTGTTCTAACGGCTTGTAATCAGTACCCAGTACGTCTACCACGAGTTGCCACTTTAAATGTACATTATCGTTCGCGTAAAAAAATGTATTAGGATTTGACTTGACATGACATGACAATGTCAAATCCCAATACATTTTTTTACGCGAATGATAGCGTGAATTAAAAGTGGCAACTCGTGGTGGACGTACTGATTCTTGACCATCGGAATATTTTCATTTGCTGTTGTAATAAACAATTTACATATAATATAATATATATGGCCATATTATGGCAGTGTAAGTTGCGCACAAAGCGATAGCTGTAATGTGATAAAATGTATAATATATAGTTGCGACTAGGAGATGCGCCAGTGTCAGGTAACCGCTGACTCGCTGAAATTAAAAATCATAACAACACGATTGGCGTAGTGCGCTGTAGCACGGTTTCTCGCCTCGATTTCCGTAGTGCCTCACGTTCAATTCCCGGTCGGGTCAATTCAGGAAACTATCTTTTGTGTATTGACTCGGAACTGGGTGTGCTGGGAGACGCCCCTGGCTTATTTCCTTGTGTGGTAACTCTGAACACAGGGATATTAATCCGTACTTCGAGACCATTACAAGAGGTGTGTTGTCTGGCGCATATACAATATCATTACACAAAATTGCTCGCTAGGCTCAGTTTAGGGACTGAACATGTCAAGTTACTTAAAACTTGTCAAGTTCAGTCCCTAAACTCACCCCTCAGGGTTGTAATAAGGCACCAGAACCATCTTTGAGTTTATTGTTTTTCCGATTAACTCTCCGATGATGGAAAACATAGATAAAAAACCAAATCAACCCGGATAGCGGCGGACCACCTACCACGTTGGGTTCTAAAACCATCGGTGAGAAGTGGGCTGCTGAGTGTTCCGTTCACCATGACGGCAACAGTCACATGCCTCTAAGCTGAGTACTCTCGTTGTCGTGATGGTTGTGAACAAAGTATCTAATTTTATTACTCACATACGTACAGTATGTGAGTTATAAAATTGGAAACTTTGTTTTGTAAAATAAACCATAAAATATATGTAAGGAACATAACATAATATGTACCCATCACTTACAGAAAGAAATGATATTTGGATTTTTTTATCTTCATAGGATACCTAATTATTAACAGTTAAAAATGAACTCAAGGTTAGTTATGGTAAGTATATAAAAATATTCATCAAAACTCAAACTCAAACTAAAATATCTTTATTTAAATAGACTTAATCCGTACTTTTAAATAGTCTAAAAATATACTAATTAATAGACGTAAATACTATAATAATATGAATATATAAACAAACATAATGCGACTCTACCACCGCGTCGTAGAAGTTGATTGATAACGTAAGTCATCAATAAATTTTGGAATTTTGCACATCAAAGTTGTGTATTTTCTATTTAATTGAGGAAAACTCTGAATAACAATAGATCATTAGTTGAAACATTGTTTTATGTAGAGCGCAGATAATATACTTGACTTATCACAGCTCTACCTTTTTCATGAAAAATATGATTACACGCCATCTGTTGCACGAGCGGCAGACTAGCTTCTAACCAACGTGAGGTTAGGAAAATACATTTTTGTAGCTAGAAGCACTGTGCGTATTTCGTGAAAATTCCGCCAGAGGGCGGCAGTTGGAGTTAAGCTGACTTTTGAACAGATGGCGCGCATAGTCTTTCATCTTTGCTTTTTGCGTTTTTTGTTTTTGTTACAACCACAATAAATAATACTTCAATGTAGAAATTATTGGTTCAAGAATTTGGTCACAAATTAATAATAAAGAAGCTAATAAAATTAATTGGCTAACAAAAATAACTAGGAAAAATCTATAGCTGGCTAAAATTTCTATCTTGAAAATTATAGGTACTTACTTACACTTACCTATCCATTCATTAAAACTTAGTTGCTTGATTTACTATTTTGTTGTTTCTTTTAAGATTTGTTTTGTCTGTTTAATGTTATATTAGTGTTTAGACGAAGTAGATAATTTATATGCTTGTGAAATTAACTCAAAAATAATTTAATCCGAAACAACATTTGAGTAGTCTGAATCCTAATTTTAAAGCGTATTGACTGAAAATAATATCGCAGATCAATGGTTCAAGAGTCCCAGACTGGAACAAAAGGAAACAAATCAAACAGGGCCGAAATGGACGCTCCCTGGGGGCGCCATGGCCTGAATACATACCGTTGTTTTAATAGGAAGCTCCTCTTTGGGGTACCGTAGTTGACCAGGAACCATTGTAATATTGTTTGACTGTCTGCACAACTATTTTTAAAACTAGATTCATGTTAATAGATAAAAAAGTTAGAAGTATGAATGACAAATTATGCTAACATTCTCTACAATAAAACTGACGAGTTTTTTGGATTCGTCGATATTTGAATGGTCCCTCAAACATGGTGAAGATTATTTTTACCCTTTTACCGGCAGAGAAAAACAAAGAGCTAAAATAAAATTAATGTGATTACTTATAAGGTAGGTAAGGGTCTAATAACATCGCAGAGACCTAAGAAGCCTCCTTAACCTAAGGCGGCAGATTTTGCGTCTAGTCATAACGCTGAAAGTTATAAATTTTCTAATATATTTTTCATAAATGTTACCGTTTCCAGAAGGTCCAGAACCCTCTACACCTGTGATGTGTCCACTTGGCTCCTTTTTTGGTAATGATTCTTAGCCATTCACCGGAAACAAAGCCTTTGTTAGCGACGGTCAAACAGCTAATATTGCCGGATTTGATTTGGAAAATGGAAATTTACCACGATTATTGTCGTTTTCAAAACGAAATCCGTATAAATCGTGAAATTAGTGATATTTTTATAGTTATTTAGCGCTTGGATGTGAAAAGCTGTTGATTATTTCTTGTCATAGATTTGCTTATCGTAATCTCGCCACCTGGTGAGAAATAGAGACGGAAAGAAAGTTTTATCCGGGCTGATTTGGTTTATTATCGATGTTTTCCATCACCGGAGAGTTCGTCGGAAATTTAACAATAAACACAAAGTTATTGGTTCTGGAAAGATTTGAAGTCCACACGATCCACGATACGAGTTGGGGTGTTTAACCCTTAGGCCACGAAGCTCTCCGTACGTATAAACGAGTATAATATAGATAAATCAACATAATAAAACTCGCTTGACTGATCCTTTGGCGCTAAGGGTAGAGTTCCTGCCTAGAGCGTGGAAGATCGCAGTTTCGGTCAGCTGATCGCAGTTTTCATTGTTTCTCTTTCGTTTCTACTCATTTATAATTATTTTGCATCATTTTGAAGACATATTTATTTTAGTATACTAATAATTTATCTTAAATCATTACGACCTAAGTTTTCCCAAAAATATTGTTTTCTTTATTCATGTTAAAAATCCATTCTTACTTCCAATATCATTGTCAGTGCCAAATAAACCCTTCCGTGTTTTTCCCTCAATACATTAAGATTAACACTAAGAGTTGTTTGTATCGAGGTATTGTAACAGATGTCTAGCTAGTGCTAAAAGTGGTAACGAACAGTCCGCACGCCTGTGGGCCGGTCGATACAGCCTGCCCGGGCTAGACTCCGCTCACGTGGATGCCCGCTGCTTTATAGATCTCGCAGGCTGCGCTGCCGAACCGTTTTTGATGCTAACGATTGTGAATAAAACCGTTTTTCGTTTATATCTTACAAGTAACCAGGGAGATAAGTTTTTTCACTTTAGTACATCAATTTACAAAGTATGGTGTGTTAAAATGTTCAAGTAGATAGTTGTAAGATACTTGGAATGATAGAAACTTTAAAAGTTCAACCTTGGACTCGATCGGGAGGTTGATTTTTTTTAGTTTCTTTTTTCCATGAAAAATAGAGCATTGTAGAATGCTAAAAAAAAAAAAACAATTATTGAGTGAAGTACCTACCTTCATGAGATGTTAGTACTAAGGAAACATCTTAAAATGTTTTTATTATTTCACTACATTCTTAGAAGGATATTGACCTATTAAGTAAATATTTATTGCACATTCGAATCGTAAATTTACATAAATACAAATAGTATTCATACAAATGGTCGCTAGATGAATGTTGGTACTGCTTATGTATACTAGGTTCAAAAAGCTTACGAGAATTAAATTAATTAAATTTTGTATCTAACATCCTAAAGTAAAACTTATCAATAGTAGTCCTGACTCTTTCATAGCCTATAATAAAATGATCACCTTATTTTAACTCAGCTTAAATCCAGTCTCGAATTTAGACCTTCACAAGTCAAAGCTAGCGCACCTAACCCGGTCGATCGAGCTAGCCCGGCCGGCTCACTCATCATGTCAAACTTTTCTCCTGAAACTGTATTCTCTTATAAATAGGCTTCGCTGAACCTTACACAACTTCATGGATCTATTCTGCGGTTACGGGTAGTGAACCAGTGTCACAGCCACAAATAGTATGAGGCTTATCTACACATTTATGTATTATGTATGATAAGTAGTATGTAAGTATATGTAAGTTTATTATTTGGCTTCGGTATTGTATGTGTCTATTTTTATGTTATAGTAAATTAGTTACTGTATCTACAAGAGCGTTACTAGAGCGACACAAGCAGGAGCTGCGCGTCACGGAAATAAAGATGCTGCGGTGGATTTGTGGAGTCTTACGCAAAGATCGCGTGCGGAACACCCACATCCGCGGCAGCTTTCGTGTTCGTGACATCGCAGACAAGCTGCAGGAGTGCCGCCTTCGTTGGTATGGTCATGTCTCACGGAGATTGGCAAACTACGTGGGCAACAAATGTCTTGCCATGCCGCCTCCGCCGGGGAACATCAGAAGAGGTCGACCCAAGAAGCGGTGGCTCGACGTCGTTATGTGTGACATGCGTGCCAACAGACTCACCACTGATAATGCACTACAAGACCGCGCGAAGTGGGCCAACAAAATAAGAAAGGCGGACCCTGGGACCCCACACACAGGTGTGGGTTCACAACCGGGATAGACCGCACGGATGATTATGAAATTAGTTACTGTATCTGTTATTTATCATCCTGCACCACCACTTAATTTTCTTCCTGATTCTCTACCTGAAATTTGCCTGAAAGAGATCGCTACTAGCGATAAGGCCGCCCCTATTATACACCTAATTTATTTAAATGAAACTGTAATATATTGTTTGTGCAATAAAGTTTATCTTATCTTATTAATCTACCCTAATATTGTAGAGAGGAAAGACTTGTTTTTTATTTGTAATAAACTCAAAAACGACTGAACTGATTTTTTTAAACTCTTTCATCGATAGAAGGCTACATTATGAACAGGCAACATTGGCTATATTTTAACGGGAAAAAATGGAACAGCCATAATCATGTAATCCATGTGGGCGGAAAGCTAGCGCTCAGTATACTTACTACTCTGGTAAATATTTCTTTTTCTCTTAAACAGTTTCTTTATGATATGTAAGAAATAGGTATATTGCTAGGTATATTTTAGTGTTTCCTTGGCTGACACCGACTCCAAGCCATTTTTAGCAGTTCTCAAGATCATGATGATGTGTTTTAGACCAGTGACAGCTATTTTACTTGAGTTTTTTTAAAATCTAAAGAATTATGAAACCTAATAATTTAAAGCTTTTTCTTACTAATTTATCAACATGCTTGTGAAACTGAATCTGTATTCTTTTGGAAGATCATGTATCGTATTAATATTGGATAAGCGTAATCAAAAAATGATAACCTAAATTTATGAAACTATAGCAATTAGCTTTTCATAAAAAAATATGGGTAACATTGTTAGTTTTTATAAAAAAAATTGTAAGTCGTATCTGTAAGCTGTAATAGTTTTTTTTTGAATAAGTACAGAAAACATTTATTTTTCAATTATGGATTTAAAAAGCCAGCTAAAGCATACACACAGTATTTTATTAGTCAGTTAAATAAGTATGGTTACACTAATCCTTGATCTCCGACATAGTACTGTGTGGGAGAAAGAAACATAATTATTAGTTATTTATTTTCCTCCATAACTAGAGCATAGCTCTAACAGTGTATGCTGAACGGACAATTCTATGGATTTGCACAGCAAAGGGCTTTTTAAATGACGGAGGCACAGCGGAATTGACCGCTCGTAATTGTGCTGCTCATCTGTGTGCAAATTCAATTCAAATTCAAAATTCAAAAATTGTTTATTGTGCATACCAAAATACATTAATTTGTACACAAAAAGAACGGTTGGAGACCGTAATGAATGATGTTATTAATAACAATAAATGTGGGTACAAATTAGCAACGATATCCTTTACCTCCCGTGCTAGTGCTTGACTGAGTTACGGCAAGGTAATGATTGTCGTCACATTAATAAGGTACATTTTAGAGCAGCACGTAATCCCTTCACATGCAGAATAGAATTGCGCGTTGAGTAACCAACAAATTTGCATAGTACAAGCGAAAAAGGTACATGGTATGTATCAATATAAGAAACCTAAAACTAAATCAAAATAAACTGATATGGTTAACTAAACCAATAATGAAATACGATTCGATTGGGTCAGCCAATGAAAGAGGTAATGTTAGTAAAAGTTAAACATTTAAATTATTTAGGGTAATTACATGCATGTATTTCAAATAGATAACCTACTAATGAGATAACTTGAGAGTAATACGGCATAATAATAACATTAATAACACACAGGCTACCTTAAAAAGATTTCATGTAATTTGACCATAATAAATACCGTTAGGTAGTGTAAAATCAGAAAAAATCCTATGATATAAAATAAATAAACAATTATACAAGAACACAATGTTTATATAATTGGACTGGATTCAGTCTTCTTTTTACACGATCGCTCGATCGGCATTCTGTATTTGTGATTCTTAAGATAAAGACATATGGATTTACATAATTATACATATATATATATTCATATATATGATTTATTTTCCCATAATAAAATTATAAAATATTCAAATTTAAGCAGTACAAAAGAATCACAGTGCGAATTTCCAACATATTTGAAAATATATATGTATACTACACAAATAAGTTTATATATTTATTCTAAATAGATTTTCAGTGTTGCCATAATTCAACTCCCTTAAAAACTTACATAGTGTCTCAACGCACAGGTATTTGATTTTGTTAGCTAATGTTACCTCTTTACCAATTCGGTTATATAAGAAAGGACCCAGAAAGTAAAAGAATCTATGGGCAAAAACAGTCTTACAGGGTACCCGATAAACAATGTCAGGTCTTCGGTTGGAGCTATAATTCCGACAGAAAGAATGTTGTTTTGTAATAGCCGCCCTTATAAACAATTGCCTGACAGATAGCATTTCAGATTCTTTATAAAGTTCAGTGGTGGGAAATCTATGGCGCTTAAAAAGGATTACTTTTAATATAGCTCGTTGTGCTCTTTCAAGTTTTATTAGTGTAGTTTTGCATGTTCCACCCCACGCTATGATGCCGTATGTAAGTAGTGATTCACACAAACTATGGTATACAATTTTATTAGTCTGTTTACTCTCCATGTGTCTAATTTTTTTGAACACTGGTATTAGTTTGCGTATTCGACACTTGAGGTTTTCTATATGTTCCTTCCAGTTCATTTTATTATCAATTTGGATACCCAGGTACTTAATACTAGACGTGCTTGAGAGAGTAAAACAGTTACAGCTAATTTCATTGTTACAGGTGTGTACCTTTAGAGTTAAATCAGATACCATCTGCAAGCTACTATTTTTCATGGAGAAGGCGATGTATTTTGTTTTTGACAGGTTAAGTGTCAGCAAACTGTTATTTAGCAAAGTCATCATCTCACGCATTGTTTTCTCTGCCTCAATTTTTGCTTCATCCCACGTTTTTCCGGTGAAAAGCAAAACAGTATCATCGGCATATGTAATGACTTTGCAGTTTCTAAAACTGGAGTTGCATATATTGTTTATGTACACCAAAAAGAGAGTTGGACCGAGGACAGAGCCCTGTGGTACGCCATAATTAATTGGTTGCCTATCACTACGCAGGTCTCCAATCCTTACGGATTGCGACCTACCGGACAAGTAATCTTTTAATAGATCCAACGGGTGGCCACGAATACCAACCTCTTCAAGTTTACAAACCAACAATGGGATAGACACGGTGTCAAATGCTTTGGCCAGGTCCAAAAACACTCCTAAGCATTTCAGTTTACTATCTAGGCTTTTAACCACATGAGTAACTAAATTGTCTATAGCGTCAGATGTCGATTTTTTACGTCTGAAACCAAACTGATTTTCTGACAGTAAATTGTTTGTTTCTAAGTAATTTAAAAGCCTAGTATTTATGATTTTCTCTAAAACTTTAGCTAGAGTAGGGAGCAGCGATATAGGCCGATAATTCGCAATGTCATTGATATCATTCTGCTTGAAAATAGGTATCACAACAGATTCTTTCAACGCGTTTGGAAAAACACTTGATGAAATACTTTGGTTGCAAATATAACAAATAGGCGCGGCCAAAAAACTTACAAATTTTTTTAGGAAGCTAGATGGTATACCATCCCAACCACTGGAAGATGTATTTTTTAAGGAACTTATGATTTTGGTTATTTCTTTTTCATCTGTTTCCAAAAGCATGAAAGAGTTGACAGTGTTGCAAGTGTTTCTATATTGTTTAGCCAATTCGACTTGTGTTGTGTTCAGTTTATGCAGGATTTGTGCAGCAAGGTTTTTTCCGGCGGTTGTAAAGAAATCATTAATGTAACATAATGATTCATTTGCACTCTCTTTGATGTTGAGGAGGTGCGATGTATCTTTGGATTGGTTACGTTTATTTAAGCAGCAAATGCGCTTAATAGTCTTCCATGTTTTTTTAATGTCTTTTTGATTTTGTTGTATTTCTGAAATGTCATGTGCTTTTTTCAAGTTGAAGAGTATTTTATTACAGTGATTTCTATATCTTTTGTAAGTGATTTTTAAGATCGTATCATCAGGATTATTTTTGTGTTTTTTATGTAAAACATCCCTGAATCGTATGCAGCGTAATAGTCCTGGGGTCATCCAGGGCTTAAGATTGCTTTTGCGGTTAGGAACCTTTATCGTACATGTGGCTTTTGTTATAATTGCATTAATAGTTGTGATAAATGTATTAGTTACTATATTAACATCCTTAATATTGTAAAAATCATTCCAGTCAGTTTGTTGTAAAAGTTCAGAAGCCTTATTGTAGTCAATTCTACTAAAAGTAGGATTAATTTTTCTAACATTAGCATTTTTAGGTGTTAGCTCCACTTTAACAAAAACAGTGCTATGATCAGTGACAGAGGATTCACAAACAAGAGTTGAAATTTTATTGTTAGATTTGACAAAACAATGGTCCAAACACCTGGATTCACGTGTAGGTAATGTGTGGCTTGGTGAAAGTCCATATATTGCAAGTAGTTCCATATACTCCTCTGACCTGTGATCACTGCAAGATTTGCTGATGTCTATATTTATATCCCCAATAAGAAAGATATTAGTTACTTTTTTTTATTTTTTCTAGTAAAGAATCTAAAGAATTCTGAAAATTACAAATTGAAATAAACGACGGCGATCTATATAAACAAATGAGGGAATAGCTAGTACCAATCTGCACCACCAAGCAGTCAGCATCATCAACCAGGGGTTCATAAACAGACACATCCAGTACATTTTGCCGAATGTAAACTACAACTCCACTGTTTTGATTAATATGCTTAGTAGTAGTAAATGAATTAAAGTTTTCAAAATGCGGTATCAAATCACAGTTCTGAAGCCAGCATTCCGTCAATACGATAACATCATAATCTATCCCACTAGTCGCCAAAAAAACCTGAAAGTCAGCAAAATTCTTATTTATTTAAACTCCTTATATTTTGTGTAATAATTTTAAGTGAGTTTCCAAAATCATTTTCATATGCTCTGAATACACTAGGATCATCAACCAAAATGGATTCACCAACGTTGAATTGGTCAACGTCGGTAACAAGTTCTTCAAGATGATTAGCCATAATCATTTTGGGCATGAAAACGGTTTGGTTTTATAATTGGTTGATGATCGGTAGTTAAAGAGACTGTGCAACAACTGTATCCATTTAAATACACATAGATATAATATACATAATTACATAAACAAGACCTGAACATAATAAAACAATAATAAGTACAAATACTTCCTCCTTACGGATAAACACAGCTAAATAACAACGCGAAGGCTAGAGTTGTATTCCTGCAGATGAGCCAAGTAGCCAAAGATATGCGGGTGCAGGTTGTTAAGTAGGCTGAGTGAGTTTACACCAATAACAGACACTAGCGTCCGTCAAATAACGTTGACGTTTTTGTATTGTGTTTGGGCACAATGCCTCAAGTGATTTAAAATGGAACCAAAAATGCTATTGATATAAATGAAACACACCGCTTGCCTAGAACACTCGATTGTTATTGACCGGACACAAACACCGGCATTCGTTGAACAGTGTATGTATGTAGGTAGGCGCGCATGGAAATACACATCAGTATTCTGGGCCACCCTATTTTAAAGCGTCGTTTGTGTTAGTGGTGCTATACCCAAATTAACTTTCACACAAGTCAACCTAATTTTTGACCCTGGTAAAAAACATTGAGAGTTGTTTTAAGTTTTTTAGTAACAAATAACTCTTTGAATTAAATTTATTTGCTATTTTAATTTATGTGGTACTTATATTTTTGTCAGGTTGGCTATAAAAGTATATTTTCCCCATAAAAAAAGTAAAGTGTTCTAAGTTTCATAGGACTGACCGACAACTTCCGTTCGATAGTATCTAGTGTATTGTTGATCGAAGGTCCCAGCGCATGCGACGGCAGCCGAGCGGAGCCGGCGGCATCCACGCGCAGTCGGTCGTGTTCCGCGGAATACGCTCGGAGCCGACCGGCTGCCGGGGCATACTCACGCATCCGTTCGGGTTCCAAAATGTATTAGTTGGAAGCGAATACGACCTTAAAAATTGATAATTAAATAATAATTTCCTATGCGGCTTTGTAAATGCGCTCCGATGCTCTCCGTTGCGCGCTGTTCGATGTGAATCGTACCTTAAAGTGGCAACTCGTGGTAGACGTACAGGTATACAAATTTCTGAGCGCAACGATCACCGTTCACGTAACGGAAACTCAAGGGTACTGAGTTATTCCTGCTTTTATCCTATAAAAGTTACCCTCAGGCCTCATTTAAACGACGGGTTAATAAGACGTCGAATTGAGTCGTGCGTTTCAATGGGCGGCGCGCCCCGCACTGAATTCAAACATATTTGTATTAGTGCTTTTACGGAGAAGCGATTTCACACGCGTTTGCTTGAATTGGAGTATTTCGTTAAATGAGGCTTCACCTTCCCAAGATCAGTCAGATCTAGTGCTACATGTGTTCATAGACTGTGGTAATCGATCACTATCAGCCGGTCCAAGTGCTAGTTTGCCACTGACGTTTAAAGAAAAGAAAATAAACGAGACACAGGGCTTGGTTGATTGTACAACAGGAACAAACCTCATTGGCAATATTCATAGTATTCGTACCGACACACATTCGGAAATAAAATCGTGTTCCAATTCTATCGCTAGGCGTTGTCAGCGAAGCGCCGATAGAGTCTATATTCGAGCAAAATGCAATAGTTCACGAAATTTTACGTACATGTTCATCTGTGAAATCCTTGTTTGGCATTCACTTCTCCCCACGATAGATAAATTCTACTCGTAGGAGTAGAATCAATAGATTCTAGTGTTGGCTACAGAATGCGATCTAGCGCCTTTTCTAAGCTTATGTAGTACGGTTAGCGCCATAATTAACTGAGCACATTGTTTTTTTTGGCGCCAGACAACACACCTCTTGTAATGGTCTCGAAGTAGGGATTATTATCCCTGTGTTACGAGGTAACCACACAAGGAAATAAGTCGATGGCACCACATGAAGCATGAAGGTTCAAAAAAGCCTTATTTCAACAGTATCCATTATTCAGTCTGTCGATATTTTAACTAAAAATATTTTCTGATCCCTTACAGAAATAAGCCGTAATCCAACGCGTACGCTTTGAGCACCGTCGATCTCATTGATGACCATAGCGGGAATGGACGACCCTTTGTCCTTTGAAGTAATAACCTTATCACTCAACGTGTCCGTGCTCTGGCGCTCAGCGTTTTTTGTGAGGGTTTTCGTAGGCAGTGGTTCTACTGTATTATTTTAAACCTATGGGTACTTATAAGAAAATATAGTTTTTACAACTTTGGACGGTTGCTCGCCTTGTCTTGTGTAGTGCGTAGGGAGGAAACGATCTTTTCTAAGTTAGCTCGGGTTTGGGTGTGCTGCGAGACGCCCCTGGCTTCATTCCTTGTCTGGTACCTTATAACATAGGGATATTTATCCCTATTTTGAGACCGTGACAAGTGGTGTGTTGTCTAGTGCATATTTATTTATTTATTATTTTAAAATAATTTTGATGGTCTTAGCGTGCGGAAGCGGAAGCGTGTAGGTACTCTCAGCTCGGTTACCACGACAACTCCCACGCACAGAAATTATCCTTTTCATGGAACTAAGCTTATAGTAAAAATTATTCAGAAGAACCTCTAAAAGATTATGGCACCGCAACACAATCCCGAGATCCCCCCAAGCGGGCTTAAATTTTATTCATAGATCCAGATCCCGAGTTCTGACGGATCCAGTTAAGAGCCGTGACGTCATCGCTGGGATGCCGCATTTCTCTTCGCTTTGCTTTCAAACTAATCCGTTCTAGGGAACTTTGCAATTCAATCTTAATTTATGATCGGCCTTCAAGTAAATTTGAAATAAGAATGCGTTCTTGCTGTTTGAATGGTGGCTGCTTTTTTAAATTGCATAGTCATGTTTTTACGGTGAACACGGAAAATATTTACGAAATGTATATATTTACACCAAATAATAATCAACCTGTATATAGACCGCTGTTCACGTATCCGTGTCATGAAAATGGCCACGTTGCTGCGGTAATATGGTCAATTTCACAAATATTTTCTAGACAAACAAGACAAAAGCCAAGGTTAAGGGTTATTTAGCTTTCACTAACGTCTGAGTTGAATATTACCCGTAATTGAATATTGAATATTCATATTTGAATTGGTTCATACATATTCTAAAATGTAATTAAAATGAAGGTCTATTGAATATGAATATTTTAGGATTTTTTTGGTACTTACTCGTAATTTAATAGTAATAAATAGCACATCCAACTAGGCCGTTAGATGAAAAACGTATTTGTCGATCCGAGCGTCTTACTCGTAGTACGTGGAGTTGGCGGGCGAGCCGGAGTCTTCGTCTCAAACTTGCCTGCTCGGTGTATTTGCATCGGGAACTTTGCGGAAAAATACGCCGTCATCCGTTTTAACTTAGCTCTTAGATTTTTGCTCGCCTCTTTTACATTTACAAGTCTGGGTATTGTATAAATTACCACAGGGATGCGTGAAGAGAAACCTGGACAAAAAGATCTAGATATTTGATATTATGGAAGCCAAAGTTTGGAACTGCTAAATTTGCTGTCCTACCTAGTAGTTTCCAATCGTCCTATCCTGAAAATAATGGGAAAAACAGCAATACTCAATGTCAGATTCCTATTATCCGGCTTTCGCGACCGTCCTAGGATTTTCGGGAAAAACCGGCTCTTTCTATTATACTACGACATATAGATTGCGAGGACAGTTTTTAAAGCCGATAGCTGTGAATATTATAAGAACGGTATATCTGGTTCAGTAAATGTTATTGGATCAAGGCGCACTCCTTAGACCGCAGCGCATATGCGTAAGCGCAGAAATCTCTAAACTCGTAACTTAAAATATTATTTTTCCTTTCGTGTCAATGGTATATAGTTTTTGTTCATATTTTAATTTAATCGGACCCGAAACAGACTTAAATTTAAAAAAAAAAATCCAGATAACACACCACTTGTCACGGTCGCGAGGTGAGAACGAATATCCTTGTTTTACAAGGTTAAAGACAAAAAAATAGGCCAGGAGCGTATCCACACCCAGACCCGAACCAATTTAGTAAAAATCGTTTTCTGAGTTGACCCTCTTGTTTGATGAACCTGGGAGGATCATGGACATTGAGGCGAGAAACCGTACTATATACCGTGCTTCCATGTACTACGCCAATCTTCTATCAAAACTTATTGACCCCCTGGTCTGATTCATGAATAAACCCCCATTTAACCTTTTTTTTTTGATACGGCCAAACTGGGAACGAAAAAGACAAGCAAAAATTTAAAGAAAGTATGAGTAAACATTAGGTAACATGCCTCAGAGCGCCTTATATCCCTATATTACGGACATCAACTAATTCGACATATGTTTTGGTGCATGTTTATCTATACACGATATTTCGACACGATTGGCGTAGTGCGCTGTAGAACGGTTTCTTGCCTTTAATTCTATAGTGTACCGGGTTCGATCCCCGGTCAGGTCAATTCAGGAAACGATCGTTTCTAAATTGGCCTGAGTCTGGGTGTGCTGGGAGACGCCCCTGGGTTAATTCCTTGTCTGGTAACTCGTAACACAGGGATGTTTATCCCCACTACCATGACAAGAGGTGTGTTGGCTGGCGCATATTTATTTATTATAAATTAAAGAGGAAAGTTTTGTTTATTTGTTTGTATTGAATAGGTTCCGAAACTACTGCACTGATTTTAAAAATTCTTCAACCTATATAAAGCTACATTATCAGGGAGTGACATACTATATTTTTTTTTATTTAGGCTATATTTTGACGATTGTGACAGTCTACGCGAAGCAAAGCCGCTAACGGCCAGCTAGTTGTTTATAAAATAGCGTATCAGTAGCGAATCAAAAATATTGGGCTGCGACGCAAACGGAACTCAACCTTAACCAAAATTTATAAAAACTTAAGGTAACTTGAAGGTCAAATTTCTAAATACCATTAAAGAAATAAATCATTTCAGCGTTATCTTAATTGTTGTCAAAGAATTTATTGAAATCAAATTCAAGTAGTTGAATTTTATAGCTCTGACTATAAAATTCAACTACTTCGCTATTCATGGTCGTCGTTATCAAACTTTGCTTTAAAAAGTCTAGGATCCAGTACTTATTAATTACCAATATCTAAATTAAAACGAGTTATATATACTGTCTTACTCACCGTTATCTATTTTATCAATAGTCATAAATCAAGACATGTATTTGGTTTAGGATCATACCATACATTTTATATCTTTAGCGCTATAAAACGATATAGAACTCCTTTCCGTATTTTAAAAATAATGTTCGATTTATTACGAGTTTCGCTGAATACCTAAATATAAAATAATTATCGAACTTGAATCTTTTTGTACTGACTGACTATCAAATGGTGCTTGCTTGAGTAATACGAGTATACTGTTATGTTAGCCTTAAATTAAACCTTAAGATGAAGTAGTACTTATAATCAGCAGCCTAAGTTTCCAATATATTTTTACGCATAAATAATGCGTTTAATCCAAAAGAAGAACAAAAAATGTGCGCACATTTTGGAAATTAAAAAAGTGGGACTTACTCGATTCATTGAACACGTAGTTACTTGAATTATCAGTCGTTAAAAAAACATTATCTTTAGAAATTCACTCACTACCAGTAAAGGATAGCTCAAACATCCTCGGTATGTATGCTCGTAAAACCTAAGCCAATGGGACTACGAGTATATTGGCAGCGTTATTAAAACAGCATCCCGTAAACTCGGAATCCTGAACAGAGTGAGACGATTCTTCACGCCTGGGCAGCTCTGTCTTTTGTATAAGACACAAGTCCGCTCGTGTGTGAAATACTGCTCTCATCTCTGGGACGGTTCTGCCAAGAACTTACTCGAGGCTCTCGGCAGATTGCAGCTGCGTGCTATCCATATTATCGGATACCCAGAGGCATCTCTCATTGCGAAGAGACATTGCCAGGTTGAGCGTTCTCTATCGCTTCTACAATGGGGAATGCTCTAAAGAGTTATTCCAACTTGTTCCATCCTCACCTTTCCACTCCCGCACCACGCGTGCTGGATTACGGCGTCATCCACACTCAGTCCAGCATTTGTTCCCACGCACAAAAAGGTTCAGTGACTCTCTTTGTCGCATCGAACCATCTTGACGTGGAAGGCTCTCCCAGCGCATGTGTTTCCTACCTCTTATAGTCCCGGGGTCTTCAAGCCGGGCGTGAAAAGGCATATTTGCAGACCTTCAAGATGAGTATTGCTAAGCATTACTGCGCTTGTCAGCCTCATATCTGGACCTCACGACCGCTTTCCATCAGGTGGAGTGAGGACATCTTGACGGGCAATATAAAAATCTAACACCTCAACAAAATAATTGTCAAATAGATACCCTATTGCAGAAATATGTAAAAATGGGTAAATGCTCTGCTGGATGCTCCAAGAGCAAACACTGATTTCCAGCAGAGTGAGATTTTATTTCAATAGTGTTTTTTTTAATAATATAAATTAAAAATATCATTAGCTGCCTCACACTGGCTTCTAGTCGTCCACTAGACTGGGGGCTGAGCTGAGTCACTAGACACGGTCACCAAACGCGACCGCTAGTGTCAGAGGAGGAGGAAGCCACTAGACAACGTCGCCACTAAGGTTAACGGTTTCAGACCAGCATTTTATAGTACGCATAAGCACGTCTTTCGAAGCGCGTAGAAGCGCGTGTAGCGACACACGCGTGTAGCGACATCTATCTCGCCACATACGAACTAACTCGTACGATCATTGATGCGCTTACGAGCTCGTACAATCCACTTACATACTGCCTCTCCACCACCAGCTCGAGCGAATGCGCCAGCATAAGCTCGTGTACGCGAGCTCGCTTTTTTGAAGCGCGTAATTTAGCGCACGTGTAATAGCGTATGCCAAACTGACCGCTTAAAACGCTGGTCTTGGAACCGCTCTAACCATAGCGACTGTGGCCAAGTGTGCCAGGAAGCAGGCTACAGAAACGCGGCCCTAAGTAGTTTGTCGCTGGCAGCCACTCACACGCTCACTTTGTGCCGACGTCATACTCTCTTCATAAGCCAAAGCACACTTTATCCGCACCGCAACGGCACAGCTACAGCACGGCAACGCCTCGTATTTAGCCTACGGCTAGCCGCCAGCGCGCTTACCACGCGCCGTCCGCAAGGTGTAAGCTCGCAGTCCACGCGCCGGCCGCAAGGTGCAAGCTAGCAGTCTGGGCACCGGCCGCGAGGTGCAAGCTAGCATTCCGGGCACCGGCCGCGAGGTGCAAGCTAGCAGTCCGGGCACCGGCCGCGAGGTGCAAGCTAGCAGTGCGGGCACCGGATGCGAGGTGCAAGCTAGCAGTCCGGGCGCCGGCCGCAAGGTGCAAGCTAGCAGTCTGGGCACCGGCCGCGAAGTGCAAGCTAGCATTCCGGGCACCGGCCGCGAGGCGCAAGCTAGCAGTCCGGGCACCGGCCGCGAGGTGCAAGCTAGCAGTGCGGGCACCGGATGCGAGGTGCAAGCTAGCAGTCCGGGCACCGGCCGCGAGGTGCAAGCTAGCAGTCCGGGCACCGGCCGCGAGGTGCAAGCTAGCAGTCCGGGCACCGGCCGCGAGGTGCAAGCTAGCAGTCCGGGCACCGGCCGCGAGGTGCAAGCTAGCAGTGCGGGCACCGGATGCGAGGTGCAAGCTAGCAGTCCGGGCACCGGCCGCGAGGTGCAAGCTAGCAGTCCGGGCACCGGCCGCGAGGTGCAAGCTAGCAGTCCGGGCACCGGCCGGCGCGAGTGAAACACGCGGTTGTCGAATCGAGTTGTATGGTAGTAAAAAGCGCGCTGACCGCCCGCCGTCGGCTTTTTCAGATTGACATTATAAAACATACTATAGTACACCCAATCCGATGCTCTAATTGCAAAGGGGGCGCCCACAGCAGACTTGATTTGGTTGGTCCATGGGTGATCTACCGCGCGCATATTTCATACTAATTGAAAGGAATATCCCGACCGCAGCATATGACAGCCACTTTTGGCCGTGACTAGTGGCCTGGTGCGCGGCTGCACAAACACTAAAACACTAAAATAAGTATATTTTAGTACACACTACTATAGTATATTTTAGTGCCAAATAATAACACAGCACAAGTGATTTTTTATTTTTAGCATTTTAACAATGCACTATTTTCCACAGAAAGATAGAATAGGATTAGACAGGATAGGATCGTGAAGGTTGCGGGTTCGAATCCCGCTGGAGTTCTAGGAATCCTAGGTCAGGTCAATTTTTTCTAGTTAGTTTATATCTTTGTGAACATTGCACAAAATATTCACTAATGAAAAAATGGGGTAATAATGACAATATCGTATCACATTCGGCTACCATATCGGCTTACATTTTCATATTTTGCAATGAATTAATTATTCAGATATTCAAAATGTTAATTTAAAGCCATAGGCGTAACGCCAATGCAATTTGATATCTACAATATCCAGACACAAAAACTGAATCCAATTTTATTGGATAAAATCATTTTGTAATTTATGAATGATTGTAATGTGATATTTCGACAAGCTGTCGTGTAATCATGTCACCGTTAATGATTTTATGATATTCGTTGATAGTTTAGTTGTATTGTTTGGTTGCTTGTTCAACTTTCATTCGTCCGAACTCGTAGTAGTACTTTATCCCGAACGGGGTAGTTAGAGGCAAGTGACTGTGTCATCATAGTGAACGAAACACTCAGAAGCCCACTTTTCCCCAACGTGGTAGGTGGTCAGCCTTTCGCTGTTATCCGGGTTGATTTGGTTTTTTATATATATATTTTTCTAGTAAAAGTACGTCCAACAATGCTTCAAGTTAGAAATCCATAGTTGTAATGTTGTCTATATTGTTGTAATGCTGTTGTGAATGTTAAGTATTTGTCATTAGGAAGTGGAACACAAGCTGTCACGAAAAACGACCTTAACGTCAATGACATCAAAAAGACATATTCTAATAGTCAATATGTGAATAAGAGGTATTGGTTCCTAACCGTCGACAATAGAGACATTACATGAGAAAAACACCTAAAAGTCTTTATACCCACAATACAAGAACAAAAATGGCCTAATTTTGGACCTGGCCATTGAAAACTAGCCTTCTTAAATCCTAACTAAATGCATGGCATGTTCAAAAGGATTATATAATGCCGCTTTTTTACCTTTTCCTTGGGATGGATCAAGTTCAATTGAGTCATCATCATCATCATCATCCGTGCGGTCTATCCCGGTTGTCAACCCACACTAGTGTGCGGGGGCCCAGGGTCTGCCTTTCTTATTTTCTTGGCCCACTTCGCGCGGTCTTGTGCATCCACAGTGGTGAGTGGTAATCAAGTTGAATTGAGTAGTTAGTTGAAAATACAATACCTAATATCTCAGCATCTCCGATATTTTAGCTATATGTGCTCCATATAAAGTTTGTTGTCCTCGATATGTTCTTTCATGAAAATAAGGTTTAGTGAGTGGCTGCGAAATTTCAAAAATGACGCTAACGTTACTCAATACCCCTTTGACGAATTAAAAGTGCTTAAAACAGGTATATTTAAATAAAGATATTTTGACTTTTGACTACAAGAGTGATCTTGCATCCACTGAACCGAACGAGAAGCCCATAATTCTGCTCCCCGGAGCATTCCTCGCCCTTACCTTACCAATTTATTAACCCGTAGCCGAACCGGGGAAAATACTTTTAGGGTAATATAAATCACTTTTTGTGAATTGGTATGATATTACATCACAGCTTTCGTTTGTGAATTTTTTGTATAATTAGGGTTCTGTAATCATAACTTTACTATAAAATACTTCGTAGCAGTAGTTGAACGCCTCTGTGGCTGAGCTCCGGAGATCCCAGGTTCCAAAGAGTGTTATGTGAATTTTTATTTTCTACACAAAGATAGAAGCTAGAAAAATTCGAAAAAACTAAAATTTACGTTATCGTTCGCATAAAAATACAACAATCCCAATACAATTTTTTACTCGAACGATACTGACCCTAGGACTCAAGCGGGATACGAATCCGCGACCTTCTACAAATCGTATGGCTGCTCTTCCAACTGAGCTACCGCGGCGAAGCCGTTAACAGATCTGGCGAATCTATCTTGTGTATTTTACGTTGTAAGCCAACGTTTGGTTCATCTATATTATAAGGCAAGTGCCTTTATAGCGCCCGAAATAAATATTTTTGCAAATATTTGACTTTCGATTATAATGAAACTATCTTTAGGATAAGTGAATTTTCATTTTTAGCATTTAACAATGCATATGATAGATACTTTAAAAAATCGACCTGTGACCTAGAGACCCAAGTGGGATCCCGCTATAGAAATATCATAATTTTCATTACAATAGCCTCTACATCAACATCACCTATTGAAATGTCGTATCATTTTCTATTCGGTTTAATTACACGGTTTAAGCTATATACATTGTACTTACTTTGACATATACTATTTAAATAGTAGATAGCGAGTCGTAAAATCCCGAAACCAATGTAAAAATGTCTCATCTTAAAGTATATCTTCAAGAGCCCTCATTATTGGCTCTCGAGGGCTCTCGCTGAATGTTGGGCTGACATCAATAACTGTCTGTCGTCAGGAATTGTGAGCGTCGGCGTTTTATGAAAAACTGATTTCGTAAGTACCTATTGTTATCTGTTTTAGGAAAATGACTTATTTGGAGCCACTGTCTGGTGTAACGATAAAGGATGGTAAATAGTAATTTATAGGTAAATAAGTTCATAAATGATTATACTAATATAATATGCTACTGTCCAGTGTAATGCTGAAGGATGGTAAATAGTTTGATACGTATAAAAGTTGATTAAAAAGTAGCAACAATGAAAAGAGAATGTCTAGAACAGCTTATAATAAGCTCTTCTAACCCCAAACTAGCAGCTAAAAGCATCAGCCAGAGACACAGATAAATATGACAACCCATTTAATGCTTAGAGGGCATGACATACGTAAATGTTTGCCACAAGAATGTGAACTGGATCTCGGTGTGCAAGTGAACTGGGCTAGGATCGAACCCACGACCACAGGCGTTGAAGAATAAAAAGCTCACCAAATGTAGAGTGTTGTGAATAGATCTCACTTATTTTGTAGAATAAAATACGATGATTGGAATTACAAAATCAATTTTAATTTGGTACCTATGAGTCTTTTTAAAACACCTAAACATTCACGAGAGCGTCGTAGCCTAGTGGTTCAGCACCCGAACTCAGATCGTGGATCGTGTGGTCCCGAGTTCAAATCTGGCCAGACCCATAATCTTTGTGTTTTCATTGTTGTTTTCCATCACCGGAGAGTAATTCGGATATTTAACAATGAAAACACAAAGATTATGGGTCTGGCCAGATTTGAACTCGGGACCACACGATCCACGATCTGAGTTCGGGTGCTGAACCACTAGGCTACGACGCTCTCGTGAATGTTTAGGTGTTTTAAAAAGACTCATAGGTACCAAATTAAAATTGATTTTGTAATTCCAATCATCGTATTTTATTCTACAAAATAAGTGAGATCTATTCACAACACTCTACATTTGGTGAGCTTTTTATTCTTCAACGCCTGTGGTCGTGGGTTCGATCCTAGCCCAGTTCACTTGCACACCGAGATCCAGTTCACATTCTTGTGGCAAACATTTACGTATGTCATGCCCTCTAAGCATTAAATGGGTTGTCATATTTATCTGTGTCTCTGGCTGATGCTTTTAGCTGCTAGTTTGGGGTTAGAAGAGCTTATTATAAGCTGTTCTAGACATTCTCTTTTCATTGTTGCTACTTTTTAATCAACTTTTATACGTATCAAACTATTTACCATCCTTCAGCATTACACTGGACAGTAGCATATTATATTAGTATAATCATTTATGAACTTATTTACCTATAAATTACTATTTACCATCCTTTATCGTTACACCAGACAGTGGCTCCAAATAAGTCATTTTCCTAAAACAGATAACAATAGGTACTTACGAAATCAGTTTTTCATAAAACGCCGACGCTCACAATTCCTGACGACAGACAGTTATTGATGTCAGCCCAACATTCAGCGAGAGCCCTCGAGAGCCAATAATGAGGGCTCTTGAAGATATACTTTAAGATGAGACATTTTTACATTGGTTTCGGGATTTTACGACTCGCTATCTACTATTTAAATAGTATATGTCAAAGTAAGTACAATGTATATAGCTTAAACCGTGTAATTAAACCGAATAGAAAATGATACGACATTTCAATAGGTGATGTTGATGTAGAGGCTATTGTAATGAAAATTATGATATTTCTATAGCGGGATCCCACTTGGGTCTCTAGGTCACAGGTCGATTTTTTAAAGTATCTATCATATGCATTGTTAAATGCTAAAAATGAAAATTCACTTATCCTAAAGATAGTTTCATTATAATCGAAAGTCAAATATTTGCAAAAATATTTATTTCGGGCGCTATAAAGGCACTTGCCTTATAATATAGATGAACCAAACGTTGGCTTACAACGTAAAATACACAAGATAGATTCGCCAGATCTGTTAACGGCTTCGCCGCGGTAGCTCAGTTGGAAGAGCAGCCATACGATTTGTAGAAGGTCGCGGATTCGTATCCCGCTTGAGTCCTAGGGTCAGTATCGTTCGAGTAAAAAATTGTATTGGGATTGTTGTATTTTTATGCGAACGATAACGTAAATTTTAGTTTTTTCGAATTTTTCTAGCTTCTATCTTTGTGTAGAAAATAAAAATTCACATAACACTCTTTGGAACCTGGGATCTCCGGAGCTCAGCCACAGAGGCGTTCAACTACTGCTACGAAGTATTTTATAGTAAAGTTATGATTACAGAACCCTAATTATACAAAAAATTCACAAACGAAAGCTGTGATGTAATATCATACCAATTCACAAAAAGTGATTTATATTACCCTAAAAGTATTTTCCCCGGTTCGGCTACGGGTTAATAAATTGGTAAGGTAAGGGCGAGGAATGCTCCGGGGAGCAGAATTATGGGCTTCTCGTTCGGTTCAGTGGATGCAAGATCACTCTTGTAGTCAAAAGTCAAAATATCTTTATTTAAATATACCTGTTTTAAGCACTTTTAATTCGTCAAAGGGGTATTGAGTAACGTTAGCGTCATTTTTGAAATTTCGCAGCCACTCACTAAACCTTATTTTCATGAAAGAACATATCGAGGACAACAAACTTTATATGGAGCACATATAGCTAAAATATCGGAGATGCTGAGATATTAGGTATTGTATTTTCAACTAACTACTCAATTCAACTTGATTACCACTCACCACTGTGGATGCACAAGACCGCGCGAAGTGGGCCAAGAAAATAAGAAAGGCAGACCCTGGGCCCCCGCACACTAGTGTGGGTTGACAACCGGGATAGACCGCACGGATGATGATGATGATGATGACTCAATTGAACTTGATCCATCCCAAGGAAAAGGTAAAAAAGCGGCATTATATAATCCTTTTGAACATGCCATGCATTTAGTTAGGATTTAAGAAGGCTAGTTTTCAATGGCCAGGTCCAAAATTAGGCCATTTTTGTTCTTGTATTGTGGGTATAAAGACTTTTAGGTGTTTTTCTCATGTAATGTCTCTATTGTCGACGGTTAGGAACCAATACCTCTTATTCACATATTGACTATTAGAATATGTCTTTTTGATGTCATTGACGTTAAGGTCGTTTTTCGTGACAGCTTGTGTTCCACTTCCTAATGACAAATACTTAACATTCACAACAGCATTACAACAATATAGACAACATTACAACTATGGATTTCTAACTTGAAGCATTGTTGGACGTACTTTTACTAGAAAAATATACTCAACAGGTACATTTTGAAAAGAAAACCTTCCTCTCCTATTTCCGCATACTTTTTAACAACTTTTAGGTGAGATTAGCTAAACAAAGTAACATTTCAGAACTTTTATTTTAGTGAAATTAAGGCAAAAAATAATACTTATCTCGGCTCCCATATCACTTAGAACAATTCTGACCACTCAGATATGTTCCTTACATAGGATGCTATTAAACAGTGGTAAAATTATTGCTGACCGCTACTAAAAAAATGACACCACGGGTCCATACAAAGTTACTCAAACCCCTTTACATTAACCAAATTTATTTATACTTGATAATAGGACATAAATAAATTAATAATATACATATATACATCTACATATACAGTTCTTAAATAAACGTGACTCTACCAGCGTCATGAAGTAGATTCGTACTGAGGAGACCCGGCAAGAAACTCAGCAGTTACTCATTTCAACTTCTTTTCTTTTTACAATGGATGTTAGTGGATTACAACAAAGAAAAATAATAACAGATGAAAACAAAAAGTAACTGTAAATCTAAAAACAGACTTTTGTTTTATTTGAAGGAAGAATCGGTTTTATTTTGGTTTCAGTAGTGTACAGTGAATAATGTTTTAGTCAGAACCCTTAATTAAGTTGCTGGATATAAAGCTTTTGTTTTGTGTCATCAAGGCACAGTGTTGGTCATTTTGTTAAAATTAATAAAGAAAAAGAAATTAACTTTACGTTTTTAAGTTGAGAAGATGAGAGACCCTTCAAAAGTATTAAAAGTTGTGCACAAAAGACTTCGCGAGCTTCATTTTATTTTATTCTACTCTCCTTTTCTTTTTATAGGAGTTGCTTTCTCCAAATGCTGCTGTAGGTATCGCTATATATCGAGTGTTAGGTTTTTTTAAGAAATCTTAGCGTGAGTGTTCTGAAAATATGGTAAAAATTATAAAAACGATGAGACAGAAACACGACAGAGATAACGATTATGTGTTCATTCGACAATTACATCTGTTCTGCCCCCGATTCAGAACCAAGTTATCGACCGATTTGGTTATTTTCTTTTATTTTTAATTATTTTTTTTAAGTAGGGAAGATTTTATGTAATTTGGTTTATGAAAACTTAGGGGCTTTGGCTTTAACATTTTTGCTACCACATATCAGATCATTTACTATAAATATAAAAAAATTACCGAATCGGTCGATAACTTCGTTCTGAATCGGGGGGCTGGACACATATATAGACATTTTAAAGCTGAATGCTTAAAAAATAGCAGAATGGACGTAAAACCTTTTTACTTCCGCCTCTTTTCACTTCCTCCAAGCATATTCAACTGGCCAAAATATTAGACAAGGAAGGCAACACGTTGATAAAGCATAGAATGCTGGTACGTAGTCTTGATACACATCCTTCAGCCAACCTGCAAACAAGTAATTTAATATGTTACGAAATGTTCTTACATTTTGTTTTCACACACAATTTAATAACAATTTCATTATTTTCAAGATTTTTAGTCACTGCATGTATGGTAGAGTACTGTCCGTGATCTATGTTTGCTTTAATTGTGTTTGTAGAAAAATAATAAATGAAAAGCTCAAAGCTAGATTATAGCTTGGTCATAGGAGGTCTAGGTCTTCGGTGACACATTTTTTAATCTTGCCATTAAAATCAGTTTGCTTATGACAGGTTAGGAACCGGATGTAATATCACGCTTGTTAGAATTCCAGCTTGGGCTAAATAAGTTAACTTTGTATTAAAAATCTATGAAATGTCTATAGAATTCTGTTAAAATAAGTCTATATCTCCAGTTTTGCCTTAAAATTATATTTAAAGTGGTTGCGCTGCAACACCATGAAATATCCTATTAAATTAGTATAAACTTATACAGTATCAAAAAAAACATTTCTTTATTATACGAGTATCTACATGAATATTCAATGAATTTAAATATACGAAAACAATTCTCTTCAAAATAGTCGTTATGCGCCTAAATTAATGTTCTTAGCAAATATCATCTACGTGAAATATAGTTAAATGACCGTAATATAATATTGTCATGCTATTTCGATCTGTTTCACTAGCGGCATGCTCGTGGGACGTCACTAGACGGTATATTTGTGTTTATTGGCACTAAATATGCGTGTATTAGCACTGATTGTGTGCCGCTCTATCACAATTGGATCCCAATACTATTGGTCACAGAAATCAATGAAAATAAATAACGCAATTCCCTTCGGCTGTCAAGCCAAGCATGCCATGTTTTTGACGTCTCGATGGGGCTTAAGGATAGGAATGCTTCATTTCTCAATCGATTTTTATCTTGTTTAAAGACAAGTAGGTCTAAAGTCGAAATATCTTTATTTGAATAGATAAGCACTTCTAAATCTTCAAATTTACATTTACCAAAATTATTTATGCATGAATAAAATAATGGCATATTTACATCCACATACGAGTATACAGTACAAATAAACGTGACTCTACGTGACACTGGCGCGAAGATTTTGTACGGAGAAGACTCGGTACGAAACCCAGCTGTTACTCTTTTCATCTTGTTTTTGTTTTTACAATGGACGCGAGAAGATTAAATTAACGGTTCAAGTCTTTAAATTCCTACAGTATTGAGTATTTGCAATGTAGAAAAAACTATAATAATGAAAAACAAACAAAAAATAAGCTCCTAATTAGTAGGTAAGAGTAAAGATCCTACAATCTTAACACTGACAGAAAAGTCACTTCTGTGATCGGTTAGTTGCTTTAGTTAGCTTAGTTGGAAGAGAAGAATGATTGCGGAAGGCGCAGGTTGAAGTCCTGCTAGATTCTTAGGACCAAGGTTAAATTTTCCTGGTTCTGGTTCTGGTGGTTCTATCTTTCGACGGAAATACAGCCTTGAGAAAATGCTAGAAGAAAAAAAAATTAACACGCAAAGAACATGCACTCGCGACATCTATTTTGATTTGTGTTTGTTATTGGTCGTCCATTGTTTATGGGAACACACAACAATAGGCCGCAAGGGTATATTTGGGACATAAATTCCTTGAATTTAGTTTGAGAGGGCGATGTCGCTTATCCGTAACTACTTGCTGACCCAATTTGATTGTGGATATAGTTAAAGTGTTAAATAAAGCAAATAATAATCATAAAACAATGTATATATCTTCAGAGCTAACACCAAAAACTCAACAAAGCCTGTAACTGCTGGAGACTGATAAACTTTTAATAATATATAACGCCTCCGTGGCCGAGTGGTTCCAGAGCTCGACCCAAAAACCCGGAGGTCCTGGGTTCAATTTCCAGGTCGGGCAAAGTGTGTTTTTCGAAACATACCCCGGGCTTGTGATCACAAACCCGCATTTGGCAAGCTTGGTGATTAAGCCAGTACCCATCCATTGTAGCGATGACTTGATTTCAATGATGGAGGCCTTTGTGCAGCAGTGGGGCAGTATATTTAAAGGCTAATTACTTTTTATATAGCAAGAAAAAGATAAATATTTGTCACATAAATGTTTATCCTGGGGGAATCTAATTCAAGTCATTTATTATACATATATTTAGCTTTACAAGCTTGACTTCCACCTATTGCTCCATGAGGCCAGTAGATGAAACGACTGCTTAACGTTTTTAAAACATTTTGAGATTTCTTCGTAGTGGCCTAGTGGTTAAGCACTCCAACTCGGATCGCGGATCGTGAGGTCCCGAGTAAAAATCTGGCCAGAACCAAAATCTTTGTGTTCATTGTTTCATTTCCGACTGACTCTCCGGTGATGTAAAACATCGATAAAAAACCAAATCTACCCGGATAGCGGCGGAAGGCTCAGCAGTCAGCACCTACCACGTTGGGGTATACCATTGGTGAAAAGTGGGCTTCTAAATGTTCCGTTCACCATGACGGCAACAGTCACTTGCCTCTGACTACCCCGTTTGGTATAAAGTCGTGATGGTATGTTATGTTATGTTATGTTCGTAAGCTAAATATAGTTAAAATAGTTACTAAAAGTGCTTTTGAGTTAGTTGAGTTTTTTGGACTCTATGTTGGCATAATACCTTAAGTAAAAAATTAACGGTTCAAGCTTTACCTACCTACCTAGCTTTACCTACCTACCTATTCATAGTAAATCCATAAGATAAAGATAAGGACCACTGTGCCCAGATTACTTTATTTAATACGAGTATCTACTCTGTAAATGATTTTAACATCTTCAAAGGTGTGTATTTTACCGCTACAAGTTTGTATGTACTTAATATCAGTCCTCAACATCCATAGTCATACCTTTTTGTTCTCTCTAGCTTGTGTGCAACGTACTTAATAGTACTCGTATAAACATTTGGAGTCAGATAATATTGGTGTTAGATGGCCCAGATTTTTATTTATAATATTTATGATAACAGAGTAAGATATAAGCAGACTACGGGCGTCAATGACTGATAAAAATACTTAAATATTTTTAAATACATAATCAACTAAATAATAACACCCAGTCATACAAAAAATCTAGGTTCAGTACGTCTAAAACAAGCTGCCACTTTAAATTTACGTTATCGTTCGCGTAAAAAATTGTATTGGGACTTGACATTGTCATGTCATGTCATGTCAAATCCCAATACAATTTATTTTATGCGAACGATAACGTAAATTTAAAGTGGCAACTCGTAGACGTAGGTACTGATTAGCTTGCTTAGCTAGAAATCGAATGTTCCTTTCTTGACATCAAATGAAATGTCTACAAAATGAGCAGTGAGTAGGGAGTTTACGTTGAATGGCTCCATCAGCTCTTGTAAAAACGTTTCTATTTGTCATCCGGTGCGGATCGATTTAGCGAAGCCATTTATCACTTTGCTTCGTCGGGGCTGTAGATGACTCGGAGGGAGTGGTGTAGGGTTGGAAATGTTTGAAGGTTATGCGAAGGGTTAAGTTATAATATGCAGTCACGACGGACGAGTAAAAAAGTAAAGATTCCTCGTTGTGGCACTTGAGGGGGCAGTACTGCCATGGTCAATGATCGATCCCAAAATGGCGGCCTGGCGGCCGGCCTTCAAGTGTGTGAATGTGTGCTCGAGATACGTAATAATTACGATACTATTGGCTTCTTTACATGGCCTCAATTGAAATGTAGGCAGCACGGAGTCCTTACTTTTTGACTCATCCGTGTATGCAGTCAATATATTATGATGTCAAAAACCAACCAGATATGAAAAAATCCCGGTGATTGTAACCAATGCTCTAGCTAACAGGCGTCTAGAACCTAGTTTCATATTGAAGGCCATAGTCTATATCTAGAGAAGCTAGATGTCGATAAATTGATAATACAGCCTTATACTTCCTACCGCAAGACACATGCTTCACGAAAATAAAAGGTGGTGAGAGTCATATTCCAACATGCGGGTTAAGTGAGGTTTGTTGGAGAGCATGTGATACACTTACTGCCTTTAATTAGCTATAATCTCCTCCACTGCTTACTTTTTGTAATGACTTTACTCTGTCAATTCAATTTTTGTGAAAACAAGACTGAAAAGAGTAACAACCATCGATTTTCTTGCGGTTCTTCTCGATTGGAAACAACCTCCGAACCGGTGGAAGAATCACATTATGTTTATTTCAAGTAACTATGCATTAAAATTAAACAATAAATTTATGTATTTCACGTCGATAAATAAATCTCGTATCTAAACAAAAGCTATATCTAAAGGTTGGTATAGAATATAGGTACTTTTTGTAAGTCTATTTGAGTAAATATATTTTTCGTCGTATGTGTATGTGTATGTATCGTTCGCGTAAAAAATTGTATTGGGATTTGACATGACATGTCAAATCAATGTTAAATCCCAATACAATTTTTTAGACAAACGAAAACGTAAATTTAAAGTGGCAACTCTTGGTAGACGTACAGGACAGGCACACATTTGCCCGAAAGATACATCATTGAATTTAGTTCGTGGCATTAATCTTAAGTTACACTTACCGACCAATGGTGAACAGGTCATGGTAACCAGCCCACCAACCAGTAAAAACAGTGCGTATGCTCCAGGGAAGTCCTGGTGGGTCACGTGGTTAGATATCACCAGTGGACTGGCGACGTGCAGCCAGGCCCGCAGCATGCCTAGCGCGGCAGTCGCCATGGCCATCCACAGGAACTGCCGTACTTGCAGCATCACTAAGGAAGGCGAATTTATAAAAAAAATTTTTTTGGAAACAAACATATTTCCTCTAGCATAGGTGATGGTTGAGAAAATGGCGGTGATAGTGGTGGGGTTGTTAACTGCAGGATTGGTGAGGGCGTGGGCTGAGTCCACTGATGTTTCTCTGAAATATATTATGTTAGAATAGCTAAACCCTGCAGTAGGACAAAATTCTTCTGTCAATACCAGAACGAAGCATCTATAGATTTTGTCTATTTTTTTTTTATTTAATTTTTTACTATACAAACTTTAACTTTACAATATTTTAGTATAAACCAAGTATAAAAATAACATAATAAGTATAAACAAAACAAAATGGTAACCATCTATTGCATTTTAAAAATACTCGTACTGAGTTCTCATCGTGTGTTCTCAGTTAAATCTACTTATCGAATCGTAGTAGAGTCGTGACATAACATGTATGTTATTTCATTTTAATAATTAGGTTTGTTATCATAATTATATTTTTAAAAAATCTTGACTTTTTATAGTATTATATAGTATTATATTGACTTCCCTTTCAATAATTAAAATTTTGTTTATCTGTGGGTGAGTGAAGCGCTGTGACGTTGGGAATCGACTACGTCGTGTGACAATGGTATCATTTTATACTTTACTTATGTTAACAAAATAATTATATTCAAAAGACAAACAGCACGTGTGCAAAGTGGTGGCTTTCTTGTAAACAGTAAAACATTTTCAGCATAAATTAAGATTTATTCGTTTTTATTCTATCTCTATTTTCAAATTTGGCCGTCCAACTGATCCAAAAACAATTTTTTAGTTTTTATTCAATAATATTATTTTAAAGTAACTACCTAACACATAACAGTTTGCAAAAAAGGAGATAAGTATCGAATAAAGCTGTCTTTTCTAGAAGACAACTTCGCATTTATATGATTATTATGACGCTCAAGCAGAAAAATACTTGCATTCCTTTTTTTTAACTTGACACACAACTTTTGATAAAAGCTGCAACCGCTTCTCTTAGGATAGACGGAAGTCCGTTATTTTCTTGAGATTAATAAATATAATAAATATTTAAACAAAACTTAACGCTTATTTTATGCACCCTTTTTTCAATTCTGTTCTGTTCGGCCCTAATTAGTGATGTACGAGGCTCGAGGCTTCCGAGTCCTTTTGTCTAGAGGTCGGTGTCGTTGACAGGGCTCGCCTCTTTCGTATGAAGCTCGACGACTCGGGAGTCTTTTCCAGAACTCGAATGCCCTAGGCATTATGTCCGCCATTTGTACTTTTATTTATATGCAAAAAATAATGAATAAATAAAAAATATAAATATCTTAAAAAAATTATCACACCAAGAGCATCTGACCCCAAACTAAGCAGAGCTTGTACTATGGGTGTCAGGGACTGATAAACATCTTAAATATTTCTGAATACACACTTTATTGAATCTTGACATTAACTGTTTAACGTTTTATATATATAAAAATCTCAAAAAATGATGATTTTGCTTTGCTACTTTAGCAAGGAATCATAAATAGGGCACCATTTTTAAAATTATGATCGATGTATTTAAGCTGTCTTATAAATGGAACATTGATTGAAATAAATTTAATTTTTCGCAGTTAAATTAAATGGGTATTATTTTATTTTATTAATGAGGGGGTATGATCGATTCATACCCCCTCATTAATAAAATAAAATCGGCTTATTTTATGCTTCTCCAAATACTAACTTCACGTGAAGATACAGACAATAAATAAATAAATTAGCACCTTAATAAAAGAACTTGATTTGTCAAACAATCAGCAGAATTATTATTCTAATAATTATCCATCTTTTTAGTGACTTTTTGGCCAGAATTAATTTGTAACTATTCAATGTACAGATACTTTTGGTTATTTCATTTTAGTTGTATGTAAATATTTCTTCATCTTATCATGTTAAAAATGAAGAGCAGGATATAATGCTATTGTTTGAGTGGGCAGACGTGACTGATAAGTATCTTATCTGATGTATAAAATCACCGAGAATTTTTTAGCTCACATGGAGATACAAAAACATGAGTCATGCTCATAGCACTTAACTAATATAATTGTATTTGGTTACTCAAACAAACAGAGTTAACAATCAAATCAACGTACCTACTATTTCACTTTCAGAACAACCTGGGCTACTTTAAGGGCCAAGACTTTGTAAAGAGAACAACCTTTTGAAAACTCTGTGAGAAGAGACTACAGCAAAATCCGGTTGCAAAATTCTACAGTAACTACAACGTAGAAAGAAGAAAAATCACTTTTATTGATCTTTTTTTTTTTTTAAATGATTGAATGAATGTTTTTGCTAACTCTTTCTCTCTGAAAAACAAGTTTTGAAAAAAAAAAACTTGTTTTTCAGGGAGAAAGAGTTAGCAAAAAACATTCATTAAATCATTTTAAAAGTTTTTTTTTTTTTAATGATTTAATGAATGTTTTAGCTAACACTTTCTCCCTGAAAAACAAGTTTTGAAAAAGAGATAATAAATATTATAGCAAAAATTTGTATCCTTGTAAGCTTTTACAAGAATTTCGAACAAGTAATTCTTAAGTTTTAGTTAGTTTTGACGACACGTTTGGCGCAGTGCGCTGTGGCACGGTTTTACGCCTTCACTTACGTAGTGTCTCCGGTTCGATTCCCGGTTGAGTCAATTCAAGAAATTAGCTTTTCTGAATTTACTCGGGTCTAGGTGTGCTGCGAGTCGCCCCTGGCTTAATTCCCTGCCTTGTAACACAAGGATATTTATCCTTACTTCGAGACCATGACAAGTGGTGTCTTGTCTGGCGCATATTTTTAATATATTTATTAATGTTTTGACTTAAAATAAAACGAAAAAGATAATGTGATTAACGCTAGTGTTCTTTGGTTTGGTCTTCATAATTTTTCACATTATACTTACATTTGAAAATTGTAGAGAGATTGAAAGGATGGTTACACTTACAAAATCTACTCACCAATTCTCATAATCAAAGTGAAGAATGTTGCTACATAAAAAATCAGTCTAGTGTTAAGTGAGGTAACACTACTAATAAAGGCCAGAGTAAACCTGCCTGCAACATCAGCCCCTGCTCCTATTGATATACATGTTGCAACTTCAGCCTAAAAATAAATAACGGTATTTAAAAACACATTCAACTCTGCTAATATTGCAAGGTTGTTTTATATTTACAATGTAACACTCTTTACGATGAGTGTATGAAATTAAATAATCTGCTAATGAACACTAATGCACTGTAACATATCTTTTGTGATTACAAAACAAAGAGTGAACGAGTGAACCATTCTGGCAAATTTAAATTTTAACGGATATCTTTAAATTAATGTTGAACTGTAAATCAGTTTACTACACTAACCTGGTCGTAGCCGTACTGGAACAATAACATTGGTTGCAACATGAAAAACGTAAGATCAGAGAAATTGACGAAGCTTTGCCCAACACAGATGTTGACATAAATGGGATCTCTGAGAACCTTTAAGCATAGAATTTTGAGAACAAAACTGAAAGTAAAACATCATGGTTAAAGCAATATTAAGTACATAAAGTAAGCAACCAAAATGTAGGTACCATATAGTGGATTTATTTATAGTACCTTGTTTCTTTGGTTTTTACTTTGCTATCAGCTTCTTGATCATTTTCATTGCAAAGCAGCAAGTCTACGCTTTCTTTGTCATCTTTTCGAGATTCCAAATCGTCTGTAAATATTGAAATATCGTTATTTTTAGCAACCCAATCTATTGTAACTGAATACATTCAAAAAAATAATAAAATACTTGCTGCGTTATTTCTCTGGTGATTTTCATACGAGTAAGTTTTCATGACTGCCACTCCAGGAAACATATGCAGCGATATAGCACTAATTATCAGTAGAGTTCCCTTAAAGCCATAGTTCACTATTATCTTCTTTATTAACTGGGGATACCACATCAGTACGACTCCTTGTATTGCCTTACAAAAACTCATCATAGTAATCCTTTTCTTTACGAAGTAAAAATTCACTGTTGAATAGCACACCGGCACTATTATCCCAAAACCAATCCCTTGTAGAACTCCAAAAGTAAGTGGCAATTGGTTAGTATTTGTTATGAATATTGTCAGGAAGGATCCAACACAGAACATCGTAGCTCCGATAAATCCCCCTAGCCTTATTGAGTATTTTGATTGAGCTATTACGTTGAGAATTATTCCTGTAACGATAACAAAATGATATTACAGTATTATATTATTTTATCAATAGCTTTCTGTTCAATTACATGGTTATAATAAATCTACCTCCAACAGCAATCATCATCCCAAAAGTGCCATGTGCAGTCGTCATTGATTTAGCAGTAGAATGTGTGGAAATGATGAAATCATTATAAATTAACCCGAAGGAGTTAATGTGGCCTATTCCGGAAATCTGTAAATGCATTTTTTTACATTCATAACTTTATAGTTTTTGAGGTTTTACGATATTTATGTAAACTCTAAAAGTTATTGCATATTAAATGATAGTATTATGTTATACGAGAAAATTTACTAACTCCGCAAGTATTGTCTTAGTTTTTTAGTCCAGGACGTCTACCACGAGTTGCCACATTAAGATTACATTATCGTTCGCGTATAAAAATGTATTGGGATTTGACATTGTCATGTCATGTCATGTGTTATCCCAATACATTTTTTTTACGCGAACGATAACGTAAATTTAAAGTGGCAATTCGTGGTAGACGTACTGGGTCTAATCTTCTGACAAAGAGTAGATAGATATTTGCAACTGGTCTGGGGCCATATTACCATCTCTTATAGCCAGTCAAATTAATTTCCTAAACTGAGGATAGCGAGCAATTTCGTCAGTAAATATCTAGCGTAGAGAATGCATTATTGACTTGACAGGTAATAACCGCTGACTGGCTGAAAATAAGAGATCATGTTGGGAAATCACTCGCTACGCTCAGTTTAGGAAATTAACTTGACTGGCTATAAGAGATGGTGATACGGCCCCTGTTGACGCAATGCCTCTGCCTATAACGCCAAAGGTCGTGGGCTCAATCCCCATCCAGGGAAAAACATTTATGGGGTGAACATTTGATCTTATTTTCTATTCGTGTTTGTATTAGAAACGTTTGAGTATATTCGTCAGTCTCTAACACTCACTATATATGCGTTTTATATACGAGACATCTAGTCAATAAATTGATATTTGGTTTATAGCCTTAACTATTCTCCCCTTATTCATAGGTGTTACGGCCGACTCTAAGTGCTATGAGAAGAGGGATCTTTGTTTGAAATTTGATTTCGATAGAACATTACCTAGAACCTTCATTCAAGATCTGTGATTATAAATAAATACAGTAATGTTATTGCTCGAACCCATTGTGATGGTGTCATGGTGGTAGGAAATATTAATAAACATGCTACATATGAGTCATTCCATTGAAATCTATACGCTAAGGCCATTAAAATAAAAATAAAACACTGTATACTCACAAAACAAATCATCATTCCAAAACAGACGGCGTACCCCCATCCTCCCTCGACGGCTTCATTTTTCTTTAAGTCGTTTTCTTTGCTATCACTAATTACTGTAACATTTGCTGTATTTTCAACTTCATTATCCATTTTAAACACAATAACACCTAGATGAAGACTAGGCTTGAATGTGGGGCCCGGATGTTCCCAATAGAGGACGAGACAGTTACAAACGGTGCTCCTTATTGCATTACCAGATGCTACTGATGTATACAATACACTGTTGTATTTGCTTCTATTGTGACGACATACGTTTTGTTGCTATCTGTGTGTACATTTCCTCTGATAACAGGTACATATGTCATAGTTTTCACACAGTTATTGTTTATTACTCTGTTATAGAGTAGAAACTCGTTTGTTCGTGATATTAAAATAGATTTGTGTTTTAAGGCCCTTTTGTTCCATGTTTTCTTTTACACACAACAAGCACAACAAGAAAAGAAGAGTGAAATGGCCTTTACAAAGCAGACATGTTCCGTCATAGATCGCATCGAGACTTACCACCAGACCAGGTGCGATTGCGATCAAATGACTGTCTAGTCAAGTATTAAAAAAAAACATTGCCGCTGTGTAAAAGTTACTAACTGTGTTCTACTCGTATTCACATGGGCAAAGAACTTGCACAATATTGTCTTAAGGTATATTACCATTTTTTCTAAATGTAGCCAAGAACAATAATGTTTTTTTGTTGTTTTCTCTTACTAATCAATGTTATAAAGGTCATCAGAATAATTCTTAGAATAAGCACACTGAAACCTACCAACTAAACTAGCGTTTTGGCCAACGTATAGGACTCCTGCCAGGAAGAGTGACGACCTCCGAAAGGTTGCATCCGAAAAGTGAATGCGTTAATCTGGAAATATGGTAGATGGAAAGGCTTATAACCATCAGTAGATGAACGTTCTTAAACATGGCTGATGATGATAAAACTATGGGTTAAGGATTCCTCAATTAAGTGGAGATTTAATTCTTGAATGTGTTGAACATTCAATAATTAAATTTATACCAAAACCAATTCTTCCTACAATACCAGTACAAATAAATATGCGCCAGAAAACTACACAACTCTTGCTATGGTCTCGAAGTAGGTATAAATATCCCTGTGTGACGAGGTACCAGACAAGGAATTAAGCCGAGGGCGTCTCCCAGCACACTGAGACCCAAGCCAATTTAGAAAAGATCATTTCCTGAATTGACCTGACCGGAGATCGAACCCGGGACACTACGGAATTAGAGGCGTGAAACCTTGCTACAGCGCACTACGCTAATCGTGTAGTACAGCTGCGAACATAATCTCAATTTGTACTGATATTGAGAATTCGGTCTCTCCATTTCAATTCGTAAAGATAACATACGTTAATAAAATGAATTAAATGCCACTTATAACTATTTGATAAAACTTCGTTTCACTATTGAATTGCTTACTAGTTAGATTTATTTGTTTAAGCATAATTTTATGTAAATCCTCACTATACTGAGAATACATTTCTGCCTTTCTGTCTCTATTATTCTACTAGTGATTTTGCTTTGAAACACCCAGTCTATTAACGCAGTATTCAAATTGTAATAGTCCCAGATGTTTTTTATTGGAGTCACTTCAAAGCATTACTGTCAATAAATAGTCAAGTTAAGTCCCTAAAGCTAACATTTATTTTCCCCAACGAATATACTCGTATATTCAAAAGTGACTCTGTATTAAGTTAAATTTTTACAGCTAAATCCAATCAGGCTTTGAGAAAGTAAGACTTTTTTGTTGCGAAATTACGGCCACGGGTAGCAGAGACAATGTTGAGGGCAAAAGCTAATTTAGGCAAAAGCAATTTTTTTAAATCAATTTTTCCAATTAGGCAAAACCGCGAGTAAAAGATAGTCATTCATCAATTCGATCATATACTCGTGAAAACGAGTTCAGCCGAATCTTAGATCAGATCGTGTTAAATAAATGGCTTTTAAGAGATAATTTAAAGTGCATCATCCTAAAGTATTAGGTACTAGGTGTCATAAAAACGTCTGAATTTGCGTAGTAATGGTTCTTGTTTTTAAAATATAGCCATTATGAATTGAAATTATCTAATCGAATACCAAATTTTTTTAGAAGTTAACAATTTGGTTAAAAACTGTTTCAAACTAGAGAAACTTTAGTTTATGAATAAATTCTATACATCTTTTACGGATAATTTTATATCTAGTATGGCTAATGAGACCTTCAAATTGTTTGAACATTTTCAAAAACTGCGGACAATTAGTTAAAGGCATCGTGTTCGTTCAGTCACAGAGTAGTTTTGGTGAACACAGCCAGTTAAAAAGTTACGTAATTGTAAGTTCGTTTAACTTTTTAGGGCAACTTGTTTGGGATTTTTAACAGCTAGGTTAGTACATTTGGTCACCAATTCTAGCTAGGAAATAATACAGCATCGAAATTGATAAACATTCAATTATTGAGTTTTTTGTTTCCTTTTAGGTGCCCAGCCTAATCCAGAATATTTTTCAGCATATAAAACTTTGAAGAATTTCGTGGTATATTTTTTCAATTCTACAAACTTTTTATTCATAAGACATTCCAAAGTATCCAATGTTTCCAAAGTCCTTTGACGACGCGTCGTAGTTAAATTGTTGTTCAACATCAATAACGTTTAATAACTGGTTTGACCCAACTTAAAGTTGTTTTCGTAGGTCAAGAGATTTATAATTATGCTCGCACAACTGCTATCAGAGAATGAATAAACAAAAAGATTTGCAAATTTTATACTGGAAAAGTAGGCAGACATTTGACCACAATCTTACGTGATTGTGAATGACATACGGTCTAACTAAAACTATTCACTATCTTCATGAAAAATCCTAGTCAGTGCCGGATTAAGACTACTTGATGCCTTGAGCAAACTAGTTCTGGTGCCCCCTAGGACGTGATTCTCTAAGCAATTGCTTGTCCTAACCATGTTTCTGGTGCCCCCTAAAACTTGACGTCCTGAGCAATTGCTTGCCCTAGGCATCTGTTTCTGGTGTCCCCTAAGACGTGACTTCCTGAGCAATTGCTTGCCCTAAGCATCTGTTTCTGGTGGCTCCTAAGACGTGATGCCCTAAACAATTGCGCTTTAGGGTAAATCCGGCACTGGCCCCTGCAGTGTTTGAAAAACACTTTTGTTCCTACCTATTTCACTACTTCGCTGTTCGCATTATGAAGGAATTAATTGTAAAACTATCTTGTGAACATCGACAGATAAGCTACTACTGAATAGAAAGAAAAGAACAGTGTTGACGATAGTTCAGTAAAGGTTAAAAAGATGCGCACCGCGAAATAATTATCTCACGCTTTTGTCGCGCCACAGAATTAATGTACAGAAATAGCTAGATTATTTCATTACAAATGTTATCGTACTATTACCAGTATAGCCCATGCGAATTGCAAGAAACAACGCGTACCCAACCACCATCTCTCATGCCCTTGTTACACGAGGCTAGTTTTTCAAGCTAGGATAGCAAGATAGTGTCAGTAAGTGAGGAAGCTAGTACTTCTGGCTTCGCGCAGACAAAATTAGGTTCATTTTTAAGCTAGTGCTTACTAGCTAGTAGTTTACAAGCCGGGTCAGTTTTTAGTAGGGTGAAGTTCTATTTTTTTGGTTAGTAGCGCCCCCCACCACTGATTTTACTATCCTGGCTTGTGTACTAGCTTCACTACTACCGTTAGTCCGAATATTTAGCTGCGGAAATCTTTATGCATTTATTACTAAGATAACTACTTATATCTCGTAATAAAATTAACTTAGATATTTTGGTAATACAATTATCAATTTTTTTCTGCAAAAGACGTGAAACCTATTCATATCTCACTACTGTTAATGTACTGTTTAGACTCCTTCGTAATTTTTCTTTATAATTTTTCGGATTATGCCTTCTGCGTCCATAGCATTGACTTACTGTCGGTGACTATATAGAAGAATTCACAAAAAACACTTTACTTAGTTTAAAAAACTAGCCACTAACCACTAACTTGTTCGTTAATATTGCGCAATTGCTGACTCACCAGTCAGTGATCCAACCTAACGTTTAATTTTAATGAATAATAGGTTATATTTGTATAAATTAACATATATTACTGAGTTCATTCGTTGGTAAACCGGCAATTTGTACGTCAGAAATTTTACCGATTTCACCTTGAGTTTGGTAAGAGTTTATCGAAAATAGCTATCATCGATGTAAAGTTCCTGTCGTCTAAAAATAACGTTCACCAGGAGTTGGGTAGTGAGTGAATATAGGGGCAAGTGGCAGGTATGAAAACCCCCCTTTATGCTGGTTATTCCAAGGCTACTTTTTATCACCGCCGCTCGCCACCGACAGGGAGTTCGTGCTCACACTTTGGACCCGCAGTGATCTCGTACAGTTCGGTTTCAGAGATATTTCGCGCGGGCGCTTACATTGTGGAATGAGCTCGATGCCGAGGTTTTCCCCAATGAGCGATAGCATAGTATGGAGTTCTTCAAGAGGGGTTTGAAAAGGTTTTTGCAGAGTCGACAATGCGTGAGTGATGCCCCTGGTGTTGCACGCGTCCGTAGGTTGCGGTAACAGCTTACCATGCGCAAGCACGCGGACCGCCTGATGGTAAGCGGTTACCACAACCTACATTGTCACTGACGTAGTATGACAAAACTGTGACAGTGCGCAGAACCATCCTCGGCGGCTGTCCAGAGTTCTTTTTACATGACGGGACCTAAATATAATCTTAAAACATGTTGTTTGTATGTATTGCACATTGCATACCGTCCTCTCAACGGCAATAATACATCGATTTAAAACACATCTCACTAAAATGTAGGTACCTACATAAAGACTGATTGATAATATGTATTTGAATAATAATTTTTAATTTAAATAAGTATAATAAATGTATTTTTAAGGATTATAAACATTCCTTTCTTATATGAGTAAACTGGTTCTCTGGGCAAACATGTGCAGGTCGAATGATAAAGTAATGACGTCAGACATCATTGCCTATAACTGGATGGGTAATTATAACTACCTTTCTAATCTAAAGATATATTTTTCATTGCACACAAAAAACAACATTACCGTACCTACTACGGTTTCTCGCTTTGACTTACGTAGTGTCCCGGGTTCGGTTCCCGGTCAAGTCAATTCAGGAAATGATCTTGTCTTAATTAGCTCGGATCTGGGTGTGCTGGGAGACGCACCTGGCTTAATTCCTTGTCTGGTACCTCGTAACACAGGGATATTTATTAACCTTACTTCGAGACCATTACATGTGGTGTGTTGTCTGGCGCATATTTGCTTTTTTTTTAATTATTTACACCTTAAGGAAATGATATGGCCCAAATATAAAAACTATCCAAGTAATAACTAGACCCTAGGTGTTAATTTTATGACCAACTTTCTAGTAAGGTTTTCTTCCAAAAAATATGAACATACTTACGACTGATTTTGTTTGAGAACTTTAAAGTAAAAGTTCGTTAAAAAACTACATAACACTTAAAATTATTTCTACCTCACCGGCTGTGTCATTTTTCCTTACAGTATAAATAGTCACCCGGTATAAGATAACATAAAGACACAATTATGCGGTGTTATATTACAATATCTATCATTGAACTGAAACTTCAAGGTCATTGTAGGATTTGAATCAACGACATTTTGCTATGAGAAAGACATAGAAATCTATGACGGGCGTTGCCAATAGAAAAGGTAAAATCAATTAATATGTACTTAAATAGTTATTTTCAGTGTTTATTTCTTACAAATCTAAAAACAAAATGATAACAAAATAAAAACAATGAAAAAATACTTATTCACCGCATCTCGTTTACAATTGAGCTAGTTTTTGACTAATTTCTGACAGTTCCTATCTTATCTCATCTTATATAATTATCTAGGTTCATACTACTTAGCTAAACTTCACATTGACTTTCACAAATCGTTTTTTGGGAATTGGGCCTCTTTCTTTCTGTCCTCGATAGCACTATTTGTAGAAACATTCCTAGATATATATATATATATATATATATATATATATATATATATTTAAAAAAACGCGTAAATATAAAAATTTATCACTTGATCAGCGTTCTTTACGTTTATTGTCGTGCGTCACCATTTTTTACCTAAATTGTATATAAAAAAAACGATAGCTCCTTTCTTGATTCGGCCAACGACTTTTTGTTACTTGATAGTCTTCACGTAAACTTTGCGTCATCTATGATCGTGGGTTCCACTTTCATCATTCCCGTGACCAGATTTTCCATGTTATCAACTCTGCCCCAGTGATGTTAGGTGAGTATCTCAGTAATCAAATGAGCTCAACGATCGATATTCGGAGTGATGGAAATTTCACAAAAAATCTACATTTACTTGGAATCTGTTTTTCTGAATTAACATGATGCCTTGTGTATCCCTGTTATTAAATTCAATTTATTTATTAAGATGACAAGGTCCACTTCTCTAGTATAAACTTTTTTTTTGGTAGATGACTATATATATTTATACGAGTGTGTCTAGTTTTTTATAATGTCTTAGTTTTTGTTTCATAACATCCGGGCTAGAAGGACACTATGTAATTATATTATCTTATTTATTCACAATTGCCTAATGGGGTATCTTATTAAGTCAGTTTTATTAATATCCATACAAATGAATTAAGGAAGATATTTCAGTTGTTGTCCCGACCCTGGATTCACAGTGGTACCGCTTTCAGTAATTTATCACAACTAGTATGAAACAAATTTCAGGTTTCTAAATGCTTGCTGGTGTTGCGTGGCTTCACGTGCCTCCAGATGGCTTCGATGGCCCACGGCACCACGCAGCACATGTTGCACGCTGTCAACATGCTGAACGCTATGACGTAGCTCCCGGTGTAGTCCCGGATGAAACCTGTAAAGTGTTTTTATTATTACAATTCAACTTCTTTGTTTAAGTAAAAATAATGGAAAAATGTATTTTAAAGTTCTTAGCTTATTAGAATGATCAAAACATTTTTTTGTATCGACAGGTTGTGTTTGCTCTTTGTAGCGTAGTCTTGCTTTTTTGCAGTGCTCGATTGTTCTGTATATTAAATGTATGTTTCTTTCATTTGATGAAAATATTGACTTATTACCTGAAGGTATTGTTTAAAAATGATTGGCTGTGCAACATACAATAAAAATTGGTGCTGAGCACTAGAACGTTAGAATAGATTAATATTACACGTATCCTATATTGCATGTATATGGGAATCAATATTGAGATCGCCAATGAAAATAATGAATTAAAACTAATTCAAAAATGACAGAAAACAACAAAACAAAAATTCAAAACTACAAGTCGAACAGAAATAAAATTATTACATCAAAGTCAAACACATTTGAAATGTATAATGCAAAACATTAAATATTTAACCTGGACGTTAAAAGTTTTCAGTTATAAGTTTTTTACTATTACCTAGAAACCCAGACCACCTATAGGTTACTTGTGCTGCTGAACATCTTCATCATCTTGGTGGTGGACAACCAACTCATCTCTCCGAAGGATAGCATTCAACAAAACCTTATTACAATTGTGCAGATTTCTTTTATTTTATCTTACCAATCATAGGTCCAACAGTCAGGCTGATGCCCCCAGCCAACAACATGTACAGGCCATAGGCGGGGGGGTACCGCTCTATCGGGACGTGTTCGGCCATCACGATGGGCTGAGCGATGTGGACCAGGGAACGGGAGGCTCCAAGGATGCCAGTGAGGATGAGAAGTGGCATATACGTTGTAAATTGAACGAAAACTGAAAAAAAATTAAATCATATTTTTTATTTTATGGGAATCATTAAACATTTTTATATTCTTCTGAACATAATGGTGGTTCCAATGTGTTCAGTTACGAGAAATTTGAGACAGCAAAACCATTTTTTAGTTTCAAACAAATAATGATTTCCAAACTGATAGAAATGTATATTATGATACTTTTTCTTCATAAAGTGAACATAAAGTAGTGAGTAACTTTGTATGGACTCGTGGCGTCATTTTTTTTATTAGCAAGCAATAATTTTATAACTAACTATTTTATAGCACCCTATTATAGAAACATATCTGATTGATCAGAATTGTTCTAAGTGATATTGTAGGCGAGATATGATTTCTTAAAGTATTTATTTTTGCCTCTAGTCCACTAAAATAATAGTTCTGATATATTACTTAAGGAGCTCATTTCACCTAACAGCTGTTATAAAGGATGCAGAAATAGGAGAGGAAGGTTTTCTTTTCAAGATGTACCTGTTGGATATATTTTTCTAATAAAATTACATCCAGCTTAAAACATTGAGTTAGATATCCAAAGTGACAATATTGTCTAGGCATTAGGAAGTGGAAACAAGCTATCACGAAAACGACCTTCACCTCAATGACATCAAATGTCATTTTCTACTAATCAATGTTAAGAGGTATTGGTTTTTACATCGTCGATATTAGAGACATTACATGAGTAAATCATCTGAAAGTCTTTTACCCACAATACAAGAAAAATAATGGCCTTATTTTGCACCTGGCCATTGAAAACTAGCCTTTTTAAATCCTAATTGCGCTGCATGTTCATAACCAGTATTAAGGAATATAAATAATGTCGCTGGTTTGGTAAGTGAGTGCCAATTTGAAAAATGACGCCAACATTACCCATACATTTTAGTAAATACTTATTATTGAAATACTCCCTAAATGCAAAAGTTATTTAATGTTGTATTCGTTTTTGTCATGGAAGTAAGTTGTCAATCGTTAAAGCTCAAACAGAAGCACAAAATGTTTCTACTTTGTTTGGTTAAACAGAGTTCTATAAAAGAAATTGCTACTTTATCAGATCTTCAGTACCTAACCTCAAAGAATGTCACCCACCCTCCAGAGCATTGAACTTTCAATGTTGAATTTAAGAGCTCCCATTTAAAAAGAAAAGAAAACTCTGAATTGTATGAGCAGTTTGTAAAAATACTTTACGTCAGTTAACTTCATATTATATTTAAAATGAAACATTTCGTCTTGTCAAGGTTGCAAAACCTCCGAAGTTTAAGTCACTTTAGTCTTATTACTTAATCTATGACAGACCTCTTGACAGGACGTGTCACAGCTATTGAACGGATAAGTGATCTCAAAAATGTATCCCTCAAGTTTTCGATTCATAAGTGATTCATACACTTCTTAATAGGATGCTTTCGATTACAGTTTTCATTTCATTAAATGTTTTTTAGCATTAATACGAACTTCCGATTTAATTACTTGCATAGATTCAAGATTAACCAATTTCGGAAGAATTTTATTCTTAAACATAACAATACCAGTAAAAATAAAATTTCAAATAGCTTATTTTTTTAACGTCGTCATGAAAAAACATGAAGTTACGGTATTTGTCTCTTTTTGAGCTTCATTTGAAAAAAATATTCTATTTTTGTGATTATTAACTGAATTACATGTGGTCAATAAATTAGAACTTCATAATTGCTTGGTTTTAGACAAAAGTTAAACGGTATATCTTAGAATAGTTGGTCTGCAATAATCACAGTTTTGACACGACCGTAGATCAAAATTTCATTGTCAACTGCATTATTATAAAATTGCAAGTCTAGTATTCTCTGACACAGTATGTAAATGCTCAAATCAAAGTTATAACTGCTTTTCTTATGTACTTTGGAGAACCCAGTTTGACGATGATACTCACCTATCCTAAAGACTGCAGCAAATAAGGCTCCAGCCAGGAACATGTGTCGGCTGTTCATCTTGAAGAATTGTCCAGCCACTCCGAGGAGGAGTCTAGCTGTCATGTCGGTGGCTCCACCAACTGCTATTATATTTGCTATCTCCGTCTGCAAAATAAGTTACCTACTTTGAATATAAGCTCATTCGTTGCCATGATTCCTTACGACGCAAGAATGACAAATACACTTCTCCCGTTTTTTATGATCTGAACGTCTACCACGAGTTTCCACTTTAAATTTACACTACCGTTCGCGTAAAAAATCACCGAAGCTCACTGACTTCACTTCTAAACTCACGTCTCTGTATGGGTGCGTCTAAAATGGCGTGTTGTTCTAAGCGGGCTATCTGTCAGAGCGCCGCGCTTGCCTAATTTGTGGTATAGCATACTAATTCGTTTGTTGAACTACAAATAATTCACTAGTCCAGTCCAACAAAGTATTCGAAATATAAACATAAACCATTGATATGACGGTTGCTCCTTGACTCAATGATTGTAACCTGTTATGTACGTCATCCATCACGCAAACATTAAGTAAAACATATAAACTACGTTCGGTTAAAAGTAAATTAACAGATGTTGCTATGATTATAGCTAAAATAATATTATATTCAGCATGTTTTCACATCGTATCATTTATTGCTTCTTTACTTACCCTACTTAGATGATGTTTGCCAAGGAACAACGGCTCCAGCGTAAAGAAAGTCAAATCAGCGAAAAACGCCAGAGACATTCCAAATATGATGTTATCATAAACCCAGTCTTTGAGTAAGGTTAGGTCTAGGAATTCAGCTACGGTTTGCCTGAAAATAATAAATACAAGTAAACAAAAGTATTTTCTGGTCAATTTTAGCTAAATGATTCAGTATTCAAACAATTTGATTCATTATCTGAAATTGCAAACAAAGATCTATAAACTGAATGAATGAATAGCTATTGTTCAAATTCAATTTAATTTAGAGATTTAGGTATTGCTGTAAGGTAAATCGAAGTCTTCTAAGCTAATCAGTCTTCATAGTAGGTGAAATGTGGTATTTATTTCATTATTAATATCGATACGACACATGGACTCTTATTACGCATTCGACCTTTACATCAATTAATTGGAATTCATATCTCTGGATGATTAGGTGCCTACCGCCATTACTTCCTTGATCATTTTTATAAAGATGAAACTGCTAGGTTACATCCGATAGCATTTATCTAAGACGTTCCAAGAACTTTGTCTTTATTTAAATAGCTGATAATGTAAATATTCTCACCATTTTCCCTCCTTATTCTTAATGATAGGCATAGGCTCAGCTGCGATGTTGCCAAAGTTGCCCAAACTGGAAACTGAAGCAGCCTTGTACAGGTTTTCCATGTAAACATTATCAGTCGAATTAAATCTGCTGTTCGCTTCGCTATCCGGAATAAGGACGACGGGAATACTTAATCTCCTAGAGTCTATTTTGGGTGCTAATAATAACTGAGATCTTTTAGAGTTTTCGTGATCATCCGAACACAAGTTTTGCACTGATCTTGCGTTATTTGCTTTGCTAAGTGCGTTGATTTTGAAATCGAATTTGTCTTTTGCTTCGTCGGTGATGGCTGGCGTCGGTGGAATTACTGAAAAATTGGAACTGTTTTAGATTTGGCTTGTTTGGGGTAAAAAGATTGTTGTATTCTATGGGTTATTGTTTTACAACCACGCGGCATGAGTATGAGTATAAAATAAATAAAAATAAACATGCGCCAGACAAACACCACTTGTCATGGTATCTAAGTAGAGATAAATATCACTGTAACGAGGTACCAAACAAGGCATTAAGCCAGGGGCGTCTTACAGAACACCCAGACCCGAGTCTGCAAGATGAAAAGAGCGTTTCCTGAATTTTTTCGACCGGCAATCGAACCCGGGACACTACGTAAGTCAAGGCTGAAACCGTGTGTCTTCAATGTCATATAAATGAAAATATTTGGGACCCTTAAGTCACCTAAGACAAGGGAGACCGAGTCATGGGAGTCATAGATATGCAAGTACCTATAATTTTTTTCAACCACCACTTTGTTTTTATCATAGAACGACGTTTTTATTACTTTTCTTTTTTTAGAAGTTATTGCCAATTGTGTTAGCTAGATTTTATTCAATAGTTCCGCGCATTGCACTGAACATTTAGTATTTGAAAATTTAGGTACTTGTTTTAGTAAATTCTTCAACATGCTATTGTTTAAGGTAGTGTACTTTACCATGTCAATATTTCAAACAAACGCAACTTTCAAGGAACTAATCATTAGGCATAATTAATAAAGGTTAGGGCTAATTATTCAAGATGAGACACTTCTATTAGTTTTGTTGTTATCGGCAATTTTATAAGATCCTCTATGGTTTTTTATATGTATTCCATTTACTAACTTATCTAAAACGGTTTCATTTAAGTACAGCCGTTCTTTGTAATCTTAATTCAGATGTGTTATTTGAGTTATTTTCTGTTCCTCAGCTTGAGGCTTCAGATTTAGATTGCACAGTTGTAAATTGGGAGCCATATTAAAGTCGTCCTATATTTACAGAGTTCAGCACACTAAACTCTGAGAGCGTGGTATTTATATGAGATTTCCTATTAATTTTGAGGCGGTTATGATGTGAAATTGCGAATTACGCCTCCCTTTGGCTCGAGGTTGACACAAAGAACATAAAGGAGCGAAATCCAATTCTACGTTATCTGTAGCAATCCACAATTTGTATGGTCTTTGTCGTAATGATGAAATTAGGTTATATTGATGCTTGTATCTAGAATGTTGTACGTTACGTGAATGTAGCAAATTCATGTTATAATATACACTAATAAAATACTTTATAGACGATCCGCTTGTTTGCTAATTATGTATTAATAAAACATAGAGGACTTCTTACAAAAATATCATCTGCCCCAGAACTAGGATGAGCTTATACTATAGGTGTTAGATACTCATAAATACAAATAATAATAAATTGTAACTAATATCAGAGAAAAATCACACCAAAATCATCTGACGAAGACTGATAAATTTACTTAAATAAACACCTTATGACTTTAATAGATAATAACACCCAGACCCAGAATAAACGCGAATGTCCTTCACATAAATGATTTTCCTGGGTGGAAATCTAACCCACATCTTTAAGATCACCAAGCTGAAACCCCTAACTTAGCACTTACAGGCTAGCCTGTTGCTTAAAAAGAAGAAGATTTCGTAATAAGTAGATATCACGTTTATTGTTCCGCTATCAGAGTGGAATGTCAATGTTATTTATAGCTATTAATAACAATAGTCGAAGCAGGGGTTATAATAGTTATCGCCTTGAGAAAAATGATGTTATATGCAAGTATGATTTAACCATCTCTATAGCGTCAGCCAAACTGTCAAAACTGTAAAAACAAAAACAAAGAGCAGCTGATAGGGTGTTTAAAACAAATTAAAGCACGTGTTTGTTATCTTTATTAAATATATCTGGCCTGTTTAGTTTTATGATTGCTCGAAATCACAACGTAACTTATCTAACGAAGTAAAATATAATTAATATTTCTAGATGTAAGCGTCGGTACAACAAGATTATCTGACCCTACACTAAGCAGGGCTTGAGTAGCTATTTTAATATGTAATAACTCAATATTTTCAATTATACTCAAGTACCTAATAATGAACAGTTTAAACATAAATAAGTAGGTATATTGTTCTTAACTTTCATTCCTAATTTTGCGTTCTGTCGAAATTATCTGAGGGTTATGAAACTCAATCCAATGATTTGGACCCGATTCTAAATTTTCCGCGATTGCCGAATTCTGCTTGTTTTTGACCGTCTTGTTTTTTTCTTTCATTCGGCACGCTACAGTGCGTTTAGTTTGGCCAATGTACGAACTACCATAACTGCAGTAAAGTAGATGTCCCAAAATGTATGGAGTCTTGGCCAGGTTTATGTACACCATACCAATGAATAGGAAAAAATAAGTGGAACAGTTTTTAGATATTAAATTTCCATAAAAGGATATATTTACTTGGTTCAAACAAGATTTCCAATAAAACTCGTTGCAGAAAACATCATGGCGGAAATGTGTCAGCACAGATTATGCGGTCACAATTTGACAAGACGATACCAACAACATGGAGGTTATTTTCACTTAACCAGTTGTTACGAACAACTATTGTAGTTTTTATTGTCTGAATAGCATTAGAAGTTTTAAGTTCTCAAAACAAATGCTGAGCACAACACAAATGACAGTGACGGTTCGCTATGAATGTCTATAGACAAGTGAATTCCCATACTGAAATAGGACTTGAATATGCACATTTTTTAATAAAGAACCAGAAATTAAAGTAATCATTATTATTGTTAGTATTTTTACTGAAATCAGTAGATTTTTCTTTATTTTTTAAATTTTAAAAAGTGTACATAGACTAGGCCAAGAATGGGACATCTCCTTCCCAGTTTCTCTAGAGAAAAACCGTCTTTAGGAGATCATCGACGTTGTGCCACTTTTCTTAGCCAAGACAGTATTCATTGAAAACTTATTGAGAACATTTGCGATCTTGTCTGTATAACTATCCTTTTATGTGTGAAAAGAACACCGGTTCCAGAAACACCGGTTGCCTGTCTACATATCTATATGTCTAACTTGGTGTCTAGGTAGAAGGTGACCTTTGTATCGATTTTTCTGTAAAACCCCCCGAACATGTTCCAGTTTTTAGTTAATATGTTCCTCGTCACACAAATCAAATGCACGGTTAGTCAGTGAGGTGACTACAGAAGGCAAAGGCTTTAGATGCTTTGATAAAAAGGTACTTGATAGAAATCCCGTACCTAATGACTATTTCAATCATAAATGTTAGTCACATGGCCATTCGTTCTAGGTGAAGATTGAATTCAACACCTTGGGCGCTGTACACGAAACCTCTACCTATTATGTTAGTAGGTGCAAGTACTTAAGAAGTCAGATAAGTAATAAATGTGTCATATTGAGCCGGATTAAACTGGCGTAGTTCATATCACTTTGAACTTTTTGTTTATTTTACCGATAATTATAATTACTAGCTATGTTACTATGATGAGATAATTATCAAACAAAGGTCAACAGCTCTGAGTTTGGTCAAATCTAACATTCAAATTGTAAGGTTCACTTTTTAATGCCCTTTGCTAATTACGTGTAGTTACGGATTTACAAATCTTTTAAGTAGGTATATTTGGTTTACAGTAGGCACTGCTCGTCGTTGTAAATGAATATATTAATATCCACTAATATTACAACTTTCTATACATAAGTTTCAAAATAAACGCCTGCTATTTCCATTGTTAATTTTTACCAAAATTTTGATCTACTTTAGCAACGAAATTTTTTGATTTTATATCGACACGATTGGCGTAGTTCGCTGCAGCACGGTTTTGTCACCTTGTCTATTTAAAAAAGGGTTTTTCTTACTAAATTGACTTGGGTCTGGGTGTTCTTGGAGACGCCACTGGCTTAATCCCTGTCTGGTACCTAATAAGTAACACTAGGATATTTTATCCTTACTTCGAGACCGTGACAAGTGGTCTGGCGAATGCATATATACATAAATATATTTCTGCTAACTACTCGCAATTGAAAAGTCAGAGACTAAGCATTATCCAATAAAATGTAGCAACTTATTGATTGCAATTGAGAATGCATTTGTTGTGCAGCAGTGAGACAGTAAACAGACTAATTAGTCCATTTGTACCTTACTACAGGCATTCAAGTCACCAGTTTCCGCCCACGATTAAAAACTATTGTTTCAATCCCTCAACAAAGTCGATTAATAAGAGGTCTACTTATGTGTTTGCTATTATCAAACGCTTTATTAAATTTAATTGTCATCAGTTGGGCCATTCGGTAAAATTTAAACACATTACGCGTAGTTTGCTGTGGCGGTGTGTCGCCTTGACTTGCACAGTGTCTTTGGTTCGTTTCTCAGTTGGAACAATACAGAAAACGTTTTTTCCTAAATTGGCTCCAGTTTGGATGGTCTGGGAGACGCCCCGGGCTTAAATCTTTGCCCGGTACCTCGTACCACTTAAACATTCATCCTTATTTTAAGACCATGACAATTATTGTTGTGTTGTCTGGCGCATCTTCATGTTTAAGTATATTTATTTAAATATTCTAATTAACTATGAGCAGGATTTGATTATCAAAGCAAGTCAAAGAATAACTTACAAACAATTTTCTCGCATAGCTTCGGCTGTTTCACCATATGCCACTTTACAGGATGCATCACCAATGCGCCAAAGATACTATGAGCTGATATTCCACAAAGGATCGCCAGCGTCCCTCGGAACCCATACTCTGTCATCGTGAACTTAATGAAAAGAGGGTACACCATCGTTATCAACCCAATAGACGCTTTACACAGACTTAAATAGAGCACCTTTTTCTTCGTAAAGTAACTGTTGAAACTTGTATACGATATTGGTATAAGGAGGCCCATTCCCAAACCCTGGAGAAAGCCATTTGTTATGATTAGCTGTGTTGTTGAGACGACAAATATTGCTAGAAATGAAGCTAGCGTGTATATGAATGCCCCAATAAGGCCAACTTGTCGTAGCGACAGCCTTTTAAGGGCAATATTTGCTGAGAATCCTGAAACAAACACAGTGTAAAAAGTATACAGTAGTTATATAAATGTAAACATATTCGAAATATCATTAGGTTATCACTATCTGACCCTTAACTGAGCGGAATAAGTATTGACAGTGATATACATAGAATCATTTTTAAAAACCTTTGTCAGTGGGTTTCTGTTTTTAAATAAAATTATAGAATTGTGAGAGAAAAATAACTAACAATCGATTACTTTTTAGTATTCACCAGATTCAAATGAGAATACGAATAAATTGAATGGTGAAGGTAATGGATGAACTGCGATAGAAGATTCAGAAAACAAGGGTTAATATAATTGCAGGAAAGGGAAAACTCAGACAAACAAACCTTGGGCAAGTTCAAAATTCGGGAGAAATACAAAATAATTATTGATGAAAATTAAATGAAGAAAGAAAGAAGAAGAAAGAAAAACTATTACCCAGACAGAGAAATTACATACAGAAATTGTCACTAAAACCAAACAATACAAATAACTTACTAAATAACTAAAACAAAAACATATAAATAGTGGGCCAATTAGGTCCCTGCCTCAGCATGTGTCGCTGTAGTGCAAGCACTACAGAGACGCTGGTATTCTGGAAGGGCCTATAGTGATAATCGTGCATCGTACATAAATACAGTAGGTATCGTAAGTGATTAGAAAAGTGAATTGTATTTGTAATTAGAACTTTAAGTCAGGGTCATTCAGTCTTTTGAATTAAAAAATGTCTCGCTGCTAGGCGAGGACCTCCGTCATTGAAACTAAGTCATCTCTACAATTAATGGGTAATGGCTCAATAACCACGCTAGGCAAATGAGGGTCAGTGATAAAAAACCAACCCAGTTGGCCCGATCTGGGGATTGCACCCACGACCCGGATAACGGGCACTTTGTCGCCACGGAGGCGATAAAAAATACATGCAATTAAATTGATGTAATATGCTAGCTCCTGAGCCAACGAACCTGTCAAGTTACTGATTGAACAACCACAATATCTCTCATTCAAGTAGGCAAGCTCAGTTTGTAACATGACGGATGACGTGGATGTCTTACCGGATATTGCTAACGTGACTTGGAACACGCCGTAAACGACAGTGACGGCCCCAGTTCCTACTCCCAGTTCGTCCAGGAAGTCGTTGTAGATGAATCCAAATACTGGTTGATGGGCTGTGCCTGCAATCTAAAGAAAAAACTTCGTTTCAAACCTGGTCCCTGATTGCTATTTAAATGCCAATTTTGTCAGTTTTAGTATGGACCAAACGTCAAAATCATGCAATTCAGTTACGATTCCAATGGCATTTGAATAGTTGAATCGGGCCCCTGTAGTGATCTGGGGGCCTACTCCGGTATTAAATTTACGAAGTAATCGTGAATTTTGGGGGATTCAAAAGATTCTGTGTGTTTTACAGCCTACCTAAGATTCAGAATTTGTGAGTAGTGTCTTACTCGTATGAACAGGTATAATGTTTTTTGTTTGATGAAATGATGGTTTATGTTTTTTTTTGAGTGCCTATTGAGATTTACACGAGATTTTGATGTAGCGTCATTTTTATTTAAAACAAATTGGGTTTGCACATAGTTTTGTGATTTGAGTGCTAATTTTATTTCACAAAATAAAATAAAAAGCCTTTCAATACTATAATAATAATAAGATAAATATTCTTTATTGCACATCAAAAATAACAATAAAGGTTGGTAGGTATTACATAAGATAGTAAGATGACACAATTAGGCGGTCCTATTGCTAAAAAGCAATCTCTTCCAAACAACCCAAGTAGAGGAAAATGTTAAAAAGGGTGAGTATGTGCACAAAAACAGTCAGATTACATAACAAAATAATAATACAGGATACGTACTAATTAGCCCACCAATAACCAAAGAGATTAGGAAAGGAAAATTAGTTAAATAAACAGATGAGGAGAAGGAAAAGGAGGATAGAAATCAGGAGATAAGCAGGAGTGTTGAAGGGCGAGAAAATGTGCTTTAATCTTAAAAATCTTTTTAAAAATAGATAGAGACTAACCCCCTTATTCATAAAAACTAAAACAATGCTTTAAGACTACTTTACCACAGTGAAAACAGTGCCATAGCACTACTTTATCTTTTATGAATAAGGGGGTCTGACTCCCTAATAAATAAGGGTAAGGAGTTCCAAATAATAATATTATGAAGAGAAACATTTGATTGTTTGTTTGTTTGTATTGAATTGGCTCCGAAACTACTGATCCGATCGTGAAAATTTTATCAGTAACAGAAAGCTAAACTATTCAGGATTATAACTGAAAAAAAACAGTGAAAAATAATAGTATATTGTGAATCAAGTCTGAGAAAAGCGGGCGAGATATGATAATGGACACCAGCTGTCAAACATTTGAAAGAACGTAGTCTGTTGGGGCTGCTCTCGTTAAAAATAAACAAATATTTTTAATTGATCCCCGTCGACTCTACCCAAATCTATGTGCCAAACGCTACTTTTCAAATACTTACTAGCATTTGATTTTACTGCTTTACCACGTAATATCATTAATGCTTTAATGATAAGGTCTGACTTGATTTAAATATTATTACGTAAAATTTATTAAATTCCTGCAAAATATCATATTATCTCTCGTAGTACTCGTATTTATAATTGCTTTAACCTGTTAAATTAGCACAATCTAGTTCAAGATGATCTTCTCGAATTAAAACGAAACTAAATTATTTTAGCATAATAAAAGCACAAATGTGTATTAAGTCAAATAACTGATTAACATAAATAAAAAAAGTGTCGCTAGCTTAAATAATTCCGATAGTACATCTTGTGATAAACATTTCGTCCTGCAGATAAACGTATGTATGCTTAGTATAAATCACATAATCTTAGCGAAAATGTCAATTACTCAACCTATAGTTAAACCGGGTTATTATTTAGACCACAAGAAAAATTATTTGGCATATTCAGCAGGTCCAGAGCCTAAACTACGGAAGCCAGATACATAAAATGTGGACTGTAGTTTTTATATATGATGCAAGCACCCGATAAATAATTATTATTTTCACTTCTCATGCTCTAAAAGTACACCAATATAGCCCTACGAAGCGGGACTTGTGACCAATTTAGTCTGTAGGGATTAAAAATTTATTAATTTTTTAATCTCCTTCTTGTGAAATAGACAAACTCAAACAGCCAGTGAATATATTATTATCTGTGGAGTGTAGACGGACCATCTTCATTGCGAAAATGTTGAGTTTTACTTCCATAGTTTGTCCGCAAAGAAGGTTGCGCCATGTGTTCTAAATTGTTAATCTGTGACTGGTTTAGAAGAAAAAACTGACCCAGTAAATTCAGAATTTTTGTCGAGTGTAAATTTGTTCGGTTTTAAATAAATTTATTAAGAATGTGCTGTGACAGTGAAGAGTTTGACGTCGAGCAAAGAGCAAAATCCAATATAATCAACATCCTATATAATTTTTGCAGCCAAAATCGCGGAAGATTTACCTACAAGCTTACGAAAGTTGTATGGACTGGAGAAATAAGATACATTTGTGTTTTTTTTATTAAGTAATATTTTGTAAATGTTTTTATACTAAATTGACTATTTTTCTCGCACCTAAAGTGAAAAGTACAGTTTGCCCCTCGAGACTAAACGCCAACTTAATATACCGTCGGTTTCATTGACTCCCTCGCACGCTCGGGAGTCAAACCACCTCTGGTATATTATAACTTCGTTTAGTGCCTCGATATAAAATATACTATTAGCATCCTAGGGAGATTAAACGGGGAAGGTGTGTATGTCAAAGGGGGATAAGAGACACCTAATTATTTCAAGTTATTCATAGTTGAATTAACCAGGAAACAGATCGCACTAAGCAAACCAATAAAATACAATGTAACTATAAGCTATATCCTCATTAATTAACTATAACGGAATATTACTTATTGTGCTCTTGCGCAATCAATGTCAAAGAGTGAACAAACCCTATCAGTGCAATGTCTCGCGATTGAACTGTCTATTCAAAACAAATCAACTAATAATGAGCGAACTCACCAAGTGGTAAGTTTAATGTGGTAGATAGCTACATATCGTATACGAATATTCGTTAAGGCCCTTGTATTCGTCGATTTTCTGTCTCCCTCTGATATACCGGAGCGCTACTTCCGCCCGTCGCCCCCGCAGACGCCCGCGCGCGAGGACGCTCGCAACAAAACATTAAAAATGTTATTTTCTTGGGGCACGTTAGGTATTTTTGAAAACAGGGCATTCATCCTCACACTCTGAATCCGCAATGGTCTCGTACAATTCGTTTTCAGAGATGTTTCCTTCCGAGGACACTTAAATTGTGGAATGAACTCCCTGCCGAGGTTTTCCCGATGAGTTATAGTATGGAGTTCTTCAAGAGGGGTTTGAAAAGGTTTTTACAGGGTCGACAACGCGCGAGTGATACCCCTGGTGTTGCACGCGTCCATAGGCCGCGATAACCGCTTACCATCAGGCGGTCCGCGTGCTTGATTGTCACCGACGTAGTATAAAAAAAAAAAAACCCAACGTACAGGTTAAAGAAGATGTGATGGCCTATATTTTCCTGTAAAAACTATACAAATCACACTTATAGTTTAGGAGCCTTAGGACATTAAAGTTTTACTAAGACCCTTTTTCAAGTTTTTTTTAGTATAGAAATTTTTATCCTATAAAAATATTTCCAACCTTCAGAATAAAGATAATATGTCTAAATTTATTATATATTTCTTTTAGGCATTTGACAACGACGGAATTCATGATTTTGGCGTGACTTCGCGCCTTAAAGTAATCAGACCTCCGTGGCCGAGTTGTGACAGAGTTCGGCCCGAAACCCGAGTTCAATTCCCAGTGTATGTATTTCGGAACATAGGACGGGTTTGTGATCACCAACCCGCATTTGGCAAGCGTGGTGATTACGCCAATACCAATCCATTGTAGCGATGACTTAATTGCAATGATGGAGGCATTTTCCCGGCAGTGGGACAGGATACCTATAAACTTATTACTTTACTTAACTTTCTGTCTTCTGTAGTTACACTTGCATTGTATTATATGTCACCATGGTGTAACCAACCACTCTTATAGATAGGCTGACCACTGTGTATGGAGTTTACACCAATGCAATGATGCCGGCTGACGTTTTTGTATGTGATTTCTGTACAGCGCCCCCAGTGATCAGAAATGGAACTAAAAATGGAATACATATTTCTGAAGTCAACTTTCGTAGTTTACGAGACGGAATCTCATGGTAGACTTACAGTATCTTTACCATTAGACTTAAGTGAATTGAAGTAACTGAAATGGCATACAAATTTACTTTGTGTTTATACAAAGTAAACTTGAATGCCATGGTTGGGGTATTGTACTTTTAATTGCCTAAATGTTGTTTTTTTTTTTGTGTACGAATGAATAAATATAAAAGCCACTGCATACGAGACGGGTTTTCATATGCACGGGAAATGCAGAATATTATAATTTATCCTTCAAACTCAGAAATTATCATATTTGAATTGTTATAACGTCAACGCCGGACCGGACGGGACGGGAAAATTTAGAAATATCGTTTCATACAAAATCTACATGAAAGACATACCTATGTCACTAAGTCACGGACGGGACGGGAACGTGGTACTTCGTAGGAAACGAACTTCCCGTCCCGTCCATGCCAAAACAGTGGCTCTAAATATATGCGCCAGACAAGGAATACCTACTAACTTTGTGTTACGTGGAGCCAGACAAGGAATTAAGCCAGGGGCGTCTCCCAGCACAACGTCTTCCTGAACCAATTTAGAAAATATCGTTTCTGAAATCGGAACACTCCGTAAGTCAAGGCGAGAAACCGTGCTACATCGCACTACGCCAATCGTATTGCAAAAAAATTACGTTATCGTGATAAGAAGGTGGCAAAATAGACATCACGCCTAGTTCCTGTTGGTTTTCCTTTGGCGGCTTTGTTGCGGAACAGCTGCGTGATCCTTCTCGGGGCTACCAATTAGCCAATACTAAAACTGATGCAATAAGACAATGTTTCCGGATCATAATCTTATAAAAATACATTACAAACTTTCGTCATTCACATATTGTCTAATTTAAAACAGCTCAATAAGTAAAGCCAAATTGAACTTATGGTAATATAACGAAAATACATATACAAATATCAAAATTGCCATCATATAAACTTTTAAAACAAAAATAAAATAAAAATATAAGTATGCCCGAAACAGAACTAAACATTCACAGGCAGTGTCAGTATTCACTCGCAGACACGGTAAACTAAAAACATGAATTAAATAGAAAACAAGAAAAAAACTATGTTGTAATCAAAGTGAAGGTATAGAAAATCTCATAATCCACTTAAGTACGTGCGAATATGCATCCTCACTAATCCAAATTTCTGTTATCTAATCAAGTTAACCTATGTGACTATCTGCCACATTCTGATCAAGATAACGTATATTGATTAACGACTTACTTACGTTATATGAATATTTTCACGTATAATTCTGTAAATAAATATTTAACACGTGATCTAGTTTAGTTCACTCAACGATACTTAAAAAGTCAGTTTTTACAACTTGCATTATTCATTTATTTTTATCGTTAGTTCTGCCATTAATAATGTTTGAATATCTAAAATTAATACGCATCGTTTTCATCATTGTGCAATAACGTGTTTCTTGTAGTATTTTTTCTGGAATCTCTTTTGCTCGAACTCGATTGACTTGTGTCGTTTTGAGTCAAAAACGGGTTCTTAATTCTCAGAGATCAAGAAAAAAATTAAATGCCTTGCTGGAATGCGTTGGATGTCGATAGATAATGTTTGCCTATTCATTTAATTATATTTTGCTAATGGTGTCTATGTTTAAAGTTAAGCACATTCAATAGACATCTTTAACTTTTTTGTTAAATAATTCCATGTCGCCATGGGCTGCTGAAAGAAATCACTCTTGAGAGATAAGCTCACCAGTAATTTTGTTATCTTCAATTTTATCTGTTAATACTATAATTTGGTTCCGAACCAATAAATAAATAAGTATAATGAATACCCATACTTACTAAACTTTGAAATGATGAGGTTCTCAAACGCAATGAACGTTACAGAACTGAAACCCAACGCAGACAAATAAAGAACTTCCTCTTACCATCTGACATTATTCATAAAGGGGTTTGAACCCTAGTGGCATAGCAAGCCAGCCGCCATTTTGTTTTTTTCTTTATGTTCCCGCGCACGATACCTAATCTGTTATTTATCAAAAAAATAACACGAAAAGCCTCATAGTAAGTAGATTTTTAATGAATAAGTATCACCTTTTTCCTATCGATCTTTACCTTCAAATTACTCTGAAATGTCACTCTAAAGTTCCATTTCTTCTGACATTTTCCGTTCGTTTAAGTGTCCTCTTTCTTTATATAGGTACCACTTTTATCGTGCGCGGCAACTTCGAAAAGAAATCAAAATTGCGGCAGGTAGCTATGCCAGCTTCCATACAAAAATGTTTAAACTCCCTTAAAGGGTGGGAATTTATCGCAAAAAGTTGCAACGATAATCGAGCCGCTAAAACCACAGATGTCATAATTTACATTTAAGTTACTTAATACAAACAGTTTAGGTATATGGGTATTTTGATGACTAACAAAAATTTATAAAAATATGATTCTTAGGAAATGCATGCACGTTTTTAATTTTTTAATTAAATTATTTTGTTTCCAATATATTTTAAATTGGTTATTACTGCTATTATTATGAAAGTTAGGCCCAAATCACAATGTTCAATGGCTTTTACTTCAGATGTACCTCATTAAAATATGATTGAATTGAATAATTATTTGAACCTGCAATAAAAATCACCCAAAATATTTATAAGATCATTAAAAATACTCACAAATATAACAGATAAACCAATACAGATGAGGTACCCCCAGCCGCCTTCGGGAGGCACATAGTCATATTTTTCATCGTCACTTGTACACAGTTTTTCACTCATTTTTTGCTTCACTATATTCTTCATATTCTTCATGATTTCCCACACTTAATAACGTAGCACACGACAAAATTCCCTTTATAACTCCAATGGGTGGTCTTATAAATCCTATGTTATCGTCTATATTATTCTCAAAATGTTTGTTTTACAGATTAAATGTAATATCTTAATTTTATTGAGGATACGATATGTTATACAATGTCAAATAGAACAGACACCGGAATTTCCATAAACACGATTGACAAACAAGTTGCATGAAAATACTGTAAAACTATTGTTATAATTATTTGTAGATTAGCAGATATTATTTTAATTTATTTTTCGTCTCCGCGAACCGTTGGACGCGTCTCGCTTGTATTTGTTCAGATTTAATCTCACACGTCAGAATGGTCTGTGGACAGCAGATGACCTACTTATATCTCCGGAGACTGGTTGTACAATCTTTACTACGAGCTCAATGAGCAGGGTTAGAATTGTCAACGAAGTAATCCGATGTTCTGCGACTCTAATTGGTATGCCTTTCAGCGATGTTAAACATTGAAAAAAAAAGTAGTTTTTTTTTTACAATTTTTTATTTAATTTTATTGGCCTCTGCAATCTTGCGTATACATCAAATTGATTTGGCCAATGTCAAGTAGCGGAGAGAGCATCATGAAGCTTTTTTGGCCAGTGGGTATATTATTTTTTATTCAGTCAAATCGAGATGAGTGTAGAGACATAGAAGCAGTTGACCGGTGAAAAAAGAGCATTTTTTTTGTCTGCCCTCAATTGTTTATTAAGATTATTTGAGGTTCGCTCGTCTACCATATCTCTTATAGCAGCTGTGTTGTCTATGGTAGCGATTCTTCATGACTAATGAATTTGGATTTACAAATCAAGGTGCCTAGGCAACAATACTGTAATGCTTAAAAATAGGATAAGTATTTAAAAAATTGTCTAAATATATTATTTTTGTGAAATTTATTTATTTATTATTTTATCCTGATACCAATCAAAAGCATTAAAATCATCGATTCAATAACTTCAATGCTTTCAAATTGCTGTTGTATTAAAGATTTCTACCGACCGAGGATTCCATATAAAAATGTGTTGCCTTTTCACGTTCACAATTTAAAAATAAAAACATTAAATTTTGGTATATCATATTAGGTAAATTAAGAACACATTTCTTAGTTTTATTTTTTCTCTTTTTTTATTATTGCCTATTTAAATTATTATACACGCCTTTGAATATTAACAACTACGGTTAGGTACGCTTAAACTATAAAATAAAGTTATCGTGATTTAATTACATTTATGCATTTGGTTGTATGAGGCATAGAATGTCATCATCATTGTCAATTTTGAATATCTTGTTAACACATTTAGCAGGTTTTTTGAAAATTTGGCAAATAAAACTTAAGAAAATATTTTTAAGTCCACTAATGTGGAAACTTTGTTAGTGGTTGTATAAAAAAATATCGAAAGCAACTCTAAACCACTTCTTTGAGGCATTCTGTATTTGGTTTGATTTGCTTTTCATTCTGAATAGTTTCAGTTTCCTCACTACCACTTTTTACTAAACACTGATATTATTTCTAAAAATAGAAAACTGATTTAATTACTTGATTACAGCCAACTGTCAAAGTAAACTAGTTTGTCTGGTTTATTAAACATTTTTAAGAGATCAATCTACAACAAACAAATTAATACAACTAATGATTCAGATCATTAGTTGTATTAATTTGTTTGTTGCATTATTAGTTGTATTTAATTGTCGTTTCTTTGACTAAGCGATCTTTAAAGTCATGCAAACACCGTAAATTTCTTTGGACAGTGCAGTGGCTTCTAAATAATGTACGAGTATTATTGACCGATACGATAAAAGGATAGGGGCCCCAGCCAAAAGAAACAAGCTACTTTCGTTTTAACATGTCAAATGTGAGTAATGTACGGAAACGACATTAGCACTCTTCTAATCGAAATGAAATTTGATGTTAGTTCCATACTTTTTAAAATTTGACATGTCAAAAAAAAGTAGCGCGTTGCTATTAAATAGCCCCTGGTATATTTTATCTGACAAAATTTAATGGAAAGAGTCACTAATACAGTATTTTGGAACTACGCGTAAAAGGTCAGTCTTCTACGTCACTTACAACAAAAATATTTTTTGATAAAATATATTTAAAAAAATGAATGTCTGTCTGAACTGAATTCCAAAAGCCTCATGAATGCATAGTTTAAATTATATGTATTCAGAAATATTAATGTATCAGTCTCTGACACCCATAATACAAACTCTGTTTAGTTTGGGGTCAGATGATCTCTGTTCAAAGTCCCATATATTTATTTTATCATTTAGAACTGTAACCGATTATTATGCCTACATTTTCCTTACGGTAAAGAAGGAAAACCGCCGTTATGTTACAGTCCTTAAGGTACCATAAGCCATGAATTAAAATTCTGTTACAAACCACACCACGCGTGGCGGGCGAGTGGTTTTTCAATTGTCTCTGTGATGTTAAAATCTTATAACTAAGGTTGTTAATCAAAATCATCACGAGAAGGAAAATTTTGAAAAGATAATATGTAGAACAAGAAGACATAAAAAATTTGGGAAAAAACCTTATTAAAAAATGATTGTGGCAGAAATAACACATATGCTAAAATATGTTATAAATGCTCCCCTAAGAGTGCATTGAGCCCATTTGTTATTCTCGGATAAAAATAATCATTATCACTTTAATTAACCTTAGCACTTCTATTTAATTTATTTGAATTGTCTGCCTATTTCATATCTCTGAGCAGTGAGTAAATGATGTTTGTGTTGTTGTGGAAAATAACAGAAAGCTTCAATTATAATTTGATTTGAAAAAAAAAATTATACCACGTCGGTTTATAACAATCTGCTGTCAAATATAAATTTTATGTGTTTGGGCTGCAAGTTAATAAAGTTATGATCCTAGGATCATTTAATTTACCTTTAATAGGTAAACCACGACCTTCCTTATTAAACATTTGTTGGTAAGCACGTATGTATTTAGCTCAGCAAAACATTGAAGTTATTAACTTTTTTTTTTGCTTTGCTTGGCTTTTACATTTTCAGTTCGCATTTACGCTAATTTTTATTGTTGCAAAATAGGTGTTAAGACGGGTGCACATCATGCGTGACATAGCAGTTAGCAAACGACTTTTATTGCATTGGTGTAAGGTGATCCCACTGTCAAAGTGTACACGCCTGACCTATGGCCGTCTGTGATATATCGAATATTGCCTTTTACGCGTCATTGTATAACAGAAAAATCATCTGTCACCTTTTTTCATTTCGTAGTTACTGTTTTTTTCTTCAGTGAAATTAGCTTCTATGTTGTAATCTTTTTGCTCCATGACGCCCCGCTACAAAGCGGAAGGTATACCCTGGTATTTAAGGTGCGGTATCCTGCCACTTCGGGCAGTGGAAATCATTTTTCCGGTTTGAATAAAGTTTATTCAATATGATTTATAAATTTCTTAACGTAAAAATACTGGATAAAAAGACCGTTTATTAAATTTTATAAAGTCAATAAATAATCAAAATTGCAAAATGTGGATGTAAATATTTTCGGAGAAAACATTAGAAAACTTTTTGTTGCACCACTTTTTAAAAACGTCATGCCAAAATATAAAAAAATACATCAACAAAGTAATGATGCAATAACTATTATTCTGATAAAATGCTCCAATTAAACTAATTCGAACAGCTATTATCAAATTCTTCCCACGACCACACCAAAACGGGTTTAAAAATAGCATCGGTAATGCATGATACTCGTATCTACTAGTTTGGATACGTATACAATACAAGCATTTCTGTACATTTGCGGGTTGCACTTAGGCATAGGCATGTTACTGATGCGTTTCACGCCAGAACGTCTTTAACCTGTTTGGGGCTCTGGGCACATTAGGATGATGGGGCCCTTCTATTCTTAGTTTACCATGTTTAAAAATCCAAAATACTGATTATAGGGGCCCTCTGGAACGTGGGGAGACCTGGGCACGTGCCCAAAGTGCCTAAAGGGAAAGAAGGGCAAATATAAAATTTAATAGAATTTAAAAATATTTCAATTCTGTATAATATTATTACACAAGCATTAAAAGCCTTCATTTCTCGATATAATTTTGCGTTTATAATGCTGATCCTGAATATTATTTAAATAATTTATTATTTACCTCATGAGAAGCTAGTAATGTCAGTATTGGTTCTCTATTTTGTGTTATAAAATTTTTAATCATAATTTAACATCTCATAAAGTTTTTTACCATAATCATCATTTCTCTGGATGATAACTTGCCCGAACTTAACATGTCATAATATCACGTCTCTGAATTAAAATATCTAAATACGATATTCCCGAAAATTATTTGTCATAAATATTTCAATCCATATCATTTGGATGTCATAAAACTTTTTCTCATAATAGTCATGAATCCTAAATTAAATCAAGATTATTATATCCTTATAATATTTCGAGACTTTGGACCAGAAATCTTTTATATTAAGTATAATTTTATTTTTATTTTAAAATTATTTCATTCTACCAAAATCTAACTTGGTGCTTAATGTACTTGTAGTAGTAGGTACCTAAGTATTATAAAAATGCAACATCCGTGGCTTGCTCAGCCGGCCAGCCTCAGCCGCGGCGCGGCGGGCGCTTCGCTCGCGCACCTGCTCCTCAGCTCGCGGGCCGCCTCACCCCTACGCGCCTACTTAACTCTGAATCACACTCTAGGGTTAGTGCAAACAAGACTACGACGACAAAGTCGGCTTCAAGGCGATAATTTTCTCTCAACCTAAGCTTCATCAAATGTTTTAATAACAATTTTATTAAAAAAATATATTATGCAATAAGACGATTCGGACATATGACTTTATGACATGAGAAATCAGGGGAACCAATTATTATAGCACCCAACATGATAGAAAAGTTTTCGGAGAAAAGATGATTAAGTAAAACAACATTTCGAACATTAGAATATTAGTGCTATTGATGGTTATAAGAAATGTGTTATGAGCAGTGATTTTCGGACAAAAAAGTTTTGAAGATGAAAGGGAGAGAGACCATTTAGAGAATCTTTGAAGCGATAGCACGCCAGGAAACCCTTCAGGAGTAATTTCAAAACTTGTTTTGTAACAAGTGCCACCAAACTTTAGCTAATTAAAGACTGAATGAAAATAGAAAACTAGGTAAAAATGCGATTCAAACGAGTAAAATATTCATGCTTGAAATAAATATCAGAGACAATTTCCACCAAAATCATCTGACCTCAAACTAAGCAGAGCTTGTATCATGGGTGTCAGGGACTGATAAACACAATTTAATATTTCTAAATACTAACTTAGATAGATAATAACACCGGACACACAACAAACACTACTGTTCGTCACATGAATGTTTGTCACTGGTGGTAATCGAACCCACAACCTCCGACACTGAAGGCAGGATCACTGCCATTGCGCCAACAGGTCAGTATGAAAATGAAATTAAACAACCCTTCCATTCATGTTGGAAAACTACATTATACGGCTTAAGCTATCGTATTATCGATATACCTAGGTGTTACCTCGGATAACCTTGTCGAATTAGCTTAATGCTTACTTTTTCTAGAATGTTTTTGCTCGGAGATTACTCGGAGCCAAAGCCAGACGCCCAGTAACAGGATTGCCGATGCTTCACCCTACACAGGGAAAAGTTTGTGAGAGGGCCAATGATAATATAATTTAGGGATTTATACCGTGGTGTTTTAGTTCCTTTGCTGATCTGTCTCCTAAATGGTGAATAGCGAATGCTTGGACCAGTGTGCTTTATTACTGTAGAAGGTTTGATTTTCGTAACAAAATGAAGCTCAAGTCACAAATTACGCATGCGGATCGGCGCCTCTGACAGATAGTTTGCTTAGAACAAACCCACCATTTTAATCACGCACACAGACACAGTGAGTTTACGGGCGATGCCGTTACACTGATGCTCACCATCAGTGTAACGGCCAGTCGCACCGTGCTGTCGCGTGTGTTTTTGTTTTTGTCGAACTCGGTGCAGTTTTTCACATGATTAATGTTGTTTTTGGCCGGTTCTGTCATGTAGGTATAACCTGCCTACTTCATTTTTAAAACTTTGAGCGAATATAGTAGCAACCCTGGGCGGTCACGCAAGTTTAGGAAAAAAGCGCGAGCGGTCCTTCTGTAAACTCTTTATTTGTGCTTATGTCCTTTCCGAAGGTCCTAAGTATATATAGTCTCTACACAAAATTAGCGATTCTGGTTTAAGATCTTTATTTCTCACAAGAATACATTAATTCACAAATGTGGGAGGATTACAAAATTTAACATGCGTTACATTTCAATAAGCGTACACGAATAATAACTAATTTTGGAGGTAGTTAGTTCCAAAGACACACGAACTCACAAACCGCCACCCGCTAGTGACAGTTTAAAGAACATTTAGCAAGCAGTAATACTCACAGATCTAACAGCACGATACTGGAAGTGACAAGGTACTAGTTCATCTAGTGAGGTCCTTATAGATTTTAGGTTTTGAAAGCTTAGGAAAAAGGTGCGAGCGGTCCTTCTGTAAACACTTTATTTGTGCTTATGTCCTTTCTTAAGGTCCAGTCTACATTTAGTCTACACAAAATTAGCTCAGCGATTCAGTTCTGAAAACGTAAGAAGCCCACAGACGGACTATCGCAAGAGGTTTTAGCCGGGATCTAGTTCAGGGTAACGTGATACACTCAATCAAAAACTATAATTCATCACGTGCCAGGGTGGACCGTCGGAGCGTACGTTTTTTAATTCCAGTAGAATTATCAGTGCAGGTGAAGAAAATATAGTTCGTGCCAAGTATTATAACTTGACTGATAGTAATGGGCAGATTAAGCATTTCTCGCTAGCCGCTGCCAACTCTGTTGGATTGGTTCTTGAGTGCCCACAAGATGCCAATTCTGCATGTACGTGCATTATAGATACTATTTTCGGTCTGGCTTTTCTGTTTTTGGGGAAACCAATTGAGATGATACTTAGTTGAATACTCAAATTTATACAGTAAATTGACCAGTAAAAATTTATCAGTTTGGACATGGACCAAAGCTAAATGTTTTTTCGTCTTAAATCCTTAATCCCATTTTCTCTTTTTAATTCAGATAACACAAATTAAATGAATTGGAAAAATCAGGTATGTATGTATAAGATTGTTATTGATGGCTTTACTATCTTCTTTTGCATGTTAGTCAAATATTTGCAAAAATATCATTTTTTATGAAACAAACGTTAGCTTACAACGTAAAATACACTAGAAAAATTCGCGAGGTGTTGACGGTCTCGGTAGCTCAGTTGAAAGAGCAGCCACCTGGATTGTGGAAGGTCACGGGTTCGAATCCCGCTTGAGTCCCTAGGATCAGTACGTCTACCACGAGTTGCCACTTTAAATTTACGTTATCGTTCGCGTAAAAAAATTGTATTGGGATGACACATGACATGACAATGTTAAATCCCAATACATTTTTTTAAGCGAACGATAATGTAAATTTAAAGTGGCAACTCGTGGTAGATGAATAGGTCGAGTTTTTCTAGTTTCTGAACATCACTAGTTTTTTAAAGTGCCAGTGCTATGTGATCGTAACGTTGAAAAAGTGAATGTTTTACGCATAACGACTATTAAGTATTACCTATGTGTTGTAATAAAATACTCAAGGTTGAATAGTGATCATTTTGTAATGAATACCAGTTTTGTCAATATAAAAAGGTTGGATCATTTTACAAAAAGCTGTTGTGTTTAATAAAATCGTATCTATTCTTGCCCTTATGGTCCAAGTTTAAGTTTCTTGTAATTTGTATTAAATACCGCCAGTTCTCAGCGGCAGCCGCCCTTAAGACTTTGAATGCCGCAAAACCAGACACAATAGAAAATTTATTATTTGGCGGTCACCGGGACCGCCACGGCGTTCAACGTGTTAAGACTCCCGTGTTTTAAGGAATATTTGAATGTGTTTTTAATGCAGTGACGTAGATCCTTTAAGAAGTTGTGGTTTCTATTATTCTTGACTATGTTTGACGACCGACTTGGTGTAATGGTTAAGAAGTTGGCTACTACACCAGAGGTCGCGGGTTCGATCAGTACAAACATTTGTGTGCATGAACATGTCTGTTTGTACTGGTCTGGGTGTCTCCTATGTATAATAAGTATGTATTTACAAAAGAAAATGTATTTAAGTATGTTTATCCGTTGTCTAGTATCCCATAACACAAGCTTTAATTAGCTTACTTTGGGGCTAGATGGCGCTGAGTGGAATAATGTCCAGGGATATTTATTATTATTATGTTTGACAAAAATCAGGGGGGGAAGGGGCTTAAATTATTTGCTGCCAAGGATATTTTCAAACGAAATTTTGACCAGTATTTGAAGTTACGTTTTGGGATCACGTAAGTTAACTCAAAAAATATTGGGAAAGGATTTTGAACGACAAGCTTGATAGCCGTCCCTATGCAGCCAGTAACGGTGCAGCCCACGAAGGTTTTATAGCGCCTCTATGAAAACTATGAGTATGTTGTTCAGGCATGGAGTTGACTTCATCGTCATCTTTATGATTTTTAACCCCCGACGCAAAAAGAGGGGTGTTATAAGATTGACGTCGATGCCTGTGTCTGTGGCATCGTAACTCTCAAGCGGATAAACCGATTTCGATGTTCCGGTTTTTTCATTTGGAAGCCAGTTTCTTTGCCGCGGTTCTTTCGTAAAAACTTGTCCAGCAATACGAAAAGTAGCAGCACTTTTTCAAAATGGTGTACGGAATTTTTATCAAAAAAAATGATTGCGTAGGGAGTTTTTAATATTTTCGATTTAACTAAGTATACTTACATTTTTTAGCAGTACTAATACTTCATGTGTCAAACATTTGTCAAAGATTCGACTTACTTCTATTAATATGAACTTTAATATTGAAATTTGAATAAAAAAGTCACATTAGTGACTATTTAAAAATAAGAATGACAAAATATGCCCATAAATGTAATATATTATCGCTTGTCACGCATTAGCGTGTATAATTAATCATAAACTCAAATTTTCTTTTATATTGATTAAAAAACGATATATGGAAATTGGACATTTTTTGTTCTTGTGATTGACTGGCCATATGAGACAATGGGTAGATGTCCAGCCTATATCGCTGAATTTGTTCGACCTCCACCCAGGATAAAAGTTGGTTCAGTGTCATTATCTTTTTAGCAAAGTAGTATAAATAAATTTTCATAAAACTGGTTTTGCTTATTTTTGTCAGATAATCTTGTTGTCCCAGATAGGTATTTATTTATAGAATTAGTTTTTACCACTTACGAAACGATTTCCTAAACTTTAATCGAGGACAGTTGATGTAAGCAAACAACGCCACGACAACATTGACGTATTCCTCAAAAGAATCACCTTGTTGTTGAGAGGAAAGATACCGGAGAAAACAAGCACGGATAATTAATTCAATGCGACTAGGTCGCTTGGTTAACGATATTTAAACGACTCCCAACTAATAAAACAAACAACATTCATTAAAATTCGCAGTTAGTGAGTTTAATATGAAGATCTTTAATCCCGTTGAGAAATGTGAGCAAACTGATGAGCAGGAAATTGGATTATGAAGTGAAATATTGTTGCGGAATCTAATATTTCTCACAAACAGCAGCGAAATGAAAACTCATTTTATAGCAAACAAAGCGTCTGCTATGTGCTGTTATTGGTTTTACAAATTGTCAAGGCCAGTCGTGCTTCAATGATGAATCACCAACAGTAGAGAATTGGTTTGATACCAAACGAGGAGACATAAGAAGACAGAAGAAGAAGAACAAAAAGAAGGGGAAGCAGAAAAAGTATTAGAGAATTAATAAATTTACCGGCCTGTTGGTGCAATGGCAGCGATCCTGCCTTTGACGCCGGAGGTCGTGGGTTCGATCCCCACCCATGACAAACATTTATGTGACGAACATTTGTGTTTGTTGTGTGTCTGGGTGTTATTATCTATTTAAGTATGTATTTAGAAATGTTTAAGTGTGTTTATCAGTCTCTAACGCCCATAATACAAGCTCTGCTTAGTTTGGGGTCAGATGATCTTGGTGTGAATTGTCCCAGATATTTATTTTTTATTTTATGCATTATGAATCGGACGAAATAATTTTCATATACTTTTTTTAATTTACACCATTTAACATTGTCAAAACTAATTTATGATAAAACTAACCGTTTTGCTGAGAATCGCGAGAAACCCGTTTTTGTGACCTTTGACCCAGATTTTTTTTTTTCCAGGTGTCGGATCGATGAGGACTTTTTAGATTTCATTTATGATAGTGTTTTCAATAATCCTATCAAATTTTGTGCTAATTATTGTTACCTCACTCCTAGATTTTGGTCTTATTTGACCGAGCTAATATGCCGAATAGCGCATAACTGAGGTTAAATAATCCCTACTGTAAGGGAAGTTCTTGACCACTCCAGTTGTCGGATGCTGATTGGTTTTCAAAAATTCCGACTATACGAAGAATCCAAAACATAATAAACTTGAGCCAAATTTAACTGGAATTTGGGCTGTGTACCAAGGTGCTTGTTTATCTGAAACAGCGATTAATCAAGTAGGTACATCAATTTTAACAGTAAAATAAACAACATTTGGTAACATTAATTCCGTTTAATTGAATAATATTAGTCTATCAAACTGGTTTACTTGGATGTAAAACTTTTTGATTGACACATTATCAACAGTTTATTTTTAAACTATAATTCAAACTAACGCGAGTTAAGTATAGCTCATTCAAGGTATACAATTAAAATATTCGTCTGTATCTACGCAACAACTATTTTTGGTTACGAGCCGACTGAACCTGAATGTAACTAATATATATTGGAATAACTTTACAGCATTTTATCGCGTTGACTATAGATTTATAGTTACCTTACAATACTTAAAAGTAAAATACATGTTTAGCTACAACGCTCCTAATATGTTTCCTAAATAACTCCTAGGTAATCTTGATATAATACATTTATATAAGTATATCTCATGAGTGTATGAAATTTTATTTTAAAGGTACCAATATGATCAGCTTAGACCCACACGCTGGCTTCTTATTAATTGATTAGCTCCAGATACTCACTACGTATATAGAAAAATAATAATTAATTCTTTATTTTCAAATAAGGTTCACACATAGCCAAGTATTTGTATTACATATATTCTTAGTATACTCATGTTTATCACTCTATGATGTAACATTTCGATGGCTAGGAAATTTAACTGAATGTGACATCCATCTAACACACATTTAATATCACTCACTTAACTACTAGTTAATAGCTAAATTAAAACTAGTCTGTTTATAAAAAATATTTACAAATTCGTCTATTTATCACTAATCACGGTTTATTTTACCTTTTACTACCATTAATTATCTCGTTTTTTATTAATTGTTCTTGAAATTCTATAACTTAATGTCTTTTTGAGGTTTCCGCCGCTTGTACATAAGTTCTCCGGTCCAAGATACCATGCTGGAAATCGTGATGCCGACGAGGATCCAAAACACCAGATTGTAGCTGTCACTGTAGTCGCGGATAGCGCCTGGAATAAAAATAATTTTTAGTTTACCGTCTGTGAACATTGCTCAGAAACTTATGTACGGGGACCTTTTTTTATGTACCATCTCAGCCTCGGTGGGAAACAAGCGGAGGGACCGCCTGATGGTAAGGGGTATCCGCCGCCTATGCACGTGCATCACTATAGGTGTTATTATTAAGTACAGTAAGGCCTTCAATTTATTAAGGGAACTTTGGTATAGTCAGCTAGAACAAATAAGGCCTTTCAGGTGACCATACACCAGCTCCATAATGAGCTGGCTACCTTATTCACCATAAGGGACACAACACTGGCAGAGCTGTTGTACTCTACACCCCCAACCTAGGCAATTGTTCCTCTTTTGCTGGGCAAGAAACCTCTCTGTGAGAACAACTTTGTTCAATTATTACATAATATTAACTAGTATAATAAAGTCAGGCTTAAATGGACTGACTCTGGTTATCCAAAAAGGTGACACACAATCATTCGGTCAAAAAGACGACGTAGTGTGTACGTCTTTTCGATGATACCAAAATGGATGGAGAGGGTATAAAATAAATAAGCAATAACTCAGGTCTTCAAGCAATAATTTTACGTAAATAACCTTTTCTTAACGTGATATACCTACTTATGAATTAAATCAAAACAGTTTGACTAAAGAAAAACGACTTCATTTTAACTCTGCGACGTTATCACCATTTTCCAGTCACCGCACCGTTAAGCGATCGGGCAACATACATTTAAAGCATTAAAAATCAGAAGGGCCTCATCATCTTAATGTGTTCAGAGCCCCATCATCCTGATTTGCCTAGTCAGGACTCCTCAAACAGGATTAAGACGGCCATTAAACCCTAGTGGGTATATACCTATACTAACCTATAACTGGTCCTAGTCCTATATTGATGAAACCCAGCAACGTTACTACGTAGCCCAAAGCCACGGGGAACTTCTCAGGTACGACCAATTCCGAGATGACCAGACTGAAGAACAGCGCGATGAAGCATCTTGCTACTCCTAAGATAGTGATGAAGACGAGACTTGCTATCACGTTTGGAGAACAGAGCATACCTGAAATGTGATGGTAGCAGTTATATTTATCATAATAATGTCTATCGGATTTAAAGCTTTGGCTTCTTTACGTTGTGGCAGAACTTACATTCATTTAACTATTAGTTACATATTGCACAAAAATAGTACAATGGGCAAATAGTACAAAGGGTTATGGATTAGGCAGCCTTGTGTAATCAATGATGTTCTCCAGATATATTTTCGAAGTATCACTTTTGTACAGTCAAAAGCACGTTGTGTACGTTTCTAAGGCTTCAAATATTTCAGAGCAAAACATTAGCCACAAATATCTATACAAGTCAACTGAACGAACATTCATAAAGATATTTGTGGCGTAAGTAATGCGATTTAATTTCAATGTATAATTTTGGCTGTTTTAATGAGCACTTTACACTTACGAGTAGTTTTGACTTACCGATTTTTCCAACTGCGGAAATTAATAATCCAATGATATATAATTCTTGATTTCCTAATTTAATCCATTTGCTAAATAAAATAAAGAACCCTCTTCCAAATAAGTCTCCCATTGCAGCCATAGTTATTGCCAATGCAACGCTGTCCTGAAAAGAAGAAAAGAGATCGCATATACTCGTTATGACCACAAAAAGCATTCAATTACACTTCTACCAAACAAAAACATACGGAACACCTTTTCACATCAACCTTCACAAAACCGTTGCAAAATAGGTCTTATGTCAGCAGCATAAAGCACCACGTGAACGCGTGTGTACAAATAAAAGAAGGTCTGAAAATATGTAATTCTAGCTATTTCAGCTAAAGCTGCACTAGAAATTGTATTCAAAGGTCTTTGTTTCATTGCCACCTCTTACTTGTACTCACACATATTCTTTACATTTGTGCTAAGGTGCACCAATCACCACACTCAGACCACGAACCTGAAGAACTTTCATTAGCTGACCGACTCCAACGTCGCGAAAAAAAATCAGCTGTTCCATAGATTTTGGCCGAGTAGATATTCTACTTTTGTAAGGAACAGCTGATATTTTTTTTCGCGATGTGGAGTTGGTCCTACAATTAAAGATATTCAGATTCGTGGTCTGAGTCACTCCTTAAAATTTGGCTCATGATTTCAATTTAACCCTGCATAGTCATTTCCAAATCTACCTAGATAGGATAGATCGGATAGTGTCGTGGCCTAGGGTCGAAAGAAAAAAAGGGAGTTCAGAAGTTAAAATACGGCCAGAACCAATTTTTGTGGTTATTGTTAAATTTCCGACTAACTCTCCGGTGATGGAAAATATCGATTATTAACCAAATCAATCGGATAACAGCGGAAAGCTCACCACCGGCCACGTTGGGTTCTAATACCATTGGTGAAAAGTGGGCTTCTGAGTGTTCCGTTCACCATCACTGTGTCACTTGCCTCTGACTACCCCATTTGGGATATAGTCGTTATGGTATGTATGTATGTATGTATGACATGTGCGTATATGACTTACTTCTGTCCATCCATAAGAGTAAAGCGCTTGTGGCATTATGAGTCCGTAAGTGATGTCAGCGAAAACACTCAAACCCATGCCCCAGAATACATTAGTCAATAACAACGTTTTCATCACTGGCACATCAAATAAGTCCTTGAGAAGTTTCCTGGTAACATTTAATTCATTATTAATTATCCTTGAAAGAAAAGGTGTTGATAAAGTGAAATTACGGTTGGCCAATGTTCAGCACAATCAAATCACTCGTCTGAACAAATTTAGCCTTTTAGCTCAGTAAAATCTGTTCCTCTGAACCTCGGTTGAAAGCACTGCAACAAATTTTCAAACTGCATTCAACTCTGGCCAAACAAATGTCGCATACTTTTTGTTTTACGAGTATTTCATTGTTATTTTCAATTTATAATACCTTAGCAAGAAAGGAGCATAACATTTTGTTAATTGAAGTGGTTTTTAGGTTACGTTTTGAATGTTTTGATGAATGAAGGAATAACTCTGTAACTATGAGTATGTACTTACACTATCCAAGACGGTTTTACAGCATCTTTTGGTTCTATTTCTGATTTCTCGTCCTCAGCAGATAAAGATTCCAGATCAGTCAATTTAACTGTAGGGACGTTATCGTCACCTGTCTCTTTAGCCAACAGAACTTGCAATTCTACAACAGAGTAAGCATGCACATGTAGACACGTCAACAGTCTAGTGCACCAGAAACGGTAAATTGTATTGCTTTTTCCATTGTCTCTATCATGTAAACTGACGACATTGTTATGTAAGATTGAGCATTAGTTTTATTCGATTGTTTTCCTACCGTCAGAAAAGTTTTGCAGATAAGTTCTGCACTTTAAGTATAAGTAAGAAAGAAAGAAAAACCAGGTATTGACCCAAACATAATTTAGCTTAAACTAGAGGGTATAAAGTAGGTACATACAAACAAAACAAGATTAAAATCTAACGAAGAAGTAGTGGGTCAATCAGGACCCCGCCTCAGCATGTGCCACTGTAGTGCAAGCACGGCAGAGACGCTGGCATTCTGGCAAGGTTTTGTTGTAACTGTGGATTTTGTTGTAACAAGTAGAGCGTTTTGTTGTAACTGGATCGTGATCCGCGTTAGAACCACGTGTCCTTAGTGACCGACGTAGCTTAAATTTAATTAGGCCGGTCATACTCGTACACGTTCTAGATAGGATATTGTTTAGTGGCAAACATCCCTGGATGACCTTAAAGTGGGACAAGAGTATCGTGGAGACAGGCAGCCGGTACTGCTATGAAGGCTATAGGGTATCAATTGGGGGGCCTATGTTTAGCAGTGGACATCTGCAAAATACGGTGATAATATAGTACTTTGATCTTAACAAATTAGGAACCTAGAAAGAACTTCTTACCGTCACCACTAGGCTTCTTTTCCACTTTCTTCATGTGCCACTCTACTGGCTGCATCAGTGCAACAGCAATGAAAGCGTGAAGACTCACGGCCACAACCATCATAATCGTCCCTCTTGTGCCATACAATGCGCGCATGAACTGCACATACTGTGGTAAGAACATCACCACAGCAGCTGAAAAACAGAAGAGTCTAATCAGTTAAGTACCACAAACAAAAAAAATAAGCTAAATTACTTAATTAGGATTAAAACCGAATAAAACCGACTTAAAATTGTAAATTGAACAAATCGGAGTTTATTACAAGCTTAATCTAGCTTTCTACATTACGCAATGTGAAATTTACAAACTGTGAAACAATGTTAACGAACTTGTTAAAGCGTTGCTTAACAAAATATGCAAAGTTATAAAAAGACATACTTAATTACCTGTTACTGTTTGAATAACACTCATAGCAAAAAGTCGATTCTTTACAAAATAATCATTGAGATATGCAAACGTGCAGTTAAACAGTGCTCCAAATCCAAAACTCTGCAAATGAAATTTATTTGTTAGTTATCTGGAAATAATACAGATTAAGTTGTTGCTACTTCTTGGTTTGTAGATTGTAGATTTAAATAATTCAAATGACAACTTTACTATCCGTAAAGCTCCTGCATAGCTAGTTAAAACTCAAATGATATGTTTAAGCAGGGAGAAAAAATAAACTCTCTTATATCTATAGATAGAAAAACTATAAAAATCTATTTCGGACCTTGAGCCATTAAGCTACCGAAACCCCGAGGTTTCGGCAGCTCAGTGGTTTAGAGCAGTCACCCAGATTGTGAAAGTTGCGGGTTCGATTCCCGCTCGAAATCATCAAGGTCCAAAACCATTTTTCAGTTTTTCTATATTTACATATGAAAAACAAGCAATTACAATGCTGGTTTTTCATCATTCATTCTATGCTAAAATATTCAAAATAATGAACTCTCTTATCTATTTGTAGGCATTAAACTCATTCAACTATCTTGTACTTTTCCTGTTCAAGATCCAAACTTACCTGTACAAGTCCGAAGAAAATATAAAATTGTAATTTTGTTTGTACAAACGCTACGACAAATAGTCCACCATTGAATAATAAAACACAGATAAAACACAGTTGTCTTGTGCCCATCATTTTGAGTAGAGAGCCTGTTAAAAAACCTGGAAATGATGATGTTGGTTAGAATTTTGTCTTATGTATGATTCAATCAACTGGTAAATGTACATGACGGCAACCTAACACCCATTTGTAATAGAGAACCATTTTGATGGCATTAAACGAGTATTTTTGCATTTTTCTACTACTCGTAAATGTACACGCTCTATTATTAGTAATAAATAAGATAAGAATATCTTCAGGCTTAATTTTCTCCAATTTTTCTGCATTCAAGATTTGGAATGCCATAAAACTGTTAATTATTCAGGGCATGCTAAACATCTTCATCTTACACAGTGAAGAAGTTATAATACAATAGATTTCCCTGAAATGTTTACTAAAATTTCAGAGCTTTTCAAAAATTTAAAGGGCTACGGGGTGAGTACCTAAAAGCAGGGCTTGGAACCGGTTTCAAAAAGGCACTGATTTTAAGAGGCAGTTGTAAATAGCAGTTTGTTAAGTCAAAAATTAAAAATGGGACGTTTAATAACTAGTTCAGCAGTTAAAACTAAGCGGTAAAGTAAACAAAAATGGGTAATAAAAAATATCGAAATGGATCAGTGAATATATAATTGAGCAGGAAAATAATTAAATAGTCGTTTAAAAATACTGAATGAGCGGTTACGTGTTTTAGTAATAAATCGGAACTCGTCGATAAAAACTGACACCAGAAGGATTTCCGGGTGATCATAAAAAAAAATAACCCTAACCTACTGACATCTGAAGGATTTCTGGGTGGTCATAAAAAAAAATAACCCTAACCTACTGACACCTGAAGGATTTCTGGGTAGTCATAAAAAAAAATAACCCTAACCTACTGACACCAGAAGGATTTCCGGGTGGTTATTAAAAAAAAAACCCTAACCTACTGACACCAGAAGGATTTCCGGGTGGTCATAATTTTTTTTTTATCAAACCGCTCATTCCATCATTTTTACCGCTCAATCAGTTATTGGACTGCTCAATTATTTTTAGAATTGAAATCGTGTGATAGAATAACCGACCAATTGTTTTTTATTACTGTCCATGTTTTACTGTCGCAATAATTAATCAACCGCCATTAAATTAAATAACTGCTCAATATGTTTTTTTTTATTAAACATTAACATTATTTTCTGCCAAACTGTGCAACATCATTTTCCAACTGATCATAATAACATCTCGAATATTTAAATAACAGTTCAAAAAATTAGTTCTCTTTCAAAAATAACGTTTTTAAACTACGTTCCGAAGGTTCCTTGCATAGCATTTTCTTCGGAACGTGAACCAGATGGGAACATTAATTGTATGAGGACGGAAAGACCGGTTTATTCCACAAGGTACAGAGGCTTGTGGCGTGACGGCAAAAATTCAAACAAGGCGACACTTTTTATTTATCTGAGATTGAAATATTTAGTGGCGAAAGATCTATTCGTTAGATGACACAAGTTGATGACAAAATATGAACGTTGCTAACAAAATATCATATATATATTATTATTGCATCAATGTTCTTTAGTTCAAACTTTAACGATACTTGCCCTAACTAAGCTGCGTGGGTGTGAATTATTATTCCTAGTTTTGTATTCAACTAAATCAACAGAAAAAAACGGTTACACAATGAACACGGAGAACAATTTACATGTCGATCCTCTTTTAAATCGTTTTTGTTACGTTCCCGTTCGAAACGAAATAAAACCAATACGTTCTTAGGCATTTTGGACGAGCACGATTTAAAAATTAAACCGGTTTTCAAGCCCTGCCTACAAGTTTAATAGACTGCCTTTCTGGCAAAAGCAGCATCCTATACACACATTCTTTTGCGCATATTTTATAGTATTTGCAAAATACTTAATATTTTATTAGTGTCTGGCTTAAATAATATAATCTTGTTAAATACTCAGAATAAAACTTATCTCAGTTTTAAGTTAAGTTTCTGTCGCAATGTTTGACATGACAAGCCGTTTTGAATTAATTAAAGTCACGACAACTTTTTGAAACCTAGGTAATTCCTACCTTTTTTTAACTGATTAGCAAATGATTATCACTGCTCATCATGACTGATAAGATGATACGAGATGAACAATTTGCTTAGGTATGATGTCTGTGTGTATGCCTTAATATCAGTCCATTTGGGCTCACCGTGCAATGATAGTGATCCTATTTATGTCGCCTGAGGTTGAGTTCCTATTTTGAAGTTATTTGAACAACGATGTTTTATTAACTACACTGACGTAATACCTACTAATGAGTATATTGATAATGATTCATCCCATATGGAAAATTAAACGAGTATGGCACACTCAGTCAGATATATAGAAATATAATCTAATTTAATAATCTAATATTTAAAAATCAGAGGAGGTTCGTACCTACTATGTTTGAAATGAAAAACTTATTTTAACGTTGATTTATACAATTCTAATTTTGATGTAGATAGTTATCTAGTATATAATTCACTGGCTTTTGCCCGCGACTTTGTACGCCTGTGCTCGTTTTTTCCCGTTCCAATGGGAATTTTGAATAATCTCTTAAAGCTCACCTACAAACCACAAAAAAACCTACATGCCTTTCAGTGTAGTTTCTACTGTGCGTTATTTTTTAGTTAGTCAGTCAGTAACGAAAGAGCTTTTTTTTATTTTAAGCCACTATTATTTAAAATTCAAATTATCATACTTGAAACCGCAGTAGACATCGCACACATTCCATTGGCTAAAGTGATTCCCGTTGAGTCCATGCCTATTTCTTCTACCAGCTCAGTGTATATAAGCCCGAAAGATGTGATAAACCCAGTGCAGGAAACCTGAAAATTAGGGTTCAAGAATTCGTTTTGTGGCGAAGATTGTTCTAGAATGTCGGAAGGTATACGCGAAAGCGCGTCAAGCATAACTGTAAACATCTGACAAATTTTGCAAGTAGTTGCAAGTTTTGTAAGTATTGCAACACGCTGAAGAGTAGTAGGATGTAGATAATTCTTTGAATATGTATAGCCTATCTATAAGGTGCATTTTTATTGGTACATTTCAGTTTTCAGTAATATCAGGCAGGCCTATGTCACTCCAAAGTTTAGGTATGCTTGGCCGCCGCGCCCCAGCGAGGGGCGCATGACAGAGGTTGCGGATCGGCTCGCACACTCACCGCCGAGCGCACGTTTTGTTACTGATTTGTTGCATCTATAATTTGTCATTCCTGAAGAATAATAATGTCGAATGAGAAAGGGAGTAAAATTTATTTTTAAAAAAAGTTTTAAAAGTACCATCTATATTATGTATGCGTATAAATCTAGTTAAGAAAGATGCTATGAAAAATGGTGAAAATTACATACGCCTTACATAACTTCATATAATTATTTAAAAATCCATTTATCGGGCTAAAAGTAGCGTGTGCGTTGCAGCTGGACACTTGAAATATGTGTGCTGAAAATCTTCAAAATCAGTTAATTACATTATTGAAGAACAAACATACCGACGTCCAAACATCTAAACATCCCAAAATCGGTACTTTCGCATTTAAAATGTCAGAAAAAAAAATAGGAAAGATGAATGTTGCAGCACGTTATCTTAACTGAGTATAGACAAACTTACAAAAATTACAGTAGCAGCTATACATATCATGTAGCCCCAACCTCCGTCCGGAGCTACGAGCTCATAATCCTTATTTTTTCCGACACATTTCTCTTTCGAACTCATGGTGACTTCTTCCAGCACAATAGCACAGCACAAATGAATCCAAGTTGAACATATTTCAACTGCTATACCTTGTTATCTCGGCTGGATGTATCATAATTCATAATACTACTTTATTTGATTTGCGCAAGATGGAATAAAATCGTGTAAAACAAACCCATATAACTTGTTATTAACAATGTTTGCTTAGACTGCCTAATTTTATAACGTTTACAGTAGTAAAAGTGTTTCACAACTTTCATTTATCTCGTTTGCTAAAACATTTCTCTTAATATTGACCTTGAATGTAAAAATCGTTGTCATAGTTGCACGATGTTTTCTTAGAGAAAAAATATTTCAGTTGCAGTTTGTAGAACGTTGTATAAACCGTATTAAGTATCTGTCATTAGTCAATTAAAAAATCGGCCTGATTCTAGGGCTCGCGCGCGACAGTATAGTTTCTAAAATAATGCACAATTGTTGGTTGGTTGGTTGGTTTCTAGTCAGCCCAACCCAAGATTTATTTTTAATTTCGTGGGGCATACAGTTACATTCTATTCAAAGATCACGAGGGCACACATTCTGCAAACACACTAGCGCACACATACACGCATGAACAGGCACGTGCACACACGCGCGCGCACACACGCGCGCGCACACACACGCGGACACACTCGCGCGCGCACACACACGCGGACACACACGCGCGCGCACACGCACACATACACTTGGGCGCGTGCACACACACACACACGCATACGCAAACACATATCGTGAGGAGACCCAATCTCTGTATTACAATAATAGTTTAAGTATTTTGTTTGTTTTCTTTCATTAAATTTCTAAATCACTGTACTAAGGGAAGTAGCGAGCCATTATCATAACGAGTGTCTATGACTACTCAACGGGGAGACTCATAAATAAAACATTTTATTAGATTTGGAAATAACAATACTTTTTATTTTTTTTATTATGTAATAATTGTCTAGAAAATTATGCATTATTTTAATGTTAAAAATAAGAATTCACGTATTTTAATGTAAACGCCCAGTCACCGGGGGATTATGCTTTACAAGTGGAGGGGTATTTTGAAATCCGTTGCTTAGTAGCAATTCTTAAGAAAAAAGATGCTTTATTATATTCCTGATATCCTGCCAACTTTTTTACAAACGCTTTCCTCAAAAATCTTACCGTTAACGAGTTATTTTCTGTAAACATGTTTTTTTCTTCTTAAGGGTTGCACTTAAACATAATTACTACAAAATTATCACTACGCCGCCTTTGCAAGGCAACGACTCTTTCGTATCCTTACTGACAGTTCAACCGATCTATCTCCATACTGAGAATTGAGTCATAGGATAGGGTAGGAAAGAGAATAAGTTCCATATTTAGTTATAAGTATCAAAAGTAAGTACCCAAAGTGAACCAAGACAAATCTATTATATATATGACAGATCAAACTAACTTTCCGTGTACAGGAGCTTTATCTTAAGCCCTTAGAGCAATATTGAAACAATAATATTCATATTTCACCGTCTTATTTGTATTTAGACAAGGTGTATTATATTCAAATGTAATTTTAGATTTTACTGTTTGGATAATGCTTTATGAGGTTATAGTTCAGTACGTCTACCACGAGTTGCCACTTTAAATTTACGTTATCGTTCTCGTAAAAAAATGTATTAGGTTTTGTCATGTCATGTTTTTACGCGAACGATAACGTTAATTTAAAGTGGCAACTTGTGGTAGACGTACTGGAGCTGAATACTAAAAGTTACGTACTAGTTTTGACATACCTTTAAATGAGAACGATAATCGTCATTATATAGGTAGTTTTTTTATTATGTGGATTTATTTATCAATTTTATGTAATGTATTTTCATTATGTATGCAATTAATGAAAACGATGCTTAACTTACATAAAATAACGTCGACAGATATTATTTAAAAATGACACGTTGTATCGTCGTTAAATAAACAAACTTAAAAAAAACGTCCATCTCAAATATTCTCAAAATTAAACATAAATTCAACATAAAAAATATCATTTTGATCTTTCTCAGTGTCAGTGTCCTTAATTTAAATGAAAAAAATATCATGCACATGTCCTATCGGCATGAACCTTTTTTTTAATATTACATAATATTATGTATTTGGATTTTCTGCATAATTTATAGCAAAATGTTATTTAGCTATGGCACTACACATATCTGCATCGTATAATGCTGCTTACAGAACCTCTTAAGAATCTTTGGAATTTTGTTCTCATATTCTAAAAGTTATAGATTTCATTTATTAGAGTTCTTTTCTTTTTATAAAACTATTTTTAAAACGATTGTATTTAGAGAAACCACAAAATAAATTAATAAGCATCAATCAGACAGAATCTTTTAGGTACTTCTTTCTAACAACACTTAACAAACACAGACGAAACGATTGGCATAGTGCGCTGTAGCACGGTTTCTCGTCTTTATTTCCGTAGTGTCAGGAAACGATCTTTTCTAAATTGGCTTCGGTCTGGGTGTGCTGGGAGACGGCCCTGGCTTAATTTCTTGTCTGGTACCTCGTAACACAGATATATTTATCCCTACTTCGAGACCATAACAAGAAGTGTGTTGTCGCATGTTTATATTTATTTATTAATCAGAACAGCAACATCGCCTTTACTAAAAAAACACGTGTATTTTTACTTGACGATTTCGCAAATTTCCGAGAACCTAGGTGTGCCATACCCCGCCTCGTACACGGAGGGTTAAGATATCGTTGTCTTATAACATGTAGGGATTGATGAAAATTGTTATCAACCAGTTTTATGCGGCATGACTACAATTTAATAGATTGTATTTAGTTAAACATTAACAGCTAATACCGGGAACAATTACTTGCATTAATACACAATAGTCATTCCACGCTTAGCAGACACCTACTTGAATATGGAAGTTTGTTTTTCATCTGAAATGACAAATGAACCTGATGTTATACTCATAATTATATACGAGTACATAATGTAATTTCAGAAGAGTTACAATTAACAGTCGTTGCCGAAGGGGTTTTCCTGCTCTAAAGAAAACTTTATCTCAACAAATAACGTAGAATGACCATCCTATTGCATAAAGGTCCTACAGAATAAATATTTAATACAGCCATAATGTTATATAAGACCATAACCACTTGCATCCATAACATGAGTGATTGTGTTGAAGAGACGCAACTATAGAAAAACCTTTTTACAGTATACAAAGAAATGCACATTGAAAAAAAAAGAAAAACTCCGTTTTGATGTCCACACAGACACGCGAAATCACACTAAGCTATACATACCTTAACCTGTTGACATACAACCCATTTTGCAATGGTTCTGTAACGGTTGACCTGTGCCTGCATCATACCTCTATTGATCCAACGAGGCGCGCCCCAAGCCCATATTTGCATCGCTTCGATAAACGTTTGGAGTTGGTACGTTGCTTTGCCAATCGTACACTAATGTATTAGGAAAGAGAGTTTATAGTAGAGTAAAGATCGCAAGTTTTTTAGAAATTAATATAGAATCGAACTCTGAGTTTACTCGGACTTTAAAATAAAAAAAAATATATAGTGTTAATAGAAATGATTATATTGAACTTATGGCAAAGAATAATATAGATTCGGAAATAACCCACTTTAATAGAAGCATTGGCTCGGAACAAAAATTTTATACTCAAATATTTACCATCACGACTATATGCCAAACGGGATAGTCAGAGGCCAGTGACTGTTTTACCACAAATTAGGCATGCGCGGCGCTCTGACAGATAGCCCGCTTCGCTTAGAACAACAAGCCATTTTTGACGCACGCACACAGAGACTGAGTTTACAGGCGAAGTCAGTGAGTTTCAGTGAGTTGAAAAGTCGCACTGTCGCGAGTGTTTTTGTTTTTGTCGAGCTTGGTGCAATTTTTCACATGATGAATTTTGTTTTTGGCTGGTTCTGTCAATAGGTATAACCTACTTACTTCATTTTAAAAATTCAGAGCGAATATAGTAGTAACCCTAGGCAGTTCACGCAAGTTTAGGAAAAAGGTGCGAGCGGTCCTTCTGTAAACTCTTTATTTTGTGCTGTTACCGTTATGGTAAACTTTATACTCAACACTTCAGAAGCCCACTTTTCACCAAATGGTATTAGAACCCAACGTGGTAGGCTTAGAATGTTTTCATTTCTCACTACAAATTTTTATTAATTCAGCACGTTTACATTTGTAATGTCAGTAGGATTTAGTAGAATAAGTAATTGGAATAAAGATTTAACAAAGCTAGAAACAAACGTAAACTGTAGTTAATAGAACTGTTGATTAATGAAATAACTTTCTGCTCCAAGATAAAGTACAGAAATGAAATTTTCCGAGCTCGTTGCAGCTCCTGTTTTATTAAATGTATTTTTTAAGTTAACGAATTTAGAATTCTCATTTATTCTATTTCAACCTACACTCTAGCTACGTGAAATATATTTTTAAGAACTGTACTATGTTCTGCAATCACCATAATCATCAGCTTAATATATAATTTGACGACCGACTTGGTGTAATGGTTAAGAAGTTGGCTACTACACCAGAGGTCGCGGGTTCGATCCCCGCACAGTACAAACATTTGTGTGCATGAACATGTCTGTTTGTACTGGTCTGGGTGTCTCCTATGTATAATAAGTATGTATTTACAAAAGAAAAGGTATTTAAGTATGTTTATCCGTTGTCTAGTATCCCATAACACAAGCTTTAATTAGCTTACTTTGGGGCTAGATGGCGCTGTGTGGAATAATGTCCAGGGGTCCAGGGATATTTATATTTATAATTTAGCACGTTGCTTTATGGCTAAAAAATGCCCATGGCTCCAATTGTCTCCATGCCAGAACTTTTTTGCCTAATCAAAATGATAATATTTTGTTTGGGCAAAAATTGGATTATGGACATAAAAACACTACCTTTTGTGAAAATTGCGTTACCTAATATTCTTTTTTATGCAGAATAAATTTGCTCTGCATAACGTTACATGTATAGTTACAAAGATTTTGTACGCATTTCCATCCATAAGAAAAAGAAAATTCACCTCTGGAATACTATTATATACGTTTACATTATTTTATACGTTTACCATGAGTTGCCACTTTAAATTTACGTTATCGTTCGCGTAAAATATTGGTATGGAATTTCGTACAGCGCCTCATTGAGTCGAAATGGAATAAAAAAACAATAAGATGCTATTGTTACGTTATGGTACCGTTTTTTAGTTCCATTTCGACTCAACAGAGGCTCTGTACGAAATCCTATATAAATATTTTACGCAAATGATGAAGTAAATGTTAAACTTATCGTAGACGTACTGAATACCTTTATTTTAAAATCAACTTATTCAAAAGGTACTCGTAGTTCTGAAAATCATCAAACAGCTGTGAACTTTTTCTCAGTCCGTAATGCCTCTGTTTCTACAATGTTAGAGTCCTATTAACTGGGAAACTTCGCAACTCACTGCCGTTTACGAATTCCTACAGAAAATAACTTTTTGCCCGAAGTTAGCAAAGTGCTACATTTGTTTTGCGAGTAACCCTTTTCGTTTTGTTCGTATTTGAATTTTAATGTTTGCGATATCTAAGTTACTAACTTATCAATTAGTGTATGATGTTTTAGAAATCTATCCGTCAGTTTAATTTTCATTTTGAATAGTTCAAATTCTCTTTCCAACCTTCTCCATAAAATCCGGTCAATTTAGACATCCGAGGGTACAATAATTCGCACCCAGGTCCAAATTGGTAGGATTGTTCAAAATAAAATTTAAAAAGTCCTCATCAATCCGAAAAAATATTCTGGGTCAAAAGTCACAAAAACGGTTTTCGCAATTTTCAGCAAAACGGTAAGTTTTATCATAAAACTTACCGTTTTGCGGAAAATTGGCAGTTCAGATAATTATCTATTAAAAATGTCTAGATACTTTTCTCCTAAGAAGCACTGTTTCTGAGATACAACGATTCAAAAAGTTGAAAGCGTTGTGATCGTCATAATATAATAAGTACACGTTTCTAAGCCACTTTTGAGGCAGTGTACTCAACGCATGGTGTTAGTGAAAATATAATATTATGATAATGGCTTTGTGGCAACTTCGTGCACTGGTAACCACGCTCTGTCGAGGTCGAAACCCATGGAAGCTAGGTGGCCTTTCCCACACTACCGTTGGTGTCAGTTTACAGGTTTTTTTTAGCATTTCATGTTTGGATAACGTCGTAGTCCTAAGTTCAAATCTGTCCAGAACCACCTACAAGTATAAAATAAAATAAAATAAATAAATATTTGGGACACTTAGGCCAAGATTATATGACCCCAAACTAAGCAAAGCTTGTACTATGGGTGTCAGACACTGATAAACATACCTAAATATTTCTAAATACATACTTGAATAGATAATAACACCCAGACACACAATAAACACAAATGTTCGTCATATGAATGATTGATATGGGTGGGGGGACCGAACCCACAATCTGTATGATCACTGTATGTGATCATTGTTTTTGCGACAAAGGCCTCTTCCTCACCTCCTCCTCCTTCTTTTTTGGTATCGCATCTGCACCGAATCTGTACATATTTTCTGCTGAAAAATATATCCTATAAAACACGTCAGGTTATGATCCGCTTGGCGAAAAGTGGTCTGCTGAAAGTTTCGGAGAGAGTTCCACATACCAGGACAGCCCCAGACAACTTGCCTCTGAATACCCTGGAGGTCTAATTAATTGTGAGCGTATGTATATATGTTGGGAGACTAAAATGTCATAACCACATTCTTCTCCGCACCGTCAGGCGTACCTAAATGCAATTAGTAATTTAATGCACAAACCTTGTAAATAGGGCACCCACTTCGATGTTAAATAGATTAGGTATCGCGTGTGCCCTGCCTTGGGCCATGCCTTCCGTTCGTCCTACATAGCGAGATTGCTCGATAAACTTCATAAAAATCTTGTAAGTTGTGTAGTTTTGCGTAAAGCATTCTACATCATGCCAAGAGATTGCTCGAACATGTTGGAATTTGTAAAGAAATGGACGTGCATTTTCTTTTATTGCGCTTGGAATTAGAGGCGGTGTTAACATCTATTTGAGTGCCAAGTTTCTAGTGAAGAAGTTGGTACTGGAACGGGAAAGACAAGCTTTAAGATATTTGCTTTTATTCGTAAATCTACTCCTTTAGTAAAACATCGTTTTATTTACATTACTCGTATATTATTTGTATAACAAATACACAATGGACTAAAAACAGTTGAAGCCCGGAGGCATTCTCTACCACTCAACCACAAGGTTTAGCAGGGCAGAGAATTAGGTAGTTTTGGCTGTGCAACTTACAAGGAAGGGTACACAAAGGGAAGGCACAGTGACTAACGCCAGAATCCAAGAACGTCACTTTCATTCCCATTGACTTTTGACAGGGCAGCATCAATTTGCGGTGTGCTCAACTTTTGAGTAGCGTTTGTGGATACGGGGTAAATTAACTATCTTAAATATTGATAAAAAACATGCGTTTAAAATAATAATAAAAATTGTTATTATTGTTGGGTTCGGTCAGTTCAACAGATTACTAAGAGCACCATAATTGACAATAATTCCACAAGCGTGTTTGTATGTTGTAGGTACTTGAAAAATGCAGTTGACCCCGAACTCCAACATCCATGATTGCCGCCCATCATGACCATGTGGACTGCAAATGGATTCAGTTTATGTGATCGATAGACAATACAGTAGCAAGGACGGGGCCGAAGGGCGGTCACGGTCGGCAGTACGAGGTCCGCGAGCCAAGAAATAAGAAATACTTCTGAGCGGTAAAATCTGATGGACTATACTCACCTCGGGCCTTAATACATACATACATACATACCATCACGCCTTTTTCCCAACGGGGTAAGCAGAGACTTTCCACATCTTTCCACTTGCTACGGTCCTGACACACCTCTTGCGCTTCTTCCACTCTCATTAATCCTTTTTTCATTTCATTCCATTAGCAATTTCGTCAGTAAGTAAATATCCAGAATAGGAGCTGCTTTAGTGACAGGTAACCGCTGACTGGCTGGAATTGGAAGATCTTATAACGAAATTGCTCGCGACGCTCAGTTTAGGAAATAAACTTGACAATATAAGGGATTGTAATAAGGTTCCTGAGCTGCCTTTGTCAGTGACAAATTTAGGCAATCTCAAGACACATGACGGCGACAAATGGCCGCTCGTGGCGACATGTCGGCGACTTGCGTACGCGCCTAGTTCCGCCGACACTCGAGCGTATGTATTTGTCACTAACTGTAATCACGAGGGATCAATTACTAACTAGAAATGTTGCTGGTTTTGTGCCAGCAAAGTTTTTTAACATCGCCAAGAGCCTGATCCGCCAACAAAAAAGCCACCGGCTCGTGTTGGCTTGTTAGCGGCTTTGGTGTGTGAAGTACTGAAGTGCTCAGCAGTGGCCATGTAGGCTTCTGATAGTCAACGTGGGCCAATGGATACGTAATGACAGAGGTATGAGTATTATGTAAGCCTCTTAGAACTAATATTACAGAACCTTACAACACTATTTGCTGAATACCTTTGAGCGTCGGTTTCCGTCTTATCTCTGAATCGTCATATTGCTGTAATTAGTCAATTTTTTTAGCGTCAAGCACTGCTCTCATGACATTTCTCATCCAATTCGATCTCAAAGGCAGGGTGTCTGAATATAGTCTGTTTGAGGGAGTCGATGTGAGTATTTTTGTGAAAATGGAAAAAATCGAGTATCAAGCTGTCATAAAATATTTGTTTTTGAAGGGAACACCCAAAAATTCCGAAACTCGTAGTTGCGAATTTAATTATTCCGAATTTCATAATTCCGAAACAACAAAATTCCTAATATTCTAAAGCAAGAAAGTTATTTTTCCGAACGTCACAATTCCGATATTTCAAATTGCCGACTTTCATTAGTACGAAGAATGAAAAATGCGAAGTGTCAATTATTCAAAAAACTATATTCCGAATTTAAAAATTCCGAAAATTCATTGTAAATAAAAGTTTACATCAAAAATACTATTTACATATACAATTAAGTAAGCAGAAACCCGACTCACCATGGTCACCCCGCCGTGATACTAGTCTGCCCTACTCTGGAGTGTAATTCAAGAGCCCGCTTAAAAAGCTGCTACTGGCTAGGTTAGGTTAGAACTGTCCCCCCCATGAGCCTTCGCCTTGTCATGGCGGGGGAGCTTAGTCCTGGTGGCAGGTGGAACCATCGGGAAGCTAAGAGGGTTCAGGCATTGCAGTGCGGTGGACTTCCCACCCACCCACTGCCTGCCGCCGGGCGTAGTGGTGGTATGGTGCCTACCCCTGCCCGCCCAAAGGGGTGCCCACGGGCGCAGCGCCTTAGGGTGCAAGGTGGGCGCCGCGGTGAAAAACCGTTTAGAGGGGGTCAGTGATCCGCGGATGGACGGCCTGTGCACAGGAGGGCCTATGCACTGCGGCTCGGCGGGGCCGCATCGCCAGATGCGGCAGCGGATAAACCTTCTAGGTGGATCGTGGTTGCGGACCTAGTAGGTTTCGCGTCAGTGGGAGCCAGCGAGCTTGAATACGGGGGGTGCTTGTGCCCGCAACGCACGGCTTTCACCGCGACGGCGTAAGTACCTGTGTACTCCAAGTGCTTCCGTGGCCTCCCCCCTACATTGGGGTGTCGGCTGGAAGGGGCCCAAATACGGGTAAACACTCGCGGCGGGGCGTTGCGAAACATTTTTAGGGACCCCGCCTCGCCGCTGATGTGTTACGTGTACTCGACCGTGGGGTTTTAGTCGGTAGAAGTCCGACATAACCTCGTCGCTCCCCCGGGCGACGAGGTATCCATGAGGATTTCCCCACGATAATAAAAAAAAGTTAAAACTCTCCCACACTGCTCCCTGCGGTTAGGGGAATAGAATACTACCGAGGTATCCCTGCTTGTCTTAAGAGGCGACTAAACCTGCGTTTTTTTCGGTTTGCAATCCCGAAGAAGACGTTAGCACGTGTCTTCGGACACAGTGGTCTGTGTTGTCTGGCACTGAAGTTGAGCTTGCTCACCCGAGGCTGGCTGCCAGGCGGCCTTGCGCGCCGAAGGGTCCTGCGAGGGTCCCTTCCATTCTGTGCCGAAAATTACCACCTTCAAGTTTTAGGGGTCACTGTTTTCCCAGGAGTCCCGAGTCCCACAATATCCAGTTGTCCCGAACCCAGGGCCATTTCCTGACGCAAAAAAAAGATCGAAAGATCGGATTATTGTTGATTCGGGATTTTGAAATTCGGAATTCTGACTTTCGGACTTGTGAACATTCGGTGTTTTGAAATTTCAGTGAACATTTTCAGCTGATGGCGCAGTTTAGGTGCAATTAATCAGAGTTTTGGAGAAGTGTGTAGATTTACAAGGAGACCAAGTAGAAAAAATAAAAAAATTAAGAATCTTTGTTAGGTCGGAAACTTTTCAGACGTATTTATGTTTATGTTGTAATTACCTTTCTACCTAAAATCAAGATATCCAAAACAACATTGTATGTAGTGTTTTGAATTACGTCGCTGTCTGCATGATAAATATTAATAAAACAACTATGTACTAAACGTAATTAACTCTAAATGGAAAACGCTGCCCTGTTTTTACAACGATCTCAATCTACCCAGTTCAAATTCACTGTCGTGCACCGTCGACGAATGAACATTTTAATCCATTTAATGTAAATAAAAAAGTCTTATCCAATCCATTTGCTTCTACGTTCCTTGTCGTTAACCTCAACCACGGTGGTGGTACGGGGTGGTGGTTTTCAGTGGCGACCCACCACCACGTCTGAATCGACGTGCGAAGCCGTGGGATTACCGTTCGCGAACCGAATAGAAAAAATTAACACGTAAATTTTGCTTACTTTCGAAAAAGGCTAGAAAATGTGTGGTTTTAATGTCTTTGAGAAGATTTTACGCAATTTTGGCTGCTCTTGTGTATTAGAAACACAATGTTGGCGTTAGTATTTGTTAAATTTACTATTTTGATGTGATGATAATATGCAAGCGACAGTCATGATATTATTTTCAAATGTAAGTATCGTAAACAGGCAAAACGAAACTTTCTTACGATTCTTATGCACGAAATTTACCTAAATCTCTTTCATTGAAGAAAGTTCCGAAGAACTGAACAAATTTAATTCAGAAAATGTTAAGTGTTGTCTGACGTCTCTTGTCATACGTACATTGTAATTTGCAAAAGTCGAAATTAGTCTTTTTTTTTAAACATTATGTATTGATTAGTTGGTTTTAGTTTCAAAACTAAGTGAAGAAAATTCGGCCTGCCTGATTGAATCAATGACTATAGCACTTTGTGTTCGTTGTGAGACGAATTGGCAATAAGGTAGAGTTTGCCATAAAATGGGCCACGTTTTTACGTTTACTTTTATTTTTAGACTCTGACGTTAATCCCATCACATCGCTTTGGGTGCCCTGTTACTAGATAAATAATTAAGTTAGTGGTAAGTTTAACCTTCAACTGGGAACGGTCGAGAGCGCTATTTTCTCATGATTTATGATTAGGAAAATCCTTTGGGTCTTTGCTGTAATGGAATTGTAAGGGCTATATGTAATTCAATGATTAAACCTAAACGAAAAGGCTCTGAAGTTGTATTACACATTTTTCCTACATTATCGGGTTTGACAACCTAGTACCTACATCCTTAATAAACTTTAAATATTCGAAGCGGAATGTCTTTTTACATTGTTTTTAAAGCATTCGTGCTACTATACCGTCGCCAAAAATACCTACATATTTTCAAACAAATTAAGAGTAAGTACTGGACTAAGAAAACTGTATACATTTATCTGTAACATGTAACTGATGCAAGTTTGGTTCATTTTCGTTACTTATCATTAATGTTTCTTACCGTTTCAAATCTGTCCTGAACTTCCACAAATATTTCAAGATTAAAATTAGCCAAATCGGTCCAGCCATTCTTGTGTATTAGCGAGACAAACTAACAGCAATTGATTTTTATAAATATAGATATAGATTTGACTGAGGCCAATTCACAAAATCTTGAGATACTTAATTCAACTCATTTTTAGCAATTTTCTTAAGAGCCACAATACATTTTGTCAAAACGTGTTAATTAGGAAGATTAGTTCCTAACACGAATTCAAATGGTGGTGCAAGTGGACCACAAAGTTATAATGAAAACAAAGTAGTTACAATTACTTAGATATATTGATAACAGAGTGACCAATGCAGTGAAAGTTTGTGTGTAAAAAATATACCATAATATACAGTGGTTTGAAGTTTATGAAGTGTTCTATGTGATGTAAAACTCTAGTGCATTGTTACCAGAGGATAAGATCTTCGTCAGCCTGTTATCATGTTTAGCAGCGGTGATACGCCTTTGATGACACCGGATGGTTACTCGAGTATATCACCAGGTAGGTACGTAAACTTATTTAAGTACGTGTCGTTGTAGGCACAAATTACGCATTCGGTGCGGCACCCCGGACAGATAGTCCGCTCAAACCAAATCGCCTATTTTGATCACGCGCACAGACACAGTGCGCGTGCACTACCTACCTTCTTCATGTTCAAATTCAGCGCGAATATAGTAGTAACTCTAGGCTGTCAGGCAAGATCAGGTAATTATACTGGAAAAAGAAGAGAGCGGTCCTTCTGTAAGGTCTTTTTTGTGTTCTACAGCTCTTAAATCGCACGACTTGCATTATTTCGAGGCGTTCTACTCCCCTTGGAACTTGAAGGGTAGAAAAATATAACCATTTTTGAAATGAACTGGTAATATTACAGATATTTTGAATTCATCATGTTTGTAAAAGCAATAGCTGGTCGTAACGTAAAGCCAGTGGTAGATTTTCATTAAATTTAATATGCTCATAGTATTATTGTATGTGAAGGATAGTGTACATTAGCCCATACATTGCCGCCTATGAACCAACAGTCATGTAAAATACCTCTTAGAGTTCATAAATACATACACTTTAGTGTCAAAACGTAGTTTATGGACGGACACTTCTGAGAACACGTTAAATATCAAAAAACTGAATAATTTTGAGGTTAAATTTAATAATATAATGCAAAGTTTTATTTACGTGAGTTGGACTAATGTTCTTCAAGCACATATTTTGTTGATCTGTCACTTCTCCCAGTACCATGGAACCACTAGCTGAGCCACAATTCACACAAAATGTTGATTCCATTGCGATGATCGTAAATCCTTAATAAATCTTTTCAGTATTTTTAATTTGGATATTAAAAATCTGAAGTGTCCATGACAATCTAATAAGTGATAATTATGTCCTAAATCATGGCCAGAATTATGACAAATGTCAAATGTTTGTTGGTTCATAGGCCAACTTGGGCACTGTCCTTTATATATTTACTATTTAACACATTCATCATCGCGAAACAAATTATAGATATTCTATTGTTTTTGACTCCGCGCGGAGTTGACTTAATAATAAAATTAGATTAGACTATTCGAAAGTACCTATATATTGTGTGATTTGAATGTACCTATATAGGTTACATTCAAATCACACAATATTAGTATATGCTAATATTGTGTGATTTGAATGAAAACAACCCCTGAGCTTCTATTGTTGGTAGGGTTTGGTTAGGCAATAAAAAAACGCTAGTTACCGAACGAGTTCGCCTACATTTTCACTCCTGTAAGACAAAAAAAACCGAGAGATTGATCCTTCCTTATTATCTTTCTAACACAAGTTGAAAACATTAAGTTCTTTTAATTAATTAAAGGTTAAAGCACTATAAAGTTTAGCCACAAGCTAAACTTGGTTATCGATAAATGAATGGTTAATTTTATTACCTAACGTTCTGCTATCAGATCAAAAATGGGATTAAATGGGTATGGCAACTTCGTCTCAAATCAATCACTTATGTTTAAATTTCAATTGAAGTACAGTCAAAAGCATAAATATATCACCGTATCCAAGGCTTCAAAAATATCTCAGCAAAACATTCGCCACAAATATCTATACGAAAGTTCAGTCAGACTCTTTATTGACTGGTCTAAGTATTTGTGACTAAGGTTTTGCTCAGATATTTTAGAAGCCTCTAAAACGTAAAAATATATATGCTTTTGACTGTACGTAAAGGTCAACTAATCGACATTTTCAAAGTAAAATGATATTCATTAATGGTTCAATTTCGATTACTGATGCAGCCTTCCCGCGGTATATGGATGTTTATACCACACAATTTGTAACTCTACTATTTTCCTGGTACAGAAAATACGCAGAATCTACGCTTTCATTTATATGTATAGGTAGGTAGGTACATTACTTGGCCCAGAACCTCCTTAGTTACACCGATGTATCGAAAAGGCGTAACTTTGTTATCAACTCTCTTCGCAGTTCTATTACTTCTAACGAAGTACGGACAGGTACTGGTTTCCTTTCAACTTAAATGCTAGCTCATCTCTACCTACAATTAAAATGGAACGATTTCTTGGCTCCATTGAAGAAAGTTGCTATGGAATGGAGATTTATTTATTTATTAGTTTTACCAACGTTTTTTTACACAGAAACATTCATTCAATTCAATTCAATTTTTTGTAGGTTAACAAAGTAGGCTTTGTTAACCTACAAAAAATTACAAATGAAAAATAAGTAATATTAATATTATTTAACCAATTTAAACCATATCAGTCCTCATTGACTGGAGTCAGTAAGGAATTTTTAATAGAAGATCGAAGCCTGCTAGGTGAGTCATTGTGAGATGTATTATTAGTGAATCATTTTTTTTTACCGTGGAATTCGAAACATTGTCAATATTTTATAGAGTTGTCTAAGAAGCTAGTCTGCCACCTACTGCTAGTTTCTAGTTGCATGGTGAGATGATATGATATATTTCCGCTTGAAAATAAGCCTTTAATTTAACCTTAAATATAACGTCAGTAAATTTGAAGTGATCATTATTAGCCGGGAACCGATAACTCATATAACCCCAGTTTGAGTTGAAGGCAGTACACACTTTGCCTATATAATAATAATAATAAATATGCACCAGACAAACGCACCACGTCATGGTCTCAAAGTACGAGTTACGAGGTACCAGAGTGCCGAGTGCGCGTTGCAATGAGAGAAGTAAGCGCCATCTAATGGAGAATTCGGACAACATTAAGGCCGCTAAATGACGCTGACTCGATGCCATACAAATTCGGGATTTTTTGCCAGCAACAGGCGATGGTGAAGTCATTCACTTCTCTCACTGAAACTCGCACTTGGCACTCAGGTAAGATTTAGGCTAGTAGCGTCTTCGAGCACACCCAGACCCGAGCCAATTGAGAAAAGATAGTTTCCTGAATGACCCGACCGAGAATTGAATGCCACCACGCAAGTCAATGGCGAGAAACCGCTGTACGCTACGCTAATCGTGTGCTAAACTAGCTGATTTCTTTACTATAGATAGGTGTTTTTTTGGGAAAAACTGAGTGTCCTATTTTAGTTTTATAATTTGATTTGAAATGCATATTAAATTATTGACACTCTGGTCTTGAATGAGGGTCAACCATCAAAGTGTATTTATTAGTGGTCGGCAGCTTTGCTATCGAGTTAACACTACTACAAAAACATTTAACTCATATAAACTTTCACAGTACTGCTAAATCGTAAATGACAGAATTAAATTAGAAAAACAATAAATATGTACGTAGTCAACTTAAGGCGATTTTAGCCGCCAACCAGCTAAAGCTAAAAGTGGCCACTTTGCGCAAAAACGCGATCTAAAACTAAAAAACAGAATGAAAAGTCGTGGACAGACAACGACATTCAATATTTAATAGAAGCTTTTTTTGAGATATTCATTGTTCAGTTTTTTAAAACAATGTTCAATTTGGAAGTTATAAAAATAAATCAATTGGTGGCGCTTTGGTCGCCTTTAACTAAATGCCCTACTATTGGCGTCGAAAGCTTGTTTTTCGGCAGTTACTATTTGCAGGTCAGCAAGTCGGTAACTTGTGACTCATTGTGACCTAGTTAATATTCAATTAATTAAACCTTTACGGTCCATGGCAAATGGGCTTCATAGAAATTTCACTTAAACTGAGGAATAAAGCCAAAATGTTCTTCTTTAGAACTTTGCTAAGCCTGAAAGACTCACCTGTAGCGAAGTTGAGAAGATTTCCGTCCAAAGTTTTAGGTGATAAGTTCCTGAAGGAAATTTCCAGAGATGTTGATTCGCTGAATTTGTGCCACAATGAATATTTGATTTGGTGAAAGTGAAGAGAGTTTACCTGTTTCTAAATTTCTGAAATATTATACTTATCTTTTAAGGTGCTCCCATCACCTAGAGCATTTTCCTGTATTGCAACGTTACAGAGTCGAGCATTACATCGGTGAGGGAGGAGAACCTCGCATTACACTGCGCAACTTGTTGTTACATAATGTAATATTTTGATACAACTTCCCTGAAGTTTTGTAAGGCAGTATGTAAATGTAATGTAATGCTCAAAAGCGAATCTGAAACGATGCATTACAGGAAAAAGCTCTAGGTGAGGACTAACTTTAGGTATAAAACCGATTGTCACTAATATAGAATAGAGCTAAGTTCCAAAACTAAAGTAGCCTATGTAGGAATAGCAGCAGCCAGGCTTAAGTGGGATTGGGCGGGAGCCATATCGGACATCTAGTTCTTAAGTAATAAATGAAATTTCTTAATTTCAATGAAGACGTTTATCCACTCAATTGACATAAAAGGGATGTTTTGGCATTATTAACACAATTATGGATTTTTTGACATTTACGACCTTTAAGAACTAAATGATAAAATTCCGGATGATTTGTGGGCAAAATCAGCCACGGTGTCACCACAGCCAGCCAGGGCCCATCCCACCGAAGCAACACCGACGACCTGGACGACCAAGACGCAGATGGCGTGACGAACTGGATCTCTTCGCCGGGGACTGGTCTGAAAAGGCCAAAGATGTGACGTATGTGGAAGAGGGAAAGAGAGGCCTTTACCCAGCAGTGGGATCCTTGCGGTTAATTAAGATTAGATTCGATTTTGCTATTAGAACTTCTACTCCTCAAGTCAACAGCTTAGTGTGTCGCGGGCGTAGTCGCAAGCATAAGTTAATACGAGTTTATCACGAGTATAACAGCCGTTGAAAGAGCTTGCATTATATAACAGTGTCCTGATGATTTACGCAAAAATGATTTTATTTAAAAAAAAAACCAACTTCAAAAAAAGCTATTCTAAACAAATAACATAACAATAAAATAAAACAATAAACAAAAATTTTACCAAAAAAAAACTAACTTTAAAAAAAACTATTCTAAAACAAAGCACTAAAAAGTAAAGAAATAATTGCGTATTCTTCTAAAACTTATACGATGATATAATGTAGGTACAAATATTTTTATCGTTGGAGTCTGTGTCAGCCAAGGAAACACTACAATATACCTATTTCTTACATATTACGTTTACGTATGTATGTAGGTAGTTACAAACCTACATTGGCTGACACCGACTCCAACAATAACAATAATTGTACCTACATTATATTATGGTATAAGTTTTAGAAGAATACGCAATTATTTCTTTACTTTTTAGTGCTTTGTTTTAGAATAGTTTTTTTTAAAGTTAGTTTTTTTTGACGTGACAACGTCTTAAATTAGGTTGCGGCTGGGAGTCACTTATGAAAAAGTGTAACGCTCGGTAACGTTACGATGAGTCACCGATGAGTTTTTGTTTTAGTAAACAAAATATATTTCGATAGTTAAAATTTGTGCAATTCTTATTTTCATTCAATTCCTTGTTCCTATTGTGCAATTTAATTATATTCATATCAATAAATATTCTACCGAGAAAAAGACGTTGTCACGTAAAATCTTCGCCCGTAAAACCGACTTTACAGGCAACCATTTTTTTGGTAAAATTTTTGTTTATTTCTTGATTTTCAGTAAATAGTTCTTATTTATTTTATACATCGAAAAAGTATCGTCCAATTGCTCCTAAGAATTAAAGAGTTCCGTTACTTTTCCATGGATCCCATAATCAGAACCTAACCAAACTCTAATCAAACTACCCTTGAAGTATATCCTCTCCAATAAAAAAAGTAGCATCGAAATCGGTTGGCGTGATATTGAGTTATTCGTCCATTTGTCGCGCATTTGGTTTATCTAGATTTAAGACTTATATGGATTTCCCATGGATTCTAATGTCAGAACTGGACCAAATTAAAATGGGACCACACAAACAGCATCAGCTTTCAAATAAAATAAGAATTATCAAAATCGGTTGGCGTAATATTGAGTTATTCGTCCATTTGTCGCGCATTTTGTCTATCTAGATTTAAGACTTATATAGTTTTCTCATGGATGCCACTGTCAGAACTAGACCAAAATGGGACCATTCGGAAAGCACCAGCTTTCAAATAAAAAAAGAATGATCAAAATCAGTTCACCCAGTCGAAAGTTATGAGGTAACAAACATATAAAAAAAACATACAGTCCACAGAGAACCTCCTTCTTTTTTTGAAGTCTGTTGAAAAGAGCTTGTAAGTCGTCACTCGGTGAAAATACTTGATTCACAGCTTGCAATAACGTTGATAGTCGAAATTTCTTCTTTCTTGGCCCTTCATTACGTAAACGCCCATGATCAGATGTTATCTCGAAAGCGCTTCACGTAGCAGTTTTTGCGTTCGTCCGGCCAAGCGTTTGCTACGAGTAAGTCTATTTATTTATGCGGAACGATTATCATTGTCGGATCTAGAGAAATGTTTTGAACATTCTGGTGACGATTGCGGTATTCTTCGGGTAGGGCTCCTTATTTTCCCTTTTTTGTTGTAAGCACTAGCTTCTGCCCGCCACTTCACTCACGTACTTTTGGACAATCACATTAAATGTTAAAGCGGTCGATGCGGAAAATGCAGGTATGAATAACTCGTCATCAAAGGGCGGAATTTGACTATACCTAGGTTTCATGTCTTACGAAATGCTAAAATCGAAATAACAGTTAACTTATATTTCAGCTACTTATTCATATATATATCAACGTTTCTTCAATGTAACAGTGAGAGAGAGCAGTGAGACAAGTTATTGATTGTTCTGTAAAAACATAACAGCAGTTGCTACAGAAGTAATATAAAACAAAACAACACAAAAATAATATAAAATTACTCGCTTTTTGAAAAACTACTTTTACAAAGGATTGACGCAGACGCGAATTAAGGTGAAATCTTCAGGGAAATACATAAAATGTACTTTATTTTACTCAAACTATAGCTCATTCCTACTGCAAACAAGACACAATATCCCTTGTGTTTCCCGCAGTTTTAGACACGGCACAAAACGTCCACCCAGAATTGTAGCGCCTGTAAACATGTCCCAGTTCCGCGAACTTGCGAACACAAAAACGCCACTGAAACTAGTAGCGACAAACTACTTGTTATTAGTACCAACGAATCTCTGAGGTTGGCCTAATTCAAAGAACCATTTTAACCGTAAAATAATTTTACCGTGATGGTGTTATGTTATTCATTAATGGCGGTAACAATCTTTATAGCACAAATTAAATGATTTTTATTACTTCTAAGACCTGTATCCACAAAGTAACTTAAACAATGAATTGCTTTTTGGAATGACGCAGACATGAATTACGGTATTTTTTTAGAAAAATTGCCAAATTTACTTTCCTTTAAGGTTAACAATAGCTCATTCTTACTTGTTAGCACACTGCAAACAAGACACAAATTTCTTTTTGTTTCCCGCATTTTAGACACGGCATAAAACGTCCACCCAGAATTGTAACGCCTGTAAACATGTCCCAGTTCCGCGAACTTGCGAACACAAAAACGCCACTGAAACTAGTAGCGACAAACTACTTGTTATTAGTACCAACGAATCTCTGAGGTCGGCCTAATTCAAAGAACCATTTTAACCGTAAAATATATTTTTTTGTGATGGTGTTATGTTATTCTTTAATGGCGGTAACAATCTTTATAGCACAAATTAAATATTTTTATTACTTCCAAGACCCGTATCCACAAAGTAACTTAAACAATGAATTGCTTTTTGGGATGACGCAGACATGAATTACGGTATTTTTTTAGGATTGGTTAGATGCAACAACAAAATTTAAAATGTTATTTTCCAGATTCAGTTCTAGACAGCAGTATTAGTATACATGATTATCAGTAGTTTTTGCGGAAAGATGTCCAAAGGATGTTTAAGTGGTATTAATCTGCATGGCAAAATATGTTTGGCCCTACCACAGAATAAGTAATAGTACTACCATACCGACGGATCACTCCCGAACAAACCTAAAAGAGTAGGTATAAGCGAGCACGCGGAATCGAATGCACCTAAACTGCGGAGTGACACTTGCGTAGGCAACTTAGTTTTGAACCAACGCTGACCCGAGAAAAAGCTTCTGTAACTTGGACCGCAAAGCTATTGGCGTAACGAGAACGTAGTAAATTGCAGTTGGGAACTGCGGCCACGAGGCTCGCTTTAGATTGGCGAACAAAGACTTCGGTTTACGGCGCCGCGATACAGTTTCCTTTTCGCTCATTGAGTAGCACAGAGGCAATATATTAATTAAAATGTAGCAAGTTGGAGGAAAGTTTTCTATTAAATTCTTCTTACAATTTCGAGTTTTTGCATTATTGTTTTAATTAATGATTTATTTACTCAAAATCAATTTATGAATGTGAAATCAGTCTGTTCCTTTAAATGAGTAATTAGGGTTCCGTACCTCGAAAGGAAAAAACGAAACCCTTATAGGATCACTTTGCTGTCCGTCCATCCGTACGTCCGTCTGTCTGTCAAGACCATTTTTCTCAGGAACGCGTGAAGGTATCATGTGGAAATTTATATCAGATACTCAAATTTACTGTTTCTTGGAGCTGTGAAAAAATCAAACTTCTAAACCAACGCAATCAAAAGATACAGCCGTTTATGCCGCAAATTTCTGCTAATCACTCGACACTCGCAAGGGAATCAAAACCTACAGGGTACTTCCCGTGAACTCAGAATCTTGAAATTTGGGAAAAAAGCAACGTCTTATAGCACAGATCAAGGAAAAATTGCGAAAACCGTAAATTTTTAGTTACATCATATAATAAAAATATGTATAATAAATATACCTACATGTTTGTACGGAACCCTCGGTGGGTGAGTCCGACTCGCACTTGGCCGGTTTTTTTCATTATTACCTGAAATTTATTACTACTGAAACTGAAGAGTGTAGTTCGTGACCCTGAACGTTATTGTGTTTATAAATGTGTCTTGTTGTCCTTTTTTGTTTTTGATCTTGCTGTTATATCATTCGCTCATCTGATAGGGCTGCGCTGTCACGATATGCTTTATATGCCCGAGGTAGTAATGAAAGGAAATGAAATTATTGTCGAACTTTTCAGGACCCTTGGCAAAGTTCTGCATACGTGACAATCTTTAGTCGGCCGACACGATGTGTCTCTGGCATTGCTGTTTCCTTGATGAAGGAATATGTATCACATAGAGCCAAAACGGCGTTTAGAAGACTGAAGGCTTAAGGGTAGGTGGTTCTTAAAACACGTTTTTAGAATTCATTTTTGAAGTAGTAAACAGTGATATTAAAATCCAATAAAATTTACTGTTATTGTTGAGGGGATATTACAGGGAATTCATCCTGTGAAAACATGATGACATGAGTTGGCTCGCTAGAATAAATTCACATAGTTACCTCTTTTCGTGACATTTTGGCTTCTATTTTTAGTTTTATTTCTAAAGTAATTTATCTGATAATATGGGTGTTTTAACATATAATTAATTTTTGTCACCAGTTTATTATTTTATTCTCTGTATGATATTGGACAGCAAGCTTATGAGCTTATGAAATGCACATGTGAAATGTATTTCTCTTCCGATGTTTCTGCACCTTCCAGGGCGATGGCTGAAAATCAGTGCATGCGCTCTTGCAGCGATGCGTCACTAAGCCTTGGCCCATAGTAGACTGCAGCACACATGTGCACTCATGTATGTAAATAGTATATGATTGTATTTTTACTGTTTATAACTGTGTTTTAAGCTTGTATTGTATGTACGTGTGTGTTGGAGATGCTAATAAACGTTTTATCTATCTATCCTCTACCAAAACAAAGTTTAAAGATAACTGGAGGGATTTCATCCGATAGTTTTTTTTTATTACATCTATTAATTTTTTAATTGATTATTTTAGTGATTTCCGGCCCGCGCGGCGCTCACCAGTTTCCTTCGGGAAATGTTGTGCGGAACCAGCTCGCCTTAACCATCCTAAAACTACAACATAGGAACCTTTCTGAATTTTTAAGTCACTAACGAAGGTCAGAACAAACTTTTAGACAAGCAATTACTCTACTTAATAAAACCAACAAAATGTTGGTTCTAACAAAATCGATAGTGTGGTAAAAATAACAACGAATGAACGCCGATGAAAGTGACTTGATAGTCCATACATTTTTAATGATGGCCAGTCCCGAGGTCGGGTCAATGAGGCCTTCAAGATCGAATGTCACGGGCAGAAGGACCGATTTGGATGTAGGCACGGACAATGCATTATCAATGGTACAATCAACCTCAACTAGAGCGTTACAATTCCGGCATTTGCTGGGCTCTTTTTGCTGTGGACTCGTGTACTATACTTTGACGGTATGAAGTTTTATAATAATACGCTCAATCTTAGAACTATGGATTTTACGAATCTTCGCGTTCGCATTCGGAAATAAATATCCCTGGACATCCCTGGACATTATTCCACACAGCGCCATCTAGCCCCAAAGTAAGCTAATTAAAGCTTGTGTTATGGGATACTAGACAACGGATAAACATACTTAAATACATTTTCTTTTGTAAATACATATTTATTATACATAGGAGACACCCAGACCAGTACAAACAGACATGTTCATGCACACAAATGTTTGTACTCTGCGGGGATCGAACCCGCGACCTCTGGTGTAGTAGCCAACTTCTTAACCATTACACCAAGTCGGTCGTCAAAATGCGAATGATTCGCATTGATATTCGCATCAAGCGATGCGAATATTTTGCGAATGCAAATGTTGTGTGGGTTAGAACAGCAAACGCAAAGAAATAGAGTCCGGGCATCCGTGGTGATGGTACATAGATACAAAATTATTTAGCTGTCACGGCTAGATATGGCCGAAGGCAAGTCCATTTACATATATGATAACAGAGAAGTATTAGTAACGCAAAGAGATATTCATTTCCATTTCTCAAAGATCTGTTATTAAGTTTCTCACCTTGACTTATGTAGTGTTCCGGGTTCGATTCCCGGTCGAATGAATTCAGGGACCGATCTATTCTAAAATGGCTCGAATCTAGATGTGCTGGGAGACCCTGCTGGCTTTATTCCTCGTCTGGTACCTCGTAACACAGGGGTATTTAACCCTACTTTGAGGCCATGACAAGTGGTGTGTTGTCTGGCGCATAGATAGATAATATTATTTATTGTACAATTTACAAAATAAACTTAATGTTAAGTATAACATTAAAACAATGCACAATTTAGGCGGCCTTATCGCTAATAGCGATCTCTACCAGGCAACCTACAGGTAGAGGAAACATAATATAAGAATGGCTTGCCATGCCACATGCATAAAAACGTAAACTTAATAACATGAATAAACCTAGTACTTATGAATGTAAACAATCAAGTTATAATATACATAGATGATACAGAAACAAATAATGAATGCACCAAAGCTAGCTAGATAATTAAGTTGATTATTTATTCAAAAATTACAAAGCAAAAATTGCCTAAACTTATATGTAAACCTGTTTCTAATATCTATTGTTACTGTGAACTCGTGATATTTTTTATTGTCCAATTTAGAATGATAATTTTGACAACCCACAATAGAGATGGGATATTTTATAATCGTTAGTGAATCTGTAGGATTAACGATTTATTATTTCATAGAACTTGCAATTGGCAGTTTATTTAGATCAACAAAAAAATAATATTTGTATATTTAAATGTAGAATAAAGAGATAAATAAATAACTATAAATATATCACGACTATAAAAACCCCCAAATGAAAGGTACTCTTAGGTAGGTATTTGGATTTAAAGTTATTTATAACTAATGTAATGGTGCACACTCTAAATTACTTTAATAATCATCATCATCATCATCACTAGAAGAACAAAAAAATGTTGTACTGGTCGTCCTTAAATGTTAGATTAATATAATTTCAAAACTGATTTTCTATTGTCTATTGTTATTCGTTTGCAAGATTGCATGACACTTCACTAAGTGGGCAGTACCCGTCAATAAAGTACGAAATTATCTGTAGTACACTTTACCACAAATTAGACATGCGCGACGCTCTGACAGATAGCCCGCTTAGAACAACACGCCATTTTTGACGCACGCACACAGAGACATGAGTTTACAAGCGAAGTCAGTGAGCTTCGGTGAGTCGGAAAGTCGCACTGTCGCGAGTGTTTTTGTTTTTGTCGAACTTGGTGCAATTTTTCACATGATGAATTTTGTTTTTGGCCGGTTCTGTCAAGTAGGTATAACTTACTTCATTTTAAAAATTCAGAGCGAATATAGTAGTAACCCTAGGCGGTTTACGCAAGTTTTGGGAAAAGGTGCGAGCGGTCCTTCTGTAAACTCTTTATTTTGTGACTTTACCGAAATAAAATACTTCATAGTCGTGAACTGTCAAAATTATTATCATAAATTTGGACAAATAGATACGTTGTGATAGTGTCAATTTTAATGTCATTCTGCTGTAAACCAGACAAAGTAAGCAGCTTCGTTTTTACAAGCGAACACATTTAGCAAGAAAACACAACATAGATGTGAATTTGGCATGTAACAAAAAACAGTAGATCGTAACAGATCAATAAACAGTAAACGCGTCGTAAATAACGTGAAAGGTTCCGCGCGTGCAACCTTCAGCTTCAAGGACGGATGTAGTAATCCTATTGACATGCCCTTGTGTCTTTCACATCGTATTCGGTAAATACCGTATGGAACCGGAAGTGACGGCAAGCTAAAATATATCTTGCATTAAAATTCATTCATCATCCACTTTCATACCGCTTTACTTATACCAATAAACATTACGGTTAAGATTTAAAACGTTCCTGTTTCATTTTAGCTACTTATTTGAAACGTCGAGATAAATAGATAAACCAATTTGCCGTGATTACACCCGTTAGTTTCAGAATTAGTAACATTACGGCAATTTTTTTGAGTTATGAACAAGCTTATGATCGTCCAAATGAGCAAGTAAAATACTCATATTAACCCGCGTAAATTATTTTATAAAATGTAGATGGCTGGTTCAATGTTGCAAATTTTCAGAACAGCTTTCTTTAGCATTTTTTGGGGTCTTGATGTATATCATAATGAAAATAAAAAAATATGGCAGTTGAAGTACCCCAACAGATTTAATTTTTACATTTATACATACATACCATCACGCCTTTTTCCCAACGGGGTAGGCGGTAACCACATCTTTCCAAAGTAAAGATTTAATTTAATTTCTTCTATTTACTTTCATGAAACGTAATGAAATAAATCCAAAATAAGCATTCTAGTCGTCCAAATTGTTTTCAGCCTGGAGCTTCAGATGCTAAAACTTGAGAAGTGATCCATTTGATACAGTCTTAATGGTTCTACCTTGTCGAATGTAAAAAGCTTTAGTGCGTCTTTAAAAATGACATAAAATACTAAACGTGGAAGCCTTAAAAGTAAAAAGGGAAGACATATTACTTTGGCGATGATTCAAGAAAAGCGCTCGTGCTGGAAAACTTTTAAATCTGCTTCATAAGTTTTAACTCCGTTTTAAAAGGGATGAAAAAAACTGGATAAATGTGACTGAGTACCTTAGTTATTTAATGAGTCCTTTCATTGTATTAATTTGAAGTTAGAGTAATTAGTGTTCTATTTTTATCAAAGTAGTTAATAAAGAGTTTATGGCCATCTCTGAAGGTGGGTATAAACCAGAGCTTAAAAAGAAACATTGTAATCTACCGTTTTTACGAATGCAATGCTGTCAAATGATCAGTTTTCTAAAATAATTACCATGTAATGTAACGTTCTTGCTTAGTTTTTAATGATTTGAAAAAAACATCGAACGTAATGTTCGCACTGTGGTTCGAGTAAATTTCAAAACGACGAATGTTCGATGTTCTGATACAAGATAATGCTCAAATCTATATAACCCGCACCTTAAAGTTTATCAATAATGTCTCAATTAAAATACAAAGTCATGAACAGATATTACAAACTTAAAAAATATTATATTTTGAAGCTCGTATGAAACAATGCACGAGGTCATAAAGTAAAGCGATGTGTCACGTGATATAAATCTAGTCGGTGGTAGTGTTGTGCTGAATTTATGCCTTCGCAGGACTTTCGATTTTAAAGTGCTCTGAAAAATCGTTTCTGTGGCCAAGTGGCAATAGTATAGGCCCTACCAATAGAGCCAATATTTTAGATTTTTTAAATATAAGTTCGCGTTTGTGATCACTAGCCCGCATTTGGCGAACGCGGTGATGATGCCAATACCTGCACACACATCTTAAGGAAGACTTAATTTTGGCGTCTTTGCCTAGCAGAGGGAAAGTACCTATACTCGAAGATGCTAAATTTTACTAATATTATAAATGCGATAGTAAATCTGGATGTCTGTCTGTTTGTTACGCCTAAACCACAAAACGGATTTTGATGAAATTTGATACAGAGATAGATAGAGCTTGAGAAAGCTACCTTTTAAAGCGAAAATTTGACTAGAAGGCGCTCAAATAGGGGATGAAGGTTTGTATGGAAGTTTACCTTTGAATTTAGGCACTTGATTAGATATAAACAAAGTAAATATTACCTCAAATTGAAGAACGTGTCGAAATAAAGGTCGAATGGACAACACATATCCACAATATTCTGATAATTCTGTATTTCTATCTAGCATGGGTTTACACCAATGTCAGCCGCTAGCGTCCGCGAGAACCACGTTGACGTTTTTGTATCGGATTTAAAATGGAACCAAAATTGCATATACATTTCTGAACGCAACGATCGCCGTTTAAGTGACAAAAACTCATGGTAGACATACTGTACGTCTACCACAAGTTGCCACTTTAAATTTACGTTATCGTTCGCGTGAAAAAATGAATTGGATTTGACATCCCAAAAAAATACTTACGCGAACGATAACGACAATTTGAAGTAGCAATTTGTGGTAGACGTAGATACTGAACTATGTTATTACCAGCTTTTAAAATCGTATAGTCCACGCGGGCGATGCCGTGGGCAGTAAGCTAATGTTATTTTATTGTAATTTTTATAATATTTGAAGTTCCAGTGTAAGATTTCTAATAAATAATGATAAATAAATAAATAAATAAAATAAATATCTGGGACAATTCACACCAAGATCATCTGACCTCAAACTAAGCAGAGCTTGTACTATGGGCGTCAGAGACTGATAAACATAGTTAAATGTTTCTAAATACGTACTTAAATAAAGTAAATAAAGTTCATGTCAACCAAGAAAGATTCAATGTCACTGATTTAATGACAGTCGATTTCAATGACAAACAACCTTTTATAAGTGGCATTGTGACTTGGAAATAGAGAGCCTTGAACTGAATTACCTTGTAACAGCCATAACTCGGGTACGAGCGTGTTCATACGTGGTGGCAAGTTCAAGTGAGCGTGGATCGATGCGGCCCTGCCGTCGCAAGGCAGGTCTTCTGACATTGGCAATGGGTTTTACCGTGAGAATAGAAAATGAGCAGCGAAGACTAATAAGCTCAAAGAGCTTTTCACCGCGTCAGTTCATGTTAGTATAAAAGGTATTTTATTCTGGCAGAGAGGAACAACTCGCGAACAACTTAAAATATCGTAAATTTTGAAGCGGTCTAACTTTTTGAGACTTTATTTTTCTTACGTCCTTTAACTTTTTTATCCAAGGTACATTTTTTTCTCTTGCATCCTTAGCACCCCATTAATAGCTAAACTATAGTCAAAGTCGATTATCGTTAAGTTTTATAAACAAGCGTGATTGTTAAAATTAGAACATGCAATTTATCCTCTTAATATAACAAAGCTCAAACAAAGGGTGTAATCAGGCTGCGCACCTAGCTCACAAAATGGCCGCAAGAGCCAAATACGCCTTTAAAATATCCACCTTAGTAGGTACATTCCAACTACATTTTGCAGGATCAGTATATTTTCTGGAAAATGAACAAGGAGCCCGTCATAAAACGCAGAGTCGTAACTCCGCCGTTAACTGCATTGTGAATGAAGCTCGTTCGGCTCGTGCGCGCTAATGCCCGAATTGTGACTTGCTGAGCTGCTAATTTAACAAATACTTACTGACGGATTCTCTTGAGATTTGTATTAACATTTTATCCTTGTTATATTCTGCACACTAAGCTATTATACTTACGAAAACCTAATACACATTGGAGCCTAGAACATTAGGAACGTTTAAGTAAATAGCAAAGTGAAATTTACGCATTTGCTGGCATACGCATCCAAAAACAAACACAAACAAGCTATCTCTATCTATTTCTCTCTATGTGTCACATACAGACACACACTCATCTTAATATTAGTTCTCCTAGACGATCAGTGATCACAATTCACGATGTTCTTAAAAGAGCGAAACACACTCGGTGGATTTCATTTGCTTTAAATCAGATTTAATTCGTACACGAAAATGAATGTTTATTCACCGATTCAGTAGATATGATTAGTACAAGCGTTAATTTGTACTGTCCACTCTATTAAAACAAACTACTCACTCAAGCCGCAAACTGCTAAACTCTAAACTAATATATCAAGCTCGTTCCAGAATTAATTGAATCCACGTCCGGCTGTAGCATACCAATCTGTCACAATATCCTGTCGCATGCAATTAGTTTGGATGCAAGCATTTCATGTATGAGTTATATCCGCAAGCGTGAATTAAAATAGATGTCACGAATGTCAAAAAACAGTGAAAGCGCTTTACTGTACATAAATAAAGAATATTTGGCGGACCTAACGCCTAGAAGCATTTTCTATCAGTCAAACGCAAGGTTTTACAGAGAAAATAGCAAACTTTAGCCTGTGCAACGTATAGAAATTGGTGCAAGAAAAGACAGATCAAATTGTTACGTTCACTTTATAATAACTAAAGAGAAGACGGCCAGCAGACTGACATCAAGGAGAAGAGGCGAAGTCTTGTTGTTCAGCTTGACGGAGTGTTGGACCGCATTTCAAAATGGGGTGCATGCAATCTTGTCGAGTTCAATGCCAAGAAAACGCAGGTGTGTGCATTCACAGCAAAGACGTCGCCGTTCCTTTCCCATCCCACTCTTCAGAGCACCCCGCTACCGATTAAGGATAGCCTAAACATCCTTGGCATGGATGTTCGTAGCAACCTAAACCAGCGGGACTACATTGAGAGCGTCATTAGAACTGCATCCCGTAAACTCGAAGTCCTGAACAGAGTGAGACGATTCTTCACGCCTGGGCAGCTCTGTCTCTTGTATAAGACACAAGTTCGCTCGTGTGTGGAATACTGCTCTCCTCTCTGGGGCGGTTCCGCCAAGTACCTACTCGAAGCTCTTGACAGGTTGCAGCGGCGTGCTATCCGTATTATTGGAAACCCAGAGGCAACTTTGACCCTTGAGCCTCACCAATTGCGTAGAGACATTGCCAGGCTAAGTGTTCTCTATCGCTTCTACAATGGGGAATGCTCTGACGAGTTATTCCAGCTTATCACACCCTCACCTTTCCACTCCCGTACCACGCGTGCTGGACTACGGCGTCACCCACACACAATTCAACATTTGTTGGCCCGAACTAAAAGGTTCGGTGACTCGTTTCTTTGTCGTACCATCCAGACGTGGAACGTTCTTCCAGCACATGTGTTTCCTTCCTCGTATAGTCCCAGGTTCTTCAAGCGGGGCGTGAAAGGGCATTTCTGCAGGCCTTCAAGGTGAGGATGGCCAGCCCAGTGATTCGTTTGAATGACTGGGCTTGTCAACCTCACATCTGGACCTCGCGACCGCTTTCCATCGGGTGGAGTGAGGTCATCTTGACGGGCAATATAAAAAAAAACCCTTAATGACAGCTAAAACGCTATCGGAACGTCACAATAAGCTAAAAAAAAAGAGCGCCTTGCGTTATTTATTCAGCCTTGTCTGATGTACATATTATTACTATGTTTTACTCTAAAGTACACTGCTTTTATAATTCAGCTGCGTGGCTTATCGGTATGAGAGGCGTGGTTGGGGTTGGTTAGTTAAAATCGTATACCGTACACGTACCAGAGTTTGAGCCGACGATATTCTCTAGCGTCAGAATAGTAATTAGGTCTGATTTCGGTACAGTGAATAGAAAGGAAACTAAAAATTACCAGTAGTTAACCATTGTATTTTACGCGATGTAAACAGGCTGTTCGGGTAAACCCAATTTCTAATGGTAAATTTTTTTTTATAAAAAAAAAAAGCGCTAATGTGAAAGAGAACGCTAAAAATGAACAGAAGGGCATAGAACGAAATGAGATAGCGGAATGGTAAGCAAGATAAATATGTGCTTGTAAATTTGCTTCAAGAGGATACAGAAGCGCCGTTTTTCCATACATGCGAAGTCCCCTGCTTCCTCCCTGGATAGTGCTATTTTATGTCATTCTTAGGTTTCAGGTGGGACTTGAACTTAAACCCGTGACATTTTGTGAACTAGGCTACTGCTCCGATTGACCGCATACCTAGCTCACCAGGGGAATTTTCCTAGTAATCTTTAAAAAGCTATTTTAATATTTATTTATGATTACAAAATCCAGTTATACAATGTGACCTACACAAACCCAGGCTATATTCGCAAAAATCCGAAAACATTAAGTATGTTTTTGAACCCAGTTCCTCAGGATTTGGGCGGAGCGCTGTTACCACTAGACCACAGAACGTTAGATTAGATATTTATGTTTCGTATAATGTATGACCGGTCTATTAAATTATCTGCTAAGCCTAATTACAAGCACTTCGAGACGACGTATAGCAAGATCAATTAATTCTAGATTCAATCTAGCCAGTTGAGACGCAGAGGGTAGCAGATTCAAATCACACACCAGCATACAAATGTCTGTAGTAGAAACAGATATTATTGTGTATGGTTTGGGAGTTTGGGGTACCTTCATTGTTTTTAGTTTTAATAGACCAAGGGAAAACCTTACTTGGGGGCAGGTGGGATGTTGTCTTATATATATATATTTATACTACGAGTTACTTTTCCGCCCGTGGCTTCACCCGCGTGAACTTTATTATTATGACCAAATACATATAAATTGTAGCCTATGTGTTATTCTGAAGTATAATCTGTATTAATGTTGTTTCATCGAAATCCGTTTATATATATAAGTAAGAGGTAAGATAAGTCAGAAGTGAAGTAAGAATAAAGATTTTCATTTAACATTTCCAATGTCTCATTATTACAAGTTTATGAAGTGAATTCTTTTTTACTCATCATTTATTTTATTGTCCAAGTCAGTTATACATAACATTCTAAGCATTAGTTTCAATACATTTTTAAAGCGGGTGACTCGTGCGTGTGACTCCGTTGTGGAAGAGGGGACCACCGGAGTCTCCACCGCACTGGTCGTGACCACCGACATCTAGCCAACCAGAGCAGAGCATGTACTCCGTGACGCAAGTTTTTGCGGGTTGCATACCGCTGTCGGCATATTTCTTGGTTTATTGCACCATGTCTGTTGTTGAAACAGTCATTTCTAGTTAGGTCTGGGCGTTTGTGATACCCACCTTCGTTGTTATTAGTTTTTACAACACATGTGAATACCTGACTTTGGGGATAGTATACTTTGGGCCTGGGATTTTGTCCCGTTTTTAATTATTTTTCATCTAACATTTTGATATATGGCTCATAATTACAAGATAACGAAGTGAACTACTTTTTTATACTTACTCATCTTTTATGTTTCTTGTCTAGTTACTTTTAGTTAAAATTACATTTTAAGCATTATCTTCAATCCATTGTCTATAGCGGGTGACGCGTGCGTTTACTCCAGGGAAGTTCGCGAGGCCGCACTGGTATCCCCACGAGCAGACGCCGACAACCACGCCGTTGTGGAAGAGGGGACCACCGGAGTCACCCCCGCACTGGTCGCGACCACCGACATCTAGCCAACCAGAGCAGAGCATGTTCTCCGTGACCAAGTTGTTGCGGGCTGCATACCGCTGCCTGCATATTTCTTGGTTTATCGTCCATATTTGCACGTGACGGAGTTGCGGTGACATTGTGCCAACATGCTGAAAGTGAAACAACCTTCGAAGTTATACTTACACGATATTCATTAAGGAATGCCCGTCGTTACTATTGTTGTTACTGTTCTCTCATTTCACTGCCATACCGTCGGGGTCACCACTATAACCACAGACGGGATGGCAGTGAAATGAGACAACAGTTGGTGATAGTCTGGTTTATTATAATTCTACTAAAGGTTATATACGAACTCATTCACGTACACTGTGTGTGCCTGATCGTACTACGTGACCATCCGTCACACTATTTTTTTAATAAGTTTTACAGTGACTTAAGTATTTGAAAAGATTATACTCGAGATACCCATACAAAATGAAGATGATAAATAACACACAAGCACTAAATGCTCTGATAATCCACCTCTCCATTCACCTAATCGTGAAAATACCCAAAATACGTAATTTTTGAGTGATAAACTTATATTGATTATTGTAGTAAGGAAATGAAATTATCTCTTACATTTAATCTATCAGCATTATCCCTATTAAATTATGTTGATACCAGTTTAAACATTCATTGAAGATTTAGTACCAATTCAGTATTATAATACGAGTAGTTATCACCATTAGTAGCCATGTGACTTTTACGGCAAAACATAGTATTTCCTCGTCTTCAGGGCGGCTTGTTGCGGGCGATTTGTATTCACCAAAATGCTACTTCTACTGCTTTTATCAGGCACGCTTGTTAGAAGTCCTAATTTAGAAAGTCAGGTTTAGTGCATCTGTCTCAACCGTGACATTTAAAAAAAAATAGGTATAAACTACCTAAAACTATGGTTTTCGTATTGTTCTGCTTTTTGTTCTTTCTGAGACATTTGTTTTACATAAACGAGTCTATTACCTATTTTATATTTTATTGTTTTACTATTGGACATTGTATATTCAAGCACCCTGATGCTGAACACTTTTCTCAGACTATGAACATGTGCAATAACAGTGGTATTATGCATTGCCGACCCTGTAAGTCTAAGAGGAACATATTTTATTGTACAGTTAACAAGAAGGAATAAAGTTCCCAGGTAAATAAAAAATAGTTACCTAATTAGCTCTGGCTCTATGCGTATGATTGTGCATGGCAAACACCCAAGTGCATTTAAAAAAGAAACTCACGTTTGTGCGTCCCCATCCTGCAGCCCACACTACTTCATTATCCTGTACTTGGTAGTTCGCACCAGCAATGCGTCCAGGTCGTACGAGCTCAGAGAAGGTCATCTGCGTCTGAGTGCGCAAGATGGCGATGTCGTTGTCAAGAGTGGGGGCGTGGAAATGGGAGTGCAGGATGATCCGGAGGATGTTATGCACGGTACCACCGCTGTTTGACATGGTGGAGCCTACTCGCGCTCGCCATTCTGACGGTGGGTGCTCAACGTTAGTTCGGCGGTTGCTAGAAGAAATACAAAAAAGGCTTTAGAATATAGAATTTTATTAAAAAGAACAAAATAAAAACAGAAAATGATAATGCCAATTTGTGTGAACTGAGAAAGTATTCATGAATGTGGAGGTGAGTATGAGTGAATGTGGAGTGTGCTCTACATCTAAGTTATGAGAAATTACAAAAAAGATAATAGAATATAATTCTTGAAGCGAAAACAAGTAATCATTGATAAATATGAACCTATTTCCTTAAGTAGTTAAGATCTTTGTTGATGCGTTTTTATGTGCGTGATATATATTATGATATACTTAGACCTTATTTCTATATTTCTCAGAAAAAAATTAAAAATGTTACCCTATAAAAGCGTGCTAAGGTTGCGTACCTACGTTCCCATTTTCAGATTTAGCAACACTAACAAAGGCCTGAACGAAAGTTCCTTACTGGTAACAGATTAATGTTAGCTTTTGGTAAAAAAATTGTCTATATTGCTCTGACAGATTTAACTTTCTCATGTCTTTGATTTATACATGACTTGGGCATATCATTCGGTAAATCACAATGTTTTAGCAGTCACATCTAAGCAATAGCTTAGAAAATTGCGCTTGTACTTTGTAATGCTTTGAGGAGCACATTCAATAACTACCTAATAATTTTAGCCGCTGAGTGATACAAACCGGTGAAATGTTACTGCATTCCTTACAGGCGACTTAAATATTGGTTTAAGAAAAAGACATTATTTTGTGAGACATACAAGTAACAGTGTGCTGCAGAGAGAATGGCTCTGTTGTTGAGGATTGTTCCACCGCACTCCTGCATGAACCAGGTAGGTGACCACATCACCAGCATCGATACCATTTCGGGGTACTGCTCGATCGTGGTCAACTGACCACCCACGATTCTTTCGCCATTGCGGGGTACAGCTGACAAAAAAGAAAATTCAATTGGTTATACCTACCAATATTTTGTATACTATTAAGAAATACAATTGCAACACTTTTTCACGGTACGTTTGTGTACTTAAAGTTTAAAATAAGGTCTTGTGTTTGACTATCGATGCAACAAGAGCAATATAAAAAAAATACATAAAGGCTGGGATTTAACGCGCCGTCCGATAGAGCATTCGGTGGGCCACTGATTAGTTAGTTCTACGCGAACGGAATAACGCCGCGGCTTCTTTCTGTTTTCGTGTAATGAATTTATTATGAAATAACATAAGACAAATTAAAAAGTTTCAAACTTTGTCGACCAATACGTCGATATACAAATACCTATCTATATTTTTTTAAAGTGCAAAATGTTAATAATGAATATTTGAGAGTAAAACAAAAAAATCGTCGACGTACTTCTGTGTGTTTTTTTTATCAGTGAAATTATGCTATTTCGTGTTTTGGAAAAGTTGTCGCCTTAGCTAGAGACACTCGTACAATTATTTATTTAATAAAATATCATTTAATTTAGTTGTTATCTTCAAACATAGTCGATCAAATATTGTCAATCTTGGGAAAGCATAGCCTTGAGATTAACAAATCACAACTTTCAAGGAAGCATTATAAAACCTTCGCGAGCCTCATTGCGACTTGGCTGAATAGAAGGCAGCCACCGCGCCAGAAAAAAACTTAAAAATGAAACAATAGAATGGTAAAGAGTAAAAACTTAGAGCATAGTAAAAATACTAACGCGCGTATGTACTGGAAAATAAATTTTAATATAAAATAATAATTCCGCATTATAAATGTTGTGGAGTTTTAGCCTTTATCTTGGAGTTGGTTTAGTGAGTATGTGCAACTATTTTGTTTTATAGTGAAAATTAACTGTGACAAGGCTGTATAAAAAGAAACAAAATATTTTTTGTATAATAAGCTACTTTATAAGAAATATTCTACCAGTAACTTCTCTCCTACAATAGAATTGAGTTTGTATGCATTTACTAACAGAGTTACGCGATTCAATTTTATTTTGATGAGGTCATAAAAACGAAAAGGATCTGCTCAAGGAATTCACTTCCAAATTTAGATAAAGCGAAAGGTCACTCATCACGAAACCTTAGAGGCTACAAGTGCTAGGAGTTTCAAATTTTAGATCCTTTTTATGACGTATATAGGAAGATTTTGCGAAATTTGACCCCTAAGAGGTGGTTTTTGAGGTTTATTGTTTGTTTGTATGAAACTTCGTTACTGCAAGTGCTAGTAGTCTCAAATTTTGCATAGGGGTTCTTTTTAGGAGGCAGGTGCTAACTAGGACGGGTTTTTGCGAATAATACCTATATCCTTAGTAGGAAAAAAACCCTATTTGTCATAGGAAATCTAGTAGGATATATTAATTCCTTTTAAAATTCTTATTTCATAAACCTTAGAAGTTAATATAAAAATGAGAAAGAATAACTTTAAAAGCATTTAATGATGGCAACTGTCATTTATTAAAAGCATGTTGCATGTTAATAATATGAACCTTATTATGCCATATTAAATGGTAGGAAAATATCTATATTTTAAAAACTGATGAACACTGAAGGCAGCGGCCGTGCCTAATGGCTGTCTTACATTAAACGAAATGCTAAAAAACAATAGTTAAATACCTGCTACAGCAGCTATAATAGTACACACTACAACACAGGCTCGCATCTTTTCGTTGTAACCAAACTACTGATAATAACCTAGTAATCATAATTTATTGCTTCCTTTAGGTTCGCACGTGCTCAAAAACATATCTTACAAAATAATCCACTTATAATCTATGTATGTACAGGTTGAATTATTATATTTTTAAAACTTCTTAAACTATGAGTTGTAAAATTAAAGAATGAGCCATTTCAAATCTTTATAAAATAGAAGGGATATACCACGTCTTTATAAAATAAATGAATACTAGTCTAGATGCTGGAATTTCCCAGCTAGGAGAATTTATCATGGAAAATGAAATAACTAGCAACTCAGTGTGGTTTTTCTAGACTTTACCCCAAATTACTTAGTGTGGCAACCCTAACTCCGTAGTGGTACCCATTTATCTCTAACTGTCATATGGTTTGGGCATATGGAAAGGATGGATGAAAGGCGATTAACGAAACAAATTTACAAGGCGAGGGTGGATGGAGCTGTTGAAAAGGGAAGGCCTAGACAGACGTACTCAGGACAAGTCCAAGAAGTGCTCAGAAAAGGTCAGGTCAGGAGTACCCATAATCGACGAGCATGTATGAAAAAATTAATGAGAGTGGAAGAAGCGCAAGAGGTGTGTCAGGACCGTAGCAAGTGGAAAGATGTGGTCTCTGCCTACCCCGTTGGGAAAAAGGCGTGATGGTATGTATGTACGTATGTATGTATGTATGTCATATTCTGTCCTGCTTTGTTTTTTCACGATCCGTCAAAATCCTACCCAAGTCACAGATTACTACGTACTATAGTTACAACGTTACAGATAAATCATATCATAGAAAATTGACCATTTCGTCAATTGTAAATGCGTTAGTTCAACCGCATGATTCGCGTACAAATGCTTTACGCGGCTTCTGACAACCAACTGCCAAATAGGTCTAGAAAGACCCGGCGGGTGGTAGGTAATTATCGCACGCAAGTACATGGAGTGACAGAGGCCTGCCTATAATTACATATTACATATAAGTAGAATTATTTTGTCCGTGCAGTTGGGGTCATAAATCATAGCTCGGCCTCAGTCTGGCTAGCGCGGTGAGCATGTTGCGCGGGCGCAACGCCATTATCGATAGTATAAGTTGAGTAAACCTCAAATGTAGATATGTATAGGTACCTGTCCCTTTTACATCTACTGACATGACAGGACAGCATCTATTTGAAAGTTGCTTAAATTTTGACTGTTGTTCTGGATTCGGGCGTTAGTGTCACTTTTGCTTTAAAATAATTCATTTTCACTATATAAAACTACAAAAATTTGAATTTCGGACCTTAAAGAAATCAGGTAGGATTCGAACCCGCGCCTTCCACAATACGGGTGGCTGTTCTAACCACTGAGCTATCGAAATATTACTAGCCCGAACGAATCTTTCTATATGATTAAACTCAAACTCAAATAACTTTATTCAAATATACTTTCACGGTAAGTACTTTTAAATCGTCAAGTTACATTGCAAGCCAACGTTATTCCATCAATGTTCTAAGGCAAGTACCTTCCTCTATTTTCACTAGTTAACCGTGTTTTCCTCTACTTCCCTCTACGTTCGCAACAATTAGTTCCCAATTGCCGCATGCAGACTCAAAATCTGGGTAACAATGCAATGCAATGCCTCTGAATACCCTAAGTAGCACGTGACCTATAAGGGGCTTTCACCCTAAGTTACTATTAGGATGTTTTCACATACTACACTCACGCAGACCAGCACTGGCTCTAGGACAAAGATAAGGGAGTGGGCGATCGAGCCACCAACAATTAAATATTTAGAGCACAAAGTTCATTTCACGCCTTCGTGAGGTGCTAAGTGTTCACTATGGCACCGACTATCAAAACCAGCCAGCAGCAGCTAAAGGCCACTACATACGTGACAGGTTTTTATATGGACGAGACGGAACGAGGAGTTTCGAAAATATCGTTTTATCTACATGGAGGAAATATGTCACGAAGTCGCAGATGGGACGGGAATGTGGCACTCACGTACCGGGCGGTCACGTCTCCATCTCGTTCACGTCCTGTCCGAGGTATTATCTCTTTACCTATGCAGATACCCTAAAAAAACAAAAGCTAATCTCGGATTTCGCTCGATACCTTCAAGGTCCAAAATTAGATTTTTTCTAGTTTTCTATCTTATGAAAATAAGCATTGTAAAATGCTAAAATGATCAAAGTAATAGCCAATCTCAGTTCCTGACTACAGGACGAGCCGCAGCTGACGTCAGCTACCTTCTATCTCGGTGTCTATAAGCATTCGTTATTCGATAAGACGTGAACTTTTGTCATTCTGGATCAGAATAAAAACTAGCTTACAGTACAACTAGAGAAAGAAATATCATCATGTATCTCTGGTCTCTCTTGATATTACGTTTAATATTATCAAATGAATCATCTCTAGATTAACTCAACAACAAACAATAGTATAACCACAATTAGCTAAAGAATCAATATTAAAGATAATTACAATTATCTATCTAAAAAGAATACAATGATAAATATCTTTTTATCGATACAGGATATTCATTTGAAAAAAAAAACGATTATAATATTTTTATCAGTTAAGTCCTAAAGTAGAGTAAAATAAAAATGTTTAAGTTGTTTAGGACGCTTGCCGTAAATCCATTAAGTAGTCATTCCAGTGATAAAGGAATTTTAATTAATAAAAAGAGTAGGTGAAAGACCGATTATCTTTTTACATACTAATCAAAAGCAGGTATTTGTAAAACAACTAGTAAATTATTATACTGCTGGGTATTGATATTATGAACAAACATATTATTTGGAATTGTTAGAGTTTCACAGACAGTAAATCAAAACTTTCTAAGGGATCAAATAAATTGAGAAGTCATATTTTTTGTTTTTTATGTTACCTATTGTTTTTAGTATTATCTAATAAAAAAAACAACGACAAAACCTAAAAACGTTCGATTTATTTACTGACATAAATAGTGTAAAAACAGACATCTTATCAATTGGCAATAATGGTTTGGGCAACCACATTTCAAAGATCATTGTCATGGTGATATTTTTTCCCATATTTTATAAAAATACAGTTGTCTAAAAGTAACTACCCACCATCAACCGAATTCCGCACACTAGTGTAGTCTAGTCACACTAGTCAGAAGCATAAATATATCAAATAACTTACAAAAACGATATGGCATACTCAATAAGTGATGTAGAAACTCTAAGTGAAAATAAAACTTATTGCTAATTATTACCTACATAGTTACATCACTTACTAAGTCTTGATAATTACCCGGTATATACAAAAGTTTGTTCATACTCCTTGTTGACTGGTATAGATATTTGTGACTTATGTTTTGCTGAGATATTTTTTGGCCTTCGAAACATACAGATATTTATTATTTTGAATATACTTAACTCTGACTTTTCCTGTCGTCATTATTTTCTAAGGGTTCGTTGAAAAAAGGTACTCAATTTAAAAAAAAGCAATTGATTGCAATTTAGTCTGATAAGATAAATAAATCTACTTTATAAACAAAAAGTTTTCAGCAACAGTATTTTATAATCTAAAAAGTTAATCCATTTGTTTTATCGCTAGGAAACGATCTCTTGCAGGCCAACCGTCGTTAGAGGAAATAACATGACAAAAAAAGAGAAGTAAAGAGTATTGTGAGATAATGAGATAACATAACTTAATGTATGAATATCCCCATAGACATGGTGCCGATATGTGGGTTATAATATTAATAAAATATTAGATGAGTTTTAAACATAAATATACACAAAATTATTCTAAGAAGAACAGAAAAAATATTTAGGTTTGGCTTACCCACGCACTAGATAAATACGTACAATTTGTAAGCTCTATTCTTTCCAAAAATATGATTATGTTTAATGATATTTGTAAGAATGATTTCTTTGAAGCTAACCAAAGATTTGTTTTTGCTTGTTTCAGGTAAATTGCCATACTAAATTTATCAGACTCGAAATTCAAAGTTTAAAAATGTTTTCTACGATGAAGCAGTGAAAGTAATCTAAGGTGAGTAGGTAAACACTCTTTGTATTTGGTAGAGCATTCAGATGTCTTTGTACCATGCGGTTGTTCAATGTTTTTTCCGGATTACCATAAAACTAATAATAATGCAGATAAGGATGCTTGCCTACTTTCCATAGTCCGAACGCGAAGTATCGTAAAAAACGACTTACGATTTGTGTTTTAAAGGAAAAATTTGGGCATCACATTCGATTGACTTGAAAAAAATTGAATTAGTTTGAACAGGTCTTAATTTCACTGTTCGTGCTTTTTGCGACAGATCTTTTTTTTTATATTGTTCGTCAAGATGACCTCACTCCACCTGATGGAAAGCGGTCGTTAGGTCCAGATATGAGGCTGACAAGATAATTAAAAAGCTTTACAAAGCCTAAATCAACCGATGTCTCTTTCCAAAGATATTGCATATGTGCAATACTTATTTATCGCCAGGACTGTACTATGCATCATTGAGTTTTTTTCATTATGCTATGTATAGCACGTTCAACAAAATTATGCCAATCAAATTATGAATGTTAAAAACTGTTCTATGTTTTTTATCCTAAGCAAACATTTGCTTTTTGATTTTCATGCCATAACATGATGTATGCTAATTAAAACTGTTGGGTCATAATATCAATATTTACAGACAGGGTGACAGTTAAAGCAGACCTATTTCTTAAACAGGGTGATAGTAGACGTTATTTGCATTTAATTAACCCCAATAACGAACTCCGCATTAATGCATCCATCCTTGCAGAACTACGCATTAAACAGCGCCTAATAGCAGCGCCTAGTACAATCTCGCATCCTCAAGTTCTTCGGACATGACTCTAGGCAGGACAAGGATTTGATCAAACGCCTCGTTAGCCAAGGCAGTTAAAGGCACCAGGCCGCGCGGCAGATCGCCCATGCGATGGACCGACCAAATCAAGTCTGCTGTGGGTGGCCCTTTGCATGAATGTTTCAAGATGACCGCCAACAGGCAGAAATTGCGAGAATTTGTTAAGACGATCACAACTGCCCGGAACACGACAAATTCATGACGACCAGGACCGCTCTGGCAAGAACTTATCGACAAAGAAGCCCCTATTAACTAGGGGTCCAAATTTAATAGTTAACGAGATATTGGCGTTTTAATATTTTTTCTAAACTTTCTACACTTTAAACAAACTAGTAAAGTCTAGGCACTTAACTGATACTTTGTAGAGGTAGCCCTCTACAAAGTATCAGTTAAGCTTATTATACAAGCAAATGTTTTAAAAAACGGCCAAGCCTTATCTTTAGTAGTTTCAAAAACAAACGAAATGACGCGCCCCTCTACCGCTTTCACGAACTCATGAAGTAAAGAAAAGCAAAATAATTATCTTATATACTGTGTCCACTGCTGGGCAAAGGCCTCCATGATTGAAATCGAGTCATCACTACAATGGATGGGTATTGGCTTCATATATATTTTTTAACTTAATAAAATTGTACCTACCTGAGCGGGTCATTTCTGGCAAGACAAGCTCTAATAGGTACTCGTACTTTTTGGAAGACTTGGTTCTAAACTTTTGTTATATCAAACACTTGTTTGTATCATTATTTTTTACTAGCGAAGCCGCGGGGACTTATTGTTGTGTTGTATATCATGACCAAATTACATCAAATATTTATAAATTGTATCCTATGTGTAATTCTGATGGATGAGCTGAATTACTGTAAAGTTTCATCTAAATATGTACGTTGCATGAAAAAGTAACAAACATAAACAACGGCACATACATTCATCCCCACCTAACAAACTTTCGTATTTATAATAATTATTATGAATTTATTATGACATTAAGAAGTAAGATGGTGAGATAAGTATGGAAGTTATAATGATCTTTAGACATCAGCTTAGTTTTGTTTATTTTACTTATTTTTACGATCACAAAAAGGACCCCAAAGGCAGAACCGGGTCACATATCAGTAAACTTATTAATTGATCATATTCATCTATGGTTATTGATCCAAGCAGTGTATCTAGAAATGCGAACATTTACTCCAGGGAGGAATGGGTCGCCACAGTTTGGAGGACCAAACGAACAGACTCCGACGACGACACCGTTGTGGTAGAGGGGACCGCCAGAGTCTTGAGTACATTGGTCTCGGCCTCCGATGTCTAGCACGCCTGAGCACAGCATGTTGTCTGTGACTGTCATTCCCCTGGAGCCGTAGCGTTGTCTGCACACATTCTGGTTTACGGAGTATATGTTGACATGACGCAACACTTCAGAGGAAGGACCACCCTATAACAAAAACCGTGTTTTTAGTAAATTACTAATATGCAATGAGTGACCGATAAGTAAAAGGTGCAGCAATGCTGTCCATGGAAGATAAAACTAATTTTATTATTTCATTTTTAAAGTTTACTTACAGCCCTAATAAATCCCCAACCAGCTGCCCAAACAACTGCATTATCGGGAACGTTGTATGTGGGACCAGCTATCAAGGCGGCACGGATAGCTTGAGTGAACAGAATCTGGGTGAGAGTACGGAGGATAGATATATCGTTGTCAAAGGTCCAAGAGTTGTACTGCGGGTGGTTGAAGATGAGAGCAGTATTGTGAACCACTCCGCCGCTGTTGGCGTAGGTAGACCCAATACGGCTACGCAACGCGTTTGGAGGACGTCCACTGGAAAACGAAAAAAAAATTACCAGTAAAATATACATAGACAAGTACATGATGTTGATTAATATCCAAGCATGATTGATTATTCACAGTAAGAAGAAATTGTACCCATACAACAATAAAGAAGGTCTACTTTTCGGATATTATGATAAATGTTTTTAAGAAACTTACTAAGTGCAATGTGCGGCTGTGATGACAGACCGATTGTTGAGAATAATTCCACCGCAGCTTTGACGGTAGCCAGCTGCTCCAAACGGGGCAAGCATGGCTGCCATCTCAGGGTAATTATAAATCGTTGTCGTCGTCCCACCAACAATCCTTTGAGAGTTTCTTGGGATGGCTGGAAAAAATTGACATCACTTATCATAACTGAATAACTCGGATAATATTTTTGCATAATCGATGGTATTAAGATTTTCCATAAACCTCTCACATAAAATATTTTATTAACCGTATCATTCAGATAGCAGAAAAACAGCGGTTAATTGTACAAATAATAACGAAAAGATAAAAAGTAAAGCAAATATACCTGAGGCAGCAGCCACTAACCCCAATAAAAAAATCATTAGACCACGCATTCTGTTGACAATTAAAAATTTGCGGCTATCGAAAATTAACTCCTGTTATTTATACAACATTATTATCGCTATCAGAAATGCAGATAAGATTGCATCATTAAGGGTGCGAGCGTCTGAACTAAATGAACGTCTGCATCGATGGGAAAGACACATTATCATCATTTGTGATGTTTACTAAACCTAACTTAGAATTATTTTGTTTACGTCTATTGTTATTTAGTTTACTTTTTAAGCCTAATTAACCGGTTAACAGTGCTTTTACAAGCTTTTTTTTTTCTTTACTAGTTTGTTTATGTATAGACAGAAACCATTAAATTATTTGACTAGACTATGCTCTGGATTGTTTTTTGAACAAAATTATGCTAATCAAACTATAGATGTTATCAACTATGTTTGTTAACGCCATATATGATGCATCAGGTGAAATCCTAAGTGCTGTGAAGTTGAAGACAACGGACGTCACTGCAAGCATCGGCAAGGGGTACGAACTATATTCGATTCAAAATTAGCGTTGTCACACCTAGATCTCTTGCATTTTAAATACTCTTGTAAACGGTTGCAATAAACGAATTATTTCTTCAAAATAATAAACGAATTCATTGGAAAGACCTGTTCCTGACCCCAGAGAGAAAACGTTACACGAAAGACTGAGCGTCAAACATGTTCCTTCTCACCGCATGGAAGTCAGAAGATTCAAAATCCTGAGAATCAGCGCCTGGGAGACGATCAGGTCGTACTTTTCCTTTCCCTCCCCTATAAATCGATTTGTGCTAAAATCGTGATCTTTGCTTATTCCAGTTCAAATTGTACCCACCGAGTTGCGGTATCAATCGCCTGCTGCGGCGGCTTACACTGCTAACAAGCTGATAAGGTGATGGTAGTCGTTCGCCTTCTGCAGAACGTTCTAACAATGATATTAAATTAACAGACTTGAAGAAACAGAGAGACTCCTGAAAGGTCGAGTTACTTTTTTCAAAAGTCATATTTCTAAATTTCAAGATTCGAATATCACAAAATGTCAATCGCTCGAGATAAATTTGAGAATATCTAAAATGGAATTACTATTTAAAGAATTTCAGAGAGTTCAGGGTAAAATTAAGTATTTTAGTGATGAAGACAATCTATAAATCGCTTTGGAATATCGTGAAACTTTTGAGGAACAATGTTTTCGATGTGTTTCGATTGCAAAGTCGCTCGCGGTGGGCAGTGATTGGTAATCAAACCTTAATTAATAATACATCATCAAGTGATGAAAAACGTCGTTACAATTTAAATTACCGGATATTAAATTACCCTCCTTTGGTGGTTCGTATGATGACTGGCTCGAGTTCAAAAACTCATATTTACTGATGATTCATAAACGTGCGGATTTAAATGCGATTCATAAATTTCCTTGTTGGCGATCATCACTTAACGGTAGTGCACTCCAGGTTATAAGCGCATTGGAGTTTACAGCTGAAAATTATGCCCACGCGTGGGACTTGTTGTTAAATAGACTTTTAGTACACAACCAAGTCAAATCGTTGTTTTCTATTCCTAATATGAAATATGAATAAAGAGTCTCCTTTTCAAATCAAAAAGATAATACATACGAGTAGATTCCATTTTTGCGCAATTTACGTTAGCTTAAGTCGTTAGGAGAGCCCACAGAGTCTTGGGATAGCCTAATTATTTATATAATTGTATGTAAACTAGATACTTCTACCGGACGCGAGTGGAAAAATCACAAAGGGGCACTCGTGTCAGGTTTTCAAAGTCAAAATATTAAACGCAAATTGGTATTAGATGATTTGCTGACCTTACTCAGAAACAGAGCTGATTTATTAGAAATGGTAAACGTTAACAGCAACTTTAATAATTCGCAGAGTTTTGGTAAACCACAAAATAATAATTTCAATAAAGGTAACAAATATTTTCATCGCGAGTCCAAAATGCAGGTGGCGCAAACACAAAGTCATAGCTATGTGGCCACAAATATTGCGAAGTCAGGTAAACGAAATCGTTCTTGTGAAATGTGTCACGAAAACCATGCCTTGGATATTTGTAGTATTTTCTTGAATTTATCTGTTGAAGATCGATACAAATTAGTGAATGATAGGAGCCTATGCTCCAACTGTTTGCGTGGTGGCCATTCCGTCGGTGAGTGTTACTTTGGACCGGGCCAACATTGTAAACAAAATCATAACAGTTTATTGCATAAAAACGTGAATGTAGGTAACAATAACTGTATATACATACATACCATCACGCCTTTTTCCCAACGGGGTAGGCAGAGACCACATCTTTCCACTTGCTACGGTCCTGGCACACCTCTTGCGCTTCTTCCACTCTCATTAATCCTTTCATACATGCTCGTCGATCATGGGTACTCCTGACCTGACCTTTTCTGAGCAAAAAAAAAAACAACTGTGGGGGTTCATCAGTGCAGCCAAAGCCTAAATCGTCTGAAACAAAATCGATCGTACTGCATTCTTCATTGGGATTGCATTGTAATGACAGCATCCGTGCGTTGAAATTGCGTTGTTATGTTTTGCCAGGTAAAATTACATAATTTTTGCCAACTACAATTATTGGTGTAGATTCGATACGAATACCCAAACATATTCAACTTGCTGATCCTACCTATAATATCCCTTCTGAAATCGAAATATCAATGGGGGCAGATGTTTTCTGGGATCTTTTAGACGAAAATAAAATACGATTAACTTCTGGGTCATATTTACAAGACTCTGAATTTAGTTGGATTATTTCTGGTTCGATTTATTTTAATAAATTACAAAGCCGAATGATTCAAATAATCTGAGTATTCAATGTAATTTTGTTCAAAACATACAGTATAGAAACGATTTATTGCTTTGGAACGTAGATCATAATCATCATTATGAAAAAAACGCCGGTGGTTGTCAAAAAAGAAAGATCCGTATCTCGACGCTCCCTGATTTATAATTGCAAAACAGTGCAAAAAAGTGTTTGTACCGATTAAATTTTAATTGTATACTAAAATGTTCCTAAAACGTTGACTCACAAAGTGATATAAGTGACGACCGACTTGGTGTAATGGTTAAGAAGTTGGCTACTACACCAGAGGTCGCGGGTTCGATCCCCGCACAGTACAAACATTTGTGTGCATGAACATGTCTGTTTGTACTGGTCTGGGTGTTTCCTATGTATAATAAGTATGTATTTACAAAAGAAAATGTATTTAAGTATGTTTATCCGTTGTCTAGTATCCCATAACACAAGCTTTAATTAGCTTACTTTGGGGCTAGATGGCGCTATGTGGAATAATGTCCAGGGATATTTATTTATATATATTTTAATACGAAACAGTGACGTTATAGTGCAGCTAAGTGACGCTGTAATATGCAAGTTGTGTTGATTCTGTGATGTACTACCACATTCATTAGACAAAAGCTTCGAGTCGAACATAAGAACTGGACTTTGACCATTAAGCCATTAGGTAAACATTAGAAGCGAAGATTTAAAATGCCTAGTGGTGCGTAACAAAGAGGATATAATACCTAGCGTTATAAGTGACGGGGCTCCCATACCAAGAAAAAAAAGGCAATATGTATGAAAGGCATGGACTGCTCAGTGACAACCTTACAAAACTATGACAAGCTATACTGCCAACATCATAAACAACATAATAGGGTTGTGCTAACCAAAGAGTCTGTTTATTGGTGAATGGTGATAAAAGGAGATCGAAGATACCTCTAGGAGTCTACCTATTTCACTTAGGATTCAGGGGTTAAATTCAAAATAAAAGGCCTGCATTTTAACTTTTATTTATTGATAAAGGACGTAGATCATGTCGACCATGAAATTCTTCTTTGTAAGCTTTACTTATACGGTATCAGAGGTAAAGCACACGATTTCATAAGGTCATATCTTAATAATAGGAGGCAATACACTGTTATAACAAAGTTATGTGAAGAATCGGGTATAAAAAAGACTTACTCGTCAGTCTGCAGGCATGTGGAGGTAGGCGTACCACAAGGCAGTATATTAGGGCCTTTGTTTTTCATAATTTATTTAAATGACCTTCCAGCGTCAATATCATACCCGATGATCATGTTTGCAGATGATAGCACAGCCATCATCAAATGTATTAATAGTCTGAATTATGAATCTAAAATAAATAATGTTTTTTCCAAGTTTATAGACTGGTTGGAAGGAAACAACCTGATAACTATTTGCAATAAAACAAAAGTTATTCATTTTAGACAGAATACTCCATTACCAAATGTGACTCATAAAGTAAATGATGATATTATTTAATCAGTGTCTAACATTCAATTTTTAGGCCTTCAAGTGGATTATCAAATCAACTGGACATCTCATACTGAAATGATCTGTAAAAAACTAAGTACGTTAACTTATGCATTGTACAAGCTATCTACAATTGCAAATACCAGTACTGTTTTAATGGCCTATCATGGATACATTGAATCCATATTACGATATGATATAATATTTTGGGGAAATTCCACCAATAAGACAGTGAAATTCAAAGCGCAAAAAAGGTGTGTTAGGGCCATCAAGGGTTTGAAGCCAACTGATAGCTGCTATCCAGTTTTTAAACAGCTTCATATCCTGACGGTGCCATCTTTATATATTTATGAAGTTGTAGTATTTGTTAAGCAGAATCACTCCGCTTTCTCCACGGTCGCAGAACATAACCCACATAAGACCACCTTTACAACACGATTAACAAGGAATTAGCAATTTACCCACTAACACATTTTTATTATTGTAAGAAGGTCCTGGTTGAATGGCTGATGACCAAAAACTACGAGAATATAGAAAGATTAGTACAAACGATAAGCTTTTAGGTTTTTAAGATTTTTTAATGTTTTTTTTTACTGTAGTAATAATGAGTAATTGTACATAGACTTTGTACTATCTACTTATAACTTACAAGCACCACACAATACACATACACTCACTCACAATCACAACACAACACATACACTAACTCACAACACAAAATAAACACTACAAACATTCACACACACACACTACATCACAGACATCTCAACATTATGTGTTGAATGCAAAAATGTTAAAATCTCGATTTATTTTATTGTGATTTCTCATTACTCCTAGTTTACCTAAAAATATACACATTGTTGTTACACATTGTTGAGATAAGAGAACACAAACAAAACCCCTATGCAAATCGTTGTAGCAAAGACACACGCTGACTACTCTCTGCTTTGGCGATCATCGTTGTGTCGACCGTTGTGTGCTCCGTAAATTCTTTCAATAATTAATTGTTTAATAAACCAGTTCATTCATTTTTGCATTTTATTCTTCAGGTTATGGGCCCAGTGTCCCCTGAGAATTATAGTTTTGTTAAAGTCTTGCGTAGTCTCTAAGAAGTGATAATGGAAAAGAGTAGATATATTAATAAAAACTTTGATACATTTCTCAAGAAACATGGAATTTTGCACCAAACATCAAACCCGTACACACCTGAGCAAAATGGCATAAGTGAACGAATGAACCGTACTCTTATTGAGCGTGCTAAGTGTATGATACTTAATTCTGAATTACAGAAGGACTATTGGGCCGAAGCTGCATCAACAGCAGCTTACATCATCAATCGCTCACCAACACGTGCTTTGTCTGATATCACACCTTTAGAAATGTGGACCGGAAGACAACCCGATTTAAGTCATATGCGTGTATTTGGTTGTAGTGCAATGGTTCATATACCAAAAGAGAAGCGGCAGAAATTGGATGCAAAATCATGTAAGTTAATATTTGTTGGATACTCTGATTGTACGAAAGGATACAGATTTATTGAACCTAAAAATAAAAAATGTTTAATGAGTAGAGATGTAGTATTCCTTGAAGAAAGTATTGAAAGAAATATGATCCGGACTTCACCATCTGAAACAAAAACAGAAATTACAGAAATTAAAAATAATGAAAATGAAAATAATAAATATAACAATCAATCAGATGAAATAAATACAAAAAAGATTAACTTACCCATAAGTGAACTCTCACCAAAGGAAAACTTAACATCTTCAGATAGCAATGTTTTTGATGATTCAATGTTAGAGAATGATTTTCATGAAAGTTCATCTGATAAAACTTACATACCTGATGAAAGCTATGACACTCCTCCTTCATTTAATATGAATTTAAGGCCACGTCGTCGACAAGAATATTATGAAGCAAGTTCTAACATGTGCATAAATGTTGAATCCGCGCAAAGTTTATTGAATGACGATCCCCAATGTCTTGATGAAGCATTGACAAGCAACAAGGCAAAAGAGTGGACCTAAGCCATGAAGGTTGAATATAAGTCATTGTTGGACAACAATACTTGGTCAATGGTTGACTTACCTGCTGGCAGGAAAGTAATACCGTGTAAATGGGTTTACAAGACCAAAATGGACCAAAATGGAAATGTCTACCAGTACAAAGCTCGTTTGGTCATAAAAGGTTGTCAACAGAAGAAAGGCATTGACTACAATGATGTATATGCGCCGGTGGTTAGATATACATCTATAAGATATTTAATTGGATTAGCCTCGAAATACAAATTAAAGATACATCAAATGGACGCTGTTTCTGCCTTCCTTCAGGGTGACATAGATGAAGAGATGTATATGTCTCAACCACCATTCTTCGAGCAAGGAGAAGAAGTCTGTCGATTGAATAAGTCTATATACGGGCTCAAACAAGCCAGTAGACTATGGAACCAAAAGCTAATTAGTGTTTTACTAGAGATTAGAATGACTCGCTCAAAGATTGATCCATGTATTTAATATAGGATCATAAACCAAACTGACATACTTTTTGTAGCTTTGTATGTTGATGATATGCTTTGTTTTAATAATAATAATAGTACAGGTGAAATGATAAAAAGCAAACTTAGAGAGAAATTTTTCATGAAAGATTTAGGAGAAGCAAAGCAATGTATTGGTTTCAGAATAACAAAAACAGGCAATATTATATCACTGGACCAGTCACAATACATACTAAAAATTTTAGCCAGATTTAATATGAGCGAATGCAAACCAGTATGGACACCATGTGATACTAACATTCAACTTATGAAAGCAAAAAACGATGAAGAAATATTAAGAGACATACCTTAGCAAGAGGCCATTGGTTGTGTTCTTTATTTGTCCCAGGGAACAAGACCATATATAGTCAACATGTTAAGCAGATACAATCATCAGCCAAAATGCTCAAAATGAATTTATTTTAATCAAGACTCTATGTGGCTTAATTGAACTAAAAGTGTATCACGTAAAAGTTTCAATTGACATGAAACTTTTATAATTATGGATTAGTTCTACTTATTATTTTGAGATTTCTATTATATGTTCATTTATTGACATACTTTGTGAATCTGACAGCTAAATTGTATTTGATATATTTTTTTTATTGTGACAACTGTATTTGATCTTTTTATTTTTTTGTCTCTGAAATATATAAAATAAAAACTTAAATTTGCGTGCTAATTATAAGCAAAACGTGCACTTATTTTACTGTACCACCTACAAATACCATGTTTTAAGCAAATAAATAATTATTATTATTCTCTTTATTCAACGTATTATTACTAATATTAATTATTATTATGTTGGTACATTGGAAATTCACGGGCTCATGGGGACCCGGTCCTTTGAGGCTTGCGTGGGGTCTAAGCCAACACTTAGAGGCCTTTTGGTACCATTTAATCTACTTTGCATATGGGCTATTGCCTGAGACAACGGACGTCTGCCATGCAAAATGTCTCATATGTTTTGTTTCTCCTGGCAGACGGTGATTAACCACTCACTAAATGGGCCACCCAAACGTGCTGACGCATAAGGTCAGCAAAGGCAGCAACATGGTTGTAAGCTGCTCAGGGTGTCGAGAGGTGTACACCGCTTTCTACGGAGTGGATAAACCACCCCACCAACTCGCGACTTATGCATCTTTCACTTCCACCCTGCGAGCATTCCGCTCTAACGCCCCACTCTGGACGGCCGGTTAAGGCAAGCCAGAGGTGAGAGTCCTGCGGCCCCCTTGGGGTCCACTCCAGCCGGCCAATGAAGGCAAGCGGAGGCGGAGGCCCTGACCGACTCTCGGGGGAACTCGGGTCCATGGTGTCGCTACACACCAACAGCTCGCCACAAGCTGCCCTGCGGGTTAGCGTCGGGATGGTGGTGGCCCGTGGTGTCGCTACGCACCAACAGCTCATAGAACTGCCCTGCGGGCTTATTATTATATTATTATCATCATCATCTGTGCGGTATATCCCGGTTGTGAACCCACACCAGTGTCTGGGGTCCCAGGGTCCGTTTTTCTTATTTTCTTGGCCCACTTCGCGAGGTCTTGTGCATCCTCAGAGGTGAATCTGTTGGCACGCATGTCACCCTTGACGACGTCGAGGGTGACATGCGTGCGCGAGGGCGCTTCTTGGGTCGACCTCTTGTGCCGGTACCCAGCAGAGGCGGCATGGCCAGACATTTGTTGCCCACGTAGTTTGCCGATCTCCGTGAGACATGACCTTACCAACGAAGGTGGCACTCCTGCAGCTTGTCTGCGATGTCACGAACACGAAGGCTGCCCCGGATGTGGGTGTTCCGCACGCGATCTTTGCGTAAATAGAAGGGATATACCACGTCTTTATAAATGAATACTATTCTAGATGCTGGAAGCAGCTAGGAGAATTTATCATAGAAAATGAAATAACCAGCAACTCAGTGTGGTTTTTCTAGACTCTACTCCAAATTACTTAGTGTGGGAAACCGAACTCCGTAGTGGTACCTATTTATCTCTAACCGCCATATTCTGTCTCCATTCGTTGTTTCACGATCCGTCAAAAACTTACCCAAGTCACAGATTACTACGTACTATAGTTACTACGTTCCAGATAAATCACACCGTAGAAAATTGACCATTTCGTCAATCGTTCAAGCGTGCTGTCATATAATATGACAATAATATGTGACAGACATATAATGCGAGGGCTATCTCTTTCGATATAGATTTGAGTAGTTAGTACTTACTACTTTACGTCATCGCTTCCGCGTTAGTTCAACTGCAAGATTCGCCTGCAAGATTTTGACAGCCGACTGCCAAATAGGTCTAGGAAGACCCGGCGGCTGGTAGGTAATAAGTAGGTGGAGTGACAGAGGCCTGCCTAAGTTGAACAAACCTTAAAAGTAGATAATATGTAGGTATACCTGTCCCTTTCACATCTACTGACATGACAGAACAGCATCTACTTGAAAGTTGCTTAACTTTTGACTGTTGTTCTGGATTCGGGCGTTAGTCTCACTTTTCCTTTAAAATAATTTATTTTCACTATTTATAGGTAGAAAAATAAGCTTTCAAAATGCTAAAATAGTCAAAGTAATAGCTAATCTCAGTTCCTGACTAAAGGAAGAGCCGCAGCTGACGTCAGCTACCTTCTATCTCGGTGTCTATAAGCATACGTTATACGTTATGACGTGAACTTTTCTCATTCTGGATCAGAATAAAAACTAGCTTACAGTACAATTAGATAAAGAAATATCATCATGTATCTCTGGTCTCTCTTGATATGACGTTTAATATTATTAAATTAATCATCTCTGGATTAACTCAATAACAAATAATAGTTTAAGCACAATTAGCTAAAGAATCAAAAGGAAAAATAATTACAATTATCTATCTAAAAAGAATACAATGATAAATATCATTTTATCGATACAAGATATTCATTTGAAAAAAAAACGATTATAATATTTTTATCAGTTAAGTCCCAAAGTAGAGTAAAATAAAAATCTAAGTTAAACTGTATGTTTTTAGGACGCTTGCCGTAAATCGAATAAGTAGTCATTCCAGTGATAAAGTAATTTTAAATAATAAAAACAGTTGGTGAAAGACCGATTATCTTTTTAGATACTAGAAGCAGGTATTTGTAAAACATCTAGTAAATTGTTATACTGCTGGGTATTGATATTAAGAATAAACATAATATTTAAAATTGTTAGATTTTGACAGACAGTAAAACAAAACTTTGGGATGAAATAAATTGAGCAGCCGTAATTTTTTGTTGTTTTTATGTTTTTGTTTTTGGTATTATTTGATAAAAAAAACAACTACAAAACCCAAAAACGTTCGATTTATTAACTCGTACCGTGCCACTAGTACAACCAGTTTTTCATAGCGTGCCGTACACTTTCGCGGAACACCCGTATGTTCGACTTACAACTGACTTTAAAAGTGTAAAAACAGCCAATTTTTAATTGGCAGTAAATGGTTTGGGAAACTACATTTCAAAATTTATTGTCATGGTGATTTATATGTTTTTTATTGGTAGAGTTTTAGGTTGGGGAAAAAGTCTTTTCGCATGTGGTATGTATGAACTTGTATTAAAATGTCTTCGGCTATACTATTTGTATCGCGCTGGTTTTGGTATCATTAAAAGTTCAAATTTAAAAGAAGATAATTCCAAATTCAATTAAGGAAAATGTGTAATTTTCATTTGTTTGTCTTACTGTCAAGATGAGTGAATCTAATGAAGAAATTCTGTCTGTGAGAGTAGCACAAATTTAGTTTAAGCGTTTTCAATCCGGAAATTTCGATGTCAAAGATGCACGTTGCAATGGTCGCCATAATACGGATAAATGGATGCCATTTTTGAATAAGTGGAGCAAGATGCGGCATATCAGTAGTTACGACGTAGCTGAAGAACTAGAAATTGACCACAAAACAGTTATGGCGCATTTGAAAGAAACTGGGTACACAAAAAAGCTCGATATTTGGGTACCTCACGAGCTCACTGAAAGAAACCTGATGTGTACTCATTTGTCATTCTTTATTACGACGTAATGAAATCGAAACATTTTTGAAGAAGCTGATAACTGGTGATGAAAAGTGGATCACGTACGACAAGAACGTGCGAAAAAGGTCGTGGTCAAAGGCCGGTTTGGCTTCACAGACTGTGGCGAAACCCGGGTTAACTCGCAACAAGGTGATGCTGTGTGTGTGGTGGGATTGGAATTGCATTATTCATTATGAGCTGTTACCACCAGGCAGGACCATCGATTCTGAACTGTACTGCGAACATCTGATGAGATTAAAGCAAGAAGTTGAGAGAAATCGGCCGGAATCAATCAACAGAAAGTGTGTGGTTTTCATCACAATAACCACTCAGCAAAAATTAAGAGAGTTTGGCTGGGAGGTGTTAATGCATCCACCGTATAGTTCTGACCTTGCACCTTCAGATTTCCACCTGTTTCGGTCTCTTCGGAATTCTTTAGACAGTGTCAGGTTAACATCACGAGAGGACTGCCAAAACCACTTGTCGCGATATTTTGATCAGAAGCCTCAAAATTCCTATAGCAATGGGATCTTGTCCCTACCTACAAGATGGCCAAAAGTAATCGAACAAAATAAACTATATTAAAAGAGGTTTTGATTATTTTTTTTAAATGCGAAGAAACTTTTTTCCCAACCTATTATTTCATTATTGAAACATACGGTTGTCCAAAAGTGACTACCAACCACCAACCAAATTGTACTAGTGTACAGTCGAAAGCATAAATATATCAAATAACTTACAAAAACGATATGGCGAAAACTTTAATATTTTCGAACCCTCAAAACCCAGCGCTACGGGTCTATATGAGTAATTTAAAAACTCTAAGTGAAAATAAAATTTATTTAACTAACTTTAATTTCAAGGTCACCATACATAACTTTCGAACGGTCAGTATTTTTTGTATGAAAACCGTTAAAAGAAAAAATCTATTTTGTCTACATAGTCATTTAACTCTGATTTTCCTTGTCGTCATTATTTTCTTAGCGATTGTTGAAAAAAGGTACTCAACTTAAAATAATGCAATTGATTGCAATTTAGTCTCATAAGATAAATATACATACTTTATTGTACAGAGGCGTTCACATCAACCTTTACATAGAGGCACCGTATGCTGCTGGCATAGGACCCATTTTGCAATGGTTTTGTAAAGGTTGATTTGAACGCCTCTGTACAGCCAAAATTTTTTAGCAACAGTATTTTATAATCCAAAAAGTTAATCCATACAATTTAGGCGGTTTTATCGCTAGGAATCGATCTCTTGCAGACAACCGTCGTTATAGGAAATAACATGACAAAAAAAGAGAAGTAAAGTATTGTGAGATAATGAGATAACATAACTTAATGTATGAATATCCCCATAAACATGGTGCCGATATGTGGATTATAATATTAATATAATTATAGATAAGTTTCAAGCATAAACATACACAACAATATTCTAAGAAGAACAGAAAAAATATTTAGGTTTAGCTTATTCACGCACTAGATAAATACGTACAATTTGTAAGCTCTATTCTTTCCAAAAATATGATTATGTTTAATGATATTTGTAAGAACGATTTCTTTGAAGCTAACCAAAGATTTGCTTTTGCTTGTTTCAGGTAAATTGCCATACTAAATTTATCAGACTCGAAATTCAAAGTTTAAAAATATTTTCTACAATGAAGCAGTGAAAGTAATCTAAGGTGAGTAGGTAATAGTGCATTATGATATAAGTGCAGTAAGCTGAAAATTACAGCCGAGGCGATATTGCTACAAGAAAGCAGAGGCTGTAACCGAATAAATCTTTTATCACTTGTTAAAGCAGTTAAAAATGTTTACTTGTTCACAAATTAGCGATGCGCGCGCATCAGCGCTTTTTTTAAGGCAAAGGTATAAAAAACAGTCAGTTGAGTATTACTAATAAAGTAAATTAGTATTTTTGTGTTTTTGTTATAGATTGACAAAATTAATTAAATGTTTATTTATTAAATTTTCGGCCCTGCTATTCCTAGCTACGGCAGCGGCTATGGTAACGGCGGGGCAGGGGGTGCTAGGAATCCCCGGGTAAGATCCGGCTGCCAACAACGACGACTCGACCTGGCAACATATAACACGCGCACACTGAGGCTCGACGCGAAGCTCATAGAGTTGGAAGAGGTAATTAGTAAGTTACATTGGGATATCATTGGGTTATCTGAAGTCCGAAGAGAGGGGGAGGACTCGATAATCCTGCAATCCGGTAACTTACTATACCACCGGGAGGGCGACCAACAGTCCCTAGGTGGTGTCGGGTTCATCGTCCACAAATCCCTTGTCAACAACGTGATTACTATCGGAAGTGTTTCGAGCAGGGTAGCGTACCTGATACTCAGAATATCGAAACGATATTCGCTGAATGTCATTCAGGTCTACGCTCCGACCTCAAAGCACGACGATGTCGAAGTGGAGGCTATGTACGAGGAGATCTCTAAAGCCATGCATAGCTATAAAACCCACTACACGGTTGTGATGGGGGATTTTAATGCAAAGTTGGGGCAACGTTGCGGTGATGAGTTGAGAGTGGGGCAATTTGGATTTGGGCAACGGAACAACAGTGGCCAGATGCTGGCAGACTTCATGGAGAGGGAGAACCTCTTTATGATGAACTCCTTCTTCAAGAAGCCGCAAATGGACCTGGATCAGTCCGGACGGTAGAGTCAAAAACGAGATCGATTTTATCATGTCGACGAAGAAGCATATATTCAATGATGTCACTGTGATCAACGCTGTTAAGACAGGAAGCGATCACCGCATGGTCAGAGGCACATTGAATATCGACCTAAAGCTTGAGAGAGCGCGACTGATAAAATCCACGCTCCGACCAATACCGGCTCAAATTCAAAACCCCGAGTGCTTTCAGCTCGAGCTTCAAAACCGCTTCGAAGCCCTTGAGAACAGCATCGATGTGGTGAACATGGTGGTGGATACTGTCCGTACGGTAGGGTCCAAGCACTTTAAAACCCGCCGTCCCAAATCAAAGAAACTCTCCAGTCAGACTCTCCTACTCATGGATCAGAGAAACGAAATGAGGCTACAGAACTCAGCGGATGCCCATCGTTATCGGCAACTCAATAGACAGATATCTAAGTCTTTGACGAGCGACCTTCACCAATTTAATACCCAGCGTATTAAAGAGGCAATTGAGCGGAGTAAAGGCTCCAAAGTGTTCGCCAGAGATCTGTCTATTGGGCAAAGCCAATTGACGAGGCTGAAAACTGAGGCAGGTAGCATCATTTCGTCAACACCTGAAATCCTGAGGGAGATTGAGAGTTTCTATGGACAGTTATATTCCACGCAAACACCTGTTGAAAGCAAGGCTAAAGATCCTAGAGCCAAGCTTACCCGACACTATACCGAAGATATCCCGGACGTCAGCCTGTACGAGATTAGGATGGCTCTCAAGCAGCTTAAAAACAACAAGGCGGCGGGTGGTGACGGAATCACAACCGAGCTCCTGAGAGCGGGCGGTAAGCCGATACTTAAGGTCCTCCAGACGCTCTTCAGTTCTGTCATCCTCGAGGGAAAAACGCCAAAGGCATGGGGCAGAGGCGATGTGATGCTGTTCTTCAAGAAGGGTGACAAAACTCTCTTGAAGAACTACAGAGCCATCTCGCTTCTGAGCCATATCTATAAGCTGTTTTCGAGAGTCATTACGAATCGTCTCGCTCGCAGGTTTGACGACTTCCAACCTCCCGAACAAGCGGGGTTCCGAAAAGGCTATAGTACCGTAGACCACATTCATACGCTGCGGCAAGTTATACAGAAGACCGAAGAGTATAACTTGCCACTTTACTTAGCGTTCGTGGACTACGAGAAAGCCTTTGATTCGATTGAGACCTGGGCAGTACTGCAGTCTCTCCAAAGGTGCCAAATAGACTACAGGTACATTGAGGTGCTAAGGTACTTACCAGAACGCCACCATGTCGGTCCGATTACAGAACCAGAGCTCTAATCCGATCCAACTACAGCGAGGCGTGAGACAAGGAGACGTTATTTCTCCGAAACTGTTCACGGCTGCGTTGGAGGATATTTTCAAGCTTCTGGACTGGAAAGGACGCGGCATCAACATCAATGGCGAGTACCTAACACACCTGCGATTTGCCGATGATGTAGTTCTTATGGCTGAGACCTTGGAAGACCTGAACATAATACTCGAAGATCTCGGTAATGCTTCTCAAAGAGTGGGTCTTAAGATGAACCTGGACAAAACAAAAATCATGTTGAATGCCCATATTGCACCCGCTCCAGTTAACGTTGGGAACATTACACTCGAAGTTGTTGACCACTATGTTTACCTGGGACAGACAGTCCAGCTAGGTAAGTCCAACTTCGAGAAAGAGACCTCTCGTCGAATCCAGCTCGGATGGGCAGCGTTCGGGAAGCTCCGGCATATATTTGCGTCCGAAATACCTCAGTGTCTCAAGACAAAAGTCTTTGACCAGTGTGTGTTGCCAGTAATGACCTATGGGAGTGAGACGTGGTCCCTTACTATGGGTCTCATAAGAAGGCTCAAGATCACCCAGCGAGCAATGGAGAGAGCGATGCTTGGTATTTCCCTGCTCGATCGAATCAGAAATGATGAGATCCGCATGAGAACAAAAACAACCGACATCGCTCGAAGGATTGCATCGCTGAAGTGGCAGTGGGCGGGACACATAGCGCGGAGAACCGATGGCCGTTAGGGCGGAAAGGTTCTCGAATGGCGACCGCGTACCGGACGACGTTCCGTGGGCAGGCCCTCTACAAGGTGGACCGACGATCTGGTCAAGGTCGCGGGAAGCCGCTGGATGCGGACAGCGCAGGACCGATCGTTGTGGAGATCCTTGGGGGAGGCCTATGCCCAGCAGTGGGCGTCGTTTGGCTGAAATGATGATGATGATTATTATTATTATATTTTATCTCCCAAAGTTAATTATATTCATAAAATTTTGACCTCTTTTCTGACATATAAACTCTTTGCTAAGATTTAAAAAAGTACCGTTCGTTTCAGACGGAGCATCTTGATAAACCGTGCGTTTTACCTTACTAAAGAAAAACTCGTGCGTTTTACATTACAATAACGCACCAGTACGTAATGAGATACAATACGATATTGAAATTGGTGGATGGGGGAAATGGGTGACTCTAAGAGCAAATATGTTAAAAACATTCTTTACATTTGGTAGAGCATTCGGATGTTTATCTAATAGGCATCAACCTTTTTCTAATTTTTGTCATCTGTAAAACGACTGACAATTCCAAAATAGCATGCAAAAAATTAAAAATTTTAAAAACCCCCGACACAAAAAATAAACTCCAAAAACTAACAAATAATATTTTAAATTCACATGCATAAGGTAAGTTCAAATATTTTTATTTTCCAACCGTCGCGTCGCGTCAGGGGACCGCTCAAGTTTATGAAGTATTTTTCCAACAACAGCTAATTAATTATTACGAATTACATGGCGACCCGAACGGGCAGACACGTGAGGGCACACTACGTTGACGGTTGTGTCGATTTTTCGGAGTAAATTCTTTTCTTGCAATCTGCGACTACACCTGTTTTTCTGACTTAGCGGTCCCCCGACGCCACGCGACGCTTGGAAAATAAAAATATTTGAACTTACCTTATGCATGTGAATTTAAAATATTATTTGTTAGTTTTTGGAGTTTATTTTTTGTGTCGGGGGTTTTTAAAATTTTTAATTTTACTTTTATTTTATCCTTTTTAAAATAGGTAAAATATTAGGAAGCCTAATTGAACCCATTTAATTACCCACCTTCGAAATCTGAACCTTACTCTAATATGTCATATTTAAAGTCATGCTTACCTTACCATATACTTTCATTATAATTGAAGTAACACAGTAGCAAATTTCAAATCATTTTGGACATATGAAAGGTAGTCGGATCCCCTCATCAACTATTAAAGACCTGATGATCTTCAAACGGCTGATCAGGTCATGGTTACCTTACCATATACTTTCAATATCATTGAAGTAACACGGTACCAAATTTCGAATTGATCGGGCATAAGGAAGTTAGTCATATCCCCCCATCAACTAGAAAAGACCTGATGATCTTCAAACGGCTGAACAGATTTTCATGAAACATGGCTAAGAACACTCGGGATAAAATTATCTATGACACAAAAAAAACTAAACGAAAATCGGTCCATCCGTTTGGGAGCTACGATACCACAGACAGATACACAGATACACAGATACACTGATACACAGATACACAGATACACAGATACACAGATACACAGACACGTTAAACTTATAACACCCCTCTTTTTTCGTCGGGGGTTAAAAAACAGCATGATTTACTGCGCAATGTTTTTCCGGATAACCATAAAATTGAAAAATAATGCAAATCAGGATGCCTGCCTACTTTCCATAGTCCGACCGAACACGAAGTGTCGTGAAAAACGACTTACGATGCGATGTTTTAAAGATGAAATTGGTGCATCATTTTTCAATTGACTTGAAAAAAATAGAATTAGTTTGAAACTTTGAACAGGTCTTAATTAAATAGACATTTCACTCTTCTTGCTTTTTGCGACAGATAGTTTTTTTATATTGCCCGTCAAGATGACCTCACTCAACCCGATGGAAAGCGGTCGTGAGGTCCAGCTATGAGGCTGACAAGACAAATAAAAAAGCTCTGCAAAGCCTAAATCAACAAATATCTATTTCCAGTTTATCGCCAGGACTGTACTATGCTTCATTTGACTATGCTGAGTATAGCATGTTGAATAAAATTATGCCAATCAAATTATGAATGTTATGAACTGTTCAATATTTTTTATCCTAATAAGAATTTGCTTTTTGATGTATGCCAATTAGAATTGTTAGGTCATAATATCAAGATTTACAGACAGGGTGACAGGGAAAACAGACCTATTTCTTAAAAAGGGTGACAGTAGACGTTTTTTGCATGTAATTAACCTCCTTTACGAATTCCGCACTAATGCATCCATCCTTGCATTACACTGGTACTGCGGTTCCGACAGAAATGGCGACCTGCGCGAGCGCTTCAAATACTGCTAATAGCGAAACTCGATCGAACGTCACTTGTTCCAAACGGGACTTGCGTGCGAACAATCCGACCGTGTCACGCGCTGGCGAGGAGTTTAATGTGAGAAGTGATCAAGTGGTAGTGAACTCTGAATGGCAGGTAGTATGTAATAATGAATCTGCGAAAAAGCGATATAAGCTAATTGGTCAGAAAGGCTGCGCTGCTACTGCGCCTGAAGGTAAATTTAGAGCGGCCGATGTGAAAGTTCCCCTTCTGATTTCTAATGTTAGCAAAGAAGCTAGTGTTAATGACATTATTGGCTATATTAAAGAAAAGACGGATGAGAGTGTTTTTTTAAAAATGATAAATATGAGAAAAACAAAGTCATATAATTCCTTTAAGCTATATGTTTCAAAAAATAAACTAGATTTATTCTTGAAAGATGATTTCTGGCCTAGTGGCATAACATTTAGGCGTTTTGTTCACTTTTTGTATGGAACAAAAAATATAAATAGTTATAGTTGTTTTACTTGCCTTTTTATGAGTTTACATAATCAATACTTTACCTTAACAACTTTTAATTGTTTTATTGTTAAAAGATAATTAAAAGACGTACAGAATATTTGTAAGGCGTCGGATGTAGTTGCACTCCAGGAGCTATGTTTGCTCCCCTGTGATTTGCCTTTCCTAGGAACCATATCAAGTGACTTTCAATATCATGGTAAGTCAGCTGTTGATGTATCGACAGGTTTACTGAAGGGTAGACCACATGGAGGGGTGGCCATTCTCTGGAGAAAAGGCATTTTTGATTGCGTAAGTGTGATAAACTGTAGTAGTACCCGTCTGGTAGCTATCAGGGCTAGTATTGGGGGGCGATCTATTATTGTTTTTTCAGTATACATGCCCACAGATTCATTAGAACATCTACCAATCTTTGCTGAGGTGTGTGGGGAAATAAGCGCAATTGTAGAAGGTGAAAATATTGAGAGCTTGTACATTCTAGGAGACTTTAATGCTCATCCTAATACATTGTTCCACCGAGAATTGATAAGCTTTTGCTCTGAGCAGAGTTGGATCTGTGCTGACTCGGAGAAACTAGGTTTGAATTCTGACACATACACGTTTGTAAGTGCGGCCCATGGCAGCAGGCGGTGGTTAGACCACTGCGGTGTTTCAAATTCAGCCTGGCAATCACTTATCGAAGTGGAGGTAATGGAGGATGTTTTTGTTTCTGATCATTTGCCTTTATTTGTTAAATGCGATATTAATGTTGTTCGACAGAAATTGGTGACGCGCGACTTGCACATTAGCTCAGTGATATGGGGCGAAAGAGATGAATCTCAAATAGCTAAGTACCGAGAACACTGTCACACGATGTTACGCGACATTGAGTTTCCCTCTGAGTTCATGCTTTGCAGTCGTGGGTTGTGCGATTCGGAAGAGCATAAGCAGGTGCTGAATAGGCTTTATGACAACATTGTGTGTGCCCTACAGGACGCTGCTACTAGGACAAATAAGCGACCTTGTAATAAGAGAAATAAACATAAGCACCTTTGCGGGTGGAATTAACATGTCCGTGAGGCTCATAGGGTGGCCAGGCTTAAATTCAAAATGTGGCTTCTTTACAATCGTCCTTCCTCAGGAATAATCCATAGTGAAATGAATGAGTCCAGAAAGGTTTTTAAAAGTCGTTTGAAATGGTGTCAACGTAACCAAGACCAACTAAGAATGGACGTTTTAGCAAAACACCGATCCGCGAAGAATTTTAAAGACTTTTGGAAGGCTACTAGGAAGTACGACGTTAGGCCTGGCCTCCCAGTGAGTGTCGATGGGGTGAATGAGCCAGCCCAGATCGCCAATGCCTTTATGCGCCACTTTAAAATTAGCTCTCCACTGGGACCTTCAGTCTCCACCAAGAGCACTGAGTCAGCATGTCGGGGAGAGGCTTCGCCGTTACGTGTCACGGCAAAGCAAATACGAGAGGCCCTCAAAAACATGAGCGGTGGTAAATCTCCCGGTCATGACGGCATTAGTGTGGAGCATTTGCGATGTGCCGGAGCTCACCTGCCGAGAGTGCTGGCCCTGTTCTTCTCAATGTGCATAAGTCATTGTTACCTACTACACGAGCTAATGAAAACCATCGTCGTGCCCATTGTTAAGGATAGGACCGGGGACATATCGGATAGTAAGAATTATCATCCGATTTCTCTTGCAACAACATGTGCATAACTCTATACTGCATAAATACTCGAATATACATGATGCACAGTTCGGGTTTCGACCCGGACTCTCAACTGAAAGCGCTATTGTAAGCCTTAAGCACACTGTCCAATACTATACTGATCGCGGGACGCCGGTATACGCCTGCTTTTTGGACCTCTCCAAGGCCTTCGACCTGGTCTCATATGATGTGCTTTGGGGGAAGCTGGGGAGCAGGGGTGTTCCGGAAGAGGTGCAAAATACACTCAGGTTTTGGTATGCTAACCAAACAAACAATGTAAAGTGGAGCGATTCCTTGTCGGATGCGTATGTGTTGGAGTGCAGAGTGAGGCAAGGGGGGTTATCCTCACCGCAACTCTTCAACATGTACGTAAACGATCTCATCGTTGAGCTGAGCAGCATGCGTGTTGGTTGTCGGATGGATGGTGTTAGCATGAATAACCTAAGCTACGCAGACGACATGGTGCTGCTCAGCCCCACGGTGGGGGGCCTCAATGAAATGCTGAAGGTTTGCGAGTCGTATGCTGCAAATCATGGGTTAACATACAATGTTAAAAAAACAAAATATATGGTCTTTGAGACCGCTGGTAAATGCCCCGATAACAAAACTAATATCACCCTTAATGGCTTGAACATAACACGTGTAACGAAATTTAAATATCTAGGGCATATCATCTCCAGCGACCTCAAGGATGATAATGATATCGAAAGGGAGAGGAGGGTTCTAGCGGTTAGAGGAAATATGTTGGCTCGCAGATTCTCTCGCTGTACAGAAGACGTAAAAGTCAAGCTTTTTAAAGCATACTGTCAAAGCTTGTACACGGGAAATCTGTGGGTCAATCACACTAAAAAATCACTGGAAGCCCTGCGAATCCAGTACAACAATGTCTTTAGGATGATGTTGGGACTGCCTCGTTTCAGCAGTGCATCAGGGATGTTTGCTGAATATCAAACTGACGGTTTCGAAGCCGTCATTCGCAAAAAAACGAGCTCCCTGATAGCTAGAGTGAGAAGCAGTCCTAATAGCATCCTGAAGGCATTGGCAGATCGGTGTACATCGCCGCTCTGGTGGTGCTTTGTGCGGAGAGTGACCAACACGGGAACTTACCCTTTCACGTGATGGTCACTTGAATTTTATTGTATTTATTTTCTAAAATGCCTATCTTGTTACTAACCATAGATCTAAGACACTGGACTAACAAAATATGGATGTAATTTATCTGAAATAAAGAGTATTATTATTATATTGAAATTTATAAATCTCCACTTGAGGAAGTGGGTGGGAAAAATGTTATGCGGGCCTTAGCCAAGCATAACAGTCCCATAAGAGGATGTGTCAGATGACAGAAATTTGCTGGTGATTCTGCACGTATTCAGAATAACTGCCTTATTATTATTATTATTATTACACATCAAACAGCGCCTAGCAGCCCAAGTACAATCTCGCATCCTTAAGTTCTTCGGACACGTCTCCAGGGGAACATGGACTCGATCGAACGCCTATTATGAATTAATTATGATAGTGAGAAGTAAGATGGTGAAGTATGTAAGTTATAATGATCTTTAGACATCAATTTAGTTTTGTTTATTTTACTTATTTTCAAACGATCACAAAAACGACCCACAAAGGTAGAACCGGGTCACAAATCAGAAAACTTATCAATAGATCATATTCATCTATGGTTATTGATCCAAGTAGTGTATCTAGAAATACGAACATTTACTCCAGGGAGGAATGGGTCGCCACAGCTTGAAGGACCAAACGAACAAACTCCGACGACGACACCGTTGTGGTATAGGGGACCACCAGAGTCTTGACTACATTGGCCTCGGCCTCCGACGTCGAGCACGCCCGAGCACAGCATGTTGTCTGTGATTGTCATTCCCCAGGAGCCGTAGCGTTGTCTGCACACATACTGGTTCACGGAGTATATGTTGACATGACGCAACACTTCAGAGGAAGGACCACCCTATAACAAAAACCGTGTTTTTAATAAATTACTGATATGCCATGAGTGACCGATAGGTAAAAGGTGCAGCAATGGTGTCCATGGAAGATAAAACTTATTTTATTATTTCATTTTTAAAGTTTACTTACAGGCATAATTAATCCCCAACCAGCTGCCCAAACAACTGCATTATTGGGAACGTTGTATGTGGGACCAGCTATCAAGGCGGCACGGATAGCTTGGGTGAACAGAATCTCTGTTTGAGTTCGGACGATAGAGATATCGTTGTCTAAAGTCCAAGTATTGTACTGCGGGTGATTGAAGATGAGAGCAATGTTGTGGACCACACCACCGTAATTGCCGTAGGTAGATCCAATACGGCTACGCAACGCGTTTGGAGGACGTCCACTTTAAAAAGAAATTTAAAAAATTGCCAGAAAAAATACATAGACAAGTAAGTAATATTGATCGATATCAAAGTATGATTATTCATAGTAAGAAGAAGTTGTATCCAGACAACATTAAGGAAGGTCTATTTTTCGGTTATTATGATGAATGTTCTTAAGAAACTTACTAAGTGCAATGTGCGGCTGTGATGACAGACCGATTGTTGAGAATAATTCCACCGCAGTTTTGGCGGTAGCCAGCTGCTCCAAACGGGACAAGTATGGCTGCCATCTCAGGGTAATTATAAATCGTTGTCGTCGTCCCACCAACAATCCTTGGAGAGTTTCTTGGGATGGCTGGAAAAAATTGACATCACTTATAACTAAAATACTCAGATAATATTATGGCATAAATGATGGTATGGTGATTTCCCATACCTACATCTTAAATGAAATATATTATTAACCGGATCATGGAGATAGCAGAAAAACAGCGGTTATATAAACGAATAATGACAAAAAGATAAAAATTAAAGCAAATGTACCTGAGGCAGCAGCCACTAACCCCAATAAAAAAATCATCAGAACACGCATTTTGTTGGCAATCAAAAGTTTGTGACTATCGCAAATGAACTTCTGTTATTTATACAACATAATTATCGCTATCAGAAATGCAGATAAGATTCCATCATTAAGGGGTTGCGTACGAGCGTCCGAATCAAATTAACGTTTGCATCGATGGGAAAGACACGTCATGAAGATCATTTTGTGATGTTTACTAAGTATTCTTTTATTTACGTCTATTGATATTTAGTTTTCTTTTTTTAAACCTAATAAACTGGTTAACAGTGCTTTTACAAGCTTAATTTAATTTCTTTTTCATACGTAAGTTAATGTTTAGAGAGAAACCATATATTCTTACACTAGATTGTGCTTTGGATTTCGGAATTCAGGGCTTCAATTCGTTTATCAAAGTTATTTGTTGTTACTTTAAGGTTTTCCACATCAGATTTTAGGGTTTTTTGCTCCTGGACGATGTTATCGATAGTTTTGCTAAAACTGTGCACCTTGTAATTAAAGAGTTATAGCAACATCCTCACAGAGTTTGTTAGTGGTATCTTTTTGTGACATACTAGTTTCAGTTAAAAGAGCTATCACATCAGCTATTTGCCTTGATGCTAGATCTGATAGTTCGCTTTTGATTGTCGTAGTGTCATTATCATGTTTGCGCTTATTGCGCATGGTTATTTTCATATGCCTATATCATCCTCAAGCGACGCACCCGATATACTTGTTTGAGATTCACCAAGTTGATTATCAATGCCATATCTAGAAGGCGCGTTTGGAGTGCTCATTATAGATCCTTGTTACGCACGCTTACTTGTTCCGAGTGTCGATCAGTCGCTTAGTGCAAGCGAGTCAAAAAATAAGAGGACGTCTAGTTTACTCACAGGGGTGAAGAGTGGTTTCCTCGTCGATGTTAGGTGCCGTCAGCTTAGCTCGATGAATAGTGGGCGTAAACGACACACAATAGTTTCGTTTAAAATGAAATCTTCCCAGACAGCTAATATAAAAATTGTAATTCTTATGAGAAATAAAGATCTTTAACCGTAACCGTATTTAACCGTGCCTAAAAAAGGGGACCTTAGCCAGTGCTGTAATTGGAGAGGTACCACTTTGCTCTCGATACCATCAAAGGTTTTCTGTAAGATTATCTTGGAAAGGTTGTTCGAGGCCATTGAACCTCCTCTTCCCAAGGAACAGGCTGGCTTCCGCCCGAACCGCTCGTGCACCCACCAGATAAATACTTTGCGTATCATCCTGGAACAGGCATCAGAGTGGCAAAGGGAGGTTTACCTAATCGTTGGCGATTTCGAAAAATCCCTTGGTATGCTGAAGTGGACAAGCATTTGGACTCGGCTATCCGACGTCGGTGTCCCGCCGCAGACCATCGACCTACTGAGAGGTATCTACAGGAAATATTCCTCTAGGGTTACTCACGACGGCCTCATTTCCGAAGATATCGAGGTACATGCGCGCGTCCGCCAAGGCTGCTTGATCTCGCCTCTCCTCTTCCTGGTTGTCTACCACGGGATTATGCATCGCGCCTACGACAACAAGCAACGTGGGATAGAATGTGGGGATAACCGGTGTCTTAGACTGGATTTGGACTTGGATTATGCTGATGATCTCTGCCTGATGAGCCATAGGTACCGCGAAATGCAGTTCAAATTGGACGATCTGCGTGAGAAGGCAGGCAAAACGGGGCTTAAAATTAATTGCCGGAACAGCTAAGAAATGCGACCTGGAGGGAAGAATCCCACACCGCTGCGGATTGGTGCAAAGGATGTGGAACTCGTCCACAACTTCACCTACCTCGGGAGCGTCGTGTCAGAAACTGGGGGTACCGAAGACGACATCGCTTTGCGCATTGCCAAGGCCCGAGCTGCCTTAGACAACTTCGACCCGTGTGGCAGTCACGGAAACTGACCCGAAGGATCAAGATCAAGATATTCGGGTACAATGTCAAATCCGTACGTATGGGTGCGAAACGTGGATGGTCACCAAAGCCATCTGCAAAGACTTCAAGTGTTTGTCCACCGCTGCCTTCGCCGAATTCTCGGTGTTTACTGGCCCTAGAAAATCTCCAACGAACAGCTGTTGGAACGTTGCCGCGAAACCCTGATCGACCAGCTGATCAAACGACGCAAGTGGAACTGGATTGGCCACACCCTCCGAAGTGATCCCGATCACATGCTCAAGCAGGCTCTGGATTGGAATCCCCAAGGAAAACCCAAACGTGGCCGCCCCAAACAAACCTGGCGGCGTACAGTAGCGAAAGAGGCGAAGAGGATCGGCAAGACTTGGAGTGAAGGCAAACGCGAAGCTCAAGACCGACGAACGAGATGGTGAAATACTGGTGACGCCCTCTGCTCCATCTCGGGGACATAGGACTTTAAGTCAAGTCAAGTCATGCTTTGGATTGTTTGCTGAATAAAATTATGCGAATCGAATTATGGATGTTAGCAACTACGAGTATGTATGTTTAATGAGCTGAGCAATAATGTGTTTTTTTTTATTTTCATGCCCGAAGAGGTATGGCAATTGTAATGTTCAGGTCAACATTTCAACATCAGCTAAGCGGTGCGAACTGGCACGTTTTATCAGTTTTAAATATTAATAACTTTGGTAGGTTTGGTTTAAAAAAATTGGTACGGTATAATGTTTTTTTATTAGAATCTTTATTTTATGGCGAATTTAAGAGTGATGTATAATGATCTTTAGGGGTCTCCTTCGTTTTAATCAAAAAAAAAATTACCAAATGATCACTTCCCAAACAATTTTTCGCAAAATTTCATTTCCCAAATTATCATTTAGCAAATAAATTTTTCGCAAATTATTGTAAACCAAACCTAATGTTTGCCAAATGAACGTTTGACCAATAGCTCGTTTACCAAATAATATTTTTACCAATTTTCATTTGATCAAATGTTTCAGTTGCCAAAATATATTTTACGCAAAATGTTATTTGCCAAATTTAACGTATCTTTTGCCTCTTCTCCGGCGCTGCGGGAAGTGCAGCCCTTTCGCCCTTGCGTATTAAATCGCACTCACCCACGCTCGCTTGCGCAGCTTCGGCTTGCTGCAGCCTCAGCCGCTTCGGCTCGCCCGGGTGCCTGAGATTCACTACAGCGGGCGAGGGCTGCTCTCCCTCCGCGCCTCCGGCTCTTGATATACACTCTAGTGTAGGGCAGACTAGTATCACGGCGAAGGACCACGGCCAGTTCGGTTTAACATACTATTTTTATACATAGCCGACATTTAGATACTTTATAAAATTTGTAAATAAATGAAATAAAATTGATTAATGTCTATTGCTAAAAACTTAAAATTGTAAGTTAATATTTTGTTTTGATTAAATGATTTACAACATTAAAATGAAAGTGCATTTTTGTTATATAATTCCCAAAAACATTTTCTCTGTATATTTTTTGTCATAACAAATCATTTGACTAAATGTCTATTGTCTGAAGATTGTTTGCCGTAATAAATCATTTGGCAAAAGACCAATTGTCCAAATGACATTATCCATACTGATAATCTGCCAAGTAAAAATATGTCCAAATGAAAATTTGCGTACTAAAATCATTCGAAATGTTGCATTGTCATATTAAAAGGTTGCTAAAATTTGTTTGGGTAATGAAATTTTGGCAAATTTCTTTTGGCAAAACGGCAGGATCCCGATCTTTAGACATCAGTACATATAATTATATTTATTTTACTAATTTGAAAATATCACAAAAATTGCCCCTAAAATACCTCCTGTAGAACCGTACCTAGTAGGTTGTAGATTACATTTCAGAAGATATAAAGATAGTAGATCAAAATCAGATTATGTTATCCCGGTTTTCAAGTAGGGTAACAGACAATCATTTGTGACTACCGACCTATCTCGAAACTATGTTCGATTGTTAAAATTTTCAAAAAAAATATTTATGATTCTATTTTTCCTTTCTTGCGACCAATTATCGTTGAAATGTCGTCAGTAAAAGATCAACAGAGTCAAATTTGTGTGAGTTTACTCAGCGCGTTGCTTTTGCTATGGATGCAGGTTTTCAGGTTGATGTTCTGTTCACGATTATTTTAAGGCGTTTGACAAAATCTCGCACGCTCTCATAATTCTAAAGCTGGATATAATTGGCATTCACGGTGATTTATATATGTCTGTATACTGTGTATTTATATATCTATATTATTATAGTAATTATGTCTATTATTTAGTAATATCTTGTTTTAAATTTGACGATTTGAAAGAACTTACTGTGAAAGTCTATTTGAATAAAGTTATTTGAGTTTGAGTAATAATGCATATTCTAGCCTCAAGTGAGCAGAAGGACATTTTATATAAGTACATCTTATGCCAATTGCAGGGCAAGGCAGAGACCGCATGTTCCATAAAAGAATTCGAATCGTGGAACCAATTAAAAACTTTTTTAAAACACAATTCAGTAAGCGCAAGCATTATGCTCACCTGCTTATGGACTTCCAAGTAAGCAGGCAGGGTCAATCAGAAAATGTATAGCAGTTTTCTCTCAGAGATGAAACCAGTTTTTCTCAGCTTCGGACCGAAGTATCACTTTCAACCACGAAACAAAAGGAACTAGCTGGTCGTACGGCGGCCATGGCCGACCTCGCCCTTCATCAATTTGTAATGGGGCTTCACTTCAGGATATCAAACATTGTGCGGTGCCAGGCACCTAAAACATTTTTTATTTATTTATTTAACCAATTACACTATCTTACAGGATAACACAACCTTATGCGATAGAATAGTAAAAAACAGTAGAACGCATTTTACAAATTACATAAAATAAACATTGTTAGCCTCGTGAACTCACTCAGAGCACACGAAAATAAGTCAATTTGCTCCGAAACCATGTTGAGTGTGAACAACGTGCGCGTCAAAGGAGCCCTGGCGAGTAGGCTGGACCGACTTCGCGGCACTACGAACAGTCGCTAACGCCGCCTTCGCCCCACGTAGTCGCTAGAACGCAGACCAACTCCACAGGTCGTCGGTAAACTGTGTCAGGTGACTTTGCATGATCTAGCTGGATTGGGTCAGGAGGTGGAGATATTCTACCTGAGTGAAACATTCCTAAAACCGGGCGATGAAAATATATTCATATTAAAGACTTCTACGTCGCAGATTTCTACTCCAGAGCTGAGATATAAGGCATGGAAAAATGAATTGACAATTGATAATGTTTTTGAGAGCTGTGGCATTGTAATACCACACTTAAAATGCATCATAGTATGCATCTACCGCACTCCCACTTCTAATCCTTACATGTTTCTTAACCGTCTTAAACATCTTCTATCAAAACTCTAAACAGTAGAAATACGAAAATCGTAATTGCGGGCGATTTTAACAAAAACCTGTTGAAAGTGTTGAACCGGATTTCAGAATGGGGTGCATGCAATCTTGTCGAGTACAATGCCAAGAAAACGCAGGCGTGTGCATTCACAGCAAAGGCGTCGCCGTTCTTTTCCCATCCCACTCTTCAGAGCACCCCGCTACCGATTAAGGATAGCCTAAACATCCTTGGCATGGATGTTCGTAGCAACCTAAAAAAGCGGGACTACATTGAGAGCGTCATAAAAAAAAAGTCATTGTCGAATAGAATACATAGGAATTAAGATATATATTAATCCCTCTTCGAGACCATTACAAGAGGTGTGTTGTCGGACGCATATTTATATTTATTTTATATTTATATTTATTTATTCGTATTAAGTTGGGGAAAAAGTCTTTTCGCATATGGTATGTATGAACTTGTAATAAAATCTATTTGGCTATACTATTTGTATCTGGCTGGTTTTGGTATCTTTAAAAGTTTAAATTTTAAAGAAGATAATTCCAAAATCAAATTAGGAAAATGTGTGATTTCATTTGTTTTTCTTACTGTCAAGATGAGTGAATCTAAAGAAGAAATTCGATACATTTTAAAATTTTACTACAAAAAAGGTAAAAATGCATCGTAAGCCGCGAAATTAATTTGCGATATTTATGGGCCTAGTGCAGTGTCTGTAAGAGTAGCACAAAATTGCTGTAAGCGTTTTCAATACGGAAATTTTGATGTCAAAGATGCATGTCGCTCTAGTCGCCCTATTGCGCCCTATTGCATTTTTGAAAAAAGTGGAGCAAGATCGGCACATCAGTAGTTACGACGTAGCCGAAGAACTGGGAATTGATCACAAAACAGTTTTGGCGCATTTGAAAAAAAACTGGTTACACAAAAAAGCTCGATACGTGGGTACCTCACGAGCTCACTGAAAGAAACCTAATACACCGTGTACTCATTTGTGATTCTTTATTACGACGTAATGAAAGCGAAGCTGATAACTTATGATGAAAAGTGGACCACGTACGACAAGAACGTGCTAAAAAGGTCGTGGTCAAAGGCCGGTGTGTCGCCAGACTGTGGCGAAACCCGGGTTAACTTGCAACAAGGTGATGCTGTGTGTGTGGTGGGATTGGAAGGGCATTATTCATTATGAGCTGTTACCACCAGGCAGGATCATCGATTCTGAACTCTACTGCGAACAACTAATGAGATTAAAGAGAGAAAGCGGCCGGAATTAATCAACATAAAGGGTGTGGTTTTTCATCATGATAACGACCTCACACATCTTTAGCCACTTAGCAAAAATTAAGAGAGTTTGGCTGGGAGGTGTTAATGCATCCGCCGCATAGTCCTGATCTTGCACCTTCAGATTTCCACCTGTTTCGGTCTCCTCAGAATTCTTCAGGCAGTGTCAGTCTAACATCACGAGAGAACTGCCGAACCACTTGTCGCGGTATTATGATCAGATGCCTCAAAATTCCTATAGCAATGGGATCATGTCCCTACTACAAGATGGCAAAAAGTAATCGAACAAAATGGCGCCTACATACTTTAGTTAAATGTAAATAAACTATATTAAAAAAAAATGAATTTTCTTAATAAAAAATGCGTAGACTTTTTCCCCAACCTATTTTATCAAAAAACTAATATGACTCACATGCTCGCTCTGTTCAGTATAAAATTGGTGATTACGTCTATTTAAAAAATCATCTTCGGCTACGTAAAGCCCTCTCACCATTGTGGAAAGGCCCTTATAAAGTCGTTAAAATACACGGAAATAATACATTTTTACTGCTTATTAATCGCCAACATGTGCGGCATCATTATGATCAAGTAAAACTTGCAGAAGTTCAAGAAGAACCTGCAAAATAAGTTAGTTTAGTTAGCTAGTAGTTGTAAGCATGCTGTTAAATTAAATAGGTTCAAATCAGTAATAACAGATTGATTTATGTACAAACCCAACCAAACAAGATTTCGATTGTTTGTATCAACGCAAAGCTTGAAGATAACATATCCGGTACGTACATTATCTCAATCCCAAGTAGTTGCACCGGCTTCTGCCGAAGCACCATCCTTTTACCTAAAAAGCGAACCCTCAATGTAACTTCGCCTATTAAAATACCGGACTTTAACCACCCCAACGACGCCTGCTGTAATATAATTAAGTTAAATAAGTATATAGAAAATGTATCCCCTATTGAACTACAAAACATAGACTTGGATAACCTAGAATCCCAAAGGAAAATCCTAATAAAAACCTTAACAAAATTAGACAGGATAATAAAGGAACCTCACATAGTTCAGTATGGGACCCATTACTATATTTTAGTTATTATAATTCGTTTGTTTATAATATTTTCGTTCTTATATAAGCTGATAATTGTGTTTTATAAATGTTTACTCGGCAGCAGCCTTTTACGTCCACGCAGGAACACCCAACCTTTGTTAATCCCTTCAGGATCAAAGGAAGATATAGAATTGTACGTACATGACCCTGATGAAGAATGTACACAGTTACCAACAATAAGGTCCTAGATCTGAGTGAGACTCTTCTGCTATTTTCCTTCCAGAAACTTCTATTCCATCCCAGAAGTTTCCTCTTAGAGGGGAAGGTGTTATACTCAGGATATGTAAGCCAAAGTGCTGAACATGCCTGTCAGCAGTTCCCATAGCCCCTCTGTTCGACCTTAGTACGCCCAGCGGATGCGTCAGTCTTTTCTCAACCTCCAATTGGGTACGGCTACCCAAGGGTCCCCAAATAAGTATTGTACTTACTATTTTATTCCCCAGTGTAATAATCTTTTTTAAAATAATCTTTTTTGGAACCCCATAACAAGCTAGAAGATCACACTTAAATACTTCTGATATCTTTTACTACTTCTAAATGAGACTTATTTTTTCAAAACTGAACAATAGATCTCAAGAAACATTTCTTTTAAATATTGAATGTAATAATATTGAAAATTGTGTCCTTAATATATAATTGATTCTGAAAAATAGTTGTTTTATTAAATATTGGGATATGTAAACAATTGCCTAATAAAATCGTCATAAAATAAAACAAGAAAAATCACAAATAAAGCTGAATAATAGTCTATTAAAAATGACAAACCCCTTATTTTAGTTAGTTCAGAAGCTTTGACACCTTCACAAATAAGGGGTAGTAAAGGACAGTGTATATGTTTTTATTTACCATTGTTTAACATTTTGAAGGACAAGTTGACGACGATTTCCCATATAACCTGAAAATTTTGTTGACTGGGCTTTACCACAATTAAGACATGCGCGGCGCTCTGACAGATAGCCCGCTTAGAACAACACGCCATTTTTGACACACGTACACAGAGACGTGAGTTTACAGGCGAAGTCAGTGAGTTTCAGTGTCGCGGTCAGTCGCACTGTCAAAAACATTGAGATATTATTTGTACGTCGTCAGATACTTATATTATAGTTCAATGTTTCGAAAATGTCAAAAATGTTTTCGCGCAGATATTATTTCCGTTGCAGTGTATTTGGCTGCATGAACACCACACGAAATTGTGATTATACGTCTTTTAAGTTACCAAATGATGTTGAAAGCTAAGTAAAACTCAGATAACGTTTGCAAGTTAGTAGTCCTACCATGTACGAGTATTATAAGTATATAGGTAGGTAAACCATTATGTTTCGTAACACATTCAAATTCAGTACAAATGGGCTTTTACTTTTTCCGTAACTTAGCTTATCATGCATTGGTAAAACACCAGTATGGTATGGTATTGGTATATTCTTTTATTGGCACGCGTGGCTGCTGCATCCGCGCCGCGCGCCGCGCCGCCGACAGGTGACAGGTGTGTTATCTACAGCCTACTAGTTACCGGTAATCTGGGGTGAAAAGCAACTGTGGGGTGTATAACAAATATATATCTAAAACAATCTTTTTAATCACGCTTGTTCATAAAACGTGCCTTTGCATTTAAAAAGCGAACTTCACTTTTTTAAAGTTGGCTATGCTTTTATTTGACAGTTGCCATTTTCGCGGTATTTTTGGTGTCAAAGTGAGACGAACAGTTGAAAGCAGATTTGGCGGTGAATAACTTTGCAATTACCTACGACAAAAATAACGGAATCAAACAGATTGTGCTTACTATGTGTAGTTCATTACCTTTTTAAAGAAAATCAGCTCACAGGTAACCGTTATTTCAATAATTATTTAGTTGTGGGTAATTTGTAATTTGATGTTAGATTTTCTATAAAAAACGGGGTAAATAACAACGACATGAGAGGTGTTTACCAACGACTGATGGGGTTATTTGCAACAGCAGAGGAATCTATTAACAACAGTATTAATGTTTTTAAAAGCTATACAAAAATGTCACGAAATACTTTATAGCTTAGGTTAGCATGCTATCTTTATCAAAGTTTTATTTTTCCATATTTGAACGTAATTATGCCTCGCCACTATAAGCCTGATCCGCGTGGAAAAAGACATATTTCCTACAAAAAAGAAGATATAGAAAGAGCCTTAGAAGACAAACGAATAAACAATATGTTTTACAGAGTAGCAGCAGCTAAACACAAAATAGAATACACTGTCCTATATAGGTATGCCACACAGGTTTCAATCAAAATTGCAAATAAATCATAATGACACTGAAACAGGATTCGTCGAAAAAATTGATGATGAAAAGGCAGGTCCCTCAAATTTGCTGATGTGTCGAGTTTGTCACTGTTTAAGAAACAAAAATGAGTCCCGGATACGACATTTCACCAACAAATCTGTCGGAGTTGTGCTGGTGACGTGTTGCCGATAGAATGTATATGCATGCGTTGTCTTCAAGCTGATAGTGACGACAGTGCTGAAGATGAAGACTATAAAACCACTAACCAGTGAAATCTGGCTAATATGGAGCTTATGATGAAGCAAGTTTATCGTAAGAATAATAATTTTGTAATTTGAACCTGAATCATACTTATTGATCTCGATTTGTGTTCCTTTTAAATTTTAATGTTGATTTATTGCGGTAACATTATATTATAATTAGAAATATTAGTTATGTTTATGTTATTTCAGCTGTTTAAAATTAAACATATAACAACTACAAATATTCTCTTTTGATTTCAAATGTGTTGTTTTTCACCCCATATACCGTTGTTAATGACGCCGTATGAGGTGTAATTCACAACAAGGAATATTTTAGCCAAAAAGTTCCTCCTGGGGTTAATGAAAACATTAAAGACGATCGTAACACATTAGTCTTTCTAACTTTAAAATTCAATCAAATTGACAAAAATATGAACTAGTCAATTACTAATAATGTTGTTATTCATCCCATTTTACGGACTTGATGTATTTTATTTTTGGCAGTATCTGTCAAATTGATAGGCGATCAGGCAACATGGTCAACGTGTGTCAAGATACGTGTCATTTTCCTCCAAATTTGCTAGATAATTCCTGTTGAAAGTGGGTAATGTCGTGGGTCGTAGATAAAAGGCAAAAAAAAAACATCTTTCGCTAAACGGAATACACAGATCGATAGAGAATTACATTTTCAGAAAAACTGTGTATATAACTCATTAGTTTTCCGCCCGCGGCTTCGCCCGCGTGAACTTCATTTTTAAGACAAATTGGATCATTTCAGACTTACGATACTTGTTATCCACAAGATGCTACGCACTTACCTACATCCTAAAAAGAACCCCTGTGCAAAATTTGAGACTCCTACCACTTGAAGTAACGAAGTTTCATACAAACAAACTATCAACCCCAAAAACAACCCCATAAAGGTAAATTTTTTGCAAATGTTTGAGTGTTTGAATGCCATAATTCTTATATCTAATCAACAACCTAAAATATAAGTTTTAAGCTTCTAGTTCTGAAAATATCAATACTTCCATACAACCTTTCATCCCCCTTTTCAACCCTTTATAACATTTTTTTTCAATTTAAAAGTAGCCCTTTTGAGAAAGGGCTACTACTGTGTGTGTGTGGGGGCTCAAGGCTATCTGTGTGCCAAATTTCAATTAAATCGATTCAGTAGTTTTGGCGTGAAAGCGAGACAGACACACAGACAGAGTTACTTTCGCATTTATAATATTATATATTTTAATATATTATAATCTAATATTATTTAGTATATAGTAGGAAAGTATGGATTTTCGCCTAAATGTCCTTGATGACCTTTGAGCCCAGAGCTGTCGATTCGGCTGATAATATTTACTGAGATACCCCAGAGATCAAAGGTTTTTTTTTAAAGTAATTAGGTAGTTCAAGCAATTTTAATATGTTAAGCGTATCTATGTGTTTAAATTTAAACATAGTATAACAACTAGATACATTTGTCTTTCAGCAACTGTTCTGCTCCAGTTGGTGAAGTTTAAGAAGGTTTGGTTCAAAAGAACTGGTATGGTATAAGCTTTTTAGAATCTTTATTTTATGGTTAAATTTGAAGTGAGGTTCAATAAACTTTAGACATGAGTATAACTATGATTATTTGACCAATTTGAAAAGATCACAAAAATTACCCATAAAAGGGTCTGTAGAACAGTAGTAATCGAGAGTAGATTACATTTCGGAAGATTTATAGATGAGTAGATCATAATATTCATCTATGATTATTGATCCAAGTAGTGTATCTAGAGATGCGAACGTTTACTCCTGGGAAGAATGGGTCGCCACAGTTTGGAGGACCAAACGAACAGACTCCGACGACGACACCGTTGTGGTAGAGGGGACCGCCAGAGTCCTGACTACATTGGTCTCGGCCTCCGATGTCGAGCACGCCCGAGCACAGCATGTTGTCTGTGATTGTCATTCCCCAGGAGCCGGCGCCGTACCGTTGTCTGCACACGTACTGATTTACGGAGTAAATGTTGACATGACGCAAAACTTCAGAGGAAGGACCACCCTATAACAAAAACCGTGTTTTTAGATTAAATTACTGATATATAGAATGAGTGACCAATAGGTGTAGCAATGGTGTCCATGGAAGATAAAACTAATTTTATCTTTTCATTTTTAAAGTTTACTTACAGGCCTAATTAATCCCCAACCAGTTGCCCAAACAACTGCATTATCGGGAACGTTGTATGTGGGACCAGCTATCAAGGCGGCACGGATAGCTTGGGTGAACAGAATCTCGGTGTGAGTTCGGACGATAGAGATATCGTTGTCTAAAGTCCAAGTATTGTACTGCGGGTGGTTGAAGATAAGAGCAATAGTGTGGACCACTCCGCCGCTGTTGGCGTAGGTAGACCCGATACGGCTACGAAACGTGTTTGTAGGGCGTCCACTGAAAAAAGAAATTAAAAAAATTGCCAGTAACAATACATAGAGAAGTACATGATATTGATTGATATCCAAGCATGATTGATTATTCATAGTAAAAAAAATTGGTATCCAGACAACATTAAAGAAGGTCTCTTTTTCGGAAATTATGATAAACTATTTTAAGAAACTTACTAAGTGCAATGTGCGGCTGTAATGACAGACCGATTGTTGAGAATAATTCCACCGCAGCTTTGACGGTAGCCAGCTGCTCCAAACGGGACAAGTATGGCTGCCATCTCAGGGTAATTATAAATCGTTGTCGTCGTCCCACCAACAATCCTTTGAGAGTTTCTTGGGATGGCTGGAAAAAATTGACATCACTCATCATAACTGAATAACTCGGATAATATTTTTGCATAATCGATAGTATTATGATTTCCCATATAAAATTTCCCATGAAAAAATTTAACCGTATTATGAAGATAGCAGAAAAACAGCGGTTATTTGTACAAATAATAACGAAAAGATAAAAACAAGCGCAAATGTACCTGAGGCAGCAGCCACTAACCCCAATAAAAAAATCATCAGACCACGCATTTTGTTGACAATTAAAAGTTTGTGGCTATCGCAAAGGAACTTCAGTTATTTATACAACATAATTATCGCTATCAGAAATGCAGATAAGATTCCAACATTAAGGGGTTGCGTGCGGGCGTCCGAACTAAATTAACGTTTGCATCAATGGGAAAATAAAGGCGCTTGCCTTTACATTGTGGTTAAAGAACATTTATTCTCATAAAGAAATACATGAACATTTCACTTACATGAGAACACATTTGTAGTACGAATTAAATAGTACGGCCGAAGAACAGATGAAGTTATTTTTTCTCATTTACACCAAACACAAGTAGGTACATTGATGAAACAAACGTTGGCTTACAACGTAAAATACACTAGATAAATTCGCCGGGTCTGTTAACGGCTTCGGTAGCTCATTTGTAAGAGCAGCCACCCGGATTGTGGAAGGTCGCGGGTTCGAATCCCGCCTGAGTCCTTAGGATCAGGTTGAATTTTTCTAGTTTCTATCTTTGTGTAGGAAATAGTGCATTATTAAATGTTAAATTTAAAAATCACAAATTATGGATTTTTCCAACTATGTTTTTATGAGCTAAGCATTAACATGCTTTTTTATTTTCATGCAATATGGCAATTGAACTTTTTAGGTCAACATTTCAACATCATATTTATTTATTTATTTATTTATTATTCAGCTGAGCGGAGCGAACTTTCATGCATTAATAGTTAAAAATATTAATAATCCTAATTTGTCACAAGCCCAGTTTGTGAATATCGCAAATAATCTACTGTTAATTATTTTTTTAAGACAATTATTGCTATTAGAAATGGAGATTAGATTCAAAGCATTCAAACCATTGCGTTTTTTTGCGTAGAGGTTGCGTTCGTCTGAACCAAAATACATAAGCTCCAAACCGGAGGAAAGTAGGGGAGAGTGGGTAGGATTCGTACACATTTTTTTGTAAGCCACATAAAAAAATAACTGTTAACAACTTTATAATAAATTCAATGATGCTATATACCTCACTTATCTGGCTTTAATAATAATTAAGTGTCTTCTGGATACTAAGCAGCATTGCGATGCTACAGTGAGTTTTCTCAAAAATGGGAAACGTACGAAACTACCCCACACGTGGGGTAGTTTCGTACATACCGTAGGGTACATTCGTACATAGTGGGGAACCTTCGTACAATCAAAGTAAAAACCATTTATTCAATGTAATAATATCATTTATTGAGATCACAGTTAACACTAAATCCGCCTTTATGTAGTAACAATTAACGATTATTCTTTTTTAAGTACTTGAATACTAATAATAACTTCTTATTAGTAGTAACAAAAAACTTGTGATATTTTTTTCTCTTATTAATAGGATAAATAATTAATCAACATTATAAATTATACCGTTACAGTAACGAGTCTTAGTTTTAGGAAATAATAGATGTATTATCCAACATCTTAATTAGATAAGTCTTTTCCGAAACTAAAGATGTGGGCTGTTCTCGCTGTTGAAGCAGATTTTGATGGCGACAGTGTGTGTACTACATCTGATATGTAAACTGTGCCCTCATCTTTGGTGGTGGGAAAAACCAATTTCAAAGTACCAGGCTTCTTCCTCAAAAATGAAACCTTGTATTCAGTGGGACTGTATTTTTTAAGCACCTGCCCAACATAATATAGAACAGACCTTTTTTTCGCGAATTTTACAAGGACAAAGCATCCTTCTTTGATGTTAACTGATATAACTGGAGTTTCATCTAGAAAATCCGATTCCTCAGACATCCCTTCTGTGGGAGAGAAAGAACTTTCTCTTAAACTTACATTAGCGTCATCCTCAGAATCAGTCTCATTTTCACTGTCAGGCTTTACAGTTTTCTTTTGCCTCTTTGATTTAGTTGTATTTACAGTTTTCTTCAGTCTTTTTTGTTTGGTTGATAGAGAAAATAATGCTGCACTGAAACAGGATTCGTCGAAAAAATTGATGATGAAAAGGCAGGTCCCTCAAATTTGCTGATGTGTCGAGTTTGTCACTGTTTAAGAAACAAAAATGAGTCCCGGATACGATGCAACACATTTCACCAACAAATCTGTCGGAGTTGTGCAGGTGACGTGTTGCCGATAGAATGTATATGCATGCGTTGTCTTCAAGCTGATAGTGACGACAGTGCTGAAGATGAAGACTATAAAACCACTAACCAGTGAAATCTGGCTAATATGGAGCTTATGATGGAGCAAGTTTATCGTAAGAATAATGATTTTGTAATTTGAACCTGAATCATACTTATTGATCTCGATTTGTGTTATTTTTAAATTTTAATGTTGATTTATTGCAGTAACATTATATTATAATTAGAAATATTAGTTATGTTTATGTTATTTCAGCTGTTTAAAATTAAACATATAACAACTACAAATATTCTCTTTTGATTTCAAATGTGTTGTTTTTCACCCCATATACCGTTGTTAATGACGCCGTATGAGGTGTAATTAACAACAAGGAATATTTTAGCCAAAAAGTTCCTCCTGGGGTTAATGAAAACAATAAAGACGATCGTAACTGATTAGTCTTTCTAACTTTAAAATTCAATCAAATTGACAAAAATATGAACTAGTCAATTACTAATAATGTTGTTATTCATCCCATTTTATGGACTTGATGTATTTTATTTTTGGCAGTATCTGTCAAATTGATAGGCGATCAGGCAACATGGTCAACGTGTGTCAAGATACATGTCATTTTCCTCCAAATTTGCTAGATTATTCCTGTTGAAAGTGGGTAATGTCGTGGGTCGTAGATAAAAGGCAAAAAAAAACATCTTTCGCTAAACGGAATACACAGATCGATAGAGAATTAAATTTTCAGAAAAACTGTGTATATAACTCTTTAGTTTTCCGCCCGCGGCTTCGCCCGCGTGAACTTCATTTTTAAGACAAATTGGATCATTTCAGACTTACGATACTTGTTATCCACAAGATGCTACGCACTTACCTACATCCTAAAAAGAACCCCTGTGCAAAATTTGAGACTCCTAGCACTTGAAGTAACGAAGTTTCATACAAACAAACTATCAACCCCAAAAACAACCCCATAAAGGTAAATTTTTTGCAAATGTTTGAGTGTTTGAATGCCATAATTCTTATATCTAATCAACAACCTAAAATATAAGTTTTAAGCTTCTAGTTCTGAAAATATCAATACTTCCATACAACCTTTCATCCCCCTTTTCAACCCTTTATAACATTTTTTTTCAATTTAAAAGTAGCCCTTTCTCAGGCTCAAGGCTATCTGTGTGCCAAATTTCAATTAAATCGATTCAGTAGTTTTGGCGTGAAAGCGAGACAGACACACAGACAGAGTTACTTTCGCATTTATAATATTATATATTTTAATATATTATAATCGAATATTATTTAGTATATAGTAGGAAAGTATGGATTTTCGCCTAAATGTCCTTGATGACCTTTGAGCCCAGAGCTGTCGATTCGGCTGATAATATTTACTGAGATACCCCAGAGATCGAAGGTTTTTTAAAGTAATTAGGTAGTTTAAGCGATTTTAATATGTTAAGCGTATCTATGTGTTTAAATTTAAACATAGTATAACAACTAGATACATTTGTCTTTTAGCAACTGTTCTGCTCCAGTTGTTGAAGTTTAAGAAGGTTTGGTTCAAAAGAACTGGTATGGTATAAGCTTTTTAGAATCTTTATTTTATGGTTAAATTTGAAGTGAGGTTCAATAAACTTTAGACATGAGTATAACTATGATTATTTGACCAATTTGAAAAGATCACAAAAATTACCCATAAAAGGGTCTGTAGAACAGTAGTAATCTAGTGTAGATTACATTTCGGAAGATTTATAGATGAGTAGATCATAATATTCATCTATGATTATTGATCCAAGTAGTGTATCTAGAGATGCGAACGTTTACTCCTGGGAGGAATGGGTCGCCACAGTTTGGAGGACCAAACGAACAGACTCCGACGACGACACCGTTGTGGTAGAGGGGACCGCCAGAGTCCTGACTACATTGGTCTCGGCCTCCGATGTCGAGCACGCCCGAGCACAGCATGTTGTCTGTGATTGTCATTCCCCAGGAGCCGGCGCCGTACCGTTGTCTGCACACGTACTGATTTACGGAGTAAATGTTGACATGACGCAAAACTTCAGAGGAAGGACCACCCTATAACAAAAACCGTGTTTTTAGATTAAATTACTGATATATAGAATGAGTGACCAATAGGTGTAGCAATGGTGTCCATGGAAGATAAAACTAATTTTATCTTTTCATTTTTAAAGTTTACTTACAGGCCTAATTAATCCCCAACCAGTTGCCCAAACAACTGCATTATCGGGAACGTTGTATGTGGGACCAGCTATCAAGGCGGCACGGATAGCTTGGGTGAACAGAATCTCGGTGTGAGTTCGGACGATAGAGATATCGTTGTCTAAAGTCCAAGTATTGTACTGCGGGTGGTTGAAGATAAGAGCAATAGTGTGGACCACTCCGCCGCTGTTGGCGTAGGTAGACCCGATACGGCTACGAAACGTGTTTGTAGGGCGTCCACTGAAAAAAGAAATTAAAAAAATTGCCAGTAACAATACATAGAGAAGTACATGATATTGATTGATATCCAAGCATGATTGATTATTCATAGTAAAAAAAATTGGTATCCAGACAACATTAAAGAAGGTCTCTTTTTCGGAAATTATGATAAACTATTTTAAGAAACTTACTAAGTGCAATGTGCGGCTGTAATGACAGACCGATTGTTGAGAATAATTCCACCGCAGCTTTGACGGTAGCCAGCTGCTCCAAACGGGACAAGTATGGCTGCCATCTCAGGGTAATTATAAATCGTTGTCGTCGTCCCACCAACAATCCTTTGAGAGTTTCTTGGGATGGCTGGAAAAAATTGACATCACTCATCATAACTGAATAACTCGGATAATATTTTTGCATAATCGATAGTATTATGATTTCCCATATAAAATTTCCCATGAAAAAATTTAACCGTATTATGAAGATAGCAGAAAAACAGCGGTTATTTGTACAAATAATAACGAAAAGATAAAAACAAGCGCAAATGTACCTGAGGCAGCAGCCACTAACCCCAATAAAAAAATCATCAGACCACGCATTTTGTTGACAATTAAAAGTTTGTGGCTATCGCAAAGGAACTTCAGTTATTTATACAACATAATTATCGCTATCAGAAATGCAGATAAGATTCCAACATTAAGGGGTTGCGTGCGGGCGTCCGAACTAAATTAACGTTTGCATCAATGGGAAAATAAAGGCGCTTGCCTTTACATTGTGGTTAAAGAACATTTATTCTCATAAAGAAATACATGAACATTTCACTTACATGAGAACACATTTGTAGTACGAATTAAATAGTACGGCCGAAGAACAGATGAAGTTATTTTTTCTCATTTACACCAAACACAAGTAGGTACATTGATGAAACAAACGTTGGCTTACAACGTAAAATACACTAGATAAATTCGCCGGATCTGTTAACGGCTTCGGTAGCTCATTTGTAAGAGCAGCCACCCGGATTGTGCAAGGTCGCGGGTTCGAATCCCGCCTGAGTCCCTAGAATCAGGTTGAATTTTTCTAGTTTCTATCTTTGTGTAGGAAATAGTGCATTAATAAATGTTAAATTGAAAAATCACAAATTATGGATTTTTCCAACTATGTTTTTATGAGCTAAGCATTAACATGCTTTTTTATTTCCATGCAATATGGCAATTGAACTTTTTAGGTCAACATTTCAACATCATATTTATTTATTTATTTATTTTTCAGCTGAGCGGCATTAATAGTTAAAAATATTAATACCCCTAATTTGTCACAAGCCCAGTTTGTGAATATCGCAAATAATCTTCTGTTAATTATTTTTTTAAGACAATTATTGCTATTAGAAATGGAGATTAGATTCAAAGCATTCAAACCATTGCGTTTTTTTGCGTAGAGGTTGCGTTCGTCTGAACCAAAATACATAAGCTCCAAACCGGAGGAAAGTAGGGGAGAGTGGGTAGGATTCGTACACATTTTTTTGTAAGCCACATAAAAAAATAACTGTTAACAACTTTATAATAAATTCAATGCTGCTATATACCTCACTTATCTGGCTTTAATAATAATTAAGTGTCTTCTGGATACTAAGCAGCATGGCGATGCTACAGTGATTTTTCTCAAAAATGGGAAACGTACGAAACTACCCCACACGTGGGGTAGTTTCGTACATACCGTAGGGTACATTCGTACATAGTGGGGAACCTTCGTACAATCAAAGTAAAAACCATTTATTCAATGTAATATTATCATTTATTGAGATCACAGTTAACACTAAATCCGCCTTTATGTAGTAACAATTAACGATTATTCTTTTTTAAGTACTTGAATACTAATAATAACTTCTTATTAGTAGTAACAAAAAACTTGTGATATTTTTTTCTCTTATTAATAGGATAAATAATTAATCAACATTATAAATTATACCGTTACAGTAACGAGTCTTAGTTTTAGGTAATAATAGATTTATTATCCAACATCTTAATTAGATAAGTCTTTTCCGAAACTAAAGATGTGGGCTGTTCTCGCTGTTGAAGCAGATTTTGATGGCGACAGTGTGTGTACTACATCTGATATGTAAACTGTGCCCTCATCTTTGGTGGTGGGAAAAACCAATTTCAAAGTTACAGGCTTCTTCCTCAAAAATGAAACCTTGTATTCAGTGGGACTGTATTTTTTAAGCACCTGCCCAACATAATATAGAACAGACCTTTTTTTCGAGAATTTTACAAGGACAAAGCATCCTTCTTTGATGTTAACTGATATAACTGGAGTTTCATCTAGAAAATCCGATTCCTCAGACATCTCTTCTGTGGGAGAGCAAGAACTTTCTCTTAAACTTACATTAGCGTCATCCTCAGAATCAGTCTCATTTTCACTGTCAGGCTTTACAGTTTTCTTTTGCCTCTTTGATTTAGTTGTATTTACAGTTTTCTTCAGTCTTTTTTGTTTGGTTGATAGAGAAAATAATGCTTGTTTCATCTCCTTGGCCTTTTGTTTCTTTTCTAGTTCTTGCTTTTTCAACTGTTTTGCTTTCTCTATTTCTTCTAGCCTTGTTTTTTCCGGAGTTTCTCTATATATTCTCGATTTTTCTGGCTGTCTTCCTTTATTCGACTTTTTTGACGCGTTTCTGTCCACTTTGGGGTAGGGCCGGATTACTTCTGGAGTTATTAATCCTATAGTTGGCAAAGTCGCAGGCGGAGTTGTAGATGTAGGCAAAGAAGGTCATACAGGCACTGAGCTCCGTGGGAGACCTTGGTCTTGATCAGCCGTAGAACTTGATTGGCTACCTTGTGCAGGTTCTAATGGCAGTGGCGGTATAGAAGTTGATGTATGAGCTAATTCAGGAGGTAGATCTTGTTGTTCTACGTCTACAGTATTAGTTTGTACGACGCTAAAATCTGCACCTGATGTAGAACCCGAATGGTATACGCTGACAGCTGCAAAGTCATCGTCACCGAAGGCTAGCTTATTAAATGGCCAAATTCCAGTCTTCTGAAACTGTTATATTTTTGTTATATTTTTCCCATTGAATGATTCAAAATATGCCAGTTTGGCAAGTTGCGGTAAATTGTATATGTTTAGGGTTTTGCCTGGGTTATTCACATGCCAATCATTGAACGCTGTCTTCAGTTTGGCCTTAAAAGGCCCAAATATTCCGACGTTTAAAGGTTGGAGACGGTGTGTTGTGTGAGGTGGAGACGACAGGTAAACAATGCCATTATCACGAGCATAGTCTACAGCTTCTATTGTGACGTGGCTTTCATGGTTATCAACCAGCAGCAAAATAGGCTTATCTTTGGAGCATAACGATTTCTTCTGGATATGTTTGAGAACCTCTAAAACTATACTAGCATTTATCCAACCACTCTTTGTAGCAATCTCTAGGCTACCTTCCGGAGCACCAGTCATGAAATGGTCCTTAAAATGAACCCTGGGGAAGATAAATAGACGGGGGAATTGTATTACCACTAGCTGAAATTATTCCTCCGAATGTAACGAGTTCTCCCCTCTCTGCCGATACAAGTTGCCCTATTTGTTTCTGGTTCTTTTCAGCTAAAACCCTAGGGGTATTCAACACAGTGGATATCCCTGACTCGTCAAAATTGTAAATCCGGTCAGCAGTAAACTTATACTTTGTATATACTTTTTCAAGGTTACCGAAGAAATCATTTACGGCAGTCTTGTTGAAAGCGAAACATCTGGCCGCACTGGTGTTTTCTGGTTTCCTAAGACTTAAATTTGTACATCGTCTGCGAAAACTGTCTACACAATCCTTTCCTGCCATTTTACGACCGACTTGGTGTAATGGTTAAGAAGTTGGCTACTACACCAGAGGTCGCGGGTTCGATCCCCGCACAGTACAAACATTTTGTGTGCATGAACATGTCTGTTTGTACTGGTCTGGGTGTCTCCTATGTATAATAAGTATGTATTTACAAAAAAGAAAATGTATTTAAGTATGTTTATCCGTTGTCTAGTATCCCATAACACAAGCTTTAATTAGCTTACTTTGGGGCTAGATGGCGCTGTGTGGAATAATGTCCAGGGATATTTATTATTTATTTATTATTATTATGATCCCAATTATGAGGATAACGTAGTTGCTTGGCTTTTGCAAACTCGTACGCCAGTTTCCTGACTTGAACGATCGTCATTCCATAATGAAATTTGGAGCAGTTCATTATGTACGTATTAGGATGAGTCTCTTCTTCGGCTGTAAACACTTGGTTTGAAGAGTACTTGAAACTGAAAACACGTACCGTATTATCTTCTTCTTCAGCAGCCGCCTGCTTATGAAACTTTGCCAAGCGACTTTCAAGCGTTGTTGTTTTGACGCCATATTTTTGCGCAGATTTTCTAATAGACAATGTTTTATTAAAAACTTCTTCTATCGCTGACTTCATTGCGTCTTCATTTACATTTCCCGATCTTGTCCCTTTTTTACATATACTCGCGGCATAATGGTTCTGAAATAATAATAACAATATTCATGGAATAAGATCTTTTTACTTACGCAGTTCAGAGTGGGGAGCATTCGTACAGTACGAATCAACCCCACTGACAATTTTTTTTTTTTTTATTATCGTGGGGAAATCCTCATGGATACCTCGTCGCTCGGGGGAACGACGAGGTTATGTCGGACTTCTACCGAATAAAACCCCACGGTACTCGACCTCAACACTTCAGCGGCGAGGCGGGGTCCTTAAAAAGTTTCGCAACGCCCCGCCGCTAGTGTTTCCCCGTATTGGGGCCCCCTCCAGCCGACCCCCCAATGAAGGGGGGAGGCCACGGAAGTACCTGGAGCACGCAGATACTTCCGCCGTCGGGGTGAAAGCCGTGCATTGCGGGCAAAAGCACCCCCGTACTCAAGCCCGCTGGCTCCCACCGTACGCGGACCCTACTAGGTCCGCAACCACGATCCACCTAAAAGGTGGATCCGCTGCTACATCTGGCGGTGCGGCCCCGCCGAGCCGCAGTGCACAGGGGGGGCCAGCCGCGGATCACTGACCCCCTCCAAACGGTTGTGCACCGCGGCTCCCACCTCGCGCCTTAAGGCGCTGCGCCCGTGGGCGCCCCTTTGGGCGGGCAGTGGTAGCACCATACCACCACCACGCCCGGCGGCAGGCAATGGGTGGGTGGGAAGTCCACCGCACTGCCATGCCTGAGCCCTCTTAGCTTCCCGGTGGTTCCACCTACCACCAGTACTAAGCCCCCCCGCCACGACAAGGCGGAGGCTCATGGGGGGGACCCCACTGACAACTGTACGAAGGTAACCCAACCCAACAAATTAACAAATAAATTTAAAATAAAAATAACCGTTGTAGTTATCCCAAAATGGTTGTTTACATATAAAACCTCGATATCAAATCATAAACTATATTAATCACTTTATCTAATTAGAGCAAAACTTATAAGATTTAAACGTGTTTCAAGGTGAATACAAAATAAACTTGCCTGGAGCGAAAACATGAATGAACCTGTCGGGTCGAAGCTGGCGGCCGCACTGTTGCGCCGCCCCGCGGGTAGCGTATGCGTATGAGTGGGAGTTACCCACTCAAACGTGAACACGCCACTGTATTCAATAGCGGGGATATCACCACTGTACGAATGCTCCTGTCCCTATCTACTACACCCGGGTAGGTAGGGTTTTCGCAGCCGGAACTACGGGTCTGGCTGTTAGGATCAGGGTACCACGGGTGTTGGGGGTCCCAGCTCTGCCTTTGTTAAGGTAGGCCCCAACTCGGAGTTGGATTCGTGGTGGCATGTGGTTAGTTGCAGAGGTGGGGCATGTTCGTCTGCTCGGTAGTGTGTACTGAGCGTCCCTCCTCGTGCGCAACGAGTATCTAAATTCACTGGTCTAGGGCGTTGGGCCGCTAAGTGTTTAGATGCGGGGTTAGTGAGGAACCCTTATAGCGGCTTGCTGCTCCTCCGGTACTTGCCTGGATAGCAAGGAGATGGGTATCCGCTAGATTGCCCATCTGGCCACCCTGCTGTAGCTAAGGGTAGATGTACGGCAGTGCATTGAGATGTGAGCGGGCTATACAGCTCCGGCACCATTTTGGAGAAATGGTAGTTAGCTTCTCTTAACGTCCCTAGCGGGGATTGAAGCCGCTAGCGTTCTTTGGATGTGCGTGGTGAGCGACTATAACTGCTCCGGTACCATTCTGGATAAATGGGAGTGGGTAATGCCACGGGGTACTCGCCTATGAGTACCATAATGTGTAATGCATTGTGCGTTGTGCTTTATGGCGGCAGGACCTACCGCAGATGGTCCCTGGTACACTTCACGGTGTGCTAGGAATAGTGTGCCTTTCTGCATAACCGCGAGGTTGGTCGAGGGGGCCACTAAAATAAATGTCAATAGTTTGGGAAAGGGACTTGTACGAATGCTCCCGGTGTACGAATCCTACCCACTCTCCCCTATGTACAAAAAATCCAAAGTACGTACAGTGATAATTATTTGTGATTATTATTCATAATATTCTAGGTATATTTTGCCACTAACTATTTTTTTAGAAATTATTTTCAAAAATCACCCGAAATTATTAAATTATATTGATAAGGGTCTATTAACTTTTTTGAGATTGGTACAAACACCACATGTTGTGTGAATATTATGATCACACATCAACATGGTCTAGGGATTTCAATTAAACCTAAATAACTAAAATTCTATTAACTTTTTGTTAAGACACCTACACATTAAAATGAACCTTGTTGAATAGCCTATCTGAACTGATAAATAAACTTTTAGATAAAGTTAAATTAAAAAAAAACTTATAAGAAGAGGAAAAACTCAGACAAAATTTCAATCTTAACTTTATTTTTGAAACATCAAAACCTAAACAAAACAACTATTTTTTTTATAAAAATTGTTGAAAACTTAAAATTAATAATCCGTGAACCCACCTTAGACTCTCCTGACACATCTGCAGTGGTTCTGCATAAGTATGCATAATGTATGTTTTAAGTAAAACAAGGGTGTCAATATCCTGTTGTGGAATACTGTCCCAAGTCCTGCTAAGATGCAAGAAAAGCTGGTTTTCATGCAAAATTCCTAAGAGCTCTTCTCCGAAGCATATCTAAGCATGCTTAATAGGATTTAAGTCAGGAGATTGTGCAGGTCAGTCTAAAGCTTGGATATCATGCTGTTGTAACGAACTTGTAACGATACGCGCCGTATGTGGCCGGCCATTGTCGTGCATTAGCTGAAAATTTTGTCCCATTTGCTGTCTGTGGGGCAAGATTATAGGCTCTAGCACCTCATCTAGGTATTTTAGAGCAGTCATATTGCCTTCTATCCAAACGAGGTCCGTTCTGCCGCCGAGACGATTTTCTGCCTAAGCCATAATCGTGCCACCGTGAATTGTTGTCGATTTCAACGTCCAGGTTCTCTCCAAACGCGTACTCTTCGCGAATCAGGATGAAATCCAAACCTGGATTCATCAGAGAAAAGCACTAGTGACCATTGAGAATGGTTCCAGTTTTCGTGTGCAAAAGCCCATTGTAATTTTCTTCCTCCTTAGCGCTGGTACCCGGAGTGGCCTACGAGCACGTAGGGTGACTTCATGCAGTCGTCTTCTCAAAGTTTGACCGCTTACCAGCAAACCATACTCTCTCTGTAGCCTTTGAACCAATTGCATCGCCGTTACATTTGGTTGACTTCGTGCAGCATTTACTATGAATCGGTGCTGTCTGTACATGTGTTGTAATGCGTTGAGGTCCTCGGTGCCGTTCCACTACTTCCCCCGTGACACGATAACGTGACTAAAGCCTGGATATAACGCTCTGACTGGTCCTCATGGCTTCAGAAACCGCAATTTGGGTAGCGCCAGCTTGAATCATGCCCACTGTTCTAACATTTCGTTCCTGGTCAAGTGTCTACGTGGCATGATTAAATGAACACCGGAGATGCGTTTGACAAAGATTTATGGAGTTTTAATCAAGTTAGAAGTTCGTGAAGATTTACTTCTTTGGAAGAAATTCAATGAATGCGAATTTCATCTTAAAACAAAACCTTTTATATACAAATTTGAATTTAAAAAAGGAACTTATTAATGTTTTTATAATCTGTCATTAATAGTTTTTTTGTAAGGCCAGTACTTTTTAAGTTATTTAAAAAAGTTTTATATATCCCTACACCATGTTGTTGTGTGTATATTTCGTGGGCCGATCGTTGGATTGTCTATATCATGATATGCCCAGGCACATCGTGATACACCGGCTCATCATGATCTGGCCATCTAACACCGGCCATTTCGTGAATATTTGTATTAATAAATAATAAGATAAGATAAGAAACTCTTTATTGCACATCTAACAAAGTTGTTACAAATAAGTAATACACTTAAATCTTAATGTACAATTTAGGCGGTCTTATTGCTTGAAGCAATCTCTTATAGAAACCTACAGGTATAGGAAAGATGATAGAACGGGTAAGTAAGTGCAATAAATATTAAAAGAATGAAAGTGGTCTTTACAAAATCAATAATCAATATTTACATACCTTATACATAAACATATATATATGCTAAATCCTATAACATGAAATACAAACAATATACCTACATGGATACATAAATGACAATACCTACTTAAATAAATACATATAATATAAAGGAGAGGATAATATTTTAAATACAATTAAGGATTAACAAAACTGACAAGCAATAAAATAACAAGCATTAAAAAAACAAAAAAAAACACTGCCAGAAGAAACAGAGAAGATGCGTTAAAGTATCAGGAAGTGTGCTTTAACGGTCGTTTTGAAGATGGAAATGGATTGGGACTGTCTGATGGAAAGAGGTAAGGAGTTCCATAAGCGTACGGACTGCACAGTGAATGATTTTGTATAGGTATGCGAGTAATGAAGAGGAAATTTCGATATGACGTGTTAGATTCTATGTATAGGTATATAAGGATATATAGATACTTGATATCTAACAAGATTTATGTAAAGTGTAAATATATAGATATATACTAATTGATTCACTGGTATTACTACTGTATAAACTTATCAAATTATAAAAGCAACCAAAGGATCATCAGAACTAGCTCAAAAGTTATGTACCTGCCTACCTAATTAGGAAAATACTTTTGTGGGAGAAAATAGTTTAAATTATTATTATATTGGAATATTGGATTAGTCAAATTGTTGTGAATCTACCACCGGTTCGGAACCTAGATTCTGCTGAGACGAACCAGCAAGAAACTCAGCAGGCTATCTGATACATTTCTCATCTACAATAGTGAAATAATCTAACCATAAATTTCATAAGATAGCTTCGTAATATAATATTGACAGAATATATCAAAGAAGTAGTTATTGTTTATTCATTTACTTATTCTTAATTGCACATTTATAAAAATAGGTACAATTGGCGGACTTAATGCCTAGAGGCATTCTCTACCAGTCAACCGCAAGTTATTTTTTTAAGCAGACTAGACTTATTATTTGTGCACTAACTTTAAAGCTTTACATAAAGCTCTGTAAACATTACGTACAGCAAAAATAAGACACTATAGCAAAATTTACACAAAAGCGTAGAGTATTGCTTCTACCGCAGAGACACAGAATTATTATAAGTTACACAAAAAAGTACGTAACTCTGTTATCTGCTCAGCGTCCAAGACTGAATTGTCACTTTTGTCTCACTTTTTAAAAACCAACATTTTTACTAACATCCTCTTTTCCTTCCAATGGCCGCCTCTGATCAGTCAATAGAATAAAATCAGAAAAGCCCGCCAACCGGAAGTTGACAGTTTAAAATGATTTTAAATACCAATGAACTGTAAATACATTAATTTAAATGTATTAATATTTTTAGAGAATTACACAGCTACTTGTAAATTTAATTTACAAGTTTTTTTAATAAAAGTTATAATTGAAGCAGAAACAGGAACTTGACTTTTCTTTCGACAGGAACAGGAAGTCTACCTTTTCTTTCTAGAATAACACACTTACAACAACACATCAGTAGTAACACAGTTAGTAACACTTAGGTACGAAATTCCTAATTATAAAAGCCTATTTTATCATCCAAAATAATTATATCACATAAGTAACTCCTGGTTCGTGACAGCCCATAACCCCGGCAGTAATAATTAACTGTCTTTTATTTGTCTGAATAAAACCTCCCTCCATGCAGCACTGCCAAATGATTGTACATGCGACACGTATATTTTACAGGGCAGCACTGCAGCAGCAGGCCTTCTGGGCAAGGCTCTAAATGATGAAAGTATTTATTATTATTAGCATAAGAATATTTAATGATTCTACTTACATTAGTAATTCTGAAGTTGCGTAAGTCAAGCTTACATTTAAATAGTCTGTAAATTAAATCCATAACAATTATTTCGCAATAATTCAGGTTATGATGTAATAACAACATTATTACTTAATTACTTGATTATTTTATGTTTTAATATTTGCTTAATAAGGCTGCAGGAAGTTATGTTAACATTACCGCCCATATTCTTTCAAATTAATAATAACGTATTTTCGACTTTCAAGTATTTCAACATTTAAACAATTAAAAATAGGTAATTAATATTATTTCATTTCACTTTCTAAATTTAGTGAATCAATTTAACTAAAGAAACTTTAGTTATATTTGTTGTCTTATTGTTTTCATAATTTAGACTTATGTTTTAATCTGATAACTAATGTCCTCATATCCTTAAGTGAACATCTATATATTCATATCTAACAAACGCAAACTATGATCACGGGTTGGTTGCTGAAACTTAAATCGGTCTTTAAGGTAATGTAAATTGATATCAGGTTAAACAACTATTACTTAGGAAAAGGTAATTATTATCATAATCGATCAGACAAACTTAAATTTTGCGAACTATAATCTTATGGAAAGTTGTTAGTCAAAGCTTTGAAGGACCATTTGTTCAACTTGGAGCGTACATGATAGTCTTTTAGACCTTAAATACAGTGAATCCAGCGGCGAGTCTGAGTCCAAACGCAAACACATTTTAAATTTTAAAAAAACGTGAAAAATAAATCGTAAAATACAATTGCTGTTAATAAAAAGGTACACTATTTTATTACACGACTTGTCGTTAGTTAAAATAACTATATTAGTATTGATGATGTTTCATAATTTACAAAATCGGATAATTTAGTTATTAGTAAGTACTATAGATTAGGCGATTTTATTAAATAAACAAAAACAATCGGCACGATTGGCTTAGTGCGCTGTAGCACTGTTGGACTCAGGTTTCTCGCCTCGATTTCCGTAGTGTCCCGGGTTCGATTCCCGGTCGGGTCAATTCAGGAAACGATCTTTTCTAAATTGACTCGGGTCTGGGTGTGCTGGGAGACGCCCCTGGCTTATTTCCTTGTGTGGTACCTCGTAACACAGGGATATTAATCAAGACCATTACAAGAGGCGTGTTGTCTGGCGCAAAAAAAAAAAATCTTCTAAATAAAAATTCAACAAGTTCAGCATTGTAAAGCAAAATTAACCTCAGACGTATTTAGTTATAATTTATTTATGAAAAGTGTATACTTGAAGATAAACTATCATACTAGTTTGAAAATATTTACTTTTCGCGGCGTCTTCGAGGTAAGCGGTCTTTCTAGTGAGAAATAAAGAAATTGGCAAGTTTATTCACAGTTCGTAACAATTCATTTTGTTTACGTTCATTCTTTGTGCTTAGTTTCTTACACCGTGAAGCATTATAGTAATCTGTATAGAGTGTAATAGGAATTGGTACTCTAAAACATAATTGAGAGTTTATGATGGTATGTACAATAATCAGTTTTTATTTTGTTTAAAATCCATTATTGGACAGAGGTCCAATAACTGTGTTATTGCCTTTAGTTTGAAGTTATACACCACCTTCTAATTGTTTTTAAGCACCTAGTCTAGTCTCTGGGCGGGTTGATTGATTGAAGATGGTTTTGTTTCAATTATTTTTTTTAATTTAAACTGAATAACAAATTACCTATTGCTAAGACCATTTACTAGTTTTGTTACTAAAAGTGATTAAAAAAAGTTTATTCTGAGATAGATAAAAATTAATATGACACTATTAAGCTTGCCCTAAAAAGCCTTTTTTTTGTCATTCGGAAAGAATCCTTTATGGACTATCCCACTGCCCATGAATCGGACTGCAGATGCAATTTTTTTTTGTAAAACAGCCATAATAATATACAAATTATGAATCATTTGTATTGATTGATAACGTGTAGATTACCACATCAGTGTCCTATCTTCGTTTCCGTTACGTGATAAAAAGTAATTAATTTGTATTAGAAGCAAATTTGGAAAACCCCGAATTACGTTTATCGATAAAGAAGCGGAACTGTTTCATATTACTTTTGTTCAAACATCATCACTATCACCTTCCAACTTTACATTTCCAGATTGTACATTGTACACTCTTACAAATAGAATTACGAGTTAAAAGTAACCTCTTGCAAGAACTGTCGCTCATTCTGCTATAGTTTGCCCAATTTATGATGATAATTTTGACATCTTTCAATAGGGATGAGGTAGTTTAAAATCGTTTATGAATCTATTCGATTTTCGATTTCTTATTTCATGGAACTTGGAATCGTTTGTATAAGTAAATAAACAAAGAAAATGTTATTCGAATATTTTTATTTGCAATAAAGAGATGATTAAATGAATAAAAGTAAATTGGTGAATTAAATGAGGTAGGTATTAGGATTTGAAGTAATTTGTTACTTATGTTATGGTGCAGAACCTAAATCACTTTCATTATCGTCATTATCACTAGAGCAACTGTGTCAATTAGATTTAAAAATGGTCAAATCCATTTGAGTTTTGTATTGAAATCCATGGATTTGAGTTTATGATGAGTATCAGTTAATTGGATTAGGCTGTTTGAAAGTACACATATTTGTGGTCTATTTGAATATCTATTTGGTCTATATTTTTGACGTTGTCTTTCATGACTAGCTTCGTGTTGCCCAACTCTTAAAAACATCATTTATTTTTAAGAATAATCGTATGATAGATAATTGCAAATAACTAATCAAAATTAAACTATATTGAAATAAAATGTTGTGCGAGCCGCCCTTAATCTAAAATTACATGTTAAATTAATTTTATTTCACAACCGATTTTATATTTTCTATTGCTATTTTGTTTGCAAGGACCTTCACTATGTGGGCGGTACCCGTCAATAAAGTACGGTGTATCTGCAGTATACTTTACCACAAAATGAAGAGTTTACAGAATAGTGCAGTCATTGAAGCATTATTGCTCCGAATTTTTTTACTGTGAACCGAATTGCATACAATTTTGGGATTAGGTTCATCTTACCCTTAACTTCAAAAGTGAAAATGATTTGAACTCCGCAACCACCCTGGGGGTGGTTGCCACCCCTTCTCGGGGGTGAATTTTTTTTTGCAAAATAACCTCGGATATCGATAGAAGGCCTAATTTTAACCAAAAAATCATCTTTAAAGTTTTTCAAAAAATCCAATACTTTTCAAGTTATTGGCAATTGAAAATTCACAATTTTTTCACGTTTTTCATCGGTTTTTTGCAAATATCTCCAAAAATATACGTTTTATCGAAAATTTTATGAAGAACAAAATTGTAGCAGGTAAAACAATGAACAATTTCGTTTTTTATAAAGTATTCTAAGTGCAATATTAAGCTAGATATTAAAGATCAAAGCCGTTTTTTATTTTGTCTGAAATATAATCGATGTGGTCAATGCCATCTAGCGGCGAGCAGATGCATTTTATGCATTCTAATACAAAAGGGTTTTGTAGTGCTTGAAATAAGCTTTAAAATGAGCACTATTAAAAGTCTTTTGCACGTAAAATAAGTGAGCTGTATTGCAAATAAGGAGAGCATCTAATGTTTTTTCTTTTAAATCAATGGGTTTCATAAAGTGCCATTTCCACCAAAATTAAAATTAATCGTATTCCGCCTAGAATTAACTTTATTATGAAGAGTTTGATAGATAGTATCAGTTTGGCTGCTTCAGGACACATATTTTTCAAAAAAGTCACGATTAAAAAAAAAAAACAAATTTTTAAAAAACCCACTTTTTTTTCATAATATCTCAAAAATGACGACAGATACGTATAAAAGTTAGGTATTTTTCTGACAAACAATTTGGTTTTTTTGTTTTTTCTGTCAAACAAAAATTGACGGTGATATGATTGTTTAAAGAGCGCGTGGCAGCGCAATCACAGCCTCTCTTAAGCCCTTTAACCCTTCACCGTTTTAGAAAAAGGTTTTTTACTATATATTGCAATAAAGGATGTTGTAGCTCTCTTAATTACCTTTACAATGGTTTTTTATAAATTGTGATAGCATGAAAATTGAAGGAGTTATGGTCCAAAAACTTATCATATTTTTTTCTACTTAGTAACTGAATTTTTTTTTTTTCAATGGGTTGAAAATGATTTTAATATGAGGTAATTATGTTAGAAAATACTTTACAATTTCACCACTTACTATTAGACATGTTTTCTAGCGATAAAATGGCTCAATGTCAATTTTTCCATTAAGGGGTTGTTTACACCCCTTAAAAATAATAGGCGGAGTTCAGATCATTTTCACTTTTGAAGTTAAGGGTAAGATGAGCCTAATTCCAAAATTTCATGCAAATCGGTTCACAGTTAAAAAATTCGGAGGTAAGACCGTATTTTTCGCTTCAATGACTGCACTAGAAGGACCGCTCTCGCCTTTTTCTATCAACTTGCCTGATCGCCTAGGGTTGCTCCTCGGTACTATATTTGCCAGATAAGCGCGATTTGTCAGAAACCGCAAAAAATAAAATACATCAAGTGAAAAATACCGAACTACCTAGTAGGCTGTAGTTAACACCATGAGCCACCGGTTCGGCGGTCACCTGTCGGCGGCGCAGCGCGGCGGCATCGGCAACATACCAAAAATACTGGTGTTTTACCAATGCATGATCAGATAAGTTACGGAAAACGTTGTACTGGATTTCAATGTGTTACGAAATATAATGGTTTACCTACCTATATACTTATAATACTCATATAGTACTACTAAGTTGCAAACGTTATCTAAGTTTTACTTACCTTTCAACATCATTTGATAACTTAAAAAACGTATAATCACAATTTTGTGTGGTGTTCATACAGCCAAATACACAGCAACAGAAATGCATATCTGCGCGAAACCATTTTTGACCATTGAACTTTAATGTAAGTATCTGACGACGTACAAATAAAATCTCGAATGTTTTTGATAGTGCGACTGACCGCGACACTGAAACTCACTGACTTCGCCTGTAAACTCACGTCTCTGTGTGCGTGTGTCAAAAATTGCGTGTTGTTCTAAGCAGACTATCTGTCAGAGCGCCGCGCATATCTAATTTGTGACTTTACTGAAAAAAAATGCAATACTTCATCGGCGTGAACTGTCAAAATGATCATTATATATCGGACACCCCCCTCTTTCTTTCTACTGACATTTATTTTAGTGTCCCCCCCGACCAACCTCCCGGTTATGCAGAAGGGCACACTATTCCAAGGACACCGTGAAGTGTACCAGGGACTATCTGCGGTAGGTCCTGCCGCCACAAAGCACAATGCACAATGCATTACACCTTATGGTGCTCATAGGCGAGTAGCCCGCGGCTTAGCCCACTCCCATTTATCCAGCCGTCCCATTTATCCCATTTATCCCGGAGCAGTTATAGTCGCTCACCACGCGCATCCCAAAGAACGCTAGCGGCTTCAATCCCCGTTGGGGACGTCAGAGAAGCCAACTACCTATCTCCAGTATGGTGCCGGAGCTGTAAAGCACGCTCACATCTCGATGCATTGCCGTACATCTACCCTTATCTACAGCAGGGTGGCCGGATAGGCAAATAAATACATTTAGATACTCGTTGCACGCGAGAAGGGACGCTCGGTACATACTATATATATATATTGGACAAACTATAGTAGGGATCTTAAACTGCCTTTGACCTCAAACAGTTTATACCCTTCATTGTTTACCTGAGGCGCCCATCTTACAGTCGTCTTAGCAGTGGGCTGGAATCGGAATTTACCCATTCGGCTACGTTGCGAAGCCATCAGTTCCTTTTCGGATTTCACTAGGTATTTCTGATTCTACCACGTAGAAAAATACATAGAAAAAACAGACTGACCTAACGTTACTTCACCTAACAATTTAAATCCATAATCTTATTAGACAAAATCATGAAAATCCCTAATTTGAAAAAATATCCTGATAAACCATAAGTTTAAAAATGTACAACATGGAAATCGATAACTTCAAAATTACTTAATCTGAAAATTTAATATATAACATCTGAGTAATGGCATGACATAGTATTTAAGGATTTTAGGATCTCAGGAACGAACCAATGTACACCTAACCCTTCATGTACATGAACCATAGCGCGAAAGCGAGCGTGTCGCGGCCAATGCCCAAAACCCAAAATATTCTAGATTTTGATGTTTTAGTTCGATAAAACATATTAATATCTGTTAAAAAAAATAACTGAATTATTGTATTGTTCCAATATGTTATTATATACTTACCATAAGAAATCTTATCTTCAAGTTCTAATGTTACCTGCTCAGTGCAATCAGTGCCCTTTTTCATTCTGAATATTCACAATATACAGAATAAAGTTATGGATCATGAGTTTTGGCATGACATGGCATTTAGAAAATCAAAACTTCATTGACAAAAATTTCAAAAGAACAAAAAAATAAATACCAAAATTTAAAAGAACAAATGATTTATTTGGCAAAATTTTATCATCCAAGTGCATGTGTCATCAAATGGACGCCTGACCAAAAGTTGGTAGATGTAAATTTGAAGTGCCAAATCATTCCTGATCAAATTTCATAATCGCAAATGATTTCTTATTCAGTGTTTGTTTACCTTCCTCAGTAGATTCCTTACTTACATTCATAAGAAAAATAGATTTTCGTTACAATAAAAATTTACAAAAAATATTATTCCTCATAATTTTTATTTAATATAAAACTTATAACTAATACAAACATTCTATGGAGGGACAATCTATTATTACATAGTGTACCCTCCGACCGTATACTTAGTATCAGTATTTTTTTTTGCCACTTAAGGTCATTCGCCGACGATTCGGTTCTGGCACTCGCCGGCCGCTACCGCGGCACGCTCGATGAGCTCGCTCGGCTCTTGCGAAAGTGGTCACAGTTCTAACCTGACCTAACCAACAGATTTGTCTGTAAAATATGTTTCTATGAAATGAATAGTATGTAGTTGAAACAATAATATGCGACAAGAGATTATATGGACTGAAAATTATATGAAGTAAAAGTAAAGTAGGTACCTAATAAATTTATTAAAAAAAAAAACCTTTTTCAGTTACCTAAATCATTTGATAATTTATCCAATAATCCTTTTGATCATTGAACGATTTGGCCAATAGTGTAATAGATTTAAACGTTGAAATTCCAGTCTTTTTCAGTCATTCCAGTCAACCATTGATATCTTAAAATTTGTTGATTTGTTCGTTGTTCTTTCGAAATTTGCTCAATGAAGTTTTGATAATATAATATTAAACCGAAATCGGTGTTCTCTTTCATTTTAGTCGTATAATTTAGTTAAAACGTGCAGTCCTAATTATGGAACTGGAATAGTGGTACATATCTCGGATAATGCCAATATAGACCTCGGGAACGGCCCTGGACTGCAGCGCCCAATCGATCATCACACGAGGGTCACAGTCGAAGGGGGTACACTACATAATTCCTAAAAACCTTACTCCAAAAGTCAGCACCACCCCCACTCTATTGGCCCCTACCGGAGAACCCGCGTAGATCATCTTGTAGCCACGCTCGATGTTTCGGGACCTGTTGCCTCTCCAGCAAGTCTCCTGCAGGAACGCGCCCCTCCGCCTGGCGAGCACTTCGGCCAGTCCCGTCAGCGTGCCAACGTTCCACGATGCGAAGCGGACCTTCCTTTGGACTAATGTCTTTAACCGGACCCGGCAGCCCTAACCCACTTAACACAGGAGTAGAGCGATCCCCCTGCGCGTCGTTTTTCGGCGACGCCCTATCCATGTCGGGTATTTTTTGCTGACTGACCATAAATGTTTGGCTTGTATTGGCTTTACGAGAGCGACTGCCATCTGACCTCCCAACCCATAAAGGTAAGCCGTTGCCAGAGCCTTTTTCGTTGTTCAGGAAGATGTTGGAGGACCCCCTAACACCCCACTGTTAGAATCGACAATTACTACAATTTTTTATAGGGCGTAGGTAATTGTAGCTCATGAAATCAAAATCAAATTAAGCTATTTGGTTCAGAAGATCAGAACGAAATATCCTATCCACAATATACAAAATATAGGTAACATGTGTTTGGCTTCTTGATTTTCAAGGTAAACTAAAGCGATCTTCCTGGCTTGAAACTATGTTTTATTCTCTTCAATTGACTCTAATTACAATCCAACGGTTCAAATAGGGTAAAGTAATAATTCTAGGCGATATTTAAGCGTATAAAGATAATGTTGTTGCGATAATTTTGAAGCAAGAAAGAGGGTGCGGTTACCGCTAGCACCGCTATTTATAGGTGTTCACACAGTAGCGCCACCTTGTCTGTCTGCCTGGAAATTGGGACCCGCCATAGGTGTAATGTTGCTGTCAACCGCTCGCTATCGATAGGTGTACTTGACGTTGCCACCTCCTGTCGCTAGGTGGCGTTAAGTATCATGAACAATATGGATATGGGTGTATAGATATTAAAATCATGGTAATTGAGCTTTTAAATCGTAATGGATTTTAGCATTATGGATATTAAAGATATGGTTTTTAAACATAGGCATTTTAATATTATGGATTTTAAGCATTTGGGATTTTAAGCTATTGATTTTAATTATAAAACAAACACATAATTTTATATTTTTTTATATTTTTATATTTTCAATATGTAAATTCATTTTCTTGTCTAGTTCTTAATTCAACAGAAACCCACTTTTTTAGTTGTTGGCATTCAACCACGCAAAGTAGCGGGAGACGCGTACATTGACACCAGGGTAAGTGGCATCAGCACATTTTCCTGGAGCACTGTACGAGTAGAGTCCGACAACCACCATTCCACCATCGAACAGGGGACCGCCGTCGTCGGCGTAGCACTGTCCGCTGCCGCCGACGCCGAGCAAGCCCGCGCACAACATGTTGTCAGTGATGTACTGACCGAGCTGAAGGTAGCGCTGTCTGCACGTCTGCTGGTTTACCGTCCTGAGCTGCACGTGGCGGATCGCTTCGGAAGTTCTTTCGTAAGGATCGGCCTGAAATAGAAATTAAAAGGTGAGTAGGCTGTCGCAGAGAGTGCTATTTGTTGACTTTTGTTGACACAATCAGTGTCTGTTTCATTTACACCACGTTAATTAATTGGTCGATTATTTTTGGGATAAACTACTATTGGGATTCTGTGACGTTGTCAGGACAAGTCTAGTCTAGACTTGTCCTGACGCCAAAGTGCGCGTATTCAGCATCACTAGATGAACTGGCCCTAGACAAAAGTGCTTGAAAGTGAACATGGACAAAATAGCGGAAATGTCAAAAAAGCTCTCCGATAATTAATGACGCCCTTCACATTATCTTTTGCGAACTCTGTTATTCCTGTCTTTAAACCTTTATTGTAGAATAATTCATTCTGACGAATAAGTAAGGCTAAAACTTTCAGAAATATACTGACTGTATATAGACCCCATCCAACAGCATACACTACGGCGTTGTCAGCAGGGTAGTAGTTAGGTCCAGGGAATCTTCCGGCAACAATATCTTTATCATAAGTGATGCCTGGTGTGCGGATAATCGCAATGTCGTTGTCTAAGGTGAATGGGTCGTAAGAAGGATGAACGTAGAATCTGACAGCATTGTAAAGTGAACCACCATAGTGGGCGTAGTTGGATCCAAGACGCACTATCCATCTGGCAGGAGAATCTGCACTAAAAAGAAAAATATAGTTTATTAGGTTAACGAACACATTGTAAGAAAGAGTTTGTTTAATTATAGGTTACTTGTGAAAAAACAAACAATAAAAGTCAAAGTCAAAATATCTTTATTTGAATTACGAATTTGAAGCACTTTTAAATCGTCTAATATTAATTACATAATATATACCAAAATTATTTATCCTTAATAATAGACATGAATTAATTAATAATATAATATACATCTACTTAAACAATCTATCTACAAAACTCTACCACCGGTGTCGGAAGGTTGATTCAGTACTGAGAAGACCCAGCAAGAAACTCAGCAGTTACTCTTTTTAATTTGTTATCTTTTTACAATGTCAAAATACTAAGATGTGATACCTAGATCAGGGGTTTTAACGGAAACCAAAGAGATATTCACTATGACCTCACGTCTACCACGAGTTGCCACTTTAAATTTATATTTCATTGGCATTTGGCATTGTCATGTCATGGCATGTCAAACCCCAATGCAATTTACTACCATTGATTACCATAGATTACCTCCAAACCTATCCCTGTTTGTTACTATTGTACCTGTACGGGATTCCAAAATTTGCTATACCTACATAATGAAAGCGTCATTTTATATTTTACCAAAACTGATATGGGTTGTTTTTCCGAAGATCCCACAAATGTGTGTTGTTTATGTTAATTTCATGTAATAACAGTGTATTTGATTCCCATATTCGTATTTTTAAAGGCAAAAAGTAGCGAAGAAGTAGCTAATGTTGGCTCTAAACCAAGGCCCCTGTAGAAAATCAAGAGTAGGCCTTTGCCAATCAAACAGCACATATGGTATGGATGCACCAAGGTTACCTAAGAAACACTTATTCAGTCCACTATTCTACTGCAACTACTGTGATGACTACCTACTATTTTATTCAGACTGTAAAATTTACGACTTAAGTAACATGATGATTACTTTAGATAAAGTGTTAGAACTTACAAGACGCAGTGGGCAACAGTGAGAATGGATCTGTTGTTGAGGATGACGCCGCCGCACTGTTGTCTGTGGCCGCATGTGCCAGTTGAGTACAGAAGAATCGCACTTTCAGGGTACTGATTGATGTTGGTCACCTGTCCACCAATTATCCTCTGCGATGTATTTGGGGCCGCTGAAAAGGTATACATTTAATATATAATCGTAACTTAAGTCACCAAAAAGTCGAACGTAAGTCACAGGTTAACCCAAGCCTTAAATGCAGGGTAAGCGTGTTGAAGTAATCACCCGACCTTAGCATAGTGGGTACAAACACCGGTGGAGACGCAGAGAGTCGCAGGTCGAATGCCTGCACCAATACAAGCCTGGTTGTAAAATAGATTTTGTGTTGGTTTCATCTGCTTGTGGCACCATCGTTGTTTTTGCTTCTATGACTCTCGGATCAAATTGGGATCAGTCAGCTCAAGGTAGATATTATACCAAAAGCAAGTTGACTGCCGCCTTCAATGTAAATAAACACAGTAACATGCCTCTACCCAACTGTAGGTTGAGTAAGGCAAAAGTTTATGATTAATTTGAATATGTAACCATAAAAAGTAGTACCTGACCCAGCAGCTACAAATGTCAACAAAAGTATCACACAACGCATTTTATTGTTTGTTAAACAAACTACTACCGTATAATGATTGAAAGGAAGACCATCTGCTATTTATTATAAACATTAAAATTTGCTTATCAGATAATAAGAGACAAAAGTAGGTGATTTCGTTATTGGATCTAAATCCAACTTTGATCCACGATTCTATGAAGCTCCTAAACTAAGCCGATTAAAAAATATTACGCAATCGAATGTCATAGTATCTTTATTTTCAAAGGAGATATTGGACTTTGAACGGTTTTCATCATCATCACCAGGCTTTGGAAGTCCACTGCTGGACCAGGCCTCCCCCATTGAATGACATAACTAGCTCAACTTGTGAGCCCACAAGTCGCGAAGCTCAGGGCATCAGAGCCAAGCTCATCCGACACTTTTCTCAGGACATCCCGGAGATCAGTCTGTACGAGATTGTGGAAACAACTTAAAAACAACAAGGCACCAGGCGAGGACGGAACAACAGCAAAACTTCTGAGAGTGGGTGGAAAACCGATACTTTGAGTTCTCCAGAGGCTATTCAACTCCGTTATCTTCCAGGGTACGACACCTGAAGCATGGCACAGGAGCGCGGTGGTAGAGCCCGTTCGTTGTTTGGTCAGGATGACCGCGTGCAGGTGGAGGTTGCTTTGGAATGTTTGGTGTTGTTTCACTCTACATCCTATGAACGGTTTTAATTACCTACATTCGCCGTAGATGTAAGGCTTGTACTACAAGTGTAAAAATGATTTCATGTGTTATTGATTTTACCTAGTTGATAAGAAGAATGCTCCTTATCAACTTTGGCTATCGGCTGGCGACGCTCTTGGATGTTGCCAATCCGCCCTATGTGCACGCTCTTAATAACATTTGGATTAATTTGAACTTATTATTACCATGCATTTAGATCAAAGATTTCATTAAGCTAAAACTAGACCAAAAAATAATTATTTCAGCACTATCCTTCAGGTTCGTTTTTTTTTTAAAAAATACTGCCGACCCACAGCACTAAATATTATTTATTTACGATTAGTTAAGATTGAAGCAATATTTTTATCTAATACCACGAACAAAGTCTTAGTGTTATCACTCAAAGTATTCACCACTAATTAGTAATTCATGTTCAACGTAATTATGTTACCAGAAATAAAAAATTGATGATGAAAAATATGCTGATCTAGATTAAAGAAAAAAGTTTTTACTCAAAATATACCAATGGCATACTTTTGACAGTCGTAAGGATTGATAAGATGTCAAAGTCATGCTAGTCAATTACGATTCCATTGCGTTTTAAATAGCAGAATTGGGCCCCAGGTTGTAGACACTTGTCTCGTTAAAACTTCTAAATTTTTATCGCCTTGGTATTTTTATTTAACTGCATTGAATTTAAAAGTTGCAAGTTCCAAGTACTATTGTATTGTACTTATATGTATTTATTTATATATTATTTAAAAATATGATTAACGAAATTTTTTCGAAGCTCACTAGATAAATAAAAATGAGAAATAATAAACTGAGCAACTAAAAACACTGAAATGCACCCCTGAATTATTATGTCGGCCACAAAACACTGATTCCAGAATATTTAGAGGCTCAGATAGAATTTTTAGTGGTAACGTTAGGTTAGTATGATACTGTCCAATAAAAATTAATATCTAGGACTAACCAAGGGGTGCGACGCCAAGTTACCTCCTTGCGTGTGCAGGGTTTACTTGTCCGTGGTAATAGTTTTATTACTACGAAACGGAAAGCTTCTGTTCCGGTGCACCCTGGGCAACGTGGAACAAACTTTTGCTCACGCGGTCCTTGTTGTTCGTTGGCCTAATTCTTAGGTTGAGGGAGACTGCTCCCATATTATTTATAGTTATGGTTCTATTGAGTTGACTCTTCGGAGTCAGTGGCTGACTTTGGTAGCGTGGGTTGGCGGGCCTGCTAGACTTGCGCCGGCACTTTGCCGGGCGAGGGGGACGTCCTGACGCCCACATCCGGGCTATGCACCGTACCAGCGGATGATTCGCTCTCCGTAATGGGCGCTCTGCACCCTGGACGTGGCCTGGTCATCCAGTGGCTCTCGACCAGCGGGGTTATTGAACCTGGTAGTTTCGTGGAGCGGGGCTTCGAAGCGAGTGCCTCTGGGGTCCGCACCGTACCAGCGGATGATTCGCTGTCCGTAGTGGGCGCTTTGCAACCCAGACAAGTATTACACCCCAAATAAATATTCTTGGAAAGTTTTGCCAAATTCGAAACCAAACTCATCATCATGCTTGATTGCTTATTTTTGATGCTTGTTTTTTACAAAATAATTTAATGTGGTTTTAAGTTCATAAAAGCTGGCTTAATTTTCCGCACACGGTGTCTGCGAGTGGAGTTGTTTTAGTTCAACTAAAAAACTATAGTGACGTTTCAAAGTTTTCTTAATTTTTATTTTGTTTGAGTCTGTAAATATTCGTTTACCGTCGAATCTTAATAAAGGGTTACTGGGTGACTAACTACGATTCGTAAATTCTTTAAAAAACAATTTAAATAATAGACTATAAGCTGGTGTGTGAAAGTAAAACTTAATAAATATAATTGTACGTGGATTTTTATGAAGAGGGTTGGGAAAACATTTCAGACATCGGAAATTTTATTTGCGTAACTTATGAATTCATAGTAACGCCCTTAAGTCGCTTCTGGGACTCGCCGGCCGCTGCCGCGGCACGCTCGCTTCGCGTCAACCTAACCCGCTCGTCGCTAACCTAAGCAAATTTATTTTAGACTCGCTTCTGGTACTAGCTTTGGTTAACGAGGAGCGAAGCGATGAGCGGGTTAGGTTGACATAAGCGCTAAATTGTTAAGTTAGTATAATGTGTGTTTACTACAAATTTTATTTCAAATTGGTAGAAAGAACAATTTCGGGTAAAGAGCTCTACGTGAGCCAATATATGTTATGAACATCGTCGGTAGTAGGTACTCCAAAATGTATGAATAAAATTTTAGGAAGACTGATCATTCGGATTATGAACATTAGAAACAGATTAGTTAGGAATTGTGATTGTTATAATAATATTTATAACAAATGAATTGAAGTTATATTTAGTTTAGGGGTACCAATTTTAGGGCAAATGCTATTATGTGTCAATAAATTAGGGCTAGTAATCATTTTGACACAGTCGAGGTTATAATGAAAATGATAATGACACTTTGGATTCTAGATAAAAAGTTTATGAAGCAACATGGAGTACCATCAGAATATTCCTATTATATGAATGAGCGGCATGCCAACAAATCTTAAAATTAAAATATCTGGGATGAAGTCAGTATATTGGTAGTACAAATTGGTAGTTTCTTAGATAATAACACCCAAACCCACAACAAACACAAATGTTCGTCACATAAATGTTTGTCATGGGTGGGGATTGAACACACGACCTCCGGTGCTGAAGCCAGGATCACTACCACTGCACCAACAGGCCAGTCAAAACAATCAAAAAAGAAACAAATCCAATGAAACTGATTGCTGTTTTATGCTGTGTGCTGTGTCTTTGTATTCCATCTGCCATACTTAGGAAAATATAATTTAAATTCCCCATTAGAATTTAATTTCAAAAAATACAATTTATATTTATTATAAAAGTTTAAATAAATTATTTTTAACAATTTTCTGAACAGCTTTCACAAAATTAAATTATTCAGGCGTTGCTCGAGATCCAAGACGAGTAGCGGGATATGCGAACATTGATACTAGGGAAGCGGCCGTCGGCACAGCTTCCTGGAGCAGTGAACGAGTAGAGACCGACGACCACGCCGTTGTGGAGAAGGGGACCACCTTCGTCCCCGTGGCACTGACCGAGTCCGTTGATGCCGGTCACTCCCGCGCACAACATGTTGTCGGTAACGTTACGGTAAAGTTGACCCCATCGTTGCCTGCAAATGATATGGCTTACTGACCAAATCTGGACGTGGCGGAGTAATTCTGAGGGAACCGCCCCAGCCCCAGGAACATTCTGAAATAATAATTGAATGGACTTTAGCCTGAGTCCTTAGTAAGAAAACATGGTTAAATCAGTATGTATAACTCACTAATTAGGGGTACTACTAGGTTAGACTTATACAATGTCGACCCTGCTAGACTCAACCTCAGCAGTTCAGCAGCGTAACGGGATTATATAGAAAGATTTAGACGCCTTTCCGTCATTGCTACCTTCCGCTGTTGTGGTAAGAAAACCCCAGCTACGCGTGCTAGAGCAGTACCCCCCCTAGCTTTCCAGCCCGCAACCCAACCACCATTGAAACTGCTACGATAGCCTTCCAGGTTAAGCCAACTGCAGAATATTGGGTCCATGCAAACGAATTCTGATTAAAACTATGCGTTTTTAAAAATATGTTCACTTTGGCAAAATGGGAAGTCACACGCAAAAATTGACTGGTAAAATCTACTTACACCCTGGAAACCCCATCCGGCAGACCAAACGACTTGGTTATCAGCTACGTAGTAGTTGGGACCAGCCACTCTTGCGGCCTGGATGACGTTGCTAAAAGCAATGTTGGAAGACGTGCGAATCATGGCAATGTCGTTGTCTAAGGTGAACCTGTTGAATTGCGCATGGGCGTATAATCGGTTGGGAGTGTAGACTATACCCCCATTGTTGGCATTGCTAGATCCAAGACGCATTCGCCATCTCGCAGGAACGTCTCCGCTGGAACAGAAATATTTATAATAGTTTAGGTCCACATTTTACCACAAATCAATCGATAATATTGCTGCTGAATATAAAAAATAAAATTTTGGAAGAATTTGTGTTTGTATGTCATAGCGTCTTATGAAAACTACTGAATGATAGTTTGTAAACTCAAAAAGCTGGATTGAAATAACCATTTACTTAACAGATTTTTCAAGTTCAATACGATCATTTTTCATTTTTCTAAAATAATTTTGTACAATTTAGGTTGTTTAACAACCACAACTAAACCAATGTTCCGAAAGAACCTAAACACTCTCATCAACCTAAGAATATGAGCCCGTACCTGTCGATTTTAGGTCTTTGGTCCAAGAAACAACGGTGACGGACTAATAATTAAATATTATAGATTGTAAACTTACAAGATGCAGTGAGCGACCGTGAGAATAGACCTGTAGTTGACTATAACACCGGCGCAAGCCTGCCTGTGACCAGTTGTGCCGACGGAGTACAGCAGCGATGCTAGATGAGGGTACTGGTTGATGTTGGTAAGTGAACCACCAACGATTCTTTGGGATGCGTTTAGGTCCGCTAAAATGATTTAAGTAAGTATTAGAAGAAGTAGTAATAAGATGCGGCACCAACTCTTCCGTTAATCCCTAAATTATAATATTGCTTTTGGGACGTAGTTTAAATTGTGTTGTTTTAAAACCATATTTTTTCAAATGTACTTTCTTTAAATTATCTCACAGTGAGCAGTTTTGAACAGTAGCCACAGTTGTCGGTTACTAATGTAAAACATTTTTTTTATCTTTTGAAGTACTAGAAGTCAATTTTACGAAGCCAGTTTATAGGTTTGTATACAAATTCATGGTATCACGGACGCTAAAATGACCTATCCATGTTCTTAAAAACTACTTTTTTCCATAAGGAAATTGATTCCGCACTGTTTTCAAGATAAAGAAATCATTTCATTAATTGAAAAATATCCGATTATATACGTATTATACCTGATACAGCCACCACCAACGCTAACAGAACCACGACACGCATTTTGCTGCTTGTTTATTGCACTGTTATTGAATGTTAATTAAAATTCAGCACCTGTATTATTTATATAAGGCATTTTTTCTGTTATCTTATAATTAATAGATAATACGAAAGATTAATCATCAACTTTTCGGAATCACTAGGCCAGGCCTATCCTATCAAATAATCTAATTCTATTCAAATATGTCTTACCTATGTACTTTAATCGATTTACTGATGTCAATTATTTTTATCTGATCTCAATCATATAATTCAAAAATAGATATTTGTAGTCTTGCCTCTAGGTATATCTCTAGTTATATTCGTCACTTTTCATTCACACTAAGCAATCCTCAATTATCTACCTAAAGCCTGTCAACATGCATGATAGAAGACCATTCGTTCTAAAAAGTCTCGGACAGCCAATTCAGTGCTTCCAGAAATTTTCTGGTAGCGATCCTGCCCTTAGCGCGGGAGGTGGTGGGTTCTATTACCACCACCAATGATAATATTTAATGTGACGAACATTTGGGTAGTTGTGTGTCTGGGTGTTATTATTTATTTAAGTAAACGTTTAAAAATATTTCAAATGTTTATCAGCCTATGTCACCCATTGTACAAGCTTTGCTTAGTGTGTGGTCAATAATATTTGTTTAATTGGTCCTAAATAGTATCATTTATATGGTGTTTTGACCCCCGAGCGTGCAAGGGGAGTCAATAAAACCAAGGGTATATAAGTTGGCGTTTAGTCTCGAGGTGCAAACTGTACTTTTCACTTTGAGTGCGAGAAAAATAGTCAATTTAATACAAAACATTTAAAACCGAACTCGACAAAAGTTCTGAAATTTTCGCAGTCAGTTTTTCCTTCTTAACCAGTCACACATTAACAATTTAAAACACAAGGCGCCACCTCCTTTGCGGACAAACCATGGAACTAGAACTCTCAACATTTTCGCAATGAAGATGGTCAGGACTCCACAGATAATTGTATATTTACTGGCTGTTTGAGTTTGTCTAATCGTTCTTTTGATAATTCTGCAACCAAAAACGTACAAAGTAAAAGTAAACGTAAGTAGAGAGAGACTGTGAAAATAAATAGTGCAAAGCCAACGGTTAGTGTTTGACGGGACTGTTCTAACTATGGAACCCACGGGGATTAAAAAAAACATTACAGAACTATGCTATTGGAGTTGCCAAATCACTAAGGGTAAAATAAAACATAGACGACGATTTGTTTTTATAATAATAAACTATAAACTTAAAAAATCCTATGAATGTGACATTTATATTCTGTGATATTCAGTGCCCAGGTTTCATTACCGTAGTTCCCGATCTAATAGGAAAAATAGTTCAGAGCCTAAACATAAAACAAACCAGTAGTATAATGTTAATGTAAGGAACCCCAGTACATTTAACGTTCTGATTCTGACCTTCTGTTGTAGGAGCCGACTACCGCCGTAATTGGCTCGAACCTTAGTTATACCTCCGTCATAGGGAAAATCGACCTGAGCACTTAAATATATATTTTTATGTATTTAATCACTTTAAAAACATACAGTGTCAGAAGCAATGTAAATTAAAATCTATCATTTTGTCGAAACAAAAATTTTTTCATTCTTCATGTTATTTGTAAATGCTTATTTTCCTTTCTCACTTTCAAATGTTGCCATTTGCCTCTGTAATAGGAGCTTTTACCTTATTTGTTAAGAATCAAATAAACCTTTTTCTATTCTATTTTATTTTGAAAACAATTTCTTCCAGACAATTCATAGGCAGAGGAAAGTTGACAGAAAGGGTAAGCAAGTGTACAAATTAAACCAGCATAAAAACTTTGTTTTTTACCAGTTAGTAGATAAAATTACTTTAATAAAAAACATAAAATATATAATATATATTTTAACGATAGATTATCTGTTTTCATATATTATAAAGAGAAAATATAATTGGTTGAGTTCATTTACGTAGGGAGATCACTATGAAGGAGTTGGTTTGTGAAATTAAGTTTATTAACTGATCGCATACTATGATTCCGCGCCGGTTGCAAAAACTATAGTGTTCTTGGAGGTTTGTAGTAAAGAAGGTTTAACAAGACAGATATGAACTTTGGCAAAGACATGTTCATACTTAGGTATAGCAGTCGTTTTGTTTTTCTTCCAATTGTGCTGTCTTTTTTTTGCGTCAGGAAATACAAATGCATTTCCTGACGCAAAAAAAAAGACAGCCCAGGGTTCAGGACACTTGGGATATGTGGGACTCGGAACTCCTGGGAAAACAGAGACCCCTACCCACTAAAACCGGTGGTCATCTTCGGCGCAGAATAGAAAGGACCCGGGATCCCCAACATGGGAGAGACTCCTCGCAGGAAAATTGTGCTGTCCTAATGGAACTTAACATGTAGTTTCTTTGCATCCGCTACTGTTATTTCTGTATTTCTGATCATTTGACAATATGTGTGTGAGTGAACGCGCAGAGCGACCAAATTGTAATGCCTAAGGATGTCTTTATATTGCACATCCTTGTTGGTATAATATGACTTGTCTGGCCGTAAATACTGTCACATAACAACTTTTTAATTATTTTGAATTTGGAACGCGTTTATTATCTTAAAAACTTCTTTCGATTCCACGCCATTTTACATGTTTTTTTTGTGTTCATTATCAAATTACAATATCGCAATGGGATGTTGAAGAAAATAGGATTGCAGTGATCGCTTTACACAAAGTAGGTATGAAGCCGTCAGTCATTTTCCAGACACTTCAAAAGCTTGGTATCAGCCGTATGTTCGTATATCGTACTATCAACAGATACCACAACACTTTATCTGTCGAAGACCATACAAGATCGGGGCGGCGGCCTGTTGTTAAAACTACAAAGGCTGTTCATGCTGTTAGGGCCAGAATTCGTCGAAACCCCATTAGGAATCAAAAAATCTTATCGTGAGAAATCAAGATTCCCGCTAGGACTCTGTCGCATATTATAAGACAAGACCAGATGTTCGGTGCTTATCGTGAATATACAGGAAATGCCCTTAATTACTCTTAACAATTAAACAGAGAGAATCGATCAAAACGCCTCCGGTCGCGATACGCAGGTGGAAGGCACAGAAATATCCTCTTTACCGATGAAAAAATTTCACGATTGAAGAGCTCTGCAATAAGCAAAATGAAAAAGTGTACCTCACAGTTTTGAAGAAGATGCTCAAGTGGTCGGAAAGGTACAATCATCACAGGTACGGTCATCATCCTGCGTCAGTGATGGTTTGATGAGGCGTGTCTTATCAAGTACTCACAAAGCTACATTTTTGTGAAAAAGGAGTGAAAACTTCAGCCAAAGTGTATCAAGAGACAGTCTTAAATCGTGTTATGAAACCTCTCAGCAATACACTTTCTAAAAATGTTTCGTGCACTTTCCAGCAGAATTACGTCTACCACGAGTTGCCACTTTAAATTTACAATATCGTTCGCATAAAAAATGTATTGGGATTTGAGATTGTCATGTCATGGCATGTGTCATCCCAATACATTTTTTACGCGAACGATAATGTAAATTTGTAGTGGCAACTCGTGGTAGACGTACTGGCTACAAGGCACGAACTGCCCAAACCGGGCTTGAAACCAACGTTCTGGACTTTATAAGAGCTGAAAACTGGCCCTCATCTAGCCCAGACCCCAACCCTCTACTAGACTACAAATTATGGTCAGTTTTAGAGGACATGGCCTGCTCAAAACGACACGGCGACATTGAGTCTATTAAAAAATATAAAAGTCCTGTATAAAATGTTTATTTTGGGACTTTATTATATTAAATATGTAGATACATTATAAGTCTTATTAATATTACATTGCTTCATAAAAAAAATGCATTTTCATTGGTAACAGAACTTATATATACAGCTAGTAGCTAGAACTAGGTATAGAGTCTAAAGATACAAAAACATTGTTTAAATTTTTTATTGAATTATTGTTGACAATTTCTGAACAGCTGTCATAAAATTGTATTATTCAGGCGTTGCTTGAGATCCAAGAAGTGTAGCGGGAGACACGAGTGTTGATACTAGGAAAACGCCCGTCTCCACAGTTTCCTCGGGGACCGAACGAGTAGAGACCGACGATGACCCCGCCGTGATAAAGGGGACCACCTTCGTCGCCGTAGCACTGTCCGCGTCCGCTCACGTCAAGCGCTCCCGCGCACAACATGTTGTCGGTAAGGTTGCGGTACAGTTGCACCCAGCGCTGCCTGCACGTGAACTGGTTTACAGACCAAATCTGGACGTGACGGAGTAATTCAGAAGGTACAGCCCCAGCCCCAGGAACATTCTAAAAAAAAACAAAATAAATAGGAATAAAACGGATTTTAGGATTACTTTCCTCAATGTGTAACATGTAGAGATATGAATACCTCACACATCAGGAGAGGACGACTTCTACAAGATTATCCTGACTGTCCTATTGTAAAAAGATTTCGCAACGCCAAGTGTTTTCATTAGCAACCGTCAACGGTAAGTGATTATTAATTTTTTTAGCATTTACCAATACACTATTTTCTATACAAAGAAAGAAACTCGAAAAATTTGACCTGATCCTAGGGACTCAAGTTTGAGTGATTTTTTTAGCTAACTTAATCAATTAGCTTAATGGTTCTAATCTAAAGAATGACTCAATCCTAAGTTCCTAACTGACTTCTGGCATCGTAATTGCATATTTTTTGAAGTTTAAATAAAATATACTCACACCCTGGAAACCCCATCCGGCAGCCCAAACGACTTGGTTGTCAGCTAGGAAGTAGTTGGGTCCAGCAACTCTTCCGGCCTGAATGACGTTGGTAAAGAAAATGTTGGAAGACGAACGAATGATGGCAATGTCGTTATATAATGTGAACCTGTTGAATTGCGGGTGGCTGATTAATAAGCTGGGACTGTAGACGGTACCACCGCTGTTGGCATTGGTGGATCCAAGACGCATTCGCCATCTTTCAGTAACATCACCACTGAAATTGAAACATTCATATTATCAATATTTTTCAGGTCACTTAAACATCATTACAGGTTAATACATAAATTACTTAGGCACCCTAAATAAAAAAAACATGTGTTTGTTTGTATGTTCCACAACCACAAATCACAACTGAATGAAAATAACAGCTGGATATAATAACTCGTTTACAATAAAAGCTGGATGGTATAGGGTACTTAAGATTTATGCGAAGGTAGTAAAACTGTTATTTTGTGAACATTTTACTCAACACAATATTTTGGAAGATGTAAAATTAGGTAAGGATGTTGGAAATTAGATTTTTTTTTATAGTGCCCGTCAAGATGACCTCACTTCACCTGATGGAAAGCAGTCGTGAGGTCCATATGAGGATGACAAGCACAATAATGCAAAGCAATTACTGAGCTGGCCATACTCATCTTGAAGGCCTGCCCTGGTACTGGTTAGTGCAGTGTTGATCCCGGAACGCGACCTGACCGAGAGAGGTCAGAGTCACTTGGCGGGTTTTTCGCAACTGCATGGTGGTAACATCAACCGGCCGACATAATATGTCTCCCACCTGAAGAGCAGATGGTCTGCTGCAGGGCTCCCTTAGTCGCCTCTTACGATGAAGGAGATGGGGCGGTGGAAGGTATTATTTTAAAGTGCCGCCACCAGCACGGCACAAAAGAAAGGAAGGAAGGAAAAATATAGGAAAGTGGTGCAGCGTAGGCTAATAGTGGTTAAGTAAAGTTCACTAATTTGCGCATTTATTGTTCCACTGACACTGCTATGCAAAAGCCTCCAAGAAACAAACCTAGGATATGTTTCGAAAAACGGAACACTGGGATAATACTATATAACCTAGGACTTCTGCATTTTGACACAAACAAAAAAAATATTAACATATAAACTTACAAGATGCATTGAGCGGCCGTAAGAATAGATCTGGAGTTGATAATAGCACCGGTGCAGGCCTGCCTGTGACCAGTTGAGCCGACGGAGTACAGCAGCGATGCTAGTTCAGGGTACTGGTTGATGTTGGTCAGTGTTCCACCAATAATTCTCTGGGATGCGTTTGGATCCGCTGAAATGATTCATAGAAGGAATATTATACTTGCTTAGCTACTACGTACATCACGAATAGCGACACGGTAATGATAGTCTTTTGTTGATACTTTAATTAAAGTATTGTTTTTAACACGTTGGTGTTTTCTTCTAAATGTTTTCTGCTTCATCTTTCAAATTGAAAGCTGACTATTAATTCTTTAGAGTTTTAATCAAAGCATAAGTCGAAGAGGCTTTCGATTTTTTAAAACATTAAATACCTTGAATTCTATTTATACAAATTATGATGGTATAACAAATGTAAAAGTGACCTCTGCTTTTCCCCAAAAACTGCCATCAAAAATTGCGGTGTCTTAAAATTCTGCAATCATCGATTGCCGTATAGAATAATGAACCACTCAAAATATGAGAACAAGATGATGATTCAAATGATCAAGATGCTGAAGTAGACATTTCAAAAATCAAAGAATATTTGATGGTACCTGATATAGCCACCACAAACGCTAACAGAATCACGGCACGCATTTTGCTACTTGTTTGTTGCACTTTTATCGAAGATTGATTTAAATCTAGCTTATGTTTTATTTATATTAAGCATTTTAGTCTTTTATCTGATAATTTAAGATAATACGACTGATTTATAATCAACTGTTGGAATGAATAAGGCTCGACTTTCTTTCAAATTATGTCTCGCCTACTTATTTTAATCTTTATCTAATCTTATTTAATTCTTGGAACTGTTCATTCAATGATTAATTATAGTTGTTTTGCTCGCTTAAAATTGCAGGAAAATGTTCATTTGAAAAATAATGACTAAGTTTATTTACTAAATATTTATTTACATACATGCTGCTTTATCAACGGGTAAATCAAGCCCCTCAGTAATAAGGAAATACGACGGGAGGAGAGGTTTTATCGCTACATTTGTAACGATGCCGTTTCCCTTCAGTCTCGTGGACGCTAGAACCTCCACGATCGCTGGAAACTTCATGGTTTAACTGCTGGCCATTAAAAGTATTTTGTACTTGTTTTAAAATTTGATTCAATTCTATTTTCGTTTCGCATTGCATGCGCAACTTTTTTGATTCAGTCCTACCAAAACCATCGTACTGAACAGTTTGTGAGCATTTTACCAGATTACCAGTTCAAGTATAACTTACGTGATGGTGTATTTTTAAATACTTTAAATAACCAATTATTGTAAACAGTTAAAACAGTTATAAGTAACAGGAACCCGTGTATCGGGTTCTTCTTTCCTACCTATATTTTTACCCTAAATAATAAATAAGTCACTGGATTGGCTGATCTTTTATTAGCTATTCCACAACTACATCTACTCCTAAATATTGTGTGACGAATCCCGGCACTCCGGCTCCTGTATTGCTGGCCTGCCACGAGGATCTCGTTATACATTGAGCTTTAGGTTGCAAAAAGTGGTTTTAATTCAATCGTGATCATGACCCAAGTTCTGAAAAATCGAGAGCATCCTTTTGCCCCAACTGGGTTTCGAGGTTCTCTACTTTTTCTTATAATTTTTTTATACATAATCTAACACCATAATTTTATTATGTTTTTTACCTAATGGTAAAAAAGTGATGATAATTCATCACTTCTCCAAATGATCATTTGCGCGAACTTGATATGTCACAATATCACGTCTGCGAAAATTGAAATCCCTAAATACGATATGCCTGAAAATTCTTTATCATAAATATTGCTTAACATTTGAAAGTCATGAAACACTTTCTCTTAATAGGCATAAGTCGTAAATTAAATCAAAGTTTATTAAAAAAGAGTTGTAATATACAAAATGCTATTTTCTGAAGGCAATAGCAGCTAGTACGAAATTAGTTAAGAACTGTTTTGTAAATTGTAAAATTACCTTTTAGTAATATTATACAAATATTATCTGATTTTGTATTAGTTCAATAGAAGTAATTTAATTTTACCAAAATCCAACTTGGTGCTAAATGTACTTGTACGTAGTGGTAGCTAAGTAATTAAAAAATGTTGGTTGCTTGTGCAGGCAAGTAAAAATGCAAAATCCATGACTTCTGTGATGGCCCCGGTGCAGAATGCTGGCGGCGTCACCCCTCGCTCCGCTCGCTGCTACCTGCTCCTCAGCTCGCAGGCAGCCTCATCCCTACGCGCCTACGCGGCTCGGAATTACTCTCGGGGTAGGGCAAACAAGACTACGTTGAGCCTGTTTTTTTGTTTGTTGACTGGCCTGTTGGCGCAATGGCAGCGATCCTGCCTTTAGCGCCGGAGGTCGTGGGTTCGATCCCCACCCATGACAAATATTTGTGTGACGAACATTTATATTTGTTGTGTGTCTGGGTGTTATTATCTATTTAAGTATGTATTTAGAAATATTTATGTATGTTTACCAGTCTCTGACGCCCATATTACGAGCTCTGCTTAGTTTGGGATCAGATGATCTTGGTGTGAATTGTCCCAGATATTTATTTATTTTTATTTTTGTTTTACGGCGATTATTTTCTGTCACTAATCATCAAATGTTTTTAGGATTTTCAATTTTATTATAAACTAATATTATGCAATAGGACGATTCGGACATATGACTTAATGACATGAGAAATTAGGGGAACCACTTATTAGGTTGGGGAAAAGTATATAGTATGTATGGACTTGTAAATTTTAAAGAAGATAATTCCAAATTGAAATTATGAAAATGTATGATTTTCATTTGTTTTTCTAGCTAAGTTAAGGTGAGTGAATCTAATGAAGAAAATCGATACATTTTAAAACCTAACTACAAAAAAGGTAAAATGCAACCCAAGCCGCGAAAAAAAATTGCGATGTTTATGGACCTAGTGTCTGTGAGAGTAGCACAAATTTGGTTTAAGCGTTTTTAATCCGGAAATTGTGATGTCAAAGATGCACGTCGCTCTGGCCGCCCTATTACGGATAAAACCGGATCGGCATATCAGTAGTTACTACGTCGTGTAGCTAAAGAACTGGGAACCACTGGGGACCACAAAACAGTTTTGGCGCATTTGAAAAAAACTGGGTACACAAAAGAGCTAAGATATATACGAGCTCACTGAAAGAAACCTAATGAACCGTGTACTCATTTGTGATTCTTTATTACGACGTAATGAAACCGAACCATTTTTGAAGAAGCTGATAACTGGTGATGAAAAGTGGATCACGTACGACAAGAACGTGCGAAAAACGTCGTGGTCAAAGGCCTGTCAGGCTTCCCACACTGTGGCGAAACCCGGGTTAACTCGCAACAAGGTGATGCTGTGTGTGTGGTGGGATTGGAAGAGCATTATTAATTATGAGCTGTTACCACCAGGCAGGACCATCGATTCTGAACTCTACTGCGAACAATTGATGAGATTAAAGCAAGAAGTTGAGAGAAAGCGGCCGGAATTAATCAACAGAAAGGGTGTGGTTTTTTATCATGATAACGCTAGACCTCACACATCTTTAGCCACTCAGCAAAAATTAAAAAAGTTTGGCTGGGAGGTGTAAATGCATCCGCCGTACAGTCCTGACCTTGCACTTTCAAATTTCCACCTGTTTCGGTCTCTTCAGAATTCTTCAGGCAGTGTCAGGTTAACATCACGAAAGGACTGCCAAAACCACTTGTCGCGGTACTTTAATCAGAAGTCTCAAAATTCCTATAGCAATGGGATCATGTCCCTACCTACAAGATGGCAAAAAGTAATCGAACAAGTGACACCTACATTATTTAGTTACTATATTATAAAATGTTTTGTATTTTTCCCAACCTATTATTATATCACCCGATGTTATGTCAGAAAAATTTTCTGAGAAAAGATTATTAGGTTAAACAACATTTCAGACTTTTCGAACATTATGGCAAGTGAAGGTTTTAAGAAATGTATTATTGGAAGTTATTTTGGAGAAAAAAAATAGTAGATGTGAGGGAGTACCGGGATTTAAACCCGTCTTAAGTACCGGACCAAGCGCTATTACTCACGGCTCGGCTACGAAGGCATTGTTTTTATAATAATAGTAAAATATGATTACTTCTGGTCTTCGTAACCTCATAGGTCCTTTAAAAACAAAAACAATCTCTACAATGAATAACAAATTTAATAGGGTTGCTCTTTCACGAATCAGGCATTGTTTACGATCCAATTGGTATATTGAGCCAGGTGGACCCCAGGAGCAGATGCCAACGACATTGCCGTTGTGGTAGAGGGGACCGCCGGACGCCGAAGCACTGGTCACGGCCGCCGACGTCAAGCCAGCCAGAACACAGCATGTTGTTTGTGACCAAAAGGTTGATCGAAGCGTAACGTTCTCTTCAAACTTGCTGATTCACGGTCCTCAGTTCAACGTGAAGCAAGTGTTCAGATGGACGAGCTCCTGCACCAACCTTAAAACAAAAACCAAATGCTTATTTCTCTTAAATTTATTTAGTTAATTTTATTAATCTTAATTTTATTTATTTGACCATAGAGAAGTAGAACGCATCATTTGTGGTCTGCGTGATGACTGTTCTCCTGGATGGGATAAAATCTCTCCTGCTATAATTAAAGCCTCTAGAAATGTACTGATACCACCAATCACACACATGTGTAACCTCTCAATTTCTACCGGTGTTTTCCCTAGAGTACTGAAAAGAGCACTAGTAAGCCCTATTTTCAAGCGGGGTGATAAAAAGGAAGTGGCTCATTATAGACCGATTTCGGTCCTGCCCGTTCTCTCGAAGGTCTTGGAGAGGATATTAAACAATGTGCTGGTCAAATTTCTGGAAAGATATAACATTATAGCAAAAAATCAATTCGGTTTTAGAGCTGGAATCTCCACTGAAGATGCAGTTGTATCTTTCATCAGCGAAGTAGTGTAAATTAGATAGCAATAAGAAGTGTTTCGGTGTTTTTCTTGACCTTTCCAAGGCCTTCGACACGGTATCGATATCTATCCTGATCAAGAAGTTGGAGAGTCATGGCATCCGTGGTCGTGAATTAAACATTTTTCGGAGTTATCTTTTGGATAGGGTGCAGTGCGTTAGGATCGGTCCGTACATTAGTGACATGCAGTCTATCGACTACGGCGTACCACAGGGCAGCATTTTGGGGCCGACACTTTTTCAAATATATGTTAATGACCTGTGCAAACTCAAAATGCATAACTGTAGTGTATTTGCTTACGCGGACGACACCGCACTTCTAGTGTATGGACGTGATTGGAAGACTGCTAAACAGTACGCTCAAGATGCTCTTAAAACTGTTCTGAACTGGCTCTCAGCTAATCTGCTCACCTTAAACATAAGTAAGACTCAGATTCTCCCCTTCTACGCTTCTCTTGCCACCTCTCCGCTACCCGCTGACTCGACAATCGTGGTACACACCTGTTTTTTACCCTCGGTAACGTGTGACTGTAATCCTCTTAAAGCTACTAATAGTGTGAAATACCTGGGTGTATTAATTGATTCAAACTTAAAATGGGGCCCGCAAATCGAAGCTGTTAATGGGAGGGTACGTAAACTAATATACATATTCAAGATAGTTAGGCAGTTTGTAGATCAAGACACAGTTAAAAATATATATATCGCATTATGCCAATCAGTCCTGTCTTACTGCATACCGGTCTGGGGAGGAGCTGGCAGTACACTGATGCTTGGTCTGGAGCGGGCTCAACGAATGATCCTTAAAATAATGACGTACAAACATATTCGGCACCCCACAAATCTGTTATACACAGAGTGCCAGGTTCTAACTGTCCGGCAGCTATACGCTCTTCGAACTGTACTGCGAAAACACACAACTCTTCCTCTTGATAGTCGCATCCTTAATCGTCGACAGGTCAGAACTCAAGTATGTCCAACAGTAAGGTGCCGAACAGTTTTAACCAAAAGTCAATTCCCAGCCCGCTCTTGTAAGATCTACAATAATATTCATAAAACATCAAATATCTACACCCTTAACCGCTTCGAAGTAAAGCGGAAAACCATGGCTTGTCTGCTGAAAATGTCATATTCCGAAACTGAAGATCTCTTTAAATAGTTGAATTAATTGGAATATATATATATATATATATATATAATATATATATATATATGTGTATATGTGTACAAACAAACACACACATACACCACACACTACACACACACACACACACACACACACACACACACACACACACACGCGCGTTATAATGTCGAGGAATCACTGACACTGATAATACAGTTTTTACTAGTTTCAATGTCAGGGATTCAACCTCCTAATGCAAATGTATATCTAACCCGGCCTACACCATGTATCAGCCTTGTAAACTAACATTTTTGGGTTATGAATAAATGATTATTATTATTATTATTATTATTATTATTATTATTATTATTATTTAGTCAAAGTTTCGAGGTAGTTTAAGGTTTTCTGTTCACTTTTTCACCCAACACACCTTCACCCAATTTTACCTATATCACCGAAAGCTGTTGGCTCGATTTCCACCTAAAATATTTTTTTCGTGTGTTGGTGTACATAGTATCTTCTTGTATTTTTTTTGCGTCAGGAAATGAAAATAGGCATTCCCAAGGCCCTGGGTTCGGGACATCTGGGATATGTGGGAGCCGGAACTCCTGGGTAAACAGAGACCCCTACCTAATAAAACCTGACGGTAGTCATCTTCGGCGCAGAATGGAAGGGACCCGGGATCCCCAACAAGGGAGAGACTCCTTGCAGGACCCTTCGGCGTGCAAGGCCGCCTGGCAGCCAGCCTCGGGAGGAGCAAACTCAACTCCAGTATACGATAACACAGACCACTGTGTCCGAAGACACGTGTTAACGTTTTCTTCGGGATCGCAAACCGAAACACACGTAGGCCCTCCCGCGTGCGCTTTGCGACCCCAAGGGCTCTTTTAGTCGCCTCTTACGACAGGCAGGGATACCTCGGTAGTATTCTACTCCCCTAACCGCAGGGAACACACATCTTCTTGTACTCGCTTAACATTACATTTACTCCCCTAACCGCTGGGAACATACATCTTCTTGTACTCGCTCATCATTAAACTGATACAAAGTGAATCTAGTTCGCACAATGCAGGCTAGCTCTAGTGTGGTAACCGCTGGTAATCAGTATGTCTACCATGAGCTTCCGTCACGTGAACGGCGATCGTTGAGTTTAGAAACTTGTATGCCATTTTGGTTCAATTTTATATCACTAGGGGCGCTGTGCCGAAATCCCATACAAAAATTGCCAGCCGTCATTGGTGTAAACTCATGGTAGACATATAGGACTGAAAAATGTATTAACTCAAACTGTCGCTTGTTATTTGTTTTTGAGATAATGTTATTTGAAATAAAGTTTGTTACACCCAACTATAGCCGTAACATATCTATCAAGACTGTCATCATCAGTTAACTCACAGAAGTATAGCCCCATCCAGCAGCCCAGACAACTTGGTTATCGAGAAGATTGTAGTTGGAGTCAGCAATATGGGCCGATTGCACAACAGTTGTGAAGACGATGATCATACGCGTATGGATGATGGCAACGTCGTTGTCAAAGGTCCGGCCATTATACTGCGGGTGGTTGATGATTAGAGCTGTGTCGTGCACGACACCACCGCCTTCAGCGAAGGTCGAGCCTACACGGCTACGCCATCTGGCAGGGGTATCCGCACTGAAATTAGATGTTTTTATTTAACACATAATTAGACATGATATTTTGAACAGGTGGTAATCAGATTTTGGAACCACATGATAACAATGCTTTTTATCCGGTAACAGATAACTGTGTCCAGGTGGATGTTTGCGCTACGTCTTAGACCATATCTCCATTGAAATACAGTATCACATAATCTCGTCTTGTGCTCATAACATCGACAACAGCAACCAAACTAGTCGGGCAGATCTTCAGGGGTGGTAAATGAAAAAAAATAGGAATGTGTAAAAAACCGATTTCAAAAAATGTGCTTGAGTAGTTGATCGTAATTTAATGGGGTTTGGAACCAAATGGAATTTAAATAACTCACATTTACTTTCCAAAACTATAGTACTGATAATTTATAAGTTACTAGGTAACCCTAAGTGCTAGGGCGAGTTTAAAACACTGTGGTTGGCATTTTCTTCTTGTCGCAAATACAGTGGCCATCAGTCTTTCATCAGCAGTTCAAAATGGATAAACTTTTAGTGTTTGTTCAAAATCGTTTTTTAATCGGGCTGAAATTGGCGACAGCACTATTACAGCATCAGGTTCGGCAAGAGCGCTGCACGGTAGCATAACAAAGATTCAAGATTATACTACTTCATGCAAATAAAGAGTTAAATTAAAAGTATTGTGTGTTTTAGACTTACAAGGTGCAGTGCGCGGCTGTTAGAATGGACCGGTTAGTTATGATAACACCGGCGCACTCCTGTCTGTGGCCAGTAGTTCCCCAGGAGAACAGCAGACTAGCCATGTGGGGGTACTGACTGATGTGCGCCTGTGCCCCACCAACATCCTTTGAGATCTCTTTGGGCCGGCTGGAATATACACAATGAATAACGTTTTAGAAGAGATAAATAAATGAACAACTTGTATGATGATGGAAGCCACGGATACGGATATAAAAAGACGGTGTATTTCTGATGAAATGTATCCAATTGAAATTAGCAACAAGCAGGGTGATTTTAGTTCGTCTATACATGAGAAAATATAGATCAATGGCTCATTGAAAAAAGAACTCTTGAGTATTAGAAAAAAATTAGGAGAAGAATATAGATAGAGTTTACCTGATACAGCAGCCACTAAAACCAACATAATCTGTATTATTAGAAATTGCATTTTTACTATCGCGTTGATCCGTTTAGTATAAATAACAGAACAGATTTGGTGTGGCGTATTTATTTAAAATTAATAATTATCACATGTTGTAATTATCGTGTGTTGACTCATGGACGTTCTTATTGTAATGTAATTATTTAATATCAGCAGATTATGATAATCATGTGTAGATTGTAGAATAAGATAATACTTGCCTATGAATAAAGCAACATCCTTGCCAGCCATTTATATCCTACAATAATATAATATTAATACCATCTGGAACACCTTTAATCAAGATCATCTGACCCCATGATCTACATCTACATCTAATCTCGTACTATGGGACAAAGACTAATAAATTTAAATATACTTAATAAGCTAAACCCCTTATCGCAGTTTACTTTGTAATAATACCTATAACTTAAAACCTTGAACACGTTTTACGATATTTTGCGGCGGAGTCCGCGTGTGGTTTAAAAGGGCATTGACACAGTGGGCTTATATTCCAATGTAACTTTGAACTTTTGCTTTGTCTGTAGTAAGCAACTACTAAGATGCTCGTTCATTTACAAAGAATACAATGATGGTTAACAAAATCAATTCTTTTTTTTGTGTAATGACCTAAACACTTATTAATAGTAGATATTTTGGGTAATTATTACAAATTCAGAAAAAATATTAGGGCAAAACTATCATCCAGTGTATGAGTATATAACTAGAGTTTCAACCTGCACCAAATACAACAATGACATGAGTGATGGTTAGGAAACAGGGGCCTACTCCCGCTCGTCGAACATGTAGTAACGTGAATTTTCAGTCGTTAAAAAGTCATACTTACAGTTTGAAATTGATGTTGATTTTGTAGTGTTCTAATAACCATATTTTATTGGGAAAAATTCATGAAATATTTAATAAGTTTTGTGTCCTTTTCACCTCTCCAAACTTTTACAAAACTTAATAAATTTGCACCGGAGTTGGCCCCCCCAGCCCGTGACTATTCTAGTGGCTACTTTTTGATATACTCATAGTTATGTTCGGTTAAGCTTCAAGTTTGATTTCCTTCTGATTTTTTACTCAAGATGTATAATATACAAATAGTAGAGGCGAATATATGCCGCCAGATTAGACTAGGCACTTTAAATTTATTATTTAATTACTATTCCTGGATTGAGACCTTTTAAAATTTGGACCGTGACGAAGTATGGAGGTTTTTGGTGAATGCAGACTGGCACACTCATTGCTAGGACACGCGGCCAATTATATGAAAAGATACAAAGATATATAGTTCAATGTTTGTCTACATAGCGACATCTGTGAGAAATCTTTTAAATCAATTTTATTATACATTACGGACTGTCTATAATATTGCCTAGTAATTCACTAAAGATTATGTAGATGTCGTTACTATCGAAGATCGGTAAGTATTAAGCAGATCTCCAAGTCCCGTATTAAAGTTCAATTCACGCTAAGCTAGCTACTGGAGCTGTTGTGTTTTGACGCAACAGCTTCAGTAGCTTAGCGTGAATTTGTGCGTGAGTTGTACCTACAATAATAAAACAAACAATTCAAAAACGCTCATCATATGAAAAAGTTATGGAGCATTTTTCCAGCATTCGCAAATTCGTAAATGGTTGTTCGGTATTCCTTTATTTTTATGTTTCCATCAAATAAATGAATAATTATTGTACACCCATAGAGGTAGGTCACAGTTGAACAATTAAGACACTTTCGTTAACATCTGTAATCTGTATATACCTGTGTTCCACAATAAAGCATGATTGATGATTTTAAAACATTATACGTTTGCTTATCATTGTTTCAGGTAAATATCATAACTCGATGAAGCATCATTAATAATGGTAAGAAACAGACTTTGACACCAATAAATCTAGATCAATATGTTTCAGTCGCGGTAACTACGATATTGGATTTCAGAAATATATATGCCATTTTTGTTTCCATTTATGATCACTAGGGGCCCTGTACTGAAACCAATCATCGAACATCATGTTTGACACAAATCATCGAACAATCTACGTAATCAACGCTAAGACTCTGAATTACAAACAGAAAATGAAAAAAAGAGGGTGGAGAATACTACTGGGATATTATCCCCACCTTTCATAGTAAGCGTTTGGGGCGTGAAACGCGGAGACCCTGCGTGTGCTTCGTGAAACGATCCCCAGGAAGGCGAAAACCGGTGTTCTGGACACATTAGGAGTTTTATGTATTTGTAGTCAGGATTAGTGGGTAGGAGGGTCTGTTTTCCAGGTATTCCGATTTCGCAGCGAAAGGTGCCTACTTTTTTTACGTTAAATATATAAAAACAAATTGAGAAGAAGATGACGGTCGACTGTAACGTTTATTTGTCTACATTAGGACATTATGGCGGACATGGGTCCCAGTGTTTGAAAGGCGGTGTTTTGGAAATAGATAACTAAAAAAATATTAAGTTTAGGCGAGCCACTACTAACATGTCATCTGAACAAAAAATGCCATATTATTTCTACAGTGACAGGAAAATTAGACCTTTTCCCTGGAAGGGGTGATATCGGTGTTTCTTTGGTTTTTTTAACGAAACTGATATTATATATTTTTTAAAAGCTTCTGAATATCAATTCTTTTCAAAAGAGTCAATAACTAAGGTTAGAGTTATTTATGGCTAGACTTTTTTTTTTTATTATACAATTGATGTAGTTTTTATAGTGAAATTACAAAATTTAGTAAGTGTCGCCATGTAAAACCGTTTATTTCTAGAACTATTAGAGTTTACGGCTTGACCTTTTATTTTAGACAATTCGAAAAAATGTTAGGCAAGTGCCCGGTCTTCTGTAGTTTGTTTCTAATATTTTTTCGGAGACAAGTCGACAACTTCAGAAAAAATATTAAAATGACAATTTATAGAAAACTACGAGTATCAATTTTGGACCCCTCGTTAATGGTTTGCACATAGCATTAGTTGCAAATAACGTCTAATATCACCATTTTCAAGGAATTGGTTTAATTTCCCTATCACCCTGTATTCGGAGCAAGATCTCTGTTTAATTGCTATAATAGGTTCCCTGGTCGTGAAACATAACAATAGAAAAAGCCTTGTTATGTATCACATGTAATTCATGGGACAGGGAAAGGGTTAAAGTAGAGCTGCGGCTCAGTCAGAAAGAAGGTAGGTATTTTTAGGGTAATACGGTGCATGAAGCACGGTAAATCTCCAAGATATGACAGACTAGCTTTCCGCCCGCGGATTCGCTCGCGTAAACTTCATTTCTGTAAGTTGCATACATAAAATCTTTATAAATTGTAGCCTATGTGTTAATCTTATGTATAAGCTGTATCACTGTAAAGTTCCATCTCAATCCGTTTGGTAGTTTTTGCGTGAAAGAGTAACAAACATACACACACACACATAATAGGTTGCGGAAAAAGTTTCTTCGCATTTTTTAAGAAAATTCAAAATATTTTTCAATATAGGTTATTTACATTTAACTAAAGTATGTAGGTGCCATTTTGTTTGACCCCTTTTTGCCATCTTATAGGCAGAGGCATGATCCCATTGCTATAGGAATTTTGAGGCTTCTGATCTGATCTGTATTGGAGGAAGGGGCGTACAAGTGACAAGACGAGTAGTCGAATTCGTACTGATTTATTATTACTCAGAGCTGGCGGTGGGCGCAACCACTCATCTATATCTACCTACGTAACAATCCTCCCTTCTAATTAACACTTAACTTAAAAATATTTCTTTTAATCTACTCTCGGCAAATTCCTCAATTGCATAGGCGCTGGCGTTGGGAGCTCCAGTGGTGTGCTAGCCTCCGGCGTTCAGCTTCATTGCCCATCCCCGGGGCTTGTACTCGGAGCTCCTGGGCTGACGCGGGTTGAAATAAACTTAGGTTTTCAACCGTACGGGCATTAGCCATCTCCTTGTCAGTCATTTGGTTATGTTGAGTTTTCATCGTCGCTCCTCGTATTATTTGGTTTTGACGACACGATTGGCGCAGTTTGCTGTAGCACGGTTTCTCGCCTTGGCTTGCATGGTATCCCGGGTTTGATTCCCGGTCGAGGCAATTCAGGAAACGATCTTTTCTTTTGGGTCTGGGTGTCCCAGCACACCCGAGCCAATTTAGAAAAGACACCCCTGGCTCATTTCCCTGTCTGATACCTCGTAACACAACGATATTTATCCTTACTTCAAGACCATGACAAGTGGTGTGTTGTTTCGCACTATTATATTATATTAATGGGGGATGCTTAGTCAGAGTACTTGATAGGTTCTACTTACAATAAATTCCTAGTGTAACTAATCGTTCTATTTCTTGTTTCACTTTTTCTTTTAGTACACAAAAGCTATCGGTCGGGCTTTGAAAAAAACTGGCTAAGCGTCTACTTTTAACGGTAATTAAACTTCGTAATTCCGGAAACAACCCAGCTTGCCAGAAAACAATTCAGAGAAGTCTGCTAAAATTTTATCGATAACAGGGTTGTCAATCTCTTTCGCAGTATTACAAAAATGAATAGGTAACAATTGTAACTCGAAAATATAAATAAAATCCCTGCCTAGAATTGAAGGACGGGGGGTCCTTCAATTCTAGGCTGGTTATCGATAAAATTTGGAATAATGTAAAAATTAAGTACTTCTGTACGATTTCTATAAGTTTCTATACAGTATATAATTGTGATGTCCCAGAATAACTTATTAATTTTTTCCTACACGGTAATATCTTTAAAGAACTGCCTATAACTATTCTCTGACATGGCTGTAACGGCAGACCCGCTGTCGATCTTAAACCTTAAATCCAGATTATTGACCTTTACGCTTTTGGAGATAGGCACCGCCAATTGATCTAATATTGAAAAACTCACCGTCATCATGGTTATCGCTCACTTCTGCCGTTTCCATATATTTAATACTATGACACATCCGACGTAAATGAAATTTTTGTTGCATTTTTTGCACTTATAATTAGAAAACCGACATTCACTACTTTTGTGGTTAGACTAGCCGCACACTGAACACTTGTGACGCATTGGCAGCTTGGTGTTTGCTATCTTGATAACCGACTCCGTAACTGATAAACTAGACGCAGCTGCAGCATCACGGGCGCAGCGAGAACTTTCGGCGACCTCGACAGCATTAGCCAGCGAGAGCGACGTTGCATTCATTGCAAACAGCTTCTCCCTTTCTGCACCCGGCAGCATTCCCATTACGAACTTGTCCAGTAGCGCTTCTTCCAAGTTGTTGAACCCGCAGTATGCTGCTAAACCCCGAAGTCGGGCCGCCCACTGCGCGTGACCTTCACCAAGAGTAAAAGTATGATCGCTCCGCGAACAAGCAACGCTTAGGAGTGAAATGACTGTGAAGCAATCTCACTATTTCTTCATAATGCCGGCTCTACACGTCGACAGATGCGTCTGCTTATGTCATCTGTGGATGCGTCCGCCGACTTATAGACGGGTAGAATTCCGCGTCTGCGGTAGGTATCTAACGTCGGCAGACGCGTCTGCCGCCAATCTGTTTGTTGTTGGTTTTACGGCACACATCGAAGGGTGCCCAGCGAGATGCCCGATGTCTGTCCACACGTCTGACGACGCATCAGTCAGTACGGAGTTGCGAATGGGAGTGCATGCGTGCTTCTTGCGGTTTTTTTTCGTTATTGTTAATCTCGTTCGCTAAAATGACCACGAGCACTGAAGAAACATTTAAATTTATTTTATTTAGTCTGTATTTTACTTAGTTTGTTGTGTTTCTATGTATAGCCTGCATCCACCACCTTCTCCTTCCCCATGTTTTTTTAATAATTCTACTATGATGCACTGCACACTCAAGCAGTAGTTAAAAGTAGGAACTAAACAAGTAAATGGCTGCAGCAGCTACAGTCTCAACATCAATTTTTTAAAATGTTGCGTACATGTTCCGTCTGTCGAGAGTTAACACCGACTGGTCGGCTAACGGACGTGTGGACGGCTCGTGGAGATCCATCTGCTGATGCATCTGCCAACGTCCTCGGACGCATCTGTCGACGTGTGGAGGAGGCATAAGATTTACTGTCCAAACTATTTGGCAAAGCTAAATTACTTGCCAGTTGGTAAGTCGCTTCGCTTAAAGCGCTGAGTAGAATCGCTCGTTTCTTGGCTGCCGTTTTGTCTGACTCCGTCGTAATTTCATTTGCGATTAACCATTGGTTCAACCTCTCTCTGTAGGTTTCCAATCTTGATTGCAGTGATCAAAGCTTGAAATTAATCCATATGGAGAACTCTTTTTTTTTTGTTTTTGTGGGTAAGTATTTTCCGTTGCCACTGATCTGTATCGGAGGAAGGGGCGCATAAGTGACAAGACGAGTAGTCGAATTCGTACTGATTTATTATTACTCAGAGCTGGCGGTGGGCGCAACCACTCATCTATATCTACCTACATAACATGATCAAAATACCACGACAAATGGTTTTGGCAGTCCACTCGTGATGTTAACCTGACACTGCCTAAAGAATTCTGATACAGGAACCGGTGGTGGCGACCGAAACAGGTGGAAATCTGAAGGTGCAAGGTCAGACGGATGCATTAACACCTGTCAGCCAAACTCTCTTAATTTTTGCTAAGTGGCTAAATATGTGTGAGGTTTATCATGCGTACCTAGTTATCATGATGAAAAACCAGACCCTTTCTGTTAATTAATTCCGGCGATTTCTCTCAACTTCTTGCTTTAATCTCATCAGTTGTTCGCAGTAGAGTTCAGAATCGATGGTCCTGCCTGGTGGTAACTGCTCATAATGAATAATCCTCTTCCAATCCCACCACACACACAGCATCACCTTGTTGCGTGCGAGTTAAGCCGGGTTTCACCAGTCTGTGAAGCCTGACCGGCCTTTGACCACGACCTTTTTCGCACGTTCTTGTCGTACGTGATCCACTTTTTAGGTATCACCAGTTATCAGCTTCTTCAAAAATGGTTCGGTATCATTACGTCGTAATAAAGAATCATAAATGAGTACATGGTTCATTAGGTTTCTTTCAGAGAGCTCGTGAGGTACCAAAATATTGAGCTTTTTCGTGTACCCAATTTTTTTTTCAAATGCGCCAAAACTGTTTTGTGGTCGTAACTACTGATATGCCGATCTTGCTCCACTTTTTCAAAAATGGCATCCATTTTATCCGTTATAGGGCGACCAGAGCGACGTGCATCTTTGACATCAAAATTTCCGGATTGAAAACGCTTAAACCAAATTTATGCTGCTCTTATAGAGACTGCACTAGGTCCATTAAACATCGCAAATTTTTTTTCGCGACTTGCGTTGCATTTTGACCTTTTTTGTAGTAAAATTTTAAAATGTATCGAATTTCTTTATTAGATTCACTCATCTTGACAGTAAGTAAAACAAATGAAAATCACATTTTCCTAATTTGAATCTGGAATTATCTTCTTTAAAGTTTTAACTTTTAATGATACCAAAACCAGCCAGATACAAACAGTATAGCCAAAGAGATTTTAATACTAACACATATGGATGTATTGTTTCCGAAATAAACTTTCATTATTATTCTCTTTATTAATTAAATAACTTAAGTATACAATTTGTGCAGTATTTCTATAAAACAAAGATTTACAACAATAAAACAACTTATGAATTATAATTATAAAAACAAAATACATAATTACAATTATAAAACCTACGCTTAAATTAAAGTTATAAAAGCAATGATTTATATAAATACTATGAAAACCTAGGGTGCCGCCGGCAGCAGGCCAGGCAAGGCCCAGACAACCGGTGGTTAGGGCTGCAGAGAGAGGAACCTCCTGAAAGTGCGAGCCGTGTCCAGGAGCACCGCCTTCTGCATCTGACCCTTGACCCAACCGCTGAGCGAGAGCCTCTCATGTTGTTGGTTGAGGCTCTTCGCTATTAAGCCGTTTGCCGATACGACTATCGGGACAATGATCGTCGAATCAACATTCCACATGGCGGTCACCTCGTGAGCCAAGTCAAGGTACTTGCTGAGTTTGTCCTTCTCAGCTTTTACGAGGTTATCGTCATGTGGAATGGTGATGTCGACGAGCTCTGCCCGGCGTTGGGATCAGTCTACCAGCACGATATCAGGCTTATTGGCTACAATAGTCCTGTCCGTGATTATAGAGCGATCCCAATGGAGCAATGCACGACTATTTTCGAGAACTAGTACCGGTGCGTACTTATAGTACGGTACCTCCGACTCGACAAGGCCATACCGAAGAGCAAGTTGCTTGGCTACTAGGTTGTATCTGTGCAAGTACTCTCCGGTAGCAAGGTGAGAACAACCGGAAATAACGTGGCGAATAGACTCGCCAGGACGGCGGCATGCCTAACAAATGTCGACCGTACCGTCCTACATGATGTATTTCCGGTAGTTATTCACCTTGATAACTCTTCATCAGCAATTGCACAGACAAAACCCTCGGTTTCCCCAAAGAGGTCCCCGAAACGTAGCCAGTTCACCGATGCGGAGAGGTCCACATCGGGCCCTGTTAAGGCCTTAAATTTTATATTTTAACAAGTGATTTTTATTTTTTGATTATTATATTATAATATACATAATATTATAATACAATACATTGTAATAAATATTTTTATTAAAGTATTACTTTTATAATATTAAATGGTTTTTTCAAGTATAAAAAATTTTAGTTGTTCTTTAAAGCTTACTAGCGATTTTGCGTTTTTAATTTCGTCGGGTAAATTGTTATACATTTTAACACCTTCGAACTCAATAATTTTATGCCATAATTGGTTCTCGGAGTGCGTGCTATTAAACTATTTGCATTTCTGAGTTTAATTTTTTGAATATGTACCTTTTTTTGGAATCAAACAATGTATGGATTTGTTTATTTAAATTTTTATGAAATAATATACATGTATAGGTGTACGTTTGTTTAATGGTCATTATTTTAGTCTCCTCATAATTTTTTTTAGTTGGTGTACGATATTTGTAGTGAAATAGAGATTTTATTAATTTATTTTGAGCAATGTGTATCGATTCTAAATTGGATTTAGCTGCGGTACCCCAAATTTCTATTAAATAATCTATATGTGGTTTAATTAATGAATTGTGAATAATATATTTAACTTTGCGGGGAAGACATTTGGCTATATTACGTATTATTCCTGATAAAGATGTTAATTTGGTTTTACATTTTTCTATGTGCTGTTTCCAGCTTAATTGATGTTCGAGAACAAGGCCAAGATACTTTTCATGAGTTTTTTCTTTGAGTGTTTCGTTATGTATTTTAATCTCTCCAAAAATATTAATTCTTTCGTTTTTTGCGGCGAATATGATAAAATTTGTTTTTGTGATGTTGATTGTTAACAGGTTTGATAGAAACCAGCCATTGAGCAGGTTTAAGTCACTTTGTGCTTTTGACATTAAAGTTCTAATTGAGTGGCCAAAGTAAAATAAGCTTGTATCATCTGCATATAAGGTGATATCCGCTGTTAGACCCATGTGTTGTATGTTATTTATATAAATTAAGAATAAAAGTGGACCCAAAATTTAACCTTGTGGGACGCCGAAAGTTATTAGATTAGCAGAGCTTTGATGTTGACCTATTTTACCAACTTGCCTACGGTTTTGCAAATATTTTTAGTAGTAGACTTTAAGATTTCACGAGCCTTGCCAGTGATTCCGATTTCAAGAAGTTTTTCGAGAAGAATTTTGTGGGAAATTGTATCAAAGGCTTTTTTAAGGTCAATGAAAATACCAAGTACTATTTGTTTTTCGTCAATTTTGTTTCTTATTTTGGTTACGAGGTCAAATGATGTGGAGAGCGTGTTGGACTTAGGTCTAAATAAAACCATACTGTTTTTTATATTAAATTTGTTTAGCATCTAGATATTTCTCAATTCGAGAGTAAATTACTTTTTCAAAAATCTTTGAAAGCACCGGTAGGACCGAAATTGGACGGTAATTACATGGATTAGACTTGTCTCCAGATTTGTGAATTGGGTTCACCTTCGCAATTTTTAGGCTGTCCGGGAAAACCCCACGAACCAGACATTCGTTTATACAATTTGTTAATGGAGTGACTATTCGTTTTTGTATGCATTTAATGGCTTTCGTACTGATACCATCAATACCACAAATTGTCTACTAAATATAACTTATAACAATGTTGTTCCAAGTATTATAAAAAGGGTAATGTAACATGATCTTCTAAGGTAACTAAAATGATGTTTAAAGGTAACTAAATACAGAGTTAAGTTATCAAATAATATCTTGTACTAGTATAAATAAAAATTAGCATTTATTTACAGGTTTTTATCAACAATTTAATTGAAGGTGCATCATGGTAAATCTGAACGCTTCAACATGATTTTAGTTCAACTGTAGTCGTTACAAATCATATTGACTTATGAGTTGTTTGAGATCCAAGCAGTGTAGCGCGAAACGCGTACGTTGACACCAGGGAAGTGAGCCAGAGCACAGCTTTCTCCCCAGGAGCAAACACCGACGACGACTCCGTTGTGGTAGAGGGGACCGCCAGAATCACCTTGGCACTGGTCGCGACCGCCGACATTGAGCCAACCAGAACACAGCATGTTGTCGGTGATATGACGGCCGATGGTGGCGTAGCGCTGTCTGCAAGTCTGCAGGTTCACAGTCCAGATTTGCACATGACGGAGCTGCTCAGAAGTAGAAGCTCCAGGACCAGTCTGGAAACAGAATGTATGATTTTAGTACATCCGAAGATTGATTTTGTTCTGAAGAAAGGGTTTTCTTCAGAAGTCTGCTTTGAGATTATTATGTTTGAGGATCCTTTTTATTATTGCATGGCATGCCATCTGAATCGGGTTCATTATCTGCTGGAGTATTAAACAGTTCAACTACTGATATATTATAAGAAGATGCAAAATGCTGCTGTTATGTACAGAATGATAATCTACTTTGTAAATCAGATAAAGGTCTTGAAAGCTCACTTACAGAGGTGAGACCCCATCCAGCGGCCCAAACGACTTGGTTGTCACCGAGGTTGTAGTTGGCAGAAGCAATCCTTCCCGCCCTGGCAACGCCGCTGAGATTAATGTTGGAGGCACTGCGGATAATGGAGATGTCGTGGTCCAAGGTCCATCTGTTGTATTGTGGGTGGTTGATAATCTGGCCAGAGTTGAGCAACTGTCCGCCGCTGTTGGCATTGGTAGATCCAACACGTAGAAGCCATCTAGCAGGAGCGTCTCCTCTGAAAAATTAATATATTTTTAATATAAATTTTGAATCTAAGATATCATTGTAAAGAAACAAACATCTCTGGCATGTGTGACGTAAAAATGTAGCACAGTATCCCCAACGCTGCCCAGCCCAGTTGGATTCGTCATTACACCTTTTACCTATCTAGAGAAATATTAGCTAACAATACAGTTTGTCCCAGGTATACAATTTTCTTTAAAAACTTCGATGATATCGTTCCCAACAACTACTTTTTTTATATTCGCTAGATTATTGGGACCCCTAGAACTTGAACGTTTAACTTGACTTTAGTCTTGTATTTGTTATGGTAAGGTGAGCTATGAATTCACCTAATGGCAATGCATCAGAATGTTGATGTCAATTTTGATCTTTCACCAACACTGAAAAGTTTTGCAGAGATTTCGTACGATTTCTACAATAGAATTATGTACTTACATGGTGCAGTGAGCAGCCGTCAGGACACACCAGGGGGTCAGGATGGTGCCGGCGCAAGCCTGCCTGTGGTTTGTGGTACCCCAAGAGAACAGCAACGCAACAATCTCAGGGTACTGGTTGATGGTGGTTACTGATCCACCAATAATCCTCTGAGACTTCATGGGTACCGCTGTGAACAATATTGTTTTTAAAGGAGATGCTAATAATATTTCAGTTGTTCTTTAAAATGTAGACAACATTTTAAACCACCACTGAGAACATGGATTTTTATGGTTCAATTATAAAATAACCAAGATAAAGTATATAGGCAATGTTTTATAAAAAAATTAACAAAAGAAAACAACTTCTTAAAAAACTGTTATAAAACGAATTAATTTGCACTAAAAAGTAAAAAAAGATTTGCTTATTCTTCTAAAACTTATACGATAATATAACTTAGGTACAGTTATTTTTATTGTTGGAGTCGTTGTCAGCCAAGTAATGTACCTAGCAATTAAAATACGGGAATACTTTGAGATTTTTTTTTTTACATCACAATAAAAAAAGAATCATCGAAATCGGTTGGCGTATTATTGAGTTATTCGTCCATTTGTCGCGCATATACTTTATCCAAATTTAAGACTCTCATGGTTTTCTCATGGATACCCCTGTCAAAACTCGACCAAATCAAAATAAGACCACACCAGCTTTCAAATTAAAAGAATAATCAAAATCAGTTCACTCAGTCGAAAGTTCTGAGTTAACAGACATAAAATAACACATACTTAGTCGAACCACAAATCAGACATACGCGGGGCTCTGACAGATAGCCCGCTTAGAACAACACGCCATTTTTGACGCACGCACACAGAGACATGAGTTTACAAGCGAAATCAGTGAGCTTTCGGTGAGTCGGAAAGCCGCACTGTCGCGAGTGTTTTTGTTTTTGTCGAACTTGGACAATTTTTCACATGATGAATTTTGTTTTTGGCCGGTTCTGTCAAGTAGGTATAACTTACTTACTTCATTTTAAAAATTCAGAGCGAATATTGTAGTAACCCTAGGCGGTTTACGCAAGTTTTGGAAAAAGGTGCGAGCGGTCCTTCTGTAAACTCTTTATTTTGGTCGAATTGAGAACCTCCACCTTCTTTGAAGTCGGTTAAAAAACAAAAATGTTTGTTGAAAAGGAAGTGGTGTATTATTTTATGACAGTGAATCGCTGTTTTATTGTTTATTTCCCTTCTATTTAGTCTTTACGATATTTCCTTTTTAATTTTGTTTTGTTACAGTCTTAAGTGCGAAAAATATACGTGAAGCAGCATTCCATCCTCAAAAAAATTTATGTTTCCGCTACTCGTAATAACTTTTGCACTATTATACGTGTTCACATAATAAATAAAGAGATTGAAGTATTACCTGCCACAGCAGCCACCAATGTCAACAAAACTACTAAACCACGCATTTTGGTATATTCTTTGAGACCTACTTCACATTAATTAAAAGTAAAAAAGCGTTGCATTTATATTGCACTTTATCATTACTTATCGGCTTATTAAGATATTTATCTTAACCTGAGTCCATTGCTTAAAATGTACGTCATATGACAAAAAAAACATAATTCCTTTGTAAATATACAAAGGAATTATGTGTGACAAAAAAACATAATTCCTTTGTAAATATACAAAGGAATTATGTGTTTTTGTCATACGAAGGAATTTATGTCAGGCAAAGGAATTCAAAAAACTGTGTTCATATTGTCATTATGTATCCGTCTTAAGTAATAAAAATAAAACAAATTAAAATTAAAAGTAAAAATCAGGTAAAAACTTTATTTGTTTTTTTTTAAATTATAAATTGAAAATTACCTTGCAAAGCAATTCAGGCTCTAAACAAAATGTAAAACAACATAATCTGAAAATAAAAAACAAGCTCTTTAGCTCTTTAGGAACAAAAGGGAGCTTTGCCTCCAAATTTTTAATTATAAAAACAAGGCTACAAAATTAAACATAAGTAGTCAGTCAGTCTATAATTATAATCATAAATCTTCTTAATTTTTTAATCTACATTTAAATCAACAAATCAAAATATTTGAAACTTAACACAAGCCCGTTATTAAAAAATAACTCTGCTTGTCATCCGTAATCAGAATCAACTTATAATGTTAATTAAACATACTACTAATGCAAAATGACAATCATTGTCTAACTCAAACTCAAACTCAAATATCTTTATTTAAATAGACTAAATCAGTATTTTTAAATAGTCAATAAATGTATTAAATAATAGACATAAATACTATAATAATATGAATTGTTTGGCTTAAACTGATAAAATTTTAACAAAAAATAACCAACTTCAAAAAAAACCATTTCATAAAAAAGCACTAAAATGTAAAGAAATAATTGCGTATTCTTCTAAAACTTATACGATAATATGATGTAGGTACAATTATTGCTATTGTTGGAGTCGGTGTCGGCCAAGGAAACACAACAATATACCTATGTCTTACATATCACGTTTACGTATGTATGTAGGTAGTTACAAACCTACATTGGCTGACACCGACTCCAACAATAACAATAATTGTACCTACATCATATTATCGTATAAGTTTTAAAAGAATACGCAATTATTTCTTTACATTTTAGTGATTTGTTTTGGAATAGTGTTTTTTGAAGTTGGTTTTTATTTTTTTAATTTTTGTTTATTTCTTGATTTTCAGTGAATAGTTCTTATTTATTTTAAACATCGAAAAAGTATTCGTTGCTCCTAAGAATTGAAGAGTTCCGTTATTTTGTCATGGATCCCATAATCAGAACCTAACACTCATCAAACTACCCTTGAAGTAAAATCCTTTCCAATTAAAAAAGAAGCATCGAAATCGGTTATCGTGATAATGAGTTATTAGTCCATTTGTCTCGCATATGGTTTATCTAGATTTAAGACTTATATGGATTTCCCATGGATGCCTCTGTCAGAACTAGACCAAATTAAAATGGGACCACACGGACAGCATCAGCTTTCAAATAAATAAAGAATTATCAAATACGGTTGGCGTTATATTGAGTTACCCGTCCATTTGTCGCACATTTTGTCTATCTAGATTTAAGACTTATATGGATTTCCCATGGATGTCACTGTCAGAACTGGACCAAATTAAAATGGGACCACACGGGCACCATCAGCTTTCAAATAAATAAAGAATTATCAAAATCGGTTGGCGTAATATTGAGTTATTCATCCATTTGTCGTCCATTTATCACGCATTTTGTCTATCTAGATTTAAGACTTAAATGGTTTTCTCATGGATGCCACTGTCAGAACTAGACCAAATTAAAATTAGACCACTCGGAAAGCACTAGCTTTCAAATAAAAAAAGAATGATCAAAATCGGTTCACCCAGCCGTAAGTTATGAGGTAACAAACATATAAAAAAAAATCATACAGTCGAATTGAGAACCTCCTCCTTTTTTTGAAGTCGGTTGAAAATGGCACATAATACACAATGTAATAGTAAAGTACATACAATGTTTCTCTCGTTATTTATTATTTACACCAAAACCCAAAATAGATCTTAAAATAAAAGACAATTTGTGTCTTTAAACAAAAACGGAGTTCCATTTCCAAACAAAAACATAGACCTTAAACCTTTCAGTTTCAGAGCTAAGAAACCGGTTTCAGGTTGGAACCGGTATGTGAATGAAGCTCGCAGGGAGGCCAGGAAAAAGTTTGAACTATGGGTGTGGTATGGTAAGCCGCGGGAGGGACAGGTTTGGAGCGTTATGCAGACAACTCGCAGGATTTTTAAATCTCGCTTGCGCTGGTGTCAGAATAATAGTGACAAAATTAAAATGAACATCCCAACGTCGCATCATTCCAGGCAGGACTTTCGGGGTTTCTGGAAATTGACCAACCAGCTCAATGGTAGACCGGGCTTGCCTGTGAGCATCAACGGTGTTAGTGACTTAAAAGGGATAGCTGAGACTTTTAGAGAAAACTTTACTATCAAGTCACCCTTGGGGCCATCACGGTCTGAGAGCAGTGCGGGTTGTAGTGGCGTGGCGGTTCGCACTAGATTTGCAGCAAAGGAAGTAAGACATGTTATTATTAAATCTATGTCGCGTGGCAAGTCTCCGGGCCATGATGACCTAAGCATTAAACATCTTAAGTGTAGAGGGCCTCGCCTACCCAGAGTGTTGGCGATGTTCTACTCTTTGTGTGTGGGCCATTCGTACTTGCCAGCACAGATGATGAGGACTGTGGTAGTGCCAGTAGTAAAGAACAAAACTGGTGACATTAGTGATAAGGCTAAGTACAGGCCTATCTCATTAGCTACGACTATCGCGAAGGTGCTGGACGGTTTGCTCAACACCCAGCTTGATAAATATCTACATATACACGACAATCAGTTTGGTTTCAAGTCAGGTCTCTCCACGGAAACAGCTGTGTTGTGTTGGAAGCAAACTGTCAAGTACTACACCGATAGGAAAACACCAGTTTTCTCATGTTTCCTCGACCTATCGAAAGCATTTGACCTGGTCAGTTGTGACATCCTGTGGCAAAAACTTCGTCAGACCTCCATGCCCAATGACTAATTCGCATGTTTGAGTACTGGTACCAGGAGCAGGTCAATGTTGTTCGGTGGGCGGGGTCCTATACGAATCCGTATAAGCTGGAGTGCGGGGTGAGGCACGGGGGGCTGACCTCGCCTGAGCTCTTTAACCTTTATGTGAATGCGCTCATTGGGGAGCTCAGCAGCACGCATGTCGGTTGCCATATTGGAGGTGTTTAATATAATATAAAAAATAATATTAGTTATGCTGACGACATGGTGCTGCTGAGCGCCTCGTTGTGCGGTTTGTCCAAGCTGCTTGGCATTTGTGAAAAGTACGCTGAAGATCACGGGCTTGAGGGACGATGCGGACATAGAAAGGGAGCGTAGGGCGTTGTCTGTGCGTGCCAATATGAGAGCCCGCAGATTAGCTCGTTGTTCGAGAGGCGTCAAAATCACTCTGTTTAGAGCATTTTGTACGTCCTTCTACACGAGTAGTCTGTGGGTGAGCTATACGAAGAAACAGTACAATGCACTACGTATCCAGTACAACAATGCGTTCAGGGCGCTGTTGGGGCTGCCCCGCTCCTGTAGCGCGTCAGGGATATTCGCCGAGGCCGAGTGGATTGCTTCTATGCAACAATGCGTAAGCGGTGCACATCCCTGGTGCGCAGGGTGAGGGCCAGTGGCATTAGCGTTCTGAAGGTATTCGCAGAGCGTTTCGACTGTCAGTACCTGAACCATTGCAATATGGTTCATGTGACTGCTGTTAAAACATTATTTTGAGTATTTTATTAAAATTTCTGGTCTGATTGCCACGCGTGAACAAATTAACAGATGCGTTCCTCTAGGTTTAGAAACATCTAAATCTAAGTCATACAAAGGATGTTACACAGAGGAAGAAAAGTTAAGACAAGTTTACTTCACGGAATTTAGTAAGAAAATTGATTATTTACGATGACAAAAAGTATTAAAGCGAGTAAATCATTTCTTAATAAATATAATTCATGAAAAAAATTGGCAAATTTTGAATGGCTTCATAAGTAAATATATTTTTTTACAATGCTACAGGGTTTGGACATGAAGCTTTTTTCTCTATCGCTTATCAATCTCAGATAAAATTATGAATTTTGTTTAATTAAGAAGAAATAGTAGTAACAACAAAAATAATTTATTATGTTGATTACTGTTAGTTTTTTTTAAGTTCATTTTATTATGATGGACAAATTATTTTTCACTGTGTACATTTTTTATGCAATTGACTCACCTATTGACGCCTTAAATCTAATTCGTACATTATTAATTACATTATATTTAAGCAGCTATAAAATGTAAACAAAATATTTAGGAAATATTAATCATTACCTGTATCTTTTAGTAATTTTCGTAGAATTGAGTTAGTAATACTAATTATAGTACAAGTACCATTGAAATTATCTGGCTCGAATAAGGGATAAATAAAAAAATCGAATCTCAATTCATTTTCCGCTTAAAAGAATTAAAACATTTTGTAGATTGCAAGCTATGAAAAAAGTTTAAAATAGTAATATTATTGGAATATATTTTATATGTACTTATCATGAAAGTAAAAAGTTAAAGTAAAGGATACTGTTAGAACCTTGCTGGGAAAGCTACTGCATTTGCTGCTGATATCCTCCTTGAACCCTGTGACTTTAAGTGATAGAAAAAGCATAAACACTCACCTGGATAGGGCAGGATAGAAGGGTTCACCAACGACGGGGCAACGTGCCGACCGGCTAGCAAAACCGTGAATATCACTGATGTGCACTACAGCTGGTCCGTTAGTATATTGCTTTATCACAGCACAATGGAGTAGAATAATATCATACAGTCAGTAGAACGATCAGCTAGTTATTTTTTAAAGATTTTTAACACTTGCGCACACGCGAAAAAATGTTCTAGCGGCCATAACTCTTTCCAGAAGGAAGAACGCTTGCCTCGACCAATCACACCAGTTCGCGCGAATTACGCGGCACAGTAGTTGCTATACACCGCCACCCCGCGGTAACCAATGGAAATTAGTGGAAAGGAGAAAATAGGGCAAGGCATTTCATCAGGAAAGGCTTAATGTTTATCCATTTTCCCCCCACTTGAAATTCACAAGGATTTCACGAGATAAAGCATCTGTAATCAAGGGCTTGCTCGAAAACACTATTGACACTAAATAAAAATATTATTATCAAAGTTAATTAAAAAATATTGCTTAAAACTACTTACATAACTTGCGTAACAACTGATTATTCATTTATTGGTAAAGGACAGACCTTAACTACTGGTCTACGCAAAGTTTTTCCGTTAGCAGTTCGGAGAGTAACGACTCTGACTACATTATCTGAACCTGAATGTACTTGTTCTACTCGAGCCAGCTTCCAGAACAACGGGGCCTGATTAGGTTCATTTACGATGACTAAATCGTTTAATTTTATATTTGGCGTGTTTAAAAACCATTTATTTTTTTGTTGAAGTGTGTGAAGATACTCACGTTGCCAAACACGCCAAAAACTCTGAGTTGTCTTTTTTAGCATTTGCCATCGAGAACGAGGACAGGCGTTTTCTTCAATAGGTTCCTCAGGTAATGATACCAAAGGACCCCCAGTTAAAAAATGACCCGGTGTTAACACATCTGATTCTTGAGGGTCTGGAGATAGTGCGCAAAGGGGGCGAGAATTTAAAACTGCTTCTACCTTTGCCAATATTGTAAAAAACTCCTCAAGAGTGAGAACCTGAGCGCCCACAACTCGTTTGAGGTGATATTTGGTGGATTTGATGCCACTCTCAAATATACCTCCGAAGTGAGGTGCTCCTGGAGGGTTAAATTTCCATTTAATTTGGCGAAATGCCAAACCATCTGATATATCAGGATAGTGGTCACGAAGTCCATCGACTACTTCCTTAAGATGCTTGTTTGCTCCGACAAAGTTCGTTCCACAATCACTAACAATTGTGTGACACATTCCACGACGGGAGACAAATCTATCTAGCGCGGCGAGAAATGCTTCCGAACTCAATTCAGTTACTGATTCTAAATGAACTGCCTTTGAACTCAGACATACGAATAGGCATAAATATGCCTTATAAGTTCTCGCACCACGTCGACGGCTCTCCTTAATCCAGAACGGACCACCGAAATCAATCCCTGTGGTTTGGAAACATCGACTTGGCTGAAGTCTAGATGCAGGAAGTTTACCCATCATGGTTTGATTAGAAATTGGCTTCACTTTGAAACAACGAACACATTTTGAAAGTATGGAGCGTATTAGAAGCCTTAGACCGATAATCCAGAACTTTCTTTGGATTAAAGACTGTAATGTTCGAGGACCACAATGTAAATACTTAACATGGAAGTGTTCAACGATCAGTCGAGATAAAGGACAAAGTTTAGGTAAGAGAAGAGGGTGTAAAACAGATGGTGATAAATTGGCCTCATCAATACGTCCCCCCACTCGCAATAAACCATCATCATCCAGAAAAGGTGAAAGCTTCTGAATGGACTTTATACATTGTTCATGGTTTCGCACTTGACTTACTTCCGGCGTCACGTAATGACCTTGGGTAAATTTGACCAGCACATTAATTGACTCTTCAAGCTCAGAACTGGTTAGAGTACTGAAGTTACGTTTTGACTTTACAACTTTCGCATTTGAAAGAAAACGCAAACACCATGCTAAAGTTCTTTGAAGCCTTGTAAGAGAAGAATGTCTGGAAATTAAAGTAAGAAGAGCGTTTTCTGCTTGAACAATGTGTAGACTCTTGGTCTCAACAGGTTTCAATTCAGGTAATTCCTCCTTAGGAAGCAATATTTGTTTACCAGGCCATGTACTAGGCGAGGTTTGCAACCAATTAGGGCCATTCCACCAAAGTGGATGGTTTGTAAGCTCTGAAACAGATATTCCACGGCTGCAGGAATCAGCCGGATTATCTTTGGTTGAAACATGATACCAGCATGCAGGACTGATTAAATCAGTTGCTTGAACCATACGATTTTCTACATACATTTTCAACAAATGAGGTGCCGTATTTAACCACGACAAGGTTGTTGTGCTGTCTGTTTAAGCTCTTATAGAATCTATCTGAATTTTTTCTTTCAGTAAATCGTACATATGAGATAGTACTTGTGCTAGAAGCACAGCTGCGCTTAGCTCAAGCCTATTGACTGTTGTGGGTTTTAATGGAGCTACTCTGGATTTTCCAATGAGCAGGTTAGTATGAGTAAAATTATCGGCTTTATCAGAGACCACACATAAATAAACACAACAGCCGTATCCTTTTAAAGAGCCATCACAAAACCCAACGAGATGAACCACAACCGGGTTTGTAGGTACAACAAGTCGCGGTATTGAAATATCTTGTAAGTCAGAGAGATTTGCGGCTATCAAATGCCACTGTTTAGCAAGATGTTTGGGAATGGTTTCATCCCAAGCTAAGTTTAGTCGCCACTTATCTTGTAGGAGCGACTTTGCTGAAAAAACTACTGGACAAATCCAGCCCAAAGGATCAAAAATACGAGCAACCACTGAAAGTATAGACCTTTTCGTAAATTTTACATCAAATGCGTCTGAAAATTTGTATGAAAAGTTGTCGTTCGCCGGATTCCATCGTAACCCCAATATCTTGACAAACTCATTTCCTGATTCCTCGAAGGATTTGGAAGTCTGACAATGATCAGGTGGAATGTCGGACAAAAGACTTTGCGAGTTAGAACTCCATTTACGAAGCTCAAAGTTGCCCTTGGAAAGCAGGGATGTAATATCTGCTTTCAACTGTCTGGCTTCATTTACAGACGAGCAGCCGGTGGTAATATCATCCATGAAGGTCTCCTCAAGCAGCACTTGAGCAGCACAACGGAATATTCAGCACCATGATCTTCAGCTAGTTGATGAAGAGTGCGAATGGCTAAGTAAGGTGAACTACTTACTCCATATGTCACTGTATTTAACTCGAATTCATTAAGAGTATGGTTTGGGTCTTCTCGCCATAAGATGTGCTGATAACATCTGTCCTCAGGCCTTCTTAAAATCTGTCGGTAGGTACATTTTACAAATGTCCGCAGTGAAAACAATCGCGTGAAGCCTAAACTTCGTAACTACATCGATAATTTCAATTTGTAGTTTAGGTCCAACATGGACAATGTTATTGAGAGAAAGATAGTAGTCCGACTACTAGCATCGAAGACTACTCGTAATCTTGTAGTAGAACTTTCTGGGCGCACAACACCATGATGCTTGATTATGTAACGATCAGTAGACGAAGACTCTGCAGGCTGCATGTGTCCTAGGTCTTCGTACTGTTACATAAACTCCTTATACTCAGCCTTAAACTCGGGCAAACTATTTAATCGTTTTTCCAAGTTGAAAAAGCGGTTTAGCGATTGGCGGTACGATTCACCCAGAGGTTGAGCATCATCCCTCAGCATGATCGGCACCACATACCGACCGTCTGTAGTACGGTAAGTACCATTTCTATATTTTATTTCACATATTTCGTCCTCAGGAACGGAAATTTTACATTTCGGCGGTTCCTCGGACACCCAGAACCGTTGAACGATCTCATCGAGCGAGCAAGAAGACGCGATAAGTGACGTAACGGGGTCTACTGGGGTTTTACTTTTTGTGTTATGAATAAACTGACCACTTATCACCCAGCCGAACACACTCGACAACGCACAGGGTAACCCGGGACCGGGTGTAAAACGTGAGCCAGTATATATTTGATCAAAACACTCAACACCTAACAAAAGATCGATCGGACCGGGTTTATAAAAATCACAGTCGGCGAGATCAAGATGTTTATAATTTTCCTTGACGAGCAACGGTAACGAAGTCGAAGGCATCATTGAAGTAATTTTAGGCAAAACTACTAATGGTAAATCAAATTGTGGTGATTCACTCGATCGAGGGATTATCGAACCAAAGGTGTAACCTTTAATGTTAGAAACAAAATTTTAACCTAGGCCGCTTACGCTTAGGCTACACTTTTTTATATGTAAGCTCAATCGACGAGCACAGGCGCTTGTTATAAAAGAATCCATCGAGCCGCTATCTATAAGGGCGCGCGCATACTGGAGCGAGCCGTCGGCGTGGCGTAGACGCACTAACGCAGAACCTAACACTTTTGTACTAGCACGTTTGCGTTAATAAACTTTTATTTTCGACATGTAGCAATGTGTTATGTTTTGCATTGCAAATAAAGCAGGTCGTCTTGGATTTACAATTTTTATAATCGTGACCTGGCCTTAGGCAATTGAAACACAATTGCAACTCATCTACTAATTTTTGCCGCTGTATGATGGCCATAGAATGCATCTTACCGCATCGGTAAATAGGATGGCTACCATTACAACACACGCACACTGCTTGATTCGCCGCATTATTATTGTTACTAGGTTTTGTAGATGCGACAAACGATGACCTCTGAGGGCGTGTGGCATTTTCGCTCTTATTGTTATTACGCAAAGGCTTATTATTAGTTACGTTCGATGTGGTAGAAGACGATGCAGGCTGACTTACCTCCAGAACTTTAATATAATTTTGCAAATAAGCAACTAAGTCATTACTTTGGAATATCATGCGTATTCTGTAACTCAAAGCGTTTCCTAGTTTCAATATCTAGAGGACGCGACGCAATGTAAAACAAAATAAATTCACTTAAATCTTTTATGTCTAATGCTCGTAAGGCATTTACACTTTCGTACAAAGTATTTGTCAACTCAGACAAATTAGCCAGACTAGGCCTTTGAATAGTAGTTAATTTAAATATTTTTTCTAAATAAGTCGTAGCCAGAATACGTTTGTTGTCGTATCTGTCTAACAAAGCACCATAAACTATGGAATAATTTGACGCTGTGATAGGAACACTCTTGGCTAAAGTCAACGCACACCCCGATAAACACGAAAGTAAATAATGAAATTTTTCAGTGTCTGACAGTGAAACATTTTTATGAACAAGTGGCACATAACTATCTTTAAATGTCTGCCAATTTTCAATTTTGCCGTCATACTTAGGAATTTCTAGCTTAGGTAACTTTACTTGACTGCTAGGAGAATGACTGTGACAAGGATCCAACCGGGTGTTCTTATTTGAAGCGACCGAATCGGCAAACTCGACAGCCGCATAATATAAGTCATCAAAGGACAATAAAGCCATATAATCTATGACGAACTGTGGGTTCAGCTGAAGTTGTAATTTGTTTACATGGTCATTTGTTTCTGTAAAATTCTCCCTAATTTTCTCTATCGCTTTGTATCTGGCCCTAAAAGTTGACAATTTACTTTTGTCTTCATTTGCCTGTTTAGACAAATCATAAAGAATCTGCATACTTTTGAACTCGTATTCACGACGTTTTATGTACGACTGTAATTCAATTTCCGCCATTTTTAGTAACAAACAATTGCTATTTAAATTTACTTATATACCTATTTACACTTAGGCCAGACTAACAATAACGAGTGATAGTCGCCGAACTACAGTTTCAATTTGGTTGTAGGCAAATAACACGTAACGAGAACTTATGTTATGTAGGTATAAGTTGTTACGCAAATTAATACAACACTTTTCACATAAAAAGGTATCACTTGATAATTAACACAACAATAGTACGTTTTCGAGCACAACCACTAATTACCAATTCGCTAATATCACCAGCTAATGCACTATAAGGATAGAAAAAAAATACGAATTTACTAATCACAAATTCACAACTTTTAATATTATGTAGGTAAGCTAGTCCGCTGGGCGCGGGAACGAGCAGAGCGCGGTAGGAAGGTACAACTTACCCGCTTCCAGAATAACAATAGGTACGAATTTGTGGCTTATTTCACGAATGTTTTAGTACATAATGACTTTAATTACGTTTCAATGTTTAAAATTCGTATTAAACAATGAAAGTATGTAATTTTACTATGAAATAAAACTAATTTTAGTGAGGAAAGTTCCTCACAGGAGGCACCAAAAAAGAATGTTAGAACCTTGCTGGGCAAGCTACTGCATTTGCTGCTGATATCCTCTTTGAACCCTGTGACTTTAAGTGATAGAAAAAGCATAAACACTCACCTGGATAGGGCAGGATAGAAGGGTTCACCAACGACGGGGCAACGTGCCGACCGGCTAGCAAAACCGTGAATATCACTGATGTGCACTACAGCTGGTCCGTTAGTATATTGCTTTATCACAGCACAATGGAGTAGAATAATATCATACAGTCAGTAGAACGATCAGCTAGTTATTTTTTAAAGATTTTTAACACTTGCGCACACGCGAAAAAATGTTCAAGCGGCCATAACTCTTTCCAGAAGGAAGAACGCTTGCCTCGACCAATCACACCAGTTCGCGCGAATTACGCGGCACAGTAGTTGCTATACACCGCCACCCCGCGGTAACTAATGGAAATTAGTGGAAAGGAGAAAATAGGGCAAGGCATTTCATCAGGAAAGGCTTAATGTTTATCCAGATACATTTGTTTATATAAACTTTTTAAAAGCACAAGCAATAATAAACTAAAAAACAATAACAAAATAATATTGTGAAAGTAAATAATCATAACCACAATGTGACTCTGTCACCGGTGCAGAGGTGGTTTCCACCGAGAATTCAGCAAAAAAATTCCGATAGTTACTCTTTTTAATTTTGTTTTTCAACTAATTGCTAAAGTACCTATTTAACATTTAAGTACGAGTATTTGTAGGAGCTAGCTGATATAATCATAATAGATAGATAACATCATTTATTGAGCATTAAATAAATGAACTTACAGCTCAGTACTGTGTGATATATTATTATTACAATCTAGGCGAATTTTTCGCCTATAGGGATCGTTTTCAGGCTACCTACCTAAATAATAAAGGAGTAGCAAGTGTGTTCATAAATACTACATAAACTAAGCGATAAGATTTATTTAGAACCAGTACTAAGTAAAATTAATAACATAAAAAATTATTAAATATGCGCCAGACAAGAAACCACTTGTAATGGTCTCGAATAAATTCCACCATAATCCATTTTTATTTAAGAATTTCAGTTTTGTAGACTTTTCATATATTTTTGAATTCCGCTGAAAAAGCTGTTATACATTTTTTTAAGTGTGAGCTCTTTTAGCTATTAATCATTACCGATCAATACTATTTATTAAGATAGATCAAGTGGTTCTGTTAATGAGCATTCAAATTCACACGATAGATGTTCAAATATAAGCAACTATATAAATTGAGTTTGACGCGTACTAACTATTTATACTAGTTTTTTTTATTCAAAAACTTTTTTTGTAAGAAAACAAAATAAAAAGATAGTTAACTATTTAGATTCAATCAAATAGCGGAAGATAGGGCACGTCCTTAAAAACGGGGAAGATGCACAACTACATGCACCCAGACTCCGCTGGGATTCTACATAACGTTGTGCGATGTTGAAGGACAGAAACAAACCTATTTGTTTTGACCATAGCGTTAGACAAGCGTGCGCCAGAATTAAGTCCAATCAAATTTTAATACTTTATTGCAAAACAAACTCAAACTCAAATAACTTTATTTAAATAGACTGTATCAGTACTTTCAAATCGTCAAATTTACAGCAAAATATACTAAATAATAGACATAAATACCATAATAATATGGATATGTAAATAAACAGTATACATACATAATGCAACTCTACCACCGCGTCGGAGTGGTTTCTTGCTGAGAAGACCCGGCGAGAAAATCAGCAGTTACTCTTTTAAACTGTTTTGAGTTTACAACAGGCGTTAGCAAAGTACAAGCAGTATGTCATTTTGATACAAATAAATCTAAAAGAATACAAAACAAAAAGAGAAAAAAACAAACCATGAAATAATATAAAACAGAAGTGCACTTAAACAATTCAAAAAGATAAATTGTTAGTCAGTACATACTAGGTACCTATTAACTATTACAATAAAACATATGTTACAATAGAGCTATTTAATCCCGCATCGAGCAGAGAGCTTACACCCAGGCATTTTTATCTATTAGGTAGTCTTTTGTAGTATAATAGCCCTTTTTTAATAAAGCCGTTTGATGTGATTTTTGAATCTTTGTAAAGGTATCTCACAAATAGCCCCATGAAGGATCCTAAAACTTTTTGTAACCTAAAGAGTGGCAGTGCAATTTTATCCTTATTCCCAGTATTTCTGCAATGTATGCCACTGTGTTTAATATAGAGACCAATATTTTTTCTCACCAAAACAATGCAATCGTAAATGTATTGTGACGCTACAGTGAGGATAGCAATTTCCTTAAAAATCTCCCTATGTGAAGCCCGTGCACGAAGCTTATAGATGGATCTAATCGCTCGCTTCTGGAGGATATAGATGGTTTGTATATCCGCCGCTTGACCCCAAAGTACAATACCGTAAGACATTACACTGTGGAAATAACTAAAATAAACTGAACGAGCAGTATCAACATCTGTTAGTAACCTAATTTTTCTCACTGCAAATGCAGCCGAACTAAGTCTGCCTGAGAGAGCTGTTATATGAGGGTTCCATTGCAGTTTTAAATCTAGTGTGATTCCAAGAAAAACTGTTGTATCTACAAGCTTCATAGTATTACCATCAATTTTTAGACTAATGGGATTATCTTTAACATTAGGCAACTTAAAATTATTTTTGTTGAATTTGATTTTGGGAAAAGTCTTTTTTGCATTAAGCTGTAGATTATTTACTGTGAACCATTGTATAACCTTTGAAAGTGCGTCATTAACATCATCAAAAAGGTTTTTATTTCTTTAATAACCATTACTATTTCTGATTTATTTAAATCATTTATATATATCAGAAATAGTAATGGACCTAAATGGATCCTTGAGGGATCTCCATTTTAACTTGTGATCCTGTAGACAGTACACTGTTAACATCAACTTTTTGAGTTCCTTAACTAAGGTACGAAATTACCAAATCTAAAGCATTATCCCTTACCCCGTAAAAATCAAGCTTGCGTATAAGTGTATCGTGATCCCTGGACAAGACACAGAAGACGCCAAGAGCATTCTGTGAATTCTCCCAAGCCCTAAAGATGTGTTTTAAAAGTGCAATGCCAGCATCAGTAGTAGAACGGCCTCTTCAATTCTTACACACCTTCCCAAATCGAAGTGAATCGCATAGAGCTCAGTAGTGATGATATTTATTCTGACACCCGTACTAAACCTATGATCACACTGGACATGATTAACTTAGGACCAGACGTTAGCCACAGCCATAAAGAACAGTTATTAGAACTTCTAAATAAATATCGGAACTGTTTCGCTTTAGATACTACTGAATTGGGAATAACAAACGTTTCGGCTATAAGATAAGATAAGATAAATAATCTTTATTGCACAAACAAACAAATACAGCAAGTTAAACAGTAGACATAAAATGTACAATTTAGGCGGTCTTATCGCTTTAAAGCGATCTCTTCCAGACTACCTTCTGAAGAGAGACTTGTATAATATAACGGGTAAGGCTGTGCAAAATAAAGGATAAGTAAGAGATATTTAAATAATAAACTAAATGAATTGTATTACATAAAATACTTATAGGTATTGCAATAGGATCACCAGTTTCCATTTTTAAGGACTGAAAAATAAAGGATGAGACATAATAAAATACTAGGTTACAGAGAGAGGAAGTATGATTTGACTTGTGATTTAAAGACATGTAAGGACTGAGATTGCGGATGGGTAAAGGTAAGGAATTCCACAGACGAATGGAGCGAACAACAAATGATTTGGAATAATTGGAAGTGGAATGTGAGGGGACTGTTAAATGCAGTTTCCGACAAGACCGCATGTCTTCACTTTTGGCAGATTGCAGAAAGTGAAATAGTTCCTTGAGGTACGGAGGTGAAAGGGGATTAAACAAGACAGTGCAGAGAAGAGACAGAACATAAAGGTCTCGGTGAAAACGTATTGGAAGCCATTTCAACTGTGCCCGGAATTGAGAGACATGATCGAATTTACGCAAACCGTAAATGATGCGTATGCAGAAATTTTGGAGGCGCTCGAGTTTATTGAGGAAATTTTCGCTAATATCTAAATAACAACAATCGGCATAGTCTAGGATTGGTAATAGCAGAGCCTGCACGAGAGCAATTTTGGTGGGTATGGGTAAAAAGTTGCGTAGTCTACTGAGGGAGCTTGCCGATGCAAACATTTTCCGGCTTACCTAGCCAATCTGTTTTTCCCAATTTGATGTACCATCAAGATAGATACCAAGATTTTTATCTGTATTGCTGTAAGTTATTTGAATCCAGTCGAACATAATAGGAGGCATCGAACGTGCTACGTTTTTTAGTACTCTCAATAGAAGTAGATGAGCTGAAGTGGTTATTCAAAAGGTCAATGTTAACATCTTTAGGGACAAATTCACATCAAAATTTCCGGATTGAAAACGCTTAAACCAAATTTGTGCTACTCTCACAGACCCTGCACTAGGTCCATAAATATTACAATTTTTTTTCGCGGCTTGCGTTGCATTTTTACTTTTTTTGTAATAAAATTTTAAAATGTACCGAATTTCTTCATTAGATTCACTCATGTTGACAGTAAGAAAAACAAATGAAAATCACACATTTTCCTAATTTGCGATTGGAATTATCTTCTTTAAAATTGTAACTTTCAATGAAACCAGCCAGATACAAATAGTATAGCCAAAGAGATTTAATTACTAGTTCATATAATATAGTACACACATCAAAAGTGTCTAGGGATCAAGCATTTTTATGCGGATTTCTTGACATTGAGATGTGGCTTTGTAATAAATTTATGATTTTATAAATTTATATGGATCCTTTTTGGTGCATTTCATAATTTGAAACAGGAACTGTCAATCAAATTCGAGTAAAAGATGAAAATCAGCTGTCAATATTTTCCCTATAAAAACATACAACGCATTGAAGACATTATTAGTGCTACTGTTTCCCTACTACTGATTAAAACCAACGTTATTATGGAGCGGCGACGTCATTTAAGCAGGGAAGAAATGCTCAGAGCCGTGGGAATGATAGAAGCTGGTTCCCGGCAACGTACTGTGGCTTTAGCTCTGAATACAAGTCAGAGTGTTATCAGTCGACTTTGGACACGTTACCGAAGCACTGGTACCGTGGCTGAGCGCCGTGGAGGACGGTATCACTGCACCACACGGAGACAAGACCGATACATTCAAATCACAACTCGAAGAGCTCCAACAATAACCACCATGATGTTAGCCGTGAGGCTTCATCACTCTTCAGGGAACTTAATTAGCGACCAAACAGTCAGAAACCGCTTGCATGAAGTGAACCTTCATTCCCGAAGACCGCTAAGGGTACCACTATAGCAATGCACAATCGTAGGATTCGATATCAATGGGCTCTTGAACACAGAAATTGGGCAGAAGAACAATGGCGTTTCGTGTGCTTTTCTGATGAGTCTCGTTTTGGTATGAGACCGGATACAAGACGTATACGACACTGGAGAACCCCTGGACGCCAACAGCGATTAAAATCCTGCCAGGAAGTTCATCCTTATAGTGGTGGAACCATCATGGTATGGGCGGGTATTTGGATCGGCGGAAGAACTGAGTTGATTTGGATCAGAGGCAACCTCAACGCTCAAATTTATGCTGAGACGATTGTATCAGACGTCATCGTTCCTCTACAAGTGCAAATCGGTCCCTTATTTCAGTTAATGCATGATAATGCACGACCGCACACCGCAAGAGTTGTAAGACAGACTCTCGCCGCAGCTAACATCAATGTCCTGCTCTGGCCTGCTCAGTCGCCAGACTTGAACCCGATTGAGCATGCATGGGATATGCTACAGAGAAGAGCTCTGCCGAATATGGTGGGTATCCAGTCGCAAGAAGACCTTTTTTTGTTGTTGCAACGAACATGGGCGGCCATTCCACAGCGTGATTTGGATGAACTCATTTTGAGTATGCCAAACCGATGTTCTTGTGTTGTTAGTGTTCGCGGTAGAAACACGGATTATTAATTGTTTAAGTTACCCAATAAAATTTTAAAGAAAACCATTATTTCAGTCTTTTTTTCGAACTTTAATGTTAGTGGTTCAAATGTCAAAAATCCCTTTATTAGGAAAATGGCAAATTTCTTTATTAATGCAAAGGTGACTTGGTTTATCGTTACTGTAGACAAACGAAAACACTTTATTTGATGAATCCTTAAAGAAAATTTTAATTAATATCAATCAGGAGAAAAGTTATTGCAAAAATATATGTTGATCCCTAGACACTTTTGATGTGTGTATATGCGAAAAGACTTTTTCCCCAACCACACCCGGTATTTTTGTGGGCTTTTTTTACTCATTTGTTTGACCGAAACTACGGACATTCTGTTAGTAAGTAGAGCCCCAGTCGCGATGCAGTCTATCATTATTTAGTTAGTAGTCACGTACACAAATTATATGCAGCACTCAATAGGAGATGTAAATTTTCCAACTATCTTAGCAGAACATTTTACATACATACATCCTCACAAACTTTCGCATTTATATTACTAGCTTTCCGCCCGCGGCTTCGCCCGCGTTATCAGTATATCATGGCCAGATTACATTAAGGCCCGTATTCTAAAACAAAATCTGAACTTGAGTATAGATCTGAGTGACGTTTTTGTATGAACTGACGTTTCTAAATCTCTACTCAAGTACAGATCTGTGCTTGAGTACGATTCTAGAATACGGGCCTTAATGTTTATAACTTTTGGCCCATGTGTTACTTTGATGTAATCGCTGTATTACTGTAAAGTTTGATCCAAATCCGTTTAGTAGTTTTTGCGTGAAAGAGTAACAAACATACATACATACATCCTCACAAACTTCCGCATTTGTAATATTAGTAGATTAGGAGATATTAATAGATTAGTAAGAGTTGTGTGATTCTTGTGTGTTCAAGTGCAATTGCCTACTAAATATAACTTATAACAATATTGTTCCAAGTATTATAAAAAAGGGTAATGTAACATGGTCTTTTATGGTAACTAAAATTGATCTTTAAAGGTAACTAAAATTAATAATGAGGTAAGTTATCAAATAATATCTTGTACTCGTATAAATAAAAATTAGCATTTATATACAGGTTTTTATCAACAATTTAATCGAAGGTACATCAAGGTTAAGCTGAACTCTTCAACATGATTTTAGTTCAACTGTAGTCGTTACAAATCATATCGACTCATGAGTTGTTTGAGATCCAAGCAGTGTAGCGGGAAACGCGTACGTTGACACCAGGGAAGCGGGCCAGAGCACAGCCTTCTCCCCAGGAGCAAACACCGACGACGACTCCGTTGTGGTAGAGGGGACCGCCAGAATCACCTTGGCACTGGTCGCGACCGCCGACATCGAGCCAACCGGAGCACAGCATGTTGTCGGTGACCTGAAGGCCGATGGTGGCGTAGCGCTGTCTGCAAGTCTGCAGGTTCACGGTCCAGATTTGCACGTGACGGAGCTGCTCAGAAAGAGAAGCTCCTGGACCAGTCTGAAAACAGAAAGTATGATTTTAGTACATCCGAAGATTGATTTTGTTCTGAAGAAAGGGTTTTCTTCAGAAGTCTGCTTTGAGATTATTATGTTTAAGGATCCTTTTTCATTATTGCACGGCATGCCATCTAAATCGGGTTCATTATCTGCCGGAGTATTAAACAGTTAAATTACTGAGATATTAATAAGAAGAAGCAAAATGCTGCTGTTATGTACAGAATGATAATCTACTTGTAAATCAGATAAAGGTCTTGAAAGCTCACTTACAGAGGTGAGACCCCATCCAGCGGCCCAAACGACTTGGTTGTCACCAAGGTTGTAGTTGGCAGAGGCAATCCTTCCGGCCCTGGCAACGCCGCTGAGATTAATGTTGGAGGCACTGCGGATGATGGCGACGTCGTTGTCCAAGGTCCATCTGTTGTATTGTGGGTGGTTGATAATCTGGCCAGAGTTGTGCAACTGTCCGCCGCTGTTGGCATTGGTAGATCCAACACGTAGACGCCATCTAGCAGGAGCGTCTCCACTGAAAAATTAATATATTTTCAATATAAATTTTGAATCCAAGACATCATTGTAAAAAAACAAACATCTCTGGCATGTGTGACGTAACAATGTAGCGCAGTATCCCCAACGCTGCCCAGCCGAGTTGGATTCGTCATTACACCTCTTACCTATCTAGAGAAATATTAGCTAACAAGACAGTTTGTCCAATTATAATTCTATACAATTTTCTTTAAAAACTTCGATGATATCGTTCCCAACAAATACTTTTTTTTATATGCGCCAGACTACTGGGACCCTTAAAACTTGAACGTTTGACTTGACTTTAGTCTTGTCTTTGTTATGGTGAGGTGAGCTATAAATTCACCTAATGGCAATGCATCAGAATGTTGATGTCAATTTTATTACAGTCCTAAAGTCTTAAAATATCTTTCACCAACACTGAAGAGTTTTGGAGAGATTTCCTACGATTTTTACAATAGAATTATGTACTTACATGGTGCAGTGAGCAGCCGTCAGGACAGCCCGGTTGTTCAGGATGGTGCCGGCGCAAGACTGCCTGTGGTTTGTAGTACCCCAAGAGAACAGCAACGCAACAATCTCAGGGTACTGGTTAATGGTGGTTACTGATCCACCAATAATCCTCTGAGACTTCAAGGGTACCGCTGTGAACAATATTGTTTTTAAAGAAGATGGTAATAATATTTGGGTTGTTCTTTAAAATGTAGACAACTTTTTAAACCACCACTGAGGACATGGATGTTTTATGGTTCAATTATAAAAGAATCGAGATAAAGTTTATAGGCAATGTTTTAAAAAAAAATTAACAAAAGGAAAGAACTTCTATAAAAACTGTTCCAAAACGAATTAATTTGCACTAAAAAGTAAAAAATATTTGCTTATTCTTCTAAAACTTATACGATAATTTAGGTACAATTATTTTTATTTTTGGAGTCGTTGTCAGCCAATACCTAGCAATCAAAATACGGCAATACTTTAAGAAATATTTTTTTTTACATCACATGTTTAAGTATGTGTGTAGTTACAAACCTACAAGTACCTTGGCTGACACCGACTTCAACAATAAAAATAATTGTACCTAAATTATATTAATGTAAGTTTTAGAAGAATACGCAATTATTTTTTAACTTTTTTGTATAAATTAATATGTTGTGGAACAGTTTTTTTGAAGTTGTTTTTTTTTGTTAAATGTTTGTTTATTTCTTCATTTTTAGTGAATCCGTTTTTGTTCATTTTATACGTCGACAAAGTATCGTACCCTTTAAGTACATCCTCACCAATAATAAAAGAATCATCGGAATGGGTTGGCGTAATATTGAGTTATTCGTCCATTTGTCGCGCATATACTTTATCCAAATTTAAGACTCTCATGGTTTTCTCATGGATACCCCTGTCAAAACTCGACCAAATCAAAATAAGACCACACCAGCTTTCAAATAAAAAAATAATCATCAAAATCAATTCACCCAGTCGAAAGTTCCGAGTTAACAGACATAGAAAAATATATTATACTTAGTCGAATTCGAACCTCTACCTTCTTTGAAGTCGGTTAAAAAACAAAAATGTTGGTTGAAAAGGAAGTGGTGTATTATTTTATGACAGTGAATCGCTGTTTTATTGTTTGCCATAACATTTTATTTCCCTTCTATTTAGTCTTTATGATTTTTCCTTTTTAATTTTGTTTTGTTACAGTCCTAAGTGCAAAAAATATACTTGGAGCGGCATTCCATCCTAAAAAAAATAACCTTTTCGCTACTCGTAATAACTTTTGCACTATTATACGTGTTCACATAAGAAATAAAGAGATTAAAGTATTACCTGCCACAGCAGCCACCAATGTCAACAAAACTACTAAACCACGCATTTTGTATTTTCTTTGAGATCTCCTACTTCACACTAATTAGAACTCAAAAAGCGTTGCATATATATTAAAATTTATCATTACTTATCGGCTTATTGAGATATTAATCCTTACCTATTACGCCTTAAATCTAATTCGTACATTATTAATTACATTACATTTAAGCAGCTATAAAATGTAAACAAAATATTTGGGAAATATTAATCTTTACCTGTTATCTTTTTGTAATTTTCGTAGAATTGAGTTAGCAATACTAATTATAGTACAAGTACCATTGTAATTGTCTGGCTCGAATTAGGGATAAATAAAACAATCTAATTTAATTCATTTTCCGCTTAAAATAAATAAAACATATGGTAGATTGCAAGCTATGAAAAATAGGTTAAATAAGTAATATTATTGGAATAAATTTTCTAAAAACTTAACATGAAAGTAAAAAGTTAAAGTAAAGAATACATTTATAACTGGAGCAAGTCTTTTGGGCTCACTGTTAACCCTGCTAAAACGCAAGTAGTAATTGTGGGCAGTTCGTGGCTGATCTCTAGGGTTGACTGGGATGTTCTGCCTTCAGTTGTATTTGACGGTGTGGTAGTTCCTTTGAGTAAAACTGTCAAAAATCTAGGTGTTTGTATTGACAATACATTAACTTGGACAACCCAGGTTGGTCAGGTTAGCCGGAGAATCTTTGCTGCTGCAAGTTCACTAAGTAGGCTTCGTAATTTTTTGCCAATACCTACCAAAATTGCACTTGTCCAGGCCTTACTCTTTCCCATTCTCGACTACGCAGACTGCTGCTTTCTAGATCTTACTGAGAATCTTCTTGATAAACTTGAGCGGCTCCAGAATTTCTGCATCCGCATTATTTTTGGACTGCGAAAGTACGATCATGTCTCTGAGTACAGGTCTCAGCTCAACTGGCTTCCTATGCGTCTTCGTCGAGATTCTCACGTTCTTTTTCTCTTGTATAACATTTTGTTTAACCCATTGTCGCCGCGTTATCTTAAGGAGCGGTTCCGATTTCTGCAACCAGTACGAGGTCAGCCGATGCGGTCATCTAAGAAGCTTCGCCTTGCATTCCCTCCTCATTCGTCGCACTCCTACACACAGTCGTTCACTGTTAAATCTATTCGTCTCTGGAATACCCTACCCTTCTTTATTAGAGAGTCAGAATCATTTTCTATTTTCAAAACAAAGATCAAAGCACATTTCCTCGCCCTTTAACGTTCCTGCTTAGTCTCCTAATCTCTCTCCTTCTTTTTACTTCTCTCTTTCTGTTTACTTATAATCTTTTTTTCTTTCCCTGATCACTTTTTGTTATTCGTGGGCTGTTAGTTACGGATTCTATATTTTATTGTTATTTATTTGTCTTTTTATTGTTATTTTTTAAGTGAATCAATTGCTTTATTTTTATTTTTTCAGTTTCTTGTGCACTTGCTTACCCTTCCTGACATTTTCCTCTACTTGGGTTGTCTGGAAGAGATTGCTTTTAAGCAATAAGACCGCCTAATTGCTTCATCATAATCGTGTAATCCTAAGCTGTATTGTTTTATTTGATGTGCAATAAAGAATATTTATCTTATCTTATCTTATCTTATTTATTTGTATGAACTTTTTACAATCACAAGCAAAATTAAGCTAGAAAAACAATAACAAAATAATACTATGAAAGTAAATAATCATAAACATAATGTGACTCTACCACCGGTTCAGAGGTGTTTTCAATCGAAAATGAGGCTGACAAAAGTTTTTTCTTTAAATGTCATTGTGTTGAGGAAAAAATTACGAAAAAAACTACGTTTTTACTTTTTTTCTATCTTTAAAAAGGGCTGAGAAAATTAGGATCAAAGTGCGCCATTTCATTTAAAAAAAAAAATAACACGCTCGGCCCTCGAACGTGCTATGACGTCACGAGTCGAGATTCGCCGACCGGTACCGCCGCAACCGCGATATCCCTGCATTTTAAATCTGTAATATCTTCGAATATATTCATTTAAATTACATGCTGTAAATTGCTATATTAATCTATATTAAATGCACAATGTATTTAAGGTAGTTAATTGGATAAGGATTGGTGCTGTATTGCTTAAAATAGCTTCGTAAATAAGCCATTATTTCTCGTAAATAATAAAGGATAAAAAATGGTTATTGTGGGTTATCCATACGAGACAGACATATACTATCGCGGTCTTTTTTGTAGACCTTTTTAAGGTGAACAATACTGTAGTAAATTATTTCGATTTATCCCGTAGGGTTCAGCTAAAGTTTGCAATGTAAGCGCAAAAAAATGTGTTCATTTACGACATCACACCCCACTAAAACTAAAGTAATTGTCATTGGTAGCCCATGGCAAATATCTAGAATAGACTTGTATTCTATGCCACACATAGTTTTTGATGGAGCTCAGATAACATACAGCGAATCAGTAAAAAATCTGGGGATTATCGTTGACTGTTCTCTTACTTGGGTTAAGCAGATAGGCGAGGTTAGCAGGAAGATGTTTGCATCAGCAGGTGCAATTAGCAAACTAAGCAATTTTCTACCTATACCCATCAAAATAGCAAATATCTAGAATAGACTTGTATTATATGCCACACATAGTTTTTGATGGAGCTCAGATAACATACAGCGAATCAGTAAAAAATCTGGGGATTATCGTTGACTGTTCTCTTACTTGGGTTAAGCAGATAGGCGAGGTTAGCAGGAAGATGTTTGCATCAGCAGGTGCAATTAGCAAACTAAGCAATTTTCTACCTATACCCATCAAAATAGCTCTTATACAGGCCCTACTTCTGCCAATTCACGACTATGCTGACTGTTGTTATGCAGATATCACTCAGATACTCCTAAATAAGCTAGAGAGACTCCAAAACTTCTGTATTCGCATAATCTTCGGCCTACGCAAATACGATCATGTTTCCGAATTCCGCGCCCAACTTAACTGGCTCCCTATACGCCGACGGCGAGATCTCCATATTATCTCTTTGTTTGTCTCTCTCTCTTCGTGTTGTTCAATCCCCGGATGCCTCCTTATCTCAAAGAGTTGTTTAAATTTCAGCAATCTGTCAGAAGCGATGTTCACGCTTAAACCGGAAACTCCTTTTAACATTCCCTCCACATTCCTCAAGCTATTACTCAAATTCCTTCACTGTCCAATCCATCCGCCTGTGGAATTCCCTACCTTTGCCTGTCAGGCAATCTCAATCCCTACCTATATTTAAATCCCGTGTCAAAGCCTATTTCCTCTCACTATGACCTACTCCTCATGGTCGTTATGTTATTGGTGTTTAGTATGATGTGACGTCCTTGCCAAAATAAATCTATGTATGTGTGTAAGGTATGTATGTTTATTATATTTATTTATGTATATGTAATATATTGATTGTTTGTTTATTTATTTATTGTATGTTTTATATGTAATATTGATTGAAATTGTATTCATTCATATTTTATTTTTGCTCTTATAGTTGTTTTCACTCCACACTCTTTATGCTTTAAGAAGTTCCTCTACCCAAAGGTTGCCTGGAAGAAATCGCTCTCTAGCGATAAGGCCGCCTAAATTGTACAAATTGTCTAAATTGTTGAACATTTCTGTTATTGTTTTTTAGTACAATAAAGTATATCTATCTATCACATTAGAAATCTTTAAAATTATCAGTGTTTCTCTACTATATTATGTATGCCCCCCGGCGGCGCATTCCTATAAATAGTGCGTTTATTACATTATGTAAATTCAACTTATAGGCAATGTATGTATATGTCACCGGCAATCAGTATAAATCAGGTTTTGTATACAATGCCTAGGCAATGTACACCTAGGGGTAGTACAGTGTACATATATGTATTTGTACAGAATGCATTTATTTTTAATTCGTTTTGTTCAATTTTACTCACTTAAAACTTTAATGAAGAGAAGGTGTTCCGCTCTGTAAGAAGGGGGTTTACTAGGTTGCGAGGAGCGAGCGAAGCGAGCGTGCCGCGGTAGCGGCCAGTGAGTGCCAGAGACAAACTGGCCTCATTTTCATTATGCCATTTTATACTTTGATATTATAACTAAAGTAAAGATATTTTTATAAAGAAAATCATACGAATCGATTTTATTTTTTCCCACCCAAAAAATATGCCAAAAGACGATTCTGACAGTGAAATTATTCATAATGCCCAATAAAAGTGATAAATTCAAGCTATCTCGAACTTTGATTTATTAAACTGCCCACGAGTAGTCTGTCATTATTCACATGGTCCGGCCAAAGTAATTAATTTATCTAATTGACCAATGCACATGGTCATTATTCATTAAGACCGGCCCGTATTAATACTGCCCAGCTAATCAAGTAGCCCGTAACGTATAATATTCAATAACATTCTGTATAACATTCGTATAACATTCTGTAGTATATTTAGTACCAGCATTGCAGCCGTGCGGAGCCGGGGCAAGTCGCTAGTTTTTTTTTTATAAATTATTGAGCCACCATCAAGCTATCCACTTTTGGCAGATTGTCCGACTGACCTTTCTGAAATCCTTCTTCCATCACGTTTATCTTATAGGAGTTTATGATTTTTAACAATATTACTAAAAAAGGATAGCTACCTGATGTTAAAGATTTATTACATAACCTTTATCTGCAAAATAATCACAACTCAGACAGTGCGCGCAAGTAGTTTTACTAGAGTTTCAATAGGGCGGCGGGCGGCGCGGAGGGTACCACTGGACTAGTGACGACGCGCACGAAGCGCGCGACATCTCGGAGATTTAATAACTGGTCTAAACTTCTCGCAGCGATAACTTCGGTAATACTGCATCGATTTAGATGAAATAAAAACTAAGGTAACCTACGTCGTCTATACTTTGATGTTATTTATATTTTAGAGCAATATTTTAACCGTTTTGTCACCCTCATTCAGCTAAAAAACTCGATAGTTACTCTTTTTAATTTTGTTTTTCAACTAATTGCTAAAGTATTTAACATTTAAGTACGAGTATTTGTAGGAGCTAGCTGAAATAAGCATGATTAAAACGTTATAATAATAAGAAGGTAGATAGATAGTTAACATCATATATTGAGCATCAAATAAATACCCTTACAGCTCAGTACTGTGTAATATATGATTAAAACAATGCACAATCTAGGCGAATTTTTCGCTTAAAGCGATCGTTTTCAGGCCACCTATAGGTGAGGGAAAAATAATAAAGGAGTGGCAAGTGTGTTCGTAAATACTACATAAACTAAGCGATAAGATTTATTCAGAACCAGGAATATGTAAAATTAATAACACAAAAATAATAAAACATGCGATAGACAACAAACCACTTGTAATGGTCTCGAAGTACGATAAGGTATATTTGAAGTGGCAACTCGTGGTAGACGTACAGAAATGAGCAAATCTGTCCAAGCTGCAGTCACTGACATAGACTGTCCGGTAAGTAAGGTACTCGTAAAATGCCAGTGGGCACTTGGGCAGGATTCGTATTGCTTGGATCCTTTTGTGGCAGCCTGTAGGTGAAGGAACGACCTGATGATGAACGCAGAATTTTGGTAATTGCATGCCATTTCCTTTGAGATTTCTATCAAATGAGCCAAAAATTGTGTGAAGTATAGCCCGGTCAAATTAGACCAAAAAATAGGAGTGAAATTACAACAATTCGCACCCAGCTCGTAATTGGTAGGATTGTTCAAAACACTATCATAAGTGAAATGTAACTACAAAAGTCCTCATCGATCAGACATCTGGAAAAAAAAAATACTTTAAATTACAAATGTGGTTGCAAAATACCAGCGTTGTCTTTACCACACCGGTGTCGGCCGATCACAAGCCTTTATGCAAGTAATGTGTATAATTTATCATTATAATTCATGGCTATGTGTGCATAAGTATTATTTTTTTTAGTCTATTTTGGTAATTTCATTTATTTTTAAACTTAAAACGATTCAGGGGAAAATAACAATTAACATCATCATTGGGCTATTAAATATGATTAAGATTAAAGGTTGTGAACAAGTGGGAAAATTTAATCTTTTTTTGAATTATGAAACCGATAAAACCCAATTACTGATATAGTACAATCATTTTACGAGACGACGCTCTTAATACCGAACAATAAAGCTTAATTTCGTTAGATTCACGAGCGCTCGATCGAATCGATTGCAAGAAAACATAAGAAATTTATTGTTCATAATTAATTTAATGTTGGCGGTCCTGCAGTAGCGTTCCGCGTAGGGACTAGGCAGATAAACAGTGAAGTATAAATAAGTAAGTAATAATTCAGCGTAAATTCAGTGTTGAGGAGTAGATTTAATATTTTCAGTGGTTCTTACATTTTATTCACAATGACTTTTTATTGAATTACTGGCCTGTTGGTGCAATGGTAGCCCTTAGCACTGGAGGTTGTGGGTTCTATTCTCGAACATGACAACATTTGTGTCTATCGTGTGTCTGGGTGCTATCATCTATTTAAGTATGTATTTAGAATTATTTCAGTTTATCAGTCTCTGAGACTTGTACAAGCTCTGCATGATTCTGGTATAATTTCTCCCAGATATTTATTTAAGGTTCTTTACCGAAATCAACAGTTTTATTATTTGATTAATTAAATCACAATATGATAAATTCAACCATAATCCATTTTAATTTTAGAAGTTGGGTTTTATAGACTTTTCATATATTTTGAAATTCCGCTGGAAAAGCCGTAACACAATTTTAAAAGTGTGAGCTCTTTTAGCTACTCGTATTAATGATTAACAAACAATACTATTTATCAAAATAGATCAAGTTCTGTTAATGAGCATTCAAATTCACACGATAGATGTTCAAATATAAACAACTATATAAATTGAGTTTGACGCGTACTAAACTTAACTATTTAAACATTTTTTTTATTCAAAAACTTTTTTGTAAGAAAACAAAATAAAAAGATAGATAACTACTTATATTCAATCAAATAGCGGAAGATAGGGCACGTCCTTAAAAATAGGAAGATGCACAACTACATGCACCCAGAATCCGCTGGGATTCTACTTATCGTAGTGCGATGTTGAAGGACAGAGACAACCTATTTGTTTTGACCATAGCGTAAGCGAGACAGGCGTGCGTCAGAGTAAATCCTATCAAATTTTAATACTAAATTGCAAAAATAAACATTATAACTTTTAATTTTAGAAGTAATATGCACAATTCAGGTGGCCTTATCTCTAGAGTCTGAATACTTCCAGGACACCTTTAAAATGCGTAGGAGTTTAAAAAACAAAAATAATTTTCAAAACATCGAGTGAATTGAATAAAGGAGAACGGCGAACTTGGTAGAGCTCCAGGGCCCAGTATTTGGATGACAAGCTCTTCTATTTCTTCTGTGCTTCTTAAGGGTGCGTTTTCACGAGAGATGTGCGAGGATGCTTTGCGAGGAATATGTGTGTTAATACCAATACAATTGTTTCATTCACCTAGCTTCGCGATTCTATTGGTTCTTAACAAACACATTCCTTGCAACGCATCCTCGCACATCTCTGGTGGAAACGCTCCCTTACTGTCTCCTCTGTGCCCAATCTCCTTACCCGTCAATTTAGTGACACGGACGGCACGGTCCGAACTGCGATTTTAAAACTCTAAGGACTCATATAAAAAATACTTAAATGATGGTAAAAGCGTATTGAGTTGACACTGATAACAAACTAGGTCGCTTAATTACCTTAATCTTTGAAAGTATACAAAATGGTATTTTCACTTCTTCTATTTGATACCAGCTGTCCGTCAGCGGCTTCGCCCGTGTAGGTTGCCTTTCCCTTCAAAATTTAGCCTAAATAAAAAAAAATATAGCCTATGATACTCCCTGATAATGTAGCTTTATATTGGTGAAATATTTTTTTAAATCGGTCCAGTAGTTCCGGACCCTATTCGAAACAAACAAACAAACAAACACTCAAATATTTCCTCTTTATAATATTAGTATAGAATAGTGTACTGTGTCAATTTTTAAATCTTTTTGATTGCAAAATGTCGTTAGCATGCCATCTTATAGTATGAGGTGTCCCGGGTAACCTGTATCAGCGAAGGTCTGTGGTCTGGGGACTACAAAACCTATCGATTGGACCCAATGTATATTCCGGGATTTTTGGTAGTTTTCGAGTTAGGATTTTTATTTGGAGTTTTCTAAAATTTCTGGGTCGTGTCACATTTTTGGTTACTGTGGCGCAAATAGTTGAGGTACATGCTTTTTTTTTTTTGTTGTTAGCTGAGTACTAGGTCTACTTGATTCAGAGGCATTTATAGACCCGTAGCACTAGGCTATTTTGAGGTCATAAGTTTAAAAAATTCTAAAGTTTCTTATGTCGTGCCTGTAGATAAAATCGTACTTAAGAAGCTTATTTTTGCGTTTTGTGTCACATCTGACTATCGCATAATATAGCAATTCGGCTATTTGTATTCCATACTTTTTATTCAAAATAAACCTGCCAAAATTGATTTAAAGTTTAAAATCTTTATAGTATCATATCTAGTATAGCCTGCGGAGTGTGCAAACCTAATTTGTGTCCATCCAGCGCAAACTGTCCTAAGGTCAGTATGTAACAACAGTTACAACTCTCACACCGTTACGTTCGAACAAAACTGACTTTTTCAAATAGTAAGATTTTGTAGATGAAAATGACACAAACTAAGAATTGAGTGTTTTAATTACAACATATTAAAAAATTCGAAGACATTAAGGTTAAAATAAATTTCAGATGCCTGTACATTTATCAGAACTGTATGATCCTTTCTGTATTTTATTGAAAAATACAGTGGCCGTAGCGTATGAAAAATATATGTAGGTAGGAGGTATATGTAGCTAGGTAGGTAGTAGGTACGTGTAATTTTCAACGCTAATCTTAACTAGGTTTATTGATGTAGGTACTAGTATGTGCGTGAACTTGCGAATAACTCATTTAACATACCTAACATCAATTTTAAAAGCAATGTACCTACGTAAATAAAAATAACTTACCGGTCGTCCCGTGGAAATCGGTGGAATTTTAAATCATCATCAAACCTTGACGTGGATTTACAATTAAAAACGGAACAAATCCTGTAAACCATTACGACCTTTTGAAATTTCGTTACGCTCCTTAAAACGTAAACCCCTTCAAGTTAGAGAGCGCAAACTAGAGGAGATTGCGTTCGCCGACTCTGCCGCTCACTTCCCCGCGAACCCCACATCGTTGCCGCGCGCAAGTACATGAGTCTGACGACTGTTTGTACTATTAAGACTGTGGTTATAGTGACAGTAAAAATTTGTTACATAAATATGGAAGCTACAGGAAGTAATACATTACACCAATTTTTCGACTTTGTTTAAAAGCGATTGAGGACTGTCAATGAAAACATCCAATTCAGGGTTAGCGACCAGTAACATGTTTAGCACTCACTGCATACGACATAGCGGGGATTGCGCACGCACGCACGTACGACACGGTGGAATAGTGAACAGCTGATGTCTCCGACCGGAGCGAATACGTAAATATTTATCAGGCACATTTAGACGAGACAATTGCTCAACACACTAGGGCGAGTCCATCCACCCCCGCAAAATTGCTAAGGCAGTTGAAACCTCCAAACAGCCTCATTGATCATCATCAAGAGCAAAGGACCAAGTATGGATCCCTGTGTCACACCAGAAGGTGTTGGATAAGCTTGAGACACATAGCAACCGTGTCGCACGAACTGCTGACGACCCCTGAAGTAAACAGATGAATAAGTTTTTTAGAAAAACCGAGAGCATCGAGCTTTGATAAGAGGATTCGACAATTGACTCTATCAAATGCTTTGCGATAGTCGAAGTACACAACATCAGCTTGTTTGCATCTATCCATCGCTTCCGAAACATTTTCGCCGCCGCCAAAAGAATAGCGATTGGCCGATGCTCCTCAACGTGTGAATATAGTTTGATGCTAGACAAAAAAAAAATTTAAGCAAAAGCCTCATAAATTCTGAAGTTAGTTTACTTTAAATGAGAACAATTAAGTGTGACAGCTGGTATTTTAATTAATTCGGCATGAATCTTAAAAGTAATGATGTTTATTGTACGTTTACCACAAAGTGTACCCTGATAAGAACCTTTTTTACTTCTGTCTAATGCTCTAATGAATGGAGTATAGCTGCCTCGACAGACTTCGTTTTGTCAAAAGCAATTGACGTCAAATGTTTGACAACTGGGAACAAAGTGGTTTGTATGTGAAAGGACAAGTGTTGTTTTTATTATTTTCCTCGTAGTTTTTACGTTTTATTCTTCATAAAAACCTTCATTAAGCCTTAACCAAAATATGAAAAGAAAAATAGCCCAATTGGTCAAGCCATTCTCGAGTTTTGCGCATTGGCAACACATTTGGCGATTTATTTTTATTTATATAAATTGCACGCGGAACACGAGCAGCTCCTGCGCGTCCTGCAGCAGCGCGCGCGCACACTCCGAGCGGGTTGAGGGCTGAAAGCAGAAACCTGTTCAGAATGCTGAGAGTGTTTAAATACTCTTTGGTGCCGAGTGCCAGTTGCAGTAAGAGGAGCGATTCACCATCGCGTTTTGGGAGCACGTAAATGTCAATTTGTATAGCATAGGGTCAGCGCCATCTTTGCAAATTTAGACCTATGCAAATATTTTTAAATCGTCATTTTAAATTATGTAACCGGAGCAATTACTCTAATGAGTACTCGTAAATAGGCTTAATACTACAAAACCCACTACTTATTTAGTCGAAGATCAATCAAAGATTAAGATAACGTGACAAATTAAAGTAGAAACCTAAAACCATTGGCTTCGTTATCTATTGGATTTTCATAATCCTTTTAAAATAATTCACGCGATGATTTAACAATTTTATGCTAAGTTTGTTTACGTCGAGTTTCTTCATGTATTCATTAAAAATAGCTAAAATTTTGTAAACGGATTGAAGTTCAGAAGCGTTATGAATTCTGATTTGTTTTATTCCTTTATTTTGAATACGGTTACTTTTTACTTTATCTTTGTGTTTTTTTTATATTGCCCGTCAAGACCTCACGCCACCTGATGAAAAGGGGTTGTGTGTTCCAGATATGAGGCTGACAAGCCCAGTCATGAGAACGAATCACTGGGCTGGCCTTCCTAACCTTGATAGCCTGCAGAAATGCCTTTTAACGCCCCGCTTGAAGACCACGGGACTATAAGAGTAAGGTGTTTCTATCTATTCTGATAGGTATGTTGTTCCTGATAATGTGAATGGGTTAAATATTAATTCTTAATTTTAGCAATTATCCATGATATTTTTATATCCGAAGATAGGAAAGCCCGGATAACGTTGGATTTTAATACCATCGGTGAAAAGTGGGCCTCTGAGTGTTCCGTTCACCACGAGGGCACAGTCACTTGCCTCTGACTACCTTGTTTGGAATAGTGTCGTGATGGTATGTTATGTTATTCGAATTTAAATTGCATTACAATTACACCTCCGACGCCTTAGGCCGAAAGGAGATTGCCTAATTTTGTATGGAAGTTGGACCAAGGTTGCTGCCTAGAATGCTCACATAGTGCATGTGCCTTAGACTATCACTAATCTGTAATTCAAAGCGCATAAAAATCTATCCCAAGAGTCTAACGAAAAGCAGCCTCTTGTGTTGAATATTTTTTTGAAAAAATATTGTGCGTTGAATTACAATTGTATCAATTGCATTTTGATGTTGTAGTTCATAATCATTAGGTATCATCAAAACATTTTGAGAAAAAAAAACTCAAAAACGTTGTATGAAAGATTTTTTATTATTACAAAAACTGTTTTTTTTCCCGGGACCAAATTTTTTTACAATATTTTTTATAGTTCATATTAATGCTACAGTACCACTGGACCAACTTCCATTCCTAGGCAGCACTTGGTCCAAACCTTGGCAATGTCCTTTGTTTAATTTTAATCTTTGTAAATAAGTTCGATAGTACAGTTGCTAATTAAGTACCAAATTTGTGAAGCAATAATACTAGCCTTATAAGTAAATGTATTATAGCATTATTGTAATTATTCCTAATTAAGGAGATTAATTTGGGGTGATAAGGAATATAGATTAAGTTATTTGACGCGGCATCAGATAAAATTATTCAATGCGACACAGATTCATGTACTTACGAATGCACTAGCGCAGAAGACGTATTTTGCAAACGCGGTTTTCATTTAACTGGTACTTATTGCTTGATTAAATAATAGCAAATATAAACATAGACTCTCTCAATGGAAGCAAGAATAAAAACCATTATGGAAAATTAAATTAAGAATCACGTAGTGGATATCTAATAAAAAGGGACGCATATAACTTATTTTTTTATAATCACATTTAAGTTGCCTTTAACTCAAAACTAGAAAAAAGGCATAATAGTACGAAACAATAGAAACTCTGCTTTGGAAAAATAATAATCAAGGATCAAATACTAATTCACTTAATAAATCAGTCGTCGTGGCATTCCGTGTCTCGACATTAACATCTCAATACAGAAGATGGTTATGTTGTTAAAATTCTAAGACTAAATAAATAATATAACGGTAAGTCTATTAAATGAAATAAGCGTTAATAACCCTTCATACGGTTGTTCCATGCACGACTACGAGATCTGGGTCGGCAACCGAACTGCCAAATAAAAGGGGAAGCTTATTCATAACATTTAATCTACCTTGTAATTCCGTCAAGAGCGGGAGAAGAGAGAGTTGCGTGGCCTAGTGGTTAAGCACACCAACTCGGATCGCGGATTGTGTGGTCCCGAGTTCAAATCTGGCCAGAACCAAAGTCTTTGTGTTCATTGTTTAATTTCCGACTAACTCTCTGGTGATGGAAAACATCGATAAAAAACCAAATCAACCCGGATAGCGGCGGAAGGCTCACCACCTACGTTGGGTTCTAATACCATGGTGAAAAGTGGGCTGCTGAGTGTTCCGTTCACCATGACGGCAACAGTCACTTGCCTCTAACTACCCCGTTTGGGATAAAGTCGTGATGGTATGTTATGTAATTGTAATGAAATGGTAAGGAAACATGCAAGGGCAGCCCCAATCGGAACGCCGTTTTTTAATTTGGCCATTTTCGTAGTTAATATTTCATGAGATTGATGCTTTATTTTATATAGTTTTTAAAGTTAATCGCAGGCTACACCTTTTGTTACTGGCGCAGCCCTTATTTTCTCATTACTTTTAAATAAAATCTTTCATTTTCGTAAAAATCTTCACTCGGTAAGTAGAGCTTGTCTTAGCTGAAATAACGCGCCCCTCCACCGCATCAACGCACTTATATCATTTTGGTTTTAAATACAGACGCAATACATTTAAACATGCCTCTGTAATTGGTCGTTTAGTAGCCGGTTGGACTCAAACCTGAGCACGCGTCGTTTTTTTACAAATACTCGTCGCATCTAAATCAACTAAAACCGTATCAAGGGCGCGTCATTTCAAATCAAACAAGCTTCACTTAATTACAAAAGAAATTATTAACTATAATATCTTACAAACTTTCAATTTTAGACTCCACAGGTTACATCGTAAGTCAACCCTGAATCATATAAACAAGTTAAGAACTCGCTGGCTATGGGAATACCTGCGACAGAATACCTAATGATATATTTGGGGTAAGCAAGGTTTTCACTGTTGATTCTCAATTGTTTTATGATAATAAATTATGAGAAATAAAGTTCTTTAGACCTAATAAATCGCACAAATTTGTAACTCCCAGTCAACTTTAATAAATTCATAATGTAGAAAATTAATTTGAGGACCACTGCATCCAATATTTCATTGAAGTGCTTGATTACTCTTGTTTTTTACTAAGTAATTTACTTTATAAAAACTTAAATGTACAAATAATTTTCTGATCGTGACAAACTCATGGCGAACTAATTCCTCTTCACAAAATGCATTTTGATGAAATAACGTTATTAATGAAACTAGAAATATTTGACCTGATCCCTAGGGACTCAAGCGGGATAGGTCGATTTTTTCTAGTTTCTATCTTTGTGTAGAAGATAGTGCATGTAAATGCTAAAACTAAAAATTCAGTTAACTTTAAGTCTTTGACTGCCGCTAAAGCAGACACAATAGAAAATCTATTGTTTGCGGGTCACCGGTGACCCCATGGCAGCTAATGTGTTAATAATGTTTGTTAAATAATGTTTAAGTACGGATAACAAGAATTCGTATCAAAAAAATGGTAGGTTTGCTGTAATCGGGTGTCTTTTGACACTTAAAAGGCCATAATATGCCAAATAGTACCTACTGTACGTCTACCACGAGTTGCCATTTTAAATTTACATTGTCGTTCACGTAAAAAATGTATTGGAATTTGACATTGTCATGTCATGTCATGTGTCATCTCAATACTTTTTTTTACGCGAACGATAACGTAAATTTGAAGTGGCAACTCGTGGTAGACGTACTGAACTTTTCATATACAGGGTTTAAAATGACCGCTTGAGCTGTGAACAATGAACAGTTAAATGTTGTCTTTTCATTTAATGATTTTTTATCTTATACTCGTATTAGTAGTTTCCGAGATTTCAGCTCTAATCTCATTTCAGGTTCATAAGAGCATGCACTGGCGGATTTTCAAAAATATTACATGTTTGGAAGATTTTTGTTATTAATTTGTTGAAATCTAATTGTTATTTTCCTTTAGTAGATACTTCAACAATCAATAAAGTAAAAACATTGTTATGGAAAGTGCCAACGTATTTAAGAAAAACTGGGTTTATTTATATACTTACAGAACATCAGCCAATTTTTTCTTAATTTTGAATTCAAAAAATCATGAAAATGTTCCAAAATGCAATCGGCCGCCAGTTGGAATGTATAGCCATTTTAAATCGCTTATGCCAACTCTTATAGTGTTGCCACCACAAAAGGTAATTAATTTCATTCTGTGCGCTTAAACTGTAAAAACAAGGATATTAACCCTTATTTCACGACTATAACGATTGGTGTGTTGTCTGGCGCATATTAATGTTGATGGAAAATACAGATCTGATTAGATAACTTATTTTTAACACATTTAACTGATAATGCCTTTCTGCGTGACGATACAACATCGAAGCGGATCCTGCGCGTATTTTAGTACAATAAGGTACAAGTGTGTAATGTTGGTGATTAACGCTGAGGCGTATCTATTTAAGTATGTATTTAGAAATATTTAAGTATGAGGCGTATCTAAATAAGTATGTATTTAGAAATATTTAAGTATGTTTATCAGTCTCTGACGCCCATAATACAAGCTTTGCTTAGTTTGAGCTCAGATAATCTTGGTGTGAAATGTCCTAGATATTTATTCATTATTATTTATTATCTCAATGGCGCCGAGCCGTTAGGTGAGGGTCTTAGTCTTAAGAGAGCCGAGGATGGTAATAATCAATACACACGTGTAACATACGACGTTTTTAACACACTTGTGATGAAAATAATACTAAAAAATATTTTTATTTAGTAGATAGAAATTTATCTCTACTACTTAACACGATCTTTTTAACCGCCTTTTAAAAAAGGAGGAGGTTCTCAATTCGACTGTATCTTTTTTTATGTTTTTTACCTCATTATTGCTCCTAATTGATGAAATAGCCAAATCCACTGAAGTTCCTCCATGAGCAATATGAGATAAAAGGGGAGGGTACACTGTTCATCCTGTTCCTGCTAAACTTTCGACTGGGTGAACTGATTTTGATAATTATTTTTTATTTGAAATCTGGTGCTTCCCGAATGGGCCCATTTTAATTTAGTTTAGTTCTGACAGTGTTATCCATGAAAAAACCATATGAGTCTTAAATCTAGATAAACTATATGTGCGGCAAATGGACGAATAACTTAATATCACGCCAACCGAATTTGATAATTCTTTTTCTATTTGAAAGCTGGTGCTTTCCGTGTGGTCCCGTTTTAATTTGGTATAGTTCTGACAGTGGCACCAATGAGAAAACAATATAAGTCTTAAATCTAGATAAACTATATGCGCTACAAATGGACGAATAACTAAATATCACGCCACCCGATTTTAGTGATTATATTTTTAGTGGAAAGGATATAGGTACTTCAAGGGTACTTTAATGAGAGTTCGGAACTCTTCAATTCTTAGGAGCAAATGAGCGATACTTTTTCAATCAAGAAATGAACAAAAAATTTAACAAAGATAAACCAACTTCAAAAAAAAACTATTCAAAAACAGATTAATTTGCACTAAAAAATAAAAAAAAATTGCTTATTCCTCTAAAACTTATCGATACTATAATTTAGGTACAATTATTGATATTGTTAAAGTCGGTGTCAGCCAATGTAGGTTTGTAATACCAAGATACATAAGTACATAAACGTTAGATGTAAAAAAAAATGGTATATTGTAGTGGTTTCTTGGTTATGTCGAATATTGTTTCAGATTATTGAGTAAATATACACACATCATCTTGGCCTAGGGATATATTATTTCAATTAAACCTAAATAATTAAAATGCTATTACCTTTTTGCTAAGACACCTACACATTAAAATAAACCTTGTTTTATAGCCTGTCTAATCTAATAAATAAACTTTTAGATAAAGTTAAATTTAAAAAAAACTTAGAAGAGGAAAAACTCAGACAAAATTTCAATCTTAACTTTATTTTTGAAACAACAAAACCTAAACAAAACAACTATTTTTTTTATAAAAATTGTTGAAAACTTAAAATTAATAATCCGTTGATCCACCTAAGACTCTCCTGACACATCTGCAGCGGTTCTGTATACTCAAAACAAGGGTGTCAATATCTTGTTGTGTTTATCTTGTAGTCCTGCTAAGATGCAAGAAAAGCTGGTTTTCATGCACAATATCTTCAGGGTAATTCCTGAGAGCTCTTCTCTGAAGCATATCCCAGGCATGCTCAATAGGATTTAAGTCAGGGGATTGTGCAGGCCAGTCTAAAGCTTGGATATCATGCTGTTGTAACCAACTTGTAACGATACGCGCCGTATGTTGACGGGCATTGTCGTGCATTAGCTGGAAATTTTGTCCCATTTGTTGTCTGTGGGGAAAGATTACAGGCTCTGCACCTCACCTCGGTATTTTAGAGCAGTCATATTGCCTTGTATCCAAACGAGGTCCGTTCTACCGCCGAGACGAATTCCTGCCCAAACAATAATCGTGCCACCTTGATATGCATGAACTTGTTGTGGGTGCTGCAGTCGATTTCAACGTCCAGGTTCTCTCCAAACGCGTACTATTCGCGAATCAGGATGAAATCGAAACCTGGATTAATCAGGGAAAAGCACAAGTGACCATTGAGAATGGTTCCAGTTTTCGTGTAGCCCATTGTAATCTTCTTCCTCGATTGCCTCTCCTTAGCGCTGGTACCCGAAGTGGCCTACGAGCACGTAGGTTAACTTCATGCAGTCGTCTTCTCAAAGTTTGGCCGCTTACCAGCAAACCATGTGTCCACTGTCTCTGTAGCCTTTGAACCAATTGCATCGCCGTTACATTTGGTTGACTTCGTGCAGCATTTACTATGAATTGGTGCTGTCTGTACATGTGTTGTAATACGTTGAGGTCCTCGGTGCCGTTCCACCACTTCCCCCATGACACGATAACGTGACCAAAGCCTAGATATAACGCTCTGACTGGTCGTCATGGTTTCAGAAACCGCAATTTGAGTAGCGCCAGCTTGTATCATGCCCACTGCTCTTAACATTTCGTTCCTGGTCAAGTGTCTACGTGGCATGATGAAATGAACACCGGAGATGCGTTTGACAAAGATATATATAAATTTATGGAGTTTAAATCAAGTTAGAAATTCGTGAAGATTTACTTCTGTGAAAGAAATTCAATGAATGCGAATTTCATCTTAAAACAAAACCTATTATAATTATACAAATTTGAATTTAAAAAAGGAACTCATTAATGTTTTTATAATCTGTCAATAATAGTTTTTTGTAAGGCCAGTACTTTCAAGTTATTTAAAAAAGTTTTATATATCCCTAGACCATGTTGTTGTGTGTAGATAAGTAACATGGTGTTGATATCGCAAAGGTTTGTTTGTAAGGTGAGTACCTACAATAATAATGAGTAAAACTAATTGAAATTACTCGCTTAAATTATGTTATCAATATTGTATTACTCGTATAGGTACTGGCTCGTGTATTATCTACTATAGTACAATCATTTTACGAGCGCGCGTGTCGACGCTCTTAATACCGAAGAATAAAGTTTAATTTCGTTTGATTCACGCGCGCTCGTGATTTGCGAGAACTTTATCTAAAATCGACTCCACGACATTTTCTAGTATGTTCTCGTAATAAAAGAAATCCAGAGAGACTACAACTGAATTTCCCAAAAGAGCAACTACTGAGGTTTTTGCGACCAGGGGCCGTATTACAATCTATAAGCCAGCCAAGTTAATTTCCTAAACTGAGCGTAGCAAGCAATTTCGTCATATGAACTTTCATTTCCAGCCAGTGAGCAGTTACCTATCACTAATGCATCTTTTAGGCTGGATATTTACTGACGAAATTGCTTGCTACCGTTAGTTTAGGAATAGTATATTTTTATATCCAGGGACTGAACGAAGCCATAATATACCAGAGGTGGTTTGACTCCCGAGCGTGCGAGGGAGTCAATGAAACCGAGGGTATATTAAGTTGGCGTTTAGTCTCGAGGTGCAAACTGTACTTTTCACTTTGAGTGCGAGAAAAATAGTCAATTTAGTACAAAAACATTTAAAACCGAACTTTACACTTGACAAAAGTTCTGAAATTTTCGTGGTCAGTTTTTTCTTCTGAACTGAACCACAGATTAACAATTTAAAACACATGGCGCCACCTTCTTTGCGGACAAACCATGGAACTAAAACTCTCAAAATTTTCGCAATGAAGACGGTCCACACTCCACGGATAATAGTATATTTTTACTGGCTGTTTGAGTTTGTCTATCTCACATGAAGGAAATTAAAAAACTAATTACTTTTTACTCAAAGGGGGCTAAAGTGGTCACCCCGCTCCGTAGGGCTAAATTGGCGTGCTTTTAGAACAGGAGAAGTGAAAAGTTATTTTAATAAGGCCCCATCAATGCGACCGCGGTGGTAAAGCCCGATTATATGTCTTTACAATGGGGCGTGCTCAGAAGAATTGCATGATCTTATACCTGCCGCTGAATTTCATCACCGCACGACACGTCATAAATCGAAATACCATGCTCATCACCTGGATGGCTGACGCTCAACAACTGTACGTTTTTCGCGTCAATTTCTTCCGCGTACATCCAAGATATGGAATGATCTTCCTGCGTCGGTATTTCCAAAGAAATATTACATCGGAGCCTTCAAGACGAGAGCATTCCCATTTAAAAAGCAAGCAACGCATCGGTAACACCTCTGGTGTTGCAGTTGTCCATGGGCGGAGGTGATCACCTTTCATCAGGTGACCTCCCTGCTCGTTTGCTCTATATTACATGAAAATATGTATACTTGTTGTGACCCATTAGTTATGTATCAAACTTAAAGGCTTTAAAACTAGGACTAAATTCATCGGCCCAAAACATTGTATTCATCCACATTCTATGCTTGTAAATTTTCTAGAGATTGCAAAATTTTGTTTAATTCTTCTTTTGATCTGTTTCATTATTTGTAATTTGGTTTTTAAGTTCTAGAGATAATGTTCTTTTTATTTAAATAACTGAATCAATGACCTTGATCACAAAAAAGTGGCTCTGTACCACGGACTTCATCATTTGAAAGTGTTTTCACTTATCCAAGAGACGGACAGAGCTGATTTCGCATTTATTCGGTATATTGTTATTGTTTTTTTTTTGGTATAGGTAGTGTGTCTTGTTTGTAGGACCGAATATCATGGGTTTTATCCCTACCAAGGACAATCGTAAATGCAAGTCCTTTGCAAGATGGAGAACCTCATAAATAAGCTGTTTCTAAATTTGGCGCTAAGGAGCTAGCCGAACAGTATAAATAAGCACATAATCAATCAAGAGTACCTATAGCCAGTAGAAACATTTGTATTCAAGGAGCACCGTGCGTGCTTTGGCGAAAATTGGCCACAATCGGCAGTATCGGGAAACCAGACGAGTAGGTGAGCAACGTATGCCCATATGAAGAAAGATGAAATTTGACTTTTGACTTGAATCAAGTTTTTAAGAAACCTCAACCCTGGAGCAGTGATACTATTTCTACGAGTTCCTCGTGAGCTTGAAAGCGGTTATTAAAAGCTCTTTTCTTTCGGGGGAAATGTCCCGTGTCGAAGTTTACAGCGTAAAGTCCAATTCTATGCAGTTTCAAAGTCGCAGCCCCAATAAAAAGCAATTTTACTCAATTTTGACCTAGGGAGTGTCAATCACTATATAGTTTAATAAGTTACTGGATTGTACAACATACTCGTATCTGCAGCGCAAATGTATGATTCTAAAAGTGATGTAAGTGGCAACCATTGGCTACACGTCTTCTGCTTGGGGCTGCGGCTGATCGAAGAGTTGAGTTTGTTTAGATTTCAAGCACTAGGTGGTAGGTAGGTAGGTTGGTTTAGGTGGCATGCCGATGTAGTTAGCCCCTAAGTTCAAGGAGCCTCGGGCTACATGAGTTATTATATTAATTAATAGTATGCGTAACTCTATGGTTATGGGGAACTTCGCTACCTTCAAGCGTGTTCTGTGGTTGACTGTTCAAGTAAACTAAGTGGTGAGTCTACCCAATGATGATGATCTACAGCTTTTTAAGGAAATTGGTCTCCTTACTGTAGCTTCACAATATATTTACAATTGCCTTGTTTTGGTGAGAAACAATATTGTTCTCTATACTAAACACAGTGGCATACATTACAAAAATACTAGGAATAAGGATAATATGATGCGGGATTAGATAACTCTATTGTGATAGATATTTTATTGTAAAACCTACTAACAATTTATCATTTTTAATTGTATAAATGACCTTATGTTAATATTCTTTTATGTTTGTTTTTTTCTATTGTTTTATATTCTTTAGATTAGACACTCAGTAGGTTTATTTGTATCAAAATGACACATTGTATACTTTACTAACGCCTGTTGTAAACCCAAAACAAGTTTAGAAGAGTAACTGCTGAGTTTCTCGCCGGGTCTCCTCAGCAGGAAACAACTCTGACCCGGTGGTAGAGTCGCATTATGTCTGAATACTATTTTTATATATTTATATTATCATAGTATTCATATCTATTATTTAGTAGGTATATTATGCTTTAAATTTAACGATTTGAAAGAACTTACTGTGAAAGTCCATTTGAATAAAGTTATTTGAGTTTGGGCTTGAGTTCAACATCAAAAACTTGCAGATGAACATAAAACTGAGCAAGTGCTTTTCCTAGAATACGAACTAGGACCAATCGTTGTGTATCAGGACTAAGGGGTATATCCCACAAATACGATACGACATAGTTACACTATGTAGAGATACTCGTAGTACCTACATGTCATGAGAAAGGCTTGAAGGCATGAAGTCTCTTAAAAAGCTATGGAGAGGGCTATTCTCGGTATTTTTGCTAGGCGATAGAATCAGAAATGGTGACATCCGCATTAGATACTGATGTAGCACAGCATAAGTAGAGTAAAGTTACAATGCGCGATGCTCATGGTGTGTAGAAAAAATTGCGACAGCTCCCGAAGGAGAGACAACCACTTGAGGCACTGAGGATTGTTTTGGCATGCGTCATTGTGTTAAATATATGCGCCACACAACACACCTTTTGTAATGTTCTTGAAGTAGGGATTAATATCCCTGTGTTACGAGGTTCCACTCAAGGAAATAAGCCACGGGCGTCTCCCAGCACACCCAGATCCGAGTCAATTCAGAAAAGATCGTTTCCTGAATTGACCCGGCCGGGAATCGAACCCGGGACACTACGGAAATCGAGGCGAGAAACCGTGCTACCGCGCACAACGCCAATCGTGTCGTCTGTTACTTAATTTAGAAATATCTAATAATAATGTTTGACTACGCGTTTGGCATAGTGCACTGTAGCATGGTTTCTCGCCTTCATTTTCGTGATGTCCCAGGACTCCCAGGGTACGATTCCCGGTCGGGTCCATTCAAAAAACGACGAAATTTGTCCAGGTGTGATGGAGACGCCCCTGGCTTAAATCCTTCCATCCTCACTCCAAAGCCATGGCAGTCAGTGTGTTTTCTGGCGCATGTTTATTATTTTTAATTGAGTACTTATTTTCTTAACGTCTTATTTTCTAAGTCTACTCCTGGGAAATTATGATAGCAAACTTGAGCTTCGACAGATGTTATCTATTATATACTAATATATTATAAAGAGGAAAGATTTGATTGGTTTTTTTTTGTTTTGAAATAGGCTCTGAAACTACTGGACCGATATTGAAAGTTCTTTCACCAATGAGAGTTACATATGCTATATTTTATTATGATTGAACAAAACATTCAGTGTAAAATTATATTATCTGTAAATCAAGTCAGAGAAACGCGGGCGAGATGTGCTGCTTTACAGGCGACGCCGCGACGTACAATTACTTTTGACAGAACGAAGTCTGTCTAGGCAGTTGAAAATAAATCAGTGAATTTAAATTTTTTTCGGGGTTGTGACCTCCAACTAAACAGAGCTTGTTTATTTAGATGTTATGTTCATCAGGCATTATTATTTTAGAAAAATAATTATGAATTTATCTAGTCTTAAAAGTATCAAAAATAACAGATTACCTGAATTGATGCAAAAGTTTATCGTTATTGCCCTAAATTTCAAGGTCCTAAGTTTATGGTGCCAACCTCGTAATGTCCGTACCTCACGGTCCTCCACCTGATGGAAAGCGACCGTGAGGTCCAGAAGTTTATGAGGTTGGCAAGTATAGTAACAACTGAGCTGGTCAACCTCATCTTTATGACGTGCATAGGCCACGCTTGAAGAGACCTGACCCCCTACTTCCGTTCGTCAAACACGTAGTTACGTGAATTTTCACTCGTTAAAAACATACTTACTGGTCGAAATTGGTGTTCATTTTCTGGCATTCCAATAACCATATTTTAATGTCATAAAATACATGAAAACGATTTATAACATACTAGTTTTTGTGTCCGTTTTACCCTTCTATAGTTTCACGAAACTTCGAACTTTTGTACCGGAGTAGGGCCCCTGGTTATAACACATAATTTGTAATCGCAAATGAAGTTTTCGTTATGTGTCAATCATGTGATAACCAAGATCGAAACAAAAATGTACGAAGTCGACAATCATGTAGAAAATATGTCTGAGCAGCTTTTAATTAACGTATCTGCAAAAAAATCAGCAGAACGAAGCGATGACGATAGTTTATACAATTACAAGAATTGTATAATAAATTGTATAATTATTTGATTTATATGTTGTAGTGCATGATATACCGGGTGATCATCAACATACTCACAAAAACGAAATAGCACACTCTGTAAGTGATGTAGAAACTACGAATATTTAAGTGAAAATTAAATTTATTTTTTGTGTGGAGACCCCAAAATTAAAGTCAATTGAAAGAATAAATACTTATTTCCTATCATAGTTACTACATCACTTATTTAGTATGCCATATCGTTTTTGTACGTATCTTGATAATCCTTTGTAAAACCAAATCAAGTTTAAAAGAGTAACTGCTAAGTTTCTGGCCTGGTCTTCTCAGTAAGAAACAATAACTCCGACGCGGTAGTAGAGTTGCCTCATGTTTATATATTGTGTATCATATTCGTAACTATATAGCTTTATGTTAGTTATTTATCATATACTTTCTTTTCCTTTGACGATTCATAAGTACGTCTACAGTCTAATTGAATAAAAATTTAGTTATAGTGTGTTTAGTTATTATATCATATAACGATATTGTTTTACTGTTATATATTTATGAAAATATCAAAACACGCGAACAGAAAACTTTGTTACGAATATATATCTTATTTTTTGCATACTTCTTAAGGTATGCAAAAAGTCATAAAGTATCTGTCGTATAAGTCGTATCTTTATTCATAGTAACAAGAACACCACAGCTGAACATGGGCCTCCCCCATTGATTTCCAAAGCGACCGGTTGCAAGCGATCTGTATCACCCGGAATCCTGCCACCTTTAACAGGTTGTCCAAAGGTGGCACCTGTTCAGAGGTTGATGTTTAGGCCAGCCATTATTTCACTCAACCATATTGTAGAGAAGAAAACAACCAGTCATACATCGCAACTACCACAGAAACGATTCCAGTGATTTGATGTAATTAAGCAAACGCCTACAACGTATTGATTAATTATCTCAATGTTTCGTTGTATTTTCTCTTACACATTTAAAAGGAATAAAATTTGCATTCATAACGGTTTAGTAGTTTGACCAAAACATTTTTTTTATTAATTTCTCATTAAATACCGCTGAATTTGCATACGTATATTTACATGTTTAAGTACGTAAGTACCTACTAATGCTCCGATTTTTTTTCATGCCAAGCATGTGTTGGTAAAAAATATTTAAAATCTCACTTACTCATTATGTCTGATTTGTAATCTTTATATTTAAAAGCAAAAGGTCACTCATCACGAAATCTCAGAGAAACTACAAGTAGGTGCATTAAGACGGGATTTTGCGAAATTCGACCCATAATGGGTCGTTTTTGGTGTTGATAGTTTGTTTGTATGAAACTTCGTTACTAGAAGTTCTAGAAGTCTCAAATTTTCATAGGGGTTCTTCTTTGGACGTAGGTGCTAACAAAGACGGGATTTTGCGAATCAAGTGTCGTGAATCAAAAATTATTGCATGTCATAAAAATTACGTTCACTCGGGCAAAGCCGCGGGCGTAAAGCTAGTATCTAACAGAACGTGCGAACAGCACCGTGTGTAATATTACACGAACCATTTGGAGCCACTTTCGACCCCTCATAACTCTAAAACTAAAAAAATTGGCTTGCTGGTACAAACTAGCCATCGAACAAAGGGCTCATTCATGACTGTTTTAGTAGGTACTTAATAATAATTCGTATAATCGTATATGAGAACTAGCCTAGTCAGATCATAGGCTTTAATATTTCCTACTGACCATTGAACTTGGCACCCATTTAGTTAGATCTTACTTCTTTTGTTGCTCAAGTCAACAACCAAGGCATATATCATAATAATTAACTTGACTCTCATTTCACATCTATTTTTTGTTGGGATAATATATTTCACGGGAGGCGTAAGCGCTTCGTGCTGACTTTTTAACCCGAATCTTTTCAGCTAATTGTAAAAATATTATAAAATAAAGCTTTTAAACCAAATAATCTTTATTATAATCGTCTCATGATTAAGTCACTGACCCCGTTTGCAGTTTAATGGATATCATTAGTTGTAAATCATTTACTATCAGTTGGGGTATGAACACACTAGTGGCTAACCGCTGCGATGCAGCGTGCCGCTGTGGCAGACCGACCACACCATATTTTTTTAAGAAACCGCATAAAGCTTTGGTCTCTTGATGGTTACGCACAACGCTGCGGTATGCGGCATGCGATGCCGGACACATAATCGTATGATAAACGTCTAGAATGGTCTGTTCTTTTTGTATGAAAAACTGTACAAAGTTTTTCAACAGGTTTTTCATATAAGAACAAGAAACCACGCTGCGGTCAGCGTTGTGCATTACGATACGATCAAGAACCAAAGCTGAATATAAACGAGCTGATTCGCGGTCTGCTGTCTACCGCTCTGTTTATTTATTTATTAAATTTACGATACATGTGCATTAAGTTGTTATAAAATGGTTAAAAAACAATCTGTTGACATTAAACATAAGTAAAACAAACTACATTACTTTTTCGATTCTTAACTCTCTTCAGCCTAATGTTAACCTAAAAATTACTGCTCACACCTGTAACAATCACATCACTGCATTTAATTGTAACTGTTCAGCTCTTGAAAAAGTCTCTACGGCTAAGTATCTTGGACTTTACATTGATCACCAATTAAATTGGCACACACAAATACAAAATTGTACTTCTCGAATCAGAAAATTAATTTGGCTTTTTAAATATCTCAGACATATTGCTGACAAACAACTTCTCATATATATTTATAAAACTCTATTCGCAGTCAATAATCAGCAACTGTTTGCCTGTTTGGGGTGGAAGTGACAAAACTAATCTGATGCAGCTGGAACGAGCTCAAAGATCCATTTTGAAAGTTCTCCTGTTAAAGAAACGTACTTATAGCACAGTAAAAGTATATGAAGATTGCAATGTTTTGACTGTTAGACAACTTTACATTTTGTTAAGTGTTTTAAGAACTCATAAAATTACTATTCCTGATGACAGAGTTAATGCAAAACGAAATCCCTACAATGTAATAAACATTAAATTATCAAAAACGAAATTTGCTCGCAACCAATTCAATTCAAAATCTGTAATCTTATACAATAAACTAAATAGGAAACTAAAGTTCTATAATGTGTCTTTTATGGAATGTAAAAATAAAGTATTTCACTGGTTAAGAAAAATGGACTATATGGAAACTGAAAACTTAATGATGTAATAATAATAATGTTTTAATATTTTTGTAATTAATTAGTTAATAAACACGTATCATTTATCTCACGCTACCAAACTGCTACTAAAACTGAGGATTATTTTTTAAGAACATGTTTGTTATCCAATGGAAGAGCGGCCTTATCCTAGGACAGGTTTTTATAAACTTAATTGGATAAGGTCCTACACATTTTTGTAGAGGCCATGTTTATTTCAATAAATTATTTTATTTATTATTTATTTATTTATACTAACATAATAAACGTAACAACACATACATAATAAAATTATGCGCCTTGTAAGGCATTGCTAAGACGTTGTCTTGAAACTGCAGCGGAACACCGGTTCGATAGTACAGCGAGCCATATCCCCAAGATGACGGCATTTTCCACGATAGTATTTATAACTAAATAACTAAAGCAACTTTGTTTTTTATTGTATTGAATTCAACTTCTTAGACTCAATGACAATTTAGCATTAGGGTGCGTTTCCACAGAAGCGGGGCATTGTGGAGTTATCAAAAATTGACCAATGATATGGCTGAAATCACAAATCTTAGCTCCCCAGCTTTTGTTAGCCTCAGCCTAACTACACGCAGCCCCACCTCTGCGGAAACGCATCTTGAAGCCACATCCACAACACGCCGCTATCACCGGCACAGGCCCCGTCAACCACCGCACACGAATGACGCTAGTGGCCGCTACACGTAACACGGCGAGTCCATATTAAAATGATAACGGCAGGTATAAAGCCGGTGGCGGCGTTTTGTGGTTGTGGCGGCTGGCCTGTGTGCGGTGACCCTAAAGTTCATAGGACCTAGCTAGCCGCCAGCGCGCTCACTACGCGCTGTCTGCGAGGTGCACGCTCGCAGTCCACGCACCGACCGCGTGCTTGCCGCGCGCCGGCTGGTGCCTGGACTGCTCTTGCACGTGAACGAGGTAGACGGCGCGTAGTAAGCGCGCTGGCGGCTAGCCATAGGCTTAAACGAGGCGATGCCGTGCCGTGGCGGTGCTGTTGCGGTGAGGGTAGTGTGCTTTGACCTTGAAGGTGAGCGTTTTTCTTATCTTTCATCGTCAGGCAGAACTCATCGCTCAGCCTATAATTTACCGCCCCTACCTGTAGCACGTGCAAGACTCTTTTAACGCCCAGGCTGTGAAACTGAGGAACAAGCTGCCTGTTTCCATTCTTGAGTGTTGCACTGTGGGTTCTTTCAAGAGACATTTAAAAGAACATCTTTTGAACACTGTTTAGATTGCGTGGGTTCATCATAATTTTGTATTAGTTAGATATGTATATATTTCAATTATTTATTGTGTATATTTATCTGTGTATGTATGTATATTATGTTTATCTATTGATAAGTTAGGCTTGTGTTTTTACATGAATATGATTGCATTACTTGTGCAAAAAGTGTCTATTCATAACCTAATTGTTAACTTTTTCCTGTCACCATGGTCTGCTGGAAGAAATCTCTCATAAGAGATAAGCTCACCTGTACTTTTGTATATCTAAATTGTATCCATTGAAACTGTATTTTTGTGTACGAACTAATAAACAAAGAAAGGTCGCGGCGCCGGCCACGAGGTGCAAGCTAAAAGTACGGGAACCGGCCGGCTCGCGGAAAGCACGCGTAAGCTCGCGGTCCCCTTGCTTACAGCGCGCGGGCGGCGAGTCGAGTTGTATGGTAATGACGTGCGCGCTGACCGCCTGCCGTGCGTTTTGTCATTTTGATATTGTAAAATATATTATAGTGCACGCACACTATTCAATACTCTAACTTGTATGACAAGTTCATTGCCGGGTTGGAGCGGTGCTGTTGCCGCGCTGTGATAGTGTGCTGTGACCTTTACTCTTAGTTTGCATTAGTTAGCTGGAGTTGATTGTTACTGATAATCTCCTATAGGCTCCAGCTGCCTCATTGTGCACTGCTCAGCTTTAAGCAGAAGTTATAGTGCCGTTGCATTGCCAAAATTCGAAAGGAATGTTTAGTTAATTCTCATAATTGTCATCACCTCATCATTGAGCTTAGAACTGCTTTCAGTGTCCTCCTCCAAAGCATGCATCCTTTAAAGATTTTATTGAAATATAAACTTTCACCGTTAGAAATGGTGACCGACTTCAAAATAATAAATCCCGAGTTGAGCACAGTGAGTTTTCAATTTTCACCAGAATTTGGCAAAGATACTAGAACCGATCAATTGTAGTGGTTATTTGATTGCAATAACAGCCTTTATCCAGACAGATTACTTATTCGTAAAAGTATATCAATGAGTTTTACAAGCCTACCTACAATCTACATGGTAGGTACCCAACATGACAAATGCCGGCGGCTCGGCTTTAGATAAGAACAGATACAATGATGTTTGTTTACTAACACAAAAGAATAACGTCCTTTTATGGGCTAAAGTCAGACAGACTGACAATCTCAAGTGTATGGATCTACAAATAAGATAAAAGTTATTTCGGATTTCACGTGCGCCGCCAGACACCCAGTGTTATGTGGTTACTGGAATAATACGGTTTTATAAAGCAATGTTTTTAATACACATCTAACTTTTCTTTAAATGTCATAAAAGCTACTTGCTTCTTTGGACGTGCAATCAAGCATTATGTAGCAATAAAGATTACTAAAATATTAAATGAATCATGTTCAAATGAAACAACAACTTCATTTCGCAAATAGAAGCCAAACGGATAATCTAAATAAAGGTTAGAATTTTTTTAATATATCAATCGGTCAAATCCGTAAAGTTGAAATACTAATTTCGATCATAATAATCTTAAATGTTGTCAAATACCTTGACTATTCTTTAAAGTTCATGTGAAAAAAAGTGTTAATGGTGGGTGAAAATGGCAGACAATGTTGAAGGAGAAAATAACATAACTTACAACCTGGTAGCTTCTGAAGGTACGTAAGATACATTAGACTCAAAAAACTTCGAAAGTAAGCTAATAATCTGCAGAGAATATACATAACCTCACTTGTACAAAATTACTTATAACTCTTTTCTTAGATAGCTAAAATTCATAAAATAACTAATGTTGGTTTAAATTTTTCAAGTTTTCCAAGCCCAAGTTTGTATGAAAGCGTTTCCATTTCCTTCAATCGTTAATGGATTTAAGAGTACCTATTTTAACTCGACGTTTCGACGATAGTTGTATGTCATCGTGGTCACGCACGAGCGGATTGGTGGTGCATGGCGTCGTCTGTCGTCTTGATTTAAAAAACCAAGCTAGAACGTACTACATGGAAATGTTTTCAAAAAACTGAGCATTTGTCTGTGTTGTACCATTCGTGAAAACTTTTCATTACAATGTAATGCTCTAGCAAAAGCTCCAGTCTATACCCAGCTTATATGTTTTGACGGACTCGCTTATTAAATAAATAAATAAATAAATCCCTGGACATTATTCCACACAGCGCCATCTAGCCCCAAAGTAAGCTAGTTAAAGCTTGTGTTATGGGATACTAGACAACGGATAAACATACTTAAATACATTTTCTTTTGTAAATACATACTTATTATACATAGGAGACACCCAGACCAGTACAAACAGACATGTTCATGCACAAAAATGTTTGTACTGTGCGAGGATCGAACCCGCGACCTCTGGTGTAGTAGCCAACTTCTTAACCATTACACCAAGTCGGTTGTCGGCATTAACCATTACTAACATTTTATGCTCCTGAAAGTTTGAACGTGTGGGAAAAATTATATAATATTTTTGTGAACATTATTTGCTAAGGTTAGACTAGCTTGCTACAAAAGTATTTTGATACAATTTTCAGAAACTCTTCCAGCTTTTTTGTAATTATATTTTCTTTCCTTAAATAAAGTAACATTTTTAACCATCAGCTATTTCGCTTCACAAGTTAGGAAAACTTGGCTATTAAAAACAGAGCTTGTAAAATGCTAAGAAATAAGATAGTAAAGCATGGAATGAATTAAAATAAATATATTCTAAAACTCACTAGCAGAAAAAGTCTGGCAGTCGTGATGGTAATTTGCCAAAAAAAAAACATTTTTCACTTGAATAGTTCGGTCTTATAAAAGTCATTTGTTTTATTTTCTTCCGAAAAATTTAAACAATATTACCTAAAGATGTAGTTAAGCCATTTAATCAGTTAACGCGAAAAGCTGGCTTAAACGAGCTTTTAACAACACCGCATCAACTAACCCATCCCGTACCGTCTTTGTTTACCGCCAATTAGTATCTGCTATCAGTCACATGCTCCCTGATAAGGGATAACCTACTTTTATTGTATAAATATCATTCTCTAACTTTAACCACTACAGTCTGTTTACTCAGTGCATCCCTGTATCTGTGCTTTTTAAAGAAGAAATGAGGCTCCTGTCAGGCCAGGACAAAGATGGCGGTGCGTCAGAAACCGCGCTTATGAGAGGTCAGTCAACTTTTAAGATAACCTTTGACCTTATGCTGTAACAGTAGAGATAGCGTAACGTAATGTTTTTTTTAACATTGTTCACTTCGAGACTTATTCTCATTCCTTAACCAATTCAAAACAAAATGTACTTTTTGCAATTCGATTGACTAGAAAAAACGTGTAACTACTTGCTAGTAATGAAGAATATTGAAAAACAATTTTATCGTATATTACGAGTATGTTAGTCTCTAGCGTCAACAGCACCAGAAAGTCTGGCCAAGATAAACAAACGTACGACTTAATTTTACATGCAGTTTTTTTATATATGGGCATGACGTTGTTGAGCACTCTTTTAATCAGTGAAATAAAATGAATTCAAATGCAAAGAAGGTTAAATTACTTATTACATTTATCCCAGAGACATTACAATAAAATTGAGTTCCCATGTAAGCTGAATATTTTCAAACAACACCGTAACAATCGCAAAATTACTTATAAATCGGAACGTTATTGTCATGATTCATGATGTTTCACACAGTTGAATTAATTAATTTTTTGTTAAAGCGACTGTTTTCATTGCTGTTTCTAATACTTCTAAACTTCAGTAATTTAGCAGCTGACATGTAGGAAGATCAAAAAATGAAACATTGTATATTACGCCAAGATCATTTGCTCAGAAGCTTAGCAGAGCTTGTAGTGGACAGCTGAGACTAATATTCATACTTGATTCTTTCTAAAATACAAATCTGAGTACATATTATAAATATGAATGATTGTCCACCAAATCTTGGGTAAACTAAAGCCTATTTTAGACTATCTTGTGTGGCGTAAGCGTCTTGGAAAACTGGAGGGTAAACGACCGCCAGGGCGAAGTCCAAACAGATGGACAGACAGAATCACCAACACGCTGGAAGACCCCGTAAGCGCAGCGCTCCATCGGGCAGAAGATCGGAGCCCTAGGAGAGTACATTTTTTTGTCACATACAGTCACGATACTTAATAATGACGGACCGACTGAGGAGGAGTAGCGTAAAACAATTCACACGAATTGAAGTTTCCTAAGAATGATGTCTTGTTCTATTTTTACGATTCTCAAGAAAGACGATTTTATGACTTTGATTTGAACTCTAGTCAAAGTAAACTAATCGTTTTTAAAATATTTATTTCAGTAAAAACAGCTGGTTACATAAGTAAGAATAAACAGATCTATCATAATTAACTTGTAACTGTAAGAATTATCTAGAAAGTGGTGTAATATTGACGGCTTAACGCTGCTATTATCATGATAATGATCGGGGCATATCAAAAACATTTATTTCGCCGAACGTTATGCTGTCGCGATACGAGTTCTAGATTACATAGTGAGGCGGTTGCACTGAAAACCAACATTTAATGAATATTGATACTGTAGTTTTTGAGGTTGTTAGCACTCAAACAAAAACGATAAAAAGGCTATTTGGACTAGTTATGATTCCATAGTAAAGCAAAGTAAAAGAAAAGCAAAGTAAAATAAAAGTAAAGTAGAAGTAAAGTAGAAGTAAAGTAGAAGTAAAGTAGAGTAAAAGTAAAGTAAAAGTAAAGTAAAAGTAAAGTAAAAGTAAAGTAAAAGTAAAGTAAAAGTAAAGTAAAAGTAAAGTAAAAGTAAAGTAAAAGTAAAGTAAAAGTAAAGTAAAAGTAAAGTAAAAGTAAAGTAAAAGTAAAGTAAAAGTAAAGTAAAAGTAAAGTAAAAGTAAAGTAAAAGTAAAGTAAAAGTAAAGTAAAAGTAAAGTAAAAGTAAAGTAAAAGTAAAGTAAAAGTAAAGTAAAAGTAAAGTAAAAGTAAAGTAAAAGTAAAGTAAAAGTAAAGTAAAAGTAAAGTAAAAGTAAATTAAAGTAAAAGTAAAGTAAAAGTAAAGTAAAAGTAAAGTAAAAGTAAAGTAAAAGTAAAGTAAAAGTAAAGTAAAAGTAAAGTAAAAGTAAAGTAAAAGTAAAGTAAAAGTAAAGTAAAAGTAAAGTAAAAGTAAAGTAAAAGTAAAGTAAAAGTAAAGTAAAAGTTAAGTAAAAGTAAAGTAAAAGTAAAGTAAAAGTAAAGTAAAAGTAAAGTAAAAGTAAAGTAAAAGTAAAGTAAAAGTAAAGTAAAAGTAAAGTAAAAGTAAAGTAAAAGTAAAGTAAAAGTAAAGTAAAAGTAAAGTAAAAGTAAAGTAAAAAATATATTTATTATATAGACTTATAAAAAGTACTCATGAGTTGTCAAAAAAAAAAAACTAGCAAAAATATACTTAATAATACCTGAAAAGATCTTGACCTGCTCTTCACATTTCCGCTAATAGATTATTCAAAAATAAACGATCACCCAGCAGTGGGATCCCAGTGGCTGATTTAAAATAGAAAAAAAAGTGCTTCATTAGACTTCAGAGAAACTCTAATTTGTACAACTAGGGCGGCCTTATTGACAGAGAGCGATTACTTATTCTCATAGCTAATTATTTCTTAACCACTTATTACAGTGTAGTAACACTCCTCGACTTTCATTCTGAACCTAAAGAGTGATCAATAAAAAACATTGATATTTAGAAAAGTCATTAAAAATGTATCACCAATAACCAAACGATGTCGCGTTTGTTTAAATGGGACCAATATTCGCCCGTCCCGAACTATAAATCAACAAAATAAATAATAGTGCAGCGAACGAGCCGCCAACATCTGGCCATTCCAAAACAAACTTTTTCTGGAGTATAAAATAATAGTGATTTAACGGATACTTTCGTAACGGTACCCTGAAAAATACAACAGAAATATTATTGATAGACCTATCAATCATTCACAATCACATTACACATAACATGACAACATAACAACTCTTAGAAAAGCACATTTCACAACCTTTTGAAATGTGATTTTCTAAGAGTCACAAGATTGTGAAGATAGAAGTGTACTGACAGTCAAAAGATTGTGCAACTACTGTAAAGCAATACTATCGAAGGAAAAAATGGATTCAACTACATATATTTGAATTCAGTACTATCGATGCTATCAGAACAACTTAAATTAACTTTTGTTTGATAGAATTGCTATCGATATAGCTATCGAACTATCGACAGGACTTTCGATATATTTACTGTTTCTCATAGTCCATTATCGACTAATTCACTACGCAACACTAATCGGGAGGAGCTTTATCAAACAGACATAACGCTGATGAAACAGACATAATGATGATGATGTTATTGGTGTTTTTTTTTTATTTTTATGCATTAAACAATGCATTATTACACAGAGATAGAAACTAGTAAAAATCGACCTGATGGTACGGACTCAAGCGGGATTCAAACCCGCGACCTTCCACAATCCGGGTGGCTACTCTTCCAACTGAGCTACTGAGGCCGTTAACAGACCCGGCGAATTTATCTAGTGTACGAGTATTTTACGTTGTAAGCCAACGTTTGTTTCATCAATGTTATAGGCAAGCGCCTATTACATTGATGAATTATTGACATAAAATATGTTATTGACAGTATGATATGTACGTGTTTGTCTCTCCTTTTACTCATTTATTTTCTTACTAGCTGTTATTTTTATTTATTTATTTAAAACAATTACAAAAGTTTCTTAAACTAACTTAAATTAAAAAGCACGCTATAAACCATGTTTGGTTTTTTCTGCGCACCTAGTAGAAACGCTTCTACGTGTGCGTTATCAAAACAAGTTCCAGATAGTGAAAACATACTGGCGCCAAATGCGCCGAACATTATTAAAAATAATATAAACAATGACAATGAAATTATGAAATGTGTGTTCATAAATATAGTAACACTACATTCTATGATTAAGATTACTTAAAAAATATGTTTTTAATGTAAATTTAAAATTAGTTTCATTAATTTCTTTTTTAATGCTAATCGGTGAAAAATAAATCTAATAACAAAACCCCGCCGTAAAGATTTCTGCTTCACCTAGTGGTTGACTGGTAGAGAATGCCTTTAGGCATTAAGTCCGCTAATTGTACTTTTCTTCATCCATTTTCTAATCAGAAACTCATGCTTTAAAGTGTCAAATGCTTTGCTATAATCAATGAATATTACTAAAACATGCTCATTGTTATTAATATATTTGTAAACGTTATCAGTAAATTTTGAAAGTATTTGTGTAGCACTTTTACCAGTCTGAAAGCCAAACTGCTTATTAGTTATTATATCAATACTTTTATAAAATTTATGTATTTGTTTGGATATAACTTTCTCAACTATTTTATCGATAGTAGAAAGTGTTGTTATTGGTCGGAAGTTATTATACTCACTGTGTGTACCACTCTTATAAATAGGTCTAACTATACCTGTTTTAAGCGCACTAGGGTAAGAACCCTGTTTTACAGATGTATTTATGAAATGTGCGATAACGTCTGCAATATCGCTAGCGATTATTTTCAAGTCTTGTGCCCTAATGCCATCAATACCCGGTGCCTTAAGATTGCTTAAGGATTGGATTTCATTAATTACCTCTTTAGCAGATGTACGTTGAAACATACATGAAACATCAGCAGAATTAGCAAACGAGGCTTTGTCTAGCAATCTGACATTACATTTAAGAACAATCTTTTTGGCGCTGTTGGCAAAGTGATCTGCAAAGTTATTAGCTATGTCTTCGATATTTGTATTAATATAACAAAATGCACTAAGAATAACGTCATCTACTCTAGACTTAATCCTACCAATGATCTCATTTAAAATCTGCCACAAAGCTCGTGGATTTTTTTGTTGTCATAAATCTGCTTTCTTAGTGTTTTACTTTTATTACTAGCTATAAGTTTATTGGCATAGTTCCTAGCTGAGTTATATTTTTGTTCAATTATCATATTGGAAACGTCAGAGATCCAATACATAAACAATACATCTCTGTATTGACATGCCTTTAAGATTTTTTTATTTATCCATTTATTATGTAGTTTTTTGCTACTTAATGATTTTACTTCAACTTTTGACTCGATAACATTCTTTAAAATAATCCACTAATATCTCATAAATTCTATGTGGATCCACAATTTGTTTTAATGGTTGCCAATCCAGAGACATTAACTTTTTTTTAAGTATGTCATGGTCATAACGGGTGCTTTAACGAAAATTCGTCCGTGTGTTTTCACACTCGTCTCAACACACGCCAGAGCGATGAATCGGTGGTCGGCTAGTACAGTACCGAGCGCCGCAGTGTACAGGTCCAGTGAGTGGGATCGTGCATAAATGTGGTCAATGCAAGAACTACTTATTCTGCTGTTAGTTATTTCTATGTTGTATAGTATTTCTCTCGTTAACATTAAAAAAACAGCCTATGTTACTCTGATAATGTAGCGTTATATTGGTGAAAGAATTCTTAAAATCGGTCCAGTAGTTTGGGAGCCTTTATTCAATATAAACAAATAATCAAATCTTTCCTTTTTATAATATTAGTTTAGACGACTTTGAAAACCACATTAAGAGTTCTCATAGATAGCGACATGTTTGTGGCCTAAAAAATATTAGCATTCGTCTTGGTTAGCCTGAGATGCGAGTTACAACTGTATAAAGTCGCACGTCTAAAATGATAACTTTTTACTTTCTATATTGTTCCCATTAAGCAGCAAAAGAACTATTTAATAACGAAATTAATTGTGAAAAAGTAATTAACACGGCGAAAGCCATAGAAGCTTTCTGGGTTTATCGTTACGAAGCTTCTAAAAATTAAATTACCTAATAATTCAGCTTCGCTTTTATTGCTACAATTACGTTTGAATGTGACTCGACGAAGAACAATATAACGTTACAACGGTTATTAAAAATTATGCCGTCACTTTAATGTGATCATAATTTACTCGTAGCTATCCAATTTAAACGAGGAAATTTTACGGGGACGTCTGAGGAAGTTTGATCTTGAATATGTTAATTTAGACACTTCCGATGTAGGCGCAAACTTTAGGGCGGGTCACATTATTTGAGCTTAGTGCTTTTCTCATGTCTCGAACTTTAATTAACCAGATTAATACAAACGATGGCTGTACTCGTAAATACATATTCTTGCCTGCTGTAGAAAACTTTGTTCATAACAATCTTCATATGACATACATAAAAATTACACAGCTAAAAGTCTTACGAGTGGGCGTAATACGGGTAAGATTATCATCAAACAGACTGCTATTCCGGATTTTTTCTGCCCACAAATGAAAGACTGTAAATAAGCACAATTCATTGCAATATAGTAGTAAATACACGATTCCTTTCTCAGTTTCCCATCGACAAAGCTTTAGAGGGTCGACGATTACTCCCACCGTTTATTCAGTAAATAGGCTCGACTGGTGCTCGATTGCTGACGCGCCCCAGTTAAGAAATGGGCCGGATTTGTAAGGGTTAGCAGATGTAATCAGACTGGAACGATTTACTTGCAGAATGCAGTACTGAAACTCCAGCTGTTTCGAATTCACTGAAGGGTTGACTGCAGTCCCGCCTAGTCAATTTAAGAGAAATAAATGTGCACACAATTTTCACATAATCTAACTCTGTGGTATCTCTGAATGTTTGTTAGTAAATAGTTAATTGTACTGGACCTAGTCAACTTAAAGATTTTGCACATACACAATTCATACCCAGGAACCTATTTTACAGGCCTGTCAATGTTAAAGTCCCTGCCTATAGCGCCGTTAGTTTTTGATACGATTGCAAAATAGGACAAAGATTCATTTGATTTATTTTTGCTCAGTATCTTATTATCTTTTTAAAATGTCTATCAGTTTTCGACACCCATGTATGAGCTCTGCTTTGATTTGAAGTGGCATGGAGATGTAAGGTGTTCCAAGTTTTATTTTATTCGGTTATGATAAAAAAATAAGATAAACAATCTTCATTGTATGTACAAAAATACAAATACAGAAAGTAGAAATAAAATGTATATTTTAGGCGGTTTTAACAGAATTTCCTCTCCCAGACAACCTTCGTTATATAAATTATAAAACAGAGACTGGGTAAAGCAGAATAAAACTAGAGAAATATTTGAATAAATGCTAATTAATTTAATGTGGGGTAGCCAAAATAGACCAAAATAACAAAAAAACTTGGTTACTCAAATAAAAAGAAATACCGTCGTCATGAATCACCAGAAGTAATCCGCAGATTACGAGACTACAAAGGAATTTCGGCGACCTCAAGACGGAGGGTGGCTATACAAACGAACTAGGGAATTTCTGCTTCTCATAACTTCTATTACTTACTAAAGGTTTTTTTTTTCAATGAAATATTTTTAACAGTCTTAAATGTTATTAGCTCTTTTATGAGCACCATTTTGTAGTTTTCTTTTTCACTGTCTCTGATAAAATGCTTATAAAACATATACAGAGTATACTAACACAATTCATAAACATACTAATCATCTAAAACCTGAAACTAAACTGCAACTTTGTTATAAGTAAGTAGGGAAAAATATATTTTTTAGGAGGAACAGTTAGCCTGTTTAATGCAAACTGTTTCTTCTACAATTTTTTTTTTTTTAATAAAAGTTACAGTTTGCTTACCTGTTTGTTGCAAACTATGTTCCAGTTCGCGTTTATCTAAGTTATTGCAACTATCAAACTTTTTTATGGTTGTTCCAGTAAAGGCTTTATCAACCACAAACAAACCTTTTAACAGTAAAACGTTAATGATCAACGCCGTGATTAACCAAACATGAAATTAACCAATTAAGATAGATCGAAGAACCTAACTTATAACATACAACATTGCTTGCCAGAGATACGCAATCTTTCCAGCCCCTAGCGTACGATTCTCTCGACCTGACTGTGTTATTTGTGACTCGGTGCTAATGTGTAACACAAACCTATTCCTCCCAAGTGAGCCGCAAACTAATTCCTCTACGCCCCGAGCATTGAAAGAAATGCTCTCTCAATAAAGACCAGAAAGCAAATTGTTTTCTTCGTTAAAATGAAGCCATTTGCACCAGCTTCACGTCAGACCAGTGTTTTCCCCTATAAAACTAATTCATCTGGTCACTATAGATGCTGTTTACAATTTTGTCAGGCACGTTTTAATTAACTCATCCTGTTAGTAGGTCTGCAATGGAAACAAATTTCAATTACTAGGTAGAGCGAAATGGAACTGGAATACGCTTTTTCTTCATTCCAAACGACACCATCAAAAAATGGCTTTTTCGTGATTCTAGACGGCTGATATTCGTATATCCGTAATTAATTATTACGTATCTTATGAGATTATTATCTTTATAATATCATTTCACATTATTTAAATATCATGACAAACTGGAGGCCTCAAAATATGCTTGAGAAAATAATTGGTACCTATGACGGATAATAGTAATAAATAAATATCTGGGACAATCATAAGATCTTGGTGTAATTTGAAATAAAGATGATGTTTATACATCGCATACTTGTAACCATACTATAGTGGTAAAACTGCTAAACCCACCCCTGAGGGTGTCGTTTGGCGGTTTTGTTTGAAATACACGGCGCTTCTGGTTTTCCTTTTTCTGCTGTGAAAGGAACTGTCTTTTGACTTAATGTTCAGAGTTGGTAAAGTCGTGATTGGTATTAGTCGTGGTTGTCTGGCACCTAAAAAACTTTTCGATAATATTGACATTCATCTACACGGTTTCCAGTATCAAAACATTATAAAACTAATCAAAGTTGAATTTCAAAATTAACCTTAGCACTTTGAATTTCCCCCGGCGGAAAATAAAGCAGTTGGTAGCAACGGCACGGTGGGCTTAATGTTTGTTTACTCTCAAACTAATTAAACTGTTCGCATTTTTGCCAGCCATGTTAATGTTAATTACGCCTCGTGTAGGCGACTGTAATTATGGGCAGGTGAACCTCCGATGTTTCCGAAGCGAATATTCACTTGCGAAGATTTTGTCGTAACGCGGACGCCATTTTTATTTTATTAGTTACGGATTTGCGTTTGGCCTCAGCCTTACATTCATACCATCACGACTATATCCCAAACGGAGATTAGAGGGAAGTGACTGTTGCCGTCATGGTGAACGGAACACTCAGAAGCCCACTTTTCACCATTGGTATTGAAACCCTGGTAGGTGGTGAGCCTCCGCCGCTATCCGAGTTGATTTGGTTTTTTTGATGTTTTCCATCACCGGAGAGTTAGTCGGATGTTTAACAATGAACACAAAGATTTTGTTTCTGGCCAGATTTGAACTCGGGACCACACGATCCACGATCGGAGTTGGGGTACTTAACCTCTAGGCCAAGACGCTCTCTTCTTGCCTGGTGGTAAGTAATGACGAGGCCGATGGTGGTACCCGCATACCCAGAAAATGCCTATTCACTCTGGCCTTGAAGATGCCAAGGTAGTAAGTATCCGTAAACACAGACGCAGGAAGGCCGATCCACTCCCTAGCGGTTTGGACGCCAATAAAAGTGATGAAGTTCCAAAACCATCTATATTATAACATTATCTTTTGGTGAAAAAAGGGAAACAAAGTTATTTTAAAGATGTTGTCCTTTTTATAGCCGTTAAAAATTAAGTGACAGATACTCTAGCATTAGGGACGCCTAATTTTAGTGAGTTTTGCTGTTCTAACAATACGATACCAAAACCTAACGCTACTCACTCTGCCAAGAGTTTGTTGCTAATCAAATTACAGTTATAGGGTTTTATTTTTGGATCTGTGTAATGAATGACCAACCTAAAAAAATGTTTCAAGGCAATACATTTTCCGAATAATTTATCATTAGCCTAATTGTAGGGGAGGCGGAGGTCACAATTATTTTCAATTAATTATTTAAAGGGTCACTCAGGAAATATTTATCAGACCATTGCAAAACTTTTGTTTTCTTATCTCTGTTCAATCTGTTTCATAAATTATTTATTTTGGATTTTTAAATGTTCATCTAACAAAATATTTGTCAACAAAAACTAACTAGATAGTATTTAACCAGTCCAGGTAGCTCGTTTCGAATTATGTAATGTTAGGTGATATAAATTATTTAATTGATGAAAGGCAACATACTGGTTTATTTAACTTTTCAGTATTGCATGTATAATTCAAATATATTTTGTACGCCTTAGGGCAGGACACAGAGATGCTACTTATGTCATAGATTAAGATTCCAATTACCTGTGGACCACGAAATAAATAATTTGACTTTGACTTAAAAATATATAATTTACACTTTTATATACACCGCCCAATGTTTTGCCTTGTAACTTCAACGATAATAATTATTTCCTTCGAAAATAGGCTATTAGAATGCATGCTAATGCATTTATAAATTACCAGTTCTTAACACGTTGCTCAGTCCTGTTATCATCTCGAACGCTCATTAAATCGCATTTGATTATTCAAATGACTTTCTTATTTCGATTTCTCAGTCAGTACATTTCGGTTGCAAAAAGTTTGTCAAAGCTCCAAGTTCACAGAAGCGACAACAACGGGGGTAAGTAACAAGGCGAGGAAAGTTGTTAAGCAAACTGTATTCGGGATCGGCGGAGCGATAGTTACAATTAACTGCCTGCCTGCCGCGGTGACCGGGCGGGTAACCACTTGACCCCGTGAAACGACAGGGTATTCAAAAAGGAAAATTATGTTTTGGACATTTCAGAATACACATTTAAAAGTCTGCTTGACCTCTACGTATTTATGACCCTGGATTAACGCAGTCAATAAAAAAAAACAGTTTGCCCTAAAATTGGTTAAACCTTTTTTTTATAGTTACTAATGGTATCATAATGTACCGTAGCATGTTGAGAACGACCATGAGAAAAAGAAAGAAGTTCTATTCTGTTTTGAATGAGCTTGCTGACATAAGCGTCACCACATGCATCACTAACAAAGATCATAATGCATATGCAATGCAATTCGTATAGTATCATACTAAGTTATTAACCGTTGTACCGTTGTGTCTATGTCATTTTCGTCTATTCAATCACAAAATAAAGAGTTTACAGAAGTTACTTCTCCATAAACGGTTATTTATTGAAATTTTACTAAAACATTAAATATAAAAAAAACCTTCAAATTAAAAACAATACCTAAAGACTCACTTTTAGGCAAAGACACATCTGGCATTTGGCTGTAGCCAAAGAATAATTTAACTACTAAAATCTAGAACATTTTTGCTTATAATAACAGAGTAGGCTTATACGTCTTTGGAGAAATCAAATGAAAGCACATGGCACTGAAATAACGAAGCTCGGCTGTTCTCTCCGGACAAACGTGTTGTATCACCAAAGAACAGGAGCGTATCGGAGTATCCAAACCTTCTTTATCTGAAGTAGATATGCATAGAAACAAGGAAAACATGGGAATTTCCGGATGTTTGTTGTAAAACTGAATATAAGTATATATATAACCGTACTAATATAACCGCAGTTCGTCCTAAGTCTTCACTGTGAGCAAACCTTTAGTTACTTTGTCTCAGTTTTTTACTGTAAATTCGTAGTAAACTTCATCACCCCAAATTAAACTTTTTAAAATTTTATAGTAAGTTCCAGTTTACTCACATTATTGTCAAATAATACTAGTGAAAACTTTATTGGTTTGACTAAGATATTTATGTTAAGTTTGTTCTGATTTATAACAGAATAGTTCTGATTTATTTGGGAAACAGACAGTGTTTCTCAAATAAATAAAATAAAATAAATAACAGCCGCATTGACATGGAGCGACCAATTTTGTTCTAGACTGTGTATTAAAAATAAATTCTATATTTAATACACAGAAAAATATAAAAGGCGTACCTACTTGATACATTATCTGCCAACCACAAACTGGATGAAATAGAAATGCTAGTTAGATGGTTATTATTTACGAGTACAATGTAAACATATTTTTTGTATAACCTTTCACAGCCTTAACGAGAGTTTAAGATGTCTAACGTGTTTGATCTTACTGTGCTTCCACAGCTCGCTTTGCTCTGCGTCGTTGAATTCACAATTTCCGTTTTACTAAAAGCAAATAAAGGCAGATGCGATAACATCAGGAATAAGGAAGTCCCTGCGGGCGGAAAGCGCGTGTTGTACTCGTACATAGACGGGATGAGCCGGGATCCCTGTCTGGGTTTAGCAAACCTTTTTATGGATAACCCATGCGGAAAGAATACAGGTATCTTACATGATTCACCGATGTTACTGAAGATTTGTATAAAAAGTTTCTTCAACATTTTCTCATAGCTAAACTAATCTGGTAGATCCAAGAGACGCAATTTCTCGTAACATAGATTAATGTAATAGTTACTGCTTGAACTATATCGATATCGTTTTTTTTGCTTTGTTTAGTTACCAGTGTGTTGATGTGAATATGAGGATTGAGTTTCCTTGTGGCCTGGACTTTCGAATTAGTGACATAAGCAACTATGGTTATGTTCACCAACGCAACTGCTAAGTTTTATTAAGATATCTATAGAACGTGTGAAGATGGTGTTACTTACGAGGAAATGGTAGCTTAGTCACTACACTCGAACAAGAGACTTTGTTTTGTGTTCAGGATAGCGTAACTTATTTATGATGAGCGCGCACCCAGCATAATATTATAATTAAAGCTCTGCAATTACCTGCTGGCTGGTGTGATGTATTTACGTTTGAAATATTTTGACGTAGTAAAAAGTAACAGTAAAGTAAAAGTAAAAAATATCTTTATTCATATAGACTTATAAAAAGTACCTAAGACAAGTCATATAGTTACAAAAAAAAACATAGCAAAAATATACTAAAATAAACTTACATAAAATAATACTATGATAGTAAGTATCATAATAAAACATAATGTGACTCTACCACCGGTTCGGAGGTTGTTTCCGATCGAGAAGACTCCGGCAAGAAACTCGATGGTTACTCTTTTTAATCTTGTTTTTTAACACAAAAATTTAATTGACAGAGTAAAGTCATAACAAAAAAGTGTGCAGAGGAGCAGATTATACCTAAGATGACCACACATTCTTATCATTTAAGAAATCCACAACACTTTAATAACCTCGCTTCATTAACTTAGCTTTAATTTGTGACTTAAACTGGTGAAGAGGCAGTTCAACAAGAGTTTGCGGAATCTTATTAAAATATTTAACACATTGACCAACAAATGATTTTCCTACCTTATGCAGTCTTAGAGTGGGAGTTACGAGCTTATTTTTATTTCTAGTATTGAGTTTATGAACATCACTGTTTTTCTTGAAGAGATGCAAGTTTAGTAAGACGTAAGTAGGTCAAATGTCAACGTTAGAGTACCATTGCACCTGCACATACATTTTTTTTCCATTTAAAATGCCAAAGTGCCTACCCCCTTTTACTCAAAAAAGGATGACAGTCTGAAAATCAATAACATGCCTTAAGATCATAAGCATCTGTCTACTTATTGACAAAACACGCGAATTGTGCAAGTGTGTTGAAACTATTTAATTTAGGATGGTATCTTTGAATTTGTTGGCGCAATGGAAGTGAACCTACCTTTAGCGCCGTGATCGTGGTTTTGATCCCGAGCCTGGACAAACATTCATGTGACTGTGTGGTGTGTGGCGTGGTGTGGTGTGGTGTGTGGTGTGGTGTCTGGGTGTTATTCTCTAACTCCCAAAGTACAGGCTCTACTTAGTTTGGGGTCGTATTGAAAGGTGTCTCAGATATTGATTGGTGAAAAAAATATTTTTTGCTCAGTACAGTAGATGGCAATAGCAAAAGTATTTTAAATACCACACCGAACAAGTAACGCACGTTGCCTTCTAATCTGGCAGATATTATGCGCTCACTGTTAGATACTTCCACTACAATTACTACAATTAACATGAAAAATATAATTTTATTTAAACATCAGGCAAAAAGTTAGTATTTTATGACTTTGCTTAACGGCATCCTAGTGTCTTATTATTCCTCTTTAAGTTCAATGTCCAGAACAAAAATATAATTTTTCGTTCGCAACAAAGTTTATTCCACTAAACACAATCTCTTTTGTTTACGAACATATTTACTATTTAAAATTGTTGTAACTATGCACTGTTAGGAAAATGTTGCAATATACACACCATTATACGAGTAGACTCCTTTGTAAGAAGTAGCGACCACTTTGCGGAATACGACTCAAGGCCGATACGTAAGCATAGAATTACCTTTGCCCTCACAACTCCACAGGGAAGCATATCAGAACATATCAGATTGAACTATTTACAATAATCACTGGTAGGAGATCACATAGATGCTGCGTACACATCGGCTCACGCACACGCTAGAACTCGCGTCATGACGTCACGCCGAAACGGGACGCAATTATGCATTACCGCACCAGCGAGAGCAGGATAAAATATAGGCCAAGCACCGAGAGACGACCTACCTTCCCTTACAGTGGCAGCCTGGTAGCACCTACGTAACAGGGGCGACCGCGAACAAAGTCGTGGAAATTATAGATAGCACCCATTTTTTTACTCAAGTGACGCAAATACTTATGACGCGTAAATCATGTCGCTAGTAGGATTTAGTTATTTGCGGAGGTCCATTTCTAGAAAGAAGTTACGTGAACCGTTACTTACCTTTTGTGTAACGTGATACTTTTTTTATGTAACACTGATTCACAATACGCAGTCACTGCCGAACCGCACAATATTTGACCTGTTCACTGCCATTCTGACTTACTTACCTGCTACGTCGCCGATGAGTTAAGTTATTTTAAATTTTTCCTCCATATTGATTTGATCTCCTAGGAAAATATCTACTGAAAATTTCCAACAGCTCGTGTAATAATCTTCTTACTAGGCGTTTCATAAGAGATATCTCTTTAGGTCTATGAAATATTATCGCTAGTGGTTGACTCCGTTTGAAACTAACAACAAGTTATCCATTGATTGACCACAAACCGACGTGATACGTCGACTGAAACGTTGGTGTGTCTACTGCTTAAGTTATTTGACCTAAAATCCAAAGACCTGTGGCTTGATTCCCATCGAATCCCTTTCACAAAAGATGTAATACCTACTACCTACTTAAGTGGCAACAAAAATAGCAGAGCCCGCAAAAAGTTAATATTTTTTTAGTTATGTCTGACATGTATTTTTTTAAACTCCTATTGATTGAATCAAAATGATTGATGGAGGATTTAAATGCAATATATCATTGATTGCCAAAGATGATACTAGTATACGGTTATCAAATGTTACACATGGTGTTCCATGTCCTACATAACGATCTGAGAGACGATAACGATAGAAATACCGGAAAATAATAGCTTGGTCATAGGTATCGACAGGAACCTAAGCCCGCGATCTTAGATAAAATATAACACTGTTAATCCTAAAAGCACAAAATAACATCTTTGTGCGTATATACTTTGTAATCTATTTAAAATATTCGAATCCTATGATGTTGCTATTGAATTGCAAATATTTCAAAACAAAATTTCCAGTCACACTCATAATTTTTAATGAACTCTGTAATGAACCAGACACGAGACGAGTTGATGACATTGTACGGTTTATTAAGCTATGGGTTACATTTTAGAAGCTTCTAAAAATGATCATTTATCACGAATCTAGTGAGCAAAGGAACCTAGGAATGAAATAAAAAATCTAGTCTATAGACATCATCTTTTTTTTAAGGAGATGTACTACTTATGTTTATATTATACTATAGTTTGAATCATAATTTGGTTGCTCCAAATATCATGAGTCGATGGCAGTGAGATTCATTTCATGCACATTATCTTTATAATTTCTTTGTAATCGTTTCATCGTTTCATCTAAATTTGAACCAATTTGAGCATGACCTACTTTCGCCCTCATTATTTTGCTCTCCGGATTTAAGTTACGATAATTTGGTAAGAATAAAGACTTTATTCATCATCTTCAAATGCATTTCTCATTTTAGCAAGCCGTTGAAATATTTGTTCTACTAGAAGAACTGCGTAGAACCTTCACTGTGTTGACAGTTCTTTTTTTTAAGTTTACTCTGCGTATTTATATATGAACAAAAGCACTTGCGCGGAATGCGCGGTCTGTTTGTTTGTGGATATATTGTGTACATGTTTACAATAGATAAATATGTAATGTATATTTATTATTATTATTTTATGTAGTTTATTTTAGTGTATATATTTAATGTAGTGTTTTATGTCTTTGTGTATATTATAAATGTACTTGTTTTGTTACTGATGTAAGTATTATGTAATATTATGTGGGTTCCCCACACCTCTTAAAGATAATAATATATTCTAAATGCTGACAACTGAATAATTCAATTACATAATAGGTATTTCTAAAAATATTATTACCTCGAGAGGTATTAGTACCTCGTAACTTTACAAGTGGCTTACTTTAGTTAGTTAAGTAAGAACTCGCTACGTGCGCACGTAGCGGGTTCCCAGAAATAAATACCCAGTCCTTCTCAATCAAAAAGTTGGTCAAATAAACTTCCTTATAATATATGCCCAACTGCAGAATCGCTGTTTATAGCAATTTAACAGCGAGGGTTGTAGATATTTATTTGCATACTCTCTTGAAATGACCTGATATTCAATTGTTTTTGCTTGTACGAGTATATCTATAGCGTGAAAACAACTTTGTGAACATATAAATAAATAAATAAATATTTGGGACAATTCACACCAAGATCATCTGACCCCAAACTAAGCAGAGCTTGTAATATGGGCGTCAGAGACTGGTAAACATACTTAAATATTTCTAAATACATACTTAAATAGATAATAACACCCAGACACACAACTAATACAAATGTTCGTCACACAAATATTTGTCATGTATGGGGATCGAATCCACGACCTCTCCTTACTATACTTTCGATATTTCTTATTTTTAACAAAATTTTAAAACAGCGATAGTCAAAATACACTCATTTAATAAAGGAAAATCTATTCTGTTGGTATTAAGACGTTGTGTTTCTTGACGATACACTTATCAATTTTAACAATATTTTTCGATGATATAGCTATTTCGTAGTTAAGGATGTAGTTTCATTGAATTTCACTTGTCAAGGCAGTAAAACTTGATTCAAACTTAACAAAGCTTCATGAAATAATTTTCTTCGCCAAAGATTCACGCCACTCTCTTTGTAAACAACGTACAGCGAAGTTATCGAACACGGCCATCCCGTACACCACTTCGGGTACGGGATTCCGGCGTACTTGACATTTACATACTTCGAGATTGTTTGTTAGATATTGAGAGATCGTGAACCCAGAGGAGAGACACAGAAAATGTTCACGTAAGCTTCAAGAAGCTTACCTAAGGTTTTTGAATGACATACACGTGGAATTTATTTGGGAATGTTTTTCATCTATATATTTGCGAACTATGTTATCTGCTTGAATTCGAGCGGGAATGTGAAGGATTTTTACCTACTACGGCACAGATTACTTAATAGTTACATAGTAACTGATAAATCTCTCCAATAGAAAATTGACAATAATTTTGTCATTTGTAAATGCGTGCTGTCATGTGAGACAGGCATAATATTGCGAGTACGTTATATACGTTACCGTTCGCGTAAAGAAAATGTAACGTCATTGTAACGTCATGTCATGTCAAATCCCAATACATTTTATTACGCGAACGATAACGTAAATTTAAATTGGCAACTCGTGCTAGACGTACAGAATACCTCTTTCGACTTAAATCTCGAAAAAGATAGCCTTGTACGTCATCGCGTCCGCTCAGTTCAACCGCAAGATTCGAGTACAAATGCTCTATGTGGTTCACAACTAACAGCAAAATGGGTCTTGGAAGACCTGCTGGCTGGTAGGTAATCATTTCGCGTAAGTATATGGAGTGGCAGAGGCCTGACTACAGTCGTAACCAATGGAGCCACCGAGTTTGATTAAACTTTCAAACAAGACTGTCGAAACAAAACATTTTATTTAGCAAACACAATTATGGTAACACCCCATGGGCCTCACAAGAACAGTCACTCGATGAGGTATGAAGAGTTATTTTGGTCTCGAAATTGAGATAAAGAAGTTTAATCCAAAGAACACTAGTAGAAAAACGATTACTTAGACTTTCTAACAAAAGCAAATGCGCTTAGTGCTATCCACTGTAAAGCTACTAATTACTCTACCCTCGCCAGTAGTAGGTTGTATTAAGTTTCGTGAAATTCAGCAGGGAATAGTCACTGAGATACAAGCCGTAAGACCGGAGGTAGAACTAAGCTTGGTTCATGTAACAATGATGCAACGCCATTCAGAACTGAAGCCCAACCGGGAGGAGTTATGATTGAAGGCGGACGATTGCATCCCTAACAACAATTTATGAAGGAGGTTGTGGTTTTGGTCCTTACCAAATTATGCTTCAATTGAATTCAATTAAATTATAATGCAAAAACATTTTTTATTTTAATAAATATTAAAATAGACGTTTTATCCTGATCTGTCACACTTCCCGAAATGCTGAAACCTTAATGTAAAACTGAGCTCATAATACTTTCCCTCATATATGCAAAAGTAACTCAAAGTGAAGAGGAACTTAGCTGTAACTGTATAAGTGCCATAATACTAGTTTCATTAAGTATAAGAAATTCTTAATGTTTAGTGATGTTAGAAAATTCATGGCTTGAGACGTGTCCTCACTACGATTCCGAAAGAAGATACCCAATAATTATCAACACGCAAAAAATTCAATTTAAATGTGTTAAGTATTTTGTAGTCCTTGCACGCCTGTCATTTCAGGAAAACTCTGATGAAGCACCACTACGTTTACACCAACAATTGATTTTTTTAACATTATGCAAAGAGTTTTCTGAAAATCAGTTACTCCCTTGGATGAGGCGTCGTCGCAGCGCTGCTGTAGGCTCACACACCGGTGTTTTTCAATTTCAAATGAATAAATAAATAAACATCCTAACAGTGAGATGATCTGACTCCAAACTGAGCAGAATTTGTACCGAGGGTGTCTGGGGCCGAAATCCATAGTCGTTACTTAGCTAAGCACAGACGTATCTCATTAGATTATTATCTATCTTATTCAGTATTGTTATAATTATAACTAACGAATACCTAAACCAGTTTAACTCAGCCAAAAACAATTTAATATTGATAAGAAGTAACTGATATAGATAGGATACCTATGGCTTTAGGCTAAGCACGCTCTAAAGATCTCGGCCTGAGACTGTAAAATATGCCTATGATACAGAACAAACACAATGGTTTATAACATGGATCGAACTCAAGACCTTCGGCGTTCTAGAAAGGATCTTCACCATTGCGCCAGAAGGCTAGTCTTTTTATTCTCTATTACAACAGTAAAATCGATAAGAACAGTTTCTTTTTGTTTTCAGGTTACTTTAATTAGGCTAAATATAAATATTCTGTCACGCGCGACCCGAGTCAAAGACGCGAGAAACCCTATACAAAGCCTACCGGAGACCGATACACTTCTGTACGTCTACCACGAGTTGCCACTTTTAATTTAAGTTAACGTTCGCGTAAAAAAATTGTATTGGGATGACACCATGATATGACATTACAATGTCAAATCCCAATACATTTTTTTTACGCGTTTCATTTTCATTCATCTAATGTCGCGGGCTTCGCTCCAACCGGCGGCACTTCAAAGCAACGAACAGATAAATCATTCACGCGAAGATAGTTAGGACTTCGTTAAAAGGAGGCGAAATTATTATGGACCTGTTAATTTGTTAGTTGCAGATGCTTTATGCCCGTTTTATAGGACTACTTGATCAATATCAATAAATTTTAACGCTTTATTTATCTTTATGGCTCGTCTTGCCAGTTTACGAGTGTAATAGATAAAACGAGGTGAGGCGTTCTGGGAAGGGACATCCCTCGGGGCTTGTGGAAGGGACAGGCACATTCCTTTCTTGAGTTACACTCGATCAAACTCGAAACATACTCGTAAATAAGATAAAAAATATGGTTTTGCACACATCAGTAAATACAGCAGGTGACTTCAGTACTATGAGTTTTAATTTATAATCTAAGCATTAACTTAAAATCCCATAAGAGTATTTAAATAACTTATGCCCGTGGCTTTTTCCGAAGCAAACTTTCATATAACTCATATTAATTGAAATTTGAATTTACAGAAATTAATTGTTTTTCTACAGTTATTTTCACGGTTTCGTATGAGGTATTTTACGTACTACGATGATACACAAACATGGAACAGGTATCATTAGGTATATGAGGAAAACTAGTTAATTACTTGTTCCACATGTTTCGGGATTATCCCAATGCGTACCTACTTCTAACTTTTTAATTACTAAGCAAGGAGCTTTTGCTACGCTAGCCACGAATATTATCGAATATTATAATAACCGTTCTAAAGAGAAAACTTAGGAATAAAAATGTACAATAGGCCTAGAACCGAAATCAGCTACTAGCCACTAGGCTAGTAGTGACACCCAAAGTACTAACTTTGGGTGTCAGAAACGGACAATATTAACTGTTCAGAAGATAGTTCCTTTAACTTCATTCGTTCCAGCTGATTTGCTAGTCGCTCGCAATTTATTTGCTTTCGAAGCCTATGACAAATTCGTCGTCAAATTCAACAATTAAATTTTTAATATCAGTAAAAAACCCTGCTGTTACATGTTGTGGCTTATACGCTCTTGCATTATAACACCCGCTATAAAAACCTAAGGCTTGCTAGTGCTGAATATAAATAAATAAATATGCATTTACTAGTTAACGTAAGATACAAAATTAATTCGGACAAAACGTAAACACAGTTGTGAAACCGTTTTGTTTGTTCTACGTCTGGATGTATTCTATCCATATACAGGTGGCCGATCACCTTGATGTAAATTATTCCAGATATTACATTTATTTGCTATTCATAAGTTGACCAAAAAAACTGCTTGTTTTAGCAAATTTCATGAGATTTCTCATTAACTTTTAGCTCTTATAAAAATAGCGCCCTCCGAACGTTTTTAGGAGAAAAGTTTTTTAATTACGCAGGTGTACCGGCTATCTGATGCCGCGCCGGCTCCCCCAATTATTCCTCAGACAGGCTCGCTACGCACTGAACAATGTTTTAGACTTCATTTTAATTAACTTACCGACATCTACAGCTGTTTTGACCATCAATTTTGGAATGTCACCTGCAAAACTTTTCGGTCTACGCTGTTCGTTCATTGTGACGGATTTCAATTCTTACTATCTGTTAATATGATTAAATCATATATTATTTTAGTTAAATTTTACACCTTTTAACTGACACTAAATTTTGGTATCGTGGGAAAAATCCCCTGAAAGGACAAAGAAGTTTTGCCGAATTTGTCATAAATGTTCTTCATTCAAGATAATTCTTGGCAATTTGTTGATTGTGCTGGTGAGGTACTCTTTGCCACTTTAATCAACTTATTAGTTTTCTCTGTGAATAATTGAGTTTTTCTTATTTCTGATTCGATATCGTATAGCAATACCGTGCGGAGACCTTTTTGTAACATGTGGAGCAGCTTTGTTGGAGTAAACCCACTACCCGTTCCTACTTTAGTAACCAGGATCCCAGCCAAACGAGCATGAGGCAGTTAAACCAATACAAATGTTAGATTTTTCTATTTTGTTTTCATAATAACTCTTCTAGAAAACTTGCCTCTCTTTAAAACTTTCAAGCTCAGCAACAGGAGAGACCTTCTGAAGAGAGAACTTCTGCCCTTTTTAACTTTGATTCCGCTAACAAAAATGGTATTATTATTCTACTCACATCGTAAACACAAATGAATTGATTTCACTTAAACTACAAGTTACTCACCCTCGTGAAGATTTAAAAAATCATAATTCCGAGAATAGGTTCAAAGCATTATTTTACCTTGTTCTTTAGACGTGTCATAATATTGATTCAATATCATAGTTCTGGCAATTTTGTCATTTTGGACCGTCTGTGTTTAATTTACAATGTTTATTTATTTATTTAAACCATTTTTTAATATTATTAAGGCCAACTTGCCTGTTTGTTGAGGCCTACTTTTGACATGAATAAACCATTGTAATTTCTTTGCTTGGACTTGGCTTGGTCTCTTTATTGATAAGAGTACTTAGTGTTTTTAATGGTCAGTTTACAAAAATATAATCTTTATAGTAACAGCAAAATATAGGTAAGATAAGCTTGCGTTACGGTTGGATGCCATTAGTATTATTGTTTATTTATTTATTCATTGAGGTACACCAACAGCTCATAATTTTTCATATGTACGCCAATAACAGGTATACCCAACTTACTTGATGAACTTTTTAACTTAAAACTAACCAATCAACTTGCAATATATATTTAACATTAAAATTTAGTATACAAATTCCTAAACTTTTTTCTAGCTATACTTAGGTATGTAAATATTTCTGTAGTTTATCGCGAAATGTCTCTCTTTTGTCATTAAAGTATCAATTTCTGGTAATTTTACACTTATTTCAACAATTCACGATTTCTCTTGTTATTTCACATACTCGCAATCAAGCCCAATTATTATGACTGGGCATATTTTGAGACTAGGGTATGAATTTTCCACCCTGCCGTGAGCCTATATACACTACTGGTACAATTTGTTAAAATTCCAATTACCTTTTTTTTATGTATGTACGAGTATATATTATGCATGCTGCTCTATTTATTACGAACACACAGTACATACCAGGGAATCCACGATGACTCGTAGACCAATATCCCTACCTGTGATCCCTACCATAAGTTTACACCTATGACAGTCGCGAGCGTCCGCGTCGTAGTTTTTATATTTTCGGTACAGCGCCTGTAATAATTATAAATGGAACTAAAATTCCATACAAATTTCGTAACTCAACTATCGGCGTTGACGTAACGGGAGCTTATGGTAGAGACCGACAGGCCTCTGACTTGCCTTACCTGGTTCAATGCCACACCACGCACCGGTGCGTATTAACAATAGATTTGCGATTGTTTTTTTTATTCGGCAGTGAATAAAAAAGAGTAATACAGTCACATTAGCCGGAATTACCAGCTTCATGCTGCACTGGCGCTGAGTGAAGCGGATCAGTGCCAATATGAACCAATAGGAATGCTTATAGGAAAGCCTGACTTGTTAGGCGGCCAATGACATTACTTGCTTGCTCCGCATCAATGGACAAGCTACCTTACGAGCGCGGATTTTCCATCGTTGAAATCAGCCTACCGCTGCAGAGAGATAGTTTGACTTCAGGTTGTACCTATAAGTACTGGTAGCCTTTTGATATTACGTATACGGGACCCTAGGAACCCGGCGTGATAAATTAACATGTTTTATTTTGACGGGCTCTTATTTTCTTGGTCCCGAATGAATTTGTACAATTACGGCTGGCACAGGCCAAATTAAGGCCGCTCAGGTCCGCACGGAATTAATCACTTCTCCTTGTACGAGACGTGTTGACGCCTTTAAAAGATTTTTTAAATTTATGAAATTGTAATATCTTGGCGTAATCATTTTATTTAAAAATATATCGTCGTTATTATACGCGTTTGCCTTGTAACTGCCTCACGTTGTTTGTAGTAAGTTTTCTTTAAATTATTTTGAACAAATCAAATAACAAGTACTTTTTGACTTACAGGTACGTGCTACAAAAAGTATATTGGCATACAGTACGAGTAAGTGAGCAAAAAAAATTACTGGCAGCTGTTAGAGTCAGGTAAGTGATTCTATTTTTAGTAGATATTATTTTTAGAATGTACCTGCGTGCATGGATATTTTTACAATTTCCAATATCGATAACCTTGTCGTTTCTAACCGACGCGCGCGTGGGAAATAACTTGCAATGACGTGCACGATGCACACCCTTTCGTCGTCATTCGATCCACCATCGTTAGTATCTACCTTATGATTTGTAACCGCTCGTGATGGATCACGAACGTTTTTACGACCCAAGAATTCCAATGAAGCAAAACCACGGGTAAAAACTATAACTCAGGCGTATACTCGTACATTTAGACATCTTTTCCAGTAAGCACGAACCGCCAAGGCCCAGGGGTTAGGCAACCCAATTCAGATCGTGGATCGCGTGGTCCCCAGTTCAAATCTGGCCAGAACTACCTTTGTGTTCTCTCCGGTGATAGTAAACATCGATAAAAAACCAAATTAACCCGGATAGCTCAGGCTCACCACCTATCACGTTGGATTCAAATACCATTAGGGAAAAGTGGGCCTCTGAGTGTTCCGTTCACCATGAGGCAACAGTCATTTTCCTCTGACTACCCCGTTTGGGATAGTCGTGATGTATGTTAAGTTATGTTTTCCAGTAAAATGTTCTGATTGAAACCAATTTGAGACAATAGGCGGCTATAATTATCTTGAGTGGCCCTCTGAGTGTTCCGTTCACCATGACGCAACAGCCATTTTGCCTCTGACTACCCCGTTTGGGATAGTCGTGATGTATGTTATGTTATGTTCTCCAGTAAAATGTTCTAATTGAAACCAATTTGAGACAATAGGCAGCTATAGTTATCTATCCATAACATTTTTATTGTTGCGCTATATTTGCGTTTAAATAAGAGCTCCAACGCCGCGAACTACCCAATTAAGGTAACCTTTCACCTTCAAAAGAGGTTAAATAGGAAAAGTGAGTAAGTTACAAAACTCCCCGGGTTGTTGTACGGGTCGGCGGCTCGGCGGGAATGGGTTGAGCCATCAAATAAAGCAACCTCCACCGCTTGCTCAGTGCCCAAGCAAACATTTAGCCCGCAATTTCAGAGTACTAAAAAATAATTATGGATTGTATTTTATTAAAATTATATGGGAAAAGCTTAAGTAAATATAGTTTTCGGTACCTAAACCGAACTTGAACCTCTCTACTTTAAGTATCCAAATCGTTGATTTGTACAGGTGTTGTTTTCTCTATATGTCACCATTTCTGCTAAATTATGTGTGATAAATTGCATTCTTCTCATCCTCATTGCTGGAGCAACTCTCACCCTCTGAGTCTGACTTTTGCAAATCTAAGAGCTTATTCTAAGTAATTGGGTATTTTCTGTACCTTCTGTGCATATACACGTCTGCCTGCCAAAACCTTTTTTTTTTGTTAAAGAGAGCGTTCTCTAAATAAACGAGAATGTAAAAGATTCAGAATGTAAAACAAATAAGAATAAAATTATTATTCTCTATAAAAAGGAGTGTTTATATCTCAGCGTTGATATAACGCACCGTTTCAAGCATTGTCTACTTAGCGCATTCGCTTTAACCCTCAAGTGCTGTTTTGTGCCCGTTTGAAAATTAAAAAACTTTAAAATATATGTACAGGGTTATTTATGGCGTAAGAAAATGATCATTGTTCTGTATTAATAAGTAAAAAAAATGTTTGTAAAAACAAGTTTTTCACGCGAATGCAGCTACTGTGTATCAGTACGATATCATTTTCCTTATTGTATAAATTTATCTTCACCCGATATGTAATCAGTTCAGTAGAAATCAAAACGAGTATTGAGTATTAAGAGTAGTAAGGTCTTGTTTTCACATAGGATCTCGAGCGTTGCGACGAATGTGTTTGTTAGTTCACGTCTTAAGGCGCGCTGTTTGCGGACACGTCGTGTGAGAGTCGTTTGTGTTGCGCTGGCTGGACAGCACAAAACAAACGAAGCTTAAGGCACGATCTCACGCTAAATTCATAAATTCCGGTAATTCCGATTTTTTTGCCCACCCGTTTAGGAGGAATAGGCATTTGACCACTCAAATGTCTACTCCTCCTAAACGGATGGACGAAAAAATCTACAAAAAAAATATAATAAACTTAGACATGTTATCTTTATTCTGTATGTTTGAAATTTTCGTGGGATAAAAATTTCTAAACTACAAAAAATCTTGAAAAATGGTCTTAGTAAAACTTTAATTTGCTAAGGCTCCTAAACTATTAGTGTAATTTGTATAGTTTTTACAGGAAAATATAAACCATCAAATCTTCTTTGACCTGTCCGTTGGGTTTTTAAAAATATCTCCTGTGCCCCAAGAAAATAACATGTTTAGTGTTTGGTTGCGAGCGTCCTCGCGCGCGGGAGTCTGCGGGGGCGAAGGGCGGCAGTACCGCTCCGATACATCAAAGGGAGACAGAAAATCGACGAATACAAGGGCCTTAATGCCACTTCTACTACGCGTAGCCGTATAGACGTGTATCCATCATTGTATGCTCGCTTACAGCTGTCATACAAATTGCATGTAGCAAGGCTGCTGTTTAATAAACAGACTTACAAGATGGATACGCGTCTATTCAGCTGGGTTCCGTGGACTGTGTCGCTAGAGTCAGCGGCGTCAACGCTCACAACAGACATTTCGCATCGGATCAGCTGATAGTTGGTCGACCGGTCCCTTAATTACTATAAATGACAGGGCAAATATAATTACATACTATTGTAAAATAGTTTATTGTGTAGCGTGCCCGGGCTTTTGCACAGAGACCTAACGACTAATTATTGAGTGACAGATTTCTTAGAACAAGAAGAGAATCGCTTCTATATTACAGGCTTGAGAAGGACGCTCGTCAACTCAAATATCCATTGTAAGGCGTTAAATAAGTTTTGGCAGGTCTATCTCTCAAAAGTTTACCAACGAGTACGAGGCCTGAGGACATTACGGTTTCATTTTGATGACGACAATTCTCAAGTTACGCAATTCACGCTTACTGTTATTTCTCTTAAGTGGGCTTTTTAGGCTAGCCTGATCGTTAGTTTAAGGTCTCGTGCTAGGTTCTACCTTTTATGAACTGGTTTTTTTCCACAAAACCAGCTAGGAAATGCGTCAAACATGTGTGTGAGCGATTACCGCAGCCTAGTTGCCGTTTTTTCAGAAATTTATTTATTTATTCTGTACACAAAGCGACAATTACTTTAAGAAAAACAGTAAGGACTACAAAAACACAGGTTAACTTATCTTTAGAAAGAAATTTCTTCCTGCAGACCATGGTGACAGGAAAGGCAACACAATGGCAGAAAAATTAAAGCTCTCGTTTGAGGCAACAATTGTATATGGCAACGTCTTGACTTCTGGGGCGCTGGCTAAGAGCAACGCGCGACTTCCGTTACGTCATGTCTAATTTAAAAAATTATGGAACTGACATCAAATGTCATCTCGATTAGACGAGTGCTTATGTCATTCCCGTACATTTTTCACATTTGACTTGTCGACACGATAGTAGCGTGTTTCTCTTGGGCCCCTGACAATCAAACAGATCCGTGCGTTCGTCTACCGCATCAAACTTGACCTCGATTCAGATATCAGTTCAATAACTTAAAAAAAAACTGAATCTGTCAATATATACGGATTCAGTAAATTTTTTCTTTTTTTTTAAAGTTAGATACTAGAAAAATTTTACCCGATCCTAGGGCTCAAGCGGGACTCGAACCTGTATCTTCCACAATCCAGGTGGTTTCTCTTCCAACTATCTATCTAGGCCATTAACAGACCTGGCGAATTTGTCTAGTGTATTTTATGTTGTAAGCTAACGTTGTTTCATCATTTGACATTGTCATGTCATGTCATGCGTCATTCCAGTACAATTTTTTTACGCGAACGATAACGTAAATTTGAAGTGGCAACTCGTGGTAGACGTTTCTGTCTTAAGATTGAAATAAAGAATTCTTATAGTGCTTAAAATAAATAAAAAAAGTTTAGGGAGTGTCTATATTATTTGGTACCTAAACAAACATTTACCGCAAAAGGGGCAGTTTAGTACAATTAAAACCAATTTACCGAATCGGTCTATAACTTCGTTCTTCATCGGGGGGCTGAAAATCGAGCGATCTGTTACAGCACAGTGAATGATTGGAGGGTCATAAAAACGGTTTATATAAATAAATTATATTCTGTAACTCTTAAACATTCAGCTGTTGCGCTGAAATGTTTTTGTTAACGTTCTCTTGTTTGTGAAACGCCTGTTTGCGCAACTCCCGCGCTGTTCACGGTAAATATTGGAACTTCCGCTGAGTTCCGATGTTTGTTTTGTTTTACATGCATCACTGGCGTATCGTTCAGGTACGAGTTGTGCTTGTTAGTGCACAAATAACTTTTTCACTTCTCATGCTCTAAAAGTACGCCAATATAGCCCTACGAAACGGGACTAAAGTGACCACTTCAGTCTCTAGGGAGTGAAAAGTAATTCTTTTTTTTTTCCTTCATGTGACATAGACAAACTGAAACAGCCAGTAAATATACTACATATTATCTGTGAAGTGTGGATCATCTTCATTGCGAAAATGTTGAGAATTTTAGTTCCATGGTTTGTCCGCAAAAAAGGTGGCGCCATGTGTTTTAAATTGTTAATCTGTGACTGGTTTAGAAGAAAAAACTGTCCGCGAAAATTTCAGAATTTATTTCGAGTGAAAACGTTGTTCAGTTTTAAATGTTTTTGTACTAAATTGACTATTTTTCTCGCACTCAAAGTGAAAAGTACAGTTTGCACTAAACGCCAACTTAATATACCCTCGGTTTCATCCCTCGCACGCTCGGGAGTCAAAATACCTCTGGTAAAAAAATGTTATGGCTTCGTTCAGTCCCTCGATATAAAATATACTATGAATTTTCAGATAATGTAAATTCAGGCCTTAGGGGTTTTAAGGTCCCAAGTTGATTTTAAATAATAAAAGCTCATAAACCCGAGCTCGCCTTCACAAGGTATGTATTTTTGATTTGCGGAAAGGTCTTCAACATAATTATTTTCGTTGGCAAGATATTTAAAAATCAATCAATATTCAAAATTTCATACTTAAACTCCGAGGAAGTGACAGTCACTAACGTCAATTCGCTTGGACCGGTGAGCTTCGATTGCCAGCCCAACTGCCGACCGTGGCAACTGGCAAGTACAGAGGCGTTCACATCAACCTTTACATAGGGGCGACTTATTCTGCTGACATAAGACCCATTTCGCCATGGTTTTGTAAAGGTTGATGCGAATGCCTCTGTACTTATAGGGTAGCATCAATTCACCCATTGGAAATATGGAGAATTTTATAAACTTTATTTCAGCACTAGACGTTTTATGATGAATTCTCATTTAATTCTAATAGTTCCGATAGGACGTGCACTTAAATGTTTTTTAAAACAGCTTACCGTATTTCCTCGATAATAAAACAGGTTTCGTTAGCTCTGTGAAAAACAGACGATGTAATTGTGCAGAAAGCGAGCAGTTCCTGTTAAATAACCCAAGTTGGCGCTTACCCGCGTTAATTGGTTGCTTGCCAAGGTTTCTTGAGAGAGAACTACCGTCTTATAGAGGAAGTCAGCTGTCGAAAGCAGTTAACATTTAATAAGCAGAGTCACTTAGCCTAACACCACGACCACGCAACATTATCGCACGCCACGGGTGTTTTGTAGAATAGATTGCAAGCAAACGTTATTCAAACCCCAGCACTACTTTAGTAAAAGTTTCATCAAAATACTTAGGTAAAAGATCATCTGTGAAAAACCATTTGAAATAAATAGCCACTTACGCGGCAAAGATGTGGAATCTAGAACGCACATAGTTTACCCCAGCCCAGTAGTAAACCACAGACGGCATATGTTTTTCTACCACAAGTTATTAATGTATAGAAATGCTTTAAATTTCACATATTTGTTTTAAAAACAATCTAGAAACCTGTTTAACTATTATCTAGAAATCTTATTGCCGTGCTTCCGTTAAGCCGGGGTCGTCACTGAACGCTTAAGAAAACCTGAGCGTTACTGCGTCTAATATCCACCGTTTTATGACTGTAAGCTAAACTTATCTACCATCCCCCGCCCTCTCATTAGGTTTCTCTCGAGAGGAGGTAAACACCGAGAGAGTTTTATCACCCTCTTTACCTATTTACCGTAGCCTTCGTTAAGCCACTGTAAGTTATCGGTGAGTTTGAAAGCACCTTGCTGAATAAACTTCTAGTTTATAAGCCTGTAACTTTGCTACCGTGTAGAGTCACTATGATATCAATTATTCAATTATTATCAATATTATTATTTTCTTTAGTATTTATTTACATATCAGCCAAGGCTGGTAATTTGAGTGTCATTTACGGGCCAAAACCAAGTAAATGACACACTACTTAATTGCTAGATTGTATGACATCATTGCTGTCATCGCCTAGTTGCAGAAACTTTCTGACTATTCTACATGTGTTCAATCGCGGCTTTTTGAAGTTGTATATAAGTATTCGGTTTCAGGTCTATGGCTTTTAAACTATGGTGGAGGTAATTTGGTATGATACCAGTGGTGGAAAGGACGATCGGAATAATATAAACTTTATCCTGCTTCCAAACCCTTGTTACTTCTTTTCTAAGGTCTGTGTACTTGTTAATTTTCTCGGTGATGGTTTTAAGTATATTGTGAGTATTAGGGACAGCAATATCAATGAGGTAGGTGGTTTTAGTGGTTTTATCTCGTAAAGTGATATCGGGGCGATTGTATTATTATCAATTATTATTAATAATTATTAACACATATGCGCTAACTGGTCGGCTCATTTGGTGCATCGATTCTCACAAAGGATCTACTCGTATGTGTGTTTTCTGTAACTGGGTGTGTCGGTGTCGGTTTAAGAATGTTTCACAGTCACCAGATTGAAAAGGAATTTATCGACGCATTTGATGATCTGATTTAAGTAAAAAACCAATTCAACAAAGTATGTAGTATATTTTTGCCAGTGATAACTTGTTTGACTTGTCAGAAGTACTTTTCATAAGTCTATATGAATCAAGATATGTTTTACTTTGATTTTACGAGTGCTTTACAAAAATTGTAATCTAAAAGTTTATCTTGTGCATGGTAATCATTATAATCATTTTCCAATTGGTAACAAGGTTATGGGTTGTAGTGAAATATATTTTGCCTGTTAATTGGCATTATGTCTTATAATGCTGTTGTTCACACCGAGCGAAACTTTCTTAGCTTTGCAATCATGTGCTTATTGCGATTATTGTATGAAGTGAAACACCGAACACTTTGGCAGTTTTATTCTGAAAGGCAATGAAAAGGTAACATTATTATTTATTTTTTCATTAAAACTTTGTTGGTGCTACTTTCTAAGTCCAAGTTTACTTTTCTTTCCGCTATTTTCAAATATTAAATAAAGTAATTAAGCTTCTGTTGCGTCAGGGAGCTATTCTGGAGATAATAGAAGGTAAGTTAGGGAAGGAAAGCAAGGCCTCATTGTTCGCCCTTTAGAAACAATGAGCATGTCATTAGACAGTTTGCGAACGTTTCGAAGATGAAAACGTCCATTAGGAATTGTTGGAGATGTCCTTTTGAGCCTAATTCAGCCGGAGTTGGACTTTGTTTGTTTTACCCTTCGTGAGGGTGGTCTTATCTAACATTATAATACGTCTGGATTTGTAAAGGCAAGGAGTTTCACTCATGCCACTCTATTTGCTAAATTCTGTAAATATTAAATTCCATTCAATACATTTTTTTACCATTTTGTCACATTGCATAACGTTTTACTGAGGTAAAACATTATGCTGAGGATATCCATTCATAAATATTAAAAATATAGAACAATAAATTAATAAACTGAGCAAAGCTTGTAATATGGGTGTCAGAGACTGATAAACACTCTTAGTTAGATATTTCTAAATAAATACTTAAATAGATAATAACACCCAGATCCACAACAAACACAAATGTTCGACACATAAATGTTTGTCATTGATTGGGGATCGAGCTCACGACCTCCATTGCACAAAAAGGCCAGTCGAATTAATTGGAATACTTAATAAAAAAAGCAGTTTAAGATTGAGATGTCTAAGACAAATCTTAAGAATATTAGAGTCTATTACCACGTCTAATAAGTCTAATTAACTTACTCTGCCCGATTTTCTATAACGCTCATTATCTAGTGGACATGAAGATAAAGGACCAGCTATAAATCTGAGCATTAATTCCGGTGATCACTCTCGCAGGGAAAAAGTTCTGTCGTTGTAAGAGGCCATTTGCATTCTCGTAATTTTCCTTGGCTATGGTGCTCTCAACCAAAATATAAAGGGACAGTAATGCCCACTTTGTCTTCCCTTCGTTCATATTATATGAAAATATACTCTGGAGTTGATTTTGTTCGTAATAGTGTATCTTGAGTACATAAGATCGAAGCCGATTCCACAGTTCCGTGTCGTTGGAATCGGGGGAGATTAATAACCTACAAAATGCAAGTCCAGCCGCACCGTTCGGGAATATACTCGGTATAATTCAGTGTAACGACCGGTGCGCCGGCCACCCCGGCTCGCGCGGAGCCCGAATTGCCATATTATTAGCGAAAGTGTTTGGAGCAAATGATATCAAATTATCTAGGGTTAAGCATGGAAATCTATGAGAGCTGTTTTCAGAATCAATTATTGTTTAATATCAGCGCAATTTACACAGCTTTAGCTTCATTTCACTAGTACTTTTTCAAAGTTTAGAAAATTAAAATTTACGTAAGTCCGAGGTTGACAAATCAGTCTTTACATAACTATTGCAATATGGGTCTAAGTCTAATGTCAGCACTACAGGTTTAACGTGAATTCGTGCGTACATCCATACATACATATATACATACCATCACGCCATTCGTGCGTACAGTCGGCCAAAAATGTGGCCTTCCGCGGCATATGGTTGTGATTCATTTGAACGTCATAATACAACAAGTCCATCTTAGTGACAATAGAGACGTAACAGAAACTTTGGCAAAACTGGTTGCCACTTTTTTGGCCCAAAACTGTCATAATTGTACTTCTTATTTTAACTCTTCTGTGTTATTAAATTAATGCTCTCTGCTTCCTGCTCTCTCACATTTTACGTCCTTGCTCCAGCTACAAAACGCTCAAAGTTATGAAACACAGTAAAAACAAACAGCAATATTTTCTATAAAGCAAAAAAATAAAGTATTTCTCGTGTATTCAAAGGAATATCTCGCGAAGATATTCCGCGTTCGCTGAAATCTCCCGGCAAAATATTCGCGAGGGTGAACTTTGTCAATGCGGGAACGAATTTGTGCATAAACTAGGCGTTCTTCGCCGCTGCATGTTTTATTATGTTTTCATGCCTGGCGTGGTATTATTCTGCCTCTTCCTCTTAAACTCGAGTCCATTGCAGGTGTTGACGCTTAACTGAACGAAATGTTGGTAATACGAAACGTGACTTAAAAGTTGATGAATATTGTGTATGCCTACTTCTGTCTGCGGAAAAAGCGCATAAGTAAGTCACACGGTAATAAATAAATATGCGCCAGACAAGGGAGGCAGTCATTATTTTTGATAAGTGAGTACTATTATTTATTCATGATAAGATTATTATTTACTACCATTAGGGATTACTTCTTATGGAGTACGTATGTACTACACATAGATGACCAAATATGTTTACTACACGATCTACTACATCTAAGTCGGGGTGTCATCCATATAAGAGTAAATTTAAAGTTAAATAATGTTCTCCGAATTTGACTAACTCTACCGACATCAAGGTCTGCTGAAAGAAGGATCTTTTAAAAAAAATAACTATTTCAAGTTCTTTTACTGTCCCTACAATTACAAATCTACAAGCGTCTATTGCCGTCTATTTGTGATAAGAAAAAGATGTCTCTAGGCGTTTCTACTCGCTCTACTTAGATCCCTAAAATGTACATTTTATTGCTCTTCTTATATTTACATCATCTTATAATATATATAATATCCTCGACTCTGAACATCATGGCTGCAAAGCCTGCATGTTTTATGAACGGCCCGTCTACACGGAATACCTAATGCCGGCTGTTTTGCGTGAACTTAAAGCGAATTCATTATGAATCACTTTAGTTTTATTGTTTTAACTTTTTAATATACAATTTAATACTACGAGTAATGTCACTGGATTCTTTCACAAACACCAAACAGGCTAGAGTAAGTAGGTACTTGCCCAGAAGTATTCATGTACATAGTAACTTACCACGTAGAGTACCTTCATTTCTATTGTCTTGCCTTTTAACAGTTCAAAAGCCCACTTTCATTTACCGTAACCCATTATTCTTGATAGATTTATTCCTGTTATAATATATTTTTAACTATATTATGTTTAAACACAATTTCTGAACTGTCCATATTGTGACTGAAAGACATTTGAAATGTTCGATAGTGATCGAAACTTCTAGCTTCACTTAATACGTTCTTCCAAAGACGTCCCGTATATATTCATGTTGCTGATTTTGCAGTGTTTGACACTATGGGAGTCACGTGATTACATGGCCACTTCTCACGTAGTCCTCGTCCTCGTCCAAAGAATCTCATTAACGGTCAACTCTTTCAAGAGCCCTGCAAAAACTTCACCTCGGCCGCGCGGAGATAATTAATCTGGGCGCTGACAACAACTAAATAAATACTCGTACAAATACGCTCCACTAAAAATGTTACACACTAATACAAATATGTACCACATAAAGCTACAATTGACCGTATTTTTGGAACGAGTAAGGAAAATTGCTTGAAAAATTATCAAGAAAAGATCAGCCTTAAAAAAAAATTTCAATGGAACTTTTTATGACCTCAGTTTTTTGGATAACAATATAAATATGATTGAGTCATGCTTTATATACCAGTTAGTGCGTGCTGATATAGAACCTTAGTTCTATATCAGCTTGCACGAACTGGTTTTAGTTATACGGCAACTAGATTATGAATGAACATAGGCTAGCCATTTCCATACGCAAATTGGTAAGTCATAGTTTTTGGGTGAAAAAAAAGTGCACTAATGCAAGCGTTTAAGCAAAAGTACTAGACGGCTAAATCAATTGATGACTTTAAAATAACTATTGACAACAAGATTCTGAAAGGTAAAGCGAAGAGAAATTTCAATCTGAATAATTTGCACAGGAACCTAAAAGTGTAAATGAGAACGTCTTTCGCAACATCAAATTGCGAACCTTCATCAAATAAACCCAAATATGATGGTTATTTAGAAACGGCCCTAAATTACTACCCTGAGGCATCTAGGAAATTAAAATGGAATGAAGCAGCGACATATCGCTTGCTGAATTATTCCCCATCAAAGATGAGGCTTTATGGGATGGGTTAATAAATATACTTATGTGTAAGTTTATGCATAAGATTTGGGTATAGTCTTTTTTCCTAAATATTCCTTACGTACCTACGTAAGCAATATTTAGAAAAAAAACTATGACTATGTTTTCTTCTTTATTTCTTCACGACTCATTGTGACAAAGTTTCTTGACATTTACTGTGTTTTTTAATACCATTTTCTACTTCTCCTCTTTTTTACTTAATAAGTTTATTCAACGAATCAATTTGTGTCGCTTAGTGAACCGTATTTTAGCAGCTGACACTAACGCCTAATGTTATGTAAAGTACACACATCAAAAGTGTCTAGGGATCAAGCATTTTTATGCGGATTTCTTGAGATTGAGATGTGGCTTTGTAATAAATTTATGATTTTATAAATTTATATGGATCCTTTTTGGTGCATTTCATAATTTGAAACAGGAACTGTCAATCAAATTCGAGTAAAAGATGAAAATCAGCTGTCAATATTTTCCCTATAAAAACATACAACGCATTGAAGACATTATTAGTGCTACTGTTTCCCTACTACTGATTAAAACCAACGTTATTATGGAGCGGCGACGTCATTTAAGCAGGGAAGAAATGCTCAGAGCCGTGGGAATGATAGAAGCTGGTTCCCGGCAACGTACTGTGGCTTTAGCTCCGAATACAAGTCAGAGTGTTATCAGTCGACTTTGGACACGTTACCGAAGCACTGGTACCGTGGCTGAGCGCCATGGAGGACGGTATCGCTGCACCACACGGAGACAAGACCGATACATTCAAATCACAACTCGAGATCCAACAATAACCGCCATGATGTTAGCCGTGAGGCTTCATCACTCTTCAGGGAACTTAATTAGCGACCAAACAGTCAGAAACCGCTTGCATGAAGTGAACCTTCATTCCCGAAGACCGCTAAGGGTACCACCTATAGCAATGCACAATCGTAGGATTCGATATCAATGGGCTCTTGAACACAGAAATTGGGCAGAAGAACAATGGCGTTTCGTGTGCTTTTCTGATGAGTCTCGTTTTGGTATGAGACCGGATACAAGACGTATACGACACTGGAGAACCCCTGGACGCCAACAGCGATTAAAATCCTGCCAGGAAGTCCATCCTTAAAGTGGTGGAACCATCATGGTATGGGCGGGTATTTGGATCGGCGGAAGAACTGAGTTGATTTGGATCAGAGGCAACCTCAACGCTCAAATTTATGCTGAGACGATTGTATCAGACGTCATCGTTCCTCTACAAGTGCAAATCGGTCCCTTATTTCAGTTAATGCATGATAATGCACGACCGCACACCGCAAGAGTTGTAAGACAGACTCTCGCCGCAGCTAACATCAATGTCCTGCCCTGGCCTGCTCAGTCGCCAGACTTAAACCCGATTGAACATGCATGGGATATGCTACAGAGAAGAGCTCTGCCGAATATGGAGGGTATCCAGTCGCAAGAAGACCTTTTTTTGTTGTTGCAACGAACACGGGCGGCCATTCCACAGCGTGATTTGGATGAACTCATTTTGAGTATGCCAAACCGATGTTCTTGTGTTGTTAGTATTCGCGGTAGAAACACGGATTATTAATTGTTTAAGTTACCCAATAAAATTTTAAAGAAAACTGTTATTTCAGTCTTTTTTTCGAACTTTAATGTTAGTGGTTCAAATGTAAAAAATCCCTTTATTAGGAAAATGGCAAATTTCTTTATTAATGCAAAGGTGACTTGGTTTATCGTTACTGTAGACAAACGAAAACATTTTATTTGATGAATCCTTAAAGAAAATTTTAATTAATATCAATCAGGAGAAAAGTTATTGCAAAAATATATGTTGATCCCTAGACACTTTTGATGTGTGTAGTTTACCATTAGCGGAAATGACTGGCGCGTGCCTTTTTACGCGTGGACTCGTGCCTAAGCTTGAAGCGATGTAGCAGGGCCATCAGGCTCAGGTAAGGCTCAGATAAAGTAAATCATTAATTATGTCATAAGTTTTCATGCTTTTAATTGTGCACGGAAATATAAACTTTTGAACCTTTCAATAAATAAATAAAAATGAATATTATCAGCTGACTACAGCCGTCGAAATCTAATAGGCCCGTTTTGAGAGCTAGCAAAGACCGTAGAATGTAACTCGGCAATACTCGGCATAAGAACTTCGAATAAATAAATAATAATTATTCAGTTTTGCGTTGAAATAAACACTCAATTGAAGGACGCGGTGAGTGATATGTCCGAAAATATTTTGGGTTTTTTATATTTTCACGCCATTCCAAAGAAATACAATACTTTGAATGATTTTAAAACTTCTTAAAAACAGTTACGTTCTCAGTCCTCTTTTTTTAAAACTGATGTAAGCTATTCTTTCCTTCTTCTTTATTCACTGGTGGTACGAATCACTCCCAAACAAAAAAAAGATTTATCAGTGGACCAACCATTCACGCACGTACGTGGGTCTTATCTTGTACTTTTTTGTATTTTTTTTGTAGACCTTGATACACATGTTTTAGCTATTTTATGAGACCCAGACAGTATTTTTGGTGGTCAGGTTAGGTTAGTATGTCGCTCCAATAAATACTATACCTAATTATTCAAATGAAAACCTTAATAAACACTTGCACTGGGCTAGACGGAATAAGTGCGAAAGCTATTAATTGTTTAAATAATATAATCTCTGAAAGGCTAACGTACTATATAAATGAGTCCTTAATACAGGGTGTATTTCCTCAGACGCTTAAAATTGCTAAAATTAACCCTATATACAAGTCAGGTATTAAATCAGACCCGAGTAATTACAGACCAGTGTCTGTCTTGCCAATCTTATCAAAGGTATTCGAAAGGGTATTGTACAATCGATTGAATGACTATCTAAGCGGCAAAAACTTCTTTATTCAGCAACAGTACGGTTTTCGGCCGAGATCAAGTACATTGACAGCTACCATTGATTTAATTACAAAGATTAAAACATGTACAGACGAGAGATGCATAGCTCTGGGTGTTTTTGTAGACCTAAAAAAAGCATTTGACACAGTAAGTCATAAAAAACTACTTCTAAAATTGAGCAACATAGGAGTCACAGGAACAGCACTAAAAATGTTTGCTTCGTACTTGCAAAATAGACGGCAGGTTGTCAGAATTGGCAACTTTGAAAGTGCTCCGCAAAATGTAATGCACGGAATACCTCAAGGTTCCATAGTTGGCCCCCTGATTTTTCTGATTTATATTAATAATATAGATAAAATTGGCATGACTGGACATCTAACATTGTACGCTGACGACACATGTCTGTTTTACTTCGGTAAATCGATTCATGAAATAGTAACCAATGCTCAAAGAGATCTTAATATACTAAACGAATGGCTAAAACACAATTTACTGACTGTTAATACCTCAAAAACATCATTCATGATATTCGCAGCAAAAAATGAACAAATACCAGCGTTTACGCCTCTCACTTTAAATAATGACGTCATACAACAAAACCCCAAAAAAAAATACCTAGGGTTGTGGGTGGATGACAAATTAACGTGGAGTTTACACATCGATCACGTAAAATCGAAGTTAACTACCTTGCTTGGAGCGCTACGTAAGATATCGAATTGTATCCCGCACAAAGTGCGTTCCCTTATATACAATTCGTTGGCCAAATCACATTTATGTTATCTTATAGAAGTGTGGGGATCCGCCGCTGAAACGAACCTTAAACCGTTACAAAGAACACAAAATAAGATAATAAAAGTACTGTACTGTTATAACTACCTAATGTCGACTAAAATAGTGTATCAAAAAACAGAACTGCTAAACCTGCGCCAACTGTATATTTACTCCACTTGTATACTCCTGAGAAACATTACCCACAGTGCTGTACAATCCAATATACAGATACATAAAAAAGTTAATACGCACAATTTAAGGAATAAATACAAACTTCACCTAACTAAAGCACGTACTAACTACGGAAATAAACTATACTGTTTGAGGGTGTCCAGCTATACAATAAATTACCGAACAACATAAAAGAATGTGATAACATAAACTCATTTAAGACTAAACTAAAAGAATACGTGTGCACATTGTAACTTATTCAAAATGTATTTATTTTTGAATTATTGAAATGTAGAATGACCACAAATATTGTTTTTATATTATAATGTGCTCGTATGTAGATATTGAGAAACAATTATAAATATGATTGTAATCTTGCTATAAAATAATCATAAATACAATTAGAATGTTATTGTAACATTGTTATGTAATATAATATGGTATCATGTCTGCTCGACGTCAGAGGCAAAATATTGTTATTTTAAATTTTAATTCACTTTTATATCTCATTGTAAAAGAACTGTATGTTTGTATGAGAATAAATGTCTTTAAACCTAATAGAAGTTACAGAAAATATTATCTATGGCCACGTGAAGATTAAGACGAGCCAACTATTTTTAGCTTCTAGTTCATGATCCCATGACTTAACCCGTGAGGTGATCCCATGTTTAAAATAAACCATGTGCTATTCTGCACCCTGATTCAGAACAATGTCGACCGATTCAGTACATATTTTGAAAAAATATGTGAGACATTTTTGCGAAAAATACGTTAAAAATACAGCTAAATAGAAATGTGGCTCAAAAAAACATGCCGATTTTGTGAGCATAGTATGGATTGGATAGCACTGCTGGTGAAATCGCCCGAGCGATTGCACTACTGCAAGTGTTTTTTTGACGAACAGCTTCAGGAAAATTACAAAAAAACATCAATGAATAAAGATTTTGTCTAATGTATGTATTTCTAAGCGATAAGTAAATAATTATAGATTAGTTAAAGCGGGCATATAAGACTTGATAAGATTGCGTTTTTATGAATTAAGTTGGTTAGAATGTGTGCCTAAAAAATTTGAAGACACCCGATCTGGGTAGGTAAGTGATTCGCAAGTATTCTCTCCAAGCCAATAGATGGCGTTGAGGGTAACTTGAATCGCGCTAACATTGTGTCCATAGATTAATACAAGACTGGCGGAAGTGCGGACTGACTTCTGACGATTACAAACTCATGACAATTTTTAAAAAGCAGTGTGTTTCTTTAAACATCTGCTTCATATGTAATTAAAGGATAGCTGAGCTGAACAACGTTATGCGGCGTAATGTAACGTCATGTAACATAGCGAGCATTCATCTAATCAGTACTACGGGTAATTCGCTTGTTTTGGTTCCCCGTACTGACTTGACGAAGCTGGCTGTGTAATGTTACATTACGTGATTTTCACACCCCAGAGTGATAATCCACTCGATTTGGAACGCGCCCTTAAATTTTATATAATGATCCAAAACAGCCTCCTCTAAACTGTCACCAACCCCATAAATAAGGATATCATCAGCTATTATTTCTATACCTTGTGAGTTGCTGCTGGAATATTTCTGGAAAAGAACTCATTCCAAAGGGTAGTCGCCGCCATCTGTAACGACAAAAGGGAGTCCAAAATGTAGTCAGCTTACTACTACTTTCTGATAGTTTACACTGCCAGAATCCTTTTTTAACATCTACTGTGCTGAAAACTTCAGCTATACTCAGTTCGGGCAGCATCTCATCCAAAATGGTAAACTGTAAATTTGGTCTTTTCACGGCTTTATTCAAAGGAATAGAGGGTCTAAACATATTCTTAGTTTAGAGTCTCTGCTGACAATTAAAATATTGCTTACCCAATCTGTATGCTGAATTTCCTTTTGAATAATGCCTTCTTCTTCCAATTTTTCAAGTTCAACCCTTAGTTTATCTCTCAGGTGCACAGGGATACGCCAGGCTGGTTGGATGCACAGTAGGACACTTTTGTCTACTTCAAAGTTTACTTCCCCAGGAAGGCTACCGTAGCCTTCAAATACTTCAAATCCTTGTATTCATTCAACATTTTATCCAGATCTGTGCGCCTTACCTCAGCAGACACTGTATTACAATATTTTATAAGCTGCAAAGCAACACAAACTTTCTCAGACAGCAGAGGTTCATGTCTGATATCTACTATACTGAACTTTCTTTTATATTTCTTATTGTTTCTTGCGCACACAAAAGTTGCAACTCCGTGTTGATTGATTGAGATACCATTAGAGCATTGAAGTTTATTTGTTGATGGTTCTAGTCTCAAATAGTCATTTCTACCAGTAACTATTTGTAACCCACATACCCACATTGTTCACCCATATCACGAACTTGCGACTGTGTCCAATGTGCAATATATATTTTTACATTTATTATTTATTAAAATAAGAGGGGAGCTTCAACATGACCAGTGTTGACATTGGTTCTAACCTCTGCTATGATGGTACTCTCATACGATGAGTTATGCTGAATTTCTTTCAGAGTTAGCTGTCGCTTTTTGCATGTTTTTTAAAGTGTTTACGCCCTCGACACTCCGTACAGTTCTTGCCAAAAGCAGGGCAAACATTTTTGTCAATTATATGATTTTCCCACAAAACTTACATTTCCTTGTATTATTCTTACTATCTGTAAGACCATGGTCTTTCTTGTGACTTATTAATATTATTATTTTTATTTCGTAAATCTGCAACTTGTGCTGTCGCCCTTTCAGTACCCAGTATATAAGTTACTCTATGTTTCAGACGCTCGACAAATGGCGATTGCCGACTCCAACGACAAAACATCTTTTCTTAACAATTCCTTGATCACATCGCCATTAGTGATCTGTGCAACGCCATCTCTGATGCTTACAACTATGTGATCTCTTAACAATTCTTCTTCTACTGCACCGTAGTTACAAGTTGTGGTTACAAGACCTAATAAGTCTTCGCAGTGTGAGCAAATACTCTTCGAAATTTTCGTCTTCTTGCTCGGGTCGGGAGTCAATGAAACCGATGGTATAATAAGTTGGCGTGTAGTCTCAAGGTGCAAACTGTACTTTCCACTTTGAGTGCGAGAAAAACAGTCAATTTAGTACAAAAACATTTAAAAACGAACAAATTTACACTCGACAACAGTTCTGAAATTTTCGCGGTCAGTGAAGGCGGCGAGTCACCTATCTTCCTATTTTGATTTAATCAAAGGCTCAGAAATCTACAGAAATCTACAGCAAGCCTGTCCGGGAATCGTTAATCAGGTTACCGACGGTTGGGTTCACTCACAACCCTAGTTACGCCGCAATGACAGGGGGCCTAGCCAAGAGCAACACGCCACGACGATTTCTACAATATAAATCGTTCAAATGTATGGGGATGACATAAGCTGTCGCTGGCGCCTATGACAGCTTATTCATTCATTCATTTATTTATTCAAAGTCAACAAAAGGACCATTAATACATAAAAATTAATATATAAAACAAAGATTACATAAATTAAAAATTGAAAAGTACATGACAATAATTTAAAATAATACCTCTACTCTGTCCCGCACATGTACCATGTTACAGTGATACACGTACTGGCAGTCAAACCGCTATTTAAAGGCTGGGTTTCAAAACGGGCCTATTAGATTTCGACGACTGTAGATTGATTAAAAGACAGCAAACAAAACGAAATTATTACAAATTCCTCTGAAAAATGTTCTTGCACAGGTATTTCTCATTTGTTTGCGAAAACAGAGTGGATTTGCAAGGAGATTGACTAAGCCGGGAGCTTTTGTTATGAAATGGAATATTTTCTTGACCTGATTGCATTTGTTTTTATGCGCATGATAATCAGTCAGATGTTTACGCCACAGTTGTCTGTCTGCCAGAGTTAACCCTTCCTTCAGACGAATGGATAGGGTTTTGTGTTACGACTATCATTATGAAATGGGAAGGTTGGAACTGGTTGAGGAAAATACACGGGTGACGGAAAGGACAGGTTTTTCTTCGATAATCGAAAAACTTTTGCCACTTGACAAGTAATATAAAACTACTTTTTCTCAAACGTCGTGAAACATGTTTGCTACTTTGTTTTACTTTAAGGATACTAAGTCAACCACTGAAGTCTGCTTATACATTTTAGCAAAAGTGAAAGTCCAATTATCAAGTGATAATATTTTGAACTTACAATTTTACCAAAATTGATTGGTATGACAAATATTATATTATATCTTCCTACACTAAATTTAAGGCACAAATTTATGTTACTAATCTAAAAAAGATACAGTTTCCCAAAGGTGAGAGTAACGCAGAGTTTCTTCGACATTAGCGAAGTTTTCCGTGCTTTGAACTCGCGTTCTACCAGCTGACGATGCCAAATCATTATATGCATACAACATAACTGTAAATAGGCATAATTACTTGAATAAATTATGAGAATAAGGAGCACAAATAACAGGAGTTTAGTCATGTAATATCCATTGTTCGTCGGGCTATTACGTGCGTAGATGAGCCACGTCACGCCTTTTGCAGATCCGAACTCAGGAGACGCTCACCCCCGTAAAGTAGTCGGACGACTTGACCAAACTTGCAGGACTTTGGAGGTAACAAACAAAGAACCGATGGGGAACATCCATATTTAGCAATAATCGTGCGGATGTTAATGATGATGAAAATGACACCACTGTACGGATTACACCAGTCAGATTTCACAATCATAAACAGCCACGAGACGTCCACTGCTAACGATAAGTATCTTCAATAGATTTTCAAAGCGGTCACAAGTGCCATACATCCGCCAGATTCCGGTGCCCCACCGGCTCGTCCGATTCATTATCAGAATGAATCCCAATATAAATGTTACATCTTTGAAAAAAAAGTATGCCTCGAAATAGTTAAAAAGTTACATCTTTTTAACATACAAGGAAAAAACAACACAATTTTGTAGAATGAATATCTTTAATTTAACGAAGAATTATTACAATAATCGTACTATTTACCAAATGTTTAGATATACTTTAAATAGTGTCTTTTTACCTACATGTGTTTATACTTCATAAAATGCAATTTGTAACGTAATTATTGTTAACTTTTTTTGTATTATTGGTCTACCGACATTAATGGTATTTTCTGTATCAAAGTGATTTTCTATGGGATATCATAATGAATTACTAATTTAATGCAAAAAAACAAAATGAGTCTCAGTCATTTACTTTTTTGTTACGTTGTCGTTTATTTAATTTTTGGTAACGTTTATTTCTACCTTCGCACAATTCCTGACAGAATCCGCTATTAATTAACACGGATAAAACTAGTTTAATTCTGATGGGTTTTTGATCTGACGTCTCCAATTTATTGCGAAATTCAGCAAGAACGTGATAGTGTTAAGTAGAACTACTTTTTCGTAACAGTAAATATTATAGTAATTTATGAAACGGTTAAGTCTTTATTTATTCATCTTTTCGTTATACGTGTGGTACGAACATGTGATAAGCTTACATATTTTCAAACTATTGACTTTTTAGTGCCTCGTTTTGTCAAATATACTAATACAATTTCGTAACGTAAAGAGAAAGTAAAACATAAAGCTGAATGTATATATATAGTTACAACCTGACTAAGCATTAGCCGTCACAATATTTTGTCATTGTATAACAAGCCCTATGTTTATTATTTAGTTCATAATGGTATCAAAGTATTTGCAAACTAAGTGTTGCCCAGCTGGATACATTTTAGAAACTTAAAACTTAGTAACTTAAGTTACTACCTTTTCGTTACGTAACATCTTTCGTGCATTTATTTTGAGAAATAGTCATCAGTTCTCCCCTCTATATTTTGCCCGCTGTTAGCTGCCGTTCCGATCACGTAGCAGAAGACCGAATGTAACTATCAGAGTGCTGGTTGGTTTTATAATTCTTGAGGTTGAGCTGATTATGTTTTTGAAGACTCTGGATATAATTTAATGCTTGAAATAAATTATATTTGAAGTATGAATGCACGCTGAAAAAGCTTGAGTAATTTTGAGGCACATAGGAGAGACTACGTTTCGCAACCATAAGGCATGGTATAACCGCTTATTAATTTAAATGATTTATTTAGGAGTTGAACTTATAAATTATAGCATCAGGTCCCTTAATTCGCCCTTCAAGTTCAAGGCGACCGTTGCCACGTGTTACGTGTAATATTACTTCATCTCAACACAATTGCTCTCAGAAGGACGTCCTACGACGTGACTTTGTGGCTTTTGGAATGAGTTACGACTTCAAAGCACCATTTTTGAAATGGCATCTCTCTCTCTTAGTAGGTCTTAAATATAATGTATTTTTTTAAACAAATTTTACATACTTAGATCAATATAAAGAAATAATAGATATATGGGACAAATTCACACTAAGATCACCTGACCCCAATTAAAGCAGAGCTTGTACTATGTGCGTCAGAGACTGATAAACATACCTAAATATTTCCAAATAAATAGATAAATAGATAATAACACCCAGACACATAACAAACACAAATGTTCGTCACATCAATGTTTGTCGTGGGTGGGGATCGAACCCAAGACCTACGGCGCTAAAGGCAGAATCGCTGCCATTGCGCCAACAGGACAGTCAGATAAAAGATCAAGATTTTTTTAAATATTCTTAATCTTATTTTTAATAAAGTTCCAAATCAGTTTCCGAAACTGAGATGACTTTACAATATGCCTGAGACTCGTCCAAGTTGTTAGAGGCAAAAACCCAACAAGGACACAACTGTTTTTGATTAACCTATTTTAGTATCTAGTAGTTAGCGTATGTACTAAGCATTAAGATTTTCCTTCCATAAATACACTTTTCCGAAACTTGACTTGGAAAGTTTGTCCAAACGCAGCTAATTAAAAACGGTCTTTCAACCTTCACAAGGTATGAAATGTACCAAAGATATTTAAAGGTTTAAGATTGAAGCACGGCTGCTAGGTGACACTGATTGATGAGCGAAGTACCTGACTCAGCGGAGAAGTGCGAGCGAAGCGCTTCTGTCCTCGCGTGTCAGCCGCAAGAAAATGGTCGTGAAGCCTGGATAATACACCCTATTTTACGTATATAACGTGTTAAATGGGCGATTACATTTAGAGACATATCCATTTATAATATCCACTATGAATAAGTAAGTTAAACAAAATAAGTGCTGATAACAAATTACATTCCCATTCAATCCTGCAGAAGGTGTAATGCATGCATTTCCCTAAATAAATAGCATTCAGCATAGCATACCATTTTTACCAGTACTAACAAAACAAATATACAGTCATTTATTAAATGACAGGTCTGATAGGACACTCGTATGTTCATAACGGTCAATAAATGATCCTAAATTCATGATTGATTTCATAGAAATGACGACTACATTATTTTGCAATAGGAAACCAGGAGTGCTTCCAGTTTCAAAATAATAGAGTCGTAAATGAAGAGTATCTATAACATCTGTCTAATATTACCCCTATTAGACATTATCGAGAATTCCCAATTTTATTGGACACTCGTCGTACTAACGGCTGTTATCTCCGAACCGTTACCAGAGTTCGTAAAAATTCCGCACCTGCTGTGAGGATGCCGGGTGATAGCGGACGGCTATTCCGGCTATATGAGGCGGAAGACCATTCGCTGCGAAGTCATTAAATTCAATCGTCACCTTTAACATGAAAATATTAAAGACATCATAATCTTGCTGTTATTTAAAGTTAACAACACGAACAACTTAATAGCTGTTCGAAAAATAGGTCAACTTAAAACTGAATTATATTTTTAAAAATTACTTAATAATATGTGTTAGTATATTTGACATTATGTTGTTTTATCCCCAAAATATCGTTCTAAAATCTGACATGGGGAAATACTTTTATCATTATAAAAAACAAATTCTTAGAACCCGGCGGGCGTTGATGAGTTCTGAGTTCATCAACAAAGTACTTTTAGAAGAACAAACCGGATTTAGAACCAGGTGGGGACTAAATCTATTTTGGAAAACCTATACGACTTTTTGTTCATATTCATTCAACACGTCTGTTTGACTAATTCATTTGTTTGTTACGTCTAGTGCATATATTACGAGACTGACTAACTTATTTACTAAATAAGTAATTACCGGGTACGCTTTACATCAAGATCATTGACCCTAAACTAAGCAAAGCTTGTTCTATAGGTGTCAGAGACTAATAAACATGCTTAAATTTTTCTACATACATACTTTTTAGGTAAATATGTGCCAGAGTTTAGGCGTTACGTAACACAACAGCGCTGCTTAAGATAATTTTAATAACTTCTTCTTGCAAAGTAACGCAGTCTCTATTGTCAAATATAGACTTGAAGCGTATTGAATTATAAAGGAAGTATATAAGGATTTGTGTGTGTGTGTGTGTGTATAATGATTAATTGTGAAGGACTTACGAATATGTGTACTACGTTATAAAGAGAAAAACACCTGAAATCGATTATCGCTAACTTTCCTCGCTGAAAATACATGTACTCGTTTAAGTTTTCAAACTAAACAAGAGTGCAAACGCAAAGTTGAATCGTCTAAAGAAAGCAAGTACTTTACGACAACACTTCACGGAGTTAGAACCCTAATCTACAAAGACCCGCCGCAAGCGATTCTCAGCGGAAATCCCAGACGTTCCGCACTACAATGGTTATATGCACGTTTGCGTTATATTTATTTTGTTGGTAAAAGGAATTACTTGAAACTGCCGTGTTGAAATGCCAACGCTCGAAGTTTTCACATAATGAAGCGTGAAATTGACGAAATCACATGTGTGAGACAGAAAATCAACGAACACAATAATGGGCCTTAAGGTTTTTCGGGTCAAAGTTTGATATACCCACACGTGCATCTTATCATGTTCTCTTATTTTATTGCTTATCTGAGTTTCTGTTCTATTTCTATTTGTATTTGCTCGAAACTTTGCGAAAGGCATGTGAATTCGTCAATTTCAGGCTTTAATATGTGTAAACTTCGATCGTTGGCATTCCAACACGCCAGTTTCAAGTTATTCCTTTCACAAACAAAATAAATGAAACGCAAACGTGCATATAACCATTGTAGTGCGGAACGTCTGGGATTTCCGCTTAGAATCGCTTGCGGCGGGTCTTTGTAGATTAGGGTTCTAACTCCGTGAAGTGTGGTCGTAAAGTATTTGCTTTCTTTAGACGATTAAACTTTGCGTTTGCACTCTTGTTTAGCACTTGGATTCCAAACTTATACAGGAAGATGTATTTTCAGCGACGAAAGTTAGCGATTATCGATTACAGGTGTTTTTTTCTTTATAACCTAGTACACATACTCGTAAGTCCTTCACAATTAATCATTAAAAATAACATCCTTATATACTTCCGATAACATTTAATAAGCTTCAAGTCTATATTTGACAAAAGAGACTGCGTTACTTTGCAAGAAGAAGTTATTAAAATTATCTGTATCTGCTTCATTATATTCGCTGCCGTTTGTGTTACGTAACGCCTAAACTCTGGCACATATTTACCTAAAAAGTATGTATGTAGAAATATTTAAGCATGTTTATCAGCTCTGCTTAGTTCAGGGTCAATGATCTTGGTGTAAAGCGTCCCAGATATATGCATTTATTTAGTAAATAAGTTAGTCTGTCTCGTAATATATGCACTAGACGTAACAAACGAATGAATAAGTCAAACAGACGTGTTGAATATGAACAAAAAATCCGGTTTGTTCTTCTAAAAGTACTTTGATGATGAACTCATCAACGCCCGCCGGGTTCTAAGAATTTGTTTTTGATACATAAAAATATTTCCCCATGTCAGATTTTAGAACGAAATTTTGGGGATAAAAAACAACATAATGTCAAACCTACTTCTAATATACTAACACATATTATTATGCAGTTATTTTAAATATAATTCAGTTTTAATTTGGCCTTTTTTCCATCAGCTATTAAGTATTAAGAATGCGGGCCTTGAGTCAGAGTGCTAAGAAATTAACCATTTCTGACTTGCACCAATCGTCTTTTATCGTAATTTAGATATCATTGTTTGCTGCTTCTGCATCTACAGGAATCCTGTTATATTTACCAGGTCATTGCCTTCCAATGGTCCTTAATCTTATAATATTTCTGTCCCTACATATTTATCAAGATTGCATAAAAATACTTACATACTTCGTTTTGTATAAAGCTGTAACTACCATGAGACTAACGATAAATATTATGTTTATGATTACGAAAAGTTATTGGCAAATGTGTGCAGGGATCATTTTGTATGGGAAAATGTTTTTTCTTTCATTTTATTTTTAATAGTTATTCTGCTATCCTGTACTAGGCCTCTGTCGCTCCATATACTTGCGCGCGATAATTACCTACCTGCCGCTGGGTCTGGTTGTCAACAGCCACGTAGAGCGTTTGTACGTGAACCTTGCGGTTAACCTTGTAAGTACAGACTACTGACATCTGTACCGAAAGAGGTAGCCCTGGCAATAATATTGCCTGTCACGAAAGCACGCATTTACAAAATGACAAAATTTACCATTTTCGCGTAAAAGAGTTGTATTGGGATGACACATGACATGACATGACAATGTCAAATCCCAATACATTTTTTTACGCGAACGATAATGTATATTTAAAGTGGCAACTCGTGGTAGAGGTACTGGTTTCATAAAAAACACGTTGATATTCATTTGGTGGCTACAATCCAATAAGGAGGACCATCAAGTCGACATCCTTTCCAACTTTTCTGCTTCAATATGTCGTTAAATAGGTATATAACCTTTTTTAGGAAATTTGATGTAGATTACTTGATGGAAAAAGCTTTTTTTGCTATGAGCCACCGTTTACGAGTTGTTTAAGAAAAACTTAAAAATACCCTTCACCCTCTTACTCGTTAGCTCCACCCCCATCCATCAGTACTTAGAGTATGTTGCTTCAGACACCATTCCCAACATTTGTGCCAAAATTCGCCTTTACACGAATTATTTCCCCTATTTGGCAGTTTTTCGTCTTCGTTGCTTGGGCTATTATACGAAGTACGAGTATACTCTTATTATGTCTGTATGTCTGTCATTTCAACAATTATTTGAATCAAATTTCTAGAGATTTTCCAATAAAATAGCTAGTTGACTTACTCGTTTCAGATTATGTTGGTAAGTATATCGGTACCTAAACACAATCTGAAAAGTTTTTTGGATAATGTCCAACATCAGGGAAAAGTATTGCCAACATTAGTGTCGTGTGATGATTTGTTGCACGTGAAGCGGCCTGTTTGGTGCGGATGGCTGGCTCTTATGATTTACTTATTTTGTGAGGGTTTTGTTTGTAGAGATGAATTCTTATTTTTTTCCTGCTAACTTGAAATGATAGGTGCTATTCCTATTGGTTCATGCACGAGTCATCTGGACTTCACAACTTCACATGCTGTGGCATGGTAGGTGTAGACATACCACGACACAGCTCGTTCAGCCAAAAAGGCGATTTACGAACGCTTAACTGCTTTGCGACAGTCGACGTGTGTAAACCATGACCTGCTGTTCCAAGCTAACTGGCCATCTTATGCTTCAATTACCAGACATAAAAAAGTTGTTTACAGAATATCAATAGGTACGTTTAAACTTTAATGACTAACTCTCTTACATTCATAATACATTTTAATGATGTACTTATTAAACATTCTGGAATCGTCATCATCAGGAATCTAGACTACCTTTTTTTATTATTATCGTGGGGAAATCCTCATGGATACCTCGCCGCCCGGGGGAACGACGAGGTTATGTCGATCTTCTACCGACTAAAACCTCACGGTACTTGACCTCAACACTTTCAGCGGCGAGGCGGGGTCCCTAAGAAGTTTCGCAACGCCCCGCCGCCAGTGCTTCCCCGTATTGGGGCCCCTCCAGCCGACCCCGCAATAAAGGGGGGAGGCCACGGAAGCACCTGGAGCACACAGGTACTTCCGCCGTCGCGGTGAAAGTCGTGCATTGCTGGCAAAAGCGCCCCCTTACTCAAGCCCGCTGGCTCCCACTGTACGCGGACCCTACTAGGTCCGCAACCACGATCCACCTAAAAGCTGGATCCGCTGCTGCATCTGGCGGTGCGGCCTCGCCGAGCCGCAATGCACAGGGGGCCCAGCCGCGGATCCCCCTGTGCGTGTCTCTAAACGGTTGTGCACCGCGGCCCCCACCTCGCGCCCTTAGGCGCCCCTTTGGGCGGGCAGTGGTTCATGAGGAGGAGTCTAGGCTAACTTGTACAACCTTAATTTGCCGGGAGTAGTCATGTAATAAAGGATAAAGTGATTTCGGTTTTTACATTTTTATCGTCCTGTATTTCGACTTTTTGTATTACTCTTTAAATACAGATTCAAAATTAAAATTTGTAATCGTAATTTATCAGATATATTTTAATAAATTTACCTTTGAACATTTATTCAGTTCCAATACCTGTACGTCTACCACGAGTTGCCACTTAAAATTTAATTTATCGTCCGCGAAAAAAATGATTTGGGATTTGACATGACGTGACATGACAATGTCAAATCTCAATACAATTTATGAACGATAACGTAAATTTAAAGTGACAACTCGTGGTAAACGTACTGTACACTGTTTTCAACGTGCTTGATCAGGTTTAACGTATGTTAAATCTTTAACGTCATTTTCATAATGACAATCACGTCATTCCACCGGAAAGGCACATGATGTTATTAAGATCTTTATTCATGAGTTCGGAAAAGCTGAGTAAATCGGGTCGACGTGGTATTTGTATAATCTGATGTGTGCCACAAGGTTGGTATACATTCCGTGGAAATGAGTATTCGGTGTGAAAAAGATTAACAAAATTGGCTGGGATTAATCCAGGGAGGATTAACCTGAGTAAGCAGAAAATTCAGTTTCCTCTATGGTACGTGCAAAATCCATTCCATTGGTGTCTACGTGGGGTAATTATGCTTTCAACATTGATAAATTTGATAAATAAATTTTATCTTTTGCACTCGTTTCCAATATCGTTTAGAAGCTTTTTATTAACATAAGTAAGTAAACCTTTCTGAACTATGCCTAGACAGAAAAGCAAAGATAGACTACTTTGATTGATCACTTTGGAATGTTTTTCTGAAATTTGAAGTTAAATCGTACGCAAGGATATCATAGATGTGTTGTAGTAAATGTACCTACGTAAGCTCTTAATTATAAGGAAAAACAATGTCCAAACATAGAATGGAATTCTCATTTACTCATGTGCAAAGTTGTAGTTAATTAACATGCCACTGTAAAGACCTCCGTCAGGCAAGAATTTACCAGTATTTATTTGTTCGGCCAGCAGGGGTCGATCCTGGGTACTCGCTGAGACCTCCAGCGGAGTCCAGACATAATTCACCTCACTAACGTAATTTTATATTAACACATATACAAGAAACTGACTATTCGAGGAAGAGTTAGGAGTAGACCACTTACAATACAATATGATCTTACTGTTCTCATTTTACTTATTATTATTACTTTTTACTGTAAATTGCCTTACGCCTCCGTGTCCGAGCGGTAACAGAGCTCGGCCCGAAATCCGGCAGTCGCGGGTTTTAAACCTAGGTTGGGCAAAGTGTGTTTTTTCGGATTTCTCAAAACATAGCTCGGGATTATGATCATCAAACCGCATTTGACAAACGTGGTGATTAAACTCATGCCCATCCATTGTAGCGATGACTTGATTTCAATGATGGAGGCCTTTGCCCATTAGTGGGATATAACACAGGCTACTTACATCACTTTTTGGTCTTCATTATCATCTTCTTTTGCTACTGATTAAATTTTGGCCTGACCATTAATCTTATACGTATATCAGATCAGCGGGTTGCGTATTTTATCAGGTTGTCAAAGTGCCTTCATTTTGGATTTTTTCTGCCATAACGCTCGTCTGCCAATTCAACTGACCTTTTTGCTAACTTTATTTCACCAACGAATATTCTAATTTCTGATTCGGTCACGTAGCGGAATACTGAACGATATTAAGGCGATTCCATGAAACGATGAAAAAGCAATTGACTTGGTAATTGTAAACCTCCTTTCTCAATTTAGATATTTATTGAAAAGTTACCTAAGCTTTGCGTTAAGTAAACCACCGTAAAACTACCTAAAACGCTCTTGGCAGAGTGATCGTGGTCACGTTGAGGCTTCCCATTTGATTAGTGTTAGAGGCGAACACAGCTTTCTTCACGATCTTCCGCCATTTCTTTCTGTTTGCAGACTGTCTGGCGCAGTCTGCAAACTGCGGGTCTCATTTTGTAAAGTAATTCCTGCAAAAGGTCCGCGTTACTCGAAAATAAGGTGGTTTCCTGCGCGTATCGCAAGTTTGAAATCTTGTATCCACCAATTACAACATCATCGGTCCAGTCTTCGAGAGTGATTCGCATTATGAGCTCGGTGTAGATGTTAAAGAGCAAAGGTGAAATTATGCATCCTTGTCGCACCCCCACTTGAGTGGAAATTATCTGAGAAGATGTCTTATGTCCGCACTGATTCTGTTCCCTCTTCGTATAGTCTCCTGAGCAGGTGTGCGAGGTTTTGTGGCGTGATTTCCACAGCGTTGGCCATTTCACCAAATCGAACGCTTTAGAGAAGTCAACGAAGCATATAAATGTTGGCTTGTTGAATTCTCGAGACTTTTCGATGATTTGATGATGATGAAATGAGAATTTGCTCACGGGTTCCCTTGACTTTGACAAATCCGGCTTGTTCTGGCGCAATTTCTCTGGACAATTATGCTATTGCTTGTTCATTAATTGATTTTGATTGAAATCATTTAAATTCTCCCAAAGATGGGCAACACAATCAATGCCACACCACGAACCGGGTTTTTAAACAATCGATTTCGTATTGTGATTTTTATTCGGCAGTGAATTAATTAACTTGGTTGCTTAATTTCACTGGGTGATCACTAGCGCGTACTTTCCCTCGAGCTATGAAATGATCCGAGAAATCCACAAAATGCCTAACCCAGAAATAGAACTCTTGTATATCTGACCAAATGGACCTACAACCTATCAACGTAAAGTAACTATTTTTCCTCCAACAATGACGATTATGTCGTAATCACACCGCAAGTAGCTTTGTAAATCACATACATTCTCGTATCAACTCATTTATAACATGTCACAACAGCACAACGTCTATCCGCCCTGTGTTGTTGACAGGAGACCTTTATCGACTAGGGAGGACAGAAATAATCACGTAGGAAAAAATACCAACATTGCGAGGGATCCACCGCCTGTTAACATGTAATCGAATTCTTAATTGTCCCCGATGAAGCGTGTCGATTTACCATGTTACCCAAACTAACGACATTTATCACCGGGGTAACAACTTTACGGGAGCAACCTGGGTAGGGGTGGCTAACATTATACATATAGCATACAAGTTAAAACTGACTGACCTATCAACGTACACGGTTAAAGTTGTAAGATAAAATTATATAAATACATTTTACTTAAAAGGTATTCTTTAAAATTTCATCTCAGGGTATTTATGAGTAAAACGGCTGTATGCTTGTATTCATAAAACTTTATTTTAAAGTTGATTTGTGATAAAGGTCATTGTGCACTTTACCGGCACCGCTACGGCACGGCACTTGCCATTCAAATTTGAGCATTGAATCGTGTGAAGTATAAACATTTTACGATGTCAATGAAAATGAATGCGTCACGGAAATGAAGATGTTGCGGTGGGTGTGGGGAGTCTCACGCAAAGATCGCGTGCGGAACACCCACATCCGCGGTAGCCTTCATGTTCGTGACATCGCAGACAAGCTGTAGGAGTGCCGCCTTCGTTGGTATGGTCATGTTTCACGAAGATCAGCAAACTACGTGGGTAACAAATGTCTGGCCATGCCGCCTCCGCCGAAGGGTACCGGCAGGAGAGGTCGACCCAAGAAGCGGAGGCTCGACGTCATCAACGATGACATGCCACGCGCCGGCCGCGAGGTGCAAGCTAGCATACCGGGCATATTCCATTCTCTCTGAGTCCGGGCATCGGCCGGCACGCGGGAAGCACGCGGTCGGCGCGTCGAGGTGTATGGTAGTGTCAAGCGCGCTGAACGCCTGCCGTCGGCTTTTTCGTTATGCCATTGTAAAATATAGTACACACAATTCAATGCTATACGAACAATAAAATTTCTGCCAGCATTAGCACATAATATAGTAAAGGGGCCTTGAGGAGTCACATTATGAGTATACAGCTGCCTTCCTGCAAATAATTTTGATTCACTGAAACTATTTCTTATATCTCCCCCTTGAAGTTAAAATTAAATTTCATGTAAAAGTCGGTTGGCGCTGATTCGATGGCGGATTGAAGCAGAAAACACCTTCCTTAAGCAAAAGTTAATTTCGACTAAACCGGAGTATTCACAGAGGACTCGACCTGATAATTTGCCGCGACTGGCTGGCGCCACTGGCGTTTGAGAAAACCAACGACACCTCTATCTAACAACTCCGCAAAATCGTAGGGATCCGATGTCGTGGAGAAACTACGAGTACCATTAAAAGCTAAATCTACTTCTGCGTAATGTCTGTACTTGACTACTAGGGTAGATTTTACAGGAATCAAAAATTGTAATAACTCATGCTAGAATTTCTTATTAGTACTTAACGTCTATTGAAAAACAAATATTAGGTCTTATGGACCAGGTTACAAATAAATTAATTCTTAATTGCACACCAAAAGCATCATGATGGTAATTAATGATTAAGGCAACCATATTAGTAACGATTTTTTTCCTGAGTCGAAGAAAATTGCACAAATGCGTTCGTAAGAAAACCAAAACATACAATAAATTTACTAATTCATTAACAATGAAATATGAATTACTACACATTGCAAACGATGCTAAAGATATAATTTTATGTAGTTTGCAAAATCGAATTTGGACCTGATATACTCGTAAACACATAATATATAAATTAGATTGTACATCGCGAACATGTACAAGTCAACTGCAAACGGTTACTCGATTCGTCCGATCTCGATAAATTCTCCTCGATGACAAAAATAAAACACCACGAGTCCATTCATCAACGTAGGCACGTAGTGTAGGGATCAAAGGTGGATGTATTGAAATAATTGGAATTTTAAAGGTTGCACAATTTATGCACAGGGCGATATTTCTCAATCTAAATGGATTGAGCACAAAAAAAATATTATTTATCTTAGGAACTTTGAATATGACACGTTTCTTAGACGTAATATTGTTGGTGAGTAAAGTTTCATTTCGGTTGGGTAAAATCTCAATAAGCACATGGTGACACACACAAAATTTGTGATATTTTTTTCTTGATATTGGACAATATCAAAAGCTCCACCACTTCGCACTTTTTCGGATTTTCCGTATCCCATTCCAACAGATATACAATTACGATTTTCTGTACTTCTGAACTTGTAGTGCAATACTTAAACATACCCGAAGCTTGCAGCGCATCACAGATTAAAGATATACAATTACGATTTTCTGTACTTCTGAACTTGTAGTGCAATACTTAAACATACCCGAAGCTTGCAGCGCATCACAGATTAAAGCTATACAATTACGATTTTCTGTACTTCTGAACTTGTAGTGCAATACTTAAACATACCCGAAGCTTGCAGCGCATCACAGATTAAAGATATACAATTACGATTTTCTGTACTTCTGAACTTGTAGTGCAATACTTAAACATACCCGAAGCTTGCAGCGCATCACAGATTAAAGCTATACAATTACGATTTTCTGTACTTCTGAACTTGTAGTGCAATACTTAAACATACCCGAAGCTTGCAGCGCATCACAGATTAAAGATATACAATTACGATTTTCTGTACTTCTGAACTTGTAGTTCAATACTTAAACATACCCGAAGCTTGCAGCGCATCACAGATTAAAGATATACAATTACGATTTTCTGTACTTCTGAACTTGTAGTGCAATACTTAAACATACCCGAAGCTTGCAGCGCATCACAGATTAAAGCTATACAATTACGATTTTCTGTACTTCTGAACTTGTAGTGCAATACTTAAACATACCCGAAGCTTGCAGCGCATCACAGATTAAATTTTATGAGGTGGGTAACGAGTGGTTAAAATCACTGCACAGTACAGTTCAATCTTATAGTGACAGCGGTGATATTACATCCTCTCCGAATGAGGTAACATTTAAAAAATTCAATTTGATCTCCGATTCAGTGTGAATTACATCGATTTCTGCTGTATTGATTAAAAGCTGACAAAATGCAATATGGCGGCACCGTTAGGTTTTTTTTTCGAGCTAAGGGTTGCTCTGTCGTGCTGGTGTAAGTATAAAAATATAATTGTACACTTTTAAAGACATAATGTCTACTAAAACCTTTAAAAAAGCTTTTCAAGATATATCCTATAATACACAAAGATTTGTAGAATACAGAAATAACATCTGTAAATCATAATTTATTCAGAGCAGGTAGTAACGGGATTGGCGCTCGTAAAATAGGGCAATCCGGAATTTAGGATTAGGAATTAGATCCGAGAAATAATAAAGCTTACCTCTGAGACGAGTTGACCTAATTTGTGAATTTACAATTATACGCTTTAATTAAATACGTAGACAGCTTGAATTATTTAAAGTGCTAGTCACTTAGTTAGGTAACTATTTTACTTATTTTATTTGTAAAAAAGAAAAAATTATCAGGACTGCTTTAGCACAACATATAACGCCTACTTAGCTTTGTGTCATATAAATAAATAAAAAATAAATATGCGCCAGACAACACACCTCTTGTCATGGTCTCGAATTAGGGATAAATAGCCCTGTGTTACGAGGTGCCAGGCAAGGAATTAAGCCAGGGGCGTCTCCCAGCACACCCAGATCCAAGCTAATTTAGAAAAGATCGTTTTCTGAATTATGTTTAATTATGATATTTACTATCATAGTATTATTTTATGTAAGTTTATTTTTTGGTATATTTTTGCTATATATATATATTTTTTTTGTATTTGACTTCTCATATCTACTTTAGTCTATATCAATTCAGATATTTTTTTACTTTTTTACTTTTTACTTTTTGAATTGACCTGACCGGTGATCGAAACCGGGACACTACGGAATTAAAGGCGAGAAATCGTGCTACAGCGAACTACGCCAATCGTGTCTTCGAAATATCAAAAATATGGAAAAAAATATTTCAAGTATTCTTCTTATAACCCATAAGGTCACAGCACATAATGCTGTGTTATTTTTTCACTTTTTACTTTTTGAATTGACCTGACCGGGGATCGAACCCGGGACACTACGGAATTAAAGGCGAAAAATCGTGCTACACCGAACTACGCCAATCGTGTCTTCGGAATATCAAAAATATGGAAAAAAATATTTCAAGTATTCTTCTTGTAACCCATAAGGTCACAGCACATAATGCTGTGACCTTATGGGTCTCAGCATTATGTGCTGTCGTCTGCTTTTTCATATTGACATTGCAAAATGTACTATAGTCCACACAATTCATTATTCTAATTTGAATGGCAAGTTAATTGCCGGGTCGCAGCGGTGCCGTGAAAATATGATGTGACCTGTTAGCGCTTACTTTGTTGACCTACCGAACATATAACAAATGAAAATTTTGAAGCACCCGTAAGTCATAGTTTATTTTCAGTTACTTGCTAGCATTATAAATCAAGCATACTAAAGACAAAAAAATACTAACTAACTCTTTGGTCATGCTTTTTATCTATCACGAACTCGACAAAGCTTTACTTAGGATGACCTCCTCAGTTTGCTATCTGATACTCTACTTCAATGACTGCGGAACGGGATTAGGGTTCAGTGTTAAGGTAAGCGAACGTTTAGAGAGATTTAAAAAACCTTCCCCTATCCCATGTTCTGTTTGTCATACAACCTATTGTTCTTTCCATTGTGTTTATTGTCTTTGCAGTATTATTATAACGAAACAATAAACAGTTATTTCCTACGCTTGCTACGAATTTTCATAGACAACGGCATATTTTTAACCGACTTCTCAATTCGACTGTATGTTTTTTTTTCATGCAAATAAAAAGTTTTTGCTCGAGTTGTCAGAATCATTTTGCCATAAAGATATTTTGACTTAATCCTCGCAGTTACAAATACAGCCTTATACGTCCCACTGCTGGGCACAGGCCTCACCTTCACTATGAAGTGGTACGAGCCATACTCCAACACGCGGGCTCAGTGCGGATTGTTGGAGAGGTGAATGTAAGGCCAGTGATAAACCTTACCGTCAGATGTTATCAAGCCGCCTTTTTAGGTCTCTGACTAGGCTTTACGACTGATATCTTGCGACGTCATCCAGGACCAACTGTTTAACGTGCCTCCCGAAGCACGGAGCAGTTACGATTTAGTCAACTCCGTGGCTTGAGTCAAAAGTTTATTCGTCTGACCTCTGAACTTTATGGCTTTCATTTTACAAGTCACACTCAGATATACTGACATTTCACAACACAGCATCAGTTTGAAGGTTCCTAAACTTTAGTTGAAGCCAGAGAGTTTTGGGCGATGTTATGTAACATGTAGAGTCAAATGTTAAAGGTCTTCTGCGATCTACAGGGTGTCCCAAAAAGTAGTGATAAGCGAAAGCCCAGTGATAAAACAAACAACAAAAAACTTGCCTAATATGTCAACTATTTGCTAGCATAAGATCTTGAATTTTACACTACCGATACATTGAATGTGAGTGTAAGTATGATGTCGTTGAACTATTCCATTGAAATTGATGTAATAAATATTTGACATAATAGGCAAGTTTTTTAAAAACAATTGGATGAAAAAGTTTATGCAACTTTTTTTTAATATGGCCTTCAAAACTTTGGTTATTAACAGTATTTTCCACTTTCTCCAGTCTTATATATTTTTTCTAAATTATTGATCAGTAAAAATGTAAATGCTTTTAAATAAAATAGCCCTGGTATTCAGCTAACGATGAAAAAAAAATTAACATGTATGTCGATTATTTGCGCCATAGTGACCAAAAAAGTGACTCAACCCGGAAATTTTCGTATTTTCGTAAAAAAAACATGACTCGAAAACTACCAAAAATCGCGGAACATACACGGTGGTAGTTCGGGTAGCCCTAGTGATGCTCTATCATGGCTTCCGCTTATCACTACTTTTTGGGACACCTGTATAAACTTCATGACTCAAAACCTTTGTCTCTCACTAAGATCTTTTAGGAAAAGATAATTATACTGTCATGACACCCACAAGAACCTCAGCAGTATCCCCCTAAGATCCTAGGATTTATGCGATTTGGGCGGCCTTCGACCTGTTTTTCAGTCTACCAGGTGACTTAAACTTTAAAGTGAAGAACTTTATTCACAAGTTTTAATATCTACAGACAAATCTGAATTTTAATGTTTGTAAGCAGGTCCGATGAAAATGTACTAGACGTAAAGGCTTAAAATGTACCTTCTTATTTTGGTATAACATCGAGAAATGTTCTGAGCAATTGCTGTTACATCTTCTCGATGGAGATGGCAAGCAAGATATAAATATTCGCCGGCGCCTACCGCAACACGGTTCATTCAAATTATGTCTTACGGCGTCCTGCGCCCCATAACCTGACCCAACATAAGTCGCCTCGTCAAGCGCACCCCAGCCGCCTAGGGCTGGCACCACAGTAAGACCAGAGATTTGGAAAGTATAATCACTAACAAAAAATAAAAGTAAATGACTTCGTGGGGTGTGCCTACTATGAGTGTCAAAAAAGAGTGGTATTGTAGGTAGTGTCCCGTTTCTGGATCGCTGTGCCAACCGCCACCTTAAGGAGACTGAAAAACGTCGAATCGTGAACTGGATTCAGTGTTCACTCATATCGGCAACTTACGCGTTTTGCCCCCCTGTCTCTCTCTTCCGTGGTTTGCACTGATCATCTTTACAATCATGCTCTTCTACTTTTGATTTATTTATTCCGTCAAGATAAAAGATAAAGTTACTTCTATCTTTTTTAATGTTAAATTTTAAGCCAGGAACATAGTTATGATACCAAAAAATATACTTTTCTTATGCAAAATTACTTTAAGCATTTAATTTCCAACATAGATGACTCGCTATCAATCTAGGTTACGCAGACTTTTCACTTTAATTATGTAGTGTTAACCCTATCATCTCGGTCCGCAGCCGGCGCGAGCTCGAGCGCTCCTCATTTAAGCCGATAAGACACGCAGCCATCGGAGCCGAGAGTCATTGTCCCATACTTGGCACCATTTCACGACTGCGTACTCGGAAACCTACCGAAAGTACGCGTAAATAACTAAATAAAATCCTATATACCATATATGGCATGTACCTAGATCTGCCTGAGCAGTGGAAGCTGCGGTGAGCGCCTAGCATTTATTATTTACTCGCAGGTGCGAGTAAACGAAAAGGAAGGATAAAGTGTATTAAAGCATTAGGCATGTATGTTGTCTGTAAGAGATCATTTCTAGTGATAATGCCGGCTCTCATTGTCATTGAAGTGGTGCACCAGAACTGTTGAAAGATGATGTTGAAAGAGAGGGATGCGTCGTCGTGAATGTGAAATATACTGTCTCCTTGTCCAAAACGGTTCACTATAGTAGGCTATTGCTTGCATGCGTTGACTGCCATAAGTAAATTATTACGGGCAAGGAGCCTCTTATGATTATGGTCGAACTTTACTTACAGGTAAGTTCGTTTAACCATTCAATTATTTCAAGAATTATATTTCTGCCTAGAGCATAGAACCTAGTATTTTCGGAATTGTTCGGCAAAAGAGCTGATAGCGAAAAATAACATTATAAAATCTATCGTAAATCAGTACGAGATGAGGAGGGAATTGAAACGTCGCCGCGTCGGTCGGCGACGGTTCGGCGGCGGCGGCGCGGGCCTGAGCTCCGGGCGCGTGCGCGGGCGGGCGGGCGGCGGGGCGCGGCGCAGCCTCCCGGCTACTGCACTCCGCCGCCGCCCGCCGCCCGCATCGATCCCGCCCGGGCCCAGCCTCCGGCGAGCCGGGGCTCAACGCGCGCCACACGCGCGCCGCACGCGACCTCCGCGCGTTCCGCACGACGCGCGACCCTCCGACTGCCCCAAGGTCCTCATCCAACTCATCCCGCGCTCATAACAATTAACAGTGCAGGTTATAATCGTGATCGCTTACGTAACTTGAGATTTCGTGCGTACCTATTGACAGGTTGTGTGTGAGTGGCACCAGACTTCGACTGACGTTTACCGGTTGAATGGTACGCGGGTCAAAATTTATTCAAGTGAACATGTCAACGATTCATTATCACGAATTTATGTATGCTTTTCAATTTACAACAATATTTTTAAACCTACCGCAACCGCTGCTGCACTCATAGCCTTCAAAACGTACGCTGAAAGATCATAGTAATATCTCTTATTCAAGTAGCAACCATCACCTAGTATTCATAAGGTTCAAAAGAGATTGCAATGTGCCGCGTTTAAAATATAGGGCGGAATGGTGACAAACAAATTGGACCTCTAACCCTCATCCTTTAAAGAACAGATTCATCCACAATCATCTAGATTTTAGCCTACCGTTCGACTTTTTATCTCAAGCCAGAACAATGTGCATAATTTGACCTATCGTAAACTTTTTTATTTTAAACTTACTTTGTCATTGCCGTAGTTACATTGTAGATAAAATTTTGAAGAAAAAAGGTAAATAGCTCACTTAAACCGTAATTTACTAAGTTATTGTAGCTCTAGGTTAGTTCTCAAATCAATCTACTGTCATTCCACTTAAAAACCTGTAGAATCGTTACCACAATAGTCATCCCCGATAAAAGGGGTACGAGACAATACACAATTCCGTATCGAGCGTTCGCATAAAGGTAAACTAGTATTGATAATCAGCCCTATTGTTGCGGGTTGATGCCGAGAGCCGCTGCCCCACTGCGGGGAACGCGGGGCCATCATTTCTCTTGCAGATGTAGTTGCCCCGAAATGGGGCAACCCTGAATGTTACAATAAGTAGGTTAAAATTGTACTGCTATTTCACACTGATAGTTTTCCCTTGATATTGATTCCTTTTTTATTTTTTAACTAATAATAATATTAATAATAAATATTCTTTATTGCACATCAAAAAAATAACAATGAAGGTTTGTAAAATAAAAATATATATTCCTAAGTAATAGTAATAAAGAAAACAAAAATATAACGCGTAAGTAGCTTGAAAATTTTAAATGCACACGCAAAACAAAGGAGCCGTAAAAAAATTAAAAATATAAATAGAGCAATTTATATTTTATCCGAAAAAGTAGATCTTTATATATAATAAACGGGTATACTTCAAAAATAAGTCAACTTTTATAAATTCTTTTTCTTTTAGAAATGAAGTGAACACATATTTATTGCTCATAATTGTTTTGTTTTCAAAGACATCAAAATATGAAGAGTCTTAATTAATATTATTATCATAATTAGCAATTTACGACTTGAATTTACTTATACTCGTAGCTATACGTTTGTAAAAATTGTATTTAAAAATGAGATTCAAATATTATTAAGCAGACACATTTTTATGTGTCTGCTTTTGAAGTAACAAACCCATCTACTGTTATTATTATTCAACCCTTACAATGTCCATGGAAATACCAGCTGCAAAGAACTCGAGATATTAATTATTTCACTCAGTCGTTCATAATGATTTATCCCCATTGTTCCGTTCCACGGGGCGCCAAAATGTTATCGCGTGAAATATTTTTTTCTCGCTATAAATCAACGTATAACTTAACTTGGAACGACACCATTTTAATGCGTATTACGAAGATTAGAAAGTTGTATATTACCGTCTTGGAATGATTAATTACGTTTTGTGTTGAAATATTGGGAATTTTTGTCTTATCGTAACATTTACGTAGGTACTCTGGCTGCGTTTAAATTTCAAAGGGAGAATAAATTGAACAGCCCAGGTGCTCAATATATGTTCCGATTTTGCCTATTTAATAACTTGATTTTTGAATTGAGAATACCATATTCTCGTATCAGGAAAATATAAGACCGCTCGATATCTTCGAGTACTGAAATTCGATTTTTTCTAGGGTTCCATCTTTAGATTATGAAAACAAGCATTGTAAAATGACAAAAAAATCAAAGTAATAAATACTCGTAAAAGACAAATAAAGAATTAAAATTGAAGATATTCAGATACATTAAAAAAAATCTACATCCGATTTAAAGTCTTTGAAAGAAAATTATTAACAAATCACAAATCCATTTTCGGTAAGCAGGAGATAGTAACATAGCTTGACCTTTGCTTTTATCATCCTGGCACACGGGCCGTATTGCCATCTCTTAAAGCCAATTCAGTTTCCTAAACAGGGTAGCGAGCAAATATCTGGCCTTGCCTAGAGCATGCATTATTGACAGGTAACCGCAGACTGGATGAAAATGAATCGTATAAGGGAATCGCTCGCTACGCCCAGTTTAGGAAATTAATTTGATTGGCTAAAAGAGTTGGTCCTACGGCCCCATATCTCCCGCTTCATATTCTTTTTGTGCTTGCCCGCCGCTATAGATTTGATCGTGCGCCAGATTCGTTCTTTTTCACTCTGTTAGCACGATTCATCAATCACTTATGTGAATTATTTTTCATTCATCCTCCTCAGCATATCTTTTCCAAACCAGTCACTAGGTATGTTTATTTTACTGCACTTAACATATTAACTTTTCTTTCAACATTATGTTAACACTTTTTAACTTTATAACAATTATATCAGACATTCAACACACTAAAATCCTTCAAACAACCAATGTTTCTTCTAAGAAGACGATTCTAAACACGTTTCCTGTCAAAAAACATATTTACTTAATAATATAAAGCCCAATCCTGTGACAATTTTTGGCGCAGAACGCGTGAAACACTAGCTAAATATTTTGATAACTCGCAAATGACTTTGGCCAGACAAGAATGACTAGGTATTTTTAAAAAAAACGGTTATGATTTCGGCCAGCGGCTTCAGCACAAAATCACAGTGTTATTCCACCGGCACAACGTCCTCTAAGTTCATTTGTGGATTACAATTCATAAATTTGCGTTAGATTTAGCACAAACAAATTAAGAGAATTATCGTGCAGATTAGCGCGTTGATTAGCGCGGCTGCATTGTCGCCGCCAGCGCAGCGTGCGCGCGCGATTAACAAACCACCAACTAAACACATACATCAAGCCTCGGCACCTCATCACGAACTTATAAAACCACCTTACAACTTTGTCACTCACACAACGTTACTGTTATACACACAACATGTTCTAAGTATTCAGTTTTTTGCGGTTAGCATTCGTTTTTATAATGAGTAAAAGTCAATAAAGGACGGTTGACTATTTAAATATTAAGTCATTGGAAATAAGTCGTTCATAATCATCCATAATCTTTTTCGAGGTCCTTAGGCGCGGTCGCACGCGCCTGATATATGTCCTTACGTTTGTAACAGTGATGAAAGGCGGCGCGGCTCTCGCGTGAACACGTACGTTTCCGTCAAGTGTACCGCGTGCGAAAATGGCTTCCGAAAAGGAGAAAATGGCGGCTGCCGAAACTAAATCACCCTCCAACAAGAGCAACTGCACGTCGCCAGGGAAAAAAGGTAAACATATTTATATCTGTCATGTATGAATAATGAGACGCTTTAAGATGTTAAGGATAGCGCGGAATTGCCGATCGTTACCGCAAAAGTTCGTCGATGGTGCCCTTCGATTATATTCAGGTACAAAAAAGTATACTGGGCCACAAAATGTCTCTACTTAATCTTAATTTTCTCAACGCAAAAGTTGAATTACAAAGATAACTTTATTACTCCCTGCAAGCAATGCACCTAACTGTAAAACTGAGTGTAAATGGGAAATGGCGCTTCATGAGAGCTTCAATTCAGACATTTTCTAACTTGTTTCATCGCTAGTTGCTGCTTAATGCAGCATAACTGGTGGAATTAAGTAACTTGTGTTTATTCTAGACCAAAACCTTTTTAGTAGTGAGCTAGCAGCATACTACAATTTCACATATGTATTTTCGGTAAAATATAAAAAGATACATAAGTTTTTCAATCCCACTACTCACAGTGCAATTGTCAAACTTTTTAAAAAAGCTCAACGTCTATAAAAAAAGGATCGCATTTGTTTCGATATAGATTCCTTATCTTTCATTCAAGAAAAAGGCTTCATTCATTCTCCTGAATCTCGCTCACTGATAATCAGCTCAGCGGCTACAGTGACGCGACGCGACAGACGCTGCAAGCAAATTTGTCTGCAGATTAATTACGGCGGTAACATCGGCGGACAGCATAATCGGTAATGAAGCCGTTCACTTCTCATCGAACTTGAACTAACATGACCTACTGATGTGGATGATTTAAGGTTTGCTTCCATTGATATTGTCCAGTGGAACGTAGCCGCAACATTAGCGCATTTAGGATCAGCAACGGACAACAGCGATTTTAGACTAGAAATAGTTGTGAACTGTCCATAGGCTGGTGGTAAACTGAAATTGCTCATCATCACGAAACTTGCCTAAGCGATTATTTTCGGGAAGCAACCCGCTGCTGGAGTTCAGTCTTCCCAACTTGATTTTGATGACTAAGGTTCTATTCCTATAATCAGATCATTTTAACTTTTGATTATTAATGTAAATTTGTGAAATTTTAGACAATATGGTATTTTTTTCATCGTTTTCTGCAGAAAGTATTTAATCAATCTGTTCAATTGTTCTTATACAATAACCAAAAGCCGAACCATAAAATGAACAGTAGTAGAATTTGGGTGAAGATGAAAGTATTATTTTTTTAATTAAGTCAATAAGTATTGAAAAGAGTGGAACTCGAAACCTTTTTAAGTTGTATATTATGTATTAAATAATATGACTTATTTGTTGACGCGTATCACTCAACGATAAGAAATAACAATTTCTACGGAGAACAACTCCGTGGGTTTCTTGTTCGATCAGTATATCTGCGGGTAGTGTATCAAGATATATTAGTTGTAATCACTGCTAGTTAAATTGTCTACGGATTAATTGACACCGTAACGTTTGTCGACAGCATAATGGAATTCACGTCTCGTCGAACCAAGTGATCTAATGACTAGGCATAATAGATCTTAGACTCACGTGGGGCTACATGTTACACCGACTTAACAAGCCGGTTAAATTAGGAATGAAAGATGTAATGCAACTTTGCTTTCAATCAATTTGGTTAGATCTTGACATGGGCAATATTAGCAAAAAATTGTAAACAAATAAGCAAAAATTTGATAAGATATCAATACTTCTTTGATGTTTTAGTTGTTTTAAGTTAAGAGATCGTATCTCAGTGACCCTTTTCAGTGGGCCATACAATGTCGGATTAAACGAGGACTGGCTATGTGATGCGAACGAGCGGTATTGATTCGGCAATGCTACATGTGCGGCTGAGATATGAAGGATGGAGAATGATACCGCAGCCGTGAAGACATATGTACATACTACGCTGTTGCGATGAAGACTGAGTATGGTTACCTGACAGGGCAACTCCCCAACTTCGATTAGACGTTCACGACAGTTATTATTGCTATGACGTAAATTGAAATACTGTACGCCAATAGCCATTGGAGGACATTCGGGCTGCCTCAAAGTAAGTGACAAGCATTTGGATTAGAAAATTAGGGGGCGACCACAGGGCGAACACACATGAATTAATGCAAAAATACGGATGGTGTTTACTTATCTGTACTCCTCGTTATTTTACGAAGAGGAATGTTTCGATCGTTTGTTTCTTTTTTTGTATTGAATAGGCTCCGAAACTACTAGACCGACGTGAAAAACTAATTTACCATTAAAATTCTACAATACATCATCAACAACGCACTAAACAACGAACAACAAACTCAACAACGCAAAACATTTTTGAAATTGTTGAATGTTTGTTAAATAATCGTGCGAAGCCGGGGCTGGTCGCTAGTTATTCAGAATTAATACTTTCGTCTTCTCCTTAACTTGCACTTGACTCTTCTAAGTATTTGACCTATGAATTATGCAAAAAAGGCCGCGCGTAAAAACCTCTTTTAATTGTAGGTATGAATACATCAAGTACCCATCCAACAAAAACTTATACTATGAAAAACGTGCTCGTAATTTATTTTGCAGCTATTAATTGTGCCTCGTTATGAGCATTTTGCGCCAGGCTTGGCGTCAAAGCGGCTTTGTGCACCGCGGTTTATTTTAGCGAGGTATTAATTGTAAGATAAACGGGCATTTTCGATGCAATTTTGGAATTTGCGTTCAGTTTTATTTGGTTGTTGAAACGGTTCCTGCGATGCTGTCTGTCCGCTCCCGGTTTACTGTTTTCAAAGGTACGTTATATATATGATTATTATTTTTAAAAACGAATTTCTTTTCTGATTTATTTCATTTGATTTGATTGCATTATTTATTCGGGTTCATTTTAACCGAACTGTGTTACGAAATGTTTAGTACATTATTTATGCGTTTTTAACCCGGACCGTGCCACTAGTACAACCGGTTTTTGCATATAATTATCTTCAAATTGTGTTGTTCTAGATTGTAAACCTTTGATTATATTTACGGTAAACAGAAAAATATGAAAAAAGACAAACCCATCCTAGAAAAAAACTACGCAAATATTTTTGTTTCTTATCTATTTGTTTTATTATTTTGTAGGGCCCGACCTATGTCTTGTATCTAAAATGATAAGCTCAAGTTATTTAAATTTTGATTTCCTTAAAAAATATTCGTTGTAAATAGACCTTTAAAGACGATTGTATGATTGTAAAGAAAAATATCAGAACCGATTATTTATTTAACAAAGCAGGTGCAGTGTGCAGGTGCATTTATTATTGAGTGGCCAATTATTTATCATATTTAACACATCCGTCGGTTTAACTCCTACTTATATTAGAATCAAATTAATAAAGTTGTGACTTTTGACATTCATAAAGCTTCATTAAGTACATACTATGAATAAAGCAGACCTGATAAGTGATACTTGAAATGTTTGGGGATTTCAATAACCATTGTCCTTTTTAAGCGACATTTTTAAATTCTTCTACTCAGCATGTGTGACCAACCACACTCCCGATTTGCCATATAATTCAGAAAATTGACGTCACACGGTTTTAAGATGTCATAATTACAATCGATCGATTACGTCGAAACACAATACGTTGTAGCCAGTTAAATCGATATGTGTAGCCTTAACCCTCACAAGGTGAAGGAATGGCAACACGGAAATAAACTGTTAGTTAAGTTGCCTCGGTCAGGCTTCCCGCCTTGGTGTTGAAGCCAGTGAATCCGCTTATCGAGCAACGTGATTGCAGCTCGCCTGCATCACGGCAAATAAGATCTTATATGTTCAACATAAGACAGTTAGTTCACTAACACGATCTTGGGAATTTTTCTGAAACATTGCAACAGGTTTTGCATTGACGTGTGTAACGCAATTTGGTTTAGGTCCGGATTTTCTGATTGGTTCGCTCGCTGCTTATGTAAATTTCTACGTTGCCAGGGTTTTATGAGCAATATCTGTAATGATGTGGGCGTTAAAAGGAACTGTTTCAACTGAAAGATAATATTTTGTTTTTTTGAAGACAATATAATATACGTACACACACGTAAAAATATTTTAATACAAAGCATTAAAAGACAAAGGATTTCTTTTCGGTCACAACAGACAACAGATTGAATACTAGTAAATAAATAAATATGCGCCAGACATCACACCTCTTGTCATGGTGTCGAAGTAGGAATAAATATCCCTGTGTTACGAGGTACCAGACAAGGAATTAAGCCAGGGGCGTCTCCGAGCACACCCAGACCCAGACCAATTTAGAAAAGATAATTTCCTGAATTGACCTGACCGGGGATCGAACCCGGGACACTACGGAATTAAAGGCGAGAAACCGTGCTCCAGCGCACTACGCCAATCGTGTCGTCCCACTAGTGACTCAACCCGGTTTCGCACGGGTTTAATCACCGCAGGCACAATTTCCGTTTATTTTTTTTTAATGTAAAAAAGAGCATGCTACTAATTGATAGTGTAGCTTTCATTGGTTGCGATCATTTTGAAATCTTTTTTTCAGAGTCATTAAATTTGTTTGAGAATGCGAGTTTCAGATATTAGCTATAGCTTTAAAGAGCTAATATCTGAAACTCGCAAAAGAAATCCAGCCTAAATTAGGCTAGCGCTACCGGACTATTTTCCATTGATCACAAATATTTATACTAAAAATTAAGAAACCATTTTTTCATCATTTTTAAAAAAATATTTACTTTATAGGAAAAACGCGCGACCAAATCTAAAATAATACCCTCTTTGTTTAGCATCCATAAAGAGCCACATCGGTCAAATTTTTCCAGGTTGTTCGGGAAGCTACCCTTCAGTTACAAGACAGGTAAAAAAAGAATATCACGCACAAAGCGTAGCTGCAAGGGAAGTTATCTTCGGACATAGAAAGCCACCCGAGGCAAGACTCACACCCTATTGTCCTCTCACAAAGGAGTTTTAATGTTATCCTGCGCACGAGCCCTCAAGGGAATCTGCCTTATTATTTATTTAGGCACCTATTATGAGCACACATTATATAGTCTTGCTTAGTTAGGTCTTATACACAGATGTAAATTGAAATGAATGACGCGATCGAACGTACTCCGCGTGTCAGAAAAGAGTGCAGTGCACACCATTTGACGCGGCTTCGATTACTAGCGGTAGCGGTATGCGAGCGTGAACGGGTGCGCAGCGAACACGCCACATGTAAGGGACGAAGACGGAAAACGTTGCCAATTTGCTGAGCGTCAGCGAAATCGCTGCGACGCGACGCCGCTATGCTTTGAAAACGCTCTCATACCGCTAATAGTTCAAACTGTTTTGGCAATGGATGTCAAAATCGAATAGATTTACAACTATTATTCCTCTTTCTTTATATTATACGTATATGAAAATCCTTCGAGTACCTAATATTGGATTCCTATCAAAACAGGCTTGGTTTCCATATAAACGCACTAGTACCTTGCATTATCTATGTAGATATAAGTCTGTGGTCGTAGCGAGATAGCTAGTCTTACGAGCACCTTAGTGTTTGCATTAGAGATGGTCGATGGATATGAAGACATGGGATCTATGTAATTGTACCTACATAGCCTCCGAGACCGGGTCGTGGCCTAACCCTCAGGCTAGCTAATCGATTTGTTGTTTTAGGCTAGTGGCCAAAACAAAAACAATAACGGAAGCTGCCTGCTCTGCTTCCCTACACAATATTGTGTCTGAGTACGGTTTCTAATAATTCCTGCAAGTAGGTTGTCTTACGTAAGGTATATTATAAAGATGAACCAGACTTAACGTTCTACACATCACGCTTGTGTAGATACTTAGTAAATATGATCAGCGAGGTTAAGCTCAGACACGTAAGTTTGGGTCTAAGATTTAGTTTGCAGCATTGAGACGACATTTGACATTTGACTGGCCTGTTGGCGCAATGGCGGCGATCCTGCCTTTAGCGCCGGAGGTCGTGGGTTCGATCCCCACCCATGACAAATATTTGTGTGACGAACATGTGTATTTGTTGTGTGTCTGGGTGTTATTATCTATTTAAGTATGTATATCAGTCTCTGACGCCCATAATACAAGCTCTGCTTAGTTTGGGGTCAGATGATCTTGGTGTGAATTGTCCCAGATATTTATTTTATTATTTATTTACATTTTTGTGAAAAGTGTTGGAGGTATTCATTACAATATTTTAAAAAATATCCTGGAGGTTGAATACTCGTTAATTTTATGATTATTGTTATGAAATACATTGATATTAAGTAACTGTAGATAAAATGTTACTATTATAAAATCCAATAAAAAAACGTTGCCGGTTCTAATTAATTCTTAAGTTACTTTTACTTAACTATATCCATCCTTGAATAAAAGCGGACTTTATCTTGAGGTCTCGTTGTGATGTTCTGTGTTCTGAGCTTGAAGTATATTACTAGATCTCAAGTAGGTGATAGATTTCAACAATTTGCCGGATTGAAATTTCGCTGTTACTCATTTCCATTAATTAAGTAAAAAATAAGAGGTATCCACATAAAAATTGGGCAATTACTTTTAAATTCTTTTAGCAACCGTTTCAAGTTATTATCAAATTCTATTGAACCAACCGCGAGAGATTAACAAGAGTTTTCTCAACTAATGCCCGACACGGGGATGAAAAGGCACTTTCAGCCGTACATTAAGACCAACTTCCAAGTCGTTGTAAACTTTTTAAATTGAATCCTAATCCGTGTGCCAAAGTTGCCAGACCCGAGTGCGCCAGAGACCCACCTACATAATAAATAACTGCCCCGACCCATCGGCAATTTTCAAAGATAAAAGAGCTCGGAGACTGTTGACATCAATTATTTTTTCGTTTTCAAGAATTAAGGTCGTGGAAATTTATATCAAAGTTCGATCAAGGTTTTAAAAGCGACATTTATTATCACAGCTTTTTCTGGCGACTTCGTAAAGGACCCGTTTTTACCCGTTCTCGCCCGGGACTTTATGCTGTTCGTTTTCTGTCAGCCACTCAATCACTTGTGACTAACGGAAAAGTTTTATATTGATTTTAGAAAAAGAACTAGGATTCAGAAACACTGATGTATCGCATTCGGAAATTGCAAAACAATATCTGTCCTTTACAAGTAATATGTTAGTAATAAGTTCATTACAACAAAAACATTTCATAGACAAATAGACTTCATACACCACTTAATACATTATGGGAGCAAAGGACATTTTATTTCTTAACATTAAACTTTTGTTAATACAGGAACAAACCAAACCAATTGTCCAAAGGTTCATGTTTTTCAAGCTGGGATCCAACTCACGGTCATCGGCATTATTGACAAAACCTCAAACTAACTTATTACACGTGCTGGTAAACCCCAAGCTAAAACATAGCCAGTACGCTCGCAAAAATTCATTAAAAAAGTTCTTAGAGAATATTAGTCATAGCAACCAAAATTAGTATACGCCACTACTGCGCAAAAAGTTTAACAGTAATAGTATTTTCAAAAGCAGGTTTTAAACTGAGATCACATACAGGGTGTAGTGGCATTGTTTTTTTAAGAAAGGTCATAAACTCTTCTTAAAACCTATAGGCCCATCACGCTTCTGAGCCACGTCTAGAAGCTGTTCTCGAGAGTCGCCACGAATCGTCTCGCATCAAGGTTTGACGCCTTTCAGTCACCGGAACAGGCTGGGTTTCGTAAAGGCTATAGCACGGTGGAGCACATCCATTCTGTTCGGTAGGTTATACAGAAGTCTGAAGAGTATAACCAACCGACTCCATTAAAACCTGTACTGTTCTGGAATCTTTGCAGCGATGCGAAGTCGACTGGCGATATGTGGAGGTACTGAGAAATCTTTACCAAGGGGCGATAATGACCGTCCAAGTGCAGAACCACCAAACAAGACCCATTCAGTTGCTCAGAGGTGTAAGAGAGGGTGACGTTATATCCCCGAAACCCTTCACCAACGCACTGGAGGATGTCTTCAAGACACTGCAATGGGATGGACTCTGCCATAACATTAATGGTGAATATCTCACACACCTCCGCTTTGCTGACGACATAGTGATAATGGCAGAATCGCTGCAAGACCTGCAGAAAATGCTGTCCAGTCTCAATGCTGCCTCGAGACGCGTTGCGCGAGTTCAGTTTGGATGGGCAGCGTTTGGAAAGCTGCGTCACATCTTCGAGCCACCTTTGCCAGAATGCCTGAAGTCATGACATACGGAGCCGAGACGTGGAACCTGACAGTGAAACTAGCCCACCGATTACACGTCACTCAGAGAGCTATGGAAAGGTGCATGCTAGGAATCTCGTTAAGGGACAAGGTCCGGAACGAGATAATCTAGCTAAGAACCAGAGTGACTGACGTAGTCCAGATGTGTAGCAAACTGAAGTGGCAGTGGGCTGCTCACATCTGTCGCAGAACCAATGGTCGGTGGGGTAGACGGGTTCTCGAGTGGAGACCACGACTCGGCAAGCGTAGTGTTGGACGTCCACCGGCACGTTGGACCGACGGCCTTTAGGTCTCCGTTTCTTTAGAAAGTGGCTGGTAGGGACTGGATGGCAAAAACGGGAAATCGGGCTTTGTGGCGCCTCTATGTCCAGCAGTGGACTGCTATAGGCTAAAAAGAAGACATACAGGGTTAAAGGTTTAGTCGACCTAGATCCCTCAAGGGGTTTTAGTTTCCATTATTCTTGCCTGATTCGACTATACCCCACACTCTACCTTTTCCAGATAATAGACTTTAAAGTCTTTTAAAACAATTGTAAATTTTTGTTATTTCCACAATACGCCATGTTTCTAGAATGGTTGTGTGGTATAAAAGCTTTCCGTCAAACTTTATCGTATGTGGCTACTGCGTCAGAAGTTTGAAAAAAGACAAGTGCCATTGAGTAAGTGTATTTATGAACTTGTGTTTTGTTGATGTGTAGCGTTATGGTATCAGGCTGGATTCATAATCCTCATTTAAAAACTCCTGAGCAACTTAACCCGTTAGCTTACAAGGCCACGAAGCAAATGCATCATGCAACTTATACTGGAAATAGAGGTACGCCAATAGGGTTGTGTGAATACTAGTACTAGTGGTAGTACAGAGCTACCAGCTTTAGAGCTTCATAATACTCTTGCGACGTAAGCACAAAATACTCGTAGGTATTTTGTGCTTACGACGGCTTAGCCTGTCTGCTTGTGAGGCGACTGAGCACTAGCCTAAATGCAGACTGCACACATTTGCTACGGCTACGGCAGCAATTACCGTGTGACTATTCTCAGGTAGTGCGACCGAAATTGCATCAGTTTTGTTGAAATCTCATCAGCAATTTCTGAATAGGTGTGGAATAAACCAATACAATCCTAAACTAGGGCATAATCATTTGTTTCAATTAATAAAAAAGGGGACACTCTGAAAGTAGTATTAATCGTGCTGTAATTTTTTCCTTTATTAATAATTAATAATATTTTTAAGTGGCAAGTGAAGAATATAATATTTTATTTATGCATTAAAATATTTTACCTAGATGCTAGATCTACATTTGGACTTTCTGAAAAGCAATTTTTTCCATATCTACGAAGTTCTAAAGTGAAAATCTAAAAAATAGTGGCGAAATGTATGTATGGTTAGGTACCGTAAACATTATGCTCTTTTTCATGCCGTATTTCCCGGTGTGCAAATTAGACTCACGATCACCCATTTTTACACAGAATGCTGTTCGTTTATGGTTTCCTAAACTATCAGTATTACTCCTTAAGGCTCTTGCAACATCAGCACAGAATAGGTAGTGGACAGCCAGCTTAGTATGTCTGCATAAGAGGCGGCGAAGTGCGCGCTCAGCGGATCTGCATCAATGCACACAACTACTACGGACTACGGCTACGAATACGACTACGACTGCATTTACGTGCAGGCATTTTCTCGGGTACTACGACTGAATTGCATTGCATCCTTGTAGGAATATTCTGCTGGACCATCGCATTCGTCGTTCAAGTTTAAGATGATTCGATTCGCTTGAATATTTTCATATTCTTCGTAACTGGGAAGTTATCGTAGCGATGCGACTTCAATCTTACAAAATCATAACCAAACAAATCCAATCATACTAACTGCAACTTCGCGAATAAAACTTCAGTTCTGAATAACGATTTCGATTTCTTTTTCATATTAAATCTAGACTAACAGTTGCCCATGGCTTTGTTAAACAAGGGAGAAACAAGCTAAGTACATGAGAAAAGTACCCTATGTATTTGTCCAGATTTTATCATAAATAAATAGTTATTAGCGTATGGGCTATGGTATGGTATGGTACTGGTCTCACTAATGAGCAAAAGCCTCCATCGTTAAAACCAAGTCGTTGCTAGAAATACAATCATTGAAGTTTAATTATATCCGATGCGAACCCGAAAGATGCGTGATGATTTGAATGCTCATGCGAACATTTCTGAACTTCCTCTTGAGAACCTCGCGATTTTCTTTCCAATAATGGAAAGATGTTATTATTATTATATTAATTAAAGGTTTACACTTGGTAGTTATAAATCAGCTTCCCCGGTTTTTAGATTTTAGTTATTATTACACGATACGAAGAATAATAACGATAAGCTTTAAAAACGGGGTTTGCTCAATTTTTTGCTCCCAGTTACGTGTGTGACAAACAGAGACCCGAGCTGCATTCGTCTGCAGTGCGGTTACGAGGGTGATAACGTGTGACTATTCTCCGGTATAAGTGGTCCGAATTGCATCATCCTTGTTAAAAATTTCGTTTTACTTGCTTTATCTGGGTAAATGTGAACGTCTGGGGGAAGATTATTTTATTTTGTCCTTGTTGTACCAAAATAAAAGCATCCTAAATGTAACATTTCAGAAACTGTAATTGTGTCAATATTTCACCGAAGGTGCGAAATGATTTTTTCTGATTATCATACTAACGTCGCATGATTTCTGAACTATACATACGTCTACCATAAGTTGTCACTTTACATTTACGTAAGGACTTACTGATGATTTTAATTGTAAAATTACGTTCTTTTGATTTTTAGGAGTGATGACTTTTGTCCATTTTATTTTTGGACATTACTGTTGAACAATTTCTTGTAGAAAAATCGACTCTACTAAGAGGAAAATAACCGTTTGAGAAAACTTCAAATGAACGTAATATCTAAATGTCACAAAGCTCAATTTTAAATATCTACTAACCCCCTTATTCATAAAAGATAAAACAGTCTTATAGCACTGTTTTCACTATGGTAAAGTGGTCTTGAATCTCTGTTTAAGTTTTTATGAATAGGCCTTACCCTTTAGGGTCAGTATTTTTTTTTTAATTTATCTCATTGATGAGAAGCTGTCAAATTGTCTGCACTAAATTGTGTAAAAATGGTGTCCCTGTAAGGCAAACCTTTCCACAGGCGCGAGGAGGAGCGGACGTGGGCAATCATTCATCAGTTGTGTAACGATGCCGTTTCGTTCCAGTCTCGGGGACGTTAGAACCTCCACGATGGATTACCAGTTTAAGTTTAACTCACGTGATGGTGTATTTTTAAATACTTTAAATTACCAATTATTGTAAACAGTTATAAGACAGGAACCCGTGTTTCGGAGTAAGCATATCATACGTATTTACTTACCTATTACTATAAGATAATCTATTACCTAGGACTCTTTGTATTCATTTATTGTTGTTTTGTTACAGTTCTTCTTTCCTACCTATACTTTTACCCTATACAATAAACGAGTCACTGGATTGGCTGATCTTTTATTAACTATTCCATAAGTACATCTACTTCTAAATATTGTGTGACGAATCCCGGCGCTCCGGCTCCTGTATTGCTGGCCTGCAACGAGGATTTAGCCACATATGGCGCCCAACGTAGGACCCAGGATAGGTAGGATTGCTTAAAATCAGGAATTTGTGCGCATCAATGGACAGACACAGTTCTCAAATCCGCTCCGCATTACCCCCTAGCTCCGGAACCACGCTCCGCGTCAATGGACAGGCAGCCTAACGTTTCCTATTTTACAGGCAATGTCGAGGCGTGTCTGCGCTAGACTTTAATCCAAAGGCGATCCCGCTGCGCCTGCCCGTTGTCAGCCCCGCGGCTTTTGAATGCGCAAATTGGTTTCCAATTCAATTCCATAATTCCACACCATTTTGTATGAAACTAAAATAAAACGGCTCTGGATAGATTTGCTTGTGAATGACAGAAATAACTTTATTGTCAGAGTAATTTCATTTCACAATGGCGGTTTTAACCCTCACCTAAGGGGCTGCTAACACATCAAAACTAACTAATCATCTTAAAAGATATTCAAACAAACAAACAAACAAAAATATCTTTATTTAAATAGACCTGTAACAAGTACTTTTAAATCGTCATTACAAGGAAATAAAAAAACTTAGTAATAGACTTAAATACTACAATAATATGAATACATAAATACACTGTATACAAACATAATGTGACTCTACCACCGCATCGGAAGTTGATCTTATACTGAGAAGACCCGGCGAGAAACTCAGTACTTACTCTTTTAAACTTGGTTCGGTTTCACAAAAAGAGTTAGTAAAGTACAAAGAGTATTTTAAAAAAAATGCTTACGTTCTAACATTTCCCTAAAATATGGACCTAAAAGTACATCTAAACTACCGGATATAAAGCAAAAACATTGTACAAAGTTTATACAATTCAAGCCTAGAAATTGTTAGATTTTTGTTAGTCAGTACAAACTAGTTATATAAATATTACAAGAGTTAATCATGTACCGAGTAGAGAGCTTAAACCCAGGCCTTTTTATCCAAAAGGTAATCATTTGTAGTGTAACAGCCCTTTTTTGATAATACTGTCTTAATGTGGTTTTTGAATTTGTTTAGTGGTAGCTCACATATTGCCTTTGGGACTTTATTGTAAAAGTGTATTCATTTGGATGTTCATCACAACCACATTTAGTTTTTTGAAAAACAGTAAGTAGTATCTTACAACAAAGTCTACATTTTCACAATCTAGATGGCGTAATTGATAAATATGTAGCAGTTTTCCTTAAAAAGCTAATTATCCGTGGCTTAACATACCTAGTGGCATTTATGACCTCTTCGCCGCTCAGTTTCAAGCAATATAGGTACCTATAGCGCTCAATTTTAAAAAAAATGAAACGGTAACTATCCCAAAACTATTTTTTATATCGCAAATTTTTGTACATCTCTTAACAAAAATTTAGCACGCTGTTTGCGATTGCATTCTATGAATTTGAAGTTATTCCGAATGATCTCCAAGATTTTCCGTTTCGGATATTTTCCTCGTCGCATCATCCTCCTCGTAATACAGCTGTAGAAATACTCGTCACATTCAGATATTCTTACTTCGCTTTTGAATCTGAGAGTCGCCCAACGGAAATTTTATAACAAACTGAATATTTTATTGACGACTGAATATTTAACGCATTAAAACATGCTTTTATAGGCCACAAAATCGTGTGCAATTCATTTTAACGACGGAATCAATAAGAAGCTACATCATCTCGAGAAATAAACAATATCTATAACATTGTACACCAAGACCAGGATGGTGGATGGAGGGCAGAGCTTGATATACCTATATGTAAATATGTAATACATACAAAGATATAAAGAATTGACTCATCACATATGACCTGGGGGCAAATCGAACCCAGAGAGCGAGAGATAGAGACTAGCGTTTTATTTCGCGCTTACAACGCTCGTACTATTTACGCTGTGGAAAAAAGGTCACCTGTACGCACCTACATGCGCTTACAAAAACGAGCTTATACGCCCGTATAAAACGCGGGTCTGACCCCGCTCATAAGGACAACGCAACGCAAAGAGTAGAACCGTCCTGTTAGTAAATTAAGCTATATTTACACAAGACTTAACCATAGGTACCTACGTACCGAAAGTCTCGTTCCTTTTTCGCTTGGATATACAGGTTGTCCCGGGTAACCCGTACCAACGGAGGTCTGTGGTCTGGGGACCCCAATACCTATCGATTGAGTACCATGTATGTTCCGCGATTTTTGGTAGTTTTCGAGTTATGATTTTTTTACAAATTATCGAAAATTTGTGGGTTGTGTCACTTTTTTGGTTACTGTTGCGCAAATAGTTGAGGCACATGCTTAATTTTTTTTTATTGTTAGCTGAATACTAGGTCTATTTGAATTAGAAGCATTTACATTCATATCACTGTATATTAATCCAGAAAGAAAATATGATACTGAAAAAGTGGTAAATATTTTTTTTACCTAAAAAGAAAATTTTTTTTGAAAAAGGTTTGGTAGTTTATGTACTTCCAAACCTTACAAACATATTTCAAAAACGTAACTATTTCATTACAAATTTTCCAAAATTTGTACAAAACGATAGGTATTCCCCAATACCTATCGATTGAGCCCCATATATGTTGATTCCGCATGTTCTGCTTGTTTTTTTTACAAATTTCGAAAATTTGTGGTTTGTGACACTTTTTTGGTTACTGTGGCGCGAATAGTTGAGGTACATGGTTAATTTTTTTTAATTGTTAGTTGGATACTAGGTCTACTTGATTTAGAATAATGCTCCCCAGAACACAAACCTTTGCTGGTACAGGTTACCCGGGACACCCTGTGTATCCAGATCCGACGACTATAACAACATTTGTCTTTATCATCTTTGACTTGTTACAGAAACGATTACATTGTGAAGCGTAATTAAACATTCGCTAAGCTCCAAAACAAACTTTGCTTTTAGGAGCTTGAGCTATCAGTAAATATTTAGGGTCCTTTTCTTGGTACAGTTTAAGAAGGCACTGCAGCCGTTAATTAGTTCCTGAATGCTGAAGTTAACCTCGATTTATTCTCTCTTTATTAATAATTTAGTCAACCTGAAAGTTGTCTGAATCGTTCGCTTTCTAGTGGCAGCGCCGCCTATAATTCAAGATTACTGTGTAGTCGGGTTAAATCTTCCCTATATCGATACGCTTTTCCTAAATAAGACTTATCTCTAAGCGAACCTTCACCACAAACAGCGACGGGTTCAGCGAGAACGCAGTCCGCAGGCAGCAGCCGGCAGCGCACTGACAATGGCGGTAGTTGCGAAGCGCGCAATCCACTTCGCAGGCTTTGAGTCGCTGACAATGCGCTTCCGGACTAGATGCATTAATTCATGGGGCCTCATCAAGCGGCTTGAACTCTCAGCTTTTAGTAATACCTAGATTTTCGTGGCTACATATATTGGTGATGCTACAAAGTCAGTATACATTATGTCACTCACATTTCCATTTTCAAATTAAAATTCGTGTTAGGAAGTTATCTGGGTAGGAAGGAACCTAAGAACCTGAGGATATGTTTAATCCTTCGTTCAACAATTTTTAATCATATCTTCTTCATATACATTATATCGAAATAGACACCACCAAATATAACTTCGATATCCACGGAACTCGGATACCTAACAGTGGGAGGCTATTCCATTACGTTGGCCTTTAAGTGTTCCATTAACTAACTGTTAACGGTTTATGAACGTATGTTATTTAGCAGAATTTCACTTTTTTGTTTTCTTTTACTTTTTTTCAGATTTGATCTAAATGAATGATGAAATGGATCATATTTTCTGTGCCATAAGACGAAATCAACTACAAACTGAACGACTGTATTTGATTGACGTCTGGTCACGAATGACGATCAGATACGCGCCGAGAGGCTCATCCGCCTCGTACTAGCCGATTAAAGTTACAGCGAGCTACTGTACAATTCACTTTTTTAATTGAAAAATTTAATGTTAAACCAGATCTTGAAGTGAATACCTAGTTATTAACAGCACGTTTTTTGTAATACCTGTGTTAACGTATTCTATATCAACGTACCATGTAGACTTTACATCGATGCGAAAACCAAACATTATCATAACAAACCTCAGTGGTTTTTGAATACTAAAAATTGTGATTGTTCAATATTTTCGAACCATAAAAAGAAAAATATTTTTTGTATTTCTATTAATTTTTGTCGTGTATTGTTTCAGGTAATAGGAAAAGAAATATGAATCATCAAAGAATACGGTAAAGTTAAGTTAAAGTTAAATATTGGAAAGTGGGCTTCAATTTTAGCTGGGTTATCTGAAACAAAAGATATCGAGAACGATCTGTTTCCTCGTTTTCCGAACTTCCGTTTGTTCACGATTAAAAGAATTATTAATTCAAAAGCTTAGGTAGCGATTATCATCTTCAAATGTCACATTGAAACAGCCGTAAAACGTATCGATATTTCATACAACATATAACTTATTTTCCGTGAGTGAGTGTATTAACCCAAAAAAATTAGGACTTATTAGGAAAATATGTCTTAAAAATAATAGCAATGGTGTTATTCGATGATACTGCGCAGAATATGCATACCTTCATTTTCAAATGCAAAGAACAAATACTGTGCAAATCAAAAGGATATTTACGTCAATAAAATCGATGAGATTTCCATCTAATGGTAAGTAATACCATTCAATATAACCCGTAATAACTTCTCGGTTATACCTTTTTGTCATGATAAATCCATTTTGGGACAGCGCAATCCGTTCGCTGGTTCCGGCGTCCGGAGTAACCCTTACAAAATGTAAGTCGTTTTTCTTGCCGAGGACGAGCTGAGGTGAGAAAACTACTATTCAGTTGACAGAAAAATAAACCTTAAGTCAATAACTTTTCAGGACGGACTTTGATTTTCTGTAATATCCGAAGATTTTATCAATTCGTTGTTTGTTCACACGTATTCTTCCGTCTTATGATTCTTGCATACTTAACTGATTAATGTCAACATTTTCATGCTAATTATCTATACAAATCTAGCTTCTATCTATATTGCTATATCTATAATAATAAAAATAATAAAAGGATAGTATTTTATGGAGCGACATACTCGTACTAACCTAACCTAAAATCAGTGTTTTGTGGCCGATATATTAATTCTGCCCATTTCAGTATTTTTCGTTGCTCAGTTTATTATTTCTCATACTAAAATGTAACAGATTACTGTCTCTGAATGGGAGATACTCGTATATGAGAGAAACTATTATTGGGGGCCTTTATAAACGCAATAGAACACAAAACTACGATTTTTATAACTTTTGTCTGTGCGTTTGTGTGCGCTAATCTCAAAAATGGCTTAATCAAATTGGGTGCGGTTGTACTGACTATTGTTTTGTGGTAAGCTACACTCAAAAAGTGTGTTTCATTTTAATCAATAAAAAAAAAAAATGTCAACTTAAAGAATCACGCCAAGCGTTAGTCATTAAAAATGCTACGAGTATAAAATGCAATGTAATTGGCATAAACGTTAGTTAAATATCTTACTTTATAGTACTCGTCTTTACAATCGGTCTTTACAATGACGATGATATATGAATTAAAATAGGTTTAAAAAAATGTCAGTTTCAGAAATGTTCACTGTTCCAATGTGCCTAAGTTGATCTTAGAAATATTTTATCAAATAAGTTAGATAGGGTTTATCAATTATTTTAGATTAGGCTTTGACTGGATGTACGACTATTGCAATTACTGTTGTTAAAAAACCAATCCACAACTGTGCAAAAAGTGGTCCACGCGTCAGAAGGCGTGTGCAAAAGGTACTATTTAAAAAAAAAATACTGATGTCAAGAACATTTTTCAACTTGAATAAAATAGTGTTTATTTTGAAATAACAAAAACTAATTAAACATTTCTAAAAACCAATTTTTTTCTCATCAGAAACCATGCTTAATATAACATGACACTACAAGGCAAAAATACTAATATTAATATATTAAAAGAAAGATAAATATATTTAAAAAGGATAGCCATAAGCTACTAGTTACCAACAAGCACATAAATGGTGTAGACTTGGTATAGATGTTACGTGAAGTAAGGCAACTTGATTTAATAAGTTCGTACTGTCCCGGCTCATATAATTTTTAGTTGGAAAGAAAATTAGGGCACAGGGAGTGTTCGAGAGACATTTGGACGGGTGCCAGCGCCCTACGGACCCACAGCCCAGACACAGATCCGCACAAAAACCTAGATCGCGCACAGAGGCGAACTTACAGTGGCAGGGCCCTGGCATTCAGCGAGGCCTCTATTAAGCTCCGTTACATAAGAAGTTTCGCGAACAAAAGTATCGCGAAGAATACTGTAGTTAGAGTAAAGTTCCTACTGAAGAATACTAATCGTGGCGGGTTCCGACTATACATATAGGGCATCAGTTCTAGCATTAAAGAGAGACCTCATTTTAGTATCGGCATTTATGAATTTTATTCATTGGTGACACCTATAATTAGGAGGCTTGTAGCTGCTGAAGATGGTATTGCTTGAATAGAGTTACCAATGATACTAAAAGGAAAAAAGACCCCAAATGTTTTCAAACTAATAAGTGAAAGCCTATAAGCTATCCTATAACTTGGCCCCATTGCTCTACCTTAGTCCGAACCTCATGAAACTAAGAAAAGCGTCTGCCAAAGAGCCAGAATCGAAGTAGTATTTCAATCTATTTCAATTTGGAACCGATTCCAATTAAAAGCAGAGTTGAATAGAAAACTTTTTGCTTCAGACCAAACTTGTATAGTATCATGCCAACGAAATGTTCTAACAATATGCTGCTCATAAATAATGTTTTCGCCTGCCTCCAGTTAAGTTTAAATACTGGTACGGTGTTGATTCAACAGGTGTGCCATTTTAAAATGTTGATCAGCTACCTATTCTTATCATGTTCTATAAAAAAAATTGCAACTTCATTTCTTCTGGCTGATTGTACGAAAGTTCCTCTCGGTATAATAAAAGGGTTGGCTACAGTTTACAGTGCGCGTGTTAAACCTGTGCTAACCGTTTACCATCAGGCGGCTTGCATGGCATACCAACACCATGGCAATTTAAAATACTCTGAAGTACAATTCCCGTTATTCTTGAACAAAAATTAGATACAAGGGATGACACTTCTGAGAAGTAACGCTAAAGCTTTCTCTTCGCATAAGCTGAGTGGCCACTTTTTGAGTTGCATAAGACAGTTCCAGTTGTATTTTTGATTGCATTGATATCTAAGTACGAGTATATTAAACAAATAAATTTCATTCACTCGTATGAAGCTCGCAGTACAGTTATTTTAAGCCTTAATAATTTTCACCATTCACAATCAAGAGTTTTAAATATTTGGTTTCGAATACTGAAACCCACTGTGAATTCATTTTCTGAACAAAAGCAATTTGCAATAACAACGAACCGTTGTCGGTTTTTATGTTCCGATGCCGATTGAACAAAGCTAATGCTGCGTACAGCCTATATTGCATTTCGTTTCAGTCCAAAAGCTCGATAACGTCATAGTATCGTCTCTACATACGAGTACGTACGGCTACAAACAGAGGTCCTATAAAACCAGGATTTTATCGTTATACTGGTTTTAAAATAGGAGTAACTTTGACGTCATCTTTGAATTTAAATGGTTAGTAGAAATATATGACCTGGTTATTTTGACGTCATCTTTAAATTTAAATGGATAGTAGAAATCCCTTTCATATCAGTAACTTAGTACAGTTTTGACTTCAGTTCCCAACGGTAAATCTATTCTACCAATTAAAGTAAGCTGACCAAATTAAAAAAGATAAAGTTATTAAGTAAAATATTTTTACACGTAGAATGAAATCGAATTAAATCGAAAACTTTCCCGAGTGCCGTTATGAATGCATAAGCCTTTGCAGTGAAAATGTTCAAAGCACCAGAAATTTAAATTTTTAAATGGCCGTTAAATTACGAAATTGGCTGCTGATGCAGCAAATAAAATCGCCAGCAGGCAGGCCAGTTGAATGAAGCACCTATTTATGGCGAGGGAGAGCGATGCTTAATTATAATTTCAAATCAGCCGCAGCGCTGTGTTATCATGCAAATTGACTCGTAGTGAACCTTAGTTTGGGAAACAATGATCACATTCGACTGATTGGACTGTGAAATATTTTGCTGCATAATCTGTTTTATGAGTACTATAATGTTAGTCAAGCTACGTTAAATTTTCAAAAGCTTTTGCCTTGGAAACAGACAACGTTCTAGTTTAGCGTTATATTATGTTCGTCCTGAGCAATGATTATAAATTGAAGTCTGCTGAATTCCAACTGTCTCTCTCTGAATTTTTAATCACTGGATGTTAAGGAGCATGGCTGTCAGTAACAGTTTTAATGACATATGTATTACGTAGAATGCTTTTACCTTTGGGATTAGAAGCCAAAACCCTTAATCACAAAAAAACATAGTCTCACTGCACTGTTTTCACCATGTTTTTTTTTATCCTATAGCTCTTCAAGTTTTCACAAATAGGTGGGTAGCTTTAAAACTACAGCTTTTGCAGCCCCTCTTAGTAGTAGCAAAAATCCATTTTGGGAATGACAGGCCCTATTTTGAAAGGTATCAAAACCGAATGTAAATGATTCCTTGAAATGCATTTTATGCTAACTTCAAACACCGCTCAGTTGGTTTGACCGTTGCCGCGTTGCTGTGACATCTGAGCTAGCGCTGGAATCTGGATTGAATTTAGATGAGTGCTTACCTATTTGCTAATGAGAGCAAAGCTTAATTACAATTTCAAATGGGCCGCAGCGGAGGCGTCATCATGCAAATTGAGCGGCGGAACTAAGGTTCTGCCGTGACACGATGACCCGGTTTGATCGGTTCTGGCAGTTTCTAATTATTTTGCTTCAGGATTGGGACAATCTAAACTAAACTTGCAATAGAAAAATAGGTCTAGAGACCTGAGTCGGGCAAAGCGTATTTCGGATTTTTTATCAAGGTTTGCAACTACTGAGCTAAGTTCATCTAGCCATTGCATTTACGACTTGCTTTGCATTATATCCGCCAAAAATTACCTTAATTTGATTTTTTTTCTAATAAAAGGATGAATAGAATATCGAACAAGCAGATCACAACTGGAAAACCACAGCTTAATACTGCTAAGGCAGTGGACCTGATTTCTTTCTGGTAATTTTACAAAGGTGACATCTTGAGGCAAGACAACGTACGAGTAATACTTCTAGCACAGATTACTTAATAGTTACTAACGTAACAATATTGTAAATTTTAAATGCGTGTTGTCATGTGACAGGCATCATTGCCAGGGCTACCTATTTCGATATAGATTTCAGTAGTCAGTACCTACAGTACGTTATCACGTCAGTTCAACCGCAAGATTCGCGTACGAATGCTCTACGCGGCTGTTGACAACCAACTGTCAAATGAGTCTTGGGAGACCCGGCAGCTGTTGGGTAATTATCGCGTGCAAGTACATGAAGTGACAGAGGCCTGCCTCTAGTGTGTTCATAGACTGCGGTAACCACTTACTATCGGGTGTTCATGCTTGCTTGCCACCAACTTAATATAAAAAAACAATAAGGCTGTGTTGACCAAGAAGGTTGATCCGCTTGTTAACCACACCATGGCTCCTTGACAAGAAAGCTGAGTATAAAACATCTGTAAATTATTGTCGACCGTAAAATAGTAATCACAATTTACTGATGTTTTAACATGAACGTCTCGTTGCGTCGCCCGCTAAGGCCTATTGAAGGATGGTGAATACGTCGACTGAAAGCTGGTGAAGGGTTTTCGGTATTTTCAAGACATTTTGTCGGGCTGGAAAAAAGGTTGGTATACATACCGCACCTGTTTTAATAACTTACTTGTTATTCCCGCAAGTTATTAAAACGTTTGAATTGGTTTACATTTTTTACGTTATGGTGAACAACAGTCTTGTGTTTTCTTAAGCTTTAGTTACTTACTGTGACATAGCAATTTAATTAAAATATAGCAATGGAGTTAGAGAGATGATATTCGTTTAAGCGTTACCTATGATTAATACAAATACACCACAGCCTTGTAATAAGGTTTAGTGTATTTTGACGGTCAAAATATATTTCTAAAACGACTTAAAAAACTTTACAAAAAGGGGTGGAATATTTATTAAAAATTGATTACACTCATTAATTTAGTATTATCCTATATTTCTCAAGTAGCACTTTGGGGGGGGGGGGGGCTATATCCATCGAAAGCCTGCAACCTTTTTGATCATGAACCTGGCGTGTGGGTGTCAAACACTGCGTGAGCCGTTGATCTCCTTTCCAGAGCTTTTCTGCGCTACCGGCTGTCAGCTTTTCGCACTATGTGCCCCGCACACTGCCAGTTCAACTTTCAACGAATACACCAAAGGGTGTATTCTTTTTTCTCCCAATGCCTTCCTTAATAATTGATTCAATCTCACTTGCAACCATGTTCTAATGAATTTTGTCAACTAAATTTTTTTCTAACTAGTCCTTCCTAAGGGTAGAATAGCTGTGGCGTGATTTGTTTGCTGACGCCGCTTTAACGTGGTCTTTGCTTCGACAAGGCAAACAAATCTCATCGATATTACTGAGGTTATGATGATTCAAGCCCGAAGTCTACAAACAAAAGTGTTGGGGTTTTGTAAGCCCGGCTTAGTATTTCAGATTCATAGGTACTCAAGTTTTGAATGGGCTCAGGATTGCTCAGAATACTCAAAAAGTACTAGTTATTAGGTTCTGAATATTCTGTTAGGTATATACGCCATTTCTCGTAAGTATCATAGAAATTGTGATTTAAATGGCACGGTGAAAGCAAATTTCCTTTCCCGGGGCAGGGCTTTTATTAAGCGCATTATTGTGAAATGAAGAAGAGTATTCATCGCAAAGGTATATAACTTGTCGACCACCTTGTTTTTATTCAATAGAGCTAACTAACTTAAAAATTGCTTAATTTTTACTGACTTAAACATTGCGAAATTCAACAATAACTTTTTTCGGCGTTATCGGAGTTAAGATACTGAGTAACAGTATGCCTGGTTTAAATATGCGACTGTTAAACTTCTACAGCACTGTTAAGTACCAGTTAGCATAACAGATGTACGAGTAACTACAAGTTGTTCCCATGAAATTAAGTGAGCTAACTTCACGACGGCTCACTTCGCGGTTGCTGCACACAACTCAGTTGTGGCACTCAGTACCCACCCCCTCCCTTCCGCTCCTGTGGGCTCGTACGTAACTTGTTTACAATTAACAATGCTTGAAGACTTGCCTTCCCTACCCTCCTTTCTTTGGTTAAATTCACGTTCGGGAAATAAAATAAAGGAATTAAGAAGTTTTCTGCACGCGTTCATGGGCTGCAGTAACCACTTTCCATCAGGCGGTCTGATCGTATGTTTGCCACTGATGTTGTTTCAAACTCTCAAAACATGAAGTCATAAACTGACCCCCTACTGTTACAACCAAATCAATTAAATCGCAAGAATAGAAGCAAGTATACCCAACGCTTCTAGGTAAAATGGCTATCATTTTAGGTTGCAAGCTTAACACAAGGAGCGTTTCTCTTCTTAAATACATATTAGGTACCTCGTGTACTACAATAATCCCTGGAATGTAAGTAATTAATCCAAGTCCCCAGGACACTGGCGACGGCAGATAAAGAACAGAGGAACCTTAATAGAGGGGTAATTAGGACAAGACACCCACAATGCTTCTGCGCGTTTGTGGTTCCCTAATGGGTGTAAGGAATTTCTACCCCTAAATTATTGTGTAGTTCCAATCTAGGAACGTTGACGTAAACGACGCCTGCCTTAGTAATAAAGTGAGTAATTAATCTTCTTTGCGTAATGTTAGAAAGAATAAAGGTTGCATAGAGATCTCAGGTGGACATATAACTTTTAAATGCCCCAAAATGTCTTCTAACTTACTCAAACCATATTGAATGAGTTTTTACTTACCAATTACCAAACAAATTAACTAACAAAGTCAATTAAAATATTACAGTAAAAGGGCGGAGATTAAATGTACACACGATTGGCGTAGTGCACTGTAGCACGGTTTCTCCCTCAATTTCCCTAGTGTCCCGGGTTCGATTCCCGGTCGGATCTGGGTGTGCTGGGAGACGCCCCTGGCTTATTTCCTTGTGTGGTACCTTGTAACACAGGGATATTAATCCCTACTTCGAGACCATTAAAGAGGTTTGTTGTCTAGCGCAAATGTATTTATTTATTTATATAAACACTCATGAGAAAGGATAATATTCTAACTAAAATATTATTTCCTATTTTTTAAGCATGAAACAATATACTAAGGAGCAGTACATGCACAAGTAAATAGCAAAAGTTACTGATAGACATTGATGTAGCGATTTTCTAAAATCATCATAGGACACTGGGACAGGGGCACCTGTTAAGATTCGCAGTTAATTTATTGTGAATACAAGCCGAGTCCTTTTTTGGACTTTTAATGATGATAATGAGCATTGGCAATTTCTTGGAATAATCTCAGTTCCTTTATTTAATTTATCTCGTCCGTTATTTTACGCTTTCAAGCCACCGCGTAGAGAATTTGTAAAAACATCAATGGTATGCCCAGCAAATCCGGGTGAACTGTTTTTATTTATATTGGGGTATTCGGGGAGTAGATTGCTTGTTCATAAATTGAATGAGTACACCGCTCGAAATGATTAGACGAGCGAAAGTTTAGTTATTTCTGCCCGTTGTTGTCCCGAATATTAATCGGCCTTCGGCACAGACCGCCCTTACCGCCCGCCCTAACCGCCCGCCCTCGCGGCCAATTTCTGTTTAGAACTGAAGTAATCACGAGACGAGGTCTGTGACGCCATATTTTATATTTTAATTATTTTTGACAGTTTAGAGCCCTCATTAGTATTGTTGTCTATTTTATCTCTTCTGAAGAGTTACGCGATATCAGTTCAAACGATTCACAACATAAAGTCCCAGAATTCTAAAGTTTAGCCTTTTTTGTGGAAAATTTTAATTTAAACAAATAATTTTAATGTATTTTTGTTCTTGCATGTGAATTTTGGTGCTGAAAATACTAGTTACTTGCTTAGGAGGAAACCAAGTCAATTGTGTTATAAGTTCAATAGAATTAGATAAGTTGCGTTAATTTCTAAAAAAAAATGTCATAAATCCAAGATAGAAATATAAGAAAAATAAAATGTAGATATGAAAATACAAATATATGCTTATATTTTATAGCTTTTCTGGCAGACGAAGACGTCTTTGTTTTACCGATTTTCCGTCCTTTTTACTGTCGCCGCGTTACTATTGGAACGTTTTATGGCAAATCGTATGAAAATTTAGGCTTTATTTTCCATAACAGACAGCCACATAAACCCAAGTTAAGTACAGCATGTACGACGACTATGCATGATACTTAAATAATTTTAATTCACTACTTGAGGGTGTTTTCAACATCGTGTGGCTTTTCCAGTTTCATCACGCACGCATTATATCTTACTCTCGGTCATGTTTTTGAACGGTAGTTTATGATATTTCCGTTTTTGGAAAATTGATACTGAACGTTTCATACGTTAAAGAAATTTTACCACTTGTGACCTCAATCAAACTAAGAGAACTCTTGGTGGTTTTTATTGTTATAAAACAACATTACTTTCAGCAATTAAAGCAAATTACACTTTGACTGATCATAATCTCCACCCCAGAAGGAGTTCGTCGAAGAAGTTAAGATTATTACCTGTCTTAATGTTTAGATCGATAACGGCCGGGAATATAATTTCTTGATCTGCCAGGATTACAGCGATTAATTATGATTAATTATACCTTATCATCGTGCAATAATTGGATTGCCGAACGAATAAACACAGCCAGATCTTTATACCAAAGAAATATGTGACCTATGGGTATAACTCACACAGTAATAAATAAAATAAATAAATAAATATCCCTGGACATTATTCCACACAGCGCCATCTAGCCCCAAAGTAAGCTAATTAAAGCTTATGTTATGGGATACTAGACAACGGATAAACATACTTAAATACATTTTCTTTTGTAAATACATACTTATTATACATAGGAGACACCCAGACCAGTACAAACAGACATGTTCATGCACACAAATGTTTGTACTGTGCGGGGATCGAACCCGCGACCTCTGGTGTAGTAGCCAACTTCTTAACCATTACACCAAGTCGGACGTCGATCATCGTGCAATAATTGGATTGCCGAACGAATAAACACAGCCAGATCTTTATACCAAAGAAATATGTGACCTATGGGTATAACTCACACAGTAATGGTGGACAATTGGACATGTTATAATAGGCGACTGGCCTGTTGGTGCAATAGCAGTAATGCCTTTAGCACGGAGGACGTGTGTTCGATCCCCACGAATGACAAACATTCACGTGACGAACATTTGTGTTTGGTGTGTCTGGGTGTTATTATCTATAATTATGTGTTTAGAAATATTTAAGTATGTTTATCAGTTGTACCTTTTGTACAAGCTCTGCTTAGTTTGGAGTCAGATGATCGTGGTGTAATTTGTCCCGGATATTTATTTGATATATTTATATCATAAAAAAAGTGATGGAAAATGTAATCCAGATAAAGTATTATCTAATAGCTAATGATGGAGCCAAAGTAACTTTTTTACTCAACAACTAACAATAGTGTTGAACAAAATGTTCAACACTATCATGAGTCAAGCACCTAACCTCCATCTTTGTGAACAGAGATTAACTAGCAAAAAAAGACAATTAAAACCTTCGAAGGAGGGTAGACCGATATGTCTCCCAATAACAGCTCACCAGCAAGATCTTCAGTCACTCGCTTGCAACAGTGCCGAAATATCGGAAACTAATAATAATAATAAGGTAGTTACATGGTAGCAGTCTCGTTTTGCTCTATAAAGCTAGAGTAACATGAGTATCTACTGCTTACTTCACCTTCAACAAGATAAAATCCGTTGGTTTTTGATTTCAAAGCATTTCCTGCCGTACCGTCACGTCAAATTACGTTCTATTCTCTCTACGTCGTTCACGTGCCGAAGACATATTAGGTATTCATGTCACATTGAGAGGAGAGCAGTTTTTGCACACAAAGGCGTCAAAAAGCTTCCAATAAAAGCGCCCGTTTGTCATTCAAAATTATTTCTTTATTCTTTCTCTGGAAATACAGAGAAAATTGCAAAAGGATTTTTTTGGGTCGAGCAGCAATACAAGATATCGTGACCGTGATCGTGAAAGAAACCACGACATCTCTGTGTGCTTACGGAGTTACAACTGCGATTGCTTTATGTAACAATATACGTAGATAATAATTTTCATATTTCTGCCATAAATGCCATTTTGTTTTCACAGGATATGTGACAACTCACTTTAACTTCAACCACAAATAGCGGAATTAATTTAATTGTACAAATGTTGAACAGCACGGTGCATGATGGCCATTATAAAGGCCAAAGTGACAATAAGACGGCCTGTTTTGCTCAGTGGGTTATACGAGAATCATGATACCTATAGCTCTATTAGCTAGATAGAAGAATAAGATGACTTATGGGCGTTTTCTCGACAAATCATGATGATGAGGATTTTTAGAAGCTAATAATATGAATGCTGTTAATCACAAACTTAAATACATAATACCTGAAGTATTATATTTCACCGCACATGTAAACTTCAATTAGAAACCTGTGTATTTAGCATTAAGTTAATATGGCACGCACGATTCCGATAATTTTGTGTATCAATACTGTAATATTTACTGTTGCCCACATTTTCACGATTTTCCTATGTAGGTCATTTGTATCACATATGGAAACAGGAAAATTGTGCTGCTGTATAAGTTATATTGATATACGAGTAATTATCTGGGTTACAAAGTAGTAAATTTCTTTTTGCACGCCCTCTGTCATGTGAGATTTTTTCTTTTTTCCTTCTTTCTTTCTTTTTTTGGTTTTTTATTGCCGGAATTCTAAAAATAGAGCCCATTCATTAGCATAAAGAAAACGTTGACATACTTGTGTGTTAAACCATGAAAATATAAGCTCTAAGAAAATTTACCAGTCAAGGCATTAGACAACACTTCATGTGTGTTTAGTAAAAACGCTACCATAACAAGTTACTTACGAGTCACGACCCAAGCGATTGAAGTTGACGTAGCCGCGAGCGAAACCCCAGTTGTGTCGAAGCACAAACTCACGCCGAAGTGTCGAGGGTCGGGACTTCGCGACAGATGTGTGTTTTTAGGCAAATCGTGCGGTCAGGCCGATAACTTTTATTGATGACTTTCGAACGCGCCTTTCAGCTGGCGGCTGGCCAGCTTTGTCTTGTTAATGCTAAATATATCACAACTTGGTTACGTGAAACCCTTTTCGATTTATCATCACTATCTATGTAAGCGATCCAGTTTGGATCGAGAAACTTTCTCATGTAGGTGTACCTGAGAACTTTGTGGCTGCGATCGGTTTTGAAAATGAAGAATTTTGATTGGCAACTGTCTCAAAATAAAAACAAAACTTGTACAGTCACATCAAATATACTCTGAGGCAAAACTAAACAAATTCGTAACAATAAAAAGTGGTCTAATAGTTCTTCCGTTATGACTTTTACTGCCGAAGTTGGTTGATGCATGGCCAACATCGGTTCGCCATTAGCATGACGGCGGCAGCTGCCATCCGTCATGTCAGCTCCATCAGATCGTTGATAAACCTTTTACATAAACGTCTGGAGGGACGTTTCTATCATCGTTAAACTCGAATTTCCTACGTTAAGGAAGCCGTAATTCGCAAACAGTTCGGTCACGATAAGAAATGTCGTTTGAATATACCTCACTGACAATAAACGCGTACTGACAATTTATTCAAATTGCTAATTAAATGAGTTTCTTCAATCACGTTTATTGCTTTAGTAAGTAATTCTTTTTCTTTTCTTAATGCTTAACTGTTCTATATCTAACAGAATGAAAGAGCAAGATCTAACAGAATCTACTCGTATTTACAGAATAGGTTGAAGGATACTACAGTACTCCATGCAAGTAATTTATTCTATTGCCACCTTGCAATGAAATGTAAACTTCGTGAAACGTGAAGTTGGTTTAAATACTTAGTAAAGAGAAAGGAAATGACAGTGCTCGCAGAGAGTCAGCCTTCTGATTGAATACCGTTGTTTGCCGTGAAAATAAGTGGTTGGTGTCGTGCTAGATTAAGGCAATCAGTGTGTTCAAAACCGCCGGAGATGGCTCATTTAAATGTGCCAAGCAAACTTTTGCAGACAACTGTGAACAGGTCCAAATTCAGGGAATTAAAAATGTCCACTCAGCTTCGAGTTTGAACAAACAACTGACCGAAAGTCAGATTTGAGTGAAGTTGGACTGCCGGGTCGGATGCGGTTACAAATTAAATGCGAGTTTCGCATGCTTTTAAGCCAGTTGCAATGAGAATTTGATGACATAACATTCACAGGAAGTTGGTGCTTTATGAGCAATTTCCGTGACTCACACAGAAGTACTGAATGCGTGTGTGGTTTCGATGACACTCAAGTAGAACATTTTGTTATGAAAACAGCTTTTAAAATGTTAAAATAACACTGATCTAAAAACCGCATTATCCGCATATTACGCGTACGCGCATGCCTGGCTCGGCTACGGATTAATAATGTGGGGACACTCTACTGATGCGAGTGATATTTCCATCATGCAGAAAAAATGCGTGCGCGTATTGGCTAACATCCGCTACAGAGAAAGCTGCAGGACACACTTTATAAAGTTAAACATTCTGACACTGTACTCGCTTTATATATTAGAAGTATGTGTTTTTGTTTTTAAAAATCAATGCCTTTTTAAGTACTGCAGTAATCCCCGACGTAAAAACAGATTGGAACTACCTAATCCCAAATTAGAAATGTTTAAAAACGGACCTCATTACAGAGCTATCAATATATTTAATAAAATTCCGGATGACATGAAAAGTGAACCCAGCGCAAAAAGATTTAGGATTAGACTTAAGACATTGCTGCTTAACAAATGTTATTATTCATTGAATGAGTTCAGAGACGACAAGAAGCTTTAAGTCTCGCTATCTGACTTTGTTTGTAAATGTACTAACGCTATTAATGTACTTTAATATAATTCATAATGTATTAAATAGATAGGTAATTAATAATTTTATTATACTAGCATCAAATGTAATTGGAATCAATAAAATATTAGGTGTACTATATTTGTAATGCCCTTACGGGGTTATGTACTGTACTTATAATTGTAATGACCATCTTTAATGTGAATGTACATATCAGCAAATGAATAAATAAATAAATAAATAAAATTATCTGGGAAAAGGATGATTTTAGTATTAATCAGCTAGATTTCGTCGGTTTGCTTAATTGATTTCCACAGGGAAGATTCAGCACCAGTTTCAGTCTGCTTACTTTTAACTAGCTCACAGCTTGTTGGCTGCGGACGGCAAAAAACAAACCGTGAAAAATGTTTGTGTATTTTATGTAGGGTTAAAAATACAACGCGTCAAATATTTGAAACAGTTAAAAAAAAGCTGTTTTCAACCTGTTTTCCTCAATTTATTATTACCGAATGCTAATTGAAACCTTTCCTTCTATCCGACTGTTAAATTGCTCCTGCCGATATGAAATTATTCAAACCACTCAGGGTTAATTAAAAAAACAAGTGTGAGGTAAACTTGCGAGTTATGGATTCTTTACCTTTAGCTAGAAACTTAACTGGACTTTATACATATCTTTCAAACTTGTTAAAAACTGTCAGAAATATTATACAATTACTGATTCTTATTAAAGCAAAGGTAAGTTCAATGTTACGCAGTATTAATGCAGAATAGAATAAAATAGATAATTCGTTTATTTCTATTGTTTTCTAATCTGTGCAATGAATATGTTGACCTGGCAAAAAAGTAATTAAAAGGCAAAACTAACTTTATATCAAGCTGTCATTGAGATCGAAATAAGTGGATGTCATGAAATCTCTTACTGTAAAGGTACCGAGCTGTCGACTGCAACTGCTGGCAGTCATCAGCTCGGTTCCAAATAGTAGTTACCTTAAAGCCAAACGGCACTTAACAGTATGATTCCCATTTTGATACGGAACCTTGAAAGTGGCGGTATAGTTTAGCATAACGGTTTTTATAAACACCTCATTAGTATTTGTTCTACCTACAGAAACCTATATAATTTATTATGTCAAGCCGTATTTAACTTAGTTTAATAAAATAATCACATCACAGGAACTTTTTAGTTTTGCCGCCTTTACTTAGGATAAAAAAGTTTTAGGCAAAATTCTGTTAGCTCGTTAACAATGTGAAAGTTTTAATTAGAGATGTCCTTGTTAGTTGGGACAAGGGATAAGCGTGTTGTTTGGAAAGGGCCCACAGATTTAGTAGTGGTCTTGCGTCGGAGCGGAAAAGACCCTCGCCACTATTATGGAACAGTTTACTTACTCCTAAGTAGTTAATAATGGAGCTTCTGTCTAGTAAATTACAAAACAAAATGTTCTTCGCGGACAAGAATAATAAGAACCGTTTTCATAAAATTAGAGAGCGTCGTGGCCGAGTGGTTCAGCACCCGAACTCAGATCTCACAAAATCTTTGTGTTCATTGCCGAATATCCGAATAACTCTCCGGTGACGGAAACCATCGATAACAAACCAAATAAACCCGGAGAAGGCTTATCACCTACCACTTTGGGTTCTAATACCATTGGTGAAAAGTGGGCTTCTGAGTGTTTCGTTCACCATGACGACACAGTCACTTGCCTCTGACTACCCCGTTTGGGATAAAGTCGTGATGGTATGTTATGTTATGTGTTCATGAAATTAAGATTTTGCGAATTTTCGAACGGAGCCTAGTCCATTGAATATCCCTGTAAAAGTACCTACTTTTGTAAGTAGGTTTTTTTTTAGAATAAATAGAGGTCTGGTCTCAATGCGGAACGCCCATAACCCGTCGCGCGTCACAATAAAACCGGTCTTACGTAGCGTGCCATGCGTTTTCGATGAACACCCCTGTGTACAACAGACACTCAATAAAGCAAAGGCTAAAGCACGCTAAATTTTTTTTGGGAACCCAATTATAGTTGACATTTTATACATTTTTATAATCATTTACTAACAAGTTCACGGAAACCACACGATTATAATTGTTAACGTTTGTGTTTAACAGAATACCAAAGCGAACGATAAAAAATACCTACGACCATTTCTAAACTTTATTTGAACCAAACAAAGCTTAACACTAATAAAGACTGCGTCTCACGACTAGTAACCGCGTCGTGAATTACAAAAGCAATTTACAAAAGCGAGCTTAATCTACTACTGTGTCAAGACGCGGACAGGAGAGGACCCGGGGATTTACGCACAGAAATTTTTCCTCAACGAATGGTTACTGTTGATAAACTAAACGAACTTACTAGCCGATACATATTCATTGTTACGATAGCATTACTGAGAAATTGTAACTCTTTTAGAGACAGAGTAAAGAAAGCTAAATAGCTAGATTTAGCAAGTTCACGTTCCAATTGGGCGTTTGATCTAGAGAGCTGCCCAGGCTACGTTCTGTCAAACGTTTGACAGCTGGTTTCCATTTTGCCCGCTTTTCTCCGACTTGATTCACAGATACCCAGTTCGTCCGCATAGGCGTTGACGTGGTCGAGCGCACGGACCGTGTCATATACCCGGGATCTGTGTTAAGCGCGTCCAGGGACATCGACCGCGACGTCAGAGCCCGAATTTCCGCGGCTTGGGCCAAATGGCGTGAGGTGACTGGTGTCATTTGTGACCCCAAAATGCCGATCAAGCTGAAGGGCCTCTATAAAACCATCATTAGGCCTGTCTTTTTATATGGCAGTGAAACATGGCCGTTACTAGAGCGACACAAGCAAGAGCTGCGCGTCATGGAAATGAAGATGCTGCGGTGGATGTATGGAGTCTCACGCAAAGATCGCGTGCGTAACACCCACATCCGCGGCAGCCTTCGCGTTCGTGACATCGCAGACAAGCTGCAGGAGTGCCGCCTTCGTTGGTATGGTCATGTCTCACGGAGATCGGCAAACTACGTGGGCAACAAATGTCTGGCCATGCCGCCCCCGCCAGGTACCGGTAGAAGAGGTCGACCCAAGAAGCGGTGGCTCGAGGTCGTTAAGGGTGACATGCGTGCCAACAGACTCACCACTGAGGATGCACAAGATCGCGCGAAGTGGGCGAAGAAAATAAGAAAGGCGGACTCTGGGACCCCCCACACCAGTGTGGGTTCACAATTGGGATAGACCGCACGGATGATGATGATATTATTTTTCACAGATTTTATTGTTCAATCATAATAAAAAATAGCCTATATCACTCACTCCTGAATAATTTAGCTTTCTGTTAGTGAAATAATTTTTACGATCGGATCAGTAGTTTTGGAGCCTCTTCAATACTAACAAACAAACAATCAAATCTTTCCTCTTTATAATATTAGTATAGATTACAGAATAGTTCAAAAACGACAATGCTTATATACGTTCTTTTTAAGAAAAATGTTTTTTTATGATTAATAATAAAAATCTATCTGCAAGTGTTTGTCGTTATCATATTATCTGTATGACGTGTACAGAAGCGACCAAAGTAGGCCATTACTCAGCCGTAGGAGCCTAGTGGCTAGAAGTAATTACTTCATAATCATAGGTATAATCATAAACAACCATAGGTCCACTGCAGAAAAGGTATATTACTAGTACTCGTATGTCCTTTCAGAGTCGGTCGTAAGCGGTCTGCACCCACTTAGAACCCGCGACCTTTAGTGGCCAGTCCACTGCCTCATTTAGCATTGCGGGCTGCGGACCTCACCCCAAACCCTCGGTTTAAGAGATTAGTGACCACCACTCTAGTTTACACGAGTTTGGCTGAAGTGAAATGGGTTGTTCCAATACAAAAGTTTGCTCCAACTTGAAGAAATAACTACAACTTTTATAGCTGTGAGTGCTCCTAACTCGAACACCCTTAATGCGGGAAAAACTTACCCTTTGCCCTCATAGTGTTTATTCAGTGCGTTAGTATTATTTCAATTAGTGGTGGTAGAATCAAGTTTTAAAGATTACTGTTATTTTTTAAATAGGTGTGGGAACATTATTCTATTACTACTACTATTTACTACCATTACTCCTATACTATTTTATTTACGTTTATTATTATTATTTCTTTATATTTTTTTTTGACATGTCATAAGTGCTTTGTACAAGCTTAAATGAATAAATGATTTTTTTACTTACTTTACTTTACTTTTACAATCTGTAAAATCAAATGATTTTTGACTTCCTGCACTGCTTAATGATGTCCGTAAACTCGTTTAACATACATTTCTAGCCATCCATAGAAAATCTAAAGTAAAACTACTGTTTAGTCCTTTTATTAACATATTAAAATATTTACCAAGAGCAAACTAGTGCTAGCACTCTCCTCCTACGTAAAATATTCAGCACCACACAGCTCAAGCTGAAACTGGCATCCGAGGGGCTCCTCGCTTCCCCTCTTCTGTGCATAAATGAATCTTAGCCAACAACCATTGCAGTACTGGTAATAACTTGAAATCTAGATGCCTAAGTAAATGGGTAAGCTTGTTCTAATAATACCTCAGCAGAATTACGTCGACAGAAACGACCAGATATTAAGTTAGATGATTAATACCTTCTTTTCTCGGGTAAAAATATTTGGGGGTGGGGGATGTGAGGGAATACTTGCGTCCGCAGAATTATTAGAGGTTAGCCAGGATGTTGCTACAGAACCTTTGAGACCTCTTACCTAATCATGAGTTTTCTTTCTTTACTTTGAAATGGAAAGCCCTTATGTCGTTACTCATAACAGCCATAGAAAAGATATTTTAACGGCAATGCATTAATCGTTTGAAACATACGCAAAGACCACTGATGATGGTAAGTCTTAACATATGAAAGAAGAACCCTGCAACTCTGTCTGTAACTAAGTTTTTTATGCGAATGTGAATACTCTCACCTTAAGGTACAACAATAGATACGAGTAAATAATACTGCTTAGACAATTTTGTGTTTTGAGAAGTTTAGCCGAAGCTCTTTGAGGGGCTTTTGTGTGGTTAACTGGGTGACCTAAGGTGCCTTGAGTACCTTGCCATTGTCCGTCTTGCTGAATACACAAAATTCACAGTCCACATATCTGTTAGCCACCAAAAATAAGTAAACAAACACTTTGAATTTAAGCAGGTATCAACTTCTGGCTGCTGTACTGCTCAAATATTCCCTTAGTCTCTTTTAAGACACACTTAGCAAAACAAAGAAAACACAATTCATCCATTTTCCGCGCCATCAGAGCAGAACGTTCAAGTTTTAGCTAACGAAATAATAAGAATAATACTTGACCTCTAATTCAATCCGAATAATTTTGCATTATTTTTAAAAATTAAACACGTTCACACCACCATCTCCATCATACCAAACAAAATTTCAATCATAAATCAAACGATCTATCTGACTTAATAAATGAATAAATATTTCGAACAATGTTATAAGATAATATTCATTGAAACAAAGTAGAGCTTGTACAATGAGTTTATTCATTTATTTTATATTTAATGCACAAGATGGTATAAATGGCTGACTTAATGCTAGAAGCATTCTCTACGAGTCAACCATCGGGTGAGACAAAAAAAGTTTAGGAAAATATTTAAATATTTGTTATCGCGCTAAGTTTCGTAACTAACATTAGATTGAATTAATTTAATGCCAAGGTACAAGTGATGATGAGCACCTGAATGAGTATTTAGGACGACGCAGTGATTAAGGCAATAAGCATGAATAATCAGAAACATGAAAGACTCAATAAAGACATGTTAACCAACCACGAGCCAGAAAACTTGCTCGTATCAAAGGTTATTTCATTAAAACTTTGCACTAAATATCAGCCAACCCTAACAAACTCAATGATCCGTGGCGCATAATTAATTGGCATAAGTTATGGTCTGTGCGTAATCACCCCCGCTCCCCGCGCTGCCATGTAATTAGGCACTAAATATAACCTACGCTCTATATTCGGAATGGCCCCAGTTCATTAGCACACATGTACGTAATCATTTCAGAGGGCCTAGACGAGTACTGTCAGCAGATTGTTAGCGACAAATGTGATAGAATTTCGCTTAAGAGGGTTTGCTTTTTGCGTTTGGGGTAGATCGTAAACGATTATTTAGCTGAATTTAAATTAAGTATAAATTATAACTCTATTATTGAATGCACCTTTTAATTTCTTAATTATTACTTTATCTGTGTACAGTAACTTTTCAAGTGTCTTATAAATTTTTCAAAAAAAACGGTTTTTTTATTTAATTTAGCAAATAATTTTGAACAACTCATTGTGTTTTTTGATAGTGTGCACACAATAATAGAGCAAAAATTCAAGTTTTTTTTTCAATTTAATGAAATAATCATGAAAATCTTACAAAAATGCAACGTTTTCGATCCACCCCCAACTAACGCTCTTAAACGTTAAATATGTAGGGATCTACTTAAAGAGCGGTCTCAGACTATCGTTTTATACGCGCGTTTAAGCTCGTTTCTGGAAGTGCATGTAGGCGCACCTTTTGCCGCGCTATTAAGCGCGTGTGCCAAAACGACCTTATACGCGCAGAAAAAAACACGAATCTCAAACCGCTCATACCCACAACCTTTGTTGCTCGCTTCTCTGGTTGAACATACAAATCATTTGCCATAACTAAGTACCCGAGACTGTACTCGTTTTATCGAAATGTCATCTGAAGTGTACCTATTGACCAGGGCTTCGAAAGTGTTAGGGGCCGCCAAATCTGTCTTAGTTTTTTTCGTTATCTTACATAATCGAAGCAAACGTAGTTAATAATGAACTAAATTACAATTGTGCAATGAATATAAACAGAAAATACTTAAACATAATATGTAGACAGAAGAGACGCAGGGCATGATGATATATTGTTATGTTATAAAGCTCGTGTTTGCAAAGTTCGTTGCTTAACTCTTCATCTCACAATCTAATTACCCGAACGCCATCGCATCAGCTTCTACAACAAACGCCTCTTTAACAACTGTGGTGGAACTGTCTAGAGAAACACGTGTTTGCTGGCAAAAGTTTAACAAGCCGTATCATGTGTTTAGTCAAGGCAATCGGATATCTGGTGTACGTAGGTACAACAGTGTTCGCTGTTCGGAACCAAATTGAATAGCGGCAAACGTGTTAGGTTGTTTGCATAAGGTGGCGTGTGGGCCTACTTAGGTAGCATGAGTAAATTTACTAAAATGTCGTAATTTATCTATTGTCTCTTGCTATGCTCATTATGTGATTATTACCCATATTTGTAATAGTTCGTTTTAATAATAATAATAAAATAATAATATTTTTATTTATTCAGATAACAATGATCCATTGGTTAGTAACAAAAAACTTAAAGCTATATTAGTGGGTATCGATCCAAATTAAACACAAGCTAGGTATTAATTAGTAGTAACATTAATTGACAAAACAAATACTTTCCGCGTTTGGGTTTATAGTGGTGAGTATTCAGGGCCTCAGTAGAGTACTGTCCCACCTTGTAGCCAAAACCTTTATAAGACTGTTAGGACAACCCAGCATTCTGGTTTTTTTATGCAGCTTTTTTACGCAACACAGCGTGATAACCGTCTACACGCGCGTCCGCAAACATGCCAGACGCACTGCAGAATCTTTATGATAAAACTAAATCTAGACAGAGAAGTAAAGCTCTATTTGCAGTGTGCCTATTTGTACTAATCTTTGAGTGCACCACTGCATTACTATACGCATGCAGTAGCAAGACAGTGATTTGATCGCAATTGCACGTGGCGGTACCTAAGTGACGATGCGGTCTATGATGAAACATGCCTGTCTTGAAAATGCCTATTCACTCTTGTGTTGAAGAGACACAGATTGTATTGATTTGGAAACACATGAGCGGGCAGCGAGTTGCACTTATTCAGTTTATTTGTTTAAAAAAATATCGCCGGCTTGAAGGCTCACAGAACAGGTCCAACGTGCAAACAAGTTAAATTTAAATACGAATTAAAATACAGTTACAATAAAATAACAAAACATTATCATACGATAACAACACAATAACAATACAATTCAAATACTATATAATTCAGTTACAATGTCAATAAATTATACAAAAATCAAATCAAATCAATTCAATGTCAAAATATGTAATTAATAAATTATATACACAAAATTATATAAAATGCATTGTAAAGATGCCCCAAACGGTCAGCAAATATGTCAATGTGATCGTGCTGAGTAATTACGTCCCCAATCAGTTGAGCTTAAAGTATTATAAATAAGCATAAGATCAGTCGCAATCGTAACTCGAATTTCCCCACGTATTTTAAAATGTTATTTTATTATTTTTTTATTATTTTACATTGTTATCAACGAAAAGAACAAATGAATGACTAGTCCATTAGAATTTACTATTTCAGTATTACCTATCATGATTACCTGAATATATTGCCGAATCACCAGTAAAAGTGAGCTTTCAGAATAGTTAAAACCATTTAAAACTTCACCAAAGGAAGACATATTTCTAGCAATCAACTTAAATTTATGCCGATCGTGTAGAATACCACCAATTTCCGTAAATTTTACTGATTTATTTTGGCTTTTCGTACGTTTTCTTTTACTACCACCATAAAGCTGCCCGAGTTTTATTGCTAAAATAAAAATATGACTTTATGCGAAATACATACCGAAATAGAGATTGAACTGTTTTATATTTTCAAATATTTTTAATGGTAAAAAGAAAGATAAACCTTCATACTCAATGTCGTTTTTGTTTATAAACTTATTGGTGTCCTCTTTAGCCTTTTATTTAGTACCTGCGGTTGTTTAGCTCCCTGTAGTACCTGGAATTCTTTCACCTTGCTACAAACGTACCTACGAGATATTCCCATGGCAATCAGGTCTCCCAACTTAGCGAAGCATGGCATGGGGTTCTTTGCGCAATACCCAAAACCTCGTGAGACCATCTCCCGGTCGTCCGAACACTTTGTTCCAGTGTCAACGTGAGTTAATAAACAAACTCACAAGTATAATTCATATTGCTTTTTGAGTATTTTTAGCTTAAGCTTTCATTAAAAAAAAAATATATTATTTTTTTAAGATTTTATAAAATCTTTGTATTAATTTCCTATTCTAAATTAACATTTTGCACCGCCAACAGCATTTCTGTCTCATCCGATGGTTGACTGGTAGAGAATGCTTTTAGCATTAAGTCCGCCTAATGTAATTTTTTTTGCATTGAATATTAAATAAATAAAATAAAAATATTTAGAATCTCCTCAAATATTGCTCTGCAATAGGCCACCTGGTGTAGCCAGTGTCCATAAGCTGCGGCGACCGCTCACCAAAATGCAATAATATTGCAGCAAATCCTCTCACTATATTCACAAATTAAATAATCTGACTTAATGTAAGATTTCTGTATAACTGCTCACTAATTCGGATATAATTAACAACCCAAAAATACTCGGTTCGAATCAATGCGGAAAGCCGGCCTATAGCGCGGCATAAAAATGGATATCCATATTAATGCCTGAAGTGGTAGGGCTGCCAAATAACTTCTAACAAACATATTGAGAAGAAACTTCAAAATTATGACTTAGGACCTAATCTGAATATTTACTGGCCTAATGACACTTCAAGTCAAGAAAACTTGACTTTAAGTTGTAGGTATGCTGTCCCAAAATGCATCAGTCTACCCACAAGGTCAGCTACAAAAATATCACATAATATCATTAAAATTTACGTGTATTTTATCAGATTATTAAAAAAAACTGGTATGTTAGTCTGAACCAGTTCCCCCGGTTCCAAATTCATCCCAAAACCAGGTATTGAAACTCTGGAATCGGGACCGGTTCTGCATGCCCTACTTTTGACTGAGACAGATCAAGTGACTAATAATTAAGCTATTAGCCTAAGGTAAGGTTATACATCTTTGAGTGATGTGTACCGTGTGTATTATGTCCCAAAATGCGTGAGTACACCGGCTAATGTCAGCTCTACTTAATCAGATTAAGCAACTTTGAGTGACGTTTAAAAAATGTCGGTAAGACATTGAATATTGGCGAAATGTGTAAAAAAACATCTAGTGAGTCTGCAAAGTGTATGTGGAATTGTCTGCCAGCGTGTATCATTTCCATTGCACACAATCCAAAAGCATGCACCATTTTGAATCTCATGAAGAAACTATAAAACACGTCTGTCTCTACTCTTAGGATATATTTTGTAAACAAGCTCTTTTAATACTAATAGCACAAATAAGGAGGAAATTGATCTTTTACATATATATACAAGTATCCTTTTTATCAAGGTTTAAAACGACCCTTAATACTATGAGCAATACTACCAAATCTAAAACTACAGAAATCGGACTAAATTACTCGCAGCATCAACCCTATGAGCATACAATTGCACGAAGCTAGTCGGTTAAGTTACCAAATTGAACGCAAACATGTTTGTATGTATCTATTACCTAGAAAATGTGCTTTGTATTCCATTTGGCTATTGTGGGAATACTTACCGCACACTTAGCTACACGGGAAAGCTTTTAGAATATCGCAAAATAACTTACATAGTTCTGCGGCTGTACGTATTATTGTGTTAACAGTTGTTTGCTTACTTACTAGACTTTATCTAGGTATATATTCCTTTCTATATACTTAAATTCTATATACGCAAAGATAACTGAAAACTGAACTAAAGGGAAGTGTTATAAAAAACTTTGTAAAAGGTTTTTGATAGCATTATGTTGAAAGGAAGGTTCTCATCATAATAACGTCTTGTTTTTCTCTTGAACTTGCCAAAAATACTGACTTTCATTTTCTTTATAAGGAGAGTTTGGCTGGTAAAAGTCAAACATTTACATCATGTTTAATATTTAACATGGGTAGGTCCTCTGTTTACGGTAAGCAAAGTAAGTTTTAAAGGCCTCGCATTAGAATGTTTGCTTGCATGCTTTGAAATGCAAAATGTTCAAGCTAATGCAGTTCACCGCATGATGGTAAAAGTAGCTTTTTGACTTGCTATCAAATGTGGAAACATTTCTTTGAGTTGAAAATTCTCATATAAAAATCTAGTCTCTCGTTTTTATTTTCAAGAACCTGCCTAACAATTGTTATTGTCTGTGCTGTTATTAACCAATCCATAGTAGGTTGTGACATCAGCCTGGAAACTGATCATTAGTCCATACAAACGATGATCTACTTCTTTCGGTGAAGACTAAACAAGGAAACTCGTGTGGAAGGGCATTTGCAATAGCTCACCTAAGTACTTTCTAAGACAGTAAATCTGCAACAGTAAAATTGGGTTGTTCCGTCAGATGATCTCGAGAGGAATACTCTTTTCGGCTGAGCGAGATTTTTGTCTTCACCGCTGAACAACAGGCAAGATCAAGACTCGCCTAAATTGATCGCAATAATGTATTTTCGGAGAACCTGCTGGTGCATAGATCAAAAATACTTACGTACGTGCTTGCTTCCTCGCCGGCTTTGTTACTTAGCTCGGAAGCTTCAATTGGATCACCCTTTTTTTCAGAATAGTTTTACATTTATATAATAATTAAATGCACTTTATTGTTCACTTCAACCACATAAAGTGTAGTAATTTTTGTTACTTGGTACACTTTGGTTGACTTTGCCCGCGAGAAGCCGCTTTAATACGAGTATAAACTCAGCGAGTAAAATATATTGCTTAATTTACTTCAACTGTGAAAAAACCGTAACCAAAGAGAATTAAAGTACAGAGGGCAAAAAGAGTAATGAAGTACCTAAGTAATGAAAATGCGAGCCTCGACGGCGCATCAATCAATGGGGCTTCTGTTGCGATCGGAATTGCCACTTTATCTGCCAGCCCAGATTAAATGGAGCGAAGCCTTAGGTTCTGTAGATAAACAAATCTCTGAAACTTTTGTTTACTCACTTCAAAGAAGCTTTGTGGTCATTCAACGTTCGTTCCCTAACTTTCGACAAGGATACAAGGAAAGGCACGAAGTGACACAGTTTTTTCCTAAATAATTGCTTTCAGTCTTACCCTTCAGTCTTACCCTTTTCTTTGACATCATTCTTATTTCTTCGTAATTATAACAGTTTAACTAAATTTTAAATCTACCATTATTCAAAAACCGAAAAGGAGCGTTATATTCATTGGTCTATTTATATTGTTATAAAGCATAAACTCTTATGTCACGTGTTCTTCTGAGGATACCTAAGAATGTAGGCATTGAAATTGTAGACAATTGCCAGTACAATATGAATTTCGACAAGAATTTCATTGATCTACATGCTTGCAAAGTAGGTAGCAGCTGAACAGAGAATGGCAGGAAATAAATTATCTGAAAAGTGAAGCAACGAAATAAAGCTTCGTAATGAAGGTGGGATTGGGGCGCGAATAAAGGCTGTATTGAAAAAGTTTCAATAATTGCGAGCGCGCGCAGACCGTGTGAATTGGGACGTGCGCAGCTTACGTATCAACTAGGGCTGCAAACAGACGGTAGAAACGATAAGCTATTTATTAAATACCTTTTAATTGTGCAATAAATTTTGAGCAAAAATTTGTTAATGATAGTGGGGCGACCGGTCGCTCTGGAAATCTATGCGGGAGTTTAGTACTGAACTTCTTATACCTGCATACCTGATTGATGAATATGCTTTCCGTATTATCGATTGTTGAATACATCATTATTCGATTATGCGTGGCCATATTAGGATACCCGCTACGTTGAAAGCGACCCGTGTCCTGGGGCATCAGGTTATTCGTCCATTTTGAGTTGCGAATGAGCACTGATTTCAAAAACTATTGTGCTTTGTCTTGAGATAGAGTAGGGATAATAGAGTTTAAGGTCAAAGGCAGGGTACAGACCTACTTTGGAACAAAAATGTTACGTTCTCTTTTTTTTCGATATCGTTGTTATTATTAAGTACATGATTCAGATAAATCTGTGCTATTTTCAGCATAATGGAGCTTCATGATAGTAAGCCCATTTCACAACCGAAACGCTGAGATGATGGTACAGAATTTATAAAACAAAAAACAGTTAAACAAGTGAAAATCAAGTAATCCGAGTTAGGTCCATAAAAATAGTGACCTAGCAACAATTTAATAGATCTCAAAAGTTCCACGTACTTCACTGTTGACTATATCCTGCCTGGCACAGGTAGCACCCCTACTCCCAATGGACTGCACGTCCGCCTCGCGAATGGACGATCCATACAAATATAAAGTCTGCACTCCTCACGTAGTAAAACATTAAATTTAGCGTTGCTGGTGGAAATTTAAAACGTTAGCGATAACAAGCGCTAGCTAGGTGTGAATGTAAAGATTTAAACGCATGGACTATGTATTTAGATAGTCGGGGTCACTTACATTTTCGGTAAATGTAATTTTAAGTTTTCTGTTTTCAGGGGCCCTGTTACAAACCCTTAGATCCAGTCAATTTAATTCCTTAAACTGGGTAGCGAGCAATCTCGTCAGTAGATATCCAGCCTAGAAGTTGTGTTGTGCCAGGTAACCGCTGACTGGCTGGAAATGAAAGATCATATTACGAAATTGCTCGCTACGCTCAGTTTAGGGAATGAACTTGACGTGATATAAGGGTTTTTAATAGGGCCCCTGGTAGAAATATGAAATTCCAATATGTTGTGTAACAACAGAATTTAAAATAACTACATTAAGTTATTTGAGTTTGTGTTTGGTTTGAGTGTTAACTCGAGACACACTAAACGAACATAGTTTAGTTTCAATATCATGACGTTATGACGCACGAAGGTTGGAGATACCTATGATTTACAACACGAAAGTAAACCACAGATAAACTTATATTAAAGGTCACAGTTGGGTACTTCGCATGTTTAATCTCCTTGCCCTGTCAGTGAAACCGCGAAGCCCTTTCTTGCGCTACGCATTAACCGACACCGCTACACGATATCATGTTACTTTGATCCGGCTTCGAATATCTGAAGATTAGAGCCTCCCCCCGCCCTTCTGTAAACCTAGCGCGAAGAGTTCATGATTTTAACGTTAATACTGTTTTATAAGCCTCAAAGTATTGATTAGGCTCTCGGTCTTTGGTCACAGATTAAGATACTACTTATAGTTATGCTTCGTCTTAAACACCTACTTAAGATAACCGTTCCGATAAATAATATATTAGCATGTGCCAGCTCCCATTGTTAAAAATTTGTAAGCTTGCTTATGAAAAAAATTTAAGCTTATTATGCTGAATTTTGAACCTATCAAAGCTTTTAACCATCCAGTATTCACTGAAGCGGTTTATGTACGAATAGTCTCCGATCGCGAAGTTCTGCTCCAACTGGATAGCTGAGGACCGTTTAGTAATCCAACAAGTAATCTAACTTCAGATTACACGATAAATCGGATCCGGACGGTCAGCAACAAAGTCTAAATAGAGGCAGTAGATGGATAGACAAACTCAGTTAAAAAGCAACACGAAAAAATTCGACACGTACAATATTAATACTACTACTATATTATGTGTACTACTAGCTCTATACTCCATTTATTATAGCATCAGACAGAAGTGAAAAAGGTTATCTTTAGGGTACACTTTGTGGTAAAAGTACAATAAACATTATTACTTTTAAGATTTATGCCGAATTTATTAATTAATTGTTCTCATTTAAAGTACATAAAGTAACTTCAGAATTTATGAAGCTTTTGCTTAAATAAATTATTTTTTCTTGCATCAAACTATATTGTCGATGTGAAAACCTAAAAGAAGCAGGGGTTTTTATTCGAACACATTTTTACTGTCACTTTATCTCTACCAAATCTAAAATGTTACATAATCCCTTCATACGGTGTGGCGGAAGGGGTTTTCAAATTTGCCAGGTTATACTGTATAGCTATGTCTTCGTCATGCCAACGTCAAATGCAAATTGTCATTCATTTTAGCACCCCTGTTTCTTACTTCCTATGTTATAATGAATGAAATATAGGTAATTACATTTTTGTCTGCAAAGTGCAAACTGATTGCATGTGATAAGATGTTGTACTATGTCCTTATCTAAAGACCCCCTGCAAGGGGGGGCCGGGGAAATGGGTGAAATGGCCCACTACAAGCGGCCCGATCACCCGGCCCACTGCCAGCGTCACCAGTTGGAATTAATAATGTCCTTATTGCATAAAAAATTGAGCTTGCCGCTGCAAAGTGCTTCCTCCCAGACAACCTTCGGTAAATTGTTCTGGGGTGAATTTTGAATAAGTCTTTGACTGCCGTCAAACCAGACACAATAAAAAATCTATTGTTTGCCGGTCACCGGTGACCCCCATGCCAGCTAATGTGGGATACAGTAGAGACCAGCCAGAGACCTTTGATGATGTGAATAATGTCTCTATTATCTAAAAATCAAAACACAAGCACTCACTCGTTTCGGCTCAGAATCTATACTAATATTATAAAGCTGAAGAGTTTGTTTGTATGCTGGAACGTGCTAATCTCAGGAACTACTGGTCTGATTTGAAAAATTATTGCAGTGTCAGATAGCCCATTTATCGAGAAAGGCTATAGGCTATATTTCATCGCGTTAGCCCAAAGTAACTATTCCACGTGGACGAAGTTGCGGGCAGAAGCTCGTAATAATTATAATGCAATGAAACAGCGTCCCTTAAAAACAATAACTCAATTTACTTACCTAATTTATAGGTATGACGAAATGATGAACGTGCCGTTTAAAGTCAACCACAAGCGAATAGCCAAAAAACAAAGTGCCGACTTGGCTCCGAAAGCGAAACATCGTTTGATGTGGCCCAGACTTCGGCTCTTCGGGAGGGAAAATGAGATTACACCTTCAGAACCTACGTCTATCAACCCTTCGGATTCCAAAGGTCAACCTCTGGCCTTCTCATAGAAGAATGTGTACTGACTTGTTGCTGATCGAATTAGTTTCCGCCTACGTCTCTGGGTTGAGACAAAATTGTATTAGCTATTTTGATTCACGGATTTACTGCGTAAATAAAATTATACGAAGAATCTTGTGGGTGTTCATTTTAGCATATCAAATGGATTACTTGAGTGTATATTAATTTAATATTTTTATGTATAGGTGCTGCTTTTTTACTTAAAAAGAAACGAAGGAAGTTAGAATGTTGTTAAAAATAGCAATAATAACAAAATGTCACTTTAATTGCCATGCTGTTGCAAAGTAAATGTCATGTTGTTTGAATATTTTTTTTTTCTGTACAATTTTTTTCCTTGTTTACCATCTTCCCCAGTTCCTGAAGCATACTTAAACGGTATGATGGCAGTACGAGCGTAAGTGCACATCAATTATGCAGCCCAGCCCTCCGCTGTAGGTATTTGCCTACACTGCGAGCGTGCATAGAAACGTTCGCTTTTCAAGGTCAGCTTACACAAGGTTTAAGCGGCGGTAAAACATTGTGACTTTGAATTTTTTTCCTTTCAAATTTAAAGTTGGAATAAATCAAATTTAAAGTAAAAAGTAAAGTAAAAAATATCTTTATTCATATAGACTTATAAAAAGTACTTATGACATGTCATGTAACAAAAAAAAAATTGTAGCAAAAATATACTGAATAAAAATAAACTTACATAAAATAATACTATGATAGTTCATATCATAATCAAATATAATGTGACTCTACCACCGGTTCGGAGGTTGTTTCCGATCGAGAAGACTCCGGCAAGAAACTCGATGGTTACTCTTTTCAATCTTGTTTTTATACACAAAAATGGAATTGACAGAGTAAAGTCATAACAAAAAAGTGTGCAGAGGAGCAGATTATACCTAAGATGACCACAAATTCTTATCATTTAAGAAATCGTCAACACTATAATAACCCCGCTTCATTAACTTAGCTTTAATTTGTGACTTAAACTTGTGAAGAGGCAGTTCAACAAGAGTTTGCGGAATCTTATTAAAATATTTTACACATTGACCAACAAATGATTTTCCTACCTTATGCAGTCTTAGACTGGGAGTTACGAGCTTATTTTTATTTCTGGTATTGAGTTTATGAACATCACTGTTTTTCTTGAATAGATGCAAGTTTTTACGGACATATACTACATTATCATAAATAAATTGAGAGTACACAGTTAAAATATCTATCTCTTTGAATACTTCACGAAGCGAGTCGCGTGGTCTAAGGTTGTAAATGGAGCGGATGGCTCTTTTTTGAAGAACAAAGATGGTGTTGAGATCCGCTGCCGAGCCCCACAACTGAAGACCATACGACATAACACTAATTGGAATAAATAGTTAATGTAAAATATATAATTATGTGCCAGACAACACACAAGAGGTGTGTTGTCTGACGCATATTTAATGATCTCGAATTAGGGATTAATATCCCTGTGTGCCACACAAGGAAATAAGCCAGGGGTGTCTCCCAGCACAGACCCGAGTCAATTCAGAAAAGATCGTTTCCTGTATTAATTTAGGGAATCGAACCCGGGACCCTACGGAAATTGACACGAGAAACCGTGCTACAGCGCACTACGCCAAAATAAAAAGGATCTCTGATTGTAACAATGATTCAACTTATCTTTTTTCAGGTAATAGTGCCCCTTGGAAACTCTTTGATAATCACTTTTTGCTTGAATAGGTATGCATAATATAGGAGTAGTTATTTTTTTAAAAAGAGGAACCTCTTGTCTTCCTGGCTCGCCTTTTCATAAACCATAATACAACATCCATTGAAACTACAAGTCATTCAATGGCAACAGTCGTTTATAATTATATTGAATCTCTTTAAAACGTAAGAATGAGCTTGTGCGTTCACATGGTAATCATATTCATAAAACTACCAGTACCATTTTTATTTTACAAGTTAAGATGAAACGATATTCATCTGCTATAAAAACCAAATATGCTTTAATGGACGGTTTAAGTGATCCGTCCGATAGTCCACTCTCTAGTAGTCGTAAAATTTAAGTGCGAATTCGTGCAGATGGTATCGCCTCATACGATTTTTTCAAATGATAGGATTTTGATTTTCTATAGTCAGTTTATTTCTAATCGGAAAGTTAGTAACTCGTTTAGTTAGGGTTACCTTCCCATTACGAGGCAAATGTTTATATCTATAGGTCAGTCGCAGTCATTAGGTTCGTTGCACTACTTATTATTCAAGGCAGCGTTTACCAACTATTCTGTGAGCAGAACTTTAACCATTATTTATTATTTTAGGATGTTCCAAACCGTGCTAATGATGCTCATTTAATTAAAGCGAGCAATTTCCCGCGCGAACATCCCACCCATGATGGCACGGCAGCCCGCGCGGCAAACATTGTATATATTTGTCTTACATATAGTGAGTGCGTTGCACACAGACATTTTCCAACTTGTATATGCTTTGATTGGCTTTCAGGCTTAGTTGGGAATAACGAGAGAGTTAGGCTACTTAAAATATATAACTGTAACAACTTCATCAATTATACCTAAACGAATACTACATATAGTACCTACTAGGTAGTAACAAAATGTTAACCAATTACTTAAACCTATAAAAACACAAGTATAAGTATGCAAGTACTTGCATCGGTGGCCAACTCAGCTTTATGCTACAGGGCTGGACCACTGCTTTTCAGCTGTGGCTGGTCATAAATTATACTGAGTAATTATTTACGATACTATAAATTTACCTATACATTATTTAAACATATGCATAATTACCCGGTATTAACGAAATTACATAAAAAAAAGTTTCATAAAAGAATAAAAATTTTATTGTAAAAAGTTAATGAATATGGAGTACTATGGATAGTTCAACCTTCCTTGTGCTTTTACCTATTTTATACCGAGCAGAAATGGGCGCTTTGCCTGTTATACATCGCGAGCTAAAAATGGAAATGTCGGACCTTAATGTAATCTCACCTAATTAAGTGTGAATTTCTTATAAATTGCGCGCTGATTTAGTTTTTTTTAATTCCAGGTGACACCGATGAGCATGGCCTGCCAGTGGACAAGGACAAAGGCTGTGACACCAATCTCTACCTTTACCATGTAAGTTATCTTTTATAATTATGACTAGTAATATTCAATTGCTACATAAATCAGTATTCATAGGATACATCTCAGGCCCTAGCTAGAGCATGAAGTGTATGGGAATGACATTGGCACTTGCATAATCAAAATCACATTGAATGTCATTCCCATACTTATAAAACGTTTCTACGGGTCGAACTTTTTCAATGTTGCTCCTGGCTACGGCCACTTAGCGATCAGTAATATCTGGGGGGCTAGCCAAGAGCAACACGCCACGATTTCTACAATAGAAATCGTTCAAATATATTTTTGACAAAAGGTGTCAGAGGCGCTTATGTCATCCCCATACATTTGAACGATTTCTATTGTAGAAATCGTCGTGGCGTGTTGCTGTTGGCTAGCCTCCCAGTTATGTTATATTAAGACAAGTCCAGTAGATTATTTCAGCATTTATGAAGAGGTCAATCCATCTTGCTGCAATTTCCATTAAATTTCAGAACAGAAGAAGCCCTAAAGCTATACTTTTGCGCATGTGCTCTACCCACTGACAATAAAACTAGCTAATCTACTAGGCTAGGCTCAGGTTTTGTCCCACAATAGGAGAAAAGTTTAATCAAATTACTGACAGGATTATAATATGTAGACGAGATCTGCGCCGACATAATCCCTACAAAGAATGATCACAATCATTACATATTATTTATTTAAGATGGTCGAATAACCAATTTTCTTTGTTATTGTTACATTTGTTGGTGTACACTGTAATCTGTAGATTACACCCCCTCCTCGCCCCGCAGGAATCGCCCTAGAGCGAATTTACTGTGTTATGTTTATTTAATGTTTACCAAGTAAACAGTTTCGGGAGTGTCGTAAAAGTCTCGGGGAAATTACGAGCGAAGTTTATAGAAGAAGGTTTATTTTACGTCTTGACACTGCTGGCATGAAGACTGACATTACTTCTGTGTGAGGCGAGCCATTGTTTTTTCTGTAAGTATATTGAGGTTTCCTCTATACTAATCTAGACCATCTATACTAATAATATCATGAAGAGGAAATATTTGATTGTTTGTTTGTTAGTTTGTAACGAATCAGCTCCGAAGCTACTGGAACGATTTAAAAAAAATCTATCACCAATATAAAGCTATATTACTGTCACTGTGTGACATTAGGCTATATTTCTTTTATTTAGAAAATTATTAATGATTACAAGACAAGGTTGATAATTATTTTTGTACAAACAAAACTGTATTACATCATCATCATCAACAGTCTTTAGAAGTCCACTGTTGGACGTTGGCCTACCCCAAAGGACGCCACAGCAGCGAGCGGCTTTGGGCATTTTTCATCCGGTGGCTTCCTACAACTTGCACCAAGTTATCAGTGGCCAACTAAGTTTCTTTTGAAGTCAATTAAAAAAACTCATGATGATGCACTTTCTCCCTCAGGAACTGCGAACGAATTCTTATTTTTTTTTTTTATATTGCCCGTCAAGATAACTTCACTCTACCTGATGGAAAGCGGTCGTGAGGTCCAAATATGAGGTTGACATGCCCAGTCATTCAACGTATCACTGGGCTGGCCATCCTCATCTTGAAGGCCTGCAGAAATGCCTTTTCACGCCCCGCTTGAAGAACCCGGGACTATACGAGGAAGGAAACGCATGTGCTGGAAGAGCGTTCCACGTCTGGATGGTACGACAAAGAAACGAGTCACCGAACCTTTTAGTTCGGGCCAACAATTGTTGAATTGTGTGTGGGTGACGCCGTAGTCCAGCACGCGTGGAACGGGAGTGGAAAGGTGAGGGTGGAATGAGCTGGAATAACTCGTCAGAACATTCCCCATTGTAAAAGCGATAGAGAACACTTAGCCTGGCAATGTCTCTGCGCAATTGGAGAGGCTCAAGGGTCAAAGTTGCCTCTGGGTTTCCAATAATACGGATAGCACGCCGCTGCAACCTGTCAAGAGCTTCGAGTAGGTACTTGGCAGAACCGTCCCAAAGATGAGAGCAGTATTCCACACACGAGCGGACTTGTGTCTTATACAAGAGACAGAGCTGCTCAGGCGTGAAGAATCGTCTCACTCTGTTCAGAACTCCGAGTTAACGGGATGCAGTTCTAATGACACTCTCAATGTAGTCCCGCTGGTTTAGGTTGCTACGAACATCCATGCCAAGGATGTTTAGGCTATCCTTAATCGGTAGCGGGGTGCTCTGAAGAGTGGGATGGGAAAAGAACGGCGACGCCTTTGCTGTGAATGCACACACCTGCGTTTTCTTGGCATTGAACTCGACAAGATTGCATGCACCCCATTCTGAAATGAGGTCCAACACTCCGTCAAGCTCAACAACAAGATTTCGCCTCTTCTCCTCGATGTCAGTCTGATTTGCCCCAGGGCGCTCGAAATAACGCGCGTGGACCGTGCTATCATCCGCATAGCAATGAATATTACCAAGAGATAACATGTCATTGATATGCAGAAGAAACAACGTCGGCGACAAGACGGAGCCCTGCGGCACTCCGGCATTAATCTGGAGAAAGCGTGATATTCGACCATCGCAAAGGACGCGAATTCTACGTCCCTCCAGAAATCCGGCGACCCAGTCGCATAGGCGAGGTGGCAGACCATATGCCGGAAGCTTGGAAAGAAGCGAGCGATGCCATACACGGTCGAAAGCTTTGGCAATGTCAAGGCTGACGGCCAAAGATTCCCCATGCTTGTCCATAGCCTCCCCCCAGATGTGTGTTACGTACGCTAGAAAAGTTTATGATCCGTTCGAACACTTTAGCTAAAACTGAGGTTACGGCTATTGGACGGTAATTGGCAGGGTCAGACCGGTCCCCTTTTTTGGGAACTGGTTGAACGTTTGCCTCCTTCCAAGACAGTGGCACAAGACCCGAATTGTAGGAGAGGCGATACAGGCTAGTAAAGACTGGAGACAACTCCGACAACAACAACAACTTAATACATTTCTAATCTTACTCCTGATATATATCGAACAAACTGAGACAACGTTATCTCATAAATATAATTTACATACATTTACCATCTACTTTATCATAAGTCTTTCAAATACATTCTCATAAAATACAGATAAAATTATTCTTTCTTGTACTCATATTTCTTATATCTGCCCGCCATAAATTGAAAAAGACGAAACTGTTGCGGCCGCTACAACGAGAGTGATGAAAAAACATTTATGCCTATAATATGGTTGAATAACTTACATATAACCTATATCCGAAGTTCTGCAATATCAGACGTGCGATTGGGAACGTTCGCCCGGGCCAATTTAAGAGCCGGATTAAAGGGTGTTCGGGTGAAACGGAATAAATCGAGCGCCTTTTTGAAATCGAGTTACTTCGTAGCCTCGTAGCCCGTAGCACTACGTGCGGCGCTGACCCGTAGCTCGTAGCCGTAGCTCGTTACGGCGCCACTTCAATCTCTTGCGCTATTGGCTCGACTTGCTTGTTATTTCCACGATCTAGGGTTAGACTATACGCTGATGAGAAATAGTATACAAAGAATTACTTACATTGAAAAAATCGGGACTTGTGTTGAATTATCACACATGAGAAAGCAGAAGCGAAACATTTTGTTCTTTTTCTATGTCTCTTATATTCATCACAGTTTGCAAATATATACTAATTATTCAATTTTCAAATTAAGGTCAATGTACATTACAAGATTTTAATGTGACTACAAGACTGACTGACTGACTTTGCTACAATAATAAAGTTAAAATACAGAATCACAACCTCGTCCAGCACCGACAACCACTACTTCGTAGTCGCTGATAAGTGGATTTCATGAATTATATCGAAATGCCATGTAAGAATAGTCATAAAGACAGAGTTTCATCTATACAACACAGTTCGAACCGCAAATATACTCCCTGGACTTATAGGCATAGGCATAAAAGCTTAAGAACAAATTGAAGCGATGATAAAATTTAAAAAGATGGAGGCTCTACTCAGAGGTACACAAATAATTTCATGAAATAGAAGTTAAAATATTCACAAAAAATAAAATGAGAATAAATTCCGAAGTCTTTATTCACGTTTTTCCTTCTAAAAATATAATGAATGCAGGAATTTGCATGAGCAAACATCCGCAAGGGAATTCGTGTGATAAAAACGGGGCCGCAAAATGTGTAGTGAGATAACAAGATGAAGGTGTAACATAATATGAACTGCGGTTAGGCCTGGCTTGCTATGTCTGTCTGTGCCGTGAACAGCTTGAGCGTAACGCTACCTACCAGAGATGTGCGAGGATGCGTTGCGAGGAATGTGTTTGTTAAGCACCAATAGAATCGCGAAGCTAGGTGAATGAAATAATTCTATTGGTTCTTAACACACACATTCCTCGCACATCTGTGGTAGAAACGCACCCTAATACCGGGTAGTATGCGAGGTCACTGCAATGACACCTCAGCTTATGCCGGCAAAGTTACCCGGGATCTTAATGGTCAATATGTTCATTGAAGCATATGGTCAAAATGTATGTAGGTATGTACGCACGAGGCAAACCAAGCCAAGGTAGTGATAAAAATAATTGAGGCGTACGGTGATCGCGTGATACATAAAGCAGAAAGCAATCGTATTACGCCTACCAAGCTACGCCTCATCGAAACGAACAGCCATTGTCACTAAGTTGTATGAGCTTGCACACATCTTAGCGAAATCATCACCGGAGCCTTACCATAAGCCCTTAGAGCAATATTGAATCAATATTACTCAAACGTAAACTTCTCATTTGTATTTGTCTAAGGTTAATATTCATACTTCATTTCTAAATAAGGTTATTGTAATATTGCTATAAGACGTCGTGGTTTGGCGGCAAAAATGATCTACATGCCACTAAAACGGTGCGCGTGATATGCACAAATGTGCAGATTGTGCACGGACGGACTTATTTTGAGGTAAATTTTCGGTGCGTGCGCGCGGATCATCCACACTGGTTAAATGATCCTTTCACTTAACTTGCATGTTCCATTCCATCAGTGTATACCGAGCATTAAAACTCATCTTTATTATGCATTTCTTTAGATTAAATAAAAAGCAGGAAATATCAAAGAGACAAGCAAAACCACAGGCGGACAGATGTAGAGGTAATGTGGGGGAATGCGGCTGAAGACCACGAACGCAATCTCCTATATAATTCACGCGCCATTTGCGAACACCCCACTTTCGACCTAGTTACGTGTTTTGATAGAAAGGAAAGTGCTCATTTTTGGTACGAACGAACACCCGTATAAGGTGTGTTACGCAAGTGTTTTTACATAAACTTTTTGCCGTGACCCGCTAGTAAGTGAGTATGCGTCGCACTATCATATTCTTTTTCTCAGGATGGACTTTCTAGGAGTACATTTATCTATTCCTTGTTATGATAATTAACTATTTATTACATCGTACATAAAAAATAAATTACCAGGGACAAAATTTAGGAGAGCAAAAGTACAGGTTAGCAATGGAGTTTTTAGTTTAAAGGATTTAAAATGGTCGTTACCTTGAAAAGCTTCAAAAGAATGTTTTTTAGAAAATAACTCAAAATCAGTTAGTTTTAAGAAGTGTTGAAATAGAAGTTGTAAGGGATGGATTTTTTTTTGTTTTATACTTACTTTTTTCGTGAAAAGAAATACAGTGGAGGTAAGGTTCAAATAAACTAAATTTATCGTTTGTGGCGTAGTCGTAGTCGCAGTAGTAGGGCTGCAGGATCTACGAGTATAACACCGACACAGAGTTGCCAGCCTGTCGGTTTTTTTTAGAATCCATTTGTGCCAGCAAACTGCATGAGCTGGTTCTCCCGGCCTTTTCACCATGCACGGAGCACTAGACGCACGTTGGAATATCGGTACCATCACGTTGTCGATATTCCAACTATCCGCACGAAGCGTTTCACTTATTGAATTATAATATGAGCAGCTAAGAGTGGAACTCGCAGTCTGCGCATGTTTTTTCCGGAACCATTACTGGGCATTTACTGCGCAAACATGTGTCACATCGTTATTTACCACCAGGTACATCCGATTGTAATCGAATGTATCAGTGTACATGAAATAAAAAAAAATTTGAAACTATACATTTCTAACTGTTCTGAAATATCCTGCGTAAACTATTTCTCCTGTTAAAATATGAGGTAAATAAAAATTGCTTTCGTCACTGATAGTGTTGTTTTGTTTGTCGCTGCTAATGTAACTTTATATTGATGAAATAATTTTCAAAATGCGTCCAGTTTATTCCCCTATTTTTATATTATTTTGGTAATTATTTGATAAGCCTAATATATTTTCGATTATTTGATGAGGTTAATATATCTTTAACTATTTATCTCTCTTTACTTCACAACAAAATCCAGGGACGATAAAAGAGAATATTTTTTGACCTTTTCCCGAAGTACACGTTTGTAAATGACGTTGCTTTATAACAGGGATGATGGCGCAAAATTGTCAGGCCAATGTTTTTAAATGAGCGCCGTATTCACTCGGGGTATTTCAGCTAAATGTCTTCTTTTATGGCCAGATTTTATCAGAGTTTGTTAATTTCGCTACAGAGTAACGAGTTAGTATGACGTTCGGAGCTGGAGAAGCGAGATAATATTCTGTTCAAGAAAATTATTTCATTAAGAAGGAGCGTGCATACCTACCTAAAATTCTCTGTTTTATTCTCCATCAGAAAGCATTAGCTGAAAACAATATATTGTTAATTACAAGATGAAAATAATTTATGTTTCTATGATTTAGGGTAGCTCTATTTAAGGTGATCTATCAGCAAAAAGCTAGCTAATCACACGACAGGATCTAACATACAAACTTTTAGTGTATGTCATACCTAAGTACCTGCACTTTATGAGTGTGATCATCCTGCCAACAGGGTCTGCTGGCTAAAATCTTTATTTCGATGTAAGCCCACCTTTACTTTCACTTTATCATAATCCAATAGTTGCCTCTTCTTATTGCCATTATCATTATGACTATGAATCGAAATAAACTTTTCAAGTGCTTTCAATTTTCAAAATTTTGCTGCCGTTACGTTAGCAACATGTTGACATAAGAGCCATCAACCACCCCTCACAGGATGAGTCGGGAACTTTAATTAACACAGCTTGTTTACCTTCACTGGTTTGCGCCTAAAGCAGGGTAGTGCTCCGTCGTCTTATATCCGGCAGCGGATATTAGTTCGGTGGTTAAAGCCGCCGGCGGATCCGGAACACATACCAGATTCTGAAACAAACGCAGCCTTTGAAAGGATTTATTACTGGTTGACTATCTCTTAGAATATACACGTTAATAGGTTTTTTTTAATTAGTACTTTTTCATCTAAAGAAAACATTTTATGCATTGTACCTTGTGCTAAGTACCATTACGAGTATCTTTGATTTAAGGTCAAATTATAATCGCAAACGAGCTTTGTTAAATTAGCTGTAAGTATATAGAGTGTTTTATAACCTATTTTATATTTTATTAATCGTGAATGATTCCTTTTCCATACAAGAGCAAAGGGCGAAACCTAACAAATTCTATGCACAAACTATAACAACAGCAAGTTTTGTGTAATAATAATTGCTATAGTAACCATTTAACATTTGGATTGAAACAATAATTCAGTCATGAAATATCCTAACAACAAAACTTTCTCAATAATTTCTGTAGGATTTTTCTCGGCACAAAATATGTTTAGGTGCATTCATGACGACCACTCTAGTTCTTGGCGGATGTTTAATAATTCGCGCGCAACCCTACAGGGCGCGGCCTTGATCGCGTCGAGGGTGCTCGCTTCGAGGCCGCTCTTCATCACGGGGCCGGCTGGAGTGGCGCCGATACCAAAAGGAATGGCAGGCAGCCTCGAAAACATGTCCACGAGGTCGAGGGCTTCTCCGCGTTCGTTTGATTTTCTAAGAAATTGTCGACGTCGCGCGATCGACTTGTACACAACTTGAGTGCTAATTTGAGTTCTTGACGGCGCACTTTTGGCCAGGTCGTGTTTGAGATTGTACGAGATTAAATACCTCTCATGAACGAGGGATTTTGCAGAACTGGTTAGTTATTGAGTCGTTTCTCTCTTACCAGACTCATCAAAACAAATCCTAGGGTCAGAATAGTATCGGCATGGTAATCCGAACTAGGCACCATGTCGAACCGTCAAGTTAATGAGGTATACCGGGGGTCTCTTTAGTGGGTATGCCGTCACTTTCAGTGACGGAGAGTCCCACACTCCCCCGCTGCCCCACCCAGGTAGCGGGATAGTGTGTAATGCATTTTTCCCCCGCAAAAAAAAAGGGGCCAGAACAGTATAAAAAGGGCAAAAAAACTGGGCAAAGGTCATCATCGCTATAATTGATGGCTCAATCATCAGCCTTGCCATATACTGGATGGTGATCACTAACCTGAGCTCATTATTCTAATTCTATAACGCACTTACGTGGCCTGGAATTTGAACCCCGGCCCTCCGAACTTTTTTAGCACTTAGCCACGCAGGTGAAACAGGCACCAATATTAACATAAAAGGGTTATTAAAACAATTTTAATTTGTTACTACATTCTTGACGTAAATTTGCTTCGGTTCATTTCGTGGCAGATAACTGTATAACTTTCGCTATTCATTAATGTAAGATAGGGAAAGTTGTAATAAGTTTCAGTGTACAAACTGGATGTGATGATCAAGGGGTATATTAATCTGTGGGACAACCAAAGTAAGATTAAGAGGAAATGTGAATAAAGTAACACTCATTTCATTATGTTATTAATTTGTTGTTATCCAAATAATCAAAACTTTCGAGTTTTTGGCACTAAAAAAGTATTAAAAAAGTAACCTTGATTAAATCATTTCCTAAAAAGACACAGGGGAAGGTTTACAAGAGAAGGTGACTTTGACTCACCTTCAACAATTCTTAGAATTCTTAAAATTGAGCTAATATGCTTTTAAAACCATTATATCCAAATGGCGTTTCCAACAGACGCAGATAAAGTCACAAAATCTCATATAATCGCTCTTCCACACACGTCAAATAGAACAGAGATTTACCTCCATTCATTCCGAATGATGTCTGTGTTCTCAACACGTTTCGGCACAACCCAATTTATCCGTGTATTAATCAAACCTCTAAATGGCTCGTCGCTTTAAGCGTTAAAATTGGACGAGGACTCCTGCCTTCCCGCAATATCAACATTGAAGGAACAAAAGACTTCATTACGTTCACCCGACAGAACGGAATCCGGATCCCAAATAAAGTGCCGAATAATGGCGACAGGACAAATGGAAACAAATAGGAAAAAAGCGGCTGTGATAAATTGCTCCAGTTGTAGACTATAATCTTTATTTTATTGCTGGTTAAATGTAGTGCCCGTGTTGGGGGATAATTGTTGGCATTTACTGTTGTTGTTTTTCTGCCAGCGCGTGCTCACTCAATTCTAATAATTCAAAAATATTTTATTCAAGTAAACCTTAAAGTTACAACTCTTTTGATTCCTCATTTAACATTAAAACTTTAGCTATAGTATAAACATATATAATATTAATACAATCTGTATACAAAAAATATATTTACTTAAAATGTGACTCTACCTCCGGATTCGGCACGCTAAAGAGAAGACCCACCAAGAAACTCAGTAGTGAGACTAACATAAAAAAGAGACGGTTCACAAGGCAGGTTAGCCACTTGCATTTATAACCATAGTCTTACAATTTGAACATAAATACAGCTTTTATTATGGTACCCGAATTATAGTGAACCTGAGCAGACCAGTTCCCGAAAGTAGCACCTGTTCACAGGTTGAAGGAATGAAGTGTCCCGTCACACAACGCCACCACCCCAACAACCTTTTAGTGAGCATTACTACTTCATTACCAAATAGTTTCAGCGACTTAGTTTCCGGCTTTATTTCTTACCAAAAACATAACAATGAATTCCCATATCACTCACAAAAAAATTGATTGATTCCCAAAATAAATATTCAGGTTCCATCCCCTGTCGCCGCGTACAAGTTGTATTTTCGCGGCAAAAAGTGTACTATGTCCCAATTCACTAAGGCCTGATGAATCCCTATACCAAAACTCATCAAAATTATTAATAATACAAGTTAGCACCAATATTTGTTGGTACTTTCTTATTTAGGAACTCCATCTGCGCCTCAAGTACCGCCGTGATGGATTGCTTGATTACCAGGCAGCTCGCGAGTGACACCGCTCACGCTTGTTACCCAACTTGTGAACCACTAATGACCTGTCAACTTGAATGCCAATCAGCATAATTTGTGTGACGACAGTTCTCTGTTGTTGTTAGGTATATCTTCTTGTTTGCATGTTTAATCCGGCAAACTATAACGTGTAGGGATCAATGTTTTGTGAAGTTAGTCTGCTAAACACATATTATGTTTCAAGGAAATATATTCAAGAACAGTGTTTCAGGCTATCAAAGTTTGAATATTTCAAGAGACTTTAGAATTTTTCAGTTTAAACCCGATAACGTGACAAAGGCACAAATACCTTCATACCATCACGTATTTTGTCGACGTAGAGCGCGCATTTCGAATCAGAACACTGAAATCCATTCCATCCTAATAGAGCATGGCGCCCAAATCTCAGTGCGCACCTGCTTTTTAAGCTGGAACGGTTCAGAATTGTCGAGTAGCGAGTTCTGGCGACTGACGACTATTAGGGAACGTAGGTACGTGGACACATATTTGTTTCGACTTTCGCTCGCCCTACAATCCGATCACCCTGTAAAAGCCAGCTGCGGCTAACCACTAGTATTAGGTTTATTTAAAGTTGCTGTTAATATTTTTTTTATGGTTTACTTGCCTATGAAGATGAAGACGGGGTGTAAATATCAAACTAATTTTAAATCAGAACATTACATTAAAGTTTGTGTAGTTTCTTGAAACTAGTTGTATTGCCCTGTAGCTAGCTAGTTAGTTAGCTAGTTTCACAGGTACTGTTTTTTTTTTCATTAGCTCGTTTCAGTGTCGTGAAATCGATGCATGCATTACAAAACTGTAACGTGATGTGACATTGTTGATAAAATTAATGTCACGGAACTACTCTAATGCCATTAGTTTCGTTATGTAAATCAGGCTTTAGCCTATGAATCTACAGATTCAAAATCTAATCTGCAACTATCGTAATACAAAGTGTTACGAAACTATAAATCCAACCCAAACGCTTGCCTTTCCCGCTAAACCACCGTCCCCTTAAACATTTATATTACTTAATATGTACTGGAAAATGTCTGTCACCTACAAACTTTTCGGACAAGCATCACACATGAGATAACTTGATGTACGCAACTAAAAATCACGCAAATATACCGTATAATCAGATAGGAGCGACAGACAAGAAGAAGGCTTGGACACAGTCGTCAACATCAATATTTTCGTTCCTACCCTACCGCGGCCTTCGTTCGAAACAATGTTATGGCGAGCGGAGCGATGCAAATGACGCGTAAATAAAATACGAGCACTCAGAGGCAAGCTCCCAGAATCTCGCTTCAGAAACCCACGTATATCGTGTTACTGGCGTGAAATTAAAAACCCTCGGCTGTGCCTATATATCACAATTTGAGTCGCGTTTCATAGCCCTCGTTTCTCCGAGCCTGAGTTTTGTACACGAAATTTATAGCGCGTGCAATATGAAAGGATGTTTCAAAAACAATTCCGACGACAGTTACTTCGCCTGCCGGTTTGATTAAATTAACAATCTGAACTGGTGCCAACTTCATGTATTGCTTTACACAATCCTTCTGTGAAACAATATAACTTCATGCTTGGTGCATGTTTCAGAACTTTACTCGTTGCTTAATAAACAAGTAAGACAAACGTTGCTTTTCAAGAAATAATAACGACGCATGATGTAACCTACCTTTCTAAATATTGTTACACTAAAATCATACAGAGCTGCTTACTAAAAAGTTAATACAAGTTTCTAGGCACATCTCTCACTTTTGCGTAACTTTTCTCTAAATGACGGATGTATTTTATGTCGGCAACGTGATTCGGGTCCCAATTTGCCACAGTTGGGGCAACTTGACTGAGAATATTAGGTAAAAGCAAAACTTTCTCATAGTTAATCCTCTTTAATAATATGAGCACCACTTCAGGAAACTTTGTGTTTTGTATGTAATATAAATTACTAGCTTTCCGCCCGCGGCTTCGCGCGCGTCATCGTTATATATTATGACCAAATTATATAATATCTTCATAAATTGTAGCTTATGTGTTATTCTGATGTATAAGCTTTATTACTGTAGTTTCATTAAAATCGGTTCAGTAATTTTTGGCGTGAAAGAGTAACAATATAATACACACATACATACATCCTCACAAACTTTCGCATTTATAATATGTATTAGTAAGATTTTTCTCATTGGATCATTCTTTTCATTCATTTCATCAAGAAAATAATGTTCATAATGTAATATTTCTAAACAAATATAATAGAAATAGACAGGCATGGTAGGTAAAAACGTCAGGCAAGATTCAAACTCGGAATCTTTAGCTAACCGGGCGTCTGCTCTAATCTAACTAATTGAGCAAGTCCTTGGGAGACCTGTCGATTTCTTCCAAAAGCATTTTCATTCTAGATTTTGTAAACCATACTATTTGTTGTAAGTGAGTCTAACGAAAGATAAAAAAGTAGAAGACCTTGATGAAATCAGGCAGGAAGGTCCGAAATTCGTATTTTTCTAGTTTTCAATCTTTCGACATGAAAACAAGCATTGTAAACTGCTAAAATAAACAAAGTAATGAGTCTGACGATATTCCCAATTCACAGGAAGAAATCGAAGACCGACCCCGCGCAGCCACCTTCCTCAGTTCCCTGGCCGACTACTCGAACACCATCCCGGCGGCGACGGCGGCCGACCCTGATGCTGCGAAGCCGGCGCCGCCCGCGCGCATGGGCACGCTCATCGGAGTCTACCTGCCGTGCATCCAGAACATCTTCGGCGTCATTTTGTTCATCCGTCTCACGTGGGTCGTGGGCACGGCTGGAGCTATTCAAGGATTCCTGATCGTTTTAGTCTGTTGTTGTACGGTAAGTGCTATGGTATTTGATCTTGTTACATTTAAAAGTATTACCACCTATACTCCATTCATTATAGCATTAGACAGAAGTAAAAAAGGTGCTTTTTAGGGTACACTTTGTGGTAAAAGTACAATAAACATTATTTATTTTAAGATTTATGCTGAATTTATTAAAATCTACTTATATAGCAGCTGTCACACTTTGTTATCATTTAAAGTAAAGTAACTTCATAATTTATGAGGCTTTTGCTTAAATAAATTATTTTGTCTTGCATAAAACTATATTTCCGATGTTAAAAACCTAAAAGAAGCAGGGGTTGAGCATACGAACACATTTTTACTATCACTATAACTTTAACAAATCTGAAATGTAACATAATCCCTTCATACGTTGTGGCTTAAGGGGTTTTCAATTTTTACAGGTTATCCTCAGGTATGGTTACCCGGCATAGCAACGTCAAATGCAAATTGTCATTATTTTTAACACCCCTGCTTTTATGAGCCTCATAATTCTAATGTTATAATGAATAGAGTATAACCACAAATTAGACATACGCGGCGCTCTGACAGATAGCCCGCTTAGAACAACACGCCATTTTTGACGCACGCACACAGAGACATGAGTTTACAAGCGAAGTCAGTGAGCTTCGGTGAGTCGGAAAGTCGCACTGTCGCGAGTGTTTTTGTTTTTGTCGAACTTGTTGCAATTTGTCACATGATGAATTTTGTTTTTGGCCGGTTCTGTCAAGTAGGTATAACTTACTTACTTCATTTCAAAAATTCAGAGCGAATATAGTAGTTAACCCTAGGCGGTTCACGCAAGTTTTGGAAAAAGGTGCGAGCGGTCCTTCTGTGAACTCTTTATTTTGTGGTATAACGCCAATTAGTTTATGAATGTTGTAATTTGTGCAATATGTTTATAAGCATCAGCTATACTCCAACGGCACTGCATAAACCGTCTGTAGCAAACAATTACTCACTATGATGATAAATAATTTTTAAGAATAGAATAAGAATAAGAATAATTTTATTTTGCATAGACAAAGATAACAGTACACCGACACTCAGTATAACACTCGGCAGAATATTGCTACTACCGAGTAGTGTAAGAATGCAATGTGTTATTTGTAGCAATAACTTCTTAGGAAGACAATAACAACATCGTGCTAAATTTGTTATTGTGCTAAATTATTTGAAATTAAATGCAAATGCGACATATACAGTACTTGTCTCAACTTGTTAAATCGTGAATGCTACCAATAATTACGAGTAAATCTACACAATCCGAAATCAAAACCGAAGCTTTTTGTCCTAAGGTATTTGAAAACGGTCATGTTCGTATTGACGGATGCGCTCTTTCAAATAATATTGTGCATAATGAAACATGACTAAACAATTAATTTGTCATACAATCATTTGCAAAAATAAGATTTGCTAACTAACGTAGCGAGTTGTGAGCCAATCGAAAACCCACTGACATTAGGCTGCTTTTCCACTAGAGATGTGTTAAGTAACGTTAGGCCTGCAGAGGGTCCAGAGCCCAAATACAAATTCCACGCCAAATATTTTTGTTTTTGTTGCAGACAATGCTTACGGCAATTTCCATGTCCGCTATTGCTACAAACGGGGTGGTGCCGGCCGGGGGGTCATACTTCATGATCGGCCGCGCGCTGGGCCCGGAGTGCGGTGGCGCGGTTGGCATGCTCTTCTACACGGGCACCACGCTCGCCGCAGCCATGTACATCGTCGGCGCTGTGGAGATAGTGTTGGTCAGTACCCTTACTACAGCAGCAACAGACTGCTAGAACTTCAATTCAAGCATCCTGAATCTGCAAGTGATCTGGGTATGGCACATTCATCTGCATATATAGCACCAGATTTGGTGCGCTATCTGATGCTGTATTCTATGGTCGCAAGCGCTACGAACGGTGGGGAAATGATACTTGTCACTATCGAAAGAGATCCAGATCGAAAACAGAAATAGTAATACTATTTTTCCAAAGTTATGAGCGATAAATTAAATGAAGTTGATCATAACTCGAGGTCCTAATATTCAGTGAACGTAAAGTTCTGTGAATAAATTATGTAATTTAAGTGGATTATTCAGACCATTTACCCTTGGCTAAATAATTGTTCAAGGGTATACCGGTATTTTAAATTAATCACCCTCATAAAGTTTTATGAATTCTCCACCTACATATTAAACTGGGTCTGACTAAATGCCTAAATATTTAAGCAGACTAATTGTTAAATCATTGTGTTTAACTTTAAACCAATCGTTCTTTAAACGCCACCCCTAATTAAGGGCATTTTAATTGAAAGGATTTACAGTGGACGTTGCTTTTTTCCGCTACAGCCACTCTTATAAGTCAATCAAATCAAGTATTTCCGAGCAATCCAGAAAATTAAAAAAACCCGTATGGCTGACCAGTCAGTTGCTAAAACCATTTGTTTAATGGTTGAAAAAGTGTCTGTCTGTTGTCTTACGTGAAAATATTGCCCGTATTATACCTATATACTGTGGAGCAGTCCCTAGTCCTTAAAGAATGAGAAATTATCTTAAAATCGCCATGATACGTAGGCTTCTTTGAGGTTTATGGTGTAAGTGTTTCTTCACAAGGTGGTGAAGAGGGTTAAAATACAATTTGAAAAAATGTTTAGAAGTTGCTACTCATAATATCAGTATGAATTTATTGTTTTCCTTAACTTAGCCTCATAAATCCCGTTTTATACTCTCAAATATCTCGGCTCCGGAATGACTTAAATCCAAGTTAGCTTCAAGTAGCGCTAGGAAGAGTTACATTGAGATATAACGTCCGTGATCCACCGGACTTTACTATCTTTTCTACTAGTTACTCGTATTTAACCTATGTGATAAAGATAAAACATGTGTTAATAAGCTTTTTTTTTCTAAAAAGTTATTAAGTAAAGGAAATTGCTTAGCATTTTGGTACATCCGTACGTTATACCAACAGACTTACATGGCTCCGTGGATATCGATATTCGGGGACTTCACCAAAGACCCTGAAGCGATGTACAACAACTTCCGCGTGTACGGCACTGGTCTGCTGCTCGTGATGGGCATGGTCGTGTTCGTCGGCGTCAAGTTCGTCAACAAGTTCGCCACGGTCGCGCTCGCCTGCGTCATTCTCTCCATCACTGCGGTCTACGTCGGCATCTTTGTCAACTTCAACGGGAACGACAAGCTGCAGTAAGTTGTGCCTAAAGTTTTCGCGTTAATAATTTGTTATTAAAAAAAAAACTTTTAACATAACATAATAACTTGAGATAATTTGTACGTGCAAATATATGTTATTATATTAAATTCTGTCAATGTAGCTAACTAATCAATATCATCCATCTAAGTGAAATTACACACTTAAAAATTTGAAGTTAAAAAAGTGTTATTCTTCTTCTCAAATTCACTCAAGGCAAGGTATTTCTTAAAATTAAACTTTAGCAAAATCTGAGCATCTTCAGGCATACTTACAAACATTCCCTTGAGCCTATGTAAATAGTAAATATTTGCATAGTTCGTTATAAGGTTCAACGAAAGAGACGAGCTTCCGTTATTCGTGCAATAGGTAGCGGTTCAACGAATCAACGAAGTCTTTTTAGTTGCACCTTTGTGTATTTATATTTTGAAATTTCAGAATGTGCGTACTAGGAAAGCGGTTGTTGAAGGACATCCACATCACCAGCTGCAACAAGACCGTCAACGGAGAGCTGCACAAGCTATTCTGTCCCAATAGTACCTGCGATCCTTACTACCTCGCGCACAACATCAGCATCGTCCAGGGTATCAAGGTACTAACAACAATTACACCTACCTATTATTAGTTCCCGTCAACTGAAGAGAATGCTGGCCAGGACTCGCGGGAATTTAGGGTCTTGTTGGTATGAAACCCCTCCTTTATGCTGTACCTGTGCGCAGACCATCCCCTGCACTGTTACCTAATGTTCTTTTCACGCGATGTGATCTGCACTAGTTCAACTTATAAATATGTTAGTGATATTTTGGGCCCCCTGAAAATCAGCGCCTGAGCCCATAAAGCCCAGGGTAAATGTTGATTGAGGTCCATTTCTTTTTTGGGCATCAGGACACCGCTGTCTGATGTTGTCGCCTTATTTTTGTTTTTTTGTTTTGTAAGTGCAGGCAAAAGCCTGCACAAAAAATAAGAAAAGACAACACCGTCAGACTTACTTTGTGTTTTTAATACAATGTAACGATATGTCCTAAAAGTTGACTATTGTTTTTTTTACTAATTCTAAGTTATCATACCGTGTTGATTGGGCACATAATTTGCACCTTTAATCAAAATGATGGTACTATCCAGGGCTTATCAAGTGGAGTATTCTTCGACAACCTGCAAGACTCGTTCCTGGATCTGGGCCAATACATCGCGTATGGCAAGGAACCGGAAGACATCGAACAGATGGAACGACCCACCTACAACCAGGTCTACGCTGATCTCTCTACTACGTTCACCATCCTCATCGGAATCTTCTTCCCGTCTGTCACTGGTATGTTGATGGCTTATAACTAAGCCCTGGCTTGGATTACTCTCACTTTTGTGAAAGATTAAAATCATTTAAATAACTCGTTCGGACTAAAAAGTTTTACCAATGACTGGGTGGCGTACGTAATAGCTCTTTTGAAATTAAAAGTAACGTATGTCAGAAAAGCCAATAATAACACAAATGTGTTGGGCTGAATGAATTGTTCTAGTTTTTATTTTCATATAATATCTAACACAGGTATTATGGCTGGATCCAACCGATCGGGAGACTTGGCAGACGCGCAGAAAAGCATACCCATTGGAACGATTGGAGCCATTCTGACTACTTCAACAGTCTACCTGTCGTGTGTGCTTCTGTTCGCTGGAACCGTTGACAACTTACTGCTCCGAGATAAGTAAGTTCAATTGTTACAACCAAGGATGACATTAACTCTGATAAGATTTATCTGGCTGTGTATAAAATATTTTTTGTTATTTCTTCTAGATTTGGACAGTCCATTGGAGGGAAGCTAGTAGTGGCCAACATGGCGTGGCCAAACCAGTGGGTGATACTTGTGGGTTCTTTCTTGTCCACTCTTGGCGCTGGGCTACAGTCGCTCACAGGCGCGCCGCGACTTCTTCAAGCTATAGCCAAGGACGAGATCATACCGTTTCTAGCGCCGTTCGCTGTCTCATCAAGCAGGGGTGAACCAACAAGGTAGGACGTTTTTTAATAAAGAATTTCTGGTGTATCATAAATAGCTACTTCAAGAATACAACTGGTTTAGCAGTTCAATTGCTTAAGACCGCAATGAGGCTTCTCCATGTGATTATCAAGTTTGAAGTCAAAGATTTGTTTAGTCCAACAAAATTAATAACCTTGACTTGGTCAGTACTTTCCCTCCAGCACTAATTATGTTCATTGTCTTTAGCTAGTTGGCCGATTACATTATTACTGTAATAGTATTTATTTATCGGAGTTATTCATAATGATGGTTTTTATTAATAACCTCTTTTTATTTGTTTGATGACAGAGCCCTGCTTTTGACAATGTGTATCTGCCAGTGCGGCATCCTGCTGGGTAACGTAGACATCCTGGCTCCGCTGCTGTCCATGTTCTTCTTGATGTGCTATGGTTTCGTCAACCTCGCCTGTGCGCTCCAGACACTACTCAAGACCCCTAACTGGCGCCCTAGGTTCAAGTATTATCACTGGTAAGTTTGTTACGTTTTTGTTATGCTCATACTAAGAGGGGACTATTCTATTTTCTACACAAATATAGAAACAAAAGTCGTGGTTTCGAATCCCGCTTTAGTCCTAGGATCAGGTCGATTTTTTCTAGTTTCCATCTTTACCCATGTTTGATATTCTTAAAGGTCACTATCGCTGGCTGGTCTAGTTCTGTGCATCTCCATCATGTTCATGACATCGTGGTTCTACGCGCTAATTGCCATGGGTATGGCAGGCCTTATCTACAAGTACATCGAGTACCGCGGGTGAGTAACATAACAACTTAATCAACATAACATAATACCTTTAACTACTGTCATTTTGGGTTAGTCGTGTGCGGCAGACATAGGTAAAATAAAAATTTGAGAAAGCTTATCTTTCATGAAACGAGACTTTAATGCTGCTGTTTATTGTCAAACCTGTTGTCCGCCAGCGGCTTCGCCCGCGTAGACTATTTCTCCTGTCTAATTTTGGAAAAAAATATAGACTATGTCACTCCTAATCATGTAGGTAGCTTTATATTGGTAAAATAATTTTTAGAATCGGTTTAGTAGTTTTGGAGCCTATTTAATACATATAAACAATAAAATCTTTCCTCTTTATAAAATTAGACATGCAAATTCCAGGAAGCCGTTGGAAGCAGATGGCCCAAAGCCACTTGCTGTGGCGTTCTATAGGAGAAAACTTTGTTTAGCAGTGGACTCCTATAGGCATCAACAGATGATCATGTGTCTCTTGTGGATAAAGTAGTTTCGATGTAAATAAAGTAAAGGGGTTTCCCAATGATGACCATTATTTGTGTCCTAGAGCTGAGAAGGAATGGGGTGATGGTCTCCGCGGTCTGGCGCTGTCAGCCGCGCGCTACTCGCTGCTGCGGCTGGAGCAAGGTCCACCGCACACCAAGAACTGGCGGCCACAGGTGCTGGTGCTCGCCAAGTTGAACGATGATCTTAATCCTACATATCGGAAGATGGTCGCCTTTGCCAGTCAGCTCAAAGCAGGTAAGCTTATTAATTAATTACTACGTTTTTAAAGAGAATTGGAGTCTATTTAAACTCCAATTCCAAGTAGGTATGGTTTGAACCAATTCGTTTGTTACAAATATTCCGTCTTAGAAGGCATCTAAAAGTAACCTCATTTTCGAAAACATTTATATCTACAGCGGTTTCTACTTAAGTATGATGAGTGTGAGTGTCAGTATAGATATACTAGGTATATATTGAGAGTTACCTGTGATTGATTGACATTCAATTTGATTACCTTTCCCCACCAGGCAAAGGTCTGACAGTTTGCGTGTCGGTGCTCGGCGGTAACTTCACGCGGCGCGCCGGCGAGGCCTCCACGGCCAAGCAGAACCTTAAGAAGTGTATGGACGACGAGAAGGTCAAGGGTTTCGTCGATGTGCTTGTCTCGCCCCATATCGCTGAGGGACTAAGCCACTTGTGAGTCTTGAAATGTTATAGGTAGCATATAGGTTATGTCAGGTGGTTTAAGCACGTTCCCTGCGGTTAGGGGAGTAGAATACTACCGAGGTTTCCCTGCCTGTCGTAAGGGGCGACTAAAAGAGCCCTTGTGGTCGCAAAGCGCACGCGGGCCCTGCGTGTGTTTCGGTGTGCGATCCCGAGGATGACGTTAACACATGTCTTCGGACACAGTGGTCTGGGTTATCGTGCACTGGTTTAAGCACAAACCTTATGAATGAGTCTAATGGTCTATGCCAGAGGTAAAGACAGACAATAAGGAAACTACACTCACAACCATAAGTTCCTTTTTAAGCCGCAATTCATGCGTCTTCACAAAGAATACTTTAATCATGAATGATACACAACTTGTGAATACTTTTCATTTTGAAAATTCACCGTTTTGGATCGCAAAATAGTAAATGGGCCATTTCTTCCCATCTGCCATCTTATTATACTAATCTCTCTTTACCAGTGTCCAAACAACTGGGCTTGGCGGGCTAAAGCCGAACACCGTGATTGTCGGCTGGCCGTACGGCTGGCGACGCTCGGAGGAGTACCAGCCAGACAGCCTCCCCAAGTGGCACGCCTTCTTGCACACCGTGCGAGCCGTCACCGCCGCCAGAATGGCCATGCTAGTACCGAAGGGCATTAACTTCTTCCCGGACTCAACTGAAAAGGTAAATATAGGCTCTCCTTCTTTTAAGTTCTTAGAGAGTAACCCCAGAACTTCACTTACGTCAATAGTTTCTCCTTGGATTCTATCGGATAAGGTATTTGACGGTTATTTACAAGCTCCACTAGGCACACGTACCCTTCACTTTGTAAAAGTCACATGATTTACGTAGTACTGTACGATTTTGTATGCTTCGATAATCGAAACGCTGGGCAGCTGTAGTGAATGGTTGTTGAACACACTCGGGCTGAGGAAATTAAATAAAACACAAAAAAACTCAAACCTTTTATTAAAACATGCACTTGATTTGCACTTCCTCTTTAGGTATCAGGCAACATCGACATCTGGTGGATCGTTCACGACGGTGGCATGCTGATGCTGCTGCCGTTCTTGCTGAAGCAGCACCGCACCTGGAAGAACTGCAAGATGCGCATCTTCACCGTCGCGCAAATGGAAGACAACTCTATTCAGATGAAGAAGGACCTCAAGATGTTCCTTTACCAGCTGCGAATTGAAGCCGAAGTCGAAGTTGTTGAAATGGTACGTTATTATTTATACCTCCCTTTTTTCGTTTCTTACTTCGTACTTACTGTGGCAAATTTTACGGGGAGTCAACTTTAATTGGATAAATCCTACTGGTTTCTGCATTCTAGCTTGCACGGGCCTGCCAGATTTTAAAGGTGTCTAGTTTTTTCCAGAGCAGTCAATCAATTGGCAGAAAAACTTATTGGCCCCCTTATAGCTTTTAATATCAAATTATTGTAATGTCGAATATCGGGATCACAGTCAAATCAAAATCATTGTGTTCATTGTTAAATAACCGACTAACTCTCCGGTGACGTAAAACATCGATAACAAACCAAATCAACCCGGATAACGGCGGAAGGCTCACCACCTACCACGTTGGGTTCTTATACCATTGGTGAAAAGTAGGCTTCTGAGTGTTCCGTTCACCATGACGGCACAGTCACTTGCCTCTGACTACCCCGCTTAGGATAAAGTCGTGATGGCATACCATAGGATAGGATCACAGTCAAAAACTTTAGTGAGCTCTTCAGAAATTGAAACTATTTTGGTCTATCTGAGCTACTTTGTGCAAGAGAGGTAGTTTAATATCAAAACTTGCAATGACAAAGTAATTTCAGGCCTTTAGTTTCTGAAAACGTTTTTATATGTTCCAGACTGACAGCGATATCTCCGCATACACGTACGAGCGCACGCTGATGATGGAGCAGCGCAACCAGATGCTGCGCGAACTGCGGCTCAATAAGAAGGAAACCCTTGGCATGGTGAGTCTCTATTACACCTATTTCTTTACACCTGGGTTTTGATGACTAACAAATCACTATGATCATATGCAAATTATAAACAGCGACGTCGCTAGAAGATACTTAATAAATTCTGTGTGTGAAGGGCTCATCCCCGAATCCTAAAATATCTTACATCGTTGAAACCATGTTGAGACACACTAACTGGTATGGCTTCACGAGAGAGCGTCAGCTTACTCCTAATTGACGTTTCCCAGAATTAGGGATTTGTGAAATAAAATAGAAACAACGTAACATTATCAGACAGATTGTCGCACAAAAACACTTATATTTCTATGTAAGTATCATGTTGTATCGTTTACATTAAAACAGGTGTAAACCTGATTAAAATGTGATTAGACCGTACAAATATATTTTTTTCTAACGATACCGCTGTCAAAATTGCTTCATGAACAAACTGTTTGTAAAAAGCTTTCTTCTATAAGACTAACGTGATGTTTGTCTGTCACTGCGAACACAGATGCAAAATTTCGCGGACTATGAACACGCTGAGGAGAAGTTACCTCTGGTAAACTATCTACTTTACCCTCGATCGAGTCCATCTCTGTATTTTAGCTTTTTTATTATCTCTCCCGCATATTGCATTATTGATTTCCTTAGGACTAAGATCGATGTGTGAATGATCGTTTTCTTCTAAGCTTGGTACCCTGATTATAGTTTCATCTAATGTAGAGGTTCAGTCCAGGGTCGTAATCTGGGACAATACTTAAAGATATTGCATAAATTAAATACGAGTAATACATTTAGAGGAAGCTCTGCTTGCTTGCGGTTTGACGCCTGAAAAACTTAGTTTACCTACTCCTAAGTCATTAACTCCAATATTTGGAACACAACGGGTAAGTTTATGTTGTTTTACCAAACGAGATGTTTCTTATATGTAATCAAGTTAGCAAAAGAATTGAAAAATTAGCTCCTCTTCTATTGATATTATTAAAACATAATGCTATATGGTTCATTTAAAATCAACTGTTGCGGTTTCTCCAATACAGTAATTTCGGTTGTCGACCTAACTACGGCCCTGGCTCCATGTTGTCTTTTGAGTGTAATATTCAGTACATAAATAGTTCACTATCAAACCATCCATTCATCTTAATGTTTTAATCACCGACTTTAGTTATAGCACAAGTCGGCTCTTTGCTTTCAGTGTCTAATATAGGAGTAAAATATTTAGAGTAGGCAAATACTTCGCACTGTCCTAATTAATTAAGCACCTTTTCGTTTGATCGTTTCATGACTTAAAATTGAGTATTTAAGCTATTAAGTAATCACATAAAATCACCGACTTCCGGAGTAATTTGACGTTTTCATTTCTACAAGGTAATTATAGGTCTTTAGTTTTGTGGCTTGAGCTGTTTCTCTAAAGTAGTCACAACATTTTATCGAGCTGTTCGCTGATGTCAGCTTATCAAAGTGAAGCACAATAAGCACATAACTTCGACAACTGTCGTAGGTGAACTGCTGTGCTTAACTCTACGCAAATTAAAATTCTGCCGATATAGCTTCCTGCTCTGCGTTATTTTAAAATGGTGCTTACTTTCTACTCTTCAGCTAAAAGTAATAGGCTAATAGGCTAACACTATGGAAAGTATTTAAGATTAAAATGATGATGCTGAATTTTATACATTCGAGTAGTTTTTTAAACAAACTTATTCAGATCAATGTTTCATTTCCTGATTTTAGTTGTCTCCTTTCTAACTAATGTATCTACTATTTCAGCCCCTTTCACTTCCTACGAATTAATGAGCACTTAGATTTTAGGACATCTGAGAAATCCTGAAACCGCTAGTCACAAATACAAATGGAGCATCCACGCCGTCGTCACCGTTTTGGGGCAAATTCTTACAATATTGCCATCAACATTAGACAAATTACATTACAGAATTGAAATAAATGGTGCCCAGAAAGTAACGGCAGTGTGCATGCACCGAAATGTGCGTATACTTGTAGGTAATAGGTAAAAAATTATTTTGATCAACTAGATAATATGGAAGCTCGCACATTAGCTGTCTAGTTGTGAGTATTAATAAGCGAGTTTCTATAATATCTGCTTAAATAATCGAAATAATTTGTACGAGTTCGCACGACTCGAGAACGTGCTGGCCGATACAAAGTGCTGGCCTAAAGCTTTATACACACGGGTACAGGTGCAAGCTATAGTGGATCACCACCACGCGGACGTGAAGACGGCGAGCAAGGTGCGCTTCGCGGAGCCCGGCGCGGCCGACCCGGAGGACGCGCCCTCGCCGCCGCTCACCGACACAGAGGACAAGGATAAAGACGACAAGGTGAACATATTCATAAGTATATACTATGCTTAAGATACGGTTATTACGGACATGCTAACGGACACCTACTTATTCATGTTGCACGCGTTACCTACTTGGGAGGTCATGCGGAACTTTATTAATACGTGCACTACGTACGTACGCACATACGTACTAGCATTAATGTTGTGTCAGAGTTTTCTGAACAGAGTTTCTGAAGCGTTAGTGGCCGGGACTAATAGCTTAAAGTACCAAAACAGGGCTAGCACTCAAATAATGGACTACGGATATTGTCACGCTCTTGCTAAATGCGCATTCTACAAATCTGGGCTATGTTCCCCAAAATACGAAACATATCAGCACGTTTAAGGAATTCAAACCAGCATTCTGAGTCAACAAGTCAATTACTTTAACCGACACTTGTAATGATTCCCAATTTCAAAAAGGATTTTGTTTGATACAATAATCCGTACTCACGCTTCCGTACATATGCTTGTTTGGCCTGAAATTTTATCAGAATACTATATTTCAATGGTATTGATCTAAATTCCACCCTCTACTTTCTACCACTGGACCACTAGACGTCAAGAGGGCTCCCACTCCCATGTGGTTGACATTCCAACAATCCGCACTCAATGATTTGCTGCGTCTTTTCTGGTACGCACCGCTAGGGAGTGGAATGTTCTCCCTGCGTCTGTGTTTCCGGATACTTACAACCTTGGTATCTTCAAGGCCAGAGTGAATAAACATTTTCTGGGTAAGGGTGTACCGCCATCGGCCTCGTCATCGCTCACCCCCAAGCGAGACTGAGGCCAAACCAAACTCATTTTAAATAAATAAAAAAAAGAATACTGATTGACTACGTAGCCGTGATTTTACGAATAAATAATTGTAGTTGTCCGATAGCGAGTCCACAACAATACAAAAACACATGAGAATAATGATGAAAGTCCTGATAATCACGTATTCAATTATGCCTTGTAAGCGCTCAAACCTTTTAACTGTCCGTTATACTTAATCGTAATTATTCGGAATCTTTATATTAGTCTTATGTGAATAATTTAAGGGCCTGGCTACAAACTCTCAAAGCAAAATTAAAATTATTATAATTACTTAGAATTGTCATAATCTAACATTACAAAACACTTTAAGACAAAAGGAACCGATTTAGCGTATGTTGCTGTACGAGTATAGGTACTCCTAGGTAGCACTCCTCCTTGTCTCCTCGTGGCTTTATACGCTAGCCAATTTCTTCAAAATACAAGACAGATGATATCGATTGAATGTTCTACCATCCATACCTATAGCGTATTGAAACTGGGAAATTATAGTTTTAATACTGCTTGCTGAGATAGCGGCTGGGCTCTTGAATATAAAATGATAATAGGAACAAGATTCAGTGAATCCCATCAAAATTGAACTCCAGAGCTTGGGCCTTGACGAATAAATCACGAATTAATTTAAAATAGATACTTTGATAGTTCCAAAACCCAGACATGTTTTTCGTCAACGTATTATGATGTGATTCTCTGTAAAAATTGTTTTTCCTTTGTGTTTGTACGCGTGTGTGTGTGTGTGCTAATTAACTGTGTCGTATTTATTAAGTTTTTATACATTTCAATGCTTTGATAGTGATATCTGAGAGTCAATAACATAAACAGAAAAATCGATTAAAAAATAACTTGGGCCTTAATTCAATTTTTTGAACTATAAAAATTCGCAATAGGAAAGTTTTGTGCACCTCATTTAACTTAAGTGAAAAATCTGGTAATAAAAGATTGTGATAAGGCCCCTGTTAACTAACTGAAATCTAAAATTGCAAGGTTTTTATCAATTCATCGTAAATCTAAAAAAAAACAGTACTGATTAATTTTTAATATTTTTCAGTATCCCTTTAAATTATACCTAGGTACTCAAAGTTAACTAGTTTAAGGTACAGTCAATTACGGCTGTGAAGGATTGACATCACTGCTCATTTCCACAGTGCTATACTCTAGCTATTCCCGTCCGTACTCGCAAACGTTTAACACTCAAGTTTATAAACAAAACAGAGACAATAAGCCTCCTTCACGTGACGAGCAGGTACACCACTAACCGTACGTGCGTAAGCCCAGGAGCCGTATTACCATCTCTTATATAGCCAGTCAAGGTATGTTTCTAAACTGAGGGTAGCAAGCAATTTCGTCAGTAAATGTCTGGCTCAAAGGATGCATTATTGACAGGTAACCGCTGACTGGCTGAAAATGAAAGATCATATTAAGAAACCGCTCGCTACGCTCAGCTTAGGAATAAACTTGACTGGCTATAAGAGATGGTAATACGGCCCCTGGCTTAACTATAGGCTGATCCGGTTTGAACCGGCTCACGCACGCACGTGTGGTAGAGTCACCTGTAACAGCGCGGTTCTTGAAGCTTTGTTTGAGTTCTGTTTGTTTACTCATGTGTCCCGACTAAGCGCGAATGGTAGGAACGAAATAAACAGTATTACACTGAAGCTGTGGTTGACTGTACTTTCTAATAGTTAACCACTCGGATTGTGGAGCTCAACTTTGCATACCGAATACCGCAAAGTATCTACTAAAATGTTATTTGACTCTGACAGTAAATAACATAATTACATTAAAATATTAGTGTACCGAGCTAGGATTGTATGTTTGTATTCTAACGAGATTAAAACATCCAGGTCTCTGCTCAAAATTTAAACCATTCTCTGGAAACTGAAAATTGTCTCACCCCGAAGCCTGTTATGTTGATTTATTACATGTTCACATCAGTTTCAGTTTCAAGTGGAATGTTAATTTCTCATTTGCTAACATTTGCTTTCTTGCATACTCATAAACCTTGCTTTTGTGCCGCTTTTATATTAACCAGTAACAAGAAAATATCAGGATTTGAAGTATAAAACTCTCCTTGAGTTTTAAGTCTTCCTGAATGAAAAATTGTCTTATAAAAGCGGTATTACTCTCACTGCAACGTCTCACTTATATCACAGAACAAAAACGATGCTTATGCACTGCCAACCATCAATCTTTATTTCAAATAACTTTTATTTCGCATCCCCACTAATAACCGAGTCCTAGCGAATCTACACGGTGGTCATATGTTTGCCGATGAGTTCATCCACGATTCACTTTAGTTCGTTCCGTTCCACTATAGCTATGAGATTGGATGTTTGAATGTCCGTAGTGAGTTACTTAATGTTCAATTAATACAATATATGACATCCCGTGTTTTATTCGCGTTGAATCTGTCATGTGCAACTGTCGGTGCGCGCGGTATTGGGACACGACCGTAACGTAGGACGATTTTCGGAGTAGTCTGTTGCACATAATCGATTCAATGTGGGACTCGCCCGATGAACGGTCGCAGTGCGAGGGAGCCAACTCGCCGCCGCCCGAACAAGAGAAGCACAAAGACGGGAACCCGAACGGCGACGTCATCAAGCCGAAGCCCAACGTGGCTGACATCACGCCGTAAGTTGCACTTGTTTATTTCTCACAAATGCTGGCGGAATGGAACACGCAGCAATAAAACTATATCAATTGTAACCCTGATGGGGCTGTTTTATTGGTGCGCTTTCATTTCTGCCACCATTTTAAATTATAACGAAATGCGTAAACGAATGGCACAGTCCAAACTATCCTAACTGGGGAGCTATCTTGGTTTTGAAAAGGACTAATGAAGATGAGCTGGACACCATCACTGAAATCCCTAGTTTAACAAGGAAAAAGATGATGGTAGATGATACAAATCAGATAGGGATGGGCACCTTTTATCAGAAATTATTCCAGAATTAAGGTTTATATTACTCACATGGACGGTAGTTTTTCATATATTTTCAATAAGTTAAGTTTCATAATGTGACCAACTAAATTATGGGACGATCATCAGAAATCCAGCAACTAGACTCACGTGTAATTACGGCATAACTTCAAAAAGTATAATATTTTTTATCTAACAACATGGGTTAATTTTTTTTCTATAGGTACTTATTTTTAAAATTACATCAAGATTATCTGACCCCAATCTGAACAGAGCTTTTACTATGGGTGTCAGAAACTGATTTAAATATTTCTAAATAGACAATAACACCCAGACAGATAACAAACAAAAATGTACCTCACATGAATGTTTCTCATGGGCGGGGATCGAACCCCCGACCTCCGGCGTTAGAGGCAGGATCGCTGCCATTGCACCAACAGGATAGTCAAACTTAATTTTCTTTTATTTTTTGGCTATGATGTTATTGTTTTTTTGAAGCTTGATAACTGTAACTTGATGTTGTTGGTTAGTAAGTGAATAATTTTACAAACGCTTAGAATAGGTAGCCTTCAAATTCCAAACAAAAGTATGTCATATAAAAATCAGTTCTAAACCTTACGTTTTGGACCGATGCTACCTGAAAGTCCAACAAGAAACCGCTATTTTTTGAATTACAGCTAAAGCTACTTATAAAATATAGTAGAATATAGTGCATTCGTAATATTTACTTACATTACTGGTTACTGGCCCCACATTATGGTTTTTAGTTCCTTTTGACATTATGTTTTTACCTAATTAAATTTTAAGTTTAGGTTTGGGTTTTGCTGCGTAAAGCTATCCAAATAATTACGCTATATTTATATATATTAAGCCTGCCCTCTAGATGATGTGCAACCCCCACTTCCTTCCTACTCACCTGCCACTTCTATATTGTGACATGTTAATGTTACACGTATGTTATTGTGCAAAACCAAACCAGTACACCGAACTTTGAATATTTTTTGTAGAGTAATTAAAGTTTTTGCCTAAAAATTTATGCAATACTGCTGGCTTGCTGTGTCAATACACTAAACAAATAGACAGATCACTTTTCATCAGGATTTCGGTAGCTTAAATGGAAGACCAATCACCCTGACATCAAAAGTCTGTGAGTTCTTGAGATAAATATAGCACTGTGAATGCTACTAACTTTGACACAAAATATAGGAACGATGCTCATGGACCCTTATACTAAATAAGTCTCATACATTTTTGTTTTGATGATATGGACTTGCAGTTTAAAGGGTCTACTTTGGACATGAATTCGTTAATGAATTAATACAACATATTTTCTCAACTATGGGATGGCACGATCTATAGGTACACCAACACTCTTAGTGCGCTTGTACGGACTGTTGAATTGTAAGACTAGTGATAATCTTTCCTGGTATGTATAATCAAGCCGCCCTTAGGTCTCAGACTAGGCTTAAAAGCCGGAATCTGTTAGCGTGTTAAAAATACCACCTGACCTGGTGTACATAAAGTAGTCTTGGCTAATCGCTGTCGCCGCAGGCAACTCAATAACCTCTGGAATCAGTGTGGTAAATGGTGTTCAAATAACGTTACAGCGATGAAGGAACAGTTCGGCGGATGCACACGGCGGTGAAGCTGAACGAGGTGATCGTGACGCGGTCGCATGACGCGCAGCTCGTCATCCTCAACCTGCCCGGCCCGCCGAGGGACACCAAGTTTGAGAGGGAATCCAACTGTGAGTACAGAGCCCGTCACATAAAAAAACCCGAAGTTTTTTGTTTGTGTGTATTTTTGCGGATGATGTCTCCATACTTCCAGACTATAGCTGACTATAGTCCGAATCAAGTTTTTTTTTACTATTTTGGTACGAAACTCAAAATACAAATAGTTATGCTGATGTCGGGCAAACTGATTGAACGAGAGACTACTGCTACACTACATGTAAAAAGCTACGAATCTTTCGAACGACTACTGAAATCATAGCGTCGTAGCGCTGTAGCCCGTAGCACATGGAGTTTCTGCTACGGCGCCAATCGACGCCATAGTTAAACTTTTTCGAAAGTTCAAGCATCTACTTTTCGGGAGCATTTCTGTGTAATTTGACAGGTCAAAATACGAGCTACACTTCAGAGAATGTGTCATGGAGAATATCTTTTTTATTATGTTAGAGCTTGACTAATCCGAAATGACGCGCCCTCCACCGCATTCACGCACACATGAAGTAAAGAAAGGTAGATTTATTAGCCTATATACTGCCCCTCTGCTGCTGGGCAAAGGCGTCATTCAATCATCAGGCGAACATTGACATCAAGATTTCGCTACAATCAAATGATGGTTATTGGCTTTACATAAAAAATTAAATTAAGGACACAAAAATAAAGAGTAGTGGTGCGCGTCATTTCTAGTTAGACAAGCTCTACGCGAATGTCGTCTCTACCGAATAACCGCCTCAAACCAGTTTAGGGTTGAGCTACATTTGGCCGCACCGCATCGCGCTTGTTATTTTCTCTATTTCGCTCTAGTGAATGACAGTTCTGAGTGATAGAAAAGGATAGAAGTGCGATGCGGTGCGGCCAAATGTAGCTCAACCCTTGTTTTAATGCAAGTAAGCAATGTGACACATACACTGAGTTAAGAATGATGTACTGATTACATTTAGTAATTTAATTTACGTTTTGCGATAAATTTGTCAGGCCGGCACTTTTTCGGGTCGCTTTTAAAGTGCAATGTTAGTTTAATTGTTTAAAATACATATGCCATTGCATCGGACACATTTATCGTCCCGATAAAACAGTCTCGCCGACGAAGTGTGAAAACGCAGTAAGAGTTAAATGTATCAACCTGTTGCAGACATGGAGTTCCTGGAGGTGCTGACGGAGGGCCTGGAGAAGGTGCTGATGGTGCGCGGCGGCGGGCGCGAGGTGATCACCATCTACTCGTGAACGCGCACGCTCTATCTCTTTGTGATTCTATACATTACTAACTATTAGTGCTCTACTTTGAACTATTCGAGTTCGCGTCTCGTTAATCGTTTTGTAATGTAAATCGCATAATCGCTCTCGAAAGACTGCCGAGACGAACGTTACGTTCCGATTCGTTCATAAATTATGATGACGTATTTAACTATTATGTATTTTCTTACGGTTTATTGTCGTTCGTTTGTCTTATAATTGTTAGTCAGCTTAGTTCCAAATGTTTTGTTAGATATGCTGTTTAGAATAACGTTGTTTTGGAATTTATTTACTGTTGTATAGATATGTATGGATAAAATGTATGAGTTTAACGAGAAGCCTTAACTATCGGTCGTTAGGTCTGTTTGTTTTGATACGATGGAGTAGTTATTACAGTCGTAATAATTTAGGCATCTAAGTGGTCTCTTGATTATCGGTTGATTTTCCGTGGCAGATCCTCGGGCTTTGAGGTACTTTTTTATATTTGTTTTTATAATTTCATTTTCTATCAATGTTTAAAGAAACGTAGATACTTTGTAAGCATATACATTTACTTAAGAAGAATGAAGATTTTTATCTACTTATATAAAAAGTATTTTGTAAATAATTATTCTGTTCTAAGGTTTTTACATCTGCTCAACTTAAAACTTGCCGCGGGACTGAAGAATGAATATTGCTGTTCATATTTCTGAACGAATTGAAAGAGTGATAAAAAACGTAAAAGCAATCTTAAATCTAGTCATATGTGACACTAGTTGCCTTCAAAATGCAATGATTAGTTTGTACACAAAAATGACTCTTTATATCCCATCCCAAGATCCAATTTAACGCTTACAATACTTTGTTTGATCCTCAAGGTTTTATGGTGAGTAGATACTATGTTATTATTCAAGTAAACCCTTATTATTTCAAAAGGCGTTTATAATCTTCATTACTGGGAAATACAATCCCAAAACTTTATAAAATCTACATAAACTTGGGCGTCTAGCGCCAAAATTGAATAAATTTACCGCGCCTTCTGGTTCTAATGAAATTAGTTAAAAAAAAACGTAAAATTTTACTAGCGTCGAAATTTTATCCCGTAATTAACTTTAATGTGTAACTCGTCACGCACACTCGCGTAGGTAGATGGTTTACTGTGATCGCTAAAATATAGCATCTTGTGAACACCGAGTGTATTTTCTTTGGATAGGATTTCATGACTCTGCCAATAGCGCTTGAGGTATTGAGTGCTACAATGGCATGACAGGTTTGATAAAGCTGAGCATTTTATTTGCAAAATAGGTAGCTAACAAGTATCGTCACAATTAATCTACACTCGGGATATTTAAGCCCGAACAGTTATTGTATGGTCTAAAAAACTTTTTACGATATATCCAAAGACAGTAGGTATTTTATCATACTTTACTCACAAAAATGTAATCATTCATGCCGTTCTAGAATTCGTAAGATGTCAAAGAACGCATCTAGCGGTTTTTAAAGAGTTTCGTACTCTTTCGATCTTCTTCTTCGTGTCGATGATCCCATCGCCAATACTAAATAACAGCAGCCCAGTGCTCCGCCATCGCCACCCCAGTGGGAGAGGCATATAGATCACTTTCTTTCTTTCGATGATACAATCACTTAGTCGGACTGGATTGTTAGTAGATTAGTAAACGATACCAAAGGCAATGTAGTTAGTTGTAAGTATCACTCGAAAGTCTCTGAAATATGTATTAAGATCGTAGTACGTCTCACGTAAACTTGTCAATTTTTCATTTTCACACCGTTGTCGTTCGCAACGAATGAATTACTCTGTTTACTAAAAAACGGTTTCGCTTCGTCGTGCGAAACTGTGTTAGTTACAGAGGTAATTCATTGGTGGCGCATGGCATAAGTTTAAATATATTTCTAAAGAGAGTGTAAGGTAGGTAACTGCCAAATAGGAATCGGTGTTGTAAAATATCCTAGTCCGTAAGTGAAATACCTAATTCTAATTAAATTCATTGTTCAAAATTCATGTAATTAGATCAGAACACGAATATTTGCTAATAAGAGAAGTTTAGTGCATGATATCACTTTTACGATTACTAAGTAGAGACATAGGCCATAGGTGGAAGGATTTTAACTCTGATAAGTACTAAATGAGATATCACAATCATTTACTTCGTCTTAATAATGTTATGAAGGACAATATGTGTATCTGGTTCTCATGTTACTGCGCACCTTTCGTGCTTTAAAAAGTCAAATCTGTCTCAGACGTGATTGTGATTGTACAGACAGTCACGAAAGTAGCTCTATTTTATTCTGCTTATATCTTTAAGAGTAAGTGCGACTTGAAGTTGTAAAACTATTTAAATATATAACAAAAACTAATAACAAACAATCCAAGTTGTTAAACATCAAAATCTAGATTTAGATATTTTCCAGGAGTCTAAAATTCCATCTCTTTTTCACGTTCAGAACGAGTGGTCGCTATTATTAATACTTTTATGGTATGTTAAAAATAATAACAATAAATTTTATTATATACCTACCTACAAGTAAGAGAATTCCACTTAATAAAATTAAGTATAAATAAATCATTCTAAATTATATTAATTGATAAATCAAATACCTAAAGGGTTGTTTAAGTTTATCGATGTGTTCTTGTCACTTAGTGATACGCGGAAATAGTGAACACATATCTATCTTCCTTTCGACATACAAATATTTCTACAAAACTGTTTATGCCTATTAATAGGTATTAGACGATAAAATTTATTTAAATAAATTATTAAATTATATACTTACTATTTCATTATGATAAATCAAATGATATTTACACTTATTCTTAAATACTTAAGTACTTAAATATAAACTATCAAGACCTCCGCCGAACCTAGCAAAGATATAATGGAATGCTTAGATCGTTGGAAGATTTACGGATATCAGCAACTACATAAATGAACCATGCTCTTCCTCTGCAGCGGGAGACGACGTAACTGACAAAGCAAGGCTATTATTGAGACCACGCACCCAGAAGGTCGCTCTACAGTCTATCAACATACTTTATCAAGTGATGTATGCAGCCATACATACAGATTCGTAGACAATCAGTGGCCATATTTTTTAATAATCGACACAATGTACGGTGATAGTTTTATTATTTTATTTAGGTTAGCTATTTTGTAAGTTAGATTATTTTAAGTATTTTCCTTTTAATTAAATATTTTAGTAAAATATTCGTAGCACATCGAAGTGATTTATTTTAAGTTTTATAATTATAATTCAAATTGTTGTTGGCCTGTAGTAGGACCTGAGATTAAGGATATTCACCATATTTATGAATTACTATTTCAATAAATAAAAAATGTGCCAAACCTCATAAGTTCATCGACTTGTATGTATATGATGTCTCAGCAATACTATGAATTATGTAGGGTAAGAACTCTATCTAATTTAAATTAGCCACAAAATTGTCTTTCAGTGAGTTGTCGGTAATGTTGTGTACCTTGTCGTAAATAGCTTTCGAAGAAACATTGTGTGTTAGAAATGTCACATTAAATAACATAGTATTGTAAATCAAAACAAATGCACATACCTACATAGTTACCTGTTTCAAATAGATTTAAAATTGTGTTCGTAGTAAAATTCAGTCATACATTTAGCCTTATTCGAAATCGGTAAAATTGTGTACATACTTGTTAACAGTCGTCACCATTATTTCGGCATTGATATTTTCTAATGAGCTCTCGGCTAGTTTTCCATCAACTCGCAACGAGCTCACTTATTAATATTATTATTCTATTGGTATCGCAAGTGTGATGGCGACTGAACCCAACTCTTGTCGAGTGTCAAGTTGATTGATGTTATATTACGACTTAGATCTTAGGCTGTGAGTCAGCGTAACAGATTCTTACAATTTAATATTCAGGCTAGAGTTGCTGTGATACACCATTATGGCTATAAATTATTAAGTAGTCATTTCTGGCTATGGGTAATCAATGAAAACAACGTCGATTAATGTTTGAAGCCATATTCTATCTGTGATTTCGCTGACGTGTAGATTCACATTTGCCTGCGTTAACTGAACTTTTGAAAAACAAGCCATGTCGACCTTTTGGTGAACCTTTTACTGAATATAAATCATGTCTTTGCGCCTCATGTAATATATACTTGAGTATAAATTACGACATTGTTGCCTAATCAGGCACAATGAATATTAAATGGTCAAATCAATTTCTAATAACCTATAGCAAAACAGGCTAGCTACTGAACGGCACTGCGGTGCGTGCGATGTTCTAGCACCTTGACTAACAAATATTTTAATCTGGAACGAGTTTTTACTAGACAAATATTTCGAAATGTAAAAGTTATTTAAGAAATTATTAAAATATTCAAATAATAAATCTAGCGAATTAGCCTGTGAGTAAATTTAAGAGATGAGATGTTATGAGTATAATGAAATAAATAATAATAAAAATATGAGTTTTTTTTATTTACATACAAAGTACCTTCTTAAACCTTTCACATGAACAGCCAACTAGTTCATCTGAGTATATATCACAAAATTATTATATTAGTTCACTTTACAAAGACTAGAATATATTTTAAATCACTTAATGAATCATAAATTCTTCAAAAATATTTAGTATTCCTTCAATGTTATTTATAATAAGTCTTATGCTAATTATTATATACATACAATAAATCTGTAAAATTTACTAAAGGCTTCCTTCAGCATTTAATACACAGTCTATGAGATATTTTTTCATATTTTCCGTATTATATGATGTATAAAATTGACTTATTTTTGAATATTTGACACTTGCTACTTTTAACCCCAATATCCTTAAATGTTTTTTTTTCATTACTTGGGACCCTAGTAAGTTTTCGTTATCAGAGCAATAATGGTCGGGCAAGTGAATTAGTATTGCAATATTCTCATTTTTTAAAGATTTCATCTTCCAATTTAATGTAGTGTCTAATCCAGCAGAATGCAATAACACATCAATGAGGTAAGTTTGATCGGAAAAATGTGGAATCATTACACCCATTGACAATTTATCAACACCACCAGCCACTGTGACAAGAGTATCATATATCTTATTGACAATATTTTTAATCCGTCCATCTTGAGTCACCGGTTTATACCACTGGTCTTTGGGAAGCAAGGGCCCTGTGTAATCCTTACACTCTAAAGACATAGCTGTATCGATTAAATGAAGGCTTTTCATTGCTTCAGGGTTATTTGTTTTCATTAAATACTCTGAGCTAAACACCCTACTAACTAATTCTAATGGATACTTCTCCATATAAATATAAGATAAAATAATTAGGCAAAGATCTTCACTATTTATTTTATGGCATTTCTTTTTCAAGGTGTTTTCACCACATTTCCAGAACTCAAAACTATTTTTTGGGTCGAAATGTAAGAAGCCAAATGGATAAATGTAAGATTTTAAAAAACTGGGTGGAATAATATTAAAATTTTTCACAAAATATGCACTGCAAGAATTTAAAATATGACTGTTACGTATTTGGAACTGCATGCAATAATTTAAAATGCCAACAATCAACACATATGATTCCACTTTATCACTTCTTAATCTCATATATTTTTCAATAGCTTTTTCCACATTGGCATCAGTATAGTTGAGTCGAGTAATCTTTGTAACTACATCTAACAGAGCATCCTCATCTAGAGCATGGATATTTGTGAACAGCCACCGGCCAATTATAGCAAAGGACTGCAAAGACAGATACTTCTCTGCTATAAAACTATTTAATATTTCTTGCATAACTGGTACCTTGACCTTGTCCCATACATCAGATAACTTTTGTTCCAGCAATGACAACACAATTCTTTTACTGACTTTCAGTCCTGGCAAAACTTTAAACACTTGAGCAATATTATTTTCATTCACATCGCCTTCTTTGTGAACAAAACCAACCCACAACTTGTCAATGGTTTCAGCATACTTTGGATTCGATTTATTCTCTGTGAGGAATGTTACAAACAAGCAGAGTTGGTCGACTGACAATTTACAGTCAATGGTTCTAAGCAATAATTCATCACAGAACTTGTGCTTGTAGGGCTCCATAAAAGAAGAGACAGACTTTAATATATTTAAAATAGTTTGCGTATCTTCAGTCTTCATCACAACTTTTAATAATTTATCTAAAATAGCACCCTTGGCTAAATTGCTATGATTATCTTTATTAGGGTCTAAAAATGTGTCAGGGTCCTTCTCCAAATCATATATTCTTTCCATTGCTCCTAAAGCAATGTTTGGTGTTATCTTGGTACATTTTGTTATCAATGAGAAAACGTCCCTCAGATCAACACATTGCTTGAATTCTGCTTGTATTAGTTGATAGTTGATGGACTCGGCCATGGTTTTCGCGGGCTCTGGTGGTGCCTCGACCTTAATATCTGTGATATCTTTTAATTTTCTTACAACTACTGGAAGCTCCTGGACAATAAAACCATTTTCCACTAGAATTGTACTGTTAGTGAACTCTGGGGTATTGCTTTTGTCCTCGCAATAACTTCGGCTAACTTTATGTGGCACAAGCGATGGAAAGGGTTTCTTTAACTGATGGGAAGTTGGTAGAACAAAATGTTCCCTAACTTTTAAATAGGATCGACGTAAAGCTAACGCCATAATATCTAATTTATGTACAAAAATCAAAACTACGCAATAAACACAATGCAGTTCCTTGCTTTAACCACAGACTAACTCTTTTTTCTGTAATCTGTGGCTTTATCGAGCCTAACGAGATGTCAAAGTGACGTGACATTGACAATATTACTTTGTATGTATTCGTATACCCCAGAGCGGTAAACTTACGTTCGCTCACCACACAAGAAGAAGAAGACATTTTTAACTTGCAAAATACTCGTACATATATGTTTTATGGGTGTTCGAGTAGGTAGGTATTAGTGCATGGATATTCATATCATCTCAATGGGTCTCTATTAGAATACATATTTTTTAAATAACGAATTTCAATTCTTATAAAACTATTCCACGAATATCGATACAAAAACATAAAACTGCTACTAGCTAGCTTTTTAATTAATTTACATCTCCCACATTATTTCAGGGGCCTGACTCTTGAACACAATTTCATTGGACAAGCATTGCAGAAATGTTAAACAAGAAATTTATGAACCTTATTTGAAAGCGTTAAGGTTCAAATTTTTTTTTCGTGACAGTAATGTTATGCCAATCCGGCGAAATTTGGTTCGGGAGTTAGGGGCCTGATGACCATGCTGCCTTGTTATCCATTATACAATAACTACTTCAACCCTGAGTGGTCCGATTTAAGATTTTTTGCATAAAGCGCAAAAATCGCTTTTCGCTCAATTGAAATTGAAAAAAAAGTGAGATAAAAGCACTAATGTGGCTGTCAAAGAATCAAGGGACTAGCACGAACCATTAATTGACAGCTACTTTGTCATATCGTTAACGTACTAATATTGTTAAAGTAATCAAACTAAAAGTTAATATGGGTATATGTTTCCATAATACAAAATAACTATCAGAATCCGATCGATGATGTTGGCTAAGACCCAATTGGGTATGGGAACAATTTTTCTTTTATATTTTCTTAAATATCTCTTACTATTTTAAATAACTGATTTGAATATTTCGTTGATCTAGCCGGTAGTTAATTTTTTATTCTTTTTTAAACATTGCGAACTCATGACGTCACAAATTCACTTAGTGTTCCCACATAATGTTTGTCCCCGATTCGTGGTAAATAAATTATGAGGAGAAAATTACTGATTTACTGCACTTACGACTAAAACAGAGCTCGTCGTTCGTCATGTAGAATATCACGAGAATGTGAGAAGTAGACTTCAGATACAGTTCATTTTGCTAAGTTCTGAAACCAAGCCCTACCTGAAAGGGTTGAGATTATAGGGAATGGCTATTTTAAGTCCTACCTACCCGTTTTGGCAATGGGCGTAAATTAATGTACGTATTATCTACCAGGATCTGATGACAAAAAAAAAATTAAAAAATAGAGATTTATAAACGGCAACAAAAAAAATGTTATCTGTCAACTGAAATTTCGAGGAATTGTTTTTGGTTTGGCTTCAAATTTCCTTTAAAAGTGGTGAAAATGTCGAAGAAACCTCTTCGATCGCAGGGAAGAAATATTGTTTTTTATTGTTTATCAAAGAATACTCGATTAACAAGGTGCAGAACAAACACAATCATCGATATTGAGCCATGTGCAAGCGTTGACTGGTCAGTAGGAATGACACTCTTGATACTTTGGTTTATTGCATTTTTCGTGTGTATCATTACTAAACTTTGGTTTATTTCAGGGGTTTCTAATACTACCTTAAATGAGCTAAGAAACTTGTTACATGGTTGACAAATTAACTCACTGAGTACATTAAAAAATGCAATGATTTACACGAGTTTAGGCAGCAGTACTCAAATGAACCGCTACTGATTGTTGAATGTACCTACCCTTTCAAGACTAAAACATTGGAAGTTCGTCAAATACATATTGAGATTAGCCTTAGAGATAGCAAAAACCCTAATAAACAAATTAAGAAAATAATAAACAGTGAATTGGGTGCGAAAGAGCAGACAAACAGTGTCAAACTTAATGAGTACCCATTAACTATTATCATCATTCCTTCTGACCGACAGCAAGTGGTGCAGGTATCACAAAACGGGAAAAAATCAAATCAGAAACTGGGCGTGTCAACTTAGGGATTCCTCAATGCTCTTGGGAACGCTTTGTTCTTGATATTCGTAAATGACCTTCCATCAAGTATCACGACAGGCCTGTCGGTACTGTTTGCTGACGACATAACAGTGGTTGTTAGGGCGCGTACGTATGAACTTCTTAGTGTCAAAATAAAAGAGACGTCTGAACAGCTGCAGAAATGGTTTTCAACCAACGGGTTACTTTTAAATGTCACCAAGTCAAATGTTATGATTTTTCTGGAAGGGCTATCACTTTACCTGCCTGTTTATCGAGTAGTGGCCGGATACCAATATGCGGCGAGAGTAGGTTCCTTGGCTTCACACTTGACTCAAATCTGACCTGGAAGGGTCATTTTGACATAGGCTGAGTGGTGCAGTCTTTGCGATGCGTAAATTAAAACCGCTGATCTCTGACAATGTATTAAAAAAAGTCTACTATGCTCACTTTCACTCTCTCATGTCGTACGGCATACTCGTTTGCGGCAACTTAACAGATGCCGACGAGTCCTGATAATTCAGAAACGAGCAGTGCGTACGCTTGTGGTAGTGAAACCCAGACACTCGTGCAGAGATCTGTTTAAGGTGCATCGTATAATGACTCATTACTCAGTCTATCTGTTTGAAATATATTATTATTTATCAGGCAAAACTTGAACGAGTTTTCAAGAATGGATACTGTAGGGAAACGCTCACACATAGCAGGCCACCTTAAAGCAGTTCCTCGTCGCATGGCTCTTGCTGAGAAGAACCCAAGAGTTATAGGTCCAACATACTATGCTGGACCGCTGGACTTCCCGCTGACATAAAAAATTAAAAATCTAACTAAGCATTTAGGCGCCGTCTGAGAAACCTTTTGTTGGATAACCCATTTTATTCCATTACAGAATTTATGACAAAAGCGTAATCATTTTTCCACGGACTGTGAGCTGTATTATCATTATTGTGTTTTTACATGTTTGACATTGTTTAAAAGAGTCTATCTGTTTGAAATATATTATTATTTATCAGGCAAAACTTGCACGAGTTCTCAAGAATGGATACTGTAGGGAAACGCTCACACATAGCAGGCCGCCTTAAAGCAGTTCCTCGTCGCATGGCTCTTGCTGAGAAGAACCCAAGAGTTATAGGTCCAACATACTATGCTGGCACGCTGGACTTCCCGCTGACATAAAAAATGAAAAATCTGACGAAGCATTTAAGCGCCGTCTGAGAAACCTTTTGTTGGATAACCCATTTTATTCCAGTACAGAATTTATGACAAAAGCGTCATATTTTTTCCAAGGACTGTGAGCTGTATTATCATTATTGTGTTTTTACATGTTTGACATTGTTTAAAAGATTGACATTCATATTGACATTAATAACGCAAAAAGCTTACAAAGCTCTTCGTGCCCAGTATAACAAGGCATTTATGATGCTGCTGCGGCTACGTCGCTTTTGTAGTGCATCTGGGATATTCGCCGAAGCTGGCGTAGATTGTTTTTATGCAACAATGCGTCAACGGTATGCGTACCTGGTGCGCAGCGTGCGGGCGGGCGGTAGCAGCGTCCTGAATATGATTGCTAGCAGATTGGACTGCATTTATGTAAAGCATTCTTGTGCCATTTCGGGGGGAGTAGTGCAGGAATGGCCACTGTAAATCTTTATTTCATAAGCAACTAACAACATAAGTCTTTGTTACTTGAAATAAATAAATTCATTCATTCATTAATTAATGCTTATTTATTTCCACGTACCTACCTAATTTTCAATGTTGGAATAATTATTATTGACATATTATGATTATTATTACTTTTTTGTCACGTGTTGTAGGTACCATCACCTATTTTATTATTGTATTTTATTTTGGATTAAAGCTTTTGATATTTCATTTATACTTTTTTTACATTTTGACGATCTCAATATAAATTCCTGTAATTTGTGACCATTTACTTTTAAACCGTAACGTTATCTTGAGTTATAAATAATCTAATCTAATGTAACCTAAGTTTGTGGAAAAACATTTTTCACCTGGGGGAATTTTAAATTTGCTATCTAGAAACACCAATAATACCATACAGTAAAATCACCTAGCTAAAATATCACGTATGATACAGATCGCGTCATTTAGTTTATCAACCAATCACGTGAAAGGACGTCTATACGACCCACTAAGTTTCAATTGTAAGATGTCAATTTGATTACCGTGAAGAGTACAATTAGAACCTTAATGCACTGTTTGCAGACGTTAACAATCTGGGGTCATTCATTTGACCCGCAAACGTATTTAATTTAAAAAATCCTAGATCCTTTGCCTTTAAAAATGTTAAATATTTAAATAAGGTATTAATACAAATACCTCACAATGGTTTTCGATTTAGGACATGTTTGATTTTTGTTCCTTCCAAACAAATAATTTTACGTAAACGCACAACTTTAAACTTTGGACTGTAAAATCGGTCTTTATTAATATCGATATAAATACTGACATTTAGGTATCGAATAATCGGTATTACATTTTAGTACAATAACATGGACACATTTACTGTGTCTATATCGGTAAAGGTGCTGATACTAAAATATCGATATTTACAAATAACTTCCGCCTGCGTCACCTTTGCTGCCTTTCTTAATTAAAAAAATAAGCACTTGCTACTCTTCTTTCATGATCTGTGCACCAAAGATTACGGTAGAAAGAAAGACTGTGCATACCTATGTTACGGTAGGATCTGTCCATAGCGTTCGCTCGCTGCGATGTTCAGTATTAGGTATCGATAAAGTTATGGATACATTTGTATCGTTATTCAAGTCTTTTCTTCAGTCTATTACACAATATTTCGATATTTATCTAAGGTATCAATATATTTACCGATTTTTCATAAAAATACCGTTATCAATGCCGAAAGTATCGAAATCAGTCCCTGCTCTTGGTTCAAATGGGCTATGGGAACAAAAATCAAACATGTTCTAAATCGAAAACCATTTCCAGGTATTTGTATTTCATACCTTATATAAATATTTAACATTTTTATAAGCAGAGGATCTGGAATATTTTTTTAAATACGTTGGCAATCCGGGCTCAAATTAATGACCCCAGTTTGCCAACGTCCGCAAAGAGTACATTAAGGTTCTTATTGGACTCTTGACAGTAATCAAATTGACATCTCACAATAATTGAAACCTATTGGGTCGTATAAAAGTCCTTTCACGTAATAGGTTGATAATCTATCCATCAACCAATCAAATGACGCAATCTGTATCATACGTGAGACTTTTAGCTAGGTGATTCTAATGCATGGTATTAATGGTGTCTCCAGTTAGCAGATTTTATATTCCCATTCATTTGACCCCAGATTGCCAACGTATTTAATTTAAAAATATATATATATATATACATATATATATATTTTAAACACCTTTTACTGTTTTGAGTAACTAATTTGAATATTTCGTTCATCTAGAAGGAAGTTGTTTTTTTATTAATTTTTAAACATTGCGAACTCATGACGTCACAAATTCACTTAGTGTTCCCACATGTGTTTTTACCCGGATTCGTGGCAAATAAATTATGAGGAGGAAATTACTGATTTACTGCACTTACGACTGAAACAGAGCTCGCCGTTCATCATGTACGTGTAATCCCACGAGAATGTGAGTTCAGATACATTTCATTTTGCCAAATACTGAAACTAAGGTACCCAACCCTTTCAGGCAGGGACCTGAAAGGCTTGGGATTATAGCAAATGGCTATTTTAAGTCCTATCTACCAGTCTGGGCAATGGGCGTAAATTAATGTACGTATTATTAAAAATAACTTTGTGGAAAAATATATTTCACCTGGGGGAATTTTAAATCTGCTATCTGGAAACCCCGTTAATACCATGAAGTAGAATCACCTACGATTTCCTTTTAATTACGATAAAAATTGGAAATCTAATTAACGAACAATTTAAAAGCTTTAAATTAGTACATAATTATATGATGACAGGAATCATGAATAAAATGTCGGAGCTAGAAAATAAAATAGATACGATACCCAGCACATCCTCTACTAGCACTACTGTTAACACTACCTCGAACGATACAGGATTTCAGCCCCCAACACCTACATCCATCCCCCTCGTTCCCCCCGTCCCTCTGACTAACCAACAGAATAACACGAAGTGGGCCACCAAAAAGAATATAGTAAGGAGCGCCATCAGTCCTAGTTTGGCTCCATCACAAACTAAAATAACGGTGGTCGATCAACCACCTTCTACCATCGGAAACAAAGCCGTTGAAGGAATTCAGGAAGAGAAACGGGAAGAAGTAAAATCTAGGAAAAGGCGAGCAACTTTGACAGGGGTGCTTCGTGGAACGGCGGCGCCTGGCGTCACTTCACTGAGCGCGGCGGAAAGATAGAGGTATCTACACTTGTATTACGTGCGAGAGGGAACCACTGTCGAGGAGGTGAAGGGTCACCTTAAAGCTATATGTGGGGATGACGTTTGCACTGTAGAAGCACTGAAATCACGAGGACGATATGCATCTTTTATGTTGAGCGTTCCGGCGAAGCAGGCTGATAACGTGATGTTGCCAAAGCAATGGGCGGAGGACATAATGCGTAAAACCTTGGCGCCAGAACTTTCGGACCAATGAAAAGCCACAACAGGCTGCAACGACGACATAAGTGCATACATATGTGTTACCAGAATGTGCGGGGCTTACGTTCTAAAACGAGCCTATTCCTTAAGAATGTAACACAATTACGACATAATCGCATTGACGGAAACGTTTTTGACCAGTTCTGTGACAGATGGCGAGCTTTTCCCCTCTGGATATGAAGTGATTTGTAAAGATCGCTCTGGAGATGCTGGATGGGGAGGAGTATTGTTGGCTGTGCGCGATTCGTGACACCAGATAAAGAAATACTCTTTGCAGTTGTTACCTGTAAAAATATAAAATTTCTGTGTTGTGTTGTATATTTGCCGCCTAGTTATAATTAAGAACAGTATTTAGGAGTTTTGACATGTCTAGAAAATGCGACTAATGAGTATTCTAATCTCAATTTATTAATATTAGGTGATTTCAATTTAAATTCTTGTAGTAATAAGGTAAAAATGGAGTTTGATAATTTTTGTAATTATTGTGACTTACGGCAGTTTAACATTGTATTAATTAACCGTGGTAGTATGTTAGATCTTGTGCTGAGTGATTATGAACTCGACCAGATAATGGTATCACGGGGTCTGGATCCGCTAGTTCCTGAAGATGGATACCACCCCTCCCTAGATGTAACCATCAAGCTGTCATAAGGTGAGTCGTTGCCCCAGCCCATGATCTCACAAGGTAAGGATTGGTCCAGATCAGAGAATAGACTTGATTGGAATTGGCGGAAAGCAGACTTTCAGGGTTTATATTCAGCATTAGCGGATTTAGATTGGTCTGATTTAATGGCCATGACAGATGTGAATTTTGGTTGACCTTTTTTATGCAAGATTAAATGATACAATTGGTTTGTTTGTACCGAACAAAAAACAAGTTTCTGGTTGCAAGAAATATGTTTATCCAAAATGGTACATGCCTGAGATAATAGATAATATAAAGAATAAACATTATCATTTGAAAAGGTTTAAACTAGAGGGAAAGCTTTTTAACAAGGAATTATTGAGCTATTATAGATGGAAGGTTAAAAATCTAATTGACAACGCATATAAGCAGCATCTCAAATTGACCCAGTTAAATATAATTGACAATCCGCTTAAGTTTTGGGAATATATTAGAGACAAGAAAAAGGACAGAAGGAAGGTGGAATCATATAGGTATATGGGTAGGGAGGTGACCGGTCAACCAGCTGCTGATACCTTCGCGGAATATTTTAGTTCAGTGTTTCATAAAGACAAGCCGGTATTGAACTACGAAGAGGGAGAAAAAGCGGCTGATGCACGAGTAGATGCGATGTCCATTTCTGTGAACCAGGTGGACTTCGATGACTATAAGACTGCCGTAAAGCGCCTTAGGGCGCGATCTGCTAGTGGCCCTGACAATATTCCTGGATTTCTGGTCAAAGATTGTGCGTCTGCCTTGGCGTCGCCTCTTACATATATTTTTGATTTGTCGCTTCAACAAGCCAAATATCCGGAGCAATGGAAACTGTCTAGGGTGACGCCGGTTCCAAAGGGAGAAACTGGGAATGATGTGTCTGCTTTTAGATCAGTAGCCGTACTTTCGGTTCCAGCGAAACTGTTTGAATTGGTGTTAAATCTGACTATTGGGAAACAAATTGACTTCATCTTGCATGATAATCAACACGGGTTTAGAAAGAGCCGTTCTAAGTTAAGTTTTTAATATAGATAATAATGTTGACATGTACGTGCTAAATTGTTCTTAATAATATTTCACTAAACAATAAATACGAGTAATTTTGCATGCTAAGTGAATTAGCTAAATGTGCTGTGTAACTGAATAAGAAAAATGTCATCAATAATGTACCACATTAAAAGCAAAATAAACATATTCTATTCTATTCTATTCTATTCTACGGCTACAAATCTCATAGAACACGTGGACTGCTGATGTGCTGAAATTGACGCGGGTAGGCAGGTGGATTCAGCCTATTTCGATTTTAAAAAGGCTTTTGACTTAGTCAATAATGACATGCTGTTACAGAAGTTAGCAAAGATAGGCTTCACCCCAAAACTCATGGAATTTTTTGCTAGTTATTTAGGTTACCGCCGTCAATTTGTTAGAATTTGTGGTTTTGAATCGCATCAGTATTTTACTAGATCTGGAGTTAGTCAGGGTAGTACGTTGGGTCCAACATTCTTTCTAATTTTTATAAATGACTTACCAGTAAATTTGAGTTCAGCTAAATGCCTCTTATTTGCAGATGACTTAAAACTGAGTTTAGGGATCAGTACTGAGGTTGAAGCTAGGGCGCTTCAACATGATATAAACACAGTTGCGGAATGGAGCACAGATAATCATCTGCCTTTTAATGACTCTAAATGTAAGGTTATCACGTTCTCATTAAAACGGAACCCTATTACTAATGATTATAAGTTACATGACGCGCCTTTGGTTAGAGTGAATAGCATACGAGACTTAGGTAGAATATTAGATACTAAATTAGACGTCCACAATCATATTAAATCTATTTGTAATTCGGCTAATAGGATACTGGGATTTGTAATTAGGAATGCTGCTGATTTTGACGATGTTAGGGTAGCTACATCTTTGTACAACGCGTACGTTCGAAGTAAACTTGAGTATGCTGCGGTAGTATGGGATCCTTACCAAAAAAAGTATAATCTCCAGTTAGAACGAACACAGAGAAAATTTGCAAGATGGCTTTACAAAAAGCGTCACGGGTATTACCCATATCTGTATCCGTCTTCATTCGTTTTGGGTATGGTTGAATTAGAAAGCCTGAAGGCTAGGAGGGTAATGTCAATGCTAAGGCACTATCTGTCCATAATGCACCATAAGCTAGATAGCCAGTCAGTGCTAGAGAGGGTTAGCTTACTGGTGCCGAGGAGACTGACGCAGAGCGAGGAAAGGACGGTGCCTCCGCGCCGTAGGCCGCGTCTTTTAAAGAGACCAGTGACACGAACGGAACAAGCGGCATTTGCGCCAACAAACCGCGCTTTACTCTTGATCGGGGACATACTCACTCAGCATGACGAAATGGATATTTTTGCGGACAGCATGATGAGTTTGCTGACGTCACTCCACGTAGTTATTGATAAAATGTTGGCATTTGATTTAATTAATTGACTTTATACGTATACCTTTATTTCTGACATATTATTCTAGTTTTGACATTTTTGATTAGTAGACATTTTATAATTTTTATTAATTCTTTAAGATTATTCCTTTTTGACATTTTTGATTAATAGACATTGTATAAGTTTTTAATTCTCTAATATTATTCCTTTTTGACATTTTTGATTAGTAGACATTGTATGTATCATTTTTATTAATTCTTTAATTTTTCTTTTTGTTTGTATGGTTTGGTGTTTGTTCTTTTTATATGATTTTATTTTGTTATTAGTGTAATAGTTGTAATTTTTTAATTTTAAGCTTGCGTGCGTCTTGGTTCTACGGTAAGCCACAATTGTATTATCAACAAATAAATAAAATAAAATAAATAAATTGTGAGATGTTTACTTGGTTAACGTCAAGATTCCAATAAGAACATAGACTATTTGCGGACGTTGGCAAACTGGGGTCATTCATTTGACCCCAGTTTGCCACTGATTTAATTTAAAAAATCCTCGATCCTTTGCTTTTAAAAATGTTGAATATTTAAATAAGGTATAAAATACAAATACCTCGAAATGGTTTTCGATTTAGGACATGTTTGATTTTTGTTCCCATAACAAATTGGCCCGCAGCCTAGTGAAGGGCCAAATGAACACGCTGTAAATGCTGTCAGCTGTCAACTAGGCTTAAATGCTACTTATTTAGTCTGTGCTTAAATGTCAAAAACAGCCTGCTTCCTGTCACGAGTTCTGCTTTGCCTTGCTTTTTTGCATGCATTGCAGTTTTTCTCCTCTGGCAGGGCAGTTGGTTTATATAAAAAATGTTTTTTTATTATAATATGCCATTGAAGTAAAAGCACTAATCACTTCAAAGTAGCACTGTTTTAGTATTTAGTCAGAAGAAAGTTAAATTAATTCCAAGAATTAAAAACTAGTTTTAAATTTGAGTGGATACTTTGCTCAAATTCCGGTATACTAATTTTTTTGATAATTATAAATTAAAGGACACCAAGGGAAGATGAAGATAGTTTTGTAAGCAAATAAGGATTTATTGGTGAAATAATATGCCAGAAGAACAACAAGAAGTAAGTAGAACAACTCAACTAAAGAGTAAGTAGTAATATCATTTAAAAATTATCTCATTATTATAAATAATGCTTTGAAGAACCCCTTTTATGAAAGGCCTATGTATTCAAATTTTAATGTTTAAGTTTTATATCAATGAATTGCACTGGTAACTTGTTTAAGCTAATAATATTTATTTTTTAACTTATGATTCATTAAAAGTATAGCTAGAGTGGGGACTGGTCGCTGTTAACAGTTCTGCTACTAAATAAATAGTCAAATGAATACCAAAAAAATTAACATATTACACTAGCTTCCCACCAGTTTCTGCACCGGGCACCCGTAGACTTTCTCCTTCTTACTGATAAATTAGCTTCTTAGTGAAGTTTTTTTTAAATTATTTATTACAAACAAAGAAATAAGTAAATAATCCCAAAAGTTTTTGGGTTTATTTATTTGTTTTATGCATTAACATGTTAACTGATGTTTAGAAGCTTGTCTCAAGTACTTATTATTTTTATTTCTTATTGGTTATTGAATATACCTACTATGAAGAAAACAGAATACTAAGGTAAAAATATAGTAAGTAATATTATGATGATTATATTTTTGATTTTTCACTTTAGAAGTTTTGTTCATAATGTGATTTCAATGCACTTACTTACATAACATTGTGTCTTTTGCAAAACATTCTCCTGACAAAATGAGAATTTTACAGAATTTGCGCCTTGGCAATTCATTCAAAAACATTAAATTTGCAGAATGAGCACTTATGGTGCCCTACTTTATTATAATCTTTTGTTTTATTACCCCTTCATTGTTTTACGATCTCTTTTTAAACTACCTTTATTGATGGTATCATCTTTATCTGTTCATCCGTAGACGTTAGTGCTAGTGCGGGAATCGAACCCGCGACCCTTTGCGTCTCAGCCAGCTGAGCCAGCACGCGCAACCATTCCCATAAACAGGTCATCAGTATAGTTAAACATAGGCCAATGTCACACCACTGCTTTTTCGATATTTTATGGATGACTAGCTTTCCGCCCGCGGCTTCGCCCGCGTTATCTTTATATATAATGGCCAAATTACGTAGTCTTTATAAATTGTAGCCCATGTATCATTCTGTTCTGATATAGCTGTGTTATTGTAAAGTTTCATCCAATTCCGTTTAATAGTTTTGGCGTGAAAGAGTAACAAACCAGGGATTTTGCCAATGTCATATTTTTGACATTCATTAACTTAATCTTTATCCATGCTTCCAAACGTTTTCGCAAACATTGTATTTAGCTTGGTCATATTCTATGGGCTTAAAATATCGCCATCTTATCTCAGTTTTCTTCCCTTCCACTTTAAGAATGTCATGAATGGCCCAAAACCAATTTCACACTTGTAGGTTTACCTACCTAGGCAATAATCAGTGAAAAGTAAAAACAAAGCGATTATGAGAGTAAAATGAACCAACCACATGAACCACAACAAACAATCGGAAAAGCGCTTGTTATTGGTCAACAATGGCCGAAATGACCGACCAGTCTTCTCATTGCTTGTTGTGACACTTGTGACCCGCACAACATTCGCATTCGCAAAACATTCGCATCGATGCGAATACGATTGCGAATGTTTAAAATGATAGGAACCATTGCATATGCGAATGCGAACGCGGACATTCGTAACACCCTATAACAAACATACACACACATACATCCTCACAAACTTTTGCATTTATAATATTAGTAAGATTTATATTCATTGGCTTTTGAAACAGATACGATCTTTCTTTACGTTTGGTTAGCTAAGCTACTTCTTCATTTGTTACTCTGCAGATAGTAGGTACCTAGTTATGTCTAACAAACCTACGATCGTTAACATCACGTGTAGTGTAGCACTAATCGTAGCCATAAAATGTATTGTAAGCTTGAGCATCAATTAACTAGGTACATTGCTATTGTATCTATAAGAAAAAATATCTTTGAAATAGCATTTTAACATAGCTGCCTGGCTCCAAACTAAGCAAAGCTTCAACTATGGGTATCAATTGATCAGTTTAATGCTTTTAAAAGTCAACAGTTCTGTCCCATCCAGTCATTACTATCTATTAACCTCCATAACCAGTGGAATCGTTCCATACCCACTTCAAAAGTATAAACAGCCATATGTCCGCGCGCCTATTAATAACTAAGTATGGCAGCCATGAGCTACAGTTTAATTAGCACATAGCAGTTACATTATATTGCGCCGAAGGCATTCTGCTCGTACATATAGTGCGAGGACAAATCAATGTTCACTTGTACAAAGAAATTCAAGATAACAGGGCTTTGCTTTAGAGCTGAACATTTTTATATAGCTCTTTATCTTAGATGATAAGTGATAAGGGAGGGAATACCATGTACGTTTATCTACTCTTTATTTTAAACAATTATTGCGCCAGATCGTTAGGCACACTAGACTACCTGAAGCATTTTCTGTTGCTGTCGGCGTCTCATTTTCGGATTCGAATTACATTATATTGTGTGAGGTGAGCTAATTATTTTAGTCCGGTGTGTGGTGATGACAAGAACTCAGGTCAGTGTCTCTCAGAATTATATTCACTTGCTAGCTTAATCAACTCATTTAATTACATGGTTACTAATTCGGAGGGAGAAGATACGCATGTGTTAAAATAAAATTAGTTTATGCTATACGTTTGAAACTCTTTCTCTCCATCCTCCCATTCAACACCGGTTGGTAACGTGTGTTCGTAATTATCCTTCTAGCCGAATATGGATAAAGTAGTGACAATTCACACATTTACGTCATATCTTATTTGCAGCGTTATCTTATTAGATTTTAGTAAACAGTAAAAATCGATTATTTTTGCCGATCTGTATGTCTAGTCACTGTACTAGCTCATCGTTCGTAGCTGTCTGACATTGCAGATAAGCGACAGAAACAAATGTTTAAATTAGACAAAAAATAAACACACGCACCTGACGAGTGGAACGGTGTTACGGTGGTCTCACCATAATTTCTTTGTTATAAATGCAACGAAATACGAGCAAACTAAGTAAAAATTAGCTACTAGTACCGATCGTTGAAAAATCCATGTATTATATTAATTGCACCTGAAGTGATTTATGCCTGCAAACTTATCAATCTGTGAACAGTGGACATCTCTGGTGATTGTCGCAATAAAATTGAATGATTTTGAGGTTCCATTATAACGAGATAAAATATGTAGAAAACAGAAAGTTGAGCACGTACAGCGAAATTTCAGGCTATTTCAGCCCATTTCAGGTCAGGTTGGGACGAACATACAGAAATAGAAAAATCAACACCTGGTTAGTTTCGCGTGAAATGAAATGACATACTTGTTAGGGTCCTAACTGGGGACTTTATTTAAATAAGATACTGTAAACACTAAATAGGTTAAATTCATAATACAACCTTTGACTAAGTTGATGTGGGAGGTCGCGCCCGGTGTCTAGGATGTTATAGAATAGAATAGAATTTGTTTATGCGCAGAAAACACGGTACAATTTAAGTTCTTGCTATCATAATATTATTAAGTTCATACATGTTTTACCGCTCTAGCGATTTGCAAACATTTTAGGCGTCATGCATTATTATACATCAACATGATCTAGGGATATTTCAATTAAACCTGAATAACTAAAATTCTATTCACTTCTTGTTAAGACACCTACACATTAAAATAAACCTTGTTTAATAACCTATCTAATCTGATAAATAAACTTTTAGATAAAGTTAAATTTAAAAAAAACTTAGAAGAAGAGGAAAAACTCAGACAATATTTCAATCTTAACTTTATTTCTGAAACATCAAAACCTAAACAAAACAACTATTTTTTTCATAAAAATTGTTGAAAACCTAAAATTAATAATCCGTGGATCCACCTAAGACTCTCCTGACACATCTGCAGCGGTTCTGCATACTCAAAACAAGGGTGTCAATATCCTGTTGTGGAATACTGTCCCAAGTATTTGACTGGCCTGTTGGCGCAATGGCAGCGATCCTGCCTTTAGCGCCGGAGGTCGTGGGTTCGATCCCCACCCATGACAAATATTTGTGTAACGAACATTTATATTTGTTGTGTGTCTGGGTGTTATTATCTATTTAAAAGAAATATTTAAGTATGTTTATCAGTCTCTGACGCCCATATTACAAGCTCTGCTTAGTTTGGGGTCAGATGATTTTGGTGTGAATTGTCCCAGATATTTATTTATTTATTTAAGTCCTGCTAAGATGCAAGAAAAGCTGGTTTTCATGCACAATATCTTCAGGGAAATTCCTAAGAGCTCTTCTCTGAAGCATATCCCAAGCATGCTCAATAGGATTTAAGTCAGGGGATTGTGCAGGCCAGACTAAAGCTTGGATATCATGCTGTTGTAACCAACTTGTAACGATACGCGCCGTATGTGGACGGGCATTGACGTGCATTAGCTGGAAATTTTGTCCCATTTGCTGTCTGTAGGGCAAGATTACAGGCTCTAGCACTCCATCGCGGTGTTTAAGAGCAGTCATATTGCCTTGTATCCAAACAAGGTCCGTTCTACCGCCGAAACGAATTCCTGCCCAAACCATAATCGTGCCACCTTGATATGCATGAACTTGTTGTGGGTGCTGCAGTCGATTCCAACGTCCAGGTTCTCGCCAAATGCGTATTCTTCGCGAATTAGGATGAAATCCAAACCTGGATTCATCAGTGAAAAGCACAAGTGGCCATTGAGAATGGTTCCAGTTTTCGTGTGCAATAGCCCATTGTAATCTTCTTCCGCGATTGCCTCTCCTTAGCGCTGGTACCCGAAGTGGCCTACGAGCACGTAGGTTGACTTCATGTAGTCGTCTTCTCAAAGTTTGACCGCTTACCAGCAAACCATACTCTCTCTGTAGCCTTTGAACCAATTGCATCACCGTTGCATTTGGTTGACTTCGTGCAGCATTTACTATGAATCGGTCCTGTACATGTGTTGTAATGCGTTGAGGTCCTCGGTGCCGTTCCACCACTTCCCCCGTGACACGATAACGTGACCAAAGTCTGGATATAACGCTCTGACTGGTCCTCATGGCTTCAGAAACCGCAATTTGGGTAGCGCCAGCTTAAATCATGCTCTTAACATTTCGTTCCTGGTCAAGTGTCTACGTGGCATAATTAAATGAACACCGGAGATGCGTTTGACAAAGATTTATAGAAATTTATGGAGTTTAAATCAAGTTAGAAGTTCGTGAAGATTTACTTCTTTGGAAGATGTCAACAAAACAATGTCATAAAAGTATGTGTACGCCAAAACAAAATCAGCTAGGCTCAAATAAAATCTAACTCCTTAAATAAAATGATTAATTATAAAACGTACAATGCTCATAGAAATTTCTTACAAAAACAAATGACAAAATTTTATCCTAAAGGTCCCATTTCGACAAAAATTGTGAATTCTCTAAATATTATTCTTTTAAAACGTACGATCGGAAGATTCTGAATTTACATTTTGAAGCCGAAGTGAAAGAACGTGGCTGGGGTCCGCTTACGTTCACCGCCGCACGCTCCGCAGCCCGACGACTGCCGATTGTGGCCGATGTGCCCCGAAGGCGCCCGTGCTCCAACATTCTCCTCGGGTTGAAGAGTACTTTTCAATTATTTCATAGAAAGAGGCCAGATGGTGTTGAAGGCACGACGAATTGTGCCCCTGTTCGTCTTCAACTCTGCAACCTTCGTTACTCCGTGCACGATAAGGACGGAGTAACGAGGGTTGCAGGAGTTAACCAGGCTGGACCTCTCCTGTGACATGGAACCATTTTGTCTTTGTCTGAAGCAGAGAAACATTTTCGTTATTAAAACGATGCCAGAAGTGCTGCTGGATGTGCTGTATGGGCTTCCACCGATCCAAGCGTGTGATGTTAGCGTCAGTTACCTGCGGGTATGGTCCAGATAAGAGTGGTTGTCCAATTAAGAAATGAGAAGGAGTAAGGGCCGAAAAATCACTAGGGTCAGATGAAAGAGGGGTAAGGGAGCGTGAGTTTAATACCGCCTCAATTTGGGCTAAACAAGCGGCCATTTCTTCAAAAGTGAAGTGAGTAGGTTGCAACAGTCGTTTTAAGTGATGCTTACAAGATTTGACTGCTGCCTCAGCTAAAGAATTAAACTGTGAAGAATAGGTAGGTGTAAAATTTAATTCTATGCCCTCCTGCACTATTTCAGACGCAACCTTACATGAAGGAAAACTCTGCATTTCATTTGAAGTGCCTACGAAATTTGCGCCGATGTCATGGGTGAGACCAGTTTGTGGTGGTCTGGACCTTCATTCTTGTTGCAAGACGAAAATTAATGGCCCTGTATGCCTAAAGCTCCGGCTCGAAGGACCATTGTGAGGGTCCTAAGTGGGGACTTTATTTAAATAAGATAGCGGACTGTAAACACTAAATTGGTTTCATTCGTAATACAATCTTTGACTAAGTTAATGTGGGAGGTCGCGCCCGGTGCCTAGGAATCCTAGGATGTTTGAAGCCGAAGTGAAAGAACGTGGCGCCGCGCTCCGCAGCCCGACGACTGCCGATTGTGGCCGATATGCCCCGAAGGCGCCCGTGCTCCAACATACTATTAACTCAATGAATGATCAAGAGTAACTATAGCAGAGTTTTTTATGTAGTTCGGCTCATCGAAGAATAGACAAAAAGAGAAAGAAACGGAAAATTCGTAAAAAAAACAACTTAAATTAAAAGACTTAAAGAAACACTTACTGTAAAGAGAAACATCCGCCAACCATTTATAATCTCGGACAGACAAGGTGTGGTATAGATATAAGTAGACTCTTGGACTACCAAAACTTGGCCAAACTGGGACATTATGATAGTTTTCAGAAGAAACGTACTTTTCACCGAACAACATTGAATGATGAAATCCTAACATACTCTTACTAGTATCGTATCAAGTTCATTACGTATGTTTCCGCATTTACAGTACCCACATAATATCTAGGAATTTTTAATGCCATTTATATGTGATACTGGAATTCTCTACAGTTTCCAAGATTATGAAAAAAATGAAAAATGTTTATTTATGTAAAACAAGGCAGTTTTAACAATTAGGGGGGGACTGCTTCTAGTAAGTGCAGTAGCACCTGTGTCAGAGGGAGCCACTCTTCCGTAGCTTATTTTTACATTTATAACGAACTAGAATAACTTAATAAAATACAAAGTACCTCTCCTATTCCCATTTTACAACCAATATCCAGTCTTTTACAAAAAAAATCTGTAGAACAATATTTTACAGTATATTGTATCATTTTATGCGTTTTATATAAAATGGAATACTTATATATCTTAATTAGTTTTAATTATATGCATTTATTATTGTACATACCTTCACATTGCGTGCGCGCGCGCGTGCGTGTGTGCGTATGGTATTATGTCTATTGTCCGCACTGTTTGGCAGATAGGCGGTTTTTAATCAACTCACGATTTTTTTTACTTTCAGATGGGCACTCAACTCAAATGGGGAATAGCCGGGGTTGGCATGATCGCACATGATTTTCTCACTGCAATGGCCACCCTGCCAGCTGAGCAGCACAGGGTCATAGCTATCGCAGGGAAAGACATTGAGCGTGCCCACCGATTGGCCACGCTCCACAAAATCGGCACGGCTTACGAAGGCTACGAATCGCTCGCGCGTGATGACTCTATAGGTACAATCAGCTCGTGTTTCTGTTTGGTCCATAATGGTTGTCTGATATATTTGCGGTGGCAAATCAGTTGACTAACGAAACACCGCTCTAGCTAGTCCATTATAGTTATGAAGTCTACAACTTTCATCATCACTTTGTACAATCATTTTTCTTCCATCTATATCATTATTCTCTTCAGGCTATTCTTATGCAGGTGTGCAATTTTCTTTTTAACATACTTAAAATATCTATGGTGTACTTTTTATCGCACTATGCCTCGTTTTGTGTTTGATTATAATTGAATTCATAGGGTATTAATCTCTTATTTGCAGACATTGTTTTCGTGAGTGTTCTGAATATGCAACACTTCGAAGTTACTAAACTAATGTTAGAAAATGGCAAAAATGTGTTATGTGAGAAGCCAATGGGCATGACTTACAAACAAATCAAGTCTCTGGTAGATTTGGCAAGAGAAAAAAAACTGTTTCTTCTTGAAGGGATGTGGTCGAGATTCTTTCCTGCTTACGACGCTTTGGAAAAGCATATATCCGCTGGCGGGCTCGGGGAGATCTATCACATCAGCATTCAGTTCGGGGTTGAGATTAACGAGATTGAGCGGAATCTGTAAGATATTTATTTGCATTTCAGCTTTGGTACTAACGTTCGCATTTGCAATTGAGTTCCGGATCATCCATGCGATTAATTTATAACCCTAACCATGGCTTACCTTTCCCACGATTTCAATCTAATGAATTCTAAGTGAAGTGGTGGATCTTTCAGGATGAAAGATTTGGGAGGGGGTGCAGTGCTGGATCTGGGTGTATACATGTTGCAACTGGTCCAGTTCGTTTACAAGGAGCCCCCGACAGACATCGTGTGCACGGGCCACCTCAGCAAGGCTGGCGTGGACGAGTCCATCTCCTGCGCACTCAAGTACAAGGAGGGGCGGACGGCGACGGTGGCTGCGCACACACGCGCCACTATGACTAATAAAGCGGAGATCGTTGGCACTAAGGGCACAATTGCAGTAAGTTCTTCGATTTTCAACCTTATCAGAATTTAAAAATGGCAATAAAAAAAATGATTCAGTGCTTTCTAGTAAAATTCAGTTTCATGGTTTTAGGATCATTTTGTTCTGCAGAAATTATACCTCAAAAAAAATCTTATGGCGCTATGATATGATTTCTGCATTTTGAGACCGTCGTGGACCCCAACTCGGATCGTGAATCGTGTAGTCCCGAGTTCAAATCTGGTCAGAACCATCCGGTGATGGAAAACATCGATTAAAAACCAAATTAACCCGGATAACGGCGGAAGGATAACCACCTACCTTGGGTTCTAATACTATTGGTGAAAAGTGGGCGACTGAGTGTTCCGTTCCGTTTTCTAGTGGTGGCTAGGAATCAGCTATACTAAAGAGGCGAGATTCCACCCGACAACTTTCATCCACTATTCTTGTATCCTCTGTTACTGCTGTTACTTTTTCTTTAAATTATAATGGGACCAATCGGGGAGTATAGTATACCCTCCAAAATAATTATTATTCCATATCGGTTAATAAATGACGAAGTTCTGAGGTATAGTCTGTCTATTTTACTAGCGATAAGGCCACCTAAATTGTGCATGTTATTAAATGTAATAGTAGCTTTAAGTCTCTTTTTGTTTCTGTACAACAAAGAATATCTATCTATTTTATATAGACCGTTTACCTACGCTTGTAGTAGTGACATGAACTGACATACCAGTATGACATAGGCTAGTGTGCGTGCTCTCATATTGTACATGTCACTAAGCATATTAAAACGCTCTTCTTGAGATAGAACGTCTATAACACACAACCGAATTGAGAACCAACGTCTTTTTGAATCGGTTTAAGGTCATCTGTGGTTTATGTTTTATTCTATTATCTTCTCGGCTACTAAAAAACCTATGCGGGCACGTTTTTCTGCCATTGACGTATGTTCTATGTGACAAGTGATGTGTTAGGTATTGTATGTTGAATAGGAATTAGAATGATAATTACGTTTTTTGCTGTGCTGAACTAAAATCCGATAATGCTTGTCCGTATTGCGAGTAAGCTTATTTTCCTGACAAAATGAAGGCGATTGCAAGGTCATTCAAATGTACTTACCTAGTTCTTTATTTTGAGATGCCGCTTAAACACAAATCTCCTTCTTAATACTTAACGTTTGAATAGACCTTTAAACTAATAGCTACTTTCGACATTTGGCACCGTAAGCTACTTAGATAGCTTTCTGCCAGTCCCCGTTGAGTATAAATTATGATTTTAAAATCAAAATATGCATTACCTTTGAATCACGCTGTCTATTTATGAAAACTAATAAAATCGTAAAGTTTTAAAATATCTAAGCGTACAGGCAGCGGGAAACGACTTTTTTTATTATGTAGAGAATGTACTTATTGGCAAGTTCAGCACTTACCGCGTTAGTCCCCTCCTAACACGTCCGTCCCATTCCAGCTGGACTTCTTCTGGTGTCCGACGGTGCTTCAGATCTCGGCCGCCAACAACACCGAGTGGACCCTGCCGAAGGGCAAGTTCAAGTTCCACTTTCACAACAGCGCCGGACTTAGCTACGAGATACAAGAGTGCTTCGACTGTATACAAAAAGGTATTTTATGTCCCTACAATTAAGCACCTATTAGTTTGCATTAATCTATTAACCCGTGATGACCAGACGCGTATTTTCATGATTAACCTGTTGGGTTGTAGCACTTGTAGCGGATCATTACAGAAAATTACACAACATCAATTACTTCGGAGATTTTAGTTGCTAATACGCAACTGCGGCGCTTTAGGGGCACAAAAATGCTACATAACAATGGTAATATGCATGAATACTTAACTCATGAATACATACTTTGTGTAAAAATATGTTTCAGGGCACGTATAATGAACGTAAATAAACGTTTCAATTGGAATAATGACATAAATTACCCGAGACCACAAATTATCATGACGTAATGGTTCCAACCCAACGTATACACAAACAAACGGGGTACATCATTTTTATGAGTTTGCTTTTTTCATCGTTTTAAAAACTGATGGCCACCCTATAACTAATTGAGATATTTATAGTTTGTAGTGGTAGTTACCTAAACTTACTCAACTTACTGCTCTTCTACCTTCCATAACAAGAGTTAGATGACCGGAGAAGAGATTGACTATTGTAGCGTTTGTTTAGCTAACTTAGCTTAACGAAATCCGAGAAGCATGTTGGTAATAATGCGGTTCATTCAGCGGTCTATATGTAGGACTATTATGTAGTATCATTACTTATTCTGTGACGTAGGTAACACGTGACGTGGCGTGTAGGTACTCAATGTCAATTTACATGATTCAGCGGCAAACATACGTGTGACCTTAACATTTACATGAAGGATTAATATTCACGTGAACCTATTTAAAGTTACAGTAAAATGAAAACGCAAAAAGTGAAGGCCGCCATTAACCTTAGTAAAAACTAAATAATCTCACGTGTAAGCTATTAAGAAAATTGGCACTCGTCAACAACGCTATTAATTATTTAACGGATTTTGTTTTTATTGGATATCCGTTGCTAAATATTAATTTTCGTAAGTGAAATAAGGTCATTATTCAGTTTATTTTTGGTGCAATAAAAGCCATTAGTATTTCAACGGATCTAAAAATATGGATGTAAAAACCGTATAAAAGCGGTTTGGTGACATTATCGTCATTCGTCCTGTAGGCCGTAGGATATGAGCTATTTTTGATATAGTCATTAAAATAGAAGGTAGGTGACAAACAGACGTACATAACAATCATAATTATTATATCAAGATGAAACGTAATATCATTGTTTGCTAGTATTTTGTAGTTATTTTTCAATAGATGTTTATTTCGCAGTAATGAAACACAAACGGACAATTTTAAGCAGTAATGGTTTTTGGGGCGGAACCATTAATTTAAAATAATTAATTAATCAATGATATAAAGCTTAAATTTATTAAAGCAACTGTCTCTAAAAAGTGCAGCATTTATAGTTGGGTACTCAACGCACAAATAATGTTATTATAACTTTTGAACTTAATGGAATAATGCAATGAAAAAAAATTTCTGATATTTACTAATAACAAGGCCAACCGACAAGGGGGGCCTTGTCAAATATTCAAAGCAACATTTTACAGATGTAGTAATTTTTGATTGATTTGAACAAAACTTACCATGACCCTATTTATTGTATATCGGTTAAAAAAAAATCCCGAAGAAAATACTTAGCAGACTTAAAATGAACGCCTACAAGTAAAGTATGAGCAAAACAATCGAAATAAAAATTAGGCGCTAGAGAAGAAATTTTATAAAAATGTATTTGTAACTGTTGGTTTGTAAATTATGACTGATTCATATACCTAGTTTGCAAAACGAGTACGTGAATATTTTAAAACAATAAAATGTACCTAATGAACAGTAAATTTTAGATTTTTTTATTAAGAAATAAATTTACTTGTTACTAGTTTTTTTCCTATGATAAGAAAGACATATCCTTTGTTATACTACTGCAAAAAAGAGGGGTTTCTGTCAAAGCGTACTTCAGTTATTATGAAACTAGTCCCACACATAGTCGTGTCCGGGCGTTTGTATGGGAACGTTCCACTGTGCGACGTAAGTATCTGGAAATATCTTGCCTCCACAAACTAGTAAACAACCGCAGCGATAGTCCCATGTTGCTAAACCGACTTACGTAGCATGTACCGACCAGAATACCACGTTACCCATGTGGATTATTTAAAAATAAGATGTGTAGAACAAGGATGGGTCGCAGTTCACCCGTTGTTCGGTTAGCTCGTCTCTTTAGTAAAAAGTTACCGATTATAGATATTCACCTTCAGAGCCTTCCAAAGTATTAACACGTATTAGAAAATCATAAAAAAATACGAAGTAACTAAAAAAGAAAATATCATTTGTAGTTCTTTTGATTATGCAAGTCATTGTACGTTTTTCATATTTTGGTTAATCATTTTATTTTTATATTTTGTGTAAATTGTTTGATATTAAGAAACTTTAAAAGTAGTTTTTAATTTTAATTTAATGTGAAAATAGTATATTTTATATCGAGGGACTAAACGAAGCCATATTATACCAGAGGTGGTTTGACTCCCGAGCGTGTGAGGGAGTCAATGAAACCGAGGGTATATTAAGTTGGCGTTAAGTGCAAACTGTACTTTTCACTTTGAGTGGGAGAAAAATAGTCAATTTAGTACAAAAACATTTAAAACCGAACAAATTTACACTTGACAAAAGTTCTGAAATTTTCGTGATCAGTTTTTTTTTTTTTTTTCGTTCCTCTTGGAACAGGCTAAGGTCTGAGACCATGCTGCCTCGTCATCAGTTTCTTTTTCTTTGTGAAAGCACATGGCGCCACCTTCTTTGCCGACAAACCATGGAACTAAAACTCTCAACATTTTCGCAATGAAGACGGTCCACACTCCACAGATAGATAATAGTATATTTTTTTACTCGCTGTTTGAGTTTGTCTATGTCACATGAAGGAAATTAAAAAACTAATTACTTTTTACTCCCTGGGGGCTAAAGTGGTCACTTTAGGCCCGCTTCATTCATAGGGCTATATTGGCGTCCTTTTAGAGCATGAAAAGTGAAAAAAATATTGCATGATGTGATTACCCTTAAGTGTGGGAACAGTCAGTTAAAGGCAAATGTATATTTTATTTGAAGTAGATCTGTGCTGTATCATGCGTCGGTAACCCGATAAATAAATAAATAAATGTATACTATATTCATAAATATAATATCAAAGTTTTAGAAAATACATTTTCTTATGAGGCTCTTATATCTCGTTGCAGGTTTACTAGAAAGTCCAAAGATGAGTTTGGATGAATCCGTACTTCTGGCAAAACTGACGGACACGATGAGAACACAAGTGGGAGTTTTAGAAGCTGATCTATAACGTTATTATTGCATTCTAGCTTTAAATTGATGAGTACATACTTAGCTTAAGTACTTAATTCATAGATGTGTCCTAGCTTTATTATATTTTTAAGATTCGCTTTAATGTTAAAACACAAAGTGCCAGTGAACTATGAACAAAACTATTTGTGATATAATTGCCTTACCCAGTAAACTTCTTCGCAAAATGTATTAAAACGCACAGTATTTTTACCTAAACAAACTGTGATTATGAGGATGTTGTGAGATGCTTGTTTAAATAATGTTGCATTATTGGAATAAATATTTTATTGTAACGATATACATTGTTTTAATTACATAGGCGCCAAAAATATTTTTCGAAACACCTTACAAAATAAATGATCAAATACTTTGGGTATACAATTTTAAATGAAAACAAGAATCATTCTAATACAATAGATCAATAAAGCCTTGCCCAAAAATCTCATCTCAGTCTATCTAGGTACACTTGTCTTAATTTCATAAATTAAATCGTAACAACAAAGTAATGACTGGTGTGATGATGAGTAATACTTTTTTGGTCTCAACTCAGTTTTTCGTGAGACTGGTGGCATAGCAAGGAGTGTCGGGGGGGTGTTTATTTGTTGAATGACTCAAAGACTTTCCTGATGATGTTGGCGCCCTCGCGGATCTGTTGTTCGGTGATGACGAGTGGCGGCGCCAGGCGCACGGTCTGGCCGTGCGTGGTCTTGGTGAGCAGGCCGGCGTCGCGGAGCCGCAGGATCACGTCCCACGCCGGGATACCTGAGGAAGATGATGGAAATTGTCGTTAAGGTGGATATAAATAAGTAGGTTTCTCGCCTTAGCCTGCGTGGTGTCCTGGGTTCGAATCCCGGTCGAGTCAATTCAGGCAACGATCTTTTCTAAATTGGCTCGGGTCAGGGTGTGCTGAGCGACGCCCCTGTCTTATTTAATGTCCAGGGATATTTAAGTAGTCTTACCATACGCCTCCGTGGCCGAGTAGTTTCAGAGCTCGGCCCGAAACCCGGAGGTCCCGGGTTCAATTCCCAGGTCGAGCAAAGTCTGTTTACGAATTTTTCGGAACATAGCCCGGGTTTGTGATTACCAACCCGCATTTGGCAAGCGTGGAGATTAAGCCAATACCCATCAATTGTAGCGATGACTTGATTTCAATGATGCAGGCCTTTGCCCAGCAGTGGGACAGTATATAAGCTAATTATCTACTTACTACTCTTACCATTCGGAGAACCTTCACCTCACCTATCTCAGTCGCTACGCTATTGCTTCTTAGTAACGTAAAACTTCATAAGTATTCATTTTTCAACGACCGTAAGACGCTACTTAGCATTATATAAGAGCCACTGTAGGTAGCAGAATAGGTTGGTACCACATGGTTGTGGAGAGTACACTTTGCAAAGGGACACGTTTTTTTTTGTCTCCCGGAAAAATCCTTAATGGACTATCCCACTGCCCGAGGGGTAGGCAGTGGGGGAGTGTGGGACTCCCCGCCGTGGAGCCGACGGGATACCGCACTAAAACGACCGGGGTATACCTCACCGCTATGGAATGGGGCGACATGGAGCCAAAAAGGATTATCACGTCGGCCCGGCCTACGTCCCGAGCCTCCTCACGCTACAGGGGTATCCCGGTATACTGGGACACCCCCAGACGGGGACACCGTGCAATGGGGTGAAAGCTCCCGGCAATCACCCCGGTGTTACTTTAGGAAGCAGGAGGAGGACGGGCGAACCGCCGTCTTCGCACTCCTCGCTGTCTGTGGAGAGAAGCCGCCCGAGGATAATCCTCTCGGGCCCTCTCCGCGGTCTCTTTCTGCGTCATCACGTCTTCGCCTACCTTCCTATGCTAATTTAAAGCCTATGGCTATTTGACTTTAGGAAAAGTGATTCTTTCTGAGCTTTGAGCACATTCAGTTAACACTTATCCTGAGAGTTCCTACTTTTCTCGATATTATTTTTCATGGTTGCTACTGTTAGTCTCTAGATTTTTATTATTCTCAACAAAAACAATATATATAATAGATAGATATATTTATAACACCTTATGTACCACATAACTCAATAAATGATTATGATTATTATATTTATCCTCATTTATTAACAACGATAAAAAATGCAAAATTGTTTTTTATCACATTCAGTTTCGTTTCTGGCTGATAATGACAACTGTAAACAAACATTGGAAAACAACATGTCCAATCAATACTGCTAATTGCTGTCGTCAAGTGGTGTACCTACCGCAATTGACCTAGCAGTGACCGTTCATTATCCGTGGATTTCGTCATCTACCTACGTCTGAAAGTTATCAAACGTAAAGTGCCTACGTCCCATCCAGAATTACGCGCGGCATTGTTCAATAAATAAATAAATAATGGGTTAATTTGGTTTTTTATCGATCTTTTCCATCACCGGAGAGTAAATCGGATATTTACAAAAAACACCAAGATTTTGGTTCTGGCCAGATTTGAACTCGGGGCCACACGATCGGTGTTCGGGTGCTGAACCACTAGGCCACGACGCTCTCATTAATTATTATTATTATTTGTTGGGTTCTAATACCATTGGTGAAAAGTGGGCTTCTGAGCGCTTCGTTCACCATGACGACACAGACACTTGCCTCTGACTACACCGTTTGGGATAAAGTCGTGATGGTATGTTGTGTTATGTTGAATAATAAATTAATAAATAAAAACGATAAAACAAACTTGAGCTCTCCTTTTGCCACCCGCGCAATTGTACTAGCGTTGACGCGCTTCTAAGCTCGTAGGTATAAGCGAGAGCCGCTTACTTGTACACAACTACCGGTTCGAGCGAACACGCCGCAATAAGCCCGGTAAGCGTGTTTGGTTTTTTTAAGCGCGTAATGTATCGGGCGTGTTAGCACGTAAACGGACGGATAAGCGCGCAAATAAACGCCTTTCTTAAACCGTTCTAAAAGTTTAGGGAATGTGTGTCTTTGGTTGCATTATTATGCACTTTAAATTGTAAAGTAAACTTATTAGATATAAGTACCTACGTTATGAGGCAAAAGCAATTAAAATAAATCCAAAAGGCGACGATTGTTTTTACTGACGTAGACTTACTATATAATTCATATGGATAGTGTTTGCCCCTTTTCGTGTTTCCAGAAGCTGAAAAATTCCTAATTGTTTACTTGCTTTGAAAGTTTTTTGTTCCATGCTGTATGCAAATCCATTATATCCAATAGTATATTGTTACCCTAGGGGTACGTTGACTGGCCTGTTGGCGCAATGGCAGCGATCCTGCCTTTGACGCCGGAGGTCGTGGGTTCGATCCCCACCCATGACAAACATTTATGTGACGAACATTTGTGTTTGTTGTGTATCTGGGTGTTATTATCTATTTAAGTATGTGTTCAGAAATATTTAAGTATGTTTATCAGTCTCTGACGCCCTTAATACAAGCTCTGCTTAGTTTGGGGTCAGATGATCTTGGTGTAAAAAAAAAAAATAGGGGTGAAGGTAACCTATTTAGTCCCGAGACGGGGTTTGGCGCCCGGAACGAAGTGAGGGCGCCAATAGTTCGAGAGACTAAATAAGTCTTTAACCCGAGGTAAACACTGTGCTTTTCATTACAAATACAAGGAAAGTAAAAATAAAAACATGAATCAGCTAAAGAAAAAATGAGTAAATTTTATTTTCCACAACCGCTTTGGCCTCTTCTCTTATAAAATCAGGCGTTAAATTCATATCAGAATCAGATGAACTCATTTTATAGGTACAAATCTCTGCTATACGTATAAACAAAAGTCTTCAAATCGAAAAAATAAATGAATATCGAATTGCCGCTTAATTCCCGCCTATTTTGTTTGTTTTTTTTTCTGTGGCCGGCCAGCTATTCAGCCATTATTTTTTATTTTCATCATTGGAAAAATGGTAAATATTTTACCCAAATCTAAGTTGTTTTAAAGAAATTGTTGAAACTAAATTATAATAAAGTTATTTAAAAAATATATATTCTTTAATCAATACTTAACTTTAAGTTATTTCAATTTTACATCGTGGCTGTATAGAAAGTTGGAACATGGTTCAATAAATATGTGAAAAAGAACTAGTTTTTTTTTTAAATCATTTGACAGCTGTCAGTTGAAAGTGATTCTCCATATGGATGAAAAGTATTACTTTCATCCCGCTTTCAGGCAACTTCAGACCTACTTTCAGAGTATGAGTAATGAAAAATTTGTGGTTCTTGTTTCTGCATGTTGTTTTCGCCATAAAGTATTCTTTTTTCTTTTTTTTTAACCTTCATTGTTGAGCTATTTTGCAAGGTACCAGTTAGTGAGTCAATTTTGCATTTTAAAGTAAATGAACTGTTATGGTTGCCGGGTCAATAACATCATTAGACACCATTATGTTCGATTCAATAATTATAGTAAAAATAATTCCAGAGTTCTCTATAGGTACGTACGTTTAAAATTCTCCAAGGTCGTCCGATTAAAATATTTTCGATGGAAACTGAGGGTGACGCTTTTTCGCTATTTGTTTCACCATTTATCTTAATCAGCAACGCTTGTTGCGGCGTTGTTTTCATAACACCATTATTTGAGCATTAAGATTATTTATTATTAGTGTTGTTATCTACGCTATAAATAGTTTATTTTATTTTTACTATCGACGCGACGACGTCTTCGGTGACCTCTTAATACTCGAAGTCATAGGAATATTTTCTTAAGTCACTTGGGTTATTTATGCGACCATGTTTTCATTTACTAATTATTTGCCAAAAGTTGTAATTCGTGTTTTAATAATGTCCATTAATCCATCTTTTGCCTAACTTTATTTTTGGACCCTGTTCTTCTATACACATAGTACCTACATTCATAATTATGCTATTGTATGACGGACTTATAAAAACTTAGACCCTATTAAGGGACCTTTAGCTTTTACCTTTCTATTCTATGCAGAACTAATAAAACTCACTTTTGTTATCATTGGCCTTCCCAAGTGACACTCATATCATAGACTAGCACCCAGACTCGAGCCCCGGTTTCACACGGGTGCAATGTTTGATGCTTTATAACAATAAATTTTCCTTTTGAATCAGTGTGTCTATTGATGAAAACCGCAATAAAATATGTTGCGTAGTTTGAAAGATCTAAGCGTGCAGACGTCGGGTAGCGACTTCATAAACCGACTCCAAAAAAAGAGGAAGTTTTCAATTCGGTTGTAAAGTTGAGTAATCGCCTATATACTGTCCCACTACTGGGCAAAGGCCTCTATCATTGAAATCAAGTTATCTTTACAATTTATGGGTATTGGCTTATTCACTACGCTTGTCAAATCCGGTTTGGTGATATCAAACGTGCTGTGTTCTGAAAACACACATTGCCCGACCCGGGAAAATGGCGTAGGTAAGGCATTGTATGTTTTTTATATCATTTAGTGATACGTACTGTCATGTACCACGAGCGCGAGCATCAGCCCGCGTCCCCTCACTGTGGTCACCTTGTCTTTGGGCAGTTTCTCCAACTCCTCTTGCAACACCTTGCCCAGTCTCTCCGCCTTCTCTGATAACTTCTCTTCTAACAGCACCTAAAACATAAAACCAATTGGTTAACTTAGCGTATTGGGCTATACTTGAGCACTTCAACTTAACAGTTGTACTTATAAAGTTATTTTACGTGTATAGCTTCTGTAGCAACTGCGCAAGCCAGAGGGTTGCCGCCGTATGTTGATCCATGAGTCCCAGGTTTAATGACCTGCGAAGTAAAATAAAATTCTGGTAACTGGCAACTAATGTATTTAGTAAAGGAGCTCTGATCCGGGAAAATTTCTGTACTGAACCAAAGTAATAATAATATAGTACCAAAATCAATTATATAACTACAATTATTTGCTTAGTTGAATGCAGTAACAACATTTTATATTAAGGGTAACTTAGATGAAGTGTTTAAAAGGTGTCTTGTTAAAGATAATTTAATATCTTATAAATAAATTATCGGATCTTATTTTTATTTGCCCTTACTGCAGATTTTTCAAGTTCGTTTTAATTTATTTATAAAAACTGTATTCAATAATTTTGCGCTTGTTGTAGTTTCCTTCAAGTTCTTTTTTAAACTTGAAAATAAAAACAGAAGGTATTTAAAAATATATTCTAATATAAACCATATTAACTCAAAATAACTCTTTCCTTCTATTCACATAATTTTCCCCACAGGGCCCTCTCTTCACTCATCTAGTTACATTATCGTAAACTTACGTCCATGACGTTGTTGTTGGCCAGCACCGCGGAGACCGGCAGCACGCCGCCGCTGAGCGCCTTGCCCAGGATCACGATGTCCGGCTTCACGCCCTCGTGCTCCACGGCCAACAACTTGCCAGTTCGGCCTGAAAATAGGAAGATATAAATATAAAATTAACTTCAGACCAGTAGTTAGGTACCTAATCCCCAGGATTGGAGTTTGGGAGGGGCCTTGACTCGTAAAAAATGTAAATATTGTTGAAAATGGATTGAGTAAAAAATAAGTGATGAAAATTGTATGTCGGGTAGGTAATAGAAATAGAAATAGAAAAATGGTTTATTATGTCCTTAACAATTAATACATCACATGAAAATAAATTTTAGGTTTGAGTACCAAAAAGGTCTCCGCTCAGCATATTGTCGTGACGCTGGTAGGATACCACGACGCTGGTTTTCTGCGGATGCCTTAAAAAAGCATATAGCACCGCGCAAACAAGTAACCTTAGTTGTACAGTTATTAACCTATGTCTGGCGCTTAAATACATATACAAAAAATAACATTAAAAATCACACTCGTTACAAAAATATAGTAAAATAAGCACTGGAAACTGGAATGGAACCACTGTAGGTACTCATGAAAAAACACGATCACAAGACCATCACGATTATCCAGCAGACCTTATAATAGGTAAGGTACTTACTCAGATAGTAGGATAAATAAGGTTTAATTAAGGTTTGTCATCATGAGTGTAATAAGTGAGTAGTCTTATCGTAAAATATTGTTTTGACTTAATGGGAAATGCATTGGTATTCAATCAGAACCTGAACCTTTTCTTACCTGCAGGTCTTGTAAAACTTTTTCTTACCTAACCCAGTCTGCACCTCATCGTCGATCCACAGAACGTTGTACTTGGTGCATAGCTCCCGAACCTTTTTGAGGTAGCCGTTGGCGGGGATGACAACGCCGGCTTCTCCTTGGATGGGCTCCACCATGAACGCAGCCACCGTTGGATCTTGCAGTTCTTTCTAGAGGGTTTGACAACTTTTGTTAAGCAAAGAGTCCTGCAAAATTACTGTTTACTGTTCCCATTCTTACGAAACTAGAACAGGAATAATAGCGTTTTTAAAAGTTTTCAGCAGTTTTAAAAAATCTCCTAATTTATCATACTTTCTTTCATTTGACAATTTGCATGTGCAATGTAGCACGGTTTCTCGCCCTGACCTGCGTGATGTCCTGGGTTCGATTCCCGGTCGGGACAATTCAAGAAGCAATCTTCTAAATTGCTCTGGGTGTGCTCGGAGCCGTCACTGGCTGATGTCCTTGTCTAATACCTCGTAACATAAGGATATTTATCCACACTTCGAGACTGTTGTCTGGCGAAATATCATATAACATAAATCTCATGGCGGCTAGGTTAGGCGCTTGTTTATTTTATTATTGGGAAGTGATCCTGTAATATCATCATCCACGTAATTGCCGTCCCTTATCCTATTTGTTAGTTAACGCACCTCTAGAGCGGCAACGTCGTTGTAAGGGATGAGCTTAAATCCAGGCATGAAGGGGCCGAAGCCCTGGTAGCAGGAGGGGTCCGACGATGCCGACACTGCCCCAAGGGTGCGTCCCCAGAAGTTGCCTTCCGCGAACAGTATCTGCAAGTTGCGATTTAGGTACACTATATTTATGATAACTTTGTTTACTTGTATAGGTATTCCTTCGTACATAAATAAGTATACTGTTTTTAGAGATAAAATAGGTGAAACTCAACTAGCATTAGGTATCTCTAAAAAAACTTTCAGTATCTTAGTTGCAAAAATCCCCAAAGATACAATGGTAATTTCAAGCTATGCGTGTTAGGAAAGCATGTAATATATTTCTAAAATATGATTAAGTAGTAGGTATATAAAACATAAACATAGGATATATACACGATGTTAAACCACTAAATCAGATACACTTATTTGTCGACACAGAGTTGTAATCATAACAAGAGAATGTAAAAATCAAACCAATAATTGGTGTAAACTACCGGAGTACCTAACGAAAAATATCTAGTTTTCACGCAGTAGGTAATGTCAATTTAAGCGATAATGACCTCAAGTAGCCGTCGGATTCTACTTATTTTTGTCCTGATACCACAGAATAAGTAATAGTATAATTGAACTGGTTTCATCACCGTAATATGTGTCCCTGGCGCTCGTAGCAGTCGTAGCAGAGAGAAAGGACGTAATTAGGAGAAGCATAGAGAAAATATAAACCCTAATATATTTTTTAATATCGTAAGCGGCCAGTGAGTTTTACCTTCGCCTGTCCATCAGGAATTTTCTTGACCTCGTAACCCCACTTGCGCGCGATCTTGCACGCACTCTCGCCGCCCTCCACGCCAGTGTTCATCGGCAGCAGACGGTCGTAGCCGAACAGGTCTGTCATGAACTTCTCATAGTTTCCCAGCTGATCGGAGTAGAAGGCTCTGTAAAAAAAGTCCCTTAAACTGAAGTCCTGTCTCGATAGCATAGTTAGAAGGAGTAGGGGGAATAAACTTTACCCACCTTGAAACCAGTGTGAGCTTGTCAGCTTGTTTCTTGAGCGCGGCTATGATCCTAGGGTGGCAGTGGCCCTGGTTCACTGCTGAGTATGCGCTCAGGAAATCAAAGTATTTCTTGCCCTCCACGTCCCATACGAACACACCTGAAAATGGGAGTCCATTATAGTACGTTATACTGAACTTAGAAATATGCCTGAAATAAGTGATTTTAATCGTCGTGGTAGCACATTTTCTCCACGTTATTTAGGTGAATACATTCCCCGAATTATAATATCATTGAAAGTAACATATGAGTTATCTCAACGTGTTCCTTCTGTGGACCATTACATTTTTAAGAGTCATGGATGAACATTTAAATAGAGACTGCTTATGTAAATTTTCCACTCTTTATTAAGAGTGTAAAATATTAAAACGTCCTCATTGTAACATTTCATTGAGCTAACGTAAAAGCCATTATGTGTTTATGATTCTGCAAACATGACATAGTTATTAATAGACACGAAAGATAATTTACTAAAGAAGCTATTGAAGTTATCTTAATTGTACCTTCCCTAATCTGTATTTGACTTGATGTTAAATGAAACAAGTGATTCTCCTAGGTAGGTAACTTCGCTCAAAATTTCGTTATTTTTATTATCTGCATATTAAAACTAAGTACCTAATTCGAGAAGATATACGGATAAAGCTCAAGATAATATGTTAACAGCCTACTTAGATTTTGAGTCAAACCCGGCCTGTTTTATCTTAAATATTAAACAAGGCCCTATCTCGAAGCATAAATTTAACACGTTCTTTGGTATAAATACCTAAAGTAATGTAGCCGGTGAACTTTCAAATTAGTAAAGTGCTTGTCACTGAGTTAAAAAAAACAACAGAGAAGCAGCATTAATTGAGAATGAGAACTTAAGACTTACCCTCGCCGCGTGAGAGGGCCACAGGCACCGGCCCGTAGTTACGGCAACCATGCTTGTCTTCTAGCTCGAAGATCTCTTCCGAAGACAAAACTTTTTGGTTGGACATTCTGAAAACATTAAGAAGTTCTTCACTGGGATTATTACCCTACAATGCCCTAGTTTTCCCCGAGGAAAACGACATTAGGATATTTCCAATGAATGGCACCACTGGTTCCACATAACCAACTGGTTTTATTGTTATTTGACGTCAAAACAAAATCAATGCTGATTATTACGTGCGCTACAAGTTTCCATGAGATATAGTGATTTCAAAAAATAGGGAGGCTAACATACTTTTTCAAACGTCAAGATTTTCTCATCTTTTTTCTTAAATATAATTTGGAACTAGATTTGAAAATACAAAATCACACGCGAAGACTCATTTCTTTCCGATTTTTTTAAAAAAGAGCTTGTTATATTTAACGAGTATTAAAATAAAACGAATAAGTAGGAATTAATATCATGAAAAACCTTAGGTGGATTCTTTATTCGTACATATGCGTATTACGTACCTTGATAAACGAGAAGTATGTTTAAACGCACTGAAGCAACAAACACAAATGGCAAACAAACTTATAGACACCCTTATATATCACCAACTCCATGTACATACAAAACAACAATCCTAATTGCGATATGAATGGTAATATTTAAATTAATTACACAAGTATTGTTTATGTTACAGATAGGGCTGATTTGAACTCATAAATCGGTGTAAGGAATGGTTATTAATGGACTTGGTATAGTAGGTACTTAAAAGATTTGATTTAAAAACAACTGCAAATAAAGTTGTGATAATGATTATGTTATTGCTTCAAAAAAAATGCAATACACTATCACGCAATTTAAAGAAAAGCTCTTGAAGATTTAGATATGAGTAAGACAAAAGTACCTAGTTTGCCTATTTTTTTACACCTAAGAAGTTGATGAGTTGTAGATGATTTTTTTTATGTCGAATTATACATATAGCTACGCCTAACGTGTTGAAGTTTAGATTAAATACAAACAATGATGGTTGATTTGCACATGACTTTTTGTGATTGTGTTTACGCAAAACATAAATAGTCTATTCCCCTTACAATGTATTAGGAAAAATATATTTAGCAGTAGGTACTGTCTACCGATTGTAGTCCTGCAAAATATGGCTTTATTATTTAGAAGTTTTTAACGCTTATCATCAACAAACTGCAGTGTGAAAATTATCAACCCTAAATTAATAGGCAAGTCGGTTTTGAACGGTATACCTATTAACTTAAATATTTATTAAGTGACTGAATGAGACTTGATGGCTCTATTGGTGAAATTATATTTTGTTGATTATTTCCAAAATACAGAACAAAAAATAGGTGGCACTCAAAGTTTTCACTGTAGGTCGAAAAGCTTTATGCCCGGTTTCCACCAAAGCGGAGATGTGTTTTGATAACCAATAATCAGATTTCTTCATTTCCATATCTGTCTGTGAAATGTGGAAATTACGCAATCTGAATGGTTATCAATACAAATCTCCTCTTCTCTCCGCTTTGGTGGATACCGGGCCATAAGGTGTTCGCAATTTAAGTAGATGTTTCTGTAATACCTAACTAATTATTGTTTGCAATTATTGTTAACTAAAACTATTTTTATCATATTATCACGCCAGGGTCAATACGATATCATACAAATAAATATGTAATAATTTACATTTCATTCATAAGTTCATAGTCAATAAAGACGTCTTAATCAATTATGCTCAAACAAAGAAGTGTATTTTTTGCTGATAACCCCTTTATAAAAATAACCTTACCTATTGCAATATTATTGTAAAAAACACAATTTGATAAAAGCAAAATAAGTTAGACCTTACGTGTACGAAACTGCGGGTGTGTCAAGCTAGGGAGGTGCGTGTGCGTCCAAAATTAACCGCCGACTGACATTGAAGCCGGCAGACAGAACATAACAATTCTACTCTTAACTGAGATTAGACACCGATCAGAAGTATTACGTCATGTGATCTTCCTGCTCGTACGATTTGTACTGTAAAACATACCTACAACTAATAATTCGGAGTAGGCACGTCATCACAAGACTTTGTAGATTCTTAGCAAAATTATGGACGGGCAACAGCAGAAACAAGTGACTAAAACTATTAGGCATATTTATATACTTTTAAATGAAATATTGCATCTTAACCTGTGCTCACGTATGAGCCCGCAGGGTCTCAGCCCCATACGAGAACAAAGTTCTCGACTTTTTTGTAAGGTAGTTTTTATGTTATTTGGTTAATAAATATTGATTGCTATCGTTAACCGGATCATTTGTTTACCGAATCGGTCGATAACTTCGTTCTGAAACGGGGGGCTGGATTTTAACCCAGGAAGTCCTTCATAAACTCCAGGTGGCTTAAAGAGCTATCGAGATGAGAGCAAACTGGTTGGAGTTATGCGAAGGAATCGTAATAGAAATGAGTGAGTTAGCGAACGTAGTAAGGTGGGTGACGTTACTAAACTGGTTGCAAAATTGAAATGGGACCACTCCCATTTCAATCTGGCCATGGTCGCCCGTAAGCAGGGGTGGTGCAAGGCAGTGGTGGAATGTAGGCCGTGGGGCTAGAAGCGTCCACCACGAGGAAGACCGCAGATGCGTTGGTGTGATGACATCAAAAGACTGGCGGGAACAGAGTGATTGGAAACTGCTCAAGACCGTATAAGAGCCATAAACTGAAGGAGGCCTACACCTTATGAGCGGTTGAAAGTGGCTAAAGAAGAAGAAGAAGAGAAAAATTCCACTGTCGGTGATCAACTTTTTATGCAGCTTTCATTCGTAAAACCAAAGAATTGTTAGCAATCGGAGCCTCGTGTACCGTCGGCGAGCTAAGGAACAAAGGCCACCTTGTCTTTAGCTGGGCATCAGCGTTTACACGTTCTGATATGAGTGACAATAACGCGTTGGGTTACTCCATACGTTTATTCAGCCGCCTTGTTTAGTTTAAGCACATTAAAGTAATAGCGTCCTGTGTTTAGGTTTTAGCATTACCTTTGTAATTAGCTGAGTAAGAGTTTGTTAAATTAGAATACACGATTGTGTAAGGGGAATTTGGACGGGGCGGAGAGACTGGATTAAGCTTTTATAACGAGTAGACGTACAAGTCGTATTAAATGGTTATACAGATCTTTGAGTGTTTGATAGGTAACATCAGAAGTGGGATGTTCTTACGCCTGCTACTATGGTTAAATATAAAAGGAAACAGGCTCGATCTTCATCAAGTGACAGCAATAGTGCGCGTTTACCATCGTCACCACTTCCCGGGAAACACACCAAGGTATTCCGTAAAATTGGAAGAGAAACTGAGTTCAAGCACAATTATTTTGGACAAATTAATACCAGAGTTTGAGTGATAATATTGTGTCGTGGCTTATGTGATAGGATTTTACGATCGCTACAAAGTTAATGATTTAACAGGTAGCGACAGAAGTAAAGAAAAGTATGCAGGTCAGACTGTTGTCGCAAATATGAAACCCTTGATAAAAAAAAAATCAAAAAGATAATGGCTGAGATACAAATGAAATCCTACATTTTATGAAATTAATAAAAAAAGGGTAATGAAACGAAAGTGTTAGCAAAGTTCGTAGAACGGCTGGCAAGCTTTGTAAACCAGTACTGCTATTCATATTCAGAGACAAAGTAGACAGAAAAAGAGTATTTGGTTGTACACGAAAATTTGGTAATATCATGAATTTTGCAATAGTGAAAATAAATTTCGGTTATTTTGATGTTCTGTTTAAAACGATCGAAATGGGCATTATAACTATTTTAAGTTGATTTTCTTAGCTGCAGGAGTCGCCTAAGGCAATGGTATCGCTGAAAGGCAAGTAGCCACGCATAGGGGCTGGCCTAAAGCATGCAAGAGTTAACTTTGGCTTATGGGACTTGACCAAGTCTTTTAAGTGCAGTAACTGAGGAGTTCACTTTGGCTTAAGGGATTAGATACAGTCTTTTTAGTGCAGGAACTGAGGCGTTACCTAAGGCGGAAGGGACTGCCGGAAGGCGATGCCAAAGCATAGGGACTGCCACATAGCACTAGGAGAATTAATCGATCAAATTGGAATGGGTGAATTCCCAATACCTTTAGAACATCATAATGGGCCGAAGCGGTTGGTTCTGCAGGTCATGAATGAACATATCAGTATCATAAATCGAATTGTTGTCTTATGTCACAGATTGCAAACAACCAACCAGGGTTTAGAGCGTCCGCGGAAGTGCCTGGGGCAGGCACATTGCAGCATGGCCGTGTTAGCAATCGGAGCCTGGTGTACCGTCGGCGAGCTAAGGAACAAAGGCCAACTTGTCTTTAGCTGGGCATCAGCGTTTACACGTTCTGATATGAGTGACAATAACGCGTTGTGTTACTCCATACGTTTATTCAGCCGCATGTCCTTTTTACTGTAGGTACCTATGTAGTTGATTAGGTTTTACGCATTTAGGTAATATGTATTTATTTGTTAGTTATATAGATAGATTCGGGGAGAAATTTTTCATATCTTATAAGGAAAACATAATCAATTCGCTGTAGACTTCTCCGTTGAATGTCTAGATAGCGCCGCCTTGCCCCTACACGGCTCTGAATTACACTCTGGGGGTAGGACACAAGACCATGATCTCATTTGATATTGTTTTTATTTTAGGTACCGCAGAATATCAGCGTCATCGCGTGGACTTGCAGTCCTAGCCCTGACATTATGCTGAGCGGAAACCTTTTTGGTGTAGGAAATTATGATGTACCTAATAGGTAGTACCTATATTGTAAACTTTTCTTTGAGGTATTATGTATTTGCCTATGCCAAATAAATCTTTACTTTACTTTACTACGTGAAGTCGGGGTAAAATGAGTCGATTTTTAATAGCATTCGATTTTTATTTCCTTTTTACCCTTATTGAAATTATTGTTACTTCAGGATTTTAAACCTTGGTATTAAATAAACCTCGGGATTTTAAACTTTAGGTCAAGTAAACTTTCGAGATATTGAACATTCGGTCGAATAATCATTCTGGATTTTGAACATTCGGTCAAATAAGCATGCGGGATTTTAGTATTCGGTCTTCCGTTCATCGGTATCGGTATTATGAAATTCAGTCTTTTGTACTTCGGTAGATATTATGATACGGAGAGCGTACGGAGCCCCTAGATAACGACGAAATAAAAGAGTGCCGTACCGTGGGCAGCTTTGCCTGCCTTAAACTGCTTACATCTGTTGGGCAGGGCTAGGTTCATACCTAGCCCTGCCCAACAGATGTAATGATATCATTATCAGTATTAAGGATGCCAATAAAGATAATAATAATAAATAAATATTTGACGACCCGTTAACCGTAATGGTCCGTGCGCCGGGTGAGGTGAGACGCAAAGAGTTCGATTCCTGCTCCCGGATTTAACAGATATTTGTGTTGGGTCGTTGTGTTCGTGGTACCTTCTTAGCTTCTGATTGCATCAGGGAGGAAATCCTTACTTTGGGACCAGCCCTGTTTTACAAACGTTACAATACGACAATTCTGTGAACAAGTGACCTATTTGTTAAGTTGTATGATGACAAGTGCTGTTTAATAAACTTTACAATTGTGTGAGAATTTTACATAATAGGTTGGGGAAAAAGTTTCTCCGCATTTTTTAAAGAAAATTCAAAATATTTTTAATTAAGTTTATTTACATATAACCAAAGTGTGTAGGTGCCATTTTGTTCGATTACTTCTCGTCATCTTGTAGGTAGGGACAAGGATCCCATTGCTATAGGAATTTCGAGGCTTCTGATTAAAATACCGCGACAAGTGGTTTTGGCAGTACCCTCGTGATGTTAACCTGACACCTAAATAATTCTGAAGAGACCGAAACAGGTGGAAATCTGAAGGTGCAAGGTCAGGACTATACGGCGGATGCATTAACACCTCCCAGCCAAATTTTTGCTGAGTGGCTAAAGATGTGTGAGGTCTAGCGTTATCATGACGAAGAACCACACTCTTTCTGTTGATTAATCTGGTCGCTTTCTCTCAACTTCTTGCTTTAATCTCATCAGTTGTTCGCAGTATAGTTGAGAATCGATGGTGCACAGGTCTTTAAACATCGCTAATTTTTTTTGCGGCTTGCGTTGCATTTTTACCTTTTTTGTAGTAAAATTTTAAAATGTATCGAATTTCTTCATTAGATTCCCTCATCTTGGCAGTAAGAAAAACAAATGAAAATCATACATTTTCCTAATTTGAATTTAGAATTATCTTCTTTAAATTTTAAAGAAGATTTAATTCAAGCTGGCGCTACCCAAATTGCGGTTTCTGAAGCCATGAGGACCAGTCAGAGCGTTATATCCAGACTTTGGTCACGTTATCGTGTCACGGGGGAAGTTGTGGAGCGGCACCGAGGACCTCAACGCATTACAACACATGTACAGGACCGATTCATAGTAAATGCTGCACGAAGTCAACCAAATGTAACGGCGATGCAATTGGTTCAAATGATACAGAGAGAGTATGGTTTGCTGGTAAGCGGTCAAACTTTGAGAAGACGACTGCATGAAGTCAACCTACGTGCTCGTAGGCCACTCCGGGTACCAGCGCTAAGGAGGAAGAAGTTTACAATGGGCTTTTACACACGAAAACTGGAACCATTCTCAATGGTCACTAGTGCTTTTCACTGATGAATCCAGGTTTGGATTTCATCCTGATTCGCGAAGAGTACGTGTTTGGAGAGAACCTGGACGTTGAAATCGACTGCAGCACCGACAACAAGTTCATGCATATCAAGGTGGCACGATTATGGTTTGGGCAGGAATTCGTCTCGGCAGTAGAACAGACCTCGTTTGGATACAAGGCAATATGACTGCTCTTAAATACCGAGATGAGGTGCAGAGCCTGTAATCTAGCCCCACAGACAGCAAATGGGACAAAATTACCAGCTATGCACGACAATGCCCGGCCACATACGGCGCGTATCGTTACAAGTTGGTTACAACAGCATGATATCCAAGCTTTAGACTGGCCTGCACAATCCCCTGACTTAAATCCTATCGAGCATGCCTGGGATATGCTTCAGAGAAGAGCTCTGAGGAATTTCCCTGAAGATATTGTGCATGAAAACCAGCTTTTCTTGCATCTTAGCAGGACTTGGGACAGTATTCCACAACAGGATATTGACACCCTTGTTTTGAGTATGCAGAACCGCTGCAGATGTGTCAGGAAAGTCTTAGGTGGATCCACGGATTATTAATTTTAAGTTTTCACCAATTTTTATTAAAAAATAGTTGTTTTGTTTAGGTTTTGATGTTTCAAAAATAAAGTTAAGATTGAAATGTTGTCTTCTTCTAAGTTTTTTTGAAATTTAACTTTATCTAAAAGTTTATTTATCAGATTAGATAGGCTATCAAACAAGGATTATTTTAATGTGTAGGTGTCTTAACAAAAAGTTAATTCAATTTTAGTTATTTAGGTTTTATTGAAATATCCCTAGACCATGTTGAGTGTGTTTATGCGAAAAGACTTTTTCCCCAACCTAATATTAAAATCTACAAATGTTACAATTACTAACGCTGTTTAATAAACGTTTACATGTGTAGTAAACGCCTGTACATTTCGATGAAATATTGTATTTACAAATTTGTAGTTGTAAGTTACAAATTACATAAAATTTAAAGAAGGGCGGCGAAACTCGACTGCATAGTTTACAAAAACGTTACCAAATGTACATAATAATATGTTAAATAAATAGAGTAAATTTTGTTGAATTTATTTCCATAAAATCTAGATTTTGAAAGACGGCAGGTCTAAGATAAATTATTCCCGATAACAATAAAACAAAACTTTTCTGTAGTGACAAAAAGTGCAAAAACTAAACGGTTTTATTTCCTGTAAGAGTATTCCAATCTACGCAGAAGTTTACAATTACTGCAATCAATTCTATTTTCAATTTGGGTATGGTAAGTTATATTTTAACTGTTTTGACCTAATTAATGAATATTTTAAAGCCATATACTTGTATTTTGAATGTATTCTAGTGCAAAGTGTAAAACCAAACTGATAAAGAGGCTGTATGGGCCTAAAATTCTTTGCCTTTTCATTCTTGTCATCAATGTCAATGTCAAATCACTCTCATTACGTTACGTTTAATTTTCATGAATTTATTATTTATAAACATATTTTTTTCGTTTTTATCAAATAATCAAACTGTAAGAGAAAGTAGCTCTCCAGAATTACCTGCATCACCTGTTGCAGAAAAACATAATCAAATTGAAACCCAGCAAACAAATAAAAAAGCAAACAATCAAATAACTAGCTCTTCCAAAAATAAAAAGAACAGCTGCCACTGCTGGCCGTTGCTTGTTTCCAGAGTGAGATGATCGGGTACAACTTCATGTACCTGAGTCTATACGCAGAAGGGTCCTAGTAGACTATAAGTAGTAGGTACAAGGGGGTGAAGCCATTTTCGGATATGTGCTGCTGGAAATTTTATGGTACATGGGGTACGCTTGTCATCAGGATCATTTCGGAGCTCCTGCTGCATTCTTGGACAACTTGTTAATTATTGAAATAAATGTACACAAATAACTTAATATGTTTTTTATTTCGTAGCTTACATAGTAGTTAAACTTTAATATGCCTCACACTGAGCTAAACAAACTTAATTTAGGTACACCAGAAATGTACTTCTTTTGATCTTTGTCTAGTTCTATAGTTTTGTGATGATGTGCTAAGGGCTACGGGTGACAGATCGCTCGTGCCGCGTACCGATGCGGCACGAGCTGGCCGCATAGTAGAAAAATGTTTATCCCGGATCTAACGGACCACCAAGGGTAGTTCAACACTAAATATGAATAAATAAATAAATATGCGCCAGACAACACACCTCTTGCAACTGTCTAGAAATAGGGATTATTATCCCTGTGTTACGAGTTACCACCCAAGGAAAATAAGCCAGGGGCGTCTCCCAGCACACCCAGACCCGAGTCAATTCAGAAAAGATCGTTTCCTAAATTGACCCGACCGGAATCGAACCCAAGACACTATGGAAATCGAGGCGAGAAACCGTGCTACAGCGCACTACGCCAACCGTGTCGTCAAAAGAAGCACGCGGCTGTACTAACAAACTCGCAGTGCACTTTTGCATGGGACGAGGATGGGGTGGATGAGGCCCATCGAGGGTTCTCATTGCACGTATCATGTAGCGCTGTTAACTGAACAAGTCCGTTCGTACACCCACGACGGCACCCGTCGCATGGACGTGGGCCCGTCTGCGAGGGCGCGGAGTCCGCCTTCCCGCGACGGTCACCCGCGCAATTCTCCGGAACGGAACACTTTGCATGGAACCGTGCCTAGTTAGACAAAATGCGGATATTGTACGTTGCATTGTATCACTATAATAAGAAATATCTAACCAAGCAGCCTCCAATACGTGAAAGTGGAACGCCCGAACATGTATCCGCTTACGTGGGACTAAATCTGACTGATGTGTAGGTACCTAAGCATCGAGTGTACTTGTATTAATTGAAAAATGATTAATAACCAACGATTTAAATTATAACCTCACTACCTTCAATAGCTTTAATATCTTTTTTAACCCCAGCTTTAAAGGAGTTAAAACACTTAACTTTTTTGTTAGTCTAGCGTAGTTCTAAAAACATCAACCGATTTCTTTTATGTACGCGGCCCGTGAGTAGAGGTCCGAAATTACATGGAAGTTCGACGTCCTTCTTTTGTTGAAGTGCAATGCACACAAATTTTGCTGGGTTAGGGCTACATTTCTCTCTTTTAGAATCGTGTTTAAGATCATGTCCTATTTTTGTAACCAAATATTCGACGGTAGTTTGGCTAACCTGAAATTTTTCGTTGAATGTAAAATCTGGAACTAACATCAAAAGTAAAGTTAATCTTTAAAAGTACGAAAAATTCGCAGTTGCCGTTCACTTAAATATTCATCATCACCTTTACTTTTGATGTAGTAACAGATTTTACATTCAACGAAAAATTTCAGGTCAGCAAAACTACTTACCGTCGAATATTTGGAAACAAAAATAGGACATGATCTTAAATACGATTCTAACAGAAAGAAATGTAGCCCTAACACCCACCCAGCAAATTTTGTGTGCATTACACTTCAACAAAAATTTACATTTTATGTAATTTGTAACCTACAACTACATAGATACAATATTTCAGAAATCTACAGGCGTTTTCTACACATGTAAACATTTATTAAACAGCATTTGTAATTGTAACATTTGTAGATTTTTATTAAAATTCTTACATTTAATTTAAAGTTTATTAATCAGCACTTGTCATACAACTTAACAAATAGGTCACTTATTCACAAAATTGACGAATTGTAACGTTTATTAAACAGGGCGGGCAATGTATGTGATGCTGTCTAAATTTCTACTTATATTTATTGAGTGCTCAAAATATTCAGTAGGCAGCGGTGTCACCAACTTTTCCAGAAACACTTGCAACACTTCCCAATCAATGTCCCACTGCTGAATGGGCGTGATGTTAACCCGTCTGTAGGTATACGTCCAGTGTGAACTGTGCATTTTTGCAGGTAGGTAGATATTTACAATACCTACACAACAACATGGTGCCAGACACAAATGTTATCACATTTAAGCTGTTTAATACTACTCACTTCCAACGAAAGTACTGCCATGTCATATATTTTATAATGCTCCAATGTTTATTTAGGATTAACTTGCTTATTGCGTTTATGTTTGCACTTACTTAACTTGCTTAGGTACTTAACGCATTACCTACTCGTGTCAATCGTTTAACAATCCTAGTATTCTCTAAACCAACAGCAAGTTTATGCGGTGAATGGGTGACTCAACTTTGTCGTGGAAAGCTTGGCTAGAATAGACGCTAAACTTGGTGCCTTGGGCCATAAGACAATCCATATCTTGCCAAGTTAATTCCCTAAACTGAGCGTAGGGAGCGATTTCGTAATATGATCTTTCATTTTCAGCCAGTCAGCGGTAGGAAACCGCTAACACATCTTAGCCTGGATATTTTCTGTTAAAAGTCATGGTGCATGTGCAAAATTAACCTCTGATTTTGCGGTACCTTTGCATTAATTCTTTTCGCATTTTAATTATTTTTTTTAAAGAAAATCAAACAAAAGTGAGCCTGACTGAAGTCAACACACCTCTAAATATTACGAAAAATAAATTCGTGAAACAATCTGTATGGTTTCACGAAAAATATGTATGGTTATAAGGCCCTTGGTGCCTGGTGGGCAGATGCGTGCGTATGTAGGTATACAATGTAAAATACGTACTTGCCCTTCCGGACTAGGATCCGAAGGAAGGCAGTGTGTAGCTGACTACAAACAGATAACATCACAGGGGGCAAAAAATGTCCCCAACCTTAATACGTAGGTACAGATTAATTGGGGATAGTACATATTTAGCACCGTTTTTAGCACTTTTTAACCCCTCCCTCCTCCTTGGTGATACGTGGTGAGGTTTAAGTATAACCCGGGAAGGGACAAAACCCTACCCAAAATCACGTGCATTTTTTAGCACCTACAAAGAATCTTTAATTTTTTAGAATATTATCTTTAAATACATTGATTTAATGCAAAACATAAGAGGTATACTGTTTACGCGTGTATTTGGCGCCAAAATAACAGAATAACTGGTGACCCGCGACTGGCAAGCTGAGTGCGGCGGCCGTCACGCGTCGCGGTGCGCGGAGACTTCGTTCGTTGCCTGGCAACGGTGAGTCTAAAAAATAAATGCACGTTATATCTTACTACACTCCCCCTGCCATACTTATTTGACATTATTGGTAACAGCCCTGTTTATTTAATACGCAGTAGGTAAACAACGAAAGTTTACTATGGCAACCTATATGCCAGTTTTTGTTCTATTCCTATTCAGTAGGAAGGCGCTCTCTGTACCGAAATCCCATCCATCACAAAAAAGTTACTACAGACGCTAGTGACTATCGTCGGCTTAAACTCATGGTACAGGAACTGATGGTTTTCAATTGCTCGAAAGTCTGAAAACTATGTTGATGTAATCTTAGAGCTGAAACCGCAAGCGCAAGTAAGTTCGTTTTGGCATACGCGCTTACAAGCGGGCTACATTTCACGCTTCTGAAACCGAACTCTCGTCCATGGGCTTATTCCGGCGTGTTCGCTCGAGCCGGTAGTGGTGAGTCAGTATCTCCATGGATTATAGGAGCTTTTAAGCGAGTCAACACACGTAAGAGTTACACGTGTGGCAAAAGGCACGCCTGTACGTTCTCAAACCACCCTTAGGCTAGGTACGAGGTGCATTCAATAAGTACCTAGCCTCATCGCCAGAGGGCGCTGTAGTTTCAAAAGAGTTTTACCACAGTGTAGCACATTCTTTTTTAATTCTTTTTTCAAATTTTCATTCCAATCCCTTCATTTGTTTTAATTTGACAACTCATGGAAGCGAACATGTCGATCGGTTTTACAAAAATGGAAAAAGAGCAATATCGTTCGGTGATTCGATTCCTATTTTTGGAAGGGAAAACGCGCATCGAAATCAAAGAGCGCTTGGATGCTGTGTACGGTGACTCTTCTCCATCGATGGCCACCGTCAAGAATTGGTTCAACAAGTTTGCACGTGGCCGTACATCGATTTTTGATGAACCACGTCCAGGTGCACCGAAAACAGCTGCTACGGAGGAAAACATTAAAAAAATCCATGATCTCGTATTGGCAGATCGCCGATTGAAGGTTCGGGAGCTAGCTGAGACTGTAGCCATTTCAGAAGGAACAGTGCATCATATTCTTCACGAGGAACTCGGCATGAGAAAGCTGTCGGCGCGATGGGTGCCGCGTTTACTCACACCGGAAAACAAGCGCAAACGTGAGACCACATCGGAGACGTGTTTGGCGCTGTTTAAGCGAAATCCAGCGGAGTTTTTGCGTCGTTTTGTGACCGTCGATGAAACCTAGATCCACTGGTACACACCAGAGACCAAGGAGCAATCAAAACAATGGATCCAGACCGGGGAACGTGCTCCAAAGAAGGCGAAAACTGTAAAATCGGTCGGAAAAGTTATGGCCACCGTTTTCTGGGATTCACAAGGTGTGATCTACATCGATAACCTCGAGAAGGGTAAAACAATTACAGGGCTTTACTATGCCGATTCAGGGCCGATTCGACGCCGAATTAAAGAAAAAACGACCCCATCTGGCGAAGAAAAAACTGCTGTTTCACCACGACAACGCACCGGTTCACACGTCTGCCGTTGCCATGGCCAAATTGGTCGAATTACGCTACGAATTGCTAACCCATCCACCGTATTCTCCAGATTTGGCGAGTGCGTTACTTCAGCGGGAAAGTAGCTTCTAGAGTGATTTGAGTGGAACGTAAAATTAGTGAGATATATGCTGTGGATGTGCGCGGCATAAAAAATTAGTGGGCGTTGTGGTTTTGGAAAAAAATGAAAAAAACGATTCCTGCTGCAGTAACGTTGTTCTAGCAGGAAAATTCTAAACGAATGATCGAAGAGAAAAATGTTGTACATTAGCAGATAGCTTACTTCTGGGGAAACATGTGCGCCAAAAATATAATATGTGGGGCTTCAGGTTTTCGAAATATTGCGTTTCCTGCTGGGGTAACGTTTCGCGGAATCGTGTTTCTCTCAAACCATGGCATGTGCGTCTCTTTAATAAACATTCACTTGTAGCTCTTGATTTGTGCTTGCGGCACATATAATAAGATTTTAAAAATTATTCTTACATTTTCAGTAATTAAGGTGTCTCTAAAATCTGAAAAAAAAATCACAGCGCCTAAATGAGAAACTGTATCAACTCGCTGAAAACTGCATTCGATTCCGCTTTACACATCTAATGGTCAGAAAATGTTTCAAAAGTTTACATATATGCTTTATCGAATAAGAGATCGAAATAACAAAACCACCGGTACATAACTTTGACGTCAAAATATAAGAAATCAGTTCATCCTGAGATAAGTGAGTGTTAACCAAAAAACAGTGAGTTTCATAAAATAACACTGTGAAAATTTTCAGCCTCCAATGTTTCGTATTTATAGAGAAATAAACAAAAATCAAAACCTTTCAACAACGACTGATTATCCGACCGAATTCGAACGACTACGAAAAAGCGACGGTTTCATACATATGGATGACCTTCTTTACTGGACGTATTACACTAAACTCTTGCCCGTACAATCGCGTTCAATCGGTTTTTGGCAATAATTAGAACCTCATCTTAGATTATAGTAAAATTAAAAAATGTGAATGAAAGCTTATACCTATGAGCCTATATGAAAGAGCTTAATTTTAAATTGAAATTCTCATTTTATCCTCTTAATTTATGTTCTTAAAGTAAGTATGGCTTATTTTTATGTTATTTTTATGTCTAAGCTGTATTACTATAGAGATCCATCTAAATTCGTACTTACTGTAGTTTTTGCGTGAAAGAGTAACAAACATTCTACAAACTTTCGCATTATAATATAATAAGTATAGTATTAGTAGGATTAAGTAAGATTAGTAAAGTAATTAGAAATTAATATTAGTAAGAAGTTAGACTAAATGTCCGTCAGCGACTGTCTTTCCCATCAAAACATAGCCTTAACATACAAAACATAGCCAAAACATAGCCTAGATTAAGAAAAAGTCTCATTCACTCCCTGATAATCATGTACTTACTTAGCTTTATAATGGTGAAAGAATTTTCAAAATCGGTCTAGTATTTTCGGAGCCTAATCAAAACAAACAAACTTTCATCTATAAAATATTAATAGTAGGTTAAATTTTAGTATTGGTACTTGGTAGGTAAGTGTTAATTAAATAAGTCAAACAATACCTTTAAATACTTACCATTGCAGATCGTCATCGTAACTTGATAAGTGCCAATTATTTGAATATGAATATTATAACACCACTTTCAACTAATTTCTAATTTCACTATTGGTATTTATTATCAATGCCGGTTGCATCACCGCAACAAACGTGCCATGAGAACTGCAACTGTTTGTTTATCAACAAACAACAACAAGTTTAGTAATAAAGCGTCACAGAAGTCACAGTTGCTAACAAGCGTCCGACAGAGCTCCGACTCGGCAAAATAGTGTTGCCATTGCCAAATTTTTGACTACCGTGTTTGGTAGGCGGTAATTGTGTTAACTATGCGATTCAAAAAAGAATAAGATTGGCTTGCGACAAACTGCACTCGTTCTTCAGACAAAAACAACCCATGAAAAGTCTTTGTCAGTTAGCGATAGAGTTGATGTGCCCGTACGCCAATAATTTCCCTTTAATTTGGTCGAATTTCCCTTAAAAACGGCAATCGCCGTAGCAATGGTAACCCTGGCCCAGACGCACTTCATATTGAAAAAACACTTCGCATGACTGTTAATAACAGAGTGGCGTTCATCTACCGCCTCTTTTCCACTAATGCCGCACGCTTACTAGCTGTCTCACTCACTCCAAGCTAGACAAAGCAACTCCTCGTGACGGCAGCAGCGGGTAGCGCGGGGCCAATGGGTGCGAATCAGCGGCGAAAGGTGATGTCAAAAAGGGATTAATATGGAAGGTATTGATGGATGCTAATAATTCATCTTGCTTGAAGCATAAACCAAAATATATACTTTATGTATGGTTTCATTGTTGTGTTAATTGGTTTTTTATTTATAAACTGTATCTGCAGGTTTATTTTTGTAATAGGTATTCGTAACAAACACGTCTTTATTCACAGATATTTAAAAAATATAGTTTTAAACATCTTCAATAATTTAATAAAACGTCATAGATTAGGTACAAGTTTATTTGTTTAAGTTGAGTTTTTCTACTTCAGTGTACTTAGCCAAAACTATCTTGTGACTAAGTTAAGAAGGTCATTGATATGTATGAAACCGTCGCTTTTTCGTAGTCGTTCGAATTCGGTCGGATAATCAGTCGTTGTTGAAAGGTTTTGATTTTTGTTTATTTCTCTATAAATACGAAACATTGGAGGCTGAAAATTTTCACAGTGTTATTTTATGAAACTCACTGTTTTTTGGTTAACACTCACTTATCTCAGGATGAACTGATTTCTTATATTTTGACGTCAAAGTTATGTACCGGTGGTTTTGTTATTTCGATCTCTTATTCGATAAAGCATGTATGTAAACTTTTGAAACATTTTCTGACCATTAGATGTGTAAAGCGGAATCGAATGCAGTTTTCAGCGAGTTGATACAGTTTCTCATTTAGGCGCTGTGATTTTTTTTTCAGATTTTAGAGACACCTTAATTACTGAAAATGTAAGAATAATTTTTAAAATCTTATTATATGTGCCGCAAGCACAAATCAAGAGCTACAAGTGAATGTTTATTAAAGAGACGCACATGCCATGGTTTGAGAGAAACACGATTCCGCGAAACGTTACCCCAGCAGGAAACGCAATATTTCGAAAACCTGAAGCCCCACATATTATATTTTTGGCGCACATGTTTCCCCAGAAGTAAGCTATCTGCTAATGTACAACATTTTTCTCTTCGATCATTCGTTTAGAATTTTCCTGCTAGAACAACGTTACTGCAGCAGGAATCGTTTTTTTCATTTTTTTCCAAAACCACAACGCCCACTAATTTTTTATGCCGCGCACATCCACAGCATATATCTCACTAATTTTACGTTCCACTCAAATCACTCTAGAAGCTACTTTCCCGCTGAAGTAACGCACTCGCCAAATCTGGAGAATACGGTGGATGGGTTAGCAATTCGTAGCGTAATTCGACCAATTTGGCCATGGCAACGGCAGACGTGTGAACCGGTGCGTTGTCGTGGTGAAACAGCAGTTTTTTCTTCGCCAGATGGGGTCGTTTTTTCTTTAATTCGGCGTCGAATCGGCCCTGAATCGGCATAGTAAAGCCCTGTAATTGTTTTACCCTTCTCGAGGTTATCGATGTAGATCACACCTTGTGAATCCCAGAAAACGGTGGCCATAACTTTTCCGACCGATTTTACAGTTTTCGCCTTCTTTGGAGCACGTTCCCCGGTCTGGATCCATTGTTTTGATTGCTCCTTGGTCTCTGGTGTGTACCAGTGGATCTAGGTTTCATCGACGGTCACAAAACGACGCAAAAACTCCGCTGGATTTCGCTTAAACAGCGCCAAACACGTCTCCGATGTGGTCTCACGTTTGCGCTTGTTTTCCGGTGTGAGTAAACGCGGCACCCATCGCGCCGACAGCTTTCTCATGCCGAGTTCCTCGTGAAGAATATGATGCACTGTTCCTTCTGAAATGGCTACAGTCTCAGCTAGCTCCCGAACCTTCAATCGGCGATCTGCCAATACGAGATCATGGATTTTTTTAATGTTTTCCTCCGTAGCAGCTGTTTTCGGTGCACCTGGACGTGGTTCATCAAAAATCGATGTACGGCCACGTGCAAACATGCAGTTTTCAGCGAGTTGATACAGTTTCTCATTTAGGCGCTGTGATTTTTTTTTCAGATTTTAGAGAAACCTTAATTACTTAAAATGTAAGAATAATTTTCAAAATCTTATTATATGTGCCGCAAGCACAAATCAAGAGCTACAAGTGAATGTTTATTAAAGAGACGCACATGCCATGGTTTGAGAGAAACACGATTCCGCGAAACGTTACCCCAGCAGGAAACGCAATATTTCGAAAACCTGAAGCCCCACATATTATATTTTTGGCGCACATGTTTCCCCAGAAGTAAGCTATCTGCTAATGTACAACATTTTTCTCTTCGATCATTCGTTTAGAATTTTCCTGCTAGAACAACGTTACTGCAGCAGGAATCGTTTTTTTCATTTTTTTCCAAAACCACAACGCCCACTAATTTTTTATGCCGCGCACATCCACAGCATATATCTCACTAATTTTACGTTCCACTCAAATCACTCTAGAAGCTACTTTCCCGCTGAAGTAACGCACTCAGATTTGGCCCCTTGTGACTTCTTTCTGTTTCCTAATCTGAAAAAATCACTCGCCGGGAATAGATATGGATCAAATGAGGAGGTCATCGCCGCCACGGAGGCCTATTTTGCAGAGTTTGACAAAAACTATTTTTCGGACGGGTTAAAAAAGTTGGAGCATCGCTGGGCTAAGTGTATCGAACTAAAAGGAGACTATGTTGAAAAATAAATTGCCACTATTCCAAAATTTTCGTTTACTTTTTGTAGGCTAAGTATTTATTGAATGACTCTCGTAAGCTTAGTCAGCTATTATTAGTGTGATGGGTGGGGTGTATTATTATACTCGTAACTACCTATATTTACAATTCAGAGGTTTGAGCAATCGCTTGCAGTCTCCTATCTACTCACTGAAGTAGCCGACGCTCGAAACGGACGCCACAGGGTAGGATCAATGATATGATTAAAAATTTATGTAACAATAAAAAAAGATTTTATTGCATATTCTATCTATCACAGCAAATGTTTTATGAATAAACTAAATATAACATGATTTGCACAAAGTAATACAAACTAGTCTATTAGTGTGTCAAACAAAATTCCATGTTACATAACTAAAAATAAAAAGACTGCAAGTTTATACTTTTTTTTTTTAATTTTATTATAATATGTATGTACTCTTTCAATAGGCTCCATTGCAATGTATGCTTAAAAATGTGAATCAATTTCCAACAAAAGAAACACTAAGTAATAAAATTAATAATGGTCTACTTTTATCACATTATGAAACCAGAATAAGGTATAAATATTAATTGCTAAATAGAATTCAACTAGACTATTTACAAAGTTTTGAACTGACATCAAATTGTGCACATGTTTAATTTTTCTTATTTCTGGGGTTGTTGTCAGGATGTCCTGTGTGATAGTCCTGGTATGTTGGGAAGGACTGGGCACCTTTTTCCACAGGAGTTGGCAAAGCTCCACCCTCTGCCAATCGATTGTCCTCAAGTCTAGCCGCATTCATTTTCTTGAGGTCAGCAATGGCAACATTTTTTGCTATCTCCTCTTCTGATGGTATCTCGGTTCTGTGAAAAATTAGTAAGGCTGTGATTAAATTTTTATTTAACCTTAAAAATAAAATTATGATTTTTTTTACTGAAATAAGGGAATAAATTTATACCTTCTTTGCCTAAGCCATGATTCCCATTCAGCTGGAATTGGATCTTGGAAATCTAATCCTTTAGGAGGATCATACCAACGAGTAGACTTCCTCTTGCCTCTCTGAGGATCTGCAGGGATCTCATAATATTGATTTCCAAGGTAATCCTTCCCTGCAAGTTTAATATTCACTTCTAATTAAAGTGGCAAGCCCAAAATGAAAACCACTCTACATTCAACTACCTGTCTTACCCATACTATTCCCAGATATTTGACGAGGTTTCAGTGAGTTAATAAAATTACTTAAAACTATTCGCCACAGGCGCCTCTGTTCGCCGGCCATCTAGAATGTAAAATGTATACAGTCAAAGCCCAGCAATAAGCTAACCTGTAACGCAAATGCATTCAAAAACAATTAAAATTATAAATTTTCAAATCCAAGTGTGATTTAGATTACTTATTTACAATTTATATTTGAATACGGGAAATGTACACCTTCACTACAATATTATTTTACTTATTTTTGTCGTTCTCCGCCGTAGCTCTAAATTTGTTTGACATTGACACGGCTGGTAATGTCGCCTCCAAAAATACTAGACATGGGGGAAAATAATACATGACTTTTACCTCTCCTCCCGCTACCCTGTCGATTCAACGCCAACTTGGTTCATTTTTTAAAGATTTATTTATGGCTTGGTACCTAGTTTTTTAAGCGAAAGCTACCTTGTTCACAGAATTTTTGACGTTGCAAGTGCTTCAGCCATACGAACTATAACAAAAAAAACTTTTGACGTTTAGGATTTTGCTGTTTATTTGTTGACTTGACATCGAATGTTTGCTTTGATTAACTTTAACTAGTTTGATTTATTTCCGTGTTTCGTCATGTTCTGGTGTTAACTTCAGGTTATCCTTCATTCACGACGTATACAGTGAAGTATTACAAGTGCTGTGTGCCGGGTTGCAAAGTATAGTTTATGACAAGAAGATATTTACAAAATCCCCAGAAAAGACTTCAGATGTAATTGATTTTTATATAAAGTGACTTTCTTCGACGTTTAAGTGCAGAAGAAGCTTTTCATTTTGATGGCCACTTACATCGATGTACATTTTAAATCAGGGAAGATAAAAATAATCAAGGTAATTTTTATGATAACCATGTACCTACGACTATACTGATAACGTTGTAACGATGCCGTTTCGTTTCAGTCTCGTAGACGTTAGAACCTCCACGATGGCTGGAAACTTCATAGTTTAACTTACTGGCCATCAATCGTATTCCGTACCTGTCCTTTCAAAATTTAATTTACTATCTATACTTTTACCCTATTCAATTAACAAGTCGCTGGATCGATCTTTTATTCATTATTCCACAACTACATCTACTCCTAAATATTGTCCGATGAATCCCGACGCTCTGGCTCCTGTATTGCTAGCCTGCAACTAGGATTTCGCCACATCGTAACGGGTGGTGGCTCTGTCTACAAAATTGAGGGTCATTGGTTCAGGTAGTCAATATTAAAAAATAATATAGGAAATTATTTCTAACTGTATGCATAATGGGACAGTTAAATCATCTTTCATATTGTAAAATAGCTTAAAATACACGGTATTTATTTTATTTACAGGTTCAAAACCATCAACAAGTTTTAATTAAGACTGCGGCCTAGGACTGGTATTATACTGCTGCATTTTGTAAGTATATCTGGTTGTTTTTCGTGTATCATTTATTGTTTTGTAAATTGTTTCGGCAACCACAGTACATTTTTTTACTACTAAATCTTTGGTGGAGTGCAATTTCAGTTTTAAGAATTAAATTCACTTACATGCGAACATTACATAAATTATTAACTTAAAAATATACAATTGTTGGGCAACCTAATTATAATGTAGTTATGTAAGTAAATCAAAATATTGTGAAAAACAATCGTTTCGGAACCGTACAACAACAAAAAGTAGTGGGCGTACTTATTAAAAGTCTTAGAGCTTTAAGTTTTTTTTATCATTTTATTATTTCTAAATATGATTTTAATTCAATTAATATAATTTTAATGCAATTAACTTATTCATAGGGTTTCAATTTAATTTAAACTTATAATTTCAATCATAGTATTTAACATTATCAATTATTATTTTTATTGCATAATTGTTATTTATTTGTTCAATTAATTGAGTTTTATAAATTGTCAAAATATGGATTTTATTATATGAAATATAGGTATCGAAACTTATGTGCTAAATATGTGATGTTTTCATAGTTTTTTAAAAGATACAAAAGATTTGGATGGCTTAATATATTCAGGCAGCTGGTTATACATGTTGAATCCTTCATACATCATATTCCTTCTACCGTAATTTGTATGTAGTGTGTATAATTGTATGTCATCGCAACACCTGATTTTCATTTTATGTGTTTGAGGTTTTTTTTGTGAAACTTGTACTTATATGTATTTGTTTATTCAATATTTTACGAACTAGTATGCAGGTACAGTACTTGTAGATTTGAGCTATATTCAATAAATTGATTTCTGTATAAAGTTTACTAGTTGGTGTCATGTAATCAAAGTTAAAAAGTATTTTTAGTAGTTTGTAATATGGATAGATTTGTCTTAGCTGCTGTGCCCCATAGTTCTAGTAGGTAATCGAAGTGTGGTTTCACTAATGAATTCTAAATTTTATAACGGACACACCGCAGTAATGATTTAACAATTCAACGTACCCGTAAATGATGATATTTTGCTTTTAATTTTCTGAATAGGAGTGTGGACGGATGCCAAGTCAATTTAGTATCTAAAATCTAAATATAAATTGATTATTTACTTTGTAAAAATAATTTAAAAACATAATTTTCAGCACACTACGCAGAACTAATCCAGTGAGCAGTACTTTGAAAAACATGGCAGAAGTGGTGACTTTCCTGGACAATCTCTTCAGTGGTGGAAAGGGAGCCAGTATCTACAGCAATAAAGGGAAAAGGAGCTGCAAGCACCTGTGACAGCCTCTTCAAAACATGAAATGTTTTTGGAAACAGTACTTGAATGTCTTAGTAAATCGTCGTACTGCAGGAAGTCAGTAACTGCCAAAAGTCATTAAGTGAATTTGAGACACAATATTTAAGGGAAATAAGACTTGATGATTTTTTGCAGTCACTTAATAACTTCCTGATGTAAGCCGAAGAAATTTAAGTTTCTAAATCCACAGTGGCAAGAAAATACTGTACCCAAAAACTAAACGTTTTTAAAAATGTGTCTTATAAGTTGTTGAACAATTTGGAAATTTTTGAAGGCAATGTCATGAAAGTTATTTCTTTGATCAGACCACCTACACCTTTGTGAATACTTTTAAATTACTTCAGGTCATGGGGTTAATTCAATTTCACCATGGTTCACTAAACTGTGAAGAAGATTCCAGTGACCAACTTAAAAAATAACTTTGTTCAAAACCATTTCATTTAAATAAAATATTAAAATAAATGGTGAATTTTACATTCACAAGCCCCTAGAGTGTGATAATGTGCAGCATAATATCTCTGTTTCAGCCAGAAGTGTATGACACTTCTGGGTGGAACAAAGATATTTCTAGAAAATAACTGCATAAACTGTAAAACTCTTTTGAGATAAGACAAAGATTTAAAAAGCAAAAAGCATTGTTAAGTGGGATGATCTAACTAAACGAGCAAATGCTCATTCTATCTCCACCCTTCACATTCACTTTGTGTAAACATAGACATAGCATTCTTTTGTTGTTTTATCTTTGTTCCCAGAGATCCTGAGGTACGAGCTAGAATGCTTGTTCTGGATTCCTAGTTCTTGTTCGTTAGAATTCTTTTGGTATGTAAATGAAATAAATAATTATTTAATTACACTAAAAGATCATAAAAGAACATAATACAACTCTATGTTCGTTTGGCCTCAACTCACCCTAAGCTGATCAAACAAAATAAACTGACCCAACAGAATGTTCTGTCTGTTACTTTGGCACTATTGTTCAGTAATCTAACAAATGTTTAGTAAGAAATGCTTTTGCAGAAGATATTGGCGTTGAGATAGAATATAATATGTTTATTTGCTTTAGATGTGCTACATTTTTGATGTTATTTCTTTATTCAGTTACACAACACAGCACATTTAGCTAATTTACTAAGAAAATTGACTGACATGTTGGTGCAATGGCAGCGATCCTGCCTTTAGCACCGGAGGTCGTGGGTTCGATCCCCACCCATAACAAACATTTATGCGACAAACATTTGTGTTTGTTGTGTGTCTGGGTGTTATTATTTGTTTAAGTATGTATTTAGAAATATTCAAGTTTGTTTTTCAGTCTCTGACACCCATAGTACAAGCTCTGCTTAGTTTGGGGTCAGATGATCTCGGTGTAATTTGTCCTGGATATTTATTTATTATTTATTTAAACAAAATTATAAGTGAAATATTATTAAGACAGTTTAACACAAACATGTCAACATTATTTTATTAAAAACTAAAATTGGCAAGCAGCATAATTCGAGAATTAACAAAATAAGATTATAGTTATGTAATTACAAGTCAAGTTAATTTACATAAAGAGATGTTATATAAATAAATATCTGGGACAATTTACACGAAGATCGTCTAACCCCAAACTAAGCAGAGCTTGTACTATGGGTGTCGGAGTCTGAAAAACAAACTTAAAACTTAAAAAAATAAATAAGAATTCATCTTAAGTTATTGTGTTTTTTATCTTTTCTAGAGTCTTTTCTTTAAATTGATTCAATAAATTTTATGGAATCAATTTAAGGAAAATTTATAGCTCTAGACATCCTAACCATTTAACTTTTTAAAAACTTAAATGCCACAATAGGTGTGAGCGTGCTCCATTCTGGCTGCAATGGAGAATATCTTTGCCTGGCATTTGACTTCAAGGAAAAAAAGTAAAACGTAGTGTATCATTTTCACCCAGCCAATCAGCGATGATCCTCTACGTCTACTCCAATTTGTATGGGAGATTGCCGTCTGAACTTGTTACCTAGTTAGTCTGTGGACATTGACGACACGACATTGATTGACGTCCGTCTGTGACGTTGACGTTCTTCCATACGTAATCTGTGGTTGACAGACGGCCACAGGTTATCTTAGGCTCTGGAAAAATGCGCAGGCTAGTGTACATAAAGGTGTATAGAGAAATTGTATATTTACCGAAAGTTCCATGAAAAAGCAAGACGTATAAACTCAGAATACGAAACGTACGCTATTGTAAAGCACTATTTCGACGGGTATGACGATAGCGTCTTTAGACCATTTGCTATATTTATGGAGCATTGTTCTGTAACGTTTTTACGATTCGTAAAATACAGGCAAATTATGCACGGAAAAGCGACAAAACCTTTTGATGTCTAAAGCCTCCTCCACACGTCTACAGATGCTTCCGCGGACATTGGGGCAGATGCATCAGCAGATGGATTCTCCCGAGCCGTCCACACGTCCGTTGGCCGATCAGTCGGTGTTAACTCTCGACAGACGGAACATGTCTCTCATCACTCCCATTCGCAACTCGACTGATGCGACGTCAGACGTGTGGACAGTCAACGGGCATCTCGCTGGAAACCCTTTGATGTGTGCCAAAAAACCGACAACAAACGGATTGCGGAGTGACAGCTCGGTCATCTTTGATTTCATTCGGGGATTCGGGGTCAATTTGGAACGGGTTCGAGTGATTTTCTCTCCTGAGTCCTGAGAGTGTAATTTCCACTTGATTTGGAACGCAGCCTTGAGTGACTTCAGACTTCTGCTGCCTTATCTGTGGTAAAGTGAAGTTCAATGGATGTGCGAGTGTTGTGTTGTGCATTTTGATATCTATTGGTTTTCTTCTAAATATTCCTTGATTACCTACTCATATTTTTTGATTGTAAAACGAGGGAATATAATCAGTCATCATGGCGAAAATGGCATTCCAGCACCAAGCCGGAACGGCTATGGAGTGTCTTAGTGTAAGTTTGTAGACCACTCCCTTGGTTTGTTTCTTTTAGCAAACAATCAGTTTCTCATATACGTGGTACTTCTACAGATACCCATTACGCTTCAAAAAGAGGCTGGAGTTGACACAGAAGGTCGTGAAGTAATGAAATGTGGTTTTAAAATTGGCGGTGGAATTGATCAAGACTACCGTAAAAGTCCCCAAGGCTACACTGATAATGTAAGTTTATTGCAATACTATGAATACAAACATTTCTTTTGTCGTTACTGGTCTATAAAGTCTGCTTCTGCCATCAATTTGTAAGATGATATGGTAAATATTATAAAGGATGATACCAAAGGTAAAACATATAAATAAATTGATTATATACTATTTCCTTTTCTCCAGGGTATATATGTTACAGAAGTTCACGAAGGAAGCCCAGCTGCTAAATCTGGCTTGAGAATGCATGACAAAATCCTCCAATGTAATGGATATGACTTTACAATGGTAACACACAAGAAGGCTGTTAGCTATATAAAAAAGCATCCTGTCCTTAACTTGTTAGTCGCAAGAAAGGGTGTCACATCAACATAACCAGGTGTTCAAAAATGGTGCATTATAGGTTTTGAGTTGATAGGTCAACAATGGATTTACTATTATGAGGCAAATAGCTTATTTACACAAACAACTTTTAGCTCTTTCAAAATTATTAATAAATAAAAATATATTGGCTAATCTATTGATATTCTGTACGTACATGGCTGATTTGTCTTTTTTAGTAAATCCTGTTTTTTAAGTATTAATACAAGTGATTTTATATTGTTATTTATTTTTAACTATAAGGATTTAATTTGTATGTTAAAAATAAAAGTAAGTATGAATCATTTTCATGAATTTGCACTTTTGCAACTTGTACTTAGTTTTTATACAATACTGTTAAGAAACAAATTTTAAGAAATTTGTAACGCTGAACAAATGAATACAAGTGAGTTACCACTAAACTTTTATTTTTGTGTGACAACTGCTATTATCTAACACCTATACTACTATTATATTCTCCTGAATGCACTTTAAACTCTAGAAATTTTAATTGTAAAAATATAGACTGTTATTTGAATAAATTTTATCAATTTGTTACTCATATATTAATAAATGTGTTGATTGCTTAGTAAATTAATTAAATACAAAGGTAATGAATTATTAATTGTGCCAAATAGCAACAATACTTGTATTTTCATAATCAAAATTATGTGGGTGTGTATAGTCATAAATATGCAACAAACCTTTGAACAGATTCACACATTCCAATTATCCATAAGAATAAGCCTACAGCTAATGCATTATGTCTGCTGATAATAATATAAAATAATATGCGCCAGACAACACACCTCTTGTAATGGTCTCGAAGTAGGGATTAATATCCCTGTGTCACGAGGTACCACACAAGGAAATCAGCTAGGGGCGTCTCCCAGCACACCCAGACCCGAGTCAATTCAGAAAAGATAAGTTTCCTGAATTGACGCGACCGGGAATCGAAATAAATTAAGAATAACAAAATATGTTATTCTCAATTTAGTAATGTACCTAAGTTAAACCCCATATTAATACAGTTTATGCAACAGTTTATGTCATTTAAGAGCCAAAGACCATAAAATGGTTAATATTATTATTTTCCATTATGATTAATCAGTAAATTGCATCCAAATTATTATCCGTCTTGAATTTGATGCCGCCAGATTGCATTGGTTTAATGTTAGAAAAATTATTTGTTCAAACACAAATGTCAAAGCACAATTCTTCTGAATCAGGTTCAAAAGTCAGGGAGCTAGACTCATTTATTTGAAAATATTATAGGTACGAAGTTAAGTTTTGTTAAGGTTTATAACACAGATTGAGGCATAAAATTACTTGCAATCTAAGTTAAATGTAGCCATTTATTCAAAATGTTTTATTTGCAATACAGAGTCTAGCACTAACCATTTGACAGCTACGTAATTAGATTATTTTCGTAAAACTGATTAATTATGTTGACATGTTGTATGTGAATATGGTTTATTATGTTGGTTGTCCTTATATAAATTAAAATCAATATTTAACATATCCACTTAGTTGGGATAACATGAACTATTTCTATTTCTGATTACATAGCTACCAGGGTTTGTGCTAGCCATACAGGGTACTTCAACTTCATGTCAACATTAACTCTCAAAATTTAAAAATGTGTAATTAATTAATTGTGTTGCTTATTACATACTTAATTATAATCGACTGTAGTTGATAATCTCAACATTTCACTGCATCTAAAATTCTAAATCATAATGAGCCTTAAAGCTCCTACACACCTGAAAGACAACTTAATACATATGACTATTGTCTGCTGCAAATTTCATTTCTGAACCAAATACATAATTAATCTTCTTTTTAATATTTATGTGTAATACTATCAAAGTTTACTTTTGACTAGATTATTCAGTGACCAGTCTTATCAGAAAATAAAAATGTTAAGAACTATAACAATGCTTTTATTTCGAAAATAAAATAGCCATTTTTTGTTTTGTTACCTTTATTTTAAACTATGTATGTTTTAAAACAAATATTTAATAATGTATTTAGAGTTTTAAATTATCATGTTCAATGTTTCGCTGGAGGCCAGTCCCACTGTCCTTTAGGAGGCTTGGCAACAAGTGGTTCCCAGGGTTTCCAGTTCAACATTTTCCTGGCAAGATGTAGCTCATTCTCAGCTTGGACAATTAATTCTTCTGCTTGCCCACAGTTAATCTTCTGTTCAATTTCATACACATCCTTAGTCTGAAACAAATGTTTCATTTTATTTCATATTGCATGCAACACCCAGTACAATAAAAGCTAAATCAGTTTAATTATAGGCTCTATTGTATTGGTTTGTTCCATCAGTCAATTTGCAATTTGAGCAATCACCTATTTCGTCAACTCCTATGTCCTAAAAGGAGTCCATTGGGATGTCCATTGTCCAGAATCTTAATTTGAATAGGTGGATATAGTCAAGAGCAATGTTTTCTACAATGTTGGGATAGTGGTAGGATCTTGACACGAACTTTCTATGTGGGAATATGTGGCTCTAATCTTACTATTGCACTGCAAGGCAGAAGCTGCCATCATAAAAACCAAGGCCATTGCTGCGATAACATGGTTGTTACTACAAAATGTGATATGTAAAAGCTCATACCTGTTGCAGCACTGCAGCCCTCTCGCGGACAATTTGTTCTGTATATTTTCTGTATGTAGATGTTTCTGGCATTTTTTGAATGGTTCTCAGGATTTTGCCATAAAGGGCACCCAGTGTGTGATGTGGGTTAGCGGCAACTACCAAGCCCGTTAGGCCAGTGGTCTAGAATTAGATTATGTTATTGTTTAAAAATATATTTATGGAGGAAATACAAGAAAATGCCTATTGATTGAGAGCTCTTCTCGGCTTGCAATAACAATGGAACTTCATTTTTCCATGGGTAACAATTACAAGAAACGTCAATTGGTACAACCCCATGAAAAAAAATGGAATATTACCTTCTTTAGCAAGCCCATACTCGAAATTACGAATGATTAGATAACTCCAACAGGCAGGATTATTTTCATTGAGGAAAGTGAGGAAACGGCAATGTCAATTGTTACTCTGACAGTGACAGTTAACACTTCTTCAAAGCACAGACTATAGAACAGGGGGGAAACTCTCCTTGAACGCTGTCAAATGGTTCTTGTGCAGTGCCATCTATTCAGCTTGATACCTAAACTAATTGCAAAGCCTTAAAAAAAAGAGCATAATTTATTTTATTCCTAGATGTCGTTATCGTTACTAATGCAAAAAGTCAACAGACAACCGAAATAGTAAAAATAAACCGAAGCGCCAAAGAAAAAAAAAGTAAAACGTGATCCCAATGGAGAACAATACTACTTTTTGATCCCAACAAAGGGCGTTTTAAGCAACCTATCCAAAATTATCTGTCATAGCTGTCAAATGCCGTACAAAATAATACGTACAAGTTTTCAACAATCATTGTGCCTCAAGCAAGCAACGCCCGTATTCACTTTGATTAGTGCGAGTGCAAGTGATAAGTGTAGGTGCTTAGTGATTATGAGAAAACACGTGTAGACAGCGATGCATTTATTGCGAGTGCTTAGTATCCTGCGCCGTGAAGTGATTAGAAGAGTGTTCTAATCAATCGCTGTACACTTGTTTTCTCATAACCACTAAGCACCTGCACTAACTTAGCTAAGTTAATATCGGCCTTCAATGTGCTGCTTTTGGTTGTAAAAACAAAGGGAATCATGTATTCAAAAAGCTATTATAACTATTACAATATAAACTGTACTTTTGGGGCTTAAAGATGGCAGTAGCTTGCGTGATTTTGTAGATTGAAAACTGACAAATTCGAAGTCTCTCGGAACGAATTATTACATGCATATCGAAACTTCATGTGTGTATTACATTAAAAACTATTAGTAACATTAAAAATATAGGTTTATTTAGTTCAGAAGCCTGCAGGAAGTTCGAAATTTCATTGGAAAAAAATCTTATTTTTATAATTTATGCGTCAGTAAAGCCCTATGTTATATTGTTTTATTTTAATTTTATAATCATTTTACTAATCTACAATCAATCAATTACGCTAAGTCTTGCGTTATGAAAACCCTAAAAATATATATTTCAGACCACGCGAATGGTTGGGTCGCTGGTGGCGCCATCTACAATTAGCTTTGCCCTTTGTTCCCCATTCCCAACTGAGCAGAAAAATTTACACACATTTTCCAATGAACATAAAAAAAGATTTTAAAAGTAAAACTTCAGTTAGAGGCCGGTATTCACTTTGCTTAGGGCGAGTGCAGGTGACTAGTAGGATCGATTGATTAGTTCAGGCGTGTAGTGCATGTAGTGTCCAATTTTGTTTAGTGGATTTGTTTAGTTGCTGTGTTTAGTTTATATCGGACACCTTTAATTTAGTACCTAGAAAAGACATTCATTTTCAACCGACTTCAAAAAAGGAGGTTCTCAATTCGACTGTATGTTTTTTTTAATGTTTGTTACCTCATAACTTTCGACTGGGTGAACCGCTTTTGATCATTCTTTTTTTATTTAAAAGCTGGTGCTTCCCGAATGGTCTCATTTTAATTTGGTCCAGTTCTGACAGTGGCATTCATGGGAAATCCATATAAGTCTTAAATATAGATAGACAAAATGCGTGACAAATGGACGGGTAACTCATTATTACGCCAACCGATTTTGATAATTATTTTTTTATTTGAAAGCTGATGCTGCCCGTGTGGTCCCATTTTAATTTGGTCCAGTTCTGACAGTGGCATCCATGGGAAATCCATATAGGTCTTAAATCTAGATAAACCATATGCGCGACAAATGGACGAATAACATCACGCCAACCGATTTCGATGCTTCTTTTTTTATTGGAAAGGATATACTTCAAGGGTAGTTTGATGAGTGTTAGGTTCTGATTATGGGATCCATGACAAAGTAACGGAACTCTTCAATTCTTAGGAGCAATTGGACGATACTTTTTCGATGTATAAAATAAATAAGAACTATTCACTGAAAATCAAGAAGTAAACAAAAATTTTAACAAAAAAAACCAACTTCAAAAAACTATTCCAAAACAAAACACTAAAAAGTAAAGAAATAATTGTGTATTCTTCTAAAACTTATACGATAATATAATGTAGGTACAATTTATTGTTATTGTTGGAGTCGGTGTCAGCCAATGTAGGTTTGTAACTACCTACATACAAACGTAAACGTGATATGTAAGAAATAGGTATATTGTAGTGTTTCATTGGCTGACACCGACTCCAACAGTAACAATAATTGTACCTACATTATATTATCGTATAAGTTTTAGAAGAATACGCAATTATTTCTTTACTTTTTAGTGCTTTGTTTTGGAATAGTTTTTTTTGAAGTTGGTGTTTTTTTGTTATTATTTATTCATTATTTCGTACATAAAGAGACAAATTACAGAGAAAACAATAAGGAGTACAAAAGTACAGGTTAGCTTATCTCTAGAAAGAGATTTCTTCCAGCAGATCATGGCGACAGGAAAAACTCATTTAAAATTGTTATGGATAGACAAACGTGTACAAATGGAAATGTAAATGAGAGTTACATATTCAAAAATCGTAACAAACTAAAAACCCCTAAGTACATGTTTTACTTACAAACAAGTAAATTAATATTCTACAATAAGTACATAAACATATAATCGAGTGAACGTTTGATCGAAAGAACATTTAATTTATATACCTATATTTTCAAAGTTGTATAAGTCGATAAAGTAAAAAAACTTATTAGAAAGGAATGAAAGAGATGTATTTTTTTTATATATTTTTTTTTTTGAGATACCTTTTACTATTTAAAGCAACTGATTTGAATATTTTGTTAAAGCCGGTAGTTAATTTTTTAACATTGCCAACTCATGACAATCTAATAACTCATGACTCATGATAATTAAGGCCTGGTTACACTTTGCCTAGTAGTTAGTGCAGGCGATTAGTGCAGGTGCTTAGTGTTAGGAGAAAACACGTGTGAACAGCGATTGATTAGTTCGATTGAATAGAACACGCTTCTAATCACTTCACGACGCAGGTTACGATTCAATCACACTAAGCAATCGCTGTCCACAGGTGTTTTCTCCTAACACTGAGCACCTGCACTTAAGGAAAGTGTAACCAGGCCTTTACGCAACTCAATGTGTGAGGGCGTGTGTGTCCGTGTGTGCTCCCACAGGCTGCATTGAAAGTTGATCTGTCATTACGTACGGTTTTGGCGTTAAAGTCGCTGTTTCGCTTCTGTTTTTTTCTCTAATCCTCTAATCTGTGCACTCTGCGACCATTACGGTGTTTGGTTGTTGTTCGGTATATCTTTTAAAATTTTGTCAAGAAATCAATTTAGTTTTATTATTTTGTGGTGATCTTCGCATTCTTGAATGTTATGTTGTTGGTTGCTGCGTGTTATTGCTAACGTTTATTAGGTTTTACCTATATTTTTTCTTTAAAATTTACGGTAACTCATCACGTCACAGTTCCAGGGAAATCTGTCAAGATCACGCACATTGACAAAATGGGAATAATGATACTTTGATAACATACTAAATTGTCAAATTATTCGAAACAGGTAAGCAATTACTATTACATGTCCTGTCGGTTCTGTAAGAGTCGTATGTATTTTATTGATTGGTCTTTACAGCTGCCTCAAATGAAGTATGCACAAGGGACGTACCTACCTACCTGGGTTTTTCACAATAGGTATTCAGTCCAGTATCTATAGGTATATACCTACTCTTGACTCGTAATAGGTAATAGTGCTCTTTTCAGGGCTGTTGTGGTATTTCATTAACATCATGCAATTGTGTTTTGGGGGAGCACTCATGACTTTGTTTCCTTGAAATTATATCAGATACTTTTATTGCTCTGCCTCCATAAATTGGTTGTATTTCGAAAACCTCCTTGGCCGTGAGCCAAACATTAACATCAGATTTTAACTTAAGAAGAGAGTCCTAATAAGGGAGAATTTTACTATATAAATTAATCTAACTTAAATCATAATAATTTTATTTTACTAGTGTTTTGAGTTATAAACTAGTAAGTTCAATTGAGTAAGGCATGGACAATTTGTGCTCTTCTCATAGAGACTCCCTCACCTGAGACATAAATACATAAATGTAAATGTTATTTGAGGCTAAATTTTACTCACATTATGAATTACAGTAGTACCATGGAGACAGTTTCGGCTGCTACTCAAGACGACAGCTCAGGAGCCAATCCTAGCAGTGTCAAGAGTGATGACAGCAGTCCCCGCCACGAAAGTAGTAGGGGCTCCCCTCCACCGAACTGTGCAATTTGTCTCGGCACTTGTAGGAACAAGTCTTTCACTGATTCCTGCCTTCACCAATTCTGTTTCAAATGCCTCTTAACATGGAGCAGGGTAAATACATTATTGTTTTTTTGTTTTTATAACTGTCTTTTAAAAGATGTGGGAATGCAAAATAATTTTGATTTGGACTGTATTCAAACTGAGTTAAATTATGCCAATAATGAAGAATGTGCTTGTTTCTATTGATTTTGATACATAAAATAAACAGAGTGTTAAATATGAAAGGCATATTCCAATCTTTCTCACTAAACAGTTGTTTGAGCTCAACATCATTTAATTCAAAACAAAACTAAAACAGTTGTTGGCTGATAAATGTTACTACAGTGTAGATGATTTTCTTAAAGATAAAATATTCAACAGTTCACATTTCTATGTGATTCAGATTGAAATTAATTTGACATTTTCTATTTTAAATCAATTTGACATTATGTAATTTAGGACAATTTTTTATTGTAATAATGTATTTAACAAAGATTCAACAATCATCTGCATGCATTTCATAATCTTTTGCAATGTATGTACCGGAATGTGTTTTTTGTGAAATAAATGATTTATTATTATTATTTATTTATTTAATAGAAAATTTAATCTGGTCTTTAGGTTTTAATTAACTTTTCTAACATGACTTATACAATACTTATACAATCTGTTTTCCACATGATGACTTAGCATTTTCTAGAATTGTATTACACAACCATGAATAAGCCCCTTTTTTGTATATCTCTTGTAGGTAAAAGCTGAGTGTCCACTTTGTAAACAAAACTTCAGGTCAATAATCCACAATGTACGCTCTAATCACCAATATGAAGAGTACATGGTTGAGCAGCGTCAGACGGAGGAGACTATTGAGAGACTGGACTTCGAAAATCTCGCAGCAAGCACAAGAAGATTTAGATATAGGTAATTTTGATTAATTTCAATGGACAACTGGATAGGTGTTGGAGGATAGCATAATGCAGAACACCAAGCACTTAAGTACTGCTTTTTCAATAATGAAGTTCAGGGGACATTATTATTTGTAATTGAATTTTAGTAACAAGCTTGATGCTAAACAATTATTTCTGTTTGAGTTTTCTCGAGGTGCCTATACCCTTAGTTTTTAATGCATTGGGTGGTGGTATCAATAATGAAAGACAAGGATTTGCATGGTATGAATAAGTAACACTTCTTTTTTTAAATGATGCTCTTAGAAGCTTACTTCTTTTATGATTTCACTGTTGTTATTTGGCTACTTATTTGGATACAACTGGTGATTGTATAAATGCCTATGCATTTGATCAGAAGGCCACATCTTGATATTCAACTCTTCTCGCGCCATAAATAATGATATAGAAAGAAAAAAAAAAATTATTTCTCGAACAACAAAAACTTATACTTACAAAAAAATACAACAATAAAACTAAAAATCTAATAAATGTATATGCGCGTCATCTATAAAAGAATGTTGGCTAAGCAGGACCTATACAGTGTGCAAATTCAGGGCCAAATTGATGGTATGAATGAACCCCTGTGCTCATACCGTACCAGTGCACAGAACCACTCCACCGTTGCCTAACATTATTGCTATATAACGGGCGCAAACAAAATCACCATCATAGGCATATGACGCCACCGCTATAGGTCAACCGCCGTAAAGTCGACCCTCCTGATGGTCCGCGGGACGCGGAGCGGGGGTAGCAACACAGTAGTTATCTCAACACATGATTAATAAAATCTCCGTGTTGTTATTTGGGACATTTATAACTTCAGATGTGTTGGTATTTGTTTTAGTAGAATAAATAAACTAAATACCAATTATTTATTAGATGTGGGACCAATTACGGCCGCTTTTATTATACTTTTTAATAATTGTCATAGACACGCCAGTAGCCTCTGAAATTGTCTTATTTACATCAATTATTATGTCTTCACCTGAAAAATCATGAATACATTATACTAACGACATAACAATAACAATGTAAAAAAAATTAAAACACATCGAAAGTACACAAACCACCAAACGTCACTTTAGTATCTTTAATTAAAAATTCGACTTCAATAGAACTTTATTAACACAATGTAGAAAACGAAATGAATGTACACCCGAAGCAGACGCTTGTTCCAATTTTTTTATTTCAAAATAATTCGCTACATTTGAAAGCATAATCTTTGCTTGACTTCTTAATTTTTTACTACGTAGACTCGGCAATTCCACCTTTGTATTTAACTCATGTGGAGCAGAAGACACAAGACTGCAACCGCGCAAGCTCGGACGTTAAAACGTCTATCGCTGTCGGTAGCCGGCAGGTGACTGATTGAAGCAATCGTCAACTTAAACCTTTCTGCATCAGAACGACGCTCACCCTCCCCCGCCGCGAGACGCTGGCCATCCAGCAGCTGCTGTTGCAGCACTACCCCATCATGGCGGACGTGTTCCCGCCGCCCGCGCCGCGCACGCTGCCCGCGCGCCGCCGCCGCGAGCCGCACACGTTCAGGCGGACGGTGTACAGACATAATCTGTGGGCGAGGCCGCTGCCTGACTTCACTGGACGGTTTAGGGACTGCTCGCCGGAGTTTTATAGGTATAGAAATAGTTTCTAGTAAAATTTACGCGAATTTTTATTTTTAGGATTCAACTATGCACTATTTTCTACACAAAGAGAGAAACTAGAAAAATTCGACCTGATTCCTAGGGACTCAAGAGGTACGCGAACCCGCGAGTTTCCACAATCCGCTCTTCCAACTGATCCAGCTTGAGTCCCTAGGATCAGGTCGAATTTTTCTACTTTCTATCTTTACATATAGTCTTTTATGAGCTTAAACTGAGCAAAGTTTGTTATATGTTAGAGAATAATAGACATCCAAGTACCAAGTCATTTATACATGAGACAGGCACAGGTAATTATTAGGTCTTCTTGCATAAAATTCGTGTACCTACTGCTGTGATCAGCTTCAGTGGCATACAAAATAAATAGATAATAATAACACCCAGACACAGATCATCCAAAATTCATTGGCATAATATAAATGTCAGTTGGGTGAGGATCGAACCCACAAGCTTCAGCACAAGGCAAAGTTGACTCGCGCCAACGAGCGAGTTAAAAGCTGTGTTTTTTTGCGAAGTATTTTAATTAGTGCTAAGGTCAGATAAGCCTATTAGTGATAGAAAAATGACTTATACAATGTGATTTATTAATCTTTTGAGTTACAAAATGTGATGCATGATTACATGTGACACCTTATGGACCCTTGCTTGGTTCGAAACAAACGATTTTTTATTTAACTATAATTCATTCAGCAATGAGAGTACAAATATTTATTTATAATGTACATGGCGAAAATTTTCAAGCGACTCGTCTTTCCTTTTCAGGTACAATGATTCTCAAATGCACAGGTTAGTACCTTGGCTAAATCGGGAACTCCACTATCTACTAAACGAGAATGTCGGTCACATAGCGTACGTGATCTCCCGCATCCTGGAACTCTTACCCCAGTACCACATCAACTCGTCCGAGTTCCGGGAGGCTATCCAAGTCTACTTCAGGGATCGGACAGAGCATTTCCTTCATGAACTGTACTGTTTCGCTTCGACGCCATACGATCTGACCGGCTACGACCGTAATGTACAATACACTACTGATACTAGGATTTCTACTATGGTCAACGAAGTGATCTCCAGTTCTGAGTCGGAAGCGAGTGTCGATTCAGATATCGTAATGGTATCGAGTTCGGGCCCCGCGGAGCCGCCGCCCGGCCCCTCCCGCCTCCCCGCCCCGGTGTACCCGCAGAACTACATCCCGCAGCCGGTCGCCGACAACGTCATACCTATCGAGACGATATCGCAGTCGGACACCGACGACGACGATGAAGTGATGGTCGTCGGGTACATCAAGCCGCCGCAGGACCGCACGCCCGAGGTCGTCGACCTGCTCGGCTCGGACAGTGACGTCATCGTGCAGGACTCCGCGCCGCCCGAGCCGCCGCAGGCCGCCGAGGGCTCGGAGGCGCGCGCGGTGCCTCTCGTCAAGCTGATCCTGAAGCGACACGCGCTTCAAAGTGCCACGCCCGACTCTGACAGTGATGATGCGACGCGCACTCCGCCCGCGCGCCGCCGCCACCGCCGCCGCTCCAACGGCACCGCGACCACTACTGACACTTGCCGCACCACGCCGGAGCCCGCGCCCGCCTGGGACTCCGAGTCCAGCACGAGCCTCTCCTACGCGTCGGCCGCTTCGTCCATCTCTCTCACGACGCCGAGCTCGAGCGACGTCGACACGACCACCTCGCCGAGCTCGGACGACCGGCGGAAACGGATACCCAAAAAGAGAAAACTGAAGCGAAAGCGGGAGACCAAGATCCGGCCGCGGAAATCGCGCACGCACCATCGAAAACGACCCGTTTCGGGGCGGGACGAATCTAGTACCAGCAAACGCAAGTCCAGCTCAGGCAAGGGAGTTAAATCGTCGAAACGCAACGAGCCGCCGGCGGCCGCGCTCGAGCCCGCGGAGCCCGGCCCGAGCGGCGTGAGCCACAGTAGACACAAATCGAATAAAGGCAAGAGGCGACGCCGTCCCAGCCGCGATCGCGAGACCAAAAGACTGAAAAGTGTCGTCAATGTTATGTATAATCAAAAGAATTCGGGTGAGTCGAGTTCCAGCGGATACCTAGCCGCGACGCTGAGCAGTGCTATAGTTAATGTGAATGCTAGTAGTGACAATATAAGTACCCAAAGTTTACAGTCTGATTTATGTTCTAATACCGAAGTGCCGTCGACGAGTCTTAGGGAAGCCGACCCTTCCGATTCGGAGGATGACCTGCCACTCAATCTCAGCGTACAGAAAACGTATCTGTCGTTATAAGGTCATACAATATTGTGATAATTATTATAAATTAGATATATCAGAAATGTGTCAAAGATTGAATAGGAGATCGCACATTTTGTTGGAACGAGTTTTCACATCGCTTAATGAGTTGACTAAATCCAATCCACCGAGAAAGATCTTTTGGCACAACTCTGGACATCACAACACAACCATGTGTGTAATGTTTCTTGAATTAGATTCAGGTATAAGTTGTATTGTAAAAAGGACTTGTAATGTATTGTAAAATTAACAGAGATCCTAGTCTCTGGCTTTATAATTTATACTTGTGTGTATAATATTGGGATTATTTTGTAGAAATTAATTTATAAACTACATCTGATTTATGATGGTATGTTTTAATGGCCATTTGTTGATATTATTTTCCCATGTGAATGTTTAGCAAGAGAAACAACTCAGTTTATTACACCAATGTTTATGATTATTTGGTGTGTATTTGTACATTTCATAATTTTACACATTCTCACTTTAGGGTTCAATAAATGTTAGTCATAGCAGCTTTTTTGTAGGGTACTTTATAATCGTAAATCAACTGTCAACAAGTAAACAGACTGAACAAAATAATTGAACTATGAAGACAGAAAATTTGACCCTGAAATCATTGCAGTACTTCCCAGTTGTTGCAGTGACTGACGATGGTCAAACTGGCTGCATTAATAATAATAATATGTAAACTTCCTGGCACCTATAATGTTAAGAGTGAAGTTTTCAGCTATAAGTAGTGATAAATATTAATGGTCTCACTGTGATAAAATGGTTAAGTTCCAATAGTATACAGAGAATAACCTAAGAATAAGCAAAATGATAGCACAAATAGAGAATCGACGAAACTTGCATGTTTAAGCAGTTTGAGAACGATGCAATGGGCATGAACGAATAAGAAAGCGCACTTGGTAAAAGAAGCGACCCTATCGGTAGATTTATGCCCTCGCTGCTAACGGTGAAGCACTAGCCATATTTGTTTCTCTTGCTGAATAAATATAATTTACATAATAACTGAATTTACTCTATTCGAATTTGAACAACTGATAATAATGCTTACTATATTAGTGATGCTTTTTGTAGAAAACAAAATTAAATACAATAATCTTACTACCTACCTTATGGCCTATCTGATTTTACTACTTCCACATTTTGATGACGTTAGATTACGTCATGAGATACGGGTAATGAATCATTTCCGATGTAATCATTAATATACATTTTGGTGTAGCGAATGCAGGAACATGTACAAAATGCGCCTTAATAAACAGTTCACTCAGTGCAGTATTTTTGTCTTAATTATTTTATATGTCTTGTTTAGTCAGCCTCAGATCAAGTGTAGTACTGATCGACTCTGTTGGTAGCCAGAGATCTTGCCTGTTCCTTTACTGGTCGTGTGTTCGATCCTCCAATTCTCGAAACCGAATTTGTTTTTTGTGTCTGTATGTTACTATAACCAATTATCTTAATACGTTGACCAGTCTCTGACATCGAACAAGCTAAGCTTAGGCTGCTTTTCCATCAGAGATGTGCTATAGACTTAGAATAATTACATAAAGAAACCAAGTCCGCGCGCCCATTTTGAAGCACCTTAATTGGCCGTTTGAAGTGTTCATTACAGCTCCGCAATGTTCAATGTCAAAGCGCGCCGCACGTAAGCAAGTAATACTTAGTCACGCATGTGTGGATCGGATTATTGCTTCATTTTTGACGGGGCGATTATATGACGACTATCCTTTTATACGTTTTTATTCTAAGGCTATAGAGCTATACTGCACCGATGTGCAAGCTAAGCTACGAAACTATTAGACCGTTTTCACTAATGCTATGCGTGTAACGGAGCCAGTAAGATGTGCTAGGAAGATGCGCCGCCGCAAGGTAGCTGTGCGAGGAAGATGCGCAGCTCGAGCTATGTATCGACAGTAGGGAAGCCACGCACAGCACGTATTTGCTTGTTCCCTACAGTAGGGTTAGCTTAGGAGAACCCGTGTTGTTCCCTGCGGTTAGGGGACAAGAATACTACCGAGGTATCCCTGCCTGTCGTAAGAGGCGACTAACAGGGCCCTTGGGGTCGCGAAGCGCACGCGGGGGGGCCTGCGTGTGTTTCGGTTTGCGATCCCGAGGAAGACGGTAACGCGTGTCTTCGGACACAGTGGTCTGTGTTATCGTGCACTGGAGTTGAGCTTGCTCCTCCCGAGGCTGGCTGCCAGGCGGCCTTGCGCGCCGAAGGGTCCTGCGAGGAGTCTCTCCCTCGTTGGGGATCCCGGGTCCCTTCCATTCTGCGCCGAAGACGACCACCGTCAGGTTTTAGTGGGTAGGGGTCTCTGTTTTCCCAGGAGTTCCGAGTCCCACATATCCCAGGTGTCCCGAACCCAGGGCCTTGGGAATGCCTAAATGCATTTCCTGACGCAAAAAAAAAAAGAAAAAGGAGAACCCGTGTTCTCCAATGCTATGCTATGTGGTTGTGGACTAATAAATATGATTGATGGATATCAAAAGCATCTACAGCAACGTAGCAAGCTTAACTGTGGTGGCAAAGCACCCTTTAGATTCAGGTCAGTGCCTCTTCTATGAGTTATCCTCAAGTAAACTAGAGAAACTTGTATGTCGTTTTTTTACATTTCTATTCACTATAGCGCTTTGTAACGAAATCCTATACAAAAACTGGACATAAATGCTAGCAGCTGTCATCAGCATAAAGGTTAAGCCGATGACAGCCGCCTTCGGTACCATGAGTTTAAGCCTTAAACTCATGTACAGATAGCTATGTGTTAGATGTGCACATTTTTCTTAGTTTTCTTTCACAGCCCAAAAGCTAATTCTAGCTATTTAAAAATTTTCGATAGATAAGACCAAAAAGGCAGTTTACGTAAAATAGGTAAATCCTCAAGTATTAACTCGAAACCTCTCATGTTTATACACAATTCAAAACTGATTTTAAACCACTACCTACCCTACTGGTAGTTAAATTAGCTAATACGGGCTGATTATCAAAATACCTACAAAAATGATATGGCATTCGTAGGTTTAACTGAAAATTAAATTTATTTCATCAACTTTTATTGTAAGTTCACAAATACAATACAAATCAGTCAAACAGTCAGGATTTCTTGTGTGAAAACTGAAATTTAAGTCAATTGAAAAATCATTATTCCAGTTAGCTACTATATTACTTACCGAGTAAGTATGCTATATTGTTTTTGTAAGTCTTTTGATAACGACTGGTACCTGCCGAAATCACTGTCACTGGTGGGCAAAGCCCTCCATCATTAAGGCCTGCGCAGACGTGGGATGTATTACGTATATTACGTTATGTACGTATTCGCGATGTAATTTTTTGTCCTTCGAAATAGATATGAAAATCATAATACAAACTGTATCGAACAACGCACACGGAGGACTTAAAAGTATCTACGCCATGCAAAAATTCCGCGGAAACCAACATACCAAAGCGGACTAAAGTACGCGGGTGTCAGCGAAAATATAGAACTCAATAACTATATGTAGCAACGCACACGCAGACTTTTGTTCGCGTTGAGGATGGACCCAGTATCTACTTTTAAAACGTCTTCTCTTTTTCCTAAACTTCATGTGAATTAAAGATAGAACATGTAAATTACAACACACCGTCATCTCAGAACAGAATATTTGCCTCCTTAACGTCAGTTTTACTAAATTTCTAGGACAATGATCGCACATCGTGTGCGTTGAGTCAGTGTTAAGTCCGCGGCGGCCTTTTTTCTCTGCCGCTGACAAATGTCCGTCGTCTGCGCAGGCCTTAAAAATGAAGTCATAGCTACAAGTGATGGGCATTGACTTAGTTATTTATCACGCTTGTTAAATGCGGGTTGGTGATCTCAAACCCGCTGTTCCAAAACATCCGAGAACACTTTTCCAGATCTAGGGTTTCAACCCAGGAGACCCCTGGATTTTGATTCTACTGGTACGGCTACTAGTAGCATTATTGAGATAACTCATTATAGACAATGAACTAAAAAAATTACTAACAGTAACCCTGTTTCATTAAATTAAGGTGGGTATAGACTAGAGCATTTCATTATAATGTAACGTTTCTCGAAAGGCACAATACAGGGCAAAATGATCAGTACGTCTACCACGAGTTGCCACTTTAAATTTACATTAACATTCGCGTAAAAAAATGTATTGGGATATATGTCATGTGTTATCCCAATTAATTTTTTTTACGCGAACCTTAACGTTAATTTAAATTGGCAACTCGTGCAGTTCTCTATCCAAATACGACGTATGCTCGATTTCTACAAGTAAAGCTCTAATCTATCAGCCAGCACCCGGAAACATCACCAAGGGGAATTTAAATGAAAGTACATTTAAGTTCCAGGTTAAATTCTATGTATTGCATCTTTCTTAATCCTAAAAACTATAAAATCAATAACAATACAATGACATAGGCACATCTATGGTACTAGTTTCACAGTACATCTGCTTCAGCTGTAAAGTACAGTCTGCTTCAAAAAGTTTAAAAAATACTTAATTTCATTGCATTGATTAAGTGATGAAAACAATTTATGAGTCTTAGAATAACTACATATAGAAACCAAGTCCGCCCGCCCATTTTGAAGCACCTTAATTGGAGCCATCTTTGCGGTGTTCATTACAGCTCCGCAATGTTCAATGTCAAAGCGCGCCGTACGTAAGCAAGTAATAGTCACGAAAGTGTGGATCGGATTAGTGCTTCATTTTTGACAAGGCGGTTGCATGAAGACTCGTTCTATACGTTATTATTCTGAGTTATGAGTCTAGTTCTTATCATTTCTTTACTCCTAGCATCCATTAATCAACTCTATCACACTGACAAAGTTAACTATTAATTACAGGATAAAAATACACATGAAATAAAGTAACTAAATAATTTAGTAAATACATACGAATCGATGTTCTTTGACGAAGTATCCAAAAGAATCCAATGGGCCTTAGCCTTATATGGAAATAGTAAGGATCGTGGTAAATAATGTTAGCACAATGTCTGCTGCTAGTTTTAATTTCGTAGCTATGAGCTATATCTTCAAGTAATTAACATCTTAAACTCGTTAATTGTTTTACCGAAATTGGTACTTTGTGCAGACGCTTACTACGTGCACTGTTACAAGCATACTTGTACCTATTGCGGACGCGAATTTACTTAGAATGTACTTCATCATATTATACAGTGTTTTAGGTTACACTAAACTACAAGTGTAATAATTTGCATCTTCACAATATAAAATCATTTTAATCAATACATGATATAAGAAAAATAGGATATATAGTTTGATACAAGTAAGTGAAATAGAATTAAAACTTGTCAATTAAATTGACCCAAATATAACGCTCTTTATTTAATTTTATGATCATTATTAAATTGAACTTAATTTATCCTCGTCAAAAGTCAAATCTTAGCCCGAAAATACTTAAGTGTACTCTTGACCACATCACCACATAAAAAGTCGTCGAAACGCAAAATAATCCAAATAATGCCGTCACCGTCGCCGGTGGCAGGACGAAAAATATCTCATCATTACATTAAATTCACTATACGCAAAAGTTAGTCCAAAACCAATGCAATGGGCATTTTCAAATGGAACAGCCTACTCTGAAAATAGTGACGCCTACGATGAAAGAATTCAAAACATGTTCGTTGTGATAAATTGGTGGCTGTAAAAACGTCAACATCGTAAAACTCAAGGAAAGTAAATTGCAATAAAAAAGTAAAATCTGAGCAAATAGATAATTAGTACGTATTGTGTTAATTGCCCTAAAACGTTATGGTAGCTAGTACAGTCAACAGCAGAAGTAAGTGATAATTTAATGTGACAAAATGGATGATTTTACAAAAACCATGAAGCTTAATAAACTACTGATAATGTAAATGAGACATTTCATTCATTACAATGGATACATGCTGTTTGTGATCGTTTACGTATTTTTCATACATAAAAACAAATTGGAAGTTCGTTCAATCATTATTTACTTTTGCTGTTGACTGTACAATCACAATTCATTTTATATTCATATTCAAACTAACAAGTACAAAAAGTTTAAAACATCCAAAAATCTAGCAGGTAACAAACTACTGGCAGTTTATTCTACAGATTAAAAGAATATAATAATAATACTAGATATTATAATTGCTTCATGATTATTTATTTGTAACCCTGTATGGATCGTACAAAAATAATTTATTTTGACGAACAATATTGATCAAAACATTGTTTTACCATATATCCTTTATAAATCGTTGCGAATTATTGATTTAGCACCAGCTTAAAAGCTTTCAAATCCATTTTATTAGTTCAAAGCCTAGCAGTTAGTTCCAAAGGTAGCAATTATTACATATAACGGGGTAAGGTTATAAGGTAACTTACGGTAACCAGATTTGTCACCACTTTCAGTAAAAGCTGTGATCTAACCATATCATAAAGGAGTTCTTCTTTACATTCGGCCTTTCTTGTAAAATCTGATCAGAAATAACACCTCCGATTCTACTTAAAAAAGTTGTAAGACCTAAATATGTGTATTATGCGGGCATATACCATTTGCTACTGCTGTATATGCAGGGGTATTCTGATTAGTTTCTTGCAACGCGATTGCACTTCCCAACTTCAGCAGTTCTGATCTGATCTGAGTAAATTTCGGAAAACAAAATATTTAGCTAGTTTGTAGCTGGTGGTTATAATGAATTTATTATTTCCTCTATCACATTTGTAGTCAAGTACTAGTATGATTAAAAGCCCTAAAATACTCGACCCTACAAAAATTGACGCTATCAAACATTGACCTGCAATGCTCCTTACTTGCAAACATATAACCGGGTTACGGTTGTTCACATCATTAACGTGGCCTTACCTAAAAAACTACGTTAAAAGATTAATTGTGTACTAGCTTCAAAGCCCATCTTTATGCCGATTTAATGATAGGTCCTTACATAGAAAATACGCATTTTAAACATAAATTACGCCGGATTCACTTCTACCACGGTGTTCATGTGCTGAGGGTGTGGCTTGAACTCAACCACCTCTTTCCATACAAGCTCTGAAAAATATTAAAAAAGTTTGACTTAAGAACGGTTACAGATTTACAGACGCGTTCACATCTACCTTAACAAAACCATTGCAAAAAGGTCTTAAGTCAGTAGCTAAATGTGGGACGTAAAGGTTGTACGTGAACGCGTGTGTACCTACCTGCTTACTGCCAAAATAGCGACGCATAAAAAACTCAAGCGTGAACCGACCATTCGGGAACCGACCATTTGGTAAGAACGAAATAAATATCTGGGACAATTTCCACCAAGATCATCTGAACCACACAGAAGGTTCTCTCAGGAAACGCAGACAAGTAAAAAAGTCTCCTCTAATCTTACAAGTTTGTGTCACACTAGTACTTTTTAATTTGTCCGTGCTATCGATCAAGGCCATGTTTAGGTAGCTTGCACGCGGAATTGACACTTATAGCGTAGCACGAGCGTTCATATTCCACTGTGAGCCGCTGAACGATACCGATTTAGCTGTCAGAGCGCAGGGTCGCAACTCGCTGATTTAATTAATAACTTCAGAAAAAGTATTGCTGTAATTAATATAACATCGTTTAGTATTAGTTGTAGTCATTATTATTCTTGTAATTACTTATAATGACAAGTTACAGTTGAAACAAAATCAGTTAAAAACCATAAAATAACGCACTCGGCGGCGAGTGTGCGAGCATAGCGTCAACCTACTGTCATATACCCCAGAGAAGGGCCACGAGGCCGAGCCTACCTAAACTTTGAAGTGACACAGGCCTGCCCAAAGAAGTACTGCAAATCTTTCATTTTCTGTAAAGCTATAATTCTATTCCTAAATATGCGTTGGATGGGGCAACGCCCTAGCTGAAAAGCTAAATAAGCACTTATAACACTGTTTATTAGCTGCCTTTACTCGAAGAAAGCCTACGTTTACTCGATCAAACGCTTCCAGCGCGTACATACACGCGAATCGCCATGGTATTAGGGTTGGCGCCTCTGGTGGCACGACTACCCAAACAATTTTTTTCATGTAAATCTTCGTTCATCACTCGATGCGTGTGATCGAATCAACTCGCAATCGGCCCTAGAAGCCTGTTTAAACTTTGCTTAGTAGTTAGTGCAGGTGCTTAGTGTTAGGAGAAAACACGCGTGGACAGCGATTGATTAGTGCCATTGAATAGTAACTTGCATCGTGAAGTGATGAGAAGCGTGTTCTATTAAATCGCACTTATCAATCGCTGTCCACACGTGTTTTCTCCTAAGACTAAGCACCTGCACTAACTACTAAGCAAAATGTAACCGGGCCTTTAGAAAGCTTACTCGAGCTTAAGCTTAGTTTATTGATTGGCCTGTTGGCGCAATGGCAGCGATCCTGCCTTTAGCGCCGGAGGTCGTGGGTTCGATCCCCCCCATGACCAACATTAGTGTTTGTTGTGTGTCTGGGTGTTATTATCTATACGTGTTAATGAAAAAAGCGCAAAACCTGAAAGAAGTTTGTTCAGAATCGAGAGTAGAATCAATTCCACCAATAAAAAACAGGGGTCAAATTTTAACCAAAAAAATATTTTAATTATGCTGTGTGTTTTTACTTAACACTTTTATTGCGGCGGCACGCGAAGCGGCGACGTCGCACTAGATCGCGCGTAATTACCATAGACTTTTTAATTTGCAGACAAACACAAGAAAACAAATAAAGCTAATATCTGCGTAAATAATCCGCGAAAATTAAATTTAATAAGTTTGGGTGTCTGAGGTTTTGCGCTTTTCCATTAACACGTTGTATATGTATGTATTTAGAAATATTTAAGTATGTTTATCAGTCACTGACGCCCATAGCACGAGCTCTGCTTAGTTTGGGGTCAGATGATCTTGGTGTAATTGTCCCAGGTGTTTATTATTATTAATCACCCTTCCACTTGTCGACGGGCAGATCCATGTCCTCGAAGCTCTGGTCGTAGGGCACGGAGTCGGGCTCGTCGCTGGGGTCCGCGTACTGCGCCAGGTACTCGTGCGCCAGCGCCTGCTCCGCCGTTATGCGCCTGGCGAACGAAACGACAGTCATCTTACTTAACCGTTAGTTCCCCTTGCAGGGGGAAATGGGTGAAATGGCCCACAACAAACGGACCGATCACCCGGCCCACTGCCAGCGTCCCCAGTTGAATTAATAAATAATAATCATACTTAACAGTGAAAACGATGAAATAAATTCAGCTTAAAGTACTACTACTCAAAAGCGGTAGCCGGAATTTCAAAATAATCTCATTAATTCAAAAACGCAGTCAAATTGTTCATTTTGGTGACCCGTTAAGCGGATATTGCGATTGGTTTGCGATGGTTGAAGAAGCAAAGTCACGGGTTCGAATCCCGCACCAACACAAATATGATGTCTGTTGACGAAACAGATTTGGATATTTGGAATAACTTTGTTGTTTCTGGTTTACATATCACAAGGGGAAACGTTATCGAATTCTAAATCTTCTTGCAAATTACATGGACGGCTGTGCTATGGTAAGGGCTAATTAATGAATTATTCATCAGAAGAGATTTCTTCCGGCAGATCATCCGCATTTTCCTTCGAAACCTTCAAACTAAAAACAAACGACTGGTTGGATTGAAACCTCTCAAACTACAATACTGACTTGTCAGCGTCGAGCTCCAGCATCAACTCGAGCAGGTTGACGGCGAGCGGGTTGGCGCCGCGGAACACGTCGCGGAACTCGCGCCGCTTCAGCTGCGGCAGCGACTGGATGTACGTGCGGGCCTGCGCGAGCGAGAATGGGTTAAAAAACGTGTTTTATTAAGCTGTCAATCCACACGCCTTCAGCCAGCAGTCGCAACGCAACAAGCCAATCACATGGTGTGCTGCACCTGTCCTGGCATGCCAGCGGGCTTGTGCATTTTCCACTTTACATACTGGCTTTTATGCCCATTACACAGGTGCTTTGTTTACTGAAATCTTTCATGATACTTATAAATATACCATTTTGCTTATGAAGCCAAACAAACTGAATGTGTATGCCTCTTCGATTTATACCGTTTTGATTTTTACATGTTTCACGCGTTTGGTTACCTTACCGACAATGAAAGGTGCAATTTTTAACTATGTTAGAATTGTGCTAGTTAGGAATTATTACTGACTAATTTCAGGCATTAAATATAAATTCAACAGCTAAAAACAGAATGATTATCTAAAGGGGGAAATCATAAAATGGCAAACTGTGTTGTTTTTGTTTCGTAAATCGAAAGTAGGTACTTCCTCGACAATGCATTACTATTTACCTACTTGAAATGATAATTTCGACACTGATAGAGGGGTCGATATCAAGTTGAGTTACTCTACTCATGTATGGTGTTCATAATCATTAGTGCTAGTCTTTAACCATTTTTAACACTTTAAATAAAAACAATAAGAATACAATATAAAATATTGTCTATAATCCCCCAAACATGAGTATTTACATTTATATCTGTCAACAAACGGAGTAGGTACTTACACACACGCACTTACACACATTTGACATACAACAAGTAGGAACTTACAAACATAGTTACTCGCCCATACAAGAAGTAACGAACACATTTATGCACGAATAATGTCAATATTGTAATGATATCAAAAATTAATTTTGTTTTAGGTCTCCATTAGAATGTTATTTATTTAACTTTAGCATTTATTAAAGTCAATAAGAAAGCATTAATTCAGTCTTCACATTAGTTCCAAATTCCAAACTATTAAAAAAAAGTTTTGCATAATTTATTCATTTAACCAATTGTTATTCTTACCTCTTCACTAATTATCTTATCAATTGTTTCTTGTTCGGGTTTTCCGCACAAAAACAATATCCTCGTGAGGTGATCAATATCTGACGCGCTAAGGTTAAGGTTAACAAGCACCAAACTTACACAAGCAGGTGGATCCCACTTTATCCATGCATATACACAATTGCTTTCAAAAATCTTTAGTCCCACTGAAGTGATTGTGTATATCCATGGATATAGTGGAGCCGCCCACACAAGCTACAGTGCGACTAGACAAACCACATTAGAGCAAGTTAATGATAAGCTATGTACTGTTTGCTTAAGTGTTCAATTGGCATGGAGTCGTATCGGCTTATAAATCAGGCCTCTGGCGCTAATCTAGAGGCTTATCGATAATGATGTTCACAAGGGGCATGATGTGGTATGGTAGTCTGAAAACAGCGCTAGGTATGTACAGCTGAAATGAAGCGTGCTGATTCTATTATTAGAGATATCAACTATAGAGTTACCCCATGCTTACGATCAATAAAGTGCAGTCGTTAAATAGGTGGCTTCGCAAAGTGAACCTTTACTCTCTGTCTCTGTCTCGCACTCATAGGCCGGAGATTGCACCTTTTGCGCGACCGTAATGTGTACGATATTGTTCCTGCTACGCTTTTGCACTTTACTCATTGTAAACCAGGAACACCGACAAGCCTCGATTAATCACCATCAGCCATCTGCTATCTACATGAATACGCTCACATTGTCAATGTTGGTTTGAGTACCTATCGAAGTAACAAGCATTCCCCCTGTAACATATAAATCTACTTACAGAGTCTGAAGATATTTTCTGCATGAACTCCTGACTTGGTGTTCCAAGGACTTCCATGATCAAATTCAATTGGTGGATATCTGTCTTGTCCATTAAGGTTGATGAAAGCACATCAGGCAATGTTAACTTTATTAGAAGTTAACAATGGTAGTGTGACATATACAAATGGTCATGCAATTGATGAGCATGAGGAGTCATTTTAGGATTTGGTAAGAGCAAACTTCCATCAGCAGAGAAAGAGTGCTGTTCATGCGTTATGAATGTACATGAAGGTTTTTTTTAAATTACAATTTATAATCTTGCAGAATTCCAATTTATTCACAATTTTGTATGTTGTGTTGGGTATTTTTTGAACAATGATTTACCTAAAAATGCACGGTCTGGGCCTTTTTTGCTGTTTTGGTGTTTATTCGGCATTCACCTTCATGCTTGTTTATCGACTGAGTGCATTAAAAAGCATTTTAATCAAAGAGAATAAGTGTGAAAAACTTGGCTAATGCCCTAGTTTTTTGTACACTACCTATTACCTACCTACCTATATCTAAGAATATTTAAGACTGTATTCACATTAAACTGGCACAGCCTGTTAAAAAAAGTAAGTTAAAAATGTCGTGATTAAACCAACTGTAACAACAGATTCAACTAGTGACTGATATTATTTACATTACCAGATTTTGGCTATTTTAGAACAACCTCCATTCCACACCATGACTAGATTGCAAGTAAAAGCCGGAAAGTTAATTTATTTAAATGAGTAGTGTCCCCTCCCTAATATAAAATAATACCCATGTAATACTTACATATAGTATTACTTACGATAAAACTGTAACATGTTTTTACTTGAAAACTGGAAATAGCCAATTTAACTACATAGTACAAAAAAACACAAATATTTTTGCTGTAAAGTGTGCTTGGTGTAAATAAATGCATAATAGTGTCCCAGAGTAAAAAACTAAAAACAACATCCAAATAAAAAAGGATACGGTCAGATCCTGGGAACAGAGTCCTGCCAGTGAGCAGCTCTGCCATGATGCAGCCAACTGACCAGATGTCCACAGTCTGGTTGTAATGCATCCAGTTCAACATTATCTCTGGAGCTCTGTACCATCTACAACATTTACAGGTTTTATATACTTCAATATATATTTTAAACATCGTTTTTTAGACATGTGCAGCTCAATGAATATATTACCCAATATGATCAATAATGCACATACCTAGTAGCTACATAGCCAGTCATCTCTGTTTCTGTTGGTCTTGCTAGACCAAAGTCTAAAATCCGCAGCTCGCAATCTTCATTGACAGCAATGTTTGATGGTTTCAGGTCCTATTACAAAATTAACAACCATAATTAAGTAAAAAGCTGTTATAATGTACTTGATAAAAATAAATTGACAATGCAATCTTTAAGAAATTGGAATAGAGTTTAAAACTATCCATAACTTTCTTATCTAAAAACTATGCAGCAACCTTGGACAAACTTGCCAGTAAATGTCCATGCATTGTGTTGTGTTCATGGATAATAATGCTATGGAGTTAGTAGGCTCTACTGTTTTTTTTGGAGTTGCACTAGACTGGAAATTGCAATGGAACCCTCATATAAATAAATGCCCTTTCGGCCAAACTTAGTTCGGCAGCATTCGCTGTCAGTAAAATAAGGTTATTAACAGATGTTGATACTGCTCGTTCTGTTTATTTCAGCTATTTCCACAGTGTAATGTCTTACGGCATTGTACTTTGGGATAAGGCGGGGGATATACAAACCATCTTTATCCTGCAAAAGCGAGCCATCAGATCTATCTATAAGCTTCGTGCACGGGCTTCTTAAAAGCTCTTAGCTTTTTAAAAGGAAATTGGGATTCTTACAGTGGCTTCCCAATTTATTTAAAACTGTATTGTTTTGGTGAAAAAGAATATCAGTCTTTTCACAAAACACTGCAATATACACGCCAAAAATACTAGGAATAAGGATAAAATTGCGCTCCCATTGTTTAGATTACAAAAAGATTTGGGATCCTTTATGGGGCAAGGTGTACACTACTACAACAAAGTTCCTCAGGCAATTTGTATGTTACCGCTGCACAGATTCAGAAACCACATAAAATCTGTTTTTATTAAAAAAGGGGTATTATACTACCAATGATTACCTTTTAGATAAAAAAAGCCTGGGATTAAAGCTCTCTGGTTGGTGTGGGATAAGTTCCCTCTTGTAATACTTATTTACTAAATACCGGACTTAAGTGTATTAATGACTAACAATTTTTATTTTTGGAATTGTATAAATGACTTTGTACAGCCTATTGTTTTATATTATGTAGCTTTGCTGTTCTTGTAAGGTTGTTCTGTTTATTTTTTAATGTTAGAATTTAAGCATTTTTTTTTTATCAACAAACAAATTGTACTCTACTAACTCGCATTGTAAAACCACAACAAGTTTAAAAGAGTAACTACTGAGATTCTAGCCGGGTCTTCTCAGCAAGAATCAACTTCTCTGACGCGGTGGTAGAGTCGCATTACGTTTGTATACCTACTGTTTATTTATTCATATTATTATAGTATTTATGTCTATTATTTGGTATATTTTTTGACTATTTAAAAGTACTGATTAAGTCTATTTAAATAAAGATATTTCAGTTTGAGTTTTCATTCTGTATCACTGCCAGGCTTGGGGCTCCTTCATCAAAATCAAGTCACAATTACAAATGTTGAATAAAGAATAAACTGCCAAGTGGTCATACCCTGTGAATGATGCCTGCAGAGTGGATGTATTTGAGGCCACGGAGTATTTGGTACACCAAAAACTGTACATGATCATCAGAGAGTTTTTGGGTTCGGATAATGTTGTTTAGATCAGCTCCCATCAGGTGGGTCACCAAGTACACTTGTTGAAACTCCTCCAAAGTTTTTTCAGGACTGAATACTTCCAGTAAACCTGTGTATTAAATTTAGAATTGCAGTCTTGACTGTATATTTACCCTAAATCAAGTAAACAATTACATTGTAATTGTTTACTTGATTTAGGCATAATGTTCAGCCAAAAAGTTTAGAGATCTAGAAATAGTGAAAGTTTCTGATGTGTAAATAGAATTTATTTTTATCCATCATCTCACCAATAATATTCTCATGATTCATGTGTTTAAGCATACGAAGCTCGCGATAAGTCCTCTTTGCGTGCACAGCAGACTGAAAGGGCCTTGCCAACTTCTTAATGGCAACTTTCATACTATGCAAAGTATCAAAAGCAGAACTGCAAATAAAGTAGTTAGTATTCATTAGAGACAAATACGAAAACCAGTTCCGCCTACGCAAGGGCAATGTACCGAAATGTGTTATATGACAAACTGCAACCATTCTAATTGATTCTTTACTAATAAAAACAAATTTGGCACTAAGCCCTTTGCACTTTCTAAATAAGACGTACCAAACTTGACCGTAAGCCCCAGATCCTACAGGTGTTAGCATTTGGTATCGTTCTGGCACGATCCATTCCGTTTTGTTGATTTCTACCTTATGAAATCGAGGCATCATGAATTCGTTGATCTACGTTACCTCTTCACTTCGTATTACTGTGAAAATAAATGTTATGTAAACAACAGTTAATTCCTAAATTGCCACAATCGAAGATTACAAAAAAATGTCACAAAATAATTTACACAAGGCAAATTAGACCGAAGCAGCACTCAACTACAATTAGAATTTTGACAGGTAGCTGTTAACTGGTTGTCAAGCAGACAGACATTTCATTCATGTTGTCGAGCTGCAATCTGCAATCAATAGATAGAGCACGCACGCAACGCAGGCAACTCGTGATGATGACGATAAACTACGAAAGCCAGCGCCCTCTGTGAATTCATTAAAACATTTTCAATGGTTGATTTAAACCGAGGGCCAAGTATGTAATTTCATGGCCTCGAAACAAAAAAGGCAAAATGTCACTTTGACATTCGTTTCGTTCATTGACTTGACTTGACAATCGTAAGATTTGCTTTAGCTTGCATTTTTTAATTCGCGTTTTTTGCGGATGAAATATAGTCAGTCATTTGTCTTAGATAATCATAATTAAATAAAAATATGGCCCAAACTGCGGGCGTAAAGCCTATGGCCATAGCTGGCCGTGTGGCTCTTGAAAGAGAACGATGCTTGGGCATGACTGAAGTCGAAAGAGCCTGGCGGAAGCAGTGGTTGCAAGACCAAGTTCTGGCCACAAATGAACCCGTGCACGTTGAAGAATACTGGAAAGAACGTACTAATCCTATCCGTCGATTCTACCGTGCACCTCTGGATGCAGTCTTTACTAGACTTGTGCCTGTTTTGGTATGATTAGGATTACATAACTATAACCTACGGTTCTAAACAAAACGTACATATTAGTTTGACTAAATAGATTTATATTACAACACCCATTGAATTATATTTCAGGGGCCTGGACGGGCAGCCAACTATAGATACATAACAGGCAAGCTAGGTCTAATTGGTGTTGCTGTACTCTCAATTCATTACTACTTCAAATATAATGGCAATGTAAGCATAATATTTATATTTCAGAGTATGTGATAGGGGTAAGTGTTTAAGTGTGTATGATTTTAAAATGAGCATTGTTTTATTTTAGGATTGGACAAAGAAAGGTGGTTGGAGAGTAATGAGAACTAAACCCATGGTCCTTCCAGGACAACCAGGCTTCCCGTACAAATCTGAGAAATGCACAGATGCAGACTATGCAGAAAGAGGTTTCAAAAAGGCTACCATTTAGTTAGACATTCATATTTGATTTTTGTGTAGCATCAAATTCTATTTGTAGATTCAATGCAATACCTGAATATAAACATACTTGAAGACCTGTCAATGTACATTGTTAATAAATAAAGTTCAAGTAATTTATAAATATGGTTTTATTGATAACTATGCAAAGTGTATTCCTTCTGAATTGAAAGCATGTAATAACTTCATAAAATCATCCACATCCATTGTCCTGGCTCTCATTTGGTCAGCCTCAGCACCAACTAGTATGTCTTGCACTTTTTGTTTTATGTCAAAGTCTTCGGGAATCTCCTAAAAAGAAACCAGCAAATTTTATGAAACAGCAATTAAAACTAATTGTTTTGAATCAGATGATTCAAGACAATACATACTTCATTATGCAATGAGCAATGGACTCTGTAATTCTTCTCCAACACAGCCATTGTAGTGGCATGCTTGAAAGCAGCTTGCAAAGTTTTGTTCTTCCTCACAAATGCTATCCTAGTTAGCCCATCCCACTCAACAAAATTTATTGGTGGAGGTGGATTTCTTGGTTCTATTCGAACTACACTTGACTCCACTTTAGGTGGTGGCCTGAAATTGTTTTTTCCAACCTGTAACATAATAATTACATTGAAATAATATTAACACAAAAGCCAGACCAGAAGTTTTAGACAATCTTGGAATGATACATAGATAATTGGCTAAAGTTACCTTCATCAACATGTCAACTCTAGCTAGAAGTTGAGTATTTATTGATAATCTGCAGTACATTTTGTCACCTGGTTTAGCTACTAGACGCTGTGCAAATTCTTTTTGAAACATCAACACTGCACATCTGAAGAATGGCCTGTGTAGAAGCAACTTAAATACTAAGGGTGAACTAATCTGGTATGGAATATTGGCCACACAGATATCAAAAAACGGAAGATCTGTTTTTAACACATCGCCAACCAGTATTTGTAGTTTAGCCTGGTATGGTGTTCCTTGGACACGCTTTTGAAGTTCAGCAACCAATCTGGGAAGTAATAACAACTTTTTTAGACAACAGTTACCAAAGGAAATAAATTAATCAATTGATTGCGAAGTATGCTAAATAATCCTACCTTGTATCGATTTCACATGCGACAACTTTCTTTACTCTATCAAGCATCTTTATAGTCATGTTACCAGTACCAGGACCAATTTCAAGAGCCACATCTGTCGGTCTTAGGCCAGCTTTATCCAGCATAGAAGTTATTATAAGTGGGTTTTTTAAGATATGCTGCCCAAAATCCTTGTTAAATTGAATACCTAACGGTAAAGAGATGTATTAATAACAGGTAAAATAATAATTATTCAACCTAACCTACATAACCATCATACCTACCTTGTTTAGCCACTTCATTATGAACTCTAGATTTTTTCTCAGCTTTAACTTTAGGCATGATGAACAGTCAATATTAATAGAAATAACTGCCAAAATAGATTTTACTTTAATCAATAGGTTTAATTGTAAACCTCATGGATGCTGAAAATAAACACGACACGACCGAGGGCAAGCTCTTATTTATTATGACATTACTTTTTTTTTTTCAAACAGACTTAAGGGGAACCGAAGGACTGATAAAAAAAAACAAATAGGGCTCTTCTATACAATGTCTTTTTTATTTTCCAAATTCTTCATTTTCTCTATTCTTTTACCTTACAAAGAAACAGAGAAAGCTTTGTACGACATTGTGTTGTTTGTATGATGTAAAAACCCTAAGTCTTAAAAATCTCATTCTTATTCTTAAGGTAAGTAAAATAATGAAACTGCACGTTTATGGTTAGTTGGGGAAGTGCTAAGTTGAGGATTCAGCCCCCCGATTCAGAACGAAGTTATCGACCGATTCGGTAAGTTTGTTTTAATTAAGGTAAATGACCCGCATAACGGTAGCAATCAATATTTTTATATTATGTTGAAGCTATAAACTAGCTAAATTATATAAAAACTACCCATACATAAAAAACGAATTAAAAATTAAAGAAAATAACCGAATCGGTCCATAACTTTGTTAGCGGGGGGCAGAGGACACAGTCCAAACTCAACTGATAATTTTGACAGTTGCCAATTTTTTTTAGAGTCATACGAAACGCCAGTCACTAATCAATGAATGACCTTTTTTTACACTGGCAATTCGCTCCTAAAATTTTGGCATGGTTGATCTTTACGGGACCGAGTAAAATAAAACCGTTTTGTGGAAATAATATGAAAATGGAGTGGAAACCTGAACAGGAAGGCTTACGACAAATACTAACACTTCTCAAGGAGTCTCAGTCACCAGATACAGCAACTCAGAGAGCTGTTCAACAAGTATCCTTTTCAATTCTCATGTCGATGCATTCGATCGGCGTGGATATTTTTTATGATTCTAACCGCCTTCTCCTGTATTTATATAGGCCTTTTGCCTTTTGATTGTTGTAGCAAGCTCTTTACATTCCGTATTTTATCTAAATTATTTAAAGTGTGCTGAGCGTCGCATCTCGACGCTTACGATTTGATCGATTTTTCCGACATGACACCTATTGACAGCTTTCGATGATATTTTCTTAGCCATTTATCTCAGAAATTGGAAGAACTCAACAAATATCCTGATTTTAACAACTATTTGATATTTGTGCTGACTAAATTAGTTACTGAAGAAGAACCTACAAGGTCTCTCAGTGGCTTAATTTTGAAAAACAATGTGAAGGCTCATTACAACAGCTTTTTGCCTGAAGTGGCAGAATTTATCAAACGAGAATGCTTATCTGCCGTCGGAGACCCATCACCGCTGATCCGCGCCACTGTCGGTATCATTATCACTACAATTGCCAGTAAAGGAGAATTGACATCATGGCCGGAACTTTTACCCGCACTATGTCAAATGCTTGATTCCCAAGACTATAATGTTTGCGAGGTATAAACTTTTGTAATAGAACACACATTTCTTAAAATAAAAGTAAGAGTAATCTGCAGTAACTAATGTGTTGCAATCTTTTTCACAGGGAGCATTTGGTGCGCTACAGAAAATTTGTGAAGACACTGCTGAATTACTAGACAGTGATGCTTTAAATAGACCATTGAATGTTTTAATTCCAAAATTCTTACAATTCTTTAGGCATTCATCTCCCAAAATAAGATGTCACGCTATTGCATGTGTCAATTATTTTATCATGGGTCGCTCACAGGCTCTAATGCTGCACATAGACTCATTTATAGAGGTGAGAAAAATTCAAGGCATTTTCTTATTGGCACAGGAACAAGACTGGTTTGATTGATGTTGTTTCATAATACCTATATTATCTTTTTAGAATCTATTTCACTTAGCAGCAGATGAAGACCCAGATGTTAGGAAAAATGTTTGTCATGCATTGGTACTCTTGCTGGAAGTGAGGTTGGACAGACTTATTCCACATCTTCCTAATATTATAGAGGTAATTTTTTCAAAATACATTTTATGTAATGATTAAGAATGTCATATTTCTCATTATAATTTTTTTTTTGTTATAGTATATGTTGGTGCGAACACAAGATGCTGAGGAGGGGGTAGCTTTAGAAGCTTGCGAGTTCTGGCTATCCCTTGCTGAACAAAATGTCTGTCGGGAAGTAAGTTCTAAGAAAATAACTATTGTCTTGTCTCAAAACACTATAAAGCACTGCCCTTAAAGTCATATAATTGCAATTGCAAAAATATAATCTATTGATTAAGTGTGTTTGTAAATAAATTCTCTTTCATTTGATCTACATAGAAGATAAGAAATAAATCACTAATCTAGTGCTACTTATCTAAAATGATGTCCTATTTTGATAGTGCAAAAGCTGAAATATTCTTAACACACCTTAGTTATTATAAGGAAATGTATAAAAATGGAAATATATATAGAAGTGAAGGTAGTGGTTTCATGACTCATGGTGGTGCACTGGATAAGGGTCCAGGTTAAGATGCTAGAAACATCTGTTGCTGAAACAATTTGTGCTAAGTGAGAAAGTATGTGGTTAGGTTTCATATTAAGTGTTTTTAAGAAGCTTTTTTTAAAAACCAAATTATTTATACAGTAAGATTATTTATTTGAGGAAACTTCAGCTCTAAATATAAAATAATCCCTTAGTAGTAGTATGCATACTGTATCCTAAATAGACTAATTCCTAAAGATTCTATCCTAAAGATTGATTTGTGAAATACCTCATATCAATATGACTAATTTGGAAAGGTCTAATGCTCTAAAAACTTAGTTTCCAAATACGTATGTTGGTGCCACATGTTATCAAAGGGCGGGTCCTACGTGCCAGACTTTTGCCTCTGCAGTTCTCCACTAAGTTTATTAGGCGAGCTCAATTTGTTGTATGGTTCGTTATTCGTTATTCGTTTAGCGTTAGGATGTCGGCAAAGCGATTGACCACTGCGACCAGGATTGATCTATTGTGGTCATCATCCCCTCAAAAATCACTCTCCAGGCCTACAGCCATCATGAACTGAATTATTTTCCTGGGAGTGATGTTAATGGCGTCCGAAGGGGCAAGCTTGTGCCCGCCGAGAACGCGGCTTCTGCTGTGTATTAAAGCATCACAGTCGCATAGGACATGGACCGGGGTCTCTTCCTCTTCACGACAGAATCTACAGGTCGGTGACTCAGCGATACCAATCCTGTGTCCGTGTTTGTTCAGCCTACAGTGCCCCGTAAGGGTTCTGGTAAGGATTCTATGTAAGGTATTCTGTTGTAAGGTTAGAGACATTAATGAAGAGCAATAATAAACGGTACGGCAAAAATATTCCCGGCGAGTGATTTTTTCAGATTAGGAAACAGAAAGAAGTCACAAGGGGCCAAATCTGGAGAATACGGTGGATGGGGCAGCAATTCGTAGCGTAATTCGACCAATTTGGCCATGGCAACGGCAGACGTGTGAACCGGTGCGTTGTCGTGGTGAAACAGCACTTTTTTCTTCGCCAGATGGGGTCGTTTTTTCTTTAATTCGGCGTCGAATCGGCCCAATAAATAAATTTATTATGGTAAAGCCCTGTAATTGTTTTACCCTTCTCGAGGTAATCGATGTAGATCACACCTTGTGAATCCCAGAAAACGGTGGCCATAACTTTTCCGGCCGATTTTACAGTTTTCGCCTTCTTTGGAGCACGTTCCTCGGTCTGAATCCATTGTTTTGATATCTCCTTGGTCTCTGGAGTGTACCAGTGGATCCAGGTTTCATCGACGGTCACAAAACGACGCAAAAACTCCGCTGGATTCCGCTTAAACAGCGCCAAACACGTCTCCGATGTGGTCTCACGGTTGCGCTTGTTTTCCGGTGTGAGTAAACGCGGCGCCCATCGCGCCGACAGCTTTCTCATGCCGAGTTCCTCGTGAAGAATATGATGCACTGTTCCTTCTGAAATGGCTACAGTCTCAGCTAGCTCCCGAACCTTCAATCGGCGATCTGCCAATACGAGATCATGGATTTTTTTAATGTTTTCCTCCGTAGCAGCTGTTTTCGGTGCACCTGGACGTGGTTCATCAAAAACCGACGTACGGCCACGTGCAAACTCGTTGAACCAATTCTTGACGGTGGCCATCGATGGAGAAGAGTCACCGTACACAGCATCCAAGCGCTCTTTGATTTCGATGCGCCTTTTCGCTTCCAAAAATAGGAATCGAATCACCGAACGATATTGCTCTTTTTCCATTTTTGTAAAACCGATCGACACGTTCGCTTCCATAAGTTGTCAAATTAAAACAAATGAAGGGATTGGAATGAAAATTTGAAAAAAGAATGTGCTACACTGTGGTAAAACTCTTTTGAAACTACAGCGCCCTCTGGCGATGAGGCTAGGTACTTATTGAATGCTCCTCGTAACTTCCCATTTATTGAAAAAATTATGAGTTTAATCAAAATTTTGTGGTGGATTTTCAAATATTGCGCATTCTTTAGCTTCTGCAGCAGGTACTTGATAATGCGTCGAATTCTCATTATTATTATTAGGTATGATTACAATCTCTTTCGGTAGTTTGGCCCAATTATATGAATCTGTCCAGTCTTTCAATGTTATTTCCAGCAATTTTGCAAAATAGTTTTCAGATGGGTTCTTTATATACTTTAAGGACCACTCATTCACCATTTCTTTAGCTAGGACCAAGAAGCGTGAAAGCTGTAAACGTTCTCTCGGAGTGTTGCTATCTTTAATTACTTTATTAAAAGCTTCAAGAGCGTTATTTGTCGAAGGTGACGATGGCGCTGCACCAAGATACCAATTACGGTTTTGCAGCAGCCATTGATCTCTGAAGTACTCAACAAATTTTTTTCGTGTTCATATTTCTGTAAAAAGAGTACTGTAGCTTTGTCAAAAGCATCTTGGTCAGTTAAGGAATGTAGGATGTCAATATCTGCCAAAATTTGTCTCTGAGTAGCTTTCTCTACAAGGCTTTCAACTTTGGACTGTATGTTTCTTTTGGCGTGGGCCCAACACATACGTACCTTGGCACCTTCAAATTCTTCATGAATAGCATTCTGAATGTTTTTTGCCGCGTCAGCAACCAAAATAGTCGGCTTAAAAGCACTATTAAAGAGTAACTCTATATTATCTTTCATGCTTTAGAAAACTAGTTTAAAATCATCCTTTTGTTCTGTGGTAGAAACAGCCAAGCACAAAGCATATAACTTTCTTTGCTTATCTGTAGTTCCTACACTAAGCACAGGATACCCCTGCTAGATAAGCTTGTAGGTAGCATCTGCGTGTAAGATATTTACCTCTTGAGCTAATTCTAGAAGGTATTTACTCGACAATACGAAACGAAAAGTTGCCTCTTTTTCTTGAAATCTCATAAGCTGTCACAAATGCTTCATAGGAATTTTCTGGTAATGTTGAATTATCTTGAAGCCATCTCTCTAATTCGCCAAGACTGATAGTATGATTGCCATATAAAGCACGGCGACGATCACTGAGATAATTTCTTAATTGAGTCATCTTTGGTAATTTGAGACCTTCAACTTTACAGAGGGCAGTCATTATAGCTTTAGGCTTCAAATGAAGATCAAAGAGCTTATTTATTTCTTTCTTTAATCGTTCAGATAATTCACGTTCAGCGGACTCATTGCAGTCAGTCACGATATTTTCCTCCATAGTAATGAGAAATTAGGTCAATTACGGCATTAATTAACAATAACAACAAAAGATTGATAATAGCTATGCACTCGCTCACTTATTACGAAAACAAATTTAACAAGAATGCAAAACGTAAGCTCACGCGAAACAACCCTGTGATTGGTCGCTTGCGCCTCCCGCGCTAATAAGCTCCGCCCAACTAACGAACATTTTACCTTTCTTTTCAATGAATTTGAGTTCGGGTGTCTTCGCTCGCTATGATCTACCGAACTATTTATCGAACCGTTCATTCCATCATTTTTACCGCTCAATCAGTTATTGGACTGCTCAATTATTTTTAGAATTGAAATCGTGTGATAGAATAACCGACCAATTGTTTTTTTTATTACTGTCCATGTTTTACTGTCGCAATAATTAATCAACCGCCATTAAATTAAATAACTGCTCAATATGTTTTCCAACTGATCATAATAACATCTCGAATATTTAAATAACAGTTCAAAAAATTAGTTACCATAATAAACTATGCAACTAAAAATACTACCCCAGAATTAATATGTCGGCTACAAAACACTGATTTTAGAGGCTCAGATAGTATTTTTGGTGGTTAGGTTAGTTTGTTGATTGCTCCATTAATGAACATTTTAACTTCGTCCAATGAAGGTACTCGGCCCCCGCCTGCCGGCACTTCTGCCCGTGCTGGTGCGCGGCATGCGGTACTCGGAGATGGACGTGATCCTGCTGCGGGGTGACCGCGACGACGATGCCGACGACGCGGAGCCCGACCGGGAGTCCGACATACGCCCGCGCTTCCACAAGCCGCGCTCGCATACCATCAAACATAATGGTAAGTTACATGCCTAAAATAGACTGTTGATAACAGTTACAGCCGATCTGATTCGTTTTCCTTTCTTTTAGTGTTTTGTCAAATAGCTGAGGATAAATACACAAATTGTTACATTTGTTTGAATTTAAAAAACTGTCTTTCTAGCAAAATATTATCATTATTTATTTGAAATAGGTACTAACTTCAAATTAAAATTAATATGTCGTAGGATAATAGGAAGAGCCGGATTTTCTCGAAAATCCCAGGACTATCGCGTAACGCCGAATAATAGAAATCTGACATTTACAATCTTGAAACTTGAACGCTGATTGGCTAATCACAGAGTCAACTGACTGACTTCTCTTTTCTGATTGGTCCTAAGAACCAAAATCACACAACCACTTCAGTTGATTCACTCATTGCACTGGTGAACCATAATATATCTTTTGATTAATTTTATCAGTAGTTTTAGTTCACGCAAAAAATAATGTTTAATGTTAATAAAAGATTGTAGAAAATTTTAATAAAAACAAAACTCGACGGAACTGGTAACATACCTTTTGACCAACAAAGACAAGGGAATTGGGTATAGGAAAAAAATCAAACATGTCCTAAATCGAAAACCATTTTGCGGTATTTGTATTTTATACCTTTTTTAAAATTATTGTTACTGGTATTATGTTGATTTTATGTTCTTAATTTTATATTGTTAACACCACGGATAATGTTTTTATTGTGAGGCGATTAAATGCCCTCTATTTGCCATGCCCTTGCAGGGCGTCACATGTACTTTTATGAAATACTGTAAGACCTTTATATCTATGTGACTATGCAATGAATAAATAAATAAAATAAATTCATGTTTAACATTTTTAAAGGCAAAGGATCTAGGATATTTTTAATTAAATATGTTGGCAATCTGGGGTCAAATGGATGACCCCAGAAAGCCAACGTCCACAAAAAGTACATTAAGGTTCTTATTTGACTCCGGTCAGGGATATTCATCCTAGCTACTTGTCCGTTAGCTAAGGCATGGTATACGGGTACGCGACCCCGGCCCCCGAGCTACTACTGACTCACCACAATCCTTCCGAGGCAGTGATATCCCTTTTTACCTTTTTCCTACCCATGCCCAAAACCATTCCTATGTTCAATCCTAATCCTCTCCTATTTCCTGTTTCCTTACCTATTCCGCCAATCCAAGGCCTGCCGTACCTATGGATGCGTGGCTAGGGGCAAGCCTAGTCGCGGCCAAACTGCCCTGGGGCTGGGCGACCCCAGAATCAGGCTAGCCTTATCCTGGCACGCGGGGCTCTGCTGGGACTGACAGTTTATATCCCTTTCTACTCGTGGGAACGCAATGGACACAATTCTTATTAATCCAGTTGGCGGCTGTGTGGTTCGCAACCCATCACGACTCGTTCTCCGCGGGGGCGAAAAGCGGCCCACGGAGAGCCGCTTCGCTACGTTGAATGTAAGGGGTGAAATGAATGACAAATTGATGAAGTATGGTCACATGATGGATGAAAGGAATATTGATGTTCTTTGTGTGAATGAGACTAAGCGGAAAGGATGTGACATGTCGAGGCATGGACCCTATACGGCTTACTGGTCCGGAGTTTCTGCCAACAGCCGAGGGTCTCAAGGAGTTGGCCTTATTGTCTCCGAGCGAATGGCCGAATGTGTAAATGAGTATGAGTGTGTAAGCCCGAGAATCCTCTGGGTGCGGCTAAAAGTTGGGTTGACTCGTATCCTTGTTCTTGGCGTGTATGCACCCACAGATACGGGTCCCAACGCCACTGTAAAAGCCCAAAAAGAAAGAGGAGTTTTGGGATAGTGTGAGAGAGACGTTACGAAAATGTTCGAAATTGAGAGACTGATTAGGTTGATGGATGAGACTTTAATGGGTGGGTAGGTAGAAAGCGAGATGGGTATGAAAAGGTTCTTGGTGTACATGGTGACGATAGAGTAAATGACAATGGTAGGAGTTTATTAGAGATTTGCATGGAATGGAATTTGTGTGTGATGAATACCATGTTTGAGCATAAAAGGATTCATATGTTAACAAGAGAAGAAGGGGTGTCGAGGAGCATGATTGACTATGTGATTGTGGATGAACGATTGAGGAGGAATGTTCTGGACACCCGGGTGTATCGCGGGGTTGGCGTCGACACAGACCACTTCCTGGTGCTAGCACGAATGAGTAGTCTCTTTGATAAGTGGCGTCATAGAGCTCCAGTGAGTACGGGGGTTCTGGAACGTGTAAAGGTGAAGAAGCTGCAAGAGAAAGGTGTGGAAGACGAGTATGTGAATGGGTTACTAGAGCGATTTGAAGGTTCGGAAAAGCTGCAAGAGATTGAAGATCTGTGGGATAGTGTTAAAGATGGATTAGTGAGTACGGCTGTGAGTATTTGTGGAACTACGAGAAGAAGGAAAGGTGGTAAGATAAAGAGTAGGTGGATGGACAAGAGTGTGCAGGAGGCAGTAGATGAAAAGAAGAAAGCGTGGTTGGATTGGTTAGCTATAAGAGCTAATCAAAGGATGCAAAAGGCGACAGATGGAGATGTGGTTGAAGCGAGAAAGGAGTATAAAAGATTGAAAGGAATTGTGAAGGATGTAGTGAACAAACGTATGGAAGAACAAAAGGATGAGTTTGATAAGAGGCTTACTGAAGACTTTCGGACAAATATCAAGTTTTTCTGGAAGTCAGTACGTTCTGCTAGGGGAGCATCGACCGTAGCAGAGCTTACGAAAATCAGAGGCGATGATGGAAGGATTTTAAAAGAGGAAGAGTATAATAGGGAGATGGAAAGAGTACTTTGAAAGTTTGTTTGAAACAGATGATGCTTTGGCAGAAATAGCTGAGCCGAGCCATACATGGAAGAAAATGGAGGTGAGGGTGAGATTCGTATGGATGAGATAGTGACAGCGTTAATAAGTATGAAAGCTGGTAAGGCTGCAGGGTATGATAGAGTGTCTGTGGTGATGCTGAGGGCCGGGCGAGGCATAGCTGCTAGTCAGATGTACCGCCTTTTTAATTTGTGTTGGAGGGCCGGCTTTTCAAAGGGAAAGGTTCACAACAGGACTGCAAAAATTACCGCGGAATCAGCCTTCCCAGTGTTGTCAGCAAACTGTATGCTAAGGTGTTGATTAATTAGTTGAGTAGGGTTGTGAAAGAGACGGAAGAAAAGATTTGGGATGCGCAAGCGGGATTCAGAAAGGGAATGGGATGTACGGATCAGGTTTTTTCCTTGCGTTGCGTAGCGGAAAATTTTTGGCCAAAAATTAAAAAGTCTATTGCTGTTTCTTGGACCTGGAAAAAGCCTATGATCGGGTGAAAAGGAATGAGTTGTGGTTGTCTTTATCCGCGCATGGGGTGAGCAGCTGTCTGATACGAGCGCTGAAATCTCTCTATGAGTGTTCCAGTGCTTGCGTCAGAATAAACGGGGTCGAACACTCACTGGTTTGACATCCATAAAGGGGTTAGACAGGGTTGTGTAGCGTCCCCATGGCTGTTCAACCTATTCATGAATGAATGTTTGACAGATCTGAAAGACAGTGATCTTGGACTGAGAATGGATGGGTTGCTTGTTAAATGTCTTCTCTACGCTGATGACCAAGTCATACTGGCGTCGTCGGCCGACGAGTTGCAGGTAATGGTAACATTAATGAATGCGTCGTTAGAAGCGAGAGGTATGATAGTGAACGCAAGTAAGACAAAAACCATGGTTTTTGAAAGAGATGAGGATATGACAGAATGTGATGTTTTTAATTGGAGGTGAAAAGGTAGAACAAGTGAAAGAATTTGTGTATCTGGGGACTAGGTTCACGAGGGATGGAAGACATGAGGGTGATATTGATAGAAGAGTGAATGCAGGGAATATGTTAAATGGAGCGCCGCATGCCTTTATGAACAGTCAGAAGGTGTCAGAGAAGGCGCGACTGGCTGTTCATGCGGGGGTGTTAGTGCCGACGCTTATGTACGGAAGTGAGAGTTGGGTATGGCAAAAGAAGGATGAAAGTAGGAAAAATGAAAGTAAGTAGTGTAGGATGTAGGGGAAATGAGAGCATTGCGAAGTTAGGCAGGAGTGACATTGAGTGATAAAGTAAGGAATAGCAAAATAAGAGAGCGATGTGGTGTGAAAGAGGATGTTGTCACAAAAACTGAGATGGGAATGCTAAGATGGTTTGGGCATATGGAAAGGATGGATGAAAGGCGATTAACGAAACACATTTACAAGGCGAGGGTGGATGGAGCTGTTGGGTGAAGGGGAAGGCCTAGACGGACGTACTTAGGACAAGTCCAAGTGGAAAGATGTGGTCTCTGCCTACCCCGTTGGGAAAAAGGCGTGATGGTATGTATGTATGTATTGGACTCTTGACGGTAATCAAATTGACATCAGACATTGAAACCTATTGGGTCGTATAAACGTCCTTTCACGTGATTGGTTGACAAACTATCCATCAACCAATCAAATGACGCGATCTGTATCAGGTAGGGCTTGGTTTCAGAACTTGGCAAAATAAATTGTATCTGAAGTCTACTACTCACATTCTCGTAAGATACTACATGATGAACGGCGAGCTCTGTTACAGCCGTAAGTGCAGTACATCAGTAATTTTCTCCACATTATTTATTTACCACGAATCGGGGAAAAAACACATGTAGGAACACTAAGCGAATTTGTGACGTCATGAGTTCGCAATGTTTAAAAATTAACTACCGGCTAGATCAACGAAAATTTCAAATAGGTTGCGTAAAAATAAAAAAATTTGTTCCCATACCCAATTGTGGATGTAACTTTTAACTAATCAGCCCATCCATTGGTGCTTAAAATATCTATCAGCCAATCAGCACTCAGCACGTGTTTGCTCATTCGCTATCGTTTGTTTGCAATTCCTATTATTTATTTTGCGTTTTCCGATCGTCTTAGGATTTTCGTGAAAATCCGGCTCTTCCTATTATCCTATGACAAATATAAAATGATCTTTTATTAAAAACTGTTCAGAGCCAATACAGATTTCAAATAATTGTAAAACATTTACCCAGCGGGCGCGGGCGACAGCAACATGTCTGGCGGCGGCGAATCCGACGACGAAGACGAAGGCGGCGCCGACGACGACGGCTCGCTGTCCGACTGGAACCTGCGCAAGTGCAGCGCCGCCGCGCTCGACGTGCTCGCCAACGTGTTCGGCGCGGACCTGCTGCCCGTGCTGTTCCCGATCCTCAAGGAGACGCTCTTCCACGAAGCCTGGGTCATCAAGGTCAGTCTAAACTATGTCTATGTAGAGTTACAGCAGAACTTGGCTAATTCAACGTGTGATCCACTATTTATTGCAGTTTGTTTCTTAAGACCAATTTTTGTCACTAGTTCATTAATTATATTTGTTTTGCAGGTACTAAACTTGTGTTCATACGGGTTCAAACTGTTATTTGTTGATATGTGACAAGGCATTCATTTGATCACAATCCCTTTTACTAGTTACAAGAATATATTTTTTCGACCTTGGTTTGTGGAAAACCCAATTTATTTATAGTGTGGTTTTGTTACAATTACCTTAAAACTTATTTATGGGAGGCACTGCTTAGTGTTAGTTTAGATTAAATATTTTATGTCTCTTGTCCTAGAAATTAACTCATATTCTATTGTTCCAGGAAAGCGGCATCCTAGCCCTAGGCGCAGTCGCGGACGGCTGCATGAGCGGCATGGTGCCGCACCTGCCCGACCTGGTCCCGTACTTAGTCTGCTGCCTCGCGGAGCGCAAGGCGCTCGTGCGCGCCATCACGTGCTGGACGCTCTCGCGCTACTCGCACTGGATCGTGTCGCAGCCGCACCACGAGCCCTACCTGCGGCCCGTCATGACCGAGGTCTGTTCCTGAGTACTTGCCCCACTTGCTGACCTGCTCCCGTACTTAGTGTGCTGCCTCGCGGAGCGCAAGGCGCTCGTGCGCGCCATCACATGCTGGACGCTCTCGCGCTACTCGCACTGGATCGTGTCGCAGCCGCACCACGAGCCCTACCTGCGGCCCGTCATGACCGAGGTCTGTTCCTGAGTACTTGCCCCACTTGCTGACCTGCTCCCGTACTTAGTGTGCTGCCTCGCGGAGCGCAAGGCGCTCGTGCGCGCCATCACATGCTGGACGCTCTCGCGCTACTCGCACTGGATCGTGTCGCAGCCGCACCACGAGCCCTACCTGCGGCCCGTCATGACCGAGGTCTGTTCCTGAGTACTTGCCCCACTTGCTGACCTGCTCCCGTACTTAGTGTGCTGCCTCGCGGAGCGCAAGGCGCTCGTGCGCGCCATCACATGCTGGACGCTCTCGCGCTACTCGCACTGGATCGTGTATCAGCCGCACCACGAGCCCTACCTGCGGCCCGTCATGACCGAGGTCTGTTCCTGAGTGTTTGCCCCACTTGCTGACCTGCTCCCGTACTTAGTGTGCTGCCTCGCGGAGCGCAAGGCGCTCGTGCGCGCCATCACATGCTGGACGCTCTCGCGCTACTCGCACTGGATCGTGTCGCAGCCGCACCACGAGCCCTACCTGCGGCCCGTCATGACCGAGGTCTGTTCCTGAGTACTTGCCCCACTTGCTGACCTGGTCCCGTACTTAGTGTGCTGCCTCGCGGAGCGCAAGGCGCTCGTGCGCGCCATCACATGCTGGACGCTCTCGCGCTACTCGCACTGGATCGTGTCGCAGCCGCACCACGAGCCCTACCTGCGGCCCGTCATGACCGAGGTCTGTTCCTGAGTACTTGCCCCACTTGCTGACCTGCTCCCGTACTTAGTGTGCTGCCTCGCGGAGCGCAAGGCGCTCGTGCGCGCCATCACATGCTGGACGCTCTCGCGCTACTCGCACTGGATCGTGTCGCAGCCGCACCACGAGCCCTACCTGCGGCCCGTCATGACCGAGGTCTGTTCCTGAGTACTTGCCCCACTTGCTGACCTGCTCCCGTACTTAGTGTGCTGCCTCGCGGAGCGCAAGGCGCTCGTGCGCGCCATCACATGCTGGACGCTCTCGCGCTACTCGCACTGGATCGTGTATCAGCCGCACCACGAGCCCTACCTGCGGCCCGTCATGACCGAGGTCTGTTCCTGAGTACTTGCCCCACTTGCTGACCTGCTCCCGTACTTAGTGTGCTGCCTCGCGGAGCGCAAGGCGCTCGTGCGCGCCATCACATGCTGGACGCTCTCGCGCTACTCGCACTGGATCGTGTCGCAGCCGCACCACGAGCCCTACCTGCGGCCCGTCATGACCGAGGTCTGTTCCTGAGTACTTGCCCCACTTGCTGACCTGGTCCCGTACTTAGTGTGCTGCCTCGCGGAGCGCAAGGCGCTCGTGCGCGCCATCACATGCTGGACGCTCTCGCGCTACTCGCACTGGATCGTGTCGCAGCCGCACCACGAGCCCTACCTGCGGCCCGTCATGACCGAGGTCTGTTCCTGAGTACTTGCCCCACTTGCTGACCTGCTCCCATACTTAGTGTGCTGCCTCGCGGAGCGCAAGGCGCTTGTGCATCCACTCCTGCGTGCCTGCGGCCATTCGCAGCGAGCGCGCATGCACGCATTGAATCGCCTGAAAACGCCCAAAAAATTATCTAGTGTAAAAAGGCACTAATTCTAATTCTAAATGCCTGATGATCTTAAATAATTGGAACAAGCTATTATCTAACTGTAGCACCTGTTACCCAAATCTGGTCTCAAACACATTCACGTCACTAAGCAAAAATCTGAGATAGCTTTGTACCAAACTTAAACCGCTTCACGCGTCAGAAATAAAATAAGTCCCCCTCAGTGTACTCATGTACAGATCCCGTTACGTTACGAACGCTAGGCAACAGGGGAGGGGCAAGGGGGTTCATACCACCAATTTGGCGCTGAATTCGCTTACAGCGCTGTTCCTGGCCAACATTCTTTTTAGATGATGGTAGTTAGTCTGCTTTATTTGTTGCCTTATCTCGTTATTTAAATTATTCGTCATCCACAGCTCCTGAAACGCGTTCTGGATAACAACAAGCGCGTCCAAGAAGCTGCTTGCTCGGCGTTTGCCACGCTAGAAGAAGAGGCCTGCACAGAACTCGTTCCGTACCTGGGCTACATCCTACAGACATTAGTTTATGCATTCAGCAAATACCAACACAAGAACCTACTTATACTCTATGATGCTATCGGCACTTTGGCAGACTCAGTTGGACACCATCTGAACAAGCAGGAGTATATCAATCTTCTAATGCCTCCTCTTATCAATAAGTGGAATGTTCTTAAGGACGAAGATAAAGACTTGTTCCCGCTACTTGAGGTTCGTAAAGCTTTGTTGAAGTGATAACGTAAATTTTATGTTATGGTTCTAAACATTATATTTGCTTTACAGTGTCTGTCGTCAGTAGCAACCGCTCTACAGTCTGGTTTCTTACCGTACTGCGAGCCTGTTTTCAGGAGATGTGTGTCCTTGATAGAGCAAACACTAAATCAAAATATTGTAAGTATACCAAAGTCCATGTATTTCAGTATCACATCTGTTTTTTGTTGCACCATAAGAAACCACATTGCATGCTGTTGACATGATTCTTTGAAATTTAGCCTAGTCATGGCATAAAAAGCGATTTGGCGGCTTAGTCCTAAATTACCAGTATTACTAGAGTTGATAATTAATCATTTGGTGGAATATTTTGCCTTGTTAAACCAATTTTGAGCTATATTAACGTATTTTCAGCTTTACCAGTTTTTTTTTAAAATATGTTAACTGTCAACAGGCAAATAGCCAAAGCCCCGAGCAGTTCGAGGCTCCAGACAAAGACTTCATGATCGTAGCACTGGACCTGCTAAGCGGGCTCGCGGAGGGGCTGGACGGACACATTGACCACCTCGTACTCAACTCCAACCTGATGCAGCTGCTGTACCAGTGCATGAGCGACCCCATGCCGGAGGTATGTCCCTCAAGTGCAATTAGCATTTTGTTTTTAATATTTATCTGGGACAAATTACACTAAGATCATCACCCCAAAATAAGCAGCGACTGATAAACATACTTAAATATTTCTAAATACATACTTGACACCCAGACACAACAAAAACAAATATTTCTCATGGGTGGAGATCGAACCCACGACCCGCCGATCGCTGCTATTGCGCCAACGTGGGAGTCAAAATAAATCAATTAAATTAATATGCATAGGTACCAAAGAAGGCTTTCGCAAAGTTCAGCCTCTCTTGCCCTAAGGCACCCCAATGAAAGGGTATGCCACGAAAGTATCTGAAATGTGGAAGCGGCAGGCGCTCTAGCCCATTGGCTTCTTACGCGGACCGCTCTGAGTCTGAAACGAAAATGCACGAAAAGGCCAGCTCCGTCATCATCAGATCTCATCCGAAATCATCTATCAGATGATTTATCAAACCCAAAAAATAATAATAATGTTTTTATTTTTAGAATCTTTTAAAGAACTTGAATGATTGGTAGAAAACTTTGCTAAACATTTTCAATTAGGTGGTTTTTGCATTACCTTATTTGTATGCTATGGGTCCGCACGACTTCTTCGTGGGACCTCCTGCTGACCGCTGCTGAGGCGACTAGATGAGGTCTTAAACTGCGGCCGTACTATTGCGCTAGCGGGAAGATTTGCGTTGTCGCGACACGTCTGGCCAGAAAATTCTTCGTATCGCGAATCATCTTCGCGTATAAGAATGCCCTTCGCGCCGCTGTCGGCTTTATAGTGTCAACGCAAACACGAATCTTCACGTTAAGTCTAAGCGTATAGCATTATAAACATTGTGACTGCTCAAATACTACTACCACCTTATACATTTCTTTAACTAGTGTAGGCATGCAGCTGCATTAATAATTTTTCTTAAACATGCTCGGAAATATTGTCATTACTTTTGAATAAAGAACACGCGAAGTATCATATTTACGTAGACTGAAAACCCAAAATCACTTCCCGGCGCGTTCTTTAAATTTCGAACAAACAGCGCGCCGGCAATGTTGTATGAAACGGTGTGCTGTTTGAATTTAGAACTCTTTCATCTATCGTACACATTGCGTTCTCGTGGCTGTATAGCCACAGATGCGTTTACCTTTCGGCACAAATTGTAAAATAAAAAAAAACAAATTGGCGGTAAAGCGGAGTTGTTATTTTTTAATAATATTAATTAAATTTATTATGTAAAAGGCCCTTTTTATTTCCGTGCATTTTTTTTAAGAAAAGCACTATATATGCTTTGGCCGAAATGGCAATTGCCTGTCTCGTATCATTGAAGTCCTCGCCTGCGGCTCGGCCTTCAAACTCATACTCGACCTGCAATTGCCTATTTCGCTGCCTTTGCAATAATGTACTATTACTTGTGACATTCTACTTATGCTGCGGCCTCACTATCGCGCTTCGTCATATCGCGAATCATCTTCGCGAATACGAATGCCCTTCGCGCCGCTGTCGGTAAATTTCTGCACATCAAGGTTTTTGTCGTGACAAAGTTTGTGCGGTTGGCTACCCTTCGCGCGCTTTAGTTGACTACGAGGTTTATATGCGTTAATTATGGATTGGAGTTATGAGAGGACATTAGAATTCATACAAAACTATAAATCTGAACCCACATGACCCAAACCACAAGAAAAAACTTTTAGATTGTTGCGTTTTTTTGTCGACGTCGGGAAGTTTCATCGCCACAACGCAAACACGAATCTTCACATTCAGGTCTGGCCGTAGCATTAGAGACGTGTATATTTTCAAATGTCAATAATGTTGTCCCAGGTCCGGCAATCCTCATTCGCGTTACTAGGCGACTTAACGAAAGCTTGCTTCCAACACGTGCACCCCTACATCCCGGAGTTCCTGCCCATCCTCGGCATGAACCTCAACCCGGAGCTCATCTCCGTGTGCAACAACGCCACGTGGGCTATCGGAGAAATTAGTATCAAATTAGGTACGTTAAAGTTGCTGTGTTTTATTTAAAAAAAAAACATGTCAGTTGCAGAAGCTTTCTCTTTTACTATATTCAGAATAACCTAGATTTTCAGGCTAAAGAGTCTTATTCTGACTTATTGCGATTATTTTATTTAGCACCTTTTAGTGTTTAAAAAATAGGATTGATAATTGGTGAATATGTACTTATTTGAACTTGTATTTCAGGTCAAGAAACATCAAAATATGTTCCCCTAGTTCTCAACCATTTAGTAGTAATAATCAATAGGCCCAACACACCTAAAACGCTCCTTGAAAATACAGGTAAGTGATATTGTTCCATTTTCAACAACTAAACTCTAATTTAGCATAATGTAAAATACTTTAGAGAAATATTGTTTCAATACATTTTACGGCATTTTTATTTGGCTAGATAAAGTACCAAATGTTTGTTGGTGGCAGTACTGTGCTATAATGATATGGATTTATCTATTTATTTTTGTCACAGCTTCATATTGATTTCTCATATAGATCATAACAATCACCTTTATGTACTTTCTTGTTCATGTTTATAGTGATTTCTGCCAATGGACGCCATTTGCCCTAGATGTTTTGGCCGAACACACTGTATTCAGTTACATTCTATTTCATCAAGTAATACTTGATATGAATATAGTATTTATATATTACTTACCTAATATTATGTACCTACCTGCATATATAATGTGGACATGTTTGTCTAACCCATGTAAATCCCCTTTACATCAAACAAACTGAATAGAAAGAGTGATACTGCAAGGAAAAATATATAGTCTTGGCTTTTTAATTTTGATTTTTGGGGTGGTTATGTACATATGATTGTTTTCTAACACCAGAAGTAGTGCCAACACTAAAGTGTGCGTGCGCCTTATACATGAAGGTGGCCTATACTATTCAGACGGAGATTGCATTTTTAGTTCACATTATCTTTTCCTAAGTATGTGTATTAAGAACAAAATGCTGTCAATAAAATTGTTGAGAAAAGCCAACAGAAAGTTCTAGGCCATCTTGTTATGATACCTAATATTTAATTTATAGAATGAATTAGCATAAAATTGTTTCACGTTTTTTCTATTTATAACACTAATTTGTTGCTGTTGAATTATGTACTTTGACTATGTTTTGAATGGTTTGTTGATTTGTTTTCTTGGTTTTGTTCTCGGTATATCGTGTCGTGGCGTGTAGCGATTACTATCGGTCGGCTAGGTTATGTGTGCCCCCACGACGTCGCACCCGTATTACATCAATTTGTACGCCAGTGGTCTGTAGTCATTTTTTTTATTATTACTTTATATTATTACGATTACGTTAATATTAAATAAGTTATTTAGGTATTATTTCGATTGTGGATGGTGTTTGTTCATGGCTTGTTAATATTATTCTTTACAATTTGTTCTCGTTTTTTAAATATTGAGTTTAATTAGGCATGGAACGTTTAATCCTGCGTACTAATGAAACGGCCACACTTTGATATTCTTTGATTATGGGGTGGAATTTGTTTGATCATATTATTTTCAGTGCTCTGTCCCTTGTGTATTGAACACCATCCGCTTTCTAAAATATTTAAAAGCTCGTTTTTAATTTAACCAAACTGCAAGCCAAAACGATTCATAGTTCATATTATAATATGGTTGAGTGCGTCTTGTGCTATTAACGACGTTACATATATTTGTATCATTACATTTATGTTTATGTAATTTGCTTACAGTTTGGAATGCTCATTAATTAGTGTTCATAATGATTAATTATGTTTTGTGTGCCTGTCACTTCTATGATATTTTTCACTTTGAGATCATTTTTAATTTCTTATATCAACTAATATTATTATATTATATTTATTCACCACTGACTATTGCTTTTTTTAACTCCATAAATGCTAACTCAGTATTAGAACTGATATTGCGAGTGGAATATAAGAGATGCAGCTCAAAATATCATGATTTAAGACTGGGCGATATGGCATGCAAGAGTTTGTGACGTCATCCAGGTGTACATCGCTGCGCAATATCCGCGACAACGACGAGAAGGACTCGGCCTTCCGCGGGATCTGCCAGATGATCCAGGTGAACCCGGGCGGGGTGGTGCCCGACTTCATGTTCTTCTGCGACGCCGTCGCCTCGTGGACGCACCCCAAGGACGACCTGAAGGACATGTTCACGAAGATCCTGCACGGGTTCAAGAACCAGGTCGGCGAGGAGAACTGGCAACGGTTCACCGCCCAGTTTCCGGCGGCGCTCCGGACGCGCCTCACGGATATGTGTGGAATATAGACACTATCACTAAATTATGGTGAGTTTTTTTTGGAATATGTATAATAAGATAATCATTGTCAGGTCAATGCGGTTAGCGCGCTAACGCTTTGATTTTATGTGATGCAATGCCTCGATCGTCTTCTTTATTGGTGCTATCAGTTCCTTTGTTTGTCCGTAATACTTCGTACATATATACAAAAAGAACAATAAAATCACAGCACATGCTCAGTTGGCTTTTTTTTTATCTTAAGATCAAATTATTATAAATTGTGATTTCCCAGACAAATAAAATATTGTATCTAGGTTGACTTGTAGATACAGAGGTAATTCGCTATTTGACTGTAATGAAAATAGAAGATGAATAGTGTTGCATAGTGTAGTAGCTCATAGGTAAACAAAAACTATGCTGGATATATTTTGAGGTAAAAACGTTCATTATATTTTATTTTTACAAAACAAATCTCCACTTTTAAATGCGTGGACAGTGACACACGAAACCCGGTCGGCCATGCCGTGACGTCAGAACTTTGACATATGTTCCGACTTTTTGTTTGGTTTACGGGATTTACTCGAGTTTACAGGCATTTAATATTGCATTCTCAGTTTTACAAGTTTAAATATTGAAAATATTTTTTTATTGAAAACTAATTTTATTGCTTTATAATTAAATTCAATGAAAGTAATGAATATCGTTAGGTAGGACTAGGGCTCTAGCGACCTAGCGTCTCGGCGCAAGGGACTCTGGGCTTACCTTGGGTGTTAGATTCCCTTCCTAACGCTTTATTCCTTCACAGTGCGGCCGGGACGCGGTGACTTACAACCACTTAGCTACAGCCCGTACATTTTTGGTCCTTCGTTCGTGACTTAAAACCACTTTGCTACAGCCCGTACATTTTTTGGTCCTTCGTTCCTTGAATTAGTATCCTTTGAAAGTTTTTTGGTCCTTCGAGCCTTGAATCAGTATTCTATGGACATTTCTATACGTCGAAAGGAACGTTTTTTAACGTAGTGACGTATAAGTCACGTGACCTAGTGTTTTCGCGGGAAATTCAAATTCAATCCACTCCGAAAAAACTGTAATTTCTCCTAAACTACACGTTTTTGGAAAGGCTTTTGTAACATCTTTTACAAAAATCAAACCACTTTTGGAGACACAGTCAAATAGCGAATTACTTGGTGCTGATTTTTGCCCAACTGAGATAATGAAGAATACATTTCTCAACTTACAAGTAGCAGTGCGATAACCGAGTAACGTGTGTTTCAGGGGAATCAATGTCAGCAGGGGTCGGGATTCGCGACATTGGGCGCACGTCGCCCTCACAGTGCCAAGCTCGCCGCGGTCGCTCGCGGCCACTCGTACAATCGCGCAGTGTCCGTTCGGTCGCGGCCACACGTACTAACGCGCACAGTGTCCGTTCGGTCGCGGCCACACGTACTACCGCGCACAGTGTCCGTTCAGTCGCGGCCACACTTACTACCGCGCACAGTGTCCGTTCAGTCGCGGCCACACTTAATACCGTGCAGTGTCCGTTCGGTCGCGGCCACTCGTACAATCGCGCACACTCTCCTCGCCGCCGGCCGCAGTCGGCGTCACAGGGGTGCTAGGCTTACTGTACTCGTATTGTCTAATAAATGTAATGTCGCACGTTGCATGCTTACGTGCCGTTTTGATTTCGTTAACGATTTGAGTGTTCACTCGTTGGCCTGTAGATGTAGATATTACTCACCGAGCCGTTTAATGCGTTGGTTCGGAGTAGGTGCGGTCGGTACATCTATATTGCATGAACCTTAGTGTTAGCTCATAGATATTTGATTCGATGATGAGACGTTTTTCTAGTTATGTTGGCTGTCATACTAAATCATCAATGTCATACTTCACTTTGAAATTTATACAATGATAGAGTTGTGTAATTTTATCAAAATAGAGTACATTTTAAAATTACTGTACTTAAATTGGTAGATTTTCGATTGTGTTGATGCTAAACTAACATTATATTCTCATTTGAATAACTGGAAAGAAATAGTTTCATGCTTAGTTATTTAGTTCAGAGACTGGTGCAATATAATTAAGCCAAACGTAAATTGAATAATATTTCGCCATTAATAAGTCTCATCTCGAGTTGATTCATAACATTTGTTAGTCGTTGGTACTGCACTGTATGTTTTCGCCTGTAATTTGGGGGTAAAAATATATTTCAATGGTAATGGAAAAATGATATAATGTATAAAATTAATTCACTCTCCCATACATGTTGTGCCTGAGCGTTGAACCAGTATATGGTATAAAACGAATAACTTTATGATATAATAAGTCTACAGCATAGTAGCTCTGGGTTTAGGGCCCAGGCAGTGCGGTCGGTTAGTGCGCCGCGCCGCGTCTCACTGCTCAACAAACTACCATTTAGAAAATATTTATTTACCGACACTGGCGTTAAGTTCGGAGTTTCGCAGTTTTGTTTGTTCACAATCATCTTTCGGCGTAATTTTTCATAAATGTACGGTCATATTGTGTCTGAAGCATTTATTTGTGCCTCCACTAGAGCTTTTCTAACTTTTTAGTGTTAAAGTGATGTGTTAACTATTATTTTTTGTAAATTACAAGACTTAGTGAAATCGAGAATTTATGTCAACTGTGATTTGTGACTGGTTTATTTTGACTAATATATGTGTATGATTATATGTCTGTGTCAGTGTACATGTATTATACTGCTTTGATAGATTTTATGACGGCTAGATTTCTGCTATATAATTGTACCAAATAGTATTTTTACGTTGTATATTGTTTTAATGGATTTGTATGTTGGTGTTGCCCCAGCGCGCGCGCCGACGTCCGCTGCGGGAAACTTATATGATTGATATAAAGTACTATTTACGTGTATATTTAACGAAAGTAATATTATGTATATGTAAATACATATTGCGATGTATATTATTATATGCAAGTAAAATTGTTATTATTTTTTTGTTTAAAAAGCTAAAAGTCTGACTTTAAACCGTTGTTATATCATTTAGTTTTCAGATATGTGGGGATCTGAAATTTTGTAGTTCAAATGAACGTTTAGTCTATTGTAAAATTTGCAATTCTAGTTTTAGAACTTCAGAGGAAATGTATTAATTATTTCGGGGATAATTCAAATTGTAACATTCCGTTGGATCTAAATTTAATATGGGGATTTCACAGTTTTGTTGATGATTTTATAATTTTAATTTATTGTCACTAAAAGTCTTAGTTAGATATTATTTATATGTAATGTTCTCGAGTAGGTACTTCCTCGGTCCCTGTATTCCTGGTCAGTTCCTATCCCGAGTCCTTCTAGTCCCGATCCTTGTCATGTGCCAACGAAGCCCGGAGCGCGCGGGTAGATGCGAACCTTCATACCCGTCGCTCAATCGTATTACGACACACAGCTAAAGGATTCATATTCATAATTGGAATTCAAAACGATAAATCTGTTTCTATAGAACTTTTGAATCAACGTGTATTTTTTTAAGTGAAACCATATGAACCTTACGGGTGGCGTAATTTATTTTTAAGGTTAGTAGATTTTATTGTCATGAGTTTTTATTATAGTAATTTGTTTTTCCTAAAATGAAACGGTGATAATAGTTAAATAAGTGATCGCATGCTTGTGTTGATGAGCGGCATCGTGAGGCACTCCCTTCCCGAGGCGTAGGCGCAGTAGTTGTATGTACGGACGAACATTTGTGATTCATTGTCGATATATTGTAGGTTGCGATGCGATATTTTTCTGTTGTACATTCATTAAAAATTACTATTATATAGAAAATATTTATATTTATTATATATACGTATATTATATATTGAAGGTAATCTTGTCGTCGAAATACATTCATTTGTGTAACAGCCTTTTTTATTATTATTTCACCATTCGCCATAATAACCTCAGTTTAATTAAAGCGGTCGATATTTTGAGAGCTTCATTTATTTCGCTGATGTCCCGCTGCATGTTATGCACGCCCGAACTCCATGCATTATGTTACTTAAATGCTTCATGTTAGTTTCAACGGCGTTGAATTATTATCATTAATCTCCGCAATAACTATAAATACCCATACTACTTGAAAGGTAATTACACCACCTGTTACTACTGTAACGGACCAACCACTGAGTTTTTGGGCCTGACATTTTATTTTGAACTTAGGGACTTCATCAACATTGTCGTACTTACTTGTTGTAGCTTTTATTCGAAACGGTACAATCGGTTTTCTTTAATGTTGTGAGTGACATAAAACTAATTCAAAATATTTTTGAAAATTACTTTCCATTCAGTTCATTTGGTTCTAGATAATTTTTAGCCACACCATTAGAACTGAGTGAAACATAAAAGACTAACTATATTTTAGGGATTATCAATGTTTTTATAGTAGGTACCTACTATTGCTCTGACGTATGAAAATAGTAACCATTAATCAATTACAAATTTTATTGTGAACCGTTTTTGATATAACACTGCTGTATTTATATAAACTAACCTAAATAATCTAAGTAGATATTTTGGTCCAGCGCCTACTTTCACAATGTTATGTAGATACACTAGTAGAAACTTTTTTACCTATGTGTTACATGGTGGTTGATAATATACAGAGATAAATTAGATAAGAAGTAGGTGTGAAGTTAAATTTTTATTTTAAACTCAATCGAATACACATGGTAATAAATCACAATTGGTTTGAGTGTTTTTCGACGAACTGATTATTTTAATTAATTTCATATTGAATTATCTACTTACTTATAAATATTTATTTATATTTTTATGACATCATATTTAGTTATGTTTATACCTTAATAACTCAAAAATAAAACAAATCCAGTTGTAGGTATATACAAATCACTCCATTTTTATAAATGTATTGATAAAGTTAAAAATAAATTACTGTCACTATGATCATGAATTAAATTGTTGTCTAATTATAACCGTTTGATAATGCTAGATGGGTACAGAAATGTGGGTAGTTTGAAATTTTATTAATCTCTTTTTTAGCTTTGCAACCGTGCACATTTGCAAGTTTTTCAGTTCTCAACCAGTATTTAATGTTTTTTTAGTAGGTACATTGAAAATGCCCAAACCTCACGGTTCATTAGGAACCTAAAATTAGTCCCTTTTTATATCGTTTCTCCGATTTATTTCAGTAGGTACTAGTGTCAATCATCTTCTAGGTAAAAAATAGCAACCTATCTTGATTTTATAGCGATTTATACTAACGTGTCATCAAATACAGCTTAATTTTATCACTCGAGTAGACATGTAAATGTGTTTAGTTGCAGTGCTAAAAAAGTTAAGGGCTACCCATAAAGTTTTAAACTTAAGCAGTTTTACAGATAATTCCTTAGCCCTTGGGCCACACCTACATCTGTCGTAGTCAGGGGACCGGTGGTCTATTATAATGGTCGGTCACATTTTCGTGCATCGTGACATTTCGCAAAGGACTAGATGCAGGTGCGGCCCTTACATCAAATTTTATGAAAATAAAGAACACACCAGTGATGTAACGAATGGCAAATTATCAAATTTCGCGTATGCACATTTCAAATTTTGCGCCCTTTTAGTGAAAGATCTAATGAAATACTAGCAGACTTGCAAACGCTAACAATATTTTTAGGAATTATTTCTAAATAATATAATTCTTCTTTCACTATCTTTTAAATCAGTAAAAAGCAATTTAAGTTCATAAAAAAAACATGCGAATATTCGTTACATCGCTAATACCCCAATTCTATAATTTTCTTAAAAGCCCACATATAAAATAAAACTAGGTAGAAGCGACAATGCGATTTGAGAACTGATGCAGTTTGACTAATGTTTGAAAATTCGGTGGTGAACACACATTAACCCACAGATATTTTATGTACCTCTGTACAGTAAGTGGCTTGCAAACCAATTTCTGGCATTATAACTAGAAGAGAGAAAGCTTGTGCTGTTTACTGTACTCTTTTTGATATTTTTTCTGTACTCAGTATTGATTTGTATCACCAATGCATAACTTACAGTGTGCAGATTATCCCATTTTAATATGTGTACTGGAGCGTGTGTGTGCGTGTGTTTAAATTTTGGTTGTAATATACAGACCTCACAATAGACATTCTTTTATCAAGCATCGTTAATAAAGCACTCATTGTTCGAATTATTTTTTGTTTCACTTGCATTCACCTGTAAACTGACCAAGAAGGGTAACGGTACCGTAGAAGATTTCACCGTGCGCAAAATGAACTTTTCTTAAACATGCTCGGAAATATTGTCATTACTTTTGAATACAGAACACGCGAAGTATCATATTTACGTAGACTGAAAACCCAAAATCACTTCCCGGCGCGTTCTTTGAAGAGCGCGCCGGCAATGTTGTATGAAACGTCAAACGGTGTGCTGTTTGAATTTCATTGCGTTCTCGTGGCTGTATAGCCACAGATACGTTTACCTTTCGGCACAAATTGTAAAATAAAAAAAAACAAATTGGCGGTAAAGCGGAGTTGTTATTTTGTTAATAATATCAATTCAATTTATTATGTAAAAGGCCCGTTTTATTTCCTTGCATTTTTTTAAGAAAAGCACTATATATGCCTCGGCTGAAATGGCAATTGCCTGTCTCGTATCATTGAAGTCCTCGCCTGCGGCTCGGCCTTCAAACTCATACTCGACCTGCAATTGCCTATTTCGCTGCCTTTGCAATAATGTACTATTATCGGATTCATAAAACCGGCGGCGCCAATAAAGAACTAACTGCCTTAGCTTAGGCAGCCTAAATCAATAAAATAGTTACCTATTGTACAAATCTGGCGAATGTGTGCTTCTACCATGAGTTTATGACACGTGAACTAGATAGTGCAGTCATTTAAAGTTCCGTTTGTATTCACTAGAGGCGCTGTACCTGTACCCATACAACTTTACCACAGTCGCGAACGACATTGTCGGTGTAAGCTCGTGTTGGGTGGGTACTAATTCTTATTTCAATAACAATGTTGAAAGTCACGTATCTGCTAAGATAATTGCAGCTCGTGTGTTCATCCGAGTCCAGATAAATCGCCGAATTGAAAGATATTTATAAGATCTAGAGGTATGACTTACAATCTACGACTGATATCTAAGTTCACTGAACGCCTATAATAGATTCAATCGAGAAGGATAGTTTTTGCCGCTGCGGAGGCGAGGGCACCGGCGTGTAGCTGGTGAGCAGGGCGGCCAGCAGGTGCCTGCAGAAGACGGTGGCGGGCGGGGGGGGCGCCACGACCCGCGCAGGCGCGGACGCCGGCCCGCGCTCCAGCTCGGCGTCCGCGAAGGCTCGGCGCCGACGCACGCGCTCGTTCCACGCGGGGTCGTTGCTGATGAGCTTCATGTTATCTGTAGAAATTAAGGGTCGCTATGAGTTTTAGCTAACATAGGAAAAAATATTCTTCAGCCGCGAGCCGGAGAGCTCGTGGCCTAGGGGTTCAGCACCCCAACTCAGATCGTGTGGTCCCGAGTTCAAATCTGGCTGGAACCAAAATGTTTGTGTTCATTGTTTAATATCAGACTAGCTCTCCGGTGATGGAAAACCCCGATGAAAAACCAAATCAACTCTGTTAAGTTATTAAAAATATGCGTTTATTTATTATTTGTTTTGATTAGTATGCTTTGAAACAGTATGCATTATAATTATTTTGCCCTTCGAGTTTATGCGTTTTAATAATTATTCTAAACAATTTTAGCCTACACTATATAAGGATATCTGAAAATATGCCACACAATATTATGGCTCGTGTCGATTAGGAAATCAGAAAAATGGAACATGATATAATGACAATTATTCGTAAGAGATTCTTACGTACTTTAAGTTTAAAATTCCCACTCCGTTGTTTTGATATCACCCTGTGTCGGTTCATCTTGAAAGACAAGTGTAAGTTTAGAAGTCGCGGAGACAACTGATATTTTTTAAGGATGCCTTTAAAGCTTTAAGATATTCTTGTAGAACTGTAAACATGCCTTCAGCTCATAAAACTAGCTTATTGGTTTGGGTGTTCACTACGAAGTCCTAATTTGTTTACCTAGACAACTCTCATAAAGCCTAACTAAAGGTTTAAAGTGGGTTTAGTAAATTACTTACAAGCGATTTCAACATTCCATAACTTTATGGTTACATCAAAGTTTAAAATTAAAACTTTAGGTCTCACTTGAGCATAATGGTAGCCTTTTCGGAACTTAATCAGGAGTCTATGAAAACTATAAGACCCTAGGAATATTATGCTCTTGAAACACAAGTCAACATAACGTCAATTTGAACTCTTGTCAGCGACTCCGAGGTTGTAAAAATAAACAATTTGTTTTAATACTTACTAATCATTCTCAAGTACTTAATATGATCAGATAGCAAAGCCTTAAACTTTTTAGGACCAATATAAAACCAAAAGGCATTTTTTACAACCTAGGCCCGAATGAAATGTTACTTGGGGATAGTGTGAAATGGCTGTTGTATTGTCTTTTTAAAATATTTTAAGTGTTCCCGTCCCGGTTTGCAGTGACCTTACAAGGTTCATGTTCTGAACTTAATTTAAATATAAGACTGAATGAATAATTTGAAGTTTGAATTTGAAGCACCTGACTCCATCCTCAACACTATATTTTGCCCATGCACAACTGGGTGTGGGGCGCGATGCGGCTGCCGGAAAGCAGGCATCGCCTGCTCCAGTGTCTGCGGTGTATGCTCTGGCTCATGCACTAACGGAGCCCCCATCGAAGACACCATTGACGATGATGTTGATGATGATATTTAGATTAAGGCGAAAGTTGAAATTGTTTTAATACATGATTTGAGTGCATACATAAAGAAATGAAGTTTATTTTATTATTGTCCACTTTCATTCCTTCATATCTCACTAAATATTGATCCCAGAGGAAAAGTGAATATAACGTTTTTGTAGTAAATTATTTGAGTAAAATATTTTTGTCATGAGCCACCGTTTAAGAGTTGTTTAAGAAAAACTTTAAAAAATTACCTTTACACCCCCCTTTACCCGTTAGCTCTACCCCCAGCCATCAGTACTTTGAGTATGTTACTTCAGACATCATTCCCTATATTTGTGCCAAAATTCGCCTTTACACAAATTTTTCCCCTATTTTTCCCTCGTTGAGGGGGCTAGCAGCCGCATAGCACCCTACACCCCAAATGTCTGAGATTTTTTGGGTCTATTCTGGTTTAGCGGTGAACAGGTTAGCAATTCCCACTTTACTTTTTCCGTAGATCGCAGAGGTGGTTGTGGAGTCGCATCCGAAGAAGCTGCGGGGGAGGAGAATTGTCTTGGCAAATGGAAGCTGTTGAAGTTGTCGCACTGAAAACCACCATTCCACGACCTGGTTTCTTAAAGAACACGTTGATATCTGGTGGAGACAATTCCTTAAGGAGGACTATCAAGTCGACATCTTCTCCAACTTTTCTGCTTCAATATGTCGTTAAATCTTGATCCCAGCTAAAAACTGTTCAGAACGTTTTTTCTTGGAAATTTTATGTAGATTACTTGAGTAAAATTTTTTTTTTTGTTAAGAGCCCCCGTTTACGAGTTGTATAAAAACGTACCTTTATACCCCCACCCGTAAGCTCCACACCCATCCATCAGGACTTTGAGTATATTGCTCCACACTATTCTCTACATTTGTGCCAAATTTCGCCTTTACACGATTTATTTCCACTAGTTGGCAGTTTTTCGTCTGCGTTGCTTGGGCTATTAATGCATAAAAAGTGTCTTACACACTCCCCTATTTATTTCTTGTGCAGTTTTGGCACCCGCGGGCTATCATCCACCGAGCGGAAGACATGTTTACAGTCAACAGCTAACGTAACCCGACACCTCACAAAGAGCCGCCTCCGCGTTCTCTTGTAAAACAATCTTTACACTTTTTTAGAGCTCATAAAAATAGTTGAAAGAAATTATTTTAGGTTTTTTTGATAGACAGTGAAATGTTGCCGAGTGTTAGATGACAGCTTTTGTTCTGTAATGAACCGGGGACATTTTCAAGACCGTCTCAAATTTTTTATTGCGTCTGCGGTGCTCTATTTTAGATTGTTCTAAAGACTTTGAACAGTTTTAACATCTTGTGCCATCCGATACTTGTCTGTGTAGTTAATTGTTATTATTTGATAAACTTGTCTGCTTGGAATTCAAAGTGCCTACTGTACGGCCTAAGAAACAAAACATCTTTATTTAAATCATTTCAAAAAACACTTTTGTAACGTCAATTCACAAACTTAAAAAAAACAGTAATAGACTTGAATTTAATAAATAATACAAATAGGTATGTAATACGTTGGTTTGCCTATTTATTATAGTGACTTTAGATAATATTACTTAATCATCACTTTTCACATTTAAAAGTATACATGATACATGACTACAAAACAAATCCTTGAAATTCGATTTGGTTTCCTGAAGTTACAAGAGAGTTCAAAATTGAACTAAAATCCACTCAAGAGTAGTGTCTTGTAATTCGCCTTACCCAACTGCTATACAAAACACAAGCATGTCCCTTTCAAAATATACAATTTTAACTCATTCCCAACGGCCCAAGACAAATGTTTACTCAGCTAATTCGCATTGTGCGTTTCACGGAGAAACGAAACACTCGACAGTGTCGGCTCGCTTACTACAACAACACGGCCGGAGTGCATCGAGCGGCCGAGACCGACACCCGGGGTTTCGGTTTCGTCACCTTTAGTTCCGCCTCACTCAAACTACTTAGTTCGGGTGCTAATTGACTAACATACCTGACATATGAAAGAAAGAAACTAGTATTTAAAACTGCAGCACAATGAAAAAAGTTGATTTGGTAATGTATATGGTCTAAATTAAATAAATAGTTAGGGTAGGTAATTTTTCGGCACATAACAGGATTAAGAAGAAACAGGAGATGCAAATTAGATTCAGTCCTGGTGCAAGTGGCCTTAGAAGCTACTAACACAGTATTTAATAGGCTGTGGTACAGTCAACAGCAAAAGTAAATGATGATTGAACACTTTCAATTAGTTTTTATGAATGAAAAATACGTAAAAAAATGATCACAAGCAGCTTAATATCCATTGAAATTAATGAAATGTCTCATTTTTAGCTTTATAGTTTTTGTAAAATCATCAATTTTGGCACGTTAAATTATCACTTACTTCCGCTGTGATTGTACGAAAGAAGACAGGTCGAACTTCGCAAAACCACTGCAAAATGGATCTCATGTCAGGAGCATAGGGTGCCCATGTAAAGAAAGCTTGCTGTGATCTCGTGTACCAGCACTACCAGCCAAAGCGCAACAATAAACGGACTACTTCAATTTGACTCCACTAGTCACTAATGTGATGTACTTAATAACAGTAATAATAACTAATGTAAAATAATAGTCCTCATCAGGTAAATTATACTTTTTACCCTAATAAAATATTCTAAAAACAATGTTTTATAAGTGTAAAGACAAGTGGCGACAAATGTTGGCTACTGAATTCTTGGGATTTTTTTGTTTTTGTTAGCTCTAATTTTACGGCGCGAGTGAGACATCGTTTATTTAGATAGGCTAATGTTCACCTGCTCCCGAAAAATAACATTTGCAACCGATTTTTGTTCCCTATTGTCTGTTTTGTGGAATTAATCCACAAACGGTTAATCATTATAACAGTTTTGTAATTCGTTGCAATTATTTACCACAAGGAGACAAAAATCTTATAAATAATGGCATACCTATACCTACTCAGTCAGTAGGTACTTAAGTGATGTAGAAACTATCTAAGTAAAAATTAAAATTTAACTTCTATTTCAATGTGACCATACAAATCAGGCGAACGGTCAGTATTTTTTGTATAAAAACCTTAAAATAAAAATCAATTAAAAGAATAACATTTCCACTGGCACACTTACTAATCAGAATCACACTTACTGAGTATGCCATGTCGTTTTTGAAAGTATTTTATAATCACCAGGTATATGCCTTGGAAGAACGTGGAACGCCCACTTAAGTTATTCGTTTTAAACATTTTTAAATGATTTTCTTGGCACTGGCCTGTCAGCGTAATGGTATGGTAGTTAGTGATCCTGCCTCTAGCGGGAAAGTCGTGGGTTCACACACTTGACAAACATTGATGTGAAGAACGACGGTTCTTCTCTGTCTGTACATAATATTTAGGTATTTTTATCCAGTCCCTGACACCCATCACACCACAAGATCATTGTAAGTACAGTCACCATCAGTTATATTGTAGCAGACAGGGTGACCAAATACTTCTGAACAATTTAAAATGTCAATAAGTTCTTAACACTACAAATTACTAATAATATCTGAACATTAATAACATCATTATTATCTGAGCAGCAGTTAGTTAATGATTTCCATACGCACAAATAACCAAATATATTATCTGAACACCTAAAAACGTCAAGTGTATCTACGCAGACCAACACTTAGCATATTGTAAATATGAAACACTAGCTGTTCGCACGCGGCTTCGCCTACGTGCACTCTACGATTTTGGCTGTTCTGTTTTCTCCCGTTAAAATATATAGCATAAGTTACGTGTTTATAATAAAGTTTTATGCTAAAATAATTTTGGAAATTGGTCCGTAGTTTTTGATTATTTTATTACTTACTAGGTGTCGGTCATCGGCTTCACTCGTGTAGACTATTTATTTCGTTAAAATATAGCCTAATATTTAGGCCACTCGCTACGCCACTTGCTGAAAAAGTTTTTACAGGGTCGGCAACGCGCCAGTGACGCTGCTAGTGCTGCCCGCGTCCATTCATACGCTGCGCGGTAACGGCCGCTTACTATCAGGCGGCCAGCATGCTTGTTTGTGACCGACTTAGTACCTTAGAATAATTACACCTAGAAGGATAGTTCCATACAAAAAGTCGCGCCATTTGTAATGCCAAAATCAACTGTCAAAATAACAATTCGTTACACATGTTATCACAGTATTCAGTACCTATTTAGGATGTCTGAATCCTACTCGTGCTTCTATGTTATTTTGTTGCAACCATTTACTGCACAAGTAAACATTTTCAAGAAGCTCTTACCTCGAGAAATTAACATCTGTAAGTTCAGATCCAGACGTGACGTCTTGATATTGGTGGCATCAAAATATCAAGACGTCGGGTGCCCCGACTCACCTTTTATGCGTAATTATTCTAAGCTTAGTACCAAAAAAAACACTTTCGAAACAGAGTCTGTGCGGTCGCTTCAGTTAATATTGCGTTGACCATTCGGTCGGTGGACAGAAGCGACCCGACTTCCTTCGCTCTGATACTATTTCCCCAAGGGACGAGTTGAAGCATGGCATACCGTAGCCAGGCGGATGCAGCGAGTAACTCCTGGCCATCTGCACGCAGCGCAGCCGCGCGCGGTACGCTCGTTTGCGCGCCGCGAGCGCAGCGGCTTCGCTGTCTCCTGGCTCTGCGCCGCTTGCGCCTTGCTGTCGTCTAAGCGCCACCTGTTAAAATATTAACACGTTATTTAGACATTTCACAAACAAGTGTAGCACTTGCATTGTGTCTAGGTATGTACTCGTAGCATCGAAGATTACCTACCTGAAAAATCAGTAATGCCATGCAATCTACAAGACTTATAAGTAGTGGAGCCGTAAATTATGTCTTTTCACGTTAAGCTGAAATGATACCCGGTGATTAATAAAAGAAAATTAGTCGGCATAGTATTTAGGTCATATTGAAACTATCTGAAATCTGAATGATAAAATCGATTGACTACTTACATTACTTGAATATTTAAGTAAATGTAGTCAATCGATTTTTCAGTTTAGCTTAACGTGAAAAGACATAATAAGTACCTTTACTGCTTCACTATTTATTGAAACAAAGATAAACTTAAGTAGGTATGCTTTCAGCAATAAGACCGCGTAAATTGTACATCAAATTTATATTATATGTAGATAATTCTCACTTATTGTTTCCCTTGCGGTTTTTTTTGCAATAAATACCTAGTTTCTTTCTCCTTATGTAGGCTTTACGCTTTTTGGAAACATCAGGCAGGCATAGAGACATGTTTAGCACCCTTACTACTCCAGACTTCTTATTGTCGGATGATTTATGAAAGACATGCAATCGTACGGAAGAAGTAAAGAAAGGGGAAGTGCAAGTTTGATCCACGCAAAACTTACCTGGGCAGCCATAACTCTCTGTCTCTCCAGCACCAGCAGGCAGCCAGGACAGCGGCAGTCGCGCCACCGGCACAGCCGCTTGTGCCCCTTCAGGCAGGATATCACGCCGTGGTTGCGGCACCGCGCGCATTTCGGCGTCCGCAACGCTTTCCTACCACCACCGCCAACGCCGCGGTTACCACTATCTGCGTCCACACTTTGCATCGTGTCACACTATCTCTCAAATCTACATTAACACAACTCCTCGCGACTAAACGAAATGCCAGTGATTAGTTAATAGTCCGAGACAAATCATGTTCCACATGTTCACGCTAAAATATCGTTTCACAGATTGACGGCTGCAGAGAGGGTTTCAAATTTAAAACATCAGCGACTCTGAAAGCCCCGCCCAGCTGTCTTTCCATTGGCTGTGAACCACGGAGGGCGGACTCGAAAACATAATCTTGTTGGCGGCATCGTCACAGAAGTTTTATTTTTCCTAAGGAAAATGATACATTGATTGCATGGCTGGTGTGTTGTTTGTAGAGGTTTGTCGTACACTAGGTAGATCAGATTATATTTTGGACGGTCTGGCTACTGTAAGAAAAACTCCGGTAACAAAGTATGTAGGTGATAATCACTGTTCATGCTAATTAGGCTGAAGATGTCGAAAATTCGGATACTTCATTAGGGTATACCTAGTAGGTACACAATGCTACTTAAGTGTGGGCAGAGCATACCAAAAAAACAGCATAGGTTAGATCTTAGAATAACTCTCGGTAAGTACATGAACTCTTCAGAAACGAGGCGATTTGATCTTCTGGTAGTGTACGAGTAGGATACTACGTGCCTATGCATAGAATTGGTTTAAAAACAGGTAAAATTATAATGTGAACGAAGCGTCATTTTAGGGCTGGTAGGTGCTGTACCAATTCAATCGATGTTTCGTTTGGTTAGGTATTTATATAACTATGGAGATAAGTTACAACACCTTGTCACAAATGAACAAAAGTGAGAAATATTCCCGTCAACATGAAAGCGATATCCAATCTCGGTGGCCAATTGCCAATTAATTCTCCGATTTCAGTCGCCGCTGTCCACTCCGTCTTTACTAGATCCGTTACTATTCTCAATATTTGTTATGGTTTCAAATTATACTTATTAATTTATTACTTTTTATACATGATGTAGTGTTTAAGTAAGTAGGTAGGTTAACAATTTACTCGAAAAAGTAATGGGACAGTCAACAGCAAAAGTAAATGATAACAAGTTATCGTTACATAGGTATTACATAATATACCAACGCGACTATATCTTAAATAATTAGCATTGCAGCACATATTTAATTTGCCAATTTTTTTTTAGTGAAACCAATACAACGAGCTGCCTAGACCACGTAACACAAAGGCGTTGTGTGTAGGGATATCCTGCAGCTCAATCTCAAAGGCCATTTATCTGAACTGCGTTGGAATGGTCTGTAACTAAACGACTTGTATGCGGCGCTCAGTTGAATTAAACCAAGCCCTAATAATCTGGTATTTATATAAGATGAATGCAAATATTGTTTTAATTCTTTGTTGAGTACAGACCTCTTAAATATTGAGTCTCGTTGTATTACCTAAGTAGGTAGATACTGGTCGTCGAAAGGTTCTCTCTCACATTCTTTTCTTTCTGCTTTTTTTCCGAATGCTTGTCTAAGAATTTAACCCACCAGATCTCACACTAAAGCCCTAACATGGCTTTCCACCCTCACGTTGTGGATATTCCAGCTATAAATCCGCACGAAAGATTCCGCAGACTCTTTTATAATGTGCCGCAAACACAGTGAAACTCGCTGCCCGCACTTGTTTCGCAGAAAAATACAACCTGGGTTTCTTTAAGATAAAAGTGGATAGGCATTTACTGTTTACATTGCATTCGAAGATAGTAAAGAAATCGCAATGTTTACCTGCCAGGCAGGTCAGTATATAATTATAATTAATTATATGAACAAGGCTTATTGAGAGCTTTGCCTGCAGGCGGGTGCGTCCGGCAGAAAACACTCCGCGGTGTTAGGTTACACCCATCAGCGGCTCATGTCACGCGCGCTTTGATTCATTTTGCGCTTCAGTGCCCTCGATTGTGCAATATTCGCTGTTAACAAACCGAAGCTTTTAATGTGCGTAGACCTAATTACTTACACTTGTTTTAACTTTAGGCTGGCCAACCAGTGCTTTATTGAATGACCTGCTTGCAGTTACGTCGCAGATGGTTTTGATAGTTACCTGATTTTATAGCAACCGTTATAAGCACTCGGCCGATACATTAAACATGGTCCTTGCTTAGGCACGGGTTATTGCGGACATTTTAGGTTGTTGTAAGGCAACAGTGCAGGCGTTTGTAAACAATATAAACGACACCCATAATTTCAATTAATATTTTATTTAGTATACGAAAATTTAAAGTATTATAAAATTGATTTGAAGTCAAAAAAACTGGAAATTACTTATCCAACGGAATGAAAACCATTATCTTGTAAAAAAAGGGTATAAAATATCAAAATAAATATTTAAATCTAATCAAACATAATTTTGGCTCTTCATAAGCACGCTTCGCGGCTATCCTTAGACACTACAAGAGCATTTAGAGTTCTCTTCAAGTTGGCTATATCCTTGGGCATGATATTCTTACATACCACCACGTGCGAAACGTCGGGCGTCATGAGATCGCAGACCACACAATATTAGAACATGAATTTTAATTATAAAACTTTTACAGCAAGAAATCTCCTTCCGGTACTAGCATTTTGTGCATAAAGCAAGCCTCGAGCCATTCCTCAGACACCACTAGAGCGTTGAGCGTTTTCTTCAAGTTGGCTATATCTTCAGGCTTAGAAGTCTTAGAGACTACCACGTGCGAAAGGTTGGGAGACATCAGGTCGCAAAGTTCGGCGCCGAACAGTCGCGCCTGGATGGCGTGAATGCTGCTGTCGTAGGCCACGTGGATGTAACAAGGACGGAGGAATGAGAAAGGATTGCCGTCGGGAAATAGCTGTTGGTCGAGGTTCAGCATTTCTTGCCTTGTTAGGTAGATGCTCGGCTCCTGGGAAGGAGATGAGAGGGATCAAAGTTATAGCACCAAAATCCTCATCTATTGTAGATTTTTTTGACATTCCCGCATTAATTTGACAACGTCAGTTCATACAAAAACTTCAGATTTTCAGAATCAGATACAAAGAAATAGTAAACACAATAAACTTATACTGAAGGAAATTGTAACTAAAGTGTAATTAGTTGGATGATAAAAGGCGTTTTATTTCTAAAGATAGAGAAACTGAAAATATCTATTTCGGACATTGATAATCTTAAGCGAGAATCGAACCCGCGTCTTTCACAATCCGGGTAACTGCTCTAAACCACTGAGCTACCGAAACCTCAACAAAACGAATGAATCTTTCCAGTATTATGCTTACGTTGCAAGCCAACGTTATTACATCAATGTTTCAAGGCAAGTACCTGTAAGTATCTATTTTATTTCTTTCAGTATAGGTGCAGTAAGATTTTTTTTTATAAAAGCCAATTAATCTTCTGTGATGAAACATTATATTTTAGCCAAGTGCTTTCTTGCCGCTGTTTGAATTCGGTAATAATTTTAGGCAAAAAGTAGTAGTAGAGCCTATTGCTGAATAATTCATTCTACTTACCTTCTTATGAGTAAAAAATTAAAAACACTTACAAATCTATCCATCTTGTCGAAACACTTCCTCAAGGCCGCCTCATCGACCGCCTCCGTATAGCTATCCCCAAAGCAGTCGTAATCCCTACCCAGCGCAAGCCTAGTGGCTTTCTTAGTGGCGAGCATTTCCACTGGCGGCAGCAGGCAGGCGGCCTCGCTAGCCGGGAGCGCTCGCAGCCAGGCGGTGGTGGTGACGTCCACTTCCGAGGCGCGGATGAGCTCGCGCTCGCGGCGGCCTATGTGGCCGACTATTGCGCAATACGTGTCTGGGCCTGTTATGATGACATTACGTTATTTGTAAGTAATTTAAATTATGAGCAAAATATTATATGTACCTATACCTTAACTTTACTTTTTTACCTTTTGACGGCACGATTTGGTGTAGTGCGCTGTAGCGCGTTTGCTCGTTGTGACTGACGTAGTGTCCCACGACCTATTCTAAAATCGCTCGGGCCTGGGTGTGTATTTCTTGTCTGGTACCTCGTGACACCTACGAATTTTCATCCCTATTTCGAGACTATGACAAGTGGTGTGTCTGGCGCATATTTATATTTATACTTTGCCGTGGTCCAAAAGTAACGTTTACCTTGTGTTATGAAAACCATAAACAACAAAAGTACCTACCACAAATACCCAAATCCGAAAAACTGTTACATCAACAGATAAATGATTGTTGCGCTAGTGCGAGATTGAACCCGCGACGCGACCCTGTGTCTCAGGGGCTCGTAACCACTACGCTAAACGGGCCAACAAATATTCTAGCTTGCGTTCCTGCCTCATTATTTATTTTTTAAATGTCTACTGCTGTTACCAAACGAGTATGTCACTCGCACATTTCTGATATTGACAGTTTGCAATGGACGTACGTCTTTGTTTTCGGTTTGATATTGTTAAGGCCCATTCATATTGAATTCTTCTATAATTTACTGTACAGAAATTAAATGTTTATTTCAAGATATTTTTAACAAAATTTTCTGTTGGCGTTTTATAATATTTTCATAAATTAATTACATAATAATAAAACAATATTGTAATATGATATAATATACTCAGACTCAAACAAACATCTTCATTCAATTAGACTGTAAAAGTACTTAGTTATAGCCAAAACAAAAGAAAGTACAAAGTAAATAATAAACATGAATACTTTAATAATATATAAATAAATATAAATATGCGCCAGACAACACACCTCTTGTCATCGTCTCGTAGTAGGGATAAATATCCCTGAGTTACAAGGTAACAGACAAGAAATTAAGCCAGGGGCGTGTCCCAGCACACCCAGACCCAGGCCAATTTAGAAAAGATCATTTCCTGAATTGACCTGGCCGGGGATTGAACCGGGGAAACTACGGAATTAAAGGCAAGAAACCGAGCTACAACGCACTACGCCAATTGTGTCGTCACAAATATGATTTTAAATATACAAATTACAAGCTTATTGCGACTCTACCACCGCGTCGGAGTTGTTACTTACTGAGAAGACCCGGCCAGAAATTTAGCAGTTACTAGATTTGGTTTCACAAAGGATTATCAAGAGAATTACAAAAAAGGTAAAACACACTCAGTAAGTGACGTAGTTTGATTTTTTAATTGACTTTAGTTTTAGGGTTTTCATACAAAAAATATTTTTTTAATTTCACTTAAATAGTTTCTACATCACTTACAGAGTATGCCATTTCGTTTTTGTAACTCTTTGATAATCACCCGGTATATCATGCACCAGAACATAATATAAATACAATTATACAATTTTGTAAGTATACAAATCTTGTAATTTTATTAGCTTCCTCAGCTTTCTGCAGATACGTCAATAATAATATTTTCCACATGATTGTCGACTTCGCACATTTATGTTTCGATTTTGGTTATCACGAATGATTGACACTTAACGACCATTTTTGTCTATCCACTTGAGCAGCTTACGCTAGGTAATCGACGACTCAGCTGAATGTAGTATGTAACTACAGCGTTTGTGTGGAACGGACTTTATGTTGATTACGCGACATTTTCGGTAGGTACCTACTGATTTGCTAAAAAAAACAGACTATTGTTTACCTACAGTTTATCCAATTTAAGATGATAATTTTGACAGTTCACGCCTATGAAGTATTGCATTTTTTTTAGGTAGAGTGTACTACAGATAATACCGTACTTTATTGACGGGTACCGCCCACTTAGTGAAGTGCCTTGCAAACAAATAGCAATACAAAATATAAAATCGGTTGTAAAATAAAATTAATCTAACATTGATATCCCTTTTTGCAACAATAACGTATCTTTTCATGATCCTGTGCTCAGAATGTGCCGTGACTTTAATACATTGAGTGGCTCAGATAGTGCACCGGATCTGTTCAGCACTTCAATAATTAGCTTTAGAGATCGGTTATATAAATCATTGCCTGAAATTTGAAAAGTATATTATTAATACAGCACTAATTGTAATTCTATAAGTATACGTATATGATTATTTAGAAATATTTTTAGCAACACATATATATTTATTTACATACTAATACATATAAATATAAATATATGTTCATAGAAAATATTTTATATTTAGCTATTGATATTTATATTATATATTTATTGATATTTAGAACATTCCTTTAATATATTAATTCTCCGCTGAAAGTTGTTGACCTTGTCTTACTTATTGTTAAACTTGCTGTGTACACATCTTTGTGGAGTTATAGCGTAGGTATCATTGTGTAAGATTCGCTTTTTTTTTTGTTTGTCATGTTTTTGTTATAATTCTGTCTTGTGTACCTAATAAATAAATAAATAAATTTCAATTCAAGCTTAAGCAATTATCTATCATACGATTATTCTCAAAAAACATTGAATAAATAATAAAGATTTTGAACTTAAATATTATTCGATTGTGCGTTTGTGAACAAGAATTGATAATAAACTTAGGGATAGTTCTTCTAGTGATAATGACGATAATGATTGTGAAAGTGATTTAGGGTGTGCACCAAATTATAAGTACCTACCTAATAAATAACTTCAAATCCTAATACCTACCTTTTTTGTATATTTCTATTTATTTAATTACCTCTTTAATGCACTATAAAATATTCGAATAACATTTTCTTTGTTTATCTATACGGTTCCAAGTTCTATGAAATAATAAATCGATGATCGAATGGATTCACTAACGATTATAAACTACTTACACCATAGCTATTGAAAGCTGTCAAAATTATCATCCTAAATTGGACAAATTAAAGTCCGGTAAAATTGTCAAAGCCATCTGTGGTTTAAAAAAAATCTAACTTCTTACGTCATACTATTAATATAAATGCAAAAGTTTGTGAGGATGTATCCATGTTTGTTACTCTTTCACGCATAAACTACTGAACGGATTTGGATGAAACTTTACAGTAATACAGCCTAGACATCAGAATAACACATGGGCTACAATTTATATAGATTTTATGTAATTTGGCCATAATATATAACGAAACGCGGGCGAAACCACGAGCGGAAAGTCAGTAGGTATACAGGGTGTCCCGGGTAACCTGTACCTGTACCAGCGAAGGTCTGGGGACCCCAAAACCTATGAATTGGAGACCCAATGTATGTTCCGCAATTTTTGGTAGTTTTCGAGTTATGTTTTTTTTACGAATTTTCTAAAATTTCTGGGTTGTGTCACGTTTTTGTTACTGTGGCGCAAATAGTTGAGGTACATGCTTAATTTTTTTTGCATTGTTAGCTGAGTACTAGGTCTACTTTATTCAGAAACATTTACATTAATAGCACCGAATACTTACTAATTCAGAAAAAAATATGAAATACGGTTTTTTCTACATGTCATTTAAAAAAAAAGTTACATGAACTTTTTTTTCCAAACCTTTTTCAAAAACTTTACTATTTTATCAACTATTCATCACATAAATTTCAATGAGATACTTAGAGGGCATCATAGTTGAATACTCATTCAAAATGTCTGAATAGTCAAATTTAAGATCTCATGGTAGCAAATAAAACCTAATTAAAAGTAAACCAGATGCATTTTTCAAAAATATATCAATAAAAGTTTTTAAAATAGAGATTGTCTTATATTATAGCGAAAATTTTGATAGCGTCAAAAAAATGTTTCTATAGGCCATATATTGGGATTGGCATACATACTTGAACCATTGCAGTATGGTTCATGTGGTGGCAAACTGACCTGTCATCTATTATTATGTGTACTGTTTGCTAATGTCATTATGTACTTTGTAAGATTTTATTATGTTTACTAACACTAGGCTAAGTCTCATCTGTAACTAATAAATTGATCCATGCAGGTCGGAATAAACAAATTTTAATTTCATTTCATTTCATTTAAAAGCGTTTATGTGGATGATTTTTTTAAACAAAATCATTTTTTTTTACATAAGTAGGATTGGTTTTAAACAAGAAAGTCACCATTCTAAAAACTTTTTGTGATGTATTTGTACAGAAAAATGCATCAGGCTTACTTTTAATCAAGTTTTATTTGCTACCATAAGATCGTGAAATGTATACTCCTGACACTTTGAATGAAAAACTAAGTATGATGCGCTTGAAGTATCTCATTGAAATTTATTTGATAAATAGTTGATAAAATAGTAATGTTTTTGAAAAAGGTTTTTAAGAAAAAGTTTAGGTAACTTTTTTTTAAATGGCGTTCAAAACATATGGAAAAAATTGTAATTCCCACTTTTTTAATTTCATATTTTTTCTTAATTAGTATCCAGTGCTTTTAATGTGAATGCTTCTGAATGATGAAAACGATTAAGCATTTACCTTAACTATTTGCGCCACAGTAACCAAAAAACTGACACAAACCAGAAATTTTAGAAAACTCAAAATAAAAATCATAACTCAAAAACGACCAAAAATCGCGGAACAAACATTGGGTCCAATCAATAGGTTTTGGGGTCCCCAGACACACCCTCGCTGGTACAGGTCACCCAGTATTATACAGGGTGTCCACCCTGTATAATACTAAATGTTCCAATTAGTTTTTAGACATTTGACAGGAAGTGACGTACCGCCACAAAAATTCTAAACGCCCCGGGCTCGTGAGAGCCTCTCAAGTGCCCCAACCCGTAGTTTAATGTTTCAAATTTAAAGATAAGGCCTCAACTGGATTTTACGAAATATGTATAAGGTTTTATCGTTAGACAGCAAAGTTGCCGATGGTCACACGACGTCAATTGGGAATGGATTAAAGCCTAAAATTTTACTTGTAAAAACTCACCAACATTCGATACAAAAGTCCCACTGTGCGACTCCACGATCCTTCTCAGCTCTGGTTTCTTGCAGTCCTCATCTTCGGACAAGATGCATATCTTCCTGCCGAGCAGCGCCTTGGAAATCACCTCGACTTCCGAAGCCGTCGTCACGAACTGATCGGCCACTTTGGTCACCTTCGCCGGACGCTTCTTGCGAATTTTGTCGCTGATACCACCCATCAAATCTTTGTTTATTTGTGTTGAACTGAGCTTCACTACTGGATCTCTGTTCTGTTTGAGTTCAAAATAATATCCTATGATAAGATCGTCATGAATACTTGGAAGTAGTAGCGTACTTAGATAAGTGATGGAATAGAGAATATCACTAACTAATAAAATTGCGCCCAAATGGCTGGAATGATTGTAATTATAACGTCTCTGGTATAATGAAACCATTCGCATTAAGCTCGCAAGTACTGAATAGCTGTATACCATTGTATGATTCATTGACTAAAGATGACATTATTATCTTATCAGTAGGCAGCAATGATAAAAACCCATATTCAATTATATCTAATAGAGGCTGGTCCAAAAGGTGACGTCCAAAATTTTTTTTTGGGTAGCTGACATCTGGGGGTACTCGAAAATACCCCATGTATGTTCCGCGATTTTTTGTAGTTTAGGAGATATGATTTTTTTTTCATAATTCCGTAATTTTCGACTGAATACTTAATAATATTTTTTTTTTTGCGAATTCTGACTTTTTAAAACTTGTTTTTATTTTCTGATAGTCCCCATGAATTGTGCTTTCTCAGGTAAAATAACTAGGCTTCCTACTCTTCACAAACATTATGAAAATTTAGATCGAAAAAAAATAATTTGGGTTAGAGTGTCAGGATTAAATTCTAAACTGATAATTTTAAAAAATAGAAAAGTTCCATGACTTCTAAGTAACTTTAAAAACTTTCTGGGACCCTAAGCTATAATTGTTATACAAAAAAAGTGGTGCTTAATCAGCCTAATTTAGCTGTAATCTGTCTTTAAATGAAAAAGGGTGAAAATGTCCTAAATTACTTAATTATTTAAACGCCACCTTTTCTTCATTTCTAAGGTTAAATTAGGTTTGCTATGTACTTTTAAAATAATTACCATTCAATGAAATGAATACACACATGACAAAATGTAATGTTCAATGTAGGTATTTTTTAGCAACAGCACAAAACTAACAAGTTTTTTAGCCTTTTACAGGTAATAAATAATAATAATAGTTCTCGGTTTCTCAGGTAGACGCTCGGGTCATACCGAAGACCCGTTGATGGGTCACACAAAATACCACTGGCCGAACAAAGGAATAGGGAAGGAGGTAGCGATAGTGCGTCGTCTGTAGCGCGGCCTCTCGCTCTCTCCTCGGTCATCTTGCTCTATCCGCGCCCGTCGGACGCGTCACACATACGTCCCCTCAGTTGTTCACAGCTTTCACTCGTGTTACCATTATTTTTCCCACGTTTGTTTTTGATATTCACTACAACCAACTCTCGCTTGCTACCTGGACTCCGATTCGCCCTGTGACTGACCTGTGCTTGTGTTTCGGACTTTGATTATCTAGTTATTTGAATGTTTGTGCTGCAACATGAGCTATTCTTTGAGCGAATACGCAGAGATGCATTATTACTATGGTGTTGCCCAGGGAAATGGTCACTTAGCGGCAAGGCTTTTTAGGGAGCAACTTGAACGATTAGGAGAAGAACGAGAGCATTACCCGGATCACCGAGTGTTCATAAATACACATAATACACTGATGGCCGGCAGAGTTCCTGGACGTACCGGCCGAGTTCCTGGACGTAGTTCACACCAAGGAGTACCCAGAATGGATCCAGATCTCAGAGATGAAGTCGTGCAACAAGTGCAAGACGACCCCTCTATTAGTACCAGGGCTATAACAAGAAGAACCGGCATACCACGAACCTCAGTTATTGGGATACTGAAGTCAGGTGAGTTAATTTTATCTTGTCTTTAAACTCTTAATTACACCAACGTGTAACTGTAGCAGAATCATAGTGTAACTGTAGCATTCATTCATTTGAATAACTTGCAATTAACGCTGTACTGAAACGTCACTCATGATGCTGTCCCCAATAGTACGGTTAACGACCGATTTGTATTGTGAAGGAGAAAACCCACTATTTCGTAAAACTGAAAATTAATGTATCCATAATTGTAGCATTACAATTCTTTTTTCAGAGGGTTACCACGCATTCCACATTCAACGGGTGCAACAGTTACAACCTACGGACTATCAAAGGCGAGTGACATTCTGCCGTACAATGTTAGAAAAAACGGAGCGGGATCCCGATTTCTTCAATAAAATCCTCTGGACAGATGAGTCACGATTCGAAAGAACCGGAGTATTTAATATTTACAATTACCACAGCTTGGCCATTGAAAATCCACGCATCGCAAAATCTTCCAACTTCCAGACACGATTTAGTGTCAATTTGTGGTCGGGGATTGTGAACGGGATGCTAATAGGCCCTTTTGAATTGCCATCAAGGCTAAACGGAGCCCAATATTTAGAATTCTTAGAAAATAATTAGGACGATTTGTTGGATGATGTGGACCTACTAACTAGAAGAAGACTGATTTTTCAAAATGATGGTGCTCCTTGCCACTACGCAAGAACGGTAAGGGAGCACCTCAATCAACGTTTCCCCAGAAGGTGGATTGGTCGAGGCGGGCCAATTTCTTGGCCTGCGCGTTCGCCAGACCTAAACCCAATAGATTTTTTTTTTCGGGCCACCAACGTTTCGACCTACCGCCCGATGTGCGTGCACTATTGACGGAGAAGAACGCAGCCACTCGTGCTTACGACTCATGTCCCACCGAAGCAAACCGCGCTCGCTTGCGATCTTTACAGAGGGACGTAAAGCATCGTATAAACGAACTTCGGAGCGCTCGTTGGGACGACATGCTAGAAAACTTAGAGCCTTCCCACCAAGCATTTTGGCAACTAGCGCGGACGCTCAAGTCCGACACGGTTACCCCGATGCCTCCTCTTAATCGTCCAAACCTGCCTCTGGCCTTCGATGACGACGAAAAGTCTGAATGCCTAGCAGAAAGCTTAGAAGCTCAATGCTCCCCCAGTACTCTTCCAGTAGATCAAAGTCACCTCACAGAAGTCGACTTCTATGTCGCAACTAAGGCCAGTTCTCCTCCTTCAAACACCCCCCCCTCGATAGGGTCACGGTCGAGGAAGTACAAACCATAATCAAGGACCTCCCGAAAACTTAGACGGGATATCAAATAAAGTGCTCAAGCACTTCCCTAGCCACCTTCTAGTCTTGCTCACTGCAATATTCGATGCAGTCTTAAGTAATCACATCTTTCCACAAGCCTGGAAAGAAGCAATAGTCATCGGCATTGCTAAGCCTGGCAAACCCCGCTCAGAACCATCCAGCTATCGCCCAATTAGTCTTCTCAACTCCATCGGGAAGATCTATGAGCGACTCATCCTTAGCCGACTAAAGGATTTTGTAGAGTCCAAGAGCCTTATTCCCCATGAGCAGTTTGGCTTCAGAGTCAGACACTCTTGTGTCCAGCAAGTGCATCGCATAGTCGAGCACGTGCACACCGGGTTTGCTAGGACTAGACCCCACAAAACAGGCGCTCTCTTCTTCGATGTGGCAAAAGCCTTCGATAAGGTTTGGCACAATGGCTTGCTTTACAAGCTATACAAACTAGGAGTACCCGATCGTCTTGTGCTCATCATTCGAGACTTTCTCTCCGATCGAAGCTTCCGCTACAGAGTGGACGGAACCCTGTCCCGCCCGCACACCATCAAAGCCGGAGTCCCTCAAGGCTCCGTGCTCTCCCCTCACCTGTTTACGCTATACACCAGCGATCTCCCCGTCCTTCTGCCAAAGCCGTTAACGGTCAGGATAGCCCTATTTGCCGACGATACAGCACTATTCTGTACGTCCCGCGCTATAGACTCTATCACTAAGTCTCTCTAGTACGCTGCCAACACCATCGGAGCGTGGTTTAGGAAAAGGAGAATAGAAGTTAACCCTGACGCAAGCGCTGCCATCCTCTTCCAGAGGGGTAAACGCTCCCGCAACCATCACTATGTTCGGACAATCTATCCCTTGGGAAAAGAAAGTCCGTTACCTAGGCGTTCACCTTGATTGTGGTTTGACCTTTCGAGCCCACATCAAAATAGTAAGAGATCGCGCCGCCTTTGTGTTAGGCCGTCTCCACTATCTCATTAACAAGCGTAGTAAGTTGACCCTTAGAAATAACGTGAGACTCTACACGTCTTGCATCTGCCCCATTATGACCTACGCTAGCCCCGTTTTTGCCCATGTCAACAAACAAGTAATCCATAGGTTACAGGCCCTGCAGAACAGGTTCATGCGAAAAGCTACGGGCGCCCCCTGGTTTTTACGCAATGAAAATCTCCACATTGACTTAGGTCTGCCGACCATCTCGCAGCACTTAGAGCAATTGTCCCAAACATTTTTCGACTCTACTCAGACCCATCCCAATCCCTTGGTAGTGGAGGCTGGTAACTACGCGCCCGACCCCAACACCATTCGTAAGGCGCGCCGCCCTAGGCACGCACTTACCGAACCGGACGATGTTATCACGCTAGCCATTGCCACCGCCAGACAACTCGCGCAGAACCAACACTCCACCAGACCGATCTATCGTCCACGCCGGCGTGGTCGCGCGCCGCGACCCTAGTCATATTTAGATTCGCGTAACCGGCACGTGCCGGGTCGTTTCTCTCCTCAAACCTACGTCCGTTTGTCATCTCCCAGTAACGCCCTAAGCCGAGGTTCGTGTCCCCCCTTGGGGCGCCCTTAGGCACGTTACTTAAATATAAGGCTTGAGAGCCTTCCGCTCACCCACTTGTCCGGTGAAATTGTGAAAGCCATCAGCGGCTAACAATGCATGTCATGTAGAAAAAAAAAAGATTTTTTCTCTGGGGATATTATATTACAAAGAAATTGTTTACGCACGCGAAGCTAATACCGAAACCGCGCTACGTGAAAAATTAAGGCAAGCGGAAACTACAGTAAGACAAAATACTAATGCATTTAGGAGACTCAAAGATAATTTTTTACGGCGTTGTAGACTGTGTATCGAAGTTAGAGGCAATTTATTATGAATTAAAATTTGTTACAACAGTTTTGGTTGTTTCATTTCTTATCATACTAGGGAACCTTTAAATGAGCAATAGGTGCTTTTACATTAATTAAGTAACTACGCGAACCTAATTTAAACTTAGAAATGAAGAAAAGGTGTTGTTAAAATAATTAAGTAATTTAGGACATTTTCACCCTTTTTCATTTAAAGACAGATTACAGCTAAAGTTGGCCTATTAAGCACCACTTTTTTTGTATTACAATTATAGCTTAGGGTCCCAGAAAGTTTTTAAAGTTACTTAGAAGTCATGGAACTTTTCTATTTTTTAAAATTTTAAGTTTTTAATTTAATCCTGACCCACTCTAACCCAAATTATTTATTTTTGATCCAAATTTTCATAATGTTTGTTAAGAGTAGGAAGCCTAGTTATTTTACCTGAGAAAGCACAATTCATGGGGACTATCAGAAAATAAAAACAAATTTTAAAAAGTCAGAATTCGCAAAGAAAAAATAATTATTAAGTAATTCAGTCGAAAATTACGAAATTATGAAAAAAAAATTAATATCTCCTAAACTACCAAAAATCGCGGAACATACATGGGATATTTTCGAGTACCACCAGATGTCAGCTACCCAAAAAAAATTTTTGGACGTCACCCTTTGGACCACCCTGTATATGTAATATGTTGTGTTGCATAACTAAATGTAAAGTATTTTTATTGAGCGTACAGCGAAATTGATATTTGAATGTAAATAGATTAAATTACGAAATTAATGCATTAACTGGAAATTACACAAACTGTACATTCATAAACACTGATTTACTTTTGGCTGATTATCCTTTAAGTATGTCTATTAAACAATTGATAAGCTTTAAAATAAACATTGAAATTGATTGTGAGAAATACAAAATAAATTATATTACAAATTTCAAATTGATAAAGGACAGTTTTTCAGTTCATTACAAAAATACTACATCCGGGAACCCCAATAATAATAATGAAAATCCATCACCACAGTGCAAAAAAGGAACAATACCGTACTACTTTAAAAAAAAAAGGTGCGACTACAGAGCTATTACGAACGGACGATTATCAAGTCACGGACTTTTTTCGTTCCTAAATGTTTAAATAAGTTCTATGTCCTTCACCAAAATATCCAAGGCCTACTCTCTAAAACAGAGACAATAGAGATCACTCTGTCCGAGCTTAATTTTCATCCTGATGTAATACGAGTATGTTTCTCAGAGACCTTTGTAAAGAATGGTGAAGAAAAAAATATAAATATTCGCGATTATGACCTGGCAACACATTATTCAAGGAATAAAAAAAGAGGAGGGACATGTATTATGATAAGAAGAGGCGTTCCTTATAAAAAAAAATATCATTTTTGATGATTTGTCTGCGAACTTCCACTTTGAGTGTTGCTCTATAACTATTCCTGTACATAATGTTATAATTGTGTGTGTCCTCTGCGGCTACAAAGCGGCGACACTTTGATCGCTCTCTCGATACTTTAGAGTGCTTGCTTAACATATATCTACAAAAATACAGCAAGCAAAAAATTATTATTGTAGGGGACCTTAATATAAATACTCTAAGGGACAATGGCTGTACAAGGCATTTCACAGATTTACTAAAACACTATAATATGAAACAGCACATAACGGAAGCTACTAGAAATTCATCTTGCCTAGACCATATTATTAGTAATATCAGAAGTGCTTCTGGATCGTTCTTGTCTCTTTGCTTGTCCGACCATAACACAGCGCAATTAATGTGTTATAATGTAAAATTGACAGCAGCTATACCGAAGGCTATATTGAATTATAAGAAATGTTACTCTCCGGAAAATATAGAAAAGTTCAAGGATTACTTGGGCAGTTTATCTTTTATTGACGTTTATAACGAGACTGACGCAAATATAGCTTTTAATCGTTTTTATGATTGGTTCTGTTTACTATACGAACTTTGCTTTCCTACTATTAAGACAAAATACAATACAAAACCACACTTGTTATGGATATCTAAGGGTTTAAAAATGAGTTGTCCAACGAATAGGAATTTACGACATAAATATTATACTAGAAAAAACCGAGATGATAAACACAAATATCGCAAATACTCTAGCTAGATTATTAAAAAAAAGCATATTTTAAGCAAAAATAAATACTAACACTAAATTCGTACTAAAAAAGCAAGAATATTTGCAGGGCAGCATGGGGAGTAATACAAAGCGAGGCATGTGGCACCTTAGACATAAATAACCACACTGACGAAATTCAACTTAATGGACATATTGTAACTGACCCTAATAAAATTGCTAATATGTTTAATGATTTCTTTATTAATTTGACATATAACATGAATCAACAAACTAACATTAATTACAAAAATAATAATATTTCATTAAATAATTCAATTTATCTTACGCCTATTGACAAAGAATATGTGCAAAAAGTAATTATGACACTAAATAATACCAACTCTGAGGGATACGATAATGTGTGCACTAAAGTCATAAAAGCATGCAAAGAACAGTTAGGCACGGTACTAGCATTTTTAATAAATCTGTCGATGGAAACTGGTATTTTTTATGATCGTCTAAAACGGGCAGTCGTAAAACCGTTGCACAAAAAAAAGGTGAAAAAACTGATTTAAACAATTACCGCCCAATTACACTTATACCTGTTGTGTCAAAAGTGTATGAAAAGGTAATGCACAATAAGCTTGTGTCATTTTTCGAGGAATATAACGTATTAAATAAAAATCAATATGGATTCCAAAAGGGTAAATCAACAGCGCTAGCAGCTTTTGACTTAGTTAACAATACACTACAAAGTATAAATAATGGTAACTACGCTACCGTCCTTTTCTTTGATATGTCAAAGGCATTTGACTTTGTTTCACATACCCACCTCAAGTTCAAATTGGAGAATAGTGGTATCAGAGGTAAAGCCTTAAGCTGGATCATGACATACCTACGTGACAGAATGCAGTCGGTGGAAATCACTCAAGTCAGTAATAAAAATTGTATACAAGTTCACAAATCTGAATTTAAAGCCAATGAATTTGGAGTTGAAAAGGGAGCATTCTGGGACCACTGCTATCTCTAGTTTATTCTAATGATCTCCCGTTCTGCATTGAACATAAAAGTATACTGTTTGCTGATGACATATTAGTAATAGTGTCAACGAATAAAGATAAGGATATAATTGAACACGAGCATGACGTAAATGCAACACTTAATACAATTATTAATTGGCTTAATTCTAATAATTTAAAAACTAATATTGACAAGACATGCTACATTAATTTTGATAATTCCACAAACTTAAGTATAAATTATCAAGGACAAGTACTGAAAAATGAAAATTGTGTAGGATTTCTTGGCATAGAAATAGACAATAACTTGACTGGAAACAACATGTAGATGAAGTATGTAATAAAATTAATAGGTTTTCATTTGTTTTATATAAATTGACAAAAACAGCAACAAAGGATACAGCTTTCACAGCCTACTTTGGATATGTAGAATCAGTGCTGCGTTACGCACTAATCATTTGGGGAAACAGCACCGATATGCAAATGTCATTCCTCGCTCAGAAAAAATGTGTAAGGGCAGTCTGTGGAGTAGCACCTTATGTATCATGTAGGCCACTTTTTAAATCTTTGAACATCCTACCATTGCCCTCTCTATTATATTCGAAGTCGCCAAGTTTGTCAAATTAAACCCTAATCTTTTTAAAAAAGCTAGAGATTTATATCCCCGAAATACCAGAAATTGTAATAGACTGGTCCTTGAGTTCATCTCAAAAAGTACTCGTATTCAAAAAAAAATTTTTTGCACGTGTGTATTAATTTATAATAAGATTCCACAATATATAAAAGACATGTCCTTTAATCAATTTAAGAAGTCATTACGAGAGTGGCTTGTAGCGCATTTGTATTATTCTCTCAAAGACTTTTTAAATAACAAGGAGAATCAGCAATCTGTAGCTCATTAATGTGACCATGTTGACTCTCGGATGTGTGGTCGGAGTCAGTCAGAGATGCAGGAGATGAAATTAAAGTTTGAGTTCTGTGGCAAATGTTATGCTAACCATTTTATAATTGTGAAATGTATTTGCATGCTATTGTAATGGCTGGATAGGCGATCATACTATGTTATTACTGTTCCTTCTTCTGTAAACCCTGTTCAAGAGCAAATAAATTATTCTTATTCTTATTCATTGTAGGCGACGCGTTATACTCTGTGGTGAACGGGGGTGCGGGGTGGCTCCCGCGGGGCGGGTAACCCAAGCGTTTCCTCCGAAATTTTGTAACGGGCAGTTCGCTGACCGCCACCGCACGCGAAACCCGCGCTCCCGTGCCAAAATAATTGTAGCTATAAACTCTTGTGAATATTAATAAAAGTGTGCCAAACTACTCTGGATTTTACTGCCGAGACCCTGTCGTCTATAATCATGTTGAGTTGCCTGTCACACTGATTTTTTCAAGGTTAGGTATATCAGGAGGAAAAGCAAAAACTATTTATGTTGCTCTTAAGTCGTGGAATCTCTAGACGAATCTGAATGATTTTTATAGCTTTTTGGCAAATAGTTGGAAGTATTATTAGCTCTTTATCATTCAAATACAGGGCTACTTTTTAGACACCATCCAAATTTAAATATGAGGATCTATGGAGAAAATGGCACAATACGTAATTTTCGGTTTGACAACCTTCAGTAACAAAATGTTTTTATAACTACTCGAAAATATGAAAAAACACTAGTTTCGTTGATACTACGCGACCTGAGTGGCGGTGGGCTCGCAGTCTATCAACTTCCTATTAACTTCATGCCCGCGCTTTATTCAGAAGTTGAAATTTAATTTTGAATAATTACCCACGCCGCACGAATAATCTGTTCGGAAAAAATATAATAATGTAAAAGTTAGAAAGACCTACCCTTTTTTTTAAAAAAGCTGTCTTTGATTGATGCCTAATGTCTGAAAATGTTTTTGGATGGTGTTTATAAAGTAACCCTGTATTATGTTCGACAATGATAATGTACGAGTGATGCAAATACTGTATGTAATACGTTACCCCAACGAGACGGTTGAAGGCATCCAGCGTCATGATGTCGCTGACCGGCTTGTCGTCGCGGATCTTGACGACGCGCGGGAACCGCAGCGTGTACTCCGCGCCGAAGCTCACGCTCCTGATCAGCTCGGTTGCACGCACCTAAGAATCGGTACTACCTATCATCAAACGTCGGTGATCATCAACGATTTCAGACTAGGGTTGGGTGCTTCTAGGCAAGAACCTATGAATCAGCCATACTACAAGACTACTGCTCCACGCTTGCAACATTAAAAAAACGGTCACTTGGGTCTGTCAGTTTATTCTACGTGATTAAAAATCAGAGTATACGACATGATCTTCTGTTACCGGATAGTAACGCCACTCGTTATAATAAAACAACAAAGCCGGAGTCACCAAAAAGCTTAAGAAGCGGTTTTGAGTATTTATAAGTTTAGGCGCATACAGTAAGTCCTTTGGCCGGTAAGAGTACTAAGAGTGCCTTCAGATGAGCCAAAGTTTTTGAAATAAATTTAAGCTGAGAATATCAGTTGCAAGCGTTCCTATTGCGAGAGACCAGCGTGCAGGGCCGGGCCAACTCGCCTGCAACACTGCGGAGTGTGCCGGCTCGAGCCACCAGTCCGGCGTCTACTTGTTGAAGGGCAGCTGCGGCGGCGCGGGCCTCTGCTGAGAGCACACCCAGTGCCGCTCTCGCTTAATGCACAGTCCTCGTGCGAGAGACCAGCGCCAGGCTAGCTCACCTGCAACACCGTGGAGTGTACCGGCTCGAGCCACTAGTCCGGCGACTTCTTGTTGAAGTGCAGCTGCGGCGGCGCGGGCGTCTGCTGAGAGCACACCCAGTGCCGCTCTCGCTCCATGCACAGTCCTCGTGCGAGAGACCAGCGCCGGGCTAGCTCACCTGGAACACCGCGGAGTGTCCCGGCTCGAGCCACTAGTCCGGCAACTTCTTGTTGAAGTGCAGCTAAAGCGGCGTGAGCGTCTGCTGAGAGCACACCCAGTGCCACTCTCGCTCCATGCACAGTCCTCGTGCGAGAGACCAGCCCCAGACTAGCTCACCTGCTACACAGCGGAGAGTGCCAGCTCGAGCCACCAGTCCGGCGACTTCTTGTAGAAGTGCAGCTGCGGCGGCGCGGGCGTCTGCTGAGAGCACGCCCAGTGCCGCTCGAGCTCCATGCACAGTCCCCTTGCGAGAGACCAGCGCTGGGCTAGCTCACCTGGAACACCGCGGAGTGTACCGGCTCGAGCCACCAGTCCGGCGTCTACTTGTTGAAGGGCAGCTGCGGCGGCGCGGGCCTCTGCTGAGAGCACACCCAGTGCCGCTCTCGCTTAATGCACAGTCCTCGTGCGAGAGACCAGCGCCAGGCTAGCTCACCTGCAACACCGTGGAGTGTACCGGCTCGAGCCACTAGTCCGGCGACTTCTTGTTGAAGTGCAGCTGCGGCGGCGCGGGCGTCTGCTGAGAGCACACCCAGTGCCGCTCTCGCTCCATGCACAGTCCTCGTGCGAGAGACCAGCGCCGGGCTAGCTCACCTGGAACACCGCGGAGTGTCCCGGCTCGAGCCACTAGTCCGGCAACTTCTTGTTGAAGTGCAGCTGAGGCGGCGTGAGCGTCTGTTGAGAGCACACCCAGTGCCACTCTCGCTCCATGCACAGTCCTCGTGCGAGAGACTAACCCCAGACTAGCTCACCTGCTACACAGCGGAGAGTGCCAGCTCGAGCCACCAGTCCGGCGACTTCTTGTAGAAGTGCAGCTGCGGCGGCGCGGGCGTCTGCTGATAGCACGCCCAGTGCCGCTCGAGCTCCATGCACAGTCCCCTTGCGAGAGATCAGCGCCGGGCTAGCTCACCTGGAACACCGCGGAGTGTACCGGCTCGAGCCACTAGTCCGGCGACTTCTTGTTGAAGTGCAGCTGCGGCGGCGCGGGCGTCTGCTGAGAGCACACCCAGTGCCACTCTCGCTCCATGCACAGTCCTCGTGCAAGAGACCAGCGCCGGGCTAGCTCACCTGCAACACCGCGGAGTGTGCCGGCTCGAGCCACCAGTCCGGCGTCTCCTTGTTGAAGTGCAGCTGCGGCGGCGCGGGCGTCTGCTGAGAGCACACCCAGTGCCGCTCGAGCTCCATACATAATCGCTCGCGCTCTTCGTAAGAGAGGCCGGTGGCAACGCGGCCGACGGACACCCAGCGGCGGGGTGGCTCGCCTACATTCAAAGCAAAAATACCACTGGCCATCATACATATTTGGTACGAGCTTCCCACACAGATTTCATTCTGTCAAATGTTTGACAGAGTCCATTTTGCATTGCTCGCTTTTCTCCGACTTGATTTAAATTTACTATAATTTTTCACTGATTTTTTATTCAATCTTAATAAAATAAAGCCTATAACACTCCTGAATAGTTTAGCTTGCTGTTGGTGAAATTAGTTTCACGATCGGATTAGTAGTTTCGGAGCCTATTCAATACAAACATCGAACAAACAAACAATCTAATCTTTCCTCTTTTTAATATTACTGATTGAGCTCACAATGATAGGAAGGAACTAGTTTATTAAAGTGACAGCACTCAAAATCCTAATAAAATTTAGTTGGTAATTTTGAGTTTTATTTTTTGCTGTAATTACATAGTTAGTGGATAATCACATAAATAACATAAAAAACCGGTCGATTATACTGTCGGGAACATAATATTGCATATCCAGAGGGGGATGCAGAAACTTCCTACAGTAAAATAAGAACTTTAAAGTAAGCTCAAATTTTGAGATTGCCATACAAAAAAATGTTGACGGACTTTGTATGAAACTCTTAAAATAAAAATTTGTCAAAAATTATTATTTGACTTAAATAGTGTCTACATCACATATACGGTATAATGAAATTGTCACTGAACTACGTGAAACTAAGATTTTGAATTGAATTGTTTTAGGCTCTTCTCTAATATACTATTCCTACTCACTCACCCGGCCCCGGTACATCCGCGCAAGCCACATGAAAGCACTTCGCACGGCCCTGCTTCTTGTTCGCGGCCTGGTCAGCTCCAACTATCACCAGGTCCAGGTCCTCTGTAGCCCCCTCCGTATACTGGAGAATCCAAAGCAATGTATCACTAATACGAATCTAGTTTTGAGAATGAACTTGACAAGTAATAAGGGGTTGTAATAAGGCCCCAGGGCCGCCCCTGAGAAGACTGAAAAGGAGACTTAAGAGGGTTTGCTTTTTGGGTAAGGCTCATATTTTTTTCACTGTCGAAAAGAGATCACAACTGAATGTGTCACAACTCACAACTGAAAAAATGTGTTACAACCGATTTTGTAAACCTTTGTACACAAATACTGTTCAATGATTTGGATCAAAACATACAAATACACATGACGTGGAGCCTTACCCTTCTGCGTTTGGGATCGTAAATGTCACATTTTTTAAGGTTTTACGTGATTATTTAGGTGAAATCAAATAAAGTACTTATTATCTCTCTATTATTGAATGCACCTTTCAATTTCTTAATTATAACTTGTAACTGTGTACAGTAAATTTTTTAGTGTCTTATAATTTCAACAAAAAACGGTTTTTTATTTAATTCAGTAAATAATTAGCGACTACCTAATTTTAGACGATTCAATGTGTTTTTAAATAGTATAAAGCACACACTAATAAAGCAAAAATTTAGATTTGTTTCAATTCCATGAAATAATCACGAAAATCTTACAAAAATGCAACGTTTTCGTTCCACCCCCAGCTAACGCTCTTAACTAAAACACACCTCAGGTTTAACTTTATACCAGCCTGCGTTCCTGCGACTGGCCATATAGTATGAGTCGGCATCTTTCACCACGATCCCCTCTTCTTGATTTTCTATAGCTTCGTTTAATTTGTTCAAAATCTCGTCACTGCAATAAATGAGAAAGATCTAATACCTGTAGCTAAACTAAATATGCAAGCGATAACTTTTCAGTATTCCTTAATTTTTTATAGCACAGACGGTGCAAAGGATCATCGTTTGGCTTTATGTTAATGTTAAATTCTATAGTAATTCGTCTCATAAGGTACCTACTACCATAAAAATGAGCTAAGTACCTATTCTTCACGATCTCCCTTTCACTACGCTGAATGATCCCGGTGGTGTTTACGAACATCGTGTCAAGAATCTTGAGTCGCTCTTTTAGTGGAACCCCTCCTTTTTCAGGAGGACCTACTAGCGTCTTCCCGTTGTAAGCCAACACGTCGAACGCACAGAAACACGGGCGGAACACTGAATTCAGTGTTATTTTTTTGACGTCAAATGCTATACCTGAAATCACACTTTCAATCGTTTTGTTTTCTTGCACTGAGGCTCATGTAAAATTAACGCAGCAGATAAATTACCGTTACAGTTAATGAGTTCGTAGCGTGGAAATTTCAGAAGCTTATAATTTGCATTGATGATAGTCATAGATCGTATATAGAAGGGATACAATTTCCCCAAATCTGAACTATTTGGGCTCCAAATAGTAATCTATTTGGGCTCCAAATAGTAGTTTATCCTACCTAGTATTGGTTTTCCTAATTGATACGACTGGGTTTCATTAGACACATACTTTGTGGTGTAAAAAATAATCTTATTTCGAGAAATTGCAACAGAAATATACAAATACGTTGATTAAACTACTAGCTATGGAAAAATAAGTGGAAAATACTTAAGTACCTACAACAAACAACACCACAAAACATCATATTTTTTATTTGTTTAATAACGTACCTTTAGAACTAAAATGCTGGTTTGCTTTATGCCATCCCATCATTTCGCCATCCAAAATGAAACTGACCACATCGGGACTAAAGCAGTCCTTGAGATACGGCGTCAAAAGGCCAGATTCGTACGTTTTTCCGTAGTTATCCGAATAAGTGTGCCCCTTCCGTGAAAAATATTCGAATATTCCATTTTCCAGGTGGATCTAAAGTTAATGGAAATTTAGGTGAGACGAGACTTGCATATCGGCTAGATATACATAGCACAATAATGCACTAACACTGAAGGGAAATTACATTAGCCGCTGCAATTTTACGTAAGTGTAAGTGCATTATTTTGCTATGTCTATCTCTATATATTTCCATGCAAAACAAGTAACAGTAAAAAGACAACAAAAAAAATAGAGCTTTACGGTTTCACGGACGGTCTATTTTAGCTGGATCTCAACAAAAAGAGAATATAGGTAACTCCCAAGTTAATATAGGTAGGTAACCTTTCCCTCAGCCTACAGCTCGCTCACAACTCACGAGGGAAGAAGGTTACGATTACGAATCCCGAACTCACAGGAAATAATGACACTGTAGTGGTGTGGTCGTATGTTTTTTGTACGTTTTGCTGTATTGATCTTTTTCAGCAATGTAAAGCAGCGGCCGGTATGCTTCTTTAGGGTGCAACCTTTGGGCGCTATATAAAAGCAATAACGTTTAGCAAACAAAACTGCAGATTACCTACAGGGTGTAAAAAGACCAATCTCAAAGCCGGCCCTGATGATGTGGAGAATACGTAGGTCTCGGCTTGGTTAAGGGTCTTTTTACACCCTTTATATCTGCTTTGCCAACCAAAATTGAGTTTCTTTTTATTTTTATGTCAACATTCATTTTGGACTTTATCATACGACCTTCACCTGCTGTAACTGCTGCAAATACCAGCTCTTGATTGAACTGCGAGCGAATCACAAAATAGCACATAATATAACCCGTTAACAATATAAACTATAAGATACCTGGAATCTTTCCCCGTCGAACTTGTTCTCGACATAGTAAGTCTTTTTGTCGAAGGAGAGGTTCCGCGGGACATCTGTCACGTCCAGCCGCTCCGAGAGCATCGGGCTGATGGCGAAGAACAACTTGATGCCGAGCTCCAGCGGCCGCGTGTCACCTTCTTCAAGTTCTTCGCACATCTTTAAAGAAACCATCATACCTAGTAGAGTTCAATTTTATTTAGATGTTAGAGATTTAGAACATGTTTGGCATATGTGGTTGTGAAAGAGTTTAAGGGTTTATACTTGGCTTGACACGCGGTAGCGTGTCTAGATTGCAAACTATACCTACGTTAGGTAGTAGAACATAAAATTCCATATTATACCGGATGATTATTAAAAGACTCACAAAAACTATATGACATACTTAGTAAGTGATCCTAGTAATTATGCCTAACTAAAAATTAGTTTTTTTCGATTGACTTTAATTTTAAGGTTTTCATACAAAAAATACCGACTTATCGACAGATTTGCTAATACCTTGAAATGAAGGTTAATGAAATAAATTTTATTTTCACTCAAATAGTTTCTACTTCACAGTGAGTCTTTTGATAATCACCCGGTATAATTGGGTTCTAGACACCATCACCAGATTCTAATATTTACCCATTATTATACAAAATTCATTAAAAAAGGGCAATATGTAAACTTTTAGTTTGATGTATCTACTTAGTACAATTTATTTTATGGCCCTTCAAGCTTGCCTGGGAAAGCCAAATTTTTAATAAACTCAATAAGTAAGTAGGTACTTATTTAATATACTCGTAGCTGCCGAACAATTTTTTTGCAAAACACATGAAATCGTTTTAGGCAAGTCCAAAATATTTGATTTTTAAAATAGCAATATCTCGGGGAGTTTCAGTGCTATCAGAATATTATTTTTTTACTAATGTTTATATTTCTAAGAGCTCTTTTGACAACACACTCAAAAATAATTTGTCAATGTCAAATACCCAATTAATTATTTGCTATTTACTGGATAGAGTTACATTAGGATCAACATTATGCATCATTACTTATTCCTTATATTTTGAACACTATCTTATTGCTGAAATTTGTTACAAAAAACCATACCTTAGAGATGCTATTGCAAGTATCAAAGAACTCAGGAGCGTCAGGATGAAACGCTGACAAAATGAGTTTTGTTGGGATGCCAAGCCTCAGGTCCTTTAGGATAAGCCTGAGGAACCACTTCAGTTGCTCTGGCGTTAAATTCTTAATAGCGTAACTGAATGCTTCATCTAAGACAGCTAAAAAATAATTTCGTCTTGAGAACATTTTTTACGTGTTTAATTAATGTCGTAATCGATACCTATGTCTGATTACAGTATGAGCGGTTTCCGAATAGTTTTTCGCGCGTATTACGGTCGCTTTGGCATACGCGCTAACACGCGGTCTACATTTAGCGCTTCAAAAAATCCAAACCGCGCGTAGTGTACATAAGCTTACTGCAGAACGGCGTGTTCGCTCAAACCGGTAGTGGTCAGTATCTATAAGGATTATGCGCGCCAGTAACGCGCCTACATGCGTTACTAAAAACCAGCTTGTACCCGCATATCAAACGCTAGTTTGAAACCGATCTTTATGATTTTCGACGACACGATGGCGTAGTGCGCTGTAGCACGGTTTTTCGCCTCGATTTCCTTAGTGTCCCGGGTTCGATTCCCGGTCGGGTCAATTGACTCTGGTCTGGGTGTGCTGGGAGACACCCCTGGCTGATTTCCTTGTGTGGTACCTCATAACACAGGGATATTAATCCCTACTTCGAGACCATTACAAGAGTTGTGTTGTCTGGCGCATATTTATATTTTATATTTATTGATTACAAACGACAGTCTCAGTAGATTAGATAAGATTCGATTTTTATTTCTCATATAAAGTTAGATACATACATTACAAAATTACATTAGGTCAAATTGCAAGCATTCATTTCATATTGAGATCGTCAATTTAAACGAAATATATAGTAACAAAAAAAATGGTCAGTAAAAACATCAAACAATAGAATTAGGTAAAACATAAAATAAAAAACAATCCAATACCTAGGTAATTAAATACCTAAAATGTAACACAAACACAGTGAATAAAATTTTCAAAATAATTAAATAAAGCGATTTTATATAATTAAAATAAAACAATGTCAAACCCATAGGAATAAAATAATTACTTTATGTCAGAAATTAAATTAAAACAATGTCAAAATAATAAAATAAAAAATCTATAAGTATAAAAATATATAGGGAAATAAATAGTCACAGTAAAAAGTAAGTTAAAAATAATATTACTGTTGAAATTGTTTTTCAATAAACTCTTTTAAGGAGTAAAGGGTTATCCAGTAAAAGGTTTCTCAGTCGACGTTTTATAATAAAGTACTCTATGGTCGACGTTCAAATGCTCGTCACACAGTTAATTTTTTAGCTCGGTGGCATAGATAAAATAAACAATACTCTTTGTCGGTGGGGAGACACTAATAACAAGTAGGACCTATGACGTTTTATGGTATTAGTTTTGGAAAGTTAGAGCTTTAACACACGTACAGCACTTTGCCGTCTGCCTAAGCAACTGCCGCCTAGTGGCCACGCGCTAGCACTTGCTGCGAAGACGGCTAGTCGCTAACAGTTGACGGCAGCTGCAGATTCCTTTGCCGTCGACGACGTGCCGATCGTGTTAGAACCCTTATCTCCAGATGGAGACGTCATACCACTATACAATAGTAACACAAATAATTTGCCAACTTACGCCCTTTATTCCCAGCTTCAGCAGTTGCGATCTTATCAAGCACTGCATTAACATCACCTATAGTTAATTTGCCATCGTTTTTGCCAGTTATGCCTTGCAACGCAAAATAGGCCACCCCTGCAAAGTCGCTTTCCTGAGTGTTGCTCACTGATCTGAAGTTAAGCAGCTTCTTAGCGGCCGGCGACTGTCTGCTTAGGGATAACACCTTTACTAGCAACGGGCCAAGTTTGGCTTCCTTCAAGTTGTAAGGACTTCTCTCTCTTTCATTTTTAGGTAATAGTAATCTCAATATTGGGAAAAGGCTGGAATTCTGAAAAAAAACATTCTTGGAAAAGTGTGCGTGTGTATTGAGAAAGCCGCCTGCATTTATTAAAGCCCTATTTGTTAATATTTTACCATATTTCACACGCGAGTCCTTAACAAATACCCATTTTCAGTTGATGTTTTTCATTTTTTATTTTATTTATTTGGCTTACTACTCTAAGTTGCTTTACAAAGGTTCGACCAAGTTTTAAACTAGCTGTTGACATCGACTTCGTGTGTGTTCGCCTTTTACAACTAAAGCACTCTATAGGTACATATTTGGATCAAGCTTTTAAAATACAAAGTTACCTTCTTCCCTTCGACCGCTGCTATTTTTAATTTTATACTATCAATAAAATTTTCCAAACATTTGAATAGTTCCAGCTTTTGTACATTCTTGCTTCTACTATATTCATTCTTTTGTTTCTTCTTAATTTTACTAAGCTGTTCTAGCACCAAGCACATATCCCGGAAAAGGATAATATTTGCCGGCATAATTTCATCTTTTGAAGCCATTAGGATATTGCCGAAATACTACATCCCTAAAACAAATAGCATTGATTAGTTTATACACTTAACTTCTGGGACACGAGAATATTATATACCTAGTTTAAATACGGCGCCAGACCAAAAGAATGAACATTAAATGTTAGCCGGGAGGAGCCAAAACCCACGACCTCTGGTGCAGAAGACAGCACTGCTAGTGGTGCAGAAGGCAGCAGCAGTGCCCACTGCGCTAACGTGTTGGCCGATCAGCACAGCGACGCAGAGTCAGGGGGGCTAGACAAGAGCAACAAGCCACGACGAGTTCATCCCCATATCTACATTTGAACGATTTTAAATGTCGAAATCGTCGTGGGGTGTTGCTCTTGGCTAAACCCCCAGAAATTAAAATCGTGAAATAAGTACCTATCGCACCTCTTCTTACTTTATCCAGCATATTTGGCAGTCGGGCTCCACCTAAGGGTGCACACCCACGTCAGACTTTTTGTCGGACCGATAATCGGGCCGATTTTGTATTTCATATTATTTCTGACCTACTTTTTGTCGGACGTGTGCGTTGCTCCATTGCTATCAGTACGTTCTATTTTTCTCCTACAAAAAATCGGTCACCGATTATCGGACGTGGGCGTGCACCCTAATAGTTACAGACTTGAAATAGCCCCCCCTCACCTTGATTAGTTCCCTATGAATTACTTAGATCGATAGAAGCAACCACAGGAATAAAATAAAATAAATATTTTAAAGTATTTATTTTTTCATTCAATTACAAGATATGTGGTCATGTATTTGTGAGCCATTTGTGGTGAATGACCTTTGTACAATAAATACAAATTGAAAGCTATTTCCTTAGTTAAGTTTATACTACCGTGCTTCTCGCATTTCGCAATAGGTTCACACTTCATTGCCCGTTCGTAGTATTCTACAGCTAAATTATTTATGCTTAACATGTGGTAAGCTCTTGCAATATTATAATATCCTTCCTGATCACATTTTCTTAATTTGTGGTATTGGAATAGGTAATGAACTCCTTGAAGTATTAAATTATGGTGTTTGTCAACAGTCCTCTGTGCTGCCATCAACAAGCTAGTCACCCCTACGAGCATTGCTGATAATGAGTCTCTACATTGTTCATTGTATTCCAAGAAATATTTAAGTGCAACCAGATATCTACCAGAAGTTAAGAAATTATTGCCCAGAAACAGGTTTTTCACAATTTTATTATCTTTTTGGAACAGTCTTGATAGGAATTTTATTTGTGCAGGTTCATCAAGAGCATTCATAACAAAATTTAATAAATTCCAGGTTTTAGGCTTTGGGTGCTTCTGGGCAAAATCTCGCGTAAATCGTAAGGCATTTTGAAAGTCATTACTTAAAAGACAAGCTTGCAGACAGAGAAATTCTATCTCAACGCGCTGTGCAGAGAGGCCTTTTGACATAACTGCTCCAAAAGTTAGCCTCTGCATAGCAAAATATTTGTTGTGTCGGCAAGCAATGCCAAGAAGTTCATTAAAAAAATCCCATTCTTCTTGTGGACTAAGCTTAAAAGTCTCTTCTTCATCAAAGTGGATATCATTTTCATGAAAAGGGTTTTCACCCCGCATCTCTCGAAAGTTATGTATAAGATCAACCCCTGCTTTCATTTTGAATGCTATTTTCAATTCTTCTTGGTGTCTGTATCTAGGAAATGATTTTGAAAGCAGAGCTTCACCTACTTCCAAATACTCAAGTTCTTTATTATACTTTTTCAACAGCGAACATTGTTCATGAAGCAAACACGCACTTACAACATACTTATAGTCCTGCTGTAATATGTTTAGAGCATCATCTATTTTCCCTGTACTCTCAAGAATGCTGGACAGTTTTCGGCGAGCATCAGGATGCTGTGGCACATGCTTTAAAACTTTGTAATAGGACTCAATTGCATCACTTTCTCTACCCAAGTTATATAAGCACTCTGCATGTTTGAGCCACACCGCTCCAAGATCAAAGCTATTGTTTTTCACAAGAGGATCCAAAAGTTTCATTGCTAATTCATGGTAACCAACAGAAGAAAGTGCTTCTTCTATGTCCATGTATAAATCACCTGCTTTTTCTACATCATTCAAGAGAAATTCATGTAAAAGTGTTTGCACTAGGTTCATTGAACCTAGATGAATGAAACATACAAGCAATTTACTTCTTAAATCAATGGGAAGGTTTTGTGGAATTGTACAACTTATGTAATTAGTTTGTTCTTCTATTTCATTAACAGAATTTTTTACTGTTTCAATTTCTGCCTCAATTTCAACTCCACTATGTGCCACAAATATATCTAAACAGGCTTGGTATTGTTTTTTAGCTATAAACAACTCTAAAAGAATATTGATGTCCTCTAAGGTGAACAGTGAAGAACATTTTTTATAGGCAGCAAGCATGACTTCAAGTGTACGATCAATTTCATTATTGTTGTGGTACATTGTTGCAGCCAATTTAGCATACTTGAGTATTGTTTCTCCTTCACTAGCAGGTAAAGAGGTTACTATTCTGTGATAGCATCTAACACAAGTTATACTGACGTTTTGCATAGAGTACCCTGCCTCTTCGTATCTTTTTAAAACATCTATCCTTTTCAAATGACTGTCTAAGTTTTTGGGATCAGCTCTAATAGCCTGAGTGTAGCACAACATTTCTTGCCTGATATCGTTTCTTTGCTTTGAAATGGCGGCCAGCCTCAACCACTCATTAGCATCAGAAGGGCTTAAGTGTGCAGCCAGCAATGAAAATTGCAACGACTTCTCCTCATCTTTCTCATATATCTGTGCCAATGTTTGGTACGGTTCAGGTGCGCGAGGAATGTGTTTTATTACTTCATGGCACATTTTCACAGCCATTTCTATATCTCCTCTGACAAAGCGCAAGTTAGCTTCTCCCATTAATCCAACAAGAGCTGGAGACAAACGAGCAGTTCTACGACGTCTAAAAGGTCCTTTTTTTAAGATTTGTGCTGTGGGTGACTGTCTGAGTTCTTCATCACTTTGGCTTAAATCGTCGTTGTCTTCATCATTGTCTTCGTCGTTGTCTTCATCCTCGACATTGTACCATTCATTCGAGTAATCAGCGAAAGACATCTCGCCGCTTAAAAATTTATTTGTTAGATCATTTTCTGAGATATTATCACCATCCATTTTACTAGTACTGCTCGTAGGACCAGTTAAGGGAAAATCCATGGCTGCAAATAATAATAAACCAACAAGAATGAACGTACTTACAATAATTCGTTTCTCTTTACGAATATGTTTATTAATTTCAACAATCTCCAAAACCGAAGAGACAACGGCAAGTTGCTACTTTTAAGACATTTCAAGCGTCTAGTACTTGTTTCAAGCTTCTCCTTTTCAATTCAGTTTTGATTTTCAAATCAAATTGGGCAAATCAAATCATTCAAAGAAATTCATGATTCTTTTATTTTAATTCGCTATTTTCGTGCTAAGATAAGTTCCAAGCAAAGTCACCTGTCACAGCACGAGCACAGCACAAAACTACTCTGTCTGTGCACATTATTACTCTGTGGATTCACAGACAGATGATGGCAACTTTTTTTTTATGTATTGTTTTACGGCTCTGGAAAAAGTCCATCAAGCCTAAAAAATCAAACATCTCCTAAATCGATAACCGTTTCGAGGTATTTGTATTTTATACCTAAATAATTAACATTTTCAAAGGCAAAGGATCTAGGATATTTTTAATTAAATACGTTGGCAAACTCATTTGACGCCAGATTGCCAACGTACGCAAAGAGTACATTATGGTTCTTAATGGACTCTTGACGGTAATCAAATTGACATCTCACAATTGAAACCCATTGGGTCGTTTAAACGTCCTTTCACGTGATTAGTTGATATTCTATCCATTAACCAATCAAATGACGCGATCTGTTTCATACGTGAGATTTTTGAGTAGCTAGATGAGTTTACTGCAGGGTGTTAATGGTGTTTCCTGATAACAGATTTTAAATTCCCCCAGATGAAAAATATTTTTCCACAAAGTTATTTTTAATTATACGTACTTAATTTACGCCCATAGCCCAGACAGGTATTTAGGACTTAAAATAGCCATTCGCTATACCCTTTCAGGTAGGGCGTGGTTACAGAACTTGGCAAAATAAATTGTATTTGAAGTCTACTTCTCACATTCTCGTGAGATGCTACATGATGAAAAGCTCTGTTTCAGCCGTAAGTGCTGTAAACCAGTCATTTTCTCCTTATTATATATATATATATATATATATATATATTTATTTACCACGAATCGTTGAAAAAACACATGTGGCAACACTAAGTGAATTTGTGACGTCATGAGTTCGCAATATTTAATAATTAATAAAAAACTAACTACCGGCTAGATCAACGAAATATTCAAATCAGTTACTTAAAATAGGTAGTAAAAGGTATATGTATATTAAAAAAAAAAAATTGTTCCCATACCCAATTGGGACTTTACCATCGCCCGGGGAGTGGTGGGGGAGTGTGGGACTTCCCGCCGGTGAAGCTGGCGGTATACCCACTAAGAGAACCTCGGTGTATCGCCACTTTGCTTTAGCGGGACGACGTGGGATTTCCTTAGGATTTCGGCCACATCGTCCCAAGCGGTCAGCCCAGCCACTGTCGGGCCTCCTGACGCCACAGGGGTATACTGATACACGACAGATACCCCCAAACAGGGACACCGTGCAATGTGGGTGAGACCCCCCGGGCTCACCCGCTGGTGTCCTAGGAAACTGGGAGAAGATGGGCGAACCGCCTTCTCCGGGCTCCAAGCCGTCTTCGTCGGAGAGGGGCCGCCAAAGGATTGGCCTCTCTGGCCCTCTCCGCGATCTCCTTCTGCGCCATAACCTCTTCGCAGAAGGAGACCATCGCCTACATTTCTCCAGACGACCGACTTGGTGTAATGGTTAAGAAGTTGGCTACTACACCAGAGGTCGCGGGTTCGATCTCCGCACAGTACAAACATTTGTGTGCATGAACATGTCTGTTTGTACAGGTCTGGGTGTCTCCTATGTATAATAAGTATGTATTTACAAAAGAAAATGTATATAAGTATGTTTATCCGTTGTCTAGTATCCCATAACACAAGCTTTAATTAGCTTACTTTGGGGCTAGATGGCGCTGTGTGGAATAATGTCCAGGGATATTTATTTATTTATTTATTTATTTCTCCTCACTCCCCAGCATAAAGCGAACGTTACTCGGAAGTAAGAGATCACCTACAGCTGCGACCAATGTGCGGCGCTGCGACGCCCAGGCCGGTACTCGTCGTCTTCGTCGTCGTCGTCTTCGTCGGCGCCACAGTGGTGGCACTTGGGGTCGGCTCCCTTGTGGCTATTTGGTGCAGATATTGGCCAAAACAGTCGTGCCCTGAAAGCACCTGCACCAGCCGGAAAGTTAATTTGCCGAACCCCCTCTGACACCATCTCCGGAGGACTGGCCGTATGGCGGCGATGGTACCTTCAATACGCTAGTTATTATATCCTCTTTGCCTTCAATAGGGCCCTGACTTTTGAATCTGATTTCTCCGGATTGGCATTTACATTAACGTCACCTACATTTTTTTTCAACCAATAGCACAGGATAAAATAAATAACAGAAGACTCACTTTCGACACAATTGCATTACAATATCAACCTTCGCTGCGCGCCAATACGGTCCAAAACAACTCTGCACCTGTACTCGTACCGAAATCTTTGAACGGCCGGGACAATCGAAAGTAAATCTTATATCTAAGGCGCTACGAGCGCTCGCCACTCGCTTTCAGGCGTGGATAATAGAAAAGATAACATTTCATATCCGATATCTTTTGAAAGACTACAAATAATTAATCCTTAAATATTGAGGTTATACGACGATAATTTTGCAGTCTGATTTGATTTGAACGCTGATAGCAAGAACGTTAGCGCTTTTATCAAACACAAAGCTAATTGTAGATAGCGTCACCAGTGACCCAACCATTCGATGTAATATTTTTACAGTTTTCCATTACGCAAGACTCCCCAAACTTGCGTAATGGATTGTAGATTACTAAGGTGATTATGAAATTCAAATAAAACAATGTATTTAGGCTTTACTGACGCTTAAAGTTTAAAAATAAGATTTTTTTCGATGAAATTTCGAACTTGCTTATGGAGGCTTCTGAAATAAATAAACCCATATTTTTACTCTAATTTAATAGTTTAATGTTCTGTTTAAAATATATGAAGTTTTGATATGCATGTAATAATTCGTTCCCAGAGACCTCGAATTTGTCAGTTTTCAACCTACAAAATCACGCAAGCACAGCCATTTTTATGTTTCTAAAGCAGTTTTTTTTATAATAGTGATACATTACACATACGTTAGTCATAGCAGATGCATTTTTTTATAGTTAATGAGTATAAAGCGTATTGAGTGAGTGAACTTGTGCTGTATTTCCACCATAATAGTCAGGGGATTTAAAATAATCAGAAAATAATAAGTGGGAAGCTTTCCAATTTCCCTACCCTTCAGGGAGACTGAAGAATCCCACAATTTTCTCAGCTAACAATTATTTGGAAATACATTATTCCCTTTGTTTTTAACCCCCGACGCAAAAAGAGGGGTGTTATAAGTTTAACGTGTCTGTGTATCTGTGTATCGGTGTATCGGTGTATCTGTGTATCTGTGTATCTGTCTGTGGTATCGTAGCTTCCAAACGGATAAACCGATTTTCGTTCAGTTTTTTTTGTGTCATAGATAATTTTATCCCGAGTGTTCTTAGCCATGTTTCATGAAAATCTGTTCAGCCGTTTGAAGATCATCAGGTCTTTTCTAGTTGATGAGGGGATATGACCAACTTCCTTATGCCCGATCAATTCGAAATTTGGTACCGTGTTACTTCAATGATATTGAAAGTATATGGTAAGGTAACCATGACCTGATCAGCCGTTTGAAGATCATCAGGTCTTTAATAGTTGATGAGGGGATCTGACTACCTTTCATAAGTCCTAATGATTTGAAATTTGCTACTGTGTTACTTCAAACTCAACTATTTAATCACTTTAAATACCTTCCTAATATTTTACCTACTTTAAAAAGGACGAAATGAAACTAAAATTAAAAATTTTAAAAACCCCCGACACAAAAAATAAACTCCAAAAACTAACAAATAATATTTTAAATTCACATGTATAAGGTAAGTTCAAATATTTTTATTTTCCAAGCTTCTCGTCGCGTCGGGGGACCGCTAAATCAGAAAAACAGATGTAGTCGTAGATTGCAAAAAAAGAATTTGCTCTGAAAAATTCGCAAAATCGACACAACCATCAACGTAGTTTGCCCTCATGTGTCTGCCCAACTTGTTCCCTAATTAGTCTGTGGTCTGCCCGTTCGGGCGCCGCACTTGGTAGCGCCCACCCCCGCGCCGCATACCGCACACCGAGCTCGCAGCACGCGGCATTACGAAGAAGACTATGCATGAAACTTAAGATCGCTTGTAGGTACACTACATGTAATTCGTAATAATTAAGAAGCTATTGTTGGAAAAATACTTCAAAAACTTGAGCGGTCCCCAGACGCGACGCGACGCTTGGAAAATAAAAATATTTGAACTTACCTTATACATGTGAATTTAAAATATTATTTGTTAGTTTTTGGAGTTTATTTTTTGTGTCGGGGGTTTTTACAACCAAAAGCAGCACATTGAGGCACATTGATTTTTAAAAACTTTCTCTGCGTTATTTTGTATGGCATTTGACAGCTTTGACATTAGGTTAGGTCGCTTAAAACGCCCTCTGTCGGGATCATAAAGCAGTATTGTTACCCTTTTGCACCGGGCCCCGGGGCAAAGTGCTAACAGCGCAAAAAAATATTTTTCCCCAAATCGGACCGCAACCAAATTTTTGATATTATTTTGACAGTTCATAACTTTTGTTTTTTTTTGCTGTCAAATTGTACAAAGATGTTGTGATGTTGATTGAAAGTCCTTTGGATTGTGTACTTTGTTGTCTTTTTCCAAAATATATTTAACTAAATTTAAGTTTTAAATTGATAAGCTGATGCATTGACTATCAAGAGAGTTTAATCATAATAAAGTTGTCATTCAGTTTCGACACAATTCTGCTGCAAAAAAGTATGTTCCAGTTTTGTACCTATGTTATTCCACTCTAAAAAGTTCATTCTGTTACCGTTTATACTTTCAGAATAGTAATTTTTAGGCAGTATCATATTTACTATTTATAATGTGTTTCCTAACCAGATATTTATCTTACGTATATTTTATCTGGAGTAAATAGTATTCACTCATTATTAGTCTGCCACATCCTTATATGGCCATTCAATTCAAAAGTGGATAGTCATGCTTACTTAGGACCCTGAATATCTTACAAACTTACAATAGTACCTGTGAACAATATTCGTTATATAAATAAAATTGACCTACTTAGGAAGTATTAAGTCTATGTAAACTTTTTACATTTGTTTATGGTTCACAGGTCAATATGTGTGATATACTAAAAACAGTGCAAGAGCAGATGACAAATGAGGACCCTGAAATCACATTCGACATAGACCTAAATAAGGAGTTTTCAGATGATGCTTGCTTTGAAAACATGCCAGTAGAGGTGCTTTTTTATTTCATTCCCTAAAAAACAACATAATTCAGGTCCATTGATTTTCTGAACAGAATAGATTATTCACTGTACAATTATTGTACAACACTAAAGTTTGTATGCTTAGTATAATCAGTGGTAATCTCTTCTGTTGTATCTTGTAAAAACTGACCCATTGTGGAAATGAAGTTAAGGCCTGCGCATTCGAGGGATTATCCGCTGTGTACTTTTTTCTTTGTCAAAGTATATCCCTTACAAACTGTGTCGAGCAATACACACAGATGACTCAAAGTACGCCGAACCAAAAATCCGTGGACGCTCATGGAGCGTAGCGGATTAAAGTGTCCGGGCATCTGCAAAAAAAATAAAACGAACGTACTATGAGCAGAAACGCACAGGGCGGACTTTACTCAGCGTTAAAAATTGATTCGAAATAAGGAGATGGACCCAGTATTTTCTTTTAAAACATCTCTTTTGCTTAAACTTCATGTGAATTACAGCACATCATATTCTCAGAATATTTAAATACTTTCGGACAACAAAATATTATGATCGCACACCGTGTGCGTTGAGTCCGCGGCAGACTCTTATTCGCGGAGCGTACTTTTTCTCCGCCGCTGAGAAAAGTATGTCGTCTGCGCAGGCCTTTAATGTGTGTTATGAATAATTTAATCTACCAATTCAACTGTCTGCTGTGCTAAAACTTACTTATATGATTAACAATATAATTTGGTTAACTATTTCAGATTATATTGAATATATGCTCTTATTTGGATCCCTATTTTCTTAGAAATACCTTGAGCAAAGTATGCAGAAGATTTGCAGACATTCTTGCTGATAACCACTTGTGGAAACACTGGGTGCATAGTAAAATTACTGGTAGCTTCCCAGCTTTACTTGATTTAAATTTATCTGATGAGGACCAGTTGATCTGGGAAGATGTCTGCATAGACATGGATGTGGAAAGAAGAAAGTGGGCCAATGTCAAAGAAAACATGAGGCATCTTGTAGTAAAAGATGTACACTTTGCTTCTGTAGATACTGTTCTTTTAGTTAATGTAAGTATTCTAGGAACATAATTTTAAAAGCTGTCCACATATCATGAGTGATTCCAATAAACCATAAACTGGCATAAGATTCATGCCATGACAAGATGTTATCACTTAGGTCCTCTTGATAATTAGATAAATATTTTTAGAAAGGTGAATTATGTATATCTGGTGGTAGAGACCGGGGAATGGCATTATGGAATGTTCTTGGTATAGCTCCTCATGATCAGAGTGATAACACTACCCTCACAGATGCCAAACCAAGCCATATAAGACATGATGCACATGCAGGCTGGGTATGGGATCTAGCTCCTGACAATATTGATTCTGCCACTAAAGTATTCTCTGCTTCTTGGGACAATACTGTCAAAGTGTGGGATTTAGAAGCTGGATTTCAAAGTATTGAAACTTTCAAGTAAGTTACATAAAAGGACTATTGTCAATTATTTTTATTAACTTCAGACACAACCATTATGACCACTGTGACCTTAAAAATAAATTTTACTATTAATAAACAACTTATAAATCATTATTATTTATGAATTTCAGATGTGGTATGTCTGCCTTGTCAGTAGTCTGCACAGATAATATTGTTATGGCTGGTTTGTATTCAAAGAAGATATTGTCATTTGATTTACGTGCTGGTTCAAATCCAATAAATTCCTATAAACCACACAAAGGACCTGTATTAGCTCTGCACACCTATAAAAACATGGTGGCATCAGTGAGTGAAGATAAATCACTGGCCATTTGGGATAAAGTGGCTGGAAAAGTTTTAGCAAGTGATGTCAAAATTCCTACTGATAAAGCATATCCTGTGTGCATTAATTGGACCCCAACTGCATTGTACATTGGTGACTCCAAAGGCTGCATGCATTTATTGCATCCTGAAAAACATGTGTATGTCAAAACACATGAGATATGGCCCGAGCCACCCATAATCAAGCCTTCCAGCAAGATAACAAGTTGCTACCAAAGCCCAGGCAATTTAATTGTCTGTTCAGATAGGGGTGAAATTAAATTTTTCTACAACAGTTTCCCGCCACAGGAGTATGCAACTATTGAAACTAGTACCTTTGATGTGACTCAGGTAAATATAAAAATTAAAATCAGTTTTTCAGAGTAACACCATAATATTATGGGTGCGCAGCTCGCGAAGCCTCGCAAGCAGCGCGCGGGCTTTCCGCGCACAGTTACTGCAATCGATTGGTAGACGCTTAAGCGCAACTCATACAAGGCTTGTAAACTGCGCACGCACGGCATGCGATCTTACAGTTCCGTTCACTTTCATGCTGTGACCCTCAGTAGGTGCAGTTGCGCGCGATCGGCTCGCGAGCTGGGCACTCGTGGTGCGCATTTTTTAAGTTTAAGAATATCGAAATCATTACATTTTCTTTAGGTATTATTAAATTCATTAAAGGCATAGCACACTTTACCCCCACCGCAACAGCACAGCCACAGCACGGCATCGCCTTGTATTTAGGCTACGGCTAGCCGCCAGCGCGCTTACTACGCGCCGTTCGCGAGATGCAAGCTCGCAGTCAACGCGCCGGGTGAGGTACTAGCTAGGCCTAGCGCCCCCGGCCGGCGCGTCGATTTGTATGGTATTGACAAGCGCGCTGACCGCCCGCCGTCGGCTTTTTCATATTGGCATAGTAAAATATGTATATCATAGTTGTTTGGATTAATTTGAATGGAATTTCAAATTTGATTTCTGTCAAACTCTGACAAGTGCTGCGGCGACATATCCCTCTGAAGGATTGCCGCCATTTATTTCGTAATATTTTCTCCTTAGTTGTTACCTCATTGCAGTTACAATTATTTTTAATGTTTGGTCTTAAATAATCTAATCTACAATAGATGGCGCACGTATTATGCCAAAAATCTTTAGTTCTGTTGACACTTTAGCATTTGAATTATTTGAAACAGGGCAGGACGACTTTGCCCTGTAACTTTACGAGTATGGAAGCTCACAACTTTAAAGTTGTTGATTCAATTCAGTAGATCTCCGGAAATTGGCCTTAGTTTACTGAAATACTGATTTTGAACGACAATCTTCCGATTTTTACTAAGTCTTCATAAAGGCAAACTAATCCCAGGCATAATGTTAATTGTCAAAATATCATGTTTCATATTTATGATTTTCTAATCGTCACGAGTTTCATATTGAGTGGCATACTTTCGAAAAGTAGCCTAAACTTATTTGGCATACATATTAGTTAGCATTAACTCAAAAAGCAGAATGACTAAAGAAAACTAAAAATGCACACGGTCCGAAGCTGGTCAAAAGACAATATTGATCAGGCATAAATTTATTAGAAACAAGCATGCTTTTGGGCGCATTGCCGGCCGCTGCCGCTTTAAGTAGGGTATTCCCTTCAAAATTGTATAAAGTGAAAATATAAAATTTGCATTTGTCTCTGACAGAGACAAGTTAAAAATGCGTTAGATCCTATTGTCACTTTATGAAAAACATAAATCGTCATACGCTGGGCAACGATCTAGTTTCGAGATATCATTTTAATTGATGACTTCTGTTGAAAATACAAATTTAGCACAGTCACTAAAGAATTCAAAGACGAGTATTTCTTTATAAAAATGATGTGTTTTTCACATTTTACCCACTAATAATTTGTTCAAAAATTAGCTAGATCTCGGATTTTTTTATGATCGAGTAAAGTATATCCTATCATGTAACAAATTAGCACAGGTTCTAGACAATACCCAGCGTATCATATATTTTTTTCAAGACTATTTTTAAAAAAAAAACCTAAACCATTGAATCGAAAAAAAGGGTTTTCCGAGGAATCTGGCAGAACTCCGCCTTAATTGCCGGGTTGGAGCGGTGCTACAGATTACTTAATATTTACTAAGTTAATAGACGAATCACATCGATAGAAGAATTAAAATTTTCTTAATCTTAAATGCGTGCTGCTGTCATGATGTGTCAGGCATATATTGCCGGGGGACCACGGTAATATGTCATGACGTGTCAGGCATATATTGCCGGGGCCACGGTAATATTATCTAATATTACCGTGCCGGGGCTAAACCTCTTCTGAAATAGATGTCAGTAGTCCAGTACCTACGGGTACGTCATCGCGAATGCTCTAGGCGGCTGTTGACAATCAACTGCCAAGTGGTAGTTCCATGTCCCGGCAGCTGGTAGGTTATTTTCACGCGCAAGTTCGTTAAGTGACAGGGGCCTGGCGGTGCCGTTGCCGTGCCGTGAAAATGTGCGTTGACCTTCAATTATCAAAATTATTACCATTGTCATTGTATAATAAGCTATTTACTTTCAAAGCCAACTTAATTATTTTCTTGTTTTTTTTAGATGAGATATCTCAATGGCGTTTTGGTGATTGGTACATGTGATTCTGCTCTCGAATTTTGGATTCCTAATGAGTTGTACCCAAATAAATACTGACGAAGACTGCTTAATACACTAATGGATTTGTTTACTTATAAACATATATAACTACATTCATGGGCATGGAATTCCGCCAATACCCAAAAGAGTATTATCTAACTGGTAAAGTTTAATCAACTTATGATAATTTGAAGTGGTCATTTATAGTTTGTTTGGACCCCTGGAATTTAACTTATTTAATAAATATAACATCAATTTAATTTTGTTACGAAATTACAGTGACACGTCAGCTTTAACTGGACCAACAGTTACTTTTAAACTCAAAATGTTTAACTGCCAAACTTTTAATCTTCATACCTAGTAATGATTGAAAACTAGAAAAAAACGAATTTTGGACCTTGAAGAGATCGAGCGGGTTTCGAACTCGTTCTTTCCACAATCCGGGAGGATGCTCTAACTATCTTCAGATATGACAAAGTAAAATGAAAAAAACAAAGTAATTAATTATTAATCTTTTTGGGTGGGTATAGATAGACTAGTGCATTCGCTAGACCATTTCATAGTAATGTAACATTTTTACGAATGGAAAATTACAAGATATCAGTATTCTAAAAACATTTCTACGGAATGTAACGGTTTTGCTTGGTTTGTAAGAACATTAAATAAAATGACTTTTCCTAAAAATAATAACGTGGGTAACACCTCAAAATCAAATAAAATTGTGTAAGCCATAGTGGCCCATTGAAAATCGTTGATCCACTTCAGTGTGAATGCTCATTTAGATACAGAATTCAGAGGTCCTGCTTGGCATATGTTGCTGACTGTACCACATAAGAAGTGGCTTTGTCGTTTATGGGGAAGTTACTCCTTACCCTAATACGATTTTGGTGAAAAGATTGGAAATCATTCATCGAGTTACTTGACATTATGTTATTTTTGACGGTGTTACAAAACTTATATCACAACGGTTTTTGTACGGAGAATGAACAAGTCATGAACCTCGGATAGTACCTACAATTGATTAGTGGTTGACTGGTAGAGAATGCCATTAGGCATTAATTCCGCCAATTGTACTTTTCTTTGTGCAATAAAGAATATATAATAATACAATTATTTTTTCTCGGTGATTTAAAATAAGTGAAATAACTTGGTATTGCTTCCGATTACAAACAAAGGTGCGCTATTTAAAATACGATAGCTACTTAGGAGTTGCCAAAATTGCATTAAAGAATTAGTTAAGTTGGATACATTTTTACACAAGAGTGGATGGAATAGACATAATTTTTAAAATATCTAAAAAAAACATAAATAAATATAAACAATGCGCCAGACAACACACCTCTTGGCATGGTCTCGAAGTAGGGATAAATATGGGTAATTACATATTAGAATCATTTTTACGTAAATATTAACTGAGCATTTGTTATCATTTTTATCGTAAAAATCATCTCAAAAACAAAAAATATCATTAAAGAAAATAAATTAAAAGATCATGATAATTATTTCAAAGAAAAATACTTCACTGAAATTAAATTAATTCGATCTCATATATATTTTTTTATTTACTAAAATTATCAAACATTTCATTTATTTTAACTAATATTGACTACTTATTAATATTTCCTAGCTCGATACAGTTTTCTATGCTATTTTTCTTCAGCGGACGGAAGAAAACGGACATTAGTTTTAAAAGCTTCAGTTGGTTAGGTTAGAACTGTCACCAAACAACAACATCGCCAGAACCGAATTGTCGGCGAATGAACTTAAGTGGCAAAAAATGTATTGATATTGTACCTATGCAGTGTAATAATTGATCCTCCCCTCCCTCAGTAGAATATTTTCCTTGGTAATAAGTTCTACATTAATTTTGAGCAAAAATAATATTTGATTTGTTATTCTATGATATTATATTTTGAGATATAAATTTTATAAGTAACTAAAAATCTATGATTCCAATTTCTTTAAAGTAACTATTCTATTCTCCATACCTATTTATTATTAGATGAAATTCTATTAATGTAATATTTCATGCATTTCATATTTGAGAATTTTAATATAAGGTTAATTGAAAATTTGCTATTCGAATTCTGGTATTGTATAGTAAGGTGTAATCAGTTCGGGTATTTCAAATCTTATGGTATTTTGAGTTCGGGTATTTTGGGTTCGGTCTTTTTAAATCAAGGTGTTTTGTTTTTTGAGTTTCTAAGTACCCGTAAATATCCCTGTGTTACGAGTTACCAGACAAGGAATTAAGCCAGGGGCGTCTCCCAGCACACCCAGACCCAAGCCAATTTGGAAAAGAGCGTTTCCTGAACTGATCTGATCGGGGATCGAACCCGGGACACTACGGAATACAAGGCGAGAAACCGCACTACGCCAATCGTGTCGTAAACTTCAAAACTATAGATTTTCTCAAGACACGGTGTTTTTTTGGATCACTGAAACTGGCTTTCATAACCAGTTAAAAAGTATCATTCGATTTCTGGCGTATGGCCTGAGGCAGTGTGGTGGGCAATAATTGGGTACCTATTTGACTATTTTTTTTGATTTGTATCATCAAAATAGGGAGCTCTCAAAAATAAAAACACATTCCGATAGCACTAAAACTCCCCGAGATATTGGAATTTTAAAAATCATACATTTGGACTTGCCCAAAACACTTCATACAAATTGTCCTAAGGTAGCCTTAGTGCCTTAGTGTAGCCTTGTCCCTAGGCCTAGACGGACGTACTTAAAAGCTCAGGTCAGGAGTAGGCCTACCCATAATCGACGAGCAGAGCAGTATGAAAGGATTAATGAGACTGGAAGAAGCGCAAGAGGTGTGTCAGGGCCGTAGCAAGTGGAAAGATGTGGTCTCTGCCTACCCGTTGGGAAAAGGGCTCACGATGATTAATGTTTGTATGTAGTGACGTCACATGACGTCTATTTCTATGTGTTTTGCAAAACATTTGTTCGGCAGCTATATTAAATATTGCGTTTATGAAAATGGTTTAGTAACAAAAGTTGTTATAAATTCTGTAGATTATCGATTGGTATATCTATTTTTATTTGCGTGAGATAGCCAATTTTTTAAAAGAGCAAACTTTAAAAAAATTGGCTATCCCACGCAAATTTGAAAGGCCATAAAATAAATTGTAAGTACATAAGATATCAAACTAAAAGTTTACATATTGCCCTTTTTAAATGTATTATTGTAAAATATTGGATAATTATTAAAATCCGATGATGATGTATAAGGCCCAATTTAGTATTGCTTACTTCTAATGCATAGCCAATTTTCTTGTGATGACAATATAAAAAGTGCAATTTTTTCCAATCTTACATACCTATCTACTACTTTACGGTTATAATTTATTTCTATACCCATACATTAAAAGAGATATGTTGTTTGCTTTAGTTATAGATATCTACACGTTTTAAAACTTGAAATTGAGGAGAAGTCATTTAATTTGGTTAGTACCAGTTACCTAAATCTGAATCCCATCACGCGCCGCCGTAGCGGTGGCGGATGGTACTTTCCTAATCTTCCCCCATATAGCGACATGAAACTACTTGCCTCCTATTTTGTACCTAATCATAAATTATCTTTACGCTTATCCTTTTTTATACAATTCAGATTTTATCTAATAAATAATGATGACAAAAATGTGTTTAGTTTTATTTGGACTATTAACAATCAATCAATCCAAAAATTTAGCAAGAATACAGAGTTACAAATAAGGTCTTAACAATAATGGTATCTATGTCATAAGTATTCAGTCTGCAAGCAGACGCGCAAATATTCAATTAAATTATATTTTATGAAATTTAAAATTAATTACTCAGCATTAGCAATGTTAATTATGCAATTAAACTATAAATATTACAGTTTCAATATATATATGTATATATACATTATACACACTTATTGCCGTAGGAAGTATATTCTTTAGTATCATAAAAGCAATTAAATTTGTTACCTTCGAGTAGTTTCAGGTCATCAGCAAGTAAATTATACATGGTTACGCACATATTAAAAACATTTTTGGTCATAAATATACTTTCGGACAGGGGGTTGATAGAGTAAGTTCTTAAACCTTTCTCTTTTTTGTCTGGCGTAGACCGCATCACGTTTAGTAAATAAGTTGGGATAGGTATTTCATCATTATATAAAATGTTTTTTTTTTATTTTTATTTAAAATAGGTTTGCGTTTGGCCTCAGTCTTGCCTGGTGGTAAGCGATGACGAGGTCGATTGTGGTACACGCTTACTCAGAAAATGCCTATTGACTCTGGCCTTGAAGATATTATGGTTGTAAGTATCCGGAAACACAGACGCAGGGAGAGCGTTCTACTCCCTAGTGGTGCGTACCAGAAAAGACGCAGCAAACCGTTGGGTACGGATTGTTGGAAAGTCAACCACATGGGGTGGAAGCCCTCCCGGTGTCTAGTGGTCCGGTGGTAGAAAGTAGAGGGTGGTATCAGGTTGTGTATTTCCAGCGCACTCTCCAAAAAAACCGATAGACAGGCTACTTTACGCCGATGCACGATGCTCCAAACTCTGAAGTTTCGCATTAGAACCTTAATATTTTTTCTTCTGTGGTACCTATGTAAAGTCAAACACTGCATTACATAACCTACCATTCTATCAAGTATGGCACTGAGAATTTAAGAAAGAGCACCACTTTTGCATAAAATAGTATCTAACTGTGATTGACTGTTTAAATATTTATATATCAGGGACAACATCTGACCCCAAACTACTCGTAAGCAGAGCTTACTTGTATAATCAGAGACTGATAAACAAATAAAATACCTACTTAGATAGTTATTAACACCCAGAACCAGGCGCAGACAAACACAAAAGTTTATCACTTAAACAGGGTGGGCCAGCCAAGCCTGGTGGATATAATTTTTTTTAGATAGATGGTCAAGGAATCTATCAGGAGCCGCAAGGAAAAAAATCAGTTCTCACCATATTACAAGATTTGATTTTTTTATCTATTGACAAAATCAACTTAATGCTTAAATTTATTTTTTAATCAAATATGTTATTAATCTGATATAAATATTCATTCAGATTTTTTTTCTTTTTTTCATGACATAATTAGGTCTATCTCAATAATTTACCAATTAACTAATATTAAATTAATTAATATTAATTCTTTAGCAACTGCTATTAATATTGAATTTCCTCTTCTAAAAAAATTGTAACAAAAAAAAACAACTTCAAAAAAAACTATTCCAAAACAAAGTATCAAAAAGTAAAGAAATAATTGCATATTCTTCTAAAACTTAAACGATAATATAATGTAGGTACAATTATTGTTATTGTTGGAGTCGGTGTCAGCCAAGGAAACACTACATACAATATACCTATCAATATACGTATTTCTTAATATGCAATTAGTTCTTCACTTTTTAGTGCTTTGTTTTGGAATAGTTTTTTTTGAAGTTGGTTTTTTTTTATTAAAATTTTTGTTTATTTCTTGATTTTCAGTGATAGTTCTTATTTATTTTATACATCGAAAAAGTATCGTCCTATTTCTCCCCAAAATTGAAGAGTTCCGTTACTTTGTCAGAACCTAACCAAACACTCATCAAACTACCCTTGAAGTATATCCTTTCCAATAAAAAAAGAAGCATCGAAATCGGTTGGCGTGATAATGAGTTATTCGTCCATTTGTCGCGCTTATGGTTTATCTAGATCAGGGATGCACAGATTTATTAAGATTAAGGGCCACTAGGGCAAATTATGAACTGATGGCGGGCCGCCAAGGGTATAGGTAATTAAAGACAATAAAGAATTGATAATAATGTATTAAAATTGAAAAAGAATTTATTAATTTGAAGCGTTGCACTGCATAGTGCTTACAATCTTTTTTATATTTGGCTCAAATTTACTTGTAGCAACACGTAAAACTGCTTCCAAACTTTTGTTTGCAAGGCGGTTTCGATTTTTTGTTTTATTATTATTTAGCATTGAAAAGGTTTGTTCACATATATAGGTAGAACCAAATAAGCTGGCACATTTCAGAGCGTTTATGCGCAACTCTTTGTACGTATTTTTATCAAAGCAGCGGTAAAAAATCAGCAAGTCTCCTTCGTTGAATTTGTTGCGTAAATCTTGGTCGTTTTGAATGTCGATAATTTCTAACTGCATTGACTCTGGCTAATTTTCAACTGAAATCGTGAAAGGATTGCTGAATATGTCCAACAGAGGTTTCACTTTTTCAAACTCCGAAATCTGTCTTTTTAAATTTTTCTACATAACTGAAATTAATCGCAGTTTTGTTGAATTTTTCAGCCATTTTCTTATAATTCGGAAAATGATTGTAATTTCCAGAATTCAATTGCGATCTGAAAAGTGTCAGCTTGCATTGAAAGGATGATACATGAGCGTAAAGCTGGGATATCAGTTGATTTTTGCCTTGAAGCCGTGTGTTCAAGACATTCAAATGATTTGTAATGTCAACTAAAAAACCCAAATCACACAACCAATCAGGATTTTTAAGTTCCGGGACATCCCTTTGCTTTTTCGCCAGAAATATTCCAATTTCTTCTATTAAATTTAGAAATCGTTCCAGTGTCAATCCACGACTTAGCCACCTTACTTCTGTATAATACAGTAAATCTCCATATTCGCTTTCGATGTCATCAAGGAATTGTTTAAATTGCCTGTGATTGAGTCCTCGTGATTTTATGAAATTTACAGTCGAAACTACCACTTTCATGACATTTTGTCGGACGCATAACGCATATTTTCAATCAATCCAAAATAATACAGAATTAATTTTTTTGACGGTGCAGGGCATGCATTGAGGCTGGTGGTAGACACTTTGAGCATTTGTTATAAAAATTATTGATTAAATTTGTTTTTTTTCTCCCTTATCTTCTTGGCTGTTTTGGCATCAAAGCTGTGGTCTTCAGAATATTAAAAATTTTAGTAATATTATTTAGTGGAAGTACTATGCGGTTTAAAAAAATATAACTTTTTATTTAGAGTATTGAGGTGATATTATTTTGTATTATTATAGAGAACACATTCTGCTTCAGTTTAAAAAAGCTAGAGCTGCACACCTACTGTTTATTTCTAAATGTCACTTTTTAAATGTTACGGTCTTAATATGAAAAAATCAATTTTCATGAATAAATTTCAATGTTGTTAACTCAAAACAAGCAATCAGCCTTGTTATTATTTTTTACAAGAAAATAACTTTCAGCTAAACACACCCCACAAAAAAAACAGAAAAAATCATTGGATAAGTTAAAAAAAAAAACTTTTCCCAACAAGGTCGAGATATCTCAAAATTTTACTAAAAAAAATCAAATCTTGTAATCTGGTGAGAACCGATTTTTTCCTTGCGGATCCTAATGGATTCCTTGACCATCTAACTAAAAAAACTTATATCCACCAGGCTTGGCCCAACCTGTATACAATTTTTTTTTGTTTTGGTTGAGAATCTTACCCATGACCATCGACGCTGAAGGTTGGCAGGATGTACAGGTATGCCATTACGCCACATTTTCTGTTCCGTACTTGTCAAAAAGAAAGTACTAACTCGCGCCCGCGCTCTCTTGTTCTCTATTCGCAATGCGATTCGATTGCTAATTGCTCGCATTACCTGCCACACACGTATGTTTTTACCAGTCGGGTACCCGCCGAGTACCCGACTGATGAAGTAAGATTATAGTCGTTTCGCAACATACGCACATTTCTGCTCGGTTGGCATTGGCTTGGCTTGGCTGGCACCCATATGTTTGAGGAAAAACGATTAGAATTATCTGACGGGTACCCCCAGCAGTTTGGCCCATTTTTATGAGTGTTGTGTTGTGGTGTAGTGTGAATGTGATTTACTTATTCATTTAAAGGCCTGCGCAGACGACGTACGCGGAGAAAAAAGTACGCTCCGCAAATACATAAGTACGCTTCGCGAATACATAATCCCCCGCGGTTTCACCGCGGACTCAACGCACACGGTGTGCGATCATTGGTTGTCCGAGACTATTTCAGTATTTTGAGATTACGTTGTGCTGTAATTTACATGAAGTTTAAGCAAAAGAGAAGGACGAGAGAAAGACGTTTTAAAAGAAAATACTGGGTCCATTCCTTTATTTCGAATCGATTTTTAACGCGGAGTAAAATCCGCCGTGTGCGTTGACTGCTCATAGTTCGTTCGTTCTATGTTTTCGCGGACTCCCGCGCACTTTAATCAACTACGCTCCGCGGGCGTCCGCGGTGTTTCGGTGGATTTTTGATTCGGCGTTCTAAGTCGTTCGTGTGCGTTCCTGAATACAGTTTGTAAGGGTTCCATTTTGACAGAGAAAAAATTACGCTGCGGATAATCCCTCATCTGTGCAGGCTGTCCTTAAAGTTTTTGCTTACAGAATAAATCCCAGGTGCTTACAAGAATACATGATTATGATGAATCAGTATTGACAGAGCGAGCACTGCGACTGCGTAGCGAATGGAACCAATACATCACTAGGCTAGGCTGTGCAATGTTTTTTTCGTGCACAACACTGATATCCGTCATGGCTGATTGAAATGTTGACGAACTGTCAACTTTGAGAAATTCTTTTATTTTTTGCTATGACCAATAATTTGTGAGTTGTGGTTTTGTAATGTGTAGTGTTCAATAGTTTTCACATGATTATTAGCACGTTTTCACCATGAATGGGTTAAGTTTTAGTGAACTTTGTTGCCTGTTTTGTTGTCCGCCATGCCCGGGGAAAATTGCGGCTAAGCTCGCGTTCCTGCCTCCTGAACCCACGTATGCATTCACACCCGATGAAACTGGATCAAAATTCTCGTTAACTCTAACAGAACGCGCAGAATGGCAGTACTCTGAAAGGGAGAAGGAGAACATCGAGGGTTTCTACTCAAGAACATCAAGAGGAAACAGAATAGCTTGTCTCTTTGTTCGTTGCAGTCCTAACGCGCGTTTTACGATATTATTTTCTCATGGAAACGCAGTGGATCTCGGACAAATGAGTAGTTTTTACTTAGGGTTAGGTACTAGGATAAACTGTAATATATTCAGTTATGACTATTCTGGGTATGGTGTGAGTGGTGGAAAGCCATCAGAGAAGAATTTGTACGCAGATATAGACGCAGCTTGGCAGGCCCTGCGGACGCGCTACGGCATCAGCCCCGAGAACATAATACTTTATGGGCAGAGCATCGGGACAGTGCCAACTGTGGACTTAGCTGCTCGTTATGAAGTTGGTGCTGTGGTGCTACACTCGCCGCTTATGTCAGGCATGCGTGTTGCCTTTCCCAACACCAAGAGAACATGGTTCTTTGATGCCTTCCCAAGGTAAGCCAGCTTTGTCTTTAAGGTTGCCTAACTAATCAATGTTCATTTTACAGATGTCTAAACAAAAGTACTGTTTTTTCTAAAACTATTTTGTAAACCTAGGGTATGATGATGACTAAGGTATTAAATTAATATGACTCATTAAGTAATCTGAGTTTTAGGCAGCTCAGTATCATCTATAAAAAAAACCCTATTTTAAAATGAAATATATTGCACTTATTTCACATGTCATGTTAATATGTTTGCTGCCACACCACCACACCACACCACGCACCAGTGCTTTTCAACAATCAATTTCCTATTGTCTTTTTTATTCTGCAGTGAATGGGTTAACTATGCTGATTTGTGTTGCACCAATTTGTATTTGTTATTATTTTTTATCTTTTTCTGTTACCAAAAGTAGGAAAATTAGTAAAAGACAATAAATTAATAATGATGGTACTCCCTTACATATTATCATCAGATCCTATACTAAGCAGAGCTTTTACTGTGTGTGTGTGTGTGTGTGTTTGTGACTGACTTACTGTTCATAATATACACATGTTAAGTACAATGAATTGTATTGATCTTAAACTACTTACTTCTGATGAAATAGTTAAATTGTGATAGAACTTCATCAATTAAAATTAAATAAATTGAACTGTACTAATTATATTAGTACCAGTTGCTACTAAATAAACAAAGCCCTAATGAAAAAAAAACAACGACATTATTTTGTTTACAAACTTGTCCCAACTAATTTAGTCATGAAAGTTTCATTTAAAATAAATTGCCATAAACAAAGGGTTATGAATCAAATATAAAAAGTAACCAATCACACATCCATTGGTGGCACTTTCCACTGAATCCTGTTGAGAAATGTTATCATATCCGAGTATTATTACTGTATTGTTTCCTTTTCTTTGTTATGCAACTTCCTGACAGTAAAGTTTACTAGGTATAGAATTACCAAGATAAGTTGAAAATTGTTTTTTTCAACTGTGTAAGACCTTTTAGGTTTCATGGTGCGAAGAACTTCACCATTTTTTTTATAAAAGTGCCTTTATTTTAGTTTGCATTCAAAACATTATATTGTTTGAAAGGCACTAGCCAAAACCAATTTTCCGGGGAAATGGGTGAAATGGCCCATAACGAGCAGACCGATCACCCGGCCCACTGCCAGCATGCCCAGTTGAAATAATAAACCAAAACCAACTGTACAGTTTTTATACCTTCCTCATACTTAAACTAAGGTCATAAGATAATACTTTGTTATCAGTATCACCTTGATACAATGAATGTGACCTAATGAGCTGCCATGTAAAAATTGTGTAATGCTTGTTTGTATGAAAAACTTCTACACCTGGGGTAAAAAAAAACCTATTAAATGAGTCCACACATCATTACTCTAGTTGAGATGCATTTTTGTGATTTTGCACCATCATCATTAGGGATTAAAAATAGGATCAATTTGGTGCTAATACCTAAATTGAAATTAAAAAACTTGCATTGTTTTTGTAGTGTTTATTAGATTATCGAGATATATGGAGACTGGTCCATACCTATTTTTGTTATCAGTGATAAAACTGATTAATTATTACTTAGTACCATGATTTTTTGTTTAATCTTATGGCACATTATTCAGTAAAATATAATGCCCTTCATATGTCCATAAGTTGCAAGTGGGTTAGTTTGTTGATTTTTTCAATAGGATTCATTCAATGTAATAATAACAACAGTTATATTACCAATAAATACTTTGGAAAGCCATAAAAGTTCACAAGAGGAATCCTTATAAAAACTAAACACACAGGTGAAGTTACACCTGTCACCTAACCCTAACAACAACAAACAACCTAACCAAAACATTACAACAATACACAATAACTACCTATACATGTAAGGAGATTTATAAAGTATCATTTTCTGTTCATTATGTGTGGGCATAAAATGATACTCTATAAATCAGGCATTCCTTTGCATAATGTTCTAGTTTTCATTATTCAGGAAAACCATTTAAAAACTTGTTACTACAGAGTTGAGTGATGCTTAACTGACTTCAACCACAGCCTAACATGTCAGTGGAGAAAAGACAATCACTGCGTTAGGAGATAAATTACGAACCTAAACTGTAGTTAACCATTACAGTAACGCAAACGTCGTAATGTGCTACTGGTCAAATAATTAATAAAAATATTATTTATTCATAAAATTCCATACTCTGATAGTGCATTTAAAATTTTTCAAACCTTACACAATATCAATAGGCAGCCGCACATTGGTGCTGGCTGTATTTCAGCGATTCCTCAATGGTAGAATATTTAAAAGATAAACTGGATAAAGTGAGTTATTAAAGTAACGATCAAGCAGCACAGTGCAGTGGTACCTTTTATTTATAAAAAAAAACCATTCACTTTATGGCCATAAGCTAGCTTGTTCCAATTCGTAATTATGAGAAGCTTCTGATACCTTGAATTGCCGCTACCTCTCGTTTAAAATGTCTTCATACTCCAAAATATAACGTGAAATTATACTGAAATAGCTTCCCAAATAGAAAATGCCTTGCAGCAGTTAACCTTGTTAAAATGGAAATATTTTATTTTAAATTTAAATCTATGAAGTTCAGTTAGTAAACAAGCTGGCAATAAGGATGCTTCTTCACCAGAGATGTGCTATGCAATGCTGCGAGGATGTGTAAGCTAAGCTACGAAACTATTAGACCGTTTCCACTGGTGCTATGCTTGCTATGTTACGGAGCGAGTAAGCAGATGCGCAGCTCGAGCTAGTCGATGTATCGACAGTAGGGAAGGCCCGCACAGCACGCATCTATAGCAAACCTTCATAGCTACGCATCCATGCGTCATGTCATTGTGTCATATTAAAAACATAGCTTAGTAGAACCAGTTTCCACCAGTGCTATGCTATTTGAACCAATGAATGTAATTGGTGGATATCAAACGATTCGATGTGCTATGCTACGTAGCATAGCACATCCCTGGTGGAGAAGCAGCCTATAAGGACAAGGAGATGTAAAAAGACTATAACTAAACCTAGATATTACGACTACGTAAAGTTGTGTGTTGCATGTGAAATGCTTAAATGATCACATTGCTATGCCTTTAACTGCACATCCATTCAAATAAGTACAGCACATGTCATGCTTTCACTGAGGAGGTAACAATTCAGCCCTAGATAGCTATTGGACCTTGAATTTAAGCCAGTATACTAAACTGGTATTGGATTCACCAACCTGATTCACCTGTTTTGACTGTGATCACTATATTATCTAGCCTGTGCTACCAATAGTTCACGTGTCTAATAAATTAGAGTAATCATGATAAATAATTACGATTCTTAAAATAGTTCCTTCTCGTATTTTAAATTATTTGTGGGATTCATCTATTAAGTCTTTTAATTAAAATTAAAATGTTAATTTGAATCTTAATCAGTTGACATTTTAACATGTATAACCCAAATAAAACTCTTGGTTTCTTTAAAAAGATGTAATGGACAGATCTGAAAATGAATAGTAATTTTAAGAGTGTAAATAAATCATTTACTAATAATATTCCGAATAGGGTCTATAGGTCGATAAAGAGAGATTCTTTACCTCGGTCGTCAGGACGCTTCGCTCCATTGCCTTCATTCACGATAAAATCAATCAATCACCAATAAGCCATTCCACACATTCCAATCATGAATCATACACGCTGATCGTATAGAACGGCGAGACTGTCTATTAGCCATATTATTTTAGGCCCGTTGTAATCGAGCATCGAACAACCATAAGAGACCAAATTATTATTTTTTCATTTATGAACGTCACCTTTGATACCTTGCTGTCCGGAGAAATGACTTTAGCGGGAAAGCAGAGTTCCACCGAAAGGTTTTTCATCTCTCACCAGATGAGTAATGCACGCCTCTGAATCCTCTTAGTTTTCGGTGGTTCTACTAACCCATCGGTTCTAAACACTCCCGCTGTGACAAGGCGAAAACTAAATAGAAGCTAATACCTTTTTCTTTGCGTCAGGATATGCACTTAGGCATTCCTAGGGCCCTGGGTTCGGGGCACCTGGGATATAGAAAGAAGGAGACGCTCAGCTAATGCCTGTGCCTGATAGGCCCCCCAGACGCTGATTTTCAGCAGGCCCATTGAGTGCGCGCGCACAGACAATTCAATACAAAATGCAAGCAATGAAGTTGGAATCCCAATGAAAATATGAATGTAACTATGTGTGTATGTGTGCGTTAACTTATCATGACAGAACGGCGTGACGTCGGCGAACGACCCTGAGACCAGGCTGTGTTAGCACAACTAAAGTACCTACTTCGGCTCGCACTCGGATTTGTGGGATTCCTGGGAAAACAGAGACCCTACCTACCCACTAAAACCTGACGGTGGCCGTCTTCGGCGCAGAATTGAAGGGACCTAGGATTCGCAGAGAGAGTCCTCTCTCGACCCTTCAGTGCACGATAACACAGACCACTGTGTCCGAAGACACGCGTTACCGTCATCCTCGGGATCGCAAACCGAAACACACGCAGGCGGGGGGGCCCCCCCACGTGCGTTTCACGACCCCAAGGGCCCTTTTAGACGCCTCGTACGACAGGCAAGAATACCTCGGCAGTATTCTACTCCCCTAACTGCAGGGACCAGAATGTTAATACCTACGTTATCTTTAACAACATAAAAATGAATTGGTATTTTGCTGCGCTCTTCCAATAGTATGCCTACGCAGGAGAAGCCATATGCGGCAGCCGCGTCACCATCAAAATTGCTTACAGCTAGGTACATCAGCTGTGCACACTCCGTCATCGTAACAAGAAAGCAATCATGATAAGTAGCTTGCTCTAGAACTTGAACACCACTTACGCAAGTAGGTAATTTACGTTTTGCCAAGAAGCTTACTTATATGATAATATCGATTAAGATTTAACTTGAACTATGACATTGTCGTCAGCAAATTTGTACTCAAAACATAAGGGTCATACAATGAAAAAAAGCTGCGCAACCAAGCCGTACTGTAAGGTGTACTAAGTCAACATTTCTGCTGACATACGCATGCTGCCATGGTAAATTAAGTTCCATTTCGAACCGTGTAATATTCTTGCATTTTACGCGCATATTGTTCTGATAAAATGAGTGCAGCACTAACTGTAGTTAATGACGCAAGACAAGATTGAGAATCAACTTGTTTTGTATGTTTCGTAGGTATATGTGGCTTGAATGCTTACGTATGATGTTTGTAGGTGTTTGAATCCTCTGCAAAAGATTTGATTATGACTTGCGGGTATGCCATTGGTTTATCTAACTGCTAAATTATTTGTTTTCAGTATCGATAAAATTCCAAAGGTGACCTCTCCAGTCCTTGTTATTCACGGAACTGAGGACGAGGTGATCGACTTCTCCCACGGGCTCGCTATCTACGAGCGGTGTCCGCGCGCCGTCGAACCACTATGGGTTGAGGTAATGCCATCATATTCGAATTAAAAATATTATTTATTGCACACCAGAAACAATATTCCAGGTATGGAAAACATGATGGATCTTTAAATTTACCCAGAAAGAAAAGTTGCCAAAAATGATAATGTACCTACTTACTTGAGTTTACTAACTTTTAATTAAAATTTAAGTAAGTAATTAAGGAATAATAGTTAAAATAGCAAAATATAAAACAGGCAAGCCCGTCAAATACATTATACTCATAAATGAAATCACATTACATATAAGTATCTGACGACACGATTGGCGTAGTGCGCTGTAGCACGGTTTCTCGCCTCGATTTCCGTAGTGTCCCGGGTTCGATTTCCGGGGTCAATTCAAAAAACGATCTTTTCTGAATTGACTCGGGTCTGGGTGTGCTGGGAGACGCCCCTGGCTTATTTCCTTGTGTTGTACCTCGTAACACAGGGATATTAATCCCTACTTCGAGACCATTACAAGAGGTGTGTTGTCTGGCGCATATTTATTTATTTATTATTTATTTATTTATTTATAATAATAGCTTGGTTTTCTATGATAGACTTATTCCACTGAGACTGATTCCGTTGGTTAGATATCGCTGATGACGAGCTTCTAGGGTGAGTAATAGCCTTAGTGACCTATAGCGGATAATCCGTGCTCCGCATATCGCGGACTGTCCTTGATAAGGCAGAAACGACTATTACTCTGTGACTAGCAAAGCTATTTAAATTATCATTTTTGGTGTGATTGATCAGAATTGACTCTTTGTATTTGGTCCTCCTTGATTAACACCCAGAGAAACGCGCATAAAACTTATCTGATTTCTAATTAATGTAATTAGTACACGTGGTGTTTCATACACACATTAATTAGAGTGAAATAAATGAAATAGTACCAACTGATGTAACGCGTCATTGCTATGGACGCTCATTATAAACGTGCCAGTTTTGTTGTTCTAACTTCTCATTTAAAGGAATAAAGAGCCTGTCTGACTTAAATAAAAATCAAGTTTGATGTTCTTTAGCTGTAAAACTCTACGGCAAATGTCTATACCACATTTCGAATCGGTCGCGAAATTGTACGATAATCGTAAGTGTATCGATCTGTTCTTAATAATACGCTCGTTTAACCCTGCTCGTCATGTGCTATGATAGATAACCTTGTGTCAATTTTTCGACCTCTATGTCTGACCGATAAACCTGGCCATAATACCTGATTTGAGTTAATTATGAAGGTAAGTTAAAGGTTCTGCTTGTTCAGTATTATTATAAAGCACCTACCAGTACTATGACTCCTTTGTTGATAAACGCATGCCGCCACTGCGTAGGTATACGCACAGAAACTCCGTCAAGGGTCAGGGTTGTCAGTGTTGTCACAACAAAAACTACTCAAATATTTTACATAAAAGTTTTAATTTGTAATAACGAAAGAATAGAAATAGTCAATAGAGCCTTCTCAAGAATAACATCGTAACAGACATGAAACAGAAACAGCAAACATGAAAACGCTTTTTTTTTGCGATTTAAAAGGTTGTCCCATAGTAAAAGTTGTTCAGATTTTTTTATTGTAACACGTTGTAGAACCTAAAACCTAATATTTTTATCGTAAGCGACCTAGTATATTGCTGAGTAAGTAGGTAAATATAGGTAGGTAACATGTAATTATTTATAATCCTAAAAATACATCGTAAAATAGGTATAGTCGACGGCACGGTGTGCTACCACGTCAGGGTAATCTAATTTAATCAATTTCATACTTAAATTCGAACATTATGGTTAAAATAAGTTGCAGATGTTTGACATCTTTACGGTAGGTACCTACTGCTGCCTGTACATGTAAAACTCGAAACGAAACGAAACATGCGAAAGCGCATATTTGAAAAATACAGTGACCGTAGCGTATGAAAAATACATGTAGGTAGCTAGGTAGGTAGTAGATACGTGTCATTTTCAACGCTAATCTGAACTAGGTTTATTGATGTAGGTACTAGTATGTGCGTGAAATTGGGAATAACTCATCTAACATACCTAACATCAATTTTAAAAGCAAGGTAGGTACCTACCTAGGTAAATAAAAATAACTTACCGGGCGTCCCGTGGAAATCAGTAGAATTTTAAATCTTTATCAATCCTTGACGTGGATTCACAATGAAAAACGGAACAAATCCTCTAAACCAATATGACGTTTAGAAATTTCGTTACGCTTCTTATGGCGGCGTTATTGCAGATTGCTCGGAAATTTCTTTTTTTCGATTCAATGGTTTAGGTGTTTATTTTTTAATAATAGTCTTGATAAAAATATATGATACGCTTAAGGATATTGTCTAGAACCTGTGCTAATTTGTTACATGATAGGATGTACTTTACCCGATCATAAAAAAACCGAAACCAGGCTTTAAAGTAATTTTTAAACGAATTATTAGTAGGTAAAATGTGAAAAAAACACATAATTTTTATAAAGATTTGAATTTTTTGAGATATTCGCTCCTTCTTCAGATTCACCCTATTATGTTTGCAATTTTAGTAGCTAACGATAACTTTTATACCAATTTAGAAACCTCATTAGCTGTGCAGCTTTTCATATAAAACATTGATACACTTTTGTGTCATACTTTTTTTTTACATGACACAATTTTTAATTTGAGTTATCAAATTTAAATTCAATAAAATATTAAATTACATCAATATTTTTGAAAGAAATTCAATGTCATTTTACAAAAAAAAGTATAAAACTTGGTAGGCCATCTATTTAGCTATATTTGATCATAAAAAGATTTTAAAAATATTCATGTTTGCATCTATGGCATAAAAAAAATCTATTTAAGACAGAAAAAAAAACATATTATTATTTATTTTGGCAACCCTAAGGAATTTAAAAAAACGGATCAAATTAGTTGTAGGGAATCTAGTGACCTTGCTAGGATTTACGGTTGGACCATTATTTACGGGACACCCTGTATATTGTTGATGTTTTTCTACCGCGTGTACCGCACAAATTGACATTTTACCCGAGCTCTTAATGATAACTTGACACTTAGCACTTAGGGTACTTCGAGCGTAGGTAGCCGCTAAGCCTAAATATTTATCGCATCACCGGATGGTTGGATTCGGTTTCTGTGTTATTAATTATTATTCTATGTTTATACCTACATTCACCTATTCAACCTCATTCTTTTAAAAAAATTGATATTTTCACTTAATAAAAATTTACTTCACACAATCACGATTATCTCTTATCATTTATTCGACTAAATTCGTAATAATAAATCTATCTATATCAAATTATAAACATTTTCTACATTAGGCATCAAACTATTTTTTAAACATACTGTAGTCAATAGCATTTGTTTGAGTTCTTTGAAGGTGCCAGCTCACTGATTATAATATAATTGGGAGAAGAAGCTGAAGATTGAAGTTTGTTTGAATAGCTGCACAGAATAAGATGTTAAATTTCGCACATCATTCAAATTGCATTTTGAAACAGTGGACTTCGATCGACTTACTTTTACGGTCCAGTATATCTTAAGATCTACGGTTCGAATCCCACTCACATACGACTTTTTGCTCGAGTTAATGTTTTCATTTTTATTTTTCATTGTGTCGATCCCTATTAAACACTGTTTAAATTAAATTATTATTCTTACAAAAAAATATTTTAATTTAAATTTAAAGAGTTTTCTTCGCATTTCTGCCATTGGCTGACATTAACGTAGGAAAAAGGTATATATTATACAGCCATTCAGTATTTTTTTTTATTAAAACATTAATATTATTGAAAACTTTAGCAAACACTTCGTCTGGCTTCAATGATTTTCCGGAAGTGGATAGTGCGCGTCATACAATATGCAATATACTAACAATTTTTCACAATATGTTCATGCTCAATATTGAGCATGAACATATTGTGAAACTGACTATATAGTCAGTCCTGTTGATTACCTCTTTACAAGTTAAAATCTACAATCAGAGCAAAATTTATGAAAATAAGCACAAACACATTTTTATGAAGTGGATTATGAACAAGAGTTTGTGGTGATAGTAAGAATAATCTGCTACTCTGCGTAGTAAATTTTTTTTGACTTTGCTCTGAATATATCGGTTGTAAAACAAAACAAATATCAAAAGAGTAACTTGCGAGTTTCTTGCCGGAATCTGCCCGATAGAAGCAGCGTGCGAACCGATTGAAGATTCGCATTAGGTTTATGTATTATATGTACTATTCTAGTATTATTTCAATTACGTCTATATTATTTATGTACTTTTACGTTGTTGACATGTCATCATAAGTGCTCTCTACAAGCTTAAATGATTGAAAAATATATTTGTTCTTTCTTTCTTTCTTTCGAAGTCCTTGTAATTCAAAAGTAAATGTCTGGATCTGCCCTGTTTCAATTAATTCAAATGCTAAAGATTCAACAGTGTCAACAGAAGTCAAAGACTTTTAGCATAATACGTGCGCCATCTATTGTTGACTAGATTATTTAAAATCAAACATTAAAAAATAGTTGTAACTGCAATGAGGTAACGATTAAAGAGAAAATATTATAAATGGCGGCAATTCTTCAGAGGGGTAAGTCCCCCTGCAGCATTTGTGACTTTTGACGAAAATTAAATTTGAAATCTCTCAAATAACCGCCTTAAAACGGACACCCCTTAAAGTTAGAGAGCGCAAACTAGAGGAGACTGCGCTCGCCGACTCTGCCGCTCACTTCTCCGCGTACCCCCCATCGTTGCCCTGTGCAAGTACATGAGTCGGACCACTGTTATTAGTATTAAGACTAAAGTAAAGTAAAGTAAAAAAATCATTTATTCATTTAAGCTTGTACAAAGCACTTAAGACATGTCAAAAAAAGTATATAATAATAATAATCGTAAATAAAATATAGTACATATCGTGAATAAACATAATGTGAATCTACCACCGGTTCGGACGTTGCTTCTTATCGAGAAGACTCCGGCAAGAATCTCGGTAGTTACTCTTGAGCTTTGTTTGTTATACAACAAATAAATTCAGAGTACAGTCAAAGAGAGTAGAAAAAAACAATGCAAAGGAGCAGATTATTCCTACTATGACCACAAACTCTTGTCGTTCAAGTAATCCTCTACCTACACTATAATAACCTTGTTTCATTAACTTTGCTTTAATTGCAGACTTAAACTTGTGAAGGGGTAGATCAACAAGACTTTGGACGTATTTTGTTAAAGTATATTACAGATTGACCTACAAAGAGTTTCCCACCTTGTGTAGCCTAAGACTGGGATTTTTTAGTATGTTTTTATATCTGGTATTATTTCATTCATTCATTCATTTATTTATTGCAAGTCACATGTTAGATAGGATGTTACAGGGTATATAAGGTACAGTGACGCCCTGCAAGGGCACAGCAAACATTGGATGAGAGGCAACTATTGCCTATTTACTTAAAATATACTCAAAATACCAATAAATTCAATTCGAATACAATTATTATAAATATGTCATTCAATAATAAACACATTAGTAATTTATAAGTCTATCATTAAATAAATTAGAATAAAAATTATGGTAACACTTTTCTAACTAGAAACTTTTAGAAAGCAGATACCATTTAATTAAATCAAATTAAACTGTACACTATAAATTTTATTTTTATTAGTATCACTGTTTTTTTTGAACAGATGCAAGTTTTCGCGCACATACATTATGTTATCTAAAATATACTGAGAAACAGGCAAACATAGTATCAACTCGTATGTTTAACTATATAGTTTAGAAATAAAAACCATGTAGTCAATGTAATGCAATAACAACCATTGGGCAAAAACGCTGTGGCCGGTGCGAGCGTAATAGTTCGTGGAAATAATAAAAAAAACGAATGTTGAATGGCTAACATGTCCATTTCTTCAGATACGAGGGGTGATCCAAAAGTAATGATAATCAGTTATTTCTAGTGCACACAAAAATACAAAAAAAATATCAGTCACTTGCTCAGTTACCCACTAGTTCAGGAAAAAAAATCATATAAATAGGCCACGATTCCCGGGAGCTACATTCATTTGGATACGAACTGTCAAGGAGTGAACATCAAAATGGAAAAACACGAAATCAGAGCTGTCATTAAAAACCTCTGCTTGAAAAAAATGTCTACCAAAGACATACACAGCGACTTGGTGGAAACATTAGGGGACTCTTCTCCTCCATATTCCACAGTTGCACGCTGGGCTAAGGAGTTTAAGCTGGGAAGAACATCGACGGAAGACGAACACCGCGAAGGACGCCCATCGACGTCCCTCACTGAAGAAAGTGTGAAAAAAGTTGAAGAAGTTGTATTGGAAGATCGAAGAGTGACTATCAGGCATGTAGCTGAGGTCACAGGGATCTCATATGGCAGCATTAAAAGAATCCTTGCGAACGAATTGCATATGAGAAAGGTCTCCGCGCGTTGGGTACCGAAAATTTTAAACGACGAGCAAAAGAAGAAACGAGTCGACATGTCAAGAGCAAGTCTCGAGAAGTTCCAGGCAGACAAGGATAATTTTAGGTCACGTTTTGTGACCATGGAAGAGACCTGGATCCACCATTTTGATCCTGAAACAAAACAACAATCGATGACATGGAAACGATCCGATGAACCGACGCCGAAGAAATTCAAAGTGTAAGCAGGTTATGGCGTCTGTTTTTTTGGATGCTGAAGGAATAATCATAGTGGACTACTTGGAAAAGGGGGCCAGAGGGGGGAGAAAAGGCGAGGCAAACTGCGGGCTGGAGTGCTGTTCCATCAAGGCAACGCACCTGTTCACAAAGCTGCAATTGCCATGGCTGCCATTCAGGAAGCGGGCTTTGAGCTGGTGGAACACCCCCCCCCCCCCTATTCACCAGATCTAGCCCCCAGTGACTTCTATCTCTTTCCACGACTTAAGGAACACCTCCGAGGCAAGAAATTTGACGATGATAGCGACGTGATGGCCGCGGTTGAGGACTTTTTTGAGTCAAGATAAAGATTTTTTTTCTAAGGGAATTTTAGGTTTAGAAAAGAGATGGACTAAATGTATAGACTTGCTAGGAGACTATGTTGAGAAATATTTTTTTTTATTTTATTCATTGTGTTTATTATTGATTATCATTACTTTTGGATCACCCCTCGTACCTATCCTATAGCAATTCATATTTTTTTGGTCTAACTAGATTAATATAATCTCATGATTGATCCGCGGTGAAATTATACTAATTATCCGCGGTGTTACTAATTGAGATAACTTACTTCACTCATTCAATGAATTTTGTGTTATATTTCAGGGGGCGGGACACAATGACGTCGAGCTTTTTAACCAATATTTAGAAAGGCTGAAACGTTTCGTGTCCGTCGAATTGCTCAACTGACAAAGACTGCCGGCCACTGGCCAGACTACTCAAGGTAAGCCAGGAATGGAAGAAACAGTGTATGTTTCTCTTATTTTTTCGCTCGTTGTGATATAAATAAATCACATAGCACTATTAATCATAAATGTTTATCCCCAGTCGTCGCCGGGCACCGTTGTGTAACGCACGAGCGCTAATTACCGAGTTTGCCCTATAGCAAAATAATGTCTTCGTCAAGTATAGTTAAGAGTAATAACTCAAACAGGTGTGAGGTTTTGGCTTTCATTCAAAATAAAGTGGACGTTATGGACGAAGAAAGTATTGTTCGCAGCTGTTCGTCTTCCTTCTCAGCGACGGATATCGAATGTGCAAAGTGTTTATTGTTTGAATCAACAACTACAAAACGAAAAGTTACAATGAAGGGGGATGGTCGCACACAAAGGGACCTTTATGATGTAATAACGGTTCTTAAGGAGACTGACCCTGACCTAACCCCGGTTTTTTTTGGCAAGGGAACTGCACAAACTGCCTCCAGTTACCTTTGACCACATAGACGCAAGAACGTTGCTAAAAGACATAATAGTTATGCAAAAAGAAATAAAAGCACTACAGGAAACATGTGTAACGATGGATAGACTACAAGAATTTAAAAGGGAACTACCACAGAATAAAGGATCGTTATCTGGGGACGTCAGTGAAGCCAACTACCATTTCTCTAGAATGGTGCCGGAGCTGAATACCACGCTCACATCTCAATGCACTGCCGTACATCTACCCTTAGCTACAGCCGGGTGGCCGGATAGGCAATCTAGCGGATACCCATCTCCTTGCTATCCAGGCAAGTACCGGAGAAGCGGCAAACTGCTATAAGGGTTCCTCACTAACCCCGTATCTAAACACTTAACAGCCCAACGCCCTAAAGTGAATTTAGATACTCGTTGCGCCCGAGAAGGGACGCTTGGTACACACTACCGAGCAGACGAACATGCCGTTCCTCTGCAACAAACCACATGCCACCACGAATCCAACTCCAAGTTGGGGCCTTCCTAAGAAAGGCAGGGTTGGGACCCCCAACACCCGTGGTACCCTGATCGTAACAGCCAGACCCGTAGTTCCAGCTGCGAAAGCCTACCTATCCGGGTTATAGTAGATAAGTAGGGTATGCATGGCCACCCCCTCTTTTTACTACTGAGATTTATTTTAGTGGCCCCCGACCAACCTCTCGGTTATGCAGAAGGGCACACTATTCTTAGCACACCGTGAAGTGTACCAGGGACAATCTGCAGTAGAGCCTGCCGCCACAAAGCACAATGCACAATGCATTACACATTATGGTACTCATAGGCGAGTAGCCCGTGGCATAACCCACTATACCGGATACCATAATACCGGAGCAGTTATAGTCGCTCACCACGCGCATCCCAAAGACGGTTCTTTGGGATGCGCGTATGTATATAGCGGGGATTGAAGCCGCTAGCGGTCTAGCGGCTTCAATCCCCGCTACGCATGGCCAGTGGAAAATGGGGAAACGAAGCGTTGAGTGGATTTTGGTACAAAGTAAACGCTTAAGAAATCGTTTTAGCACGGTTGAAGGCAAAGGCGCTAACAGTCCCAGTGAGAAATTAAAATTCCGTTATTTGTAAGTAATGTATCAAAAGAGACGTCGGAAAATGATATCAAGCGCTGGCTGCTGCTGCTGGCCCCCTCTGTCAGTGCAATGAGGAGGATGCTGGCAGCCTGTGAATCATATGCTGACGCTCATGGACTGGTGTACAATAGAAATTTATTTGCAAAACCAAGTGTTACAAGGGGTCTTAAATAAAATGGGTACTTTCAACTTAGTTACCTTGTACAGGTGTAGCAAATGTTCATTTGTACATTTTCTTATAAACTAATAATAACAAATAATAAGAAGAGTGAATACCTTCAGTGAGTATTTAAGGCTGGCAACAGACTTCCTGAGCTCGTACCACCAATCACGCTAGACGGTACACCTCTTGTTAGAGTATGCCAGTTCAAGTACCTAGGTCACATTGTCACAGAAGACCTAAGGGACGATGTGGATATAGAGCGAGAGCGCAGGGCGTTGTCATCAGGGCGAACATGATGATTTGCTCGTTGCTCGATTCTAGTTAAGGTCACGCTTTTTAAAGCCTACTGCACCTCACTCTACACGAGCAGTCTGTGGGTCAACTACACGCAAAAATCGTACAACGCTCTGCGTGTACAGTATAATAATACTTCCAGGGCATTGTTGGGGCTGCTGCGATACTGCAGTGCCTCTAGCATGTTCGCGTACGCAGGGGTCGACAGTTTCCCGGCCATAAAGCCGGCTCTTTATTTCGGCGTGTACGCGGCAGCCGCAACAATGTTCTCAAGGCGATCGCCGGCAGAGAGACCTGTCCACTAGTCGAGCATTTATGTAAAATAACCTCGTCAGTTTTAGTTATTAAGTATTAACACTAGATACTAAGTTCAATGTTACTAACACAAGTGGATCTCTGTTGTCCGATTAATAATTATTTTTATTTTTATGTTTATTTATTTTATTTTTATAGGCGAAGACCAAAATCCCGCGTCCACTCTGAGTTCCGGCACCTCCAGCTCGGCGACAGAGAGACTCCTCTAGCTAGCGGGGGCCGGGACCAGTCGGACCGGCCCCACCAAAAACTCAGCCAACCCCAAGAGCGCGGTGCAGGAGCCCTCAGCGGACGCGCTCGAGCCCGCCGCGCCCGACGCCGCGCGCAGCCCGCGCCCTGTCGCGCACAGCCCGCGCCCCGTCGCGCACAACATCAGCATCAACGTGACCGACGCGGACTCGCCCGTCTGCGCGCGCCGCCGCGTCCACCTGCGCTCGCTCAGCGACGTCACGCCCGCGAGCCGCGCGCTCGCCGTCCGCGCGCGCTCGCACTCGGAGCGGCCGCGCGCCTCGCCGCAGCCCTCGCCCGCGCGCGCCCCGCTCGCCCCTCCGCGCGCCGTGCGCAGCGAGCGCTCCTCGCCCGTCGCCTCGCTGCTGGCGCTCGACGCGCCCTCCGCGCCCCCCGCACCGCCCGCATCCTCCGCACTGCCCGCGCCGCCCATGCTCGGCAACCCGTGGCGCAAGATGAGCGAGCTCGACCTCGACGCGCGCTCGCGGGCCGCGCCCCGCGTCGCGCGCGACCCCTGGGTGCGCAACTGCGCGCTGCGGGCCGAGGCCGGCGCGGCGGCGTCGGAGCCGGAGCCGGGCGGCGTGAAGCGCGGCAAGCTGGAGCGCAAGGCGGCCGTGTGCGAGGCGTGCGGCGCCGCGAGCTGCGCGTGCTGGCGCGCGCTGTGCACGTGCGAGCGCTCGCCGCGCGTGTCGCCGGCGCGCCTGCAGCCGCGGCCGGCGCCGGCGCGCGCGTTGTCGGACGACGAGGAGCGTCCGCGGCGCGTGCGCAAGTCGGCGTCGCAGCGCGCCGTGTGCGCGTCCATGGACGGCGACTCGCGCAAACCCGACCCGCTGCTCGAGACCACGTGCTGAGAGAGAAGGCTCTCTCCCTCCGTTTCGGATCGTGCGATGCGCCCGTCGATGTATGAGTATTATTAGTGTGAATTTTTGTATCCCCTAGACTTAAGGTTTCAAAATTATTATTGTACCTATTATACGCGATCGTTTATAAAGACGCTCGCGAAATAAGAAGCGGCGCAATATGTAGTGTGAATGTTTATCGCGAGAGTGCTGAATTATAACATTTTACTTCGGGAGGTTGTGCATAAACGTGAAAGTCGGACGCGATTACGTTATTTCGATAGCATTTTAATTTTTCTAGCCGTACTTACATAATTTAGTATAAGGTCGACCGTTTTGTAACTGTGCGAAAGATGTCTTCTCTAGTTCCTACGGTTTCAGTACCTACGTCTACACCATTATGAACTCAACGCACAATCGATCATCGTGACCTCTTGTTTTTAATTATTTTCTCATACGAAATTACCATTTCGATACATTCTTCCATAATATGTTGTATATAGTATTAGATATAATTATACTATAAAATATATAACGCATTATTCAAACTTGTTACCATAATACATTACTGCAATATCATATTGGAGACCGTACGAAATACTCTTTATATTCAATACAGTACTAGCCTGTCATCGCCCAAAACATTCCATTTATTCAAAATACAAAACTGAAAAATGTATGTAATGCGTCGTATAGGCATATCAAACGAACGAGTTAAGTTCACTGAATGTTGCTCATTTGCACTGAAATCAGAGTAGGGTCGACCATAACTACATGCTGGACATTAATTCACTTGCTGAATGCTGCCCTGGCCTGAAGAATGAAAGTAACATGTCTTATAAAGCACGAATCATACTGACATAACCCTTGTCCTTAGAATAATTACTTATAGAGACCAAGTCCGCGCGCGCGCGCTCATTTTGAAGCACCATAATTGGAGCCATTTGCTTTGCTGTGTTCATTACAGCTCCACAATGTTCAATGTCAAAGCGCGCCGCACGTAAGCAAGTAATAGTCACGCATGGGTGGATCGGATTAGTGCTTCATATCTGACGAGGCGATTGTATGAAGACTATCCTTATATACGTTATTATTCTAAGCCCTTGTCTGTTTATACCTAGCCAAAGTTCAGTGCAAATAAGCAAAAGTTACTAAAAACGGACTTATGTTTTATTTAATTATTGGGTAGGTATGCCATGATTTGTAGAACCACCAATGAAATGACAGTTAAAAAGGCTTTAAATAATTTCTCCACTATTGGATATCAACTGTCGTTTTCAGGTTGTCGTATTGGCAGCAAGCAATACATCTGTAAGCCTATCTCATCTCTTTTTTTATTGTTCAGTGTAGAATTAAATTTTAATCTTCAGTAATATCTGTTGTTGAATGAATATGTAATTATTGAAATACATGGAATGGAATTAATTCCCTTATAAAAAAACCTTTTTTATTTCTTATTAGTTTCTAGAATAATGCTACAAAGCCCGATTGAACCAACCGAGACACCAAGAAAAAATGCGATTAAATTGTTTTGTTGAAAACACAAATGCAACATGTCATACAGGGAATAGTAAACAAAGTACCTACCATTTAGGCAGTTTTATCGCTACAAAGCGATCTCTTCTAGGCGGTAGCCTGCTCGCTTTGTTCTGCAGATATATTTATACCACAGATTTATACAATGGTAAGTAGCGTTGTTGCGATAGCGATATTCTATCGATAGTATCGTGACCTCGAAAATCGCTTAATTCTCACTATCGATAGTATCGTCACGGGTCGATAGTATGACTGATTTTCAAGGTCAACTATCGCTATCGCAACAACACTAATGGTAAGTGAACAGATTAGGAAAGGCGAACTACCATCTGCGGCCTGCGAATGGTTGTAATCCAGCCCATGACCTCTAACAAAAAAACAGCCATCGTTTATAATATACGTATATCTGTATGTGCACCAGTCATATAAACTGACACCCTGCAAAAGGTGTCCGGCCGGGGAAAGGTGTGAAATTACCCACAATAGGCGGACCGATCACTCACTGGCTGCCCACTGCCAGTGTCCTCACTCGGAAATAATGATAATAATCAGTCACCTCATCACATTACATAAATGGTTGCCCCGCCGGGTAAGAGTCGAAGCAGCTAAGTCAGCTGAATCTTTCAAAATATAGGTAAGTAGTTACTGCCATCTTCGTCCGTGCGGATTATTTCTCCCGTTAAAAAAATTGCGTAAACGTGCCCCTAAAAGCGCCACCCAATGATAATGCCATGCCATACTAACGCGTTGACGTGGTCGTGCGTGACCGAATAGTGAAAAAACTAATTATTTAAAAAAACAAAAAACCTGACTGCACAAAATTACCACTCAAAAGGAAAAAACAAGCTCGTTCCGAAACGCAACGTTTTAAATCATTGCGGCAGGGACCAACATTAATTAAACATAAACAAAACCTTTTTGTAGAAGTCTATGAAACTACTAAAGAGGACTTAAGAAGTTAAAAGTTTTGGGCGTGACGGAAATATGATTCGCGGTGAAGTATATAAGAAAAATATATATTTTATGGTCATAGCAATCTCTCTTGGCATGGCACTAATTTTATTTTTGCCAATGACTTGCCTTGTACATTTCCCATTGTTGTAGCCTACAAAAAATCTGTTGGTGTTTATATTAGAAGGGCGTAAGGCTTGGTACTTTTCGACTATTGTGGTATGGTTTTCACGAATTACAAATGACCGTTCTCTATTTGTTTTTGTGTCCGGCAATTTTACTAGTAATAACTCTGAATGTTTTTCGATATCATTGACTTTTATATTCACGAGTTCATTTCCACGACAAGCACCATTCACTCCAAAAATCAACGCCACCATAAACAAAATTTTTATTTTTATATTATGATTGTATATTTACAGTTGTTAACGAGTATATATTTATCAATAACAATATTTGCGGTCAAATATTTACATTGAAAACTAAAACATAAATGATTTTTGAACTGTGTGACATAAAATGAGAAATAGATAGTGTACATTCTGTGTACTAAGTATCGGAAATTTGTCAATAAAACAAAAAATACAAATTATTCATCTAAATTTATTTTATCGCCTTCAAAGTAATGTAGTTCCGGCTGTCTGAGCCACTCATCCTACAGAGATCTCGCTTAACTAGATTGATAACGAATCGTTAGTGACGGCAATCGATCAAGGTTTCGTCGTTTGTGACGCTATACTTTCTTTGAAAAATCAAAAAAACGTGGCTCAGACAGCCAGAATTTTGCAATTTCGGCCACTTTCGATCTCAGCTTCTAAACGATTTCAGGGCCCGTTTTCTTATCAAAAGGTTAGTGACGCGATTTGTGACGGCATCCGAAGTAATTTCATCCATCAGGATGCAATACTTTTCGAGAAATCTTCAAAAACATGTGGCTCAGACAGCCGGAATCCGGCTGTCTGGGCCACATGGTTTTTCTTGATTATTTCACGAAATATCACATTTTGGACAGATCTTTCTCTACAAAAGGATTGTGACGCGATTTGTGACGCGTCACAAAGTGTTTTGAACTCTCGTGACGCTTCCATTTAGGAGTTATTGTAAAAAAACGTGTTGGCTCAGACGAAAATCTTCCGGCTGTCTGAGCCACCTGTTTTATGACTTCCAAAGGTTCCACGTAGCTGGAAACACTTCTAAACGAATGTGACGGCGATGGAGAACAAGAATTGACGTTTGTGACGGCTCTAAGTGCCTGCAATCAAAAGTTATACGCATTTCTTTTTTTCCCATACATTGGTGCAAATGCACGAGGCAGGGTGACCACACTGAGCTCTTTTATAGGAATGCAAGGACATCAATATTGTAAATCTTGGCAAAATGTTCACTTAAAATGATGAGTGATTGCCTTGTCTTTTACTTACGTACCTATTTATGTAAGTATTTACTTAGTCTACACAATATTATTGCAAAAGGCAATACTATCGATAGTTTTCTAATACCTAGTACGAGTATGAACCGAAAAAATAATAGTATCGTAAAATCACTGGCAATCGTTAGTACAAAACTATCGATAGTATCGATTGTTTTTGGTTTTTGTAATGTTAATGTAGCAGTACTATGTTGATAAGTTTATTAGTTATCAACACGATAATGTTGTTGTTATGGTTTTGTAACAACCTACTGCTAATTGATGCTGCCGTGTAATAATATACTGTATGTTGGTGTGCACACTGTAAACTAAAAATAATGCAAAAAAATATTCTTATTCTATTCTTATTCTTAATGCTGTTCAAAAACACACTACTATCGAATCGATGGTATCGGTAGTATCGCCTTTATCAATAGTATTTCCTAAAATCTAAGTTTTTAGAAATAAGTAATTAGGTATTAGTTCAATCAACATCTAAACATTTTTATGATAACAATTGACGCAGTTGTTGGCGCTGACCGGCCGGAATCCGGCTGTCTGAGCCACATGTTTTTGAAGATTTCTCGAAAAGTATTGCATCCTGATGGATGAAATTACTTCGGATGCCGTCACAAATCGCGTCACTAATCTTTTGATAAGAAAACGGGCCCTGAAATCGTTTAGAAGCTGAGATCGAAAGTGGCCGAAATTGCAAAATTCTGGCTGTCTGAGCCACGTTTTTTTGATTTTTTAAAGAAAGTATAGCGCCACAAACGACGAAACCTTGATCGATTGCCGTCACTAACGATTCGTTATCAATCTAGATGAGCGAGATCTCTGTAGGATGAGTGGCTCAGACAGCCGGAACTACATTCAAAGTAGGCCCCATCGCTTGCAATACAACATCTCCACTTCACCCAATCTTCCATACATTTTTCATAGGCTATTTGCGGTATGGCCTTTAGCTCATTCAGCGAATTTTCTTTTAAGGCTTCTATCGACTTAAAACGTTTTCCTCGAAGTGGTAATTTTAACTTGGGAAATAATAAAAAGTCAGACGGAGCCATATCAGGTGAATACGGTGCTTGTCGAGAACTTTTGTTGAATTTTTCGCTAAAAACTCTTTCACTATAATGGCTGTGTGTGATGGTGCATTATCATGGTGCAGCATCCATGAGTTGTGTTGCCACAAATCTGGACGTTTTCGGCGGATACTCTCACGCAAACGCTTTATGACGCCTAAATAATATTCTTTATTCACTGTTTCTCCCTCTGAAGGAAGTCGGAGTGAACCACACCACGGTAGTCAAAAAAAACTGTCAGCATCACCTTGATTTTGGAGCGCCTATGCCGCGGTTTTTTGGGTTTCGGCTCCTTTACGAGACGCCATTCTGAAGACTGTTGGCTTGTTTGCATGTCGTACTCATAAACCCATGTCTCGTCACCAGTTATTATACGTTTCATAAAGGTCGGATCCGTAGAAGCTCGGGAAACCATGTCTTCAGCGACATGCTTTCGCTGCGCTTTTTGAACAAAATTAAGCTCTTTTGGAATTAGTCGAGCGGCGACGCGTTTCATGCCTAAAATGTCAATGAGAATGTTGTGGACGGACTTAAAAGATATGTTCACCTCACTAGCCAAACCTCTCAGACTCATACGTCGATTTTCGAGCACTAGCTTCTTGATTCTGTCGATGTTTTCTTTGGTCGTAGCGGTTGAAGGTCTACCAGAACAAGGCAAGTCTACTACTACTTCTCGGCCTTCTTTAAAAGCCTTATACCATTCATAAGCCCTTGTTTTCGATATACACGATTCGCCGTAGGTATTTCGCAATATTTTTAGTGATTCACCACATGAAATATCATTCGAAACACAAAATTTAAGGCACACTCTTTGTTCAACAATATTTTCCATTGTAAAAATCGCCGAGGACTCAAAACTATCACCAACAAAAAGTGTAGTTTAAAACAAAATTAAATGACAGATCTTGCTCAAATTTTGCGCGCTTAAATCAGTACAGTGCTACCAACGTGCAGTAAAAATTAGAACGACCTCTTTTACGCGGGTCTTTTTATTGACATATTCCCGATACTTTTAGACAGAGTAGTATAAACTCAATCATTATGTAGGTAGGTTCATAGGTTGTACTCACTTTTATGGCAGGAAAACTGTGGTCGGGAGCTTCATTCAAAAAAGTTTCCACGTTTTGTGTTGTAAGTATCTTTGACTTCTTTGCTGGATGTCCATCCGATTTCCTTTTTAAAAATGACAATAACTTGGTAGGTTTATGTTATTAATTTGGATATCATGTTTGACGCTTATTGTTGCCTTGAGCATCGAATAGATACACCACAGGCTGCTTGACTTCTTTGTAGCTGATAAATATTCAAAATAGACCAGAAGCACTGATTCAGACACAGACTTTGCGCCTTTTGCAGTTTTCCATGTGTCAAAATCTTTATAGGCTTTCAGGTATTTTTCCTTTGACTTTTCTGGGAGTAGATTATTGACAATGCCTATGGCATCTAATTTAATAGCTTCTGGAGTCAAAATACTTTCATCACTCGACATTTTTTATTTATTCTTTGAAATATTTATAGAATCTTCTAAAAGCTAGTAGTTAGTACTACTAGCTACGGCTATAGCAACTTCTTTCAGCTGGCGTGGCCTACTCGATTTGACAAACAAATGAAGTTCGTCTCAGTGCGAATCTAGTGGGCCACGGCCTCGGTCTTCGAAAATCGAGTCGGCCGCGCCCGCTGAGGACACATTCTGTTTAGTGAAATAAGACTTTATGAACATAGCAATAAGAATTATGAAAGTGAAAATCACATTATTGACCAGCGGGTTATAATAGAACATTATAACCCGGCTGATGCCAAGAGATATAATGTCTTGCTTTCGGTAAGGTTTACATGACATATAATTCGGCATTGTCGAGCATGTGGTGTGAAAAGTATATTGAATAAACAATTTTCGCAACCGGATATAGGGAAATAATATCCCACTTAGTTATTACTACAACGGACATAGGGAAAATACTTCCCACTTAATTTGGACATGCAAAACTACCACAAACGTTGGTTTCTCAGACTGTTTATTCTGTAATTATACTAGGAATATAGTCTATTACCAGACGAAAAACACGTCAAGGCTATACGAATTCTGATGTCGACTTTGACGTCAGGCAAATGACGTATGGAAAAAAAGTTTTGTCAAGTATTATAGGAAATATTATATATTTCTTGAAACGTTAAAATAATAATACGAGGTATCGACTAACGTGTAGAAATTAACCAAAATTTATGTACCATAGTCAGGTGAGAAATAATTTCACTATATTTGAGTAAGGATTAGATGAACATTAGCATACTGATACACTAAAAGCAAAAAGGGCACACTTATGAAAATCGACATTATCAACCCTGTGTGATATAATCCTCTGTTACTTTTCGTTTTAAGTAGTTATCTAAGTCTTTTGGAAAAAGTTGAATTAACAAAGTACTAAGTCTTTTTTATTGGTGTTCAGTATAGTCTCATTTGGTATTACAAATCTTCAGGTACTTCATTTAGTTTCTTTAGTCTTTTATGTGTGATTTCTCCGCCCTGCCCTTGACTTATCGTATGGCCTTATCTACTTAGCGATTAGGTCAAACTCCAAAGTCAAAGCAATGTCGCAGGGTTCGACATTGCGAATTGTAAGGCTGTTCGTCAAATAACGTAGGTCGGTAAACGGACAGCAGTGATTCCGATTGAGCATACTACTTACCGGCAGGGCGCCTGAACTCTTTGCCTCCGCTATCCAGCCCGCGCAGGCGCAATCCATACTATAGCGTGTTATCGTACTCGAGGATGTTGAATAACGCGCTATTTACTTGTTGTCACCGTTTATTAGATAGATAGGTAACTTACAACCATACTAAAAATTAACTTTTACACGGAACACAAACTTCTAGATACTCAATAGATTAAAGCGGAGGTCCTCTACAGGTTGCCAATTTGGCCAAATAAATAAAGATGGGAAAATATATAAAGAGGATCCCGTACTACACTAATCCTAGAACCTTACAAGAAAGAAGGTGGCGTTGACGTCGCCCAGGTTAAATTAGGGGTTCGCGCGGCGTGTTGCCTAGCTTATCTAGAAGAACAGTAGGAGTGCGACAGTGCGCAGATCTGAAAGGGGACTCCCCTGTAGGGGTATATTTACTCGCATAAAAACTTTTGTCATAATTTATTTAGGCATATTGTTTTTAGGAATAATGATATTATGGCATAACAACTATACCTGCGCATAATTTTATTCGCATATTTTATTAAAAGCATAATCAGATATAGCTTAAAGATAACTTACCATTATATTATATATCTACTATATTTACTTTATACTTACTTACACTTAGACGACACGATTGGCGTAGTGCGCTGTAGCACGGTTTCTCGCCTCGATTTCCTTAGTGTCCCGGGTTCGATTCCCGGTCGGGTCAATTCAGGAAACGATCTTTTCTGAATTGACTCGGGTTTGGGTGTGCTGGGAGACGCCCCTGGCTGATTTCCTTGTGTGGTACCTCGTGACACAGGGATATTGATCCCTACTTCGAGACCATTACAGGAGGTGTGTTGTCTGGCGCATATTTACCATAATATTCTAACGCATAACATTAATGAGTAAAATCATCAAAATCTAGAATAATGAGGTATTTTGGCCCCTTGCACTCGCCGGCCGCTGCCGCGGCACGCGCGCTTTGCTCGCTCGGCTTCTTGCGATAGGTTCACGTTCACCTAACAAGCTCGTCGCTTCGCTCCTTGCACCTATTAATCCATACTTATTAACCTTTATGACAAAAACACTATTATTCATAAAAATGGCTCAAGACTATTATGAGTCTCCTCAATAGCCCAACAGATCGTTATGCTTAAAACTCATTAAGCCAAAATACGATTATGCCAAAGTTTCATTATGACAATAAAAATTATGCAACATTCATTATGCCCAAAAAAATATGCGAGTATATGTATATGAGGAAGAAAAACCACGAATGTGTGAATATATTTCCATATATACGTATTTATTCATTGTTTTTAACAATCATTCCTCTCAAAAGTTCAAAAGGCTAAACAATTCCCATTTGGGCATGTCCATTTTTAGTTTAGTGTTTAACGAATGAAAAATCTTATTACCTACTTACACTTTTAGTGCCCTGGAGGTTACCTTGTGACAGCAGGCAAACAAGTAATAAATTTTGATATTATCCCATTTTTTTTACTTCTATTATTTATCACATGTAATTAAGCTAATTCAGAAAACAGCATAAAATATTGAAACTACCCCAACAGAAGACGTTACATTACATAACAACTTATCATGATAATAATATACCTAAGAGATACACTTTATAATAAATCTAAACTTTTTTCCTAAAGCCCTCATTAAAACGGACAAGTGTACCGTTTTAATTATAACCGTTTGATTAAAGACCCACTCAGTAACAATAAAATTGATAAAGATGTACCTAAAATAGAACAGATTCACCCGCGGGTCGTTTCTCTTTTTGCGGTTGTGTTAAGATGATACTTCGAAAAAATTGTCTTTTGTGATCTGATCTTGGGCTTCACTGAAAGGCCTTACGGATTTGCAAGTCCGCTTTACATTACTTCATACCTTTATCTAGGCATAACAAGAACCAGAAACACAATTTACAAAAAATGTCTCGATACTTTTTAATTTCGAAGAAATAAGAAAGTTCTAAAAAATAAGAAAGTTTAAGATTAATAATAAACGACATTCGATTTTTAATACGAAATTGCTACAATACGTTGACATAATTAATATTCACAATCGTGAAAAACCATTTGTGCCTCAAAAATATTTTTATAAAAAAATAAATAAATAAATATCCCTGGACATTATTCCACACAGCGCCATCTAGCTCCAAAGTAAGCTAATTAAAGCTTGTGTTATGGGATACTAGACAACGGATAAACATACTTAAATACATTTTCTTTTGTAAATACATACTTATTATACATAGGAGACACCCAGACCAGTACAAACAGACATGTTCATGCACACAAATGTTTGTACTGTGCGGGGATCGAACCCGCGACCTCTGGTGTAGTAGCCAACTTCTTAACCATTACACCAAGTCGGTCGTCGAAAGTTTTAAATCAAATTATTAGGGTTTTGTCAACTTTTGTCGCTTTTCGTCGTTATTTCTAAGCGATGTGATTGCACGCGGGCGCAGCGCATTTACGACTTTAAACACAGAAAAAATCAGTAATTTTCGTAGCCCTTGTTATTCTCAGAGTATCGCCTTAACATACCAACATGTAAATGGAATAATCTGTAACAATTACCGAGGTAGGTAATTCTATTCTATTATATCAGTCGAATAAATAAATATCTATCTCTCGAACAACTTCACCATAATAATGGCCTAACGGCAACCGGGAAGGAGATTAACCATGTTTTAAATATTTTTGGCATTATAATATAAGTTTATTGGAATGTATGTTTCAATCACCTTGCACCGAACGAGGCAGATGCGTCCGACTTCGAATGCAGTGCGAGATCTGTCACTGCATTTCTAATCAAAAACATGTTTTTTCTAAATAACAATTCTAACTTGATGCATTTCTTAAAAAAAAATAACACCATCGGGTTTTCGCAACGACACAAATTGAATGGTATTTTTCTAAAAAGTTAGCTTGCATTTACCAAACATTCATTATCCTATCCTGCACAGTGCCAATAAGCTGGTTGATATTAACATTCAACAAATGCAATATAAAAAAAACACCCACATACGCGGCAGCCTTCGTGTTCGTGACATCGCAGACAAGCTGCAGGAGTGCCGCCTTCGTTGGTATGGTCATGTCTCACGGAGATCGGCAAACTACGTGGGCAACAAATGTCTGGCCATGCCGCCCCCGCTAGGTACCGGTAGAAGAGGTCGACCCAAGAAGCGGTGGCTCGACGTATTTAAGGGTGACATGCGTGCCAACAAACTCACCACTGAGGATGCACAAGACCGCGCGAAGTGGGCCAAGAAAATAAGAAAGGCGGACCCTGGGACCCCACACACCAGTGTGGGTTCACAACCGGGATAGACCGCACGGATGATGATGAAATGCAATATCAAAACTAACGTACTGAAGGTAAATCACGCTTTAGACGTAATATTCTTTGAAACCATTTCAGCCACTTCTTCGGATGACTTCAAGACAAATTCATGGGTATAGGCTACTTGCGTCATCTGAAGTGACGGTTGAAACTGTTTCAAATCTTCTATGTACTTATGTGGAACCCAACCATCATTCTCACTATAAATCACATTAATCTTATGTTTTACTTTATCAATAGCATCAGTATTTAAAGCAGTGACACTATCCATTTCATCGTATGCTAAAAATAGGACCTTGTCTAAAATTGTTGGATTAACATACTTCAATAATCTATTAGTAAAATGAACAGGCAGAGACCTAGCTTTTAAATAAATAACAGCAATCATTTTTAAAACTGGCTCTGGTAGCATATTAAGTAATACAATTAAAAACATCGCAATAACATGTATTTTACGTACTATTTTGTTAATGAAGAAGCCACTTTTTGTAACTGACATCTCTTGTAATGTAGGGAAGAGCAAGTTAATTGAAGCAACTCTCTCTATTACAGATGGATCTTTGCACAGGGATTCTATAATCATCCAAGCTCCGATAGAATGACCTATTAAGTGCAATCTTTTCTGCTTATCAATACGATTATTAATAAGGTCAAGTTTATGTTCAACCTGACCCTTCAGATCGAATAAATACCCTTCATCATTCAAAGAATAAGTTTTCTCGTCTGGAATGATGTCGTGTCCAGCTTGACCTAGAACAATGGAAAATAGATATTGAGTGAATAAGCCAATATAATGTGACTGTCCAATGGGCGTGGATGGCCAATCCTAGAGTACAAAGCATGGCGCAAACTGCCTGAAGGAGACATGGGACAAATTATCAATAACATAATAAATATGTATAAACGCTCCCAATACTAAGAATATAATTAAAAATAAAAGAAAATAACCGAATAGGTCGATACCTTGGTTCTGAATCAGGGGGCTGGTCAGATTTAAGCCCTCGACCACACGGGCTCCGCGCTGAAGTACTTTACCTCTTCGCCACAAGACAAAATTAGTTCTCACACAACAAACGGACAGTAAGCAGAAAAGAGCAAGTGCAAATACACAACAACGACTTTGAAACCAACAGGCAGGATTACGGGCGCCATGAGAACAACGCTTCAGCGCTTGTGATTATGTTACCTTTGGGTCCAACCCAGAGATTAAAAGAATGGCGACAGAATAATGGTTTAAACCTAAAAGCATTTGCCTCTGGATCTAAATTCGTACAGTGAGCACCAAAGCACTGGGGTCCCGGTATTGCTCAATACCGGTATTAAGCGATATTTTGGCCTTTTCTCATTACCGTTATTTAATTCCAATATGTACCGGTTTTATTCCGTAAGTGGTGATGCTAGGAATTGTTTCAAATAAACTGCAAAATAACCCTTTCTTAAGCCAATCAGCACCTTTTTTCCCGAAAATAGTTATTTATGGACGTTACGTTACCTTTTCTACTAAAATAAAAAAAATAAGTCGCAGTTATTGTATTCCTTCGATGCATCTGACTAAAGTTCGACAAAATTGTATCTTACTTTATTTTACAACTAGCCGTCCGTCAGCGACTTCGCCCGTCGGCTGTTTCTCCCTTTAAAATATAGCCTCAATAAAGAAACTAGCTATTTCACTGGCTGATAATGTAGCTTTATATAGGTGGAAATATTTTTTGAAAATCGGTTTCGGAGCCTATTCGCTACAAACAAACAATAAGGTGCAGATTACTATCCCTTAGAACAGTCCTGCATCATCGCTGTTTTACATTTTCGTATTATGGACCTACTAAAAATAACCTTAATTTCACACTGTTTTACTTTGGCAATATTGTTGACATCGCTCATCCAAAAAAGATGAATTTGGTACTCTGAACCGCTAAAGCAATATTATTTCGTGACGTCATCTATGAAAAAAATTTTTGTTGATTAAATGTGTAATCAAGTTTATTGTTGCTATGGCAAATGGCAATAACGGTTTTGTTTTGACAATCTTCATAGCGGCGCGGCGCATACACATAGTTTACTTTTATTATAATATATTTGTGTTATAATAAAATTCAACGTATTTATTTACTGTTGCATCTAATAATAAAGTAGGTAAATACGTAACAAACCATGCACAAGTTCGTTAGAAAATGTGTTGATTTTATCAAGTTAATGAAAAATATTACTTTTTATTATGTATTTATTTTTTTACAACATAAAAGAAACGCAAGAACTTCTACTCACGAATAGAATCGAAAGCTGGCTTGGTTTTTGGCCAGGTGAGAACCGGGTACCCGGGTTTTACCCGGTTTTCTTCTGTTGCAAAGATTTTTTTCTTATCTTTTACTTATGTCTGCAGTATCTATATTTAGGAACTATTATTTGTAATAAAACAAGTTTCATATTAAATCTCTTTAATCATTCATAATTATTGTAACAATCAGACTACAAATGGCATTTTAAACTTAAAAATAGCTGGCTAGGACTTATAGCTCTAACTTTTACATGAAACAACTTGTCACAAAATCATAAATAAAATTAAATATAATCTACAACAATAAATCAACGTATGAATTTCACGTAACAAACTTAAAATTGAACAGTTTAGTCAGACTCGCTACGTATTTAAGCTTAAAGGTGCTATTCAGATCCGGGCTGCAGGCTGCAGCTGCAGACAGCACGTGCAACTGCACGACGTGTGGCCAAGCGGCGGCTACAATTCAGTCATAATTATGCTACGGAATTAAAACCTAGAAGGGACAAATTAATAAAATAGGTTACATATCAAGAAATGGCACAAAACAATGTATAAAGCGCCGTCCTCGACGGCCGTCCATACAAACTAACATCACAAATTTTTAATTAATAACTATTTGTTTATTTACAAACAGACATAAAAAGTGTATGTTTGAAGAAGCCTTTTGTATCAAAATATTTGTGTTTTATAAAGTTTTTGGTTTTTTAGGTACCAAAACGTCAAAATTTGAACAGCTTTATTTATGTGTGTAAAATTATAAAACACAATTTAACTCTTCGTACTTATTTTTCATATCTGATAGCAAGTAAACAAATAATTTTGTAAAGTGAACTTATTATTTTCATGTTTGTTTATATGGACTGCCACCGGAGAAGTCACCATAAAGTGATTTCAATTATTTTAGACCTGAAATTTCGTGGTCGTCGGACAACTAAGGTGAAATTTGTCTACAACATTCAATTAGATTCGACGTTAAATCCTTGTAAATAAGCATAGTTAACAATAATAATTACCCGCCAAATAAAACATTCACAATTTGTACGATGCTAAAGTTGCATGACAACGCAATTACTTAAGGTGAAAACAAAAAGCAAACTTGCCACCAATTTTCTTAAACTGATCACCAAATATCTTAACTTACCTTTATTAGCTCTAGCTGGCAGTTTTTTTTAATACGTGTACAATCGCGTTGTAGAATCACATAAACTCAGTAATTTAGTCCAAGATTCACAACACAGTCGTCGTTTTCGTACTTGAACTTAACTCATGCACGTTTGACGGTTGCTAGCTACGTGTGAACAACACTCGCGTTTGCTGTTTTGCTGTTTCACTCGCACGAGTGACACAGCAAATGCGCGCAACAAAGCGGTCAGCGGGTGGGAAGGAGACGGAGCATGACATGAATGGCAACCTGAAGTGGCGGCTTCGGCGGCGGCGTGCGGACCGCGGTGGCTAGCGAGCGACGTTGCCAGTTTGCCAGTTCGGAAAATTTTACTTCATTTTGTAATTTATTTTACTAATCAGAGCAAAAAAACGACACAATATTAATATTTTCAAATTAGACTAATTAAGTAGAGAGTGTCATTTATAATAAGTAATGCGTTTAGATTGATAAAAACAAAGCCCGGGACCGGTCCCAGCCAAAGCTCAAAATACCCGGGTTTTCCCGGTTATTTGAAAACCGGGAAAATTCTCAAACCGAATTTGAGAAACCCAGGTGCATGCCCTAATTACGTTTACAAAAGTTGTGTTTAACTTATTGCAAACTCACCACTGAGGATGCACAAGACCGCGCGAAGTGGGCCAAGAAAATAAGAAAGGAGGACCCTGGGACCCCACACACCAGTGTGGGTTCACAACCGGGATAAACTGCACGGATGATGATGAACTCATTAATATGAGCAAAAAAATCACCATCTGTACCTTCAGTGAAAAGGGATCTAACTCGACTTAGATAAATGGACATACTTGCCAAACACCATACTAGGCGTGATTTTCGTAACTTTTGGAAGTGTACTAATAAGTTTAATAGCAAACCTGGGGTGCCTGTGAGCGTCAATGACGTCAGCGATCCGAAGCTCATAGCTGATATGTTCAGGGAGCAGTTTGCTGTTAAGTCACCTTTGGGGCCATCACAGATGCAGTGTGAGAGCGGGCGGTGTGGGGGGGAGCTCGGCACTAAGTTTACGGCCAAAATAGTCAGCAATGTCATAAGTGCTATGTCACGAGGAAAGTCACCTGGACATGACAATCTACGCATCGAGCACCTCAAACATGCTGGCCCGCATCTTCCCAGGGTTCTAGCTATGTTCTATACGCTATGTGTAAGTCACTCTTATCTGCCTGCTGATATGATGAAAACTGTGGTGGTGCCAATCGTTAAGTGCAAGACTAGTGACATAAGTGACAAGACTAATTACAGACCGATCTCACTGGCTACTGTTGTAGCTAAAGTGCTTGACAGCTTGCTTAATTCAGAGCTAGATGCATACGTGAGTAGTCATGACAACCAGTTTGGCTTTAAATCCGGGCTCTCGACAGAGACAGCAATTTTATGTTTAAAGCAGGCTGTTAAGTACTACACTGATCGGAAAACCCCTGTGTTTGCCTGCTTCCTGGACTTATCAAAGGCGTTTGACCTGGTGTCCTATGACATTTTGTGGCAGAAACTAAGCACTACTTCTATGCCAAGTGAACTTGTTAACCTGCTTAAATACTGGTATGGAAACCAGGTCAATACGGTGCGCTGGAGGAGCACATTTTCGGAACCATATAGGATGGAGTGCGGGGTGAGGCAGGGAGGGTTGACCTCGCCTAAGCTCTTCAACCTATATATCAATGCGCTTGTGGAGGAGCTCGGCAGCACACATGTCGGTTGTCATATTGATGATGTTTGTTTTAATAATATCAGCTATGCGGATGACATGGTGCTGCTGAGTGCTTCTGTATGTGGGTTATCGAAATTGATAGCTATATGTGAACGCTACACACTTAGACACGGCCTGTCATATAATGTTAAAAAAAGTGAGTGCATGGTCTTTCGAGCCGGCGGGAAATGTCCAGGTAATACACCGGTCATAAAACTAAATGGTTCACCACTTAGAAGGGTTGAAAGTTTTAAATATCTTGGACACCTGGTTACCGCCGACTTGAGGGATGATGCAGATATTGAACGGGAACGTAGGGCGCTGTCTGTTCGGGCTAATATAATCGCGCGCAGGTTTGCTCGTTGCTCGGAGGATGTCAAAATCGCTCTTTTTAAGGCATTTTGTACGTCCTTCTATACGAGTAGCCTGTGGGTGGAGTATACCAAGAAGCAGTATAGCGCCTTGCCTCGGTTTTGCAGCGCTTCGGGGATGTTTGCTGAATACCGCGTGGATTGTTTTTATACAACCATGCGTAAGCGGTGCACATCCCTGGTCCGTAGGGTTCGGGCCAGCTCCAATAGCATCCTTGAGGTGTTATCAAATAGATTTGTTACTATTACTACTACTATTATACTGTCTATACTACTATTATACTGTCAGTACATGAATCATGCAGCGATGATTCATGTGCGAACATCAAGTTAAGACAGCCTTGCCTAGGTAAGAATTTTATTTTAATTTTGTTGATTTGTTTTATTTTTGTAGTATAATATTATTGTATGTAATTGTTATTATTTTTCGTTTTATTTCTAATTATAAATGTTTTAAATTAATAAGTATTGTATGTATAATTTTCTATGATCCCACGAGGGTTGAAATAAATGAATTTAATTTAATTTAGATCGAAATTGATTTTATTAGTTTATGAATCTCTGAAAAATTTGCCTTTATTGTATGTTATCGGTATGTTTTTACGACACATAGAGAAAATAATAATTTTGTGCCAAGTAATGGGTTGGGTAAAAAGTTTCTTCGCATTAAAAAAAAAAAAAAAACACATTTTTTAATTTAGTTTATTTACATTTACCTAAAGTATGAAGGTGCCATTTTGTTCGATTACTTTTTGCCATCTTGTAGGTAGATACATGATCCCATTGATAAAGGAATATTGAGGCTTCTGATCAAAATACCGTGACAAGTAGTTTAGGCAGTCCTCTTGCAATGTTAACCTGAAACTGCCTAAAGAATTCTGAAGAGACCGAAACAGGTGGAAATCTGAAGGTGCAAGGTCAGGACTATACGGCGGATGCATTAACACCGCCCAGCAACTCTCTTAATTTTTGCTGAGTGGCTAAAGATGTGTGAGATCTTTTTCCCCAACCTAATATTACGAGTAGGTTCGGGAAAAAGTCTTTTCGCATTTTGGTTTAAGCGTTTTTAATCCGGAAATTTTTATGTCAAAGATGCACGTCGCTCTGGTCGCCCTATTGCGGATAAAATGGATGCCATTTTTGAAAAAGTGGAGCAGGATCGGCATATCAGTAGTTACGACGTAGCTGAAGAACTGGGAATTGACCACAAAACAGTTTTGGCGCATTTGAAAAAAACTCTGTACACAAAAAAGCTCGATATTAGGGTACCTCACGAGCTCACTGAAAGAAACCTAATGAACCGTGTACTCATTTGTGATTCTTTATTACGACGTAATGAAACCGAACCATTTTTGAAGAAGCTGATAACTGGTGATGAAAAGTGGATCACGTACGACAAGAACGTGCGAAAAAGGTCGTAGTCAAAGGCCGGTCAGGCTTCACAGACTGCAGCGAAACCCGGGTTAACTCGCAACAAGGTGATGCTGTGTGTGTGTGGTGGGTTTGGAGGGATTTTTTTCATTATGAGCTGTTACCACCAGGCAGAACCATCGATTCTGAACTCTACTGCGAACAACTGATGAGATTAAAGCAAGAAGTTGAGAAAAAGCGGTCGGAGTTAATCAACAGAAAGGGTGTGGTTTTTCATCATGGTAACGCTAGACCTCAAACATCTTTAGCCTCTCAGCAAAAATTAAGAGAGTTTAGCTGGGAGGTGTTAATTACTGTTAATGCATCCGCCGTATAGTTCAAACTCAAACTCAAAAAACCTTATTCAAATAGACTTTCACAGTAAGTACTACTACTACTACTAAGTCATATTTAAAGCAAGATATACTAAATAATAGACATAATTACTATAATAATATAGATATATAAATAAACAGTATACATACATAATGCGACTCTACCACCGCGTAGGAGTTGTTTCTTGCTGAGAAGACCCGACGAGAAACTCAGCAGTTACTCTTTTAAACTTGTTCTGACCTTGCACCTTCAGATTTCCACCTGTTTCGATCTCTTCAGAATTATTTAGGCAGTTTCAGGTTAACATCACGAGAGGACTGCCAAAACCACTTGTCGCGGTATTTTGATCAGAAGCCTCAAAATTCCTATAGCAATGGGATCATGCCCCTTCCACAAGATGGCTAAAAGTAATCGAACAAACTGGTATCTACCTACATACTTTAGTTATATGTAAATAAAACTATATTAAAAAATGATTTGAATTTTCTTAAAAAAATGCGAAGGAACTTTTTTCTCAACCTATCATAACTAAGGCTTTCTGAATCCATTTTTTTTCGTGATTATTGATACACGTCTACTTTTAACAAAGTGACCCGAAGTGTTCATTCATTATTTTATTGTGACTAGAGGTAATGACTCGTGTTACTACATGACTCACTCATGACTGAATTTGTGTAGATTGACTTTGAGTATAAGAGTATGTACAAGAAGACTTATGTAAATAAGTCTTCTTGTACATACTCTTACTTGACTTATTTATATAAGTCTTCTTGTACATACTCTTATACACTAGAACAATTATGTATTGTAGGTTGGTGAGAAATTGTAATTTCTATTTTAATTTAACTTGTTGGCATATCGGACTTGCTCTGTGAGCCTTCAAGCAACCTTTTTTTTTAAATAAATAAATAAATAAACTGTTTGCGGTTTCCAAAATTTTGTTAGCAGCAATCAGACTCACTTTTTCTAGATCCCAATAATCTGTGACTGCTTGCTTCTGTAGTGCGATGACTGCTTTAAACTGGGCAAACTAAAGACGGGCTGATCCTTCCAGAGTCACCACTATAACCACAGACGGGATGGCAGTGAAATGAGACGACAGTTGAAGTCTGAATTATTATAATTCTACTAAAGCTTAAATACGAACTCATACACGTACACTGTGTGTGCCTAATTACTACGTGACCATCCAGCACACTGACGCTTTAAGTTGAAAAACATGTTTTTTTCCAATGAAATTTCGAATTTCCTTATGGAGGATTCTGAACTAAATCCTACTAATATTATAAATGCGAAAGTTTGTGAGGATGTATGTATGCATGTTTGTTTGTTACTCTTTCACGCAAAAACTACAGAACGGATTTAGATGAAACTTTACAGTAATACAGCTTATACGTAAGAATAACACATAGGCTACAATTTATAAAGATTTTATCTAATTTGGCCATAATATATAACGATAAGTTTCGTAACTCGGGAAAATTCCTGCCCGCTGAGAGCCATATTGTCGTGCGCTGCCTAAACCGTTGGGAGTTACACGAAGATAATGTATTGTAGGATTGTTTGTCATAAATAGTCCTAAATAAAAGTCCGCGACAGCATATATCAACCTGTTATGTGGAAGACACTATATCCAAAATAGTGAGCCATCCAAACAATTAAATTTGATACTTTTCACTTCTCATGCTCTAAAAGTACGCCAATATAGCCCTACGAAGCGGGACTAAAGTGACCACTTTAGTCTGTATGGAGTAAAAAGTAATTCGTTTTTTAATTTCCTTCATGTGACTTAGACAAACCCAAACAGCCAGTCAAATTATACTATTATCTGTGTGTGGGTGGACCATCTTCATTGCGAAAATGTTGAGTTTTACCCGACGACAACGAGCGCCCGCTCCCGCGAGCGCTTATACAATCGCCCACTGCGCCTCAGGCGCCACAGCGCGCGCCCACACCTCCACCCGCCCCGAAACCTCGTTTCCGCCTAGTCTCAGGCTTGTAGGGTGACCACGGGGCTATCGTGGCCTGAGACCAAACAAACCGCAAGCCGTAAGTAAGCCGCCGCTTGCTCGCTGGTTGTTCACTGGGCCTCACACAACAGTGTCTCACCCGGTGGGCTTGACCGCGCAGAGGGCGGTGCCATGTGTACCAAGGGAGCTACTTACAAGACAGCCAAAATGAAAATTAATGAAAAAAAATAATTTACTTCAAATACTGTGGGGGCGTGGCCCCCATGAGAAGATGCCCGGGCCATGAGCGATAGCTCGATGCCCGAAGCCGCCCACGGGCGATAAGAACCTGATGATGATGAGTTTTAGTTCCATGGTTTGTCCTCAAAGAATGAAACCCATATTTTTACTGTAATTAATAGTTTAGTGTAGTACATAATATATGACCTTCGATATGAATGTAATAATTTGTTCCCAGAGACTGAATTTTTCAGTTTTCAACCTACAAAAAAAAATCACCCAAGTCACAGCCATTTTTATGCCACAAAAGTACAGTTTTTATTGTAATAGTGATAGTTAATAACTGATAATAGCGGATACAATATATTTTTTCATAATGAGTATAAGGCGAATTATTAAGAGTACTTGTACCGTATTATTCACTAAATTTAAAATAATCAGAAAATAACCTTGAGTTGGAAGCTTTTCAAATTTTTCCTTTAAGGAGACTGTTACCACAATTTTCTCAGCTAATTATCATTTGGTAATACATTAGTACCTTCGCTTTTACAACCAAAAGCAGCACATTGAGGCACAATAATTTCTGAAAACTTTCTCTATGTTATTATGTATAGCATTTGACAGCTTTGACAGATAATTTAGGTTCAGCCGCTTAGAACATCCTCTGTTGGGATCAAAAAGCAGTATTGTTCTCCATTACTTGTGACATAACAAACTCTGTCAAGGCAGCTAGTTTTAATTATAAAAAGAATGGCCATATTTATACTAATATTTTATAGAGGCATGATTGGACTGTTTGTTTGTTTGAATATGTATAGGTTCCGAAAATACAGGACCAACTTTTAAAAATTCATTCACCAATATAAAGCTATCGGCAAGTAAGAAAGGCTATATTATTTTTAAGCTATAGGGAGAAATAGTTCACACGGTAAAAGCTGCTGACGGACAGCTAGCCTAAAAATCAATCAGCTAGACCAAAGGTTTTCAATGTATTAACATCAATATCAAATCATGGTTTCCAGTATTCACCTTAAGTTGAAAAACAAAAACTAAAAAAATATGTTCAGAAGTTGCTTCTTTTGAGGGCAGTACCGATACAGGTCCCAAAAAGTAGTGATAAGCGAAAGCCCAGTTGTAGAGCATCACTAGGGCTACCCGAATCACCCCGATGTTTCGCGATTTATGGTACTTTCCAAATTTATTATTTTTCTAATTATTTGAACTTTGAATGAGCTATAATAGAATAAAATTTACTATCATGTTTACCTCTATAAACAGTTAAAATTATTTAGCCCTTACCTACAAGACAAACCGGCATTTCAGTGGTTTTATGGAGTTCCGAACAAAACTCATGATAAAAGTCTATTATTCCAGGGTTTCCCGTAATTGTTACGATGACATCCCTCGGGCAGGAGCTCGAAGTGAAGGCGTCACCCCAAACCAAAAGTCGGCTTTTAACATTATTAAGTTTCAATAATACTTCCATATTTTCTCGAAAAATAGGCAGGAAATCAAATCACAGATAACCACAGACTAAATGGAACATACAAAACAGAGTGGGCCAGTCGGCAGGCAGTCAGTGACCAGTTGACCACAGATTAACAGAAAAAACACAGATGGAAAACAGCAAACAATTTTTTTTTATTAATCTGGCCTTTGCAATTTTGACAGCAAATTGATTTGGCCAATGTCACAGAATAAAATAAACCAATGTCAGTCAAGTAACGAGCATGGACTTGTACAGGATGTTTAAAATAAAGTCTTAATGCCTGGAATGGCACCGAAACTGAAAAAATCTGAAATAGAAGCCGTTGTCCCTATTGTCGTATCTTAAACGGTTTTGGTAAAAACGTACATCGAAAGTTTCCGAAAATATCGACATGAATTCCCTTACTTTCGATCAGCTGCAGCGGGTCATCGAACGCAAATTATAGATTTTGTATTTCTCAGGATGTCATTTCGCCGCATTTTGTGCCCACCTCCCTTAACGACGTGTTAGAAGCATGTTTGTGCGTTGAATAAAAACAGTAGTAAACAGTAAAAAAATTCCGATAGCAACATCACTACTGTGAACCATGCCAGTTTTCAAACAACAACAAAACAACAGAACAAAAAACGTAAAATTCCAGGTAGGTTGCATTAGGTACCGAACTAACTCTCGAACTAACTCTCTAACTCAGTCAACTAACTGTTGTCTCATGCGAACTGTAATGAATGACCATATTCTTGCAAAAAAATAATTGATTATAATTTAATGTTGGTACATTGGAAATTCACGGGCTCATAGGGGCCCAGGGCGATTCGGGCACGTTCGACAACTGAGTTACCGACCGATTCGGTCAAATTACCTTTTAATGCAATTCAGGTTAATCGAATTGGATAACTTTGTCGTGTCCGCGCTATTCGGACATAACATTTTGACTGTTCGATTCGATACTATTGTCCACTGTAATTTTGAAATTCGATACTATTAGATGTTGGTCTCGATCTACCGGCATGGCAGAAAACTGGACAAAAACTCAACATTGTCTTATATTACAAGAAACAATTGTGATTAGAAAGGTTTGCATTTGATTCAACTGTTGTTGGTTTGTTTAGAACATACTCAGAGTAGTAATACAAATTATTAGTAAGTAAGTAAGTCGCTGTTACTTCGCCTCGCTGTTGTTCGCGGAAACTGATAGACACAGAGATACGTTTATTATAGCTTGAAATTGTGTGGACCGCTGCATAGGTGTACTCAAATCACGATTTCGTTGTTTGTTGGGCCATAGAGTGTTGGAGTACTCACCAGAAAAGACTAATAACTAGCTGCAATACTATGCAGTATTGCAGCTAGTTATTATATCCTCTTTGTATTGCACAGCTTAAGTATATCCAAATTATGACAATGACATTGCAGCCATCACAGGCTTCACAGGCCAAGACAATTTTTTGAATAATATCAATAAAGGTTTTAATGAGGCTCTAAGGGTAACGGAAGAAGTAATTAATAGAATGGTGTGATTTTTATGTAGATGTTTATGTATTAATATAATAATACCTAGCTACCTAATAATTTTTATAATTTAAAATTAAAAAACACATTTTGCTTTGCATTTTCTTTTATTGAGTACAGCGAACGGAACTGAGTACGGTTCTAGTAATCAATCAACTTCAGACCTGAAAGAACATAAAATTAAGCAAGCACACTAAATTAACCCAAGTTCGATAAAGCATAATTTATATAAACTTAAGCTTTTGTATCTCTGTATTATATTATAGATGATTTGTACAATTTCTAGTGGTCTCTAATACCTACTAGATGGGTGAATAAACGTAATGGAAGACAAACTTTAGTCATTGGTACACGCCCAACAGGCTTTCGAACCTGCGACGTCACGATTGTGAGGCCGACAACCATCGGCTACCACCGCATTCCAAGCCTAAAATGTAGGAAAGTGCCCATTTAATAAACATCTAAATAATTCATGTTTACTTTTAGGTTTAACAAATTAATAAACTTTTTAACTTAGAATATAACAACCTCCGTAAATACAAATATAACAACCTTCGTAAATACAAATGAACGAATGAATGCATGAGCGGATAGCATAACTACTCTGTGGCCGCACGATAGTACGGCATTTATCTGAACCGAATCTAAAAGTAGATTAGTCAGAATAGCAAGTTATCGGATATTAGATTCAGCAGTTTCACCGTGTCGTACGATACGGTTCTTTTACCGAGCCTGCCCGAATTGGCCTGCCGCAGGGCAATTCGGGCACGTTCGATAACTGAGTTACCGACCGATTCGGTCAAATTACCGTTTAATGCAATTCAGGTAAATCGAATTGGATAACTTTGTCGTGTCCGCGCTATTCAGACATAACTATTTGACTGTTCGATTCGGTACTATTGTCCACTGTAATTTTGACATTCGCTAATATTAGATGTTGGTCTCGATCTACCGGTAAGGCAGAAAACTAGACAAAAACTATACGAAATTAAAGATAAACAAGAAATCGGCAAGCCTCAACTTCGGCGACTACATTGAGTCCTCTGCAAAAACTGCTGCAAAAAAGCTTGGCATCCTATACAAGGTTAGGCGGTATTTCACATCGGCGCAGCTGCTCCAGTTATATAAAGCGCAAATCCGGCCATGTATGGAGTACTGCAGCCACCTCTGGGGTGGATCCGCTAAATACCAGCTTGCTGCTCTAGACTCGGTGGAGTCACGCGCCGTAAGGCGTAATGATCCGGCTCTCTCTGCCGGGCTGCGGGATCTAGAACACCGGCGCAGCGTTGCTAGCCTGTCAGTGTTTTACAGGCTTTATTTCAGGGAGTGTGTGAGCGAACTGCGTGAGTTGGTTCCGACATCTCCTTTTCACCATCGGAGCACAAGACGCACATTAGCCTTCCACCCGCACGTTGTGGATATTCCAGCCATTCGCACAAAACGTTTTGCGGACTCCCTTCATAATGCGAACAGCAAAGGAGTGGAACTCGCTGCCCGCGCATGTGTTTCCGAACCATGTATTGGTTCATCAGGGTCTCTTCAAGACAAGAGTGAATAGGCATTTACTAGGCAGAGATGTACCATCATAGATCGCATCGTCACTTACCATCAGGTACGATTGCGATCTAATGACTGTCTAGTCCAATATAAAAAAAAAAAGTGGTAATAAAAATTATCGATAAGTAAGTCGCTGTTAGTATGTATTATATATATTTTATAATATATATTTTATAGAAATTCTTGAAACCGGAGTCTCAATTCGAAGGCGACGAAGAACTCGAAAAGAGAGAGTTCAACACAACCGGGCTTACCTTCGTAGTCTTCGGGACAATTCCGATCCATTCTCGGCGCCCTAGTCAGTGTTTATTGGCCGTTGTCGGCTGACAAAAGAGATGACTTAGGCACTTGTTTGTGAAATTAGACCATATGTCCAAGAAAACCAAACTTTCACCTCCATCCCTCTGGAGATAAAGGTTAGTTTAGGCTAATAATATACCTAGCAGGTATAATCAGGTAAAAAATACGCAGGTTTCAGGTCATTTAAAATTTTCAAATTCACACCTACTTTTTATTCTTGGTACTATGTTCACTATATTTTTATGGTCACGGAAGCGACCAGAAATCTGTGGCTCGTGACGTTTATTTAGGCCTAAGCCAACCTTCTGTGAGCCGGGCAATCACAGAAGCCCTAAACAATGAGAATGTGCTTCGCCACTGGATAGTTTACCCTCAGACAATGCATGAAAGGAATGCTATCATTGAAAGGTATTAATATCATTTGGGTCTATACTTCACACTGAAAGACTTTAAAAGATCTTATGCGCAATACTTAACTTCATTGACAAATTAGTTATTTTTTAGGAACTATGAGAAGTTTGGCATACAGGCAGGTTTGGTTTGGGGTTTTAGGGTATGTCGATGGTGTACATATCAATATTGTTGCACCCACAGAAAGGGAAGAGGTGTACATCAATAGAAAATCCAAACAATCGTTGCACGCTCAAATTGTTAGTCACTTTTCATTTCACATTACTTATTATTATTGAACACTTTATTTTTTACATGTGTTCTTTTTTGATGTCATTCTGTTTTACAGGCATGTGATTCTGACCTATTAATACTAAACGTTTCAGCAAAATACCCTGGCAGCTGCCACGATTCATTTATTCGAAGGAATTCTGCCTTAAAATCAAAAATGCAGCAGCTTTACGCTGATGGTGAACGTTGTTGGTTATTGGGTAAGAGATTGTTAGACATTTTTGGTATCTATGTAGTGTGTTTAAAATGTACTTATGTGTTTATAGGAGGTAAGAAACTGAAAATAAAACATTTGTAACATTTCTTTCAGGCGATTCTGGCTATTCCAGCGAGTGCTGGCTCTTGACTCCAGTCCTCAACGCGGCGCATTACACAGAGTTAAACATTAGCAGCGTTTCACACTGAAATAAAACGCATATTAAAATATTTACCTAACTGGAAGCTTATATTGAGAGAGCATTTCCGTTTCCCGTCGATTTCCTGTATCTTTTCGTACTTTTAAAGTTTGTTTCTGTTTCCTGTTCAGTGGCGCCACCTAGCGACCGCGCGCTTTTTTAGTTTTCATAAGAATTGTCGTGCCATTTTTAGATCTCTGGCTCAATTCCACCAGGCAGAAATGAAGTGTAAGCTTCCAGTTAGGTAAGTATTTTAATATGCGTTTTATTTCAGGGTAAAACGCTGCTATTAAATTACTTGACCGTCACTGGAAGCTTATATTGAGACTTGTTTGTTATCGATTGGTGGCGTCACTTGAAACTACTAGGAAACTAGAAAGACGCCAATGTGATTATCATTATACACTTTTTGTGTAAACACATAATTCGATTTATTTAACTATTATTTGCATACCTAATGCTTAGACAAAACAATCAGAAATACCTATTCAATTGTAGGAACAAACTTAAAATAATGTATGTTAAATCTATTAAGTAAGATATATTATGTTTATTTCACTGGCTTAAACCATTGCCTTACTTCTGCTGAATTACTGCTATTAATCACTTCACGTTAAAATATATTAGCCGATTGTCAATTTCCCAAGCTAAAATTTTCTCGAGAGGGTGGTTAATGGTTATCTAGCTAACTTTTAGAAGCAACAGGTAATCGCATGCTTCCTGGGGCAGCTGTAATAGCTTCTATAAACAAAGTTTTTATCCAGCCCGCTATCAGTGCGTGACGCAGACTTAGCTGCCCCTCTAACAGTAATAAATAAACTAGAAGATTTCGCAGTACTTCGTCTTTCATTAAGTAGTGTTATCGTCTTCTCTACCCCGAATATAAGATTTAAATTATGATCTTTAGTATTTGGGAACAGCCTCCAACCAGATTGTCTATAATTACTTCTATCCGTTTTAGAGCCGAATTGTGGCCAAAATATAATGCTTTCACTTGATCTTATGCAAAAATCTGGATCTGTTCTAAGCAAGGTTAAATATCATCAAGGTTAAATATCATGTACACGCCTACCTGAACAAAGTAGTAACAAAATTTTTCGTATGACCGGAAACCTGGAATGTGTTGAACATTAATATGTCTGTAACGTATTTGGTTAAAAAATCTGTTAATTTACTGACATCCCACACTTGGTTGGACCTTGACGGCTCCGAATTTTTTGAGTTGGGCAGGGCAATTGACTTTAAAATGTGTTTTACCAGTACGTGTGAACGTAACTTGAGCTTTCAGCGTTATACAATATCGAGACCACAGATTTACGTAAGAGGATTGTATTTTAAGAAAGTTTGTTGATTAAATATAAATCACACAAACATTGTGCTAACTGTGATACAGTATGATATTTTAAATATCTACATTATTTTGACTAGCCCATAAACACCGGCCAAGCTACTTCATAGGTTTTCTTGTGGATTTACGCCATGAATTTTTGAGCAATGAAAGTTGCTCAGTGTTCCATGACTTTACCGCCTTGGACCACCGCACATTTCCAAACCTCTAGCGTCATGTTCTCGACTTTCAGAGGTGGCAGGCCGGTGGACGTATCGATCAAATATTTCTGCAGGTTCCTCAGCGTTAAAGTTGCTGCAAGCGCTCAGGCTTTAAGATCAGCGCGCCAGAAAACCATCGTCCATCGTGGTTCTACTAGCAGAAACACTCCAGTCGACGATTCAAGTGGGCCAACACTTTGGTGGCGGAAATACCCACGAAAGTGGATAATTTGCAAGGGATACTGAAAGCGTCGTGGAATAGCGCTTGAGTGTCTCTCAGATCCTGTGAGACATAGTTGCTTGCTACATGTGCTGTTTCTGAAGCAAATAGGTCCACCATTGGGATTCCCCACTTTGCAAACACACTGGCAGCAGGTGCCATTCTGGGGGTTAGCGATATCGGGACAGATGATCGGCGTGGCAGTTGTATTTGCCTGGTATATAATGAACACTGAGATGGATTTGATGGCATAACATAACATACCATCACGACTTCATCCCAAACGGGGTAGTCAGTGGCAAGTGACTGTATCGTCATGGTGAACGAAACGCTCAGAAGCCCACTTTTCACAAATGGTATAACAACCTAGATTAGATTAGATTTGATGTCGATCTAGCATATTTAGAATTTGTTATGTTATTTTCATCAAACATTTCGATTTCGTACCTCCTTCCTTTCGCAGGTGAGCGACAGGAGTTTTGTTGTCGCACCGTACGAGAATCGAGCTGTGACAAAGCGAGTATGCGTGGTACTCCAACGCATGAAGAATTGCAAACATTTCTTATTGGTTGCAATGTAAAGTGTTCTTTTTGCGACCAGCACGTACACATATGTTGTGCAATACTGCACAGGCATTAACTATCTGGGTCAGTCTTTTCTGGTGTGTACTCCAATACTCTAGTCCCAGCAAACAACGGAAACGTGACTTGAGCACACCTATGCAGCGCTCTGCACAATTTCGAGCTCTATTAAATTACTTGACCGTCACTGGAAGCTTATGTTGTGAGAGCATTTCCGTTTCCCGTCGATTTCCTGAATCTTTTCGTACTTTTAAAGACCACGTGTTTCCTGTTCAGTGGCGCCACCTAGCGACCGCGCGCTTTTTCAGTTTTCCGTCGAAGCAACTTGTGCGCAGTGTCTGTCAGAACCTGCAATCGTTGCATAGTAATTTTATGGTGAAGTATACAGTGTGTGAATAAAAAGTGATAATATTGTGTTAAGAAAATTTCCTGTAAGTACTAAAAATTTATTTTTCAAATATTATTTGTACGTGTTCACTATCTTTAACGGAATTTACCGTTCGAATCACAGACTAAATTTAATTTTAAATGCGTAGACTACAGTCAAGAGTCGAGTGATAAAAACAGACTTTATCGTTTTAACGGCTTTTGCCGATGCGGCACTACCCTACCCGCATTAAACCATTAAAAATTATGTGGAATAACTTAAGATTGTCCTGCTTATATGATTTATTACAATTTAAAATAACAATACTTTAAGCGAGGTGTTTAACTAAATTAAACATTAGTTTCTTGTGTCATTGCTTTTAAAATTAATAGTTTTGTACCTTGTTTTTTTACAAGTAAAATTAGGGTTTGAATAGATTTTAACCTGATGAATTTTCTGTAATTTACCCTTCCGAAACCAAGCCGCAGCCTGTAGCTGGGCCAAGTGGTACGTCTCTTAAGCGGGTACGTAGCAGCAGCAGCTCTGCGAGCAGAAGCTCTTCAAGCTCCTCTAGTTCGAGCGTCCAACGAGGTAAGCGGTCGCGCCGCCACCGCCGTAAGAAAAATAAACGTGTTAGCAGATCTAGCCGTATGATAAAGAAACTTTTTAAAGAAATGAATGAAATCCGTAAATATATTGCGATGCCAAATAATGATGACCTTTTTCGTGACACTATCCATTTGTTCGCGAGTTAGTGAAGGGGACCTTTATGAATAACATACGCATCTGACGGGCCTTGCCCTATGGATGGACTTGAAAGTATAAATCCTGGCTTTTCTTTTGACATTGAAACGAAATTTAAGGAACCGTCTGTTCCGAAAACTTCAGATAACTTTGTAAAATGTTACTTGATGTTCAGTGTTCAGGCAGTACCTCATGGTCCGACCTGAGATACGCTGATACCCAAAAGTTGTACAATCATACTCCAGGTTTCATAGACTTGGAAACAAACGAAAAGGTGAAAATGTATGACACCTTATGCCACTTGGCAAATGTGGATAAGTCATGCAGCTATAACCTACTGCATATTAAAACAAAAAGAATCATAACTGTATACGAAGTCTTCTTTCCTGGTCAAAGTATACTGAGCTGACATGTGATAGTTTAAGTATTAAGATGGAGCAATTATTTCAGAAAGGTGACTTTCACAAAGTCTCTTCAGATTTATTGCAACTTGTTCGCGGCTACCGTGCCGAAACAATTGAAATGCGTCGAGAAACAATCACAAGGCAGGTTAAAGATTCCCTAGTAAAAGCTTCACTAAACAAAATACCCGCCTTATCGACTAGTTTGTTCGAGTCGGAACTTTTCGCTTCAGCACAAGAAAAGGCTGGGGGGTCCATAAAACCTTTTAGCCCCCAAAAACGGATATATCACAATTCAAAGTGAACCAAGCTAACCAACGCCTCTCGCGGGGGCAGGGTACGCGAAAACATGCAGTTCCATCCCGTGGAATTCGATACAGTGGTCATGAATCAGGTTTTGCCTATGCAAGTGCATGCCTGTAATATTACTCTCGCAGGGTGGATAGCTTCACTAAGCAAAATACCCCCTTTATCAACCAACTTGTTCGAGTCTGAACTTTTCGCATCTGCACTAGAAAAGGCTAGGGGGTCCACAAAACCTTTTGGCCCCCAAAAACGGATATATCACAATTGAAAGTGAACCAAGCTAACCAACGCCTCTCGCGGGGGCAGGGTACGCGAAAACATGCAGTTCCATCGCGTGGAACTCATTACAGTGGTCATGAATCAGGTTTTCCTATGTAATATTACACCCTCGTGGGGTGGATCATCATCAGGTTCAACAACAATATTCATCAGGTTCAACAACAATATTCGCAACACTAGCACAGAGGCAATAGAAGAGGTTATTTTCACAACCGAGGCTGGCGGCCTGACCGTAGAAATACCAGAGGTCGTTCGAATTTTACAAGGGCCGCTAAAGATGACAATGACTCGCAACAGTTTCAAGCCGGCCAGTTAGCAAACTACCAATCAAAATGGGATGAATTGGGGGCACCACTGATTATACTGAAGTTGATCCAAGGGTATCGCATACCAGTCCATCTAAAGCCTCCACTTATGTACCCAAATATACTCAAAAGGCCCAGTTCAAACTCCAACGTCCATTTGATAAATATGTATCGCATACCGGATTTCATACTTTAATAAAGCCACCAAGGCCACGAAGAGGGCTTACATTAGAACAGACGCCCAGCGAATTGCACGTGTTGGCCAAGAACTCATCACGCACCCTATGGGTAGCCTCTCCTACTGGCGACTGGCTAAACACATGCAATCTAACTTCTGCGTGCCTTCGCTGCCCCCACTGAGATTCCCTGATGTATCGTTGGCTCATCAGCCGCAAGAGAAAGCCGATTTACTGGCTAACCTCTTTGCCGCAAACTCTTGCATCGATGACTGCGGTGCTGCGCCGCCTGAAATTCCGCATTGCGGCTCCAAAATGCCTGATATTCGTATCAGGCAGCGTGATGTTCGTGCCGAACTGCAGTCACTCGATGTCAGGAAAGCCAGTGGCCCTGATGGAATTCCAGCTGTGGTGCTGAAGAAATGTGCAGCGGAGTTGTCTCCAGTGTTCACTAGCCTGTATCGCCTCTCCTACAATTCGGGTCTTGTGCCGCTGTCTTGGAGGGAGGCGAACGTTCAACCAGTTACCAAAAAAGGGGACCGGTCTGACCCTGCCAATTACCGTTCAATAGCCGTAACCTCAGTTTTAGCTAAAGATATGAGCGGATCATAAACACGCAGTTCATCCGCTACCTAGAGGATCACTCTCTCATTCACGACCGTCAGTACGGCTTCCGACCAAAACGGTCTACGGGTGATCTTCTAGCGTACGTAACACACATCTGGGGGGAGGCTATGGACAAGCATGGGGAATCATTGACCGTCAGCCTTGACATTGCCAAAGCTTTCGACCGTGTATGGCATCGTTCGCTTCTTTCCAAGCTTCCGGCATATGGTCTGCCACCTCGCCTATGCGACTGGGTCGCCGGATTTCTGGAGGGACGTAGAATTCGTGTCCTTTGCGATGGTCAAAAATCACGCTTTCTCCAGATTAATGCCGGAGCGCCGCAGGGCTCCGTCTTGTCGCCGACGTTGTTTCTTCTGTATATCAATGACATGTTATCTCTTGGTAATATTCATTGCTATGCGGATGATAGCACGGTCCACGCGCGATATTTCGAGCGCCCTGGGGCAAAGCAGACTGACATCGAGGAGAAGAGGCGAAGTCTTGTTGTTGAGCTTGACGGAGTGTGGGACCGTATTTCAGAATGGGGTGCATGCAATCTTGTCGAGTTCAATGCCAAGAAAACGCAGGTGTGTGCATTCACAGCAAAGGCGTCGCCTTTCCTTTCCCATCCCACTCTTCAGAGCACCCCACTACCGATTAAGGATAGCCTAAACATCCTTAGCATGGATGTTCGTAGCAACCTAAACCAGCGAGACTACATTGAGAGCGTCATTAGAACTGCATCCCGTAAACTCGGAGTCCTGAACAGAGTGAGACGATTCTTCACGCCTGAGCAGCTCTGTCTCTTGTATTAGACACAAGTTCGCTCGTGTGTGGAATACTGCTCTCATCTCTGGGACGGTTCCGCTAAGTACCTACTCGAAGCTCTTGACAGGTTGCAGCGGCGTGCTATCCGTATTATTGGAAACCCAGAGGCAACTTTGACCCTTGAGCCTCTCCAATTGCGTAGAGATATTGCCAGGCTAAGTGTTCTCTATCGCTTCTACAATGGGGAATGCTCTGACGAGTTATTCCAGCTTATCCCACCCTCACCTTTCCACTCCCGTACCACGCGTGCTGGACTGCGGCGTCACCCACACACAATTCAACATTTGTTGGCCCGAACTAAAAGGTTCGATGACTCGTTTCTTTGTCGTACCATCCAGACGTGGAACGCTCTTCCAGCACATGTGTTTCCTTCCTCGTATAGTCCCGGGTTCTTCAAGCGGGGCGTGAAAAGGCATTTCTGCAGGCCTTCAAGGTGAGGATGGCTAGCCCAGTGATTCGTTTGAATGACTGGGCTTGTCAACCTCATATCTGGACCTCACGACCGCTTTCCATCAGGTGGAGTGAGGTCATCTTGACGGGCAATATAAATAAGGTTATTTGGGACCTAACAGAGCTGTTTTTCAGTGTAAACCTATGACAGGGGCTTGAAGTTTATATATATAATGCCTACATATAATTGTAGCAAAGAGGATGTTTATACTATAATACAAATAATAACACAAACACACATGTTACGCTCAGCTACCTAAGGAAATACGCTGACTGTGCAGCGTCCCCGTTCTTACCTAGAAACAAGCATTTGCGTCAACCGACGACACGAGGCGCTGAATCGGCACAACGTGAGGCATCGCGCCACCGGCGACCATCGTGGGACCCAACTCACTTTCGTTCCAACATTGAACATCGTCAAACCCCTCTTAATTATAATTGTAGTTTTAATTAAATTCTTTTCAAATACTTTTTGTTTTTTTTTGCATCCTCCGGCTGTAGTCTTCATAATTGGCGCAGTCGGTAGGATAGTCGTAAAGTAGAGTCAGTGAATCGATCACACGACGAGCGGCTATCCAGAATCTACAAGAGCTGCAGTCCAGAGGAGTGTCAAGATATCGATACGGCAAGAGAATACCAAGAGTAATGAAATTGTGAGTACACTTGAATCTTTCATGTGTTGCATCCCTTATAGTTCATAATCCTAATTTTTTTCTCTAGTTTTACTTATCCCTTCCAAAATTTTCCACCCTAGACAATCGGGGTCCAATTCCCCTAGGCTAGATAGACAAAGTAGGTTAGACCTTAATAGAAATATTAGTTTAGAATTAGAGGAGTCAGTCGAAGCAGTAGATTTTTCTAGTGAATCAGAAATAATCATAATGTCCGATTCAATAGACGAAATTTTTAAGTCCTTAAGACTAGTCCCCGAATTTGACGGGAATCCCAATATTTTAACACGATTTATTCAGTTATGCGATCAGTTAGTAATTAAACACGTCCAAACTGGTCCCGGACATGATTTAGCAAATCAGGCTATTTTAAATGGCATATTAAATAAAGTCACGGGTCCTGCCGCCCGTCTTATAAATTCTAATGGTATCCCATGTGATTGGATTGGCATTAGAAATGCTTTAATAAATAATTTCGCGGACCAAAGAGACGAAACTGCTCTTTTTAACGATTTAAGTCATCAAACTCAAGGCCAAGATACGCCACAAGAATTTTATGAACGCTGCCAGACCCTTTTCAGCACAATAATGACCTATGTTACTTTACACGATAATCTTGCTACAACTATTGAGGCCAAGCGTCAGTTATATAAAAAGATTGCTATGCAATCGTACTTGCGCGGACTAAGGGAGCCCCTTGGCTCACGTATTAGGTGCATGCGTCCCGAATCCATAGAGAAAGCTTTAGAATATGTTCAAGAGGAAATGAACACATTATATGTTTTACAAAGAAATGAAAACTTACCAGATAAAAAGTTGCAACCCCATATGCTAACCAACCCACCACCTAAGCAACCTATTTATAGTCCACCCGTATACTTACCGCCCATCAAACCTCATATATTTAATCCTTCAGGACCTCCACGTCCTGCACCCTTTTATATGCAACAACCTTCCCATCAATGGAGGCCTAATCCAGTTAACCCCCAAATGAACCGTGGTCCATCCCGTACCCAACAAATTTTCAGAGCTTTACCTCCAAATTATAACCCACAGGCATTTAGAATTCCCAATCGAAATCCCAATAATTTTCAGGGTCCAAAACCCATGAGCGGGGTAAGTCATTTTGTTAGTAAGCCTTTGCCACCTAGTGGACATGATTGGCGCAGGTTGGGGAACCCGCCACCAAGTAACTATTTTAAATCCCGAGAAATGAATTTTAATGAGTGTCCTGAGTACGGCCCTTACTATGATAACGCGGAGTACTACTACGCGGAGCCGGAATGTTATTATGACACGAACTATTATTACGACAATAATTACCTTGATGAATCTTACTATTCAGAACAACCTAATCCAGAGTCAGTTTCTGAACATCTAGAAGAGAATCCCTCGTCTAGCAAGGCTGAGGATTTTCAGAAAGTAAGCCGATCAGGCAAACCAAAATAGAACTTAATTTACAGAACCAGAGACAACTTCCTTACATACAAATTTCAGACCCTTCATTAAAATTACTCATAGATACAGGAGCTAATCAGTCTTTTATAAGTCCTGAAGCAGTTAAAAAATATTTCTCGCATATTGAGTTAAGCTATGATCCGTTTGAGGTAGTAAATGTTCATGCCATAAGTAAGTGTGACTATTCGATTACAGTACCTTGTTTTTCAGAATTTAACGATACTACCGATATAACGCTTTTTGTTTATAGATTCCACGACTATTTCGATGGTTTAATAGGGTCCGATTTATTAAATAAATGGGAATCATCCGTAGATTTTAAAAATAAGGTCCTTGTTACCCAGCATGCCACTAACCCGATTCTCGTTTATGACTCGCGAAACATTAATTTGTATGAGGACATTATACCAGCGAACTCATCTAAAATAGTAAAATTACCAATTAATATCAGTGACGGAGATGCGTTTATCCCAGAACAGGTTTTATCTAATTGCATTATAGGTGAATGTCTAACAACAGTACGAGATAACCGCGGATTTTTAGAGATAACGAATCCCAGTCAGCATGACGTAATATTCTCAGTCGACCGCCAGGTCAGTGCCGAAGTCTATAATGTGAATGTAGAGTCCCCGTGTACCGAGCAGAGTGCTACGGAGTTTTACAGCGCTACGAATGACTCGCATCAATCGTATACTACGAAGCCACTACGTCCCACAAATGCTACATCGTTCCAGCGTGCTACGGACGTTCTCTCTCGACTACGGACCGATCACCTTAACGTTGAAGAACGCGCGAACTTAGAGAATTTATGCACCGAATACGCGGATGTATTTTACATAGAAGGAGAACCTTTGACTTTTACAAATCAAATTAAACACTCTATTAAAACTTCAGATGAGTTACCAGTCTATACTAAAAGCTATCGTTACCCGTACATTCATAGGCAGGAGGTTAGTGATCAGATTAGTAAAATGTTAGAGCAAGGCATCATCAGACCATCTCAATCAGCATGGAGCTCACCCATCTGGATAGTTCCTAAGAAGGCCGACGCATCTGGCAAAACCAAATGGCGTCTTGTCGTTGATTTTAGAAAATTAAATGAGAAAACCGTTAACGATAAATATCCAATTCCCAACATCTCAGACATTTTAGATAAATTAGGCAACTGTCAATATTTTACAACTCTCGATTTAGCAAGCGGATTTTATCAAGTGGAGATGGAACCCTCAGATATTCACAAAACAGCATTTAACGTAGAACATGGTCACTACGAATTTTTAAGAATGCCAATGGGACTTAAGAATTCTCCTAGTACCTTTCAGCGAGTTATGGACAATGTCCTAAGAGGGCTCCAAAACGTAATATGTCTCGTTTACCTTGATGACGTCATCATTTTCAGTACGTCATTACAAGAACACATGATAAATCTTAAAAAAGTATTCCAAAGACTAAGAGAATCGAATTTTAAAATACAGATGGATAAGTCCGAGTTCCTCAAACTTGAGACAGCTTACGTAGGTCATATCATCAGTAACAAAGGTATCAAGCCCAATCCTGATAAGATTGAAGCCATAAAAAAATACCCATTGCCAAAAACTTCAACAGAAATAAAAAGATTTTTAGGATTATTAGGATATTACAGGAAATTTATCCCAGATTTTGCACGTATAGTCAAACCGTTAACACAATGTTTAAAGAAAGGATCTAAAATAGTACTAGATCATAATTATACTAGCTGCTTTGAAAAATGTAAATTATTACTTACCAACGATCCTATCTTACAGTATCCAGATTTTTCTAAAGATTTTATATTAACAACTGATGCATCCAACGTAGCATTAGGAGCTGTATTATCACAAGGCCCTGTTGGTAGTGATAAACCACTTGCATACGCATCAAGAACTCTAAATTCTAGTGAGATAAATTATAGTACAACTGAAAAAGAATTATTGGCTATAGTGTGGGCAACTAAATATTTTCGCCCATATCTTTTTGGTAGACATTTTAAAGTATTCACAGATCACATGCCATTACAATGGAGTCTCGAAGAAACCAATGCTCGTCTCACTCGTTGGAGACTAAAACTGAGCGAGTATAATTTTACCGTCGAATATAAAAAAGGCAAACTTAATTCAAATGCCGACGCCTTATCCCGTATAGAAATTCATAATGAAGAGATTAGCTCATTAGCAGGGAACCCAACTGAGAAACCCCCATCTTTAGATGGCTCAGAAACGGTAACAGCACATACAGATGCCGAGAACCCTATTTTAGAGACCCCTATTACAGATGATCCCCTTAATAAGTTTCATAGACAAATTTGTTTCATCGTTGTTGGCGATATTAAAGGCAAAACGACCGTGTCTAAACCTTTTGAGAGTCATACACGTACATCAATCCAATTATCTAAATCAAATCTCGAGCAAGATGTAATAAACGCAGTTAAAGAATATGTTAACCCTAAAGTAAAGACCGGTATTATTATTCACCCTCCTTTAGAGATGTATTCAATTATCCCTGTTTTACAGAATCATTTCAAGAGTTCCGCTATGAACATAGTTATCACTAAAGTTGAATTAGAAAACGTTAAAGATTATTTACGCCAACAAGAAATAATTCAAAAATATCACGAAGGTAAAACCAACCATCGCGGTATTACCGAATGTTACCTAGCATTATCTAATAAATATTTCTGGCCCAAGATGAAAGAAAGCATAACTAAATATATAAATGAATGCAATATATGCGGCCAAGCTAAGTATGACCGCAATCCAGTAAAGCAACAGTTTCACATAGTACCGCCACCCACTAAACCTTTCGAAATTTTACACTTAGACTTATTTACAGTAGAAACCGAGAAATACTTAACGCTAGTTGATGCATTCTCCAAATACGGACAAGCCTATCACATAAGAGATGGCACAGCTATAAGTGTAGTACAATCTTTATTAAAGTTTTGCACACATCATGGCGTACCTTCGATAGTTATAACAGATCGAGGTACAGAGTTCACCAATCAATTGTTCTTAGAGTTTACCCGTGTCCATAAAATCCAGCATCATAAGATCTTAGCACATGCTCCAAATGAGAATGGAATAGTAGAACGATTCCACTCAACACTTTTAGAACATCTTAGAATTTTGAAACTACAGCATCGTGGCGAATCAGTCTTTAATCTCATGGCATACGCTATCTTAGCATATAATAGCTCAATCCACAGTTTCACAAAATGTAGACCATTAGATGTTATAACTGGACATTTTGATCCTCGCGATCCTCTCGATATTGAGTTAACCGAACACTTGTTACAGCAGTATATCTTAGATCATCGCGCTAGAATGACCAAGGCTTATGAGATGATTCAAGATTCATCTCGACAGCATCGTATAGAGATCATGGAAAATCGTAATAAGAATAGGGAGCCTGAAGAAACGTATAATCCAGATCAGAACGTTTTTATTAAAAACCCCATGGCCAGCCGTCAGAAGTTAGCACCGCGCTATACAAATGATACCGTTTTAGCCGATCTTCCAATTCACATTTATACTAAGAAGAAACGCGGCCCTGTAGCTAAATCCAGATTGAAAAGAGTCCCTAATACCGCACGCTTGTTACAGGATAGTAGTGATGTTCCTGGTACGAGCGGTAGGAGCTCAAGAGATCATACTTGACAGCCTTGGAGATGGTCCAGGCATCATTCCTTTTAAGTTAGGTCCTTCTAAGATAATATCTCACTATCATTCTTTCTTGCAATTTATAGATATAGATAATATCAAATCTAAGGTAAATTTAGTTAGGTCACAGATAAATGATGTTCGGCCTCAGTTAAATAATAAAACTTTATCTTTGTATGAACCTCATATTGAATATCTTAGTAAAAAGCTTGAAAAGGTTTCTGATCAGTTACAGACGTTTGAGATAAATCGCGTCAAGAGAGGATTGATAGACGGATTAGGATCAGTAATTAAAAGTATCTCAGGAAATTTAGATTACACAGATGCAAAGCGTTATGATAGTATTTTAAAAACTTTACAAAATAATGAAGATAAATTAGTTACAGAATTTAACAGCCACATAAGTTTGAGTAAAGAATGGATGTCAGAGCACACCATCATATTAAATTCCATAGTAGAAAATCAGCGTAAGATAGAAAAAGTACTTGACTTAGTTTTAGTAAGTGAAGCCGATAAGGAAAATGATTTAGTTAAGTATGCCCATTTGGCTCAATTACTTTTAATATTAGGAGATAACATAGAAGATTTAGCTGACGAATTATTAAAGTTAGCGAATCTATTAGCTTTTATACGTGCATCGAGCACTCACCATTCTATGTTAAGTTTAAATGCATTAAGATCTATGTTAGATAAGTTAAAATTATTATATAATAAAGATGAAATCATAGATTTGAACCTTAGGGAGTACTATGACGTAATCAAACTAGGTTCTTACTATAGTAATATTAAAATAGTCATAGCCTTTCAAGTACCGATTGCCTCTCCTTATACTTACGACCTTTATAAATTATCCATTGATCCTAACAAAAACCATACTATAATAATCCCTGCCTCTCCTTATATTGCAATACATAGAAATGATTTCATGTACATAGAGACAGAATGTCCGAAGTCCAATACTTGGTACCTCTGCCAGGCGAAAACTGAATACAGACCACGAGATCAAGCGGACTGCATCCAGACTCTCATTACTACGCAGAGACTGGACACTACATGCAAGCTCTCATCAGTTCTACTCGACAAAGAAGCCCTGGAGAAGCTGGACGACAAACATTACATAGTCGCTTTTCCCAAGTCTACAAAGATCCAAACCTTCTGCGGGAAAGATACTTACTCTACACTTCAAGGCAGCTACCTCGTTACTATACCAATTGGATGCTACTTACGATCGCCAGAATTCACCATCACCAACAGTAACGATCGCACTAAAGGCACTGCACTCAAGATGATGAATCTTCCAAGATATGAAAGTCCTGTATCACCTTCCACGGGACCTTCAATCAAACTAAACTCCATCAGCTTAGAACATCTACACGCCAGTAACACCAGGATATCTCTGCAGCATCCGATCGAAATAAGAAAACCCAATGAAGAAAGCATATATCATACTACTATACCTCTTTACGTAGTATTATCAAGTGCATGTGCACTCAGTATTGTCTTACTGCTTCGAAGATATTATATGAAACGCCGTGAAAGTAATCTTAACAATCAAGGTACATCTCACGACATATATGCAGATATCCCAAAAAAACAACGAGATGCACCAGTTCTCATCCCAGCAACATTCTCGAAGAAAATTCTCCAATAGTTGCTGATCTTCGGGGGGAGGTGTTACGCTCAGCTACCTAAGGAAATACGCTGACTGTGCAGCGTCCCCGTTCTTACCTAGAAACAAGCATTTGCGTCAACCGACGACACGAGGCGCTGAATCGGCACAACGTGAGGCATCGCGCCACCGGCGACCATCGTGGGACCCAACTCACTTTCGTTCCAACATTGAACATCGTCAAACCCCTCTTAATTATAATTGTAGTTTTAATTAAATTCTTTTCAAATACTTTTTGGTTTTTTTTTGCATCCTCCGGCTGTAGTCTTCATAATTCACACCACAACATTATTTGCCATAGCATAAACTTTGGCCATAACAAAAAAAGTTGAGCCTTCTCTATGGCCTTGGCCAAATCTTTTTGAGCCTCCGCCGCCATTGCTTGTTAAAAAATTGCTACCCCTGCTTGCACGTCTGCCATCCTTTTTAGCTGGGTTGCAATTTCTTTGAGGCCGTCGGCCTGTTGCTGCATGGTGACAACATATTTTTCATCTACTGTTTCTAAAATGAAATAATTATATTGTGTGATTAAGCATTGATTAATTTAATTAAATGAGGCTAATTAAATTAATTAAGTAAGTTACCAGTCCAATCCTAATTTCAACTAATATAATAAAGTGAAAGTGCTAGGTTAACTTACCTCTCTTTTTCGGTTGAGCCCTTGAACGAATGTCTAGCGGACTCGAAGTTTGTCTTTGGGGGCTTGGTGGCTCTGAGTGCAATGGTGATGGGGTGTCGTGTAATAGAGAGCTGTATGTGTATGTTGTGGAAAGTGGTACCGTGATGAAGTTGAATGGAGTTGTGTCAGTGGAGTTTGTTGTAAGGGTGTCTGTAACGGTGTGTAGCTGGATGTATATGAATGTGATGTAGCGGTATATGTGGTTTGTGGTGTGTGAGTGTAGTCAATCAGTGGATCCCTCACATTAGAGATCCCATCTATCACCTCCTTCCCAATCAATGATACAACTTGCTCATCCAGATCAGTGAGAGGCTTGGGCGGAGGTCCACCACCAGTACCTCTTTGGTCTTTTGAAAGCTTTGCGGCTTTGCTGCGAATATCAGATTTCCAATCTTGCCATGACTGTAATGTTAAAATCACATGTAAAACATCATAAAAATTAGAAATAGATATCTAAAACTAGAATATACCACAAAAAACAAGGACCAATTTTAGAAGATATTTATTCACTGTAAATATTTATTTTAACGTATTTTTTAATTTTATTTTTTTGTATGTTATGTATATAAGTGTTCCATGTAACATTTATTTAATTATGTAGGTATATGAGAGTCTTAATGAGACACTGATTCTCATAGTACAAACTTTGCTTAGATTGGCGCGCAAGTTTGGAGGAGGTAATGTCGTAGAAATATTAAGAATTTATTGAATTTGGTGTAATTTGGTGTTAAAACTCAGCAGTACCTAATTGACTAAGTACAAATAAAACTTGTTACATTTTTGTATGTATGCAATGAATCGAAATGTCGTGCTTAAAGTGGTAGAAAAGTAGGTAGTTAGGTAAAAGTTGAATAACTTACTCATAACCACTTTTCTGCTTTTTGCTGGCCCCACTACCAACCGCGTTCAATTTACTGGCAAGAGTCTCCCAGTGCCTCGTTTTAGTCCGAGCACCATCAGGACCCTCAAACCGCCCGATTGTGCTCTAATATATTCCAACATTATCACCCTTTGTGAGTAGGATATACGTTTCTTACCCTGAAATGTATGTGTTATTATTTTTGGGTTAAAGAAATTTATTCTCAAAAAAGATTTACATCCACTTGCATAAGAACAATAATTTTCTTAATAATAGATATTATTGTGTATTGTCACTCGAACTAAGTACCTGCTTACTCATCTGGTGTGTCACAAATTTAAGACTGGGTTTCAGTTACGTAGGTACTGCGCGACTTTAAATTTGAATGCACCAAATGAGTTTACATTTTTAATCGCTGAGGGTATTTTGTTATAAAGCTGCGCACCGTCAAAAGTGATCATTTTTTTGCCATAGTTCGTTCTTACCTTGGGTAATACAAAAAGACTTGCGCGGCGTGTACTTCGTTTAGCAAAATTTTTAACGATGTTTAGGGCTATGCTAATATGGAGAGAGTTATGCAAAAATTTTTTAATAAGAATACACGTGAAATAATTATATAATTGCTTTATGTTCATCAATTTAGTATCGAAATATATTTTTGAAGTTGGTGTTCGAAAGTTATATTGGAAAAGTATTTTAACAATTTTGTTTTGTACAACTTGAAGATTAGCTAACTTCGTTTTACATGCACTACCCCATACTTCTATTAAATAAATTAGGTGTGGTTTAACTAGAGAATTATATTTAGAGTAACGAACCCGACGCGGTATGCACCGTGAAATCTGTCTCAGTGATCCAATGAGTGACATTAATTTAGATCTAATGTGTTCAATCTGTGCATTCCACGTCAGGCCGCTATCGATTCTAAGGCCAAGATATTTCTCGCAGCTACTTTCTTTTAAGATGATATTGTTTATTTTCAAAGGTTCATAAGGTAAAATTAATTTGTTTTTAGCTTTAAAAATTATGTAACTAGTTTTAGATGGATTTATGGTTAGGAGGTTATACTGAAACCACGAAAACAGTGTTGTTAGGTCTTCTTGCGCTTTTTGGGTTATATCTTGTATGTCAGTTCCGAAATAAAATAGACATGTGTCATCTGCGTATAGGGTTACTTGGCCATGCAAATCTAGTTCATAGATGTTATTTAAGTAAATTGTAAACAGTAATGGGCCCAAAATAGAACCTTGCGGAATACCGCACGTTATGGGTAAATTTTCACTTTGAAACTGACCCATTTTGACTATTTGCGATCTATTTGCCAAATACGAACGGAACATGTTAAGCGCAGAGCCTTTTATACCTATCTTGTCTAGCTTTTTTATTAATAATTCGTGGCTAACGGTGTCGAAGGCTTTTTTTAAGTCAACAAATATGCCTAGAGCCACATTTTTTTTATCAATTTCTGATTTTATTTTTGTTACTAAATCTATAGTGGCTGCGAGAGTGCTACTTTTGGACCGAAAACCAAATTGGCGCTTATAAATGAAATCAACTGAATTTAAATAACTTTCCAGACGTTTGTGTATTACTTTTTCTAGGATTTTAGATATCACAGGTAAAACTGAAATTGGCCTGTAATTCCCAGGGTCATTTTTTGGTCCTGATTTATGCAATGGGGTGACTTTGGCCGTTTTTAAGCTTATAGGAAAATAGCCAGATTGTAAAAGATCATTGAAACTTGTAGCTAAGCTATTAGATATGAGTGTTTTTAAGCATTTCAAAACTTTAGTATTAATCCCGTCCATACCAGCACTAGCATTTGAGTCAAGACTATTAATTATTTTTATAATTTCATCAGGAGTACAAGGTTCAAGTGTTAAAAGTTCTGACGACTGCATTGCGCAAGGTAAAGCTCTTGAATAGTTAACATGAAAGTGACTAGGAATTTCATTCGCAAGAGTGGAACCTATTGAAGAAAAAAACCTATTGAATGCCTCACAAATTTCCCTAGTGTCAGTAATCTGTTTGGATTCAATGATCAGTCTTGGACAAGCGCAGTCTTTTTTTATTTTATTTTGAGCTAAGCGGTTAATTAAATTCCACATTTTCTTCGGTTTACCTAAACATTGCCTGAATTCATTAAAGTAGTAGTTATCTTTGGTTTTCTGTTTCAGGTTTTTCACAAAATCCTTCTGTACCTTAAATGCCTTTTCCAGCGTTTTATCTTCCCGATTCTTTTTTAAGTTTGCCCACAACTGATTTCTTCGGTTTATTTCGTGAATTATTTCATTATTAATCCAATCCTGCTGCGGCAAATTAAGTATTTTAGTTTTGGATTCTTTGCAGCAATTTACAAAACCTTTCAAAGTGTTTTCTAATTTTGTATAGTCCTTACTGCACTCATGAAACCCAGCCCTCTCAACTGTGTCGTATAGTTTGGAGTAATTTACTGCTTCGTATTTATGATGAATCTTCTTTGGGGACTTGATCTTTTTTATTTCAACGTAAATTTGTTTATGGTCAGACATTGCGGTCTCCACTAACGCCATATGGAAGTAATCACTTTTCAAATTAGTGGTAACGTGATCTAAAATAGACTTTCTTGTAGCCGAGTCTCTTGTGCAGTATTTTTTAGATGTTTTATTGAGTATAATATATCCAGTTTCATTGATCAATTCTTTATAGTCCTTAGTCTTTTTGTCTTTCGCCATCAGATCCACGTTATAGTCACCAAATACAATGGCTCTTTTTCTTTGTTGTAATTGTTTATTATATGTATCGAGAAAGTCTTCAAGATTTGTGTCACCTGGCTTATACACTACTCCGACATCTAAACCGTAATTTTGAAGCTTCATCCATAAATAATTATTTCCATTAATATAAATTGATTCAGCTAAGTTATGCTTTAGATCGTTGTGCACAAATATTGAAACTCCACCACCCCTTGAATCCGTACGATAGTTGAAATAGTGTGTATAGTTCAGTATAGTTAGTTTCATGGCCTGTTCCTCATTTCTGATCCAAGTCTCCGTTAGTAGAATCATATGTACAGTTATTGGCATTGTCTTTAGAATGCATTTTAATTCATCAAATTTTCCTTGCCTTCGTATACTACGAGCATTCAGATAAAGAAAGACAAGACGGGGTTTGCATGTTTGTATGTGTTGATGATCATCAACAACTTGATAACTGTTACTTTGCTTAGTTAAGATGGGGGATTGATCTATTGGAGGATGTGTTTGGTCTAGTTTTTTGGAACAGTTTCTACGATGGTAGGTGTGCCATTGACATACTTGATTGTGAGGTTAGATTCACCTTCCTTAACGCGCCGGGCAAGCTCATCTTTTACGTTCCGGAAGTATTTCTGTTGCGCTGGGGTTTGATCCGAATAAATTTTTATGTTTTCAGGTAACTTATTTTTGTTACGTAAAAGCTCCTTTGCAGGCCCGATTGTATCATAGCATACCTTGATGCTGCGATTCTTCCCTGGATTGTACTTCCCGATTCGTATAATTTTAACTGGTTTTGGTGTATCCGCGCAAACTAAAGAAGTAATCTTCATTATTTCGGCGTCATCCTTAGATATTCTTTCAGTAACATTGGCTGAAGTTTGCTCCTGAAGTCCTGAAACTATGATATTTTTCTCCCTTATATTGCGTTCTTGAACCTCACGAATCAAAAGTTCGTCCAACTTAGGTTGAGTTTGAGTTTCGGACCCCAAACCTGATGTGGTAGATAATTTTGAGAGGTTTGTGGCCTCGAGCACAGATTCGATTGATTTTAGTTTGTTTTCTCCAACAGATATTTTATTATCAAGAATAGTCACCTGAGCTTTAATTTTATCATTTTCTAGTGTAACTTCATGTGTTTTGGATTTAATGTCTTCAATCTGTGTTTTCATTTCATTAATATTTTCTTTCAATAAAGTAGTCGTTTGCTCATTGGCCACTTTTATTTCAGTAATTTGTGTCTTAACTTCGGCAATATTGTCTTGCATTTTGGTTAATATTTGTTCATTGGAGCCAATATATTTTTCTAGCAATGACTTTATAGAAGAAATCTCATTGCGCATTTTACTCATTTCATTAGGACACTCACATTCATGATCGAAGTGCTGTTTTCTTTTTCGGAATGTGATAAGAGAATCCGTGTCCACACTGTGCAGCTTCGATAGATCAGGCTGCGATCCACCACCCGTAGTAGTGTTCGTTGGTGAACGTATTAGACTCATAATGATGTACGATTGTGTGTGTAGGAATGCGCAAATCAAGCTTCGCGCTGCACAACGACAGCACAGTTGGCACCGTTTATTCGTGCCTCATACAAACGACGCAATGGAGATGGAAACGTTTCCGTTGTTATCGCGCAGATGTGTGGTATAGTATGAACAGCGTACCTTGTAGTCCCTGTGCGAGCGAGGCAAAAAATGGCAACTGTTCTCCTTCCGCGGGGGAGCTGTGGGAGAGGCGCACGCGCACAGCCAACGGAGACTAGTAATTTGCTAATCGATCCAGAAACGAAGGAGCCCACTTACGTGGTTAAACAAAGCACAAAAACCCAGTTAATACTGATTTAGATAAAGCTTAATTTTGAATAGCACTTTTATTTATTTTTAAGCAAAAAATCAACAAGCGTTCACTCTCTTAGACGTCCGAGCGACGAAAAAAAAACTTATTTAGTGGTCGGTACTTCCAATGTTATGGCCATTTAAATCCTGGCACTCTAACAAAAAGAAAAGTTGATCATACGGTCGGTACTTCCAATGTTATGGCCATTTAAATCCTGGCACTCTAACAAAAAGAAAAGTTGATCATACGGAGAGGACATCATCATTATGATACTTACGCTCATGGTCGGTTCCGTAGCCAAGTTTGCTAATGTTCAGTTTGTTAATTTGTTTTTTACTCATTCAAAAACATACAGCTAAAACGGTATTCTTTACAACTTATACAAACAATTCGAAGTTAGCGACACAGATTATAGAGGTTTAACTTTAAAAGCTTGGTTGTTGTAAAAAGTTGCCTATGATTTTACTTATTAATTAATTTATAACTATGTGTTGAAATATTAAATGAGTGATAAATAACTACTTATTTATTTATTACTTTTAAGTTTAACAAAATAATACTTTTTAAATTAGAATAAAACAACCTCCGTAAATACAAATGAACGAATGACTAAGCGTATAGCTTAACTACTCTGTGGCCACACGACAGTACGTGCACGGCAATTTTAACTAAATCTAATAAAAGTCGATTACATACTCTGAATACAAAGTTAACGAATATTAGATTCGGCAGTTTTACCGTGTCGTACGATACGGTTCTTTTACCAAGCCTGCCCGAATTGGCCTGCATGCTCGAAAATATAATGTTATTCTTCGAATATATTATATACTTTTCGAGGATTATGGGCAATTTCATGGAGAATTTTGTAATTCGACTAACTTCGGTGCTACTTCGGTACTACTTAGGTGCGACTTAAGTGCTTTATACCAGCTTCATTTTTAATATAGCAGATGAAATAACTTATAGAAATAGGAAGAGGAACTAATGCAGAATTAGGAATATATGAAAGAAAGCCACAATTCATAATAGGAATGGATTTATTGCAGTTTTAAAAATCCACGCGACAAAAAAAAAAGAAAACGACGGGTCTGTTGAGTGGAGGATTTCATCCACCACAGACACGACTCTTCTGACAATTAAGCTCCCACCCACAGTTGAGTTTAACCTGAATTGCATTAGACGGTAATTTGACCGAATCGGTCGGTAACTCAGTTATCGAACGTGCCCGAATCGCCCTGCTGCCCGAATTGCAGGATCCGATCCGAATTTCCCGTTTAAAATCATTTTTTTTATGTCGCTTGTTTCCCTACCTTATAACTAAAAAGTCCAACACCCTTGTCAGTGGCGAATGCACAAACCGTGCGAGCCAATAGAAAAAAAAAAGTTGTTATTAATTGTTAGTCTTCTGTAATCTGTTTGAGACTGAACCACAAAGTACTTTTTTCTATAGGGACTACTTAAATACTTTTTTTTTTGGACTGAACTGAACAAGACTGACTGTGGAACAAGTTACTATTTAAATAAGCCAAAAGAAAATCATCTAACAATGCATAAACCGAGTAGCCAACAAATGATTGAAGAATTACTTGAGAGTGATGATGAACTTCCTAGTATGTACAAACTTACTTAGTATCTCACATTCGATACTGATTAAAAGTATTTTCGCACTTTGCATTTTATTAACAATGGTTTTTTTTCTAGCTGATTATAATGAAGTTCCTGAAATTCCAGCATATCAAAATGATAGACGATTTGAACCAATAAAATTTCAATGGATTGACAGCAATTTTAGCAAATATTATTGCAAGAAGAAAACTGATGAAAATTTGGTTTTACCAGCACATAATTCACTGCTGAATGAAAATGATGTTCATAAAAGGACGCAAAATCTAGCAGTAGGGCAGAAAACTTTTATTATGAATGGAGTTTTGAATCAACAGGATATATATTGCCTTAAATCTGTCGAACCAATTGCAAGTGATGCAACATTACTTTGGCTGATTAATTTTATGATGTATAAAGACTTACAGTCAAATTTCAATTTTTTAAAGACTTGTTTAGTGGATACACTTACTAAAAAGGAGAACAATCCTTTACAGAACCTGAACTACTCTGAATCAAAAAAATATAACTTTGATATTATTGTTAAAAGCGGTTAAATACTTTTATAAAAATAACAAAATATAATATAAATTTTATACATACTTAATGACTTTTAGGCTAAGTAACTATACTCACTTAAGCTAGTAAATTCTTAAGCATTTTTTACTGTTGTTTAATTTATATTGACCCAGTCCTTTGAGCCCTGTGCGGGGCTGAAGCCAACACATATTAGGCCTTTGGTACCTTATACGCTACTGTGTCATGTGTACTATGTCATGTTTAGTCTCTAGATAAATATAGAAAATTTGCCTAAATACAACACCCAGAAGATGAAGGGTGGAGCCAGGATATGTAGGTGAATAGCCAGGTGGACTTGTTTGCGGGATATTGCTTGAGAATACAGACATCAGCCATGTATAATGTCTCGATGTTTTTCCCCCTAATAGACGGGGTCTAGCCACTTACTAAGAGGGCCACCCAAATGTGCTGTCGCATAAGGTTAGATAAGGCCCTTGTGTGCGGCTCAGGGTGTCGAGAGCTGTATACCGCTTTCAGGACCTGAGCGACTATCGGGGGTGATGTTGTCGCTATTAAGGGGGGTCCTAGGGATTTAATTTTGACAGAATATATATTTTGAAAAATTGCGTTTGTGATTGATTGAAAATGATTTTAAATGAATTTTTTTTTTATAAAACTTAAAAGAATTAGCTGAAGTATACGAAATTCAGGTGAAAGAAAACTTCAAAATAGGTAAGTATTATATTTTTATTTAACAAACTCTTACCTGGTGATGAATTAATAAAACTGCATAAAAACTATTACAAAATTGTTTGTTTGGGTAATATTAGTTTCCCTTTTCCCTGATTATCTAATGTGATGTGTTTTTTGAAAATGAGTTGAGTAAGTAGGTACTAATTTATTTACTATCATTTAAACTTTATTACTATTATTATACGGTACTGTAAAACGAGCAGAGATATTTGCATATTCGGTTGATGGTAACAAATGTTCTATGTATACCTAATAACCCAACAAGAAATTAGATAGGGAGTGCTTAGCTCGACAGTTAGCAAAAACTCTTCACTTTCACAGTATTATCAGATTATCACATCTAGACTATAGGTAATAAAGGGGTTTGAACATTTTTATATGGAAGCTGGCATAGCCACCTGCGGCATTTTTTTTTAGTTTCTGCGCACGTTGAGCGTAAGTATTTCTAGATATAGGACACTCAAACAAACGTCTTATATGGTACACTAAAGTGTCACGTTTCCGAGTTAGTTATTTGAAAGAATAGATCGACATGAAAAAGATAAGTAGGTATTCATTAAAAATCTACTAAATATGAAGATCCGATAAAAAAACAAAAGATTCAAACCCCTTTAACATTCTTAATTTATTTGTCCTTTATGTAGTTTTTCTAAAAATCCTTTTGAACATCGCACAGATTGCTCATAGCATTTTTCAAATCCCACTGCATCACTGTCCTGGAGATAAGGTAAAAGAGTTTATTTACTATGAAAAAAAGTTTGAGAATTCAATACAGTTATACTTACATAATAAGGATCCCTTATAATCCTGTCACCTTGAGGATCAAAATCCCCAAAGAGAAGAAGTTGTGCCCTTGAACCTTTGGGGGCCCTCTTGTCTAGATCTTTCATATTCTGGTCATCCATGCCAAATATGTAATCATAATGGTTAAAGTCTTCTGAAACTATCTGGAAGATTAACAATTGCAGTTTAAAGTAAGCAATTACATATTACCTATACCATGCATTATGATTAAGATAACAGATGGATGACACAAATCATTTCCTCAGAAGGGTGTCCTGTTTTCGTGCGGTGCGGCGGGTGGCAGCAAATGCCCCCATTTAATTTTTTATTAATTACTAGCTTTCCGCCTGCGGCTTCGCCCGCGTTATCGTTATATAGGTATATTGAATTACATAAAATCTTTAAAAATTGTAGCCCATTCCATTATTCCAGCCCGGGCGGAAAGCTATTTTAAATATAAAGTAGTTATCAACAAGAATCAGCCGACCCGACTGTTTAATATTTGGTTTGGGTTGTTTTAATTAAAACATTTTTTTTATTATTATACGGGGTGTTTAGTAAGCTAAGTACCCTGTCAAGCCAAAACGTACCCATGTCTATATAAATGTTAAGCCAAAGTCAAAAATTGGAGATGGTAAAAATCAACTTTTCATACTAACTCAGTCACCTACGAGGTGCATTCAATAAGTACCTAGCCTCATCGCCAGAGGGCGCTGTAGTTTCAAAAGAGTTTTACTACAGTGTAGCACATTCTTTTTTAATTCTTTTTTCAAATTTTCATTCCAATCCCTTCATTTGTTTTAATTTGACAACATAAGGAAGCGAACGTGTCGATCGGTTTTACAAAAATGGAAAAAGAGCAATATCGTTCGGTGATTCGATTCCTATTTTTGGAAGGGAAAACGCGTATCGAAATCAAAGAGCGCTTGAATGCTGTGTACGGTGACTCTTCTCCATCGATGGCCACCGTCAAGAATTGGTTCAACGAGTTTGCACGTGGCCGTACGTCGGTTTTTGATGAACCACGTCCAGGTGCACCGAAAACAGCTGCTACGGAGGAAAACATTAAAAAAATCCATGATCTCGTATTGGCAGATCGCCGATTGAAGGTTCGGGAGCTAGCTGAGACTGTAGCCATTTCAGAAGGAACAGTGCATCATATTCTTCACGAGGAACTCTGCATGAGAAAGCTGTCGGCGCGATGGGTGCCGCGTTTACTCACACCGGAACACAAGCGCAACCGTGAGACCACATCGGAGACGTGTTTGGCGCTGTTTAAGCGGAATCCAGCGGAGTTTTTGCGTCGTTTTGTGACCGTCGATGAAACCTGGATCCACTGGTACACACCAGAGACCAAGGAGCAATCAAAACAATGGATCCAGACCGGGGAACGTGCTCCAAAGAAGGCGAAAATTGTAAAATCGGCCGGAAAAGTTATGGCCACCGTTTTCTGGGATTCACAAGGTGTGATCTACATCGATTACCTCGAGAAGGGTAAAACAATTACAGGGCTTTACTATGCCGATTTATTGGGCCGATTCGACGCCGAAATAAAGAAAAAACGATCCCATCTGGCGAAGAAAAAAGTGCCTTTTCACCACGACAACGCACCGGTTCACACGTCTGCCGTTGCCATGGCCAAATTGGTCGAATTACGCTACGAATTGCTGCCCCATCCACCGTATTCTCCAGATTCTGAAAAAATCACTCGCCGGGAATAGATATGGATCAAATGAGAAGGTCATCGCCGCCACGGAGGCCTATTTTGCAGAGTTTGACAAAAACTATTTTTCGGACGGGTTAAAAAGTTGGAGCATCGCTGGGCTAAGTGTATCGAACTAAAAGGAGACTATGTTGAAAAATAAATTGCCACTATTCCAAAATTTTCGTTTACTTTTTGTAGGCTAAGTATTTATTGAATGACCCTCGTACCTGACCGGTCATGTGTGGTGAATCAAATGTTTTTTTTACTTTTTTAACATACCCTTACCCATGTCATTGACACAATTTAAGCACAGAACACAGAAAGATGCAGTTTTTCCTCAAGTGTTATTTTCACATCTAGCGCCTATGAAACTTCACCAGGCAAAAATACTACACTCAGCGTCAAAAAAATCGCACCTCTGAGAAAATCTCTCTCAAATGTCATTAACACCTGATATAAACATGTAGCCACGCCAATGATGATTTTGTTTAAAAGTTAATAAAATAACTTATTAAAAAACATTACTTTTAGATAAAGATAAATAATCTTTATTGCACAAACAAATACTTACAGCACGTAAAAACAAAAAAGAAAATATTAAAGTACAATTTAGGCGGTCTTATCGCTACAGAGCGATCTCTTCCAGACAACCTATGGCAGAGAGATTTAAAACAGAGGACGAGTTAGGCTGCGCAAAAGCTATGGAAAAAAAATAGTAATTACATATGAATACTAAGCTAATATAAAAATAAATAAATAAATACATTTATGTATACACACATATATTGTTTTAGATTACCTAGCACCAGTTTCCTTGTGTAACGAACTAAATTAGGAGAGAAACATATGTAAGAAGAACGCAAACAAAAAAAAAAAACATGAAGTCAGAGAGAGAGGAAGTACGACTTTACCTGAGATTTGAAAATAGGTAAGGATTGACATTGACGAATGGTTAAAGGCAAGGAATTCCACAGACGAATTGAGCGAACAACAATGGATTGAGAATAATAGCTAGAAGAGTGCGGAGGGACTGTCAGGTGGAGTTTCCGGCAAGACCGCATGCCTTCACTTTTGGTAGGCTGCATGAATTGAAACAGCGTCTTAAGGTAAGGAGGCGAACGGGGATTAAACAAAGTAGTATACAATAGGGCCAAAATATGAAGATCACGGCGATGTCGTAAGTATGGTTAGCCAGTTTAACTGAGCGCGGAATTGAGAACAGTGATCAAATTTACGTAACCCGAAGATAATGCGTATGCAGAAGTTTTGAAGGCGCTCGAGTTTATTCAGAAAATTTTCAGTGATGTCTAAATAGGCACAACCGGCATAGTCAAGAATTGGCAGCAGCAAGGCCTGCACAAGTGCAATTTTGGTGGGTATAGGTAAGAAGTGGCGGAGTCTACTGAGAGAACTTGCTGATGCGAACATTCTCCTGCTCACCTCACCAATCTGTTTCTCCCAGCTCAACGAACTGTCAAGAAAGACACCTAAGTTTTTCACTATGCTGCTATAGGAGATCTGGATCCCATCAAATACAATAGGCGGCATCGACTCCCATTCGATCCTCGATATCAACCACGAGCTGCCAATGACAATAACTTGTGTTTTGTTCGGGTTCACCTTAAGACCGAAGGCCATGCTCCAGTCCAGAATACGTGCCAGATCAGCATTAATAGTTCCGACTACCCCATGAAGGTTTTCAAGGCTACCCTGCGAATATATTTGGAGATCATCTGCATAAAGATGGTGAGAAGAAGAGAGATTATGAGTAATAGAATTTATGAAAACAGAAAAAAGAAGAGGAGACAGGACCTTGCGGTACGCCAGCAAAAATATCGCGCCATGCAGAAAGTCTTCAGCACGAATGCGTTGCCGGCGCCCATGCAAGTAACTATGAAACTAGTCAAGCACCGCCGGAGATATGTTAAGAGAACGCAAAATGCCAAGAAGGATGTCGAAGTCAACCGTATTATAAGCGTTACTGAAGTCAAGCAACGTCAACACAGTCAGGCTCCGGCAGTCCATGCCACGCCGAATGTCGTCAGTAATCTTTACTAAGGCTGTAGTCGTGCTATGACCGGGACGGAATCCAGATTGGAAGGGATTTAAAAGGTTGTATTTGGAAAGGAAGTGACTAAGCTGATCATGTACAACACGCTCCAAGACTTTGGACAGAAACGGCAAAATGGAAATGGGGCGATAATCGGAGAATGATTCAGGGTTGGACTTTTTTGGGAGAGGAATTACCTGTGCATCTTTTCATATAAGTGGGAAGGTGCTCGAAAGGAGAGAGTAGTTCAGGATGTGGGTAATAATAGGATTTAGGACATCGAGGAGGGGTACGATCATCTTACGACTAACACTATCGTTACCGACGGCATCAGATGCAATAGCCTCAACGTTCTTCAAAACATCACAGTCAGTAACTTGACTGAAGACAAAAGGAGAAAAATCAGGAGTTGGAAGACAAGACAGTTTATTTAAAGTGTCACGCTTTCTTTTTTACTTTTCATTAAAAACAAAACCTAATGCCACAAAAATTTGATGCAATTTTTGCTTCCCGTAAGAGTTGCTATTTGCGCGTCCTTTGTGGGTATGAACGGGTCAACACGGGGTCAATGTGGGTCATTCGCTAATTAACCCTTAAAGACACGGACACCCACACAGATTTACCAGCAGAAAAAACACCTCGAAGATGGATACCACAGCTGATGAAGCCGCCCAAGTGGTAGCACTACTGCAATCAGGGATGCGGCAGCGTGATGTCGCCGGCAAATTAACTTGAGCCGTTTTTCGGTTCGAAGAGTGTACCAGCGCTTCATAGAGACGGGTGGCTACATCCGGAGACATGGGTCCGGTAGACGTCGCTGCACTTCGGAAAGTGACGACCAGTTCATTGTGTCGAATTATTTGAGAAATCGTTTCTCCAATGCTGTTGAATTACAACAGCAACTCCAGACAGTGCGCAGACGCACCGTGAGCGTCTTTACGGTTAGAAGAAGACTAAAGGAGAAGAAGATAGCAGCCCACAGAGCTGCTACGGGTCCTAAATTGACTGCAGCGCATCGGCGAGCCCGCTTACAGTTTGCTCGTGACCACGTCGATTGGACCCTTGAGCAGTCGAGTGCAGTTCTCTTCTCAGACTAGACGAGAGTTTGTCCCTTCTGCAACGACCGACGCAGAAGAGTATACCGAAGACAGGGTGAACGTTCGGCCAAGCCTGGTCCAGGAGACCGTGGAATATGGGGGCGGATTCTGCATGTTCTGGGGCGGCATGTCGGCTGCCGGCAAAACCGACCTTGTCTGCGTCTCCCGGACTGGAGGTGCTCGCGGACAAGGGTCGCCGACTGATCGCCGCTATGTCACAGAGATCCTGTAAGTGCATGTGATCCCTCTTGCCGATTCTTTTGGCGAGGGGTTCACATTAATGCACGACAACGCTCGCGCACACACTGCAGCCATCGTGGGCGACTTTCTGCAGAGGTCCCAAATCTCTATGATGCAGTGGCCAGCAAGGTCCAATCTCGGGATCCTGCTCCTTCGACTCTTCAGGAGCTCCAAGACGCGGTGATTGAATAATGGGAGCTTATCCCTCAAGAAGAGCTCCTGAAATTGGTGAAGTCCATGAGGAAGCGCATGGAAGCCGTCATCAGGGCAAGGGGGGGTAACACTAGATTTTAAGTTGCCACTTTTTGTGTCATTTTTTTTGTAAATTATCTGAGAACTTAAATATGGATTTGTTATTTTTTTTTATTTTAATGTTTTTTCTGTAATAACAATTAAACAAAAGTTACATTCAATTGTTTTTTTGATACTGCTTTTTGTTACCTTTCTGATGATACCCAACACTATCCTCTTAATAAGGTTCAAGAATTGTTAAAGCAAATTTTTAAAAGGTGCGATTTTTTTGACGCAGAGTGTATGTTAGCCCCCGAATTTGGCAAAAGCAATACCTACAATTATACTAACATTACTCTTAAATATGAGATATAATTTCCTGCGCCAGGCCTGGGGTAAATTTGGCGGATCCCCTTTAAAACACATAACACTACATAATACACATAATAATTTATAAATAAAATGAAAAAATAAAATAAAATAAAATCAATTTATTTCAGACGGAGTCCATTTATGAGTACTTATAAATTATTATGTGTATTGTATTATCCAAGTACAACCTATAATTAAGTGTGTGTGATAAAGCAATAAAGCATACCTACCTGCCTAGCAGAGTTATTGTATGGGACACCATGCTTCTTTAAAGTATCCAGGGCTCGCCGATCAGGTGAATTACCAACGTGCCAACCACCAATAGCTGCACTGTCAATTTCCCATTGGTCTCCAAGTTTCATATCCTTTACAGTTTTTTGAAATACTCCTTCTGCAATCGGGGAACGGCAGATATTTCCTGAGGAGTAAACTAGTTAAAATTTTTTGAGACATAGTATGTATTAGTAATAAATAAATAACTAAGGCAACGAGTTAAGTACTGCTATACAGAGGTCATGCTTATGCTACAACGCGACGTATATTTTCACAACGGTTATTATGATATTGCAATATAAACTACGATCAACTTTAACTCAGTAATAATTATATTATTGTTGATCGAAAAATAAAACTCACCAAGGCATATAAAAAGAGCTTTCTTCTTTTGACTCGTCATCTTGAAAAGATCTCAAAGTTTATTTCCTGGCACAGCAACTAAACAGACTGCCTCTATGCAAATTACAAGGAATGCCCTAGGCCTTCTTCAGTACAGCTGATAAGCCTACAACAAAAATAAAAGGTGGAGTAAAGTAATGTCCAGCAGTCAATCAACCAAAGCTAGTTTTATTACCAACAGTCTCTACCGAATCAAATAGTTAAAGAATTTTATTTTATAGGAAGTATTCCGATGTACTTAAGTACATAAACTCAATTTATTAACATTAAAATACTCACAATTTTATTAATGTTAGAGGAAACACACCACAGACTAAACACACAAAATAAACCTGTGTGTGTCGCTGTCGTGTGCACAGATTACGAAAGAGCAGCCAATAGAATCACACCCAATCCGCCCTCGACCAATAGCCGAAAAGCTGCCTCATTTTTGACGTGTATCTGTTTTTTTTATAATACAACTGGCTTTGAACGTTTTGTTCGACGACTTCGTTTAATTTGCTATTTTGTTTTGTGATTCAAAATCTTTTGAATTCGTCCAATTTAGGATGATAATTTTGACAGTTCATGCCTATGAAGTACCTATTGCATTTTTTTTCGGCAAAGTGTACAGACCTACCAACTTAACTGTGAACTGAAGGAGGACGACACCGTCGATTCAGTGTTGCCAATTAATATAAGGTGCCCAAAATTGAGTAAGTTTTACGAGTGGGTAATTTGACATTAGAAATAAGTATATACAGGGTGTTTAAAAAAACCCTTTATAGCTGAAGGGTGTTTAATAAACGTCTTTAAGGAGTCCCTTGTTAATTTCTTACAATCATAGCATCGTGTTTTAATTTCGAGTAAATTAATGGTAAATAAAAATATCGATTATAAAAATTCCCATCACTAATTTGGGTTCATTATCCTACCAGGAGTGACCAGGAACCACCTCCTATGTTGACGCCCCCGACTACGCCTCATTTTTACCACCTATCTTTTTTTCTAGTACTTCATCATACCTACGGAGAAAAAATACACGCAAGTCGTTAAAAATAACAAGCACACAAAATTATGGTTAGGTACATACCTACAAAAGTGGAAAAAACACAAATCTTTCGAAAGTAGGAAAACACACCGATCACGCACGAAGCATATGAACGACTAACTGAGAAAATAAAAGTCAAAGAAGAGCCGACGACTGGCGGGGTCGCGTCTTTGTCGGCGCTTCCGCACAGTGCACAGTGGTGCGACTGCGAACTGGATCGTGCCATATTATAAAATAAATTTGCCAAAATTTCAGTAGCCAAACAAATTTTTGCAACTTATTATTATGACTATGCAACATTTGGAATGATTTTAGTACGCAAATTTTAATTTCGCAGGTAAAGGAATATCGCAATGTCGTTTATGTACCTTGTCTCCCAAATAACGTCTCCTTTTTAAATAAAAGAAATGTTATTGAATCTTTCGGTTTATTTTCATATCAACATTCTAACGCGTGACTTCTTTCTTTGTTAAAACTGTCAAAGCCTATGTTAACAAATGAATTTCAAATTCATCAAAGATACCTTGTGGTTCAAAATCACTCAAGTTCAACTATACGGGTGAAGGCCGTAATCACTTTGATTAGTGCGATTTAATAGAACACGCTTCTAATCACTGCACGACGCAGGATACTAATCACTCGCAATAATCCATCGCTGTCTCCCGTGTAGGTGCCTGCACGTTTTCTCATAATCACTAATCACTCACAAGTCAATAATAAGTTATTACTAATTTTATGAATGACGGAGGAACGGTTCATGTTTAAGGTACTATTTGGAACCAAGCTACCGACTGCAACTGCCGACAGCACATGCAGCGTCCCATTGTCACTTGATGGTGAGTGACATACATAACAATGGGACGCTGCACGTGCTGTTGGCAGTTGCAGTCGGCCGCTCGGTTCCAAATAGTACCTTAATTTATTTATTTAATGAAAACACTACAAATTACAATCATGATAAGACATTGCAGACTTGATAAACGGTATTGTACTAGATAGTAATCCTAAACGTGTTTACACGGGAACATTAAATGGGGGATATTTTTAATTGCACCTCTGTTAAAATATTATGTAAACATAACAATCACCTTTATTAAACTGATTGCACATCAGAGACATGACTGTTTTACAATTAAACTACTCATTAAATAAATTTATTATTTATTATAAATTAATTTTATGCGCCAGACAACACACCTCTTGTAATGGTCTCGAAGTAGGGATTATTATCACTGTGTTACGAGGCACCACACAAGGAAATAAGCCAGGGGCGTCTCTCAGGACACCCAGACCAGAGTCAATTTAGAAAAGATCGTTCCCTGAATTGAACCCGGGATACTACGGAAATCGAGGCGAGAAACCGTGCTACAGCGCACTACGCCAACCGTGTCGTCGAAACTATCTGCTCATCAAAAATTGTTCTCTAAAAAACTTAAAAAGTGAAACCAAAACTAGCTATCTTTTTAAATCTATGATCTGCATAAGGAACAAAGGCCACTTTGACTGGGCCTCAGTGTTTATGCGTTAACGCGTCGTATTTCTCCGTACCTTTATTTAGCCGCCTTGTTTAGTTTAAGCATATTAAAGTAATGGCATCCCGTGATTAGGTTCTAGCATTACCTTTGTAATGAGTTTACGTTAACAGTAAGAGTTTGCTGAATTAGAATACACGATTATGTATGGGGAACTTGATACATATCTTAGTCTTTGATAGTTTATACTTACTTAAGTACAGAAGAAAAATTTGACCACCAAAAGTTTGACAAACAAAAGGCATGTTGATTTAGTTTTAAAATTATTTGTTAATTGTTTAAGTAATGTTTGGTCCGGAATCAGTACCTACGCATATTTCGGCCCATTGTGTGTTCTTGCTCGTTTGGTGGCCAACACTTTTTTTGGGTAATGCATTTTGTAATTTTTTCATTGATTTAGGTTTGAAGTTTAAAGGTACGGGATGATTTTGTAATATGTTTAATACATAGTCCACATAACTGTCTGAAACGATACTCATGAGGCAAATTAATTAAACAAAAGAGAAAAGTATTGAGTAAATGAAAACTGTTTTTTTAAAATGAATAGTTAAACACTTGTCCGCAATCTCACCTGGATGGTAGGTTAGAAACGATGCGGCCGAGGATGGATCATGTCTGACTGGTAACAGCCTGTTCATTAACTCTCTTGTGATTGATTACTGTCAAGGTATAGCTAGGTATTTACGTGTTTGGAAATATGGTTATGGATACGCGAACGTCACGTTTTTGAGTGGCATCGTGGCATAAAAAAATGGTTTTTGTGCGTGCAGTAAATACAAGTGCGACGGAGTGCGACATATCATCAGAAGCGCGCTCCGGAGTCCGATCCAATATTTTTAAAAACTTAAACTTAGAAAATTTTCGGCAGCAAATCTTTGTTTACCAATGATTTAAGGCAGCCTTCAGTAAATACTCCGTGTTAATTAGCTTGGGTTTTAAAGGTGCCAAACGATGTGCAAACTTAAAACAAGCCAAGAAAAAAAAAAATACCTAAGTGAAAATGTTAACAATCACTGTCGAATAGGGTTTCGTAAAAGAAACTGAAAATCCAAAATGCTTGAGCGCCAGCAGTGATGTTTCCCTAGTACTTCTGCTCCCGCGTTGGCCTTCTTTATGCGCTGCCTTACTAAAATGTCCGACAAAGGGTACTATTTTTGTTGTTATTTGTACGGGCAAGGCCACTGTAAAGTTACTATGCCTGAAGTTGTCATAGTAAATGAAGTTATGTCGCCTTTGCAAATAGTTCGCAAAGTGCAAGTTCCGCAACAAATAGCCAGCCACCTGTTCGGTGCGTGTAATGTGATCCATGATTCAATGCACGGAGATTCCCTGACGTCACATGGTGTCGAGTACGTCATGCGATGACTCAAAAGCTTCGCTTCACAGGGAGCATTGTTGTTTTGAAGATAGAATACTGGTAAGTTTTTGAAACATATGAAATCCTCTGGTTTCAGTTGAGTGCATTGCTTCACGTCTTCTTCTGATACTGAAATGTATGTGCTTCTTTGGAAATCCACGGCAGTAAATGTTGACTGTAACTGTACGATGGTTGATCTTGTCTCAGTCTTCACAGGTAGTGGGATAGCTTTAAAAAGCTGAAAATCTTCATTTGAAGTTAGAGGGATGTGAACTTCGAACATAAAGTAATCGGTAGTTACTCGAGCCTTTGCGTAGAGCAATTTATACATGTTCTTAATGTCTTCTTTGACGTTTTCTACAGGCAAGGTAAGTGATTTCGGCAGTTTCCCCGAAATAGTGTTCAATTGTTCGATCAAGGTCACTGGAGTAAGCTAATGTACGTCCATATGTCCTTTATAGACGTCGGTTAGGGTGTTGAATAGCATTTCTTGAAATGTTCTCATATTTTTCTGCAGCAAAAAGGATGTGAGAGACGCCGAGTTGAAATAACTAGTAGCCATCATAATTTCCATAGTTGATTCAATTTTGGCTAAGTTTGCGTCAGTTTTATTCATAAACTCTTCCATCATGTTGATTTGTCGGTTGATGTTTTGCTCCGTTTTCTTTAGCACTTTGTTCTCCAATTCAACTATCGATGTTTGATTCTTCATAAGGCCAAATAAGTAGTTTTCATTATTCTGTAAAGCCTCAATATCTTTCTGATATTTTCCAGCAAACTGTTGATCAAGTACTCCAAAGAGGCTGTTCGCAATGCTGCCAATGCCATTGATCAAACCTCGTTTTCTTCGTTCTGATAGGTGCTTGTGAGGAGCTAGTAAGACGATGTTGTAGTAGTTAAGTATATCCATTTCGTGTTCTAACTGCTCTAACGTAGTCTTGCAATATCTTGGGTCAGTTTTTTCACAGAGATCGTCTAAGTCATGAAGATAAGTTTCGATCTTTTTTATCCCAATCCAGTAGTTAGTTAGATTATAATACATTAGTAATGTCCACTCGTCGTGAATCATTTGCATTTTGCCGACGGTGTCATAATATATCGGACGGTCGGGCTCGAGGCTTGTAACATGAGCGCTTGTCGTCAAGTCGCCGCTTGCGCCATATGTTCCGGTAATTATAGTAAACATCGTTATCAGAGTAGTAAGCAATGAATCCCATGTATTTATCTTCCTAATTTCCTTGTTTTTGACCCCCTTTGCGAAGATGTAGTGTTAATTTTTTTCGATTCTGTTTCCGTATTGGTCGCAGTATTCGTTTCAAGCGGTAGAGGCGACAATTTCACAATAGGACGCTTGATTATGCCAGTTTGCGTTTTCACTGTAGTAACCCGCACGTATCCGTCGGCACCGGGATGTGTCTCCAGCACGCGGCCCATTGCCCATTTCCCAGGTGGCAGGTTATTGTCTTTAATCAGCACAATGTCACCTGCTGTAATATTGCTGGTTGGCTTGTTCCATTTGCTACGACCTTGTAGTTGAGTCAGATATTCCTGGGACCAGTTTTTCCAGAACTGCTGAAACATGTTTTCAGTCAACTGCCATCGACGCCGCAAGTTGATGGTATTTTTGTCGGTGTAGTCCGAAATAGGTAGTGATATTACCGGACTTCCAGTGAGAAAATGACTAGGCGTTAAATAGTTATAAAATTCCTCCGGGTCTTCGGTCAACGGGCAGAGAGGTCTAGAGTTTAAGCAGGCCTCAATCTGCGCGAGAAAAGTTGTAAATTCTTCAAATGTAAGTTTCTGTTCACCTACTACGCGACGTAGATGATGCTTCATTGACTTTACTGCAGCCTCGCATAGGCCGCCTGCGGTAGGCCAAGCAGTTGCATTGAAGTGCCACTCCACTTCAAGTTTGCCGATTTCGGAGAAAAAGTGCGGCGACAGCTGTTGCGAGAATTCATTGAACTCGTGACGTAACACCTTTGCAGCGCCTATGAAGTTAGTTCCGTAGTCCGAATAAACGTGCTTAGGGGTGCCGCGCCGGGCACACATCATCTGGAAGGCAGCTAAGAATGTTTCAGTGCTGAGGTCAGACACCAGCTCAATATGCACGGCTTTTGTTGCCATACATATGAAAATAGCGATGTATCCCTTAGAAGTTTTAACTCCTCTTCCTTTGTTAAGTTTGACCTCAACGTGGCCGGTGAAGTCGACACCCGTGTGGGTGAACGGTCGCGATGGAGTTACTCGTAGTGGTGGTAAGTCTCTCATAATCTGGTGGTTTTCTCTCGACTTGTGGCGATGACACCGGATGCATTGACGTAATTTTGCTTTGACGGCTCTATTGCCGCCGACAATCCAATACCGCTGTCTGATATAAGCCAAAGTTAATCGAGCGCCTCCATGAAGTGTTGTCGAATGCGCTTGCTCTATAAGTAGTCGAGTAAAGTGCCCAATTCGAGGTAAAATGATGGGATTTTTCATGTCTGATGGTAATATGGAGTTGTGTAGGCGACCACCGACCCTCATGATTCCTTTATTGTCCAGAAAAGGGTTCAGCTTGTAAATTGCGCTTTTGTTTGATACAAAATCGTTTTTCATAAGTAGTTTGTCTTCGTGTGCAAACTCTGTACGTTGCACAAACTGTATTATTTTTTCGTTAGCAGCCATTAATTCGCTTGTTGTTAAGTGCTCAGCGTCTAATTTCGAACCACGTGCCTTAGTGACGAAGCGCCTTATCCAGGCCATGACTCTTGTTACACGTACTAATGCACTGAACTTGTTGAGTAAATTATAAATGAAATTATCGTCTTGATTTCGGGCTAGGGTTGTCTGCGTCGTGGTTTTCAGTGGTTGTAAAAAGACAGGTAAGGTTAGTGGGTGGTTTTTCTTCTGCCATAGCGTAGAGAAAATCTGGACCTTTCCACCACAGATTGAAATCTAGTAGTTTGCTGGGATACATCCCCCGGGAAGCGCAGTCAGCCGGATTTTCCTCCGACTTGACGTAGTTTTCTGCGGGAACGATTTCTTTGATTTTGTTGACTCGGTTGGCTACGAATCTTTCCCATCTAGATACGTCTCCTTGAAGCCATGCGATCGCCACCTTGGAGTCACACCACGCCTTTACGGCTATTTCATGACCACTAAACGCCTTTTTAGTTTTCTGGATGAGTTGGGCGAGTAGTAGTGCGCCGCATAGTTCCAACCGAGGAAGTGTTAGTTTTTGGATTAAAGGGGCAACCCTAGTTTTTGCTACTAATAAAGTAATAGTGGGCGACCCTTTCTCGTTTGCGAAATCACTGTAGATAACGCATGAGTACGCCTTTTCACTTGCATCACAGAAGCCAAGTAGCACTATTTTAGTATGTGATCCCCCAATCCATCTATCGAGCTTCATGTTTTCACCACAGGTAGCTCAGTTTTCAGCCTGAACCAGTCCTTTTGAATGTCAGCTGGTAGGTCGTCGTCCCATCCAATCTACTCCATACTCTTTGAAAAAGCAGTTTGGCAGTAATCGTAACAGGTGACAGCCACCCAAGGGGGTCGTACTATTTAGATATTTCGGACAGTAGATATCTTTTGGTCAGTTTTTTATGGGGTTTGTCCGTGAACTCCCAGTTAAAAGTAAATGTGTCACTGTTCGGATTCCAACCAAGCCCAAGTGTCTTTATTGACTCTTCGTCCTTGAAGTCAAAACAATTAGTGTTTGACATTTGATCTTCTTCTAAGTTTTGAAGTAGAGCAGGGCTATTCGCTGACCACTTGCGTAGATTCATTCCGCCACCGTGCAATAAGTCAATAAGTGATTGTTGTAGTTTTGTAGCGTCCTCAATAGAATTTCGGCCACTCACAAGGTCATCAACATAGAACTCATTTTTGAGGACTTCCGCTGCCTCTGGATGTTTGTGGCCATCGTCCAAGGCTAACTGTTTGAGAGTTCTCATAGCCAGCCAGGGTGCACATTTCATTCCATATGTTACTGTGCATAGATCGTATTCTGTGAGCTTTCCGGTAGAAGGGTTACGCCAAATTATTTTTTGCAGGTTTTTTTGATCTTCGGTAATTTTTATGCAGCGGTGTAGGCGTATTTAAAGGACCTCCATTTTAAGATAAGGGCCTGGATGTCTTTCTGTAGATTAGGAATTTAGGACCCTTCTCTTGTAATTGGTTAAGACTGAATGCGCTTGTTGTCTTTTGAGAGGCGTTAAATACCACTCTCAATTTAGTTGTTTTTGACTGTTCACGTAGTACGCCGTGATGAGGTAAGAAACACTGTGGTATATTCGTAGGTACAGGGCACGATGGTTTTATGTGACCTAGTTCAGTGTATTCTTTAATAAATTCTCGGTACATAAGTGAGAGATTATTATTCCTCTCAAGTCGTTTTTCTAATTGTGAAAAATTGCGACATGGCAATCGATCTTGATTGGCCTAGTTTATTTTCATAGTCTGAGCAAAAAGGCATTGTCACGATATATCTTCCATCTGTTGCTCTTTGTACCGTCTTACTGTAGTGCTGCTCGCAGTAGTCGTTACTAGGGATGTCTTTCTCATCTTGAGCAATGTCTTCGTTTTCCCAGTATTTAGTGATTTCACTCAGGTCGACTAGTGTTACGTGACAATTGAGAGTTTTTTGTTTGCCACACAATATCCATCCTAATTGTGTCTGTTGCGCAATAGGGGATTGAAGACTTCCCTTGAGAACTCCATCAAGTATTATGTCTGAGTACACGTCGGCTCCGAGTAGGAGGTTTACAGGACGTGATAAGTTGAACTCAGGATGAGCGAGCTTCAAGTTCTACAAGTGTGGCCAGTCAGTGTTTGTAAATGACGAGTTAGGTAAGTTGTTAGTGAGTTTTTTCATTACTAGTGCTTGAGTTTCAAATGAGAAGTCGGAATGAAGACGTCCCTTACAGTCTCCTGAGACGCTTCCTACTCCAGAAATGGTAACGTTTAGCCGCTTTCTAGGTAGACGTAGTAGTTGCGCTGCTTTTTCGGTGATCAGATTCACTTGGGAACCTTGATCAAGCAAAGCCCGTAGTGTAATGTGAGTCCCATTTGCAGACTTTATCTGAAGCTGGACAGTTGGTAACAAAATCTCCAAACCATCAGTGGATAAGTGATTAGCGCTTGCTTGAGTAGAAGTCGAAGATCGAGTTAAATTTTGTCCAGATACTTATCATTGGTAGGTAAAATTTTCTTCGATAAATTGTGTAACAAAGTATGATGTCTCATGTTACATTCTTTGCAAGTCTTTGTAGACGGGCATTGACCGCCTCCGTGGCTGTACTTATAAGCAGTTTTTGCAAACATGCAATTCCGCAACCGTATTATTGCGTTGTGCAGGGTTCATGTCAATGAACTTTGGACATTGTATTAACACATGATTTCCTTCACAATTGGGACATTTACCGTAAGACGTTGTGAGATAAGTTTTCTTACACATAGTCTTCGGTTCATAGTGATCTTTTTTGACAGTATAGGTTTTATACGGCACATTAGTGGAAATGACTTGCTTTGGAGAGTTGGCAACTTCTTTCTTAGCATTTTTCATAGTCTCGTACGCCATGAATTTGCTTTCTAGAAAGTATAGAAAATCGCTCAAAGGTTGCACTTCTCTATGATCTTGTAGTTCTTTCATGTCATCTGTATAGGTGATGGGATCCAGTTTCTGCAGCATTAGATGAACGATAAGTGGGTCCCAAGTAGATGTTTCAAAGCCGATGTTGGCAAGGCCATTCAAACATTCGGTGATGACGTCATGCATCTTCTTGAGTTTGTGGTTGTCCGGGGTTTGTATAACCGGCAGCTCAAGCATTGCGTTGACAAATGATGTAAATTGAAGGCGTCTGTTGTCATAGCGCTGGTTAAGTATTTCCCAGCAGGAGGCGTAATTGTCAGCGCTAACGCTGAGATGTTGCACCAAACGCGCTGCTTCGCCTTTTAGTTTAGTTTTGAGATGCTGCATCTTCTGGGCTTTGTTTATCATCGGGTTGTTGTGAATGGCTTCCATAAAAAGGTCTTTGAAAGAAATCCACTGTGTGTAGGTACCGAAAAAATCAGGAATTTCAATTTTTGGCGATGATTTTTCGTAATGCGCTGTAGACCAAATTTTGGAGTTAAGGTATCGTCTAATTTAAAAAGAGATATTATCCGCGAGGAATTGCGCGAGACATTGAAGGAACATTTAAATGATTTTAAAGTGACATTGGACAAACGCTTTAGTGAATTGTCAAGCCAAATAAGCGAGTTCAATGTCTCGCTCGAATTTCTAAGCGCTCAGTTTGACAGCTTGAACACCAACATGACTTTATCAAATAAAGAAATAAAGACCTTAAAGAAGGAGAATGAGCAGCTACGAACTGACCTTAACAATTTGTCTTCCCGGTTTTGTCAAATTGACCAATTATCGCGGGCTACAAACCTGGAAATTCAATGTGTCCCTGAGTTCAAGAGTGAGAATGTTATTAGCATCGTGAAGCAGATCGGCACTGTAATAGATAAGAAAGTGGATGACAGGGAAATACACTACTGTTCCAGGATAGCAAAACAGAACGCAAAGAGTGAACGTCCTCGGAGTATTCTGGTGAAATTCGACACACCCCGTACTCGGGACACCTATCTGGCTGCCGTTATAAAATATTATAAAGAACACCATGACAACAAACTGAACTCCAGTCACTTGGGTATTGCTAACGACCCCAAGTTGCCAGTGTTTGTAACTGAAAATTTGTCACCAGAAAACAAGTCCCTACACGCCGCAGCCAGGATTCGGGCTAAGGAGCTGGGCTTCAAGTTCGTATGGATACGTGGCGGGCGTATTTACGTGCGTAAAACGGAAACGTCAGATTCTGTTTACGTTAGAAATATAGAAGTCGTAAACAAACTATCCTAAGTGTGGTATTGTGTATTGTAGGTATAGTTCACTCGTTCACTTTTTCCCCTTATTAACACTATCTCCCAGGTTATAATATAATAAAAATATATTTTCAGAATATACGCGGTTTACGCACAAAAACTGTTGATGTATACAAAAATACAAGTACTTGTGACTATGATGTAATAATCTTCTGTGAAACGTGGCTAAATAGCGGTATTAGTAGTTCAGAATTATTTTGTGATAAATATATAGTCTACAGACGAGATCGTGAGACGTCTGGGTTTCATAAGGGGAAAGGTGGCGGTGGAGTTTTGGTAGCGGTATCGCGCAGTATACCCTCAGTAAGATCGACAAATCTAGAAAGTAAGTGCGAGGACGTGTTTGTGAAAATTAATATAAACAACAATAAAAGTCTGATCATATGCGCTGCTTACATTCCGCCGCCCACTCAACGACACATTATATTGATATACAGCACTATATTGATAACACTAACGGAGTCTTAGAATCCTACCAAAACGTCTTGTTATGTGGCGATTTTAATCTCGGTAACCTGTCGTGGACGGGTAAGCCAGGCTTACCTCATCAAGGCTCGTCTAGCGCATGTCATTCTATTAATAGACTTTTCTTGGATTTCATTTCAGCAAATCAGCTTAGTCAGTACAACTGTATACAGAATCACCTTGGTAGGACATTGGACTTAGTTATGACAGGGGGGGAATCGATCACTCATTTTGGTGTATCTGGATACCCTGTCACTAATATCTATGTTCATCATCCTCCCCTTGAATTCTCGATTCAATTAACTTTTAATTCCAATAAAGAAAATTTGCCAGTAAACACCAGTATCATGAAAAAAAAATTCTATAGAGGTGACTATGATAAAATCTGTGATTATCTGAGTAAAACAAACTGGGATGATTTATTTTCTAATAATACGCCAGTCGATAGCATGGTAACGCTTTTTTATGAGGTACTCAACGAAGCCATAAAGCAATTTATTCCCTTGTCTCGCCTTAGATCGGATAGATCGCCACCGGTTTGGTTTTCTCAAAACCTAAAAAACTTACTAAAAGAAAAAAACAAGTACCGAAAACGGTTTAACAAATACAAAAACCCCTTAGATAATATCACTTACTCATCGCTTAAGAAAAGGTGTAAAGCTCTTGCCCATAAATGTTATAATGAATACCTATCCAAAGTAGAATCATCTATAAAAAATAATCCAAAATTGTTGTGGTCATATCTTAAACAAAAAAAGTCAAGTAGTAGCTCTTTTCCTTCTACGTTATATTTTGAATCTGATAAGGCCTGTACCGGCCCTAAAGTTTGTAACCTACTAGCTTCTTACTTTGCATCGGTATATGATAGTTCTCTTACTGCGGTCGGGTCAAATGTAACAGGTACACATAATGATTATTGTGAATCATCAAATATTTTGAACAACATTACTTTCTCTCGGGACGAAGTATTCAAGGGACTCAGAAGAATTGACAAAAATAAAGGTTCTGGTTCCGATGGAATACCATCTATTTTCGCTTTTAATTGTGCTAAATATTTATCATATCCATTAACCATAATATTCAACAAATCATTATGCTGTGGTATATTTCCCGCAGCTTGGAAGACAGCTCTCGTGGTGCCTGTCTTCAAATCAGGAGATGTGGAGGCTGCTACAAACTATAGACCGATTTCATTGCTTCCTATCTTTGCTAAATTTGTTGAATCACTGTTATGTCCTCTCATTTCCTGGCACATTAAGCCTTTAATTTCGCAAAGCCAGCATGGTTTTTACAAGAATCGCTCCACTTCAACAAACCTTGCGTCTTTTGTCAATCCTTATTCTTTCTATTGACAATCGTCTCTCTGTAGATGTCATTTATACCGATTTTTCAAAGGCCTTCGACAAGGTTAACCATGAATTGCTACTCAAAAAGCTTTATATGTTTGGCTTTGGCGATGCCCTGCTGAGGTGGTGCGAGTCGTATCTTAAAGATCGCACGTCAAAGGTTGTCGTCAGCGGATTTGAATCGGAACTGTTTCCTGCCCCATCCGATGTGCCGCAAGGTTCACACCTCGGACCAGTATTTTTCAACATCTTCATTAACGACGTGACCAAATGTTTCTTGAATAGTTCCAGCTACTTGTATGCTGATGATCTTATAATTGCTAAAACGATTAATACTCCTTCTGATATCATCCTCCTACAGGAAGACTTGGATCGACTCACTGATTGGTGCTTTTCCAACAAAATGACACTAAATATTAATAAATGTTACCACATGCATTTTACTCGAAGCAGAAAGAGAGCTGTCCACCCCCATGTGTACGAGCTTCAAGACAAGCAAATAAAAGCGGTCAAATCAGTAAAAGATCTAGGGGTTACTTTTGATGAGAAGCTCTCGTTTAACAGACACATTGAAAATATAACCACTAGGGGATTTAAGTGCCTGGGGTTCGTATTTACAAACTGCAAGGATTTTAGAAATATATCAACAAAACTAACTATCTTTAACAGCCTAGTTAGATCTGGCCTCGAGTACGGAAGCGTTGTGTGGTCTCCTTTTTATGAAGTCCATAGTAACACAATTGAACGTATACAAAAACGTTTCTTGTATCATTTGGCGTACCATTGTGGGAAAGCAAAACAATTTCACGGTTAAGCAGACCGTTTAAAGTACTTTAACCTGAAAAGTCTTAAACAGCGTAGACAATATCTGGACCAAATTTTTCTGTACAAGATTGCTAACAGTCTTATTGATTGTCCTCAGCTTTTGGAAAAACTAAACTTCAAGGTTCCTTTAAAATTACCACGTAAAAGTAAGAATTCTCTTTTCTCCCCTGCTTTCGCTCGTATCAATCTAGGGATTAACTCTCCAATTGCTCACTTACAGAAATCGTACAACGCATCGCAAAAACTGTCTAGTGGCGACATCTTCGGATGCAGCCTCTCAAATTACAAAATACAATCCAAATTAATTAATTCTAAAGTAAAGAAATATACACACAAACACACAAACACACACACACACAACTACACACACTACTTACACATGCCCACACGTGCACACAGATACACACATACACTAGCACAGATACACACACTCACAAAAACACACATTTTCTCTCACAGACCGAGATCTAGATATAACAATTTACACATGCACACAAATACACGCATACACACGCAGGCAAGCACAGATACACACACTCACAAAAACACAGATTTTCTCTCACAGACCGAGATATAGATATAACAATTATTTTATAAGTATAAAAGTTTCTTGTCTTCTTATTGCATGCCGTGGCAACTTGTAATAGAAACAACACTATAGCTGGAGTATCGTTTATAAGTGTACTAGTATTTAACTTGGTGTATGTTTTGTAAGTTGTCCTAAAAAAAAAAAAAAAAAAATTTCGTCGTATTTACCTTCTATGGCGACAAACATATCGTAGTATTTGGTATTGGAACCTTTGAGCTTGGCTGCCAATTCCCAGTGATGTTTGTCGATCATATCCCATTTAGATTTCAGGATAGAAAGATGATCTTGCAGTTCCCAAATCTCGATGGAAGTATACCAATACTCAATTTTAGACATGATACGATCGATAGCCCTGAAGTTGCATTGTGGCTTTACTAGTAATATTGTCAGGGTTTCATCTGCGGTATCGTCAAGAAAACCGGTCATGTCAAAGAGCACAGTTTTTCGCTCCCGAATCTCTTGTAGTAAATCTTCTTGTAGAGCTTCCTTCTGTTATTGTAGAGCCCCTCAATGTTGCCAAAAACATCTTCAGTGAAGTAATTGATGTTTTTGTCTTCAAGTTTTTCTGACAATAGTTTGTGTCGTTGTTGAAAATCGCTCCATTGAGCTTCTAGGGACTCCAGTCGTTTGACCAAATAAGTTTCATTTTTTCTGTCCGGGCTGTCCTTTTTGTAGTTAGAACACAGGGTTTTGATGTTATTGAAGCACTCTTGTTGCACTTGCAGCATGATTGGTAGTAGTAGGAATAGCTCTTATTTCTGGCACGTAGTAGACGGTGGCAGATGTAGAGCAAGGTGGTGGTTCGTCTCAGTAAATCTCACACCCTTGTTTACGCTATGTGCGCCTTCTCAATTTACTGGTGAGACCCGCTTGTGGGAGGCCAGTAAACCGATTCGCTAACGTAAAAAGGAAAGTAAGACTCACCAAGTTGTTGCTCGAAGGACCATTAAATGTACGATGTCCGCTTAGTAGACCACGAACACCGGTACACTTGTTGTATAGTAGTAGTAGAAGTAGATAGTAGATGAGCACGTCGAAGAGTAAAATAGTTATATTGTAAGTAAAGTGACAAAGTAAAGTATTATGGCAAATCTTTTCTTGAGTAGTGTTTGGTAGGGCGGTTATTATTATTGGCAACTGAACTAATCGAAAAAAAATATTGTTAATTTATTGGTACAGACGGGTACACCTTAAGCTGCTGAAATAAGACCTATTTTGCAAGGGTTTTGTAAAGGTTGATGTGAACGCCTCTGTACCTATGTATCCAATACCGACACCGTACTCAACAACCTGTAAAAATGGAAATGAAATAAAACTAAGGCCTCATTTACGGAGACGCGTGGCGTCGCGAGTTGCAATGGGCAGCGCGGCCCGCACTGAATTCAAACATTGGCGTTGTGTGTGCATGGAGTGCTTTTACGGAAAAGCGATTTAAGACGCGTATCCTTGAAATGGAGCGTTATTTGCAGCCGAAGCCCGCGGCGGGCACCCCCACTTCACCCGTCTCGCATCAACATCGTTTAATTGCCATAATATGTTTGTGTTTACGCGTGCGATTATAAGTGCCGCGCCGCACGCGATGCCCCGCGGCTCCATGATGATCATTCAATGCGATTTATGTACCCTCCCTGCATGAGGTACTTGGTACTTATTTCTAGCATTTAGTTAAGACTGTACCTAACCTCTAACAACGATTTTAAAACCTGGTTCTGTTATGCGTGAAAAACTAGTTTTTACATAAGTTTGTAGAACCAATGCTGCTATTCGTTCCCCTTTAACACATTGATGGACACTCGGCTTACTTACATAATTAGTGATATAACACAGTCAACGTCCTTACAACAATACTAGACGGCGGTGGACGTCCTGTCACCATATAAATGATTAAGTTGCTTGTGATAACGAGAACGTTCTCAACCGGCCGACGGTTCAGGACGTCCCGTCACAATACTAGTAAATATATAAAAACGTGGTGACACGACTTTCACAGCTGTCCGTTGAGGACGTTTCGTCATATTAAAATGTATTCGTATACATGTATTATGGCAAGACTGCAGCAGTTCTCTCACAATGCATTGTTAGATCATGTAAAAATCGTTTAATCTTACCTCTTACTTTAAGGAATGAAATAAAATGACTTATGAATAAACTAATTAACCTACGTAATAAAAAAAAATTGCTTTACAATTGCGATCTTTAGATGCACCTGCACACTCAACTTCTTCCTGGTTGTGAGGCGATACTCCACTTATTTCTGTACCACTATCATCATCATCACTATCGCTTTCGGTTTCAGTGTCACTTACCACTTCTATAATAAAAGGTTTATCTAGATACAAGTCATGTTTTAAGTATTCTCCTTCTAACCTGCGAACATGTTTACAAAGCTGTGCCCACTCATGAACTGTAATAGCGTCAAAAGCTTCTTTAACTAGGCGGGGAATTTCAGCATTTTTGTGCTCAATATTTACATCAGCAACTTTTCTTTTCATTGTGCTCCATATGAGTTCAATCGGATTGAGATCACAGTGATAAGGGGGTATAGTATATAACCATTTGTGTCCATTGTTTTCTAAAATTTTTTCAATCTCTTAAACAGGTTCAGGCTTGTTTCTCTTAATTATTTCTAAAAGCTGAGGTTTAGTCAATTCCTCTCCGTAGTCAATTTTATTTTTTACATAATTGCATATCTTTTTTTTAAGAATTCGTATTTGGGACTTTATTTGTACTAATACGGTGATAAGGAGCATTATCCATCACTATTATGGATGACTCTCGTAAATTAGGCACAAGTTTTTCAATAACCCACTTTTTAAAGATGGCACTATTCATCTGGTCATAATAATAAAAATAAAACAATAATAAAAATATATATATATATATTGAAACATTGCACATGTCCTCCTCTCTTCTAATTTGCTGTGCCCGACGGGGTCCATGATGATCTTAATACCATACTTTAACGCCTAATTGTTACATTGTGGAATAGCAATAAATAAATAAATAAATAAATAATCACCACTTTTTGTGTTTGACTCAAACACAAGTAATGCATTTGTAACAAATCCAGTATCTCCTCCCGCATGAACAATTATGCTCCATAAGAACCTTCCGATTGGATTGAGATTTTTTAAAACGAAATCCCAATTTATGAAGTAGCTTTTGCAGACTTTCTCGCCGTCCTGTGTAATTTATTTCTTTCTTTAAGACCTCTAGAAGCTTCTTAACAGTAGGCACCTCGTTTTTAGCAGAATAAAATTCATGTACTTTCCTCCGTATAACTCCCATGTCAAAATCATCAACATGTACAAATCCACTTTTACATTTTCTCTCCCTGCCTGGTGTCCGAATTTTTGTACCAGTTTCTTCTGCTGCGTGCCCTTTCTTAACTATTTTTGAAATTAATCCTTGACTCACACCTGAAATATAGGATTAAAAAGAAAAATAATTCGAAATTTGAAATCTGGCAGGTTAGTTGGCTCACCCACTTAGCAGGTTACTTAATAGATGTGCGTTACCGTTACGTTAACCTACAGCAAGAATATAAACAAATATTCCGTGGACTTAAATATTTGGTTAAGTATCGGGTAATTTATAAAAAGAAAGTTGACAACACCCTGTAGCAGCCGAAATTAGTTTGTATATTTTGGTAAATGGAAAAATCGGAGACCCCGCCCGAGCTTCTTCTTCAAAAAAGGTTTTAACCTTTAGAATAATGTTTCGAGCATCACTTTAAATGGCTTTCGGCATATTCAACTTTATAAATTCAGAAATATCACAATTTAACAACCAGAGTATCCGAAAGTAGTAGACAGTCTGTGACACAGATTAACTATGGAACAAGTTCGAATGACGTTCATTTAACATGGCGGCCGTAGTTCCAATTTTCGCCATTTCACAGATATGTTAGTAGTTCTGTACTACAGATAATATCGTACTTTTCACACCACATGCTCGACAATGCCGAATTATATGTCATGTAAACCTTACCGAAAGCAAGACATTATATCTCTTGGCTTTAGCCGGGTTATAATGTTCTATTATAACCCGCTGGATTTTCACTTTCATAATTCTTATTGCTATGACCATAAAGTCTAATTTCACTAAACAGAATGTTTCCTCAGCGGGCGCGGCCACCTCGATTTTCGAAGACCGAGGCCGTGGCCCACTAGATTCGCACTGAGACGAACTTCATTTGTTTGTCAAATCGAGTAGGCCACGCCAGCTGAAAGAAGTTGCTATAGCCGTAGCTAGTATTACTACTATAGTACGACCGTCTAAATCAGTCTTCGCCTGCGCGGTACAGGTGTGCGGGGGTAGGGCGACAACGGGGACCGAGAGAGGTGCGGGCGGCAGGTGCATTTTTGTAACAACTCAATACGCTCGCTACACGGTTAGCGATCACTCGTGTTGATAGTTCTGGACGCTTTACGACAGTTATACATGAGATTACATTCTCAAGATGAGTCGAAATATCTTCGGACATAAAATTAATAGCCAGTGCAAGCAAATGGCTTTTAACGTACTCGTATATGAATATTTTAGAAAAAAGAAACTGGATCCAAATTCCACTGAATATCTGCAAGATATAAATTTGAACAAAACCGTAGCAGAGGTTACTGGACTATCGGATAAATCTGTATCTAGAATTGTACAACAAAGGAGACTATTGAAAGATAACGAAATATTTAAATCACCAAAAAAACCAAAACAAGTGCGCAGAAAAAGAGTTGAAATAGACGATTTTGCAAAAGGAGTAGTAAGAAGAAAAGTCTCTCAATTTTATACAATTCATAAAAAAATACCAACTCTAAAAACTTTGAATGTTATACTTAGAGAAGAGAATATATTACACTGCGGAAGGGAATATTTAAGGCTATTATTACATGATCTTCATCAAAAGGAAACTTCTTATCGAACAGCCAAATATAACATAATGGAGGTGGAAATACCTACAGTCTATAAAAAAATATCGTAGGGAAGGAAGAAATATTATATATCTTGACGAAACTTATGTCAATGCGTCTCATAACGTATCAAAGTGTTGGCAATCAAAGGATGAACAAGGCGTGCTGTCTAATATCGGTAAAGGGGACCGTTTGATCATTGTTCATTGTGGAGGCCAAACTGGATTTGTAGACGGGGCACTTGTAATATTCAAATCCAAGTGTAAAACAGGTGATTATCACGATTCCATGAATTTTGTGAATTTCATGAAATGGATAAATGAAAAGCTGATGCCGAATATACCACCAAATTCTGTCATAGTGATGGATAACGCTGCTTATCATTCGGTTCGAGAGGAGAAAAAACCGAGTATGGCTTCTACTAAGCCAGCTATGCAAGCATGGCTACGACGACATGACGTGCCATTTGATGATAAACTAAGGAAGGATGAGTTATATAAATTAATTAAAAGGCATTTCACAGAAGACATTTATAAAATTGGCGAGTTATTAAAAAGAAACGGACATGAAGTGCTTCGTTTGCCCCCTTACCATCCAGACCTGAACCCCATTGAGCTAGTCTGGGGTGATGTTAAAGGACAATTAGCTCAAAAAAGTGTCGACTCTAATTTGGACCAAAAAAAAAGTATATTAGAGGGATTATTTGCTGAATATTCTGCAGAAAAGTGGGAGCATCGCGTTAACCACGTAATTAAAATTGAGGACGAATACTGCAAACATAATGATATTGTAGATGATGCTGTTAATTTTATTATTAATGTGCAGAACGATTCTGATGATCCTGAGGATGGCTGCTCCGAAAGTGAAGAATCAAGTTCAAGTGATATTGATATGGACTTAAGTGATTGATTTCGATGATTTGATTTTTGGTTTTGATGATTCTTGTAATAAACAATATAATAGTTTGTTACCTAAATATTAAATTAGTTGTTTCATTCAAATTTGCCGTCCCTGCTTTAAAAAATATATAAAAATCCACTATGACGTCACATAAATTTTAAGAACTGTCTATTACGCATTTCACCTCATGTGCGTAACGCTTCGCGCGCCCGCCCCCTATCCCCTGTACCGCGCAGGCGAAGACTGATTTAGACGGTCGTACTATAGCTTTAGAAGATTCTATAAATATTTCAAAGAAAAAATAAAAAATGTCGAGTGATGAAAGTATTTTGACTCCAGAAGCTATTAAATTAGATGCCATAGGCATTGTCAATAATCTACTCCCAGAAAAGTCAAAGGAAAAATACCTGAAAACGTTATCTTTCCATAATTGGACTAATGTCTCCAATATCAGTTTGCACTTTTAATATGCTGTAATAAACACTATCTACTAAGCCTGGTTTTTTATTGTCTCGTATAAAGTGAGAAAAGTAGAGTATACACTACCGGGATAAAACTGTTTTTTTCTTGGGCGCTTGAATCCCTCACTGCACTCAGGACTCAATCTTAATTCCCTCGCTTTGCTCGGGAACTAACTTATAACACCCTCGCTGCGCTCGGGAGTTAAATTTGGAGTCCTTCGTTACGTTCAGGATTCAATGTAGCGCCCGTGACATAAAACAGTACCTACTTTATCCCCTTGGTGTATAATTTCTTATGGACGGGTACCGCAGAGGGTACCGCTCACTTAGTGAAGTGCCTTGCAAACGAATAGCAATAGGAAATATAAAATCGTTTGTGTAATATAATTAATCTAACATTTAAATTTAAGATTTACAGTTTAATTTTATTTAAGAATGCAGTTTAATTTTGATTAGTATCGAAGTTATTTGCAATTATCTATCGTTAGATTTTTCTTAAAAACAATAATTGAATATAATAAAGAACATAAGAAGAATATATTATGAACTTAAATATTATTATATTGTGCGTTTGTAATTTTTTATTAAATTTAAGGGACAGTTCTTCCAGTGTTCATTTCAATTCATAAACATGAATATCGAGCCATTAGAGATTGCGAATTCCACTGTATTTCTGGGAATTACTCTCGATTCCAAGTTACAGTGGGGTCCGCATATTTCTGCTCTGGCAGGAAGACTTAGTTCGGCAGCTTATGCTGTTAGAAAAATAAGGCTCCTGACTGATATCGCAACAGCAAGATTAGTGTACTTCAGTTATTTTTACAGTGTTATGTCGTATGGTCTACAGTTGTGGGGCTTGGCAGCGGATCTCAACACCATCTTTGTTCTTCAAAAAAGAGCCATCCGCTCCATTTACAACCTTAGACCACGCGACTTGCTTCGTGAAGTATTCAAAGAGATAGGTAGTTTAACGGTGTACTCTCAATTTATTTATGATAATGTAGTATATGTCCGTAAAAACTTGCATCTCTTCGAGAAAAACAGTGATGTTCATGAACTCAATACCTACCAGAAATAAAAATAAGCTCGTAACTCCCAGTCTAAGACTGCATAAGGTAGGGAAATCATTCGTTGGTCAATGTGTAAAATATTTTAATAAGATTTCGCAAACTCTTGTTGAACTGCCTCTTCACAAGTTTAAGTCACAAATTAAAGCAAAGTTAATGAAGCGAGGTTATTATAGTGTTGAGGATTTCTTAAATGATAAGAATTTGTGGTCATCTTAGGTATAATCTGCTCCTCTGCACACTTTTTTGTTATGACTTTACTCTGTCAATTCAATTTTTGTGTATATAAACAAGATTGAAAAGAGTAACCATCGAGTTTCTTGCCGGAGTCTTCTCGATCGGAAACAACCTCCGAACCGGTGGTAGAGTCACATTATATTTAATTATGTTATGAACTATCATAGTATTATTTTATGTAAGTTTATTTTCATTCAGTATATTTTTGCTACAATTTTTTTTTTGTATATGATTGTCATAAGTACTTTTTATAAGTCTTTAAGAATAAAGATATTTTTTACTTTTTTTTTACTTTTTTTTTTAGTGATAATGACGATAATGATTATGAAAGAGATTTATAATGGCTGTGCATCATTATCGAGTGATAAATAACTTCAAATCCTAAAACCTACCTTATTTAATTCACTAATATATTTTAATTCATTTGATTATCTCTTTATTGCACATTAAAATATTAGAATAACAGTTACTGTGTTTATCTATATGAACTAACGATTCCAAGTTCTATGAAATAATAAACCGATAATCGAATAGATTCACTAACGATTATAAACAAACCCATCCCTTTTGAAAGCTTTCAAAATTATCATCATTGGACAAACTTTAAGTAAGTAGGTATATATTTTATCCGTTTCCATGATGGCATATTATCGCTGGAAAAGGATTTATTAGTAATTTTTTGGCATTTACTTTAGTAGATTTTTTCCGAGAGTGTGTTAGTAGCTGTTTGATTTTCCGTTTCCATGAAGGCCATATTATGGGATTTTAGCGAAAAATTACACACTGATAAAATTGATGTCCTCCAACTTCAACAAGGCACTGTGTAGTTATTACGATAAATTGGGCAATAACACCGTTTTCCCCACGAAGGATAGAAAATGGATATTTAGGTTTTAGCCGCAGCTTGTCCTACTAAGGCCCGTATTCTAAAACAAAATCTGTACTTGAGTATAGATCTGAGTGACGTATTTGTATGAACTGACGTCTTGAAATATCTACTCAAGCACAGATCAGTGCTTGAGTGCGATTCTAGAATACGGGCCTTAAACTTCATTCCTTGCCGGCTTGTGAGAGTACTGAAGATGAAACTGACCGGTGACGTGACCAAAACATTTAGGCAAATTGAGGGAAGATCACACTGCAACCGCGCAAAATTCAGAGGGTAATCTCACAAGTGGGGTGAAACTGCGGCTGAAACCTAAATATCCGTTTTCTACCATTCGGGGGAAAACGGTGTTATTGCCCAATTTATTGAGAGTTTCAAAGATGGCGCTGGCATAGTACAAACAGCTCTGTAATAATAAATGTTTTTAAATAGTAAATAGTGGAGATGTTATGAAAAATTGTGACTGTTGTGTTTGTAGTATTGTGTTAGTCAAGTGTGAGTGTTATCCTTTGAAACTGTAAAAGTCAAAGGGTGCTATTGTTACTGAAACTTTGAAGAGTAGTCAGTAGCGGGAAAGCGGTAAATTTGCATAGAAAAATCGCATTTTTGCAAGATATTGAACATAAAAGCGTGTCCCGATTCGTAGTGCGTTCTTATTGTCTTTTTAAGTGAATGAATTAGTAATTGTCTCAATTAAGCGGCTATTGCGGAGGTTATAATTTAAAAAAAATCATTAGTGCTGCTACTTGCCAACAGCAGGCGCTACGCCAAGTTTATTATCGTAGTGAACTCTTGAACTTTGTTACAAAGGTTTTTGTCACTCCACATTTGTTAGTAGACAATATTATACACTGGGATAGAATAGAATAGAAAAGAATATATTTTATTGCACATAATCCAGGTGTCACTGGTAATCAGAGTAGTGATAGAGTACATTGCTATAGTCTGCCTATCTAAGGCATAAAAAATTAATTTTGTTTTCTATTTTTAAATATAAATCATGCCGGTACACATACAAAATAAATAAAAAAAACAAATAGTAATTTACAGTAGAGTTAACAAAACTATATCTAAAATTTATCATTTAGGAACTCTTGAAATGTATAGTAGCATTTATTACATTTGGACATGATAATACTAACATTGCCGCGTAAATTGGGAGTCATAACCACCGTCATCAATAAGTCAATCGAAACTGGAACTTTTCCCGACGCCTGGAAAAAAGCTTTCGTAAAACTAATCCCGAAACTAAATAATCCAGTTTCACATAATGACGTACGAATAATAGGTAACTTGCCATTATTATCAAAAATAGTAGAAAAAGTTATATGCGTGCAGTTGGCCGATTACTTGAATACAAATAATATTCTGCCCCAGAAACAATCTGGGTTTAGAGCTGGCAGAAGTACGGCGACGGCACTCATTGATGTGATAGATGACATCTTGACTGGACAATATCTAGGGGAAGGCACAATCTTGGTCTTGCTAGATTGTTCCCGAGCATTTGATACTTTAGACCCCAAGTTACTTTTGGCCAAACTCGAATATTATGGATGTGACTGCACGGCTCTGAAGTGGTTTAATAACTACCTGACTGGTCGATCTCAAAAGGTAGAGATATGTCGGGAAAACGGCATCAAAGAGCATTCTCCTTCAGCACTAGTTAGTAAGGGAGTCCCACAAGGCTCAATACTTGGACCTATTTTTTTAATTTATGGTTAAAGATACTTTATTTCTCATTAGAATACAATTCACTTACTGAGAAACTTAAAAAATAAAGACAGTGTAACATAATTCTATGAGCGTGAGCCGCGCCAAAATAACAATAAAAAGTCAGTAGTCTTAACTTAAAACTAAAAAGTAGTCGCCGCGCGAGATCATTCACTGCGAGCGTTAACTAGGCATCTAAAAATATGGAGCTTAAAACGGAATCCTCGTTGCAGGCCAGCAATACAGGAGCCGGAGCGCCGGGATTCGTCACACAATATTTAGGAGTAGATGTAGTTGTGGAATAGTTAATAGAAGATCAGCCAATCCAGTGACTTGTTTATTAAATAGGGTAAAAGTATAGGTAGGAAAGAAGAACTGTAACAAAATAACAATAAATGAATACACAGAGTCCTAGTTAATAGATTATCTAATAGTAATAGGTAAGTAAATAGGTATGATATGCTTACCCCGATACACGGGTTCCTGTTACTTATAACTGTTTTAACTGTTTACAATAATTGGTTATTTAAAGTATTTAAAAATACACCATCACGTGAGTTATACTAGTTAAACTGGTAATCTGGTAAAATGCTCACAAACTGTTCAGTACGATGGTTTTGGTAGGACTGAATCAGAAAAGCTGCGCATGCAATGCGAAACAAAAATCGAATTGAATCAAATTTGAAAACAAGTACAAAATACTTTTAATGGCCAGCAGTTCAACCATGAAGTTTCCAGCGATCGTGGAGGTTCTAACGTCCACGAGACTGAAGGGAAACGGCATCGTTACAATACCGGGGTGGCCGGCGCAAAAAAAAAATCTTTAAGGATTTTTTTTTTTGAAAGTTAAAGTTAAGTTAAAGTTAAGTAAGGTTAAGTTAATCTTTAGTTAAGTTAAGTTATGTAAAAGTTAAGTAAAAAAAATAAGGTAATGTTAACGATGTCGTTTTTACAATAAGTAAATTTGGAAGATAAGTTGATAGTTACAAGTAAACAAACAAGTCACTTATTTTATAAAAAATAATATAAGTAGTAACCTATTAATTAATTAAATGGAAGTGCATGATAGAATTTTGGGTATACGAATGTTTTTTACAGTGAGAAATTTACACTAGGTTAGTTTCGGTTTCATTCAAATACTAACATCCGTCGTATCTAACAAAGTCTTAATTCTGTAAGTTTGAATTAAGGCATCAGTTAAGTAGAGAAATCTTATATAATAGAAGATGTTTCTGATGACCCAGATTAGTGCAGGCTTATTTGAATATGCCAGTCACCACCCGCTGGCTTTTGCTGATCATGTTCAGTTTTTATGTGTGTGATGAATGTCATGTGTAAGTGTTGGTGTTAAGTGTCTTAAAAATTTACAAGTTTACTAACTTTAATATGGTCAGGAAATAAGATTTTAATCTCATTAGAGACTATAATAAGTAAGTACTTGTTAAAAGTAATTACCAATAAGGTAATAAGTAAGTTGGTTGTAGTCCAACTACTAGGGAGAAAATAACAGAGGCTTATTTAAGGAGTTGTTATCCGCTCCAGAGGTAAAAATACGACGATTACTATAACATAGGCTTATTTAAGGAGTTGTTATCCGCTCCATAGAGAAAAATACGACGATTACTTTAACATAGGCTTATTTAAGGAGTTGTTATCCGCTCCATAGAGAAAATGACTAATAACTATAGCCGGAAATAGGACTAGTCGTTTTAAAAAAAAATATTAACACATAATAATCTTAGATGTACAAAATTACGTATTGACATGGTAGTTAATGGTTAGCCGAAAGGATGAAGATGTATATAAAAACAGTACCTATATAAATCAAGAGGTTAAGTAACATGCGTCACGCTTAAAGTAATAATGAATTATAATAAATCAATAAGTAATTATATAAAGAAAATATGGTAAATTAGAGTATACGGTGAGTAAAAACACAAAATAGGGAATTATTAACAAAAGTCCTAATTATATAAAGAAAATATGGTAAATTAGACTTAGTGATTGGTAATTATGGTCTTAATTTTGGGATAGGATTTCACGCAATTCAACGGCAGTTTGAGTTGGTTGAAAATTTGCGTTACCTAATCTAAGTTCATAAATAATTTCTGGTTTGTTCAATTGAAAAATATCCATGTTGTACAACTGGTATTATAATAAGATAAAAATAAGATATAAAACCTTTTCTTAGTTTGAAAAAAGAAAATGATTTGATTTGAAAATAAATAGCGTGACAATGTCTGACAATGTCAGCTTAGAAGTAAAGTTGACGTTTTATATTGAAAATAGTAATAATTATAAATTATTGTAAAAAATATTGTTCAATTCTAGTAAGATAAATTGATGGAGTACGAAAATTAGTTGTAACATATGCTTTGTAATGTACCGGTTTAAATATTTTGCAATTCGATGTATGTAATGTTTGTAAGTATACTTAGCTTGCGTAAACTTAGTCGGCCTCGAAGACCTAAAGAAATACGAGCTAAGCGTGTAGTATCTTGGTTAAGGATACTCTCCAAAGCCAAGGATGTGGTAACAAACGAGATTTGGAATAACCAAGGGTTTAAACTCCAAAACCTCGAAGGTTTATGTAGCTGTCGGTTAGACAAGCCGTAGAATAGGTGATGTCTGAAGGGATGTGGTGTAAATAAAGTAAAGGGTACTGAAAGTGTTTTTGAAATAATAAGTAAAGGTAGGTAATAAGTTTGTGAATGTAATGCCTCCGCTACTAAAGCATCGGGAACCGATTACATTTGTAACCAGCAGTAGTAGCGTCGATCGTATTATTGTCTGTAAAATGTGTGTATAGTGATTGAAGTATATTTGGTTGTGAAAACGGTATGGTATAGTGTAATGAAATGGGGATGAATAATAGTACACAAAATAGGGTAGGGTAAATGCACTAAATAAGTACCACACTTAAACACACATTATAAATTGCACAAACGTCCTAAATTATCTTCTTTTTTCAGTTACTGGAAATAAAAAATATTATTCTTCACTCGCTCGGTGCGAGCCGCAGAGAAGAGATATCTTCGATTTTTTGTTCGGGCGCCATATAACGGAATCCTCGTTGCAGGCCAGCAATACAGGAGCCGGAGCGAAATGAATACACAGAGTCCTAGTTAATAGATTATCTAATAGTAATAGGTAAATAAATAGGTATGATATGCTTACCCCGATACACGGGTTCCTGTTACTTATAACTGTTTTAACTGTTTACAATAATTGGTTATTTAAAGTATTTAAAAATACACCATACGTAAGTTATACTAGTTAAACTGGTAATCTGGTAAAATGCTCACAAACTGTTCAGTACGATGGTTTTGGTAGGACTGAATCAGAAAAGCTGCGCATGCAATGCGAAACAAAAATCGAATTGAATCAAATTTGAAAACAAGTACAAAATACTTTTAATGGCCAGCAGTTCAACCATGAAGTTTCCAGCGATCGTGGAGGTTCTAACGTCCACGAGACTGAAGGGAAACGGCATCGTTACAAGCTTAACCTTTGAAGCACCTGTCAAATGAAAAGAAAGAACACCGAAAATGGATGTGGTGGTATTGCCAAGGTAAATGTGGTTTCAGTGTTATTACATAGTACGATATAAACATTAAAGGATATTTTTTCAAATAGTATTATTATTACTATTTTTTAAATTAATTTGTAATAGTTCTTTCATATAATTTTGTGTAACTTTACTTACACAAAATAAGTAACCGTATTTTTTAAATATAATTATAATTTAGTATGCATGTAGGTATTTATTAGGTATGTATTTAATACTTATGTTTATTGTTTATTTATAGTAAGGTGTTTTTTCTTTCTAAATGAGACGGGCGCTCGCGACGGGTGTCCGTGTTTTAGCGTTCGCCCTAACGGATTTCACTTTTAAATGCAGTTTTATAATGATTGAACTTTCCGTTCGAATGGTATATAATACTTGCAATTTGGACTATAGATACGTATTAAAAAAGGACTTTACTTTTCTAAAATCCGTTTAGATACACCAAACGTGTATTCGAACATCAATTGCGTGCTTATGTGTTCCAGCCCAGCTCCTCACGTGTAACCAATCACGACAGCGCATTTTGATGACGCAATACGCCACCATATTTATTTCTTTCGTGTCAAAGCAGTACGCAGTTTAGTGAAAAATAACTAAAAATATTAAAAAAAGCTATATTTTTAAACAGAAAACACTAAATAAAATGTCCGTAACACATTATACAATGGGAAACATAATCACAACTTTAGAAAGCGATCGGTTAGTTGCATTTTGTTATCTTATTGCTTCGTAGGTTACCTCTGCGTGTCGTTAACTTATGATACAGGATGTTTTAATTTTATTGTTATACTTTCAGATTTAATACAATCCTAAATGAAATTGTGAAGATTCCTTATACGAATAGATGACAGTGTTGAATTTTTCCGTAAGGTTGCAAATATGAAATAAAAATTATTACTTTTGTGCGGTGACCGCATGTTGCATGTTTTCTAATTGTTTTATGTTATATGAGTAAGTTCACTAACATATTTTCAAGTTTTGTGTTCACGTGGCCCAATAATATTAGATGCAAGAAAAATTAAGTTTTAAATTTACTTAACTATACTAAAACGCGCAAAGTACCTATTAGCTAAACACTTCATCAAAAGAAGCTACTGGGGTCAAAATATGTTATTTGATTTACTCGTACTTATCGTTCATATATTTTTTTGTGAATTTTGACATTTCATAAGTGCTTCTTTGTAAAAGCTTAAGTGAATAAATGATTTTTTACGTTTTTTTTTTACTTTACTTTTACTTTAGAAAATCTTTCATTTACCATTAAACCTAAAATGTATTTAATTTAATTTATTTTATTAGATTAAATTATAACAAAATTCCATAAAAATTTGCACGGTAATAGCTGCATTAGTTAAATGCTGCTATTACCGGGGTGTAAGGGGGTCCTCCAACATCTTCAGGCCCCAAGCCAACCTCGCCTGCAAGCTGGTGCACCCTGCTGATCAACGAAGGAGGCTCTGGCGATGGCTCCCCCTTTATGGGTTGGGAGGTCAGATGGCAGTCGCTCCCGTAAAGCCAACTCAAGCCAACAAATTAAATAAATTATTGATTTGATTTGATTTGAAAAAAAAACACGGACAGTCAGCGCAAAGTACCTGACATGGATAAGGCGTCGCCGGAAAACGACACGTAGGGGGATCGCCTTACTCCTGTGTTAAGTGGGCTAGGGCTACCGGGCCATGCGGGCCCGGTTAAAGACATTAGTCCGGAGTAAGGTCCGCTTCGCATCGTGGAACGTTGGCACGCTGACGGAACGCGCTCGCGAGCTGGTCGATGTGCTTGCCAGGCGGAGGGTGGCCGTGGCGTACCTGCAGGAGACTAGCTGGAGAGGCAACAGGTCCCGGAATATCGGGCCCGGCTACAAGCTGATCTACGCGGGTTCTCCTGGTGGGGCCAATGGAGTGGGGGTGGTGCTGTCCGAGGAATTCCAGAATAGTGTCTTGGAAGTAAATCGCGTTAGCGACAGCCTTGTGGTCGTGAGGGTGCTTATCGAAGGGGTCACGACCAATTCAAAAAGTGCCTACGCACCGCAGGTCGGTTGTAGCGATTCGGATAAGGCACTGTTTTGGGAGCAAATCGACCAGCTCCTATGCCACTATTCCACTGTCCCAAGGCGTCGTTCTGTGTGGCGATCTGAATGGTCATGTGGGTGAACAGTGTGAGGAATACGGGCGTGTTCACGGTGGTTTTGGTTTTGGCAGTCGTAACGCTGAAGTCGAAGAGATTCTCCGGACGTGTATGGCTGCCGACTTAGCCGTCGTGAACAAGTTCTTTAAAAAGAGTCCCGACCATCTGGTCACCTACAAGAGCGGTAGAAGCGCAGCCCAGATCGACTACTTTCTCACCAAGAGAGCCCAGATCGGCAAGGTAGCTAACTGTAAGGTCATACCCGGAGAGAGTCTTACTGCCCAACACCGTCTACTTGTGATGGACCTGCGAGTGAAGCCTCGAGGCAAATGCCGGGAGCGCTGCCCGCCCCGAACCAGATGGTGGCTGCTTGAAGGAGCCAGATCCCATGACTTTGCTGCCGCTGTCGGTGACCTGTGCATCGCAGCGGATAGTGAGTCCGGGCAACAGCTCTGGGATAAGTGTCGGGCAGCTATCACCGGGGCGGCGAGGGTGGCGTTGGGTGTGTCTCGGGGTGAACGCAGGCTTGACAAGGAGACCTGGTGGTGGAACGAAGCAGTCCAGAAGGAGATCAGGGTAAAGAAAGCCCTCTTCAAAGCGTGGCAAGGGTCTAAATCTCCTGAAGATCGCGCCGCGTACAGGGATGCCAAACGTGCCACTAAACGAGCTGTAGCCAGAGCCAGACGTGACCACTTACTTCCTTTGTATGCTAAGTTAGAGTCGTCTGAGGGGCAGAAGCTTGTTTACAAGTGAGCACGTTCGAGAGTCAAAGCGGCCCAGGATATTTCCATGTGCCGCTGAGTAAATGACACTCTCGGTAACCTGCTATGCGAGGACCGCGCGGTGAAGGAGAGATGGCGCTCTTATTTCCACGAGCACAAAGAGGTGCATCCACCTGAACTCCCTACAAATCAAGGACTAGTGCCCCTGGTAACGCCTGATGAAGTCCAGTCGCCGCTTCGCCGCATGAAGAACCGGAAAGCTGTCGGACCCGATGGAGTCCCTATCGAAGCGTGCAAATCGATTGGCTCTCGTGGTAGGGGCATACTTACCCACCTTTTCAACCGCATTCTCCTCACCGGGAAAATAAATGACCAATGGAGACTGAGCATTATCACGCCGGTCTTCAAGGGCAAGAGCTCGGTGCTGCAGGAGTGCCGCTTTCGTTGGTATGGTCAAGATCGGCAAACCACGTGGGCAACAAATGTCTGGCCATGCCGCCCCCGCCAGGTACCAGTAGAAGAGGGCGACTCAAGAAGCGGTGGCTCGACGTCGTTAAGGGTGACATGCGTGCCAACAAACTCACCACTGAGGATGCACAAGACCGCGCGAAGTGGGCCAAGAAAATTAGAAAGGCGGACCCTGGGACCTAACACACCAGTGTGGGTGGGTTCACAACCGGGATAGACCGCACGGATGATGATGAGCTGCATGAGTTTGGGTGTTTTCATGGATAACGGGCTGAGATTTGAAAAACATGTGGCTGAAACAGTAAGAAATTTTTACTACCGTTTAAAGGTTCTGTATAATTATTCCCAACTTAGAGGTATGGATGTCCGATTTCATCTGTGTGAGTCTTTGGTTCTTTCCAATTTAAACTACGCCTATATAGTTATTGGCGAATGTTTGCTGGAACGTACTAAAAGACTATCCAGAGAGTTCAAAATGCTTGCTCTAGGTACTGTTTCCCAATTCCACGCAGATCGCACATTACACCTTACCTTAATGTAAATAGATTAATTAATATGGATTCAAGGCGTGCTCTGCACTTTGCTACTCTGCTCTTTGGCGTTATCAAAAATCGAAACCCATCATACGAGTATCTTTTCGACAAGTAGCACTTTAGTGGTTCCGTTGACAGCTCGTCTCTTTACGTTTTTCGTCACTATGCGTAGTACATCCCATACAATAAGACGTCTCTTAGCTTAACCAGACAACATTTCTAACATGTCTCATGCTGTATCTCGTTTCTTTCCCAATTCGTCCGACGAGCATGTGAAGTATAAAACTATTAACCATTTTTTTCCATTTTTTATGTATTTTCTGCATATCAAAAAACTCATCCACCAACTCAAAAACTTCGAATTATTTAATGAATATTTCTCGCATACCTGGACTAACTCAGTGTTGTTATTTAGCTTCTACGATCAGCGGAATCGGACAGTAAACTTACTCGAGAAGTGTCTTAACAGGATCATTAAGCGGATTGTTATAAGAAACCAGCCCTTTACTATTTCGTTTCTATCATGAAAAGAGAAGCTCAATTGGTGGATTTTAAAGTCAACAAAAGTTGACTTAGGTATTAACCCCAGAGAAATCGCACTAAACGTGCTGCATTATTTATTATACAGAAGACTAAAATGCGTAGAAATCGTAGATGAATGAGTTGAAAAAATGCAATTGATTTGGCCGAATGCCTAAAAAGATTCTGCTGTTTTAAATAAACGCAATCAAAGAGAACAAAATTAAAATGGGAATTTTGACCATGTCGAAAGGTCAAAGAGGCATGTTGAACGAGTAACCTTTGCCACCTTTTTTTCTGATTCTTGTCTGTCATTGTTTTTCCTGATTTTTTGTTTTCTTATTAAGGTGCCCCGCGTTTATAAGTTTTAGTAAATTAGGTTATTTTCCATTTCAGTTTATAAACAAAATATTAATTATAAAAGAAATAAATATCTGGGACAATTAACACCAACATCATCTAACCCTAAACTAAGCAGACTTGACTTAAATTTTTATAAATACATACTTAAATATATAATAAGACCCAGACACTCAACAAACACAAATGTTCGTCACATAAATGTTTGTCATGGGTGGGGACCGAACCCACGACCTCCGGCGCTAATGGCGGATCGCTGCCATTCCACCAACAGGCAAGTAACATTAAGAATCTAGTTATTTTTACTTTTATGCTAGCTTGTACAATGTCGGACGAATTGGGAAAGATACGAAATACAGCATGAGACATGTTATAGTTGTTGTTTGGTTAAGCTAAGTGTTAGCGATATACATTAAAGACAATAAGTTAATAATCGTTAGACATCCTTTTTACAATTATTCTACTAATTTTAATTATTATTACTGGCAACTCAGATATTTAAATCCATACCGGTAAAACGTACACCTGCCCCACCCTGCTAAAAAGTGGGGACAGGAAAAGTACTCGAGAGTCGGGCATCGACATCATCGGCATTCTGTTAGTAGCCTCGGCCACAAGCGGTCGAATTGAAAGTGTAACAGTGCTAGCTTTAAGAGAGAAATCTAGAATCTAGAAATAAAGTATTTCCTTATAAAATTGTGGTTTCACTTCTGGAACTCCTTATAGTTTCAGAAGTGGGATCAAACGAGAATATAAATTTCTCGCTACGCCCACGAAAAACTTTCAGGCATGGATGAAAAGTCTGGAAGTTCTGGACTAGACACGAGAATATCACAAGAAATGGAAGACCGAGGAGCACCCACTGTGGGTCGCGGTCGTGATCCTGAAATACAAAGTCACCATGGTGAAGGACCAAATTGTTTTGATGACCTAGGAGTACCCAGGCGAGAGGGTCGAGGTCCAACCACTGACCTAGGAGTATCCGAGCGGGAAGGTCGAGGTCTTCGCCTAGGAGCACCCTATCGAGAAGGACGAGGTTTTGACCTAGGAGCGCCGGATCGTGAAGGTCGAGGCTTAGACCTAGGAGCACCCAACCGAGAGGATCGAGGTCCAGGCCAAGAAATAGATGATCAAGGTATATATTACGATTCTTCGGTACCCAGGTTACAGGGTCGGAATCCCAGCCACTCTGGCAGATCAGCCGGTATGAGAAGGCGCCGTTCTAGTAGCTCGTCCGAAGATTCTCACGTGAGTAAGCGACGCCGCCGAACACCAACTAAATCTAGGAGTAGGGATAGGGGTACTTCTGCTACTAGCATATTAGATAAATTTTTACATATTCTAAATAAAGTCAGGGGTTCAGATAAACCCAAGCTTTCTTTTAACACTAACGTTATCCCGGAGTTTGACCCTATGTCAAAGGAACAATTAGCTTTAACTTGGCTCACCAAAGTAGAAGAATGTGCCCAGATTTATGGCTGGGATGATAAAGAAACTGTGCATTATGCTTTGCCGAAATTAACGGGGGTCGCCAAGACTTGGTATCAGGGACTCCCAACATTACTTTTTACTTGGCCGGAATGGAAAAGAAAATTAATCGAATCCTTTCCTTGCCGCGAGGATTATGCTGAGCTCCTGACTGAAATGCTAGCTAAAAAAGCTCGATACGGGGAATCTTTGGAGCACTATTACTATAGTAAGATCAACCTTTTGAACAGATGCAAAATACATGGAAGGCAAGCAGTAGACTGTATTTTATATGGCGTCGAAGATAGGGCCGTAAGAGTAGGTGCACAAGCAGCACAATTCGCAGAACCCGAACAAGTGCTGAAGTACTTCAGAACCGTCAAAATAGGACAAGTTAGGGATAGGGATTTCTCTTCTGTGCCTTTTCGACCGCGCAATGATCGCAGAGCACAGTCAGTAGTCAGACCGAGTACGTCTAGGGATGGGGCAGTAAACAGCACCATTAAGTGCTACAATTGTAGTGGAGTAGGCCATCGCAGTCTCAAATGTGACAAACCTCCCGCAAAGTGCACGTATTGTGAAAGAATAGGGCATCGTCTTGAACACTGTTTCAAATATAAAAACGCTAAAAGCCAAGCGACGAATCAGGGACAGATTAAAGACAAAAATGAGAAACAAGTAGCTAAATTAAGTGTTGACGACGCCAGTAATAAATACGTGATTGACATTAAGTTGAACGATAGTATCGTCAAATGTCACGTTGACCTCGTAAGTCAATGCTCATTAATTATGTTTAACCTGGTGAAAGATCTGGGGCTCCAAATTACCAATCCAAAGAACCTGCCTGTATTACGTGGTATAGGAGCTAATATTGTCGTACCGATTGGTGTAGTAACAGCCACTGTAGAAGTACAAAATATAAAAGAAACAATAGACTTCTATGTAGTGGAGGACTACGTTGTACAACAGCCAATTTTATTAGGACATTCTTTTACTGAGAAACCCGACATCGTTATTACTAAAACTCCAACAGAGTTATTGTTTCATAGAATTCTCAATGACAAAGTTCACCTTACGGTCGTCAAACTAGTAAATATACCTGGCAATAGCACGAAACCAGTTTTAGTAAGAGCTTCGTCAAATTTGACCGGATATATAATAGTGAATGGTTCACTAAGGGGCCCTGAGGGTAAAGAATATTATTTACATCCCGGGCAGTACGAAATAAGGGATGGCAAAAGCGTCCTCTTAGTCTACAATACCACCTCCAACACCATAGCCATTAATAGGGAGTTTCTATTAACGCGAGCCACCTTTAAGGGAACCTCTAATGACTTAGACTGTCTACAAACGTTTAGTCTTCAACTCGGTAAAAGTTGTTTAGACAATAATATTAATCTTGGAGAGACTCTGAATAACGAAGAACGCCTTAAACTAAAGGATCTACTTACCAAATATGGCGATTGCTTCTCTAGTGACCTTAATGATCTAGGTTTCACAAACGCTACGGAGATGGTCATAGAACTAGAAGATACGGTACCTGTTGTTTATCGGCCGTATAGACTTCCATTCACCGAACGCAGGTTAGTGAGGGGCATGGTTCAGGAAATGCTTGATAGTGGCATAGTTAGAGAGTCTTCTTCTCCTTACGCGAGCCCAATAGTCTTAGTACAAAAAAAAACGGGTGAAAAACGCTTATGCGTTGACTATAGGGCACTAAATCGCAAAACTAAGAAAGACCATTATCCTCTTCCCCTTATCGAGGACCAATTAGATCGACTGTCTGGTAATACGTTATTTACGTCTTTGGACTTGGCATCTGGATATTACCAGATACCGATCTCTGAAGAGTCAAAATCAAAGACAGCCTTTGTTACACCCGATGGACAATATGAATATAATCGTATGCCGTTTGGGTTAGTTAATGCTCCATCGGTGTTCCAAAGGACCATTAATAGAATTTTGCAAGAAGCTAAAATCAAATACGCCATTGTCTACATGGATGATATCTTGATACCCTCAACTGATTTTACGTTGGGTCTGCAGAGATTGGAAGAAGTTCTTAGACTGCTAAAAAATGGAGGCCTTACATTGAAACTAAGTAAATGTAATTTCTTTCAAAATAGCATCGATTTTCTCGGATTTGAGGTCAGCAGTAGTGGAATACGTCCTGGTTCCAGAAAGACAGAGGCTGTGTCAAAATTTCGTGAACCACGTAACCAGCATGAACTTAGGCAGTTTTTAGGCCTTTCAGGGTTTTTCCGCCGTTTCATCAAGAACTACGCCCTAATTACGTCACCACTCACGAATCTTTTAAAGAAAGACGTTTCTTGGTCTTGGGGAAAGGCACAAGAACAAGCCTTTAAGGAAATTAAAAATCTACTAACTCAACGCCCCTTGCTTTCATTATATGATCCGAACGCTGAAACTCATTTGCATACTGATGCCAGCAAAGATGGCCTCGCTGGCATACTACTTCAATCTAACTCTGACGGAGTCTTCCACCCAGTTTCTTATTTTAGTCGGAAGACTACACCTGATGAAAGCAAACTGCACTCTTACGAGCTCGAAACTTTAGCAGTCGTTGCCTCACTAAATCGTTTTCGGGTTTACCTGATTGGGGTGTCCTTTAAGATTTTTACCGACTGCAACGCTCTTAGGTATACATTGACGAAAAGAGATATTATTCCACGAGTAGCACGGTGGTGGGTGCAACTCCAAGAATATGACTGTACCGTGGAATACAGGCCAGGCTCACGAATGTCGCATGTAGACGCTCTGAGCAGAAACCCTGTCGAAAATACACAGGTACAAGCTCATGTTCTTGATTCTCTGGTCGTAGAAAACCTTGGTCAGGATTGTCAGGACTGGATTACCACAGTGCAATGTGCCGACGATGAAGTCAGACATATTAAAGAAGTGTTAAACGACCCAGGTTCAGGGCAAGTAGCTGACTATTGCTCCAATTACAAGCTTAAAAATGACAGAGTTTATCGCGTTGTAGGTGAAGAACTCAAATGGCTAGTTCCGAAAGGGGTACGTTGGCAAATAATTAAAAGAAATCACGATGACGTAGGTCATTGTGGTTTCGATAAAACCCTCGAGAGAGTTAAAAAACATTATTGGTTTGCGAAAATGCGTCGCTTCATTAAAAAATATGTCCTGTCTTGCTTAGAGTGCGCGCATCACAAAAAGCCTGGTGGCAAAAGAGAAGGTGAACTTCACCCCATTGAAAAAGTTAGCGTACCCTTCCATACAATCCACGCAGATCATTTGGGCCCATTCATCAAGAGCAAGAGGGGTAATTGTTATTTACTCGTTATAGTAGACGGATTTTCTAAATTCGTCAATATAACCCCTGTTAGGAACACTAAATCCGTGACTACTATTAGAGTAGTAAAAGAACATATTAGTTACTTTGGCGTTCCGTCACGGTTGATAACCGATAAGGGAACTAGCTTTACTAGCAAAAGTTTTAAGGAATTCGTGTCACTATACGGTATAAAGCACATTGAAAACGCGGTCGCTACACCTCGTGCAAATAGACAAGTAGAAAGGTTCAATAGAACAATCCTTGATGCCTTATCCACTTCTTCCCATGGTGAAGACGAAAGAAATTGGGATGATCATATTGCAGACATCCAGGTAGGCATAAACACAACGGCTCATAAGACTACTCAGAAAAGTCCATCTGAATTGCTATTTGGATTCAATATTACCAGTCCATCCGAAGGAATATTGAATGACATAATGGCTGACACAACCAGTTATGCGAGTTTTGAAGAATTGAATGACATTCGAGAAGAGGCTAGTAGTAAAATAAAGGAACAGCAGAAAAAAGATGCCGAAAGATTTAACAAAGGTCGAAAGTTAGGTACAAAATATTCAGAGGGTGATCTGGTTAGGGTAGAACGACAGGTACCACATGATGGTAAATCTCAAAAACTGGTAAATAAGTTTCAGGGTCCCTATCGTATAGTAAAAGTGCTACCAAATGACCGTTTTCTCATAGAAGATACACCTGTTACACGTAAGCAAGGTAGACGATACGAGGGCGTGGTAGCTATAGACAAAATACAACCGTGGATGAGTTTTAATCGAGATATAGAGATAAGTGATGAAGATGACGATCAAAATGAAGACAATTAAGTTTCACTTTGTAATTTCCATATCATTTATTACGCAATTGTATATAATAAAAGACAAATATGTCTACATTATGTAATCTTGTGGATTTAAGAACCATTTCTTTACTTGGAATAATTTGATTACCAAAAGAAGTAATATTGAGTATCTATATTAAGTATGATTATGATTAAATATTGATGTTTTGCAGAATTATTGAAAGTATTTGATGTTCATTTGATGATGATATATTTTTTCTTAATGGTAATTTGTAATTAATAATAATAACATGCATGTACAATATTATTTTGCATAAATTATGTTATGATGATGATGTAAAGATAACGTATTGAAAGTTAGCTCTTTTGAACTCAAGTAGGTTAAGTTTAAATATATATATATAATTATTTTTCTCATTCAAAGTGGATTTACATTTAATTATAGTCAGTTAATCTGTGAAATAACTTTTGTTTTGTATATTTTAATTTTTATATGATTTTAAAAAAATATATATAAATGAATCTTAGCGAAGGGTCTCGCTACAAACAGGATGGCCGAGCTGTTAGCGATATACATTAAAGACAATAAGTTAATAATCGTTAGACATCCTTTTTACAATTATTCTACTAATTTTAATTATTATTACTGGCAACTCAGATATTTAAATCCATACCGGTAAAACGTACACCTGCCCCACCCTGCTAAAAAGTGGGGACAGGAAAAGTACTCGAGAGTCGGGCATCGACATCATCGGCATTCTGTTAGTAGCCTCGGCCACAAGCGGTCGAATTGAAAGTGTAACAGTGCTAGCTTTAAGAGAGAAATCTAGAATCTAGAAATAAAGTATTTCCTTATAAAATTGTGGTTTCACTTCTGGAACTCCTTATATAAGAGACGTCTTATTGAATGGGTCGTACTACGCATAGTGACGAAATACGTAAAGTGACGAGCTGTCAACGGAACTATTTATTCATAGCTTCAAATTGTCTGTTTTAAGATGTTCTTGTGTCTAGAGCAGTCTTTCCCAACGTGGGCGATAACGCCCCCTTGTGGGCGCTGCAGGCCTAAAGGGGGGCGGTAAGAGACCCAGAAAAAAAAGGGGGCATTGTGTAGGGCTTTGGGGTCGATTTATAATTTCATCTACCTAGCTAGGAAGACTCTTAATTAGACACCGACTGAGCTCTCGACTCTCGACTACATTTTGTGAACATCAACTGATATTAATTAAGCTATAGCTCAAACTCGGTTCGATATAAAAGACCGCGGGCAATCATGTTTTAACAAGTTTTTGTTAAATAATCCGAATTGTACATTCCTATACCAATCGGCTGGTTCTATAATACTTGTTCTTGCTTGTCGAGTACGATTGGGCGTCGAATGAGATAAACGAGTTTATGCACGTTTGTCTTATTCCTGTTGGTGCGTGCTGCTTATGCAATCCTATTTAAGCGACGTAAATTTATTTTATTTTCATTTGCGGTTTCGCGCATAAGAGATGCGCAGTACTTGATTTCAACACTTACGTATTTCTTAAAACAAAACAATGTCGGAAGTAAAAAAGAAGAGACGGCAATACTCTGCAGAATATATTAAATTCGGATTTATTGAAAATCTCACAAACCCGTCGTCGCCTTTGTGTCTTCTATGTCTAAAAACATTTACGAACGAAGCAATGAAGCCTTCAAGACTGCAAGATCATTTGAATAAAATGCATCCAGATAAGACAGAAAAGAATGTAGCATATTTTCAAGACCTAGAGAAGAAGCATAATACTCAGCCAAGTGTATCAAAACTATTTTCGGCGGCTGCTAAGCAAGATGACGACGGACTTCGAGCTTCGTACAATATCTCTTTGTTAATTGCTCAAAAAGGCAAACCACACAATATCGGAGAAGAGTTATTTTGCCAGCAATAAAGGAAGTAATAACTACTGTGCTTCATAAACCGGCCGCAGATATAATCCGAAAAATTCCTTTGAGTAATAATTCTGTGCAAAGACGAATTGATGAAATGGCTGAAAACATTGAAGAATCATTGTGCAATCATCTGAGGACTAGTCAATTCTCAATTCAGCTCGATGAGTCCACTTTACCAACTAATGAAGCGTTGTTGCTATCTTACGTGAGGTTTATTAAAGATAAGAAAATACGTGAAGAACTATTGTTTGCCAGAAATTTGGAGACAGATACAAAAGGCGAAACCATTTCCAGTACATTGGAAAAGTTTTGTGAAGAGAAAGAGATTCCTTTGAAAAATATTATTTCAGTTGCTACGGATGGCGCTCCGGCTATGACAGGGCGCCATAAAGGCTTCATAGCAAACTTAAAGAATAAAATTCCAGATGTCCTTGCTATACATTGCGTTATTCATAGACAACATTTGGTTGCTAGAAACTTAAGTGAACGACTATTTCAATCACTGCAATATGTCATAATACTTGTTCTTGCTTGTCGAGTACGAGTCATCAAAGCAGTCAATAAAATCCGTAGCAGCTCTTTGAATGATAGATTATTTCATCATCTTTGTGTTACTAATGACGAAGATTTCAACCGTTTGTTGCTTCATACTGAAGTTCGTTGGCTGTCAAGAGGCAATTGTCTGATTCGATTTTACAACCTGTTTGACTCTATGATAGAGTTTTTGGAAACTAAAGATACAGAACTGCGCAACAAGCTCATAACATCAAAGAATGATATAGCTTACATGACAGACCTGTATAAAATGTTCAACGACATGAACCTCCAACTGCAAGGCGATGAACTAAATTTAATTAAAACAAAAGATGTCGTTGCTGCTTTCGCAGCCAAACTGCTTCTGCACAAAAAGAATATGGGCAGACGTAAGTTTCACAATTTTCCGAATTTATCAGTATACTGCAGTAACGACGACTTGTTTGCCTACTGCCAACATTTGGAAAACCTCCACATTGACTTCACCGAACGATACCAGGACATTTTAAACTTGGAAATACCAGACTGGGTGTTGGATCCGTTTTCAAATGTCAACACAGCAGTGTCACCTCAGCTGGAAGAAGAACTTATAGAATTGACAACAAACGAAGAAATAAAAATCAAGTTCAAAAATGGATATCAAGAATTTTGGCTACAAAAACCGATCCCGCAATTGTACCCTGGATTGTGGTCAATTGTTCAACGTTTTTTGATAGCATTACCATCGTCATATTTGTGTGAACGTGGATTTAGTGCTGTGGCAACGCTGCTTACTAAAAAGAGAAATCGTTTGCGTGTTACCGAACGTGGCGACTTGCGGCGGTTTTTGAGTAAATTGGAACCTGATATCAACAAACTTATGGAACAGCATCAGATTCAACCTTCACATTAGTTTTTATATAAGAATTGATTATGTTTGTTTTATTTTCAATAAAAGATACTCTGTCCGAATACTATAAATTTGCGTTTCAATAATCAGTTATAAGTCCTTAGCGGTTTTTAAGTATGTTTAAAAAGGGGGGCGTTAAAAAAGAATTTATTCTTAAAGTGGGCCTAGAGCTTTGCGCTCATCCGTCCATACTTGTTTTTTTTATTTGTAAAGGTATTCGCATAAAACCAGCGTCTTAGCTTCTCGTTGCGACATAATTGCTGAGCGAAGGCATAATTGTCACTTACTTGCAATTTAATTTAGGTTAGTTTTAATCCTTTGTTCATGTCTTTTATTTTATTGTATTTTCTGTTATTTTTTTACTGCATTTAGTGCTAAATAAACTTATTTTATTCTTATTCTTTATTCTAAACGCAGTCGTCGAACAAAACGTGCGAAGCCAGATCTAAAATAAAAATAAAAAAGAAAATCATATTTTAGCTTTTCGGGCGGCTTGGGTTTAATCTGTGTTGGGTTGTGTTTTTTTGCTTTTCTTGGGTTGTGTTGTCTTGGCACGTAAAGCCAAACCAAGAAAAAAGTTCTCTTGGCTGCTTTTATCAGATAGTCTGTGCTTGGCTGCATAAGTCAAGAAAGAGAGGTTATGTTTTCACTTGTATCCTTCTCAGCTGCCTTATTTTCATGTTTTGTTTTGATCCGAAATATGAATGCAAACATGATACAGTCGTAACATATTATTGTATTATACACATTTTTATTACCAATTGTATTTTAAAGTAAGGAATGTGATAACTTGTGCCATTATGAAGACTTTTGAGGAGCTTTATGATGAAGTCGAGGGTATGGATGTAGCGGAACCGGCGTGTATGGATAAGGTGCTTGCCTATATGGAAGAACTGCACGAGGAAACTCAAGAATACATGCAGGTATATTTTTTTGGTATAAATTCACCGTAGTGGAAGTAAAGAAGAGCATATTATGAGGTGTACTACTTAAACGAAGGTTATGCGTTTCGCCGCTGAAGTGTAGAGGTAGAGTACCGTGGGGTTTTAGACTGTAAGAGTCTGACTCCCCTTTGGCCCCCTGTACTGCGGTGTATCCATTGGGATCTACCTATGAAAATAAAATAATAATCGGCTCAACTTTAAATTAGTCACCAACAATTTTCGATTTGAAATGTTTACCATTCAAAAGATAATATTTTCTACACATATTTACTAAATATCTGATCTGGGAACCTTGTAGCTTTTTGTAATCAATAAATTGAAAATCATAAAAATATGCTTCGATTATTGACGTTTTTTGGCTGACATTTCATATGTATTTTATGCGTATCTTGTTTTGTTCCGTGTTGTGTGAACGCATTGTTGTGTTTTGTTATGCAGTATTTACATACTTTTACAGTATTATATAACCAAAAAGTATACATTACTAGGGAAAAAATAAAATTAGTCACAGACAATTTTTTTTACATACTTAATTATTATCAAATTACTGTTGGAAACAAAATGCAATTCTGTGACGGTGGCCATTTTGTGACACTGACAGCCAACTGTTATGCCAAAGTCAATACCAGTGTTGCAGCCCAAACAAAAGGACAACCTACAACTTGACTACTGTAGCAAAATCTGCAGCAATTGGGTATGTAACAATTTTTTAATTGTTTAAAAAATACCTTTTACTATTTCAAGCAACTAATTTGAATATTTTGCGAGCCAGTAGTTATTTTTAATAAATTTTAAACATTGCGAACTCATGACATTGACGTGACAAATTTTTCCCTGATTCGTGGTAAATAAATAATGAGGAGAAAATTACTGATTTACTGCACTTACGGCTGAAATAGACCTCGCCATTCATCATGTAGCATCTCACAAGAATGTGAGAAGTAGACTTATAATGTGCGTATTATTAAAAATAACTTTGTGGAAAAATATTTCTCATCTGGAGGAATTTAAAATCTGCTATCTGGAAACACCATTAATACCATACAGTAGAATCACCTAGCTAAAAATCTCACGTATGATACCGATCGCGTCATTTGATTGGTTGATGGATAGATTATCAACCAATCACGTAAAAGGATGTTTTACGACCGAATAGGTTTCAATTGTGAGATGTCAATTTGATTAAGTCAAGAGTCCAATAAGAAACTTAATGTACTCTTTGCAGACGGTGGCTTTCTGGGGTCATTCATTTGACCCCAGATTGCCAAAGTATTAAATTGAAAATATCCTAGATCCTTTGCCTTTAAAATGTTAAATATTTAAATAAGATAAGTATAAAATACAAATGCCTAGAAATGATTTTCAATTTAGGAAATGTTTAATTTTTTTTCCATATCCAATTCTGTATGCTCTTATTTCCCTAGGTCGCAAAAGCCAAAAATCTTAAAATATACGTCTGAAAAGGGAATCCCTTGTGGTTGGTTTCATTACTAGGGTCAAATTAAGCTTAACAGTTGCAACAAACTTGGTAAAACCAAAAAGAATAATGTTGATAGTATCAGAAATAACGGATAAATTAGGCAAGCTAAGGATAGGTATGGGACAAAAAAAACAAACGTCCTAAATCAAAAACCATTTTGAGGTATTTGTATTTTATACCTTAATTAAATTTTTAAAGGCAGATCTAGGACATTTTTCATAAATACGTTGGCAATCTGGGGTCAAATGAATGACCCCAGTTTGCCAACGTCCGCAAAGAGTATGTTAATTTTATTGGACTCTTGACAGTAATCAAATTGACATCTCACAATTGAACATCACAATTACAGGCCAATATCGGTACTATCAGCTATCTCTAAAATACTAGAAAAATTAATAAATTCTCGTCTTCTTAACTATCTTGATACTTTCAATCTACTTTCTCAGCGTCAATACGGTTTTCGTCATGGTCTAAGTACGGAAGATGCAATTTCGGATCTCACTAAACATATTACAAAACACATTGAAGAAAAAAAGAAAACGCTTTGTGTTTTTCTGGACCTAAAAAAAGCCTTTGATGCTGTCTCTGTTCCCCTTCTGCTACACAAGGTGGAAAAAATGGGAATCAGGGGATCATTTTTAAAACTTATAACTAGCTATCTCTCTGACCGCTCACAACTTGTAAAACTTGATACTAATGTCTACAGCGATAGTACTTCTGCAAATAATTATGGAGTGCCACGCCCACAAGGCAGCGTTCTCGGACCAACCTTATTTTTAATGTATATAAATGACCTCACAAACCTTAAATTGAGAAATGGCAGGATTATATCTTATGCCGATGATACGTTGCCGTTACTCTTTGAGAATACTAGTTGGCAGACAGTTTTCGGAACAGCAGAAATGGGATTACATAAAGTAATAAACTGGCTAAATACAAACTTGCTCACCTTAAATATGAATAAAACAAACTACATACCATTTGCCATTAAAGACTCGACACAACCTCAAAGTAAATTCACCATAACTGCACATACTTGCACTTTAGGAACCAACTATTGTAGTTGTAACTGTCATATTATTGAAAGAGTCCATACTACTAAATATCTAGGAGTTACTTTAGATAAAAACTTGTCATGGTACCCGCATCTGTATTTAGCTACAAATCGAGCCAGGAAATTAATTTGGTTATTCAGACACTTACGAAACATTGCTGATAAAAAACTAATAACTTATATCTATGCTGCCCTTGTTCAGTCTACTTTATTATATTGCATAATAATCTGGGGAGTTACCTATAAGACACGTTTTTTAAGTATTGAACGCGCTCAAAGAGGAATCCTAAAGATCATGTTAAAAAAGAAAAAAATATTTAGCACCTCTAAACTATACTGTGAAGCAAACGTTTTAACCGTGAGGCAATTATACATAATGCAATGTATACTTAAGGTTCATAAGCAAAATCCTATAGATCCAGTTATACTTAAAAAGAGAAATCCCTATTCTGTAATAAAACAAACATCTAACAGAACAATGTTTGCAAGACAACAATATTCTTCACAATCAATCGCCATCTACAATAAAGCAAACAGATTAAAAAAAAATACACCATGACCCTCAAACAGTGCAAAACAACTATTACAAATTGGCTAAAAGAGCTTAATTATGACCAAAATGAGCAACTTCTAGTGTAATAATATTAAAAAAAAAAAACTACATGTAAAATAGGACCAAACAGACAACATAAATTATAAAAATAGGCGATAATTAGGCATCATACATAATATACGCGCACATAACACACACATACACTTACACAAACACACACACACACACACACACACACACGTAAACACACACACACAATCACTAACTAGGCTATACAATTTAAAAATATTCATATGTTAAGATTAATACTTACCTTTGTTGTTTATATTAATATGAATCGAACGAAGGAGCGGGCTTCGACTCCGTACTGACTGATGCGTCGTCAGACGTGTGGACAGACATCGGGCATTACGCTGGAAACCCTTTGATGTGGGCCGAAAAACCGACAACAAACGGATTGGCGGCAGACGCGTCTGCCGACGTTAGATACCTACCACAGACGCACAATTCTACCCGTCTACACGTTTGCGGACGCATCCGCAGATGACATCGGCAGACGCATCTGTCAGCCGATCATTAGAAACACGGCAATTTGCCCTACCAAACACGGCAGTCAAAAATGATGATGGTTTTAATATCCACTCACGTGCTTGGCGCGGCGGGTGGGATCACCGTTTTGCGCTTGCGCCCCGCATGAAATTTGACACCACTCCGGACCACTCGCCGCTTGAGATGTAAACGCGATTTATGAGTCACACGTGTGGCTTTAGGCTAAACAAATGACTGTTTCTAACTGAGGAATAGATGCTCTATTTGATTTTAAATACAATATGCTTAGCATCATCATCATCATCCGTGCGGTCTATCCCGGTTGTGAACCCACACTGGTGTGTGGGGTCCCAGGGTCCGCCTTTCTTATTTTCTTGGCCCACTTCGCGCGGTCTTGTGCATCCTCAGTGGTGAGTCTGTTGGCACGCATGTCACCCTTAACGACGTCGAGCCACCGCTTCTTGGGTCGACCTCTTCTACCGGTACCTGGCGGGGGCGGCATAGCCAGACATTTGTTGCCCACGTAGTTTGCCGATCTCCGTGAGACATGACCATACCAACGAAGGCGGCACTCCTGCAGCTTGTCTGCGATGTCACGAACACGAAGGCTGCTGCGGATGTGGGTGTTACGCACACGATCTTTGCGTGAGACTCCACACATCCACCGCAGCATCTTCATTTCCGTGACGCGCAGCTCCTGCTTGTGTCGCTCTAGTAACGGCCATGTTTCACTGCCATATAAAAGGACAGGCCTAATGATGGTTTTATAGACCTGCCCTTTCAGCTTGATCGGCTTTTGGGGTCACAAATGACACCAGCCACCTCACGCCATTTAGCCCAAGCCGCGGAAATTCGGGCTCTGACGTCGCGGTCGATGTCCCCGGACGCGCTTAAATCAGATCCCAGGTATTTAACACGGTCCGTGCGCTCGACCACGTTAACGCCTATGCGGACGGACTGGGTATCTGTGGTGTTGCAGGCCATGTACTCCGTCTTCGCCACATTAGGTTCCAGAGTGCCTAGTGCGAGTTGCATAAAGACATGCGAATTACTTCACCATCGCGTTTTGCGAGAAGAAAAACGTGAATTTGTATGGCATCGAGCCAGCGCCACCTAGCGGTCACATCGGGTAACAAAATGCGTGAGTATGAGTTTTTTCCTATTCACTAGTGACCATCGAGTATCGACTCCCAGTCGAAAGCGAGCAGGGTGAACGCCTGTAATTGGTTGTTTCGAGTGTTTGGCTGAGTACGAGTTACAATTTTGACAGCTTTTACTTCGAAGAGTGAACAAATAAACGCAATCCAATGCGAATGCTACTCACTTCAAACTTTACAGTGAAAGCGGATCGAAAACTTATTTATTTTCGATAAAAGTGCTGTGAAATTGTTTTAAACGGTGTCGTGGCGGTTTTTTCTCGTATAGATAATGTTTTTAGGGGTAAAAGCACACGATGAGCGCCAAACAATGCCCAAGTCAAAGAAACATGCTTCGGGCTACATTCAGTTTATTGTTTGGTCTTACAAAGCAGCAGACTATTGATAAATATTGCTCAACTAAGAAATGTTCAAGCTCTTGTGCAATGGGCTAACTAAGGCAGTGTATTTAAGGTCCTCCCAAGGAGATTCCTTAAAATCAAGGTATGTAAAACAAATGTTAAAGTTCTTGATATTATTATGCGCTTTTTGTTCATAAACATGACTTTGTTTGCTCATTGCTCTATTCTTTATTGCCATAGGATCATTATTAAAGGCCCACAGGAATTGTCAACCATTTATCTCAAAAAAACTATATTTAGAGGTTAGTTGGCATTGTGGTTATCTGGGCTCATAAGCACAAGAATATAACTAATATTAAAAAGTCCTGGTATTCCAGGTGCAAGTAAGGCACTTGGGCAGCGATAAGATCAAAATTAATTAAAATTATAACCCATACCTACACTTACTGAAGAAGTTTAAGTAATATACCTACTAATCCTTTCAATTACTATTCTACTTAGGTTTTTTAGAAAGTATACCTGGAGAGGTAGGCTGTGTTGATGGAAGGAAGCCTCTATAAAACCACCAAAATCATCACATCACATCTTGACTACAGCCGGAACCCAAACACTTATTGTGCTTATTTTCATGTGGTAAATATGAGTGCATAAACTTAATATTACATTATGTTTAATGGAGATGGCATAAGAAACCAAAAATTATGTTTGCTGGTTTACATTATGATGATAGAATTCCAAGTATGATGGAGCGAACCATGATTCTTAATATGAGAAAATTGTAGTTTACATAGTGATTCATTGCATCTTAATGAAGAAATGGTCTGGCATTTCGGTAAAGTTAAAATTACAAAATTATCCTCATTATTTTCAATTTAGTATGTTCGCGTTATCGCTGTTAAAAAGTAAGTTCTGTCGAAACATAGAATAAAGGAGATTTATTTTCAGGAAAGCATCTGAAATTGCACTTACTGTGGAAGGAGAACCATCCATGTGGATACCATCTATTTATTAGAAGATGAATATTAAGAAGCCAATTAGTAAGAAGAAAGCCAAGCAGTAAATGTGATGTGAAATGTTATGAAATTGAAGCGATAACAAAAATTATTAAGTTTGTTTGTTAAAAATTTACATAATTTCATAGATATTAAAACATTGTAGTGATGTGTTTGTTTTATTAACCTAACTATGAACCAATGGAATTTAAAGCATTCAGTTAATTTCTATCAATTTCATTCTGGGAGATTTATTTATTTAAAGATGAATTAATTCGGTCAAGTTTAGAAATCAGGCTGGAATTGAACCAAAATCTTCACACTAACTGGGTGACTGACTGGTACAATTAAGCTGCCAAGATCCAAAAAGATCAGTTAAATACTAGAGTATTTTAACTTTTAAATGACAATTTTGAAGTATTAAATACAATCTGTAAAATACTTACTAAATATTATTAGTGTTTACAATGCTTGAGTGTATAAGGTATACAAAATAAAGACTGGTAGGATAAACGTTTTTCATAAGTAAGTATATTTTCCTAATAAAATTATGCTTACAAGCTTAAACTAATTACATAGGTAAGTAATCCAAAAATCATAACTTCAAACTTTTCCCCTTTATTCATTAAAACTAACATTAACAATGTCTACAATACTTTATTGAAAGCTTTGTAGTAAGAGTAAGACAGACAGATTTAAGTATTTGTTTTTCATGATTAATGCGGTATATTTTTTCAGTACCTAGGTACCTTTTAACCAAATAATATCATACATCCAGCAGCCTTTTGCTATTTTCTCTGGGTCTACACTTCCAGTTGCCTTAACCTGTTTGTTTCTGTTCCTAGGTCCATGGGTACAGATTGATAGGTTAAGGTGCTATTAAGTCAAGTTCTCGACTCATCAGTAGAGTGGAGAAATTGCTCTGCTTGTGCATGTCTACAAAGTGATCCTTGAACTTTAAAAATCTTTTTGTTCATCGTAACAACCTAAATACTTGTTGCTGTCTAAAATTTGAAACAAACAAACATGATAAAACCATAATAATAAGGTAAGGTAGTCGACTGCTGTCACTTTATCTAATAATAAGAAATGATTTTTAAAAAGGTCGGCTTACATGTATACCCCAGCAAATCAAGCTTTAAATGTAGGCATCTATCCCTGTCATAATAAGACCCAATGGCTTTGTAAAGGATGACCGTGTGTGTGACCAACTTAAGAAAAATACGGCTCGCTGCTCACGGTGAGCGAACGCGGAACGAGTAACGTGACTGTTGGTAACTCATACTCGCTAGTATTCGATACTCACCGGGAATTTCGAACGCTCGCAAAACGCGATGGTAAAGTTATTCGCATCTCTTACTGAAACTCGCACTTAGCACTCTGACCGCCGTTTTCAAGTGAATTTTTCCACTTATTCACCCGTTTTACCAGCCGTCCCCTGTCCGAATCTGCTAGCGCTATATCATCAGCATACATAAGCAACCAGGGTGGTTGCTCATGGTGGTCTAGGATGCTGTTTGTCAGAACGTCTAATATTACGCTGAACAGAAACGGACTAAGCACGGAGCCTTGGTGTACTCCAACGGTAATAAGGAAAGGAAGCGTGTCACCAACCGCAGTCCTAACTATGGAACTGGAATCGTGGTACATGTCCCGGATAATGTCAATAAAGACTTCGGGAACGGCCCTGGACCGCAGCGCCCAGCCGATCATCTCACGAGGGACACAGTCGAAGGCCTTCTGCATGTCTAAGAAAAGTAGATGCAGAGGTGTATTCTTCAGTCTGTATCCCTCCATGAGCGTTCTCAAGGCAAATATGGGGTCCATGGTCCCGCAACCTGGTCGAAACCCATACTGACACCCCGAGATTGTACACTCCTGTCGGATCCGAGAGTCTACAATGCGCTCGAGGAGCTTCATGGTGTGGGACATCACTTTTATGCCGCGATAATTGCTGCACTACTGCACCGAGCCCTTGCCTTTGAAGACTGGCGTGATAATGCTCAGTCTCCATTGGTCAGGTATCTTCCCGGTGAGGAGAATGCGGTTAAAAAGGTGGGTAAGTATGCCCATTCCACGAGAACCCATCGATTTCCACGCTTCGATAGGGACTCCATCGGGTCCGACAGCTATCCGGTTCTTCATGCGGCGAAGAGCCGACTGGACTTCATCAGGCGTTACCGGGGGCACTAGTCCCTGATTTGGAGGGAGTTCAGGTGGCTGCACCTCTTTGTGCTGCTTATTGAGCAGCTCGTGGAAGTAAGAGCGCCATCTCTCCTTCACCGCGCGGTCCTCGCATAGCAGGTTACCAAGAGTGTCATTTACACAGCGGCACATGGAAATATCCTGGGCCGCTTTGACTCTCGAACGTGCCAACTTGTAAACGAGCTTCTGCCCCTCAGACGACTCCAACTTATCGTACAAAAGACGTAAGTGGTCACGTCTGGCCCTGGCTACAGCTCGTTTAGACTTATACTTAGTAATAATTTACAAAAAATATCAAACTTCATTAGTGTGAAAAATACCCGACTCAATGAACGAATTTTTTTTTATTGTAGAATACAGCACGATGACATATGTTTTTTATATTTGAATCCATCATAATATTAGTTTTCCTTTTAATTAAGATAATTTTAAACATGTTTGACTTGAAAAAAAAACCATAAAAAAATTTCAAAGTTTGCAAATAAATTTCGCGATGTCAGCGGAAATAAATGAATAAATTAAATATGTGTCTAAAAATAAATGTTCGAAAATATAACAAAAATTTGTTCAGCTACAGAAAGATACGTTTCCTATCTCTAATATTTGGTAAGAAACATGGTATTAATAATCAGGCATCACCAAGTAAATAAATAAAATAAAAAAAGTCACATTATCAGCAAAAAAAAATAATGAATTACCAATTTGTCTACATTTCAGACAAATACTTGGTGATCTTATGAAAATCTGTTTGCCAACTTTAGATTATTTTGATATACAACACCTTTACTAATGCATAATTCTAGCATTTTTAAGGAATTTATGAACACATATTACAATATCATCAAGTTTTCACCAAGCATATTCTGTCACTGTCATTTAAAAATTCTTTGATTTATTTTAACGAACGCATGACTTTGTCATGCATTTGTCCATAGTCTATGTAATTTTTTTTTAAAAGGAAAGAAACGGCCCAGTGATTCAGTTATTTGAGCTTGTTGAATATGCGAAGCGACCCACTTGCCGCCGTGCAACCGTGGTTGCATAAAAGCACATTGGACGTCTGTATTCATGCAACCGTGGTTGCATAAAGCACTTTATTGGATAAGAAACTTCCGGTTTAACGTCAAAGTGAAGTGTGTTTGCGTCTCCAAATAATTTTGTATTTCCGCAACAAAACTGGTGCATTAGTGTTAAAACTGTGCAAGAAAGGACGAAGGACTGATTGCAGGCGCCCCTTTATACTCAATAATCTCTTCAGAGAAAGTGCAACACGAACGAAAAAGTGCAAAAAACTGTGCCAAAATAAAAATATAGCAACAGCTATACATAGGAATAACATGGGCGTGATGAGCATTGGGCGTTACCGATGAGCAGAAGTACCGTCGGGTGAATTGGTGCCTGTTCATGATAGATAAATTAGACGGTGGCAGATAAAAAACGTTTATGATGTACTGACTGCTGATGAAACATGGCTATATAACTATGATCCCGAAACAAAGCGACAGTCGACTGTATGGTGTTTTGAAGATGAACCAACTCCAGCGAATGTCGGCGTGCACGAAGCACACAGAAACAGATAGTCGCCTGCGCCTCGTTTTTCTGCAAAAAGGGGTCATATTGCTACTGTAGTGCTAGAGGATCAAAGAACGGTGAACTCTGAATGGGATGTGACAGTTTGTGCTCCAACAGTTATATCAGCTTGGTGTGACAAGCGACCGAAGTCAGGAATCAGGAACCTTCTCCGTCTGCCAGAAAATTTGACTTTTTCAACTCAAAAATGTGTCAATCCCTCCTCACCCACCATATTCTCCTGACCTAGCTCTTTTGATTTTTACCTGTTTCCAAAAATTTAAGAAAAACTAAAGGGGAAGAGGTTTAAAAGCAAAGAAGATGAACTGGCTGCCTAAAATTTCAAGTTAGAAAAGGTGTCAAAAGAAGAGTGGTCACAGGTATATTCCAATTGGTTTAAACGTATGGAAAAGTGTATAGGAGCTCAGGGTGAATACTTCGAAAATATCGATTCTTAGTTTGTAATGAAGAATACATTTTATAATTTTTGAGTATCTAATTCTTTTGGCATGCCCCTCGTATCAACATCAGGAAAGAGCTAAAAGTCAGACAAAATAAAAAACAGACAGAAGAAATAAAAAAAGAAAGATTCGATATGACAAGCTGGTGGTGAAGGACAATATTCAAGGAAGTAGTTACAAAAACGAGAAGAGGAAACGAACGCCAACTGATTCGCATACAGAAAGGAATCACGCGGGAAATAAAGATAACAAAGCTCTCTCAAAAATCAATAAAACGAACCCACTTGGGCTTATGAGCCGACACAGGGCCAACCCGACTTCAGGAGCAAACAATCAATTACAACCAATGCATATTAGAAACCGGAAGCTATTAAACGACAACAACCCAAAAGCAACACCACACTCTCCCAAGCCGGATAGCGGTCCCCGTGGGAGAAAATGACCGCAATCCTCCAACCAAAAATGGACAAAAGTAAGAGGAAGAAGGAAGAATCAGAAATGTTAAAATATGCATGAAAACATAAGTTTGTAAATAACTTACTCCAAAAATATCTTGCAGTGCCCTAGCAGGGTTCATGTGTATGTACTATATTTTTATTTAAGACCTGTAACTTACCACATGAAGCATCGAATAAATGAATTATGAATTATGAAACAAAAATTCAACAGAAATATAGACCACGAAAAACAACAATCCAATCAATAAAAACATAAACAATAACAGAGACAATTTACTCAACAATAAAAAACCAAAGAACAAGGCTTACTACATAGTATGCACTTACGAAGGGTGATCCAAAAGTAATGATAATCAGTTATTTCTAGTGCACACAAAAATACAAAATAAATATCAGTCACTTGCTCAGTTACCCACTAGTTCAGGAAAAAAAAAAATATAAATAGGCCACGATTCCCGGGAGCTACATTCGATCGGGCTTCGTACTCACTCTGGCTCGGACTTCACCTACGCACTCGGCAAAGCGGACTCCCGTGGGAACTGTTGTTCTTTCCTGGCCTCCCACCTGCGGGTCTCACCGGGAAAGGCAACGGTGAAAGCGGCGGAATCTGCTACGCCAAAAGTCGCCAGAGTACGACCCCACACCTGAAGCCATTTCTAACAAACTCGTTAGAACCACACAACTAGCCTTAGTAGCGATCAGCGGCCACCACATCACTGCTCTAACAGTGTTGGTCGTCTGTCCCGCTCTAACGCGAAGAAAGCCCACCATCTACCCACAGAAAAAAATGTTTTTTCTGTGCGGCGTCCTGCTCTTGGAACCTCTCGCTCTAACGAGGTTCCACTACCCGCCGAAACATTTGTTTTTATCTGGCAACAGATAAACACAAGTGTTTCGGTACAAAGGGGACGGCCGGCGCTTCTCAGGAAATGCGTTAACCGCATAGCCAGGGAATAGGCAGGCGGCCCTCTGGTAGTCGGCAGAAATGCCGAGAGTACCGCCCGCACAACCAGGAGCCAGGAAGCCTACCCGGCCGAAGCTCATCAGCCGGAAGGTGCCGCTCACCGAAAGAGGGCGGCAAATAGCACAGGCCCTCTTCCCAGAAAACTTCGGAGCAATCAAGGATGGAGCGGGAGAAACTTTCTTCCCGCAGCTGGACCCATGCTTGGTCACAGCAACCCCAAGTCGGGAACTGGTGACGACGCCGACGATGACCCCAAGTCGACGCCCGAATCGCGACGACTTTTCGTGGACGAGAGCCCACCCGACGCGAACACAAGCGCGCCCGCCGTGCTCGCCGCGACCGCTAGCGCGCCTACCGCGCGATTGCCTCCCGCCGCTCGCTTCACGCCCGCCGCGCGCTCCACGCCAGCCGTACGGCCTGCGACCGCCGCGCCCGCCGCGCGCTCCTCGCCCGCTACTCGGCCCGCGCCCGCTGCGCCTGCCACGCGCAGCTCGCCAGCCGCAAGGCGCGCGCCCGCCGCGCCCACGCTTACTGCCGCGCCCGCGCTTACCGCCGCGCCCGCACTTACCGTCGCGCCCGCGAAAACCGCCGCGCCGCCCCCGGTTGCAGCTCGAGCTCCCGCGCGCGAGCTCGCTGCACCCGCGCGACCCCCGCACACGCGGGCCAATGCCGAAACCGCCGCCGACCGCCGTACCGGTCTCGTTCGCCGTCGTCACGGCGAAACGGCAACAGGCTGCCCTGTCGCCGCCTAGTGACCAGCCGCAGCACTCTCTGCCGCGACTGGACCTTTCGCCGATGGACACGGCTGGACTGGCACGAAGGACGCCTCCGCCATCATCATCATCACCTGCAACTACCGCCCCACCAGCGGGGCCGAAACAAAAATACCCGCCACTCATAGTGGAGGTATTGCCAGACTGGGCCCGGCACTTTAAGGTGCTGAGAGCCAAGCTGGGACACCCACCGAACGCCCGACCGTTTGGGAAAGGTATCCGTTTCCTCCCCGCATGCGAGGAGGAATACCGCGAGGTCCAACGGTACCTTTCCAAACTGGAGCGAGAGCAGAAAATATCTTGGTTCTGCTACCCGCTCCCAGTGGAACGCAGCCTAAAGGTAGCTGTCAGAGGCCTACCTACAAACACCGAGCCCGAAGACATCAAGGAAGCCCTGATTAACAAGGGCTACGAGGCCGAATATGTGCGGCAAGTGAAGGCGAGGAGCGGCCGACCCGGCTGCATATACTTCGCCCAACTGCGCCGCACAGCGAACATCGCCGACATATACAACACCTCCGAGCTGGTGGACATGCCGGGTGTCGTTGTCGAAGCCTGGAGGGGCAAGAAGGGACCGGCGCAGTGTCACCGCTGCCAGTGCTTTAGACACTCCTCCCACCAGTGCCACCGAGCGCAGGCCTGCGTGCGTTGTGGCGAAGAACACGCCGCTCGCGACTGCCCGCGCCCCCGAGAAGAGCCGCCCACCTGCGCGAACTGAGGAGGGCCACATCCTGCCAACAGTACCGGCTGTCCTGTTTTCCGAAAGGAATGCAGGAACAGGACGGCCGGTACAGTCGCGCGCACAGCGCCGGACAGGCGCGGAAACCGAATCAGCCAAGAAGCCGACGCCCCTAGCGGCCTAATGGCCGCCGCGAACGACGCGGCCGGACCCGGCAAGGCCGGGAAACGCCACAAGAGGCGCAGGATGCGCCAACGGTGGAAGCCCGTCGCCAATAACAAGACTGAAGCCGCACCCTCGCCAACTACTAAGCCGACACCTGCGACCGCACCGGCACCGGCAGTCGCCCACGCACCTGCTAAAGGCGCAAAGGCAGCGCCGGATGCGGCGGACTTGCAGACGGACAAGCAAAAGGCCATCGAGGGGTGCATTAAGACGCTCCAGGCCGTATTGGAAGCGGTACAGGCCGGAGCCAACCCAATTCCGGTGATTCTCAGGGGGCTAGCAGACCTCTACTCTGATTGCTAGCTCCCTCAGACAACAGCACGCACACCGGAAACAAAATAAGAACCGCAACAGCTGCATCCGCCTGTAAAGGCGTTGACGCGCTACTGACGCCTGGCCCCGACGGAAGCTGACCACGTCCGCTATGCCTCGTCGCATAGTCGAGACTGTGGTCACCTTAGGGAGTGAAGGCGCTTCCAAGTGGCAGTGGAAGCGGCCTTGCCCACTAAGCGGCCACGCCTACACCCGGCGCAGCGCTGGCTCGCAAGCAGAAGCCTCGCCAGCGCTGCAATTCATCGCCGCAAGCTCGCAGGCCCCAGCCTCGCTAGCGGCCACCCCGAGGACCCAGCCGTCTTTACTGCTGGCGAAAGATACCACCGCAGGGGGCCATTGCCCCGATCGGTTTCCCCGACGCCACTCTAGGCGCCGAGAAGAAATCTGTTGTTGAGCTACATTCATTTGAATACGAACTGTCAAGGAGTGAACATCAAAATGGAAAAACACGAAATCAGAGCTGTCATTAAATACCTCTGCTTGAAAAAAATGTCTACCAAAGACATACACAGTGACTTGATGGAAACATTAGGGGACTCTTCTCCTCCATATTCCACAGTTGCACGCTGGGCTAAGGATTTAAAGCTGGGAAGAACATCGACGGAAGACGAACACCGCGAAGGACGCCCATCGACGTCCCTCACTGAAGAAAATGTGAAAAAAGTTGAAGAAGTTGTATTGGAAGATCGAAGAGTGACTATCAGGCATGTAGCTGAGGTCACAGGGATCTCATATGGCATCACGACCTGTCAAGAGCAAGTCTCGAAAAGTTCCAGGCAGACAAGGATAATTTTTTGTCACGTTTTGTGACCATGGACGAGACCTGGATCCACCATTTTGATCCTGAAACAAAACAACAATCGATGACATGGAAACGATCCGATGAACCGACGCCGAAGAAATTCAAAGTGTCAAGCTCAGCAGGGAAGGTTATGGCGTCTGTTTTTTGGGATGCTGAAGGAATAATCATGGTGGACTACTTGGAAAAGGGGGCCACTATTACAGGCTCCTACTATGCAGAACAAATAAGAAGATTGCGGGAGGCTATTAAGGAGAAAAGGCGAGGCAAACTGCGGGCTGGAGTGCTGTTCCATCAAGACAACGCACCGGTTCACAAAGCTGCAATTGCCATGGCTGCCATTCAGGAAGCGGGCTTTGAGCTGGTGGAACACCCCCCCTATTCACCAGATCTAGCCCCCAGTGACTTCTATCTCTTTTCACGATGATAGCGACGTGATGGCCGCGGTTGAGGACTTTTTTGAGAGCCAAGATAAAGATTTTTTTTCTAAGGGAATTTTAGGTTTAGAAAAGAGATGGACTAAATGTATAAACTTGCTAGGAGACAATGTTGATAAATAAATTTATTTTTTTATTATATTCATTGTGTTTATTATTGATTATCATTACTTTTGGATCACCCCTCGTATAATATAAGATCCCTATCAACAAAAGAAAGAATTTTAGAACTGAACAATGCAACAGACAAAATAAAGTGGGACATTAGGACTTGCAGAAGTCAAATAGAAGTGTAGGAAGACAAAAGGAAAGATGGGTTGATGACATAATATATACAGCAGGAAAAATATAATGTCAACTGCATGCGCGCCTACTACGGGGCTACAGAGGGAGGAACAACCTGTTTGCGTATCGTGACCGGATGCTGCCTCTGATTTAGGGTCTTGACCCAACCGTGGCTGTTTCCGCCCAACGACTTTAGGATCAAGTGCGGGCGATTCAGCGTCTACAGATGTTGGATCAGCCTACGCTTGATCGGCTTTGACTGGAGGTGCTTTCGTTTCGCAGCGTCCGACACGCTGCTGTATCCGAGCCCGGTTACCGACTCTGTACCGGTAGCGCCCCGGATGGATCCAGATATTGATGGAGAGGCCAGTGCGAACGTTAGCGTAAGTACTCAGGTCAAAGAGCAAATTGAGGAGGGCTTTGGAGGACACTATTTCGAAATATCGCTCCATTCTCCACACTAGTCTCTAGGCCGCGGTTACCGCGTTTGCCCATTAGAATAGACGCAACCTAGCGTTAATGGCCCTGGACGCTTTACCGTTTATACAGACTAGTGAAGACTAAGTTGATACCCACTTGATTCTGAACTGCGGGGCCATTGCAGCATAGTGTGTTGCTCGTGTCTAGTTCCCGGACTCTGACCGTGCAGCGCGACCTGCGCGACCTGTCGCAAATGTACCTGCATGGCAAATGCGAATCGAGCGGCGGATCAACACGTTTAGGACCCTCATTGCAAAGCTGGTCTGCTTCAGCAGTGGAAACAATCGTCCTCGGGTCATGCGTTACGTGAACCAAGCCTTTGCTGGGACGGGTATTAGACCGGAACAGTATAATAATATGGCTCGTGTCACGGAACGCATTGACTTTCTGAAGCAGAAGGTCTATGCGTGGACAAACCTTATCCGTCGCTGCAGAAAACGTGTGAAGAGATATTTTCAGAATCGCCTCTTACAAAGTGACCAAAGGAAGGTGTACCGAAACTGTTAAGAGACTAAACAACGTGTGAGCGTCACCAGATGCAAGTGTCATGATTGACTTCTGGCGCAGCATCTGGTCGATGCCTGTCGAGTACACGGAGGGTGACTGGATGCTCATAGTCGAGCATGAATACGAATCCATCGAAACCATGGAGTCAGCAACTATTGATTTCGAAGACGTTAGTTGTGCAATTACATAGTTACACTTCACATTGGGATTATAACTTCATTGCTTGCTTTCGGTTCTGATAAAATATTTATTTTATTTTATTATTTAAACGTACCTACCCGCAATTGTCCGTGCGCCCACTCGCTGGGCCCGCTGAAAATCAGCGTCTGGGCCCATCAGGCACAGGCACTAGCTGAGCGCGGTCCAATTTACTTTTATGGACATCGTGACACCGCTGCCTGTTGATATTTTTAATCACGTCTTTTTTTTTCAGTTCTTGTTTTTTTTAGTTACTTTATAATTGTTGCTCTGTGATGTTTTGTAATGCGATGTCCATGAAATTTACCTACCCGCAATTGTCCGTGCGCCCACTCGCTGGGCCCGCTGAAAATCAGCGTCTGGGCCCATCAGGCACAGGCACTAGCTGAGCGCGGCCCAATTTACTTTTATGGACATCGTGACACCGCTGCCTGTTGATATTTTTAATCACGTCTTTTTTTTTTTAGTTCTTGTTTTTTTTTGTTACTTTATAATTGTTGCTCTGTGATGTTTTGTAATGCGATGTCCATGAAATTAATAAACGTTTTTTCTTTCTTTCTTTCTTTCTTTCAATTCAGACCCCTCAGAACTGGGAAAGTCCTGGCCCGGATGGAGTACACAACTTCTTAACCCCTTGAGTGTCAGCCGAACACACGGGTGTTCGTAAGAAAACCCTAAGAAAAAAATGGCAAACAATGAGTCACAATGCAAAAACCTGAACAATAGAAACACGGGACGGGTGGTGGTTTTGATGCTCGCATCCATGCTTGGCAATGTTCCAGGAATCCCTCGAGGTTGGTTCTCTCCCTAGTTTCCTGACTACTGGTGTCACTTTTCTTTTACACAAGTCAGGTAGTACCTCGGAAGCAAAAAACTATAGACCTATCACGTGCTTACCACCATCTACAAGCTCCTTACATCCATTCTAGCAAAAAAAAAACTTGCATTTCGTTGCGAACAATGTTTTGGCCCCTGCTCAGAATGGATGTAGGGTTGGGTCCCGAGGTACTAAAGAGATCCCCCTCTTAGACACGACTATTTGCCAACAAGTCCGACGGAACGGATAGCTCTTTCAACTGCCTGGATTGACCATAAGGCCTTCGGTGCCCCATTCATGGCTCAGGAGGATCTTAAGAGCTGTATAAAATTGATACAACTTTAAGATCATTCTTGAGCACATTCATGGGCCGGTGGATCATAGTCTTTCGTCAGCCAGGTGGTGAAGATGGCTTCCCTGATTCGCAGGACTTCATAAGGATAGAGCGAAGTATTTTCCAGGGCGATAGTTTGAGTCCTTTGTGGTTTTGTTTAGCTCTGAATCCTCTTAGTACCTTACTAAAGGATTCAAAGCTAGGCTGTCGGCTTCGCAGAGGGGGTGAGTTCATCGCTCATTTGTTCACCTGAAGCTGTTTGCTCCAAACCAATTCTTGGTAGAATTGTTAAAAATCACTGAGATTTTTAGCAACCATCAAGATGGAGTTCGGTGTCGATAAGTGTGCATGCATGTAAAGATTGGGAGGGTTGTAGATTCACCGAGTTTACAGCTCTCTGAAGTCGAAACCTACAAATATCTCATTATGTCAAAGTCGTTAAGTGTATCGATGGGGGACGTCAAACAATCGGTGTTAGAGCGCTTCTTTGGCCGCCTGAAATAGGTACTTAAGAGTTCTTTACCAGGTGGTAACAAGGAGCGCGCATACTGAGATGGACTCAGACTGAGCTGGGTGCTCTGGATACACGAGTCCGAAAACTGCTCACAACGTATCGCATGCTGTGTAGCAGGCGATGCGTTGTGAGCGTGGGTGTCCACGCTCGTCTGTTATGAGACTGTACATCCCATGGAAGGTGGGGGGTCGTGGCTTCTAAATTGCCAAGGACTTTCACACGACAGACTTTTAAAGACACGATTGGCGTAGTGCGCTGTAGCACGGTTGCTCGCCTCGATTTCCGTAGTGTCCCGGGTTCGATCCCCGGTCGGGTCAATTCAGGAAACGATCTTTTCTGAATTGACTCTGGTCTGGGTGTGCTGGGAGACGCCCCTTGCTTATTTCCTTGTGTGGTACCTCGTAACACAGGGATATTAATCCCTACTCCGAGACCATTACAAGAGGTGTGTTGTCGGGCGCATATTTATTTATTCACAACCGTGAGGTATGCAATCTCAGGAGGTTTTTCCTCAACAACGAGTGTGGGATTCATCGCGACGTTCTGGCAGTTGACAAGGGGCTCACGCAGCTCTCCTTTGCAAACGAAAACGCGTCAACTACCGGTGCTCACCGCCGAGGACCGCAGGAAAATATGGAGGAGCAGGGAGCTGCATGGGAGGTTCTATCGGGCCTTAACAGGGCCCGATGTAGAGCTCTCCGCATCGGTGAACTGGCTACGCTTCAGGGACCTCTTTGGGGAAACCGAGGGTTTTGTCTGTGTAATTGCTGATGAAGTTATCAAGGTGAATAACTACCGGAAATACATCATGAAGGACGGTACGGTCGACATTTGTCGCGCATGCCGCCGTCCTGGCGAATCTATTCGCCGCGTTATTCCCGGTTGTTCTCACCTTGCTAACGGTGAGTACTTGCACAGATACAACCTAGTAGCCAGGATCATTCACCAGCAACTTGCTCTTTGATATGGCCTTGTCGAGTCGGAGGTACCGTACTATAAGTACGCACCGAGTCCAGTTCTCGATAATAGTCGTGCATTGCTCTATTGGAAACGCTCTATCATCACAGACAGGACTATTGTAGCCAATAAGTCTGATATCGTGCTGGTAGACCGATCCCAACGCCGGGCAGTGCTCGTCGACATCACCATCCCGCATGACGATAACCTCGTAAAAGCTGGGAAGGACAAACTCAGCAAGCACCTTGACTTGGCTCACGAGGTGACCGCCATGTCGAATGTTGATTCGACGATCATTTTTTCGATAGTATTTTCGGCAAACGGCTTAATAACGAAGAGACTTTTTTTGCGTCAGGAAATGCATTTATGCATTCCCAGGGCCCTGTGTTCGGAACTCCTGGAAAAACAGAGACCCCCTACCCACTAGAACCTGACGGTGACGGTGGTCATCTTCGGCGCAGAATGGAAGGGACCCGGGAGAGACTCCTCGCAGGACCCTTCGGCGCGCAAGGCGCCTGGCAGCCAACTTTGGGTGGAGCAAGCTCAACTCCAGTGCACGATAACACAGACCACTGTGTCCGAAGACACGCATTACCGTCATCCTCGGGATCGCAAAACGAAACACACGCAGGCCCCGCGTGCGCTTCGCGACCCCAAGGGCCCTTTTAGTCGCCTCTTACGACAGGCAGGGATATCTCGGTAGTATTCTATTCCCCTAACCGCAGGGAACTAATAGCGAAGTTCCTCGACTAACACCTCGAGAGGCTCTAGCTTAGCGGCTGGATTAAGGGTCAGATACAGAAGGCGGAACTCTTGTACACGGCACGTATTGTCAGGAGGTTCCTCTCTCTGCAGCCCTAACCACTGCTAGTCTGTGCCTCGCCTGCCCCGCTGCCGGCGGCACCCTAGGTTAAGATTTTTGTAGTGTTTCCTTGGCTGACACCGACTCCTACAATAACAATAATTGTACCTACGTTATATTATCGTATAAGTTTTACGAGAAGACGCAATTATTTCTTTACTTTTAGTGTTTTGTTTTGGAATAGTTATTTTTGACGTTGTATTTTTTTTGTTCATCTAAAATTCAAAACTCAAAAACTGACCATTTCTGAGGGCCCCCTCCGCTTTGAATGAAGTACACCGGGGTGAAGGTGGGCACTCCCCCCCTCTGCCCCTCCCACCTCGAAAATCGTGGGTCCTTAATCCGAAGTCCTTCTTAATAATCTTTTACTAGGTCCAAAGTTTATCTGAATCATTAGCGCGCCTAGATTCATAAATCCATACTATGACTATATGCATTTATGTTAAACCTTTCTTTACAGTTACTTGTAGATAAGTTAGAACATGCTATGATAACATGGAAGCAACCCTGGTATCAAGAGCCTCACAGTGTGTTGAAAGTGCTGAAAAATAATGATGATAATGAAGAAGCTTCGTTTCTTTTGGGAGTCATGACAAAGCAGGAGTGTGATCTTATTGAAAACAACTGGCTCAAGTTTAGAAAGGTACCTTTTTATTACATTTTTCCTCCTTCTGTCTGACCAATTTTTATAAACAGAAAAAGGTGTCTTAGCAGGAAAACAAAATATACTAACATACATACCATCACTACTTCATTCCAAATGGGGTAGTCTGAGGCAAATATTTTTTTATATTTTGTAACAAAATATTTGATTACATTATAACAATGATTCTGCAATCATCATAATTAATTAAGAGTTATACCAAAAAAATAAAGAAACACCACTTTTTAATTTATTGTGTCTTTTCAATATCTATTGTCTCCTAATCATATAAACAAATGATAGTTACTTAATAATGTGAAAAAATTCCAGAGATTTGATGTACCAGATAAGCTGGCTTGCTTTGCACGCTGGAAGAATAGAGACTCTTCCAACTATAAAGAACTCAACCGAGAAGGGAGGCGAATACGTCACTTTGTGTGTGCTTTTTTAGCACGAGGTTTACAGAGAAGTACACGGCAAGTATATAGACATCTTATAAAGAGCTACGGTAGAACATCAAGAGGCATTTATACCGAGAAGGAACTCAGAATCATGGATATATGTTTCCATCATGATCCTAAAAGAGCACCAGTAATATTATCTGAAGTCCTCGCCAGGGACCCCAGAGCCATTTATAATAGACTTCACTCTGCCATTAATGGTATGTTTACTTGTCTATTTCATTGTTACTGTTTTCATTTAGAATTGATAATTCTGTATAGAACCATTGTTTGCTAGGAAAGCCTCAAACAAAAAGAATGAAGTGGAATATGGAATCGGCAACAAAGTTACTTAAATTACTGATTGAGATCACTGGAGAACCTCTTTTGGGGTTGAAGAACAAACCTATTGGAATAGATGTTTGGCGAAATCTTGAAAAAGATTTTGGAACCAAAGGAGAATATCTACGACACTTTTGGTACACTAGGCTTCATGGTCAACTGTTCATAAAATATGATGTTACCCTGCGGAGACTAAGAAAAAAGGTATTCAAAATGTAAGTTTATTTAAAATCTTCAATCACTCTTCTCTTTCCATATTGATAATGATATTAGCCTGAAATACACTGTTTTTTAGCATTTGTTTCTGCACTGTATAGGTATTTGCAGTGTTTTTCAGAAACAGAAGAAAATTTGATATAACCTCCCCTGAGACTTTTTATACGGTTCTTGAAATCATATGATTCATGGTATAATCGCGTCTTGTCTATTTTGAAAACGCCCAGTGCTTGAAAACTTTAGAATCATTAAAAACCTGAATATTAAAATTCATAAAAATAACTAGGTATGTCTTTTAAATGAAAATTGTTAATGTGCATACTTATAACAATTGAAAAACATAAAAGTAATAAACATGAAGGCCCGCGCAGACGAGGGATTATCCGCGGCGTACTTTTTTGTTCGTCAAAATAGATCCCTTACAAACTGTATCGAGCAACGCACATGGACGACAAAAAGACCGCCGAATAACCGCGGAGCATAGCGGATTAAAGTACGCGGGTGTCTGCAAAAAAAATAGAATGAACGAACTATGAGTAGTCAAAAAACACGGCGGACTTTAATACACATTAAGAATCGATTCGAATTATAGGGATGAACCCAGTATTATCTTTTATAACGTCTTCTCTTTTTATTAATCTTCATGTAGACTACAGCACAACGTAATCTCAGAATATTTAAATACTCTTGGACAACAAATGATCGCACTCCGTGTGCGTTGATTCCACGGCAGACTTTATACTCGCGGAGCGTACTTTTTTTTCCGCGGCGGAGGAAAGTCTGTCAGGCCTTAATATATAATAACAGTAAAAAATATTTACCAATAGAGTTACTCAATGAAATTAATTGAATTTTGATATGAAAGTAGTGTAGCCATGTAGCTATGGTATCAAAATGCACACTTGTTTGTATTCAAGCAATATATATATATATAATTATTGAGTAATTTCCACAGAAGTCTCGTTTTTTGAACACAATAGAAAAAAAAACAGAATAACTAAAAAAAAAGATAACTTCTAAATCACTAGATTATTGCGAAACTAATGTTGTTTTGAAATAACTTGTTAATTATTTATTTAACCAATTACGTCTAACAGGATAACATCATGCGATAGAGTAGTTGAACAGTACAATGCAATAAAATAACACAAAATATACATTGTAACCTTCGTGAATTTCTTTTAGAGCACACGAAAACAAGTCAACTTGCTCCGCAACCATATTAACATAATTTATGATGAAGGTAAAGGTACTCTTGTGGCAAAGGGACCCGAGCGCTGGCGCGCTCTGGCTTATATGGTATTGCCAGGCTGGTAATCCACTCGTTTGCTACAGTACCTTATACATTTTTTTGGCCCATCCTGTGTTTTAAATATTAAATTGACCCGGTATTTCCCTACCTGCATATTGTAGGACTCAGAAAGTCCTTGAAGAATTAATGGTTAATTAAAATAACCACATTAATAAAAATCAGTTGTTGATGCTTTTTAGTGCAGTTTTCAAAATCCTTTCTTTCAAAGCTGACTCATTAGATTTACTAAATAAATAGTTATTTTTTTCAGTTTAAAAGGAAGTCCATACCAAGTTTGGACTGACATCAACTGGAAAGAAGTAGCAGCAGAGCTACCAGATGGATTTACATATCAGCTTGTATATTGGGTAACTGTTCGTGTATTTCGAAACAATTGTAATCACTTTAAATTATCCATGGATGAATTAGTCAATTTTGGCTTAGAAAGAGCTCGAAGTAAGAAATATGGGAATAAACGATTAAAGACATTAATACTTACTGATGAAGATACTTTGGAAGGAATTATGTATGATCAAAAAATTTAATAAGAAAATATAGTGGTACCTACCTAATTTATTGTTTTCTTAATCAATACCTATCTGGAAATGCCTGAGAAGCCTGGAGCCTTATTACAATCGCTTACATCCAGTCAAGCTAATTACCTAAACTTGACAAGTTTTAAGGGACTAATAAAGAAGGCCCCTGGATGTTCATCGGAATCGTAATATGAAAAGGAGGAACGGAATGCCCGTTTCTCTTTTGTTACAGATCGTGTCACGTAAAAAGAGCTCTAGGAGGCGACTGTGAAGGGGATGGTTCAGCGTACGAGCACAGTGTGATGGGGGGGTTTCATACCACCAATTTGGCCCTGAATTTGATCAATACGCAGGTCCTGCCCCCCGATTTAGAACGAAGTTATCGACCGATTCGGTAAATTTGTTGAAATTATAGTCAATGATCCGCTAAGCGGTAGCAATCAATATTTTGATATGTTAAAGCCAAAGGCCTTAAGTTTTCATAAACCAAATTAGATAAAACCTACCCTACTTAAAAGAAAAAATTGAGAATTAACTAGTAGTGCATGGACTAAAAATAATTAAAAATAAAAGAACTGAATCGGTCGATAACTTTGTTCTGAATCAGGGGGCTGGCCAGGGTTCTTTTTAGATGACTGTAATTATACCTACTTACTAAATTTAATAAGAAGTAAAATAAGGTAAGAAATCTGTCTTTTATTAGCCTTAGTTGAGTGTGTGTGTGCTAGTGACAAATTTGAAAATATCTGGTGCAATTGAAATAAATCACACACTCCAGAAGCCAATGAAACCGCTGTACTTAAACAAACTGCTGTGCAAAAATTTGCTCTTTTGTTGAAGAAAATGCCTGCGCAGACCAGACGCCGGACTTTAATCCGCGGCGAAAAAAAAGTGCGCTCCGCGTAAATTAAGTCCGCCGCGGATTTACCGCGGACTCAACGCACACGGTGTGCGATCATTTGTTGTCCGAGAGTATTTAAATATTCTGAAATTACGTTGTTTACATGAAGTTTAAGCAAAAGAGAAGACGTTTTAAAAGAGAATACTGGGTCCATACCTTTATTTTTAACGCGGATTAAAATCCGCCGTGTGCATTGACTGCTCATAGTTTGTTCGTTTTATATTTCAGCGGATGCCTGCGTACTTTTATCCACTACGTTCCGTGGGCGTCCGCGGCGTTTCGGCATATTTTTGGTTCAGCGTAATTAATAAAATTGTTCATATTAATATATATATAAATATAAGTGGTAAAATATTACCCTAAAATTAAAATAACATCAAAGTATAGACGGCGTGAGTTACCTTAGATTTTTTTCATCTAAATCGATGCAGTATTAGCGAAGTTATCGCTGCGAGAAGTTTAGAACAGTTTTTGAATCTCCGAGATTTTGCGCGCTTCGTGCGTGACGTCACAAGTCCAGTGGTACCGTCCGCGCCGCCCGCCGCCCAATTGAAACTCGAGTAAAACTACTTGCGCGCTCTGTTTGAGTTGTGATTCTTTTGCCGAAATAGGTTAATTTATAGATTTTTAAATTAAAATATTTTTTTAAAATTAGGTACTTAGCTATCCTTTTTAGTAATATTGTATAAAATCATAAAATCCTATGATAAACGCCATGGAAGAAGGATTTCAGAAAGGCCAGTCGAACAATCTGCCAAAACTGGATAGCTTGATGGTGGCTCAATATTTAAAAAAAAACTAGCGACTCGCCCCGGCTACGCACGGGTGCAATGCTGATACTAAATATGCTACAGAATGTCTTCGTATACATATTATGTTACGGGCTACTTGATTAACTGGACAGTATTAATACGGGCCGGTCCTAATGAATAATGACCAACTGCATTGGTCAATTAGATAAATTAGTTACCTTGGCCGGACCATATGAATAATGACAGACTACTCGTGTGCAGTGTAATGAATCAAAGTTTGAAATAGCTTGAATTTATCTCTTTTACCGGGCATTATGAATAATTTTACTGTCAGAATCGTCTTTTGGCATATATTTTAGGTAGGAAACAATAAAATTGATTCGTATGATTTCGTTATTAAAATATCTTTACTTAATTGATATATTAAACATATCAGATAAGAAAGTGTTGGTATTTATAGTACAACATTTTTCAACGAAACTTAATGATCTATTTGAACATCCAGCGCAAGAAGAATCACATGAAATTCTTCTTAGAAAATGAGTGTCTGATTCGTATTTCACCTTGCGAATATTTCATCACGCAAAGTTGAAGTCTATGGCTTGTTAAGGTAACCGTGTTGGTATGCGCCATAAATTGCACAAGACGATCTTATTTAGTAATGTGTTATCCTGTTTTGTAAAATAGGTACCAATATTAGTTTCTGTAAGGTCTATGTAATAATAAAACAAAGTATTATAATAATTTATATTTACCGCCACCTACTTTCTGGCATCCCCAGTAAATCCTACTAAGGAATCTTTCGCGAGTGAAACCGCGAACATGATCATCTTGCTATTTTTTTCTAGTCTGTTATTTCATACATTCGTGTATGTAGGTGAATATTCCAATGCCATCGATTTTTTTTATATAATTGCCTAGATTCAAACCGCAATATCGGATTTCTGATATTAATATCGGAATTGTACATGTTTATTTAGGTTTAAAATCTTAGTTGTCGCATTATCCTATCATCATCATTAGTCCGTTTATCCCGGTTGTGAACCAACACTGGTGTATAGGGTCCCAAGATCCGCCTTTCTTATGTTCTTGGCCTATTTCGCACGGTCTCGTGCGAAATAGGCCAAGAGGTGAGTCTGTTGGCACAAATGACACTCTTAACTACCGCGAGCCAGCGCTGCTTGAGTCGACCTCTTCTACCGGTACTGGCGGGGGTTGCATGGTCAGACATTTGTTGCCCACGTAGTTTGCCGATCTCCGTGAGACATGACCATACCAACGAAGGCGGCACTCCTGCAGCTTGTCTGCGATGTCACGAACACGATGGCTGCCGCGGATGTGGGTGTTCCGCACGTGATCTTTGCGTGACACTCCACACATCCACCGCAGCATCTTCATTTCCGTGACGCGCAGCTCCTGCTTTGCCCCTTCAGCTTGATCGGCATTTTGCGGTCACAAATGACACCATTCACCTCACGCCATTTGGCCCAAGTCACGGAAATTTGGGCTCTGAAGTCGCTGTCGATGTCCCCGGACGCGCTTAACACAGATCCCAGTATGTCTACCATGAGTTGATATCCCGTTTACGGCGATCGTTGATCGTTGATGAAATGTTGGGTTCTCTACGCTAAACAGTAACCTCTTATCAGCAACCACAACTCACCAGTTCAATAAAAGCCTCCCTATCTTCAATGATGCCGATGGGTCGTGCTTCTTTGCTCATGCAACAAAACAAAAACCTACCACTGAACTTTATGTTGGAAATTAATAAAAATCTTACTTTTTTGTGACTGACAGTTTTGGGACCTGACAAGCCCTTCGGAGTTTGAAAACCATAAGGTTTCTCAACATTTTATAGATTCCAATGAAAGGGAAAAAATGAATTTATTGTCACCCTGATTGTTCCATAACAATCATTTGTGTGATTTTCATAAAATTATATCTTAACTGTAAAAGAAATATTCCAACCAGCAAATGTTTCATTTCCGCAGCCCATACCACAACACCTTTTTTGCTAGAAAACACCTAAATTAGCAAATATTTCAGCCGACGCATGCGTTCATAAAGAAGGAAGACGCCATGTCGCCATTACAGTATTGTTGCCACTGTAAAACTCTGAATTCTTTCATTATATTTTGACATAACAGACTGAGCTGTAAAAGCCTTGATTTTAATACATTTTCATGCATAAATTAATCTAACGTTGTTGTCTAAAAACAAAGCGGTAATTTTGCTTTATTTTAATTCAGTAACGAACGTGTTGTACTATTAAATCTACTAAACATGTTATTAACGAGCGCTGGCAATGCTAAGGAAAGGGACACCCTCCCTCACCTTGTTTCCGCTATCTCAGTTGACCCGCTGACCTTATCATTTGAAATATAAACCTTCCCTCCTAGATCATAAAGTGTATTTTTGTATACTCAGTTATACAGATTGCACATTCCAGTGGTACGTAAGCACTTCTTACTTCCATGAAAATAATTGAGGCGCCGTCACGGCTAAACTGACATTCACACGTCCTCGGGCGACTCCTCGTGACAGCTCAGCTCTTCTCCCATTTCCACTCTTTTCAAGCTCGTCCATACCTGACACACCAGGAAAACAATTTATCACATAACACACACAGTACTTACACACAACTCACAGGCAACACCACTGAGCATCCCTTCAACCACTTCAACGGTGACGTGGACGGACCAGATCTCATTGGGCGCCTATTACACTGTCCTGACCGCCTGTCATAGGCCTAAGGACTAAACTGCCTCTCGTAGGCCTCAATACCACACTGCCTCTCGTAGGCCTCAATGCCACACTGCCTCTCGTAGGCCTCGATACCACACTGCCACTCGTGGGCCTCAATACCACACTGCATCTCGTAGGCCTCAATACCACACTGCCTCTTGTAGGCCAGTTACGTGAGTCAGTCAGTCCAGGTCAGTAACGCTGATCAGAGACATCGAATAATATAAGCCAGTCCCTAAACCAATTAGTCAGTGCAGGTCAGTAACACAGGTCAGAGACATCGACCAATATAAGCCAGTCCCTAAACCAGTTAGTCAGTCCAGGTCAGTAACACTGGTCAGAGACTTCGACCAATATAAGCCAGTCCCCAAACCAGTTAGTCAGTCCAGGTCAGTAACACTGGTCAGAGACATCGACCAATATAAACCAGTCCCTAAACCAGTCAGTCAGTCAAGTTAGTAACGCTGATCAGGGACATCGACCAACATAAGCCAGTCCTTAAACCACTTCACGAAACAAAAGAAACAGATGATCTTTCCTTTTCAGCATGCTTCAATTCACAATCGATAGGTAAATATTTGTTTGAATATGAAACGCCCGAATATACGTCAGTTAAATATTCGCTCATGAACGCTCCACTCAGCTTACTGCAAGTACTGCAACCGACTGTTTATCAGATTGTAAGCCAGTCGCCCGGCGCTGGTAGCCGATCCCCGCACGCAAACACAATGGAGTGACAGTGGCCTACCCAAACATCCTATCCTATGTAATTGAGTGTGATTATTTCACTCGCTACATTTTATAAAGGCGTAATCGTCCAAAGAAAAGGGGTTTTATAGCTACAAGACCGCGGCCCAGAATCCGGGGTTAATCCGTTCTACTTCAGAATAAGCTAACTTACTAATGTTTTAAGCTACAATACTTTGAGCTTCATCTAAGTTTGAGCGTTGTTTGGGCTCTACTTCTGATGTTAAACAAGATATGCCATAAGATTACGCATTCCGCTTTGTCTGTCAAAAACAATGTGACGTTCGGAAACTCTCGGTAGAAAACTGTGTTGTGAATTGCGTTTAAAGTCTTGACGTATATGTGTAATCACACGAAAGTGACGTCATTTTCGATACGGTTCGGGAGACTGGAGGATTCGATTGTTGTGAATTGCAATTCAAAATTACCGTACGATATGTATCCGAACTGTCAGATAACTGAGTTGCCGTATGGTTCTGAATCGATACCCAGCAACGCGAACCGACGGCAGCCGTCCGCACCCCGACGACAGCTCGTCAACCAACGACGATGCAGCGCCCGACGGACGCCAAACAGCGACAATCGTCGTCGAAACCAGGATCCGCCCGACCGAAGCTACTGTACAGCCCTACCGAACATCAGTTTGATATAGGAGTATATCCTGTCACTCGGGATCGAGTGCTATTCTAAGTGAACTGAACATCAGGAAGCTCGCTGTGCCATCTTTTATTCGTGTCATTTTCTATTAGTATTCCAAACTACGCATTACCCTTAGAATAATAACGCATAGAAGGACAGTCTTCACACAACCGCCCCGTCAGAAATGAAGCACTCATCCGACCCACACACGCGCGACCACCACTTGCTCACGTGCGGCGCGCTTCTGCACCGAACATTGCGGAGCCGTAATTAACACTGCAAAGCGGCCCCTTTGGATTTGATGGCCCCAACCAAGGTGCCTCAAAATGGGCGCGCGGACCCGGCTTCTATATGTAATTATTCCAAGGCATTACTCGTACATCTTTCCACTTGGCCGTTATCCCTACTAGACCCGGTGGCGATTAAGTTATTGTCACGCATAACTGTTTGATACCTTCATCTGCAATAAGAATGTAATTTGATCACCATTGATCCCAAATATAACTTTAATCTGAATATGTTAAAAATCAAGCGGGTATCACAAATATAATTTATAGGCATAATTCTAGATCAAGATCTGAGCTGGAAAATGCACGTATCTAACCTCTGCAAAAGGATTAATAAATTTGTTTATGCAATTTATCAGATCAAAAATGTCACTGATCAGAGGACTGCTACTTTATCGTATCAAGCCTATATTGAGTCCATAATCGTTATGCTATCGTCATAATATGGGGAAACAGTACGGACAAAAAAAAAGCGTTTATTTCACAAAAGAAATGCATACGGGCAATCAATGGGATTTCGCCTAGAAATTCAACTGAGCCTCACTTTAAAAATCTTGCTCTACTGCCGCTATGAGATATGTAATTTTGTGCCCAGACATAAGAATTTATTTGGAAATACTTAAGATCTAAAAAACACAAGAGTACGCAGAGATCCCCATCAGCCTAATCTAAAAGGAATTCCTAAGTCTTCAAAATTTAACAAAAGTTGCCTAGCAATGTGCGTAAAAATTTACAATCATATGCCTAATGACATTAAAAATTATAATTTACGAGTATTTAGAAGACATTTGTTCCGCTGGCTGAACGACCATAATTTCTATAGCCTAGAAGACTTTTTCAAATTTAAAAAAGGAATTTATGTTTAGTTATGGATAATTTACATTAGCTCTAATTTGCCTGAGTGTATTAATAATAATTTTAAACTCGGACTTGAGCAGATTTGACAATTTGACATTGTAACTATTATTAGCAGATTTATTTGACATTTTAACTATAATTATTATTTCTTTCATCTTTAAACCCTAAAATTTGCATGCTAATTTATGTAGCTCAATTATGTGATTCTTTTATTGTAATTTGACACCTTGTATTCCATATTTGACGCAAATAAATGATTGATTGATTGATTTGTACATGGCTAACATTTTCAAATCAGGGGCCATACCCTTGAATCCAATGGCCAATATTGATCTTACAGCAATTCCAATCGTGCTTGGATCTACTCGATGCAATATCCAAAGACTGCACGTTAAACAATGTCTTTGCCTGCTTTGCAATTATGGTTTTTTTAATTATAGAAATTTCTGTCAGTGTCAACCCTAGATGATATCCCTGACAGTTCATAATTGACAATTATAGTGATGCAACGAATAAAATTGAATCGATGGTTTCAAAATGTCGGATGAGTTGGCAAAGGAAATGGAAACGGATTTACCGATTTTTAGTTTTAAAATAAATTCTTAATAAACGGGTTATGTCTAATAAGATATATATTAAAACGCGGTCTTACGAAAATAATAGTAACTATATAGTTAAGAGAGTTACAGTTAGAACTTGATTCTTGTGAATTGATATAAGAATCGAATTATTATTTGCTGGTCTCTTATTCGGTCATTGTGGATGTATTTGTCCCAGTCCTCCATTATGGTTTAGCGACTTTTTTCAACGCCCTTTCTACAATTTTCACCGGTTACATTACATATTGACATGCCTCTTCCAATAATTTCATCATCTTATTTGCTGTAAACGGCGAAGACATGTTGTTTTCGGCTGCATAATTTAATGTAATAAGCAAAAACGAATGAATGAATATTAAAAAAAATATTCTGTCCGCGGTAGACTAGGAACATGTTTATCGAGTACAGTTGTGGAGCTTTGCGCTTATTGTACGCTTCTTCGGAGTGGATAATTTCTTGTCTTCTGTACCAGTTTCACCATATTTTTCTTTTGTTATACGAGAAACGCTAGCTGTCCCCATGTCTAGAGCTGCCGCAACTTGGTCTATTACTCTTTCGATCGGTATTAACGGGCCCCTATTAGTACGCTCTCGTTCGAAGTAGTCCCTCAAACGAATAACTAACTCCCGACTTTGAGCACTCAAGTCACTGTCATGCTCAAGTTATCTGGTACTTTTTTTTTATTGACTACTTTGTTATAAAATTGGACATTCGGGTTAAGATGATTATATAGCACATTGTTATATAGCACAAACAACCATTCCTATCATTAAAACAAGGTTAAGTTACACTTTCAGAGCTGCTTTAAGGCCAATGCAATAACCAATGAAGCAGTGGAGCCGTCCAAAGGCGGTCCCAAGAGCACCGCTTCAGTCCAATAGGTAACAAATACAAGCAAGCGCCTTGCTACTTGACTGCAAATATCACCAATGATACGGAACGGGCTCACCATATCCAGACTCTGCAAATATTCCTCTCCCCGTTGACCCGCGCTCAAACACATGGAATTCCCTCCTTGGCAGCCGGTAGCGCTCGCTCCGTGAAGTTATTCCCGGCTGTCCACGCACGAAGCAGCATAGATGGCAGCAAGGGGATACTCTTTTCTTGGGAGGGTTTTTCTTTCATCCTCATGATTACCCTTCGCATCCCACTTCTGGAATAGGCACTCCCTCAGAATAGACAAGGGATCCCTCCCTGCCTATAACAGAGTCATCATCGGGATCCACGGCGCCGAGGGATGGCTGAGTTCATACTCAGGATCTTAAAGGACCTAGATGTACGAGGGTCATTCAATAAATACTTAGCCTACAAAAAGTAAACGAAAATTTTGAATAGTGGCAATTTATTTTTCAACATAGTCTCCTTTTAGTTCGATACACTTAGCCCAGCGATGCTCCAACTTTTTTAACCCGTCCGAAAAATAGTTTTTGTCAAACTCTGCAAAATAGGCCTCCGTGGTGGCGATGACCTCCTCATTTGATCCATATCTATTCCCGGCGAGTGATTTTTTCAGATTAGGAAACAGAAAGAAGTCACAAGGGGCCAAATCTGGAGAATACGGTGAATGGGGCAGCAATTCGTAGCGTAATTCGACCAATTTGGCCATGGCAACGGCAGACGTGTGAACCGGTGCGTTGTCGTGGTGAAACAGCACTTTTTTCTTCGCCAGATGGGGTCGTTTTTTCTTTAATTCGGCGTCGAATCGGCCCAATAAATCGGCATAGTAAAGCCCTGTAATTGTTTTACCCTTCTCGAGGTAATCGATGTAGATCACACCTTGTGAATCCCAGAAAACGGTGGCCATAACTTTTCCGGCCGATTTTACAGTTTTCGCCTTCTTTGGAGCACGTTCCCCGGTCTGGATCCATTGTTTTGATTGCTCCTTGGTCTCTGGTATGTACCAGTGGATCCAGGTTTCATCGACGGTCACAAAACGACGCAAAAACTCCGCTGGATTCCGCTTAAACAGCGCCAAACACGTCTCCGATGTGGTCTCACGGTTGCGCTTGTTTTCCGGTGTGAGTAAACGCGGCACCCATCGCGCCGACAGCTTTCTCATGCCGAGTTCCTCGTGAAGAATATGATGCACTGTTCCTTCTGAAATGGCTACAGTCTCAGCTAGCTCTTGAACCTTCAATCGGCGATCTGCCAATACGAGATCATGGATTTTTTAAATGTTTTCCTCCGTAGCAGCTGTTTTCGGTGCACCTGGACGTGGTTCATCAAAAACCGACGTACGGCCACGTGCAAACTCGTTGAACCAATTCTTGACGGTGGCCATCGATGGAGAAGAGTCACCGTACACAGCATCCAAGCGCTCTTTGATTTCGATGCGCGTTTTCCCTTCCAAAAATAGGAATCTAATCACCGAACGATATTGCTCTTTTTCCATTTTTGTAAAACCGATCGACACGTTCGCTTCCATAAGTTGTCAAATTAAAACAAATGAAGGGATTGGAATGAAAATTTGAAAAAAGAATTAAAAAAGAATGTGCTACACTGTGGTAAAACTCTTTTGAAACTACAGCGCCCTCTGGCGATGAGGCTAGGTACTTATTGAATGCACCTCGTAGCTGGTAGATGGGCGTGGATTGTCGGGTTAGGAAGAAAGCATAAAAACACAATCACACAACAGACACACCGCGAAATACTACTAAGTTTATATTGTATTCTAGGGCTTAACAGCCACTTAATGTCCTAACTAAATGAACACTTATCGATCCACCGAATGCATAACTTTTTCATCTCTGGATTCACTTCGATTCCTCCGTGTTCTCGACCTTCATGATGTCTCGCTAGCTTCCGGTGTTATGACAGCTGACCGCGTTCCATTATCCGCTCTAAAATAATTGAGGCGCTTATACAAAACTTCCATGGTCATATTTTAGAATCAAGAAGGCTAGAGACTAAGGAGAGATAACTCCCTGGAAAGGGTTGGACTAAATCCGTATCCCACAGTGACGCATGCGCATTACGCTTCTTTGCCGCGATCCTCGCGAAGTGTCAAAATTGGTCAACACAACCTCGAAAAACAACAACTGTCGCACGTGACACCGTTCAAAACAAAACCATGTGACCATGAAATGACAAATAGCTGCCGCTGCACATGCGCAATACAGCGTTTTGCCCGGCACAGAATATACGACTTTCGGCCCTCGAAAGCTTACCCCCACTTCGGGAGTTATCTCTCCTTAGTTTCTAGCCTTCTTGTTTAGAATCCAGACGTGCTACAGATGATAAAATATTTTTCGATTCAAAACTGACAGACAAGCTGACACTGACAATACTGACACTCATTGACAAAGACAATTTGACAACATTATTTTGTAAAAGCAGTAAAAGTCTGCTCGGCTCCAGTCGATTTTTATATTTTTCACAGTTATCATTTATTCGGTTCCTAATAATGTTGTTGAAATTGTGTGTAAATTGAAATGAAAAAACGTTTTAAGGAATGTATGCTTTAATATTGATACGATCTAAAATCACAATATCTAAACATCGTTTTTAGAGCTTTGTTTTTCCGTATGTAAGCGTTCTTCGGTCGCAAGTTGTTTGTGATATTTTCTTAATTGAGCCATGTCGGGCTTTTGTTTTCTCACCACTTATTTTCTTAAAATAGTATGCAAGAATACCTGTATTTTAAAATGTAAGTGAAAAATCCATTTAGCTATCCGTCGCGGGACTCTCCTTGTACGGAGTCCTTGTTTCATAAATATCAGAATAGATAGGTACCTACCTAATTTGTTACATTCAGCAAAAGAAGAATGAATTTTCAATTCATTTTTATTATCGTTTTATCTTTTATACAGTACATTGAGGTTTTATGCAGTATTTAATTTCATTAAATTCCAATCATTGTGATCTTCCTTTACACTTACATGTTTTGTCGATTTTTTTAGCTCTATGAACAAAATTGCTAAGAAAATGAGGACCATGTTCCCATCTCATGAAAAAAATGTCAAGAAAAAATTCCAGAAACCAAACATACTTAGAAAAAAGCCCAGAAAAACAATAACAAAGCCAAACTTGCTTGAGGCTGGTGAATCTTTTGACACTAAAACTCTAGTCAATAAAAAAAGCATTACAGAAATGAATTTAGAAGGAATTAAACTAAAGACTAGTACTGCACAGGATCCTTCAGGGCTCAATTTGAAATCTACTGTTGAGGCCAATGTGGTACATGTTAGTGATGGAATTGAAGTGAACGCTATCAAAACAGATGAATCTAAAGTTCTGACAAACTATGACTTTAGCATAGTTGAAGATAGAGAGCCTCAAAGTAAGTGTTTAGATAAATGAAAAAAGATTGAAATTAGACTTATATCAAAAAAATTAAAATTATTTCCTTTTTTAGATGATGGAGACAATTCCAATCAAACATTGGTAAACATTGAATCTTTCTTTAATGAATCTGCAGAGGAAGTAAGTACTTTAAATTGTATTAGCCTATTTCAATACACCTACAAATAGTGTAAACCTTTTTTATAAAGTGAATATTTTTGTAAAAAAAATTAACCAATTTACCAATCTAGCAACATGTATCAAGGGGACATGATTACTAGTTACTAGCTCTTTTTTAGCAGCTTTGCCCATGTTGACTATTAGGTACTCCTGTTAAAATATAGCCTATGTTATCACCTTGCATGAAGATGCAACCAAACATGCTAAATTGTATTGTTGTTTCTATTGTGTTTAATATGTCGACAAACAATGTGTTAATCGCTGATAAAGTAGCTTTATATTGGTGAAAGTGAAATGTTGGGGTTTGGTTGTGGAAATGAGAACACAACCTTCTGCTATAAACATAATTTTCTGTCTGTCTCAAATCATACATCAATACGTAAGGAACACTGCTTTACCAATGTGTCAGCGAAATATACTTATAAAGTGTCATACATACTAGGCATCATGTTCTAATGGAGTATACATATAGTCAACCCACTTTATAAAATTTTTCCTCAAAATTGGTTCAGCTGGAGTTTCGGAGCCTATTCTATGCAAACAAACAAACAATCAAATCTTTCCTATTTATTTATAAAATACCAGCTTTCCGCCCGCGGCTTCTCCCGCGTTCACTTATCGTTATATGTATATTATGGCCAAATTACATATTTTTTTTTTATAAATTGTAGCCTATGTGATAAACAGGGTGATTGGAAGATGGGTGCAAAGTTTTAAAGGGAAGCTAGCATAGACCATATAGAACCATTTGAGCCATGTTTGTCTTAGCCGAACTCTAACTATTTTTCTTTTTAATTACATTTTTATGGTTTTTGGTCAAAAACCCAAAATTATACAATTAGTTGCAGATAATGGCCAGCTTGAATGATAAATGAATTATTTTTCATTTTATTTCATTAAAGTAATGAGTAAGCAATCCAAGAATACATATTTAGAACATCTGTAACACCAGACATTTTTTTTACTGATGTTTTAGTTAATGTAAAATTTTAAAAAATAATAAAACTGTTTTTTTGAGGGCTATAAAAAAACACGGAGGGTGCTTTTTTTGTTCAAAGCTTTTCAAAAACATGCTTGGTTATTGTACTTTCTTTTGAGGTATCATTCAAGCGAATAGCTCACAAATTATTGAACCTACTGCCTGCATACCAAATTTAAGGGATATTTTTTTTATTGGAATAATTAAAACAAAATTTCAACTGAACTTCAATAAAATTTATTCATGTTCGAAATGCCCGCCGCGATTCCTAACACAAGCACGGGCCCGTCTTCTTACTTCCGTTGTTGTTATTTTTAACATTATTTCCTGTTTCATTGTTTGAAACGCTGCATTGATTCTTTCTATTAATTCTTCTTTTGTGTTTATCTCCACATGAGTGTAAACTAGTTCCTTGGCCCCACCCCACACGAAAAAGTCGATTGGGGTCAAGTCGGGTGACCTAGCGGGCCAAGGGATTGGCCCATCTCTGCCGATCCAGCTATTAGGGAAGCAATTATTTAAATGCTCTCTCACATTTAACGTCCAATGCGCTGGACACCCGTCTTGCTGAAAGATGACTTCTCGATCAGTTAAAAATATTGGGGCCCCGGACTCGACAGGGACAGGCAAATGGTTCTGAATAAATTCTAAGTAATTTTCACCGTTCAAATTGTCTGGCAAGAAATGGGGCCCAATCAATGTTCTGCCCACACATTCACAGAGGATTTCCTCTGAAATGACACCTGCTTTTTCCAGTGTGAATTGTTCTTTGTCGGCCCATTGATGCAGGTTATGAAAGTTGGTAATGCCCTCTCTAGAGAATTTACTTTCATCTGTCCACAGGATTGATTTCAGAAACCACGCATCTTCCATGTCTCCATTGAGAAGAAATTGTCAAAATTGAACCCTTTTCTGAGGATCTCGCTCTTCCAAACCTTGCACACCCGTAACATGGAACGGATACTTGTTATTTTGGTGCATTGTATTCCACACCTTCCATTGTGAAATGTTTAAATTTCGAGCTCTGGTGCTGGTATGAGAATCCGCCTCAAAAGCCGCCAAAATTTCATCTTCTACGTCAGGATCGTGTCTGCCTGGATTAACTCTAAGTTGAACACCGTGTATTCCAACTTCAGCAAGCCGACGAAATGTGTTGTAAAACACTCTGACATTCGGCACCCTGCGATTAGGATAGCGTTCTTGATACATCCGTCGTGCCAAAGATCCATTGCCGTCTGCTCTGCCATACATAAATACGATGTCGGCATATTCTTCGTTCGAAAAAGTCGCCATAGTCGTTTCACAGTTTAAATACGACCGAGAAGTGCACTTAACTGTCCAACTTAACTTAAAAAAGATAGTCCAAAAGTAACACGTGCAGGAGCGCAAAGCCAGCTAGCTAAGGCTACGACTGGACACGGTGATGTCCAATTCTAACGATATCAACACGTGCAGGAGCGCAAAGGACTACTACTGAACACGTGAATTGTCGCGAATAACAAAATAGCAACTAGTCGCAAGCGAAGTTGCCACTTGAATGTGCTTGACGGACTAAGCAAATAGTGTGACCCGTGTGACGCCACTTCAAAAACAGGTAGTACTAATACTCTTGCCTTTTGTTATTCTCTGGGCGCGCTACCTGAGAAGGTCATGTTTATGGCTATCGCATCGAGTGCGTCAGCCATTGTTCAGGGCTCTATTATCATTAAAACACAAATAGTTAAAGCAAAAATTTAGTTTTATTGGTCAGTTTTTTATTTATTTTCGCCCTCAATATGGTTTGTGGGTCCTAGTTTCAAAAACTTTTGAGATATCTACGTAAATGATACCTCAAAAGAAAGTACAATAACCAAGCATGTTTTTAAAAAGCCTTGAACAAAAAAAGCACCCTCCGTGATTTTTTTTTAGCTGTCAAAAAATCCGTTTTTTTTTTTTAATTTACAATAACTTATAAGATCCGTCAAAAAAATGTCCGGTGATACAGATGTTTTAAACATGTTTTCTTAGATTACTTACTCATTACTCTAATTAAATTAAATTAAAAAGAATTCATCTATCAGTCAATCTGGCCATTATTTACAATTATTTGTAAAATTTTGGGTTTTTGCCTAAAAACCATAAAAATGTAATTTAAAAAAAAATTGTTAGAGTTCGTCTAAGACAAACATGGCTCAAATGGTTCTAAATGGTCTATGCTAGCTCCCTTCTAAAACTTTGCACCCATCTTCCAATCAGCCCTGTATAAGCTGTAACAAACATACACACATACAGACATCTTTACAAACTTTCGCATTTGTAAAATTATAATATATATAATTATAATAAATTAGATTATTAATTAATATAAAGTGGTTCACTTATTTATTATTCACAAAAATGGAATATTAAACAGAACCCAAATTCATGTTATTTCTATCTTTGTATTGCAATTCAAGGTCATACCAATAATCCTTAAAAAAAACAATTTGTTTTTTTTAAACACTATTATTGTCAACTTACCATTTACATGATGCTTTTTGCGACATCAAAATTTACCTTTAGTTGATTAATTTACTTCATAGACAGAGCAATTCTGATCAAAGATTATGTTAGATTGTAGATCTGCACTATTTACAAGGACCATAATACTCTTTATTTTCAGAAATACATGTTATTTGATATTGATCTGGACCCTGGAAAGCAAGTAGAAACTTATGTGGTTATAGGTATGCCAATTGTCATTTTCGTTAAACGATTTTTTTAATTTATCACGCTATAAATACAGACCTGCTTTGATGCAATTGTGTGCAATCATGCTTGATGATTGTGAATGACTATGTTTTTAGAAAATGCTTTTATTTCGAGAGCAACATTTTCAGCAACATTTTGAGAATTTGGGAGAACTGTCTATAAAAAATTATATAAAACAATAATCTCCAACAGTGTTGTGTGTGACATCATCAGATATGGAAGAATTGTGCTTTAATGATCCTAATAACATACTGACTTTAACTACTTTTTTCTTGTACTTTACAGACAATCAATCTCCTGTGTGTAGTATGTCCATCGAGCAGATTCCTGATCTATCAGGCAGTGTGCCTGCTCCGGCTGTGACTAGCCCGGTGCCCACAGAGACTACTCAAGAGGTGTCTTATTCAACAACTATTCAAAATTTATATTCTCAGTTTACGCAAACAGTAAAATACAAGGTAATTATTTAAGCACTATACTTAAAAACAGAACTACTGCTAACTTCGCGGCGGTATACAAGTATATTTAGTTTATTTTGAGATCCTCTTCTGTCACAATAATTTTGGAGACATAATGTATTTGGAAACCCATGACAACATTGCTGCCCAACTCTTATTTTTGCTAACACAAGCATTTTCTTGACTTTATAATGAGAGTTTTTTATTTACGGAAATAATATTTTAAAAAGTAATAATTTTTACTCAGATATTTTTCTACTCCTTCCTAATAAGTATGCCTTATTATTTTACTTTTAGTTATAAAAAAACCGGTATTTGCAGAACGGTTTTGCTATACATATAAATTATTTTCAGTGTGATGTACCAGATTGCAAAAAGGAATTTAGGAGTGAACAAAAATTTAAGAAGCACAAAAATACTCATGATAAAGATGGCAGTATCAAGACACCAAGGCATGTAACTATACAGTGCCCTGTTAAGAAAGTCGAGGCTGATGGAACTGAAAAGTGCTGCGGGAGAGTATTTCTCGTAAGAGAACTTCTACTCCAACATTTAAATGAAGATCACACTTTGGAAGAAGCTTCTTACGAGTAAGAATACTACTTATTGCGTTTGCGTCAACGACTGCGTTGTCTGGGCTCGTTGACAGGATTCCTTAATGATAACCGCTTACCCATGCATGCTCTGTGGGTAGTGCTGTACTTGTTACTGATAATCATTCAAGGTGTTTAAGACATCCAATATCAAGTATTAAATAAAATAACAAAAGTACCAATACCCATTAATTTTAATCTTAATACAAAATGGTGTCTGAATATAAACTCTACACCTTGTGTACATCAGACGCCTAAGGAATCATCTCGTCCATTATTATTGACGATTTTTTACAGTTGAATATTGCACAATTTGTTATTTTTCTGTTTTTCGACTGACATCCGATGTCAACAGCCATAGACGAGGACTAAGTTAACCAGCGTTTGTAATGTAACGGTGAATTTCTCCGCTATTTTACAATGGCTTTTGTCTGTGTAGGCGGTAAATAGGTAATAATTTCTTAAGTTAGATGTTGTGCATAGATGCGAGGAGTGCGGGCGCCGCTTCTTCTGGGCGCTGGGCCTGCGCGCGCACGGGCGGGCGCACTGCCGGGCGCGGCGCGACGCGGGCGCGGGCTCGCTGGCGTGCGGCTGGCCGGGCTGCGGCCGCGTGTTCCGCCAGCCCTGCCGGCTGAGGGAACATGCGAGGGCGCATACTGGGGATAGGCCTTATCCTTGCAATTTTCCTGTAAGTATTAGTACTAAAGAACTCTTTCAGATATCTCAATTACCTCCTGTAGGACACCAATTCAGATCCAAGGGGCCTCTTCCCCATTTGCGCACTAGTCTATCTTGAACTGTTCTTTTCCACTTTTTCACGGAGACATCCAGTTCATTCATCGGGCCTTCAGAGTAGTGAACCGCCAAATTTCTTTGGGGGGGCTTCTTGGTTTGGACCCACCCTATAGCAGTTTTTGCCTACTAATCATCTGGCATTTAGGAGACGTGAAGCTTGTCCTGCATCGTTAAGGGTGACATGCGTGCCAACAAACTCACCACTCAGGATGCACAAGACCGGGCGAAGTGGGCCAAAAAAATAAGAAAGGCGGACGCTGGGACCCCACACACCAGTGTGGGTTCACAACCGGGATCTTCCATCATCATCATCATCATCCGTGCGGTCTGCACGGATGATGATGATGATTATGGAAGCTTGTTCCGCACCGGCCTTGTTGGTTTTGCAGCGTAGATAGAGTTACGGAATTTTTCGTTTTTACTAAGCACGATGGGTTTGCGGACTCACTGTTGGCTCGAGGCGGGTGGGCATCCTCATGCTGGGTATAGGCCTTATACTTCGGATTAGAGAGATATTTTTTTCAGAATTCTAATCAGTCCTTAGATTCCCACTGCTCTCTTCCTCGTTTTTATGCTAGTCTATCTTCAGCATTCTTCATCACGCCATCTATGTCCTGGTCTGCCGGGCCGTTTATTGCTATGGGGTACAGTTTGTATGTTTCACGACAGTTTCTTTCAAAAAAAGGACACAGGCACTCCAAACTAGGTTTCCCTATGCTATGGATTACCTGGCCCCGACCTCTCAGTAAGGTTACAAGCATAAAAGTAGAAACTAACAAAAATATTAAATCAGATGAAGAGGAACATACCAAATAGCCTTGATAATTATTTCTGTGTCACAAAATAGTTTCATTGATTTTATATTTTTTGATAAGTCTAAAACCAGTAAAATAAATTAGTTGTGAATGTTGTGATGAATGAAAGTAAAATATTTTTATGCATAGATTTATTAGGTATTCAATATGATCAACACTGAGCAACAGCTGGGAGTACCATAAATGTCACCGACTATTTGTCATCTTATCATTATGTGAACGGTACTCAGCGCAAGAATGTGCAAGTTATGAGTCTTCACACCAACACATGCAGCAGTTGCTCTGTTTGGGTAAAATTGAGAGTACTCAGCCAGTCAGTTACCTTTCTCTTGCACGTAGGTGTGGGTAATTTCAGTATAGAAAGACTTTTATTTGCTTTTTTGTAGAGTCTAGGTCCTCTAAAAAGAAAAAGTTTTTAGCAAATGAAGAATATGAGTCGAAAAAGTGGAGCAGACTTTATATTTGTTTAATTTGTTGAGGAGGAGAGCTGGATCAGAAGTTGAAATTACAGTAGAATTTTGTGGCGTTATGGCATATAATAGTACAATTTCCGGATTGATAATACTGAAGCCTCTCTGTAAAGATTAACTGTGGGAAAAAGGAATGGTTTTAATAAACATATCTTTAGGATAAGTCTTTAAGATCTCTCTATCTCCATCATACATGTTTTATTTGAGCCTCCCCACACTAGAATACCATATGTCAAGATGGACTGACGAGAGTGCTTGGTAAACTGATTTCAAGAACTCCCAGTCCATAGACTTCCTTAGGTTTTCGAAGATATAAACTAGTTTCCTAGTTTTTTGACTGAGGCTATGTATGTGCTCTTTAAAATTGAGGTTCCTGTCCATAGTGATTCCTAAGTATCGAATGGAACTGGTTTGCTCTATTTCAGGACATTCGCTGACGTTACCAGCTTTAGCGTCACATGAATGAGCGCTAATTTATTATTTTATAGATATTAGGTATTTATCGGATTTCCGAGCCAGGTTACGCATCGAGAACATGCATTTTGTCTTATCTGTGTTAAGTGTGAGAGAATTCAGTGCAGCCATCTGCAGACCATACTAAAACCAGTTTGCGCAATACCCATAACTTCATCCCATGTACTGCTAAAAAAAGTGAGGATAGTGTCATCGACGTAAGATATTATGTTGCAGTTGGTCAAATTAATCTCATAGAGATCGTTAACATAGCACAAGAAAAAAAATAAAGCCAGGTATGCTGCCCTGCGGTACCCCAATGTTAATAGCTTTTTCTTCACTCAAAATACCCTCTAGCTTTACTTTTTGTGCTCGGCTTTGCATGTAGTCCTTGAGTAATAGAAGTTGAGAGCCCCTTACACCCAATATCTAATTTTGAAAATAATTATGCACCATCTACGGTATTGAAAGCTTTAGCCAAATCGATAAATATAGTTACACATTTACAACCATTATCGAGTTGTTTGGCAATAAAGTCTGTGAAAGCATGTACTGCATTAGTTGTTGATTTACCCTTCCTAAATCCGTATTAAGCTTCAGAGAGTTGTTTTTTACATTGCAAGAATTGTATGAGCCTATTATTTATAATTTTCTCCAATAGTTTCGATACAGCTGGCAGTAAAGAAATTGGCAGGAAATCAAGTCTCTCTAGCCCTTTTTGAACACACTCTGCGTTGATAATTTCACCCACAAATCAACAGATATTCTGGTGGCGTCTCTAGCTCAATCCCATTGGCTCCTTGTTCCTCATTAGCTACTTTGGTTTTGCGTCCTAAATCTGAGTTACAGAATGTTTTGTTTCTAATCCCTTTTTTTCAATTTCAACAACCTTAAAGCTCCCAGAGTGCCTAGTGCGAGTTGTACAGAGGGATTAGAATGACTTCATTGCGTGCACTTAAACGCGAATTTGTATGGCATCGGGTCACCGTATGGTGACGTCTTTCGAATCTCCTTATACAGCTAAATGTTGCTAACACTAAACTTAGCTCAACTTTCGTCAGAACTGTGGCTGGTCCTTCCGCTCGGCGAGCAAGCTAGTCCGGCACGCGCGCCGCCACACCGGCGAGCGCCGGCACGCGTGCTCGGCCTGCGGGCGCGCGTTCCTGCGCCGCGAGCACTTGCGCGACCACCTCGCGCGCCACCACGCGCCGCACGAGCGCGTGCAGCAGCCCTGCGCTCAGCCCGGTATGTCTGTCTATTAGAATAATATTATTGATTATTGTGCCAGTACTTATTGTTTTCTATGTTTAGTTCATTCGTTTTTTATTTTTGTTATTATTGGATTGAAATTATTAGCTTAGTTGTTTGACATTTACCGGTGACACTACCGGCACGCGCACTGGTATTTTGTCACTGCGGACGGAGCGGAGGTTGCTTTCTCTTGGCTGCAGCCTGGGCTCAAGGTCGCTCGCCGATGCTGCGTTCGCTCTGTCATCATAACGCACACATACACAGCAACACACACTTACACTACACATTAGGATTGTTTATCAATATTTTTCCGTGCATACAACTGTCCGGGCGCCCACTCAATGGACCCGCTGAAAATCAGCGTCTGGGCTATCAGGCACAGGCATAAGCTGAGCGCGGTCCAATTCATTTAACGGACATCGCGACACCGGTATCCGTTATTGTATTTTCTTTTAATTTGTTTTGTTGTGTTTTTGTTCATTTTAAATTGTTCTTCTATGTGATGCGATGTCCGTAAAAATAATAAATATTTTCTATCTTTCATTCTTTCTAATAACACCTAGAAGGAAAGTTCGATACAAAAAGGCGCGCCATTTGTGATGCCAAAATCAACTGTCAAAATATAAATTTTCTGTATTTACCATGTATGAATACTATTTGTGCTGTTATATTGTTACAACCAATTACTGCACAAACCAAAATTTTAAGAAATTTTGTCGGGTGGTCGCGACATTAACTGTCGAATTGTCAGCTTTATGAAATAGGGTCCCGGTCTCGGTCCGCCCCGCCGCGCCGCTAGCCTCCACCTGCTGCCTTCGGGGCCAGTCTCATGTCTATCCATTAAATGAACGCGACTCTCCCCGCGCCGTTGCAACCGCGCCGCCTCACGTCCGCTTACTTCGTGTCCGTGACCTTCATGATGCCCTGAATTATATTGCCTTAAAACTGCATTCCTTCAAATTTCCACTATAAATCGAATTTGAGGCTGAGTCTAAGATAAGAAGAATGAGCTACAGATCGTCATTAATATGTGACCACGTTCTTTTAATTGTTCGTGTATTTCCTGGTACCACTACGCTATTTAAAAAGCTTATTAGTATTTCGTTTGAAAAACAGGTTGTGAGCAGACTTTCAGCAACATGAGCACGATGTATCTTCACATGAAGAAGGTGCACAAAGCGAAGAACGAGAAAACCTTCACTCCGACTGCGACCTCCACGGAAACACTATACACGCTGGTGCCGCCTGCTCCAGACACCAACAATATGTTTATGGTAAGACATTTCCAAACGTAACTTTACCTATTGAAATATTTAAGCATTTTACAATTACATTTGCTTGTTTCCATATCTAAAGATAAAAAATTCTACTTATCACATTCTCGTGAGATGCTACATGTTGAACGGCGAGCTCTGTTTCAACCGTGAGTGCAGTGAATCGGTAATTTTCTCCTCATTATTTATTTACCACGATTCGAGGAAAAAACACATGTAGGAACATTAAGCGAATTTGTGACATCATGAGTTCGCAAATTTAAAAATTAATAAGAAATTGAGTACCGGCTAGATTAACAAAATATTCAAATTAGTTGCTTAGAATAGTAAAAGGTATTTTAAAAAAATATAAAAAAATGTTCCCATACCCAATTGGCTGACACTCTTATCTCTTTTTTTTTGTAAGTTATATCCAAAGTTTAGTGTAAAAGTGGCTCCTCAAAATCTCTTGAGGTGTTTAATATATTATCCTAAATGATCATAGGCGTGTATAAATATTCTTCGAAAAACCTGGAACTGGAAAAACGATTTACACAATCACGTTAACCCACATCTATCTACAGGTTTAGCGAAGAGAACCTTCTCATGGCTAAGCACCATCTTATTGAGTCCTGTAGTGAGTCATACAAAGGCTTTATTATTTATTTTTCTTTATTAACAGTCGTGGCTCACTAAGTTTCATTGAATTCAGGTAAGCCAAACTCCAGAGGCCACAAGCACATCAGAAGTAGCCCCAGAAGCGTCCGCATTGCAAATGGCGGCGTCCCCCGGGTCGGAGTCGGAGGAGGAGTGGCGCGCGGCGCGCACGCACTGCACGTGGCCGCTCGCGCGCGCGCTCGGCGCCGGCGCCACTGGCTTGCTGAAGGATGATGACCAGGTGAATATCAATATGCGCCAGAACCGAACCAGTTTATGGAAGTTAGTTTCCTGAATTGACCAGACACGGAAACAAACCCGGTAGACCACGGAAGTCAAGGTGTGATGCCGTGCAACGGCGAACTTCGCTAATAGGGTATTTGACAACAATATCAGATTCTAAACAAAACATAAATAATGTAATTAAAAATTACATTAAAAAAGGGCCCTATAGGAACTACGAGTTTGTTTACATAAGTACAATTCATTTTATGGCCCTTTTGGCCCTATGACCATTTTGAAAAGTACAATTTACAGAAACTTTTGTTAAAAAACCATATTCATAAACGCAAAATTTTATGTAACTGCCGAAAAAGTTGATCTCAAATAACGTCATTTGCAAGCGGCATCTTTAAAATTGTTATATCTCAGGGAGTTTAGGTGCTTTCGAAATATTTTTGGCCAATGTTTCTATTTTTAAGGTCTTAAACAAAAAAAAATTACAAATACCCTATTGTCTTGTCAAACACTGGGATTCTTTGGCGCCCAACGTGGAACTTTATGAGTTCGTTGGTTTCTTCAGTTTTAATTGTCAAATTGGTTAAACATCATAAAGAGTTAAGTAAATTAATGCCAATTATATTAATATGAAAATTACTTGTTTGCAGGTGGAACAGTCTGAGGGATCTGAGAGTAACACGTACACAGTGAGAAGTGATCTATTCCTTCACGGAAATGTTATGATAAATGAGGATAGCGAGTAAGTAAATACTTCTATTATCAGTCACTATCAATAGGAACAAAGCCTTCCTATTGGCCAATCTGACAGCTTTTTGTGATATCTGCACCAACTTGAATAATTAATGTATTTTGGCACGGATGCAATTTAATGCTTAAAAGCATTTGCTATTGATGCTGTACTTCTTAACCAACTGGCAAATAAATGGGCTAGATTTTTTTTCATGCTTGTAGTAATAGTACTTTATAACGTGAAATATAAGTAAATTGCAATAAGATGCAAAATATCAAACCAGTAATTATTCTTTGCAATTTTTTTAATAGAAATATTTAATTTCAAAAACAAACTTCTTTACTTCCCTTTCAAGTCAAAGTACATTGTGTATTTTAGGTACCTGTTGTATTTCTTTGTTTGCGCATTACCGATTAACCTTTCTTAGTTAACACAGATACTACCATATTCAGTTACCACAGACTGACTAAATTTCCCATAATTTATCCTGATTCCGGAATCTAAATGACAAAGATGACAATCGATCGATATTATATTATGTCAGTTTGTGGTAACTTGATTACTTTTTCCCCACTGACAGAATTCAACAACCGCGCTGTGACAGGTACTCTTCCACGCGTGTGTGCGTGAGCCCTAGCTAGACCACTGGCCGGGCCGGCATTAGGTTGCTCTTCCATCAGAGATGTGATATTTTACGTTGCTCTGGATGCGTTTGATATCCGCCAATTATATTTATCGGTTCACATAGCATAGCACAGGATCAATAAATATAATTGATGGATATCAGACGCATCCACAATTCCACATATCACATCTCTGGTAGAAAAGCACCCTAATCGGTTGTTCTCCTCATGCGATTGACCGTATTTTTAATTTTTTTAAGTTGTTTAAAAAGCATGTATGTAAGAATGCATGATAAATTTAGATATTTAAAAATTGTTTATTATTTGGACATCGTCCAACGATAGAATAAGTTGTAGGAAACTTAAACCATGCACAGAAATTGACCATTTTTGCGGGGATTTTTCTGGTAGTTGGCAACAACTGACTTAAAAACCATGAACGGGGCGACTGTGGGTAATTTATTCGAGTGTTGCCAGGAATGTGATTTTCTACCAAATTCATGGTAGGGCCCCGGAAAGTCGAAATGAGAAATATGACAGATGTCAAAAAAATTGGGATGCAGTTTCATGGCGACCCCGGTCCCTAATGACCTTTAGATATTTTTGCAAAAGAACTTTAATGACCTTATTCTGGCAAATGAATCATTTACGTAAGTTATCACAGCGCGGTTGTTGAAGTTTTATCTCTGTTCCGTTTATTTGGCCATGCGCCACTGACTGCTGTTGCGACTGCGCAGGCACATGCGCGCGGCGCCGGGCGACGCGCTGGGCGGCGAGCTGGGGCTGCTGGACGCGCATCCCACTATTGATCTCATGCAGGTTTGTTATATCCATTGTTTTTTTTCTCTATTTTCATAGGTTGGCAATGTTGTAATTTACACATACCATCACGACTTTATACCAAACGGGGTAGTCAGGGACAAGTGACTGTGTCGTCATGGTGGAGCCCACTTTTCACCGATGGTATTAGGACCCAACGTGGTAGGTGGTGAGGCTTACACCGTTATCCGGGTTGATTTGTTTTTTTATCGATGTTTTTCATCACCGGAGAGTAAGTCGGGTATTTAACAATAAACACGAAGATTTTGGTTCTGGCCAGATTTGAATTCGGGACCACACGATCCACGATCTGAGTTCTGGTTGCTGAACCACTAGACCACGACTCTCCAAAAAATAGTAATTTACAATATGTACACAAGACAGACAGAACGAAGCAACTTATGCTTTCCACATGGAGCAGCTATTGCAGCAACTGGCAGTTGCCAGTTGCTGCAATAGCTGGACAACAGAGTGTCAACACGCTTTCTCAATTTATAGATTTTATTGTTTTCAAAAATCCTCCTCAATTAACTCTGTCGATCCACTCGTAGATGGCGCTGTTGCTATAATCTGACTTCTCATTGATGAACTGAGCTTTAGTTAAATGTAAATGATCAATGTGTTGTTCATATTGTTGCTTGGTTCATTTAATTATTGTTCACGTCTGTCGAAATGATCCAGGGGTAAATTAATATCCTCGTTTGACATGAAGCCTCCTTGCAGGAGGAGTTGATGTATGCTGACACTGCGGCGGACGAGTCGTCCTTCCGGATATTCCTGCTCAGCGGCGAGGAGCTCACGTAAGCACGTCGCAAGTAGAAGCCCGCCTCAAGGCGAGTCACAGTCACGCCTCAAGGCGAGTCACAGCCACGTTGTATTTATCTATTTATGCCACTGCGAGTGACACTTTCCTTAACAGCGCGCACTGGGGGCGGATTGGCAACGTCGCATGTTACTAAGATTTTCCTGAGCATTTCGTCGAATTGAATAAAGTAGTTGTTTTCTTTTCTTATATGATCTGCACGTTGGTATTTTATAATTGTAACTGTAGATATTAGGTACCTACCATACATTTTCGTGTTTCTACATACTGATTTAGTATTATCTATTTTATTTGCAATACATTGGCGACTACCTAATATTTGACGATTTTATTTGTTTCTATTAATTATATGAATAAAAAATATCAAAAGAAGGAAATATACCTACTTCTAATGAATTTGATAAAATAATTACAGATATCTTACAAAAATGCGACGTGGCAAATCCGCCTCCAACGCCCGCTCTTAAATGTCAGTGATGTAGGATGATGTAGGATAGACGATAGCTAGAACTATCGATCCAGCTATCGAACGGACATAATCGAATAGTTCGAATGATGGTATTAGATTACGAAGCGATAGCTGCATGTACTCACCCAAACAGTTTTTAGATACTAATCACAAATGTAGTGGCCAGTTATCATTGTGTGTTGTTCGCCTGTGAGCATTATTTGTGAAAACTTGTGCGGGGGGTGCTTCTAACCCCTGTCGTATATTTCACAAAGATCTTGAAGCTTGCACTGCACAGTGATTTACAAAGATTATTCAATTGTACTTGTATTAGTAGTAGTAACCTCAATTTAAGCACAGAAATGTATGCATTTATGCTCCTACCTTTGCAAATCTAATGTTATCTCATGCCTTTGATAATAATAGGGTCCAATTAGTGGCAATCTGATTTAGATTTGACTGTACTGGTTGCACGCCCATGATTTTTACACGCTTGTACAGAACCGATTGCTGACAATGTCTATTTATTAAAAAAAAATCACACAAGTGTCTTCATCTCGGTCTAGCTTATGACAATGCTGTCAATGAAAGAGAACTTCAAATAAATTTTATGATTTGACAATTTAGTCATCTTTTTGTAACCGGTTTTTGAGTGTCTAGTAACCCTGTTAAGATTTAAGTAAGTGTTATGGCCTGCTAGACATGTTCAATGTATTTCCGGGTGTGATGAAAATATTTAGAAATAATTGATCTTTCACAAATGAAAAACTACATTCTTGTAATATATGTCTTTTTGCAGTTTGTAATTAAAAAGGATTTACACTACAACGGTGAAGAACCATTCGGGTGTTTTAGTGGTTGTGCAACATTCAATATTCAATTAAATAATATATTGGACAGTATATCATTACTGCAATACTTAATCTTTATAATTAGATCTAAATGTTAAAAATAATTAAATCCTGCAAACATGGAAAATTCAAATATTATTTTATTACTTAATTTAATTTCACGTAAAATAGTTTGTTGTAAAAAATGCCTTATTTTGATGAATAACGAAAATATATTTACTTAGGTCATCAGTGTCATCGTATTGTGATAAGACATTGCTAAAAAGTTTGTTGTTGTCATACAACGAGAATTAATATAAACGTGATTTTTTCTTTTCTTATAAACTGCAATATAAATAAAACGAAAGTTTAGAACCATACAAGGTCTAAACGTCGTGATATAGCGACTTTATGACTGTTAAACTTGACTTTTAACTTTTAAGGTGCAATAATGAAACTATTAGTAACATAGAGTTATAAAAGTAGTAGAAGTGCTAAAATGCTTAAAAAAGTATATTGGAGGTAAACTAAATTTTTACTAGTGAAATCTATTCAGGTAAGTACCTAGCTTGGTAATGATGGTCGTTTGATGAGTGCAGGTGTATTGTCTAAGCCTAGAATATTTCATTTCGTCTTTCAATATTCCTTAGAATATTCCTAACAAGTTTTCGACAGTTCTATGACAACTGTAACTTTAGATATTAAGCCAAAACGGCTACAGGGTGGTTAGGTGGGAGTGGTACCAAAAAAAAGAGATGAAATCTTATTAAACATGTAGCCTTTGCCCTTGTAATAAGTTTGGGTCATTCATTTAAGTGGCTTATATTTGAGAGCAGCTAACTGTTAAAGTCATAGTTAACGAATCCCGTATAGATGCGTAACTCTTATAAAGAATAGGCACAATTTGCATTATTCAGTTTTCCTTCTTGTGTTGTGTTTAATCAAAAGTCTAATGCAAAGGGTGGTCAATACTTATGTTTTATTTAGGTATTTTCGTATTGAGGTTCTACCCAAGTACAAACGAAAAACTTCTGGCTTTGCTTTAATACAGTGTTATTTATGTAACCTGTAATTCCAGAGAAATGGTTAGTTATTGATAGTTTCTACGTTCATGGGCAGGTTTTTGCACATTCGACGTAATATCACATTATTTATCTCATTAAAAAACTGTTATTATTATGATGTAACGCAACGCATTATCTAGTAATTTCAAATGAGTTTTCATGTTTTCCTTGTCATATAATTTACTGACATACCCCCCTTTTTCATAAAGACTCGATCAATCATAATATTCATAATTCAACAAAGGTTTGATGACCAGTTTGCAGTAAGTGACAATAATATGGTTCAACTCGAATGGCTGTGCTTGACATTTGACGGCAGAAGATAGTCTTGTCGGAGAGTATATCTTCTGCCGTCAAATGTTGCTGGAAAGTTATTAAAGAGTGCATTAGGTATACTGGAATTAAAACACTGAATACTTAATTATGGGGGCTTAAAAAAAAAATTAAAATTACGTACAAAACTTACAGTTCTGGTGATAGGTATTTATCTTCAGTGATATTATAACGGAAGCGTGAATGTATTGCCCCCCGCTCATTAATAAGTCATCACATCATAATAGTAATGATTATTATGTAATGTAAGTAATATGCTCAAAACTAATTTTTTTGAGCTCGAACAAGGAGTGAACTACAACAGAATGGAGGAAGTGGCGCACATGTTTATAAAATAATGGCGCCAAAGCAATGATCTCTAGACACGCCTCTTGTTTATATTTAGGTTAATATTGACCATCGTAGCGTAATTTAAGATGTTTGTGATGTTTCTGTGTACAATGTTGAATTTCTTGTACCTAATGTGTAGGTGAATATTGAATGTATTGTTATTTAGCCGTTTGAATGTTTTTGTAATATGTATAAGAAGTGATCGAATTTTAGTCGTAAGTTAGTAGGTTTATTGTTCTCTAACAAGGCAGTTCTAGCGTAAGATTGTATGTTCGTTTTGACTAACTGCTTGCTTTTCAGAAGGGTTACCACGTTTAAGTTACGTCAAATTTATAACGCTCTTACGGCAAGACGGTGTTTTGCTACCTTCAAACACGTGACGCTTTGCCATAAAGGCGTTGGCTCTTTGTAATACAAATGCCGAATTTTACGTGATCCCTCTCCATAGCCGAGCTGAGAAGTAATATCAACCTGTACCGTCAAACTTTATGGATAATCCTGTTCATTAAGGTATAACAGGTTGATTTTATTTGAGCTGAAGGTAAAACCTGTATGTAGAACAGTGGCTTTATCTATTTTAGCATATCTCCAATAGCCGGGCTTTGATGTTTTAAATCAGTTCTCATAATATCAATAAACTTAGATAATGCTAATAGTTAAGTACTGTAGTAAACTAGTTTAAGCGTATTGTTTGTCTTTTGATTAGTTTAAATTAGTTTAAAATTAATTTCAGCCAGTTCTTTTGAACGGACATTTAAAAAAGCAACGCATCCCTCAGCGACGTCATTTGAAATAAATAAATGAGAGCAATATAATTTAGTTCAAATATTTATAAACCATTGGCCATATAAGCTATTGCACAAAACGGTTGAACAAAAACTCAAAAGATGTGCATTTTTTAACTAAATTTTTAGTAAACTAGTGAGTAAGCTAAATTGTAAGCTAGGTGCAAATGTAAAGTGCGTTAAAGTTATAATGGAATATATTATGTTATATACTTATCGACTTCATAATGTTCGATGTTAGCTAAAGTACATTTTAAAAGGGAGCTTAGTTTAAATGACGTCACTGGCGGCCGTCCCGCCTCGTACAGTAAAAATATCGGAGCAAAACATGAGCTACAAATATCTATACGAGAGTTCGTTCAGATTGTTGATTTGTATAGTATTTGTAGAAAATGTTTTGCTCCGATATTTTTGAAGCCATTAAAACTTACAGACGTTAATGCTTCTGACTGTACAAAGCTTACGTGGGCTGTCTGTTTGGCGAGAGAGGCCACAGCGGGTTCATTCATTACGCCAAGACATCCACGAGTAGATTGGGCAACGGGCACGTAGACTGCTAAGATTCATTCAATTTGTTCACTCCGATCATCACAGGTTCGCCAGTAGGCTTATACCTTTATAAGCGTTGTAATGAGCGCTATTCGCCCCAGTTTAATAATAAGCTACTATTTCAAGCATATATCTACAGTGTTTTAATAATAATTTCGAAAAATAATTTCAAATAGCTAATTTTACTAGCTGCAAACTTTTTATTGCTTAAGATTCGTGACGGTACAAAAGTTTACCTTACCTGTATTTTTACTATTAAGACCTTTAGCTCGGCCTTCAGTGCATATAAAATATGAAAAAATACTATTGTTTACATTTTGTAAGTTCTTAGTGGTCACTGAACTGACAGCTCTGCCCAATCACTGCTTTTTGTAGGTTCTACATATTTAGTTAATTTACTAATGTATACTGTAAATAAGATAAAAATATATTTTTGGGTATTTCGTGATAAATGGTAAGATTGCTTATTTTTTGAGACTGTTGTCCAAATTATAATCATGATATCGTTTTGTTAAAATTATAATATACCCTACTTTGTGGAAATGTTTCAAAATTGTTTTTGTAAAAGAGATTTTATTTTAGTTGTTGCTATATTTTGTTTTGTTAAATAAAATACGGAGAGTCGTTTGAGAGAAAAAAACTGCTTTTAATGTAATTTTATAACATAACAGTACAGACATACTAAGTCAGTTTATTAAATCACATATCATAATTATTTTAGTTTGTTATTAATCATTATATTAATTGGTTGGCTTGTGTTTGAATTCAGATTTTTGCTATATTAAAACAATAAATGTTCTAGATAACCACATCAATAGTTTATTTTCTGATGACTTGTTCCCACGGTCCCTAAACTGTTTTCGAGCCGGTTCTTTCACATCCTTCTCAAGGCAGGACTACTTCATCTATAATTTTCATGTAGCCTGTCCCATTCGTTTATTTTCTTTTTTACAACTCACAATGAATTACCGTTTTCTTTTTTCGAAATAATGTACCACAACAATTTCGTCATCATTGACGGGTACCTAGTGAAGTGACTACAACCACAAACACCTGTATAGTCTGATGAATCGTTGAGTAAATAGTATTTAATTCTATTATTTGACGACCGACTTGGTGTAATGGTTAAGAAGTTGGCTACTACACCAGAGGTCGCGGGTTCGATCCCCGCACAGTACAAACATTTGTGTGCATGAACATGTCTGTTTGTACTGGTCTGGGTGTCTCCTATGTATAATAAGTATGTATTTACAAAAAATATATATATTTAAGTATGTTTATCCGTTGTCTAGTATCCCATAACACAAGCTTTAATTAGCTTACTTTGGGGCTAGATGGCGCTGTGTGGAATAATGTCCAGGGATATTTATTTATTTATATGAAAATAAGTCGGGTTTTCATTCCTGACGCTATAACTCCAGAACGCACGAACCGATTTCCACGGTTTTACATTCGTTGGAAAGGTCTCGGGCTCCGTGAGGTTTATAGCAAAGAAAATTCAGGAAAAATTTCTACAGAAAAGCGGGAAAGAAAAATGAAGTTCACGCGGGCGAAGCCGCGGGCGGAAAGTTAGTAGTATTTAATAATTTCACTTGTTTCATTTGTGTATCCAATCACAAATAATAATCAAAATTCCTTGCAAATAAAGTAATCATAGATACTATTTTTATTTTCTTTTTTTATTAAATTTACAGAATTATGTAATATAACTTAAATAACTGTAGTGTTTGTATCTAGGTACTTAGTACAATACACATATATATCTCATTTAAGTCTCACACGCACAAGTGGTAGTAGTGAGTTGACACTAGGGCTTCCAAATACCGGATATTTTCAATACCGGTATCAATACCGGTTTTTTTTTCGAATCCGGTATTAATACCGGTATTACGGTATTGAGGTGAAAATTTATAATTATTATTGAAAATGCGTTTTTTGGAAGATAAAGCTGAAATAGTAACAGCTTTAATTGAAAGTGAACTTTTATAAATATATAAAGCATAATTATATTAATTAAATTTGTTTTATGCGTTTATAGTTTCTACAAAAAAAAGCAACTTCCTATAAAAATTGTCTTATTTTATAGTAACTAGGTAAATCTCAAAATTGTAACTATGTTACCTTTTTACAATTATTACTGATCTATTACTTTTTTTTATTGTGCAAGCTCTTTTTAAGAAACTGACACCGGAATCATCAAATAGTGTAAGGGGTAGACCAGGGTTTTATCAAAATTGCTAAGAAACGACTTGTTTTCGATATTGTTCTGTAACTATCGCACAACATCTGATATTAATATCTGCTTTTAGGCTATAATATCATAGTGGCATACCCCTTAAGGTAACAAACTCAATTTATTTTGCCTTAAGACTACTAAAATTGTATTTTAAAACTGAGAAAATTATCGTAAGTATCATGAAGGTATATAAACGACACTTAAAAAACGTGTGTGATTTTACCAATGCAAACAAATAGTATTTAGAACCGTATTCCTATGATATATTTTTTGTTCATACTGATGTACTTAGGGAAAAGCAATTAGTAAAGTTTCATTCTGCTGCACAAGGTATAACAGCTGAATTGATAACAGTACCCTCCAATTTTCAATGAAAAACAAAAGTAGTATTTTTACTTATCAAAATGTTTACTACTAACCGAAACACCTACCCGTTATATTACAATAATTTTAGCAATCTGTGTTTGCGCGCTATGTTAAATTGTTATTTTGTAAAAATGTGCAATATTTTACTCAGGAAGTGAATTAGTGTAATTCTTTATGAGATATAAAGTTCTTAAACCAGAAACACTATCAAAAGTCGTAGTCATTAAATTAATTCCTTAGTTATTGTTCAAACAAAAAAACTACGTTTGAAAGTTTTTGTCAAATTGTCAGCCTCACGCCTCAAAATAAATCATTTGTTTTAAACCTTAATTCATCAATTAGGATTTATAATTATGATCGATTGTGGCCTATTAATTAAAAGGACAAATGCCACAAACAACGTATCTATACTAATATCATGAAGAGTTTCATTTGAGAGATTTAATTTTTGTTTGTAACGAAAAGGCTCTGAAACTACTATTTTAAAAATTCATTCACCAATATAAAACTACATTATCAACCAGTGACATAGGCTATTTTTTATTTAGGCTATATTTTGACGGAAGAAACAGCCTACGGCGAAGCCGCTGACGAACAGCTAGTTTTAAAATAAAGTAAGATACAATTTTGTAGAATTTTAGTCGAATGTACCCTTCAATTACATCGAAGTAACGCAATAACTGCGACTTTCGTCGCGTCCGTTAAACAACTATCATTGGAAAAAAGGGTGCAGATTTGTCAAAAATAAGGGACATTTTACAGTTTATATGTGACAATTTCAAGCATCACTATTTACGGTATTAAAACCGGTATTGGATTTCAAAACCGGTATTGAGAAAAGGCAAAAAAAACGCCAAATACCGGTATTGAGCAATACCGGGATCCCGGTATTGAAAGCCCTAGTTGACACTGACACTTGTCAGGTGTCAACGTCATCTGTCGGTGTCACTCTTCTGTCAACGTCCAGCGGAAGCATGGGCAGTCGTATGAGACCCGGACCGTGGCGGACCACAGATGGCGGACGTAGTGCGTTAGGGATACACTTGGTGTGATGGTGAGCCAGTACAGTACACATTAAGGTAGGGTCACCGGGTAAACGGTGGGTCACTTTTTTTTGAACACTCACATCTCTCAACTTACTATTCAGATTGGCTTGAAATTAAGTTTGATGGATTGTGTATTTCATTAACTTTCAGAATATGCCTAAATCATTATTCTCCAATGGGGGACAGTAGAGTAATCAGGGCTTTTTTAAAAAGGCAGAATTGACTCACTGTGTACACCGGGTGGTGAACAATGAATCACCCCCTGGTACACAATGGGTCTAGGGGTTTGACTAGTAAATTATATATTTAATAAAAAAACTAAATCGGCATTATGCTTTAGGCACCTTGAATCTTAAAACTTGTACAGATAATATTTTATTTAGTTTTCACTAGCATGAAATTATAATTTTTTTGTTAAGGCTCTGCACTTCTCATAAAACATTAAAAATAATATGAAATTGCGAATATATGGATTATCACGTATTACAATTTTAATAATTCTACATAGTTTAAGTTCGACGTATTAGTTGATTGTCGTTGTTTATTTATGACGCTTCGAGCGCGGTTTTTGTATGCGAGTGCGCCTGTTCTATGTCCGTACCTACGCGCGTCGCACGCACACACTAACAAAGTCTAGGGTAGCTCGTGGGGCGACAGTCGTGGCTGCGCCGTGCGTAAATTTTTATTTAGTGTGCCTGTACAAGTACGTCCTATATTCAAGCTCAAAAATTGCTACAAATAGTATGCGTAACTATTTCAGTGATTGAATATGGATGTCTTATTAAGAACTCATCAAATCCAGAATTGTCTTTTATTTTCCTATTATTTCTTCACATTACATTATGTGTAATCGGATACGATTTGTAGGTCAGATCACTACTCACTACGACCCCTACCATTAAAATTAGGGTTTAACATTTTTTTTGAACTAAACTGAAGGCTATGATTAAACTTAGCAGTTGTTTATAGGTAGTAGTTTTGGTATGTTAAAAATTGGTCATAAATAAATTGAAAGGGATCATTGAATAAATATTGAGCAGTGAAATAACTAAAAAGGGCAGTTATGTTACGTGTGGGCATTTAACAAATCGGAATAAGCTGGCAGGCTATAGCAATCTAAGCAATTCAGTGTGTAACGAGAAAAATAAACAAAAAAATAGTGTGTTTTATGATTTACCTGGATTCAGCAAGTTTAATTTTGATAAAGGAAATTATATTAACGCTGCATTTTTGACGATTGTATAAACAACATGCAAGAGCCCTACGTGTTTAGGAAACTATCGCACGGTAGGGGCCCGACTTGGCTTACTTCTATCCTTTTATTATGGTTTAACCAAACAATAACAATAAACAAGTTATCATTTATTAGCAGAACCATGCACATCGCCTTAACAAAAAGTACACAGTGATTCGCGACCCACTATGTACACAGTGAATCAGACCCACTCTTGACCATAGGACCATTTTTAATACAAACAAGAAATAACATGCTAAGAACGAAGAGCTAGTTAATTTTAATTGTGCTATACTATAGCATACTAACAAGGCATTGGTGCGATAGTACAATTTTATCGATATCTATAATAAGTTAGGAATTATAAACAAAATACCAACTCATATTTTAAAAACTTTTAGTGGTGTCTCAGCAAAATCAAGCGCCAAACGTCTTACGATGAACGCAGCGGCACGGGAACTGGGCGAGAGTGTATCGCGTGCGGGGGAGCTCCCTTGAGCGGACAAGCGGCGGCGGTACCTATAGCGGTTTCGTCAATACGTGCCTGACCCACTGTACCCAACTGACCCACCGTTTACCCGGTGACCCTACTCTACACTAACAGTTAAATTATCTTTTTCATAATTATGCTCGATTTATCTTCATGAGACCTGTTTCTGAGATATCGGATTGTTAGTATTAGGTACATATTTCTGTAAGGGCCGATTTTTCGTGTTCTGGTTGGTTCTGAATCGTGGGTCTGGACCCACGATTCAGAACCAAGTTATCGACCGATTCGGTTATTTTCTTTTATTTTTAATTATTTTTTTAGTAGGGTAGGTTTTATCTAATTTGGCTTACAAAACTTAGGACCTTTGGCTTTAACATATCAAAATATTGATTGCTATCGCTTAGCTGATCACTTACTATAATTTATACAAATTTACCGAATCGGTCGATAACTTCGTTCTGAATCGGGTGGGCTGGCCCGACCACGACATGGGAGTTTTTACTTTGGCACAAAATTGTCATTTTAATTGTGCCTAATTGTGCCACTTGTCCCACGAATTTATGCCTTAAACTTTTCGAGTAATAGAGTACGATTGTGGTCCGGCTGGGAACCACGGTTCCTGGCCCAGCCACAGCCAGACCTAATAAAATAAAATATCAATAGTGTGAAGGTGACTACTGCGGAATGAAACTTGAAGCTGACACTGCGGTTTTTTTGATGTTTGTCTGTCTGTCTAGATATTCTAGCATCTGACGAATTTCATCTTATTCAATTAATCTTCAAGATTACGAAGAATAATTACTAAAATCGTGTTAATTACCAAATATATAGATAGATATTGTAAAATTGTGAATTTTTACTTTTCATACTAAACTCCATTTGATACTCTACATAGGCCATTTAGTGGATCTACTTTTCGTAACAGGAAACATTATATACGCAATATACATGCACGATTTTGACAGTTAACTTTCTTTTTAGTGAACCCTTTTACACACAATAGCGGTTGCGCATCCGGCTGATCCGGCATTGTACAATACCTAGGCAGAGTATAAAATGAAAAATATTTCATACATTGCCTGAACGTTTTAGGCATTGTATACAATGCCTAGGCATTGTATACAATCTTCTGTACATATGGCTTGCAAATAAAATATTGAGTATTGAGTACAATGCCGGATAATAAAGATTGCTGATAAAATTTATAGGAAAAAGAGTAGAACATAAAGCTGAGTGTAACATTTACAACCTGATTGATCATTAGCCGGCACAATATTTTGCCATTGTATAACAAATATTTAGTTACTACTGAAGACTATTTCGTTACGTATATTTTATTTGAGAAATAGACACATAGTTTCACAAAATCAGAAATACTTCTTACAAAGTCGTAGTAAAATTGGATAGCGTATGATTTGACACACTTTAATATTTGATTACTCAATTTTATTCGAATCTGGTTAAATTCTGTGAAATAGCACCAAATACATTCTATGTGCTGTAGGCACAATTGACGCACATTTTCTCGGCATACTCTTTAGGTACCTACTGAGCTATTCCTTCAATAAAAGACGATGGAAAAATTTAAAATATCTATTCGCTTGATAAACAGCCAGTTAATTTTGTACTTCAGTTAGCTATCTGGGGATTCAACTGAGAATTGAAAAATCGGCCCTTATTTTAATAAAAAAAGGAATAAAAATAGGATCTATGATTACTTTATTTGCAAGTAATTATGATTATTATTTGTAATTGGATACATAAATGAAACAATTGAAATTATTAAATATTATTTACTCAACGATTTATCAGACTATACAGGGTGTCCCAAAAATTAGTAAAAAGCGGAAGCCCTGTGACAGAACATCAATCACTAAGGCTACCCAAATCACCCCCATGATGTTCTGCGATTTTTTGGTAGTTTTCGAGTTATGTTTTTTTTTTACTAGGCTTGCTTGATTCAGAAGTCTTTACATAAATAGCACTGAATAATAATTCAGAAAAAATATGTAACTTATTAAGTAGATTTTTTTTTAAAAGTTTTGAAGGCCATTTAAAAAAAAGTCACCTTTTTTTTATTCAAATGTTTTTCAAAATCTGGCCTAATATGTGAACTATTCATCACATACATTTAAATGAGATAGTTCAACGGCATCCCTACTTAAATTTACATTCAATGGATCGGAACTTTTGGAAAAAACAATGTATGCTTCCACTTTTTTAGTTTCATATTATTTTTCTGAATTATTATTCAGTGCTATAAATGTGAATGCTTCTGAATTAAATAGGCCTAGTATTCAGTTATTAATGAAAATAAATTAAGTACCTAACTATCTCAAATATTTGTGCCACAAAGACCAAAAAAGTGACTGGACACAGAAATTTCCGAATACACGTAAAAAAATCATAACTCGAAAACTGCCAAAAACCACGGAACATACATAGGGGTGATTCGGGTAGCCCTAGTGATGCTCTATCACTGGGCTGCCGCTTATCACTAATTTTTGGGACAGCCTATATTTATAGATTGATTTATTTTAAATAGGTACCTATCTGTAATAATAAAAAAAACTGTAAGTAGTAAACGATTAATTAGTATTTAAACTATAAATATTTCGATGCATTGAATCGATTGAAAGTTCTTCGTAACTCAAATCGATTTTTATTTCAAATCGAATCGTTAACGTGTGAGGGCGTCACTAATTTCGAACTGTCTCGAATTTTCAAAGAGAAAATGAACGAATGGCCAGGTCAAGAAGGCTAGAGACTAAGGAGAGATAACTCCCGAAGTGGGGGTAAGCTTTCGAGGGCCGAAAGTCGTATACTCTGTGCCGGGCAAAACGCTGTATTGCGCATGTGCAGCGGCAGCTATTTGTCATTTCATGGTCACATGGTTTTGTTTTGAACGGTGTCACGTGCGACAGTTGTTGTTTTTTGTGGGTTGTGTTGACCAATTTTGACACTTCGCGAGGATCGCGGCAAAGAAGCGTAATGCGCATGCGTCACTGTGGGATACGGATTTAGTCCAACCCTTTCCAGGGAGTTATCTCTCCTTAGTTTCTAGCCTTCTTGGGCCAGGTTATAATTTGAAAAGAAATAATGTCAAACAGTAGGCAGTTGATCAGAAATTGAAGTGGTGCTCTCAGGGAGCCAGGCATCTTCTAATGTTCTAATCCGACCTTGGGCCTTTATTATTATTACTTAAAGCCAGCCAAGTTAATTTCCCAAACTGAGCGTAGCGAGCAATTGCGTATTATTAAGATCTTTCATTTTTAGCCAGTCAGCGGTTACCTGGCAATAATGCATCCTCTAGGTCTTAGGCCTAGAGGATATTTACAGACGAAATTGCTCGCTACTCTCAGTTCAGGAAATTACCTTGACTGGCTATGAGAGATGGTAGTAAGGCTATATTTGTTTTAAACGAGGTTCTAGTCTAGAGTAGTAAAAAAAAATGCTTCAAAACAGATTTTATATAGTAAAAATATAATTATTTACAACAACTTAAGTCCATAACTGACAAAGAAACCTTAATGTATACCTATATATACAAGACGTTTCTAATGCTTATTTATTTTTAACCCAGCAACTCTCATTAGAAATGCATTATCCGAACCCGTTCAGTATCAGAGTGCAAGGTTCGGCAATAGCACTGATAGATATACAGGTGTCCCGGGTACCTATCGATTGAACCCAATGTATGTTCCGCGACTTTTGGTAGTTTTGGAGTTATATTTTTTTTTACGAATTTGCTAAAATTTCTGGGTTGGGTTCACTTTTTTGGTTACTGTGGCACAAATAGTTGAGGTATGTTTATGCTTAATTTTTTACATTGTTAGATGAATACTAGGTCTACTTGATTCCGAAGCATTTAAATTCATAACACTAAATAGTAATTCAGAAAAAAAGGTGACATTGAAAACTACTGTTATTTCCCTGTTTCAAAGGCCATTTAATAAAAAAAAGAACTTTTTCTTCCAAACCGTTTTCAAAAACTTAATTATTTATCACATAAATTCCAATGAGATACTCTAAGGGCATCATACTTAAATTTTCATTCCAAACGTCGTCAGAGACCCAACCCAGAAATTGCAAATCGTAAAAAAAACATAACCCCAAAACTATCAAAAATCGCGGGACATACATTGGGTTCGGTCGATAGGTTTTGGGGTCGTCAGACCACAGACCTTCGCTGTTACTGGTTACCCGGGACACCCTGTATAAAGGTTGCATGGCATTTAAACAATTATTGAAAAAAGTAAAACTGATTCTATTGATTGTTAGGCAAATAAGATATTCAGACATATTTTTCAGATGCTCTGAAAAAGGGATTCGATTTAATTCCTTCCGCGCACATCACAACAACGATTCAAGATATTCTTGTCTTGAATCGATAGCAAGGTCAATTTACAGTAAGTTCAGATCCGGTAAGTAGTACGGCACAATATCTGTCCTCATATTTTTCAGAGCATACGAAGTTTTCGAATCGCCAAAAAAAATACATTGTGCATCGTTAAACACATTTTTTGGGATAAAGTAACATCAGATAAATGTGCCAGACAAAACAACGCGGATTTGTTTCTGCCGTGACCAGAATAAGGCTGGTGTAGCGTTCCTTCTGAAAAACTCGTGCAATGTCACGCTACCCTTGTGCGTGTGTTTACAAGAGGCCACTGAGTCGCTGAAAATGGAGGTTTAGGGTTGAGCTAACATCTGGCCGAACTGAATCGCAATTGCCTATGCTTCTATACTTTTCTATCACTCAGAACCTATACTAGAGCGAGAAAAGAGAGCTATTGGCGACCGCCATCACACCATTCTCGTGTGCGTGATATTGTCAGGTGGCGTAGGTGGTAGGTCGTGGCTCGTGGTGCGCACCAGGGCCACGGACATCTTGTCGCGGCAGAGCACCAACGCCCACAGCACGGTGTAGATGGCCAGCAGACCCGCCACTGAGGCGCCAACGATGGCTCCTGCGCGCCGCCCATTCCGCCAGTCCAGAATGTCGTAGATGTAAGGGTTACCGTTTCTGAAACCATTTGATACACTTTAGGTAAAAGGATAAGAAAACAATTTGCATTTGTAATTGTGTTCTTGTTTAAAACACGTTTCTTGGTTTTCAAGCATCTTGGAGAGACACTTAGACTAACTATTTTTTAATGAAACATGGTATGACGAAATCGCAGTCAGACTACTTATCACAAGTCTGTGTAGGATGTTTCAAAAATATTTCATTGTTTTTTTTTGTGTTTAGCATCTACGGTCAGCAACATAAGTCACCTAACAACTTTAGAACATTGTCAGTCTTGTCACATAACATTGATCATGTGGTCAAAGACATTAACAGGGGAATGTTAGATTTGACACTATGACAGTGTTAAAATGTCCACTTACTTATGTTGCTGACTGTACCTATTGTAGACAAAACCAAAATCTTTTTTAAGTATGAGCTATTTTGCAAGTGAGGTTTAACGTGTGGGTTTCAACTGTCCAAATCCACGGTTATCTACTAATTTGGACGTGATACGTAAATCTTGTTCATCGCAAGTACCGCCGATAAAGGGATATAAATAGGATCATATCTGATGATCGTGCCATTGGAAGGAGAGTAGGTCAATTATGCTGATTTAGCGGCTCGATGAAAGCCTACCTCATAATGCACACTCAATATAAAGCTCTAGACTTTAACTTCGATCGATTTTTTTAGAGTGTGGGTTCAGATAATGCAATTATATTCGTATAAGGCCAAAGTCCAGGCCAGTTAGGTTAGGTTAGGTTGATATTCCACATAGATAATCCTTGTACGCCGGGTAGCTATGACGATTAGGGTACAACTAGTCGCAATTTTTTTTGACATTTTCTTTTTGGTAGAGTTAAAAAGCTCTTAGCAAGGGATAAGTTACCCATCAGTTCCCCCAACTGCGTAGTAGATGGCGGTGAAGGCGGCGTACCACAGGCCGAACCCCAGCGGCTGGTAGAAGTGCAGAAAGCGCAGCGGCGTGCGCGCGCACACCACCTCCGCGAACGCGACGCACGAGTTGAAGCCGTGCGTAGCCAGGTCCAGCCAGAACATGCCGTCTTCGTCAGCGGCATCTATTCAGGAATGATAAGATAAGATAATTTATTTATTCGTACATGAAAAGGGGTTACATCGAAGATCTAAGGTCTGTATTCTAAAATCGTACTCAAGCACTGATCTGTACTCGAGTAGGGATTTCAAAACGTCTGTTCATCCAAAAACGTCACTCGGATCTATACTCAAGTACAGATTTTGTTTTAGAATACGGGCCTAAGAATAGTAATGTATTGCTTCTCCCCTGCAGATATTTAAGTAACATGCAAATATTATTATTATGTCTAAACAAAACATCATATGATTCGCGCTTGTTTAATTCACAATATTCATAATACATTAAAAAAAGAAAAATTAACACAATGCAGTTCGATAGAACATGATTACTTGATATACCTACATGGTTTTGAAAATTTTAATCGTTAATAAATTTAAAGGAAACAACGTCCAATAATAATTAGGTAAACCGAACGAGTTATGGCCCTAATTTAACACTACATTACAACCATTTAATATCGATATTTAGGTCGACGGTCATGCTACTAGTAAGGCTGTAAATACTTCAGGTTTAACCTATTTACCGTCGGCGTCAAGTGATTCCTCAGTCAATTGTGCCTCATCTATGTCATAAATTCGGAGCGGTATGCTCGTAAAGCAGGCAGTAGGTAAGTCGTTTGTAAAGTGTGCGCCTATATTGACGACTTTCGGTTGCTTAAAATTTACTTTACAATCCACCCTCGTACAAAAGTGAGTGTCTCTGTTGTATATATTTAGCCACATTCAAAATTGCTGTAATAGTTTCCACTGAAGCGACAAGTGGGAGACCGAAAACTGTTATTAAAGGTGGCTTCAAAACGACAAATCATCGAACTTAACAGCGGAAATGGGTGAAGCAACTGACAGTTAAAATTATCAGTTGGGTAAGGTACTGATTTGTCAAAGCCGTCGTTGAAACTTGAGGGCGCTCCACGATTATTTGTTACAAAATGACGCTCATAAACATGATGCGATTATCCACCGTTGCGATTATAAGCGCTCCACATATATTATATTATCTTCTGCCCGCGACTTCTTCAGCTTTATAATATTAGTAGGTATAGGTTATATTCTGGCAAATAAATAATGTTTTACATTATACATTTCGTGTTATAATGTAACTAGATGTAGATGTTACCAGGGTCAAAGAGCAGAATCCAGTAGAGCGCTGTGATCATGAGGGCGATGCTGACGCTGACGTTGTGGAAGAACCAGTACATGCTCACGTACCATGGAAGCTCCATCGAATCTGGAAATAAAGTATAAACGTTCAAAATCTTGTCATGGTCTCGAAGTAAGGATACTCGTAATAAATCCTTGTTACGAGGTACCAGACAATTAAGCCAGGGGCGTCTCCCAGCACACCCAGACCCGAACCAATTTAGAAAAGATTCCTAAATTGACTCGACCGGGAATCGAACCTGTGACACTACAGAAATCGAGGCGAAAAACCGTGCTACAGCGCACTACGCCAATCGTATCGTCAGATTTTTTTTTTGTGTAGGACGATGTTTTAAACTTTACTTATTTGACGGTCGAACTGACAAGTTCTACGCAAACCTTGACACCATTGTCCGCTGGGGCTGCATTCAGCCGCCGCTTAAGTCTAGGCGTTCGAGGTAACTTGGTCTCGCTAGTATAACGTCGAAGGTTTCCTATAGATACGTGGCTGAACAGTCGCAGTATTGTTGTTGGCAGTACGATAATCGGAATACCCAACAGAATGTCTACAACCGTCTTACGTCTGTGGTAAAAAGATTTATCAGAGGTCATCTTTGCTTTTGTTGTCCTATCGGTTAGTTTTATTGTCGGTTTAGAAACTAAGCCTGATAATCCCCTTTGAAAATGAAAGAGTTAAATGTGGGAATTCACCCTTTTAATATATAATATATTAGACAAGTCGCCTCGAAATTTACTTAAATTGCAAATACATAGTTTAAGCAGAATCTGGTTAGCCCCAGGGATTCATTTTTTTGTAAAGGTAGTAAGTAGTAAACGGCGAATGAACTTTGACCTGACCTGAGATTTTAGTTAGACTGCCGCAAACTTTACAAAAGGAGGTCAGAAGTGACCGCCATACGGACCGGGACCACGCAACGCTCCGCACGTTGAGTAACGAAGCCGGCAAGTTTGCAAAACAGGCGGAATTGTCACGAGACGCTCTCTCGTCTCTTTCATTGACAACATCGCCGCAATTATTGATGAACTACCTTCTGCCCGCGACTTCGCGCATTCTAGGATAAATTTATAGGTATAAGTACCTATTTTAAATCAATATTTAATGATGATCTATACTTATTTTGAATCATTTTTTTCATCACCAGTGAAAGAAAATTTAGCTTGTAACTTGCTGTTAATGTAGTTTTAGGTGAAATAACATTTAAATCGTTTCAGTAGGTTTCGAGTTCATCCATTACAAACAAACAAAAATCAAATCTTTCCTCTTCATGATATGAGTACAGATTATGGTTGTATTTGTTTTCGGTCTAAAAATACCTTAGGCACAGTAAAGTTTTGTTGTACTCATAGTACTTAAGCACGCCAGCCGCTCGCTTTTAGGACGAAATCGTCGCATTTGTTCATGAATAATGATTGATTGTTTTCGGTCTGTTCCATAAACAAATAGCTCGCGTCGATTAAACCTTTCTTTCAGAAATGTAAGTTCATGGCAATGAGCTCGGATTCTACCTACTTTGTTCTGTAGAGTTTATACTTCGTCTGTATTAGAACAAGTCGAAAAAAAGTTATAGAATGAAACCAAATACCTATTATTTGTTTTTGAGATTATTACGTAAATATTTTGGAATATCATTTTATGCTTATTCTACACAAAGTTCGGCGTGGTTTTCGAATGTGAAATCAGTTTACTTGTATTTTGTAATAATTATATAAAATAACTAAGGATTATTACATAAGTCACCTAATTTTTATTTCAATCCTGATAAAATAACCAATATCTATCACGATACCCTGCAAACCAGTTTGAAATATAATAATTACATAAGCATAGGGTTATCAAAATTAGAGCTAAAAAATGAGCCTCTAGAGGATAGTTTGCCCCCAGAAATAGTATCATCAACTATTGGTACCCAACTAATCAATAAGGAATATAAAAAAATGGGTGAAAAAAGGGGATTTCATTATTATCATTATAAATTACTAAAGTATTTGGTAAAAAAGGCAAAATAAGCTGATCAAACCGAGGAGTGACGCCAGATGCCAGTGGGTATCGCAATATTGTTGTAAGTAAGATTATACAAGGTACACAAGTACCATTATACAAGGTACACAAATGTGTAGTTAAATAATACTTTAAAACCATTGGAGAACGAATCGCAGTTCGTGGTGGGTAAAGTAGTTGAAGACCTTGACTTCAACATTGCCAAACACGCATTGACCTGCATTCGGTGTGATGCATACGGCCGGCCCGATCCCGATGCGGTAACCGCCACGTGCGTTGACGCCCAACGTGTTACGACACGCGCATCTGGGCCAATGTTGCTATACGCATACGTAGCAGTATGGGTGGACATGTCTTTTTTAGTTCATAGATCATTGATAATGACCGATTCCACTATTTACCTACTAGCACTTACAATAAGGTATTTTTTCCGAGAAGATACCTTATCTTATTTTTGTTAAACTGCATTGCGATAACAACACGAGAATCTGGTTTAAGGTCTCACCTACAAGACCGGCTTGAACCAGTAACCAAGAGGCGCAAGAAGTATTAAATCATTTATATATCTATAAATTCACAGAAAAGGTAAACTTATAGCTCATCTGTTCTTGGATCGCTACTCAAGGGAATACGTGCCGAGGTATTTTCAAACGTTAATTTTGATAATTTAAGAAACAATTTTTGATTTTGCTTGTAAAGAGGATATTTTTCCACTAATGGTGCAATCTTGTGGCATACGGAATAGTGGTTAGATAATATCTGCTATACTCATAAAGTAGTTGTTTGATATGACAGTCAGTAAATAATGATAAGTCTTGTGATGACTTTTTGCAGCGCCGCGATGGACACGCCATGCAAATTGCTAGGAACTGCTGCCTCCTTGCTATCACGCGATATTTTGTCGTTTTTGTTGTACGATTGTAATTCGCATGTATGTATTCACTTAAACATTTGCTTATGGTTGATCGTATTCTGTACATGTGACAACAATAGGCATTTGTCGAGTCAAGTCAGTAATATCTTTTTATCGTAATGCATTAATGTTACATGTAAAAGGTGTTAAATAAGTAAGTAGGTACCTAGTACAATTGTAAAGACGCCGAATGGTCGGATCAATTGTAGGTACCAACTATTTGTGTCCAAATAATCTGTTGGTTTAACCACCCGGATAAACCAACAGTTAATTTTTGTTTTCAGGTAAATGCACTACTGTAATTATATCATTTAAGGTGATTTAAGCATAGTATATGTAAGTTATGAATACCTATTTATATATTCGAAAACTCAACAGCTTTTTCACAAATACATTTAAAAACACTCATTTGAACTTACTTAAGCCAATTACAGAGTTCCACATCTAAGTATCTAGTAATTCACTACTAACTAAGCACATTTAACCACTAAAATAGTTGTCATCAGATATTAGGCAAGCAACAACTTAATAAAATACAGGAAAAACGTCTGACGAATATTCAGAATTAAAATTATAGGGTTTACATATGCAAATACCATGCCATGCTGATTTATTGTGAAAATATTCTCATCAGAATCATCGATGGTAGTAGGATAGAGGGGCAAAGATGACCCTTATTCAGTAGGTTCGAGAGGTGGATTAATTTGTCTTGCAATCAATTGATCTTTGAAGTTTAGGTGGTGACTATTGTGTGTGTCTATCTATACCTAGCAATTGGCAATGCCCTAGAGGATAACGAAAGCTGGATATTTACATCTATATTGTTTTACCTAAACATGAAATTTGTAAGTATTTTTTTTAGGCACCCTACCTGTGGCCTTAAAAGAACATTCGTATGTAGATCTAGAATAGCACTAATCGCTGATTTTTTTTTCATCATTTAATCATTTCTATTAATTAGTATTTAGTAAGTAATACAACAAACATCGATGGCCAACAGCTGCAGTTTTTTATATCAAAATCTCAACATGGATAAAAAAGAATGCACAACACGAATGTGATTGGGAGAAACAGATAAGGTTGTGAAATCTACTGATCGATTTATCTGGTCACAGTTATGATAAAATACAAGTGTTCGTTTGTTAGTAATATCAGCGAAATCTACTTATATTATTACCATTACCACCACACCTACATATTATTATGTTGCAATATTTGCGTTTGGAGACTGAGTAAACTAATATAAATCTAAGATAAAATCTTAACTTATCTTTTAGTTTAATATACTATAGTGTAAAATTTACACTGTAAATAAACACTGAAGGAAGCATTTGAACATAAACATCATCAGCTAGCACAATAAAGGTATAACTCCCGTCATCTAAAAAATATCAGTGAGCAAATTTAGGGCCAAATTGGTGGTCTCAAACCCCTCCTTTACACTGTACCCGTGCGCAGAACCACTCTCCAGTGTCGCCTAGAGCTCTTTTTAAATGACGCGATCTGTACACCAGCTTTGATATCGTTAGTAAGTGATGTCTTTTAGACAACCTTCAGAAGAAATTTACTTAAAACAAAATATAATTTATTAGAAGTTGAGTGGGTGAGGCAATATAAGTTAATTTTTTTACTAACAGAGATAGATACACCTTCACCTCATGGCTTCGACTGGCACAAATATCCGTTATCTCTGAATTTTCTTAAATTGTAATTATGGTTCGTAAACACAGCATACTTTCTTCTTAAATCATATCTGCTTTCAACATATAAAATTACCTACTCTAATTAATTAAACATTTCATATTTTCAGTTCTTCAAACGTTGATCCATACTTACGTTTACTGAGATGACTGATACTTAACTTATTGTTTTATTCATGATTGATGATTCCATTAACGACTAACGGTCGTTAAAATAATAAAAAGACAACGTCAGTCTTACTTTATGACCATATCTCTGTTTGTAGACACCGAAATAATGTGAACATGAACTTACCGTAAGGTCTTTTGTGTGCTGCTACACTGGACACTACGAGGCCGCTCAGCACCATCATAGTGACGAGCAGCAAGCCCCAGTTTGTGAGGTATATGAACCAGAAAGGGCTGGCGCCCTCCACCACGGACCACGTCAGGATGCCGAGCGCTACCAGCGACAGCAGCAGCCGGAGTACCAGCAGCGGCACCGGCGACTCTCCTCGTTGCCATGACGACGCGTAAAAGTCACTTATTCTCTCATGAGACGACACCCACGCATCCGACAGGGCCACATTATCTCTAAAAAGTTTCACCATTTTTCTTAAAAACGCTATCTACGCGTAAGACCGTTTGCAGATAACTCGGTAATATAACGTCATTTCACAACGCCAACCGCAAGAGAATGGCGAGACGAGACTGAAACCGGAGGACGTTATCGACGCTCTATCATTATCACAGGCTGACAGTAAAAATATTTTTACTACCGAAGGGAGTTAAGTAAACAAATAAACAGGCTAATAATGGAACGAAGATTTGATGTGACAAAGTCGCGTGGCCTTGTAAAGAATAGTAAAGGCGGAGTTTTTGTGCGAATCTTGGTCTAAAAATAGTAGAAACAATGAATGGAATGAAAAATAAAGAAAAACTGCGAAATCACTGGGCGCTGCGCGCGTACCGCGCACGGAGCCTGCGCGGACTGGCCGGCCGCGCGTGCGCCGCACCCGCAACTTTGAACTTGCGCAAACGACGGTAACTTTATTATGTAATTAGAAGTTGCTCACTCCAAACTGGGTTGATATAGGTTAATAGGTAGGTTCTATTAGGTGGTTTTAAATGAGTTAGCTATAATTTAAGATAAATAATTTGTTAGCTTACGTGTAATTGGCTGTCTTTTTTATCAAGAGGGTAATGTTTTCACTCAATTTGTCTAAAGATTTTTCTAAAGACACAGTCATCTTAATGTTTTTTTTATTAACATTTTTCTAAAAAAATGGGGTTGAAAATGACGTTCTGCTCTTATGCCAATGAATGACGTCCATTGAAGCAAGAACTGACACACAGACAATGATTTTTTTTTTTTCATCTTTGAACTTAATCTAACTAGGAGTTTGTAAGGTGGAACAAAACAAAATATTTATTTCATCTGAAACACCCTTATTTTAGGTGGTGGGCTTTTTACTCAAAATAAGGCTTTTTATGCAGACAGCCACACATTGAGCATGCCGTAATGTAACATATAATATAAGGTAATAAAAAAATTGTCTGCCAAAATATAAACGCTTAACCAGCGGCGTAAATATGCGCAAATGTTGGTTATACGAGTAACTAACAATTGTTGTTCTTGTGTAATGAAGAATATTTTTATAGATAATTCAGTTTAAATTATTAAAACAGATTTCATTGAGTAACAAAGAAAAATATGCCCGAACTATTGTATTTTACATTTTTGTCCTGTGATTGAAAATAATTTAGTGTTAATTTTGTATGTAACTAAGTATAACAATATTGTGTTATTTTAATGATGAAGAAATAGCCCTAAATTACTGAACTATTGCTATGCCCTTGCAGGGCGTCACATTGTCATGTAGACCGTATACTTTCTTTGTCACCTTTATAAAGCAATATGATATGCAATAAAAGAATTATTATTATTCTCTTTATTCATTAAATAACTTAAGTATACAATTTGTACAGTATTTATATAAAACAAAGATTTACAACAATAAAACAACTTTTGAATTATAATTATAAAAACAAAATACATAAGTAATTACAATTATAAAACCTAAGCTTAAATTAAAGTTATAAAAACAATGATTTATAAAAATACTATAAAAACCTTAAGTTAGGGTGCCGCCGGCAGCAGGGCAGGCAAGGCCCAGACTACCGGTGGTTAGGGCTGCAGAGAGAGGAACCTCCTGACAATGCTAGCCGTGTCCAGGAGCACCGCCTTCTGCATCTGACCCTTGACCCAACCGCTGTGCGAGAGCCTCTCGACGTGTTGGTCGAGTCTCTGCGCTATTAAGCCGTTTGCCGACACGACTATCAGGACAATGATCGTCGAATCAACATTCCACATGGCGGTCACCTCGTGAGCCAAGTCAAGGTACTTGCTGAGTTGGTCCTTCTCAGCTTTTACGAGGTTATCGTCATGTGGAATGGTGATGTCGACGAGCACTGCCTGGCGTTGGGATCGATCTACCAACACGATACCAGGCTTATTGGCTACAATAGTCCTGTCCGTGATGATAGAGCGATCCCAATAGAGCAATGCACGACTATTTTCGAGAACTGGTACCGGTGCGTACATAAAGTACGGTACCTCCGACTCGACAAGGCTATATCAAAGAGAAAGTTGATGGTGGATGATCCTGGCTACTAGGTTGTAGATATTGTATCGTATTGTTGTTTATGAACTAAAATGACTGGCTCTTATACGAACCACCGACTGCCAGTTTATAGAAACCTATTTACTTAATCGGGATGACGTGTACACTAATTCAGCTTATTTGAATGTACTGCCCAGGAAATGAACCATGCCCTCTTACAGCAATAATATAGCCTTATTTAGATATGACGTCTGATTGTCAACCTTAGAAAAGTACAAATAAGACGTTGACATTTAAGCATTGTTGACATTGCTCTTATGAGATATTGATTCAATATTCCTCATAATATCAAAGAGGATATAATACCCAGCGTTATAATAATATGGCATGTTAGTGGTAGGTAGTTCAGTCTGTCCTGTCACTTTCCTGCAATTTTTGCCAGCGCATAATCGTTAAACTTTTATGAATAAGGGGTTGAGTTGAAACGTAGGTAGGTCCTAACAAAAAAAATATAACTATGACGTTGTTCTAAGAGTCCTCTGTGTCCTACTGTTGAACTTCTACAAACCTCTACCACAGAATAGGTAATAGTACATCAATCTCTTCGGTAGTCGTCCGCGTGGCACTCTCCTGTTGTTAGACACCCAATCATATCAATCCCAAAAATAATACAACGATTGAATTAATTTGCATTGTTTATTAATATCAGTTTTGTCTCTTCGTATCTAAAATATACGTACAAAATTATTAATATTAAAAATAAATACTATTTCTAAGAAAGCGTATACTCTATCACTACAACGCAGTTTTTGTGCTCATCAAAAGAGCACTGTCCCATAAAGCTGCCCACACGCAGGTTGCTCAAGATTTGCTTGCATTACTTCATACATCTATCATAATTATGTATTTGTAACATGTTTACATTCCACACATTGCACTGGCGATTATTTGTATTAAATTACTGTACTGGAAAATCTTACAACTAATGTAATAATGTCTTCAGATTATGATTTTATTAGAATGGTTTTAAGCACTAGTGTCGAATTTTATGGCACGTTCTTCGCTTTCGGCGGTTTCTAAATATAGTTTATCTAGTAGTTTTATTTAGTTCCTATCTTTAGATCATTTAGGTGCATGAACGTTGTTGTTGGACTCTTCAAATAACAATAATGACTTTAAGTTAGTTACTAAGGTTTGTATGTTTTTGCCGATACAAAAAGAGCATAAATAGCCTGATTCTAGTTGCAAGTCAGCATTAGTAGGTATTTCAGTACTTCACTATTCAACACTAGTTCTTTAAGTTACACTTGCGTCTGCACCGGCTGCCTCAATGGCACATCTTCAGGGACCGGCACTGGCTTGACGTACTTCCCGGAGATGGCGTCGCGCGCCTTCGCAATGCCCACCTTCACGAAGTACAACAGCACCAGGAGGAGACCGGTGATGACGCCGACGCCTATTGTCGTGCCGGGGTATGTCCAGTTCACCACGGGGTAAATGTACGGATTGCCGGACCTGGTGAAACGAATGATGGTCTTACTAACAATATAGTATTCATTTGAATTAAATGCAAAAGGCTGTGATGTGATTGTTAAGGGTGTATCGATTAAATTGAATAACATATTTATATACATAACAGACTTGACGACGCGAATTTGTGTGACAATTTAGAATGTAAGTATGTTACGAGAATAGTATTTGACTTAAAACCCATAATCTCTGAAATTCCGATGATTTCTCTTTTTTTAGGTAAATCCAGTTTCAGTTTATGTTTCCTCGACATTGTATTATTGCCGGCTGAAATGCTTTAAAAAAGTGTCAGTTGTAAAATTATCAAGTTATTACAGAAACGTGAGAAAGAAAATCTAAGTCCGTGTTGTATCACGCTATACAAAGGCATTGTTTCGTGATAATGATATTCAATATTATGCTTTTGGTTTAAATAAGGTCGACATAACATCCTTTAGTTCTAAACAAAGAATGACTAAGTCTGTTTTGAGAAAATTACGTTAAGCCATGCGATAACTCAAACACTGTAGTGGAGTGCTGGCATGATTGGTGCCAGTACATCCCATGGATCAAAAACAATTTATTTTATGTTTTTACTGCTCTGCTGACTAAGAAAAGCAAGGTCTCCCTAGCAAAGACCGAAAGAGTTATTCAAAGGTTCGTTTCTCTACAAACAGAATAGACAAAAAATATTAATTAAAGACATCGCACTTATGAAATTAAAGTGGCACATCGCGCAAAGAACTGGCGGCTGTTGGGACAGGAGGGGTGAAATACACCCCACCAAGAGCCTTCGCCTTGCCGTGGGAGCCAGCGGGGTTAGAACTTTTGTTCGCATTGCACGGCTGAAACGCAGACGGCGGAAGGACTGGTCTACTCCGGGTGCTCTCGTGGCCTACACCTTCGTTTGTGGATCGGGCCCCGATGAGGGGGAGCACTGGCGGCGGGGCATGGCGACCTTTCTTAGGGACCCCGCCTTGCCGCTGAAGTATTGAGGTCGAATACCCTTGGGGTTTAAGGCACCTTCAAATTAGACACATCAAGAAGCGTTGCTAGCCGCGCCTCTGCTAATTTTTATATAATAAATATGATGTGAGACGCGTGTTGAGACAGTGGCGCTACAGTGCTGCAGTGGTGCGACAGTAGACCTGCGTCAAAATATTGCATGAAAATGACTAGTGGTGCCACTTATTCGAGCGTCTAATTTGGAGGCACCCTTAGTAGGTAGAAGTCCGACATAACTTCATCGTCCCCCATGGGCGGCTGGCGAGGTATACGAGGATTATCCCACGATAATAAAAAAAGGAGAGAAATACAGCAAAAGGTAGCAAGATTGCGGTTGATGTAGGCCACCTAGAACAGTCCACTTAAAGAATTTATGGCATCGGTCCAACTTAAGGTACTCGTATGTTCAGTATAAACTTCTCATGGTTGTGACAAAATAACCAAACGGAAGCTGTACCTTAACCTAATCTTTTTTTTTTTTAAATGCGTATGATTTGGATATCACTAGATAATTCCAATATAGGTTTTTAAACACCACTACTTCTGCGGCATAGATGAAGTCCAAATTCTTTACTGAAAGCAGCGATACAATCGAACGCATTACATTGCGACTTTTTGCAGCTATGCCCTTTACTGTTATTCACGGATTGGTAGCACTGGCGAGGTAGTACTCGTAGATGAAGCCGAAGTAGGAGAACGCGCAGGAGACCGGCTTCTAGAGTTGCAGGACGTGGCTTGGCTGCGAGGCCGTAATGAGCAGCAGGACCACGATCAGCGTGTTAGGGATAACACCAGATAATTCAAATTTGGGTACTTACGGACTGGTACCACCGGCGAGGTAGTAGATGAAGCCGAAGACGAAGTAGGTGAACGCGAAGGAGACCGGCTGGTAGAGGTGCAGGATGTGGCTGGGCTGCGAGGCGGTGATGAGCAGCAGGAACACGATCACAGTGTTGATGCCGTGTACGGCTACGTCTAGCCCGTGGTTCAACTCCTCCTCGATGCCCGCTGCAGAAGAGAAGGTTACACACGTTATGTGCCAAGCATATGCTTTTTTTATAATACTGTCCCTAAGTGAAATATAAAAAAAATGTGTAACTTTATTACGAAGAGCTGCGTTCCTCCTTAAAGATCCCCTAAAACTCAGCGCCAAGGTTTTTATTTAAGCTATACGAAAACCATTTAACAGTCTTATCGAAAAGGAGACATTTATCCTTTTCGATTGTAAAACTATTTTTTATACCCAATCTTTCTTTTCCTTTCCGGAAATATTTTCGAAAAGCATTCGTAACTGAATGAAATGAAAAACCTGCTAACGGTAGCCGTAACCTACTGTGTACATAAGTAGATTAAAATGAATTATTCAGTGTTTTTGAGCAGTAATGATTTCAACTGAGTGAAAGGAATTATTTTAACGATACTTTTTACTTTCAATATGTTGGTGATTATGAACACGTGCTTGGATTGAAATCTAATTGAAGGTTAAGAGATCAGCCGTATTTGACTTGCTTATTAATTAAACTAACAATACATCGGATAAATTCTTCATTAACCTTAAGACAAATTAATGAATTAGATACGTCAACTTATAAATGGGTATTGAGATAGGATGCAGCCAACTGCTGATGTTCTAACTTAAGTCGTAAGATAGAGGCAAAACAGGGATTAAATGTACAGTCTAAAAGGTTACATTTAGCATTGATATGTAGGCGTTAAACTATAACATCACCTTCAAAAAGAATGGTCCAGTAGAACACGGTGATCAAGAAGGCGACCGGCACGGCCACGTTGTAGAGCACCCAGTACGTGCGCACGTACCACGGCAGCCGGAACGAGGAGCCTGGAGACGAGAGAGTTGGCTTAAGTTATGTGTAATATGTGTTTTAGACTATTATTCCATGTGGGCAATTGACCACAGTGCAACTGCAATAAGCTGTGGCAAAAGCATCGCAATCACTGCTTTCGTGTATAATTGCAATCAGAAAATTGGTAGAGCGTATGCTTTTTTATAATTAAATATTGTGTATTATCCTTTTTAGGCAGTTAGGTAATAGAAATATGGCTCAGTTCTATGTTAGAACATATTCGAGCATTTATTTCGGAGTTAAGATTTTATTTATTTAATAAAGAAACGGTTTTGATTCTCTCCATTAGGTTTCGCTTGAGCTATTCAGTTGTTCCGAAGTGTTCCTGAACTACATAAATAAAGGTCATCGGGCGTAATCTGACCAAGATTGTGAAAAATTGCTTACAAAATCAAAAATAGATTTTAATTATTATAAGTTATACCCCAGTTTGAATTTCATGTACAATTGTACTCTTTTTGATTTTACTACGGGAGTAAGAATACCCATAGACATTGGAGAAGTTTATTGTTATATAAAACTTAATAGACAAAACACTTTAAAAAATATTTTTTCGATTTTTTACACCCACATTAAAGTAAACCACACTAGTTATCGTAAACCAGAAACATTCATCTGTCTAATCCATTCTATTTCAAATCAGTACTTCTACCACGAGTTGCCACTTTACGTTATCGTTCGCGTATTTTTTTTTTAATAAATAAATATCTGGGACAATTCACACCAAGATCATCTGACCCCAAACTAAGCAGAGCTTGTAATATGGGCGTCAGAAACTGATAAACATACTTCAATATTTCTAAATACATACTTAAATAGATAATAACACCCAGACCCACAATAAATACAAATGTTTGTCACACAAATATTTGTCATGGGTGGGGATCGAACCCACGACCCCCGGCGCTAAAGGCAGGATCGCTATTACTATTGGGATGACAAATGACATGACATGGCAATGTCAAATGCCAATACATTTTTTACGCTAACGATAATGTAAATTTAAAGTGGCAACTCGTGGTAGACGTACTGTACAGCTTGGGTATAGTTTCCATAGTATGGTGCCCAATGACTTTTACATTTTACTAAGTTGAGCATGAAAACAGTGCTCATAACAAATATTTTCTTATCATTAGCACATAAATAAACGTAAGCAAGTAAAATTGATAAAAAAAGTTCTTGGAATATCTTTATCTCTTTAAAATCTTAAATATTAGTGATGATAAAATATTCCCTAGAACTTTAAAATATTCGCATGTTATTCATTCAAAGTTGTTGCATAAATTACCTTTTTTGAACATTTTCCTTTTGATAAGGCTATCAAATTTAATGAGTTTCAGTAGGTAATGGTTACGAAGAACTCGTCTGTATACCCAACACACATTTTATTAAAACTATTTTCTTTAATTCGACATTTCGAAGGTAACTGCAGTTTAAAAGCAAAAGAACAAAATCATAATGTAGGTACGTTGACTTACTTAAAGGTCCGTAGAAGTAGCACCGTAAAGAAACTGCAGCCCCGAACCCTGTCGCGAGGGTCATCACCGTCAGACCCCAGTGCGTGAGGTAAATGAACCAGAACTGGATCTGTCCATCTATGATGTATATGATCATAGACGCCAACACTATCCCTATGGACGTGAGAAAGAGCAACGCCCGCAGTATCAAAAGCGGCGCGGCCGACCGATTCGTCTGCCAAACGCTGAGGTAGAAGTCCGACGGCTTCAGGTGCTCCACTCCCAGCTTTTGCAGCCGGCATTCCTCTTTAAAATACTCCTTGATCACACTCATTGTTCCACATGCACTACTCGAACTAGCACGTTATCGATTACTACGGGCAGATAGCCGTGCGTTATCTTCTGAGTCAGTCAGGCGTTATCGGTTGTGCCAAATTTAATTTAATTGGGCGACCTTCGTTTTCTTCGATGATATACCATAGGTACGTTTGACTGTTATGGTTGTAAGATAATATTGTTTTATAGTTGTTAAGACAGTTAATCACTTGGTTATATTATACATGGTTTCTATTATGTAGTTTGAAATTGAAGTGCTGTTTTGTACAAAATTCACTCTTTAATTTTAGTGGTAAAAGTAATTTCCACGTTTTGACCCCTCTAAAGTCTAGTGTCCAGTCATATAGAATTTGATGAAGTTTTTGATGAGATCCCGATAGGCAGGTGCGGTTTCATATTTATACAGATTTTTGATGAGACCCCGATGGGCAGGAGCGGTTTTATATATTTATCAGTATTTTTTATTTGCCCATGTAGACTGGTTCTAGAGTGGATTCAGACTAGCATTTTATACGCGCGTATGAGCTCGGTTCATCCATACAGATACTGATTCCCACTACTTTTCGGGCGAACATGCCGCAATAAGCCCGTGTACGCGAGTTTGGCAAAGCGCAAATGCCAAAGCTAAACCGACCGTATTCGCGCAACAAATCGTTAGTTTGAAACTGCTCAAATTCAGTCACGTTGAGGCTAAATTGCCTAAGGAGTAGATATAATGTGTTTTACTAGTATCTTATGTGTTACATTTAGTACATTAATATCTTCAATGGACCGTAACAAAATCCTTTTTAGTTTGTTATATCAGCGGTTAAATTAACCATAGGTACTTACAACAAGTTTTCCTTATTGTTTTCCCTTAAAGATTTATTATAAGCCTAATAATTCGGTTGTTGCCCCACTGTAGTAATTTTATTCTTATCGTAGACTTGCTAGAAATATTTAAAAGGTCATCGCACTATCGAATCCTAGACCGTCTCCGTTGGTGATGAAAATTTGTGAAGTGCCATCGCGTGGTGCCCTGGGTCAAAATTATTATGGTTTTGTTCATCTTACATAAAAGTATTATGTGGCCAGCCCAGTTACACTTTTATTTCTTGGTGATTGAAATTTTGTCAGACATTTTGATCGAAGTAAATACCTATCTGTAATCTTTACGGGTGTTGTATAAAAAATAGATTTACACGTGTCATATGTTAACATCAGGGTAAGTAATATAAACATAAATTTTGATTACATTCATGATATTTTAATAACTATCGTAACATAAACATTAGGCAACCTAACATTTATATATTTATTTAGCCAAGCTTATATCTAAAACTATTTACAATCTTAGTTTATTCTTGAGAATAAGAGTCACTCTGATCAATAGGAGTCAGATTCCTCAGAACATTCGTATTGACAAAAAAGCAAGCAGCCTATTTATGATTCTCAAGTTTAGTGGTGAATCGTGAAAACTAGATGTTTGTTGTTATTTCCCACAACATGGTCATTGTGTTACGCCCCCGGTGTGTGACGCCCTCGTGGTCCGAGGCCCCCGATTTTCAATAAAATTTTAACAGCCGATTTCGTCGGAATAAAAGTCATTTGTACCAGATACAGTCGACGAAAAAGTGTTACTGAATTAAATAAGTAATTTTTAACTGTGAAATTTTAATGTTTAATTATTTCGCTATCAATGTTATGAATGCTTGAGTAGATATTAGGTATAAATATCATAAAGTACACATTTCAGTAGTTCCAATCATCCTAACATTCAACTATGATTTTTTCATTTATGATCTGTGATTTTGCACGGTAATGTGCAAACATGGGTATTCTAGCTCAATAAAATAACTAATCAAAGTAAGACACATCGCCTGCTTATCTTTTGGCTAAAAAATAAGTTGTTTTTTGTATTATTTTTGTATGGACTTAGGCACTTTCTGAAAAAAAAAAAAATTGATCATAACTTTTAACGGTTAGAAATCGGACCAATATTGATTGGATTAAAAAGGTCAGAAATGACCCCAGCTATGCGCTATTTCGATTTGAACCCTTCTTCCAGGGACACCCTGTATATTTATTAGGTATGAATAACTTAAAGTAAGTACATATTTTAATTAGGTAGTACAAATTATCCTAATATTCACCTATGATTTTTCTTGAAGGATCGGTGATTTTGCAGGTTAATGCTATATTTTAATGTTTGATTATTGTATGTTTTTTGTTGTAAATATTTAAGTGGATACCTATATCATATCATACATTAGGTATTCAAAATTCTTAAAGTTACTAAAAGTTTTACTATTTCTATTTCAAAAATTACGTTTTTTACATTTCATTTTCAGATTAGGTTTTCAGATGTAATTTTTAAATTGTAACTTGACATTATTGGATAAGCAAATTGTTGCTCCATCCACATTATTAAAAAGATTTTTATTTACAACTAAGAGTTTTCTGTAGACACTTATTTAAATAATAGGTTCCACTTTTCCATCTGACTGTACTTTGGATTAAAATATTTGACGAAATATCTTTCAACACAATAAAACGAAATCGGAGGCCTCCACCACGGGGGCGTCAAACACCTGGGGCGGGGCAAAACACACGAACCCATTTGGTGGGTCCTAAAGGATATAAGTACATCAGATAGAATTAGCTACTGAAATTAATGACCAAAGTTCGCAGAGACTTGAATCACTTGCCCAATATCACAGAATACTTAAAAGTATTAGCAGAACACTTAATAGTACTAAAGTATAGAAGATCCAATTCGAATGACACCTTAAATAAATACACTCACACAGCAATAACGTGGAATCTATGTAGTTGGCACGGCTTCCCTCCTGAAAGGTGTTCCAACTAGAATTAGTGGGGTTTTTATCATATCAAATTTGTTAGTATTTTGGGTTTTTTTTTCTATAGCAACCGACTTTGATAATATATTAACCAAATAAAGTCGGTCTGTTAGTTTTCATACCTGAAACTGCAGGATGTCAATTTTCAATAACTTTCATATTCACCCTATCTTGTTTTCTCACTAATAGATAATTTCTCTTAGAAGAGCCTGTCGGACTATGATGATATAATAAGTAGGTAATTATTAAGAAGCAATTCAGCAATAACTCTGCGCGGGTTTGGCTCAGCTCATTCTGAATGGAACTTTTGGTTATACTAGTTCGGTTTTATCAGAATTGCGCAAAAGTACTTGTAATATGTCTTTATGAGATTAATCAGTGACGTAGTAATTGTTGTCTGCCTGGCACCGTCTGGCGAGGAGGTCCCTCAGCAGCGCCAAGAGCACGGAGACTGTGTGGCCCACCGCGATGAACGCTAGGACGAGGACAGCCGTTGTGAGCGCTTCCGTCGGCTCCCCCCAGTTCAGCATCGGGTACACCCACCTTTCGCCAAATCTGGAGACAGATATCAGCATCGGTGAATTCTGCGCATTTTGTGACAAGTTGTTTTCTATTCCAATTTTATAAAGAGGAAAAAATGTATTGTTTGTTTGTTTGCATTAAATAGGCTCTGAAACTACTGGACCGATTTTAAAAACTCCTTCACCAAAATAAAGCTCCGTCAACAGCCAGTTATTTTTCTGCTAGCTCTTAATTTTAAGCAATGGTCTACGCAGGCGAAGCCGCTGACGGACAGTTAGTAGTTAAAATAGCAGTAAACTACAGTCCTACAAGCCTACGTATACAGTTTTAATTTCTAAAAATGGGGTGGCGTAGATATAGTGAAGCGTCGTAGGGCTGTAACGAGAACCACGGTGGAGAAATTATAAAGAAAGTGTGGGGTAATCGCAACATCACCAAAGCCACTAAAGACAGGCTCATGCGAACGCTGGTAATCCCAATCTTTTTACGCGGCAGAGACGAGGACAGTGCGTGAGTTGGAAAAGGGGAAGATATATGCTCTATATAGAGATGTGGTACTGGAGGAAAATGCCCGGCATTTCGTGGACAGAGTTCCGCATCAACGTGTCTATACTCCAGGAACTCGGCATCACAAAGGGTCTATCGGCACAGGCACACATACTATAGTACTTTGGCCATGTCTCTAGTCGTGATATCCACTCAATAGAGCGGTTAGTCGTGCAAAGAGAAGTACAGGGATCTAGATCGCGCGGTAGATCACCTATGCGCTGCACTGATCAAGTGAAATCCGCAGTCAGAAACAGTGTGTCAGACTGCGACAGACTCTGCAAATGGAGAGAAATGGCGGGAGATCGTTAAGAAATCTTTGTCCGCATCCAACACTAATGTGGACGCCTCAACGTGATCACGACCGCTCTGCCAAGAGCGAAACGATAGAGAAGAAGAAAAAAATGAGAATATAAATTTGATGAGCCTTAGCTTGCTTAATTATTTGACTCCAAACTAAGCAAAGCTTGGACTGAGGGTTGGTTGTGAGGGTAAATAATATAAGAGACCGATTAAACGGTTACATATTATAAATCAAAAGCTCATTGAGCAAATTTCAAAAGAACAACGAACAAATCAACAAATATCAAAATAACAATGGTCATTTGATCAAAAGTTCAACTGACCAAAGTCTGGAATATCAACGTTTAAATTATATATTACACTATTGGCCAAATCGTTCAAAGGTCAAAAGGAATATTGGAAAAAATACTAATTTTATTAACTGATTTAACTGAAAAAGGTAAATATAATTTTCGTGTTTAATAAATTTTATAGAATATTAAACACAAGGGGGCTTAGACAAAGTAACATCGCTCTGTACCGAAACGATTACGAAAATTGATCATCGTCTATACCGTCGCGATCGATGTGACGAACGGTTTGTTCGTTAAAAACCAAAATATTGCGTATCGAAAATAGCTGTCAGTGCAGTGTCAGTCAAGAAGTGTCAAATTGGATCAAACTATAACGAACGAACTTAGTATTTTTCATTACTCATACTCTGAAAGTAGGTCTGAAGTTGCCTGAGGAGCGGGCTGAAAGTAATACTTTTCATCCCTAGGGAGAATCACTTTCAACTGACAGCTGTCACCATGTTCCGACCACCATGTTCCAACTTTCTATACAGCTACGATGTAAAATTGAAATAACTTAAAGTTAAGTATTGATTAAATAAATATAAATAAATAAATATAAATATCTGGGACAATTCACACCAAAATCATCTGACCCCAAACTAAGCTGAGCTTGTAATATGGGTGTCAGAGACTGATAAACATACATAAATATTTCTAAATACATACTTAAATAGATAATAACACCCAGACACACAACAAATACAAATGTTCGTCACACAAATATTTGTCATGGGTGGGGATCGAACCCACGACCTCTGGCGCTAAAGGCAGGATCGCTGCCAGTTATTTATATTAAAGAATCTAAATAACTTTATTATAATTTCGTTTCAACAATTTCTTTAAAATAACTTAGATTTGGGCAAAATATTTACCATTTTTCCAATGATGAAAATAAAAAATAATGGCTGAATAGCTGGCCGGCCGAAGAAAAAAAAACAAACAAAATAGGCGAGAAAGCGGCAATTCGATCTTCATTTATTTTTTCGATTTGAAGACTTTTGTTTATACGTATAGCAGAGATTTGTACCTATAAAATGAGTTCATCTGATTCTGATATGAATTTAACGCCTGATTTTATAAGAGAAGAGGCTAAAGCGGTAGTGGAAAATAAAATGTACTCATTTTTTCTTTAGCTAATTCTTGTTTTTATTTTTACTTTCCTTGTATTTGTAATGAAAAGCACAGTGTTTACCTCGGGTTAAAGACTTATTTAGTCCCTCGAACTATTGGCGCCCTCACTTCGTTCCGGGCGCCAAACCCCGTCTCGGGACTAAATAAGTTACTTTCACCCCTAGGGTAACAATGTACTATTACAGTGGCAACGGGAATCGTTATAGAGACGCTCGATTCTATAGACGTACCTACCTAAGGAAAAACTTGGGAAAGTTGTCATGACATTTGCGGAATAGTAAATGTTTATGTAGATATATTATTGTTAATAAATTATTTAATTATTGGTCTTTGTTTAATTCTGGTGAGAATAAATAAATAAATATATTAGAATATCTTTTTACTATACTGGGTGATTATCAAAAGACTTACAAAAACGTTGGTGTACTAAGTAACTAACATCTTACTTCTTACTTAATATTATTAATGCAAAAGTTTGTGAGTATGGATGTGTGTTACTCGTTCACGAAAAAACTAGTGAACGGATTTAGATGAAACTTTACAGTTATTTATACATCAGAATAACACGTAGGCTAAAATTTACAGAGATTTTAGTAATTTGGCCATTATAATATATATCACGTTAACGCGGGTCAAGCCGCGGGCGGAAAGCTAGTATTACAAAAGTGATGGAATACCTATGTACCTATGTAAATTAAAATTTTATTTTTTCAATTGACTTTAATTTTAATGTTTTCATACAAAAAATACTGACTGTTCGACTGATTAGTTCATAATTTAATGAATAAACGTTTTTATTATCATTGATTTGTATGGCGACCTTGAAATTAAAGTTTATTTAAGATAAGTGCCTCTGGCATAGAATAAATAATAATACGTGTACAAGTAGCCTCTAGTCAAAAATCAGATGCTGAATGAAATCCGGCCGTTTTATTGCGATAACTACTACGTTTTGACTTTCGTTTCATTATTTATTATGCTTTTTTTGCGATCGCGATCGTAGCGAAGGCGAACACTGAAGGTGCTGCTTGTTTTCGCATTTGAGTGGGATAACTAGGTGCGGCCACTTGGCAGGGAATTCCCCGATTTGCGGGGAACTGGAGGTCAGTGCGGAGAGCGTGCAGGGATTGGTTCAAATGGGAATTTTGGGGAATGCACCGTGCAATATATTTAGTAGGTGTGTTTTGTAACGCATCCATTTCTGTATCATGACGAAATGATTGTCTATGTTCTAGAACTCCCCTGTCTATCGGTTCTGACATTTTTTATGCAAGTTATTTCGAAAGCTCCCGTGGAAAGAGTTTTAGTACTTACATAAAATATTATCAAAACTATGCACAGGCAAAATAGGAACCATGTTGTTTTAATGAACAAAAAACTTCAGTTTATCAATGTTTATGTCTAAATCCATTAAACAAGCATTTTTTATTTGGATACATCATGTCGGTAACTTTTAGGAGAATCGGCCGGTAGGGGAATCAGCAAAAATAGGTTGGCAGCACTGGGAAAAACCACAAAAACATTTTTTTACTTCATGGTTTCGTTACGAATTGTAACATTGTCTACCAACTTGCGATGACGATGACGATTGACCACGTGATTTCCCGCGGTATGTCAAACCCATACATTTTAGTCCTTCGTTATCGTTTTTAAATTGTTCTTTGTCTAAGCTCCTTTATGAAATCATTTGCGATTATGAAATTTGATCTGGATTGGTTTGGCACTTTAAATTAACATCTATCAACATTTAGTCAGTCGTCCATTTGATGACACATACTCGTAGGTACATTTGGATTATAAAATTTTGCCAAATAAAACATTTGGTTTTTTCGTTTGTTGTTCTTTTGAAATTTGCTCAATTAAGTTTTGATTTTCTAATATGTAACCGAATAAACACATATATACATATATGTTTAATAAACTGATGTTCCTGCTCTTAGAGAAATACAAGGACGTCTTGTTAAGTCTTCCACCACAATATCTCTCTTAACACAATGTACCAGCGCAGTTTTAGGATGATGTTTTCAATTCCGTTTGCCGAGACTGTAATAATTGTGTCCAAAAAGTATGTTTTTTTTAAACACACAATTTTAAGTAAATTCGTCTTTAATGCGGCTGTTGCAGGCAGTAATACCAATTGCTGCCCTGCATTAGTTTGAGGGGTACCTAACTAAGGGGTGCTTGAGTACTTGTAGAGTTGTGTAATCCGCCGAACCTCCGAATAGGAAGGATTTTATAGTTTTTACTTAAAAGTTACTTACTGGTTAGTGCCTCCGGCAAAATAATAGGAGACCGAGAAGACCAAGTAGATCAACTTGAAACAAACAGGGTAAATGACCTGCAGCAGATACACCGGCTGCCGTGACGTCATCAGCAGGGTGACCATCACTACCGAGTTTATGCCGTGCGTGAACACGTCCAGTACTTCGTTGACTTCGCGATCATCAGCTGTAATAAGAAAAATCAGACATTATGGCGCTGACAAACGTCAGAATTTTTCCGTTGTATGGTGGTTGTTTGTAATACACCCATTGAATCCGCGAAACAGTCGAATAAATTTTAAAATGTGCGTTGATCGCTTTACGCACATGGATACTTTTTGAGAAAGAAACATCGCATATATTTTTAAATAAGGATCTATTGTAAAATTTACACACTGTAATATGACATGAAAAGCCATAATGTACTGATGTACCTACATTTATTTATTATAAATTTCCGCCTCTGGTCATTCGGCAGGAAGTAAGTCGTTCGAGGTAATTTTTGAAGGCTTTCTCGCATAATTGCATTTTTCATAATTATTGTTACCATTACATAACATACCAATACGACTATATCCTTAACGAGGTAGTCAGAAGCAAGTGATTGTTGCCGTCATGGTGAACGGAACACTCAGAAGCCCACTTCTCACCAATGGTATCAGAACCCAACGTGGTGTTTTTGAGCTTTCCGCCGTAATCCGGGTTGATTTAGTTTTTCATCGATGATTTCGCGTCTCCCAGCACACCCAGACCCGAGTCAATTCAGAAACGATCGTTTCCTGAATTGACCCAAACGGAGAAACTACGGAAATCGAGGCGGGAAACCGTGCTACAGCGCACTACGCCAATAGTGTCGTCTAATAAATGTAAAAAAATGCAAATCATTGTTATCTACATACTAAAATATTACATCAGTAAAGAAAAAACTAAAACAAACTTGCGGGTTGTGTGTTTTTTTACAAAGGAGGTTCGGAAACTTAAATTGGATCACCCTATAGAACTATAATACATACCTAACTGTAACTAAGTATGTAGGTACACATGCGTTCACACCAAGCTTTACATCATGGGCACCTTAAGCTGCTTTATTTAGACAGGGCATGGCGTTTGGCTTTCAGCACTCCGGTTCGGAACTCGTGTGGTCCCGAGTTCAAGCCTGGCCAGAATCATCTTTGGATTCATTGTTAAAGAGACTAACTGATGGAATGGCCTTTCAGCACTCCGGTTCGGAACTCGTGTGGTCCCGAGTTCAAGCCTGGCCAGAATCATCTTTGGATTCATTATTAAAGTGACTAACTGATGTAATACTGGATGGTGATGGAAAACACTGGAAAAAACCAAAGCAATCCGGATAGCGGCGAGAGTCGGGTTCTTATACACTTGGTGAAGAGATGGCTCCTGAGTTTGCCGTTCACCATGAATGACGGCAAAAATCTACTGGCCTTTAACTACCCCATTTGGGATATAGTCGTGATGGTATGTATGTTAAAAAGTGCAGCGGCACAGGCTAGCCGTAAAATTAAAATAATAAAATAAGAAAACTAACGAAGGATGGGATACAAGAAGGAGTAGTAGAAAATTGTAATGGTGATGGTGTCAGGTACCGCGACGAGGTTCACTAGCCAGTCGAACTTTACATACCACGGCATGTCCAACTCGCATTCTGAAAAACAATCATAAACAAAAATTAGATATTACTGTTATGGTATACAGGGTTACTTTATGAACACCTTCCTTTAAATATGAGGATCTACTGATGGAAAATATGGCATTCCTATTTTTGTTTTGATAACCTTCAGTACTAACATCTTGAATTATTATTACTACTGAAAGCTATCCAGAAAATCACTAGTTTCGTTGACACGAGTAGCGGCGAGCTCGCGGCCTGAACTCCTCGCGCGCACACGCTTTATTCAGAAGTTGCATTTAATTTTGACTAAGTAACCACGCTGAACGGATGATAGGTTTGAAAAATATAATTGTAATGTGAAAGTTAGAAAGATCTGCCTATTTTGTTTAACAAAACCGTGTCTCTGATTGATGCCTTATGTCTGGGAAAAATTTGGATGGTGTTCAAAATATGACCCTGCATATAAATCTATGGCACAGTTTTGCACCAAGATCATTTGCCTCCAAAGTAAGCAGAGCGTGCTTTTAGAAACTATTTAACATGCTTAAATATTTTTATTTAGAACATATACTCAAATAAATATTTACATGCAGACACAGTACAAAAGCAAATGTTCGTCACATTAATTTTGTCATAGGTGTGGATCGAATCCATGATTTTTGCTATACCAAGCAACGATTACGCTATCGAACCATTAAATCTAACAAGGTACTAGATCACAATGAAAATATCCGATTTGGATAAGGGAATGATTATTAATATCATTATCTAGAGATTAAACGCACGCAATCTTATGCTTAGAAAGGAAACATATGACACACAATTGATAGTGTCCCGTGATTCATAAGGAACGGTCTAGGCTAGGGGTCGTCCTGTCTGATATCGAGCTTAGAGTTAGACCGAAAGTCAAGTGAAAGAGTCTAGAAGGTCATACTCTAGAGGTGGGTATAGACTATTATAGCTTTTGCTAGAGCGTTACATTGTAATGTAACGTTTTTACTACTGGTACAATACAGGCAAATGCTCTGTTTTCAAAAACATTTCCATGTGATGTAACGTTTTTGCTTGGTTTTTAAAATCAATTTGTAACGAACCATCGAGCGTCATGTTCGCAATGTGAGTCGTGTCAAACGAAGAATGCTCGATGTTCTGTACGTCTAGCACGAGTTGGCACTTTGAATTTACGTTATCGTTCGCGTAAAAATTTTGTATTAGGATTTGATATGACATTGTCAAATCCCAATTCATTTTTTTACGCGAACGATAATGGAAAGGACATAACTCGTTCCCCATATTTATTTTATTCTGTGCCCATACATTGGATGCCCTGGAACGCACAGCAATGAGAAAATACTAGTTGTGTTCGCACTCATTCACAAATTCTCATCAGGCATTTGCTGAAACACGGACAACTTTAGTAACCGTGGCCTACTACAGAATGTATTAGATTTTGAGGTTATACCTGCTTCATAGAGATCGATGTACACTTTTTGTTATGTTCTGATATATATATATATATATATATATATATATATATATATATATATATATATTGTTTACCTCTATGTAAGACCTTATGTGATATGAATTAAATAAACATAAAATGCAATTAGGTATTTATTACAACTTCAAATCAAAAAATCATTAATGCTCATATTCATATTGTTATTAGTGGAAATAGAGTGTTGGCAGATGGCATGGATAGGAAAGAAATAACAAAAAGCAAGTGTAACGAATTTAAGTTCTTAAATGCTTGAGACGAAACACAAACAGCGCGATCTAAAGGAGTATAACTCCATTTATTGGTATTACTTGAAACTAATTTGGCATCACTTTTGACAAACCGTCCACCAATCAAATCCACCACCACCAACCATATCAGCTTATGTAGTATTTACAGAACTTTTTATTTTTCGTTTCTAACCACACAATGTCTGTTTAATATGAATAATTGATAATAAAAAAAAATACAAGAATTATAATGAAGGACATTCGTTTGTGCATGCTAGGGCCGATTCCGACGGTGTCCTTTAAAGTGGCAATTCATGGTAGATGTACTGATTCAAGTGAATGCTCAAATTTGAACACCTACAAGATGATCGAATAGATGGAATCTAAAAGATGATAAGTGGATCGGAAATGTATGAGGACACTATCAGAAAGGTTCTAAAAACACATGAAACATAAAATATACAAGGTATGCAAGGCAGTAGACTCTTGCAATATTGAGCTGAGTGAACATGTTTATAACAAAAAAAAAAGTAATATTTTTAAGTTTTTATTTTTCTAAACCATCCTCATTGGGTTTTGTGCAAAATTTTGTCAAAATCGGTTGGATAGTTTAGGAGGAGAAGCGTGACAACCGAAAAACATCGAGTCTGGTATCAGGAGCTTGCGCTCGACTTCGTCTCACTCAGCTCAAAAAGAACACAACCCTGCGTTTCATAGTAGGTAGGTACCTACATTAGAATATCATTAACGATTTAGATTCATCATTTGAAACTCTGTTTGTGATTAGGTAATGTTTCAAGTTCTTGTCTATTTTCTTTAATCGTTTTCACACAAGTTGACTGGTAGAGACAGTTAACAATATATTAAGCAAACAAGTTATACTCGTACTTCGGTGAGCATATTTCTATATCAACTTCTTTCAGCGTAATGCTGAATATAAGGTTTGGCTGATGGGATTTTGATTTTTTTAATTCAGTTCAAAGTGAGTTGTTGCTGGGCCCTTGTGACGGTTGTTCCCACTTAAATTTTTGCGATCTAGGTACTTTAGGCTCATTTAGTAATAAATTATTGATTAAATGTTCATAACTTTATTACTCAGTTGAGATAAGAAGGCAGTGGCTTTTTTGTAATAAAGCTTAAGTATGCGTTTACTCAATCTCTTTATTTTATTAATTTCGTAGGTGAAATTCATCAATAGAACATAAAATAATTATAAAAGGAACGATTACTAAAAATAACCGTGAGCATTATTTATTTTATCAGTTTAAAACTTGATTCAGAAACTCTTCGAGAACCGCAAAATACTCGTGTTTGACAAACCACATCATAGCATAGTTTAAACGTCTCCGTATTATGCACGAACATGAAAAACTATTGATCTATGTAACCTGCTTTAGTTTACCGATGTCTCAAAAATAATATTGAAGCATACCTATAGGTCCTTTGAAGTAAGCTATACCAGACACCACAGCTGCCAGGCCACTGGCCACAGTGATTATGGTGAGACCCCAATTGGTCGCATAGATGGGCCAGTACGCGATATTGTTGATTCTTTCCGGAAGAACCAGCGATGAGATGACCATTGCTACACATCCCAAGAAGAGTGCAGACCTCACACAGAACATCGGCAAGGCGGCTCGGTTTCGCTGCCAGCACGACAGGTAGAAGTCCGACGCATCAGCGTGCTTTAATGCTAAGTGGGCCACACGAAATTGGCTCCTCAAGTACTTCCCGGCACCCATTTTGAGACAGTTGTCGTTGGCGACTGACGGGTGTTTGTGATATGATGGACTGTCGTCGAACCTTATAAAAATGTTATCTTAGATTAATATCTGTAATTTATGTGTGAATGATCCTATGCTGGGTCTGTAAAGTAATACAATAAAGGTGTGACTATAAAACAGTCGTGATAGGTTTAATATATGTTGGTGCTTAATAAAGTATGTACTTGCTACTATTCTACCCGTATTTGTATTGTGGAGCGAAACAAGCACAAGCTTAGTGCAATGTTTTCTTAACCCGGCAAGATGTGGCGGGGTATGTCACACTCCACATGTTACCTATATGTGTGTATTTTTTGTTGGTGGAATTGAAACTTGTTGTTGCTTCTAGTAGCTGGAGTTGGAGTGTTGCTTGAGGGTTGTTAGAGGGGATAGTGGCGTGATCGCAGTGTCGGCGCAGCCTGCGCTCGACGTACGCTTAGAACTCACGGTTGCGGGCCCGCAGCTTGTAGAATGCAGAAATGTATGAAAAAATTGAAAGCAGAATCTGACGTCATTTTGTAGTGACTAGAGTATGTATAGCGTATAGATAGCCATCTCGTTATTTTACTTTAGTGCTGCCATCTACTTGGAATCTCTCCATGAAGTTAATACATGTTTTTTCTTTCTACTCTTTCTTTCTTACTTCCCAACACCAAAACTATAAGCTAACAAAGGAATCGCTTAAATGGTTCATATAAACGTAAGGGTAGAAATTAATGAAGCTCATACGAGTAGGTGGTAGAAGAGACACGTACCTAATATCGCTATCATCCTGATTATTTTCAGGATGATGGAAAAAATCCGGTGCATCCTAAGACGATCGTGAATGAACAATCATGTTCTGAGAGCTGATTGGCTGATATAGATGCAATGTACTGACCGATGCGCTGATTGGTCAAAAGTTACGTTTACTGTTCCTTCGCCTTTGTTGTTGTCAAAATGAACTGCAGTCTTTTATTAACATTAAGACGTTATTATTGCGTAAAATAAAACCAAAACGTGTAACATTCAATCAATAAGTGTTATTGGTTACCAGTGCAATGAGTGAATCGACTGATGTGGCTGTGGTAATCAAACCAATCAGAAAAAATATGCAGTCAGTCAACTCTTCGACTTACCAATCAGCGCTCAATTTCCCGATCGTCCTAGTAATAGCCGGATTATCGCGATCATCCTGAAATGTCTAGGATAATAGCGACACTAAATGTCAGATTCCTAATAATAATCTGGCGTTTCACGATCGTCCCGAGGATTTTCGCGAATTTCTGGTTCTTCCTATTGTCCTATGACATTCATAAGTTACTTCTAGGGTTGGGTACCAGATGGCGCTGTCTATGTAAATTAGGTTTTTTATGAAAGATAAACTAGCGTGTTCAACTGTGCTTTGTACATTCTTTTCTTATTTAATTGACAGCCTACGCCTAAAAATTACCGTTTTTTTTTTTCCAAATAATGTTCTACAGTAATGTCGTACTTTATTACTCGGTACCGCCCACTTGGTGATGTGCCCTGTGCATAATTAAAACAGGTCTCCAATTGAGATAAATCGATTTTGAAATTTCTAGCATCGGTACTGTTTAATCAGTGGTTTAATTTTACACATTCAATATGGATTCATAGTAAATATCCAGCCTAAAAGATACTAGGGAGCCCCGCTGACTGGCTGGAAATTAAAGATCATTTCACAAAGTTGCTCGCTATGCTCAGTTTAAGAAGCAAATGCGGCCCCAGAGCTCTAAAACGAGCAAATGTAGGTACTAAATAAAAACAAAAAAAACATTTAAACTATTTTCATTATTTGTTTATGTTACAAATTTAACCCCGCATTTATTATTTATACTTACCTAGAAACAAGGTAGGTATCTACTAGAAAAAATATTAAACATAATTCAAAATAAAACAATCATTACAAATATAATCTGTACCATGTGCAAATGGTAAAACTAATAAAAATAAACCTTTTTCACCAAATCAAGACTCAGTTGTAGACAACAATGTGTCTGAGCCGTATCTATAGCTACATCTAGATAGATAATAATCTATCTAGATAATAGATATAATCAGTTGGAAATTAAAACCCCTAAGTAGATACCTACAAGTCCAAATATTTAAAAAAAATATTGCACCTTATAATATACACCATAAAGAATTGGGAAAACTCCGTGAGAATGTCCCAGTAGCAAAGTAAAACCACTGAGTGGATTTAAATGTAGGTTAAGGCAGTGATTTGTGAGATTTCAAATTCAATTTCTGTCAAACTCCGACAAGTGATGCGGGGGAACATACATAGTTATAATGGTACATATGAACATAATCTAGTCAACAATACGAGTAGATGCGCCACGTATTAGGTTGGGGAAAAAGTATTTTCGCATATTGTATGTATGAACTTGTACAACGGTTGAACAAGTGGAAAAATTTACTTGAAAACGGCGTTCTGAAACTTAATGTGGCGAAGATGGAGTACATGGCCTGCAACACCACAAATCCCCAGTCCGTCCGCATAGGCGTTGACGTGATCGAGCGCACGTACCGTGTCAAATAACTGCGATCAGTGTTAAGCGCGTCCGGGGACATCGACAGCGACGTCAGAGCCATAATTTCAGCGGCTTGGGCCAAATCAATGGCGTGAGCTGACATTTGTGACCCCAAAATGCCGATCAAGCTGAAAGGGCAGGTTTATAAAACTATCATTAGGCCTGTCCTTTTATATGGCAGTGAAACATGGCCGTTACTAGAGCGACAAGCAGGAGCTGCGCGTACGGAAATAAAGATGCTGCGGTGGCAAAGATCTCGTGCGGAACACCCACATCCGCGGCAGCCTTCGTGTTCGTGACATCGCAGACCAGCTGCAGGAGTGCTGCCTTCGTTGGTATGGTCATGTCTCACGGAGATCGGCAAACTACGTGGGCAACAAATGTCTGGCCATGCCGCCCCCGCCAGGTACCGGTAGAAGAGGTCGACGCAAGAAGCGATGGCTCGACGTCGTCAAGGGTGACATGCGTGCCAGCAGACTCACCTCTGATGATACACAAGACAGCGCGAAGTGGGCCAAGAAAATAAGAAAGGCGGACCTTGGGACCCCACACACCAGTGTGGGTTCATAGCCGGGATATACCGCTCGGATGATGATGATGAACTTGTAATAAAATCACTTTGGCTAAACTATTTGTATATGGCTGGTTTTGGTATCATTAAAAGTTTAAATTTTGAAGAGGTAATTCCAAATTCAAATTAGGAAAATGTGTGATTTTCATTTGTTTTTCTTACTGTCAAGATGAGTGAATCTAATGAAGAAATTCGATACATTTTAAAATTTTACTACAAAAAAGGCAAAAATGCAACGCAAGCCTCGAAAAAAAATTGCGATGTTTATGGACCTAGTGCACTGTCTGTGGGAGTAGCACATATTTGGTTTAGGCGTTTTTAATCCGGATATTTTTATCATCATCATCATCATAATAATTTATTTTCAGGCAACAAATTAAATTTAAAGATATTAACTAAACGTAGTCGGCCCATAGATACTCGAGATTAAGTCTAGATACTAGAGCCTAGTCAGCGAAACAAATGTAAATGAATTAATGAGTGAATGAATTTATTTATTTCAAGTAACAAAGACTTATATTGTTAGTAGGGCTTATGAACCTCGTAAATTAAAACTAAGATACATATAACACAATATTTAATTCACACACGTATGGTTTATCGGCGACGTGCGACACATCATGGTGTCCGGTAACCGACCTCGAAAGCGCCGGTAAATGACACCTTTCGGCCAAAACTCCTCTTTTATGTAGGTCGATAGATCTTCAGTCGGCACCACAAATGAATTAAAATTCAAATTATGGCGGGATACCAATCACTCGACCCTCAAGGTGAAGTTGGCTTTGGTGGTGACCTTGATATACTCTGCGATTTCCTCAGCCTTCGTAGAGTAATGGAGGCGGAAACGTACAGCAGCGTCGTCGGTATTGCAGCACGCAACAGCAACTTCGGTCCGGCCGGCGCAACACCACACAGATTGCGGCGAACGGGCTTCTTCTTCTTCCTTTCTACTTTTTGGAAGCCCTCATCGTCGCAAAGATGTGATCGTGGCTCGACAGGCACACCAACCGGCACAACATCCACAACAACAACAATCACATGCGCCGACTCGAAACTGCCGACGGATGCATTTTGCGCCCCGCGACGAGTGTTCACAAGTGGAGTGTTTATGTCAAAGACGCACGTCGCTCTGGTCGCCCCGCCCTATTAAGGATGAAATGGATGCCATTTTTGAAAAAGTGAAGCAAGATCTGCATATCAGTAGTTACGACGTAGCTGGAGAACTGGTAATTGACCACAAAACTGTTTTGGCGCATTTCAATAAAACTGGGTACACAAACAAGCTCTATATTTGGGTACCTCACGAGCTCACTTAAAGAAACCTAATGAACCGTGTACTCATTTGTGATTCTTTATTACGACGTATTGAAACCGAACCATTTTTGAAGAAGTTGATAACGTGCGAAAAAGGTCGTGGTCAAAGGCCGGTCAGGCTTCACAGACTGTGGCGAAACCCGGGTTATCTCGCAACAAGGTGATGCTGTGTGAATTAGAAGGGCATTATTCATTATGAGCTGTCACCACCAGGCAGGACCATCGATTCTTAACTCTACTGCGAACAACTGATGAGATTAAAGCAAGAAGTTAAGATAAAGCGGCCGGAATTAATCAACAGAAAGGGTGTGGTTTATTATCATGAACGCTAGACCTCACACATCTTTAGCCACTCAGCAAAAATTAAGAGAGTTTGGCTGGGAGGTGGTAATGCATCCGCCGTATAGTCCTGACCTTGCACTTTCAGATTTCCACCTGTTTCGGTCACTTCAGAATTATTTAGGCCGTGTCAGGTTAACATCACGAGAGGACTTCCAAAACCACTTGTCGCGATATTTTGATCAGAAGCCTCAAAATTCCTATAGCAATGAGATCATGTCCCTACCTACAAGTTGTAGGAAGGGACATGATCCCATTGCTATAGGATTTTTTGTAGGCTACAAGATGACAAAAAGTAATCGAACTAAAGTAAATGTAAATAAACTGTATTAAAAAATGTGTTGAATTTTCTTAAAAAATGCGAAGAAACTTTTTCCCCAACCTATTATTATGCCAAAAATCTTTGACTTCTGTTTACACTTTAGTATGTATTTGAATTATTTGAAACAGGGCAGATCCAGACAATGACATTTGAATTACAAGGACTTCGAAAGAAAGAAAGAACAAATATAATTGAATTCCTTTGTAAATACTGAAATATCATGTTTGATGCTTTAAAATCGTCCAGGAAAATAAATAATAGGCAATCTATGACTCAGTATAAAACATTTATTTACAGTTTTCATAATTTAAATCTTATTTAGTAACTTAAAACTAAGGTTGTGACATTAGCCAGATAAAATGTAGAAATTTTTAGTGATTTTACCTAAAATATGTACCTACATTAAGCAGTCACGAGCTCCAGTAGGTTTAAACTTAATTTTTTCGTTTTATTTATTGATTTGATAGGACTTCAACTAACAATATCTATATAAACACCTATACATATAATTAAATAAATAAATAAATATCCCTGGACATTATTCCACACAGCGCCATCTAGCCCCAAAGTAAGCTAATTAAAGTTTGTGTTATGGGATACTAGACAACGGATAAACATACTTAAATACATTTTCCTTTGTAAATACATACTTATTATACATAGGAGACAGACCAGTACAAACAGACATGTTCATGCACACAAATGTTTGTACTGTGCGGGGATCGAACCCGCGACCTCTGGTGTAGTAGCCAACTTCTTAACCATTACACCAAGTCGGTCTTCAAAATTGAGGTTTTACATTTCAAAATTAAAGCTAAGTGCCACCTTACTTAAAGGCTGCCACGGCATGCTATGCTATAACTATATAACAAATTAATGATTATTGAAACTGGACACAGTACTTCTTACTACATTAGGTACACAAAATAAAGTTTTGTTTGCAGTTGAAAAAAAAACTGTAAAATCAAAAATTATAAAACTGAAACCTGATCAATAAGTCACTGCTAAATTATAGAACATACTGGTGCTCGTGCGTGACTGTAACATTAACATAATATTTTGATTGCCATTAAGCGTTAGCGGTATACCAAAAAATAACTCTCACGAATCAACTTGCTGATACAACGTTATAAATTGTCATTAACTGCATGCAAGTTTAGTTCTGCAACGAGAAACTTACAGAATTCCACTATTAGGAGCTCTTTGAGAAGACTGTAGCTACAAACAGATGCCGCAGATTAAAGTTAAAATAAACCAGTTCACATTCACAGGATTAACTATTCTAAGTTTGTAGATATTATTAACATCATAAACTTACACACCGGTGGTATGGTTTGAACTTGTTATGCCAAAGTAAGAGACTTTGGCTTAACAAGTTTACAACTACGATAATGAATAATAAAAATATTTTTACATTTATGTATTTGTACCTTGTAATATCCATGAAATCTCAACCTCACTAATAACCGTTAGCAATGAGAGATACATAGGTATTGATGCAGAATTACATTAAGTATTTAAAATATACGGCAGTGTTGGGCACAACAACATTATATTTTAAATAAACAACTAGCGACTTTTGTAAACACAAAGAATACATAGGTAATGTTCAAGCATCACTTTCATTCGCATATAAATCGTTTGTTTCACACAAACAACTAACCTTGTAATCAAAAAGGCTAGAAACTAAGTAGAGATAACTCCCGAAGTGGGGGTAAGCTTTCGAGGGCCGAAAGTCGTATACTCTGTGCCGGGCAAAACGCTGTATTGCGCATGTGCAGCGGCAGCTATTTGTCATTTCATGGTCACATGGTTTTGTTTTGAACGGTGTCACGTGCGACAGTTGTTGTTTTTCGAGGTTGTGTTGACCAATTTTGACACTTCGCGAGGATCGCGGCAAAGAAGCGTAATGCGCATGCGTCACTGTGGGATACGGATTTAGTCCAACCCTTTCCAGGGAGTTATCTCTCCTTAGTCTCTAGCCTTCTTGCTTGTAATTAAACTTAAATTTGTTGTCATGATTCATTGACAGATAATATTTTACTTTTTAAATATCGGACACTAATCTACTGGGTAGGTACGATTTCAAAATAGGTAGTAAAACTCGCCTGTCATGGTGATTATTCAATAAATATGAAGTTATTAAATTATTTAACTTAAACCACGTACGTAGCACACGAATTTAAAGACGGCCTTATTATGCTTATGGCCAACCATCCATCTTAACTTCAACATATACACCAGGTACAGGTTGGTACCTGTAGTGTAAATGTTGAAGTTAAGATGGAGAAACTGAGTTGGCTTTGTTGGTTACTCATTGTCATACATTTACCTCCTGTTTATCCGGTTTCCTGGCATATTGAAATGTACCCAAGTTAGCTGTTGACAAGCATAGCACCCAGAGATGGTTGACGGCAAAAATAATCACAAAAAGCAAAGAGGTTAGGAAAATCATGAGTTATTAGTACGACAGTATTTTTTGCAAATTTGGTAATATATCTTTGTCATTGAAAAGTACGAGCCATAAGGTTGGTTATCACTGAGCACAGAACAAATTATTCTCGTCTTACGAAACAGTCTTCATAATATCTTTGACATAATAACTTGCCTTCAACTTGCTTTTGGCATGAAAATATTTGTGATTGTGGATATCCAACTATTCAGTGAAGTAGACGCTGCTGGACTTCCGCAAATACCGGCGGATGAGGAAGTCCCTGAGCTCAGACAGGCCGACGAGGAACAGGTGGAGGATAAGCAAGAACGCCGCGCAGGCAAACACGAGGCCCGTCGTGAGCCCCGGCTCCGTCCAGTCCAGTAACGGGTAGATCCAGGGCTCACCATCCCTGGGATAACACGAAAATGCTTGAATGAAGAACCGAAATCACTTCCGTTCCCCATGGGCTGCAGCAAGTGGAAGGGAAAGTGGAAAAGGCACATAGCGCGAACATTGTTTGATATTAATAATCGAATTTACTTAATTTACTGTTTGTTACAGTACATACAAGTTCCTATTAAATCTTGATTGTTAATTCTTGAATTATTTTACTGTGCTATGGACAAATTTCAAATCTAGATGTAGTTTTTTATTGTTTCTGTTTTATCGCTTTAATTTGACGGACTGAGGCAGAGAATTAATACTTTGCTTTTTGCAAATAAATATGACATTTAACCTTATTGTTAACTGTAAAACTATCATTCACCTTGTCTTTGTATCTGAAATTTCTAGCAACCAGTTTTTATGAAAAGACGTTTATAGTTTATAAAACACTTACGGATTGGTGCCTCCGGCTAAATAGTAGATGACAGAGAATAGAAGGTAGGCGATGGTGAAAATGAAGGGGTAGAGGAACTGCAGCAGGTGCAGGGGGTGCTGCGCCGTGAGCAGCAGGCAGAACATCATCACCGAGTTGATACCGTGGATGAACAAGTCCAGCACGGGGTCCATTTCCACCTCCACCACTGTAAAATAGTATTCAAATCATACAACTATCAAACCAAATTGTAATAGGATGGTTATTAGGGTGCCGGTTGGCACGGAGACTGAGACAAATGTCTCGGTCTCCGGCAAGCTTAGTATGGGGTCTATAAAATACTAAAAAAAACTTAGTAGGTATTAGAGATGCGCCAAATGTTGGTTCAACCGAATTCGAACGTTCGGCCGAATATTCGGTCCACAATATACCGAACAATGTACGCGGTTCAATTCCGCGCGGAAAGCATTTTTGTACACATCGATGGGGCGCTTTGCAATTGCCACCGCCCCCTCAGCTCCAGGCACAACCAATCGAATGTTGATTTTTATGGTTTTCTCAAATTTGTATTTTTTTTTCATCTGTGAATGTAATATCGGTTAGAGTTTTTTTAAATTGTTGTAATACATTGAACCAGTAAGAAATACAAATTTTACAAAATTATTACGGGCTAATCAGGCCACTGCCTCAGCATGTGTCGCTGCAGTACAAGACTGCAGAGACGCTGCTGGTATTCTGGGGCAGTACCTGTCGAAACTACAAATAGTTATGTCAATTCAAAGTTTTTATGTTGCAAATTATAATTTGTTACTCAGGCTTTTGTTTATTGTTTATTTCATAAATAGAATTTCATTTAGCATACACATTTATTTGAAAACTTAATTTGGTTATAATATCCAGGACAAAATATCCAGGCAAATTACACCAATATCATCTGACCCCAAACTAAGCAGAACTTGTACTATGGGTGTCAGAGACTGATAAACATACTTAAATATTTCTAAATTCATACTATATATATAATAACACCCAGACACACAACATACACAAATGTTCGTCACATAAATGTTTGTCATGGGTGGGGATCGAACCCACGACCTCCGGTACTAAAGGCAGGATCGTCAGTCTAAATTATATTTTAACACATACTCAGACGATAAATTACGAACATAACATTAAATGCGATCTGTTTTTAACTTCTCAACTTAAGACACTTATTGTGGTATGAGTAAAATGTATTAATGGCTGCTTAGCAGCTACAGTCAGCGCCAGAAATATTACACGTTTGTATTTTATATTTTAGATGGATCATAGGTGTAATAGATTAAGAATAAAAAGACAGCACAAATTAACTAGTAACGATAACGATTTATTAATGAAAAATATAACTGCTGCAGATACAACAACGAAACCCAAAATAACTAAGAACAAATGACAAGAAGTAGAATACTAAAATACTAAGAACTAGGTCACAAATCCCTTAATCCGAGTGAAAGTCCGTCACAGCCAAGCGCTCTAGCCAAAAAGTGACCATTGGCAGCAATGTCACGGTGACATAGCGGGTTGTGCGACCCGCCATCATGGTAGCGCTGCAATCGGCGATCGTAAAACGGCCGTTTTTGAAAACGGGGCGTCCTCGACTGCTGCTTGCACAATGTGATGATTGTTCCCAGATTCGCTCATTTAACGCAGGCTGCACTACGCGGCCTGAGCCTGCTAGATGCTGGCCTTGCTAGCCCGTGTCCCTGGGCAGTTAGGCTCGGATACTGTGTCATCATAGCCAATTGGTATCTGAAACATGAGTGATATGAGTGCACTTTATACACAAAATACACGCCAAACTGCTCAAATTTGGACCCATAATTTTTTTTGAAGGAACAAATATATAAAATGTGAAGAAAATATTTAAAATCAAGCTCAGGTTATCCCGGCAGCACTCACACGCGTGCACTCATGTGTTTGCAGCTGAGAAGCCAAAATAGGAGAGAAAATAGGATCCTTGAGTGGCAAATTAGTTGTAATTAAGAAAATGAAATATGTAAAGAACTTCCTATGAATGCTAAATCCGGATTGCTAACATGCATAGAAAAATTAACAGTAAGCACAATAGAGGCCCAAAGTTTGCTTAGTGTGCTTACTGACCTTACCATCTAACATACTTTGCTTGCTTATATACGATACGCTTGGGGTACCAACCCGTAGCGTCTGCCTGGCCTACACCAGAAAATGACAGAGGCCGTATTTGCATGTCGTTGACAGAGGCCGTATTTGCTTGTCAAGTTAGGACTCAACACCCTCGAAGAACGTCTCGCAGGTCTCGGGTGTCCACTTGCCGCTCCACAATGCTTTTGTGGCGCGGCGAGTTTGTGTTCGGCGGCTGCTTGTGTCATCTTGCCGTACGATCTAGTTCGTAGCTCCAGCTCGTAGCGGTCGTGCGCCAAAAAGCTCGTAGAATTTCGTACGGACGGTGCATACTGGAAGCTAGCTCTAGCTTTCCAGTACTCTGCGACGTCTTGCTAACCGAAACAGTTTCCGATGCCGTATTTATGTGGCTGCGGACCAGAATGGTCTCGGCCGTACCTGACCTTCTTTATATTAGCACTGATAAGACACCAAAAATGGCGTAAAAGACCCACGGGCAGGGTGTGACAACGGAGTTGATGTTGATACTAATGACGAATAAAGCCTACCCTCAATTTCATTTAACCTCACTAATATTTTTCCCAAACCCTCTTCAAGTAAATCATCACGAGAACCACAGGAACGATTGCGACGATTACTAGATCTAGTGCAACTTTCACAAGCACAACGCCTAGGTGACCTAGCTTCGTTATATTGTTCTGACCCCCCTCAATATTTGCGACGGTGTCGAGTCCTACTTTTAACTCGCCTTCGCGATCGGTCTCGTTTAATCTCGAAGAAAACTACCCGACATTTTTAATCACAGGAAAAAAAACACGAACAAACAACACTGAATTAGAGCTATTATCTTTGTGGGTAAGTATCGAAAAAAAATTTGTCAAAGTGACAGTTCGTACGAGACAGGAAAGATGGCTTAAGAGTGAACGTCCGTCACAGCCAAGCGGTCTAGCCAAAAAGTGACCATTGGCAGCAATGTCACGGTAACATAGCGGGTTGTGCGACCCGCTATCATGGTGGCGCTGCAATTGGCGATTGTAAAAATACATACTCATGTTGGTTCCTAAAGAAAGTAGTATTTATGTTAAAAAGGAAACTGAAAAAAGTTGTTACACAAAGCAGTGTTCTTAAAACTGTTAATTTAAAAAAAAAAATGTTTTTTTTTACAATCTCAAAAAAAAGGAAAGTGGATTTGATTAACATTTTATTACAATCAATTTGTGATTGTGTATCTTTTTTATTTTGTCTATACATAAATTGGTACACAAAGTAGTGTTTCATTCATTTACAAAAACTCTGTACATTTGCTAATTTTGGCAAAAGCATACTATTTAAGTATTTGGTTAACAACTGTTTAATAAAATGTTTTTTAAAAATAATAACAATAATTTAAACATTCGGTAATAATTCTGTATATTAACCGAATGTTCGGTCAAATACAAACATTCGGTTAACATGCCGAATGTACCGAATACGAACATTCGGCCGTACATTCGGCGCATCTCTACTTAGTACATTAGTACATCATGTAACAATATGGGTTTTCATCACCTGAAATAAATGATTAATAATAATAATTAGGGTAACAAATTTCTTCAATAGCAAGATAGCTTCCACCCTTGGGTCTCAGGAGCCGATGCTGGCTGCCTTCAACCGATAACTCTCGGAAACTATGGAGGTGGCCGGTGCTCTATAGTGGATATTTCATAGAAGTTGTATACGAGACACCCCACACAAAGCCTACAGGTGCCGGGTGTTGCGGATACCGAGACAGAATAGACTGCTAGTCACTTAGCTTTGTAAGAGGGCCAGTCTCGCGTGATCATCATAGACAGCGACGCGAGACACCCTGTACATGACAATTATCAAGTACATCACGTGGTCTTTTTGGTCGGTTAACGTGCCAACCGGTACCTTTATGGCTGCGTAACACGATGATAGGATCCAACTAACTCTAAGTGAAAAAGTCGTTCTACATGTTACTTAATGTTGTTGAAATGCAAATTAAAAGGGAAATATTTTTCACTCACTTATAGGGTATAACAGCGCGTAGTAGAAGATTGTGATGAAGAGCGCCGCTGGTAACGCAATGCTGTACACCATCCAATATAGCTTTACGTACCACGGAAGACCCAATGATGAATCTGGAAGTAAAGATACCAAATTGTCAGCTTTCGAAACTATGAATAAATAATAGGCAAGATTTTAATAAGCATCTTTTGTAATCATTGCTTGGTCTTGAAATGTTTTTTTGATATACCGGAAGGAGAATGAAGAACTCAGCTGATAAACAAAACTACATAAATTATTAATGGCTTAATTGAGTTAGTAAAATACGTTTAATGTAGAGAGAGCTGTTTCGTGAAAATAACTCAACTTGCTGACTGCATTTTTTTTCTTGTTATTTAATAGAACAAATATTTTGAAGATTTGTATATTGTTTTGAGACCGTTCTCCTGTAGCTATAAAGCAGCAAACATTTCTGCGCGTGCGATCACTCTTAGGGCCATTAAAAATGGTCTGGAAGCTAGCAAAATCGTTCAAAATTGCCTAATTAATATAACCATAAACCTATTTGCTCAATTTGTTCGACTTTACCTTACCTTGGTGTTCATTCTTAATTTTTTGTGGTAACGCTTCAGCTGTCGACTACTGTAAGACTTAGGTAGTTTCTGCACAAGGTATGTTGTAGGTAAATTGAACTTATATATTCTGTATCAGTAAGATAAAGATAAATACACGTTAATGTACAACTACAAAGAAAATAATTACAACAGTTCTTAAAAACGTATAAAAACTCAGTCTAGTACAATTTAGGCGGACTTATCGCTAGGAAGCGATATCTTCCAGGCAAGGAATTTACTCACAAAATAAGAGAAGTGGGTAAGGTAATGAGAGATCATGAGATAAATTAAAACATATTGTATGAGTACACAGGTCGTGAATTTATAAGGGATAATAATATTAAAATATAATATAAACATATAACATACATGTTAAAGATAAATATGAACATACACAAAGAAATAGTAATAAGGAGAACAAAAATATTAGGTTAGGCTTATCCACGCACTAGATAGATACAATACAGGTTACAGAGAGAGGAAATATGCTTTTACTCGGGACTTGAAAGTATGTAACGACTGGTATTGTCTGATGAGTGACGGTAACGAGTTCCACAAGCGAATCGACTGGATAGTGAAGGAATGAGAATAGTAACTAGATGAATGAGAAGGGAAAGCTAGGCGCAGTTTCCGGCTCGAACGCATATCATCAGACCTGGCAGACTCCTGAAAAAGAAACAGCTCCTTGAGATACGGAGGAGACCGGGGATCAAACAGAACAGAGTACAGTAAAAAGAGAATATGAAGATCTCGTCGGCGACGAAATGAAAGCCATTTTAATTAGGCGCGGAATTCAGACACATGATCGTACTTCCGTAAAGTCTCACTCCAGTCCAGGATACGAGACAGATCTTCGTTCTCAGCTTGTACGGTTTGATTCAGAGCCGTCAAGGCTGCCCTGAGAATATATTTGAAGATCGTCTGCATGGTAAGAAGAAAAGAGATTACGGGATATTGTATTTATGAAAATAGCGAATAGGAGAGGAGACAGGACGCTACCTTGCGGAACACCGGCACACGCCATTCAGAAAACAAGTCTTCAGAGTAAGATCCTAATCAGTAATAAATTACACTCCTATAAAACTTAGCTATGGTGGAAATGTTCACAAACAATAATAGGTATGAACAATTATTTACCTATCAATGTAGATACTAGTAAATGTGAATCGATTATCTGAGATAAAATTTGTAAGTAGTATTAACACGTGTCACTTATGTGTTTGTATTGTGTAGATATCTCTCAAGGTACATTTAAGATGCACGCAGATGCAGCACTTATGCACTTGCTTGCGAAATCAACTTAAATAAGAAACGCGCTACTGCATTGCTGCACTCGCGCTGAATCTGCGCGCCAGTTCTTGTATAATTACATATTTATGTTTTAAGAGTATAAACATGATATTGGCAGTAATCATCTTTTACTTGATGCGATTTTGGTTTTCTTATACCAATTACCAACGGCGAAGCCGTGGGCGGAAAGCTAGTTATTTCAAAACAAATATATGCCTAAAGCAATCAAAGATAATGTATCTTTTTAACAGTGAAATAATTTTTGAAATCGGTTCAGTATTTTCGGAGATTACCTGTCTCAAACATACAAACTCACATCGCTTACCTACCTCTTCATAATATTAGTGTAGACTAGCTGTCTGGCAGCGGCTTCGCCCGTGTAGACTGTCTTTCCCGTCAAAATATAGCTTAAATTAAAAAAAAATAGCCTATGTCACTCCCTGAGCTATATCGTCGATTATCTTTCTAATAGACGTATCTGTATTTCCGTCAAAAATGAGTTATTCATACTAGTTTTTTTATTTTTTTATACGTGTTAATGAAAAAGCGCAAAACCTGAAAAGAGTTTGTTCAGAATCGAGAGTAGAATCGATTCCACTAATAAAAAACAGGGGTCAAATTTTGACTAAAAAAATATTTTAATTAGGCCGTGTTCAATCATTACTTATCTCTTTTATTGCGGCGGCACGCGAAGCGGCGACGTCGCACCAGATCGCGCGTTATTACCATAGACTTTATATTTAGACAAACACAAGAAAACAAAAAAAGCTAATATCTTCGTAAATGATCCGCGAAAATTAAATTTACTAATTTACTTACTTCTTTTCTAATAAAAATAAGTTGGGGTGTCTGAGGTTTTGCGCTTTTACATTAACACGTTGTATAGGACTAGACAGTCATTTGATCGCAATCGCACCAGATGGTAAGTGACGATGCGATCTATGATAGTACATGTCTGCCTAGTGAACCAACTCGCTCGCGCACTCCCCGAAATAAAGCCTATAAAACACCAACAGGGTAGCAACGCTGCGCCGGTGTTCTAGATCCCGCAGCCCGGCAGAGAGAGCCGGATCATTAATGAGTGACTTCACCGAGGCCAGAGCAGCTAGCTGGTATTTAGCGGATCCACCCCAGGAAGGCAGCAGTACTCTATACATGGCCGGATTTGCGCTTTATATAACTGGAGCAGCTGCGCCAAGGTGAAATATCGCCTAACCTTGGATAGGTTGCCAAGCTTTTTGGCAGCAGTTTTTGCTTAGGCCTCAATGTAGTCGCAGAAGTTGAGGCTTGCCGACAGCTCAATACCAAGCAGCTGGATGTGGTCGGCAACAGGAAAAGAGACATCCCGGATAGTTGGAGCCAGATCAAAAGGGCTCCGCTTGGCCCAGAACAAAACTTGCCTGCGTTTTGGCTGCATTAAACCTGACCAGATTTGCATAGCCCCAGTCGGAGACAGCCTCTAGGGTCAGATTCATGCGCATTACAAGATCTTCTCGACACGTCCCGCTCTCCTCCGTAGTGGCCCTTGCCCTTGCCCTCTGGTGAATGCAAACGTTACGCATCGAGATGTTTGGTTGAGGTAGTGACGGTGGATACTGGCGTGCGGTGTCCAAATGCGAGCTCTCCGCAAACAATGCAGAAAAAGGTTAGTTTTGTCGCTAGCAGTGTGAGCGAGAAAACCATCCGGCTTTCTCAGTGGCGCTAAGGAAGGGCGACTGAAGTTTGTCTCGACTGCCTTAGCCAGATACCAAAACGCTTTACTCCCGGTCGGGTATTCAGCGAGTCTCACCAATTCAACCAATCCGGCTAATGTGGTTGAATCTTGCCCTACGCAACTCCCTTTTGTAAGCCTTAGAAGCAGGATTGTAGACTTTCTCTTCCCCTTGGTGTCCGGAGATTTATGCAATCGAGCATCAGCCCAAGCAAGATAGGTAGACTGCTTCAGCGCCTCAGTCAGCACGTTGGCAGTCCGCATCGAACTACAGGTGAACTTTGCCACCCGACGGCACATCCGAGTACGGAACGTTGTATTCCATACCCTGACGCGCATCTCGATGGATCACGCGAAGAAAAGCACGTGCGTTGCCAGGGATACGATGCAAAAAAGTGCCGCATCTCATCCCAACCCGCTGCTGCATAACGCCACAACCTTCTTTTGTCACCGGGATCGTTACTGGTTGGGTGAAAAACGGAGACAGACTTCACCAGACAGTGGTCAGAGGATCCCAAAGGGACTGACACTGTCACGGAGTGTCCGTCCGGACAGACGTTAGCAGCAGGTCCACGCAGTTGGCCGTGTGAGACTCAATATCAGGTACCCACGTGGCACAGTTTACAAGCTCTGAAAGGCCTAGTGTCAGCGCGAGCTTGCGAACCTTCTTTCCAGCGTGGTCGGTCTTCTGGTATGGGAACAGCCACTCTTGGTGGTGAGCATTGAAGTCCCCCAGCAAGATTAACTGCGCCGCGGGAGACCGAGCTAAGGCTATATCTGCTGTCATGCTTAGGTGATCACACAACCTGGTCGTCTCCTGGTCTACACTGTGCGAGCGGTAAACAACAGCATAGAGAATATGTTCAAAGCCAGTATTGGCGAGGAGCCAGATAACCGAAAAACAGGGTCTTTAAAGGTTGCGAAGGCGCTTGAAATGTCATCGCGAGCATACACACAGACTCCGGCATGGTCTTTGAATTTGTGCTCCAGATTATACGCGGTATACCTCAGCTACCGCGTCAGCTGGACATTTGATCTGCGTCTCCGTCAGACAGAGTAACAGCGGCCTTTCAGTCTCGAGGTGGTGGTGGGCTGCGTTGATATTGGAGTGCAGACCACGGAATTTTGTGAAATGCACTTTTAGTGGGAGGAAGTGCAGCCGCTGTTTGACCTTTCTTTTATTGCTTGTCCTTTTCATGTTTGTTTTTGTTGAAGAGTGGATAGGCGGACGAATGGTAGTTGAGCGAGATGCCACTCAGCTCACCTTGAGCTAACCCAAAGCTGCCACACCGAGATAGCCTAACTTAGAGACTGTGGGGACGCCCGAACCCCCAAAATGGCCACCTGGTCATCCCATCTGGTCGCCACGCGGCGGAGCATTTAGGGATTTTTCGCAAGGTGGCGGGGCAGCCTTTCGTGGATGGCTAACCGACTACTTGGGCCCCCTACTACCTGCGGTCAGCCAGCGGCAACATTTTGCTTCGGATCCCGCTAGCCTCCAGAGCTAGGCACCCAATGTGGCAGCCCTGGGCTGACCAGACCGGCCTTACTGATGGCGCCACTGCCTAGACCCATCCAGCTACAATGGCAACTCTGAACATCATGTCGGAACACGGTGCTAGCCGTTTCGCGACATAATGGCATTGTTCAGAGGGTGGTCCCTGCCGCGGCGGAAGCCAACCACCGGAGATAAACTACTCTTTAGCACCACCCAGGGGTCACTTGTTGACCCTCGTGGGCCAACCTACGGAAGACCCCCAAAAAAAAGTTAAAACTATTTTAAGGACGAATCGATCGGTCTAATAGACAAAGATCTAGCAAAAGTGACGTGAAGGTTTAGTTGATACACAGATTAAAAGAATTTTGCACTTCTGACATTTTGAATGAAGCTAGGGCTACCCGTATCAGCCCCATGTATGTTCCGCCACTCTAAAAACTTTTTATGATGTATTTTTTTGAAACAACGCATTTATTGAGTATGATGCCGTTGAAGTAAGTCATTGAAATTTACATGGTAAATAGTTAAGTTTGTTAAAGTTTTTTAAAAAGATTTGAATGAAAAATCTTAGGTAAGCTTTTCTTAAAACGGCTTTCTAAGTTCAGGGAATAAACAGCATTTCTAACTTTTTCAATTTCTTATTTTTTTTCAGAGTTACAGAATCATCTAGCGCTATTCATCTGTTGAACAAAAAAATCAGTCATTTATCTCAAAAGATCGCGCTACAGTGACCGAAAAAGTGACTCAACCCAGTAATTTAAAAAAAACTCATAACTCGAAAACTTAAAAAAATCGGGTAACATACATGGGGTATTTTTGGATACCCCTGAGTGTGAGGAAGCTAAAAAAATATTTCGACGTGTATGTTTGGAATACCCTGTATAAATTTAGGAAGAATAACCAAAACATAATAAAATTCATGCAATTTTATTTTATTTGGATCAGTCGCATAACATGAGATTTACAATTCAACAAACAGAGCGCGAAATAGTAAAAAGCTTGTCCTGAAAAGTCACCTCGATGTTAGTTCCGTCAGTTAGGTAGTAAGATAAGTAAAGATATATTGGTGAAATAATTTTTAAAATCGGTCCAAGTATTTTCGGAGCCTATTAAATACAAACAAACAAACAAACAAGTTTTTCCTCTTAATTATATACTAGCTTTCCGCCCGCGGCATCGCCTGCGTTGTCGTTATATATTATGGTCAAATAACATAAAATGTTGATAAATTATAGCCTATGTGTTATTCTGATGTATAACCTGTATTATTGTAAAGTTTCATCCAAATCCGTTCAGTAGTTTTTGCGTGAAAGAGTAACATACATACATACATCCTCACAAACTTCCGCATATATACACACATCAAAAGTGTCTAGGGATCAAGCATTTTTATGCGGATTTCTTGAGATTGAGATGTGGCTTTGTAATAAATTTATGATTTTATAAATTTATATGGATCCTTTTTGGTGCATTTCATAATTTGAAACAGGAACTGTCAATCAAATTCGAGTAAAAGATGAAAATCAGCTGTCAATATTTTCCCTATGAAAACATAGTACAACGCATTGAAGACATTATTAGTGCTATTGTTTCCCTACTACTGATTAAAACCAACGTTATTATGGAGCGGCGACGTCATTTAAGCAGGGAAGAAATGCTCAGAGCCGTGGGAATGATAGAAGCTGGTTCCCGGCAACGTACTGTGGCTTTAGCTCTGAATACAAGTCAGAGTGTTATCAGTCGACTTTGGACACGTTACCGAAGCACTGGTACCGTGGCTGAGCGCCATGGAGGACGGTATCGCTGCACCACACGGAGACAAGACCGATACATTCAAATCACAACTCGAAGAGCTCCAACAATAACCGCCATGATGTTAGCCGTGAGGCTTCATCACTCTTCAGGGAACTTAATTAGCGACCAAACAGTCAGAAACCGCTTGCATGAAGTGAACCTTTGTTCCCGAAGACCGCTAAGGGTACCACCTATAGCAATGCACAATCGTAGGATTCGATATCAATGGGCTCTTGAACACAGAAATTGGGCAGAAGAACAATGGAGTTTCGTGTGCTTTTCTGATGAGTCTCGTTTTGGTATGAGACCGGATACAAGACGTATACGACACTGGAGAACCCCTGGACGCCTACAGCGATTAAAATCCTGCCAGGAAGTCCATCCTTATAGTGGTAGAACCATCATGGTATGGGCGGGTATTTGGATCGGCGGAAGAACTGAGTTGATTTGGATCAGAGGCAACCTCAACGCTCAAATTTATGCTGAGACGATTGTATCAGACGTCATCGTTCCTCTACAAGTGCAAATCGGTCCCTTATTTCAGTTAATGCATGATAATGCACGACCGCACACCGCAAGAGTTGTAAGACAGACTCTCGCCGCAGCTAACATCAATGTCCTGCCCTGGCCTGCTCAGTCGCCAGACTTGAACCCGATTGAGCATGCATGGGACATGCTACAGAGAAGAGCTCTGCCGAATATGGAGGGTATCCAGTCGCAAGAAGACCTATTTTGTTGTTGCAACGAACATGGGCGGCCATTCCACAGCGTGATTTGGATGAACTCATTTTGAGTATGCCAAACCGATGTTCTTGTGTTGTTAGTGTTCGCGGTAGAAACACGGATTAATAATTGTTTAAGTTACCCAATAAAATTTTAAAGAAAACTGTTATTTCAGTCTTTTTTTCGAACTTTAATGTTAGTGGTTCAAATGTCAAAAATCCCTTTATTAGGAAAATGGCAAATTTCTTTATTAATGCAAAGGTGACGTGGTTTATCGTTACTGTAGACAAACGAAAACACTTTATTTGATGAATCCTTAAAGAAAATTTTAATTGATATTAATCAGGAGAAAAGTTATTGCAAAAATATATGTTGATCCCTAGACACTTCTGATGTGTGTATTAGTAGGAAGTATAGATAAACCATGAGTAATTTTGGCATTTAATTCCAATTTCGGTGTATTTATCAGCTGATAAAAGTAATTATATTCATAAAATTTAACGATCTGTATGTATTAGTCATTTACACCTGCAGTATAAGCTCTTTTTAGTTCGGGGTAAAGCAATCTTGAAGTGTGGTGGCCCAGATACCGATATATGTCTTAAGTTCAACAAAACTGTCAAAGTCACCGGTCTTTTCGAATATTTATCGAGTTTCTTGCCGGAGTCTTCTCGATCGGAAACAACCTCCGAACCGGTGGTAGAGTCACATTATGTTTAATTATGATATTTACTATCATAGCATTATTTTATGTAAGTTAATTTTTAGTATATTTTTGCTTGAATTTTTTTTTGTATTTGAGTTGTCATAAGTACTTTTTATAAGTCTATATGAATAAAGATATTTTTTACTTTTTTACTTTTACTTATTTATACAATTATCTGGGTAAAATACAAACAAAATTATCCACTTACCAATAGACCCATTTGCGAAAGCCATCACTGAGACTAACAAGGCCAGTCCACTGGCTACGGTTATGATGAGGAGTCCCCAGTGAGTCATAAAAATCATCCAGTAGCCGCCCAAGTTCGACGAGATCACCAACGACGATATCAAGATGGCGAGACATCCTGTGAACACGAGCAGCCTTATGCAGAGGAGGGGCACGGCGGAGAAGCCGGACTGCCAGCAGGTGAGGTAGAAGTCTGACGCTTCCTCATGTTCCAAGGTCAGCTTATTCACCCGGAATTGTTCCCTGAAGTATCTCCGCGTAGCGCCCATCCTGAACGGCTCAGCGCGACTGCGCGTCCGATAGCCGCTGACGCAACGTGCCTAAAATCTTATCTTAGATTAGGATACGTGATTTCTATGTGGACGATTCTGCAGATTACCACGATCGAATTCCGCGAGAAGGTATTATTCATAGAGATTTAGATAATCGAGCTGTGTACGATACTATATTTGATATCGGGTAATTTAGCGTTTGTGATTACTAGAGCAATTTAGCTTTGTGATTATCTTAATATCCTGGTTTATTTTAACATATTTAGTGTTTATAACAAGTAGTAATGACAAAATACTCTGTCTCGCTTTCTGAGGTTTACTTCAATAAAAGTAAAGTTTTATTACGAGTATGTTCTAATATAAACAATAATGTATCAAAAAGAGTTAAAATACTTAAAGTAAATTAATGCTCTGTTCGTCTTATAAATTGATCGTAACTCTCGGACTTGATTTGATTATGATAATTTTCAAATATACTCGTATACCTATCTTAAGCCTAGTTTTATGCGAAGTTACAAGTTTAAAACAGAATCCAAACTAGCAACAAGCTACTGATTTCCAAGAACCAATAGGTATAGCATCCTCAGCTAGAGCACGATACTTGCCAGCATAAGTTGAACTTCTATTGCTCGGAATTTGCATACGAAGACGGTATAAGTCTACCGTGTAACGCTTAAACTGAGGCTGATTGTACTAATGATTAAATAATCTGCAATGTCACGGCTAGATTGCAGGCAATAATCTACAGCATATCATCAGCAATAACAGATGTGTACTAGCAACCAATAATAAATATATTTTTTCTCTGAGGGGATTTCAGGATATTTTACAAATGTCCTGTAATACACTTTAATTAGATTCATAATTAACCATCACGCCATTAAGGAAAGATTTTTTGTTTTTAATGGACTTTACAGTAATGGGGAATTTGATATTCTTCAAAGTACTTACTCGTATGTAGGTAATTACTTGTAAATTTTTTAGGTTATTAAATCAATATGCGAGCTTACTTTTTTAGGTGGTATCAAGTCGTTAAACATTTTTGGCGGATTACCCATAGCATATCCGATGAAATGAAGAACAGTCAGTATTTTTTGTATGAAACCATTCAAATTAATGTTAGTTGAAAAAAATATTTTTTCACTCACATAGTTACTACTACATCACTTATCGAGTAGGTATGCCATATCGTCTTCTGATAGTCACCGGTTTATTTGGTTTTATTTCCAATTTAATATATTCGAAATAAATGGCGTCTGTTTTTTATGGAAATGGATGTCAAAGTGAGTAAATACCTATACTTACGTTTTTCGTTATCAGTAAGTACCTAAATTATCATATAGCTTAAATTGATCTACTGCTGGACATAGGCTTTTCTCTATCGCATAGCCATTTTCTAAGAACATGACCAGACCTGCACTGCCTTTACCAAATGCCCAGTTTGCTTAAGAAACGAAAACTTTTTTTCATATTGCCCGTCAAGATGACCTCACTCCACCTGATGGAAAGCGGTCGTGAGGTCCAGATATGAGGCTGACAAGCCCAGTCATTCGAACGAATCACTGGGCTGGCCATCCTCACCTTGAAGGTCTGCAGAAATGCCTTTTCACGCCCCGCTTGAAGAACCCGGTACTAAGAGGAAGGAAACACGTTTTTGTGAATTGATCACAAACTTTTTAAGGTTCCCAGGGGCAATGATTTGTGTTATTAATTCAAAAACGAAAACTCTGTTGTCTCTGTTTACACTATCTTTGTTGGTTTTAAGCACTGTCAAAAAATGCTATGCTAGCAAGTTGTGGCAAAGCCAGAGAAATAATTAAAGTAGGCTGTCAGGCTGACAGCTTATACGGCTGTTCTGTGAATTCGATAGTTCTAGCCAGGCAGCAAGCCTTGGAAAAGAGGAGCTGTTGTATTGGCAGTAGGTAATGGGAGCTTTGACCCTTCCAAGGCTTTGGAACTGTGCAGGGTTTTCATATTTTTAAAAAAATATGCTCTAACATGCAATTTTGAACGAAAATCGTTTTTTTGAGTATAACTTACCTGGTCTATGGATAAGTTATTGTTTAGAGAAGCGAAGACTACTTCTTATTTATATGCACTTGATAACACTTATGAATTTCAGTATAATCCGTATTTATCTCTGTCATTAATATTGTACTATAACCAACTGACTAGCACCGTTACACTCTTATTAATGAGTCAGTAACAGCATGTGTTGGTAGGTACAAGTACTTCAATCCGCTGGCTCTGATTAATAGTTAAATAGGTATGGTATTGGGAATAACGAACCTTGTACCACTTGTCCCATTGATTACTAACTTGTAACGAGTGCCCTTTTTATCAACCACGGCATACATTTGATCTTGTCTGTGCGCACTGAGAAAAAAGCTTCAGATGTCTGTAGTTTTTTCTAATGTTTCAAAAAAAATCCTAATTAAACTATATTTGACGCAAATAAATGAGTTCCTTTAGGTATAGGCTTTTTATGAAAAGATAATAAAAAGCCCATACCTAAAGGAACATGCTGAGTTTGGGCGTGAAGGTCGGCAACGCGCGCGGGATGCCCCTGGAGTCTGCGGTAACCGCTTATCATCTGGTGGTCCGCGTGCTTGTTTCTCAGCGTCTTCTAGTCCCCCTTTTAGTTCGTTACTTTTTCTGTGACTATGTCACCTGATGGTACGGGGGATGTTGGGGGGAAAAGGGAATATTGCACATAAATGCCTGCGCAGACGACGTACGCGGAGAAAAAAGTAAGCTCCGCGAATACAAAAGTACGCTCCACGAATACAAAATCTCCCGCGGATTTGCCATGGACTCACCGCACACGGTGTGCGATCATTTTGTTGTCCGATAGTATTTAAATATGCTGAGATTACGTTGTGCTGTAATTCACATGAAGTTTAAGCAAAAGAGCAGACATTTTAAAAGAGAATACAGGGTCCATCCCTTTATTTCGAATCGATTTTTAACGCGGGGTAAAATCCGCCGTGTGCGTCGACTGCTCATAGCTCATAGTCGCGGAGGCCCGCGCACTTTAATCCGCTACGCTTCGCGGGCGTCCGCGGTGTTTCGGCGGATTTTTAGTCGTTCGTGTGCGTTGCTCGATACATTTTGTAAGGGATCTATTTTGACGGAGAAAAAAGCACGCCGCGGGTAATCCCTCGTCTGCGCAGGCCTTAAGTCGTCCACCCGCCGTACGCTCCAGGCTGAAGCAATTTATCTATAGTTGTGTGTGTGTGAGCATCGATGGTCGCGAGATGACTTCTCGCAGCAGCGTTGTGCCACTTGAGCTATTGCTGTATCAAGTAATTACTGTCTATGTTAGATAATAATGAGAGGAGGTCAGTGGTCTTGTGGTCGAGCAATGACCGAACGGTTAAGCAACCTGGTCAGTCCCCACAATCTGGCTGATCAAGTGCTAGATTAATGCTTGGAAAGGAAGCAAAGTTATTGGTCCCGTCTGCTATCACAAGATGACTGCTGCAAAACAAGCCATGAGCAGTTCAGAAATTTGAGTCCAGGATCATCTCGTGGTAAATGATAGAAGTAACCACTAGCATCTTGGTTAAGGAACCAAGATACAGGCTAACCTAGCACTGCCAGTTATACTGATTGTTAGCATTTTTGGCACATTATTATTTAATAAGTTTGATCGTAGGATGTTAATGTTATTAGTGCCAAATGAATGCCATCTTTTTTACTCTTATCTACTACTTTACTCATCTTCTTATTGGATAAATAAAAAGAAGTAAAGGTGTTCATTTCAGTAATAATTTATGATATATTTATACAAATGAGGTTTTCACCCACAAAATTATGTGTAAACAGTTTTGGTAACATAAAAAAAGTATTGTAAGTACATATAACATCACAGCAGGTTACCAATGAGTAAAAAATATCCTCAATTGAAGAAGAAAAATAATACATAGGGCTACGAGTATCTGTCAAAAAATAAACAAATGTGATTTTGTAGGTACTAGAAAGCTGTTGGCATGGGTATTTATTTAGGTATACATCAATTAATCAGACAAAATAGTAAACCAAAATTCTTTTTTGTTTCTTCCTCTACACCTAACTTGTATCCTGATGTGGTGTTGTTGACTAAGTACGTAATATTTTAACTACTTAAATTATACTTTTAAGTAACTACTTGTGTTGCACCATCTGAATTAAACCCAAGTCAGCTCGAATGGCCAAAAGCTTCCTAAAAGATAACGCAGGACACCCTCATAGTTAAAAACTCATTGAATTGTTGCTTTATTATTGTTATGTACAGTCAAAAGCATCAATATAAACATGCATAAGGCTTTAAAAGTATCTGAGCAAAACATTAGCTACAAATATCTATATTATAGTTCGTTGAATTGTTCAGACTCCGTGTTGACTTGTATGAACTGTGTGATATTTGTGGCTAATGTTGTGCTCAGATATTTCTAAAGCCTTTGAAACGTGTAGATATACTTATGCTTTTGACTGTACGTCAATGAAACTCACAGATATTTCTAATGGCTGTCCTTTGAGAATTCTGGGGTTTGTCAGTAAACTGGTATGCAGTACTGATTTATAGTTCTAAGAAAAAAACACAAATTAAATAGGCGCAATATTTTTGTATCTATCACTTGCACTACATCTACGTGAGTTCGTCACCGATTCAGAAAGAATTTACAGGTAATTAAAACTTTGTTTACTGAGTTGTAACTTAACAATAATTTAAAAAATATTGACCAAAAAGTGATTTACAGCCCTCTTCTATTAAAATTAAAAGCAGATAGTGTCAACGCCCCTTTAATGCAAATGTTTTCAGCACTGATAAAAACCTTCACTTTTATTGAATAAGAAATACATTATTGCTTCGTAAACTTAATTGTTACTGCAGCATTTTAACATCTAGGTAACACATAAATCACAGTCCGCTTACTTTAAAATGTCATCGAGAATAAATACGCTATTATTTATCCATTATCACTATTACAATGTACAATAGTTTTCTAAAAATCTTATAAGTACCTACATTTTGCACACACTTACAACCAATGTTTTGGTAATATACTTGGTTTTATAAAATATAAAAACAAGTAACATAACGCAGGGAAGAGATTGTGGTCAAATGATCAAATCGATGGCAGCAAAGTTGAGAAAGACATCTACGAAATTTAAATTTTACAGGAGGACATAAGTATTTAGTAAAAAATAGTGTCAATTTTGAGAATTATAGACCGATTAACAGGAAACTTGGAACGATGCATTAAAATAACATTCTTAATTGATTGTATAACAGATTACATGGGTATATTGTTTTTTTACTCCTAAAAAACTTTAACGTATAAGAAGATACCAGATGTCTTCTTATACGTCCGTATATCTGCCAAATATCTTCTTATACGTCTTTTTTCAGGTATACTTCAAGATTGTCAAATTGATATCCTACTGTACACCTTTTGGGCCAAATTCCACAGTATTTTATTCCTTGAGACACACATTTTTCAATGGCACAAGTGACAGATGTCTTTATTAACTTTTGAATCATCTGTCAAAGTTGCGAAGTAATAGCAGGGAAGTTCAAATGTCCGTTTCTACTGCGATGTTTTTTTAAAACTGAGTGTAGATATCTTTATTTACGTGCTATATTGCTTATTCTTTTGAAATTCGGAATAATTTCAGAACAGACTTTTAGTTAAGGTATATTTAAAACTAATTTTGGGAAAAAAACACTTTTGAAAAAAGTAGATATCCGTATCTACTTTGCTGCCATCGAAATATCTGCCTATATGGCAGTATTTAATGTTTTAAATTCTCGAACGATGATGAAAATTGAAAAGCGGCCGAACTGATCATGCCCCTTAGCATACCTACTCTCATTATTTAATCACTAATAGACTCTATTTTAAGGGGTGATAGCAAAGAAAAAAATTTTGGGGGCCGATTCTGAAATCATAAAACATATCAGCTGTTACATGACTGTGTTGCCACAAACGGTACTTGAATAAAATGTATGGAAAAGCTGACTTTTCTACATTTATTGGTTTGTTATAACGATTACCTAGTAACAACCCTTATAATGTTTACGGCCATTAAACAATAGGGCTGCTAAAATATGTATATCAGTAGAACCTAACAAGACGGTTATGTTATATTCTCATTAATAAGGATTCTATTCAACTTTCCAACAACGTGGCGAAGTTTAACAAATATTAGTAAGATTACAATAGTTCAATGGTAGCCAAGGCAGTTTGTACTCTACGTTCACTTTCACTATACAAAAAATCACTTGTACTCCTCTAAATAGTCTACGAATCAAAATTAACACAATCCTAACTTACTTATCGTTTATCGCTGTGTTTTTGTAAAATTCTAACGACCTACTTGTGCCATAGATACCTTAATGATTTTCTCTATTTTGGTGCCTTTATTTCTTTTCTTTCTTGGATAAGTCAATAACGTTTCAAAAACATTACCCTCCTTCTGACGCAGTCGGGTAAAAATACTCGTAGCACCACGGCACAGTTTGACAATTTTTTTCAAAGATAAATAAGCTCATTTTTCTCACTTGAATTGTGTTTTTATTGTAGTGTAGAACTTTACATTTTTCTTTTCGTCAGTGACCCACTGAGTAAGGTTCACGACCCCCTAGGGGTCGCCACCCACAGATTGTAAAACACTGGTTTATCGTATACGACTTGTCTTTGAAGCCTCAGTAAATCTCAGTAGTTGTGCGAACACCTTTGATTACGATTTGTCTTCCACCACTTCGCTATAAATCTTTTGGGATTTACAGACGCTACGATAATTGTGCACGTTTATATACGTTGTGTCCTTAATTAAGTCATTGTTAATCCCAAGAGCAATCGGAGCCGCCGAGAGACAGCACATCCGCACCTGGCACTCAAGATGCTTCGCCAGAAGGTTCAAAAGCATGAGAAGCGGTGCCGACCACTATTTAATAGTCTCGTCCATAAACACGTCTGTCCACGAATAGGCACAACCTCCGAACAACGCCGGGCGATTACGACTCGTCGCCAAACGCATCGTTGTAAATCCCAGTAGTAGTCCGAAGACGCCTCGAAATGGCATCCCTGGCGCTTGCCACGCTCACCACGAGGAGGTGCATGAGCGTGAGGAACAGCCCTGTGAGGGTGACCACCACCAGCGTCTGCTCCGGCTTCGACCAGTCGATCACAGGGTAGATGAACGCGTTGCCCCAACTGAAAACAGATTAAGAATTGTTTATAATATGTGTAAGATTGACCTTGTCTATTTAATCTCCTATCTACCCAATTTTCAAGGAATAGAAGCAAGTTGTCTGTCTTTTTAATTTTCGCATCTAACTATCGTTTACGTGGTTACGATTTTCCATACAAAATTATGGTTTGATAATAATCATAATCATTCTTTATTTACTTGAAACACGGCACATAAGGTTACATGTAAATGTTTTAAATTTCGTCTCCTTAAATATATGCAGATTTGTTTTTATTTTATTTGATTTTATTATATTCGGATAAGATTACTAAAGCTATATAAAACAATTCTCATTACGAGAAGTATAGATGTTGACGCATTAATAATTATCTACTAATCTCTGTCCGCCCATACTTTGTATTGATATTTTGTGCACCTCGCGTGACGTCAGAGTGCACGTCTGTTTTCAATGGAGCGTTTTTGCGTGACTAGCGGCAGTTTTTCGAACAATTGCCTTATCTATAAAAGTATTGACTATAGATACATAGTTACTTCTGCAATATTATTGTACTCGTACCTATTGGCGTATATTTATGTAGGGTCAGCAATGAAAAAAACGAGTGGATTCAAAAATAATCTTTAACAATTATTAAAACATACAGCTTGACAAACAACGTCATGTCTTGAACTCCCCCTGTCACTCATCTTGACTTACCAACCTAGAATTGCCATTTTAGCAAATAATATTTGAATATAAAATGATAACATGCAAAACACAACTTAACAAAACTACCAACTTTCCACATTTATATATGACAAATATATAAAATATATGCAAATTCCCTAAGCCCTGTGCAAAATATCACTTTATGGTCCAGTGGTTTGCGTCCGGCGTTGATATGTAAGTCAGTTTCTCCTTTTTACAAAGGTATTTAGATTGTTACAGCAGAAGTAAATAGATGTGAGTTCAGCGGGAAAACGAAAACAAAATCTTTATGGCTGTTAACACGTTCCATGCGTCATGACCAGTATAAAGTCATCCCTTGACGTTACTAGCGTGCGGAGCAGAAAACTGTAATTCTCTCCTCGAAGTAAATTCACGTCGTGGCGTCGGTAAAACAGCACTCTTTTAGGAATTGTAGCGATAGCTTGATCTCAATCATTCACTGATAAAAAAGCCTTTGCAGCACTGGGATACTATAGGCTAACTAGCTTTCCGCCCACGGCTTCGCCCGCGTGAACTTAATCGTTACATATTATGGCCAAATTACATAAAATATTAGTATAGATAAAAAGAGTTCCTAAATGATTGTGATTAGTTTTGATGATTATTATTGATGTTGTAGATTTCCTTTTTAATAATATATATTATAATATAGCTACAAGTAAAAAATAAGACTATAATATTTATTCAAATTAAGTTGTTGATTTCGATTCACGGTGTTTCAATTTTTGTCCCATCACTATAAATGATATGACGTCTCACTAACACAGTGCGGCATGGTAAAATGTTTCTCATAGAATGAGGGTAGTAAATAGATTCCTATTACTCTGTAAATACAAATTATAATTAAAAACTATTCATGTTGTAAAAACTACAACACATTTACCGTATTTTAAAAAATAAATCACAAAAATATCTTGATTTTTTACAATAATATTAAACTTTGAATTCAGTAACTAATGAGAACAAACAATGTTCATGACGCACTATGGGGAAGTGCTGTGTGAGAATCATGGAGGTCATGCCGCTCCATTGGTAAGTTCTCTATATTGGGTGCCGCATTCAACGTGTTAAAATAGTAAAATTATCAATTAAAAAAATTACACAAAGTTACCGGTCGAGGTTGTGGCCATCGGTTGTGGCCATAAAAAACTAGGTAAATACCTTGTAAACATATATTTTTATGTAAATTATTGATGAAAATACCCGTAGTTGATGTGATCAATAATGCGTCGCGACTTTATAGTTGTGCTGTTGCCTAAAATATATGTCCAATTAGATACACCCATGAGTAAACATAATTACCCTGTGTCTAAAAATAAATTTACACTGTTTTTGAACTTCACAATCCTTGGTTTAAGTGGGTCAGCCTGTGACCTCACAGAGGTCACATTACGAAACGAATAGGAGTATGTTTTTCATCTGAGAATCTTGATTTGGTTCATAAATTTTATTTATAAGGTCGTCGAAGCTTCAATAGACATTCAAGTACTTACCCAATTACTGTTATTACATACCTACCCAAGGTTTATTTTTATCGCTCGTCAATAATCTAAGTTGGAGGCTTTTAGTCAGAGTGATGCCAAAATCAGTCGAAATACAAATGTAATTTAATACGTAAGTAAGCATGAACTACGAGAATGCGTTTGGTCTTACGTTAATTAGGTTAGAGGAGTAAGTATTTGATTTAAATATGATATATTTTTTATTGGATTGGCTCCAGTATGTAAGTCCTAGCTTTCATCGAGTAGATCTTCACTAACATTTCAGCAACATGTCAAACGCAATTTTCTTGGAAGCTTGATTTTTAAGCTGTCGCGCGCGACGCGGCTCGCGCGTCTTTAACGTCTATTACGAGTATTATGTCAAAGGGGTGGTCTGGCCCCTAATGGTCTGGCTCCAGGGCTAGGGCTATGGCTATTTTTGGCTCAGGAAAACCAAAAGAAGAAGCAGCACATATTTTGAAAGGCTTCAAGTTCTAGGTAGGGCAAAATGTGATTTCGGTTGTTTTTAGAATAAAGCCCGGGTTTGTGACGTTCAATTCGCATTGGTGAATGTGGTGATTACCCAACATCCCTTTCATGGTAGCAAATATTTAATTTCAGAGATAGAGGTACAACATTACATTATACTAAAGGCTCTTTCTGTACTTCTTACAAAAGATAATATTACAATTAGATTAATCTAACATATGATTGAAGTTTCTGATACGCATACATTTACATTTATAATGCTGATTTATCTACACAAAACAAGATGAAATGCCTGCAATTAGGTAAGCATAATCGCTTTCGCGCGCTCTGTGGAGTTGGAGGTCTACTCCGGTTACATTCACGAACACAACTAATTTTACGATACGAAACAATGTTATGTACCAAAAAAAGAACTTGGACTACAGAAACTGGCGGCCATCCTGTTGAATGCAAACAGAATACGCCGAAACTCGCTGCCCGCGCATGTTCTTCCGAGGAAAATTTACAACTGTGTCTCTTTACGACAAGAGTGAATATGCATTGGTTTTAATTATAGTAAATGACCCGCTTAACAGTAGCAATCTGTATTTTCATATGGTAAAGCTAAAGGCCTTTTAGTTTTCATGAACTAAATTATATAAAAACTACCCATATTAAAAAATAATTAAAAATAACCGCATCGGTCCATAACTTTATTCTGAATCCGGGGGCAGGTGCGATTGTGATCAAATGACTGCCTAGTCTACTATGAAAAAGAAGAAAAAGATTGTGATACTTATAGGAATTTTGGTACAATAAACTATGACGCTTCGAATACCAAAAATCAGCATAAATGTTCGGACTGTAACTAAGCCAAATATTTACGACGCCCAACGATTTCCGTTACTTCGTCTGAAGACGAAAGAGAGTAGGCCTCCCATATACAATGCGAGCTAGCCTAGATTATGTTATGAGATAATTTACCATGACAATGATTGGCGCCTCGACGCGTCAGTGAGTTTCAACACATGCATATCGCTGAATGATAAGTGGTCGGCGATCGTCATCATCGTCATTGGCGGTCAGAACCGGTCCATTAATGACAACAACATCAGCAATGCGGTATGCTTTAAAGTGTTTGATGATATAACACTGACGAAATAGAGGATTCACATTAAGTCTGTACTTGGTGCGTAAACGCGTGCATAAAATTATCTCATTAAAAATTGAATTAATGGTCATCTGATTCAAACTAAGCTTAGAGCTTTTTATGGAAGTCGGGGACTAGAGGCATATTTTTCAATACATCGTACATTTTAACCATTCGACACAATGAAATTAATATTTATCAAGAGAATAAGTTTCCTAAATGTGGAACGATTACTACTGAGTTAGCTAACGTGATAATGAGTCAATGTCTGAAGTAGCTAGCACCGAGGTCATCTTACCCAAATCTCTCAGTCACTCAGCATACAGTGTTTAAACTAGATCATCAGAAAAAAGTCTATCAATAGATACATAGATTTAATGACCAAAGTAACAACTTATGGGTCAATGCCCCCCGGTTATTCGTAGACACGCGAAGATCAGGTAGACCACGTAGGGCAGCAAAAATAAGTCTTTATATTTTATACTCAGGTAGCAACTTATGGGTCAATACCCTCTAGCGTAGTAGTAGATCACTGTGAAGGGCAGGGGCCCTACTCCGGTACAATATTACGAAGTTTCGTGAAACTTTAGAAGGGTAAAACGGACACAAAAACTAGTATGTTTTGAATGGTTTTCATGAATTTTATTATATAAAAATATGGTTATTGGAATACCAAAAAATCAACACCAATTTCGACCAGTGATTATGTTTCATAAATGGGTGAAAATTCACGTAACTACGTGTTTGACGAACGGGAGTAGGGGGCCAGGTACGAACCTCGTGTATTGGATCCCGAGGTTTTCCTAAAGATCTATAAGTAGTACACAAAGATAGAAACTAGAAAAATTCGCCCTGGTCTTGGGACTCAAGCGGGATTCGAACCCGCGACCTTTCACAATCCGGGTGACTGCTCTTGCAACTGAGCTACCGAGGCCGTTAACAGATCCGGCGAATTTATCTAGTATATTTTACGTTGTAAGCTAACGTTGTTTCATCAATGTTATAGGCAAGCGCCTTTAACATCCGAAAGAAATATTTTTGCAAATATTTAACTTAATTTTCTAGTTTCTTTCTACAGAAAATAGAGCATTGTTCAATGCTAAAAAATAAAAATTCACCTATAAGTAGTACGTTCTTCGTGGTTCTTCGAGAAGGATTTAAAAAGGTTTTTACAGAGCAGGCAACGCACAAATGAGGGCGCGGGCCTGTTTATCACCGAAGTAGTATTAAAAACAAAATAGTAACTTACGGGTCAATGCCCCCCGCGTAGTAGTAGACCACTGTAAAGAGCAGATACACCCCCGCGAAGGACAGCGGCTGCATGATGTGCAGCAGCCGGCTAGGGTGCGCGGAGAACACCAGCTCCACGAACATCACTACGGAGTTGATGCCGTGCAGCATCACGTCCAGCACTGGGTTTGGGGCGTAGTTCTTGATCTCTTTAGCTGGAATGCAAAATGATCCATTGTAATTCTTTGATTTTGTGTGGCGGCTTAGAGCTTAGAGCACAGAAGTATGTTTTTCTTATTTTTCGTTGTCAGGCTTGGTGACTAAGCCAATACCCATCAATTTTAGCAGCAGTGGGACAGTATATAGTTAGTCTAATTACTGTGCCTTAGGTACTATTTAATGCACAGTTTTACGATTATTTCAGGGCTGACAATTGTTGGGAATTATTCTTCTTGGCGACCATAAACAGGAGGAATTAGCGTAGGTAGATTATGTGAGTATATAGACATTATGTAAGTAGGTCACATTTACGAGAGCACACTGACAGTTTTATTTACGCACAGATGGCTCCAGACCAGTTGAAAGTGAATATACCAATCGTTGGCGTATATGCAGATTCATTTCTCACCACCTACACACCTACGCTTAGAATAATAACGTATAAAAGGATAGTCTATCATATATAGATAGTCTTCATACAACCGCCCCGTGAGAAATGAAGCACTAATCCGATCCACAAATGCGTGAATGTTACTTGCTTACGTGCGGTGCGCTTTGATATTGAACATTGCGAAGCTGTAATAGACGTTACAAAGCGGTACGTTTGGAGCCATTTATGGCTCCAATTAAGGTGCTTCAAAATGGGCGCGCGGACTTGAAGAAATTAAGTAATTATTCTAAGTACCTACGCATCAAATACTCGACTCGACGACCACAACATTATGTTTCTAAATTTCAGCTTTGCGTGTGCGCATTGTTTGTATACTTACCTCGCCAGTTGTCAAGCGCTAACATTTGCAAAGTACACTTTACGTACGTTACTGGTGAACGGAGTAGGTACCATAGGCAAACAACATTTTATTTGACCATGAACAAATTCGCGGTCGAAGCCCTTTGTTCAGAAATATAAAAAAATACGGTTCTTACAATTAGGAGTATATATTTTTGCGGTCAAAAGTGGTTTAATTATATCGACACTTATCTATGCTTACTTCTCTATATTTATAATGCGTTTTGCACGTTCATTTTGCAAAAAATACAGTTTAGATAGGTATATTAAAGCCAAAGCATGCTTCTATAAATAACAGGTAGAACCACGGTTATACACCTAATAATATATTATGTGAGAGCTATTTGATTAATCATTGTTGAAAACAAGTGGAACTCAAAGTGAACTTACAAGTTTTCAAAATGCCCCAATAGAAGACAGTGATGAGGAAGGCGACGGGAATAGCGATGTTGTAGAGCACCCAGTAGGTCTTTACATACCATGGAAGACCGAAGGTGGCGTCTGAAAACAAAACAAATACGTTACGATAGACACATGTACCTTCAAAGTAAATAAGGCCGAGAATTAATAGATAACAAACCACTTTTAAGATTTTAAAGACACAATAGAAAATCTATTGTTTGTGTATCAAAAATGATACTACATGGCGCTGAACGTGTTAAGGCTTTCAAAAATATCACTGCATTTGTTATTTTCACTGGATTACTTTGTATCCTTTCATTCAAAAACTGGAGCCTCATGAAGCCATTATGTGCCTGACTTTTTTACCAGATTATTTATGCATAAATAAATCGAACCAATCGACTCATCACAGAAAATAATTGTTGCAATTACATCGTATTCATATAACCAAATCGAGTAAATTTGAATACTAATACAAACTCAATGATTCAGAGGTACTGTGTATAAAATAATCTATCTAAATAAATATTTATCTTATTTGCTAAGCTAATTGAAAAGGCATAAGGATTTTATCCGGAGCCAAAAGTGGCATCAAGGTTTTTCCGCCGCATCAGTAAACGTTAGCTGAGTGACATTTTATATTGAATGTACACAAATATACAGATGTTACGCCATCCGTCGATTTGTTTACTCGTACATTTGATATTATAAGTGTTTTCAGGCCTTGCTTTAAAGAGACTTAGCTATAATTTAGACCGAGCGTCAAAGTGTTTTATATGATGAGCTGATCAGCAATGCGCGGATTCTTAGAAATAATATAAATCTACTCTGGACTTTGCTATTTGATTTGACGCTCTACTAGAAAAGGTTGTCAGCTTGTCATTTTTTACTTTGTCCTACTCAGGCAGTAAGCTATTGCAATTTTCCATTAGGCGTCAGGTTATCAGTGAGTGCGGTGCACAAAATACACTCTGCACTCAAGCACGATATTTACCTTTTATCCTTTATACTACATATTATACAACCGTTCCCAATATAAACCTTTATTTATAGCAAATATTTTATAAATAAAGACATTACGATGTGAATGAAATAAAAGGAATTTTAATGTGTTACATTAGTTTTTTTTAATGTCCGTGTATGTTCCGAGATGACATGAGAACTATCTAATCAACTTTGTTGTTTAACCTAAAAAAAAATAAAAAAAAAAGTTTATTTCTTTAACAAAGTGAATGCCTTAATAACTACATAGTACATTGGAGCCTCCATTTAAGCAAAAAAAGCCTGTGTTTGGATAGTCCGCTCTTCCATGAATATTTCCATGCTTTTACAAGATAGTATGGGGAAACTTATTTTAATAAACATTTTTTAAAATATTTTTTGAACAGTTTAGGTATTGTGTTTTGTTGTGTGTGTGTGTGTGTGTGTGTGTGTGTGTGTGCGTGTGTGTGTGTATGTGTAAACTTACAAACTACTAAATAACCTGTAAACTTATTTTTCCATTAAGGATATAATAACGGTAGCATATTTTATATTTGGCGAGTAAAATAAAACTTTAAACGCAGACCAAGTTATGAGACAAAAATAAAAAATTACCTCATTAGAAGGTACCTACATACGCTACGTCGAATTTGTTTGGATGAATCAGATTATCACCGTAGTGCCGACCTCCACCGAGCTCGTAGCTTATCAGCGCCAATTTATAGATCTGCATTTGTTCACTTATCATATTAGTAAATAGGTACTACCTATTGATAACAGCGGTATTTTTGCCATAGTTTTAGCTACAATAATACTCGTGGTATCTAGCCAGGAATTAATCTTTTTATCACCACAGATATTAATTACAGTACCTTCGCCACGAGTTTGCATCACGTAAACTACTATAGTTAGCTACAGTAACTTCAACGCTATTTTTAGGTCCATTACTATTCACTTTAGTGGAGGCGCTGTACCGATATCCCATATGAAAACGTCACCATAGCCGCTGGCGACTGCCATTGTTGTAAACCCATGGTGCAGAAACACACCTACTGAAGCTACTGGCAGTTCTGTGATCATTTGCTGAGCTTTTGTTGCTAGAAACTTGTACCAGTTGCCAGTAAGAATTCCTAATTTTGTCGCTTGAGGTGTGGTTGGCCAAACATTTATACATCGAGTAAGTATAAACTATCACACCCATAGAGATAAGGGTATTATAATGTTAGACCGTGCGATACTTAACACTTGCTTAACTGTTTGGTTTCTTTCTTTAGTTAATTTTTTGGACCACCGACATAAATGTCTGTGAAGGGGACTGCCAGCAATGCTTTTACTGTTTATGTCATTTTTGAAAATCATTTTCAAAGTCTCAAGTTATTTCAACAGTAACATAAAAAAAAACCGAATGCATCAGCTTCAGATTTTCATGCCTAAGAGCGGATATGCAAATCCTGACTCTCAAGCAAATGGCCTCATAACAGGCAGAAAACAGTTCCACCACTGTTGGTAATAAAATAAAGGTCGTTCTTTAACTGCTGAATTACGATTGTTATGTGGACATCGGCAATCCGTACTATATTCGTTTTTTCAATAATAATAAGGCTTGGAGGTAATTAAACGAGTTCATTCAGCATATAATTACACCCCATTTGTTTTTTTTAACACCAAATACATAAAAGCCATTCTTAGGACCCATTACACTTAAATTAGCTTATTAATATTTATTATTAGTAATATGATTATTATTTTGCCTTGGTTTATATTTTTTTTGGTGTTGAAAAGCTTTGAACTACACATGATGGCAAATGCAGTGTGACTTACACAAAAAATTACAATGAGAAAAAAAAAAACAGGATGCCTAAATTATGTATATTATAATTATGCTGTCCGTGAATTATGATTATATAATATGGATCAAACGCACGTGCAAGGCGCAAGGCAGCATCGCCTGCGCGCGCGGCCTCGTGCCGCTTGAAGCGGCTTTAAGGACCTGCTAATAGCTGCTCTTAGGGATGGTCAGGCCTCTAACTAAATTTAAATATCTGTATTCAAGACTATTTAAAGTAGGTACTTCATTAAAGTTTAAAGTACTTATTGTCTAAGACGATATTATATAATAATCAAAAAAATATATATCGAGTGGGTACTCGTATCAGGATAGACACAATTTAGAAAAAAAAGATACAAAATCATTTAGTAATTTTTTGCCATATTTGTAAAAATATCCGAGTTCATCACCCTAAACCGCGTTTTTGGAGACAGCGACTACAAATTTTTATATTTCTTTCACAGAGGTGTCACCGATTTAACATAAAAAATCAATAATATAATGTTAAGAATGCAGTTGCATCCAAATAATTGATAATTGTATGAATCAAACATTTGACAATGGTAACAAATTAAAATAGACTCATAATGTATTGCCAGCCCTTACAAAAATAAACTTTGTACGAACGAATTCGGTACTCTGTCCGGTGTTTATCTTCCAAATGTGTAAATTGTGTATGTCTATTGTTTTGGTTTCTATTTAATTTGTTAGTAAAATAGTACGCATAATTTATTTTTTCTTCGCCGGGTCTTCTCAGTATAAGATCAACAACGGTGGTAGAGTCACATTATGTTTATATACAGTGTATTTATGTATTCATATTATTATAGAATTTAAGTATAATTTTAAGTTTTTTTTCTTGTAATCACGATTCAAAAGTACCTACTTGTTACAGGTCTATTTAAATAAAGATATTTTTGTTTGTTTGTTTTTGTTTTGGTCTACAAAACAGTTCGCAAAGATAGGCCACTTCACAGAGTTACACTCAGATGCTTAAATACCTACTTTTTATCAATGACTCAACTTGACCTTGACGCTGGTTCTGCGAAATCCACGTGTTACCTCTGACAACTTGCAGTGCTGTAGATTTGACGGCCTTCAGGTCAGGTCAAGGTCTGCGGAAGTCTGTTCTCTCATTGCAGTGAAAATTTGATGCGGGGTCGGAACTCAACTTAAAAAATAATGCTTTATTAGTGAAATGACCGTCAAGCCTATCATCGCCTCGTGAAATAAAATCCAGGCATTGATACGGATGACTACAGTGTATAATAATATTTATGACCTTACATAATGTTTTTCACAACCATCTCATCATCATCATCATTTCAGCCGAACGACGCCCACTGCTGGGCATAGGCCTCCCCCAAGGATCTCCACAACGATCGGTCCTGCGCTGTCCGCATCCAGCGGCTTCCCGCGACCTTGACCAGATCGTCGGTCCACCTTGGAGAGGGCCTGCCCACGGAACGTCGTCCGGTACGCGGTCGCCATTCGAGAACCTTTCCGCCCCAACGGCCATCGGTTCTCCGCGCTATGTGTCCCGCCCACTGCCACTTCAGCGATGCAATCCTTCGAGCGATGTCGGTTGTTTTTGTTCTCCTGCGGATCTCATCATTTCTGATTCGATCGAGCAGGGAAATACCAAGCATCGCTCTCTCCATCACAACCATCTATCTTAATAAAAATATAATAAAATATAATAAATATCCCTGGACATTATTCCACACAGCGCCATCTAGCCCCAAAGTAAGCTAATTAAAGCTTGTGTTATGGGATACTAGACCACGGATAAACATACTTAAATACATTTTATTTTGTAAATACATACTTATTATACATAGGAGACACCCAGACCAGTACAAACAGACATGTTCATGCACACAAATGTTTGTACTGTGCGGGGATCGAACCCGCGACCTCTGGTGTAGTAGCCAACTTCTTAACCATTACACCAAGTCGGTCGTCAATAACATAGTACCTACCGCTTAATTCTATAACAATCATCATCAAATTTCTTTCTCGTGTTAAGACGACATCTATTGCTAAACATACTCACATGGATTTCGAAAAGACTTTGTTGCAGATACTAATATGCGCCAGACAACACACCACTTGTCATGGTCTCGAAGTAGAGATAAAAATCCCTGTGTTACGAGGTACCAGACAAGAAATTAAGCCAGGGGCGTCTCCCAGCACACCCAGACCAGAGCCAATTTAGAAAAGATCATGTCCTGAATTGACTCAACTGAGAATCAAACCCACGTTAGTCAAGGCAAGAAACCTTCCTACACGCGCTACGCCAATCGTATCGTCAAACCTTTAACAACACTAATAAATAAGATAAAGCCTGGTTTTTGAACCAGATAAGTTAGACAAGAATAGAGCTGGAAAATTATGAGTTGGTATCTTGTGCACACATCGCTATATGTACAAGCGATGTAACCCGTCGTAAAACACCATAACTTAAAAGAATACTACTAAGGGTCAATAAATACCTGTCAAATTGAAAATTTCCTTGTTTTGTTCGTTGGCGCAATGATCGAGGTCCTGCTTTTAGCGCCGAAGGTCGTGGGTTCGATTTCGACCAAAGACAAACTTCTGTGTTTGTTCTGTGTCTGGGTGTTATTATCAATAACAAGTATGTTATTAGCCGCTTACACCCGTAGTAGGTCCAAGCTTTTCTTAGTTTGGTTAATTATAATATAGTTTAAAGCGTTTCCATATGACAATAGGGGTAATGATCCTAATTTATTCTACATGACATAAATATTCTTCAGTTTAGATCATAAAAGATTACACAATTAGGCGGCCTTAGTGGTAAACGAATCTCAATCAGACAACCTACAAGTAGAGCAAAATAGTAGGGAGGGGAGTAAGCAAGTGCGCAAAATAGTAAAAATACATGACTGTCTAATAGATAAGGGTAAGAAATTCCAGGGATGCACAGATGTAACAGTGAATGACTGTGTTTAGGAGTGTAAGGAATAAGGAGAGAATTGAAGGCGAAGCTTCCTATATGGCCGTATCACCTGACTCAGCACTGGCTGCAGAAATTGGAAGCGCTCCTTGAGGTAACGTGGTGACAGTAGGTTGAAGCAGATAGTATACAGAAGAAAAAGAAAATGAGAGTCTTGACGATGATGGATGGGAAGCCAGTCAAGTTTAGCTATTTTTAAAAGGGGCGGTACCTTCATTCGAGATCAAGTATCTACTCCGAGAGTAGTAAATCAGCAAACTATCTTTGAGCAACAATGTACTCGTAACTGTTATTACAATGTAACTTAAAGATAAATAGGTGAAAGTTGAGAAAACAACATTTGTTTTTAATTTTCAATTATTCGTACATCAATTGTTTAACGAAGTTATTTATATTTTTTTCGCGCCCTTCTATTTGTTACAAAAGTTGTGAAGTCGCAGATAAAGGTTACGTAATATGATATTTCGGCACTGACCTAGTAAATTCTAAAACCTCTGTTATTTTCAAACGGAAAGACATTTCCTTGGAATTGAAATTATCTAATGGCCACTGTTAATAATTTAAAATGTTAATATGTGACTGATTAGAGGCCATAGGCCATAGTCCTAATAAAATATACACTCGACTATTTTATTATTAGACCTTGCTTGCAATTATTTGCACTAATCGAGAGACTCGACAGTTGATATTACAATTAAAAGTGATTATCCTGGTCTTTATTACTTATGTTTAACATATCTAGGTTCTAAAGGACGCACTATAATCATTTATTTCAAACACTAAATATAGGTCTCCAAGAAAGATTCGTATTCCAGGTTAAAAAAGAGCTTACCGATGGGTCTTCTAAAGTAAGCATACGCCGAGATAGCCGTAGAGAACCCCGTAGTCAGAATAATAACGATGAAACCCCAGTGCGTGAAGTAAATGCACCAGTAAGCGAGATCAGGTTCCAATGCCAGTGACGTCACGGCCACGCACACCGCGAACAGAAAGAGGAAAGCCCGCAGCAGCAGCAGCGGCCATGACAGGTGGTTGTCCTGCCAGCAGCTCACGTAGAAGTCCGAGGGCGAGTTGTGCTCGTGGAAACACATCCTCCAGCGACAATTCTTAAAACAATCCACAACCGCCATTGTCCGCAACTAACTCTACGATTACGCTCACTAAGTATCAACCGGCTACTGACTTCTTGGCCTTGTTTGCGGTTCTTTCACGAGCTCGTCACCTACTTAGTTCACTGTGACGTTACGCAGTAATTAATTACCGTTTATCACAACATTGAAGCGCGTTTCTATCAGCACTATTACTAGAGACCTATTGCCAAGTTTATCGGAGTTGAGCAGAAATGAAAACGGTAAATCAACGAACCGTAAGAGTGCGATTGAGTGACTGAACTGGTTGCTTATTCAACAGTCAAGGTTTCACGACATAGTCTAGTTCGGCGCCCGATTGGCTGATATAGACGATTATTTTGGCGCAGATTCTTCGACGCATCGCTGACCTGTGTTTATCTGCGTATTAATTACTTTACACTACGCATGCGTATCCGTATAATTAGTGGTGAATATATAGAGTTATTTCCTAATGCTGCAGTTTGATCGCTAGGAAGCGATAATGCTGACCATGAGAATATCAAGAACGCCGTGTGACGTAAATGCATTTTTAAATGTGTGCGATACTACTAATTGCGTTTTTTGTGAATATTTTGCCAGACGTAGATGGTTATCAGTTGGGTTTGTGTTTGCAGGTACTTTATCCATGTTTTTATGATGCTTTTAACCCATAGGTTACTATTTACGCGCTGTTATGATTGCTTTACGGCATGCACGTGTTATTGCAAAATTTAATTTGAATATGGCGTACCCTCAATAAAGTCGTATTTCACTCGTTCTTTAGTGGATTCTTAATTTTGTTCTCTGTGAATAAAGGTCTGGCAAACAAAAGCAGACGCTCATGTTACTTTTAACCCAACTAAAAACATTGACTTCTGACTATTTTTATATTCAAAATATGCTTGATTATTAATACCATTTCCATGACAAAGGTTCGGTGACTCGTTTCTTTGTCGTAGGTACCATCCAGACGTGGAACGCCCTTCCAGCACATGTGTTTCCTTCCTCTTATAGTCCCGGGTTCTTCAAGCGGGGCGTGAAAAGGCATTTCTGCAGGCCTTCAAGGTGAGGATGGCCAGCCCAGTGATTCATTTGAATGACTGGGCTTGTCAACCTCATATCTGGACCTCACGATTTCTTTCCATCAGGTGGAGTGAGGTCATCTTGACGGGCAATATAAAAAAAAATGATGGTCTTTCATTTATCCTGGTTCTTTATTCACCGTGCGTCACGACGTACATCCGGAATATTGATCGAACTTTTAGCGGAGGTATTCCCAGAAGGATACATAATTTGCGGCTTTTATTTAAAAAGAGGCTATTTGAAAAGTTTTAGTATAACGTTTCGCCTCTCTTTCCGTTAGGGGCAGACAATTATTTCCTGTGATTTTACAGAGCTTCATTTAATTCTACTATTACAAAAAACGTATAGAAGTACTTCAGTTTACTTACTTTTTAAGTTGAACCAGAGTAATAATTTTATTTAAAATATTGAAATCAAAGATGTCTAAGCCAATTTCTTAAAGATAATGATGATAGAAGAGTTGTGAAGTTAGTTCACTCAAGTATTTTAAGGTCATTAAAAAGTGTAACTAATTTAGTGTCAGATTGAAGTTTACAGTGACTGGCGGTTAATTAGTCAATAGGCACCGGTTGTTGGGCAATTATGGCGCAGGAACTGTCGTATATACAGGGCGGTTCAAGTAAAGACTAGTCATTAAATTGAAGGCGGCCCTGGTTGGCGAAACAGCAGCATTGGTTGGAATTAGAAACCACAATATGACATGATAAATCAATATTCCAATGTACATCATTTGCCATGAGACGTCCACTGATAACGGTAAGCCATCATTTTGTCGAGAGTCCAGCCAATCGGCTGTGGGTTAAGCACTCCAGTTTTCTAGGACGTGTGGTGCCGGGTCTTTTGTAGACAAAGTGTGGGCTTCTGCGTTTTCCGTTCATCAGGACGGCAACAGCCCACTTTCCTTTGAGTATTTCATAATAACTTATACAACTTATATTTGAAAAGCTGCTTTAACCTTTTTACCTTTTAGCTAAAAACAAAAAATAGAGCGTAAGGAACATGCTTATTATAAAATTATTATATAATCAAGTATGGAGAGTCTGCGTCATAGCCGCAGATACTATATATTTGCGTGTAAGTAAACACATAATGAACTGCGTTATACTTGTGAGTACCCATACCTGCTGATATAATTCGGGGTGCATAGTTCTTTTAACGGTTTTTCATAACATAAAATTTGAACACAATTATAAGTATCATTGGACCCAGGACGAACTGGTCCCGGGCAAGAATGCATAAGCCATGCTTGAGCCTCGGGCTCAAGCATTCTTGCCCGGGACCGATGCTTTCACAAGACACAAAAAATGTTGCTCGGACGAACCTTTGCGAGTTTCTTCGAGCGATTTCAGCGCGAATGGGACTGCCTCAACACAAGATTTATTAGAACAATGTATTTATAGGCTGTCACATCAATCAATGTAAGCGCGGCTACTGTTCTAAAGAAAGCATTGTGTTAGCAACAAAGTAAGCTTGGCATTAAGAATAGCCACGCATACACAGAAATAGGTTGACTGAGATAACGCTTGTCTACGCACTTTGCGTGTCAAAAGAGTGCAGGCTTCCTCTTTTGACGCTGCTCCTTTTGGTCCACACTTAACCAAGAGATGAGCTATGATAAGTTGCTACGCATGAATGCGTTTGGTATCCACCAATCATATTTATTGGTGTGTGTTATGGATGCGTGCGATGGATGCATGCGATAGATGTTCGCGGGAGGTGAGCAGTCTTCCTCGCACAACTACTTTGCAGGGGCGCATCTTCGTAGCACATCTTACTCACTCCGCTACATAGCTTAACATCAGTGGAAACGGTCGAATGGTTTCGTAGCTGAGCATTCACATTCACGCAGTATAGCTGCATGGAACATCTTTGGTGGTAAAGCACCCCTATGGCATCAGGGGTCAACAACAAGTAGATTCACCATTTTAAAAAAAAAATGTTATTTAAATTCTATCACCACAACGCTTTTGTGGCACCATATTAAGCTTCAAAAAAGTGACACGCTTGGTTTCCGAACACACGGAGCGCCTTCATCTATTTCGATCTGTCTCTGCGAGCATCCATCCCTGCCAAAAGCGAGACGAGTCAATCACTAACCATTCGTAACACGCCCGATCCCGCGTTTTAATTTATGTCGTAAATTGAGTAGGCTATGCAATACCAGCAGGTGTACAGTACGTGACTGCGATCTTTCGAATGATTGCTATGGCAGAATATAAATGTAGCATGAAAATCTTTATGCTCTTCATTAAATTAAATTCAAGAAACAATTTTTCTAACTAGAAATAACTTCAAATGACGGCGACACCTTTGTGTTTTATCCATAGCAGGCTGTCAGCTTGCCAGCGCGTACGACGCAGTCACTTTTATCTTCAATCTCTTTGTAGTTTTGCTACAATGATTTAGCTGTTGACTAAACATGAATCGCGATCTCAGGGAGGGTCTGACGCTGTGCAATGCAATAATAGAGGTAATCAATAAAAAAGTATTGTGAAGGACAAAGAACACTTACCATTCAATTCACTACTCAATGCCATGTTCAATTCCACATTTCTTTTACTTTTCACAGCTACTAGGATCCCAAACGTGGCCTCGAGCACGACCATCAACAGTCCCCAATGCGTCATGTACAAGAAGAACATCTCCACCGGGCCCCAGAAGAACGTCACTGACCAGGTCATCACTGTCACTGACCACAGAAGAATAGGGATCCGCCAGAACAAAGGTGATACTCTCTCGTGGCAGCATTGTCCGAACTTCTCTGCCACTGGTTCCGTTCTAGAAAGAGTTATCCAGGATGGCGTGCTCCATTTAACTTGCGTCATTTTGTTAAACTATAAGAACGAGCAAGTTTGCTTCTTTGCTTTGTCGATGACCTTACAAGTGCGTATTTTATGCTTATGTTGTAAAGGTCATGTTGTGCCTCTGCAAGCTTCAGCGCTCATCTGCAACAAAGACGAGTGACATGTCGTTATATGGGCAAGTAATAAATGGGCTGTGAGCCGGCGGTTCGACAAGGACAGTAGTTATGGAATGTCATCGTGTTAAACATACTTTTTAGTGATAAAAATAGTTAAGAAACTGTATTTTGAATTATTACCACAATATTAAACAATATAAAGAACTAACCGACCAGTGTGTGCTTTTAGTGATATCAGACGCATTAATTTTTTTACATGAGTGCACTTAATACATGCAGTTTGCGCATTTGATTAGCCTAATAGCTTTAGTTATAACTTTATTCCAAAAAAGGACTCATCAATGCAAAAAGTTACCTAACTAAACCTCAATTTTAACTTAAATCCGGCCTAAAACTAGAAAAAGGGTTGGTGATAAATGACCGCGGACTTGCTGTAAACGAAGGATCTTAATATGCAATTTCGCAGTTAACGCTAGTGAACAGTCATCGGAATAAGTTTTCAATGAGCTCCTACATTTTCTGGTCTTTTCTAGTCGTGCCAGGAGCCCAGGAGTAAAGCGTGAGGAGGCCTGGCACGTAGGCTGGGCTGACCGCTCAGGCAACGTGGCAATCCGCAAGGCTCCATGTCGCCCTATTCTAAGCGCTGAGGGTCTACCCGCATGCGTTTTAGTAGGTATGCCGCCGGCTTCACCGGCGAAAAGTCCCACACTCTCCCCACTGTCTTCCCTCAGGGCAGCGGGATAGTGCGTAACGCATTTTTAACACCCGGGGAAAGAAAAAGGAGCCCAGGAGTAAGTTTATGCATGCCTGACCGACAACTTTAGCCCAGTTTTTAAACGAACGCTAACAGTGCTAAAGATAGAAATATCGTCTGGCCACTTTTTCTAGTTTCCGTGTTTAACTGGAAAATGGTGCATTGTTTTAATGCTAAAAAATGAAAATTAAAATATAAAACAGGGTGAATTTGAGAAAAAATATGGCAAGTACATATGCAGAGTTCAGTCTCTCTATGTTAGTTTCGTACGTCGACGGAAACCCATTGCTCAACCCAGTATCTCAATAGGACCGTTATCGTCCTAGTCGTGCGAATTATCTAGCGAAAAGAATAAGTTGATTGTGTCACACGAGGCGCGACCCTCGAACCAAAATGAATGCATTTGCGTGCATTGGGACAGTGAGAAAAACTGCTGCCTACTTCTCAACTCAACACTTGAAAGTCAAACTTGATCAAGTCAACGCAAGTGCTACTTTTCGCGAATTGAATTAGCGACCACTAAAGCTAAATAATACTACCTTGGCAGTCTCTTAATCCTGCTGATTTGTGTAGTAGCAAGTGCTCCTTGGGGAGCAGTTTCCTTATTTTTTATGCTGACTGAAGTCCCCCAAGACTTACAGGGTAAGCAACGCGCGAGTAATACTCGTAATGTACTCGTATAAACACTAACTTTTAGGCGTTCCAATACTCCAAATGCTTATGTGCCACCGAAGTTGCATTAATTTTTAAAATTGATCCATGAATTGCTATTTTTTAAATTATCATTCAATAGATGTAGGTTTAGGTTTAAAGACATTCAATCTCATAAAAACATAGAAGTTCACTTAGAATGAAACAATAATAGACTTAATATTTATTAAAATTAGGCGCAGCGCAACTGCATGCTAGATGTTAAAGGTTGGTAGCCTATCCCCGTGCCCGTACGCACTCCATCTCCTAATTAGGTCATTTTCTTGCTTTATGATAAAGTTTATAACAAGTATCACTTATCCAGAATTGAATTAAAGTTATAGTAGACTCAAAGTTGAAGTAGATCAAGATCTAAATTGAGATCTAAATTGATACTAATGATGTGTATAAGCGTTTTTAGTGAGTATGAAAATAGTGATCAATAATTTTTTTAATAAACCTTTGAACACTTAGACTGCTTGTAAGAGTATTTTCGATGTTCTTCTTCGTTTTCGTTGGCACGCAATAGTGTTCACTGCTGACGTCAAGCAGATGTACCGGGAGATCCGTGTTCTTCTAGAAGACACTGAGTACCAGCGAATCCTGTGGTGACCGTCACCCGAGGAACCCATTCGTGACTATCGATTGCTGACAGTGACGTTTGGTGTTTACGTTTTTACTATTTGGTTCTAGTTCACATGTTGTTAGTATTGATATAAAGGCCATGTGTAGCAGGTATGTCAATTTGTAGAAGTAAACACTCGGCAAGGTCGAAAATATGACAAGTAAGGTCCTTTGACTGACAAAGATTAGATATGCGAATTTGGTCTAATATGACCGTCTCAACAAACTAGATACATATTTTGGAGACTAGTCCCTCCCTATCACCGATTATCCGTCCCTGATATTTATTGGTGTAAGAGATTTAACCCGTATAACCCTAAATACCCATACTATCAATTAAATTGCGGTCAGTGTATTTACTGTAGGAACAGGTATTTTTCATGAAATCCGTCATTCATATAACCTCAATTTTATAATATCTCTTCCATTTGTCTTACTTATGTAGATGTATTTGCATTTACAAGAAAGTCACATAATAGTGAATTGGCCAAACTAAGGTGGTGTTTTGGTTAGTATGAAAACACCACCTTAGTTTGGCCAATTCACTATTAGTGACTTTCTTATTATTATTATTGAACGCTAGTGCCTAAACTACCTAAGATTGTTATAAAGCCCATTGTGAAATTAAAAAACGAACCATGAAGGTCGTAAATTATCTGTATCTAAATGAGTTATGGTTAAAGTACTGCACGTGTTACGTAACATTACAAAGTAATAGTAATTAACGATGTTATTGCTTTTTAGACAATTTTAAATATACTGGTGGAAGGTTGTGTTCAGCAAGGCTACACGGCTATTACAAGTAACTTGTATCTTTACAAAAACAAATTTTGTTTGAGTAGATTTATTGCAATAACATAGAAATACAAAGTATTAAATAATATCTACATACGTACGCAGTAGCAATGTTTTGTATATCTAAGTGTATTGACTGGCCTGTTGGTGCAATGGCAGCGATCCTGCCTTTAGCACCGGAGGTTGTGGGTTCGATCCCCACCAATGACATACATTTATGTGACTAACATTTGTGTTTGTTGTGTGTCTGGGTGTTATTATCTATTTAAATATGTATTTAGAAATATTTAAGTATGTCTATCAGTCTCTGACACCCATAGTACAAGCTCTGCTTAGTTTGGGGTCAGATGATCGTGGTGTGACTTGTCCCAGATATTTATTAATTGTTTATTTTGTTAAGAGTTAGACTTTCGCGGTATAAGAGAATACAAACACCTTACGTTGGACAAGTGGGATGAAGCGCGGCCAATAGTACTAAGAAAGCGAGTGGAAAGGCCACACGAAAAATTTAATAAAAAATTTAGACATCATCATATGTATAGGTAGGTGTACATGGCCCTGTAGGTCTACCACGAGTTGCCACTTTAAATTTACGTGACATGACATGACAATGTCAAATCCCAATACAATTTTTGACGCGAACGATAATGTAAATTTAAAGTGGTAACTCGTGATAGACGTAATGAACCCTTGATAGGACACTGTCCTTGTATTCCCTTGACATAAAATCTAAAACCATTAAAAAACTGGACATACTCTGCGCTATATAGGATACCATGCAGTATTTTTTTAATTTCTATCTTGTCCTTTGGTTGACTGCCGAAAGGATCTGCAACGTCAGATAAAGTTTTTACACGCTGCTATTAGAACGATAGTTAGTATCCAAGATGAAGTTCGTTGTAAGACAAATATCCTCATGTTACAAGGTACCAGTCAAAGATTCAATCACAGGCCTGGGTGTGCTGGCCCTTCTCAAGCAAATTTAGAAAAATCAATTACCTCAAGTGACCCGACCGAACCCGGGATAACCCGAGTCAAGGCGAGATACGCTACAGCTCACTACAGCAATCGCGTCGTCTAACTATTATACAATTAAACATCATCTATTAATAGTACTTAATGAAACGCAACTCAATTAGCTGCTTATAAAATGAAAACTAATTTTAACTTAAAATTAACATAGTATCTCAACTCCTAAATAACTACAGCGATATTATACGACACACTCAATAACACATGATTAAACTAAAATAAGCAATAGAGATTGTATAGGAGAAAAAAATTAAACATATAACGCTCCTTTTTTGGTAGTAACCTAAAATTATGATGTTAATTAATGCACTTTTCATACCAAATAATTAATTAATAATTAATAATTATGCGCCTGACAACACACCTCTTGTAATGGTCTCGAAGTAGGGATTATTAAATCCCTGTGTTACGAGGTACCACACAAGGAAATAAGCTAGGGGCGTCTCCCAGCACACCCAGACCCGAGTCAATTTAGAAAAGATCGTTTCCTGAATTGACCTGACCGGGAATCGAACCCGGGACACTACGGAAATCGAGGCGAGAAACCGTGCTACAGCACACTACGCCAATCGTGCCGTCAATGAAATTTTAGTTAATTCTCTGAATAATCCCTTGGATATTCAACGATTACATCCTATATAACGATAAATGTACAGTAATGTACGTAATGATCAAGTTCAAACACAAAATTGGAATAAATGCTCAGCTTGTTATGGATAATAAATGTCGCAGTTCTGTCTGGTTGTTAGATCTAATCAAAGCGACAGGCCTGATGGCTAACTATTAGAATACAATAGGAGTCTATCAATACACGAACCGCAATGTTCGACAATACTGATCATTTTAGCGACGATGGTAAAATAATTGGTGCTTACTATGTCCATTCATCCGGGGTTCCCTACATAACATCGAAAAACGTAACGTCGAATGTCGCGACATCGAAAACGGGAGGTCGAACGGTCTTTAAAGCGATGGTACAAAACATCGAATGGTCACATCATCGACAGGTTGAATTACCGAAGGATCATTATATCGACGGTTCACCACATCGAATGTCTCGATATCGAATGGAACAGCTACCTATAGGTTTCAGCACCGCTTTCGATACAGATTTTTGGAATGAGGAAGATGCCTTAATCTCGAACGGGGAGGATAGTCACAGGCAAGTTGACTTATGCCTGAATACGAATGAGCACACCGTTTCGCTAATCGTTTTAGAACTCAACGTGGTAAGTGACGATATGGATGATTGTGGTAAAGTCATCACCATTTCGGATGTCTGCTTGGGTATTGTTAAATTATATATAGCTTATTTGAAAAACTAATTCAACCAAAAAATATTAAATTAAAAAAAATACACTTCTCTTTAACAGATGTCTTGACTATTTTTAGAATTATTGGCATGGGATATCAAAAAAATATGTAGTTAAGTATAGAAAGATTCACTAAAATTTTATCAGTTCTGGCTTTTCTGGCCAGCTCCCCGATTCAGAACAAAGTTATCGACCGATTCGGTTATTTTCTTTTATTTTTAATTATGTTTTTAAGATGGGTAGTTTTTATATAATTTAGTTAATGAAAACTAATGGCCTTTGGCTTCACCATATATAAAAATATTCATTGCTACAGTTGAGCGGGTGGGCCATTTACTATAATTAATACAAACTTCCCGAATCGGTCGATAACTTTGTTCTGAATCGGGGGGCAGAACCAAAATGTTTGTGTTCATTGTTCAATTTCCGACTAACTCTCCGGTGATGGAGAACATCGATATAAAACCAAATCAACCCGGATAGCGGCGGAAGGCTCACCACCTACCACGTTGGGTTCTATCTAATACCATTGGTGAAAAGTGGGCTTCTGAGTGTTCCGTTCACCATAACGGCAACAGTCACTTTCCTCTGACTACCCCGTTTGGGATAAAGTCGTGATGGTATGTTATGTTGCTTGTTACTCTTCTAAGTATACGTGCTGTAGGTACAATGCATAATTTTATTCATCGAATATTTTAAATGATAAAACCTCCACTTAGAAAGGACAACGCAAATTTTTGCTACAGACAAGAAGTTTCCATAAATAGATGGCACGTGGAATGTATGTGGTTCTCAAGAATCCGGTTCGGTCCTTGTTGTTTTAAACATGACGCTGTTTCTTTGTCCAAGTCCTTCACTTCTTCACGTCCTTTGATTGGAAATGTTTCATGAATGGCACCAAACACAGACATTATCCGTTTAAAGATCTGAAGTCAAACAGGAAAATTGACAACAAAAGGTTCCATCTAGAAAGGCAAAGTTATGTTTTGAGTTGTGATATTTATTGATCATCGTTGTCTTAGGTATTATGTTGGATTGAAAAAGTTTCTAAGAAAGTAATTTGCAGATTCTCACAAAATTAAATTTTGCTAAAATTACTCAATAATAAGAGCGGTTCTGACTAGCGTTTTAAACGCGTGTATTAGCTCGTTTTAGTAAGCGCATGTAGGCGCTTACGGGTGCCACTTTCACCACACCCGTAACGCGTACGAGCGTTGACGCGCATATTGGCTCGTATAATTCGTATAACATTTTTATTAATTATTTATATAGACCTGACTCACCACTACCGGTCGAGCGAACACACCGCAATAAGTTTGTACGCGCGAAAAAAGTCTCTAGTCTGAAACCGCTCTCCGAATTATCAACCCCATATTCGGTTCGATTCAAATCTGAATCTGAATTTCTGTTGATATACTTAAATCAGTCATAGATGCCATCTCCCCTAGTTTAGCGTTACTTTTTAATAACTGTGTAGACAAGGGTCAGTTCCCTAATTTAATGAAATTTAGTAAAGTCATACCCCTTTATAAGTCAGGTGAGAAAAGTGACCCATCCAATTATAGACCTATTTCTATTCTACCAGCTTTATGTAAAATTTTTGAAAAAATAATATTGAATCAATTACATTCTCACTTTGCTTTGAATAAGTTATTACATAGTAATCAATTTGGATTCACTAAAAATAGGAATACAACCGATGCAGGTGTTGCGCTCATCAAACACATATTTGATGCGTGGGAAGGCAAGCAAGATGCAATAGGAGTTTTTTGTGATTTATCAAAAGCATTTGACTGCGTAGATCATGAAATCTTACTGATTAAGCTGAGGCATTACGGTGTTTCAAATATTTCACTTAGCCTTATAGAATCTTACCTCACTGATAGAATACAAAAAGTGAGTATCAATGGTACGAACTCTTCCGGTGCCACCATACGTATGGGCGTGCCCCAGGGATCAATATTGGGTCCTCTGCTGTTTTTAATCTATATAAATGACCTGCCTTATTTTGTCAAAGACCTATGTGGGATTGTATTATTTGCTGATGACACTTCTCTAATTTTTAACGTAGATAGAAGTAACAAAGCACTTGACGACGTAAATAATACTCTTTCTAAGGTACTGCATTGGTTCACGAGTAACAATTTACTGCTTAATGCTAAGAAGACCAAATGTATCAAATTTTCTATGCCCAATGTAAGACAGGTCGATACCATTATAAACATGAATAACGAGCCATTAGAGATTGCGAATTCCACTGTATTTCTGGGTATTACTCTCGATTCCAAGTTACAGTGGGGTCCGCATATTTCTGCCCTGGCAGGAAGACTTAGTTCGGCAGCTTATGCTGTTAGAAAAATAAGGCTCCTGACTGATATCGCAACAGCAAGATTAGTGTACTTCAGTTATTTTCACAGTGTTATGTCGTATGGTCTTCAGTTGTGGGGCTCGGCAGCGGATCTCAACACCATCTTTGTTCTTCAAAAAAGAGCCATCCGCTCCATTTACAACCTTAGACCACGCGACTCGCTTCGTGAAGTATTCAAAGAGATAGATATTTTAACTGTGTACTCTCAATTTATTTATGATAATGTAGTATATGTCCGTAAAAACTTGCATCTCTTCAAGAAAAACAGTGATGTTCATAAACTCAATACCAGAAATAAAAATAAGCTCGTAACTCCCAGTCTAAGACTGCATAAGGTAGGGAAATCATTTGTTGGTCAATGTGTAAAATATTTTAATAAGATTCCGCAAACTCTTGTTGAACTGCCTCTTCACAAGTTTAAGTCACAAATTAAAGCTAAGTTAATGAAGCGGGGTTATTATAGTGTTGACGATTTCTTAAATGATAAGAATTTGTGGTCATCTTAGGTTTAATCTGCTCCTCTGCACACTTTTTTGTTATGACTTTACTCTGTCAATTCCATTTTTGTGTATAAAAACAAGATTGAAAAGAGTAACCATCGAGTTTCTTGCCGGAGTCTTCTCGATCGGAAACAACCTCTGAACCGGTGGTAGAGTCACATTATATTTAATTATGATATGAACTATCATAGTATTATTTTATGTAAGTTTATTTTTATTCAGTATATTTTTGCTACAATTTTTTTTTGTTACATGACATGTCATAAGTACTTTTTATAAGTCTATATGAATAAAGATATTTTTTACTTTTACTTTACTTTATCCTAGGTAAGGTAAAGTGTGAAAACAATGTGTTTTCATCACGTCTACCACGAGTAGTCACTATAAGTTGGGATTTGACATTGTCATGTGTCATCACAATACATTTTACATACATATATATTATTAGATACATTATATTTAATTATGATATGAACTATCATAGTATTATTTTATGTAAGTTTATTTTTATTCAGTATATTTTTGCTACGATTTTTTTTTGTTACATGACATGTCATAAGTACTTTTTATAAGTCTATATGAATAAAGATATTTTTTACTTTTACTTTACTTTATCCTAGGTAAGGTAAAGTGTGAAAACAATGTGTTTTCATCACGTCTACCACGAGTAGTCACTATAAGTTGGGATTTGACATTGTCATGTGTCATCACAATACATTTTTCACGCGAACCATAATGTCAATTTAAAGTGGCAACTCGTGGTAGACGTACAGAACACGCATTCGGAAAGAGTGGTGTTAAGCCATAAATTGTAGAGATGACTTGATTTCCTCTGTGTACCTAAAGGTTAATGGCTTTAATTTGTAATTAAATCTTATCAATGATTATGATTGACGTACTGTTTTACTGTTGCATTACATTCAAATATTAATTATTCCTCCTTATGATCATTACATATGATTAATTGAGAAGGGTAGAGAAACCACGAGATCCGTTTTACGCTATCCAGTTGATTCTGCGTTTCGTGATGCGTTTGCGATCGCGTGCATAATGTATTTGAGTGCTGAACCCACAGTCATATATCAAAATAGACTACACAACAAAACAAACAAAAATACACAAAAAGAACGGTGGGAGACAATAACGTAATGATGTTATTAATAACAATAACTCCTCAAATGTGGGTACAAATTAGAAACAAAATCCTTTACCTCCCGTGCTAGCGCTTGACTGAGTTACGGCAAGGTAATGATTGTCGTCACATTCATAAGGTACATTTTACACGCAGAAAAGAATTGCGGAAATGTTGTCAGTATCACGTAGATTCAAATATATCATTTCTCCTTCTATGAACTTTATCAAAATCATTTGGGAAATGGAGAATCCCTGTCACTGAAGCGCTCTCTTGACGTCACAGTGAGTTTTAAAAAAAGTGGTACGCTTGAATTTTGACTCGACTGAAAAGTTTTAAAAAGTAAGTATTTGAATGGAGATACGTCTGTTTCTATTATCAGCGGGGATATGAAGGCATTTGCGTTACCTACTCTGATCAACGTCGGTGGCGGAACCGGTGCAGTGTAGGTCAATGGTATTTACTGTGCTGTGCCCTATTTGGGAACGATGATTTAAGGTTGCTTTGGTTTTAAAGGATGCACCATGCTCGATGCGACCATGACGTCGCGATACTTAATTGGGCCATAAACGGCAGTATAATTTTTGGTTATTAGTAACGAGAGGGTTTTTGTGCAACGTCCATGCCAAATTAAGCATGAATGCGTTCCGTTTGTTAGTAAGTAGTTGCCGCTGGACATGAAGAACCTCAGAAGTTGTTATTAAATGAAAATAAATTAATATATATGCTAAAGACAACACCTCACTTGTCGAAGTCTCGAAGTAAGGATAAATATCCCTGTGTTATGAGGTACTACCAGACCCGAGCCAATTTAGAAAAGAGTGTTTTTTGAATTGACTCAACCGGGAATCGAACACGGGACACGACCTGAAAGTGGTATGTACAGTAGGTTCCTTCTCCATTGATATTCTTATGACCGTCTGGGGACTCATTTCCTTTGATATGAATCAATAGGGTGAGAGTATTTTCTTTAAATACACTTTACTATGGTGAATTTAGGCTACACTATAGGCACGTAGGTACACTGCCTCTATTGTGATGTAATTTTTTGTACAAGGTCATCTTTGTTTACAGTTTTCCCTCCTTTCCGACGATAAATCTTGTTGCTACCTCGAGTAAATAAATCTCCTTGAATAGTCGTTAACCATCTCAAACTAATGAAATTCTCGAGATAACGAGAACTAAGACTCAATTTAGCACATTTACATTCTGCTGAATTGTCACCTGTGTTGTCATTCAATAAAACATACCAAATTAGGGTCATTTTGAAGATTTGCTTTGTAGCAGACTCTGTGTTATGCACAAAAGGTCGGCATCATTAGCTTATTCAATGCGAAAAATGTCAAGGAAATTTTGATATTAAAATAAATAAGTTTATAATTGCCTTAAAACTTCACAGAAACTAACCCAGGCTTCTTTAGGAAACTTTAGAAACGAAAAATGAAAAACTTTATTAAGAGTTCAGAAGCTAAGCTAAGAAAAAAACAACTCACACAATGTTTACTTAAACAACACTTGGGGAAAATTAGCATTATACCTATGTTACTTTTTGTGGGAAAACTCAATACCAATCTCTATGATTGGTTACAAACTATTTCTAATAATGTTTGCTCATATAAAAAAAACGTCATTAAGATTTATTCAGCGTAACTAAAAAGTTCGCTAGGTATATTAAAAGCCACAGCTCGTTAAGTTACCTTGACCTATTCATGGGGCTCATAGTATACGACCACGTTAAAGTCTAACATTTTAACTGGTTAAGTTCCCGAACTGCTCGATAAAACGAAACTATTGGCTCTACACGCAGGTATGAAATATTTTTATCCAAATATTTTTTATTTCAATAGATAGCTTTAGCTATTTAATTAAATCAATGAAAAATTTTACACAATTACATACTAGGTTTGTCAACGAATCAACGAATCACTTTACCACATCCGCAACGATCCGCATTAAATTTTCAGTTGTAAATCATAATATCTCGGCTAGCTGAGGTAACAAACTATGAACCATTGATATTCAGGGTAGTAAAACGCCGTATCATTTTAATGACAATATTAAATGTATGAAATTTCGATCGACACTATAGAAAAGGAATACCTTTCAAGCCATAATTAATAGACTGGCCTGTTGGCACAATGGCAGCGATCCTGCCTTTAGCGCCGGAGGTCGTGGTTCGATCCCCACCCATGACAAATATTTGTGTGACGAACATTTATATTTGTTGTGTGTCTGGGTGTTATTATCTATTTAAGTATGTATTTAGAAATATTTAAGTATGTTTATCAGTCTCTGACGCCATATTACAAGCTCTGCTTAGTTTGGGGTCAGATGATCTTGGTGTGAATTGTCCCAGATATTTATTTATTATTATTATTATTCAAAAACGGGTAACCCAGGATCCTTCCTTATTTTGTCGAAACTAGTTAAAACTTATAGATTTAGTTTTTTATAATTTTTATAAAGTAGGTCAGGCAACATTAAGGGCAAGTTTCACCACCTCAATTTAGCAATAACTTTGATGTTAACCACGAATTTTAGTACCCATGAGTAACATTAGCAACTGGCATAGTTATTATAAGAGTTGAGATGGTGCAACTGGGCCTCTGGACCTGAGTATTAAAATAATCCATTACGTGCAATATTCCACGTTGGTACAATGGTTGGCGGTCCTGCATAAAGCGTTGGTCGTGGGTTCGATTCAACCATGAACAAAAATTCATTTTGCGAATGAAGTGTTTGTTTCGAGTCCGGGTATTATGGCTGTTTAAGTCTGCCTGCCTACCACTGTCCGCCAAAGAGTCGCCCACGGGCGCAGCGCCTTAGGGCGCCAGGTGAGGCCTGCGATGCACAACCGTCTAGAGGGGGTCAGTGATTCGCGGCTGGCCCCCCCTGTGCACTGCGGCTCGGCGTGGACGCACCGCCAGATGCGGCAGTGGATCCACCATTTAGGTAGATCGTGGTTGCGGACCTAGTAGAGTCCGCGTACGGTGGGAGCCAGTGGGCTTGGGTACGGGAGTGCTTTTGCCGCCCGCAATGCACGGCTTTCATCGCGCCGGCGGAAGTACCTGTGTGCTCCAGGTGCTTCCTTCCCCTCCCCCCGTCATAAGGGGCTGGAGGGGGCCCCTGGGGGGAAGCACTGGCGGCGGGGCGTTGCGAAACTTTTTAGGGACCCCGCCTCGCCGCTGAAGTGTTGAGGTCGAGCACCGTGGGGTTTTAGTCGGTAGAAGTCCGACATAACCTCGTCGTTCCCCCGGGCGGCGAGGTATCCAAGAACATTTCCCCACGATAGTAAAAAAAAAGTATTTTTTTATCTAATTGTTAATTTGATAAAATACTCAAGTACTCAAGTCAAGAAAATTTGATATTCCTTGAAGCACATTTTTAGTTGCGCCCAGCACTAACTAAATCAATTAAAAATATTGATCAACCGGAATATATGCCAAACTACCTAAATTAACTGTAGGTTTAGCCCGTTTAGGTCAGTTGATTGACCACCTGCTCTCAGCCAGGTCGAGGATCACTTGTCTGCGAGTACCTACGTTCGCCTGCATTGCCTGCATATATTAACATATCTATCTCAGCTTGTATTTATAAATGCATGCTAGAGATTTTGGCATCGGCGAAGTCGTATGCGGTAATAAATTACTGAACTATTTTTGACGCTTCTATAAAGAGTTTATTAACACGAGAAATAATTCAACTGTCTGTTCTAATTTTCAACCGTAGTTTTACGAGCATCATACGCACAAAATATATAAAATATTGAGATATCTGGGCTACAAGCCTAGGTTTGTGCCGCTGGTGTCCTGACGTATCCGAATGGATCAACCCATGTAATATTTTTTTCGATTTTAGGAAATTCTGTGCCTTAAGTTAATTTATTTACGAGTATTTACATTATATTATACGGTTTATCCATTGTATTTTCTAAAACATCGTTGTTAGTATTTTAAAAAGGCTATATTGATTCATATTACTTTGTTTGAGCAATTAAAAGATGCATCTTGTACGGCATACATGCGGTGCTGGCAGCTCTCAGCCGCTAAACAGATCATGATCACTAGTTTGTGAAATAAATTTGCAGGAAAAATATTTGCCATTAACCTTACCTATCATATCCACACACAAGCACTATTTACCGATCGTAACTCGACGCGCACTGCGGCCTGTGTCGTGCGCGTTTCTGCGTATGCGCGCGTCGTGCGCGTATTTCGGCGCGCGACTGATGCGCGGGCGCTTGCACGGCTGCGCGCGCACGCGACCGCGCTCAAGGTGACAACACTACGCACACGTACAGGGATGTCAGCTGCTTATGTTTAGAGGTTTGCTGACAGCAAACACATCAGACGGCATTTTTATTCATAAAATATGAGACCTTGGTGAGCACAAACACGGGTTATGCTCCGAAAATGCGAAGAACAGTTTCCCCGTTCTGGTGTATTACTACTCGTTCTTCCCTGGATTTGGTGCTTAGCGCTTTCCTTACTAAACCACCGAAGTGGTTCTCTTTTCACGCATTCTGCAATCAAGTGATAGGTATTTATTAGTTGCTGGCGATGACTGGATTTCAATTTTGACAGTTTCCTTAACTTTTAATAGAGCTCTAGCAGCATTAATATTTCTTAGTCAGTGGACATCTCTTCAATAAGTAATCAATATTTCAAAGAAGACTTCATAGAGTTCAAATGTTTTCATACTGAGTCCTCCTTCGACCACAATCTCGTTTTTATAATATTAATTGGATCTGAGCCTCTAAGGTGATACCTTCATGCCTAATTTTTCACTTCTTTCTTTTTTTTCAAGTAACAATGCTCTGGAAGATTATTACTACAAGCATTGGAAATAATAAGCATATTAACTGTTAACGAAGAGCTCTACGACTTGGGACAGTCAAATGAACTTTATCTAAACTAGCGAAACACCCTTTCAAGTATAAACATCTGCACACTTTGTCTATAAGGCAAGTTTCACGACATCATCACATGTTCCTATTAATGCAAAACAGATGAACAGCGTAATTTTTTGGTGTTTCATTTTGTTTACAGACGCGTGCTAATCAAATACTTAACCTAGTAGGTAGTACAATTTTGCCCCAGTCATGCAAGGACGATCGGTTCCTGGATAAAGACATCAACGCGAACACACACGTATTCTGCGCCATCTTCATTTTTTTTTTTTTATTCTTATGGCACATATTACTTCTTAATAATTAAACTTGTACTTCTAAACTAGTTCAGGTACTATTCACTCTGGATAATAAGGTAAAACCTCCTGTTATGGCGGTAACCAAAACCGTCTCCAATTCTGGTGGTATTTTTATTTTCATGATTTATTCTCATTGTAATTAGTTTAGGTACACCATAATGGAATTTACTCATTCAAAGTCTTTTAGTTATTTTATTACATATCTGATATTTGCGAATATGTAATATATACTGTTAACTTTTATCAGTATGTTATTTATATGATAGTTTTATTGTTTTTATTACCATATATTTAGGGCTTTTTCATATTTGTAATAGAATATACCCGAAAACAAAAAATCAAAATATCGCTGTAATAGGAAACGAATTTCAAAAGGTCAATCCTAACACGTTGGTATCATCCTTATTAGGGAAAATAGAGCGTCATATGTATTTGCTTATAACTTTCAATTTTATAAGTTATTCAATTCAATTGTTTAAGAGTTTAGTTAAAATTATGTTTATATAACACCAACTGAAAAATTTATTCTGTGTTATGATTTATCCTCTAGAAATCCAATTTAAATGTGAAAATGGTTTTACGGAGTATATACCTCCATAATAGGAACTTCATAGAACCTATTACGGACAATATGTATACAGTAATTCGTCGAAACACCGGGGATAAAAAAATCTTGACTGGACAATTTTTTTGGAGCTGCCAAACCACAATTTCCCATTTCCACCAGACCATTTCTTTTTATAATAATCTATGCTAATATTATAAGGCTGAAGAGTTTGTTTGTTTGCTTGAACGCGCTACTCTCAAGAACTACTGGTCCGATTTGTAAAATTATTTTAGTGTTAGATAGCGTTTTTGAGGAATTTATTTAAGAAACTATTGGATAAATTTCTTCATTCCACGCGGGTAGAACTTTAAACTTAAAAAATCTTGTAAATGTGACATTTTCATTCGGTACAATTGAGTGCCCAGCCTTCACTACCGTTGTTCCCGATCTAATGGGAAAAATAGTTCGAAGCCTAAAAATAAAACAAACCATGTCAATGTACGGAACCCCAGTACATTTAACGTTCTGATGCTGGCCCTCCGTTTTAGGAGCCGACTACCGCCGTATTTAGCTCTAATCTTAGTATATACCTCCGTTTTTGGGAAAATCGACCTAAGCACTTAAATTTTATTTTTTGTATTTAATCACTTCAAAAACATATGATCTCAGATGTAATGTAAAATTTAATCAATTTATTTGTCGAAACAAAAAAAAAAACATTTTGTTATTTGTAAATGCTTATTTTCCTTTCACTTTTAAATGTTGCCATTTGCCTCTGTAATAGGAGCTTTGACCTTAATAGGTGAAGATAATAACAGGTAAGGCTAACAAGGTAAGACTAAATTTCGGTAAAGCGCTTCTAGTCAATAGAAATGGAACAAATATGGCATACTAGTTGCTGTACTCAGCTACAATAACACAATCAGCTATCGTAATTTACGTGCCGGAAACTCATGATAAACGAACTGTTACTATGAGTTTTCCTGTAGTAAACTGTATAATGATGGAGGTAGACAAAAATAAAGCGAGCTTAGAAGATTAGGGCCGCATCACAAAAAAGTTGCAACCTCGGTAACCGTCAAACATGTGTGGTAGGTATCACATTGCGTCATCAAATGCTCTACAGTTTGTATTTCAGAGCTATAGTAAGGACAACTGTGTTTTGATTATGATGAAAACCCATGGTCTAAGCTCACTCCCAATTTTTTTGCTAGATTTGCAATATTTAAGAAAAATTTTTTTAAGAAAAATCTTTTGTCTTCACCCCTACTCATAACATATTTTTTTATTAATTCAATTAATAATCATAGGTTCGGCAACCCTATTAAAACACATCATCTAGCGAATCGAGGTTCTTCGTGAGGAAAAATGAAGCGTGAATGACGGTTACTCCATTAAAAGGTCCAATGGAGAGGAAAATTTGACCTGCGTCAGTTTATATGTAAAGCGAAGGTCAGCTTCGGGAATGTTGAAGTTGGGAAAGTAAAAAAATCATGAAAACTCCTCTTAACTAGTCAGTAAATAAATAAATAAAAAGTTTTTGTTCTCTCTGAGGGCTTCTGTTTCATAAGGTACGTAGCAAGGTATAGCACTCCATACAAAATGGTCAATTTTATTAACGACACGACTAACGTAGTGCGCTGTAGCACGGTTTCTCGCCTCGATTTCCGTAGTGTCCCGGGTTCGATTCTCGGACAGGGCAATTCAGGAAACGATCTTTTCTGAATTGACTCGGGTATGGGTGTGCAGGGAGACGCCCCTGGCTCAATTCTTTGGTAATACAGGGATATAAATCCCTATTTCGACGTGTCAGACATAAAATGCCACGTCCGATGAAAAATATGTAAAAAAATTGGCGCCGCCACGTGCTTGTGGGTTCGGTCGGCGCGGGCTTGCCTGCGTATACTATTTAAATCCGAAAAACCTAATTCCCAAAATTATTTTGACAATCACGAATTTAAAATTCAGATTATTATAATGCCTAATGATTCAAAATTACGAAAATCAAAAATCCGATTTATTATAATTAATGCAAACATAAAAAACCCAATGTTTTTAAGTAGATACGAATGTCACAATGCCGAATTTCACGAATCCGAATCAACAAAATTCCGAATTCCCAATCGGGCTGACATACATGCGGGAACTGCAGTCCAGTCCTTCTGCCTGCCCTTCGGCTCCCTGAATTACACTCCAACGTAGATCAGTCTAACTAGTATCATAGCGAAATACCACACCCAGTCGAGTTGCAGTTAGATTTTTCATGTTTTTGTGTTATATTTTTATTAAAATATTATATTTTTGATATAAACTCGAATTATCGCATCGTATTTGTAACTTTAAAAAGTTTTTATCTCTTTTCTTGGTGGATCTTGATCCTTAAACTGCACAACGAAATGCATACTGCGAAATGTGCCTATGTCAGTTTATCTGCAAGATTCTCGTACGAATACTCTACGCGACTGTTGACAACCAACCGCCAATTGGGACTTGAAAGTCCCGGCGGCTGATAGGTAATTATCGCGCGCCAGTTCTTGAATGAAAGAGGCCTGACGCTACTATTCGTTTCTAAATTTCAATTCTGTATACTGTGTATTTATATTTCTATATTATTATAGTATTTATGTCTATTATTATAGTATTTATGTCTATTATTAAGTATATCTTGCTTTAAATTTGACAATTTAAAAGTACTTACTGTGAGAGTCTATTTGAATAAAGTTATTTGAGTTTGAGTTTGAGAGATGTGCTATGCTACGCTGCTGTGGATGCGTTTGAGATCCACCAATCATATTCATTGGTTCACCTAGCATAACACTGGTGAAAACGGGTTCTATAGTAATCTATGTTTTTTAAGCCGTGTACGGACAGTGCGTACATTGCTACGCGTAGTCAGTTACGCGTGTCCTGCGGGGCTAAGATGCGCGCCCCACGAGAAGAGTAAAACACAAATACCCAGTCAAATTTCGTCATTTCTCGATTTTTTCGACAAATTAGAGAAATGACGAAATTTGAATGGTGTATTTTTTGTCTACTTTTCTCGTGGGGCGCGCATCTCAGCCCCACTGAAAGGCCATGTTCGTACCTTGCAGCTACGCGTACCCCAATGAGGCCAGCTCGCAGTCAGTCGGTTTTTGGTCGGTACAGGATCCTTCATGGGGCAAGGTGTACATTATTACAACAAGATCCCAAAAGCCATTTGTGAGTTACCACTACTTAATATTAAAAAATTACATTAAAGCAGCTTAATTACAAAAGGGCTATTATACTACAAAAGACTACCTTATACTTAGATAAAAATGCCTGGGTGTATGTAAGCTCTCTGCTCGATGCGGGATTAGATAACAGATATTTTATTGTATTACCAAGTTGATACTTAGTTTGCACTGACTAACAATTTTTCTTTTTGATTGGGTATAGGAACAATTTTTTTTAGTTTTTAATATATTTTATATTAAATACCGTAAAATGGGGTGAATAACAATTTTTGTCAATTTGATTGAATTTTAAAGACAATACAAAGACAACATGAGTTACGATCGTCTTTATTGTTTTCATAACCCCAGGAGGAGTTATAATGAACTAAAGCAACTTTTTGGCTAAAATGTTCCTTGTTGTGAATTACACCTCATACGGGGTCATTAACAACGGTATATGGGGTGAAAAACAACATATTTGAAATCAAAGGAGAATATTTGTAGTTGTTACATGTTTAATTTTTAAACAGTTGAAATAACATAAACATAACTGATATTTCTAATTATAATAGAATGTTACCGCAATAAGTCAACATTGCAATTTAAAAGGAACACAAATCGAGATCATTAAGAATGATTCAGGTTCAAATTACAAAATTATTATTCTGACGATAAACTTTCTTCATCATAAGCTCCATATCCAGATTTCACTGGATAGTAGTTTTATAGTCTTCATCTTCAGCACTGTCGTCACTATCAGCTTGAAGACAACGCATGCATATACATTCTATCGGCAACACGTCACCTGCACAACTCCGACAGATTTTTTGGTGAAATGTGTTGCATCGTATCCAGGACTCATTTTTGTTTTTTAAACAGTGACAAACTCGACACATCAGCAAATTTGAGGGACCTGCCTTCTCATCATCAATTTTTTCGACAAATCCTGTTTCAGTGTCATTATGAATTATTTGAAATTTTGATTGAAACTTCTGTGTGGCATACCTATCTAAGACAGTGTATTCTATTTTGTGTTTAGCTGCTGCTACTTTGTAAAACATTTTGTTTATTCGCTTGTCTTCTATGGCTCTTTCTATATCTTCTTTTTTGTAGGAAATATGTCTTTTTCCACGCGGATCAGGCTTATAGTGGCGAGGCATTATTAAATTCAAATCTGGAAAAATAACACTTTGATAAAGATAGCATGCTAACCTGAGCTTAAAAACATTAATACTAGTGTTAATAACCTCCTCTGTTGTTGCAAATAACCCCATCAGTCGTTGGTAAACACCCCTCATGCCGTTGTTTTTCACCCCGTTTTTTATAGAAAATCTAACATCAAATTACAAATTACCCACAACCAAATAATTATTGAAATAACGCTTACCTGTAAACTGATTTTCTTCAAAAAGGTAATAAACTACACATAGTAAGCAGAATCTGTTTGATTCCGTTATTTTTGTAGTAGATAATTGCTAAGTTATTCACCGCCAAATCTGCTTTGTTTTAAATTCTTTAGATTAGATTAGACACTCAGTAGATTTATTTGTATCAAAATGACATATTGGACACTAACGCCTGTTATAAACCCAAAACAAGTTAAAAACCTAACTGCTGTGTTTCTCGCCGGGTCTTCTCAGCAAGAAACAACTCCGACGCGGTGGTAGAGTCGCATTATGTCTGTATACTGTGTATTTATATATCTATAGTATTTATGTTTATTATTTACTATTTCTTGCTTTGAATTTGACGATTTAAAAGTACTTACTGTGAAAGTCTATTTGAATAAAGTTGTTTGAGTTTGCATCAAAGAAGACTCGCACGCCCGGGTACGCTTTAATTGGACTGCAAAAACGGATAGGCACGCGTGTTCATCGAGTTTTAAAAAAGCAACCGCTATGTTAGTCAACTCTGGGCTAATGATTGGAGCTCGCGTAGCGGTATGGATCGATTGACGTCCGATTGGTCCGCTCAGCAGCTGTACCACAGAATAAAATAAAAATCCATCTAATGTACGCGTGGACAGGGTAACTAGACTACGCGAAACGCCGGAACGCGCTATCCGTACGCAGCTTTATGTAAATGGGTGCTTGCTATGGATGCGTGACATGGATGCGTGCTGTGCGTGCCTTTACTATCTACTATCAATAGGTACATCGCACATCTCAAGCTGCGCGTATCTTGCTTGCACAGCTACATTGCGGCGGTGCATCTTTGTTGCACATTACTAGCTCCGTTACATGCCATAGCATCAGTGAAAACGGTCTAATAGTTTCGTAGCTTAGCTTGCACACCCTCGCAGCATAACTGCGAGCACATTTTTTGCCTGGGCCTTTTTATATTATGTATGTAAAACATAAGTGCCTGGTAGTGCTATCATGTAGATTGTTTACGTAAAGATATCTACTACATGTTTTTTTCGCAGGCGCTTAGGTTTATACGAATGGTTCCTTGATTGCAGATTTACGTTGAACTAGCATTTCTATGACTTTATTAAAGCCAAGCATAGTAGTTGATACGGTCAGCAACGAAAATAGCTTAACACATATTCCACATCCAAATGATTTAATTTATTTATTAGTCCTTGTCTCATAACTTTTCTCATAAGTTTACCTACTCGTTAATTAAGTGAATTTAAATCCCTTTAAATTCAGCGTATGGATATCCGATATGAAAAAGAGACGACCAATACGACCATACTAGAATTTATCCTTGTTCATTCATTTTGCTTATACTCGTAGTTATTGTTTCAGATCGATTGTGAACACTACTAACGTCTCAGACGTTGAACAGCTGGTGGTGGACTACTATAACGATGCAGCAAATTTTATAGCCTGCTTTTATTATCTGCTAACATATTTTTCTACCTTGCAACATACGAAATTTAGCCTAAAGCTGGCATGTGGAATTATTTAACTATTTACTCTAAATAGTAATAAAAAAAATGCATGCACTTATAAAAAGTATCAGTATTAAAAAATAACCTAAAAACTATGTGGGTCTATATTGGAACGCCTAATTTTTTGTAGCCCTAATTGTCATTGGCACACTAACTATTGGCCTAATTTTTTTTCGCACAATCATCACATGTCTTAAACAAGTTGGCCTATTTCATTTTGCCTAAAGTTGTATCACCGTATTATCACTTCCCAAATTCGTCATTGGGCCAACGATGCATAATCCCTACTATTCACGAGCGCTAAATTATGATTATTGTTTTACCAAATAAAAGTAGTTACATACATTCACATTTAATTTAAACAGTCGTTCAAGATGCATTTCGTTTGCCTTTGCTCCGGCGCTGCAGGAAGTGCGACCAGCTTCAGCTGCTTTAAATCGCACAGGTGTCTGAGATTCACTACAGCGGGCGAGGGCTGCTCTCCCTCCGCGCCTCTGGCTCTTGAATTACACGCTAGTGTAGGGCAGACTGGTCACGGCGAAGGACCACGGCCAGTTCGGTTTAACATACTTTTTTTTAAACATAGCCGACATTTTAGGTACCTCATGAAATTTGTAAATAAATGAAAAATAAATGATTTACGTGTAGTTAATCAAATGAAATGACGTAAACTGATACCAATCTGGATAAAATTTGAGTAGAAAATTAGTAATTTGTAACGTATCGTAAGCAAATAGATATTAGGACATTGAATATAGAAGTATTGAAATTAGGGCTTTTAATATTTAGGCCAATCTATAATAGTGCGAAAACATCGATTAGGCGGATCAATAATTCTGCGTAACAAGTTTCGGCCAATAAGGTTTGGCCAAATGAAGGGCACCCAAACTATGTCCCGTGACTATTTATTTACTGTTGCGTTTCGGACAACGCAGGTCCAAGTTGTAAGCAGACATTATACTTACAGGTTAATTAATAACAAACAAAATTAAACACAAGAAACCATATATCGCAGCCCTAGATGAAAACCCCATTAAATATTTTTTTTTTCATTTTGTGTTGGCGGAGTTTCTGAATTCACAGAGATATCACCCAGGTAACGATACTTTTAACCGTTGTCGAAAGATGTAAGTAGACTATGTATTATTCGTTTTCGATATCTTTGCTATCAAAAATCTTATTTGATTTTATCATATGTCTTTCAAGAACAATTTTTTGTCGTTACTGAAAAATAATGTTTATCGATTTAGTCGGGTTTTCATCTAGGGGTGCGAAATATCAGAGGCGGGTCAATCAGAGCTCCTTTTGACTAACGCCCTGTTTCAGTGACTAATTATACGGGAGTCATATCTCCCCGTTATGGTCCTCAGATTGAAGTACCTTGCAGAACATAGGAATTTTATGGCCTCAGCGTACATCCCCGATGCATTGCAACTACGGGGCAGCCCTAACAACATTCTGAGACCATTATTACATGTAGAGCGCTGCAGATTTTGAGATAAATTGTACCCTTAAACTATTAGAGTTGGTTTAAAAAACCCTGGAGTTAAGCCTCAGAGATAAAGACATCAGGTAAAAAATAAAACAAAATCACAGTGAGAAACTAGTTTTATTTCACACCGATATCACAACTTATTATGTAGAGAATACACAGTCAATACTGAAATTTGAGATTTCTCACAAAGTTAATGTTATTTACTAAGTATTGGATTAATATTGTCATGAAGATGCTAATGTTACTTGGTATTGCTTTTAAATAATATCATCTTTTTAAAAATTGATCGGTCATTGGAATTGAGGTCATCAACTGTTAGGTCGCATACGTTGTTTTTTGCGATACACTTCGAAGTCAAATTTAATATTGACACAAATCCTGACAGTATTCATATACCGTGCTCATGCATCTGAAATAAGAATCTATAAAACGCCAACATTTACTAAACTGCTTTTGAATAATGTGACATACATAACATAAATTATAAATTATCAGTGGCAGTAGGTAAGTCTTATCCTGTTATCTGTCATTAGCTAGTTTTTGGGAGCATGCGTTCAGGAATCCCAGCTTTAAAAAAAAAGTCAAGCAGCTCAAAGTATAGGATTTGCTTTTTTCTACTCTAGGTGTGAACTGTATTCAAGAAAGGTTGCTCATGTTCTTATCTTTAAGTTTAGTTAATAAGTTTGAATGTGGCTTTTGTGAAGAGGAAATAAATTTCACTTTAATATTATTATGTTAAGAGTTTCTTAACTTTGGAGAAGTTTCATAATTCGGAAGATAACGTTATACATTTTATAGCTTGCAATGTTCCACAACTACTGAAATATTTAACTCACAATATTCAACACTTCACAAAGTGGAACTGAAAGTAGGTGTGAAAGCATTTTGAATTCATTTGACATGACCACGAAGATAATCATATTTTTTTGTGTAAAAAAACAATTGCTCAAATTTCTCAAAAATATCACGTTACCTAAACCAATGTTAATGCCTACATTGCATATAATATAAAAAGTGATTCGTAAATTAACTGCCTTTCAGACAAATGCATAGAATACTTGTTTGTATAAGATGTTGCTTACAATTAGTACTTATTTTTTTTACATACAACCTACTTCACGGAAAGCCATTCCATTGCTATCCGTGGATACTATAACATTTTTTCAGTCATACGAACATGACTGCATATACTTCTACTAATATTAAAGGCTAAAATTATACAAAAATCACAATCAGATCTTAATAATTATGATTACCTAAGGAACTTTTAATTAACAAAAGGATTGGCCTTATTACAATCTCTCAATACCAGGACTACTCTCTTATCTTATAATTGGGGCGTGAATTAATGGCTTATTTTAACACTATTGAAATATACCTTTTTTAATAAACCAGCCTGTATACCCATCATGAGTTTAAACCAATGACAGTCGCTACCGTCCGCGATGACGTTTTTGTATGGGATTTCGGTACAGCCCTCTAGCGATTAAAAATGGAACCAAAAAAGGCACACAACGTTTACGTGACGAAAACTCATGGTAGGCTTACTTGCTAGCATTAAGATTCTAATACAAAAGTAAGTAAGCCCAATCAGCGGTAGTAGTACCTACCGCTTTTGGATTTATAGATCATATTCAAGGTTTTTTTAAACAAGAAACAGATTGTAGTAAGACCCTCGTACGTTTGAGCGCGCGACCAAGAAGTGTTCTCAGGCCTTTGGAAGCAGCTTTAAAAGGGAACTTTAGACTCCAATCTCACCATTAAAGCGCTGATTTATTTTAAGTGTTGGCGTCTGCTAACGTTTGTGGTGAAATACAGTAACAGTAGGTAGGTATTGTCTAATCTAACAACAGTGGCATTGCGTGACGCAATTTTAACCTATTTACATTAAAATAAATGCATGCTTAAACAAAATAAATAGAGAACCGCATATTGAACAGCCTGAACATGTTCTTTCCGTTCCTGGTCACCAATTAATCCCTTAGGATGAGCTAGAACGGAGTTTGACATATTTGCCAATAAATAAGTAGAGCTATTCTGGGAAAGTTCATCTCGAATTCACTCAGGTGACCGAACTCACTTCTACCAATACGATACACACAACTTTTATACGCATTATATCGAAATATAATTAACTTAACTTACATAGTTTATTTTACTATCGCGTTCGTCAGGAAGATTCAAAGACATCTTTTTGAGTTTTACAGCAAACGAAAGACTAAACTCTCAGCGGCATAAGTGTGCGAGATTCGAAGTGAGGTTTTCAGAATAGCTCTGCGGTACCCCTGCCACGTAGTTTATGCCAAATATACCGTCTGTAGTGAAGTCAATACTTAGAATATACTTCCAAATGTATATAATTTAGTCAACAGAGAGCAGCGCCGTTTTTGTATAGAAATGGAACTTTAAATCACATGCAAGTTTCGGTAGTTAACTACTCGTTTTACCGCGCGGAGTCTATATGACATAAACTTATGGGACAGACAAAGATGGCGAATGCTTTTGCTTGGAAATTTTGTTGGTGACCAGTATTTGTGTTGGTGTCGCTTAGTAGGATTTGAATTATTAATTATATTAACTTTAAATTACATCAAATAAATAAAGAAAATGTCTAACCCTGCAAGAGGAGGTGCGGTTGGAGTGCACACTAACACCAACACACTCAAAAGGAACTGCAGCGAGAATGTATTAATTTAATAAATGTTCGAGATTTGGTTACTCCAAGATGCGGTGTGTATTCGATATTGGAATAATATAAAGAAGTTAAATAAATATCACGTAATATGTCATTAAATAATCCCATTGTATCAGATGAACTTCAACAAGAAACGATAATATTATGGGAGTATATAGCACAGCCGTTAAATAGCTTTGGTGCAAAGAAACATTTCGAAAAATCTTTCTATCTAACTTTAGTTGGACAATATTTTATCCGTGCGTTAAGTCGGTAAACCTATAATAACATTAGATACGATTATGTTTCTCTTCCTTACACAATTTCAACACTTGTCTAATCTATCTATAACAATCAGATAATTTTAAAACTTTAGAAAATAGTTATTAAATACTGATTCTAGTCTTTTTAGTAGATAGTTGCTAGTTTAAAATAATTTTACAGCATACAAAACGTTTATATTCCATGAATTGACTCACATTCAGAAATTATCTCTTTTAAATAGTTTAACTTTAAACACGAAATAATTTATCTATCTATGAGCAATGTAGTTGCTAAAGGCTGTTTGTTTAAAATAATTTACTGTAGGGACGCCACGCAGAATTTAAAATTTGATGAAGGACCTATAATTAGTGTCTGTTATTTCGAGGCAAATTGCAGCGCGCTGAAAAAGTCTAGTAATTGTAGGTGCGTCATCGAGCGTCTAAAATTACTCGCAGCGTAGACGCACACAAACAATTCTTCCTGGTCAACAAACCTATTACAGTAGTTAACAGTGGCAGCAAGAACCGAACTGAGGAGATATTAAGCAGGAACATTTGTCGCTATTTTAAGCCCCAAATTGATTTTTTTTATATGATGTCGGATTACCTGATGGTAAGAGGTGAGCGCTTTAGGAGTCCCTTTTTGGGGATCTCAGGTATCTTCGATTCTGATCCGGAGAAGACCACCGTCAGGTTTTTGTGAGTAGGGGTCTCTGTTTTCCCGGGAGGACCGAGTCCCATATATCCCCGGTGTCCCGAACCCAGGGCCCTGGGAATGCCCAAATGGATTTCCTGACGCGAAAAAAGGACTACGGACACGTGCAACACCAGAAGTACCTCTTGTGAGTTGTCGACCCTGACAGGCTAGAAGTGGCTTGTGTGTAGTCGAACAATAGCAACAATCAGGCCCCTCAGCTGACCAGACTACCGTTCTTCATTGAGCTCCAGCCACCATATTTACTTTACAGCAAGAGCAAAACACTGCCTTGCACCGTATTCTTAAACTCGAAGCTGAGCAGACCTCACAAGTACAGTTGTCAGTTTCAATTTTAAATATATAATGGGACGCTCAAATTCGGGTCACGCTTCAGGATTTGCATTTAAATACGTCGAAGTAATATTACTTTGTGGTTTCAGCCTGTTACTTTTTAGATATGGGGTTGATAGTTTTGTACGGACGGATCAAACAAAATTTAGTTCTTTGGGTTGTAGCGTAGATGAGACAACGAATTCACTATTCAGGTTCAATGTCACAGTTAGAGGGTTTTCCGGTACTCTCAGTGAGTGGGCAGCGAGAGCCGGTCGGGCATGGCGCGCGGGCGCAGGCGCGCGGCCACGCGCACGCGCGCGAGCGCGAGGCAGGTCGCGAAGGCGTGCGCCAGGAGGAGCACCACGGCGCAGAGGGCCACGAAGCCGAAGGCTGAGCCTGGAACATAATTATAAGTGTGTTAGATGGAAGTAAGCAAAGATGAAGGTTGCCAGGTAACGTAAAAGCAAATGTCATTTTTAATTAATAAAATGGTTTGCATTCGTTTTCAATTGGCTATGTTGAGTAAGGAAAACTACTTAATCAAATTTCCCTCGATCATTTCAAACAATAAAATTAATGTTAGCTGTGAACCACTCGTAAGTGTAAATGTTTGTAAAACAAATGCGAAATGCTAAAAGCCACACATATATTCAAGGTATAACAGTATTCATTAAAAAAAACAAAAGCTTGTAGACACTCCTGAATGGAAAATCACCGTGATTAACAATTAAAACTTCTAAATTATTTAAGTGGCTAATCGGTAGGAGCGCTCGACCTAAAGATGACGTCTTTCTTGGCTTCAATCTTCACTTAGATACCTACAGTGAGTTTCGTCGTTTTGGACCATACCACACCATACTCTGGATGATAGCAAGCCTAGATTTAACAAGTGACGTGATGAAGCCAAGCCCAATGCCTATCATCGGAAAAGAGATGAAAGATTGAGCTCTCACGCATCTTTTGACGACACGGTTGGCGTAGTGCGCTGTAGCACGGTTTCTCGCCTCGATTTCCGTAGTGTCCCGGGTTCGATTCCCGGTCGTGTCAACTCAAGAAACGATCTTTTCTGAATTGACTCGGGTCTGGGTGTGCTGGGAGGCGCCCCTGGCTTATTTCCTTGTGTAGTACCTCGTAACACAGGGATATTAATCCCTACTTCGAGACCATTACAAGAGGTGTGTTGTCTGGCGCATATTTATTATTTATTTATTTATTCATCTTAAGGTTCCGGAAACTTTCACAGCATCGTCATAACTTTCTTGACAGTGACATGATAGCATCAGGACTCACGGTCTATGTCACGCACTTGACTTTTGTCTGACCCAGTCGTTACTACGACGTAATGTGAGCATAGTCTTGTTTTAATTAATGAACTGCATCACGGTTGCAATAACATTGCCATGGTCATTGGGCAAGGATAACGTACCTGTTATTTACAACAATTTAGCAAAACAAAAACTTCATATAAACTTTCGCCGTAGTAAATTGGGGTAAAGTCGTCTGAAAATTAAAACACAACTTACGAATAACTAGTATGAATTGAATGTCTGCAATACCGATCCTTTTTTGTTTACTGAGAAATTCCTATATTAATTAGGTACTAGCTATATCTTCATCCCTCTCTGATACCACGTACAATAATATTTATCCTTATTTCAATACCATGTCAATGGTGTGTTTTCTGGCGCATGTTTATTCGTATATTTATTTATGATGTAGGTACCTAGCGCAACGATCTACTTAAAGCTTTTATTTTCTAAATATCCTAATTCTGACCCGAAAAACTTACCAGGTTTGTTCCAATTCAGCGCGGGGTATATAGCTGGCAGGCCGAACCGGTCAGTGCCCCCACAGGCCCAATAGATGGCGCTGAAGACGCCATAAGCGATTCCGGCGCCGACGCCGTACAGTGCGTGCGCGGCGCGGATCGGATGCGCCACCAACAGGATCTCGCAGATCATCGCCAACGAGTTTCCGCCATGGACTAACAGGTTTAGAGCATTGATGTCATGAATTTCTGAAATTTCACAAATAAAAACAATTTATTATCCTTCATGTCGACACGCGACAGTATGTTGTTGTTTTTCATCGTTGGACGCTTAAGCACCTAATTACAGTTAAATTCTGCTTTCCCGGTAGTTTTAATAAATAAACATTAAGGACAGTTTTATTATAAAACTTCTATCGATATCATCCTTTAAGAATATGTCATGCTCATCCTTAAGCATGTTCAGTCAATGGTGCGTTTCGGGGAATAGTTTAGGTGCGTTTCGTACCTGCGCGGGTCAAAATGTTTTCGTTTCGAGGAATTACTCTCAATAATACTCGTTTTTTATGTTGTCCTTACTAAAAAACTACACAGAAAATAATAATGCATTTAGAAAATAATCCAGATCGGCAATAGAGTTGTCAAATTCGACAGTGTCTTTACAAATCCTGAGGCCTATATTTCTTATCATTTCCAAAAACCATTTCCCCTTTGACTGAACGGATACTTAATTTGAATAATAATAAATACTACAAAACAGATTTTCTTATGACATATAGAATCTGTGTAATCAACACAATTAACAGTGGCTACAAACTCACTAGGGTCATGAACGAGGGTCCAGTAGATCAGCGTGATGACGAAGGCGAGGTCAGTGGCGACGTTCTGCGCGAGCCAGTACGCACGGCACAGGAGGGGGGTTCGCGGTCGGCGTGGCATCAAAGCGTCGTCATCCTCGCAAGCTACAAATTAAAAAATATGGCACGTTATTTGCGTGAAGATAGATTCAAATAATTTCTGGTTTTTAATATAGACTTCTATTTTGCTATATCTACGCCAATGAGGCATGTGAAAAACCTAATCATATAAGTATACCTGTGACTACAAAAAACGTTCTATTAGTTGAAATACAAGGTCTTCATTATCTGAATAGATCAGTCATTATCATTACCACATATTGAACTATCATGTAAATTTTCGTGATCTATCGAGCGAGTCCATACCACGGAACTCTAATTTGTTCAATATCAAAACCATGCCGCGAAGTTCACAAAATACTTGTATTGCAACGGAACAATCCGGTCTATCAATATCAAAATATTCCATAAAAGCATATTTATCATAATAACCACAATAATAGCAGCCAATTGCGTTATTGGTTGGTTTAGTTAGTCGTCATGCCAGAATGGGGAACCAATATGGATAATTAGAAGTCTGTCGGCCACGAGGGTCTTAATTGACGCGAAATTGTATCAATCGGCCGCAGCTGACCCTGGACCCTGTCGATGACTGGAATTGAATGCCGAATAACGCTAAATTGGCTATCGAATCGTTCAAAACGAGTGAGTTTAAAATATAATAATACTTTAAACTCACTATATATTACACACCGAAAGAAAGACGTTAATTGACAAGAAAGGCTACTGTTCTAAGATAGATGGTAGTCATTTTATAGAAAAAATAATTCATACTATTTTTTATGGCACCAAAGGCCTGATTCCGTTAACTTAACTCAGTCATGATCATACAACTCGGGTTAGGATTCATCATTGAAATCGGACATGACCTATTATTCTGTTTAGTTGCGGTTCCTACTCGTTTCCTTACCTTCAGAGATATCTTACTTATATGCCTTCGACCGAATAAGTTTTATGCATTCCCTTCACTATCAGAATCAGTTGAAAAAGCAGACAACAAATAGAAGGTGATACACCAACAATAGGTACCTATTATAGACGAAGCATCAATGCTGCGTCAGAATGTAAAAAAAAACATAAGTATTTGATATGGTTTCACTGCCAATGTGACGTTTACGAATTGTTTGCCGATATCTCCCAAACATCTTTTGATTAAATAAAAATGTGCCTTGATTGATGAATTTGACTTTGGACGATTGTTTGGTGGTCAACTTATTTGTCGGTTGTAAATTTGCGGCAAAGACTAACGGATTTGCGTTTCTTATTTTTATAGAGATGTTATCTGAACAATGCCAAGACTCTTGATTAATTTCGCCATGAAACGGTGATTCCACGTGACTGGTGTTATTTATTGCAGCATTTTAAAAGTAAATAAAACAACGATGTTTCTAACAGGTACAAGATTTAAGCTTGCTTATTGTCTGTACTTCTAACATCTGATAAGTTGAATGTGATACCAGCATACCAAAATGATTTACTTTGTGTTTATTTTTAAGGTTTGCATGCATTTCAAATATTAAATTATACATATTTTAAAATTAAATACCTATATCAAATGCCAGTTCGAAGATCAAATGTAATCAACTTTAGAGTTGGTTACAAAGTCAAGAAGGACGTTAGCACTACAGTTTGTGAAGGATTAGAAGACACGCACTGTGCGAACACGTCTGAAAAGTTAATGAATGAAACGTGTCGGTTCGCAGGGGACATCGTTCCGTTTACGAGAACACGAGATCATGATTCTTTAATTGAGTCGATAGAGTCGCTCAAGGAAACCGCAGCTAATAGGTGCGCCCACGCGACGCGCCGAAAGGCCGCAGTCACTTGGCGAAACAGTGCTGATGGGTCTGACAACTTTTTTGGTAAGGTACGACTCAGAACGAACTTTGGGTAAGGAAAAATAAAGCGCCTTAATTGTGATTAGAGTTAAAATTTGTGTGAACTCGATCGGCTGCGAGCAGATTCCGAATGATATTCGTTTTTCACTTCATTTTCAAAAGTGCCTTTTGGTATGGCTCGTATTAGTAGGACATCTTTGTGAAGCTGATTACTGGGGCTGTGTCAATGGCTAATTATTGTGCCATTCATATCAACATTTTGGGCTCGGGAAACAAAACTAGCTGTGAGATAAAGAAGTATTAAAATTTGTAATATTTGAAGTACTCAAAGGTTATTTGAAGGCTGTCAAAAAACATTTACTGCCCGTCAATAAAGTAGTTTATTTATGGACAATTGCCCAAGGCATTACTCCACGTCTCATTTGAAGAATACCGTCGTTGGAAAATGCTGAGGGACCATTCTACAGATTAAGCGTTTTCATAACTTATTGTCGAACTGTGATGAACCGCTAAGGAATACTATACCTGTGGGAGCCAATAATATTTGGATATAAAAGGACACTAAGGATCCCCTTTAACGCCAGGTTGCTAATTCTGTTCACGTGCAGATCGCCGTTATAATCACTTAAAACGTAATAAAAGTTCGATAATCATACATTGCAGAGGGTCATGAAATCTATTCCAATCAATTGTGGGCAGTCTTTTACAGCACAGTGATGATGTTTTAGAATAAGGGGATTATTATTATCCCCATCAATTTTTATCACTTCTCAGTCTAATTAAATCATCTTAATGAGAAGCATTATGTTTTTGTGCTTAGCCTTTTGTAACTGAATATACCATTTTTACTAACATGACAATAGTAGATAGTTACACAAGGTGAGAAAGTTACCTTTTCAATGCACGAGATGGTTTAGCGCGAGCGTAGCGAGAGCGCTAATAGTTCGAGGGCATTGAAAAGGTCTTTCTTCCGAGGTAAACACTCTGGTTTTCATTACGAATATAAGGAAAGTAAATAAAAATCAGATACATAATAAGTTCAACCAACAAACATTGTATTTTTTCATTTCTATCGTAAATGCTTAGCTCAAATTTACTCAATTAAATACTAATTAAGTGAAACATACATTAATGAGTATATTCCTGCTTCGATTGTTTAAATATTCATTTGAAATCAAGATAAAGAAATTTCAAATGTAACAGCTGTGGCTGAATAGAATACATCGACTTGCCGCAAAAGGAATGTCAAAATAGAAGGTGACATTTGACAGTTATTTACTTTCAGCCCTAGGGCTGAAAGTGAAGCTTTCAACCCTATGCTCAGGCAACTTCAAGCGTACTTTCCGTGTATGAGTAATGAAAACAATAATAATACATTGGCAATATATGCCCTTTAAATGAACTGGTTTGTTGGTTAACAATATTTTTAATTATTTATTGCAAACTATATAGGTACCATCAAAACTCCCAGGATTTTTTTTTTTTCATGTTAATGTACAATTTGTGTGGTTTCATCTTTATAAAGCGATCTCTTTGAAGGAATTCACACGTAGATAAAAATTGTCGATTTGAACAAGTAAGTGCAGAAAAAAATTCCGATAAGTATTAAAATACGTATACCTACTTATCATAAATATAAGAATCATATTCACAATTTTTATCGCAAAGTACTAAGATGTCAACTGCAACAATGCGATAAGTGAAGGCGGTTGTAGTCGAAGAAGGTATAGAGAATATTTCACAGTTGTCTTCATGGTCTTTACGCATGTCAGTAGCAATTCATGCTGTTCCGAGCACAATCAATTCTCCAAAGAATATGTCCGGGCATAAGTCTACCGGATGTATAATAAAATTTAACTTGGCCCCGACAATTGACATTGTGTGCGCGTCTTTTGAATCGAAGCGATTTTCTACTCAGCCTAGCGTCTTGACACATATTGACGCCATTGTGTTCGCGCAAAGCGGGAAGTCTATGAGTGGCTTTCGTATTGGCATTTAGAGGTAGAAAAGAGACATCATTTGACTCTACCTTGTGTAAAACCGATTTGAGACAGACCTGCTTTTCAACCTAAGCTACATCACGCAAGCTTTCCAGCTAACGAAGTGAAGCTAGTTCCTTTTGGACCTTCAAAATCCGAAATGACCATCCTTGATCCAAGCATAAATAAAAGATGCAATTTAGAAAACCAGTAACTGTAGTTAACAAGCGTCGATTGATACCTTTGATTCGCGTTAAAGCATCGATGTCTTTCGGAGACACGTATATAATTTAACAAGGATGTTTCTGGCAACCTAGTTTTTTCTTGATTTAATAAAACAAGTGAAAAAGCTTTCTTTTTGGAGCAAGGGCGATGTTTTTAATCAGGTGGGTAACTGGCGTAGCAAAGTGTGGCACGATAGTCCACATAACTCATCAATTTAGCGATTTATTGGTTTTTGTGAAGTATAATTAGGCTAACGATAGAATAGTGTGGGCTATGGAGAGGGCTACTACTCGATGTTCGCGAACAAATCAGAAATGAGGAAATCCGTATTAAGACTGAAGTACTTGACATAGCTAGTGGAAAAGTCAGTTTCAGCAGCAGTGGATAGGGTACGTAGTGCATAGAGCTGATGGCCATTACGGTAGAATAGGTCTGTACCCTTTCAAGGCAAACGCAACGTATAGGACATCGGCCTGCTAGATCGACGGATGACCTGATAAAGGTCGCAGGTAGAAACAGGCTGCCTGTAACCGGTCGTTTCAGATATCTATGGGGGAGGTCTGTGTTCAGTGGTGGAAGTCTCAAGGCTACGGACGGATGATGAAGATGATAATAGGCGTAGTTCTCAAAAGGGCCAAACAACAAACAAACACAGTTATAGAATGGAGTTCTTCAAGAGGGCTTTGAAACGGTTTTTTGAGGGTCGGCAACAGACGAGTAAAGCCCATGGTGTTGCACGCATCTATAGGCTTCAGCAACAATACTAGCAGGCAATCCGCGTGCTTGTTTGTCAGTGATATAGTATAAAAAAAAAACAAAAATTACTCACGACTATTAAAAGCCTTCTGCGATCTATACCGCTGCACGACAGCTACTCCAAGCCCGGCCTGCAAAGCTATTAGCATGAAGCCCCAGTTGGTGAAGTAGATGAACCACTTGAAGTGGTTCAGCTCGACTGGGGGACCCTCGTACCGCGGTGGCAGTCGCTGGCACACAAAGCTCGCGATGCCAGTGGATAATACTGTTATGAATAGCAGCCATCTGAAAAAGATAGGCATGTTAGCAGATTAATGGAATCAATCATTTTCTTGCAATAAGTAAAAAGAATACAAGAACTAAAAACAGATCGAAGATGCAGTTTCCAGATATCTGATACAAAAGAGACGATACGTTTTGGACTTCTATTTGAATGCGCATTAGTGTTGGTCTTGTTGGTTTACAAACAAAAAACGGCCAAATCCGAGTTGGGCTGGGGTAGGTACCGAGGAATCCGTAAGTACAAACTGTTTAGTATAATTGGTTCGTCCAACACAAAAAACGATTTAAATTTTGAACTTCTAGCTTTTACCTTTTTTTTTGCTACCCATATACTCAAGACAGCTTAGTACCTACTACATGAAACATTCGAGAGACAACTTATGTAGCACAGACGGGCAGAAAATTCTGAATGCGTTAATGATTGTTGTTTTTTTCACATTTCTAAAATCAAAGTTGAGAATATCTTCATTTAAATAGACCTGTAGCAAATACTTTAAATAGTCAAATCATACATATATACATACATACCATCACGCCTTTTTCCCAACGGGGTAGGCAGAGACCACATCTTTCCACTTGCTACGGTCCTGACACACCTCTTGCGCTTCTTCCACTCTCATTAATCCTTTCATACATGCTCGTCGATTTCATGCAATATTCCTACTCCTGACCTGACCTTTTCTGAGCACGTCTTGGACTTGTCCTAAGTACGTCCATCTAGGCCTTCCCCTTTCAACAGCTCTATCCAACCTCGCCTTGTAAATTCGTTTCGTTAATCGCCTTTCATCCATCTTTTCCATATGCCCAAACCATCTTAGCATTCCCATCTCAATTTTTGTGACAACATCCTCTTTCACACCATCTCGCCCTCTTATTATGCTATTCCTCACTTTATCACTCAATTTCACTCCTGCCAAACTTCGCAATGCTCTCATTTCCACTGCATTGATCCTATTTTCATCCTTCTTTGGCATACCCAACTCTCACTTCCGTACATAAGCGTCGGCACTAACACCCCCGCATGCACAGCCAGTCGCGCTTTCTCTGACACCTTCTGGCTGTTCACAAAGACATGCAGCGCTCCATTTAACATATTCCCTGCATTCACTCTTCTATCAATATCACCCTCATGCCTTCCATCCCTCGTGAACCTAGTCCCCAGATACACAAATTCTTTTACTTGTTCTACCTTTTCACCTGCAATTAAAACATCACATTCTGTCATATCCTCACCTCTTTCAAAAACCATGGTTTTTGGCTTACTTACGTTCACTTTCATACCTCTTGCTTCTAACGACGCATTCATTAATGTTACCATTACCTGCAACTCGTCAGCTGACGACACCAGTATGACTTCGTCATCAGCGTAGAGAAGGCATTTAACAAGCAACCCATCCATTCTCAGTCCATAATCACTGTCTTTCAGATCTGTCAAACATTCATCCATGAATAGGTTGAACAGGGGGCCTAGCCAAGAGCAACACGTCACGATGATTTCTACAATAGAAATCGTTCAAATGTATGGGGATGACATTAGCCCCAGTGACAGCTTATGTCATCCCCATACATTTGAAAGATTTCTATTGCAGAAATCATCGTAGCGTGTTGCTCTTGACTAACCCCCCAGCCATGGAGACGCTACACAACCCTGTCTAACCCCTTTATGGATGTCAAACCAGTCAGTGTACGCCCCGTTTATTCTGACGCAAGCACTATCATTACAAGACAAATATACTTTTTTAATACAAAGGATTGCAAACCGGAGGTATTGATTTTAATTAGAACTTGACGCGTTTCTGGGACAAAAAGTTTTGGATAGACCGATAAACCACGAAGTGATTTTATACGGGTAACGTACGGCGTTCTAAAAACTGAGACATATTTTTTGCATGGAAAAATGCAAATTGGTTTAATATCATTTTAACTTGTGGTAATAGCTTCAAAAACTAGTATTTCGGTTATCATAAAAATACCTTCTGAACTGGCCAACTGAATCAACGCATGAATGAATGACTTTTATTGCGTGCGCTTGTTCTGTCCTACCACATGCGTCATGTATTAAATTACATTCTAAAAGAACAACTAAAACCATTTTGGTTAATAAGCAACTAATAAATCGAACAAGTATAACAAGTTTAGTTAGATATTTTCTCTTTCTCATGTTGTATACAGGGTGACAGGGAAAATAGACCTATTCCTTGAAAAGCGTAATTTTGCAACAAAAAGGGCCCATCATTTATGGGTTCAAAATTAATAGTTAACGAGGTATTGGTGTTTTAATATTTTTACTAAAATTTCCGACTAGTCTTCGAAAACCAATTGCTTTAAAAAAACTAATGAAGTCTAGGCACTTAACTGATACTTTTTAGAAAAATAATTAGACTGCGAATGTTTTAAAAAATTGTCAAGCATAAAATCTTAATAGGTTTAGAAATAAACGTTATTACATGGCGACATTCAGGAAATTTCTAAATTTCTACCTGAAAACTAAATAATAAAATTTATTTGAATTTTTTTTTATAAAAGCAAGCGTAAAAAATATCAGAAAAACTACCTGGGTTTATGGCCTTCCTAAAAAGGTATGCTTGTTATCAGTTTCTTGAATGGTTTGCTAGAAAATCAATACGGTAGAGGTTTTTACGGGATCGGCAACGCGCGAAAGTTAGGTTTGGGGTTGTAACCTAACCCAAACGGACCTCACGCCGCGGCGTTAGTTGTATAATTTACTGTGAAAATCAATAGAATATACATACTGTAAGATCGATTTGCACTCAAAATTTCCAATAAAATCAATAGTAATAATCGTTAATATTGTTCGTATAAATTGCCAGGGCTACTTCTTTCGATGTAGATGTCAGTAGTCACTACCTACAGTACGTCATCGCTTCAGTTCAACCTTAAAAAAATGCTCTACGCTGCTGTTGACAAATTTGACAACCAACTGCCAAATAAGTCATGGGAGACTCGGCGGCTGGTAGGTAATTGTTTGCGCGCTAGTACATGGAGTGACAGAGGCCTGACTAGACCAAGTAGTTTTTTTTAGCCAAAGTGAACATTTGACCACAATCTCACCTGTTTTTGAGTGCTGATGTGGTTTATGGTTATTCATATACCAGGCAAACGCCTAACAATTCACTATTTTTTGTAAAGTAACAATGTAAAAATGTGTCACAAATACCTGCGCAGAAAGCTTATTTCTTTACTGTTCGCATTATGAAAGAATAAACCAAGAGCAGATTTTTTATATTCATTCATTTTAAGAAACATAACAATATATTCAAAAAATGCGACAAAAACCATAATAGTTTTTTGAGACACATTAAAAACAGCCGTAGAAAAAATTATATATTATAATAATAATAATAATAATAAAAGCATTTATTTTCTCCACAATCTTAAAAGTACTATTAGAGCTGTGGACATAATTTGATTAGAGACAACAATAAAGATTGTAAGAGACTGGTGCCTGAACTAGGCAGAAGCCTGTATCTCAGCCTGTATGTTCAGCTATTGTTAAATGATCATACCCTGTAATATATAAAACCTACTTGTATACTGGAAGTGTGGTGCAGGGAACGGTACCCGTCTGCCAAAACCTTCCAGTAGAGTTGAGATACGAGGTGCAAGAAGCCATGCACGTCTGCTGAAACCTACCTGTACACTAAGTTTGAGTAGCAGGGAGCGCTATCCGTCTGCCAAAAGCTACCTGTAGAGTAGGAAGCTACCTAAGAGCGGTGCTGATCCTCCATAAAATACCAGTAGACTAGGTATGAGGTGCAGGGTTCGTTACTGGTCTACCAAAACCTACCTGTAGACTGGGTTTGATTTGCAATTTGGAACGGTCTTGATTGGTATCCGCTGAAAGCTACCTGTTGTCTGGTTATGAAGTGCAAGGAGTGGTGCCGGTTTGCCAAAACCTACCTATGACTAGGTATGCAGTGCAGGGAGCGGTGCCGGTTTGCCACTGGCAGCAGGCGAACTGGTGCGCCGGCACGTCGTCCAGCTTGATCGCGCGCCTGCTCGCCTGCCATATGCGGCGTAGTGCCGCGGGCTTGCACCTACCTGTAGACTAGGTATGCGGTGCAGGGAGCGGTGCCGATCTGCCACTAGCAGCAGGTGAATTGGTGCGCCGGCACGTGGTCCAGCTAGATCGCGCGCCAGCTTGCCTGCCATGTGCACCCGAGTGCCGCTGGCTTGCAACTACCTGTAAACTAGGTATGCGATGCACTAAGCGGTGCCGGTCTGCTACTGGCAGCAGGCGAACTTGGGCGCCGGCACGTGGTCCAGCTTGATCGCGCGCCAGCTCTCCTGCCATATGCGTCCGAGTGCCGCGGCGGGCTTGCACCTACCTGTAAACTAGGTATGCGATGCAGGAAGCGGTGCCGGTCTGCCACTGGCAGCAGGCGAACTTGTGCGCCGGCACGTGATCCAGCTTGATCGCGGGCCGGCTCGCCTGCCATATGCAGTCTCGTGCCGCGGGCTTGCACCTACCTGTAGACTAGGTATGCGGTGCAGGGAGCGGTGCTGGTCTGCCACTGGCAGCAGGCGAACTTGTGCGCCGGCACATGGTCCAGCTTGATCGCGCGCCGGCTTGCCTGCCATATGCGCCCGAGTGCCGCGGGCTTGCACGTTTTCTTTTGCATTGCTGTAACAAATAATGTTTAGGTTATTTATAATTTACATTTAATGACTATGGTGGATAACCTCAACCTTTTTTTATGTTTCAAACTTTAATTAATTAAATAGATAATTATGAGAATCTTCTCTCCCCCTGAACTTTGTTGTATCTGTCAATTTTCATGTAAATATGGATGCTGAAAAGATATTAGTAGATTTATTGTCAAATTGGTAGGTAGGTAGGTATTATTTTACAAATTACTTTAAAGTAATAAACGAAGGCACCGACGAGTATCGATCGTCTTATGTTATGGAATTTAGTAAAGTTTTGGAGAATCTCTTTATTTAAATGAAAGACATGATTTTTACTCCTATCTCTGTTGCTGATGTCGTCCCTTGGAATGGTGGCGTATAGTTATGTTAAGGAACTCTGACTAGAATGACAGAACTTGTTTAACACACGAGTTCGCGAAATAAAGTGGCCACTTGAAGAAAAAGTGGAAGCAATTGCATGCATCCTTAGTAAACGTTTGAGATTATTCCGATCAATTTTTGCCATAGCAATAAACGTTTGCAGTCGGTAACGCGAGCGTCCATCCCAATCAATGGAGGCATTCAGTCAATTAAAGAAGAATACGTTACTATCGTCGGTTGACGATACCATCGCACGGCCAGACACAAAGCCCTCCAGTGTGCTATAAATCACAACGTGTGATAAGCGAATGAAAGTAAGATTCTATTGGTTCAGTCTCAGCATTATTGACTTTGAAATCAAGTGGTCAAGCAGATAGCAAAATTATAAGGAATAGCCATTAGCGCGGCGGACTCCGGCGAGGAGGCGGAGTGGATTTATATGTCACACGTTAAATCGATATCAAATTAGTCATGTTTTATCTCTCGCTTGCGAAGCTTCACTAACCAACTTCAAAGTGCATTTAGCACGATGACAGTGAGAATCCCATTATTCTCCATTGAAAATACACGGCTAATTTTCCGTGATGAGGAATAGCTTACAGAGAGTGGTGCTTATTAAACAAATTTGTGAAAGAACTACAGATGTGATTACTCGTAGCTATCAGAAACAAGACAGTAGTTTTGATTTATTTCAATTTAAGGAACAGATTGATTCATTCAAATGTTTTGAGATAATTTGGCATCTGGATAGAAGATGATAGAGAAGTTTTTACGTGATGTTTTTTTGAACCTAACAATTGTGATATAGAGGCCGTTCTTGTCTTTTTCTCAAGCTTTTGTCGATTGTTAATTCAGCCCCGTACTCAAGCAGCTTTCTTAGTAACGGTCTGTACTTCAGCGCACATTTAGCAACCTCAGTTCATCCAAATACATATTTTAGATTTATACTTAAGTATAGAATTAGTCTGTATAAAAATGGTTGTAAAAAAATTATATGAAACGGGCCTCTTTGTAGAGAATTAATATTCTTAACTTTGAATTCAGAAACCAGCCGACAGCGCCACAAGCATGTTTACTGTTGATGTTACAACACCATACAGAGGGTTGTTACTGTCTGCCGGTCTCATAGCCAGACAGTTCAAGTGGCGGGTCATTGTTTGATCAGAGTTTAATTGCTGCCTGAGCGCTGCGACCGCGCTGCTGGACCGCGGCCACCTGCGTTGATTAGCGCATAGCATTAATTACTACGATACACTCAATAACGTAACAATAACTCGAGTCTGCTGTAATATTTACAATACACACTTCTGTATCCTTCACTGTCAATGAATCGCAACTAGAAACAATATACCTACAGGCCTGAATAAATGCAACACAGACGCTATAGATGGGCTAAACAATTTTGACTTGTGTTCCAAACTAACCTTTTGCATGTACCAATGCAGGGGTGAGCTATACTTGAGGACAGAAATTCCTATGACTAGGTCTTAACGTAAATGAGAGATGAACATTGGTTTATGAGTTCTAACTCATCGGAGACACCTTACTCAAGGTGGGTATCTAACTCTTCGTAGAAGACAGCTGAAAATGCCTTCTTGAAGTGTACGGCAATTAGGTGAACAAACGCCCTATAAGTCTAGAATATACGTTCGATTGGTGGTGGTCTCGGTTTGTTTTTCAGTTCACGAATAGGGAATTAATACCATCAAGCTTGGCTTCAAGGTAGGATAATCTTTTTCCCAGGAGTTCTCGAGTACCTTATACGTGTACATTATGACCACGTCTTACTTGTTTGCTTATTACAAAATAATGTTTTATCGTTTTCGGAGGCAATTCATCGTCCTTTATGTGCTAGGACTCTTCACAGACATGAAGATAAGAAAATAACTTGACTGGGCTATTTAGCCAATCCAATTCAATCTGAGAGGGAATGCGGACGCTCAAGATAGAATCTTGATCCAGCGCATCCCACATCTACTCGAGCCAGTTGCTTTTATCTGATTATCGTAGGTTTAATGCCCAACCTCTCCTATCCTTTGTCACAACATCTTAACTCTCGTTGATGCACACACTTTGTTGGCAAAACTATTTTTGATGCAATACCAATAGATGTGGTTACATTTTGCCAGTTCATCTTCTGGCTTGGTCAATTTAATGATCGTCCACTGAACCTTTCAGGAATTCTTAATTTTTTTTCTTCTTGTGACACATGTTAGCTGTATTTGTTATAATAAGTTAAAAAGAATCAAGACAAATTACGCAGTGCACAGATGTAATAATATAAATAATAATAAACAATAAGGTGGGGTTGTACCTTGAACTTGATTTTCACAAGCGTACAGTCACACGGAATGATCTGAAATCTATATAATATACAATCACAGTTATTCATACTCGTGCTGTGTTCATTGACGTTCGAAATAAAAGGACGGAAAATGATCACAATTAGATAACATCAAGGTCGTCTAGGTATTGTGGGCAGATGTGGAGCGTTCTTCACATACAGTATGCCTATTTGAATAAAATATTCACAGTCCATTCATTGAAAATTCAGGCCTGTCACGTACTACCTAGCATAAGACGACCGTAACTTAGATTTTTTTCAAAAGAGCACGCTATGGCTGTCGCTAACCAATTGGGTTCTGCTTGAGAAAATAATTTTGGTAAAATGTTCAGTCATTCTTAGGTGCTCAGTTGTTTTTAAATAGCTATTTTGTTAATCGATGAAATGAAATATTAAGAAGAAACAGAGTTTTTTCATCCGAACGTAGTCCCCGGTTTTCCCCCTGGATATTGCTAGTAGAGCAATGTATTTTTTACATAAATGTATTTCTTACTATGGGCATGTCTTTATGTTTCCTTTTCTTCAAAATTCGCAAAAAATTGCAATTTTTTGCGATTTTTGAAGGGGCCAAAGTCGACATATCAGACACGAAGAAACAACAATACAATTTACAGCATCTGAGTGCATCGACTGACGAGGTGGCAATTTAAGCCACTGACATAAGACCCTTTTTGAAATGGTTTCGTAAACCTTTTATGTTACAAGTGTCCTCAAGCAGTGTTAACAACTAAGCTTCATTCCTCAGGCACATTTGCCACCATGATATAAAATAAAAAACAGCACGCAGTTACTTACGAGTAATTATTTATTACACTCTATAGGTAGTTAACAAAGTTCGATCGATCGGTTACTGAACATACATTTTTTGTAATAATATGAATTAAGAGTAGTGTTCGATTCAAGCATCTATTTAGGTTGCATTGAATAGCTGTCAATTGATTTTAATAGAAAGTCATAAATTATGTCGTAGACTGGCGTGTCCTCTCAATTTCGCGCGTAACCTTCAAAAATAAGAAATGTTATGATCTAGCTAGATCATACTTACACGCTTTCAATTTAAAAATAATCAACATCAGTGCGTCACTCAGCGACGATTCAGACATTTTAATTTTTCTGTTTCTCGTTATTGTGTTGGCTAATGGCTTTGAACATTTAACTATAGCTTAGACGTAACCTTTGTAATAGGTACGTGAAATATTCGAAAAAAAAAATCTAGCAGAAACCAGAAAGTTCGGCTTTTCTGAAAGTTTTAGGCTTTAGCTTTTATTGTTCACATGTCCATTCCAAACAGAGAGTGTATCAAACCAAAAAAATGTATTTTAAAAAATATGAACAATGTATTATTGAAGGATTTTTTTAATTTCTAGTTGATTTGATTAGGCGATTCATTTCGTTCATTCTGTAAACTTATCTTATTACGACTTTTGTTAGAATAAAGAAAGACATTTTAGAGTTTGCTCAAGATTATTATAATCATAAAAGCTCTCATGAAGTAAATATTAATCATCTGCTGAATCAATTTTACACATTTTTGCACTTTTTTAAAATAGCCAGTTGTGCTGGCGGCTTGCTTTAATCAATGCTCTTACCTTGATAAGGTCGTCTGTCCAGTTGCGTTCGCCATAAAACTATCCATTCCAGGATTTTTAGCATCACAAAACTGGCACTGGGTAATATGAGTGAATTGTAGGCATCTAATCAATTTTCATCTTTATTGCGCTAGAAAAACCTTATTTGGTAACAAACACCAATGCTTTCATAACATGCGGACTTCTATTCATGGTTGGCCTGAGGGAAACCTGTTAAACAGAGGTAGTGTTAAAAAATTCCAAGGAGTGAGATGCTAGTGGTTTAAATATATTTCCTAGATGTTTACCTGGATGTAGTTGGCTAATACGAGAGCATAGCTTCAATATCTGATTTTGACAGTTGCCCGGTTCAGGAGAGGTTATTTATCCCAGTCAGATAATTGGCACTTTGGTAGTAATCTCAAACATATTAATGCCTATAAATTCTATTGTGTATAAATAAATGGTTAAGAGGGGCTCCTTAAAGCTACATTCAAATTGAAGCCAAGAGCGGTCTAGATCGCCGATTAGTTGGTTAATTTTCCATGTTTTGGAAAAAGTGGTTCTTACGCCTGTTTTTTACGACTAAGTTACCAAAGGGGGGCTCTGTAAGTTATTATGATTATGAATATACCAGAATTACCACGGGTCGCATTGCAATGCATTACAGTCAGAAGCATAAATATCTGCACGTTTCAAAGTCTTTAAAAATATCTGAGCAAAACGTTAGCCTAAACGAACTTGTATAGATATTTGTAACTAATATTTTGCTCAGATATTTTAAAAGCCTTAGAAACATATAGCTTCTGCATTGTATTGCATCTGGAACGTAATTTAAAACAAGGGTTTGCTTTCAGTGACTTTTTTATTTATTACTTTCTCGTTATTACATTTTTTCACACGGTGCAATTTATTATCATAATATTATAATTCTACACAGACAGCATTCGGAAGTGCTTCAAAATCGTCATCTGTCCGCAAATTCGATCACCTAACCTAACTCACAGATAAACCAGAGCGCTTAGGTCTGCGTTATTAGCTTTGGCTTATGCTGGCTAAGGTTTTTTCTACACTGGTCTCTTGGCGGTGGGTACATTTTTTCAGTTTTCATTAGCTGTTAATGTTTTTCTATTTGTTTCTGTAAATAATCCAAAGGTGTCCCGCTAGAGACATTTTGTTAATAATTGTATCTTAGACTTGTTTTAACTAAATCATTAGTCTATTTTAAGATAATCTGTTTTGCGCAGCGATTATAAGTTTTGATGCATTTGAGCACCGAGATAAATTTCCGCTCTATTATCACAACAAATACCTACTTACTGTTCGTTTTTTTTATTTGTGTAAGGTAAGAACTGAGTTCACTTAGCTCCTAGATTAGATGGGTGAAATCATATCTCTAAGGTAATACCCCTTAGGCAAGTAGCAACAGGTTGCACGCATGTACAGTTTAGCCACACAAGAGTGGTGGCCAATCTCTATAGTAGTCAGTGACACGCAATGATTTTCCATAAGCTGGATACTGGATATAGCACGTCATAACATTGAAAAGATTAAACATGGCACACGGGTGGCCGTGAGATCCTGTCATCTGTCGGTTTTTGACATGTATGAGTAAGTAGTTTTTTTTTTTCAAATGGGTTTGCGTTTGGCCTCAGTCTCGCCTGGTGGTAAGCGATGACGAGGCCGATGGTGGTACACGCTTACCCAGACAATGCCTATTCACTCTGGCCTTGAAGACGCCAAGGTTGTAAGTATCCGGAAACACAGACGCAGGGAGAGCGTTCCACTCCCTAGCGGTGCGTACCAGAAAATACGAAGCAAACCGTTGGGTACGGACTGTCGGAAAGTCAACCACATGGGGGTGGAAGCCCTCCCGGCGTCTAGTGGTCCGGTGGTAGAAAGTAGACGGTGGTATCAGGTTGTGTAGTTCCTGCGCACACTCTCCAAAATACACCTTATAGAAAACCGATAGACAGGCGACTTTACGCCGATGCTCCAAACTCTGAAGTTTGGTTCCAACGAGCGCATCGTCGCCTATGAGTCTTCTAGCCCTTCGGTCCACTGAGTTCATTGCATCCAACTGGTACTTGGCAGAGCCATCCCACAGGTGGCAGCAGTACTCCATACACGACCGAACTTGTGCTTGATACAAGTGGAGCAGCTGTTCCGGTGTGAAGTAACGCCGAACCTTAAAGAGTATACCAAGTTTTTTGGCAGCGGTTTTTGCTTTCGACTCAATAGAGCTACCAAAGTAAATACATTGTAACTTAGGAAAAAATGTGCTTAGAATGATATCAAGCACGCTTTTTGTTGTCCCGTTGACAGTGCGCGGATGCCACCTTATTAGTAAATATGCTTTATTCAAAACAAAAATCTGTCGTAAACATTGGGGTATTAAAAGAGAAAGTTGAGAAATTTATAGCTTTTTTTACAGTTATTGTGATAAATTATGCATAATCTGATTCGATAAGTGTCAAACTGTCAACAAAAACATATGTCTGACGTTTTAGTTTTCTTTTTCTGCAACTATACTAAGCTTTTATTATAGATTTAACTACTTGAAGTTGACACAATCAGGTTTTTACGTAAATTGAGGTGGTGAGATTGAACATTTTACAAAAGATAAACGATTTTAATTACAAATGTGTTTAATTATGCGTCAATACGAAAGGTTGAACTATGTTTTGCATGTATAAATTAAGCGCTTAAAATGTTGGCTCATGTGCTCAATATGGTAGCCGGCTTTTAACACCCCAGACTATTTAGAGATTATCACCATAAGAAATATACATTCGTTTCATGAAATGCAATGTTATCTGTAATGCGTGTCCGCAAAGCAACAATGTTATTTTTGTAATGAAATCCGTTGGGTCGCAACAATTACTGCCTTGATGTTGATGCAGTCCCCGAGGTCGGGATGTCACCGAGTGACGGGGCTAACGACTCTGTGATATAAACTGCCAAGTCTTATTGCAATAGAGACAATCTAATCTTGGCTTGTGGAGTGATAAATATTATTGATATTTCCTTAATTAGGCTGAAGATCTTTTTTAAACTGAATAAAAATCTCTGCATGCAATTTGTTTATTGGCTGTACCTATTAAACTATGTAAAACAATTTGTAATCCAAAATACCAGCATTACGTTACATATTTAGGTAAGTCTTAGTGCAGGATACAATTATCCTCCCAGGATATAGGTATCCTCATTACTGTAAGTTAATAGTACTATTTGCTCGTCAGTGTACTATAGCTACTCAATTTACTAAAATCGAAATTAAAAAACGATTTGCAAAATTGCAAGTTCTCGACGCGATGTAAGCTGATTCCCCGACATTCCGATACTCGAATTCGTGTTGGCTTGTCCACGAGGCCTGCCCGAAATGGTTGAAATGTTATATGAGCCTAGTTGAATAATAAGGCCTACGCATCATTGAATTATCAAAACATGATGCATTGGAAGTATAATTTCACAAACAATATTTTGTTTTCAAACAGATCATGATCACACAATTCAGCATTTGTTGGCCCGAACTAAAAATAAAAAAAAATGATTTTTTAATTCATTTTGCAAAGGCACTTATAGGGACAAAATGCTATGCAAATAAAGTAGGAAATTCACTAACGATTTTAAGCCTTTTTGAGGACACAAACAGAGCCTTTTTTGCCTTTGAGTCTAGCTTCGAATGACTTTGTAACTTTTTTCACAGGATAATCCTAATATTGTGTTGTGAGTGATGCACAATTACAGTGTACCTACACTCTCATAGCCTTAGGGTCGTGATATCTGCAACAAATTACACCAAGATCATCTGACTCCAACCAATCTAAGCAGAGCTTGTGTACTATACACTACACAACATACATGTTCCGGGCCAGTGCCAGAGCAAAACATTTTGATGATTTTTTCTGCGATAAATATCTTGATAATATTGATAATCGTTCGAAAAATATATTTTATTTATATATCGTGGTCCAAACATACACGTAAGTATTCTTTTTTGTTTGGCCACACTCAAGAATAAACAAAAATACCCCATGTATTACCCGATTATTTGTAGTTTTAGTTTGCACTTTAGGCATTTTTAGTGAATATTTAAGTATGATGCCGTTAAAATAACTGATTAAGATTTACATGATAGATAGTTGAAAAAGTAGTAAAGTTTGTAAACACAATTTGGATGAAATTTTTTTTGTTACTTTATTTTTTAAATGGCTTTCAAAACTAGAGTACCTATCTCTATTGTTTTTCTAGTTTTGACAAGCACTACGAATCTAAAGCTTCCGAATCAACTAAACCTAGCTTTCATCTTTGTACACACCTGAGTGTTAGCGATCTTAAAAAATATGTCGTGTATGTTTGGACCACCCTGTAGAATACACGTTCCCGAATCATTGCTATTAGAACTACTTACAATGAGATATCTTACCTTTAAGTTCCAATGTTGAACTGCGCTGTGATACCAGTGCAATTTTTCATTTTATTTGTAAGGATGCACAATTACACAGCATAGGTACATATAATAAAGTTATGGATTTTGCGTTTATAGATATTTAAATTTGAAATTATGACTTTTTATTTTGTGCCTTTATATCGTTTTAGATTTTAACATTATGGATATTAAATGTGTACCTTTAAGGTTTTAAAATCTAGGATTTGAATGGTATATTTTTTAATGATTTTAGGCTTTTTCCATAAAGGTATTTTTAGTTATTGATTTTATTAGTATAGACCCTTAAAAGATGTATATATGTACCTACATCTAATTAGTTTTCTCAATTAATAGGATACAGAAACGCTGTTTTTTCATACAAACGAAGTTCCTCCCTGGATGTTAAAATAGTAGAGGAATATATTTTTTTTACTACCACTATTGCCATGTCGTTTTCCTTTTTATTATAATTAAATTATTAAAAGAGATATATGAACCTTCAAAGTTCATTTAGTATATTTTGCAGTAAATTTGACGATTTGAAAGTCTGATACAGTCTATTTGAATAAAGTTATTTGAGATTGAGTCAAAAATCCGAACAAATGGGTAGATGTTCCGCTGTGTTCAAACATCCAGAAAACTCATTTGACTACTAAAAAAAATAAACTAACTAAAAACTAACAAAAATATGAAAATAAAAGATAGAAACACGGTTATATACAGTTATTCTGTAATTTCTATTGAAAAAAGTAAAGTTGACCGATTTAGGTCAACTTTTCGGAAAGGTATCGAGGGACAACGAAACGTCGATTTTGTGTACTTACTTTTGATAGTAATTTCAGTCCAAGATGCAGATGTCTCTATCGCACTTTACGGGGGGTTGAGGTTTGCAAAAGACAGCAATAGATTTTACAAATACTATTCACTCTTGCCCGTGCTGTCTGTGTCCCCCTTAAGTTATTTTGGTCAATTAGTCCTACACTTCATTCATTATAACATTAGAAATAAGAAGGAGGGGCTAAAATGAATGACAATTTGCATTTGACGTTGCCATGACGATGACATACCTGAGTATAACCTGGCAAAAATTTAAAACCCCTTTCGCCACAACGTATGAAGGGATTATGTAACATTTTAGATTTGGTAGAGTTATAGTGACAATAAAAATGTGTTCAGATAAAAACGAAAACCCTTGCTTATTTTAGGTTTTTACATCGACAACATAGTTTGATGCAAGACGAAGTAATTTATTTGAGCAAAAGCCTCAAAGATTCTGACGTTCCTTTACTTTAAATGAGAACAATTAAGTGTGACAGCTGCTATGTAAGTAGATTTTAATAAATTCGGCATAAATCTTAAAAGTAATAATGTTTGTTGTACTTTTACCACAAAGTGTGCCCTAAAAATAACCTTTTTTACTTTTGTCTAATGCTATTATGAATGGAGTACAGTAGTTCACTCAAATCCTGCGTTGCAAATAAGCCGGTTCCTGACGTAGTTAACTGATCAAACGCATAGGTGACGACATTGAAATAATAATTTTGTTCATATTATTTACTGATAAGCTTGATTACGTTTTACATTAGGTTGTTTGTTCTAATGCAAAACAACTCTTATTTATTATTGTAATAACTGTTGACGTATTATTGATCGTTTACGTATGAATATCGCACGATGATACTGATTTTGTAGATATGTAGCATACTTGTACATAATGAGATGGCTTAACTGCAACTGCAACATAATAGGTATATAAGCTAAATTTAAGTCCGATAAATGGATTTTATGCTACAACAATTAAAATAATACTCTGATATTTTAATGCAACCATCAAAAGGGCTCTACCTATTTTTTTATTTGTTTCACAAAATTGGATTTCGATTGGAAGTCGACCCAAAAAGCGGTGGCTCGACGTCGTCAAGGGTGACTTGCGTGCCAACAGACTCACCACTGAGGATGCACAAGACCGCGCGAAGTGGGCCAAGAAAATAAGAAAGGCGGACCCTCGGACCCTACACACCGGTGTGGGTTCACAACCGGGATAGACCGCACGGATGATGATGATGACAAAATGGGATTTTAAATTATTGCCTTCTGTGATACGTACAACCAAATGAGACATAGACATAGATAACTGAGATTCCTTCTGGTGGTGATTACAGACTCTTGTATTTTTGAAAATTACCAGTGAGACAAATATTAAAACAAATTATGACTCAAAATGTACTTAATTAAATAAAAAATTCACAATTCTCAAACAGTCATATAAAATCAGTTAGATAAAAATAATTTCAAATTACTTTGAATTGAGACAGTTTAGAAAATTAAATAATAATCGTATCGGTATGGACTGTTTCACAACCAGCTGCAGTACAATAGAATGGCGAATGCTGTTCAAGGTTTGTTTTGCACCCAGGTAAAGAAAGTTAACAATATTCTTTTGCCATTGTTTTGCAAAGCATTTTTTCTCTCTGAAAATCCAGTTTTGAACAGTATCGCAATCGAAAAAAATATAATTGCGCACCACACACAATGATATTACCACAACGGACACGACCAGCCAACGCGAACGAGGCTAGGGGCATAAGATATATAAATAAGACTTCTATTCTACTCCATTTTCTGTTCAAGACCATCTAAAACCATACTTACGAGTATATGAAACTCAAACGGCAAAGTGTCTCACTAGCTATAGTCCCAACTCTCCCCTATTGGGTCGTATATGTTAGACATTATAGAACAACGATACAATTTTATCGACAGACGACAGGTGTTGTTCAACCTTTTCCAGTTGTAAACTTTGTAATAAGTCTACCTTTTATTACAGTTCACGGATCCGCATATCCAAAAGTAGGTGTTAAAAAAGTACTCATTTTCACAATTCAATCATTGTTGTATTTTCAAAGTAATTGTAATTCTTCCCTTAAACATCACCACATTCTCCAGTGCAGTTAGAAGGTATTTGGTTTTATTGGAATTAAATAGGTTTTTTCACATAGTGACGTAACTGCATAACACGTTTTGAAAATTTTGATTGGAAATACGCGTTCATTTGTCGTATCACCTGTCGCATGTTTACGTAAGGAAATATGACGTGTTTAGTGCCTTATCAAGAGGCCCATGGTGCTTATCAGATGCACTTACAACTCATGGCGTTGTTATGTAAAATAGCGAATTTTATGACGCTTAGTAACTACATAAACTCAAAATAAGTACCTGTTATTTTACCTGTATTACATTGGTTGAGCATGTTATCAAACAGTTATTACAATTTAGCGCAAAATTTGCGACTGCTAAAGTTGAAAAAGAAAGAAAGAAATGCAAAATATTTAAGGACCAACTATTGTATCTGGGCCTAAATAATGTATCCCTATAGTCAGGGTTAGAATGCAACGCCGCTAGACTATCCGATATTTTATTGCTTCGGTTTTGCAAACAAGGTGCGGACGCATAGAAGTAGTATGAAGAAAAAGTAAAAAAAAATGCGTCTCAAAAAAAAATAGTTTTTTTATTTAGTACGTTTCAAAAGTTTTGATAAAACTGCAAGCGTTCCCCTTATAAACAATGTTCCTTCAGGAATCTGAATCTCTAATACATATTTTTTTAGCTAACAAAATCTGACGGACATACGTTTTTTTGTATGAAAATAAAATATAACTGAAATCATAAATTTTCACATAATGTATGAAGAATATAATCTTCCGAGATATATTATTGTTTCAGTGATCTTTATTTTAAACAGTTTTCGGAGGCCGCAGACTCAAAACAATGCTAATTAAACACAATACTTCAAGCCGCTTCTTAGAAAACAGACTTTCACAGAAGGACGAGCTACAATTTATGTTAATATTTTATTTGTTTACAAATTCAGTACGCCTACCACGAGTTGCCACTTTAAATTTACGTTACCGTTCGCGTAATTTTTTTTATTGGGATTTGACATTTTCATGTCATGTCATGTCAAATCCCAATACCAATTTTAACGCGAACGATAACACGAACGATAGAGATCTGTGTACGTCTACGACGTTTTTTTATCATGATCTTTAGTAACATCTTTGTATTACATTAATGAATGAAGAATTAAGTATAGTTTCAACTTTTGTAAACGAAAGCACAGTGGTCGTTTGTTTTTATTATTTACAGATTCGAGCATAAGGTTGGTGAGGGAAAGGCACCGAATAATGTTCTAATGAAGCTCAAAATCTAATCTGAAATGTACAGTCAGCTTCATAAAGATATGTGGAGACAAGGTTTAAATCAGGACTTTTAGGTGGTAATTTTATAAGATTTAATCTGTCGTTACTTGCAATATACTCGCTTACGACTCTTGAATTATGTATGGAACAGTTGTCTTGAACAAATGAGACGAGTTCGTCATCAGTTCGGGCAGTAGGGAAAAACACCTCTTCAGTTATTTCCTTGTACCCTTGACCATTGAATCGGCCTCCTATGTCTACTAATTCACCAGGACCCGCTGCTGATATCCAGCCCCAATACGGCCACTTCAAAACATTTTGTTCTTCGTATCTCGTATTGGTAACTCGCCATAATGAGAGACGCCCGTGTGCGGAGGAACAAAATACTTTCTCGTCCAGGAATGCAACTCGGTCAAAGTTGTGGTTGAGGTACTGAAGAGCAAATTGCAGTCTTAGTTGTTTGTGTCTCTGCGTCAGATGAGGTTTCTTCGCAAGCACCCGATGTTTGAGGCCCCTTACGTACCGGCTGGTGCAGGTACTTTCCGGACATGACTGTTTTCGAAAGTACCTGCATGACATCGCCCGGAGGGAGGCCACCCCGAGATGCCACCAGTGCGACGCCGAGGAGGACACTGCCCAGCACACCCATGAGGTGTGCACTGCGTGGGCGGTGCAGCGTCGCACATTAGTGGAAGTGGTTGGCACTGACCTCTCGCTCCCGGCCCTGATACGGGCCATGTTGGCGAGCGAGAGAGGGTGGGAGGCGATGGTCTCCTTCTGCGAAGAGGTGATGTCGCAGAAGGAGACAGCGGAGAGGGCCCGGGAGGAAGATCCTCAGGCGGGCCCTCTCCGACGCAGACGGCGGGGAGTGAGGAGACGGCGGTTTGCACGCCTTCTAACTGCTCCCTAAAAGCAGCACCGGGGTGAAAGTCGGGGGGCTTTCACCCCATTGCACGGTGCTACTGTCTGGGGGTGTCCCCGTATACCGCGATGCCCCTGTTGCGTGAGGAGGCCCGGCGTAAAGGCTGGGCCACCCGCCAGGGACGGCACGGTAATCTGAACCAGGCACCATGTCGTCCCGTCAAGGCGATGAGGTATACCGGGGGTCTTTTTTAGTGGGTATGCCGTCACCTTCTGTGACGGAGCGTCCCACTCTCCCCCGCTGCCCCACCCAGGTAGCGGGATAGTGCGTAACGCATTTTTTCCCCTGCAAAAAAAAAAGGCACCCGATGTTTAAGGCCAGCCTCGTGAAGTCGGCGTCTTATAGTACCCTGAGACACTTCATTCAGGACGGCCAATTGTGAGGCCAATTGCTGCAGTATCTTGAGAAGCGCTGGTTTTACTTTGGTCGACCGAATGACACATGCTTCACTACGTCTCCTTCTTCACGCCATCTTTTAATGCATAACCTCACAGTATTTGTCTAAAAATTATTTACGATGAAAATTATATTTTATTTATAACCAGATAATAATAATATGCATTAAACTTAATACCTAAGTACTTACACTAATGCCAAGTTCATCTGATATATCAGTATTACTTACACCTTCCTTGTGTAAATTTATGATGGAGTGCTTGGTTTGTTCGTTAATACGGTATGGAGCCATTATCTTATGAGAAAATAATTGCAAATGATATTTAAAGGAAATAGGAATCTACATTTATGATAATTTAATGCTGTTTTATTTCAAACAAACGTCTAAATCTTTGAATCATGAATTACAGTATTTATTTAGTCGTAATTTCATTACATAGGTATGTAGGTACGTTTATAAGTCCAAGGAGGTAATTATATTTAGATGCATTTTCCTTCCGTAATAAAATTAAATATTATAATTTATACGTCAATGATATTAATATTTATATAAGTCAATCAAAAGTGTGTTGGTACGAAAGACGGATAATGCCATGAAGCATTCTCTATTATTTTATCTTTGGGCTAATCTATCTAAAAATAATAACTCCACTGAGAAACTATAAACGGTTTACGTACCTACCTACGCAATTAATTTCATTAATAATGTATTCTTTTATCAGCTTCGCCGTGTTAAAAAAATGTTACACGCAATTTATTTCACTATTTGTTTTAAAATAAATAGTTCCAAACAAAAGACACGTCAACGTCATGCAAGAAATGAAAGGGATGGGTAGAAAAGCTATGCAATAGATAATACCAAATGCTCTTAGGAAAGAACCGTAATAGCGTTTACTTTTACTTACTACCAAGATATTTTTGATAACTGTAAGTGCTTAGATACCATGGAACAGGTTCGCGAATATATAATTGGTCATATTAACACATTACATAATATAGGAATTGTGTTGTTTAGATAATATTGACTACTCTGGACGGTTACAACAATAACATAATCTTACAGCGTATATAAAATTGAATTTGTGTCCCTTAGATCTTTTTGATTTGTCTCCACACTACGATCTTTATGAAGCGGACTGTACATCACAGGCGAATGTTAATCATGTCAGTTGATGTCAGAGAGGCAGTACTGTAATGTTATGCTTAAAATCTGAAACGTTAAGGTGCCTCACCTGGAGCATTTTCCTGTAATATAATGTTACAGAGTAGAGCACTGCATCAGTGAGAGAGGAGAACCAAGCATTGCAGTGCGCAAACTATAATGTTACAAATTTGACCATTACATCAGTGAGAGAGGAGAACCAAGCATTGCAGTGCGCAAACTATAATGTTACAAATTTGAGCATTACATCAGTGATGGAGGAGAACCGCGCATTACAGTGCGCAAACTGTAATGTTACAAATACGATCATTACGTTGCGCAACTTGATGATACAATGTGTAATATTTTGATACAACTTCCCTGAAGTTTTGTAAGGCAGTATTGTAATTTAATGCTCAAAATCGAATCTGAAATGTTCATTTCAGGCAAATGTTCGTCATGTCAGGGATGTAGTTCTATAATATAATGCTTAAAATCGAATCTGAAACGTTACTTTACAAGAAAATGCTCCAGGTGAGGGACTACCTTTAGATTACAGGCGAATGCTTCAAGTGAGGGAGCACCTTTAGGTTAATAATCCTGAACTGATAAAACGTGTTGGTTTTAACCCTTGGTTCGCCAAATGTACATTCGTCTGAACACTATTTCATTAATGTCGTATGTCATGGCGCGCCTTAGGTGAAGCAGCTTAGGCTTTTGCACTCACACCCTCAGTCCACGTAGGTACATTTTTTATTTTTTAGCAGCAGGGAAGATTAATGTCAATCCAAGATTTTGCGTAGTGTTCGTCTTTAGCCTTAAAGTTGTAACAAATGACACTGTTTTAAAGTAAAAAAATACAATGAAGGGCTCTATGACATCCTGAAAATAATGGCGTATGCTAGGACCTGAGTCAATAGGGCTTGCCTACTCGTATGTTCGGTTTCAGCAGTTGTGAAAATCTAGATTTACTCACATAGATCAAACTTGGGGAGCTTCATCCTTACTAGACAGGGGAGGCGAAAAGTCAGCGTCAGGGTGCCAGTTGCAACTATGTCACTTGCTAAGGCACAGCTCCTATTTCATCGCGATGTTTTCGAACTACAACAATGCGTATTCGCGATGTTTTGAAGGCGAGTACATCCGATCGCGCATGTGCTGTGAGCGGAACCCCGGCGGCGACTGCCGAGCGACTATCCGAGTACTATTGACGCGTCGATACTGCGCGTATGAGCAGTACGGGACTACGGGCAGACTCCTCGCCCGTCTCGTACTCCCGCTCTCCCGATTAAAACTAATTCCCCCGTTAAGTGACAGTTCCGTGGCTCCCCGGACAATCACGGGAGCCCTATCTTAATATCGACGACAATCAATGACGTTTAATATGGACAAATGGCCCCTTAATTTGAAACGATTGGCCGCAACGGGTGTCGACGAATTTTGATTTTAATGATAGTTTTTATTAATTGGGTGTCAAGGCCAATATAAGTAGAAAAGAGCGCGTTTCGCTTGAACATGCAAGTGATTAGAGGTAGGAAATTTGACGTATGGGCTTTAGTTTATTACATATTGCATATCTTAACCAGTCAGTCGTATTTAAATAGGTATAAAAATAAATACATGTAATTACATTTTTCTATAGTCTATCTAATTTTCATCATAAAAAGCTGAATCTTATATCATGAAAATCGTAGTCCAGCTAATGACGTTGGTTAGGTAGGTACTATACAAAATATCTCGGCATGATCAACAACGTATAATAATTTAAGCAGAGTAGCCACAAAATATTACTCAGACAGTTTCATTCTGGCGAGTAGAATAGAGTGTTACTCGAACAGATGCTGAAAAGATTAAAACCTACAAATTATTTATAAAATCTTACAGCTCACTTTTTAGGTGTTAAGTCTAGTTGTTCTTTTTCACTTTCCAAGGTTCTTAATAGACCGATTTTAAGCTCACTTTCGTTTGGAATTAATTCCAAAAAAACCTAACAATACGAAAAAGGTTTTGGGACGGTGGCGTAAAATTAATGCTTCAAAAAACATTATTTAAGTACCACATGAAACAAGACTTGTTATAGCGAGTATCTAGCCTATCTAGATGTGCTAGTGCTAGTGCAGGTACCGCTGACTGGCTGTTAATGAAAAATGATACTACTCATCATTTTAAACCTTAATACAGAATTTGTTGCTGGGCTCAGTTTTGGGAATTACTATAACTGGATACTTTTATCGGATTGTAATAAAGACCCCAGAACCACTTATATTAATTATATTATTATTGCCCGAGGGTTTTCTCAGCTCGAAGTATTTTTTTTAGTATTGTTAAATTATTTTTCTAAAGCAAGAGAGGCAAAGGATTGATGCATTCGAAATGTGGTGCTGGAGGACGATGCTAAGAAATCCCTGGACCGCGAAACGCATAAATGTATCAATCGTTTCACAGATGGGAATAAAGCGTCTTTCAACAACATGCTACCATCATCGCGTACTCAGCCATTTAGGGCATATAATGAGGCGTGGGGACGAAAGCCTTGAGAAGCTGATTATTATGTTGAAACGGAAGGAAAGAGACATAGTGGCCGATCACCAACGAGATCTAGGTCGTAGCCTTCCGCCGCTATCTGAGTTGATTTGGTTTTTTATCGATGTTTTCCATCACCGGACAGTTAGTCCGAAATTAAACAATGAACACAAAGATTTTGGTTGTGACCAGATTTGAATTCAGGACCACACGATCCGCGATCCGAGTTGGAGTGCTTAACCACTAGGCCACGACGCTCTCTATATCGTAAGCCCGCACAGTTTAGGAAAGAGGGAATAAACAATAGAAGCTGAGAGATCACCTTTCACGTAGCGTCAGCAAAGCAGATTGACTCTTACAAAATACTCTATGGATTCTATTCACGGTTTTCTACATTTTAGAGTTTGTTTTGAATCTATGAAGTAGTGGGGGCTTAAATATCAGAAAATAATACAAACATTCTACTTACACTAACTAAGTTATTGAAACCACCCATGTGATGAATGCACAATAAATGTTTTACGAGGTACATGCGGCCACGATATAAATTCAAAAATAACCTTTATAACATCGGTATAAGGTAGCACCAACAGCTGTCCTGGTAAACCTAAACAGTACCTACCTAAAGTATTTTACGGTCGATTAATCTGCTGCAAATTAAAAACGCAGCAAGTTAATACATAACGTGAAATTTGTAATGCCTGCTATACACATTATAAATACTGCACTGCACTTGATTTAAACTGCATAACGTACCTGCGTCGAGTGCGTCCATGGGATCAAATACCACGTGCTCGCGCGTTACATTGTACTGAGTTGTATTAGTGTTGTAACTTGGGCACTACTTTGACATCTGCTAAATATCATGTGTTTTTGAGGATATAGGTAGTTAGGGTTGGTTCACATAAGGTGCGCGGCCGGCGACTGCACGGCTGGACACGCCGCACGGCAGCATGCGCCGACATGTGCGCTATTGTGTGCCAGCACGATTAGGGTGACCACCCTTAGATGTGTCATGTTTCCTTAAGCGGCATTCTACAAAACAACGTTTATTTTAACTGTTAACTAAAAAAATATGCTGCAGAAACCTAAGCCCTAAAGTTTGGGAATTGTATCCACATAAATTCAATTCAATTAAATTTCAATACATTTTTATTTCAGAAGTCCATAGTGTTAGTAACAATAATCTTAACTTATGTTAGTAAAGGAGTACAAAATATTAAAATCTATTTTTATTATTTAAATAACTGATGAATCACTAAACAATATAAAGAAATAAATAAATAAATATCCTGGACAAATCACTATAAGATCATCGGAACAAAAACTAAGCGGATCTTGTACTATAGGTGCCAGAGACTGATCATCAAATATTTCTAAATACATACTGAAATAGATTGCAACACCCAGACACTCAACAAACACGAATGTTCGTTACCTGAATTTTGTTATGGATAGGTATCGAACCCACGACTTCCGACGCTGAAGGCAGGATTGCTGTGATTGCGCCAACACGCCAGTCAGAATCTCAAAATCCCAGGCACAGAAATGTCCAATGTGTCACCATAATTATACGATAGAGTGGTAAAAAAAATTATTAGTAATTTTTATCTTATACAAATACAAATAAACTTTATTGTGAATCACAGGTCTAACAATAATGTTCAGATCATACATATTTAAGAGTCTCACTGTGTTCCGCCTCACAGGCGTACAATAGTAACAATTTTAATCCCAATGTCAAGAAAGAAGTCCATTAAAAATAATAATAATAATAAAGTAATTAGATAGGTATGTCAAGAAGTAAATAGAACACATTTAAATTGAGTTAATTCAAACAAATTGTCAACCAATCGGACTACAATCTGTATCGTAGCAAGCGCTGCCGTCGCACAAAAATTCAGAATTAGACTTTAGAATGAGAAGCTCATGTAGTTCCGTCTTAAATCATTAATATTGCGAATACAGTCTGGAAGTTTATTATAAATACGAGGAGCATTACAAAACATACTTAGGTTTAACAAAGCCGTTTTATTCGGCATTAAACAAATCTTATTTTTATGTTTATTCTTATTCTTGGCGGTTTTCTAATTCTACTTTATTTTTTATGATTTCACTACGTTTAAAAACAGAATCCTCTACTGTATTTCATGTTCCAACAAATTAGCGCTTCCTGTTATGCCCAAGTCCAGACAATACCAAAAAGTTGGTCACCCTAAATTAGCGTAAGGCACACATCGGTCCGTAGAGTCGGCTCGGCTGGCGTATTTAACGAGGATCGATACTACCGCGTAGGTGAGGAAGGAAGGCCGGACCCGCTGCCGCCGTGCGATTATATCCGACCACTCACGCCAGCTCTTACTACGAATTTGTTCCTCTGATAAACCGGCTGATTATTTTTGACATAAGGAAAATGATATATATCACATCACACTCAGTAAGTGTTGTGGAAACTATCTGCTTAATTGAAAATGAGACTTTAAGTTATCATTTATTTTTAGGTTTTTTAACAAATCATACACAAACGTTTGTGTTTTTAAAACAAAACACTAATTTCGATCCCAAATAAATAATTAATTTTCACTAAGATGGTTCCTACATCTCACATTGAGTTTGCCTCATTATTTTCCTTCCGGTTGAAGTTAATACCCGAAAAAAAGCGGTATGAGCGTTGGGTTGAAAATATAAAATTGCTAGTACCTATAATAATAATTTAATAATAAATAAATATGCGCCAGACAACACACCTCTTGTAATGGTCTCGAAGTAGGGATTAATATCCCTGTGTTACGAGGTACCACACAAGGAAATAAGCCAGGGGCGTCTCCCAGCACACCCAGACCCGAGTCAATTCAGAAAAGATCGTTTCCTGAATTGACCCGACCGGGAATCGAACCCGGGACACTACGGAAATCGGGGCGAGAAAACCTATAACCTGTGAGATAGTTTAAATTTTTAACAAAGATTGTATAATATTGTGCGTACGCAGGTGTCAACAGCAGAAGTAAGTGATAATTTAACGTGCCAAAGTTGATGATTTTACAAAATTAATAAGCTACTAAGAATGCAAATGAGACATTTCATTCACTGATGGACATATGCTGCTTGTAATATTTTTTAATTATTTGTCATTAAAACGAATTGGAAGTTTGTTCAATCATCATTTACTTTTGCTGTTGACTTTAGCTACGTACTTTTGTATCATGGAATTAATCTAGCGTCAGTTAAGTAGTTAGTGCAATGTGTGGTGAAGTATTTACATAGCATTGTTCTTTTTTAATTAAGATAGCTTGTAGGAAAACAGCTAAAAGAAAAGATAAAACGTCGAGCTAAAATAGATAAACCATTTTAACGTTGATTTTGTTTTCGTTGCTTAAACCTGGTAGTGTGAAGGCCATAGAACATTTTCACGGCGCGCGGCAACGGCACCGCTCCAACCCAACAATTATGAGAATAATGCCATTCAAATTCAATAATTGTGCGTACTATAATATTATAAATACTATTATGACTGGCCCTTGGCAATGGCAGCGATCCTGCTTTTAGCGCCGGAGGTTCGATCCCCACCCATGTAACAAACATTTGCGTGACGAACATTTGCGTTTGTTGTGTGTCTGGGTGTTTTTATCTATTTCAGTATGTATTTAGAAATATTTAAGTACGTTTATCAGTTTCTGACGCCCATAGTACAAGCTCTGCTTAGTTTGGAGTCAGATGATCTTGGTGTGAATTGTCCCAGATATTTATTTATTTATATTTTACAATGGCCATTTGAAAAAGCCGACGGCGGGCGGTCAGCGCTCTTGCCACGACCATACAACTCAACTTGCGCGCTGTAAGCGAGCGGTCGACGAGCTTACTGCGCGCCGACCGTGTGCTTACAGCACGCCGGTCGCCGGCCGGTGCCCGGACTGCTAGCGTGTACCTCGCTGACGGCGTGTAGTTAGCGCGCTGGCGGTTAGCTGTAGCCTAAATACAAGGTGGTGGCGGGTTCGAGCGGTGTCATTGCCGCGCCGTGAGAATGTGTTATGACCCTTAAAGTTATGTAGAAAAAAAACAAAGTTTTGAAATCAGGCATTGACAATCAAATCATAATTAAATTAATCATAATTTGACAGTATTTTAGGTCTTAGTTTGTCGCTGCTTTATTTTGTTTGCATAGCCAAGTACGAGTAAGAAGTAAAAGTAAGAATGGTACTGAAAGCAAAAAATTAATGAGCTACTAAAGAAGTTTATTATTCATAAATGTTGAATTTCTATATTTAAATTTGAAATACTCGAGAAGCGGAAGCCGGTCGTAATACACATTTAATCAATTATAGGTACTTGCGTAAGCTTTTATACCCGTAGTAGGGCCGCGCCAGCTGTTCACCCTCCTCACTTTTCAGGGTTGTGTCTAGCTTAATATGTTTTTAGTTTAAGTTTGCGTCAAAGAGGATTTTTTTAGGAATATTGATTGACACAATTATTATGGTAGTGTAGTTAAGGTTGTGTTTTTAATTATGTTAGGTACTGCATATCTCTATCCAGATGTAAGGTAAAGTGTATCAACCATTGACTGTCATAATAAAAAAAACACATGACGAAGCCACAAGTTATCGTTGAATTAAATGTCAGATGTGAACGTTCCTTTTCATTGTGGCCAGTTATTGGCTACAATTTTGCATGTACATGTTCAGAGAACCTAGTTAGGTACTTGGATAAGTTTGATAAGCGTATCTATAATACTATACCGCGTGATTATACGAAGACTTACAAAAATAATATGAAATACTCAGTAGGTGATGTAGTAGTAGTATTACAGTGAAAATGAAATTTATTTGATAATCCTTCATTTCGAGGATTTTCAAGCCGATTAAAAAAACATTTTTTACTTACGTAGTTACCTACTACATCACTTACTGGGTATGTGCAATGTGCAATTGATAATCACCCGGTATTATAATAACAGAAAACAAGCCACTGTCGCTTTGACTTGAATTTAATTTTGACCTACTTTGCCCTATAGGTGAATAGTGTCTACTTTTACTTAATTAGTGTCTCGGTGGCAACCCTAGGCTTCTTAGGTTACGAATCGCCTGCCGCGGGTACCTGAGTATAATCCACGTGGGCACTGACGTGTTCTGTTGTTAAGAACAGGCGATGACACAAATAACCGATTTCAACCTTTTGCTATTGACGTAAGTGCTATATTATTTTTGTGTTTATAATTTACTGATAAATTGCTGACAGTTCAAGCTATTCGTCTTTTTAAACTTGTGTAACGCAGATCTTATCTAATATTGTGAGCAAAAAAAAGAGCTACCCAACTTTTTTAGGCTATGTCTCTAAATTGGGGGACTAACTTTTCGCATAACGACGATTGTCCTAAAGTCGCTTGGCATAACTCATTTGGCATAACATCATAAAGCAAAATATTAACGTCTCGTAATATTTTCTTCGCATAAATTTCTAATAGCATAACAGTCCAAAGGCATATTATGACAAGGTATAAGTAGTATCAACCCTAATAACATTTGGCATAATATAGTTAAGCCTTATATATTTAAGCATAAATAAAGAATAGCACAATTTATTAAAATCCATAATTACGTTAAACATAACTTTTGTAGTCCTAATTCTAACTAACTTTTGTGTCTAATGTATGTAAAGAACACTTTAGCATAAATTTGACATAAGGAAACGCTGCAAAACCAAGCCAAGCAGTCTTGTCTGCCCTACCCCTAGAGTGTAATTCAAGCCCGTGAAGGCGCGTAGGGGCAAGGCGGCGGTGAGCGGAAACCGTCTGCGACGATAAACTCGCGTGGGACCACCGGAGACCCGCAGCGCCGGAGCCGTGACAGAAGCTATGCCTGCTGCATGTTGCATTTCTGCTTGTACGCTGAATGTTGCATTTCTGCTTGCACGCTGCATGTTGCATTTCTGCTTGCATATTGAATGCCTGGATGCCTGCTTGCATGCTGAATGCCTGGATGCATGCTGCATACCTGCTTGCATGCTGCATGCCTGATTGCATGCTGCGTGCCTGCTTGCATGCTGTGTGCTTGCTTGCATGCTGCGTGCCTGCTTGCATGCTGAATGCCTGCTTGCACGCTGTATGCCTGCTTACATGCATGTACGCATGTATTCAGAAAGTTACAAATCGTTGTGATTTTTATGGTTCACATGTATGATGATTTTTAAAAAGTATGCGTAAAGTTATTATTAATTTTTAGGATTATATTTTTAATACATAATTATGCGTTCAGTTATTATTCCTTTTAATTATTATGCTTGTGAACATTATGCATTATAACAATTCTGCCTTTAGAGTTAATGCGTTTTAATACTTATGCTTAACAATTTCAGCCTACTCATTAAAAGGATTTCTGAAATTATGCCACACAATATTATGGCTCGTGACGATTAGGAAAATCAGAATTATGGAACATAATATTATGACAATAAACACTATGCTTAGAATTAGTGAGCCCTCTAAATTATTTATTTATTTATTTTAGTTTAATTAAAACGGCGGTACACCAATAACAATAATTAAAGATACAGAAATAAAAATAAAAACATCAAATTAGACCTACATTAAATATATTGGATATTAAAGTAATAATAATGACCAAATCGCAAAAAACTTCGATTATTTTTAGCACTTTACAATCCTGGACTTTCCAATTTAACGATAGAAAACTAGAACAAAATTCAAACCTTGATGATCTCAAGCGCCGGGATTTCAGTATCTCAGTGGTTATAGTAGTTACTCGGATTGTGGAAGACGCGGACTCGATTCCCGCTCGATCTCATCGAGGTCCAAAATCAGACTTTTCTAGATTTCTATCTTTATCAGCAAAACCTAAAAATATCTATTTAATAATATATATTTTGACGACCGACTTGGTGTAATGGTTAAGAAGTTGGCTACTACACCAGAGGTCGCGGGTTCGATCCCCGCACAGTACAAACATTTGTGTGCATGAACATGTCTGTTTGTACTGGTCTGGGTGTCTCCTATGTATAATAAGTATGTATTTACAAAAGAAAATGTATTTAAGTATGTTTATCCGTTGTCTAGTATCCCATAACACAAGCTTTAATTAGCTTACTTTGGGGCTAGATGGCGCTGTGTGGAATAATGTCCAGGGATTATTTATTTATTTTATTTATCTAACAATGAGCTACATAGTAGTATATATATGATCCTGATAGTTACATTGAATTAGATTTGAATTTTAGAAGCACGATCACATTTGTTAACTCTTCATGTGCTATTGTCAATACCAAAGAGAAAAGTCAATACGGTATCTGACATTAAAAATCAGATAAGTTATACTTTTTAATTTTCTTTAAAATTGGAAACTGATTCAGCGTATCAAATTGGGTAATTAACAATTTTTTTTCTTTTTCTATGAAAGAGCTCTCAATAATAGAAACATTGGTAAAAAATATTCTTATGGCACTAAGGGTGCGTTTCCACTAGAGATTTGCGAGGATACGTTGCGAGGGAGAACCAATATAATCGCGAAGCAAGGTGAATGAAACAAATTTTTAACGCGGAGTAAAATCCGCCGTGTGCGTTGACTGCTCATAGTTCGTTCGTTCTATTTTTTTCACGGACACCCGCGCACTTTATTCTACCTAGTTTCACGTTCGATGACGTATTATCCGCGGCGTACATTTTTCTCCGTCAAAATAGGTCCCTTACAAACTGTATCGAACAACGCACACGACCGACTAAAAGTCCGCCAAAACACCGTAGCGTAGCGGATTAAAGTGCGCGGGCGTCTGCGAAAACAATAGATCGAACGAACTATGAGCAGTCAACGCACACGGCGGATTTTACTCCGCGTTAAAAACCGATTCGAAATAAAGGGATGGACCCAGTATTCTCTTTTAAAACGTCATCTCTTTTGTTTAAACTTCACGTAAATTACAGCACAACGTAATCTCAGAATGTTTATATACTCTCGGAAACACATGATCGCACAGTATGCGTTGAATCCGCGGTGAATCTGCGGGGGATTTTGTATTCGCGGAGCGTACTTTTTTCTTCGCGTACGTCGTCTGCGCAGGCCATAATTGTGTGGATATCGAATGGATATTTATTAAGAAATATTTTTAATTTTTTAAAAATGGGCTTTAACCCCCCACCCTAATTAGAAGGTCCATAAAATAAAATGCATATAACAAACTAAAAGCTTTCATAGTGCCCATTTTCAATGTATTTTTCCATAATATTTAAATATTATTAAGTAGAATCCGGTGATGTTTCCTCGACCCAAATGGTTGAATGAATATGTAATTGCGATTAAAAATTATAATTTGATAGTATTTAAAGAAGGTTTGTCATTACTCTTATGTTATCTTTGAAGTTAGAGGTTTTAAGAAATAAATAGTGAGTAGTGTCAAAATGCTCATTGTTTTATGATTGTCACCGTGACAACCTTTCATGATAGTGACATTGATATTCCTAAATAATGAAGGTTTTATATCAGGTATGTTAATGAGGGTTTTCTGAAATGGCCTGCGTGAGATGGTGGCACTTTAGCGTTAGGTTCAATCAACTGTCAAATACATACACTTTTCGTATTTTTATCATTTTTTGGTTCTTTTTTTTTATTAACATTACTATAGGAATATTGTTTTCTGAAAGGCTATTGTGTTGTGTAGTGCTTATGTGTGCGAATAAATCAGGAGGGCATAAGTTTCGTGCGGGAGATAAATTCAGATTCATATCTGAATTGTTTTCTTTTTTGTTTTGTTTCTCGGTTATCCCGAGATATAAAGTAAAAAGTAACTGACCCAAATACAAAAGGAAACATATTATAAAAAATACACAATTATCATTACGTTAAATATACAAAGATATACATAAACATCCTGTTTAAACCATCATGTTTATAAAGGATCCTCAATGCAGGGCCAACCAGGTCCCTGTCTCAGCATGTGCCGCTGCAGTTATAAAGCTGCAACAGCGCTGGTAATCTGACAGTTCCTTGATTGGTGTCGCCCGATATCGTGTGCATGAAGGTTGACAGTTATTAATACAGATACAAACAAGTGAGAAAAATTAATAACAATTAGCCGGAGCGAGCAAACATAAATGAGTTAACAATATAAAAAGGTACTAAAACAAAACCATAATTTTAAGCACTATTAAGCGCCTTAAGTTTTACAATTCGGACCGCAGCAACACGAGTGCGCCACAGATGTAGGAAAAGAGAAGAAAAAAAAGGTTTCAGAAGACGACTCGTGTGTCAAAACTAATACCTAGTATATTTTATATCGAGGGACTAAACGAAGCCATTACATACCAGAGGTGCGAGGGAGTCAATGAAACCGACGGTATATTAAGTTGGCGTTTAGTCTCGAGGTGCAAACTGTACTTTTCACTTTGAGTGCGAGAAAAATACTCAATTTAGTAAAAAACATTTGAAAACGAACAAATTTTCACTCGACCAAAGTTCTGAAATTTTCGCGGTCAGTTTCTTCTAGGCTCAGAACCAGTCACAGATTACCAATTTAAAACACATGGCGTAAACTTCATTGCGGACAAACCATGGAACTAAAACTCTCAACATTTTCGCAATGAAGATGGTCCACACTCCACCACAGATAATAGTATATTTACTAGCTGTTTGAGTTTGTCTATGTCACATGAAGGAAATTAAAAACAAAAGGTTCAGAGCTCGGCCCAAAAACCCGGAGGTCCCGGGTTCAATTCCCAGGTCGGGCAAAGTGTGTTTTTCGGATCATAGCCCGGGTTTGTGATCACCAACCCGCATTTGGCAAGCGTGGTGATTAAGCCGATACCCATCCATTGTAGCGATGACTTGATTTCAATGATGGAGGCCTTTGCCCAGCAGTGGGACAGTATATAAATAAATAAATAAATATCCCTGGACATTATTCCACACAGCGCCATCTAGCCCCAAAGTAAGCTAATTAAAGCTTGTGTTATGGGATACTAGACAACGGATAAACATACTTAAATACATTTTCTTTTGTAAATACATACTTATTATACATAGGAGACACCCAGACCAGTACAAACAGACATGTTCATGCACAAATGTTTGTACTGTGCGGGGATCGAACCCGCGACCTCTGGTGTAGTAGCCAACTTCTTAACCATTACACCAAGTCGGTCGTCAATATATATAGGCTAATTACTTACTTGTTACTACCTAGAGACTGAAGTGGTCACTTGAGTCTCGCTTCGTGGGCTATATTGACGTACTTTTAAAATATGAGAAGTAAACACTACATTTAGTGCTAGCAGTAAACCACGAAAATAGGGAAAAAGCTGCAAATCGTGTTAAAAGCATGAAAATCGGAACAATTGATCTTTAGGCCATACGAATTAATTTGACCCGTAGTACGAAAAAAAAGAAAAAAAGGAGAGGAGTTATGACGTCGTCTTTTTTTTTGTATTGGAATAATATTTTTTTGGGCTGAAACCTATCGTGTATGGAATGTGATGTAAAGGCTGACTGAGCCGATTCTTAAAATTAAAATAAATCGCATCATTACATTTCAGTCACTTGTTATAAATTAAAATATGAATTTTTTTCGCCACTAAAGCAGATCATTTTAATATTTTATTCCAGAATGCAAGAAGTCTAAATAATAAAAAAACATCTTTTGGAGGCTCTTCTACTCGAAAGACCATCCATTACGGTAGTGTGTATAACTGAAACATGGTTCAATCTAGGAAAGTTACAACTATTTATTAGTGATTATTGTTTGGCATCGTCTTATTGTCGAGAACTACACGAAGGCGGGGGCGTTCGTGTATTTGTAATAGGAGGCATACAATTTTATGAGAAAAAAGAAATCGAAGAAATGTCAATAGAATGTGTTTTTGAAGGATGTTCAATTGAAATACCTAAAACCAATTTAATTGTTATGAATATTTACTGACCGAACAGTAGTACATTCCATCCGAAACAATTTTCAATCACCTCCTTCACCAATCTACTAAAACACGTTACCACGTATGAAAAATCTAAGAACATAATCATAGGCGGTGATTTAGATGTTAACTTTTTAGAGCAAAGTAAGCCTAGAGAAATGTTATCGAATTAAATGTTGTCATTTGACTTTCGTCAATTAGTAAAGGAGCCTACTAGAGTGACTGCCACAACCGCTAAATGTCTTGATTTGGTTTTCATTAATTTTTCTAACAAAGATCAGCATATAACTGTTGAAGAACTTGGCTTTTCTGACCATCGAGGTATTGTTTTTTCTTTGCCTACACTAAAACAGGATATTAATCACCATTGTATCAAAAAAAGGATATTTTAATGAAAGGAATATACAAAGTTTTAAAGAAAAGTTGAAAAATATAAGTTGGAATACTATAATATCACCCGGAAATGATGAGGGATTTAATTATAATAGCTTTAGTCGATGTCTATGTCAATTACTTAATAAATGCATACCCGAAAGACTAATTAAATCAAACCAGTATCTAAAAAAACATATCTAACTAAAGGCATAATAACCTCTTGTCTTAATAACAGACTTCTAAAATTAATGGTATCACAAAGCAAGAATAAAATATTGAAAAATTATTATAAAAACTACACAAAATTATTAAAGAAAGTTTTCACTAAATCAAGAAAGAATTGTTATATTCAGAGATTTCGAAACTCAGATTGCAAACTTCAAATCATTTGGAAAATAGTACACGAAGAGACAAACAAAAAACCCCCAAAAGATAGTCGAAATATTAAATTAAATGGTAATAATTCATTGATCGTTGATCCTAAATTGGTAGCAAATTGTTTTAATGATTTTTTTATATCAATCGGAAACTTAAATAAAGTTAATAAATGTAACTACTCTGACGAACAGCTACAAAATACCTTTTTTCTAAGACCAGTTAAACTTCGTGAGGTACAATTATCATAAAAAATCTTAAAAATAAAAAGAGCTCCGGAGTAGATGAAATGCCTCCAAGTCTTATGAAAAAATGTATAAATGAATTAACCTTACCTTATTGTTTGCTTATAAACCAAGCTTTTTGACCAGGGAACTTTTCCAGACGCGTTAAAAGTCTCATTAATAAAACCCGTTCATAAAAAAGGAGACAAGACGGACCCAAATAATTATCGTCCAATCGCGCTATTACCTACTTCTTTAAAAATATTTGAAACTGCAATGGTGACCCGACTCTACTTATTCTATGAAATATTTAAAAAAAAAAATTGCAGTCAATAGGGGGTTTCGAAGGAACTCGTCTACGTCGTTGGCAGTATATAAATATGTTAAATATATATTAGAAATTATAGATCAAAAAAAAATACGCTGTTGGGTTGTTACTCGATATGAGTAAGGCCTATGATAGAGTTAGTTACGAAATTCTTTTGCAAAAACTCTACGCCTCTGGTAGAAGCGGATTAACTCATAACTGGTTCAAATCTTTTCTTGAAAATCGCTCACAACTAGTAGAAATTGAAAATGTCAACATGAAAACCCGTGAAATTCAGAAAATCAGATCCTCTGCGACTCTACTTAAGGGCTCTATACCGTAAGGTAGCGTTTTAGGGTGTTTTTTTGTTTTTGGTCTATATAAATAGCCTACCCAAAGAGATAGATGAACATTGCGTGCTTTTCGCGGATGACATCTCAGTAGTGTTATCTTGCACAGAAACCACTGAATTAAAAAATAAACTAATTTCCACTTTAAATAAAATAAAGATTGGCTAATACAACATAACTTGAAATTAAACATTGATAAAACAAAATTGATTCAATTCCACCCCTACCAAAAATCTCCATTGCAAATATCATTTTCATACAACGATTCAGAGTTGGATATTGTAAAATCTGCAACACTATTAGGTATTGACATGGACTCACATTTAAATTGGAAGGCTCACATTCAAAGGTTGAAGAGTAAGTTGTCGTCATTTCCTTAAGCACTTTCTAACTTAAAAAAGGTTACAAACTTCACAACTGCACTCTCTGCATACTATGCCTACTAACATTCCAGACTTACTTATGGAATTGTTTCATGGGGAAACTGTACTGAGGTAAACAGCGTCTTTGTTTTACAGAAAAAATGTGTTAGAATTCTTACCAACATTGATCAAATGGATTCATGCAGACCTTATTTCAAAAAACATGCCATACTGACTTTGACTTCTTTGTATATTTTGGAATGTAGTAATTTTGAACCAAAACATGCAGATTTGTATTCTCCTATAAGAAACGCTCACTTGAAGAGAAAAAATAGAGGAGCTAACCAACTGAAAGGCCAATCTACAACACTTAAACTGCATTCATTAAGGCCACATTCCATGGCTATCAAGATTTATAATACTCCTGAAGGAAATTAGAGAAATTCAAGATATCAAACCGTTTATTCTTAGTTTGAGGAAGCATCTCATTTCTGAATGCTACTACGACTTGAAAGAGTTCTTTGTTGATAGATGAGGTAAAACAACTTGATCTTTTGCAACTCGGTGATGTTCATTTTGTTGATTTTGTTTACTGTTTTATGTATTTTAGGGGGCATAAAATTGTACCCTCTAAATATTGCAATGCCCTAACAGGGCGTCACAAGCACTGTACTTAGTTTAAGATCTTTTTAATACTGTAACAAGCAATAAATGATTTGATTTGAATAATAATTGTCAAAACATACCACGTTTGGGCTCCTCCAGACATGATACCTACGGTTGAATATTTTTTTGTAAAATATATTACGTACCATTTAGGTACGTAATATCCTCATATCCAACTCTAATAATTAGACACCATTACAGATAATTGATAAGTTTTTTTGTTTTTAGAAATTAAATTTCAGTGAATTTTTGCATTTATCAGTGAGTCCCTAGGATAAGGTTGAATTCTTCTAGTTTATATCTTTGTGTATAAATAATATGGTGATATTAATATGATTAAAAACTCCTCTCGCATTATTAGTAGTAGTATAGTATTTATCATCCTCAGTGGCTAAAATTGAACTTTTGATATACGAGTAGGTTCCAACTAAACGTGATTTAATCACATTTTGTACTAATGAAAAATAATACTCAATATAAATATTTTCAAAAATTGCTTTAAGAGAAAATTAAATACCATTTAAGGCATATTTTACAAATAAATATTCGACCGTTATCATGTCTGGAGGAGCCTAAACTTGGTATGTTTTGCAAATGATTTTTATTTTATTTGAAACAAGTGATTGAAATGTAATGATGTGTTATATTTTAATAATTGGCACACACGATAGGTTTCAGACCTCAAAAAATAATTAACACACAAAAAAAGATGACATCATACCTCCTCTCCTGTATTTATTTTTGCCCGTGCTACGGGTCAAATCGATTGGTAAGGCCTAAAGATCAATCGATCCGATTTTCATGCCTTTAACACCATTTGCAAGTTTATTTGGCGTACCGCTAGCACTAATTTCTTGGTTTAAATATCTTAGTTCTGCTTAATACAAAAACAAACTACCACGATAAATTTTGAACAACCTCTAAAGCCGAACCGAATTTAAGGGATAAACATATATAAAAAAAAGTTACAGGCAACCAGACCAGCAGCACCAAATTATATAAGGGTTTAAAAGCTGTCACTTTGAATAAAGAAGACTTCAAAGTTGTTGGAATGATTGAAGATGCGAGGGTAGAGCACTTTGCTTAGTAATGACATACGATTCAGTGCCATTTCAAGTTTTTCATTCCTCGAAATGTGCTCTCGTCCCACGCTAACAACTTCCGCTGTGGCGACTGTGACCCGCGGAGGGGTTACAACCCCTGAAAACATGACACAGATAGGCTGTTCCAATTTGAATAACAACTAAGGAGAAAGTTCACTTTAACAAGTAGAGCTCGTCCAATCTGAAATGATGCGCCCTCCACTGCATTCACGCACACATAAAGTAAATAAAAGTAAATTATTAAGCCTATATACTGTCCCACTGCTGGCAAAGGCCTTTATCATTGAAATCAAGTCAGCACTACAAAGGATGGCTATTGGCTTCATATAAAAAAATAAACATGGACGCCGTAAAAAAGTAGTGTTGCGCGTCATTTCGGGTTAGACAAGCTTTAACAAATTCTGAATGACTTCATCCATCCAGTTCATTAAGTCGCTGTTACTTGACCAAGACGTTAGATAAAAAAGAAAATAGAATCCACTTTACCCAAACAGTATGTTGTTATTAAAAAACTTTTTAAATTAATTTCCTAATAGGGTAAAAACACAACAAGCAACACCTTCTTGACTCCGGTGGTAGATTCGCATTTGTTTTATGTATTGTATGTTTAATATATTCTTAATATTATTGTATGTGAATTTATATTTACTAGTTAATTAGATTTGACTATACGAAATATAATATATGATCTACTTAAATAAAAATATTCTTGTTTATGTTTTGACCAAATATGTCATAAACTCGGTTTCGGACCTTGATGATCTCGAGCGGGAATCGAACCCGCGTCTTTCACAAACCGGGTGACTGCTCTGCCAGAAAAACAAGCATTGTAAAATGCTATAATAATAGGAGTTATAATGTCATACAAAACTCAAACTCAAACTCAAATAACTTTATTCAAATAGACTGTATCAGTACTTTCAAATCGTCAAATTTACAGCAAAATATACTAAATAATAGACATAAATACCATAATAATATGGATATGTAAATAAACAGTATACAGACATAATGCGACTCTACCACCGCGTCGGAGTTGTTTCTTGCTGAGAAGACCCGGCGAGAAACTCAGCAGTTACTCTTTTAAACTTGTTTTGGGTTTACAACAGTAAAGTACAAGCATTTTGATACAAATAAACCTAAAAGAATATAAAACAAAGAGAAAAAACCAACCATAAAAGAATATAATAACAAGAATTCATTTAAACAATTCAAAAACAAAAATTGTTAGTCAGTACATACAAACTAGGTACCTATTAACTCTTACAATAAAACATCTGTTACAATAGAGCTATTTAATCCCGCATCGAGCAGAGCGCTTATACCCAGGCATTTTTATCTATAAGGTAGTCTTTTGTAGTATAATAGCCCTTTTTTAATAAAGCTGTTTTGATGTGATTTTTGAATCTATGTAAAGGTAACTCACAAATGGTTTTTGGAATTTTGTTGTAATAATGTATACCTTGCCCCATAAAGGATCCTAAAACTTTTTGTAACCTAAAGAGTGGAAGTGCAATTTTATCCTTTTTCCTAGTATTTCTGCAATGTATGTCACTGTGTTTAGCATAGAGACCAATATTTTTTCTGACCAAAACAATGCAATTGTAAATGTATTGTGACGTCTCCCTAAGTGAAGCCCGTGCACGAAGCTTATAGATGGATCTGATAGCTCGCTTCTGGAGGATAAAGATGGTTTGTATATCCGCCGCTTGACCCCAAAGTACAATGCCGTAAGACTTTACACTATGGAAATAACTAAAATAAACTGAACGAGCAGTATCAATATCTGTTAATAACCTAATTTTTCTCACTGCAAATGCAGCCGAACTAAGTCTGCCTGAGAGAGCTGTTATATGAGGGTTCCATTGCAGTTTTGAATCTAGTGTGATTCCAAGAAAAACTGTTGTATCTACAAGCTTCATAGTATTACCATCAATTTTTAGACTAATGGGGTTATCTTTAACATTAGGCAACTTAAAATTAATACATTTAGTCTTTTTTGCATTAAGCTGTAGATTATTTACTGTGAACCATTGTAAAACCTTTGAAAGTGCGTCATTACCATCATCAAAAAGGTTTTTATTTCTGTCAGTTTTAAAAACTAAAGATGTATCGTCTGCAAACAATACAACATCACAAATATCTTTTAAGTAAAAAGGTAAATCATTTATATATATCAGAAATAGTAATGGACCTTTAACTTGTGATCCTGTAGACAGTACACTGTTAACATCAACTTTTTGAGTTCTTAAACTAAGGTACGAAATTACCAAATCTAAAGCATTATCCCTAACCCCGTAAAAATCAAGCTTGCGTATCAGTGTATCGTGATCAACGCAATCAAAGGCCTTGGACAAGTCACAGAAGACGCCAAGAGCGTTCTGTGAATTCTCCCAAGCCCTAAAGATGTGTTTTAGAAGTGCAATGCCAGCATCAGTAGTAGAACGGCCTCTCGTGAATCCATATTGTTCACTGTGTAAGAGATTGTTCTCATAAAAATGGCATAATCGTTGTTCTTGAATGATTTTTTCAAAGATCTTACTTAGAGCTGGTAGGATTGAAACAGGCCTAAAGTTACCTGGGTCTTGTTTGTTGCCTGATTTAAAAAGTGGCACAACCCTACTGTGTTTCATTAAGTTTGGAAAAACACCTTCATCAACACAATCATTGAATATTACGGCTAAATAAGAGGCAATCACGTCAATTATGTGGCTAACAATTTTGACTGATATACCCCAAAGATCAGCGGTATCTTTTGAATTAATTAATCTGAATGCTTTTATTATATCTAGTGACTCAACATGTTTAAATTTAAAGAATACACTGCAACAAGATACATTATCTTTCAACAAATGTTCCGCTCTAGTTGGTGAGGAATTTAATGAAGCTGTAGTGATTATAGGTATATTACTGAAATACTTATCAAATGCTTCAGCAACAGATGCTTCTGATTGTAAGATGTTATTGTTAATATTAAGAGTGTATGAGGTATCGCGCTGTTTAGCTTTACCTGTTTCGTGATTTATGACGTCCCAAGTGGTTTTTATTTTGTTAGTGGACTTTGATATTTTATCACGAATGTGCAATGCCTTAGCTGTAGTGCAGGCTTTTCTGAATATTTTGGAGTAGTTCTTGACATACTCAACAAAAAGTGGATCGAAATTGTATTTTTTCATGCCGTACAACTCATACATCTTACGTCTGCTCCTGTAAATTCCAGGCGTGGCCCATTCACAAAACTTAGATTGAACTCTCAAGTAACTTGTTTGGTGGGAAAACAAGCATCAAATTCATTTTTAACACAATCAAACAGTCTTTTGTAGACTGCATCAGGGTCACCCTGCTTATAAGGAATGGAAGATACTTTATGCTTTAAATTAGTTTTAAACCTATTAATGCGATTACCCGTATTCGGTCTACATGTTATTTTCCTGTAATTAACGCTAATTAACGCCTGTAATTAACAAGTTGCTGTATCCTCGTGGAAACTGATGGAAGACGTACTGATGATGACTTTTGGATTCCAATAAAATAATAATACTCTGTGAAATATGTATTCGATGAATGTGAACGAGTAACGAAAGCCATTTGGATAACTTTTTTGAAAAACGTGATTGTATGATGTTTTTTTTTAAGCAATACGGATTTTAAAAAATTCCCAGTAACAGTTGTGCATTTGATGATTTTGATGTAAGGAATATTCTAATCAGTTCTCTATTATTAAAACATCAAAAGAACTTAGGTACGAAAGATAAAGTATCGAAGTTTTGTCAAATTGAGTTTTATCAAAATAACGTCACAAATACCATTACTTTTTTATATCTTTAATATATGTTGCTCGTCTTGATGACCTCACTCCACCTGATGGAAAGTGGTCGTGGGGTCCAGATATGAGACAGTTAAAAAAAAAGTTTTATTATTTCCAAATCTAATACAATTTTATATTGATGAGTCTCCCCGTTGAGTAGTCATAGACACTCGTTATGGGAATGGCTCGCTACTTACCTCAGTACAGTGATTCAGAAATTTAATAAAAGAAAACAAACAAAATACTTAAACTATTATTGTAAGACAGAGATTGGGTCTCCACTCGATGTGTGTGTGTGTGTGTGTGGGTGTGTGGGTGTGTGCGTACGTGCGTATGCAGAATGTAACTGTATGCCCTATGAAATTAAAAATAAATCTTGGGTTCTGCTGAGTAGAAACCACAAACAATTATGTATCCCTTGTTAAAAGTTCTTCCGCTTCGTCATAAGTAAGTGTGTGTAGCCACTTGGTTACTTCTATTCTACCTGAACGTGTCTCCTTAGGGTAAATGTTTAAAATTCTATTTACCCTGTTGTAGAAGAAAGATGATTGACAGGTATATTGCCTTTGGGCAAATGTGGTACGAGCTTGGTGGGGGATAGCCACACGGTCTTTCCTTCTCCTATTCTGGAGTGATTTATGCAACGGCGTTCTCTTGTGGGTTGATAGAATGAGATTTAGGATAAATAATTTCCTGACCGATAAGAGCTTACTGGTTTTATAAAGGGCGTCAGTTGGAAATCTGTATGGTTCAGAGTACATAACCTAATAAGGGATCTCTGCGCACGTTCCAAATCCAAGAATCGTGTCTTATCGGCACCACCCCACACCGCAATACAATAAGTCGTGACTGATTGTGCAAGGGCAATATATATCTTGTTGAGAGTGTCATACGGGACTAGATGTCTCAAAGTTTTAAAAATATAAATGAGTTTTCTCAACCTATTCACGATTAATTCAATATGCAAATGCCAGCTAAGTCTTTGATCAACTAAGATGCCGAGATATTTAGTGCTATTGACTTTCTTAATTTCCGGATAACTACTTAAAGAGCGATCTGAATATAAACAGTCATGAATTTTTATACTGAATCTGTCATTCGGCTGAGAATTAAGATAGGGTGCAGAACATATATAATTTGTTTTTGAAACGTTGAGGGTTAAAAGATTATTGTTCAACCAGTCAGTGACTTTCGATAACCCTCTCTCAGTTAAGCTCTGAACAAACTCCCAAGACTTAGCCTTAAAAACAATTTCCGTATCATCAGCATAAGATAAGAGTTTCCCACCGACGTCTTTAAGGTGGCACAATTCGTTGATATACAACAGAAACAGAGTAGGCTCGAGGACACTGCCCTGCGGCACACCAAATGATACAATGGTCTCATCACTAATGAAGTTTCCGATTTTGACTTGCTGTGTTCTCCCATTGAGATAGCTTTTAAACAGAGAGAGGGCAGTTCCTCGGATACCGACATTTTCTAACCTGCGTATCAGAATAGGAATAGACACGGTATCGAAGGCCTTTTTACGGTCTAAAAAGACTGTGATACATTTATTGCCGCGATCGACTTCTTTGACAATGGTTGAAGTCAGGTCCAAGATAGCGTCCTGTGTCGATAAACCTCTCCTGAAGCCGAACTGTGAATTTGACAATATTTATTTAGGTAGCTGACTAGCCTATTGTTCATCAGTTTTTCAATAATTTTAGAGATAGAGGTTAGCACAGATATCGGCCGGTAGTTATTTACGTTACCACTATTTCCTCCCTTAAACACGGGCGTAATAACGGAGCGTTTGAGAGCAGATGGAAAAATCCCGGAGTGGAAGCATAACTTCGCTAAATTGGTTAATAAAGGCACAACAAAATCTCTGGAGATCTTTAAGAGTTTAGTTGGTATACAATCCCACCCCGAGGAACTGTTTGAGTCAAGATTCATCAGAATTGAGTCCACTTCTTGAGGGTCTGTATCCAGCAACAAAAAAGAAGTGGTGTGAATGTTCTGAGTGGGCCAGCTCCTTTATCTATAGTTGGGTTGATTTAAGATGTTACCAGCTAGTTCAAGCCCAATGTTTATAAAGAAGTCATTCACAGAGTTCACCGAGACTTGGGGTTCGGAATCAATGCCAAGCCGGTCAATATTAGTGGTTTCTGTCGGTTTATACCGTGTGATGTCATTTATTGTTTTCCAGAATTGTTTAGGGTGATTTATTTACAGTTGATTTGATAAATATAAAAATGTATTACAAAGAAAACCCACGTCGGTATTAGTGACCCATCTAGTACAAAATAGATCTGAAGCTTTAAGCTTATGACTCTATAATTTGTTATTTCACTAAAACCAGGACGGGGGCGAACGGCACGTAATTAAACTTCACAGCCAAATTATAGACTGTAAAACAGTTAAGTTCAACTTACAATAGAATCTTAGTTAACGCAGAGCCCTGTACTTAGTTAAGGGTGCTGACGCGCTAATGAAGATTTGGCTATCCACAAAAAATGGCTTTTCACAAAGCAAGTGATCTTACGTTCAATTTCGCCAGTAACGTCAAAGGCCCTACATTTTTTTGATTTTCAAGTGAATTAACTATTGTTTTTTGCTTTGCAAAACTGAAGATGAATTCACACTGAACAACAATGCTTGCAAACAGCTGCTCAAGTATTTCTTATGGTACAGAATAAGGCTGCCTGTCCACCGAACCTGCCTTCAATCCTGTTAGCAGCAGTAGTATTTTGAAAAAAAAACAATAAAGCCAAGTTGTTTTATAATGCTTGCTTTCATTTATTAGATTTGGGTCCTTTATTTTACAAAATGTTTGGTTTCGTTATTGTCTTCAAAGTAATTAACATTATAATCTCTACGAATGTATGAAATTGATTATTTCTTTCTGTTCCGTTTTAGTTTTAAGTTAGGTACGCTTAGTTGAAAAACTCTGCATCTATCTAAAATCATAGTTTTTGTCAACGTCAGTATTAGTTTTAAATCTAAAAGCTAAATGATCCAACTTTAAAGCAATTTATTCAGAGTACCTTGAATTAGAAACTCGTCCTTCAGGCCATTCCTGAATTATTATAACATAGATTTCAAATTAGAATGTTAAGGTTAAAATTCTTCGGTACCTCTACCATAAGTTCTTGTGTGCCAGTTTCAGTTCAGTTTCTGTTCACTAGAGGAGCTGTCACGAAATCTCATACAAAATATTTACTAGATGCTAGCGAATATTGTCGGTCGTTGGTTCGGGTTATTTGATCAGCAAGATAAAGGATCGATCTTAACAAATCATTGAATAGCGCTATGCAGAAAATGACTTTACATTCTTTTGGGATCCACAGCCCCCCGATTCAGAACTAAGTTATCGACCGATTCGGTAAGTTTGTTTTAATTATACATAATTAATGACCTATCCTATGCCTATCAGTAGTAATCAATATTTTTATATGTTATAGCCAAAGGTCTTAAGTTTTCATGAATTAAATTATATAAAAACTAACCATGCTTAAAATAAAAAATAACCGAATCGGTCGATAACTTAGTTCTGAATATCCCAAAAGAATGTCAAGTCATTTTCTGCATAGCGCTATTCAATGATTTCTTGAGATTGATCCTTTCTCTTGGTGATGCAAGTAGTTCCAGCTCTTATTTGCTTACATTGGGTTGTTTGCAGACTGGGCGTTTTTATTGTAAAGCTTATTTTGACGCGACCATGAAGTCACTGATATTGACTGTACGAGACAATTCCAGTTTCATCCAGCCAGTCTCTCGTAATTTCCTCATTTATAGAACCACCCTGATGCTTACATAGATGTGTATTAAAAGGTTCATTAACGAGCGTCGATATATTGGCAAACACAATGAATCTAAATAATCTGATCCCAGACTAAGAAGACCTAATCAGATTTTTTTTATTCAAATTTTAATTTATGATTGAAGAATAGGCACCCAGAATAGTACACTCGCATGCCCGGGTGAAGCCGCTGACGGACAGCAAGTACTTATATGTATATTTCTAAATTTATACATACTTAACTAAATTAAATCACCCAGACTCAACAAACACAAATATTCGTCACATAAATGTTTGTAATGGAAGGGGATCGAACCCACGACCTCCGGCGCTAAAGGCAGGATCGCTGCCATTAGATATTCTTTATTGCACAAATAAATAAGTAAAAAGTTGAGTTATGTTAGCTTTACTTTTGCAATTTTATTGCAATAACTAAAAACTCAAAAGTACAATCTAAGGCAGCCCTATCGCTGGAAGCAATCTGTTCTATAGGCAAACTTCAGGTAAAATTAAGTGGAAACAGTTGCAAGATTAACAACGAAGCTCGAAGCCGCTAAAATCTTGGCCTAAACATGTCAATAAAACGCTCGGTCTGCAGACGGACTACGTCTCGAAGGCTTTAGGTGCGAGGGCGGGCGCCTGGGCGGCGCGCCGCGGAGGCGCCTTCGCCTTGTCCTCGGCCTCCGTTTTAATGTAATATCCGACACTAATGGACGTAGCTCTCATTGGGTAGCTGGCGTCATCTTTGACAGTCAACGGTATTAAATATAACAAGAAAAAATAATTCGAGTTTTCAAAGACCTAAAACACACTTTTTAGGGTGGAAGTTTGGTCTAGGATACTGCGAATAGGCTTTCTTACTCAAACTTATTCGCAGTATTCTAAAATGATCCGAATGATTGTAGAGGCCAAATAAAAAAAACGAGGATTTTTCTTCTTAGGAAAACAATTCTCCCTCACCTAGAGCATTTTCCAGTAATGCAACGTTACAGAGTTGATCATTATATCGGTGAGGGAAGAGAACCGCGCATTACAGTTCCCAAATTGTAATGTTGCAAATTCGAAATTCGAAAAATCTCGAATCTGAAATGTTACATTACAGGAAAATGCTACAGGCTCACTACCCCAGGACCACACGTATCGGTATTATGTAACAACCTAACTGTAGTCTAGATTTAACCTTTTGTATATAAATATAAAACTTTGGACTCTTCATAATCAAATTAATTACATAAATTATTCAAACCATATGCACAGACTAAAATATCAATAGAGTCATCATTAACAAAGTAGCTACTAGCTGAGTCATTGGAAACTGTCGGCGGTAGCTAAGACTCAGAGGTAGGACAAGATAACGGCTAATTACAGCGTGCTCAGAGGCATACCTTCCTGGATCACCATATCTTGATAGTAGTCATGCAAGAATTTTAACTGGTAGGATACGAGTACAAATAATCAGTTGTATGTGCCTCTGGGGTATATAGACAAAAGTAAAGACTTTTTATGTAGATAAAGCCAGCACTTTTGAAATCAATAGTACTTGCTTTCGTTAAAAAGAGCAATGCATACATGATGAAGAAGCTGCCTTTGACTCCGCAATCAAACGATTCCCTTCGCCTTTCAGGAATGCATCAGTATTCAGTATTCAGTGGATCTCCAATATCTATGCAAAGGACTGGGCACAGTGGGCACGTCTGTTTAATATTTATAAAATATGATCATCTTATCATTTACCATTTGATCGGAGCTTACAGTACTCAAGAGTATGATAACACGTACTACGGTCACCAAGAGAATGTCTAGATATACGAGTATATTAAAATTCTACACATTAAAAGGTAATTCACCATACGGTAATCTACAATATCCCAACAAAAATTATATTAATAGAAAAAAAAATACTCATAGGTTCATTCGGATTTCTTATTTTGATTTTTTTCTCTAATTCACAAACACTTTTTGCCCGGTGTTAATAGGTAATTTATTTACAAAATGAACAATCCTGCTATGTTTATAAGAACTTGATTATTTTTTAAATGATTTTGAGAATAAATGCTTGACATTTTTGTTGGTGAACTACTTGTATGTACCTCCATCAAGTCTTACTTGGACACATCATATGAATACTATCTGTCGATAGAAGCTCAGAAACAGCGACCTGCTTCAACTTCATCCAATGTAATCTTGCTCCAGAGAGCCATGCTGGGTATTTCCTACTTGATCGAATCTATTTCATCGGAAAAATGCAAATCCTTAGAAGAACGTAACTCACTCTATAGCCCAGCGAGTATGTATGGTGAAGTATTTATTGCACATAGTGCAGGGTTTGATGGACAAATTCACTAGGGTGATCTGATGCGGGATAGCTTTAGAAAATTTCCACTGACTAACTGAACTTGCTTTTGCCATACCTTCACATTGTGTCTTCGTAGTATTAAGACCATGCTTAGGATCACCATTATAAACCGTTTATAGTAATAGGCCGGTGCCAGAGCTGACAAACTCAAAATAAGTGTGACCAGTACGCCTACCACGAGTTCGGATACAGCCTCATACGTCCCACTGCTGGGCACAGGCCTCACCTCAACTATAAGGTGGTACGAGCCATACTCCAACACGCGGGCTCAGTGCGGATTGTTGGAGAAGTGAATGTAAGGCCAGTGATAAACCTTACCGTCAGATGTTATCAAGCCGCCTTTTTAGGCCTCTGACTAGGCTTTACGACTATATCTATATCTACTATATTTATATCTTGCGACGTCAGCCGGGACCAACTGTTTAACGTGCCTTTCGAAGCACTGAGATGCCCGAAAAACACATCACTTAATTTCGGTCGGGGTGGTCACCCATCCATAACCCGACCTGACTGGCGTTGCTTAACATCGGATCGTTGCTGATCCACTGCCGTCACTTAGCCACGGACACCTCCATCACGAGTTGCTACTTTAAATTTACGTTAACGTTAAAAAATTGTATTTTTTTTACTCGTACGGTAATGTAAATTTAAAGTGGCTACTCGTGGTAGACGTACTGGAAGCTTCTCTACTGGATTTCCAATACCATTATGAACCATATCTATACATTGAGATCCTAATTCCCTACTTTTGACTATTTACCTACTTGACTCGACGATTTACCTACTTGACTCGAGTGATTTGTCATAATTCAAGCATGTGTTGGCGTCTAGTGACAAGTCTTTTGAAATTCAACTAAGTGGCCTTCAGATATTGTAAAACGCTACGCTGTAAAAACCTTTCTGAAATTGCAGTATGTACCATGATTAGTGGAGTCTCGGATCAAAAACCATTTTATCATTTTCGGATCCGGACTTTTGTTCTCAACTTTATACATTCATCACTTTGCAGTCACGTGCTGTCTTTGTCATTGTTTAACACTTTAATAATTAACTACTACATAGTACAGAGTCCCCCTCAAAAAGTATCTATTTCATGCTTTTGAATTATTTGCCATAAAAAGTATATTTTCCCAAAATTCCACCATAGTCCATGCCTCCTGCCTACGGTAAGTAATACCTACCACAAAATAAAGAGTTTACAGAAGAACCGCTCATGTCTTTTTTCCGAAACATGCCTGATCGCCTAGGGTTGCTACTTTATTGGCCCGATAAGCCCGATCTGACAGAACGGGAAAAGAATAATGTTCTGACTGAACATTCCTAGCGGGTAAAGGATAATCTAGCGAAGTCTTTAAATTCATGAACCTTTGTGCCAGATTATAAGAAGCCATTTAATAAACCGGGCTCCCGGTGCAACTTGCTAGGTTATTGGGCTTGATCATCAGTCCTTATACCTACCTAGTAGGCAAGTAACAGCATAACGCTTCGGCGGCGGGAGCCGCGCCGCGCGTGCCTCGACAAAAGAATATACCTTATATACTGGTATTTTACCAATGCATGATGAGATAAGTTACGGAAATGTTTTATCTACCTATCTACTTTTACTTACTTGTAAAAGTTAATTGAGACCTTTCTTCATCATTTGGTAACCAAAAAAGCGTGTAATTGAAATTTTGTGTGTTGTTCCAACAGCCAAATACACTGCAACACAAATGATATTTTCGCGAAGCCATTTTTGACCATTATACTATAAATCTGACGTACAAATAATATCTCAATGATTTTGACAGTGCGACTGACCGCGTGACTGAAAATGACTGACTTCGCCTGTAAACTCACGTCTCTGTGTGCGTGTGTCAAAAATGGCGTGTTGTTCTAAGCAGGCTATCTGTCAGAGCGCCGCGCATGCCTAATTTGTGTACTTACTATCAAATTCGTAAGTCAATATTCAGTCAAATATCTAAAGTTGATAGATACAAAATTTAATTCATCAGTCCATCATCAAACATTCGATACGTTAACTGTTTGGTACGCACTTAGTTGTAAATTATGTTATCAAGGTTATTTTATCTACGGCAATTTTATTAAATTCTATAATATAGGTAGGTACGTAATTTCTAAATCTCCTGCCCAATCCCTCCCATTAGGAAGGCAAATATTTTATGCAGATTACGGTTCAGTTCGCATCAATAATCACCCGTGCCGTAGAACGTAAATCACGTAGAATGAGCAGGAGTCCTCATCCAAGCTTATTGAATTAGAACGGCGGTGAAAATTGCCGCAGCCTTCATTTCACTCTTGGAATGGAAATTGCAAACTCCTTTGGCCCACGCACTGATTTTAAATGTGTTCTTTTGGTATCAGATTTGCTGCTCTTAGCTAGCTAACTTTAGGGTGAAAATTTTCATTAGCAAGTCAATGAATCACTCACGCAAATGTTCACACATACTTACATTCTTTTTATTTTAGTTTAAGTGGCCGGTTTTTTCATCACTATAACATGTTTGGGGCTAAAGTCAATAATCGAGAATAAAAACGTTGACTTTGTTTTCAATGATTAACGCTTGACGCTTTGCAGTGACCTATTATGCTGACAGATAGTTAGCATAAAAGGCTGACTAACTTTGTATACTATTCTAACATTAGCATTTGCATCTGCAGCATATAGATCTTTCCCTGGCATAGGTACTTTTTGAGTTCCATTTATTTTCACATTATCTGTTTAGCAAGTTATTTATTAAAGTTATGATACACTAGTAACTTTCATAATTTCGAAAAATCCGCCCGACAGTTGAACGTGCATTTTCCCACTCTTTTTGTCGCATCGCCCAACTTTCAGATGCCCTCGAAAGCGCTTTTACCGCATTGCAATAAGGACGCACTTTCCAGCAGAGCTTCGCGCCCGACCTAGTTCGTGCGCGTTCGATGCCGCCCGAAGTCGCCGCCGCGCCGCCCTAAAATAGACGCAGCACGTGCGTCGGACTGGGCACTCGCGCCCACGAGCCGCTCTCGGCTGCCGCGACAAAACCGCGCTGTGAACAAGTGAACTTGTACCAACCCAACTATACCCACCGCACTTAGCTTCGTAGCTTCGTAGCCTCCAAAACATGTAATCGTAGTGATTTCGTAGCCTTAAAACCATACAGTTAACGATGTGCCTTAACGTGTAATAATTCGCGGCACCTGTCAGTCGGTGCGCGTGAGTCATCGAAATGCAATGCTTCAGATTGGTCATTCTTCTGGTGTTTTTTGTTATACCGGAACCTGTGCCGGCTTGGAAAGGTGACATGTGAGTATGATACATGTATGAATTACCCGTAAATGCGTAAGTATAAAGTATTGAAATAATCAAGGTAGGTGTCAAACCTTAGGTTATATAAAAAACAAACATTTTATGATAGGTAGATACCTACTATGTTGCTAAAAGTGAAATCCAATATGGAGTTTTACTCATTGTTTACTGATACCACAATTGAACGATTTTGACTTTACTCGTAAAATATACGTGGGAACGTCAGTTTAATACCAAGTGTGAGCACATTTTGTTTTTCTAAATATAAACTTGGATTTGTAATTAGGAACGCCTGGTCAACGTTAACAATTTTCGGTCATTGTGTGCGTATGTATTAATAAAAATAGGTAATGTCAAACTAACATGACGTAACGTAACTTCAGAGTTTGTACTTTTGTTTGTTTTGAGCTTTTGACTTAAGTTTGTGAACGGTCAACAAGTAAAGTAAGCTATGAGTATTGCTGAAAATTTAGTCATTTTTGACTCATCTCATGGGAACATATTTGTTTTTTTTTGCCATTCAAAAATATTATACCTTCGATTTTCGCCACTTTCGAACAAAAGTTTCGGATGCCAAGGCATTTACCAGGCTATCGTAAAGATGTGTTCCAAGACTCCCATTGTTTTAATAATTTTTAGCGCGTCCACAACTTAAGATACCTAATACGTTCAGAAATATGTCGTGCAAACTACATTTACGAATAAACATTGAATTATCGCCCTTAAAAATTACTATCTATGCTTCTGAATTATTGAACCCGTTTATTAAAGTAACTAATCATAGCTAAATTTAGACTTTTGGAAATAAAAATATGGATAGCATGTATAGTCTATACTAATCAGTGTAAATATTTGACCCTGTACCTAACTGAATTAAAGCTATTGCGCAGAATGTCCTTGTGGCAGCCTATAGTTCGTTATCTTTTATCAGTCCCCGCTTACGACGTATTAGCGTGAAAGGTTTGCTATGGTTCGTACAAATTAGGATTTATGGCGGTGGTGGAGGCAATTTATCCTCAAGGTCGTAAATTATATGAGCATAAATAAGACGGACATTTTTCTTTGTGCTTAGGTCAACTTAGTACATACTTCCTCCTCCTCCTTGTGTTCCTTCAGTATGGCATACGTCGGTGCAACATTTATGGAGTTTTGTTAACCGAATGTGATTTTAATACGTTTCATTATTGTTGTAAAGTAATAATGATGCTTACAAAATCAAAAATAACATATATTATAAACTACTTAATTCGTGCTTGTAGCCCTGTAGACTTAACCAGGGTATTCGAAGAAAAATCATCAGTAAAACTACGTACCTACGAGTATAACAAACATAGGTGAGTTCTGAACCGCACAATCCACACATAAACTTGGAATAAATTTACCTTCGTAGGCTCCCGTTTAATTGATAATGCTTAGTGGGTATTGCTTCAGTATACGCAAGTGATTAAGTAAGTACGTCAAGTTTAAACGCTGAAAATTGTGAAAAATCAATCAAACATTTCAATACTAAATTATTGATTTTGACCACACTATACATTGTTCATCGCACATTAATTTACAATCAGGGACTTAGGATTGATAATGCTGACGTAATGAAAGTCCTTATTTTTATGGTTATTTAAACACGTCGTACATCACCAGGGTGACATAGAAAGTGGAAATATTATTATTTTATGAATTTTAAGTTTCCCTGCTTTTATACGTTTGAGGATACAGAAGCGCCGTTTTTACATACAAACGTAGTCCCCTGTTTCCTCCCTGGATATTGCTAGTAGAGGAATATTTGGTTCCTAAATAAATCTATAGCCACTATTAGCATGTCCCTATGTTTTCCTTTTTAATATAAATTAATTATTGAGGGAGATTATTAATTCATATTTTTGAACCTTCGTAAAAAATGGGCCATATTTTCAGCTGTGTTCAAACATCCAGAAAACTAATTAGACTAGTTAGCAAAGGAAAACATGAGAACACGGCCACAGTCCTTCTCTAATTTTTAATGAAAAAAATAACTAAATCGGTCAACATTTCGGAAAGGGATCAGCGGATACGAAACGTCAATTTCGTGTACTTTTCATCGGTAATTTCGGTCCGCTGGCTCTATTGCACTCTGCGGGAGGCTCGAGGAATGATTGCTTTGTGTGCACTGTGCAAACCAGGGGTAGGCACAATCCCATTTTCTCTGACTGTTTGCGGCAAGTATACTGTTAGGTTCATTGCCATTTCATTTTGTCACCTCGCCAGCCAGTCAGTGGTTATCTGTCTTGCCGGTCTTTTGAGGTCAAGCTGTACTTAAAATAATGTTATATTCTTCGAAATGAAATCATTAAGTAGTTTTTTAGATGAGTCAACGCATAGTCGGCATATGATTATATGAATGCGTAATTCAACAACAGATAGTAATATCCCGCAGGAAAAAATAAGGCTTTTAGATCGAGGCGGTGGGCAGTTCTCTTTAAGTTTGTATAATTGTATATTTTTAATTGTATATATATATTATTTTTTAAATTTCATTATTATTATTAAGTAACTTTATTTAACTGTAAATTGTGTGTGGTATGTAAATAATAATTAATAGGCTTTTAGATAGCGAAAATAGTAAGAAGACGAACGAAGATAGATGAAGATTTTTGAACAGCAATCACGAATAAACATCACCATGACGTTTATGCAATTGGCCGACGCCGCGGGCCGTTTTGTTGATATCCAAGATATTATAATCTGTACCTCCACCATGAGTTTACCTCTAGTTAACTACGATGGTTTAAGCATGTAAACCATTTTAGTGGCATTACCTTTGTAAACCAATGGCAGGGGAAAAGAGCTTGTTTGTACAGCAGTCACAGTTCAAGCGCAAGACCGTATGTACTTAGTATTGTCTTCGCACATATATCGATTTACCTAGTTCTACCTGAAACTAATTTACACTACAGGCACAGATTACTTAGTTACTACGTAACAGATAAATCACATCCATAGAAAAAAATCTATTTTTTTAATCCTAAATGCGTGCTGTCATGTGGCAGACATATACTCGTATTGCCAGGGTCACCTCTTTTGATATAAATGTCAGTAGCCAGTACCTACAGTACGTCCATTGCGTCCAGTGTTTAACCGCAAAATTCGCAGACAAATGCTCGACGCGGCTGTTGACAACCAACTGCCAAATGAGTCATGGAATACCCGGCGGCTGGAAGGTAACTATCGCGCGCAAGTACATGCAGTGACAGGGGCCTGCTTCAGGGTACTTCTTTATTAAGATGCAAATTTCCTCGAATTAAGAACACCTATAGTAAAATAACAAATACCAATATTATTAACTCTTGACATAGGCATTTTTCCTCAATAAACACCTTAATAATGAGTGTACAAAGCAAATCATGGTAGAAAATTTAAAACATAGTAAAGAATGACCGGTTATAAAAAAAGGCCAAAATAGAAACAAAGTTTTTCCTATTTGTCATTAGTTTTGGAAACTTCCGTTTACTTTTAGGACCCTCGCAGGGCTGTTTGCGTAGACCGAGAGAGTATTTAAGGCTCTATTCAAGCGGGTTTCGGTAACGTGGGTCCGGCCCCCACTCAGTGAATAGAGGCGTATTGTTTTTGCAACCGATTAGATTTCCGACGCTTGAGATTCATAGTGTTATTTTTTCATAGCGCCTGCTAGGAAAACTCGCAACCACTTACGTGTGTGTTCGGATTGCAGAGCGCTATGGAGCACACATACTGCGGAGAAATGCAGAATGCCTTGTCAGAATCATCATCCTATGTAGTCCCACACAAATGTTATGATGGACCCTCTGTCCACTTCAGTCCTTTAAACTGTCGAAAATAAGCTGCTCTTCCTTCCTACCTAAAAAGGTCCTCTGCCAAATAATGCCAAGGTCATCAACCCGCAGGGTTGTGTTGCTTGGTCGGCAGTTTCAGTGTGAAGAATGATTCAACTTTACCGGTGCCAAGAGAATCCGTTTTGCTCTTGTGAATTGTTTGGCCGTACTGAGCCTTTACATCCTACGTTTTAAAATATTCAAGACACAAGCGAGCGAGTCCCCACGTTGCGTTTTCCGTTTGTTACACTTATTAAGCAGTACTGCTGCGTTATCTAATATTTTATTAGAGTAAAATATATGCTGTGACGCGCAGGCTCGACACGTCCGATACATTATGCCCGAAATCTTCATCCGAAATGTTATTTGAACACAATTTTAATACTATGCTCTTTCTTTAACAAAAAAACATAGAGTGCTTTGTCCTCTTGCTAAGTTGTTGTTTCGTATTGCGCACAAAGTAACTAATAAATAAAAAGAACCCACCACTAAGTCAAACCTTGGGGGTTAGTCAACTGCGCTGTAATAGGCGTCGGTCACTTTATGAAAGAGCACTAAAGAAAGTCACTTCATTGTATAACTTTTTTTTACAAAAATAACATGTAATAATTAAATCGTTAAGTAATTTTAGAGTACTTTACTCACGTAATTTACTTGTAATTTGTAAGATTAATAATATTTTAAATATTTTTGACACTTCCGGAAGCTTACAGGAATACTTGCTGCTTTAGAAAATAAACTTTCCTGGAAGTGTTTATCTCTAGACAACGGATATAAGGGGGTGAAAAAAACGCAGTGCGCTGCTACAACGCAGCATAAAGTCCCTTCACCACCGCAATGTGTCACACAGTGCGTCAAAACATTGCGGTACGACGTCGCAGCCCTTTGGCAACAAAGGAATAACGTAAATATCTCCTATATTCCACGTAATTATATGAGCACCACAGCGAGAAGTTTTCTACATAGTGAATTGCTACGTGGTGCGGAATATAGGCTGGTTCAGATTTAACGATCAGCGATTCCGAATTGTGGTTATCGCAGTTACTCTTGGGACTCATAATCAATAGCATCCAACTGGGAACTACGGACAAGTTGTAGCTACGACAATGTAGCAATCTGCAAAAATCTTGTCGTTTGTTTTATATAGTAAGGGCTCTTTTAGATGTTCCTGATTTATGCTCATTTCACCATAATATGATTTATGACCAACATGAGGATTTTTGTTTAAAAGTATTAGCATATTGGAATATTTATGCAGTCTACTTATGTTTTTAACTTATTTTTAAATCATTTTTTTCCAAGGACTTTTTCTATGGTATGTATCTAGGTACTTACTAATTACTTCTACGATGCAAGGGAAGTGGAGTCCAACGGCTTACAGCTTCATTTAAAGTATTAAGCCAAAATTATTATGGCGTCGTGGCCTAGTGGTTCAGTACCCGATCTCAGATCGTGGATCGTGTGGTCCGAGTTCAAATCTGGCCAGAACCAAAGTCTTTGTGGTCATTGTTAAATAACCGACTAACTCTCCGGTGACGGAAAACATCGATAACAAACCAAATCAACCCGGATAACGGCGGAAAGCTCGCCACCTACCACGTTGGGTTCTAATAGCATTGGTGAAAAGTGGGCTTCTGAGTGTTTCGTTCACCTTGACGACTTAGTCGTCGATCTCAATCCCTATCTATTTTTAAGTCCCAGGTCAAATTCCTTCCTTCCTTTCTCACTGATTTTGTCTCAATGTTGTATTCTTTTTCTTTCTCTATTTTTTTTTTTTTTTTTAATACTAACATTATATATTTTTTTATATTCTCCTCTATGAGTGTTCTTATGGAAACTGGTGCTAGGTAATCCTTCTTCAGGATTATAAATTGTGTTTTATTTGGATTTAATATAATTTTAGAATATTTATCTTGTCACTTTTGCACAGCCTCACTTAAATCTCTATAAATCTCTCTTCTGAAGATTGTCTGGAAGAGACCGCTTTGTAGCGATAAGACCGCCTAAATTGTACCTTTTGTGTTTCTTTCAATTATCTGTTGTATTTGTTTGTGCAATAAAGATTATTTATCTTATCTTATTTTATGTATGAAATTATGAAATTCAGTTATCGCTACAAAATAATGGTGTCAATATGGTGTCCCAGTTATTATATTTTTTATTTGTTCCAAATCGGATCATGCATTGTGTGTGGAGTTCAAATCTGCCAGGACCAATCTTTGTGTTCATTGTTAAATTTCCGACTAACTCTCGGGGGCTGGAAAACATCGATAAAAAACCAAATCAACCGGGATAACGGCGGCAGGCTCACAACCTACCACGTTTTGTTCTAAAACCATTGGGCTTTTGAGTGTTTCACCATGACGGCAACAGTCTCTGAACTCTGACTACCCCGTTTGGGATATAGTACGTGATGTTTCATTTGTTGGAACTCAGACTTTTATTATTACGACTTTCATTTATCTCACTGCACAGAACTCTAAATAGGGGTTTGGAAGTTTGCTGGTGCAGTTGTTTTGCAGTACTTTAAAGTATTCTGTGGCTCGTTTTATTATAAAAAGAACAAAACACATTTCAACTTTTGGTATAAATTAACACGAAAAGCTTTTTAAAAGCCACCGACCGTTCCGATTTTAAGGAACACTGCACACTTTATGCAATCCACAGTTCTCTGACATATATTTTCTGTTTAACAGCTCTTATAGTCATAGTAAATGCAAATATAACAATAATAAAAGTAAACATGTTTCGTAAAAAAATTAAAATACAAAAGAAAAGTTCTAAATAGTAAATAGTAATAGGTTAAAATTAATCTTAGGATTAGATTAAGTGAAATTAGGCTGGACACGTCTACATACTGCATGCCAACTGGGTAATAGGAGATGGCTAGTGGATGCTAGTGGATGGCGCGGTAATCCAAGGTGACGATAGAGGGATAACCCCGTAGCCACAAACGCTAATCAAAAGATGAGCACACCTCAAATTGATGCTGCCCTGCCACATGTCAATAGAAATGAAAGGGACAGCTATACATGTAACCATGTAAGGACTGCTCAGCTTTGATTGACGTTTGTGGATTCGGGCGTAAGCCTGTCGGTTACTAAAAAGGTTAGGCATCTTCAGCTTTTGGTTATTTACTGATTATTTTGTTATTAATTTGAATCAATTTGGAGATCTGAAAATGTTTAGATTCTGTGCTATCAATAAAACTAAACAAATATATATAGTGAACTTTGTGTCATGCTACGAGTATATGGAGATCAAAGATAGGGTAAATTAATGTTTCAAAACTTCGCGTCCTCCAGGTTATTAAAGTTTGCCGACTTGTGGAGATTGGATAGTAATTTAAAAATGTATGAACAGACATCCGCATCTTGCGGCGAACGCCGTCACAAATGTAGAGCGAGCAATTCACTTCTGTAAAAGATTCATTTCAGCGATGAAGCCGTATACAGACAGTGTAAATAATTAAGTATGACCCGAATACTTGCCCCCGTATCCATAAACGCTAATCAAGAGTTGAGCACATTTCAAATTGATGCTGCCCTGTCACATGTCAAAAGAAATGAAAGGGACATCTGTAGATGTAAGGACTGCTTAGTTTTGATTGACGTTTGTGGATTCGGGGTTGAGTCTCAAAGTATGGTTTTACCTTTACTTCTATCACGAGTTGCCACTTTGAATTTACGTTATCGTTCGCGTAAAACATTGTATTGGAATTTGACCATGTCATGTCCTGTCAAATCGCAATAAAAAAAATAAGTAAATAAGCTTGAGCGACTTCAAAACTTCCGCATTCGTATCGTATTCGGTCTGCGCAAGTATGACCATGTCTCTGAGTACCGAACTCGGCTTAGTTGGCTCCCTATCCGTTTGCGTCGTGATTTACATATCCTTTCTCTTTTATAGGTACACTATTCTATTAAATCCATTGTCCCCATGGTACCTCAAAGACCCATGCAAGTTTCAGCAACTGACCCGCGATCTAAGCTTGCGTTCAACTCGAAAGCTCCTCCTTAAATTTCCTTCTCATTACTCACATACCTATACGAAATCCTTTACTGTGCAATCAATACGCTTATGGAACTCCTCACCCTTTCTATTAGACACTCCCAATCAATTATCATCTTCAAAACGAGGGTTTAACCCTCACATTTTCTTACACTCTAGTGCCTCATCTCTGTTTTTTGTAGCTGTGTTTTTCTTCTTTGTTGCTTTGGTTCCTTATTGGCTTTTATTTGAATTTCAAAATATCCTGTACAACATAGAATATATTATTTATTCATTTATATATTGTTATGTATTTATTTATATATGCTGTTGTATTATCAAACTAAATATGCAATAGAATTTTATTTAAATATATGTGTTGGTAATTGATATGTTTGTATATATTTCTTTATCTCTACATAATTAAGCTAGTAGAGACTACTTTTATTACAATAGTATTTATGCACTTGCTCACCCTTTCTATCATGTTTCCTATGTCTGTGGGTTGTTTGGAAGATATTGCTTCTAGCAATAAGACCGCCTACATTGTACATTAATACTTACGTGTATTACTCTTTTTGTTAATACTTTACTACTACCTACTTACCTGAACCTAAAACATTTTTTTACGCGAACGATAACGTAAATTTAAAGTGGCAACTCGTGGTAGACGTACTGTTCAGTTGTTATTGAAACAAACACCTAAACTTGGCACAAATATATGTCATTGCTCATTCTCGCTAAGCCTTGCGCGAAATAATTTTCTTACATAGTTTATAGTAATTTTAATTGATTGTTTTTCGTATGATGAGGTGTCATCATCATTCGCTGACTGCAGGGCATGGGCCTCTCCATCAGTTTCAGGAGCGGCTGTTTGCAGGCGGTTTGCAAAAACCGGACTTCTGCGACCTATGTTCACGTTGTCTGTATACCTTATATGGTCTCTATTCAAGTGATTTTCAGTCCAACGGCCTTCACTTCTATGCATTATGTGCTGTTCCTACTGCTACTTAAACTCATATACACGCTGTATAATGTAACCAAATCACATCCTGAAGTGATTTTGGATGCCGATATTTTGCATCGATAAACCAACACGTAGTTTTACGAAACAGATTCAATTTGTATTTGTCTACAATTTTTAAAGGATTACCATACCGTATCGTAACATCTGCTTTGCTCATGAGTTTCACGACTTCAAACAGTATTACCACATAGGACCTTTTCCAATTGATTAGAAAATGACTACAATCTTTAAATCTACTTTATAGTTACCTAACTATATAACTTTCTAACTAGAGGTATTTTCATACAGACGGTTCATTTTCAGTAAAAGGGAAATGCGATCAAAAGCATTAATTAAAACTGGTGACGCTTGTTCGCTAATGAATGCGGGTGCTATAATATTTATGGGCGAGGCTTATGCCACACGGAAGGCTCTGGGGATGGTCTACAATCTACATCATTCATATTTGACGCGTCGGCTTGCGTCGTAGCACTGCCCACAGAGCTCGTAGCACTCGTAGCGAGCATGTTATAAGCAAATGAAAACCCTGCATCTGATATAGCCATGACAAATAATCCATGGTTAAATTTTATGGATATATTTTGATATATGACGCAAAGTCCTTATGACCAAGCAGTTCTTATGAAAGATTCAATTAAACGGTAAGTTTTTTCAATTTCTAAATTCTTGAATCGAATTGACTTTCACCCAGGTAGGGGACTTTTAAAAATCCTGAAATATAGTAAAGTAAAGTAAAAGTAAAAAATATCTTTATTCATATAGACTTATAAAAAGTACTTATGACAAGTCAAATACAAAAAAAAATTATAGCATAAATATACTAAAAATAAACATACTTACATAAAATAATACTCTGATAGTAAATATCATAATTAAACATAATGTGACTCTACAACCGGTTCGGAGGTTGTTTCTGATCGAGAAGACTCCGGCAAGAAACTCGATGGTTACTCTTTTCAATCTTGTTTTTATACACCAAAATTGAATTGACAGAGTAAAGTCATAACAAAAAAAATGAGCAGATTATACCTAAGATGACCACAAATTCTTATCATTTAAGAAATCCTCAACACTATAATAAACTCGCTTCATTAACTCAGCTTAAATTTGTGACTTAAATTGGTGAGTTTTACCTACATAAAACAGACAAAGTATGAAAAAATTGCCGCCATCAACATTTTAGGCTATTTTATCTTAAGTCTTGCACAACCATTTTTACTTTGTAAATTTGATTTTTAGCATGTTACAATGCTTCAAGGTGAGGATGGCCAGCTCAATGATTCCTTTGCATTACTGTGCTTGTCAACCTCATATCTGGATCTCACGTCCACTTTCCATCAGGTGGAGTGAGGTCATCTTGACGGGCAATATAAAAAAAAATCTTCTTTTCATAACTAATGATAAAAAAACGTTCAGCACCAAATATCGAGCGGGATTCGAACCCACGTCTTCCACAAACTGGGAGACTGCTCTAACCAGCTACCGAAATCTTAATGGACCGAACGGATTCAGCTATTGTATGTTGACGTTGCAAACCAACGTTATTCCATCAATGTTCTAAGAGACAACTTTAAACACCCAAAATAAATATTTTTAAGTGCCATAATGTTCTAAGAAATTGTTGCCGCAAGCCCACATGGCGCATAATTTATGTTTGTAAATAAGTGTAATGCGCAAAAGTAACGATGAAGGAGTCCATATTTTGAACTGAGCTTTATTTTTTAGTATTAATTATTAATACCCTGATATATTTTTTATTTAGACCCGTAGCGCTAGGCTATTTTGAGGTCATACGTTTCAAAACTTCTAACGTTGCTTATTTCCTGCCTGTAGATAGAATCGTACCTCAGAAGCTTATTATTGCGTTTTGTGGCAGATCTGACTGTCGCATAATCAGCAATTCGACTATTTGTATGCCATACTTTACTCATACCATACTTAAAAAACTTTCAAAATCAATTTAAAGTTAAAAATATTTATAGTATCATATCTAGTATAGCCTGCGGAGTGTGCAAACCAATTTGTGTCCTCTTCGTCCAGCGCAAACTGTCATAAGGTCAGTATGTATGGTACAACCATGGACTTAATATACAAACAGGACTGATAACTCTGAATAATTGCATTCACGAAAATGAACTGTGTTGTTTGCAGTCAAGGTGTAATTTTGATAACGCTTTTTACAAATGTTAATCCGAGCCGAGAGAGATAGCAACCACAGAGGCCGTGGGTCTCGTTCTTTCATCTTGCCAAACTAAAAAAAAAGTTGTTGATTAAAAATTTAGACTCAATAATCTTCGTTGAAACACTTGTGTTTGAATAGCATTTTATTGAATTTAAGTCACTGTATTTTGATCACGTAAATTTTGTTATTATTTTCATATAAATTTTCATCAAAACTATATTTTGCTTAATTTTCTACTGGTAACCCTTGAAAATGTCATGTCAGTGAGATTGGACAGTTTGTATTAGTCAAATAATATTTTTACTTTCTTTCGCTTAACAACAGTTAAAATGGTAAAAAAGTGCTGCTAAACGCAGCACTTTTTTACCATTTGCTGCTTGCCCAAGTGAATAATATAGTAGTAAAAATGTATCTTTTCAAAAATAACATTCTTATAAATCTAACAACTATTGTGTCCATGAATTCTTGCGGTCGAGGAAGGTTCTATTAACTGTACGGTATCTATAATTACAGTCTTCCGAACAATGAAGAAATGCGACACAAATGGCTCAGCAATAAACACAAAGTAAAATAGTAAAGCAAAAAATTATAAAGATTGCTTTTGAGGTAGGTGTAGCGAACAGTTGTTTGCTTTTAAATTAGCAAGAAAGACATAAAATAAAATAAGGGTTTTGAACACACAAGCAAAAACGTTATTTTGTCAATGTATATTTTGTCAATGTAGCATTTGTTTTATCCGCCCCATCCTGTACAATGGACAAATGATGAAAAGCCACACGAACTATAATTGGTTAAAGCGTTACCTAAATAATTCCCATTTAAATTCAGAAATATTTCATCAAAAAAAAATTAAATTCGTTGCGAAATTTCGGCCGTAAATTGGACTTGGACAGAAACTTCATAAAACAATCTTGTTCAGTAATGTTTGATATTTAAGTTATAAATAAATGTTTTAACATCATTTGTACTGTCAGCTTTTACGAATAAACTATGTAATAATAACATAAACGCCGATATTAAAAATTGATTTTTTTGTGTACTGTTTGTATTATTTATTTCGTAATCAACTCAAACATCCCTCAGTAATCGTCTATTGCTAAATATTGTAAAACTTTAATTCCAATGTGTTTATATGTACTACCTTAAAGTAGGTAGATACCTACCTAAATACATATGAAAACTTGATTTTTGGCTAAAAATCGACCAAAGAACAGAAACCAATATCAACTATATACTTTTTCCTGTGAAATTGATTTAAAAAAAGATGCAACATGTGATGTCCCATTTAGCAAAGATCTTTTAGTCACCCTATTAAAAAGGGACATACTTCCTACTACATAACTCGTTCGGCTCGTTTTTCAGCTGCAAGTGCTCAGTCCTGTTTGTATATTAAGTCCATGGTTACAACTCACGCACCATTTCGTTCGAGCAAAGCTGACTTTTTCAAATAATAAGATTTCGTAGATGTAAATGACACAAATTATAAATTCTTAATTTGTGTCATTCTATTACATGTGTTCTATTACAACATAAAAAATAACAACACGTAAACTTCAATAACTTGCATTTTCTTTTGTGACTTGTACAGAGAGTTGTGATAAAAAAATAAACATATACTAATGTCGTGGATAAATTCGACAGATAATACGTTGTACAACAGATAGTATTCTAAAACGCATAACACCTATTCAACCAACTGTAATATTATTTTAGAGCTACTCGAGCGACATGTTAGGTATCAGTCAGTTACTACTTCGTTATCATCATGGAAGTAAAAATTTCATCTCAAAATATAAATACCTATATTTCTACTTATGCGACTACCTAAGATGACACAACATAATTTATTAGGTTGGACAAAGTATTCTGAAACTACATGCCTAAAAGAAAGAACTTTAAAATTTTCGTAACCTCAAAATCCAGCGCTACGGGTCTAATTCTCGGGGCCACTTGAAAGTTGTTCTGGTGCGCGATAGTTCATAGTTTGATATGAAAAAGTAGTAGTAATTAGCCTATACACTTTCCCACTGCTGGGCAAAGGCCTTCATCATTGAAACCAAGTCATCGCTACAATTGTTGGGGATATTAATAAATTCCCTCCAAATAAGCATGTTACACATATACAAGTACTTCTATCTACAAAAAATCTGCGTTTTATTACGGATCGTACAGAATGATAAATATTTCCAATTTTCCTGAATGCATACTTAAAAAAGATAACAACACCCAGACGCAGAACAAACACAAATGTTAACATTTCATGAAAACTTCTCCTAAAAAAGGATGTTTTTTTAAAGCTTACGTCATAATAGTGATCTAGCGTGCATGAATCATTCAGGACAATTATGTCTTTTTGCAACGACCAAGTTTAAGGTACTAAGAATTAAAAAAAAAACAGACTACCCGAGATTCAAGTGATATGAAACCGCCAATAAAACGAAACAAAGAATTCTGGTAGGCGCGGGTGAACCGGCCGGCATATTCAGAAGCATTCAGTATAGCGCAGTTGGCCTATCTATTAAAACATCGGTTTAAACGACCCAGTTTATACATGATCATTCAGCGCCATTTCAGTTTATACCACAGCTCTGTATTAGTTAATAGTTTGGTTATTTGTGTGGTTTGAGTTCGTATAAATGATATTGCTGTAAACTTTGGGGATATAACCAGAATTGTTTGAAAATAGATAACCTAAACAAATAATGCGTAACTAATAACTATGCAAATTATTCGAGCGAGAAAGTGATTCAGTGGGGCTCAAAAACAACTAGGCGAAAACTAAGGTCACGGTTATCAACAGAGCAAACCAAGTCACTTCGGCTGGAATACTTGCCAACTTTGAAATCGTTAACGAGTTCGTTTACCTTGGATCGATGATGAGCGATGAAGGAGGTACCGGAAAAGAAATAAAAAGGCGTTCGTTATGCTAAGAATGCAAGGAGCCAACTGCAAAAAAACAGGGTATAAATATTTCCAATAGCACGAATTGTGCATACCTTAGTCATTCCCATTTTTCTTTACGTCTCAGAATCCTGGATACTTGGTGTATCTGAACGAAAGAAGATAGACGTTTTCGAAATGTGGTGTATTGGCGACGCATGTTACGGATCCCATGGACTGCAAAGAGGACCAATAAGTAGATTCTCGACCAGCTTTGTATACAAACACGGCTATCCACCTTGTGCTCCCAGAGAATGCTCAAATATTTTGGTCACATAGCTGGAAGAGGCCCCAATAATCTGGAGAAGCTTGCAATGCTAGGCAGAGTGGAAGGGAAAAGGTCTCGTGGTAGGGCACCCCATCGCTGGTCTGACCAAATAAAATTGGTGCTAAAAATGTCCATCGCCACTGCTCTCCAAAAAGCTGAAGACCGAGACGAGTGGAGATGCCTAGTTAAGACCGCCTTCAAAGCATACCTACCAAATAAGTAGTTAGACACGAACAGTCATATGCTGAAGAGGACGACAGAAGAAGAAGAATATACTACATATATTTACCATGAGAGTAAATGAAATACTGAATGCCATACTTCGCCACATCGTAAGTTGGAGTGTATTTTACAATGGCTAAGAAAATTTAAAAACTTGGAGAACATTCTGCTCATGAAAAGGATACATAAATATGATGAAAATGATAAATATGAAATAATAATAAAGATAGTGTACCAGAGAGCCAGAAGACGTTCCCCCTCATGACAGTCTTAACAAATCATCACGGAGATAGAAACCATCGCCCGTGGTGCAGACCACACTGCTAGAAGACATAATTCGCTCCACAATATCTCTGCGTAGGGGAGAGAGTAGGAGTAAAGGTGAAGTGTCTTTGCCGAGGTTCAGTTAGCTACCTGCGTGGCATTTCACCAGGTGGCTGAAAAATATAAAAACGGCTGGTTGACAACACCTAAAAGAATCATACGAATTTAAGCAATGCTAAGCAGAATTTATTACCCTCTAACGCGTGTACCTTGGTGTAAATAATACCTACTTCATGGGTGAGCCCAAAAGCAAAAGTGGTAATACGGAAAAAAGCTGCCATTATTCCTTCGTCTGGTTTTAAAAAAAACTTATAGCTCTTAAGCAAGAACAAATTTCAATCTTTAGAAGAACCAAGAAGGCTAGAAACTAAGGAGAGATAACTCCCTGGAAAGGGTTGGACTAAATCCGTATCCCACAGTGACGCATGCGCATTACGCTTCTTTGCCGCGATCCTCGCGAAGTGTCAAAATTGGTCAACACAACCTCGAAAATGTCAAAAACAAAACATATCGGACGTTGTGTTTCGAATTGATGTAAAATGCAATTCAATTGGAAATTCATTGTTTTGGCAATCAATAATTATCAAAAATATTAGTTCGGAATAGAATCGAAGGCACTTTGTTTTTTCGTACGGGAATACTGATAAATTATGACGAATTAGAACTGAAACGTTTTGTTATGACACGTGACACCGTTCAAAACAAAACCATGTGACCATGAAATGACAAATAGCTGCCGCTGCACATGCGCAATACAGCGTTTTGCCCGGCACAGAGTATACGACTTTCGGCCCTCGAAAGCTTACCCCCACTTCGGGAGTTATCTCTCCTTAGTTTCTAGCCTTCTTGAGAAGAACATAGAATATTTACTTTATGTCAATCGCTTGATTCCTATCAAAATGGCCATTTTGTTCGCTCTTTTGACTTGCAAGTCTTGCAACGCTATACATTTTTTGCCGATATCATTGAGTTGTAGGTCTATGTTTTGGTTCATGCAAGTAGAAACGTGTCGTGTCTTTTGCTTTCATCAGAGTACATGGGTCATTCATCTCCTAACCTATGGCATTTTAAAAAGTAATTTTTATTCTAATGCTCCATTTTGAACTATGATATGACAAGCCTAGATTTCCAGATGCCGATATTATAGAAAGTCTCTCAGCCTTGCTAAAAAATAAAAGCGGTCTGCAAAATATGGCCGTCCTTCTTGTAGAAGGCGAAGGCATACAGTTACTTACTTCCTGTCAAAGGACATTTCTTTGATGTCGCGCTTAATTTTTTGCTCAAACGTGAAAGGAAGTGCTTTTGAAATAAGTGTTCACGGTTAGTAGCTCAATATAAATGAGGTCCGAACTTTATTGTGGGTTAATTCTGCTCTTCTACTAGTTCTAGCAATTTTAAATTCAGCCTTAAAATTCACGTAAAAATAGTTACACACCCTGAAAAATATCTACAAAGTCATGCTTAGTTTTCTTCTCAATAGACGAGCCAACTTGATATTCCTTAACTGGATTTTGCACGTCATACAAATTGAAAAGCATGATAAACATGGCACACACGTCTCAGTGACATCCTGCCTTCTGTGTAGGAATACATTGTGACTAAGGAAAATAATGTGCTTGAATGATGTTACATATACTTTTTCCTGTTCCTTTTACTGAGAGCTGATGCGGAGTCCTTGAAATTGTGTCGAAGTCATGTTTTTCCGTTGTTGGCTGTTGCTCATCACAAGCTAGCAAGTTAGGTTTGAAAATTAATAAAAAGAAAATACTTAAACTGTTCTTAGTTCATGTCTAATACTGTGGTGCAAAGAAGGTTGCTTCTCAGAGTTTGATTTCCGTGCCTTCTATTATTAAAAACACAATTTATAAACTACATTGTTAATATTTTCTTTTTAAGAGTAATTTAGAGTTCGACCAGTCCATTGGTGCTATCTGTTTAGGTAGTGTTATTGCCTTATTTGTTTGTTCTGTGTCTGAGTATCATGACTTATTTAACTGTGTTTCAATAAACATTGGAGTATGTTTATAAGCCCCTGCCACGCATAGCAAAAGCTGTGCTAAGTTCATAAAATTAGGGCACATGGTCTTGGTTTGAACTTTCCCAGAATATCAGATATTTCTTTAGTGAAAGTTTTTTTGTTACAACTTTATGTAAACGAAAACCATTAGCTTTTAAAGCTCACCAGAGGATATTGATTCGTTTGGATATCAGTTTGTGATCATGCGAACTGCGCACAACAAACTAGGCCTAATTTATACGTGGCCGGAATATTAATGGAGATAACTCATAATACGAAGCGAAGAAATACGCTGACTTCAATGTTAAGCCGGACTTGAGTGTGCTTGGCCTTTCGTAAATAACCTAAAAGAATCTGATATTAAAAAATATGAAATTGTATTTAAAAACGTTTACTTACAACATTTATTTGATAGGTCAATGATATAATGAAGTATTTACGGTAGAAAGTATACCGTGAGCTCATTGCATCTCATCAGCGCCGATTGTCAAGCGATAATAAGTAAGAATTTATTTTTCAAAGTCATTATTTGCAACCATAGGAAGTCCACGAGGTCTACGATCGCTTTAGCTCTATCCACAGCTCTGACAGAAATTTTTAAGTCCTATTACGGATTTCTACATTGCTGAATGAATATTTTATTTTCACTAATACCAACAAAGTAGTCTGTAATCGAACTTTTTGATATGAGTGGCACCTTTGAATCAGTTATTCGGTACAAAACGTTATGAATAAACACTTTTGAAAAACCTAATTAATAATAATGCAAACGGTACGAGTATGATTAGCAAATTGTTGGAGGTGAGTTCCATCCATAAGTAGAAAAAATGACTATTTAAGTATCATTTAGATTGATATTTATCTTTGTGTGAACATCTATCTACGACATCTCGTATAGAATGTCGAGTTTTTTATTTATTTATGTAGAGTCAAGTGCCTCAGAGACAGCATTTAGGCGTTTTTCATTAATATCTAGAGTCAATCAAAAACTTGGGGAGAGCGTCCAAACTCTCCATTAAACTGCTACGTACCATAAAACGTACGTTGTTGTAAGTTTAATTGTACGTTGACCGTCAAAACGTGATTTTTGATTGTGGATTGTGGATCGAATAACTGGCAAAATAGCGAAACGGCATATACCTACACACGATTGGCGTAGTGCACCGTAGCACGGTTTCTCGCCACGATTTCCTTAGTGTCCCGGGTTCGATTCCCGGTCGGGTCAATTGAGGACACTATCTTTTCTGAATTGACTCGGGCCTGGGTGTGCTGGGAGACGCCCTTGACTGATTTCCTTGTGTGGTACCACAGGAATATTAATCCCTACTTCGAGACCATTATAAGAGGTGTGTTGTCTGGCGCATATTTATTTATTTTATTTATTTACCTATAGAGCTCCTCTGTCCACCTTGAAAGATGAAACCACTTTGACAATATATGACGAGAAGGCATCTAAAACGACCGACTTGGTGTAATGGTTAAGAAGTTGGCTACTACACCAGAGGTCGCGGGTTCGATCCCCGCACAGTACAAACATTTGTGTGCATGAACATGTCTGTTTGTACTGGTCTGGGTGTCTCCTATGTATAATAAGTATGTATTTACAAAAGAAAATGTATTTAAGTATGTTTATCCGTTGTCTAGTATCCCATAACACAAGCTTTAATTAGCTTACTTTGGGGCTAGATGGCGCTGTCTGGAATAATGTCCAGGGATATTTATTTAATGTCCAGGGATATTTAAATTCACGGCTGCACAACTCGATCTACAGTTTCAGTTAGCAAGTAAATCATTAAGGCCTCTTCCTCATCGGCTTGGTGTGGTGCGTTTTCGTTTCGGTACCGCATCTGCACCGAATCTGTACAGTATTTCTGCTCAAAAACATTTCCTAACAGATGTTTTCGGTACGGTAATGTTCATTCGATGTGACTGGTGTGAGTGAGGTGCGCGACGGAGCAGGCGGAGGTGAGACGGGACCACCGGCCGCTCTGTACAGATTCTATGCTGAGACGCGCGTATGCGCTTGGTCTGAAAACTCTCATATAATACTTGCGCTCGTTAAATAATCTGTACAAATTCAGTGCAGAGGCGGTACGAAAACGAAAACGCACCGATCCGGTGAGGAATAGGCTAGGCTAAGGAGTCATTTAGGGGAACTTACATATTTTCATCTTTCAAGGAAGGGCTGGTAATAGGAATAGCAGGACTGTTTTACGCATTTAGATATTGTTTTACAAATACTGAGTAAATATTTTGACAATATTGAAAAATATTCATGTGACGAACATTTGTGTTTGTGGTGTGTCTGAGTGTTATTATCTGTTTAAGGATGTTTTTATGAATATTTGAGTATCTCAGACACCCATAGTACAAGCTCGCTGCTCAGTTTGGGGTCAAAATGTTCTTAGTATAATTTGTTGCAGACATTTATTTATACCAAATAACACGTCAGTTCAGGTATCAATGATCCTACCTAATATTTTTGTTCAAAGGCTATTTAAAAGAAATGGCGCTGAAACTGTGTTTTTAAAGGTTTTCTTGTTTGTTCTCAGAGTAAAGGCCTGGGCGAGAACGCTCGGCAGGGAGCTATGGCAACTCAGCGAGGCTCTCACCAAGTCAGATAAGATTAGGAGTGTAAGTGGACGAACGAAATGTACGCTATTTTTGTGTCATATCTCATAGAACAATGAGACCCTGTTACCAAAACCCAATGACGCCACAGATTTTTGTCCTTAATTAAAAGATGATAAATGGCAGGTCGGAAAATTAAAAATGGCTGCGGTAATCCGAGCTGTCATGAAAGAATGTAATTTAGATATGCGCCGAGGCCTAAAGTGTAAGCACGTTAACTTTAGCAAGTTGCAAACACCACCGTTTGGTTGAAAAACATTTGAAGTGTTGGCTTCAGAGTGTTACGTTCCCCAAGGCTCGTAACAGTCAGCTTTCCTGGGACCTCCTCATCCGGAAGTCGTATATATAATCGTATATGTTAATAATTTAGTGAGGTACATGTACGGAGGGGAGCAGGTTACAAAACTATTGCAAAATGAATCTTATGTTAGAGCAAATGTAAGGCTCGACTTATTTCAAAAACATTATTAAATTCATTTGACACAATTTTACGACCTTAGGTGTTTATTCATCACAAGAAAACAGTCTTACAACAATTATTTAGATACATTACTAACGCTCATTTTATCATTCTTTATTACATCCCAAACGGGGTAGGCAGAGGCAATTTGACGTTCGTCATGGTGAAAAGAATACTCAGAAGCCCACTATTCACTGAGCGTATCAACCCAAGTAGATGGTGAGCCTGCCGCCATTTTCTGGGTGGCTTTGTATTTTTTTCGGTGTTTTCCATCACCGGAGTCTTAGCCGCAAAGGGGTATGGGTAATTATAGCGACATTTTTGAAATTTCGCGGTCAATCACAAAACCTTATTATTATGAAAGAACATATCCAGGGGAACAAACTTTGAATGGAGCACATATAGCTAAAGTAAGAAAAGGTAAAAAAGCGGCATTATTTGTAATCCCTAATACTGGCCAATATTATGGCCTAATATATTATTATATATCATCAATATTTTTTTCCTATGTAAATGTCTACGTCGACGGTTAAGAATCAATACCTCCTATTTACATATTGACTATTAGAAAATATCTTTTTGATGTCAGTAACGCTAAGATCGTTTTTTCGCGATATCTCGGGTTCCACTTCCTAATGCCAAATACTTAACAACTACTGCTTTGTAAACAATGTTATCACTATGGATATCTAACTTGATGTATTGCTGGGTGTACTTTTATCAGAAAAATATACCCAACAGGTGCATCTTAAAGAGAAAACTTTCCTCTTTTATTCCTGCCTCCTTTTTATTAGCTGTTAGGTAAGATTAGCTCCATAAAATAACATTTCATAACTATTATATCATATCTCAGCTCCGATATCACTTAGAACAATTCTGACTACTCAGATATGTTTTTTTATTAGGGTGGTATAGAACAGTGATAAAACTATTGCTGGCCGCTAGTAAAAAAAATGACGCCACGGGCCCATACGTACAAAGTTACTCCAACTCCTTTAGCAATGAACACAATAGGTAATGGTTCTAGCCAGCACTCGGGACTTCGCTCAGGCGGACCACCCTGGAGTGTTTCACCCCTAGGCCAAGGCGATAGACCTAAACTAGACTATGGCAATGTAGTCTTAAAGCATTGTTTAAGTATTTTATAATTGGGTTTAACTTCTTTCAAGCTTGATTGACAGCTCTGTGAATATTTCCAAGATACCTGAAATTAGGAATCCAAGATTAATTTTAATTAATGGAATCAATTTGAGAATTTAGTTGCAGGACTCTATTCACTCAACTGCGAAGGGATGTTGTTTGGAGAGCTTTGTTCAAACTTACCAACCTTACTTAATTGTAATTATACAAATTCGTTAATATTCCTTTGTGAAATTCTTCTCAAAGGGAACTTTACGTAGTATTCGAAATTATGCAAAAAGACATAATGAAGGTTAAAGTGTAAGCCTTTAGTTTGAATAATTATTAAAATTAAGGTAGGTAACATACACTTAAACAATGATGAATTTAAACTGCTACCTGATCGACGTATGAGTGAATAAATCAATTGTTGTCTACACATGCCTTCCGCATCAGGTGATTTTACTTAATTAAAATATTGGGCCGGTGTAATACTTGAGTACTTACCAACTTTAAAGATATTCATCTTAAATTTTTATTTCAGAAATACACTTTAATGAATGCGAGTGTAAAGAAGAAAAATGGAAAGCAAATATTAGACTCATCGCTCAAGTCCGTCAGCACAATGCTCACAAGAAAAATAAAAGCTGTCAAGGTTGGTAATACATTTTACTCAAAGAGCATTAAAGTAAGCGTTTCAAAATATATGTATATATCTAAAAATACAGTGGCGAGGAGAAATAACGTTGTTGAAGTGAAGCAACAGCGGAATCTGTCTGAAATTTTGTGTGATATGTTATGTTTATAAACATTTTTTACCATTTTCTGGAGTAAGAATCTTGGACTTTATTAATTATTTACACAGCTATACCTAGCTAACTTCCCATTACGTTATGCTAAATGTATTGCGTGTAACTTTTTCTAGCAAAAAATATTCAGTCGAACACAGAACTTCTTCCTTTTAAAAAAAATCGGTTAATACGAGTAAAATAGGTAAACCTTGATGTCGTTCAATACTTAATAATAGTTAGGCAAGAAAGCCCACTGTGCACAGCAAATGCAAAATGAAATCAGAATAAGTATATATTTATTTAATTAGACTTGAGCAGTATTTTCAAATAGTCAATTTACTAAATGATAGACATAAATACCATAATAATGTGAATATAAAATAAACAATATACCTACAAACATACAAGAACAAAAAATTATACCACAAGCATTGGGTGTTATTACATGGAATTTAAGCGAAAGTACCACTTTCGTATTTTTTAAATTTTTGAGGCCATTAAAATATACTTACCTGACTTTGTCAAATATCCCGAGGGATGGCTGGTCAGCCATCCAAAAGAAACCATTTCCCACTTTGAGCTAGCCTCGACATGCCAACAACTTAATCTCCTGTGGGGCCGGGAATCCCCAAAAGCTACCTCCCCTCCTTAAGCGCCTATTTTAGACATTTCAATCTTTCTTTTTTTACAAATTATGTATGAAGTACTATGAATACAACTTGAAAAGTTGCTTCACAAAGATAAATTAATACGAAATTAAATATGTATAGCGTAATCAGTACGTCTACCACGAGTTGCCACTTTAAATTTACGTTATCGTGCGCGTAAAAAAATTGTATTAGGATTTGGCATTGTCATGTCACGTCATGTCAAATCCCAATAATTATTTTTTAAGTGGCAACTCGTGGTAGTCGGACAGAATGAAGTTAATATACAGAGGCCTGAAGGAAAACAGTCATATTATCATTAATATGTGAACCAGTATCATCTGAGTCCAAACGAAACTGAGCAACAATTTGATAATAATAATTGTAAGAACAGGCGTGATTTTGACAGATTTAGTATGGACTAAATGTCAAAATCGTGTCATTCAATTACGATTCTATTGGCTTAAAATTAGCAGAATTGGGCCCCTGAAATGACAACAATTGTTTTGGTGAAGCGTTAATATTTTGATTGTTCTGTTCCGTGATTCATCTGTGTCATTCTCAAAAGCATTTTGTGTTAAGTTTTTGTTTTCACTTTACTCATTTTTGAGCTTGCTCATCATATCTTACTAGGTGACCTTTTACAGTGCATTCACGCGACAGCCCAAAAGCTGGCGGAGGAATTCAACTACAATTCTACAACGAACAATGAGTATGACGACTTCGAGTATTGCTCAGCCAAGTACTCGCGCTTCCATCACGAGGATCCCAAAGATGACGTCGACGAGGATGACGACACAAACATACCGAAGTTCGCCATGAACAACTCCAACTATATGGAAGTTTCACTAGAGAAAGACTCGCACTTCTATGACATAAGTGTTAATACTAATATAAGTTGTGTGCACGTTCCCACAAATATTTATTATAAAGGTTCGTCTCATGCTTTGGTCAAATTGAAGAATTTACGCGACGCGAGACTCCTTCAGGAAATGCAAGCGTGTGTTGGCTCGGAATTGTCCCTCGCTTCCTCGCTTCCTCGCTTCCTCGCTCGATTCTCGCCATTCGCCAGTTTTACCAAAGCTCTATTATCATTAAATCGCATATGTTTGTTAGGAACTCCACAAGGTAATCAACGATTTTCTCATTTTAATACTTTTCATTTCAGAGAGAGACGCACTAAATTCGATTTTATGGTCGAAAGGCCTCAACGAGATATTTATAAGTAACTACAAAACGGACCCGTCCTTAGCCTGGCAGTACTTCGGTAGCTCCCATGGCATATTACGCTTTTACCCAGGCATGCCCTGGAATAACAGAAAGGTTGTGGACACTTACGATTGCAGAGTACAGTCGTGGTATATTGAAGCAGCGACGTGTTCCAAAGACGTCATTATTCTTTTTGATATTTCTGGCTCCATGACTGGTTTTAAAAACTACGTTGCCAGAAGAACGTTGCGTTCTCTTCTAGACACGTTATCTAATAACGATTACGTTAATGTGTATACATTTAAGAACAATACCTCATTAGTGGTTCAATGTTTCGTGGGCCTAGTTCAGGCCACGCCAGAAAATTTAAAGACAATCACTGATACTTTAGAGCCAACAGATGGTGGGAAAACACATAAAAAAGAACATGCATTGGAAGGAAACGCTAATCTCACGCAGGCTTACATCAAAGCTTTTACCACGCTCAAAGAGGTAAGATCCTTTTTGATTCGATTTTGGCTTTGTGCTCTCTGAATAGGTACGAGTATAAAAAATCTGTTGCGAGAAAATCAGGCGAAAGATATTACTGAGACGGGTACCGTAAAAACGTTTCCTCTTATCAATCAAGGCTCCCATGATAGAATTTGATGTTTTTTGTAACATAGGTACTCAATGTGATATGAATACATTTAACGTATTCATTTCCCATGTAATTATTTTGAAATGTAGTGAAAGTGTAAATGTTTCTTCCAGAATACATTTTGTTACTATGTGAGAAGGAACAGATTTAGTGTCACGTCACATTAATATTGATGTTGTTGCATTCACTATTTCATTGAAATCACTAATTATTTCTGTTAATATTTATCACATTTCCGGGTGCCAAATAAGTAAAGTAAAGATTTACTTTAATTATCTAAATGATAGAAATTAAGAATTATACATGTGAATACGAATCGATTCTTAGAAAGCAATGTCGTTTCGTGAATCTTACAACAAATCTCATTTCCGAAGATTTCAAGATTTATTAAATCAAATCATAAGCCCTGGAAGTTGAGTACCGAACGTTAACGGAAGTAAACGGTAATTTACCCAGCATTAAAAGTTGACATGATTTGCTACATATTACATGTCTACTCTATATTTTCAGAATGTTAAAGATCTTGACACGTAAAAAGAACGCTAGGCTTTGCGACTTTAAGAATGGATCTGTCTGTGCAGCAGGAGGGTTTCATACTACCAAATTGGCCCTAAATTGACTTACTGTGCAGGTCATACCAATGTTAGTTTTGGGTGACGGGTACTTTATCTATAGTCATATAAGTAGAGCATATCTGTGACAATTTAAGTAACACTAAGCATTATTCTAGAGAAGAACGATCTGCAGTGTCAGCAGCACTCAAGGCTGCAACCAGCTGGTGATGGTGATAACAGACTACGTTCCCGGAAACCTGACCGAGGTTTTCGATGAGTACAACCGAGAAACCGTAAAGAACATCACATACACCCCGGTCAGGGTGTTCACCTATTTAATTGGGAAGGAGGTCACCAACGTCAGGGAGATACAATGGATGGCTTGCTTAAATAGAGGTACCACTTACTTCACCTTTATGAAATAATTGTAACTGATGCAAACCTTCTCCATTTTGACAATATGCATTCTATTCATCCGGATAATATTGTGACGAATGTGGTCTACTCCGTTGCAACAATTTAGAAGAATCGTTAAATTTCAAAAAGGTTAAAGTCAATTCATAGATAAGCATAGAAATACATAGGTTCTACCTGCTTCTCACCATGAAATATTTATACTATTATGTACGCAAAAAATACATTACAAGGGTCAGCATTCAGGAGAGCAACAGTTCAGGCTAGCTTATCTCTAAAGAGGTTTGTTCCAGCAGACCATGGTTACAGGATACAATACAGTAAGTAGTACAATATAAGCGCGAGGGTAATATTATGCTTCCAATACCAAAATGTCGAGACAAATTCCGTACTGTTAGTCCTTAAAACGTCTTCAGTTGACAGAGTAGACAAATAGAAACAACAATACAATTTACCGCATCTGGTGCATCTACTGAGGATATGATAATGTGTTTAAAGCTTAACGATTAACGATACTTCGTGTTTAGGCGATCAAAAGCAGGCTTCCAGGAAATAATTCCTATGTACGCGGAACACGGCTCAATCACGTTAAGGGTGTTTTTGGCACCCTCTTTTACTACTATTACTCGATAATGGATTTGATTGATTGTGTGAGGACTAACCGGTAGTTATACAAAAAGTTTAGCACCTACTGAATCTGACGGAAGACAAAGCATATTCAATGAATTCATTCTCTTGATCATTGTACAGGTACCTCATATGAGTAGCTTTAGATTCGCTTGATGTTTATACTCGTAATACGTGGCTTCTGTGAACAGATAATGGACTTTCTATTGTATATTCAACTTCAAATGGGTATGAGCAAGTCAATTATTTTTTTGTTTTGATTAATAATTCAGACAAACTTCACGGTTACCTATGGAAACGCATAACGTTTTTTGCCATAAACTCACAATGCATACTGTTAATGGTCTTATTAGTCATTTGCCAAAAGCCTTCATAGCATGACTTCATAACGCATAAAATCGAATGGCCGAAATTTGTAAAGCATAATCCTACAAAGGCATAATTTCGATAAGCATAAGTATTAAAAGACAGAATTTTTATTTGCCATAAAATTCAAAAGACATACAGACATAAAATAAGCATACCTAACTCAAAAAATCTCTAAACTCTTAAGAAATAACACCTATTTAACATAATATGCAAGCAATGCGTGCAAGCAGGCACGCATAATACTAAACAGCGAGTTTTCTGGCGCTTCGCCGGCCGCTGCCACTGCACGCTTGCTTCGCTCGCTCGGCTCGCGCGTTGTTTGGTCGCAGTTCTAACCTAACCAATGAACTATATAACCAATTTGTTCCTCTTCCTGTTAGATACTGAAATATAAATATCACGAACAGGCTTTTTGGGGTTAGAAATACTTTGTTACTTATGTCGATTTTTTTTAAATGTTTAAAAGAAACCATGTTTTTTAACATATGTAAATTTTCAGTTACAGTTTATAAGTATGTATAAGTAAATATGTCAAACAAAATTATGAACAATAAAAGTATGCGTCTTAATAAAATTATGACAAACAATAATAAGGATTTTGATGATTATGGATTTTATGCCTTTTAACAATTCTGCGTTATACGTTTATGCGTTATAAAATATTTGCTAAAATCCATTATTCTTTTTGATTTGTATGCCAAACTTCACATCTCATAAGGAACCTCAGTCGAACTATCTTAAGCAGACGTTGAATTTGATTAATTTGGTGGATTGCATTTAATTTTGGCTAAGAGTTAGAACCTAGAAATAACTCCTCATTTTACGGAGACGCGGGGAGTCGCGCGTTGCGATGGGCGGCGTGGGACCAAACGTTTGCTTGAATTGGAGAGTTTTATTTCAAATAAACGCGTGTAAAATTGCTTCTCCGTAAAAGCACTCAAACAACGTCACGTGTTTGAATTCAGTGCGGGCCGCGCCGCCCATCGCAACGTGGGACGCCTCGCGTCTCTGTGGATGAGGCCTAAAAGTCTATTCTTTCTGGTTGACGGATCTTGGGTTTACATTCCAGGTAGGCAATGTTGCTGTAGAAAGTTATCCTAGTAAAGATAATGTATCACTTGTCGTATTCTCGAAATTAGTTTCAAGGTTCGAGTTATGATATTGATCACATGAAACTGCTTATGTAAGTCACGTACGCGAATATGTATCCAAATTCACACAATTAAGGAATATGCTCTCGACACAAGGGGACGTGACTGTACATACAAAATGTTAAACGAGATAGAAGTTTATTTCACGGCTGAGCCAGCGAAAACTTTTTTCGTAGTAGCAGAGATATAAATAAACGCTGACTACCCAAATGGCAAGTTGACCTTCAAGGTTATCAAAACACTGAGGACCCTGCACTTTGCCGAGTGAATTTGAATAATGTATGAAAACGGGGTAGATTTCGTGGGTTTACGTCACTAGATTCACGGAAGCCTTAAACACAGATTATTCGACACAATAAACACAATGTACTTAGGTATTCTGTGGGACAAAGGTGGGAGCCGAAAGAAAATTTGGTCACATGTCATTTCGTTCAATTTGTATGGACTAAGAGCGAGAAAAAAACGGCTGGAGTTAGCTCAAATAGAGAGCTTTAGTGCTGCTTAGAGTGCTGACCCCAGGGTCATGATTAAATGAGATTTTCGTCATGATGTTGCAAGTGGATCTATGCACTTGTTTAGGTTAAAATTATTTTCATAAATGTAAGCTAAAATAATAATTGTTCCCGTAGGATACTTCGTGCACATACATTCGATAGAGGAGGTGCAGCAGCAGGTGCTCAAGTACATCAATGTGATAGCACGGCCCATGATCCTCGCCAAAGAAGAGCCGCCACCTACTTGGACCCACGCAAATATCGACTATACGGTACGTAAGACAGTGTTCACAACACAAAATTGCAAATAAATACTTTGATACTTTGAAAATCGTGAATAACGTACAGCAACCAAGAAAGTGGTCTACCAGTTTTGACAAAAACTTCTGTGAGATCTAAGCCTAAGGTTGAGCAACTGCCACTGTCATAATATTACTTATTGAAAGGAAATATCGACCTTGTTGTTTCGCGACGTTCAAATGAAATTCAGCCGTAGGGTGGATGAACTTCAGCCGTAGGGACCACATTTTTGGCCGACTATACACTCGTGACGGTGGGATAGGTGCGAACGCCAAAATTTCTCAATTCGTAATTTATTGCATTATTGACTCTCAGTGTAACAAGTGCAATTTACATTTGTTACTAAGAATTTAGTGTACATTAGAACCAATATTTCTATGATTCAATTATCTTGCAAAGATCTGCAAACAGAGACATTTTGCAGGCACTTTGTAATGAGCTCCTCGTGGCAAAGCAATTTGAGAGCAGAGCGCATCATTAGTCCAACTTGTTACGAAGAAGTGCCTCACCAGACGAGGCATTAAGGCCACTGCTGAGGAATCTTTTTTTCTCATTCCAATTCACGTCTATGTAATTTGATAATATTGTGTATTTTATTCCCTTGAGATTCTTTATTGTCTTGAGATTTCTACTTACTGACTCTTGATTAATATAAGTTCTGGCAAAAAGTTGGCAATGAGATCAAGCTACTCGTATATTTTCGGTAAAATATTTCTACACGCACTTTATAGGAAAGCAATAAGATGGATCATACGCGTACAATACCAGTTAATAGCGCATGGATAACTGAGCCGACCCTCCTCGACCCCATTTCTATTATTAAGAGCTCTGAAACATTATCTGATAATGCCGCACTATTTCGCTTATACGTTCACTGTATGAGAGTACTAGTAACCAATAACTAGTAGATAATAACAATAATAATAATAAATTATTTATTGATCTCCAGTTTACAATTTCATCAAACGTGATTGGGATTTCCTTTTAAGCTTGTATCGCCTGTGCCAGGAGACCCCGCTCTTCCACATTGATTTATATACAATAAAGAAAAGTCTTAAAACTACAATTATAGTATGAAAACAAGAAAGCTTAGTTGTATGTATGCCTCTAACAACTTACTATACTAAGTGGTCATATCTTAATGTAAGGAGAGGCATGTTATTTATTTGTATACATACATTCTTTTTGGACTTCTGTTAGCTTAACATAACATAGGTACCATCACGACTTTATCCCAAACGGGGTAGTCAGAAGCAAGTGACTATTGCTGTCATGGTGCTGACACTCAGAATCCCAGTTTTTACCAATGGTATCAGAACCCAACGTGGTAGGTGGTGAGCCTTCCGCCGGTATCCGGGTTAATTTGGTTTTTTAACGATGTTTTCCATCACCGGAGAGTTAGCAGGAAATTAAACAATGAACACAAAGATTTTGGTTCTATCCAGATTTCAACTCGGGACCACACGATCCGCGATCCGAGTTGGGGTGCTCAACCACTAGGCTAGATGATTTATAATAGGTTTTCTGTTACCAGTCATTGATATTGCTGCAATGTTGGTTAGCTTTTGTTTTTTCGTTTTAATGATCTCGGTGCTCATAACGACTATTATTACTCCAAGCGGCCCAGTCCCTGGCTACTGCCAACGCAAGTGAAGAGATACTGTAAAAAATTACGAATAGTCTAAAGATTAAAATATTAGGACATCCAATAGTTTTTAGACTATAATTTTGTCAACATGTTGTATAAAATATAAAACTTGTAAACTCTTTACCTATATAGAAGATATGACGCAGATTAGTTGACTTATCTTATCACGAAATGAATAGGAAATAGAACGTGAAAAGGAAAACGTAGAAGCTCAGTCTTTAACTTGTCTTATGAATTTTACCCAAGACAGGAAAAATGAGCTAATGCTGAAACACGCCCGTTACGTCTAGCGTCACGCCGTTAAGGCAATTGTTTTGTTCGCATTGTTTTCACAAAGGAATGGAATAACATTTTTTGATTTTGTTTATGTGGTTTGTTTGGACTGTTCATTTCCTAATTTATTTTTAGAAATCGTCAGAATATTAACAAAAATATAATGACGTCGAAGATTATTTCAAATTATTATTTTATGTTCTAGTCGATATTATTTATTGTTACTGGTCTACTGCTGCTACTTTTTTGTGTTCATTTTCTTAAAATATTAACATTTTAAACAATCTTAATTCAAGCCGCAGAAAGCTGATTGTGAAAATAAGAAATACCGAGACGAACACAACATCTCAATGAAACCAGACACGCTTTGTGCAGCCTAAAAGCCTGACTTTTGTCTGTCTCCGACTAACAACGACGTGACTTGAGAACATTGTAGAACTGAACGTTTATTTCAGAGTACCTACTGATCTCGTATTTTCTTTCAGTTTGTAAAGAAACCAGCTAGATAAACGTTGTTCTGTTATTATTTCAATAGATTGAAAATACTGTCTCAAATTAGTATGAACATGAAATTATACTTGTTTATAACACTGACCACATGTAGATTTATTTCTTTTACCTGTGTTTAAGCACCTACCTAAGCAATTTGAGGTAAACGTATCCCTCTATAGTTTGCTCAGAAATATCTGCAGTGGCAATTTTTCAGATTATTGCATAATTTGATTGTTTTCCTTCCATAAAGAGAATTAAATTGATCATTAACTTCTTATTTTCCACAGAGAACATCACTATGGGCTGTGAGCAGAGACGTTAAAAAGGTAACAATGATAATCCTGGCTCCTGTTAATTTGCATGATATTTGTCAATGGATTTTGAAACACCGGAATATTCGTTTCGCATCACACATTATAACTTTACAAATTATACAGTCGCGAGCTAAAATACGTATGACGTCATTGTATTTAAATTGCATAAACGCGTAAATAGGTAGGATTACTACATTTTTCTGCATTAAATGCACATACATTGTATGTACAGTGCATGCCTCACAATATCTGGATTCATTCGAACTTTCGCATCGTTCGAACTGACCAATAATACCGAGGAGAAAATCAAATTACCACATTCCTAAAACTGGCCTAATTGATCATTTACTTTATAAAATAATTGCAATATGATTATTAACCATCTTTTATAAATATAAGATACAACAGACTAATATTAACAAAATTAATAACGACGTTTTCGTGAAACTTTGAAAGAGTAAAAAGGACACAAAACGTGGCATGTTATGAATAGATTTTACGAATTTATCATGAATGGTATTTAGAATACCAAAGAAATAAGATCAATTTCGAACGACTTTTCAATGACTGAAAATTAACGTAACTAGGTACGTGTTCGACGAGCGGGAGTAGGTCCCCTGGACTGCAGTAACACTCAAACAGAGGGTCCTGAATTTATGAAAATTTAAGAAGTAAGTAGGTTAATCCAAGAAAATAACTCAATAAAACTATATCTTTTCATTTCAGCCTGATGAGGACAAGTTAGTAACATCTGTCGCCATTCCAGCCTTCGATCTGAAGTACAACAATGAGAACAACGATGCTATACTGCTTGGCGTGGCCGGCACAGACGTGCCCATCGACAGCATAGCCAAACTAGCACAACCTCACCAGGTAATCTGAATTTAATAATACCGATACCGCTAAGTAATAGGAGATTAACCACTGTAAGACGAAGCGTTTGCTTAACACTCAGTAAACCTCAGACCTGGTGCAGGTTTCGGAAAATCATTAAATTTAAACTGGCAAACGGCCCGAAACCGGGGCTGTGGCATTACAATGCCAGCGCTGGAGCAATGGACTTCGAAGGGCTTTTAATGAAAATGGTGTTAAATACCTTGCAAAGTACGTACGTGTCGGTTTACGATAATAGTGTGGTATGATAGCTGCGAACGATCCCGTCACTTGCAAACTAAGTCTACCTCTACTAAGGTGGACCCTCACCTGGAGCATTTTCCTGTGTAACGTTTCAGATTCGATTTTGAGCATACATTACAGAACTGCCTTCCTGACATGATGAATTTTCGACTGTTATTTACATTTCAGATTCGGTTTTGAGCATTACCTTGCAATACTGCCTCACAAAACTTCAGGGAAGTTGTATCAAAATATTACACATTGTATCATCAAGTTGCGCACTTTAATGCTCGGTGCTTTTCCCTCACCAACGTAATGCTCGACTCTGTAACGTTTCATTATAGGAAAATGCTACAAGTGAGTGAGCACCTTTATGAGATTCATACCCTTTCCCCGTAAATTAAGTTACTTTCAATTACAGATTCCGTAATAGTTATTACGTAACTTTCAATAGCAGTCATGTGCTGGGTAGGTACACACGTTACCTACCTGTACGTTTTGTTACGCAGTAATTTGAACTTTTTGGTTTACTAAAGTGAAACATTTCATAAAATCTGTGCGTCTTCGTATTTAGATAAACAGGTTAATACTCGTAAGTAGGTAGGTTGTTGAGCGGGCTTGTAGCGCCGACACTAAAGATGGTCCTAACGATATCATGTACCTAGCTAGATTGAAAGATAATATCCACATTCACCGTTGAACCCGTGACTCAGCTATTTTGCACGTCAACTGACTATGGAGGTATATTATCGTTACCAGTTTAAAGGAAGGCTGTCCTTCATGTTTGTCTGTTATCTTAGGATCTGTTTTCATTTCAAAGGTTAGGTACAGTTTCTTAAAAAAAAAGGGACGGAAATCAGGTAGAAATTTAGAGATTGCTCCCGAATAATATGTAAATTAATCCCATCCTTGAAAATTGTATTTCAGTTGGGGGTGAATGGATATTCGTTCATCGTGAGCAACAACGGGTACTTGCTGCTTCATCCCCTGTTGATAACGACCGTGAGTACCTATACACCGATGTTTATTAGGTTAGGCAATTGAATTCTAATAAGTTTCAAACTTTTACATTGTTGTAAATGAACAATGAATACCTACACTGAAGTTTCGTAATTCTTTTTAATAATTGATGAATTTCAATAAATAATTACATATTATTGTCAATATTAACAATATATTTTTATTATAAATACAAAGTAAGTAAATCTTTTTATTTAGATGATATTGTAGGCGTGTTCAACCATTTGAATGGCTTCTGAATAAAAATATTTTTATACGGTTTTTTCATTACAAGTTTACCTGAAATTCTCTAGTCGTCTCGTATCCGGATTTGTAATTTTGTTTGTCACGCATAGAAACTTAAAATCTACTCTATAGCCTGTTGTGAATTGTAATGGAACTGAAAATGGCACACAAGTAGATGTAGTTAACTATCGTAGTTTATGTGACGTTGTCTTATGGTAGTGGTAAAGAGGACCTTCAATCGTTAGATATGTACGTCTTCCACGAGTTGCCACTTTAAATTTACGTTAACGTTCGCGTACAAAATTGTATTAGGATTTGACATGACATGACATGACAATTTCAAATCCCAAAACAATTTTTTACGCGAACGATAATGTAAATTTAAAGTGGCATTTCGTAGTAGACGTACTGGTATTAATGATGTTAATGGTGTTCTGGTTGCGACGGATAGACATACCGAGTTTGAAATCAGATAGTAAGGACAATATTGTAAAGTCATTTACTTTTTAATGATTTCAGATCAATAACACGCTTCAAGCAAACTACAACAGCGTGGACTTCGTGGAGGTAGAGCAGGTAATATCCTTGTTTGGTATTTTTTCGTTTTTAGGGTTCGTACGGAACGGAACTCGAAAGGAAAAAACGGAACAAGCTGGAATTTATATCAAATACTCAAGTCTACTGTCCCTCGGAGCTGTGAAAAAATCAAACTTTTAAGCCAACGCAATCAAAAGATACAGCCGTTTATGCCGCAAATTTTCGACACTTGCAAGGCAATCAAAACCTACAGTGTACTTCCCGTGAACTCAGAATCTTAAAATTTGGTACGAAGCAACGTCTTATAGCACAAATAAAGGGAAAATTGCGAAAACCGCAAATTCTTAGTTACATCATAAATAAAAATATTTTTAATAAATATACCTACAGGTTTGTACGGAACCCTCGGATTTTATTATGTGCCCTCGGTGCGCGAGTCCGACTCGCACCTGGCCGGTTTTTCATTTGTTGTTTTTGTACTGAATGGTTCTTTCGTTCATTCAAGGTGGATGACGGCAATGGGCCGCGGGTTCTCGGCGAAGAGATACAGACGCTTCGTCAGAAACTCGTCGCGGGCGCCGACGGCAGCATGAGCGATATTAAAGTCCTTTTTCACTACGATAACATGAGGTAACATACCTGTTACTGTTATAAAATAAACAGTTTTATTTTATCCAATAAGAAAATACAAGCAATGTAACAGCTTCTGAAAGTTTTATGTATACAAGTAGTGTCAGATGATGGACAAGACTCCGAATTAAATCTCATTTAATTACGACTTGGCTGCTGAAAACTGCAGCCAAATTGTACTTAGATGAGATTTCATTCATAGAAATATCAATATCCCGTAACAAGAGAAACAAGTTTGATCAGGGAAATATAAATTCCGTGCCACTCAAGCTTTTTCTGAAACTTACAAGTTTTAGTCCAATTCAAATAGCTGTTGGTTAAGATTTAGAATAAGTTACAATGTTTTCAATTTCTGTGTTAGACACTAGAGCAGAGTTAAACGACACTATGACGAAAGTACTGGCGAGCTATCATATCCATACAATCTGAAAAACTTACAACTAATTGTTCCAGTCCTCAGGGAAGTGTGCTATGGTGCATTCTATTCCTTATACATTAATGCTCTTCCTAAAATTACAAAAACCAATAGCATCTTATTCGCAGACGACGTATCTTTATTATTCGAATGACCTAACAATAGTACCAATGACTTTCAAATTAATACGATTCTTCATTATATAAAAAAATGGCTTAGTCAACACAAGAAAACGCAGGTGTGTGCATTCACAGCAAAGGCGTCGCCGTTCCTTTCCCATCCCACTCTTCAGAGCACCCCGCTACCGATTAAGGATAGCCTAAACCTCCTTGGCATGGATGTTCGTAGCAACCTAAACCAGCGGGACTACATTGAGAGCGTCATTAGAACTGCATCCCGTAAACTCGGAGTCCTGAACAGAGTGAGACGATTCTTCACGCCTGAGCAGCTCTGTCTCTTGTATAAGACACAAGTTCGCTCGTGTGTGGAATACTGCTCTCATCACATGTGTTTCCTTCCTCTTATAGTCCCGGGTTCTGCAAGCGGGGCGTGAAAAGGCATTTCTGCAGGCCTTCAAGGTGAGGATGGCCAGCCCAGTGATTCGTTTGAATGACTGGGCTTGTCAATCTCATATCTGGACCTCACGACCGCTTTCCATCAGGTGGAGTGAGGTCATCTTGACGGGCAATATATAAGAAAAAAAACAATTTGCAAATTAATATGAAAAAAACAAAATTGATTCAAGTTAGACCACATCAAACGCGACTAATAGACCTAACTGTTATCAAGAAAGAACTGACTATCAGAGAAGTTATCATATCATAAAAATTGGAAAAAACTTATCTCTACTATCAAAACAAAATTGTCCCAGTTTATATACGCATTTAACCTTTTAAAAAGAAATACCCATACACAGTGTGCTCTGACAGCTTATTATGCGTACGCGTACTCGTGGCTCCGCTACGGCATCCTTCTTTGGGGTGATAGCACAGATGCGCATGACCTTTTCATCATGCAAAAGAAGTGTATTCGTGTGATAGCTAACATTGACCAAATGGATAGTTGCAGACCCTATTTTATTAAAGAAAAAATACTGACTCTAACATCGCTAAACATATCAGAAATAGCCATCTTTGTACGTAATCATCCCACATACTTTGAGTTTACCAAAAACATTAGACGCAAAGACCAATTAGCACTACCCGAACCCAAATTAGAAATGTATAAGCAATGCCCATACTACAGATCAATTTTAGTTTACAATGAAATCCCTAACTCCCTAAAGAATGAACCTTCAGAAAAAATCTTAAATAAAAATTAAAAGTGCACTTAATCCAAAAATGTTATTACTCAGTAAAAGAATTTATGACAGAAGATAAAATGTAAATAACTTGTGTGATCATTAGGAAGAGTACAGTTGGTGTTGAAACACTGTTATTGTACATATTGTGATATATAGATAATAAAGTAGTAATAAAAAAAGTATAACTTAAGATTTGGATGAAAAAATAATTTTTATTTGTTATAGTTTTTTAATTACGTTAGCATTTTTATTTTGTTGATTCCAATATTTAAAACTTAACAATATTCCTTAAGTTTATAAGAATTATACAGCATACGATAGCATTGTATAACATACGATTGCTACACCCTTTCAGGGTACATGTTTCGCTATAAGTTACGATTAAGTACCTATACTTAGTTATGTGCCATGTCAAATAAATAAATAAATGATTTTGACGTACGAATTTTTATTTGAGATTCCATATAATGGTGCAAATTATCTTGTAATATTTAGGTTTCAAATTCCAGGAGGATCGCGCGAGTGAGACACGACTACTTCTTCAATAAGCTTGAAGGCACTCCGTTCTCAATGGGCATCTCGCTGCCAAAAGGCTACGGAGACACGGAACTGCTGCTGAAGGACAACCCGCTGGAGGCCAAGCAGGGCAAGGAGCTCACCGGCATCAACGTCACGGACTACTTCCGGTTTAGCTACAGGGTACATCCCGACTGGTGAGATAAGTATTACTAATAACTAGTTTAAGAACAGATTGGTCAAATATTACAGCAGTATAGTTAGCCTAGTTGGATTCAATATAAATATAAATAAATATCAGGGACACTTACAAGATCATCTGACCCCCGAATAAGCAAAGGTTGTACTATGGGTGTCAGTCAGAGACTAATAAACATACATAAATATATTATTTCCAAATCCATACCTAATTAGATAATATGAATACTAATATCACAACAAACACAAATATTCGTCACATCAATGTTTGTCATGGGTGGGGATCGAACCCACGACCTCCAGTGCTAAAGGCAGGATCGCTGCTATTGCACCAACAGGCCAGTCAAATTATACCTATGTACAGGCTTTACATGAAGTTGGGTACAAAGAACTGCACATATGTACGTCTACCATGAGTTAAAACTACAGCTACTAAAGTAGAAGTGAAGTAAAAAAAATCTTTGTTCATATAGACTTAAAATATATTTAATAAAAATAAACGTAAATAAAATAACACTATGATTGTATATATCATGAATAAACATAAGGTGACTCTACCACCGCTTCGGAGGTTGTTTCCGATCGAGAAGAACCCGATAAGAAACTCGACGGTTACTCTTTTCAATCTTGTTTGTTTAAACAAAAATTTTGTTGACAGAATAAAGTCATAATTAACAAAAAAAAAAACAGTTTTATTTCTATTCACTAGAGGCATTGTACCGAAATATCATACAAATTCTTTGCAACAGACACTAACGACTATCGTAGGCGTAAAGTCATAATCGGATACTGATGAACAGTTTTTTGCAACAAACAAATTACGGTAAATTGCTTTACATATTTATCTCGACGTTTCGACGACAATCGCATGTCATCGTGGTCACGAGCGGACTCAGGTGAGGTGGGGTGTCCGCTAATAAATAGGTAAAGCAATTGACCGTAATTTACATACATACACACATACCATCACGCCTTTTTCCCAAAGGGGTAGGTACCACATCTTTCCACTTGCTACGGGCCTGGCACACCTCTTGCGCTTCTTCCACTCTCATTAATCCTTTCATACATGCTCGTCGATCAGGGGTACTCCTGACCTGACCTTTTCTGAACACGTCTTGTACTTGTACTAAGTACGTTCGTCTGGGCCTTCCCCTTCCAACAGCCCCATCCACCCTCGCCTTGTAAATTTGTTTCGTTAATCACCTTTCATCCATTCTATCCATATGCCCAAACCATCTTAGCATTCCCATCTCAATTTTTACCTTAATTTGTTTGTTGCAAAAACCCGTTTATTAGTATTAGTAGTTTGTCTATACTCAAAATGTACCAAGTCATTTAGAAAAAGTGGAAGAAGGCTTAGATCACAATGATACAACAAAATAAAAGGAAATGTGTTAAAATAAAGTTATTGACTGTTGTTAATTTCAGGGTGTATTGCAAATACCATTACCTGGAAGGACACGAGTCAGATAACGCAGAGGAAGAGATATGGAAGTTTTTAGTTCGTCTGTCTAACAATGAAATTGACATCACTAAGAAACAATACATCGACGACGAGGATGATAGACCTTTCAGTATTGAAAGTAAGTTTGTTCTAAAATATTGTACAATACTATACATAAAATAAGTTAATTTCTAATCACCTCCTTTTCACTTTCAAGTACCTATGAGTTTTGTCTTTAAAAATAGTTAATGGTACCCAAAGAATTATTGTAAGGATGTTAAGTGAAATACCTCCTGCAACTGATAATTTAACGCTTACTGAGTTGAATCACTAATTATATGATTTCAAACATTCATACTCGTCTTTACATATTTAATCGTGAAAAAAGAATGAATTCAAAACTAAAATTGTCAGCAATAAAAAGTAACATAGACACAAAATCAGTTCTATAACAGTTAATAAAACTGATTTTGTGTCTATCCTACATTTTAATTCCTGACAATTCTAATCTCATACATATGAGATAGTTCACCTGTGAAAACATCAATCCAACCATTCTATCAAACAATTTTTTAGCGCATTGTGGCAATGCAACCACTCAGCTGTCAAAAGACGATTACTACTGCAACGAAGATCTGGTGAAGCAGCTAGTATTTGATGCCAAGCTCACGAATCCCTTCTTCAAAGACTGGAATGCAAGTGTCGAAGAAGCAGAGCTCACAGAGAAGTATAACGTCAGCGTGAGGTTCATAGCAACTGCGAGTGGCTTGACGAGGTGGCATTACATGTTTGATGAAGACAAGAATGAAGTGGTTGACGACGAGGGAAACAGATGGAAGAACTCTACTGAAGAGTAAGAATCCTATTAAGCATGTCATTCTTTAAGTACAGAGGTTACTTATCTACCTGAAAGTTATGTAAAAGTTGTCATAAGAACATTTTTGGGGAACAACTATTTGAAACCTTGATTTTTTTCGTGACCAGGTTTGATATTAAAGTCTGCTAATCACACCACCATCACGTGAAGTTTAACCCCTATTGCTCATATCCAGTCAAGTTATTTAAGGAATGAAATTGACAAGTTATAAGGGATTGTTATAAGGCCCCAGGGCACATTAGATCACTTATAAGAACTCAATTATATTGTCTGTTATGTTGTCAGGGTGTTCGGGGATAAATACTTCAATGCCATCGAAGAAACTTGGTACAAGGCAGCTGTACTCCAGCACATGATCAACAAAGAGTCGATAGTGATTGCCACACCGCTGCCCATTCTGGACAAGATCATCAAGCGTAACATGGAGTTTGACAGAAATGGTGACATAGTCATGACTGCCAGTTACGCTATATTCTACAAAGATGGAGATTCTGAAACACCTGCTTCAGTTGTTGGATTCGAGTTCTCATTTTTAAGCTTTCAAAAGAGGTTTCTCAATATTACTGGAACGACTTCCGATGAGGTGAGTTGCAGGGTGTTTCAAAAGTAGAATGCTAAACATGTCACGATTAATAAGGAGAAAGCGTTCGAAATCCCGAACCGTGAAGCCAAAATGTTAGGGACGAACTCCCACCTTCGTTGAATACCTACTTAAAAGGACATTTTGCTAAAGTACTTTTTACGCTAGCTTAAAGCATGTACATATCTAACTTTTAGTTTTTTGCAAACTTACTACTTACAATAACAACGAAACGATGTACTGAGGCAATTATGTTTTTAGGGTTATATTAAACTACCGTTAGTTTAGTTTGCAGTAGGTATCTTTGTGAGCAAATCTGAATACACTATCGGAGCTATATGCAACTAATCAGATTTAGAAACCTCCTGAACAAATAAAATACGGTGACTGTGAATAATTTCAGAGCTTCCAATGCAACAACCCAGAGTACGACTGTTACGTGGTGGACAGCTCGGGCTACGTGATCATGTCGCGCAATAGGGAAGACATTGGTGTGTTCTTTGGGGCCCTAGAACATAAGGTACAACATAAACATAGTTAAGGCACGTTTTTAGAGAGTACATCGGATGTAATATTCATCGAATATACAGGGTTATAGAAAAAAACGTCGACAACCTCGCAAGACTAGGTAGATACCATCATACACAACAAAATTTGTTCTACGAGCTTTATCATAACTCAAAACATTAATTAAAAAATATTTTCCAAGCTTTTATCTATTGTACTGTCCAGACTTTTGTAAGTCTATGCTCCATATACATACGAAAAGGCGACGTGCGCGTGATTCTGCTGAAAGTGTTATGAAGTAGATAGTAACTGATTCGGATTCACACCCCGTGATTCGGAAGAGTTTGTTTACCTTATTTTGCGATGCCATGCACACTGAGATAAGAATATTCAGACGTAAAATTAAATTGAAATTTATTTTTGTATGAAAGTGAAATGTGTCAATTTATCAAAAGTCGTAGACCAAATGTTGTTGTGTATGATGGTAGCTACCTAGCCTTGCGAAGTTGTTGATGTTTTGTCAGTAACCCTGTATACCTACGAGTATAGCAGAAATCGGGTAAAAATATCGTTTTCGTTGAGGCAGAAATTTTCTAGAAAAGAGATAATTTGATAGCCAACGTAAAGGGGTCGCAGAATTTCGCTGGATGAATGCTGCCTAAAACCAGCCACTATGGAAATGTAACGCAGCAACCTCCTTTGGGGAGTACTCCCAAAAGACTTGTGGATGCGAATGTTGATGATGACGACTAGTCGTATTATCTTTCAGAAATAATTTCCAGCTGTCGAGTTCTAAGTTTTTAAACTTTTGTTTAGGAGCTGGGAACGGCAAACGCGAGGTATGTGCTGGGCTCGTTTCTAGAAAAGGGCGTTTTCGATCACGTGGAGGTGTTCAACTACCAAGCCCTGTGTCCGCCCGACGAGCTGCAGCCGCAGCCCAACAGCGCTTGGCACATACTCACGGTCAGTATTCATTCCGGAAAGTCTATTTATCGATTTCATTGATTAGTTTTAGTATATTTATACCCTTAGTTTTTTAACGCCAGAGATTCTTACTAAATTCCTGTATTATTTCAGCCGTTCAACATGGCCACTCATCTCATACGGTGGCTCGTCGCAGAGTTCATTATTTTACTGGCAGATATTGGAAGTTTGAACTGGAGAGTATACGCTAATGTTATCTATGATGAAGGTGAGATGACGTTCGATTCAGGGCTCAATTTTAAATAGACAATGTTCAGAACTCATGATTGCTAATAAATGTATTGAATTTATAGAACTTAAAAACGAAAGCTAATTTAGTTAGCAGATAAATATCAATTTATGTTTAGAAATATTGCCTATGATCATTGAATAGTTAGCAAAACGTAATAACTTGCTTTCGCTATCGCTTTGGAATAGTGAATTGGGCAGAAGTTTAATTATTAGTAGTAACGTCAGTTTTATCACTGCTCAATGTTTGCGGTTCAGACTGTCGTCATCTACAAATACAGACACTACTACAGGCAGCAATCGCAGCAGTAATGGAACTGATGATATAAATACCTACTAAGATCGTTGTGTCATTAGCAGTTTTAATCTTGATGTTAACCTAATTATTTAGGTAGATGTTACGTGTAGGGCTGTACTAACAACGTGCAGCGCTCTACGCATGCCAACTAGCGGCGCATCCACTCTTCCCTAAACACCTAATATTTCTGCTTATGTAGCAATGCCAAAAACCGCATGCTTTCCGCTCGCAGATTATGACCTAAACAGCCTCGGCATCACAGAGCCGCCGACAACCGCTGCGCCTCCGCCACCGCCAGAGAACAAAGAAGGCAAGGAAGATGAGAAGAAACCATTTTCATGCGACCACAGAATTAGCCTGTACATCCTGAATCAGTTGATGTTCCTAAATCCGATGGGAGAGATGATAATCGTGTCGGAAGACGAACCTGGGGACTGCCACCCTCGCTACTGGGCAGCGTACATGAGGGAGACGAATTTGTTATTTGTGGTGGTGGAGAATACGTATGTGAGGTACAAAGACGACTGCCCGATCCCGCCGAATACGGAGCCGCAGCCGACGTCGAACTCTACGACGAGCCGTGAGCCCTGCCACAAGCTGGACCTGGCCGGCCTCACTCGCCGCCGACTTGAGGGGTGCTTCACTTACCATGATGGGGTAATGTTAAAGTTATCTTTCATTTTGGAGAACTCTTGTTGTATTACTGTGTGCCGTAGTAACTGCATTAAGAACATAGTTGCCCGCTTCATTCTCAAGACGTGAACGAATTGAAAAAATATTTTAAGAAGGAGTAGTTAATGTGTGCTGTCTTTTATTTGACTTTTGGCGAATTATAGTTACGACCATAGAGAAAAATAATTATACCAGAAGGAAAAGAGAGCCCCCTTGCTGATATTTTTGATAACTCCTTTTGAATGGTAGCGCCATCTATTAACATGTACTTGAACTAAATTAGCTGAACAGATATCGGTACCTACTTATTTATACGTGGTTGTTATTAAATATATACGTATAGGTGCCTACTGCATATATTTTTTATTGTATTTTAGGTTATTTGGTAAGTTCAATTATTTAAAGTGATTTTATTAGGCTTTTACACACACTGTTATTGATATTTACCAACGATAATTAGGGAAGTATAAAAATTATGTAGTGCCTTAAACGCCTAATAAAATTACACTTTAAACAATAAAATAAAATACATTTTAAAATATACATTTCATCTATTTATTCAATTTATAATGTTTATGTTTGTTGTAGTACAATTGTGCGGCTGTTTTCGTTTCGTCATCCTCTTCATAATATACTTTTCCTGACAAAATCCGATTAATATCTCTGCACCAACTATTAACTAAGACGTTAATGGTTGTTTTTGTAAAATAATCAAATAACTGCTCCTTGTGATTATTACATTCACAAGGGAATTTGGACAGTGTATTTGTAACAAATTTTATTTTGGAACGGATTTCAGTCTTAGGAACATTTCTTTTCAAAAATAAAATTGTATTACAAATTTAAAAACAACAACACAAGTACAAAATACACCGCGTCCAAACGCTTCACTCACAAAAACACTCGAGTCCTCTCTCAAATTACCCAAAACTACGGAACAACTGTGCTCAACGTAAGTCGGAAAATGTAATGGCAATGCGAGAAAAATCACAAAATACGGTAAAAGCCGCAAGCGCACCGCAAATTGACAAATCCGCCATTTGTGACGATGACGTTAAATTTGGTCGTTCAAATTCCAATTGACATTCCGTTTCGTTCCTATCAAATAAAAATTAAGATTTTGAAAAACTTTATTTGTTTATTTTTATTTTATAATTAATTAATACAATATATTAATATTCTTGTTTATTATTACGATTAACATCAATTTATGGACATCTTTTAATGTTTTTAGATTCAATAAATTAAGCCAGTGGCGGTACCTGCCATCTAGTGAGATTTTAACTGTTTTTTTGTTTTCTGTACGTGTTAATAGATGGCGCCACATGCGCTCCAAATTGTATTTGTTTTAAGCGTGACCCCCCTGGTTACGACCTACGTTAGAGAAGCATTTTTTTAATCTGGTATTATGCAAACCATTGCTGGCTGACGCTCTGCCCGACTAAAAGTTCCCTTCTAGCTTCTTGTAGGCTGTCACAAAATTAGTAGGTCTATCTATAACATTCAAAGCAATCATTAAATTGACAAAATGTATTCCCACAGGAGAGAAACATAACGGCGTGCGGTCTCGGCAGCATCGCGCGCGTCGACGCGCTTGTCTTCGCCGTAACGCTGATAGTTACAGCCTTTATTTCTGGCCAATTCTGAGCCAGCGGCTGTGGTACATGACACATTTGTACCTTTGTTACTTTCGCAATAAAAACGTTGCACATTTGTTTTTTTTATTACTGCCATCTAACAGGCAGAACCCTTTTCATTAGATTTAGAAATTCGTTTAAACTCAAATGCTTAACCTTTACTAAACAAAATCTATTATTATGTAGACTGGATTCGGACATTCCGTTACGGATTCAGTGATTAGGAAGTGTAATGTAAGTATTCACATTATAATTTTTTGTTCACATTATTAGTAGATACTTATCGACATAAGATCATTATCATTAACAATTGGCTTAAATGGAGTTAGTTGTTCTACATTGGTAGTAAGGTAATACATCAAGCGCCTTTAGCCAATAAATACGCCATTAGGTACTGCATTTGGTATGAAGTGACACTAACTGTCGAAGTGCATTGAACTATGCATCAAGGCAACATATTAATGTTTGGAAGCAATAGATAAGTTGAGCTTAAACCAAAAAAGCAAGCTAATTAACCATCAAAAAGTATTCATTATATTATTATTACCAGAATACTTGTATGCAAAATTAACTGCAGTAACACTTTCAAGGCAATAGTTTTCTTTTGTCCAACTTAATTTATGATCCGTAAGGTAAAATGTTATTTACATTACCCGAAAACTGTTGGCAATACGAGTATTAAGTGTTTATGATCGTAACATTCGTAACTAAAACTTTTGTTTCAGAACTATAATGATATTGGTTACGTAAATTAATTTACGTAACCAATATTCAGGATGCATAAAACATTACCGATCCAAAAAGAAAAACATTTTTTGCATGCTATGCTTTATGGACCAATGGGCAACTCCAATCTGCAACTTTTGCCCAATCCATGTTTGTAATTTAAGTGTTCCTTAAAGTATCGAGCAACAGGTAGCCTAGGTACCAAAATCCGACATTGAAACACGCTTTGGTAAAAACACTATTAACAAAACTCAATGACAGTCCATAAGTAGGTACTCACCTTTTCTAAGCGTTTTCACTAGGTAGTAGGAAGTACGAGTATAACCGTACTTAGTACTATCAGCAGCACGGTGGCACCCTGACCTAGTCATGTGGGGATACAAATCGATGCGGTCTGCAGGTAGCGCGGATCCACAAGTCCTTAATTATATCTGGTTAGCGCACTCACACATGCGACGGCCGGTCCACAAACTACGAACAGCAGTCGCACAGCGCAAGGGGGCCAGTGCGCATGCCCGACCCAACCTCACGCCTGCGTCAAACTCCCTTCGACTTACAATATTCGATGAAATCCTAAAACTGAGAACGCAGGTGAAAGAACATGTGTGATAGTGCTTGTTTGTTGGAAGTGTAACGATAGGGGCCAAATTAGAATAAGTGTTTCTGATGTGCAAGGTCGGATCGTCGGCGTTCCTGCTGCTACTCCTGTCCCTCGACGCGAGGGACTGCATCGCCAGTGCACACAATGAACCCAAAATTCTCCTCAGCTCGTAAGTAATCAATCAAACTATAGATATATTACCAAACACTTATCAAAAGTTCTGAATGAATGCGTCACGAAAATCAATCTGCGTGCTACACCTTGTGGTGTGTTATTATGCTGAATAATAACACATACAATTTATATATTTACTTTCTTTACTTGAATACAGAATACTTACATCGCTCTAAAGAATAGGTATCGTAGCAACTGCTAAGAAGAAAATCAAAGAGTTATTTTATCATTAAAACCATCACCTCAGGGGTGATGGTGATTTAATTCAATTACTAGAAGTTAAGTATATATACAATGGACTGTTAACTTGATTAAATACATCAATAAAATCATTAAATAAGAGCCAGCAACTTTTCTTTGCCAATTTAGTAGGTGTTTATTTTTTTATATTGCTCTCATTTATTTTATTACTTGTAGTTTTGTGATTATAAATTCTTGAGCTTTGTTTTTTATATTTAAAAACCAAAACTCCAGACTTTGATTTAAAGTGAGATAGAAGTAAAGTGACTTTCAATGACTTCGTCATTAGAAAACAAAATGTTTTTAAATTATAATAATTTTAATTTAAAACATTTTATTACAGCTTTATATTTTTTCTTAAACTATGTTGATTTCAGTACTACACTATCAATACCACAATTTATTAGAACATGACAGTCTTATAGCGTTACGTAAACAAAAACAAACAAAAAGAATCTAAATATTTACGGATTTTATTATCAATTCTGTCTTCCCCATTCTTACTAGCGTACAAGCATGGGCAGTCAAGCTTGGCACGGAGTTGTATCATTTTGGCGAGTTTATCACAAGAAAGAAAGAAGTTCAAGATGTAAGTGCAACTTCATTTCTGTAGTAATGTAGGTCAAGCTTAAGGAATACAATTTTATTCAAATTTGTTTTTAATTTTAGAGCTTTAAATCAGCTCAAATTGAGTCAAGGGACGGAGAAAAGTTAGTGCAAAGTATGGCGGATGACATCCGAGCGATGATGGAGCTCAAAATTAGCGCAGTCAAAAGAATTGTAGAAGCAGCAGAAAACATGGCATTTGATAAACAAAACGAACCGGTGCCTGAAGACTTTCAGTTCTACAACAGCAAAGAAATGGAGGAACCATTAGACCAAATGTTTACAACCACGCAAGAACCAGAATTCACTTTTGAAAATTGGGTTGTGAGGCCACCTTCAAAAACCGCTCATATGGAGCAGAACCCTCACTTTTCCAACATTCCTGTCAATATTAATTATAGCAGTGTGCACATTCCAACCAATGTTTATGCGTGGGGTAGGTTGAATAGTACATAATTTCACATCGAGTTGTTATGCGGCTACTTGGAGGATAATTTATAATCACATTTTCATTATAGCCCCTGAAGTTATCAAAGGAATTCATTGGTCTGAAGGCTTAGATACGCATTTCATAAATAACTATCAAAGTGACCCAACGCTCTCATGGCAGTACTTCGGCAGCTCCACTGGATTTATGAGGCACTACCCAGGTAATATTGATGAAAGTTAATAATGTAACTTTTTGTGTTTAGGATCGTAAGATAAATATTTAGAACGTCATTTTGACTTCAGCAATGAAATGGCGAGCAGACCCAGTAGACATTTACGATGCACGTACGAGGGCTTGGTACATGGAAGCAGCTGCGAGTCCAAAAGATGTAATTATCCTAGTAGATCGCAGTGGGTCTATGACTGGACAACGACGCGATATTGCGAGGCACGTAGTAACAAACATCTTGGATACTCTTGGAAATAATGACTTTGTGAACGTATTTACGTTTTCGGACGACGTGGAGGAAATTGTACCTTGTTTTGAGGATTCTCTGGTGCAGGTAGTATAAATTTAAAATGTATTATTTTTCCAGTGATCAATGCTCTAGAATACATTTATACCTACAATATTTACAGGCAACATTGGGAAACTTACGAGAGTTGAAACTAGGATTAGACAGTTTTGAAACTAACGAGATAGCCAATTTTTCAGCAGCTTTGACTCGTGCATTCGAGCTTTTGGAAATGTACAGAAATAATAGCGGTGGAGCTAATTGTAATCAAGTAAGTCAAGAACGTCTAATCAAGACAAGAAAGGTTCTATGCTTTAAGTATGATTTAAAGAATTTAACCTTTACTGTTTCCAGGCAATAATGCTGGTTACCGATGGCGTTCCATATAATTACAAGGAACTATTCGAGAAGTTCAACTGGAAATACGATACGCCTGTGCGGGTGTTCACGTACCTGATAGGGCGTGAGGTAAAGGTAGTACCACTCCAGGTATTACTGTGTGCCGTAGTCATTGTGCGACCTGCATAATGCCTTCCCTTCGTACTTACCTACCAGTACACCTAGAATGTGGTACTCTTCTTGTCTATTTCTCTTATTGTTCTTATAGATGCCAACATGCATGTAAGTGGTGAAGCTTGGAATCTCAACTCTTTCCTTCATTTACATAACGCTTCCGCTTTTAGTGTTTTAGTTTCCTGTAGATGAATGAGTGATATTTTTAAATAGTGTTGTGCAAAGTAAAAGTAGAATTTTATGTCTAGAATTTTTTTTATGTTTTTATTGTAATTAAAAGGTAGGCCGTCGATTATGGCGCTGTTGTTGTTGTAATTTAGTGTTTGATTTTTGTATTAGCCTTTTACTTCACGAGGCAGACGAAAACATTATAGTCACTAAGTAATGAATAGGCGTTCACACAAGCACATAGTCACCGTGTTTTATAAAGAATTAGAAGAATAACATCTGTGAGATGGGTGTAGGTGGCTGACGTGAGGGAGGTGAAGTGGATGGCGTGCGCGAACCGCGGGTACTACGTGCACCTGAGCACGCTAGCGGAGGTGCGCGAGCGCGTCTTGGAACACGTCAACGTGCTAGCCCGCCCGCTCGTGCTGCAGAGGGAAAAACATCCAGTTGTTTGGACACCTGTCTACGCTAATGTAACTGTAAGTTATTTGGAATAATTTATTTATCAAATATTAGCTTTTGCCGACTCGACTTCGTCCGCGTCGAAATTTCAAAACAGCTAGAACAAAAAAAAAAAAATTCGTATGATATAAATACATTTAATGCCTTATTTCAATCCCTTCAAGTCGATTTTTCACAATGAAATGTTGCAATGTGTCCTGCCTTAACATCCGAGTATGTCTTTTCCCAAGCTCTATCTATGTATCAAATTTTGCCAAAATCAGTTCAGTGGTTTAGGTGAAGGCGTAGCAGATAGACCAACAGGCAATTTGGAATATTGGAATACTGAAGAAAGGACAGGGATTATTGCAGATGACAAAATAGGAAAAAAAACATAACAATCATCTGATGAGGATGAAAATTAAAATAAATCGAATGATTAACAGGATCCAAAAGTGGCAGACTATTTATGGGATCAACGTGAGAGAGCAGAACAAAAAGAGCGCTTCATGAGCCAGCGGCGAGACAAGAATCTCTTCAACTCGGCGCATGAGCAAGATAGGCGATTTAGAATTACCCAAGTAAACATTTCATTAAAATAATACATGATTTGCAGAAGTTTTAAACTATTTTCGATTATTTCCTGATTTTGTTTCATTGTTTATAGATGAAACAGGGTCAGTATAGTGAAATTGGAAACTCACGATATCAGTTGATGACGTCTGTGTCTATGCCTGTTTATGATCTCCGTCACAACGAGGTAAGCTTTGCTTTTTTTTTCCAAATATCTGTCGTAAATGTTTTTATATCCTAATTAACTCCCCCAAAATAAAAAAGATAATTCGGGTTCATTGAGAAAGAGAATGTACAAGTATCTAACTGAATTCAGTAAGTTGTTTAAAACGGCATTTCTCTCAAATCATGTGTGTAAATGAAGTACTTAATTTTCTCTCTCAGCTAACTCGATTAACTGATTTAAAGTCTCTTCTAAATTCTAAATTCCTGTTTGTGCATGCTCAAAACAATCTTATTGTCTATCTCAAGAAGATTATGTTCACAGATTGGTTTTACATTTTCTACTAATTGGACGTAAGCCCTATCTCTTCTAATTTACTTTAAACTTAATCTATGATCTATTTCTTCTTAAATTTTAAAATATATTTTAATAACGTTCCGTTTTGTTTGATGGTTTCCCCTCAGAACATCACAGAGAATGTACTGATAAACGAAGCTTACTGGGTATCAGTTACAAAAGAGGTACTACACTTAGAAAGTTTTGATGATTTAATGTAAAGTTTTTGCAAGATACAAGAGAGTTTTTATGATTTAGTTTTTTGGATTTCAGTAACGGTAAAGTCTTATTTGGCCCCGTTAGCGATGCATCTGTCCTCGATAGAGGCGCCCGCGCAGCCGCGGTCTCAGTCGCAGACTGGCCATGTGTTGTTCTACCCTTATGGCTTACTGTAGTGTCGTAGTTTTCTACTAGATCGTAGGCGTAGACCAATAGGGTGTTATGATAAACTTTTCTATCAATTATCAAATAAATTTTTCTATGCAAGAGTTATGATATTTAATCCACTATACACACTATATAATAAAGTAAACTATTTTGCCTGAATTTAGCGATGTCTTCGTAGAGACATTTTAAAGATTGACTTGTACTACGAAAAGTAAATGTAAATATTTAATAACTATCGTGCCCGACTTATGACTTGTATGGGGCTTTTGTTACTTGAGCATCTGTTCAGTTTAAAGTTTTATCTTCTTCAGAATGACAAGACTTTTGATATAATGTAAATAACGTCCTCCTTTCCGATGGGAGTACATTTTGATTTCTAGTGGAAGTTACTACAATGCATTTATCTATATGTTATTACGTTTTATTGCATTCGTACGTCCACAACCAATCGCAGTCAGTAGAGGAGAACGGCCAGATGGAGGTAGGCCCCGCTCTCGTAGCTTTCTACCTCAGGGATGGATGCAAGGAGACGGACGATCTGGGGCTCTTATTGGCAGTAGCGCACTTGGACCACACTTTCCACATTTGCAGTAACTATTTAATACTAACACTGACCGAAACTTTCATACCTAACAGCCAATAACAGTCAGCATGATAAAATTTCTTCCAAACGAATATTTTCTTGACAAATTATTAAGACTTTTCATGGGGTTCAAATTGTTGTTTTTGCACGAACTTGGTTATTGTTGTCTTGTTTCTGTTCATACTCACTAACTATAAATGTCAACAGATTCTTGCAAGGATTCAAAGGCTCCCCTAAAGGCCTATCTACAACAGTAACGGTAGTGGGTTTCTAGAAATAAAGAGTAGAGTTTTAATTTAATATGATTAAATTATGTAATCTTTTGTGTAGATTTTGCTAGAACCTGTAATTATGAATAACATAAATTAGAAACTCCATAAAACGTAGTTCTATATGATATTATAGAACTTAGCCTAACGGGGCGTAGATGCTAAATATAATTGCTAGAAAACTAAGCAAGAGTTATACATAATTTTTGTAGCTTTAAGATGGCTATTACAGCGCCAAATACATGAACGAGTAGTTAGATTAATGTTGACTGTTTATGAATAATCAAGTTGTATATTAAGTCATGTATTTTAAATTGTCATGAAAAGTTTTTGGTACATTTTTATTAGATTAGTAATTAATATCAACGTAGATATTAGAAATATTTTCTAAACGCAATCTAACAGCGGAAAAATGTATCTTATAAGTACTGTTTGAATTGTTTAGTCTGTTATTTTTACTGTGTAGTTTTTTAATTCTGTTTCTGAACATTTCAGATGCGTATAGCTAGATTGCTTGGGGTTGCTGGAACTGATGTTCCTCTATCTGAAATACAAGCCCTAATGACTCCCTACAAGGTTGGTATTAAAGACATTGTTAAGATAGGACCTCTAAATACACTGGTTTCATATTGTTTTGTGGCGCTGCCGACACGTGGTCTCTAACTGTGAGCCTCCTAAATAGGCTCAGTCACTTAGCGAGCTATGGAAAGACCTATGCTTGGTGTTTCTCTGCGAGATCAAATCAGAAATGAGGAGATCCGTAGAAGAAATAAGGACATAACCAAACGGGTTAGCAAGCTGAAGTGGCAGTGGGCAGGACACATTGCTCGGAGGACTGATGGCCGATGGGGCAGAAAAGTGCTCGAGTGGAGACCGCGTATCGGCAGGCGCAGCGTAGGACGGCCCCCCGCGAGATGGACGGATGATCTGGTCAAGTCCGCGGGGAATCGCTGGTTGCAGGTCGCCTCTAAGGTGGCAATCGTTGGGGGAGGCCTATGTTCAGCAGTGGACGTCCAATGGCTGATATGATGATACTATATTGTGACTCAGAGCATTTGTTTAAAAGCATCCTTATAACACGGCAGATGACTAGATATCAATTCCTTAAAACTTATATCAAAGCATTTATTCTTATTAAATTATTTTTTTGCTGTAAATGTATTAAAAAAGTTTTTAAAGTATTAAACACAGTAAATATATCTTTTCTGTTTTTAACAAAAAGTAATGGGTATAAATGACACTTTCAGACTGGCGTCAACGGCTATGCATTCATAGTCACAAACAACGGATACATTTTGATTCATCCAGACCTGAGGCCCGTGGTACGTATGTTTTGCAGTCATTAATTTAAGATATTAGCCTATAAATTATGATACTAATATTGTTAACTCTGTTACAGTTTCAACAAATTTTAAAACCTAGCTACAACAGTGTCGATATGATCGAAGTAGAATTGTTTGACGATGACAGAGGTGCCAGGAATTTCAGCAAAGAATTAACAGCAGTAAGTTTTCATATAATATCTATAGATTGATCAAAAGTGAGTAATAAGAAGCTACAAATAAAATAATCTTTCAGCTAAGAAAAGAGGTGATCGACCAGATAACGGGAAATAAACTGATGAATACGAAATATCATATGGATGGCATGGTGAGTAGTCCCAACCTATATGGCAGAAAAAACCATATTCGGGATAAGTCATTCATTAAAAAGCTTATGCAGAAAAAAATGGCTGGTTCAGTTCACACGAAAGCGAGTATAAAAAATGTTTAACTACTTACAGAAAAGGGTGTCCCGTGCCAAAAAGCACTACTACTGGACCGGCATCAGTGATTCTCCCTTCACGCTAGTGGTGACCATCCCAGAGAACTACGGTCGGCACCGCATCACGCCGCCTCCAACAGATGACATCCATCGCCTGTCGCTCACCTCCAAGAACATATCAGCAAGGCAGTACTTGTCTGAAAAGTGGAGCGTTCATCCTGATTGGTAAGTACAATTCTTACTCTTTTCGCGTCGGAGGTGGTCAGACATACGGGTGGCAGAATAAGAGCACTATAGTAGTAGTATACTCACTCTTGCACGGGCTGTCTATTTCAGGTGTTGAACTACTGACTTGACAAAGACAGAAACTAGAAAAAATCGATTTGATCCTAGGGCTCAAGCAGGTTAAGCCTTTGTGTAGAAAATAGTGCATTGATAAATGCTAAAAATAACACTCATACTGACTTGACATTAACCAGTTCAGAAATTTGGCTGAAACGGAAAACGCTTAGTCTAGAAAACTATATTACTAAAACAATATTTGAAGCTGCTCTTGACCAATTACATTAGTTTACATATGTTCTCATACAAGAACGTTTCGTACAAATAATAAAGGTTTTAGGTACCGTACTCAGGCCCGCAGTTCTAAAGACAAATATTTTTGTTCTATTTACAATATCTGTTAACATTCCAGGTTGTACTGCCGTCACTACGAGCGAACATTCTCGACTCCAGAAGAGGAACTGTTATATTTCCTCGAGCGCGTAGCGAAGCCAGGCTGGCGCTGGCCAGCCAAGCCTCGTCCACCAGAGCATCACAAGAATAAACCAGGACACGAGAAACACAACAATGGTAACCATTCAGATCTTTTTTATGAGGTAACTATGGTTTTGTACTCATACAGAAATGATATACTTAATGCAACCAGGTTCTAAATAAATAGACAGACGGAGAAGAATGGAAGCAAAGGAGAATAAGGTGTCGTAACTTATACATTTTTGTTTCCATTTTGAGCAGATACCTCTATTTCATAGGTACTCCAGACGCCAAGGATCGCAATAAGGTGTCGAATAACACACCAAGGAACGAGTACTATTGTAAGTTTCACCCATTTAGTTATCAACAACCTAAAAAATAACTCATGATGATTTATTCCTCTTGTTGGTGGCCAACCTGCTATTCTGCTTTGAGCTCCAGCCGCAATTTAATTTCATTCAACATATGAAGTTTGATTTATTTCACTTGTTTTACATAGTCAAGAAGAAGGAGAAATAATTATTCTCATTAAGAAAATAAGTTGTCATTATTGATAAGTTTTACGAATTAATTAGCATCTGACTGTCTGAGGCTAAGCCTTGGGCCAGAAAACGTGCATGTGCAGTAGGACTGGTATGACTCCTGGATCCAGGACCTTACGGCATACAGTACCCTTATTGCTTTCGACACATTCTTGAATATCTTTCGTATGAAATGTGCAATGTGTTGAATAAAAAACAATACGATTTCAGGTGATCATGGGCTAATGCAAGCTCTTGTGTACGACGCAAGAAACACTGCCTGGTTTAACAAGAGCATATCTGATTCGGCGTCCGATGAAAAGGCGTAAGTAAACATTAAATATTTCATAATTTTAACCATTTAAAATCAGAAAATCTCAAAGGCAAAAGTTGTTATGTTTGGTTTTTTAGATTTTTGAATGTCTTGGTACCTTTTACAAGTAACTGCAACATTTCTCAAATGTAATTTTTTTAAATAAATCGAGCTTGATTATGACTTCTACTATAACTAGAAGAACACGTGGAGTCATATTTGTTTGACTGTGCCAAATAAGGGTGAATATTTTAAGAATATAATGCAAAACTAAATATTGAACGCTACTCATGCTCATACGTTACGAATACGCAATCGTAGTATTCGTAGCACTCGTAGCACATAATAAAAACAATCAAGTTTCTAGTATTGCTAAGTTTTATTATGTTATTATTTCAAGCCAGTTAGGCTTCCAATAAATTACCTGATTTATTGGAAGAATTTGTGGTAGAAAAAAAAACATAAATAGTACCCTTAAGTTCTATGTAATATTTATATTCTACAAAGTTTTATATCACTATCCGCATATTTTAATTGATATTAAATATAGGTTTAACAAAATAATATTTATTGTACACGCATGACATATGCCATACTTATTTTGCATCTCCGTTTTATGTTACCATTTCCCTTGGATAGCCCATTGACTAAAGTGATCGGATTATTGCCGAGGTAAAGTACTATGAAAAACGGATATTAAAGATTGCATGTTTTACGATGATAATGGTGGTTACTTTTTAACAATAAAATAAAATGAATAATTAAATATGCAACACACAAACTACCACAAATAAGGATAAACATCGTTGTGTTACGAGGTACCAGACAAGGATGTAACCCACAGCCAAACCCATCATCGAGAAAAGTTCACTTACTGAATTGACCCGATCGGGAGTCGAACCCGGGACCAGCACGCACGTCAAGGCGAGAAACTACAATACAGCGCACTACGCAAATTGTGTTGTCAATTGATTTTTGCTAACAAAAAACTTAAATAGAAATAAGTAAAATACAAGTAATATTTTAGTACTTACCTATTCTGTTCCTACAACTCACGAGTAGCTATAAACATCATCACTTCTCTTTTAAAATAGGTGTGTGTGATTTTGAAGCTTCCAGGATCGTAAGTATCTAGATGTGTTTACATTAATGTACTTAATTTTAATTATAATACAAACATAGCTGTCCGAGGATTAGTAAGTATTTTATTTTTTAAGGGTACAGCTAGTTGTAGCGAGCAAATGTAGGAGTTAAGCGGTTATGTAGTTTAAACGCATAATATGCTAAAACATAACGAACTGAACGAACATTGTTAAAGAATCTGGCCATTTAGCTCGGGACCTTAGTATTGACTACGAGACGGAGGAGGCGTTAGGGAAACCTTTGCCCTAAAGTAGAACACCACAGGCTGATGATATTACGAGTAATAATAACGTCTTGAATAGGGATGTTGACTAATTTTTTGGATTGATTTTGTTTTATAGATAGATCCTATTTAAACACGAAAACAATATTTTCATGAAAAAATAAAACGTACTCGTACGTAGTAATTAATATTATTTTTTAGAATACCCGCCAAAACGGTCCAAACTGTCACGTGACTATGATTACGTCAGAGACCGGTAAACAATCGCGCTAGTCTGTCAAAGTTTACCTGATTTTAACGTGGGTATGACAGTTATGTTGGTAGCTTGTTTACCGGTGAGTGACGTCATCGCGTTTTGATGGGCGTTCGCAGTCACGTGTTAGTGGGTATTATATAACGCAATTTGAATAAATTTTCTTTAATTTATAACGAACAAATATGTTCATAAAATGTTATTATAGGTTTTTTTAAGTTCTGTCTTTAATGTATAAAACATAACTTTACATGATATGGTAACATGAGTCAACATCCCTATATTCAAGACCTCCGGCTAGCAGCATGCCTATCGGCTATCCACTGTGTAAGCCCACCTTTATAAAACCTGCGGGGATAGATGCGCGACACGAGTAACTTATTCATGTTTTTCTTTGCGACAGTTCATATGAATCGAAAGACAAAACGCGTGACTCAATTTTAGCCCTGAGTACTTTTTTTATTGAAATGCTACTGTGGTTTTTTAATTAGCTTTGGAAAGGTCCTCAGCAAAAGTTACATAAAGTTAATTAATCTAATGAGTTTTTCTAAGATATTAGAGCGGTTTCAGTCTAGCGTCTTTTTGGCGCGTAAACGGTCGTATCGGCATCCCATCATGCTTACACGCGCGATACATTCCGCGCTTCAAAACAACGAACGCGCGTACACGGCCTCATTGCGGCGTCTTCGATCGAACCGGTAGTGGCGTCAGGAAGCGGCTTACAAGCGCTACAACGCTAGTACGAGTAAAAGCGAGCTAGTAAAAGGCGCGCCTGTAGTCGCGCTTACAAAACCGCTCTTATTTTTCCATTTTTTAAAAATGTTTTACCAGACAACATGCTTCATCTGTTGTTGTGTGCGAGAAACAGTACCGAACTGCATATATGCAGGTACAGATTTACCTTAAATCAAAAAACTGAAGGAAAGCAATTACCTGTCTAAAATTTTGTCCCAGGGTCGAGTTTATCCAGAGGTTTGGTCACATTGTCGCGTACCTGTCCACGCACAGCGGACTCACCCGGTGGCAGACACATCCGCCACCACCAAAAGAGCATGATGAGAAGTAAGTGAAATGATCAGTTAACTGAAAAACAGTATCGATACATTGTCCTGGGCTTGTGTAAGTCTCAAACTTCACTTCATCTCAGCAGGCGCTACTGCAATATGCTAGTCACTTAAAGATGAATTCAAATGATAACTAACTACTTTACTAGCCAGAAGAAACTCGACACTGCCACAATAGTGTTATATAATGCAGTTTTCCGTAAGGTTAAGGTATTTGCATTCAGGCAGGCAGGCAGCTCATTGACGAGCAAAAGAATCTGCTGTATTTTCGCTATCTCAAAAAAACCTTTAAAATGTACCTTCACAGGCAAGATTTCAGCAAACAGTTCCCCCGGTCCATCGAAGAGGTCTGGTACCGCCGCGCAGTGGAGCAGCACTACGTAGACCCGTTGAGCTACGTGTACAGCGTGGTCCTGAACACGGACAAGTTTCCTCTGAACGTCAGCACGGCCATGGTCACGGCGTCTCATGCGGTGTTCCACGGTGACGGGCACAGGAAGTCGCCGGCTGCTGTCGTCGGCTTTCAGTTCAAGCAAGAAAAGCTGGCTGAGTGGTTTGAGAACATCACTTCTACTGTAAGTCAACCAGTATCAACTAAATTATTCTGCAAATTTCTCAGACTGCAACTGAGAATTTAAGGCAGCGATCAAGGTTGCAAACCTGGCGCTTCATGATGGGTGGATATTCCTCTCCCAAGTACGATTTTATAGATTTCTACGTGTATGGTAAAGGTCTTGGGTTGAGCATGCTGTAGAGGTAGAGGTTCATCGAGGCATAATTAAAGGCTATTCATTATATACTTCAGTTTTCTTGAAACTTTATTGTTTGTTACAAAGAGAGAAAGTTTTGATAGAGCTAGTAAAAACAAGTAGGTCCACCATCCTATTACATTGCTGATAAAAAAACTGTTTTGCAGTATCATCTTAAAAACTAGTACTCCTAAGTACTTACTTGTCAGTTTTCACACAAGGTAGTAAGTTCAGAATTATACTTAATGAACGTAAATTTGAACCGCCATGAGCAACAATATGTGTCCAATATCCATATTGGTTTATTTATACGATCGACCTAATTGCAGAAATGAATACAATTACGAAACTTCTATAAAATGGTTTAAGGCATGATACTATTTCTAATTTTCAGTGCGAGCATAACAAGGAATGTATGACATGCACAAATGAAAGCTGGGATTGCTTCCTCGTGGACAACAATGGCTGGATAGTGGTCAGCAAAGACGCTACTCAGACTGGACAATTTTTTGGCAAAGTAAGCTCCAACTTAATCCTAACTTAGAAATGAGACACATATCTACCGATAATTGGATTCTTTAAAAATAAATGAACTAATTAATAGCAAGTTGGTACTGACTATTACCAACAATTTGAACAAGTTGAGAGTACCTTACAAAGAAAGCACAATAACTGAGATGCAGGCCAGTGAAAACGAATGTCGCCATCAAACGAACAAGCCTAAATAGGCTAGAATAATTTAGGCTTTCCTAACTCTACTCTAAAGCTGTAAACTGAATTTCTAACACTTGTACATACTTTTTTTGTGGGGATTTGATTTGTTTTTTTCCGGATTCTTAAGTTTCTTACATTTACAGGTTCGCCCAGATATAATGGCGAGATTGATTGAGGACAAGATTTATAAGGCTATACATATAATAGATTATCAAGCGGTTTGCTTCCGGGAGAGGAAAACTACTAACTTTGCTGCAATTCTGAAAACGGTATTTATATCACTTTAATATAACATAATACATAGCTTAATCTAATGATGACGCATAATACACTTTAGAAATTGCGATTATTCGTAGGGTTAGCACTCTGTTAATAGTTTTCAATTGTTCGATTTTGGTAGACAGGAACTTAACTCCAAAATAAGGAATGTAACCAAATTTTAACAAGATATTACTGAGGAATACTGATCAAGACAAACGGCAAAATATCCTTATAAGGTTCTAACCTATTACGAATATACGATTGAGTTTCTGAACTGAATCGTATTATCTTGAAAGACTATCTGTCTCTAGCTGTGCTCTGTGCACAATGTTGAATGAAAGTGTCTATACTAGGAAGCAGTTTTATTTAGAGCTTGATAAATTATAATTTTTTTTAGCCCTTAGAAAACATGCGCCTAGCCATGGCCTGGCTTTTAGCCAGCGCGTTTTGGTTCTACAACTCCATTGCTGGAACGATGGCTCAAGCTTCAGGGTACCCCTCCTTCGACGACGGTAAGAATTCAACTAGATACAAGCACAGTTGTTGTAGCTTACTTCCTTAGAAGATTCACTGAATTACTAATTTGGTAATAAATGTTAGTCTTATCTTATACGTGCAATCTTAACGAATACTGTGTGGTATTGACTTAGAACACTCTGCTGAATGTTGTGTATGGAAAATAAGCGTTAATAAATGTTGCTCTTACGTTGTCAGCATGCTCTGTGCAATTCTGCATGACAACGAATACATAATTATTTATTAGGGACTCTTATTCCGACGAATCAAAACATCCTAAATGAAATAAATTACCACTCACACACAATATATTCGCGAAACCTAATCTTTCGAATACTATTTCTGCATGTAAAAAATACACCTATTATAAGTTTTCAAATACAGTGTTATTATGTACACTTCAGTTAAAATGTAGATAGAGCTAAAAGCAGATGTTTGAATTTTATATTCACACAAAAATACTTAATGACTAGCTTTAGGTAAGATCACTCCACAGCAGCACTCTACCAAGGATTTGTAGTAATCAAAATTCATCAATGGAGTCTACAATTGGTCGTAGTTTGTACAACGAAAGTAGTAATGACTCCATCTTGTTTTCAGAGTATGTTACACCCACCGGTGAGTTCTAGTCGAGCACAGTAGTCTACTACATAGACATTAAGCAATTTCAACATCTATTTTCCTCTGTATTATCTAGTAGATATTGTAGGAATATGCATGACTTTTTCTAGGCTTATGTCTTCTGATTCCTTGCAGGTAACTCAACTAATCACAGGTCTCAAATGTACTCATCATGTTAAAAGCTTTGCATATTTTATAACATTAGAGTATAGATTTTAATAATGGGTCTGCATGTAAAATGCTATTTATTCCAGTTTTAATATTACCATTTTAACCTGCAGCTGAAATAGATTCGTGAAATTTCTGTATTATTTTCAAATTACTCATGAAAAGTTTCACATGTACGCATTGTATAATATGCTTTAGAGTTAATAATTATTTTTTTGAAAATTAAAGCTTTAATTTTTTAATCGAATGCCGAGGATTACTTAATAATAATGTATGTAAGTACGGAATCAAGGATGCTGTTTAATAGTACCTACTATATATTTGTAAATAAATGTTTATGCAAAAGGCTTGGTATTGGACTTAATTGAAAAACAACACAAAACACAATGATGATGATGTGGAATTAATACCCATCCATAACAAACAATCATGTGTCGATCATGTGTTTTTATGCAGTTGGGTGTAATCATCTACTCAAGTAATAAGTCTTTGACAACCATAGAACAAGAACCAACAACATCCATTCCTTGCGGACACATGGTCGAGGGTAACTTATAAAAGGGTACTTATTGAAATTTAGTAAGTCATTGAAGCTAAACGTACTTACGTATTTTGCATGAATCCCCAGCCAATTTAAAATTAAATCTTTTTCAGGACAAAGCAAAGGTTAGTTTATAATTGTGTCTATTTTTCCTAAACAGCATACCAGAGCTACGAGAACGATGAAGAAATGGACGAATACTCTTCCAAGCCACCTTCCCGCAGTCAGGAGCGTGATTTCGAGAAGCTAGTCTTGATAAACAGGACAAGACCGACCCCGTGTGATCGAGAGATGCACCTCTATCAATTAGAGTACAATAACTTAGACGAGAAGCAGAACCAGCCAGTGATGACCTGCGACAGACCTTATTACGTGCAGCTGGTGAACTACACCAACATGTTGATGATAGTGGTGGATGTGCTATGTCCGAAGGAAGAAGCGCCTGTCATGTCAGTCGACCCGACCGAAGTACAGTATAATGAGTCGTTGCCTTGCCTGAAGCACATGCACCCGTTGTACAGGAAACAACCGACGTCTTGCATCAGGAATCATACAGAAGTGGGTATCTGAAATATTTGACTAGAACTCCTAGGTACCTACAGCTGATTAGATTTTATATACGTACATTTTCATGAGGGAAATTAAAAAACTAATTACTTTTTACTCCCTAGGGACTAAAGTGGTCACTTTAGTCCCGCTTCGTAGGGCTATATTGGCGTACTTTTAGAGCATGAGAAGTGAAAAACCTATTCTTAACGTACAGAGGCGTTCACATCAACCTTTACATAGGGGCACCTTATGCTGCTGACTTTAGACCCATTTTGAAATGTTTTTTAAAGGTTGATGTGAACGCGTCTGTACTACGTTTTGTGTCTTTTTTACCCTTCCAAAGATGCACGAACCTCCGTAAATTTGTACCTTAGTAGGCCCCCTGAGCACAGGCCGTACGAGTCCATGTTGTTACGCTGTGATTAACTATGTTACATATTTTACCGTCTATCAGACTTCTACATTTTCAAACCATGTATTACTATTTCAGGAAAGTAATATTGACATGTGTGGAAGAGGCAGTCTACTTCAACGAGGCGTGTCATGGCTACCACTGATCTTATTGCTGCGTTATTTGTAGATTTCGTTTTATAAGAAGTAGAACAACAAAGTTTATTAGTTACTAACAGGATTTAAATATTTTACAGGTTTAATAAATGTTATGTTTTTATTGTTGCATTGTATAGTTTATTACTGAGATTAGATGTATTTAAATGATCTAGTATAATTATTTAAAGGTTTTTAAATCTAAATATTTTCAAATGTTTTATTTACATATTTATTAGAATAAAAATAGCAATTAAACATGTCATTCCTACATATCGGAAAAGTAAGTACCTAATTTATATAAAAAATATTATTTTGTGAATTTAAGTATAATAGGATGCTCCAAAGGTGCCACAAGTAGGAGGCATTAGGTTCAATTGTTCATTTCATATCAGATGCATTAAGTATTCTAAAAATTAGGGTAATTTTAATGAAGATATTCTATGATGTACTTAAAGCAAAGGTAGAGAGAGTATCACGAGAATGTTGTTTCAATAATTATTGTAACTGCAAAATATGTTTTAAGATGGCTTTTGCATGAAAAATAAACTAGGTTTTATACCTCATAATGATTATAATGTATTCATGTTAAGTTTAATTATTTATTAACATCACTTTGGTATTTATTACCTTCATTCCGTCCTAGGTTTTTTTCAATATTTTCATCTGGGATGGAAACTTTTTATAAGCTCTTGTCAAGTAATTAGTAAAAACTTGCAAGAAGATACTGAAAATATTTATGTTATCATTATCAGAGTTATTTATAAATGTGTGTCATAATTCTTACTGTGAACTAAGTTCTAGTCTTTAGTATTTTGAATCTCTTGTCATTTATGTAAAGGTTAGATAATATATTCTGTTTCATTGAAACGAGATTTTGATTGTTTGGTACAAATAAATACTTAATGTAAAATTAACAATCTGTTTAATTATTCATAAATATACACACTACTAAATAATATTTACAATTATCAAAATTAACACTCACATGGAATTAATTGCTTTCAGTTTTGTCTGAATGGAAATCTTTAGTCAGCTCTTGTATTTCTTCCATAATCATCTGGTATTTCTGTTGCCTCAGCAGACCATCCTGGAGCTGGTCAAGTTGTTCTCCGCCCTGCATGAAGGTCTTGAGACTGTGAAGGGTGCCACCACCTTCACGGTGCTCGGTCACTCGGTCTTGAGGGTAGTTGTAGGTTCTTATCTTTTCATTCCTATTACTTAATCCCACCTGGAATGCATGAAAAGCATATTAAAAATAAAAATGTTAATATCAGGAAACTTTTGGCTATGAATAGCTTAAGGAAAATGGTTCTTAATTGGATAGCAGGGGAATCTATATATTTAAAAAAAAGTCGTGTTAGTTAGTAGCATCACTTATAACTCAAGAACGGGTGGACGGATTTTTATAGATTTGTGTTTTTGGATTGGGCTACATCGGGAATAGGATAATAAGTATTAAAAACATCGGCTAATTAACGAAAAAAAATGAATGAAAGCAAAAACCTTTTTACCATACTAAATGTTCACAGCTATCAAGCATTTGCCAATAACTTTTGACAGAATGAAGTTATGGGTAAACCAACAGCATCAAATCATTCGCTGGCTGCCTGTGGATCAGGAATCCTAGAGCATGCAGTTGGATATAGAGAGGGTTGAAGGTGGCTATAATTATGGGGAAAAGTGAGATTTGAAACTATGGAGAAGTCTATGTTCCAGGAGAAGCTGACTTAGGCTTCTGATCCTTTCAACAAAATTTATGAGTCAGTGAAGTTAAGGCTCTAAAAGTACACTGCAGTTTGAAATTAAAACCACAACTTTCACAATAAAAATAACAGTAACTATTCTCAGCAAAGAAAATGTAGGATTTTAAAGTTTTAGCTGCCTGACCAACAATCATGTTTTTGATTATAATAACTAACTAAACACCTATGAGAGAACTAACAGATAAGTTAGTGTTACATAAGTAAGTATTAGTATTGAATACTAGCTTTCCGCCCACGTTTCGTTTTAGATTATGGCTAAATTACATAAAATCTATATAAATCATAGCCCATGTGTTATTCTGATGTATAAGCTGTATTACTGTAAAGTTTCAGCCATATCCGTTCAGTAGTTTTTGCGTGAAAGAGTAACAAACATACGAGGGTCATTCAATAAATACTTAGGCTACAAAAAGTAAACGAAAATTTTGGAATAGTGGCAATTTATTTTTCAACATAGTTTCCTTTTAGTTCGACACACTTAGCCCAGCGATGCTCCAACTTTTTTAACCCGTCCGAAAAATAGTTTTTGTCAAACTCTGCAAAATAGGCCTCCGTGGCGGCGATGACCTCCTCATTTGATCCATATCTATTCCCGGCGAGTGATTTTTTCAGATTAGGAAACAGAATGAAGTCACAAGGGGCCAAATCTGGAGAATACGGTGGATGGGGCAGCAATTCGTAGCGTAATTCGACCAATTTGGCCATGGCAACGGCAGACGTGTGAACCGGTGCGTTGTCGTGGTGAAACAGCACTTTTTTCTTCGCCAGATGGGGTCGTTTTTTCTTTAATTCGGCGTCGAATCGGCCCAATAAATCGGCATAGTAAAGCCCTGTAATTGTTTAACCCTACTCGAGGTAATCGATGTAGATCACACCTTGTGAATCCCAGAAAACGGTGGCCATAACTTTTCCGGCCGATTTTACAGTTTTCGCCTTCTTTGGAGCACGTTCCCCGGTCTGGATCCATTGTTTTGATTGCTCCTTGGTCTCTGGTGTGTACCAGTGGATCCAGGTTTCATCGACGGTCACAAAACGACGCAAAAACTCCGCTGGATTCCGCTTTAACAGCGCCAAACACGTCTCCGATGTGGTCTCACGGTTGCGCTTGTTTTCCGGTGTGAGTAAACGCGGCACCCATCGCGCCGACAGCTTTCTCATGCCGAGTTCCTCGTGAAGAATATGATGCACTGTTCCTTCTGAAATGGCTACAGTCTCAGCTAGCTCCCGAACCTTCAATCGGCGATCTGCCAATACGAGATCATGGATTTTTTTAATGTTTTCCTCCGTAGCAGCTGTTTTCGGTGCACCTGGACGTGGTTCATCAAAAACCGACGTACGGCCCAATTCTTGACGGTGGTCATCGATGGAGAAGAGTCACCGTACACAGCATCCAAGCGCTCTTTGATTTCGATGCGCGTTTTCCCTTCCACAGATAGGAATCGAATCACCGAACGATATTGCTCTTTTTCCATTTTTGTAAAACCGATCGACACGTTCGCTTCCATAAGTTGTCAAATTAAAACAAATGAAGGGATTGGAATGAAAATTTTAAAAAAGAATTAAAAAAGAATGTGCTACACTGTGGTAAAACTCTTTTAAAACTACAGCGCCCTCTGGCGATGAGGCTAGGTACTTATTGAATGCACCTCGTACATACATCCTCACAACCTTTCGCATTTATAATATTAATATATACCTATACAGGGTGTCCCAAAAAGAAGTGTCAAGCGGAAGCCCACAGAAAGAGCACCCCTTGGGGTACCCGAATCACCCCCATGTATATTCCGACATTGTTCATAGTTTTCGAGTTATGATTTTTTTTGAATTTCTGAGAATTTCGGCCCTAAAAGTTTAAGTTTTTATTTTTTTTTAAATTAGAAGACTTCAAATTTTTTCTTTGCCCAACTGAATCATCCTTAATTGTACTTTGATGCATAAAATAATCAGTTTCATGACTTTGACCAAAATGATGAAAATGTTGGTATAAAACCGAAAATGTATGATTGATGAATAAAGACTTAAATTTTCAACTTTAAATTAAAAATCTAAGCGGGTGACTGTATGGTTTCTAAGTAAAGCTCAAAAATGCTCCAGAATCTCAGCTTTCTTGATCATTACAAAAAAGAAGTACTTAATGGGCTACTTTGGCTAAAATCAGCCTTCAAAGACAGCGAGGTGAAAACTTCTTGAAATTAGCTATCAGATTAATAACTGTTTTTTGGCCATTTTATCATTCCTGAAGTTCATGAATTTGTTATCTAACCAAAAATTACTGCAGGAAGGCTAAGGAAATAAGTGTGAGAACAATACAAGGTCGAACCGGAATTCCAAAATCACTGGCACATCGCATACTCCAACAAGAGGGTTTTCACCCATATCATATTCAAAAAGTTCAGCAGCTTAAGCCCGCACACTATCCGAGAAGAGTAGCGTTTTGTCAGGAAATGTTGCGGCGTCAAGCTGAAAACGTTTTTTTTTTTTAAATATTTTATGGACCGATGAGTCACATTTTAAGAGATGTGGAATTTTCAACATACACAACTATCATTCTTGGAACATTGAAAATCCACACTTGACCCGGGAATCTAATTTCCAAGAACAATTCAGTGTCAATCTATGGTCAGGCATCTTAAACGGACAGCTGATTGGTCCGTTCGAACTACCTGACCGACTAAACGGCGAGGCCTATTTGCATTTTCTACAACATAATCTCACCGACTTGTTAGGAGATGTTGACGTGTTAACGCTTTATAGGAATATGATTTTTCAAAACGACGGCGCCCCATGCCATTTTGCGAGAATCGTCAGACAACATTTGTCTGAAAGATTTCCAGACAGGTGGATCGGCCGTGGAGGGCCCATTGCGTGGCCGCCACGGTCCCCCGACTTGAACCCAATTGATTTCTTCGTCTGGGGATATTACAAGGAATTGGTTTACGCCAAGGACATCAGCAACGTAGCCGAATTACGAATAAAATTAAGGCAAGCAGAAGAGACGATAAAAAACAACAGAAGTGCCTGTATAAAACTAACAGACAACTTTTTTAGACGATGTGAACGTTTCTTGTAAATAAATAATAAATAATTAATAACTATTTCTTTTTGTTCTATTAATTAAACTTTCAAATGTTTATTCTTTCTATTATTTCCTTAGCCTTCCTGCAGTAATTTTTGGTTAGATAACAAATTCATGAACTTCAGGAATGATAAAATGGCCAAAAAACAGTTATTAATCTGATGGCTAATTTCAAGAATTTTCCACCTCGCTGTCTTTGAAGGCTGATTTTAGCCAAAGTAGCCCATTAAGTACTTCTTTTTTGTAATGATTAAGAAAGCTGAGATTCTGGAGCATTTTTGAGCTTTACTTAGAAACCATACAGTCACCTGCTTAGATTTTTAATTTAAAGTTGAAAATTTAAGTCTTTATTCATCAACCGTACATTTTTGGTTTTATACCAACATTTTCATCATTTTGGTCAAAGTTATGAAACTGATTATTTTATGCATCAAAGTACAATTAAGGATGATTCAGTTGGGCAAAGAGAAAATTTGAAAGTCTTCTACTTTTAAAATTTAAAAAATTTAAACTTTTAGGTCCGAAATTCTCAGAAATTCAGAAAAAAAATCATAACTCGAAAACTATGAACAATCCCGGAACATACATGGGGGTGATTCGGGTACCCCAAGGGTGCTCTATCTGTGGGCTTCCGCTTGAGACTTCTTTTTGGGACACCCTGAATAATATATATTAAGAAGTAAGATTAATCAAACTTATAAACATTTATGATAACAGTGGCATTTTTATATAATAATTTTAAGTATATTTTTTTATATAACAAACCAATATAAAAAGAAGCCACAAACCTGCGACTTTCTTGCACTGTGGGTTTTAGATGTCTGCTCCTCTATTTGTTTTTGTAGTAAGAGTGTCCTCAACTTTTGCATTGCAATTTGTTTATTTTTAATCTGTGATCTGCCTTCTTGGCACTCTACAACAGTATTAGTGGGTACATGGATGAGTCTCACGGCGCTGTCAGTTGTGTTGACATGCTGGCCACCAGCACCACTAGCCCTTTTGGTCTCCACTGTTATATCTCTATCTTGAATATCCAAATCTATTTCTGTTGGCTGTGGCAATACAGCAACTGACACCGTACTCGTATGAATACGTCCGCCTTTCTCTGTTGTTGGGATTCTTTGAACACGGTGCACTCCAGCTTCAATCTTCATTAGCTCAGGGACACCATAGCCTTGTATCAACATAGATGCCTTTCTGATACCTCCTATATCTGAAACTTCAATGGAGGCAATGTCTACTTCCCACTCTTTGTATCTAGCATGTGCTTCATATAGTTCAAATAGCTCCCTCGCAAAGAGCATAGCCTCTTGACCACCCGCTCCTGCTGTGACTTCTACCAGCACACCCCCTTCAGAGAAATTTGGTTCTAATAATGCAGTTTGCAGTTCATTGTCAATTTCTTTTAAACGTTTCAAGTATATTTCAGCTTCTTCTTTGATCATTTTCTTTACTTCGCTGTCATTGGTTTCTTTTTTATTTAGATCTTTGAGATTATCTATGCTGTCAAACAAACTGATTCTTTGCTCAAGTACACTAACCACTGGTTTTATTGCAAAAAATCTTTTAGCCTCTTCGGCTGACCGTCGCGCTTTAGTGTGAAGATTTTCGTGTTCAAGCACCAAGTGCTGCAGGTATTTTAGGACAACAGGGTCGGTCAAATTAAGAGAATTTTTCGAATAACATTTGCGGAATAATAAAAGTTGGTTAGCACTACAAAGGGGCCGATTAAATAACATTCTCATAAGAGACATGTTGATTTCGATAAGTTCAACTCTAGAAATTAACTTGATCAAAAATAGGATCTCGTTTTGAAAATAATTGTTTTGTTTTTCTCTGTTTTCGTTCTTAACTTATACAATTTTTAGGTTATATTTGCTAAACGTCATTCATACTGACAGTATGACAGTTTGATTTTTTAAGCTTGCGTTTTGTGTGCTTTTGATTTTTGAAAGTAGTTTATTTTTTTCAAACTCAAAGTATTTAGTAGATCCCTTTGAGTTCATCATAAATCATATTACTTGAGTACATAAATTATCTGTTGATTTGAGTGTGTAAACTCTCATCAGACATTTGTTCAGTAGCGCCATCTATTGACATATTTAGTAAACCAAAAAAAGTTCAACAAATTTATCATAGATGTCACTGTTAGGCTTCAACTTTTTGACTGTGAAAAAAGATTTGCTATTATTTTTATCCTACATACTTAACTGCATTATTTTTTAAAATTTGCAATAAATTTGGCGATATCCTAGTAACATCAATCATTGTTGTCTACTATGAAAAGTTGCAGGCGCAGGCCAGTTGATCCCAGTTGATACCTATGATTAAAATGCTCAAAAGTACAATCATAAATCATTGCCTACAAGATACGGAATCCTAGTAATCCTAAAAACGTAGGTACCTAATAAAATATCTGTGTCAGCTCACACGACGAGCATCTAGCCCCAAACTTATTATAGCTTTATTCTTTGACTAGAATTAGATTTTGTGTTACATGTAGGTAGGTAGGTATAAGCTTAAACATAGGAACCTGCACAGACAGAGTCGTTTTTCATTTAGGTATTTGAGGCCGTGGGCACATCATGGATGATGAGGCCCGGCCTATAAATGACTTTTAGTGAAAAAATGTTAAACGGTTTAGTCAGGCCTTTGGATATTGCGGCGATCAAACCCACACGTCCTGCAGAACTAGGAACTCTACCCAGAGCTATAATGAACCATTAGTTGACATAGTTGTAGGCACTAGGTATGCTCACACATGCTGGCCAGGCGTAAGTACCGCCATTACTCAGTAGATCCAGCAGCTCAGGTCGGTGCACCTTGATCCGCATTGCACGGATCTACTGGAGCAGGAGCCGGGCTTACCATCAGGCCCGGCCGCACCAGGGAGAAGGCGTGGTAATACTGGTTTCTCCATACTTACTTACTTAAACGGCGGAGCGACCCAAAATAAGTCTTGGCCTCCGAAAATAAGGATCTCCACTTCGGTCTATACTGCACCGTCTCCCGCCAGTCATCGGCATGCAGCTGGGACAAGTCCTTGACCACCTCGTCCCCTCTGCGGTACCTATATAACACGACCGACTGGACGACAACCATATAGCCGTCCCTCATACCCAGGAGGCAAATCGTAAGTCCTTAAATCCATGCTTTAGAGACGTTGTTTGTTTTGGGATCAGGTCGTTTTTTTTCTTATTACCTATCGGTTTCGTAACTCTCAGTTTTTGAATTGGGAGCCGCAACCTACCTACGTTGGTCAGCGAGTCCACCGGACTTAGCCAATAGTAGCTATGCTGCACTATCGACTATTCCCCCATCCGCCACCCGGGGGACGCTCCCCTACGCTGTGAGGCCCAGCGCGAGGTTTCTCCATACCGTCCCCAAAAGTGCTCGACGGCAAAAAGTCGGGTTTTTAGTCGGTAGGAGTCCGACAACCACGTCGTTACCCCGGACAGCGTGGTATCCATGAGGATTTTCCTGACTGAAAAAAAAGGCGTTATTATTATTACCTACCTACCAACTTTGTTATACAATTATTTTACCTCTCCCGTGTAGCGGGCAATCTACATTTTAGTATTTTAGAGCACTCGTAACGTGTGATGCTTAAAATGAATAAGTAGGTAGGTACAAGCTTAATAAGAGCTCTAGTTAAGTTATTTAGCAAAGAGATCTCCTCATTTTAGGAGTATTTTAGAGCACTCGTAACGTGTGACATTTTAAGATGTACAGTTATGTATCTAAGCTCTAGTTTAGTTATTTAACAAAGCTTTATTTATATCTAGTTTAGTGATTTATTAATCTTACCATTAGGTAGCATTTTATAAAATTGTAGGTATTCTTACTCACTAACGACTCTGGAATAAGAAATGCCATGTCAATTAAAAAGTATTTTTTTAAAGGGAAACCTCATCTACGAAGGCATTTGCAAACCTGCTACCTCTATGCAATTGTTTGCGCTTTTAAGGACGAAATTAATTTCAGGCTACAGGCTCAAACAAAGGTTGTTCGCTAATTTGGAGCGCTAAGCGGGGTGCGCGAATACCAAACATTTTCTTCAGGGCGCGATTACCACGTCGACCGCAACGACGCACCTATTGATAGAATTGTTAGTTGGACAATGAGAGCTTCCTCCTGAAACCGCAGCTCGGCTGTTCCACATTCCCTGGGTATGGTATGGAGTTATTAGTGCTAATGGCGTTGGACAGACGGACCGGCTATTGTGTCGCCGCCGACCACACCGCTTCCGCGCCTCCTGTTAGTCGACGAGGCATGAGCGATGAGCGTTTGGTTGAAGAGAACACCTACATAAAGTCCCATCGAAGTGGTGAAGTAGCATTGCGATTTGATTTGCCGAAGGATGTCATTTACAATAGCCACATAGCTTGTTAAATGTATTTTTCTGAGTATAAATCATGTAAGTCTTCGAAGTGAATTAAATAATGTTATTGTTACTTTAATAATTAGGAAATTTGAACACTTGAATCTAATTGTACTCCCCGCTGACCGAGAATCATGAAGTCTGTAGTGGTTCTTCAATCTTATTTAATTCTTCATTAGAGCAATTTTCAGTGCTTTCATAGATTATTAATCAAAATAACTACATACAAGTACAGAAAGTTATAAACATCAATGCGTGACTTAAAAGCTCTCTTCGAGATTTTATTACAACATTTCTAAAGCGTAAAAAGTCGCTGCCGCTTGTTTTTTGCATCGCAAGCACATTAGGATGCACTTGTGGCGCTGACCACGATCCTATTGTGCTATTCTGCTAATAATTAGATAGACGAGTCCGACATTTGTGAGAATGGCGAACGGTTGGCGAAAAAAAACGTTATTTTTACAATTCGTGAATAGGTAATTTGTAACGTGCTTCTATAGGTAAAACGATGGTGCAAATGAAGAGAAAGAAAAAGCTCACTGGGTTGACATGATCACTTCTTACTTAACAATGTGATTTTCCATTGTTCATCAGTTCATCATCATCAAGCTTAGTGAAACGCATATTAGAAACCTTGGGACTATCCGCGAGGTTCTTTTTTGTACATCAATAATACATCCCTTACGAACTGTTTCGAATAACGCACACGGAAAAAGTACCCCGTTTCTTTACAAGGCACTTTTAGTCCCCCAGGGCCTAAAGTCCTTCATCTGCATTCCTTAACCGTTATATGAATGTCAAAATTCCCGTTAAAGTTAGATGGCGAATTCTGATAGTGATGGGAAATTTTCCTCACTATGTGGGTTATTTGGAAAAAAACGCATATTACTTAGTGATAGAGCAAATTGCGTCCCTGGCAAGAAGACTTAGTTCAGCTTATACTGTCAAAAAATACAGCTCTTGACTGATGTCACAACAGCGAGACTATAGTGTATTTTAACTAGTGTTGCCCAAAATCGGTCTTGGTCTTGCAGTCTTGGTCTTGTTCTTGCATATTCGCAAGACCAAGACCGAGATCAAGACCGCCTAATTTTAGCAAGACCAAGACCAAGACTGACCGTGCAAGATTTGAGCAAGAACAAGACTAATCCTGCGAGACTCCTGCGTCTTGCAGTTAGGACTAAGTGTCTTTTCAGGGAGTATTGGAGTTCGGGTATACGCTTAGGGACTAAAAAAAAATGGAAAATTGGCCTGATTAAGATGAACATGAAGACGTAATAGACTTTAAGAAACTGTATGCATGTCCCTCAACGTCATTTGGATCTGGACCTTGTCTTCAAGGCTTAGATGTTGACGAGTTGGAGGAGTACCTAAGTAAACCCAGAGCAGCCAGCTCGGAAGACATTTTAGAGTGGTGTAGGACACATGAGACAGAATATCCGACTTTATCGAAGATTGCCCGTGATTTTCATTCAATACCTGCACTTCAGTATCTGCTTAGAGAGTATTTTCTAAAGCGTCATTAGTAATTAGAAAACATAGAAATAGGCTGAGTGATGGGTCAGCCAGATGGTTACTTTGTATTAATTCGTGGTCAAAAGAATTAATAGAAAGTAATAGTAGTGTCAAAGCTATTGTGTACTGTTCTGTAATTTGTTACAGAACAGTACACAATAGCTTTGACATTACGGTTTGGTATTAAGGTATAATCTTTGTGTTGTATTTTATTTAAATGAATGTTTAATTCAATAAATGCTGTTCTGTAATTTAATTTGTATAGTATTTTATTTTTTATTTAAATAAATGGTATATTGTATAAATTATGTAACTCTTTTATTCCATTGCATATAAGGTGAGGCCTTGGCGGTCTATCTATCTCTTTCTAGACATTCAAGGGGGTCCAAACATACACGTCAATATATTTTTTTAGCTTCTGTATAATAATGTATAATATTTCTAAAATTGTTAAAGTTAAGTTAAAAGTCAAGTTAATGTCATTAATTGGTTTTATTATCTGTTTTAACCATATTTTAACACATGTAAGCTAATTAAATGTAAACGTTTAATAAGGAACAGACTGACTCCCGTAGGTCACGGTAGATAGCTCAGTTGGTTAGAGCATCGGCACGGTTCGCTTAGGTCGTGGGTTCAAACCCCACCCGGTGGCAGATAATTTTTCGAATTTCTCATTAAATGTTTAGACATTTATTAATTTGGTTGGTCTTTACTATAGTTATGTTAATTCAAGCTCAAATGTACCTACTCTGTTACGTTGTTATAAGATACTAGCTTTCAGCCCGCGGCTTCGCCCGCGTGAACTTCATTTTTCTTTCCCGCTTTTCTATTGAAATTTTTCCTGAATTTTCTTTGCTATAAACCTCACGGAGCCCGAGACCTTTCCAACGAATGCAAAACCGTGGAAGTCGGTTCGTGCGTTCTGGAGTTATAGCGTCAGGAAGGAAAACCCGACTTTTTTTTATATAATAGATAAATGAACGTTTGATAAATAGCAATAGGCATAAAGGTAATTGCGAGACTAGCGAGACTCTTGCTGCAAGACCAAGACCAAGACTGGAAGCGCAATACCAAGCGACTTATTTTTATATAATAGATAAATGAACGTTTGATAAATAGCAATAGGCATAAAGGTAATTGCGAGACTAGCGAGACTCTTGCTGCAAGACCAAGACCAAGACTGGAAGCGCAATACCAAGACCAAGACAAAGACCAGGTGTATTGGCGCAAGACCAAGACCAAGACTGGCTAAGTCTCGTCTTGTTCTTGCATTTGGTTCACTAATTTTAACTATTTGCACAGTGTGATGTCGTATGGCCTACTGTTGTCGGGCTCAGCGGCAGATCTCAACATCATTTTTGTTCTTAAAAAAAGGGCTATCCGCTGTATGAACAACCTTAGACTATGCGACTCTCTCAGGGAAGTATTAAAAAAAAAAAACTGAGTACGCTCAATTTATATAGATAAGGTAAAATCATTTGTGTCCAAAAAACGTAAGTACATCTTACACATTAGCTGCCATGGGGGTCACCGGTGACCCGCAAACAATAGATTTTCTATTGTGTCTGCTTTAGCGGCAGTCAAAGACTTAAAGAAAAACTGTGATATTCATAATCTTAACTTGAAATAAAAACAAACTTGTAACTCATAGTCTTAGACTACTTAAGGTAGGTAAAACTTTTGTTGGCCAATAGTAAATATTTTAATAAGATTTCTCAAACTCACTTTGAACTGCCCCTAACCAAATTTAAGACAAGTTAAAGGCAAATAATAAAACGAGGTTACTATAGTGTAAGGGACTTTATAAATGTCTGGAATTCGTGGTAATCTAAGGTATAATCTGCTTCTCTGCACAACAAATTTTTTTTCACGATATGGAATCAACCTCCGAACCGGTGGTAGAGTCCATTATGTTTATGCATAGATTTATCATTATAGTATTACTATATTCACGTTTATTATTATTATCATATTTTGTTTTGTGACCTATCTTAAGTGCTTGTAAAAAGCTTACATTAATAATTAAATTATTTCATTTGATTTCATCCAAAATTTACACTAACTATTATATGTCTACATTGCGATGTCCACTTGTTAGTTATTGTTCGTTTCTAGTGCGCAATAAATAATATACTTATCAATATTTATGTTGCAACTTGTAAGTTCAGTAAAAATAAATGTGTAGTTTAATTGCAATAGAACTGAGTGCGGTAGCATTATATTATCACACCCGCTCAACCCAAGAAGAGTTGATAAGCATCATGTCATGTCAGCAGCCTATCCTCGCCGGTCTAGGCTACTATTATCTGCCTCCTCACACACCAGTGTACCTAAGTAGGTATGACTGATTGATCACATAGGTACCTATGGTATGCAACTTTGTACTGAGTGACACTTACAAAATGGCGAAGTAAATATACAACAAAATACAAGTTCCTTAGTATTATCGTTTTCAACTCTGTTCAGAGAAATAACTTTTTCATCAAACTCTTCCATCGGCTTTAGCACCTACTTCCTATTTATGATATATCTACTAAGTTTACACTCAGAGAGTTAGGGTTCCAATTTCAATACCGGATATAAAATAATCAATATACAAGCTAAATATAATATCTATAGGTACGTTAAGTATCATATTTAACACACACGATCAAATAAATAATAAATTGATAAACAATTATGCGCTAGACAACATACCTAATTGTCAATGTAGAAATACTTAAACCTAATCAATCAGGTACTACAGAAAAGTCTTGGATCAAATCCCCTCAATGAGAGAGAGTAGGTATGTATGTACGCGCCGCGAACATAGACGCAAGACACACCTTATTAAAAGCCTAAATAAAACAAAAGTGCCAGACGCGGTCTTCTGTTGTAGGGCAACCGCCGCGCCATGTTAAAACACCAACCTTCAAGGTAGACGGATGATCTGCTAAATAGACCTTAGGATTCCTGTATCCACAGGCCGTCTGTAACTGTCAGTTTCAAATCTATAAGTAAGTGGACGCCGATGGCTGCGAATGATGATGATGACATAAAGAGATACCAACACTTAGACACCAAACGAGCATAAATGTTCGTTTCGCTTCATGTATGTGCTGGATGAGGATTGAACCCAAAGCCTGCAGCTTAACAACATAAAAGCAACCAAATTCAAAATTGAGATTACCAGCGTCCAGTCTTCATTTTGACTGGACCGCGATCTAATATTTAATGTAGGCAGAAATTCAGAACGCCTCATTTTTTCATATTACAAAATTTATTTTAGTCTTCCTGTTAATTGCATAATGTAGGTAAGGGGTTTTACTGATCCACCCGCCGCATCTGTTGTGCAAAAAGAAGCCTATAAATAACCAGCAGGCGCAACGCAGGCTTACTAGACACATTTTTAATACTAGACATCTCACTCGCGTGCTGTGGCTGTGGGTAGTTCCTTCATTTATTCATAGTTTAATTAACGAGCCTGCTACCATAGCGCGGGGTAATTACGTCATATTAGAACACATTATCGGATACGAGCTACCATCAATTTAATTCAATGCCGTTTCTGCAAATCGCATAGACAATGTAGAAGGTGCCATTTACGTTATCGTTTATGCTTGTTATGGTTAACGTGACTTTGTTGTTCTTATGGTTTGTTAATTCTTGCGTTACATAGCGGAAAGGTACACCTTCAAGGTTTTGCTAATAAATATCCCTTGGACATTAAATATCCCTTGGACATTATTCCACACAGCGCCATCTAGCCCCAAAGTAAGCTAATTAAAGCTTGTGTTATGGGATACTAGACAACGGATAAACATACTTAAATACATTTTCTTTTGTAAATACATACTTATTATACATAGGAGACACCCAGACCAGTACAAACAGACATGTTCATGCACACAAATGTTTGTACTGTGCGGGGATCGAACCCGCGACCTCTGGTGTAGTAGCCAACTTCTTAACCATTACACCAAGTCGGTCGTCAAAGTTTGCTAAGCAACGGCACATCTAATACACAAAACGACTTACAGTATCTACTTAAAGCCATACCACCATGCGTAAGAGGGCCACCTCGATAGCACGTAGAACGCGGGCCAGCGGCAACGGACTCCTGAAAGTGGTTACGGCTAGGTTGGATGGTCCGTTTGTGAGACACTGGATACTTTTGGCATGCACCAGTGCCCCTTAATTATTTTGCCTCCAACAGGAAGTGACTTCATGTTTGTATTTGTTTATTATTATTGTATTATTTTGTATCTTTCGTTTCTTTTTTTTTATATTAACCAAATTTTATTGTAAACACGTGGTCTACATTTTCTGAATAAATTAATCTAATGATTTAATTTATAATTTAAAGGTGTTCGCGTAAAAAATTGTATTGGGATTTGACATTGTCATGTCATGTCAAATCCCAATACAATTTTTTACGCGAACGATAGTGTAAATTTTAAGTGGCAACTCGTGGTAGACGTACAGATACATAAATAAGTATCAAACCACCACCACTTCAAAAGTCACCCCAAAAAATATTGCTAATTATTTTATTGTGATCGTGAATTGTTTTGTACCCAGAAGAAGATAGAACGGAAGTTAGTATCTTTCATGTTTATTTGATAGGTACTTCTCAAAAATGATAAATTATAATCCAAAAATTGCACTCATTAACCATCTCTATCTCTTGTATAGTATAATTTTACTGAGTAAATGTATAGTTTTTGAAGTGTCAAACTGTTTGAAACTCAGCATACTTTTCTGACACCGGCAGTACCTATACTCGTGCCACGAATTGAAAAATGGGCAAATTAGCTGCGCGAATACAAACATCAGTAAAAGAGAAACAATAATCAAAAAACTAGAAAACTATAACAAATTTTACATATAAATAAGTTTGAATACATCAAGGTCCTTTTAAAGTCAGGAATCCTTTATTCCATACAGTAAAAAGCTTCTTCAAGGTTCTCCGGGCCATTAGCTCGGGAGCTTTCAAATATTAGTTCACTCAAGAAACGGAAGCCTCGTAAACACAGAGCCATTCACGAAGGGACTGCGAACGAATGGCCTGCCGTTTAACTTCGCGGCGATGGGTGTACTAGCACATATTAAGCCTCAGGGTAAATCCCTATTTCCCGACTAAAGAAATCGTAGGCCCATATTCAAGATCTTTACTTAAGTCCGCTGTATTCTTTACTCAAGTAAAGGTTAATTACATTGAATTAATTTAAATTCATGATTGCACGTGAAAGAAGAAAGAGGTAAAAAAGAAGAAAAAGCTCAAAACGTTTTAGAGAGACCCCACACTAGCGTTCTTTAAGCGTCAGCGTCGTGCCGGCGATCCCCACTAGCGTTTTTCGACGTTGCGTCTTCCCGGCGCCCAAAACGCTAGTGTGGGGGGTCACCACAAAGAACGCTAGTGTGGGGTCTCTCTTAGTCTGTAACAGTTACCAATGAATCCAATACTTCGTCTTTTGCTATGGTCTTCCTTCACCAACACGCACAAGGTAACTCAAAGAGTTGTGAAAAGGTATTTTTTATACGAGTAGCTCTGGAATAATAAGTGAGAAACTGCATAAAATACCTAAATTTGACTGTCCTGTCGTCGCAATGGCAACGATCCTGCCTTCCCCACCCATGACAAACATTTATGTGACGGAAATTAGTGTGTTTGCGTGTGTGTGCATGCGCGTGTGCGTGTGTGTGTACGCGCTGTGTGCGACCGCGCGTGTCCGTGTGTATTAGTGTTTGATGTGTGTCTTGGGTGTTATTATCTCTTAAAGTATGTTTTTAGATATATTTTCGTATCTTTATCAAGCTCTGCTTAGTTTGGGGTCATGAGCTTGGTGTAAATTGTCCCAGATATTTAGATAAATATTGGGTGAGCAAGTTGAAGTACACGTAATTTGATGGACTGATTTTCTCACTGAGAGCGTCGTGGCCTACTCAGATCGTGGATCCTGTGGTCCAGAGTTCAAATCTGGCCAGAACCGAAATCTTTGTGTTCTTTGTTAAATATCCGACTAATTCTCCGGTGACGGGAAACATCGATGACAAACCAAATCAACCTGGATAACGGTGGAGGGCTCACCACCTACTACGTTGGGTTCTAATACCATTGGTGAAAAGAGTGCTACTGAGTGTTTCGTTCACCATGACGACACAGTCACTTGCCTCTGACTACCCCGTTTGGGATAAAGTCATGATGGTATGATATGTGATATCCCTTTTGACAAATCTTCACCTTCACCTGCCTGCGACAGGGCCACTGGGAGCATCTTTAGGCTAGTAGGTATGTGCATAAGTCTTATGATGGATATGAGTATATTTCTGTGATGTTTTTACAACATCATAGTTAAAACATTTACTGCTAATAAGTTAAACGGTTATAGTTTTATTTAGTACCTAGTATTTGTAATTAGGTATCTTAATCTTCCTGAGCTATAAAAATATGCGCCAGCCAACACGCCACTTGTCATGGTCTCGAAATAAGGATACCAGACAGGAAAATAAGCCAGGGGCGTCTCCCAGCACAACTCCCAGGATAATCAGACGAGACACTAGATACTTATGCCACCTCAGGAACCAAAAGTTAGTATTACTTATACTCTACCATTCAAAATCTTAAATTAGAATCCAAGTGACAGAAAAGAAAACATTCTCAAGAATATAAACTTTTCACGCTACTTTGTTAAGTAGATTATTTTGTTTCCAAGCACTTCCGGAGGATTTATGGTGAGGGCGCAATATTGGGCAAAGTTAAGGCGGGCATTAGTCGAGGGCCATTGCCGCGGCGAGTGCTCAGTTTGCCCACACCCGTTACTTACCGCCTCTTAAATAAATACCGCACGTTTGCCCGATATGGCTGCGAAGCCCGCGAACAACACTTCACACTTACTCTGCCCCTGGTATAAATTTATGGCGCTCGTATAAATCGAAGGAATTTATACCCGATCTGCTTTATCAATGTTGACAGAAATGGCTGTATATCTTGCCGTAATGGAACCGTAATGATCGAGCTGGTCTGTCAATATCGATCGGTTTTTAGATGCCATTGAATTGCACACTCCAGTGGTCATAAATTATGCATGTTTTGACAAGTTCTGTCTTTTTAAATAATAATAAACGGTTGCAGACAACGCACGGTTAATCACAGGTAAAGGCAGGTATATTTAATCTGAATTGAATTTATTAGCTATATAGCACTTAGCTAACGTGCTGTATTACAACTCGAGAAACATACATAAAATATAACATAAATATGCGCCTAACAAACAGGCTTTATGTGTAAAAACTATTTGGTTTCTTACATACAAAATTTCCCTAGCCTCTTAAGCACATTAGAAAAGTTTTTTATATGATATAATTTTTGTGTTGCTAAAAATATAGCAATGGTTTCATTGTAAGCAGTGAGTGAGTGAAGGTGTGCTTCACAGAACTCAAAACGAATCCAGAATATTTACTCTCCAATACTATATTTGAACTAGTTAGTATGGTTACTTCTGCACGCAAGCTGCAGTCAACTTTCTAGTCACGGCATAAAACAATTCTGGTGTTTACTTCTGTAGCTAATGTCCTATTAGGCTCCGGGCTGAATAAAGTGTCTGAGTTCCAACATAGTCTTAAAATTCAATTCAAACATGATAAATTAGAACGGACCCAAGCGCATTGGATAGGTGTCCGTTCGAAAACGGCGAACGGGTACGTCCTGGTTTTCATATCCATGCTGAAAAAATCAAATGTAGAACATTTGTGTTAGTTCTGTGCTTGGGTGTCATCATCATCTATTCAATAATTATGTCCCAGTGTTGGTAACTATGTATTTTTCTTCTGTTGGTGGGGTTAAACTCAAGCTCAAACTCAAATATCTTTTTTTAAATAGACTTAATCAGTACTTTTAAATATTCAAAAATATACTAAATACTATAATAATATGAATATATAAATAAACAGTATAGGTACAACCTTAATGCGACTCTACCACCGCGTCGCAGGAATTGATTCTTACTGAGAAGACCCGGCGGGAAACTCAGTAGTTACTTTTTTAAACTTGTTGTGGTTTTACAATGTTAGGTAGCTATATGTACACCTGTGTGTGAACCTTCAAACGTATTAGATCTACCTATTCTTTTATTTAAACATACATTGCACTTGCAGTTCGAATAAACAAACAAACTCAACAAGATTTTCGTTTTGTAAAATGAAATATAGTAGGTAACACACTTTAGACATTTTATATTCTTAATCATTTAAATTTATGGGCATTTAGTTTGTGAACAGAAATACGATGATATCACGATGCTGAATTTGTCGTCTCTCAGCGGGACGCGAATCCATTTATTTATGGCTTACCAAAACATTTACCCTATTATTGGTGTTGTTATGGCTGTATTAAAATGCAATAAAATTTATGATGCTTACACCAATGGCACAGAGAGCTTTGAACCTTGATTGCGAATGTTACGGTCGAGATTTGTTTTGTGTAAGCCAGGATGACAAACTGTATCGTCCCCTTCAATTACGGTATTCCGAGGAGGCGAGAAGTCTGTAAGGCCTATTCAGCATATTGTTCGAAGGGGACAAATAAACCCCAAAAGGGTGCCTTGAATAGACCTCATAACAAATTGATTGTGATTTAGTGTTGTAAAACATTTTAAATGGAATTAATTTAATTTAGCAAATTGTAAATGCGGAACGACCGTAGAAGGCAATCTCGGTTACATGGAATGAACCATTTAAAATTACTATTTGATGGGAACTGTTTTTACGGTTAGGGTCTTTTTTAATATTATATTTAAAATAACTTTTTAGTTAAGAAAAACAAACGTGTTTTGCCCTAGTTTGTGCTCAATAACTTGCATTTGGCGTGTATGTTGAATATGCCAATACCAATAAAATGTAAGTAACGATAAGTAGTTTTAAATTATATATATACTCGTATATAATGTGTCACTGATGGATCATATTAATTGTTTCAATATGAATTTTGTTCTTTATAAAATCAAGGTACTCCATCCATAAGATGACCTCTGAAAAACTAGAAACACCAAACAACAGAATAAGTATAATAAAAAATATACCGGGGAAGTAGTGGTCTGTTAATAAAAACGAGTGTAAAAAGTCTATTACTGTCGAAATACAAATGAGAACGCTCAAAGGCCGCAACTAATCAAACAAATTTTCAAATCTCATCCATCATGTCAGGTAGGCGTTAATCCACAAGAAGCTCATTAGGCCGCAGATCAGCGTCCAAAACAACGTTTAGGACGCCAATCGCCCATGTTATTACACTTTTCATTATTATAACCCAACCGGTCGTGTTTTTAAAACAATATGCAATGGAAAAAACGTTGCTAGTCATAAGTCGTAGGCTTGTCATCCGTACTATTTTGTTTAGTACCTAAGTACCTTACTAAAAGGAAAAATACAAAAGGTGTCAGATAGGCTACCATTCAGCATAATGCCGCAGTGACTTAGCACCACGACGACGCTGGTTTTTAGTGGTCACCTTAGTTATTAATTTGAAAATAAAATATGGAAAAATGTTGCCCCGAAGTAACTTTAGTTTCAGTATTTCTCATAAAGTACTAATTTATTGACCAAAACTGATTTTAAAAAGATTTTTTACCTACAGAAAAAGGTGGTTACCCTAGTGATAAGTTTAGTTTTCGGCTCTATGTTGCCCCATCTCGCTCTTCGCTAGTGCTGTCCCTCTCTGGCTGCGCCGACGCGTCTGCTCCGTTTTAAGGAATCCAAAGCTGCATTCGAGACACGGTCTGACGCGCAAAGCCAACTGAAATGTATTATTACTTACTCAGTATACTTAGTTAGGGTGGTCATGGATGCAGCAACAATAAATAAAAATGTTTTATAAGTTAGTTAAAACAGTGATGGCATAAAAGTTCAGAATTCGTTAGTTCGCTAAATCTGAAGCTCTACGAAAACGCTAACGCAAATACGAATTTATACCATTGGAATTTCAATAACATTACTATTGGGTGGTCGGTCATGGATGCAGCGACAATAAATATGGCATCTTATTTTATGGCATGAAATCTGATACCCACAGTACCTACCTGCAAGTTCTGTTTAATTTAGGGGAAAGAAGAAAAAAACAAAGAAATAAATTCAAATGAGATGTGAATTCATACATAACATTTATTTGCCAATTACTTCCCTGCTCTATAACATTTAGAAGACAAACCAGCCCACGCTGCTGCCCTGTGGAACTTTAACAACTCACGTCTAAGTGAAATGAATAAATCACTATAGTTAGTAAAGAACGCACCGAGCCGCGCAGTACTGTGTAATTTTATAGAAGATTCCTCTTCGATCCTCCTGATATACAGCCTAGTTAAAGCTACAACATAAGGAAAAAATATGATTTTGAATCCATATTTCACACAAGTGAGCGAAGAATCATTAATTCCCTTACATCAGATACAGCAACACCAACGGTCTCTTTCTCATTGCTCAAGATGTTTTTGTGCAGCATCCACAAAATATATTAATTATTCATATATTTCAAAACTAAAGATATAAAAGGAGCTCGGGGGAAGTGGGTTTTCAATTTTTCAGGAAGATGCAGCTTCAGACACATAAAACTTCATTAAGTACATTTTCACACTTTATCAAAGTCAAAGATCTGAGTGGGCTTGGATTGATTTGAGCTAACTAACGACAGATGGCGTCTTGACGACTTAGATGGCTGCTAACAACGACATTTTGCAATCGCAAAGATATAAAAAATACTCTTCACAACCCAAAAGGAAGACGATGTAAATGAAAAGAAAAAACCGTTTGAATCCTTTGGAATTAACGGATGGTAATTGCGCAGGCTAGTTTATTATCAGTGTCAACTTAGTACGCTTTAAGCATCGCTTGGGATGATGACGATGAGACAGGAAAGGAGCACTGAATAAATAGGAAAGCTAGTAATCCCTGGGCCTGAAGCTCTACCAAGATGCCGGTCTCTTTGTATTGTTCATAACATCATTTAAAAACATCAATCAGTGCTGAGCTGTTACCCACCCCAACCTTTCTAACTATCTTTAAACCATCGAATATTACCGTGGATACTTCTAAAATTGACTATGCAAGTACTGCTAATTTATCGTTTTAAGTCTCTATTAATTCCCTGCTACGCTTTAGCAGTTCCAAGACTGGAAGACGATGTAGTGATCTGGCTGGAAGGGGTTTTTATTATTAATTTGAATAAAACCGCGTCTTTCAAATCATTTAACGTATATACGCAAATGTTCTATGTCTGCTGTAGGCAATTCGTTCGTCGTTATTATAATTAAGTACTGAAATATGAAATCTATCAATTTTCCTTTTTGATGACGTTGATTTGTTTTTCAAATCGATAATTTACACTTGGAAGCGTTTTTAGGACTACCTATCATGTATGACCTCGACTCGACCACAGACCGAAACGCCCGTTACATCAATTTTGTTTTTGCTATCGCAACGAGGGAAAAAACGCTTTTTGAAACAAGATTAATTCTCTATTATCTATTGCTGTACTGGACTCTCAGTCTTTGTCTGATTACGTCTGTAAGCTTAACTGCTGTTAAGTAATTCTGTCATTACTGGTCATTTCAATCAATCATACCTACTTAGTATAAAAATGTAAAGACAAGAGTAAGCTTGTATAAGTAGTATACCTACATTATTGATAATTTCACGCGGCGAAGCGTGATTTTTCACGTGTTCTCCCGAGATGCTAACGTGACCCGAAGCGGGCTCCATTTATGATCGGTATACCGAAATGGCCGACAAATAGCGGGTAAATGAGAGGGTTTGGTCGCCGGCGCTCCATTCAGCCGATCGCTTTTTTAAACCGCCCACGGACGGTGCACTTGAGTTAAGATAGCTCGTTGGTTTCGTGAACTTGAGACGGAGATTCGGAGAAGGCGCGCCGGCAGTGTATGTGCGGTTTTATGGACGGGCCGGTTAACTGTCGCAGTAGTGGCGGCCCGAGGCACATTTGATTATACGTTGAGCGCGGTCTAATCGCGCTCGACGGGCGAACACCTCGAGATCAAACACGAGGCGCGCCGCCAGATATTTTTGTTTCTATTAAACAACACCCGACGTAATAATGTTTAACAATCGTGCAGCGATAATTCGGACAGAAAATGGTATGGAGTAGCTTTCCTCGCAAAGGAAAACATATATGAAAGTTATGTGTGGGATTTGTGTAGTTAGTGGTATTTTCTGAACTACGTCTTCAGAACTGATTGATTTTCCTTGGACATACTCGTTCAAGTTTGCCATCTTCCCTAGCCAGACAAGACAGTGTTTCGTTATTGTTAAAGTTTGCCTCAATATTGCCAGAAGTTCACGAACTAGGTCACAAAATCTACACTTATTTTATAAAGAGGTAAGCGTTTGTGAGTTTACAAATTTTTGAGGTAGGTAATCTCCGAAACTACCCAAATGATTTTAAAAATTATTTCACTGTTAAAAGGCTACATTATCCTTGATTGCTTTATGCATATATTTTTTTTAAAAACGTTAGAGAGCCGTATGAAAAATTTGATATGTACCTAACCCAACGTGTGAGAAATAATAGTCCACGCAGGCGAACTGCAAAGCCGCGGGAGCTAGTTCTGAATAAAATTTAACAAGAGCATCATTTTAAGTTTTTTTTTTTTTTTGTTACTAACCAATGGATCATTGTTATCTGAATAAATAAATATATTATTATTATTATTATATTATTTTCATAACATCTAAGTAATTGGCTAGTTTCATATGTTTGATTTTTAATTAACACATTAGCTGCCATGGGGTCACCGGTGACCCGCAAACAATAGATTTTCTATTGTGTCTGCTTTAGCGGCAGTCAAAGACTTAAAAGCAAGCACTTTTGGAAAAGTTTTATTTTCCAAAGTTTGCGAAATAAAAGTAACCGTTCCGTTAGCGCCTCTATTCATTTCGCTGTCCAGATAAGTGGTCATCTGAGAGGATCTGGGATTGTTATTAAATATTTGTGTTGTGGCACGATTAGCGAGCGGCAGCCGCCGCTAATTTATCGTCTCTACTAACGCCACGAGTACTCTACTAATAACCGGCTGAGCTAGAGTAGGCAACGGTTTGATAATAACATGTTTGATTTGATTTTGAGTCTCCGTTTGGACACATTTGTCTTTTTTATTTGATCCACTGTCCCAGTCTAGTCGATAGCCTGCAGTTCGCATGCAGTACTGGTTAATACTCGGAATCTGACATCTTATGACTGCAGCGTTCGGCATATTATAGTAAAAGGTAAAAAATATTTTGAGTTTTTAACGGTTACCTCTTTTTCGTCACCGTAGTAAGTAGGTATATCTAGATCATACCGAAGCCAATTTCTGAAAACAAAATTAAAAATTAATGATGATGATTCGGTTCTGAGGTCGGTCACAACTCTAATACAATTAATTTGAATATTAAATTTATTCAAAATAACTACTGATATTCATTTCATCAAATCAAAACTCTCTTGGGAATAAATTAAAGTGTTTAAATCTAGGTCAATCTACCGGAAATGAACCAACCTAATTTAATTTGCATTTTGATTCTAAAAACTCTTTGACGCCGGTATATCAAACAGTAAACGTCAGCGTTAAGCGCACGGTAGATAAACAGGCAAGTTTTTAAAACGGCGCAAATGATAGATAGTTTAAAATTGATTCGTTTTCTTTTTGATAACTATTGTCAAGAATTTCAAACAATTCGGCTCCAAAATCCATAATTTGACAACACAATTTACGTAGTGCGCTGTAGCACCGATTTTCGACTCGACTTACGTAGTGTTACGGGTTCGATTACGAGTCGATTCAATTCAGGAAACGTTCTTGTCTAAATCGTCTCGGCTCAGGGTGTGCTGTCTCATTTCATGTCTGGCGCCTCGTAACACAGGGATATTTATCCCTACTTCAAGACAATGGCAAGCTGCGTGTTCAAGTGGTGTGTTGTCTGGCGCATATTTATATAATCCGATGTTTATTAATTTTAATAATTAATAATCAGAATTTAATCTAAATGGGGTAGTATTTTGTACTACTTTGTACGAGTAATTAATATTTCTTAAAATTCTGCTAGAAAATTGAATTAGCAAGGGATTTGAATTAGCACTTGGCTAACACCCTTAACTTGATACTTTAGCTTTGATACAAAAAAATAATGATAACATCAGGTTTTAGATGACACTCACCCGTTCAAAATCCAGAACTTTACGGGTTGATTTTCAGTGAGCCCACAATTGCGGTAGAAGTGTCAAAAATGTTGACCATGTTGGAAAGAACTTGCCATACTTTTGGCACCTAGGCAAGATTTAACAGGCACTATAAGTACGTCGGATATCACATTGAAAGAGCCTCAATAAAGATTTAGAGGCCGGTCGCAGCGCAGTCGTAATTACGCGCACAGTTGATGCTTAATCTTCCTGTTTGCCGACGTCAAAATAAAAACAAGGCCTGATTTGTGCGTGCATTAAGCGGTGCTTCGTAGCCTTTAGGGTTGCCAATGTTAATGGCAAAGGATTCTGATTAGAGATGTCTAATGACTGAATCTGACCAGTCACATGTCAGAAACCATATATGACCGGTAATTTACTGTCACATTCGGTCGAATTGAATCGAACATTATAATTCATTCTAATTATTAATACTAACTTAACGTTCGTTTTGACAATGACCAAAAGGACTGAATTTAACTTCTGTAGAGTGCTTTAAGGAATAACGAGTAACTTTAGGTCTTTACGCTTAACCTAAGTTGTGATAAGCTCCTTAATTAATTCGAAATACTATCGTGTTATGTAAACACTATTACCTACCTTCACCTTTTCAAATTAAGATTACCGGCATAAGCAAAACCATATTTCATAATAGCTAAGCTTATAGGTCGATGCTATCTATTCTTCAAAGTTAAACTAAGTTCAGCAGCGCTTATGAATACCTATATTAGTTAGTTTTAGTTATATTAAGGGCGAGCAAACCGAGCCTGGATCAAGGCTTTCTAATTTTGAGTGACGTTTCAGAATTGAAGCCAAATATTGATAAATACAAATAAAGTCGTCGACACGATTGGCTTAGTGTGCTGTACCACGGCTTCTCGACTTGGCTTGCGTGGTGTGCCGGGTTCGATTACCATTGCAGTCGGGTCAATTCAGGAAACGAAACTTTCTAAATTGGCTTGGTTCTGGGTGTGCTGGGAGACGCCCCTGACGGTTTTTTCCAGTCTGGTACCTCATGATACTAGGATGTTTATCCTGACTTTGAGACCATGACAAGTGGTGTGTTGTCTGGCGCATATTTATTTATTGTGAACATTATAACTCTTTGTTGCCACTTTCGTATTCGCCAGCCCTGCCCTGTCCGATCTAGCGCCTCGCCCCATACATCTCTCGCAAACCGAAGCATTGTGTTACATAAATAAAAGCGTTAAACGCGGGTTATTGTCTATTAAGAATTACTTTTCTCGCGGTGCCACAATGGCCGGCGCGCTCAAAGCGATGCTTATCGGGTACATTAATACGCGGCGGCCACGCCCCGATCACGAAATACTAGATCCGTTTGTGTTATGATACTGGTTTCTCTGTTGTGCTCTTTATTTTCACGGTGTATTAACTTGTTTGGGTCGTTTTGTTTTTACTAATCGCATGAGAAGGGTTAATCAGCGCTCGTAAGCGTTTTGATAGTCAGTATTTTGGGGTTGTCTTTTTTCAGATGGTTGCTTTGTGATCGTTGTTTACCCAATAACTACTTTTTAAAACATGCTCAAGTATTGCTCAGTTTTCAACTGAATAAACAACAGTAGTAACTTAGTATTACACAAAGACAATGTCAATCGCTAAAACACAACAAACCTGAAAAACAAGTCAATGTAAGAAATATACTTACGTAAAATTTTTACAATACCTGCTCGAATACGGCGTTTGGACTGAATTTTGTAAAGATTTCAAAAGCTTTGTGCAAATTTTGTTTGATTTCTAGGCTACTATTACTAGCCTTGCACCCTTATAAAAGAAGGGTGTAGGTACCGCTTATAAAATAATTATAAAACAAAATAGTTAACATTTCCAATGCATATTCTAGAAAGCAAATACCTATTTAAAAGGAATTTCACCCTTGCCTTGGAAACATATTTATTAAATAAACAATTTTGCTTCTATATCGAAGTCATATTAATCCAACATAACAAAACAATTTTCTCCTAAATTATGTACGCTATCGATTGAATAGAAGTAATGGCGTAAAATTATAGGCCGACGACAGAAAGAATCGAAGACGCAATTATTTGCGATGGCTCCGATTGGGAATTACCCGTGTACGTAATATTGTAAATCGACAGTGAAATTGCTGGCCGACGACAGATTTAAAATCTGTCCAAACTAAGCTACGAGAATATACGAGAGTGGTGCCCTGTAATTTCATTCTGATGTAGGAGGGATTCGATGAGTTTAAGCATCTTATGGGCAAGACGATCTTTGCGAAGAACCAAACTTGACTCTGATACCCTTCTTATGAAAAGAGGAGTTCGGAAATAATACCGTGGTTCAGATGTTTTTTTTCTCGTAGCCGAAAATAATTGTAGGTAGGTAGTACCAGGATTTCAGTTTTAGTTAATTGAAGCGTTTGATTATCTTTGAGAGCGTCGTGGTCTAGGGGTTAAGGACCCCAACTCGGATCGCCAAGGAACATTTTTGTGTTCGTTGTTAAATCTAACTCTTCGGTGATGGAACACATCGATAAAAACACTACCCGTAAAATCAACCCGTATAACGGCGCCTACCACGTTGGGTTTAATACCATTGGTTAAAAGTGGACTTCTGAATGTTCCGTTCAACATGACTCGCCTCTGACTACTCCGTTTGGAATAAAGACGTGATAGTATGTTATGTTATTTTGATTATCTACAGATCCCTGTTAGGAACATACCTACTTGTTTCTTAAGTTCATTCTCAATTTTTATATCAAAGTAAAATAATCGGCAGCGCGGCACACGTTTCAAAGGACAATGGCAAGTCCTTATAGGTGATTGTGAAGGCGCAAGGACCATTCAAAGTTTTTTCAAAAAAGATTTTATTTAATTGGTGTGTTTCACTACAAACATCAATGAGTGCGCGAGACATAATGTTCCCAGAATCCAAAGTTATAAATTTGTAAACGATGCCACAAAACTTCTGTGTGAATAAAAAACTAGCGTTCCGATTTCTAACTACACTATCAATGCTGTACAGCGCTAGGTTTGCTTGATCTGTAAATAAAATTTTCTCACAGAGGAGGTAATGGACAGTGCAGTCAGAAATGTATTCGTTAGAAGTGTGAAACTCGATCGATAGCGAACACCTGTGCACTGCAAGTTTATGGGTTTACGACATTACACCTCGGGTCGGAATAGACCCCTGCTGGTAATTGCTTCATGAAAGCCCTCAAAGCGGTTTATGGATCAAAAAACACTAGCCGGGTCGTAATTAGATACAAATCTACCAATAATTATGATTTTTGAGCAGCCGCTTCTACTGTAATCTGTTCAAGTAGCTTTTTTAAATACGTATATTTTTCTTATTTTTATGTCTTCAGATATTTCATTTCTTTATAAGGTAGGTATAATAGTTTGATTGCGTTAAGAATTTAGCAATACTCTACGTGACCCTTCAGGGCATGTTCTAGAATCTAGATGACGATTACTCAGGTCTGAAAGACTGACTGTCACAGAAAGGAGACAGTGATAGTGTGAGCTTGACACAACATAGGCTGATTATTTAAAATAGTGTATTGTTTAAAAATTATTATGTTTGTGTTTGGACTAAAAATAACCTTTTGCACCAAGTTAACTAGGAAAACAAAGTATCAGAGGGAAGAAAAACGACCGACGATATTTGTTTAACCGTCTTTTGAAGAATAACTGTTCCCAAAGTGATCACACAGCTTCGCTGGAAAGGGCACATTGATCTTACGGTGACGTAATCGCGTCAATAATAAGCCCGGCCTGGTTAAGCGGTTTTTGTCTTTTGCACCGTAATAGTTTATCTGTTTAGCCGAGATGTTGACTGGTAGAGAATGCCTTTTGGCATTAAGTCCGTTAATTGTTAAATTTTCCTTTGTGCAATAAAGAATAAATACATTTTACCTTATGCTACTTATTGTTTGTAACTCTGGCCAGATCTCAGGTATCTTGATAATATTGGTCATCATCGCAAAGGTATAGTATATCCCTATAATCCAACACAATGTAGAATCCCATTCCAGGGTGATAGTAAAGAAAGATCTAAAGGGGAAAGAAGCGGTCCCTGTGATCTTTCGCTATAATATTTGTTTAACCGTCTTTCGTCCTTTGAAGAAGTACCGTTTCGAAAGTGACCACACAGCGTCGCTGACAATGGCACAATGAGCCCGCGGTGACGTAATCGCGTCATTAATAAGGACGGCGGTTTAGTGTTAACATGACAAATGCCACAAAGCCGCCGCCGCCCGCGCAGCGCCGCGGGGCGCCCTGACGTTTTCACTTTACAACCTCCAAGTGCTTCATTCAAACCTTTTTCTGTTGTCTTGAAGCTTTGGGTTAGTTTTGAAAGCGTAGATGAGACGTGATTTATTATAATCTGTTCATTCAATGTCATTCGATTTGTGAAAAGGAAACAAAATGTTGAATAATGTTCTTTTACCACTCTGACCCGTTATAGGTTAGAACCCTGAGGCACTGCCTATAGCGCTGCTGTTGAAGAAATTGATAAAAAAACTATATATGGTGATACTTAACTTTACCAGATTTCGAAAGCTACAAGCTATGCTATTTACGGGGCGGTTTTCCAAACGGTTTATAAATTAAGCCATGTGAAATATTAATAAAGATTTACTAATCATTACTTATTCAAAGACCTCAAGCAAATCTAATTCAGTTTTTTCTTGGTTGATTAGTTCAAACAAAACAATTTTAAGAATCTGATAAAATGGCTACATATCTCCAAACGCTGGTGCTTTGTATAAAATCAGAAATACAGCCTTCAATATTAATCTGTCGTTTCCGACAGCGCTGATCAGTAACTTTATTAATAATGTCATAAAACGGCAAAAACATTTCAATTTCCGAAACTAGTTCTACACACATGCGCATCAGTATACAAATACTCGTTAAAACGTCGTGGAACCCCACTGCATGTCCCGGGGCACAAGTGCAATTACAGCGAGTAGAAAATTAAATTAACACACACGCACGTCCTGCAACTCGAGGGAGGATTGATGGCCACCTCTTTCTACGGTCTAGCCTCAGAATAATGAACCTAAACCCTTCAGGCATAAGGAACATTTGAACACTAGGGTGGGCGCTTGTGAATTGGCCGTGCGCGCAGCCATTTTGCTTCGTCTGCTAATTGCAGGTCCTACCACAGTCATTTCATCGACCAGTACACTCTACTCATTACCCTGTGGTTTGTATTTTTCAAATTAGCACATGTATTGTCTCAATTATTGTGGCCTGTCGTTAGCTGTGATTGCCCGGTTGCGTACGTAATGTAACGTGTCAAGTTTGTAATGCAACTATGTTGCCTTGTATATGTCGCAGCAGTTGATACAACTGGTTATCTTCTTGTCATTTGTTTTATCCCTCTTTATTATGTTTGGATGATGATGGTAGGCAGATTTTAACGTTCAATTAATACACAATCACGGCAGTTATCACACTATGACACGCTTTCGTGCGTACGCCTTAGCATTGTAATGAAATGCATAGTCAGATAGTTGATGCGATAGCGTAATACTAGAGTGGTCGAGTTAGACGATTAAATTGCGTCAACGTGACGAGCTCGTCTTTTTGATTATTTTATTCTTTATAGTTTAAGACTGGCCACAGTGGATGAATAGGAAGGGCTTTTCCCTCTTATGGTCGTAGTAAATGAGCTTTGAATAGCGCGGTTGCTTAAACGAGGACGCCATGGTTCTTACACCGCCATCTACTACAGTGGCAGGAAAAGCTTAATTAGTTTTTGACTGTGGAAGTTCCAATTATTATGAAACATCATGGACCTAACAGTATATTGGTGTTAAAACTTATACTGGTTAATAATTTATAGTTAGCATTTTACATGACCGTTTTAGTGCCAGCACTAAAAAAAGCTGAAATTGCTCGAGTAAACACTATCCATGGAAAAAATCAATTTTCACATTCAATTACTTACAGGGCCCGTCTAGAGTCCTTCCATTTTTAATCGAGACCATGGTTGATTGGAACCAATCAAATGATGTAATTTATGGCTGGTTTTATAGATCCGATCCTTGTCCGAGTATAAACTGACCTTGAACTTCTGTGAGATGCTCAGGGTCAGATAATCCTTCGTGACGAATCTCGGGTTGGACACGCTGCATACTGATTGGGCACCTAATGAAAAGCAAGTCTAATTGGATGGCGGGGAATAGGCTAGTGGGTATCGGGGTCTACCAAGTACCAACATTAACACTGGAATAATCGCCGATTAGTCTGCTGGTATGCTTAATAATGGACAATAAGTGGTGTTGGAAGTAATCGAATGCATTTAGTGGATTAGCGATGCCGCGTGAGTATTAGAAGTTGACGTTCATCAGCAATAATTGAACTCGAACCAAGAGACAAAAGAAAGAAAAGAAACGCACCCAAGCTCTACTTTGAAGTTTTAAAACTCAGCGTTCTCATGGAGATTCAATTTATCTAATCTCGTATGTATTGTTGTATCGTGTGTATCGTCTATGTATTGTTGTCGTTTATCATTGTATGAGTCCCGCAATATTTGCAGGTCAGACCATACTAATCCAGCATTCTGTTTAGTAACTGCATATAAGTCCAGAACAGTTCACAATGCTGATATAAACCATCCTAAATGAAGTTTATTTCGGTTCTGCTGACCAGCGTCTGAAACAAAAGAAGAAAGTTACAATCATTAGATACCCTTATTAAGGGTCGTAGATTTCCATTCAACAATTAATTCCTAAATCACGTCGAAACACCAAGAGTAAAGCGAGTCAATGTTCAAGATTTACTTCTCAAACAATGTCAACGCGATAAAAAATCGTGAAGTGTGTTGATTAACGCGATAATGTCGTGAGATTGCGTCGAGATTGGCGTGGTTAATCAGCCGGTGTCGGTGTCCGGGCAGGCCCGCATCGCCGGACCAGGGCGAAATGTGATAGAATTAATTCTCAAATTGATGGTTCGCCGCTCACAATGCCGGCACAGCTTTTTGGAGTTCCTTAAGTCGGTGAAACTCGCTTTTCTGGGTACTCTTTGGTCTTTAACCGCACTTAAAAAAATGAAATTCATTTTCCAAATACCTCTCTATTTCTTAGTTTACTGTAAAGGTACTATGAAATCCCTTTCAAAATTTCATCTCAAGATTGGTAAAGATTTCTGTACTTAACTTCTTTTACTATACAATTTTACTTTTTTACATACAAGTTTACTTTCAAAAATATATATTTTTATTCTAATAATTGCATCAATGCATTTTTTGCAAATATCAATTTTTGGTTTGGTCACATTTTCCAATCTTGGTGTTGTTGCTTCTCATCCCATCTCATTATCTAGTTATTGCTAATACAAGAAACTGACGATAATAATAATGATAAACGAAAATGTCATAACCAAATACAGCTACTTACTTAAAAGTTAAAATATATTCTTTTTTGAGAAAGCTTCAAAATAGTGCGGAACACAGCGCAACGAGACTGCGTTGCGCTTGCCTGATTCTTTATTATTATTTCTTATCCGCGTACTCTGTTATTTGGGCATCAATTTGATGTGTATTGCACCTGCTAACTAACCTCTTTAAATATTTATTATTGTACCGACAGGACGGCGTCCACTTTGTGTTGGTAATTTAAAAACAATTTCTGCTCGCTGTTAGGCAATACACCGAAGTTTGCTTATCGATTTATGAATATAAATGAGTGTCGATACTTTCACTTGTAGCCTTGATATACCTAAATTTCAGCAAAACGCATGATCTTATTATAAAAGTGTTTTTTCGTAGGTGTACGAAATCTCCAAAATAATCATTAATGGCTGACCGATATCAACATGCATTGATATCCATCTATACTTACTCTAAGTCATAACTTTATAGGTACGTCCTAAAAAGTATTTTCAACTGAAAAGTGGAGTACCCTCTTAAGCTAAAATAACCCCTACATAACTAGGTCCTGTAATTGCGATTACTGAGATATTTTTTTTAAAGTTGGTGGGTCTGATATGACTTGGTTAAATCTGCTGATTTGACTCAGAGGGTCGTCGTGGATTCGGTTGTCGCGTATTACTAGTTTTGCATATCAATTGTAAACAAATGGTCAACCATACATAAGAGCCTAGAAGGTATTTTATTATAATAAGACAAATACCAATCAATTGTAGCGATGACTCGATTTCAACTTTGATAAGTATAGGTCAACACTTCGACAGTATAAATGCAAATAACCTAACTATTCACCTACACAGTGACGGAATTGTTTACTTGTTATCATGAATATCATTGTCATAATAACATCATCGATGTAGCCGACATAGTCCCGCCCATGAGTTTTGTACAATTTTGGTATTTCGACCCTCATTCGGCGAATCGAGGGGAACAGAGGGAAATAACCGGAAATGTAACATACAATAACTGTTGTTAACTTATTTACAAATCACTTGTTAAGTTATTTAAGTACATGACATAATATTACGGATACTTTAATAAAATAAGTTAATAGTTACCTGAAAGTTGAAAATATGTTTACTGTGCAGGTAGCCCCTAACTGGCTTAAATTGGCATCAAAAGACTGCGTCCAAAAACCATACATGTATGACGTCTTACTCAACTATTTGTTACAAAGTCCGTGTTAAAAAGAAAGACATCGCGTGATACGGAATTCTTCAACCATTCAAGACACGATGGTAATTTCCAATCTATTGTACCTAATCAGAACAATTTACTTGCAATTTCTCGCCAAATAGAGTCGTCACGTTGCCGAATCTCATCGTGTTAATTTGGTTGGTTGCTATTGTGAACGGTAAACACAATAGCTGAGAATACGCATGTAATTCCGATAGTGCATTAGGTTTGTCGAATTGTTGATTGCGGCGGCACGCGATCTGTCGATAGCAAACGAATCTTGGACACGAGAAGCAACCTGAACAATGGCTAGCACCGGACAGTCGGCACGCGTCTCTATTACACACAAATCGATTCGAGCAGCACTCGGAGAGACAATTGCTTGGATCAAAGCAGCGATCGCCATAGCGATCAGATCGCAATTTTGTCACAATATTGGGGAAAGCTACTAAGGTATCGAAAAAAACATCTAAAAGACATACAAACAAAAACTCTATTACGATAACACTAATAACGAAATTTAAAGTCCTGGGAAGGTTTTACGAATAAAGGGGTATATTTAAAGCAAATAACTAACTAATAAATGAATCATCATCATATGGGTAAAAAACTAAAATTTGGTTATTTTTTTAATACTATAAAAAGCCTTCACTTATCACTGTATAATGAAGACAACACAAAGAATGTACCTTTAAAAATAAATAAATAAATAGTTTGTACGTATAAAATCCCCTAGCAGTGAATCGCTCATAAGAAAGAAAAGATTTGAGTGACGTGAGTTTGTGAAATGAACATTTTCAAGTGAACATTTTGGTACTTTTCTAATAAGTATAGATACTTCGAAACGTATTATTTCCAGAAGTTCATATTGTCGAATGATACATTTGCATCGCTGTTTTTTAAAATCGATGAAATACTGAATAGCGCTGCCACTTTACGATTGAAAAGTTGTATCTCTGTGGCGCCAGCCGGTATGGATCGCATCACCCGTGCCGCAGTTACACTATTAAATAGACCGTTTTTGTTTAAATCTGAGACGAATTGTAAATTTGAACTGTGTGGTTATCCGACCGCTTATGCACGGTGGTTATGGGCCGGTGTCATGCGACGGGAGTGGTATGCGCTTATTGGTTCACGCTCTTCTCCCAATCCCTGATCAATTTCACACCAAATACAGACACTAAATTGGAATTTTTATAACGCTGTTTGAATGCTACAACTGTGAAAGTTCAATTTGATTGTTAATTCCGAAGATTATTTCGAAAGAAATTTTATTTTGTGTGTAATTGGTGTTTATTGTTAACTTAACACCCTCTTGCGTTAATTATTTTTGCAGTAATAACTTTATGCAAGTATTTCTACAACATCTGAGGCCGTATTATCATCTCTAATAGCCAGTCAAGTTAATTTCCTAAACTGAGCGTAGCGGGCGATTGCCTAATATAATCTTTCATTTTTAACCAGTCAGCGGTTACCTGTCAATAATGCTTCCTTTAGGCCAGATATTTACTGACGAAATTGCTCGCTACTTTCAGTTTAGAAAATTAACTCGACTGGCTATGGGAGATGGTATTACGGCCCCTGGTTGGGATTTCGGCAAAATGTGAACAAGTGAACAGAATACTTGAAAATATTTAAATTGAAAATTGGATGCGGATGGACGAACTGATACCTAAAGACTGAAGAAGGATTTCGTTGGTTGCAGACCCATTCTATGTTCAGCTACGTGCTATGGCTGCTATGACGATTATGTTTTTTATGGGATGGAACCAAAAACATTTCATGTTACACTGCTAATAGTTTTTTACTGAGCGTGATTCAATACAATATTCGTTCAATGCCAAACGCGAAATATTTTTTAATGGTATATGTGTCATAAATGAGGGACGACATAAACTGACTCGGTTACATTTTTTGCTGTCGTATAACGTTACGTATCATTAACAACGGGACGTTAGACAAGATAGACCCTAGCGAACGCAACGCTTTGATGAACGGTGATGTTACGGTACAACCGCGATTTCCAAAACGTTTCCCTTCACGCCGTGTTACGACAGCACAACGTAGAATGAAATAATATTTGTTGTGACAGCGCTTCCCGCATGACAAAATACGCCCATTTATTTCAGACAACAATGTATTAAATATCAGTTTAATGACCGTGTCATACAGTTGAAATTACCCTTTAAAAATATATGTCCCTAGTTTGTCGACTCCTGTTATGATTCTCGAAGTAATGCCGACTGAGACGGAATGATAGTCATTCCGTAGTTAGTTCCGCACGAGTGTGTGCTCGCTTGCAAAGTAATACGTGGACGTAATTGTGCCTATTTACAAACAAGAGGCAACTGGAGGTTTTTTGTTTTTATGAGTATAATGAAGTGCTCAAAACACGTTATTAAGCTCTATTTTCTGCAAAAAAAAATATGATTTGTTAGCTATTTTAGCTCTTGTGCGACACAGCATAAAACTTTCATAAATCATGTCCAGTGTCGACATTATCAACCCGCTCTAAATCAGACGTTGCTTATTCAAATATTTGAAAACATAGGTACCTAAGTAGTAAAATGATTTTAAATGAATCATTTTACAGTGATATACTCCCCAGTCCCAGTTTTATCTAATAGAAAACACTAATTCATTCCATTTTCATATTTACACTATTTTTCTCGTTTCTATTTAGCATTTCGTTACCAATAATCAAACTATTTTCGGTGTAGCCGTGGCCGCTTCCCACCAATAATTGAACGATCGTTTCATCATCATCATCAGCTTTTGGCAGTCCACGGTTGGATAAAAGCCTCCCCCATTGAATGCCACAGCGAGCGGCTTTGGGCCGTACGCATCCAACGGCTTCCCACAACCTGCATCGGTCGTCGGTCCACCGGATAGGAAGCGTGCCCACGCTGCGTCTTCCAGTTCATGGTCGCCACTTGAGAATCTTTACTCCCCAACGGCCATCAACTCTGCGAGCGATGTGACCTGCCCATGCCTGCAGGGACCTTATTACAATCTCTTAAGTCCAGTCAATTTCATTCCTTAAACTGAGCGTAGCGAGCGACACTGGTAACGGCTGACTGGCTGGAAATTGACTGTAAAATTTGATATGCTATAATAAGGGATTGTAATAATGCCCGAACTGGGCCATGCGATGAGCAATGAACAATCGTCTGCAAAACTGCAAACCAAACGAGAAAACCAAAACAGCTTCGTTACCCGCATCGCCCAGAATTTGTCACTGTGAAATGCGCAGTAAGAACTGGGATTGAATTTATTCTGCCCCGATGCGGTATAACGATCTAATAAATCCGGAGGAGGCAAGTCAGGGTTCACCGCAGGTCGTAACTCACGGCCAATGTGCCGCGAAATCAATAGAGCTGACAATACCGGTCGAGTGGCCGAGCTGACGCAGGGATGGCCGCAAAATATAGATGGGATATTACCTACCTTTAAGCAGTTCTGTTTTGAATTATGTTCTTATTTTGGAGGACTGCTTGACGCTTTGAGTTTATAAAAATGGCTGCAAAGTATACTATGGTTTATTTAATAATTTTGAAATACCTGCTATATAGGTACATCTTTTTTACCTTAAATCCTTTTAGGGTGTCCGTCCACACCGCACTACCGAAGTTTTGCTTTGGATGACGAAATTAGTGATGATTAAGTATCTTTACACAAATAAGTAGCCAGTAAGTAGCTAAGCAAGAGCTTAAGCTAACTTGATCCCTCGAATGAGATTTAAAATAAAAATACTTGTTTACAGATAACATCGGCATTATCAACTGCAATACTTTCATTGCTGAACACATCTTTGTCAATAGATTTACAGAGCGGTTATAATCAGTTGTCTGTCTATCCATTTTGAATAATGTCATAAGCTTTGCTTTAAACCACTATGATTCTATAAATTTTAAACACTATCGGGTTTTTGCAACGAAGTTAATTTTATGGTAAATGGAATTATCTATTTTAACTTGACGTTTCGACGACAAATTGCATGCCATCGTGGTCACGAGCGGACTCAATTTTGTAGTGTAAAATGCAACAAGAAAATTTAAAATATGATTCTATAAGTTCTGTAAATGCTCATGTCTTAGTCTTCGGCTAATAATCTTTGTAGGAGTCAATTAATATAATTTTAAGATTTCTCTGCATTACTCTAGGAAGCGATGCGGATAAGTAAGTTGAAATGGCAGAGCACATAGCACGAAGAACTTGGAGTTTTGGTAGGAAACTTTTGGAAAGGCGACTAGTCGTTAGCGAAAGTATAGTGTGAGAACTCCACCAGAGTAGACAGATAAATAAATAAATAAAAATATCTGGGACAATTTACACAAGATCATCTGACCCCAAACTGAGCAGAGCTTGTAACTATGTGTGTCAGAGACTGATGAACATACTTAAATATTTATAAACACATACTTAATAGATAGACACCCAGGCACACAACAAACGCAAATGTGCGTCACATAAATGTCTGTCATGGCTGGGGATTGAACCCACGACTTCCGGCGCTGAAGGCAGGATCGCTACTATTGCGCCAATAGGCCAGTCATGATGACAAGATAAAAGTCGCAAGGTTTCAGAAAATGCAAGCCACCTTCACTTAGGGCACCAGAAAATAGGGCCGGTGTGAAGTATACCCAGCAGCCGGAGGGAGTGTCTTTGGGAAGTATAAACCGAATATACCTATGCCCTTTTGTATTACCACCAGCATCTACCAATTGTTTCTTAACAGTAGCTATTATTGTTAATTTAACAACATATTCGTCGATATATCAGCTTTCTACGTGAAATATTTGGCTGGCGTCCCATAAATCATGGCCAGATTACAAGCTGTCAATACCGCCAGCCATTTCGAGTGCGAATCGAATAATGTTTAATGGAAACACGGCGCAATCAAATGGCAAGAACAAGCATAAATTTATTAACGATGCTGAAATATCACCACATAAATCGCTATCTCGGCTGTCAGTTTATCGACAATTATTCTTAATTGGATTATGAAAGCGGTGCATGCTGTCGAGGCGGGCGCAAGCCACGAGGGCTCCGCGGGCACTGCGATAGAGAGATCAAGTGAGTTTGAAAATGGAAGGAAAATAATTGGTGACTAGGTTTGCTCAAATGAGTTTGAAAAAGGAAGAAAAACAATTGATGACTGGCTTTCTGACTCGGTTGGTACCTGCTTCGCCGTAGGTCGTTTGCTTGAAAACCTACCTCATTTTATTGTCCAGGATAAAGATTTTATAATTTTGTAGTGCACAATTATGTTTGTTCTGCTGTGTTTTTTGGTGTCTTGTCTATTTATTTAAGTTTTCAGCTCGATTTTTTAAACTGCATGTTATAAATTGTAATCTAGTTATTTTCGCGCCTGTAGAATACTCAAAATTTCACCAATATGGTTTTTAGAACCAGCAAGCGAAAATTGGTTATGGCAGAGCATACTGCCATTCATCTGAATTCTTGCCATAACTTCGGAAGAAGCTTATCTTAAAAGTTAACTTATTAATGTATGTATGTTTCTCTGTAAGTGAATTTGTAATTACTAAGGAGAAATTATGAATAAAGAAACAAGAGTATCCGTTACAAAAAAGAGGTCTTAGGCGTAACAGTTTCCAACATGGGCCTCACGCCAGCACAGCGGCGCCTCAGTCATCTCACGGAGACACGAGACTCGTCCCATTGGCGGAGGGGAAAGGGGCGGCCCAATGTCTGCCCGCCTTCTAACGACACCCGTGCTGTGTCAATAGTCAATACTAACTTTAGATTTGAATGTGACACGTAAAGGGTTTGGTGTACTTACTTCACATCGATCAACAGTCTAACGACTGAAGCAAGTTCGAAAACTACTGAAAAATAAGAAAATATTTCACACGTAATTTTTTAATGTATTTAATATATTATTTATAGTTATGTACAGGGGAAAGCCTAGGTATTAAGTATGCCACCTACTCTAGCTACGCAATAAATTCTAGATTCTTAGCTTTAGGGCCAAGAACTTGGTTTTCATTTAAAATATTTTGGAGTGACATGATAAATGAATACGATCTTCACATACATTAACGAGTCGTCGTTTCCATTAGTATGAAACGACGGATCGTAAAGATCAATTGTAACGTATATAAATAAAAATAAAAATATGCGCCACACAACACACCACCATCCATTGTTTGTCATTGTCATGGTCGCGAAGTAGGTATATTTATCCCTGCTTTACGAGGTAAATTGAGCCAGTGGCGTCTCCCAGCACACCCAGACCCAAGTTAATTCAGAAAAGATATTTTTCTGAATTGACCCGACCGGCAATCGAACCCAGGACACTACGGTAATCGTGGCGATAAACCGTGCTACCTACAGTGCGCGACGCCAATCGTGTTTATGGGGACTTAAAGCTCAAAAAGAAGATATTCGTAACCGCGTCATACGAAGCAAGGAACCCTGTTATCCCGAAACATCACTCAAAGTTTCTTGACGCTTCAATAAAATTGATGCTGAAACAGAATCTCTAAGTTCTTAAAAAAACAAAGTTACGTAAAGTATTTCATACTTAGCAACTAGCTTTCCGCCCGCGACTTCGCCCGCGTTTCGTTATATAGTATGCCCAAATTACATAAAATCTATTAAAATTGTAGCCGACGTGTTATGCTGATGTTTAAGCTATATTACTGTAAAGTTTCATCCAAATCCGTTTTAGAAGTTTTTGCGTAAAGGGGTAACAAACATACATATGAATTTCATCATTAGATTCACTCATCATGACAGTAAGAAAAACAAATTAAAATCACACATTTTCCTAATTTGAATTTGGAATTATCTTCTTTAAAATTTAAATTTTTAATGATACCAAACCCAGCCAGATACAAATAGTAAAGCCAAAGAGATTTTATTACAAGTTCATACATACTATATGCGAAGAAACTTTTTCGCCAACCTATTACATACATACATACATCCATAAAGTAAGATTATCATGTCATTTTGTCAGAATACCGGCAAGTGTCAGCTAGTAATGTAAAGATTGCTTACGTATAGTAATTTTATAAGTGTTCCAATTCATAACAAAATCACGGTCAAACATTCTTCATATCACATCTTCCTTATATAGGTATTTATTTGGCGCTAAACAAGAAAAAAAGATGGATACAGTTTAATCTAGATTTAACAATTGCATAAATAATTAGATTCTTGTGTAGGAAATAAAGGAAGCACATTCAAGTGCAACCCCTTAACTACAACAGCTGCTTAAAGTGAACCACTCGTAGCAATAGTTTTTTGATGCGTTTTACTTTACAAACGAATTAAAAACCTGCCCTCATTCAGACCGTTGCCGCGTTGTCGACCGATCCAGTTTTTCACTAATTCCATTTTTAAGGGTAGGAATCTGAAGGCCATTTATTGACTTTAATACGAGTAATCTACTAAAATTAAAAAATTCTAATTGGATTTGTTTGAAGGTTATCGTTATCGTTCGCGTAAAATTTGTGTGGGATTTCGTACAGCGCCTCTGTTGAGTCGAAATGGAACTAAAAAACGGTGCCTTAACTTAACAATAGCATTTTATGGTACCGTTTTTTTTTCAGTTCCATTTAGACTCTACAGAGGCAAACAAGGCGAGATCCCACAACTTCAGAAATTTGGATGCCATTTTTGGTTACATTTCTAATCGTTAGGGGCGCTGTACCGAGATCCCATACAAAAACGTCAACGCAGACGCTAGCGTCTGGAATTGGTTGGTGGAAACTCATGGTACACAAACTTGGGGGTTAAATGGTAATCTGAATTTGAATATTTATCATTGTGTTAACATTGTCGTTGTGGGGGTCTGACAAGAGCTGTAAATAGATCTAAACTAGACCCAAAGTTCTGGAACATAGTAGACAGATATCATATTGATATGGCTTACTTACACTGATGTACTCGTATGGAAGAGTAGATTATCTGGCACTTTAAAGGATCTTCTAACCAAGGAACTAAGTATATTAGGGTGCTTCTCCACCAGATATGTGCTATGCTACGTTGCTGTGGATGTGCTGGATATCCACCAATCATATTCATTGGTTCGTAGTAGAAATGGGTTCTACTGAGTTATGTTTTTAATATGAATGGATGCGTGCTATGGATGCGTGCTGTGGATGCGTATTGTGCGTGTCTTACCGATCCCCGATACATCGCATAGATCAGGCTGCGCATCTTGCTCGCACAGCTACCTTGCGGTAGTACGCCACCGAAGTAAGTGAGATGTGCTACGAAGATACGTGTTCGTAGCACATCTCACTCACTCCGTTACATAGTTTCGTAGCTTGGCTTGCACATGCTCGCAGCATAGCTGTTTAAGCACATCACTGGTGAAAAAGCAGCTTCAGTCTTTTTCTTTCAAGAATTCACCATCAAGATTTCTGCTTCGCCCAGTGGTTGACTAGTAGACAATGCTATTAGGCATTAGGTCCGCCAGTTGTACTTTTTCTTTGTGTAATATAGAATAATCTTTTTTTATTATTCTAACAATGCTTTTAGCAACTGCACTAAACTGGTCATTACGTGTGAGTGCAACTCGAGAAGCAAAAAGAAGAATTAGGCACAGGCTAAATGGCTGAAATCATGAAGAAGCTGTTCAAAGCCTCCGGGAGAACAAATTTTCCTTCGGTAGGTACTCGTTCAATAATGTGTTTTTAATGAAGGTTGCATAATCTGTAATAACTACGTTTGGTAAAGAACTGAGACTTTATAACAGTCAACTTTACGGTTACGTGTACAAACATTATGCAGAAGTATACTTACATACCTAATCCAGATAATAATTGACGAGTGTATCAGCGCTTAGGCCAAAGAGCCATCTTAGTAGTTGCAAGTTTTTTTGCAACCATCATTATTACACATCGATATCATCTTAGAGTCACATTACAATTTCGGAGAACTGCGAACTGACGGACCAAGATATCAAGTTCGAATTCCTTTCTGAGTAGGTATAAATTACTCTGAAATACACAATTATCTTTACTTACATGTCTACCCATTCGAAAACTTTAGACAAGATTAGCTTATTTTTTGGATCATCATAAAAAACATATCCGGACTCCACTCAAAACTACTTGCATACCTACCCCAGGGGGCCTAGCCAAGAGCAACACGCCACGACGATTTCTACAATAGAAATCTTTAAAATGTATATGGCAACATGATCTGATTTTAATTTTCATAATGGAGCATAAAGTATTTTTTTTAACATAAGCTGTCACTGGCGCCTATGTCATCTCCATACATTTCTATTGTAGAAATCGTCGTGGCGTGTTGCTCTTGGCCGGCCCCCCAGTTCTTTAATACTATGGGAGATTTTAAATTTGGAATCACTTCCCGAGATTGAAATTAGTTTACATAGTATCGCGAGTCGAAAAAAATGCTTATAAAATTCCTCAGAGGACCGATCTCAATTAATAGTTGTGTAATAAAACACACTCAAAGGCAGCCGGCAGGGACATAGCATTAGCGGCCTAATGGGCTATGATTATGATATTTACTGCGCATGCGACCGCTTAAGCCTCCGTGCCGCTACTGCGACTGTTAGAGGAGGCTTTACTATTACTAAGTATTGTTTTTATTAATAAAGAGTGACATGGGTACAATTTACTCGACTGTCTGATACTTACGCTTGAATTCTGCAATGTCTAAATAAAGCCTCCAGTAAGTATACTGGCACGTTCATACTCGTATGTATGCACGTCAATTTATTTTGATATACATATTTAATAAGAATGCGGGTGTCAGTGATAATTTGGTGACGTAAGTTCATGAAAATTATGCAAAGCTCAAATCGCTATGAGCTCGCATAACTCATAGCATAAGTCTTAGTTTGCGGGAAGATGTCCCGGCTATTTATGTTTAATAGTCGGACTCAACGAAGTCCACAGACTGTTGCTTAACTGACCCTTTGTCACTTTTAACATCACGTCTGCGTCTACTGCATCGACATCCATTATAACTATGGCTTTTTCGATGGACTATGAAGTGTAGGTACCAAAAGGTGTCAACATTCTATGTTTCTTAATTGTCGGCGTTAATCGGTCAATGAGGGCTTGTAACGGGAAATATTTATGTCAAAATTCACAAAGTCAGAAGAGTTTAAGCTTCGTTTATGCGCCGACTAGAGGGAACTAGTATTGGAAACTCACCTTATGCAAATGAGGCGGCTCGGGGCAAAGCGTTGCCTAAATATTAGTTTAATATTTCGGAGATCGTATCACCGCCGCAGACCACTAGCGTTGTAACTCGCTTTGTGTTGTGTGTAGCTTTGCTGTAATTTCATCCTCATATTTGTATTTACGATTTTAAATGATTTCTTTGAATTCCTCTTTTAATAATTATGGAACTCATTTTATTCCTGAATTAATGATGTAATAATTTAAAGGGTAAAATTAAGTATAGTAAAAAGTGCCAAAGTAAAGAGCAGTAAGCCACAAAAAGTGCTTTCGCAAACCATTGCACAGGTGTAAAAATAAAGCTCATTTGAATTCCTATTACGACAGGCAATATGCTGTCCAGTTTTCTGGACTCTATTTAAATACAAGCAAATAAATGTTCATGAAATAATCAAACAACATTGCATGTGTAAAAGTTAGAATAACCGATTGACTGACCAGGACCTCTCAACAAAAGCTTAAATAGGCTAGATAGAGCCTAGTAGGTACTATCAAGAAGATCTATCAAACTCCGCTTAACCATCTGTTACTGTGTATTAATTAATTATTAATAACCGCAGTTAGGAGAGCACTAATATACCTCGGTCTAATCCGAGTTACAAAGCTTTGGGTGTGCATTGAATAAATTATGTAAATAGTGCTAGGCGGGTTCTCGCTTTCTTGTAAATGATTTGCCGTTTTGAGTCTAATGGCGCTCGGACCACGCACTACCACGACCACGAATCTACATATTAGTGGCACAAATTATTTAATTGCCCTTCGTGCGTGTTTGCACGCGACCTGTTTCACATAACGTAAACAGTTACCGTTTCCTGCAAATGTAAAACGTCGCCACTGTAACAAGTTCATGTTATTTATTGAACTATCTACTTATTAGCAGGTAAGTAGTAAGTAGCTACTGTTTTAAAAAGCACGTGTAAACATACTATTGGCAAAGACGTCTATGCTCTATTTTTTGGGATATAACTTTGTTGGTACTTTGAGGCCTCAGCCTCGAATTTTGCGGGCAGCGGGGCGGCAGCGTCGGCGGGTGCGGCAGACGGGAGTGCACCGCGGGAGTTATTCGTCATCTCGCCCGAAAAAAACTCGCCTGATCGGGTGACTTGGCACCTTTCGAATTTACCTAATATTTCTATCGTCAACTCGCACGCTCGTACAAAGTACAGCCAGGTAATAAATTTACACTAAATATTTTAACGACTTCGAATAAAATGACATTGTATTAAATCTTAAAATAAAGCTACTGACTAACTTTTATCGGCCGTAGGTACACTATCAAAGAGAATTCCGACGCGAAAAGAATAGCGCTCTTCTTCACTGCCCAGCTAAACAGGTTTCTCACAAAAGGATAGCGCTGTCTCTTTCTTTTTATCTAACCCTTTATCTCAATCGTGGCGCATCTTAGTGACGTCAGTCAGTCTTGCCTTAAGCGTCCCTTACTGCACTCGCGCTTATTAAAACTGCAACATGCATTAAGCAATTTATTATAAAAATATGGATGTTTTTAGAGTTTTTATGTACGTTGGAGGTAAGTTTATTTACAAATTGTTATTATGTCTTAATTAAATCAAAAATGGGTGCCTTATCTTTCTCATCTGCTTTTTTTTTTATTTATTATTCAAAATAACGTAAATAATTATCATTTTGTGAAATATACATTTTATTACTGCTTGTTTTAGGGTGAGTTATTTAATTTAAAAAAAGATACTTTTGTGGCCGCTATCTTGTGTTGTTCACAAAGAGGAAATCAAGTACTTCTTCGCGCGGGCCATAAATATAATTTACATAGGAAAAATAAAGAATCCTGTGTTTGGAGATGCTCCAAACGAAGTATACGTAAAGCAAAGCTTACTATAAATACTGTTAACCCTATCAAGCGGGAGGACAGACACAACTGTGAGCCGGATTTCGCGTCAAATGAATTGGAAGTAAAATTCAACGAGTGCATGGAAAAAGTGAAAACTGATTATACTGAACCCGTACCAAGTGTTTTTCGACAGAGTGTTGCAGAGCTAAGAGACAAAGGAATCAACCTCATCCGAAAAATTCCTCAATTTAAAAATGGTAAAAATAAGTTTTACCGAAATAGAAAAAAGTCACTTGGTGTAAAAAAACTATGTTTTAACACATTAAAGCAAGTTGTCGTGCCCGATAAATTCAAAAGTTTTTTATCAGCTGATTACTACAGCTCGAGGAATAGAATTTTGGTTTTTGCTAGTGAGAATTGTAAAACAATATTGGCAAATAGTAATTTGACAGTTTTATGTGACGGAACTTTTAAATTTTGTGTAAAACCCTTTCAGCAATTGTACACCTTGCATGTTGATTTAGGAAGCAGTGAAACACATACTAACATCATACCTGTGATTTATGCATTATTGCCTAACATAACCAAAATAAGTTACAAAGTGTTGTTTTCCCTGATCATTAGTCAAATTCCTCAGTTCGTTCCAAAAATCATTATACTCGACTTCGAGCAGGCAGCAATGTCAGTGATCAAAGATATATTCCCAGAAACTTGCATTTGTGGGTGTTTATTTCATTTTTGTCGAAGCTTGTGGCGAAAGGCTGACGAATTAGGCATCACAAAATCTGCACTGGCTCGAAAACATATAAAAAGGTGTACTGATTTGGCACATTTACCTATAGTAGTTATTGACAGTGGTTGGTTGTACATTATGTCTCAATGCCGCAACGGTGAAAAAATTGTCCAATTTAATAATTATTTTGTGGAAACATGGTTGAGTGAAACTTAGTTTTTTGCCGACGAATGGTCGTGAAGTAACAATCGTCACCGTACTACAATTATGGTTGAGAGCTGGCACGCTACTATAAACAAAAAAGTAAATAATAAACCGAAAAGCAAACATTTTTTGACTATCTTACAACGAGAAGATAATTATTACCAAACTTTATATTTAAAAGGATCAAATATTACGACAAAACAGAAAGAAACTTGTGCTATTGATGAACATATTGCTACCACAGTTACCGAACTCAGTCTCGGAAACATAAGTATTGAATTATGTATCGAAAAACTTATATTGTAATTTTTTTAAACATTTTGATTTGACAATCAATAAGAAAAAACAGTAATCTGTGATAATTATATTGACAATTATTGTATGTTACGTATATGAAGTAGTTGTAACAAGCCAAATGATTTTGTGATATTGTTGATTATATTTTATATTTTTATACACACATCAAAAGTATCTAGGGATCAACATATATTTTTGCAATAACTTTTCTCCTGATTGATATTAATTAAAATTTTCTTTGAGGATTCATCAAATAAAGTGTTTTCGTTTGTCTACAGTAACGATAAACCGAGTCACCTTTGCATTAATAAAGAAATTTGCCATTTTCCTAATAAAGGGATTTTTGACATTTGAACCACTAACATTAAAGTTCGAAAAAAAGACTGAAATAACAGTTTTCTTTAAAATTTTATTGGGTAACTTTAACAATTAATAATCCGTGTTTCTACCGCGAACACTAACATTACAAGAACATCGGTTTGGCATACTCAAAATGAGTTCATCCAAATCACGCTGTGGAATGGCCGCCCATGTTCGTTGCAACCACAAAAAAAGGTCTTCTTGCGACTGGATACCCTCCATATTCGGCAGAGCTCTTCTCTGTAGCATATCCCATGCATGCTCAATCGGGTTCAAGTCTGGCGACTGAGCAGGCCAGGGCAGGACATTGATGTTAGCTGCGGCGAGAGTCTGTCTTACAACTCTTGCGGTGTGCGGTCGTGCATTATCATGCATTAACTGAAATAAGGGACCGATTTGCACTTGTAGAGGAACGATGACGTCTGATACAATCGTCTCAGCATAAATTTGAGCGTTGAGGTTGCCTCTGATCCAAATCAACTCAGTTCTTCCGCCGATCCAAATACCCGCCCATACCATGATGGTTCCACCACTGTAAGGATGGACTTCCTGGCAGGATTTTAATCGCTGTTGGCGTCCAGGGGTTCTCCAGTGTCGTATACGTCTTGTATCCGGTCTCATACCAAAACGAGACTCATCAGAAAAGCACACGAAACGCCATTGTTCTTCTGCCCAATTTCTGTGTTCAAGAGCCCATTGATATCGAATCCTACGATTGTGCATTGCTATAGGTGGTACCCTTAGCGGTCTTCGGGAATGAAGGTTCACTTCATGCAAGCGGTTTCTGACTGTTTGGTCGCTAATTAAGTTCCCTGAAGAGTGATGAAGCCTCACGGCTAACATCATGGCGGTTATTGTTGGAGCTCTTCGAGTTGTGATTTGAATGTATCGGTCTTGTCTCCGTGTGGTGCAGCGATACCGTCCTCCATGGCGCTCAGCCACGGTACCAGTGCTTCGGTAACGTGTCCAAAGTCGACTGATAACACTCTGACTTGTATTCAGAGCTAAAGCCACAGTACGTTGCCGGGAACCAGCTTCTATCATTCCCACGGCTCTGAGCATTTCTTCCCTGCTTAAATGACGTCGCCGCTCCATAATAACGTTGGTTTTAATCAGTAGTAGGGAAACAGTAGCACTAATAATGTCTTCAATGCGTTGTATGTTTTTATAAGGAAAATATTGACAGCTGATTTTCATCTTTTACTCGAATTTGATTGACAGTTCCTGTTTCAAATTATGAAATGCACCAAAAAGGATCCATATAAATTTATAAAATCATAAATTTATTACAAAGCCACATCTCAATCTCAAGAAATCCGCATAAAAATGCTTGATCCCTAGACACTTTTGATGTGTGTACTTGGCAGGTGATAACTAGGAAAATATTTTGTGATAATTGTTGATTCTATTTTTAAATTTTGATCATTTTTTTCTATATCTAGTTAATAACACGCCAAATATTTTGTTGGTTGTAATTTTATACTTAGCTAATAAACAAGCCAAGTCCTTTGGTGAATAATTGTATAATTTAATTTTTTGACGATGATTTTTATTTGGTGTAATATGCTTTTGTTTTTTTGAGATGTTTATGTACCTATGTTGATTCATGAAATATATCTAAAATTATGATATAATAACATTTTGTTTTATTTTAAAGTCAAATCATAAAATATTAAACGTTTTTAAAAAGGATTTCTGTAGTTGACTGTACATATTTACCTCACATTTTTATGGTCGGGCGAGTTGACGACAGAAATATTATTTAAAGTCGAAAGGTGCCAACTCGCCCGATGGGGCGAGTTTTTGTCGGGCGAGATGATGAATAACTCCACCGCGGCGCGGGGGTGGGCAACGAGTGGCATTAGGGTGGGTGGTGGTAGGTAATCTGTAGACCAGAGCATTACATTGCAATGTAGCGTTTTTGCGAATGGTATCTAAAATACAGGCAAATTGTCAGTTTGCTTAAAAAGTTTCCGTGTGATGTTCTTGCTTGGTTTTTGAAATCAAGTTGTAACAAAACATCGAGCGTCATGTTCGCAATGTGGTTCGAGGGAATTGGAAAACGATGAATGCTCGATATTCTGATGTAAGCGAATGCTCAAATCTATCAGCACCTTATTGAAGATTTTTTATTTATTCACTAGGGGGAAGGAATAGAATACTTTTTAACCAGCATCTGTTTTAACTGATATTAAAAGTATACCTGGGAAATCTTACAGAGCATCTCTAAGCACTACGAGTATGGGTGTCAGAACTAAACAGTAACTCAATGGTCACAATTTTGATTGTCCAGGGGCTGGGAATCAGAGCCACGACCTCTGTCACAGTAGTGATCAGGATTAAAAAGCATTGCGCCATTTAATTCATGCGTCATTGAATAATGATTTTCAAATTGAATAAATCTGATGACTAGTTTGTACTCATAATTAGTTAATTTAATGAAGATTAAAACTGCATCCTTTTGAAAAACTAGTCTCATCAACTTAGGAATTCGCTTTGCATATACGCATTAATTACAATGGTTTTGTCATTTTATGTCCTAATTCATTTGAATATTAAGCTTTGCTAAGGAATTTATAAAAAAATATGCCATTCATAAAATGATTGGAACCTAATTAAAGAAGTTGCAAACTATTATTTGATTTGATTTTATGTTAAATTATTTATAAAATTATATAAGTATATAATTATATTGACTTACCAATAAAATTAAGCTATTATTAATTGTTTTAATTTCTCGTTTCTCCGGGAAAGCTAATGTTATCCTGAGCTAATATATCTCAGCTGAGACAAAGTGTGTTTTAGAGTTTTTACCTATTAGCAGTGCGTGCAATGACGCAAGATTCGATTTGAATGATGTAGGTTAATTGACTATTAACTATTCTTTGGTATTTGCTCCGTACTGGGACTGTAGAGGTACATACTAGTAGGCTACTACTTACCCAAGCAAGAGTTTGAAACCTTTTTAGGGGAAAAATAACATCTGAATGTATTTAGTAGGTACAGTGAATCATAGCTACAACATAATATTACTACCTAAACACGTCCTATTTCTATGAATACACAATTGGTTCAGTTGGACAAGAGATTTTTTTCTTTTTTATGTCCTATTTTATCTACTGACGACAGACAATAGCAAATAGAATAAATAGGGTTAAAATTTTCAGCAATACACACTGCATTATTCCACCTAATCTATTCATAAGGTGTACTTGCAGTAGGCACATTACTAAGAAAATAAAAAAACGTTAGACAAAAAGGGGGTACCTATTATGTCATAAAGCGATTTTTATACAATAGTAGCATGTAGCGTACCTAACATATATGTATTTAAACAGCGTCATTGAATGTGCCTATCAATACAATGGGATTTTTCCTACTAAAAAAAACTAGTACGCTGTTCTGGTATTGGGATTAATCGCAATGGATATAGTAGGACAAACAATACACTGATTAATCATTAATAGATAAACGCAGTGGATAAAGAGGGATACACCCCAAAATTCTTGTTGGCATGATACCTACGTTCTAGCTGTAATTGACCATTCTTTAACCATTCTGAACAACATTGTATCGCTCGTCAGTCATTTTTGTGTCGCCCACCGCAGTCCGAGATCCCGCGAAACAGCTTCGCGTAATGTTTCCATAATTTTGATGACGGAGTGATTGGATATGGTCTCAAAACCGAAACCATTAACTTCGCATTCCGCTGTCAGTCGGTTCGCAAAAAGAAAACTCGCAAGCCCGAGGTGCCAACAGGGCGGGCCGGCACTTTACCGAGCCACCTCGTTCCGAAAGTAGTGACAAATGGTGGCGGCATCTTTCATCTCCTCACTTTTCACGCCATCAACAGTCGAAACCCAACTTTAAAATGTACTCCTAAAGGCCAAAATCTTTTTAGCTTTGCAAGTGATTAACCAAATGATAACGCAATAATGAAATTCGGAAATAATCGCAAATAGCTCGAGAGCTCGAGGGCGGGCAGCACCTACCTGAATTGAAAAGGGCATTAAAGTATTACAAATATAAATTAAATATTTTATGAATAAATTACGTTAGTTTTGTTTAAGTATCTAAAATAATAAGCTAAGGTGTGAAAAGTTAGAATGTAGTCGGCAGTAGTAAATAGTCGGTATGGTGATGACAAAATGTGTTTTTTTTTAATCTATTTCACTAATAGTTTTACCGTGACTTCTATAGCGATAGAACTAGATGTCCATGTCAAGAGTGAGCTGCCGAAAATCTAGAAGATTCTGAGTGTCTTGTTCATAAAGGCGGTAAAGTCAACTTGCTTCTCACTACTTTATTTAAGATTTCTATGTTAAAGATTTAAGAAAAACAGCCAGTTTGTTTTTGTCTGTGACATCAAGTTTACATTATTGATGTATAGTTGGTACCTGCCTAAAGCTTGCTCCAGGCTTCTAAACGTTTTTTTTCATGTATTTATATGGCCGAAAAACATAGACCGCCACCAACTCTACACGAAAAAATTTAGAAACTTATCTGGCGTTGCCAAAACTGCCAATAAAATATATACAACAGAGAGGAACTACTTAACTTAGTAGTTTACAAAACCATTGCGAAATAGGTCTTATGTCCGCAGCATACAGCTACATGTAAAGCTTGACCGTACCGGGGCCGTATTCATCATCATCATCCGTGCGATCTATCCCGGTTGTGAACCCACACTGGTGAACCCAGGGTCCGCCTTTCTTATTTTCTTGGCCCACTTCGCGCGGTCTTGTGCATCCTCAATGGTGAGTCTGTAGGCACGCATGGCACCCTTAACGACGTCGAACCACCGCTTCTTGGGTCGACCTCTTCTACCGGTACCTGGCGGGGGCGGCATGGCCAGACATTTGTTGCCCACGTAGTTTTCCCATCTCCGTGAGACATGACCATATCAACGAAGGCGACACTCCTGCAGCTTGTCTGCGATGTCATGAACACGAAGGCTGCCGCGGATGTGGGTGTTACGGACGCGATCTTTGCATGAGACTCCACACATCCACCGCAGTATCTTCATTTCCGTGACGCGCAGCTCCTGCTTGTGTCGCTCTAGTAACGGCCATGTTTCACTGCCACATAAAAGGACAGGCCTAATAATGGTTTTATAGGCCTGCCCTTTCAGCTTGTTCGGCATTTTGGGGTCACAAATGACACCAATCACCTCACGCCATTTGGCTCAAGCCGCGGAAATTCGGGCTCTGACGTCGCGGTCGATGTCCCCGGACGCGCTTAACACTGATCCCAGGTATTTGACACGGTCCGTGCGCTCAACCACGTCAACGCCTATGCGGACGGACTGATTATCTGTGGTGTTGCAGGCCATGTCCTCCATCTTCACCACATTAAGTTTCAGACCGCCGTTTTCAAGTGAATTTTTCCACTTATTCACCCGTTGTACCAGCCGTCCCCCGAATCTGCTAGCGCTATATCATCAGCATACATAAGCATCCAGGGTGGTTGCTCATGGTGGTCCAGAATGCTGTTTGACAGAACGTCTAACATTACGCTAAACAGAAACGGAGTAAGCACGGAGCCTTGGTGTACTCCAACGGTGATAGGGAAGGGAAGTGTGTCACCAACCGCAGTCCTAACTATGGAACTGGAGTCGTGGTACATGTCCCGGATAATGTCAATAAAGACTTCGGGAACGGCCCTGGACCGCAGCGCCCAGCCGATCATCTCACGAGGGACACAGTCGAAGGCCTTCTGCATGTCTAAGAAAACGAGATGCAGAGGCGTATTCTTCAGTCTGTATCCCTCCATGAGCGTTCTCAAGGCAAATACGGGGTCCATGGTCCCGCAACCCGGTCGAAACCCATACTGACACTCCGAGATTGTACACTCCTGTCGGATCCTAGAGTCTACAATGCGCTCGAGGAGCTTCATTCAAATTCAAATTCAAATTCTTTATTTGCAGAACATGGGTGTTACAAAAAAGATGGTGAAGTTTATAATGTCAAATCGCCACATTCGGCCCAGAGCGGCATGCAAATCGATTAATATTCTAAAATGTCCGTTTGACTATATCTAATTAAATACCTACAAGTCATTACAGTGATTCATATTAATAAATTTATGGTGTGGGACATCACCTTTATGCCGCGATAATTGCTGCACTCCTGCACCGAGCCCTTGCCCTTGAAGACTGGCATGATAATGCTCAGTCTCCATTGGTCAGGTATCTTCCCGGTGAGGAGAATGCGGTTGAAAGGTGGGTAAGTATGCCCATACCACGAGAGCCCATCGATTTCCACGCTTCGATAGGGGACTACATCGGGTCCGACAGCTTTCCGGTTCTTTATGCGGCGAAGAGCCGACTGGACTTCATCAGGCGTTACCGGGGGTACTAGTCCCTGATTTGGAGGGAGTTCAGGTGGTAAATTTGTTGAATTCATTTTCATGAAATCGGGATTTTTAAAGAAGGCAGGTCAAAGATAAATTATTCCCGATTTCAATTAAACAAAACTGTTACAGACAAACTAGAAAAGCCAGGGTATTAATTTATTATTTACGGGTGATACAAATATAATATTTCTAATTATAGTTTTTAGAAGACGCGAGGCCCCGTTGCCTGGAGAAGAACCATAACAACCCTTAGCAACCGGGGTTGCCACATCTGTCGCCAACAAAAACTTTTCTGAAGTGCAACAAAAAGTGCAAAAACTAAACGGTTTTATTTCCTGTAAAAGTATTCCAATCTACGCAGAAGTTTTCAATTACTTCAATTAATTATATTTACAATTTGTGTTATGGTAAGTTATATTTAAACTATTTTGATATAATTAAATTAAATCAATACACTTTAACGAACATTTTAGAGCTTGTATTTTGAATGTATTCTATTGCAAAGTAAAAAAACAAACTGATAGAGGCTGTATGGGCATACACTTCTTTGCCGTCCCATTGTTGTCATCAATGAACGTGTTCCCTAGTTAGTCTGTGCATCAATGTCAATGTCAAATCACATTACGTTACGTTTGATTTTTATTTATAACATATTTTTTCGTTTTCATCAAATAATCAAACTGTAAGAGAAAGTAGCCCCCAAGAATTACCTGCACCGCCTGTTGCAGAAAAACATAATCAAATTGAAACCCAGCAAATAAATAAAAAAGCAAACACTCAAATAGCTCTTCCAACAATAAGAAGAGCAGCTGCCACTGCTGGCCTTTGCTTGTTTCCAGAGTGTGATGATCGGTAAAAAGTTCATGTACCTGAGTCTATACGCAGAAGGGTCCTAGTAGACTAAAAGTAGTACAAGGTAGTGAAGCCATTTTATGATATTCTTGTAATTGTGCTGCTGGAAATCACACAGTTGGGTGTTGCTCGCACATAATGTTCATTTTATAGAACATGGGGTTCGCTTGTCACCAGGATCATTTCGGAGCTCCTGCTGCATTCTTGGACAACTGGTTAATTATTTGAATAAATGTACATAAATAAGTTAATGTGTTTTTTATTTCAAAGCTTACACAGAAGTAAAACTTGAATAAGCCTCACACTGAGCTAATCAAACTTAATTTAGGTACACCAGAAATGTACTTCTTTTGTTCCGTGTTGTTCCATAGTTTTGTGATAATGCGATAAGGGCTACGGGTGACAGATAGCTCGTGCCGCGCACCGATGCGGCACGAGCTATCCGCGTAGTAGAAGAAGCACGCGGCCGCACTGAATAACCCGCAGTGCGCCTTTGAATGGGATGAGGATGTGGTGGATGAGGCCCATCGAGGGTTCTTATTGCACGTATCATGTAGCGCTGTTGACTGAACAAGCCCGTTCGTACACCCGCGACGGGACCCGTCGGTCGCTCGGACGTGAGCCCATCTGCGAGGGCGCGGAGTCCGCCTTCCGGCGACGGTCATTCACGCAATTCTCCGGAACGGAACACTTTGCATGCCTAGTCAGACAAAATGCGGATATTGTACGTTACATTGTATCACTATAAAAATTAATATCTAACCAAACAGCCTCCGAAACGCGAAAGTGGTACGCCGGAACATGTATCCGCTTACGTCGGACCAAATCTGACTGATGTGTAAGCATCACTATCCTTCATTAATTAAAAAATGATTAAAAACCAACGATTCAAATGATTAAAAACCAACGATTTAAAGTATAACCTCACTACCTTCAATAGCTTTAATATCTTTTTAACCCCAGCTTTCAAGGAGTTAAAACAATTAACTTTTTTGTTAGTCTAGGGTAGTTCTATGAACATCAACCGATTTCTTTTATGTACGCGGCCCGTAAGTAGAGGTCTGAAATTATATGGAAGCTCGCCGCCCTTCTTTACGGTATCGTTAGCGTTAAAAAATGTATTAGGATTTGACAATGTCAAATCCCAATACATTTTTTTTACGCGAACGATAACGTAAATTTAAAGTGGCAACTCGTGGTAGACGTACTGAGAACGGTTATTTTACAGGGAATCGGTACCCGCATAACGTAGTGTGTCTATAAAGCCTTGCGGCTAGCCACAATAAAAATGTCTCTTTTACTTATGCATGTTCGTATTGAAAACTTAATCTTAGTTCCCATAAATTTGCATTGATCGTTTTTCTTTTTCCTCTTTCTGTCCAACTTAAAGTAGAAAGAGGATATCAGCATTCAGGTTTTTCAATTAAGCGTACTTCATCAGACTTTTTTATGCTTTTTGTGTACGGGCAATTACGTGCGTTATTAATTATAAAGCACTTCAATTTTTAATTTTTCAGTTGGACACTTTACATACCTGGCGGAAAAGACAGCTAATGGAAAGCTGGTTGATCTATTTTTGTTTTTACATAAATATTAATTGGTACAGAGGCGTTCACTTCAACCTTTACAAGACCATTGCAAAATGGGTCTTATGTCAGCAGCATAAGGTGCCCCTGTGTAAAGGTTGATGTAAACGCCTCTGTACCAAGAAAATAAGAGTAAATTTTATCAGTAAGTTGCTATTGTTAAAATTCACACATTCACTTGGTTTGACCTACCCATCTTTATGACCATGACATGATATAGAATTAGAGCAGCCGCAAGACAGTCTCAATTAAAGTCATATAATATATTTATTGCAACCGTAAGTATTCATAGATATGATATGAAATGTTATGTTATGTTATTAATTATGACGCATTCTTGTTAATTTTAAACATTATTAACTATTGTTATTCTGCAAATCAACTCAATTATAAGAATGATCAGCATTTAAACTTACTCTTAGTTAAGTCTAAGTTCTATTTAGTAACAATTATTGAAACTCTTTCAAAATATAAACATTCTTAAAATAGTTTTAAACTTAATTTAAGTAATAAAATAACCAAAACAATAACAAATTTTACTCAACATAAACTTAATCAATCAACATTAAGTAACAATTAAATGGTAAGTAGGTAACTTCAGTCTTTTGAAATTAGTATTCAAGTTAGTATAGGCAAACTTTAACATTATTGTTTTTCAAAACTTACAGACATGGAAATATTCAAATTTAATAAATTTTTGAGAGAACACCATTTTCAACTGCAATAAAGTAAAATCATAAAAAATCAATTACGTATCGATTTCGTCTTCCTCGTCAGTTTCGGTAAGAACATCTTTGACTAACACCTAAAGACGGTAGATCTAAGTACTCCTTAAGGAACCGCTTTGGTCTAGTTCCGTTAGTACATAATCCGTTTAAAACGTTTTATTTGGCGACTGCTATTGGAATAGGTTTATCATAAAGTTTTGGTAAATTAACTCTAGTAATGTCTTCGTCTGTTAGATCTTGGTTTTTTGTTTTTGTTTTTTTGCCTTTTCCTTTTCCTTTTGTTCCTCTTCCTTTGTATTCATCATTTAATGTTACTAGTGTAGCTTCTTCGTTTTCGGTCATTGAATATTTTACATCTATGCTTTTAGGGTTTTTTTTCTTCAATGTGAAAATGCGCATAGCTTTCAGCTGTATTTTATTCTCACTGTTGGTTGAGCTATCGGACTCATTCATACTCCAAAGATCTGAACTACCTGCTGAAAAGTCTTCGTGGTCAGTAAGATAATCTATGTAGGATTTCAAAATGGTATGACGGGTTTTTTTGCTGGATTGGGATTTTTCAGTGTTTATAATATTATGATCACTGGTGTCAGTTATTGGTTCTATAAAAGATGATCATCAGTATCGATAAGTGAAGGAGAACATTTATTATCTTCTTGGTCCTTGGGTTCGTCTTCGAAAACCACTTGTTCCAAAAGAGTATACACCTGAAGTGGTTGAAGTAGTGTATATTGGTTACAATCGTTTGTTACTATTTCAGTACAAGAAATGTCACGAGAATGATGCGCTCGTGGTTCAATTATTATTTCAGAAGAAGTCGATTTAATTTTTTTATTTATATCAGGTTCAGGCGTCAAGACACCATCATCTTGAGGCGTATCTTGGTCAACAGTAAGTACATCATCAACTGTAGAAGTCTTAGTGATTATTTTTATTACAGGTGTATGTGTAAACGCAACATCCGGAGGCATTTCTTGAAAAACTTCAGTTGTAAGTATTTCGTCAGAAGTAGTAGTCTGAGTCATTTTCTTTATATCAGGATCAGGTGCAAAGACAATATCACCCCGAGGCATGTCCTGGTCAACGTCAGCAGTAAATACATTATCAACAGAAGCAGCCTGAGCGTTCTTCTTTATTTCAGGTGCAGATTTACAAACAACATCGGAAGGCATGTCTTGCAAAATGGCAACGGTATGTATCGGCTCAGAAGAAGTAATCTGAGTCATTTTCTTTATTTCAGAATCAGGTGCAGCTATAACATAACCCCGAGGGATGTCCTGGACAACGTCAGCGGTAAGTTAATCATCAACAGGAGCAGTCTGAGAGTTCTTATTTATTTTAGGTGCAGGTTCAAAAACAACATCGGTAGGCATGTCTTGCAAAATCGCAACGGTGTGTATCGGATCATAAGAAATTGTCTGAGTCGTTTCTTTTATTTTAGGATCAGGTTTGAAGACAATATCATCACGAGATATGTTCTGCATGACGTCTGCAGTAAGGACCTCGTCAATGGGAGTAGCCTGAGTGTTTAATTGTTGTGTGTTGATTTTAAGTGGTGATAATAATATTTTACTATTATATGCGGAAACCAGAGAATTTACCTCAAAATTTATGAATCTTAAATACCTTTTCAGCTCCCTTTTAGAAACTTTTTCATTTCGTTTGACACTTACTTTCCTTTGTTTCTAAGTAAAATTAGAGAACGCATTTTCACAACAATTTTCTTCATCTGTGTCTTCTATTACTTCATCACTATCAGCAGATTGAAGAGAGTTCCCACTTGGAAGCTGCGTATCCCTGAAAAAAAATCAACCTAATTAATGAGCCTGTAGTGACATCAAGTTTCATAATGAGTTATGTAAAACTATTCAGAATTATAGCTGCATTGTGGTTTTATCGGAATAAGTTTTGATCCAGTATAAATATCTAAGTATGTCCTAGTAGCTTGTGTTAAAATTCAACACAACGAGTACATTTTTAATAATAAAACATATCGCTTTTACTGACTTATCACTTAATTGTATAAAAAATAATTATTTTTAACTCACATTAAGATGTTATTATCCTTTTATCAGGAAGTAAATGTTTATTTTCATTACTTTTAATGCTTTGGTAAGCATCATAATTATGCTCAGCATCGACTCTAAAATAATATCAATAGGTTAAATTCGTAATAGACCAAAATATCCAAGCGAAAGCCCACCAATTAGAAAAGATACCTACAAAACCCAATTCCTACACCGAGTATGTGGAGGTGATAACCGCCCCAAGAGATTTTATCCATAGTCCTACTTTTAACGCACCAACCGTTTACCCCACCTGATTAATGGTAAAATTGATAATTAGCGATCTATAACGATATGATAAATTTTATAGTGAGCTAAAAATAACGTACTACAAACAGAAAATAGCTTGATTCAATAATTTACTAAAGGAACTAGGTACGAATATGTATTTATTAAAGAATCAGAAATTAATAATATTATATTCCGAATTTAACTTTATTTTCAGCCCACCCACATACGTCAGTCTCAATTCATTTCTTGAAAATGACTACAGTAAATATGTTAAAGTTATGCGTCAGAATTCAAATCCTATTATTTTCAAATGCTATTCTTATAATTTATATGAATATAAAGTTACGAGTATCAGCAAATAATTATTTTAAAGTATTGTACCTGCATAGAAACGATCACTTAAGCTTGATTTAATAACTAATTACATAACTACACAGCATTGTATAAATATATTACTTACCGTAACATCTTGCTTTGGTACCGTGATATTGATTCCACTTTTCTTTTTCTTGATTCCAACGGACTCCCATAATTCAGTTGTTTTCTTCCCGCCATTGTTAATATTCATCACCAACCACAAACGTCCTTTACCTCCACCGATATCGCACAAAATGGCTGTTGCAAAGTGGACCGTATGAGTCGTATTCCTCCCGCGCCCATTCCCACACCCTCGTTGCCCTAGGCAACGTTGCGTCCGCGCCGCTTGTCGGCACGGGTCGTAACTAGTCACACACGCAAAATTAGGGACGTAAAGGACAATCAGAAGCAAACGACCTATATGCCCAAATTATGAAAGATAAAGTAAAGCACAGATTAGGGCGTAAAGTTATCTATTATAAAGTTTTAAGTTTACGACCATTTGATTTTATCTAATATTATTGTTACTGATGTCGTAGAAAAACTTCGAATGCAAAAAGACAGTTACGACCTCATCGATAGTCAAAAAATGACTTTACGCTCCTATTGAAAAGTCCTTCCACGATACGTCCTAAAATGCTAAACAAAAACGAGCTAGAGCCGATCAAAGTCTCGGGCGTAAAGGGCTTTTTTTTAAAGATAGAGATATGTTGAGTATACCATTCGATAGAGCCTGCGACGCTGATTCCGAATTATATACAACTCAGTTTCGGCCAAATGTCCTTTACGACAATTGAAATTTCTGGTATCGATGTACGTGTTCATAACACCGATTTTTACAGTATTTAATTTCTTGTTAGTACCTGTTAGTTAATTTGTCCAGGAGGAATTCGTCAATGAATAGTATGCCTTCTCAGTCAGAAAACAAAATAATGCCTGCTTGAAGGTGATAACATCATCCTTCTCTTATGCTATCTAGTAACTAGTTAAAAATACGTGGTGCCATGTCTGTAATATTTTTGGTATACAAGATAGTCCGTAAGACATAAAAATATACGAATTCAGTGTATTAAAAATATATTATCATTCATTATTATCATTGGGTATATTGGCTCCAAGTTATAGCCTTGGATGCAATACACCAAGGTGTAGATCGGTCTTGGCCAGATATTGGTCATTAACGTAACATTGCGTCCAATAGCCAATGCATAGGCGTAAGTAGCCAGAGCAAAAAGGTTCTCGTCCGACATGACTGCTGCTGGTGCTCGCAAGAAGTGACAATGAGCCGCGGTCCAACCATCAAATGCTCTTGGCTAGTAAGTTTGCCAAAAGGTATTGGAGTTAATATGTTTCCGCATTAACTTGGACACAATAATTGGCCATAATTTCGTAGCCAAGTTTAGACCCAATGTATGGCGCCGGCATTACAAGCAAATTCTATTCAGAGAGTGGGGTGGGGTAGTAGAGTATTGTAACTTAACTATTAAACTCCAATTATTTATTCTTTAATCACAGGGAAATGCAGACCTACCAAAGAGAGACCTCTTTAAGGGTTGCAGAATAACGATCAAAATGTCTGTCCTCAGAAAGGCAGTAATCTTACCGATGTGCACAAAACACCATCCATTTTCGAATGCACTTAAGACCTAAGTCTTAGCTCAATCTTGTCATGAGCCATTGTCTATCGGCCATTACTGGAATTGCGCATTTAGCTGATAGCCGTCGTATGCGATAATAGCCCCTAATACAGTGTAATTACAGAGCCGGGAATCGTTCGGAAGCCGATGAAGTCATAATTCGTCATTGAATTAATGATGGTGCGTGATACATCAGTCCATCGCTAGAGGTCGCCTGTCACTGGCATTATATGCGACATGGCAAGCATTTGTAACCACGAGCAAGATAATTGGAGGCTTATTAATAGGTAATACGTAGTTACGGTTACGGAGGCACATACAATGAAGATATAAATGTTTTCTTCAGAAAGCTATGGAGGGTTACTGAAAGGTCGATTATACTGGATATTGTGATGGCGGAGGTAAATGAAATAACGTAGGTACTCGCTCTCTGAAATAGGAAATATGTATGCAAACACTTTAAGTGAAAATTTTACATTGTAGGTTCAAGAATTTTACCACATCGTGGTTGACTGGTACTGAATGCCCTCGTAAAGTCAGTTTGGTGATTCAAAGATTTCAATCCGGAGCTCATGCTTGTTCGGCTTGACTTGGTTCTATTAATATGAGGGGAAGCTCTCGTCTCCTCTTTTTCTGCATAACCTGTTCGATTAGGATATCTTTTTGAATAAATTATTAATGCAGTGAAACGTTGTTATTAACTTAAGTATCTACGAAGTTAAGATTCTGAGCTAGTGTAGGATTTTTCATACCTAGCTGAAATGTCAGTAAAAGTACTAACTTAAGTGGATAAAAAACGGTTTGAGAAGGGATTTACAAGAGGTACATTACCTGTGGTGCCAAAACACCGAACCACACAAAGCCTTTTATACGCGTACACAATTTGTGCTTTGTTATCCTAATGAGTAGGTAGTCTCTTGTCCCGAAGCATCTAAAACATTATTCATCATTACTGTTAACAAATCGATACGATCTCATCCATCGAGAAATTAATTAACAGCTGCGCAGTACACGGTATTGTTAATCATAATTCGTTCCGACGCCGACACTGACTTTCTATCCATCAATTAAAACAATGCTGCAATGGCATCGGTACCCACCGTGCCGAATCGAGTTCGCGTGCCGATCCGATTGCAATGACTCGATTGTGCGATTGTTCGATTACACACATAACACTTTAATAATAGCCAACATTTTAATCACACGGTATTTAAAAGGTGTTGTAAGTAACTGAGAATCCTCTTTTCTCAGCTTTGGATCTTTAGTTAGTTATTAAGACAAGAGTGAATAGGCATTTACCAGGCAGACATGTACCATCATAGATCGCATCGTCACATACCATCAGGTGCGATTGCGATAAAATGACTGTCTAGTCCAATATAAAAAAAAATTGCCTAACTGTATCAGAGATCTATTCCTTTCTAATACCAAAAACTAATACCAATGGTATTTGTTTGTTAACGTAATTAATTTTCTATTCCCAACGAATAACAAATTTCGAATATTTCAATGAAGTACTTAATCTGTTCCCAACGAATACCAAAACATACCTTTTGGTACAGTCACAGAAACAGTTTAATTTGCTTTTTAATATTATGATCGTAATGCAATCCTAAATCTCAACAAATTCCCTTCATTCCGGCATTTTACTTACGAGCAAACTTAAGTGAATTACTTGCCAATTTTTTTTAACTGCACAAAAAGGCGAGTTTGCTCTTATTGTTTTCAAATCCGAAGCAACCAATCACAGTCAAGCGCTGTGCAAAGGAAGTCCTAAAATGTTTTATTGTTTTTATTAAATAAACTTTAAGTCAAAAAAATAAGGTCTGTTTTTCTTAGAATCATCTTGTGCTTGCACAAATTATTATTATTTATTTCTATTATCTAACTCTGAGGCTGAGGCATGTGTATATTTCTTTCCTTAGTACTTTTCTGTACAGTGAGTGGTACGCGTGCAGTGATATTTATTAAGTGAGTATTAATTTGTAATTTTACGATGATTTTACAATTATTTTCTTTTGTTGTGTTTGTAAAATATTGTTTGATTTAGATAATATTTAATGTTTAATTTTATAAGATAATTATTAGAGCCAACTAATTCGTAAATTCTAAGTATAAATCTACATTAAAGAATTTTTTTTTTTTTTTAAATGTCTGATGAAGCTAGTAATTTGCCTTCCACATCTTCGGAAAACACCGGAGGTTTGCATTTTATAAAAAGAAATGGTGGCTTGGTGCTGTTGAGAGATGGTTACCAATATACAAAAAAAAAGGAAAATAAAACTGGATGGAGCTATTGGAGATGCGTGAAGATTAAAGAGTGCAGTGGATCTTTGCAGTTAAAGGTGTGTAATAAACCATATAATTAAATTAGTTTACGGTCAGTCAGGCAGTATTTTAATGTTTTTTTTGTCCCTGCAGGGTTGCAATATTTCCAATGAGAGAAATCATAGCTGCGTGCCCGATGAAGATAATAACATAATGTTAAAAAAGCTCCATGACTTGCGAGAAACAGTCGTAAACTCTGATTTTACTCCAATACCAAGACTTTACAATAAATTTAAATCGCAGTTCTGTAGGTAATAGTGAAATGAATTTGGTGAAAAATATCCCATCGTTTAGAAACCTTAAAACAAAATTATATGAAGCAAGAAACAGGGAAGCTGGTGTGTCAAAAATAAAGTGCAAGTCAGTTGATCATGTCGAAATTCCTGTAAAATTTCGAAATTTTCGAAAGTAAGTACATACTTTATTTAATGTTAATCGTTGATCTGTGAGATATTCTCCAATTGTTGCATTTGAAGAAATAACTTTGATTTGTTGAAGAAGCTTTATATTTAGGTATACCTATAGGTATGCAATTTCATAGGTCTGATTGTCTGTATTATTATAATAATGAACCAAAAGTTTTCTTACTACTCTTTAATTTGTTAAATAAGGAATAAACACTACTCTACATACTATGTACTACATTTTATGATATATTTATAACAGTTAAGACTCTTATGTTAACAGTTATTATGATTGTCATGCCAAAACTAATATACTTACCTAATTATTACTAAAAATGTTTTTTTCATTGTATTTTTTTTTGTTATTTTATAATTTCTAGTAAGTAAGTACATACTTTATTTAATGTTAATCGTTGATCTGTGTAATATTCTTTAATTGTTGCATTTTGAAGACTAAAATGAATAACTTTGATTTGTTGAAAAAGCTTTATATTTAAGTATACTTATAGGTACTTATGCAATTTCATGGGTCTGATTGTCTGTATTATTATAATAATGAACCAAAAGTTTACTCTGTAATTTATTAATTAAGACTGATTCTGTATAAATAAACACTACTCAAAATCACATCTAAAAGCATTTTTATTACTGACTGTATCTCATTACATTTAACGTATTTCGGGATTCGTTTATGAGTGGTATTCGTCCGGAATAGAAAATTAATTACGATTACAAACAAATACCATTGGTATTAGTTTTTGGTATTAGAAAGGAATAGATCGTATCAGATTAGATGTTTTAGCGAAATTCTTCCTTGTTGTTTTGACTTTTACGTTACACCCTATTGTACATACAGTCATTTTGACTGGTCTAATTGTTATTCCTACTCAAGATAACCATCTGTAATTATTTTTTTTGTTTAGCCTGTGTTCGGGTATTACCACCGAATTTACATTTAATTCCATAACACATCTGTGATCTTTCTAGCACTATGTAAGCTACCTACATGAATATTTAAAATTATGTTTCACAGCTTCATTCGACGCGATTTATTGTTTACATGTTGTAGTGGCGCCCTCTAGCCTGAGCCTTGCACGTATTTTTAGAGCGGGTATACTTTTTTTCTTGCATAATTTTTCACTACCCTCAACTCTAGTTCTCCTGAGCGCCTCCATTACGGATTACAAGTCATTCGTCGTCTTCGTGCTCAAGCCTTCGCACGTCTCCTGAAGTAGTCCAAATTTATTTTGAATTTAAAATTAAATAAAATGGGAAAAAGGAAACACGATTATAGTGAGGAAGAAATTCGGCGAAAAATCAAAAAACTTACAAAAAAGTTAGCGAACGCTACAAATAAAGATGCCGAGGAATGCACTGTGGTCGAGCAGACACCAGACAGTAAGTGTTTTTTAGAAAATATTCCGTGGCATTGGTCAATACGTGATACGTTATTCTGAAAAGTCGAGCCGTTACTTTCACAATTATTGACTACCGCTAGTGATGCGAGGATACCGTACCTGGGTTACCTCTGTCACGTTACAACGTGATGCGTACTGCCAAAAACTGGGCTGATACTGTCACTTGGTCATTACATAACGTTTTCTTACGAAAATGTTTGTCTCCAGGCTCTCCACTGGATATACCTTATGGCCAGTCGCTTTACGGCGAGTCCGCCTACGCGTCATCGCTGGCACAGCATGAAGAATACGAACTTTTTGTGCCGAGTCTGACCACACAGCGCCCGGTTTCACCACAGCCAGACCAGCCGGCGCAACCAATATCACCGCTGCCGCCACCGTCGCCGCAACCTGGACCTTCGGTGGAAAAAGAAGCAACGCATGAACAGCAACTGGGAGAAGAAATTCTAAAATTACTTGGCGACGCTCCTAAGGATGAGGCCTCTTTAGGACCGTCCATACATAAGGATATTGCTCAAAGATGGCAAGACATCCTCTCCAAAGGTTTGTCAAAAGACACTAAGGAATCACTGCTGAAAGACTATTTAGTCCCTAGCAACTGCGATTTCTTGTTAGCTCCAACTCTCAACCCGGAAGTTAAAGCGGCCCTACCAGACATCCTAGTAAAAAGAGACTCGTCACTGTCTTATAAGCAAAAACAGCTTGGTATTGCATTGTCCGCTCTGGTTTCAGTCACAGAGATGATTATATCTGACGAAACTTCCAAACAAAAGCTTCTGAAACCGCTAAGCGATGTCTGTCTTATTCTTTGTGATAGCCACCACGCTGACACAAAGATTCGTCGAAATTTTGTGATATCATCAATCAATGCGAAATTAAAAGATGCTTTGATTGAATCCAGCAGAGATAAGTTTTTGTTCGGCGAAAATATTGCTGATAAATTGAAAACTGCGAAAGCAATACAACAGTCTGGCGATGCTCTAAAAAATGCTCAAAGGACAAGATTTCAACGGTCGAATAATGGCCCAGCCACTGCAAATAAGGGACGTTTAAACTACGTGCCTCAACATCGCAAGATGGACAACAAGACGCACGAAGCCGGTCGGCGAGCCCCGATCGCAGCATATCGCCAGCCACAGAGCAGCCAGGCGACTCAGGCGAGGCGCCATGCCGAACGCTCGTTCCCTGTGAAGTCACAGCCTGCACATCGCAGATAAGTGATAATCAGGTACAAAATGCTGGAAGACTTCAGCACTTTATTCACAACTGGGCAAAGATTACCAATGATAGAAATATTCTATCATGGATAGAAGGTTATTCTATACCCTTAAAGTCTATTCCTTATAGATTAGATCAACCTCGTGTTTATCCTAAATCTTTAGAAGAAAGAAATAATTATGATTCTGCCATAAAAATACTATTGAAAATTAATGCCATAGCCCAGTGTGATCATGAACCTGGTGAATTTTTATCTTCTGTATTTCTAGTGCCAAAGCCAAACGGAGGCCAGAGATTTATTCTCAATTTAAAATGTCTCAATAAATTCATTAATACAAACCATTTCAAAATGAAAGATTACCGTACAGCTTCTAAATTCATAACAGAAAACTGTTTCATGGCGTCAGTCGACTTAAAAGACGCTTACTTTTTCGTCTCAGTTCGTAAATCAGACCGAAAGTATCTCCGGTTTAAATATGACAATGTTTTGTACGAATTTAACTGTCTCCCGTTTGGTTTATGCACAGCTCCTTTCGTTTTCACCAAATTACTTAAACCAGTTATGGAAATGCTTAGAAAAACGTATCAGCTAATCTCAGTCATATATCTTGATGACATATTTTGCATTGGGAGGAGTCACTTAGAATGTGAGAATAACGTTAATATAACAAAAGATTTACTAAAAAAGCTAGGCTTCCTGATAAATACAGAAAAAAGTTGCTTATTACCAAACACACAATGCAAGTTCTTAGGTTTTATATTTGACTCTAAAAATATGTTACTTAAATTACCTGCTAACAAAATAACAAAAATAAGGGATTATGTATTGAAGTTTATAAAAATTAATCAGTGTAAATTACGGGAATTCGCACGATTTGTTGGCCTTCTAATCTCTGCTTGTCCGGCAATTCAATATTCATGGCTATATACCAAGTATTTTGAGCAATTTAAGTACACCTGCTTACTTAATAACCATAGTTATGAGCAAATTGTACACATTTCAGAAAAACTTAAACTTGACATGACATGGTGGCTTAATCATGTTAATACTGGGTATAATCCTTTGAGTCCCAGTGAGTTACATTTAGAAATATTTTCTGACGCATCTTTAAGTGGTTGGGGTGCCTATAGTAACCATAATGAGTGTTTTGGATACTGGAAAAAATGTGAGTCCTTGCATATCAATGAATTAGAACTTAAAGCAGCCTTTCTCGCACTTAAATGTTTTGCAAGAAATATAAACAATTCACAAATACTTTTACGTATTGATAATGTTACAGCAATTTCATGCATTAATAGAATGGGCAGCGTTCAATATGAACATTTAAATATAATTCCAAGAGAAATCTGGCAGTGGTGCGAACAGCGAAAAATAATGGTGTTTGCATCATATATTAATACTAAAAATAACTACGAAGCAGACCTTTTATCAAGAAAAAAGTTTCAGGATACTAAATGGGAGTTAAATGATGCTATATATAATCAAATAATATGTTCTTTTGGGCATCCCACAGTAGATCTTTTTGCAAGCAGATGTAACGCTAAGTGTCCCACTTATACAACCTGGCAAAATGATCCAGAAGCATTTGCAGTTGATGCGTTCACTATTTCCTGGAAAGACACGTTATTTTACGCTTTCCCACCATTTTCGCTAATTACCAAAGTCTTACAAAAAATAATAAAAGAAAAAGCTGAAGGCATTGTTGTATTTCCATACTGGCCGACACAACCTTGGTTCCCCTTATTCAAGAAAATTGTTACCTCAGAACCTTTATATTTTGGCCCTAATATTAATTTACTCACGTCTCCTTTCAGATTGAGTCACAACTTTCACCAAACGTTGAGATTAGTTGCCGCGAAGCTTTCAGGCAAGCTTTATTGAAGAAATGTTTGTCACCAAATACTGTAGAAATTATGTTATCATCATTATCTGAATCTACATATAAGCAATACAATGGTTGCATTAAGTCTTGGATTCATTATTGTAATATCCACAACTATGATTACACATCAGCTTCAGTTCCTATAGTTCTTCACTTTCTTACGGATATTTTTCATAAGGGCGCCAAATTTGGCACTATCAATTCATATAAGTCTGCTTTATCTTTGTTGCTTGATAACTTAGATGATAAAATAATTAAACGCTTTATGAAAGGGGTTTTCAGATCGAGACCTACTGCACCAAAATACAATTTTACATGGAATCCAAGCATAGTTCTCGAGTACTTATCAAATAAATGGCCTAATACAGATCTTGATTTGGAAACTCTTTCTAAAAAACTTGTAACCTTGTTAGCTTTGGTGACAGCGCATCGCGTCCAAACCTTTTCCTTAATGAAACTTGATGACATTAAAATACATTCTACACAAGAAATCACAATAACAATAACAGAATTAATAAAAACCTCAAAACCTAATTATTTTCAGCCAATTTTAAGATTGCCCTTTTTCAATAGTAGCCCTGAAATTTGCCCTGCCAGATGTTTGGAAACTTACATAAATAAAACACAGATGATTCGTAATGATAAAGACAAGAAATCTTTAATAATAAGTTATAAAAAGCCCCACTCAAAAGTATCTTCACAAACGATAGGTAAATGGATAAAAACAACCCTTCATAATAGTGGAGTAAATACTTCCGTCTTTAGTGCTCACAGTACGCGCCATGCATCCACATCCACAGCCAACAGGTTAGGAGTAAGCATAGATCTCATACGAAAGACTGCGGGTTGGACTGACTCTTCGTCAGTTTTTGCAAAATTTTACAACAGGCAGGTTGTTAGTGATCCCAATCACTTTGCGACAACGATTTTGTCATCCAGTGTGTAATCTGTAACAAAAACATTATTTTCTGATTAAGTTCATTGATTTAAGTACATAATAATTCATGTTATTTTATTATTTAATAAAAACGAGTTGATTATACTCACATGATTATTTATTTACATTTCACATTTTCCTTCCTCCGAACATCTACAACATGTAAACAATAAATCGCGTCGAATGAAGCTGTGAAACATAATTGAAAATCAAACGAACTTACCAAAGTGAAGTTCGATTACAATTATGTGAACAGCTTCATTCGACGCGATTTACAATAACCCTCCCTAAAACAGATTGTTTGTTCACCCAGCCCAAATATTTAAAATGTGAAATAATTGCTCTAAACGAATGACTTGTAATCCGTAATGGAGGCGCTCAGGAGAACTAGAGTTGAGGGTAGTGAAAAATTATGCAAGAAAAAAAGTATACCCGCTCTAAAAATACGTGCAAGGCTCAGGCTAGAGGGCGCCACTACAACATGTAAACAATAAATCGCGTCGAATGAAGCTGTGAAACATAATTGTAATCGAACTTCACTTTGGTAAGTTCGTTTGATTTTCAATTATGAGGCACAAAGACAAAATTATAAAAACCTTATTGAAAACAATGGCATATCATACGACAACCGAGACAAATCGAGACCGCGTGGCGATTCAGATTGTAATCTGACAGTGCGAGTACCGTACGACTGTCGAATCGATTACACATTAACACTCCAAGAACAAGCTAATCTCTGAGCACACGCCGTTTAACAATATTGTCTCTATCCAATCAGCGAATTGCGTGATCATTTGCCTCTCATGTCGCGTATTTGGAAACCCATTTTTCATTAAATCTTGTTTCTAAACTTTCGCGGCTACCTAATTGGATATTTTTTAACGATTAATCTATTTAAACAAATTGGTTAAGAAAAAAACATTTCTATAATCATCATGTAAATTGAGTTTACGTCTTTAATGGAATTTGTGTCTGAGCATTGATACCGACAAAAATATTATAAGTTAATTTCCACAATTCCTCCAAAAAAAACTAAAAACTCGTGTGCTCTCAGGTTTAGTCCCAGACTCCAGTCAGGAACTCAATTTGTGCTTATCAAATAATTTGCAGTTAAGTAATGAAAAACACCGTTAAAAGCCCATGCAAAGCCCAGAATTACGGCGGTAGGATCACCGCCTTCTGCGAATACGTTTGGCAAAGTGAGCATGTCTGAGTTTTCAGTTTACCACGTTCAACAATTATAAGTTTGCTTCTGACTTTGCAATTAACAATATGGCCTTGATCGGATGTTACGTTATTAATCAAAAAATACTCGATAAAATCCACTTTGTGTCTTTCGCTAACAGGGCGAGTGCACTTACCAACTGAGCGGAGCCCCAACAGATCTGTCAAATACTTTGCTGCAAGCCAGGGTTATTCCATCACTGTGCTAGTTATGGTGTATAGGTAGTATGGCTCGATAATGGTGCAACTTCTTGGCTATTTCATTATGTTGCACTTCAACTGGTATCTAGATAAGAATATGGCTTATCTAGATACCAGGAAAAAGCAACTTAGTTAAGGCAATGAAGTACAAGAAAGTAAGAGTAAGAGTAAGAGTACATTGACAACACGATTACCGCGTGGTGTGCTGTAGCACGGTTTCTCGCCTTGACTTATATAGTGTCCCGAATTTGATATCCGGTCTAGTCAATTTAGGAAACTATTTTTTCTAAATCGGCTCCTGGTATGGGTGTGCTAGAAGTCGCCCCTGGCTATTAAGCCGGGATAAGATAAGATAAGATAAATAATCTTCATTGCACAAACAAATACAACAAATTATTGTACAGTAAGTAGACATAAAATGTACAATTTAGGCGGTCTTATCGCTATAAAGCGATCTCTTCCAGATCACCTTCTGAAGAGAGACTTGTTTAAAAAATCTTACGATTATAACGCATGACCTGATATTGATCCCTACTTCAAAACCATAAGAAGTTGTGTGTTGTCTGGCACATATTCATATTTTTTTCATCAGCGTTTGTTATGAATTAAGTTTAGATAAAACGCCGCCTCGCGAGTCGCTAATCAGGGCCGGATCGGTGTCACTGCGCGCTTCGCCGCAGCACTAGCCGTGCGCATGAGCCTGTAATTTGGCAGCGTAAAGAACCCGCTCGTTTATCGGAAACACCACGAACAAAAGCGCTTACGCCTCGTCTTAATTAATATGATTAATGACGCGAGCCGCGGCCCGTTTTTGAACTCGCGTTATTGTTGTAATCGAGAAATAAATTAATTTTATTAGTAGTCCTTTCTAATAGAATACGACTGGAGGGCCGAGCGCTCTCAAATGAGTACGTTTAGACGCTTTTTTGGTTCGTTACGTTTCTCTAATTTAAAAATTGGGCGTTAAAGCCCACCGATTATAATTTTTATTTATGATGCTTATTGCATAGATAAAAACTAGAAATAAACTAAAATTTTGACGGTCTGTAATGGTTTTTGACTAACAAGGTATACTCATAATGCCATTAAGTTCACTTTTTCGCTTTATTAGTTTGATGTAGCCGCTGCTCTTTGGTCATTGACTTCGAAGTCTAGTTAGCAGTGAAGCGTTAACTGCAAAGTAATCCGATTCGTTAGCAACAGAAGTCCAGCAATACAGTTTTATAATAGTACCGTATCTGCTCGCGGTGATCATAATTGTAAAATAATTAAAGCTGTTACGAGACTTCGCGGTAAAACAAATAGAATTCGCGCAGACGTGTTACCCCTTCAAACATATTTTCTCATGTTCCTTAGTTAAACTGTGGCGGTGTGTTGTACGCTATTTTGGTGCTTATTTAGTGGTTTTAGAGTGTATTTTTGGAGGGTTAAGTGGGAGGGTATGGTCTCGCCTCGGGCCGAGATCGTGGCGAGATAATTAGAGAGCGCGGCGCGGTGGGAGCCATAAAAACGGCAAATTGACCGGCGGGATAACCAGAAAGGCACAATGTGTTAGATAATAATTTCCAAATTACAGGTTATGGTGTTTCGCGGCCGAGACTCGAGCGCGCCTTTTTTCTCGGACCGACTGAGGTGCTAAGGGCAGGCTAATTATTATTTGGGTACGAGAGTGAGGATTTTAATGCAGCTGCTACCTGTATAAATATTTATTATAACAATATTCAAACGCCAATTTTGATGGAATCCAATTTTGATCGGGTGTAATTAAAGTCGTAACGAAATATGGCCCAATAAAAGTTCGGTGTAACAAAACGCTTATCAACTTTAATCACTTCTGTAAGAGTGCCCAATTAAGAGATGGAATACGACCGACCTACTGTGTGAAATGGGTAATTAGTTTAATTCAATTTGCTAACAAGCATTCTTTTATATGTTGAATAGAGAGGAGGTTTTCTTTTGTCTCATGAAAACCACTAAAATTCGTTATCTTCCACAAACACCCGTTTCATCCACCGACATCGCGTCGATACGGATGCGGAACCGGACGCGTGGCACTTTGCGTCTCCACCGCGCCATAATAGCGCTCCTAAGGTTTCTTCAGGATTATTCAAGGCTAAAAATAAAACATATGAACAGAAATTAAATAGAAGTAAATAGTAATAATATAAATAAATAAATATCTGGGACAATTCACACCAAGATCATCTGACCCCAAACTAAGCAGAGCTTGTAATATGGGCGTCAGAGACTGATAAACATACTTAAATATTTCTAAATACATATTCAAATAAATAATAACACCCAGACCCGCAAAAAATACAAATGTTCGTCACACAAATATTTGTCATGGGTCCCCCCACCCATGACAAATATGTATAACGAACCCACGACCTCCGGCGCTAAAGGCAGGATCGCTGCTATTGCGCCAACAGGCCAGTCAATATAAAACTGCATCAATGTAATCTTTTTAACTATACAGGGTGACCCTGGAAGTAAGGATCAAATCAAAATAGCCCATAGCGGGGGTCATTTCTGACCTTTTTAACCCTATCAATATTGGTCCAATATCTAAGCGTTAAAAAGTTACGATCAATTTTATTTTTTTCAGAAAATCGCTTATTCCATACAAAAATAATTATTTAAAAAAGTGTATTAGTAGCTATATTTTAGTAGTTTTTTAATTTGTTGAGCTAGAAAACCTTAAAATATTTCAAGATACAATCTTAATCAAAAAAATTACTTCCTGTTCAAGCAGATGCAGTAAAATAAAACTACTGGAGGTTGCTTGAGTATTTTAAAAAATTAGTCATTTAATACAGAATCTTTAGAGGTATAAATTGCAAAATAATTCTCATAATTTCTAGAGTTGTGAGTATTTTGAACAAGAAAGTCGTCTTCTTTGGAGTTTGTAATTTTACGAGTAACCTGTCTAACTTTTTTTGCAAGAAAGTCCATTCAATATTACTTTCTGACAACTGTTGGATGGTTTTAAATTAAGTACTATTAAAATTATTAAAATTATAACCTGAGAAAAAGTTTTAAAATAATTTTCAGCGAAATGGAATTTGATAATTCTATGAAAATCTATTTTTGATTACTTTCTATCGTGTGTTTTTTGCAACTACAATATTATTTTCGACTTTTTAACTTTATATAGCAAATCAGAAGCTAGTAGATAACCATTAGTCAAAAAGGGGAATATTCATTACCATTAAAATATATATATATATATATATAATTTTTGGTGAAAAATATAATTTTTGGCTTTTTTTTAGTTTATTTTTTCATTACGAATTGATGATACACAACACAACGACAACGGAGGATTTTTGATTTGCAATTTAATTTCATACGGCAGGAAGTGATCAAAAATGAGTTTCATCAATTTCATTCATTTCATCAAATCATCAAATTTCATTTTGTAGAAATAATTTTACAAATTTTTGTTAAGCTTTTAATATTATTCTCAATTAGATTAATAGTAGGTACTAAGTTTGAAACCATTCTACAGTTGTCAGAAAGTAACATTAAATGAACTTTCTTGCAAAAAAAGTTAAATAGGTTATAATGACAAACTCCAAAGAAGACGACTTTCTTGTTCAAAATACTCACAACTTTAGAAATAATGAGAATTATTTTGCAATTTATATTTCTAAAGAATCTGTATGAAATGACTGACTTTCATAAATGCTTAAACAACTTTCCGTAATAAATTTTTTTTTCACGGCATTTGCTTGAACATGAAATATTTTTAGTTTTATATTGACATGGGTTTTCTAGCTCTACAAAAGAACTAGTCAAAGTAAGACAAATCACCTGCTAATTTCTTGGTCAAAAAATATGTTTATACCTGTAATATAATGATAATAATAAAATAAAAATTAACTCGCATATCGTTGCGAACAATGTTTTGGCCCCTGCTCAGAATGGATGTAGGGTTGGGTCCCGAGGTACTAAAGAACTTCTCCTCATAGACACGACTATTTGCCAACAAGTCCGGCGGAATCGGAAAGCTCTTTCAACTGCCTGGATTGACTATAAGGAGGCCTATGATTCGGTGCCCCATTCATGGCTCAGGAGGATCTTAGAGCTGTATAAAATTGATACAACTTTGAGATCTTTCTTGAGCACATGCATGGGCCAGTGGATCACAGTCCTTCGTCAACCAGGTGGTGGAAATGGCTCCCCTGATCCGCAGGACTTCATAAGGATAGAGCGAGGTATTTTCCAGGGCGATAGTTTAAGTCCTTTGTGGTTTTGTTTAGCTTTGAATCCTCTTAGTACCTTACTAAAGGATTCAAAGCTAGGCTATCGGCTTCGCAGAGGGGGTGAGTTCATCTCTCATTTGTTGTATATGGATAACCTGAAGCTGTTTGCACCAAGCCCCCAGGAATTGATGGAACTGAAGGATCCCGCGGAAGGTGGGGGGTCGTGGCTTTTTAAATGCCAAGAACCTTCACAACCGCGAGGTGTGCAGTCTTAGGAGGTTTTTCCTCAGCAACGAATGTGGGATACACCGCGATGTTGTGGCAGTTGATAAGGGCCTCACGCCGCTATCCTTGGCGAATGAGAACTGGCGTCAACCACCGGTGCTCACCACCGACGACCGCAAGGAAATATGGAGGAGCAAGGAGCTGCATGGAAGGTTCCATCGGGCCTTAACAGGGCCCGATGTAGACCTCTCCGCATCGGTGAACTGGCTACGCTTCGGGGACCTCTTTGGGGAAACCGAGGGTTTTGTCCGTGCAATTGCTGATGAAGTTATCAAGGTGAATAACTACCGGAAATACATCATGAAGGACGGTACGGTCGACATCTGTCGGGCATGCCGCCGTCCTGGCGAGTCTATTCGCAACGTTATTTCCGGTTGTTCTCACCTTGCTAACGGAGAGTACTTGCATAGGCACAACCTAGTAGCCAGGATCATCCACCAGCAACTTGCTCTTCGGTATGGCCTTGTCGAGTCGGAGGTACCGTATTAAAGGGTTTTTCAACAAGAACTTTGTTTTTTAAAACAAAATAAAACAAAGAATTTAGTGGAAAATGAATAATTTTTTTATTGTATTACAAAGAGAAAAGTATGGCAATTATGAATGAAAAATGATATCTGACAAATGTCCACCACGACCACGCTGACAGATGTTGATTCTTTCATCAAAATTTTTAATCACTTTTTGGCAAGAAGGAGGGTCTATTTCGTTAATGACATCACGGATTTTGAGTTTTAAGGCCCTTCCATAGAGTTATTTTTCTTGCCCACCTGTTCACGTTCATTCGAGCAATATGGCCACTTCCATTTCAACTTTTTACAGTGTTCCAGAGCATCGATCAGATTAGTTGTTTTTCTTATGTCTGTGCTTCTCTTCTTATGTTTCAATCTTAGATTTAGAATGCTCCTTTCCATTGCTCTTTGGGTAGTAGAAATTTTTTCTCTGGTTTTTTTGTTAAATATCCATGTTTGGGATGCATATGTGAGAGATGGCAAGATGCACGAGTCTAATACAATTTTCTTCATCATAATTGAAATATTTGATTTAAGAATTTCTTTGAAACTCCAAAATTTATCTCAGGAATAAAAACTACCTGTAATACACTTTCTTAAATAATTAGGTGATTTTCTGAAAAAATCTAAAATTGATCATAACTTTTTAACAGTTAGAAATCGGCCCAATATTGATAGGATTGAAAAGGTCAGAAATTACCCCCGCTAATATGCGCTATTTCGATTTGATCCTTACTTACAGGGACACCATGTTATGCATGTAACTTACTTCTTCTGCTAATCTGCTCGTGATACGAATATTCTGTGCTTTAAGTAGATTCCAGAGAATTCTTTCGGATCTATATTTGTGTTACAGTGACAACTGCGACAAAATCAGTTTGAGATGCATATGTAATTTCAAATAAGAGGTAGGCAACTGCGCATTATGCGCATAGTACCTATGCGGGCTCATATAGTTTGAGTCTATCTTATATTTGAAAACAACCCATCGTTTACTTGTACTTAAACTCATTTTATTGAAATGAAATTGTTAGTGTCTTATAGGAATGAAATTAACTTTTTTAACTTACTGTGTTTTTATTTCCATATAACACTGAAATGGAAGTTTTGCGATTATAGGTAATTACTTTTGTCTCTGAAAACCTCTGAGTGTTTCTTCATTGAAAAATATTATGGAAACGCTTTTTTTCTTTGTTATCAGCGAAGTAAATTACCAAATTTGTTGAGAGTACGAGTAAATTGTCTACAGATAATGCTACCAAAAAAAGCTGACGCAAAGTTATCTAGAGTATAATCGCTACAAATATGAGCACTTTCAATCCAAATTCAACTGTCAAAACCTTTAAAACATTTCATCTATACTCATGCAAATGAGATTTCCTATCACCCCACAGAGGCGTAAGACAATAGTGTTGTGCGCGTGCGTCGGCGCGCTATTGGTCGGCCGCGCGGGGCGGGGCGCGCACGCCTCCGCTAGACAAGCCGGCATGATCCTTAGTCTTAACTGGCGGAGTGGTGATAAGTCTAAATATGTAGAAGGATGAACTAGATGAATAAATGACCGATATCTTCAGGTGGGTGGGTAGGTACCGTTCAGATTTGAAAATATTTTTCATACCTAAACAGCTAATTATCTAAAGAGATAAAATTTCTGTATATTTTTTAATAATAACAATAAAACTTTATTTCAGACCAAGAGATCTATATTGTGTTAGTAACATCTTAACAATCTAGTCGGCTGACACCAACAAAAACAATATTTGTACCTACATTATACTATTATCTTAAAAGTTTCAGATGGATACGCAATTATTTTTTACTTTTTAGTGCAAATTAATTTGTTCTGGAATAGTTTTTTTGAAGTTGTTTTTTTTTGTAAATATTTTTTTTCGAGAATCGGTTTTTGTTCATTTTATACATCAACAAAGTAACGTTCATTAGCTCCTAAGAATTGAAGAGTTCCGTTACTTTGTCATGGATCCTATAATCAGAACCTAACCAAACTCTCATCAAATTAACTTTTTTTTTAAAATTATCATCGAAATCGGTTGGCGTGATATTGAGTAATAAGTAAGTCCATTTGTCGCGCATATACTTTATCCAAATGCAAGACCTATATGTTTTTCTCATGGATGCCACTGTCAGAGCTGGGCCGAATTAAAATAGGACCACACGGGAAGCACCAGCTTTCAAATAAAAAATAAATATCAAAATCGGTTCACCCTGTCGAAAGTTCAGAGGTAACAAACATAAAAACAACACAGTCGAATTAAAAACCTCCTCCTTTTTTTCAAGTCGGTTACTAAGAAGTTTGTTCAATTGTTGGAGACAACGACATTATAGGCAATGGTTTCATTGAACTGTCACCAACAATTGGTAGCTTTATCTTTTGGTAGCTCCATCCTATTTATTATAGCTAATACGCATTCGCAAGGTATAAAATGCATTTTAAAGAAGACATCGTGACAGTTATAAAATCGTAAAATAACGGCGAAAAGCTCACCACCCACTACGTTGGGTTCTGACAATGTTGGTGCAAAGTGGGCTTCTGAGTTTCCTGCTCACCATGACGACAACAGTCACTTGCCTCTGACTACCCCGCTTGAGATACGAGTATAGTCATGATGGTATGTTACGAGTATGTTTTCTGAAGTGAAAATAATCGTCCCATCTCCGTGACATGAACGCGCTACACCTAGATACTCTTAGTAGATATGCCTTAACGCTCGTCACTTTGTCGGATGCAGTTTTTTACTTGTTAGGCAAAATTAATGAATATTTTGCGGTAATGAATTTACGTCTAACTTTATGAAGAAATAGGAAAGCCCTTGCTCATTCATAATTGTCTCTACAAAGGATTTCCTTTCACGTAGCCTTCGTCTAGTGCCGAATGTCATCCATGAAATGAGACGGTAATTAATGAGTTAATGGCGTGTTGATGTCTTTGTTTTATTCTGACTAATTGTTATGTTTTTTTCAACTTTCGTAACTAAGTTTCCCTTTTTTATTTCAATTTTTTTTCATTGTAGCTGATACAAATTTGTAAGAATTACATGGTACGAGTTTGTAGTAGAGATTTCGAAACGCTGACGTTTTGAAAGCTCTACTCCTTCATTCAAAAACGTCACTTAGATCTATACTCAAGTACAGATCAGTGCTTAGCAAAAAAAAAAGACTTAGGTCCTAATTTTAATTTAAGTAAAAGTGGTTAATAGAGATAATGTGCTCAATGGACTTGCCTACTAGATTTAAACCCTAAAATTTAAAATTAGTGTTTGAAGTCAAAGACTCTCATTAGAGTTATGGAATATTTATATTTTAAAAACGTTTTTTGCAACCTGCACGTTTTTAAAACAAGGTTAAGAATTATAATTTGTTGAGCCTTATCTTTGTAACTTATTCCGCCGAATTTGGCTTTATGCTTACCTGCGAGCATATCAAATAAAACCCCAAAATCATCATATTTATCGACCAGTCCTGACGTCTATTAAAATTTAATCTTGAGATTACCGAGTCGATTCACAGGTAGAAAGCCGTGAATTTTTGAATTCCGGTATGTTTGTCCACCAATTTCTTGAGCCGTGTCCCAATACAATTGTGTTTGCCAATGATAAATGGTCGCGCGCGGCGCTTTTCATCTCACGCGCTCAAAGGCGCCGACGAGAAAACTTGACGCACCAATTCGTGCTATAAGTTACAGAGATAAAGTAACATTTTCTTTGAAGAATAATAATTACATCTCAGGACTAAATGATACGGTACTAATCAACGCTGGGTATAAACGCGGATAATGTGGTTTGATATCGTTTGAAAGGAGCCTTTCGGCGGGTAGTTTTATTCAGCGATAATGAGTTTATTCAGGGATTTAATCGAATGAATCGTGGTAAGCAAATAGTGGTTGAGAGTGGCTGGGCTGGCTGCGCCGCGGGGAGGTGCCTTTGTGGCTGGAGTATAGTAGAGTGCCAACAATGGTTGGGATGTAATTAAACAAGACTTTTTGTTATAGTTTCTATAAATTGTATTCCCACATGACGGTTAATTTCCTAGACGGTGTTTATAAACAAACCTGTTTCAAATTGATAACCCAGCTTACGAGTATTTTTAATTACTTTAGTTTAACATGTTTAAAGGTTTAAATTGAAATTCTTGCTTTTTTATTACAGTATCGTTATATCTTTTGTCCTCTAAGCGTAATTCCTGAAGTTAAATATTCACAGTTAAATAGTCACATTAAATTTCTATTCTACACGTAACGTTTTATGTAAAGTCATTTATTGTGTGTAAAAGCAGAGGCGTCACGATGTATAATTCGAATAACAATTACCTTACGTTGGTAACGACGTTACACATTAGATTGTACGAAAGCTAATGTGTTCGGAATCAATAGGCAAGCTTCGTGAAGTTTGCCGACGCGGTTGCTTCTTCTGTTTCATTTTGTGTCTTATTACTTTGAAAATAAGCATTTAGCGATTGTAAAGTGGAATTAACGAGGGGTGTGTGTAAGTATGTTTGGAGGAAGCGATTCGGCACGGTCGGGGCTGCGGCGTGACATCGCGACAAAGAGTGCGAGCGCTGACGCGTTAGATAAAAGATAAACGACACGACCACCGCGCGACTGCCATTTGTTTTCAATAAACTTTCACCGCAATTCAGGGTTGACAACCATTTTTGGCATAAAAAAGAAAAAAAAAACTCTAAGAGGCGTAACAAGAAAGATGTGAAAGACGTACTCGTAAGCTGACGGAACTCCTACGAGGAGTTAAAATAAACTCAAACTCAAACTCAAACTCAAATAACTTTATTCAAATAGACTGTATCAGTACTTTCAAATCGTCAAATTTACAGCAAAATATACTAAATTATAGACATAAATATACTAAATAATAGACATAAATGAGCAGATAAAAATTGACAAATTGCTGACAAACACACAATAACAAAACGTATTGGGTTTTGATTTGATGTGGATTCGATTCTTTTGTGGGACAATCATTCATAACTATTACGTACATTTGTAATTCTATGTAAGGTGTATATAAACGTCATCATCATCTCAGCCTTTGGCTTAATCTCTCTATCATACACGCACTGCTTGATTTAGGCTCAGATTATAATTAAGTGAATATGTTTCTAGCGTTACATTTCGCATTATCTATTTTGAAATGTATCGGTTTGTTTTTAAATTTGCGGCATACTTTTCATCTCCTAATGATCACGGGGAAACAACTAAACCCTATATTCCCGAGTTAAAAAAAAACCCGTTACCATTTTTCGCAGTTCTTAACCGAAACTCAAAAAACTGTTTACAAAAACGGAGTAAACAACAAGATGAACAGGATAACAGGCGAGGCGACCGCGAGAGCTGATAAACATACCGTTGATATGCAAATGCCGCGGTATAGAGGCGGCGAACAATGGCCGTCGTCGCGGTCGCGCGATGCGGGTGCCTGCGCCGTTTACTGCCAATTACTGGTTATCGACATTTTTGCCTCTATTGGGATGAGACACCTGAGGACATAAGTCGAATTGACATGCTGAAGTAACCCCTCTTGATTGATTTCATCTTCATATTTATAAGTGCACGTAAACTAATTGACCGACTGACAAATCAACCCCTTTTTTACAATACCTTATATCTAATTAAGTCCATTCCCTAAATTGTGTTTCACGAGTAAAGTAAAGTAAAAAGTAAAAAATATCTTTATTCATATAGACTTATAAAAAGTACTTATGACATGTCATGTAACAAAAAAAAATTGTAGCAAAAATATACTGAATAAAAATAAACTTACATAAAATAATACTATGATAGTTCATATCATAATTAAATATAATGTGAATCTACCACCGGTTCAGAGGTTGTTTCCGATCGAGAAGACTCCGGCAAGAAACTCGATGGTTACTCTTTTCAATCTTGTTTTTATACACAAAAATGTAATTGACAGAGTAAAGTCATAACAAAAAAGTGTGCAGAGGAGCAGATTATACCTAAGATGACCACAAATTCTTATCATTTAAGAAATCGTCAACACTATAATAACCCCGCTTCATTAACTTAGCTTTAATTTGTGACTTAAACTTGTGAAGTGGCAGTTCAACAAGAGTTTGCGGAATCTTATTAAAATATTTTACACATTGACCAACAAATGATTTCCCTACCTTATGCAGTCTTAGACTGGGAGTTACGAGCTTATTTTTATTTCTGGTATTGAGTTTATGAACATCACTGTTTTTCTTGAAGAGATGCAAGTTTTTACGAACATATACTACATTATCATAAATAAATTGAGAGTACACAGTTAAAATATCTATCTCTTTGAATACTTCACGAAGCGAGTCGCGTGGTCTAAGGTTGTAAATGGAGCGGATGGCTCTTTTTTGAAGAACAAAGATGGTGTTGAGATCCGCTGCCGAGCCCCACAACTGAAGACCATACGACATAACACTGTGAAAATAACTGAAGTACACTAATCTTGCTGTTGCGATATCAGTCAGGAGCCTTATTTTTCTAACAGCATAAGCTGCCGAACTAAGTCTTCCTGCCAGGGCAGAAATATGCGGACCCCACTGTAACTTGGAATCGAGAGTAATTCCCAGAAATACAGTGGAATTCGCAATCTCTAATGGCTCGTTATTCATGTTTATAATGGTATCGACCTGTCTTACATTGGGCATAGAAAATTTGATACATTTGGTCTTCTTAGCATTAAGCAGTATTATGATCGTTTATATCCAGTCAGTAAGCGGTAGCCTGGCACTATAGCGCATTTTCTAGTCAGGATATTAATTATCTAAAGCTAACATTAAATTTCCTCTAACGAACCTTTGCGTAACTAGTTTTTGAATTGTAACGTCTTTTTGGAAACAATTTTAAATGAAAGTGCGCTTGAGGTCAGGTTATTAAAGACAGCCAAAAAACAACAACCCCAAATTGAGCTGTATGAATTTATAATGAAGATTGTAATTAGCACCGAACTAATTTAGCTCCGTTCTTTACATAGTATTTTCAAAATTTACAGAAGAGAAGATATTATCTGACATATTAAAGCACTGCCGAAACTAGTTACTTGGAGTAAGAAGGTAGGCGAGCACCAAAACAATTGACAAATTTTCTGACAGTTAATGAAAACCCCCTGGGGCTGGCCGGATTACTACCAAAGGGGCAAACAAGGCAATCATTTAATTTCAATTAATGATGATCTTTCATTTTTATATGATATATTTCTAAAACACATTGGAAGAAATAATACCTATATTGTGTGCCAGCGACGGATTTACGATTGTCTCAGGGACTTATCAGCTACGGAGACAAAGGCTAGGCAAAAGTATACGAGTTAGCCTATTCACAATCCAACTGCTCAGTCTTCTTCATTAAAATCTACTCATTGCTACAATCGGTAGCCTTAATTACCACACTTGTCAAATATGGGTTGCCTGGGATATCAAACCAAGACTTTTGTACAACTTTTCTCAGTTTCAGGGGGTCAGGAAACCTTGGGTATCTTAAGACTTATGTGGTATCTACCGTCAGTGAAAAAGCCGGTCCGGCCAACAGGGGAAGGGCGCTGCAGAACTTGACACTATAACGAAGGGTTCCCAGTAGTCACAGTGAAGGCTTTAATAACTTTTACTGTTCCAAGAAAAAATTTATTCCAAAGATATTTTTAGGTGACTTGTTTCTTTGTCGTACCACCCAGACGTGGAACGCTCTTCCAGTTACCCTCATATAGTCCTGGGGTCTTCAAGCGGGGCGCGGAAAGGCATTAGGTGCAGGCCTTCAAGGTGAGGATGGCCAGCTCAGTGATTCCTTTGCATTACTGTGCTTGTCAGCCTCATATCTGGACCTTACTGCCGCTTTCTATCGGTCGAGTGAGGTCATCTTGAAGTGCAATAAAAAAAAAACTGTTACTTTATCCTCAGTCTCTAATATAACGACACATTCAATTACGCCTGTCCGTACCCAGCAGAGTGAGGAGTCAAGTCCTGACAGAACCGCGCTGCAGCGTGATGTGTTTTTAATTATAGCCTCGTTGCAGCCTCTATGTAGCCTCTATTGTACCCAGAAACAGTGATTACTTACTAGTTATTCTACTTATACTGATCTGCTTTAATCAAATTATTCTCCATAACATGAGAATTTCAAAAGAACGTTTTATAAAAACATTTTGTTTCTTGCACCTCTGCAAATTTAAAGTAAACACATATCCTGGTTACGCAGATTAAGAAACAGACATTATAACAACATTCCGCATCATGTGTATAATATACATACACGATCGTGATATTTTACTGCTATGAGCAGGCGTTGATTCACAGCGCAAATGCATGACGCAGTAACAAACACAGAAAAAATACACATCCTCTAATAACGATTATCACACTTTTTTATACCAAACATTAATTATGAGTACTTAATAACTACGTGTAGGTATCTAAAGAGAACAAAAACCAACATGATAAGTTTCACCAAATTACAGCTGTCAAAATTACAGAAAATCGCCGTAAACTGTCTTCGTGGATCAAAGTTAATACGAAGTAGAGTTACCTCTGTAATTAGGCCCATCCCGCGCTCGCCGCCAAATGGTCTGCCGGCAATCAATTAAAACAATATTTGAAATAGTGCTCCCAAAAAAGTTAAAAAGGAAGTTTCAAGCTATAAACATTCCGTGTTATGTCCGACGGGTGCTGTTGTCTCGGTCGCACACATCGGGTTGTCCCGCTCGCGCTGCGCCGATGCGTCTACGCGGGCCGTATTACCGAGAGGATGCGCGTTGGAATGAATTATGAGCGGCATGTTACCGCCAAAGCCTTGTTTGAGAGAGCCAAAAGCAATTAACTTCGACTTAGTTAAGATTACGACTTTGAAGATACCTCCGAACTCACATGAGACGTTCACCGCCGCGCTCGTAGCTTCTACGGCGTAGCGCGATTGCTACGACGTAGATGTTACCGTTTATTTTGGGTAAGTACAAGAAGAGTTTTGGGCAAGAGGTTAGTATTTTCAATGTAGGTATTAATCGATGAAGTTTTAGTCAAAGTTATCTAATTTAACATTAAAAACACGTGTCGTTTGAAAAATATAGAGATTTGTTAATACAGAAGCAATTAGTTGCTTATATAAGTACTTCTCTTGTAGTCACTCATTCAAAGTATACATGTTTTGAGCATAACTGCTGTAATAATAGGGAAATAACTGTGACTCATATCTTTCACTGTTATTGCCATCACATTAAAATATAAAGAACCAAATTATACTTATTAAACGAAATATCTATTAGTGGCCGTATGTCATAGTATACATGACGGAGCATATAATAAGTGTCTTGTTTTGATGTTCATAAATTGTGTTGATAGTACGCTCGGCAACATCACTCGTGTGGTCCAAGGATAAATTGAATTATTCAAAAACTTAGAAAATATATTCTGAACTGGTTTTTAGAACTGGAACATGATTTTGTTTCATTTACGATTTGAATTTCCACTTCTAAGGTTAAAGAGAGGTTAAATAAAATGTGCCAGACCGTGAACCGTGACCATAGACTATTTCTCCCATTAAATTAAAATATGAATCTAGTGAAATAATTTTCGAAATATGTTCAGAAGTTTCGGAGCCTATTTAATGCAAAGAAACAAACAATGAAATCTTACCTCTTTTAATGTGATATCAGGTACTCTTTGTAAAGATTTACGTATGTGTAGGTATTCCTGTTTCAATCAATATTGCTCCCAGAATTTCTACAGTCATAGGACAGTGAGACTATTGCACACCCCAAAATGTACCTAAAACTAGACTGTTTTCAAACTGTTATCCCTTAATTGTTATTTCTTACATAAACTGACTAATTTGCCTATATCTAATAAAACTCTTCTAATTGACACAAATTCTTAATTTGTAAATTGTATTACTACGATAAACTCGCAGCTGTATCTTTTGAATGAATCTGCGCGTTCCGTTTTGTGTCGATTCAAAAAGAATAATAAAAAAAACATCACAACTATTCTTTTTAAACTCAACTGTTTATGACTTGGGCATCACCCCGGAGCCACTCGAGCCGCTAATCGAGTTTGTCGGTCGATGGTATCTCCAAACTGTACGTTAATAGTACCAACGCCTCCATACCTCCCTCCCTCCCCCTCTCCCTCACCACTCGCTTACGGCCCGCACTCCCGAACAATGGGAATGTTTAATTCAAAGAAAAATCTGTCGTGCGTGATTCGATATCTGTATTTACAAATAGTTAATGCAGTTTGTAAATTTGATTATGAATCTGATAAAGAAAGAAACATCAATTTTGTACGAGGGGCAAGCCAAAAGAAGTTGGATACTCTTTACTCATTTGATTGACACTGGCAGGCTATATACCATCTTTATAAGCTGGTTGTTTATTGATTTAATTGAAAATAGAACACACAATTATTATTTTTTTATTTGAATGAGTATCATTTTTCCGAGCATCTGACGGGAATTCCCTTGCAGCAATGGAGCTCAGTCGACGCGATTTTCGCGCTATGATTGATTATGACTATAAAAAAGGTTTAAAAGCCTCAAGATGTTTTGAACTTTTGTCTACTACTTTCGGTGAGTTTGCTTGTTCTGTTCACGAGCAACTGGCTGGAAGATGCACTGGCTCCTATAATTTCGAGATATCTGAGGTGTCTAAAGAAGAGTCATCATCATCCGTGCGGTCTATTCCGGTTGTGAACCCACACTGGTGTGTGCCAGGGTCCACCTATGTCTAAAGAAGAGTGGTCACAGGTATTTTCCAAATGGGTCAAACGTATGGAAAACTGTATGCGTGCTCAGGGTGAATACTTCGAAAAGAACGATACTTGTAATAAAGAATACATTTTATAATTTAAGAGTATCTCATTTCATTTGGCATGCCCCTCGTATGTAGTGGACTTGAATAAAACAAATGAAGGAAAAGATAAAGGATAAACTCCATGGGTTCCAAAACAAATTAGATACTAGGAAGTTTAGACGATTGCTTCACCGAAAAGAGCAATGTTTTTAAATATTATGATAGTTTTGTTTATTGTTGAATACATAAGTACGAGTATTTAAATACTGAGTTTGAGCGTCAATCCATGTCAACAAAGATAAACTTTTCTCAAAAAACTAAAAGTTAATGTTTTACTTTGGGCCGATTTTTCAATCCTGAGATAATGAAATTTATCTGTAGGATAAAGTTTATTCGAAGGTTAACAAGATTTTTAATTTTTCAATGGTCAGATAGATGTTACCTATCTGTTGAATAAAGCCGCTAACTGAGGAGTAAAGTTATCTGCTTCTTAAGGGGCTGGATAAGATTTTTTTAAGCGTTTTCTTTGACATTTTGAGGTTATGTGGTGTGTCATTTGAGAATATTTTCATTTTGTTGAGGAGTTTTGGAGTGTTATTATAATCATAACCTTTTTACCACAACTTTAGACAACTAAAAAACAGTGTCAATTTGTCAAACATCAAATTTTGTCTTATTTAAAAAATTAAAAATATCTATTCGCAACAAGCGAAAATAGTTATTTTTGTTCACAGACGCTTCAAGACATAGAAGAATTAAACCAAATAGGTACTTCCACAAGATGAAACAGCAACTTTTATACTTCAGTTAGCTATCTAGGGAATAAACAAAGATTTAAAAAATCGGGCCTTAAAGATTGAAGTATATGTTAACAAAACTCTCATGTCAATCTCCATCACTCACCACAGCACCAGCAATCAAATGGCATCTGTGTCTCATCTTCATCTTTGAATCCGGCCCGTATTTTAGAATCGTACTAAGCAAAAAAATTGTATTGGGATTTGACATGACAATGTCAATTCCTAATACATTTTTTTACGCGAACGATAACGTAAATTAAAAGTGGCACCTCGTGGCAGACGTACTGTACTTGAGTAGAGATTTCAAAACGTCAGTTCATACAAAAACGTCACTTAGTTCTATGCTCAAGTACAGATTTTGTTTTAGGATACAGGCCTAATTGTATTTGTACGAGATGATCGTAATTTATTGTCTTTCTTTTACATAGAAATTTACTGGTATCCAACAATAATATTTTATTAGTTAATTTACTAGTTTACAACAGATAAGAAAAAAAAAAGTCTTTCCTGACAGGAGTTGGTACGACAAAAACTGATTTAACCAATTGCTTAAACGAGCTGACTCCTAAACTAGGTTACGTGTCGAAAAAATATCAAACGGGCCTAGATTAGCCGGAAGCAATACTTTACTGTACCACAAAGGCGTCCATTTGCTTTGAATATAATAGCCATTGTTCTAGCCCCAAATATAATCGCGGGAAGTTACCCTGATTTATCGTTGCCATTGGCATATTCTGCTGCCATATTATTTCGAAACCTTATCGAGGAAGAAAAAAAGGTCCGTAAACTACTGTAAGAGCGTCGTGGCCTAGTGGTAAAGCACTCCAACTCGGGTCGCGGATAGTGTGGTCCCGAGTTCAAATCTGGCCGGAACCAAAATCTTTGTGTTCATTGTTTAATTTCCGACTAACTCTCGGGTGATGGAAAACATCGATAAAAAACCAAAGCAACCCGGATAGCGGCGCAAGGCTCACCACCTACCACGTTGGGTTTTAATACCATTGGTGAAAAGTGGGTTTCTGAGTGTTCCGTTCACCATGACGCCAACAGTCACCCTCTGACTACCCCGTTTGGAATAAAGTCGTGATGGTTATGTCAACTACTGTGACGAAAGCCCAATTTCATTTATTTGAACTTTACTTACACCTTAAAAAATAAAAACGGTTGTAAAACTGTACGTTAGATATTATTTGGAAAAACTAATTGCGATGTACATAATATGTATGATTAGAAATGATAAGTAAAATGAATAAATATGCGCACGACAACACACCACTTGTCATAGTCTTGAAGTAAGGATAAATACCCTCGTGCTACGTACCAGACAAGGATTTAAGCCCGGGGCGTCTACCAGCACACCCTGACCCGATTCAATTCGGAAAAGATCGTTCACTGAATTGACCCAGCCGGGATTCGAACGGACACCACTCAATTGAAGGCGAGAAACTGCTACAGCGCACTACGCCAATCGTGTCGACGAAATGTATGATTCTAAATACGAATAAAGTTTGTGTATTTTCTGCATTCTGTTCGTATGTTCAAGCATCACATGAGAACGACTGGCTGGATGCGCAATGAAACTTTGTTATACCGGGATATGAAACTAATTTTTATCATTACAGTGGTTGCATCATAGGTTAGTAGGATTAGATTTGAAATCGGATTTAAATCCTATAAAAGGTTTTATGTTCAAGCATCACATGAGAACGACTGGCTGGATTTGCAATGAAACTTTGTTATACCGGGATATGAAACTAATTTTTATCAATACAGTGGTCATAGGTGGGTAGGTGGTATCATAGGTTAGTAGGATTAGATTTGAAATCGGTTTTAAATCCTATAAAGGTTTAATTGTTTTAATGGCTTCATTTGTTGCTCAATATTACTAGGTTTTCCCCCCGGAGAGCATAAGTGGTGGGGGTTAAAAGTGTACAACAAAATCGGTAGTTTTACAGTTATACGGTTGTATCTCGTGAAGGAGCAAAATGATCGAATAGTATTTTTCATAAAAGTTCTAGAGCGTTTTGATTTTCATAGAATGAGACAAAAGGAAGAAATTTTGAAGAAAACTTTTTGATAATTTAGGTCACTTACGAGATAAAACCGTAAAACCGCAAAAATACCGCTTTTGGGGTACATTTTTACCACCCACGACATAAGGACAAGTCTCCTGGGGGTAAACCTAGGATAGTCCTATTGGGCAACTAAAGAAGCCATTAAAACAATAAAACCATTTATAGGATTTAAATGTTTTGTTTGTTTAATTCTACTTCTTCTATTTTTGTCAGGTTTTGCGGTTAAAATAACCAAAAACCTAAGTAGATGTTGGTAAACGAGTAACGATACTTCGACAACCATTAAGTGGATTAGATATAACGATAAATAAATTCACTAAGTTACTCAGTTTTCTGTGATCGAATTTGTATGTAAAGTGAAACCACAAAAGCAATGTGAGTACCATAGCCATGCCAGTTACGTTGTATCACAAGTACTGACTGTCACATTCGCAAACCACAAATCAGTTCATTTTATTTCATTTTTCAGTTGGATTGATGTTAAACGAGTAGGTAACAAAGTAAAAAGCTTCATTTCCGCGCACCCCACTCAATTCCGTTCGACCAATATTTTCTCTTACCGAAAAGTATTTTTCTTGAAATATTTAAATTTCGATTGTTTCCATTCATTCAACGTGGCTGTTATTGTTGGGGTTGAAAAGGAAAATGGATAGATGATGTCGTTGCTTATTATTCATTGTTCACTCGAGGGCCGAGGGGCCCGCACTTTTCTTCTCCTCCGTGATTTAGCTCATTTTTTAAGTAACAAAACAAGTAGCGCCTTTCGAAATATTACACCTCATAAAAGAAAGTTGTTAAGAATGACATTGTATTTATTACCCGAACCTTTCGCTCCCCCACAAAAATATTTTTGAATCGAGACGAGAATAAAGAAGCTGTTTGATACGCCGCCAAATCTATCGGTAGTCCCTTTGTTTAAGTCTTTCGATATAAAGGCGATTCAATCACATTAATAGCTTTGATTAAGCTCGCCATATTTTAATCCAAACATTCAATTCAAATCGATCGGACACGCTCGTAATCAAAAGCCCGTGTTGCATCAAAAAAACTAATTGACAACAATCAACACTGTTGCAACAAAAAACAATATTTTCTATCATTGTCATTAATAATAGTTAGAAAAAAGTCATTCACACCTTTGCCGCGCTAACATGACAAATGCGGCGGGCGGCGGCCACAAAGCGCGGCCTGCGCCGGCGCCGCGGGGCGCCGCGCTCAGCCTAAATATTAATTATCTACAACACTATGAACACCTTTTAGGAGATTATCGCACTTTTGTGTAGCGTAATGTAACAATCTTTAGATGTAGATAGCGCCGGCCAGTTTGTTCGACTGCCCGCTCGTATCCGGCTCGAAGGACCGGTGGGATTATTACACAGTTGCTCTATGTTTTATGTTTTAATGGATTGGTTTTGATACACGCTGTAGATTTTATCTATTCTCGAACATTATCGAAATCACATTAAATGTTTCATTTTTAATAGTTTAAGATTTTGTTAAAAAAAGCAACGGTTACTGTTTAATTATTTGTAAGAATTCTCTTCTTCAACTTTCCTGAGTGACAAAAGCTACCTAAAACACGTACAGTGCAGACATAACTTAATAATACCTCCGCCCACCCGTCCTCATTACGAGACCTCACCACATTCAATTTACAAATTGACATTTCCTGTGGCACAAATACATAGCTGGATAACAAATGTTTTTATTACTTTTACCGGCACATTAGCGTGCTGGCCGATAGAGAATTATAATTTCATTTTGCGGTGTGTGGCCCGAGGCGACAACACCATGTGGCGGGGCCGGCCACACCGCCAAATGTATCATAAATGTAAAAATAGCATGAACCCTAATAATGATATATATGCAGAAGTTCCAACGCTCATGTTTGAATGTTACTACTTCGAGGATTCTCAAATTATTTTCTGAGTTTGAATATGGCTTGAAATCGAAGCTAATTGGTTGCGTTTATACGGTTTTTTTTATTAAAAAAATTAAAAAGATGAATTAAAAGCCAGTGGGTCTACATGAAATAGGAGATAAGATACTGTTTTCTCGTTTATTCTTTGGAAAAATGTGGCCATTAAAATTTTCAATGCAATTCCTGATTCCGTTAGTGGTGTGCCAAAAAAGTTTTGTAGAAAAGTTTTTGATCTTTATCAAAGTTTAACTTCTTCCCAAATGGTATAATAGTTGAGTAACGTGCATCTATATGGCTTGCTCGATTACATTGATTATTGGTTCTGCCACTTCCTATCCTAAATCAATACCGTTCTTATTGTCTTAGGTAGGTATATCTTGATATACCTATTATGTACTTTAAAATAATTAAATATAGCAAAATGCTATAATATACATATAATTACAAATGCTTAGCTTTTTACTAATACAAAAACTCGAAATCATTTATCAGGCATTACCTTTTACTATTTATAACCAAAAACATTGGTTGTTTACTAACAGACAGTCTTTCTTACAAAAAAGATAGTGGTATGCATATCTACATGAGCTTCCACAAACCTATTTTATATCATTGCTCAAACCCAGATCGAAGTCGACAGCTCGTTTGTAATAATTACGCGAAACGCCCGGGGCTCGCTAAATTAACTAACACTCAGTGAAACGACATTGTTGTGTGACGGTTAAATATTGTCCGGGCTGGGGGTCAATCGTGCTGACCGGACAAAAGATAAGTCATAGAAATCATAATTAGGAATAAAGCACGATAAGTAGTGGCAGTGGACAGGGAAAATAGCGCGAAAACTGGTCCGTTGATGATAAAAATAGTTAAAAAGAAACCAGCAGATACTCAGTGTGGGAAAAGCGGCTGGATGATCCCATAGTACTTGTTATAGACTTTCCGAAGTGCCTTAGTTCAGCAGTATCTATGTCATAGCAGCACATGATGATAATAATCTTGAATAGAAAGATTTTTACTAGTTAAGCATTAAGTTTAAAGATCCTAATGAAAATAAATTAAAAGGCCTTTAAACAGATTGTTTATGGGGTTAGTCAATTTTAACATCTAAATATACAGTGGAGTTATAAACTATAGGTAGATATGTATCTAAGTAACATTGATGTAATGGCGCAAAAACAAGCACTCTCTAGTGCTCAAGATTTAAAATCACATATCTTAAGAATATAAAGACTACACGAATGGTTGTAATTCAAGAGTTTATTACAAGAACCAGCATTTTACGAAAATTATTAGTTTTTACAAACAAGTTTTGTATTCCCGCCTGTGTTACCGAGACGACGATAAACATTCAGCCGTTATTATGCTTTCGTAAGTTATTACTCAACGATCATCTAAATTATCCACGTATGATTTACACGTCCAAGTGCGATACAAAAAGTTAATAATTGGAAGGAGATCAATGCCACCGTCTCCTCTTCACTGGCCGCCGCGGCGTAAGCACTGACATCTAGTCAAATAAATAAAGCCCAACAACAAATATTGTAATAACCGAACTCACCGAGCAATACTCGCGCTACGCACCCCAAACAATCAAGTGAAAATGTGACCAACCCTACGGCATTTAAGGATGAATGTCGCCATACGCTAAATGCCAACCAAAATAAGCATCTTTCAAATCCCGACCGAGTGATATACAATTCCACGCATCGTACAATTCTCGATTTTGACTGCACAATAATAAGAATTGAATTCAACCGTCAATTTCTTTAAACGTAAATTTTTATAGGGACATTAAAGTAAAGTGGGAAATCCGAAAGGAGTGTTAAAAGTCCAGCGAGCAGATGGCGGCGGCGCGGCGATGATACAAACTCAATTATTTACACTCAATAAAAAGGACGTTATACGAGTATTAGAAAATAACCTGCTAAACAGTCAGATGAGTTCGAGACAAGGCGGAGTTTATGACATAAGAAATTACTGAGAAGCGATAGGTGTGTTGGACGAGCCGCCATATGGAGTGCCTGCACTTGCCGAAGGCAATCTTGGAGGTAATGAGTCGGCATTGTCGAGCTTGTTCCTGCGAAACTGAGCGCGGGGTTATTGTGTTGTCACAATCACTCCCACACTTGAGGAAACTTGTCAGCTGAAGAATCCACAAAGAAACTCATCCTGGTATCATGCGCTTTCTTGATCTTTAGTGACGCTCATATTAAAGTATTCTTGCTTTTATAATACAAAAGTTGTCTAGTTAAATCACATTCGTTCTTCATTCGTTCTATATATATATATTTATGGATAATACCAAACAACTGCTTATATTGTACCTGTTGTTATAGCTGTAAATATAGATTTTAACGATTGTTTTTTGTCCTTTGTTGTAAATAACAAATCTCACATATATTTTTCTATCGATTTTTAACGATACATTTTGTATAACACATCTTATTTTCTTCTTTTATAGATTGAATAATTTTATGTTGCAAAGGTCCGCCAAAGTTTCTTAAATTCTCTACCACGACTAGGTTATAATATAATATTTTTGATTTTTGAATGAATATTATTAACTAAATCGGTATAGTAAATAATAATCATTCAAAATTCAAAAAATATATATTATTAACCTATTCTTTAAATTACTTATTGGCCAAACCAAAATTATACGAGTAATATAAAGATAAGTCTTACAATTGTTTCTAAAAACATTTAACTTATCTATGTACTTTGATAGGTATAATGTAAACAACTATGAATAAAAATTTGATTTTTTAAGAAACATACCTGACGACCGACCTAGTAATTAACCCAAGGCACTTTATTCTCGGACCACCATCCCACAAAGACCATTAAACCACACCATCTGTAGTGGTTAATCCACCGTGCTTGATCCGCAGCATTTACGGGTCCTTGATTCAGTCACGGCAAATATAACTAATGTTGGTAAAAAAGGCACAGGTAGACGCAAATATTTGTGAACAATTTGTAGAATTCACACTTAATAAGAAGATGGCGCGTTTATTTTTTTCTATGAGTGACCAGATCAGCGGCGGCGCGCTCAAAGGATAATCATTAGCCTGGGTCGAGATGGAGGTGCTATGATTGCGGACGATATCACAACAGGTGACAGACATCTCTGGGATTGTTCTGATGATTGTGTTACAGATACATTTATTAATGGTTAAAATTATTGGGCCGCTTTTGTGAGGCCGCCATTTGCAAAAAATAGAATATAATTAAATAACTGTTTGCTGTAGATGAACAACGCTTGTAGACAAATAATAGTAAATGACAAGAATTTGGATCGACTTTTCTAAAAGCCTAATAGTTGTGAGAGCTTCAGCACATAAGCACTTAACAAGTAATTATATCGTATAGATGAAATAAAACTCCTATTCTGAGTGCCCGTGCCATGTAGCATGCATCAAGCAAAGCAAACAGATAAAATCGTTACAGAAGTATTTCTTGATTGAACTTGACATCGGAAAATTGTAACGGAATAGGTAGTTGGTGAATTATATAATGAAACCACCCAGCGTCATTTTTGTAGTAAATCGCTATCGTTGAAGACAATGTTTTCAGGGATCATTTTGTCGTACGATTGTTTAATGTATTTTTAGAATGCTATTGTAAAAAATTGGGCAATCTAAATAACTGTTCTCATCTCAAATGCAACCTGTATTAGGCGGTACCGTACATCAGAGAGTAAGAACATAATTGCTCATCCGAAATTAGCCGCAGCTCATTCGGCATACGAAACAATACCGCAGTGTAGCGTGTGTTACTTTAATACCTCAAAATTACATAGTGGCGGGTAGGTGACGCTTCTGTCCTCTTGGACCGATTGAATTTAATGGGCCTATTTGCGCTGCCGCCGCTTGGCGGACGTGGCTGGCCTGCAGATGATCTAGCGGCGGGATGGCAGACGATATTGCACGGAATGCAGCAATTGCAGCGATGTGTACAAGGTTCGTCCGGCAGGCTATTAGCAGTCGTGATCGTGCCAATTTTCTGACGGACAAGAGCTTTGTGGCGGCCGTCGCTGGTGAGGCTAAAGTGCCGATTTAGTGCGACAGTGAAGAAAGATTAAATTATACATGTCTCAATTTTATCTCAATCTATTGGCAGGCTACATTTTTTGTATTTTTCTCAGCTAAGATACATTCTGCTCTGCATAACATATTAATGAAAGAAGAATGCTCAACGCAATAACGTGGGGATGAATCAAAATAATTAAATGTTCCCCGTTATTTACATTTCATAGGTTTACAAATGATTAGGTCTGCTCGTTTCGTTTGGTACAAAAATAGAAACTAAATGGGCTTTTTTTAATTGGCAATAAACCCTTTAAATTTTGCAAACGTGTTTTACGTGATCAAACATAAAAAATTAAAAAGTAACGTCAGACAACAAAACATCAACTGAGTCACCGAGTCAAATTCCTCGATAGATCCGTGTCGAAATGAGGTTCGTATCGTAAAAATTAGCAACGGTAGAGTCGCACGATAAATCGGGTCTTCGGTCCGCAAACACGAGGGCGTGGGCACGGGCCATTAGACCGATAGTTAACACCCCCGCGCATTCGCCAGGGACGATTTACTCCGAAGTGCGTTACCCAAACATTACCAAAAAAGCTTAACAGATTGTTTCCTTATGTTGGTACTATCAGCAACACACGGCGCTAAGTAATTTGGTAACCCCCTGCGCTAAGTAATTTTTTTGTGGTTAAATTTAATCCTGGCTTACAGCTTTTATGATTGTTACATCACGAACGGGTCAAATTTTTATATAGTTACCTATGCAATGTATCTCGATCGTGCCCAAAATGGGCGAATTTTACGAATTTTCTGTTAGAGCTATTCATTTTAAGAGGTTTTCCTAGCCTAATAATGCTTCAAATCCGCCTGTGATCAACCAGCACTAACAAATCGGTTCTCGATTTTGTGAACGAGCAATAAACTTTCTCCTCAAAGGTTTTATTTATTTATTTAGCCAAGCTTGTATCTACCCTTACATATACATGATCCAATGCGATAGACAAGCAACTTAACCATTATAATATAGCACATACAGCGTTATCCTTGTGAATTCACTCAGAGAACAATGAAAAACGTCAATCTTTTCAGCTAGGTGCTTGATTGAGAGTATGTAGTTGTGAGATTTGTTAATAACTTCAAAAAATACATTTGAATGCTGAATTCGTACCATACTACACGTAGTATGGCATAAATGACACCACTTGCATTTAAAACGCTGAAGTTGTGTTATTTTACGTCAAGTTATAAAGAAGCTAGTTAGGTACTTATTATTTATTAGTTTTAACCACAAACAATCTGAGTTATGAAGTGTACCTATACTTCTGAACAATAAAGAATTGTTTGTTGTTTGCAAAAAAACAACTATGTTGGGTAGAATAAATGCCTTTCTTGAATCTTAATGCAACAGCGAATTTGAGTAGTTAATTTTACTCTAAAAAAAAGAAATTAACAACATTGTACGTATTTTCGACCGACCTTCTCTCCACGCTTTGTACTGTTTCAAATGTACCTAGGGCAAGTAAAGAGTAATTTTAAACAATTATTCTGTGTAGGTAACCATTAAAATTACCTTCCCTACAACCTTACCTCACGCATCGGTGACACCATAGGCCTTAACCACTATATAGCAACGAAAAAGTTTCGGCCCGTATTTTATTTATTTATATATAAAAATTTATATATAAAAATCTTACCATTTACTAGCTAATTACTTGACCTTAGCAGAGTTGCTATAAACACAGATATTTTCAACGAACAAAAGAACAATGAGAAGCTTCGGCTCCTTTACATTTTCAAGTTTTTGGCTAGAAAAGTAGTGTCGTGTTGCTCTTGACTGCAGCCTCTGTTATCAATGAGGCTCTCTTCTAGGTGACCAACAAGCCTCTTTACTTACTCTATTACGAGTATTATAAAATATTTAATCATCATTCGCAGGGTAAACACACCTACCAGTGAACTTGAGCCTTTCTCATGACAATGCAGGAGTCACTGAAATCCGTTGACTTCTTTTTTTGCGTCAGGAATTCCCAAGGCCCTGGGATCGGGACACCTGGGATATGGGGGACTAAGGAACTCATGGGAAAACAGAGACCCCTACCCACTAAAACCGGACGGTGGTCGTCTTCGGCGCAGAATGGAAGGGACCCGGGTTCCCCAACAAGGAAGAGACTCATAGAAAACTCAAACTCAAAATCCGTCGACCTGCATCAAGTATTCCATCAAATGTCAAATGAGAGTGTCAACCATTCTGAAATCTTTTTGCGTCAACTGCCGCGCGTCAGATAAATCAAGATTTATTCACTAAGAAATGGTATTGATGGTCATAATACCATCAGATTAGACTTCGTTAGAAGCTGAACATGTTCATGCAAGTAGTGCTCGACCTTTGAGCTAGATCTAGCTTACAGCTCCATAAAGACTAGAATCGCGTATAATTTGCTGAGGTAACACGTCGTCAGTCGGGCTGTGGCGGTTACCGCTTGCCCTGGGGGGATGCAGTGACCAAGCGGTTGGTGGTTGGCGGGACGACACCTGGAAAATGGGTTGGGAATTATTTTATTCTGTTAAAAATAGCTTATCACCTTATGATTTTTTGAAGATATTACGTGGTCTGTCATATCTATCTATGCCTACTGCATTGCCTCATCACCTTGTCCATAAAAACCTAATCAGCTCTTTAATGCTACTTTAGCTAAAGCTATGAACCAAAAACAAAGTTAAAACAGTGTTGTAAGGATGATTAAGCTTTTAATGAATTTGGGCCTCTGTAGTTGGAAGCATTAATTATTGATGGTATAAGTACATGTTAAGCACGTGCGCGGGCCTCTAGTTGTAAGGGAAAGTATTTTGTTGTTGATGATAGTAGTTCCACAAAAAAAACTGCATGTACCTAAACGTTTTTAAAATACTCCCATGCAGTCATGGATCTATTAAAATGGAAAAAAAAGGATCGACCTTTATTTTCATGGTTCTGAAAAAGGATCTGGAAAGGACTAAGGAGACTGTTAGTGCTGAAGCGGAGCCTGGTGAGCATGGATGCGGATCTCTCTCTTATGATGGCGTAGAAGTCATCAATCTGCGCATTCCTGACGCGCTGCAACGTCACGACAGTCCCAAAAGTATCCTGAGTGCGTTGTTATATTGGACGCGTAGGTTACTGTATGCCCGCTGCGTATAGCTAGCCCAAAGGCTGAACGTGTGGAAAGATTGGCAGTAGGCTTTAAAAAGTGAGATCTTTACTGCATTCGTACATCGAGCAAACCTTCGGGTCAGCATTTACATCGTCACTGAGATCGTCAGTGACCCAGTGATCTAAGTACCTACATTTTGTCACCTAGCTCAAAGAACCACCACAGAGCGAGACTCTAGGGACATCAGAGTTGTTGATGGACCCCGATTTAAACATCGTTATGTTGGCGACAGTCAACTTCTTCATCGGTTTTTAATATAAATAAAAAATACATGTTTGTTTGTTTTTTTTCAATTACTTACTTTTATCTCATTGGTTTACAGAAATAATACCGTACAGACAACAGAACAAGTACAAAAAAAAACTTCATTTTGTGGTTTAACTTCGTACCTAAAGTACTTTTACGAACTTAAGTCACAAAATTAAAGTACCTACATAACCATCATCTATTGACAATAACTTTTTCTTAGTGAGTAAAATATTGGTAATCAATCATTGATTACATTTTAGAAAAGTGTAAAATACTATTAAAAAATTACATAAAATTAATATCATTTGAATAAGGAAAATGGCTCCATCCGTTGTGAACAGCCGCTTGTTGAAAATATTTATAGGGAGGTCCATATTAAAATACACAACAATACTCTATTTAAAAAGCCTGCCGCTTGCAAACCATAATAATAAAAAAAAAAAAAATCCATAACGAATAAAAACCATAGGTAATTTTAGTATCTTTGAACTCAGAATCTATAACTTAAATACGTATATTGTAAATATTAATCCAAATAAAATTAAAAGGGGCCCTGGTATCACAGCACAGTTAACATTGGAACTTGAAGAAGAGATATCTTACTGTAAGTAGTTCTAATAGCATAGATTCAGAAAGATGTTGTATTCTATAAAAAATCTCAAGATATTTAATCTAAGCAAAATCATCAAAATCTGTAATATTGAGGTTTTCTTGACCGCTGGAACTCGCCCGCTCGCTTTGCTCGCTCGGCTTTTTGTGCGACTGGTTCAAATACTACACCGAACCTAACACGCTCGTCGCTTCACTCCTCGTACCTATATTTTGTGAAGTATCTTGGCCACTGTCATCTTAATATCCTTAAAAAGTAGATACACTCTGTCATGCCATAACTCAGATGTTACATATTTCCAAATGTTGGTCCCTAAAGTTATGTATTTTAAACATATGGCTTTTTTCATTACGTATTTTAAAATTTAATTTAATTTAATTTTATGGATTAGGGCACCAATTGTGACGTCACACTGACGTAGTGCTGTCGAAGGAAAAAAATATTATTTGTTACTTTAAAAAAATATATCAAAGTATCTTCAAAAGAGTCCTACTCACTTGACTTATCTAATTTTATTAGATAGGTACTCTATCTATCCCTCGAAGTTATGTAATAGAAATTATAGCTTAACTAAATGTACCTAAGTAGGTACCTACATATAGTGGGTACTTACCTAAAAGTCAGTAAGCAATTAAAGTCTGTTGATGCTGGATCTATTGAACAAATTATTTGTTAAGTAGATTATTGCTAAAAAATAATGAATAAATAACTTGTAAGCTACTAATAACTACTGATTAAAGAGCTAAAACCGTTATATGGGATTAAAAACCAATCAGCTTTGACGTACCGGCAGGCCAAATTTAAAACTCATCTTAGTAAATTTACTCAAATCTGATTAAAATACATCTAGTTTAAAATATCAATAAACGTCAGCCATTACTGTTCCGATGCAACCTCTGCTCAACCACCTACATATTAATAAAGATCATCTCCAATCGTTCCGACTTTCTCTCTCCCTCGCACACAGCATCGATAAGTACCCTACTTCTTTAATCATTGCAATTTCGAAACAAGCTCAAGTGTTGTCGGTGTCGAATAAATTTTGTATAATGTAAACGTGATAACAATTTAAATTCCTCTGTAACGGGTCCGGAGCCGACAAAAACAACAAACAAACAGCGCGCGCCGCGATTGGCGCTCGCCGCGGGGCGGGCCCGGCGCGGCCACTCCCGCTCCCGCACTCTCGCTCACACACCCAGTCCTTATCTTCCGCTCCGCTGTGAGGGACGTGTTCAGGCAACATTTCAAAAGCACAACGATTTACATCGCGAAACTGCTCCGTGCGAAATGCCTCGGCCCACGCGTGAGTCCTACGGAGACCAGAAACCGCCGTTCTCATACATCGCTCTGACCGCCATGGCCATCTGGAGCTCGCCGGAGCGCATGCTGCCGCTCTCGGAGATATACAGATTCATCACAGACCGGTTCCCGTACTACCGGCGCAACACGCAGCGCTGGCAGAACTCGCTGCGGCACAACCTCTCCTTCAACGACTGCTTCGTGAAGGTGCCGCGCCGCCCAGACCGCCCCGGCAAGGGCGCCTACTGGACGCTGCATCCTCAGGCGTTCGACATGTTCGAAAACGGCTCCCTGCTGAGGAGACGCAAGCGTTTCAAGTTGCATAAAGGGGATAAGGATAGCTTGAATGCGGAGTTGGCTGCGCTGGCGAGTTTCAATAGGGCTTTTCTGGCTCGGCAGGCGGGAGGTTCAGGGGGTATGCACAGTGGGAGTTTGTATTCTCCGGCGGCGATGTGCTCGCGGCCGAGTCCGGAGCCGGTGGAGCTGGAGGCGACGGCGCTGCCGCCAGCGGGCCCGCGGCCGCGGCGCGCGTTCACCATCGACGCGCTGCTGGAGCCAGAGCCGCGGCGCTCGCTGTCGCCGCTGCCGCCGCCGCCGCACTGCCCGCTGCCGCTGCCGCTGCCGCCGGCGCCGTACCTGCTGGCCGCGCAGCGCTACCACGCAGAGCTGCTGGCCGGCCTGCAGCAGTCCTGTCTGCCGCCGCTCTGGACGTGGCGGGACACCAGTCAATTTTCACATTATACGCTTAATTCATGAATGGTAAGTTTTAGAATATGTTGTTATTGATTTATTTAATAACTTAATTATTTCATAAGGATTTGGTTTTATTGCTCTTAAAAGTACAGATAGGTATGACTCTAAAACTCACCAACATTTATAATAGGACAACAATTACATCGATAAAATATAAACTATCTGCAACCTAAGTGCTTAATTACTACTTATTTAGGTACATACTCGAAGCAGATTAGAAATTGACTTATTTTATTTTCATTTATCAAGATTGTCATTCCAAAACTGTCTAAACTTAGGCTTAAAGATCTTAAAAGATACAAAGACTTCAATCTATACATAATGTTATGATTGGTCAAGTAGGTACCTATGATCAGTAGACCAAACAAGTTGCATACATTCCCGAGAAACCAGACACAACAGAATAGCTATTTTTTTTTATCCGATATCACTGGGACGAGAAAGGATAAACATTATCTGGCCGATTTTCAATATCTGAAAAGTTTTTACGAAGACCGGGCGAACATCAAGTCCAAAAAGTAGGCCTCTATCTTAATAGCCCAAAAAAAACGATGGGAAAGTGTATGATCGTAATTTAGCAGAAGATACCTAAACTGAAAAAAATGTGGCTGTCTTTAAACTTTAATACTGCTATAATGTTTATGTGCACAATGAAGTAAATTTATATTTTTTTGTGTTTATTAAGTGGAAGTCACAATAAAATTATCTAGAGTGACAATATTCCCATTACAATTTGATAATTGTCTAAAGTGATGATTGCAATAAAAATGACTCACTCAATTGAATTCAAATATGTAGGTATAGGTATCCCAAGAAATGACAAAATAACTTGTATTTTCCTATAACAAAACGATTCTCTCAGCATTACCTTCCCTGTAAACCTTTGAGACCGAACTTTAGATTCTAAAGGCTGTATTAAATCTACTTTAATTAAAGTTCAATGCCTTAGGTAAACTTGGTTGAGTTAGAGATACTTACTGGATACATTTCCGAATTATAGGAACCCGAAAGAATCGGTCTTATTAGGTAGATGACTAATTTAGCTGAATTAGCCGTTGGAATAATTCAGTGAATGAATGATGATAATAAAATGATGAGCAAAGACCTCCTTAATTCAAATTATCGACTTTACAATTAATGGGTTAGTTATAGAGGAATTTTAATCAGAACGCTTGCCAAAATGTCAGCCGGTGATTTCGAGGACTACATGCTCGCAAAATCCGAAGTTACCGTATATTCCTTAGCTTTACTTAATTATCATTTTTATAAATGAAAAACGTTAGATGTGTATTTGGTCTCACGAAATCATCATCATACTTTCGCTAAATCGTTCGCTGCACAGAAGCTAAATATTGGTGTTAATGACTTTTATAAAAATGTACGGTAGGTAACAGCTGAACTCTGCGTATTTATTTCTTTATTTATTTTTAATAGCACCTTACAGCCATTAAACTAAATTGTAAGCCCATCAACGTTTACCGAATCGTGGAAAACCAATCAAGAATATGAAGAATTACATGAAATAAAGAACTATACTAGCTATAACTTCAGTTACGAACTTAATTTGATTTTTCGAAGTATGTTTTTTGAGTTCTAACTTATAGGCCAGTCAATGAAGACGAAAAACTGGCAAATAGGGGAAATAATTCGTGTAAAGGCGAATTTTGGCACAAATGTAGGGAATGGTGTCTGAAGCAATATACTCAAAGTACTGATGGATGGGGGTGGAGCTAACGGGTAGGAGGGGTGTCAACGTATTTTTTAAAGTTTTTCTTAAAAAACTTATAAAGGGTGGCTCATTCAAAAAAAATCAGTTACTCAAGTAATCTACATAAAATTTCCTACAAAAAAGGATCGATTCACTTTTTCGCTGGAATCAAGATTTAACGACATATTGAAGCAGAAAATTTGGAGAGGATGTCAACTTGATATGTCCTCCATAAGGGATTGTCTCCACCAAATATCAACGTGTTCTTTATGAAACCAGAACGTGAAAAACGAAAAAAGCAAAGTGGGAATTGCTAAGCTGTTCACGGCTAAACCAGAATTGACCTAAAAAAGCTTAGGCAATTGGGGTGTAGGGTGCGATGCATCTGCCGAAAAGCAGGTTTCAAGTGTTTGCGTAGATGCTCATGCACTAACGGAGCCCCCATCGAAAACACTATCGACAGTGATGTTGATGCTGATATTTTAGATTTAGAAGATAGTTAGAATTGTTTTAATACATAGGTTTATTTTATTATTGTCCATCTTCATTCCTTCATTCATATCTTACTAAATATTGATCCCAGAGAAAAAGTTGAGAGAACGTTTTTTGTAGAATTTTTATTTTTTACTTGAGAAACATTATTTTTTGCTTTGTGCCACCGTTTACGAGTTGTTTAAGAAAAACTTAAAAAAGTACCTTTACACCCCCCCTACCCGTTAGCTCCAACCCCCATCCATCAGTAGGTACTTTGAGTATGTTGCTTCAGACACTATTTCCTACATTTGTGCCAAAATTTGCTTTTACACGAATTATTTCCCCTAGTTTTGCTTCGTTGAGTGGCCTATTAACTGTATGGACAAAACGGTATTCAGGGAACAATTACTCATATTCTCGTAATTTTAATATAATGAAAAAATTATTAGCTTAGTATGGGGTCAGATAATTTTTAGTTCTGAACACACCGGACAGAGTTAACGTACCAACTACTGTAATAAGATTTCTTATCTGAAGCAATTAACAAATAATTTATTCTATTACAATTTTTTGCGGGTCAAGGTTCTTCCCAAACCAAGTCCTGGATGCACTACTGCAAGCTGACTCTCTATATTCCTGAGTTGCCTTGTATTTTTTGCTATTTCAGTTGAATAGGAAGGTGACGAAAAAGGATCAAACAATGATAAAGTTCACCTAACTACGCATTTGGGGTATAAATAATTAAAAAAAAAAGATGGAATAGCTGTTTAGTAGGTACTTACTTGGGAAGGGAGAGATAGAATTATGTCATCTCACCAATGATACTGAACCCTTATGACTATCAAAGCCATGATTAAAAAACTGTAATCAACAGTGCCAGTGATAACGTTTCGTGTGTTTTCTACTAACCTTTGGTTTTTTTAAGTATTTTCGGAGTAATTGACAACCTAATAAGAAAAAGTGTCTTAAGTATCTTAGTGAGCATACAAATACAGCTGAAGATAATCTTTAAGCTACTTTCAAATCCATGTTAGGGCAGATAATTATTTGGTCAATAATACAACAAAAATGATACGTCGGATAGTAAAAAATGTGCTCCTCCTGTGTTGTAATAATATCTTTCATAATAGAAATGCTAATAATAGATCTTAAACAAATAAATTAAAATAGACACGTGGGCGAATCGCCCACATTTACTACTTTGCCGTTAAAATATAGCCTAAAAAATATAGCCAAGGTTACTCACTAAAAATGTAGCTTTGTATCGGTTTTTTAAAATACAAACAATCAATCAAATCTCTCATCTTTTCAATATTATCATTGTTAGTTATAGAAATCTGGGATTCTGTTATATAGTTCACATAATTTGGCGAAAAGAGTCTTAGAGTGACAGAGTTAGTCGATGTACCAATCAGGTAAGTGCAAATTCATCTATGAAGAACTTTTACTTGTAGAAACTTTAAAGTTGTAGATGATTTATATGTTTTTAAAGAGCATTTGTCACCTCGCAGAATTGAAAAAGGCTAAAGAAAACGATCATTAAACTCAAAGAGTAAGCAAAAGCCTATGCACTGTCCCACTGCTGGGCAAGGCCTTCATCATTGAAATCAAGTCTACGGTACAATTATTGATAGGTGTTGATCACGAACACGGGATATGTGCCAAAAATATAATGACACACTTTGCCCGACCTGTGATTAAGAAGAAGAAGAAGAAGAAGAATTTGTTTATTCGCAGAAAGCACCTAGCACCTTAGAACCTGAAACCTTCGGATTTTAGGTCAGAAGCTCTGTCACCACTAGGCCAAGGAGGCGTTATTGTCACGGCCTCAAGAAAGGATAAAATAACATATCCTTGTGTTACGAGGTTACAAGTTTAAGCCAGAGGCGTCTCCCAGCACACCAAGAACCAGTAGTCCAGTCAAAAAAACTTAAAATTCACATTAAATCCTGAATTCTTATTCTAAACATCATTATGCGTAATTGGAAACCCACCTTGCAGTTTTCCCTTCTCTCCTTTGTGAGCGTTTTAAGAAAACGGACTCGAAACTCTTGATTCCTTTAACTTCTGTGAACAAAATTCTAAAGTATGGATAAAAGTTAGGATTTATTTGTTTGAACATCATATACGAGAACTTTATACCCAAAAGTCACCTATTTATTTTGGGAGGTTTCGATACACAAAAATTGTTAATAAAAAAACGATTCAAGTCACCATGTTGAAAATTTCCCTATCAATTATGTTCATTTAAGTCACGTTAAAATGTAAAATGACTCTTTATTTATTCGTTGTTTTTTGTTAATTTTTCTTAACGTTTTTGTTGCAATAGCTTTGCCAGTAGGTACTTGACTGGCTTTTTAGAAATCGTGTTTATTGTTATAAAGAGCGCTTACATAAATAACCAATCGTATAGATTTAAAGGTAAGCATATTATTATTTAACAGCCTTTTAAAAAAAAAACGCTAATAAAATTTTAGGAAAAACTTAACAAATATGATTGTATAGATAAGTCTTATTAATAATTAAAATCAATTTGAGTGCAAAAAAATAATGCGATTTACTCGAACAAACAAATTTTCCTTGACTGGACTACAGCTAATTTAGAAAAGTTCGCCTTCCAAAGTGACCAGCCGACTGGAAATCAAACCCGGAACACCACGCCAGGTCAAGGTGAGAAACCGTGCCACAGTACACTACCCACACCTCCATTGATCTAGAATAGATGTTATTATTGTTTAATTGGAACAGAAAAAAACAAAATTAACCCAGCCTTCTTGAAACCTACTAAACTGAAACGTAATGTGTCAAAATGGCTTCCACGACATAATCACAAAATAGACATGCGCGGCGCTCTGACAGATAGCCCGCTTAGAAGAACACGCTATTTTTGATACACGCACACAGAGACGTGTATTTACAGGCAAAGTCAGTGAGTTTCAGTGTAGCGGTCAGTCGCACTGTCAAAAACATTGCGATATTATTTGTACGTCGTCAGAGTTCAATGGTCAAAAATGGTTTGCAGTGTATTTGGCTGTATGGAAAACACATGAAATTGTGATTATACGTTTTTTAAGTTACCAAATGATGTTGAAAGGTAAGTAAAACTCAGATAACGTTTGCAAGTTAAGAGTACTATGTACGACTATTAAAAGTATATAGGTAGGTAAACCATTATATTTCGTAACACATTCAAATCCAGAACAAATGGGCTTTTACTTTTTCCGTAACTTGTCTTATCATGCATAGGTAAAACTAATTCAATAAAAGAATATACCAAAAATACTGCTGCATCCGCGCCGCGCCGCCGAAAGGTGACCGCCGAAGCGGTGGCTTATGGTGTCATCTACAGCCTACTAGGTAGGTATGTAGGTAGGTAGGACTGTATGATCAAGCCATTAGGCTAGCATGTTGCACCTGACCCCGGTAAATGACTTCTTATAATATAATACTTTTATACGTCACCCATCTCAACTCCTTTTTATCTAACTGGACCCCTTTTGTGCAATTTTTCACTTGATGTATTTTATTTTAGGCGGTATCTGTCAAATCGCGCTTATCTGGCGAATATAGTAGCGAGTAGCAACCCTAGGCGATCAGGCAAGTTAATAGAAAAAGGCGAGAGCGGTCCTTCTGTAATCTCTTTATTTTGTGACATAATGCTGATGTCAATTGCAAATGCTCAGCAAAGCTTCAGTTTGGATACCTTATCGATATTCATGTTTATAGGAAGTATTCTTGACATTTAAAAAAAACCATCCTTCGAACACAACAAAGAAAATTATATATTTTCTTATACTGTTCTATAAACAATCTTATAATCAATATTGAAAGTCTTTGTATTCATTTCTGATGTCGAACATTTTATTTAATTATGCATGATTTATGCCGCCATCGTTCACAGTGGTTTCTTGACACAAACGCAATATGATATTTATTACCTGTAGGCAAAGCACAGGTATGTTGCAAATATCAAATAATTATGTTTAAGAAGCTTAACTCTACTGATACAAACATAAACTACAGGAAGATGACACAAAGTAACAGTTAAATCGAAAAAGGTCCTAAGTCAGACTTCAGTCTGCTCATGTCTAAAGCCCTATTACTAGAGCCAAGGCTGGACAAATAACTTAAATATTTAACGCCAGACGGAAACGGTAAATATTGAAAGTAAGAATCAATCAATATTTTCATATCTTACAATTTATTTTATTATTAAATTCTGTCAGATCAGCGATTCTGTCATGAAAACAAACAAATAAATTTACATTACTGAAGTATGGGTGCTTTCTTATTAATTTCAATGTATTTATTCCATACCATAATTTACAGTCAAAAGCATACATATCTGTACGTTCCAAAGGCTTCAAAAATATCTGAACAAAACATAAGCCACAAATATCTATACAAGGCAACAAAGAGTCTGAACGAACTCTCGTAGATATTTTAAGATTACATTTTGCTAAGATACGATTATTTTTGAAGCCTTGTAAACGTATAGATATTTATGCTTTTGACTGTACATTAGTAAGTATCAATTATCGACTCTGTAGGGCGCCGCAAATATAAGTAACAGAGAGATTCACTTAATTACTGAATTATTATAGTAACATGCATTTAGAATGGTTTTAACACTGAGCGCATATTGCAGACCAGTGATAACATAAGCACGCATATTATGTTTTTTTACCTTAATCGATTCAACAGGAGCTTTGGCCCCACTCTGTTGGTTTGGTCTGGTGCTGTTTTTGCTACGATACTCGTACAAACTGTATCATAGTTTATTTAATTAATGGGTTGTTGTTGAATGAAAATGCAAGAAATTATTCTTAACTTAAAGAATTATACATTTATTTACCGGTTTGCAAGTGTCAACCAACTGTAAAATTATGTTTTAATAAGGCGCAGGTTAATATTTAACAGCTTTTTTACCTGTAGAAAAAACAAAAAAATATATATCTAGTTTATTTACTGTCAATTAATGGGCAAAACCAAGAAAAATAATCTAAATCGGGAGGACAAGGCTACCTACATTAAATTGATAACTAAGCTTACATTTTTATTTATATTTTTGATTACCTTTTAAACTCATCAGTGTATGTTATCAATGCCGAAGCCATCTTTTTGTAGGCGAAATGAAAGCATAAACAGTTAATCGTTTTATGTAAGACATCAACGTCGGACACCTGTGTCTGGTAGGAGATTTCCCACACTTCACAGCGGAAATACAACTTAAGCCGGGCTATTAATTATTAGAAACGATCAAAAAGCATAAACTGTTTATATTTTAATTCAATAATCTACGCGAAACTCTGAACTACAAAACTTTTTCTCTTTAGTTTTATAGTTATAATGGCAACAACATCCGTGCTTATTACAATAAAAATAGAATTCTGTTATTCATTGTTTTACAAAAATTCGTCGAAGTGGAATAAGGGCTAGAACCTTGTAGGGTAATCCACAACAAGTACTTATAGCTTTAAATGACAAAAAATATGTTTCGAATTTAACTGGTGGCCTCTCTTATAAACTTAATCGTGATTAAAACAATATCCCAAAAACAAGCCTTTCAGATTTAAGTTTTTAACCATTTTTACCTGTTTAACTACTCAGATATGAGCTGCCTAAACTTGGACTGGCCATGAAAGACTTGGCATATCGCTAAGGGACCGCATAACTATTTTGGTAATACGTAGATGTTCAAAGGTTAATGATATAGGTATGCAAACGAATGCAAGGTAAACTGGACGTGGGTGGGTCATCTCGATTTTATAGCGCGTTGCACGAGTAGAATGAGAGGGCGAACTGTAGTGATTGTAGCAAATAAATTAAATATACATTAACAAATAAATATCTGGGACACCTTACACCAAGAACATCTGACTCCAAACTAAGCAGAACTTGTACCATGGGGATCAGAGACTGATAGACATACTTAAATAATTCCAAACACATACCTAAATAGATAATAACATCCAGACACACAACAAACACAAATGTTTGTCACATGAATAAGAAGACGAATGGTTAATAAGTTATTCTACCCGGATAAAGAAGAACGGCGTATGATAGAGGATACCTATTACTCGTCTGTGGGTGGATGTGGGCTAAACTTGTGATGATAAAGAACATTATTTGCAAATTCGTATTTACAGTGGGCCACATAATTAGGGACACGAGTCGATTTTCATACAAAATAGGTAACTTTGAAGCCTTGATTCTTCGCCAAGGATTGACTGAGCTGTGATGATAGCCATCTAGGGAATGAACGTGGAGAATGCCATACACAGTCAACGGCCACCAAAAAATAATAATTATGTGGCCACCACTGTACATGCAAATTAGCAGGTAATAGATTTCTATTGAGAACCGGGAAAACTGAACATTCGCCGGCTGGGAAAGTGAATGGAATATTGTATAGTAATGATTTAACAAGATTATAAACACGTACTACCAATGTACTGAAACGATTATGTAGATACACTGCATGTTTATTACTAAGCGAGAAAATAAAAAAATCGAGTCAACCGGACATAGGTTTTGTTTTTTCTTTACAATCTATAATTTTTGAATACTAGTAAGTATGTAAGAAGGTTGGGATTGTTGATTTTATTTTCCTTTTCCTTTTAAGCTGTTATCGGGTGCGAGTCCAGGTCATACCAGTAGAAAAAATTGAGTTTAAGAAAATTAAAAGTAAATACTTACTCTATAAAGAATATAAGGCATATTTTTGAAAATGAATGATCTGGGTATCAACGTGTGATTTAGAATTTTACATCCAAATTCATGATAACAGGTTTCTTGATTTTACACTGATTTTCATCACAATTATGCTAACATTTACAATACCAAATCAAGCAGTCAGTGTGATTTATTATGTAAAAAGTAAAAGTTTACTAATGTCATGGCATAACAAAAATATGTCAACTAACTGAATGAATGAATAAATATTAATTTGCTTTAACAGCGCAATTAATTGTTTAAAAAGAAACGTAAATAATAATAATATATTCTTTATTGCACACAAAACTTACAGTACAGAAATAATTATTAATTTTAATGTATAGTATCCATCGGGCACTTTTTTGATATCATGTTAATTATACGTTTAAAAACCTCGTCGCATTAACTAGTTCCAAGTTCTCAAAGCATTTATGAGGATAATAGAAGATAGTGGTGAGAATTGGAACAAATATAAGAAAGTATTAAAGTGTTCAGCTACTTCTGCTCCCGACCGTACGAGAGCCATAAGACAGTGGCGAACGAAAAAGAGAATTTAGGAGTTGATAATTTCGTATGTATACTTATTAATATCATCACATTTGATGTCTTATTGGAATCATCTACTTAAAAGAGGTTTTCATAATTTATTGGCAGTTTTGCTTTTTATAGATGCAGCGAGAAGTGAATTGTAATTTTTCTCACCCCTTTCGTGCAGAAGATTCTAGAACCTTTTGCAAAAGAAATATTAATTAACAAAAATAAATGTCAAGTACCTATTCTTTGTGGCCGTTCGCTCAACCTGAAATGATTAATTGACAAAATCGTCTAATTTGCATTTCGGATGCATCCTAGAAACACATCCTAGTTTGTGATCATGTAATAGCAATTGGCAAGCTTGATGATTTGGCTTATTTATTTTTATTTATTTATTTTTACTTGGCGCCAGACAACACACTTCTTGTAGTAGTCTCGAAGGAGGGATCAATATCCATGTGTTACGAGGTACCACACAAGGAAATAAGCTAGAGGAGTCTTCCAGCACACCCAGACCCGAGTCAATGCAGAAAAGATCATTTCCTGAATTGACCCGACCGGGAATCGCACCCGGGACACTACGGAAATGAAGGCTAGAAACTGTGCTGCAGCGCACTACGCCAATATTGTCGAAATCTTGCTTATTATTCTTTAATTTTCTTTATAATAGATACCTACTTATTCGAAAGTTGTATATTTATCTTTGTAATTGCATTTAGTAACTATGTAGGTATACTATGTTGTTTTGTTGGTGAAATTTATTACAGACTTGATGTAATTAAAGCTGTATGTTCACCCACCTTCTTATACCATTCCACTTGTATTTTCTCGCTCACATCCGGCCAGTGCTTGTTAAAGGAGATTAGTTAATTTATGTTTTCTTTGTCTACAGGTAAAACGTCGATGTTAAAGATCGATCTCAGAAATAGCTCTAGCCATAAGGAAACTTCTAGAGACAGTTCGTGTTACGCCTAACTAAATTAAATTAGAAGATTAGCAAAGACATTACCTAGTGATCGCAGCGGAGACGAGGAACCTCCGCTGGTTAAGTGTACAGTGAATCCAATTGACTGAAAGACCAAGCTGATGATGGAAGAGGTAAGGTTTATTGAAACTTTTATTTCACTATTATTTTCATAAAACAACTTTACGGATTCCACTTGCAGTATCTTTTATTTTTTCAACCCGTTGCCAATACCTTGCAGCAGTTGTGATCATGCAATGACAAAAACGTGGTTGTATGTTAAATTTCAAACAATAATGTAAAGCAATCAAAATGTCAGGTTACATATGTATAAAATATGCAAGTTTAATAATTCTCTCCGCCTTGGCCGCGCACCCCCGCGACTAATTCTTATTATTCGTAGATATACGAGTAAACCACTAAAATATTTAGACCAACCGCGCATTCCATTGAACTATCAGCAAAAAAGTCAACATACACTATGACGATATTAAATTTAAAAAGAATTAAAAAGTTTTTATTGAAGTAAATCTTTCACAAATAAATAGCCGGGGCTTCCCAGAAAGTAATCAGAAAATACTCGTGTTGGGAAAGCCTCGCTCTTCCTACAAGGTCATACACTATACATCTATATATCTCATTGCTTGTCAAAACTACACGCAATTGTTAACATATTTATGAATTGTTGAATTCCACACCCTTATACATACAGGCTATGTTACGTGGAAAGCTTGTTACAAACACCTACCGAGTAGTGGTGGCAGGTGTTCTCGTAGTATTGGAACAAGAAATAATTTTGTTAAAGAAAACTATGATTAGTAATTGGTTTAATTAATTAATGATTTAATTAATTCCGTAAAACTAGCTAGAAATAAAATATCCTCTCCCTAGTGAATACAACCTATCATTTACTATACCAAGATAATTTAATGAATTATCGAACGTATTCTGAATGCAAGCAGCTTATGTCTGTCAATGACCAGACTTGCACGTTAAAATATTTATATTCTCATAAATATTTATATTTTATAATGATAATTTTGCTGCAGAAACTTGCTCGTACTGTATTTAAATCATTTAGTGATCTCTAGGTGCCACTTATTCAATATATGATTAATTAATTATAGTTATTTAAATATATAATGATCTTAGGAGAAAATTTAATAGAGGGAAATAATGAACTGCTTTGTGTAAAGGTACGCGCAAATCGCAATAAATCTTTGAATCTTGAATCTTGAATCTACTTTTTTATAGTTTTTCTTAAACAACTCGTAAAGAGCCACCGTCTTAGCATAAAAAAACCTTTAAATCAAGTAATCTACATATTTTTTTTAAAAAAAAGGTTCTATTCACTTTTTTTCTGGGATCAATACCCCTACTACCTACCCCTACTATCTTGCTTCATAATATTAAAGCAAATTTTGGCACAAATTTAGGGAATGGTGTCTTCCCTAAATTTGTGCCAAAATTTGCTTTTACACGAATTATTTCCCCTATTTGGCTGTTTTTCGTCGTCGTTGAGTGGGCTACTTGACGACAGGCGCTAGCACTATAAATCTTGTAAAAAATTAATTAGGGCCATTTTGGTTCCGGCTGGTCTATGTAAATTTAGCAGGTTCCTCACTTCACTCGCTCCTCTAACCTATTTTTTTTAGATTTTATTACCTAGTTTATTAATAAATAATAAAGGTGAGCATATCCATAGGATATATGGCACCAATTTTTATGACGAGGGAAAGTGAAATTATACTAACATCGCAAAATGATATTACAGAACGAGGATCAGTATTGACATAATTTCAACCAAAATTATGGGAGACAAAACAAAACCTTATGAGTAGTGAACGCGGTTCTTTAAGACCTTTAATTTTTATGAATGAAGGGGAATCCTATGAAAAAGACCTTCACTTGTACTATCGGGCTGGTTATAAATTAGGCAGTATTTTTTCTTAAAAACCTAGCTCATCGCCTATAAATTCTAAACAGAAGATTGCAGGATGTGCTCATAAGCAGCAATTATTATAATACAACGTCCGTTCAAATAGGTTGAAAGTTCTGAGTTAAAAAGAGTGAGATATCGTTAGTTGTAAGGTTTTTTGAAGTTTATAGTTATTTGACTTTTTTTTCCAGGGGGCGCGGCAAGACCTTCTGAAGATCAATTAAGAATAACTATTAATGCTAATTAAGTTCAAAACAAATATTATTATAGCAGTAGATCAATTCTTGAATCTGTGATATTTATGTTAGAAATAATAAATTGCCCTGTAAATATGTACAGCTTTAGCCAGTGTAATAACGACAGTATAATTTATTGTAGTCACTTTAGAAAATACAGATAATAATAATATGTGTTAACAGAATACTTTTGTTCTTATTTACTTATTTCATAGCCCACACGTCTAATTGGGTTACATTTAAAAAAAACATATTAGCAATAGAACTTTTAAAACGGGATGATGTTACCCTAAAGGATTTGTATGCTAAGCTGACCCATCATTCAAAAATCCAAAATTAAATCATTTATTTTCATGATTGCTATACTACTTAGGCTTATATGTTTTACTTATGTAGGTACACAGTACACACCTACTCTCTATAAAATAGGTGTTTTTATTGTCTTGTGCAATCAAAGTGAATTTATTTCCAGGAAGCAAACAATGTGTCCATTTCTAACATCTAAAAGGCCACCATCTTGAATTGGTAAGTAAGTACCACTCTTGCGCTGTAGCTTTATTTAGTATTATTTTCTCTAGCATTGGCTGATGCCGCTTACATACAAAGTAGAAGGTTTAATGTTAGAGCTTGTCTAATCTTAAATGACTCACTCCACTACTTTTTTTGTTGATTTAGATGCGCCGAGTGTACTAGTGTTTTTTTTTTACGAATTTTCTAAATTTTCTGGGTTGTGTCACTTTTTTGGTTACAGTGTGGCGCAAATAATCGAGGTTCATGTTTAGTATTTGTCATTGTTAGTTGACTACAAGGTTCACTAGATAGGACTAGGTTCAGAAGCATTTACATTTAGAGTAGGTACTGAATACTAATTCAAAAAAATATATGAATTTGAAAAAGTGGTAAATACTGTTTTTTGTTATGATTATTTTGAACGCCAGTAAAAAAAAAGTTACGTGAACTTTTTCATCCAGACCTTTTTCAGAAACTTTACTATTCTATCAACTATTTATCACATAAATTTCAATAAGATACTTTAAGCGCATCATACCTAAATTTTCATTCAAAATGTCAGAAGTGTAAAACTCACGATCTTTTGGTAGCTAATAAAACTTAATTGAAAGTAGGCCTGATGCATTTTTCTGTAACACATGACACAAAAAGTTTTTAAACTGGGACTTTCTCGTTTCAAAGCAATACCACTTAAGTAAAAAAAAAAATAACGTTAAAATCATCTACGTACACGCTTTAATAATTTATGTGATGAATAGTTGATAAAATAGTAAAGTTTTTGAAAAAGGTCTAGATAAAGTCAAGATTTAACTGCAAAAAAGAGAGCTTTTTATTATAGACAGTTATTAAGTACGAATATCAAACAAAAGAAGCAAGCTACCGTCGAGCACACCTACCAGATAACATTGGTCCTCAGCGATTACAAATGCAAAAACAAGAGTGCCTACTAACCACCATCGCCGCACATGCTACTGTCTCAACAATAACCATCGACGGAAATACAGTCGCCTCATAATTTTCATCAATAATTAGCGGCGAACAAGGGTCAGAGAGGAGTAAGAAAAATCTTCAACGTACATGCAGTCGCCTCATCATCTTCAATAACCAGCGGCCAAGAAGACTGATACAGGAGCAATAAATACCTTCAACGGACATGCAGTCGCCTAATCATCTTTAATAACCAGCGGCTAAGAAGAATCAGACAGGAATTATAAAAACCTTCAACAGACATGCAGTCGCCTCATCATCTTCAATAACCAGCGGCTAAGATGCCTCATCATCTTCAATAACCAGCGGCTAAGGTGCTTCATCACCATCAATAACCAGCGGTCAAGAAGACTGAGACGGGAGTAATAATAACCTTCAACGGGCATGCAGTCGCCTCATCATCTTCAATAACCAACGGCTAAGAAGAATCAGACAGGAATTATAAAAACCTTCAACGGACATGCAGTCGCCTCATCATCTTCAACAACCAGGGGCTAAGATGCCACGCAGACTAACCACGAAGGCAAGACTGCCCACCAACTCATCAACGCTCATCCTTAAAAAATAACCTCTGTTCCTACTTTCCAATACTGGTTCACAGGGTGCATACTCGGCTGGTTGTGGTCGGCCGGTTGCGGCTAGTCGGCCTTCCTTTCCCATCCCAGAGCGTGTCCCTCCTAACAAAATCGCGTCCCCTGGTTTGCCGGTTTGACCGGATCAGGCTTACCTACAACCTGGCTGGGTGTGGTGCACAATCATCATCAAGTTTTTGAAAAAGGTCTGGATGAAAAAGTTCATGTAACTTTTTTTTAATGGCGTTCAAAACATAAAGGAAAACCGTATTTACCACTTTTTCAATTTCATATTTTTTTTCTGAATTAGTTATTCAGTGCGATGCGATGAATGTAAATGATTCTGAATCAAGTAGACCTAGAATTCCACTAACAGTGAAAAAAAAAATCATGTAGGTACCTCAGCTATTTACGCCACAGTAACCAAAAAAGTGACACAACCCAAAAATTTTAGAAAATTCGTAAAAAAATCATAACTACTAAAAATCGCGGAACATACAATGGGTCCAATCGATAGGTTTTGGGATCCCCAGACCACAAACCTACGCTGGTACAGGTTACCTGGAACCGCATTCACGCACGAATATACAGGATATTCGTGCGGGAATACGGTGAAGGGGCACGTCATTTCAGCTTAGACAAGCTCTACAGTACGTATACCATAACTTGCCACTTTAGGTTTACGTTTTCGTTCGCGTAAAATATTTGTATTGGGATTTCGTACAGCGCCTCTGATGAGTCGAAATAGAATTAAGAAAACGGTACCAAACGTAACAATAGCATGGTACCGTTTTTGAAGTACGTAACTTGGTACGTAAATTCAAAGTGTCAACTCTGCTAGTACAGGTTTAAGCTATCAGACAGTTTCTAATTAGTAAAAATGTAAGAACATACTTATCCATCTAATTGGCCCAAACATACGAGTATTTTTCTGAGCTTTTTTAATACGTGTCATTTTTATTTGGTTTACCTATAAAATAACCATCGATATTTATACGATGAGAAAATATTATTGCAAGCTATGAGAATATGTGATCGTCTATTGGACAATATGGACATAAAATATTCTTTCCAACCTAATTTATACTTTCAACCAACTTTTTTCAAAATATTTGTAAACATTAAGAAATTTACCAGGCCCTCGAAATGCAAAATGGAAAACCAAAAACCAAATGGTTACCAGCTCCATATTGGTAAAAGTTCATCCAAAAATTGTTAACGAGCTTTTAATTGCGCGAGAGCCTGCATTATGAGTGCAAGTATGGACATTAGCAAATTGGACACGCATTCGAGCCTTTTATACAGATTCAACACAGGCACTTTAATTATATTTTATACAAAAAAAACTGTGCCTTCACAAACAAAAAGATACACCAACAAAAAAGATGACAGCGTCTATTTCGAAATATTAGCTTCTGCTTTATAGCCAGTTTATATTATGGTTTTATCTTGCAACCAAATAACAACATTTACCTCATCAGTGGAGTAGTTGGCTGTGCAAAGCAATGGTTGAAATTTTCTTCTAGACATTGTTAATTTCCTTCATCTACATGTAAGTATGTCCAGTTTCTTCTTTACACGGTTGGCGAAAAATATGTAGGCACTATGGCTACATATTTTTGGCCAATCTCTAGGAACAAGCACATTTTTATAGTGCGCTTCAGGGTGACCTCACTCCACCTTATGAAAAACGGGGAAAAAAGTAGAGAAATATGAGGTAAAATACGATTTTGAACCGCGCTTTAAAAACACAACTGTGTTTAATATTTCTGCCATTGTACTTACAAGTTATTAGGCTCCTTGTTGAAGGACATTCATACCTTTGTTTACTTACCTAGTTATCTTACTTAAGCAATTTTCTTACCGGTTTTATTTTGCAAGCTCACGTGTTAGATGTCGCTATGCACATCCATTAAAACTAAAACAAAAGGCGGAGCTTATGGCTGTTATTGTTTCCGCCTCCTATGAGTTCGAACAAAGCTGAGGCCTATAAAACGGCGCAGTCACAGCTCGTCTTTGGCGGGCGCGTCACAAACGATATGTCACGGCACGTAGCACAATGCAAACAGCGGCGTGTGTGTCGGTGTCACAACAGCCGGCGCCGGCGCGAATCGGCCACAATGCTGCGCCCGCGACGGCGGCCGCGGTAAAGAGTCGGTGGCGACAAAGGCTTTGTGCGCGGGCGGTCGCCGTCGCTGAAAAGCAAACTTCATGCGCTATTCAAATTGCTATGTACTTTCCATTGCTGCTGAGTAGAGCCTAACCTACTTCTACAATAGAACCCACTGCATCCTCTAATGGACACAGGCGGCTACATAACTGGTATCGAGCGGCCTGTGTCCATCAAAATCTTGCATCTGCTGTATGTGCCGACTTCGCCTTCACCGGCTACGTAGGCTACGTCGTAACTGCAGATCTACGGATATCATTCGACATCGAAATGAAATATCGCTGCCATGATCATCATGAGTCATGTAGTCCTACCGTTTGTCAGCCGAACTGTAGTCATCTTAACAAGGAATGTAGCAATGATACGTAAATAATTACGTACGAGTAGGTGTGGGGCCGAAAACAAGTAAGTAGGTCAAAGACTCGAAAGACCAGACTATTTCCATCCGCTGAAAAATCAAGTAAACAGCCATTTAAACTGGAGATCTTCCTTGGTTTTATTGGTTTGGCAAACATTCGTCTTGAAGCTCAGAGTTCAAACAGACGTTGAATTAGAAATAAACACAAAGTGAGTGTTATTAAGTCTCTTGCCTCTGCAACGTCCTCTACTATTCACAAATAAAATAATGAAATACTATCTCAGACGTAATCTTGTTTGAATTTAATTTATTGTATTGATCATCACTTTAGAGTCCCAGGTTTGAACCAAGTTTAATATCAAGCAGCAATTTTAAGAACAAATGTGTTTAATCAAGCAATAACAAAAATACTTATTTTAAAGATGAAACAGGCTCTGTATTTACATTTTCAATTTTCTGTAGCTGTCATTGAAGTATAGCTAATATTTATCAAAACATCAATTTAAGTGCGCTTTGCAGCCAGTAGCTAACTGCTTCCATAAACGTTGTTCGTTGCCAAACCAGTAGTTATCGCACAGTCATCACAGAGTGCGGCGTTAATGCTAAATGTACCTTATACGGGAACCACTCTCGGCGCAATCTAATCTCAGCTTAGATAGCTTAAGTGGATCCACAGATATCAAACCCGTAACACGGGTAGTGTCCGCTATCGTAGACGCATCGCGCGAATCCGACTCAATCATCTGTCAGCCTTTATTAATGTACTCTTCATTAGACACCTCTGATCTGCCGCTTTCAATTGAAACAATATTGAATGCTTTGCCGGCACAAGAGTAAAATAAAACGGTAGAACCATAAACATTCCACATTTATATTCGACCTCTGGCGGCCGGTCTGGGCGTCCCTCTCTGGCGCGGCGCGGCGTCCCTCTCTCACTGCGCCTGCTCGTCTGCGAGCTCCAGGCTCATCTTCTCTGTTTAAAGATCCAAAAGGAGATAAAATTTGTATGGCTCATAATGTTTTAACAGTCTCGTCGTTTGAGCGCAGCAGGCCGATGCCCAATTTAATTTATCCTCCACGAGTCGGTAATAATTGAGTCGATTCGTTCTATGCGAGCCGAGCGGCAGAAGCCGCCTGTTTCAGAGGCAACATAATCGATTCCTTTTAATTCATTCCTCTGGTTCTTATATCTGGTAGACTCACTAATAGTCGAAGTTTAATTGCAATAGTTTTTTTTCAATTTATTGAAACGCACTGATTTAGAAATGTAGGTACATACAGCACTCATTTTTTATTTATAAGTACCACTCTTTCTATTATGCGCAATTAAAATAGCAGAACGATAATATTAATAAATGTCTCCAACGATCACCAGTCCTTAACTGGCCAATTGATTGTCGCGATAAGTACCTACCTTAGAGGTCCTGCCACGAACAGAAAGTCGTGGGTTTATTTCCCCAAGGAGACACACATTAAAGCCACGAATATTTATATTTGTTCTGCAACCGCAAATTAGCTTAAACGGATGTTTTTATCAAAGTCTGTCACAATTGTTCAAGCTATGCTGATTTTGAGATCAGATGGGTGTAAGGTAACTATCCCCCGCAATCACAAACGCTAATTAATAGTTGAGGACACCTCAAATTGATGCTGCGTTGTCACATGTCAAGAGAAATAGGTACATGCAGCTATACATGTATGTAAGGACTGCTCAGCTTTGATAAAGTTTCTGGATTTACTTATATGTGTCATGATCCATATTCTCATATTGATTTCGCTTAACACATTTCCATATCCAATCTCAAAATTACCTCTGAACGAACTGATTTCAGTGTCTAGATAGTCTGGACACTGAGAATGATGAATTCAGAACCACAGAGACTTCATTTCACGAATATTGTAGGTGATATATTTACAGAGTAAAGAAACATTATAAGTGTGTACACTTACTTACCCGATTTGAATTAGATACATGCTCTACTAGAACTTGTTATGCTGAGACTCATGCAATAAATACAATGAATAACATATGCAGGAAATATATACCATCGTAGAAAACTTACTGAACCATATCCGAAGAAGAAAAACATGTTTTTTTATGGTAGTCTCTATTTACATACCACTGCCATATGCTATGTATGAGCAGGATGGAGCTGATTTAATATATGATTTTAAATTACCATTAAATATCAAATTATTTAGGCTTAAGCTAGAGCTTATACTTACTAATCACAACATTTTGAAAAAGGTAGTAGACAAGTGATAGAAATATCAGGGAGAATGAAGAGGATGAACTTGCAAGTGAAGCGACTTTTTACATAGAATACTTTTTGACATTGTTATATAAACCATTTTAAACGTAGGTAATTTCTAATTTTATTCGTGGCTGTAAGATTGAGAAACAGAAAATGTTTCAGTTATATTCGCCGCGCGTCTTATCTTACTCATTTCATTATTTAGTAAGGATAAACGGCATTTTGGACTTAGGTAGCAGGATTTAATAATTCAAACCTAGGTATCTTTACATCAACATAGGTAAGGCTAAAATAAAAAAAATGGTTTACGTTTTCTGCCTTCGTGTTTGCAAAAGTCAAGTTCTAATAGTTACAAGTTCTAATAGTTACAAAACTTCTAAAACAAAAAGGAATACTCGTACCTACGTACCGAACTATTATACCGGTCGGTGATTGTCAAAAGACGTACAAAAACGACGGCATATATTAGTTAAGTACGAGTATATCAGCAAATGATGATAGTAACTGTGTCAGGGAAAATCAGATTTTTTCAATTGACTTATATTTTAAGACTTTCATACACAAAAAATACTGACCGGTCGACTGATTTATATGATGACTTTGAAATGAGAGTTAATTAAATGAATTCAATTTATACTTAGATAGTTTAGTTTTTCATTATAATACTGAGTATGCCGTATTGTTTTAGTAAGTCTTTTGAAAACCCGGTATGAGTGGTTCTCAGCACTTAAAATGTCTACCTTCATGTAAACTATAACTACAAATATAAATTGTCTAATATTTACCTACTTAAAAAATATATATTTTTCAAATTAATACTTATTTTCACCATCAAGCCAAAACGAATTTCGCAATGTGTCAGACAGGGAGGATTAGTCACAGTTGTCTCCTGGAAGCCACCTACATCAGCGACTGGCGGCATTTCACAAAGCGACTCAACATATACAAATAAATAAGTTGGGAACAACAAATATTTTAATAAGCACCTCTAAAGAATAGTTCAACGCTTAGTTACGGGTACATGTACACTGGGTCGCGTATGCCACCTGCATATGCAACGAAGTCTTATTTCCAGGACAGACAAGACTAGTCCTAAAAATCTTCTGAGTAAGATTAGTAATGGTTTGTCAGTTGTAAAATAGTTTTGTCAATGCGCGCAGACGGCATGACCAATGTCAGAGAGTCGACGAACGACGATCTTTTCGAAAACGTAAACTTTTATAGCGGCATAAGAAGAGGCGATGGAAAATTGGTAAGGTGAGCGTGAAATGTGGCAGATGCGCGAGCGCAGAGCCCGGTGCGGCCCTCCATCGGGCAGAATAAATATTGCCCGCTTTATGCATCTGGTCTGGAAACCGATAGAAAAATTCGCCACGCAAATTAAACGATTGTTTCGTTTTGAAAGAAATGCCTGTACAACACGCATTCATACAAGTTCTGTCATAAATTCAGAAGAACAATGAAACGGTCGGCAGGCTATGTTTGTTTTGGAACATACTACATTAATCCTTCGCCATGTTAAATGAATAGGCAAGGATCTTGTCAAGAATTATGTCAATGATATCGATGTAGCTGTATGTCAGTCGGCATATAGTTCATCAAATTTTTAAAAACGTAAATTGGTTGGATTTGGTGATGAACAGAAAAAAATAAAAGTTTGGTAATGTCAAGTAAGTTCGTCAATCAAAGTTATCGTCAATAATTTGGATCGTTGAAACCGAAGCAACCCTGGCCGTAGGCAAATCAGGAATAAACACATCGTGTGACTGTTTATGTAAGTAAATCGAATGATCCTACAAATTCGACTGTTTAGCAATTAAGATTGAATCGGCTGTGAATGTTTGCTGTGAAGTTCCAGTTATTAATCCTAACTAATTTCTCTTTTTTTAGCAATTTCTGTATCTTGGTAATTTTCTAGTTGCATGCGTATGTATAAAATTATCAAAATTCGTTTTTGGCTAGCTAAGGAGATTTCCTATTTCATTATTTACAACTACTTCTGTGCATCAGAATTTTTCATCTAACTACAGATGAAATGTGAAAATGGACCTGTTATAGTAAATAAAACAGTACAGCAAACGGAACGGGAAGACAAACCAAGCACCAAGCACCTGTGCCGCCGCGGCTCCTCAAAGGGCTCGTCATCATTACGCGGCGGGGACAAAGGCACAATCACACCGACGCACAAAGCCAGAGATGGACACAAAAACCGGGACACACACAGACCACTTGGTTGAACTATTAGCTTTTAACAATGCACAAGCCGTTTTAGCTATAAATCAATAATTTGGGCAATTTGTCTTTTAAACTTCAATGAATGCTTTGTAATTGAACTGCGTTAAAACGGAATTAATTTGGAAGCTGCACTTTTAGAGTTAGAATTGCATCTGTTCTAGGATTAAGTATAATGCCTGTTTGATTTTAAGGCCTAAGTATACCTACAGGTATACTCAAGCACTAATCTGTTAATTAGCATACTTCTAGGTAGTGTCCACTAGACAATTTTAATTTACTCTAAACCTTCACTCAGATCTTAACCTCAGTTTACAGCAAACGACAAAATTACAGAACGATAATAACAGTTCATTATTATTTTTGTCATGTCTTATTTAAATGGACCCACAAATGGGTACCTACGTGTATTTGAGCTTGGAGAAACAGTTTAAACGCTCAGCAAAAATGCAACTATGAACTCAGGGGGCAGCACGGGCTTATCTTAAGACATATCTAAGGAACAGTTACTTTTGGAAAGCTTACGCACTCGTTTCAGCAAATTAATAAATAGTTAAAGTAAAATTTGACTCAAATAAATTCTTCAATAGATGAATGCTTTTGAACACTACGGAAACAAATTCAAATTCATTTATTGCATAAAAAGTGGTACAAAAAGGTGACACAATATAATTCGTTCGCACAATTTACCATACGATGGCATGCAAAATTAAGCAACATAAATTGGTTCAACAAAAATAAAAAAAACAAAAAGAAATTAATATAAAATCACGAATTTTAAATTAAATGTCGGAATGCAGGAGTCAATGTCAGGGGTAACACAAAATTAAACAAGATGATTAATTGTTTTTTTTTTGATCTGCCTCTAAACTACGAAGGACACAGTGTGTACGTACAGTACCTAATTGATAATTATGACATACATATTATGTATATTGTTTACACCTAAAAAGTTCACGACTAAAACAATTTCTACCTCCTCTCACAATTTCAATTACGATAAACTACAGCAACTAATAATGCCTGCCGGCATTATATATTTTCCACACGCAGAATTCATTAACATTAAAAACAAAACTTAAAGAGTAAATTAATCCGCGAAGGGGCATTAAAGATGAGCAATAACATTTTTAGTGGCAGCATCGCGAATGACTCGGCAAAAACGTGGTTGATGCGCGGGAGTGCAATTTGACGTGGAGCGCAGGGCCGTAACCAGGCTTTTATGCGCCCAGCGCGAACTTTTTAACTGCGCCCCTGAAAGTTCAGTCTAACCTCTAATCGATTCATCTATAATCTATATTTTTTTTAAAAGAGATCATAAATCGATCATTAATTATGATTAGGATACCAAAAATCAACATTTATAAATACCGGATGATTGTCAAAAGACTTACAAAAACGATTTGACATACTCAGTAAGTAAAGTAGAACTATGTACTTACTAAGTGGAAATTTCATTTTTTCAATTGACTTTAATTTGAAGTTTTTTATACAAAAAATACTGGCTGTTCCACTGATTTGTATGGTGAAATTGAGATGAAAGTTGATGAAATAACGTTCATTTTCACTTAGTTAGTTTCTACATAACCAACTGATTGTGTCATATTGTTTTTGTAGTTCTTTTGATAACGACCCGGTATCTTACCCATAACTGGTAAATTTTTCTCTTCCCAAAGATTCACTCACTACGTGTACGTGTTTTACTATACGCACGATTATTTTTCAGACATTTTACTAAAACAAAAATGGATCTATGGATTTGGTCTGAAATAAAGATATATTAAATACTATTGTAATTGTTCGGGCAAACAGGGTCATTTCTGTGTCCATGTCATGACGGTTTGTTCCCTGCCCTAGTTACGGCACTGGAGGAGCGTCCGTAAAGTCGTACGCCAGACTCGCCGGCGCACGCAGTTCGCAGGCGCAGACGCATGGGCACCGAGCTTTTTTATCGGTGATTTACAAGCATATTTCATACATTAGGTAACACCATGAAAATCAGGCATTTTTTTATTCCTGACTTATAATAACATCGTTATGCGAATCAATTTGAAAGGAGCAAAGTTATCAAAAAGTATTTTGTTATAAGAAACTTGATAATCTCTTTGGAAGCATTACCTTTCTGTACAAAAATCAGCAACACCAGAAACTGACAAAGGAGTTACGTGCTAGGGATGTCGAGCGGATTTTTTCCAGGAACAGTCAGCTTCAAACACATGAAGACTTTTCGAAAATCGTTTAGTGCATTTTAAAAAAAAAAGATTTTCACAGTTTTAAATAATTTAACAGGTTCCCTGTTTAGGAAATAAAACCGTCTGTCCTTCATTGCAATCACAAAGGTTTGATAATTACTTTCTACGACCTAATCACTTTTATTTAGTCTATTATGTAAAATAAATAAAAACAATATCATAAAAAGTTAATTCTTTCAGATTAAGTGAAGTCTATTGTATAGTCTATGTGGTTTTTCCTCGATTCATTGTAAATAAAAATGGGGGGGGATTTTAAAATCTGCTATCTGGAAACACTATTTGCAGTAGAATCACCTAGCTAAAAATCTCACGTATGATACAGATCGCGTCATTTGATTGGTTGATGGATAGATTATCAACTAATCACGTGAAAGGACGTTTATACGACCCAATAGGTTTCAATTGTGAGATGTCAATTTGATTACCGTCAAGAGTCCAATAAAACCTTAATGTACTTTTTGACTATCTGGGGGTCATTCATTTGACCCCAGATTGCAAACGTATTTAATTGAAAATATCCTAGATCCTATGCCTATAAAAATGTTAACTATTTAAATAAGGTAGATATAAAATACAAATACCTCGAAATGGTTTTCGATTTAGGACATGTTTGTTTTTTCCCATACCCAATTCGGGCCGTTTCATGTTCGTCGGGCAATTTTTCCATACCCAATGAGGTCAGTGACACTAAATTGAAAGAAAAGTTAGATTAGCGACAGAGACAGTAGAGAAGCATAGAATAAACATAAGCTATAGTCGACAAAATACTGGGCCTGTAGCCCGAACAAGTTCGCCGTTTTCCTTTTCGCAATTGTTTCAAGGTAACCTAACGTGATATATCGACTTCAAAAATGGCTCTCACTACGTCGAGTTCGATTCAAAGAGTTTTGGTAATAAAACATCCCTCCCAGACCGACCGGCGCAGGCGCACGCGACCAGACGCGCGGGCACCGAGCGTGGCTGATCACAAGGTGCGTATGCTGCGTAGCAAGAGCCTTTGATTGAATCTACTGTTGTCTGGCTGTAGACGCCGACTGAAAAGCTTTTATGCAATATTTCAAGTGAAAAACTGATTTTCATTTTATTGAAATTCATAATTATCACACCCTTTCCTTTGACCTTCTCATTTATTTATTTCTACACGTATTCCTTGTTATTTTATTTTGTACTTAGTGTGATGACCTCCAAAAAAACTAATGAATTTCAGTGTTGAGTTATCTCGTATTTTAATTAATATTATAGTTTAAGAAAGCAGAGAACTCCGCAATCTAAAATCCGAAAAGAAGAGAAATTGTACCGCAAAAAGCCGGGCCGATGCCTAGTGTGCTAAACGATATAAAAAAAAAACAAAGTTCATATTGACCTTTCACATACATAGGCTCATAATAAGCTGGTTCCTCATGCTTATCTTATTACAACTTTTTGTTAACTAATAGGTATAACTATCTTAAAAAATATAATAACAATTGCTGGTAGTCCATAAACAACCAACTTCAAGCTGACAGGGTTGTATTAACTGTTGTCTTTTGACTTCCAGACGAATATTGAGACAGTTGAGAAAAATTTGTTCTTAGATTGTGACATCCAGTTAAGTTAGCAAGGGAGTCCAATTACTTCAGCTTATTTTACCAGCAGAAAATCATTTCTTTCGTATATTTTTCAATTAACATCAGACAGACGAAGGACATCTATAATTTGCACGAATAGAAGCTAAAAACAATAGGTCCAAATAATAGCATCGCTTACTAATACCCTCACGAAACGCTCCGCTTTCATCTCGCCAACTCTTGCGCCTCTTTTTGGCCCCAAATCCATCAATTCTTGTGATGGATGGACCATTGGACCCTACTGGCAATCGAAATTCAAATTCGCTAAATCTTCCCACACGGCATCGAAAACAGGTCTGGTCGTTAACAGCGTACCGTCCGCCGCGATGCGATAGGTTTTATCTGTAGAAAATCACCTTTGTGTGGTCGTCATAATGGCGTTGGGTATGAGGTATGGTGGCTGCGTGTACGCACGACGCGGCGAGCGTTATGTTCGGGTTTTTTTCTGTTTGCTCTGGAGATATTCGCCCTAAGGCATTGGGGGGTTGTGTGGTTGGTGCGGAGGGCTCAGGTCTGGGGCGGGGAGGGGGGGAGAGAGTCCGAGCAGACGCACGGGCAGCAGAGGCGTGATTACAGGGCTGCGCGCGCCTAATCACTCGCGCTACACGGCCAGCAGGTACGGACGGCAGAAATGTTCTCTCGATTAAGAACTCTCTCAGGACCTAAAATTATTATCGTAACGAAATCGATACTACTAATATAAAGTTTTGAGCTATTTTATTGACACCGTGTATAAGCTATAAGGTTACAATCATGTGAATTAAAAACCAAAATAGATTTAACTAGTCCAAATAGCCATTAATCCTAAAACCACAACATTGTAAACTGAATTATTTTTATTTTAAAGTATTATTTTTTATGGCGTCTGCAAATAAATTCTAATCAACCGCAATTAATTGAAGCCTTAATTATTTTGACATTTCAGTTACAGTTTTTTTTATTGTGTCATGTAATAGATTAATCGGCGATTAATATGAAAATATATTCAGTAGGTACTTTGAAACTGCCTAAAGCTAATAATGTGTACGAGTATGTCACTCATTCGTAAATGTTGAATTCATGAAAGAGACAAAACAGAAAGTACATTAGTTGATTGAGTTTTACGTTTAACTAAAATCCGGAAAGTATCACCATCATTCACAAGCTTCTGCGGTCGGTACTTTCTTGCCTCCGTACCATCAACGCCGGCGCATTGTTAATAACAAACAAGACAAAGTCCCGCCGCTAACTGCGCCCGCGCCGAGACGCGCCGACTCCGATACCCGAGGGACGAGTGGTTACATCTCTCACGGGCTATTGGATCTGAGAGGTAATGTCTAGAAGCATAGTAATTGGTGATTAACAGAAGGCTGACAGATCGTGTCACAGTGGAGGGCATGGCTCTGCACATGGGTACAGTACAGTATGAATAGAGAATACCCGAAGGACGAGTAGTTACTCCTATCACGGGGAATTGGATCTGAGAGGTGATATAGCTATATCACCTAGGCTAGCATAGTAATTATTGAGTAATGGAAGACTACTTCGATGCAAATTTAAGAAGTTTCGTGAACTTTGGCTGTCAAAAAACACAAAAACGAGAGCGGTGTTAAAAGCGCAGTTTTAAAGAAAGAAACATTTATTAATTTTCGTTTTCGTGAATTTTGATGCTTAGAATGCAAAAAATTGTGATGATATTTTTTTATATCAAGGGAGAGAGAGAGGAGGGGGGTTGACTCATCCAGGATTTTAGCTTGGGAGTGGGGTTTTTGTTAAAAATAAGTATAAAAATTGTATTTCAGGTAAGGCAGAGTACTTACTAATGTGTGGACTCCAATGATTTTGGGGATTTTGAGTCCCTTGACTTGGTCAGATAGGTACTTCAGAATATACCTTAAAGAGAAAACGAAAACGACCTCGCAGGCCTTTTTCTCGTGCTTTTATTATTAACTTACTAGCTAATGATCTATAATGTAACATTTACTAAAAATTACCTACTTTGTTGCAAATAGTACACAGTCTAATTTGCCAACTATTTACTTTTTTCCTCCAGAGGTGCTAAAGACTTGTTCCTGGGTCCAGTTCTGTACAAAGTGTCGCGACACACCTCCACTAAATGCTCGAAGTGACAGGTTTCTCAAGAATATCTTCATAGCAAATGATTTATTTACTGTCTACTATGCTTATTGGTGCGACATAAAACAGGAAGCGATTATAACCTTCGGAGTTAATACAGAGGGTTGCCTAGAAGAAATGGCTTCCTAGCAATGAGGCCACCTAAATTGCTGTTGTAATTGTTACCATAAAATATATTTATCTTATTTTATATAACAAAAATATAAGTAAAACACAGTCTAACGTTATTTGTAACATGTGTTTATATTATTAAGGATAGGCAATCATATAATAAATAGTTTTCCTAATAGGTCATTTTTAAAGCATGTAAAGTGAATGAAAGTAGTTCAAGCCAATTTTGTAAGGATTTGTTCGTTAAGGAGGGCTGAAGTTTTAAGGGGAGGTGGTTCACAAAACACGTTTTTAGTTTTTAATTTTTGAAGTAGTAAACAGTTAAATTGAAATCTAATAAAACTTACAGATATTGTTCAGGGGATAATACTGGGAATCCATCCGGTGTAAACATGATTTGATAAAGTTGGCTCCATAGAATAAATTCACAAAGTTACCTAATACTAATAAATCTTTTCGTGACATTTTGTCTTCTGTTTTTGATTTTATTCCTAAATTAATTGATTTGATAATATGGGTCCTTTACCAAAACAAAGTTTGAAGATAACTGTAGGGATTTCATTCGATGGTTTTTTATCACATGTATTAATTTTTTAATCGACTATTTTAGTAATTTTCGGTCCACGTGATGGCGCTCACCAGTTTTCTTCGGGGAATGTTTTGCAGAACCACCTCGCCTTAACATAATGTAGCAGCGACATCATATCAACCTTCTGTGAATTGAATCATGAGTAATCAATCATAGCATTACGAGTACACTACTTAAAAACAACAAATAATGTATTCCAAACCGCTTAGTTTAATAGCTGCACTTGGTCATCTCTACATCCTATGATTCACAAGCAATTAAAATACTAAAATTTATGAGTCTACATCAACCAAAAGACACTTGAATAATTAAAAATTACATACTCTAACCTTTAAATATCATCCGTTGATAAAAATATAATAGAAACATTCCTAATTTCCTGGTCGTAAATATTAATTTAATTCATTGTAAAATCAGTCGATTGATTGTGATATTGAAAGTAATATTGAAAGTGAATGTGTATTTCATAACTAGTGCACCTACACGAGCAAAAACATTATTCAATTTATATGGGTAGAGATTCCTTTCTACTCATGTAATTAAATAAGCTTTAATCAAATACCTCAATCTCACTTACTTTTGTTGTGGATCCATACATTTGCTAAATTTTCCAAGTTAATTTAAGCGTATTACTTAACAAGTGTTACTCAGCCCTAAGTTGTAGAGTAAAACGTTAAATTATTAAAAGTAGTAGGTAACACCTATCAATCGCGTAATAAATTCTTGCATATCGGTGAGTTACAAGAAGGTTCAATGTCCTATAATAATTATGTACCACAGCTGCATACGTCTCAGTTATAAGATCATGTAAGTCCACTGACGTCACTCAAATTGTTAAAAATATGCAATCCGCGACAGTGTGACATCAGTTTTATGTATGCGATGGACTGACCTATAATTGTTCAATTGCAATGATTGTAAATGAGGTTTAGCTCCATGATATACTGATCGTGTAACTGTCGGATAAACGCATAACAACAATCTTTAAACAGCAAAATGCGTGCAATTAAGCCGAGACAAGGCATTAGTATGCGGTCTTGCGGTCTCGGCGACAAGCAGTCGCAACGCTTGTCAAATGTCAGCTCCAAAGCCACAATATTGAGGCAATTTTAATTCAATCGCGTTCTCAACTCCTACTCATTACGGCTTCATTTTGTTGGAACAACAATGGCGCGTCACCGCCGGCTGACGGGTGCATTGTGCGCGATTCAATCTCGCGTCATTTGTAATGATGCAAAATCAGTTCCAGTGCACGACAAAGAAGCTAATGTTGTTCGTACCTTCATTTTTTAGCCGCGAAATTGAATGGATGTTCATGGCACGTAATTCTTTAAGAATCATTCACGGCCTGACTTATTTTTACATCGGACCCTTTCAGCCAATGCTGTTCTTATAACTGTAATAAATAATGAGTATTCACAAAATACGTTATTAAGGACTGCATTTTTTATATTATTAAATCTTTTAATATCAATATAGAAAGTTGAAAACATGTTTAGTTAAAAGTAGGGAGAAAAGTTGAGGAAAGTAGAATGAAATGTGGTGTCAGATGAAACTTCACCTTTGCTAGGAAACATTATGTGGTTTCTTTAGTGGTTTTGCTTTCTGGAAAATGTGTTAGTTTAATTATAATTTTATGTCATTAAAACCAATTGCTCCGGTATGACGACTTACCCTACTCTGCTGCGAACTTGCAGGTTCAAAAATATTTTTCACTAATTTAGTGTTTTGTTTTAACTACACTGGCCTCACAGTATCTCTAGATATCGTAGCTTTGTATATGTTACCGGCAATGTGTATAATCCAGAATTGTATACAATGCCTAAAACGTTCAAGCAATTTATGAAGTATTATTCATTTTATGCTTTGCCTAGGCATTGTACACAATGCCGGATGCGCAACCGGCACTTTGTGTAAAAGGGTTCACTAAAAAGAAAGTTCACTGTCAGAATTGTCTTTTGGCATAAATTTTAGGTAGGAAAGATAAATCGATTCGTATATTTTCATTTATCGGAATATATTTAGTTAAAATATCATGTAAACAATACCTAGGCATTTTATACTTTTCCTAGGCAAAGTATGCAATAGATAATCAAACTCGTAATATTTCATATATTGCCTAAACGTACCCGGCATTGTATACATTGCCGGGTTGTATAAATTAAAATGGAGAGATTGCAAATCATGTTATATGCACTTTCTCCACAATAATTATTAACTATACAACAAATAGATGCAAGAATGTAATTGAGCCAACATTAAATATTGATATCAGTACGTCGTGTATTATAGCATACTTCTACAACGAACTATTGTTATAGAGGTACTAATGTATTTTCATGTGTGTAATATGAGTACTACAAAATTGGTTAACTAATTTATTGCGCCAAATTTTTGCCGCGATTCACTTTAAAATACAATTAATTTCTAAATACAAAATTTTCCATTGCCTACCTGAGTAACGCCCTACGATTAGGCAGTACATGCCCAAACGTGGGCACATAATTAAATCTGAGAATGCTATCAAAGCCGCCTGGTGACTAGAAAGCATTGAGAGAGAAAAGCCTCTATCAACTTGACTGTGCCTCGTAGATGCCCTAGGAGGCCTCTCACAAAAACTTTTACTTTAAATCCACACAGAACGAATCTTGGTCTTCATTATCCCTTGGCTAGAATTTGTAACACTTACAATAATTTTAATCTAAAGTCACCTGACCTGGATGTTTTCTGCGTTTCTGGTAAAGTCTTTAAAAGTAATTTGTTGAAGGTGCTCGAGTCTTTAAGCTAATATTTAAATAAAATTGTAAAAGCATTTTTTCATTATTTATGTTTAACTGTAAATTTTAGTAGGTATACCTGTCACTTTATTTTCAAAAATGTTGTGCATGCTTGTAAAGGCTTACATGTATGTCCTAGATATTAAGTGGATCTATATAAATGCTGTACATGTTTAGCTGTAAGCAAACCTAAATAAATAAATAAATAAATAAAAGCCTATGCTGTGATCAGGGTCCTAACAGCAAACTCGAAGCAGTATTTTTTTTTATGTTGCCCGTTAAAATGACGTCACTCCACCAGAAGGAAAACGGTCGTGAGGTTCAGATATGACGCTGACAAGCACAGTGATGCAAAGGAATCACTGAGCTGACCATCCTCACCTTGAAGGCCTGCAAATAGAAATATCAAATAAGATTAAGTTTCACTCATGCGGATTATCAAGCCTTCAAAGTATGAAGGCTTTAATAATACTTGTGTATACAACGGTACAAGTGATTAAAAGTCCATTTCGTAGTTTTTTTAACACGTTAAAGTAGGGTTGAACAAACAAGATCTGGGTGAACCTGGGTACGGTAAATTACACACGTGGCTGGCTAAATCGTGGTGTTTGATGACAGATGACGCTAATCTGTCAGGGACTTCCTCGGCGTTTATTATCGACTTACGCCCGGCGCCGGGTAAGTGTTTGATGTGTAAATAAAGACAGGGTTCGACGCTAGCGCCGCCGATCCGTCAGTGATGTGTCATCTTATTTATTTTTCAGGTAATAATGGGAAGAAATTGGATTTTTTTACCCATTACATCAGGGTCAAACTTCAACCTGATAAAATTAGTATTCTTTTATAATTTGTAAACCACTTGAATACTCTTGGCTTTATTCGTTGAATATATCATTACTTACAAAATATAACGAACATGGATCTATAAGTTTTTGTAGTTTTGTACAATCGAAACTTCACAAACCCCAGAAATTTCAAAAGATAGATAGCCAAAGCAACATTATGTATCAGTCATTTAATGGTGAAGGAATTCTTAAATTGCTCATTCTCGTAGAATAGGAATTCACGAACTATCATAACTATATCCCAAATATCAGAGTCATATGAGTGTTGCCTGCTTAAAAAGAACACTTATGTTAAGCCTCCACTATAAATATAAATAGAAGATACAAAAAATACTTGGTGATTTTTTTTGTATCTTATATTTATAACCAAACCCTACCAAAGTGGTAGGCAAGGTTTCGTTGCTGGGGATTGCTTGTAGTTTTAGTAGTGTTATATTTACAAAATATTCGAAGAAAGCATTCTGACCAGATTTGAATCCGAGACAACACACGTTCCAATCCGAAGTGCTTAACCACTAGGCCGTGACCTAGACCCTTCCATTTAATAATGCAATTTTTACCATTACATATTATGAAACTGTCCGTTTTTACCGACTACCTTATATCACATACTGTAGACACAATACCACTATTCAAATGAGTGTAGTTACCTCCTTTACACACGTAGTTTAATACCAGAAACTACTACAGTTGTAAACGGACGTAAAAATAAAAACGTACGCAATAAACCGCTGTATATCATTGCGGTAGTTATGGCCAGCAATAAAATTTCAAATATAAAAACAAAAATAGATTTATTAAAGAAATAGGTAATCTAAAAAACTTACTCAATGGCAGGCGATAAATCTAATGGCTATATTTAATTTTATGCAAATGCCTCATTCGAGTAATTGATATCCAGACACTTTATTACCTCGCGTGCAAACATTTAATAAATCGTTTATGAGTAAACTCAAAATCACTTACAATTTGTCTAATGGACACCGATTGAGCGTACTTCCTTACGCTTGTGCAACATTAACTGAACCTTAGTCACGAGACGGCTACAAACAAACTCTTCGCTTATCCAAATAAGCCACAATGAGGCTTATTAGAGGATAGGAATGCAACAATAACAAACAGGATAGGTTACAATGGCCGTACGTGTCAAGTCCCGCGCACTCGGCATTACAAACACGGGACAAAAAATGGCCGCAACCTAAACGCGGCACAAAAAGTGGCCGAACAAAACGGTATCGGCGGCGAGATGAAACGAGGAGACCACTCATTTCACACCATCACCGCGGTGAGGCTCACACGTGACCTAATGGCGGTTAGGGTTGTCTCGAAGGGAAGAGATTTGGACATGTATGATAAGATAACGTGCCCACTCTGTATTTGATTGTCTCAACAACCTTGTTGATAGGGTATATTGATTTTGCCAATGACAATTAATTATGTTAGAAGCCGTCTCGACAATGCGTAAACTAAGTACATTTTGGCCTGTTACACAGTGAGAAACAGTTGGCCCAAATTTTACTTCTGTTGATGTAATTGAGAACTTCCAGATGTGTAGACGTCATTTGACTTTTGTGAATGGGCAGATAATGACTATGTAATGAATGGTTTTCTAGAATAGAAAATAGTTGATATGCTTATTTTGTAAAATACCTTCTATTATGTAAAAACAGTCTACTCGAGACTAAGGATCTAAAAGCCTATCTTGAGGACTGTCTCATGCCTGCCAACCGATCGCTCGTTAGAAGGTTGAAAATAATTGTGTACAACCAAGATTGCTAAATACGCAACCCTAATGAAAACCGGCGTAGTATATCACGTAAACACCTTCCATGTCCGATACAATCTCGACTCTATAAGAATAATGTAAAATCATAAAGTCGTAAATGCGGCAATCCTAATACATTTAGCTAAACACGCGGCATAATGGGTTGGTCAGGTTATAGAGGCGAATTTGCGCAAAAAAAGAGTTATTAGCAAACAATTGAAACTAATGGATTTAAGACACGATGGGTAGGACTTTTCTTGTAACTTTTTTAATTAAATATATTTCCGAGATGCTTTTCCAAAAAAAAAATGTGCTGCAATTAATCTATAAGATACGTAAAAACAGTACTCGATGTCTATCTAATGTCTAACTGAAACAATCAGCTATTTTCTGGAGATCAATTTATCATCCCTTTAATTCTTGCCATCACAAATATTACGATTTTGAGCAATGTGAACAAAATAAAACATATTTAACTCTGCACTGATCGAAGAAATAAGGCTCTATTTAGTGACCAAGATATATTTTTGAAGTATTTTTATTTATGTTGAACAACAAAGATGTGGTTATTGCTAATTTGTCCAACAATACTAAATGTCAAACACCGTCTGCAGATAAATAAATTAAAAAACTTTTTGAAAACCTGTTCCTCAACCTTTTTGTTCGAATTAAGATATTGGACTGTTCTAAATAACAAGACAAGTTTATAATTTGATAAACTTTGACAAGTTTATTCACTGACGTAAGCTTCGATTATTAACACTTAGAAAGATAGTTCCATTCCATGACCTAGGCTGTTAAAAATGTACCTTTTATAATTTTTACATGTCAAATTAAGGTAAAATGCTGATCTTAGGTCAAAGTCAAAGTCAAAATATTTATTTACGTGAATGCATGCACTGCATGCAGACGTGTAAATCTTTATTAAACTAGCTGGTTTTTACATAATTTTGAACAAAACTCTGTATATTCCATAACACTATAAAAACATTTTTCTAATAGCCATATCGTTATTTTTTCCTTAAATACATTATATTATGCAAATAAATTATTTTAATCTATTATTCTGGGTTCAATTCCCAGGTCAGGCAAAGTGTGTTTTTCGGAACATATGTAGCCCGGGTTTGTGATCACCAACCCGCATTTGGGAAGCGTGGTGAATAAGCCGATACCCATCCATTGTAGCGATAACTTGATTTCAATGATGGAGGCCTTTGCCCAGCAGTGGGACAGTATATAGGCTAATTACTTAACTTTACTTTTTTATCTATTCTTCTATTCATCCCTATATAAAAAGGCGCGCCTAGGGAGTAGGTATATGAATATAATGAGAGCTTTTCTGATATGTCCGTGTCATTTACTGCACAATTACAAACACGATACATTTTTTCGGATCTTACCACAAGATCTTGACATTAAGCACTGATGCAAATCCATAATTAGACGCAACGGCGAAATATTTGTGGCCTCACGGATGGCCTGACTATGTTTCTATGTATGATTATTTTAAGTCAGTAAGTAAGTAATTAATCAATCAGTGATGTTTTTATGAATCTTTTTATAAATTCAGCGTAAATCTAAATCACAACACAATCATTGGGTACTTAATAGGGTACCAAATGAAATCTTTAACGAACGAACGTAATCAGAGTAATTAACGTCACAGAGCGGCGATTAATCAGGCTGTGTCTGTAATGAGACAGTGAAGTATCAACAAGGCGTCTCGGCTTTGTAACCCCAATCACTTTGCTACGCATTATCTATTTAAGAATAACATACCATCACGACTTTATCCCAAACGGGGTAGTCAGAGGCAAGTGACTGTGTCGTCATGGCGAACGAAACACTCAGAAGCCCACTTATCGCCAATGGTATTAGAACCCAACGGGGTAGGTGGTGAGCCTTCCGCCGCTATCCGGGTTGACTTGGTTTTTTATCGATGTTTACCATCACCGGAGAGTAAATCGGATATTTAACAAGGAACACAACGATTTTGGTTCTGGCCAGATTTGAACTCGGGACCACACGATCCACTATCTGATTTCGAGTGCTGAACCATTAGGCCACGACCACCACCACTATTTAAGTATATATTTAGAAATATGTATCATATGGATGTATTATGGCTGTTGATTATGATGATGACAATCAATATGTATCTATAAGTGTGTTTATCAGGATAAACGTAGAGGTGCACTAGACTTCACTTTTTGATTCAAAACCCTAAGAAACAAGATCGACTGCCCACAACTTCATACAAAATTTAAATTTAAAGTTGATTTTCAGTTTCCGCGTGTAAAATGTGTAATGTACTTCGTCCGCCACATCGAAGGACGCAATTTGGCGCTAACTCATCAGTTCCACGTCTTTGCAAATTGTGTAATAAATTCAGTGAACTCCTGAATGTTCACTTTGACTCCATCCATCGTTGCAAACAAACCATTCTGACCCATTTGTAACTCATAATTTGGTGCCGTTTGCTGTTGTTTTTTTTTTGCACTCCTGTATTGTACTGTTTTTTATTAATGTTTTTGTTTTTTACCTTACTGTATTAGCGTTAGCTATTACAAGTGAGTATATGCGTGTAATATTAGATTTTATTTAGATAATAGGACACGTGTGTAATTTATGGATTAGGCAGTGTTTATCTGTAAATTTGTCGTGTAAGTATCACACTCATGTAATGCTAGATAAAGAATCATTGTTACAACGGTTAATAAACCTAATAAAGAAAATACTCGTAAAAACAAAATAAAATAAACCAGCCTCTGACACCCATGTATGAGCTCTGCTTAGTTTGGAATCAGATGATCTTGTTCTTGGTGTTATTTGTCCCAGATATTGATATTTATTTTTAATTATTTATACTACGCGAAAGAATCATGTAAAAAAAACTTTCAGTATGAATTTAAAAAATGCATTAATGTTGACTTACATTTCAAATTTCTTCATTTGAGTGGACCGGCAAATGACCAATAAAATACTATGAACTAGCAAATATCAGTGACTATTATAAAAAAAAATTGTTTCATTAATTTACATAATCAAAGGCTTAAATTATAATAGCGTTCAAGTGCGAATGAGAGTGAAAATGCAAGTTCGAATGAAGATCATTGAAATAAATCTGCAAACCAACGAAACCTGTTAAAATGTTGAAATAGCTCAAGTTGGAAAAAAAATATTCAAATTATTTTGGAAAACTTGCAGAAATATTAAATCATTAAATTAGATATGAGAAAATTGTCTTTTTCTAATTGAGCACTTAACATGACATCCAATATACTCGTAATACTCGTAATACCTACCTAAGACTGAATAAAACGTTCAGAAGTCCATACCTTAAAGTTATTTTATTAATTTACTTAAATTGGTATCAGAATAATTTTGCAGTAATTATTCATACTGCAAAATTATTCTGGAACCAATTTTATTGAAAATCAAAATTTACGAGTTTCTTAATTTATGGCAAAGACACGCATGATCTCATTAGACATGATTTCATTAAATTAAACTAAGCTTTTAAGTATCAAGGGTGACCTAGCTAAATTTATATACGAATCCTTTTTTTTAATTTACTCCCATAATAGATACTGATACCCAAAAATATAACAACACAAGTTGTATAGCCTCATAATAATAGGTTGGGGAAAAAGTTTCTTCGCATTTTTTATATAGTTTATTTACATTTAACTAAAGTATGTAGGTGCAATTTGGTTCGATTACTTTTTGCCATCTTGTAGGTAGGGACATGATCCCATTGCTATAGTAATTTTGAGGCTTCTGATCAAAATACCGCGACAAGTGGTTTTGGCAGTCCTCTCGTGATGTTAACCTGATACTGCCTAAAGAATTCTGAAGAGACCGAAACTGTTTTGTGGTCAATTCCCAGTTCTTCAACTACGTCGTAACTACTGATGTGCCGATCTTGCTCCACTTTTTCAAAAAAGGCATCCGTTTTATCCGTAAGGGTGACCAGAGCGACGTGCATCTTTGACATCAAAATTTCCGGATTGAAAACGCTTAAACCAAATTTCTGCTACTCTCACAGACACTGCACTAGGTCCATAAACATCGAAAATTAATCTGCAAGACCTGTACGTCTACCACGAGTTACCGCTTTAAATTTATAATATCGTCCGCGTATTTTTTTTTATTGGGATTTGACATTGTCGTTTTATGTAATGTGTCATCCCAATACATTTGTTTTACGCGAACGATGTTTGATTGCCAACGCAATTAAAGGATATAACACTCGCGAGGGAATCAAAACCTACAGGGTACTTCCCGTGAACTTAGAATCATGAAATTTGGTACGAAGCAACGTCTTGCAGAACAGATGAAAAATTGCGAAAACCATAAAATGTTTTTAATAAATATACCTACAGGTTTGTATGGAACCCTCGGTGCGAGAGTCCGTTTCGCACTTGGCCGGTTTTTGTATGGGCTTCCGGTAAAGCGATCAAAAAGCTGTAAACAAAAATGTCATGTTTTCTGAAGTTATCTATAGGAGTTTACGGGGCAGAAACCCATGGTCATGGTAGACAAACTGCCAGGCAATTCTGTAACAATTCGAATGTAAACTCACATAGTTTACCGAACTCACTCTAACTTACAATACAAACAATTTCTATAAACAGAATGGTAAAAACGCATTTAGCTTGGTTTATTTCATCAACACGTTTGTCAGTAAGGCGCTACATCGTTCTTCAGTTTTTCAGGATTTAATAGTGGAATCTCACAGCGGTTTCACTGGGCGATGTTCGAAGTGAGTTTTTCAGCATACCTCTACTGGACGTCTTTTTCCTGGTATAGCAACCTAGCAACGTAACCAATTATCATCCCGGCAACGTTCACCTTCCCCCCGCTTGAGACACAAGGAATCACTAAAGGTTGTGTAAATCAGGTTTAGGTCACAGCGCGAGGGGCGGATCCCGACTCCACAGATACAATCGCCGGAACTACGCGACGGGTCGCCGTCTTTCTCATTCACCGACACCGCCGACTACGGAGCCAGGAGGTCTACCATGATGCACATCATTTACGAAGTTTCGTTACAAACTTGAAAGACTGTAAAATCTAAAAACGAGTGTGATTTCGCTACGATTTAAGTGTTTTGTAGAATTAAATAAGATGCTTAGAACCAATGATATTTTATAGACTGGATTATGCACGTCATACAAATTAAAAAGCTCATACAGTCACATCCTGAATTCTGTATCTTTCTGATTTATAGCTATGAGTACAGTGCAATATGTCTACCATGAGTTACCGACACGTAAACGGCGATCGTTAAGTTCAAAAATTGTATGTCATTTTTGGTTCCATTTTTAAATCATTAGGGGACGTAAAACGTCAACTCGGGTTACGCAGACGCTAGCGGCTGTCATTGGCGCAAACTCATAGTGGACATACACTCGTAGATCTTAAAATACCAGACAATTCAGATTAAACTTGAACTGTTTTATTTTTAACGCCATTAAACGATTCACGATACTTTTTCTCCTTCGGACGAACGAAAGTAGGCCTCCGGGGCGATGCCGACGCCTTGATCGGCATGACGACATTGTCTCTCCCATCGAGGGGAGGGGCAATTGATTTAGAATAGAAAGATTCCTGATGCGTAAGCGATTGTGTCGTCCGATTGTTTGTCGCCCGTAAACTGTGACGTTCGGGAAGGCACGATCATGCATTGATTGATTTTTTCAAAATCTGAACCAAAGGCAGACAACAGTTTTTGACTTAAATTCTGGATTCTGATTATAGACGAGACAGTTGGCGTAGTGCGCTGTAGCACGGTTTTTCGCCTTGATTTCCGTAGTATACCGGGTTCGATTCCCGGTCGAGTGAATTCACGAAACAATCTTTTCTAAATTGTGTTGGGTCTGGGTGTGCTGGGAGACGCCCCCCCGCTTCGTTCCATGTCTGGTACCTCCTAACAGGGATTTTTATCCCTACTTCGAAACCATGAGAAGAGTGGTGTTGTCTGGCGCATACGAGTATCATTCAAAGGTACACTACGATACAAACAACCAATTTTATTTTCTGAATTCAGTCCCAAAATGATAACAGACTCAAGTTTTTACAACCTGAGAGCGTATGTCTGTGGATTAAGCAGACTAGCTCAGAGGTCATGTGAAGTAGTTAACGTTAAAATTTGCGGCTAACTCTACAGTAATGTAAGACACCGTTTGAACCCCTGCAACCCGGTTACCGGCCGTAGGCTTTTGCGTGTTCCGTCTCCGGCTAGCTTTTACGTAGATATTCATCTCATCGAGGTATCAGTCCTGAGGCCTTATTACAATCTCTTATATCCAGTCAAGTTAATTGCCTAAACTTAGGTTAGTGAGCAATTTCTTGCCTAGAAGATGTGCTCAGTGCTGGTGCCAGGGAACTGCTGACAGGCTTGAAAAGAAAGACCATAATAATATAACCAAATTGCTCGCTACGCTCAGTTTAGGAAATGAACTTATTAGGGATTGTAATAAGGCCCATAAAGAGATGCATGCACGCATGAGGCATTTTATTTACAACACTAGCTTTCCGCCCGCGGCTTCGCCCGTGTGGACTTATTTTTGGGTTACGGATTAAGTGAAAAATCACACGTTTCGTTGCGTCTCCCCCCGAGCGCCGAGAGCCGCGTGCTGTGCGCAAAAATGCACGATATGTCAGAATCTATTAATATGAACATATAAATAAATAAGCGCCAGAACTCTTGTCATGGTTAATCTAATTGATGTGTTGTAAAGGACAAAATGTATTGTAATATTCTCTTGATGATGAAATAACTTTTAATCATAAGGATTGATATACTTATATAGTCATAATTCTCAAAATCTACTTTTTAATATACACTTTTTATTATTACATAACATACCTTTTAGCTACTTATTTATAAAAGGTAGGATTGTGTCGCGGATTTTTTATGTATTTCCTAAAACCTATATTTTTGTAGTAAAAGATTTTTGATAGCGTTTTTTTCTCGGATTACTTTATAAGTGTTAATTTATCGGGCTGAAAACGAATTGTTTCAAATCAAGTATATGCCTATAGCAATTAGGGATAATGTAACTTTTTACAGTGAAATAATTTTTAATCGGTTCAGTAGTTGCGGAGATTACCCACCTCAAACATACAAACTTACAAACGCTTACCCCTTTATAATATTCGTGTAGATTACCTACTTACATAAGTTACAACAGGATCAGCAAACTCGTATTATAATTACATGTCTGTTTGAAACATAATTTAAAAAAATACAATAATTGCCGTCTACTAAATTGACCTTCAGTGTCATTTTGTCAATTAATTACATAATTTAGGTATGTTGCATTAAAATATATTTATTATTAACACCGACTCAAAATGAATTGAGTTTAGTCCCCAAATACATACTCGTAACATAACATATAAATTTAATATCATTAGAATTTGAGTTTTCTAATGATACTGGAACATAATTTTTTTATGATGTTTCTTTTGTATTCAGTAGCGTTTGACAGAATATTTATGTTAAGTCCTATTAAAGGTAAACTGAAAACAAATATTTTCCAGGGTAAATGTTTGTTGTGTCCGCCTTCCTTAGCCACAGACAAACTACTGCCAAAGATTATTGTCTATGATTTAGTTTTCCTGAAATACATGTTTAAATAATATTAATATAAAACACTTTAATAATGTTCACAGGATTAATTAAGATGAGTTTAAATACTTGTAGTAATTTATTTTAAATAAACCATATTACAAATACTGAAAGAATGTAGTTGTTAATGGTTTATTATTGATAATAATCAATTGGGTTATTTCTTTAGATATTTACTAGTATTAAATTCTGTAAATAATTTCCTGAGAACTATGTATGTTTTAAAGGGTTTGCAATAATAATATTCAATAATTAAAGCCCGTTTTAAACTAATTGGAATAGGGTATTTCTTACGATAACATTCGTAATGAAATAATCTATCTATTTCTATACATTAATTCTGCCATTCAAATGATTTGGTACTTTAACATGATTTGCACAATGTTATACTGTCTATAAATAGGACTCACAACTAGGATTGATCAGTTTTGTATCTCATCCAGGCAGACCAGCTAAGTTAAGTACTTTGTAAATATTATAAGACTGTGCTAATTTTGATTAGTATAATGTTTAGTGGCTATTTAAGTTATGTATGGCATAATATTAATTAGGCATATGTTTCACTGATAGTGATTAATTGAGTTGAAATGTAATGAACTGCTGAGTTTCTTGCCGGCTCTTCTCAGCAGAATCTAGGTTCCGAACCGGTCGTAGATTCACGTCAGTCCAAATATAAATACTTACTAAAAAATATAATTGAATATTGAAATCTCTTGCTGTTGTTCATATTTCTTTCCACCATAGTTTTAGTATGAGGTAGGCAGGTACACACATTTTGAGCTAGTTCTAATAATCCTTTAGTGCCTTTAGTAATTTGAGAAGCCTAAAAGTAATTATTTTAGGCAGTTAATTGTTATACCTCTACATATCCTGACACGTTCATAAAGTTCAATATAAACAATGTATATTTTGGTAATTGCTACAATTTTGTTATCTATTTGCGTAAGTTAGGTTACGATTTACTGTTTTCGTTTATTTATTTATTCTTTATTGCACAAAGAAAAAGTACAATTGGCGGACTTAATGCCTAATGGCATTCTCTACCAGTCAACCACCGGGCGAAGCAGAAATCGTGTTGGCGGTGTCTCATAAAACCGGAAGTAAAATATACTATTAATACAAAAACATACTTATACCAAAATTATACATATCACACATATATAATCTTAATACATAAATTTAAAGATACATGCACTAAATATCGTACCTAAATCTTAAAATATTGTCTTGAAAGGAGAGAGGTTTTCGTTATTATTACACACAATCGATTTGAACGACTTTTCCTGTTACAATAATCAAGCAAAGTAATTTGTAAACATCAGACCAATTTCTATCATAAACATCACTGATATTAAACAAAACAAATCAACCTAGGATAAATTAGATCACAGAAAACCACGAACTGATAACTATAAACTGTTAAAAAGAACAAAGCAGTGAGGCTTTAACAATCCCCGTCCGATCGAGATTTGAATTTAATATTTCGGCAAGATTATCGCCCTGGTTTTTATATCCTTGAAGATAAGGTTACAATTCCTTCGGTAGATATTACAGAAACCCCTTGAGGCGATATCGCGGTGGACATAATTACCAGGTTCGGTGTCGGGAAAGCTATAAAAACGGCAAATCGAGGGACGAACGGATAGGCACAATGTGTTAGATATTAATTTCAAAATTACAGGCTATGGCGTTTCGTGCAAAGGTGTTCGGGGCAAAAAAGTCAACAGAAGTGCTAAGAGAACCCGATTATTATTTTAGGCTCATGTAATGATCCTTTTCAAACAGCTGCCTTAACAAATATTTATTATTTGTACAAGATTGGGTGTTTTTTCCGCATATTAAACAACACGTTACCTAACACTTACCCATGAAGATACTTTAATGAAAATATTGTTGAAGTCAAGATGTTATGTTTTGATATTCGCCTGTAAAGTCGTGATACAAAAAATATGAGCAGTCCTTAGCCTTCTTAAAATGGGTTTAGGCAGACAAGAATACTATTACTACAAGTTCGAGTTCTGTGTTTTTGTTCAATTTATTTATTTATTGGTGTAATGGTTAAGAAGTTGGCTACTACACCAGAGGTCGCGGGTTCGATCCCCGCACAGTACAAACATTTGTGTACATGAACATGTCTGTTTGTACTGGTCTGGGTGTCTCCTATGTAAAATAAGTATGTATTTACAAAAGAAAATGTATTTAAGTATGTTTATCCGTTGTCTAGTATCCCATAACACAAGCTTTAATTAGCTTACTTTGGGGCTAGATGGCGCTGTGTGGAATAATGTCCAGGGATATTTATTTATTTCTTCAATTTCAATCAAACGGGTAGCATACCCAGTAAAATATTTTGATGTAGTTTTTGAAGAACAGACGCTTTCATATTATCCTTTTAAAAAACTTTGCAAAATGGGTAATTAAGTCAGCAGCAAAAGGTGCCCAAGGTCTATCCAAACGAAGTCTCAAATCTGGTTGGCGTTTATACCGCAAGTGTTATTTTTTTGAGTGCACAGATAAAAACAAAACTATTTTCAGTTTTATTGTTTTTTTTGTATTTTATTTTTGCAGTGCAACAAATAAAAAAAAACTTTCTTTCTATTGTGTTGTGTTCGTTATGTGTTTAGGTGTTTTTATTTATCTAAGTATGTATTTAGAAATATTTAAGTAGGTATGTTTATCAGTCTCTGACACCCATAGTACACCCGTGACTTTCCTTTCGTAGTCAGAACTCTCCATGTATTCTTTCAAGTGGCTTTTCCAAGATTGATGAGTTTTGAACCCGAGATATGAAATTCGTAATCTTGCAAATGTGGGCAATGAACTTCATAATGGTTTTTTTAATGTTTGGTTTCAAATGGAACGTTTGAACCTTACGGCCTTTACGAGCCAATTTTCATGGAGAACATTAACTGACTGTCCCTGGCAAGTTGGGACCATAGGGCTTTTCCTTGCTCTGCGGCTGGATAGCTGTTCAGTAGGAAAGCGCTGCCGACTTCCTTTTAATCTAACCTCATTTGGAACATTCAATGAATCAGCAATTTGAATTATTTTATAATTCTCTGTTTCTATAAGACTGAATTATCTATCTGCCTATCTATTAGATTACAAGTTTAGTTTGAGTTTAATTATTATTTTAAATTGTGTTCAAATGAATGTGATCTATTGAATTTAATAAAGATTTATTCAAATTTCATATTTTGTTACCTTTTTTATAAGACAGATCTATTCTTATCCTGAAAAATGTGTAACTTCACATGTGTTCAATCCTGTGGTCAATTAATATGTGAGTAAGTACACCTCATGACAATATTGCTTTTCACGGTAGATACTATTACCGTGAATAAACAATATCGGTATATTTGTACATATGTACAGTATTTACGATGTTTAGAAAACATTATGCCTTACGTTTGATAAGTGGACAAATACATAAAATTGCTAGCAAACTCAATAAGATAGTAAGTATTCACTGCTAACAGGCCTCAAGGACTAGCATTTTATCTTTACATGTCTACTTTTCTTAGTTAGATATATTAAGTTTATTAAGGACATTGATACCGGAATACTTGAGAAACACGGATTTCAAATCCAAAAATATGCTGAAACACTATCGCAATATTCACAATACATAAACATGTATGGCAACTTAACTAGATCCCAGGCCTAAATCTAGAGCTTAGGCCTAGCCAGACGCAAAGTTGGTTAAAGTTCTTGCTCATTAGCGCGAATTAATATTGACGATAATAACTCTGAAACGACGCCAGTAAAACCCAGACTTAAGCTGGCATTCATCCCAGCGTAGTAACGTGTTCGTGTCATCTCTCGTCTGAAGCTAACATTTCAGATCACGCTGATTTCGAAAGCCTTTCACGATCCACGGTGTTACCCTAACAAGGACGTCCATGACTCAGCAGAACGGCACAATCCAATATCACGAGCTATTAGCGCTCAAACGCGCCGCGTTAACCGTGACACAGACCACCATCGCGCCCGTTTTTACCGCCATCGCCACCGCAACGCCTGTCTGATGTAGAGACGCCCCCCACGAAGCCTTGCGATGTCACTAATATTTCAAACAACTAAGTACCTAGATAGGTACTTAGTACGTCGAAATATTGTGCCTTAGACAGATGTCTAAGGCACAATATTTTGACGAAGCTAACGTAGCTTAGAGCTGAGTATTTTCCTATGGACATTTCAAATGGATGTCACAAAAATCTCATTACGGTGTAGCCGTAATAAAAAAAATGCAATTAAATATTGCAAATTAACAAAAAAATAAAAAAGATTCGATAACGTCATTATTCAATTAATATACTGATCTTCCTAAGCCCAGCAGATGAGCTGAAGTTGCATTGGAAAGGGGCCGTACCAAGACGAATTGCATGCCGTTACTCTAACAACCCCCTGTCCGAAAGTATATTTATGACAAAAATGTTTTTTATATATTCATAACCATGTATAATTTACTTCCTGATGACCTGAAACTACTCGAAGGTAACAAATTTAAAAATTAATTAAGTGACTGGCTCCTAATAAATTGTTTTTTTGACATTAAAGAATATACTGACTTCTGCAATAAGTGTAAAAAATGATTCGTATTTTTTTTAATAATTTGAATTTTATAGTATAGTTTAATGATTGACATTGAATAATTAATTTCATTGAATTTTAAATTTCATATAATATAATTTAATTTAATATTTGCACGTCTGCTTGCAGACTGAATACTTATGACATACGATTATATTAAGACCTTATTTGTAACTCTGTATTCTTGCAAATAAATTATTGATTTGGTTTAATTTGAGGGTACGGAAATCCGTTGATGGGAAACACAAAATGTATAGCTGACCCGCAAGTTGGCGCCCTAACAAGGTTCGCAAGGACATCCCTATACAGGCTGCTCTGAAGATCTGTACCTATGTTTAGCAGTGGACATTTTATAACTGATGGATGACAATGATTAAGGCACCTTCATATTTAATATAAAACACTCAACGACTACACACTAGCTGATAATTGGGAGCACTGTTAAAGCAGTTTTCCTTCTTTTTAATTTCAACTCCATTCAATTCTTGTTTTTATTTTCTTTCTGTTTTTTATGGCGCATTAAGTTTCCGTCTAAAGATAAAGAAGGACGGGTTGTAGCACTGTTCGTTAAGTACCTAATTGTTTTATACCTTTTTGATCGCCCAAGATTTAATTCCTAGCGAAAACAAAATTCGTCTGTAGGTCCGTTTGAGTATGACCTATAATTCCCTACATATTTCCAGGAAGAAACCTTGTTAGTTGGTAAAATACAAAACATGATTTTAAATTATCACAAATATTTTAATTGCTAATTAACTGAAGTAGCCACTGCAATCACTGTATTAAGCTTCAATAAAACAAGTCATGACTAAGTAATAATTGTTTCATTTAATATTCCTACTCAATAATATAATTACAACAAAACAATATTTACAAAGATAAAATGTAGTGTCTATAAAAATAAACAATAAAATTAAAACCTTAATATTCTTAGCTAAAATAAATAACACTTTTAACCGTAGGTACATACAACAACATTGCTATATACATATTAACCTATTTAGAGTAACATTTAAATGAATAGAATCATTCAAAAGCGTATTTACAAATACTGACAACGGTTTTTATCAATCATTGAATCAATTTCGGATTGGATAATACTTTACTGGCAATTTTGTGACAATTGAATCAAAACCTTTTTTTTTACTTTTACATGTAGGTAATTAATTTTAGTAGTATAGCAGCAAATCAACCATATACTATTTAAGGGGGTATGCCAAGGATCACTATAGTTAAATACTTTAAATACAAACAAAAATCGCTTTTTTAAGTTTGACAGTTCCTAGAGAGATAGAAGTTAGATTCAAGAGAGATGAATTTCCAATATTATGTAGTTTATTCTTTAGTTTGAATAGTAATGAAGCATAAGGAATGATTAGTAAGTCTAACAGAAGTTCTGTATTTTTTTCAATAAATATTCGACCATTACAATTACCTACTTAATTAATTTCATTATCTACAAGTACCTACGACTGAGATCTCTAATGTAACTTTTATACACATACCTAATGAGTTTTCTGATTACTGTATTTTAGATCAAACACGAATCTTAACCGAGATCCTTTTTATCCGACACTATTTTCTAATAGGAATGAAAAATGTGTTTGTTAAATGCGATTCTTTAGCAAAACACGGAATTATAATATATTTTGTACAATTATAAAACCGTTGAATCCTTCAGAACTTTAACTTGTGAGGTATTATTTAAACATCTGTTTTGTTCGTCTCACAATAAATGATCACTTTGATGAGCTAACGTCAGCTCTAAAACAAATGAGTACTTACAATCTAGCATTGCACGAGTTATCAGGGCAGGCGTGGTGGTGTCACGCGACCGGCAGCGGCGGCGGCGGCAGGTAGCAGGGGCGCAGTGCGTGTGCCGCCGCCTGCAGCAACTCGGCGTGGTAGCGGTGCGCCGCTAGCACGTAGGGTGATGGCATCTGCAGCTCCAGACGATGGTGCGCCATCTGTATGAGCGGTGGCGGTGGCGGCGACGGCGAGCGGCGCGGTGGCTCTGGCTCCAGCAGCGCGTCGATCGTGAACGCGCGCCGCGGCCTCTCCCGCGGCAGCGACGTCATCGTGCCCACCTCTGGCAGCTCCGCTGGCTCCGGGCTCAACTGGGGACACATCTGAGGCGTATACAGGGCCGCACTCGGCATCACCGGCGGCGGCGGGGCGCCCGCTTGCCGCGCTAAGAACGCCCTGTTGAAACTCGCGAGCGCCGCTAATTCTGCATTCAAGTTATCCTTCTCCCCTTTCTGCAACTTGAAACGCTTGCGTCTCCTCAGCAGGGAACCGTTCTCGAACATGTCGAACGCCTGAGGATGCAGCGTCCAGTAGGCGCCCTTGCCGGGGCGGTCGGGGCGGCGCGGCACCTTCACGAAGCAGTCGTTGAAGGAGAGGTTGTGCCGCAGCGAGTTCTGCCAGCGCTGCGTGTTGCGCCGGTAGTAAGGGAACCGGTCTGTGATGAATCTGTATATCTCCGAGAGCGGCAGCATGCGCTCCGGCGAACTCCAGATCGCCATGGCCGTAAGCGAAATATAGGAATAGGGCGGTTTTTGATCACCGTAAGATTCACGCGACGGTCGCGGCATGATCACTTGTACCGATGAAGAAGCAAATTTTTTTAGACTAATAAGAAAGATATACACGCAAGAATGAACACGTCACTCGTAAGCGAGGTGTGGAGATCAACTGAGGCGCGGAGAGCCAGGCTCGGCCTGCCCGCCGCAGCCGCCGCCCGCGCGCGCCCCTACCCGCCCTGGCCGACCTCCCATTGGCCCGTTACGCGACCAATCACACCGAACCCGCATCAGGTATAATGTCGGCTTTCGCTCCACTAACAAGGAATTTAAATTGATATTATGTTTATATTGCCTCCAAATATCTTTTGTGATGACACCGCTTTTTATTTAGCGTATGTAAATTACGATGATACAGAAAAAGAGATTTGAATTATACACCAATTCGAGGATGAATGAGTGTTATTAAAATTCTCAGCATTGTAATTTTATCGGCGAGATGAAACAGTCACGGCAAATTGATGAAACTCTGTTCCGTAAGTGAATTTTTAATTGTAAATGAGGTGCTTACTTACCTAATACTCGGTATTCACTTTGGAAATAGGGTATTTTATACAAGTGCTCTTGTTATTTTACAGATAAAACATCTTATGTTATTTTATGCTAGTCAGACTTCATTTTCGGTACAAATGCAGAAATAAAATTTAGCCTGATGCACCTAAATAAATCAACAAACATTTTAAATTTAATTCACAGCACTTAACGCGGTATACCTATTTAAATTATTCATTTATTCCGTGTCTTATTTTACAGCTGGAAGTTGAGTTTTTGTGTTAGATTGATAATGGATATCCAGTTTACATAATACCTAATAAGCACCTTCTTAAGGAACCTCAAACGCGGTAAATATAAATATGCACTGGAAAGCATATACCTAGGCTACGAACCTACTCTGGGTTCAAAATGATCCCTTTTAAAATGAACGTTAATACGACAATAAGTTATTTTAAGTTTAAATCAACGTATGTGAATGATAATTCCTCTTATTATAAGACAGTTTGTAATTTTGTATCCTTCGAAGTAGAGATTGGAAACTTTAACGATAGGTGGTCGAACTGGAAGGCCGGAGCCAGACTAAATTTTTCCTATGACTTCTTGAATCACCATTAGAAACTTCCCATATATTACGAGTGGTAATCTTTTCATGTAGGCGATATTAAACTATTCTAAAGAAAACTGCCCAGATTAATCAAAAACTTATTATTTTGATGATTACTTGAAATTCAGCATTTTACAATGCTTGTTTTCATATACAGCATGAAAAATGAGCAGTAATATCTACTTAAAGGGCTTAAACTATCAGCGATGTTTGATTATAAGAGCTATGTCTGATAACTTACAACATAGTAGTTTTGAAGTAAATTGAAGTTGAAATTTGTATTCAAACTTTCAAGTTCATAATCACAATTACAATAATTTGTTGCATACCACATTGAAGTAAAAGTAATCTTAGAGATAGGTACCTACCTACATAATGTGTAGGGTTACAATGTAGGGCCCCGTGAGCGCATGGCAATATAAAAAATATAAAAAACCAACAATTAGATATTATTATAAAAACAACGATTTTCTTTTTTATACATATTTTCATATTTAGGGAAAATTTTAGACACCTACTTTTTTATCGTTGAGGAATTCATTAATTTTGTAATAACACTTAGTTATTACAAATTCACGAAGCCGTTTGATAAAAGAAGTACCTAGTTGTTTCAGCGTTTTTTATATAATTTGGTAACTTGTTGTAAATTTTGATCATCATGGAATGAGGAGCTGACGCGTATAGTTTCCATTTTGAAAAGGGTTGCTTTAGAGTATTTTCGCCTCGGTTATTTCTCTTTAAATTCGTTTTTTTTACTGGTGAGTACAAGATTATGTACGCGTGATTTCTAACAAGTTTGCACGACTCGTAAATGTATATACCTGTTAGTGTCATTATCCTATGTTGTTTGAAGTGAGGTCTACAAGATTGCATTTGGTCGATAAGTACTCGTATACACTTCTTTTGCAAAATGAATAAATCCTGAAATTCATTACAATTACCCCATAGAACTATGCCATGGGTAAGGCGTGAGTGGGCATACGCATAGTAAGCTGACAGAGCTGTTTTAAAATCTGTTACCCTTTTCAAATGATACAGGGCTTATATAAAAGATGTCAATTTTTTGGATAGTTTTTGCATATGTGATTTCCAATGTTGGTATCGATCTCACATGGTATGTATGCTAACCCTTAAGTATTAGTGCTCATTCTTTTTACACCTTGTATAAAGATAGAAAACTATTTTTTTTATTTTCGGCCCAAGATGTCCAGCGGGATTTATAATCTTACTACCGGGGAATCATTAGATACTCGTAGTAAGCCAACTTACCTACTTTTGGTTATTAAATACTGTATGCCATTCTATTTTTTTAGGTACTTGTAACTGGAACAAATAAGTGGTAATTTCTATGTCTAACCGGGCATACAAGCATAATATACCACACTCTGTGTGGATATTTTGTTGTTGACGACACGATTGGCATAGTGCGCTGTAGCACGGTTTCTCACCTCGATTTCCTTAGTGTTCCGGGTTCGATTCCCGGTCGGGTCAATTCAGGAAACGATCTTTTCTAAATTGACTCGGGTCTGGGTGTGCTGGGACACGCCCCTGGCTGATTTCCTTGTGTGGTACCTCGTGACACAGGGATATTAATCCCTACTTCGAGACCATTACAAGAGGTGTGTTGTCTGGCGCATATATATATATATATATATATATATATATATATATATATATATATTATATATATTATATTAGTATTATTATTGGTAATTTGTTATAAGTCTGAATGAATGTTTGCTACATCTTTACACACGGCCATCGGACTACGATTTAATTAGATATTTTAAAGAAATATCTCAGTTTAAACTAACAGAACAAACAGCCATTTTTTACATGAGCCTAATATACATTTTTAAACAGTATTCTTTTCATGGACTATTTCCCTTGCCCATTTATGCGCCCTTCGTCTGGGCCCCACTGGGCACCCTAGGTACGGCACTGGTTATGACAATCTGTGCGCTGTGGTGCAGTTTCTTGGCTTGACCTGCGTCACCGCGTCGTTTCGCATTCAGGAAACGAACTTTTCTAAATCATTTCCAAATATTTTATGGGGTAACGTGATTTTATTTTAGTGCACATCCTAACAATAAACAATGTTTTACTTGATAATTGATTTACATTCCCGCATCCGGTCTCTACTATGACAGGTGCAAGCTCAGGATGGTTCGAGGGAATTAATATAGGTAAAGATTTTACGTAAATTGCAGACTAAAAAGAGTAAAATGAAATGCGAGGCCATACATGATGTTGGATATCTGGAGCAGTAATGGATACCTGAAATCGTTATAGCTTTAAACATAACGTTGTAAAAGATTTATTTCTGGTTTGATTGAGCGACCATAACAGCTGTCACTAGTCTACACTAGACCCTATGTGTGTCGCTACTTTTGAAAATGTCGGTTTTGGGTAATGTGCATCTACTATTAAACTTATTACGTGTCGTATCATTGTAATATATTTATTCCGTTTAGTAGAGTGTATAAATCTGAATAAAGTGCAAACAGAAATGAATATATGGTAAAAAATATGAGTTTTCTGTATCAATAATTATAACATTTTTTACTTCAACAGGAGGTTAAATAATTATTCACTTTTATATATCCCGAAGTCCAATACAAAATCCAATATCGTATCTGTTAGCTTTTAACAGCATCATAGCTACGTCGTGTTCAATCTCTGTTTTAGACACAGGCGGCTTTCTTGTAATGCTTGTAAAATTAAAAATTTTATTCCACAAACTCCGAAATAAACGGAGAATCATCGAACGTTATAATTGGAAATAAATTTATATCGATACGAATATCTCGACCATTTTCCATCGAGCACGTTCGAAGCGGTTAAACCGCAGAAAGGTGTTTTATAAGTTCTGTCTTAGGTTAGCAAATTTACGGTTGCATTTTGCTTGTTAGAATTTGTGGTGCATATGTCTTTATGTAGGTGAAGGTCGTGAACATGCGGGCATAGAGCGAGTGGTGCAAATTCGTCACGGATGCTTATCGAGAAGGCAGTCGATAAAGGCATGTCGATGTTTCATTATTACAGGGAGGCGCGGTAATCACTGGCCGACGCTCTGCTTTCGACGAGCTCTCACGACGCTCATTATACTCTATGTTGATCTTTTTAATGTCCCGTCCGGTGTAAAATACGAAATACAAATTCTGAGACGTAAATTTAACGAGCGTGTGAAGATTGGTGTCATCGCATAAGTAACGACACGGCAGATATAATCTGCGAAGTCTGACATCAGTCCGTACGAATAATGTACTTAGAGATCGGCCTTCCAGCTTTGTTTGCATAAATATTTATAAAACTTTTACTATCAATAAAAAAGGTTACGGAGGAAGATTCAAACGTCAAAATCGATTATTATCCTCGTTCGTTGCAGAAAACTATACTACCTAGTTGTGTTAAACCCATCTAAAAAGCATTCTAAGCGATATCAAATTAAAAAAAAAAAACTGCGACAGTTACACTAAGATCATCTTAGCCCAAACTTTGCTTGTACTAAATACATATATTACTAATAGTTCTAATAACACCCGGAACCACAATAAACACAAATGTTGTTTTAAGGTAGACACGGCCTCTTGAGAATAGTTTATTGACCCGCCACTAGGCTCTGTGTTTAAGGCACGTATTTAGGTATATTAACTGATTGCCTTTTGTATATTTTATTAGTGATAATTATTGTGCCAAAGATATAGGCTTAAAGCACAATAGGTACTAACAGTTTAACAAGCCTGCTCAGTGCAGTATTCTTAAGTACACACTTAGAATTCCAGCTTATTTTAAGAGATACGATGACAACCTAATATAAATATTTATTAGGTTGTAGTTGAACTCCTTGCCATTCCAATGTGAGTTTTTTTATTATATCTCAAATTAAAACGCTGAAGCTTTTAATTTTTTTCTGTAAACTCTCAATATGATATAATCTAAAATTATTCTGAAATCGCCGTACCAAATATAGTGTTTACTACAAAAAAAAACAATAATTACGCAGCGTGGTTATCTTACCTCAAATCTTTTAACGTGTTTTATAACTATCACGATCGAGATACCGTCATGTCGGAGGCTCTATCAGTAAATACATATCTGCTAGTAAAATAGCTTCGAAATAGCGAATAGAATGGAATAATAGATAATAAAATAAAATGATGAGTTAAGTAGCGAGGTGTCGGGCTCGCGTTGACAAAGCAGAGCAATTATTGGGCATCACAAACTCACAAGTTAATTAATTCTAGCCGCGCGTCTTGGCTGGTGCGACTCAAAAAAGCTCTTAGGGTGCCTTCGTCATTACTTGCATATTTTTTGTTATAGAATAGACGTTGTTTTCGCGCGCCCTCTCGCCTTAGCCAGAGGGTGATTTATGATAAAAGTTATAAACCGCGTTCTTAATATCAACGAGCCTTTTAAGTTGAAGCCCTTTGTAGATGCCGGCGCTGAGATAACCTAATTAACAAACGTTATATATCATCGGTCAGTGGGCGAGCGCAAATATGAGATTTTATTTATTAACCGGGACGAAATATGTACGAGAGTTAAATGTTGGAGCGTCGTATATTCATGCTGGCTTAATTGCTTCTTATCTTGGATCGGCAAATCGGCGAGATCGCAATTTGGATGTATAAACAGGCGCAGTTATGCGAATAAGCGGTAGGTAGCCTCTGAAGCGCCGCGACGCGCTTATACTGGCGCGGACGCAACTCCCCCGCGGCTCTCATATTTCATCATGATCCATTACCATTGCAGTCTCTAAATTACTTGGCAATCATTTTGAACTTAACCAGAATGGTTCGAATGTCTCGCGCCGCTTCCTAGAATTTATATCTTCCTATAATGTTCAACTATACAAATTCACTCAAAATATAGAAGCAAATCAGGTATACCTACACGGGTTGCTTCCAGCCGTAGCGAGTACGGCGGATGTCACATATGCGCATCACCTAGATTTGAGTCTACAGTGGTAGGTACGTGGGACTTAGAGTTTGAAGTAGGCAGAGATTATGCGGCAACACTGTGATACGAGAAGCCTGTACCTTTCTACATGCAGAGTACTACAATACAGTGCCAGCAGATAAGTATAGAATAAATATCTGGGACAATTCACACCAAGATCATCTGACCCCAAACTAAGCAGAGCTTGTATTATGGGCGTCAGAGACTGATAAATATTTCTAAATACATACTTATATAGATAATAACACCAAGATCCACTACGCAATGCTATTTAATAGCGTAGGAAGAGCCATTTGGGCTACACGTGATTAATTGATTAAGGTAAGATAACATTTTTAACATTATTGTCCACTAACGATTCAACCCCTTGCATTCCAGTGACATTCATTTGTCAAATTAACAATTATGTTATCTATTGTCTGCTTTCTCAGCTACGAGTATCAAATGCTATCTATTGAATAAGTTTGCAAAAATATATAAAGTCACCTCGCACATTTCCATCGGTTTCATTTTCCATAAAACACAATTCCACGTCGTCTCAGCGCTCTTTTACTGCTCTAATGAATTAATGAAGAATATTATTATAAATTAATTTCCATGTTACATGTTAGACTCGCCTGTCTAAACGGTTGAGTGGTGGAGCCCGCGAGCTCTAAATCCGCTGTTTGTTTTTTTTATTTTATTATAACGGCGTAGGTACATAGAATATTAAAATATGCTAAAGTCGCAGCTCGTTACTTTTCAATAAAATGTTTATATGATGCAAATCGACAACCCGTTTAGCAGTGGTTAGGATGCGCAAGATGGGAAGGGCCGGAGTCGATGCCCGCTAATGCAAACAGCATGGTTTTGGTGGGATCTTCTTTGGTTATGGTTTCTAAAACACTAGGGAAAACCTTATCTACTTTGGGAATAGATAAAACATACTAGGGCTATGTATGTAATCTTGTCTCACCTCATATTTTAATTTCAATTAGGGCCTAATTTGGAAAATGCCCTCCTCGAGTGCATACATTTATGAGACTCATGGTACAGTCAATCATTATTTTTTATAGCATCCTTGCGACCGTCAGGCGTAGCAATTAGGAATTGTCCTGGTGCAAATGGTATTATGCTTTATGTGGTACATGCTCCTGTCGCAAGTTGACTAAGATTATCAGTTACCCTAGTCTGTTATGGCGACAATTTTGTCAGTTTTTTTTCCTAATTCATTTAATTTTTATTGTTTTTTTACAAACTCGCGAGAGCGTCGTGGCCTAGTGGTTCAGCACCCGAACTCAGATCGTGGATCGTGTGGTCCCAATTTCAAATCTGGGCAGAACCAAAATCTTTGTGTTCATTGTTAAATATCCGGCTAACTCTCCGGTGACGGAAAACATCGATAACAAACCAAATCAACCCGGATAACGGCGAAAGGCTCACCACCTACCACGTTGGATTCTAATACCATTGGTGAGAAGTGAGCTTCTGAGTGTTTCGTTCACCATGACGGCACAGTCACTTGCCTCTGACTACCCCACTTGGGATATAGTCGTGATGGTATGTATGTATATTTTTATAAACTTTAAATCAAAGAGCACTGCCGGCCCGTACTAAGTCTAAGTTTGATTTAGTTATGGTCACGTTGAGGTAGGTGTGAAATCGTGGTACCTACTCATTACCGCCCGGTCACAGGGGCAACAAAAACAATAATTATTGTAGCTGATGCAGCAACTAATTTTGCAGTGTTGTCTTGTACTTCAAGGAATGTTACGAAGCCGCTCGAATCATATCCGCAACTACAAAAGCTCCGATGAACAATATGCTCACGTAACACTTGTTACTTGCCGGCTCGAACCAGCCGTCATTACCACGGAACGGCTTTACAATCTCTACACACACGCTTTAACAAATCAAACCAATATCAACCTTAGCTTCAAGTGTGAAAATGCAGTTTGAACTGAATAGAGAGAGTTATATGCCGTTTTAATGCGGACTCGGGATGCAAGTCGGCGTTAAAGAGAATCCGATTATTGTTATTGAATTACACATGGGGTACGTTACGTAGTATAAATAAAATTGTTACAGTGCAAGCTTTAGGGGTGTAACGGAAAATATTCAAACCTGATTCCTACACTAATGTAAAATGCTAGCACCGAATCTTTTTATCGATAGGTAACCTATACCTATTAATGACATATTATATTAAAACAGTTGACTGTCAATTCACCATTGTTTTGTTGTCCACCAAAGTGGGTGAATCTATCAAAAAATGCATTTTGAAATACAGTTACATACAAATGCAAATCAAAGGCCAAAAAAAAATGGTTGCGTTTATGGACTGGACTGGAAAGAAAAATAAAGAAAAACATCAGAAAGCCTAAAAAACATAACAAGATATAGTAGGATATATGCTAGGTAAGCTCTTGTCCGGTGAAATTGTGAAAGCCATCAGCGGCTAACAATGCATGCCATGTAAAAAAAAAAAATCTAGGTAAGCATAGGTCCTTCAGACTGTATACCAAAATTCCTAAGTCGGATCAAGCTTATCCACTGCCGTCATGGTTAACAGAAACCTTAGAACCCATACTTTACCAAACAACAGTCACAATTATAAAAGAAAATCGAAAAACTTTTGGATACCAAATTTCATGATTTCGAGCCATTTATTTAGTCTGTTGCCAGAGTGTGGGCGTCACAGGCGGCGCGTTTGCTCCGCGGCCTGTTTCAACAGACACCGCTCCGCATTGTTTACGCCTAGAATTTTTCCCTGTAAGTACCAGTACTATACCACAAACTATATGCTGTAATTTTCGCACCTTAGGTCGAAGCCATAGGATTCAAATATGATAATTTATCGGTGATTGTGACTATACCCGGATCAGCTAACTACAGGGCATTCATTTCTTACTTTTGCTTTTAAGTATATCCTCAACGCATGTTGTCGAAGGTTTGGCTCATTCGGTGACTCAGGTCCACATGTCTTTTTTGTACTAGGTACTTGATCTGCTGTGTTTGTAATTCTGGCAGATGTGACGACTACCTATTGGTATGGTGACATACTAAAATGACATTTGGTTACAAAGCTCTTAATGTAAATATTTATTTTAAGCCTGTGTGGATTAAATCGTCGTCGTCGGGCCATTGGTGAGAGACTGTAGCAATGGCAGACTAGCGGTTACCGCTATCCTCAAGCTACAGCGAAGTAAATGGTAACACTTTGAAACGCATAACGTAACATGCAAGTATGGTAAATAGGTGTTATTCCTAAGTTAAGGGGTTATTTGAGTTAGGTATGCTTATTTCATGTATGCTTTCTGAATAGTAGTAGAATAGGCTTTTGATTTATGGGCTTATTATGACAAATAAAATTATACCTTTTAATACTTATGCTCATCGAAATTATGCCTTCCTATGATTATGCTTTAAGAATTTCGGCCATTTGATGTTATGCGTTATGAAGCCGACTATTATGGTCATTAACAGTACCTATGCATTGTTAGTTTATGGCAAAAAACGTTATGCGTTTCAATAGGTAACCGAAGTAAATAAAAAACACTTTAAGTAGATAACCTAACAGTATGTCTACCATGAGTTTGCACCAATGACCACTGCTAGCGTCCGCGTTGACGTTTCTGTAGATACGGGATTTGCTTAGAGATGAAACTAAAAATACCATACAAATTTCGGAAGTCTAACTATGGCAGTTTACGTGACGGAACTCATGGAAGACATACAGTACGTCTACGAGTTGCCACTTTAAATTTAAGTTATCGTTCGCTTAAAAAAATTGTAGTTGGGATTTGACATGACATGACAATGTCAAATCCCAATAAATTTTTTTACGCGAACCATAATGTAGATTTGAAGTGGCAACTCGTAGTAGACATACAGGTAACTTTCAAATGTAGTCAAACTAAAATCATATGTCGCGTTGAGATGTTCAAAGCATCCTCACACACCGATCTACAGTTTTCTTGTTTTGCTTCATTGTAAGCACCTTGATGTTTAAGACATGTCTTTCTTAGATTAACCCACGACAGAACAAGCAGAGCCAATAAACTTGTAGCTGTTGGTGACTCTCGCTAGATTTAGATTATATTCATAAGGCAAGACAAAAACCGGAAAAGGTTTGCACTAACGGACACAAGATTGAATTCATGGTCGTAAAAAAGAATTTGCAACACTTATATAAGTTATACACAGATACTTTTAAAGGTGGACAACTTGGCCAATCTATCAATACCTATTTACCATTGAGTTGTCATTGCGTGTGTCAACACGTTGTGCGACAACACAAAGCAATAACATTGCTAGGAACATAAATAAAACGACCAAGCCTTGTTTAAATTTCTTAGTTGACATTATATCTCGTTTCTAATTGAAATGCAGTTTGTACTGAAATAACATGAAATACATTACCATACTTAGTTAGGTATGGTTGTAAGAGCAATGTCCAGTTAGTAACATTGTAGTTAATACTTTGAAATAATGTTAGTTAGGTTCACTTATAAATACATGAACTAATCATGTTTTATTTGAATCTCTTTTCATTTGTAATATGTTTTTGGCTTGTTCGCCAATAGCCATTTAATTAGTCTGTTTGTCACTGGTCTATTTGATGCAATTTCGCATTGATCGAATTCTTGATAAGCAATGATATCATTGTGCTAACTAATCACACGATTTACTTTGTGGGCGGGCACGCATGCATTCCACTGGCGAGGAACCTACGGCCTTTACACTGGACCCAAAGTAGGTGAATCTCTGTCGGATAGCCTTAGATGCCTGAGCATAGACGCAAATCCTTAACCTTGAACCAACAATGATACCTAAATATCGTTTGTCCATTAACAGCCATTGGCTTCAAAGTGTTTCAATGGTCACCAACATGTTAGTCCAACGTAAAGGTGCCTCGCTGGCTCACTTGGAGCAATCGCCTGTAATGTAACGTTTCAGATTCGATTTTGAGCATTGCATTACAGCACTGCCTCCCTGATATGACAAACATTCGCCTGTAATGTAACATTAGATTCGATTTCGAGAATCTAGTTTAACCAAACTATATTTTGTTTTATTTGACAGCAGTAGCAAATTGCCCCCTTATTGAAGAACTCCATTTATACCAAGCTGTAGGAGAGTAAAATGCAATAGAAGGAATGAAATTGTGATGTCTCAGAGCGTATATGAATGAAACAAATGTTAGCTCGCTCGCGAAGTCATTACCTTGTTTTTGTGCCGCTCCAGTCGGTTACAAATGCGTGCCGTGCGCCAGGCCGTATGCCGTGTGCCGTGCCAGCACTGCATCAAAGTTTATGTTAGTTTTCCCTTAAACAGCGCTGAGCAAACGAACCCAGCGCCACGTCAAGTCCACGCAATCTCGATCACACTACAACCACTGCAAACCTACCAAAAACTATTAACAATACCAAAAAGATAACTTTTACATGTTCCACTGCGCGTTGAATACTATCCTTAATGTATGAGCTCATGCAAGAACAGCAATGGATAGAACACAACGTGAGCTTATTTCAACATATTGCATACTAAGTGATTCCGCGGTAGGAGATTCGAGGAAACGGAAGCACCACGTTCTGCCGGTAATGAATTTGCGAGGGCGGGCGCCGCCTAGGAAAATAAATTACTTCGTTGTTTCCATGTTTTGTTTTTCAAAGCTTTAGTTTGACTTGAGTAAGTAATGGGTTAGTGGGTAAGGCACGGAAGTTCTGTACACTACTATAATTGTTGTTTGGTAAATTCATGTAGGAACCTTTGTTTGTTAGAAATTTTCCCTTGTAATAAGTCGGAATATTTTTATTGCCTTTCGTAGAGTTGGTTTTTATATTCCGTGTTTAAATTGTTTATTTAACGATGTTTTGTAACTGCGATGAAGAAAACGCAAACTCACTTTTATTTTCTATTTAAACTGAAGTAAATAAATCAAGTAAGTTTGCTTACGTTAATCCGGCGGTTTGACTGAAGTAAATTATTACTTAATTCACTAATGCTAATTGAATTAAAGTCTATCCGAGATTGAAAAACAATTAATGCTGTAATTGCGTTCGCGAGCATCATAAAAGGCAATTTGATCGTCTCTCGTATCGTTAACTATTTACTCGTAATGTTATAGGTACAGAGGCTACAAATCAATCAAACAAATAGCAGCGCAATTAGCACGATAAACAAAAAGCCGATGTACGAGTAGCTTGTAGGCGCGACCGTTAAGTGCGATTCACACCAAACGGTGCGTATTACTTGGATAATATGAAATGAAATATACTTACGAGTATACAAACCTAAGTCCAAATTTCAACCAGAACTTATGTCGTTTCAAAAAATTCACATGAAAGTTGATTTTACTAGATTCATACAGAGAGGTAGAAGATTTTTCAGTACGTGCAATATATGGAACTTGCAACTTTCTTACAGAAGGATCACATAAGTGTTTTGATATCTTTACCAAATCTATGAGTGTTACTCTTTTAACTAGTTATTCAAAATGCGTTCAGTCTAAATCGTACTTCATGCGGCAATCGCGTGAAATTAAATTTGGAAGAAGCGCGGGTGTCGCGGCCATACCGAACCGAGTAGGGTGTAGGGGAAGGGGGGCTGGCGACCACAAGAAGGCTCACCAAACACTAAGCGCCGTGAATAACAATTACCCACTGATCACCGCACTGCGCCGCGTCTAATAATTCACTCTATGGCCTAAACTCTGTAATTACGCGAATGGAAACGTCGGCTTACCGTTTGAGATAAAAATCGGACGAACCACGGACAGGTCTCGGTTCCCGCGCTGCCTCGGTAATTGCAGCCTTTCATACAAACAACATAAACATTCATTTTTGTATAATCAAACGCCTGTTATACTATTTCATACATGCAAATGCACACGCTCTAGTTGGTAATTGAAAAATAATTCTAGACTGCTCAGATGCTTACTTACTCAATGAGAAGATTATAGCCTGTGCGAGATCGTGAATTTAAAAACGCAGAAATCTGATGCGTTTATATAGATTAATAAAGTTAACAATTTTTTTCATTTGTTTGTTTTATAAAACAAACAAATGAAAAAAGATGCCTCTTTCAATGGGAAAATTGATTTAATTTGACTGTTTTATTTTTAAACATGTGTTGTTTAGAAAAAACAATTTTAATCCACTTGTCATGGTATCGAAGTAGGTATTAATATCCCTTTATTACGAGGTATCAGACAGGAATTAAACTAGGAGCGTCTCCCATCAGACATCATCAATGTAGAATCTGTAATAACCACGTTCCCAAAAGGAATAAAATAGTAAAAAGATAACATACAATGGGTATAAATAAGCCAGTCATACAAGTGACAAAATAAAATGTATGCTACTTTGCGCGCATTACTCTTAAGTTTTCACAAAAACCATCAATCTGTGTTTAAAGTTTACATATTATGTGACCTTCCTTTGTTTACAAAGGCCATTAGAAAGAGTAAAGATAGGTTGTTTCTGAGAAGCGACGCGCGGCGCGTCAAATTATAGGGCCGGCTAACTACCACGCTTGGCCCTATTTCACGGGCCGGCTTGGCCCAAACATTCCAATTAGATTGTATAATGACTCCAATAGAATCTGAATTAGTAGGCTTTGTGTTCTTTGTGGTTTGGTACAGAAAATTGGGAACGAAAGTGGCCGTCGGTAAATTTTTATTATTGACAACATGTCTTACACAATAAAATTACACAAATGTTTAGTTTTTAAAAGCGGTTCCGTCTTCAGCCGGGTGCTAATGGTTTCTAACATATGAAAAAATCTGATTTTAGACTTCTTTTATGCCAAGGGATGCGTTTGCAGAGTTCTGGCAAGAGTTTACGGCCGGCGCGGTCGCCGTCAATATAAAATATGACAAATACCAACCATAATATACCATAATAACAACAAGACTAGATCTCCTACGATGGGTGGATACTTAGGAATGACGATAAATGTATACAAAACAAGAATAAAATCATCTGACCATACAATGGGGGTCAGACTCAGACTTTTTTATTTGAACAAGGCGTCCAAATTGGGTTCAGATAATTCAAATTTTATGTAAATAAAAGTCTAAAGTAAGGTAATTTTGACAAAAAAAAAACAAGTAAGAAGAGCCTTGTAAAAGCAATCGGTCGTAAAAATCACTATGCCGTAGTCCATATGGAAATATCTACTGAAAATGAATTTAATAAAGTTCCATTTAAATAAAGTATCTACAATGAGCTGACCATCAACATAGGATAAATAAAACAAAATAAATTAAATACTTTCAAATAGGTAGGTACACAATCACACTAATTAATCAGGATACTCGTATCAACCCTTCTATAAATAACGCGTAGGTACATAAGTAAGTAGCCAGATACAGTCTGTTTGTGGTTTCACCGACAACATCCGTTTCGACGCTGATGGATGTTTAGCAACTAAACCGAGTGATAAATTAACATCATTTTAATGTTGCTACTATGCGTGATGTCTATAAAAAATCCTATTAGTCCGGCTATTGCACCCAAACATTACACATAAAGGAGCCAATACCCGAACGGGGTATGAGCAGCCTTCAGATAATTACCGAATATTAAACTGCTTGAAATAAAGGGCATTCCAAAGGAGCCGGAGTGAGGAGTTAGGTGAGGTGCATTACGTTCGGTAGTGCGTGTCATAGGTCGCGTCTTAGCTCATTAATCTTGGCTCCTATTAATTTTAAGAATAAAATACTCGTGCCTCAGCTTGCAGCCACGGCTGGTCCGGAGCTGCTACAAGGTTCCACCATTTCTAATGTCGAGTCAAATTTGTTAAACTACCCAAAACCAATGTGGTTGTCAAAAGTCAACTCGCACTAGAAGATGAAGACCTATGAAGGGAATGAGAAACTTTTGGTCAATATCATGACAAAAACTAATAATTGTTACACTTATTCTGGGTAACGTCACCACAGGACATACAGAAAGAATACAGAAGGAAATAAAAGTACCTAATTAAAATTATGAAAATCATAGAGAAGAAGATGATTTAGTTAACATGCACGCTAGCACCCCGGCACAATGCGCGCAGTGAACGAGCCCGCAAATGGAACGCGGCCATGACGCCATTGTCGTACCACAAAAGAAAGGTAATCATTCAACATGAATAAATATCTTTGAATAATGGCCTCGCTGCCTATAATGAAATGTTTTATGTATCGGTATTATCGCGTTAAATCGCTTTATACGCCACACTTAAGCGCGAGAGTTTTTGTGCCGTTAGCGATCCGTCTTCGAGTCTACGGTGGCTGATTAACCGTCCGTACCTTCTTCAAACGATCAGTTACTTTTTGCAACAGTATGTGGTAAAGTAAGGAAATAATTTTACAAGAAAATTAAGTTATTAACCTTGAAATGAATAAGTTGATGTACCATAGAAAAATAATTGAACTGAACCACTTCTTCTGTCTAATATTTACTAGTCATCATTTGACGAGTTAAGATGAAAAAGTAGATATACTAGAATATAATCACAGATTGGTGTAATCATAGTAAAACTCGCCAATGTTCTTTTTTTAAATGTCAGTATATAATTTTTTATTCTTGACGTAAGGCAAGAACCACCAGGATCGTCACTTAGTTAAGTGACGATGCGATCTATAGTGGAACATGTCTGCCTAGTAAATGCATGTTCACTCTTGCCTCCAAGATACCTAGATTTTATTGGTTTGAAAACACATGCGCGGGCAGTGAGTTCCACTCCTGTGCTGTTCGCATTATAAGCGCCTGTTCGCTAAATACTCGTTACGCTGATAAGGTGATTGCCGAATGTCATTACAATATTCATTCATTAAGTACCTACACTTAGTTTCAAGACAAAAATCATTTAATCATCAAACCAGATTAGTTTAGTATTGTTCTGCATGACTCACACTCTCGAATTTTAATTCGATAATATTGTTTAGATTTAAAATTATTTTTCTTTTTATATTCTAATTTTCTGATTTTGAAAGGCACAGTTTAGAGAAGTTAACAATTTCTATTTATTTTCATTAAATCTGCTTTTTCATTGTGAAACTTCTACTGAATAATGATGTACCTACCGCCTTGGTATTGTATAGCCTCACTTGTTTACAAATTGTTCATCATCATCCGTGCGGTCTATCCCGGTTGTGAACCCACACAGGTGTGTGGGGTCCTAGGGTCCGCCTTTCTTATTTTCTTGGGTCTTGTGCATCCTCAGTGGTGAGTCTGTGGCACGCAAGTCACCCGTAACGACGTCGAGCCACCGCTTCTTGGGTCGACCTTTTCTACCGGTACCTGGCGGGGGCGGCATGGCAAGACAATCTTATCACTAAGAGGCGCTGTACTGAAATCCTATACAAAAAGGTCAACGCGAACGCTAGCGACTGTCATGGGTGTCAACTCATAAAAAGCCTGGTTCTACTTACTATTCTTAAATTCTGTGGATTTCTCGGATTCTGTACTTGCAGCTGTACTTAACTACAGAAGAATAAGAAAATTGAAAACGAGAACAATCGAGGAAACCTCAGCATTTAAACTATTATTTTGCGGTGGTTAATCCAATTATTTTTATGGGCCCAAAGAGATCTGTTAGATTACATTTTCCGTAATAACTTAATAAATTTACGCAGCATGGGCGCATACCTGCGCATTTCCATTTTAAAACAACAATTACTATGTGGGTAAGTCGTAAAAGTTACGCCACTTTATTATAATTTGCTTACTGTTTAAACACAATTTATAATATGCCTCCACGTGTGTAACTTTAATTAATCTTGTGTACTTTTGAAACAAAAGGTAATTGGGCACTCGCCGTTAAACAATAGTGTCCGCAATCTCAAATTCTCATTATTTAAATTTAGGCACATAACTGCTCTTTGCACAATTTAGAATGTATACAGGTGTACAGACTTTTGCTCATTAATGATGATGATTAATGGTAAAAATTATTCAATTGCCTGAAAAGACTACATATGAAATTAAAACCGTTCCGCACTTTATTGCAGCCATGAGTTATTTATTGCCTGTTCGGTTCTAGTGCTCACTGTAATATGATTTGTTTGTACAGAGGCGTTAACATCAACCTCTACTCAGGGGCACCTTATGCTGCTGACATAAGACCCATTTTGCAATGCCTTTGTATAATAATGTAATAATAAATAATGTTTTATAGCATGTCACAGCTGAAGACCAGTTAGCTACCACCAGCTAGTACCGCTTACATGCTGGCATCACCTAAAACGAGTTATAATGACGACTTTAAATAACTGACTCAAAAATACAACAACGTGACTTTTCATAAGAACAATAATTGACCAGTATGCATACCTGTTCAGTGCGTGGTTTGAATAGACTATGCTTTATTACAGAAATATTACGATGTCCCGTAGAAGTATAGCTTCAGCAGACTCTACTAGGCATTAGGTCACTTCAAATATAAATTGATCAATCGATTATTCTATCCAAGATAAAGGAGAGGAGTCACATATTGGTTATTCTTCTTCTTCTCGAGTCAATGGCAAATTTATATTGAAATGGTAGCATAGGATTGATCTAAACTCTAAACGGACCCTGAAAACCCAGCGACTTTCAGCGCAGCGCCATTCGCCATGTACAGGTCTTCTACTGTGCAGTTGGTTGGGCACTGTGGGCACTCGAGCATATGAGCCATAGTTTGAGGTGACCAACCACAGTCACACTTCTGACCTGCTTCATAAATAAATTGGTTATTCTTACAACAGTCATTATTACTCCTAATCCTTAACAGCTGAAATGTTCACGTTTAAAGTCACGTAAAAAATACCCTCCGGATAGATCTCGTCCGCGGGTCATTTTCCGGGTTTCCGAATCGAATAGTATTAATTATAATCTGTGCCGGTGCCCGCGGGAGCGAGGCTGGGACACGCTCCTCCAGTGATAAATCAATTTAATCTAATTTAATTGAACCGAGCTTCCTTCGGGACGCAGTCACGCAACCGTAGATGCAATGTTATTTCTACCAATTACTTTATACTCGGCTATGTTATATTTGTACCTAACGCTGATCTATCTTGGAGCATTTCATCGCTGAATAAATAGCCACTTCCTTGCCGTATTAGGTTATTTATTAAACGATCAAAGAGAGCTTTTAAAAATTATGAACATTAAATACCCAGTGAAGCACACTACATTGTCAGTTTCTGAAACCGGCTATTCTTACTTTTTAATAAAATATCACGATTAAATGTTTACAATTTTTTTCTTGAGTTCGCATAGTTAGTACTTTTTCTAAACTTTGAAAATCGTTTCGATTTATTAACTTTGGTGCTGTTGCAGCCGAAATTTCAGTCGTACACACACAGCTATAAAAATATGTTTAAGACTTTTATTTATACTCAAACTCCTCACATAACTTTATTCAAATAGACTGTATCAGTACTTTCAAATCGTTAAATTTACAGCAAAGTGTACTAAATAATAGACATAAATACCATAATAATATGGATTTGTAAATAAAGAGTATACAGACATAATGCAAGTCTACCGCCGCGTCGGAGTTGTTTCTTGCTGAGAAGACCCGGCGAGAAACTCAGCAGTTACTCTTTTAAACTTATATAACTCTGCTGTCATCATAATCTGCTAAAAGAAATATATTTTTAAGATCAATATAAAGGATCTCATTTATTCCTAAATATTGTCTATTGTAATCGCTTTTGTAAACAAACTAATAGATTAGTCCTCTTTACTTTAACATTGCCTATTCCTCGTATTGTTGTAATGAGAGGTACAGTTAACCCCTGCTCAAGCATAACTAAATTAGAGCCCGTACCGCCCGGACGGTCCGTTGTAGTGAGGATCAGCTTATACCAGTCATGTTATGGTTATGTTGGATGACTGTAAATTAATTACTGTTATTTATAGGCTTACAAGTGGTACTGGAAGTCGTAAAAAGTGAATATACGTGAGGTCGTTTTGCCAAATATTATCGTGGTTAGTGGATTTCGCCATCGATTACCGACACGTGCAACGAGGTCGATCTCATTTGTTATCGCCTATAAAAACAGTAATCAATCACCGCCCAATTATTATTTAGAAATGTGACCTCACTTGCACAATGTTTCAACTTGGGCCGCTTCGAGAAGACAATGAATATTGTATTGGTAAGATGTAGTTAGCAAAGTATAATCGAATCTGTTTCTTTACGTTCTTACGAGTACTTACTAGCTATACTGCCTTACAACATTAATTGTAGCACAAGATATCCCTTTTATTTTAAATCCGGATAATTTGCTCTATTACAATTTAAGCAAAATTTGAAAAATATTTTCAAATGATTTCATCTTTTGATACTTTGGCTTATGAGTTACTACTTGCCTTATGCCAAGAAGTAACTCATAGTTACTCTCATTTGTTTATTCTAAAAGTACTATCACATTGTTTCAAATCATTTATTAGTGATATTGTCTAGTAAATCGTTTTTGCGAGTTCTACGTCGGTGAAGGAAGTCATTTTATTGTCAGGTCAGGATTGATCAGGATTGTCGAATTAGAGGAAAATTATTGGAAAAAACATTGAATATACCCCTTTTATTTATCTGAAGCAGATTGCTAATTATATCTGAAGGTGATAGATCCTTTAAACGCTTGTGTTCCGTACCTAACTTATGTGAACACTCATGGAACGTTTCTTCACAATAATAGCACAAAACAACTAAATGCCCAATTCAATTTGTTCCCACCAAATTGAATCTAACGTACGGTAGCCGTCCGCATTCTTGCCCACAATGTGTATGCCAACAATAGCCTCGGAATACCAACAGTGCGATGGAGTTGGTTAATGAGAACGTGCCCACTGGCCAAGTAGATACGGCACGAGATTCTCGTAATTTTATTCTACTGTAGGATCATCATCATCGTAAGCATCAGCCGTAAAAAAGCAACTGATAAACTTCGGCCTTCCTATTGGACCTCCAGAGCAGCTGAGCTTGGATACTGGAATCGGTAATAGTAATAGTTCTGAATTCCAGATACGATATTTCGATATTTCCCACATAAATAGAGTCAAAGATTGAGCAGTTTTTCCTTATGATAGGACACATGTAGGGGGATAAGTATACGCGTTTAAACTTAAGTCTTTTCCTCACATCTTATGTGAAACTAAAGCTATTTGTAAAAGCGTGTGTAAAATCTTTCGAATAAACAATTTAAGAGGGAACAGCGAAGAGTTAATTTTTATTGAAAACAACACATAGTCGAAACTGTGTCCTAAAAGGGTAACTCAGAGGCCGGTTGACTGCATGCAGACTATAACAGGTTAACTATCCAGACAGCAGACAAAAACAATAGTTTGTAAGTATTACATATAATACTGGATAAGGTTAAAACGATGTAAGTATTCTGTGATGTGACAGTTGAAAAACCTTGTGCAATGCGCGCGCGCTCAGAGTCAGGCCACACAGCGAGCGCTCCGTCACGTTCCCAATGAGATCGGAGACGCGATGACACCCTTGAAATGTTTTTAATGCCGTGATTTATAGAGCAAATTAAACATTTGACTTGCCGTGAATCGCCGCTGAGTGGATCAGTCACGCACGGACAGCCCGCGACCGCCGAGCCAGCTACGCGGCTGCCGACGTCGCGGGCAGGAGGAAGTACGAAGTTTTGATACAATTTTAAATATTTTTTTTGGGGAATCTGGAGGTAGGGCCTCCAGTTGAGCTCATATACTAGGTCAGGCAAAGAGTGTTTTCAGATTTTTTGAAAAGCATTCCGGGATTGTGACCACCAAAAACACTATTTTGTAAACTTTGGTGGATTTGTGTAGATCGATAACAGTCGTAGCTTTCTCGTTTATAGTGATTACTGGGGTGTTTGGTACTAGGTGTGAGTAACATAAAGAATACCTACCAACTCATTTGTTCAGAAGGAAACTACAACTACGATGATAACTTTCTTTTCATTTAATTTTAGCAGTTTTATAATGAGATATATTAAACCAAAAGATAATAATATGCCCCTTCTGGAAAAATCATATTTTTTTTAACTTTTTCCCGAGCCTGAATTACAGAAGTCTTTTTTTATACAACGTCTTCTAACGGCCTATATGAACCTATGGGTAGGTAGCAAAATGGGATTTTCGGTAAGTAGTAATGATTCATATGACTTAAGTAATTCTACGTATAAATTACATAAATCAGTACGTCTTCCAAGAGTAGCCACTTTAAGTTTACATTATCGTTCGCGTAAAAAAATTGTATTGGGATGATACATGACATGATATGACAATGTCAAATTCCAATACATTTTTTTACTACTGTTTGGTGTTTGTGAAGCTTACTTTATATTTTTTGTGGTGATAACAGGAACTGCACGGCGCGACCAATTTTATTCGCTGCGTGATAGTTCTACAATTCCGGCTGTCTCACGATTTCACCAGAAGTCATCTTACTCACGACTGGCCAGAGTTTACAGAAAGTTAAGAATGTCCTATTTATCTACCTCTTTATATCATCTACCTAATTCGGACTAATACTAAACGAGTAAGTACTCGTCTAGAAGGAACTAGGTTATTTGTTTAAGATGACTCGTAAACTCGTAACGAAGCACACAGCTAACTTTCGACATTACACACGACTATTGTCCCGTTTTTACCTTAAACACATTTATTCTCCTTAATGACAGATGGAAAAGGATGGATATTGTGGATGGTGCACCCTCATGGCTTCCATTTCATCCCAGTGTATGTTAGTCCATTCTATTGCCAACTTGCTTTCCAAACTCCACAATATCCATCCTTTTCCAATGATATTGATAGAAGAGTGAATGCAGGAAATATGGTGAATGGAGTGCTGCATGCCTTTATATCCAGGGGGCCTAGCCAATAGTAACACGCTACTATCGTGTCGACATGTCAAATGTGAAAAAAGTGCGGGAATGACAAATATACTCGTCTAATCGAGCTCATAGGGTTGAGAGCCTTCTGCGCTCACCCTACAGACCGGTGAAGCTGCTAAGGCCGTCGAGGCCAAGCAGCGGCGTCATTGTCAAAAAAAAATCGAGCTGACATTTCCTATATATTATGTTACATTCATTTTTTAATTTGACATGTCGAAACGAAAGTAGCGTGTTGCTCTTGGCTATCCCCCGCGTGGGTTTTAGTGCCGACGCTTGTGTACGGAAGTGAGAGTTGGGTATGGCAAAAGAAGGAAAAAAGTAGGATTAATGCAGTAGAATTGAGAGCATTGCGAAGTATGACAGGAGTGGCATTGAGTGACAGAATGATTAATAGCATAATTGGGTATGGGAACAAAAATCAAACATGTCCTAAATCGAAAACCATTTCGAGGTATTTATATTTTATACCTTATTTAAATATTTAACATTTTTAAAAGCAAAGGATCGAGAATATTTTCAATTAAATACGTTGGCAAACTGGGGTCATATGAATGACCCCAGTTTGCCAACGTCCGCAAAGAGTATATTATGGTTCTTATTGGACTCTTGACGATAATCAAATTAACATCTCACAATTGACACCTATTGGGTCGTATAAACGTCCTTTCACGTGATTGGTTTATAATCTATCCATCAACCAATCAAATGACGCGATCCGTATCATACGTAAGACTTTTAGCTGGGTGATTCTACTGCATGGTAATAATGGGGTTTCCAGACAGCAGCTTTAAAATTACCCCAGGTGAAATCTATTTTCCACATAGTTATTTTTAATAATACGTACATTAATTTACTCCCATTGCCCAGATGGCGTAGAACTTAAAATAGCCATTCGCTATAATCCCAACCCTTTCAGGTAGGGCTTGGTTTCAGAACTTGGCAAAACGAATTGTATCTGAAGTCTACTTCTCACATTCTCGTGAGATTGTACATGATGAACGGCGAGCTCTGTTTTAGTCGTACTTAAGTGCAGTAAATCAGTAATTTTCTCCTCATCATTTATTTACCACGAATTCGGGAAAAAACACATGTGGGAACACTGAGGGAATTTTGTGACGTCATGAGTTCGCAATGTTTAAAAATTAATAAAAAAAATAACTACCGGCTAGATCAACGAAATATTTAAATTAGTTACTTAAAATAGTAAAAGGCATTTAAAAAAACAAAAAATTGTTCCCGTACCCAATTATAGAGCGTTGTGGTGTGAAAGAGGATGTCAGTAAAATTGAGATGGGAATGATATGATGATTTGGTCATATGGAAAGGACGGATGAAAGGCGATTAACGAAACAAATTTACAAGGCGAGGGTGGAGGAGCTGTTGGAAAGGGAAGGCCTAGCTAGACGAACGTACTCGTAGGTACCTAGGACAAGTCTAAGGCGTTCTTAGAAAAGGTCAGGTCAGGAGTACCCATAATCGTCGAGCATGTATGAAAAGATTAGAGAGTAGAAGAAGTGCAAGATGTGTGTCACACATCACACATAGCAGAGCACATCTTCCCACTTGCTACAAGTGGAATGATGTGTTCTGCCTACCCCTTTGGGAAAAATGCGTGATGGTATGGTAGGTATGTATGTATTTTTACACATGGGGCATCTGACTCGGAGCTAGCTTGTCTTAGGTGTTGGAGAACGATACAGACTAAAATATTTTAAAATCTAAATATATCCCAACCCGACACGTGGCGTTAGATTTAAATATTAAGTGCTTTAGTCCGAAGAGATGCAGAAAGGTCGTGTAACATTTGCTATAGCGCGCGGACCGCAAGCACCTATTGTCAGTCACCCGCCAATAAAACGTGCCTCGTTACGTATGTCGTCTACGGCAATACAGGCTGTGCTCAAATTACTTACATACTGTCTTGTGTCTCGGGACAAACACAAAAATATCATTAAACTTGATTAACACAATAAAAAAGGACAGAGCCATCTTTGACGACACGATTGTCGTAGTGCGCAGTGGTTTCGATTCCCGGTCGAGTCAATTCAGGAAACGATATTTTATAAATTGGCTCGGGTATAGGTGTGCTGAGGGGATGGGTGATAGAAGATGAAAACGGCTTCCCCATACACGACCTGGAAGATATAGCAGAGAGATGGCGCCGTTATTGTGAAGAATTATACGATCACCCTGCATCTACCTCTGTCGAGCCTCTACCTAGCTGGAATGATCTAGTGCTAGAGCCTTCGATACTACGCTCCGAGGTGACAGCTGCCCTGGATGCGCTAAAGAACAGGAAAGCGGCAGGACCTGACCACATTACAGCGGAGATACTCAAACTTCTAGGTGACCGAGGTATGGATCTATTGCATCGTATTTGTAACCAGGTGTAGCAGCGTAGGGAGTGGCCTCAGGATTGGTCCAAATCCATCATACTTCCACTTCACAAAAAAGGCTCAACTAGAGTATGCGGAAACACAGAAACAGAAAAAGATTCTGCTGCTGGGGAAGACGCAGGGAAAGAGATCCAGAGGACGGTCCCCCATGCGTTGGTCAGACCAGGTCCGGGTGGAGCTAGACACTACCGTCTGCGCTGCGGTTCGCGCTGCCGAAGACAGGAAGGGGTGGCGAGAAATATTCCGAAAGAGAATTCTACGGAGAGGTCACGACCCTCAGCATTGAGGATACACGACGCAAGGAGGAGGTGTGCTGAGAGACGCCCCTGGCTTAATTCCTTGTCAAAATTCAAAAAATTCAAAATTCAGAAAATTCAAAATTTCTTTATTTGTGATTATAGGTAAATAGAATAGATGTTAATTACAATAATATCCACCATAAACAACCGTCACAGGGTATACAAATAATCAGATACATTTTTAATTATTCAAATCATGCAATTATAATATGTGTTGTGTAAACATCTATCTAGTAATACATTTGAAACGAAATTATCGTAGTACATTAACATTCAGTCTCATAAAATAAACAATAAATTCAATTACAACAATAAATTAGTCATTAACCTGCATCAAATATTATTACTTATATCAACTAATTCATAAAATCATTTAAACGATAATAACATTTATTCAATAAGAATTTCTTAAGCTCCTTTTTGAACGTGGCAAAGTTAAGTTCTCTTATATATCTGGGCACTTTATTATATATTTTCGGAGCCGCACACAACACACTCTTGTACAAAAGAGCAGTATTTGCCTTTGGAATAAAAACAGTATCTTTGTCGCGTCTGTTACTATTCAGAACCTCTGACGTACGCTTAAAAAGTCTAGGATTGGATTTCACGAATAGAGCACATTCGAAAATATACAAACACGCAATGGGCATGTCATTAGTTCATATTTTGTCATCTCGTAACACAGGTATATTTATCCCTACGTCGAGACCATGACAAGCGGTGTCTGGCGCATATTCACATTTATTTATCTTTACATGGTTTCACTTTAAATTTACGTTATTGTTCGCGTAAAAAAATGTATTGGGATTTGACATGACATGACATGACAATGTCAAATCCCAATACAAATTTTTACGCGAACAATAACGTAAATTTAAAGTGGCAACTCGTGGTAGACGTACTGAGCTCATTCTATGGATACTGCGGAATATTAAGCATTTGTAAAGTCGCAGCAGAACGAAAACTAGTGCTCTCGCTAGCCGCGGGATGCTCATTTAACTAAGCTGCCGAGACCCTTAACAATGCATTTTGTGCTGCAAGCATTTCCACAATGCATGGCAAGGCAAGTCTACTACGAGTATCTACCTTTGATAATCTGAAGTAAGTGTGTTAACTTACGAAACTATTTTTTGGTGTAAATTTAGAAAACTAGAGAAAATCAATTGGTTCAAGTATCAGCTTGGACTTGATTCCGTGAAATTTCACTTATCAGTACGTCCACCGCGAGTTGCCACTTTGGATTTACATTATCGTTCGCGTAAAAAAATGTATTAGGATTTGACATTGTCATGTCATGTGTCATCTCTGTAAAAAAAAATTACGCGAACGATAATGTAAATTGCAAGTGGCAACTCGTGGTGGACGTACAGGCGATTGCTCTTTCAACAGTTCCAACACAACATTTGGATGTTGAAAGGTTTTCTTAAGTATCAATGAAATACCGTTGGCATGAATTCCCTGAATAGAAGCAGTAAGATATTTTAAATAACTTTATGCAGGCAAAGAAATCTCAAATAATGTATTGAGCAGCAATGCATTTAACATTTCGTTCAGTAGGCTGCACCACACCCTGTAGTAGCTTGCTATGATCGGTATCTGCGCAAGGTGCTCGCTCGGTATAATACTCAATAACAGGAACCAGTTGACAATGTTGCTGGCAAATTGGTATTCTGTGCCTCAATGCGACGTCTGGCTCATTTCGACGATATTGTCAATAAGTTTGTTTGTATGGACATTGCAATATTTAAACAGGATTGGCAGCAGTACGTCTACCACGAGTTGCCGCTTAAAATTTACGTTGGCGTTCGCGTAAAAAAAGTACCTAGTATCGGCTCGTTGAGAATATTATCATCACTATATAGCAATAGCATTGTTAAAAACTTGTTATTTAGGTGTATGTACTCTTAGTATTGCGTATGAGTTCATGCTTATAGTGATAATGACTTTATTATTGTATTCTTAGGTGATTTGTTTTAGATGATTTAACAGTAAGCACTGTAGTAACAGGGAGTTATATGTTGTCTTTAAATAAAAATCGTTGATTTTAACTTTGAACACCTGAACTGCTGATCATATAAACTAATAAATATGAAATAAATATCCAATCCTACAAACATACCTAAATAGTCAATCCTTAATAATATCAAAAATGCGAAATTGGCTCTATCTGTCTGTAACGCTTTCGCGCGTACTCCACCGAACCGATTTTGATGAAATTTGGTACAGGGATAGACTAGATCCTGGGTCGGATCCTTAGCATTGCGCCAACACACCGTTACTTAAGTTCTTTTGGAATCAGTTTTCTTTTTAAATAATGGTTAGTCATCCACTTCAATAAAGTAGTAGGTGAGCTTAGGTGCTTCGCTTCTTAAGCTGAGAACTAACTTCACTGTTTTAATGACAAACCTCAAGACTACGACTCTCCTTGTAACTACTTGTAACTTAAACACCTATTAACTTTATGCTTTAAAATGTCCTCCGTGTCGTATAAATTAGGTAAATTCAAATTCAAATTATTTATTGCATTCATGTTGTACATTGTAATTGTAATTGGTGACATCAAAGGCAATTTTCCAGTGATTGCGACTAAAGGTGTCCGCGGGCCCGCCCGAGGGTAAACGGTCCAAATTCAACCATTTCTCTTTATTAATTACCAAAACGGCCCCTGATCCGTTGAACATAAATAACAAAAAATGACGCGCATCTAGCATCTACCCCAATCGTCACGGGCGTTGAATCCACCTATTACATTACGGCACCCCTCGATGCTTAGCGGAGTTAAGGGAGGCGATTCATCACGTTTTAAAACGTAACATCGTATTTCAACTTGTGTAAATCCGTATAAACGCGTATCACCTGCCGATCGTTTTGTTTGGCCGCGTCCGCCATTGTTCCTCGGCGGTGCCCATGTAAATTGAAAGATACGTTGATATAACTACTAGGGGATCGAAGAGTTTTGCGACACAGGATTTTGTTTTATGTTTTTTTTTAAGTCTAGGTGTTTTTAGAAAATAAAAGCGAACTCACTGTGAAATTGCTTGATCTGATTGTAAGTTGAAATATCAACCGTATTCTTATCAGTAAAAATGTTTTTCGTTGCAATACCCTTCCTTTGTGCTCACTAAACCTTGAATTATTTTTGTATTTTCACTTATTTAAAGATTCATCCATTACCTGACCTTCATGAGTCTTCGTTAACATCCAATTCTAACAAAGCATCTAGGCGCTTCAGAAGTGAGTAGCCGAGTGGTCGGTTCAATGAATGAAGCATTCGTTCCTAAAGTTCATTCAACTGTCTCAATGGCAAGTAACAAAAACAGATAAAGGTATTTGTGCCGCGGATAATCCGATTACTAAAAATAGGCGCAGAAAGAAAGTACCTACTTCTTCCGATCATCAACTCAGAGCACAATAAAATGAATTTTGTTTATTTTCAATACGAACAATAGCTATTATTCGAGATGTTATTAGAGAAGTTACTCGTACTTCAAAAACATGAGAAAGAAAATCATTTGAAAGCCAAGTGAAACACAATCTTAAATAAACAGCCTGCCTATGTTGGACTGGCTCGTTTGGTATTGTTAGAAGATCTGACTGCGAAGGTGCGGGTCGTGACTTCGATCTCAACCCAGAACACAAATTCATGTTGTAACTAAGTACCTATTGTGCTGATCATTCGTGTTTGTTCCATGTCTGAATGTCCAATCTTTGTACTATTAATATTCTAATTGAAAACCTCTCTTGGTTTTAAAATGTCTCTACGTAGGAAACAGGCAATTGTATTCTGACAGTAGGTACCTCTCTACTTTTATTTCTTTTCTATTTTTTTTTCAACATTTACTTGATTTCAGTACTTGTATCAATACGAGATAATTTGCGAAGTTACCTGTAGGTATGTTTGTTTATCTTTCGACGAACTTCTTTGTTAGTTCTATGCCTGGGTGTTAAGTAGGTAAAGTCTTTCAACAGTCTCCGTCGACTCCCTGAGGTGTGATGATCAGGGTGTAATTTATCCCGGATGCTTAGATTTCATTATTGACTGACTTGTTGACGCGATCGTACCCTTAGCGACGAAGGTAGTGGGTTCCGCACCCAAGACAAACATATATACATTCAACGAACATAGGTACGTGTTTTTTCTGTGTCATCATTCATCATCTTTTTATGTCATCATCATTAACATCATCCGTGCGGTCTATCCCGGTTGTGAACCCACACTGCTGTGTGGGGTCCCAGTGTCCGCCTTCCCTTTTTTCTTGGCCCACTTCGCGCGCTCTTGTGCATCCTCAGTGGTGAGTTTCTATCATATTTTTATGTATGTAGTTAGAAATAGATTAAGTATATTTATCATTCTCTAACACTCGCTAACTATGAGCTATCTGCCTAGTTTAGGGTTAGATGGTCTTGTTGTAAGGAGTTCCAGAATCCAGATTTAATCATTTATTAAGTACCTGTTGATCTATTTCTCAACATACAAGCAGTAGCAGCAAACGGGTTGTAAATCAAATAAAAAAAATATTGTCACTTCTTGAATGAGCGCCGCTTTAAGCTTTGAAACGCCACAAATAGGTTTGCTAGCAATTGTTAATAATTTGCAACGCTGCATTCAAAACCTTTTTCTATAATTAACAACAAAATACTTTAATTTATTTATTTATTTTATTCATTTGATGACTTAACACAATATACCTATAAAGTTGCATTTACAGTAGTCCAGTCAGATGGATATGCATGAACCCTATCAGGGCATAGGTACCTAACAAAACATCAAACTGAAATAAAATAACAATCATACAATCAAATTGCACACTTCTATTGTACCTACATATTGATTTATTAATCAGGTGCACCAGCATCAAAACAAACCTTACATTTCAACAAATAGGTAATAATATTAACCATAAACTTTCATTGTCGTCCGAAATCCCTGAGCAAGATTCTTTAGTAAAATTCTGTGGTAAAAGTCTTGGACTACAGTTTGGCGCGTGCAAGCGGGGTCGGTGCCTCGTAGTGTTGTAGTCGTAGCTATCGTAGCGCGGGGCGTGGCGCGGGGCGGGGCCGGGAGAACTCCTCCTCTGGTCTCCTCTCCACAGAACGAACAAGGGTAGAAGGCTAATCTGTATTAAGTTCGCATCGTTGATTCTTAAAATGTCGCATTAAGGCACTGAATGAACACAATCCTGCAGAAGTAAGTCAATTAAGGCTTGTTGTATTTTTGTATCTGTTATTTTTTTATAATTTATTTTCTTGGAGATGAGGATACCTATTTCAGAAACTGGTATAAAAAACTTCTTCAAATAAAAGTTTACTTAGGTTAGTTTAGCTATTTGAAAAGTTAGTTGTCATAAATTAATTAAATGCAATTTTTACTAGGCATGAATTATCTTGGCCAACCTGTTACGAAATAATTTAATTTAAGTGACACTTATTTTGCTCCTGAGTGCAGAGTGCGAGTTGCAGTGAGAGAAGTGAATAACTGCACCATCGCGTTTGCGAGAAAAAAAACGCGAATTTGTATGGTATCGAGTCAACGCCATCTAGCGGCCTTAATGTTGCCCGAATTCGCCGCTAGATGGCGCTGACTCGATTCCATAGGAATTGACATTTACGTGCTCGCAAAACGCGATGGTGAAGTCATTCACTTCTCTCACTGCAAGTCGCACTCGGCACTCTGATTCCGCACCGTTTTTAAGTTACGATGATATTATTTGACTACACGATTGACGTTAGTGCGCTGTAGCGCGGTTTCTAGTCTTGACTTAAGTGGTGTTCCGGGTTTGATTCCTGGTCGGTTAAATTCAGGGAACGAACTCTTCTAAATTGGCTCGGGTCTGCCAACTCGCTTTGGCAATCTACGGGGAATATCTACGTTTAGCAGTGGACTGGACGTCCTATGGCTGCAAATGATGACGGTGTGCATTTTCTTGTCTATATCTATATTAATCAGAAGATATATTTTTTGGTTAGGTACCGGTTGTAATTTGCTAGGGCTATTTTAATAAAGAAATGTAAGTTATGTTGGTGTATGGCTGTTGCATTAGTTCATAAGCCTTCTGTGTATCTTTGTTCAATGGCTGCTATGATATGGTAACGAGGATGCCGGCCCGAAGGCGGCGCTCACCGCATCCTACCTATCATTACGCGTGATTGACTGCCGCCTGTTAGTGTAAACTCACTTCTATAAACCTAAGCTTTAGTTATTAAGAGCGTTTGCTGGGGGGTAGATCGTAAACGTCGCATTTTGTGAAGATTTTGGTAATTAATAGATAATATATAAAGCTGAATTCATGTTTAAGTACAAATTATCTCTATCGTTGTCTGCACCTTTTAATTTTGTAATTATAACTTTAACTGTGTAGGTACAGCGAATTTTTACGACATTATTGACAACAATTGGCGACTGCCTATTTTGGACGATTCAATGTGTTTAATAGGTATAGTATTATGCACAGTTTTATTTCAATTCAATAAAATAATCACGAAAATGTTACAAAAATGCAACGTTTTTGATCCACCCCCAGCAAACTCTCTTAACTAGCCTTGGTAACCCATACATTACCGTAAGGGTAGAAAGATTCTGAAGTTGAGAACATTTGATGGGATTTGTGAGGATGTAGGGCACCTAGGTAGGTGCAGTAGGTTAGATAGAAGTGGAAACGACCTGCCACACGTTTTGCATAATTGTCTGTCCGGTTAGACTAAGTTTATTGACTGTTTATAATGTGAAAGATCTCAAACCGATACCCTAGTTACTTGTTATGAGAATGTGATGTTGTTTTTGTTGGTACTTAGTGAACTAAAGATATGAATAAAATATTGTTTTGCAAAAAAACGTTTGATTTTTTTATAAAATGTATCATAGTGTATTTTGATAACCAAATAGTCGAAATATAACACTGTCACAACTTACCTAGGTACCTGTCACAACTTACCTCGGTGATAGGAGAGTTGTGATAGAGGGAGTAGTCTTTGTTTGTATTGATTTTCTCAGAAACCCTTATACTTAAATAAAAATTGATCATTATTTCGGAAAGGGAAGGAATGGTGCTACATTAATTCACATAGTTTATTACTGTGAATTGTTTCTTGAGTGAGATATGTCCCTTAAAGTAAAAATTGTCACAACTCTCCTAGGTCTCCCCTACAGCACAGCCATTTTGGAAAGCTGGTCGGGGTCGCCTTGGTTCTTATTAATGATGAATCATTAGATTTTTCTGCCAAAATAGTTTTTTTCATTTTATTTAAAAATGTATGAAATTATTTTTGTTAATAAATATTATTTGAATATTTTAGTACGAAAGGAATAAATATTCAAATTAATTTATAAAAAACAAAAATGTTAAAGAAGAAGGATATTAAGCAGGTTCTTCCGCACCAGCGGATCCAGAAGCATGTCATGAAAACCTCAAACTAACTTCGCATTCTATCTACCACTTTCTGACTAAATCCTACTACCTTATCTACCTTCTGAACAATTTTCATCACTATATTACAGTTATGTAGATACTTAACTTAACCCTTGATAGGTATGACAACAAGGATGCTAGCCCGATGGATGACGATCCCCGAGTTCCCCTATCACACGCGTGCAATGCTACTCTGGCCGCGCCACAACAAAATTTAAAAAGTGTTTATACATTTCCAAGAAACAATCGAAAATCAAGGCGATCTGCGACGTGTCACCCAGTGTGTGTCGTTGACATCCCTGAGACACGGACACAAATCGCTCCTCTTTCACCTTTATAATGCGCACATAGAAAGAACAGAATAGCCTGTGGAATGAACTCCCTGCCGAGGTTTTCCCGATGAGTTATAGTATGGAGTTCTTCAAGAGGGGTTTGAAAAGGTTTTTACAGGGTCGACAACGCGCGAGTGATACCCCTGGTGTTGCACGCGTCCATAGGCCGCGATAACCGCTTACCATCAGGCGGTCCGCGTGCTTGATTGTCACCGACGTAGTATAAAAAAAAAAAAAAAGCCTGACTGCATCACCGTGCTTTCGGTGCATTACAACCCGAGAGTTTTTAAGGAAAGTGTGAATAGATACTTCTGGACAAGTTTTAGGTATCTACTCAGCCCCCCCATTAACAACAAAGTTATAGACCGATCGGGCTTAAGTAGGTATGGGTAGTTTTTATACCGGGTGACTATCAAAAGACTTACAAAAACGATATTGCATCTCAGTAAGTGATGTACACTATGTAAGCGAATTTTTTTTTAAAGTACCTTTATTTTCAAAGTTAAATACCGACTGTTTGACTGATTTGTATGGTGACCTTGAAATGAAAGTATGTCAATGTGGTGACAAGTTTCCATATGAAAATTATTCACATGACCTTCTGTCTTTGACTAAAACATACTTATTTAGGTACAGAATTCTTGGCCTAATCTCTGGGAGGTATCCTCTGTCTAAAGGAAGACATTTATATAATATTTAACCGTCTATTCCTACAAAGCCTTGGTACTGCAAAGCAAGGTTTAGCAAGACAGTAGCATCTATTGTAATACGAATGCATTTAGGACATGTGTGTCCCCGGCTCATCTTGCTAAACTTCACATAGTAGAGAGTGATTTATGTGAATGTAGTGAGGACGTAGGCGTTTTAAATCACATTTTGTTTTCCTTTCCCTTACATGACCATTCGTCGTTTTTCATCAACCTAGCATCCCATAATATTCCTTTTCGTACTAACATCTCAGCTTTATTGAGTACAAATGATCTTTAAATATATAAAATAATAACCTTTTTCATAATTGTGAATAATAAAAAATAAAAATATAGTTAATATAGTTAAAATATAAATGATTTTATTAATTCATGTACTTACATGTATATATTTCATACAAAATTATATTATATTATAAAAAATACTTAATTTTCCTCTGCTCTCCTGATCCTTTCCGTATCGGATATCCTTTTTTAAGCATGTTTCCCTAACTTTAAAACCGGCAAATGCACAGGCCGTGCGAGCCATACCAAGAAAAAAAAAAGAAGTTAAATATGTATATTTAAGTTTCATTTAGATAGTTCCCAGATCACCTACTGATTATGCTATATCGTTATAATCACCCGGTACAATAAAGTTTGAGAAAACTAAGGGCCTTTAGCTTTAACATATAAAAAGACTGATTGCTACCGTTAAGCGGGTCATTTACTATAATTAAAACAAATTTACCGAATCGGCCGATACTTCGTTCTGAATCAAGGGGCAGAAGCCGAACCGTTGAATATTCAAAAATGTGTCTAATATCGTTAAGGTATTGAATATCCTCCATAGTAACAAATTCTATTATGTTTGTTTATTTTTCATTGTTTTAGATACTTGAGATTAGACACTCAGTAGGTTTATTTGTATCAAAATGACACATTGTACCTTATACTAACGCCTGTTGTAAACCCAAAACAAGTTTAAAAGAGTAACTGCTGAGTTTCTCGTCGGGTCTTCTCAGCAAGAAACAACTCCGACGCGGTGGTAGAGTCGCATGATGCCTGTATACTGTGTATTTATATATCTATATTATTATATTAATTATGTCTATTATTTAGTATATCTTGCTTTAAATTTGACGATTGAATAGTACTTAGATACTGCGAAAGTCTATTTGAATAAAGTTATTTAAGTTTGAGTTCTGAATTTGAAACAACTGTGGTTCATTACTTCAAGCAGTTGTAGTAGTAGGTTGTGGTCCAGCTGGACAGTATTCTCTGCAGCAAGTCAATTTCATAAAAGCCTATTTCAATACTTAATCATTACTTCTGGGTGTATTTCTAATTTTTCTTAGGAGTCAATGAAACCGAGGGTATATTGAGTTGGCGTTTAGTCTCGAGGTGCAAACTGTTATTTTCACTTTGAGTGCGAGAAAAATAGTTAATGTAGTACAAAAACATTTAATAAATATTACAAAAATCACAAATGTTTCTTATTCCTCCAGTCCATACAACTTACGTGAGTTTTTTAGGTAAATGTTCCGCGATTTTGTCACAGGACATTCCTAATAAATTTATTTAAAACCGAACAAATTTACACTCGCCAAAAATACTGAAATTTACGCGGTCAGTTTTTTCTTCTAAACCAGTCACAGATTAACAATTTAAAACACATGGCGCCACCTTCTTGGCGGACAAACCATGGAACTAAAAAACTCTCAACATTTGCCCTGGCTGTTTGAGTTTGTCTTTGTCACATGAAGGAAATTAAAAAACTAATTACTTTTTACTCCCCGACTAAAGTGGTCACTTTAGTCCCGCTTCGTAGGGCTATTTTGGCGTACTTTTATAGCATGAGAAGTGAAAAAAATAATAATAATAATAACTTAACGCATATAACTCGAAGTTGTTTTATTTCAATGTGTTGTGTTCGCGTAAATATTAGGAAACAATATTCAAACATTTAGGCCCGTATTCTAAAACAAAATCTGCACTTGAGTATAGATCTGACTGACGTTTTTGTATGAACTGACGTTTTGAAATCTCTACTCAAGTACAGATCAGTGCTTGAGTACGATTCTAGAATACGGGCCTTAGGTTTATAAGAAAAATAAAAACATTCGTAACAGTTTATACAATATATTCATTAAGTTTATAAAATACACGATCAACAATTGTACAAATATATCATCCAAATTTTTCGTGTATGTATAAACAATTTAATTCAGATAGCTATACAAACATTACCAGTCTACTAAAATCTGAACACCAAACCCACAAAAGACAAACATCCACACTATATCTAAATGCTCAGTATTGTGTTAGAAATTACTGTACGAAATTATTAGGAGACGTTACTCCCATTATAAAGATCTGGTAATAAAGAATCATAATAGTATATTTTACATCGAGGGACTAAAAGAAGCCATAATATATCAGAGGTGGTTTGACTCCCGAGCGTGCGAGGGAGTCAAAGAAACCGAGGGTATATTAAGTTGGCGTTTAGAGTCGAGGTGCAAACTGTATTTTTCACTTTGAGTGCAAGAAAAATAGTAAATTTAGTACAAAACATTTAAAGCCGAACTTTACACTTGACAAAAGTTCTGAAATTTCCGTGATCAGTTTTTTCTTCTGAACTGAACCACAGATTAACAATTTAAAACACATGGCGCCACCTTCTTTACGGACAAACCATGGAACTAAAAAACTCTCAACTTTTTCCTGGCTGTTTGAGTTTGTCTTTGTCACATGAAGGTAATTAAAAAATTAATTACTTTTTATACCCCTAGGGAGGGGCTAAAGTGGTCACTTTAGTCCCGCTTTGTAGGGCTATATTGGCGTACTATTGGAGCATGAGAAGTGAAAAAATAATAATGTGTGACGTTTCATTAAGCCCTCTCTGGGTTTGGTGATATTTTTATGCTACTGCCATGCACCATTTACAGCTTTTGCGTGAGCTCCGGGACAGCCTTGAACAAGTCGGCGACCAGTCCGAAGTCAGACACCTGCAATTAAAAAACATATTTACTACTTATTTATTAGGTATTTATCAGATAAGACTTACTAAAAAACATATTTTTTTAGGTAATCAATAAAAAATATTGTGAAGAACATCCGTGTTTGTCTGGCTGAATGTGTTATCTATTTCAGTAACTATTCATTTATGAAAATATATGTATTTTTCAATGCTTTCCCACGTTGGTGTTCAGAAACGCTAACATCTCGTTTTCCTAATATTCCAGTATTAGATATCTAGCTAGAGCATGGTTGGGTTAACTTGGAAAAAATAAACGTCACATTATTATCGTTTCAAAAAGACATCTATATCCTCACGATTTTTATATCACAATAGGTACATTAAGATGACGTAATATCATAATTAAAATGTCTCAAGTGATAATAATAGGCGGAATGTCTCGAACTGATTAATAAACTGACCTTCAACTTATTGACTTTGATTCAACATTTAAATATTAGCTGATAAAGGTACTCATTATCTCAGTAGAACTCTTACGAATAGGAATTGTAGTACGGTTTTGTTATCAATACTTAAATATGTTGTTTTTTTTCGAGCAGGTACTAAGGAACTTGTTTTAAGTTGGTGTCTGGTAACAGTTGGGCCTAGGTCAAAATATATATGTTGTCTCACTCCTAGGTAAAGTAAAGATCATTAAAATACCGACACACCGTTCCAATAATAGGCAAAGATTTAATAAGCATATTGGCCAAAATGCAAGTTAGAAATTAAAAACATAGGCTTGTTTCAAATACTACACTTAACCTCTGTAAATTCTGCCACCAAGGAGTTTACTTGCGAGTTAGGATGCAAAATTTATAAGTAATAAAAATAATAACAATTTACCTGGAAAATAGGCGCCTCGGGATCCTTGTTGATGGCAATAATGGTCTTGGAGTCTTTCATGCCAGCAAGATGCTGGATGGCCCCGCTGATGCCTACAGCTATGTATAGGTCCTGAAAAAGAAATCAATAAACGGTATGATCAACCCTAGGTTTTTTAGCCATAACATACAAAAGGGTTTGTAACTATATCAGGTATAACTAAAATGATTAAATTGCATCCAGGACCAGATCACTGGTGTTTTTATAAACCGATTGCTTTCCGTCAGCGGCTTCGCCTGCGTAGACTGCTTTTCCCGTCAAAATATGGACTTAAAAAAATATAATATAGCCTATGTCATGTTTGACGACCGACTTGGTGTAATGGTTAAGAAGTTGGCTACTACACCAGAGGTCGCGGGTTCGATCCCCGCACAGTACAAACATTTGTGTGCATGAACATGTCTGTTTGTACTGGTCTGGGTGTCTCCTATGTATAAGAAGTATGTATTTACAAAAGAAAATGTATTTAAGTATGTTTATCCGTTGTCTAGTATCCCATAACACAAGCTTTAATTAGCTTACTTTGGGGCTAGATGGCGCTGTGTGGAATAATGTCCAGGGATATTTATTTATTTATTTAAGTCACTCCCTAATAATAAATGTAGCTTTTTTAAAATCGGTCTAGAAGTGTCGGAGCCTATTTAATACAAATAAACAAACAAATCTTTCCTCTTTATAATATTGGTATAGATAGATAACATGGGTAAACGAGTGACAGTAGGCAAAAAAACTAACTTTACAAATGACAGATAGTGTCAGAGTTTGGAAATAGAACAGTGGCTGTGTTTCAGCTGATTAGGGTGTTGACGAAAATCACAACATGAACCACAGCTGCAAGTCTTGAAGTTTTAGATAAAACAGGTACTCACGGGAGCCACAATCTTTCCAGTCTGGCCAATCTGCAGGTCGTTGGGCACGAAGCCGGCGTCCACGGCGGCGCGCGAGGCGCCCACGGCGGCGCCCAGCTTGTCCGCGAGCGCGTACAGCAGCTTGAAGTTGTCGCCCGACTTCAGACCTCGTCCTGAGCACAAAATGTGTTTCATTGGAAACTTCTGTTCGTCACTCTCTCTTAGTATGAAACTAAGGCGCCGATTAATTCGAGAGGAAGGTTCATTACATATGACGACAAGACGACACGATTGCCGCAGTGCGCTGTAGCACGGTTTCTCGCCGTATTTCCGTAGTGTCCCGGGTTCGATTCCCGGTCGGGTCAATTCAGGAAACGATATTTTCTGAATTTACTCGGGTCTGGGTGTGCTGGGAGACGCCCCTGGCTTATTTCCTTGTGTGGTACCTCGTAACACAGGGATATTAATCCCTACTTCGAGACCATTAGAAGAGGTGTGTTGTCTGGCGCATATTTATTTATTTATTTATTTATTACATGAATAACATATTCATATTAGTAAAATAAACACATTAATATCTACATTGCACCCGTTTAAGAGGATACAGAACCGGCGCTTTTCCATACAAACGTAGTCCCCTATTTCCTCCCTGGATATTGCTAGTGGAGGAATATTTTTTCCCGAAAAATCTATAGCCATTATTAGCATGTCCCAATGTTTTCCTTTCTTAAAGTCGAAAAATCGAAAAAAATGGCCAGATTTTCTGCCGTGTTCAAACAGCCAGAAAATTAATTTAACTAGTTTATTTCAAAAAAAGGAAAACATAGGAACACGGCCACAATCCTTCTTTACTTTACAAAGTAACTAAATCGGTCAACTTTTCGGAAAGGGATTAGGCGACTACGAAACGTCGATTTTGTGTACTTTTGATAGGTAATTTCGGTCCGATTTGCATCTGTCTCTATCGTACTCTGCGGGGCGCTCGAGGTTTGCAACAGCAATAGATTGTACAGATACCTATTTTTCAATTCTCTTGAACGTGCTGTGTTCTCATAAAGCATTTCTAATTTATAAATAACTTCTGTATGATGATGTACATTGGTGGTTTCAAATGAGAAGCCGAGAGTAATCAGGGTCTGAGTCATGTATGTAAATGAGATAGCTGAGAAGCATTACGAACACTATTTTGTTTTATGATTTACAATGTTTTTGCCATATTCTATAGGTTTCAAAGTTCATTGCCTAAACACATTTTATTTGATTGTCTTTTATTTTATTTTCAACGATTTATAAAAACATAAAACGCCAGTAAATAAATTAAAAAAAAAAAGTCCCTAGTGTACCGCCTTTGCGACACCCGGACCTGACTCGGTATAAATAAGATCTCTAAGAACCTGTATTTAATAACATTATCCAGACATGACTAGACCAGAAGTGACGATGCAATCTATGATGGAGCATGTCTGTCTAGTGAATGTATATTCACTCATGCCTTAAAGAGACCCAGATTAGTTTGGAAACACATGCATGGGCAGCGAGTTCCACTCTTTTGCTGTTTGCATTATGGAGCAGTCTGAAAAACCTTATGCTAACATAACATTGCGTAACATTATTAAATATACAATCATCACGGTATATCATCTGCACTCTATCTATCTATCACTATTACACTCCTTTTTATACTTACCACCAGAAACAATGTTCTTAGCACTTGTCAGTTCAGGCCTGTCTGACTTGGTTAGCTCTTGAGACACAAACTGAGTCAGATCAGACTTGTAGTCGCCTTCGGGAGCCTTCTCAACAGCTGCTGATCCACCTTCAAGGGAATCAGGGGCAAAAGCTGTTCCTCGCACCGTGATCACCTTGATGGCATCTTTGGCTTCCAAGGTAAGAACAGCATTACCTGCAATTTGGAATTTTTATGTTAGACTAGTAACAAGTAGAAAAATGTATCAGACTTATTTACAATGAAATTAGCTTAGGCTTTCTCTGTTTTTTTCATTTACTAAAATATGACCACTGTCACTTAAGCAAGCAGTTGTTGTACGTACCTATCACAGTCAAATACCAGTGAGTTAAGTCCCATTAAAAGTTAATGAACCTACATATAATAATATGTACCTGCATAAATGGTCCTTATGAATGTGTTAGCATCCTTAACTCCGATAATATCAGTGATTGGTGAAACATCCAACTTGGCAGCCACTCGGGGCAAAAGAGCCTTGCCAAAAGCTGTTGCAGGAGCCAGAATATGTGTAAAGTTGAACTGTTTTTGTGTTGCCAGTATAAGTGCAGTCAATGACTCAGCTGTAAACCCCTTAAAGGCATCGCTTTCTGCTACTAGCACTTTGGATACACCCCCAGCTTTGGAAATTGTTTCAGCAGCCTACAAGTAAAAAACAATATTTTTTTAGGTTATTATGTTTCAACCACAGTGACCTTTGAATGGAGAAATCAGAACTGGAGATGGAAAATGGAGAAAACATAAATTATTCCTCTATAACCCATAGTTGTAGCTCAGATGAGAAGTAAAAAATAAAGGTGAGGATTTGAAGTTAGTTAGCCAATGAAATAATGGACACTGGGCAGTCAGTCATATCCACATTTGAGTAAACTTATAATTTTTTTTGTTAGTAATTCTATCAAAATTTTATTTCACCAGTCATTGACACCACAACTTGAAAACGATAGTATGTAGAAAGTAGAGTAGAGAAATGTATAATTGATAGTGATAATAACTTACAGGGCCGCATTTGGTGCCAGCAACTAGAACTGAAATGTCACCGCCGATTTTCTTAGCAGCACTGAGTGTGTTCTGGGTTACAGCTGACAGAGCCTCATTATTATGTTCAGCTATGACCAGAGTACTTTGCAGGCGTCGCAACTAGAACAAATAGGCAGTTGAGCAAGTTAAGAACGATAGACAGTGCTAAGGTTTAAATTGGTGAAGTAACAAAATAAAAATTTACTTACCTGGCTTGCCAATAACACTTGCCTGCTCGACTGTGAAAACATGTTTGAACTAAAAAGGTCCAACCACTATAAAAAGCACATAAAATAAAACTTTTCAAAAAGGTTACAAAGTCCACGAGAAATGTCAGCACAGATTTATTTACAGATTATTTGAATTGCCACTGAATTTGCCAGTAGAGAATGACAGCTCCCAGCGTGACGTCTTGCGATTTTTTTTAAATTTATTGTGGCATTGGCGACTAGGCCATCTTGCGTGGCTAGTGATGTGCACTTTCACCCATTCAATTAGTTGTTCTATATCTCTCGTCGAAATAAATCAATTGCATAGGTTAATAGTAAACAGGTTAATTGACGACCGACTTGGTGTAATGGTTAAGAAGTACTACACCAGAGGTCGCGGGTTCGATCCCCGCACAGTACAAACATTTGTGTGCATGAACATGTCTGTTTGTACTGGTCTGGGTGTCTCCTATGTATAATAAGTATGTATTTACAAAAGAAAGTGTATTTAAGTATGTTTATCCGTTGTCTAGTATCCCATAACACAAGCTTTAATTAGCTTACTTTGGGGCTAGATGGCGCTGTGTGGAATAATGTCCAGGGATAGGTCGAGTCAATGTTAAACTCGAAGTTCCATTTTGTGAAATTTAATAAAAACTAGTTACCATTCGTTACATCTTTGTTTTTCTAAATAAATAAAATAACCACCATTAAAAAAGCCTAATTTCCATCTGTTCGTGCACGTTACATTGTGACATAGAAGAAAAAAACTGTCCGCTGTCAGATTGACAGTATCGTTCATCGTGTTGTTTATTTTATTTTCAATACTTTTGTGGTGAATGTGAATTCCTTTCCTTTCACTTCATTTCATTGAAATTCAAGCGATCGTGCTAAGCAGACATTAGCAAGAATATCAATTAGGAATATCTTTGTATTAGAATAACAGTCATGTCTTTACCAATCGTTTCTATTACTAGACGGGAGACATTTAGTTCGTGCCATAGGCTGCACAGGTAAATATTTTAGTTAATTTTGGTGGTGTAATTAGTTAACATTTTCGATTTCGTTCAATATAGTTTTCGCTAAGATTTGCAGTTTGGTGACCTTTGGGGTTATCAAACCAGTTTAGAGTTCAACCCTGAATAAAGACGATATAAATATCAATTATTTTTCTGGTGCAATGTTTCACATAATCTTAAGTATATTAATTTTTTTTAGTCCTTATTTGGGTGAGGACGAAAATAAAAAGCTATATGGAAAATGCAACAATCCCAATGGACATGGGCACAATTACGTTGGTAAGATTACACTTTAATATATTGAGATTATATTTTGAGAATTTAGATTCCTTATTTAATTACTTACTGCCTTCTGCAATGAGTTTTTTCTTAAAAAAAAAATGTGTGTTTCTGTTTGTGTGTTAGTATTATTCATAGACCTAAGTTATGTTTTTAAATATATCTGAATGTATTTTCTCTGACAACTTTGAGTACAAGCCAACCAAGTACAAGCAAGGGTTTAAGGATATTTGCGTCTTATTTAATAAGCCATCCTAAACTAACCAGTCCATTAGGTAATACATCATTGCTGATAACACAATCTGGATCTAGAATAATCTTGTTTACTTTTTTCACCAGTCCTTGTAACAGTGAAGGGTCCTATTGATCCTCAGACCGGAATGGTGATGAATGTCCATGATCTAAAGACCTACATGCAAGCAGCTATCATGGACCCATTAGACCACAAGAACTTGGATCAAGATGTCCCTTATTTCAAAGCTGTGGTAAGATTATTGCTTTGTTTATTTTAGCATTTACAATGCTTATTTTTCATATCTAAAAATAGAAAAACTGGAAAAATTAGATTTTCGGACCTTTATTTTTCTTTCTTGCCGGATTTCTTAAAGGAGCGAAATTAAATTTTTTTTATCTGTGGTAAGATGCTGACAATATTGCACCTTCACAAAATTGTGTAATAGAACTTCCATAATGGTTAGTAATTAATGTTTAAAACCATTATGACTGAAGATAATTGATTAGTTAGCTAGACTCTCTTTGTAGTCTGTTTTTGTTGGTTTGTCTAGTGTATTGAATAATATATTCAGTCAAATCATAATGAAATGAATTAGTAATAATTAAACTCAAAAACTACCTGACCCTGTTTAATAAACGTTACAATTCGTCAATTTTGTAAATAAGTGACCTATTTGTTAAGTTGTATGACCAGTGCTGTTTAATAAATAAATTAATAAAAATAAATAATGCACCAGACAGCACCCCTCTTGTAATGGTCTCACAGTAGGGATTATTATCCCTGTGTTACGAGGTACCACACAAGGAAATAAGCCAGGGGCGTCTCCCAGCACACCCAGATAGGAGTCAATTCAGAAAAGATTGTTCCCAAATTGATTGTTGATGAAATATTGTGTCTACAAATTTGCAGTTGTAAGTTATAAAATGTAAATTTTTTTTGAAGTGCAATGCATACTAAATTGCTGAGTGGATGTAAGGGCTACATTTCTGTTGGAATCGTTTTTAAGATCATGTCCTATTTTTGTTTCCATATATTCGACGGTAGTTTTGCTGACCCGAAACTTTTTGTTGAATGTAAACTCTGTTATTATTATTTTCAACTGGGGAGGCTGGCATTGGGCCGGGTGATCGGTCCGCTACCCGGGCCCCCCTTGCACGGTCTTTCATGTAAAATCTGTTACATTAAAAGTAAAGTTAATCCTTTTACGAAAAATTCGCTGTTGCCGTTCACTTAAATAATCATCATCATTACTGTCACTACTTCCACTACTAGTTGTTAGAAACATTTTTTGTGTTTAATACTTTGACTGCCAGAAAACCAGACACAATAGAAAATCTTTTGTTTGTGTATCAAAAATGATACACTGGCGCTGAATGTGTTCACAAATAATTTTCTTCACTATTAGGTTGAGTGAGACACTAAATTGTAAAGTTCTGACACACGGCGAGTCCACCTGTCGGAATTGTACTTCAATTTACAAAAAATGGAAACTTGTAATTACAATTATGTGTACAATGAAACAATTTTTCCTACAAAAATTTAGTTGTCTGTCTCCTGTAAAGAAAAAATGTTTATTAAACAAAAATATGTAAAATTGTGGGTACAATTTAACAATTTTGTAGAATTTCCACCACTGTTAACCTGTAAATTGTATTCTTTATTAAACAGAATCTTGTAGATTTGTAGCCTGTATTATACATTTACAATTTGTAACGTTTATTGAACAGGGCCGTGGTCCGATTCGAAAAATTCTTCACAAATATAAAGCTATATATTGTTTTATGTTCTAATTTTATTTAAATTTTAATGTATCTGCCAATATGGGTCTGTGCCCGAAATAAATGAATTTTATTTTATTTATTAAACAGGAGAAGTAGTCCACGCGGGCGAAGCCGCTGTCAGATACATTCTACATAACAGTCATTTATATTTAGGTTCAAATAAAGCATCGATTTTGTGCAGACAGTGTAACTGTGCAACTCTTCTGGTATAACCTGAGGTCCAAGTACTATTGAAATTGCATACTAGATAGATATTGAACAAAGTCAGTGGTGTTAAATTTTTTGAAACATGGCCAACAACGGCAAAATTAATTATAAAGAAGATAAAATGCAATCTTTATTGTCATACATTATTGTTTTTTACATTTTAAATTTGTTGTGTCACAGGTTAGTACAACTGAAAATCTTGCTATATTCATTTGGGATCAACTTCAAAAAGTAATGGATAAGCCCCAGCTACTTCATGAAGTCAAAATACTGGAGACAGAGAAGAACCATGTTGTTTACCGAGGTGGAACCACATACCCCAGGAAAAAGTTCAACAGCTCCTCACTCCACCCGAACAATTGCCACAATGTATCTTCTGACTCAGACTGATTAATTTGTTTAAGTTATTATTGTATTTCTAAACTTGACTCGAATTTATTTTGATATGACAATATGGACTTTTATATGTTAAAATATTATAGTTTAAGTAATGTATCACGATTGTTGACAATAAAGCATTCCATTATGTACCAAATTCGCGCATTTTAATTAAATCCATCCATTGCAGGAGGAATTGAGATTGGAATCAGCAAACAGGATCTGTGCCCAAAATACTTATGAGTACCTGTAAGTAGGTATCTACTGATTATTGCGACACAAAAACTCTAGAACATAGTGCCACAATTAATATAAAAAGTTTAAGTTTTTTCGTAACGACTATGGCTTGTAACTATGGCACAATCTCGAGTATACCTACGTAAGACAAAAAAAAATAGATAAGCGCGTCGACAAAAGGTCAGTCTTGATTCCGTCATTATTACACAGATAGTTGTCAATAGGCTGAACTTAATTTAAACTGCTTGTTTTCTCAACCTTCAATCGTAAGAGCGGTTTTAGACTAGCTTTATAAACGCGCGTGTAAGCTTGTCTTGAGAAGCGCATGTAGGCGCGTACACGTGCGCCTTTTGCCGAACGCTCCACTCTTAAGAGTGGAGCGCTTATGAGCTCGTATAATCCTAATTATACTGACTCTTGGTCAGTATCGGTTCGAGCGATCACACCGCAATAAACTAGTGGACGCGCGTTTTATTTTGGAAGCGCGTAAAGTAGCGCGCGTGTAAGCGCATATATGCCAACGCTCCCGTAAAGTAGGTACCTAACCTACTATTTTGAAACGAGCTGCCGACAGCACGTGCAGCGCGACTGCGTGCAATCCTGCGGCGACTGCACGCTGCCGCGGCGCTTGGAAGCCATTTCATATAAATACATACATACCAGTAGTGCAGCTGAGGCCAATTTCATGCAGTCGCTGCACGTGCTGTCGGCAGTTGCAGCGTGCTGCTCGGTTTCAAATGGTACCTTAAACGTGCTAAAAAAACAATGGTCTTAAACCATTACTGCTTTAACAGCAGGACAGAAACCTGAAACTCGCGATGCGGCTGAGTTGCTAGGTCTGACCATTCGGAATCTCATTAGCCAATTAATAGTGATGCATTATTTAAACGCTCCAAGTTAAGTTCGTAAACCTATCCATTAGGTATTTACGATGATTCAAATGTAACGGTTGCAGAAGCGCAGTGTTGAATGTTCGCGACCTTAATGGATACTCACGGCAATCTCATGAATAATTTATGTTTAATCTGCAATCAGTGGTTAACCACAATATGAAAAGTAAGCGCTTTGATTTGTGTAACCAAACTGCGTCACCCTGTATCTGGTTGCCTCCGTCCCGCTTTCCAACCGCACATAAGTGAAAATTAGGGTACCCGCATTCTCGTATTTCCGCGCAGGGCAGTAACCACATCCTGATACTTAAACCAAATCGAGACATATCCATCCATGTAGGCACAGCGGGCGTGCTCACCACCCTAATAATTTGAGGTCGTTAAGCATATTTTGAGATCTTATAAGATCCAAATACCTACTTGTTTACATTACTAGTGTTTGCCCCGTGGCTTTGCGCGCTTTGATTTATAACCTTCTGAAGTTCTTACAGTTTCAGTCATATAGTAGGTAGGTACTGAGTTCGTAATTCAACTAACACTTGGCCAATTTTTAAGTGGCCTTGCCTACACCTTTTTTGAAGGCTGGATCCGAGCTTGAGTCATATTAAGAGATCAGCCCCCGATTCAGAACGAAGTTATCGACCGATTCGGTAAATTTGTTTTAGTTATGGTAAATTAGCCACCAAACGGTAGCATTCAATATTTTTATAGGTATGTAAAATCAAAGGGCCTTTAGTTTGTGTGAAGCGAATAATACAGACATATTCCACACTAAAAAAAAAAGAAAATAAGGGAATCGGTCGATAACTTTCTTCTGAATCGGGGGGCAGGGCTTTGTTGTGTACCTACCTACCTACGGAATGTTTGGCCGTCAGACGATTAATTAAGCAATCCACTTAAGAGTAAAATTGTTAGTCTAAAAGTTATCACATTTTTTTATAATACCTAATAATAATAAAAATTAGGGATGATATTAAATAATGAACGAACATTAGTGGCAAATCAATTTTATTTGGCAGTCAACATCAGATTGTTTGAACATGATTTCAAAACATAACAGTAGGTACCTAAGTACATACGAAACACATTTTATTTTATAACGATAATGTTAGTAGGTAAAAGCCAGAAAACAAGGATATTGTTATTTTTATTTTATTTAAATAATTTTTGTAATGGCTTAAACTTATTGCTGCCTGCATAAATTTCTCTTACACATTGATAGAGTTAACCTTTTAGTGCAAGTGTTATCGTAAGAATTTGAATTCATTGTTTTTTTAAAATGACATGTCATGAAAAGCAATTGAATGCGAGATGGATGCAAAAAAGGAACAATTAATTTAATTTTGTACGTTGTAAAAGATGTAACTATCACAATTCACAATTAAGAAATCACATCACTATTTGTTAGACATTTTAGAAAGTTTCTTTTCAGTTGACAAAAATTATAATTTGAAACTATGCGCTCGTTGTGATGAGATCATTAGGATCACTCAAAAATGAAAAAAAAAACAACATTCAACTCAAGTCACATTTTTAGCAGTTATCAAGATCATGATGATGTGTTTTGTCTAGCACAGTGAACGCCACGCCTTCACTACTTCAGGAGTTGAATTATTAGATCAAAGATATTAGTAACGACAAAACAAATAAAACTAAAGATGAATGTGCGTTTAAACTGAACTGCTTTCATGCGAACCACATGACAGGTAGGCAGACAGTCAAGTGGCATACATTTGTATACCCCGTCCAACAATTTATTTAACTTTTAACAGCTCGCGTTACTGGTTCGATTTCTGAAAATAATAAATTTTATGTTTTACGGATAATAATGGACGTGCGTGGTGCTTGGCGGGATTGTGGTTAAAACCGCAGCAATCGCTACTAAATAAAAAAAGAGGAAGGAGTGTAAAACATTTATTTAAAAACCGTAATTGGCATGTATCATGTACTCACGTCCTAGGCTAGATGTCGATTTCTGAACGGTATGATATGTAGATACGACGGAAACGGAAAGCTAAACTACATTTTCATCCTTCACAACAACTACTTGAACTTTTTTTCCGTAGAGTTTATAATTTATTGTAAATAAATATCTACATTTAGTTTTAATTAAAAAAAAGGAATTATTGAAGTAGCAAACTTGTAGCACCATGTGTTTGGTGGGCCTACCCATGGTCATTCTCTCTGTACTTTGTAAAGCTAAAGAAAGATAGGGGCAATGTCTTTTTAATCTTCAAACGATGAAATAATAAAGCCAGTGCTTATTTTCAGTCTCATTAAAAAAACGTCCTATTTAGTAATACAAAAATATATCAAATGCCGTTTGCTTTTTATTTAACGCGACCTTGTTTTTAGATCCCTCACTTACACAATATATATTTTTAGGAATCTGATTGCTTGAAGAGCATTTTCAATGTTAAGTTGTAATGTATATTACGAATGTTTATGCTCCATTAAATGCTCTCATTTTAGAATATAATTTACTTGTATGTTAAATTTGTATTCACACTGTTCACTTGTCAAAGCTGTATCTATCACATAATTTTAGGAAGTATCACACGAATTATATCTTTACTATCTCTAATAGGTACTGTATACCTTTTGTAACATATTAAAAACCAAAAGGCAGTCGTTATTAAAAAGCCACAAGTTAAAAATTAATACAACCTATAAATAATAATAAATATTTAAATAAGACGCAAAATAAAAAAGTAAAAAATTATATAAATAAAGTTCATAAATTGTAAAATAAATTGACACTATATCTATACATCACAGATTGGCACTAGAATAATCTTGAGGCCCTTGACTGACTCACACCAGCAAAGTTCGCCACTAGATCATCAACATACATACTAACACAAAGAAGACGTAAATATCAAGTGACGTCATATCTACTACGCAAGCAAACTACCACAGATGGCGAGTAGCTTTTACTGGCACACATGTTATGGGCATGTGTATATGCGCCTTAAGGCGAGTTTAGCCGCCAACTAGCGCCACCGATTGGGTTAATTTTATAACTTCCAAATTAGACATTGTTTTTAAAAAACTGAACGATGAATATCTCAAAAAATACTTTTTTTCAATATTAAATGTTAGATCGCGTTTCTGCCCTAAAGTGGCCACTTTAGGCGATCACTTAGACTTCATTCATTTTAACAATAGAAATAAGAAACAGAGATGCTAAAATAAATGACAATTTATATTTGACGTTGCCATGACGATGACATACCTGAGTATAACCTGTCAAAATTGAAAACCCTTTCCGCCACAACGTATGAAGGGATTATGTAACATTTTAGATTTGGTAGAGTTTTAGTGACAATAAAATGTGTTCGGATAAAAACCCCTGCTCCTTTTGGGTTTGTATATCGACAATATAGCCTGATGCAAGACAAAATAATTTATTTAAGCATAAGCCTTATAAGTTCTGAAGTTACTTTACTTTAATTAAGAACAATTAAGTATAACAGCTGCTTTAAAAGTAGGTTTTTATAAATTCGGCATAAATCTTAAAAGTAATAATGTTTATTGTACTTTTACCACAACCATACCCTAAAAGGAATCTTTTTTACTTTTGTCTAATGCTAATGAATGGAGTATAAATATTCATCGTTCAGTTTTTAAAAACAATGTCTAATTTGAAAGTTATAAAAATAAATCAATTGGTGGCGCTAGTTGGCGGCTGAAATCGACCTAATATACTGGCTCACTATTAACTTGTACTCTAATAACACAATTCAACACATAATATACATATTTAACTTCAGTGTCAAAATATACAGATTTCCAAAATCTCATATAAATCCAATCTTATCTACGAGGCTTAAAATCTACAAGATCATGCAATACTGGAACACTGAAATGTTAGATTGCGAGATCGCTGTCTTTCTTACACGGATGTTTGATAGTGATGTACGGTATGCCTAATTCGAAGTCGTTCCTCGGCCAGTATTTGAGTTGTGGTTTTTGCTCTGGCCTTTCTTCTAGTACGTTAAAGTACGCGAAGAGCACTAGCGCCGTGTAGCTAGCTATGAAGATGAGAATGTGCCACACGCCGTGCATGTAGGGGAAGTCTATGGAGAGCCACGCGTCGCAGAACAGCCGGTCCATGACCCAGCAGAACACGGCGAGCAGGCACACCGCCACGCAGCGCAGGCCGAGGCGATACACGCGGGGGCATTTAACTCTGTAAATTAACAATCTCAATTCGGACACGTATTCTGTGAGGTGCTTGAGGACATCGGAACTTAGTTCGATATCAAGAGTGCATCAGGTATTTGAGGGAGAAAGCCATATTCAGTGACCGGAGATTCGGTATGAGGTGCATACCCATTTATTCTTATCTATTCACAAGAGGAAAGACATCGTAATAGAACAAATTGAGATACCAAAAACCTAGTCAACGACATTGAAGGGTGTAAAATGACCCTTAACAAAGTCGAAACCTACGTATTCTGCACATCATCAGGACCATTTTTTTTTCTAGACCATACCTAGGAAATCAATAGTCACCAAGTTATTGAAGGTCAAAGTCAAAAAAAAACTCAAGATTTTGATGAAAACAAACTTTAATCATCATTACTTAATTTTTGTCCTTAGAAACATTATCAAAATTTCAAGTATTTCCTAACAAAAAATTGCTTCAAAACGTTCAACTCTCAATACATCGCGCGTAGCCCTTGATTATACAGCCACGCACAAAAGCGCAGGAGCGGTCTGTTGCACGCGTTACATTGCGTAGTCCGTTTTTAGGGTTTAAAATTGACACCTAAAAAAAAATTTCGTTTCCCATCAATAATTTATTTTTTCTGTGACTTGATTTAATGGTCTGAGTGCGTAGATGCCGGCTTCGGTATGCCGCTTTTTACACCCTGTATGTATAGGAATGACATGTGCAGATTGAAATACCTACCTTCCCATCTCATTGTATAGGAATCCAATAGCAGGAAAGGCCAGGGTCATCAAAGCAAAAGCGTTAGCGGCTGGATGCATGACGAGGAAGCCAGTAGAGAGAACGGAGAACACGCTGCAAACAAGTGCAAGTAGCCTCCTGCAAGAAAGAACATCATCACTGCATAAACGGGTGCGTTAATGATTGGGCGTATTTACGTTTTGAAATAACTATCAAAATGCTTAGGAGTTTAAAAAAAAGTACTAGAGCTTGTCTAATTTGAAATGACGCGCCCCACTACTTTTTTAGTTTATTAAGGTGTGTGACAACCAGTTGGCGTAGTGCACTGTAGCGCGGTTCCTCGACTCGGCTTGCGTATTTCGATTCCCGGTCGGGTAACGATCTTTTATAAATTGACTCTGGGTGTGCTGAGACGCCCCTGGCTTGATTCCCTAAGCTGTATGGTGCCTCGCAACACAAGGATATTTATCCTTACTTACTTCGAGACCATGACAAGTGGTGTATTGTCTGGCGGATATTTATTTAGATGTGCAGAGTGTACTTTTGCGAACAAACGACGCATGCTCCTAGGTTCGAGCCCAACCGGCTACTTGACGACCAGTTACAGTGGAATGTTCAAATGTATTGCGTCCATATAAAAAAAAAATGTATATACGAGCGTAAATGCAGTGGAGAGGCGCGTCATTTCATTTCATCGCATCATTTCCGCTTAGGCAAGCTCTAATAGGGTTCATTTCAGATTAAACATCTGGGATTACTTATTATAACACCAACATCAACCGATCTCAAGAGCAGATTTTGTTTTATGGGTGTCAGACGCCCGAATCCAGAAACAACAATCAAAGTTAAGCAGACCTTACATGTATAGTTGTCCTTTTTTAATTTCTACGCCATGTTACAGGACAGCACCAATTTAAAAAGTGCTGTTACGTGGTTTCTGGATTCTGAAGAGAGACTATTAAACAGTCCAATATTTCTAAATAGGTTTACATTCTAAAAATAATTAAATTAATTCACATGAAACGTGAATTTATTTTTTATATTACGTTTTTATTTATAATAGGGATAGGCTTGAAGTGGTTGCATGAACTATGGGTGCCCATGCTGAATATTTGTCGCACGAATGGGTGTCTTGTCTGTCTAGCAACCCGATTCAGAATAAGGTTATCGACCAATTCTTTAAATTTCATAGGATAGGTGGGAATCGTATAGACATAACAGCGCAGTAGGCAGGTTCTGCAACATCCTGCCATTGGTTTAATTTAAAATAATGGGAGACACAGGCAGATAGCGACTTTGCAGTTCCAATTCCAACTACTTACATAAGACCTTACGTATTTGATACATAGTATAGGTAGAGTAAAATAAATTTTGAGAAAGAGGTGCAAGGTGATAAGAGTCCGTCTCCACGCTTGAAGATTTGTGAGGGGAAAAATGGCACGGTCACCGAAATTACACACTAGTTTGCGAAGGGATTTGAATTTAGCCTTTAGCCCTGCTATCTTATTGACGCAACGCAAACTTCAATGACGGTGTTTTGTAATTTTATGAATGTAGATTTAATATAATTTATGAGTGTGAGTGGTCTCGAGTTCAAATTTCCGACTAACTCTAATCAACTCTGATAACGGACGAAGGCGCACCACCTACCACGTTAGGTTCTAATACCATTGCATGGTGAAAGTGGGCTTCTGAGTGTTCCGTTCACCATTACGGCAACAGTCAATCTGACTACCCCGTTTGGGATTCTTATAGTCGTGTCGGGTAGGTATGTTATGATCAGGTAGTATAAAGCAATTGGGCAATACATAATTTCAATCAGCGAGGTTGATTTAGTCGCCGTTGCTCACAAGGATTGTTTGCGGACCCTAATACACCGGAATGAATGAGAATTATGGACGCCTACGTCATCGTTCTTTTTGTTCCACTGAGCACTGGTAAACAAGTGCAAATTATAGGAGGTACAGTTGAACTGAATGTACTTATAATACATCGTTATCAGCAATTTACCAGAATGCTTGCCTTGCTTGTTTTGTTTGATATTATAACTAGGGCAATAGTTCACGAGCGTCTGCTGTTGTGCGGAGAACATACTACATTAATGAGTTTGCGTAGCAATAATAAAGAAGCTTATGGTCTGAATCTAAAACCTGATTAACCTCGCGTATCAATGTTTTTTTTCGTGCCTAAATTGACTTCAACCCATTAAAGTTTGCTGGTACAGACGCTGCATGTGGATTTAATTGTGTTTATATTAACAATAATTATATATATAGAATTCTAAAAGGAGATAATAATTCTTGTAACACTTTTAAGTAAGTGCACTTGTCTACTTATATCCGCCTAAATACGTTACATTAGGCCCAACTGGTCCTACTAATTGACATAAACATTTAAGTAAGTATTTTAAGAATTATGTATTACTAACACGCATTGTATTTTAACACAATCAAATTCCTTTGCATGTTTGCTTTCCTAGTCTATACGTAGTATTTCGGAGTTATTTAGTTAAGTAGGCCTTTATAGAATCTGAAATGGCCGCGCAATAGTGCGTAGATGTAATATTTCTGCCTAACCGTGTGGTTGCAAGTCCGCTTTTTGCACTATGAATTCTGTGCACAAAAAACTTGAGATCTTCAAAAATAAGTATAAGTCTTATCTACAACGTATAGTACACTAGAGGAATTTGCCTAGACTTTCAATGGGCTCGGCAGTTGCGAGTCCGGCTCGAACGCTAAGACCAAGATTGTTTTTATTCTAGTTTATTTTTTTTCATTATTTTAAGTACAGCATTCTAATATCAGAAAGTACCTAATCGTTAGATTACATATGAACACATTTTCGATAGGTTGATAAAGGCAAAAGCTCGGAACTAGAAAATATTACTAAGAATTTTCTGGCCATTATATTTCATAGTGCATACTGCGTGCTGAACTGTTTAGCGACATCAATTAGCAAATTAAACTCTCATTTGAGTTAACGTAGCATGACTAAACTTCAGTATTAATTAATGCTAAGAACTCATTAACATGTACACCTGCAGCAATAACCGAGGCCGAATGGAACAATGGACCTGGGAAATGTCTCTCACGCATCCAATATAATATTCCACTATAACTTTTAGAACACACTAGAAGAAAACCTAAACTAGATACATGTCACAATATAAAATGTTAAAGTGTCTATTGAATTTTGTTTCGCCTAGTAGCAAGTTTACTTTAAAGAAATGTTTTCGTCTAAGTAATATTTTCCAAAACGACATACGCTCAAGTTAAGTTAGAAAGTTTAAAATGTAAAGTTAAGCCTTTATGCCATGGGGAGCAGAACATTCAGAACGACATTCCGTGAACCATTATTTCAACACATCGTGGTAGGTCTGTCTCCAATTCAGATCTTTTCTGGCCCCAACGACCATGTTAGGTACCGATCCAACGTAATTGCTGAACATATTGATCTCAATACTGGCGACGTGAAAAATTGCCCCATCATATTTTTGTGCATCGGGAATGTTACGCGAACCCGGAGCCCTAAGTTCGGTGTAACTGGCGCCAGGAAAACAGAGACCCCTATAAACCTATACTAGTCAAGTTTAGCGCGTAATCGAAGGAACATATCCCCCAGCCACAACCGAGACGGTACTTGCAGGACGGACGCTTTAGCGCGCTCGGCCGTCTGCCAACAGTTTTAATAATTCTATCTCCATCTACTTCTTTTCGTCATACTGTAAGATTTTGCTCATTTACGTAATATTTGATTATTTTGCCTGTCTAACACTATAGTACGACCGTCTAAATCAGTCTTCGCCTGCGCGGTACAGGTGTGCGGGGGTAGGGCGACAACGGGGACCGAGAGAGGTGCGGGCGGCAGGTGCATTTTTGTAACAACTCAGTACGCTCGCTACACGGTTAGCGATCACTCGTGTTGATAGTTCTGGACGCTTTACGACAGTAATACATGAGATTACATTCTCAAGATGAGTCGAAATATCTTCGGACATAAAATTAATAGCCAGTGCAAGCAAATGGCTTTTAACGTATATAAATATTTTAGAAAAAAGAAACTGGATCCAAATTCCACTGAATATCTGCAAGATATAAATTTGAACAAAACCGTAGCAGAGGTTACTGGACTATCGGATAAATCTGTATCTAGAATTGTACAACAAAGGAGACTATTGAAAGATAACGAAATATTTAAATCACCAAAAAAACCAAAACAAGTGTGCAGAAAAAGAGTTGAAATAAACGATTTTGCAAAAGGAGTAGTAAGAAGAAAAGTCTCTCAATATTATACAATTCATAAAAAAATACCAACTCTAAAAACTTTGAATGTTATACTTAGAGAAGAGAATATATTACACTGCGGAAGGGAATATTTAAGGCTATTATTACATGATCTTGGTTTCAAATTTAAGAAATGCGGATCCAAAAGGAAACTTCTTATTGAACAGCCAAATATAACATCATGGAGGTGGAAATACCCACAGTCTATAAAAAAATATCGTAGGGAAGGAAGAAATATTAGATATCTTGACGAAACTTATGTCAATGCGTCTCATAACGTATCAAAGTGTTGGCAATCAAAGGATGAACACGGCGTGCTGTCTAATATCGGTAAAGGGGACCGTTTGATCATTGTTCATTGTGGAGGCCAAACTGGATTTGTAGACGGGGCACTTGTAATATTCAAATCCAAGTGTAAAACAGGTGATTATCACGATTCCATGAATTTTGTGAATTTCATGAAATGGATAAATGAAAAGCTGATGCCGAATATACCACCAAATTCTGTCATAGTGATGGATAACGCTGCTTATCATTCGGTTCGAGAGGAGAAAAAGCCGAGTATGGCTTCTACTAAGCCAGCTATGCAAGCATGGCTACGACGACATGACGTGCCATTTGATGATAAACTAAGGAAGGATGAGTTATATAAATTAATTAAAAGGCATTTCACAGAAGACATTTATAAAATTGACGAGTTATTAAAAAGAAACGGACATGAAGTGCTTTGTTTGCCCCCTTACCATCCAGACCTGAACCCCATTGAGCTAGTCTGGGGTGATGTTAAAGGACAATTAGCTCAAAAAAGTGTCGACTCTAATTTGGACCAAAAAAAAAGTATATTAGAGGGATTATTTGCTGAATATTCTGCAGAAAAGTGGGAGCATTGCGTTAACCACGTAATTAAAATTGAGGACGAATACTGCAAACATGATGGTATTGTACTCGTAGATGATGCTGTTGATTTTATTATTAATGTGCAGAACGATTCTGATGATTCTGAGGATGGCTGCTCCGAAAGTGAAGAATCAAGTTCAAGTGATATTGATATGGACATATGTGATTGATTTCGATGATTTGATTTTTGGTTTTGATGATTCTTGTAATAAACAATATAATAGTTTGTTACCTAAATATTAAATTAGTTGTTTCATTCAAATTTGCCGTCCCTGCTTTAAAAAATATATAAAAATCCACTATGACGTCACATAAATCTTAAGAACTGTCTATTACGCATTTCACCTTGTGTGCGTAACGCTTCGCGCGCCCGCCCCCGCACCTCTCTCGATCCCCGTTGTCGTCCTACCCCCTCACCCCTGTACCGCGCAGGCGAAGACTGATTTAGACGGTCGTACTATAATTGTACATTAAAGTGTCTTCCTAATGTGAATACCTGTTGTATTTGTTTGTTCGTGCGATAACGAGTATTCATCATATCTCATCTTATGCAAGTCTCCATCCATTAACGAGCCCTCTGGTTTTAGCTAAATTGCGTCACATGGAGATTTGTAGAAGTTGTTTTGTGAAAAATGTGATTATTTTTCACTCACCTATTTCCTCCAAAGAATTTTGGGAAGTATCTCCTAGGTAGGAACATTGCAAATGCAGCCATGAATACCCATAATATTGCCAGTTCATCCAATAGTTGGCCTGAAACACACAAAAAAAAACTCACTTTACAATTTAGTTGTTTTGATGTGCTGCACCAGTCTGTTGTCACACTAGCCGCTAATATGAATTAACTATTGATATTTAAACTTTTCACAGAATGCTTTTTTGTTTAGAAATGAAGATGCTGGCAGAGCGAGAAGCCTGGAGCATGAGGAGTGATTATAAACTCAACCTCATCCTGTTTCTGTTCTGATGAATGACTAGCAGAATTTTCTCAGGTTATCCTTCAATGTTATTCAAAGTCATTAAACAAATGGCAGGCAATATTGTGCAACCTTTAAACAAATAATAATATAATAGTATAAATGCTCCAAATGCATGCAAGTTTCATATTCAACTGACAAAACATTTAAGGAAAAGATTATTTATTTCTATTTTTTAAGCCAATGAAACCTATAACACGAGGCAGTATATATAAAGTTAACAGACAATACAAACTGCAAACAGTGAAACAGAACAGTATTCACTGTAATCCTGTTATTAACAAATTCTTACTAGAACAAATTTAATAATTAAATTTTAGAATCTTTGAGATACTTATTCATAGAGTTATTCTAAAGCAAGTCCAGCCATTCATTTGTAGCGAGCAGCACGGCTTTAGGTCTGGAAGATCGGTAAATACGAACTTGCTGACGTTGGTCGAAAGTGTTTCGGAAGCGATGGATAGAGGCAAACAAGTTGATGTTGTGTATTTCGACTATCGCAAAGCATTTGATAGAGTTAATTGTCGAATCCTCTTATCAAAGCTCGATGCTCTCGGTTTTTCCACAAAACTTATTCATCTGCTTACTGATTACTTCAGAGGTCGTCAGCAGTTCGTGCGACACGGTTGCTATGTGTCTCAAGCTTATTCAACACCTTCTGGCGTGACCCAGGTATCCATACTTGGTCCTTAGCTCTTTTTGCTGATGATCAATGACGTTGTTGATGTCCTAAAATATACTAAATGCCTTCTTTATGCCGATGACCTGAAGCTTTATGCAGAGATCAGCGACGAAGTAAGTTGTGAGTTAATTCAGAAGGATATCGATGCGCTCCTTAGGTGGAGTACAGTGAATGATTTAGAGTTTAACCACAATAAATGCTCAGTCATGACCTTCAGTCGCCAGCGAAATCCTGTGAAATTTAATTATTTGCTTGGTTGTAATGTGATCGATCGAAAAGACACTATAAAAGACCTAGGTGTAACATCCGCTCTCACTTTCAATGAGCACATTACTACTCTAACTCGTAGTTGCTTCCGTCGACTGGGATTTGTATTACGTAATCTGCGTGTCTTCCACAGTCCTGATGTAACCAAACTTATATTTATAAGTCTTGTTAGAAGCTCATTAGAATCTAGCGCATGTATCTGGAATCCTCACGAAGCTAAGTATAGGCTAATGTTGGAAAAGATTCAAAAGGCTTTTCTTCGGTACTTCTATAAGCGAGTGTATGGGTATTATCCCTTCATGTACCCCACCGATTTTTTGCTGGGAATGTTGCAGATGAACTCTTTAGAGGTGAGAAGAGCCCGTTTGGAGGTTTCAACTGCCTTAGCAATCTTGCGGGGCTGGATGGATTCGCCCGAGTGTGTTGAGCAATTGTCCCGTCTATATGTGCCTGATAAATATTTACGTATTCGCTCCGGTCGGAGACATCGGCTGTTCGCTATTCCAACGTGTCGTACAGTAGCTCGTGAGCAATCCCCGCTGTGTCGTATGCAGAGGGCGCTAAACATGTTTCTGGTCGCTAACCCTGAATTGGATATATTCATTGACAGTCCTCAATCGCTATTAAGCAAAGTCGAAAAATTGGTGTAATGTATTCCTTCCTGTAGCTTTCATAATTATGTAACTGGGATTATCCCGTTTAATTGTGTTAAATAAATAAATAAATAAATAAATAAATAATTTCAAAATAAAGCAGCTCTATTAATTTGCAACTGTGTAATGAGAAATATTTCATCACATGAAGCAACAATAATTTAAATATTTCTTATGTCGTAATTTTAGCTCGTATAGGCTAGCCAGTAAGGCCATTCCTTTAATTAACCTGCACTTATTTACAGCATATTAGAAATAATTATCTATGATCTAATTTTTTATTAATAATCATAAATTTAGGCACAAAGTTCATTGTGCTTTGGCACAAACTTCGTAAATAGTGCTGAAAGCTGCTAAAATAATAGCTAATATATAGCAAAGTGACTGACTGACTAAAACCAAAGGTATCTGATAATTTATTAAAATCCTGTTGGAATCTTATTAAAAAAGATTTCAAGCAGAAAAATAATTTGATAAAATATTACTCACCAACTAGGCTTAATGTTGCATGGAAGTAAGCTGAGCTGATGCCGACAATCATGAGCAGAACCCACAGGACATTGATGGCTGGGTTAACAAACCTGGCATACTCTTGGAATAAATGTATGAGAACAGGTGGTAACAGGAAGAACAAAATATTACTGACCTAAAACAATATACACAACTGTTAATATTCAATGTTCTCATGTTTTGTTAGGTGGTGATTGGAAGTACTGGGGCACATAAAACCTATTTTTTTTATAATGAAAATAACGAAATAAGTAATTTAAGAAATTCCTAATGAGGAGCGTCTATTAAACAGTAGTAAAATAGTAAGTAAGTAATTAGCTTATACCATGTCCCACTGCTGGACAAAGGGCTTCATCATTGATATCGTACAATCGCGTAAATACAATCTTCGTTTAATGTTTTCAAAATATTACGACATAACGCACAAGGCATTTCTTAATAAACAATAAGTTATTTTGCAAATAATGAAAGGAGATACGTACAGTGTTTACAAATTCGGCGATCACAGGTGATATTGAGTAGTTAGATTCACACCAATCTACTGGTGAACTACCACGTTCTAAATGCGACCACATTTTCGACTTCTTTGTTTACAAGCTACTAATAAACACAAGTTTCAAAATGAAACAATAAAATACGAATGCAGTGCATCCGCTGCATAAATCAATAAGTACTATGGTTCAAAATCGAGGTTCCTCAAGGAATAAATGTGTATTTAAAATGCACTTTTTCTGATAGAATTTCATGTAAAATAAAACACAAAGAATTTGTTTGCGACTGGACACAAATACGCACTTACTGACGTGCGTGCGACGTGAACTGAACTTCACTTTACAGCACAGACTAACTAGGGAAATTGAATGATGAACAAAACAAAGTCACCGTCCGCGTCACGTCAATAAAATGAATGTCAAGTCAAATGAAACGAAACAAGATTTGACATGTGCCAGCACTGACAATCAACACGGTCCGAATTGCGCTTTCAGCACTCGGTCTGGCCTGCTGTGTCACTACGAGTCCCCTGTGTCCTGTGTCAACCGAATCAGATTCAGCTACACACTCAGATCGCGCGCGCGGAAACAATTTAGTCTAGTAAAAAAAGTACTCTGTGAGCAGGACGCGACCGACCGCGGCAGTTTGTTTCACGTTTATTTTATTTTCGCAAGTGGAGAGTTCAACCCTATGAGCCACACGCAGCCGGGTTACGTCAAGGTCACCAAGCAGGATTTTGTCCAGCGACGCGCGCTCGAAGATTTACTTTCGATGTCCCGAACGTTAAAAGAGATAAGTAAGTAAGTCTGTCGAGGCAGCTAGTAAATTAATAAAATAAGTTTTACTAGTCTTGTGCAAATTTTCGTTTGTCACCAAAATTACGCGCGGCCAAAACTTTGAAAACATAGAGAATGCAATAATAAATGCCTGTAAACTCGGGTAAATCTCGTAAACCAAACAAAATCTTGTCGAAATCGCGAATGTCGCCACATATGTCAGTGTTCTGTCGTCACGGCATGGCCGTTCGTGTTTCGTGTGTCATTGCCCGCGCATTTAAATTTGAGATTTGTTATAAAAATATAAAAATGAAAAACGTTTTTTACTTCTAAATATAATACAACATAATTATTGTTTACCTATGAGCTACACTTTGCAACACTTTTAATCTTCTATTTTCATTACAGTCTTTTTCCCCTTCTTAGGGCCTATTATAATTATATTTGTTTAACAAACTTAATGAAAAACTTGATCTCTATCCATTCACTACAACTAACTGTAAACGCATCGTCGATAAGTTTCATAAATCCCTTAACTATAGAGACTGAAAAACTTTTAATACCCCATATTTCATTTGAGAAACATGCCAATAGCGATCTTTTATATTATCTTTCAACAGTGAACTTACTATTACTTAAACTTAAGTTTACCAATGCTATTATTGTCAACCAGCCTGTCTCTTTCACAGTCACTTTTCTCACATACGTTTACACTTACTCACACATTGAACTACACACACTCGTGATCATATACACACACACACATGACAACGCGCGCACACACGCAAGCATACACACAAACATTCATGTTCATTATATCTGCTTAAATACTACTATGTCATTTATTCTTGTCTTTTGTTTATTACTTTTTTGAACTGTCCATCTGCACTGTAAGAATTGCTTCGTAGTTTACAAAAAGTGGTATCCGGTGGTGGAGGCCCTGGTGACCTGTGATACAGGTTCATTATGTACCTAATTCAGGCACCAGTCTCTCTCATCTTAGATTATCCTATTTTTTGCCTACATTGTACTTTTCACTTAAACTACTATAAACGTTGTAACTTACACTTAACTCAAGTACTTTAGATTCTGGAGAGAAAATAAATGATTTTATTAATATATTATTATAAAGATGATTGTATCTTGTGTACACGCGTACACAACAATCATCATATGTGCTGAAAACTTCAATATTGACGTCCGAAATAACACCACACTTTTGTATAAATTTAATAAGAGCTTTTTAGCGGTTAATCGAAATAGTTTCGCCCGATTCGGACCGCAGCAAACTATTGACTTGACAGTAGCTGCGGTCCGATTTAGTCTCAATAGGGGCTCGTGCCAAATCGCTTTTCGCCGAGTGATTTTCACCGTCGTCGATTAAAGAGACAAAACGAGCAAAACCTCCGTCTGACAGCTGTCAGGTGAATTTCATCGGGCTCCAGGAGCCTGACCAGGGGCCTTACTCTTGAACAGAATTTCATTGGACAACCATTGCAAAAATGTAAGATAAGAAATTTTTGAACCTTATTCCAAAGCGATAAGATTCAAAAAACAATTTTGGTGACAGCCAATTCAATGCCAATCGCGCGAAATTCAGTTCGGGAGTTAGGGGCTGGCGTCGATTTCCTTCGGATTCAATTTGGAAGGGGTTCGAGTGATTTTCACCCCTCAGAGTGAAATTCCACTCGTTTTGGAATACAGGTCACAAAAGCAAGCAAGAGAGACAAAACGTGCAAAACCATTGTCTGTCAGCTGTCAGGTGACAGCTCGGTCCACAGATTACAGAAGAAGACTCGGTCGGCCTCAATTTCACTCGGGCACTCAGTGCGAAATTCCACTTGTTTTGGAACACAGCCTAGCTTGCTCAAATCGTCACGGTTTATCTTCATACGACGACAAATAATGGATCCACAGATGGATCAATAATGTTGGCAGACGAATTATGACTAGTGATGCCGAACTATCGATAGTAGTCCTTGAAAATCAGTAGGGATATTGATAGGACTATCGATACTATCGAAAGCCCAAATTATGGTAATACTATTGATGACTTACAAATACTATCAATAGTATTATGGCTAGATATCGCCAAACTATCGATAGCATCGATACTACTTGCTTAGAAAATTATCATAATGCAAACAAAATATAATTATCTTACAGAGTAATTTTTTTTTTTTTTATAACCAAACACACAAGGTGGCAAACAAGCTTACGGCCCCCTGATGGTAAGCAGTTACTGAAGCCTATAGACGCCTGTAACACCAGAGGCACTTCGTGCGCGTTGCCGACCATTAAGGAGATACCGATAAACTCTCCTCCTGAAGGACCCCATACGGACCCCCGGGAAAACCTCGGCAGGGAGCTCATTCCACAATCGCATTGTTCGCGGGAGGTAATTCCTCTGAAACCGCACTGTTGCCGACCATTGGGATTCCAATGTACTGTAATGTTACTATGCACTCTTAGGTATTGGAAACAATTTCATTTTTTCCTGTTGCTTAGCATACAACAGTGACCAATAGTGGTTGTTGGTATAGATAGATCAACTATTTGAAAACAATAGTATCGAAAATTAAATTTTATTCGAATTCATAGACTATTAATAAAATTCATATTATATTCTATGCATATAATAAACTTTAACCGATTAAAAACGGTCATCCAATTTTTTTTGCAAAAATTAATGGCTACCTTTGTATAATTTTAACAATCATAAACGGAACAACCTATAAAAACCTTTATTTACCTGTTTGTATGTTCTTCTTCATCACATGGAAATGGATTTAAATGAAACTTTCCATTTATACTATAAAAGTTGGATTAAAATACAATCTCCTTTAGTTTCAAATACTGATCAAGGGAGCTAAATCGGCGCGGATGCAGTTATTGTAACTAATAGCAAACTTTTAATCTAATAAATTACTACGTAGGTTATTCCATGTTGTTATTTTTTTAGAGATGGGACACATCGGTGGTTGCATCGATGGAATACAACAATAATAAATTTGTTTATTTTTATTTATTTATTTGGTTATTTATTCATGAACAATAATGTTCATGAAAAAGTATTACTTTTAGGCGCTTACAAGCTGCAATAATAAACGTTTAAAAACGCTTTTTGACCAATATCTGACATCATCATCATCATCATCATTTCAGCCGAACGACGCCCACTGCTGGGCATAGGCCTCCCCCAAGGATCTCCACAACGATCGGTCCTGCGCTGTCCGCATCCAGCGGCTTCCCGCGACCTTGACCAGATCGTCGGTCCACCTTGATATCTGACATAATTACATTTATTAACTTTTTTTTCGATTTTTCGTAATGTGATTACTGATTTCAACACTTCCAGACTGTGAAATGCTATTATTGTTGTTGTATATCAATGTAGGTATTACATTTGATAACAATCTTGTCGAGCACGCCATTATTTCGTATAGGAACTTTTCGCATAAATTATATTTAATTCTGTAGTAGCTTTTATGTAGGGCTTGAACGAACCTCCTACGTATTCATGAAATAAAGTGAGATTGACAATGTTCATTAATTTGGAAATAATATAAGTCTGCAGTCGTTGCGTCAGCATGATATCGACCGCCTGCAAATAGAATGTACTTATAGTCCACCTGGGAAACTATTCACAATTTCACACTAAACAATATACCGAATGTATTTTTTTATCGTAAGGGATTGCATTTGGTCATTGAAATATAAATATTGTAGCTGCATTCTATGCAGTTTTATAAAAATGTTAAATTAAAGATATAAAGATTTTTCCTGTCTTGCTTAGAAAGTCGCACTCGGGGCAAGGTGACCACGAGACAAATCCGACGGTCATAATTTTATCATGTTTATTAGTAGGTATATTTTTATTAATAATCCTCCGAAATAAAACTAGCGTTATGTTTTCTTTTTACACACACCGAGCATGCTTTATCAATTTCAAGCAAAACAGAGAAATGTTTGATATATTAACACCGGTCCAAATTAAGCTATGAAAACTAAGCTGCCGCGGCCGTGGGTTCATAGATCTAAAAGTATTATTGTTGAAGGTTCTATTTTCCTTAAATCTTTAGTTTAGTCGTTAGTATTATATTTCGACATTATAATCAAATTATTCGTGTTACTTAACAACCGCAATAAATCCACCTTCGAACTACTTACGACATTGAATAACTATGAATAATACAACGTATCCTAGTTCAGGTGGGTGTGTTGATTGATGAAGCGGTAGTAGTAGGTACCTAGTAGTTGTGGTGTAAGTTGGCTGACCTAACCATGCCCAATAAATGGTCCTGGTTATCTCTGAGCGGCTTCAGGTTTTGCGCCCTGGGCCTGAGCACCGCTTGTTCTACCAACTCAACTACCCGAGGAGTAGTGAACGAGTTGCATGTGGAGTACTTAGTTACTAAAATAAATTTTTGCTCAATCAAATTTTAAGCGGCTGTTATATACAGTCAGCAAGCTTTTTTTCGACCGAATAATATCACTTTAGACTGTTATTCTTTACAATGACATAGGCACTCTCATAACCGGAAATATTCAAAGTGGAGGTGACATTTAAGTATGTACATAATCAGACTTAAATAAGCTGTATGGGAGGAACTGAACATACTTTTTAATGTTGTCCACAAGTAAGTAGTACCTAACTCAGTATTGTGCCGCTCTCAACTACGGCTGTTAATGATCAAACTATAAGACCTTCTTGAAGAGGGCACAGGAGCGCCGTTTTTCCATACGAACGTAGTCCCCTGTTGCCTCCCTGGATATTGCTAGCAGAGGAATACTTTTTTCCAAAAAATCTATTGGCACTATTGACATGTCCCCATGTTTTCCTTTTTGTTTTAAATCAATTATTAAAGGAGATATGAACCTTCAAAAATCTAAAAAATTGGCCAGTTTCATCTTTGTTTACAGAAAACTAATTTGACTAGTTTAATAGATATTAAAAAAAAACGTTGATCTACCTACAGCGTTGATCCACTGCAACGCCCTAATTGGGCATCAGCATCACTCTTACATGGAACATCAACATGATTTTCATTTTAACTATTGTACTTATTAATTTCAGAAACTGATAACAACAAGACATATGAAGATTGTGATTTCTACTCCACGGTGAGAAATGACTTCTTAGACCAGTGGATGAACATGACCGTGGAGAAAGAAATACGGCGCGGAACTAAAATTCGCGAAGAAAAACTTAAGTCGTATCCAGAGTGCAAAGAAGAATGCGAACTTGTAAATATTGATTTGGTAAAGACACCTTGTTTCGCGGAAACTTCTTATTTTAGGTCAGTTTAACTTTTAATTTCCTCTACTAAAATGTATCTGAAAACTCTTACGCCCGAATTCTGAAACGTCAAAGTTATGATAGCCTTACATGTAGGTAGGTACCTATAGGTATTTTTCTCATCTATAGGTACAGATACTTACTTACCACATCAGGTTAGAGTGTGAATGACGAAATCGTTGTGGTATTTTTCTGAATTCGGGGTTAAACTCTCAAAACTCCGTTGCTCTTTGTCCTTTTTGTATTTCTGTTAACCAAAAGCAGTGTTGTTGAAGCGCGGTCTGTAAGAGCTTTTTTTACCAAACCTATTGGAAATAACAAAATCTTAATAGAGAGGAGCCGCGAGCGCACAGCGAGCAGAGACGTGTGCATAATCTAACTAAACCATTTGAAAATCATTTAAAATCAGTGCAACCAAATTTGTAATCAACCGCGTGCAAAATAAGACTCGATTTTGTTATTCGTCGAATGTCAGTTTTTTTCTGCAATCCGACAGAGTAGGTATTTGTTTTTTCAGTAATGGTTTACCTGGCAGTAATAAACATAAATTGATCACATGCAGTGCAAGTCCTAGGTCAAATGTACTATACAAGAGACAAAACTTGGCCTCGCGAGCATATATTCCTAGCCTGAAAGAGAAATGTGTCCGAAGATGCCCCATGAGGATAGTAGAACTGGCCGTGCCCACCAAGCGACAGTGCATTGATACTTGGCGGAATAAATGTGACGTACTCTCAGCATGCATGGTATGTACTTACTCATTATTTCTTCATTATTCTACACATTACTGGTATGTATGTGTTACCAGTAATGTGTAGGTATAATCCGGCATTATATACAATGCCTAAAACGTTCAGGCAATGTATAAAATATTCCTCTTTTTATACTTTGCCTAGGCATTGTATACAATAGCGGGCGCGCAGCAGGTAATGGGTGTGAGTGAAAGGGTTCACTTAGCAGAAATTACACTGTTAGAATCTCCTTTTGGCATAAATTTTGGGTAGGAAAGACAAACCCGATTCGAATGTTTTCATTTTCAAAGTACCTATCTTAAGTTAGAATATAAAAGTATAAAACGGCAAAAAAGAAAGAGGTGAGTTCGTTTCTGTTCTGGCTGGTTCATGTCGACCTAACATGCTCGTCGCTTCGCTCCTCGCAACCTAATAAACCCACTTCTTACAGAGTGAAACACTTCATGTCTAGAAAGGATACCTGTGTGTAAAATTTAACAAAACTAATTGAATCACCTTGTTCGAGTTTATATCTCAATAAAGCTTGATCAGTGCTTCAAGATCCAAGCTTTGAGCCGTGTGGTGCCGGCAGAGTTGAATAGCACCACCCCATTTCATCCCGTGGGTATCGTAGAAGGCGATCAAGGGATCAACCGGGAGGTGGGCAGCAACGCCTCTCGTAACGACAACATAGTCCATAATAAGTACACTGCGGTCACCAACCCGCCTGCCCAGCGTGGTGACTACAGGCAAAAACCCCTGATAAATAGTCCCCAAAGTACACGGCCCCCAGTTCCCAGCCGTTCCAGGTCAAGGCAGCGGCCTCGGTCACGGTAGGGTAGGGTAGGTGCTAGGAATCCCCGGGCTATGGACGGCTGCCAACAATTGACCCTTGCAACGTACAATGGACGCAGTCTGCGGCTGGACGAGAGCCTCCAAATCCTTGAAGTGGAATTAGGGAAGATACGGTGGCATTTTCTTGGGTTATCGGAAGTTCGTAGAGAGGGGGAGGACACGGTAACCCTTGAATCAGGCCATCTCTTATACTTCAGGGAAGGGAGCCGATAATCCCAGGGTGGCGTTGGATTCCTGCGGAGGCCCTTCGTGCCAACGTGATAGAGTTCTGCAGCGTCTCGACCCGGTTTGCGTACATTGTACTGAAACTGACCGAGAGATACTCTCTCAAAGTCGTACAGGTATATGCGCCGACGTTGAGTAGCTCAGACGAAGAGGTGGAGGCCGTTTACGACGATGTGTCAAAGGCCATACATCGCACCACCAAGACCCATTACACCGTTGTCATGGGGGACTTCAACGCCAAAGTGGGAGAAGAGTGCGGTGAATCTTGTTTAGGACCGCATAGCTGTGGGCGCAGAAACCATAGGGGCCAAACGCTGGTTAACTTCCTCAGCAAGCAGAGGTTGTTCTGTATGAACACCTTTTACCAGAAAAAACCCCACAGGAAGTGGACCTGGAAGAGCCCTGCCTGACGGTAGTACGAGGAACGAGATTGACTTCATCATATCCGACAAGAAGCATATATTTAGGGATGTCTCAGTGATCAACAGGTTGAATACCGGTAGCGATCACCGGCTTGTTAGAGGCACCCTAAATATTAATTTCAAGCTCCAACGTAGTTGCATAGCGAGGTCTGTCTGCTGTTCGTCCAACTGTGCCCCAAGCTGGATATGATGCGTTCCAACTGGAATTGCAGAACAGACTTGCTGCACTGGAGACCCCGGCAAATGTTGGCGAGGACCTGGATAGCATAATCGGGGTTCTTCGCGAAGTGGGAATTAGGCATTTTCGGAAAAGGCGAACAGATAAGAAGTTCAACCTTTCAAACGAAACCCTGGATCTGATGCGTTTTAGACGCGAGACACCAGAGGAAGTTTCGTCAGATCCCCAGTCACTCCACAAAAAGATCAGGAGCTTGGTAAACGCGACCTTCGCAGCTGGAAGGAGGCAATTGAGCGAAATCGAGGGTCGAAAGTCTTTACCGAGACACTGGGAAGGAGTCATCTGACAACGTTAACTACCTCGAATGGTGAAACAGTCACATCGGCCCCGGGGATACTCGCTGAAATTTAGGACTTCTACGGACATCTGTATGCCTCGCATGCACCGAAGCCTCCTCCTGACGCGAGCGACCCCAGAGCCCTACTTACCCGTCACTTTACGGACGATCTCCCAGACATAGATGACGATGAAGTCGAGGCGGCTCTCAAACAGCTTAATAATGGGAAGGCTCCCGGTGAGGACGGAGTGACCTCTGAGCTACTCAAAGCGGGAGGAAAACCTGTTGTTGAGCAATTTTCCCTGCTGACAAAGCAGGAAATAACTTAGTAGTTACATATATGTACTTCTACAAAAAGGTTTTGTTTATGTTCGATTAATATTGGTCCCCTCCACCGTAACCGTTTTCTTTTGAGTTGTCATTTTTTGCAGTCGGGTTTCTTGTTTTTTTTTAATAAATTTTTTTTATCTAATATTCTATTAGCGGTATTGGCTGCTAAATAATAACTGACCCGTTAGCACTGCGGGTAGATATCCTGCCTATAGCACCCAGCAACCAAGGTCGTGAGTGCCAATCGAGGTAACTACTCAAAACAAACATTTATGTGACCTTGTTATCAATTTAAGTAGGTATGTATTTAGAAATATTCGAATATCCTTATCCACTAGTATTTGATCAGACCAGTTCAAATTAACTAAGTACTTGGTAAAAGTAAGTTTGTTGGTTGTCACAAGTATATTCTTTATTGGCTAAGATGTAACTAAAAATGCGATCGTTTTGGGTTTGACTCCAGGTGGAGAGATTAAGACAGCAGGTAATGGATGAAAAACCAATCGTGCAGATTAGGGATGCCATAGGCTGTTTTGCAAAACGTAAACCAAAACCTATCAACAAAAGGTAACAAAAGTTAAATATTTCATTATAATAGATAGGTAGGTATTTCTTTTAAGTTTGATAAATAGAGATGGTGAAGATGAGCTGCTCCCGGTTGGTGAGACAATCTTATCAAATCAACAAACTCCTCAAAAAAAATTGATTGGAATTTGGCTTGATTAACCTGTAGGAGGATAGGTTATACTTCAGTGTCGCGTGTTATTATTTATGTATAAGGAAATCTTGATTTTTCAGGCCTAAAAAGGTAACTCGTGAAACGAAGCAGGATGACAAACGAATAGCTGAAATGAGAAATTTAAGTGCGGTGTTTGCTAACAAAATAGCACAGAAACTTATTAAACCGCGAAATTTAAATCTCTCTCCTGAGTAAGAGATAGTTTTTAATTGTACTTCTTATCGTTTTTTAGTTAGTCTATTCAACAGGTAAACCAGAGTAATAAACGTATTTTTTTTGGTTTAGATTAGATAAACTGTCAAAAGTGGTCGCAAATGAAATCACAAAAATTCTCGGAAACCGTAAGAAGTTTAATGTGGATAATGATGCAAACAGCAGAATTCGCGCTGACATAACAGCTAAGGTGAAAAAAATATAAGGTTACCCTATTATAATAGACTGGGTGAACAAGCTGCCAATTAATTTCCAAGGATTTTTCCACTTAGATAGCCTAGTTATTGCGATGAAGGATCGTTTATGTATGAGTGATCTAAGTATATTACGAGTATATGCTATGCTGTCTTAATTTCGTCTGTATATTCCGCCCTGCTGCGATTGGGTTAGAGGAAATTATTATCAGCAAAGAAGGACGGGCAAAAATATATGGAAGCTAGTCTAGGAACCAATAAGAACATGCGATATATCATTGGAAAAGATTTTTCATGTACTTTAATTGTTGTTATGGGTGGAACTACGAAATCACTGCGTGTAAAAAGTTATGGCACAATAAAGCCAGACTCCTTTTCAAAAATATTAAGTATTTATTTTTATGTTTATTATCAATTAAGTAAGTTACTTGTTTTTTTTTTGTAAAACTAACACAGTGAAGTCCCAAAAAAATAAAATCAGTTAAATGTGAGTTGTACTCGCACGCTGAGGATTCTGTACGTATGTACATGTTACGGGCCACTTGATAAGTCCGGTCACTATGAATGAAGATGAAGCACTCATCTTAGCAGAGAAAAATAATATGTTGCATTTAAACGTCTAATCCATATATTTATCATCGATCTAGATCTGTCACGTGTATAATATATATCTATATCTACGTATATTTTTATCCATTGATATAAATTGTTTAGGTTTGACGATTAGATGTGACATATGTCGCTCCAGCTCCAAAGCCAGACTCCTCAAAAATACAAGTGTTTATTTGTATGTTTATCATCAATTTCTTTATTTTTTTTGTGAAACTAACATTGAGAAGTACCAAATGAATAAAATCAGATAAATGCAAATTGTACTCGCACGCTGAGGGTTCTGTATGTATATTCCTTTAGCAATGTAATGTCTTCATATTGGCTGTCGGTCCAATCTAGCAGTACTAGTAGCATAAGATGAGTATCTTATGCTACTAATACTTCACAATGTTAGTTTTACAAAAAAAATAAAGAAATTGATGATAAACATAAAAATAAACAATTATATTTTTGAGGAGTCTGGCTTTATTGTGCCATAACTTTTTCCACACAGCGATTCGGTACTTCTCGGCATAACAATGATTAAAGTATATGAAAAATCCTTTCCAATCATATATCGCCTGTTGTTATTGGTTCCTAGGCTAGAACGCCCGTCTTCCTTTAAATAATTGTTTCATTAGATTGCAGTGTGGATGGCAACTATTCTTGAAGATTCATCATACAAACTTCTAGAGGAAGATTTGAGAGGTAATACTTGAGAGAGGTGAGGGAAGGGATAATTTGCCAGTCAGGTATTTTTATGACTGCTTTTAATGAAAAAGAGTTTTGAAAACTGATAAACGAGTATTGATTTTGTATTTTTAGATTTATTTTAGTTCGAAAACCTTCAGAAAAGACATTTATCGAGGAGCGACTGATAATTACTTCAATGTTTTATTTATTTATTTATTAAGGTACACCAACAGCAAAACATTTTATTTCAACGAAAAGTGATCGTGATTCGTGAATCATTTTTGTATGTACGCTAATAACAGGTATAGGTACACAACTTAGTCCGAAAACTTTTATAAACTAAAATTAACCAAAAATTATTTATCGTGAAAAGGTTTCCGGTTTTATTTTTATTGAGTATTTTTATTTTTAACGCAATTAATTTTTCATATTATGAACAGCTACTACACACCATACAGATACTCAACACGTGTAAACTTATTTGATACCTATGTTTCAGAATTAGAGGAGCAGGAAGGGCCTGTATTGGATCTCATTGATGATTTAATAAAAAATGTTGTGGTAATTGTAACTTTGATTATTGCTATAACTTGCAGGCTACTGAATTAGGCAGTTGTACTAAGCGTGGTAATCCATTTCAGACTATTTGTGAGCCAGAACTAATACACGTGGGAGAAAGACCGGAGGAAGAATATATTTCAAAAAATACATCAGAAGCTAGTGAAAAAGATATGAATAGCAGCTTTTTATCATTGGATATTAAAGGTGATAAAACGGATACATCAACACTATTCAGAAACAACACATTTGATGATAAAATCAATGAAAGCATTAAGGCGAAGCCCTTTAGTTCTGAAAATAGTAACGATGGCAGTGATTTGGAAGAAAAAATTGAAGAATCATTTGACTATGTAAATAATACAGAAAGTGTTAATTTGAATGTTAATGATCACATTAAAGGAGAATTAAATAGAATTATAGATACCATCGATGTCAGTACGAATGACAGTGAACGCCATAATGATGAACATGAAAAGGTGGAAGTAGTTAAAAACGAGGGAGTCAATGTTGTTGCGCTGATGTCACCCAACGATGAATTAGAGCGTATCATAGATGTAACAAGGGAACTTGCAAATACAATTAGCCCCGTCCAAAGTATACCCGAATTACCATTAATTGAACATACTGATATTTATTACAATAATGAAAAAGAAGTAGTCGTTAACAAGTCCGATGATATAGTGCAATCAGAAAAAGCAAATGTGAGTGACTCATTTGAGAGTTTTGCTGAAGAGTCTCTTGACGAATATAACAAAAAAGTAAAGTTTTCAGAAATAGAGATAGGTAATTAAACGTTTTTTTCCTTTTTTTAATAATTTCCAACTGAAAACCTCTAAGAGGAACCCTAAATTGATTTTTTATACTCTAGTATTGTTAATTAAACCGTTTTTCAGGTTTTCAAGGATCCACCGGAAAGCTAAACAGTGGAAGGTAATGATTATATTCTATTGAATAATCAATTAAGCGTACATGACAGACGTCAAACTGTACATTAAGTATGTTTTGTTAAAATTTATCCAAGAAAATCGAAATTGAATACAAAAAAATACCTTTTCATATAAGTACTCTGTCTTATTGAATGTTTCGAAGGCACGTGAAAACTAATTATAGATTGGTAGTAGGTACGATAGATTTAGATTTATTTTAAGGAGCGAACGGTTAAACGCTAAGTCATCTCGACCGAAATAGCTGGCAACAGCTAGTATTTAAAACTTAAATAAGTTTTAAGCAAACATGTATAACAATATTCATTTCAACAGTGTAAAACAGGTGAAAGGACACAAAAATCTAGAAAAACAGAAATTGTATTGGAATCCTTCCACAGACAGTTTCAGAAAGGAAATACAATTAGCGCGACCTAACGAAAGTTTGCTAAGTTAGTAAAAATATACCTATATTCAATAGAATCAGTAAAACTATCACTTTTTTCATTTTATTTAATAATTATAATAGGTGATGCAGATGAGTCGTGGCCAATGGACATAGCTACACCACCTCTTAAGCCTAGTGCAAGCGTGAACAGGTCTATCACATCACTTGGACGAATTTTGGAAAATGATGAAAAGCTTTTGCTCTCAGATGATGAAATGCGCAGTAGTTTAAGTTGGGACGGCACGCAGCAAAGAGAAGAAAAAATAATGATCAAAAAAGAGCTAAATGAAAGTATGATTACCGATAATGACTCAGCAAATATTAATGGTTTAAACGAAGAACTGCAAAAAATTAAGGACGAAAGAAAAGCCCTAGAAATGGTATCGCTAGAAAATAAGGAGTTGAGTACTGAGGAATTAAAATCATCAATTCTTACGGTAAAAGTAAAAGAGATAGATATAGAAAAAGAGGCGGGTAATCGTGAGGCAGTGCAAGCAACAACTGACCTGGAAGATCCTCGAAAAGTAGGATCAAGTTCACTGGACCAACTTGATTCAAAAATACACGACTACCGATATCAATCATCGGAACCTAATGGAAGTCAGGGGGAAACAAATATTGCTGAGGATCTCGAAAGTGGACCAGCCGTTATTGCTGCCGCTGAAATGAATAAAACTGCTGTTTTTACGTCTGATCCAAAGTTTGATTTCAGTTAGTAAGAAATTTGAAGACTAACAATTTGTAGGTACTTATTACGTTTTTTTTTAATAAAGACACCACTGCTAATTTTACAGAGGTGTATCCAAAAACTGCACCAACATGGCTCCGGCGTGATCGCGGAAAAGGCGAGCCTAGTGAAGGCTTAATCGGGGATAGATATAAAACAAAAGGTTTGCATATATTTATAGGAGTAATAAAGAAACTATCCTGAGTTATTAGGTAGTCTAATGTACAACGTGTAAAATTTTCCGTATGAGCAAGTATAACTAATGTTTAGCACCGTAATAGGCCCTTCATTCTCTAGTTCATGCAAATAGTAACCGCACTACCATCATCAGCCTATCATTGTCTACTGCTGGACATAGGCCTCACCCAATGTGCAGAATGCGCTGTATCCTAAGCTTCCACAACCATCAAGTTAATCCATCATCAAGCTACAGGGTTAATTAAGACTTCTTTTAAAAGGTAAACTCCAAGAGAGTGACATAAGACGTTGGTGTAAAGACTTAGATTGTATGTTTGCAAATCTGGAGATGTGGAACAGCTGGTTGGATACTTCTTGCAAACAAATAATCAACCTTAAACATAAGAGAGGTAAGTCTCGTGGCTCTTACTATGTATGCTTTTAAAATCGAATAAAAAGGCACCTTATTGTTTTTAAATTTCAGAAATTAATAGCTTATTCGCACCAAGTGCTGCCAATACTCAGAGGGATGCGAGAGAATGGGCGAAACTAAAAAAAGACATAGCAAAAGATTCGATTTTATGGACTAAGTTGAACAAACGCGCATACGAAAAACTAAAAATTTACAAAGATAAAGCCAAGGTATAAAAAACGGATTTCGAAAACAATACTTTGATGGCGGAACTTTATCACCTTCGCCTTTGCAATAAAAATCAAAAAAAAAATTGAAGAATAAAAGGGGATAAAGGGGTTTAAGCATCTTTGTATGAAAGCTGGCATAGCCGCCACCAGCCGCTTTTTTTTTTCGATAATGTTGTATTTATGGAAAATGTCAAATAGGAGTAATATAGTTCCCTAAAGTTTCACATTACAGAGGTATTTAGAGAGACCCCACACTAGCGCTCGTTGAGCGGCAGCGTCGTGCCGGAGACCCCCCACACTAGCGTTTATCGGCGCCAGGGAGACCAAAAACGCTGGTGTGGGGTCTCTTTTAGAGGTAAAGATCACTATGAATAAGGGGATATTAATCAAAAATCTACTTATTATGTGGCTTTTCGTGTTACTTTGTAAACAAATAACAGATTTCAGAACATTTAGCGGCTGGTGGCTATGCCACAAAGGTTCAACCCCCTTTAAGAGATTGATATGGCACAGTATAAATGCCAACATCCTATTAAAATAATTTAGGGTGGAAAATAAAAATATTTTTTTTTACAGATTGGTCCAGCTAATCATAGTATGTGTGCTTGTAATAATAATACCTTATCTGCAAAATGTAACCTGTAAGGAGTTGTTTTCACTGAGTGCCTATACCTACTTTTTTGTAAACGGAAGTGATGTAGCTTTTAATGAAACAATAAATAAAATTCTGAGGATTCATAAGTAAATAAGTCTTGCATGTATTAATCCTTACCTCAAAATATACTTAAAAAATATTTACAATAAATGCTTCAGAATCACTTATAATGCACAGCCACTTGATTGAAGTCATACTTCCTCACATTAGAATCCCTACACCCGGAGAATATCCACTTTCCATTAAATGAAAGGTCTCGGATTCCATCACAATCGGAGCCAGTGAGTTGTACCCTGATAGCAGAATGAGCATCTTGCAAAGATATGACTGTACATGTGCCGTCTTGGCGCCCGACTATAAATAGTTGATTAGGGAGCGTTACCAGACTAAGGACTGGGTTGGCTGATTCATGCCATTCTCGGATCACTTCGCCGTTGTTTAGTCTCAACTGCACAATCTGTCGGAACAAACATTGAAGGTGTTTTAATAAATCCAATTTCCAACATTTAGACAGATGTACCTTAGACACTCACAACATTGTGGAGAAAGTGTCAGAATGGGACATTAGCTGAATAATAACAATAACATTAGTTTGATAAGAACCAATAGAATCACGCAGCTAGCTGATTGAAACAATTCTATTGGTTCTTAACACACACATTCCTCGCAACGCACCCGAAGGGTGAAAGTACTGATTGTTTCCTTGAATAAAATGTAAACGGTTACAAGGCTAGTATTAAAATTCATAATAAAAATAAATAAATAAATAAATATCCCTGGACATTATTCCACACAGCGCCATCTAGCCCCAAAGTAAGCTAATGAAAGCTTGTGTTATGGGATACTAGACAACGGATAAACATACTTAAATACATTTTCTTTTGTAAATACATACTTATTATACATAGGAGACACCCAGACCAGTACAAACATACATGTTCATGCACACAAATGTTTGTACTGTTTATAATGAAAAAGATAAATTATTTAATTGTATAAATACCTTTCCATCTGTGCATCCCAAGATGGCAAATTGGTCTATCGCTATGCAAGCATTACAAGGAGAACCCAACTGTTTACGGAAGATTTCTTCTCGTTTTGCCACATGAGAACATATTATTAGGCCACTCTCACAGCCAACCACTAAAAATTTGTTGCCAGTTCCTACCTGAAATTAATCAATTACAAACCTAAAACTTTGTTTTGAAAGGTAAAGACACTAGGATACATACAATCACACTATGTATTAGTTTATTGTGCCACTTTGATAAATAACATTGAAATAGGCTTAATTTTTTTTTATGTGGAGTACAAATTTCACATATTTGACTACTAGGCATATTTTATGTGATTGGTCAGTTTTAGGCACCAATGAAAACATACTTCTCTATCATTATCTACTCCAACTTCTTGATCAGATGTTGTCAGTGCACAGCAATTGATTGGTCCATGGCCTTCTAATATGTTGTCCAAGCAATTTGATTCCCCTACATCCCATAACTTGGCTGTGCCATCTCTGAAAAAATAACAATCATTATGAGTTGTGTTGTGGTAACTTGAAAGTCTTCAAATGGACCATCAAGCAAGTTACAAACAATGATACCCATACTGAAATCTGCTTAGCAACAGCTCCTTTCACAGTATAGTGAAAATAGTTTTAGAAAAAGGTTTTAGGTTTTTGAAAACTGTTATTCATCATCACACTGGTACTTTTCTTAACTTATTGATCAATGAGTATTACCACTATTTAGCCCTGCAATCAAAATTGAGTGTTGAACCTACTTGCTAACAGTTACAACATTTCTGCCTTTTTCTATGATAGCAACATCTGTGACTGCCATGGTATGACCCTTTAATGTAACTGGGTTTATCCCTGACTCAGCAGACCAAATCCGGCTTGAACCATCAGCACCAGCAGAGATCACCACAGAGCCAGAAGGGAAAAAACGGCACTTGTAAACTGGGCCTCCATGGCCTTTTAAGTCTAGCTGGATTTCACCTGAAAGTAATATGAGTTTAATCAGCTAAAGCTGTTGTTTCCAATAAATTTAGTATTCCTAAAATATGTATAGAAGATATCATCATCCTTGCAGCTATCAGCAGCCTTTACATTCATTGCAGACAATTTATACAATATTTTACCACATTTCCTTAAGTGTGCAGGGCAATATGCAAGCGCCACAGCCTTCCACATTAAAAACATATAGGAAGTCTCCTATATAATATTGCAGAAGTAACATTAACTCCATAAGACTAAATGATATTTATATACACAGTTCAGTAAAAATTAAAATTTAAATAATAACTAAAAACTACTTAGAAAATTTTGCCCCTGCGGTAAGGTGCCCAAGATGCTGGCAGCATTCCCCCGTTGGATGGCTAGGCTCACACGTTGCGCGAGGAATGTACCAGTTCTTGGGTCATCAGTGAAAGGATTCAGTCTTTTATCTAGACAGTATTTTATTGAGGTTTTGTGCACTTGGACCCCACGGACAGAGGGTTTCGAAATGTTGCATTTTAAATTATATTTATTTGCTTACTTGTCCTGCTATCCCAAATTAGTAATTTGTCCTCTTCACAAGATGATACTGCTATTGAATTTTCTGCTGTACACACTGATAGAACGGCTTTTTTGTGAACTTTATGTGCCTTTGTAGGAGCTACAAAAGCTACTTTTAAGCCTGATTCAATGTGCTTAATTACTAAATTTAAGTTACCATGTGAAACATACTGATAATTGTTAGTAAAGTTAATTTTCAATTTGTTGTCAGCACTGTTTAATACTGTTTTTAATTTGTCATGAATGCTGGTTTGGTTAGGGTATTTGGAAGATATCCAAGCCTCGCCTTTGGGTAATCTGTAAACATAAAACGTTCGTTGTAAGATAAGTCTCATTAAAAACAAACTGAGAAACTTTTATAAATTTTGCAAGTATTTTTAAAATAAAACAGAAAAAACTTATTTTCAGGGTAATATAAGTGCTTTTAATATTTATTGTGCTTTACTTACCGTATGACATCGTTCCAATCACATTGAATAGTGATTACAGGTATCCTTTTACTTGAAGACATAACTATTTGTTTATTCTTGTGTGATTTGAAAAGATGACTTGACTTTTCAGAAATGTGAAAGAAAATGAAAAACAATTTCGGCGTTTTCTGACTTTATTATTTTTAAGTTTTAACGTACGTGGATTAGTTTATTTGAGCCAGTAGTGTTGTCAATCCTATAGAACATTCGATATTTCAATTGTTCAAAGGTTATTTAAAGCTCACAGATTGTCTCTGCTCCGCATGCATTTCTACCCACAGATTACGGAATAACGCTAGCTGTCAGAACTTGACAGCTCTAAGCTGTTTGTTATCTGTGCCTCATTGAATTCTTCTTCTGTAATCTGTCTTGATTAAATGGAGAGTACTATCAGGTATTGTGATTGTGTTTTGATTTTAAAAAAGTGGGCGAAGCGTACTCTAATTTCATCAATGCATGAAAGTATTCGTTGTATTAAAGTTTGCTATTAGATTAGCCAGTTAGTTCAGGTATGATAAACAACAGACTCTACTTCAAAAATGCATTTTTCCGTACCTGATCTGCAGCAATTTCATGATGACAATGGGATCTCATACACAGTGAGTTATTTTGTATTTTTAAATTGTATTGTACTTTATCTTTTACTCGCTTTTTATGTACAAGGCTACGAATAAAAGTTACATTTTCAATGAGTGTTCATGTGCCTCTAAAATGTTGATACTTATCAGAACATCTGTTGTCTTGTAGGGCTACAATATCCATATTGATGGATTTTTTCACTGCGCGGCGCGATACAAACAACTGCTTAGTCTTCATGAGCAGTTGCAAGCTCAAAACCCATACTTTAAATTACCACAGTTCCCTCCAAAAAAACTGTTTCTTACAAGTTCTCAACTTGAAGAACGAAGAGTCTTATTAGAAAAATACATTCAGCTAGGTAAGTAAAATGAAGTTGTTACATTAATCTTCTACTATAGGTTTATGAGATAGGTAGTAGGAAATCAGCAAACAATGCCCTGCTTCATGGTTCAATTTAATAAAGTAACATAAATTTGTAATTAGGGTTGCTGTGAAAGAGGAGTAAATGTGTTTTGTTGTTCTGCTCAATTTTCTTAGGCTGGATCCCTACAGCTATCATATTTCTCGAAATAATGTAAATAATAAGTACTTAACCACTAGTCTGTTGTATGTGCTAGACAATAGAAAAACAATACAATTTACCATCGGCCAGTGCATCCACAGACAACCGGATAATAGTGAATTATTTATAATAAAGAGGATATACTAATGATAATTTTATTATTTCAGTGGGCCAGAATCCTATATTAGCTAATTCTGATCTTCTTATCACATTCCTGTATTCTGCTCAGCAAGAAACTCACTGTGTGAGAATGCATGAAGTAGATATAGAAATATCACTCATGAATGGCTACAGAATACCACTCTCAGTGTCTTCCATTGATACCTCCAGTACAATATTAGATATTGCATGTAATTATATTAATTTACCAAAAGAATTGACAAAATATTTTTCACTGTATCTGTTTAATTGGAGCTGTGCAAAGGACGAGCAGCCGTCTTTAAAAAAGCTGGAAGATTATGAATCTCCCTACATATCGCAGAAGTATGTAAGACCTGATGATAAAATTGTTCTAAGGAAAAGGTAAATAAGACCTTATATTATCTGTTTTTTCCAATGAACAAACAAACAATGAATGCAGTGTTTATTTTAATGATTTTCTTGTTATAATTCACAGTTATTGGGATCCTTGTTATGATGTTGATTTGATGATAGACAGAGTGTCACTGGATCTCCTCTATTTACAAGTGATTGAAGAGATTGATTTAGGCTGGATTGTAGCTGACCCTCAGACCAAGGATATCTTATCCTCATATGCTGCAAAGAAGCAAAAACGTGAGGTAAGTAACTTGTAAATCTAAATATAACTACTACTATTACATTTGTTATCTTGTTGATCTGTTCAAAGTGATAACTGGAGAAGACTGTCTCAATGCTTGGCTCTGTTATTTTATAATCCGCTTTTATGACTGATAAAAAGGTTAAGTAGTACCTACTCGAAGCTCTTGACAGGTTGCAGCGGCGTGCTATCCGTATTATTGGAAACCCAGAGGCAACTTTGACCCTTGAGCCTCTCCAATTGCGTAGAGACATCGCCAGGCTAAGTGTGCTCTATCGCTTCTACAATGGGGAATGCTCTGACGAGTTATTCCAGCTTATCCCACCCTCACCTTTCCACTCCCGTACTACGGCGTCACCCACACACAATTCAACATTTGTTGGCCCGAACTAAAAGGTTCGGTGACTCGTTTCCTTGTCGTACCATCCAGACGTGGAACGCTCTTCCAGCACATGTGTTTCCTTCCTCTTATAGTCCCGGGTTCTTCAAGCGGGGCGTGAAAAGGCATTTCTGCAGGCCTTCAAGGTGAGGATGGCCAGCCCAGTGATTCGTTTGAATGACTGGGCTTGTCAAGCTCATATCTGGACCTCACGACCGCTTTCCATCAGGTGGAGTGAGGTCATCTTGACGGGCAATATAAGAAAAAAAAAATGTAGTCTTAGAATATTTAAATACTCTGGGACAACAAATGATCGTAGCACATGATGTGCGTCGAGTCCGCGGTAAATCGTGGCAGACTTTTTATTGGCGGAGCATACTTTTTTTGTTTTCAACAAACATTTTATCAGATAACTTTAAGTATTGGGTAATTTAATCTGATGAAGTTTTTTAGAGAGTTTGGGAAATTAATACTTTAGATGCAGAGAGGAAGGTATGTTTAAAATGGTTTGAAGTGAAAGGCACAAATTAGGCATGCGTGGCACCATAGGTTATAAAGGTTAACATTAAAAAGCAGTAGGTCTATAATACAGTCCATTTAAAGAGCCACCAATCAAGACATGAAGAGCCCTGGGTTTAATGCTTGTGGTGTTGTGTCAATTTATTTATTTTGTTTATAATTATTTGGTAAATTTACTGTTCATAATGAGGTAATCAGGTCAATACTATAATATTGATTGACACAACTTAACTTGTTTGATAACAATCATCATTATTGATGTTACAAGTAGCACAAAATGACTTACCTGCGTCTGCTGCATAAAGCTAAAATATAAAAATGTCATAGCGGCATAGATTCAGTGGAAGCTCCTTAATATTTTTTCCCTGAAGAATATAAAACAAACTTGTCTATTCACTCAGTTCCAGTCCAGTATCTACAAAACGCATAAATATTACTTTAATAAACCACTACAGATAACAATACTTGCTTAGTTAACAAGAGTATAATAATTGAAACTAAATGAGTTTTAAATCACATTATCACGTCATCTATCACGCAATTAAAGACCCTTCGATGTGATTGTTTACAATGAGTTATCTTGACTGTTCAGAAAATATTCTCCTTTGTGATATGAAAAGATTCTTCTTACTAATTCTTGCTTGTACAGTTACCCACAGACGAGTGTAACACTAATGATATGCACTGTGCTGTCGTCATTACGTCGATCGGACACAATATTTTTTATTTTATTCTGTGACAATATCGCACAATATTTCATACAAACGGCGCGTATGAAACGTAGTCCAGTGGGCCTACTCTGGAAAGTCGTAGATTTTCGGAAGGCTAAAAAGCTCACAAAAGGTAGTGTTATATAAACAGGTTTAATGTTTTTTACAATAATATGACGATTGAAATACCATTAGACCAACATTCGTTTCGAACTGTAAATATCTGTTTTAACGCATAAAGATACGCTTCTAAGTTCTACGCGTTCAGACGGACGGTAATAGGCCCCCTGGGATGCGTTTGTTGAGCTATGGTTAAAATTAATTGATTAATATGTAAACCTCTTGATATCTTCATCACTTCGTGATAATCTGAACTTTAGCTTTGCTGAAGAACGACATTATAAAGCCCATTTTGGTATTAAGTCTAAAGAGTAGGTAACTGTCAATATAAGCGCGCTGAGAGGCTATAGCTTGGATTATTGCTTAATTAATCTTTCACACTTGGCTAATTTATACTAGCTTTCTGAAAAGCAATGTTTGTCTCCCTAGTACCACTCGCCTCACGAGCGTTTAGGTAAATTTTAATCACAGTTCTAATCAATTAACTTTGTCGATGTTTAATTGGCGGCGGTTCATACATAATCTGAAATATTATTTAGTAAGTAATCAATCGATGACTGAGTACATCGTACTGCAGACTTGTTAGGTATTTCTGTCTCTTTCATGCAATACAAGTCCTCATTTATTGTGATCTCAGTCAGTCATGGAATATCTGTAGGGCTGCCACCACACTAACTTGTGCTCCTGTAATTAACTTATTTAACAATGGTAACTGTGGTAGCCATTAATCATAATATGACAAATCGAGTTCATAAACGTTGAAGGAAATAATTACCCATGTTATGTTATTATTATGTTATATCTGAGCAGTCGTCGACAGCCATGGCAAAACTAGAATCCTCGTCGATTTTGTTTTTGACTACAGAACTCACGCGAACAGACGTACAACTAATAAATAAGTAGTAAGATAACAAGCTTTGAAAGAAAACAACTTTACTCAAGTACCTATTTATTCAATTCATTATCCGTAAAATTGATTTATTTTAATGTGTAGTGTTCGCGTAAATATAAAAGCCTGCGCAGACGAGGGATTATCCGCGGCGTACTTTTTTATCCGTCAAAATAGATCCCTTACAAACTGTATCGAGCAAGGCACACGGACGACTAAAAGTACGCCGAACCAAAAATCCGCCAAAACACCGCGGACGCCCGCGAAGCGTAGCCGATTAAAGTGCGCGGGTGTCCGTGAAAAAATAGAACGAACGAAGTATGAGCAGTCAACGCACACTGCGGACTTTACTATGCGTTAAAAATCAATTCGAAATAAGCGGATGGACCCAGTATTCTCTTTTAAAACGTTTTCTCTTTTGGATAAACTTCTTGTAAATTACAGCACAACGCAATCTCATAATATTTAAATACTCTCGGACAAAAAATGATCGCACACCGTGTGCGTTGAGTACGCGGTAAATCCGCGGCAGACTTTTTGTTCGCGGAGCGTACTTTTTTCTTTGCCGCTTAGAAAAGTACGTCGTCTGCGCAGGTCTTAAGAAAACAATATAATGCAATTGAATATAACGTCACATACTAACATAAAATATTTTCGTTTAAGCTCTCTATAATTCATACTGGAAATACATTTTAAACATACTGCTCATTTAGGTAGACACTATTCTCAATACGGCTTTCCGCCCTCGGCTTCGCCCGCGTGGACTATTTTTTCTCACACGTGGGTTACATATCAAAGTTTTCATACGGATACCTAACGTTTTTGAAAAAAAAATATGCCTATAGCAATCAGGAATAATGCAGCTTTTTAACAGTGAAAGAGTTTTTGCAATCGGTTCGGTAGTTTCGGAGATTACCTGCCATAAGCATACAAACTCACAAACGCTTACCTCTTTATAATATTAGTATAGAAAACATAGTTTTTGACCCATTTATTTATTTTCAATTAAAAAAAACCGAATTTCATGTGTTGTCAAAGTCTTACGTTGGTCTTGGTAGGTGTACGTGAGCGGCGAGGCGGCGAATCAGCACCGCTCACGAGATATTCGAGAAACTTGAACAGTGCAAGCCCAACCCAGCCTGCCAGGGCCCCGGATTTTGTGGTTTCAATCTGGGCTCAGGTTCTCCCGTAGACCATCGCTAACTATGTTCCTTATTACAGTATATAGAATTGGCACGTACTCTCCGCCACTACGGGAGAATACCAGCAGGGGAGGCGCTCACGGCTTCCTCCAACGTTGGTGAGGGGGACACGGAGGCCAGCTGCCGCGTGCGGGTCTCGCTCGCATCTAAAGAGCTCACGCTGACCAGCTTCGCCAACCCGGCGAGGGAGCACCGGTTCAAGGTCACCAGGATGAGGTGCTGGAGGATAACCACGCTGCATGCGGTGAGTCATTTTTGTACATAGGCAAGCTGTCAGCGGTGACGTCAATTTACGAATGCATGACGATACGACAATGCGACGGTGCAGCTCCGTGCACACAGTTTATGGTCGCCGCTGGTCGTGGTTTCGAACTCCACCCTGGACCAACATTCATGTAACGAACATTTGAGGTTGTTTTGTGTCTGACTATATCCATTTGAGTTTGTATTTAGAAATATTTGAGTATGTTTATCAGTCTCCGTCACCCATAGAAAACGCGCATAGTGTCTCAGACAAATATGTATTTATGAAGTTTTTTGTCAAGTTCGAAATATACCCAACTGGCTGCATTAAATTACTATAGCGTGCGTTTGTTAAGTTTGTTGGCGCTGACACATGAAATAAACCATTAAAGTCATAGTCGCCTAGAATCTAGAATTTTAGTTAATGTTTTAAAATGGATCTGTTGTTCAAATGTAATGTAAACAAAGTAGCTTAAATAGCATTAGGAACATGTTGCATTCCAACAATCGTGAACAATCAATTTATAATGAATCAGAGTACCTAACTATCAGATATATTCTCGCTTTCCATATCAATCAATTTATTCAATGTCATTGTACCTCCTAGTACGTGTTGCGCATTATTCATTGTAATTGTTATCACGACATATTTTACGCCTAGGTATAGACTAACAGCAAAAGCATTAATCTTTTGGCGCTGCCTGGTCGGACCTTAACAGAGAAGGGGGAGAAAATAAACTAGCGAGAGCATTTCTGAAACGTTTCAAATAATCGGCGACGACAAATTGAGCCCGTTTTTAAACGTACCTAACGTTTAAAAACGGGCTTAATTTTTCTCCCCCCAACTACAATTTGTACTGGAGCAAAGATCGTGAGACTGATCGTGAAGCAGAACATTACTTTGCACTGGCCATGCGTGGTATGGAACTTTAGCAATCAGAATTGGCATATACCGTTAAGCTCTCTGTGATTGTACAGAAGCGTTGACATCATCCTTTACGTAGGGGCAACTTATGCTGCTGACATAAAACCCATTTTGCAATAGTTTTGTAAAAAATGTGGCTTCATAAATAGTTTAACATCTTTTATACTTATCAGTTTTTAAGCAAATGGAAATATTCTATTCTAAAGGTTGATCTGAACGCCTCTGTACGAACCGACATTGCCAATACTCTAGGAACCTTCAAGAATGCTTATCTAACTGAGACCCAATAGGACGAGCGTGACCTTTATAGTTTAAAAACTGTAGTTAGGCTGCTGATTGTAATTAAACACAGGTAATTATCAATAACATTTCAACAAATTCATTGTCTGTCACACAAAACAACTATGGCATAGCATTGCTCATTGTTAATGACGTCATTCTTGGTAATACCAACAAACACTGCGATTTGAATGACGTTGGTCGAATTTCGTAACTGTCGTATTTTAAGAACCGCAATCTAAGCTCCCGGGTAAAATTACCAGGGTCGGGCTATGTATTGTGTTCCGGATTTTTCGGAACATAGTAGGTAAGTCAAGTTTTGTGATCGCCATCCTGCGTCTATCTATACCTAGATCTATCATAGAACTAACCCGGGTAAATGGGTGAAATGGCCCATAACAAGCGGACCGATCACCCGGCCCACTGCCAGCGTCCCCAGTTGAAATAATAATAATAAATCATAGAACTAATTGCCGAGTTTTGATTTTGATTCATGTAATAAGTAATAAAAGAACACCGCTAGCCAACACCTGCAATTGAAGCAATTTTTCGAAAAACCGAAATTAAACAAATTACATTAAGCTTCGGTAGATCAATAATATAGATCTAGTTATCTAGCACATTCTCTATCCCGTAGGTGTGGGCAGTCGCTAGGTATAGATACACCCAACCCGCATTTGGCAAGGGTGGTGATTAAGCCAGTAGCTATTATTAGTAGCGATTCATTAAGCAATAAGATAGTTTAGGTTGTTAATTTACTATACATATTGAACCAATTACATATGTACTGAATAAAACTGCCTGAGTTGTACATCCACCCTAAAATGCAATATGTATTTGTTTTTTATGTTATGTTATAAAATAAGCTCTTCATGTGTCTTTTTAGATGGAGAGGCCGCAAACGAACGGGCACGGTTCACTGCTAGAGGAGTCAAATAAAAACTTCGAGTTATCGTTTGAATATCTCGTTAGCAAGGATAACTTGAAATGGATAACCTTGAAGACGGAACATGCAACCTTCATTAGCGTATGCCTGCAGGTAAATACACGCGAACAATTTGGTGCCTCCATATTTTTTTCAGTACTGCGTTGACGTTAAGTCTGTGCAAAGCATGCGAAAATACGTACAGTCTAGCTAAAGCGTTACTTTAAGCAATAACAGAGAGCTCTCATCACCATGAAGTTCAAAGTCCACAGTTGTCCGCGAGATCTTTCAGCTCGACTTTACTACTGTGAAGTCTACTGTACCACCACTATCAGTTCACGTCATGTTAACTACTATAGTTAACTACAGCAACTTGTATGCCATTTATTATTACTTTTCACTAAAACTTCATGGTCATGGTACTTGTACTCACTAAGTTGAACTCTTGTTTGTTAGAATTACCCATAAACCCATGCAATATCAGTTTTACTTAACTCCTTTGCTATTCTAATCTGATGTATGGTGGCATGCTCTAAACAACCCAATTAAAGCCGAGTTAATTAAAGCAGGTGGCTACCATATTAATCACAATGTAATCGTAAAAATGCTTTGTTTGCCAATTAATTTAAACAAACAAAACTTTGACATTAAACATAGAAAAGTATATTATCATGTAGTACTCATAAATTGATTAGCAAATTTGAATTAATTACCTTAAATAAATAATAATAAAATGAATGTTACAGTATACTTGTAGTTATGAAAATCATCGTTTTCTGTTATGATTTTTGAAATAACTTAAAAACAAATTGTAGAGTAATCCAAAAAAGCAATAACTAAATAAATCTTACACTTGTTTACAACGACACCTTGAGTTTCGATCTCCACCAAGGACAAACATTTAAGTATGTTTAACAATCTCCGACACTTATGGTACACACTGCGCAGTTTGGGGTCAAGTAATCTCGATATGAACTGTACTAGATTTTTTATTTTATGACAAACTAGCTTTCCACCCGCGGCTTTGCCCGCGTTGACTTCATTTTTATAACATGGGGATTTTTTCCGACTTAAGATTTGAGACTGAGACTTGAAGTAACGAAGTTTCATACAAACTAACTATCAACCCCAAAAACCCCTTAGAGGTAGAATTTCGCAAAAACCCGTCTTATTGAGCACCTAGGTCTTAAAAAAAACCCCCATGCAAAATTTTAAACTCCTAGCACTTGTAGTTTCTGAAATTTCGCGATGAGTGAAGCCTTTCGCTTTTAAATATTTTAATAATTTTGCGTTCGTATTTTCAATTTCACGATATATATGAATCTATTAATCAAATTGACGTGTTGTAAAGAACAAAGTTTATCTCCGTAAAATTCTCTTGATGATGAAATAACTTTTAAATATAAGGATTGATTTTTAATTTACATAACATACCTTGTGTCGCGGAATTTTCTATGGATCTACTAAAACCTATATTTTGTAGTGCATTGTATGCATGTATGATCAACAGTAGGGCCAGCGCACGCACAAAAAGATTTACGGTGGCGCTTTTTTTCCGGATTACTTAATAAGTTTTAATTCATCTGGCTGAAGACTAATTATTTCAAAACAAGTATATGCCTATAGCAATCAGGGATAGATACTGTAGCTTTTTAACAGTGATAATTTTTTTGAAATGGGTTTGATAGTTTCCGAGATCACCTGTCCCAAACATACAAACTCACAAGCGCTTACCTCTTTATAATATTAGTAAGTATATGAGACAAATGCGCCTAGAAACGTCCCTATTTTTGAGTGATGGTGCGACGTCATATACCTTGAGTTTCGATCTCCACCAAGGACAAACATTTAAGTATGTTTAACAATCTCCGACACTTATGGTACACACTGCGCAGTTTGGGGTCAAGTAATCTCGATATGAACTGTACTAGATTTTTTATTTTATGACAAACTAGCTTTCCACCCGCGGCTTTGCCCGCGTTGACTTCATTTTTATAACATGGGGATTTTTTCCGACTTAAGATTTGAGACTGAGACTTGAAGTAACGAAGTTTCATACAAACTAACTATCAACCCCAAAAACCCCTTAGAGGTAGAATTTCGCAAAAACCCGTCTTATTGAGCACCTAGGTCTTAAAAAAAACCCCCATGCAAAATTTTAAACTCCTAGCACTTGTAGTTTCTGAAATTTCGCGATGAGTGAAGCCTTTCGCTTTTAAATATTTTAATAATTTTGCGTTCGTATTTTCAATTTCACGATATATATGAATCTATTAATCAAATTGACGTGTTGTAAAGAACAAAGTTTATCTCCGTAAAATTCTCTTGATGATGAAATAACTTTTAAATATAAGGATTGATTTTTAATTTACATAACATACCTTGTGTCGCGGAATTTTCTATGGATCTACTAAAACCTATATTTTGTAGTGCATTGTATGCATGTATGATCAACAGTAGGGCCAGCGCACGCACAAAAAGATTTACGGTGGCGCTTTTTTTCCGGATTACTTAATAAGTTTTAATTCATCTGGCTGAAGACTAATTATTTCAAAACAAGTATATGCCTATAGCAATCAGGGATAGATACTGTAGCTTTTTAACAGTGATAATTTTTTTGAAATGGGTTTGATAGTTTCCGAGATCACCTGTCCCAAACATACAAACTCACAAGCGCTTACCTCTTTATAATATTAGTAAGTATATGAGACAAATGCGCCTAGAAACGTCCCTATTTTTGAGTGATGGTGCGACGTCATATAGGCATTCAGGTACACTATGGGTAATTTTGTGGTCCGGTTTGATTAGAACGCTGATAGCAATGTTAGCGTTTTATCGTGCTTTTCAATTTGGACCGGCCGAAGAGTATTAAAAGCGCCTAAATCCTTTACCTGAATTTGGACGGCAGCTATCCAATGTTTGGTCTGTTACCAGTCGATAGTGGAAGAGCTGATGCGGCAGAAGAACGGCTCGGGCCCGCTGTCTCCGCGCGGCCTGAAGCGCGGCAGCCTCACGTACCTGCGCCGCGACGGCTCCAGCCAGCTCATCACGCCCTCTTCTTCCAGCGACACGCTCAGCTCAGCAGTAAGTATGTCACTCTCATAAGGCCCACGATGTACAGGAAACGCAGTTCGATATAACTAAGGTGTGTCCAGTGTGAATGTCTGGGTTACTATATTCCGTTCGGAATTCTACCACGCTTGGTGACCTGGCAACTAACTCAGGAGAGGTTTGCTCTACTCCCAGCACTGGATGACCTCGGGGTCTGACAGGAGGAATGTGTCAGCATTTACCTTGATTTTCAGCTGTCTTTCTCGTCCTCTCGCGCAATGGTTAGCTCGGCCATGAATGTGGCATCCCTGACAGAACTATGATGTGCATTGCGATGTTTGTGTCAGAAAATGCAGATACGTGTGACAGGAAGGCCTAGGAAAACTGGCAATCGAGACTTGGACTTAAGTCTCGTTTGCCAGTTTTGCCACAATCGAGACTACAAGCTGCGGACGAGATCTTTTATTCAATGAGCTTAGTGGCATCGGCACAGACTGAATGTTCGAATCGCCCGCGTCCGATCTATAAGCTGCGACTGTGGCCGCTACTTTTTTTGTATAATACAAAAAATACGTTGGAATCTCGATCTAGAATGATATCTGACTTTATTACTTCTGCCTTTTCAGAACGGGGACTCGTATACTTCGGGTAGCTCGAGGGAAATCTTTTCGGTCCAGAAACTAGCAGAAAAGTTTTCCTCCGTCGCATTCAGATCGGGCAGGGACTGCGTAGAGAACAACGCTTTTGAAGCTATTGGAGACGAAGAGCTCTAAAGATACACAGTATAAACAAATGAAATCGAATATATCTTCCAAAGATCGGTTTGTAGTTGATAAATACAGTTGCCAATAATATTGTATAGTCTAAAATGTATATATTCAGTCTGAACCTAATTATAAATGTACAGTTTTGACAATTGACTCTCAGGACTTTTTGTCGTTCTTTGCACTGAGACAAAGTGCATATATATCTATATTTATTTACGCTAAGCTATTTATCCCAAAAAATGACTTGCCATTTATTTGACGGCCCAATACTTTGAAATTACAATAAAATCAACAAACCTTGCTGTGTTTGTTTTAAATGGTGGTAAAAACTAACGAATCCTGTTGAGTTGTTAAGAAGAATTAAAGCCCATCTACTTTTCTTTAAACTATTTACAGATGGTACAGATCAAAATGAAATTGTGATAAAATATATCCTATTTTTTTTTAATAAATAGTTATATTTAGTTTTACTTGAGGAATGGTTCAATATTAGATCAGGGTAATAATAAGTTAAACAGACATACGCTGTTCAATAAGAATCAAGTTATTAGAATGCTTAAAACGAGATATATTTCACAGACATGGGGGCCAGAACTTCCTGGGTTACAGGTTAAGTGGACCTAGATCCTAAGGAGTCATTCATGACTGATGTGACCATGAAACACCAAACCCCAAACTCAGCTGTTTTCCAGATATTGGAATTTTTAGCATTAAAAAAAAACATTGATTTGTTATTCAGTCAGGAATGATGGAAACTACAAAGGATCTAGGTCCATCTAGCCTGTAACCCTGTATACTAAAAAAGAGCTGCACCTAACTCATGTCTCAGGTTGCTGACTATTTTGCAGTCACATGTGGGCTGCCTAAACTTCAATTTGAGGCAAACTCAATATCGTAAGCACTTTTTAATTACATGAAAATTTAATTAAATAGTGCCTACAATATTGCTGGTTTAGCCGGCCCCTTGTGGCAAGAAGGCCATTAATTCCTCAGATAATTAAATATCTCCGTCAATTTTAATTCCTCTTTCACCCAATAATTAGGTTTATGAATTGAAATTCGATCAATTAAATGACGTTAATCATTACAGAGACATATTACTCTCGACATTTCTTAGTGAATAGCTATCAGATATTATAGATAGTTCTTAAACCGAATATTAAGTTGTAAATCTCTCCTAGTCTGTAAATCTCTTTATTTTTTAAGTTTAATACGGTGATCAGGGGATGTATTATTATCTTTTCTAACTTGATTTACAACTACTACGACTATTGAAGTTTCCGCAATATTTTGATGAAAAACAAAAAGGAGATTGCCGATCGCAGTATGGACTTTGGTTTCGCATTGTACGACTTAATGAAATTGCCAAATCGTTTAGATCTCTAATATACAATCAACCAAACTAAAATTATATCTCTAGTTCGACGGATTTACGGGAAAAGGGCTGACGAAGTTTATCAAATTAGGTTATATTTAACATTGCGAAAAGAACCTTTTTTTCTAAAAACATCGTATTCAATGGATTGCCTACTGTTGTTATTTACTAGTAAAACTTAGCACCAAGATAATCTAGCCTCGAGCTAAGCAAAACTTGTACTTTGGGAGTAAGCGACTGATAAACATAGGTACTCAATTATTTCTGAATAAATAATACCTCTGAAAATAGCACTTCGTTTCGTCACATGAATGAAAATGAAAACTTGAAGATGGTAGAAGTGATTTTAATCACGTAACTTCCTAATTAATTTACAGATTTTTATCCGTCGAAGTTGTGGCTTGATATTTTTGATAGTGTCATAAAAAATCATAACTTCGTTTTTGGTATAAATTTGAACTTGATAAAATAACGAAACCATGTATGGGCAATCTCCTTTGTAAACTATTTAGTTAGATAGGTACTTACTGATATTTTTAAAGGAAATACCATATCATAACTTATTGATTTATATCTAAAACTTATAAGTTGCTCATTTGATTTCAACTATACTTACATATAAATAAATATGCTTGTTTTCTAAAGATTTCTTCTTACAATCGATTTTATTGTTTTACATTTTTATAATTACTTTATATCAATTTGTTCCTTCCTAAATATATATAGTGGTGTTTGTAATGCCATATTGGAACCGTTAGCACATAGGATCGAACAAAATAGTACCACTAGCCTTTAGAAGCTTGATAAAATGTGTTAGCCTCATGCTCTATGTTTTATTAATATATCTACTATACGTATCCTGCAGATTAAGCACTGGATTATACCAAAATATTGAATATCTGAAATCCATATTATAATCATAGCATTCATAGCCTTGTCTGCACCTCCAATTTTACAAAGATCAAATATTCCTGTGCACACAATCATAATATTTGCTATCATAGTTAGTCGGGCAGCGCTCTTTTCAGCTGTAACACGATTTTTGTTTATAAGAGGTTCCAGTTGAATGTTAATATGTCCAATATCGTGTATTCTAACGTAAATACCATAAGTATTTTATCACATTGATGTAAAAGACTACTACTATGTAACCCTTATACCACTATTAAATAGGTACACTTGTATAACCAACTTGAATGGATGCAGAATATCCAATTTATGGTGTAAATATACTTTTTGTTAGTGGACCAATTTATGATGCCAAAATGCGTTTTCAATGTTTTCTGTAAGTAGATCATGATTGTAGACTACATAGAGTAGTTAGGTTTATAGCCGCCTCTAAAAAGTACTTAGTTATGAGTACCAGTTAAATATTTCTCCTTTAAAATCTTTTGTAACCAAGGCTAGCATAAAGTTGTGTAAACTATGATTAATTTTGCAATTGGTAAGGAAAGTTTGAACACTTTTGCAGTGGTTATGATCCTATAGATGGAGCTTAGTTAGGCAACCATGAAAATACTGACCTTACATTGTCCTCCTTTCCTCTAACGATTGTTTGTAACATTCGACGTCGTACGTACCCAGTAGAACACCAAACGGCTTTTTACCGTCTAAAATTCTAAATAAATAAGATCTCTAATTTTAAGGGTGCGTTTCAACCAGAGAAGCGAGGAATGTGTGTGTTAAGAACCAATAGAATTGGTTCACTCACCTAGCTTCGCGATTCTATTGGTTCTTAACAAACACATTCCACGCAACGCATCCACGCACATCTGTGGTGGAAAGCAACCAAAAACATGTGATGTAAGTGGTCAGTGTAAGCAGTAGAACTTAACTTTGATGTGTAATAGGTATTTTTATTTTGCTCATGCAAAATTTATTGACTGTTTTCATAAAGAACCGTTTTACATTTATAAGTTGAAGAATGTTACCAGGTTCATTTTCTTTGAAACAGGATGTTGCATTTGTCTCTTGGGGATTCAATGATAAATAGCGCAAAACAATTATTTGTATGATTTTACAAAGATTACAGTATTGCCACTTTTTAAACTAAATAAAAAATATAGAGGCACTTGCAGCAAGACCAATACAAATAATAGCAAGAATTCTACTGCACGTTTTAGGAGTGGTTGCTATTGTAGTCAGTGAAGCCTAAGCTGCTGCCCCACTACAGATCCAGCCCCAAGATAGAAATTTACCACTTTTTTTCCTAATGCTGCAATTAATATGTAAAAAACTATTCTCATAAATAACATTTAAACATTGTTGTCTATTATAAATTTATATTTGTTTGTTATTATGGTTAAATGAAATTCAATTTATTTTTAAAGGGACCATTTGTTAACTAATGATGATTTATTAATTATACACTATTAGTATTTATGAAATAATGCCCCAAATTTCAGAGGCCATAATTATACGTCTTTGCCATATATTTTAATTCTATTCCTTTTTTTACTATTTTTAACAATTTTTTTTTGTAGTTAGATTCAATAAAATGTTTTTCTTTTGTATGATATTGTGTTTTTATGGGTAAACCTGTTTGTATTTGTGATCAGTTTAAAATCTGATAAACTAAATCAGAGAATTTCAAAGAGCAGGTGCATTCGGATAATTCCGAATGATTTTTAGTTCGGATTTGCCCTCTTCAATCAATTCCGAATAAAAAACAAAAACCTTAGGATATCTTGTTCTGAACTGAAGCTATTTAACAGTATATCATAAACGTTAATTTAACTAACAAAAAAACAACCGATTGGTTAACTTATCAAATTTCAAAGTTGTAAATGCGAAAATTGCGAAAAGCCAAAAACGCGCAAAGATCCACTCGCTCTCTAAAACACGACAGCGTACACGCATTCTCACTTGTAGCGAGCGACCTGAGTCAACTGAAGCAGGGAGCAGAGTAAGGTAGGATTCACATCGAACGGCGCGCATCGCGACGGATGCAGGCGTATGCGAATGCGGCCGACCACTATGCCCGTTCGGCCAAAACATGTGGTGGAATACGCGCGCATGCCCGCGTTGGCTTCTCTGACGTACCCAGCGGAGATTTAAGCCACTAGCGTTCTTTGGATGCGCGTGGTGGTATGCAATGGTACCGGAGCAGTTGTAGTCGCTCACTACAACTGCTCCGGTACCATTGCATAGCATTGTGCTTTGTGGCGGCAGGACCTACCGCAGATGGTCCCTGGTACACTTCACGTTGTGCTAGGAATAGTGTGCCCTTCTGCACAACCAGGAGGTTGGTTTGGGGGGCCACTAAAATAAATCTCAGTAGATGGAAAAAAAAGGGGGGTGGGTGCCCGCGTAGCCGTCGGCATCAGCTCATTATACTCTCACATTGCAGTCATTGTTAATAACTCCTACCATGTTGGCGTGTCATAATTTTATTTTAAAATGGAGAAGTGGTAGTTGTTTTATTAGGTATCGCATTGGGAAAATGAAAATAAAAATTAAGGGTGGGCATGGCAGCCGAGTGGAGCGGCATGCTCGCGTATCCGTTCAGGTTGCAAAATGAATTAGTTTGATGGGAATACGACCTTCAGAATTTATAGTTAAATAATAGTTTCCTCTACGACTTCGTAAATGCGCTCCGATTATCTCTGATGCGCGCCGTTCGATGTGAATTGTACTAGGTGAAGGTTGCCAGTGCAAAAACTGCTTTCGCGTTGGTTAGAAAATTGTAGTTTTTGGAATTAGCCGAGTACACCTTACTGTTTTTGGAAATTATTGTTTTTCTCTCATTAATGGCACATTGTAAAGGTAAAAATTCACTGTGTATGAATTAAAACAATATTTTAATTAACTGCTAGATTTATTAAAATAAATAGATAACACTTTTGTACACTGAAAAACAAAGATGGTTAATAATTCTTCTCCCATTCCTCACGCTCCAGCCTCTCTTTCTTGACCTGTTCTACAACGGGGCTCAGGTAGAGCTTGTCCTCCTCTAGTTTAGTCCACTCCTGCTTGGGCAGGACAATCTTCTGCATGGACAACTGCATGGCACGCACCATACGGAAGTTGCGTTCATCGATTACATGATCAGGGAGGCGGCGAAGAGCTTCTTTGACATCATCAGTTTCGTGCAAGCAGTCATCTCGCATGAGTCCTGAAATTTAGAGTAGGAGGTTAAGAGTTGTGATCAATATTAGTAAAATCATAAGAACCACCAATTTAAATTAAACCATGATAGTATCTTAACAAAATGTGATTATTAACACACCGTATCTATTGAATCCTGCCATATTGTATGCCCATTTCTGCATGCTACCTGGAATACCAAAAGCAGGGATTATATAACAATTTGTTTTTAGCCCTAAGTAAGTGATGGTGTTTTAATATATAAGGTATGTCTTACATAGCCTTGTGGTAAGTCTCAAAGCCATTATTAGCCCGGTAATTTATTAAAAAGGCCAGAAAATTCACAGATTGCAGCTCACACGGAGAAACTAAGAATTTAGCATCGAAAGATTGTGTCTAACTGTCAATGTCAAATCGATCACTTAAGTGAATGTCACTTGTCAGCGTCAAACTCTAACTTTTTAACTCAGAGTTGGATTGGTAATGAAGTTTTTTAGCCATAAATAATGATGTCCCCGTTTTGTAAACTGTTTTGCAATTAAAAAAATAGGCTCAATTGGAATAAATTCAATTGAAAGATTTAAGGTGGGTATAGTTTTAGATTATGGTATAGGTAGACTTCAATATACTCTTATTTAAGTTCATACATTCAGTTAATAAAGTATAGGAATGGATGATTTAATTATGGTTCCAAATTCAAATTTTTGTTTTTTTTGTTGTTGTGAGATTGGCACAACTGTTTTCCATTTTGGCGCGGAGTTTGAGTTACATTACATCTGTTATTAATAATAAATACAGTGCTGTTTTTAGTTATATCATATCTAGTATCTATTGCGAATTTCTTAATGGACAAAAACATCGAACGAGTTTGTCTTAAATGAGGCTGACAGGCTTGACGGCACGATTGGCGTAGTGTGCTGTAGCACGGTTTCTCGCCTCGATTTCCGTAATGTCCCGGGTTCGAATCCCGGTCGGGTCAATTCAGGGAACGATCTTTTCTGAATTGACTCGGGTCTGGTTGTACTGGGAGACGCCCCTAGCTTATTTCCTTGTGTGGTACCTCGTAACACAGGGATTTAATAATCCCTACTTCGAGACCATTACAAGAGGTGTGTTGTCTGGCGCATATTTATTTATTTATTATTTATTTAACTAAAACAAAATTGAATTAAATACATTTTACCTATAATGGTAAAATGAAAGATTTTCTAAAGTAAATCAAATACCATATTTTAACTTTTGTGGTTTCTTTTATTTAAGTATTTAGTTAATAGGTACTTTGCGCGTTTAAGTATAAGTTAATTTAAATCTGATTTTTTCCTTGCATTTAATATTATTGGGCCACGTGAACACAAAACTTAATAATATGTTAGAATTTACTCATACAACATAAAATAATTAGCAAACATGCCAGTGTTACATGGCACATTCCATTTTAATAAAAATCCGGTCATCGCACAAAAGCAATAATTTTTATTTCATATTTGCAACCTTACGGAAAACTTCAACACAGTCATCTATTCGTATAAGGAAACTGCACAATTTCATTTAGGATTGTATTAAATCTAAAAGTATAACAATGAACATCCTGTATCATAAGTTAACGATACGCAGAGATAACGTCCGAAGCAATGTGATAACCAAATGCAACTTACCGATCTCTTTCTACAGTTGTAATTATGTTTTCAGATTTATAATGTGTTACGGAGATTTTATTTAGTGTTTTCTGTTTAAATATATAGTTATATTCAATATGTTTAGTTATTTTTCACTAAACTGCGTACTAGCACCTGCTTTGACACGAAAGAAATGAATATGGCGGCGTGTTGCGTCATCAAAATGCGCTGTTGTGATTAGTTACTCGTGAGGAGCTTGAACACTTAAGCACGCAATTGATGTTCAAATACACGTTTGGTGTATCTAAACGGATTTTGAACAAATAAGCATGTAGTTTAAATTATTCAGTATTGCTTCAAAAAAACTAAAGTCCTTTTTATAAACGGACTTAAACTCCAAATTGCAAATATTATATACCATTCGAACGGTAAATTCAACCATAATAAAACTGAATTTAAAAGTGAAATCCGGTAAAATGGTCGGTTGAACAAATAAGCATTCATGCGACGAAATGTCATTGTATTGCGGAAAAAATTACGAAAAAAACTGTTTTTACTTTTTTTCTACCTTTAAAAACGGCTGAGAAAATTAAAATCAAAGTGTGCCATTTAATTTTAAAATATTTGAAAACACGCTCGGCCCTCGAACGTGCTATGACGTCACGAGTCGAGAGGCGCCAGCCGGTACCGCCGCAACCTCGATGTGCCTGCATTTTAAATCTGTAATATCTTCGGAAATATTCATTTAAATTACATGCTATAAATTGCCATATTGATCTATATTAAATGCACACTGTATTTAAGGTACTTAATTGGATAAGGATTGGTGCTGTATTTGTGAACTGGTTGACCCTTTCTCCAAAGCAACACTGCCGCCAAGGGACGGAGGCAAAATACTCTCGCAATCCGTCCCAATCTACCGACGAGTAGTGCCATAACCGCCGCGTCACCTCCACAGGGGAGCTGCACAAGGCACTGTAGCGCCAACCAGACAGTGATCGGAGGAGCCCAATGGAGCACCAACCGACACTTTATACCCGGCTGGGTGACTCGTCAGCAGAAGGTCCAATAAAGAGGGAGTATGACCGACAATATCTGGTACCCGGGTGGGCTGGTGTACCAGTTGCGTCAGGTCTTGCGTGAGAGCAAACGCATGGGCAGTCCGGCCTGCATGGTCTGTTTTTGATGAGCCTAACCAGGACTCATGGTGGGCATTGAAGTCTCCCAAAAACACCATTTCGGCATTTGGGAACTGCGCCTGAGCGTTGTCTGCGGCCTGACTCAGATGCTCGAAGAGTCGAGTTGTCTCGGCGTCGCCTTTGTGGGAGCGGTATATGCACGCATAGACCCGGCTTGTGAAGCCCAGGTCAACGTGCACCCAGAGTGTGGAGAAGGATGGGTCTTCTAGGCAGCGGAGACGGCTACAGCAGACGTCCGCCCTGACGAATAGACATACACCGGCTTTAGGTTGGAAGGACTCTTCCAGCACATAGCCGGGGTAGTGCAGGTATGACGTATCGGCAGGGCGGCCTATCTGTGTTTTCGTCAAAAAGAGCATCGCAGGCCTCGCCGTCTCAAGGTGTTGATGGACGGCGTTGAGGTTTGCATGGAGTCCGCGGATGTTAGCGAACTCCACCTCAAACAGCGTATTGGTGGGGGCGATCCATCGTCTATTTGTTGCTGCTGTGGTTAACCTTTTTATTACTCAATTGGTGATGTTGTGTGCTATTAGCAGCCTGGGTTCCGGACCCACTAAGCCTTCAGCGGCACCACCCCTGGCTAGTTCGTCTGCTAACTCGTTGCCGACATTCCCCTCGTGTCCAGGGACCCATGCAATCACTACATCTATTTTGGTTGCGAGTTTCCCTAGAGCTTTTTTGCATTCTTTGACAGTTGCTGATGTCGTCTCTGCTTTGCTAGATTAGATTATAACAGATAGATTGATCTGTTTATCACTGTACCATCCTCGCACCTTATGTGCACACCCGCGCCAGATAGCTTCAGTGACTTAATTCTGGAGCCATCTGTGTAGCAAACTGTTCCGCTTTTGTCTATGTTCCATTCATCTCTTTGTCCTATTTATGTACTTTGTATTTCTTGTCAAAGATCTTTTCTTTCCTTGTTAGGTTGTTGTTGGTAAAGATCATTGACATGTTGCTCTCGATTTCACTACCAATGCGTAGATGCCGTCTGTCCGTGAAGGATTCGTGGCAGGATTATTGCTTTGTATATCCATAGTACAGTCGCCGGTTTGATTCCCCATGTGCGTCCTATGGCTCTCTTACATTGCATCATGGCCATTTTGGCCTTAGAGCACACCTGTTTATGTGTGCTTTAAAAGTTAGTTTGCTGTCCAGCGTGACTCCTAGGTATTCAATCTCCTTGACCATTTCTAGTTCGGAGTTGTCTATCTGCACCATTTCTTTCCTACCAATTTTACGTTTATTGGTGAATAGGACTAGTTTCGTCTTTTCCGGATTGAGGTTGAGTCCCTTACTTCTGCACCACGATAGCGCCGCTTTCAGTCCTTTGTTCATGATGTTGCACATGACGCTGAGGACCTTTCCAGTTACAAGCAATACCCCGTAATCAGAGTACACCTGTGTGTATATGTGTATCTTGTTTATCTCGTTGACTAGTTCATATATTAGAATGCACCATAGTAGAGGGGATAGGCATCCCCCTTGCGGGAATCCTCTTCTCGCTCTGACCGTGTGTGTAGCCCCTGCTAGCTCAGCCTTTATCAGTCGTTGTTGAAGCATATTCTTCACCCATCCTGATATGTCTTTGTGAATGCCTTCGCGGTCTAAGGTGGCTTTTATCGACTTAGGGCTGGCCTTGTCGAATGCCCCTTCTACGTCGAAGAAGCAGCCCAGTGCGTATTCCTTGTTGCTCAGAGACCTTTGGACTCTGGTAACTAGGTTGTGGAGAGCTGTTTCTGTGGAATTACCCTCCATGTATGCATGTTGGTTCTAATGTAGCGGGGATCCACTGTTCTCTATCAGGGCTCTGATAGTTCTGTCAAGGATCTTTTCCAATGTCTTCAATAGAAACGAGGATAGGCTAATACATCTGAAGGCCTTCGCCTCCTGATATGTGGCCTTGCCAGGTTTCGGTAGGAAAACTACCTTGACTTCCATCCACTTCTTGGGTATATACTGCATTCTTATACTGCTGTTGAACAGTTTTAAGAGATCTTCCTTGATGTACTTTAACGCTACTTGCAGCATTTCTGGAAATATTTCATCCGGGCCTGCCGCCTTGTATGGCTGGAAGGAGAAAATGCTCCATACCAGTTGTTCTTCCGATATGGCGATGGCCTCGCCTGCCCTTACCACTGTGGGGTTTGGGGAGGTTGGCATGTCTTCGTCTATGTCGTGCTCGCAGTCTGGGAAATGAGTTTCCATCATAGTCTCCAGTATCGTTTTTGGGTCAGTTATCAGTTCTTCCCCCTTCTTGATACTTCCTAGTTTGGAGGTGTTGTCCTTGGATAGCGTTTTGACCAGCCTCGCGGCATCTGGGTGTTTTTCGATCCCTTCGCAGAACGCGCTCCATCTGTTCCTGCACTCTTATCTGCTCTCGCCCTTGAACTTGTTTCGCTCGTCTTCGTACTTGCGCCAGCTCTCTTCGTCACCCTTTTTGAGGGCCACCCTGAAAGCGCGTCGGGTCCTCTTTCTGGACTTTTCTAGTGACTTGGTCCACCATGGTTGTCCCTTGCCTAGTTTGATTTCTCTGAGCGGACATGCTTTGTGATAGGCTTCCCTGAGGGCCTCATCTAGTCTTGTCGCCTCTTTTTCTATCTCCATTTCGTGCTTAGCTAAGTCGTGATTTCCAGGTGTCCACTGTTTGATGTAGTTTTCGAAAGTAGACCAGTCTGTCTTTTTTGCATTTCTCACTCGGATCCTGTCGATGTTGCAGTCTATGCTGAAGGTTATACATCTGTGATCTGACATGGATTCATTCTCGTCTACCTTCCAGTTTCTGATTTGTCGGCTGATCGTTTCTGATGCGATGGTGATGTCCAGCACCTCACTTCTCACTCTGTTGACAAACGTTGGTGTGTTACCTACGTTTAATATCCCCAGGCCGGATGCGCTAATGTACTCTGGGAGTGCTTCCCCCTTTCTGTTGCAGTCCGTGCTGCCCCACACCACGTGATGTGCGTTGGCGTCGCACCCTAGAATAACAGGAATGTTCTTACCTTGGTACTTCTTGATGGTATCGTCCATTTCTCTTGTTGGCGGCTCAAACTCACTCTCGCTGGGAAGATATGCAGAGACGAGGAGCACTCTTGCTTTGTTCTTGTTTAGGCTCGTTATTGTTAGTTCGACGCTTGCCAGATCTCTGTAACAGTCTGCCTTGATTAGTCCTAATGTGCTTACTCTACTGCTCGTGAAAATACATGCTCTCGGGTTGGACTCACCATCATTGTGGTAAATGAGGTCTCCACCCAGGGGGCCAAGCCCGGCCACCGGTCTGTTTATGACGTATGGCTCTGGCAGTAGAGCGATATCTATGCTCTCCTCCACCACGTATCGGCACAGCTCCGACATGGCTTCCCGGCAGTGGTGCAGGTTGAGTTGAACAATTTTTATCTTTTGTTTGTGTTTTTGTGTTGTGTTACTGTGTGTGTTCATATGTGTGGTGAGTGGGTGTGTTGTGTGTGTGTATTTGGTGTGTTGGTGTCCCCCTCTTAACTACACCGTTTCGGTCTTCGGGTCCCCGTACCAAGGCGGTTGCAGAAGCGCCACACTTAGCGGGGGAGCGTGATCCCTGAGCGGTGTCGTGAGGGGGGGGGGGGGGGGGAGGTTCGGGGCTGGCTATTCGGCTGAGTGTGCGGTAGTCTAGGGGTCCTTCTGCAGGGTTCCCGATCTGACTACTGCTCTCCCCGCCGGCAAGCACCCCCCCCTCTGTGTCCTGTACGGCGTGTTCTGGGATAGAGCCCCTACGGTTGTTACTGCATCCTTCAGTGGGGATTCCTGTTGAATCTCCAGGCTGAGTGGTGCTTCTCCCACCGACGGGCTCGTTTCCCCCATGAAACAAATCATGGATAAAGTGGAAAAAGTACAGAAACTAATCGGATTATGAAGTATTTTCTATGTTTAGAGATAGATTTAAAAAGGAATCAAAAATATGTTACAATAAATACTAATAAGTTGTAAGTGTTGTACTAATAAGTTATTTAAACTTTATTTTTGTAACTGTTTTATTTGTGCAATAAAGAATATCTAATATTCTTCGTGTGGGGGGGGGGGAGGTAAGTCTGAGACGTGGGCATGAGAGCCCTAGTGAGCCTCCTTCGGGAACCCTCTGGGGCGACATGACAAACGATCAGACGTACCCTCATTTTTAAAACCTGTCTGGTGCTGAGAATGGCGAACGGTCTTGGGGAGAGCGCAGGTCGCGTAGATCCCCAAGGCAAGGTCTGTGTAATATCCTTCTCGAGGTGCCCCCTGTTATTGGTCTGATTCCTTCTTTATTATTATATTATATTATATTCCTTATGAAACAGACGTAACTGAAAACTCAGGCGGTACCCCCACACCCTACCCCATCCCTCCTCAACCCCGCTACTATATGCCCGTTGCCCCGGCGCCCTTATGGGGAGCCTAGGTAATGCGTGCATTAAGTCAGCATCCTTCCCTCACGTCCTCTCCTATCCCCAACCCATTCCGGCTGTCCCGGTAAATCGCCAAACTAATGAGTTCAAATAAAGAGTTAATACCCCAGGAGGGTACCGGCAAGGCCGGAGAACCCCTCCCCGGACCGTCAGGTTAGGGCTGCCCCTCGTACTCTGGGCGGGGCAAATTTGCGCATCACATTGGTACGACTCCAATTGTAACTCCGACAACAACCACGGCTACACAGGTGCGTCCCGGTAGGTCTATTTCTGAGACTCTCGGGGACGACCTGTCACGTATAGCCCTTAGAGACAGACTAACAGACACACAGACATACAGACAGACGCACAGTACTGAAGAATTTAAAGAATGGCTCTCTAAAAGTAAGTACGGAGCAGAACCACACCCAGACACCTCAAACACCATCGAGAGGGGGTTAGGCTCTCGGGCTCCTAAGCTCAAAAGACAGCGGACAGACCCAGAAGAGCCGACACAGCAACGCCCACCTAAAGCAGAACATCCGCGCCGAGGGATCGTCGCGACCCCATGTGGGCCAGACGGATCTCTCCATCATCATCGAGCGGGTGGATGGCGGCACGATGGACGAGGCCACAGCAGTGTCGGTTCGGAAGAGGCTAGTGGCCATCATGACCAGCGCCGTGCGGGCTAAGGTCGGGGGGCGGTGCCTGTCGTTCGAGGCCTCGGGGTTGGTGGCAGAGGGATTTTTCCTTGCGACACCCAGCACCGATGAGGCGTGCAACTGGCTGCTCGGATGCGACCTTAGCGGGCAAGGTGAAATGCCACTGAGGGCTCGCAGACTAGAAAACCAGCGCGTATCAATCTGGCTGCCGGGCAACCTCGGGAGTGGAACCTCATCTACAAGGAGACGTTGCCAACTGGCCAACGACTTGTGGTGGGGGTCCCTCAGGACGCCCTCAAGGACCACGTGATGCTGCACTACCAGTTCACCAAGGTGCAAGCACGGCTTCTAAACCGCGACAAGACGATTCATGGGGGAAACGAGCCCGTCTGTGGGAGAAGCACCACTCAGCCTTCAACAGATTCAACAGGTATCCCCACTGAAGGATGCAGTAACAACCGTCGGGGCTCTATCCCAGAACACGCCGTAAAGGACACAAAGGGGGGGGGGGGGGGGGTGCTTGCCGGCGGGGAGAGCAGTAGTCAGATCGGGAACCCTGCAGAAGGACCCCTAGACTACCGTACACCCAGCCGAATAGCCAGCCCCGAACCTCCCACACACCACACCACACCCACCCCCCTCACGACACCGCTCAGGGATCACGCTCCCCCGCTAAGTGTGGCGCTTCTGCAACCGCCTTGGTACGGGGACCCGAAGACCGAAACGGTGTAGTCAAGAGGGGGACACCAACACACCAAATACACACACACACAACACACCCACTCACCACACATATGAACACACACAGTAACACAACACAAAAACACAAACAAAAGATAAAAATTGTTCAACTCAACCTGCACCACTGCCGGGAAGCCATGTCGGAGCTGTGCCGATACGTGGTGGAGGAGAGCATAGATATCGCTCTACTGCCAGAGCCATACGTCATAAACAGACCGGTGGCCGGGCTTGGCTCCCTGGGTGGAGACCTCATTTACCACAATGATGGTGAGTCCAACCCGAGAGCATGCATTTTCACGAGCAGTAGAGTAAGCACATTAGGACTAATCAAGGCAGACTGTTACAGAGATCTGGCAAGCGTCGAACTAACAATAACGAGCCTAAACAAGAACAAAGCAAGAGTGCTCCTCGTCTCTGCATATCTTCCCAGCGAGAGTGAGTTTGAGCCGCCAACAAGAGAAATGGACGATACCATCAAGAAGTACCAAGGTAAGAACATTCCTGTTATTCTAGGGTGCGACGCCAACGCACATCACGTGGTGTGGGGCAGCACGGACTGCAACAGAAAGGGGGAAGCACTCCCAGAGTACATTAGCGCATCCGGCCTGGGGATATTAAACGTAGGTAACACACCAACGTTTGTCAACAGAGTGAGAAGTGAGGTGCTGGACATCACCATCGCATCAGAAACGATCAGCCGACAAATCAGTAACTGGAAGGTAGACGAGAATGAATCCATGTCAGATCACAGATGTATAACCTTCAGCATAGACTGCAACATCGACAGGATCCGAGTGAGAAATGCAAAAAAGACAGACTGGTCTACTTTCGAAAACTACATCAAACAGTGGACACCTGGAAATCACGACTTAGCTAAGCACGAAATGGAGATAGAAAAAGAGGCGACAAGACTAGATGAGGCCCTCAGGGAAGCCTATCACAAAGCATGTCCGCTCAGAGAAATCAAACTAGGCAAGGGACAACCATGGTGGACCAAGTCACTAGAAAAGTCCAGAAAGAGGACCCGACGCGCTTTCAGGGTGGCCCTCAAAAAGGGTGACGAAGAGAGCTGGCGCAAGTACGAAGACGAGCGAAACAAGTTCAAGGGCGAGAGCAGATAAGAGTGCAGGAACAGATGGAGCGCGTTCTGCGAAGGGATCGAAAAACACCCAGATGCCGCGAGGCTGGTCAAAACGCTATCCAAGGACAACACCTCCAAACTAGGAAGTATCAAGAAGGGGGAAGAACTGATAACTGACCCAAAAACGATACTGGAGACTATGATGGAAACTCATTTCCCAGACTGCGAGCACGACATAGACGAAGACATGCCAACCTCCCCAAACCCCACAGTGGTAAGGGCAGGCGAGGCCATCGCCATATCGGAAGAACAACTGGTATGGAGCATTTTCTCCTTCCAGCCATACAAGGCGGCAGGCCCGGATGAAATATTTCCAGAAATGCTGCAAGTAGCGTTAAAGTACATCAAGGAAGATCTCTTAAAACTGTTCAACAGCAGTATAAGAATGCAGTATATACCCAAGAAGTGGATGGAAGTCAAGGTAGTTTTCCTACCGAAACCTGGCAAGGCCACATATCAGGAGGCGAAGGCCTTCAGATGTATTAGCCTATCCTCGTTTCTATTGAAGACATTGGAAAAGATCCTTGACAGAACTATCAGAGCCCTGATAGAGAACAGTGGATCCCCGCTACATTAGAACCAACATGCATACATGGAGGGTAATTCCACAGAAACAGCTCTCCACAACCTAGTTACTAGAGTCCAAAGGTCTCTGAGCAACAAGGAATACGCACTGGGCTGCTTCTTCGACGTAGAAGGGGCATTCGACAAGGCCAGCCCTAAGTCGATAAAAGCCACCTTAGACCGCGAAGGCATTCACAAAGACATATCAGGATGGGTGAAGAATATGCTTCAACAACGACTGATAAAGGCTGAGCTAGCAGGGGCTACACACACGGTCAGAGCGAGAAGAGGATTCCCGCAAGGGGGATGCCTATCCCCTCTACTATGGTGCATTCTAATAGATGAACTAGTCAACGAGATAAACAAGATACACATATACACACAGGTGTACTCTGATTACGGGGTATTGCTTGTAACTGGAAAGGTCCTCAGCGTCATGTGCAACATCATGAACAAAGGACTGAAAGCGGCGCTATCATGGTGCAGAAGTAAGGGACTCAGCCTCAATCCGGAAAAGACGAAACTAGTCCTATTCACCAATAAACGTAAAATTGGTAGAAAAGAAATGGTGCAGATAGACAACTCCGAACTAGAAATGGTCAAGGAGATTGAATACCTAGGAGTCACGCTGGACAGCAAACTAACTTTTAAAGCACACATAAACAGGTGTGCTCTAAGGCCAAAATGGCCATGATGCAATGTAAGAGAGCCATAGGACGCACATGGGGAATCAAACCGGCGACTGTACTATGGATATACAAAGCAATAATCCTGCCACGAATCCTTCACGGACAGACGGCATCTACGCATTGGTAGTGAAATCGAGAGCAACATGTCAATGATCTTTACCAACAACAACCTAACAAGGAAAGAAAAGATCTTTGACAAGAAATACAAAGTACATAAATAGGACAAAGAGATGAATGGAACATAGACAAAAGCGGAACAGTTTGCTACACAGATGGCTCCAGAATTAAGTCACTGAAGCTATCTGGCGCGGGTGTGCACATAAGGTGCGAGGATGGTACAGTGATAAACAGATCAATCTATCTGTTATAATCTAATCTAGCAAAGCAGAGACGACATCAGCAACTGTCAAAGAATGCAAAAAAGCTCTAGGGAAACTCGCAACCAAAATAGATGTAGTGATTGCATGGGTCCCTGGACACGAGGGGAATGTCGGCAACGAGTTAGCAGACGAACTAGCCAGGGGTGGTGCCGCTGAAGGCTTAGTGGGTCCGGAACCCAGGCTGCCAATAGCACACAACATCACCAAGGGAGTAATAAAAAGGTTAACCACAGCAGCAACAAATAGACGATGGAAGGCTGCAACCGGTATGCGACAGTCTAAAATGTTTATCAGCGGAATGAACACGAAGAAGACAGGTTAACTACTGAAGCTGTCAAGGAACAGTGTACGTATGGTCATAGAAATACACAGGACACTCTAGACTTAACAGGCATCTAACAGTAATAGGCATCAAAGACGACCCCACATGCTTGGAGTGCATGGACAGCGAGGGAACGAGTTTCCACCTACTCGCCGAATGCCCGATGTACTCACACGTTCGGTGGGAACTCATGGGGTCAGACTCGTTAGATGAAGAAGATCTGAAAGAACTGACGGTGGACCAGATAGTAAGATTCTGCAAAGCAACAGGAAGATTCGACGGGACGCCGTGAAATTGGGACAACCTAAATGGGTGAAATGGCCCATAACAAGTGGACCGATCACCCGGCCCACTGCCAGCGTCCCCAGTTGAAATAATAATAATAATACTATTTGCGTCACTGGTTTTTCGTTGACAATAAAGTAATATCCAGAGGTGACCACAATTATATAATGTTAGTGTGTACATAGTACTTGTTTTGCAATGAAAGATACGCAAAAATACATTGCAATACTGTAGCCTTTTTGAGTAAATACCACTGCAGCATCTCATTTGAGGGTCGTTAAGCATAATATTAGAAATATAAAAACAGATTACAATCCATACCGTACCTTTGTGCTACTGTTGCAAGCTTTAGTTAGTGTAATGAGCATACATATTAGCTGCCTTATTTGAATAACACGTATTTGGATTAGGATGATTTAGATTTGTTGAGTAGAGAAATTGTTGTATTCTTGCAGTACCTGATGCGTACATAATCACTTAATTTTATCGATATCCTGTTCCGAGCGTACAGCCAATACGGGGGCTGTTTCGTCCTTCCGTACGAAAATAACACCATGCTTAAACCATACGTATTTGTATTCGTGAAGTTTGACCTTCTTACGACATTCCCTAAACAAATGTTTATTGTGGAGCGTTAGGTGCTCATTGACAAATATGTTTTGCGAGCTTCCTGTCATACCTAGTTGCTCGGTATTTAGTCCTCTTATAGAACGGCTCGCCGCAAGGACGTTGTCACGAAGAATTCTTGTGTTGAACTTCACAACAATATTTTTTGGGCGGGTATCCTTCGAATCAGCATGGGGCACACGGTGAACAGTCACGACTTCCGACGGAAGTATCTGTTGCTTGACCGTTGTTCCAAGGCTCATCACAATGCTAATTAGGTTTTCGTTACGCCGTTCAGGCAGATTCACAATCTCGATGTTACAGTCCCTTGCTTGTTGTTCCATTGCGGCTAATTTGTTTTCAAGCTTGTGAAACTGGCTAGGTAAGTTTGTTGTTGGTGGAACTTGATGATTAAGACTTTTCAACTGGCTATCGAAGCTGTCCTGTCGCATATCGGATGCAGTAAGGGATTTCTCCATGTCGGTTAATCGACCATTCATGTCATTGAAGGACTGCTTGAAGCAAGCATTATCAGAAAGCAGCATTTTTACCGAGGAATTTATAGCCTCAAGAGAAGTCGAGAATTTCGTAAACTCATTGGCCATAACTGACTGCAATGACTTAGTGATTGTATCACTGATTGTTTGGTCTATGGTCTGGCCTAACCCGCTTATTTGTTTTTCGAGTTTCTTCTCCAATAATATCATACTTCTCCAATATTATGTCATTTTATACTTTGATATTATAACTAAACTAAAGATATTTTGATAAAGAAATCATACGAATCGACTTTATTTTTTCCCACCCAAAATATATGCCAAAGGACGATTCTGACAGTAAAATTATTCATAATGCCCGGTCTTGATAAATTCAAGCTATCTCAAACTTTGATCTACTAAACTGCCCACGAGTAGTCTGTCATTATTCATATGGTTCGGCCAAGGTAATTAATTTATCGAATTGACCAATGCACAATGGTCATTATTCATTAGGACCGACCTGTATCAATACTGCCCAGTTAATCAAGTAGCCCGTAACGTATTATATGTATACATTCTGTAGTATATTTAGTATCAGCGTTGCAACCGTGTGGAGCCGGGGCGAGTCGCTAGTTTTTTTTTATAAATTATTGAGCCACCACCATCAAGCTATCCACTTTTGGCAGATTGTCCGACTGGCCTTTCTGAAATCCTTCTTCCATCGCGTTTATAGGATTTATGATTTTTTACAATATTACTAAAAAATAATAGCTAGAAAATGTTTAAGTTTTATAAATTAACTATTTCTCCAAAAGAATCACAACTCACACAGTGCGCGCAAGTAGTTTTACTCGAGTTTCAATAGGGCGGCGGGCGGCGCGGACGGTACCACTGGACTAGTGACGCATCTCGGAGATTTAAAAACTGGTCTTAACATATAACTTCGGTAATACTGCATCGATTTAGATGAAAGAAACAAAGGTAACCTCCGTCGTCTATATTTGATGTTATTTATATTTCAGAGTAACATTTTAACCCTTTTGTCACCCTCATTGCATCGCCAATGGAATTTCGTGTTCAGAGTCACTGAAAATGTTACAGAAGGCTTACGGTGAATCGACTTTATCAAAAACACGTGCTTAGGAGTGCAGCGGTCGAGAGCAAATTCGACGAAAAATGCCAGATTTGTGGAAAGAAAATTCTTGGATTTTGCACCACGATAATGCGCCTTCGCTTCGCACAAGGCTATCATTGTGAACGAATTTTTAACCAAACACTCAACAAATACCATCGAACTACCATATTCACCAGTTATGGCTACAGCCGATTTCTTTCTTTTTCCTAAACTCAAATTACCATTTTGTGACACCCGTTTTCAATAGGTAGAAGGCATAAAGGAGAATTCACGGCGAGAACTGAACTTAATTCTGGAAACAGCGTTTAAAAAATGTTTTGATGACTGGATTATTTGTTAGTGTATCGTTTCTGAAGGAGCATACTTTGAAGGTGATAAAATATATTTGGATGAATAACAAACATTTTGTGTATTATTGATCTTTTCCCGGTACTTTCTTGACAGAGTAGTATACTGTTTTTTTAGGTCCTCGCTCCATGATGATGATGATTTAATAAAGGGATATTTTTAATTGCAACTCTGTTAAAATATTATGCAAACATAACAATATCCTCTAATAAACTTATTGTACATCAGAAACATGACTGCTCTACAATTAAATTATCTGCTCATCAAAACATGTTCTCTAAAAATCCTAAAAAGTATATTAAAACCAGCTTTCTTTTTAAATATATTCACCACTGAAATCTAGTTCGTACAACAGACATATTTATCTTAAAACAAAAATACTCGTACTAATAGCATATATCAAAAGTACTGACATGCACACTAAATTGTTCAGTCGTAAAACAATTTTCCTAAAACTGATTTAAAGACGCTGAACTATCTAATATGTTTCCGACACCAAAATGCACTTTACAAATTTACTATTTTTATAACTAAAATACTTTTCACCTAACTATTTTTTATTCTTCTATTTCTATGAAAAGTGTTTTGGAGCGAACTCTTCTAACCGCGCTTCTGGATAGTACTCATAACTTTACAACGACGACGCGGGTGCAAGAGATACAGAGCTATGCGAACTAATATAATGTGCTAACATAAAAATACATTTGACGCCTGATAGCTTAGTATCGGTACTAACAATAGTATTGCCGAATTTGAACTACTTCCAGTATCAAAACGATCAATAGTTTAAATTCGGCAAAACTATTGATAGAATTAATTGACGCCAGATGGGAACACCCAAAAAAATCCGAAACATGTAATTCCGACTTTCATTATTCCGAATTTCATAATTCCGAAACAACTAAATTTTTGAATATTAAAAAGCTCGAAAGTTATTTTTCCGAAAGTCACAAATCCGATATTTTTAAATTTCAGAATTTCATTAGTACGAAGTATTAAAAATCCGAAGTTTCGTTTGTCCGAAAAACGATATTCCGAATTTCAAAATTCAGAAAAAAAACATTGCAATTATTAAAGTTTACATCAAAAATATTATAAATTTACATATAAAATTAAGCTGACACCCGACTCGCCGCCGTGGTCAACCCAACAATTCCGGGAACGGTGGTCGGCACAGACACCGGGAAGGGGGGCCGGGGAGCAGAGCCACACTCAAGGAGGTTCGGGGGGGCAAGCAATAAAAAAAACTCAGTCGTGAAAAGACATCAATTCGGTTAGGTTAGGTTAGAACTGCGAGTTCCCTGCGGTTAGGGGAAGAGAATACTACCGAGGTATCCCTGCCTGTCGTAAGAGGCGACTAAAAGGGCCCTTGGGGTCGCGAAGCGCACGCGGGGGGACCTGCGTGTGTTTTGCTTAGCGATCCCGAGGAAGACGGTAACGCCTGTCTTTGGACACAGTGGTCTGTGTTATCGTGCACTGGAGTTGAGCTTGCTCCCCTTGAGGCTGGCTGCAGGCGGCCTTGCGTGCCGAAGGGTCCTGCGAGGAATCTCTCACTCGTTGGGGATCCCAGATCCCTTCCATTCTGCGCCGAAGATGACCACCTTCAGGTTTTAGTGGGTAGGGGTTTCTGTTTTCCCAGGAGTTCCGAGTCCCACATATCCCAGGTGTCCCGAACCCAGGGCCTTGGGAATGCCTAAATGCATTTCCTGACGCAAGAAAAAAAAAGTTAGAACTGCAACCAAAAAACGAATTTTCGGCAAAGTAACTATTCTGCCAAAAAAAAAAGTTTGTAAAATTTTAATAGATTTCAGATTTTTGATTTTTCGGAGTTTCGATTATTCGGAATTCGTATTTATGAAAGATTGGATTATTGTTGATGCGGAATTTTGATGATTCGGGATTGTGAAATTTGGAATTCTGATTATCGGACTTAAGAACATTCGGAGTTTTGAGATTTCGGATTTATTATATTCGAGTTATGAAAATTCAGAATTTTGGAATTCGGGATTTGGACTTTCGGAGTTATGTTTCTCGGAATTATTTAGTGTACCCGACGCCAGGTAGCTAAAAAAAATATCTATAGTATTGTTGTTCATACTAGTAATACTATCAAAATGGATAGTATTTTTTTAGTATGAACAGTAATAACATCGGCAATACTATTGATAGTATTCCGCTAATCGCTTTCTGAAACGCGATTTTACGAGGAGCTATTTTTGTGCTACATTATTTCACAAAGTGACATAAGCAGCTGTCAGTTTAAAAATACGACTTTATTGCTAATTTCCTCAAGAATGTATTTATTTTATTTATTTATTTATTTATATTGGTGGTATATTAAACGCACAATTATTTAATACCTAAATAATATGATAAAGTTATCAATTATTGACGTGACAACGTCTTAAATTAGGTTGCGGCTGGGAGTCACTTATGAAAAAGTGTAACGCTCGGTAACGTTACGATGAGTCACCGAACGAGAGAGAGGCCCGCCGAATGCCTTGCGTCTCTCTCCCACTCAACTATGATCGGTCTGCCGCAATTCTTATTTTCATTCAATTCCTTGTTCCTATTGTGCAATTTAATTATATTCATATCAATAAATATTCTACCGAGAAAAAGACGTTGTCACGTAAAATCTTCGCCCGTAAAACCGACTTTACAGGCAACCATTTTTTTTAGATATAAGCGTGGCCGGGCAGCCCGGCCACCAAAAATGTACCTACTTTATATGGTGAAATATTGCAGCACATTTTTTTTCTTCTTGAGTACCAAAAGGTACGCACCCGCACAGCACACATACATATCTTTCGGCCTTTTTGAGGCCATGGCTGGGCTAGGACGTAACACACGAATTTAGCTTATCTTTTAAAACATGCGAGATTGTTATGCAATTCAAGTAGTATAAATACACCCTAAACGGTTATTTAGATATTAAAAGTCCAAAAATCATAATTTTTGTGACTGACTGACCTATAGATCAAAATTCTAACCCAGTTCCAGATGACCAAGAGAGTTAAAAATTTTCATCCAGATAGATAGGAAGATAGATATATTCTTTATTCATCGCCCTCGGGTTATGCGTTACGTGAACCAAGTCTTTGCTAGGACGGGTATTAGGCCCGAACAGTATATGGCTTGTGTCACGGAACGCATTGACTTTCTGAAGCAGAAGGTCTATGCGTGGGCAAGCCGTACCCGTCGCTACAAAGAACGTGTGGACAGATACTTATAAAATCGCCTTTGCCAAAGTGACCAAAGGAAAGTGTATCGAAACTGAGAAGAGACTAACCAACGTGTGAAGGACAGTCAGCGACCGGATGCAAGTGTCATGATTGACTTCTGGCGCAGCATCTGGTCGATGCCTGTCGAGCACATGGAGGGTGACTAGATGCGTACTGTTGAGCATGAATGCGAATCCATCGAAACCATGGAGTCAGTAACTATTGACTCCGAAGACGTTAGTTGTGCAATTCAGACGGCTCAGAACTGGAAAAGTCCTGGCCCGGATGGATTGCACAACTTCTGGATCAAGTCGTTTCGAAGCTCGCATTCATGCTTGTCAGTGCAGTTCCAGGAATCCATCGAGGTTGGTTCTTTCCCTAGTTTCCTGACTTCTGGTGTCACTTTCATTTTAAACCCATCACGTGCCTACTTACCATCTACAAGCTCCTTACGTCCATTCTAGCAAAAAAATTAACTCGCATATCGTTGCGAACAATATTTTGGCCCCTGCTCAGAATGGATGTAGGGTTGGGTACTTTAGAACTCCTCCTCATAGACACGACTATTTGCCAACAAGTCCGGCGGAGCAGGAAAGCCGTTTCAACTGCCTGGATTGACTATAAGAAGGCCTATGATTCGGTGCTCCATTCATGGCTCAGGAGGATCTTAGAGCTGTATAAAATTGATACAACTTTGAGATCTTTCTTGAGCACATGCATGGGGCAGTGGATCACAGTCCTTCGTCAGCCAGGTGGTTGAGATGTCTCCCCTGATCCGCAGGATTTCATAAGGATAGAGTGAGGTATTCCAGGGCGATAGTTTGAGTCCTTTGTGGTTTTGTCCGGCTCTGAATCCTCTTAGTACCTTAATAAATGATTCAAAGCTAGGCTTCGCAGAGGGGGTGAGTTCATCTTGCTGTACATGGATGACCTGAAGCAGTTTGCACCAAGCCCCCAGGTCTTGATGAAATTGTTAAAAAGCACCAAGATTTTTAGCAACGCCATCAAGATGGAGTTCGGTGTCGATAAGTGTGCGGTCATGCATGTACATGATGGGAGGGTTGTAGATTCACCGAGTTCACAGCTCTCTGAGGCGATCACTCGGACTGAGCTGGGTGCTCTGGATACACGAGTCCGAAAACTGCTCACAACGCATCGCATGCTACACCCACGCTCGTCTGTTATGAGATTGTACATCCCACGGAAGGTGGGGGGTCGTGGCTTTTTAAATGTCAAGGACCTTCACAACCGTGAGGTGTGCAATTTCAGGAGGTTTTTCCTCAACATTGAGTGTGGGATTCATCGCGACGTTGTGGCAGTTGACAAGGGGCTCACGCCGCTCTCCTAGGCAAACGAGAACTGGCGTCAACTACCGGTGCTCACCACAGACGACCGCAAGGAAATATGGAGCTGCATGTGAGGTTATATCGGACCTTAACAGGGCCCGATGTGGATCTCTCCGCATCAGTGAACTGATTACGCTTCGGGGACCTCTTTGGGGAAACCGAGGGTTATGTCTGTGCAATTGCTGATGTAGTTATCGAGGTGAATAACTACCGGAAATACATCACAAAGGACGGTACGGTCGACATTTGTCGGGCATGCCGCCGCCCTGGCGAGTCTATTTGCCACGTTATTTCCGGTTGTTCTCACCATGCTAACGGAGAGTGCTCAGGCACAGTAGCCAGGATCATCCACCAGCAACTTGCTCTTTGATATAGTCTTGTCGAGTTGGAGATAGTACGGTTACTATAGGTACGCACCGGTACCGACCAGTTCTCCAAAATAGTCGTGCATTGCTCTATTGGGATCGCTCTATCATCACGGACAGGACTATTGTAGCCAATAAGCCTGATATCGTGCTGGTAGACCGTCCCAACGCCGGGCAGTGCTCGTCGAAATCCCCATTCCGCATGACAATAGCCTCGTAAAAGCTGAGAAGGACAAACTCCGCAAGTACCTTGACTTGGCTCACGAGGTGACCGCCATGTAGAATGTTGATTCGACGATCATTGTCCCGATAGTCGTATCGGCAAACGGCTTAATAGCGAAGAGCCTCGACCAACACCTTGAGAGGCTCTCGCTCAGCGGTTGGGTCAAGGGTCAGCTGCAGAAGGCGGTGCTCCTGGACACGGCTCGCATTGTCAGGAGGTTCCTCTCTCTGCAGCCCTAACCACGGGTAGTCTGGGCCTTGTCTGCCCCGCTGCCGGCGGCACCCTAGGTTAAGGTTTGTATAGTATTTTTATAACTTAATTTACGCTTAGGTTTTATTTGTAATTATGTATTCTGTTGTTATAATTATAATTCATAAGTTGTTTTATTTTTCTAAATCTTTGTTCTATAGAAATACTGTACAAATTTTATACTTAAGTTACATAATGAATAAAGAAAATAATAATATATCATTTATTTCAGGCTAAAAAATTACATTTTCAGATGTTACAAAATATAATGAGGGTGACAAAAGGGTTAAAATGTTACTCTAAAATATAAATAACATCAAAGTATAGGCGACGTAGGTTACCTTAGTTTTTATTTCATCTAAATCGATGCAGTATTACCGAAGTTATCGCTGCGAGACGTTTAGACCAGTTTTTAAATCTCCGAGATGTCGCGCGCTTCGTACGCGACGTCACTAGTCCAGTGGTACCGTCCGCGCCGCCCGCCGCCCTATTGAAACTCGAGTAAAACTACTTGCGCGCACTGTGTGAGTTGTGATTCTTTTGCAGAAATAGGCTAATTTATTATGCACGGTAATTACCGTGAAGCGGAGTCACCGATCCAGCAATGGTACTTAGTTTCCTTTTTATAGTAAAGTCAGAGAATAAAGTACTCTATGAATGGCACCATGGATTAAAATTCAAACGTGACGTTTGATTGGTTTCTTTTTTCTCTAATCTGTGATTGGTTTGTGCATAATGACAAGCAAGATTGTCAAAAAAAAGTGACTTAATTTTTAGTTTAGCTTAGCTGTGCTGTGATTTTTCTGTAATGAAATTGCAAAATGTGATTGATTTTGTTCCACAACGCTTTTTATAGGCCTGCAATGCAATGGAACTCTTGCAATTCTTGCAAATGAGAAATATGTAAGACCCCTCAGATACATTGTAATGTTTACGAGAGGTCCGATGTGGGACTCACTTACGAGTGTCAGATAAAGTTCCGTCGTTGCGCGTGGTTTGTTCGTGCTTCTTATCAAGTTGTTTGTTTGCTGTAAGTGAACTTCGAATGCCCTCGCTCGACCTCCTAGTTCCCCGTCCCGCTTATCATTATCAGCACAAATAAAACGAGAAGGAAGGTAATTAATTAATCAGATATCGTCGCGCATTCACGCACTAAACACTTTCAAACGTGCTACGGTGCTACTGTCTCTCATTCTGTATTGTTGTAGCTGAATACATAAATACATTTACTTTAACTTCGTGTTACGGTTTTCGCTTGTGTTAACTTTAACAGTTAGTGATTTTTTCCTTCATCCTGCATCCAAGAGGAGGAATGCCAAGTGACTGTCGAGACTGTTTGGGTATTCGGTATCGAATTAACTCCCTTCACCAGACCTGGAAGTGGCTGCATCAGACCATCGCTCTACACGAATATCTGATCTCCCTCTCTTCGGCAGACACTGACGCTTGTCGCGCTTTGCACTAGTGAACTAATTAGTAAGGACTATTATAAATTAGAACTGTAATATTTTTCTCATTAAGATAAGTAGCAAAGTTATTTGACGCTTAATAAAAGTAGTTGTTACGAAGTTCATACAGAAAAGTCTCTGTTTTCTCAAATAAACAAAAAAAACTTTAAAATGGCCCAAGCAATGATGAAGAAGATTGCCATGAGCAGTGCCTGTGTTATGGTTGGACTCACTAGAAGAGCAAGCTCTCGTAGCCTGGCTACAAACATCAGCAATGTGTCTGCTAAGAAAAAGGAACGTGAACTGCCAGCGGAGGGGGAGATCACCAAGTCTGTGTTCATGTCGCAATCAACAGACATTTACACCAACCTGGCCTTGGAAGACTGGATGTATCGTAACATGGATTTCACCAATCACCATGTCATGATGGTTTGGCGTAATGATCCATGTGTTGTGATTGGAAGACACCAGAACCCTTGGCTGGAGGCAAATGTGCCGATGTTAGGTGAAAAGGAGATTGCTCTTGCTCGGCGCAACAGTGGAGGTGGTACTGTGTACCATGACCGAGGCAACCTCAATGTCACTTTCTTTACACCTCGTGAGCGTTACGACAGAAAGTACAACTTGGAGCTGATCAAGAGAGCACTTTTCCGTGGTTTTGGGATCAAATCCACCATCAACGAGCGTCAGGATCTGGTGGTCCGTGACAAATACAAAGTATCCTTTTTATAATGGCTGCATATTCTACTAATATTTTTAATCATTTGGTAATTTTTTGATTTAAAGTTGTAGAACATCCTATCAGTTTTTATTACATAAGGCTATCTGATAGAGCAGATAGAGCATTCGGTGGGCCACTGATTAGTTCTGCGCGAACGGAATAACACCGCGGCTTCCTTCTGTTTTCCTGTAATGAATTTATTATGGAATAACATTAGACAAACAAAAAAAAAGTTTTAAAAGTTGTCGACCTAGAATATACAAAGACCTACCTATATTTATATATTTTTTGAGTGCAAATTGTTAATAATGAATATATCAGAGTGAAACTAAAAAATCGTCGACGTACTTCTTTGTGTGTTTTTTATCGGTGAAATTTTATGCTATATTGTGTTATGGAAAAGTTGTCGCCTTAGTTAAAGACACTGACTTACTCACACAATTTTTTATATGCCAAAATATCTTTTAATTTAGTAGTTATCTTCAAACAAAGTTGATCAAATATTGACAATCTTTTGAAAGCATAGCCTTATTTAGTCAAATTTTATAGAATAATGGCCACATTAGATTTGTTATAGTTGCAATGGCCCATCATGGTATTGATTTCCATACTAACAATTATAGATTTTGTAATGATATAATTTATCAAGAGATTAAACCTAGACTAAAACTGAAGACAAAAGATTTTATATATCTATTCTTATCTCACTTTGAAACTTTGTTTTCTGAGATATCCTAACACTATTAATTTCAATTCTTTGTTCACAAATAGAACATTCGTTACTTATGTGTACAATGCATATTTTCCTTAACTTCAATCTACTAGGTCTCTGGAACAGCTTCAAGGCTCAGCCGCTTGACTGGTTACCACCACTGCACTCTTCTAGTCAATGCCAACAAGTCGGAACTCAGCAAGGCTCTGGCCAAACGTGAGGTGGGTACTAAATCCTACTATGACAGGAATATTCAGCCTTTTAGAATGGATCCATCATCATTATCATCATTATCACATTATAAATATACAGTGTGAGTCTCTTTATAGTGTACATATTAAAAAATAGGAAATAACAGTCAATCTTATCGACGAAAAAATTATCAAAAAAAAATCCAGCATTTTTTAAAAATGTTTGATGGAAATATTAAATAAATAAAGTGGGTACTCTATTCAGAAATAAATTCAAATAATGTTTTAACTTTGAAACTAAATGCCTCCCAATAACAGGCCATCCCATAAAATGAAAAAATGCGAAAAAATAAATACCACAGATTTGTAATTGAATATTTTTTTGCAGAAAATCATTATTATTTTCCGTAATTTTAAATTGTGCGAACCGACGCGCAAGGGTCTTCTATAAGCGCTGATTTAAAAAGTTACGATTGGGTTACGAACATGGTACTTATACCATATGAAAGCTCATTCGACGTTAATTTATTTAAAATAAAAAAAATAGGGTAACCTCAAATATTTAGAAATTTTATGATTAATGTAAAAAAATACGTAAATTAATATCTAATGATTTTCTGCAAAAATCATTTATTTACAAATCTATGGTTTTTATATTTTCGTATTTTTTTATTGAATGAGCATGGCCTGTTATTATTACCAGAAGCTTTGTTTAATTGCGATAAGGCATTTAGTTTAAAAGTTATAACATTATTTCTGCATGTAGTACCCAACTACAAATGCTTTTTTTCACAAACTACGCTAGTGTGTTACGCTAACGTTATTAACATTCCTATCGTTGTTATCTTTCTGCTCTGGTGATTTCTGAGCAAAGTTTCTATATGACAAAGAATTGATTGGTTGAATAGTTAAATATTAGTTTCTACATATGCATGCATTGATGTCAAAGATCATTCAAGCTTCTGATGAGTCATTGTTTGCCACTAAGTACCGGTGCATAGTTTGTGCATACAAATGCATTTGTTTCTAGGGCTTGGTTTCTTTTGTCCATTTGGTGAATGACAATGACTTCTCGGACAGTTTTTATGTTTGTGTAAAATAACTGCTTGTTTTTTTAGTCAGTGTAGTTGGAAAACATTTATTAATATTTTTTTGAGTGTTTACAGTTACATTACAGTCTGACTTTTTTAACACAGTTCGCTTTTTAAGTTAATCAGCAAGCTTTTTTTCTACTTTTACTAATCATTTCCCATTCCATCTCCTTAAGTTAAGGGCATTTTTAATTGTATTTAGCATGGCATACAGACGAACGCGACGCCGTCGACGCGCTCACCCGTGGCCAACCTCGTCGAGCTGGACAACCGAGTCACGGTGGACGGCCTGCAGACGTCGGTGGGCTACGAGTTCCTGCGCACTCCAGCCCTGCACTTGGAGGACGGCGGCCAGGACATGATCTCCAAGCAGAGAGGATTCCAGTTTGTGAACCCCACTGATGATTGGTTCCCAGGTATGTAGCACAATATTTGTTATGTAACAACTGCGGTGGTTGATTCCAAATTGCTGGTGATGTTATAGCTAAACAATAAATTACTTATCATCAGTCTGGAAAGTTTTGTTAAAAATAGTATATTATATTTTTAATATGTGAGGAAGCTTGCTACACAATACTTTGTGTTGTTGCTATGGATATTTGATAAGACTTTTATCTGTTCTAACTCCCTCATATTATCATGTTACCTAGATAGATAATTTTTATTGCGTTCAATTTTTTTTGTAATGAATACAACATTAATATTTTGTTCAGGTCTTGCTGAATTGAAGAATGAACTCCAGACCTGGGACTGGTGCTTCGGCAGGACACCAGACTTCAGCGTCAGCCGCACGTTCCCAGTGCCAGAGGAACTGCTCGCTCCGTCCAAAGTGTACTCGTCTACACAAGAGCTGGTGATTAGCATGAGCGTGGTGAAGGGTCTCATCGATGACGTCACTCTGACCATCCCGCCGGGGCTTGTCGAGTCTGGTTTCCACGGCGAGGCGTCCGTCATCACTCATCTTAAAGGAAAGAGATTCACAGCCGAGGCCCTGGCGGCACTCCAAGAGGCGATGCTGACCAGACACTCCACTGCCGACGCCAGAAAGCTAGATGACAAGGAACAGTTCGTCGCCAAGTGCTTTGATCAGGTAGTTAACACAATCTAAACAGTCTATTGTACTACGTTATAAGTGCTATGTATGTTATTCTTAAAATAAACATTATATGTAGTAAATGTTACCTTGAGAGGTATAATGATGAGCAATTTGTCCTAATATTGTAAATATTATGTTTAAGTAGTGTACAAAATTATATTTTTATATAAATAGTAGGAACTGTTTACAAGTAGTATTTACTGCTTGTCTGTATGTAGTTGCTTCCTCTATGCTTCTTCAATTTCTAATGGTGTTTGGTTTCTTGTTTGTCATTACTCTTTCAGTGTGCTTATACTACATTTTGTTCTTTAAGTTAAGTGTTATATTTATAATCATTGTATCCCTAAAACTTAATATGACATTCATAATTTTCCCCCAACAAAGGCTACATGACATGCATTTAGATAGATCACAACAAATTTGTTCCTAACTGCTAAAACATTTCAATATCGATTTCTTCTTCTTAACATCCATGTCAACCTGGTGTCTTTCTTTCGTTCAATTCAAACTTGTAATCGCTAAATGTTGATTGAAGATCACAACTAACATGCTATTAAAAAAACGGAATATGTATATTTGCTCAGTCCGGAAATTGAACACAAGTCTTATTTCGGATAGAGTTTCCTAGCCGCTGTGCCATAAAGGCGTTACAGTATCATTTTGAATGCACTATTAAGTTTTACGCGTACGATACAACACGCGAGTTGCACCTTTGTGCCAAACGCCGCAAGAATGCATCATATCATTTGTTTTAATTAATTAAATTTTATTTTTTGTAACTGCATTAACTACCCCTGTATCGATGGTTTTGTAGCATGTACTATGTAGTCACTACACTACATTGTAGTATATCTCTAAATATACTACCTAGATAACCTGGAAACCATTTCATATCCTACCCATTGGTTTTCTCAAGATCTGCCCTAAGCGGGAACTTTTTTGTATGAAATGGATTATTATTAGTTAGTTTCATTTAGTTGGTTATGCTAGTTAATTAAGGTCAATTCTTTGTCATAAATTAGGTCGATAATTTGTATAACTGAGCTGATTACATCACCACTTAAGTGATGTCGTTGTTATCAATGTTTTAAAATGTAAATAGGGAAATAAAGTAGATTATTGTACCTAACGAAAGTACTGAGTTGTAGAATAAATAAATTATATTTATCAAACTGTAATTGTGTAAATTATTTGTGGCAAAGTAAATAGTTGATCGTGTATTATTTAGGCTAATATAAATGTGTAATAAACTTGCACGACATTGAAATTGTTTTTTATTTATTATATAATTTTTACGCACGTAGTTGAAAGCTCAAGGTGAAGGTTGTTCGTTTTATAATGCCGTCAATAAGGTGCTGGTTTATGATGAATAGGCCTAGTCAGCCGAACGTAAGGAGGCGTACGTTAACTAAATATAGGTATACAAATCGGAGGCGGGCTATGGAGAATGCGCACTTGTCCTCGCACAACAAAAACCCGCTTGGAGCCAGCTCTTCCTCTCGCTTTCCGAAGAGCCGCGGAGGTGGTCGGCGGCCGGCGCGCGCACCAGTCTGTCCGTGCACTGAGGCGCGCGCGCACCGAGCGCCATATTGAATCACCACCGGTTGCCATGACAGCCGCGTAAACAAACTCGACTACCGCGATCGCTATAATCTTGCAATTTTAAGTTGAACTTTGGAAGTGTTGTGGTAGAAATTATATGTATGATTCCGTTGCCGCAAGGAGACAAGTAAGTTTAATACGAGCGATTTATTTACTGATAAAATGTTTACCTTTATCACAACAAATTAGATTGAACTTACTATTTTATGAGGTCTTTATGCATATGTTGTCAGTAGGATCTGGCTGATAAAGAAATTTAATGCTTAGATAACCGACGCGACGGCTAGTTGGTATCTTGAAGAACAGTCTTTGATCAGATAATAAAGTAATAAAATCAGTTTTTTTGGGTATTTCATGTACCTGATCCACAATAATCATAATTAAACCGACCAACATACAGTGTGCATTTCATTGACATAAAAGTTCCTGTTTTCGAATAAGTACCTATGATGAATGTGGTCAATGCTTTTTGAAAAGTTTTATACCTGATAAGTCCGTGACCGGTAGGCCACTCCCCTTAGAGTGTGATGGATAAGTAACATACATACTTACATACGAAAAGAATAAAAACGAGTACATATGATGTTGGCAATATTTATTAATATTTTAAATTTAATTAAATAATTTTAGACCAATATAAAAAAAACGCTCAGTGAACGTGTGGTCGATGTTCAAAGTGTGACAAAGGTGGCCGGAAAGTAATGGCGAAGTATAGAACTGGGATCTGCAAAAAGAGATTGTGTTAGGTAGTTAGTAAAAAAATATTCACTCAATAGTCTGAGGAAGAACCCATTTAGGTGACTGGGTTTTCGGTGGTTTACTCTGGTGCTGGGTAGTATTGCAGTTGTCAAGGTTAATGACAGAACAAAGAAAAATGTCAGACATAACTTAAAAAAACACAGTTTAAGCTCCACGGTGAACTTCAGCAACGGAAGCTCAGCTTATGCCAGAAGTTATCTTCTGCCCGAGGTTGACTGTACTGTAGGTATTTTTATTACAAGTTCGTGGTTATCCTAAAGGACGTGGAAATTACACAAATTATATAAATTGGCAATAATGTTCATAATTACGCAACTTAATTTTTTAAATGTTTGCCTGGGTATCTTTGCTAAAATATCGGCAATTAGGAGCAATTAAGGATATCGAGTATTAAACCTAATCCAGACATCGCTAATTTACCATATTTACGTCGATACCAATGGTTACAACTTAAAACCAATATTTTGAAATAGTGTTAGTGTTGTTCATTTATTTTAGTAGATATGTTTTTGTTGACCTTTACCAACTTAAAATATACCCCCATCATTGATTCAAATGGCTCGTTTTCAGATTGTTTTTATCGTTTTAATCGTATGCCAGAGGCAGAGAATAGCCACGCCACAATTTCTTCATTTATTCCACAGAGGAAAAATAATAAAACAGATAAAAGGTAGAGTCCAGCCAGAAGGCTGTAGAGTAGGTAGTCTGAAGAACAGCGTTGCTCAGTATGGAAGTACTAATCTTTCAATGTTTATTGCTATAGTCTAGAAAACAAATTCATATATTTTTTTGTATAACTATATTTTTATTACTTACAAAATGTTTTTAACTATATTAAATTACTTCATCGTTCTTACCGAGAAATAATATGCGTTAGTGCATTGTATAGGTGTACCAACCTTAGGCAGACTTGTTTGTACCTATAGGTACTAAGGTTTCTATAGGGCCTAATAGATGGTACCAACTTTCAGATGCCTTCTACGATTGAAGATGGGGCACGTTCGCCCAGAGAATTCACTTTCACCTAGATCGCCTTTAGTAACATACTTCAAAGTACTTATTTAAAACATTCATACATATAGATGTGTAGAGAGAGTTACACACTTTTCCCATAGGTATGAATTTTACTTCATAATTATGTGAAAAAATTGTCAGTAGACTGAGTCTAGCTACGCCAATGAGGGAATCCATATTTAGGATGTTCCAAATTAAGGTGTAAATGTTAGTGATGATACATAAATACGTGTGATCTATGTAGGGGCAAATGTTCAGCAGTGGATGTCTTATTGCGTCTGTGATGAATTACTTCGTAGTTTACTTAATCGCTTTTTTATTCTTATTTTCTAAATTAAATTACCTGGTGTTAAAAATAGGATAGGTTCAAACATAGAGCTGCATGGCGAAGCATCGCGAAATCGGCGATGGCACAACAATCGGCTAATATTGTATGACCACGACCACTCTGTCAAGAGTGAACGACTAAGAAGAGAGAAAAATAGGGTTTTGAATGTCAGCGGAGTCAGCCAAACTTCCGGAAGCCTAATAGCTTGACGCATTAACTCATACTACTTCTTCAGACATTAGCGCTAATATACCTACGTCGGGTATTGAGCTTTGTTTGTAATTATCATAGCCATAGAGTCTAAAGTAAAGTTCTCGCATTCTTGATTTTGGAGAAAATACTTCGGTCATCAATTAGCACCCCTTACTGTCCTTTACTAAAGACTAAAAGGAAATTGCGAGTGATGAGCACTTAACTATAATAACGTAAGACGTTGCACAACGTCGCATTTGAATCCGCATTCTTCGGAATCGCATAGTTAGGCGTGTCTGTACCTTTGTGGTACCGCACTTAGAACTTAAACTGAGAACAAGAATTGCCTGTATACTTAGATTACAAATACAAACAGAAATCGTGAAAAACGCAGATTACCTACTAAGATAAGCCAAAACAACACGGCAATGCGCTATCAGGTCTTAAAACATAGTACATTTTGTGATTCAACGTCGATGGCAATAAGGCGATCCGCCTGATGGTTAGGGGTTACCGCATCCCAGCCACTACAGGTACTTGGAAGTATTATTATCTATCTATGTATAATTTGCTAGGTCAGGTAGGACAGGCAGCCAATCTTGACAGGATCTTCCAGGTAGTGAGTATCTTGGAATTCGTGGAAAATGTACCTAAGTGTTTCTTTTTCTGTTGATATCTATTTTTCAGTGAATGAAATTCAGGGGAAATGCTAGACTTACCTTGTCCTGGAAAGCATAAATGACCATGAAGTTTAATAATCCTATTTGCAAGGCAAATAATGAGGAGGTGAAACATTACCTTAAGTATTTTGCAAGTATTTAACACTTTCGTGCAAATTTGAATAGGTAGGGTACATAGTACGATACCTACTTACTTAATCATACTTTTGGTTGAATACAAGCAAGTTGCTCTACCAAATCTATTCGGTACTAACTTGTACAACATACACTTTAGTCTTTAGTAGCATAAGCATTAATTGTAAAATTATATCGCTGCAACGAATTTACCAGTTCCATATAATTCGGTAATTTCTTGACGTCTGCCGCGCGCGGCGCCTGCCTACAAATACAAACTTCTTTCGGAGTATTTATGCTGAATTTTTTAAAAGCATGCAATTTGTGCAATTATTACAGTTTATTGCGTCGATTATGCACTTAGCGGCTATCGATCACTGCTTCATGTCGGGCTTCAGTTGAGGATTTGTGCATTAGAACACGCCATTCTGTTGTGATCATTAAAGTTCATTTTAAGTATTGTAACTTTTTTTGGATGAGTTTTAATAATTTAAATGTTTACTGATGATTGCTTGTTGATCCGGATTAAAATAATTTGAATTGCATGGCAGTTTTTCTTTATTTTTTTTCTACAAGTCTTTTCATAGGTCTCATGGGAGAGCGTCGTGCCCTGGTGGTTCAGCACCCGAACTCAGATCGTGGATCGTGTGGTCCCGAGTTCAAATCTGGCCAGAACCAAAATCTTTGTGTTCATTGTTAAATATCCGACTTACTCTCCGGTGATGGAAAACATCGATAAAAAACCAAAATCAACCCGGATAACGGCGGAAGGCTCACCACCTACCACGTTGGGTTCTAATACCATTGGTGAAAAGTGGGTTTTGAGTGTTTCGTTCACCATGACAAGTCATGATGGTAGGTAGGTATGTATGTATGTATGTTTTCATAGGTTCTGTTAACCACATCTAGATCGTAGGGCACATTGCTAAGAAATGAGTCTGAGTTCTCACTATGCTTGTTCGCGCTATGAACTCGCATACTAAACTAACTACACGCGGACGGTACCTACGGAGTGCACCATGTTACGATTGAGGTGTGGTTACCTTTATTAATTAAGATTTAACAATCTTTACGATTTTAATCTGTTTAAGTTTACCTACTGAACTATTGATCTAGGTCAAAAGTTAACATACATACCTAATTAAACAGGTTTATAAGTTTAACAACAGCAATAAAAAGATAACAAAAAATATAATTAGCACCTAGTTATTGGTTCCCAACAACTCGCGGGCCTTTTGCGCAAGATCCATTTATTATGTTTACGACTTTCGTATATGCATTTAATTAATGAGATGGGTTCATGTAATCTAGCACCTTTGTGTGATTATGGATGATACCATAAACTTATGATTAACAGATTACAATATAGATAAAAACGTGTCTAAAATTGTAACGCTTTTAAACTATGTGTCTTAAGTAGGTATGCGTTGGGTAGAGTATTATGTAGTGGGTATATACTTAAGAAAATATTATATGATACGTCCAACAAGCTTATTTATCGAGGGTACTGCACTATGGCATCATTTTAGCTGAAACTTATCTCTGAAATGCAGCTGACATCATAAGTTCAGTTTCATATTTGGACATAGAAACTCGTAATTTACTAGTAACTTAAAAGCTAAACCATACAATTGTTACTTTAATTCCCAAGTATGAAGCCTACCGGCGTTAACCGGCTTGCTCAGGTTTTTTTCTTGCAGCGTTTTTCAACCCTGTGGAGTTAACTGCTTTTTTTCCCGGCCGAAATTGAATCTAGGGTCACACAACTCACACAGGCCGCCCAGAAGAACATAAAATGTTTATAATTTTCACTTTAAATACACGTTACTTTGTTGCAATATGTTGCACCTCGGTGTCACTTTTGCGAAGGCATTTACAAAATTTACATAGCAATGAAAATATGAATTATCAGTAAGTTTATGATCAACATCCTTTGAAACATTACACAACAAGACAGGCTTCAAATTAACGATAATTTTTATGCCTTACTAATCCTTATAAATAAATATTTGAAGCAAACAATTTTATAATAGGTGTTTACTTTTCAATGTTGTTAATAACTTTAAAAATATGCAAGGCCATCCTAATGCGCCGACCAGGGTCCGACCCCCACAGCGGAATTGTAACTCATGAAAACAAGGAAGTTTTTTTAAGGCCGATGAAAATCTTCTCCTAATTAGGCGCCCTTGTTTCCCTACAGAGGCCTTATTACAATCGCTCATATCCAGTCAAGTTAATTCCCTAAACTGAGGGTAACGAGCAATTTCGTCGGTAAATAGGTATCCAGCCTAGAATATGCGTTAGTGCCAGGTGTGAGGTGACTGGCTAGAAATAAAAGATCATATAACGACACTGCTGGTTATGCTCAGTTTAGGGGAAGAACTTGACAAGTTATAAGGCATTGTAATACGGCCCCTGGTTATACCAAAAAAGACTAAAAACTATTCCTTTTGGGCGGGTTTGGGCACTATGAGCATCCCTCTTTGGTTTATAAGCTAACAGTTTTTTTTTGCAAAAATATAACACTGAATAAAGTTATTAGCAGCCTAAACAATAGATTATACTGTATAGGCTGCTAATAACCTTGGCCCCTTAGTCCATCTCCTATCTGATAATTAGCTACAGGATGTCGCCAGTTGAAAATTGCTAGTGTTTCGGTATTAATAATGTATTTGAGATAGTGTCTGAGCGAACTACGTGATCTAGAAGCGAAAACATCAAAAGTAACAATAATGTTAAAGCCAAAGATGTCTGCGTGTCTCTACATTTCCTTCTTGTGTTAAAAATACAACTTTATTATAATCTCGCTTTCTCTGCTGTCGGTATATCTTGAGTGATGCCCGTCGTGAGCTCGTGACCAATAACACTTGGGAAGTGGGAATGTATGTACAAACGCATCCGTATTTCCATATATAAATACACATTACGTTGAAAGCTGCTATTACCTACGTTTGAATGTGCACCAATTTGGCATTCATTCTCGTGAAACCGTGCTTGGAGAGGTATTTGATGTATCTATACAAATGTTTAGAATTGGAGTTGTTGCTGCTCTAGCGATGGCTCCATTAAATAAAAATCCTTATTGGTGGATATCACACACATCCTCAGCCACACAGCTAATAATAATAACGTATGCAGTAAAAAACCCTTATAACAACAATACAGTTGATTTTATTAAGCTAAGCACATCACTGCCGGCATAAGTCGAGCTTTCACTACTGAAAACTGTGTGAAGTTAGGCTGAGGTCAGCAAATGATGGTATTTATGAATGGATGTATGACAACTAAGATCTTATGACAAAATTAAGATCGCCTATAATTTATAGTATGGGTTCCGTTTACGAAAAAAGGGCTGCATTTGTACAATTTTGAAAGTTCGTTTCATTGTATAAATAGAAATTACTGATTAAAGGTTTAAAACTACAACAAAAAATGAGCAATTTATGCAACTTAGATGTTAAATTGTTGTGTGAATAGCATTAGTTGTAGGTGAATCCTAAGCTGTTATTTTTCATATTCATTGACTAGCAATGAGACCTGTTTTCGTGTGAAGGTTAGGTCAGCAATTAATACACTAAGGAATATCCGAAGTCGTCTTAACAATCCGACTCCATTGCACATTTCTAATGAATAATATCTCCATAATAGTATACTAAAAAAAATCTTGTAACATGTCTCCCAATCTGGTGGGATAAGTGTAAGTGTTCTCAAAAATAAACCAATTTTCAAAAATCACTTCAAAACGCCGAAAGTACAAAGCCCTGAAACTACGGAAAAGGGAAAGTCTCTTTTTCCTAATGCTGAACTGATACTGTGTTGTCATATTCAAGTATAACTGAAAATTGTCTTGTTAACTACTTAGAGCTATGACGGTTATGTGAAACATAATTTTGAGTGGCGATCTCGAATTTAGGTTCCCGGTAAGTAGGTTTATGACAACTACCCAGGTCGTCGCTCATGATTTAATTACTAGTAACCCTTGACACTATGCTAACAAACCAGGTAAATGATATTATTATTAAACTAATTTGAGACATAATATATTGTCAATTGTAAACTCTTAATATTTATGAATAAGCTCTTGTTGTTTTCGTGCGATGGGAATGAATTATTGAGGCGTGCGTTCGTGAGACAAATACGCAACCTCGCGCATGTCTGAAACTAAGAAATGTCAGAGAGATCCTTAATTCTATCAATACTTATTACACTTATGATAAATAAAATGTATAATAATGAAAACAAACTAGTTTTGCTTGTGATTTGCTACTTGCCACTTGCTCATACCCTTGCGGCCTTGCTACCCCACACGAACATCTCCAGCTTTATTTGCGCCTACAACTTTAATAGCTTCAAAATTAGATACCCACTAAAAATAAAGTAGGTAGTTAGTTCTCTAACATCTCATATGACATTCGGGGGCATCTTCGATTACGCATACTTACATAGGCCAACGAACAAGCAAATACTAAGTTTGTATTCAGATAAGTGGGTGTAAACTAGTGAAATGTCTGGCGCATTAACTACTCATATAACATAGATACATACAATGACGCCTTATTCCCGGCAAGGTAGGCAGAAAGTGACATTTTCCACTCTCCTTCATCATTTCCTGGATGCTCGTCGATTGTGGGTACCTACTCTTGACCTGACCCTTTTCACGAAACGTCTCAAACGTGTCGTAAGTACGCCGAGGAATTCCCGTTACCCGAATAACGTTACAATCGTAATGATATCGATACAGTTAGCAAAAACCCAATTGAACATTTAAGGTTAATGTAGAGTCGCATTGAAATACTCAAGTGCTCAGCGACTCATGTCAAATTCAAACTCACTCACTCAAATAAGCTTATTTAAAAACTGTGGAGGTTGAACTCTTATGTTAGGGACTCTTATATTATTTTATCTATGGTCAGGGGTGAAGTTGCCTTTTTTTGAACGGAGGAACTCACATAAAACTATTTTTGTTTCAGAATCCAGTTGGTTGACAAGTCAGCATCGAAGATGGAAAAGGATAAAATAGTATTTAAGGTAAGTCTACCTAGATAAAAAAACGATTGTTTCTAATTTGGTAATACCCACCCAGAACTTTAGAAGCTCCAAGGTTTAGATACTATAATCTACAGTATAATCCATATCCTCGACCATCAGACAAATTGAGGATAAACGTTAGTCCATTAGCAATAAAAACACATTTAAGGCGTATAATTTGAATATAATTATAATTTGAAAATCTATCTCACGAAATCTCACTGTTGGTTCTTTTAGTTGGACGATTCACTATTGTAGTTGGCTAGTCCTATTTCTTTTGACTGTTCAGTATGGCCTGTTTTAGGAAAACCCTATCATATAGACAATAACTAACAGTAGGGTCACTAGGCCACCATTGTTATTTCTCAATAATTAACAAAGATGTCCTATACAATTAGTTCTTCAATATAACATTATTATGAATTACATTGAATTCAAATAATCTAATTTGCAGAAACCATTATCAAAGCAAAATTTAAACAAGGTCTCAATGAATTCAAAAACTCTTAAGTTTTCGTTTCTCATTTATTTGATGGTTTGAGATGGCCCCTCATGAATAAATTTCTGCACTCCGATTTTAGTTTTTTTTATAATCTTTGTTTGTTTACAGGACTTTTATCTTTTTCAGACATGTCGTTTGGTTGAAAGGCTATTACTTAGAAAAAACGTTCTGGTTTGGTCACTTAGTAACTTGCTACGTAAAGTACAACAACAAATACGTCCCACTGCTGACCTCACCTTAACTATGAGGTGGTCTCCGCCATACTTTAACACGCGGGCTCAGTGTATTATTGGTGTATGTAAGGCTCTTACCTACTGTCGATGTTATCAAACCACCCTGTGGCCTCCGACTAGATACGGCTCGACCATACGGCTGGTGTTGGTAAAGTCAGTAGTTAGGACTGACTTTACCAACACCAGCCGTATGAATCATGATAAAGGTTCAAAAGTGCAATCTTGATATTAAAATTTTCTGTAATCATTAGTTACGTGCACATTAATCAGTGTGTCTGTCTGCATGTATTGCGAGGCCCGTCGGATGTGTCAAACGATTAGCTCGGCGCCTGCGCACCGGTGACAAATTACGCGCTCTAACGCTTGTCAGATCTGTTGCACACGAATAACTTACTTAACTTGTACCACGTACCACTTATTGACACAGACAAAGCTACGAGGTTCCTTATTTTTAACTAGATTTCGCTCGTGATATGATATTCGTATTAAAAACTTTTTCCTGTTCAAAAAATCAAGCCTGCCGCCGTCTTTCAAGAACCTTTTATTCAGATAAAGTCCTGAGACTTTAAATAAATAATAAATAAATAAATATCTGGGACAATTCACACCAAGATCATCTGACCCCAAACTAAGCAGAGCTTGTCATATGGGCGTCAGAGACTGATAAACAAACTTAAATATTTCTAAATACATACTTAAATAGATAATAACACCCAGACACACAACAAATACAAATGTTCGTCACACAAATATTTGTCATGGGTGGGGATCGAACCCACGACCTCCGGCGCTAAAGGCAGGATCGCTGCCATTGCACCAACAGGCCACTTTCACGAGAAGCCTTTGTTAATAATTTATTGTTTACCTTGTGATAATTATAGCCCACAATATATTCTTAAATGAAAATCCTGAAACTGATTTTGTTCCGCAATATCTCAGTTCATCTGGAAGCGCTATCTATACAGAGCTGCATTATTTTAAGTACTGTTGTAGGGAACTAAACTCTAGACATGTTAATATCATTACAGTAAGGCAGAAAAACATATTATTTGTAACGTAGAGCTTAACATTTTTACAGATCTTTATTAATGAAACCCACAGCGACGTCATACGTCATGCATTTGACAAGTATTAGGAATATGCACTGTGCATTTTAGTATTTCTATCATGGGTAATGCTTTATATGTGCAATCTTTTTCCGGATTAAAGAGGTTAGGTCATTAAAAGTTTGTTTTTAATTGTTTGTAAACGAACAATAGCTGCAGAAAAATCTTGTTAGCTCCTGTATACCGTGTTGTTCCGAGCGGAAGCGAGTGCGGCGTGCCGGCCGTCTTCTCGCTCACATTGAACCACTGACCCGAATTTTCCAATGTGCTCGAACCGCATTTTTGCCTCGATTTTATAAAACGTCCTTATCGATACACTTATAATAATTATTAAGAGCGTTTACTTTCAGTGCCACATAACTACGAATCTACGATATGTGTCTGATCCTTTTCTAGTTTGGAAGTTATCCTGTATCTACTTACGAGTACTCATACCTGATAGTCCATACCCACACAAGACAAATTAAATGTAACTTTGAAAAGAGGAACCTCTCTTAGAACATTTGTTTGTTTTGTTGTGAGATTACCCTGAGTACTTACCAGACATATTTATTTATATTTATTATTTAGATAACATCCACTTTATCTCTTTGCGAACTAGTAGGTGTACCTATAAGTATTTTTTTGTAAACACTAAATTACTCGTATGTCTTTATTATTTAATTATTTTTTACTATCCAATTAAAAGTATTTCGTATATCCGGACATTAATGAAAGATGCTAGTATTGGTAAATACACGAATTGATACCCCTTTTTAGACATAATATAATTAAACTATCTGTGAAAAAATCTCAGGAAACTTTCTAAAGTCAGTTGCGTGATATAGGAATTGCTATTTCATTTCTGGTCGGTTTTTAGAGTTCCGTAACCGAAGGGTAGTAGCCGTAGGTAGGAATCCAAATGTCTAGAGCGGAAGTGTAGAGCTTTGTCGTCGACGTCGAACCGCCCCTGTGTTTCTTCCCATCAATGGCGCTTTCACTACTTAAGATATAAACATGGAAAATATTTCACCTACCAAATCGAAGTATAGACAACTTAATGTAATTAACTTCAAGTCTGCAAAGGATACTTTCAACCGTTTTGGAATAAGAAAAAACGTAGGTACATGAATTATATCATCTCACAATACATACCTTTGTTTCAAAATTATGGAATGCCCACTAGTTTTTCCTGACACGAAACTGTGCATGAGCCCGACTCATATTGTTTCTAATGTTGTTGTACTGAGATTTGATACGTCTGATTAATTGGATATGTTCTGCAGCAATTTAAATGCTGTCACATTCTCACGTTGCGTAGTTTGTCGTAAACATACCGGTTCCCACTCGAGTGCGTATGTTATTGGGACACCCGCCCAGCAATTAACAAACCATAAGTCACTCTAGTTACCAACGAATTCATAGATCTGGCAAATTCTGAGACAAACAATAGGTCGGTAATATGCAAATGTTATTGCAGGCACTGCGTCAATGCACGCAGTTAGGGACACATGTACAGTGAGCAACAAAAGCGGTAAACTATAAATTGTATTAAAAAAAGACAGACGAAACTATTCTCTTACATAAGACAGTTCATAGATCGAAACCATAAAATCTGGACGTAAAATTCAATATTGATGGCCCTTATAAAGTTCTTCCTACACAACATTTTATTACAATAGTCGCTAAAAAGCCAAAAGCATGTTTTACGTGCATATGTTAACGGTGGTCCCTTCAGTAGAGGTGTTTCTCTAATACTTTTCTGTATCGTGTCACATAAATTTAACAAAAGAAGGAGCTGATGTAATATGGCACTTCACTAGGAATAACGTGTCTAACAGTACTTAAAATAATGCAAATCTGTATAGCGCTTCCAGATGAACTGAGATATTACGGGACAAAATCAGAACTTGACCCATTATTCAATTAATTGGATAGTTAACTAAAGAAAAACTTATATTTTCCTCGGTTTGACTAGTAAATTATTATGACGAGTGGGGAGGACCGGAGGGAGCTACAGAAGCTGTCGGAAGAGGCCGTTAAATCAACTTAAATGGCGTGGTCAATTTCCCACGATTAACTGAACACCCAGTGCCGTACAGATCAAGCATTACTTACATAAGTGGGGTCATTTGTAGCGACATCAATAATTTGACGAAGGGTCTGTTTGGCAACGTCGCGTTGCTGGTATGGTCAAATCGCAAATTGTGTGAACACGGTGCGTGTCGTAAGCGTTCCAGCTCGGAGGCCGATCGCATTAGCATCACAATGACGAATGTCCCCACACCGCTCGTTATTAAAGCAAATAGTCCGCTTGATGAATCATTGCACTCTTTTTTGCCTTTAACAAACCGGATTATGTCCAGGAAAGTTTTAATCACTAGGAGCTTTTAAGCAGAACTAATTTTAATCCGGTGAGAGTGGTCACTGCAACTAAGAAATGCTTCTAGACTATAACTTAGCTTATTGTTTCAAGGTAAAGAAGAACTCTTAGTGCGTTTTTGAGATACCAGTAATTAATCACTATTAAGTTCTATTGTATTTTTTGAGTGATTTTACTTTGTTTAATTGACTTCAACACTACTTATTAAAAACTGACAAATTACATCTCCGGTGAGTTGTCAGTGGGAAACATGCCTTTGATAATCCGAACTAATGTACTATTAGTTTTCCTAAGCCTGAGGTTCTTGCTAGAAAATATAGGTAATTTACTAAAATGCTCCGCTAAACAGCATCAAAATTTCAATTCAAAAGATGGTTTGAATATACTAACTGTACGGTATCTAGCGGCACACTAACATAATATACCCTTTGTCTGTATTGATGTAAATATCTTCCATTTTAATGGGATAGTTTTATCGGTACAGTCCGAGACAAAGGAATATAACATACCACATCAGCAGTGTTTGTTGACTCACATAAGTTAACCTGTGTGTCAGCTGTATGCAGACAAATACATAATTATTTAATCGGATATACTAACATATTATTATTACCTAAGTAGGTATTAGTTTTTTTAGCAAATTGGTGAAATTAACTTTGGTCGTATGATATTGGATTAAAATATTCGTTAAGTTCGAATTGATAACGGTATTCATTGCCGTATTAATGTTTTTATGTCTATCTCTGCGTATACTTTTTGAATAAACTAGATCGTGAACTTCAACTTCTGTCGGGTACATCGGGGGACGGGTTCAGTAGCCCATACATAGGCGCCGTATCTCTTCACCTCGGCTACGCTACTGAATTGGACCTGTGAGATCGCACTTGAGCACACATACTGACCAAACGAACGTAATTGCCATTTCCAAAAGGAGACAGTACATTTTTTTTGTGGATTATCATTTCGTAGAATTTGTTTTCGTTTCTATTGCAGTAGTTACTTAAATGAATGAATAAAAGAAGGTTAATCGGACCTGCTTGCATATTAGATATGGTAGACAAGCTAATATGTACAAAGTTTATACCTCAGTTCAGAACATTGTTTAGTTTATATTATATCATTCCATTTCTTAGTGTTGTTCTTTTATTTTTATGGATTAACCCATCACACCTAGTACCTAGTTAACTATCTGTTTCAAATACGATACTAAGTAATTCATAAAATAACAATGAATCAGCAATTTGATTTTATTTATTTATTTATAGCACACAACTTGTAGGCTTACAGAGCAACTCCAAGACGCCAGACAAGTTTAAAATAGAGTACACATTTACAATAGTCGTTAAAATCAAAATTATAATTAAAATACATGTCAATCAGAAAAAAATTAATAAAAAATTTAAAATGTCAACGAAAAATAATAGTAAAACGATAAAATAAAAATGAGAATAATTAATTTATTAGGTATCAACGATTTATAGAAAAACCGAAGCTTCCCTTATTATGTATTGCACGCAATCAGCAAAAATATCTACGTGATCACACTGAGTAAGCATGTCCCCAATCATTCGCAATGCGCGGACGGTAGGCGCGTTCGCAGCGTGCACTGTGCGCGTCGTGGGCTTACGCAGGAGCCGCGTACGGCGTCGTGGAGCCACCGCTCCTCTCTCATCTCGAGGTATGCGCGTGGGCACCAGCAAATCAACCCGAGACATAATTTCAGTATCTACTTTGCCATGAAACGCCCCTATGGAATGGGCAAGAAGAAGCATCCTTCGCCGAAAACTCAACCTAACCAACTCCACCATACCCGCGACAAAGTCGGAGGGATACAGGTATGGGTAGTACCCGTACTGCCTCCGATAAAGCCAACGTGCGAACTTGCGCTGAACTCGTTCAACCATCACAGCATATTTGTCCTCGTGTGGGTCCCAAACAATAGCTGCATATTCTAGCTTGCTGCGTACATAGGCGTCATACAAAACATTGGCCACAGCCACATTATTGAATTTTTTTGTTGAAGTCAACATATAATTGCTATCAAGTAGATAAAATCAAATAGAAAAGTCCAATTTTCTGTTAATAACCACACATGTATATGGGTCAGTGTTGACTAATTACGAATAGCTAATTATTTACTTGTGAGCGTTTGCTTGTTTACAGTTCATATTCGTCACACGAGATCGAACTTATTATGACCCCTTGGCGCCAACGGGCTATTCAAATGTTTATTCGTGATCGATCTCCGCAGAGGGTTTAGGCTTTTCTTAGGTTTTCCTCCAAGAACGCACGCTATCCCAGATATTTATTTAAGTAAGTATTTAATTGGATGATTCTCATTTAGAATCAACTCCCATCTGAACTTTCAACTGTAAGAATAATTGGTGTGTAGTGAATTGGGATTATACCGCGGTTATTGGCACCACGCCAATAAGATGTAGAGGACGGTTTATCGCGATAGAAAATAGTGAATAATTGGGTGACTCAGCCGGAAATAAGTTTTGTTTTTCGAAATTTTGTTGACCAAGTTAGTCGTTACATTTTCTTATCTTTTTTCTTCATGCAATGAAGTCAATTCGCCAGATAGTGATTTCGACAGTAGGTACAGTTCATTATAGTATTTTGCCAATTATTTACTTTAATGAAAAATAGGATTAGCGTGCGGCACTTTCGCAAACTCTAGGTAACCAATCACCAAATTTTCATTTGACCACTGTCTCTTTTTTTGCGAAAACTTAAACATTTTTAATAGGTAGTAGACCGGATTTTTTATCGGCAGATTATTTTCCGATGCCCGAAGTTCATTCCTTGCATTTTATTATTGCGTTATTGAATTTCTTGTGGTAATTCACGCTACTAGTTTTAAAATATCCTAAGAAATTGTCTTAAGTACTACACTAATGCAATGTAAACACCACTAAACACCACCTAATATCAATAAATAACTGAATAACAAAAAAGACCGACCATGATTGGCATACCAGCAAAAACTCTATTTTGCAAACTTTTTGTTCAAGAAATGCCGCGCATGTGTGAACTTACGCGGCATTTCTGAAAATGGAAAAAAATCAAGAAATGAAAATGGAAGTTTGGCAGTTTTGTTACATAAGCTACAGGGCTACAGCAGAGAGTTGTACAGACACAAGCTACGCACACGGCTAGAGTGTAACACTGCCGACATTAACTGACCCCACACTGTTAACTGCCAGTGCGTGGCGAAGGTCAAATCATTTCTGGAATTAAAAACAACGAATATAAATATTTGTTATGCAAGTTAAATATTGTTTACACATTTTAGTAATGGTTTGCAAAAAGCGTTGGAGCATGCCGTGACTTTGACATGCCCAGATAGACATGTGTTAAATTCCACAGTTCGCAATGCCTTGCGATTGATCAGTAGGGTTACCCAAACCAATATCTACTTGAAAGGAACCAACTTAAAGCGATAGCGTTATAAATATGCTTATTTACATCTATTCTATTAATCTTTAAATATTCATAATCTTACTCATTTCATCATTCTCATCAGTTTCAGTTTATTCAAGTAGATCATTTTTATTTTTTACTGTTCTTCAGAATCGTCAAAATATTTTAACTTTAGCTAATGATATTATAGACATACATAATATTAATACAATCTTTAAACTAAATATAATCCATACATATAATGTGACTCTACCACCAGCGCGGCGTCGGAACGCTGATTCCACTGAGGAGACCCGGCAAGAAACTTGTAGTTACATAAACCAGTTTAAGTGTTTAACGTTATTACCGTATTACATTTTTCAAAACCACCTGAATTTTCTGGTTGGAAAGAAACCTTAAAAAGTAGGCGTGTGAAGAAATAAATTCAAAAGCTAAAACATCGACCGATGTAGCAGCCCTGTCCGGATGGTAGGGCAGATCGTGAGCCCGCGGCATTCCTCGCAGCGCCGACTCATTAGGCAGCGACCAAGGCTCGCCATTATACCACGAGCCTTCATGCGTATTTACCCTAATGTCACTTGCCTTCGTCTTCGTCTCATGACCTGCCATTTAAGATGATTAATCAATTCACCATTTCAACTATGTCGTTTCGCACTTGGTACTGCGAAGATTCTCGGCGCTGACGTTTTTAAGTGTTTTTATCGTATTCAGAACAGTCGTATATTTATGTGAGACAGCATTCATTTTTATGACATGTAAACTAATTATTTTAAAACAAATATATGCCTATAGCCAGGGATAATCTAGCTTTCTAACAGTGAAATAATTTTTGTAATCCTTCCGGCAGTTTTGGAGATAACCTACACTGAGGTAGGTAATCTCCGAAACATACCTACAAATTCACAAACGCTTACCTTTTTATAATATTAGGTTGGAGGAAAAAATCTTTTCGCATATACTATTTATGAACTTGTAATAAAATCTTTTGGCTATACTATTTGTATCTGGCTGGTTTTGGTATCATTAAAAGTTTAAAATTTAAAGAAAATAATTCCAAATTCAAATTAGGAAAATGTGTGATTTCATTGATTTTTCTTACTGCCAAGATGAGTGAATCTAAGAAGAAATTCGATACATTTTACAATTTTACTACAAAAAAGGTAAAAATGCAACGCAAGCTGTGACAAAAAGAAGGGCGGCGAAACTCGCCTCCATATTTTACAAAAACGTTACTAAACGGAAACATGTTAAATAAATAGAGTTAAATTTGTTGAATTTATTTCCATATAATCAGGATTTTTAAAGAAGGCAGGTCAAAGATAAATTATTCCCGATTTCAATAAAACAAAACTTTTCTGTAGTGCACCAAAAAGTGCAAAAACTAAACGGTTTTATTTCCTGTAAGAGTATTCCAATCTATGCAGAAGTTTTCAATCATGGAATTAATTTTATGTTCAATTTGAGTTATGGTAAGTTATTTTTTAACTATTTTGACCTATTTTAATTAAATAAATACACTATAATGAACATTTTAAAGCCACATACTTGTATTTTGAATGTATTCAAGTGCAAAGTGAAAAAACAAACTGATAAAGAGGCTGTATGGTAATATACTTCTTTGCCTTCCCATTGTTGTCATCAATGTCAATATTCTCAATGTCAAACAAATCACTCGCATTACGTTACGTTTAATTTTTATTATTATAATGTTTATAACAGTTTTTTTTCGTTTTCTTAAAATAATCAAACTGTAAGAGTAAGTAGCCCTCCAGAATTACCTGCACCACCTGTTGCAGAAAAACATAATCAAATTGAAACCCAGCAAACAAATAATAAAGCAAACACCCAAATTATTACAACAACAAGAAGAGCAGCTGCCTCTGCTGGCTGTTGCTTGTTTCCAGAGTGTGATGATCGGGAAAAACTTCATGTACCTGAGTCTATACGCAGAAGGGTCCTACTTAGTAGACTTTACGTAGTACAAGGGAGTGAAGCCATTTTAGGATATTATTGTTATTGTGCTGAAATCATACAGTTGGGTGTTGCTCGCACAAAATGCCCATTTTATGGTACATGGGGTACGCTTGTCATCAGGGTCATTTCGGAGCTCCTGCTGCATTCTTGGACCACTTGTTAATTATTTAAATAAATGTACATAAATAAGTTAATATGATTTTCATTTCAAAGCTTACATAGCAGTAAAACTTAAATAAGCCTCATACTGAGCTTAACGAACTTAATATAAGTACCTACACCAGAAATGTACTTCTTTTGTTTTTGGTCTTGTTCTATAGTTTTGTGATGATGTGATAAGTGCAACGGGTGACTGATCGCTCGTGCCGCGCACCGATGCTTAACAGACTGGCGAAACCCGGGGTAACTCGCAACAAGGTGATGCTGTGTGTGTAGTGGGATTGGAACTTTGGAAGGGCATTATTCATTATGAGCTGTTACCACCAGGCAGGACCATCGATTCTGAACTCTACTGCGAACAACTGATGGGATTAAAGCAAGAAGTTGAGAGAAAGCGGCCGGAATTAATCAACAGAAAGGGTGTGGTTTTTCATCATGATAAAAGAAACTCAGCAAAAATTAAGAGAGTTTGGCTGGGAGGTGTTAATGCATCCGCCGTATAGTCCTGACCTTGCCACTTCAGATATCGGTCTCTTCAGAATTCTTTAGGCAGAGTCAGGTTAACATCACGAGAGGACTGCCAAAACCACTTATCGTAGTATTTTGATCAGAAGCCTCAAAATTCCTATAGCAATGGGATCATGTCCCTATCTATAAGATGGCAAAAAGTAAACGAACAAAATGGCACCTACAATACCTACATACTTAAGTTAAATGTAAATAAACTATATTAAAAATGTTTTGAATTTTCTTAAAAAATGCGAAGAAACCTTTTCCCCGACCTATTATTAGTATAGATGTAGCAATCGAAAAGTGATTTCCATCAAAATAAGAGCTGTTCATCTTTGAGTGACTGATAAATTCTGGTTATCATGACTATGTGTTTGAGTTGTTGTCGTCAAACTCATCAATTATTGTATCATTTTTTTAAGATCTAATTATAGGACATTGGCAATGTACTCGTATGTTTTCCTACTGTAAACCTTTCGTCTGCCAGCAAATAATTTTCTCGTAATAGATCATAATTAAGAGTATAATACGTAGCCATACGACGTGATTAATCTTAGGCCTTTAAAGATACTAAGAAATGCTGCTCGTAGGCTGGGAGGTGTTAATGCATCCGCCGTATAGTCCTGACCTTGCCACTTCAGATATCGGTCTCTTCAGAATTCTTTAGGCAGAGTCAGGTTAACATCACGAGAGGACTGCCAAAACCACTTATCGTAGTATTTTGATCAGAAGCCTCAAAATTCCTATAGCAATGGGATCATGTCCCTATCTATAAGATGGCAAAAAGTAAACGAACAAAATGGCACCTACAATACCTACATACTTAAGTTAAATGTAAATAAACTATATTAAAAATGTTTTGAATTTTCTTAAAAAATGCGAAGAAACCTTTTCCCCGACCTATTATTAGTATAGATGTAGCAATCGAAAAGTGATTTCCATCAAAATAAGAGCTGTTCATCTTTGAGTGACTGATAAATTCTGGTTATCATGACTATGTGTTTGAGTTGTTGTCGTCAAACTCATCAATTATTGTATCATTTTTTTAAGATCTAATTATAGGACATTGGCAATGTACTCGTATGTTTTCCTACTGTAAACCTTTCGTCTGCCAGCAAATAATTTTCTCGTAATAGATCATAATTAAGAGTATAATACGTAGCCATACGACGTGATTAATCTTAGGCCTTTAAAGATACTAAGAAATGCTGCTCGTAGGCGTATATAAATATACACATTGTTTATTATGGTTGGATGGATCTGTAAAAAATAATAATTGAAACAAGCAAGAGCGACAAGTTTGGCAGTTTTTATTATCCTAATGATCTGGTAGATGATAATGATATTGAATTTGGCACACAGTGACAGAAAACACTAGAAAAACTAATGCCAGGTAGCACTGGTGAAATGAAAGTAGCTACACGGGTCGCAAGTGGCGTGGATATCGGCACAGCGGCGGTGCAAGTAGCGATTTCTTTCTCACATTTTTTGTGTTGGTGCGACAAGATGATTGCTGGGAAAAGTATTTGCCCCCAATACTTTTTACTCCGTTTCTGTTAGATTCAATTCGACATACAGCATTTGGTTTTTTAATACGCATTATGCAGAGGGACAGCCAGAAGGTAGTCCATCAAAGGTAAACTGTAAAAATATGGTCTCACCTTCTGCGCGTATTCGTTTTTAAAGCAAAGCAGGATTAGCTTATGCCCGAAGTTTGACGGTCTGGCTGTGAATAATTGTATGGTCTACTTGCTAAAAATACCTGTCATCAGACAAGTACGTGAAAAAAGTTGAATTTGACCAGTTTGGGGTCAGTTTAGGGTAAAGACAGTCCTATTGGAAGCATTCGCAATCTCAATACACTCGCCGTCTCATAGGTGTCATTTATATTTCACACTAAATTTTAATCTTGTAAATATATGCAGCTTTGGCTTACCTTGGAACGGAGAGCATCTCGGCGGTGCGCGTGCGCTCCTCAAACGGGTTCGAAGTCAGGGCTGCGCGCGGGTCAAGGCTTCGGCGGCGTCGCTTAACACCGCTGGACAATTAAATACCTGTCTAAATACTGTACTCAAGCTGGATAATATATTTTTGATTATTTGAAAGAAACATGCATGATAATATCATATCATATGGCTTTGTTATATTGAATGCATTACTTGCGAGTAAGAACGTTGGCGCGATGGTAGGGCCGATGCCCAATTTAGGTAGATAAACATGGATATGACGATCGTTTGTATTTGTTATATTAATTTGAGTATTACGGATTATATCCGATGTTAATTAGCCTCGGACATCCATTGTACAAGCTCTGCTTAGTTTGGGGTCAAATGAATTAGGTGCCCAAGTTTTTTAACTAATTTTACAACTATAACGTCTGCAATTTATTTATAACCTTGTAAAATCGATCTATTTGACGGTCAATTGATCATCATAAGTAGCAGATTTTATCGATCTACAGGTAATGAAAAAGAGATAGCTAGAGATTTCAATATGTCAAGTAATCATTTTGTCGATTGACATTGTCGCTCCATAATCTCAATCAGACTTCGCTTGGCACTAACTCGTTGGTTTACATTTACTATCTTTTATAATCAGCACGTCATGTCTTCGACTAAGCGCCGTTTGTCGCGCGCACTACTAAACTGAAGCTCGTTGGGTCCATCTAGCTAGTGTAATCTCAGCTCGGAACTTTAGATCAATGAATAAACTCGTCATCTCATCAACAGCCTCGCCAGAAATTGTTTTTTAATTGTTCCATATCCTTCGTCATAACAAAGTTAAAGCGTGGCAAATAAACCTTTTAAGCGGCACACGTTGCAGTCATAATGTAACATTAACATTGTACACTTATGTTTTTGTAGTGAAAGTCCCAATAACATTGTTGATTAAGTTGAACCTACATTATGTACTTGTTACCGGAACGGGAAATCCTTACCAAGTGGAACGTTTGCTTATTTTCGTTTCACACCACCATCCTACTAATTAAGCAATCATAGTAAGTAAAGCATTCATTAGTAGCAAGCCTAGCAAGTTTAAAACAAATTATACATAGATAGATATATGCGTATACTCGTATTTAATATTTTAATTTGGCCGGGTTATTAAACAGGTACTCGTACTTTTTAGGATGCGCATTCTTTCTTGACAATGTTAAGATATTGATGTCAGTATGAAAGTACACGCACCACTCTATAGAACATGTGTTTTAAAACACAAGGGTAGGCAACGTTATATTATGTCATACCTATTTATGTTCTTTATACTGCAATATTAAAGCTAGAAACTTGCGATATGGCTTCTAACGTCTTCCAAATTTGATAGCATGCAGTTACTTTCGCATACAATATATTAGTGTTGTTGTTATCACGGTGTATTGAACCAACCAAATGCTGTAATGTCCGTGGCCGGTGGAGCGGCGCGTGTTCCGGCACGATGTTTCGACGTCACTAATGTTATTCTTTATTGAGTCCGACAAGCGAAAAGGTACAGCCGAGTACAGCTGGTTTCGTTTAGTATGTTTCCTAAATGAGTTTCTTCACCTTGATGAAATTATAAAATAAGAATGCATGCAAGGTTGGCAAGTATCTCTTATTCTTACATAAATGAATTGAATAAATAAGCTTTTAGGGTTTCTTATAGCACACATTCAAAGTTATTAGTAGAGAAATACTGAACATGAGCCTCCTAGATTGATTTGAATCTAGTTGTGGTTAATTAATCTTATATTACTGCGTGATTAGGGTCCTCTTGATGGATTTAGAACCTTCACAGATTTACTTTCAATTTGTAGAATATGCAGGTATAGGTATCAGGTAATATATAAGTAGATATGCAAATAAAAAGGTAGACAATTATAATATACGAAAACCAAATTCTAGTTCCCACAAATTAAGCTTGTCTGTCAACCCTGTATAGCAATATGGTCAGTCAACTCCAATTTCAGCAGTGTTCATATCTAACGCAATAAGTATACCATAATTACCGTGCCTTCGCTAGTGTGGTCGTGTGCATCCAACAAATCACCTCGTGGCACGCCGGCTGCGCCGATGCACGCTGCATGATTCGACCTATCAATTTGACTGATGGGTTTCTTATTAACCCGCTCAAATTTATATTTTCGTCTTAACGCGCCTATGAATTACAAATATTACACGATTCCCGAGTTTCACACAGATGCTTCTTCAGACTCATGTTTTTCTTGCATCGCTAAGATATTTTTGCGTGAGACTTTGGTAAGACAAACAAATTACAGAATTTATGATACAATAGCTTAGATTTCTTGAGAATCTTATTATTTCGAGCTTTATGGGCAAGTAAGATACTAGACTTACCCTTATTTATCTCCTTCTTCATTCTTTAACCGTAACTTTTTTTTGTGAAACAGATTAATAAACTCAGAAAACTTAAGGGAGATAGACGTAGCTACAGGTTAATTGAACCTTTTATCGTATTATTGACGCTAAGTAACCGTTTAAAGACAAGAATTGACGCGAACTTCTATATCTATCATTAATGTATATGCGAAACAAACAAACAAACAAAACATACAAAAAAAATCTTTATTTAAATAGACCTGTAGCAAGTACTTTTAAATCTTCAAATCATTACAAGAAAAAAAAATGTTTTATAATAGAGTTAAATGTTTATTTTATAATATATATTTTTTATATGGTTTCTATATAAATACTTAATATATTATTGTATTAGAGTAGGTATTTATATTTTTACTGAAATTTCTAGATTTTTTTTCAATAATGAATGTACTCGTAAGTAAATGTGATATTATAAGATATAAAGATTTAATAAGTGGTTGTTTCTTAGTAAGTAACTTCATATTGTAATTTTGAGGGCGTATACATATTATATAGGTTTGTTCTTGTTTGTTAGAATATTGTGAGCTAAGTTATAGTATAAGTTGTATTATATGGCTGTTTGTTGGTTAGTAATTTCATATTTAATTTAATGACCTCTTATATTGTATATTTATTTATTTACAATGTAAACTTACAGCTAGGGAGCCAACACGCTTACATGCTATACAATTAACGACAATACAAAAAGAGAAAACAATTAAAACTAAACAAAATACAAACTTAAATCTACATTAAATATAAACTTAAATAACAAATAAAGAGTTAATCCTCCGTAGTAATGAGGGTAGTGGGTCGTTAAATATGTCGGGATCCTCTAACTCGCTTAGATAAGCATTCAGGAGCTAGGACGATATGTTTGTATTTGTAAGAATGTTGTTGTCGCGCGCAGTGGCAACAGAAGACCAGCGACGGGGTGCTGAATAGGTCGGTTCCCCGTCATAAAGCTTTAAGATTTACTTATTTGTAGGAGTTATTACTGAATAAACGTTTATATTATATTAAATACTATAATAATATTCATGCTTTTTCGGCTCGGGCTAGCAATATCGCCTCGGCTGTAATTTTCAACTCACCGCACTTATATCATAATGTACTATTTTTGATTATATTAAAGAATTTTAGATGTTGTCAAAAAAGACTCGGTGATCAATCCCAAATAAACAAATCCAGTATAAACAACATTTTTTTTCGTTTCTGACTAATCAGATTTGTAAAATTCATAATTTTATAAACAGTAAGTTTTTTTGAAGTAGAAAGCACTAAAAAGTAGGTGTTTATTGTGATGTGGTATGTGATGTTAAATGCTATTTTAAAAAATTGTCTCAAAAGCTCTCACGACCAGCAAACTTTTGAACGCTGTCCAAGTAACTGCTTATTCTTTAGTGTTGAATACCAAATGCTAATAGAGCCACCTGGCAAGTGAGGCAAATAACAATTTTATTTCTGCCACTAGTCCTACAATGCATGCATATTATTAGGTGTGTTTAGGCGACAAGTTCATAGGACACAATTTAGAGGGTATTAATCACAGGTAGTTGTACGCATATTAATTCCTTAGTCAGACGCATGTATCAGCTATTGTATTCTAATTTATTTAGCCTGGATAAGAGCGAAGGTTGGCCCCGTCACGACATCTCGGTGACAAAGCTAAGGCGGTGGCACATAACTCTGTGCATGTCATAAATATTTGTGATTCTGATGAGCTTGATATGCGAGCTTCCTGGTTTGACTAGCCTTGAATGTGTAATGTGTACCTGGCTTTTTATTGAATTATTAATTCAAATGATTGAAATGATATCTTTATCTAAGCTTGTCTTTGAATTGTTTCTCGTGACTTTAACAATTAATAAATAGTACACAAAGAAAGAAACTAGAAAAAATCGATCTGATCCTAGAGACTCAAGCGGGATCTGCGGGCCTAAGATGCGCGCCTTATGAGAATAGTAGACAGAAAATCCTCCAGTCAAATTTCGTCATTTCTCGCTTTTATCGACAAAAACGAGAAATGACGAAATTTGATCCGGCATCTTAGGCCCGCAGCCCTCCCTAGGATCAGTACGTCTACCACGAGTTGACACTTTAAATTTACATTATCGTTCGCGTAATAATTCACTTGTAATAAATAACAGTTAGTAAAACTGTTAAATGTGAAATGTGTAGTTTTATCTTTTTCATAATCAGTCCAACATTTCAGAATAACAAACATAGGTCTATATACAAATAATAGGTCGAATAAATTTTAAATACTTATAATCTAAAAGTAAATGAACAATAATAAATAAATATGTGACAGACATCACACTTCTTGACATGGTCTAGAAGTAAGGATAAAATAAAATATGCTTGTGTTACGTGGATGGTGCCTCATAACAGGTACAGGGATTTCAAGCAAGAGGGGCGTGTCCCAGCACACCCAGACACAAGCGAATTTGGAAAAGATCGATTTCTAAATTAACCCGCCCGGGAATCTAACTCGGGACACCACGAAAGTCAAAGCGAGGAACTGTGCTACATCACATTACGCCAAACGTGTCGTCAAGAAGTTATTACATTAAGTACTTAAAACTTTTCGATTAAGCTTTACAAGATAGTTGAATTGCTATTTTTGCTCCAAAGATTGCGCTCAGTCACACTTCGCTTAATTTACCAGTTCACCTGTTGCACTTTAATTGAAGGTCGAACTCATCTTCGCAGCTAAGAAAGAACGGGACTAAGAGCATCTTTTTTGTTATTAATTACCTACAAGTAAGTGGAAAAAACCACAAAGAACCAGTTTTTGTTTCGACTTATTTGCTCGTTGTTCAATTAACAACTGATGTTACTAATGAAGATTTTGCTGTCAATTTGGAAGATGCATGCATCAGTCACGTTTTGACTATTATGATTTTCAATGTCATGAGTCATGACTTCATGAGGTAGAGTTCGTTTCGTCTTTATCATTTTTAATAAACTGTGTTCCTGTGCACAATGGATGTTCGCTTGGCCGTGACATTTAGGTTATTCAACTATTTTGCTTTCTGAGAATAAGGTGCCCTTTCTATTGTTGCAACGAAGGTGTTATTGAATATTTTTTAATGTAATGTCTGTATTAGTATTCGTTAAACTCGTTGTTACTATTTCCAAGGTTTAAGATTTAATATGAATTATTTTTATCAACAAAATACAGCGATAACCTTTTGAATCTTTTATACAACTTGAATATTTATGATTATTCTCTTAAATACGAATTATCGTTATATTTTCTCGAAACCTGTACCTTGTACTATTACTATCACATCCAATCTGTGCTCGTTTCCCGTTTCTTTGTTAGTTCAGCTTCATGGTTAGTACATAATATCTATCTACATAATTCGTACATTGGCTTGGTTTTTATTAACAAACCCTGTGTTATCGTTTTATTTTCTTGATAAGGTTGTACCTTGTATTAGTTACTATGACAAAGTGATATGTCGTCGTTTCCTTCGCAAACTAACCATTTTTGATAGACTGATTACGTACTAAATTGCTAGATCAAAAACGATATAGGAAAACTCATAAGATCCAATCTAATTATAAATGTTATTGAAATTGAAGATCAAATTAAGTTGAATGTATACTTCGAATCAGCGTTTTAGTATACCAGGTGAAATTGACCAGCAAATAACAATCTAAAAATCTATTTATGACATATAGACTAGGTCTATAGCTATCAACGTGTGGCTTTGAAAGCCGCTTACACGGATGTGGAATCGACATAACTTAGGAAGCGATGTGAAAGCTAGGTGACCTAAGTGAGATACAAACCTCAAATCTAATTGCAGCCATAATTATCAAGTTATAGAGCCATAATTGTGATGGTGGTACAAACTGCTACGCAATAATATCCCATACATTACTGCTCACGTAAACATTAGTAATGTTTCAGTTGGTTAGCGGGATTCCGCTCGACATCTTCATTTTATTGAAATCGTTTTTTTCTTGTTTTCTAAATTTAGATATGAAAACAAGCATTTTAAAATGCTTAAAAAATCAAAGTAGTAATGTTTAAGTTGTTATAATGACTTAACCTTATATTATATATTAAAGTATTATCAGGTCAGTATTGTTATCAAAAACAGAGACTCCTTGAATCGGTTGCTAGTGTGTTTAGTTTCCTTCTTTGTAAATTTCAACTGTTATCAGTATTCGTTGCTGGTGCTCATCACGTGCCCGATGGCCCAGATCCAGCAGACCGCGTTATCAGCTCTGTTCCTATGCGCCCGCGCCGACATAGTACGACTATTTGCTCACACATTGTTTGCAGTGATCGTTGCGTGCATTCGTAGACGTCGTGTCTTGATTTTACGGCATTAAGTCATTATCTATTTAACGTTAAATTTAACATCCTTAACGAATATAGTCAGTAAAAGTAATATCGTTTAAATGCATGGATCAACTGTAAGCCTTGCTTGAAATATTGACAGTAACATTACGAGTATTCATTTATTGTGAAGTTATTCGTTTTTAAAGGTAGAAAGCATTCTTCCTGTTTTGATATTTAATAACTACCTTTTCACTACCAGTCTGACTGTTATTGTCTATTTAACTATGTACGAGATATAGAAATTTTAAGAATGTTTATCAGCCTCTGACCCCCATTGTACAAGCTCTGCTTAGTTTGGGGTCAGATAATCTTGGTTTACATTGTCCCAGATATTTATTTATTTATTTATTCACTTGTTCGTTTCCCTTTCAAAGTTTTACTCAATTATGATAAGCGATCCAAAAATGTAGATGTTTTTAGTTTGTGTAGTATGTACAGACCTACATGTATGAGTGAAGTTTTATGTCTTATTGTACGAGTAATAGAACCACGCAGTGTTATATGCAAAGATGCCGATCCTGTAGGGTTATGGGAAACTTTTGTGTAGTTTCAAGACGACCAATGTCGAGCATCGACTCTCTTAACTCACTACTGATCTCGTCAATAAACTTTAGCTACTTTGATCACCAAGAACACAATACCTTCGTATTAACCTGGAATGCGAAATATCTTAATTCAAATAGACCTCTGGAAGTATCGTCTAATACAATAAAGTTAATCAAAAATATACCAATGAAAAAATACTATTGATAATAATACTAGTGATCAATAATATGATAATATTATGACCTGGATAGTTTTCCTTTGGGTTTTCCTAGTTACACCTCGACGAGCAGTTCAATTACAGAAGGAACTACTCGTAGCTGTTCTCTGCCTGTCATAAACAGAACGGTGCGGTGTCCCAACGACAGGGTTGTGGTATCAACTGGTTTTCCGAGCGTTAAATATATCTTTTAAATATAACATCATTATGTCGCCATAAATAGTGGTTGCGCCGGAGTGGAGCAGCCACCTGGCGCGTGTTCAGCGCAACCATATATCGGTCGCAATGTAGCTGGTTAATGGGACATATGTACTTACGAAACCCGACCACACGTGAGCAGTTATGATGCCATAATATCAGTAATTTACCCTCAAGTAATAGGCATGTCATCAAAAAGTAATGTTCCGGTATGATACGCCAATCCAAATCTCTATCACACGGTTGTCTACTGGGCTTCGAAAACTGAAATATTTCCTTTACCACAGTTTTCCTAAGGTACGCCATTGATAAAGTAATTATCATACTCGTACTAATTTAAAAGCATCTTAGTCAGGCACCAGTGACACCACTTATTAATAATATTCGAGCTCATAGCGATTCGAACACAGCGTACCTGGAGGCAGTGTAGCGACCTATAGCGACGCTTATCTAGGTATACTAAATTTTTTAAATACCTTCATTGGAACTTATATTTTTAATTTCTATCACAATTTTTTAACCCCTAGCATAGATATAATAATGAGTAGTATATTTTATCTCGAGGGACTAAACGAAGCCATAATATACCAGAGGTGGTTTGACCAGTTTGACTCCCGAGCGTGAGAGGTAGTCAATGAAACTGAGGGTATATTAAGTTGGCGTTTCTCGAGGAGCAAACTGTACTTTTCACTTTGAGTGCGAGAAAAATAGTCAATTTAGTACAACACAATTTAAAACACATGGCGCCACCACCATGGAACTAAAACTCTCAACTTTTTCGCAATGGAGATGGTCCACACTCCACAGATAATAGTATATTTACTGGCTGTTTGAGTTAGTTTATGTGACATGAAGGTAATTAAAAAACGAAATACTTTTCATTTGGTAGACTCTAGAGACTAAAGTGGTCACTTTAGTCCCGCTTCGTAGGGCTATATTGGCGTTCTTTTAGATCATGAGAAGTGAAAACTATTAAACGGATTACTATATGGATATTCTTTGCCCATAGTCTGTGGTGTGTGTTAGATACAACAATAGAACAACAAGACAATTTACCGTCGGCGTGTGAATCTACAGACGACGGTTTAATAGGTGCCATGGCATTTTTGTATCCAAATTTTGAATTTAAAAAATCGTTCATATAGATAGACTATTTGTAAATATGGGTGGTAATCTGATTTAGTTTAGTATTAAAAGATGTGATAGATTGATACTGAAGCTTAACCGTTTTTCGTTGACATTTTATGATAAGCAGATTAAAAATATACCACACTGTGTTAGCGTGCTGAATATGTAAATACTTACCTATATTACTAAATAAAGACCAGTACGTCTGCCACGAGTTGCTGCTTTAAATTTACATTATCGTACGCGTAAAAATTGAATTGGGATTTGACATTGTCATGTCATGTCAAATCCCAATACATTTTTTTACGCGGACGATAACGTAAATGTAAAGTGGCAAATCGTGGTAGACGTACAGATACTAATGGTAATAAGTGACTTGGTGAAGGACGTAGCGCAGCACTTGGACCCAACCACTCAGAGCAGCATTAAAACTATATTAAACGTCAACGTATTTTTTACATTGAGTTTAGGTTGACATTCAACCGTCACTTCATAGTGAGACTGATTTAATATTGCTATGAGGGGCTGAAGCCCGAAACACACACATGCCTGTACTTTTGGAAAAAAATTGTATTGGGTTTTGACATGACATGACATGACAATGTCAAATCCCAATACAGTTTTTTACGCGAATTTTAAGTGGCAACACGGGTTACCACGGGGTAGACGTACTGCATTTGGTAGGCAGTGCTGGGGCTAGCGGAACGAAACCGTATATTTTGACAGTGGCTGTCACGTATGTAAGAGAGATTGAAGAACACTGTGTTAATAAGAACGTTCATATTATGTAAAAAGTATCATCAAATATTCTGCGAGTGCTCATCAAGCCGAATTCCCGGTTACATTAAGTCACTTACGTGAATAATCCATAATTATCACTTTGTGTTAGTAATCAGTGTCATAACGTATGAGAGTTTATTGCACAACACGACGACAGAGATTAACTGTTTCTAGGAAACAGGAATCGAGTGGCTGCCGTGAATCAGGCCGGGAAGCACGTTCTTCTGTTTTAATATTCATTCGACTTTGTTAGTATAACAACCACTTTCTACCACACATGGGTAGCGCTCCTATTCGAACTCGAAGAGATTAAAGCTTACTCAAAGGCGCTAGGCGGCTTGAAGTAGATTCATCTTCAGCAATGGAACAATACTTAGCTTTAAATGGGTTGTCTGTCTTCCATTGCGTCATGAAAATTATAATGTAATCTTCAGAACAAAAAGCAACAGTAGGTCGAGAACATGTTATGATCTTTGTGGTGTGTGGTTTATTACATGTGTTGTGTGTGATTGACACATAATAAACCATACATCTTGCACTATTTTATTTCTTTATATTATTTATTATTTTTCCACATCTAAAAACTTACAAACATTTTGTTAGTAGTATCTTAAATTCTATATTAGGTTTATCTAGATACTAAAGCTAAAAACTAACAACCATTAAAGCTGCTATTCTGTAATATCTCAAGTTCAATGTCTGCCTGCAGTTAAATTAAAACAAATGAGATCAAATGCCCAAGCTTATGCATGCTCGTTCATAGGAATCAAAAGTGTCATTCAAAGAATCGTACTATAATCACTTTCGTTTGGCACACGCCAGCCCTTTTCTAATGCAGCGGTGACAAATGACAACCGACGAAACTCGTTCAGGTACGAAACTTTCCTCGGGTCTTTCGGCATGCGGCATGCGTGACGAGTTTGGTCACTTTTCCTCCACCGCTAGATTCAATAATATCTCAATTACCACAGTCGCCTGTGCACCACTAATGACATCAATTACGCTCTGGTTGGCGGAAGCCTGAATCAACGATACTTTTTTACGGAACATACGCCGTTGTTTATGTCGCAGACCAGATAAAGATATTAATGAGATCCATTTAAAATAGTTAGTGTAATTGATTTGCTAATGCAAATATTTGCGTAAGCTTTAGATAAAAGTAACTATAAAAATAATGCGGTTCATTAAAGCAATTTTATTAATTGATTCGTAAATGCATTTTCCTAACGCAAGCAATAGTAATGGCATGCGTCATTTCTTTCTCAACTTGAGGAAGAAGCCTTTTTTTGGTGTCCTCTAAGACTAACCTTTAGCTAACATGAGTGTCCGCAATAATGTTGATTGTAAGATCCTCAAAGTTGTATGTGACCTATAGAAATGTAGTAATCCTTATCAATCATGAATAGTGACATAATTGTTAAATGTTAGTAACTTTCCTATAAACTTTTGACAGCAGGCAAATATCAAAAAACTTGGTGTGAATGCGTCGCTTCGTCGTATGCAACATTTTCGAAATATGTTTCGAAAGCTTGAAGACGGGACGATGCAATTTGATTTATTAAGCAAGCAGTTAGAAATTCATCAATCATTCATCCACCTTTCCGACAAATTGTAACAAATGTGTTTCATGATAAGAAAGTAGTGCAATTACTTGAGGTTTGCTATATTAGTTTTTGTTTTTCCTGCTGTTTTTGTTATTTCTCTTTACTTCCGTTCGAGATACTCGTATCCACTTACCACCCCAACCTGAATATGCGATTTGTATTTACTCGTATTGCAACTTACCCAGCCACTTATTACGATTGTATATTTAGTTAACAAAACAGATATTGACTGACCAACCCTTGTTTCTTCAAACAATATTACTTAAAAAAAATATATATGCACCACCTATTAAAAAATCAATCAAATTAATGAAATGACATTGACATTCCAGCGGACATCCTTTTTTTTGTTTATGATTGAATAAAGGGATAATTACCGCTTTACAGCCATCTTGTTTTGGTTCGTTAAACAGAATTAAAAATATAAAAAGCATTGTAGAACTTAAAAAATAAGAAAAACACAATTATCGGTAAATTTTTTATAAACAAATTATGTCTGAGAAAACAATAACACTATGTTTTATGTACTTTTTTATCAATCAAAACAAACAAACACGACAGCTGTGCATGCCGGATCAAAAATAACAAATCAGAATTAAGATTAGTACTTTAACTACATACAAGGGGTAGATAGATAAATTGATTATTGCGCAGTTATAAGTACTTTTGTTACATAATTATATCCTTATCATGCTAATTACGCAGTTGACGACTTTATGAGTAGGTAAAATAGTTATTTTTGTACTGATAGAGTTTAATATGAGTGTTCCAAGATGCCCGATAACAGGCAGAAATGCCGAGAAATTGTGAAGGTGATCACAACTGCCCGGAACACGACAAGTTCATGATGACCACGACCGCTCTGGCTCTTGCCAACAAACGAGCGTATCAACAAATAAGAAGAAGAGAGTTTAATAAACTCTATACCCTCTGTAATGCAATTTTTGCATCCAAAATAATTTGCATCTAATACAAATTCATTTCAATTAATACGACTTGAAAAACTAAGTCTAATAGACTCGTGCCAACTCGCTCATAATAGCTGACAATGTATACGAATTGCCAAACAAAATGCAGCAATAGGTTCGACTTTTTTTCACATCATCACATCTTCATTCACTATAACATTAGAAATAAGAAACAGGGGTGCTAAAATGAATGATAATTTCCATTTGACCTTGCCATGACGATGACATACTTGAGTATAACCTGGCAAAGTTGAAAACCCCTTCCGCCACAACGTATGTAGGGATTATGTAACATTTTTGATTTGGTAGAGTTATAGTGACAGTAAAAACGTGTTCGGATAAAAACCTCTGTTTCTTTTAGGTTTTTACAACGAGTACATAGTTTGATGCAGAACAAAATAATTTAAACTAAAGCCTAATAAATTCTGAAGTTACTTTTCTTTAAATGAGAACAATTTAGTGTGAATTCAGCATAAATCTTAGAAGTAATAATGTTTATTGTACTTTTACCACAAAGTGTACCCTAAAAATAACCTTTTTCACTTCTGTCTAATGCTATAATGAATAATTATAGATGTTATTTTAAAACGGTTTTATGATACACTAAACTTCCAGCACATACCAGAGACGCTTGACCTCGGGGGGCGAGCAAGACTGCCGACTCGAGGGGTTATCACGCGTGATAGTGGGTACGAGCAATTTCCACCACCGACCCACATTTTATCGGGTGTCCACACTGTAAATTATTATTAGGATATAAACATTTCACGCTTAGTTAAGATCCGTCACTCGTATTACTGATTTTTTATAAGCGAGTCATGGGCAGCAGTACTGATGTATCCCGTCTTTTGTCTTGTTATAACATAAAAAATGAGACAAGATAATATAAAGATGAGATAAATATCAATTATTGAAATTTTTAAATAATGAGTGTTAACTTAATGACAGAAAAATGGAAGACTTAGTTTGGTGAAGGATTTTTAAAATCAGTTTGTTAGTTTTTGAGTTATCCGTAACAAACATACAAAAATACAAATGTTTCCTCTTTATAATATTAGTATAAACGTTCTATGACTCATTATTATATTTTAACGAATAGTATACTGAATATATTACTATAGTATATTTTTTAATAAATAGTCACTGTAACAATGTCTCTAAACAGTCCTTTTTTTTTTTTTTTTTTTTTTTTTTGCGGGGGAAAAAATGCATTACGCACTATCCCGCTGCCTGGGTGGGGCAGCGGGGGAGTGTGGGACTCTCCGTCACTGGAGGTGACGGCATACCCACTAAAAAGACCCCCGGTATACCTCATCGCCTTGACGGGACGACATGGTGCCTAGTTCGGATTACCATGCCGTCCCTGGCGGACGGCCCAGCCTTCACGCCGGGCCTCCTCACGCAGCAGGGGCGTCCCGGTATACGGGGACACCCCCAGACAGGAGCACCGTGCAATGGGGTGAAAGCCCCCTGACTTTCACCCCGGTGCTGCTTTTAGGGAGCGGAGAGCAGGCGTGCAAACCGCCGTCTCCTCACTCCCCGCCGTCTGCGTCGGAGAGGGCCCGCCTGAGGATCTTCCTCCCGGGCCCTCTCCGCTGTCTCCTTCTGCGACATTACCTCTTCGCAGAAGGAGACCATCGCCTCCCATCCACTCTCGCTCGCCAGCATGGCCCGTATCAGGGCCGGGAGCGAGAGGTCGGTGCCGACCACATCCACTAGTGTGCGACGCTGCACCGCCCAAGCATGGCACACCCCAAGGGTGTGCTGGGCGGTGTCCTCCTCGGCGTCACACTGGTGGCACCTCGGGGTGGGCTCCCTCCGGGCGATGTTATGCAGGTACTTTCCGAAACAGCCGTGTCCGGAAAGTACCTGCACCAGCCGGTACGTAAGAGGCCTCTTCTCCCTACGCACCCACTGATCGAGGACCGGCCTGATCGCCTCTATGGTTTGTCGGCCATAGAGCGGGTCGACCAGGTCCTCCGCCCACCTCCGCAGAAGCGCGCTCTGCGCGCGCCGGCGCACTCCCTCGACATCGTCCCAGTACGGGCGCTCTCCCCTTGCTCTTGCTGCTGTGCGGGACTGGTACACAGCAGCAAGAACGTCCGCCTCCAGTTCCCAGGGGGGCATGCCTGCTAGGACACAGGCAGCCCCCCCCGATACCGTACGGTAACCCCGTACGGCCCTCAACGCTATTTGCCTCTGAGGCGCCCGTAACAGGCGCCTGTTTTCAGCGTTGAGGGCCCCCGCCCAGATTGGCGCTCCGTAGAGCGCCATACTTTTAAGTATGCCGGCGTAGAGACGCCGGCATGACTGGCCCGGGCCGCGCTCGTTGGGTAAGAGGCGGCCCAGAGCACCCGCGGTGCGGATTAGGCGGGGCGCGAGGCGGGAAAAATGCGCTCTAAAATTCCACCGCCCATCCAACACCAGGCCCAGATATTTCATCTGGGCCTCCACCCTCACATCTCTAAACAGTCCTGTGTGAATATTGGAATTTCGTCACTCATGCAATAATATTATCTAATTTTTTATTATAGCTTCTGTTAACTGCAAAAATGTGTTGCTATAAGCGCAACGCTGGCATGAAATTCACGTGTCTATAGTCTAACAAATGTATGTTGTTAATTGATCTTTGCGAACTTATTTTATCAGCTTCCATTGCTGATATACTTGTACTTTGTTGCTACTAACGGTCAGAGATCTTGCAAACCTGGGTTAGAGTTTGTGTTTCATTATGCTTTTTCTTGCTGAGGGCAAAAGCTACTCACGTTGACTGGCTTCAATAATAAAATAAGGTAGTTCTACGTCACTACATTCGTTCTTTCATTTTTAGAGTGAACATCCGCGAATGGGTACTGAAACAGTTTCGTTCTGAATAAACAGAATAGAATATTTTCTTCATAAAGTCAAAAACACTGTTTAAAAGATATTACGTTCGGTCTAATGATGTATCAAAGTTAAGTCTTTGGTTCGATCATCATAAAATACCAACGTCGTGGATGTTGTTTATGTTCACAGATACGAGTATCACTCTTTTTGTTTCTATTCATGAAACCACTAAGTGATTAAATCCTGTTGATACATGCGTTAATGACTATAATTTGTGTGGACACATTATTTTGCGCAACCGACATTATGCGGTTTGGTTAACGTAACATCTGAAGATGACAATGTGAGTATTGTCTTAAGATAAGAATGATACATCAGAAAGTTCTTGATATTTTGAGGTCAGGAATTGCTTCAGGCTAGGGCAGAGTAGTTATGAACTTTAAGTACTAGAAGGACAATTTTCTGTATCGTTGTGTATTTTCATGATAATGTGATTGTAATTGTGCGAAGTCTAAAGTTTATTGATAAATTATATTGTTTATATATTCTTAACAAAACAACTGGATATTATCAACAGACTGACCAACCATAATAATAAAATTCGTATTTTTCATTTCGCACATCCGTATTTAAATGTCACAGTAGGCAGTCTAAAATAGAAGTAGAACTTCTTAATATTATTCAAATTGAATTAGAACAATTGATTTCACGTAGAACTAAATCAATGAAATATCAGCATCATCTCGGGTCTATATTCTGCTGAAGACGCTCTCAGACATACTTTTTTTTCAATCTTAGCACAAGCAAGAGCATTGTCCGTTAATCAATGTGACCGGTACAGTATAAAATATTACACCATAAATTTGGGACATGCACTCCAATGGTCAAACTGGCAACACTTAATTAGGCTTGTCTACACTGTAGCCGCCTACCTACGAGATTGGAGGAGCAAAAAGTATAATTGATGAGCACATGCCCCGGATCACGTAATGCTTGCCAAACCTCCTTGCACAATCCGATAGATAACGTGCTGTTGACCGCTCTGCCTTTCCCAAATGTCATTAGCTTTAAATTATTCTTTGTCGACCGTTACGTTACGCTATTGTTATCCTTCTCTAACTGGAACGTTCACTGATCGCTTGAAACCGGTAAAACTAAAATAAAGGCTTAGATAACCTTTTTTCTTACATGAACCTGTCATTAGGTTGGTTTTTCTTCGAACGTGAGAATTATCAAAATCGATGGCTCTTTACCAATTATAACTTAAATGATAAATTTTTCAGTATCTTACTGCTTTATTCTAATTTCTAATGTTTGTTAGTTAAATTTGACAAAAAATGTATGTTATGTAGCAGCTGTGCAAAGTTTCAAACTATTATTACTAAGATTATGAACAGCCCTGCGGCCCCGTTTTAATGTATCCTCAGTTTTTCCTTAGAATCGTTTTGCAAAGTTTTTCTAATAGTTAAGTGCGTAGGATTTGAAGGTTCGGTGGCCGGATGGCGAAAATATTGCAAATATCCATGGTACTTCTTTTAACTAATACAAATTGTAGTTTAATGAACTTGATATCAAGTGCAATAGCTTCGAGTTGATTGTAAACTCACACGGTCAAAAGACAATGATATCTTTTCTGTTGTATAGTCAAAATAAATACCCGTCTTCGATTATATTGTCAGTAGCGATAAAATAGTTTAGAAAAAAGTAGATAGTAAAGAAATTTTTGTACACCCTTTTTTGTTGTTAAAAGTTGCGTACCTAATTAAAAAACTATACAACAAAATATTCATTCGAATAGTTACCTAATTAAAATTATCTATTTTGTCTTAATAACCTTGTTTTCTTCTTAATACACCTATCTGTACAGGGGGTACGCCGTGCGTCATCTGGCGATTAGATATAATACTCGTACTAGGTACATACATATGTACCTACCCTTTTCAGAATCAACTTTGAACTCCGCTATCATATCGAGAGGAACAGTAGCATTATATTGGAATGTATATCTGAACCGGATAATATAAACTGGCATTTTTTTTGGCAAGATTTCTTCGATCAACAATTGTTGATCGAAGCAATATTTTGACAAATTGTACCCTGTCATCGTGTGTGGCAGGAATATTTTTGGACCAATATTAAAAACTCGTGTCATCATTACTATTACATAACCCTATTATATTTTTAGAGATGGTCTATGTGCATTTGGCATATATCCCAACATTTCGCTTTTGTTAAAGGTATTTTGGTATTTTACAGACAAGATAATATATAGATGAGATGAATATAAATTATTGTAATATTTAAATAATGAGTGTTATCTTAATAACAGAAAAATGGAAGACATCGAATGATTTCTTGCATGAATTATGCAATTAGGTACTTAGATGCCTATTTATTTGAATACCTAGTTAGTTTCACATGTAGACGCCGGTCGAGGTGCAAACACTTATCTGATTGCGAGTTTATTATCATTTGCATGTTGACTATTAAATAGTGTAACATAAAGTTGAATAGATCATAAGTTATAAGTTATGTGATTCAGTAGCACCTAATGGTCATGAAATAGACATGTTTCAAACGCAAATGTGCCTCTATGGTAACGTGAGTTTTAGATATGTGATCATCTTTTTGCTTTATGTTAGATGGTTATTGGCATAATGGGAGGTCATTTAATATTGAAGAGTTACTAATAACTACGTACTATCTATTTACTATTACGTAAGTGCAGTGTTAACAACACGCCAATAATAAAGCAGATGCTTTAGTATTTCGTTTCATGTGGCATGTAAAAAATATTGATGGGTTGCTCTTGAACAGGATTAATTTGCTGCAAATTTTACCATTTTTCAATTCCCAAGATGTTGCCCAAGCGATTGACAGATAATGGGGAGAATTAAGTTGAAATAGAACTAAAAAACGGTACCTTAAGATGCTATTGTTAAGTTTACGGTCACGTTTAGGTGAATTCTAGTACTTATTCTAGAGGCGCTGTACGAAATCCCGTACAAACGACGTTACTTTACGCACTCTATAACGTATATTTAAAGTCAACTCATGGTAGACGTACTGATTACAATCTCATCTAAGGCGAAATGCGGGCGAGTAAAGAAAGCAGGAAGTGGTTTAGTTCACAAAATTATTATTATCTATTTCGTGGGTGGCGACTTATGGATTAGATTAGATTAGATTAGATTTATTTCTCTCTTAATACACAATTACAATATATTTTACATTGAATGTCAGATATAAGAATTTGTATTAAGATCGTCAACAATATAATAATAATAGCATGCATAGAAATGTCAAGGACAATCAAATACCATTAAAATAAATACAAATGTCAACTAAAATTAAAATACACAATTTAAATATTCTTCAATGTAATAGAAAGACTTTTCCAACAAAAGGTTTCTCAGTTGGCGTCGGAATGCTTCGTCGGATTGTGCATTTTTCAGCGCAGTGAGTAGGTGGTTGTAGTATGTTGAACTGATTATACGTGGGTTCTTTTCTGCAAGCGCCATGGAACGAGGGACCGCATTAAGCCGGCCTACTAGATGAGATCACTTACTCGCACTCATGCACTGATAATCCGAAATGGTGTTTCTTATGAACGTCAACAGTTCATAAAGATAGACCGAGTAGTGCGTCAGTATACGCTGCTTAACAAACAAATCCCTGCACGAGTGTCTAGCTTTCACCCCGACAAGTGTACGTAACGCGCGCTTTTGCAAAACGAACACCCTGCTGGCATCCGTTGAGTTACCCCAGATAAGAGTGCCGTACGACGTCAGGGAATGAAAGTGGGCATAATAAACTTGCACATGGCACACGATGGGACCAAAATTAAACACTTTTAGTAAAAGTCATATAACTATACAATACTGTCAATAACTGTTGCAAATTTTGTACGTGCAATTGTACCTACGTGATACTTCATAACCAGAAAAAAAATGCGTGAATACATTCTATAAGATAATATTACCTAATAGGAATCTATTGACCGTGGTATTCGTTAAATTCGGCTCTGCATTTTATAGCTCAGTTATATAAATGTAATATATAACTTATTTACCAAAAGCACTTCTTATTTACCTCACGACTCACCGGACTAAGGATATTAATTGCAGTGTTTGTGCGCGCCAACATGACCGTGTAATCGTATAAAGCATCAATGTTACGGCGCATTGAATCACACAATACATGCATTTTGCATTAAAAGTGATATCACTAAATTAAGCTTTAATATAACTTTAGGCAAGCATGGCAGTTAGTTTGATTGGTTCAACTAATATTTCTTTTTTACTTTCTGGAAAACTCAATAAAATATCATTGTTTTCTGATCTTACACAATGTTCACGTAAAAAAATATTATCCTAACCATTCAATTTGGTCTGCTGAAAGGACATTTTTTTCAAGCTAAAGATTTCTGTTGGGTGGGTTTCATCCCTTGGTATGTTGCTTTTAGTTTATAGTGAACAGGCCTTATGACAAATTACAATCGCTTATTCCCAGTCTGTTAATTATTTATTAGGGATTGTATTGCACGAGGTAATACTACACCGTATTTCTCAAAAATAGAATGAAATCGACAATGTAGAACTTATGCAATTTTTGGAATTGTGACATTAAATTATTATAACTCGGTGGTAAAAAGATATATTCCCTCCCTACTATTTCTTGGTACGCTATATTATGATAATCGGAGACCTAAAGTTATAATATACTGTTAAAAAACAAGTTATTCGCATTTTCTATGAAATTATTTTATTACGCTGTATAAGATTGCTAAAGACTATATAGCTGCATATGCGCAGTAAATTAAATAGTATTCTAAATAGCCATAACAGCACCGTGCATCAAGGATCGTCGTGTCGCAAGTCGCGACGCAAGCGCTGGGCGAGTTTGCGGCGCGGGCGCAGACTCGCTGAACTTTGCCTGACCCCTGCCGACTCTCCAGCGCAACCGGCCCGTTCCAAATAGATTAGCGAATCCGATCCATTAACAGACGTTAACGTGTTAATTAACAAGTGATCTAAATGAAGTACGGTTGGAAAATTCAAATAAGCAAGCTATTCAATCGTAACCAAAGTAAAATTAGTAAAAATATAAAGGTAAAAAGTAATTCATTAGGCTACCTATACTTATTGAGGCACACAACTAAATCAAAAGAAAACACAAAAGAAAAATATACAACGATACATACAAGAAAGCGTTAATTAAGTCTCTGATAGCTCTAATAGACCCCAATAAGAGACCAACCAGGTACATGTAACTATAAAGCTGCAGCGGCATTTTTATTTTGACTGGAAATCGTATTCAATCAAATATTAGACAAACTCGTCACATACATTGTCCGACTTCACCTTCAGTACAACCCCCTGGTATACCCAGTATTTTAGTATATTGCCAGTGAAGTGTTTCCTATCTTATCCTAATCCTAAATAATTTGAATGCACTTATCAATGTTTTGTAAGCTGTTTTTGTCAGGGTTTAAATCATTAAGATAATGTCGTATTGTACATATTCAAATGACTGGTATTTGAGCTACTGTACATATATTACCTAATTGTCTGCACAGTCTACATTATATTATTCACACACATCAAAAAGAACATAAGTTCTGCACATTTTAGATGACCTAAGCTGTCCAAATGTGTGCCATAAAGATATCCAAATTAGGTTGCCAGGTGATTCGTCATATCTTGATCTTTTCATCAACGTCGCAATTGAAAGAATTGCATCATGTTATCTTGAAAAGACATCTTCATCGAGTTTTGACTCCTAAAGACCTCATCGGAACTGCAGCGTCATTAACAATATAACCAGTGGTATTTCTTGTTGCATAAACTGACATCAGAGTTTTTGTAACCGTTGTTCTTATCAGGTATCGGGATCCGAAGATAAAGGTCCTGGTTCAGTCAATTAGTAATTTGCAGCATAAGTGTTGCAACATGTTGTGTTATTGTTCCGTGGCTGTTTGAGGTGGGTGAGAGTAACCCGCTACTATAGCTAAGACTTGCCAATTGTCAAAATGTATATAAAATGAGTTTGGTGTTATTTGGATTGTGCGAGTAATCCATTCTATAAATTTCCTAAACGATAGTATCGTGTTACTCTTAGCTACGACCGCCCGTCACGCACGCAGTGTGTGTTCGGATTTTTGGGAAAACAGTCCGGGTTCGTGATTGCCAACTCGCATTTGGAAAGCGTGGTAATTATGCCAATGAATTTTAGTGTTGACATGATTCCCATGATGAGGCCCTTTGCCCAGAAGTAGTGGTGCTTTACTTTTATTAAATAGGCCCTTTTCTTAGTAGCGCTGGTAACTTCACTTTAATGTGTTGCAAGAGGTATACATGAGGGCAGGTTTTGAGTGCGCGTGACCGACGCTGCTCCATCCTTTGCCACCGCGCGATTCGACGCGGGGATTAAATTAAAAGTCAGCCATATATCACGAGAGCGGCCACTGGAAGTTTGCGAAATCTTTTGGATATAGTACTTACAACCTTGCAAGCCAGTTGATAACGGTGCTCAGATGTTTATCAGGGGTTTTTTACAGCAAGTATGATACTAGTTACCCCTAGATAAAAATAAGGAAACATTTGTACAGTACATGTTATCCAAAAGTAGTGAGACTGATTTACTGTCAACGTAAATACTAGAGTGTGTATATTTAAAAGACTAAAACCATCGTGTCGAGGATTTTACATTTTCATGAAGATTATTTATTTCCTGACTTGATTAAAAAGAAACCATTCACGAAAGGGAATTGTTGCACATTTCAAATTGGCTCATTGTAGTGCCTACTCCGCTTAGAAGAAACGAAGCAAGTCTTGAGCAAAAGCTAGTTTCACTAATTAAAACGAATTATTAAACATCTGCTTTGATTTATTTATTATCCGTAATATATGCATGAATGACATCATGTTCTATTGTTTTTGTAAGTGTTTTGCAGGTGTAGGACATCAATTATGCGGACTTACGTCAGAAAGCTTGCACAATGCATAGTGGAACAAATTTGTCGTATGCAGATATGCCAAGGAGCTTGTTAAAGGTTGTAAAGATTATTGATGAAATTGATCCTTGAAGATAGCGTCGTAAAAAGATAATTATCGTTTATAACGATGAATTATGAAAGAACCAGTAATTTCATATGCTAAAATCTAGTCTGTTCAATAATCATTTCGCAAACCTAATAATGTAATTGTTAAATTTTTTATTTGTTGAGGTTGTATTTAGTAGTAAAATTGACAAATTTAACCATAATTAGCGACATATTATATAAATATTATACGGCTTCAGTGTATCTCATGATTAATGGCTACGATATTAATGATTGCAAATAAATGACACAAATTGAAAAAGGAATGAGCATGGCCACACTGTACTTTAGGTACTTGGGTTTGATGATCAATTTTAGCTTTTGGAACTTTTAGGGATATCCCGAACTTATCTTCACCATTCTCAGCTTTAAGGTTCCTGAACTTTCCAGATCAGATCTCCAGATCGGCCGTTGCATTAGGTTGTCGGTCCGCTCTGGGCAGCAGCGCTACTCTGGGCAGCGGTTTACAATAAAGAACTTTTCTTTAAGTCCATCTATTATCTGCCATAAGTGCCTTGCTCACTGCTAATAACTCACCTCTCGCTATGCCTTGAGTTCTTCCACAGGCATCCTCATTCCTGATTCAATAACGGAGCGAAATATAAGACATGGGAAGCTATGCCATTCCATTCGCTCCATAAGTAGCATTATCTTTTTATTTTATTCATAGAATCTCATGATTATTAACCCGCCCCGTGTTTCTATTGTTCAGGTTTTTGCATTGTGAGTCATTGTTTGCCATTTTTTTCTTAGGGTTTTCTTATGAACACCCGTGTGTTCAGCTGACACTCAAGTAGGTAATAGTAGTTATCTATTACAAAGAATAGAATGCATAGCGACACACTTGGCCTGATGGCTAGATTATGTTAACAAACTTGCAAGCAGTGTCATTTAATCTTTAGTGCATGTTAGAGATAGCAACCTATCTCAGGGCAGGGTGTCGCGGATCATTGTCACCGCTATCGGATGATGCGGGTGTACTTTTCGAATTTTCCATCCGTTTTGACGCAATGAGAGTAAAGATAAGCCTTTCTTTGTCTATGACAACTACGCGCTGCCGGGTCATTTTAATAGATAGCAGTAAGTAAATTGCATAAATGAGTAACTATAGTAACAGGATGTTAAATGAGTATTGATCTTTTGAATATCTATGAATAAGTGAATAGCTATTGCCTAATATTATGTCATCTAGAGGTAGCAAAGCGATTATGAAGACAAAAATATTGCAATAAAAACCATAAGTTTAATAATAGTGTTACGAGCCAAAATGTTTAATAACTAAACTCGTTAAACGTCAGTTAGGTATAATTGTCTATTGAACTGTTCGTGGCAGTCGCCATTTTAATCTATGATCTATAGGAGTATGATAAAATGAAAAGCAGACTGCTATTAATCAATCATTGAAATTGCCACGATTTCATTTCAATATCTTACATAAGCACATCATTGATTTAAGCGCACCAATCAAGATTATTAAGATACATTATTGCATGCATAGGTATAGCTCCCAATGAGCTATTGTCTTCCGGATCAATGTTGGTATATCTTGGAAGACATCTTCTGCATGTGAAAGTGAGGAACAATGGCAGCAGGTAAGCATAAAGTTGTTATCGTATAAAATATTGCCCGCACGAGCACGACGAACAAACAGATCTGATCTGCGTGATAAATGATTGCAATAAGTACTTGTCTCGTCTAATTCAATTGTTTGCCGAATCAAGCATACTTCGACGACGCGGAAGGCGAACACAGTGCGTCTACCACGAGTTGCCAATTTAAATTTACGTTATCGTTCGCATAAAAAAAATGAATTGGGATTTTACATTGTCATGTCGACAATGTCAAATCCCAATACATTTTTTGACGTGAACGATAATGTAAATTTAAAGTTGCAACTCGTGGTAGACGTACTAAACGTCACAAATACTGTTCAGCAGCGGTAAATGAAGTGTTTTTAAATTTTGCATCGACAAAATAAATTAAAAAAGTTTATATAAACGTCATCTGATTTGCAAAAGTGAATTAAGTGACAGTTTGTTAAAAAACAAAGCCATCGCTCATTTATCTACTACCTACATCGATAAACCGATATCAGAAAGTCTCCTGCCTGGCCACGACTTACCATGGGTTACCTGGGACATTAAAAACAGACTGCGAACCCAGGTTGGGCGCTGCAAAGATAACCTGTGCAGATGAGGTTACACTGATAGCGCGAACAACGTGTGCAAATGTGGTGCCTCCTTCTTAAATGCCCCTCATGCCCTTACAGCTGCACACGCGACGACCTGCTGAGTGCCAATGAAAAAGCTGTAAAGGTGGCGGAATACTGGTCGGATGAAATATAGTGCTACTGTCGACACGACAAGAAGAAGAAGATCATCATCATCATCCGTGCGGTCTATCCCGGTTGTGAACCCACACTGGTGTGTGGGGTCCCAGGGTCCGCCATTCTTGTTTTCTTGGCCCACTTCGCGCGGTCTTGTGCAACAAGAAGAAAAAGATCGATAAACAAGAATTATATTTGTGTCTACCAATCACTATACGGTTATATAAAACTTCAGCCAATTTGATTTGATTTACACAAATAACGAAAGTTACAAAACTGGTTATATTATCTCATTGAAGTAAAAATAAACTAAAGTATCATCAGTTCATCACTGTGTTAGTAATGACATTTATGCGAGTGACCACTGTGCTCGTTGTACTGTGTACCTGCACTACCTGCTATGTTTCTTACACTTTGAGTTCGCTAACTGTATTTAGTTGAGTTGACCAATATTTTGAAGTGTCTTTTATTTTTGCCTTTTCAGCACATTGCCTCAGCCTCACTGACGTCAATAGCGTGTCTAATTGATTATGTGCGAATAATCGGGTGCTTGCCGTAATCTGGTACAAAAACGGACCCCTATTCTGTTCTTAATTGCCTTCTTTTTATAAATATTTGTAAAGTGTTTTTAGACGCTTGGCAAGCTCACATAAATTAATGCTCTTATTTGTTCTCATCACGATTGTTCAGTTATTTTGTTTGCACTGCACCGTCTACGTCTCGTTGCGGTTAGAAGATTTCGTACAAAATATATTTCGTCAGCATTTGCGTTCCCAGTGATTTGTTCATTATTATTTCACTAGCTTTTTCGACGTTTAATTACACCAGCTTATCTTATCTTATAGCAATAACAAATGTTTCCTCTTTATGTTACTTATTATTATAGATTACATTATTCAACCTATGTACTCTTTCTTCTTCTTTGTCTAAACAAATTAAATAACATTAATCCTAAGATTTGATCACGAAATCAACAGAGCTACAATAATTCAATATACCTGCCATACCATTTACATAATTCATCTAAGAAAACTAACAATATCTATTTTGTCTATAGATCTAGACCTTGTTGCCTGTGCAGTAGATGTTATTCTTATAAAGCATGATCTTTGCGAGCGCACAGGAGCAGGCGGTACCTACCTACTGCGCACGCGGTTCTCGACCTCATTGCTGTCGTGAAATGTCTGAAAAATGCTCTTATGATGTTGACTGTCCTTATGACTAACTTTGTGCAAATATAGGTCAATGTCGGCATTTTATTTTGACCGGTTACTATATTGACTGAAAGGTCATGAATTTAATTTTAGGCCCGTATTCTGAAACAAAATCCGTACTTGAGTATAGATCTGAGTGACGTTTTTGTATGAACTGACGTTTTCTAATCTCTACTCAAGCACAGATCTATGCTTGAGTATGATTTTAGAATACGGGCCTCAGTCTGGGAAAAGCGTGTTAGCGCATTTTTCGGATCATAGCCCCATATCAAGCCCCATAGTAACCCATCCATTAAGGCGATCAGTTTATTTCAATGATGGAAACATGCGCCGAGCGGTGTGACGGTCTACGTCTTATTACGTGAAAAGACTCAAAATGCACCTAAAATAAAAATGACTGAAAGTACATATATTGTAGACTATGCGGAAAGTTACAAAGTGATAACTAGCCTATCTACTAAGTACTACTTCAAAGTACCTAAACATGTTCTGATTAAATTGAAGACTATTAAATTAAAGGAGATAACTGTCATACTTCAGTCAGCCAATGTGGTGTTTTGTCTCTCACTTGCAAATGTTGACCACACTTGATACCTACTTACATTCGTTAAAACAATGTTGTAACGTGAGACTAATTGAGTTTTAAAAAATTAGGCGGTTAATATATTATTGTATGTACGGCACTTCAAGGATTCATATCACCTTATAAATATAGTCAGTGAATTGGTTTCACGCGGCAATCAAATGCTGTGCTTATCTCTGATAAGCCTGTACCTACATTCCAATTATTTAATGAGGTTGTAGATAATACTGATAACGGCTTCGGGATTGTTCGCTAGACTGATTGTCTTTAGATGACGGGGGTCGTTGACATTAGTACCAGGATATTTAGCTTTATACCTATGAAAATATAAAAGTAAAATAAATAAGAACACCTAAAGACAGATCGAAGACCACCTTCCTCAAAAGGTCGTCATCACTATTTCAGTACTACTACATGTTGACGATAACATTGTTTAAGAAAACAGTATATCACCCAAAGCAATGTTATAAGCCTCCGTGTGTTTTACGCGTATGTGTTTATGGGCATCAATTAAAAAAGGTTTTTAATATCACAAGGACAATAACAAATCTAAACTGCTGATCTGAACTCACTTCGACAAGGACAAGGGTCTATTTTCATAACATGATATCCTCCAAATTGTGAAACATTCCAAATTTTGCTAATTATAGTAATTTAAACAGCTAAACTGTTTTTAGATGACTTTATAATCGCAACATTGCTGAAATGCCTCAATAATTTAAATTCTTTGTTGTGAGATTTTAATTTTGTTAGATGCAGCAGATGGGTTCAGGTTAAACTTTTAATTGCAGCTGCAACTCGAGCTGCAATTGAAAGTTTAACCTGAACCCACGACCTGTGTTTTGTTTTGCGTCTTGCTGTCGCAATAACTAGGCTTGGTGTGATAAGTGCCTTTACACATGACGATACCAGTAATAAACATCATTCAAAGACGAGTTCAAAATAGGAATTAATAATATCTAGGACGGCTTACACAGTGGTCACATGAATGTTCACTTGGAAGTATTATATACTTGTACCAGCATCGGTAACAGTAGGTAGAGAGGTAGGGCACAGCGGATTCCTCCACTCGTAATTAAATTGCCCATCTGGACGCAAATACCTCCTACAAAACCCCCATGCAAAAACCCCAGCTAAATAACACTGTTTCAGCCATGTTTCGTTCTCGCTAGTGAGTAAGAAAGGTAGAGCTCATTGAGGACCCATTGTTTAGTGAGCTGAAGTACCCTGTTTTTTCCTGCTGACTAGACAAAATATCCCTCTAGCTTTACCGGGTCGGCACTGCGCGGGTAATACCTCAATGGTTGCACTTTTTTCTAGGCTGTGTTAAAATCATTAGGCTGTCCGTAAGCTTGTTTTTGTTTGTGACAGAAGTTGTATGAAAAAAATTGAGACGGTAAAGCCCAAATCTAAAACATCTAATATTAAAAAAAAATGCTTAACAATGTGAGGTGTGTTCAAACTATATATGAAATCACACCACTGAACGCAAACCACGAGAGTCATGAATCGTCACGTGTAAAGAGCCAACAACATGCACTGGCGTTGCACAAGGATACCTTGCGCAGTCATAAAGGACTGTCATTCAAAGATCGTAATATATTTTGGTATGTTAACGATAAACTTATAATATGGTTGTTCGAGGCGAGGCAAGTAAGGCGCGTCAAAGTAACCTAACTTCTGTCATAGTAATAAATCAATCAAACTAAACCACTAATTTTACCTCTTTATGACTCTTCCTAATCATAGTATGTATTGTTATTGTTGTGTTAGATAATCTGTGAATAAATATGCACCAGGGTACTTCCCAATTACCATCATTGAGTTATTTAATGCATTTTTATCTTTACAGGTGGAAGAAACTAAAAAGTGCCAGAAACAATATTAATTTCGTATAACTCGTGAAAAAGCGATCTAAGATTAATGTAGCTATAACTTGTTTGGATTATTATACTGTACTACTTGGTGCAGATTATGTCAGTATGATTCACGCACGGTGCTCCCCAGGTAGATCTTGTTTTGTTTTACTCACATTCGTAGGCGTTTACCGTTGAGGTGGTTTGCACCAAAATCAATGATTGACGTTAATCACTTAGCGGCCGTGGCGTCTCGGCGGTCTGCCCGTGACCGGCGCTTGCGCAAGCGTGGCCGACAGAAAGGCCCCGAAATTCCCACGGACTTTGTCTTGGATAGCTCGTCCTTTAATACCTATCAAGGCAATATTGTGAACGTACAGTCTCTTTAAGGATTTTTAAGGTAAAGCCAAGCTCATGACCTCTGACTATCTACCCTATTCGTTTCTGTGAAGTCGCACGGTGTAAGTGAAATGAGGAAACTAGTTATCACAGACAAAAGGACATTACCACAAGCTGCCAAAATATTAAAATGGGTATTAAGATATTGGTGTTAAAGTGATAAGGAAGGTACTAGATATATGAAAAATTTACATTACTTATGTGCTGTTGTCTGTGCACCTCTGGATGGTTTCCGAGGCTTAGGCAACAGTCAGTTTTTATGTGAGTTCGTACAGTCGAATAAAACTGCAGCAGCGGCTAAGCAATTAACAAACGTAACTCAAATGCAAGTAAGGACCCACTTTACGAAAGCTGCCCAGTAATATTACTGTCAGTAGGAATTATAGGAACAGCTATCCCTGTAAGGTGTGCAACATTTTAAACAAAGTTTCAGATTGCGGTCTCTTGACCTATTGCCTACCAATACAAGTTTTTTGAAGACGCTTGTGAAATTTGTGAAATTGAAAGTAGAAAAGATGTACTTACACCGATAGATGGTAAATACAATTTCAAACATTGACCTTTGCAGCATATAATATGATATAAGACTTGTTTTGTGATCGGTTGTATTCAATACTCCATCGTCTACCAACCATCTACGAGGTTTATAGATAATTTATGTTTGTTTTACTAAATATTAATGGCACCGCTACTCCTCCACAAAGAAAAAAACAGTTTTTCTTATGTATGCAAGAGAGGCTATACAATTAAAACTGTCAAACAATTTCAATTCAGAAAAAGACCGGATTTAGCTTGACTCTCTGAATCAATATCTGAATTCAAAACATATACAGGGTGTCCCAAAAAGAAGTGTCAAGCGGAAGCCCACAGATAGAGCACCCCTTAGGGTACCCGAATCACCCCCATGTATGCTCCGCGATTGTTCATAGTTTTCGAGTTATTTTTTTTTTCTGAATTTCTCAGAATTTCGGACCTTAAAGTTTAATTTTTTTATTTTTTAAAAAGTAGAAGACTTTTCAAATTTTTTCTTTGCCCAACTGAATCATCATTAATTGCACTTTGATGCATAAAATAATCAGCTTCATAACTTTGACCATTATTAAAATGTTGGTATAAAACCAAAAATGTACGGTTAATGAATAAAGACTTAAATTTTCAACTTTCAATTGAAAATCTAAGCGGGTGACTGTATGGTTTCTAAGTAAAGCTTAAAAATGCTCCAGAATCTCAGCTTTCATAATCATTACAAAACAGAAGTACTTAATGGGCTACTTTGGCTAAAATCAACCTTCAAAGACAGCGAGGTGGAAAATTCTTGAAATTAGCCATCAGATAAATAGATGTTTTTTAGCCATGTTATCATTCCTGAAGTTCATTATTTTGTTAAATAACCAAAAATTACTGCAGGAACGTTGATTAAAACCAAGAAGGCTAGAGACTAAGGAGAGATAACTCCCTGGAAAGGGTTGGACTAAATCCGTATCCCACAGTGACGCATGCGCATTACGCTTCTTTGCCGCGATCCTCGCGAAGTGTCAAAATTGGTCAACACAACCTCGAAAAACAACAACTGTCGCACGTGACACCGTTCAAAACAAAACCATGTGACCATGAAATGACAAATAGCTGCCGCTGCACATGCGCAATACAGCGTTTTGCCCGGCACAGAGTATACGACTTTCGGCCCTCGAAAGCTTACCCCCACTTCGGGAGTTATCTCTCCTTAGTTTCTAGCCTTCTTGATTAAAACCTTTTCTCGCAGATAATCACTGTCACTTTGAAGCAAGGTGTCAGAACCCCTATCAGATTCCGTCTTGATAAATTTTGACTGCGGCGCCTGGTAAGGGGTTATGGACTTTGAGTGCGATTACGATTTAGTTTTGTGTGGATACTGACTAATTTGGCTTTCTCAACGAACTTTCGAGCCCATTCGTTTGGTGAGATGCCTTTCACATCACGTGATTATGCTCTTATGCATTACTTTTATGGCTTTGCAAGAGGAAACGCATCTGCAGCAGCCAGATTGTACAGGGAGCAAGTACAAAATGGAGGTGGACCTCAACCCGAAACTTGGCCTGATCATCGCATGATTTTAAGAGTGCATAACTCTTACATGGGAGGACATCCACCAGGTAGAAGACCAGGCCGTGTATCTCGAATGCATGATAGTGTCGAATCAGTGCTCGAAGAAGTGGCAAGAGATTCATCAGTAAGTGTGAGAACAACAAAACGTCGAACCGGAATTCCAAAATCACTGGCACATCGCATACTCCAACAAGAGGGTTTTCACCCATATCATATTCAAAAAGTTCAGCAGCTTAAGCGCGCAGACTATCCGAGAAGAGTAGCGTTTTGTCAGGAAATGTTGCGGCGTCAAGCTGAAAACGATTTTTTTTATTTTTATTTTATGGACCAATGAGTCACATTTTAAGAGATGTGGAATTTTCAACATACACAACTATCATTCTTGGAACATTGAAAATCCACACTTGACCCGGGAATCTAATTTCCAAGAACAATTCAGTGTCAATCTATGGTCAGGCATCTTAAACGGACAGCTGATTGGTCCGTTCGAACTACCTGATCGACTAAACGGCGAGGCCTATTTGCATTTTCTACAACATAATCTCACCGACTTGTTAGGAGATGTTGACGTGTTAACGCTTTATAGGAATATGATTTTTCAAAACGATGGCGCCCCATGCCATTTTGCGAGAATCGTTAGACAATATTTGTCTGAAAGATTTCCAGACAGGTGGATCGGCCGTGGAGGGCCCATTGCGTGGCCGCCACGGTCCCCCGACTTGAACCCAATTGATTTCTTCGTCTGGGGATATTACAAGGAATTAGTTTACGCCAAGGACATCAGCAGCGTAGCCGAATTACGAATAAAATTGAGGCAAGCAGAAGAGACGATAAAAAACAACAGAATTGCCTCTATAAAACTAAAAGACAACTTTTTTAGACGATGTAGAATTTGTATCGAGAACGAATGTAGACATTTTGAACATTTCTTGTAAATAAATAATAAATAATTAATAACTATTTCTTTTTGTTCTATTAATTAAACTTTCAAATGTTTATTCTTTCTATTATTTCCTTAGCCTTCCTGCAGTAATTTTTGGTTAGATAACAAATTCATGAACTTCAGGAATGATAAAATGGCCAAAAAACAGTTATTAATCTGATGCCTAATTTCAAGAATTTTCCACCTCGCTGTCTTTGAAGGCTGATTTTAGCCAAAGTAGCCCATTGAATACTTCTGTTTTGTAATGATTATGAAAGCTGAGATTCTGGAGCATTTTTGAGCTTTACTTAGAAACCATATAGTCACCCGCTTAGATTTTTAATTTAAAGTTGAAAATTTAAGTCTTTATTCATCAACCGTACATTTTTGGTTTTATACCAACATTTTCATCATTTTGGTCAAAGTTATGAAACTGATTATTTTATGCATCAAAGTACAAAAGGATGATTCAGTTGGGCAAAGAAAAAATTTGAAAAGTCTTCTACTTTTTAAAAAATAAAAAAATTAAACTTTTAGGTCCGAAATTCTCAGAAATTCAGAAAAAAAATCATAACTCGAAAACTATGAACAATCGCGGAACATACATGGGGGTGATTCGGGTACCCCAAGGGGTGCTCTTTCTGTGGGCTTCCGCTTGACACTCCTTTTTGGGACACCCTGTATACATTATTCATATGCCTCTGGATTATTGTTTTTGTGTAAAAAGTGTCTTGTCAAGGAAATACCTTTGTATTTTGTCTAAGTGTTCATATCCATATTAAGTACGATTGGCACACAAATAAATACAGCTCTGTTATTAAGTTTAGGGGTCTGATAATCTTAGTGTAAGATGTCTCGTATACTGGTTTATTTTAATTTACCTTTAATATTAAATATTTTAATACTTACTAGTTTTCTTTGCTTTTCAGGTAAACATCTGCTGAGGTCATTTTGCGTGAGTTGAACATAAGTTCGCATCTTAACGCGCACGATATGCAAGATGACCGGGGCACGGGCACGGCCCTGTGCGTGCCAATGTAGGGTTGGTTGCTTATTTCTAAGATTTTGTTAAAGATTTACTATTTACGAGTAAATCATCTGAATTCTAGGACGATACTCAAGTATAAGTACTGACAGCCTGGACATTTTCATTCAATTAATATAGTTAAGGGCTCTAAGAGTGTGCTTCCATCGGAGATGTGCGTTGATTATTTTAGCTCTACAAGGAAGTCGTGTGCGGTATTTGCGGGCTTGGTGCTGTGCGAAGGTCAATTCGCACACATGGTAAATTTTTTCGTTGTACCACAACCTGCCCCGGAATAGGTAAGGCGCTACTAAAAGTGATTTTTTGTCGTGCCTGCCTTAGCTTTTTCGCACATCCCTTGTAAAGACACATAACATGACCTATTATTTAATAGTAGTTTGAAAATTAATATACCTTAATCACAACGTAGGTGGCTTAGCTGGCAGCTGCGCACAACCGGGTCACATCTCCGGCCGCCGTGTCGTCGTCCTTAACATGACATCATCAAAGGGCCCGGTTATCTAACCTCTGTTAAATAACACCCAGCCTTGACGTATGACCGAAACTAACTTTAATTCAATTAAACCTTTTGACCGTCCACACAAATTGGCATCTTTGTTGATAATTTTAATGGATGGAAATCAGTTACACGTCTGGCCAATTAAATTGCAACATGACAGGTGGCTATCAAATAAGTATTTGCTACACGCTTGTCTTCTACAATGCACCTTAATTATTAACGCTGGGTTAAATCAATGTATGTACACTTATTTCCAGTACCTCAATAAATAAGCAGGTGGTATAAATCTTATTATCTTCAGGATATTTGTTAACATATTTTTATATTATCTCGAAGGTATTGAGTGAAAATACCTAGAAGTTTGTATATTATTAGGTAATACCCATATATATTATTAGGTAATATCTTCAGGATATTTTTTAACAGATTTTTATATTAATTATCATAAGAGTATTTTGAAGGTATTTCCAGTACCTAATTAAATAAGCAGGTGGTATAAATCTTATTATCTTCAGGATATTTGTTAACATATTTTTATATTATCTCGAAGGTATTGAGTGAAAATACCTAGAAGTTTGTAATTGTTAGTGTTAATACGTACAATAATACTCGTATCTCATAAGATACAATTCACTATCGAGCGATTACACTTTGACACTTTTAAACAAGATCACGCCTTATCCTTGCGAATCAAATCAAATAAATGGAAAACTAACGATCAAATCAAAGGCAGGATCTGCTTCATCAGAGAATATTTCATAAGTACCAACTTGGTATACTCATATTTTTCAGGTGTGTTTGTTACAAAATGTTTTCCTTAAATATTAAAGTTGCTGAGAAAAATATACGAGAAAAAAAACAGGTCTGTTAGGGTCTCGTTAGCATTGATAAGGAGCCTCCTGAAATTGACGTCGAAATCTCGAATGTTCCAGTGTGTATGATAAAAAAATAGAATTAATTAACTGCTGACTGCTCACTTCACGGACACGGGTAAGGGGCTAAGGGCTATCCTGGCTGCCCTAAGGCTTTATCCGCGACTGCTGGGCGTATCAGTTACGTAATATTAGACAAAAAGAAGAACGCATGCAATGCTGAAGTACCATTTAGCATGTTCCTAATGAGCCAGAATGAACACACATTTCCTCAATTTATGCTCGAGCAAAAACCAAGTTAGCAGCGCTGCTCTTCATCACCTAGTTACCTTTACTAGTGTTATATAAGACTTAACTAGGTTTCTTGAGTTTATACATTTAGTGCCATGCACGCCATATTTTATTTCGAAAACGTTAAATGTCAATAATGGTAATACGAGGATAAATAGTACTAATTGTGCAATACTTTTAGTTTTGTTCCGTGACAATACTTCCGCTTGGCTATTGCATGCACAATGAGTACACGAAGAATGGCTTGTTGTCTGCATGGCAACATCCTGGTAACCACTTTATGCCCAGAAATAGTATTAATGATGAATTAATTAATTAATCATCACCGCACGACACGCCATAAGTTGAAATTCCATGCTCATCACCTGGATGGCTGGCGCTCAACAACCGTGCGTTTTTCGCGCCAATTTCTTCCACGTACAGCCAAGATATGGAATGATCTTCCTGCGGCGGTGTTCCCAAAGGGATATGACATCGGGGCCTTCAAGAAGAGAGCGTATTCCCATCTAAAAGGCAAGCAACGCATCGGTGACACCTCTGGTGTTGCAGTTGTCCATGGGCGGAGGTGATCACTCTCCATCAGGTGACCTTCTAGCTCGTTTGCTCCCTATTACATAAAAAATAATAATAATAATTAACAATAAAAAGAACTTTCGACTATTGTCAGCTCATTACTGGTTAATTGTAGATTTTAAATGAATACCGTTTTACATTAATTTGTTTTGCCCTCTCATTTTACACACTATTAATTTAAAAACTTAGTACTACTTAAGTCATGACATTCTTAAGTGTGAGCACATGCAATATTGTGTTTTTAGACAACCTATTTGCGAATAGGTTATACACGTGTCCGTAATCGCACGATCGCGATAAATGATAAAATAAATAAAAATCGTTAATTTCCTTTCCATATTCATAGATATTTCAACTCTTTACACCTCATTCAGAAGGCTATGATGACTAAAGCTAGACGCATCCGATAGGCATACGGCGCGCGCGCACTACTTCACGTAGTTTGGAAACCGAATGCAACAATGTGTTTCTATGTAAAGCACATCAGTTCACTCTACCTCAACACTTGCACCCGTCGTGACTTGGGTAGGGTCGGGATTGGAAATACAACATTGAAAATGCTCAAACTCCAAAAAACAGTAGTATACAGGGTGAAACTTTTTATTCTAATGAAACATTCCTTTATTTTTAAAAAGAAACAGAACTTCATTCACAGATATTCGAAATATCGCTTGCCACACCCGGGAATCGAGCCGGGTAAAATTCAAAAAAATAAAATCTCGTAATTTTACGGCATCGATCGAGATAGGGTCAATCATAAGGATCAAATCTCCCTAAAAAATGTGGTAAATTAAACACAAGGAAAACCATGAAATCTAAACTTATAAATTCAATGGGATTTCCTTGTGTTTAATTTACCACGTTTGTTAGAGAGATTTGATCCTTATGATTGACCCTATCGATCGATGCCGTAAAAGTACAGGGTGTTATATTTTTGGATGTTCCCCGGTTCGATTCCCGGGTGTGGCAAGCGAATTTTCGAAAAACTGTGAATGCCGTTCTATTTGTTTTTAAAAATAAAGGAATGTTTTCTTTGAGTAAAATTGTCTATTTCCAGTATTTATGACGACACGATTGGCGTAGTGCGCTGTAGCACGGTATCTCGCCTCGATTTCCCTAGTGTCCCGGGTTCGATTCCCGGTCGGGTCAATTCAGGAAACGATCTTTTCTGAATTGACTAAGGTCTGGGTGTGCTGGGAGACGCCCCTGGCTTATTTCCTTGTGTGGTACCTCGTAACACAGGGATATTAATCCCTACTTCGAGACCAACAAGAGGTGTGTTGTCTGGCGCATATTTATATTATTTATTTATTTATTTATTCAAATCTACAAAAATAATAGTAAATTTAGTAAGGGTTTTGTACGGAACTGTTGGAAGGGAAGGCCTAGAACTACGTACTTAGAAAAGGTCAGGTCAAGAGTAGGTACCCCTTGCCTTACTTTAATGATTGGAACAAGCGCGAGTGTGTGCCAGGATCGTGGCAAGTGGAAAGATGTGGTCATGCCTAGTGCCTATCCCGTAGGAAAAATACGTCTGGTATGGTATAATGGTACTTATGTACGTAAATAATGATAACCGAAGTGTAACAATGAGTTTCTATGCAGGAGCTGTGACTGTGTCTAAACCCTCTGAATAAACCTCGCTGAGCTACAGCTAAACCAGCTTACAGACAGTTAAGTCTTGTGTTTTCTTCTGAGCACTATTTAAACATTAGAGGATTCTACCAATCAAAGGAGGATTTTTCAGCTATTTATATCTTGACATATCGAACCACTATTACTATAGTCTGTTTTTTTAACAAACGAGTACCAAAAATGTGGACTGCGTTGCTATTGGTCCACGTAATTAACATAAAGTCCGTTCCACACTAACGCTGTAGTTCCATGTACATTCACTGTGTCAGTCATCGACTACCTTAAGGGGCAGCTAAAGTGGATAGACAAAAATGGTCGTCATGTTGTGACAATCATGTGACAACCAAGACCGAAACAAAAGAGTACGAAGTCGACAATCATGTAGAAAATATGTTAGAAGAGTTTTTACCTGCAGAAATGTCATGAGAGGGAAGCGATGACGATAGTTTTTAAGATTACAGGAATTGTATAATAATTATTAGATTTATATGTACTAAAGCTTTATATATATATCCTATAACAACATTGTTTCATTGTTATTAATTTATAAAAATATCATATAACGCGAACAGAAAATTTTGTTTCAAATATTCTAAGTATGCCATTTTGAATCATAAAAATTATAATTTAATTTTCTCTACAGTACATTTCAGAAGTATTCAATATGAACAGGCCTTAACAATTTCAAAAAAAGAACAAAGGACAATGAAAATGACCCATCTCACTCGGTCACTATCGGAAATGTGCGAGAGACACACTCTGTACTCGTTTCTCGAAAAAACAGACTACATAATTATAGATCATACCCGATTATATTCGATCAATAAATATATCTGAATATCAAACCTTACGAAGAGCTACAATGCTCCAAATGATTTCCTATTGGGAACTAAAGATTTGTGCATCCCAAACCATACCACCGTACCAGTTCGGTATTGCTAACCATTGCGCCAACTGACTAGACATGCATTTTATGCTCACTCCATTTATAGGAAAACTGATGCCATATTGTCAAAGGCTTAGGAAGTCCTAGAAGAGAACAACTGGACGGTTAAAGATATCATCAATCTTGATTATAGTCAGGTCTGCATTTTATGAAAAGAAATAAAAGAGAAGAGATGGACGCATGCCCAGTGTTGCACTATCATTATCCACGTCCAGTCTCACCGCAACTGTCTGCAAGAGACTGTTAAAGCTGCCCGCATAGGATGCATAAGGGACGCAATGCGTTTCCTTACGATAGCTGAACAGCTACCTCCGCCGCAGCCAGCATCCCTGACGCACTACAGTGTACGCAGCCCCATCAGCCCCCTGAAGGCATTGTAATATTGATTACGCAGGGCCCTGTACGCTCCTTGTGTATAGTTCGTCCACAAGCTGCACGTGTAGAGTGACTGACAATAACTTCTAATACTGTGGCATTAGATAGTGACAACATACAAAAAGTTTCTGATTATGATAGAGCTGCACCTAATCGCTTAATTAATACGGATACACGCACCGATTACGTCACGTTATCTGGAAATATGTCGCACTTGTTCTGCTGACCCTGAAGAGATAACAACCAGTGGTGTGCACTTGCCCACTGTGCGCCGTCGCCAAGGTGCGATTGTAGGATGGTTGCAAGTAAAGTTTTTGGTAGCACAGAAAAGGTTTACATGTGAATATGTGAGTAGCAACAATGTTGTGGATAATTGAAAATAAATAAGGCTAATTATTTTTAACATAACTTAGACTATTATACTATTGGCGACACGATTGGCGTAGTGCGCTGTAGCACGGTTCCTCGCCTTGGCGTGCGTAGTGTTCCGTGTTCGATTCCCGGTCGGGTCAATTCAGGAAACAATTAGATCACCTGAGTCAATTTAGAAAACTTAATTTGTCCGGGTCTGGGTGTGCTTGGAGACGCCCCTGGTTCAATTCCCTATATAGAACCTCGTAATACAAGGATATTCATCCTTATTTAGACCATGACAAGTGGTGTGTTGTCTGGCGCATATTTATTTATACAATTCAGAGGGTACTTAATACTGAATCATGAATAAGATTTTATGAAAATGGGTACTGAAATAAGCAGGAGCCAGTATCTCTTTTGTGAGGGCGGTGCTTATACTGTTTCAACATTTTGTGTCATTAAAATTTGTATACGTTCTTTGTTTGCTTTCCTGGCTCTTAAGTAAAAATTTATAAATGTTATTCGATTGTTATTTATAGGTATATGCGCAATTGTTCGACACAAGCCAAGCCCAGTTTAAGTTTCGGCCTGCCAGCCGGCAAGAGTATGAGATACAGTTACTCAAACTATTCCCAGAAATCGCAATTATACTTCCCGAAACTACTGTCATAAAAGTACGCACAGATTACGTTCTGCAAAAAGCATTCCGCATTTGTTCTCCTGACCCTGAAGTGGCAATGACAGAAGAGCCAAAGTTGCCAACAACTGGCCGTAGTGTGAATGCCGTCCGGTGTGCGTCGTTGAAGGTGCGATGTCGGGATGGTTGCGAAAGGCCGCATTGTGCCGCCGCGGCGCCAAACACACGTGCGTGACTCCGCCCTTCTAGGGTATGAGATGGTGGTGCTCAAACTGTTTCCAAAACACAATAGGTTTTACTAAATAACTACAATAGGTTGTACTTCTTAGCGGCAAAATGTAAACCATGGGATAAGAAACCAATAATCATAGCAGCATTATGACATAGTCTTAGCTCGACAATTTAGGCGGTCTTATCTCTTTGCGATCCCTTCCAAACAACTTGCAGGAAGAGGAAATTACAACTACTCGTATTTTCCGGTGATAAGTGCTCCACTCTCAAAAATGTTTCCATACGTTTATTTTGCAACTTCCTTAAAAACATCAAGATCATGCAACAAGGTAAATTGTATGGAAATATCTATCAGTTATTATCGCATTTTTCAAGTTTTTTGTTACCCAAAAATAGGTACTACTAAGAACCATTCAGTCGTTAGTTTTGTCTCTAGTTTGAGAACCACTGTTAACTTGTGCCGAACGGAAGCCTTGACTTGTCTGTCTTCGTCGATGACTTACATTGTTATCGAGTATCGAGTATGATCACATTCCTATCATTCGTGCTATTCTTCTCTTGGACTAAATAAATAAAACATTGCGATTGTACGCTTGTTAGGCAACTTTTGTGTTGCACTTAAGTTGAGTGGAAACATGTCTATTGGCCAATACAAATGTATTTACGGATAATTTGGTACAATGCTGTCGTTAAAATCAATATTTATACCGCTATTAACATTTTCCCGCAAGTTCAGCACAGTGGAAACAAATGAATATGTTTTTAATTTGACATCTCTTATATTATCAAATTACTTTGCTATTATATATCAACTAAAAATCTTATATGTAATTATTTTGTGAATTTTCTAGCTAATGCGGTTTTTTGTTACTTTTACTACATTGCTATAGATAAAGAAAGTGACAAAACCATAATTAATCAACTTACTTTGTGCACATTGGAACACTATTCATTGAAATCATTTCTTCAGTAAACTTCTTGGATAAATATCTAATCATCCACTTGTTGCAAGCAGTTTTAAATAATCAAATAACTGGATTTTCGTATTCACGTAATTTTAATAATCTTGTCATTTTCTCTGACAAATTCAAAAACCTCAAATTCAAATTTAGCACCATAAATATTTTTAAAGGCGAAGGAGGTCAGTACATCCTCTACTAGGCCGAGTGATTTCAGAGCTCGACCTGAAACCCAGAGGTTCCGGGTTCAATTCCCAGATCGGGCAAAGAGTGTTTTGAGCACCAACCCGCATTTGGCAAGCGTGGTGATTGAGCCAATACCCATCAATTGTAGCGATGACTTGATTTCAATGATGGAGGCCTTTGCCCAGCAGTGGGACAGACTATAGGCTAATTACTTTACTCACTTTACTGTTTTAAAACTATTTCCTGTTGTGGAATTGGCTATCAAGATGTATTTACTGCTTGCTTTCAACCATATACTCGTAATTGATGGACATTTCGCATGCGTTTTGATGGTTGTAGTGATGGAAAGGTTTTTAACACGTAGTTTCACAACTACGTAATAAACTTCTTAAATATTCACCTACCGAGTACAGTAGGCCATAGATCTAGCAAAAACTGCAGACTTAGGCCGAGACCTAACACAGCTAAGAAGCACATACTTGTCGCATCAATTACTATCTTATCTATTGGGTATGGTTATTTTATTAATAAAATACCAGATGCCTTAGTGGATGTTTAATTGAGAAAAAAAATATGTGAAACCAATAAGAAGTAACCGATATAAGTATAGATAGGTACAGCTGTTCGAAGTGGGACATAAGTCTTAAGTTTAGGCACCCTAGATCTCGCCCCAGTGTTGTTCGCTCGTAAATGCGGTTTCATAACAATGCCAGCTCAAGTTATGTCGGTTATTTTTGCTTTGACTGTGGTGGTCTGTGCATACAATACGCGACTTTTATTCATAAAACTAGAAAAAATACAGATGCGTGATAGTGTGACGAACCTTTATGAGCTCAATTATTCACTAAACTGCCGAGATAGTGATCGTAATAGTAAAAGCGAAAATATGTGTTGTGTAACCTGGTAACAATCCGTATTGCTTCGTATAATTTAACAATACATCATGGCAGTTTCATTTTTACCGGGCTAGTATAGTGTTAATTAATATAAAACCGTCAGTTACTTCAAAAATATATTTTTATAAAAAAAATTTAATGTTTTATTTTGATTTGTACTTTACCAACGCCGTCAACGTTTGATCTTTAGCTTTAGAAAATCAATATCTCAATGAAGTATAAAACATACCTTTAGTATGGACATCGAGGGCAAGTCAGGTGATACTTAGAGGTCTAGGAGTAAGATGTCTTTGAAGAAACCAAATATAAATGAGGACATTCAAATAAAAACTGTTGTTGGTGAGTCTCGTCTAAACCACACCATATTTGAGTACTAAGGAAGTTAATGTTCTTTATTGTATACTAAAAAATAACAATAAAACACAGAGAATCAACACATAGTACAATTTGAGCGGCGTTATCGCTAAAAAGCGAACCCAAGCAACCTTCAACCAAAAGTAAGTCTTATTCACAATGAGTGAGTCTTGTTGTGTACAAGACTCACTCTATTTCGGAGTCCTTGTGTAGGTCTGAATATTTGGGTTCATGCCAGCAACCCCAATAACAGCACCAAGCGGCCTACGCCCGCTCCTCGAACATGTTGTAACGTGAATTTTCAGTCGTTGAAAAAACATACTACCCCTCGTAATTGATGTTGATTTTTTGGTATTATAATACATAATCATATTTTATGTACAAAATACATGACAGCTGTTCATAAACTATTCATAACAGCAACTTCGAATGTTACTTTCGAGTTCCACTACTCCAGTCACGGTAATGTTCGATAGATCATTCATTACCGTGCTTAGGTAGTCGTGAGCTTATGTTTTTATGTTTTTTTTTTATTGTGTTATCTGTGTTTACTAATATCATAAAAAGATTTGTTTGTTTGTATTGAATAGGCACCGAAACTACTGGACCGATTTTAAAAATTTCTTTACCAAAATAAAGCTACGTTATCAGGGAGTAACATGGGTTTTTTAAATTATTTAAGGCTATATTTCAATGGGAGAAATAGGTCCAAGCGAGCGAAGCCGCTGACGAATAGCTAGTTAATTATATGACATGGTTTCTGGTGTGTGGAGATTTATCTTTCATTGCTGTGCCGTCCACTGCACCTTTTTAACGAACAGATCTACGTAAGATATTTTTGAGTGTATCAGGTTTCATTCGATTGTTAAAAGTAGTTTTTTAATCCCAGCAACAGCGTTCGACACGCCTTGGACTCGTGCCTTGCATTTTAGATAAGTACACCCAATCCGTGTAACAAAAATAGAACAACATTAAATACGATAACAGAGTTCGTACTTAGTATAAATTCGTACAAAATATTTACTCACCAGTGATAGCCTCAAGTAGGTCTGTTTAGGAGTAAGATAAAAATTAAACTTGATACGTGTTTGCTTGTTTACCGTGTTATCAAGTGCCCGTCGTCATGCGGTGGGGTCCGAAACATGTTTTACTTTGCAATTATCTTCAAAATTTTCCTACGTCAACAATATTGTTCTCGATTGTTTTGTTATCTGTTGGACAGTGTTCGAATTTTTATGCGATAAACGTAAAGTAATAAAGGCAAACGTAATTACTTAAATTAAATGGACAGTTAAAGATTTACTTCTAAATTATATAAAAAATTATACCCACAGATTAAAAATGTTGCTGTATAAGTACTCTATCAAAATACATAAACGTATTTTAATCTATCTCAAATAACATGAGTCTTATGTCTACAAAAGTTTATTTATTCTGCGCTTTCTACACACACAAACTGGCAACAATAGTTTTCAGAAGTTTTAATTTTAGCCTTCGAGCTTATCGAAATATGTCAACACTGTCTGGCGCGACCGTAGGTATAGCCATTTTTACACTAAGCGAAGATAACAATTTCAATTGTTCGTCACACGTAGCGACATCTCTTGCCACTGGGGTGGAATCAAAGCGAAAAACATACTGTTGCATTCATTGGTTGATTCAATGAAAACCGCTTACATTCTATAGTTGAAAATAAATATCTGGTAGGTGCAGCTTACACTGATATAATCTGTCCCTAAACTTAGCAGAGCTTGTATGTACTATAACATTTTTGTGTCATAACATAACACTATCTAACATGAGGAAACACCAAAATCGAATTACAAAAGGGATAAAGTGTGCGAGGTAACATCGAACATTTTACAGCTAATCATTACTTTTATGGCTACTTAAAGGTGTGTAACATCGACAATGTAAGAGTAATCGCCCATCGATGTGCATTCCGAATCACAGATACCTACTCGTAGCTTCAATATTGCATTGCAACACTCGGCGCGGGCGCAACCTGGGATGACCGTTGACTATTACACGCACCTTACAAAGCTCAATAAAGCAATGCTTGCTTTGAATAACGAATATGACATAGATGTACACCTGAAATAGATACTAATACATTTATTTCACAAGAAGTATCGTAAGGGGTGTGCTTGGAATGATCTTCACAATTTATATCGAGCTGCCTAAAACAAAGTAGGTATATTGTTTTAATAACATATTTGCTCGTAAAGGGTCTCTTATTTCATCAATTCCAATATCGTATTGTATATCATTATGTCCATATGCGTTATTGTAATGTAAAACGTTCGAGTTTTTTTTTATTTAGGTAAATCGCACGGTTTATCAAAATGCTTCGTCTAACACGATCGGTACTTTTTTAAATCTTAGCAAAGAGTTTTTATGTCAGAAAAGAGGTCAACATTTTATGAATAAAAGTAACTTTGGGAGATAAAATATAATAAATAAACATTAAATTCTTTAATTTAAATAATTTTGACAGTAAATTACAACCATTTATCTGTAACAAAAACACAAAAATATTAATTTACTTCATTTAGTAATACTGGCTGTTTTTTATCCCTGGAATCACATTCTCAGATGGTGATAAGGAATCATTTCCTGATTAAAAATATTCTAATAAAGCCACCTTTATGGATATGCTACACTGATCGGCGTTCAAAAATCGCTGATGCGCGCGCATCGCTAATTTGTGAACGAGTAAAACAATTTATAACTGCTTTAACAAGTGATTAAAGATTTATTCGTTTAAGAAAGTCCGAGTTTTATTTATTTACTCGTTGTTATGAAACGTCGTATGACACACGTGCGCTTTGATAATTACAGCTTCTGCTTTCTTCTAGCCCAAGCCGTAGGCCTCTATCGCCTCTATATCGCCTCGGCTGTAATTTTCAACTTACCGCACATATATCATAATGTACTAATATATCTTCTGCAATTAAAATTAAGCGAGCGACTACGACTACGTTTTATTTCGAAAAGCATTAGAGGCTTCGAGGTTGGTCAATAGATCATCTGAAAAAGTCTAAGGCGCTCTTGTTTAGAAATGTGAATCAATAATACATTGAAATGAAATGAGATATACTTAATCAAGAATATGAATGCTTTCACGGTTAGTTGTTAGTGTACTGAACTCGGAACAGCAAACCAGGTTACTGCACATAAATAAATTTCAGCAATCTGTCTTTGACATTATATCTATTACATAAAAAACATACAGTCGAATTGAGAACCTCCTCCTTTTTTTTAAGTCTGTTATAAACCAAAATCTATCGAGGATATTTTACAAGTACAGGTAACCTAACGTGCTGCTGTCTGTACATTGCTATAGTCAAATAATTTTTTTAGTAGGCACTCAAATCCTTACACAGATATGCTAAGATGTCAAGGCAATAAAATAAAAGAAGCATCGTACTACGTAGGCTTTTGGCTTCTGGTGCATGCATTTCTGGTGTGTTTAAAAAGTAATAAATAGAAAATAAACAGAAAGAATATCTACTGGTAATTCATCAGTAACATTAAGTACGAGTGTAGCAAGTAGGTATGCATGCTGCATTTGGTAAAAATACGTGTCACAGTAATTACCTCCAGAAAAGAGATTTATCATAATACTTTCTTAACAAAACCTGGTACAAAGATATTGTGCCTTATATGACCAGCCAAACCAAAGAGGCCTGGGACCTTAACTGTTAGGCCGCTTCTCAATCTGCATTGCACAAATAATCTGGGCCTATAAGATCTAGGTAAGAACATGTTACATGTCCTTTTACGCGTGCCATAGTCAACTTAACATACAACCACCTACATGGCACGCACGGTTATCACTATAGGTGTAAGTAACATATGCAAATTCTTCATATGGCATTTGAACAATTAGGCTCAGCGCTTCAAGGGGGCGCCAAGGTGGCAGTAGAGGATGCCACTGAATCATCTTGCAGTGTGGGCGAGCTTGCAGTGTACTGTATTGTTGGCATTTCGGCAGGTGTAGATAGATATATATTATAACATTAATAACACTTCGCCTACATGACTGAGGTGATTCACTAAACACACTGAATATTGCAATAACCATTAGGTTCTCAGGTACTTCAAATTATCTTTAAATCGTTTAGATAGTTGAATTTAGTCATACCCATCTCATTACAAGCTCTGCTTAGTTTAGGGTCAGATGGTCATGAGTACCGTAATATAGCGTTAGTTTAAAAACCTTATCACCATTAGCTAGAGTAATTATACGGAATCACCAATATCTGAAGACTGACCACATTTTCAAGTTGGCCGGCTCTTATTTACACTCTATGTAATGACGCATCTGTAAACAAAAATTCCACAGTTATTTCTTCACCTATCTGTACTGTAGGAAGTAACTAATTATATTCACTAGTACTAATTGCCTCAGTAATCCTTTTGCACTGTAATTAAACGAAATTAGTACAATGAAATTGCTAAACGGCGACTATGAGAATTAATTTCAATTATTGGCGTTTTTATTTTGACGAATCCTACTCGCAGTTTCATATTTTCTAACCAACGTTAAGGCTACTTTACAGCGTTCGTTTAGGTGTCAATTTACCTATCAGCCGTGCGATTCTGAAAAAATCGAAAAAAAAAAGCATTCTTTTGATTTTTCTATAAGATCCCATACCATACCCTGATAGGGTGTCAGTCTCCGAAACTTTTAATACAGATTTTCAATAATGAGTGGCGTCTAGTAAATCTGAATGAAAATGTACAATTAAATATTTCATCCGGTATATTGCGGTTTTAATAAATAAGGCGTTATGATTATACATTATGATATATGAACATTAGTGTCTGTTTCTTACATGCGTTTTCTTCATAGCAACCATCATGATAGCATAGCATCACGCGCCATTGCCAATGCTGCATTGCAGTTACGAGTTCTTTGGATAGCTGTATTGAATAGCTGCTGCAGACTCCGAGATTAGCTATTGATTGCATCTAGCCACCTGTGCTTTATTGTTTCACATACACCGGTTTTGCTTTTTGCAAAAGCACTGTTCTAATGTTGCTGTAACTGGTAATGCTGAGATTCGATTATCGTACATACATGCATCGTAAAGCGTAACGCAAAGTGGTGAGGATTTAATACCTAGTTCTGTAGATTTGTGCATTATGTACTAAGCGCACTGTGTGTAAATTTACTCAGTATCTACAGTACTAAATCTATGCTTAACCTTCAATATAAATATTTGTCTATGTTAAATCAGAATCGACTAGAGTTTAAGATGACGTCATTGAAAAACAAAAAAAATCTTCGTATTCCGGCTTACTTCCGAGTAAGGAAAGTTTCGATCTACTGACATCATATTGTTTGCATAAAATGGATCATCCGCCTCATTTGGGCTTAAATGACATCAACGTGATTCCGAAAGGTTTCTTCGATTGGATACCTTGTCCATATAATTTAAGTCGGCTAAACCCCAACGCTATATAAGAGTAGAACGATTTGTGAAATTTCGCTGGCTTCGCTTTAGGATTGGATAGGCGCACATAATGTGTAGAACACCCGGACTGCATGCTTATTATTCATTTAGTTTCAACGCTTATCTAATAGCTTAAATGCAGGATTCCTTAACTAGTGATGTTTCTGTAGAAACGTCTCTAAATAATATTGAATTGTTAAATGAAATAGTTTAGTAAAAAATGTTAAATGACCCAGTTCAGAATGATTACCATACGCAGACTAAGCAGTGCTTTGTAATCCACAGGTCATGCGCATGTATTATCTGAATAGCTTAAAGGCTGAAATCACCGTATTTGTTGTCGTGCACATTCCATAACTGTGTAGGACATTAATAATGGCATAGTTAATGAGCGCATACGCATGTCTGTGTTCTACAGGTCCTGGGCCTGGGTCACGTATCGGCTTATTATGTATGTGCGCAAAAACTTGCATCTGTTCAAAAAAAACAGTGACACTCATAAACATAATACCAGAAATAAAAACAAATTGAAAACTCCCAGTCTTAGGCTACACAAGGTGGGAAACTCATTTGTGGGTCAATCTGTAAAATACTTTAACAAAATACCTCAAAGTCTTGTTGATCTACCTCTTCACAAGTTTAAGTCTGCAATTAAAGCAAAGTTAATGAAACAAGGTTATTATAATGTAGAGGATTACTTGAACGACAAAAGTTTGTGGTCATAGTAGGAATAATCTGCTCCTCTGCTCAATATTGTGTTCTTTTTTCTACTCGCATTGACTGTACTCTGAATTTATTTTTTGTAAAACAAACAAAGTTGAAAAGAGTAACTATCGAGTTTCTTGCCGGAGTCTTCTCGATAAGAAGCAACGTCCGAACCGGTGGTAGATTCACATTATGTATATTCACGATGTGTACTAATATTGTACTATTTTATTTACGTTTATTATTATTATTTCTGTATACTTTTTTTGACATGTCATAAGTGCTTTATACAAGCTTAAATGAATAAATGATTTTTTACTTTTACTTTTACTTTACTTTTATCGATCGTACGCGCATTAAATATAAGTTGAAGCTAATAGGTTCTCAAGTATGTAAAACATACATTATTCAACACTGTTTGGTACCGATTCTCACGTTCTTTTGCATATTGCATTTATTGCACTTCCAATGTGATTTTAGTATTCAGAATCATATACAGAGTATTGTGTCTTTGAGCGTTTGATTGGTTAACACGCACGTAAGGGTACGCGGGTTTGATTCCCGCAACAGCACACATGATAACTGATGAAACAGATAATTTTGTTTGGCACAAGATAAACCTTACTTTGGGTCCAGTGAACAATACAATGCGTATAATGTTTAATGTTGTCTTATAGTTTTAGTCGTAATTTATTAGTTAGAATAAGACTTATTCTTAGTTAACTTAGCGTGTTGCGTCAGTGTTTCTTTTAAGAGTAAATGAAGTTATAATTTGGAAATAGCATTATGTAATATTAGTATACAGCTTACTTTATTGTACTTATTAATTAAAATAGATAAAGAAATATCTGGGAAAATAAATAAAATATCCTAACCTAACCTAACCTAACACCAATCTGAATCATCTGTCCCTAAAGTAAGCAAAGCTTGTACTGTTGGTTTCAGAAACTGTTCTAAATAATTACAGAATGATCCCAAATTTCGTTCAAAAAATGTGTCATGTTCTGGGTGATGAGGGTCGCTACCAGGATCTTATGTCTATTGTATGGAATTCCATACAATACGAAAACAACATAATCACTTTTCATTCTTGTCTTTTTTAAGAGATCTTAAAAAGGACCCGGATGACAGAGATTATGTGGAGATTGTGTAAGTAGATACTTATGCTTAGAATAAGCCAAAAAATAAGCACTAGTAGGACCTAATTAGTGTTCAGAGTATTCCCATTGTGCCTAGGCCTCATTGCGCATAGTCGTCTGTCTTACAAACTATTTACATGCGAAAGCCTTATTGTTTTGTAGTTTCACAATATTCAAAGAAACGTAACAACTTAGGCAATTTGTTTTCCAACCACGTACCTAATTACGAGTTAGGCAAATCCTATTTCGCTTTCGACCTGAGAACTTATTGAGATCTGGGGATTTGAGATACTGATCAGTGTAGACCAGTACCTCCTAATTCGATATTTCATCAAGTATTTGTTAAGGTTAGGTTCATATGTTAAGACTGTTGTTGCTTTAGTCGCTGTTGGACTTTAAACTTAATTAAGTTATGTGACACAATACACACGTGTCAGGGTCTAGACATTTCGCAAAATGGTGACGACGGTCCACAAGTGTCGGGCTTGCAGACTTGTAGTAAGCTAACATATTGAGAATTAAACCTTAAACTAAAAGTCGTCGGCATCATACACTTAAGTGCTAACCCAGGTGAGCTACCTAAATCAAACTGATAGAGAACTTATAAATAAATTAACCCACATTTTAAAAACAATATTATTTACGACGAATGACGATAAGCAATATTTTATATTATTACTTATGTAAAGCTAATCTTTTTCTAAATGTCAAGGCATTTAATGAGGTTCAAATGTTTTTTCGACTTTTAATTGAATGGTTCATAAATATTGATATTTTTTATTTTTCGCTAAGTTAATCTACAAATGGCTAAGACAAAATAGGGAAATTGAAAAAGAGGTCCAATAGGTTAAAAAATACTATAGATAAATAGATTTAGTGATCTGAATTTAGGGATCAAATTCCAACTTTTAAAATATTCCCAGATGAGTTTGAAATGTAACAATGTTTCCTTGACACTTAAAATTGTAATATTGATGGATGTAATCTTTTTAATCTAGGTTCTAGACGTTTAAATCCTTAAATGAAACGCTCAACCACACCCTACCGACTGACAGAAACATCGAAACGAAGACAGCGCTGATAGATGCAAGCGTTTCCACGCTTCATACAACGTGTTCCCATTGCTGATCACAAAAGAGAGTTAACAAGCTGCTAAGTGTTAATGATGATCAAATACTAGTACAAGGCGTTAACCAAATGCCACTACGATTGATGGTGATCTGCTGTCAAACTTGAACTTTGAATAGCTGCATGTAGATCATGCGATACAACCTGTTAGGCTATGTTAGTCGTACAGTGATTTATAGTCCGTGGCCGTGCAAAAATAATCAGCTACCCATCTACTCCAGTAATGCGGCTAACGGCTATTATTCAAGTGTTGACAGTGTAGGTGAAGGTTAAACGGATTAACCAGGGCTCTCCGGAGATAATCTCGGATTTATGGGTACTGTGGGGCAATCAGGTGGTAAAAGGGATTTGATTAACATAAGAACCCCATATTCGGTCCACTTTATTGTTTTATTAGTAGCTTAGACTTAATAGTAGTATCTGATTTGCAAGAGAAGCATTACGAAAGTCACGGGAAAGTTTGATTTAGCGATGATGTCTTTTAGGACTGTTTGCTCAAGAATACAGCCCCATAATACTCGTACGTCCATAGTGCTGAATTTAAATCTACTCAACATTTTACGATGATGGCTTCAAGGTTGTAAAAGTATCAAAACAGAGTCCAACTTCGTGTTGTACTCATTCCAATCAATGCTATCAAGCGTCATTTAAAGTTGGATAAAAATAAATATTGTTCGATTCCTGGATTATCGTAACCGGATGTGCGGCACAGGTTGACCTCATCCATCAACAAGAATCATATACTCTCAATATTTTATTAAATCACGATTCGATTCTCAACTCGTTCGATTCATGCAAACTAGTCTGATCGTGACCTGCCACTGTTCGATCATCGTAATGAGATCGGCCGACAGCATCTTGCCATTCGCGAGGTGCAATGAAGAATTACGAAATAGATCGGACTGAACGTCAAACGAAAAAAGATGAATGTCAAACTAAAAGAAGCTTTGACGTGTATAGTACATTACGTATATTGTAATTATGAACACTATGTCGTCGACATAAGCTAAGTTTTTTTAGCTCATGTTTGTATACTACGTTATGTGATGCTTCGCTTGCAAAATTATAGTGGATTGGTATACAGTAACTTCAAGTCTCACTCTGACATAGACTCACGACTATACTCGTATCTCAAATGGGTTAGTCAGAGGAATCTGTCTGGTGATGTCATAGTGAATGAAGCACAGCATAAAATAACTGTGCATTAGAACTTAATGCAGTACCGCTAATGTTTTACTGGAGATATAGCCTCAATTTTTTTTTAAAGTGGGGGTTTCTAGACGAGATTGAACCTAGAAACACGTTATAAGCTATAAAATGTAACGTCGGCTAACTCCATGACGCTCTCATTGAATAATACTAACTATAGAAAACTGACTTACCTTAAAGCTACGCTGAAGTTAGCAGAGCTCAACTTGGTCCTAGGTATCAAGGCTATGCTATTTAGAATGCAGATGAATTCGACCCGGATGGATCGTTCAAGGACTTCAACTGCGATTTAAGTGTGCACTGTAGGAAGATACAGCACTCGTGATCGCTGCTATTTGATTTGTTCCTGTGTTAGGGCCTGACTCGGAGAATATGCGGACGCCTTCGGCATTCCCAATTTCGATACTCAAAGTTCAACCTTAGCCGAAGAATCCGTGTTACAAGGCGCACAGAAATGTCAGGCAAAGGTCGTCATGGTTGCCAGAGCTTTTGTCGTAAGCCACAGGCAGCGTCTGCGCTTCGTATGTTATGCGTCGTGACTCGAACGATTGAGATCAACTGATCGCCTCGCCGATGCATTTAATGTCTAGTTTATAGCTGAGTAGGTGGAACTGTTGCAAAGTTCGATTAGTATATTAGTATTTACATATTGAATTACATGTTATTATTGACATTTGCATGCCTACCTATGATATGATACCTTATCAGAATCAAATGGTTTTGTTACTTAAAATCTTTTCAATACGAATAAGTATTTCAATTTGTTGTTTAATAGTGCTTTTGCGTTAATCAATGATGAACCTACTAGTTATATTTATTGAGAATAATCTCTTTAATCTTGAATCAGGTGATTTGACTTCATTCAGATATTTTGGATAGATTATGATATGTTTAGATTGACCTCTTTGCGCTAACTACAGTTGATTAGACATCCTGTTCATAGAGAACATTGTATAGACTGGTATAGAGATGTCAGTCCCGGTTTACGATTAAAGCGACACCAAGCGTTTACTTGCCGAACTATGTCATGTATAAAGATAACCAACCATAACTACACTGTACTGCTCTATAGTACGTTAGGTATAGTTTACTTAAGCTCAATGTTTTTGCTTTCATTACACCGTGTTGTAAATACGTAAACCATTTAAAAAATGATGAATGAAATCGTTCAAGAGTCGATCAGGTAAAATAAAAAATATCCATTTATTTTTTAGGAAATTTATTTTTACCTTTTCATATAATATTCCCGCGACGCTTTTTGGTTGAGGTCATTTGCATCTAAATCCGGTGTACAGTCCTTTAACAAATCATTTAACACAACACTTTTGAACATTTTCGCCAGTAACCAAATTACAAGTCAGATGAAGATCCAGTAGGAAATGCAGTAGTCGAACAAAAAGCGCAGGTTATCGGAGTCCAAGAGTAGCGAGGGCGTAGTTTAATATCACTAAAAGCAACCAAAAATACGGAGTAACATTTTCGCGTCGAGGAAACAAACGGAAAATGTAGTTTGAAAAAAAAAACCTCTAAAAATGGCGGACAGTAAATAATTTTACACATATTTTATTTGAGTTTATTTAAAAATCACTGTAAATAACAAAATAGCAGTTTAACATTCAAATAAAATCAAGTATTAAGAATCTTTCTTTTAATGATAAATTAATTAGAAGTTTTGATGTCGAAGTAAAAAAGCATTACAGCGCCATCTAGTGATTAGGGGTTATGAGGGGGAGATTTTGCTTGTTCTACTAAGTGAAAACACTGTGATCCTGTTGTCATCCCATTTTAATTTTATATGTAATATTATATAATATACATTTGAATGTTTAAGTTCAATTATATTTCACAAATTCACATAGGTAGCAAATTAAATGTATAAACAGTGAATTGCATCTATCATCCATCCTAATCGGTCCACTACACATTTTCTAAATGCAAGTTGGACTTTCAATAATTTATCGAACGGTGTAATTCATTCATTCTTTTCATAACAATGTTTGTATTGTAAATTAGAAGTGTTCGAGTACAAATAATATTATACATTTTGATTAATACGCTTCCTGTGGCATCTCTATAAATCATCGACTGCGCAGACTGCGACGACAGATAAGAGCCTGTTTCCTATTACGCAACTCTGCATTCTAGTCCACCACAACAGAATAGCTTGTGACTTTTGACATTGTCGTCATTTTATAAGATTTTCTTTTCCGTCTTAATTGGAATTCGAAGCTGTTTAGCATCTCAGAATGGGAGTGACACATCGATTATGTTAATTTCGTTGCCGTCATTCGGAAAGTCAATATTGATTTATATTCCGATAGATAAGCTAATGGCTAAGTAGATAACCAACCAATTAGCCATTAAAGTTCGTGAGCCTTTGTCACAATATTGACACAATACAGGAATTTGTTTTTGTGTCTAACTACCTATAGTAGTTTACGTTAAAATATTAATTTTCGGGTTTTCGCAGTTTTAATAGAGGCTCAAATTCGAGCTATAACACATTCAACTTTTTACGTTTTAAAAACTTATTTTACCAAATTAATCAAATCCTTGCTTTTAACAGTTAGTCAAGATAAGACAATGTCAATGCATTCTTCACCACATTATTTTCTATCAATTAATAGGAATATGACGAAATAAGATAATCAATGAAATTACTATAAATCAATTTGTGTAAATTCATAGTAAATTGCGAGTATAATACTCGTAGACAATATTAATAGAATGACAAATTCTCGGTATAAGCTGAACAAAGTTAATGGATGAATAAATATTCATGATTCAAAATCGTTGCTATTCCGTTAGAGGTCGCGGCCGCTGCTCTTCGACAGGTCATGATGCTATTATAATTAAAATTAGGTAACTTCAACTTAGCGCGATGAAAAGTCAAGTTATAATACTTTCCAGAATTATGTTTTTTACAAAATTTTATAAAATATGAGTGGGCACTTCATTAAGAGAACACATTTACCATTCCCACTGTCTATTCCTTTTATTTCATTCCCTTCCATTCTCTTAATTTTTCATAATAAATATGTATATTGTATATAATAATATTACGAGACCTTTTTAATAAGAGGTTTCGAAGGACTATAAATTTTAAGCCTCTGCCATGACGACTCAACGGTTTGTGTAGGTCACTTGAAACTACTCAAAGTTTCGTTTCCTTCGCAAAATTACACGGTATGTTCTCACAGAACAAACCTGCCATGACAGTTTTAAGGCCGCAGGCCCGTTAATATGCGAAATCAGTAATCAGTGTGAGAGTTACAAATGGCGGCGATTAATATAACATGCCACACACTCGCTCTAAGATAAACAACATTATATGTGTAGTGGAACCATGTGCATTTAATCTAAAAATCCGTCGTGGTCCAAGGCCTAAATGGATGGGCAAAAAAATCTAAATAATATAAAAAAAGCTTAAAAAAGGGTCTTTGGAAAACATCAATTTGCTAAGGCTCCTAAAATATAACTGTGATCTTTGTAGTTTCTACAAGAAAATATAGGCCTTCAACTTTTCTCTAATCTGATAGTTGGGTTTTCAAAAATACCTCCTGTGCCACAAGAAAATAACACTTTTAGTGTTTTGTTGCGAGCGTCCTCGCGCGCCGGTGTCTGCTGCGCGCGACGTCGCTTAGGCAGTACCGCTCCGGTATATCAGAGGGAGACAGAAAATCGACGAACACAAGGGCCTTAAATATTATTATTGATAGCAAAAATAATTTTGTTGCATACCTAATGACACATTTTTGTATCGCACATATTGCAATCGTGGACTGGCAAAATTCACGATTACTTAAAACTCAAAATTGAATTACAAGGATGTTGACGTGTTACTTTGCCCTTGCATGTTACTATACTAGCGATACTAAGAAATCAGGCAATTGTATTGTATTACGAAATACACATCACACATGCTTCAGTAACTTTTATGTTGTTAATACATTTTACGGCATCAATTTTGCTAGTGATTCGGTTATGTTGAGCTAAATAATATATTTTTGTGTAACTATTTATACTATGTTTCATAGTGGTATGTGAGCCGGGCGTGACGTGGTATGTCGGCTAGAGATTAGAGGGCCATAAAACGATCACTCACGTCCAATCCATGTGTGAATAATTTATTGAACTGTCCGAATGGTTTTATGATTGAAATTTAGCTGTTTGGCAATAGGTCGACCGCTTAATCATTAAGGTGCGCTAATGCATTTGGTTGCTTTATACAGGGTTATTATGTCTTAGTTTAACTTAGTTAGTATTTTGTGAAATGAGAGGAGGAAAAAAAAGATAAATTATTACCTCAACGGTGACAACCATGAAAAAATACAACCATTCTCAGAAATAGGTACTTAACGCCATATTCAAGAAACAAAACTAATCAATAGAGCCATCAAATAATAAATGTTCTGATACCCTTTATAGTAAATGTCAACAATACAATATGCATTACATCATTTACAATTTGTTTTATGTTAATTTATATTTTCAGTAGTATTATTAGATATGAGCTAATTAACCAGAATTTTATTCAATCTATGTCATGTCTATGTTGTTAATAGTGGAATAGTAATAATAGTATTGTGAAGTTAAATAGTAACTGGTTGTTTAGAATTATTTATTATTTATTTTGACGACACGAATAGCGTAGTGCGCTGTGGCACGGTTTCTCGCCTTTGATTCCGTAGTGTCCCGGGTTCGATCCCCGGTCAGGTCAATTCAGGAAATGATCTTTTCTAAATTGGCCTGGGTCTGGGTGTGCTGGGAGACGCCCCTGGCTTCCTTGTGTGGTACCTCGTAACACAGGGATATTTATCCCTACTTCGAGACCATGACAAGAGGTGTGTTGTATGGCGCATATTTATATATTTATTTATTGTGTAATGTTTGTTGTTGTATCAAACTCGTCCGTCGGGGATAAATTTCACAACTAGGCATGATTTACCGTAACGAGGTAAATATTAAAAACTCCTTCATTTTAATTTGTCTCGGGCATTCGCAGATTGTCTTATAAATCCGGTGTGTCTAAATCAAGTGTGTAAACAATCGCTATAAAAAATAAGTAAATTGTAAGCATTACCGCGTTTCGTAACATGTTGTTTTACTATTAGCTGGCTGTGTATTCGTATGTAAACTCTTTCAGTTTCTTCATTTAATTCACTGATTCGCTAGTGAGTAGAAAAAGGCTAAAAAGAGAACGAGATTTTCACTCGTATTTAAAATAACTCTTTGCTTTTTGCTCAATTAATTAGAATAGGTTTTTGAATGAAATCCTCTGCTTACATCCTCACATAGTTTAGTTAGTTTAGTTTAGTTTTATTTATCTCATAATACAAAATTACAATATATATTACATTCGATGTCACATATAAGAATTTGCATTATGATTGTCAAAATTATTATACAAATTACAATTATTAAATTAAAGAGAATGTCAAAAACTAAGATAAATACAATAAATGAACAATTAAATACATAAAAATAATTCGCATGTCAACAAGAAATAATACAATTCAGTCAAAAATAACAATAAAATAGTTAACAAGTCATCCAAAGTTGCAATTCAAATATTCTTTAACACTATAAAGGGATTTTTCTAACAAAAGGTTTCTCAGCTGACGTCGGAATGTTTCGTCAGATTGTACGTCTTTTAGCGCTGGAGGTAGATGATTGTAGTAGGAGGGGCCGATGACTTGCGGGTTCTTCTCTGCAAGAGCCATGCGACGAGGGACCGCGTTAAGGCGACCTACCAGATGCTTGCGCTTACTGCTTTTCATACATTGAAAACCCCTTATGTTGCATCTTACGAATGTTAATAGCTCATATAAATAGACCGAGTAGTGCGTCAAAATACGCTGCGTTACAAACAAATCCCTGCACGAGTGTCTAGCTTTCACCCCGACAAGTGTACGCAATGCACGTTTTTGTAAAACGAGCACTTCCTATAGGCGTACTGCTGGCATGCGTGGAGTTACCCCAAACTAGAGTTCCGTACGACATCAGGGAGTGAAAGTGGGCAAAATAGACTTGCCTCAGAGCATCGGCAGAGATAAGTGGCTTTAATTTCCGTATAGCAAAGACAGCACCACTCAGCCTATCGCAAAGCTTGTCGACATGGCTCTTCCAGTTCAGATTACAGTCAATTGTGAAGCCCAGGAACCTACTCTCATTACAAATTGGCATCGGGCAGTTTTTTAGACACACAGGTAACGAGATGGGACGGCCAGAAAAGATCATTATGTTCGACTTACTTATGTTTAACAACAAACCGTTTGCAGAAAACCATCTTTGCAACTGTTCACAAGTCTCGCGGATTTTCACACCAAGTTGCTCATATGTACGCGCACCCACCACCACAGTCGTGTCATCAGCAAACAACACAGAGAGGCCGGTTGCTATGGACGAGGGAAGGTCATTAATAAATACCAGAAAAAAGGTATTCCCCAGTGAATGCCTACATTAACGGAACCAGGATCTGATATTACTCTTTTACCGTCTACGGCTAGCTGTACGACTTGTTTACGGTCAGACATAAAGGACGCAAATAGGCGATGGGCGTTGTCCGTTATACCGTACATCTTTAATTTGTTCAATAGAAGCTGATGGTCTACCACGTCAAATGCCTTCGACAAGTCGCACAGTATTCCCGCCATTTTAAGCTTATCATCGAGACCGGTTACAATACAATCAAACACCTTATGAGCTGCCGTAGTAGTCGAAGTGTTCTTCCTATAGGCGTACTGTCTGTCCGTCAGTAGGTGATAGGCCTCGAGATGTCGCATAACATGCGATTGCGATGACAGGAAAGACTCATAGACCAAACACATCACTGTTATTTCTGTTCTTTGATTTACTACCATTTCACGCTTACCTTTGTACCACTCACACCACTCATTTGTACCCAACGAGGTCAAATGTTGTAGTATCTTACGTATCTGAAGATCTAGCCATGAACAACACACCGGAAACTTTTATCTCATAGAAAGCTTCAAAAAGTATGAGTCCCTATGTCATTTCTATTTGACGAAAACTAATAAATAAATACGCCAGACAACATACCACTTGTCGTGGTCTCGAAGTAATGATAAATATCTCTGTGTTACGAGGTAACAAACAAGGATTTAAGCCAGGGACAACTCCCAGCACACCCACTCTTGGCCGACTGGGACTCGAATTCGTGACACCACGCCATGTGTTGTTCTGGCTAAGACCTCTCAACGACGTTATTTGATCAATAAAGTCAGTTTTGTCTCCTTTCAGTTGAATATTGAGGTTGATATCTATTTATTACACCTACTCGTAGTTGAGTAAGCTTCGTGAAAGAGCACGGCGAATGCTGTTATTACACTAATTATTATCAACCCATTCTATTGTCTAATCAAGTAGGTTACTGTATGAATAGCCCAGGGGACAGGTTTTTATTAATTTATTTAATTATTTGTTGTAAATAAATTCTATTCTTACTAATATTATATAACTTAATATAAAATACTATTTACCTAATAGTATATAATTTAACTAAAACAGATAGTGCTAATAATTTTGCGACCCATCATTTATTTAAGTGTTGATTAAATATTTGATTGTGTATGAGTGAAAACTATTTTTCCGAAGCTGTAGGATCAAATACCAACCGAAAGCATTTTTCTCGCGTTTACAATATTTTACCGATTTCCGTCCCTTTTACTAAACTATGAGATTTTTAGGCGTAGGGAGTAGAACTGACTATGTTACTTAAAAAAACGGTATCTTTGGTTAAAAAGAAGTCTTAAATGTTCGGCTTAATATTTTAACAATGCGAGTAAAAAATAAAATTGATATCTAATAAAACAAATCAAAGTTTAACTTTTACCAGTTATTTTCATATTAAATAAAAGAGGAACAGACTGCCTGAATCACTGGCTCACTAACCTGTTTCATTTCAAGTTCTAAATCATAATTTCTCGGAGCCTCTCTCTAGGAGTTAAATGAATAAGCTCCGTGCGTGCGAGGCGAGCGTTGTGATGGGCGCCTGCCGCTCTGACGCGTTGATGTCTTTTGAAGCGCCGACACACGCGCGTTTTGTAGCGATTTTATTATCGCTAGAAACTACTATAGCCTAAATTTTATTAATGCTCTAAACATCTATACATATAATAAAATCATAACCATTTAAAACGATATTTTCGAAACGAAATAACGCATAGGTGCTAACATAAGAAAAATTATAAATGCGCAACTGTTATATGGAAACTATAATAATTATTAAAGCCATTAGTTGAAAAGGCAACGTGTAATTGTAAGAGGTAAAAGAGTGGTAAAATTGTATGTATTACTACGTTAGATCCATTAAGAATGCCGTCATAATCACTAAAATAGGGTTTAGAAAATTGTATGGTATTACTATTTTTTACGTTCTATTTTTTATATAATAGCTTAGGCTTAATTGTAAAATTATTAGCTAAGAAAATGATGATGACTGTACGCAAAAGGTTATGGATTTAATGTCACTTTTTTTGGCTTTACAACACAGTTAATTTTTTCCTTGAACCACAGTGACCTTTTGCTATTTCATATCTAAAACAAATATTAGATCATTATTGTCTTTTGTAATAATGCAAGATGCTGTCTTGCTCACATAACACGTAACATTTTGACACTTACATGGTTATGTATTGTACTGTTTCTCATCATTTCTGTCCAAATTCCAGGTCGGCCATAGTGTGTTTTTAATATTTTAGAACATATCCCGGGTTTATGATCATCGCTCCGCATTTGGCAGCCGAGGAGCCATAACTTATTAATTGTAGCGATTATTTTATATGAATCATGGGGGCTTTTCTCCAGCAGTGGGATAGTAGTGGCGGTTAGCGTGCTGAAATAGACTCTTCCTCATAAACATTTAAACAGTGCTTGAAGACCACAATACAGTAGTGGAAACAGTGTTGTATGTCTGATATTTTTTTATAAGTAAGGGAGTCAATGTTTACTTGGTATCGAGTTAAATGATTACCTGGGAAACATAAAGCTTTTTCCTCGTCTGCGCCAGGTAGATTATACCTTATGATTTCGCACATGCGTGAACTCACATGTGGTCAAGTCTTATGCGAAATCATTAAAGTATGATTCCGACACAGCCTGTACACCACAGGTAGGTCATACAAAATGGGACTTTCGCACACTTTTATAAAAGTAATCTTAACTTGAACAATTAATTTACCTTGATAAATAATATTTTTAATAAGGCTAGAAAAAAAGGACAAGCCATTTGTAGACCATAATGTGAGCTGTCTGGTATTTTTATTGCGTTAAGACAAGGGGTCTCATTTCATAACATTCGATGTATTCCACCGCGAATCTATCCTTCACAAACTGGGGCAACTTTGTTGTAAGATTCACAATTAGTGATATCAAATAATAAATACTTTGTGGGAACCGCGGTGGCCTTCTGACGCTACTCATTGCTGTTTGTTTTAACAGGGTGACGCGGAACATGCTGTAATAATAACGTCCTAACATTTATAGTGGCGCTACTTAAAATGTTCCACATCTTTTTAAATCAGTAGGTAATAGCATATTAGCTATGTTTGTGCCCGATAAGGAACATACATAGAATAGAATACCTACCTACATATTTTTAATAATATTCCAATTTTATGAGTAACAATTTACAATAAAGATTGATCAAGAACAATCTTTCGTTTTGTTACTATTCAAACTTATAGTTTTCTATAATAAAAAAATATGATATCAATGGCAAACATATATTAAAGTTGAAACATATAAGTTCTAACATCATGACTTATTGACCTTGTAAAAATAAAAAAATCTTAATTTTGTAAATAATTCTTCACAAAGCGATCTCTTTTATACAATTTTTGGTAGGAGAATTTCTTCTTTTATTTCTATTACTTATGCTATGCAAAAGCCATAAAGATTGTTTAAAAATAACGTATATACTTTGTTAGGATCGTCCCTTTCGTTAGGACGTTAATTTTTGCGGTAGCATAGTGCGTAAGCGTATAATTAGTATGGTAAGCGCAATACATTCCATTAGCCTAATGGGGCCGATATCGTTCTAAAAACCTCTGCGAATGAGAGAAATATATCTTACAAATGATTTACCATGTGAAAATGTAAATTAGATTGTGCTGGGTAGCAATCGAACTATTAAAAGGTTTCTTATACCAGAAATATTCACTGTTGTGTACTCGGGTTTTTTATTCCATGTGTTTGTTAGATTATAATTTATAACTGATAGCTGTCCGTCAGCGGCTTCGCCCGCGTGTTCTGTCTTTCTCGTCAAAATATAGCCTAAATTAAAAAAAAAAATGTCACTCCCTGATAATGAAGCTTTATATTGGTGAAAGGATCTTTTAAAGTCGGTCCAGTAGTTTCGGAGCCTATTTAACAATTAATCAAACAAATAAACAAACAAACAAATCTTTCCACTTTATAATATCAGTATATATGAAAGAGACCAAACGATTATAATGAAGCATTATCCAATTGATGGCGTGAATTTCAGAATACAATGAAATAATAATAAAAAATAGCATTTATTTTCTCCACAATCTTAAAAGTACGATTAGAGCTATAGACATAATTTAATTGGAGACAACAATAAAGTTTGTAAGAGACTGGTGCCTGAACTAGGCAGAAGCCTGTATCTCAGAACACCAGATCTCACCCCTTATGATGTGATTGACCTGAATTTACGTAATTACGTTCATTTATCACTACTTAAAAAGGAGAAATTATACTAGGCAAAAAGTATTCGCTACACTTGACAGCTTCACTCGTGTAAAGGATGGCACAGGAAAATAAAAATACTGTCACAATTTGAAATATGCAATGTTAGGCATTTAGCTCTGGTTAAACTATGAGAGTTCCTTATGATTTCAAAAAAAATCTTAGTTTATATTGTTTTCATTTGCTCAAAGTTTTCTTCTGACATTTATTCATACTCGTAGGTCACTAATGATTTGCTTGTGGAACTTCCGAGCGGGTAGGAAACTCTTTTCTGGAAGTCGAAAACTTACTGATTTTTTGAACAATCGAGTACTTTGTGCTGTCGCAAGTTTGAATAAACGTTTTGTTTGATTAGTTTCGTAATTAAAAGCCCTATTTATTACGGCACTGCTAACGTAACGGCCACACGCCCTGGGAATTGGCGCAGTGTCTTCTGTCTCTGCGCGTATCATAATCTTCTTGTTGCACATCTGTTGCGCAATTGAGGATGACTTCCTACACATAGGTGCATTGCCCACTTACGCAGATACGTAACTACAGTGCCATTGATCAAATATTGCCATGCCGAATGTTGTGTAGGAATACAATTGATATCGTGCACTAAAATAACGATATCCAATATTTATGATATTAACGTATTGAAAGCGTTTTAGTCGATTAATTAATTTATAAATACTAAAAGCAATTATTATGATGATGAAAAAGGAAGCATTACTGTTGCAATAAAAATGAGGTGTAATGAAAACCGAAAGTGTGTTTTTAATTAGTGTAGATTGATTTTTCTTTGCTTATTTTACTGATTCTTTTATAGCTTTTACCTGGCAGATAATGCATAGTTTCATAAGTATCAATAATTCATTTATCCAAATAGTGATTTCTGCTATTATCTGTTATTTAATTTAGGTTTACTACTAGATATGATAAATAATCTTTTTCCTTGGGAACAAACAATTAAAAAATGATCCTGGGAAATAAACTGATCTCAAGTAAATACTACTGTATGGATATTCTTGGCTACTACTTAAACAGTTTTAGTCGTAATATTGGTAAAATGCGCCCTCTTTCTGATTATTTTAGTAGGATGTCACTTAGCTCTTTTATTAAAATTTCACTTTAAATTTTAGTCATTAATGTTTTTCAGCTATGCAGGTGTAAGTGTGGTTCCTTGCGTTTGCATACTGAATAAAACCTATCCCCAAATTTGCTTTTAAATATCATTTGGTGAGTCGTTTATTGCGTGCATTAAAGGATATGTTATGTATTCAGTGTCTATTTGGCATTGAATGTTGAATGAGCTTAAAGTGTAGGCCACTTCCACGCCGCCCGTTGGACATTATCAAGCTTGGACGTGTTCATCTCGTTAATGACATTTCCAAGGATGCCAGTTGACGTGCTAATTAATATGCACATTTCCCGTCGATTGCCTCATTGTTTCTAAGTCAGTGGGTAAGTCGCCGAATTATCTGGCATCTTCCACATTATAATAGTTGCGTAAAGTGCAGTTTCCACGGTGTTGGACAATGCCGGTGGTGCAACGGTGGCGGGTGGCTCAGTCGCACGCGCCGGCTTGCTCTGTCAACTCCTCAAGCCTAGTCGATGCGCCAATTGTGATCTGTGTTGAGTCTCACACGCGCGCGTTAAAGTGCTATCGTGTAGTGCAGTGCCTATGCGGATTGTTGTTTTGTTCACGAATCAAAAATTCAATTCCGGATATTGTTTACTGACGGTTACTTATTGCGATAATTTATTTTCTTTTGTAAATGACGTATGGTTCTAGCGTTGTTTGTGTAGCTGTCGTAGTAATGAATATGTTAAGTGGGCGGGCGGACGTAGAGAGGTCGTGACTTTGTGGGCGCGCCGGGCGGGCGGCACGCTGCCGAAATGTGCATCCGCTTTGGATCATTTGGGATGTTTTTGTTCGCATTGTTGATTTGTATAACCATTTTAACGGCTAACAAGGCTAAAAACTGAATTATGCCTAACTTATACATAATTAATTACTGTTTAGCCGAGAGTGTTTGTTTGACGATGACACAATATGACTTCATACTAATTTCCTAGTATGAGAGCTTTAATAAGTAAAGTTATCGTAACTGTAGCACAATCACAACATAACCATAATTCATTTGTGATTAACTAAAGAAGCGTCATGCTGTCGTCGAACTAGTTTCTTAGCAACGGCATCCGTAGCTTTTTAAAATCCGAACATATACTTTTACAATTATTTTACTCTTGTCACTAATACTTCTACAAAATTTTGACTTATATTATAATTTCTGTTTATTTTGAATTGCCAATGTATTGGAGCTTATAAACCTATGATTTACCAGTATGTTGATATCACCGCCCATAACTTGCCCTAGCTCTAGTTGACGAGAGTCATCGACCGTCCAGCGATTTCCCCGCCACCACCCACAACAGTTACTAACGGTCAGTGTATGCTAATACTCACGTGTCACAGTTCAATGCTCTAATAACTCACACTGTATCAATTAATCGATGTACTCTGGATACGCAGATTGCACTTGCGCCAACCCCTTTCGCTGCCAATGTTAGCGCCAACGTTTGCGACTAACTCTCCATACATTACTATCGAGTCGGGCAAGCATCGACTGTATTGGACTCGTCAAGTTATTGGCCAAGTATATTGGCCGTAAGATTAGTTGCAACAACCAATACGCTTCAATAGGTATTTCAAATTATATTAATGTCTTATATTGCGAGTTATTATTGATCGTTATAATGTGAAAGTGAGATGCGGGGAGTAAACTTGCCCGTATTCAAAATTGAGCTTAAGAGGATACAGAAGCGCCGTTTTTCCATACAAACGTAGTCCCCTGTTTCCTCCCTGGATTTTGCTAGTAGAGGAATATATATTTTTTAAATTCTATTGGCATGCCCCTGTTTTCCTTTTTTTGATAAATCAATTATTAAAACAGATATGAGCCTTCCAAAATTTGTTAAAAATGGCCAGATTTTCCGCTGTGTTCAAACATCCAGAACACTAATTTCACTAGTTTATTTCAAAAAAAGGAAAACATAGGAACAAGGCCACAGCCTCTCTTTAGTTGTATATGAAAAAAGATAACTACCTAAATCGGTCCACTTTTTCACTCTTGACCGTGCTGTGTAATCTTAATGTTATTGTTAACCTCTTGTTAACAATAATATTAAGATTACACAGAAACTCTGTTTTAACCATTAAAAAGTTTGTAAGATAGATGGTTCTATAAACATATACCCACACTACATACAAAGTTAAAACCTAATTAAAATTGCTTGCCAAAAAAGCCTACATATATCATATATATTGCATAATATTCCAGAAAAATCGGTATCAGAATAACTATTGGTTGGCATTCATCGCTTGCTATTTCTAAAAAACCGTTATCATAGTTTGGAAAGCGATTTGAACACCACAATCACACTATACTCAATCATAAATCCTACTGATTAAGCTGAGACATTACGGTGTTTCAGATATTTCGTCTAAACTTATACAATCTTATCTCACACAAAAAGTGAGTATCAACGGAACTACCTCTTCCGGTGCCACCATTAGCATGGGTGCCCCAAGGATCGATATTGGGCCCACTACTTTTTCCTATTTTTATAAATGACCTTCCTTACTTTGTCATAGACATTTGTGAAATAGTATTATTTGCTGATGATACCTCGTTGATTTTTAAAATCAACATAGGTAAGCAAGCATTTGACGATGTAAATAATACTCTTTCACAAGTTCTATGTTGGTTCACAAGTATCATTTTATTACTAAATGCAAAGAAAACAAAGTGTATTAAATTATCTAAGCCTAATATGAAACAGGTTGATACCATTACCAACATGAATGTGACTTAGTTCCGCCGCTTGTTGTGTCAGAAAAATTAGACTCTTACTAGCAAGACTAGTGTATTTTAGTTACTTTTATAGCGTTATGTCGTATGGTGTACTGTTGTCCCTATCTACTGACCCGGGTAGGTAAGGTTTCCGCAGCTGGAACAACGGGTCTGGCTGTTAGGATCAAGGTACCACGGGTGTTGGGGGTCCCAGCCCTGCCTTTCTTAAGGCAGGCCCCAACTTGGAGTTGGATTCGTGGTGGCATGTGGTTAGTTGCAGAGGAGTGGCATGTTCGTCTGCTCGGTAGTATGTACCGAGATTCCCTTCTCGCGCGCAACGAGTATCTAAATTCACTGGTCTAGGGCGTTGGGCTGCTAAGTGTTTAGATGCGGGGTTAATGAGGAACCCTTATAGCGGTTTGCCGCTCTTCCGGTACTTGCCTGGATAGCAAGGAAATGGGTATCTGCTAGATTGCCTATCCGGCTATACAGCTCCGGCACCATTCTGGCGAAATGGTAGTTGGCTTCTCTGACGTCCCCAGCGGGGATTGAAGCCGCTAGCGTTCTTTGGGATGCGCGTGGTGAGCTTATAGTCGCTCACCACGCGGTCCGGTCCCATTCTGGATAAATGGGAGTGGGTAATGCCACGGGCTACTCGCCTATGAGTACCATAGTGTGTAATGCATTGTGCTTTGTGGCGGCAGGACCTACCGCAGATGGTCCCCGGTACACTTCACGGTGTGCTAGGAACAGTGTGCCCTACTGCATAACCGTGAGGTTGGTCGGGTGAGCCACTAAAATAAATCTCAGTAGTTGGAAAAAAGGTGGTGTGTTGTGGGGCTCAGCTGCAAACCTTAACACCATTTTTGGCCACGCGACTCTCTCTGAAAAGTATTTAAGAAGATTGATATTTTAACTGTGTACGCTCAGTATAAGATAAGATGTGATACTCTTTATTGCACAAAAAACAGGAAAAATCAAGAATCACAAAGAAAGTTGATGTACAATTTAGGCGGTCTTATTGCTAAAAGCAATCTCTTCCAGACAACCTACTACAGGTAGAGGAAAGATGACAGAAAGGGTCAGCAAGTGCAGAGATATAAAAAAAGATGAAAAAAAATACTAATAAATAAATTACATAATTTTATATATAATAAATACAAAAAATTATATCACCATATAATATATACATATAATACAGGACAGGACATTGTAATAATAACAACAAAATAACCAAAGTATATTTTCGATAACATAATGTATGTGCGCCAAAACTCGCATCTTCTTAAAAAAAAACAGTGATACTCATAAACATAATACCAGAAATAAAAACAAACTGAAAACTCCCAGTCTGAGGCTACACAAAGTGGGATACTCTTTTGTGGGTCAATCTGTAAAATATTTTAATAAAATACCTCAAAGTCTTGTTGATCTACCTCTTCACAAGTTTAAGTCTGCAATTAAAGCAAAGTTAATTAGACAAGGTTATTATAATATAGAGGATTACTTGGACGACAAGAGTTAGTGGTCACAGTAGGAATAATCTGCTCCTCAGCTCAAATAATGTATTTTTCTTGTTCTTTTGACTGTACACTGAATTTATTTGTTGTAAAACAAAACAAACTATCGAGTTTCTTGCCGGAGAATCCTCGATAAGAAGCAACGTCCGAACCGGTGGTAGATTCGCATTATGTTTATTTACGATATGAACTATTATTGTATTTTTTTATCTACGTTTATTATTATTTATATATACATTTTGTGAATTTTGACATTTCTTGAGAGCTTCTTAGTGAATAAATGATTTTTTACTTTTACTTTTACATACATTAATGAATTGCATGATTGTAATACATTTAATAACCTTTATCGTTACCTTGCCTGTCCTCTAATTTTAAAATTTACTTGAGTATAATGCACACAAGACAATGTTAATTATATCGCTGATTCAAGCAATAGTAGACTTGTTAATTGTTTGCAAATTCTATTGAGCTTGGATTTTCCCAACATTAAATATTGTGGTTTATTTAAACATTCACATCACACAATTAAACTGATTTGTAGCTGCATTGTGCAGTTTACGGCTTATATGTTTGTTGAAGCAATGCATTTTCATATTGTTAATAAGTTTGTAATAAATTACCTACTTTTATCTAATTCCAGTATTTTTATAGTAGTCCAGCTTTCGAGTTATCTTAAAGTTTGTAAATATTGTGTGTGCATACTCAATATAGTAGTATGAATATATTAACTATTCCTATCTCTCACAAAACGTGTCTCGCCTTTAGGTTCTTACCTATTTTACTTTGTAACTAGTAATATGAGCCATCAATGCCACTTGGTTGTCTTAGCGCTTTGCACCCTGACGTTAGTTTAAAGACACCATTTGTTTTGACTAATAAGAGACATGAAAATGTTTCTTCCTGAGGAATGAAATAGCGCATCCAGAAGTTTTCATCCCATTTGGTAAGTCTGCAAGAACGTAGCTTAACAAGCTAGACGAATTCTTAATTTTTTGTAACCTACAATGTCTGATTTGCCTTCTCTTTCAAAAGCTTTTTCGGGCGTTACTTTTGAGTTGTGAGCCTTCGCGGTAACGCTGTTTCCTAGCATCATACAAATTGGAGAAGTAAAATTCAACCCCTAAGTGAAAAGACTAAAACAGAATGAGTGAAATAAGGGAGAAAATTAAACATTATAATAGATTTTTACGGGGACGAGGTCGTGAACTAGGCTAGTCGGACGCGTTCAACGTCTTAGCAAAACCTGTGGATGTGTTGCCGAAGTCCAGTAGCATGTTGGGCTAGGTCAACATTCTGTTTGTCCGTGTCCCGCCACGACCGGGCGGCACCCGCGGCCGCTGTGCTCGCTCGCTCGCAACCGCAACTGTATCAATGAGTCCCGCTACGCTTTATGGACTATCGATGACGCCTGCTACTGTGTATCAGTCCGTTTAGAGCCTGTATTGGATAAACTTATGCTCGATAATTGGTCAATTAGCAATATTAGTTGGGTACAGTGTGCTCATTCTCATATTATAGTCTTCTATCCTCAAACAACGTTTAAAATTTTCAGCAATCTGCCAAAGTTAGAGATATGCGTTTTTGCTGTAAACTGCTTTCAACACTTCCTTTTCATTTAAAATCCGATACTGTTCAATATATTCGCTCACGGATTTTATTGTTTGGAAGGATTGGATGTTGATACTGGTAGTTAGGACTATCAAAATTCTAGCCAATAGATAGTATTTCGTACTAAGAAAACTAGCAATCAAATAGTTCTCAATGAAAATGACTATTATGTACTAGATATTTTGTACCTGTGTAAATCGTGACTTAAACATTGCATTCATTCGACGAAGAAGATAAAAACTATATTGAATTCAATTCAAAGCAATTTTACGATAATTTAATTATTTTTTACGAGGAAACTAACTGTAGATGACTTTAATAAAAACAAGGTACTTATGGTACTTTTATTACCTTGAAACTATCTTTAAAAAGAAAAGTACCTAAAACAATGCCTGTCTCTCTGCGGTGTATAAATTGTTCACAAGACATATTTCAAACAGGTACAATACCTAGGCAAAGGCTCTGGTTTGAAGTCAGATAGCAATATGTGAAAAATGTATATCTGACTACCGATAAATTAACTATTGCGTGTAGTAATTAACTATCTCGTGTAGCTCTCGATCAGTATCGTATATTTTCTTCCACTTAGGTACTAACTTAGGAATATGGTTTTAAACCGTTAGAAATCCTCAGTTAGATACAACAGTTTATGGCTTCCGTAATTCATCTATTGTTATGTTCGCTGTATGGGTATAAGAAGATAGAATCGGTAGATCCAAAAAAATATAGCGTGAACTGAAATAAAAATTATACATTTCACAATAGAAAACAGAATAAAATACAAAATACAAAAAGTACAAATAAACTTTATTGTGAATCACAGGTATAACAATAATGTTCAGATCATACATATTTAAGAGTCTCACTGTGTGAGACTCTTAAATATGTATGATCTATTATGAGTATCTATGCCTCACAGGCATACAATAGTAACAATTTTAATCCGAATGTTGCAATTTATTACAAAGTAGTCAATTAAAAATAATAATAATAAAGTAATTAGATAGGTATGTCAAGAAGTAAATAGAACACATTTAAATTAGGTTAATTCAAACAAATTGTCAACAAATCGGACTACAATCTGTATCGTAGCAAGCTGGCCGTCGCACAAAAATTCAGTGATAGCGTAATAGCACTTTAGAATGAGAAGATCATGGAGTTCCGTTTTAAATATGGTTAAATCATTAATATTGCGAATACAGTCTGGAAGTTTATTATAAATACGAGGAGCATTACAAAACATACTTAGGTTTAACAAAGCCGTTTTATTCGGCATTAAACAAATCTTATTTTTATGACGTTCACGCTTGTGAAAAGTGTATAAATGTTTGTTACTTTTCACGAAAATGCAACATTCGAGGATGTATAAACAAGGAACCGTTAAAAGCTTTAGCCTCATGAAGTGCGGCTTACATGAATCTGTCTGGCGCAAATTATACATGGACCGAATACACTGTTTTTGAGCTCTGAGAACATCATCTTTGTGGGTAGAATTTCCCCAAAATATAATTCCGTATCGTAATGTCGAGGCCACGTAGAAGAGCTATTAAAACATTGATTTTTATTTTAGTTGTAAATAAGCGTGTCGAAATTGAGTTTTTAGTTTCTTTATACAGCTACTCGTAGCTGTAATTGAAGCTGTACATAGAACCACAATTGATAACGGTTGCTACCTGACGAAAATCAGTTGAAATTACCACTTCCTTGCTTTGGAGATTATCTTAATCGCAAGCCATTTATCTGGTTAATAGTTTTTAACATATCTTGACTGTGAAACGCTATTAACTTGCAATCAGACCTACGAGTCTGTTTGCTTTGTTGATACGATGCAAGTGGGCTATTTATAAACATTAACCCTATAAGACGCAACATGAGCGTCAAATAAACCCCACAACTAAAGTAACATAAAGACCTAATAAAACAAAAAAAGAAGACTTAATATCCCTCATTTTACTATGGAAGCTCGCTTTGACAGGCTCGTTGGCGCTGTCGGTAGAAATGCAGCCTACTAGCCAAGGATTCCATTCCCAACCAGGACAAAATTCCCAAATAGGACAAAAATTCGTGCGATGATCATTGGTATTGGTTCTGTGTGAGTTTTAGAATAAGATTGAGTATTAAGACACCGATTAGGATAGGCACATACTAACATATAATATACAATAACCACTAACCTTGTGTCTTCATAGGGTTTTCATCGGTGGTGATCTCATACAAATTTGATGAAGATCTGATTAGCACTTTACACAACAACACAACTCCTTGAAATCCTTCGAAATACAAAATACCTGTAAAAATATTGAAAACACAGACTTCATTACAATCTTGATTCAATGTAAACACATTGTTTGATAAATTGAAAATAACATTTTACGCGCGGGTAGAAATGCTAGATCAAACGTCGGCAATTTTTGGCAATCCGTAAAACGATCTTCACCTTTAATTATTGTATTACCTGTAGATTAAATCTTCAAATATTCACTGAGCGACCTCCACATAAATACTTTCGATTTTCGAAAATGATTATCCGGCTTTAAAGCCATTGTTTTTCCTGAATCGGCAAAACTACGTCATATCACACAAAGCCAAGAATACATACAGTACGATATTTTGTGCTTAGTGTTTCATTGTAAATATAGAATACCTTGTTTAGGGTCATGAGCATAATCTGCTTTATGTTTGTTACTGCTGTCAAGTTGATATCATTAGTTTCGTATTTTGTCTTTTGATAATAAAGTGTATCTACAATTAAATCAAAAAATATTGTTCAGCAGAAAACTAACCCCGTGCCCGTGGTGCATGCCCACGCACTGTCAATGATTAATTTATACACTAAACTTTTGAGTGAAATATTTATTCAGAGCATTCACCAACAAAATCTAATCATTCTTATTTTATGTTGTCCTGAATTGTTGAATTTTGGTTATGTTTTTTACCTTTTAATTGTATGCTTATTAGTGTTTTTTGTTGTTTTTCAAAACTCAGACGTCTAAGTTTCGTGCACTTAGACGTCTGAAATAAATGTTTGAAAAGAATTATTAAATTACTCTATCGAGATTCGACATAGTTCATAAATAAAATGATTAATGAAACTAAGCATTGATAAATTATCATTATATTAGTACATTCATAAAAGCACTGTAAGAAATTATCACTCTCCTATAATATACTTTTATTCTAACACTAGCTGCTGCAAGTCACTTCTTCACAGAATACCTAACTGTAGAGTTTTCTAGCTTTTATAAAGGCCGAAAATTCTTAAGTACAAACCTATGATTAGCAAGGTATGGGCGCACTGTCCAACTTTTAAGTTCGTTTTGCCAATCAGGATGTCCGCAAGAAGATAGGTTTAGACCGAAATATAATATAAATAAAAATAAATAATAGTGATTTATAAACATTTGAGATATTTATAACTAGCTTTAAAAGCTAATATTTCATGAGTGATTTATTAATAAATTGAAGTATAAATAATAATAATAATAAGCCCGCAGGGCAGTTCTATGAGCTGTTGGTGCGTAGCGACACCACGGGCCACCACCATCCCGACGCTAACACGCAGGGCAGCTTGTGGCGAGCTGTTGGTGTGTAGCGACACCACGGACCCGAGTTCCCCCGAGAGTCGGTCAGGCCCTCCGCCTCCGCCTGCCTTCATTGGCCGGTTGGAGTGGACCCCAAGGGGGGCCGCAGGACTCTCACCTCTGGCTTGCCTTAACTGGCCGTCCAGAGTGGGGTGTTAGAGCGGAATGCTCGCAGGGTGGAAGTGGAAGATGAAAAAGTCGCGCGTTGGTGGGGTGGTTTATCCACCCCGTAGAAAGTGGTGTACACCTCTCGACGCCCTGAGCCGTTCACGACCATGTTGCTGCCTTTGCTGACCCTATGCGTCAGCACGTTTGGGTTGCCCATTTAGTGAGTAGGTAGTCACCGTCTGCCAGGGGAAAAACATTGAGACATTTTGGATGGCAGACGTCCGTTGTCACAAGCAATAGCCCGTATACAAGTCCACCAAACAATTCACCTCCATAGCCCAGTTTTAACTTTTTAACATTTTTGCAATAGTCCTTGCATCTGCTGGGTGTTTTCTTTAGGTAGATTATCAATATTTTTCTAGAGACAAAACTCAGCAGATGTACACATAACAAAGTAGATTAAATGGTACCGAAAAGGCCTATACGTGTTGGCTTCGGCCCCACGCAAGCCTCAAAGGACCGGGTCCCCATGGGCCCGTGAATTTTCCAAGTACCAACATAAAAATAATAATAAATAAATATCTGGGACAATTCACACCAAGATCATCTGGCCTCAAACTAAGCAGAGCTTGTATTATGGGCGTCAGAGACTGATAAACATACTTAAATATTTCTAAATACATACTTAAATAGATAATAACACCCAGACACACAACAAACACAAATGTTCATCACATAAATGTTTGTCATGGGTGGGGATCGAGCCCACGACCTCCGGCGTCAGAGGCTGGATCGCTGCCATTGCGCCAACAGGCCAGTTTAATAATCTATTAAACCTACATAATACAAACGTCAAAGTAACAGAGTCAAACAATAATATATTATTCACAGCACAGTTGAGCACAGGTTCATTGAAAAAGATTTGGACAATAACATACACTTAGTAAGCTTATTACTGCAAAATGGGGTCACAGATTTGCCGATAAAATAACTAAAGATGAACTTTAACTCGGGTTCGGCAAGATGCATTGTGGTATGTATTGCGAAACTGTGCCTTCATAGATCAAGGACTGCTATGATTATACTCGTAGCTATATGATTGTGGTGGGAACCATCGCTCGAACTACAGGTTTCGATCTACTAATTATAGGGAGATCAGATTCCGACAGAATTAGTTGAACTGAACAGGTAGAGACTGTCTCTTTTTTTACGTGTCTAGGAAATATTGTAAGTTTCAGAAGAATGTGTCTTGTTCAAACTTGCGGCCTATATTAAGATAATGTAATTAGCAAAAATCAGAATCAGATTCATTTATTTTACCAATGCAACAGAAACATTACAAAATGGTACGTCAATTACACAACAATACATAATATATACATTCGTGATAAATTACATAGTATTCTGATGACTTAAAATATAAAACAATGAACAATAATTTCCGATAAATTATTAATAAAAATTCACAAATTATTATAAAACCAAATTAATATATTAATAACTATAATAAAAATATATATATATTAATATAAGAAAAAAAAGGTCAAAAATAAAAATAATCAATAATTCAATTTAATGCAAATGCGTAGTAATAATATATTAAATTGGCAATTCAAAAGTAATTAAAGGGAAAGTGTTTGGAGAGAAAACTTTTAATCTTATTTTTAAATTCTAAATATGGCAACTTAATTAATTCTTGGGGCAATTTGTTGTACAGTTTGAACTTCATATTAATTCCTTGCTTGAATGTTTTGTCTAGTCGGTTTTTCAGTAATATTAATTTATGTTTGTGTCTAGTGCTATATTTATGAACGTCAGAGTGTTTTTCAAGGTCAGGGTACTTAGAATGTATTTCAAGTAGCGAAAAAAAGATAAATAATGAAATTCCTGTCATGATATTATGCTTTGCAAAATAATCACGAGCCGACGTACTTTTACTTGGACCTCTTTTGTAGCTTCAATATCCTTTTAATATTTGCACTGTTTCCCCAAATTGTAACTGCATAACTCAAAATAGACTGTATGTATGCATTGTGGACATTTTTCAAAACTAAATGTTTTAATTTCATAATGGCATAATTCGCTGACGAGAGTTTGCTACCTAATTTGTCTAGATGTGCATGACTCACATTACTTCCAATAACATATCCTAAGAACTTAGTTTTATCACTGTAGTGCAACAATCGTGCTTCTTTAGGAGAAGGCTTGAGCTTATTATTCATGTATACAGTCTTGTCAGCGTTTAGAACTATCCCGTTTGCCTCAAACCAGTCTAACAAAATTTGCATGGTGGATTTAATTTGTTCTTCAAGCCCATCCTGATTTTTGCTATTGATCCCTATGTTGGTGTCGTCTGCGTACAGTGATATGAGTAGATTGGAGGGTAAATTGTTCGGCAGGTCATTAATGTAAATGAGAAACAAAACAGGACCCAATATAGACCCCTGAGGAACTCCTAAAGTGACAGAACACGACGTGGATCTGGTGTTTCTTATTTGTACTACTTGGGTTCTGTTTGTTAAGCATGACTTAAGTAAATGCCTTTAATTCCATAATATTCTAATTTCTCTAATAAAACGTTGTATCAGGCAGTCAAAGGCTTTAGACAGATCACAGTATATAATAGCACAATTGTCCTTGTTATCAAGTTTACTCGAAACGAAGTCAACTACTTTGCGGATGGCCATAACGGTTGACCTAAAAATACATATATAAAATATACAATATATAAAATATATAATATATAAAATACCTTTCGGAGCTTAAAACAACTAATAGTAGTTTATAAGTATATCTGTTTCTGACATTACTGAAACGATTATGACCATTGTATTTAGAATCTGACAATCTAGATTCGAGTAACCGACCTGGTTTAGTTGTTTACTTAGTCATAATATAGATGTCTATATTATGACTGAGGAAACAAAACCAAACCGGGTCCTATACAATGCCGTGAGCAGTTTAAGACATCGCATGGGAATAAAGGTGGTTTCACATTATTCTGATTGCGTAACGTTGCAACTCCGAGTCACCACAAGCAGGCCAGGCTGTGTCATCTGCTTTTAGTGAGTGCACTCCTAAGCTCAGGAAACGACCTCGCTATCGGTGCATCTGCTGCGTTAACGGCACATCAGTTGCATAAAGCCGTTGCACAATCGGAACAATTCGCTATCGGCTGCGTTAGGGTTGTCACTGGATCTAAAGAACTAGAACACTTTCGTCATACTATATTCAAAAACAACAAAATACATTGTTTTACTTTGGAATATGTGGTTCATTGCTAGTCATTAATCGGATTAGGACAGGGCAAAAAATGAAATCGCCCAAATTGTAGCTGTCTTATAATATGTTTTGATCTGTGATTCATTCATACATATAATAAACCTACGCCACCTAAGAAATAATCTTATTTACCTAACCTGACTTACCTTTTTCTTAAAACCTTTATCTAAAAAAGGGATGTGTGTATGGAGACTACTTAAATAGAGCATAAAATACAGCAATATTTTCGCCTGCTATATACTGGTGGATTGTAAATATATTTCTGACATAATAACCACCTCTTACTAATCTTTAACCTTGAAGATTTCGGTGACTAGTTCAGTTCCAAGTGGCAGCCCTATCCTCCATTGTGGCGCACGCGCTTTACTGAGAACGTTCCCGCGTAAACGGCGCAAAAAGCTTGGGAACCGCGTCCGACAATAATGGCCGACATAACGCTCGAATGTTATCGTGCTTTACAACATCGCCGTTCTCATTGCCTGTGCTGGCGACGCCCTCTGTCGCAATCTAATAAACATGTCATTAAAATGCTTCAGTATCATTTTGCCAACCTTTACCGAGAGCCTGCTGCTACATTAACTAAACTGAAAATTGATTCACACTATTCCTTTGCGAAAAAAATTTAGGTCACATAAGCAGACTTAATCTAAGTCTTCTTCACTAACTAGAATATTATTTTTGTTTTACTTGTCTCACATGATTATTTATCATTCATTAATCATTTTTAAAAAGTACTTCATTTGTCCGAGATATATTTGTCGTTCTCCTTTACGTTTTTGTTTACAAAACAATAGGAAGTCATGTTCATTTACGGGTATCGGTCAGGGATTCAACGTAAATTGTTAGCATTTTACAGCTAAAGAATTCCTTTTCTTCAGTTATAATTACAAACACTGAATCTCAAACAAACAAACAAGCAACAAACCGCATTCGCAACCGAACTCGTCATTTATTCAGTGTCAAGACGTTCCGTTCCGAACTAACGTTTAGTGTACTTCGCCTCATCATTTTATTCAAGGACACTAAAATGGAGTGATAGTGAACACAAAAGTTACGAAATGTTTATACGAAAAAAGGGACATCGAAGATTATCATTAAAAGTTTAAGACCATAATAGCTTTGAAATGGTAAACGGCAATTACGTTTTGTACGGAGACAGGCCGTCCTCCGAGTCAGAGATTGTGGACGACCATGTTCATACTAAAACAGCCGAAAGAAAGGCTCGACGTAAAGCTCACAGGACGGCTAACGAACTGCAATCGACACTAAATTTGGCTCAGCTGGACAATGAAACAGATTCTATAAAGTACGAGAAGCGAGTAAAAGAGCCGCGACTGCTCCGCTACGTGCCGACTACGGATGTCGAAGAGAACTATGTGAGCGAAAAGTTTGAGACGTACGATTTGAAGCCGACGGACGATCGGCCGAGGCGATACGCTTTCACTAAGAAACCTAAGAACCCTACGGACGGCTCTGTGAACTACGCGCACTCGCGCTCCAGTAGCAGCTGCAGCTCGCCCAACGGCAACCTGCCGACGATCTCGGAGCATGCGGAGCAGTACGGCACGTACCGGGTGCGGCCCGTGCCCAGCCCCACGGTCAACAACCTCATGTCCGGCTACGAGTCCAAACTGGACAAGTACTTCGCAAAACCCAGGGAAGTGAAGAAATTTGCGGCCAAGGTAAGCTATGACGTAAGTTGCAACGATTTTCAGAATTCATAGTAATTGTTGTCTAATCTTAATCTAACATAATATTTCATTCACAGTACAGCTTCATTGAACGCTGAGCACAATATATACGTACTTGTTTGACGTGATAAGCCTACATTTATCGCTACAGTCACGTAGTATACAAATTGGCGAACACAAACACCGTGAGAGTTCACACAAACTCAAACTCAAATAACTTTATTCAAATAGACTGTATCAGTACTTTCAAGTCGTTAAATTTATAGCAAAATATACTAAATAATAGACATAAATACCATAATAATATGGATATGTAAATAAACAGTATACAGACATAATGCGACTCTACCACCGCGTCGGAGTTGTTTCTTGCCGAGAAGACCCGGCGAGAAACTCAGCAGTTACTCTTTTAAACTTGTTTTGGGTTTACAACAGGCGTTAGTAAAGTACAAGCAGTGTGTTATTTTGATACAAATAAACCTAAAAGAATATAAAACATAGTGAAAAAAAACAACCATAAAAGAATATAAAACAAAAGTTCATTTAAACAATTAAAAACAAAATTGTTAGTCAGTACATACTAGGTACCTATTAACTATTACAATAAAACATCTGTTACAATAAAGCTATTTAATCCTGCATCGAGCACAGAGCTTACACTCAGGCAGACTTTGGTTCATTCGAACCCAAGTACTCTTGTAATTTTTTTTATGTCCTTAATAATTTAAGTATCCAGTATGTCTACCATGAGTTTACACCAATGACAGCCAATAGCGTCCACGTTAACGTTTTTATATGGGATTTAGGTACAGCACCCCAAGTGATTAGAAATTGAGCCAAAAATGGCATACAAATTGAAGTCAACCATCGGAGTTTACGTGACGTAAACTCATGGTAGGCATACAGATCTCGGGCGCTCGTACAACCAGAGAGACGCAATGCTCCCTTGTCGTTTCATCCATCAAATTTTTGTATATATATACAGACAGCTACAATAAAAAAAGTCGAGAACATAATTTGTCGAGAGAGAAACGTATAAACGAGTACGGCGTTCTCAGTTTCATGACTTATTAGTAGAAGATAAAATATTGTACCTGGGTTTGTTTAATGCCCAGCTAGATTAAAGCGAGACACACAGACATTAATTTAACGTGACATAACGTTAAACATTTTAATTGAGACACGTAGCGCTCGCATCGCATTGTATTTCGCATGATAAATTAACGAAGGATGTGTTTTGTGTGTCTAACATAATTAATGTTATAGAAGTACCAATGAATTTATATAACCAAAAGAAAGTAGAGAACTAAAAGGGCGTTTTGTATCACACAGGAGACGGAGTTGTTGATTAAAATCAAATATTGGACTGCATTAGGTCCTTTTGAGAGTTCAAGTTTATGATGTACAGTTTCCACTAGTTTACGCTGATATGACTGTTATTACTCTTATTGTTTTTTAGTACAATAAAGTATATCTATCTATCTATCTATATGACTTACTATACAAAATAACTTAACAGCAGACCAAGCCGCATTGAGTATTCCATTTAATTTCCTCCAGATAGCATTGAGTTGCCCTGCAACGAATATTACCGATGTTTTCTCCGTACGGTTGATTATCAATTCCGCAATATATTCCGTAACTACACCCCAGTTTATAAGTTGTAGTGCGTATCGTATCATATCATATATTGCATGACAGTCGTAAATATGATTAGAGCACAGATACCTGCTCTGCGGACTCCGGTACTAAATCCATATAGTATTCACTTTCAGCTTCGTAGGGCTGCTAGAAGCGTTGCCAACCAATCTTTACATTAGAAATACGATAAAGGCATTAACGTCAAAGAGACGGCCCTACGTTGTCGGATAAAATTGAGTTTATTTGTTATTTTAGGCATTATCAAAAAAAAATTTAGATTTGTTTTTTGGATACCTAATAATGCAATTAAGTTTATGTCGTTTTGATCATAATTAGAGCATCAAACATTCGTAAGTTTATCCGATGCATACGATTAATTATTTATTTATTATCCATACTTCGGCCAAAAATAAGTTTGGTATCGAAAATTGGCAGCATGTGCCCCCGCCCATGTTTCTATGCTTAGGCGTATGGTTGTACTATAACACTTTAGATATTAGGCGCATAGCCCTACCCAGAACTAGATAGAAAGACTGGATCAAACATGCACGTACGCTAATTAAAGAGCTTGTCAGTCCCAGCACGTGTTCCGCGTTGCAATCTTGCAGTAACGCCCGTGTGGGACTAATGGTGTAGTGGGTAACAGCATTCCTGCCGTATGCCACTAATTTGTTCCGACAGATTAAGTGAAAGTCTTGTAGAAATGACACTTTGTTTGCTAAGACAAGCTATAATTATTAAGCTTCTGCCACGATAAAAAAACAGTCAATCATCATTCATAATGGTTGATCAGCTAAGTAAAAGCTATCAATTCAAATAAATTTAGATTTTTGAAAGCAGGCTTCAGGCTGCGTTTTTAACAAAGATGTGCTATGGTACGTTCTGTGGATGCGATTTATATCTACTAATCATATTCATTGGTCCATAAAGCACAGCACTGGTGGAAACGGGCTCTACTAAGCTATGTTTTTTCGTATGAATGGATGCGTACTGCCGATACATCGCATAGCTCGAGCAGCGCATTTTACTCGCACAGCTACCTTGCGGCGGTGCATTTTAATAGCACATCTTAATCGCTCCGTTACATAGCATAGTATCAGCGAAAACGGTCTAACAGTTTCGTGGCTTAGCTACATAGCACATCTCTGATAGAAAAGCAGCCTAAAATATCAAATCACGTGTATTTCGCTAGTGTGTTCTTCTCTGCTTAAGAGGAATTCACAAAAATAATCCAGTTTTGGGCTGTAATCCGCTGAGTTTTTGGGGTTTTTCCAAGATATTCGTTGCATTTATTACTGAGAAGGTCTTTTGCAAAAGCTGACAGTGTGTTACAATTAGGTAATGCAAGAAATTCCCATATACAGTTAAATACTTTCGAGATTTAATCGAAGGATAATAAGCAATAAGCTCGACTGTAAAACACCGATTTTATAATAAAAATTGCTTAATAAAGGATTTAACGCCGTACGTGTATTGCATTGCATCATAGAAGCTTAACATGTATTACAATAATAAAATGCGATTTATTTAAGTGCAAAAATTAAAAAAAATATGAAACTACTTCACTACTATCCACACACAATTCAGCATTTGTGAGCCCGAACTAAAAGGTTGGGTGACACGTTTCTTTGTCGTATCATCTAGCCGTGGAACGCTCTTCCAGCACATGTCGTGTTTCCTTCCTCGTATAGTGCCAGGTTCTTCAAGCGGGCGTGAAAAGGCATTTCTGCAGGCCTCCAAGGTGAGGATGGCCAGCTCAGTGATTCCTTTGCATAACTGTGCTTGTCAGCCTCACAACCACTTTCCATCAGGTGGAGTGAGTTCACCTTGACGGGCTATATAAAAAACCTACATGAATAATTTACCCAATTAAAGTGACGAGATAATAAATAAAAATTACTGATCCAGACTGAATGCTTTTCTCCATCAGCAACGGATGCCATTAATTATGCACAAATGCAATTTTTAGTACAATACTGATTCACTACTCGTATTTGAATGAGAAAATAACAACGTGAATTCAAAGATTCCAGTAGTTAATCTGTTCTTATAAGTTCGATCATTAATATTTTATTGGCTGTTCGGATGAAATATGCACAATTTTAAATCCATAATGCCGTTGTGGTAGTTAGGTAACATATTACGGATCGATATTAATAAATCAAAACTTAATTAGCACTGACGTTTTACATTTAATAACGCCCACACACTATATATCACCTTAACAACTGAAGACGTAAATCACAACTTTGGTACCTAATGAATTCATGTCGGTTGTGACTTCATCAGAAAGTTAAAAAGAAGCATATTTTTTTAATAGTCAAAAGAAATATGGATGCAAGTCACATTTAGACATGCTTATATTATGCTAGTTATAAATGGAGGTTAAAATGCCAAAACTATTCATCACGGTAAATCGTTATTATAACAATTGATCAAGATCTAATCTAGGAGGAGCGCAGTTAGTTAGTCTCGTTACAGCATACTTATGTTTCTTCATGATTTTTAATTTAACTACTAGTAAGTACTTCATTTTTAAACAGATTTTATTAAAGACGCTCGCATATTTTTTACATAATCATATTCCATGAAAAAAAGGTTCACCTGTTCGACTGAACACACTGACGTTGAGTTACAAATAAACTCAAAAAACTTATTGAATGAAGTAAGAGTATATTGCGATACGAGTTTGGTACACAAAATGTTAGCTTTCTTCCTCTCAAGTGACATAAATACATGAAAAAACCTTCTCTTAAATACTACATCACATAACCGGAGGGCTGTTTAGGCTACGAGATGAATGTGGCGGATTAAGATTATAAGTGGCTGTTACGTTAATAGAAACGATTAGAATAAAAATTCGAATTCCTTTTGGAACGCTGTGTTTATTAAGATTAATGATGGCACACACTTAACATACCTTGAGAATATAGCGCTCGCAATAATTCTTAACATATTTAAAAAATAGTTTGCATCGTTAACCCGTCAACCATGACATGCTGTTAGTTATTTCAACTATTCCGTGCCTTATTGCAGTACGTCTACCACGAGTTGCCATTTTAAATTGACATTATCGTTCGCTCAAAATTTTGTACTGGGATTTGACATGACATGACATGACAATGTCAAATCCCAATACATTTTTTTACACGAACGATAATGTGAATTTAAGGCTGCTCGCCCCCGTCCGATAATCGGTGACCGATTTTTTGTAGGAGAAAAATAGAACGTACTGATAGCAATGGAGCAACGCACACGTCCGACAAAAAGTAGGTCAGAAATAATATGAAATACAAAATCGGCCCGATTATCGGTCCGACAAAAAGTCTGACGTGGGTGTGCACCCTAAAGTGGCAACTCGTGGTAGACGTACTGATTCACCTTAAGTTTGGTTGAAGTACTTTTTTCAGAGAGCCAAGCTACGAAAACCGCTTCAAAATTCAATCATCGAAGTGTTGCGTTGATGATTTGAACAATTTGTTAAAATATAACATGCCAACGTGGGTTGACGTTACTTTTTTACCAGTTAGCAGACACCCGAAAATTGGATGACCTTATTGCAAGATTTCAGATGCAAGCTGCCTACAACCAGTCACTGCAAATCCGCAGGGAGCCCTCCATTCAGCAGTGGGCACCGTAAAGCTCTGGTGATGATAAAACACTGTTTGCTTATTATATTTTCTTACGCAGCGTTGCTGGCAATTTGTTCAAAGTATCAGGCTAGGGTGGAAACAGCAACTTTTCGCTATCCAATCCAAGCGTATGGCCATGGATTCGGGTTAGAGAGGCGTTAACGGACTTTTTTTTTCTAAGAAACTTCCGCAGCAAGCCAGCGTTAAACCATCCAAGTTTTCAGGCAATGATTTCTTTCAAACATGCATTAATATCATCATTTGTTTGTTACAGGGCTCGCACCCCGACAGCCTGTACCGAGTGGCGGCAGGCGGCGGCGCGGGCGCAGGCAAGATGAAGCGCGTGCTGCGCGTGCTTCGGTGGCCGGCCGCGCTGTTTCTCGTGTGCGTCGCTCTCGCCGCTTTTGTTTACTTCCTAATGCCAGGTTAGTTATAAACACATAATTGAGATAATACATGTTAACTGTTACTTTATAGAGTCGATACCGTCAAGTCTTAGTAAATGGCCTAAAATAATTAGTCTCATGCAATAATAGAATGTGTACCAATGGCGAAAAGTAGTGTTAATCAAAATGTACTTAAAACGTCTACGCGGTTTTATTCATGGATACTTTTTACCCGTCGTTCTTATCGTGTCGAGTGTCTACCCTACACTACGTGCGACCAGAATTCCGCCACTTGCACGGCATTGTTGCTGGCACTCATGAAGTCCTCATATGTGCAACTAGCCGGGCAACTAACTAGGCAGGGCAGAGTAGAAGTGACTCATGTTTTGTGGGGAATTTGTTAGCGCTGTCGATGAAGCCCCATTTACACAGGCTGTCCTTGCACCGGCTGACCTGGGTCCGCAGTCTGTTTGAGGATTTTCAGGTCGATCATGGCAGCTTATGGCTAGGAGAAAGACTCTCAGCAGGTGCGACCCGTCGTTGAAATCGCCAACTCTAAAATCTGTTAATTTTTCACCTTAATACCATGTTTTATGCAAATAAACTCAAACTCAAACATCTTTATTTAAATAGACTTAATCAGTACTTTTAAATAGCCATAAAATATACTAAATAATAGACATACATACTATATAATATGAATATATAAATAAACAGTATTCAATCATAATGCGACTCTACCACCGCGTCGGAGAAGTTGATTCTTACTGAGAAGACCCGGCGAGAAACAAATTATTAAACTTATTTAATCAATTTACATTTTCATACATGCAAATGCTTTCCACAACTGTAGTCTGAATTTAGTAGAAAAACTACCAATCATTGAACTCTCCCTTTTAAGTCGTTTAACGCTAAGAAATGAAAAAGGAAATCATTTTCCTCTGGTAGTAGTTTAGCTTTGAAAAGTTTAATAGAAATTGTCTGTTAATAAATCAGATGTTAAATTACCTTGTGTCTATAGATCTCAAGATAGGAAACTATTATAGAAATATTATTTTGTGTTCTGTTTGCTCTTTATTTTAATTAATTATGATTTTGAGTCAGTTTTAGATATATGTATAGATTTTAGATATAGTCCAAAATAGCAATTTTGATGTTAGTTGATAGGTACACACGCGTTCACATCAAGCTTTACATAGGGGCACCATTTGCGTCTGACTTAAGACCCATTTTGCTATAGTTTTGTAAAGGTTGATGTGAACGCGTCTGTACAATTAATCACCGAGAACCTGACTAGCCTATGAACTTGCAAAGTAGGCGCTAAGAGTACCCGCAAAATACAGACTTTCTATCTCCCGACAGTTTAGTCGAGTTGGACTGTTCGTGCGCACACTGGGCCAACAAAACAGTAGGGTTAGACGTGAGTGCGCAGACCAGACAACCAACAGTCGGCCGATTGATAACATTCACTAAAGTTGTTGAAGAGATACGAGATTTTGCCCAGAAATATTATGAAAGGGTAATTATGTCTGAAAATAAATCTTTTTATTTATTTATTTATACTTGATACAAAGGGGAAGAAGGCTATATAAGAGAAATCGAAAGTATTGAGTACATCCCATCTACAGTAACAGATTTTTGCAAGAGAATTTTAACACGATTACTAGATTTCCCGGAAAAGTTTTCTCCTATTGTCGAATGGGCATACCGAGTTTTAATGAACTTGTCAAATTACAAGAACGCGCACGACCTTTCCCGCATCCAACGCGGAGCGAACTGTAACTATCTGCTGAGTCGGCCGATGAAACAATCGGCAAGGGTGCGGTGGGAAAGAGCATCATACTGGTCGAGCGGTCGGCCGATTTAATCGGCCGATACTGTAATGTGTGCATTTCAATACCTCTTCATTCTAATTTGATCATTGTTCATTCTTCAGTTTATCAGGCGATAGAAAGTCTGTAGTCTGCGGTTACTCTTACGAAACGACGTGTTTCGCGTGAACTTTGGCTGTCCGTCCATACAACAAACACTCTCAGGTAATTTTCATTACTATAACATTTATAAAAACTATAATTCTGAGAAAGTGTTATGGGTATACATCAAATTTAATGAATGCCCGATTGGTTCTATTTTGAGTCTGCTATTGGTAAAAATGTATGATGGGCATGAACCTTTTTTATGTGGTTTTTAAGGTGGTTAAAGCTCTATATACGTAATCTCTTATGCAACACTAGAACTACAATCTGACCATACATTTCATCAAGTTTAATAAAACTCTGGAACTGATATTTACTCTTACCTCTCGTTTACTTACACCTCATCCGTAATTTCTAGATTATTTGACACTTTAATGTCCTACTGTGAGAGTAAAGTGATTTTCCGAGGGCGTTCCACATCTTACGGTAACAACGTGGCCCTAGCTCAAAATTCTTGAGACTTTGCGACATGTATTACCAGTCCTATTCCGCTAAAGCTGAATAGATTTTTGAGATAATTAATAACGATTACCGGTAAACCGTATTCCGAATGCAACCTGCGAGCTTATCACCTAGGGGCTAGGATACTACATTCTCAAGAGTTAAGCTCTTCGTGCCACCTAATGGGTGCCAAAGATTTCGAAAAAATCCAAGGTTGATATCCGGCAAATAATTCATGAAAATTTAAATCAGACTCAAACTCAAACTCAAATAACTTTATTCAAATAGACTGTATCAGTACTTTCAAATCGTCAAATTTACAGCAAAATATACTAAATAATAGACATAAATACCATAATAATATGGATATGTAAATAAACACTATACAGACATAATGACAGAGTTTATTTAACATATTTTCCGATAAATATTTACCCTAAAATATAAATTTTGAAGTTACAATAGCTCTACTGTGTGTTTTCCAACTCTTCAAAAACTATAAAAGACGTAGCCAAAATTATCTCGGAAAATATTGGCATAATCCATAAAATCATGATGTGTTTATTCGCAATCTGCATAATCTCAGGAAATGATGTCGTGTAAATGCGTCGTTATCAAAATCTTTTGTTGCGCTCGAGAAAGTGTCTGAATATTTATGAAGAGCGCACTTCACCGACTCGGACCGAGAGCAGTCTGCTTTATCAAAGGATAAGTTTGCACATGAAAAGGACTGTAATTGCTTTGAAAGTTATTTTATGGTCTTCTCGCTTCCGTTTCGAGGATAATTACCAAGTTTTAACGCACGTATTAACCTTTTCAGCTTTCGAAATGTAAATTTTGACTCAATTAATACACGTTTAAGATCGATTTTGTTTAACATTTCTTTGGATTATTGTGATTTGCATTCAAGATGATAATATTCGGAATGTTCATCATTCACATATATCTTTTGTTAACTTCATGTCCGTTAGTTTGATATTTTATAGGTTTTGTTATTATTAATTATGATAATATCTCTAGTCTGCTGAAAAAAATATCTCTTAAGAGATAAGCTCACCTGTACTTTTGTATATCTAAATTGTATCCATTGAAACTGTATTTTTGTGTACGAACTAATAAATAAATAAATAATTCCAAAATCACTTTAATTGGATGGATCAGTTAATTTTGGTGTAAGAAGCCAGTGACTTAACTAAAGCCCATATACAAAATAAAGATGTGATGGAATACCCGAAAATAATGGGTAAAGTTGCGCATCTAGATAATCCGGACTAACTAGGGTGTTACTTAATTTCAAACAAAACAAATATACTCGTAACTTCTTCGTAGAAATATTTCATTGTAAAAAACGGGGCCAGAGGCTAGTTAGTCAAGTATAAAAAAATACAATCCAAGTAAATCAGTGGTAATCACCTGAGTCCGTAACCGTAACCTCTTAGCAGCGTTACGTGCAAGCCTCACCTTTGACCGGCGCCCGCGCACGCGCCATCTGCATTTCTTTGCCAAATAACACATGATAATAATAACTTTCGACATGAACGCCTCAAATTGATCGTTCTCCCAAAACAATCTGACATAACAGCCTCTACATGTTTATTTGAATTTCATGTTTGACAGAACTAATTTATTTAAACTGAAATTGATTTCTTATATTTAAAATATTTGCATTATTAAGTGTACGCTTGATGATTTACCAAGAACACGTATATATATAAAGGTTACCAGCTGAAACTGCTGCTGCTTGGTAGCATCATACAAACATAAAGACATTTAATTTCAAACAAGTTTAATATGTTAAAAAACAATAGATAGGTACGAGTTTCTACTATACTACGAATTAACGATTTTACCAAACATTTTGCAGCTCTATAACTTAGGTTCTACTATCCAACTAGTCTAACTATCCTTTTGTGTGAAAGAAGCTTTATATAAATAATACTCATAATACTTATTCACTGTTAAAACAAAATGAATTCCCTTTTAGGAATGGCGCCATTGAGTAATGTAGGTCAGCATACTATTTGTGCATCGAATAAACTGAATGAGAAACGCAATACACATTCTCTGCAAGTGTAAAATGACTAAAAATAAGTTGCGGGGGCTCCACCAATGGCCATGTGACCGGATATATGCGAAATCGTATCTTTGGGGTCGCCTTGAAATTGGATTTTTAAATGTAAAGTATTCGAAAATCGAAAGTTGACCTGCCTTCGGCCATTGTATTCCTTCTATACCTGCACGCTACACCATCACCCACTTGAATTCATTTAAGTAATTTTAAAGTCCTCGCACCTGGTGCATCCACCTTCCCACCAACCCGCTTTATATTCTCTTCGTTTGTGCTTTTATTATCGACAGTAAAATATTTTCATTGAAAGTGTATCTGTGTGGGTATCTTACATAGGTAAGTTTTATTTTCATGTTTTTAGTCAGGTGAGTATTCAATTCGTAGTTAATCAGCTTTTTTACAATGTGTGTCCGAGACTGATTGCTAATGAACACACTTAGACAATACCGAAACATACACTAAAACACAAATGCAGTACGACAAAGCAGATTGGTGGTGAAGTATATATTAGTGTGTTTCAGAACTAGTTTTAGTCTGTTTTTTATCTCTAAAGAAATAGGTTATCATTGTATTTTATTTCCTGACTATACGAGTACACTAACACCAAGCTGGTTCCTGCTCAAAAAGCTTTTTAAACGCAGTTTCTATCTTCTTTCAATACTACTTCAACTATCGTCCTTGTGAACCTTTTTGTCTGGCCGGTAAGGCCGCAGACCAATTAATTATTCAAGCGCAACTTGATGTATATCAATGCCACACGCAAAATTACTAACAAATTAATGAAATCGACAATTTGAAGTAGATACCTTTTGATTTCTAATACCTGTAAGTTTTTATTACAATGATTGCGGTTTTTACCAGTTAACTACCTGGTCGTTGATTGAAGGATCAGCATTTTACCACCATAGTATTATATTTTGGATACTAGTTTAAATGATCAAGTTAGTTAATCTTTAAGTTTTTGCTGGTTTCTTTGTTCGATTTCGATTCCGGGACAAACATTAATGTGAAAACATTTTTGTGTGACCGGTTTTGGGGTATGTGATTTATATCAGTACATAAGGCTTAGTTCGGGATCGGGATGGTCAGGCGTAAAGACGTTCCCGACACGCTCTATGGAGACTAGAAATCATTGTAAAGTTTATTATAGAGTTTAGTTAATGTACTAATTTGAACAATAATAATGATTATTCCCAGAAACTAGACGACCATGCCGAGCATAGGTCTCGCTTATAGATTTCCAAAGTGACCTTTGTCAGGCAATCAAGCAGGTGGGCGTCATACGATGCGTTTGCCATCAAACAACACATCGTTTTTAACAATGCTAAAGTAACTGTTATACCATCAGCTTGGCCGTCAAAAATCGTGACTGTAGTTGTATAATAGACTGTGATACATAAACACTTCGATCTTCGATGAAGGACAAAATAGTCAAGTGCCCTCAGGGTACGATTGACATTCTAGTCACAGCTTAGGTCGGAGATTGGGTGTGAACCTATCAAATTGCGGCTGCTACTGTACTGAGCACCGTTCACGTGTCTCCTAATCCTAGTTCAGAATGTAGCCAGTGGCTACGAAACACTTATGTTGTATGAGAAGTGGTTACTGGTACGTAAATTGCCTAATAACGCTCTAGCGTATTTTAATAGTCTCAGCTTGGCTGTGGTAAATTGCATGTAGGTAGGTGCGGGACGAGTGTCAGTTATGTAAAGATATAATAGCTTCCAATTAGCCAAAAGTAGGAGACTAGTCTTCTGGATCACGTTTTAGATTGCATCCTGCTAATTACGATGGTTTTCATTTTATAGAAATAATTGCTTCTACTTGTTGATAAGAATTTCCTCTGAGAAAAGTATTAAGTTTATCTCACTTGTAATATCTGAATCTAGGCATCTTTGCCGATATACAATCCTATTAAAACCAACCTCCTAAGAACACGCAAACTATCAATATTGGTATCTTTACGGGCTCTGTAAGTTAGGTGCATACATACGTATAAATATATGCAGCAGACAACACAGGACTTAGTTCGTAGTCTTTTAGGTTGCTTTAAGCTTTCATCTATATTTAGGCGAAATATTTTGCTAACAGCCGAAGACTTCAGGTACCTGCGAATTTTAAAGCCCAAGATCTTAAGTTACGATAACTCGAAAAATTAATTCCCTAGATAAATGTATTGCAACCTATCGAATGCTCTTCGGTTCAAGTTTGCGCAATCAGGATTAATGGTGACCAGGCTAACTCGGCAGCGCACTCGTGACATCTTGAACTCCGCTTTCACCAGCCTCTTCGCAGCAGCTGAATAGGTTCCTAGGTTGCGTCACAGTATAACATCACTTGATTTATTGCAAGAATAAACAAGAGCCATAATGTTATGTATTATCATTCTTGAGAAGCTACTGAAATGACACGTTAGAGTTTAGGATGAAAGACATTACCACACATTTATCTCGCATTAGTGTCAATTAAGCACTCCGTCATTTATATTATGGATTTATGAATTGAGGTACTTCTTTAGGTAATTTATTAGTGCAAATTAAATAAAACGTGTTGATAAGTTTACACGCACGCTTAGTTACTAAGTTATACTAGTAATTGAACGAGAAGATATAACATGCTGTTTTGGTGAGATGTTCTTGGTTCGTACAGTTTATACGCAGAGTATCATTAAAAGTTTTCGTACAATTGATGGTTATAGGTTTATTTCCAGTCACAGAAAAGAACCCAGCACCTTGTGATTTAAGGCGAGACTCCAACCTTTTTAAACTTGAATAAGAAATGTAATAGTACATTATGATATAAGTGCGGTAAGTTGAAAATTACAGCCGAGGCGATATTGCTAGCCCGAGCCGTAGGCGAGGGCTACAAGAAAGCAGAGGCTGTAATTATCAAAGCGCACATACGTGCGCCGTAAACGTCGTATGACATACGTCATACGACGTTTTATAACATATTTGAGAGGAAATAAATAAAAATCGGACTTTCTAAAACAAATAAAAGCTTTAATCACTTGCTAGAGCAGTTAGAAAATGTTTACTTGTTCACAAATTAGCGATGCGCGCGCATCAGCGCTTTTTTTAAGGCAAAAGGCATTAAAAACAGCCAGTATTACTAATAAAGTAAATTAATATTTCTGTGTTTTTGTTACAGATGGTTGTAATTTATTGTCAAAATTAAATAAATTAAAGAATTAAATGTTTATTTATTATATTTCATCTCCCAAAGTTAATTTTATTCATAAAATGTTGACCTCTTTTCTGACATAAAAACTCTTTGCTAAAATTTAAAAAAGTACCGTTCGTTTTAGACGGAGCATCTTGCTAAACCGTACGTTTTACCATAATAAAAAAAACTTGTGCGTTTTACATTACATTACCGCACAAGTGCGTAATGAGATACATTACGTTATTGAAATTGGTGAAATAAGAGACCCTTTACGAGCAAATATGTTATAAAATAACATTACAAAACAGGTTTTTCTGTCAAAAATGATGTATTTAATAATAGTTAATATTGTTTCAGATAACATGGAAACAGATTTGGACAGAGGTAATGTTTCTTACTGGGAGGCGGTGGCAGCTAGTGCGGACGCCCAGTCACGCAGGGTTCGCCCTACCACCAACCTCAAACCAGATCACACCAAGAAAAAGGAAGCCACAACAAGTCAGGGTACGTAAAAACTAACATCAGACGTTAGATCAGTCCTTGTATCAACGCAAGTATTAACTTTAGGTGCTAACTGTACACTTGCGAACGAATACGTCTAATAAATCTCAACAGTACGAGTATTTGAAGAGGCGCGCGTTAACTAAAGCTATTTTTATAATGTCACTTTACGAAGTGATATAACTTAAAATTTCGACTGAAGTGTTATCTAAACATACACTTCTATAATTTGGATACCCACTTCTATAATATGTTATTTTTAAATATTTTTAATGATCAAGGGCTGATGTAACGAATTTTATTTATTTACTTATTCGTCTTTACTATTTATTTAATGTTTGTTTATTATCTTATTTTGTATTGGGACCTATCTACCTGTCTGTGATTTAGATCAAGTTTTATTGCCTGTAAAACTCTACACACAAATACTCGTAGCTTAAGTTTTGTTATCTTAATGTGCCTTCGCAAGCTTTTTCTTTTTATTTACCTGCCTATTTCTGGAGTTACACTACCTACACCCTAATAATCATTTAATCTTGACCCACTTTCTTGTCATGGGAATTTTGTATGTTGTAAATTATTACACACATTATTTAGTGTATGTAATAAAGAGGCAAGTAAGAGGGTATTCCAAACATTAGGATTTTTTTAAACATATATTTAACCTAAGACGGAATGTTGTATGAACAATAATTACAGGTACAAAAACATCGGAAATCGATTTCTACGATGCTGATACAGATAAAAATTTTGATGTAGCATCGATAATCAACTCGGCTACAGAAACAAGTGCCAATAGAAAATTACCGATAGAACCAGTCTTTCCTGCCCACATAACGCCGGAAGTCCAATATGGTAACGAGAAAGCGGATACTGATAAGCTGCGGACACCTAAAATACTAGATGAAACAAATACGCTTCCTGAAGATTCGACTTTAAAGCCTCATATCACCCAAAAACCAGAGAAACCTTTGGAAATTTATTTTAGAGATGGCAATGGCATCACAACCACTTTGAGTACGGAGACTATAGCCAAAGCGGAAACACTCACCGACTACTCTAATTACGGAGATAAATATAGTACAAAGAAAGCTGAAGAGCCAAGAATTAAGCTACATATTCCAGTTTACAAAGAGCATTCCATACTACAGCCGAACCGAGTGAAGCCGATCCCGCAGGTCTACGAGAAGGAACCCGAGATCCCACCAGAAATTCAAGAGTTCTATCAGCGACGTCCTGCAAATGTGGATGTAAATTTCACGTCAGGTCATTCTAAAGTTTTTGGTTTATCTATTGAAGATGCACAGAAAATGAGGTCTACCACTCAAAGCTCTGCCTATAACACGAGGGTATCGCCCACACTGCCTACTTGGCGCGATGGCGATGACTCAACAACGAAAAATTATCCTGTTAACGTAAATTACGATGGTAAGTTTTGAATATTGCTATGAGTACGATACGAGTGGGAAGGGGCATGAGGTTTCATTGAAGGTCAGTTACAATTCAGATCATGAAGTTATTTGCAGATATTTTCTGTATTGCTATTTCGATCTTTCCATCTATCTGGACTTCTTTATTCTGCATGCACCGGCGGGTTAACTTTCCAACTCATAGATTTATTAACTTTTGGGTTTTTTAAATGCTCAACTTACAGTTGTGCATATAAAGGACGACTTTATTTCTTAATGAAGTTGAATACTATATTATTACAGTGCCTCAATGTCGGTCGACGCGCCTTGCCATGTGCCGTGGTGTTCTCCCTTACGATCTAGCGGGACCAGCCCTGAAGGTGAACGGAGTCGAGATGACAGCTTTACTCTCGCAGATCGATTACCTGGTCGCCACCAACTGCAGTGACCGAGTGCAACACTTTGTTTGCGCTCTCTTGGAACCCGAGTGCAACCCGCCGCCGTTCCCTGTGAAGATGCCTTGTTATAATCTTTGCAAAGGTCAGTCATATGTTCACTCATTTAATCATTGAGTCGCAAAATAGGTTAACACTTTTAAACGTTTATTTCCTAAGTATCAAATACATTTATTTCAATTTCTTATTGAACGAACTATACCTAGGATACAAATAAAATTAGGTACCGGATAAGTACCGGATATAAACTAGGCGGAAACATAACATGCTTAAATGTTACTTAAAGTCAGTGTTTATTAGCTCCTATAAGTAGGTACTTACAATATTCCTTCACCGACCTTCGTAGCTAGTCTTTTGCGTCTTTATTTGAAGTACCTAGGCAAAAAAACAGAATTTGAAGAAGAGTCAAATAAGATTTTTTCTGCTTCTGTTTGCAGACATCATCTTATCAATCCATATCGTGTATTACATACATACACAATCATATATTTATGTAAATAAAAATGAATCATGTAAATGTATGTACGCGCATAACTTCTGAACGACTGCCCTAAATTGGATAAATTATCGAACACAATTCTTATGTCTTGGTAACACCCGTACAAAGCCGAGATGGGTCGTTATATTAGATCAAACAGGAGCTATTACCAAAATATACCAGTGATCAGTTATTTTAATCCACTTCGTCTCATTTCTATTCCAGCGATCTCTGACAGCTGCGAGGGCCTCATACCCCGAGACTTACTCCCAGTGTTCAACTGCAACCAGTACTCCTCCTCGAACTGCCTGACGGCGCGCAGTCCGTGCTTCGCCCGCGAGATGGCGTGCGGCGACGGGACCTGCGTGCCGCGGGACTGGATCTGTGACGGCGCGCAGGACTGCCCCGCGGGGGAGGACGAGGCTAAGTGCGTTGTCTGTCAGCCGAACGAGTATAAGTGAGTTTTAAGCCAATATTTATTACTAATGGATGAACTTGTTTAATGAAACTCAATAAATGCCTAGTAAAGAATCGCAGGGCTAATATTCTTGTTTCCAGAGCGTCGTGTACAATGTAAATGCTGAGCAGGAACCTTTTCGGTACCGCAACCAAACCAACCCGTGTTTTGATTTTGGTTAATCTTTTCTCAATAGATGACGGAAACCAAGTGACTAGCTACTATCCTAATATTGTGACTTGCTTCTTACAGTGTTTTAACTTGTTTGACTTTAACTTTCCTTTGCAGTAAATATTCAAGAGACAATGTATTAGTATTAGTATTAGTTGAGAAATATTGCTCAAACCTTTACGTAAGGAGTTAAAATTTTAGTAATTTTTCATCTTAAATTAAACCACGAATTACAGATTTCTAAATTAGGGGTTAGGGATTCAAGACAAGATGTTTTTCTCTTGAAAGACATTTTGCATAGGTACGCTTAATATGTAAGGAACGCCACGAGACTGTCTTCAGAAAAAAGCTACCGGGGTGGCATCAAGGAAAGCTAGGGGGTTCATGAATGACCCCTATCCCATTTAAATCGCTCCACTACTGCAGTATAATAAAATGACTAGAAGTATTCAGAACTAAACAATTGCCTTGCATCCTTCTCAGATGTCAATCTGGCGGCTGCATACTAAAGCGTTGGATGTGTGACGGCTACGCGGACTGCCCTGGAGGCGAGGATGAGGCCGAGTCCGTGTGCGCGGTGCACCAGGCCGCGGACGGCGCGGCGCGGGGCGCGGCCGAGCCGGGCGAGGAGTCCGCGGGGTCTGCGCCCGCGCCCGTCGTGAGGAAGCCACAACGGCTCTCGGCGGGGAAGAAGACGAAAGAGCGTGCAGGTTAGTACAAAGCCGCAGTGAATGCCGCAATGAACATAATATTTTGCTTACAGCATTATCATTCAGTGCACGATCAGTTAAGATTTTTACTTTTATTTCTGCAATATTGTTTTCAGGGGATAACGATAGCAGCAAGGAGCTGCTCATCACAAGTGACAGCAACAACGGTCTCAAGAGGAACTACACGCGGCGTCCGTCCCTCTCTCGCCTGTCACCCTACTCGCGCCCAATCGTCCACGAGCGCCCTAAGGAAGAGCTGAAGACCCAAGAACCTTCGGAGGAAGTTACAGAGACTACAAAAAGACCACAAAGGATGAACCATCAAAAACCTAAACCTAATTCAGCAGAAGACGTGAACGTTGGCGATCTAGGGTTCTTTGAAGATGTTGAGAAAGTTAAAGAAGCAGAGAAGAAACCGGTGGCGGATGCGCTGCCGACGGCCTTTGACGGAGTGCCGCCACCCCCAGACCCAGAGCTGACGCGCCTCGATAAATCGTTGAATAAACTCGAGAAGGTCATTGATGGTGCGGCTTTATTGAAGGTTATTCATATTTTTTATTTTTTCAATTTTATTTTAATTTGATTTGATTGATAAAATCTTTCTCAATAATGTATAGGTACGAATGTTTTTATATAAACCAAATGTAATTTAGTTTAATTTCTTCAAAAATAGGGTGGGTCAGATGTACAATCATGGAAGACTTTATTAAATATGGTATTAACAAAACATTACATTTTATAATTAAAACGTAAAGATAAAATAAAAGTACTTAAGCGCAGAACATACTGAGGCGGTACAGGGAGCGTTCCGGGGCGGGATTTTTGTTACGTTCGAGTTGCTAGGCTCCATGCCACACAGGGGCCGCGGTTGCCACACATTTGCTTTCCGCACTCCCGGATGTGACGAGAGCGACTGGGCTTTCTCGGGATATTTTATATGAAATTAATTGAAAAGCCCTGTTCACCACGGCACGGAGAGACGAAACCAACAGGGGTTTTTCGCGGAAAACGCCTGTCGGTCTCGTCTATCCGTGCGGAGACGTGGTGAACAAGGCTTCTCCGTGAATTTTGTTTGAAATAGCCCGAGAAAGCCCAGTCGCTCTCGTCACCTACGGTAGACGTCGTGAACTGGGGTTTTCTGCTGTTTATGCGCGGTAAACCCCTGCTTTCGTCTCTCCATGAAGGGACGTGGTAAACAAGGTAAGCCATATACGCCTCCCCGGATTGCTCCAGTATGGTCTGCGCTTAAAACTTTCGGTTGGGGCGCATACCCTTGAGGAACATACCGACTTACGGTTCCATTTCCATTAAATTAGGAAAATAAAGTTTTTTAATAAATTAGAACTTACTACTTTAAAAGAAATCTTTTAGTCCTCATAGAAACCCAATAACATGTCATGTTCAGCGTTGCTTACGCAATTTTATGGTACATAGTAAGCTCTACATCATTAAATCACTAAACCCAAACCAATTGAATCGCAGAAAGCAACAGCCCAGCAAGAAGCGGCCGACTCCCCCGAGAGCAACAGCACGGTAGTCGAGAAAGACGACGCGATCATGTCTGCGCACGCGTCGCCGTGTCCGCAGGGCGAGTTGCGCTGCGTGGACGGGCGCTGCATCACTCTCGCGCAGCTCTGCGACGGCACCATCGACTGCACCGACCACGCCGACGAAGACAACTGCTACACGTGAGCTGTGGTAACAAAGGGTTTATAGCGACTAGTCTGAAACTGTCTGAGATGTCGCACTGACAGTGATACGAATACAGTAAAATAGAAAACATCAGCAATCAATCAAGCATATTGTATTTTGTAAATATTTGAATTACTTAAATTGATGTTTTTTACTATACAGTTGATATCTGCAGACTTTTCCTGAAATCATCAAAGATGTAAGTGAGTATCCAATAACCGACGCAAAATTATTGCAACGACTGTCAAACTTGACAACACTCGCAAGTACGCCACTGAGTCTATCCCCAAAGTCAAATTATACTTGATGCACCAACAATATTGCGTCCAACTAATATACCCTATTTTACTCGTTTTCTTGTGTCACAAAAAAATGATTGCTCGTGATGAAACTTAAATTAGAGTGTTTTGAGTCATATTATGCACTTTTTTCATATATTTCGGCTGAGCGTACTGTAATTTAATTTTGTGAAAGGGTATAACTTGAAATTGAAATTTTTTGGTTGTATACTCACACAGACTGGACACCACCACAACCTGATGTTGATCATGAATATCGCTTTGGAACATCTGAATATCTGATATTTGCTTTTTGGGGTAAAAAACCGCAAGAGATTTTAATTAACTCGCCTACTAAATGTAGCTATCAGTCTCCAACCCCCCTGTAAAGGTGTCGTACCCGCCAGTTGCCTGGGTAGCAAGGCAACTGTTCTCATGAGCTCAGATAGCTCTGGAAGTACTGTAATTTAGGCATTAAGTATTGTTGATATTACTAAGAAGACACAAAAGTCTTTAGAAAATAAATTGTTAACTGTTGGTTTAAAATCAAATGGCATAAGAATAAAATTCACCAGGGAACGATCAGCTCGAGCTGTGAGTATGCGATCAATTAAAATTAAGGTTTTTAATTTGTATATGGGGTACATACATAAGTTATCGCTGTTTTACCTTATTAGTTCTAAGAATTACAATATTTTTCACCAGTTTATTAGATTGCACATTTCACCTAATTTGTGATTGAATTAGGTAGTATTATAAATATTATAATGCAACGATGTGAAAAATGAGAGTTGTGATTGTGTAATGTAAAAAACACTTGCCTATTATAATTAGATGTAGTTTTATAATATTTTAATTATCAGTTATCACTTATAACTTTCTATCAAATCATGCGTTAACGCTATTTATACGTATTTGACTGCAACTGACCTAAAAACTTAATAATTGAAACAATCTTGGAACATGACATTTTGCAAATTTTCCCTAAACTTTAAACACATTTTATATTATTTTAACAAACATCAGACAACTATAAACTTCGGTTTTGAAAATCAGACATTATTTTTATTGGTGACTGTTAACATGTCGTGTAAAAGTTGGCCTATTTGACTAAGGTACGTTTGAAATACATGATTAGGTTATGCATTTTTTACTTATACTCTAATAGTTTCTGAGTTTTTGTATTTTAATACGTTTTTTAAGATTTAGAGTGATGACTAAATTATACTTTTCATTTACCCATGAATCTCCAATAACGTTAATATAACTAACATATTTAAATTTATGATTTTGTTTATTTCACAAAATCTTATGTATTTACCTATTTATTGTTTCCGTTCATTTTTAAAGTGTAGCTTAAATTTAAGTTCACTCGTAAGAGTATTTTATATCCAATTAAATCTGTTGGGTACCTACCTATATTTGATCTTTAATATTTAAATGAAATTGTTTAAAGAATTAATTTTGTTTATATCTCTTTCATCTAGGTAACATGAGTAGAAAAAGCGGTAGGTACAGATATTTTAAAAATCGTACAAACCTTGTTTTTCGTCCACATTTTTAACTCAAACTTAGTTGTGCCTACCTACTTTTTAGTTTTAAGTAGGTATTTGTAAATATCATAGATTATTTATATCGTACATAGCTAGTTTATAGTTTTAGTATTTATATTAAGGTGATAACCTTAACATAACATAGGTGATAACATAGGCGTAAATCTTTTACGCCTATGTAGGTACTACTCAGATATTCACCCAAGTTGCCAGCAGGTTAGGTACTCTTATTTCATGATAAATCTGCTTTTAAAATGTTGATTTAATACCTAATTAGTTAAGTTTGTCCGAAGTATTGTCATAATAAAACACGACAGTGATTTGTCTATTTTATTTAGGATAAGGATATTTTTTAAGATCATTGTTTAGTTCTTTTTTATTTTAATAACATACTTCGAAAATCTCAATGTGACGTACCTACTATTTTACCTTACCATGTGTTTATTGCCTTATGTGCGTTATAATAATGATTTAATAAATGAATCTTTATCATGTAAACTGTAGTTTTTTACATGATTGAACAATATAATGCCATGTTACAAATATATATAAATAAACTTATTAAGTACTTCATTTAATTACTCTCCTAATATGTCCTGGGTGGGGCCATATTACAATCTCTAATAGTTAGTTAATCAAGTTAATTACCTAAAGTTCTAAACTGAGGGTAGCGAACAATTTCGACAGTAAAATATTATTTATAGGTAAATAACCGCTGACTGGCTGGAAATGGAAAATCAAATTACGAAATTGCTCGCAACGCTCTGTTTAGGAAATTAACTTGAAAAGTTATAAGTTATAAGAGATTGTAATATGGCCGCTGAAATGTAATAAATCATGTACTCAACTCGAACTTGAGAAGGTAGGTACTACCGCTTCCTCATTTTGCACAATATTCTGCGGAAACATTATTTTAACAAGAGGGAAGAACCCCAAAATAACAAATTATACCAACATATAAGTAATTATACTAACAACATGTAACACTTAATACATATTTACCAGTTATTCCTAAATATAATGCTTTACCTACCTACTTCTTAAAATCATTCATCATCATCCGTGCGGTCAATCCCGGGTGTGAACCCACACTGGTGTGTGGGGTCCCAGGGTCCGCCTTTCTTATGGGTACGATAACGCGGGCGAAGACGCGGGCGGAAAGCTAGTAATAAATACATTTTATTCTCAGTACCTACACTAACATTTGCTACTTATAAGGCTTGCAATTTTATGTATTGAAGCTTAATTATTGAAATGCGAACAAAAGATGGAGTTATCGATGGAGCCCAGCTGGTAAGTAAATATAATACAAGTGCTAGAGCCGGCGGATAAGAACTCCTAACCGATAAATTTAGTAATGCCAATCAACCATTTGATAGCAAACTACTATGGGATAGACGTATAATCCGGAATTCGTAAAGGTAAATTACCATCTGATATCACTGAGTGCTGTCTAGAAATTTATGGGAAAAGTTAAGCCATTTCTGAAGTAGACGTCTTCTTATGTTAACTAATCTAGAAATCATCATCATTATTAGCAGCTATAGGACGTCCACAAAACAGAGACCTTCCTCATATATTCCCAGAGGATAAAATTTTACGCAAAAAATAAAATCATATTAGGTAGGTACATAGGTACTTATTTTATTTAATATCTGACATCTTACACTACCCCAAACAAAGAAAAGCCTAAAATAATACACACATCAAAAGTGTCTAGGGATCAACATATATTTTTGCAATAACTTTTCTCCTGATTGATATTAATTAAAATTTTCTTTAAGGATTCATCAAATGAAGTGTTTTCGTTTGTCTACAGTAACGATAAACCAAGTCAACTTTCCATTAATAAAGAAATTTGCCATTTTCCTAAAAAGGGATTTTTGACATTTGAACCACTAACATTAAAGTTCGAAAAAAAGACTGAAATAACAGTTTTCTTTAAAATTTTATTGGGTAACTTAAACAATTAATAATCCGTGTTTCTACCGCGAACACTAACAACACAAGAACATCGGTTTGGCATACTCAAAATGAGTTCATCCAAATCACGCTGTGGAATGGCCGCCCATGTTCGTTGCAACAACAAAAAAAGGTCTTCTTGCGACTGGATACCCTCCATATTCGGCAGAGCTCTTCTCTGTATCATATCCCATGCATGCTCAATCGGGTTCAAGTCTGGCGACTGAGCAGGCCAGGCCAGGACATTGATGTTAGCTGCGGCGAGAGTCTATCTTACAACTCTTGCGATGTGCGGTCGTGCATTATCATGCATCAACTGAAATAAGGGACCGATTTGCACTTGTAGAGGAACGATGACGTCTGATACAATCGTCTCAGCATAAATTTGAGCGTTGAGGTTGCCTCTGATCCAAATCAACTCAGTTCTTCCGCCGATCCAAATACCCGCCCATACCATGATGGTTCCACCACTATAAGAATGGACTTCCTGGCAGGATTTTAATCGCTGTTGGCGTCCAGGGGTTCTCCAGTGTCGTATACGTCTTGTATCCGGTCTCATACCAAAACGAGACTCATCAGAAAAGCACACGAAACGCCATTGTTCTTCTGCCCAATTTCTGTGTTCAAGAGCCCATTGATATCGAATCCTACGATTGTGCATTGCTATAGGTGGTACCCTTAGCGGTCTTCGGGAATGAAGGTTCACTTCATGCAAGCGGTTTCTGACTGTTTGGTCGCTGATTAAGTTCCCTGAAGAGTGATGAAGCCTCACGGCTAACATCATGGCGGTTATTGTTGGAGCTCTTCGAGTTGTGATTTGAATGTATCGGTCTTGTCTCCGTGTGGTGCAGCGATACCGTCCTCCATGGCGCTCAGCCACGGTACCAGTGCTTCGGTAACGTGTCCAAAGTCGACTGATAACACTCTGACTTGTATTCAGAGCTAAAGCCACAGTACGTTGCCGGGAACCAGCTTCTATCATTCCCACGGCTCTGAGCATTTCTTCCCTGCTTAAATGACGTCGCCGCTCCATAATAACGTTGGTTTTAATCAGTAGTAGGGAAACAGTAGCACTATTAATGTCTTCAATGCGTTGTATATTTTTATAGGGAAAATATTGACAGCTGATTTTCATCTTTTACTCGAATTTGATTGACAGTTCCTGTTTCAAATTATGAAATGCACCAAAAAGGATCCATATAAATTTATAAAATCATAAATTTATTACAAAGCCACATCTCAATCTCAAGAAATCCGCATAAAAATGCTTGATCCCTAGACACTTTTGATGTGTGTAGGTTGGAGAGAAAGTTATAATCACATTTTTTTTAAAAAAACATCACATTTGCCAGTTTCTTGTCCAGCAGACGCATTAAAGCCGTAGTAGACGGTAGTCGCTCTGATAGCTTGGACATTAATTCTGGCGTCCCACAAGGCTCTGTGCTATCTCCAACGCTGTTTCTCTTGCATATCAATGATATGCTGTCCAATGACGGTATTCATTGCTATGCGGATGACAGCACTGGAGATGCCTATTACACAGGCCGAGCAAATATCCCTCGTACCATTGTGGAGGAAAGTCGAACTAAACTTGTGTCTGAAATCGAGAATACCCTAGCTTGGGTTTCCGATTGGGGTCGGGACAATTTAGTCCAGTTCAACCCCACTAAGACACAAGTTTGCGCGTTTACCACTAAGAAAACTCCATTTACTGTAGCTCCTCAGTTTCAGAACACTTCCCTTACCATATCAAGTAGTATTGGGATCCTTGGCGTTGACATATCTAGTGACGTACAGTTTCGGAGTCATTTGGAACAAAAGGCGAAGTTGGCATCCAAAAAGCTCGGTGTGCTAAACAGGGCGAAGCAGTACTTCACTTCTAGGCAAAGACTGCTGCTGTATAAAGCGCAAGTCAGGCCACACGTGGAGTACTGCTGTCACCTTTGGGCAGGAGCGCCTGGATATCAACTCAGTCCTTTTGACTCGGTCCAGAGGCGTGCGATCCGGATTGTCGACGATCCCAAACTGACAAGGGGTTTAGAGCCGTTAAGTCTGAGGAGAGACTTCGCCTCCTTATGCGTGTTCTACCGCTTGTACAACGGGTTTTGTTCTGAAGAACTGTTTGATATGATGCCCACGGCTACTTTTCATCACCGCACCGCTCGCCACCGACAGGGCATTCATCCTCACACTCTGAATCCGCAATGGTCTCGTACAATTCGGTTTCAGAGATGTTTCCTTCCGAGGACGCTTAAATTGTGGAATGAACTCCCTGCCGAGGTTTTCCCGATGAGTTATAGTATGGAGTTCTTCAAGAGGGGTTTGAAAAGGTTTTTACAGGGTCGACAACGCGCGAGTGATACCCCTGGTGTTGCACGCGTCCATAGGCCGCGATAACCGCTTACCATCAGGCGGTCCGCGTGCTTGATTGTCACCGACGTAGTATAAAAAATAATAATAATAATAATAATATAGTTTATTTACGTTTAACTAAAGTATGTAAGGTGCTATATTGTTCGATTACTTTTTGCCATCTTGTAGGTAGGGACATGATCCGTCTTGATGATGATTCTTCTTCTAGGCTTTTGATCAAAATACCGCTGCAAGTGGTTTTGGCCAGTCCTCTCGTGATGTTAACCCGACACTGCCTAAAGAATGCTGAAGAGACCGAAACAGGTGGAAATCTCAAGGTGCAAGGTCAGGACTATACGGCGAATGCATTTAACACATCCGAGCCAAACTCTCTTAATTTTTGCTGAGTGGCTAAAGATGTGTGAACTGTGAGGTCTAGCGTCATCATGATGAGAAACCACACCCTTTCTGATGATTAATTCCGCTTTTTCTCAACTTCTTGCTTTAATCTCATCAGTTGTTCGCAGTGTAGAGTTCAGAATCGATGGTCCTGCCTGGTGGTAACAGCTCATAATTAATAATGCCCTTCCAATCCACCACACACACAGCATCTCCTTGTTGCGAGTTAACCCGGGTTTCGCCACAGTCTGTGAAGCCTGACCGGCCTTTGACCACGGCCTTTTTCGCACTTTCTTGTCGTACGTGATCCACTTTTCATCTCCAGTTATCAGCTTCTTCAAAAATGGTTCGGTTTCATTAAGCCGAAATAAAGAATCACAAGTGAGTACATGGTTCATTAGGTTTCTCTCAGTGAGCTCGTGAGGTACCCAAATATCGAGCTTTTTTATGAACCCTGTTTTTTACGAATGCACTAAAACTGTTTTGTGGTCAATTCCCAGTTCTTCGGCTACGCCGTACTACTGATATACCGATCTTGCTCCACTTTTACAAAAATGGCATCCATTTTATCCGTAATAGGGCGACCAGAGCGACAGCATCTTTGACATCAAAATTTCCAGACTGAAAATGCTTGAACCAAATTTCTGCTACTCTCACAGATACTGCATCAGGTCCATAAACATCGTAGTTATTTTTCGCGGCTTGCGTTGCATTTTTACATTTTTAGTAGTAAAATTTCAAAATGTATAGAATTTCTTCATTAGATTTACTCATCTTGATGGTAAGAAAATCAAATGAATATCACAGTTATCACACATTTTCCTAATTTGAATTTGGAATTGTCTTCTTTAAAATTTTAACTTTTAATGATACCAGATACACATAGTATAACCAAAGAGATTTTATTACAATCATCATCTAATATGTACTTTACGATAACACTCAGATACAGAATAATCGCGATTCGTGACATGCTTGGCAGATATTGTACGGGCCACGATCTTTGGCTCTACAGCCACTCTAAGCATGATTTCTAATACCCAGAGCCATCGCGCCAACAGGCCAGTCGGTAGTTACCAGACAGTCTGACAATACCATGGCATAAGTTAAGATATGACATTCTAAGTTGATACTAGTTATTAATACCAGTTAGGTTCTGTGCATTCGGAGATAAATCTATCAGCAAAATATTGTTTTGGATATTCGATTTAGTAATTTTCACAATTGCATCATAATCAGGTTAGGTAGCTACTTCTAAATTGTCAGTTAAAGGGATAGTACCTACTAACTCTCGTAGGTACTATTACTATACTTATTTTTTGCTATTTAGTTTCAACTAAGGCTTCTCTTACCGCTTACGGTTGGGATATAAGAACCTTCAATACTCGCCTTGAGAAGATCCATGCCTTTCTCCAGCACTTATCAGCACATACTTTCTCTGGAACGACCAATTTTTTAAACCTGTTTAATAGTAGCGAATAGTTTAATTTAATGCTTCTATGTGACTCATTCATTTATCTTTGGAAAATCTATCTATTTTTACTGGCGTCTCAATAAGCACTAGACTGACTACTTCAGACTGAAATCAGCTCTACCTCTTAAGTATAGAGTTGAATATTGTTAAATAAATACCTACACAGTGTTTTGCGAGCTTACAGCTACTATAATTCAATCTGTTTTTTCATTGATAAGTAGTTTCTTGTACAAACGGCTAACGTGCCGTGACTTGGGTGACTCAAGCTCAAAGTTATATTCAGCAATACTTTTCGAGGTCAAAATTTTACCTAGATCCTTAAGGTTTTAATTGCACAAAATAAAAATAAAATGCCAAGACGATTATGTATATCTAAGGTAGGTACACCAATATCATAAAGATTGAAGATTTGATTTTTGGTGAGTATCATCATCCCTCAATTATTGGTAGAGCTGTTTTCAGCAGTGCGTTTGAATTAAAGTTCACATAGAACTAAATTTGAATTTCATTACTTAATTTAGACGAAAACAAAAGTTAGTTTGCAGGTCATTAGAAAAACCTTCAAGCATGGATACCTTCAATACCGGACCGGTTCTAAATATTGTAAATTGAGTTGAAATTTCGACAATATGACAAGATAAGATAAGATAATAAAAAATGTGAAATGAGACCCAAGTTCAATTATATGATATATGCCTTGTTGTTTACTTTGAACGACAAAACAAGTGAAATCATAATAGCTGCCAAGTTCAATGGTGAGTAGGATAATATATTGAAACCTAAGGTCTGACTTGTCTAGTTCTCATATACGAATTATTATTAAATACCTACTTAAACAATCATGAAAGAGCTCTATGTTCGATGGCTAGTTTCTATCAAGAAAGAAAGAATAACTTACAGCTTCAGAACTTGCGAAGGCTTTATTATAAATCGTATATGAAAACTAGCCGATTCAGACCTTAGGCTTTAATAATTATCCTACTGACCATTGCATTGAACTTGGCACCCATTTAATTCTCACTTCTTTTGTCGTTTTTTTTTGGAAGTGTGTGAGCGATGTGTGCGATGCGTCCAGCTTAAGCTGAACCTTCTCCAATATTGTTTGTTCATCATTTAAATCTCAGATCAAATTACACTGGAAATATAAACATTTCTCAATAATTAATTTTTCAACTTTAATGATAAAACAATACTAGTTTCTGATGTTTTCCTTTGTATACACTCAACCACCTATCTGGATGTCAAATTTGAACTTTCTAGGTCATGACCTAGAAAGTTCAAATTTGCAAACTGCAGTCAGTCACAAAAATGACGATTTTTGGACGTTGATATCTAAATAACCGTTCGAGGTATATTTATGAAATTTGGAATACATTTCTATCTCGCAAGTCTCAATAGATAAGCTGAATTTGACATGTTTACGTGAAATGGTTTAAGAGTTATGAGGGGGTGTATACACGGTGCTGCTTGCCAGTTCTGTTAGCTTGAACTTGGCTTGACACGCTACCGCGTGTCTAGATTTTGTCACGACCTTTTCTTGCGTTACTTTTAAACCTCTAACCTAAATCGAGCCCTTTTCCGATTTCCAACTTCCTAATTAAGTAGGTGATAATTCATGATGCCCTAACAGCGTGTGACTGTGTGAGCATGTTTTCATCGATTAGATCAGCAAGGTATGTGCCTGCTACGGGCATCGAGAGCAGCCGGTGCATGTCATCGACCGCTGCCCACCGCTGTAGAAAGTGGAGTGACTCATGCGCCGCGTGGCTGGTGGCTCCAAGCTGCCTTGAAGGAGCTAGGGCTGTCGGCTGTCTCACGACGACATGAGATAGATAAAAAACGCAAATACTTTTAATCAGTAAAGAAGCATCGCTCTTTGTTCATCTTAGAATCGTGGCACACAGATTTGGATGAAACCAGAGGCATTTTTTAAAAAACCTTATAAGATAAAAGCAAGTCATGTTATGATGAATAATAATCAATTAATAGGAATTTTACTAATTTACAAACATTATTTGCTTCAGCCATGTCTTAGAAGGTATCCCTGATATTTTATGCTATTCTTCGAAGACTGCGGCATGCGGTTGCGGCGCCCGGCCCGACGGCCTAGCACTGCAGATCCCCAGTCGTATGCGGCGTGTCGCAATCTTGCTTGCTCTGCTGCAGTTAACGACACTAGTAATAATAAGACGTAGACGCTTGGAGTTTCGCAATCGGCGGCAGATCGCAAAACTCTGTCTCCGATCACGGAATTGCACCTTCGACAGATCTTACAAGTGTTTTATTAATTGCATGCCAACATAAAATGTTGAATTTAGTTACTTAGTTAATCTTTTGCACGTTACTTGTATGTAGCTACATATAAGTAGCCCTGCGCTAGCCTGCTGTTGATGCATACGGCCAAGGAATCCTCTCGTCTCGATGTCGTTTACCATGTTTATGTTTTTTACGAAACAGAATGGCTTCACTAGAAACTATTTCTGAGTGCAAAAACGTTGATCGACATTTCTAAAGACATTACCTGGGAGTTACTCACCTAGATATCATCGATTTGAAAGTGGTTCTTAAGTAGGACACTCTGGAGACCATTTCACAAACCTCTTAGGTAATGTTTTTTTATTTTGAATGAAACAAACGAAATAATGCTAGAAATGTGAATACACTAAGCCGAAGCTTTCCGAACTTAGAAGGTTTAACTTAGTTTAAATAACTTGTTAAACTCAAAAATCGTTTGTGATGCGAGATGTTCCATCCTAAACTCGGAAAGCTTCGCCTTAATGTATTCACATTTCAAGCAATTTTCTTTTGCACTTTAGTCATTACATTGACTTTTTTCTGATATATCGAAATTCTTTTTAGTTCTGAAATCTGTATAAAAACCTTTATAATCACGATCATTCAGTCTTAACAAATTAATTTGTTTTTATTCTTAGCGCTTTACTTCTACGAAAAAGTGAATAAGCAGTACATTGGAAAATTGTTAGACTGCTAATTGATTAAGTTGTCATACTCGTAGAAAAAACTTCAAAGGGTTTTTGATAGCGTAACTTTTTATTGCAGTGCTACATTAGCCTAGTGAGTACTCAATGGCTCTTGAAAGCTGATCAAGCGCAATGTCGTTACAAAGCGACTCACATTTACGTAACTTCGCCAAGCTTTGTGCTGCGCCTGCGCTGCTCGGGAGACAGGTTATTCGCGGACGGGAAGGACGCCGAACGAAAGTAAATAAACATCACATTCGTGAGGTAAACAAACTTGGGGACTGGTTTGTCCACCGCTTCTGGACCTTTCTAAAGAGCACTTGGCTGAATCAAATAGATAGCTAAACGTTTATAAGTTGGTACAAAGAAGCTAGTGACGCATCACTCGGGGAGTACCTAAGTATAGATAAATCGTCGTGTATTTGGTCTTCAAATGGTCTCAAAATAATTTTAAATCAAATACTTACACGACTAGCCCAGGGGGACACATTAATATTTTATCAATCTTTTGAATAAAACTTATTAAAAAGGCACAGAGTAGTCATTAAATAGGTTGCTAGAAGTAAAAGTTAACGGTGATTCTATTCAAATTGGGGTGTTGTGAAACGAATCTAACTATACCCAACTTAATCTGATTCACACAAGATCGTATTTGCAAAACTTGCAATAGAGATGTGAGTCATCGACGTCTTGTTTGTCATACAGACGAGGTTAATGTTTTTGAGTTCTAATTAAAAAGCTTAACCATTTGCCTAAGTTATGGATTCAATAGTTATTAAATCCGTAATAGTCTTATACCTACCTACTAACGACACGGTTGGCGTAGTGCGCTGTAGCACGGTTTCTCGCCTCGATTTCCGTAGTGTCCCAGGTTCGATTCCCGGTCGGGTCAATTTAGGAAACGATCTTTTCTGAATTGACTCGGGTCTGGGTGTGCTGGGAGACGCCCTTAGCTTATTTTCCTTGTGTGGTACCTCGTAACACAGGGATATTAATCCCTACTTCGAGACCATTACAAGAGGTGTGTTGTCTGGCGCATATTTATTTATTTATTTACTAAATGTATTTTAGCATGAAACATAATATTTCACACATAAGCTGTAAGTTGGATTCAGTCCTCCAGAACAAACTAACCGTGAATTAAAGTTTTACTTAAACTAATAAATGTGAATTTTAGTTAAAGAGCTATATTATACAATATTCTTTAATTATAGGTTTAGTGCGTTAAAAGTTTTCAATACCGATTTGTCACAATAGTACATTTTCATAAATGTGGCCTACCTTAGGATTTTTTCCCATAATGTTTTAATATGGTAAATAAAGCGATAAATGGATACCTAGAGGTGGTATGTAAGCACAGGCATTAAACCTCGATCTTTATCATCTATAAATCCTGGTTTAAGGTTTACCAAAACGTGATCTTGGTAATTGAACAAAACATGCCCTAAAGCAGGCAAATGACTGCTAAGTACCTAGTGATAATGATGCTGTAATGGTGTGAGGACAGTCTCTATGACAGAGATGCTCTATAGTACCAGGACGTACAGCTGCATGATGCGGCCAAGGTCAACAGCAGCGTGGGCGACCTGACCACTCTGACCAGTCACCACAGAATCTAATTTTCTGCGAATAATCGCAGCGGATGCGGAAACCATGGGAAAACTGGAAGCGGAAGTGAGTAATTTACTACTAAACTTTCACAATTGGTTCTACGTCTATTTTATAGCTCATTTAGAAGTCCCTATACACGCTATAAATAAAACAATAATATACAATGTATTCCGCAGTCGAAATTTAACTGTTATCTATTTTATTGTAGTAATAAAATACTTTACTTCCGCTTCCAAATTTTGGAAGATTACCGCATTCGGCTGCAATTATTCGCAGAAAATTAGATTGGGTGACACTAAACCTGCTTTTGGGATTGTTTTGTTTCATCGGATCATGTTTAGTTTTTTTTCATACTATTACTATTCAAACCAGGATTACATGATATGAATCGAGGTTTATTGCCTGTGTTTACATACGAGTACCACCTCTACGTATGAATTTATCACTTTATTTACCTACAAATTACAATACAATAATGAAGTTGTGCTGCGAGGGAATGCGTACTACTTGTAGCATTGTGGAACTGAGCACGTTGGTGATTCATTTCTCGGAATTGACCTTGCTATGAGTCATTCGCTGGAAGGCAGAGTCGGGGATACCGCGCCTGTCTGCCGGTTGCTTACTAGGCTCACTCCGCTTACGGCAACTTATTTTTAAATTAATTTAGTGTTTTAAATACATACAAAACCATTATTAAATATGTGTATGCACGCACTTGTGAATAATAAATAAGTTATTTATTTTGTTTTAAATATTGTAGTTATTTTTGTGTTTGTGAAGTTGGATAACATGATAACAACCATGACGTCATTCATACTTTTGAAGGTAAGAAATATTCAAATATTAATTAAAAACGTCTAACCATGAGCAAATAGGCCAAAATTTATTTCGATTAAAACTTTATGAATCATCATAGAAATTCTTATCAGTTTCTTATTTGAGCACTGTAGTACAAAGTTTGTATGACGTTTGCAGTATTATTCAATTAAATACAAAAGTATGGCAGAGATACTTCCATCTCTTTTTGTCACAAACCCGTAAAACTTTTAGGTGTCGAGACAGCTATATTTTGAGAGTATGTATTTTATTTGTTTAGGTAGTGAAACGTGTATAGTGAGTGAGTGATAATGTTAGAAAGAAATAGGACGAAACATGGCGAGTCGAGCTGGATAACTTACGTACAAATTTAAAGTTTCATTTCATTCTTGCGAAAGTTAAGTTAGTTAGTTATCTGTAAATTAGTGAAGGTGAATACAATAGCTGTGTAGAGTTGCGAATTCATCAACGCCCTGTGAAGTGCTCATGGCAAAGTTTTTAGTCATCTGATACTTGTTGAACAAGTTTTTATTAACTTTTCAGACAAATTCTTTTTTATTGAGGATGAACAGAGAGGATAACGTGAACTGGTTCCATGGGAAAATATCACGGGATACCGCTGAGAACTTGCTGAAAGAAGGTAAGAGATCTTTTGAAGTTATTCACAAGTTGTTGTTATTTACTTAAGTGTTTTTGAACCTACCTATATCCCGTTGGTTTCAGAGGGTGAGGATGGTGTTTTCTTGGTACGTGAGAGTAATACTTCACCTGGAGACTATGTTCTCTCAGTTTTGCACCAGGCAAGTGTATTTAAATGAAGTAGATAACCTCAAAACTTATTGTCTCATTAGAAATTGTTCTTTGTTTATGTTTGGTTTGAACATCTTCAAAACAACTATTAAAATTTTTAATAATATGTATATCATTTGCAATATAGAAGGATTTTGTCAATAATATAGAAGATATTTTAATTTCCTGATGATTGAGATGATTGGTAGAGAATGGCATTAGTCTGCCAATTGTACTTCTCTTTGTGCAATAAAGAATAAATAAATAAAAATGTTTTTTATATTTTCTTTTATTTTTAGGGTGAAGTAGTGCATTATCAGATTCGGAGGCATGGTGAAGATGCATTCTTTTCTATTGAAGAGCATACAACAGTGCACGGACTGGACACACTTATACAGCACTACCGAGGCGACTCAAATGGGCTCGTTACCAGACTGTCTGTTGTATGTAAGGGGCAACCACCACCTCATGAGTCCCGCACTCAGGGAACAACTAACCTTTTGCATCGGTAAGCATTTTTAAAGCAAAAACATTTAAATTAAATTTTCATCATCGGAATGATCTTTAGTGCCATTTTCCTCTCGCAAGATTTGGAAAACGAATATGCAGAGATCATCAAAATCATTTGCGGAAAGTTGTTAATAATATTTTTGTTCAGGTGACTTCAAAAATGTACAACTTAAAAAATATGTAGGTACCTCAATGTACTAGGAAGTCCCATTTATAGAAAATGTGCACACACATATATGTAAATCATGTTAGATGTTTTATCCACAACAACACTCAATAGGGCTATATCAGTTGAAGTAGGATGTTCTATTAGGAAGATAGTTACACAAATTGTATTGCCCTTAATTTTTAATTTGTGTTCATTGGTTGAGAACTGAAAGACAGAGACAAAAGGTTTTAATGAATATGATTAATTGTTGAATAATACAATACTTATTGAGTTTAGCCATGAGTTCTGTGGTGCAGACCAAAGTCCAGCAGTTTTAGTTAGATATAGCCAGTATAAAAATATGTTATTTTAAAACCTTTAGTCCTCGCTTAAATCCATAAATATTTTGTATGCTATAGTGCTTAAATGTGGGATTGGACGCTTGCTAAGGCAATTTATCAGTAAACAATACTTTCCAAAAATCGAGTTTTGTTCCTGTGAACCTTTCTTCTTAGCAAACAGATTTATCAAGAAGTCATAAGCATAGGTCACTGAACCCAACAGTTTTATTTAAAGTGCTCTTAAATAACACCCTTCTACATGCACATAAAACGCGCAACTTTATTGATGACTTCCTGTGGCTTTGTCAATGCACTTATTGAATAAATATCGAGTCAGCGATTCATACCTATTATATTATATTAAGTTACATGTCTGCAGGAAGGATGATAGATAATGCCACTACATTTTTATTTCATATTTGCTATATACATATTTTTTTGTGTACAAATTCCTACTAGATACTTATTATGAACAGTCACTCACTACTTTAAGTGCTGATTGGAATACCAAATGTGGTCCAAAGTATGATAATTACTTAAGCACATGTGTAATGTGCCCATGTGTGGTCATTATACAAATGCCAAATGTTTAACTACATTCCTAGTCTATGAACTGAGTCATCATCTTTGTTTATATTATGATCATCATCACCTAAAGATATATCATAAGATGTCTGAACATAGACCTCCATCCTAGATTTCTAGATATTTTGCTGGTTCTAGGCAACCTGAAATTTTACTAGCCTTTTAAAAACCTTTGTAAATTATTGAGTAATTTTTAAGTATTGTTTTGTTTAAGGAAAGCAAACGCAAATGTAAGTTTTGGTAAATACTTAATTAGTAATGCAATGAATTTTTGTTTAAAAGTGATTCAAAATTACATAGCATTGGTATTTCATTCTTTAGTACTCTTATTAGCATAAACATATACCCCAATATTTATTCATATGTAAATTACATTAGGTGTTACTCATGCTCGAGAATGTTTTGAAGATGTTGTTGACAAAATAATATCATAGCATTAATTATTTGAGACACATCTGTGTTTGGCCATGATGAATCACTGTTCATAATATTTAGTGATTCATTGATTGTAAGTAAATATTATCACTTGTCATTTATTTAATACTAGCATCCACCCAAGAATTCCAAAATTGCATTGAAATTATTCTAAAAGTCTTTATTCATTTTTAATTGCATGCAGTAGCAAAATGAAAACGTGCCGTCCATAGCTACAAGATTTAGATTTTCTTAACAATGTCACATCCATTATTTCCCACCCTAATTAAAGTAAAGTAAAAAGTAAAAAATATCTTTATTCATATAGACTTATAAAAAGTACTTAAGACAAGTCATATACAAAAAAAAATTGTAGCAAAAATATACTGAATAAAAATAAACTTACAGAAAATAATACATATCATAATTAAATATAATGTGACTCTACCTCTAATTATTTTTACTAAAGGCAATTTTTTTAATAAAGTATATTATATTTTAATTTGAATATCTAGTGATTGGCGCCTCTTATTTTCCGAACAACCGTATTTTACTCTTTTTAACACTCTTATTGGTTAAATATTCATAACCTTATTTTTATTTTATTAGTCAGTGTATACAAAATCTTATAAAGACTACATGTTGCCCGGGGGTGCACCGTGCGAGTTTCGGACTTAGTCTCTACTTCACGCAGGCATGCCGAGTAAAAATCTACACTGGGGGTACCCTCATTCGGGATAGCCGATGCATTCACCGCGAACTCGCTGCGAATGGGTCTCCGTTTTGTTCTCCGTGGGAATCGGTTAATACCCAATACGCCTCCACGACAGACAGACGATGTTTATTTATGTGCAAGTAGCGTTTATTACTCGTGTCAGTGAATCCCCCTCACCGCGTGCCTAGGAGGCTCGCCATACACCGCTGCCGTGAATACGGCAGGCACCAGACCCGAAGGTCCCTCAATAGGACCACATCCCGTAATTCCTCCCGGGGGAGGAATATGGTAGCGGTCCTCCTCAAGCCAAATAATTCGCCAACGAAGAACAAGAACCGCGTTAGCAGAAGTTGTTTCACGTTGCCCAGGGTGCACCGGAACGAAGGGGGCCCACCCCGAGGTGCCACCAGTGCGACGCCGAGGAGGACACCGCCCAGCACACCCTTGAGGTGTGCTCTGCTAGGGCGGTGCAGCGTCGCACACTAGTGGATGTGGTCGGCACCGATCTCTCGCTCCCGGCCCTGATACGGGCCATGCTGGCGAGCGAGAGTGGATGGGAAGCGATGGTCTCCTTCTGCGCAGAGGTGATGTCGCAGAAGGAGACAGCGGAGAGGGCCCGGGAGGAAGATCCTCAGGCGGGCCCTCTCCGACGCAGACGGCGGGGAGTGAGGAGACAGTGGTTTGCACGCCTTCTCCCTGCTACCTAAAAGCAGCACCGCGGTGAAAGTCGGGGGGCTTTCACCTCATTGCACGGTGCTCCTGTCTGGGGGTGTCCCCGTATACCGGGATGCCCCTGCTGCGCGAGGAGGCCCGGCGTGAAGGCTGGGCCGTCCGCCAGGGACGGCATGGTAATCCGAACTAGGCACCATGTCGTCCCGTCTAGGCGATGAGGTATACCGGGGGTCTTTTTAGTGGGTATGCCATCACCTTCAGTGACGGAGAGTCCCACACTCCCTCGCTGCCCCACCCAGGCAGCGGGATAGAGCGTAATGCATTTTTTCCCCCCGAAAAAAAAAGGGTGCACCGGAACAGACGCTTGCCGTTCCGGTTTAGAACCTGTGGCCGCTTTGGTGGCGTGGGATGGCGAGAGGTTTCTCGCGGAGAGGGTCCGCTTCGGCGTACCATTATATCACCGGCGGGGGTGGTGCGCCGCCGCGCACTGCCTTAGCGGGGCCAGCAGGTAGCAGGTCGGGGTGGCCTGCTACTTGCACATAAATAAACATGGCTCTGCCTGTCGGGGAGGCGTATTGGGTATTCTACCCCTCCCTTTAGTGGGGGAGCTGGAAACGGCCTTTCGCAGGGGATTCGCGGTGAATGTATCGACTATCCCGCGTTCTCCCACTTAATGCGGAATGAGGGTACCCCCAGTGAAGATTTTTACTTGGTATGCCTGCGTGAGGTTGCAGGGGAGTCCAAGACTCGCACGGTGCTCCCCTGGGCAACGTGTAGTCTATAAAAGATTTTGTATACACTGGCTATTAAAAAAAAGGGTGCACCGGAACAGAAGCTCGCCGTTCCGCAGTAATAATTACCAGGGACAAGCAAACCCTGCACACGCGAGGAGGTAACTTAGCGTTGCACCCCAAATATTCAACACCTAGGCTAAGGCTCCCTGACTTTCAATAAGATCACTTTTCTGGTTCCAGCCTATTTATTCTGAAAAACTCAATTCGATCCTCGCTCATCCTGTAAATTCGAAAACGTGTTTAAATAAGTAAAAATATGTTCGATCATATTTTAATTTTACAGAATTGCCACTCAGTAGTTTGTGTTGTCTTTAAATACCTATAGGTACATTAATAGATGAAGCTAGTAACTATTGAATATAGCGAGATTACTATCAAAATGTCTTGCGTAATATAAAGAAAACAATTCCCAGGGCGACCGAAGCGGGCGACTTCAACATAGTATCTCAGATGCTAGCCTGCGGTTACCGCAGTCGCGACGCAAAGAACCAGGACGGGCAGACGGCGGTGCACATCGCCGCGCGCGCCGGCCGCGACAACATCCTCGCGAAGCTGATCGAGAGCGGGGCCACCGTCAACGTTCGGGACTCCTTTGGCTACACGCCTCTACATGTGAGTAGAACCCAATACCCAATTAAACAGTGTTAATTTATAACATGTTAAAGACCTTGAAAAATATTTATTTTTGATCGCTAAATGGAAAATGAATGATGATAGACAGTCCCATTTTAAGGGGCTACTACCGTTCGTCGAACACGTAAGTAGTAACGTGAGTTTTAATTTCATCAATTTCAACGTAAAAAAACTTTTACGTTGAAATTGATGTTGATTTTTTGGTATTCTAATAACAAATATTTTATTGTAGAAAATACATAAAACCTATTCATAACACACTACTTATGTATCCTTTTTACTCTTCCAAAGTTATCTGGTTCGAGGTACGCAAGCAAGGAATTTCATAGTCGTTGTTCTGATAAACCCCAGTGCATTCGTTTCAGCATTTTGTTTTACACCGTTATTAACTTACAGTACACATGCCAAAACAACTTGCCGAGCACAACAGAGCTGCTGATAACGAAGGGGCACGCCAACTACCAGATGCGGCACGCGCCCTCCGGCAAGGTGCCGATGCACGACGCGGCGCAGCGGGGACACATCGAATGCATCAAGGTAGGATGCTACGTGATTTTGATGCTTTTTACCTGTACTTAAAGTGTGCACTTCCTTGTAAGAATAGGGGATAATACTTATAATAATAAGTTAATACTTGAGTTTCCTTGTACTATTTATTTCCTTTATCGTTTGGTGAATCGCTAGGAAGTAGTTTATACCTCTCGAAGTCAACTCTTTATTGTAAGAGGTTCATGTCAGTCAAATATTGAAGTTGTATGAGGTAAATGCTTTTGATTTGACTACAAAGCAAGAAAATGAATATGTTTATCGATAGTAAAAGTTACTCCTCCCTACTCACTAGCTTTTAATGAAAATAATGTGGACACGTAGAAAGAACCTGCATTAAACATTTTTGTTCATATTGTTCTAGGTTCTACTGAAACTGAAAGCGCCGGCGCATCCCAGAACGTTAGCAAAAGATACACCGGCGGATTTGGCGAAGCATTATGGTCATACAGAATGCTATCAGTTGTTGAGTAAGTAATTATATGAATTAAGTATTATTATTTCTTGATAGCTTAGGTTGGGATATTTTTAAATAATTTTCGCTTAAACAATTAATCGGGGAATGACCTATCTAAACTTTCTTGTTGCATTTTAACTACAATATTTATCATTACCGAGCTAAGACAGGTAAACCAAGTTACCGGTTATTTTGTTTCGTTGCCCGGTGGTGTTAAAGTTTTGTAAAGGGGGAATTGTTCAGGTACAGTCATAGTTTATACTCAACATTTCTAACATTCATAATAATTGGTGATCAAAACCATCGTCGCAGTTTTAGGTGCTCAAATTCACTAACAAGCAATCTAGGTATAGGGAAAGTGAAGTGGGTGAAGGAGATATCTTTTCTCATGTTATGATTGCACTTTTTGACCGATTGTAACTAATTGTGGGATATTTTTTCAGGCCAGACTTTATCATTTCTACTTCTCTTTGAGTAAACACTTAGGATATTGTTTATTGCTCCGTTAGTCCGTACGGAGGACGATAGCTCAACATTTACAAAACTATTGCAAAATGGGTATTACGTTAGGTGCCCCTATGTAAAGCTTGATGTGATTTCGTGTCTATGAAGACTAGAGTGGTGGTTGATTGTTAAACAATATAATCACTTACGAGCTGCCCCAACAGACTTTGTTCTGTCAAATGTTTGACAGCTGGTGTCTAATATCATATTATCTCCTCCGCTTTTCTCAGACTTGATTTACATTTACTATTTTTTTCACTGAATTTCTTGTGCAATCATGATAAAATGTAGCCTATATTACTCCTGAATAGTTTAGCTTTCTGTTAGTGAAAGAATTTTCACGGTCGGATCATTAGTTTTGAAGCCTGTTTAATACAAACAAACAATCAAATCTTTCCTCTTTTTAACAGTATATTTTATATCGAGGGACTAAACGAAGCCATAATATACTAGAGCGAGGGAGTCAATGAAACCGAGGGTATATTAAGTTGGCGTTTAGTCTCGAGGTGCAAACTGTACTTTTCACTTTGAGTGCGAGAAAAATAGTCAATTTAGTATAAAAACATTTAATAAAACAAAAATCACAAATGTTTCTTTTTCCTCCAGTCCTTACTACTTTCGTAAGTTTTTAGATAAATCTTCCGCGATTTTGGCGGCAAAAGATTATCTATTATGTCTTTTGCTCTTTGCTCGATGTCATAGGACATTCATAGTAAATTTATTTAAAACCGAACAAATTTACACTCGACAAAAATTCTGTAATTTACTCGGTTAGTTTTGTTTTCTTCTATACCAGTTAGTTATAGATTAACAATTTAAAAACACATGCCGCCACCTTCTTTGCAGACCATGGAACTAAAACTCTCAACATTTTCGCAATGAAGATGGTCCACACTCCACAGATAATAGGATATTCACTGGCTGTTTGAGTTTGTCTATGTCACATGAAAGAAATTAAAAAACTAATTACTTTTTATTTCCTAGAGACTAAAGCGGTCACTTTAGTCCCGCGTCGTAGGGCTATATTGGCGTACTTTTAGAGCATGTGAAGTGAAAAATTACTTGCGGCCTCGACGAACTTCGTTCTGGCAACAGTTATTGGCAAATGCTTAAGCTGTGAATATTAAGTATGGAAACATGGTTTTTTTTAGTCATTTTCCCAATGTTTTAATACTTATTATCCTATTCCCGAAGTACCCGTTTTTGAGTTATAAGTGGTGTAACTAACACGACTTTCTTATAAACATAGATTATCAGTGTGGATGTGGGATTGATTACTACTGCGACTTAAAATAAAATCGCCGGTAGTAACACATCCTGTTGTTCACCAGAGAACCACCAGCCAGAGCCGTCGTCGACCAGCAGGAGCGAGTGGTACCACGGCACGCTGACGCGCGACGAGGCGGTGGCGCTGCTGGCGCGCGGAGACGCGGCGCCCGACGGCGCGTTCCTGGTGCGCTACAGCGAGCGGCACACGGGCGCGTATGTGCTCACCATGCTCAATGAGAACACGCCCTATAACTTCATCATCAGAAAAGAGGTTTGTCAATCATTCAACCTACTCCCAGTGTGATTCGTCTATACTTCTTTCGCCGTATGATGATATCCCTGACAGTTCACAATTGTCAATTATAGTGCTGTAACGAATGTAATTTAATCGAGTTGGCAAAGGAAATGGAATCGGATTTTCCGATTTTTAATTCTTAATAAACGGGTTACGGGTAATAAGTTATGAAATAAAACGCGGTATCTCGAAAATAATAGTTACAAAATAGCACACAAGGCAGACGCACTGGTACTGATGCGAATGACGTGATTATAAATTACAAAATGGGTGCTCTTATATTCATCGATTTTTTGTCGATTCAGTAGTGTCAATACACTATTGAATGGCGTTCCTTTTCACGCATCAGGCGCTGTAAAGATATATTAATTTAATTTCAAATACTTCATTTATTAACGGTTAATAATATTAAGAAAAATTTACTTGATAAGATTCGAAAGAACAATAGTTTTTTAGTAGTATGTAACATTTTCATTTGCCAGTTTCTTTTTATTTAGTTTGAAATAGCATGCGTGACACGGAACAAAAAGAGCTGTCAGGCATATCATCTTACAGTGAAAATACTATAGTTCTCCTATCATTTCAAAAGTTATCGCAGCACAAATAATAGCGATGTTCGGTTGCTATTTAGCATTTTTGCTCAAAACTTTGTGCTCAAAACTTTAACGTTTTTCTCAACAACGTCGCAAAGGCAAGCGATGCTGATTTGTCTTCTAGTCAATTCTAGTGCAAGAGTTTTCAAAACTGAATATTACACACGCCTTTTTTCCAACGGGGTAGGCAGAGACCACATCATTCTACTTGCTTCGATCCTGACACAACTCGCTTCTTCCACTCTCATTAATCCTTTCATACATCCTCGTCGATTATAGGTACGCCTGACCTGCTCTTGTCTGAGCACGTCTTGGACTTGTCCTAAGTACGTCCGGCTAGGCCTTCCCCTTCCAACAGCTCCATCCACCCTCGCCTTGTAAATTTGTTTCGTTGATCGCCGATCATCCATCCTTTCCATATGCGAAGAAATCACTATCTGTAACGTATATTATTGAAATATATTTAAAAAAAAATTGCACCATTCCTGTATTAACAGTACTTTTTTGCTGCAGAGTAACTGGTTATTCATAGATGACGGTCCCTACTTGGAGTCGCTGGAAAGACTGATAGAGCACTACAGCACAGTTCCCGACGGGCTGCCGACCAGGCTCACCGTTGCCGTGCCGCCGAAGCCCAAACCGCCGCTACCTGAAGTAGGTTTGAAGTCATCGAAAGCTAATTATTGTACCCTTTTTAATTTAGAAGTAGCTTTCTTAAAGCTTAAAGCTTCTCACCATAGGTACCTTGGTATTCATGCTTGAGTATCTTTTACAGTTGTTCAAGTAAGGTGAGAACTTACCCTGGAATTCCGAAACTAACTTAAAGTCGAGTATCTTTCAAATTGCATTCACAGATAAATGCAGCCCCCCAACATTTCAATAGAAATTAAAAAGTGCCTAAGAGACCTGCTTTACCTTAAATGCGATTTACCAATTTTATCTTTCATGTAAATAAAGTTAATAGGTAAGATCAATTGTGTAGGTCTAATTCTAGTAAAGCCTCGTATCCACTAGGCAATAATTTGCACAACGTGTGACGTTGCCAGTCGTGGGCAACATGTCGCTAGAGGAACTAAAAAAGTTCTAACGATGAAAACGATGTTGTGCAACATCTCCTGTAACTCTAACCTATGTTTAACAAATAAAGCGTTTAAATGATTGATGTTGCGCGTCAAATTAAGAGATACAATCTTGCATAACTAATACAAATATAACATTTCAGTTCTCCACAATGCCGCGCACCAAGAAGCCATCGCCGAGCCGCGCCGCCATGAACCAGACGCTATCCCTGGTCAAGCACGACATCCTCAACGCCAACATCTCCCTCCCCGGCTCCCCCCCGCTCCCCCCCAACAACAACGCCTTCGACCTGCTCACTCGCAACCTCTCCTTCTCGTCCGACTTCGCCAATGATAGCCTCAACCACAACGAGGAAGAAGACTGCGATACTTACAAAGTACCAGTGAATAATAGCGCGGTGGTGTCCTTGGCTGAAAACTATAATGAAATTTCTATCAATTCGGAAGGCCAGTTATCAACGTTACAAGGTTAGTTTCCTCTAATTATGATACAAATAGTAAAAATAAGATTGAGTATAATTCCCGTTCAGAACGCGGTCCGGGACCTGCGCGTGCGCAGTGAGCGAATTTAGGGCTAAATAGGTGGTATGAAATGAACGCAGAACCATCACTTCCATTGTCACCTAGTGTTCTTTTTATTTGACGGGATCTGTATACAGACAAAATATTCATTTGATTTATTTGATTCGAAGGACCATGTGATTCGGCGTCCGTATAGTAAAATAAGAAGCTGATATATGTTTGATGATCCGAATTACCCTTTTAAAGAACAATATTCTGATAAAGATCGTAATATTTATTAATTAATCATAATCCCATTGCAATGTAAAATTTGAAATTGTCTTTTTTCGTATGTGGTGCAATAATCTCAAACGGTTTCTACAGTACAATCATTCACAACATTCTAAAATAAATCACTCCTGTTACGAGTACAGATCCCGTCGAGTAAAATGCTGGGCAATCGAGTAGGAAATAAAACCATTCCTACACGGCACGGGTAGAGTGTGAAGAGGCAGGGTTTCATGGTTATGTTGTCTTCTACGGTACCCGTTACCTCTACCAATACATACCACCTATTTGACTCAAATTTGTCGGGAGACAAGATGTCGGGAACTAAACGCATTCTGTTTTATAGACATCTATACAATTGTGATCTTTTTAGAATTCATACCAATGAGCGATCTAACCCTGGGCGCCGTGCTGGGCGAGGGCGAGTTCGGTTCCGTGTTACGAGCCACGTACTGCGGCGGCCCCGCGCCCGCGCCCGTCGCCGTGAAGACCCTGCACGTGCAGCACACCGACACCAACAAGCAGGAGTTCCTGAGCGAGGCCAAGACCATGATGTCGCTGCGGCATCGCTGCATCGTGCGGATCATTGGTATCTCTGCCGTGAGTACTACTTAATAACTGCTCATTTTTAGGAATAGAAATAGAAAGAGTAACGTAACAGATAAATCACATCCATAGAAAAATAGAAAAATTACAATTTTCTTAATCCTAATTGCGTGGTGCCACGTGTCAGGCATACATTGCCGGGGCTACCTCTTTCGATATAGATGTCAGTACCAGTACGTAGTAGTTTGCCCCCCGTGCCCTACCAGCTGCTCAATTGAAGATCTATATGAGGCCTCGTCCCCTGGGGTGGCGATGGCGGAGCACTGGGCTGCTGTTATTTAGTATCAGCGATAAGATCATCGATACGAAGAAGAAGAAGTACGTCATCGCGTTCAGTTGTACCGCAAGATTCGCATACAGATGCTCTACGCGGCTGTTGTCAATGGACTGCCAAATTGGTGCTACATGTCCCGGCAGCTGGTTGGTAATTTTCTCGCGCAAATTCGTGAAATGACAGCCAAACCTATTATCAGGCTCCCCACCTGATAATAAGTAGATTTTATTTTTTAAACTAAGTTTAATTTTAATGCCACCCTTCTATTTTGCTCGGGAGCATTACTCTGAATAGAAAAAAGCCAGTTGGATATTTATTATGTGGCTCGAAATAAACGCAACACTGAAAAAAATAACACAAACTACAGTACAGTGATAGATCGCTATCGTCATTCTAAAACGGTATTTTAATGTAAAAAGTAAAATAAATAAATATATAGGGTGACTGGGGATTCATTGGCATCCTTTTAAAATAAGAAGCTACTCATGATATACGGTACTTTCCCCAAGTATGAGGCTATTTTATAAGAACACAATTGCATATTTTAAAACCTTTTAAATTATTCAACATGTAATAAAAACATAATGTTTTTAAAGTTTAAAAATATGCAATTTTGTATCTTTTTTTGTTTTTGAGAATCTTTAGCAGTCCGCAATATCCGTAATAATACTTCTATTTTTTTCTAGGGTCCTCCACTAGCAATGATACAAGAGCTGGTGCCCCTCGGCTCTCTTCTGGAGTATTTACTCAGGCATCCGGACAAGGTAAGTCCTGGTGTGTTTCACACCAATACATACAATGGTATATTTGACATCATTGGATTCTAAAAATAATTTCATAGATTCAACAAATACATTAAAGGTTCATTTTTTGGCCCTTCAAACTTGGGTGGGCAAATCCATTTTTAAAAGTGTAAAGTCAATAAAATAAAAGATAGCATTCGATAATTTACACCTACACCATTTAGAGCAACTTTTTTCAAGAAACCACATTCATAAACGCAGAATTTAATATAGCTGCCAAACAACGTTTTGCAGAACGCAAAGAAAATATAGCAAATGACGTCACTTTCTAGCGGCGTTTGTAGGGAGCGTTTTGAGCAATAATAAAAAAAAGAGTAGAGTTTTTCCATGCCACTTTAACCTTTAAGATCATATTATTATTTTGAATGCTAAATAGCAAAACAATAATATTTAATATATTTCTTTCGGATAACTGGCTAAATCTGAGAATAGCAAAAAGCCAAGTACATGACAAATACCGGATAATATGAATCTGAGACCTAACATGAAACTTCTATATTTTCCTTGGATAATCATTAATCGAGGGTGCCTACTAACACAATTTCGGGCAAACTAACATAGTCTTAATTAGTATGTCACATTATATTTAATTATGATATTAACTATCATAGTATTATTTTATGTAAGTTTATTCTTATTCAGTATATTTTCGCTACATTTTTTTTTTGTATATGACTTGTCATAAGTTCTTTTTATAAGTCTATATGAATAAAGATATTTTTTACTTTTATGAAAACGATTTTTTCATTAAGCCTCTAGAAGAGTTAGGGTAAGTGAATTTTTATTTTTAGCATTTAACAATGCACTATTTTCTACACAAAGATAGAAACTAGAAAAATTCAAAACGAGTGGAATCTCGCTCTTAGGAGGGAAAATCACTCGAACCCGTTCCAAATTGACCCCGAGTGAAATCGAGGATGACCGAGCTGTCACCTGACAGTTTCCTAGTTGTTTCGGAACAGGTTCAGGTGACTCTAATCACTCTGACAAGTGCGAATTCTACCGGTGTCTGGTCCGAAGCCCGATGAAATTCACCTGACAGCTGTCAAGGTTTTGTTCATTTTGTCTCTTCTATCCGACGAAGGTAAAAAGTGATTTGGAACGGGCCCTTGATGGTGACGCCTTGGATGATATTGTCTGAGGCTTCAGGACTCCGTTTTGTGTCTCCAGCTTTCACTAATTTTAGCACACTCAATAACTTAGATTAGTTCGGACCGCAGACTGGCTGTACTGTAGCCCGCCTGCAAAATTGTCATGTTTACATTTTTCTTCACTTGTAAAAGTCTGTTTTAAACGACTATAATTTATCTACAATGTGAATACCCGCTTACACAATTGTATGTACGAGAATCTGTTGTGTGACGGCTTATGTAGTGCGGCAGGGATGATTCGCGTGCATACGGTCTAACCCTGATTTTCAATTAGAACAACATGTTATAAAGAAAGTCGCTACTTACTAACATAGTTCTGAGTTAATTTGTAGCCTATAGTAGGTAATGATTGAGTCATGTTAGTTGAATAAAGAAAATTATTATTATTCAAATGGGTCTTATCTTATGTCAGCTGCAAATCATTCTCCTTGTAAAGCTTGATGTGATTTTGTGTCACACAAATAGAAAATCATTTTCAAAAATAACATAAGATATAATTGGCAATATTTATCATAATATTATATGTTACATCACAATACAATTAATTACACATATCTCTCATGTTTAAAAAATTATGTACGTACATAGCATTGTTTATGTATAAGTATTTTAATTAAGAAGACACTGTTTTAGCGGATGTATAGCTAGGTATTTAATGCAACATAATTCGTATCATTCTATAAATAATAATTAATTTAACAATTTTTCAAAATTCAATAAATTTTCTAGATGAGACTATTTTTAAATGGAATCATTTATGTAGTTTTCCTTCATCATCATCATCCGTGCGGCCTATCTCGGTTGTGAACCCCACACTGGTGGTGTGTGGGGTCCCAGGGTCCGCCTTTCTTATTGTCTTGGCCCACTTCGCGCGGTCTTGTGCATCCTCAGTGGTGAGTTTGTTGGTGTTATGTAGTTTTCCTTGTATCCTGTAAAGGATTCAGTATGTTTTCTTGCTCTTCTGCTTTTTAACACAGCCCTCCTCTTGCTCATTAAGTATTTGTTCTAGTTCTTCTTCATATTCTAGAGATGAAAATATACCAGCAGGTATATTCGATAAGGGAAGGCCGATCTCAGGATCATGTCCGAACAGAGCCCTATAAGGTGAGCGCCCAGTTTTACTATGGTGAGATGAATTTATTTGGAATTGCACAAAGGAACATCCAATAGACCAATCATTCGATTTATTCTCTGACATCCAATTTCGTAACAAATTCTCAACATTCAGGTTGCACCGTACGTAACCTTGACTGTGAGGTTGTTTTGGGCTCCCATTTATGAGCTTACAAATTGGCCATAACGTTGCTAGCTCTTTTAAAATTAATGCTGTGAATTCCTTACCGTTGTCACTCTGTAAAATAATCGGGGCGCCAACTTCTAAAAATATTTTTACTAGTTCTACAGCTACCTCTGAGGGCTGTTTTGAAGTTAGTGGTCGGAGAAAACAAAATTTTGTTAAAAGATCCTGATAATTGAGAAGCCACTTAAAATTATTACTTGGTGTTGACTGGAGGTCAATCAAGTTTACTTCACCTCGTCTATTTAAATCCTTGGCCTTCACAAGTATTTCACTTTTCGCCTTACTTAGACAAGTCTTACACAACTTTAAGAAAATTCTTATTGCTGGAACTGGTATATAGTATTTGTCTTTCAAAGCATTAATCATTTTGTCCCGGCGGCCGTGTCCGGTAGATATGTGTGTTTTTAAAAGTTGCTCATAATAATCTTCGCTCGGAAGAATCTGAACCACAGGTGAACGCTGATCCTGCCTTTTAAAAAAAAGCAATTTTTCATCACCTACACTCATCACTTCATATTTTCTTGCATAACGGTAATGCTGTTGAGTTTTGGGTAGGTTTTTTTCCGAATTAAATTCCTCAATTAATTCTTTAACACTATTAATTCGTTCCAAAGTCCATTCTGGTTTTGTGCAACTGTCTTGGCGACCACTGTATAACTTTTTTAACTCTTTGTAAAAAAGATCTTTCTCATTTATAACCTCAAAATTATGGCCACCACAAACAGTGTCCGGTACTTGTGATTCTACGACTTCAATCAATTCACTCATTGCACTGGTACAAAATACTACCTACGTATCCACGTAAACACTTTCAAGCTTCAGTTTTGACGTGATTAAAGCTAGAGAATGCTAATAAAACTCCATTGCAAATTCTGACATTAACAGAAGACGCAGAAAGAAATAGTAACGTAGCGAGTAATAACCAATCAGCGCAACCGTCAGTGCATAACGTCCATATCAGCCAATCAGCGCTCATGTCGTGAGCGCTCATTTGCGATTCCCCTAAGCGACACGGATTATCGCAATAGAACTGAAAATAGCCCGTATGATACTAAAGTAGATCTCAGATTTCAACTACCCGGTCCTTTGCAATCGATTTTATCCTTCGTCGGTAGCAATTTGTGAACCTATTTCTTTCGAACGTTGCTTGGAAGGTAAATTGCCGAAAATGTTTGCAGTAGACAAATGAAGTATTCAAAGTTTCTTTAATGCATCGGTACATAAATAGATAATTACACCCAGACACAACAAACGTTCGTCACATTAAAGTTTGTCATGGGACGGAATCGAACCCGCTACCTAAACACAAGATCACTACCATTGAACCAGTTTTCACTTAGACAATTCTAAATGTTAAATATCAAAACAGTGATGATAACTTACAACAGCTGTCTAATTATGTAAGGTATCTCCCGGTTACGAGCTGCGACTGTGGGCCTGCCAGATCGCGGCCGGAATGCGCTACCTGGAGAAGCGGCGGTTCGTGCACAGGGATTTAGCAGCTAGGAATATACTGCTTGCCAGCAGGTAAAAAAGTTACCAACCTGTTATAACTTATCCTAGTTTAAAAATAAACATTGACTGACATTCCCTGTGGTCCGATTTGCGATTACAATCGTGAGAGTCCATATTATTGCGCGTTTTGACAGGCTTGTGATGCCATCTCATTATGCCGCGAAATATTAAAAAGGCTTTTAGCTATCCTTCACCAAATACTTGTGTAGGATTTGAATTTGAAGCTGCGCTGATTAAGTGATTTCTTACAAAAACTATGTTACTAGACGTAGTTATTGATTTCATTAATTCCTTTTCGAGGCAACAAAAATAGTTAAATAAAGAGATTTAACTGTCGAAATAATGAACAAAGTAGTAAAGTAGTTCCCCATTCATATGGGGAAAACCCCTAGAGGTTCCTCAGCATGTGAGAATCACTCAGCTTACTCGAATCCCAAACTTTTTCTGCCCATAGTTGTAAACGCAGAGAAATCAAGACGTCCCTGTGAGTCCTGCAACAGTTTTATTCAGCCTACAAAATTGTTTTTTTCCAGGCAACAAGCCAAAATAAGTGACTTCGGCCTATCGCGGGCGCTATCAACCGACAGCTCGTACTACAAAGCGAGCATAGGCGGCAAGTGGCCGATCAAGTGGTACGCGCCGGAGTCGTACAACTACGGCTCCTTCAGCCACGCCAGCGACGTGTGGAGCTACGGCGTCACGCTGTGGGAGATGTTCTCGTTCGGCGCGCAGCCGTACGGGGACTTGCGGGGCATTGAGGTCAGTTAGTAGGCTGCGAGCAATGTACGTACGATCCGAGTCGTACGCTTCATAATTTCTACAATCTAAATTGAGAGGAATTTTCAGAAAGCGATACAACAATTTCCCGCTGTTTCGAATACTTACCCCTTTTATAGCTGCATATGTTAATAACAATTTTTCTTAAAATGATACCTAAACTATTCTATTAGTAATGTAAAGTTGCCTAGTTTCTTCATCTTGATACATTCACCTACAGCGAACAAGATTAATTATTTCATAAAAAAATACAGATGATTTGTTTCGTGGAAATGCCCCTTGATCATCCAGCAATTGTAGCGATGACATGATTTAAACTATGAAGGCCTTATTCCATAAGGCCAAACAATTCCATGGGTAAATAATACTACAAGTATTTACTACAAAATGAGAGTGAGCTTCTAATGTTGCTCTCTGTTAGAATATCTACACCACAAAATACTTACACAAACTCTCTTCTATTAACAATGTAGATTAAGCTGTAATTAGAGCTTAAATCATATTCATCTCTAAATTTCCTTCTTCAGCAGCCTATCATGAAATTTACTACAAGTAGTTGACGATTCAATGTCGAACTTCCATTACAGGCAATACAAATAGTAGAGAACGGTCAACGCCTAGAGCGACCTGAAGACTGCCCCGACGAGATCTACCAAGTGATGCTGGACTGCTGGGCCTACAACCCCGACGCGAGGCCCACCTTCGGCAAACTCGTCGACGTGTTCTCACATCACCCAGACTACGTAAACATTAGCCAACTAGCCCTTGATAATGACGACTTGAATACGTAGGTAGATATGTATGTACATGAATTTGTATCGAATATTTATTTAGCTGTAGGCAGCTACTGCGTACGATGGTGAGTAAGGCCAACGTTTTGGTAGTTATTTAGCTTGGCCTTGACTGCTGTGCGACATATTGGCAAGGGTGCAGGGGCTATACATAATGTATAGAAGTATATAGATCAGAGGAGTAGTTTTACTAATGAACTCTATACAGTTAACATTTTTCCTTCCGGCCCTTTTACTATTTAAGCAGTCTTGGTCAAATTTTAGTAGATTTGCCTGACATGTTGATCCACATGACAATATAGGAATTATTACAGAATAAAAATGTCACCTTTAAAAATATTGAAACCATTGGGCAATGCAGTCAGACCTACTAAGCTCTAAATTAACTGACATTTGAAATAGGTCTCCAATTATAAGTGGCTGTCTGTTTACGAGTTAAGTTTGTTTGTATACTCTGAAACGGCACTGAAATTTACTCTGAAATTTAGCTACCCCTAACCGTCCTTTTGTTTCTTTTTATGTCATAAAATATTATTAAGAATAAAGGACAGAATTTAGTATGAAGGGAGCTCAACTTAAGTTACGTTTCAGATTTCGAACTTTGGTCTCGTAATGACGCGTCTATTTGGATAAGCCACCCATAGTGGACTAAGGTTGAATCTTGTCATGTAACATGTGTGTCTGTATGTGTGGCAGAGAAAGTGACATGCCATGAAGTGCCTGGATACGTTTTGTTTAGTATTAGTATTTTATCAGTGTACATAAAAATTATATGAAGATAAAATGTAATCGACGTAAATGAACTTTATGATTATATTTTTACTGTAGGATAATTGCATTTTGTGCATTTTTAAATGATTTCTACATTGCTTAACTCAATTTAGATTAAGATAGATTCTTATAATATCGAAAGCATTTTACTCCCTCTCTCTCTTTCTTAATATTTGTATATTTCTGATCATTTGTTCCTTTTACGACCAAAATACATGATATCGATATAATATTTTGTTACTATCATAAAAATACTAGTAGTTTTTATATTAACATTCCATTTTATCGTAGCATTATTACATGAGAAATGCTATTGCGTTTTGAAATCAATTCTACTAAATTTCTAGAATGTATGAAATATTACAAAGTAACATGTACTTTTTGAACCATTTTTCATTTGTAAAAATGCCATCATATGCCATAGTTGAAAAAAAAAATTGCCATGAGGTTGTGTTATGAAAATGTACAAAAGTATATGAGTGTAGTTACCGAAATTGTTTATTTTTAAAAGAATTTATATTAAATTCTGCATGAGTCTGAATCTAGCATTAAATTATTAATGATATTTTTTTTATTTTGACAAATCATATTATATTAAAATAATCCAAATGTGATAATGGTATTTATGAAAATAAATAATTTTATAGAGTTTACGTTTTTAATTAATATGCCCTGTTTGTGGGTTAGATTTCCTTACCACATACAAATTTACTGCTTATACCTACAGACAGTTTATACCTACAGACAGTTTATACCTACACACAATTTACCTAGCATGTCCTTTGTTTTGTATACATATACAGAAAATATGTAGGTACTAGTTCAGTCTTATACATCACTTCGAGTGTATCACAAATTGAGATAACACACTTTTTACAACTCTGAACTATTTAGATTTTAAATCTGGAGTTCTTAGATAAACATCAACCGTGTCATTACCGAAAATATAGACAAGTATATCTATTTAAAAAAATAGGTGAATAAGATGCTGTGAAGTCACGCATCTAACTATTACGAAGTTTTTTGATTAAAGAATGACGAGTCGCAAATAATTTTTTTTTTACAAAATGTAACCACATTAGCATTTATATGCTAATCCGACACTCATGATATGGCGGCGGCGGAGTCTCTGCGCGCACCGCGTCCGCGCGCAGCCCCGCGCCCGCGCCGCGCGCCGCCGGCACTCCGTACGGCGCGGCGCCGGCCGCCAGAGACAGCTCCCGCCGATACGTCGGCGGCGTCTCCAAATCAGGACTTATCACATTACTCCACAGCAAATTAGTCCTCATGTCGCCGTCCTGCCTCTGCGCTCGTCTTCTCTGCCTTCGCGTTCGCGGCTGAACGCAGTTCAACTGCCCGCAGTGACAGAACTTGCGGAGCCACACGTACGTTCCCACTATTCCTATCGCTAAGCCAATTTCTACCCCGATGATGAATGCCTGCACTGAAGAAAACTCTTTATCGAACTTTTCGTACGGTGTAAGTACCTTCTTTTCGATTACAGGTACGGTGACATTCTTCGGCATTGTTATATTCCAAACTTGATTGACATCTACGTCTGCTCTTTCTTCATCAACCACGGATATCATTTTTTCCGCTGTTTTGGGCGCAAGCTTTTTGCATTGCTTCTGGTAAGTTATTCCGCGGGATACGATCCAAGATTCCACATCCATGAACTCAGAATTACACTTCCAGTATTCATTTCTCAGTTGTATTCTTTCTAACTTTCGCAAAGGGAACAAAACTTGCGTGCTCAGTGTCACCATGTAATTTTCGCTTAAATCCAACTTCTTTAGATTTGGTAGCCTGGTGAACAGACGTTCAGGTAATGCCTTCATGCGACAATTGTTTAGATTAAGAATCTAGAAACAAATTTGTTTCATTACTAATAATATACATTATAGCGACATCGGAAATAACAGATAAGAACTATTTACGAGTAGATACATGCAATTATCGGAAACATTACCTGTAACTTTGGGTGCATTATGAAAGGCTCATTTTTCAGCGTTTCAAAGATATTCGATGACAAATCGATATAAGTGAGTCGTGGCGTATCCCAAAACAGATCTGAAGGCATGTACCTCAGTCTGTTGTTGCTGAGGTCCAAATGTGTTAGCTGGTCCAAACCGGCGAAGGCATGCAAACCAATCCAAAATATCAGATTATATGACAGGTTCAAGATTTGCAGTGACAAATATCCTGCTTCCTGAAAGCAATTTACTATATTTTATTTAAGTTCAAGCACTATCTCCCAAATTACTTAACGTCAGAAGTTAAGCACCCTTCATCACAATAATAAATCTTTCACTCTGTTCGACTGATGCAGGTGCGCATCATTTGAAGAGCCTCTTAATTTAAGTGACGTTTTATAATTCGAGTGTGAGACTCATAGTATGACTAACTACAGACAAGAATACTAAAATAGGGCCAAAAGTCTGGATTTTTAAACATCTTACCTTAAAACAGAAGTTTTCTAGTTCACTAATCGCATTATGACTAAGGCTGTATACCTGCACAGCATTTGGCACTCCCACTTCAATACTGATAATGTTTTGATCGACACATGTGGCCCTGTTTAACCCATTGTCCATGTCACAATCACATTTCTTAGGGCACATATCACCACGGACACATTCAACTAGAATTACAACTAATATATAGAAAATTGTTGACTCCATTTCTTGCTATTCCAAAAGATCGGTTCACTCAAAATGTTTACTCGCATCGTAAGTAATCTTCTTTCAATGATCGGAACTGCACTGATACAAATATTATAAAACTGGAGCAGTGGCCAATGATACGAAAGATGTTAAAACAAGCGCGCCTTATCAAGTGTGCCTGATAAGATAACTGTTCGTAGGTAAGTAATCGAGAATATCCACGTACTGTTGACAGTTCCACCTACACAATTCGTATAGCAATTTAAGAGTTCAATAAATACAAGCTTAACCCTTGCGGGTTTGCCTGCGTAAACCTATTTTCATTGTGCTAGGTAAAGGATTTCTCAAATTCATGTTAGTGTCAAGAATTTTGAATATCCCTCATTTTTAAGTCTTTGTAATGAAATTAATAAATCAGTAAAAGACAACATCACATACTTTGCTCTGGTCCGAAAGTAAGGTTTAATGACTTTAATGACTAGAACCGGACACAGCTCGAACCTGCGACCTCTTGCTCGACCGGCGCTCGAACCTCTGAGCTAAACGGGTCATCGAATTCATTTTATTTGCATATATATTTTCTTTTCTGTGGTTCATCTTTGTTAATTATAATTATTCACTACAAGTTACATTTCTAAATATTATAAAATACCAATAACAAGCGAAAAGGTTTTTATAGCTATTTATTTACAAGATACAGGAGTATCAGCAAAATTACATTAGCTAAGAATTTAAATTAAAACTATGCAGGTATACATAAAATAAAATATCACTGATCTAATTTGTAATATAGTGTAAACAAATTAAATAATTGTCCTAATTTAAGCGTTCTAATAATATATATGTATAATAATATGGTTATCCATTATAACTATAATGTATAATATATAATTATAATATATAATATAATTATAATGGATAACTACAAATCACAATTTTACTTGGCAGTGTATTATGTTCGTAAGATAAGTCAAAATTTCAATGAAACTTTACAAACATATGTATGTTTCTCAGTACAGGTAAAATTACATTTCAATGTAGGCACAGTATCTCAGCTCAAATGTAATACTGATAACTTTTACCGCGCGTAGTTTGAGAGTATAAAAAAGCTCAGCTTTCGCCGGTGGTGCTACGGTCCTGCTGTGGTTGAACTCGCACTTAATTCCATAGATCTACATACAGTCTCATTAACATATTCCTCGGTATTTAAAAATGCATAAATTTATACATTACATTCTAGCTAAATAAATTCGCATTCTGCCGCTCTGTCGTCGACGTTACCGGGTAGCACCTCTTCATGGTGTAGTCGATGCCGAGGAGGGCATTTCTGACGTCGAGAACAGAAGATCCAATGTTTTCGAAGGAAGTAGCGATCCTGTCTACAGCCAGCGCCTGGTAAGACAATGCAAATGATAGTGTTATTTTCATTCAGACAGCACGATTGGCGTAGTGTGCTGTAGCACGGTTTCTCGCCTCGATTTCCGTAGTGTCCCGGGTTCGATTCCCGGTCGGGTCAATTCAGGAAACGATCTTTTCTGAATTGACTCGGGTCTGGGTGTGCTGGGAGACGCCCCTGGCTTATTTCCTTGTGTGGTACCTCGTAACACAGGGATATTAATCCCTACTTCGAGACCATTACAAGAGGTGTGTTGTCTGGCGCATATTTATTTATTTATTTATTTAGTAGTCAGAAGGCAATTACATGATGCCGCCGTGATGTTGAATTAATGAGAAGTTATTCCAAGAGAGATAGCTTAGCCATACCTTAAGCAAAAGTAAACAAAGTAGGTGTTTGGGCAAGATTTAACCCGGCACCACAAAGTTTCCGCGGGACTATTACTACTAACTCCGATTGCAAGAAGCTCGCGTTTTTTATACGTCAAATACTCTCATCATCATTGGCTGAAGAGCAGTCGCATTGCAAGAAGGGGGTCGCCAAACTGATTACCACGACGCTTTCTAGGCATTGCACATTAAAAAAATATATCGTAAAGAACGAACTTCTCAGATTGTTTTAAATAAGTACAGCAGTACTCACTGCCGACAGTTTACGTTAATTACCTACCAATAACAATGTTCACACAAAAATTAAGTTCTGTTATTTATGAAAGAATAATCTTGACCCTGAAGATAAAAAAGGCCGCGACCCTTACTTGGACATGTGACGCCTCAGCCAGCCTTCCCAATGATTCTGAGTTATCAGTCTGAGCTTGAGCTATCCTGCTCATGGCTGCAGCTTGCTGACCCATCACATCCACCTAAAAATATTAAATAATTCTTAATTATCAAAGTAAAATAAATAAATTATAAAATTTATTAAAGAAGTACTTTATTGAAAAATGATTCTATTCGCTGCAAGAGTTTTTAGATGGATAAAATGATAATGTATGAGTATTACCTATGCTAATGTTATAGTTAAGTAATATAAAATAAATCTAAATAATATGAAATAATTATGTGAAATCATTAATAAAATGTAATTAACCATTAATAATTATAAATAGACTATAAGTATTTGCTGTGCCCTTGCTGGGTCATGTTTGTGTCCAAATATATTTTATTAACATCTTTGTAAAAACATGGTGCAATAAAGACTTTGAACTTTGAACTTTATTAATTATTAGGTACTTATTACAATTTTCTTGCTGCATTTTATCTATCACTTAACTAGCCAGTCCGCTAGTGTTAACGACAACACTTAATTGATGCCGAAACGTGAAGCAAAAAGAACGTGGGCTAACAAAGTGTCCAATTACATCCAATAACCATTCCGAAAGTGGTAATTAAGGATTGCTATTAGACAAAATATTCTAATAAGATCGTGGCTAAGCATGCAAAGGTTACAATGGCCTGGACTTCAGTCATAATCATAATAACGTTATCCGGGCGTGTGGTTTTCTCAAACTTTCGCTGCTGTATACTGCATTCACCCAGCAACTTCGTCAGCACCAGAACACCCTCAATAAAAAAAACACATTTTGAATGGTCAATTTCAAAGTTATGGTTTCTTTCTTTGCTTTAAAAAATTTATGTGTAGGAAGTGAAGGCTATCTTATTAATATTATAAATGCGAAAGTTTGTGAGGATGTATGTATGAATGTTTGTTACTCTTTCAATCTACTGAACGGATTTGGATGAAACTTTACAGTAATACAGCTAATACATCAGAACAACACATGGGCTACAATTTTTATAGATTTTATGTAATTTGGCCATAATATATAACGATAACGCGAGCGAAGCCACTGGCGGAGAGCTAGTATAAAATATTTTTTAGTTAGAATGCATTTTGTTTTTTATTTTATGACTGTTTTATTTCCCGACCTGTAGCTTGGAAGCAGCATGCGCACAGCAAACGTGCATATCGAGCACTGATTAATGAATAGTTATGGCGCGAGCGTCCGCAATATTTTAACTAGTCCTTGGGGATTACTTATTATGTAAGGTATTTGTTTGATAGATTTTAGGGGAAGGACTTCAGGGTTCAGAAACAGCTCTGAAAATTAAACATACCAATTTTTCCATCATATTTAGTTGCTTGTCATCATTATCACTGGCAAACAAATTATCATAGTCATCATCATCTTTTGAGAAAAGTTCATCAATGGAATCCTCATCATCACCATTACATAGTTCTTGCTTACTTCCTTTCTTTTTTCCTATGAACACAATTAATTGTGAGTATTACATTGTAAGTAAGAAAGATAATAAAATTTGGAAACATACTCGTATTATACTTTAATCATAGCTTCCTATCAAGTATATGAGAATTAAACATCAATTGGAATAATGTTTACTTCTTACTAATACTAATATTATAAATAAGAAAGTTTGTGAGGATGTATGTATGTATTGTGTGTGTGTATGTTTGTTACTCTTTCACGCAAAAACTACTGAATGGGTTCAGGTGAAAAATTACAGTAATACAATACAGCTTATACGTCACAATAACACATATGCTACAATTTATGAAGAATTTATGTATACATGTTACAGAAATGAGGTTCAAGTGAGCAAAGCCACAGGCGGATAGCTAGTAGAAAATATATGGCATTGCTTTCAGTATACCTATTTTTCATATAAAAGGTTTTCATGGTCTTGGAGGCAAAATAGATTAATGAAGGATATCATTTCAGATACAATAGTATATTGGACTGGTACTACCACAGTGAGAAGAACAAATAACTAAAGGGCAAAATGGCACTCAAAAGATAGAATAAGAAACTTGGACAAAGTACAAAGCAGAAAATTTGCTGTTGAAGTTGCAGGAGACCTAGATGATCTAAGACTAGTAGGAGAGTTAAGATGAACCAAATCATAATAGAAAACATTAAAATGCAAAATACATAATAATAATGGGTATATTTTACTACTACTTAGGTAAAAAACATAATTAAAACTTACTTGAGCTGGATCTGTTACTTTCACAAAGGTCTAATATCTTCTGTTCCAAAGGAGAAAGTTTGCCTTGTATTTTTCCTTCTTCAATTTGTTTTTGTTTGATTATAATACTCCGCCTTTTATCTGACCAAAACTTTAACACAATAAAACAAAGCATAACATATCAATTAACAACTTCGTTTCCTCTAGGGAACAGGAAAGGAGAAGATAGAAATTTAAATTACCTAATTAAATAGGTAGGTTAAATAGGGTTGATAATGTTGAAATAGGTCAATTTAGGAGCCAAGAAATAACTAAATATCCAGATAGTGTAGGATACAAAAATCTTACTATTATTATTTAAAGTTTATTTTAGTTATGATAAATTTATTTATTGCTGTGTCCAATGTGTAGTATTTGCATAAATATCAAAAAATCAGATACGCAGCAGATTAAAATAGAAACTTAGAAGGCCTTACATGGACCAGAAGATATCCAAATGAATGGTTCTTTACTAATTTGTTATTGTGAGCTTACCTTTATCCAACCTTTCGTGGATTTAACAGCACCATCAATAGAATTTGCAATATTCGATACTTCTACCCAGAGCTTTTTAAACTTTTGGTGACTTACACCATATCTTAGTTTCCTATGGGCCAGGTCGGGGTGATTTTGCATGAACTCAATGACTGCCTTCACCTGTGCTAAAGTTGGTCTTGAAACCTAAGCAAATTACAAATTTAAAATTATAGTTGTACAATATAATTGAATGCACAATTAATAACAGGTTTAGGGACATGGATGGGTAAATAATGATGAAAATCAAATAAATTTGTTTTAGTTGAAAATGTGAGGCTACTAAAAATAAATGTAGTCTGTTAGCAGAAAAAACTTACACGACTGCCACTGTCCATGTTTTCTAGTTTGACAAGAATTTCGGCCATATCTATGAGAAGGTTTTCTTGAGATGGTGAGGATTGAAAAGTTGAAAACAGTCACAACACAACATACAATAAAAAAAACAATCAAGTGGTTTCCTTCTAAAATTACAATCAAATTAACTTTTAAGGGTTTACAGAATACCCGATGGATTGTAAGTAGTTTTCCATTTAAACTGTATGCATCTTATTCGCTCCGCACAATCGGCAGCTAACAAATTATAAAGGCCTTTGAAAACAATTTTATTTGACGGCCGTTCGTCTGACTTTTTACTGACGTCCACATAGTACTATTTTTTTTTTCTTCGTTCCGCTTGAAACAGGCTAAGGTCTGAGACCATGCTGCCTTGTCATCAGTCCACAGCACAGAGTACTATTGTATAGATGTCTGACGACTAGATGGCGTCTGACGACAGATTACAAAGAAGTCTGACAGTCGTTTTACTTTTTTTTGGTAAAGCTACATAGAATTAGTCCGGCCAGCAGGCTGTATGTAACTTACGCATTTACTCTATCTTGCGAAATTCTAAAAAAATAAAAAATCATTGTCGCTCTGTCATTGTAAAAAAACAATATTTTCAGTTTTTGAGCATAATTTTTAGGTGCCATCATAAAATTGAATAATTATTTACCAACTGTGTGTGAAATATGTTTTAGAGATAAGAATAACAAACATTTGGCAGGCGTTAAGAACAGATTCAGTTCAGCTCAAGTTCTCTCTCGTGGTTCAGCTGATTCGTGTTTATTTGTTTCATGATTTTGCGTGTTTGAAATCCTTAGTTTTAGCACGTTCAAGATATGTATTCGTTTGAAGGAGATTTCAGACGCAAACCACAGCAAAATCTAGGTGGTGCGAGTTCCCAACGCAAGACTGACAGGGATACTTTGATACTTCAGACACAGCAACAAAGACAGAAACGAGAGGTTATTCATTGCCCTATTAATTTGATCTAAACAATAGAACAGTGCCTATAGTATTATGGGCGCAGTATCCTACTTTTAAATGTTGTTGTCTTGTTAAAATGTTTTAACTTCTTAAAAATACTTGCTACTTTCAGGAGCACAGAAAACGTTTGAATAGTACCATACAAATCCAAGCCTATGTGAGAAGCTACCTATCACGCAAGCACTGCAAGCAGAATGAAAGGGATAAGTTTGATGTCATGTTTCCGAGGGCTACTACTGATGAACAGCTCATGATTTCAGCACTTATCATGAAACTTTTATTCTTTTATGATCACAGGAATGACACTGCAAGATTGGTAAGAATATTATCAATAGCTAGAAGAACTTTCATTGATAATTTATGAAAAATATTACACAACTTAAACTTACTTGGTTATTTATTTCAAAACACAAGTAATTCTTTAATGTTTAACTTTACCACTATTATGAAGGTCAAAGTTATTATGTGAAGTATAAATGTATGTCATAAATAGGAGGACTGGTTTAGAAATTCTTTACGAAATACTTATTTATACACAAAAAATAAATTTACAAGGGACAACATTTAGTAAAGCAAAAGTACAGGTTAGCATAACTCTAAAAAGATATTTTTTATACATCATGTTATTTACCTAATTTACTATCATCTTTGTACCTATAGTTTGCAACTGAAGTACCATTAAACCATGTGATCATGTGCAATAGGTACTGCAGTAACATGGGAATCCTTAACCCTTAATCATATTTCAGATAGCAATATCTCAGATACTTTTGAAGCAATGGAAAAAGGTTTTTCAAAGTAGTAGCTCATATATTCAAATGAGAAGACTACTTGGACTACATCTTCGCCTGCTGAGAGACAATGCTGAGGTTTGTATTAAACTAAATCAATAATAATAATAAATATCTGGGACAATTCACACCAAGATCATCTGACCCCAAACTAAGCAGAGCTTGTAATATGGGCATGGGCGTCAGAGACTGATAAAAATTCTTAAATATTTCTAAATACATACTTAAATAGATAACAACACCCAGACACACAACAAATATAAATTTTCGTCACACAAATATTTGTCATGGGTGGGGATCGAACCCATGACCTCCGGCGCTAAAGGCAGGATCGTTGCCATTGCGCCAACAGGCCAGTCAAGTCAAATGTGGGATTCAATGTTATTAGTGTCCTACGATAAGCTATTGTGATTTTGAAATTGATTGCTGCTGCTCCAGTAAGCATTTCATGTGTTACCTATAAGGATTACAAGACTACATTGTCTGCATTTAATCCCGCTATTTAATAATTTAATGCTATATAATCTGTCTTATGTGTTAAAAATACTTAATGAGTGGCGAGATTCCTGTTCAAATAATGGTAATGATCCTCTAAAAGCATTTTTATTTGCTAGTGAGGATACTAAACTCTTATTAAATACCTACATAGGTGTGGTTGGACCTTGTAAAAAAAGATATGAAAGCATTCTTAATATATAATTATTAATCCACGTAGATGTGATGAACATTTGTGTTTGTGGTTTGTCTGGATGTTATTATCTATATAAGTATGTATTTAGCAATATTTAAGTATGTTTATCAGTCTCTGAAACCCATAGTACAAGCTCTGCTTACTTTGGGGTCAGATGATCTTGGTGTTATTTGTCCCTGATATTTATATATTTATTTATCTTAAAATCCTAATATATATATAATCCTAGTATAGGATATTTTTTCAAATTGGTCCTCAATGTCCTCTTGATGATGATCCCGCTTATTATGGGCTAAGGCTTAGGGCTGAATTTGAATTTTTCTAGTTTTTTTTATCTTGGCTTACCTTAGTTTTACTTTCAGGTGCCTTTGGCTGTTCCACTGAGAATGTTTGAAGTGTTTACTTCCTTACAATTGGCTGAAACTGCTATGGACTGTGATGAGGCAATCAGAATAGTAGGAAACACATTTTTGTACCTGGTCAACAGAGGTAATGTTATATCCTTATCAGTTAATATTCATCATTGAGTTTGTGAAAATTTAATAATTATAATGTCCAAACCTTTTCAGGATTTTTTAAGGATTTGTGCTATGTTCTCTGCCAAAGAACACCACCGCTATATGGACCTTCTCCAAACCCACCCACACCACTATGTGGTGCTATACTGGAACTTATACAGAGGCCATTGAATTTGACTACAAAAATTAATTTGCCTGATTATGAGTATGGATTTCTTTATATTTCTTTAGTTAGTTAGTCAACTTAACAAAACTTTTATTGAGAATACTGGCAGGGTTGGCTTGAATTATCATTTTGATTCATATCATGATTCAAATCACGATTTAAATCAACTATTTTTTGCAATAAAAACCAAAGATTTCATCAAAAATAAAAAACAGCTGGTTTTGGTAGAGCTTTTTTCTGTGAAATGTTACCAAATATCATCTCTTTGGCGAGGCATTTTATTTATAATTAATTTGGTCACGCACGCATCACAGCAATAACAATAGCAAACAAAACTAAAATGAATGCTTGTTAATACCATAATTGCAAGTGATACTTACAAAACACTACAAGGGGATTCCCCTTGGCATTCACATGTTAGGCCCGACAAAAGGGAAATTACCGCGCCCTTAAGGCTGCGTTCCGTTTTGCGCAAAAATATAGTTACTTATATTAAATATTAAAATAAAAAAAACAAGAAATCGTGATTAATTACGTTTTTTTTAAAATAGTGATTTATTAGATTTTTTCCAACCCTGATTACTGGGTAGGTTCAATAATCTCATTTTTGTTTTGTGTTGCTTTAAGATTTATTTTGTCATGGTTTATTTTAACTTTCAGCGACACTATCATGGCGGAATTTGCTTCGGCATATCTTTGTAACCCCTATGTGGAACCAGTAGAGATGTTCATTATACCAGCACTGCATGAAGACGTTGGGAAAAAGTTCCCCTTCCTAGCACTAATACATTGTCTGCAAGATAGTAAATTTAATAGCAAATTATTAATTAATGACTCATGGTTGCTACATTCAGTACTATCATTAGAGCCTCCAGAATTTGGTAAGTAAAGACATTTTATTTTATTTTTTTAAATATTGGTTATTAATTTTAAAATTTGTTTCAGTAAATGAAATACGCAATTTGAACAACACAAGACTGCCAAACAATCCTATTGTATTAAACTATCTTAAAATAATAGCTAAGTTGACTGTGAATGTGTGTAATAAGCAGATCTCCTACGAATATGAAGACTCATTGTACAGTCAGGAGACTGCAGCGGATAATGATGACGATAGTGATAGTGAAGCGGAGCCTAACCCTACCTCAGTGAGAGAGAAACTACTGCTGACTAAGTGTATAGAACTGTTGAATGAGCCTGAGCGGTGCATAATGACGACTTGCACACAGATAACAGAAAGTGATCTTAGTGACGAGTTTCTCGATAACGTGTCGGAAATATGTCATAATTTGTTATTGAGTCATAGAATGGCGTTACATAAATATAGGTAAACATTTTTAACTACTGTTAATTAAGTAAAAGAATTGAACTCATAAAACAATATTTATGATTGGTTTCCAAAATTCTTCGAAATTTGCTGTACCTCGCACCCAAACGTCAGTTCAATGTATGACTATTGGACGTGTACTGAAAAAAACATTACGTCCTCTCTCATTTGAAGAGAAATTCTTTAGCCTTATTAAAACTGAGAAATAAATGCAGTGTTGACGCCTTGTGTTGGCTTCAAGTAACCATCGACACGAGTTTAATGTTACTCTAACTAAACGCTGTTTTATAGTCAATACTCAATAGTCATGGTAACTATGAATTACAGGTCAAAAAAATAAAGTACAAAATCAAATATAAACGTTGTTTCTGAAAAACAATAAGTCGGTACAATGTATGCTAAAATGTCACAAAAAATCAATAAGATTAAATGTCAACAAAAATAAACAATAAAAATTAGATAAAAATAAATGTCGAACATGACATTACATTTATATATATATATATATGATTCAATGTCAAAAAATAGTAAAATAAAGCATTTTAGATATCAGATATGTCAGCGTCACATGTCAAAATTAAATTTAAAATAAAATCAATATTAACATTAATTTTATCAAGCCTATGTTTTCAGGTTGCTCTACACGCTCGCATTTAAGCCAATATTCATCCGTGGTCTCTGGCGCTGGCTAACCAGTATGAGCCACGAGTCTTCCTTCGGTGGTTCCGCCACGCCGCTGCTCTCCGCACTATCTAGGGGCATGGGCGGCGAGTACTCGGTCATAGGGGTGCACAGGCTCCTGGCACCGCTGGCGGCGTTTTGTGCACTGTTCTCGCTACTCATTGGGACACTGCATGACACGGAATTCTGCCGGGATATCTTCGATGATGATGATATTAAGATGAGTTGTAAGTAGTTTTGATTGTTCATTTCCTAGAAATAAATAGAAATAGAAACACATTTATTAACTTAAATGACATCGTACTTTTAGAAAAAACACAAACAGTAGGCATTGACAACAAAACAAAAAACATGACTGACAGCGGTGTCCCGATGCCCAAAAAAATAAATAGACCACACTCAACATTAGCCTGGGCTTTACAATCCCAGGTGCTGATTTTCAGAGGGCCTAATCTGATCTTATATCAAATGAGCACATCTTATTCATGAAGTATGAACTTGTTACATACTTCATGATTAAAAACATGTGCTTATTTGATCGTTACATGTAACCATGACTTGCCAATTTTTGTTGTCATTACTGTAAATCGGGCAGTATACTTTGATAAACAAATGAAATATATGCTGATCATCTTTAGAAATGCGAATTTGAAATTAATTTCTATTTTGCTTGTCTAACGTTCTAAAGAGCTAAGTTTGACAGCTTCTGCAATACCTTTATTCTTTTTTTTTTCTAGCCTAAGTGGGTAAGGTACCCTATAATATTTTCTGTCTTTATTGTTCATTTCACAACTCTTGTAAAACCCCAACAACCCTACTTTGTTCCAGTTACATCGATCTCGGCCACCAATCAGAGCTGCGGGGGCGGTCGAATCCATGCCTTCGAGTTCTCTGAGCTAGGAGGCCTCTGCCGCACTCTGAGGCAAGTGTGCCTCGGCCTGGTCGAGCTGGCCTATCCTGAGACGCGGCCCGTGGTTTGCGGACAGTACAAGGATGCTGTAGGGAACACGCAAATCGAACTGTCGGGGAAGAATCAGACGCCGACTTGGTCCCATTTATTTAAGGTTAGCAAAAAACTCATTCCTTTTTAGTTTTTCTATGTTGAGAGTTAACGTGGAAATTTTCTATAAATAAGTCGTTAATGACCATTCTTTTGAATCTAGCTGTGATCATTAAATATTGCTGCAAATAATTTATGATTAAACGAACTTACCTGTACGTGCAGCTCTATCATAATTATACGAAGTGCTTCGTTCGAAGAGATGAGTAACCTGTAAGGAGTATTTTATAATCTATAATTTCAACTTGTAGTAGTAGATCCAGTTATCATCACTCCACTATATTTGAGGGTAGTTGATTTTTTTTCCCTACGGCTACAGCTCGTCCGGTTTGTCATTTAGTTTGAAGCCAACAATCACTCCTATTAAATTGATATTTCCGAAAGTACGGGGATACGTAGGCACTCACGTACGACTAGGGCAGGGCGGGAGAGTGTTACTCATCTCTTCGAACGAAGCACTTCGTATAATTATGATAGAACTGCACGTACAGGTAAGTTCGTTTAATCATAAATTATACTCGTGCTTCGTTCTCGAGATGAGTAACCTGTAAGGAGTATTTTATTATCTATTATTTCAACTTGTAGACTTTGAGAGCGATTATTTGAGGAAATATCAATAAAATTCAGTATTTTTCAAGTTTGTGTTTATTGTAAACGAAGAGCTGACATTTCTGGCATAATATACATTTGAAAGTAAAATTCATACGCTGCGGCAAGTTATACAGAAGACCAAAGAGTATAACTTGCCACTTTGCTTAGCGTTCGTGGACTACGAGAAAGCCTTTGATTCGATTAAGACCTGGGCAGTACTGCAGTCTCTCCAAAGGTGCCAAATAGACTACAGGTACATTGAGGTGCTAAGGTACTTATACCAGAACGCCACCATGTCGGTCCGATTACAGAACCAGAGCTCTAATCCGATCCAACTACAGCGAGGCGTGAGACAAGGAGACGTTATTTCTCCGAAACTGTTCACGGCTGCGTTGGAGGATATTTTCAAGCTTCTGGACTGGAAAGGACGCGGCATCAACATCAATGGCGAGTACCTAACACACCTGCGATTTGCCGATGATGTAGTTCTTATGGCTGAGACCTTGGAAGACCTGAACATAATGCTCGAAGATCTCGGTAATGCTTCTCAAAGAGTGGGTCTTAAGATGAACATGGACAAAACAAAAATCATGTTGAATGCCCATATTGCACCCGCTCCAGTTAACGTTGGGAACATTACACTCGAAGTTGTTGACCACTATGTTTACCTGGGACAGACAGTCCAGCTAGGTAAGTCCAACTTCGAGAAAGAGATCTCTCGTCGAATCCAGCTCGGATGGGCAGCGTTCGGGAAGCTCCGGCATATATTTGCGTCCGAAATACCTCAGTGTCTCAAGACAAAAGTCTTTGACCAGTGTGTGTTGCCAGTAATGACCTATGGGAGTGAGACGTGGTCCCTTACTATGGGTCTCATAAGAAGGCTCAAGATCACCCAGCGAGCAATGGAGAGAGCGATGCTTGGTATTTCCCTGCTCGATCGAATCAGAAATGATGAGATCCGCAGGAGAACAAAAACAACCGACATCGCTCGAAGGATTGCATCGCTGAAGTGGCAGTGGGCGGAACACATAGCGCGGAGAACCGATGGCCGTTGGGGCGGGCGGAAAGGTTCTCGAATGGCGACCGCGTACCGGACGACGTTCCGTGGGCAGGCCCTCTACAAGGTGGACCGACGATCTGGTCAAGGTCGCGGGAAGCCGCTGGATGCGGGAAGCCGCTGGATGCGGACAGCGCAGGACCGATCGTTGTGGAGATCCTTGGGGGAGGCCTATGCCCAGCAGTGGGCGTCGTTCGGCTGAAATGATGATGATGATGGATGAAAGTAAAATTATGAGTACTTAGGTATTACTAATATAAAACGACTTCCTTGTTCGTCTAAATACTTAAGTGTTACAAAAAAATGATTACATATAGTTAACTTTAATTACATCATTCATTTATAATCAATCTAGCAAGAGAGTTGCTTTCATTACTGATTATAGTCCTATCATAGAACTTAGCAAACGTGGAAGATGTACCGCTCCAGCCTGCAGTTTTGCGTATTCTGTCAACGCTAAGCCCAAGGCGACGCGCACGCGACGTGCTCGCGTGCCGCGTGCTGTGGGCGCTGAACACCGATACATCTACACCACAATCCTGTAACGTTGATTTTATGCAACGACTAATTGTTTGTGGACCAACTACAGTGTGGGGCTTTCTATGGCTGATAAAGAGGTAGCGACAGGTACCCCTCAATTCTCTCGTTCTATTTAGGTAAGCAAGGAGAGTATGTGCTGGGCAAATCTGAAGTTTCTGCTTAAAAAATGGCAGATATAAGGTTGGCTGATTACTTCCTACTCGTAATGTTTTTATGAGTTCTGGAATCTTAATACATAGTTATTTGTATATCGGATTCTACTATGTTCCTAACATCTATTTTGGACAGCGTCTGAACTCTATGCGCTGTTGTTAACGATAGTAGCGTTGCGCATTTTTTAGACAGCTGTTCTAATGTCAATTCCTCATTTGGGTACTTTTTTGCAAGCTCATCTAAGATGGGTTGATGGGCTCATCTAAGGGGACGTGTCCCATGTGACATCATATTTGGGAGTAGGAGGTTTCAGCCGAAACACTCTCTTAAAGAACCTTTTTATTCTACTATCATTTGATAAATTAGGTCCAATCAATATGGCCAGTGCAGATCTATAGGTGTTTAGGGATCCGTACTGAGAACCTGAATTAAATAGATGAGTAAAGAATGACAGAATTGAGGGGACAGATTCTTCATGAAAGTTTAAGCAGTTCAGTTTGGTATAATTGAACCACCGTTTGAGGCAAACATCATACTGTTTTATGGAATTTGGAGACAAAGATGCCAGCATGATGTCTACGGAATCCACGGGGACGTCTCGTCGCAGTAGCGCCGCCCGCAGAGCACCCCGGCAACCAAAGAACAAAAGGCGAAGTTGGCATCCTAAAAGCTCGGTGTGCTAAACAGGGCGAAGCAGTACTTCACCATTAGGCAAAGACTGCTGCTGTATAAAGCGCAAGTCAGGCCACACGTGGAGTACTGCTGTCACCTTTGGGCAGGAGCGCCTGGATATCATCTCAGTCCTTTTGACTCGGTCCAGAGGCGTGCGATCCGGATTGTCGACGACCCCAAACTGACAACGGGTTTAGAGCCGTTAAGTCTGAGGAGAGACTTCGCCTCCTTATGCGTGTTCTACCGCTTGTACAACGGGTTTTGTTATAAAGAACTGTTTGATATGATGCCCACGGCTATTTTTCATCACCGCACCGCTCGCCACCGACAGGGCATTCATCCTCACACTCTGAATCCGCAATGGTCTCGTACAATTCGGTTTCAGAGATGTTTCCTTCCGAGGACGCTTAAATTGTGGAATGAACTCCCTGCCGAGGTTTTCCCGATGAGTTATAGTATGGAGTTCTTCAAGAGGGGTTTGAAAAGGTTTTTACAGGGTCGACAACGCGCGAGTGATACCCCTTGTGTTGCACGCGTCCATAGGCCGCGATAACCGCTTACCATCAGGCGGTCCGCGTGCTTGATTGTCACCGACGTAGTATTAAAGAAAAAAGCAGGGTAAGACTCGACTTGATATTGCCTCAGCTGGAATGAGAAACGAGTACGTTTTCACAGGGGCTAAATGTTATAGTATTACTAACGAGCAAGCGCAAGAAAACTGGAAACCATGGCTGTGTTTCCCATAGGGGAACGACCACAATTCCCGACGCTTTATTTATTATGATTTTCCGTAATGTTTTCAAAATCACCGATATGGGTGGAAAAGAATAAAAGAAGAATCGAGGACCAATCGAGGGTGAAGGCATTTATTGCAAAGGCATCAGGGTCTTTATGCCATGAGACGTATTTAGGGCATTTTTTATTAATTCTGCTAGCAAATAGGTCAACATCAGGTTGGCCGAAAGCAGCAGTGAATTTATTAAATGCAGAGCTTGAAAGCTCCCATTCAATATCTGGGTGGTTACGTCTTGATTCAGCGTCTGCCATCGAGTTATCCTCGGACCGGATATAAGACGCGTAAATAAACAATTTTCTCGATTCGCACCACTGCCAAATATTCTTAGTGATTTCTGTAAGGTGTGGAAACTGTACTCCTCCCATTCTGTTGACATATGACACTGCTGTGGAGTTCTCAACTCTTATGAGTATCTGACAATTTGAATAATTTTTACCAAAAATCTTAACTGCAATGAACGCTGCGACAAGTTCCAGGTAATTTATATGCATTTTACGCTCCTTATTGGACCATTGGCCACCTGGCTGTCTCATCGCCGCATGCTGCGCCCCACCCCGACGTTAAGGCGTCAGAAAATATTTCGATTTCTTATTTGTCCTCTAATATTCTATGTACCGAATTATCTATAGCGTTAAGCCACCATTGTAGGTCACTTTTTAAGTAATTTGGACAGTTCATAATTTTTTCATAATTGTCATCTTGAGCCAAATTTAAATCTTTGCATCTTTCTAAGTCTTTGGTGTAGAGCCACCCGTATTCGATGGCCGGACAAGCAGAGACCAGTAGTCCAATGAGCTGCGCAAACTGTTTAATTGTACATGTTTTGACTTTTATATTTTAACAATTCTTCCTTATTGCGTTTTCTTTTTTCTTCTGGCAATAACAGTTCAAATCTACGAGAATCAAGAATATAACCCAAATATTTACATTTATTTGATGGTACTAGAATACTTTTTTCCTCATTAATTATAAATCCTAAAGAGCTTAATAACTCTTTAATAATTATTATATTATTGACGCATTCTTGATATGTGTTTCCTATTAAGTTCATGTCATCTAAATAAATAGTTGACATAAAACCGCCACATCTTAGGAGTTTGACAATAGGTTTGATAATTTTTGTAAATATATACGGGGCCGTGTTCAAACCAAACGGTAAAACGTTAAATTCATATAATTTACCGTCCCATTCAAACCTTGGGTATTTCCTACTTTCCGGATGAATTTTAATAAAATGGTATGCGTCCTTAATATCCACTGTTGCCATATAACAGTTTCGAGACATTAATTTCAAAGTTGTACGAAAATCTTCTATTTTAAAGTGTGACGTTTCTATGAATTTATTCAATTGTTTCAAGTTGAGTATAAACCTCATTTTGCCGTTTGGTTTAGGCCGTAGAAAAACGCTTGATATAAATAGATTTTAGCTGGTTTACAGCTAGATATTGCTCCATATGATTCTAGTTTTTGAATCTATTCCAATACCAACTGTTTTTCTAATAATGAGTATTTATGAGGCGGAGGTGGACTCAATTGTTCCGCAGGCTTAGATAAAATATTTAGTAACCTGCATCGATCCACGAAAGTAACGTGCAATCGTTAGTGATTATTGTCCATGATTTATAAAAGTATGAAAGTTGTCCTGCGTATTTTACCTCGTCTAATATCGCCTGCGCGCGGACCTCGGCGGCGGCGGCGGCGGCCTGCGCGACAAGGGCGCGCGTGCGGTGCGCGGCTCCGCTGTCGGCTGCGGCGGCGGCGGCGCTGGCTGGGCCGGCGTCGTCGGTGCTGCAGGCTCGTTCCGCCGGCCCGTCGCTGGTGGCCTGCGACCTGCGACGTGAGCTTTCCAGTTTTTTGCTGGAGGTGGCTTGTACGGAGTTTTGAGCTCTGAGCCTGATTTTGTTACGGCTTTAGCTGCTTTCAAGGAATCTGTGAGATGTTCTCCAAATAAAGACATCTCTATTTTTGTGTTAAGCAAAGGATCTTTCATTTCCTTTTTCAGTGAATAAACAGCGTGATTCCGACGTGACACTGAGTCGTTAAACTGTGCATCACATATGAGGCGAGATGCATCCATCAGACGTTTTATTTGGGCGTTATCCTTTTCTTTGGATTCCAGAGCATGGGAAAGGGCTTCCCCCAAACAGGAAATAGCTGCAGTGACTCGCTTCTAGCGAGATTCAATAAGTTTATCTCGTTTCAATGTGGTTTCGCTTAAGGCGACTTTGATCTCAGCGTTAAGGGCTGGAGCTCCGATTAGTTTGCAATTTTCGGGTATCAGGTATCAGGTATTTGTCACAAAGTTCTTTGCGTTTTTCTTTAGTCATGCCATTCGTGGCGATATGATTGAATCGCGCTGCGAGCTCTGTGCGTATATTTTTCCCGTATTCGACTATAATTGTCGGGTCATCGCCTAGAATTTCTCGGATATCATCGTCAAGTCCAGATTCTTCCAACGCTCCATCTAGGGCCGGTGTCGTATCGTCCTCTGTCGGCCTAGACTGTTCCCCGTAAGAAGAAGTCGTAACTGACGGCAGCGAAGTATTCGTTGCCGGCAGTGGCGGCGCGAGCGATGTCGTAACGTCTTCTAGCTGCTGTTCATTTGAAAGAAGAATAGAATCTAAGTCCGTATTGTCTCTCGGAGAACTCTGAATTTTCCCACCTGAAATAGCCAAAATAGGCTTGAATACATTGGGGGTAGGTAGGTACTTGTAGAAACATGAAGTTTCTTAAATGAAATAATTTGTTTGGCACATATCATAGATATGAGTGTTTGGTACAGACTGATAATAATTACGCTCGGATAGTCCCAAAGACGTCCTTGTGCGTGTATCTGTACTATAGCCGAAACATTTAGACTTGTCATGGATCGTTTGGTATACGCTCGGATAGCCCCGCAGGCGTCCTTGTGCGTTCGCCTTACATATGAGTAGGTACTTATATTTTTGTTTCTTGCACTTTAAACAAGTTAGGTAGGTACATACCGTTTTGATTATGCGGGGAATGCGAAGAGTCCTCCGATGACGACGAAATAATTCTTTTACGGCCACTTTTACACTTTTTCAACATTTTTTCTATTTTTCGTAACTTTCTTGCGACCTTATCCTCTTCGTAGTGCTTCCTTTTAGGCATTTCGCCGAAAAATATTAAATCTTGATGCAAAATAGGAACGCACTTGCGGAGTGATTGACACTAAAACCACGAATGGAAAACCGGACGAGCTGTAGCCGTAGGGAAAAAAAATCAACTACCCTCAAATATAGTGGAGTGATGATAACTGGATTTACTACTACAAGTTGAAATTATAGATAATAAAATACTCCTTACAGGTTACTCATCTCGAGAACGAAGCACGAGTATAATTTTGGTAATTTTAACTTTTGGTCACCGCAATAACTATTTTAATTGATCATTCTGTATCCCAATCATATATCATTTATTAAATTAGTTGGTAGCTGTAAGATCTTTAGACAAAACACGTCCGTAAACATATTGTGATAGCAGTTCTATTAATTGTCACGTCGATTCTTGTTTTTGATAAAAATAATAATAATAATAAATAAATATCCCTGGACATTATTCCACACAGCGCCATCTAGCCCCAAAGTAAGCTAATTAAAGCTTGTGTTATGGGATACTAGACAACGGATAAACATACTTAAATACATTTTCTTTTGTAAATACATACTTATTATACATAGGAGACACCCAGACCAGTACAAACAGACATGTTCATGCACACAAATGTTTGTACTGTGCGGGGATCGAACCCGCGACCTCTGGTGTAGTAGCCAACTTCTTAACCATTACACCAAGTCGGTCGTCAAAAATATAAGTGATTTCCTCTGTGTTCACAGTCAGACAGTGTTTGTAGCCTTAGTCATGGCTTAATAAGTCACGGTATTCCGTAGGTGTGCACGCATCTCCTCCGCGCGTTATACGTGCGCGACTCGCGTCTGCGCTTCTGCGGCGCCGAGGAGTGGCCCGCGAGCGGTGCCGTGCCCGAGGGCGCCGCCGCCGTGCTCATGGTCGCCGGCACGCCGCTGCGGCCCAACCCGCGCCAGCTGCGCCGCCCGCCCACGCTGCCCACCGCCCAAGCGAGGGGGCAAGGTACGCACGCAACACAACTGCTTAGTAACTGACGGTGGCCGCACGCCGCTGCGGCCCAACCCGCGCCAGCTGCGCCGCCCGCCCACGCTGCCCACCGCCCAAGCGAGGGGGCAAGGTACGCACGCAACACAACTCAACACAACTGCTTAGTAACTGACGGTGGCCGCACGCCGCTGCGGCCCAACCCGCGCCAGCTGCGCCGCCCGCCCACGCTGCCCACCGCCCAAGCGAGGGGGCAAGGTACGCACGCAACACAACTCAACACAACTGCTTAGTAACTGACGGTGGCAGCACGCCGCTGCGGCCCAACCCGCGCCAGCTGCGCCGCCCGCCCACGCTGCCCACCGCCCAAGCGAGGGGGCAAGGTACGCACGCAACACAACTCTACACAACTTCATTAGTAACTGACGGTGGCCGCACGCCGCTGCGGCCCAACCCGCGCCAGCTGCGCCGCCCGCCCACGCTGCCCACCGCCCAAGCGAGGGGGCAAGGTACGTACGCAACACAACTCTACACAACTTCATTAGTAACTGACGGTGGCCGCACGCCGCTGCGGCCCAACCCGCGCTAGCTGCGCCGCCCGCCCACGCTGCCCAAAAAACAGCGCTCAGACGCCGTAGCGAGCGGACGCGCACACGGAGCTCTCGCGCGTTCCGTGCCTATTAATTGAGCGACACAATATTTTTTTTTTAAACTACCCACATTAACTTACGCTCATATGAGTGTCGAGACAAAGGGAGGGTCTTCTGGCTCTCCCAAAAACAGTGAAACTAGTGAAATGGACACAGACAGTGCAATTGTGAACAATGATAAACAATACAGTGAATATAAATTAACTATACTTAGAGTAAGTGAACTTTCCCCGGGCCACGAAGAACAATACGCAATCGCCTGTTGGCATTGTACAAACAAAAAGGAAATTAAAAAATTCCATGAGTGGCAGGGACTCCAAACTAAAATTAAATAATTAATTTGTAGACTTTGCAACAAGAAAAGTGCCGTGAAATGTTTTCTGAAAATCTCAGCAAATATCGCAAACGGACACCTAGTGAATAGTGAAAATAAAATTAATATGTACTCGTGTAACATGAACTTCTGTAAAATGAGTAAGATCGACTGCCGCAAGTGCAATAGACAGATAAATGTGAAATACATGCCAATTATGGGACTTCAGAGTGAAGAAAATGTGACCTGTGAATGCGGCATAGTAAACAAAGTAATATCGGAATATAAAGAAATACCCAAGACCCAACATACAAGTGCTAAGCGTTCGCTAGGTGGATCAGGACACGCTCGCCGGACCCCGCGTCACACGCTCAATGTTGCGACACATTCAGCCGAAGGTGCGCCCGCTATATCCAGGCGAACGCACAGCGATGCACCACCTTCGCATGCGCAGCACATAGGAACTGCCACCGCAACAGCGCGAGTCTGCATTCAGCTTGGCCGCGCGACGGCACCAGCACGCGCTGCTACCAGCCCAATTATCATCCCGCAGCAGCCCGGTATACCGATAAGTAACAGCTTCTCTTCGCTCCCCGTCGGCAAGGAGCATAAAGATAAATTAGAAAGAGAAGAAGATAATGGCTTAGCTACGTTCACTTCACCTAAGCCTAAGAAAAGAAAGAAAGGTTAAGTATCTCCTAACGCGACGGTGACTAAGTACGAAACGAGAGTAATCACACCATCCATTCACATCCCCGGCATAATTATAACGGATGTAAAGAAAATTAACAATCTGGAATTCCTTAACAAAATTAGAAAAATAACCACAGAGCACGGGGCAAGACACGTCTTGGCTCCTAACAAATGAACGATTACGATCCGCGTGTATACCGCAGATATAAGGAAAACAATAATAGAAGAGCTGAGGACACTAGACGACGGGCTTCGTTTCGTGGCACGCGTCCCTAAAGCCCAGCAGATGCACCATACGAAGATTGTACTCAACACGAACATCTACGATGAGAATAATGAGGCTTGCCTTGAAGAAATGGAGCGATGCATCGGTGTGAGGCCACTCAAAATGAGAACTATCAAAGGTACAACTATTCATAAACTACAACTATTTATCTTTGATGGTGCCCACTCACACGATGAAATTGCAACACTTATGGAGACAACAAAGCATGCATATTTCGGAGCTATCAGTATGAAGCCTCAGGTATACAAAGACGATCCCAGGAGAGTAGTACAATGTAAGAAATGTTTTCTTTTCACACATGCGACATCGGCGTGTCACGGTGAGAAGAAGCACCCAACAGCCATGATCCAAAACGAAGAAGGCGCAGAAATCGAAATATGCACAGCATGCAAAAAACCAGGCCATGGGGCCAACCAAGCTAAATGTGAGAAGTTCCAGAAGGCAGTAAAACGAAAAATGGCACAACATGAAGAAAAAACAAGGAAACAAAGAGAAGTAGCTGAGCGCAAATATGCAACATTGAGATACCGTCGGGATAACGCCTCGTACGCGGACATAACCTCCACTTCACAATTTCCATCACTATCTAAACAGACACCTCAAGTACAACCGCACTGCCAGCTACCATCAATGCAGCCGAATGAACACATAAAAAATAAACAAAACAGCGTGGAGCCCCTAGGGCATCGTGAGCTACAAACAACTATGAAACAAATACCATACCAGCTGCAGCTGCAACATGAAATCTTAATCAAAATTCTCGAAAAATAATCCAAGATCACAATATCATAGGCTGCGCATACTGCACCTCAATGCGCAAGGGCTCAAAGGCAAATTCCTTGAGCTAAAATCCCTAGCCGATCACCATAAACCGCATATAATCGTAGTCAACGAGTGCCGCGTGGATTTTTCCAAAATCTGCATGAACCTCCTGAACTACGATAGGATCACACACTCGATCGCTAACATCTAACCACAGCCATGTACGTGATGCGAGGAATACGCTGGAGTCAAACCGATGTAGCCCCGGGTACAGAAGAAAGCGACCGCATTATCGAAGGCGTCGCTATTAACCTCACTTTCGATCATCTGACCGGAGAATCCATAAAAATTAAAGGAATATACACACATCAAAAGTGTCTAGGGATCAACATATATTTTTGCAATAACTTTTCTCCTGATTGATATTAATTAAAATTTTCTTTAAGGATTCATCAAATAAAGTGTTTTCGTTTGTCTACAGTAACGATAAACCAAGTCACCTTTGCATTAATAAAGAAATTTGCTATTTTCCTAATAAAGGGATTTTTGACGTTTGAACCACTAACAGTAAAGTTCGAAAAAAAGACTGAAATAACAGTTTACTTTAAAATTTTATTGGGTAACTTAAACAATTAATAATCCGTGTTTCTACCGCGAACACTAACAGCACAAGAACATCGGTTTGGCATACTCAAAATGAGTTCATCCAAATCACGCTGTGGAATGGCCGCCCATGTTCGTTGCAACAACAAAAAAAGGTCTTCTTGCGACTGGATACCCTCCATATTCGGCAGAGCTCTTCTCTGTAGCATATCCCATGCATGCTCAATCGGGTTCAAGTCTGGCGACTAAGCAGGCCAGGGCAGGACATTGATGTTAGCTGCGGCGAGAGTCTGTCTTACAACTCTTGCGGTGTGCGGTCGTGCATTATCATGCATTAACTGAAATAAGGGACCGATTTGCACTTGTAGAGGAACGATGACGTCTGATACAATCGTCTCAGCATAAATTTGAGCGTTGAGGTTGCCTCTGATCCGAATTAACTCAGTTCTTCCGCCGATCCAAATACCCGCCCATACCATGATGGTTCCACCACTATAAGGATGGACTTCCTGGCAGGATTTTAATCGCTGTTGGCGTCCAGGGGTTCTCCAGTGTCGTATACGTCTTGTATCCGGTCTCATACCAAAACGAGACTCATCAGAAAAGCACACGAAACGCCATTGTTCTTCTGCCCAATTTCTGTGTTCAAGAGCCCATTGATATCGGTACCCTTAGCGGTCTTCGGGAATGAAGGTTCACTTCATGCAAGCGGTTTCTGACGGTTTGGTCGCTAATTAAGTTCACTGAAGAGTGATGAAGCCTCACGGCTAACATCATGGCGGTTATTGTGGGAGTTGTGATTTAAATGTATCGGTCTTGTCTCCGTGTGGTGCAGCGATACCGCCCTCCATGGCGCTCAGCCACGGTACCAGTGCTTCGGTAACGTGTCCAAAGTCGACTGATAACACTCTGACTTGTATTCAGAGCTAAAGCCACAGTCCGTTGCCGGGAACCAGCTTCTATCATTCCCACGGCTCTGAGCATTTCTTCCCTGCTTAAATGACGTCGCCGCTCCAAAATAACGTTGGTTTTAATCAGTAGTAGGGAAACAGTAGCACTAATAATGTCTTCAATGCGTTGTATGTTTTTATAGGGAAAATATTGACAGCTGATTTTCATCTTTTACTCGAATTTGATTGACAGTTCCTGTTTCAAATTATGAAATGCACCAAAAAGGATCCATATAAATTTATAAAATCATAAATTTATTACAAAGCCACATCTCAATCTCAAGAAATCCGCATAAAAATGCTTGATCCCTAGACACTTTTGATGTGTGTACATACCGCACAGATCACCGCACATTGACACCGATGCGCTTAATGATGAGCTGGAAACCATTATAACAGAAGCTTCAAACATCACGATTGGGGACCTCAACCTTAAAATGACCACCCTCAACCAGACGAGAGACGAAGGAACAGGAGTACTCGTCCGTGACTTATGTAACTCCGATGTCTGCACCATACACCACGCCGGCCCACCCTCGCGACCTAACAGTGCCGGCTACGGCATCCTTGATGCAGCCATCTTTTCCCACAATGCGCAAGCCTTCGATACCATGGCATGCCGACAAACAACATCGGTTGGTTCTGATCACGTACCCTGGTTACTAGATCTAAATATTTTTGTAGATAGAGAGAAAACCCTGGTAAGAAATACTCGGGCTGTTGCAAATAATGAGGACCTCAGACAAATATTTCAACAAACCCTTTGGGATAAAAGCATGCACCTGCCAAAAATAATCATGTCCGACGCAGAATGCAAGGAATCTATACTTCAACTAGAAAAATTCACTACAGAAACATTAGATCAATATGCGCCACTACATGAGAACAACAAAAGGGATCAACTTCCAGAAGAAATCAAAAGATTGATCGACGAAAGGAATAAAGCAAAAAGGAAAGCGTGGCGGCGACTTCGCTTTAACCAGGATAGAATAACGGAAATAAAAAGAACCTACAATCATCTAAAACGCCTTGTCCAACAAGCACTAGCTGAATATAGCGATGAAAAGTGGATAAGGTTAATAAACAATTCACAGGACAATAGAGCCCAAATGTGGCGAATTCAGCGCAACTTAAAAGCTCCATTCCAGAGACTTCCCCACGTCGAGGGCTGCAACAGTGAAAAAGAAACCATCGACGCTCTGGTCGAAGCAGCAATCGTCACAGAAGCCGTAATAAATAATGAAGATGAAGGTACAGAAAAAACCACACCATTTCAACCTCTCGACCCCACCTCCAATGAGGCGCTTTAAAAATAAAAAAACACCAGGCCCGGACAAAATCAAAGCAGACGCCCTAAAGCTCGGAGGCAATCCCTTTCTCATCCAGTACAAAGTGATCGCTGACTACCTTTTACTGACAGGTTATTACCCAAACAGATGGACAATTGGGGAGTGCATCTTTCTACACAAGGCTGGCAAGAATCACCGGGACGCCAAATCGTACCGACCTATCGCTCTTAAACATCATGGGTAAACTGTATGAACGCTTACTCCGTTCGCGCCCGCGACAGACGACTGACAGACGCCGATGACTTGTGCATAATCAACACATCTCCCAACCCTAACAGCGCGACGCACCGCGCTTGATGGTCCGCAGACATCGTTATCTACTTTTACCGTCGCTGGGGGCTGAAATGCAACGTAGACAAAACAGAGTGTGCCATGTTTATTTATAAGAGGAATTACAATAGAACAATACGCATCAAGGAAAAGCTAATCGAATATAGAAACAGCATAAAATATCTTGGCGTACTGTTTGACAAGACCATGACCATGGGCAAACAGACGAATTACGTCGTACAGAAAGGGCGACGAGCACGCGGCGCACTAGCCCCTATCATAGGCTGGCACGCCAAGACGGATCTGACGGTGAAACTTGCCGTTATTCAGGCCTGCCTACTTCCTATATTGGATTATGGCGTAGTGCAACTGCTCTCACGCTACAGTAAGACCAACTTGCTTAAAATTTAACGCCAGTATCGAATGGCTCTCAAGACCGCCGGGCAATTCCCAAGACGCCTAGAGACCGCACTACTCTGGGATATGCTCGACTGGGATCCTTGGCACCTTCGTGCACAAGACCTAAATGAGGACATGCTGCGCCGACGTCGTGAAATGCAAATCGAGGACCTCGAGTGAACCCTTTTTCGAATATGGACAGCACAATCCTCTCTTAACTAACACTAGACTAGGCGAAATCAGCTATGTAGCGGAGAAAGACAGGAGTCGGCTGCTCAGCAAGCGAACAACCGCTCCACGTCCCCATAGATTGTAATTAGATGTAAATAGATTAGGGCAAAATTAAACAACATTATACATTTATATAAATTAATTCTGTACACAATGGTATAAAAAATGGTATAAAATATCCCTGGACATTATTCCACACAGCGCCATCTAGCCCCAAAGTAAGCTAATTAAAGCTTGTGTTATGGGATACTAGACAACGGATAAACATACTTAAATACATTTTCTTTTGTAAATACATACTTATTATACATAGGAGACACCCAGACCAGTACAAACAGGCATGTTCATGCACACAAATGTTTGTACTGTGCGGGGATCGAACCCGCGACCTCTGGTGTAGTAGCCAACTTCTTAACCATTACACCAAGTCGGTCGTCATAACAAACACCCAGCACACAGTACACGAAACTTATACAGATCTTTTAGACAAATATAAGTAGACTGTAAGTAGCTGACACACCCGCAGGCTGAAAACACCCTCGCCATGTGGAAATAATGTAACACACGAACTAGGGAAATAAACATCTTTCTATTCTATTCTATTCTAAGCTGCCCACCGTCCAAGCGAGGGGACAAGGTACGCACGCAACACAACTCAACACAACTGCTCAGTAACTGATGGTGGCCGCACGCCCCTGCGGCCCAACCCGCGCCAGCTGCGCCGCCTGCCCACGCTGCCCACCGCCCAAGCGAGGGGGCAAGGTACGCACGCAACACAACTCAACACAACTGCTTAGTAACTGACAGTGGCCGCACGCCGCTGCGGCCCAACCCGCGCCAGCTGCGCCGCCCGCCCACGCTGCCCACCGCCCAAGCGAGGGGGCAAGGTACGCACGCAACACAACTCAACACAACTGCTTAGTAACTGACGGCGGCCGCACGCCGCTGCGGCCCAACCCGCGCCAGCTGCGCCGCCCGCCCACGCTGCCCACCGCCCAAGCGAGGGGGCAAGGAACGCTACCGAAACATGGCGCCGCTCTATTATACTTTACCACACCATATCACCACTTTACTACACCATACCATATCGCACCACCAGCTTACCACACCATACAATCCCAACCGCCATATCAAATTCAAAACTGTTACTTTATATATGTATATGTTACGGGCCACTTGATAAGTCCGGTCATAATGAATAATGACCGGTCCGTATGCATAATGCCCTTGTCTAATGGCCAATGTAAGTAAAACGGCCTGATTTGTCTCTTTTCCCTGTCATTTTAAATAATGACCACCTTGTCTTGGGCAAAATAATTAAACAAATTGATCTTTGATATTTTGTTTATTACTGTAAAATCAACTTATAGGCAATGTATATGTCACTGACAATCTGTATAATTCAGTTATTGGATAGAATGTACAAGAAAAAACTTTTTAAACGGAAGGTTTCTGCTCTGTTCCTTGTTTCCGCTCTGTAAAAAGGGGTTTACTAGGTTGCGAGGAGCGAAGCGACGAGCATGTTACGTTGTCGAATCAGAGACGAAATTGCACCATTTTCTTTATGCCGTTTGTATACTTTTAACTAAAGTAAAGATATTTTGATATAGAAATCATACGAATCGATTTTTTTTTCCCACCCAAAAGATATGCCATAGGGTTCTGATAGTGAAATTATTCATAATGCCCGGTAAAAGTGATAAATTCAAGCTATCTCAAACTTTGATTCATTAAACTGCTCACGAGTAGTTTGTCTTTATTCATATGGACCGGCCAAAGTAATTAATTTATCAAATGCACTTGTTCATCATTCATTAGGACCGGTCCGTATTATTACTGCCCAGTTTGTCAAGTAGCCCGTAACATATACAACACGTCATAGTCATAAGATTAGAGATGCGCTGCATCGTAATCCGTTGTAAAGTTCATTATTGCTGAAGTACCAATTTTTACTGTTTTGCAGAGGAAGGACCTCCGTTAACAATAAAAGAATTGAGGACTGTTACAATCCTACGAGAGATACCATTTGTTGTGCCTTTCTCAACACGAATACTTATATTCCAAGGTCTTTTAATTAGGTATGATATTCATAATTATCATTTTCTCAACGTAATTGGCTACTTTTTTTATAGACTAATGAAAAATCCTCATTCCAGGGAAAAACACGATCACTGGTACGAAATGACTAATTTCAATGAAGGCCCTTCAATAAATATCAGTGTTCGGCGCACGCATTTATACGAAGATGCTTTTGATAAGCTAAGACCAGATAATGGTAAGAAATAATTAATCTTGAAAGGGATCAATGATATTGTTCTGAAATTAAATTATGTGATAATTAGTAATGTTGTACAACTTGCAAACTCAGTTCTCAATAGTTTGCTAGATAATACCTACCTGCTATACTTGTTTATTGTTATACTTCGAAGTTTTCTTGTGTTTTAGAACCTGATATGAAACTAAAGCTCCGTGTACAGCTGATCAATCAAGCAGGGGCGGAAGAGGCTGGAGTAGACGGTGGCGGCCTCTTTAGAGAATTTCTGTCAGAGTTACTGAAGTATGTCATTCATTTCTTTATTTATTAGGCACAACTGCAGAGTACAATTTCATACATCACATAATGTTATGCAGATTGGGTATCACTTTTAAATTGTAATCCGGTAATTATTGCCATATCAATGTATATGTCATTTGTCTTTGAACAATGCCTTCACACAATATAGGTTACCCTAAATAACTGAGTGAGTAGTCAGTAGCCTACCTTATATCACTTCCATAAGTCGTGGTTTTGTAATAGTAGCTACATTATGATATAAGTGCGGTAAGTTGAAAGTTACAGCGGAGGCGACATTGCTTGCCCGAGCCGTAGGCGAGGGCTACAAGAAAGCAGAGGCTGTAATTATCAAAGCGCACGTATGTCATACGACGTTTTATAACATATTTGCGAGGAAATAAATAAAAATCGGACTTTCTAAAACAAATAAATGTTTAATCACTTGTTCACAAATTAGCGATGCGCGTCAGCGCTTTTTTCAAGGCAAAGGCATAAAAAAACAGCCAGTATTACTAATAATTTTGTTTTTGTTACAGATAAATGGTTGTAATTTATTGTCAAAATTAAATGATTAAATGTTTATTTATTATATTTTATCTCCCAAAGTTAATTTTATTCGGAAAATGTTGACCTCTTTTCTGACATAAAAACTCTTTGCTAATATTTAAAAAAGTACCGTTCGTTTTAGACGGAGCATCTTGATAAAACGTTAAAAAATAAAAAAAATATGTAATTCTTTAATTTAATTAATTTTGAGAGAGGGATTAATTTTGAGAATAGACCTGTTACGAGCAAATTAACATATTAACATATTTGCTCGTAAAGGGTCTCTTATTTCACCAATTTCAATATCGTATTGTATCTCATTACGCACTTGTGCGTTATTGTAATGTAAAACGCACGAGTTTTTTTTATTAAGGTAAAACGCACGGTTTATCAAGATGCTCCGTCTAAAACGAAGTTTACTTTTAAAAATCTTTGCAAAGAGTTTTTATGTCAGAAAAGAGGTCAACATTTTATGAATAAAATTAACTTTGGGAGATAAATAAACATTTATTTATTTAATTTTGGCAATAAATTAAACACAAAAATATAAGTTTACTTTATTAGTAATACTGGCTATTTTTTATGCCTTTGCCTTAAAAAAAGCGCTGATTCGCGCGCATCGCTAATTTGTGAACAAGTAAAAATTTTTAAACTGCTTTAACAAGTGATTAAACATTTATTTGTTTTAGAAAGTCCGATTTTTATTTATTTCCTAGTAAATATGCTATAAAACGTCGTATGACATACGTGCGCTTTGATAATTACAGCCTCTGCTTCCTTGTAGCAATATCGCCTCGGCTGTCATTTTCAACTTACCGCACTTATATCATAATGTCCTTTTATGGTATAAAGTGTGAAAAGTAAATGTTTTCTTAAAATAATCACGAATCTTTTGTATGTTTTCAGATCCGCGTTTGACCCTAACAGGGGGTTATTTAGGTTAACGAAAGATAATATGTTGTACCCGAACCCTGGAGTGCATTTGTTGTATGATGACTTTCCAATGCATTATTTTTTTGTGGGGAGAATGTTAGGAAAGGTAAAGTTTTATACTCTCAACACTATTTATTGGTAACTTTTTATTTATTTTGTGTGCTAATATCAACTTATGTTACAGGCATTGTACGAAAATTTACTAGTAGAGTTGCCACTAGCAGAGTTCTTCCTTGGCAAGCTGTGTTCATCCCGGGAGCCCGACGTCCACGCTCTAGCTTCTTTAGACCCGGCTCTATACCGTGGTCTTCTGATGCTGAAATCTCACGGCAGGAACGAGGTCCCTGACTTAGGGTTAGACTTCACGATAGTCAGTGATGAGCTAGGGGAGCAAAGGGTAAGTTGAAATATTATCGTAATTATAGATGCGAAGCCGGTTATTAACGATTTAACCAAGCGGTTAAAAATGATTTTTTCTTTATTATCCGCATTTTATGCTTGTTACGGTTAAAAAATACCGCTAGATGCCGCTAGCGGCGTTTTTATTGACCGTTCACTCAGGAAGTCGGATATCTAGTCACAGTGCGATGGAAATTTGTAAGAAAGAGAAAGCATCACCTTGGAATTGACAATACAATAAAATGGCAGATTATTTACAGTACTTCAAGATAAATAATGGGCATCAGAAAACATCGGAATTTCGAAGATAAAATAATAATAATAATAAATAAATATCTGGGACAATTCACACAAAGATCATCTGACTCCAAACTAAGCAGAGCTTGTAATATGGGCGTCAGAGACTGATAAACATACTTAAATATTTCTAAATACATACTTAAATAGATAATAACACCCAGACACACAACAAATACACATGTTCGTCACACAAATATTTGTCATGGGTGGGGATCGAACCCACGACCTCCGGCGCTAAAGGCAGGATCGCTGCCATTGCGCCAACAGGCCAGTCGGCCAACAGGATCGCAAACAAATAAATATCAATGTCATTTCTAAGAAAAGCAAATCAGTGGCAAGCCGTGCAAGCGGCGCAACTAAAATGTACTGACGTATAGATAGCCGTCTCGCTATTTTACCATAACGCTGTCATCTGGTTGCTTAGTTTCGGTCGGTTATCTTCGGGAACACGAAGTTTGTCGATGCCCATTATTACTATGTGAAGAACTGTATCCTTTTTCTTGGTCGCAGTCGGATAATTAACCGTTATTAGCTAACCATAAATTTGGTTAAATAACGGTAGCTAACGGGTTTTTTACAACTATAATCATAATCACTAAATTGTTTTTGTGGTATATGAATTAATTGAAATGATGTAATTTTTTGTGAGTGGGAAAATATATGTTTTTTTAAATATACAATATTGATTCTTTCTGTACAGATAGAAGAACTCAAGCCCGGTGGTGCGAACATTCCTGTTACTGCTGAAAATAGAATAGAATACATTCATCTAGTCGCTGATTATAAATTAAACAGGTATTTGAAAAGTTAAAATAATAATTACAAGGAGATGTCCGAGAATTGCCCCAGTCATTGCAAAATTGAATAACGAAAAATACCAAGAAGATTAACGTCAATAATGTGATTAAATTGTTTTGAATTACTATTATTATTCTTAACAACGAAAAACTAGAAGTTAGCGGGGTTTTCAAAACCAAGATAAAAGTATTTATTTCAATCATTTTTCATTCCATTGTTTCTGACATTTTGTTTGTTCATAGCATTGGTGTAAAAAGTTATTAAGACAAAAATAAACATAAAAAGTAATTAATTGCTTGATATTTCATCTAAAGTCTGAACGTGCACCATTGAACAGTACCATTGAACTTCTTGAATTTTTTGAATTTATTTTACCTTAAAATATAACCGAGAAGGTAATAAAAATAATACTCAGTGCTCTATAACCCCGCTATTTCGAGCCAAAACTATAATTAATTATGAATCAAGAATGGAAAACCAACTAAGCGATATAAGTTTGATTGTGACGCATGAACACGAAAAAAAATGTGGGGCAAATCATGTAAGGGCGCTGGGACATCTCCTTTTATAGATTGTTCTGCTGTTTTTAAGTAACCATTTTGGAATACCATTGTCTGGTTAAGAGCGCCACTTTTTTAACACTTTCGGTTGGCGGCGTTCCATTATGCCGGAAAAGGTGTGCCGTGAAAGCGTAGCGAATGATGACTGTACGTCAATAGAAAAAGTAGATGATGGTTAAATAAGCTTCGAATTAGTTTTAATGAATGAAAACTACGTAAAAAATCATCACAAGCGGTGGATACCCATCATAATGAGTGAAATATCTCATTTATATTCTGAGTAAACTAAAAACTAAACTTTATAGTTTTTGTGGAAATCATCAATTTTGGCAAGTTAAGTTACCATTTACTTCTGCGGTTGCCTGTACAAGTTATGCATACTCATTTTGCTGAACCCGGTGAGAATACCGAGCTCAACATTCTTTGCCGGGGCGTTTGTCATTGAGCGAAATAAATTTCCTTATGTATAAATAAATAATAAGATCTTTGATTGTGATGCGGAATAGGGTACTTACTCTTTTTTTTGTTGAGTTGTTATCGAAAGACCCCTATAGAAACATTGGTAAAGGAAATATTTCGAAAACACGAAAACTCCCTGACTTATAAGTATGGTAATTTTAAAAATCATATTTTTGGAATTGTCCACAACGCTTTAAACAAAATGTCGCAAGGTCACCGCGTGCCTATTTCTATGCGTTCTGCAAGACACTTGTTCGGCAGCTGTATTACATTTTGCGTTTATGAATATGGTTTCCTAACAAAAGTTTCTATTTATTGTGTGGATTATCGAATAGTATACTTATTTTTATATCGTATAAGTTTTAGAAGAAATCCCTATGGGCATGTGCCTGTCACGCGCACACGACACGCAACTCAAGCGCCCACGGTACGCGCTCTGACTCCGATCGGTGACATTCTCGCTCAGTACGATAAATTTGATTTATTCGCTGATCGCCTAGCGCATATTTGTGCTACGGCCTGTACTTTTTTTAGCATGTAATTTATCTTTTTTGGTTTAAATACATTATTATCTCCTTTTTTATTGTTGACTAGCTGGTGTTTTGGTGTTAACTGTTAACTTGCATGTAAAATTGAATGAATAAATAAATAAATGTCCCTTATTTTCAGTGTATAAAAAATCAATAGTATTCGCAGTAATTTCTGTCGCATTGCGTTCGCTTTTGAATTTATTGCAGATTTTTTTGCTAATGTAGCTACAAATGTTAATTCCCTAGACAAATCCGTGCGCAGTGCGTGGCGTTCAAGCGCGGACTGACGTCTGTAGTGAACGCGGAGTGGCTGCGCATGTTCTCGTGCCGCGAGCTGCAGCTGCTGGTGTCGGGCGCAGAGGTGCCCATCGACCTGGCGGACCTCAAGGCGCACACGCACTACGCCGGTATGTACACTTGCCTGAACAAGATTACTTAGAGCCTGTGCACAATACACGCGATTTCTAAGCAGGGAGATTATTGCGGCGCAGGATGCAGTGGCGTACACGACGCGATGTCACCGCGATTTCTTAATGAAACAGATGGATCGCTAGGGTGGAAAGGTAGTAATTGAGGGGGCACTTCAGCACCTCGAGTATGCTCGGTTTGCTCTCAAAGTTTTACGAAGTTTCTTGAAACTTAACTATAATATCAACTGACAATGAATACGAGTTTGATGTTCAAATGTTTTTTTATGATGAAAAATGAACTCGAACGCCAATAACTTTATTCCAATACACTCTATCAGTACTTTCAAATCGTCAAATTTACAGCAAACTATACTAAATAATAGACATAAATAACATAATAATATGGATACACAGGATACACAGTATATAGACATAATGCGACTCTACCACCGCGTCGGAGTTGTTTCTTGCTGCGGACCCGGCGAGAAACTCAGCAGTTACTCTTTTCAACCGACTTCAAAAAAGGAGGAGGTTCTCAATTCGACTGTATGTTTTTTTTTAATGTTCGTTACCTCATAACTTTCGACTGGGTTAACCGATTTTGATCGTTCTCTTTTTATTTGAAAGCTGGTGCTTCCCGAATTGTCCCATTTTAATTTGGTCTAGTTCTGACAGTGGCATCCATGAGATAACCATATAAGTCTTAAATCTAGATAGACAAAATGCGCGACAAATGGACGGATAACTCAATATTACGCCAACCGATTTAATAATTCTTTTTTATTTGAAAGCTGATGCTGCCCGTGTGGTCCCATTTTAATTTGGTCCAGTTCTGACAGTGGCATCCATGGGAAATCCATATAAGTCTTAAATCTAGTTATACCATATGCGCGACAAATGGACGAATAACTCATCATCACGCCAACCGATTTCGATGCTTCTTTTTTTATTGGAAAGGATATCTTTCAAGGGTAGTTTGATGAGAGTTTGGTTAGGGTCTGATTATGGGATCCATGACAAAGTAACGGAACTCTTCAATTCTTAGGAGCAATTTGACGATACTTTTTCGATGTATAAAATAAATAAGAACTGTTTACTGAAAATCAAGAAATAAACAAAAATTTTACCAAAAAAAAACCAACTTAAAAAAAAACTATCTTCACAGTTATCGTATAAGTTTTAGAAGAATACGCAATTATTTCTTTACTTTTTAGTGCTTTGTTTTGAAATAGTTTTTTTTGAAGTTGTTTTTTTTTGTTGAAATTTTTTTAGTGCTTTGTTTTGAAGTTGGTTTTTTTTGGTAAAATTTTTTTAGTGCGTCGTTTTGGAGTAGTTTTTTTTGAAGTTGGTTTTTTTTTTGTTAAAATTTTTGTTTATAAAATGATGCATAGAACACCAAAAAAATCAAGATAAATGTTTTTTGAACGCCTAACGTTTCACGATAGGTACTTACGTGTTTGGACGTACGACAATAGACCACCTTGCCCGTTGGCTTCTACCCCACCCCACTCCCACGAACTACATTAGATTCTGCCACTTGTGCTAAAAACTCGTTTGTAAAGCCCATTCCAAGCTTGCTTGGGACTTGTGGAACTGTAATAATAACTGAGCATGACTCTTGTCTCTCTATTTATAGCCGCGCAAAGGGTTTTTTAGACATTTGCACACTTTAGACGGGAAATTGAGGCACGGACTTCAACATAGGGCGTTACTGGATAATAGGTCGTATTTATTTATTTACTTGCGTTTCAGAATGTTACATACGGGTGGTATATTTTGAATTTACTGACACAAATTTTGAATTTATTGACACAATTTTGAACCTTGTTGGGCACAGCATTACGAGGAGATCTAAAATGCTTGGCAATAAATGCGAGCGTGCCGAATTGGGGTAAATGCGTTTGTAAACGTACATCATCCTTTATATTTTGTCTGCTTTTAAGCAACTGCTATTTACGAATATGTTGTTTTTCAACAGGTGGTTTCTCAGCAACACATCCAACTGTTCAATGTTTTTGGAAGGTGGTGGAGAATTTCACAGACGATCAACGGCGTCAACTGCTGAAATTCGTTACAAGTTGTTCGAGACCTCCGTTGCTAGGATTCAAGGTAACATAATATATATCGATACCTACATAAAAATTAATCGCCAAAAGTCTGTCGGATTATCTAGTTCAAAATAGTTATGAGCAAAACGTCTTGAGGCCTCGACTCGAAATTCAAATCTTACTACCCAATCCTGAAACGGTAAACATAATTTTGCAGCTCTTACAAGTATGACCATAATTTACCGACCTACTGAAAATTTGCAGAACAGCAACACCAAGTTGAAGGCTTCTTGTGTGATTTTTTCCATTTACTTCGTAAATTCAGAATCGGCCTCCCGAATGCTTTTATTTTTCACCCAGGACCTCCAACCGCCATTCTGCGTGCAATCAGCCGGCCCCTCGCACCGGCTGCCTTCGTCCTCGACCTGCATGAACCTGCTTAAGCTGCCGGAGTTCGACACGGAGCCGCTGCTCGCCGAGAAGTTGCTGTACGCCATACAGTCCGGCGCTGGCTTCGAGCTTAGCTAAGGTTAGCAATGTCTAGATTATTCTGGAGTTCGATACAGAGGCGCTGCTCGCCGAGAAGCTGCTGTACGCCATACAGTCCGGCGCAGGGTTCGAGCTTAGCTAAGGTTAGCAATGTCTAGATTATTCTGGAGTTCGATACAGAGGCGCTGCTCGCCGAGAAGCTGCTGTACGCCATACAGTCCGGCGCAGGGTTCGAGCTTAGCTAAGGTTAGCAATGTCTAGATTATTCTGGAGTTCGATACAGAGGCGCTGCTCGCCGCGAAGCTGCTGTACGCCATACAGTCCGGCGCTGGCTTCGAGCTTAGCTAAGGTTAGCAATGTCTAGATTATTCTGGAGTTCGATACAGAGGCGCTGCTCGCCGAGAAGCTGCTGTACGCCATACAGTCCGGCGCAGGGTTCTAGCTTAGCTAAGGTTAGCAATGTCTAGATTATTCTGGAGTTCGATACAGAGACGCTGCTCGCCGAGAAGCTGTTGTACGCCATACAGTCCGGCGCAGGGTTCGAGCTTAGCTAAGGTTAGCAATGTCTAGATTATTCTGGAGTTCGATACAGAGGCGCTGCTCGCCGAGAAGCTGCTGTACGCCATACAGTCCGGCGCAGGGTTCGAGCTTAGCTAAGGTTAGCAATGTCTAGATTATTCTGGAGTTCGATACAGAGGCGCTGCTCGCCGAGAAGCTGCTGTACGCCATACAGTCCGGCGCAGGGTTCGAGCTTAGCTAAGGTTAGCAATGTCTAGATTGTTCTTGAGTTCGACACGGAGCCGCTGCTCGCCGAGAAGCTGATGTACGCCATACAGTCCGGCGCCGGCTTAGAGCTAAGCTAAGGTTAGCACTGTCTATACTCCATTAATTATAGCATTATACAGAAGTAAAAAAGGTTATTTTTAGGGTACACTTCGTGGTAAAAGTACAATAAACATTATTACTTTTAAGGTTTATGCCGAATTATTAAAATCTGCTTATATAGCAGCTGTCACACTTAATTGTTATCATTCAAAGTAAAGTAACTTACGAATTTATGAGGCTTTTGCTTAAATACATTATTTTGTCTTGCATCAAACTATATTGTCGATGTAAAAACCTAAAAGAAGCAGGGGTTTTTATTCGAACACATTTTTACTGGCACTTTAACTCTACCAAATCTAAAATGTTACATAATCCATTGTGGCGGCAGGGGTTTTCAATCTTGCCAGGTTATACTTAGATATGTCATCGTCATGGCAACCTCAAATACCAATTGTCATTGATTTTAGCACCCCTGTTTCTTATTTCTAATGTAATAATGCCAGCAGAACCGTCATTGTGTTCATTGTAAAGAACGGAAGGATCACGAATAAATTTGAAAGCCGTTTTTAAAGCATAGTTAATGATCTTATTACGAAAATGGGATACTTATTCCGTCTGAATATGTTTAATTTTGAAAACTTGACATAAAAATATAATCATGGCTTTCAATGACAAAACAAAACAATATAATTAAAAAAAAAAATTTTAAAATACTTCAGCTTCTTAAAAATGCAAACGTTAAACAAAACTGACATCGTGTTTTTTCTTCTGCAGGTATCCGAACAAAATAGTTTTAAAATGAACTTATTTATTATAAATTACACGAGAATATTTGGGAACTATTTTTCCACAGTTGTATTGTCAGTATGTATAGTCCAGTCAATGAATGCTCACAAAGAGATGCAGATGAAAAAGTCGTAAGCAGAAAGTTTTACTTAGGAACTTTGTTTGGACTAGTTAGTAGATAAACATACTAAAAGTCCTTACCCCTCCGCGGTGAGCCCGAGGGAGGGGGCCCCAAAGAAGGTCCCGTTTTTTGTTTTTTGCTTACATCTCGAAAACGGTGAGTCGTACGAAATTTTGTTGTACTACATAATAAAAGCTGATTTAAATCTCTACAACTTTGGCTTTCACTTTTTTATCTATCTCCAATCTTTGCCTAGCTATGAGCTTCGAGAAATGATCGATTTTCAAAAATGTGTCTACACTTTCGTTTTCTGTCATACATTGCTTAATAACTTTTCTCAGCTGCGATCGTAGATTTCGGGATACTTTAAAATCAAAAAATTTAACAGTAAAATAAACAACTTCAAACATACTGCATTATTAGGTACTTTGATTATTTTAACATTTAGGCTTGTTTTTCATATCTAAAGATATAAAAACGGAAAAAAAAACGATTTCGGACCTTGACTGCTGCTAAACCACTGAGCTACCGAAACCTCCCGAAAGTCACCGGGATTATGAAAGACGCCGTTTTGATTCCCGCTCGAGATCATCAAGGTCCGAAATAGATTTTTTTCAGTTTTTCTATCTTTAGATACTTAATGCAATTTTAAGACTTATATGGTTTTCTTATGGATGCCACAGTCTGAACTGGACCAAACTAAAATGGGACCACACGAAACACACCAGCATTCAAATAAAAAATAATCATCAAAATCGGTTCACCCAGTCAAAAGTTCTGAGGTAACAAACATAAAAAATACAGTCGAATTAAGAACCTCCTTTAACCATTTTGCGAAGCTCATAGCTAGGCAAAGATTCGAGATAGATATTACAGTGAAAGCCAAAGTTGTAGAGAATTTTATTAGCTTTCATTAGGTAGTACAACATAATTTCGTACGATTCGCCGTTTTGTAGGTACGCAAAAAAATAAAAATCGGGACCTTCTTTGTGCCCTACCCCCTCGGGCTCAACTCGGAGTGGTGAGGACTTTCAGTATATTCATCTCCTAACTAGTCCAAACAAAGTTCCAAAGTCAAACTTTCTGCTTTCGACTTTTTCATCTAAATTGATTCGTTGCCTAGGCTAGTAGCCAGAAAATCTCAATGTGATAATAATAATGTTGATTAGTTGTTGTATAAATAAATGTTACCCTCAGGATCTATTATGTGTAACATAATAATTGTCGTAAACATTTCTACTTAGGATCTATTTATTTTTATCTTATCTGTTTCTTCATAGAAAATATGAAATCGTGGTAATTCACTAAAACGGACTGTCTATTTCTATAAAATTACGGTACATAATTGATATCTGAATGTGGTAGGGTAAATATTGTAAATAAAATGGAGAAATACTGTCGAATTTATATTTATAGTTTCTAAAAAATAGGTGAATCAAAATGTATGTATAATAAAATAATATTTTTGTTTTACGGAATTTGGTATGTATTATGTAAAGAATACATGTTGTCTCGTAATAATATTGTTCTCGTAGGTACTTACTATCATCGCATCAAAAGATCCGACTGTGTCAAATTTTGCGATTTTATATTTTAGTACCGAATTAATAAAGTTGTCCATACATGAATGTGGTCTTTTTAATAAGTTCTATTTTAAGAAAACTTAAGGTAAAGGCAGATCTTTATCCACCAGTAGTCACCTTTGTCATCTGTCAAGCCAAGCATCCACGTCCAAAGATATTGGAATAAGATTTGATGTCCTGAACTAAACGACCGCCGCCAAGATACCGAGTTAACGCAGCACAAATACCATCTGTTGGTATTTAGCAAACCTATCTAGTTTTTGCTAAGTAAATCTGGAACAACCGGGACGTATGTAAATATATAATATGCGTTATTATATAGGTACAGTTTAGTTAGTCATTACAACCTGCTGCAAAAACTAGTCCGCGTAAAAGTGTGAACAGCAAGAAACTTTCAACCAATTTGTATTGTTTTTGTGTCTGAACAACTTACAGGGTAGTCGTTTTTCCATAAATAAGAACATTGCTCTTAGTAAAACTATTTATCTTCGTTTAATTTAACTTGTTATGCCATCTTAATGGGAACCGATTACTTGTCCGAAATTTACTTGTTCGACTTTCATTTGACCGAAAACGGTTGACCAAACCAACGTCTTTTTTGCTAGGTATCTGTATTGTTTGCCAGATTTTTGAACCATCGAAATATCATTTGGCATAAGTATCATTTTACCGAACTACGTTTTACCGATTTTCTAAATTACTTTTTACTACTGGCCGAAGTCCCTTTTGAACTTTTTTCATTTGCACGCTGATTTATTTGTCATACTTTTACTTCACCGATACAACATTTTACCGAATATCTGCGATCGAAGCGAGCAAGGCTGCATCTAGGTAAGCTGGCTTGGATCCGAAATAGGTAGACCCCGACTTGCCGTGATACTAGTCTGCCCTTCACTGTGTAATTCAAGAGCCGGAGGCGCGGAGGGAGAGCAGCCCTCGCCCACTGTAGTGAATTTCAGGCACCGTGCGTGCTAGTGTGGGTGACTGATTTACTACGCAAGGGCGAAAGGGCTGCACTTCCCGCAGCGCCGGAGAAGAGGCAATCATCACGCAGGCATGATTGCCTACTTGTTTGCATGCTTGCATACATTTTAAAATGCTTGCTTGCTCGCATGTTTGCTTGCATACAATGCATGCTTGTTCACATGCTTGCATGCTTACTTGTTTGCTTGCCGATTTGCAAGTATGCATAGTAAAATAAAAAAGTATGGCGATCGGTAGTTATTCTGCGTGTATATTTATTGTACCTGAATTACATTATTACTTTGATTTTTTGGAATTTCACAGTGCTAAGTGCACAGTGCACAGTTGTAAAAAAAAAAAACTAGTTCTGATTTTTTAATATATGATTACTTTTGAAAGTTCTATTAAATATTTAAGTTCACTTAAGGCCGATTTCTCATTCCTCAGATAATGAAATTTATTTGTAGAATTAAGTTTTTTCGAAGGATCAAGATTTTTAATTTTTGAATGGTCAGTTATATGTTATCTGTTGAATAAAGCCGCTAACTGAGGAATAAAGTTATCCGCTTCTTGAGTGGCTGGATAAGATTTAACTATGCGTTTTCTTTGACATTTTGACGTTATTTATGGTGTGTCATTTTAGATGATTTTCATTTTGTTAAGGAGTTTTGGAGTGTTATTATAATCACAATATTTTTACTACAACTTTAGACAATTTGTCAAACATCAACTTTTGTCCTGTTTTTGTTTCATTCTAACATTGCAATGATTATATAAGTAAGAAATTGTATAAATAAAGGAAAAAGAGCGAGTTCATGCTTTTCAAGGCCGACAAGAAAGGTCCATCTAATATACCGCCGTTAACTCTTAATACAGTACCCTTGAGCCGTGTTAAGCAGTTAAAATATCTTGGCCATATTGTTACTGAGAATTTGTGTGATAATTTAGATGTAGAAAGGGAACGCAGGGCGTTGTCGGTTCGTGGCAATATGTTGGCGCATAGGTTTGCTCGGTGTTCAGCAGAGGTCAAAAGCACGCTATTTAAAGCGTTCTGCTAAACCTTTTATTCCAGCAGGCTATGAGTAAGTTTTACACAAAAATCCTACAATGTTTTGCGTATTATTTACAATAATATTTTCAGAGCGCTGTTCCGGCTCCCACGCTACGCTAGCGCCTCCGGCATGTTTGCTGATGCTAGAGTGGACGACTTTTACGCAACGATGCGCAAAAAAATTAGGTCGCTAATGAATAGGGTACGAGGGAGCTCCAACAGGGTTTTGAGGATGGTGGGTGACAGGATGGACTCGAGTTTGTTTGCTAGGTTCACCGAGCTGCATGTAATAAAGGCTCGAGGAGCCTGCTGAGTATATTTTTGCTTTATTTTCCATCCTGCTACAACACTTTAGTAGTCTTAAGATACCCATTATTTATTTTTAATTTACTAACCTAGTTTATCAAGGATTTCTATTCGTTGTTACTAACATCTATGAACAACTGTCTGAAAATAAATGTTTTTTTTTTAATTATTTATAAGTGCATCTTAAGTACATAGACAAACGATACTTAACTATTCTTTGGATAAAGACGATTGAAAAATTGAAAGTATCTATTCGCTTGATAAACAGTCAGTTAATTTTATACTTCAGTTAGCTATCTAGGGGATAAACTAAACATTAAAAAATCGGCCCTCAAGTAATAAAAGAGTGGTGTAATAAATGTTCGGAAACATATACTTCGAACAAATGTTGATTCGGCCAAGCATACTTCGGTAAAAAGTTTTTCACACCAATCGACAATGCCGAATTATATGTCATGTAAACCTTACCGAAAGCAAGACATTATATCTCTTGGCTTTAGCCGGGTACTGTAACGACCCATATTGATTTTGAAATCAGGAAATATTACGCTTATTTTTGCTCGATTTGTATATTATTGTAGGTTTGGGATATTTTTTTTAGAAATGTGCATTTTCGTTAAAAATATCCCCACCTTTACACACAAGCTGATAGCTATTATGCTCAGTCCCGTAATCTTCGTCACAGGCACAGACTGCTAGCCCCTCTCACGAAGCTACAATATGTTCTAATAAAACCCGCTGGTCAATAATGTGATTTTCACTTTCATAATTCTTATTGCTATGTCCATAAAGTCTAATTTCACTAAACAGAATGTGTCCTCAGCGGGCGCGGCCAACTCGATTTTCGAAGACCGAGGCCGTGGCCCACTAGATTCGCACTGAGACGAACTTTATTTGTTTGTCAAATCAAGTAGGCCACGCCAGCTGAAAGAAGTTGCTATAGCCGTATATTTTTTCTTTGAAATATTTATAGAAGATTCTATAAATATTTCAAAGAAAAAATAAAAAATGTCGAGTGATGAAAGTATTTTGACTCCAGAAGCTATTAAATTAGATGCCATAGGCATTGTCAATAATCTACTCACAGAAAAGTCAAAGGAAAATACCTGAAAACGTTATCTTTCCATAATTGGACTAATGTCTCCAATATCAATTTGCACTTTTAATATGCTGTAGTAAACACTATCTACTAAGCCTGGTTTTTTATTGTCTCGCATAAAGTAAGAAAAGTAGGTAGAGTATGCACCACCGGGATAAAACTTTTTTCTTGGGCGCTTGAATCCCTCACTGCACCCAGGACTCAATCTTAATTCCCTCGCTTTGCTCGGGAATTAACTTATAACACCCTCGCTGCGCTCGGGAGTTAAATTTGGAGTCCTTCGTTACGTTCAGGATTCAATGTAGCGCCCGTGACATAAAACAGTGCTTTATCCCCTTGGTGTATAATCTACTATTTCTACCAAATGAAACGTCGGAGTAACGAAAAAAAACCAATTGATAATCGGTCAACTGTTACAGTGGCTAACGAGATTTCGACGAAGTGAAAGTGACGAAACGAAAATACTCGAAAAATTTCGATCAAAAAAAAAAAAGATAGGTAACACATCAAAATTAGTGAGTCTCATTGTCAGATATTAAAAATGCGCTGAAGTCGATTTTTATTTTACTTTGTGTCAGATAAATGTGCAATAAAGGACAATGACCGACTTCTACCAATAAACTCCATTATTAGTAATGATATGAAAAAAACGCATGAAACTGTAGGTAGGTAAGTACTAATCCGGCGTCTCGTGGTACAGGGGCTTCATTGAGCTCCGAATTTGACATGCATTGCAAACCTTTTTTAGTGCACTCCTACAATTCGTTACCTACACACCATGACGGAAGTAATTATAGTATGGAGACTACAATGAAATCTGTGGTTTGTTAATTAGAACTACTTTCTCAATACACACATGTGGTAGGTGTTCGGTATAATACCGAACACTTAGGTTTAGCAAACTGCATCGTCACCAGCTCCGCCGCGTGACCAAAACTAGGTCGTTGGCCGCCGGACAGTGCAATTATATCATTTACGTAAATCAGTGTATTCTTAACCGTCCATGTAATCAGATGCACTCGTCAACATTAATTATCATCTTAACAGTAACTTAACATTTAAGAACTCTTGTGAACATTTAATATATTTTTATAGTCTTCCTAAACAGTCTTTATCATTTAACATTCCACTAAGCTCAGGCACCAAACATATAGTCCTTCGAGCAATACCTCGCGCGCGTTAGTATCGTGATTTTGAGGTGTAAGAACAGTGAAAAGTGGAGAACAGTGGTGTGTGATTTTAGTGGATTAACATTAACATCGGAAAACAATCAGGGCAGTTGCATCTGTCCATTGACGCCGGCTGCGGAAGGATTCGGAGTTAACATTCAACAAGGCAACTTGGCTCAGTAGCCAGGTACTCTCATCGTCATTCAAGTAAGGTCGTTTAGTTTTATAATTTTTCAACATGGAAGACTATATCAGCATCATCGAAACTCAAGGCGAGATCATGGGTGCGATGGAGAAATTACTTACTAATTTTAGAAAGATTCATCAGAGCGGAAAACCCCTTCCTACATCAAAAGTCGGTTGGAAACTCTTGAACAGTATTGGAGAGAATTCCAAGAGAATCATGCTAAGTTAGACGAAATAACTGATAAATTATCATATACATATTTTACTGGGAGTTATTATGAACAAACAAGCAAATTTTATTCTGAAACGAAAGCATAATATATTGAGATTTTTTCATCTATGCTGAGCAATACAGAGAAACAAGTGCAGCCAGGTACAAGTAGAGTTACAGAACCTAAGCCGAACATTCGTAGGTCTACGCCGGTTCAGATTGAGGTGAAATCAACGCCGATTTCTAACAGTAACATAGGGACTTTAATAAGAAAGGAGGAAGCATACTTAAAGGCATTTCTAAGAACATTAGGGCTTATTGACGTCGACTGTATGACAGAGAGGTGGGAGTTTGAAGACGCTCTTAGGTCTTTACAAACACGTTGGTCTCTGGTGGATAATTTACACTGGGAAATTATATATGAGGCGAATGACGAAAACATTCAGTACGAAGCTAAATTCGATTATTACGAAAAACAATTTACCAACTTAAAAAAGGCTATTAATACTAAAATGTGGTCAGTTACGCATTGCGAGAAGTCGACTCCACAGTTGGATATTCCTATCTTCACGGGTAGTTATAACCAGTGGGTATCATTTAAAGACCTATTCACCGAGGCCATACACAACAATCATTGTCTGTCGAGCGCTCAGAAAATGCAATTCCTAAAAAGTAAAGTACGAGGCGAAGCAGAAAGGCTCATTCAGCATCTCACTATTAGTTCTGAAAATTACATTGCTTGTTGGAAAATTTTAGGCAATCGTTATAACAATAGAAAACTGATATTTACGTCATACATGAACACTCTGTTAGGACTTCCGAACATGCAACATCAATCAATGAATCAAATAAAGAAAATGCATGACGTAGCAGTTGAAACATTCAACGCAATAAAAAATATGGAAGTTAATATTACAACATGGGACCCGATTTTGGTCCATTTATTGGCTCAAAAATTAGACTCAGAGATTCATGTCGATTATAATGAGTCATTGAAAAATCCACGAGAACTTCCGGTATTATGATTTTTTTGGAATTTCTGGAAGGGAAGTTTACGGCGTTAGAAGCGTCAAGGCGGAAACAGGAGTCAAATCAACTGATGTCGACTCACGCTGGAAGGGACCCCCGTCAAAAACATTTTTTTCAAAATCAGAAAAATCACTCTTCGCAGCTTGCGAAGGGATTTTATTCGGATAAAACCGCAAATACAAGCAATTTTCAGCATAAATATAACGAACAGTTCTCAAAATCACTTCATGTGTCATCCTTTATTAAATGCCCTTTATGTAATCAAGAGCATGGCATTTATAACTGTAAGAGCTTTCTGGAGATGCCTGACGACCAGAAAATAAAAACAGTTCATAAATTGAAAAGTTCCAATTGTCTTTTTAGTCACAACGGAAACCCATGCATATCAACTAGAACATGTCGTAAGTGTCCGTATCAGCATAATACGTTGTTACATGACGCGTATAATCAAGCGATAGATACCTACTACAACACCCAGGTCTTTGACTGCGAAGAAACAAAATGAAACTAGTTCACACGTGACACAAAATGACTGTTCGGATATCTTATTGGCTACAGCGATATTAAATGTGAAATCTGCGTATAAAACTCCTCTTCAAATGCGAGCTTTGATCGATCAGGGCTCCCAAATTTCATTGATTAGCGAAAACGCAGCGCAGCGACTAGGTTTAAAAAGATAAAAATTTAATGGCTCTATTTTTGGAGCTGGGCAAAAGGAGAATAATTGTAAGGGCGTTATAAACATCGAATGTTCTTCGCTATACAACGACTTTACGTTCAATACAGACGTTCTCATTATGAACAACTTAGGTAATAAAAAAATTACCGAACAAAACATTTGAAAAGCCGTCTTGGAGTTTCATCTCAAATATAAATTTAGCAGATCCCAATTTCTATAACAGTCGCCCAGTAGACATCCTGCTGGGAGCTGACGCCTTTCAACAGAAGATCAGGAGTGTATTAATTATTACAACAAAACAACAGTCAGGAAAGAAGATGGCCGGTACGAGGTTCGGTTGCCACTCAAAACGGATTTTCTAGGAAAATTGGGCTCGTCAAAACAAATGGCTACAGCTCAATTCCTTAGTTTAGAAGCAAGATTTAAAAAACATGAACAATTATCCAAAGGTTATAAAGAGTTTATGAATCAATAAGAAACGCTAAACCACATGAAAATTGATGACGGTACGGATTCGTGCTTGGAGTCCTATCTGCCGCACCATGGAGTTCGTCGTCGTTCATCTGCTCTAACAAGCAGCGGCTACAGTCTTAACGACTTGATGTACGCAGGCCCTAACCTCCAACAAGACCTGCAAACATTACTAATAAAGTGGAGACAGTATCAGTATGCTTTTACCGCTGATATAGAAAAAATGTATCGCAGATACTCATCATGAATGAACAAGATCAGAATTTGCAAAAAATAATATGGCGCGAAAACTCTCAACAGTTACTGAAATCTTACAAGCTATCAACAGTGACTTACGGCACTAAAGCTGCCCCATACTTAGCAATGATGACGTTACGAAAATTTGCTATGGACGAACAGGAGAATTTTCCAGCTGCATCGAAAGTATTGGCGTCAGCATTTTATATGGATGACCTCGTTCATGGCTCTTTCTCTATCGCTGAAGGTCAACAAATGATATCCGACCTTATTCTGTTACTGAAAAAGGCAGGAATGAACTTGAGAAAGTGGTCGTCAAACAACAGTGATTTGTTATCTGAACTGAAAAAAGATATGGACAAAGATGAAAATACAGTATTCACTTTCAAAGCTGATGACACAGCAAAAACATTGGGGTTATGCTGGAATCCATCCGCGGACAAATTTACATTTAATTATCAAGTTACAACACAAAAAAGGAAACTTACAAAACGCAGTTTACTATCTGATATATCAAAGTTATTTGATCCTCTGGGTTGGCTAGCTGTGGAGCTAGTAGTGGTATCAACAAAACTCAAATTACTTTTTCAAAAATTATGGAAACTAAACCTAAAGTGGAATGAAGTTGTTCCTGATGATATTTACAAAGAATGGTCTAAACTGAAAACTGAGATGCATTTAATAAGCAATTTTGAGATACCGAGATGGTTATCGTGCAGTGCGACCGACGTCATCCAATTGCAAGGCTTTTGCGATGCGTCAGAGAAAGCTTATGCTTGTGTTGTTTATGCGCGAATTAATAACAACTGAAAATCTATCATGGTGGCAGCCAAAAGTGAGCTCGTGCCTCACAAGAAAGCTCTGTCATTGCCAAAGTTGGAACTCAGCGGAGCTTTATTGTTGACAAAATTATTAGATAAAATAATTTCAGCATTAAATCAACATCAAATTAAACTTTATTGCTGGACGGACTCCATGGCAGTGTTGGGTTGGATACAAGGGGAACCAAGCCGATGGAAACCATTTGTCGCGAATAGGGTTGAAATGGTAACCAAAGTTACACCCATTAGCTGTTGGCGCTACGTAAAATCTAATGAAAATCCAGCAGACGCGGCTAGCAGGGGACTCTACATATCGCAATTAAAGGATCATCTATTATGGTGGGAGGGCCCTTCCTGGCTCTCAAAACAGGACATGCATCAATTAGAACAAACAAAATATGACACAAATTTAGAATCCAAATCTAAATTGATAAAACAATAGAACATCGCTCAGTTACAAAATAAAGATAATATAATTAATAACCTACTAAATAATTACAGTAATATAACAAAAATCATTCGTGTAATTGCGTGGCTACAGCGAGCATTGAACCCGCAGCGTAAGCAGTTGCCACAGTATATCACGTTGCAAGAGTTGAAAAAAGCTAAACTAACAATTATGAAATATGTACAGGAAAATGAGTTCTCCGAGGACATTGACCATCTACGTAAGCATAATAGTGTGAAATCAAAATGTAGTCTTTTGAACCTAAACCCGTTCATAGACTCTGATAACATCTTACGAGTTGATGGACGCTCAAGACATGGAGATTTAAGTTGGAACACGAAGCATCATATAATTGTTCCAGCGCATAGTCGACTAGCCAGCCTACTAATTGAACAAGCTCATCTGCAAACATTCCACGGAGGTTCTTCACTCACCTTAGCACATCTCAGGAAACTATACTGGATAACAGGTGGCCTTAGAGTTATCAAGAAACACATAAGGGATTGCGTCATGTGCAAAAGAAACCGGCCACTGAACCAACATCAGCTTATGGGTGACCTTCCTGAAGCAAGAGTGAACCCAGATCCTCCCTTTTACCACACCGGAGTCGATTATACGGGTTTCATCAACGTCAAGCTTAATAAAGGCCGCGGGGCAAAAACGACAAAAGGTTATTTTGCTGTTTTCATCTGCATGGTAACGAAAGCTGTACATTTGGAGATTGTATCTGACCTAATCAGCTCAGCGTTTTTTGCTGCCCTGCGAAGGATGGCTGCCAGACGAGGTACGCCAGCCCATCTCTACAGTGATAATGGTACCAATTTTCACGGTGCTAATAACATTTTAAAACAAGAATACATACAAATATCAAAAACTTTTAAAAACAGCTTTTTATCAGAAATAGCAGACATGGGTATCGAATGGCACTTCAACGCCCCATCGTGGCCGAGTGCAGGTGGAATATGGGAACGTGCAGTGCGCAGCCTTAAACATCATTTGAATCGTGTGGTGGGTGAACAAAAGCTCACATTTGAGGAACTTTCGACCATCCTGTCACAAGTTTAAGCCTGTCTAAACTCCAGACCTCTCTGCCCTCTAACCGAAGACACGGAGAATCTGAAGATGTTAACGCCAGCGCATTTTCTAACAGGAAGACCAGGAGGTACTTTTATCAACACCGCTGAAGATGCAAGGAGTAGGTAGTACTTAACAAACAAAATATTCCAAGAAATATGGAATAAATGGAAGCTGGAATATTTAACACAGTTACAAGCACGGTGAAAATGGCTGATCTCCCAACAAAACATTAAATTTAATGATATAGTGGTGATCCATGAAAACAACTTACCGGCTGGAAAATGGGCCATAGGAAGAGTAATTGAAACTCACCCGGGATCAGATGGATATGTGCGAGTGGTGACATTGCAGACACAGAATGGCCAAATAAAGAGACCCGTAGTAAAATTATCTCTCCTGCCAATCGCCAAAAATACAGATTGGAGTTTAAATACAGAAAAAGGTGACCCTTTGCAATCAAAACCAAAACGAGTTACTCGCAACTCTAACAAGGGAATAACATTATCAACCGTACTTACGACTCTCATATATTTTTTAACATTATTTACAAACATACACGGAGCAACCACCGTCACCGAATTGCAACATTATCAAACATTATATTTCGACCATAAAACAAAATTACAACTGAGCGGGATCAGTGGACCCTTGTGGTGTACTACGACATGTCCCCCTATTGGGAAGGAATACGGCATTCAAAAAAGTATACACCTATTTGAAAAACTCATGTTCCGAAAGAGATGAAATCAATCAATGTAATATGATTATAGGTTATTTGAATCACCAGCACTCAGAAGTAAAATACTATAATGAACTTTCACTTTCAGCTTTTTCACAGCCACGCCAGACAGCGTCGGGGCCTTATCAATGGTGTCGGCAATCTGGCGAATAGTTTGTTCGGCGTATTGGACGGGCGATTCGCCGAACAGTACTCCAAGGATATTAGCAAGATAAAACAAGATCAAACACATTTATACAACTTATGGAAGAATCAAACATCGCTTGTAGAATCCGAATATAACCTAGTCAAAAGGACAGAGAACCTCATATCCAAACATCATAAAATTATCAACAAACAATTTAACGATATGGAAAAGATCGTAGTTAATGTACAAAAACATGTAACGGAACAAGAGCATTCTACAAACTTTGCATTATCAGTTATGACAGCCCAAAGCATGTTGCAAACCTGGAAAAACATTCAAGAAATCCTATTAGATACCGTTACAGATTTATATCAAGGCCACTTTAACTTACATTTATTAACACCCGAACAGTTAAAAAAGGAGCTTAACATTATCTCTGGATCATTAGCTGCTGATGTGACACTACCGATTCAAAATATTTAATCCCAATTGAGGGATTTATACAAATTGTTAAGAGTTAAGGCAAGAATGACCGAAAGGTATTTCATATTTGAAATAAAAATCCCTCTCATCAGTAGAGACACATATGATTTATATCAAGTTATAGCAATCCCACAACGAGTGAAGAATCAAATGATCAGTATTGTACCAGTTTCAAATCTTATCGCTATCAACTTACAAAAGGACTCATTTATCCCAGTCACTGAGGAGGATTTCACCAACGTTTTACCGAGAGACAGTCTAGCGATCATATGCAGTCTACAAAGCCCAGTATATAAAATCAAAAATGATTTAGACCTTTGCTTGAAAAGTAAAAATAAAGAAAACGAATGCCAAACAAATAAAGCCCTATGTCAAAACAATTGGTATAGCTTATCAAAGACGAATACCTACTTGTACTTGTGTTGCGCTCAGTGTCAAATTGGCACGATATGTAGGGATCGGATTACCGGCTACCAACTGTCTGGTCCTAGTCTGATAAATGCAGATAGCAATTGCATAATAAAAACAGATAATTTTACTGTTTTTACCCATCAGAGCCCACAAGTGTTGTTAACGTTGAGAAAGAGATAGAAACCAATTTTATTCCTTCGATTAACCATATAATAAAAATCAGCTTGGAACATTACACCACCGAAAACATAAACATTGATGAGAAGTTATCCAGAGATATTGAGCAGAAGATCAAAATTTTGAAGGATACTGAATTCGCACCAGCTACAAGTGATATGTCGTATAGTGACATTCATCATTATACATTAATCTATGGTATAATAGGAGTTATTATCTCGATTGGCATTTTTTTGATGTGCCGAAAAGGTCGGCGTATCAGATTTGACGCAGCAGCTGTGATGTCATCATCATGAGGCGCCGGCGGCGGCCTCGGAGCCTGGGACCCCTGCACGGCCTGCCGCCAGCGCCTCGCGCTCCGTCAGCATGCTTCAAGTTAGTGATATCAGTGAGAGTGAGAAAGGTGCGCAAGTGCGTAAATATAACAGTGAAACTGAACTAAAGGTTTTAAAGTCCGCGTTTGTGCCAAAAAAGTTAGTGTTTAGTGAAGATTAACCAAACTATTTTTGACTCTTTATATTTTGTACACTAATTTAAAAAAAATGATGAATGAAAAATGTTTTATCATCTTGTCTCATGCTCATAACTAACCTTCATCGACTGTATCACTTTGTTATGAATTTCTCCCGCCCGGGAATATGTTCGGTATAATACCGAACACTTAGGTTTAGCAAACTGCGTCGTTGCTGCTGGTCGTTGGCCGCCGGACAGTGCAATTATATCATTCACGTAAATCAGTGTATTCTTAACCGTCCATGCAATCAGATGCACTCATCTTTCACTATCATCATAACAGTAACTTAACATTTAAGAACTCTTGTTAACATTTAATATAGTTTTATAGTCTTCCTAAACAGTCTTTATCATTTAACATTCCACTAAGCTCAGGCACCAAACAGTAGGTTATTCGTTATTTTAAAACTACGATATCTCCTAAGATTTTCATGGTAATCCAACGACGTCAAGAGAAATGTTGTTCAAAACTAAATACCTACTGGTTATGAATATCTTATTTGTTTGGATAAGTAAAGTATCATTATATTTATAAAAACATCTTCACAAATAATGCATTTTTTTATAACAAATAAATTTTTCACAAAACCATCAATTGTAGCATTGACTTGATTTCAATGATGGAGACATTTTCCCAGGAGTAGGACAGTATATACCTAAAGGCTAATAATTACTTTATATTCCTATCAGAATTCTATAGGAAGGTGAAGTCAAAAGCACGTCACTAACGCACGAACATAAAACCGATTTAATGTAGTTTTATTGAATTAAGTAGGTACTGGAGACTGTTTGATTTTGTGCAATAATTTGTATATTCTTTGCATTTGCAAACAACTTTCTATACTGTACTGAAAGTACTTACTTACGCGTACATACGAGTTTCTATTACAAATGTTTATGTTGTTGTGATAATAGTTCACCAAAAGCAAATATAGACTGTTACCCAGTTATAACAACATTATCGAGAGCGTTATCCCATCCTAGTCCGTGTTTAAGTTGTTTGCGTATCATAAAATATATGGTATAATGATTTCACAGGAAATAATATGATTAAAATATTAAATTTACATGCGGCGCCGAAGAATCTTGGAACCTCCGTCGGCACCTTGGCTGTTTCTTATCTGAGTCCATTCTCACTTCGTCACTCTTAGGAGTAAGAAAACAATAACAAAAAAAACAAAACAACAACGAAAACAAATTAATAACAGAACAAACTAAATAACAGCAAAAACAGGGAATCAACAAAAACAACGTTATCTCAAAGTAACTACACACGTATTCCACAAGCCCAAGACCGAGTAGGAATAAATGACAATAAAAAATATCATCTTCAAATGGCGGAAGTATCACAAGTGACAAACCTCTGGCCGAACTTGGCCAGCTCTGACGTTACACTGAGTTATTCACAGGTCCGCGTAACTTGAAATTTATTATTTTATAGGACTAAAATCGAAATAGCTTGTTTTGACCCTATACCTGGAAAAATTAGACACTGTTAATGGTTTAATCATTATAATTTGTGTAAAGAGCAACTATACAGATATCAAATATTATTACTTGTACAAATACTATTTTACTATAACTTGATTACCTATCTATAATCACAGCTAGGTTACTTTCCTGCTACACTATATAATTGACTGTTCTACTTTACTGCTTCACTGAATTACTGATTACTCTAATCCACTACAATACACACTTATTACACTATTTATTCGTTAATTCAATTCTATATGATTAGCTAATAAGACAAGTAGACTCACACTATTTCTTAACGGCTGTACAAACCGAAGATACACTCTATTTAAGAAAAATGAGCAGGGGAGCAGCGTGAACTAAGAAGGTGTTGAGTCCTCGAGAGCCGAAAGCAAAGTGAGTTAGCGCCGAGTGAAACGAAGTGCACGTAGCCGTTGCCGGTCCTGTTGCCGCTCGGATGTGACGTCACTTTGCGGAACCGGAAAATAGGAAACTCGAGCGATAACATACCTTAAAGTTTTTAATTGATTAGTTAAATACGTTTATGTAATGGCCTGCCATGTTGTTATAAGGAACAATAAATTGAATAGAACAAGAATATTAGAAAGGAATGTCATTAATGACGAAAATATATTTATAATTACTTAAACAATAATATTATCGTATTTAACCATCAAAACTTAAAAGAAGTGAAATTCCTAAAAAGTTTAATATTTTTGCTCAGTTTTTTATATTTTTTGGGTACTGGGATGCGTATTTGCCTAAGGTAATATGAAACCGGGACGAGGTCAGGAAGCGACAGGAAAATGACAGTTTGTATGACTAATTAGGCACAGTTTAATTGGGAACTTAATTTTGGTACAATGAGCTTTATTCCACGTTTATCTGGCACAAACTATACATACGAGAAGGTGTTGAGTCCTCGAGAGCCGAAAGCAAAGTGAGTTAGCGCCGAGTGAAACGAAGTGCACGTAGCCGTTGCCGGTCCTGTTGCCGCTCGGATGTGACGTCACTTTGCGGAACCGGAAAATAGGAAACTCGAGCGATAACATACCTTAAAGTTTTTAATTGATTAGTTAAATACGTTTATGTAATGGCCTGCCATGTTGTTATAAGGAACAATAAATTGAATAGAACAAGAATATTAGAAAGGAATGTCATTAATGACGAAAATATATTTATAATTACTTAAACAATAATATTATCGTATTTAACCATCAAAACTTAAAAGAAGTGAAATTCCTAAAAAGTTTAATATTTTTGCTCAGTTTTTTATATTTTTTGGGTACTGGGATGCGTATTTGCCTAAGGTAATATGAAACCGGGACGAGGTCAGGAAGCGACAGGAAAATGACAGTTTGTATGACTAATTAGGCACAGTTTAATTGGGAACTTAATTTTGGTACAATGAGCTTTATTCCACGTTTATCTGGCACAAACTATACATACGAGTAGCTTGCCGCGCGAACTTATTTATACCCAGGAAAATGCTGATTACGTGCCGAGCAATCCACCTCCGTACGTACCAAAGTTTCGAATCTATCTTGCTTGACTCATGAGTTATCGTCTGGTTTTAATTATTTAATTAAGTACCTATGTGGTCATGTTAAAATATTGCCCATACAAAATTATCTGAAAGTTAGAAATGCTACTTTTTACTACACGTATGATTGTGTTTGGGTTTTAGAATCAACGCCATGGGCTCACTAGACTGAACGTTCAGTTAGCTATAAGTCAAACATAAAACTGTGGACTCGTTCCGTCCATGCGTAGTAGATATACAGTTTATATCAATGAAGGTCAACTTAACCCGACAGTGTTAAGGTCTAGGTTGACTGTACATAAGCCCGCAATATCGCATTATTCACCGAGTCAATCATTCAGAGAGATTGAATAGGCGATGCGGATTCAATTAAAGATTTATTGCCGCCATCACCTAGACGTTCCGCTCGCAGAGTTAGTATAGTCATGTGGAGAATATTGAGCAACGTAAACTATCTCTTTCTAATAATCCTACTTTACTAAAGATGACATTTCTATCTTTAACCTTGTCATGTATTTTCGAAACCCCATAATTAAAATCTGTGTTTGAGCTGTTTTAAACTCAAATAAGTAGGATCTATAGATGGGCAATCTTCCCACCTGGGTTAAAGATGCGTAAAATAAGGCATCAAAACATCTCATGGATCTTGGTTCGAAATATACGATTTTAAATTTTTAACAACGTTGTTTGCATTGATGATAGTACTTTTTACGTCGAAAACTCCATAAAATAATTTCATTTGCCATACTTTGTGCCTCAGCTCAAGCTTTAACTTTGTGAATGTGCCTTGGTAGTAATTGGGTATGGGAACATTTTTTTTATTTTTTTTTAATACCTTTTATTATTTTAAGCAACTAATTTGAATATTTTGTTGATCTAGTCGGTAGTAAATTTTTTATTAATTTTTAAACATTGCAAACGCATGACGTCACAAATTCGCTTAGTGTGCGGCGTTTGCGGTATAAACACTGGGCCCGTGGAGCTCGGCCGCGAAACAGCTCTTTAAAACAATCGCGTCCAAATTAGTCCATGCTTCGGGTGACCCTAGAGCTGGAGCATACTTTGCTCAGCGCCTGGCGCTGGCTATCCAGCGAGGTAACGCTGCCAGCGTCCTGGGGTCAATGGCACAAGGACCAATTTTAGAAGATGTTTATTCACTTTAAATATTTATTTTAACGTATTTTTTAATTTTATTTTTCGAAGTGTTAATATTTGTTTTAGTAATGTAAATATTTAAGTGTTTCTTCCCCGATTCGTGGTAAATAAATAATGAGGAGAAAATTACTGATTTACTGCACTTACGGCCGAGACAGAGCTTGCCGTTAATCATGTAGCATCTCACGAGAATGTGAGAAGTAGACTTCAGATACAATTCATTCTGCCAAGTTCTGAAACCAAGCCCTACCTGAAAGGGTTGGGATTATAGCGAATGGCTACCTACCTACCCGTCTGGCAATGGGCTTAAATTAATGTACGTATTATTAAAAATAACTTTGTGGAATAATATTTTTCACCTGGGGGAATTCACAATCTGCTATCGGGAAACACCATTTATACCATGCAGTAGAATCACCTAGCTAAAAATCTCATGTATGATACAGATCACGTCATTTGATTGGTTGATGGTTAGATTATCAACCAATACCTATACGACCCAATAGGTTTCAATTGTGAGATGTCAATTTGATTACCGTCAAGAGTCCAATAAGAACCTTAATATACTCTTTTCTGGGATGGGCATTCATTTGACCACAGATTACCAACGTATTTAATTAAAAATATCCTAGATCCTTGACTTTGAAAATGTTAAATATTTAAATGAAGTATTAAAATACAAATACCTCGAAATGGTTTTCGATTTAGGACATGTTCGATTTTTTTTCCAGACTTGGGTATGGGAAAAAAAGCGAATTGGTTCGGGGGCTAACACTTGTGCTCGCGACTGTATCTAACCGAGTCGCTAACGAGGCTTTATCGCTCGCTCATTTACCCCGTTCTAAACACGTATACAATGTTTAATAAATTACACATCTAATAAGTAACCGTGAACTTGAGTTGAGGCTCATCAATAACGTGCATTAATATTGGCTTAGGTGCATTCATTGGTTCCAACATGGCCGCCTCTCGCCGCCATTACCGTTTTGACAGTTGCAATCAATCTCAGCTGATGAATGAGTTTCGCAAGAGTGCAATGCTCGTTCGTGTGCGGTAGCTTCCAAAAGGAGTGCTTAATCCCGACTCAGGCTAAGAATCCTATCTTTGATGAAAGCAAAACGTTGAAGAATGATAACTTCAGTTATTTATGAGGGGTCATTCAAAAGGCACGACTTGTATAGTGTGCACCAACAATACTTGAAAGACAAATGTGATGTCAAAATATCTTAGTAATTCAATAGAAACGTGAACAAAGTAAGCCGGTCAATCAGTCATGGGATGGAATGTGAACTTTATGAAATCAATGAAAGCCTCTGTCTTAAAAGTGAATAATTAAAGTACTTAAGTACCTACTTACTTATCTAGTTCCATTTGTACATAAATACCGAATTACCAAAACTTAAAATATCTCGCTATGAAGTCATTAGAACTGATATTGAAGGTTTAAGTAAATAAAAAGGCTGCTCAACTGTGTACAACATTTGAAAATGTAGGCGTAAGCTGCTTACACTAATGTCATGAATCAAATACGCAGTATGTTGCCATTTATTAGTTGGGATCTACACACACAGTGCCACAATTTATAGCACACGGCCGTTGATATAAGCTCTATAAAACCGGGGGGTTGGCATATAACAGCGCGTGTTATAGCTACTGTTACCGGCCCATATACCTAATGGCTAGCCTCCCTGTTCGCCTATAGAGCGCGTTTCCATTGCCTGGTGACGATAGGATGACAAAAGAAATAAAAAATATGTTAAATATATGAAATAAGAAAAACTAACCGAGGCATAGCTTTGTTATTATTAGGCCACCTTACGCTGATTACCTTCGTAAATAAGGTTACATCGTAAAACAGCGTCATGTTATTGTTATGTTTATATTATTCCGCATCTTATAGACTGATGATGCTGCCACCTTCCTAAGACCAGCGGTCTATTTAAAAACCAACGCTGGGTTTGCTGATCCGCTGTTTCCTATTTAGAAAAAGATAAACCACTATAACCTCTATATGTCTGTTGAATCAGTGTTAAAACACTTGTTGCATTTTTATCTATAGTAATATATTTTGACGGGAAAGACGGTCCGGTCCACGCTGGCGAACCCGATCCCGATCATCATGTCCATTTTACATATGCCACCCGTTGAAAAATATAAAAGATGTTACGGGCTACCCTACCCATTTAATAGTGTCAGCTGTACAGTGGCACACAGTACCATTGCATTACGTTGTTGCATTGTTAGCGAAAGTTTAAATCTCATTTCACTACCGGGTTTAATTTAATGGAAACAGTTTCAAACCTCGCGTTGGGACGTGAATGACAGGCCGTGAGTCAGCGACCACCGCGGGCCGTCCAGTTCGGTACTGGTGGAAGATGGAGTGGCTTCACGCACACTAGGCACTTAATGCGAATTGAACGACCGTTACATATGTGATAATTTACACTAACTACCTTCTGTGCTCAATTACATTAGTCATGTTTAGTTAAGGCTGAGTTTGTAGGTGGACTTATTTTAGGGATTCATAAGTTAACTTTAATCACAGTCACTTGCTTTAAATTTAGATTAAACTTAGCTCAGGAATGTTCCAAGTTTTGTTATTCTTTTGACATTTTAAGGCATAAGGCTTTTTTAAAATATATTTAACAAATTTTAATACACCGTATTGTTCACCACGGTTCCGAATCAGGCGGCGAATTTGGTTTACCTTCTACACTCTAACTTCAAATGAATATTGTCGCTTTTCATGGATAAAATATCTATGTAAGTACATTGCATATTATCTTTGTACGGCTTTATTTTTAGACACGCATGTTATTCTATTTGCTGGCCACTTTTGTTACAGTGACAGCAAATAAGACACATTATGATGGATCGAGCGGGCTGCATCGTCTGCGCTGTAAATATGTCATGTTCTTCAAATAAATTAATTGATGATGCTCAAATTCACAAGTCACTCTGCTGCACGTTATTCTTTTATGGTCAGGGTTGGCATATTTTTACCTGCATAACCTAGAAAATCTAGAAAACCTGTAAGCACTTTTTATAAGTGCTTATAGGTTTTCTAGATTTTTTAACTCTCGTTCGAAGTACCTGTCTATTTTAAAAGTATGTAGGTACCTATTAACAATGGTGCTACTTATTTCATTGTTTACGGTGACAGATATTAGTAGACATTTAAAAACAAAAAAATGTTATTGTATATTGCATAATGAATACTGATGACTTATTTACCTTATTGTCTTTTTTACATTGTATATAGGAAGAAGAATATTACACAGATTACAATAATGGAGGTTCTTCTTGGAAGAGGTTTTTGAGAGTTTGTTCTCAATGTTCAGGTACTGTATTAGGGAAATTCAAATCATTATCTGCGTGAAATCTTAATAACTATTTCATTCACTTCGGCTAATGGTTTTAAAATAGAAATAACGAATTAATCGCATATTACTCGATTATCCTCCGTAATTGTTTAATGTCTTCCGTGGAATTAAAGCACTTCATAGTTTAACCTAAATCCACGAAGTCACTCACAGTCACAGGCAAAAGCTACCCTTAAATTGAACTGGCCTGTTGGTGCAATGGCAGCGATCCTGCCTTTAGCACCGGAGGTCGTGGGTTCGATCCCCACCCATGACAAACATTTGTGTTTGCTCTGTGTCTTGGTGTTATTATCTATATAAGTATGTATTTTTGACGACACGATTGCCGTAGTGCGCTGTAGAACGGTTACTCGCCTCGATTTACGTAGTGTCCCGGGTTCGATTCCCAGTTAGGTCAATTTAGGAAACGTTCTTTTCTGAATTGACTCAGACCCGAGTGTGCTGGGAAACGCCCCTGGCTTGGATTCCTTATCTGGGACCTCGTAACACAGGGACTTCGAGACCATGACAAGTGGTGTATTGTCTGGCGCATATTTATATTATTTATTTATTTAGAAATATTCAAGTATGTTTATCTGTCTTTGACCCTATAGCACAAGCTGTGCTTAGTTTGGGGTCAGATGATCTTGGTGTAATTTGTCCAGGATATTTATTTATTATCTAAATGGTGTTACAGTAGTCTAAAGGAGGATAATTGTAATACAGCGATGTCCTCTGCAAACCAATACCGATACTGGGATTGACCGCACAATGACGTTCGTCCGCCGCGTTTGCAAGCGACTCACGCGCACAGGTTTTACGGCCGCGCGATTTTTGGACACAGTTGACTTGCAGCATTGTCTCCAATTTACAATGCGTGGAAAGTTACTGGGCTTTTAAACAGTTGATGGCATCACCTGGAACGATGACATTTAACTCACGAGCTCAGTCAGCAAACAAATGAAATGAAGATTTGTAAAGATCAAAAACAAAGCCCCGAGTTAAGCCTCGGAATTGGAGCATTCGCTTGATCTAGCAGGTATTTTGAATATTTTTCACTGTATTTTGAGAATTAGTTTTATTGAATGGTAATTTGAATTATTGAGACCTAAGCATATGCTTAAGATTTGTACTTGGTGTAAACAAAGTACAACTTAACCATTGTCTCAAGAGCAGCCAAGGAACAAAGCACTGACAGACACTAACTGCCGCAGCAATCACAAGCTCGTGACTACCAATTTGCAAGTCTCGTAAAACAAAACGTCCGAACCATCCGAACGAGGCAGCTCTTCATCGCCCGTCCGTCATAAAAAGGTGAGTCGTTTAATTGTTTCGACTACGACACGTAACTGCCCTCGAGTGTCGCTTACAAACTACAAATTTGAGTGACAATGCCATCGCGGGTGGTCTCGGACAATGTTCGAAGTGCTCTCATTTCTCGGAAGGTCAGCCAGACGTAGGCTCTGCCGTAAAGCCTTGCCTAGGATCGTAAACGAGGCCTATAATTATAGGGAGCGCGCAACTCGGCATATGAGGAAGTCGGCCTAAGTAAAGAAAATAGAAACACATAATGATAGGGGCGCGCGTTCTAAGAATGACCGTTCTGGTTTCATAAATTTTACTGTCTAAATTGTGCCTGCGCGAATCAATCATCGTCGGTTAGGTATGTAAAACAGTTGGCTCATTATATTATCCTCCTCAGGGATAAGCTGCGAATCTTACTAATATTATGAATACGAAAGCTTGTGAGGATGTATGTAGTATGTTTGTTACTCTTTCACGCAAAAACTACTGAACGGATTTGAATGAAACTTCACAGTACCACAGCTTATACATCAGAATAACACAAGGGCTACAATTTATAAAGATTTCATTTAATTTGGCCACAATATATACGACGGCGAACGCGGGCGAAGCCGCGGGCGGAAAGCTAGTCAGTTATAATTTTATGTTTATTTATACCCTTTTCTTATCAGCTTCTATGGATTCCAAAGAGAACTTGCTGGACTTGCAAAGGTATAGATTCTTAGTTGCTGGTAACACAGAGTTTTGGCAACCTACTATCTATCAGGACCGTCAAACTTTATAAACCAACGAACACGATTTCTCTCAAGGTGTTACGGCTTTCATAATTGAAAAGCAGGCTTCGGTTGTCAGAGGCGGCCGGCGACGGCGCGTCAGTCGCGGCGTGTGAGCGCACCGAGGCGCGCAGGCGCACCGCTGCACTAGATTTGATCTGACGCGAGATAAATCTGCACTCGCTATCTATTTCAATTTCATTGGAGCCAGCGCGATATCTCACAAATATCAGAGCCGGGCCCGCTCGCGACCCTCGGACCACCCAAGACGGCTCTAAACATAGAACCGTTTATTATTTATAGAGCCCCAACGATTCTGAGAGACACGAATATAATCGGATCCGTACTTTTAACGGACTGTTCATTAACGCAATATTCCAGCCATTTCTTTTGATGAACACTTCATAAACTGAAATGAGAGCGCTATAAAAATGTCCTTTTTAATAAAGATGAGTGCATTTACATGGTGATCGTAGTTTGAACATGTGCTTTTTAAAAAAAAATAACTTTTTAATAAGTTGAATTCATAAAATAGACGGGTAATATTATCATTATGCTTAATGTTTTTTTTAATAAAATCTGACTATAGCAAATTATATGAAGAACGAAGCTTGTTATTACATTTCAGGGCTAAGGGCATCTATCTTAAATTTTTTACCTACTTACGAGTATGGTATGAATAAAATTCAAAAAAACTGAATCTTCTTCGATTTAAATATCCATCCTGTACGCAATGAAACACTCAATTCCAAAATGGTACACTTAATTTAGACGATAATAAAATGAAGTATGTCTGTCATCCCACTCGTTTGTTTGTGATTTCGGTTGTTAACACACTGCTTTTATTTTGCGTTGCGGACCCTCATATTTTACGAAGTCCGGTCAAAGGGAATTACTTGTCGTGGTTGCATGGTCGCATGCTAATTCTGGAGACACACTAGGCCGAACTTGCGAAAATTCTTATTCTTTGGCAAGAAATCCCAAGATTCACGAAAACATTAGTAACTTTCTTAACGCTTCTGGTTATTCATTTTGACTAGTTCACGCAATAGGTAAAAGCCCTATCTTTATAATCACCAGGCAAAAAAGCAATACAAATGTTTGTTTTGTCTTTTTCATGTCAAGCCAAGGCTTAAATCGATGCAGCAAGTAAGTTTGAGTAGGTGCTTTCGTTAATACTAGTCAGATCGAAGAAAGTGGTAAGACAATAGGGTAGTTGACTTTTTTTTTTTGGGGTGTTATCGAAAGACGTCTCAATAATAGAAACATTAGTAAAAAAAATTTCGAAAACACAAGAACTCCCTGAGATATGGCAATTTTAAAAATCATATTTTTGTAATTTCCCTAAATTAAAATAATTCTTAAAATTCGATAATGTTATCAACTACCCAATTCTTCGTGTATTTGTGGCATTGAAATGTGCCACCTTCCAATGACACTTTTTTGAAAAATCAAATAAAAATCGTAAGATGCTTCATTATTTATTCGACAGTTGGCTATAGGTTGCTGAGCTTTAAGGAGGAGCGTGCGTTTTCAGACTCAAACTCAAATAACTTTATTCAAATTTGACTCGCCTGTTGGCGCAATGGCAGCGATCCTGCCTTTAGCGCCAGAGGTCGTGGGTTCGATCCCCACCCATGACAAATATTTGTGTGACGAACATTTGTATTTGTTGTGTGTCTGGGTGTTATTATGTATTTAAGTATGTATTTAGAAATATTTAAGTATGTTTATCAGTCTCTGACGCCCATATTACAAGCTCGGCTTAGTTTGGGGTCAGATGATCTTGGTGTGAATAATTGTCCCAGATATTTATTATTTATTTATTATTTAAATAGACTGTATCAGTACTTTCAAATCGTCAAATTTACAGCAAAATATACTAAATAATAGACATAAATACCATAGTAATATGGATATGTAAATAAACAGTACACAGACATAATGCGACTCTACCACCGCGTCGGAGTTGTTTCTTGCTGAGAAGACCCGGCGAGAAACTCAGCAGTTACTCTTTTAAACTTGTTTTGGGTTTACAACAGGCGTTAGTAAAGTACAAGCAGAGTGTTATTTTGAAACAAATAAACCTAAAAGAATATAAAACAAAGAGAAAAAACCAACCATAAAAGAATATAATAACAAGAATTCATTTAAACAATTCAAAAAGAAAAATTGTAAGTCAGTACATACTACGTACCTAATAACTATTACAATAAAACATCTGTTACAATAGAGCTATTTAATCCCGCATCGAGCAGAGCGCTTACTCCCAGGCATTTTTATCTATAAGGTAGTATTTCGTAGTATAATAGCCCTTTTTTAATAAAGCTGTTTTGATGTGATTTTTGAATCTATGTAAAGGTAACTCACAAATGGTTTTTGGAATTTTGTTGTAATAATGTATACCTTGCCCTATAAAGGATCCTAAAACTTTTTGTAACCTGTAGAGTGGAAGTGCAATTTTATCCTCATTCCTAGTATTTCTGCAATGTATGTCACTGTGTTTAGCATAGAGACCAATATTTTTTCTCACCAAAACAATGCAATTGTAAATGTATTGTGACGCTATAGTGAGGATACCAATTTCCTTAAAAATCTCCCTGAGTGAAGCCCCTGCACGAAGCTTATAGATGGATCTGATCGTTCGCTTCTGGAGGATAAAGATGGTTTGTATATCCGCCGCTTGACCCCAAAGTACAATGCCGTAATTACACTGTGGAAATAACTAAAATAAACTGGACGAGCAGTATCAACATCTGTTAATAACCTAATTTTTCTCACTGCCTGAGAGAGTATGAGGGTTCCATTGCAGTTTCGAATCTAGTGTGATTCCAAGAAAAACTGTTGTATCTACAAGCTTTATAGTAAGTCAGGGCGTGTTAATGTTAATTTTTGATCTCTTAAAAAATATTGAAGAGAACTCCGGTAGATTGGCGCGGTGCGTCTCCGCGCTTAGGCCAGTCCAAAACTTCAAACCGCTGGAATCCAATGAGGAACGTCCAAATGAAATGTCTGATATTCGAAAATTTAATATCTTAAGAATTTATCGTAAGTCGTAAATTAAGTGGGACATTAATATAGTTGCGTGTCTACGAACCGCTTTGAGTTATACCTATAGGTACCGTACTGTTGTTAAATACTGAGGAAAATAATAAATTGTCACGATGATAGCTTTAAATTTTTCAAGGCCGAAAACAATAATTGCACTATTTCTTTGTTTATTTTAGCATTTAACAATGCTTGTTTTCATACCTTGAAGAAATCAGGCACGATTCGAACCCGCGTCTTCCACAATCCAGGTGGCCTAACCACTGAGCTACCGAAATCTTAGTGGCGCGAACGAATCTTTCTAGTACATGCTTTCGTTGCAAGACGGTCAAATCCTGCCTGATTTTTTCAAGGTCCGAACATCGAATTTTTCAAGTTCTCGAAGTCAGCCTCAAATGTGGACAGGTTAAAGGAAAAACCAAGAAGACAATTACTTAAAACAATATCAACCGGTTATCGTCTCGTCTGGTAGGTATACTCTGATGTTACCCTGTCTGACAAAATATATAAGGTGATTGTTTCAGCGGTCAACTCTCACAATATGCTCGGACGATGAGAAGTCCTCAGATCTACGCTGCACTTAAACATTCAACATTAGTCGACACAATTGGCGTAGTGCACTGTAGCACGTTTTCTCGCCTTGAATTCCGTTGTGTCTCGGGTTCGATCCCCGGTCAGCGGGTCAATTTAGGAAACGATCTTTTTTAAATTGGCTTGGGTTTGGGTGTGCTGGGAGACGCCTCTGGCTTAAATTCCTTGTCTGGTACCTCGTTGACGACCGACTTGGTGTAATGGTTAAGAAGTTGGCTACTACACCAGAGGTCGCGGGTTCGATCCCCGCACAGTACAAACATTTGTGTGCATGAACATGTCTGTTTGTACTGGTCTGGGTGTCTCCTATGTATAATAAGTATGTATTTACAAAAGAAAATGTATTTAAGTATGTTTATCCGTTGTCTAGTATCCCATAACACAAGCTTTAATTAGCTTACTTTGGGGCTAGATGGCGCTGTGTGGAATAATGTCCAGGGATATTTATTATTATTATTATTTATTAATACAGGGATATCTATCCCTACTTCGAGACCATGACAAGAGGTGTGTTGTATGGTGCATATTGATTTATTTATTATTCAAAAGGTGAATTTTACAAGTGCATATTTTAAAACATGGTTCCAGTAAAGTAAAGGGTAAAATAGGGTAAATCGCATATCGGGCAATCGGTTGTGGCATAAAGTTTAATTGTCCGTGATTATTAGGTATTGTATTGCCTGTACACGTGGATGGAAAAGTGTTCCTCGATATTAATATAAGGCAGCATAAAAATAGGAGCATTGTTAGTCACGACTCGTGAAAGTCATTTTATGATTGAGCGATTTTTAAACGGCGATAAGTCAAACAAAAAGATATTTTGCAAGTCTGTAAACCGGCTTATGCTTAAAATTGTTATGTTAAGCTGTTTGGATGAGTACCTACTTTGCTTTACGATGGTTTAATCATTAGGTATGTGGTGTGATCTTAAATCAGCAGTAGCTCTAAACTTCGAACGGGCTAATGAGACTAAAACTTTACAAAACTTATAAAGGTTTAGTGCCTATGCCGTGTTGATATCGTGTGTGACCTCACCTCTTTATTAAAATGTTTTTTCAGGTATAGTAGTTCACTTGTTTTGGCGATATCCTTATTGTCCTACCGTTTCATGCAGAACAAAACGGGCAAACAAAACGATTTCAAGAAGATTAAAAAGTAAGAAAACAAAGGAATTAAATTTCACGCAAAACAATTTAATGTTCTGACTGTACGCTTTTAAGTACTAGATAGTATATGCCCACACGAGAAATTATCTGAATGTGTTGGTGTAATGACTCGCGCGACACAGCTTTCATTGACAGTAAAATGAATAAGACGGCGCTTGCGCCCGTGCATCTACAATAACACCAGTTGGGGTACGATTTAATACGGTATTAAAGTTGCTGTTACTTATTTCTTAGTTAGGGACAATATAGCAGACTGCGATTTCGCTTAGGTACTGACGTATTACTGAAAATATAAACTAAAAGGGTTTATGCACTCTACATAACGTATATATACGTACACTATAATGTACGTTTTCACTTCTCATGCTCTAAAAGTACGCCAATATAGCCCTACGAAGCGGGACTAAAGTGACCACTTTAGTCTCTAGGGAATTAAAAGTAATTAGGTTTATTAATTCCTTTCATGTGACACAGGCAAATATACTATTATCTGTGGAGTGTGGACGGACCATCTTCATTGCGAAAATGTTGAGAGTTTTAGTTCCATGGTTTATCCGCAAAGAAGGTGGTGCCATGTGTTTTAAATTGTTAATCTGTGACTGGTTTAGAAGAAAAAACTGACCGTGTAAATTTACACACATACTTATAGTATAGTAGGAACCTTTTACAGGAAGCTGATTCTGTGGTATTTCTATTGTGAAAGATATTTTTTTACTTTATTAAGGAAAACAAACAGCTATTTCTAAAACATTTGCTCAACTTAACTAAAATAGTACATTATCATTTAATGTTCTCATTGTTGGGCAATACATAAAGTAGTGATCTAGAAAACAGGGCGATCAAAAAGAAAAAGGCTATCAAAACAACACATGAAGATATTAACTAAGTATGTTTGTTTGCATGCTATTACTATAATATTCACATTACGAGTTTCAAACACTTATAAAAATCAAAAGTTACCAGTTAAAGTTAGTTAGAAATTATTTCAAAGTTTTATTTACACAGCATACGAGTATTTCACAATCAAAATGCCAACAACTAATGTATATATTGGCAATCACTATAAAAGTCCTATGGTAGATAATTGCATTTTAGAGCTCTATAAAATCTAATATCTTAGCTTTCGTGTCAGAATTTATGTTGACCGTAAATTCACAGTTAGCTGATGTAGTGGTATGTTTCAACGTTGATTTGTTCTTGGCTATTGGATATTTCAGAATGCGGTTTAAGTAAATAAGAAGTTGAAGGTGCGGTCCTAATCCGCAATGTTTTGTGCGCACGTACGGTGCAAACGAATACTATATTAGATTATACAGATACTAAACATAATATCTCGGAGACTTAAGTATACATCGCCGCCTTATACCCTAAATGAATCAGAGCTAGTTTCATGGATGTCTTACTAACCTCCAAATTTAGAAGTGAATAATGTTTGCGAAGTACGTACTGTAGGAGAGATACTTAACGGGACGGCTGAGCCTGTTAGAGGAAGAGACAGTAAAACGTTTATGCTCATTGCTCATGTTTAATCGTCACTTATTATTCATTATAGTTGCTAACAGCTAGACACAGTTATAAAAGTGTGTATGACTACAGATATATCATTTCGCTCTGATATCTGTCCTTCAGAAACAACGCTGATCGCTGGATGTTTTGTCTGAGTAGTGTCAGTTCGGTCTCGCGACGTGGGTGGCATCGCGCTCTTGTTCCCAACAAAATGATGAAAAAATATTTAAATCCCCAAAGGAAATTAGTCCCTCTAAAACATGGCTCGGACATGTGTTACTTTTTTCGCTTTAAACATGTCTTGAGGCAAGATTTATGGGCTGGTTCTCTTTCCAATCTTGTGGTCAAGTAGACATAAAACTGTTAGGCTCAATTAAAATAGTGAAGTCTTGATGACTCAGCTAAAGTGGAAATAATGCTTACCGTCTCAACTAAAGCATTCGTGATATCTTTGAAGTAGACTCGAGAGTAAATATCATGGGTCATCCAGTGGCGTCTTATAAAAATACTGTAAGCAATACTGAATACAGGGTGATGAACTATTCCGGTACACACTTAAATTAATGAAGTTTTTTTTCCAAATCAGGTTGAGTTCTGTTTTCAATAGGATAAATATGAAAAAGGTTTTACAATGGCACCAAAAATGCTTAGAGATAAGACCGATCCCCGGCTGAAGTACTACAAGGTGCTTAATTTTTTATTGCATTCGGTTTGTTTGATCAAAACCCCTCTTTAAAGTATTTACCTGAAGATTTTCTAGTATTTTTATGGAATGATAAGGATTGTGTGCGTGGGGTGCGCGCGCAGGTAGGGCGTAGCACAGGTAGCACAAACAGCTACTGTTCGCGTCCTGAGTACACAGCTTAGTCATACAATGCGCGCGGTAGGGTCACCACGAGGGCACAAGGAAAGAAAGGTCCTGTCCTATTTGGTTCAAAATTTGAACAAAATAGGTACTTACATCGCTTTTCTAATATTTTAATAAGAAAACGTGATGTAGCCTTCTATGAGAAATACTCTAAATTATAATATGTTTATAAACAAAATAGGATTTTAAATACAACAGGCAAATTATTCTTCTTACTCTAGCTAGTCAATTATTAGCCTATATTATCAGTTTTACAGTGTGTCCTAAATTATTAGTTTCTCACCGTCAGTATGTTTTGCAAACAAACTGACACGTGTCTTTTGCCCATATCTCTTGACTACCTATTTTCACTTTGAAAACATGTCCAATATTTACCGTGTGGTCTTCCTAAGAGACATGGCAACAATTTTATCGAAAGCTCAACTCATGGTAACCCCAGACAGGGATGATAAATGACACGTCGCGACTGCTAGATAAACATGTTTGGACGGCCTGCTATTTGCTTATTTATCTGATGGAGGTCATGAAGATAACGTCATATTGCATTCAGGTAACTTTATTTTTTACCTAATGTTTTACAAATTATCTTAAATATCTTCCTACGCTTTCTATGTTTTTCCTAGTTATTTTTCGTTCCAAAATAAAATACGGCACACGGACAGACTACTGTGATAAATGCAAGTCGAAATTTCCTCAATCAGGAAATCATTTAATAAAGAATAACTACACGCACACAAAACAAATGTTAAAACAAATGACAAAAAGACTCTTTTTTAAAATATTTACCTAGAAAATTTCTTTAGAAAAATCTAATTTGTCTCAAACCCAGCTTTACTTGTGGCTATCGTTGCGAAACGCATGTCAGCAATTCCATCGCTCGCAGGCTCGTCGTGGATGCGCCCGAGTAACAACATCCCGCTAAACGCGTTCGCAAACAACGCCACTGTCAGACACTTGTTGTACTAATACGCTTTTCAATCCCTTGTTTGAACAGACAGCCCTTCTCGAAACTGATGACAAGAGATTACCGATGAAACAGAAAAAAACTCGAGAATTAGAACCCTTGAGATGCCATTTTGGTAGAGTTACAATGCAATTTTGTGTGATGCGGATGCAAGAGTTTGAAATCTTAATTCTCAACTTTTGCTTTCTTCATAAACTACTTAAAACTTATCATACTAATTTAGAGTGAGTTATAGGATGGTGTGCTTCAAGAGGGGTTTGAAAGGGTTTTTACAGGGTCGACAGCGCGCGAGTGATGCCCCACGGAGTTGTACGCGTCCATAGCTTTCGGTAACCGCTTACCATCAGGCAGTCCGGGTGCTTGATTGTCACCGACGTAACGTAAAAAAAATCTTCATCTATCATACATAACTTAGGATCATGCGTGATGTAACAAAATGTATTTTGTAGATGATCATTATGTTAACATCGAAACATGACATAGTAGTTAAGAATAGTTAAAAAAAAAAAGTAGGCCGTTGCAACGACCGCTACTTCATGGTTAGTAATTGTTGTGGTAAATATGTGTTTATGTCGTTGTATTAAGTATAACATTTAATTTAAACACGGACATGTAAATGAATAGTCCCTCGTGCCGGTACATGTCACTTGAGTGTATTTAGGACGTCAAACTCGTTCGTAAGCGGTTCTCCGTCCATGAGATTTATACCTACTTTTGCTTTAGAGCCAAGCAATAAGACCTAGATTAAAATCATGTTTCTGAGGTAGACTGTATATTTTCTCGCCCTAGTAACGTTAGCTGACGGGTTATTGAAACTGGCTATTAGTGAGCCTAGATCTAGTGTTGGCAATATTTAAGTGGCGCCAGGCATCGAGGTTGCAGACGCAGATTAATTTATTAGGTAAACCATGTGCATGCAGTATATGTAAAAGTATTGAAAAATAGGAAGGCGATTTTAAGTGTTCGTAGTCCAACAATGAAAAGTTAAATATATTTATGTTGTTAACTAGATGTTTAACATGATAACTGGACAACCTCTGATTTTTTCCAACATGAAACACCCCCGAAGCCCCGTGGGACTCTACTTGCGTAGATAATTAGACCTCTACCCATGATAAAAAAATCCCCAATAAAAAATGATGCGTTGAAGAATGTTCCTGTCCAAAGTGTAAACAAATCAGTATAATGAAGATGCTAACGCAAAACTCAAACCGAAATTAGTTTTGGGAAAGCTTTTAGATTGTTTGGTCGGGATTGTCAAGGGCTGCGCGGGAGTTGGTACCGAGGCGAATTAATGTAAATAATCGTATCCGCGCCGGTGTCGCCGCCGGCCGCGGCGAGAACTCAGGAAGCACGCCTTAGCCGTGACTAGTCGCTGAGTAGGCGCCCTGTGTCCACTGTTCAGTATCACATTGGTTTATTGTTTATCTTTATATCTAGCTAATCAGATATCTTGGTCAGATTCTTTAAGACAAGTGCACTGTCTTCTGTTAAGGCATAATACAGTCCTTTCCGCTATTTATGTAGCTACTTTTGTCATCTAATTGTTGACATTATTTCTCCTGACATCTCTTCATGGCCCGGTCGAATTAGACCAAAAAAATAGGAGTGAAGGTACAATAATTCGCACCCAGCTCAAAATTGGTAGAATTGGTCAAAACCCTATTATAAATGAAATCTAAAAAGTCCTCATCGATTCGACATCTGGAAAAAAAATATTACAACTCTTCCAACTTTTTGAATCGTTATATCTCAGAAACAGTGGCTCTTAGGAAAAAAACTGACGGCAGCTAGCAATTTTGTCAGTAAGTATCCATGATGCGTTAGTGCAAGGTAACTGCCGACTGGCTGGAAATGAAAGATCATATTACGACATTGCTCGCTACGCTCAGTTAAGAGAACGAACTTGACAAGTTATAAGGGATTGTAATTTTTTTTGCGTCAGGAAATTCATTTAGGCATTCCCAAGGCCCTGGGTTCGGGACACCTGGGATGTAATAATAATAATAATAAAAGCTCTTTGACAACATATGTCTTTGCGTAATCATATTTTATATTATTTTTTTTAGTTACTTTTCCACCGATATTACAGTAATTTCATCACTAAAACAGTGAAAAGCTAGTGCAAAGTCAATTCAAAGAATATTCAAGACAATTTCAGCCAACATTTGTAAGTTCGAAACTACAAAATAAATATGACAAGCGTGACAACTGTCACAATGGCCACAGAAATATTAACGTTACATTCTATAAAATTATGATTATAAGAGCAAAGGCAAGAGCGGCCAATGTAAGCGCACGACCAACACCACTGCCCGCTCCGTCGCCCAGCTCGTCGTCAGCTGATACCGCAGCGAGCTCAAGTTCCAGCGATGAGAGCGGGCCACCACCGCCACGACCGCCGCGACCACCTGCGCGACGTGGACGACGACCGCTGCCGGCACGCTTGGGGCCTGTGGGAAAATCTGCACCGCGCGGGGCCCCCGCTACCGGTGGTGTAGTGCGCCGCATGCGATGGACATACGACATGAATGTCAACTGCATGCGCGCCTATTACGGGGCTACAGAGGGAGGAACCAACCTGTCTGCGTATCGTGACCGGATGGTGCCTCTGTTTCAGGCCCTTGACCCAACCGTGGCTGTTTCCGCCCAACGTCTGTCGGATCAAGCGCGGGCGATTCAGCGTCTCCAGATGCTGGATCAGCCTACGCTTGATCGGCTTCGCCTGGAGGCGCTTCAAGTTCGCGCGACTTCTTCCTCGACACGGGACCCGTCCGACGCGCTGTCACATCCGAGTCCGGTTACAGACTCGGTTCCGGTAGCGCCACAGATAGATCCAGATGCCGATGGAGAGGCCAGTGCGAACGCAAGCGTAAGTACCCAGGCCAAAGAGCAACTGAGGAGGGCTTTGGAGGATGCGATTTCGGAATATCGCTCCACATGAGTCTCTAGGCCGCGGTTACCACGTTTGCCTACTAATAGACGCAACCTAGCGTGGACGCTTTACTAGCTCCGTTCATTCGGACTAGTGAAGATTTAGTTGATACTCACTCGATTCTGTACTGCGGGGCCATTGCGGCATGCCGTGTTGCTCGTGTCAAGTTTCCGGACTCTGACCGTGCAGTGCGACCTGCCGCAAATGTACCCGCATGGCAAATGCGAATCGAGCGGCGTATCAACACGTTTAGGACCCTCATTGCAAAGCTGGTCTGCCTCAGCCGGGGGAACCATCGTCCTCGGGTCATGCGTTACGTGAACCAAGCCTTTGCTGGGATGGGTATTAGGCCCGAACAGTATATGGCTTGTGTCACGGAACGCATTGACTTTCTGAAGCAGAAGGTCTATGCGTGGGCAAACCGTATCCGTCGCTACAGAGAACGTGTGGACGGATATTTACAAAACCGTCTTTTCCAAAGTGACCAAAGGAAGGTGTACCGAAACTGGGAAGAGACTAACCAACGTGAGAACGACGGTCAGCGACCGGATGCAAGTGTCATGATTGACTTCTGGCGCAGTATCTGGTCGATGCCTGTCGAGCACACGGAGGGTGACTGTATGCGTACTGTCGAGCATAAATGCGAATCCATCGAAACCATGGAGTCAGTAAGTATTGACTCCGAAGACGTTAGTTGTGCAATTCAGACGGCTCAGAACTGGAAAAGTCCTGGCCCGGATGGATTGCACAACTTCTGGATTAAGTGGTTTCGATGCTCGCATTCATGCTTTACAGTGCAGTTCCAGGAATCCATCGAGGTTGGTTCTCTTCCTAGTTTCCTGACTTCTGGTGTCACTTTCCTTTTATACAAGTCAGGTAGTACCTCGGAAGCAAAAAACTATAGACCCATCACGTGCTTACCTACCATCTACAAGCTACTTACGTCCATTCTAGCAAAAAAAATTAACTCGCATATCGTTGCGAACAATGTTTTGGCCAATGCTCAGAATGGATGTAGGGTTGGGTCCCGAGGTACTAAAAAACTCCTCCTCATAGACACGACTATTTGCCAACAAGTCCGGCGAAATCGGAAAGCTATTTCAACTGCCTGGATTGACTATAAGAAGGCCTATGATTCGGTGCCCCATTCATGGCTCAGGAGGATCTTGGAGCTGTATAAAATTGATACAACTTTGAGATCTTTCTTGAGCACATGCATGGGGCAGTGGATCACAGTCCTTCGTCAACCAGGTGGTGGAAATGGCTCCCCTGATCCGCAGGACTTCATAAGGATAGAGCGAGGTATTTTCCAGGGCGATAGTTTGAGTCCTTTGTGGTTTTTGAGGCTATCGGCTTCGCAGGGGGGGTGAGTTCATGTCTCATTTGTTGTACATGGATGACCTGAAGCTGTTTGCGCCAAGCCCCCAGGTATTGATGGAACTGTTAAAAATCACTGAGATTTTTAGCAATGCCATCAAGATGGAGTTCGGTGTAGACAAGTGTGCGGTCATGCATGTACAAGAAGGGAGGGTTGCAGATTCACCGAATTTACAGCTCTCTGAGACGATGACACTCAGATCCCTCTCTGAAGCTGAAACCTACAAATATCTTGGTATGTCAGAGTCATTGGGTATATCAGTAGGAGACGTCAAGCAATCGGTGAAGGAACGCTTCTTTAGTCGCCTTACAAAGGTACTTAAGAGTTCTTTGTCAGGTGGCAATAAGGTGCGCGCCTTCAACGGTTGGGTGATGCCCTTATTGATATACTCCTTTGGCATACTGAGATGGACTCAAACTGAGCTGGGTGCTCTGGATACACGAGTCCGAAAACTGCTCACAACGCATCGCATGCTACATCCGCGCTCGTCTGTTATGAGATTGTACATCCCACGGAAGGTGGGGGGTCGTGGCTTTTTAAATGCCAAGGATCTTCACAATCGTAAGGTGTGCAATCTCAGGAGGTTTTTCCTCAACAACGAGTGTGGGATTCATCGTGACGTTGTAGCAGTTGACAAAGGGCTCATGCTGCTCTCCTTGGCAAACGAGAACTGGCGTCAACTACCGTTGCTAACCACCGACGACCGCAAGGAAATATGGAAGAGCAAGGAGCTGCATGGGAGGTTCTATCGGGCCTTAACAGGGCCCGATGTGGACATCTCCGCATCGGTGAACTGGCTACGCTTCGGGAACCTCTTTGGGGAAACCGAGGGTTTTGTTTGTGCAATTGCTGATGAACTTATCAAGGTGAATAACTACCGGAAATACATCATGAAGGACGGTACGGTTGACATTTGTCGGGCATGCCGCCGTCCTGGCGAGTCTATTCGCCACGTTATTTCCGGTTGTTCTCACCTTGCTAACGGAGAGTACTTGCACAGACACAACCTAGTAGCCAGGATCATCCACCAGCAACTTGCTCTTCGATATGGCCTTGTCGAGTCGGAGGTACCGTACTATAAGTACGCACCGGTACCAGTTCTCGAAAATAGTCGTGCATTGCTCTATTGGGATCGCTCGATCATCACGGACAGGACTATTGTAGCCAATAAGCCTGATATCGTGCTGGTAGACCGATCTCAACGCCAGGCAGTGCTCGTCGATATCACCATTCCACATGACGATAACCTCGTAAAAGCTGAGAAGGACAAACTCAGCAAGTACCTTGACTTGGCTCACGAGGTGACCGCCATGTGGAATGTTGATTCGACGATCATTGTCTCGATAGTCGTATCGGCAAACGGCTTAATAGCGAAGAGCCTCGACCAACACCTCGAGAGGCTCTCGCTCAGCGGTTGGATCAAGGGTCAGATGCAGAAGGCGGTGTTCCTGGACACGGCTCGCATTGTCAGGAGGTTCCTCTCTCTGCAGCCCTAACCACCGGTAGTCTGGGCCTTGCCTGCCTTGCTACCGGCGGCACCCTAGGTTAAGGTTTTTATAGTATTTTTATAAATCATTGTTTTATAACTTTAATTTAGGCTTAGGTTTTATAATTGTGATTATGTATTTTGTTTTTATAATTATAATTTTTAAGTTGTAAGAATATATATATGATATAGATATAAATATACTTGACGCACTTTGACGACCGACTTGGTGTAATGGTTAAGAAGTTGGCTACTACACCAGAGGTCGCGGGTTCGATCCCCGCACAGTACAAACATTTGTGTGCATGAACATATCTGTTTGTACTGATCTGGGTGTCTCCTATGTATAATAAGTATGTATTTACAAAAGAAAATGTATTTAAGTATGTTTATCCGTTGTCTAGTATCCCATAACACAAGCTTTAATTAGCTTACTTTGGGGCTAGATGGCGTGGAATAATGTCCAGGGATATTTATTATTATTATTATTATAGAAATCTAAACAAAACACATATATAAAATTCACTTTGCGGTCATATTCGATGGCGTTACGTGGATAGTTGTCCAGTGTTTTAGAACGGCCCGTCGAATCTGTCCGCAACAGTGCGCACAATGCCATAGGGGCTGGCACGAACCCGCCGCCACAGAGATGAGACTCTTTTGCGCATCAGTGCATAAAAGTCATCTGTGTGCTCCTCTGCGAACATTCCCGTGGCACAGTACCGTGCCAGCCCCATCAGCGCCCTGAACGCATTGTTATATTGAACACGTAGGGCGCTGTAATCCTTTTTCGTATATTTGATCCACAGGCTGCTAGTATAGAATGACTGGCAATATGCCCTGAACAAAGTCTCTTTGACATCCTTCGTACACCTTGCAAACCTGCGAGTCAACATACTACTCCTGACTGACAGCGCCCTACGCTCTCTTTCAATATCTATCTCATCAGTCTGGCTTGCAGTGACCCAATGTCCCAGATATTTAAATTTTGACACAAATTTGAGTGCAGCTATTGTAGATTTTAATAAATTCGGCATAAATTTTGAAAGTAATAATTTTTGTTGTACTTTTACCACAAAGTGTACCCTAAAAAAACCTTTTTTACTTCTGTCTAATTCTATAATGAATGGAGTATAGACCATATCTCATTGCAATGTTCATTTTATAAAGACCTATGGCATTTAGAAATTATTCGAATTTTGAAACTGTGAGTATTGTTTTTATTAACAGCTAAATATCATTTCAATTCATTTGCTTATCGTAATCGCCGCATTTTATGCTAATTGAGCTGTTACTTAATAGTATCAATTAAAAGCAATGATAATGGAAACAGATCCTGAGATAAATCGTAGATTGAAGAGTGAATTATCGATGTCGCGCTCGCGGCGAAGTTTGTTCAGCCATCCTGGTGGTAAAAAATATCTGGGAACGGAGAACGTCCTGCCCATTCATCTGCCCATCGCTCCCAGGCGACCAGGCCGACACGCTGACACAATTACGCGTAGTGATTGATTGGGGGTTGTTTACTTTCGATTCTGTGATGTCACTGTGGAATAGTTTTAAAAACCGTCTAGCAACGCTCCGACATAGTGTAAATTTCAAATCATCAGATAGCCAATCGTTCTGTTAAACTTCATTAAACTTTATGGCACCACATTATAAATAGGGTAAAGTACTTTTATGGCGCTGTAAAATTATATCAGGATATGTGGTGGAAGAATAAAATAAATATTCAAGTAAGTGTATATGTATTTACTTTACAGAGTTAGTAAAAAGTCACTCCTAGACATGGAACCCACGATCCGGTGCCAGTCGATTAAACAGAAAACTTTTTAGGTCAAAATGAAAGATATGGCAGCAGGGTTCCGGCATTTCCCTCTAACAACAGCTGCAGCCTAAACCGATGGCTTTATCTAAACGATTACAAAGTATAAATCTTCCTTTGAAGCCATGGCTTTGGTCAAGAGCTATTTACAGCCCATTGTGTGGCTTGTATCTTCTGTCCTACTAATTGAGTCATCCTACACCAGAATGGCATTGTTTGCAAAACTTGAGCATGGCTTAGCCATTGCTCGTGGGTGGTCTGTTGTGCATTTTTGTTGCTAGATAGTTTCATTTTCAGGTCGCGAACTGCTATGTATTGAACCTAGATTTGTCAATATTATTTTAATTAAATTTAGTAAACATTTTCCTATACGGGGTGGTTTTCAATACTGTAAGAACTTTAAGGTTTTCATACAAAATCAGACTGACATTCGTATTTTTTATCAACACCTAAAAAATGTATCAACATAAATGATTTTTACTTCGATATTCTATACATCATTGAGTGAATATGCAATATCATTTTTCTTTCGGTGTAAACAATCACACGCTATAGTTTATGTTTTTTACACTCTCTGAAATTAATAGTTCCAGCTCTGCTTAGTTTGACGCCGTACTTGGGTGTGGGTGTCCTAGAGACTTTGCAGATGCAGTACGTGGCCAACGGCATATGTTACGCAGACCCCAAACTTGGAAACGTTCCCGACCGCTGCGAAGTAGCTGTAACTAGTACCTAGTAGATGAAGCTTCGCGTCGGGTCAAAATTATAAAAGAAATCGCGACTAGAATACATGAAGAGGTTTTATTTTAATTAGTTAAAAAAAGATGGCGTCTGGCTGCAGTTATCGGTGTTCTTTAAATTATAATCATAACTCAATTACAGGCTAGACATGTCCAATCTTACATCACAAAGACTATTAAAAAACGCTATACGCAGACAGGGTGCGTGACGAAAGGTGCGTCTATCCGCCATATTGCGATGTGGGGCGAGGGTGCGCGGGCGCAGGAAGGGCGTACAAATTGATTACAGCGCGGTGACGGACTGACGAGACCTCCCACGACGGCAGAACTACAGCTCTGATGCAACTACCTCTTCTATTGTACAGTCGACCACACCAACGTAACATAACAGTCGATAAATTATGAAATAAATATGTGTCATTCTCATCTTACATTTACTATGAGCTTGGGCAATGAATGTCTGAGACAGATATGCTCACATATCCATAAATACATGGTGATTTAGATTTTTACACCTAGGCTACCTAGCTGCAGCGAACATACACGTCATGTTCTTCATTTCAATTTGTCCTAGGTCGGAATTAAATCTACGATCTATGACCCAGTAGCTATTGTCCAATGCACTGAGAGCCAGCGTTACTAGTTTTTTATTGTTGATAACTTTGAGTGCATTGATATAGGTGCATTAATTGTTACGCTTGATCTGGTCAACTGTACAGCGTCAAATTTGATTTGAAAGCGCGTTATACGGTTCGTATTCACACTGATTGTGTCGAAAATGTTCTCATGATAGCTGTTTCATGAGCGTTGCATCTCTCATGCGATGGGAAAGTCCTTTTTGTCCTGTTTTGTAAGCTTAAATCACTACCTGTGTTGTGCCTCTTGGTACCAACATACTCGTATTATATAATATTACAGTGCCTGGGAAAAAATAAAATAATGAGATTATCTGCACTGTTCTATACTCTACCGTCATGGTAACCTCAGATTATACACATGTCGGGTAAAGGTCGAAAAAAACAACTGTATTTGATGAAATTCTTAATAGGACATAAGTATGTGATTTTTAACCACAAGATCAATACGAGTATGTTTATTAAAAGTCATTTCTAACGATTCGTTACTCTATGGTTCCCAGATTTCGATTCGGTGGGCAAGCGAATCCGTTTGTCGCGCTAGTCTAGACAACGAGTAGAGCGTGACGTTTCGCAAATTTCTAAATATTATTCATTACAAATAAGTACATTCGTTTGTTCATTAATAAATATGAATATGAAATATGTAGCTATATATGTAAGAATAAGTTGTGCAACGCGGGAAAAATAATATTAAATTAACATTAACACGGGAATGTTCTAAACGTTTTATTCATCTTTGTACAATTAGGTAAGTGAGTCTTGGGGTCCTTAGGGCCCTAAGTTTCTGCTGGTTCGGGAATCATTTTCATCCATATTATAAATTACCTACATAACCTAAAGGTCAAAGAGTAAAATTGTACTAGGTATGCAAGGCAGTAGACTCTTGCAATATTGAGCTGAGTGAACATGTTTATAATAAAAAATAAAAAATAAATTAATAAAACTTAAAAAATTACATAATATTTTTAAGTTTTAACCATCCTCATGGTAACCTTGGGTTTTGTGCAAAATTTTGTCAAAATCGGTTGGATAGTTTAGGAGGAGAAGCGTGACAACCGAAAAACATCGAGTCTGGTATCAGGAGCTTGCGCTCGACTTCGTCTCACTCAGCTCAATTAATTTAAAAGCACCAGTAAATCATATTAGGGAAAAGATTAGCTATTTTCACACTCACGAATTAAGCGTTGCCGTTGTGAAATTTATTTTCTTGCATTAGTGTATAATATTATGATACAGACCTACTAAATTGCACAAACAAAAATATGCTAAATACCTAATAGACATACATATATGTCTATATTTATATTTTTGTCTATAAATTTGTTTTGTCATATTTTTGTTTTGACTTTTTAAAAGTACTGCTTAAGTCTAATAAAGATATTTGAGTTTGAGTTCGGTCTGTATAAAACAAATATTTGTCTATAGAAAGATAACGAAACAAGGTCAAAGAAATGCAAGGATTTGATTGAAAAATGAAAATATACTCAATTTTTTTTTGTCGGGTCACTGTTTCTTCTTGCATATTTTCAAAATGTCCCATCTTGCTTTCAAAATAATTCTTCATGCTGATAAATTTTATCAGCAATCGAAATTCACATAACACAAAATACTATGCAGCTTTTCTTCAACGTTACACTTTCGCCCGAATCCTGAAACGACAGCCAAGGTTGAGCATCCTTTAAATTTGATGCTTTCCTGTAACACGTCAGGAGATGTGAAAGGGACAGGTATACATTTAAGGTTTGCTCAACTTTGCCGTTTCTGGATTCGGGCGTTTGACAGTTAGATTCAAAAACCTTGCGCTGTCTATGAGTACATAATCTTAGGACCACAGAATAAACATTAAGGCTGCACCGCTGCAGGCAACTGGCGATCACGTTCGCCTTTCCTGCTATTAGAATCCTTAATTGATCTAAGATTGGTCATGTTACTCTCTTTTATGGTAACGCGGTCAAACTTAATTGTTTTTATGAGTGTCTGTTTTCCGAATGCCCAGTTATTGGTTTTGTAATCGGGTGTTGGTGGTCTGTCGTTTATTGGCCCCGGTTTGTCTACGGCATTTTAATAGACTGTAATCTATAATTAATTGTGCCTAAGGCCCATTTCACGTCGCTAAGGAATTCATTGTGTGGATAAGACTTGTGTATTAGGTGATGGCTGCTTTAATTTTGCGTTCCAGGTTCAGTGTTTGTTTAAGAAATAAAAGAAAAATGAAAGGGATTTTATTCATAATAATTGAGACAACAATAAAAAAAAAAAAAACAGCAAAGCATTGTGATCCTTACTGAAAAATAAAGATAGAGATATGTTTTCAGATTCCCTCCCATCCAGTATTTTCTTTAGATTTTTTATATTGCACCTTGAAATAATATGCGTAAAACATAAATTTGCACCACTTCTGCAACCACGCACAGGAGCTGTATTATGTTTGCTCTTTTTGTAGCTAATGCGCCCTGACGAAAGGACCACTGAGAAGGCAAGCACGCATTTCAAGGGGGCTACTCTGATTCGCCGGAACAAGCAGTTGCGTAGTTTATTCGTTATTAAAAAATGATCCCAGTATTCTTAATTTATGTTGATTTTCAGATATTTTGAGCATTATTTTTAATTAAACCAAAATAGTTGCAAAATAATTTAAATCACTTTATTTTTTATATCCCTAGGCCTTCTGTGGGCTTTCGGAATTGCTTTCGGTGTACTTCATAGTAGTCCCCTGGCTTCGAGGTCGTGTAAGGCTCGTCATAACTTAGTGGTACAGTAAGCTTTTAGGCTTTCATTTTGAACAGCTAAAAAGCAACAGATTCCGTATATATAGTGCGATTTATTTCAACTGCAGGATACATTTTCCTCAAGTTAACTATTCTTATTTAAATCAGCCGTTAGTATCCCACTGCTGGGTAACAGCCTCTCTTGCCCATTTACATGCCAACCTTTTCAGGTCAGTTCTTCTTTAAGTTTACTATTTTTTTGCATGTCATTATATTGGTGTCTTAGTTTGTAATCGATGACAACCGAATATAATACATGTTTTTTAATATTCGAAAGAACACTCGGAAGCAATACCCTTTTGAGCGTATCTTCTTGCACCCATTTATTAGTCAGCGAGGTTTAATTCAAATTACTTAATATTATGTAATTCTTTTTTCAAATTTGAATGATAGTGAAACTCGAGTTGTAAGAAAACGTCGGTGTTTTTATCATTCCTTTTAACATTAAGTTATTTAAATGGAACCCCGAAGGAACTTAAACAATGCCGAAATAAAAAATATAATTTACTAGCACAATAACCCATAAGTTGACAAAAACCAGCCGGAGGTAAGGCTAACGTATACAATAGCTGGTATGCAATATTGTCACGGAGTTGCAAATGAATACGCTGAATGGGTGTTCGTGTTAACTTAATTTTAGCCTTGTTTTTGTCTAAATAACTATGAAAGCTGACGTTTGTGGTACTATCAAATTGATTATCTGTGATTCAAAATCTAGGGTTTATGAAATTCTCTTTCTTTTTTATGAATAGTGGACAGGTGGCATGTCACTGACCCTGACCAAGCACTGGCTTAATTAGGTCTGCACTTGCTTTTATTTAACTAACCAATGGCAATGGAAACACTCATTGTGCTGTCGACATACATACATACCATCGCCACTATATCCCATACGGGGTAGTCAGACAAGTTGACTGTTGCCGTCACGGTGAACGGAACACTCGGGAGCCCACTTTTCACTAACCGTATTAGAACCCAAAGTGGTTGGTGGTAACCTCACGCCTTTGCGAGTATCTGGGTTGGTTTGGTTTTTTATTGGTGTTTGTTTTTTATCACCGTAGAGAGTTAGTCGCAAATTTACAGTGACACAAAGATGATTCTGGCCAGATTTAAACTCGGGACTGCGCGGGTTTCGAGTCGCCTACCCCTAGGCCACGACGCTTACTCGATATGGTGTCGAACTGGTCTATTATCCCCTGCAGCGACAGAAATCATATCCCGTCACTGACATGGGTCCTTAACTTTATTGCAGATTCCTAAAAACCCATGAGAGATGTCGAAGCATGTTATCATGAGTAATAAGGAAGGCGCGTGGTCCACGTGGGAGTCGCCGGCGAGGACGTTATGCTCGTTAATAATAGTTATCTGTAGTTGTAGCACAGAATAACTAGTTGTAGTATGGTAACTAGTAGAGCTTGGCTCGTTCTGCATCGGGTGCCTAGTTAAATCGACCATATTGAGAGATAGTGCGCGGAACAATGTTCACTCACGGAGCTTATTAAATCGAGCGTCAAAAATCATCGCCGAATGTTGTTTTTTGAATCTTAAATCTAATCAACATCAATAGGGCTTACTGTCCCTTTTTGACAAACCCTAAATATTATCTGAACTATACCCAGCTTTAAAGATTCCTTGGCAAAATTGAAACTAAAACCCTACTGAGCTACTTTTTCTGTGAAAAATTTATGAAGTCTGCGAAGGGGTAAAAATTCGAATTAATAGTAAAGAATGAGATAGATCGCTGTCTATAGCTTTTTTTAATTGGGAAAAAATATTTAGATAGGTCTTCTCATTTTTTGTGAAACTTGTATAGTTAAAGCTTTCAAAAACAATTCTGGACAGTAGTTTTGTTCTTGTTAACGTGATCAGTGCGTCTACCATGAGTTGCAACTTTAATTTACGTTATCGTTCGCGTAAAAAAAATGTTGTAAATTTTTTACGCGAATGATAATGTAAATTGAAAGTGGCAACTCGTGGTAGACGTACAGGGTAGAAGATGCAGGCAGCTGTGACACAGTTCATACTATGTAGAACAGCCGCCGACGTTAACCTCCAGTGCATTATTTACACTAGGATTTAAGGGTAAGATTTATCTGTTTTTTAAGGAAAGAAATCAATTAAAATTATTATTATTATTATAAGCTTTGCATCATAGTAGCATGTCTTCAGAGAATAGTCCAATGTAATGAGAAGCTCGTACAATTCACCGGGTATTGATAATTCGTTTTGGGATACGTAATGTAATAACTAGGCGATCTGCATAGATATACTACGTATAATATAGCCAGCTCATTGCAATCCCAAGTTTGCCATCCATCCGACTAAAGCTATACATGTGCCCAAGCGGATTGCCTGCCTACGTCAAATGGAGCCATCAACTTTTACTAGTCATTGTAAGTGCAGCTAGCTGGGGGGCCTGAGTGACGTCACTCTCATTTGTGGTGACACATGCCGCAAGAATCGCTTCCAATAGGACTGAGCTTAATTTTTTTTTTATCTGTCATGAAGTTGTAAAAAAAGAGGTTATTTTTATATAAGACCTGCCGATTGAACTGTGATGAGCTGACTGACAAACCCTCTTTAAGGGGAATGTGCCTGAAGTCGGCCCATAGTGGAGCAAGGTTTCAGCTAAGTGTTACCGGAAGAGGGCAATCGGACACATCTTAGGTTAGAAAAGCGACACTACACGCGCCGGTAACTTGAATCAGGACACAGTTTCTAAAGCGTATCCACACCGAGAACTGAACTCTAAAGCTCGAGTACTTTATCGTAGTAGTATCTAGTTATGTTGTTTGTTGAAACACGTTACTCCACACAAGGCGCATCACTTTTTTTAAAGTGGTTTTTACTATTATAAACATAGTCAGTTAATTCAGTCGTTTTGCATAACTCACTGTCAATACCTAGAAATAAAAATGTTTAATAGGTACTTAGTATTAAAAATGTTGATTCTTTGAACAATATCAATCAAAAATATTTTAAAAAGTGAAAATAAGTAAAATCATTTACCAGAGTTTTACCAGTTTAGTAACAATTGGCCTTGTTTAGTGATTAATAAAAGTTATTAACTTAAAAATCAATGAATACATCCGTGGCAGTAACTAATATTGCAGAGATTTTGTGCATATTAACAAACAAACAAATAAAAACATCTTTATTTAAATAGCAAGTACTTTTTCCATAGGATGAAATGTACACTAGGCATAAGTATAAATTGTGATTTATTTCAATAAAAGACTTTTTTAAAACAAAACAAACTTTTTAATCGTCAAATCTTTACAAGAAAAAAAAAACTTAACTACTATAATAATATGAATACATAAATACACTGTATACAAACATATGTGAGTCTACCACGGGTGAACATCGAGCGCAATTATCAATGACTATCAGGATGTGGCTTTCCTATAAACTGCAAAGAAAAAAAAATGTTAACTGTAACATCAAAATAAAGCAATATTGGCAGATGTTAAAAAACAATACATACATACCATCTCGACTTTATCCCAAACGGGGTAGTCAGATGTAAGTGACTGTTGCCGTCATGGTGAACTGAACATTCAGAAGCCCACTTTTCACCAATGGTATTAGAACCCAACGTGGTAGGTGGTGAGCCTTCCGCCGCTATCCGGGTTTGATTTGTTTTTTTTATCGATTTTTTCCATCACCGGAGAGTTAGTTGAAAATTAAACAATGAACAAAAAGATTTAGGTTCTGGCCAGATTCGAACTTGGGACCACACTATCCGCGATCCGAGTTGGAGTCCTTAATCACTAGGCCACGACGCTATCTCAAAAACATTATGTTAGGTTTTATTCCTTTCTATGTTATTAAATGATAAATGGGGTTTAAGAACCACTTAGAACCTACTTTGGAAGGCTTGCTCTTCATTCGCATTAGTAAGCAGTATGTAAGCCAGCACCAGATAATTTCGCAATTACGTTCCGTAGTAGGTAGACCATTTTGCGGAGCCGTTAACATCAACAATACGGTTTAGGTATTCCACACTCGACAGCTGTAATGGGACAAATACGTGGATATGGTAACAATTTTCACGATTCACAGACAACATTGATAGTTCATTGTTGTGTTGGCTTGGCTGTTATAGTTTCATAGAAATAAAATGAAGTCGTGCTTAACACATAAGATTTGCATAAGCGAGGGAATACAAGAGGGTATTTATATTGGTCATCCATTATCATAAGCTATGAAAATTCTTAAAGAGTCAGTTGCAACTATCGAGCGCATACTGATGTGAAAATAAATTCATTGAAATGATTTTCTGAATTTATGCATTCCTGCCAATATAATTCAAATTAAATATTCCTTTGCATGATTATTTAAGGTCATCTGATTTTAAACTAAGCAAAGATTTAGCTTAGGTAAGTTAGAGACTGACAAACATCATAAAAAAAAATCTAGATAAATATATAGATATGTTCGTTCACATGAATGTTTGTTCTGAGTGGGGATCGATCACACGATACGCGGCTTAGCAGGCAAGCTAAGATGGCAGTACCTGTCGCAAATCTCAGATTCGTGGATAAAAAGTAAGTTTAAAGTTCGCGGGTCGGCTGCGGCCGCGGCGGACGGCGCGTGTCGCTCGCCGCGATCCCAGCAGTAATCTCTCCGAGCGATTGCTCTATCCGGTGACGGAGTAAAGTATCGCTAGTTGATTATTGTGTTTATTTGCGCGCTCGTGTGTTAGTGCGCGTGTGTGCGCGCGCGCCTGTGTGCATGCATGCGCGGTAGTGGCCACCCAGCGCGCGGCCACACGCGTCGCCCACCCACGTGGCAGGGGCGCCGCACCGCGGCCCGCATATCGCCATATCTCGCCCCATGCCAAACCTGCTACTGGACATCGATACGCGCACTGATTGACACATGCCACTCGGATAAGGCCGGATAATTGAGAACGGATTAGGCCTACGGACGTCTTGGACGCAGCAAAATAAACCGAGCGAAAGATATTTACAAGTCAGTGACGCTAGTTATAGGTGTGACTACGAGTCAAAAGACACGCATAACAAAACTGAAACTGTTTACTTACTGGAATTAAAATTCTGAAAATAGGTTCTTCATGTAACCTTAGATTTACTGATAAACCTAAAAAAAATTTGCATCCACAGTTCATCATTATAGGCTTGGAAGCAAGGCTATGCATTTAGAAGTAGACACTCTCATTTGAATAATTTGTGGGCAAAAGGTCATTCTGACATACGTAAGAGGTAAGTGTCACAGAACCACATTATTCCAATGGTCCACATTATTCATGTTTAAATGTTAATGGGTTTGTGTAAGTGCGTTGTTAAGCAAGGTTTATTTCAGACAAAGTGTTTGATTTATTATGCTGCTCGTATATTCGAGTAAATCACGAAACAGATTGCAGAGAGACAGTAAAATCTTGTTTAGAGGTCTTAAAATCACATTTCATGTCAATACAGATATCAGTCTCAAATTTCTTAAAAATGATTATTATCCGATTTACCATAATACCAAAAAATAAAACCCTATTCAACAAGTTAACTGTCCACACGACAGACACATTGAAAAAGCAGAACAGAGCACTTACTAAATTAGACTAAAAGTTTTGTACATCTACCACGGATTGCCCCTTTGAATTGACGTTATCGTTCGCGTGAAAAAATGAATTCGGATTTGACATTGTCATGTCATGTCAAATCTCATAAAAAAAGATTACGCGGACGATAACGTATATTGCAAGTGACAACTCGTGGTAGACGTACCGATTACTTTTTATGAATAAGGTAGTTTTTTTATCCTGTAAAAGACATCAACGCAAGCGTTATGCTGCTGATTGACGACAAGATGAGTCTAAATTTCAATAATATTAGATAAAATAAATCTAATCTATTTTTCGCAAAATTAGTAATTACGGGCCAAAGTTGCGTAACACCTGCCGCGAAATAGCGCGAATTTTGCGCGAATTTTGTGCGCGCGCGCCGCCTCCGCCGCGCTCATTCATACTTTGATTGAGCATTATCATTCCTCGAGGTGCGCCATTCAATGCACCGTTCGCAAAAGAAATCTGCGACTCCGATGTTTATCGTACGTCTGGTGGGTAAAAATATTATTTCATCATTTTATGAGGATTTGTCAGTACATAACCAACGGTGCATCTTAGCGAACAGTTTTATTTAATTCATGTTTTAAATTCGGCAGCAACGATTTAAGTCACTCTGGTAATTATGCAACTTTAAAAGTCCTACGCTGCGCCAATCTTAATAAAAAATGTAACTAATGTTTTACAGTTACCTAAATATGTATCCATGTCGTGCATGCAAAAATCTATGATCATGTTTTATTAATATAATATAAAAACCTAATAACTACAGTGTAATACAAAAGTGGAGCTTATGGAAGGTACATATTGGTAATAATCCCTTGCGATGGAACATTTCGTAAAGGAGTATGAGTCAATACGTTCAACGAGCCTAATAAAATGTAGTGATGCCGATCACCAACTATGATGTACTGTGTAAAAACGTTGTTTTGCTTTATAATATCCGTTGAAGTCATACATTTTCCTCAACTATTTAACTTAATGATAACCCCGAGCCGCCTAAACGAGCGTTAAAACAAGCAAAACAGGTTCATCACCTTCATAATGTATGTTTTGTCTCGCTTATTATCTTGTTAATGCGCATATTTACCTAAGCAACAGCATTATATCTGAATACTATTAATAAACTTTATTAATCTCGTACAAATATTTCGAATCGTGAGACGTTTATTGCTTGTTTGAGATGTGGGATTGCTAACAAATAATGTGCTGCTTAAATTTATATTATTTATTTATTCAGTCTCATTATACACACAAATCAGGAATTATACAAATACAATTTAAAACAAATATGACATTTATGTGGGTTTATGCGACAAATTAATAACACATAACCAAACATACAAAACCACTCCCCAAATGACAAACTGTTAACATCATCATCATCATTCGCAGCCACTAAACGTCCACTGCTGAACATAGGCCTCCCCCACAAATTTCCAAAGCGACCGGTTGCAGGCACACCGGAATCCTTTTATCAGATCATCTACCCACCTTGCAGGCGGGCGTCCACTCTGCGTCTACTTTTAAACGGCCTCCAGTCTAGAACCTTTCTGCCCCAATGGCCATCAGTTCTTCATGCTATGTGCCCTGCCCACTGCCACTTCAACTTACTTAACCCGCTGGGCTACGTCGGTCACTTTAGTTCTTCTACGGATTTTATCATTTCTGATCCGATCACGAAGCAAGCACCAAGCATAGCTCTGTTAAACACAACTCCTTTTTTATCAGTGTCTAAAATGAAAGCCTAAGTAGAAAGACGCTTGTGTTGCCAAATGGACAGTTTGTGTAATACTAAGAAGCTATCTCTAATTCAAAAAATACAAGAGTTATCGCGGTCATTATCTCAGTTTCTCAAAGCAAGCCTTCCGAGAAAGCCTTCTCAGTGAGGCGTAACTGGGAGGACGACCAACTTCGATGCAAAACTTGCGAAATATCAGGAAACTTTAGAGGACAAAACATATGAATAAAGACACAATTTTTGTGATTTTATACTCTGTTATCCCTATATAAGCAGTTTTTTTGCATATGCAGAAATACGATAAATGACGTAGTTAAAGGCAAAGTTGTATAACTTCAAACAATACCTGCAAGCAACGTGTTTCTACTTTAAATATAGAAATAAAAGACTTATTTATACTAATCTTTTCTGGATTTAATTAATCGCTAACAAGTTACAAGTCACGCTAGGGTCTGCCCATCATGTCACAGATAATGTAGTGACTGCGTTCAGCCACTGTGGATACGTTCCGAAACATCCCCCTTTCTTTATAAAATAAAGGGACTAATCATCCAACACATAGTCTTCATAGTGAGCAGGCCTTCTCCTACTTCGGGTGCTCCTCCTTGGTTCTGAAGACATGACTTCTCCAGCAGGTGACGACTGGCTCAGCTGTGGCACGGTGAATACTTGATGATCGATTGTTGGTACTGATGGAATAACAAGTTCTGTACCTGAAAAGGAAGATTCTAATTGTGGCTTATCTTGCGCCAACTGCTCTTCTCATTAATTTGTGTATTCTGATCCTTATTGTCCTCAATAAACTCTTTTGAACAAGGTCTTCTATGAATTCTGTTCCTTCTATAGTATTTGTCATTAACTTTTATAATATAGGATCTCTCATTAACCTTTTCATAAACTTTTCCTACATACTCGTACCATTTGTTTTTTGCTTCTGGATTTAATCTGACAACCACAAATTGACCAATCTCTAGATTTGATGCTCCTCTAGCTCTTTTATCAAACAATACTTTATATTTTTGTTTCTTTTCCTTAATTTTGCGAGACATATTTTGTATCACTTTAGGAGTAAGGTGCTTTAAAAGACAAGGAAGACCGGTTCTTGTTCTCCTGGAAAATATTTTTTGAACAGGGCTCGCCAAATCATCTTCTGCAGGTACATTTCTCAAATATAGTAATGAGTACCATAAATCCTGTTTGGTTTCTAAACTTTGCATCACTATTCTTTTAGCCAATTTCACCGTTATCTCCGATTTTCCATTTGACTGTGGATAGTGTGGTGATGTAGTCACGTGCTCAAAACCCCATTTTGATGCTACTTGTTTAAACTCTTCATTTACAAAATTTGTTGCATTGTCTGTACAGACTCTCTGTGGTATACCATGTCTAGAAAAATTTCTTTTGCAAATTTGAACAATTTCCAATGCACTCAGTGATCCCAATTTATCTCATTCAAAATAGTTTGAATAATGATCCACAGTTACTAAATATTTTGACTGATTTACTGAAAATACATCCATTGAGACATATTGAAATGGATACCTAGGCACATCATGTGGTTTTAGTGGTAATTTCTGTTGTGATGTAACATTTAAAGAACAGAACATTACATTACATTTACATTTATCTATAAAAAAATTAATATCTCTCGACATGCCAGGCCAAAACATATTTGCTCTTGCTAATCTCAAGGTGGCTGCAGTGCCATTATGGCTTGTATGTGCTCTTGTGATGCACTCTGATCTTATGGCTTCTGGAATACATACTTGGTCAATACTTGGTCTCTTAGTAATAGACCATTGCTAGTGGACAGCTCTTTCTGAAATCTATAATAAACATGCAGTTTGTGAGGCACATCAGATAAATAATTAGGGAAACCCTTTATAACAAATTCAATTAGTTTTTGTAAATCTTTGTCTTTTTCTGTCTCTAATCTAATTTTATCGATTACTTTATCCGATATTTTAAGATACTTTACCACAGAAACTTTATTGATTACTTTAAAAATCTTTTTCTCATTCACTTTTTCTTCTTGCTGAAGTTTTGTACTATCATCCTTTAAGGGTGCTCGTGACAGAGTATCTGCCACTATATTGTCTTTACCCTGAATATACTCCAGATCTATATTATATTTTTATAAATTAAGTAACATCATTTGCAATCTTTTAGGAGCCTCTGTAAGTGGTTTGTTTATAATATTAATAAGAGGCTTATGGTCAGTTTTGATTACTATTTTTGGATTCCCCACTATATACTGGTTAAACCTTGTGCATGCAAAAACTACTGCTAACATTTCCTTTTCAATCTGGGCATATTTCTTTTCCGTAGATGTTAGACATCGTGATGCAAAACTGATAACATTTTTATTTTGATATAACGCTGCACCTAATCCATACTCGCTTGCATCACACTCAATCACAACTTCTTGATTTAATTCAAAATATTTTAAAATTGGCAAATTCGATATAATAGCCTTTATATGTTTAAACTCTTTTTCTTCTGTTTCTGACCAGACAAATTCCACATCTTTTCTTGTAAGTCTTCTTAGATTATGTGCTTCATAACTGAGATTTTTAATAAATTTACTGAGGTAGCTGACCATACCCAAGAGTCTTAAAACTTCTTTGCTTGTAGTAGGTGCCGGCATGTTTCTTATTACCTCTACCTTTGACTTATTCACTTGAAGACCATCTTTAGTTAAATAGTGCCCATAAAACTTCACAGATGTCTGTAGAAAATTGGCTTTATTGATGTTTAACTTGCAGTTAATTTCCCGAAGTCTGATAAATAACTTTTCCAGTTTAATATTGTGGTCTTTTACTGCTTCCTCATAATTTTCACCAACTCCATACACCAGAATATCGTCTGCTATTATTTCAATGCCTTTTAGGTCATGTAAGAGACTCGTAAGCTTTTGTTGGAAAATCTCAGGCGATGATGTTAAACCAAATGGAAGGCGCAACCACCTGTAACGTCCAAAAGGAGTCCAAAATGTAGTTAATTTGCTACTCACATCATCTAAGCTAACTTGCCAAAATCCCTTTTTTGCATCTAAGGTACTAAAAACTTTAGCTTTGCTTAGCTCTGGTAACATTTCATCAAGGGTAGTGAACTGATAGTTGGGCCTTTTTAATGCCTTATTTAATGAAATTGGATCTAAACATATTCTAAACTTAGAATCCTTTTTTACAATTAATATATTGTTTACCCAGTCGGTATGACATGTTTCTTTAACAATAATGTTATTTTTTTCTGGTTGTTCTAACTCCACCCTAAGGTTGTCGCGCAGAGCTACTGGTATTCTTCGAGGTGGCTGTATTTTTGGAGGTATAGTATCATCAAATTCTAAACTTACCTCACCTGGAAGACAGCCATATCCTTGGAAAATGTCATTATAATGTTGAACCAGCTCTTGACAATCTTTATTGTCTATTTTTGGAGAAATAATGTTACAATATTTTATAAATCCTAGATTAACACATGCTTTTTCTGACAAAAGTGGTTTATGATCCACATCTACAATATGAAACTTCAATGTGTAGTGTTTTTGGTTACTAATGCAGTCAAATGTTGAAGTACCATAATCTTTAATCTCTGTATTATTGAAACATCTCAATTTGAAGCATGGTGGCTTTAAATTTAGCACATTATTCTTCCCAGTAAGCTCTTTATAGTATTTAATGCCCATTGTGCAGACTTGTGAACCAGAATCCAAAACACATTGTACTTTCTTCGCTTCTCTTACAATTTTGAAAATCATTGGCACTTCTCTCAAACCAGACCTCTTATTAATTTTAATTTCTGAAATGTACACACTATCATCAGAATCTTCTGATGGTAACTCTTCTGTTATTTCTCGCACATACTTCTTCTTGCGAACCTTCTTGAGGTGATTCCTACCCTTGCAGTTTTGGCACCTTTTTCCATAAGCTGGACACCGCTTTTTATCGAAAATGTGTCTTCCCCCACAAAACTTGCATTGTTTAGCCTGTGGTTTAGCTTCTGTTATGTTATTTATTAGTTTATTTTCCTCTTCAACTTTTTTCTTAAGTTGAGACATTTGTTTGCTCGCTGACTCAGCCGATCTACAAATATTGACAGCCTGTTCTAAATTCAAGTCAGACTTTCTTAGAAGTTCTTTTTTAGTGTCTCCACTCAACATACCAACCACTATTCTATCTCTCAAGATATCATTTGATATTTCGCCATATTGACAAGGCTTTATAAGTTTCTTGAGAGCTAGGAGGTATTCTGAGAACTCTTCCCCTTCGAGTTGATTTCTTGCATTGAACATGTACCTTGAATATATTAAATTTGTATCTTTTATAATAAATTCTTCCATTTTTTGAAATATTAGCTTTTCATCCTTTTTTTCTTTTTCCGTGAGACCAAATTCCATATATTTTTTCATAGCCGCGGTCCCGATGGCACTTATTAACAAACCTGCCTTTACTTCCATTTTTTCCGGCGGCCATTTGTCTATTCCAGACGCCAAGCAATAGTTCAACCATCCATTTTTTAAAAACTCAAAATTTTCATACTGGTTACCCGTACCCGTTTCGACCTCTAATGGCTGTGGCCAGGGCACGTTAACTCTGCTCGAGCTAGATTCTCCCGTATTTCCTAATATTTTCTGTTGCAACAATGAAATTTGCTGTTGCATCGTGGATAGTAATTTTGTTTGATGCTCAAACAACAGCCTGAACTCTTCGTTGTCCATATTGGATTATCGTAAGACTCACGGTAGCACTTCTGACACCATGTTTCTACTTTAAATATAGAAATAAAAGACTTATTTATACTCATCTTTTCTGGATTTAATTAATCGCTAACAAGTTACAAGTCACGTTAGGGTCTGCCCATCATGTCACAGATAATGTAGTGACTGCGTTCAGCCACTGTGGATACGTTCCGAAACACAACGTTTTACTTTTCTGTCGCAATAGGTAGGTAATCACAATAATATTTCATTGGTTAATTCCAATTTTATAAAAGTCATCTTTATCAACATTCAATTTTATAAAAGTTTTGTTGTTTGTATGTGCTTTAAAAAACATAGGTACTTGGGTTGTAATTCTATTATTATCCATTGATATGTTATTCATTCAATTGAACAATAGTTTTAGTCGAGTAGATAAAATACCAAAAACGGGAATGAACACGGATGTCATCTTTAATTTTCATTACCCAATTCCTTTTATTAAAATGTATTTATAAAAGCATCGTAAGAAAGGACTTAATCATTCGCTTGTCTCAAACATTTGTTGTGAACATTATACTAACAAACTTTGTAGCTATTGATTGATTGATTACTTTTTTCTTAAAAATCAACTGAGCTAATCCAGGGTATTTTTAAGTACCGAAGTAAAATATGGCTTCTTCTGTATATGACTTACTCTGTACGTTAAACATTTTGTTGATGAATATTTGATAACATATTACTTATGACACAGAGTAAAAAAAAGCAGCAGAAGAGATCTGCTTTAATATTATGTGTGTAATTATAACTTTGTTTTTTATTCAGGTAAGAGGTAGGTAGGACCGCTATCCCCTGGCTGCCTGTTGCCACATAATCACCACGTCTTTTGATGTAGGTTCTATGATTTTTTGTTGCCATAGATTAAATTGTTATCGGTCAGTGTTTTTATACTATTAATGACTATTTGGATATGAATTATTAAAAATAATTACTAATTGACGACTGGGAGGAATATTATATTATTTTAATTGAATTTATTAAGTTTTTATTGTCCAGTGTAATTTTTATTTTTTTGATTGAATTATATTATTTTTGTTAGTGAAATAAGTAGGTGATGTGAGTATCATATTATAGTTATCTAAGTTAAAATAAATATTTACGGATGTTTAAACGATCATTATAAATATTTCTACGCCACCAGTGGCAGATCGTTCTGAACTCCATAATTTTTAAGAACCTGTAATACCACTTTCTTTGAAATAAATGTTCTCATTGTCTCATTCTCAGTCTATAGGCAATGTTTACTTTTTAGTATTGGATGTAAAAGAGCTCTTAGAATTGTATCTAAAGGAAACAGGAAAGCTAATCTTTTATGTTTCACATAGTATGAGTTAGGCATGAAAGGTTCTTCACATTTAGGATTGAATTGCTGTAATTTAAAGCAATTAATATGTAAAAATTCACTTTCTCCTGTATTAAATGGACCCACTGCGAATGCACCATATTTCTTGTAAATCTATATTGTGTTAAATTACCACTACACTATAATATAATATATTGTTGTTGTTACTTACACGGCAACCGGCTACGTAACGGCTTGTTCGTAGTTTTAGTAGAAAGGGGAAGAGTCAACGGTCTTCTTAGAAGCGCTTTGCTTGTAGGCACTTAGTATATGTATTCGTATACAACGTCTCAATTTCGTGTGTCGATAAAGGCGGCTTCTTAAAAGCGGCTACCGAGAACCGTCGCCAGGGCGTGTCCCATCATTCTGCCATCAATCTGTCCTATAGAGACATTTGCCATTTGGACGACAACAATTTGCTTCGAGCATTCTTCCACTTATTTCAGGAAAAAGGTTTCTTTGAAAAAACGGCAAATAAAAAGGTTATGGTGAGTTGGCAAGCGAGTTTTTAGCTCTATGCCGAGTCCAGTCATACAATCTAGTAATAATGATAGCATGTACTAGTTAATTAACTGCTTCTTGTTTACCTGTATTGTTCAATCCTAAAATTCTTTTTATTTTTGTTATTATGTTAGTAAACTGTAAGGTTACTTTTTAAAACTTTACACATTGTTTTTCACTAACTCTCTACCATATGACATGTAAGCAGAATTCTTTAGAGATTTTTGAACTATTGTTTCTGTGCTTGTACGAGTATGAGTGATTAAGTATGAAAATAAAGTCCATAACAAATAGGGCAAAATGTTAATACCGCTGATGTTTTAATTCTTCTTAACTCTCGGATTAAATGAATTTAAGTAAGTACGTTATCTGTTATTCCAGAAAAGTGATAATTGCTTACGTTAACTGCATTGATAAGCTATAAACTGGTAAACATATTGGCTGCGTACTAATTGAGCTTCCGTGCGGTCTGCTCATGAATGCATATTTACCAATACGGTTGCCCGTTAACGTCTTTTCCTACGTATTTTGTATTATTGGCTTCATTACTGTAACTACTGACTTATTAGTAGATGATGCTTTAACAACCTTAACCAAGATTTCTTTAAGTACCAGGGGCTAATGAATATCCTTAAGCAATTCTACAAATACACCCGTACAGAGACACAAAATAAACACGAATGTTCGTGTCATTAATGTTGGTCCTAGGTAGTTGTCGAACCCGAGACCTTAGGAGGCGTAGACAGGACCCCTCGCTCCAACGGGCCAGTCCATAATAGATAAAAGAGAGGGTTGTTATAACAAAAGTTTCATTATCTTAATAATGTTTCAGGGTGTAAAATTAAGAACTTGACCGTGCCAGTGTTTTTCTATGTAGAGACATGTCAGTAGAGAAATAGTTATCTGATTGAAAAATTAACTGCTGAAAATTAGACTCGAGAAAATCTTTAGATAGTACTGGCAACATAGTAAATGAGCAGTTAAATTAAGGTTTATAAAGAGTACGCTTACTTGCTTAGCATTTATGTAATTAAAGTCCTAACAAACATGGACAAATCTATTAACCTAAGATACCAGAAACGTAGATAATATTCCAGCCTTTAATACGCAAATACCGTTCATATTTGCTATTTTTAAACTAAATAGTGTTTTAATACTCTAAAAATATTGCCTGTTTTGTAAACAGAATGCCTATTAAGTTTACTAATGAAATTAAAAATTAAATACTTATTCATTTGCCCATTTATTTCTTTATTATTTTTAAACCAGCTCTTATACTACTTTATGTAAGATACATACGTAGTTGTTCAGGCTCTGATCCTTAAGCGCTCTTTTGCTTCTGCTAGTTTTCATATTTTAGTCTACATCAAAGGGAAATTTAATACTGCTGACCTTTTATGTTCTTTTATTTTAGTATCTTAGTTATTTTATGACATTGCATTGATGGAATGAATACCACAATATATTTACACCAAAAAATTTAGTAACTATACCGTCATCCTTTTATATACACACATGACTCTATTTGTTCTGAGATAGTTCTTAGTACGAGTATACGCTTAAAATGTATGCCTAAGTATTATATTTTTGCAAGAAGTAAACAAGAAATAACCATTAACATACAACAAAATATTAATAATCTTGATAAAACCTCAAGCGAACAGTTGAGTAGTAAACTGACTAGCGATGTGCTTTAAGCCAGCATATCTTTATCTGTGCATCTCAGTAATAGAATATTACTTGTATAACGGCTGCAACAAAAAGTAATACCGTCATAAAATCCAATAAGTGGGGGTGCTGCGTCAATCTTGCGCTGTAAAATATTTAATGAGTAACTCATGCCAAAACAATAAAACACACTGTAAATAATCAAATGTTAAAAAGACATTAATAGGACGATAAAGATAAAAGTTTAAGGATTTGCTTTAGTAATGTGCCAAGTCGGTGGTATTTAATAGTAATTATGTTTTTTTCTTGATTACACAATTGTTAGTTCATTCTATGAATTCGATTATGATATATAATGTTGTGTATTCTAACAGAATCAGATAATCTTGATTTTAGGGTATACCAGATGCAAGAGTATTTTTGTATAGACTCTTATCTTTGGTGAAATGTTTACATTGAGACACGATAATCACCACTATCATAAAACATACGAGCCGTAATATATGAAAGCGTATTTTCCGCACAAAAACATAAATGCACGTTTCACATTAAAGTCATTACAGTTCTTGAGTTGTCGCGAGCTTAAAATTAAGTCATTAAGTGGAACGTAAAGCGTTATTTAATTAAAGCGCACGCGCATCGAAACAATAGCCCGATTGTTCCAACTGCGCTCTGTCAGCTAGACAGACGCGCACGGTGGGCGCGATGTGCGACGAGCTGGAAAAAACTTGTTGTTTTTAAAACAAAAACCCTAGGGAATAGACTATTATTTTAAAAGTTAATTGATTAGCCTATGTGCTTTTCAACTGCTGGACTTACACCTCACTTCACTGAAATCACGTAATTGTACCAAAAAATATTTCAATCCGTATTTTAAGCTCTGCTTTGGTATTTTTTACTCATAAAAAAACCTTCTTCAGGATGAAGATCATTGAGTACTTAGTTATAATTATGAAGATAAAGTAAAGGTAGTATAGTAGTAGACTACAGTCTCAACATTCTCGCTGCATTTTAATTTATCTACAATTAAGTTACCAATTTGTTATTTAAATTAAGCGCTTAAATGCTTGCTTCATAAAACCCGTTTCTGTGTTATTTGTAAAAGTCTTACATGGTGTTTTTGCTTGTTCTGTAAAAACGCGCAAGGCATGTTTATGGGAAAAGCAGAAGACAGATACCTAAAATAATAAATAAAAACCAAGAAAGGTTCCTTGGTTTTTATTTATTATTTCTAAATATAACCTCAGCTAGTTCATACACATCCATTAAAACAACAATTCTTTAAAATTAAATTATAATTAATTTAATTTAATGTTTTGTCTAGGCAGCCTGCGCCTACGCAGCGTCCACGGCGCGTCGCGGATGCGTCTCGTCGCCGGTTCCGCCATCTTGCCCCGAGTTTTTGTACCCGGACCACCCACCACGGCTCGCTACATTATTTTATTGTACAATAAACAAATTTATTGCTCCATATGGCTATTTATGTTTTTATTTATAAGGGTTTTGTTAGTGAAGAGTTTTAGTAATCTTTCGCAGGTAATTGCGTGAGTCTGCGGCGCGGTCAACGGTTACTTTCGAAACTTTACAACCTTTGACACGGATTTAAGCGGCGGAACCATTTGTAATGATTCATGACTTGTAAATGTTGTGGTGGCGGACAGTTTAAGACTCGTAACGACAAAAATGTTTTTGAAGTAGAATGTTGATTTAAATTATAATACAGGAGTCACTATCACTATGTATATTTTGATAAAAAGCGGCTTCCAAAAAATCTGTTTTATTTTTACAATCTGAACTATACTGTAAGGACTTAAGATGTCAGATTGTGAAAAATATAGGAAATCCTTTCCCATATAATTATTAAGATAAGGAAAGAGACAAAGAAAATATGGATATAGTAAGTTTGAGTAGAGTTAAGTGTTACAAGTTGCTAGATGCTTTATTGACTAAAAAAAATTCAGAAAGTGTAATTTTATTTTCATTATCCGCAGTTTACTGTCATGAAGCTGAGATCCGTTCTCACAACAACACACTGGTATCGGTAGCCGCAGGGGCCCAGGACAGCCAGCGGAATAACAACTAGGCTAAACAATTTTATTAAAATCCTATGCTAGCGACAAACGCTTAAGGTAGGTCTAAACGAGTTCGTGCAAAATACCGATTCTACATACATAATTTATGAACGCTATAATTCCTAGTACTGCTGGAACCGAGCAAGTATTGATTAAAATAATTAAACTATCGACGAACACACCTTAGGGACTATAAACATACATTAAGTATTAATTAGATCCGGGGAAAAATTGTGGGCATTAATGGCAATGTCAGTCTGACGAGCAGGTCCTAAGAGCTTGCGGTGGCAATTTTTTTGCCGTTGTTAGGATATTTCGAAACTTCGGAAAATTGTCTCTTATTTAGGATCAACATAGATTACATAACGATTGAAGACACGATGGCGTAGTGCGCTGTAGCACGGATTCTCGCCTTGAATTCCGTAGTGTCCCGGGTTCGATCCCCGGTCAGGTTAATTCAGGAAACGAACTTTTCTAAATTGGCTTGGGTCTGGCTGTGCTGGGAGACGCCCTTGGCCTAATTTCTTGTTCGGTACCTCGTAACACATGAATATTTATCCCTATTTCGAGACCATGACGGAAGTGTAGTCTGGCCCATATTTATTTATTTATTTTATAAAAGGCTGACGTGGGTTATGTTGTTCCTATACTTATGCCATCACTTTGACAAATGCTCGTAGCAAGCCGAACCGAAACCTTTACTACTTGAACTACATAGCTTGATATCAGCCTCTACTTTTTACCACCGGACTACTAGACGCCGGGAGGTCTCCACCCCCATGCGGTCGATTTTCCAGCAATCCGCACTCAACGGTTTGTTGCGTCCTTTCTGGTCATCATCTCTTCATTCGCATCCATTAAGACATCTACTACTGAACATAAGCCTCCCACATAGATTTCTAGAATGAAGGTAGGCCGCTTGCACTCACGGAAATCCCTCGACCTTTATCAGGCCATACTTCCACCCCTGTCCTATGCTGGGTTAACACATAACCTTTACGCTTTTTGTCCTTGAATGTACTACGTGATGGTGACCGTATCAGCGACCTAAGTGGCAGATGTAGTGAATTATAAGGTTATTTAGCCGCTCACTCGCGTAGAGCATAGAGACGTCACTCCTCGCTGCGCGGGCGTAGACCACCCACCGCGCCCAACTGCGATACTCGGAAATCGCTGTTGCTGTTGATGTACCAGTGATAAATGAAAATAAAATACACTCATTGTGAACCATGATACCCTGGTACGCTTTTAAGAGGTCAGACAATATTTACGTTTTACAATTTTAAGAAATGTTACAAAGTATTCTAGTGACTTCATTGTTGATGTTGTTACTCTAAAATATGCATTGGTATTTGTAGATAATAAAATATGGGACCTCTGTGTTTTTCATTTTGCGCGATATGGCGTTCCTACAGGAATTTTCACAAAAAGTGTTTTTAGTAAAACGTAGTAGTGGTCTGTAAACCTAAACATTTTCATTTGAGTTTTATCACGCTTTCTTAATACATACCTACTAACAAATAACACATATTTTATATACGTCTTTAATAAACTAAACGATACAAAAGGCTTTTAGTATGGGCCATCAAGATTGACAGATTTCGTCTCGCAAATAATTAACAGGAAATTACTAAGTGGCGAATCGTGTTAGTGGCTTAGTGCTAATAAACTCAATTACGGTGACGCGCCATCGAGATGCTTTCAAAGCTGAGGAAAATCACATATATAAACAAAAAACTGCTCGTTTCGCTTCAACTTCAATCAATGAAGCTAGGGACTTGTGAGAACAACTTGAAAAAGGCAGCAGTGGAGCAGAAGGTTCGCCACTTAAAAATAGTAAAAACATGATGCCTAAAGGCGCCCTAAAGTGGGGCAAGGACCTCGGCTCAGGGCAGTACTGGCCCGTCCAGACATAGATGTTACCCTGACCTGCTGTCTGAACTTTTCGAGAATTTGGACATAATCGTTTTAGTATTTGAAACTGATAAGAAAGAAAAAAAGAAAGTAACATCAGTTCGCCAAACACACATGATATAAAAGATCAATTGGTAGCTCGTTATTTTAAGTCCGTTACTGACGATTGTTCTTTCAGTTTTCGTAGATGCTCTGAACTCAATTTAAATGGACAATCACTAAACGCCTTTTCTTCAAATTACCAATTTTTAAATTATAGTTATAATTAAGTAAATCAATAAAAAAATTAGACCTAAAATGCCGCTTTTCTTCGTGAATTAAGTAGACTTACTTACGCATATAAATAAATATCCTTTTTCGTGGCTGTATAGCCCAAATCGTGACTACCATACGATCTAATACTAAAGTACACTTGGTTCCTGGCAGTAATTTGTGTAATTCCCGTCTCTGCGGATATTACACCGAACTTAACTCGCATTGTCTCCGTACAACATAATGTCATTGCGTAAATCTGTTACGCACGAAGGGGATAATACGAGTGTTCGTTGTTGTTACATAATGATAGCTACAAATTGTTTAATTCTGTTTATCGTACGTCTAAGTCGGCAATTTATCCAATTAGGAAGGAGGCTCGCTGCTCGCGGCGGCCACCCACGACGCGGGCGCTATTAAAGATAAATTATAAATAATTTGGTAATGTTTGCCGTCTGATCTAGAGCTGCGGTGCTTTTGTTTGAATAAGCAATTTAGTGAGTCGAAACTATCATTATTTTAGTAATTAAATTCTAATAACGTTAACGATCAACTTCATATTTGTATTTCATTTGAATATTATGCAAGTTACCTCAATTAACGTTCGGATTAATTCATTTGGCAACTTTCATATGAGCACATGCATTTACAAGTAAGTAACTGAACCGATGACAAACGATTCCAATCCAACACAAAAAATAAAAACATTCAGCTATTACGTGATGATAACGTTATACTCGTATTATATACCTACAAAGTTTTTTACTTTTCCATTTAGACTGCGAGTATTAGTATGGATAAGCTGGCGTGTTGGCATTAGATTAAAATACCGCCAGCGCGCTAAACGCCGATCGCAAAACGCCATTTCAACAATCTCGAGTTGCGGACAGCATTCTAAATCAAGCAATTTACGGCGACAACTACGGCAATATTTAACGAAGCCCTGTGACAAGTTTTTATCAGATGTCGCCGGAGGTGCGAAACCGAAGAGCTGGCAATTAAACCACTGGCCAATTGATTTACGCGTCGGCGCGGATCACGGACATAAATCGGGATAGATGAAAGAAAGATAGAAATAAAATTTATTCGGAGCCAAAAGCACATCATAAAGAATTCGAATGCAATTAACAATCTTGCAACCGAAAAGGCCTAAACCAAGACAGACACCTTGGCGCTGGTTTTCAGTGGAACCTATTGAGAGGGGGCGCAGCTCCTCGTTATAAAGGCTGCATAATATTTTTATAATATAATATGAACATCAAAGTACAGTATTTTAAACAGAACAAAATGAAAATAAAACATCTAACAAACCTTAAAATAGACAATATATATACTCAGACAATAAATGAAAATTTATGTGTGAGTGTGTGTGTGAGAGGTAAAAATGGAGAAAAATGCGTGCAGGGTAACAATATAGCATGACAATATATTATTATGCCGAGATATAAATTCATGTTTGTGTGCGTGGGGGTGTGTGTGTAATAAATAAGGTAATACGGGGAAAAGATGTGTTGGTAACAATGGGATGGTGTATGTGCAACTAAGCAATTTGTTTATTAATAAGGCACTGGTGACGCGAGTGAATGTACTTTGCGAGTCAAAGGGCAGTACAATCTTCTTGTTTCGACGCTGCTTCATTTAGTCCGCGCTCTACCGTTATGACAATGAATTTGGTATGTTATATTTTTTATTTCACATACCATCACGACTATATCCCAAACGGGGAAGTCAGGGGCAAGTGACTGTTGCAGTCATAGTGAACGGAACACACAGAAGCCCACTTTTCACCAATGGTATTTGAACCCAACGTGGTAGGTGGTGAGCTTTCTGCCGCGCTGTCGTCCGGGTTGATTTGGTTTTTTATCGATGTTTTCTATCACCGGAGGGTAAGTCGGAAATTTTAACACAAAGATTTTGGTTCTGTCCAGATTCGAACTCAGGACCACACGGTCCTCGATCCGAGTTGGGGTGCTTAACCCACGTAGGCCACGACTCTCTCTGAATGAATTCACTGAAGTGACAAAAGGAAGTGCAATCTCGACGAAGCTTCATTTAATCCGCTCTCAACTGTTATGATGATGTATTGACTCAATATTTTAAATTTATCATTCCTTTTCAACAAACTCTATCAAAATGAATTGAGAATTCCCATAACTATAGCACTATCGTGGCGTCACAGTAATCAGAAAAAAGTGGCACGCTTGGTTTTCATATAGACAAAGGGACTCGCGTTTTCTATAACAATTTATTTTTGTGGCTCGTGTGCTCGGGTGGGGTTGTGTTGCCAGCAAAGCAATATTACCGCGATACTGAATAAAACAAGAAATTTTTAAAATCCCCACTTGCTTCTATGGCATTGTAGACATCCCAGAAAATGTACAAGGATTTTATTGCTTAAAAGCTTTTTACCATGGTAATGAACAGTAGAGGGATTCTTAGCGTGTTTATTGTAGTTTTTTTACTGTTAGGAAAATAAAGGAATTCTCAGTAGGTGATTTAGAAAGTATTTGTATTATAGTGTAAATTAACTCATAAAAATATGCCCTTCCTGATAAAGTAAACCCATAATTACTTCCCCCTTGCATAGCTGACTGATTAAGCAACCATACCATTAGCTTCAGGCCAGGCATAGTTGATGTGGTGAGAAAATTGCAGTAGCCCGTGAAAAATGCGGGCCAATCTGAAGTTTTGGTTCGCGTTTTATAGAGCAACGTTCCTGCTGTCCAAACACCTACACTCATTTCTCTGAGTTGATTGGTTTATTATCTTTATATAATATGACCTACACTCAAGTATTTTATATAAATTGCGATATTTACATTTTGGCAGTTTTTGGTGATCATCAAAGTTAGAAAATTCCCGTATGAACGCAGAAATATTAACTAATAAATGATGAATTGTCATCATCAACGTTAGTAGATACTCTTATGGACGCAAAAAGAACAATGCTGTTAACCAGCATAAATCTACAGTTACAGTTCTATTGAGAAACTGATATAGCTTAAGTGTACATAGCATAGGTAAGAAAAAAAAATAGTTTTCAGAGTATTACTGACTTTTTTATTTGGCGTATATACTGAGCCTTAAGCTGGTGGAGACGGGATAAAGTATTTCCAAACGCTAATAAAATCTCGCGTTGTAATAAAAATGACAAAGCATACCACAGAGAACGTTAAGCCCGTGTAACGTGTAAGAATATGATTGTAAGCAGTGATAATGCGGATTAACGCGGCGCGGAAAATAAAACCCTGGACGACTTGACATCTGCTGCGCAGGTTCAGTGCGTTTATAGCATTCTCAACGGGAAAGACATAGAAAGTTATACATGTATAGTGGCTTGTGCGTTGTATACTCATGTGTACTCCAAAAAAGGAGATTCTCAATCATGTCGCTAAGGTGTTGAAATTGTTTGGCGCTTTCTCCGCCTTTGTCCTTTTTATTACCACAAATTTGACTGCCTTGTTAGCTCAAAAGGTGGTGATAATAAATTCCGCCCAGTCATGGTTTGGGGTTCAAGAACCCCACCCAAGAAAAACATTTCATATTACTAAAAATACGGTTTCCTACTGCTAGGCAAAGATCTCTCTAATTTTCTTGTGCTATGCATGTACTCGCTTCTCTTCGCGATGTCTTAAATCATCACCCTTACTTTTGAGAGGTCTTCACCTGCAACCTAAATCCCAATGGAGTCTGCCATCATTTGATTGGATACACTAGACTTAGAGTGTGGGTATCGTATCGGTATATAATAGGGAAACCAGCAAAACAGGCCACAGAAGACGGAGCTACCAAGCAACCAGTTAGGAATAACAGTGGTTCTTAATCTACTTAAAAAATGAGGACAAATTCAAGAATGCTAGATGTAAACGCAGATTGTATCTAATCAGGTTATTTTGTGTGGCGAGCACTCGACATCCTGTGTGCAGAATTAACGCCACCCCATCTATATTCGTCCCGCGGTGCGTTCTCTATTTTACGAGAGTAATAAACCCGCGGTGACATGCGCCGTGCGCGGGCGCAGGTCTCTTGGAGACGTGTGTTTAGAGGCGAGCGCCAGCAGTGGCCACTGATTCTCTGTTTGTTGTACTGGAACTGTCTTAATAGACTGATTGAACTTATATTGTTTTTTTTTGTTACGTAAATTGGTTTTCGTTTGTTTTGAGTCTCGCCTGGTGGAACACGCTTATCCAGAAAATGCTTACTCATTTGAAGATACCAAGGTTGCATGTATCTGGAAACGCAGACGCAGGGAGAGAGTCAGAAAAGACGCAGCAAACCGCTGAGTGCGGATTTCTGGAAAGTTGTCCAAAATGGGGGTAAAATTTAAGCCCTCCTGGCGTCTAGTAGTCCGGTGGTAGGAAGAAGAAGGTGGTACAAGTTATGTAGTTCATGCGCACGCACTCCGAAATACACCTTTTTTGTTATTATAAAGGACTTGTTGTTTACCTGAAAATGCTTCTTTTCATTATCCAGTCCAAGTGGCCTTTGATCGGTAAGATGCAATAATTCGGTAGAAAAAAGCTTTGCCTCTTTCCCATTGCATTGCGTTGTTTCAATGAGAAATACCTACTAACAGATGCTGAATTTATCTTATCATTCGAAATATGTTTAATTGATTTCTTCCTATAAATACAAAATCTCGTGTTCTTCAAGGTATCATGTCGTTTCCAGCCTCTACTACATCTATTGCCGGAATAACTCAACATGGCCATAAATTCGTCAGTGTCATGACGTGACACGCTGTAGCCGCGACTTCGTCACCGGCAGCCTGGTTACTGACCAGCATGCCTAAAGCCCAACCTTACGATGCACATCGCATAGCACGCCAGTTTGGCATTCACAGTGTGCTTTTAGTGATTACTTACAAGACTTTAAAGTATTAAAGTTTTAGTGCCCAATTAAACACTAAAATAGATCAGAATTTATAGGTATTCTTGCGAGGCATAAATTATAACACGATGTCTGTACCTCTTTCGTTGCATAAAAAACAAATAAAAAAGTACGCTATTTACACATTACAACAACAGCATTTTCGTAATAGGTTACACTTATTTACAAAGTATGAAGTGATTGAGACTGTCTAAAGTGATAAAACAGTGCATTAAAATAGTGCTCAAGAACTCATTATGATTTGACGTTGACCTGGGGCCTTACTACAATTGCTTATATCCAGTCAAGTTAATATAAGATCATATTACGAAATTTTTCGCTACGCTCAGTTTAGGAAATTAACTTGACAAGTTATAAGAGATTGTAATCAGGCCCCTGTACTATTACTGACTGCTCACAGATGTCAGTGCCTACCATCCAGCACGACTAAACAATGTATATATATTTTTATAAATGATTACTTGTACAACTTCATCAGATTCTAAAAAGTATTCATTAAATACGAAAAATACACCATGAAAGCGTTTAGTTTGTTTACATGTACTATTCATTTTACGGCCCTTCAGACTTGGTTGGGAAAATCCATTCTTGAAACTGTAACGCAAATAAAAAAAACTATACCATTCTATAATCCGCACAATTTATAGCAACTTTTGGTGAGAAAACATATTCATTAACGTAAAATTTAATATAGTTGCCGAACAAAATGTTTAGCAGAACGCCAAGAAATGGATCGCAAATGACGTCATTTGCATGCGGCAGTTTGTAGGGAGCGTTTCGGGAAAGTCCAAAAGTATGATTTTAAAATTGCTTTACATATCTCGGGAGACTTAGTGCTTTAGAAATATTTTTTTTACCAATGTTTCTATTTCTGACAGGTCTTTAGATAACACCTCGGCAAGTGTTACCTGCATTAATACAGGATTAAAGGAAATTCTGAGTAACATGTTGACAGTAATTTCTGTTAGCTTCTGATATCTTCTAGAATGTTTTATGCCTTAAAATCTGTCTTAGAGTCGGATAAATCACAAACGATTCAATTTAAAGCATTTAACAACAGGTAGATACTTTTAATTATAATTGAAATGTTCCACAATGTGGTCTCAATTCCGTACCTCACGCAGGTTCTAAGAAGAAGTCAACAGCGACTCCCCGCTGCGTTTTCGCCCGAAGTGTCAAAATGTCCAGGTTAAACTACCCCAAAGGCGAATGTATTTGCTATTCTTCCCGCTTTTCGAACGAATTTGAATCTTATCGGGCTTTAATAAGTTGCAGCGGTGTTAGTGAGCTTTTTGGGTGTTTGTCGGATGCATTTGCGGTGCGTAATATCGTGCGATCGATCTTCTGTTGCATTTTGGGCAGTGTGGAGTCAAAGGGACGTTTACACCTCCCTGTTCCCGGAAGGTTACGCTGAATCGGCCTTGTCGTCAGGTGTGCCTTGAGATGTTAATCCGATTGTTCGATCCTATTATAACTTATCTTGACTTGGTGATCGGATTTCTATTACAACTCACAATTGAAATACTAATTTACAATGCTCTCTCCGGATACAAAATGAATTATTACAAATATTCGAGTTGTTTATCTCTACTCTATTCAATTTAATATAACTTCTGTTAGGACTTTATTTTACTTGATCCTTGACTATGTTTTTATGTTTAATTTTACATGTACGTACAATCGTGTAGCAAGTTTTAAAAGCTGTAAACCTTTTTCTTTTCAAGCAGACAAAAATCATCAATTTTGATTTTTTTTTCTGTAGGTATGTATCTTTAAATAAATAAATAAATAAATATCTGGGACAATTCACACCAAGATCATCTGACCCTAAACTAAGCAGAGCTTGTAATATGGGCGTCAGAGACTGATAAACATACTTAAATATTTCTAAATACATACTTAAATAGATAATAACACCCAGACACACAACAAATATGAATGTTCGTCACACAAATATTTGTCATGGGTGGGGATCGAACCCACGACCTCCGGCGCTAAAGAAAGGATCGCTGCCATTGCGCCAACAGGCCAGTCAAAAGCTTTAAATTAAAAAAATAAAAAGTTTAAATGAAAGCTCATTGTATCAACCACCTAGCCACAAACAAGTATATAGGAAAATCTTCTACAATATGTGCATATATGTTTACAATTTTCTTCCAAACGACATACAATTACGCAAAGTTGATATGTTTAAAAATAAATTATGTGACTGGCTTATTTGTAACTGTTTTTATAAACTTAAAGAATTATTGACTTTTGTAAGAACTGTAATAATTGATTGTCTTATTAATGCAATTGTGAATTTTCGATTTTTCTTATATTTGACATTTTGATAAATTTAATAACAATATAAACTAGCAAACATTACGCGTCTGCTTGCAGGCAGAATACTAATGACATACCATACTATTAGGTTCTCACTATGAAATTATATTGTTGCAAATAAATCATTGAATATGATTATGGATCCGCGGATGTTTTTCAAACTTACCTATGTGTTTAACAACTTTGATTTGTAATCTGTTAAACGTAAGTACTCTTTTTGAATAGGTGCCTATTATAAACAAATTGACGATCAGTTCTCTAACCAAGGTCCGTGAAAACCACAGCCAACGCTACTAAACATTAAAACCCTGCATTAAATGGAACATTACTTTGTTATTAGCAACGTGGCATTTAAAGTTAATGATACGTTCATAAATAACGTTGACCACTTAAAAATACAATCACAGCCGATTCTGCTTACCAATAAAACAAACCTACTACTAAAACTTACTTTATATGTGATTTTGAATGTTTACCTGCAGATTAAAATACGAATTGTGATAGAACTATGCTGTGAAACTTAGATTAAATCAAAATACGGCATACGTCCATAATATTGACAACTGAAAACGGGGATGATGCACAACTCCAATAACGTTGTGCGATGTTGAAGGACAGAGACAAACCTATTTGTGTTGAACATAGCGTAAGCGAGACTAGCGTGCGTCAGAATCAAGTCCTGTCAATCGTATATTGCGACTGAGTGAAATTAGGCGACGGGGGCCTGATTTAAGCGGTCCACGCGCTAGAGGCGAGTCACCTATCTTCCTATTTTAATTTAATCCAAGCTGTGAAATAAAACTTATGATATGTTATGTCCAACCGTAGTGATAATGTTGATAAATCAATTGCTGTCCATTTTCAAGAGTTTATGTAATATGATGCAACCAACATGTAAAATTTCTGTAATAATATATCATTAAGTAGGTATTTCAATTTGTATGGTTATATGAAAATATAGTTCAGGTCCGGACCCTTTAAAAATTGGAAGTTAGAAATGAAAAGTACACCTATAGTTATAAGAAAACTAGTAATAAGAGCTGCTGACTCTGATAATAAATACAGATTTGGGCAAAAATGTAAGTACATCTAACCCGTCAACAAGCGTAGGAGCTTCGCCTTTAAGAAGAAAGAAAACACACAAGAAAAGCCACGGCCAGAACTTTTCAAAATAATTATTTATGTCACCCTCGTGTTATTCGGGCTGAGTTTTGCCAAAACCTGGGTATTGTTGATTCAGCGTGCGTATGCGTCGGCGAGTTTTCTTTATGTCGCGACATCAATTTTTCAACTTGACAACTGAATAGACGCACGGTGACAATTGATAACTTTGCTTACGTTTATGGTTTTTGGATCGTTATCGCTTAGCGTTGATTTGTTTTCACAATGCAGAAATACATCATAATATTAATGGCGAGTTTAATTTCCGTCATCCTTTACCGATCGTAAAAAACCTACCTACCCGTAAAAAAAATATATTTGCTAAAATATCTTTTAATTTAGTAGTTTAACTTAAAACAAAGTCGATCAAATATTGACAATCTTGGGAAAGCATAGCCTTAACACCAAAATATAAATGATGGAGGAGGGTGCTTAAAAATAAACTCTGCTCTGATTCCCGAACTAACTTCTCTTTTTCAATATACGCAATTTAACGTTGTTTCAGTATCTACATTGCACCTGAGCGAAGCCGGGGCGAGTGGCGCTAGTGGATAACTTTACACCTGTTTCTACACTTTTTATTTATGGAATCAATACTTAAAGAAGTATTTTCTCAGCACAATACTGCGGCATAAATAACCAAATACTAGGAAGCAATACCTAAATGTGCATAAATTCGAAACCTGAAATTTAAGAGAGCAAACATACGGTTTGCTCTGTTCCCAAGCCTAGGAAGCAAACGTATGTTCGCAAGCCTAGGGTTCGTGCGTATTCTGCGTATTTTAGTGGACATTCAATTAATTACCTTTACTTCAGAATATTTCCAAAAGGTAACTTTTTAATGCCTAATAGCTAGTTAATGCTCCTTCTGTTAAAACAGATACTCTGTTTTGACACTCTCTGTGAGAGTTGAATCAATTTTGAATCACATAAAATTAGAAATTGTAGCATTATATCCGGCACGAAGGACCATCTCAACATAAAATGGGAGGAAATAATTGGTTTGAATTATCCGATGGCCACTTTTTCTAGCTTCCCCTAGTGGCTCGGCTAGGAGGGCTCGGCGGCACTCACTCAGCACGCCCGCTAAATAAATTCATTAGTTAAATCACCGCCGGCGGCGTTTTATGTCGGTAACATCAAAGGGCCGGCCTGCGCCGCCGCCCGCGCCCTGCCGAGGGCGCGCTCGCCCGACTTTTTACTCAGAAAACTCTGTAAACAAAATGATATGGTGCGTCCGAATGTTTGATCCGCCTTTATTATCTGTATACAGAGTGAATGTTTAGCTAGCAAACGGCCCCTCTTTGTGGTAATTGTGGGAATGTAATAATGCTTGTGAGTGCGCGCAAACACTGCTTTAACTGTTCCCGATATCTGACCAACTTTCAGTGTCAGCTGCAGTAGGAGCAACACACAGTCGATTCCTGGAACACTAACTAAATATATCACTTTTCTTCTCCTCACAGATAGCAATTTTCTGCACCAGTATTATTTTCCCTTTTTTGACTTTTAATACCTGACGTTACATCAGGTTAATTGTGCATGCTTTTGATAATGCGTAGTAGATCAAGTGTAGCCGGTGGCATCGAAGCTCCATTCAATGCTTTTATTTTGCCGGGCTTCGCCCCTCTCTGTGCGAGCGGGACAGCTTTATCACGTGTGTGGTCCTCAGGCGACCGGTTCGGGCTGCCTCGCTGGCTCTCGGTCGTTGTCGTGCCCCAGAACGGCAACATAAGCGGTCGAATCATGATGGCGGCTCAACAAACATTCAATGTACGCATTCAGCGCTCCGATCAGTGCTGCTCGAGTCGCGCCAGTGTCTACACGCAAACACGGCGTATCAGTTTTAACGAATCTCGGTGACGTTCCGTGCTTCGAGCGGTGCAGTGAAAGATAGAAGTGAAGGATCCGAGTGTGCAAGTGTGTGGTTATGTGGCGGCGAGTGATATGACAGCGTGCGCCGCCAGTCGGACCCCGGCCGTCTTCATGAGGATACTGGTGACAAGCCTGGCCCCGAGATCATGGTGGCTCCCGATTCCGAGGCTCCTTCGAATCCTCGGATAGCGAGTGCCGCGCGCGAGAGCCCCTCCGCCGCCGAGGCGCGCCACACCACCGACCTGTACATCCGCACCAGCTGGGTGGACGCCGCGTTAGCGCTATCTGAACTCGAAAAGGTGCAGTGTTCACATCCACAACTATACAGTGTCAAGTTCCGATTGTCATATTGCACGTGTGATTGTTTTTCTGCGAATGTCAGTCGCATCGGACAAGGAACGCGGCAGCGCGAACAGTGGCGCTGACTAGCGGTAATTGTGCGTACTATCAAGGCCGCGCGTATTTCATAATAATTATACGCGTTAACATGTCAGAAAAGCGCTAATGATAAAGTATAGATGGCTTCTAAATGCGATTAATGACTTAATCTTCTGTATTGATACATAATGTTCCATACATAAAGATATAAATGTTAAGAAGAAGATGTTTACATAAATAGAAATATTCTCTTCTCTAATCTTTTAACTACTCTATAACTCGATGGTGGCATAGAAAGTTGTCAAATAATGGAAACTGCCGTAAAATAGGTTTCATGCCTAGGAGCTTTTTTCGAAAAAGCTTCCACAATACACGTAATTATAGAAAGGTTTGAAACTGTCGTATCGAATGTACCTACATGGTTAACTAGTAGCTACCTGCGCGTAGCGGATGGGTTGGTTCGGAGAGGGTAGCGCTTTCCTAGAAAGACGCCCGCACGCCCCGTGGTGCTCCAGACTCTCAGACCCATTTGCAAAATCTTAATAATTACCTGTCGTGGCACTAAAACATTCTTGTCATTATCGATTATCTGCCCAAATTACTTCAAAATAAACTTTATTAAAATGTAAAAGTTAAATAGCAGCATAAAAACAACAAAACTGCTAAAAAAACCGGCCGTAACTCTCATAAAGTTAATGTAGACACGGACCGTATATTTATGTATAATGTAGGAAATGTCGGTTGTATGCAAGATGAAGCAATTAAGGGCCAGCGGGCCCGGCTGCGCACGCGACGGCTCCGGCGCCGATAGACACATCAGCCGCGCTATTACACCAGAGAAACTCGTGTGGGCTGCACCAAGTGCAATTTAAATTAAGACATCATCATTACTTTATTAACAGACGACTTCATTACAATTCGTTGCTCATATTACAAGTAGGCACCCGACTTTAAAAAAGTTTGATCAGGAATCCTGCACTGAATAACTTAACACCAGTAGAATCTTATTTTTTATTTAGTAAACCTAAATCCTTGAGAGTCGTCCAAAAAGATTAAAGAAGCGAGTGAAATTCTATTCAAATATTTAAATTACATGACTTCCCCAAAACCAAATAAAAGAATAACTATTCTACTAAGTTTTATGTCTGGCAGGACCGCACAGGGCTCGCCTCGTGGAATTGAGACATCTTGTGGTTTCCGATCTTGCATCCCGTTCTATCTGACCAGAATGCAGACTCCTTCCTTTTCTCCGAGTTTTATTTTGCATCTCTTTCGCACCTGTTTTTCCCATATATAGTCGTCTTCGTCCAAACATTGAGTTCGCCGGCGGTCGGCAGCTGCGATGGAAACCTATAAATGATTGTACACCCACGATTTTCAAAGGTGCAGCATTTATTTTGAACTTTGGTTATTTTCAGACAACAGCTCGAAAGAGATTGAGAGAAGATAAATTTGTGTTATTATAATTTGATTACCTAGTGATTTCCTGACTACATTTTGGTTTTTATCCAAGGTGATCAAGTATACAATATCAGTGCCCGATTGAGTGTGCTATTGGTTAACCGCAAACCCGATGGCAGCACTTCTGGTATCGGATTACGAAGGTGTAACGTTTAACCGCTCGCCACCAACCTAGTGAGCGTAACACGTGGCTTACACACATGATCACACATTCTGAAATTTTTCCTCACCACTGAGTACTCCCGTCCCAGTGGCCTATACAACAGCTGGTCTGCCAGATCATGTCTCTGGGTCACAACATCTGCGACAAATTAATAGCCGCCAATTATAACTTTTAGTAACTCTAGGGTAGGATTCACTAGCATTATAGTAGTTTTTAACATTTAAACGTCCAAACCGGTTGCGCTGTTCACCTACCTTAGCAACTTTCACAAATGTTTATGTTAAGCTACTGATGAAAATTACTGTGATTGTGCACACTAGAATGTATGTTGTATGTTTGCGTTCTACAATCATCATACGACTAGGTGAAATGTTAAATGAAGTTAATTGTTACTACATAGGCACTTACTTCAAATGATTACTTCATCTGAACATCAAACCATAACGCCGAAATTTCTGTTATAGTGTCTGTATCCATTGACTGAAACAGTTATTGCTTTGCATTTATATCAGTAGTATCAAGCATTAAAGCTTTTAGATGTATGAAGTTAATTTCTTAAGTAAAATTAAGGTTTTGGTCTACATTACCAGTCAAAGACTTTGTATGTGTCCACAGTCTCACTGCTAGGCAAAAGTCAGTTCCACTGCCTTGGACCGTAACGTACGTAACAGTAACGCCACAATCTGCTCATAAACAGAAATGACAATGTGCACAGAAATACCTTATATCGAGAAAAGATGGCAGATTTAAAGGTTATGCTTAAGCTCGGACTATACCTAATAATAATCATCGCATAAGAACAGTTTAAGTAATACAGCAGCGCAACAAATCATTGTAAATTAAGCTTTGATGGAGTTATCTAATAGCATGCGCTCCAACTCGTAAAGATACAGAGAACGTAGTGTCAGTGACATTCAACTGATTCAACGACTGTCGGAAAGCTAGTGTCCCCCTGATTCGCAGAATGATTATACTGACGAACTTACTGCATTTATTTCTTACTTTTAAGTTATATTTTTTTACATTTGAATGAGTTACAAAACATGAAATCATAACAAAGTTTCAAAAGTCTATTTTGCCAAGTCCAAATATAATATTATCTAAACTAACTTACTTAGTTGCGACTCGAGCATATCGTTGGCGAAATTGTATTGTCCGTAAAATATCAGGACTTCTGGCAGCACGACATTTAAGCGACGGTGCACAAACAAAACGTGATGCTCTTGAGAATAGCCGGTCAATTTGCATATTGTTTGTGGCATCGATAAACCGTGCACTAAATGAAGTCACCTGTTCAGAGTTAACTACCGTGAAATAAGCGATCGGGTATTTATTGACACGATGACCCTGTTTAACATACTTTTATGCTACAGTTTATCGGACTAATTAAACAGTTGATGAAGGATAACATATTACATCGTGTATCATACAATGAATTGTACATGTATATTCGGTGAACTTAATGAATCTAAACTATCAGCACGAGCCCCGTTAAGAAGCTTGAAGCAGCCAAACAAACGTGTAGGTCTACGTGAATATCTAATCTGGCCAACCATTCTTAAATATTCTCGGTGAGAAGAAGTACCTATTATGGTTGGTGTTGTTGCATGTACTAAAATCAAATCCAATGGAAATGTATATTTCTGCCATGAGCTTAGAACGCCTGGACTCATGCATTGTATTAACACCCACGTCCCATTATATGCAGATGTCGGAACCGGCACGGGTCGCAGCGGGAATGCCGGCGGATGTCAGAGATCACCCATCACTCCCACACGAGCACTTGCTCCTCACGTGAAACAATTGAACATTCATGATTGACTGATATTGATGCACCTGAAAAGAAACGTATCAGACTGACTAAACAATATGTAAAGGCTGAGACAAATGCATTCACTTTCTAATTGAATAGCCATTTTTTTTCATGACATTTAGTTTTGAGTACTAAATACTATACTCGGATAGAATCATCTGAAAGCATAATTCAAGTAAATCAAAGCCAATTATGAAAAAATCACACGGTTAAAATACATTATAATTAGGGAAACACATTGGTTCATTCAACTTAACATATGTACGCGCACGTTGTTTCTATGGCAAAATGCACAAACGATGAGCCAAAGAAGTGTTAATAAAGTCACATCATTCAGTGTGACATGACTTGATTATAATAGCCATATTATGCAACAGAAGATGTGCAATGCATAACACGTTATTAGTAATAAGATCTAGTGGAAGCTCATTAATAAAGCTTACGCTCGTAGTAGAGGCAAGTAAGTGTTGAAGAATTAATAAAGTTACGCAAACAAACATTTATGCCGTCTGTGCTAGACGCAAAAGAAAATAATTATTATACTACGAATATATTGTATTTTATAACGATAAATGTTGGCAAGCAATGAAGTTTGGATAGATGGGGATCAGAAATAATATTTTAAAGGTTGCAAAACGATATCAGTTTAGACGCTTCACTAGTCTCAGAGGTTGCCATAAACAATAAATAATTGACAGTATAGGTGCCATACACAAATAAGACTTGCGCGGCGCTCTGACAGATAGCCCGCTTAGAACAACACGCCATTTTTGACGCACGCACACAGAGACATGAGCTTACAAGCGAAGTCAGTGAGCTTCGGTGAGTCAGAAAGTCGCATTGTCGCGAGTGTTTTTGTTTTTGTCGAACTTGGTGCAATTTTTCACATGATGAATTTTGTTTTTGGCAGGTTCTGTCAAGTTAGGTATAACTTACTTACTTCATTTTAAAAAATCAGAGCGAATATAGTAGTAACCCTAGGCGGTTTACGCAAGTATTGGAAAAAGGTGCGAGCGGTCCTTCTGTAAATTCTTTATTTTGTGCTAGATACCTACCTACAACATATGAAGAGACAGATGAAACTCAACAAAGAATTACGACCCTAATAAAACATTAAATCAGTCAGTAGCTTATTATAACTAGCAACACTTTATAAAGCATAAAGTGTCGTATGCGACATAAAATTACGTAACGTTTTATTGTTTTTATGACTGATGAAGAGTTAAGAGAGCTATGCTAATTATAGCATCCTATTAATCAGATAGATCGTTACCCTTACTTACTGTTTTTATTTGCGTGAATGTGAGAGCACAATTTCATCGGGGTAGACCTCGGTAGTCGTGAGAACGTGCTCGTAGTGCCCAAAACTCTTATCTGCAGGAAGTGCAGTCGCCGGCGCCGGTGCAGCGCGGATTATAACGACTAATCTGTGCCACTTGCGTCAACAGTTCACAAGCAGGTCAACTTTCCGCATACGGCCTAAATGTGTGTGCTACATGCAGTTGCATAAGTGTCGTTAGTGTTTGAATGAAGAGTACGATGCGGTATGGTGGTGGCGGCGCGGTGGCGTGTTGCGTACGGTACACGTGGGCCGAGAGAGGGCGCGCGGCGCGGGCGGCGCGGGCGCATTCCGGCTGTGACGTCACGCCCACCCAGCGCGCCCGACATTCACCTCGCCCGAACCGTTCCACGGCTCTCGGTGTATCTGCCATTATTGTTGCTACGACTATTTATTTATGCTCAGGAGCTAAACATCACTGTTTCGGCGGCAAACGACCGATGGTTCAGCGAACTTGCTCCTCACAATAATGCGGTTCAGTACACCGATTGAAAATAAACGCCTTTGAATTCGCTCAGGTCGCTAACGATGCTTTAATTGCAGTTTAAGGTTCGCGTCTTGCTTTCGTGCAGCACGAGTAACGCAGTTACCTACTGTGATATTTTATGTCGTGAAGCTCAGTTTAGGACCGTAAGAAGGAAGTCAATAATTAAGTAAACGGTTTCAAAAACTCCAAATAATAGAAGAGACCGCCCATACTCCGCTCGCTCGTGCATCGAGAGAAATGCGACGGATATCAGGTTATCTTGAGGCTGGATCGCGTAATCGTTGCGTTCAACACCAGAGGTCGATTGAGTTATTATTATGCAATTAGTGGGCGCTTGACGAGATTCGAACTCGGAGCGGCTCATCCTGCGTGCTGGCGCCACCGCCCCCGCGCCCGTCTCCGCCGCAGTCATTAATCACAATCAGCTGAGAAATTATTTCGACGTTTCAAAAACTTCGATATTATTATGATCTCCAAAGCGCTCGTTGAAACTGGGGGATCGAGGGTTAAAAGAGCAAAAGGTCCGCGGTGACGCAGCACATTGTGGAATAGCTCCTGGTTGTTTAAACAAAACGACCCCTGCAATTCATGAGAAGGCGAGTTGAGATTACACGTCCGTTCTGAACGGTAGCTGTGGAATTTAGCCTACTGTTTGCTGAGACAAGGCATTAGAAAGTGAAACTGCGTGCAGTGTAACCTTTCATTTACGAAGCATTATTACCAAACCACTTTTTCGTTTTAGTAATATTAAGTTAAGCTGATGATGATGGCTCCCCAATCTCCATAACTGTTATTTTATAAATAAATAAAAAATAAATATCTAAATATGCGCCAGACAACACACCTCTTGTCATGGTCTCGAAGTAGGGATAAATATCCCTGTGTTACGAGGTACCAGACAAGGAATTAAGCCAGGTGCGTCTCCCAGCACACCCAGACCCAGGGTTATTTTGGTTAAACTTTTAATCAATCAATCATAAAGTTTATAAAAAAACCTTTAGAGAAGAATGTATCTTACTTAAGAATCCTCATACTCTACAGTTGATTACAAACTACTAATAACTAGGTACCCGGAAACCCACTTAATTGTTGATTTTAAGCATATCCATATTTTCCATGCGTGATGGGTGATAATAACGTTCCTTAAGCAAAAAAATCATATATTAGGTTCCTTTTGTTTCTTAATTAAACAGCTGTAAATCATTATTTGCGTAATATTATTATTTACTTAGCCGTGCTATCTACCTATACATATAACATAGTATTGAACCATTTAACAGGATCAAAACTTCAAAAAGGTTATTCACATTTATACAAGTTCTTTCTGGTGTATCGTCTATCGGTGTCTTGCTTAAAGGCTTGGCTTCAGAAATACGCGTTTGGGTGTTAGATTAGAATTAAAGTCGTTATTTTTATCTTGTGTTTCTATGATCAAGATTGACAAATTGTTCCGTTTTACTGACGAGGAATTTCTCCGTGCAGGGTAACATCGAGGGAGGGCGGACTTCGCTCTGGATCCGGGCGTGGCTGCAGGAGCAGCTGTTCATCCTCGGCTGCTTCCTGCAAGGGGACGCCGGGAAGGTCCTGTTCGTCGCCGTGCTGGTCCTCTCTACTTTCTGTGTGGGGCTCAAGTCAGCGCAGATCCACTCCAGGGTTGACCAGCTCTGGGTTCAGGGTAAGTTAAAAATATTGCACAACATTTTTTTGAAAAAGAGTAACTACTGTGTTTCTTCCGCCGGGTCTTCTCAGTCAAGAAGCAACACCTTTGCGACCCCGGTGGTAGATTATATTTATGTAATGTATATTCAATATACATATTCAGATTATTATTTATTGTATGTAAATTAATATTCACTAGTTAATTAGATTTGACTATGCGAAAGTGCTCATATTATGTGGTATATTTAAATAAAAACATTTTTGACTTTGACTTTAAAAAATAGACGAAACGATTCTCTTGCAACTGTGAATGATTCTTTAGATAAGTTTGGCCTTCCATCAGTTGTTAATTCAAAAGGTAGATACTCTACTCTAGTCATACAGAGAAGTAGGCACGGTAGCTATGTAGGTACAAGAATTACTAGTCAACGATCTTAACCCAATGAAGTCGATGGTCATTGACTGATCAATGACTCATAATAAACATATTCTCAATATTAGAGAAAGGAAAAGTGTACCTAATCAAACTTAGTAAACGAAGATGCGCGCAGTGACAGTTGTTAAACTTCTGAAGGAATCGAAAGGTGATGGCATTAAATTGCCATAATAAATACATGACAATAAATCAAGCAATCACATAATGCTTCAGAACGAACTTTTTATAACGTAAAAATACTACAAAAGGGAAGTCGAAATCTGATACGAGTACTTCTTACACTTGAGATATAAAAAACATTACAAAGTGCATCAAGACAGCCGTCGTTGCACAATACGCATCCCGTAGAATACCAAAGCAGGCGTGGTCCGCGGACGCAGCGAGACGCTTCCGCGCGACGACGTGCGACGCATCCCGAACGAACAACAAGAGCGCCGCGTGTAGTGCCGCCCTTATAACATAAACCCAATGTTTTTAAAACGAATTTTAATTCAACAATCGAAGATCTTGCTTTACGTCCGGTACGCTACTAGGTTTTAATTTCGTTTAATTGTTTTGAAATCTTTCATTGAGTTGTATGCAAGTGCCCGTTGTTTGAACAGAATATTAAATGAATGCACTTCCTATTAGGAATGATTAATGTTCTCGGCTATTAGTATTGAAAGTGCATAGACGGAAATATTATGACAGTTAAAATACGATTTCGGTATATTTTAAAGAAAGGCTTTTGTTTAGACTTTAAAATTACTTTTATAATTTTTGCATTATTGTAACTGTTTTTTTATACATTTTAGTCAAATAGCCTAAACTATTTTCGGTTCTTTAATTTTTAAGATAAGAGTTTTTTTAATACGAATTCTATTTTCATTGATTGGATCTATTGGTTTTATTAATAGTTATCACTGTTTCGTTTAAAGTGTGTTTTTATAGCTCTACAAGAATGCAATAAAACCCACATAAATGTATTAATTTTATAACGTTTCTTCTGTGTAAAATTTTCACAAACCCACGCAAAAGTTTTAAATGCCATAAAAGCAAAGATGTCTATTCAAATCTTTTAATTAGTTAAATAAATTTTAATAGTATGTTAATCAAATGCAAACTAGTAATTATATATTGGAACCTTAGATTAATTTGATTTAATCTAAGATCGGAACATATAATTTTATTGAATCTCGAATGATTCAGCTGAATTCGAACATATTCTTTTGAAATATATGTGCATGACATGACTCTAGTTGTTTCCCGCGGTTATATCCCACTGGATATTCGATTCAGATCTATGAGATCGGGATGATGAGGCCTAAAAGTATATTTATGCGGTAGCTTTAAAACGATTCAAAAGAATGGTAACTCTATAGTTTATTGAAAAAGGTCTTTGAAAATTTTAAATAATCCACTTTTCATTAAAATCTTACACATTCTTCAGGAAAATACCTCTGTACAATTACATCGCATATAAGTTCTTAATTAAATGCTCCTTATCTACCAAACTTAGTAAAAAACAACTATCAGGGGACCTTTATACAACTGCCTTGCATAAATATTTCATTTTACAACTTGTTTGTCGACTAATTCTTGTTTTACTATCCTCGAGAGCCTTGGCATTGAGCTCGAGGAAATGACCTTAAAGGCCACAACACAAAAGGGTGGAATAAAAGAATCCTCTTTTTGTACGGACCTCCTTCGAAGGTGGGTGGTCTTAGATTAGTTAAAATTATTTGAAATTGGCAGACGAAGGCATTTGCCCGATTTCGGTCGATTTTATATACTAGATATTTTTATCGAGGACTCGTTTGATCATGAGAACGGAAGTTGAACAGTGTAGGGTATTAGGGATATCCGTTGTCTGCTTAGCGACATCCCTCTACTGATTTTGGCGTAAGTTAACAGTTTGTGTTTTTTAACGTGATTTAAAGTCTGTTTAAGGCTGAGAATTGAGGTTTTACAATATTCATTGAATTCCATCCATCCATTCCATCTTAAAATCGTTATTTGTTTGAAATAGTTTGTTTGTTACGTGGTATCTACCACATCCGTAAGGAATAGTTTTGACTTAGTTCAAACATGTCTCGTAGTTACAGGAAAGGTTAAAGTTCCGAAAAGCTCCCACGGGGCTAATGCATGCTCACGCGGTTACTCTATAAGCTCGGCACGATTTTGTGTAAAGCTGGTAATATTTGACTGAAACTTATTACATTAAGTAGTTACTACAGCGGCAGTTGTATTTATAAATTATTTCAAAATTGCATACCTACTTGCCTGTCATATGAACTTGACACCTTACTACAAAAATAATAATACAAGAAAATGTGTAAATAACGTCTTTACCTCGTTTTTTGCGAGCTGTATTCTTCAAGCAATTTAAACTTTGCAAAATCGCATTACTTTTTAAAAAGGAAGTGGGCGATTTTATTGAAGCACCTGTGTCTCGCTCGCGCAGCTTCCACTCGCCGATGAGATTCTCTTAATCGATTGTCTTATCGCAGCCGGCCAACACAAACGCCTATATAATAACATATCAATCGAACCACCAAATCGACTCATCGATTCGTTTTAAACGATTTTATTAAAGTACAATTCAGGCCTCATCGTTTATAAATGAACACATCAGTATAAATTTTTATTAAGTCCTCACTCCTCGGCTACTGTCCAAACAACACAAACATTGGAAGACAACGGCCCTACAAAACCTTATCACGGAACAAAGCCGACTGTTAAACAATGCCGAAGGTCCTGTGGAGTCGCCTAACAACTTAATTAGGTGGCCCGCGGCCGCCCGTAAATATCCCCACGTGAAATTACGACCAATAAAACCAAAAAAATGTATAACATTTCTATTGACTCACAAAAAACTAGGGATCTGATTGTCCGTCCGCTTTTGTAAGGAGACGTCTTGCTGCGCTCCGTTCCGTTCCACTCTGCCTTTTATTATTTGAACTCCGATTCAAAAGATTTTGAACTGCGGTCAACTACAGATCAAACTGGTAGGTTGAAAAATCTAACAACATTCCGTTGTTTTGTGCAATGCAGACAATGGGAATATACAAACAACGTTTTTCATAATAAATCATATATCACACAGTATCGTTTTTGAAGATGTGCCAAACTGGTAAAGAAGTTTCTAAAAATCTTTCCTCATTCATTTCATACTACCGTGTTTCTAAACCAGCTCAAAAACACCCTTTGCAAATAACGTTGAATCTCCAAGTAGGTTTCCCTTTTTACGGTGCGACGATGTCGGTTTTCTTCAACAATTAGGAAAATTCAATTTTAAATTTTTAAAACGGTTTGAATAGAAGTTTTTTGGTGCCTACCACAACAAATAAAATCAAAGAATACTGATGTTTTATTAAAGCTTATTATAAAGGTTAGCCCTCCTAGCCCATTTCCTTCTGGTGATAAATCTAAAAGAGTGAATTAATATTATGTAAAAAGACGTGAGTGTGTCTTTAAGAGCAGTAATAAATGAGGGGGAATTCTAAATTAATGATGTCAATATGTCAATAAGAGACCTCCCAAAGCTAGGTTAATTACGTCAAGTTTCGAGTAATTTGTAATGAAATCGTACCTGCAGATGGTATCGCTCTTGCAGGCGCGCACAGTACCGCACCACGCTAAGCCGGCCTCGGTGCCCGCTTCTTTCTAAATGCGACTAGTTTTTGTGCCCAAAAACCGGTCACCAGAGCAATCGATTTGCTAACCGTGACCCTAATGTTATGAGTTTCTCCATATTCATTTTCCATCCCAGAAACGTTACTTGACTAGGATGAACTTCATGTTTATTTTGCTCAATTCTGTAAGCAAGATTTCGAAGTTTTCTTAAAAATATTGAGTATATAATCCTGGTCGCTCTTCAGAAACATTAATTTCATTAGACTATTGCTACAAAGCACTCCTTTACAGACATCTCACCAGAGGTGAATTTCAAAACCAGAATATAGTAGTTTTTTTCGCATAATGTTTACTCATTACTCGTAGGTACACCATCTTCGTCAACATTAGTGCCTCCTACAGATAATAATCATGTAAAAAATTAAAATAAAATGAATATATGGGACAATTTACACCAAGATCATCTGACCCCTTACTAAAACAGATTTACGAGTAAACTTTGAAATGTACTAGGCAGGTACTTTGTTGATTACCTTATAAGGGTTTAAGATTAATTGCCTCACTAAATAGTGAATGTACAAGAAATCCGTCCGCACTGGCCTCAAAGGACGCGGTTTGTTTATTCCGCCATCCATCTGTTGTCTACGCTGGCTAATATGCATAGAGGGCGCGGGGAAGGGGTGCGGGGGACGCGCGGACCACACGGGCGCGGCGCGGCGCGCGCGGGTGGCCACAACCACATGCGCCCGCGCACGTACTGCCTCGCTCCCCGCACACGTCATTCATTGCGATCGTCCGCCTTGATCGCTCGCTACCACATCGAGTAGAAATGTTGTCATTATCGGCCTGCACGCACCGAGAATGCAATAAAAGGTTAGAGATTCGCATTGACTGGTGCCATTGCCGCTGAATTGACAGATTTAGTTACCATTCAACCGACTATTACGTATTGTGTTGTCACAAGTCACTCTTCTGTGTACGACTGTTAACTTGCGTTTTAATGTTATTAGTTGAAAGAAGCCGCACGTCAGTGACATAAGAGCGATAACCGCGGTGAGCGTGAAAGCTCCTCAGAGTTGCGATAACCTCAACTGACCTTGCAATGTTTCCGCGCTTTCCAGCGTCTCTCGGTGCCCGCTTTTTATGGGCGTATTTCGTAGCGTGCGAGTGCACACATTTGTTTGGCGCGGTGCGTCGTAAACTTAACAGTTTTTAAGTTTTTTCTCCAAACAACTAATCCGTCGAAACGATGCATAGCGTCAACAACCCGATACTTAAATCCATCTTCACGCGATACCAACGAGTGGTGGAGTAACGTCGCTGTCGTAAATCGCGCCCACGGCTCTGGTAGGTGTTAAAATAGAGGCGCCCTGTGCGGCCCACCGACTCCGATTCCATTCCACTTGCTTTATGATAATCCCTAATATCCGGCACGAACCGAGGCCTATGTTTAGATTAAAGACTGATTCACTTTCACTCTGCCTAATCTCTACCAAGAATATTTCAGTTCCGAACTGCGGGGAAATACAGATCTATCATTCATATACCAAAATGAATACAAACACCACGTTCTTATACATTATGAATGAATCATATTTTTAATAATTTGTAATTTATGTTGATAACTTATTTACAAACAAGCTACTCGTGTAAACTTGTGCGACTCAATATGCGAGTGATTCCGCATTTAATAATCGTATATAAAGTTACGAAACTTGTCAAATAAATAATTTTTACAACCAATTTATTTACGTTCAGTACGGTTAATATTTCTTAGGTCAAATATTTTATCGGGTCCAAATCAAACAGCGAGCAAAAAGTCTTGACGAGGCTCTCGTGCTTTTTGTCGGAATCTTTTTCTAATTTTTAACGCTCATTAAGTTCATTTACATACAAAGTGTTCTGCGAAATGGTGACGACATTAGCATTATTACAATATGAGGACAAAAAATTGGTTATGGCCGCTCGGCTGTGGCCGGGCAGGTGCACGCCGAATGAACTGGCCTTATTAGCATACGCGACGAGACAATACAATAAACACTTTAGATACAAATTACCTACACTTATCGTCTGCTTACAATGTGCCATAGCTTTTCGCTTCTTCTTCATTTTGCAGACAAGTCATTTTGTTTGGCATGATATAATGTCACTTCGATTAAGTTTTTTTTCACCATATATATCTCGCTAAAATTCAAACGAAAACCTCGACAGTTAGGTAGTTAGTCTTGTTCTTTGGAACCCTTACTTTAACTATAAAATAGTTGTTGCCATGTCTTATCAGTTAGTTGAATGTTTAACCACATCACCATTTTAACGTTTGGCCAAACATAATTTTGAGTCCCAGCATCATTTCTTAGATAAATTGTGCTTACTTACTTAATGTTATATTGTACCAAGCTTTTTTTAAATTCTACTTTTCTGAAACAGAGAGACAGTTAATTAACCCATTCATTTTCAGTAGCATTCTACAGAAATAATCTTAAACGTGAAGAAAGTTTTGAGCTTTCTGAGAAAAACTAATCTATCTTTCATTTGGAAAAGTTGTTTTGAATTCCAAATCAGTAATAATCAAAATAATGATTTTACATCATGGTTTATTTATTTCGTAGATGTGTGCAAGGTAGATGATGATTTTGTGATTAAAAGTTAAAACTTAGGTATTTAATTTAGTGCAGGCACACGGATTTTTTACAAACACTTCACGGTCCTAATTCAGCGCAAAAAATTCGACAAACAGGCCCAAATAAATTAGCTGGAGGGGTGTTAATTGGAACGAATTCCCGCGACGTGCCCGATAACGAACACGGCTCCTCGACGGAACACAAATGGCAAAAGGGACCTTTTTGGGGTTCCGCAATACCTTCTGTAGCGACGTTGGCCATAATAAATTTTATTCTCCTTAGTTTGATGGCAATGCTATCCGACTTCTTTGTTATATGTACTTATCTAAAAAAAGATTATTCACTTTACTTATTTGGACTTCTCGATATTGACTTGTTTCTATTTGTTCGCTTCATGAATCATGACACTAAATTCATGCGTTTTTAATGGAACTAAACGTGTTTATGTTCACGTATTATTTCTCGTCTCTGGATTTTTAATTAAAACCTCGCACATGGCGCCGCATAGGTCGTTGGGCGTCGGAGGGCGACGGTCTGTCACAACTTCGCGATATATCACTGCCTGGATGTGTTAACTGCCACTCTGTCGCCCTAACTAATGTGTCGACACTCACCAATAAACCATAGGTGCTGATGGGGTGGGATGGGACGGCTAAAATTAAACGCATTTTTTGTACGACCACATTGCTGAAGACAACTCACGAATCGTATTCTTAGATTGAGTCTCATTTATAAAGGATAATGCGTTCACCATACGGATATAAACATTAGGACACGCATCGTTCTTCTTTCCGGAATCTTAGTGGGATAACAATAATCGAATCTATATGAAATAGATTTCTAGGACGAAAGTGCAACTTACTTTTGCCATACATTTTTAAGTTTTTCGAAATGTATCTACATCATTTTCATTTCCTTTTCCTCTGCACAAGTCTAAGCGTTCCCAGAGCATAGTGGACATAAATGTAAAATGACTATGCCAAGATATGTTAATTATGGTTCAGGGTTCAGGCAGAACCCACACGGAGTCGCAGGTGCACTATCAATTCAGTCGAACGTAATGAATGACATGCTCGCATGAGACAGTATTAAAACGTTAAAAGCTTCGGGACATCGATCAATCCAACAACATTAAAAAATCTTGTCCGTTCTTATCTATCGTTTATTACACAATTTCGTATAAGCAAAAATATCAATACAGCGGTACATACCCGCTTTATTGATTTTTCTTGCATCTAGAAGACCTTGAAAAAGCTTGCTGAAATTTTAAAAATGTCTCATACGTATACTAAAAAGTGAGTAAAAGATGAATGTTTCAACAGCTTAATAAGCTTGAAAAAGCTTGCTAAAATTACAGAGGTACATATATATGGTTCTGCACTGCTAAGATACACAAATGTTTTATTTTTCATAAAATAGTCGTTGCATGACCAAGACAGGTTTTTAAAAAATTGTGTCGTGTTAGTAATTAATTTCGATTAACTTTCTCTTGGCGAGGAATGCTCGGAATATTCAAAATACCCAAATCTCAAGCACAACATTAATATTGGGTATTAATTTTCTTTGGCCGTCAAAATTTATTAATGTCAATACAATTAAATGGCGATTATGTTCGAGATTGAGACTGTATTGAAATGCAACCAAGTGACACACCTCATATGAAAAAATCTGAACCGTGTAGGTAGTTAAGTGCATTTTAATTGCACTTTACTTGATTGCAGGCATTTTGTTAATACTTGAATATGTTGTTTACTTTACCTTCTATAATTTTATCCGAGAAAGTTAACAGTAATATACAGGGTTACTTTATACACACCATCCAAAATTTTACCAGACATTATGCATCAATCGAAGACAACTTTTTTTTTTTAAAAAGGGGTAGTAGGTCTTTCTGACTTCTACATTATTATATTTTTTCAAACAGATTATTCGTGCGGTGTGGTTACTTACTTATTCAAAATTAAATTTCAACTTCTGAATAAAGCGCGGGCGGGGAGTTGAACTTGAAGAGGTTGCGAGCCCGCCGCGCCACTCACGTCGCGCAGTATCAACGAAACTAGTGATTTTTTTATACCTTTGAGTAGTTATAATAACATTACTCAACATTTTAAAACTGAAGGTTGTCAAACAGAAAAATACGTATTTTGTATTTATACTATTTTTATTATATTTATTATATTTCAATTTGGATGGTGTTTAAAAAGTAGCCCTGTATGTTGCTTGTATTCTGTTCACTCATACCTAACACTCTAAACCACATCACTCAAAGCTAACAATTGGTTACTATTTTGTTACAGAGGGTGGAAGATTAGAGGCTGAACTGAAGTATACCGCCAAAGCTCTAGGAGAAGCGGATTTCTCAACACATCAGCTCATTATACAAACCGCCAAGGACCCCGACGCTTCATTGTTGCATGCGGGGGCTCTGCTTGACCATTTAAAAGTACGTATTTGTGGTAGGCAAATGAGCTAGTAGTTGACAAAAGACAACGGACAGATTTCCCCAGTTTGATGTCAAATTTTGCAATGTACATTTAAGAACAACTCTGAAAATTCATTGTTCGATCAGCCAGCTCTTTATTCAAATTCATCAGTAAAATGTGGTATTACTTCTTGCAAAATCGGCAACACAATTACTAAATACGATTTCGAAATCGTGATAACTACTTAAATTATCATTCCGTCCTAAGAATCTCGTTCTGTCTGTAAGCAAACTTCTACACATTTGCAATTCAACGTACAATTCGAAACTATCATGCGATTTGACCGCTCAAGCTCTGTATTTACGGTTAGTATTCAAATCTTGTCTGTTGATTACTGCTGCAGAAAATAAATCATTCCCTCAAGCCAAGAATATTTTGGCGCCTTAACCACAGACTAGTTCCAAAGAATTTTAGAGAAATGGTTTTAGAACCCAACGTGGTAGGTGGCGAGCCTTCTGCCGCTATCCGGGTTGATTTGATTTTTTTTAATCGATGTTTTCCATCACCGGAGAGTTAGTCGGAAATTAAACAAAGGGCACAAAGATTTTGGTTGTGGCCAGATTTAAACTCGGGACCACACGATCCGCGATCGGAGTTGCAGAGCTTAACGATGCTCTCAAATATGCAGTTAAATCTGAAAAACATGGAAAACTATTTCAGGCTGCTTGAATTAAAGTGATATTTTAACTTTAGAGTTTAAAGCTACTTTTAAAGTAAGATAATTTCGAGCCTAGAGATTAGCCCTCTCTAGTCAGACAAAGTATGTTAAGGTTTTTCGCCTATTTCCTTTAGATAATGGACGTCCTTGCCCAGCAGTGGGTCAATTTATACTCTAATTACCTTTATTTACCTGAGGTTATGGATATGATGAACAACGTTGTTTGCGCAGGTGGTGCACGCAGCGACCCGGGTGACGGTGCATATGTACGACCTGGAGTGGCGGCTGAAGGACCTCTGCTACAGCCCCAGCATCCCTGACTTCGAAGCCGAGCACATAGAGAACATTTTCGACAACATCGTGCCCTGCGCCATCACCACTCCTCTAGACTGCTTCTGGGAAGGGTCTAAGCTACTTGGACCGGACAATCCTATTTATGTACCGTAAGTGTTATTTGTACCGTATTAGTAGAGTGCTAGTTCATGCTACTGTAAAAACGATATCCGTTCAATAAGCGTGTTCTTTAGTAGAGTCCACGTCCTCCAAAAACGTAGAGCAGGCTGCTGGCAGTCCAGCAGACTTTTGAAGATATTGCATGAATTTGGATTATCAAGAACCTAACTAATGGAATTTCATTAAAATCATACATCTATTTTTTACAGTATTCTAAAAAACAAACTACAATGGACTCAATTAAACCCACAAGACGTGCTGAAAGAAGTAAAATCCTTGAGGCTGTCTTTCCCCTGGCAAACGTTGGAGTCGTACATGAAGAGAGCCGGCATCACATACGCCTACATGAAGAAGCCGTGCCTGGACCCCACCGACCCTCAATGCCCAGACACGGCTCCCAACAAGAAATCAGGCCATGTAAGCATAGTAATGAAATTATGCTCTATTTTCTAGTTCTCGTTTGGATTATATAAGACAGTCTTTTGTTAAATAGCTAGTTCCTAGTTCAAGTAGTTCATCATCGCTTATGATACTCGTACCAAAATTGAGAGCCTAATCGACAACAGTCGTGCATTATAAAAATAAGTCAGCAGCCGGTAATTTTATAAAATATCTCAATTTTAGGCGCAAACTTTTTTTGAGTTTTTAGATCATTAGGGCAACAATGTTCTTTTGTGTGCGAGTGAGAGTGAACACGTATTGAATCATTTGTTACGGTCGCGTGAGACCCACATTAGGGGCCATTACGACAACTCCCGGTCCTTTTATGAAGACTTCAATTTACGACAGTTTTACTGGCACATAAATAAAGCGTGTTGGATCACGACAAATAAAATAACTTTATCGAGGCGAACGCATAAACTTTAAATACTTTCCATAATAATAAAATATTTTTGGAAACGGTAATAAGGCAGGATGAAAGCGGTCGCCGCCGGGCAGATGGCGCGGCTACCTGCGCCCGCGCCGCGCCGGCGGGCCCCACGAGAAAGTTACAAAACTAACTATCCGAGCACACGTGATTACATCGTCAGTTATTCCATTTCGCAAGGAAATATTTACTCATTAGTTCGAAATTCATGTTTCTCGGAATTAGTGCCTGAAACAGAAAGAGCGGTCACGAATTGGTACAGGGAAATAACTGTGTATTTTGTTTTCAAATTATCTTGAACAAAACAGCGCATTGGAAGCGCACTCGGTCGGGGATCGTTTTTGTTAGCACGAGTTGGGTCGGTGCCACCCACGTTCGGCGAAGGGCCGCGCGCAGATCTGGCGCGCATTGTCCCAGCGCCCGCGCAGCCGGACCGCGCCGCATTATACGGGCGCATTGTACACGCTTCAATGGGACTCGTTTGCCGCTGCTATCGCCCTTACAATGACACTATTATATCAATAATGCTCACTACTCGTTACAAGAAAAGTTTCGAGGAAACATCGTACATTTTGTGTTTGGACCCGCTTTGTCCCGTAGTCAGGCAGGTGATGTAATGTCAGGCAAAGTGATTCTCGGAATCTGCTGGTTACACTTGGTGACATGCACCTGATTCTTAGGTTTGCTGTGGAATTTTAAGTCAAAATGTATAGGTGGAGCAATAGAAATCTTAATCTGAAAATGGTTATAGCTTATTTACGTGCCAATAACATATATTAGAGAGATATAAGGAAATTCATGATGGGTCACACCAAATATCCTTTTTGATTTGCATTTGGTTTAAATTGAAGAATCTTACTCAATCACTGTATTTCCCATAGGTACCAGACGTAGCAGGCGAGCTGTCCCACGGCTGCTACGGTTTCGCAGCCGCCTACATGCACTGGCCAGAACAGTTGATAGTAGGAGGCGCCACCCGGAACTCTACATCAGCTCTACGAAGTGCCAAGGCTCTGCAGACAGTGGTGCAGCTGATGGGCGAGAGAGAGATGTACGAGTACTGGTCCGACCACTATAAGGTGCACCATGTCGGGTGGAACCAGGAGAAGGCAGCAGCTGTGCTGGATGCATGGCAGAGGAAGTTTGCGACTGTGAGTATCTTGTTCTTCCCAATTGTGCGTTTTGAGAATAGGCAAACTCCAAGTCCAAAATATCATGCGCTGAAGTTCGCAGTAATTTGTAACTGTTGAGTCCATTAGGTATTAGCTAATCTCTCTGTAAATACATCTTGAAAATGATGAATTATTGCGTCAGAACCAATTCAGTGCAATTCATGAAATAATTGTATTTTGTTTACAGGAGGTCCGTAAAATGACAACATCAGAAGCGGTTTCACCATCTTATAGTTTCTATCCTTTTTCCACTTCGACTCTCAACGACATCCTTGGCAAATTCTCAGAACTGTCCTTAAAAAATATTATCCTAGGCTACATGTTTATGGTGAGCATCACACTTTTGATCTTTTCATTTGATTGTTTTTTCTGTGCTCTTTGATTCATACTACTTTATTTTATTTGTTTTTCATTTGTGTTATTGTTTTGTTATTATTCTTATTTCTAGCTAATTTACGTTGCCGTAACTCTGATGCAATGGAAGGACCCAGTTCGCTCCCAGACGGGAGTCGGTATTGCCGGTGTAATGCTACTTTCCATCACTGTGGCCGCTGGTCTAGGCTTTTGTGCTTTGTTAGGTGATTATTTATTTTATTTCGTTTTTTTTTATAAGTTTTATACATTATTTCAACATTATTATGACTCAACAATATTTCCATTTTTAATTTTATTTTAATTGGTTAAAATATAAGTAAAATATTCTTATTTCAGGCATTCCATTCAACGCGTCAAGCACCCAAATCGTGCCATTCCTAGCGCTCGGCCTTGGCGTCCAAGACATGTTCTTGCTAACTCACACCTACGTGGAGCAGTCTGGAGACGTCCCCCGAGAAGAAAGAACTGGGCTTGTGCTCAAGAAGAGTGGACTGAGCGTGTTGCTGGCGGCGCTGTGCAACGTCATGGTCTTCTTGGCCGCTGCGCTTATGCCCATCCCGGCTTTAAGGGTGTTCTGTCTTCAGGTTGGTACTCTATTTCCTCTTCAGGCATCGATCTCTTTTATATACCCAATCTTCTGGCTCACACTCATTCCAAAAAGGGTAGAAGCTTTTAACTTCTCAATCTTGAATCCTTTACAATTTAAAAAATCACAAGCTATCTTTGCCGTCATGATAATAATCCATTTATTTATTTATTACAGGCTGCGATACTGCTTCTCTTCAACTTGGGTTCCATGCTTCTGGTCTTTCCTGCCATTATTTCACTGGATCTCCGACGAAGATCTGCTGCAAGGGCTGATCTGCTCTGCTGTCTATTACCTGAGAGTCCTCTGCCGGTTAAAACTAAGAACACTAGTGATCGATCGAGGTCTCGGTCTGATAAACACAAGGTATGACTTTCAGTCATCTTACATCATTCAAATTCTTGCTACTGAAAAGAGTATCCATGCTGAGAATTTTCCATTCAAGATTTCGGAATATGCTTTAAGTTATTAGCTGCTCATAATATCATTATATTTGCAGTCAAACTGGAAAGACACGACGAGGCAACCCCTAGATCCGGAAGAAAGTGGAAATGTTGAAAAATCTTGCTGTCTTAGCCTCTCACTCACAAAGTGGGCGAAAAACCATTATTCACCGTTCATCATGCGTCCGGCTGTGAAGGTATGATTCAATGTTTTAATTTAATAAATCTTTTCATCAGCTAAAGTTGTATTTAACTGAGATAATTGTCTCACGAAAGCACCCAACACCCAAATAAATAATAATTCTCTTTTATTCTAGTTTACTTCAATGATGGCGTTGATCGCACTGATTGTAGCGAGTGTATATGGAGCAACAAAAGTAAGAGATGGCCTGGATCTAACAGACATTGTTCCAGAAAACACGGATGAGCACGAATTCCTCTCGAGACAAGAAAAATATTTTGGTTTCTACAGCATGCACGCGGTAACGCAAGGAGATTTCGAATATCCAACAAATCAGAAGCTGCTTTACGAATATCACGACCAGTTCGTGAGGATACCAAACATCATAAAGAACGATAACGGTGGATTAACGAAATTTTGGCTAAGTCTTTTCCGAGACTGGCTGTTAGATTTGCAAGCGGCTTACGACAAAGAAGTAGAAAGCGGCTGCATTACTAAAGAGTATTGGTGCAAGAATGCAAGTGACGAGGGCATATTAGGCTACAAACTCATGGTTCAGACTGGACACGTGGACAATCCTATCGACAAGACACTAGTAACCGCCGACACCAAGAACGGTCATAGACTAGTCGACAAAGATGGTATTATAAACCCAAAGGCGTTTTACAATTACTTGTCAGCGTGGGCTAGCAATGACGCCTTGGCGTACGGAGCTTCACAAGGGAACTTGAAACCTCAGCCTAAGACTTGGATACATTCGCCATCTGACACAGATTTGAAGATCCCGAAGTCTTCGCCTTTGATATACGCACAGCTACCATTCTACTTGTCTGGTCTTAGTGATACAGAGAGCATAAAGCAATTGATAATGTCAGTGCGAGAGCTGTGTTTGAAGTTTGAAGCGAAAGGATTGTCTAATTTCCCATCTGGTATTCCTTTCCTCTTTTGGGAGCAGTATTTGTATTTGAGAACCTCGCTGCTCATGGCCCTCGCTTGCGCTTTGACTGCTGTTTTCGTGGTAAGTTATATTCAAATCAACATTACCTTAATTATTTTTCATGATGATTTCTTGTTATTTACACCGACTTTGTCCTGGTTACAGGCTGTAATGATATTGCTTCTGAACGCGTGGGCAGCTCTGCTAGTGACGTTGGCGCTAGCAACGCTAGTGCTGCAACTGCTGGGGACCATGGCTCTGCTGGATGTGAAACTGTCTGCTGTACCAGCTGTACTCCTCGTGCTGGCTATCGGTCGAGGAGTGCACTTCACTGTACATTTGTGCTTGGTACGTATTCTTTATTTACTCAAATTAATAGCGTTCTCAAACGTTTAACAATGCATTATTTTCTACACCAAAATGGAAACTAAAAAAAATCGGCCTGATCCTAGGGACTCAGTTGGAAGAGCGGCCACCCGGATTGTGGAAGGTCGCGGATACTTGTTATAAATGAAATAATCTTCTCTTCAGCCTTGGGCTACTTGAACTCTGCTGGATCTTGCATAAACTCCTATGTTTTCCTATGCCAAACTGTTTGGTAAAGTGAAGTACCCTGAAGCATTGAAAAAAATGTTTTTCTTTTTCTCTCTTTGTGGTAATAGACGTAGTTCCTATTAGAGGTTTGATATGTGCTGGGAGACGTCCCTGGCTCAAATCCACGTTCGGTACCACGTAACATAAGGGTATATATCCTTATTTCGAGATCATGACAAATTGGTGTGTTGTCTGGCTCATATTTATTTATATTCATATGGGATCTAACAAGAACATTCCCTCCAGGCCTTCATCACCTCAATCGGCTGTAGAAGGCGGCGGGTCTGCCTGGCGCTGGAGGCGGTGTTCGCGCCGGTGCTGCACGGCGCGCTGGCCGCGGCGCTGGCGGCGTCCATGCTGGCCACCAGCGAGTTCGGCTTCGTCGCCAGGCTGTTCCTGCGGCTGCTGCTGGCGCTGGTGCTGCTGGGGCTCGTCGATGGGTTGCTGTTCTTCCCCATCGTGTTAGCGCTGTTGGGACCTGCTGCTGAGGTTCGTGTTTAGTTCTTACTAGCTGTCCGACCCACTTCGCCCGCGTAGACTGTCTTTCCCGCCAAAGTATAGCCTGAATTAAAAAAAACATAGCCTATGTCACTCTCTGATAATGTAGCTCTATATTGGTCAAAGAATTTTTAAAGTCGGTCCAGTAGTTTCAGTGCCTATTCAATACGAACAAAAAAAAACCAAAAAAACCAACTGATTATCTTTTATTACCTATTGCTTCTTATGACCATCTCGAACTATAATACGCAAGCAAAGGTAAAGCAAACGTTAAACACTCGTATATGATTAAAGCTAACGTGATCTTCAACATAACCATAGAAATTGAAGATTTATTAATACATAGTTCTATCCTTGAACTAGACAAAAAGTAACTGATAAACACAAGTGTCATTTAGTTAACAAATTGTATTGTATAGGTGCGACCACTAGAACACCCCGAGCGACTATCTACTCCCTCACCGAAGTGCTCTCCGGTACATCCCCGCAAGTCGAGCAACACGAGCGGCGGCGACAAGTCGAGCCGAGCCAAGTCCGCGCCGCGCCCGAGCGCGCCCTCGCTCACAACCATCACCGAGGAACCGCCCAGCTGGCACAGCTCGGCTTCTTCAGTACAGTCGTCCATGCAGTCTATCATGGTGCAGCCCGAAGTGGTGGTGGAAACGACCACGTATAACGGAAGCGATTCTGACGGACGATCCACGCCGACTTCAAAACAGCATTCTGGTGCTATCACTACGAAGGTAATTTTTCCCATTCCTGCTATAAAATTGTCTAAATTAATCTGGTGATTAATTCTAAACTTGATGCTTCTATCTTGCTACTGCGTTCCGATTTAAACATGCTATGCTCGAAAAAAAGTAATGCACATGCCCATGCACATTGCTGGTGAAGACCAGCCCTGGTAGTTTGACCAAGAATGATACGAGCTACCTAAATGATTACCAGCACACTCTTTTAGGGTTTTAATATACAAGTCGAAATGAAAATATTGTCACGAAATCTCATGGACCTCGTGGGCCAAATTTCTAAAAAAGGTAGTTTTACAATTTCTTGTCATCTTTACAGGTAACTGCTACAGCAAACATCAAAGTGGAGGTGGTGACCCCTGGCGACAGAAAGTCGCGGCGATCGTATCACTACTACGACCGCCGGCGAGACCGCGACGACGACCGTGACCGAGACCGGGACCGCGACAGGGACCGCGAACGAGACCGCGACCGGGATCGTGACCGCGACCGGGATCGAGGAGACCGTGAACGATCCCGCGACCGCAGGGACCGCTACAGAGATGAACGAGATCACCGGGCCTCCCCAAGGGAGAACGGAAGGGACTCCGGCCACGAAAGTGACTCCTCGAGACATTGAGAGACCCATAGTTCAGTGCCACGGACACTCGCGTCGTGTTAACACGTTAAATGTGTAGATATTAGAGTTCACATATGATATGCTCGATAAATGACATCTTTACCTAAAGTTATAGTGTCATAAGGAGCGTAAGATGTTTTAGGGTCGCGATGCATATATTAAACGCCTTAAGACAGTATTACGAGTGTAATTTTTAGTTAGGTTTTCATAAAACAATGATATAGTGGAGGCTACAATTATTCGGTGCGAAGTGCTAGTATCCGATTCACATGTGCTTTTGTATACAGAGTAGTACTGAAATCATTCCAATGCTAGTACTTCTAAAGGATCGTTTCAAATTAGTGGAAGATTTCTATAATAATTTTTGCGTGGTTTTTTTTATGCCCTGAGTTCTTTTCTGAAAGTTTAGGTCGTAGCTTCATGCATCTCTTCCAAATCACCTACTATAAAAGACTTTAAAATTTCGAAAAGTTTGACAGAAAACTCCTCCCTAAATTGAAACAATCCCTCGTAATTCACAGACGTGAAAAGAATGGAAAATGTTGTGCATTCTAATTGTAAAGACCAAATTTCATTATAAGAATATCATTATAATTAGGTCACTTAGGTTTGTCTGTGCTCGCTCGTTCCTAATCAGAAACATTTCCATTCTCCTCACGTGCTGCTCTTCGTTACAATTAACTTCTTCAAAGACTGTGGTCAAATATTTTTATTAATTTATCATATTATTTATTTATATTATCTATAATTTTATTGTTCTGTCACCAGAGAGATCTGTAGAAAATCTCAGATTTATTGTACAAATTAATTAGTTAGCTCTATTAATAGTGTAGGTACCTATTTATGAGATTATTTAGTGTTCTAAATATACCCTAACTGTATTTTTGTGATCTTTAAGTAAACATTTAAGACTGCATTTAACGATCAAACACAGTATTCTGTGAGGTATCATTGAAGCAATGCGGAGATCATTATGATAGGTACTGACAGACATACTGACCTCAGTAGAAAAACAAATGAATAATAGAGTTGTGACGTTTTGTGCAAAGTACTTATTAGATTGTATTAATTTATACGTACCTATTTAAGTTAACGATATTCTGTAAATATAGAATTAATTCTATCTGTAACATTATTCTATGCGTTGCGTCCGCGCCGGAGCGGCGCGGGAGTGGAATACTTTTGTATCGTTTATTTTTATACAATTTTAACTGACATATTGTCGAAAAACTGTAGGTTGTAAACACAAACGAACTGTTTTATTAGCTTTTATACCAATTTCAAATTTTAGCAACGATTGAACTGACAATATTGTTCGTTTTAACCTTATAAACGATTTATTTATTGATTTATTAAAATTTTGATAATTTTTTGCTCAAAACACTTGAAGCTCAAAGTTATAAATTTTTTTCTTAAAAAAGTCTCATATTTTACCGTTTCCATTTCATAGTTGATGTTTTGTTTTTACTGCCAAATCGTGTGACTTCCAAAAAAATATTGTTTTCTTGTATGTTTATTGTTATTTGTGAAACGTCATAATGTATTGTGTCAAGAGATTTGTGTCGTAAACCATTTCTCTGAACATTAAGACAACGATGTGTACAATAAATAATTGTCAGTTGAGAAAATAAAACACTATGTACCATAGTTTTAGTTTTTTTTCGTATGATTTGTTAGTACCCTGTAGAATTGGTTACTTCTTATCCCCGAGCTAATCTGCGGCGGTCATGAACTTTCGTGCGAGAAATTTATGAGTTAGTGTTCACTGTTAAAATCGCAGCCAAAACATCCAAAACAATAAACTTAAGGGCCGGTGAAGTTTCAGCCCGCAGGAAATAAACATCTATATTGAAATAAAATGTCAAACAAAATAAAAGAGGACATATAGTACATAAGTACACACAAAACAAGTGCGCTCGGAACACCGGATAAGAGATGAAATGTAAAGCTATAGTTACACATGCTCTAAAATAGTATGCTAATTAGCATGCTTTAAATATGCATGCTCACTTTTCACTAAAATGAGCATGCATGAACCATCAAGACTTGGAACGCTATCCATGTTTCCTACCTCTTATAGTCCCGGGGTCTTCAGGGGGGCGTGAAAGGCATTTTTGCAGGCCTTCAAGATGATATGGCCAGCTCAGTGATCGCTTTGCATTACTGTGCTTGTCAGCCTCATATCTGGACCTCACGACCGCTTGCCGACCGCTTGGTGGAGTGAGGGCATCTTGACGGGCACCATATAAAATTGCTCATTATTAAAAATGCTTCGACACACATGCTACTGAGTAGCAATTTCTCAATAGTAGCATGCTTTCGTGCTAGTAATGAGCTTAAGTAACTGTAGCTTAATTCATTGAGATGTCACTGGTTTGACGGTCAGCAATTGTCATATGGTGACAAAACCCTAAGATAATGTCTACCTTATCTGCTAAATAGTTTGCCTGAGGACATCCGCCTTGAACCGAATAAAAACAAATTCAAGAAAATTAAAAAAAAGTTTTTCTTGGATTCACTTGATGTGTGATAGTAACATAACTAAGACGTATATATTAAGTTGATATAGTGTTAAATACCTACCTGTATTATTTAAGACCCCCCCCTGCAGTAAAACTGTTAGTTTTCAGGGCATTGTTAACTGTATGTTCATTCTTCTGTTTGATAAATAAAAATAAATAAATAAAAATATTTGTTCATAGGAATAAACAAATATTTTTATTTATTTATTTTTAACTTTCTTTTTTTTAACTACGATAGTAACTACGGCAAATTGTATGCCATTTTAAGTTCCATTTTTATTGACTGGAGGCGCTGTACTGAAATCCCCTTCACTAGCAACGCTAGCGACTGTCGTCGGCGTAATTTCGTGACAGGGGTACACAGGTAGCCTACACTTTATAATATACTAGCTTTCCGCCCGCGGCTTCGCCCGCGTTATCGTGATATATTTTGGCCAAATTACATAAAATCTTGATCAATTGTACTCTATGTGTTTTTCTGACGTGTCTGTTAAGTTTTATCTAAATCCGTTCAGTAGTTTCTGCGTAAAAGAGTAACAAACATACACACAATACATCCTCACAAACTTTGGCATTTATAATATTAAAATTAATAACTAAATATAAATAAATAAATACTATTTAAAAAAAAACATTAATTAATAGTAAGATTCTGAGTGATTATCTTGTCTCACTTGCGCATGATTCGGTCTTTTATCTATGTAATCTGTATCTAAACGTCACTGACCAAATTAACTTTACAAGTCGTCTGCTTACTGCGAAAACCGAATAAATGCACTTTTTTGCAAAATCAAGTTCACAGTTAAATGTAATTTTTAATGCACTTTTCATTAGTAAAATCGAATAGATGTTAAGTGTAACCGTTGCAGAGTTAGCCAGAATGTATATTAAATACATCTGTATTTAAAGGATATCTATTTCGACTGACATACAAGTATTAACGTTAAACGCTATCATAACCAATAATTAAGCTCTCGACTTTTAAATTTACACAGAAAGCTTATTTACCTAGTGAATAAGGCATTATTGGAAGCAATCCGACCGAGCACGGTGATCCGCTTAGTCTAAATTATAAAGCGACGAACGGAATTTTGGCGGTAGTAACGCCTGTGACATTCCTTAGAAAGCGGGAGCGCGGGAATCAATAAAGGATTTCCTGGCGGCGTGCCCACGCATGTGCGTGGCGGGCGGACCACGCTACACACGACCACGACCATGGCCGTGACCACGCTGATGCACGATGCACGACCACCACCGGTCTAAGGTTCCCTTAACCGGTTTGTCACTCAGCAAAGCAAATACTATACCTAACTTAGGCGTTTGATTCCGCAGATTCCGCTGGACTCACCGGTCAGTGACCATCATGACTATGACCCTCACGAGCGAATAAATCTCGGTAATAAGTAGTAGGCCGCTGCGTTATTGGGCGTATGATTCGCGCGCAGCGTCAGTGCGGGCGCGGCGCGGCGTGGCGGGCGGCGGCGCGGGGCGGGCGGCGCTCGGCGCGGATACGTGCCATCCTCGCCCTGCGGTCCGCTCGCGCCGACAGTGCCGAGTTGCCTACCGACACCGTGCACCGGCCGAGCCCGAGCTGACACGGCACGATACAGATGCGTCGGGAAGCGTACGCCCTTTGGTGACATTGTCGTGTGTGCGAACGGTGGTGAACCTCGATGTAGAGAAGTGGTGTGTTGACGTGCGCGTGTCATGTGGGGAGTGCGATGACTCTAATAAGGATGTCGCCGAGGAGCCCGCTGGGGCTGCTGGTGGCCCTGCTAGCCGCAGCACTCGCCAATCAGCTCGAGGATATACCTCACAATGAGTAAGAATCGCTGTTGTTGTGCAACTTTTAATTTTTAGTCATAAAAGTCAAGCCAAACAGCTTCACGTATGGCCCGTAACCTTCGATAAATCTTGATTCCTCTGTTATTTTTTTCCGCTTATACCGGGGCTTAGGTCCACAAACAAGTAAACGGTGGAAGAAAACACCTAAACGAAAACTAGAGCTATTGAAGCGAACTTAAACCGCGATATAATGACATATTGACGGTTTATGGCTTGCATGCACTTCAGTAATAATACTAATTTCAGGACTGAAAGCTTGCAGTGATAAGATAAGCAGCGTATGGCATTCTGCTCCTAATTCGTGTCGAATCTACTCCTACTACGACTCCTGTAACATCTTTATAAATTCTATAACGTAATACCTATCTACTATGAGTAGTAACCTTGTAACGATAAAACGGGATACTGACTTGGTAGTAGGGAGGAATCTGCATCTTCAGTGCATTTCGTTATAGTGTAAGTAAACTTATTTCTAGCTAATGCCTCCATTTGTTTTTGTAATCTAGTTAGTTAGTCTGGTTATCGATGTATGCTATCGATTGAATTACAATTAGGTATTTACACGAGGGCAGTGACAACGATCTACACAGACCTCTTGAGACATTACAATATGAATCTTTCTTAAAACTCCCAAGTCCATTTTAATCTCTAGACTTGGGCTCATTTTCCCTAGCTCATCAATCTGCTGTCTGTCCGTCTAATAACTGTATTAGCCTTACTAGTCCACTACTTTACGTAAGCTTGGTCCCCGTTGCATCAAGCTGCCAGTGCCATGTTACCATAAACCGTCAGTTTAGGAACTGCTTAAGATCAGTGTAAATTGGAAAGAGAATAATTGGATTGTAATTATGTTAGCAAAAAAGTAGATCCGAATGTTATAGCTACTTTGTAAAGTGGTTATCAAGCGAATGTACGTGCACAGTATTTTGTAAAAATATACGTCTGGATAAACAGAATCCTCGCAGTAATTTATTTTATAGCTGCTATAGGTATGCAGTGAGCATAGCCACGGTAATATTATGTATTATTACCGTGGCATAGCCAAGGATTCAAATGCCTGCGAAGCTTAAGGTATGGGATTGTGTATGCAGTGTTTTAAAAGCTTAGCTTAGCCTAAACTTTTAGGATGTTTTTAAAATGTACCTTGACAGAAGGTGCTGATTAAACTGCTCAAGAAAAATTAAAAAGCCAAACATATGTTACTTTTGTAGCCATGCGTAGGTACATACGTTTTCACGTCAAGCATTAAATAGAGGCACTTTCTGCTGCTGACATGAAGCCCATTTTGCAATGCTTTTGTAAAAGCTGACGTGAACGCGTCTGTACATCGACTGGATTGCTCATTACGCTATAATGCCACCGCTAAATGAATATCATTGAACATGTTAAAACTCACTGAAGAGGAAATAAGGAACCACATTGCTACCAAATCGCTTTTTATCTGTAAATGATAATAGAAAATCAATTTTAAATAATTCCTAATATAAACGCCTGTTGAACACATGAATTATTTAAATGCAGCAATATAAATACCTGACAAAATTTGTAGTAGATATACATACCTTAAGGCGAAAATTCGCTAGTAATGTAACATTTCTGATTTGTGGTTTACATAAGTGAGTGAGGAGAACCGAGCATTATATAGTGCGTAAATCTGTCGGACCGGACCACCTCACTGGACTATACGGCGTCTCGGACACCTTGCATCAATCTAGCATGTAACCACCAGTTGTTTTTGTTTGTTCCAGATATTTTTTTATTTATTTATATTTCCTCGCAATAAGACCGAAAAAATTCAAAACTCTTTTAAGGCAAGTAGTAGAAATTCTGGTTTTAATTTTTTTTTATTTATGAAGAACAGTTACGTTTAACAAAATTAGATAACTTGTGAATTATTGGAATAGTAATAATAAATGGATTTTTTCGTTTGAGTTAATTGATCACAGCTTGTCAGGCTCTCGCACATTATGTTTTCTACAGCCTATTGCGATAACGGGGCGTCAGCGCAGACATGGCGTCGATGCGGTCGCGAATCGCTAAGCGAGAAACTTCGCTGACAGCCCGCGAGATGGATCAATCCATGATAAATGACTGTTCGATTCAGTCAGCCAACTTTGCGCGACACTGGGTTTCGCAAAAAGTTGTAACTGACAATTTCTTAGAGTCTAATAGTCGACACAAACTCGTTACATTAATCGCTCACTCCACCAGCAGTGTCGCTTCAATAACCTAGGGCAGAAAAAATAAATAAAGTGAATGTAGTTTTCAAATGAACTAGACGTATAGTTCTAAAAGAGTTCTTTTCATCAATAAACTAGCTAGTTTATTCACGGACGAAGTCGCGGGCAGAAGCTTCTGCCCGCGACTTCGTCCGTGTGGAATAGTTCCTTTGGGCTAACGCGATGATATATAGCCTATTGCCTTCCTCGATAAATGGGCTATCTAACACTGAAATAATTTTTTAAATCGGACCAGTAGTTAGAGATTAGCGCGTTCAAGCACACACAAACTCATCAGCTTTATTTTATTAGAATAGATTAAAATATTTAAACTACTTCATGAATTCATTCTCTCATTCTTATTCTTTAACTACTTAATTTGTCACCAAGGTTACATCACAAAATTCATTAATTTTCCATCGTAAATCAGTACTCGGCTACGTACTTAACCAATAAGTACTCTATTGAAGTCTATTTTGAATTTCGAATCAATCCGTTTTGAATTGACGTGAGTAGCTCAGGCAATACATTTTTCGTAATAGACGACTATGGACTTTATATTGACTCACTTTGCTTGTGACATTGAAAAGCAATTAAGAAAAAACGATTTTACCAGTACAAAACATTTCTATAACGTTTTAAGATACAGCAACGAACCAATCCATTATAACGATAGGATTTCGAAAATCAATTCGTTGGTAAAAAACATTAATGGATCCTGTATCCACGTCAAACCAAAAGCTCTACAGACGATTAAAGTGGATTTAATAAATTTCAATTAACACAGGATTTAAGATAGAGTTAGACTGAAGCTAATTAACAGCTCTAATTAAGTATCTGAATAACTAAATTGCATACAGTTACTGTTATTGTTATTGAAATCAAAACCACATATCAACAGATCAATATTTTTAAAATTGGATAATGTTCCTAGCTGAAGTTTCGACTAAAAAGAGCCTACTGGCCAACGAAATCTCCGTAGCTTCGGTCAAACTAAAACCTAGAAAAATATGAAATTCTTGAATATTTATTTGTGTATGGTGAATATCATAATAAAGAGTACAAAAATTCATGACTGTTGTTGAAATTATCTTTGTTTTCATACTCATTAAGACCATGCTAGTTTCCCCGAAACTACAGACATTGTGTTCGCAAGTAGGGCCCCTGAAACCGTGAAGAATAAATGCCATTTTTAGAAAAAAATTTTTATTAAAAATGCAAAAGTGTTCGCAGACACACGCGTTTTACTAAGACCCTTTTTCAATATTATTTTATGTATAGAAATTTTTATACTACTATTATTTATTTCGAAAGTAGAGATCGAAAAAAATATGTCGAATTTTATTATATATTTTTTCCAGATTTTTTGATGACGGAAATTATGGTTCTGTCGTGAGTTCGCGCCTTAACATATTTCTTATAGTTTTATTATATTTCCTTTTCCATAACATCAAATGTTGTACTCATGATTAGCGAACAATTAACTTGACGACTTTGAGGTTGACCGGCACTCTTGTAACAACTGACAACACAAGGGCCCTATCAAAATAATGGTTAAACCAAAGTAACCAAACACAACATATCCCTAGCTCGGTATATGTTTTTAACTTTACTTTGCTTGCTTATTCACGAAGACCTTATCGTTATTAAAATGCAACAAGGCGTTGGCTCCGACAAATAAACGGAGAACTGAATTAAATTCCTGCAAAGGAAAGATGCAAAAACAGATACAATTTGCGGTGCCTCTTGCTCTTAGTATTTGCAACGCAAATATTTACAGTCTATTATATAGCTAGGAGTTTTGCGGTTCGCTGCAGTCGTGGAAGTGGCTCTTACCAACTATTAACAAAGCTTAATGGGTAAAACTTCAAAACAGATCGTCAGTCCAAATCGATAACTTGGCATAAATTAACTTTGATACAGGTGTAAAACTAAGAAGAGATGTTAAAATGTAGCACTAAATAGGTATATTTGAGAGCCTTTTTACTAGTTATTTTAGCTTTAACATCATCAGTCATCAGTGATTGGAGAAGTCGATGATAGTAAAGTTGAAGACAGAGTCTTTAAGTAATCTTTCTACTAACATACATAAGTAATCTTTCTACTAACTACATTCGAGACGAGTCTGTTTTAGACAGACTCGTCTCGAATGGGTATAATCTAGTAGTGCGCTTAAAAAAAATACCTACTATACCTAAGTAAAACTTAAAAAATTTAACAAAAAAATCTGCTGCTAAAAAATATCGTCACCAACGCGAAGCTTTCAACTTTCCGTGCTTACACCATAAAATAATAAACTAGGGAAAGGAAACCCAAAACATTTCAAACCTTTTTGTCATATAGGAAATAGGCCTCAGAGGATAGCTACCGCTAAATAATTTTGGTTGTTTTTCAAACAACAATGTGAATTATTATTATTAACTTTACTTACTAATTAAATTATTTTTATAGTATGAGTTCTCAGACCTCAGACTTCTCAGACCTCAGAAAAAAATGTATTGGGATTTGACATGGTTTTTGCGGACCCCGACGTGAAATCACGTCGGGGTCCACCACTGTTGCAGTGCTGTCGAGGAGACGCAATAAGACACAGTTGGACCTTAAGAATTACTATATAACCACAGACGAAATGGCAGTGAAATGAGACAACAGTTGGCTATAGTCTGGTTTATTATAATTCTACTAAAGCTTATATACGAACTCATACACGTACACTGTGTGTGCCTAATCTTACTACGTGACCATCCGGCGCAATGGTCATCAAATCCCAAAACATTTCTTTTACGCGAACGATAACGTAAATTTAAAGTGGCAACTCGTGGTAGACGTACTGGTTGAATCCCTTTTTCACACTTCGGAGACATTTGTTCCGGTATCGTGGAAATACCTCATACCACCTTTTCGGTCGGTAACAATGAGGGGTTACATTAACCAAGATATTCGCTCCGGCATCGATTTAAAAACCTCAACCTCGACCTTCTCGGTCGGTAACAGTGAGGGGTTACATTACCTAGGATATTTGCTCCTGCATCGATTAAAAAAAACTCAACCTCGACCTTTTCGGTCGCTAAAAAGGGTTGCTTTGCAATCAATCAATTGCATGGTTCCTCACATCTGTGAGCGTATTTTCCATATTTAGGTACGATGATAATGACAAATTGTTGCTTCTTTGTTACGCGATCTTGAACTTGACTTCGGCGCGTAATACATACTTGCGATAATTGCTGCGTCGGCTATTCTTGCGTTTCGTATCGTTTTTGCACACATTTCCGTTTGTGCTTGTTTTAGCTGCGTCAGCACACCTTCTAACATTTGATAATGACCTTCGCTTGCGCTGTCGTATAAACAGGGTGTCCTTTATCTAGATCCGAAGATTCTGTGACGGCTTGCTTTTGTAGTGCGATGACTGCTTCAAACTGGGCAAACCAAAGACGGGCTGATCCTTCCAGAATTCCGGAATATGGAATACGACGGCGGTGCGGACTATCAAGTGACTTCTTGCGACGCACTGATACACGATTTGCGCGGAAATACCATTTTGTGGTTTCAGGGTCGCGTATTTGTTCCGACGCGGGGTCACCACTGTTGCAGTGCTGTCGAGGAGACGCAATAAGACACAGTTGGACCTTAAAAATTACTATTTAACCACAGACGGAATGGCAGTGAAATGAGACAACAGTTGGTAATAGTCTGGTTTATTATAATTCTACTAAAGCTTATATACGAACTCATACACGTACACTGTGTGTGCCTAATCTTACTACGTGACCATCCGGCGCAATGGTCATCAAATCCCAAAACATTTCTTTTACGCGAACGATAACGTAAATTTAAAGTGGCAACTCGTGGTAGACGTACTGGTTGAATCCCTTTTTCAAGGTAACTGCTCTCGCAAACAACGCTTAGAATGGAAGTTCCCCACAAATACTGAAGTGGGCGTCTGACATGACCTTTGTCTGGTTCATGTTCATTTTAGGGCCCACGTGTTGACTCTGAATTATCGGATGCCTGTTAAATTCGATTAAATAAATTAATCACTGTATGTAGGCGTTATCTGTTTGCGTGGTGAGTAAACAATCGCAAGCCGCTTAGCGTAGGCGACTATTGCTATTGAATCCTCCCACGGGAAATGTACTAACTTTTTTGCAAACATTCGATTGATCAGTATGTCGTAGACGGTCCTGGCGTAGCTGCGTAGGCAGTGTAAACAGACACGGGTCAATGACTAAACGCGACGTGGGTGACTCCAGGGAAAACCACTCCGTACTACGGTGCGTTAAATACATCAACCACCTGCCGATATTCATATCAACCTCGTGTGGTTGTCCAAATTATCATGAAATTGGATAACGTTCACAACATCGAGTGAAGAAAATGTGAATTAATAACATTTAGTAATTTAATTTAGAAAAGATTTTATTCAAATGTTTGTAATATCTGATACTAACTAAATACACTTTGGTGTAAGCCCCGTTTAAATAATTATAAAACTATATAGGGTATCGCAAGGGTCTGAGGGTACAAAGAAAGAGGTACCACTAAGTGTTAAAAATTGTATCCCATGGAGACTTCACTTTAGTTGGAAAGTTAATATTAAAAATATGTTTTTATAGAGTTGTATGTACTAACGGCATTATTATTTGTAACATACGTTAAGAATTTAGCACTTACTTACCTGGTATCATCTTGGGCAATCTTATAATTTGATAATTTTATCAAAAGTTTTAGTTTATTGTGGCCCATTCTTATGAATTTAGCTATTCGTGTCAGCCGTCGTTGTGGAATCGTATCGTGTCGTGTCATACGAGTATTTGGATGTCCTGTAAGGCCTGAGCGCACCTCGCTTTTAATCCTACAGAGCGGATTCAAAAGTCAGCGTCTGCGTGTGACTAGCGTGCTTTTCGCGGCTGTCTCGCTAAAAAGGCGAAGTGTGCACAGGCCCTTATTGCAGACAGTCTACGTCTACGACGAGCCGCACTCGTAGCGTAGGTGTCGGGAAATACTACAACAGTTGCCTCCCACGTTTTATCGTCTGCCAGTTGGTCTGCAATTCTCGGAATAAAACGCGGGCAAGATTACAAGTTAGGTCACCTTAGCCGAAATTAGGTGAGGTTTTTCTGTTCTCTTCAAGAGTAACGTCCCATCCCATAGTAGGCACATGTCAAGTTTTAATTGACTAATAACGTCACTGGCCTAGTTTGTTAAAGCATAAAAATAAAATATAAATATTAAAATACAAACCTAGAAAACACATGATTGTTCGACTTCGAGCTGAATGCCAGACTTGATGAATTATCCCAAAAACTTAGTACCCACTGTTTCTCATTTCTGATAACTGTTTAACTCTAACATATTATATCCGTAAAGTTCGCCAGGAATGAGAAACATCGGCTTTAGGATTTTCACTATTTGCCAAATCAAGCTAGAAGATTTTCATGTAAAGAAAAGATGCCCATGACACAATTAAATTTGAGATCCTATATGATAGCATATAATTTTCATGATTTTTTTTCTATTCGGTCCCTACAGACCATATGTGTGGTGAACCAAATTTTTAATTTTTAATTTAAAGTCAGTATAAACTCTAACATCCAACACGTCCACTTGTTACCAAGAAACAATGAAAAGAGGAAAAGGAAGTCTATGAAGATGCTGATGAAAAGTATTTACTTTTACTCTTATCAAAAGCCCACACACCTCTGTACATGTACAATGCCGTAATAACTGACAAATCCTCATTAAATGTGTGATTCCCGAAAAAATCCCCAAAGTTTGCTACGGTATAAATATGAATGCCATTCACCGTACTTTTGGTAAATGAAATATCTCGCAAACATCTCACTGCTTTCCCGAGCTTAGTTACCCCAGCGTGGGAGTGTATAGGAACACTGTAACTAGGCCGTCACAGCGCCAGCTAACCGGCGTGGGCGGTGATATACGATAGTGCCGACGGTTGGCAAAATACTGTACTCAGTCTCCAATGAGAATTAGGGAAGGTTTATGTACATAGAAACTTAATGTGGGTGGATAGTAGCTTAATGTCAAGGTCGTGAACTTTTGGGATTATTGTACCTATTTAGTGAACTGGTAATGCGAATGAAAACGAATAAACTGGCTCAAATTTTTTGTAAATAAGCTCAGGTATAACTGTTTAGTCCATATCTTCCAGTTAAAAAAAATGAGGTTTCATTTGATCTTCATTTAAATATGTTTCCATTATATAATTTTAAATACTGAAATTATTTAGAATCAAGTATAAGAGAGATAAATCAAAAATAAATAGTTTATTTACGGAATGTGAAGACAAACAACATGGAAAAAATAATAGGGTACTCAACCAAAACTAGAGGGCAATACGACTGGCTTGAGCCGAGTTCTCATTGCAATAATTGAAGTCCACGGGCCACGGTCCAAAGATTTACGGTTAAGTTAATTTAAGTTACACACCAAAATTAAGTGATCAAATCGGTGATCAAATGTGTAAGGGGGGGAAACACAGGCATGATATCATTTGAAATCCAATGTCGCTTGGACATTGAAATCCAAGCGTGCCACTTCTCTGACGCTTGTTGTGACGTCAAGATAGAGAGATAAGAAGATAGAGATAAGAATCCGCTATTTATCAAACAATAATATATCCATTAAATTCATTGAAAGATGAATGACAAGTGTACATCTTACTTGATTAAAGATAGACTAGAGCATTACCCACATTGCATGTAACGTTTTGACGTATGCTCAGTTTTCTATAAACATTTCCATGTAATATAAAGTTTTTGCATGGTTTTTGAAATTAAGGTCACAAACCATCGAGCATGACGTTCGCAATGTGGTTCGAGTAAATATAAACACGACGTATGCTCGATGTTCTGATACAAATGAATGCCCAAATCTATCAGCAAATGTAAACATTATTACATTTATTTATTTACATTCGCGTCATCTATTTGAATCTATATCTATGAGGAAATTGGTTGGCCTTGGTGTTTACTAACAAATTATAATAGCTTATTTCCAACTTTATATCATGACATTTCTGATTCCGGAATAAGTTCCTACATATTAAAATTTGTGCATTTGTTTTTTTTTATCACACCTTTTTGGCCAAACTGATAATAATTTATTACTTCAATCAAAAACCTGGCTCCAATAATAATTTAATTTTACCCTTTGATGTCATAAAATTTAGTTTAAAATAACTTCCTGTCGAAATTATGTCTTTACTAAAAACTTAAGCATGACAAACACTCTTAACTCTTGTTAGCTGCTGCATTTCGTATTCATGATAGTCATTGAGAAGTGATGGCCGCTGCTATAAGTGGCTCTGGAGGCAGACATAGCAATTGGAAAAGGTTACGTCAATCGCTTGAGTTTCGTAACACACTGCGGCGAATCAAACGCTACTTATGCATAGCAGTTTTCAACTTGTGTCTTAATTTAATTACCTACATTCTAACGCATATAATTATAGTTAATATGTATAAGCGTTCACTGCAACCAAAGGCCAATCATTATCTGTACATCAATTATAAGCAGTAACAATCCCTACATTATTCATTGTGCTTTGTTTGAAATTAAATTTAATGTCGTTCACTGAACACATAAAAATAGCTTGGTGATGCGAGTATTTATTATTACTATTTTCAACTGGGGACGCTGGCAGTGGACCGGGTGATCGGTCCGCTAGTTGTGGGCCATTTCACCTATTTCCCCGGGCCCCGGGTCTTAGGTTGTCCTATTTTCACAGCGTCCCGTTGAATCTTCCCGTTGCTCTGCAGAATCTTGCTATTTGTTCCACCGTCAGTTCTTTCAGATCTTCGTCATCTAACGAGTCTGACCCCATGAGTTCCCATCGAATGTGTGAGCACATCGGGCATTCAGCGAGTAGGTGGAAACTCGTTTACTAGCTGTCCATGCACTCCGGGCATGTGGGGTCATCTTTGATGCCTATTACTGTAAGGTGCCTGTTACGTCTAGCTAGAGTGTTCTGTGGCGATTTACCATACGTGCACTTTTACTTGACAGCTTCAGCAGTTGATCTGTCTTCTTCATGTTCATGGCGCTGATAAACATTTTGGACTGTCGCATACCTGTTGCTGCCTTCCATCGTCTATTTGTTGCTTGAGTTATTTCATTTGTTAGATAGCTAAAATATGTTTATTTGTTTTTTAAAGTATGTGAATACGCTTGATAAGGTAAAATTTGGAGATTCTCTCTCAAGCAACTGTAACTGCTAAATGCTGTGTACCCAAATTTATATTTACAATAAAATTTCATTTCATTTCATTTCTTCTGTGGTTCTCCTTTTGATTCCTACCTTGGTGATGTTGTGGGCTATTGGCAGCCTGGGTTTCAGACCCACTAAGCCTTCAGCGGCACCACCTCTAGCCAGTTTGTCTGCTAGCTCGTTGCCGGCATTCCCCTCGTGTCCAGGGACCCAAGCAATCACTACTTATATTTTGTTTGCGAGTTTCCCTGAAGCTTTTTTGCATTCTTTGACAGTTGCTGATGCAGTCTCTGCTTTGCTGAGTGCTTTCAGCGCTGCCTGGCTGTCACTGTAGATAGTGGCCTTGGTGACGTTGTCCTGGTGGTCTAATAATATATCTGCGCATTACATAATGACGTATATTTCTGTTTGGAATATGCTGGCAAACCTGCCTAGACAGATTGATCTATTTATCACTGTACCGTCCTCGCACCTTATATGCACACTCGCGCCAGATAGCTTCAATGACTCAATTCTGGAGCCATCTGTGTAGCACACTGTTCCATTTGTGGTTATGTTCCACTCGTCTCTTCTTTCTATATGTACTTTGTATTTTTTTCTCAAAGATCTTTTTTATCCTTGTTAGGTCGTTGTTGGCGAAGATCATTAACATGTTGCTATCAATTTCACTTCCAATGCGTAGATGCCATCTGTCCGTATGGTTACAGATCCAGAGGTTCGTTTGTGAAGTTTAAACCATTGTTCGGTCGCTCTTCCTTTAATCGCTAGGTCCAGCGGTTCTAGCCCGAGCACGATCTCTAGCGCTGATGTGGGTGTTGTTCTCTTTGCACCTGTGATCATCAGTGCCACTAGTCTTTGGACCTTGGCTAGCTCCAGTTTGTTGGTCCTTAGTGCCGCCTTATGCCACCATACCAGTGATCCGTGAAGGATTCGTGGCAGGATTATTGCTTTGTATATCCATAGTACAGTCGCCGGTTTGATTCCCTATGTGCATCCTATGGCGCTCTTACATTGCATCATGGCCATTTTAGTCTTAGAGCAGGTGTTGCTTATGTTTACCTGCGGTTAGGGGAAGAGAATACTACCGAGGTATCCCTGCCATTCGTAAGAGGCGACTAAAAGGGCCCTTGGGGTCGCGAAAGGTCCCCAAGGGCCCTTTTAGTCGCCTCTTACGAAAAGTCGCAGGTCTTTGTAACAGTCTGCCTTGATTACTCCTAATGTGCTTACTCTACTGCTCGTAAAAATGCATGTTCTCGGGTTGGACTCAACATCTTTGTGGTAGATGAGGTCTCCACCCAAGGAGTCAAGCCCGGCCACTCGTCTGTTCATGACGTATGGCTCTTGCAGTAGACCAAAATCTATGCTGCGAGTATGTATAGGTACAGATTATGAGCCAAAGTAGAATGTGAGAGACAAGTTTCAATCAATACCTGCAATTAATTGTAGTGAAATCACCTCCTGACCTCCCAAAACCATCCTGATAATTCTGCTAATTCATTAAACGAAACACCTTATTTGACTGACCTGTAGGTGCAATGGCAGCGAACCTGCCCTTAGCACCGAAGGTCGTGGGCCCATTGACAAACATTCATGTGACGAATATTTGTGTTTGTTGTGTATCTGGGAGTTACTATCTATTGAAATATGTATTTAGAAATATTTAAGTATGTTTATCAGTCTCTGACAGCCATATTACAAACTCTGCTTAGTTTGGGGTCAGATGAGCTCGATGTGATTTGTACCAGATATTTAGATATTTATTTATAAGCTGAAATTCATAAGGTTTTGTACCAATTTTGATTATTTCTATTCTATTAGTGGCATAGAAAAAATACTAGTGTTTAGTATAGCATAACGAAAAAGCTACACACGAACTGCTTAAAAAATATGAAAGCATAAATATGTTCCACAGAGAATGTCCCCTTCGTACCGTACCTAAGATGCTGGCACCAATGCCCGCTTAATGGCTATGCTGATGTCTTGGCGAGGTAAGGCCAGCTCCTAAGTCGTTTTATACTTAAACTTCGGTCGCGAATTCTTATTTTAACAACGAGTTTACAATAATATTTGAATAGTTAGTTTGACCACACTCGCAACAGAATGATCATCATAAACGGAATAATCTTCATAGTTTTATTATGAACAAGATAATTAGTTATAGGTCTAAAGTAAATAAAAGTGCATAATATTGGCATACTATACACGTGGTAGAATTTTCGTAGTCCATTTCGTAGGGTTTATAAAGTGATTGTAAAGTGCTATGAGTAGTTATTTAATGCTCCTTTAATTTTTATTTATAAAACCCTCGCGTCTCGTGATGGTGTAACTACGTTCAATCTGTAAAATATACTAAGAAAATTTTAGCAGATTATGTTTTATACATAAAGTAAATATAAAACCCTTGGCATAAGACTCGCATACATCTTCGTAGTCAAGATGCTACAAAAATGCTACGATAAAAGTCCTAATGTTATCGGCGCGCTTTTATTGTGCTAGCTACGGTTCGACTGCAAAGAGGCACGGTAAGAAATCTAATCATAATAATGTCTTACAAAAGTTACATTAATACGAGTAATATAACAGAGTATTAATCAGGGAGTCAGTAAGAACTGACAGGCTGTACATTTTACATGATGTCGCAAATTTCAGTCGCGCGACCCCAATTAAAGAAACCATAATAGTGTATCGGTCGAGTCAACCGCAAAACAATCGTGCAAAATTAATTGAGACATAAATTCAATCGTTGTCAAAAACGTGTATTTCTTTGGTTTCGTGGTGGGTATACTCAAATAAAACTAGTTATGATCTGTTTCCACAACGTAAATATTTGCGGAGCGGCACGCGGGGCACATGTCAAAGGCACCGGCTCCGGTATTGATCTAGCGCGGGGGGCTGGAGGCTCATAGTCCCGAAGGCTGGGGAGGCCCGGGCCGGGGCGGGCGGCCGGGGCGCGGGGGTGGGCGGGGGCTCCAGGCGCGTACTACGAGCGCCGACTTACGTAAGGGCAGCGCGTCTGACACCCCGTCTACTAGCTCTCCAACGCTGATTAATAAAACAACCGTTATCGACTGCAACCGAGATATCATCGCCTCCTATCTTTAATGAACTAACTTTGGGAGCCCGACGCAATCGTTTGACGAGGAGTTCCGGCTAATGTAGAAGGCTTATTCATAACTCCGCCATCCGATTTATTTGATACTTAGTTAAATTAATTGGATCCCTCCCAGCGAATCCAATGTTACTCGTATGTATAAGCTAAAGCGGACATTTATGCGCAAAGATGTAAAGGTTAAATTTTAGGCTTTTTAAGGAGTTCAAAATATCGGCTCCGTTGAAATAGCGGAAAAGAGAAGAGGTAAAGAAGGGTTTCGTTTGTTACTAAGTAACATCAAACTAAATTTCTTTCTTCTTGTTCTCTAAACTGTTCAAGATGACTTTACCGCATGATGCGATTTTCACTAAAGTAGTCTTTAAGCCTTACGGGGTCTGCGAGTGATAGGTACCTGATATTCTAGTGTGGCCCGTGCACTTTATTTATTCATTTATTTTATACAACATAATAAAAACTTAAAACAAGACATGCAGTGCTACAGTAGCAAAAATGTCTCCATCTCAGCATGTGTTACGACACGGTGGCCGCATCGTAACGCTGATTTTCAGACATAGGCTTAGAAAGGAGGGGTACTGTCAAGAAATGCAAAGGGGAATGCTCTGACGAGTTATTCCAGCTCATTCCACCCTCACCTTTCCACTCCTGTACCACGCGTGCTGGACTACGGCGTCACCCACACACAATTCAACATTTGTTGGCCCGAACTAAAAGGTTCGGTGACTCGTTTCTTTGTCGTACCATCCAGACGTGGAACGCTCTTCCAGCACATGTGTTTTCTTCCTCGTATAGTCCCGGGTTCTTCAAGCGGGGCGTGAAAAGGCATTTCTGCAGGCCTTCAAGGTGAGGATGGCCAGCCTAGTGATTCGTTGAATGACTGGGCTTGTCAACCTCATATTTGGACCTCACGACTGCTTTCGTGGAGTGAGGTCATCTTGACGGGCCATTTAAAAAAAAATTGCTCTAAAAAATCACGTGTAGTTAAAGTAAATACATAGAATACAGGATTAGAGCTAAATGAATATATAAAAATAGATATTGTGCTTGTAACATTAAATCATACATTATTTATTACACACTACATAGACACGGCCACCTTAGATAGTAAAGTAAAGTAAAGTAAAGTATAAAATATCTTTATTCATATAGACTTATAATAGAAAGTACTTATGACAAGTCATATAGTTACAAAAAAAAATTAAAGCAAAAATAAACTTACATAAAATAATATTATGATAGTAAATATCATAATTAAACATAATGTGACTCTACCACCGGTTAGGAGGTTGTTTCCGATCGAGAAGACTCCGGCAAGAAACTCGATGGTTACTCTTTTCAATCTTGTTTTTTAACACAAAAATTGAATTGACAGAGTAAAGTCATAACAAAAAAGTGTGCAGAGGAGCAGATTATACCTAAGATGACCACAAATTCTTATCATTTAAGAAATCCTCATCACTATAATAACCTCGCTTCATTAACTTAGCTTTAATTTGTGACTTAAACTGGTGAAGAGGCAGTTCAACAAGAGTTTGCGAAATCTTATTAAAATATTTAACACATTGACCAACAAATGATTTTCCTACCTTATGCAGTCTTAGACTGGGAGTTACGAGCTTATTTTTATTTCTAGTATTGAGTTTATGAACATCACTGTTTTTCTTGAAGAGATGCAAGTATTTACGGACATATACTACATTATCATAAATAAATTGAGATCTGCAATTTTTGCATAGCCAGCAGGTGCCGGCCAAACTTACATTTAAAAGTGAACCTAGTTTTGGCTTGCCTAACTGGCGGTGGAAGATTATTCTAACATTTGGTAGCCAGATATCGAAAACTACCTCGGAAAGCAGCAGTTCCATGTTGAGGGATTTTTAGCTTCCATGATGCACCTCGAGTGTTCTAATGAGAGCCTGAGTGTGCCCAAACTAATTTGTTTTTTAGGTGATTAGGTGCATCATTATCGAGTACGTCGAATAAAAGACCTGCAAAATGCAATCTACTACGAGCCTCCATTTTCAATAAATTTGCGCTGTTGAGAAAAGGGGTAATGTGGCTTCTGTAAGGCACAGCGAAGCAGGATCTCGCACAAGCATTCTGTACACGTTGCAATAACTTTCTTATACGCTCCAACAGACACGGCCCAAACACGGGGAGACAGTAGTTCAGCTTTGATTCGCACAGTCGTATACGCAATTGTTCATCTAGATTTTGACATATTCTATATAATATATGAAACTTTGATCCTAAAAAAGCAACTTTTCGCTAAATCAGCCGCGTCCAATTTCACACCTAAGTTTCGCGCAGACCAGACCTTCTCAATTCTCTGCTGTCCAATCTTCACAATGGGATCCATTTTTTCTAACCCTAGGATTTGCTTCTGTGAACCCAAAATTAAAAACTTTGATTTGTGTGGATTAAAGTACTAACCCATTGAAATCTGCCCAAGAATGAACTCTGTTTAAATCTTTAGTGAAAGTTATGTTTTAATCTTGCGAGATAGATTGCATTTAAATCTTCTTATGAACTGAAAATAACTGATTATTTTCATTTCTTTAAAAATAGATAGTTATGTCTGTTTTGAGAGTGCAAGTTAGAGAAAACCTCACTAGGGCTGCCTGAGTCTTCAATATTTACTGTATATGATAACAAAAACAAAAGGCTAACTGATTTTATGTAATATACGTTCGCGTTGGTTGGGGCAAGACAACGCTAGGTGTCTGGGTAAATTTAATCGGGCTGTATCCTGAAAAACCGCCGCACACGCACGCACACTCAAGAGGGCCCCCGATTATAAATAAACTAGCTGTTGCCCGCGACTTTGTCCGTTTGGCTATGTACATATGCATTACAGGAGTAGTAACGAAGTTTCATTCAAACTATGAACCCTAAAACCACTCCCTTAGGGATCGAATTTCGCAAAATCCCGTCTTAGTGAGCCCCTGCGTCCTAAAAAAAACCCCATGCGAAATTTGAAACCCCTAGCACTTGTAGTTTCTGAGATTTCATGATGAGTGAGTGAATGAGTACCTTTCTCTTTTATATATTTATTTATTTAGCCAAACTTATATCTACCCTTATAGACACATGATCCAATGCGATAGACAAGCTACTTAACCACTATAACACAGCATATACAGAGTAATCCTTGTGAATTCGCTCAGAGAACACTCCAAGAGGCCACGAGCGTCGTGGCCTAGTGGTTAAGCACTCCAACTCGGATCGCGGATCGTGTGGTCCCGAGTTCAAATCAGGCCAGAACCAAAATCTTTGTGTTCATTGTTTAATATTCGACTAACACTACGGTGATGGAAAACATCGATCAAAAACCAAATCAACCCGGATAGCAGAGGAAGGCTCACCACCTACCACGTTGGGTTCTAATACCATTGGTGAAAAGTGGGCTTCAGAGTGATCCGTTCACCATGACGGCAACACTCACTTGCCTCTGGCTACCCCGTTTGGGATAAAGTCGTGATGGTATGTAGAACAATGAATAAAAATAATAATGAACAATTAATTCATATAGATAATGTCTGAGACTACTATTTCCACGATTTGAACCAGATCTAAGTAGAGATGTGATTATTAAATAACTTTACAATCATTAAAAATCTCTACGTATTGGATTTCCATATTTAAAGATTTATTTTCAAACGTTTACCATATGATTGTTTATCCTGGGTGATGAAAGAGCCCACGACCAATCAAATGATGGAAACGCAAGGTTATGTGTCTAGGTGGACGGTAGCATCTAATTCTCATATGTCTCAGAGGCGGGACATCGAAATGAACTTGGTTATTAATACGAACAACCATTTTCATAATGTCATTTATTAATTAATGTTACTTAAAACTCGTTTTAGACACGTACCCACAAGGTGTTACGTTTTTTGAATTGGGAGCCTTCCGCTCAACTATCCGGTATTTCACAGCTTCACCGGTTTTCCGGTCAAGCTGTGAAGGCCATCAGCGGCTTACAGTATTAGTCATTTAGGGAAAGGAATTAGGTACGTATTTCTGTTTGTTAAGGTACAATCGTTAGCGAATGATCTTTTTAACATCTTTTGTTTTACTTACAGAACTTAATGCACCTGCACTGTTCGTTCGTTCCTCATTGCTTTTCCAATATGACAGAAAGTGCTTCGAATTATTGCTTTCAAACTTATTATCCTAGTCACAACTCGCCATCTAACCGACTCTACCGGAATCGTGCGCCCAATTTCACAAATTTAGACTGAGGCGAATTCACGAAATCGGGTTACCGTCGCCATCCGTGGCGACGAGCCCGGGTTAAACCGATTACAGTAACAAGATACTTTAAGCAGCTCCTTGGACTGTTTAGCCCCTTCTCTTTGTTTTTTGGCGTAATCATGAGCTTTTAAGCTAATTAAGTTGTTGTCAAAGAAACTCGAACGCTGTATTTCTAGTTAATAACAAAGAAACGTGCGAATTGCGAGGTTTATTCGATCAAGGTCGATAAGGGCGTGAATGTGAACTAGCATGTCAATTGGAGTGACGCCTCTGGCGGTACGTAAACGTAAGCCTTTTTTTTCTATGTAAATCGACGTTCACGCGCCGGACGAGTATGATAAAAAAAACTTGCACAAAACTGTTTGGTAATTTACTACTACGTTTTGTCCATGGCAAGGAATGCGATGACCGAAAGTAAACATAGGTAACATCCCGAATAGCGACATTATTTTAGCTTCAATGTCGCAATGATGTCGGGAATTTAGATGCGATCTAGTCATAACAGTCTGAGGAAGCCATTTTTGGTGGCACGGCCGGCGCGCCGTGTTTGGCCGCCACCTGACGACGTCCGTTGGAACATTTTAAATAATTTTAAATTCGGAAGTTCTGCCGGTGACGGGCGAACTTGCGCGAACAATGCCTCGGAACATTCCCTGATTGCTAATGAGGACATTGTGGAACAAGCTGAATTAAACGAAACGGAATAAGGAAATACGGAATTGTACGGCCGAAGTTTTGCCCAATTCGGACGTTTCGCTTGCTTTTTGATACTTACTGTTCTTCTTACTGGGGTTATCCGACTTGTTGGGTATTTGCGTATTGGCGTTAATTCTTAATGATAAGGATATCTTCCCCTTCAAGGTATAACTATTAAGGAGAATTTATTTCTCTGGCTTGTCCCACCGTAGCTTTTCCATTTACAAGATACCAAGTAATATTTTTTTTAATTTAAAAACGTCAATGAACCATTTTTTCCTTGAATTGTTAACATTTAACTTTATAAAGATACAAGATAATTATATGAATAATTCAAATGTGTAAATTCATGAAGTAAAGAATTCATGAGTGAATAGTCACTGTAGGTATTATTAATTATCTACATTATACATCATCACACACACACACACACCCAGACTTACAAACGCACGACAGTACTGTTTAAGTTTTTTACTAAATGTATCTTGTGTTTTTCTAAGCCCTCATTTACTAATTCTTGTTTAACACCGAGAGAGAAATGGAAGTCGCTGAAAAACAGCGCTACCTAGGATCCAGATCCTAGGTCAGCACAAGCTGAGCCACCTCCGATTGCTTTCTGTGTTTCATTTTTCATGTTCATGATGATGTTTGTACCGTTTAAAGCAACAAACGCATTTTTATTTATTTATTTATCATTAAGGTCGGATCGCTTTTAAATAATTTGGCCAAGTGCAGACCTACATACATAACATAATGTCTAGGTCAAGGTTGACTCACAAGTGAGTTAAACTATACCAATAAAACATAATTAAATATTTGCGGTATCTACTTCATACTTCTGACAAGATAACAGTAAATTAACTTAAATTAACGTATTTCGATGCTATTGTCATCATGATACATTACAAAAAAACGGCCTAACTTACTTAATCTTTATACATTAAAATGAATCGCCAAATACGTTACTAAGCGCATAACTCGAGAACGGTTCGACCAATTAGGCAATTTTTTCTTCATGGGAAAGTCACCTTGTCAAAATCTAGGGTCGGCACCATTGCCATAGTGTTTTCCCGAATTGTAGTAATGTCACAAATAAGGTTCTTAAGAAGATAAAAAACGTAAAAATTACGAGAACAACAGGAGCAGCTAATTTAATACGATAAAACTAAAAAGCTACTCATAGTATCACCTTAAAAACCTTACAAAGTAAAAAGCGCTAGGCAAGTGGTTATTTTGCGCGCGTAAATCAAGACGCGAAAAATAAACACAATCAAGTGTGTGCCGAGCGTGCGTCGGCGATGCCCCTCGCGCGTTCGTCGGCGATGCCCCTCGCGCGTTCGTCGGCGATGCCCCTCGCGCGTTCGTCAGCGATGCCCCTCGCGCGTTCGTCGCGTTACTTCGAGCCTTTTAACTTTGCTTCCGTGCGGAAATTTCCACGATTGTTTTCTTTTGCTTCAAACGATAAATGAAGGTAAGCTCGTTCTTTTCCGAACCTTGAAGATGTACCCTTATGGGTTGATGACAGACTATGAACATTGGTCAAATACTAGTTTATTTATTTATGTAACAGTGGTGAATAGGGGTCAATATTTAAAATGACCTGTGTTTAAATCCAGATTAAAATTAAATTTAAATACGATTAGAAAAGTATTAAAAATGAAACTTTTGTTATATTCGTTGATTTATTCGTCAGACATCTAGTTTCATTGCCTTGTATTAAGTTGGGTATAAACAAAATGCTTCGGCGACATAAGCCAACTCTAAGGTCGCAATCCGTTATTACCATTGACTTACCAGAGCTATAAATGCGCGTAAATAACAAAATGAACATACACACATCAAAAGTGTCTAGGGATCAACATATATTTTTGCAATAACTTTTCTCCTGATTGATATTAATTAAAATTTTCTTTAAGGATTCATCAAATAAAGTGTTTTCGTTTGTCTACAGTAACGATAAACCAAGTCACCTTTGCATTAATAAAGAAATTTGCCATTTTCCTAATAAAGGGATTTTTGACATTTGAACCACTAACATTAAAGTTCGAAAAAAAGACTGAAATAACAGTTTTCTTTAAAATTTTATTGGGTAACTTAAACAATTAATAATCCGTGTTTCTACCGCGAACACTAACAACACAAGAACATCGGTTTGGCATACTCAAAATGAGTTCATCCAAATCACGCTGTGGAATGGCCGCCCATGTTCGTTGCAACAACAAAAAAAGGTCTTCTTGCGACTGGATACCCTCCATATTCGGCAGAGCTCTTCTCTGTAGCATATCCCATGCATGCTCAATCGGGTTCAAGTCTGGCGACTGAGCAGGCCAGGGCAGGACATTGATGTTAGCTGCGGCGAGAGTCTGTCTTACAACTCTTGCGGTGTGCGGTCGTGCATTATCATGCATTAACTGAATTAAGGGACCGATTTGCACTTGTAGAGGAACGATGACGTCTGATACAATCGTCTCAGCATAAATTTGAGCGTTGAGGTTGCCTCTGATCCAAATCAACTCAGTTCTTCCGCCGATCCAAATACCCGCCCATACCATGATGGTTCCACCACTATAAGGATGGACTTCCTGGCAGGATTTTAATCGCTGTTGGCGTCCAGGGGTTCTCCAGTGTCGTATACGTCTTGTATCCGGTCTCATACCAAAACGAGACTCATCAGAAAAGCACACGAAACGCCATTGTTCTTCTGCCCAATTTCTGTGTTCAAGAGCCCATTGATATCGAATCCTACGATTGTGCATTGCTATAGGTGGTACCCTTAGCGGTCTTCGGGAACGTCATCGTTCCTCTACAAGTGCAAATCGGTTCCTTATTTCAGTTAATGCATGATAATGCACGACCGCACACCGCAAGAGTTGTAAGACAGACTCTCGCCGCAGCTAACATCAATGTCCTGCCCTGGCCTGCTCAGTCGCCAGACTTGAACCCGATTGAGCATGCATGGGATATACTACAGAGAAAAGCTCTGCCGAATATGGAGGGTATCCAGTCGCAAGAAGACCTTTTTTTGTTGTTGCAACGAACATGGGCGGCCATTCCACAGCGTGATTTGGATGAACTCATTTTGAGTATGCCAAACCGATGTTCTTGTGTTGTTAGTGTTCGCGGTAGAAACACGGATTATTAATTGTTTAAGTTACCCAATAAAATTTTAAAGAAAACTGTTATTTCAGTCTTTTTTTCGAACTTTAATGTTAGTGGTTCAAATGTCAAAAATCCCTTTATTAGGAAAATGGCAAATTTCTTTATTAATGCAAAGGTGACTTGGTTTATCGTTACTGTAGACAAACGAAAACACTTTATTTGATGAATCCTTAAAGAAAATTTTAATTAATATCAATCAGGAGAAAAGTTATTGCAAAAATATATGTTGATCCCTAGACACTTTTGATGTGTGTATTATGGACGTGCATATTATAAGTTCATATGGTAAACTACAACCGGAATGTTAAAGCGCCCTGTTTTTTTAAATTTTATAGGAACAAAAAATACGCCAAATATGCGAAATAATTTAAATCTATATAATTCATACAAAGGTGGAATTAAATGACACAAAACACGCGAAATATCAACTGGGCACATTTTGTGAATCATAGCAAGTACTTTTACGAAATCAACTTGTTGCCATCCATAAATTTGAAGCTAACTCGGAACGTAAACTCGGGTCCAAAAATAGGAGGTCTTGGGTTCAGTTACCATTTTTAATACATGGGGTGCAATAACTGACATTTAGTTACGCTTAAGAGCGTTTGCTGGGGGCGGATCAAAAACGTTGCATTTTTGTAAGATTTTCGTGATTATTTTATTGAATAAAAGTATAGTTTTTTCTCTTTTATGTTTTTATTACATAAAAACACATTGAATCGTCCAAAATTGGGTATTCGCTAAATTAAAAAAAAAACGTTTTCACGAAATTTGTTAAGAAACATAAAAAAATCACTAAACACAGTTAAAGTCATAATTATAAAAGAAAAAGGTGCAGAAGATAATAGAGAGATAAATAATCCTTAAATTTGACTCCAGCGATCTATTTACGAAAACCTCCAAAAAATGCGACGTTTCCGATCCACCCCAAGCAAACGCTCTTGTTGATTGTAACAGGGCTGTCACACGAAAATATTTAAAAACAAGCGTATTTTTTAATTTTATGTAAGTTGAGTACCAAATATACGAATTTTTAAACATCAATCAAAGGTAAACTCATCAAATGTATATGCTCTTTCACATTATGCATGTAAAAGCTAGCGCTATACTTATTCATGAAAGCTGCTCAGTTTGATATATTTAGGCCCGTATTCTAAAACAAAATCTGAACTTGAGTATAGATCTGAGTGACGTTTTTGTATGAACTGACGTTTCTAAATCTCTACTCAAGTACAGATCTGTGCTTGAGTACGATTCTAGAATACGGGCCTTAGACTCCTCATGACTTCAAACTATACGTAAACTCATTTGTGCATTTTCTATTGAGGAATGGAAAATTTATGGAAAAACATTTTTGATCGCGCGCGTCAGCCAGGCCCGGTATTTCCGCAATCGTTAATTAAATTGGGCTCATCCCATGACAATGATCGCTATACATTTATCTAAAAAGCGACGTGACAATATATAACATTTACATCTATCGCTGTTATATGAAATAAGGGGTGGCTAGCGAACCGGAAAAAATGCCTAACCTGCTTCCCCCAATCACATTAACTTCCCCATTCCAGAATTGTGATAAATGTTTAAAAAAGATTCTTTTTCTAACATTGTCGTATCGTTTTCCTCTCATCTTCTTGACTTTATGTAATTGTAGCCTTTATGGCAGAACGGGCGATATTATTGCCGCGAGAGATATTAAAGTTGACATTAGTCGCAGGCCTTTCCCCTAATATAATATCTAATCACCGGTTTTGTTTCAGAGTCAAGAACTGGGCTCTAAAGTTCGGCGTGGACCTGTGGGAGTTCGGCAGGCACTTCACGAAGATGAACCAGATACAGAATGTGAGTATTTTGCTTTGCTTGTGAGCGTTTAGCCGTAAACGGGGGTGTTTTCTTTTCCCTTCAGCGTGGTGCGAAATAGCCTCTCTGCTCGGACGCGTCCGCACAAAAATGCAGCGCGAGAGTGTTCACACCCGGAGCTTCCCCTCGCCCGCCCGGCGTCAGTACATGCCGCGACCCAGATACATGTTGGACCAGAAGGGGCGGATCTGATACACTAACTAAACGAGATACGTTTGCTGGAGCCTCTCGCTTGAGACGCTGACATTTGCAAGCAATTTGTTTTAATTGACAAACTTAGAAGATAATGTCTAAACGTATACCACGAGTCCCAATTAAAATGTACGTTATCGTTCGTGTAAAAAATTGTATTGATATTTGACATGACATGACATGACAATGTCAAATCCCAATTAATTTTTACACGGACGATAACGCAAATTCGAAGTGGCAACTCGTGGTAGACGTACAATTGAATGCAATGTTTTTTGGAAACACAATTTTTAAGTAATTTGTTGATTGCTAGCCTATGATGAACGTTACTCCATTCATTAAGGAAATGATGGGCAAATAAGCAAACGGAACAAGTAAATTACTAATTGACAAATATTTAATATCAAGAAAATTTTAAACACGGAATCAACTTTTTATAGGATAAAATAAACAATTTTGATGTTTATCATATTTGTTTTTCATGAATAACGAGCTGATATCAATGTATATTACCCACTTAATTCGGAAAATAGAACAAATCGTAGCGTTAATAATCTATCTTGAGTGCGTCTACTGAATTTTATCAATATTTCATTATTATGTCTACCACAGTAATAAAACAATCAAAATTCTGCAGAGATCGCTCCACCAAGTAATATAATGTTTCGCTTCGAAACTTTGCCATCGGAACTTATTCAATATTAGCACAGCGTCTGATCGAACTGGCGCCCGAGCGCTATCATTCATATAAATCATTTATATTATTTTACTTTCTTATGTAAGCAGAAAGTTCCTACTTTGTTTATTAGGCTCTTGTCTCGGTTTTATTGAGGATTCGAAGTGTCTGCGGTGTATATACTCCGTGACTCCGTGCACTTCTTCACAATATTGATGTTCTTAAGTTTTGTTATGTTGAAATTTCGTAATATAATGTATATCGATAGTTTTCATTAGTTTAACCTTTTCTTGCTCACTATACTTATCTTTGACAAATAAATAAGTATCTGGACATCTTACACCGAAATCATCTGACCTAAAACTAAGCAGATGAGATTAATCAAATAATATCTGGGACCAATTACACCAAAATCAACTGACCCCAATTTAGGCTGCCTGTCCACCGAAGCGGAGCGGAGTTTTGCCAATTTTCAACCATAAGCAATCCCATTGGTAGAAAGTTGCCAAAACTCTGCTCCACTTCGGTGGACAGGCAGCCGTAAGCAATGTTTACAACCACTATGGGTATCAGAGGCAAGTAGGGTCGAGGCCTGCTAAATTTACACTAATAAAGGGCAAAGCCTTAAAAACGTTTGTACATTTGCAAAAATAAAGAACTAAATACTTACGCTAATTGTTTCTGCGAAACTAAATGAACATTTTGTTCACAAATTTCCTTACTAATAACTAACTAACTATCTCCCTGTTATTAGACGGCTGACCCTGGGGAGATCTAATAAGCAAGTGTGCATCCTGGCCGAATCAGCGGCCAATGCAGTTGGCCGTTTGCCAATCTGGCCAAATTGTTTACCCTGGTTCCATTTACATTTTTAGCTAGATGCATTTTGGTTTATAGAAAAGTTGAATTTTTCATGATTTCACTGATTTGTATTGATTATAGATAGATTTTTAGAGAAATAACGTGTAGTTTCTGTGTAATTTAAAATTTACAAGTTTTTAGATAGAACACAATATCATTTTGACATATAAAGTAGATTTTAACACATAAAGTAGATGAAAAAGTTCGATTCGTACCTTATATAGGGTAAGTACTTTAAAATTATAAGCCAGGCAAAAATGACAAAAACGTAGTCCATGTATAGAACATAGTGAAAAACACTAGCTTAAATCCAAAAAAATGTGCAAATCACAAAAAAAGTCCACTCAGGTTTAAATCGTAAAAAAAAACCACGACGCTGGCTTTCAGTGGGTGGCAGTGATTAGGGAGAAAGGCGCGATGCGCTGTTTTCTACACATAAACCGTGCATATAACATACAAGAGCGCTTTCGCAAAACACAACTGACTTTCTCTTTTTTCACGTAGCACTGCTACCTACGAGTATTCTATTTTAAAACCCCTCATTAAAACCGGGCATGAAAAAATACTTTAGTACATGTAGGGTCTTACTATCTTAAAATAAACACTAATTGAGAACAATCCTTGACAATAGAAAACAGTTATTCCAATTTTGCTGAATTTTCTAGTGGAAAAACATTGTTTCAAATGTAGCAATAGAATGAGAGTGAAATTCTGAGAGCATTACTTAAGAGCGTGCACAGGGGTGAACAAATTTATAAGCATAATTTTTCCTTTCTATTATCAAACTACTTAATAGAATAGAAACACTTTGAATCGTACAATCACACATCGTATAGTCGCCAATTAATTTCTCAATTTAAAAAGATATTTTTTTACTGTATAAGTGTAAGGAACCGCAAAAAAAAAAACAAGAGAAAAAAAACATACAAAGTTGTTATCATTTTTTCACTTCTCATGCTGTAAAATTACGCCAATATAGCCCTACGGAGCGGGACTGAAGTGACCACTTTAGTCCCTAGGGAGTAAAAAGTAATTAGTTTTTTAATTTCCTTCATGTGACATAGACAAGCTCAAACAGCCAGTAAAAATAAACTATTATCTGTGAAGTGTGGACCGTCTTCATTGCGAAAATGTTGAGAGTTTTAGTTCCATGGTTTGTCCGCAAAGAAGGTGGCGCCATGTGTTTTAAATTGTTAATCTGTGGTTCAGTTCAGAAGAAAAAACTGACCACCAAAATTTAAGAACTTTTGTCAAGTGTAAACTTGTTCGGTTTTAAATGTTTTTGTACTAAATTGACTATTTTTCTCGCACTCAAAGTGAAAAGTAAAGTTTGCACCTCGAGGCTAAACGTCAACTTAATATACCCTCGATTTCATTGACTCCCTCGCACGCTCGGGAGTCAAACCACCTCTGGTATATTATGGCTTCGTTTAGTCCCTCGATATAAAATATACTATTATTACCTTTTAACTTATTTTCTGTTCTTTTCTATAAACATCGTCCAATGAGACCACTCAGAGAAAACGTGGGCATAAATACATATATACACATGACAGCTCCCTTTCCTCGAACAAAGTTTTGGATGATAGTAACACAGCAAGTGCAGTTTGTAGAGTCTAAAATAGAATATTTTTACTGCTTATTTTATAAAACGATCAAGAGAAATAACGTAATTTAAATACAAAAATCGGTGTTCCCTCAACGTAAACTTTTGTACCATCAGCATTCAAACGAGAATATAAAATTCCGCGAGCGTTGCCCGCCGACTCAGTTGGGAAACTTTAATTTCATTAGTAATACATTTTTAATTAATCGCCGCTAGGTAATAAAAGTTTGTCATTTTGGCGGTGTTGGGCTGAAAATGTAATTGTTGAAGATGAATTTTGCTACCGTTTTGTATTAACTTCTTAACAGAAATTGGAATGGTACCTGATATAGATTAATATTCGCCAAGGATGTTGAAGAACCATGGTTTCCTTTTAATTATTTTATAACATGAGGTGAATAACGAGGTTATGATGACTAGACACATTGGCGCAATAGGTAGCCCTGCCTGTTGCGCTGAAGGTTGTGATGACCCCTTACTAAACAGCTTACGAGTGAGTGCGGTAAATGAAAGACATATATTATTTGGATGATTCTATATGATCTAAATTGTTAGGCAATCATGAAGTATCTGCTATATAGAGCTACAGCCATTAAGTAATATGTACCTATATAGTTATATTAGTTTTTGAGGTATTTATCTATGGACCGATTATGTTTAGTTAAGATCTTTAAATGTTATTTGTTCTCTGAAAATAAATGATATTGTTCTGTACTGTACAACAAAACCTCGCTGACCTCAACCATAGCTCAGTTCCATAAAACCCCTGCACTAAAATACTCCGTTTCTTATCTGCGCATGTTCGGAGCACATAAAACATGTGCAGGAGAGCGCGGCCTCAACCCCTTTCTGTAGATATTTTTTGCTAGCAAATGGAGTTCCCTTGTGCGAGCCACGCACAAATGCCACCGTCCGGAGTGGAAAATCCTGTCCGGCGCGCAAGAAACCGGACTGCCGTGCCCGCGTGACAAAGCGTTTCAGCCTTATTATTTACCGTGCCATCATATTTAGAACTCTATCATTAGAACGTTATTGCACAATTTCATTCCTTGTTCCAGTACACTTCTAAAAAGCTTATGGAAACGTAGTTTCCCTCTGTCCCGACTAATTCGCTGCTAGTTTCCGGCTCAGATGATAAATGATTCACCGCTACACGATTGACGTTCGGTGTACAGTTGTACTAAAACCCTAGATTAGATGATAAATTATGTAGTTCTTACTTCTGCTGAAAATAATATGGTTTCTGAATCGATTTGATCCATCTCTTGATTTTAAGTTGAAATAATTGAGTGCATTTAATTATAATCTAAGATATCTATCTAAATTAACAAATATAAAATTATAGTCACAGATTTACTTTATTGATAACCGCAAACCTGGAATATCGTCAAAAATGTAATCATATTTTTCCTGGTCTGTTGTTCACAGCATAACGTTATGCGAGATATGTGCTAGATTCAATTGATATTCAATGATTCTGTAATATATCTTACAAACTAGTCGTTATTGAAAACGTTCACAAACAGTAGGTCCGCGGGAGGCGAGCGGCGTACAAGGCGGATTAAATTACTGCCTTAATTGAATTTAGGCTCCGTGTTAGCCAACGTGCCCCGCGGGCGTTGCAGCGCTGCGATTAGACATCGAATCTAATATAAGGTCAATAGTATCGCTTAAATCTCACTATCGATACTATCGATGGTATCGTCACGGGTCGATAGTTTCGATAGGACTATCGATAGTACAACTGATTTTCGAGGTCACGAATTCACGATAGTATCTGAATACTATCGATAGACTATCGCTATCGCAACACCACAAGTGATTGGGAGCGTCACTACTTAATGTTCAATCGTTTATCGAGAGTAAAATAACTCGATCAGTAAAACCAGTTAAGACAAATTTGTATTGTAATTAGTTAGTGTTTTAGCAAATACATTTATCGATTCGTGCAGTAGCAAGGAACCCAAAACCTTATGTAAGTCAGGGACAGTTTCTATTTATTGAAATACTTGTTACGTCATACAATTGTTTGTTGTACAAAAACGAAGACCACCGTGTTAAATATCTGTTTGATCCCGTTACATAATGCCCTTTCAAATTCATATCCAATTAAATGAAGACTAGCACAAATACAACGAAATGTCAAGTAAATTAATAACCACCGGGTCGAGAGTTGAGAGTCGGGTAAGCATCAAGTGTCCTCGCCCCAATTCATGATGCAGGTCGATGGCTCTGACCGAAGATAGGGTGCCTCGCCCTTAATCAAATATCCACGTATCCCTTTATCGCACACGTACTCTTCAATTAAAATTAACATACCGCAATATATTCGAGAAACAAAGCACGTGAGCGAAACGGATATTCTGTGGAACTTATAATTTGTAGAATTAAGTAGGGCGTAGCTTTCATGCACATGACCGTTCATTATTAGTTCGAACTCCGTCCGTAAAACCTGTCCGTAGGTGTTAGTGAGTAAGAAATGCCTGTAACTACCGAGTTGGTGCTTTGCTAGTAGGGCTACAGGATTGTAGCAATTTGAAGGACGTGGTTTTCTACCTACCCCTGTGGGGGGGAGGTAAACTTAATATTCATATGCAAAATAAATATCATGGTCGATTTTTATTGCCGCTCATCTTACTTTATGATATTAGCATAGTTCATAATATTTGCTAAACTGAAAATGTCATAAGACTATTCTACATAACAAAAAAGTTTTTGGCATAGCTAAAGAATTTCTCTAGCGTCGCCTCTTTAGTATTTTTCCGATGTACTGAAGATTGAAAATAACCCGTTCACTTTATTGCCTACAGCCTTAATTTTTAATTTTATATTAAGACTAGCCACGTTCACTTAAGACTCTTGGAATAAAATAATGTCCTAGAGGCACCTTTTCCATAGACAGCATAAAGTCCGGCGTACCGGGTGGGCTATCGATTAAATAGGGGCTAGAGGTGCTCAAGACAATGTAACGTGTTGGGAGGCAGCCCTGCTCGGGACTTCTCTCTCTCTATGGCTTTATCATAGGGCTGTCAAACTTTATCATTGCATTTTGAACAATATACCCCCATTGTGTTTTGTGAGAATATGTCACATTTGACGCAAACTGAAAGAAGTCATTGTTATTTACACTTGAGAGCTTATAAAGCCACCCCCGTGTTTCAGGTTTCGTCATTATCTACACATGGTATAAAACAACCGTTTTCAAACTATGCAACGGTCCCTAAGTCTAATGCCGGTTTTCATGTTTAATACATGCATATTTTAGTTTAGAAAACACATTGCATACTCGTAGTCGTAGTATAATATACTCGGAGCAGGTCGTCAGTTTTAATATTCCTGATACCAAGAATAATTAAAAAAACCCAGCCCAGGCAAGTCTTAAAACGGGGATTACTCGGTTAAAATAGATGAGATAATAGATTGTGCATTTCTCAAGAAGATGTCAAATCAGCCTTTATAAAATTGGGAACCTTTTAAGGGTGCCTAAAAATAACTACTGACATCGGTCTCGCCTCTCAAGTGGACACATTATGCCGACGCTGCAGTGGCTCAGCTGCCGCTTTGGAAGCACAGTACCGTATTCAGACCTGACCAAATTAGCCTAGTACTTTGTTTGCTTTTAGCTTATTGGTTGAGCCTGGCGAGTTAAAAACGTTTGGCAACTACCTAAGTCGGTACTTTTTACAAAAACTACCTTTCAGATTAGGGGCTGAATTTCATTTGCTTCTTTTAATTGTCGAGAAAGAATAATGTCCCGGATATTATTTAATTTAAGGACTAATGTAAATTATTTCTAGTATTATAGTTGTTGCAGCCCTACTTGGCAGCGCTATTTTTCACCCGTGGTCGAAGGTAGGTACCCTTAAAACGAACTTTATTGAGTGAGCGGCAGCTGTTTTTCCGGAAAAATGTTACACCGCCCTTCCATAATCTTCAATATCGACCTTTCTTTTATTTACATATTCTGCCGTGTTTCGATTAGGTGGTTTTGTGATTCCGGCTAAACGACGACTTTTGCCGCGATTATTATTATATCAACATGACTTTTATTTTGTTTTCATTAACTTAGTGGCCTGCAACAGCAGTAAGTATATATCAATGGATGTCATATTTACAATTCAATTCCTACGGTACAAAACATTTAATATTTAGTCTTTCTACTGAGAATGTTAAGTTACCAGATAATTTTAGCATACTTCATAACCTACGCAGATTCCATACAATGCCCGATTATAATTCCTTTCAGTTTATTTTGATTTTCACTTCACCTAGTAATGTGCATTTCAAGAGGCAAACGACCGAAATTGGATATGCAACAAGACAAATACTTGACATATTATTATTTTATTTAATATGTATTCAAAATATGGTGAAAAGCGATTGTAAAATCGTTAAAAGAACTCGAAGAGCTGTCATAATTATTTTTATCATAACGCCACAGGACGACATGTCGTTAGATTTGATAGCGAGGCAACAAAGGCGACATCGGGCACAATCCGAAATTCAATAACCGCGCGGAGCGGGCGGCGCCTCTGCCGAATAACAATCATTTGGCAGCCAGCATCCGCCAAATTCCGGGTGTGTTCGTTCTATTTTAAAATTTGACAGGTTTCGGCCGCGCTTCTCCCGTGCTGGGCTGGCAGGGACTCTCTTGGGTTACACGGGGGCTCTCGAAATATTAAGAGATTTACCCCCTTATGATTAAATCAGATCTATAAAAAATAGCATTAAATTGAGATTTTTTTATTGTATCTTCTTTTGTATCTTGTCTGTTGTACAGAGGCGTGCACATCAACCATTAAATTACATAAGAGCACCTTATGATGCTGACATAAAATCCAGTTTGCAATGGTTTTGTAAAGGTTTATGTGAACGCGTCTGTACCAACGAATAACGTCACACCAAGGACTGATTGGAGTAGAGTCCTGCTAAAAGACCGAGGACCTGTGAAAAGTGGCAGGATTCGACAGAATCCAGAAGGCTTAGAACCAGGTACTGCCGCAGCAACTGGTTCACCTTGATCAAGACCTTTTTCCAAAATCGATCTATGGTATTGATTCCTAAATAAATAATCAGTCAATATAAAGCCACTTGAGACGTGTAAAGGTCCAGACGGGCTCGGGCAAGTCGAGCCCCACGTGCCCTCCAGCCGGCCCTGACGTCCAATAACTCAACGCGTAATGTAGCGCGAACGCGACAATTGTTGTCATTTTCGCAAATTATGCGCACGCTACACGCCTGCCAATGTTTATCTGTGCCGTGGAAGCACTAACTTACGTGACTGCTCAACGCAGATATTACTAGCGACTGGGTTTGCTACGTCGTGTCGTCTGACTGATCGATTCGTTTTAATCTATGCACTGCAACCACCAGTGGACGGCTTTCATTCATAATCAGAAATTATTTGATCAATGCTACATAGATTAAGATGTGTACCTAATGACATTTTGTGGTAATACTGAATATAAAAAAAAACATTAGGAGTAATTTGATTTTTGAAAAATACACGAGTGGAATCCGCCAAAGTGATTTCCATCTAATATTCATAATTGAATATAAAAGCAAATTAAAAAGTTGAATCAAACTTAGACTGGGGTTAATCTTTTCCCAACCTTTCTTACTACTATTCTATAGTTATATCCTAACATCAATTTGTGTTTTCAGAAATACCACGAGTACAACGTGGACGTGGTCCGCAAGGACGGCCTGCTACTCGTCAGGGAGCTGGCTGCCGAAGTCAAGAACCACATGGACTTCAAAACCAACGCTGTCATGGTAAGTCTATATTATATTGCGTAAATGTGGAACCATATGAGCGACAAAAACATATACCTTTAAGAACGCCTCCGTGGCCGAGTAGTTTCAGAGATCGGCCCGAAACCCGGAGGTCCCGGGTCTAATTCCCAGGTCGAGCAGTATTTTTACGATTTTACGGAACATAGCCCGGGTTTGTGATCACCGACCCGCATTTGGCTAGGGTGTTGATTAAGCTAATACCCATCCATTGTAGTGACGACTTGATTTCAATGATGGAGGCCTTTGCCCAGCAGTGGGACAGTATAATAGGCTACTTACTTACCTTACCTGAAATTTAAACTATTATAAATCCAAAATATTATGTGAGTTCATATAATACCGAGCAGCAATAAAAATGAGTTACCTACACTATGATGGTAGATGTGCTACGAGTACAATGCCAATCGTAGATGCAAAGAGAATAATATACAGTCGTAGATGTGCTACGGTGCTACGCTGAACGACACGCAACGTAAGCTAAGGCAGTTGGCTACAGAGCGCTAGAGTTCGAGGGTTCTTTCCATCCCCATCTAAAACAAATATTTGTTCTTGTTAGCTATAATGATAATAATTGTATATTTAAAATGTGTCTATCTAATTCATTCACGAGTTTGTATCAAATAGGTAAATAAAAAATATATATGCCAAAAGAAATTATTAGGAAATTATTATTATAAAACTTATTCTTTATTACAAGTATCGATCTTTTCGAAGTATTCACCCTGAGCACGTATCCATTTTTCCATACGTTTGAACCAATTGGATAATACCTGTGACCACTCTTCTTTAGACACCTTAGAAATCTCGAAATTATAGGCTGCCAGTGCATCTTCTATGCTTTCAAACCTCTTCCCCTTTAGTTTTTCTTTAATTTTTGGAAACAGGTAAAAATCACAAGGCGAGGCTAGGTCAGGGGAATATGGTGGGTGAGGAAGGATTGACACATCTTTTAAGTTGAAAAAGTCAAGTGTTCTGGCAGACGTGTGCGGCGCCGCACTGTCGTGGTGACAATAGAAGAGAAGGTGCCGGATTCCTGACTTCGGTCGCTTGTCACACCAAGCTGATATTACTGTTGGAGCACAAACTGTCACATACCATTCAACGTTCACCGTCCTTTGATCCTCTAGCAGTACAGTAGCAATTTGACCCGTTTTGCAGAAAAACGAGGCGACCATTTATTTTTGTATGCTTCGTCCACGGCGAAATTTCGTTGGAGTTGGTTCATCGTCGAATTTATCTATCATGAATAGGCACCAATCCACCCGACGGTCTTTCTGCTCATCGGTAAGTTTGTGCGGCCCCCATCTCGAACGTTTACGGAGAGAAAGGTGGTCGTGAATTATGGTTTGCATTGCTGCTGATCCAATTCCTAGTTCTCGCTCCAGCTCTAGATACGTAATTCGTCGGTTTTCGCGAATAAGTTTTTCGACTCCACGAACGTTTTCTTGTGTGACCGCGGTTAGCGGCCGACCTGTCTTCGCTTCATCTTTGAGACATCCCCGTCCTATTTTAATTTCAGCAAACCAATTAAATTACTGTTGCTCGTGAACAAGCAGACTTACCAAAAGTAGTAGCCAAAACATTCTTGAGCCTTCAAACCTTTTTTATAGTCATAATAAATCATAGCGCAAAAATCACGTCGACTGAGCTCCATTGCTGCAAGGGAATTCACGCCCGATTCTCGGAAAAATGATGCTCATTCAAATAAAAATAAAAATAAATATGTGTGTTTTATTTTCAAATATATCAATAAACAACCAGCCTATAAGACGGTGTATAACTTGCCAGTGTCAATCAAATGAGTAGAGAGTATCTAACTTCTTTTGGCATGCTCCTCGTATTGAAATCAAGATCTTTAATGATAGAATATAGAACCCTTCCAAAACACAGGACAAAGATTAAAGCTAGTGAAATTAAGGCACAGCTTTAACATTCACTTATTTCAGCCATTGACAGATGATTCATTGTTCCTCGGGTTGATACCATATCAATAAAATTAGGCAGCAATTATACGATTTAACCATTCATAGTTAATTATTTTCTTGAATACTTGCATAAAGAAGGCCCATCAAAATAATAGCGCTCTTATTAACAACATGAAAACAGCAAACAAAAGCAATAATATCGTGGTTGAGATCCACTTTCATACAATTGCTTTCATTATTACCAATTTGTTTAAGCTTAGTTTAAATGAAGAATTCAATTTAGTTTTTGCTAGCTCATAAACATCAAATGAAGCAAAAAAAGGACTGGTAATGAGAAGAAGCCCGCAAGAAACTCCGCATTTTTCTCATTAAGTGTTATTTTAATTAGTGGCTGGTAATAAAGTGAATCAAACGTGAAATTTAATTTAGGGGAAAGTACATGCCTCTGTAAATATTATGCTGGAAGGTAAAAAGGCACCATTTGTCTGCTTAATGGTACCTCTGCCGCGTGATGGGCAGATGCTTTTTAATTTATAAGCGGTAAAGTATGATATTTTTTGACATATTATTGTATGATCCTAACCTTATACGTTCAAATTATAGTGAATGGCATGGCATAAGTCGCGAGTTTAACCTAGACACCAACGCATTGCAAAATAAGGCATATTTGTTAACACAAATAAATGAACTAACGTTCTAGGTGAATGACGTGACGTAATAGTGGGGTTACAGATATACTAGGTACATTCAAAAAGTTCCTTCAGTATGGTACGTTTATTTACGTTTAATAAAATGAAATGACTACTCTTCACATACATCGACCTATACTTCATTCATTATAACATTAGAAATAAGAAATAGGGGTGCTGAAATGAATGACAATTTGCATTTGACGTTGCCTTGACGATGACATACCTGAGTATAACCCGGCATAATTGAAAACCCCTTCCGCCACAACGTATGAAGGGATTATGTAACATTTTAGATGTGGTAGACTTATAGTGACAGTAAAAATGTGTTCGGATAAAAACCCCTTCTTCTTTTAGGTTTTTACATCGACAATATAATTAGATGCAAGACAAAATAATGTATTAAAGTAAAAAGTCTCATAAATTCTGAAGTAACTTTATTTTAAATGGGAACAATTAAGTGTGACAGCTGCTATAAAAGTAGATTTTAATAAATTCGTACTTATTATAAATGTTTATTAAACTTTTACCACAAAGTGTACCCTAAAAAAACCTTTTTTACTTCTGTCTAATGCTATAATGAATGGAGTATGTATAGGTTTTCTTATATTATTTGTAATCATACATTACGTTCATTTAACAACACCATACAAATAAACATGCTCGCTTCACAAAGACCGTTAATATTGAAAACGAACTACACTGAATCGGATGTTCAATCAAGATCAAAACTGTGACCAGCGCGCAAGCTGCATCCATGCCAAATATCATATCGATCGGGTTAGTGGTTGATACTTTATTGCGTAACGAGCAGACTCCATGTTCGAAAATTAGAGATAGCTACAGTCAGGTAGTTCAGTTGGCCGCAAATTGACAAACATCTGAATCCGTACTATAACTATAAGATAAACTAACTAAGCAACTGTGAAAATTAAGAAGAAAGAAATAATATTAAATAGAGTTCTAAATAAGCGGTCTCACTTTTTTATTCCTTCTGCCAATGTCAGCAGCTGTAAGACGTCCACTGCATTCGTAATCTTATTAGTGAACTTCAACAAAGCCCAATAATTATGCACCTTACTCTGCATAATTAAACCGATTTCCTTTTTGAAAGTGTCTGCCAACAAAAAAAAATTTCGTATAGCTAGTATATATAACTAGTCATACGGAACAATAAAATTGTTAACACAAAAGGCGTAGGGTTGGCACAAGCCAAGTTATACGAGATTAAAAAATCGTCATTTTCATCCATACAAGTAAAGACTGAAGTATAATGCTTCAGGTCATTACTCTACCAATATCTATCATCATTTTAAGTATCTCAGCACATTCAAAAATCAATAATGTTTTATATTAATCGATATTATGTTGAGTCTTAATAGCACTTGATCCCAAAAACTTTGGGTTTCCAAGTATATTACACACTTAAATATACTGAAATAAAAACTTACTGAAATAACATTGACACGCAAACACAAATGATCATCACATAAGCGTGGTGGCCATCGAAGGCAGAATTAGTCATTCTGCCTTCGATGGCTGCCTTCCATCGCGCAAATACCTCAACTAAGGTTAGAGATAATTTCCTATACATATTTCATCTAAATGCGCATATTAATTTGAAGGTCAAACGGTAAAGAGGCAAAACTTTAAGGAAAATCGGTCCACCCTAGAACACACCGATGTTCAGCCGGCTCGAGGAAATATAGCCCACGAAGCCGGACACAAAAGCGGTTTTGTTTCACTTTCTATTTAGATCCGACGTAAAATATCCCGTCTAATGGTCAGGATTAGATAAGGTCCCCTTTATATTCCGTCATGTTTCATTAAGTCTCATTGTTTCGGGCCTCGGTATTGTATTCGAGCAAAAAACCAAAAGCAATCTGAACGCTCTTAGCTTTGTTTCATTGAAAAAGTCGAGTCGAGATCGTAAACAATCTTTGTCTTAGAGAATGATACAAATCACTTTACAAAGGGGCAACGTCGGGGAGGGAACGTTTTAACAATGTTACAGTTTACAAGCAATAGTTTCACGGAGAGTTGCCTCTAAAAATTCAATGATTCATTGAAGTTCTGCGCATTACTGGAGCGAGGAGTGACAGAGAGAGTCTGTCCCAAACAGCCTCTCCTTTCTCCACTCAAGTGAATCCAAAACAGAACACACAAAAGATGATCATAATTGATTTCCGCGCCGGTGCTCCTCAATAGAAAACTCATTGAATTTAGATCGTGTAAAGCTCTATTGTATTGTTTTTGCACACGTCGTTAACGTCACCATCACCTTTGGGAATAATATTTCCTTCTAGCGATTATACTGAATGAGTATTTATACCGCAAGTAAAAGGATATCGCGTACTCTGTATAAGTAAGTGATTTAGAAAACACAAAATAAGGCACTTTATTAAAACTTTTTTTTTCGAGTTTAATAAAATAATACGGATGACCGTCTGATTTTGTGTTAGATACCTCAAGATAAAAGCTGATTTGAAAATTTTATTTTCACACAGATAATTTCTACTGAGCATGCCACGTCATTTAGCTTACGGTAAAAATAATCGGAAATTATAACTAAACAACTAAAAATAACTGAATACGCCCGAGAACTTCTATGTGGGAGACAAAACACTGAGTAGTCGCCACTTTTCGAATATTAATTAGACGCTCAAATAGTATTTTTGGTGGTTAGATATGGTGTTCAATTAAATGCTATCTAAAAATAAACACTCGCAATAATAGTATATTTTATATCGAGGGACTAAACGAAGCCATAATATACCAGAGGTGGTTTGACTCCCGAGCGTGCGAGGGAGTCAATGGAACCGAGGGTATATTAAGTTGGCGTTTAGTCTCGAGGTGCCAACTGTACTTTTCACTTTGAGTGCGCGAAAAATAGTCAATTTAGTACAAAAACATTTAAAACCGAACATTACACTTGACAAAAGTTCTGAAATTTTCGTGGTCAGTTTTTTTTTTTGAACTAAGCCACAGATTAACAATTTAAAAAACATGGCGCCACCTTATTTGCGGACAAACCATGGAACTAAAACTCAACATTTTCGCAATGAAGACTGTCCACACTCCACAGATAATAGTATATTTTTACTGGCTGTTTGAGTTTGTCTTTGTCACATGAAGGAAATAAAAAAGCGAATTACTTTTTACTCCCTAGGGGCTAAAGTGAGAAGCATTTTTTAGAGCATGAGAAGTGAAAAAATATTTTAGCAGCATGTCTAACAAACTTAACAATGCAATTAGAATTAATTATCAGCAGTTAAGTGTAATTCTGAATGAATTACTGTGGGGTTAAACAAAAGCCTTCTGAATTATTGTTATTATACTCGTAGATGGTAGTTCCCTTGTTGATTTAGGTGTGATACGATTTGCTCGTGCTTTAATGGTTTCTAGTTAGTCAAGAAATTAGTTTAAACGCGTAAGTTACTACAACAATCAAACGTCACTTATTAATTATGGCATGCTTTGCACGTATAAAATCAAACCTAATGATATTATACATTCAGGTACGGCGTTGTTTTTCAGAAGAATCATTATATATGGTTATGTATTTAGTAGTTACATCAATTCATTAACAGATTCAGTGCCAAGGCACCTCTGAGGCAAATGTTTATTTATTTATTTATTTGAATTCAACAATGTTTCAACAGCGTTTATACAACGAAATAGACAGTAACATTACTTAAACATAAGCCAATTAAAGTATGTTTACTTTGTTACCTAAAATATTAACAATAGTACGTAGGTAATTTTTCAAGTTACAAATGAGAGACACAAATTGAATTGAATATCGCAAGATAACGTGCAGTGTGAGTGAAGGGTGCGATTGTGTGTAATGTTGTGGGAATCGCATTTTTTTCATAAATGGCATTTCCTGGTTCTAAAATATTATGTGATTTTATTTTTTCCTTGAATGCGTGGTGAATAAGCCCACCAATTGTTATAATTTAAATGAAAAACCCCTTTTCTAGCAGTAAGGTAGCACGTATAAATTCCTTCAGTTTGCATTTAATTAAAGCAGTTTTGAACTTGTTGCTAAGTTTGTGCGAAATAGTTTCTATGATATATTACTGTTCTCGTTTTTTATGCAATACTTTAGTATATCAGTTTGTCTATCTATTTATGTTTATGTTGAATTAACAGATTTATTACCTAAAACAACTTGTTGCATCGCTTGAACTCATAATAAGAATTAAACAACTACGCAACTTCAGCGGTTCACGTTTAGTCGTAGTTCAATTCACCTCGGAACAAATCAACAAACAAACAGTCCAAGCTCCGCGAGAATTCTATAACGAACAATACAACGAAATCAGGGTTCCGCCCCCTTCCACCCGATTTGAAATAAAACGCAGCGGGAAGCGGGCAAGTTGCGAAGTCGCGAGATATTGCGCGACAGCCAGCGACGCCTTGCATTAACATATTCAGCAATGGCCGATACGGAGTTCGCGTCCGCCCGCGACTTGACGCCCGCATTGCCACCGCACCCACTGATATTGGAATTCTTACGAATCTCAAACTAGTCCGATTCCTTCCTCGGCCAACTTTCGATGCAAAGTTCATGATTCTCCACCTAACTCTTTCCCTTCCTACCATTGTGCGATCGATAGTTCGAACTTACATTGCTGTGTAGCTATGCTCTGGTGATTCATAACAAAAACATTTAACTGTCACGAAGTTCACAAGATATGAGGCTGATAAAATTGTTTACACACTCAGTAACTCGAACGAAGCACACATTTAAGCGCGTGACAAAAATGTACTCAAATGGGTGCGCCTATAAACATCTTTTTACTTCAACAAAGTTTGTTGAGCGTGTACTTACGTTTTGGTAAAACATGTAATAATTCAAGCAGCGAGAAGTTGAGCAAAGTTTTATGAAGGAGCGGCGATGCTGGGGTGTGAAAGCCAAGTTGGAGCATGGCTTCGCCGCGTAATTATTCGATCCGCGCCACCTCCAGAATGTCATTTGAGGTTTTTGTCAGAACTCTGACTTTCCTTAAAAGTTCGTTTTTGTCGATTTGTACCCACCCCTCTAATGAAGGCCTACAGGATTCAATTAACCGAAGGGATTGGAATGTTTTGTGATTTGTACTCAGTACGGAATTCCATCAACGCGCTTCGATGCGATGCAACGTTCTTCCAAATTGAACCGACCGAAAAAGTTTTACTGGAAGAATTCTGGTACACGCTTTGCATTAGGGGTTGGGGAAACGGGAAGTTCCTCGCTTAAAACGAACCGCTTCTCTAATTATTTCTTACGTCTGTGCTCATGGCGATGTACCTATAATTTAACCGCAGCCCGAGTTAACATTTTGAGCGGTAAGCCGATTACTGATTTCCGGAACTTCATCTGAATATTGCGCGCAAAAACGTGCTATCTAGCGAACTGTAGTGTAAGCCGATGCGAGCTAGGCTTTAAAAGCACGTACGTACCTAGACGTGCGCGTATGTGCGTGAGCCGTGGCGGTGCTTTAGCGCGATCCAAAGGCGCATATTCGAGGCTTCGCCGTCGCGGGGCCTGAATCCCGCTGACTGCACTCGCTCCTCTCTCTCAGTATTTGCATTCTGACTGTGCACGCCTAATTGTAAGCTGAACTGCATGTGTTAGTATAAGACTAAGGGATTTGAGCAGATTTAGATTTGAATCCGGTCCACTTATAAACGAGTATTTTAAAAATGAAAGCTAGGACATAATTAACCCAACCTCAATTACAAATTACGGACATTGTAGTGGGCATAACAAAGGCCCTCATCCGGTTTCTGTCAAATTGAATGTCAAAACGAGATAAGTGGTTGTGATTTTGATCACACTTAACTGCTATACTTGTACTTTATATTGTTATATCCATGAAGAATATAACGAACTGTGCGAAATCAATGGCCAGTAAGTTACAGCAATCCGTACAATGTCCCCAAAAAACAAATAGTTTTCAAACCCTGAACCATGAATATTAATAATTCACTAGTAAAACGGACGAAATTATGTATTTTAAATACAAGCTTGTATCTAGTTGCCATGTACCTAATATCAAAGTGGCTAATTCCTTTAATGTTGAAGCGTGGTTGAAATTCCTCTATGTATACACGAACTTAAGCAAAATTCATCTGAATTTACCGAGTCGCTATGCCTGGCGGCGGGCGGCGCATCGATTGAGCAATAAATCATAATAATATAATAGGTATAATGTAAACAGTGCCCGTGGGATGATGCCCGCCCCCCCTAACCTCTGTCCGCCCCTCCCGCACCATGCTTTATTTAAGCACACAAAATTGACAATAAGGGGTGACAAATTAAAGCTAAAGACCAGTGCTACTTCACAAAAACGTGTGTAAAATATTTTTAAAGACAGAGAGAGCTAGAATTCCATAGTGGTAAAACAATTTTAACCACACCACATATACCTAATCCAAAGTAAGTAGACTACTTTCTATACACCTACAGTTTGGAATTTCTGTTAAGCTACAACCCTACTATACAATTAACAGTTCTGTCAACTCTCCATCCACAAACTCGTTTAAACTGCCTAATTAATTGTTATAAATGACCGTTTGCGTTTATTCATTATTTTCGTAATTATCTAAAAAGTGAATACAAAGCAGCTTCCGTACGTCTCAGAATATCGTTCAGAACAGAATCCGCATGTCTTTATCCCCGTCACCTAATCTCCGCATGCACACCTGGCCCCGCTTCCAGTGCTCACCTGCGCGACTTATCTACAAATCAATGTCTGCTGGAGTAGTAAGCAGGGGTTTTACTCATCATTACGTGGTGTAAACGTATGCAGGCTTTTAAACAGAGAGCATTTAGGTGTCGGGGAAATAGCTTGCTTTGGCTTTTCTTTTTACGCGTGAGCAAAGGGAGAAGTGGCCAGATACGTAGGTTTTTGAACTAATAAAATGGGACTGTAATTTTTCATAGGTTGGGTTTCATTTTTATTAATAAACTAGCTGACCCGGTAGACGTCGTCTTGCTCGGAAAAGCAAAGCCACCGCTCACCGGGTCCAATCGTGTTTTTAAACCATCCAGGAACCCATTGAAAAATACACAGAAAATTTCATCCAAATCGGTCCAGTTGTTTAGGGAGAGATAGGTGATAAACCGATTTTAATTAGTCTTTTTTTTTATGCTACGTCGGTGACAATCAAGCACGCGGACCGCCTGATGGTAAGCGGTTATCGCGGCCTATGGACGCGTGCAACACCAGGGGTATCACTCGCGCGTTGTCGACCCTGTAAAAACCTTTTCAAACCCCTCTTGAAGAACTCCATACCATAACTCATCGGGAAAACCTCGGCAGGGAGTTCATTCCACAATTTAAGCGTCCTCGGAAGGAAACATCTCTGAAACCGAATTGTACGAGACCATTGCGGATTCAGAGTGTGAGGATGAATGCCCTGTCGGTGGCGAGCGGTGTGGTGATGAAAAGTAGCCGTGGGCATCATATCAAACAGTTCTGCAGAACAAAACCCGTTGTACAAGCGGTAGAACACGCGTAAGGAGGCGAAGTCTCTCCTCAGACTTAACGGCTCTAAACCCCTTGTCAGTTTGGGATCGTCGACAATCCGGATCGCACGCCTCTGGACTGAGTCAAAAGGACTGAGTTGATATCCAGGCGCTCCTGCCCAAAGGTGACAGCAGTACTCCACGTGTGGCCTGACTTGCGCTTTATACAGCAGCAGTCTTTGCCTAGAAGTGAAGTACTGCTTCGCCCTGTTTAGCACACCGAGCTTTTTGGATGCCAACTTCGCCTTTTGTTCCAAATGACTCCGAAACTGTACGTCACAGATATGTCAACGCCAAGGATCCCAATACTACTTGATATGGTAAGGGAAGTGTTCTGAAACTGAGGAGCTACAGTAAATGGAGTTTTCTTCGTAAACGCGCAAACTTGTGTCTTAGTGGGGTTGAACTGGACTAAATTGTCCCGACCCCAATCGGAAACCTAAGCAAGGATATTCTCGATTTCAGACACAAGTTTAGTTCGACTTTCCTCCACAATGGTACGAGGGATATTTGCTCGGCCTGTGTAATAGGCATCTCCAGTGCTGTTATCCGCATAGCAATGAATACCGTCATTGGACAGCATATCATTGATATGCAAGAGAAACAGCGTTGGAGATAGCACAGAGCCTTGTGGGACGCCAGAATGAATGTCCAAGCTATCAGAGCAACTACCGTCTACTACGGCTTTAATGCGTCTGCTGGACAAGAAACTGGCAATCCATCCGCATAAACCCTCGGCCAGTCCGTAAGATGGAAGCTTTGATAGAAGACCTTTATGCCAGACCCGGTCGAAGGCCTTAGCTATATCTAGGCTAACAGCCAAAGCCTCACCTTGACTTTCAATGGCCTGAGCCCAGCGGTGTGTGAGATACACCAGAAGATCGCCAGTCGACCGACCATTACGGAAGCCGTATTGGTAGTCGCTTATCAAATCATGATCCTCTAGGTACCTCAAGAGCTTGGCATTCAACACACGCTCCAAAACCTTTGAAAGAAGGGAGGTAATAGCGATAGGTCTATAATTCGCCGGGTCCGACCGGTCACCCATTTAGGCACCGGGTGCACGTGGGTGGTCTTCCACAAAGACGGACATTGCCTTTTTGCGTAGGAAAGCGCGACAAGGCGCGTCAATACCGGGCACAACTCGGGAGCACACACTTTGAGCACCACTGCCAGGATGTTATCCGGCCCACTCGACTTGTGGACGTCCAGATTTTGCAACTCTCGCCGGACTTCTTGCTGGGTTATGCGGATCTCCGGCATAATGTGACCGCACCAAGGGATGGTAGGTGGCACGGCGCTCCCAACGTCCAAAGTGAGTTTGAAATCTCTTGGGCGAAGAGGTTGCCCAAGAGATCGGCTTTCTCTTTAGCACTGTGGGCCAGATTTCCATCTGGTTTTTGTAGTGGTGGCAAAGACGAGCGGCAAAAGTTTCCCTCGACAGCCTTGGCAAGCGACCAAAAGGCACGACTCCCTGAAGGGTGGCCCACGAGCCGCTCCCCAATGCGGCCGACGAAGACGAATTTAGCCCTGGCGATGGCTTTTTTACTCGATCTCGAGGCAGCATTCAGTTTGCACTTTGCATCTGGTATAGAGTGATCCCTTTTAGCACAGGCCGCAGTCCAAGCCTTGAATGCAGATTGTTTGAGGCGCAAGGCCTCTCTGCAGTGCTTGTCAAACCACGGCTGGCTCCTACCCCCGACAGCCACTAGCGGATTAGGAATATAGCATTCCATACCCGCCAGGATCGTCTCAGTGACCGCAGCTGCACAGGTATCGGGATCACCAGATGAAAAACAGAGCTGCCTCCATGGATACGACGCGAAAAACTCACGCAAAGCATCCCAATCCGCTGACTTATAGTGCCACACGCGGCGGCGTCCAATAGGCTTACGCTTTTTAGGTGAATCGCAAAGCACTTGGCTCCGGACGACGCAGTGGTCAGACGAGCCAAAAGGCGCATCCACTGAGATGGTGTACCCGTCCGGATGCGAAGTCAGCAGGAGATCCAGTAAATTTGCCCTATGGGTGACGACGTCCAGTACTCTCGTGGGAGAAGGTACCAGTTGCGAAAGACCATAGGCCAAGGCAAACTCGTAGGCAGACCTTCCAGCGTAGTCAGTGGGCAAACAAGACCCCAACCACTCAGTGTGGTGAGCATTGAAGTCCCCCAGGACCACCAACTCGGCTGTCGGATACAGCTCAATGACTTTGCCGGACGTCACTTGCAGGTGCTCAAAAAGTTGAGTTATGCCCAGATTACCACTATGAGACCTGTAGAGGCACGCGTAGATACGGGTATGGCCACCGTAGTCTATACGCAGCCACATAATTGACAGGTCCCTGTCTTCTAGCCCTGAAAGACGGCGACAGCAAATGTCCTCCCGGACGAACATGCATCTGGGGTATGCAGTGAGGCACAAAATTGTGCTCAAGCTTGTACCCAGGGTAGTGAAGGTAAGATGTATCGGCCGGGCAAGATATTTGCGTCTCGGTCAGGAAAAGCATTGTCGGCTTTGCGGTTTCGAGGTCATGGTGAACCGCGTTGATGTTGGAGTTAAGTCCCCTGATATTGCACATGTCCACACATAACGTGGAATGGAACGCCGCTGAAGAACGTGTCCTTGTTTTAGGTGGCTTCATTATTTCATTTTTTAGAGGGTTTTTTTTTAAGGCTTGGGGCAGCCGTTGTGTAGACAGCCGAACGGACAAAGACAGGTTGGGTTTCCGCCGCTCGATGAGATGGTTATGTGATTTGCTGGCGCGGTGGACGGAAGGGCCCCCGGTACTCCGGTCTCCTCTCCCGGCACGACCACCCCATCAGGGACTTTTCGCAAGGCTGGCAGGTCAGCCGGGCGGATATTCACGTGATCCCTGGGTTCAGGACCCCGTTCAGCCTGCGGGCGGTCAGCGGTCAACCGTTTCATCGGGTCTCCCTGGCAACCGCGCCAACATGCCACGCCGATCCACCACAGCGATGGTGACCAACCTCAGGTCCCCCAGCTGTCCACACAACAGCTCCCCGATGAGCTCTGGTACCTTACTCACCAGCAGGAACACAACACTGCCTGAGCAGTGTTATTTAGCTGCGGTATTCTGTAAGGTGGAGGTATTCGCATCCAGGCGGGCTGCTCAATTATAGGTGGATGAAACCACTGTGCCCTACCTCTCGTCTTTTCTATGAGCCAGGCTCTTGTCTCTTGTAAGGACTCCACAACGCCCCTTATGGATTTACTAAAAACAATAAAACAACTGAAATCAGCTTTTTCCGTTTACGTTCAAATTTATTTTTTACAAAAGGTCCTTGTCTATTGTTAACTCTAAGCAAAAATAAGTAAAAAAAGTTCTATTCTTTTGTAAAAAACTGCTGAATTCGTTATTAAAGTTTGAATCTTTCGAAATGTTCGTGTTAGCTCATAACTGTGGAACGAGTTAGACTACACGACTCACTCACTCTTTTATATTGTGCTCGCAAATAAAGTTCTCGTTAAAATGTGTGTCATATTTTAGGCGGAGTAATGAACTGGTGAACGCAGCTCGGCGGCCTACTTTCAAATGCGCTAATGGCCTGTATTCCATACGTAATTGTTGAAAACGACACAATTGCCCCGCGGGAATTCATGTTAACGGACCGTAATACTGCTAAGTGGGTATGAAAATTGCAAAATGACTCAATTTTTGGTTTAATAAAATTGAAAATGCTAAACTATGAAGCGGTACATTCTGAAATAACTGTAGTATAGGTACAAGCAGATGGAAAAGTGTCTTTGAACATCTCTTCCATAGACGGAATCGTTCCATGGGTCAAAAGATAGAAAACCATAAAAAAGTAGGTAGACTGATCTTATATCTTGATTTAGATGCGATTTTGCATTTTGTGGTAGTCCTTCAGTTGTCAAGTTAAAGGCTCATTCGCACTTAGCTCATTTGCAACATGACATCATTTCGGCACAAGCTGCAAATTTGATTATTTGAATGCATTCGGCCTATTTCATTTGGACATTTTGCGTAGGCTGGTAACACTCTGAGGTGGTTAAAATGAAAGTGTTAGTTACCAGCGTCACCATGAGTCATAAATCATAATGAAGCACGTGAGTAGCAATGATTTTGGTTCCGTATTACGAATTTTTATTTTACTTTTTTCAACTTTTTTTGTTTATTTTTTATGTGCTGTATTTTTTTACATTTCCAAAAATAAATATAATTTTAAATTAAATCAATAATAAGGATATCAAGATTACCTGACTCTAAACTAGCGTAAAGTTCTATGGTTGCCAGATACTTCATTATTTCCGAACTAATATTAATATGTGAAAATATGCGCCAAACAACACACTACTTGTTATGCTCTTGAAGTAAGTATAAATATCCTTGCGTTACTAGGAATAAAGACAGGGGCGTCGCCCAGCACACCCTGACGAGGCAATTTAGAAAAGACCTTTTCCTGAATTGAATACTTAAAAATATGATAAAACACCGGCGCAGAAAACTACAAATATTCGTCACATGAATGATTATCCTGGGTCTGAACTAAGACTCAGGCAAACACTCTCTAACCTACCAATGCCACCCGAGGGCAGTCAAAACGAAACATAAAACTTTGACATGATAATGCAAGTACATGCTCTTCCAAAAGACAAAAAGCTCTGTGAGACATTGTTGACAAGAATCTCGAGAAGCGTCGCACCGCACGAACTGCACGCAACGGCAACGGAACTATGCGACGCCTCGACACGACGTGTTGCGTACTTTATGGTGTTGTATTTTAATTTTCATCGTAGTGCTTGACAAATATTATAAATTATGATTGAAAAGAACACAATGGCCCCGCGGGAATGTTAACGGACCGTAATGGTGAGTGGGTATGGAAATTGCAAAATGACTCTATTTTTGGATCAATAAAACCGAACATGCTAATTAAGCGGCACATTCTAAAACAACTATTGGTATACAAGCCGACGTAAATGTATATTTGAACATCCTTTGCCAAAAAAAACGTCCCATGAGTCAAAGGATGAAAACGATGTAAAGAAGAGTTGATTTAGATACGACCAACGATTATTAGATATTTGCGTTTTCTAATAGGCCTTCAGTTATAACGTCTAAACATGATGATGATAGAAAAGAGTGAAGCCATCCCTATAATCTGCGAGGCATTGTTGACAAGAATCTCGAGGAGCGTCGAGCTGCCACGAGCTGCACCCAACTGCAGCGAAACTATGCGACGCTAAGACACGGCGCATTGCATACGAGGGGCATGCTAAAAGAAATTCACCTACTCGTACAATTTATTATATTTTAATGTTCATCGAAGTACTTGACAAATATTTTATAACAGACTTTAAGTTTATGCCATTAGATAACAAGTCAAAGCATAAATTATTGCTTCGAATATGGTTTGGTTCGGAACCTATTTATAGGCTCCTGCTATACCTATTAATATTTTATGGTCATAAATTGTATCGATCGATTTAAACAGTGAATCTAATCATTCAGCTCACAATGACGGTTAAAATAAGCCCATTTTGTATTCAAAGTAGCCAACTGGTTGGTTTGTTTGCGTTAATTTACCCGTATTTGAGTCGAAGTTGCTTACGTATACAAATAGCTGCCATACTAGCGCCACGCCGGGGAACTATTGAACTAGTTATTCCGATTGTCACAAACACAGCATTAATCAAAATTGATGACGCGTGTGTATGTACTACGCGTGTGAAAAGAGAGTGCGATGCTCTTCACTCGACGCTGTCTCATTTAGTTATCGCTATAGAGCAATAGCGGAAGCCGCGTTATAGCAAAATATTTCAAAATGACGTAAATTCACATTTATTATTCGTATGTTTTCATAACTGTGTTTCATACAGTTCTATTCATTTCTGTGGCCAGAGTCGTTAAAAATTTGTATAATTTGACAGACATGATGTACGTTGTAGTAGGTACGTTGAGGTTAAAACTAAGCGTAACAGAAAATACAGCCAAACGGAAACATTTCGATAACAATTCTCAAGGGGTATCGTAAACTACTGTAACGTCCCTCTCGTAAAAAACTTTTAACTTTAAAATATTCTTATAATATTTACTGATTTGTTAGCATTCATAGGCATATCATTCATTGCAACATGTTGATACAATTTATTGTTACCCAAAGGCCACAACATTTGGGGAAAAGCGAACTTCCTTACTACTACTAATTTTAAAAATACAATTGGGTGTAGGAACAATTTTTTTTTTTATATCTTTTTTTAAACTTTTTACTATTTTTAGTAACTAATTTGAATATTTCGTTGATCTAGCCGGCAGTTTTTTTCGAACATTGCGAACTCATGACGTCACAAATTCACTTAGTGTTCCCACGTGTGTTTTTTTGTTTGTTGAGGAGAACATTACTGATTTACTGCACTTACGTCACGAGAATGTGAGAAGTAGACTTTAGATACGATTCATTTTGCCTAGTTCTGAAACCAAGCCCTACCTGAAAGGGTTGGGATAATAGCGAATGGCTATTTTAAGTCCTACCTACCCGTCTGGGCAATGGGCGTAAATTAATGTACGTATTATTAAAAATAACTTTGTGGAAAAAAATATTTCATCTGGGGGAATTTTAAATCTGTTATCTGGAAACCCCATTAATACCATGCAGTAGAATCACCTACTTAGCTAAAAGTCTTACGTATGATACAGATCGCGTCATTTGATTGGTTGATGGATAGATTAGAAACAAATCACGTGAAAGGACGTTTATACGAACGAATAGGTTTCAATTGTGAGATATAATAATAATAATATTAATAAAAAGCATTTAATTCTCTTTCACAATTATAGCTTACACTTTTAGGTCTAACTTACATTTAACAATTCATTTGGTGAGCTATTAATGTGAGAGACTGGTATCCGCACTAGGTTAAAAACCTGTCTTACAGATTACCAGGCTCTCGCCTCTCAGCTTCGTACATATACATTTGCTAAACAACAGTGAAAAAAAGAATTTAAAACAAAAGTTGGTACTTTTAGACAACCTAGGAAGTTCGTGTGTGTGTGTGTGTGTGTGTGTGTGTGTGTGTTTGTGTGTGTGTGTGCGTGCGCGTTTTATAAACATGAAATAACTAAGATGGTATAATAAACAGATTTTCTGTTTCGTTATACGTCAGGGTCTGCAACCAATCTGTGACTTTTTTCTTACACTGTTCTTTGGGAAGAGAATAAATGGACAGGATCGAATTTATTTTATTATAAAGGAATGGGCCGAGGAAAAAGAAGAATTTTTTCGCTAAATTGGTCCTGTGTGCATCATGTAAGCATACTTTGTGCTTAAGACGTTTCCTTTTGTGTTTTACCGGATCATATGTTATTGAAGAATATCAATTTGATTACCGTCAAGAGTCCCATAAGAACTATAATATACTCTTTGCTGACGTTGGCAAACTGGGGCCATTCATTTGACCCCTGTATGCCAACGTATTTAATTAAAAATATCCTCGATCTTTTGCTTTTAAAAATGTTAAAAATTTAAATAAAGTATAAAATACAAATACCTCGAAATGGTTTTCTATTCAGGACATGTTTGATTTTTGTTCCCATACCCAATTAAAAACACCACACAGACAAAACATCGATCTTCATCACGTGAATATTTAACGGGATCAAACCCACGACAAGCGGCTCCCGATCCCGATCTCCCGTCCTTTGGGCGAAATCTAACTTCGGTAGCACTGCATGTGAGAATTGGAACACTTTATTACAGCACATATCTTGTACGTTTAAATTTACATTATCGTTCGCGTAAAAAATTGTATTGGGATTTGACATGACAATACACATTTGGCAACTCGTGGTAGACGTACTGAAATATCATGTCGACCTACTTCCAGCCTACTTGAGACCTATTTTGCTAATCCTACAGAGTGTTATGAGGCCCAATACTAAACATACATTTACACAGATTTATTATTTTTTTGTAATTTTAAAATCTCATCCCATCATACGATTTAGCTGTATTCTAAAAAAAACTCAACTACAAACCGTAGAACATCGATGTTGTTTTTTTGAGACTTTACAAATTAATTTTCTACCGAACCGCGAGCAATCTTAGCTTTACGTAGCGTATTTCACTCAGAGGAGGAATGCCTTTTGTGTCTATTTATTTTTCAAAGGTAGTAAACGGTGAGTGCTTTTACAATACACATTCCTACATTTAGCTGATTGAGTTTTGGTCTTGCTTACCGCTGCTTTCTAATCAAGTGATCGTCGTGTAGTCGGTAGGTATTGGGAATTCAACGTTACTCGTTTAATTTTATTCATTTACAGATTGTTTCTTCTCAACCAAGTCAATTTGCTAATTGATTTAAGTAATTCTGGGAAGAACTTGTCAATAGGTTTTGCTAGAAAAGATAGAAAGAAACGAACATCAAACTTTGATCAGTGACACAAAACAAAAAGTCGCGGAAGTTCAGTACGTTATAGGATGATTGTTGTAATTTCTACCACAAACCAGTATTAAAATGTTTAATGCTTTAAAAGGTAAATCCTTTTAAAGAAGGTGAATAATACAGTATATAGGTACGACGGCAACTTACGTAACTTAACTTTGTAAAGGTAAGTATCTCATCCTCTTTATAATTCCAGAGAAATTCAAACCCGTCTCGTGTTTCTATTGTTCCGGTTTTTGCATTGTGAGTCATTGTTTGCCATTTTTTTCTTAGGGTTTCTTACGAACACCCGTGTGTTCGGCTGACTCTCAAGGGGTTAATGTGACAACTCACGAAGTGTTAGTGACTTTGCTCGCGTCGTCCTGAATATAACTGTACTACTCGTACTACACAAAATGTGTTCCTTGCTCCAACTGAGTCACAAGAACAACAATCTCCGAAACCCTCGTAATATGTTACGTTGCTATAGCTTGTGTATGTTTGAATTCCGTTGCAAGCCTAAGTGCAAGGCGCACCGCCAAATTCCAGAGGCATGCCGCAGGGCAGCGGGGAGACACCCGGAAAGGGGAGGGATGCAAGCCGCTGCACTCGCCGACCTTAATACCGCCATCAGCAAATTGCGAAACACCAGCTGCTTCTGACAAGAAATCTCTGACATAATTCACGCCATTGGACCGCAATTGGTGGCGGAAATTGCAATGACAATTATCTCCAACATTTACAGGTTATAGATTTCTGTCTCTGCCTGTGAAAGAGAAAAATGCGGCGTCCTCTTTATTACGTCGTAACCTTTTAGAGGAGTCGGAATCCTCTCGCGTCAACACCGCTTGCACTTAAAACGTGTTCTACGGTTCGAGTCGCTAATATCTGTCGGTAGCGGTGAAGGGGTTATTAAATACCATATCGCAGGCTGAGTGCACCGTGACCCATATCCAGGGTTGCACCGCCCGACTTATACGAGTGGACTTTATTGATTCGCAGTCTTGAGACGTTGCGCCGTCCCGCTCGCGCGCGGGGTAGGGCGGCGACTCCCGTAGGCCACTTACTCAATATTCCGGAGGCGCGCCAGGACGCCTGTAGTAATAGGACGCTTAGGTAACACGCACTGTACTGAACGAGAGTTTTATGCGCGTCCTTTTTGTAAATCCTTCTTCCGAAGCTTTGTTGATGGTTCAAAGCCTTCGGTACTGCGGTTTGTTTTCTGTACTTATGACTAGCCCCCGCCCGAGGCTTTGAATTTGAATTCACCCTGAAATAATTCCCGAACATAATCCAATTCAATTCAAAATTAAACAAAATCGCAATTGAAAAATATATTGGAACTTTTACTATTATAATGTAACATTAGAAGAAAATATAAAAACATTTATCACTTATGTACTGAAGCATCATACTACTCAATTCAAATCAAATCTTCAACAATCGATCTTTAAACCGATGCTTACTTTGGTTAAGAGGTAAATTTTAGCTTTAATATCGGCATAAAGTTGAGACCAATTCAAATATTGACTCGCTAAATAAGATATAATTTCAAAAATCTGATACAAGGTTGGCAATCTACTGTCAACATTCGACCTCTGCAACTTTTAAACTTGGCAAACAAAGGAATAAAAAGTAACCATTTCATTTTTATGATTGGTCGTTAGAGTGTAATACAAAATACGAGTCTGGTTAGTGGTGGACGCCGTGATAAAGTTGAGGATGGTTATCGCGGAAGTTTAATACGGCTTTAATGGCGGTACTTGCTAAACGTAATCTTTGCCACTGCGCCGCGCTGCAACACTAATTACAGAGCTCTTACCGAACCGTCGGCTTCAGCAAAAAACGGATCTGGCTGGGCAAACCGTCTGTCTAACGATTAAACTTGCCGACACTTAATATTACTTAGGTTTAAGACTTGTCTGTTCAAAAGCTGATTAGTAGTACCTTTATATGCACTTGATTACTTCACATAATAAGATTTCTGCCTGCAGCTGGAACTGTCGTGGTGAGGATATTGCATCGATTGAAGATGGAGTTAAAAAGTACTTATTTTGGCACCTATAACGATAGACTATTTTAATAATTAAACCCTATGACACTAAAAGGGAGTGAAAAAAGTTTTTTTTTATATTGCCCCTCAAGATGACCTCACTCCACCTGAATTTTGAATGATAATCCCTATTCCTTGGAATATAAGTCTGCTATGTTATTTTCCTTGCGGTAAAGTCATCATATAACTGATCATAATGTTAAGTTCCATGAGCCTTTTTATACATATACTCGTAGACCCTTTTTATTCCATTACTATTCTTATCCCAGCCAGACTTTATTTCGGTAATAAATGTCTACTAAAGCATTATCCGGCAATCATATTTCGTCTTTGGTAGCAAAATTTTGTAATAAATGTTTCCAAGTACTTACGCGTAGTGTCGCGTCTGGGAGCTGTGGGCGCTGGCCAGGGTGAACGACCGATCTTGCAGATGATATTTAAAGTAGGTTTAGGTTGATAAAATGTAAGCTCATGCTATTAAATTATTGTTACTTAGTGAATACTTAACTTAATACATAATAGTGTATTGCTATAATGACATATTCGAGATAGGAATGCTAGTGTCGCAAGCTCTTAGTGAGTTTCTTGTTACCTGCAAATTAATGCTTATTTTTAGTACGAGAAATGACTTGGTACATCCTATTGTTTTATATGTTGTAGCTTTGATGTACTTATTAGGTTCTTCAGTATGAGAATGTTAGAATTTCAGCATTTTTTTTCAACAAACCCAATTCTACTCTACTAACTCGCAATGTTAAACCAAATCAAGTTAAAAGAGTAACTGCTGAGTTTCTCGCTGGATCTTCTCAGTAAGAAATAACTCCGCCGCGGTGGTAGAGTCGCATTAAGTTTGTATATTTAATTACTCATATTAAATTAAAGTACGTTTATTATTTTAAGAAAGTATATACTTTGTTTTATTTTGACTATTCATAAGTACTTCTACAGTTTAATTGAATGAAGATATTTGAGAGTTTGAGTTTGACTTTATTATTATTGCTTCTTAGATTACAAAAGTTATATTATGCATGCCTTGCTTGAAATCCTACTGCTCGCTATTTTCACGTGTCGCGATGTGGTTTTGAATTCTTCACCTGGGTGGGTTGGTAGCCGCTAGCTCTTTGATGGCTCATCAGCAAGCAATGCCGAAAGGGTAAATACCTACTCTCAAATAGACAATCTTAACCATATATCACTATATATTTACCAAACTCATAAACTCAAACTCAAATAACTTTATTCAAATAGACTGTATCAGTACTTTCAAATCGTCAAATTTAAAGCAAAATATACTAAATAATAGACATAAATACCATAATAATATGGATATATAAATACACAGTATACAGTCATAGTGCGACTCTACCACCGCGTCGGAGTTGTTTCTTGCTTAGAAGACCCTGCGATAAACTCAGCAGTTACTCTTTTAAACTTGTTTTGGGTTTACAACAGGCGTCAGTAGAGTACAAGCAGTGTGTCATTTTAGTACAAATAAACCTAAAAGAATATAAAACAAAGAGAAAAAAAGCAACCATAAAATAATAAATATAAAACAAAGGTCATTTAAATAATTCAAAAAGGAAAATTGCTAGTCAGTACATACTAGGTACCTATTAACTATTACAATAAAACATCTGTTACAATAGAGCTATCTAATCCCGCATCGAGCAGAGAGCTTACATCTAGGCATTTTTATCTAAAAGGTAGTCTTTTGTAGTAGCCCTTTTTTTTTAAATTTTGATGTGATTTTTGAATCTATGTAGAGGTAACTCTTTGCTTTTTTTTTTGGATAATGAATACCTTGCCCCTTAGAGGATCCTAAAACTTTTTGTAACCTAAAAAGTGGAAGTGAAATTTTATCCTTATTCCTAGTATTTTTGAAATGTATGTTTGTGCACTGTGTTTAGTATAGAGACTAATATTTTTTCTCACCAAAACAATGGATTGTAAATATATTGTGAAGCTACAGTGAGGATACCAATTTCCTTAAAAAACTCCCTAAGCTTATAGATGGATCTCATCGCTCCCTTCTGGAGGGTAAAGATGGTTTGTATATTCGCCGCTTGACCCCAAAGTTCAATGCCGTAAGACACTGTGAAAATAACTAAAATAAACTGAACTAGCAGTATCAACATCTGTTAATAACCTTATTTTTCTCACTGCAAATGCAGCCGTACTAAGTTTTCCTGTGAGAATTGTTATATCCCTCATTCCATTGCAGTTTTGAATCTAATGTGATTCCAAGAAAAACTGTTGTATCAACAGTTTCATAGTGTTCCTATCTATTTTAAGATTAATGTGGTTATCTTTAACATTATGCAACTTAAGATTAATACATTTAATCTTCTTTGTATTAAGCTGTAGATTATTTACTGTGAACCATTGTAAAACCTTCAAAAGTGCTTCATTTATATCATCAAAAAGGTTTTTATTTATGTCAGTTTTAAAAACTAAAGATGTATCGTCTGCAAACAATACAACATCACAAATATCTTTCAAGTGATAAGGTAAATCATACATCAGAAATAGGAATGGGCCTAGAATAGATCCTTGAGGTACCCCCAACTTGTGATCCTGGTAGACAGTACACTGTTAACATCAACTTTTTGAGTTCATAAAGTAAGGTACGAAATTATCAAATCTAAAGCATTATCCCTTACCCCGTAAAATATATTATAACCATATTAAAACATATTAGTTATAGTTTAAAATAAAAACTTGTATCGTTTTACATTGCATGCAAGCAACTAAGGGGTCGTTAAAAACTTAAGTCGTTAACAAAAGTGAAAAATTAACATGGGATGCAAATCAATGCTTATTACTAGTATTATAAATAAATAAAATAAATATGCGACAGACAACACACCTTTGTAATGGTGTCGAAGTAGAAATTAACATCCCCGTGTTACGAGGTACACAAGGAAATAAGCCAGGGGCGTCTCCCAGCATACCCAGACCCAAGTCAATTCGGAAAAGATCGTTTCCTGAATTGAGCCGACCGGGAATTGAACCAGGGACACTACGGAAATCGAGGCGAGAAACCTTGCTACAGCGTCTACTACGCCAATCGTGTCGTCAACTATCATTAGTTATAATGTGCATGCATTCCTCAAAATCCTGTTCGTGCTATTTTTACATCCGTGTAGTCAGTCATATTACATAAACACAGATACTCGTACTAAAGACCTGATAAAAAAAACAGGGGTAAACTCCCGAAATCCCGCGTTGTGAAGGTGTGGGCGCCGCGACGTGAGGGGTGAACGGCCGAACTTGGGGGTGATATTTTATTGAGGTCTTGGCGGAATGTCAGCAAAAATACTGATTTATAATCAGATTTACACACGCTCAAGGCCATATCTCAAACGTAAGCGTGGTTTGAGGTTAGAACCTAACGTTGTAGCTGACGACTCTTCCTCCGCTATCTTGTTAATTCGGTTTTTGATCGGCGTGTTCCTTCACCGGAGAGTTAGCCCAAATTTTGAAAACAAATATAGTTCTGACCAGATTCGAACTTGGTGCTCGAGCTCCAAGCTTGACCCCTAGACCAAGTCGCTAAATATTATAATCAAATGTAATGGATAACTCAAAAACTACTGGATCCATATCTATGCTAATATTATGTAGAGGAAAGATTTGTTTGTTTGTATTGAATGCGCTCCGAAACTACTAGACCGATTTTAAAAATTATTTTACCAGCATAATGTTACATTTTCAGGGAGTGACATCAGCTATTAGATTTTTTAAATTTAGGCTATATTTAGACGGCAAAGACAGTATACGCGGACCTGTCGGACAGCTAGTTTTATATAAATAGCCATAAATCCTGAATTATATTAAAGGCAGTTTAACCTTCCGGACCTACCCTTCCTAGAACTACCTTCTAGGAAAATTTATACTGTGTAGTATAGTATGTATAGTATCAGTATACATTTATGAGTTTCTAAAGAAAATTCTTCAATATTATCTGTTTCTAATCTTTTTTTATGTGCCTCTGTGGCGCTTTACTCTTGTTTGCGGAATAATTTGTACGACATTAATTAGTTTTATTCACACTTTTATTATCATTATGGCTGGAAGGTTTGTCTTTTTTTCAACCTCTACCAAATTCATCAGACTTGGTTTAGTGATTTGAGTAACGTAACAGACAGGCTTGTTTTCGCATTTATATTGCAAGTACCTACGAAAAACTACGACCACGCAAATAGATAAATCACATTGAGCATCGCATGGTGTCAAAATAATACTCGTCTGTTTCATTATGTGAAGTGTTCAAGAGATTGAAAAAGTAAAAAAAAAAGTAAAAAGTAAAATAAGTCCCAAAAGTATTTTTAAGCACGGTTGAAACGATGGCGTTTGAACTCGACCCGGCTTAAAACCAGTGTAATCGAATCACTTACCTTGTGACAGCGAACACTGAATAAATAAAATTGTGGTAGCCACTTTCGTAGCTCGTAGCGTGCCGGTGCTACGAAGTGCGAGGTCAATGGCCGGAGCCGCAAGTGAAATCACTCTGGAACCCGGTTTCATCCCGTTAATAAACGATACCACGCTTCTATCATAACCTCTTACACTATGGTTTAGGCATACAAAGACATACATTAATCTATGCTCCCATGTTAAAAGGTTGCATTCCCACTGGGACGGTGTGTAGCGTATGTACGCTCCGGCTCACGAACTAAGAATACTTAGTTCGTATGTGGCGAGATAGATGTCTACAACTTTAATATCGCGATATTAAAGTTATCCGAGCGATTGTACATAGATATAAGAACCCGACAACAACAGTCGGGCAGTAGCCCACCAGACACAACACCCGTCTGGTCGGAGGATTCTGCCTTTTCAACAGAGGATGAGGATCTTCACACCCTGTTCCTCACACCCCCCATAACTGGTGACCCCGACGTGATCATCACTTCCTCGAGCTTTCGAGCAGCGCGTCATACAGCCAGCCTTCTCAGCGACCTTGGCACAGCACACTGCACTTCGGCCGGTCAGCAAGCAGAGACAAATTTCTCTCCTGGTCGACGCAGCAGCCACTGCGCAGCACTGCACCACTCCGACTCACTGGAACATTCGCAGTATCACCCCGACTCACTGGGGCATCACCGCAGACAGTTCCGACTCACCGTGAACTATGCGGCATCTGGTTCCGACTCACTGGAACATTCCACTGCCCGGCAAGCACCCGCTATCGACCTCTGGTCTCGGAGGGGAGTGATGTAGCGACATCTAACTCGCCACATACGAACTAAGAACTATCGTATCCTACATCGCGATATCAAAGTTATCCAAGCGATTAAACATTAGTACAAGAACCCGACAACAACCGTCGGGCAGTAGCCCACCAGACACAACACCCGTCTGGTGGATGAGGAACTTCACACCCCGTTCCCAGAGATAAATATTTACATTTATTAGCAAACATTGCACGTATCCTAGTTTTTTATAAATATAATAGCATAATTTCATTAAATAATATCTATTAATAACTTAAAATAACATCAGAAATAATTCATTCTTACAAACTACAATTCAATTATATTATTCATTACCAAGTAAATATATCATCCTAAGTTAAAATGCATGCAATTAATTCCTTTATTTAGCCGGGCACCCATTTGCGGGTGTAGGCCTCCTCCAGCTCCTCCCAACGTTGTCTATCTTGCGCCAGTCTTGTCCAGGTCCGGATATAAGTACATTAAATATGTCTATAAGTCGCATAATCGAAAGTTATTAATGAATGCAACTCAATACAAACTGTACCACCTTGTCCAAATACCGAGAAATCATACACGATGCGGTTACGTCTACAGAATGAATCTAACAGCTTAACCGTTCTTCATATTGCATTCTACCGAGTGATTGTCAAAAGACTCACAAAAACGTGAATCATACTCAGTAAGTAAGTGATGTACTTAGTTACTTTGTACTTAGGTGTTAATTTAGTTATTTTAATTGACTTTCATTTATTTCAGAATTACATTTTTACTTAAATAATTACTACAGCACTTTACTATAATCAGTAAAGTGCTGTAGTAACTATGTAAGCCATATCGTTTTTGTTAGCCTTTGATTTTCATAGTTTCATAGTCCATTTATAGACTAAACGAAGCCATAATATACCAGAGGAGCGAAGGAGTCAATGAAACCGGGTATATTAAGTTGGCGTTTAGTTTCGAGGTGCAAACTGTACTTTACACTTTGAGTGCGAGAAAAATATTCAATTTAGTACAAAAACATTTAAAACTGAACAAATTTTCACTCTACAAAAATTCTGAAATTTCCTCGGTCAGTTTTTTCTTTTAAACCAGGCACAGATTAACAATTTAAAACACATGGCGCCACCTTTTTTGCGGACAAACCATGGAACTAAAACTCTCAACATTTTCGCAATGAAGATGGTTGACACTCCACAGATAATAGTATGATATATTTACTGGCTCTTTGAGTTTGTCTATATGAAGGAAATTAAACAACTAATAACTTTTCACTCCCTAGAGACTAAAGTGGTCACTTTAGTCCCGCTTCGTAGGGCTATTTTGGCGTACTTTTAGAGCATGAGAAGTGAAAACCGATATAAACAACCCTAGGCGCAGAAATCTCAGTTGAACTTCCAAAATAAATATTTGATGTTTCATCCTCAAATACCAATAGCAATTCCCACAAAGTAAGAACACCACACAAATTACTATCTACCGTTCGTGTAGCCAACCATAAAACCGAGCTTCGCAAATAATTGAATCTCTGCATATAGGAGTTAACTCGACATCATCTCAAACACGTCTCCACAAACGTGCCGTGACGTCAGACCGCAGCGGTCTGTGTAAACACGCGCCAACGTTGCACTGGAATTAGTACCTACCTAGAGACACGCTGTTAATTGAACTAGCTGAATAATATAACAGTAATACACTTGCCAACTGCAATAACCGCTCCGGAACCGTTAACGGGAGCGTCTGCCCTAGAAGGAGATGGATTCTACTTTGAGTGACTCAACTGGTTTCCTTGACTGCATTATAATTAAACGGAATTGAAATACAGGCTTGCGAGCTAACTTTGGACGGACTTTATGGTACAATGTTGTGTAATTGTAATATCACTGAGCTATTACGTTTTAAGTCTCCCTTTTTTTGTTTTTTAGGTCAACTTAGGGAGAAACTGAACTTAGACACAAACCAACGTCCATTTTAATTTTCTCAATTTTTTTTTACATAGGAGAGGGATCCTATGCAAAAGTGAGACACTTTCCAAACAAACAAAAAACAGACAGAAGTGTCTCATGTAAGAATATGAACCTCTAGGTAAGTCTGAACGATGATAAAGCGTGTGCTGTCTCACATCATAAATAAATTCGGTACCCATTATCTAGCATACTGTAAACACGCGTATCACAACAAGTATCTATCTAAATCAAGCTAGATTCATCAAAGACTCATCTATATATAATAGTCGGATTTTCGGGTTCCGCATAAAAGCGGGCCGAAATCGCAAAAGGCCGATAAATGTGTCAGAGTGCGACTATAAATTCGCACGGCCGCGCGGTCAGGAAACTAATCTACGTAACTTGTCCTGCGTAATATACTACGGGAAGAGTTCACCTTCTTCCTAATTTCGCTGTTGACAAATTATATAATTTATTACCTTAATGTAATGCAGTAAATAAATTCGTGCGCGTGTTGCTGAGCGTGTGTTATATAGGCCATTCTTAATCCTAAGCTTGTATTAAGAATGGCTCTCTTTCAACTTCTTGTGTAATACAATATTATCCGTATAGGTACAGTATACAAAATCACTTCAAAATGAGAAACTGAGCTTTTCCAAAGAATTGAAGATAATTCTGCACGTCATTGTACGTATTTTATGTAGACACCACAACGGTTTTTGACTTATTCAAATAAAGGTTATTCCATTTTCTACGCCGATAGTCAACTTATCCATCGCCACCCGGATATGTGTAGTAAACAGAATGACACTGAATCTTGAGCCTGCAATTAAGACAACATGGCTAACCTAACCTAGAATCCCTCCCTAGAGTCGTCATGTTGGGCAATTCTAGCTAGCTTCTAGCAAATTTTAATAAAAGCTAGAATTTCTTTCTGCAAGCTTGTCGCGACCCCTAATTATTTTACTTTAATATTAAGATAGTACCTACTAGGTCTAGATAGGTAACTTTCTGCAATATAAATTCTCGTTGTAAAAGTAAGATGTTATTTGAAATTATATAAATTTTGAGACCTTAATAATTGCCGTTCAATTGCTTCATAACAAAACCTGCTTAAATTTTTCATTCCAACCCATCAATTTGCCAATTTTCACCCACACAAGTAATTCGATTTCCAATGAAACATTATTTAAACTTACAAAGTTATGAAATTGAATGCAACACAATTAAAGGCCACGTTCAAAATGTTCAAACTATTGTCATATTAAACATAACTATATATTACTATTAGGTATCTTATTGACTGAACCAAATGATTAATGTAAATTCTCCTGTTCACTAACAAAATGGTCACAATTTCATATCCAGCATGCATAATGGGACGCATGACAAGAGGCGATGTAATAAGTTGGCAACAGAGACGAACCGACGAACTTGGTCCACAATAAACTTGAAAAATCGGGGATTGCTGCTGAGGGCGTCGCCAAGAAAAAACTACCCGACATTTCGCACTTAATGAAACTGTAGCTGAACAGAATAAAGGAACGCCACATTTACCACGTACTAAGTATTGTTAAAAGGAGCGGCTTTCGGTAGCGCTCTTTAAATATTTGCTGAGGTACGCCGACTTGTTCGTTATGTAACATTGTGCTTCTGCTTTCGCGAAATTTTAATTCATCAACATGGTGGTTGCACTTTGTACTATCTAACATAAGGTAATTATAACTGTCCTAATGCTGTGAGATGGGATTCATCATTGCACTACAAAAATTACGTATTGTATTAACACGCTGATCTGCTGATCAGCGAATAGAAAAATACCAACCCGGACACGCTGAGGAAATTCTATACATGATTACTCCGTCATATGAATTTTCAGTCAGCTGAACATTGCTCACCTAGTATTGAGAAAAATAAAAATGAGGAAATGTTGTAAAACTGAAAAAACGTGAGCTATTTATATGCCTACACACAGCCATTAAGGTTCCGCTGAAGGCGACTTATATTAAAATCATAGTGAAAATCCAAAAATAGTCAGAATACAATGTGTGATTTTGGATCATAATATGATGTGCCGATAGTGGCGTTATGGATGGTCTGAGTAACAGATCTACACCTGAATTTAAATTGTATACGTATCTTGTAACAAACAGATTTAGGGTCCGCTTTGATTAAGCTCTATCTTTTGCAGTCCGCTTTTCAAATTCACCATGAGCCGGTGTGCGGTGTCCAGCGGGGAGGTGCAAGTTTTAATTACTACACCCCGCCTCCCTCCACTTCGCGCTAGTTTCTCGATGGGGCTATTTCGTCTCTCTTACTAAAACACTTGTTCATAAACTGCTTTCAAGAGCTCTTTTGTTGAGTTGCGGCATTCAACATTGTTTTTAATACTAAGAGTGAATTTGACTGAGCTGTTGGCGCAATACTGTGCCTACTGCTCCAAAGCTCGGTTTTACAATGTTTTGAAAGTAAATAATACGATTCTCTGACACCCCATAATAGTGCACTACTCAGCATGAGGTCAGATTATCTCGTCCGATCTTACTTGAATAGCCGAGGTAAGAAATACATATGTATTTCTTTATTTTTATTTATTTCTCATTAATTTCTATAGCTCGCATGATGTTCTCTGTCGGGATGTAAAAATAATTACTTACCCAACTTTCACCACTTAATGTTGGCTTGGTTTACTTTTGTGATATTACTGCCATTTTCACTGGAAAAAAATGTTTTTTTGGTAGATTATGTGTACATAATATAGGTATATCGTAGAAGTTTAGTTCTAAAAATCGTTCAAGCGTATAGCGAGCAAAAGCAATACAAAACATATGCCTATCATAGACATTAGACAGATTTAATATACTCACGGTCACACATAATAGTTGATGTTAAGATAGATAAAATAGCAATTTTGTTAAGAACGAGGAGCATTCTCTGGAATACCATAATTTTATTAAAGTCCTAAATACTCGATATATGTTTTATATTTTCTGGTTCTTAACCTACTAGATTGAGCACGTGGATATGCATTGCAAAGTATCGTTACTTAACTAACTTATTGAAAAAGGAAAGCAATAATAATAGTATGTTCACAAAAAAAATTCAAAGAACTTCTTTTAAAAAAATCCTATTATTTACTTCACTTTAACTATGATTATTAATAATTTATTAGAAATTTACATAAATAAATTCATAGCATAGGTAATAAGCAAGAACAAGAAATATCTTTTGCAATGCCTTACAAGGCACATATGTTTGTGTAGGTACTAAAAATAGGTTTTGTTTTTAGTATTAAGCGGCATATGTATCGCAAATTTAATAAATAAATAAATAAACTACTACTCACATGACCTGTCATGAGTCACATGACATTAAATGTCGAAAATGTAATTATCATTCCATAAAAACTTCCACACCATTTGACCTAGCTCTGATTTATGTTACCTTCACTTGAAAGCTATTTTGTTAGCAAAAAGCATATGGGCCAAGGCGAAGGTGGGCCGACCAGCCAATCAGCGGTCGTTAGGGTCACGCGAGGTCCCATTATCGGACCACCTCGGTCGGCGAGGGCTCGTCAGCCGACGTAAGGTGACCCCGTAAATTCACCCCTATCTCACCTCATGTCTTCCTATTAGGTTTTACTGTAGGGTAGCCGTATTTGTACCCGGTTAGAAATTTGGAGTTCATTGAAGGCACATATTAAGAACACCTATTTTCTAGCTATTGTTTTTTTTTTTATAAATAACGAGCTGCCCCCACAGACTTCGTCCTGTCAATTGTTCGACAGCCGATGTCCACTATCATATCTCACCCTAATCTCCGACTTGATCTACATATAGTTACTATTATTGTTCACTGAACTTCTTGTGCAATCATAATAAAATATAGCCTATATCACTCCTGAATAGTTTAGCTTTCTGTTAGTGAAATGATTTTCACGATCGGATCAGTAGTTTCGGAGCCCATTCAATACAAACAAACAATCAAATCATTCCTTTTTATAATATTAGTAAGAATAGCTATATAGGTATATATAGATTTTTCTTATATACAAAGCAAGTTAACATGTAACATGGGCAGCCCGAGACAAGTTGACTATTGAGATAAGATTTTTGATAAAAATCCTTCATTCCTCAATGGATTTGAATTGAATTCATAGAATGGTGAGTGTAAATCTTGATTTGACACCCGTTGATATTCATTATTACACAGATATTCTCTTTTGCCGCCTTAGTGAATGGAACATCTTATCAAAAAAGTAATAACTAATCCCTAATCTTTAATCTGGAAGCCTGCAGGCCTCCTTTAATCATAAGTGACTTATTAAAACCGTCATAGATAAACATACTCAAGGAGCTGATAAGGCTTAGCTCCTTCGGGACTAATCACAGGCACTCAATCTTTAAGGTCATCACGCGGTCCCCAATAAAGAAAAGCTACTGTCATTATAAACGCTGTGCTGTGGCTTTCCAGTCTCTCATTTTCTACTCAGGCCGACACCTGACAAAAGCGTTCTGTATCCAAAGCCGTCCCTCGCACGCCATTAAGAAGCTGCGGAGTGGCGTCGTCGGCCACTGATTATTTGTCATTTTTCATCGCTAATGCCCCAGGACAAAGGCGGCGATCGATCAGCCCAATTGTACCCGGCCTAATTGCCGCCGATTGTCTGCTCAGCCTTTATCCGCTCACTCTTTGTGCCGTCGCGGCCTGCTCTGCGAACTTTGACTCAACCCTTCGAAATGCTTGACTCATGTTTTTTGGTAACTTTTAAAGCGTGTTGTAGGATTTAACTGACTAGATGAGTCGCCACACACAATATTTGAGGCAGAGATATCGAACTAACTTCTAAGGTACCTACTTGATATGAAATTCCAACGTGTATTGCACAAAAGTTAAACTCAAACTCAAACTTTCATTATTGTGAATCACAGGTACAAAAAGGTGACGAAATTTAAACAAAGCAGATCATCTGTGTCCCGCCGTGTTGGCATACAACAATCAATACATTGTGTCATGAATTTAATATAATGATAAAATACAAGTAGCGTTTATAATAATAAATCGGACTATACTATGCATCACTTTTAAATAGTGTGGTATTAATTAAATAAAGCTACTAAACCCCGGCTTCCTAAAAAAGCATTATAAAAATATATTGTTTTGCTGTAGGAAGTGAAGCCTCCAGCGTGGCATAGGGTGCACCTTAGCCCGAGGACCACTTCCTGGAATCAGTCTTTAGGTTTTTTAACCTGCCAGGAAGGCGTTCTATGCCACTTTCAACGAATCACTCAAAAACCTTATTGGCAGATTTAACTAGCTGTTAAATGATAATATCATTTAATATCTACAATAAAAATCCTTTAATGTAAATGCTATAAAAGGTATGCTTACAGACTTTGGATGCATAAGTTCGTCTTCAGTATCCAATCAGTTTGGCTGGACATTTTCATGTCATGTTATGCCAAATTTTTTGTCAAAAAAAATTTACGCGAACAATTTAATGTAAATTTTAAGTGGGTACTCGTGGTAGACGAATACTGTTCCGTAATGAATATCATTCGCAACTATAATACTATAATTATACTGCTTAACCTAGATTCTCGAAGTAGGCATTCATTTACCAAAACTCTTATCTCGACCTAGGCTGCGTTTGCACCATCAAGTATCTCTCCTCAACTTTTCTGAACGGATGGCCGTAAATTTTTGGCGATATGTAGTTACCCTGATCACTGCTCGTCTACATCGATAAGTTTGAACCCTCTGCGGACTCTTGCCTTTTTGCCTATAGGTCTGGTGACTCTGAGCTTTCTTGAAATTGTAATGAGCATTTAATGAGCACTTTTCTATTGTTGCAGCGCATAATGGACAGCGCCGAAGCGGCCGCGCTGTCGGCCGGCAGCGGCGGCGAAGGCGCGCCCGGCTCCTACTACGACGCGCGCTGGCTGAACGTGCACAGTGACGACGGCACGCTAGCTGCACGCGCGCGGCGCCTGATGCTGTCGCCCAGCCGGCACTTCGACCACATCGCGGTCAATGCCAGCTACAGCGCTGTGCTCATGCCGCCCTATATCGACACTGAGGGTATGTGCTACTTATCTCACGGTTCTAACGGCGCGCTCGGTTCTTACTACGACTAGTGCTGGCTGAACGTGAACATTGACGACGGCACGATGACTGCACGCGGTGCCTGATGCTGTCGCCCAGCTGGTACTAGAGAATTTAGAGCCAAATTAGTGGTATGAATTCCCGCATTCATACTACACCCGTGCGCTGAACCATCCCCTCCACCGTCGTCTAGTGTTATTTTTAAGTGACAGGCTCTGTCCTTTTCAATCTAAGGGAATATACAACGTGTAAAAATATAACAGAAAATGTGATTGGCATAAACATTCAGTAACCTATAAATATTTCGTAATCACTAGTTTTGGTTAAAGTTAATAATATTATGGAGTTATATATCAACGGAGAGCTCTGAACATTTTAGTAAAGTATGAACCTATTAATTGCCACATTCAACAGACATACACACCTCCACGATACTGTTGGGCAGGATGTGTGTAATCCCAAGACTGCAGAGTGTGACAAGCCTGGTATCTGTAAATAATGACACGAATATATTGTTGACGTGCGGGTCGTAGGGGGTGGGGGGGCTGTCGCGGGTGATTTATGAACAAATTGACACAACCACGCTTATTACAACTGGCGCGCACGAACGACATCGCGACTCCACACTGTATTATGTATTCGACGTAAATTTCCACAATTGATGACATAATTCCAGGACATCGCGGTTTTCAGGGGGAAAATGAGCGACTCTTTTTTGTGGTAGTTATTTTTGAAACTGAAGCTTTCTCCAGTTCACTTTAGCAAAACTTGATGGAATCGGGTTAACGAAACTCACTTTGTAATGGGGCACCGGGTATGGACGAGTATTAATTAGAAAAGTATCAATGTTTTACGCAGTACCATACATAGACATTAACCTCTGCTTATTTTAGGGTTAAATGGCCATGTGAAGTAGTGCCAGATTCCCCGGCTCGTGATTGAGCTGCCCGCCTGGATGAAAATAACTCCACTTTACAGAAAAACGCAGCTAAATATCACTGCTTTGGCAGTGTCGTGTTCTTGCTAGTGAAGAAGGTAGCCAGAAATCATTAGGGAGCTGTTGTATGGTCAGCTGGAGGAGAATATTTTTTCTTGCTCAAGTTTCCTAGAAAAAGTTACAGAGTCGGTAACGCATAAGTTCATTTCTAGTGCTACACGTGTTTATAAGTTTCGCTAACGGCTTACCATCGACAAGTGACAAGTCAAAATATAATTCTTATGAGTTTACACCTGTGAATAAACAGTCAAACAAAATTGAATTTTCCTACTCCTGCTTTTCGTTTACGAATGTAACATACACGGCAACCATTAATTACATGAACATAGTTAATTGCATCACGTTGGACAGCTATTTATATATGTATATATATAGAATATATTATATAAAACCAAATTCTCGGTGAATCATTTATGTGACAAAATCATCATATTAAGTGTAATCAGTGCTGCGCAGTGATGGGCAAACTCATTTTATAATAGATTTACTTCCATCCAGTATATACTAGTGATAGAATTAATTTATGCAGGAAATAATAAATGTTTTGATACCCTTGTGGACAACACTGCCTGCGCGAGCTAATTCCCTCGTATTTTTTTGATAATCCTATTTCAGTGGTTCAGTTTGAAAGATTTGAACACTTTAACAGCTGAACCTCTGAAACTAAGTAGTACTTACTAGTGAGTAGAGTAAATCTATCGAATCAAATGGTGAAAGTTATTGATACAAATATAAAGTTATATGTATGTGTGTGAATTCATGACAAAGATTTTTATCACGGTACGAATAGAAGCCTCAAACTTTAAATGTATTTCGTGGAATAGGTTGGGGAAAAAGTTTCTTCGCATTTTTTAAGAAAATTCAAAACATTTTTTTAAATAGTTAATTTACATTTAACTGAAGTATGTAGGTGCCATTTTGTTCGATTACTTTTTGCCATCTTGTAGGTAGGGACATGATCCCATTACTATAGGAATTTTGTGGCTTCTGATCAAAATACCGCGACAAGTGATTTTGGCAGTCCTCTCGTGATGTTAACCTGACACTGCCTAAAGAATTCTGAAGAGACCGAAACAGATGAAAATCTGAAGGTGCAAGGTTAGGACTATACGGCGGATTCATTAACAACTCCTAGCCAAACTCTCTTAATTTTTGCTGATGGGCTAAAGATGTGTGAGGTCTAGAGTTATCATGATGAAAACCACACCCTTTCTGTTGATTAATTCCGGCCGCTTCCTCTCAACTTCTTGCTTTAATCTCATCAGTTGTTCGCAGTAGAGTTCAGAATCGATGGTCCTGCCTGGTGATAACAGCTCATAATGAATAATGCCCTTCCAATCCCACCACACACACAGCATCACCTTGTTGCGAGTTAACCCGGGTTTTGCCACAGTCTGTAAAGCCTGACCGGCCTTTGACCACGACCTTTTTCTCACGTTCTTGTCGTACGTGATCCACTTTTCATCACCAGTTATCAGTTTCTTCAAAAATGGTTCGGTTTCATTACGTCGTAATAAAGAATCACAAATGAGTACACGGTTCATTAGGTTTCTTTAGTGAGTTCGTGAGGTACGCAAATATCGAGCTTTTTTGTGTACCCAGTTTTTTTCAAATGCGCCAAAACTGTTTTGTTGTCAATCCCCAGTTATTCAGCTACGTCCTAATTACTGATATACCGATCTTGCTCCACTTCTTCAAAAATGGCATCCATTTTATCCGTAATAGGGCGACCAGAGCGACGTGTATCTTTGACATCAAAATTGCCGGATTGAAAACGATTAAACTAAATTTGTGCTACTCTCACAGACACTGCACTAGGTCCATAAACATCGCAAATTTTTTTCACGGCTTGCGTTGCATTTTTACCTTTTTTGTATTAAATTTTAAAATGTATCGAATTTCTTCATTAGATTCACTCATCTTGACAGTAATAATAACAAATTAAAATCACACATTTTCCTAATTGGAATTTGGAATTATCTTCTTTAAAATTCAAACTTTTAATGATACCAAAACCAGCCAGATACAAATAGGTACTTAAGTACATAGGTACTATATGCGAAAAGACTTTTTCCCCAATTTGACCAGCTAAATCTAGTCTCATACTTGATATCCTGTGAATAAATAACGTATTAATGTTAGAAAGTGTTAACAAAATCGCTAGAGCGATGTAAGGCTCACTATGCTATATATAAAAACAAGTAGATCTAGCATCCTGAGACTTAATTTATAGTAGTGGAGAACTTTATTGTCATTTACTAGGATTTAGGACGATGCATTCGATAATATCGATCCCGTAGACGTAATCACACAGGGACAGCTGACCGATTTGCTTCGTCGGTTTATTTGACAAACACACGAGTGGTGGTGGTGAGCCATTAATTCGCTAGAACCCCGTAGGGCTGGCAGTTTGACTTCTAACAAACTAGCAATCCACCCGGACGCTAATAGTATAATCATCAATTATAAAAATAATTACACGTAGAAAAGAACTTTGAAGCAACTAAATAAGATTAAAAAGTTTATACTCGCTGGAATTGTTGTTAACAAAAAGCCGTAAATTAAAGATGGCAAAAATAGCGGACGTTTATCTCTGATCGTTATCTCAAGATAGCAGAATAGTAATTATTTAGTATTATACAATTTGAGTACAAGTATTGTATTATAAATATCTTAACCTAAAAGTGGTCTTCTATTTTGTTTTGTTTTCCACATTTTGTTGTCTCTACCTATATCTTGATTTTTCCGATGTTCTTTATGTTTTGATGAAGAGTTGTTTTCGCAAATATCCTATTTATTCTCACCTTTTTCTAGAGATATATATAAAATACGTTCTATAAACCTTTTTACCATTACGAGTAACACTGATTTCTAGAGGAGGTTGAAAGATAATCCTTCTTGTTCCGCTCGCCTCGATCTGTACACAGTAGTTTCATAGCGTACCTTCCTTCTTAGTGGTCAAATATAGGACATAAAAGCATCAAAAAATTATATCTCCACTTTACTCTATATTTTACGATGGACATATCTATGAAGCGTTTAAGCTTAATTTCAATTAGTAGTTTTCAAATGCGTGGGCGATCAAGTTATAAAACAATATGGGTTGTGCAATAAAGTTTATTCATCTTATCTTAACGGTGCAGAATTTTAAAAAAATTACAATAAGGTTGTTCAAATGAAGCCAATGTCTACAACTTTAATTAAACGGTTAAAACACCGTAAAAGGCCATTATGTACCTAAGTTATATTTACCGGTTTTTAGGCTGATTTGCCAACCCTACCCAACCCACGGTCCACGAAAGCTCGAAAGCAATCACGAGTGCCCAATGAAGCAAGTTTGCCAATTACGCTTCTTTCAATGGTAGTAAAAGGAAATTTCCCTAATTGGTCAACATACCCGATTGTGGTTTTATTATCTTTAATTTTATACTACGCTCTGGTGTGATTCTACCTAAATATGGTTATCACCTATACATTTTAATAAAGTATGCATTATAGTGCAATGATTGCAACTCTGTTGATAAGCCAGATCTATGGAAAACTATTTTATTTATGGTTAACATAACATAAGGCTTTCCTTAAGTTATGTTAACAATAAATAAAATAAAATAATAAAATGAGCTTTCTCATTTTGGTAACATACTGATGTATTCAATGTTGCAAATTATTGCTATTCTCTTGATGAGAAAGCTTATTGTTCAAAAAACAAAATTTTATTACTTTGCCTCAAGGAAAGTTTCCATGTCCACCAAATGTTAGGTAATACATTTTATTTTAGGTACATCTGAGATTTGTTTTTTCTCAGACTGCGAGGTACAAAATCAAATCGCGTGGTCGGAACACCTAGACCCACTGTTCGTGAACAACTACGAGATCGACCCCACACTGTCATGGCAGTACTACGCCTCTTCTTCGGGTTTCATGAGGCGGTATCCAGGTAACATTTTCACCAACAAAAAAGAAATTAAACAAATATTTCACCAATTTATAGCTACATTATCAGCGAGTGACATAGGCTATATTTTTTTCATTTAGACTATATTTTAACGGGAGAACAGACTACGCAGGCAGAGCTAGTGTGTTATACAACAATCAAGATTCTTCAAAGTTTAAAATTTATCTGCATTTATGTAGTGTAGTAGTAAGGTACGATCGCTGCTATTAATTATGCACAAAATGTTACTTTCCCCTAACCCTGAAACTTTATTATCACCAGCCATGTCCTGGCCGCCCGAAGACGGCTACTCGCACCACGCCCGAGACTTCTACGACTTCAGATCGTCCAACTGGTTCGTGGAAGCGGCAACGTCTCCTAAAGACCTGGTGATCCTATTGGACGACTCCGACGACCTCAGCTCGTCGTACTGGCGGCTGGCGAAGGCCACAGTGTCGGGCCTGCTCGACACACTCGGGCCGAATGACTTTGTCAACGTGTACCGATACAGCGACGCCGTGTCAGAAATCCACTCCTGTTATACAAAGATATTGGCTCAGGTATGTGCTCTCTCACTCATAAGCTATAAGTTCACACAATATTCCAAAGTCAGAAACTGGAAAATGTTTGTGAAAATCACGTGTAAACGGCGTAATCCATATGCGTATGGACGTAAGGGAGTTCGAATGACATCTTATAATCCCCACACGGTGCGTCCTGTTGGTTAATAGATAAAGCTCCTGCGACCGATCGATGCCGGAATAACCACAAAAATTACGTCCCTGGGTTCAAATCCGACAACGTGGCATTGGATGAAATAGAGCGGCATTTTCCCTTCATTGAGTTCGGTATAACAAATATGGAGTTGGTTAATTAGAGGAGAAATGCGTCATTGCATGCATACCATAGAAAGGTTCTAAAGTAAGTTTTGTAATTCTTGTTGACTATATGCAACTAGTTCGATTTCTGGGACAGTAATAGATAACTTTAAGTTTTCTATAAAATGACATTGTTATCATCGGGCTTGAAGCTCAATTATGTCTATCAAATGCAATAACTAGGCATCATCGTGCGAAGTAATACTAGGGTTATTGTGTTTGCGTCAGATACGCGTAACTGACATGCAATCAAGAGCAATTAGACAGTAAAGTTTAATTAAAACAAGGCCGGGAACAGGTGGGCGTGACAAATGGTCGCAGGCAGTACGAACATGACATTAACAGTGCCGTGTTATAATATCTAACCCCTTATTAGCCCATGTCTATATAATTTTAGGTTTAGATTTAATAATAATACAACGTATCTTAAACCATCAATTAACAGGCAGGTGTTGCGTACGACTATTATCCTAAAATCAACATAAGTCATGGCATGACAAAATAAAAACAATTTCCAGTGAACTATGGGTTATTGGTGTCAAAAAGATGAAAACTTTCGGATAGATTCCAGTAACAGTAAGTTTCTGTGTGTAGTAGTTTTTAAAAAGCATAGTAATAGTTGACGTTTAGTGCTAAGTCTCTAAATACACTATGCCGAGGATACGCGACCGAAGTTCGGTATGATTACGCCTGCAATGCTATTTGTGTCTAAACACACACAATGTGTGCTCTACACAATAAGTTGCCGCTGAACTTACGCCCCACCGAAGTTAGGCTGTAGCCTATAACGCAACGTAATTTCGGCATAATGTGTCATCAGTAATTCATATAGCAGACGTTTGAGTTTAGAAACTTTGAATTACTGATGAAACATTATGCCGAAATTACGTTGCGTTATAGGCTACAGCCTAACTTCGGTCGGGCTTGCGGCAACTCATTTTGTAGAGCACACATTATACGCGACTGAAGTTTATATTCTAATTTAACCTGGGACCAGAAACAGATAGGATTTCGAGAAAATTTCATATTTAACGAAGAAAATAGTTTTTTTATGAAATAAATACTCGTCAACCTCAAGAAACTCCTTCGATAAGAATATTAATGATTACGAACATAGTGATAGTTTCCAAAATACGCCAATGACTCTAATAGTCTCCAGTAATGGGTACAATCTCTAATAACTTATAAATAGGAATTACGAGTTTGTGTTAATGGTATCGGGATCAAAATAGTCCATTTATTATGAAATTAAATCACAACAAAGGGTTAAAGCATTTTATAAATGAAGGAGTTAATCCTCATTGATGCACGAAAAATAGAACGCCATTACCAGGCCCACGGACAATCAGATTTTAATGTAACGATCAAATCTATACTTGTAAATTAGTAGGCAAATGTAGGTATCGCGTGCGGCCGGCGCGATTACGCGATACGCATCTGTCCGCGGTGTGTACGCACCCTAATGGATTCAATCAGGCCGCCACATTAAAGCCGACCGCGGACACAGGGGCCAATTTTGGCGCGAACATAACCCATAGTTCGTCGATAACAATAGCAGGTCGTATCATTCAGCATATATGCTTTCTGTTCGATTGTAAATTCTAAAAATCCTTACAAAATCCAAGAACTTTTTGGCTTAGCGGCGACCACAAATCGTCACCGATTTGATGTTAACTAACGCACACAGGTCGAGTAATGATTGGGATAGGTAAATACCCCGACCGGAATTTTGTGATGTATTTTTCGGGCACCGGAAGACGCATGATCATATATCGCCAGCTATCAGTCGGAGGAATTAGGCTAGATAAAAAATCAGACTGTATGTTTATTAAAACTAGCCTTACACACAATTTTAAAGAATACGAACTATTATAATGTATAGGAATATGTATAGTGTGGTCTCCCTATTGGGAAAAAGGCGAGATGGTATGTTTACATAGGAATCATAAAAAATATATATTGGAATTGTGTTGTTAATTTTCGTCAGACTACCTTCATCTTTGATTGTTTGAGTTTCATTGAAGTTACTTTTTCTGCCAGCGATGCTCCATTGTTCTTGTTGAGTCTTGACTATGTGGGTCTTATGATGGCACTAGCCTTCCGGCCCGCGGCTTCGCCCGCGTGAACTTATCGTTGCAGATTATGTCCAAATTGCATAAAATATTCATAAATTGTAGCTTATGTGTTATTCTGATGTCTAAACTGTATTGCTGTAAAGTTTCATCTAAATCCGTTTAGTAATTTTTGCGTGATCGAGGAACAAACATACTCGTACATCCATCGTCACTCAGTTTCACATTAATGATATTACTATGAAGTAGATAAGGCAAAGCTTCGTAATCTTTCGTGTTGACATTAGTCACTGTGTACTATGGAGGCGTATTATAAATTGCTTGTAGCTACAACCTAACCTATGAACTTTACAATTAAAATACAGCATTTGAATGACAGTGAACATTACTCGGTTCAACAATAAAAATAGAAGCTAACAGCGCGTTAAAGCAGCTCATTGTTAATTTATATTGTTCACACGCCTAATGGACCCCTCCAGCGCCTAAGTGAAAAGTTCCACCCGTGGAGCGACGACAACTTCGAGGTGTGCCGCCTCACATAACTTATTCAGTTAGTTTCCTCCCTCAAATATATGCTATCTATTTATTTCGATATATACAAATGGACGAAATATGGAATGTGAGTTCAGTCGGCCACACATCAAACTCAAACTCAACTATCTTTATTTAAATAGACTTAAGAAGTACTTTTAAATGGTCAAAAAATATACTCAATAATAGACATAAATATTATAATAATATGAATATATTTATGAATAAACAGTAGGATACAAACAATGCGTCTCTACCACCGCGTCGGAGTTTCTTCTTACTGATAAGACGTCGAACTTAACACATCAATTAGGTGATTAACTTTATACAGCCGTCAAAACGTATTACTGGTTTAGTCGCAATTAAAACGCAATCTGGTTTATAAGTTTTTAAATGTAAATAATGTAAATAAATAAATAAATAAATATGCGCCAGACAACACACCACTTGCCATGGTCTCGAAGTGAGGATAAATATCCTTGTGTTACGAGGTAATTAAGCCAGGGGCGTCTCCCAGCACACCCAGACCCGAGTCAATTCAGAAAATATCATTTCCTGAATTGACCCGACCGGGAATCGAGCCGGGACACCTCGCGGATCAAGGCGTGAAACCGTGCCACAGCGCACTGCGCCACCGTGTCGTCAGCTTCTCTTTCATTTCATGTGAGTACTCAATGTAGGCAGCACTGTTTTATTAAACGAATACTTATACTGTTGTGACTAATTGGTAGGTACTTGAAACAGAACTTCACAGGAAAATTCGTTGTAAGACTGATTGAGTTTCAATGAATGAGGGGGTAAAACAATACATTTTATTGAATAATCAGTTTTATTCCACAGTGGAATTCTTGAAACAGGATTTCACTGTAGCGTAATGACATATTATATTATTTGTAAATTGTTTATTCATAATTTTCGTGTAACTTTTACTTGACATTGTTTATTCCTCTCTTGACTTAATATTGACGACATCTATTTTTATATAAATTTTAATATTCTATTTTGTGATTTTGAGCCTTGACATTTTTTATTATTTTATTTTGTGACTTTTTGTATTTAATTTGATTTTTTTGCGTTATTTTATTTCTTATTTTGTTTTCATTTTATTCTATTTTATTATTTTTGACGATCTTATTGTGAAAATCCATTAATTGACCATAAACAATGTAATTTAATGTGTATTTTTGTAATAAGAAATAAATAATCTAATCTAATCTAATCATGAAACCAAATTTCTATAAAAAACAAAAAGTACTGCCGACTCGTCTGAATTTCAAAGTTAAAATTTTGTTTGATTTTGGTTTTAAAATTCATGGAAACTGACTGAATTCTTTAATACTACCTTGTTGCATTGCATTGTTCTGTCGCTTTCATGAAAATGCTGACTGTGCTAAGGGTAACACACAAAATACAGTACGTTAGTACAAACCGCTCCACGGTTTTATAAGTTTGAATAACTTTTTAGGGAAAGGAGATAACGATTAACGTATTTCCGAATAGTTATAGATATAAATCATCTTCAGGCGCTTCGTTTTGTGCCAGAATAATACTGTGTTTTTTAATAAATCTGTATACCGAATATCGATACCTGAATAAATCCCTATTTTCAGGTTTCAAATGATTTTCTTTTTGCGAATTGCCTCTGCCGTACAGGTACACCGCTACGTATGTATTCACCCAGCCGCGTAAACTCGCATTTGATAAGACGCCTCGCTTCCGGCGCTTCTCTAAAAGGAACTATATTTCAGATTATCATCTCGCTCACTTATTCAGTTCATAAGTCTCTGGAAAGTTTCGAGATAAAATCTGTGCCACAAAGAAGCGAGATGCTCGCAGCTAGTGACAGGTGGGGTGCCGGGTGTCGGCGGAGACTTTGGACCACGGTTCAACTGACTCGATCGAGTTACTCGCACGATTTGTGCGGAAGAGCCCTTTATCATATTGCGTTGTTCGCGTATTTACTTTCTGATTGAGTTTGTTTGCTGTTACTTTTCTTTATTCTTCTTCTCTCACCCAAGGGTGTATCAGATACATACGCTGTCCCATAGATGTAAGAGGAGCAATCGTAGAGAGTGCCATTGTTTAGCAAACTCATTCCAGCATGCTCCAAATTCGTAGAGTACCTACATATTTATGTCAGCGAAAATTCAAACAGATTAGTTATGTAAAAAACATTATTTATTGATAAACTAAAAAAAACCTGATTATCGGAAATAATAGTGTGTTGTCTGGCACATAAAAAAATATATAATATAATGTTCGTTGAAAAATATATGAGTATACACTCCATAAATCCGTATGGATTGTATGTAGTGTATACTCAGTCATACTACTTTTCACTTCACGAGCCATCCTATCAAAAACCAACTAGGTACCTATTCTGAAGCAAGAAATCACTTTTTAGCTATAATACCAGTTCAATATTACACATGTCTTTTTTAATAGTATGTTTATTTGTGCACCGATGTATCAATCCACAATTAGTTTACTATATATAATTAGGGGAAAAAAGTTTTATTATAAATGTATAACCAGCCTAAGTCTTGAATCACATCAACAGTCAAGTGAGGTGAGTCACGTTCAAGCGCCAAAGTCTACCGAAGGGGGTTCCACTCGTAACAACTTCGCTAATATACGAGCCAGCAATTACCTTCATGGCAAACACCCCCTCTAGGACGTAACCTTGTATATTTAAGAGTTGTTACCGGGCGAACTTCCATTAATACGCATGTGTTTGCTCTCATTAACATCTACCTTTAATAGCATGTTTAATTATCTAATGACTTATTTTCTGCTGGGAACCGTGTGATGAAGGGCGTTGGCAAACACAGGTCGTTCTTGCATTTACTCGTAATTAATGTTTACATTATCTACGCTGGTAATATGAACTGTCAAATCTACCTATACTTCATTAATTATAGCATAAGACAGTAAAAAAAGGTTCCTTTTAGGGTACTCTTTTTGGTAAAAGTACATTAAACATGAATACTTTTAAGATACGATAGGTATGCTAAATTTATTAAAATCTACTTGTATAGCAGCTGTCACACTTAATTGTTCTCATTCAAAGTAAAGTAACTTCAGAATTTATGAGGCTTTTGCTTAAATAAATTATTTTGTCTTGCTAAAACTATATTGTCGATGTTAAAAACCTAAAAGAAGCAGGGGTTGATATCCGAACACATTTTTACTGTCACTTTAACTCTACCAAATCTAAAATGTTATTTATATAATCCCTTCAAACGTTGTGGCGGAATGGGTTTTCAATTTTGCCAGGTTTAACTCAGGTATATCATCCGGCATTGCAATGTCACATGCAAATTGTCATTTATTTTAGCACCCCTGCCTTTGAGCCTATTCTATGAGCCTCTTATTTCTAACATTAAAATGAATGGAGTATAGCTGTTCTTTAAAGCCATTAACGACACACATCTTTCTATACCGTTATAAATGACGTATTATTTGACGACAAGCTTGGCGTAGTGCGCTGTAGTACAGTTTCTCGCCTCGACTTGCGTGAACCCGGGTTCGATTAATGGTCTGGTAAATTCAGGAAACGATCTTTTCGCCCCTGGATATTTGTCCTTACTTGGAGACCATGACTAGTGGTGTGTTGTCTGGCGCATATACTTTCATTATTTATATTTAATAACATTATTTTTCACTTCTCATGCTCTAAAAGTACGCCAATATAGCCCTAAGAAGCGGGGCTAAAGTGACCACTTTAGTCCCTAGGAAGTGAAAAGTTTTTTTTTTTATATATAGGACTAGACAGTCATTTGATCGCAATCGCACCTGATGGTAAGTGACGATGCGATCTATGATGGTACATGTCTGCCTAGTAAATGCCTGTTCACTCTTGTCTTGAAGAGACCCAGATTGTATTGGTTCGGAAACACATGCGCGGGCAGCGAGTTCCACTCCTTTGCTGTTCGCATTATGAAGGAGTCCGCAAAACGTTTTGTGCGAATGGCTGGAATATCCACAACGTGCGGGTGGAAGGCTAATGTGCATCTTGTGCTCCGATGGTGAAAAGGAGATGGCGGAATCAACTCATGCAGTTCGCTCGCACACTCCCCGAAATAAAGCCTGGCAGAGAGAGCCGGATCATTTATGAGCCTTACGGCGCGTGACTCCACCGAGTCTAAAGCAGCAAGCTGGTATTTAGCGGATGCACCCCAGAGGTGGCAGCAGTACTCCATACATGGCCGGATTTGCGCTTTATATAACTGGAGCAGCTGCGCCGATGTGAGATACCGCCTAACCTTGGATAGGATGCTAAGCTTTTTGGCAGCAGTTTTTGCAGAGGACTCAATGTAGTCGCCGAAGTTGAGGCTTGCCGGCAGCTCAATACCAAGCAGCTGGATGTGGTCGGCAACAGGAGGAGAGACATCCTGAAAAGTAATTTTTCTTCGTTTAGTCCCTCGATGTAAAAGATACTATAGTTTGAATGATGCACAATGTAACAGCTCTACGCGGCTCTACGTTACATGAGCTACTTCAAGTTCAAATAAACGAACGGAATAAGTCGCCTGCTCCGTCCGTCCCGAATCTCTTTCATATAAAATACATTTAAATGAGTAATGTTAAATCCTACATAAATATAATAATAATATTAGTGCCTCAAAAGAACTCTTTCCTACGATAATGCAACAAAATGTGTTGAAATAATGGAGATGCTACTAAATGTCTACGATATAACCAGCTTTTATGTGCCAAAGTCGTTCGCGACAAGCGCTTCTCAAGACAATGGGCGTTTTGCAAGTTCCAAGGCTGACTTTCAACAGCCTTCAGCTTTTGTGGCTTAGATACGAACCGCTGTGCAGCCTTTATGTAACTTCATATAGGTCAATGCAAGCCAAGGTGAGGCCGTGGCTGTTTCACTCCGGTATACGTTATGTATTCTGAAAACGCATTATTCATGATGCAGGATGCTTGGCACTGCACTCGTAAAAAACATTCGTAGCAGGTGCACAGTTATAGTCGCAATTGCATATCGAGAAAACTAACAGGAGGACTTAAATAATTTAAAAAAGAATTTCAGAAGCACAAAGATAAAATGTACAATTTTGATAATGGATTTATATCAGTATATAATTAATTATAGAATATTATGGTTAATGCCTCGCAGTTAGAATACCTGATACACCGACCGATAACCACACTTTTCGGTTCTTGTATAGATAACATAGAAGAAGAAACAATACTTACTCACCGACAATTTTATTTGAAAATTGGCAACATATAGGTCAATAAAAGATAAGAGAGCAGACTCCGAAAACAATTTTGACTTGAGCAGACTAAAACGAAAGGATAAGTTATGCTAAGCAAAACCAGGAAAATAATTAGCAAGAAGTCTTCATCATAGCAGACAATGTTTTCACACATAATGTGAAAATATGGTATTGTTTTATTTGTGATAAATCTCATAGTACTTGTTCCCTTAGCTTACCTGCTACTATTTCTTGTACAAAGGCTGTGCCCGAGACTATACGGGAGCTGAAGACAGCGCTGTGGGCGGCAGAGACAACGGGCGGCGCTGCCAACCTCACGGGGGCGCTTACTACAGGCTTCGAGATACTTCACCGAGTATGCATTTCATATTTTTAAACATTTATTTTTTTAGGTCGCTTTCTGCGTAAAGTGAAATACGGTGCAGATTTTTTTTTGAAGTTGTGCTATTATCAGTTGTTAAACTCTCCATGATCAACTTCTTGCTGATACAGACCTTTTCTTGGTCGGTACGCTCTTGCCAGAGCGGTCGTGGTCGTCATGAACTTGTAGTGTTCCGGGCAGTTGTGATCGCCTTTACAATTTCTCGCCATTTCTGCCTCTTAGCGGTCATCTTGAAACACTCATTCAAAGGGCCACCCACAGCAGACTTGATTTGGTCGGTTCATCGCATGGGCGATCTACCGCGCGGCCTGGTGCCTTCAATTTTGCCTTGGAAAACATGGCGTTCGATTGAATCCTTGTTCCTACATTAAAAACTCTGGTTTTGTAAACATTTAAAAATGGATTAATTGCAAGCAGTAGCAATGCAGCACGTATGGTATCCCTATGCATACTACCCTTAGTGGCTTTAGTTTAATAAATTTTTCGTGCTTTTGGGTTAAGAAAAACTGTTTGGTCTGGTTTACTTCTGATTGAACACTATAAACCATGATTTAAGTAAATTGCTTGTAGATGCATTAATGATAATTGATTTATATCTGGTATTTGTATGATCGTGGGAACTAGCATGTTTCTGCTCATCCTGCTTTATCATAATTTTCATCACTTAACAGTACAACCGCACCGGCCAAGGCTGCCAATGCAACCAAGCCATCGCAGTGGTTGGCGCAGGCGGTGGCGTGGGCGGCGTCAAAGGCGTGTTCCGCACGTGGAACTGGCCGCACATGCCCGTGCGCATCTTCACATACCGGGTGGGCGGGGACGCGGCGGCAGGACACGGCATGAAGGACATGGCTTGCACTAACAAAGGTAAACCGAAGATATCAAAGAGGGTTGCATGAAGGACCGACAAAGATTTGCCGTTAACGACAGTGAACTAACTTGTAAGATATTACTTTTTCTTTTTTATTGATTGGTTCTAAGCGTGTCATCCGCAGAAATTAATGGCGGTGAAGTCGTGACGACTTGAAATTAAAATCTTAATGTAGGTATACTTGTGCTACCTATAAATTAGTATGATCAGTGACTTAAATATTACTGTACGAATTGCTTGATATTTTTAGCTTTGTCAATCACTTTAAGTCACCTGCCCCCCGATTCAGAACGAAGTTATCGACCGATTCGGTGAATTTGTTTTAACTATAGTGAATTACCCGCTAAACAGTAACATTCAATACTACTTCCTACTAATCCTACTTCCTGCTATAATATTATAAATGTGAAAGTTTGTGAGGATTTATGTATGTATGTGTGTTGTGTATGTTTGTTACTCTTTCACGCAAAAACTACTGAACAGATTTAGTTAACTTTATAACTTTTTTTGACACCACCAATGTAGTATGAAGCCCTTCAAGTATCTCATTGAAATGTATGTGATGAATAGTTGATAAAATAGTGAAGTTTACGAAAAAGGTTTGCAAGAAAAAGGTCATATAACTTTTTTTTTAAGTATGTTTAAAACATATGGGAAAAACAGTATTTCCCACTTTTTTAATTTCATATATTTTTTCTGAATTAGTATTCAGTGCCATAAATGTAAATGCTTCTGGATCCAGTAGAGCTAGTACTCAGGTAACAATAAAAAAAACTTAAACATGTGCCTTAACTATTTGCGCCACAGTAACCAAAAAAGTGACACAACCCAAATATTTTAGAAAATTCGTAAAAAATCATAACTCGAAAACGCGGAACATACACTGGGTCCAATCGATAGGTTTTTGGGTCCCCTGACCACAGACCTTCGCTGGTACAGGTTACCCGGGACACCCTGTATATTATGGCCAAAGTACATACAATCTTTATAAATTGTAGCCTATGTGTTATTCTGATGTATAACCTGTATTACTGTGTTGTAAGTTTCATCTAAATCCGTTCAGTAGTTTTGCGTGAAGGAGTTACAGACATACACACACGCATAGATACATACATCCTCACAAACTTTCGCATTTAGGTACCTATAATATAAGTAGGTTTCTGTTTTTTGGTTCATGATCCTGCCTTTTATCGGCTTATCCCGAAGCCACATAAACGAATTTTACGCATTAAGTAACGAATTATTTAGGTCAACTACGCAGCTATAACCTACAGTTACATTATGCATTATGACGTCGACAATGTTTCAGGCACCAAATGCCAATCAACCGTCTCGGTCAAACCGATAGTTGCCTCTTTGTTAAATAATGAATAGGTTCAGGCACGCACGCAAGCCTTGCCTTTGAATTAGTTCTTTGATTATATAACGACATTAAATAAGGGATAGCCTGTAAAAGGATTGTCAATAAACAAACCACTTTTTAAACTTGACTTAACATTAACGTAACTTCACGAAGCCGTAGGCTGAGCGCCCGCAAACAGTTTATGCTAAAGCCAACCGCCACATTTCACATCAGTGCAATGGCAGAGATGAGAGATCCTGCCTATAACGCCGAAGTTTTTGGGTTCGATGGCTATCCATGACAAACATTCATGTGACGAACATTTGTGTTAACTCAGTGTCTGGGTGTAATTATCTATTCAAGTAGGTACGTACTCGTATATAGAGATAAATCTATTAGTCTGTGACCCTTTGGCTCTGCTTAATTTGGGGTCAGATGATATTAGTATTAGATGTCCCAGTGATTTATTTAATTACAAATCCTATTTCAATGCTTGAGTTTTTCAAGGTACTCGTAAGTATAATTTTATTAAACACGTAGGTATTGTAAACCATATGAACTTTTTGATCGCCAGGCTTCCACGTAACGATCAACGAGCATTCGGAGATCAGATCCAAAGTACTGCACCTGTTGGAGGTGCTGGCGCGGCCTCTGGTGATGTACCAGACAGTGCATCCAGTTCATTGGAGCCCAGTCTATGTTGGAGGGAGGGTAAGAACGCGGGTTTATTATTTAACTAAAACAGCTGATTTAGACAGCTAATCATTAATATAGATTTGATTCTTTGTAACACACCAACAAACAACAATAGAGATAGTTATAATAAGCTTATAGATATAGATATTTCTCACCTGAACATAAAATACACCAATAATCTTTAAATATTGACAACTTTGAATTTAGCTATTCATTAGCTACGGTGAGGGGTTACCCTAGCCTATGGACATATGCAACACCAGGGGTATACCTGACTGGTGAGGGGTGTAGCCGACCTTGTAAGTTTAAAAAATAGACTCAAGAACCCCATACTATTTCAAACGAAAAATTTTGGTCCAAAGGTCATATCACAATGAAAGAACATCTTAAGTCAGAAACAAGACGTACCTAATTCAATTACACCTAGAATTTAGATGGCACATAAGAACAAAGCTTGCCTAATATCATAATAACAATGCTTATGCAGCTACAGCAAGCAAGATAGAAGGTCTGTCGATCCAGTATACTTAAATATCATATTTTCTAAATTACAGAGCAGTAGCCTCGACGATGATGGAATGGGTCAGCTCATGTCCTCCGTGACTGTTCCTATCTTCGACAGGAGAAACCACACCGTAAGTAAAACGAAAAACGAGAACAAAACATGGATTTGACATCCTAAGACATGACAATGTCAAATCCCAATATACATTTTTTTACGCGAACGATAACGTAAATTTAAAGTGGCAACTCGTGGTAGACGTACAGATTATATTTTATTAAAATCAGAATTCGTTTTTAAATGTAGAATAATAATTCAAATATCTTTTTACTTTTTTACAGCAAAGAGAAGCTAACCTATTGGGTGTAGTGGGAACTGACGTTCCTGTCGATCAAATAAAGAAACTCGTGCCACCATATAAGGTAAATATTTACAAAAACTATTCCGTAGCGACATATACGTAAATTATGTAACAAACTGGGAATAATATCTTTTGTATAATATTTTCAGCTTGGAGTAAATGGTTATTCTTTCATGGTGGATAATAACGGGCATGTTTTATACCATCCTGATTTAAGACCTTTGGTGAGTGTTTATTTGAAATTATAATAATATTGGTGCAAGATGTCCCAAATTCAATATATTTTCATAAACAGCCTACCAATTAATATGATGTACTTGTTTTCCTTACAGCATACTAACGAGGAAGTAAGTAAAGGCAATCTTAATTCGTCAATCTATTTATTTAGTCTAGCTGTAATTGGTAAGGTACTAAACCTATTCAATACATTACTTACAGTATACGGAAACGTTACGACCGCTCTACTCGAGTGTGGACTTGACGGACGTAGAGCTACTTGTAGACGCAGACGAAAATTCAAGGGTCAACCTTACCTCGCTGCTGCTTGATGTAAGTATCTAATCCATTTTCCACTTAGGTACCTAAATAGCTTTTCTGTCAGATAGCTATAAACAATGATGGCATAACGAGATAAATCGTTTTTAATTTTCAACTCTATAACGACTGGTTGAGGATTTCACTGACCTTGAACTCAAGAAAAAGCGAGAAAAAATAGTGTAGTACGATCCTAAAATGAGGCGGTCTTGAAACTCGTCAATGTATTTTTTTTTACTTAAAAATAAAGTTAGTTTAATGACTTTTATCTTGCGAAAACAGCTCCGCCACGATATGATAGAGCAGCGCGAAGGCGAGACAGAGATCGGCGTGAAGGTACAATACGAGGGCATGCGGCGCGTCGCCACGCGTCGCCAGCGGTACTTTTACGCGCCCGTGGACGGCACGCCATTCTCGTTGGCCGCGGTGCTGCCTGACGGCTACGGCATGTATGAGCTGCATGCGGAACAGGAACTCAAACATAGCCCTGTCAATGGTATGAAAAGACACCATACTTACTTATCCTAATGGAACTAAAGAAAGCTTTTGATAGTAAGCACACAGATGTCGACAAGCGAATGAGCGGTCTTCAACAACTTTTTAAATGTATTTTTTTCAATTCAGTGAGTGATAAGCAAAATTAAACTAAAGCAAAGAAGCCATAAACTCTATTAAGTATTCACTATTTTGGTATTCCGCAAGGATTCAATCTTGGTAACTTTGATATTCCTGTAACGGACCAATTAATATATCCAACAATGATACTATTTATTTTCATGCAGTCACGGAATATTTCAAAGGCGACAACTGGAAAATCCATCCAGATTGGTAAGGAAGAGTACCACTACATTTTACTTTGAACTAAAATTTCTGGACATAAGACCTGCCTCTTGAAAGAAGGTTAGATTTGATAACACTGCAGTCAAAAAGAGCCCTGATTAAGATAATATGATACAGGGTCTACTGCGAGTACGCGTCGACGTCAGACCAAGCATTCAACAGCGCTGAGGAGCAGCTGCTGCACTTCCTGTCGCGCGCTGGCCGGCCCGGCTGGAAGTGGATGTCGGTGCGCCCGCGCGCGCTAACCACGCACAACGCACACAAGAAGCAGGACCGGGACTCCTATTATTGTGAGTACACGTCGGTGGAAAATCTCAATATTATTTGAAACGCTCACAAATGTTAAAAATAGTTATTAAAAATCCAAATTAGTCTTATAGACCCGTTTTGCTCTATCCCGATAATATCAAACTTGTTGTCTTACCGCTATAAGTGGACTGCTAGAAAAATCTTGCTTGGAACCTTCGCTTTATAGCGACAAATAATTAAAAACCAACAACTCACAACAGATTACTTATTGGTAACGTTTCTTTTTTACAGGTGACAAAACTTTAGTTCAATCCCTTATTAGAGATGCTATGGTAATCAAAGAATTGGACGCACACATTGGACATGCTAGTCATCACAACCAGTAAGTAAAATACACTACTACAGCATGAATATACAGCACCTTTGAAATTTATGTGCAAACCTATAAAACAATGCTTTCTAAGATGATGGAACTTTCAATAAATATCACCTTTAATATTGCCCGACGGTACAATGGTGGCCTATTTAAAAACTGAAAGCATCCAACAAAATCAATGCCTTTTGCATGAAAAACTATGGCACTCAATAGGAATTACAGCATACATTTAATAATTGCACTTTTTGTTATATTTTTGTTGATCACTAATTGATATGTGTTTGTCACACAAATAGCCCGATAGCAACTTTAATGGCACTACTGACAAGGTAAAGTAACAAGAAATCCTCATCATGGTTTTGTAGAATTGACTAACGTAATGACAACATATCGCTAAAATAACCATTTACAAATAGAATACTTTTCTCGAGTAAAAATCAGAAAAACCACGCATTTCATTAAACTTTGGGATGAACTCACACTTCATTTAGAAAAAAGATTTGGATTTCAAGATTTAGATAAAGTGCTATTGAGAGTGTAAAACGACTTTGTTATTATAAAAATGAAGAACATCTGATTTTGTGTTGAGAATAAAGAACATTAATTGCTCTATTAAATCATGATAAACTGCTAAACATTTAATAAATTTAATTTAAGTATTGACCAGATTATTTTTACTATTAAACCAAATCAGTAAATATCAGTACAAAGTAAAATGTTCTTCTTGTGTCTTTTCTACTTTATTTTAAAACTAACCAAATTAAGCTATCACGAAGGAAGGTAACGTATACTTATATAACTAAAGGATGTATGTGTAAGGTATATCTAACATTTTCTTTAGCAGCTCAAGGAATTTTAAGCTAGAAAGGATGCACTCTTGTTAATGTTACATTAACCACAGATTTTGTTAAAAGAACCAAAAGAGAATTATCTACTCGTACTTATTTATTCACTTATGTTTTACTAATTTCTTAAAACATAAGTTTAAACAAATTTCTAAAAAATGTGAAATGTTATTTCTTTGAGAATACATACAACATCTGTGGTATAAGCGTTAAAATATGTATGTTTGTGTCTTAACATAAGTGAAGATTTATCTTTCTTGAAGGAGGAGATAATTTGCCTAGTAAAATAAATAAAGGCATGTTCTTTCATTCACCATTGAAGTTCTTGAAACACTCTTAAGTCAGACCAAGAAAAAATAAATTTATGAACCAGACAATAACAGCATACCTACTACGTCTGCAGTACTTTACTGCGTGCCTATGACCGATGGGAATTCAATCACACGAAGTCTGAGTATTTCGAAGAGCCTAAGAGAGGTTGACAAATTACAAACTATTTAATCGCTACATTAGATAAAAAAGATCGATCGACGAGCTTAGTGCTTGATTTTGTGGGTAAAGTGAAAAGGCAGCCGACTGAAATTGCGTCGCCCATAGAGACCGTCTTCTAACATCCGCCAAAAATCGCATTCACTGCTCTGCTGGGTCGACTAGATCATGCCGTATTGGCTGGCTGTTATGGATCTCTAATTATCAATCACCCAATCATAATACATTATTGAATTAAAAACATTGGCATGAGAAGTACATCCAATAAGTAGATCATCACTTTATCTACAATCCTATACACACCAAGCCTGGCTTTTCTTTGACTGTGTGGCATCTTTGCAGGCAAGGGCGCTTCCACAAGTTCGTGGTGACGCTGTCGTTCATCGCAACGCGGAGCGGCCTACTCAAGTGGAACGAGAACACCAACAGCTCTAGGACCTCCGAGTCCTCTGAACCGTATGTGTTGTTGATCTTACTAAAGGCCTGCGCAGACGAGAAATCATCCGCGGCATACTTTTGTCATACTGTCCGTCAGAATAGATCCTATACAAACTGTATAGAGTAACGCACACGGACGACTTAAAGTACGCTGTACAAAGTTTTTTTTACGCCGTACAAAGCCGACGGAGCGTAGCGGATTAAAGTACGCGTACGTGTCCGCGAAAAAAATAGAACGAACAAACTATGAGCAGTCAACGCACACGGCGGACTTAATTCCGCGTTAAAAATCGATTCGTAATCAAGGGATGGACCCAGTATTCTCTTTTAAAACGTCTTCTCTTTTGCTTAACCTTCATGTCAATTACAGCACAACGTAATCTCAGAATATTTAAATGCTCTCGGTCAACAAATGATCGCACAAAGTGTGCGTTGAGTCCGCGGTAAATCTGCGGCGGACCTTTTATTCGTACTTTTTTCTCCGCCGCGGAGAAAGATCCGTCGTCTGCGCAGACCTTTAAGAGTATTTTATTATTTCTAAATACCATCATAATATAGAGTAATTCATATTTAAAGTCATCAGTCCGGTGTCAGAAAATTGTGAAACACACCCTGCCTGAAGTGCTGTCGGTAATAATAACACTTTAATATTATAGTTTAATGAAGAAACCTCCATAAAAATCACTGGTCTACGACACCAACTGATCTGTCCTCCCAGGACTTGTCCTGGTTTTTGCAGTGTAACGAACTAAAAAAAGCATATATTGCCCTTTTTTACTATATTTATTAATAGGATGTTGAATAATTCCTAGAATCCGATGATGTTTTCATCTACCTTATTGTCCTGGTTTTTCCATCCTACGAGGATTTGTCCTCTATTCCATTTTGCTGTTCCTAAAATACTAAGAAACGAGGAGATTTTTAATAAACCTAATAAGTGATTACAGACACTTCAGTGAAAAGTACGCTCGTGCATTCGACTCCGAATGGTACCGGCGAGCAGTGGAGCACCACAACATCGAGCCCGAAAGCTTCGTGTTCTCCGTGCCGTTCCGCGACGGCTCCGAAGCCGAGGACCTAAGCGGGAGGCCGCCGCTGGTGCTGGCCACCCACGCGGTCTTCGTGGAGTCGAGGGGGCATCGGGCGCCCGCTGCGGTCGTGGGACTGCACTTCCAGCTGGACTCACTTGCGAGGCATTTCTTGAATGTCACTTCTACGGTACGTTTTTAATCTATCTTCATTTTAATAGGAAGTAGTTAATACACATGGGCTGCTGGGGCAAAAACTTCTTGATTAAACATGGTCTGGCCACTCTGGAAATCTATGAGGGAGGCCTATGTTGAACATAATGAATAATGTTAGACTGGCCAATCATCGCACAATATCGACATGAATACTACTCTTGTGTCTTCTCCAAGCTTTTGGCGCGGTGACATGGATTTGGATGCGGCAATACATTCGCTCAAATGGTTATTGGAAGTCACTTACTATCCAAGCTTTTTACCGTACCTGGTTTCAATAATGTCGAACTTTGACCTAACAAGTTCGTTCATTATTTTGCAATTTCAATTTCAGTGTACCCCAGGCAGTGTCTGCAAGAAAACCTGCGCAGGCGAAGAATTAGACTGCTACATTCTAGACGACAACGGCTTCATCATCCTCTCTGAAGACGTGTCCCAAACGGGCCGGTTCTTCGGCCAAGTGGACGGTACCATAATGGATTCACTAGTTCAAGATCGGATCTACAAGAAAGTCACGGTGCACGACCATCAAGGAAGGTGTCCTGATTCACGGAATCCATTTAGTGGCAGCAGCAACAAATTGGGGGTGAGTTTTGAAGCATAATAGAGGATATAGCATTGTAGAATGCTAAAAACACAATATACCTAATAGTGGGATTCTTGTTTGTTTAGTAGTGACACTTATTATTTTTATTGCAGCCCGTAAGACCGCTCGCCTGGATCAGTGTTTATCTAACGAACCTGTTAGCAGTTTGGTTTCCCTTGTGGGAATCGGTGGCGGCGCGAGCGCGTTCTTACGCTGATGAAGATTTAGGTAAGTTAATCTTCTACACGTCATAATACCCGTCATTTTGACTTTTTGTATCTTGAATTTAAAAGTTTATTTTGAACATCGAACTCGTGTGTCCCAGCCCCTCTTTGAGTAATATTGAATCATCCTAAACATGTTACCGTGTAATTATTTTCACATATGAGCTGGTATCATAACACTATCTGGCGATTTTCACTCTACAGACTACGAGGACTACGAAAACGAAGAGACGGACAGCGACGACGACATGGACCGCGACCGAGGCACGTACGAGATCATCATCGACGGCGTCGGGGGCGGGGCCGCCAGCTCGCCGGGCGGGGGCGGGGGCGAGGAGCCGCGGCTGGGGGGCGGGGGCGGCGGGGGCCCGCGCGAGCCCCCCCGCGAGGCCGCGCGCTCCGCCGCCGTGAGGCCCTGCGATACCAGCGCTGAGCTGTTCACTTTGCAGTCGACCAGGCTCAGCGCCGCTCAGCCGCTGAAAGGGAAACTCACTAACTGCCATAATTCTGGATGTGAAAGGTAATCAAAGATTGAATATTAGAAATAATACTAAAGTGCCGGGCAGGGCACTGGCCTTACCTCAACTAGAAGATGCCACGAGCTATACTTCACAGCGGGCTTAGTGCATTTTGTTGGAGAAGTGTATGAATGTGTAGGTGCAAGAAAATTATAAACCTTAATCATAGATGTTATCGACGCCCTAACGACTGTTAAAAATTATCAAAGAGGCATTACTAGGTTTCTTTTGGGGCGGTCACCACAAAGTCACGGGCTTACCTCCTCTACCTGTTTATGGATACTGTAAAATACAATACCAATCCGTGCTGAAGGCCCCTAAGCTATTTTCCACAATATTTTACTATATTATATCCATCCGGTTCGAAGGACCACAATCTATTTGCCACAAAATTTCGTTTTTACTATACCGAAAATGATTCAGCCGCGAACTGCATAGCCACTAACAGCCTCAACTCTTTCCAGACTGTTCAACGTGCAGGAGATCGCTCACAGCAACCTAATCCTTGTATCAGCCAAGACTAACCGCTGAAATACATGAGTTTCCCTTGGGGGGGGGGGGGGTTCACCAGTCCCACTCCACATAGCTATGCATAGTCTAACATCTGTTATTGTTGCCGATCCGCTGTAATCATAAACTTACTGCTCCTTTCCACCTTCTAGCGGATTCTGTCAGAAATGAAATCATTAATATCCAGTTCGAAGGACCAGAAACAACTTTCCTCAAAATGTCATATTACTTGCCCTCTCCAGACCGTTCAGCGTGCAGAAGATCCCGCACAGCAACCTGATCCTGCTCGTAGTGGACACGCTGTGCCCGTGCGGCGCCAAGCGGCTGGACGTGCGGCCGCGCGAGGCGCCCGCGCGCGCCGCGTGCCGCCGCCGCCCGCCGCGCGCGCACCGCCGCCGGCCGCGGCACTGCCTCTCTTACCACCCCGAGGTATGCTCTATGAGAATGATCACTGACTTAACATTATAAACGACTAGTATTAGGGTGGTCCCTCACCTGAAGCATTTTCTTTTTATGTAACGTTTCAGATTCGCATTACATTACAGAACTGCCTACTTGATATGACGACCATTCGCCTGTAATGTACATTTCAGATTCAATTTTGAGCAATACGTTACAATACTGCGTTACAAAACTTTAGGGAAGGTGTATCAAAATATTACACATTGTATCACCAAGTTGCGCACTGTAATGCTCGGTGCTTTTACCTCACCAAAGTAATGCTCGAATCTGTAACATTACAGAGTGCTGAGTGCGAGTTACAGTGAGCGATGCGAATGACTTCACCATCGCGTTTTGCGAGAAAAAAACGCGAATTTGCATGGCATTGAGTCAGCGCCATTAATGTTGCCCGAACTTGCCGCTAGATGGCGCTGACTTATTTCATACTAATTGATATTTACGTTCTCGCAAAACGCGATGGTGAAGTCATTCACTTATCCCACTGCAACTCGCACTCAGTTAGCGATCTGTAATGCTCGGCTCTCCTCTCTCACTGATTAAATGCTCGACTCTGTACCGTTACAAGCAGGCGAATGCTGCAAGTGAGGGAGCACCTTTATATAAGCGTTTTCCAGGCCACCTCCTTGTGACTGTAATCTGGAGGCTCCAGCTCAGCAAAGCCTGGGAAAGAAGGGCCAGATATTGTTGCTACACATCCAGGAACTAATTTGTCCTTCTCACTCTATCTCATCTTCTTATTAAATTTCAATGAAGAACACAGTTAAAACTGTATGCAGCAATTCTGTAACAAACTTACCCAAGCCTAAGCTACACCTTGTTGTTTGTTCATAGTAAATAAATAAATATGATTATGCGTCAGACAACATACCAATTGTCATGGTCTCGAAGTAAGGATGAATATTTAGACCCCCTGCTAGGGGGCCCGGGGAAATGGGTGAAATGGCCCATAACTAGCGGACCGATCACCCGGCCCACTGCCAGCGTCCCCAGTCGAAATAATAATAATAATAAAAAAGGATGAATATCCTCGTTCTACGCGGGACCAGGCAAGGAGCCGGGGGCGTCTCCCAGCAAACTCAGACCTGACCAAATTTAGAAAAGTTCATTTCCTGCATTAATCCGACCGGGAATCGAACCCGAGACACCACACAGGTCAAGGCGACAAACCGTGCTACAGCTCATTACGCCAATCGTATCGTCAGGTCCAATTAACGTGAACTTTGACGAAAAATCTCCATCCCGATCACTTGATCATACGTAGGTACGTTTTAGTACGATAAGCCGTATGTCCGCTAGATGTTGAATACTACTCTGTCTATCTCATACTCATATGACAGCTTCTGCTGAATAATTTATTTCAAATATTTGTATTTCAGGAAATCGAAATCCTATCATGCGGTCGCGGGGGACGGCTTCAGCCGTTGTCGGCGCTGGTGGCTGCGCTGCTGCTGCGGCTTGCGCTCACGTGACTGCACAAATGCTAAGTCCCCTCGACCATCAGGCCACAAGGCCACCGGCCACAGCGAAGCTTTCTATCACCACTTCATCTCGGCCTACTGTACTTCCGCAGCTGGGCAACTAACTTGACAAACCAAAAACGGCCAAATACTCAGGAGATTAGGTCATAAATAGCAATAATTTCTATCAGAGTTGAAGGTACAGTTTTCTGACACGGCTCATCTAATAGAAGACACGTTCAGAAGAAAGCTTCTACAAGGTCACCGTTCAGAAGTGTTCAAGTTGTTCACTTATTTGTGTAATTGAGAACAGTTGTGTGAACTGTGTTATGGGTGCCCGTGCCGCCGGCGGTGGCGGCCCCGCCCCCACCCGCGGCACTTGTTTGTTGTCTACGTGAGGTTATGAAGAGTTTTGATCAATTTTACCGACTGAAGTTTTGGTCCGACCAAATGAACTTTGATCTTGTTTTGAGACAGGATTATCTATTCAATTAGGATACGATAACAACCAAAATATTTTCTTCTCTCTGTTATGTTGTCACGTTTCATATTGTAACTAATGCTAAAGACGCATACAGTAAATAGGTAGGTAACGAATATCTTGTTAAATTTAAATTGAGGATTATCACAAACTTGGAGATCTTATAAATTATAGCTAATGTTAATAGGTATTGAAAGATAATGTACAGATAATATCGTTTGAAACTGTTTTAGAAAAATTTACCTATGTTGAAACTAACTCGATTTATTTCTTGATAACTGTCATTCAAATAATCGCAAACTTATTGGATAGTTGCATAGTGTTGATGTAAATAAGAAATATTTTGTTTATAGGCGTTTATTTTGCTGGATTTATGTGTGCCTGTGTAATAATTATATAGTCGTCGTGTCGTCGGGGCGTAGCGGGTCGCCGAGCGGACGCGCCGCTGCGGGAGCGAGGAATCATGTAGCAGACAATAAATCAATTATTCAAGGACAATACGATTTATATCAAAAATGCAACTATAAGTATGCACTGCGTGTTTTTTTGTCAAACAGCTTAGCAATTGTTTCTAGGATATTGTGAAGAAGAGCGTCGCGCCCGCGGGCGCCTGCGCCGCGCCCCGCACTTTCGTCTAGTTGTTAGAGTTTCGTCTCGCCTAATCTTCGAGTAATGTCGTATTGAAGGAACTGTAAACAGTTTCGTATTTTTATTGTAAATATTTTACTAACTTAAATGGCCTATTACAATTTTAAGAACGTGTTTTGCTAATACTTTAAGTCGTTAAATTCGACTTTGTCGTAAAAACTACGTCATATCGACCTATCACAATAATTATATTTTGCATATCATGTTTTTCGGATTATCGATAACCTGCGGGACTAAGATGCGCGCCTCACGAGAAGAGTAGACAAAAAAATGCTCTAATCAAATTTCGCCATTTCTCGTTTTTGTCGACAAAATCGAGAAATGACGAGATTGGATCGGATGATTTTTTGTCTACTCTTCTCGTGAGGCGCGTATCTTAGGCCCGCTGGACTCACTAATATCATTATTTCATACGTAAATTTGGAATTTCGCGTAATAAAAGAGTAAGCGTATTTAATAAATCGTTTGTACCTAACCTAAATGTGAATGTTACATAGTAATAAATAAAATTCAGATCCATGTACTTACATTAATATTAATAGATTTTTTATAATATGTCATATCGGATAGTCGTGTACACTTGAAGCTTGCTATTGTCCATTATTTTTTCATCACATCTTTTATTTATGGAGAATTTTAATGAAGTTAAAAAATGTTAAAATAATAGTAACTGCTGACAGATGTTGAGTGCCAAACTGCCGACCTAGCGTTTGATTTGTTACCAATTCCGCTTGTATTCGACGGGACCTAGTCTAGGTATAGTTTATGTGATACTTGCAATCCCCTGGGACAATAGCAAGCTGGCCGTTCTTGAGTAGAGCGTTGCACGCGTCTCAAAATAGATGCACATGCAGGAGCCAGATTTATTTTTGAACCATCGAAAACGAGTACAGGAATCCTGTACTCATTGTTTGATGTTTATACACAGTTTACTGATTTGACACTCAGGTAAATAGAGATTTTCTAAGCATGGTTGCAGATTTTGAGATTGGTGTACCAAAATAATACATAATCCACATCATCGAATCATACTCCATATCGTAACATAATCACTGTACAAGTATTGTTGGGGAGCGCTTTTGAGGAATTGTACATTTTGTATAAATAATACAGTAAGGAGTCGATATATTGGCGTAGAGATTGTTTTATCTGATGAGTGGCGAGCGACTGGAAATGTATTGAAAGTGCTTCTAGTAAGCGTCGAGTCTTCCATAGCAGTCGAACGCGCCGGACGAGTGTTTAATCTAAAATCTAAGTATTAAATGATAATAATAGCGTATACTTAACATATAGTCTAGGCGGCGCTCGCGTCTCGTGCGGTGTGCACATAATTTGATCCGCATTCGCGGGTTTAGTTCTACGTAAACTGATAGACACAAAACAAATACCTCGTTTAGTTACTCAAAGTGTAATAGCTAGACAGAATTAGCGTTTATTTCGCATTTAGTTCTTGGACATATCAATTCAGGCACCAAATGAGACTATAGCGTAAGCGGTTTTTAAATTTTATTCGATTGTGATCTTTTGTGTACAATAAGCGCTACTCCGTGAGGCGCTCGCTGGTTTCTTCCCAAACGCGACGGCCCGCGGACGTCTCCGGAGTATTCGACTAGGCTCGTATATGCAATAAGTTTATAAGTGGAGGAAGATAACAGTGATTTCTAAATCTCTGCCATATTACTTGTCGGTGTATGTACATTTTTCTATGAAATGAGAAGTATATAATTCGGTTATCTCGTGTAATGAATTCCATTTTCAATCATTCCCCTGTTAAAGCTTTTTAGGAGTATATTCAAAATTTATACGAAAACATTTGAAGTTATGTGAAATGCAAATTTTGATGTCACTGTTTTCAAGTTATTTTTCTCATAATTAGTTAATAATAATATAGTTGTATCATTGGGCACGGCCGACTCTGTGAACATGGTTCTCTAGCGTAATTCTAGTAAAATACTGTTCTTTTGTTACTTGCCAGTTCATGCTATAGATATACCGTAATTACAACAATAAAGTTCTCTTATAACATTGTGACCAGTTGTTTTACTATCGCATGTCTTAAAACGCATCTTTATTGAATGTTTGATTATTCCTTAAGCCGAATCTTCTCCAAATTAACACGGTAGTACCGCACAAAACCCTTTCCATAAATTATTTTTGCTTAAAGTCGTCACCATATCATTAAATTGTCTAAAATCAAGTTTCGAAGACTATAATCCCTGCGTATGAAGTTGCGGGCATCGGGTAATAAAGTTCAGGAAATATTTGAGCTTGAAATTAATTTAAGCTACATCGCCTTTTAAAGTAGTTTCTGACGTGATGAGAGGGTCAATTAAGAGGTACACAATAAAAAAACTTGATGAAAAATAAATGTATTTATTGAACTAATCTCACATTCACATGTAGAGACTGGCAGCAAAGACGATGTCACGCTTGAGCAGTTTGATAGCGTCGCTGAACTTGTTCTCGAGGTCGGTGTTGCCGATGTTCTTGGCGGCTTGGCACAGCTGGCGAAGTACCTCTTCGAGACGCCGCATGCAACGGATAATGGAACCTGGACAAAAAAAATGATTATAATAATCAGTCACAATGTCTACTGCTAGTTTAGCAGTACTTTTGTTTAAAAGCGACCCTCATCATCATCATCCGTGCGGTCTATCCCGGTTGTGAACCCACACTGGTGTGTGGGAACCCAGGGTCCGCCTTTCTTATTTTCTTGGCCCACTTCGCGCGATCTTGTGCATCCTCAGTGGTGAGTCTGTTGGCACGCATGTCACCCTTGACGACGTCGAGCCACCGCTTCTTGGGTCGATCTCTTCTACCAGTACTTGGCGGGGCGGTATGGCCAGACATTTGTTGCCCACGTAGTTTGCCCATCTCCGTGAGACATGACCATACTAACGAAGGCGGCACTCCTGCAGCTTGTCTGCGATGTCACGAACACCAAGGCTGCCGCGGATGTAGGTGTTCCACACGAGATCTTTGCATGAGACTCCACACATCCACCACAGCATCATCATTTCCGTGACGCGCAGCTCCTGCTTGTGTCGCTCTAGTAACGGCCATGTTTCACTGCCATATAAAAGGACAGGCCTAATGATGGTTTTATAGACCTGCCCCTTCAGCTTGATCGGATAAAAGCGACCCTCAGTGATTGTCAAAGTGGCCTAGGCGGCTTGCGCTCTGACACCCATAGTATGAGCTATGCTTACTTTACTTTATTTTCATCTACAATCCCAAAATTGGTATACGATGGTAAATGTCCACCCAACGGCCTAAAGCCAGTTGAGAAGTGCTTATTTACCAAATATATAATTTTCTTTTAATCTTGGGAAGATTACCTTTAAATACGTCGGTCATCATGCACATATTATTTTGATTGATTTAGTGGCAATGAAATTCCTGTTATGATTCTCCTATGTATACTTTGGGAGGGTGGGTACCTTTAAATTTCAAACACGTCGATTATCTTGCAGACTTGCACTTTTAAGGGGTGTTGATGATGACGAAAAACCCATTTTTATTTGCCTATATTCTTCGGGAAGCTAGCTTTCGAAATCGGTCATCTCGCAAACCTGCTGTAAGGAGGCGATGTAGTTCTGGTCTTAGGTGACACCGACCTCTTGACCGTCTTTCGCTACGCGAGCGGCTACTGCTGCTACGAACGCGCTACGACAACGCCGCATGTAGCACTCGTAGCAACAGGCGCGCGCAACGCCGCTGACAATTTGGTCGCATTTAGTCACTTACAAATAATTATGGTATATGGCAGTACATGTTCGCCGAAGGTTGTCTGGAAAAGTTCGCTCTGTAGCGATAAGACCGCCTAAATTGTACTTTAATTTTTACTTTTTTGTTTTTACGTGCTGTAAGTATTTGTTAGTGCAATAAAGATTATTTATCTTATTTTATTTTTGACTGGCCTGTTGGCGCAATGGCAGCGATCCTGCCTTTAGCGCCGGTGGTCGTGGGTTCGATCCCCACCCATGACAAACATTTGTGTGACGAACATAAGTGTTTGTTGTGTGTCTGGATGTTATTATTTATAATATGTATGTATTTAGAAATATTTATGTATGTTTATCAGTCTCTGACGCCCGTAGTACTAGCTCTGCTTAGTTTGGGGTCAGATGATCTTGGTGTAAATTGTCCCAGATATTTATTATTTATTATGTTCGCCCGGCGGCCTACAGTCAGTACAGAAGTGGACTTCTAAGGCGTATCGATGATCATGAAATGCCTATTCTTCGGGAAGCTTACCTTCAAAGACATCGGTCATCTTGCAGACCTGCAGGAAGGAGGCGCCGCGCGCCCAGGCCAGCACCACGTCCATGAGCGTGCACCTGAACTTGCCCACGTACTCGTCCTCGTCCAGCTCCATTTGCGCGTCGAGCGAGACCTTCGCTATCCGCCGGGCGTATTCCTACAACAATATTTTACACAAAAATAGAAACTAGAAAAATTTTACCTAATCCTAACAGACCTGGCGAATAAGGATCAGGTCAATTTCTTTCTAGTTTCTATCTTTGTGTAGAAAATAGGGCATTGTAAATGCTGAAAGAAAAAAACAGGTTGTCTGGAAGAGATCGCTACTAGCGATAAGGCCGCCCATATTGTACACCTAATTTATTTAAATGAAACTGTAGTATTTTGTTAGTGCAATAAAGTTTATCTTATATTATCTTATTTTAAAAATAAAAATTCCATTTAACAATATTTTAGATGTAATAATGAAATATTTAAAACAAAATCTTAATAGACGGCTTAAAAAATTGCAAAAATATAGACATGAACAATTCCATTGCAAGAATCTTATCAGTGTCAACTTAGAACACTAACACTTCAGTAAAGATGAAAAAACATGAGCTTATCATGTGTAGCCTAACTTTCACAGACACGGGACCCGTGCGTACGCTAAAACCACCAGCACCCCTAAATAAATCAGGGCGCTTTCTCTGGACGCTGTCTAAAAACCCAAAACGTAGCTGAAATAGTATCTAGGTCATCTCAGGACCCCCCTAAAACCAAACATATCCTGTAAATCTCACTTGCAGCTGTCGCAGAACGCCCCTCAGCTCCTCGCCGCTGGCGGAGGCCTGCGAAGAGTTCTCGTCGCACACGAAGCAGCTGACGAGCGCCGCGCTCTGCTCCGATGTGAGCGCGTTGAACACGCCGTTCAAAATCAGCTCGGTTAGGAGCAGCTCGTCCGCACTGTGCATGACAAAATGGAGCTTGGTTTACACTTAGCGGTTGGAAGGCTCGTCACCAACCGCGCAAACAACACGTACGGTGAGCGCACCGCGGCCTAGGTACCTAGCTCCGCGATTCATTATCGAACTACCCGCAGATCTCCGTGATAACATCACACCGAGTAACATTAAAAATATATTGAAAATGTACTTTTTGGCTCAACTTAAACCAGATCTTCAAGTGAATACCTAGTTATTAACAGTTCGCTTTTTGTAATGTAATGTACCTATGTAAAGTAAGAAATATCAATGATGTACCATGTAGTTATTTTATAACGATGCAAAAACCAACCAGTATCATTACAAACCTCAGTGGTTTTCGAATACTGGAAATTATTAATAAAAAGTGTTTTTTAAACAATAAATGGAACAAAAAAATACTTAACTTATTCTCTGGATATACGAGTGAAACAGTTTTTTTTTGTACACTCCACAAGATAGCAATGAAGGAGGCATTTTGCCAATCGCATAATACTCGTTAGCTTGGAAATAACTTCAAAAAAATATTCAGGGCGTTTGAGTGTCCACGTCCAAGCTACTCTCCTACCACGCATACTTGGCCACATTTACATGCACAGTGTACAGCTGCACTAAAGGTTTGGTGTTTTAATGTAGAACCACCACCTGCCCCACGATTCAAACTTCGGGGACACGTTGTGGCTTGTCCCTTTTGTAAACTGAGAGGTTTAGGTTACTTTGTTTACATAACAGAGTGCCGAGTGCGAGTTGCAGTGAGAGAAGTGAATGACTTCACCATCGCGTTTAGCGAGTACGTAAATGTCAATTAGTATGAAATCGAGTCAACGCCATCTAGCGGCTAATTTGGGCAACATTAAAGCCGCTAGATGGCGTTCACTCGATGCCATACAAATTCGCGTTTTTTTTCTCGCAAACGCGATGGTGAAGTTATTCACTTCTCTCACTGCAACTCGCACTCGGCACTCTGTTGTGAAAAACTCTAAAATATTAGCAAGACTTTTTATTTGAAGATTAGCAATTAGGTTTGAATTTTATATTAAATCTTCAAAAAATACCCTATCTGAGTTTCGGTAAGTGTTTAATGCAGAGGCATACGCTAAATATCAGAAACACTACTCTAAAATTAACAAACATTACTTTAAAAGCGAATAATAAAAGAGATTTACCTGCTAAGTTCACAGGCAATCCTGCCCTTCAGCTCAATGACATCAGCAGAGGTGCAGTATCCGAGCCGCCTTAGCACTCGTTTCCTCTTTTTGAGCTCGTCCATCTGCAGTATACTCTTGGCTTTCTTTAGCTCGCTTTTCGCAAGAGTCAACTCTTCATACACTTCTTGCTTCCGCTCGTACGCGGCGGTGAGCGCGCCACGGTTCTTGTCGTTGTGGAGGGGGTGAGCGTACAGTCTGGTACATAATTTTGGTATCGGTAATTCCAAATTAAATGAACTTATATCTAGGAAATCTAAGATTCAAACAGATAGACAAAATGAATGACATGGCAGGAGTTTATAGCCTAGAGCTCTAGATCGTGAAAACAAAAAAAAAACTAAACTTGGACAAAAATCCTATTTGTATCAATTTTATTAAAATACCGAGATCTTCTAGATGTTAGTACCGGGATCCTGCCGTTTTGCCAAAACAAATTTCCCAAAGTTTCATTAGCCAAATTTTAGCAACCTTTTATTATGCCAATGCAACATTTCGGATGATTTTAGTACGCAAATTTTTATTTCGACAAATTTTTACTTGGCAGAATATGAATATGGATAATGTCATTTGCACATTTGGTCTTTTACCAAATGATTTATTACGGATTTACGGAAAACAATCTTTAGACAATAGATATTCAGTCAAATAATTTGTTATGCCAAAAAATATAAACACAATGATTTTGGCAATTATAAAATAAAAAAAAACACTTTAATTTTAATGAACCACATTTTTTAATGTAAATGTTTACACGTACTTACCTATGGGGGGTAATGGTGCTCACGTCCGTAGGACTTACCACCTTCCTTAAAGCCGACCCTACACGTGCTCGCTGGGTGGTGCCAATTGAGCAACAACGCCGAGCAACAGGCGGCGGTCAAGTTTTCGCAAACCTTAAAAGACTAAATCCTTTCTAAAAGTGCGGCCATGACACCTGGTGAAAGTGGTGTGAGTATGTCCCAACCTCTATTATAAAATATGAGCTTAAATGATGTTAATTTGTCATGCGATCCGGTAAACCCCCGGCGCTTGCAGGTCCCCGGGCCTGCGAGTGTGAAGTCTTACCGAAGACCACGCAGAGGTAGGCGATCAGGCCCCCGCGACGGTAAATGCTACAGGCAGCAATACCAAAAAAAAAAATTCAACAGGCTTTCCATTCAAGCTTATTCATTACAAGACCCACATCGTATTCACTGGGAAGTACCCCCCTTGCTTATCTGGCAATCCAACTGAGGAGGCCACAACTCCTCCTCCGCTAACAAATGCTACCAGAGACGACGATAGCAATAATATATATAGCCTCCCACATGGCAAAGAATTCCTACACAACGCAATCCAAAAAGAAAAAAGCTAAGAATTCCACCTCAAATGGCAAGCCCAGAGAGCCCATCACAGAATCCTGTCAATACTTCTAACAGATACAGTGGACTACCTGATGACCAAATAGAAAGTTAAACTCAGACTAAAAAAATCAACAAACCTCCGCATCTTTCTATATGGTGTAGAAGACCTATCAAAACTAACAGAACTTCTGGATAAATCTGTACCGAATGAACTCAAACTCAAACTCAAACTCAAATAACTTTATTCAAATAGACTGTATCAGTACTTTCAAATCGTCAAATTTACAGCAAAATATACTAAATAATAGACATAAATACCATAATAATATGGATATGTAAATAAACAGTATACAGACATAATGCGACTCTACCACCGCGTCGGAGTTGTTTCTTGCTGAGAAGACCCGGCGAGAAACTCAGCAGTTACTCTTTTAAACTTGTTTTGGGTTTACAACAGGGGTTAGTAAAGTACAAGCAGTGTGCCATTTTGATACCTAAAAGAATATAAAACAAAGAGAAAAAACCAACCATAAAAGAATATAATAACAAGAATTCATTTAAACAATTCAAAAACAAAAATTGTTAGTCAGTACATACAAACTAGGTACCTATTAACTCTTACAATAAAACATCTGTTACAATAGAGCTATTTAATCCCGCATCGAGAAGAGCGCTTATACCCAGGCATTTTTATCTATAAGGTAGTCTTTTGTAGTATAATAGCCCTTTTTTAATAAAGCTGTTTTGATGTGATGTTTGAATCTATGTAAAGGTAACTCACAAATGGTTTTTGGAATTTTGTTGTAATAATGTATACCTTGCCCCATAAAGGATCCTAAAACTTTTTGTAACCTAAAGAGTGGAAGTGCAATTTTATCCTTATTCCTAGTATTTCTGCAATGTATGTCACTGTGTTTAGCATAGAGACCAATATTTTTTCTGACCAAAACAATGCAATTGTAAATGTATTGTGACGCTACAGTGAGGATACCAATTTCCTTAAAAATCTCCCTAAGTGAAGCCCGTGCACGAAGCTTATAGATGGATCTGATAGCTCGCTTCTGGAGGATAAAGATGGTTTGTATATCCGCCGCTTGACCCCAAAGTACAATGCCGTAAGACATTACACTATGGAAATAACTAAAATAAATTGAACGAGCAGTATCAACATCTGTTAATAACCTAATTTTTCTCACTGCAAATGCAGCCGAACTAAGTCTGCCTGAGAGAGCTGTTATATGAGGGTTCCATTGCAGTTTTGAATCTAGTGTGATTCCAAGAAAAACTGTTGTATCTACAAGCTTCATAGTATTACCATCAATTTTTAGACTAATGGGGTTATCTTTAACATTAGGCAACTTAAAATTAATACATTTAGTCTTTTTTGCATTAAGCTGTAGATTATTTACTGTGAACCATTGTAAAACCTTTGAAAGTGCGTCATTAACATCATCAAAAAGGTTTTTTATTTCTGTCAGTTTTAAAAACTAAAGATGTATCGTCTGCAAACAATACAACATCACAAATATCTTTTAAGTAAAAAGGTAAATCATTTATATATATCAGAAATAGTAATGGACCCAGAATGGATCCTTGAGGGACCCCCATTTTAACTTGTGATCCTGTAGAGAGTACACTGTTAACATCAACTTTTTGAGTTCTTAAACTAAGGTACGAAATTACCAAATCTAAAGCATTATCCCTTACCCCGTAAAAATTAAGCTTGCGTATAAGTGTATCGTGATCAACGCAATCAAAGGCCTTGGACAAGTCACAGAAGACGCCAAGAGCGTTCTGTGAATTCTCCCAAGCCCTAAAGATGTGTTTTAGAAGTGCAATGCCAGCATCAGTAGTAGAACGGCCTCTCGTGAATCCATATTGTTCACTGTGTAAGAGATTGTTCTCATAAAAATGGCTTAATAGTTGTTCTTGAATGATTTTTTCAAAGATCTTACTTAGAGCTGGTAGGATTGAAACAGGCCTAAAGTTACCTGGGTCTTGTTTGTTGCCTGATTTAAAAAGTGGTACAACCCTACTGTGTTTCATTAAGTTTGGAAAAACACCTTCATCCACACAATCATTGAATATTACGGCTAAATAAGGGGCAATCACGTCAATTATGTGGCTAACAATTTTGACTGATATACCCCAAAGATCAGCGGTATCTTTTGAATTAATTAATCTGAATGCTTTTATTATATCTAGTGACTCAACATGTTTAAATTTAAAGAATACACTGCAACAAGATACATTATCTTTCAACAAATGTTCCGCTCTAGTTGGTGAGGAATTTAATGAAGCTGTAGTGATTATAGGTATATTACTGAAATACTTATCAAATGCTTCAGCAACAGATGCTTCTGATTGTAAGATGTTATTGTTAATATTAAGAGTGTATGAGGTATCGCGCTGTTTAGCTTTACCTGTTTCGTGATTTATGACGTCCCAAGTGGTTTTTATTTTGTTAGTGGACTTTGATATTTTATCACGAATGTGCAATGCCTTAGCTGTAGTGCAGGCTTTTCTGAATATTTTGGAGTAGTTCTTGACATACTCAACAAAAAGTGGATCGAAATTGTATTTTTTCATGCCGTACAACTCATACATCTTACGTCTGCTCCTGTAAATTCCAGGCGTGGCCCATTCACAAAACTTAGATTGAACTCTGCAAGTAACTTGTTTGGTGGGAAAACAAGCATCAAATTCATTTTTAACACAATCAAACAGTCTTTTGTAGACTGCATCAGGGTCACCCTGCTTATAAGGAATGGAAGATACTTTATGCTTTAAATTAGTTTTAAAACTATTAATGCGATTACCCGTCTTCGGTCTACATGTTATTTTCCTGTAATTAACGCTATTGTTAGTTATATCTAAAAATGTTATCTTCTGCCCACAATGATCAGACTTTAATTCAGATACTATTGCCTTTTCAATGGGTACACAGTTGCAAAATACATTATCCAGACAAGTAGATGTTGTGGCTGTTATCCTCGTGGGTTCATGGAATTGATAATCCAGACCAAAGGATTTAAATAGCGACAATAACCTATTGCTTTCAGATGAGTTTACTAGCAAATCTATATTGAAATCACCACACACAATAATGGGTTTAGACTTAGCACTTAACCTACCCAAAGCTTCCTCCATAACTGTCTCAAATCTATCTAAGTTAGTTTTTGGGGGACGGTATACACTTATCACAACAAAGCCCTCTAACTCAACACAAGACAATTCGACAATACGCTCTATGGACAGGCCTACAATGTCAGTGCGATCTTTACATTTCAAACTATTTGCAGTAAAAATTAATGAACCACCATGAATAGTAGTTTTTCTAAAGAACGCGCTTGATAATCTAAAATTATTAAGGACAAAAGACTGATAGTTTTCATCAGTCAGCCAATGTTCAGTAAAACATAAAATATCAATATTTTGGTTTTCCAGCAATAGTTCTATTTCTAAATCTTTGCCCGTCAAGCTTTGAATATTTTGGTGGAATAAATTCAAGTATTTGGGCTTGGCTGTTGTCCTAGGTCCTAGTTTAAACAAGACGCTGAAGGAGCATCACATGAAATAGATAAATTAGTACTAGTACTAATGTCAGAATAGAAAATACTGCCAATAGCGGCATTGTTAATGTTATTTGCTAACAAAGTAGCTAGTTTCTGCTTAGTCCTAATGGGAAGATACATAGTATCTTCAGTTAACCTAAAGTATGGTACAAACAGATTTGTATCAAAAAAGTCAATGTCACTATGACGACATGTCAGATTATACAAAGTTAAATTAAGGTCTTGGATGACCTTGTTCTGACTTGAAGTACTTGAGGTACTTGAGTATGGGAATGCACACAAAATAAATTTACACTTGTTCTTTGATTGAATGCCCATTATTGTTTCAATATTTTTAATTAACCCTTTTTTTGTCAATGATCGGCAGTCCCCATGAAAGACAACCACAGTGGAGTTTACCCCTAGCTTCTCTTTCGAGATGTTACTAACTAGGTCAGAATAGGACATACCTGGATGGCATAAATTTATTACTTGTTGATTCGATTTTTTAGACAACAATATGCCTAATCCTTGGCCTAGCTTGTCAGAAAATATAAAAGTATTATTCTTATTATTTGGAGCAGCCTGTGGAGTATTACATTTATCCACCTTAGCAGGCTCTGATAAGTCAGTTGGCGTGGCCTCAACACGTGACAATTCAGTATCCATCTCCACTACTTGTTGATAACAATTATTGCAAGTGATTTGTTTACTTATAAGTGAATCAAACCTCTCTGCATTGTAAGTTGACATCTTTAACAATTCTGTGGCAGCTAATATGTGTTCACTGATCTCTTTTTGGGATATATCATACATTTTTTTGGTGTCCCTCAGAGAACTCTCTAAGCAAGCAATCTTATGCTCAAGAGCCATGGTCTCATTTTCATAGGAGATTTTAGTACTATCTAATAGTAAGCTACCTTGTTCTAATTCAGAGATTAAATCTAACTTTTCTTTTCTTGAAATATTATATTTCTTGATGTCCAACTGTTTATTAACTAATTTTTTAGTTTTGTTAATGTATTTATTAATTTTAATATATTTCTTTAACTTTTTGTTGCTATTAAACCTATAGAATCTAGTTTCAGAGACTGAATCATCACATGTGAGATCAACCATAGGAATTATTTTAGGACATATATTTGGATCAGCTAAAGCTAACTCATCAAATAAACTTTGATTGCCACTCTCAATTGTACAATTTTTGTCACTCTCTAACTGTCTAATGGTTTTTTGTGACTCATATAAACTAATTTCCAAGTCATTAATCCGATTTAGTAGAATGGTAGCTACTCCTATAAAATCATCAATAGAGACCAGATCAGAGTAATGACACAGCACACCGAAGTCTACAAATACTTAGTTGATCCCATTCGTAAGAAGGGACTTATTGGTGGTTGGTATACGATCACACAAAAAGAAAAAAGGTGCTGCAGACTTGAAATTAAAAATCTGCACCACACGATGCCAAAAACAGCTATCATTGAAGAAATAGAGAAAACGGGGAATAAAGTCAGAGGTGAAATCATATGCGCACTCTTTAAAAGGAACAAGAAGCCGCTGAATATGTTTTTTGTGAATGTAGAACCCGGCCCAAACAACCCAGATGCCAAACGCATAGAAACAATATTCAACACATGTGTACGCGGTGCCAACAATATGGGAAAACAAAAAACAATTGCAAGCGCCCTTACCGATGTGTTAAATGCGCAGAGGGGCATAGAACTGTAGATTGTCCAAAGAAAGATCGGAATACTCCAGCTACGAGGGATATGCCAGAAGAAATTAGATACTCAAAAATTATAAAATTTATTATTTATTACAAGTATCAATATTTTCTAAGTATTCACCCTGAACACGTACACACTTTTCCAGACGTTTGAACCAATTGGAAAATACCTGTGACCACTCTTCTTTAGACAACTCAGAAATCTCGAAATTATGAGCAGCCAGTGCATCTTTAATTCAGTTTTTCTTTCATTTTTGAAAACAGGTAAAAATCACAAGGCGCTAGGTCAGGGGAATATGGTGGGTGAGGAAGGATTGACACATTTTTTGAGTTGAAAAAGTCAAGTGTTCTGGCAGACGTGTGCGGCGCCGCATTGTCGTGGTGCCAGAGGTGATATTACTGTTGGAGCACAAACGGTCACATGCGATTCAGAGTTCACCGTTCTTTGATCCTCTAGCACTACAGTAGCAATATGACCCGTTTTGCATAAAAACGAGGCGAGCATTTGTTTCTGTGTGCTTCGTGCACGGCGACATTTCGTTAAGTTTGAAACCATTCTGCAGTTGTCGGAAAGTAACATTAAATGGACTTTCTTGCTAAAAAAGTTTAATAGGTTAAAATGACAAACTCCAAAGAAGACGACTTTCTTGTTCAAAATATTCACAACTTTAGAAAGTATCAGAATAATTTTGCAATTTATACCTCTTAAGAATCTGTAATAAATGAGCCACTTTTTGAAATAGTAAGACAACTTCCAGTAGTATTTTTTTTACGACATCTGCTTGAACATGCAGTTATTTTTTTGATAAACATTTTTTCTTGCAATATCTTAAGTTTTTATAATAATATGGGTATTCTAGCTTAATAAAATAACTAGTCAAAGTACCACAAATCACCTGCTAATCTTTTGGCAAAAAAAATTAGTAAGTACCTTTGATACTTTTTTTCATAATTATTTTTGTATCTAATTTTAAATCTAAAAAAAAATTTAAATTTTTGTATCTTAAATCTAAAATTAATCATAACTTTTTAACGGTTAGAAATCGAGACCAATATTGATGGATTAAAAAGGTCAGAAATGACCCCCGCTATCCGCTATTTCGATTTGATCCTTACTTCCAGGGACACCCTGTATACTACGCTAACCACCCAGACGGAACATCACACGCTGAAACTACAATTATAATAAGGGACAGTATTAAACACCACGTACTTCCGAACTTTAATCTGGCCTATCTGCAGGCGGCTGTTGTAGCAATAGATGACTGGCAGGGTCCACTGAAAGTTGCCGCTGTGTATTGCCCGCCCCGGCATCGACCAATAAGCAAATGTTCAACCTAAGATAGGTCAAACTCTTAGTGGCAGATATATCGCTGGGGGTGATTGGAACTGTAATAATACGTTCTGGGGCTCAAGGCTGACTACAACAAAGGGTAAAGAGTTAAGAAAGGCTATAGAAACAAACTCACTCAATGAATTGACAACAGGCGAACCAACTTACTGGCCTTCCGACCCTAATAAAATTCCGGACCTTATTGACTTTTTTATAACCAGCGGAATGTCAAGAGTGTACACTAAAGTAGAATCATGCCCAGATGGCTGCTCTGATCACACACCAGTTCTATGCACAATTAGTACATCATTTCGAAAGAGCCTGGTGAAAAACTCTATAATGCAAAAACTGACTGGGAAGGTTTTCAGGACTACATAAAGGAAAATACGAACTTGCACATACGCCTTAAAACGGAAGAAGATATAGAGAATGCTGCCTTATATGTAACCAATCTAATTCAAACTGCTGCTTGGCTGTCCACTCCGCACATCGATAATAGGCCACAAAATAGTAACTACACGGTGGACATTCGCAGGATGGTAGCTGAAAAAATAAAACTAAGGAGACGGTGGCAAACCACCAGAAACTCTTTTGATAAAAGAACTTTCAATAAAGTACAAAAACAGTTAAAATGAATGCTTAAAGAAACTGAAAAAAAACCCCTTCAGGACAAGTTCAAAACCCTATCACCCTACCACGCCGATGATTACTCACTCTGGAAAATGACAAAATCGCTTTAGAGGCCAAAAGAACACACGCCGCCATTAAATCAGGCTAACGGTAACTGGTTAAGTAAATCCGGCGGAGAAAGCAGAATCATTTGCTAAGTTCCTAAGCGAAGTATTCAAGCCAAATGAATCAGATAACATTTTCCCAGAGGAAGAAATCGACGACATTCTAAATAGCGACCAGCAGATGTCCCAACCGCTACGACTATGTACTTCTTCCGAAGTTAGAAATAATATATGTCACATGAAGAAGAAAAGGGCACCGGGATTTGACCTAATGACATCGGAGGTCCTAAGTCACCTGCCCAGGACAGGAATCGTCCTCTTAACCATCCTCTTTAATGCGGTCCTGAGACTACATTATTATCCGCTTACGTGGAAAGGTTAGAACTGCGACTAAACAACGTACGAGCCGAGCGAGCGAAGCGAGCCTGCCGGCGAGTGGCAGAAATACATTATTGAGTGTAAAACTTGCTATGTATAGTTTCTAATATTGTAATTTAATATGTATACTCTGGGCAACTAAGATAAAGATGCAAATCGTTTGCGAGCAATTGACTCAATAGAAATGATAAATTAAAAAATTACGATACGATAAAATTGGCCCATTATATTTTGCGTAATATATCTTTTGGCAACTAAAACATTTTATCAAATGAACATTGGTAAAAATATTATTTGGTAAACGAGCTATTGTTTAAACGTTCACTTGGCAAACATTAGGTTTGCGTTACAATTATTTGCGAAAAATTTATTTGCTGAATGATAATTTGGGAAATAAAATTTTCCGAAAAATTTTTTTGGAAATGATCATTTGGTCAATTATTTTTTGGTGAAACGAAGGACACCCATTACCATTTGTAATGCAATCAATTCCGATTTCAGCACACGGTTCTTTTGCCCGTAACTGGCTAATTATCTGGATGCAAATGTAGAATCATATTCATGGCATATCACCATTAAGGGAAAGGCGAATGTATTAAAAAAAATATCATTGAGAATTAACTACTTTGTAAGCTGATTTGTATAAAACCAAATAATTTTAAGTCAATCAAACGGGAATTTTGTGTATCTGGAGACTAGGTTCACGAGGGATGGTAGGCATGAGGGTGATATTGATAGAAGAGTGAATGCAGGGAATATGTTAAATGGAGCGCTGCATGCCTTTATGAACAGCCAGAAGGTGTCGGAGAAGGCACGACTAGCTGTTCATGCGGGGGTGTTAGTGCTAACGCTTATGTACGGAAGTGAGTGTTGGCTATGGCATAAGAAGGATGAAAGTAGGATAAACGCAGTGGAAATAAGAGCATAGCGAAGCATGGCAGGAGTGACATTTGAGTGATAAAGTTAGGAATAACATAATTATAGAGCGTTGTGGTGTGAAAGAGGATGTTATCACAAAAATTGAGATGGGAATGCTAAGATGGTTTGGGCATATGGAAAGGATGGATGAAAGGCGATTAACGAAACAAATTTACAAGGCGAGGGTGGATGGAGCTGTTGGAAGGGGAAGGTCTAGAGTCTAGACGGACGTACTTAAGACAAGTCCAAGACGTGCTCAGAAAAGGTCAGGTCAAGAGTACCCATAATCGACGAGCGTGTATTAATGAGAGTGGAAGCAGCGCAAGAGGTGTGGCAGGACCGTAGCAAACGGGAAGATGTGGTCTCTACCCCCTTGGGAAAAAGACGTGATGTTATGTATGTAATCAAGTCGATTTAGTCTAGCTGCAAAAATGCAGTTGGAATGCTATTTTAGTGCAAGAGGACTAACTTTAGATTTGTATCCTACCTTTCTTCTAATAGTTGTATCCTATCGACACATTCCTTGAACACCTTATCTTCTATTTTCATGTCTTTGATAGGGTTTAGCTGAGGAGGTCCTTCGGGGAATCTCTTCTTGACCTCGCCGATGGTTTTGAGTACGGACTTGCGACTATCCGCAGGTCTTAAATCCTTGGGGTAGTACACGCGGAGGGAACTTATCTGGTAGATCAGCGTGTGAAGAACTGGTACCACTTCTACGTCCCCACTCTGATGAAATATACCATTTATAGCCACCAAATAAAAAAGTACACGGACATAAACAACTTATACTCGCACAAAAGTCATAGGATTTTGGTTATTGCAGCTGTGATCAGAAAAAGAAAACCCACCTCTGCTAGGTAGAGCCTAGGAAAATTACTGGACATCTAACGTTTGTGAAAGATTGATAACCAACGTTGCTATCTAAAAGGGCTAATAAACTACATATTGACTTAGGTTGACTCTTTATCTGCTTTTCACAATTAAACTGACGTCTACCCGTCCCAAAATGCTATTATTCATTGCAAATTTGAAAGACACGAATATAAACCACTTGTCAAGAGTTTCTTACCTCGCCAGGCGGACAAGGTACATTCGTCTCTGCTTCATCTCCCGTGGATTTCTTCACATGCAGCAAAATGTCCACGATGATGGCCGACTCCGCGGTCAGCGGATTCGAGTCCTGCTGGCCTTTCTTGGCTTTGTCCATCTTGTGCCGGAAGTTCACTATTATGCCCCAGTCATATTCGTACTTTTCTGTTTTAACCTAAAGTTGATTACAAAATTTCGCAAGTATTATTTGTTGTCACTGAAATAGAGTTGGAAATGCTTAGATGGGTAACCTATCTTACTTTCGGAAATGTTTAGTTCGAATTTGAATTGTACGAAAAGTATACAACGAAGGTTTACCAGATGGTTTTTTTGCCAAGTATTTGTCTAGAAATGTATTTTTCAGATGTTTCTTTTAGAATCGATATTTTAAAAAAGAAAAATAACAGAATCGGTCGCTAACATTGGTCTGAATCGGGGGGCTGTGTACTCCAGGTGCTTCCGTAGCCTCCCCCCTAAAAAAAGTATCGCATCGCCGTTACGGTAGGGTCCCTACCTGCCTCGCCGCTGAACTGTTGAGGTCGAGTACAGTGGGGTCTTAGTTGGTTGCCCCCACCATAAAAAAAGGTTAGAACTGAGTGCGGCCTTTATGTTGCCCGAATTTGCCGGTAGGTGGCGTTGACTCGATGCCATACTAAAAGACATTCAAGTGCTCACAAAACGCGACGATGAAGTCATTCGCATATCTCACTGCAACTCGTACTCGGCACTCTGTGACCAAAACGCGCGAGCCGAGCGAGCGAGCGTGTCGCGGCAGCGGCCGGCGAAGCGCCAGAAAGCTTTTATTTATACAAATATAATGAAGATGAAATATTTCACATTATTTGCTTTCTAATTACAATTAGTTCATAATTGTTAATTATATTAATGCACCAATGTGACAAGAACTCAAATCGGAAAGGGGTTTGAGTAACTTTGTATGGACCTGTGGCCAGCAATAATTTTATCACTGTTTTATAGCGTCAATGTTATTGTATGCATTAGAAATCAAATCATTTGGAATTTGAAAAAAACAACAATCGAAAATTGGAATTTCAGCAATATGTCAATCGTGCTTTCGATGAAATGAAATTAAGGAAAACCAAAGGAAAGTGCTAAACGATTTCGAACATGAGATTCGTACTAAAACAATTCGAATTTAAGATAGGAAACCGCTTAGATGCTCTGATAATGTGGAGAAAATGAATAAATGCTGTTATCGGAACGATTATTTCTGATTATTTAAGAACGATTAATTAAATTCTTTTTGAAAATAGACTATTAACTTTGGAGCTGTTTTTTTTTAATATACGTTTTTGGGCGAAAACAAATCTTGATCTACCCAGATCAAGGCCTACGGTGACCGAGCAGACAGTACCTTGACCAGCCGTCCAGGCTGCAGGAACGGCTTCAGGTACTCGGGGCGCGTGATGAAGGAGCGGAACTGCGCGCCGAGCAGCTGCAGCTGCGCCCTGATGCTGCAGTACGACGCTATGGAGTGCTCCTGTTGCACTGTGAGCGCGTCGTACTCTTTCTGCTTTGCTTTCATTTCTGTTTAGATACAAACATACGGCTCTAAACAGACATTCGAACACAAAGATACAGAAAACGATAATCTAACGACGTTTAATAAATAAAATAGTTTCAGAACGCGTGAAAAATATCATGAAAACAAACTGTTCACTGTGCTGATTTTTTAAGCTGCAAAACATTAAAGGATGTGTTTTTTATATAAAGAAAATGAACTTACTGTCTATGAGATCTGGAATGGTAGTTTGATTCTGGAACTGGAAGAAACTTCTTTCAAGCATGTATTCTGGATTTATCTCTTCCACCCTCAAAAGATTTAGAACCTGGTGAATAGTAACACATTTGAAAAAATTTAAACACACAGGGCAAAGTAACGTCGGACTATGGCAGCTATAAGTGCAAGCAAGCGGCAAGAGGTTACCTAAGCAATGTTTCACATAGCAATGTTGCACAATATTGAGCCAACAAAATAGCAATAATAACTTATCTAGAAACAGTAACCGATGCAAAACTGTAAAATTGCAATACAAATATGAACAAAACTAAATTAATGGAAAAATATTTTAATAATATATGTCTGTCTATTTATACTTACACTTAATATTATAACAACTGGATTAAAATATTCAATTCCTATTCAGGGTAAAAAAATAAAACCTTAATAAACGCGGACGAAGTCACTGGGAACAGTTAGTAAATAAAAGGAAAGCAGTCTCTCACCATATTATAAGTGAGATGGAAGGCAGAGTTGATGGGATCCGCCTTGCCCTGCACCATGTCCTTGACCACCGCGGGCGTGACCTTCTGGTCAATCATCAGTATCACGATTCCTTTGTCGTCGAGCCCTCGCCGCCCAGCGCGCCCAGACATCTGGATGTACTCGCCAGACGATATCTAGATATATTAGACTCATATTAAAATACACGGTTCACGACACGGTTGGCGTAGTGTGCTGTAGCACGGTTTCTCGCCTTGGCTTGCGTAGTGTCCCGGGTTCGATTCCCGGTCGGGTCAATTCAGGAAACGATCTTTTCTAAATTGGCTCGGGTCTGGGTGTGCTGGGAGACGCCCCTGGCTTAATTCCCTGTGTGGTACCTCGTAACACAAGGATATGTATTTATCCTTACCACAGAATAGATATTAGTACTCCGTACAGGTTCTCTCAAGAAACGCGGACAAGTAAAAAAGTATTCTTTTATTTTACAAGTTCGTGTCACGCTATTACTTTTTAATTTGACCGTGCTATCGATTAAGGCCATGTTTAGGTAGCTTTCACACGGAATCGAAACTTATCGCCTAGCACGAGCGTTCATATTCCACTGTGCGCCGCTGAACGTAACGATTTAGCTGTCAGAGCGCAGGGTCGCAACTCGCTGATGTAATTATTAACTTTTTTTTAAAGTTTTACTGTAATGAATATAACATCGTTTAGTATAAGTAGTAGTCATTATTATTCTCATAATGACTTATAATTACAAGTTACAGTTGAAACCAATCAGAAACAAAACATTAAATAACGCGCTCGGCGGCGAGTGTGCGAGCCGAGCGGCCACCCACTGCCATATACCCGAGAGAGGGGCCACGCGGCCGAGCGTACCTAAACTTTGAAGTGACACAGGCCTGTCCTTACTTCGAGACCATGACAAGTTGTGTCTTGTCTGGCACATATTTATTTATTTATTATTAACAAATAAGTTGTTTTTATAAGTATTTGGCAGCAGATCACATCACGTAAACATATCTATCAGGTGTTAAGGGTAGAGCTACATCTGGCAGCACCGAATCGCACTTTCCTGTTGTCGCCTATTCATTATCTACCAGTCAGAACTTTCATAATACTAGAGCGAGAAAGAGAGCAGAGTGCCTAGTGCGAGTTGCCTAAAGAGATGCGAATTACTTCACCATCGCGTTTTGCGAGAAAAAAAACGGGAATTTGTTTGGCATCGAGCCAGCGCTACCTAACGGCAAAATCGGGTAACAAAATGCGTAAGTATGAGTTTTTTCCAGTTTTTGCAATCAGAGTTATTACAATCTGTTAAATACTTGCTAAATATTGTTAGTGTTCTTAATGCTTATTTTTTTGTTGCAAGTAGTGGTGTTTGAGTGTACATAAGATATAAAAAATAAAAACTAGTAGAGAAAAAACATAGTTTTATTAGTTTTCATATATTTTCCTAATAAAATTATGCTGACAAGCTTAAACAAATTACTTAATCCAAAAATCATAATTTTTAACTTTTCCCCTTATTCATTAACACTAACATTAACAATGTCTACAATATAATAGTGAAAACTATGTAGTAAGAGTAAGACAGATTTAAGTTTTTTTGCATGGATAATGCGGTGTTCCGTCATCGTACTTATTCTATTTGCAACCGTAAATCGTTCGTTATTGCATTATTATTAAATTAATCGAGATTGCCGTATGGGTGATTGTACAGGTGACAAGAGCTACCTTGAATGTCGGTAGTTATGCGCTTCCTTCCAACCAAAACATTTCCTCGTATATGAAGGGTAGTTGCTAAACTTGTGCGCCTCCTGCGTCTATGATTATCGGCGATCTACGATAGCGACACGGGAGTGGAAGAAAAAACGTGTGAGCGCGCGGACGGTTATCGCGTGCGTTCTCCAAGCAGCAAACCAACCCTGGACGAATGTGCAGAACCTGTTGACCCAAGCTGGGAGGTGGATTCATCGTATTCTTGAGGTAAGGAAAGTGCATTATACTTGTTCACCGTACTTACCTGCCCGTAACAACCATCGATTTATCAGCAAGTAAAAAAAGTATTTTATTTGACCCGAAGTTGCAGGGCCGGCAATCGTTTTTTTATAATCTGGCGTGACGCGAATGCAACATGAGGTATATTTTTTCAGTACCTATGTACCTTTTAACCAAATAATATCATACATCCAAGCTTTAAATGTAGGTATCTATCACTGGCAAAATAAGATCCATTTTGCAATGGCTTTGTAAAGGACGACCGTATGTGTTACCAACTTAAGAAAAATACGGCTCGCTGCTTACGGTGAGCAAACACGGATCAAGTAACGTGGCTGTTGGTAACTCATACTCGCTAGCATTCGATACTCACCGGGAATGCCGAACGCTCGAAAAACGCGATGGTAAAGTTATTCGCATCTCTCACTGAAACTCGCACTGAGTGCACGGCGGTGCGCTTATTTGGTGCGTGCGAAAACAGAAAAAATCACAAAATAAAGTTACATAATAGAAAAACATTCATAAAAAAATGATGTGTACGATAAAATATTTATGAATAAGAAGGAACGAAATACAACTCACGAATCTGAAGTCCTTGCCGTCAAATTTCTGACAATTTGTGAAGACAACGGTTCTCGCAGGCATGTTGAGGCCCATAGAGAAGGTTTCAGTCGCAAACAATGCCTGCAGAATAAGAAAAGCTTATTTCTGTGTGGTCAACCAGTCGTTTTACACGAAAAAAATATTATTAAGACACACAACATAGACACAGTGCATCTGGAATAAATTGTATGAAGTGCCTACAGCCACCAGTAGTGGAGGATTTTGGTTCGGGGGGTGTGAGCGTTACTCATCTAGGATTTTTGGGGATAGTTTGGGATTTAGACGCGTAAAAAAATACTTTTATTTCAAATAGATTAAGTTGAGATGAAAATTGTACTGTAAGTTAGGTAGTAAGTGCTTCCTATTAAAGTAGCATAATATAATTTGAGATTTCCCACAGATGGACTTAGGTGTTTCTGGACTTGTGCTGTTTTAGGGCTCGAGCTCCGCCACTACAACTAGTGTACCTTGATAAGGCCGAGACCAAAGAGTATCTCAATGGTCTCCTTCAGTATGGGCAGCAGGCCGCCATGATGGATGCCGATGCCGCGCCGCAGCAGCGGGATCACGTTCTCCACTTGTGGCAGTTTGCGGTCTTCTTCGGAAAGTACGTCCATTGCGTTGTTGAACACCTCATCTACTAGCTTTTTTTCTTCAACTGGAAGAAAATAAACCTTATTAACCCTCACTTATATCTCTAAAAAAGGTACGTACACGCGCACCTAATATAAGTGAAAACCCTTTAATCGGTTTTACAGATTGTTTAAATATATTCAGCAAAGTTCGAGAACGACAGTGCATTAATAGTTAGGACGGAAAGGACTTCACTTCTCCTGCTTTATGTTCATCAATGCTGAATATCTTGATCGTTGCGGAACACATTATCTCTGACTAAGTTCTGTCATTAGTTCCTGATAGGTAAGCTTGGTGCATCAAGCTGAGCGAGTTTGGAAGGACAAACGGTGAATATTCGAAAAATGAAACAATTTTCTCTCATTTTCTTACTTGTATTAAAGTCTAATTTAGCCATCTGCATAGCATAAGCCTCGCAGTCCTTTTTACTGAAGCTGAAGATAATGACTGGTGCGAAGTTCCTCTCCATGATCATCTTGACGATGTTGAATATGTTGGTCTGGTTGTTGCCGCGCGGCCCGCCGCGGCGCCCGCGCTGGTTGCCCTTGCCCGCGTCGCCCGCGCTGCTGAGGACGGCCATCGCTGTGTTGAAGTTGTCTTCTTTGAACGTGCCCTGGGTAAGGTTCCCTTGTAATAAGTACTTGCTGTATTTATGTGTTTAGTAGGTCATAAAAATGAGACAACAGCTAAACAATAAGTTTAGTGCAGTTTGTTGGTGCTTAAACTCTAAGATCTTGCCAGTTGAAATTTAATTAAGTGAAGCGCGAATTTTAAAAACAAAACTAAATTATTGGAATTAATATTGATTTAAGTTATCAATGAGTAGTCATACACAACATATGTGAATCTTTGGATGTATTCTGTAAATATTTGAATTTTTTTATTTACTTTACCGCACCAAAGAGAGTACAATCGACAACCTAATGCCTGAAGGCGTTCTGAGCAGAAATTGTTCCTAGTGAGATAATTTGTGTTTTGACTTCTCATCCTCTAAAAGTACGCCAACATACTCGTAGCAGTAAAAAGTAATTCGTTTTTCAATTTCCTTCATGTGACATAGACAAACTCAAACAGCTAGTAAATATTATACTATTATCTGTGGAGTGTGGACGGACTATCTTCATTGCGAAAATGTTGAGAGTTTTAGTTCCATGGTTTGTCCACAAAGAAGGTGGCGCCATGTGTTTTAAATTGTTAATCTGTGACTGGTTTAGAAGAAGAAAAAGACCACGTAAATTTCAGAATTTTGGTCGAGTCAAAATTTGTTCGGTTTTAAATAAATTTATTAAGAATGTCCTGTGACCGTGAAGAGTTTGACGTCGAGCAAAGAGCAAAAGACATGATAGATAATCTTTTGCGGCCTAAATCGCGGAGGATTTACCTAAAAACTCACGGAAGTTGTATGGACTGGAGGAATAAGAAAAATTTGTGATTTATATTTTATTAAGTAATATTTATTCAAAGTTTTTTGTACAAAATTGACTATTTTTCTAGCACTCAAAGTGAAAAGTCCAGTTTCCACCTCGAGACTTAAACCCTAACTTAATATACCCTCGGTTTCATTAAGGGATCGCACGCTCGGTAGTCAAACCACCTCTGGTATATTAAGTTAGGGGAAAAGTCTTGTCGCATCTAGTATGTATGAACTTGTAATAAAATCTCTTTGGCTATACTATTTGTATCTGGTTGGTTTTGGTATCATTAATAGTTTAAATTTTAAATAAGATAATTCCAAGTTCAAATTAGGAAATGTGTGATTTTCATTTGTTTTTCTTACTGTCAAGATGAGTGAATCTAATGAAGAAATTCGATACATTTTAAAATTTTACTACAAAAAAGTAAAAATGCTACACAAGCCGCGAAAAAAGTTTGCGATATTTATGGACCTAGTGCAGTGTCTGTCAGAGTAGCACAAATTTGGTTTAAGCGTTTTCAATCCGTAAATTTTGATGTCAGCGATGCACGTCGCTCTGGTCGCCCTATTACGGATTAAATGGATGCCATTTTTGAAAAAGTGGAGCAAGATCGGCATATCAGTAATAACGACGTAGCTGAAGAACTGGGAATTGACCACAAAACAGTTTTGGCGCATTTAAAAAAAACTGGGTACACAAAAAAGCTCGATATTTGGGTACCTCACGAGCTCGCTGAAAGAAACCTAATGAACCGTGTACGCATATGTGATTCTTTGTTACGACATAATGAAACCGAACCATTTTTGAAGAAGCTGATAACTGGTGATGAAAAGTGGATCACGTACAAGAACGTGCGAAAAAGGTTGTGGTCAAAGGCCGGTCAGACCATCGATTTTGAACTCTACTGCGAACAACTTATGAGATTAAAGCAAGAAGTTGAGAGAAAGCAGCCGGAATTAATTAACAGAAAGGTGAATGGCTTTTCATCATGATAACGGTAGACCTCACACATCTTTAGCCACTTAGCAAAAATTAAGAGTTTGGTTGGGAGGTGTTGATGCATCCGCTGTATAGTCCTCACCTTGCGCCTTCAGATTTCCACCTGTTTTGGTCTCTTCAGAATTCTTTAGGCAGTGTCAGGTTAACATCACAAGAGGTCTGCCAAAACCACTTGTCGCAGTATTTTGATCAGAAGCCTCAAGATTCCTATAGCAATAGGTTCATGTCCCTACCTACAAGATGGCAAAAAGTAATCAAACAAAATGGCACCTACATACTTTAGTTAAATGTAAATACAACTATATTAAAAATGTTTTGAATTTTCTTTAAAAATGCAAAGAAACTTTTTACCCAACCTATTATTGTGGCTTCATCCCTCAATATAAAATATATTATCATTAATGAAGGTAAATTCACTGATTAATGTGTTCAGGATTTACTGGATGAAAACACAATTTGTGAATGTTGGTCAGATGATAGAGAGATATAAGCTTCTCACGAAATTAGTTCATGTTTGTCCTTAAAATTTTCACTTACTAACCTTTTCATCCACCACCAAGTGTATGCCATCCCCTCCAGCCGGGAATATGTAATGCTGCAAGGGCGTAGGCCTGAACTCCGTGTAGACCACGTGGCACGGCTGCGAGTGCAGGCGGCACACCCACTCCGCGAACTGACGCGCGTTCGGAATGGTGGCCGACAGGAACACGTAGTGGACGTTGTCAGGAAGAAGGATAAGGGTTTCTGTGATCAGAAACATTCAATTAATTTAATCAATCCTTCGTCTCTCAATCATCAATAAATATCAGGGACTTCATACACCAAGATCATCTGACCACTAACTTTGCAAAACTTGTACTTTAGCTGTCAGAGATTGTTAAACCTGCTTAAATATTTGAAGGCAGGACCCTACTGCCAACAGGCCGGTCTTGAGTGAGACTTTGTACACAATATTGCACATATTGTGAAACAATAATACAATTTTTAAGAACACTGCTTTAAGGGTTAAAATTAACACCATTTCAGTGCACAATGTTTTGTTGGACCAAGTGATTTATAATCTAGCAATCAAAAAACCTTACCTTCCCAAACAACACCCCTCTCTTTGTCCCTCATGTAATGGATTTCATCAAACACCACCCAACCAACTTCTCTCATAATTTCAGAACCTCTATACAACATATTTCTCAAAATCTGAAACAATAATAATCCATGATAACTTTAATTTATAATGATCATTTTATAAGATATAGTATCAAAAACTATCATTCTGTAAAAAAAATTAAAGAAATATACATGATCATAACTTTAATTATATAATTATCATTACTAAAAAATTAAATACAACATATTTCAAAGAATGAGCAATCCTTTCAAACTTACTTCAGTGGTCATAATTAAGCATGATGCTGATGGGTTAATTGTGACATCACCAGTAATCAGACCCACATCATGAAATTCCTCAGAAAACTCTCTGTATTTCTGGTTGGAGAGTGCCTTAATAGGAGTGGTGTATATCACCCTCTGTTTGTTTTTAAGAGACAATGCTATTGCATACCTAAAAAGTAAAAATTATGAAGTAAGAAGTTTCATCACATAATAATAATATGTATCATTTATTTTCCTTATCCTTATCCTATATTCCTTATATTGATGTGACAAAAGTAATTTTTCAGTTCTTTTGAATATATACATTACAAAGTTTAAAGAACCTACCACCTTTAGAATTATAGGCAGGAACCCCTTTTTTATTATCTAAACAAGTTATGGAATTCATGTCAATAAACTTATTTATATTCAAAGCCGGGCCAGACTGTTGTAAACAAGCTTCCACCTCAGTGTGTTGCAGACTCTTTGTTTAGAAGCATGCATACAATATTGCTTTTTTTCTCATTATCTTTATTTATTATGTTCTTCTTCAAAATGTAACAAACCTCTTTTTTCTGAAATTTCAAGTTTAGAATTCCTGTAAATATACAAATACCTACTACTACTACAAATGCAAAAACAGTTTGCATCAGTCTGGCCCGGCTTTCAATGGTAAATTAGATCTTGTTTTAAACATTGCAACAATCATGTTAATCTTTAGAAGTCTTTAGAAGTTTAGTCTTTACTTACTCTGCAACTACAGTTTTCCCAGCAGAAGTGTGGGCTGACACAAGCACAGACTGTAGATTGTCTATACATAAAATTGCTTCTTTTTGAAATGGATCCAAAATAAAGCTATACTGTTTGGCTGGCTCATTTGAAATAGGAGCAAGTGGAGCATATTCATTGTTTGGTGGAATTGCTACTTCATGGGTGCAACCCTCATGGGTCTCCAAAGTGTGTATTACAATCCGGGCATTCAATAGCTCTAAGCTGCAATGTGAAAAGGCAAACATTTAGAGTTTTTTGCTAATAAACTGTATCAAACTGTTAACTCATCACAGGTTAAAATAAGGTTTAACTTAAAGAATTTCATTATCATCATCATCATCATTTCAGCCGAACGACGCCCACTGCTGGGCATAGGCCTCCCCCAAATTAATTAATGAATTTACATACATAGTATTAATAATAGCTCCATTATGCAAGTTGTAACTGGTTATCAAACTAAACTTTGATGAGAGATTTATTTCAAATAAGCTATTTTATTTAGTATGATAGATTTAATTAAATAACTGTGTAGATTACTTTTAGTACTAAATTTAATTACTAACTTTATTTCACTGATCAAACCAGACTCATCTTCATCAGGCTTAGTTTTTTTAGTTTGTGTTGTGTCTGCATATTCCACTTCCTCGTGCGGTCTTTTAGTTTTTATTACAGACGAAATATGATCTTTTTCACTGTAATCAGAATATTTTAATCAAGCTTTAGTCAAATAGGACAAAATAAAAGAATAATTTCTTTATAGGTTATGTCACAACATACGAATTATCTTCCTCTTTCTTCACATTTGGAAACTGAACAGCAGCTTCAGATTGTTTCGGCTCATCGAAGCAATCAAATAAATCGTTGATTTCAGCCATGGTCGCTATAATTATCAAAGTTTTACTTTACAAAATACATTGCACACACAGACTAACTAGGTAGCGAACATTGCACAAAACAACCGTTCCTGCACCCCCGATTCAGAACAAAGTTATCGACCGATTTTTTTCTTTTATTTTTAATTCTTTATTTAGGTATGGGTAGTTTTACATAATTAATGTTATTAAAATTAAAGGCCTTTGGCTATAATAAATAAAAAATTTGATTGCTACCGGCGGGTCATTTATTAGAATTATAACAAAATTACCGAATCGGTCGATAACTTCGTTCTGAATCGTCTTCTGTAATCTGTGGTTCTGAATCGGGGGGCTGACCCAGCAGCAGTTTGGCGAAGCTCAACCTATATATTACTTTATGAGCTCAACAGAAAAAGAAAAATATGTGAAACACATGGAATTTTTTATGGAGGCATAACCCGTTTATGTTAAGAATAAGTACCAAACCTACTTGATTGCGTAGACGTTGTGGACTCTCTTCTTTAGCCGTGTTATACGTCACCGTCACCGTAGCCGTGTTATAGGTTTGTCATTATCGCCATGTGAAAAAGCTATACTTATCTGTAAAACTTGTTATGTTTTACAGATAAGTATAGCTTTTCATCAAGATGCCAATAGTAACGTGCGAAATATGTGATGAAGATCGGTTAGTACTTGTTATAATTTGTTTTTGTTTTAAGGTCATGTATGGTGTAGTTAATTGGGATTTTAGTGCAGATTTTCGTATAAAAAATTCATAACCGTTTTATATGTGAACAAATAGTGCAGTGCCATTTTCTATTGATAGTCTTCTTTTTAAATTTCACATTTCGCTCTCTCATGTCATGCTATTACAAAGAGTAAATTTTATCAGCTTTTACAGTCCTCCATGGCTCTTAATTCTCAAAATATATTTTTTTCTATAATGTTCATTCACTTTCCAGTTGCGAGCAATGGGTAAAAATTACTGGCAAAGAAGATTTGGCATATGTGCCAATAGAAAAACTACACCAATTAAAGTATATTTGCGGAAAGCATTTTTGACTTAAGGATTTTTAAAATAAATAACTTAACTACGGAAAATTGCTATCCCATGTATTGATATTACTGCCAAGCCATTAAGTGATGAAGTTTTGAGTCAATTCCCACTCTATATAGCCAAAAAAGCTGTAAAAGATCAGCCTTCAGCACCTCAATGCTCAAATGGTTCGTTGTTCTGTTTACTTTTTCTTCTTTATTCATCTGTTTTCACTACATAAACATATTCAACACTAAAAAAAAATACATCTTACACTTTACAGAGCTGTCTACAATTATTTGCGAAGAGTACATTTGCTAAGTATTAATTTGGGAAATGAAATTGTTTGGGAGAAGCGATGATATGGTAATTTTTTTGGATGAAACGAAGGTTACCCATATTATGTTTATAATGGGCCTGATTTATAAAGGGTTGAGTGATTGTAAAGGTACCTGCTATGTAAAGTGAGCCTATTTGGTCTTACGTCCTTTGTCAATAAATAAAAGTTAAAATTAAGGCCTTTTGTTTTGAATTTACCCCCTAACCCTAAGTGAAATAGGTAGGTTCCTACAGGTATTTTCGATCTCATTTTATCGATACCACAAATACACAGACTCTTTGGTTAGAACTACCCTATTATGTTGGATAAGATGTTGGCAGTTTAGCTTGTCATAGTTTTTGTAAGGTTGAACTGAGCACTCCATGCGTTTCATACATATTGAATTTTTTTCTTGGTATTGGAGTCCCGTCTCTTAGAACGCTTGTTAATAAATCCTCTTTACCCACAGAACTGAACGCACACACACATGAAGACATGGTCACAGAATTCACAGATTACTTAACGGACATGACTGACATTTTGTTTTTTTTGCTACACAGTCTTATGTAAGAGTTCCCTTTGTTGTACTAATAATTTTTGGTATTTCACAACTTACAATGGAAGTACCTAAGCATTTATGTAGGTCAATAATTAATGAAGTACTTAAACAGCAGTGAGAAAGCCAAACACAGTTTGTTATAATAGCAACATGTTGTAAGATAACGCAAAATAATGCGCTGCTATTTATGCTATGTTATAATAATTATTTATGGCAACATTTTCAATGACTCATTGGTCACGTGACCATTCAAGAAGCTTGGGTTTACAATTTGATTGGTTGGTGTGGTGCAATTCTGACGATTTCTTCTGTGAACTCTGCTTGCCTCGGTGTTAGCGTGTGCGAGGAATATTTTTGTGCTTATTTTGTTTCCCGTGACTGAAAAACTTTACCACAATGTCATCAAAATCTAAGAAGTCGGTGACATCGTCTACAAACATAAGTGTGGTGTCATCAGTGCAAAGCCCACTCCAATCGAGCACCCCTGTTGGAAGCCGCCCATCCAGCTCTGCCGGCCGGCCCAGCAGCCCGCTAAGTCCAACGAGACATAGTCGTCTTCAAGAGAAAGATTTACTCCAGAACCTCAATGACCGCCTCGCAGCGTACATTGACAAAGTCCGTCAACTTGAGAGTGAAAACTCAGGATTGCGCCGGGAGATCGAAACTACACAGGAGGTGGTTACGCGTGAGGTTTCAAGTATAAAGGGAATGTATGAGCATGAACTTCAAGATGCTAGAAAATTATTAGACGACACATCAAGGGAAAAGGCTAAGTTGGAAATAGATTTGAAGAGGTTGTACGAGGAGAACGACGATCTCAAGAAGCGGTATGTTTACTTTATATTATTATTTTGATGACCTAGCATTTTGACTACTAATCTTACCATCTCTGCTATCTTTAGGGTATCATTTTGTTAGTATCTTGGAAGCATTTGTGATTTCTTCCGGCTAACCTTAGCGTTAAGTTTACGTCATCGACGGAGTTTCATTGCGGGCGCGGTGACGAGCGCGCGACCTCGGTTTTACGACACAAGAGTGACATCATACCTAGATTTATTCAAACCAATCCGATACCTAAGAAATGACGATCTAAATGATTATTCACATGTTATTATCTACTCATCCATACACAATTGGTGTTTGTAAACACAGACAAATGTGTAAAATATTATTTCAATTAGATAAAAGTTGATAACAATCTACAAGATTTGTAATTTATGCATAATGTAAGTAAGTTAAAATGTTTACATTCTGTTTTATTTCTGAGTAGCCTAAATAAAAATCTATGTGTCAAGGTGAAGGTGTTGTCATGTTATCGTAATTCAAATATGGGCTGTAACTGTTTATTTGGAAAACAGTTATAAATTACACACAGGTAATTATCTGAAAACCTTTATAGGACAATTTGTTAGGATATTGTGCATATCAAATAAATAAGATAAAATATTCTGTTAGAGTGGTGACGTCTCAATTAGTCTCATATTAAATACATATTTACACCCAACTACAGCTTGTCCTAGGTGGAATCAATCAAGGGGGAGGCCTCATGTGATTTTTGTGATTAAGTGCACGTCCTCGTCGTCTCCCCTGGCTATCCCAGTCCTGGCTACGGTAACGCAGTGCCAGGCTGGTGACCAAACTCTAGCACTTGGGGCAATCTTTGCGGTTTTTGTGTATTAGTGTCCCCTGCTCTCTGGCTGTCGAGGTGTCTCCAGTTTCAGGTTGAGCGGGTCCTAATAGGCATACGTGAGGTGACTTTACCTCTGTGGATCTGTACAATTTTTTTTTTTTTGTAAGGACGCCGCTGCTTGGCCTCGACGGCCTTAGCAGCTTCACCGGTCTGTAGGGTGAGCGCAGAAGGCTCTCAACCCTAATATTTCTGTACAACGACTTTTGGCTTTCATACCTGATTCATTGTCTTTCTACATTTTGACTTTGGCGTTTTCTTTTGACTTGTTTTGATTGCACAACGGCCCAAATCAAGGCGGATGATATCCGCGTTGGGCCCTACGGGACCGGGTCGGTAACCCTGAAGTGCCCTATCGCGGCCGCCCGGATTTTGTTGGATGGGTGCCGTCTTTTGGTGAGATGGAGCTCCGTCCAAGTCCGGGCTCTAGAGGCGCTCCCCATCCGCTGTTTTAAGTGCATGGGGATCGGCCACACGCTCCTCCTCTGTCCTTCAGAAAGGACAGGGACGGGCTGTGCTTCCAGTGTGGGCAGACGGGGCACAAGGCTGCGGGCTGCATGGCCGCAGCCCACTGTAGTGTGTGCAGAGGCGGGGCGGCCTTCCGGCCATACAATGGGGGGGCGAAATTGCAATCCCCCTTAACCAAGAGGACGGATCCAGGCCAACGGAGGTTGCTATGCAGGAATGAGTCTAGTTCCTCATGGCAACTTCCTTCAGGCTAATCTGAACCACTGCGCCGGGGCCCAGGACCTCATGGTCCAATCCATGGCGCAGTGGAACTTTGACGTCGCGGTGGCCGCGAAACCGTATTTCATCTCCTCTCAGCACTAGTAGGCTGGAGATACAAACGGTTCCGTGGCGATAGTGGTGGCGGGCCGAAAAATGCTCGTCGCTAAAGAACGACGGCCCGGCTATGTGGCGGCAACATGGTGGGGGGTATTGGCATTTAAGGCGTTTACTGCTCCCCCAACACAGGTCTCGCAAACTTTGAGGCATTTTTGCGGAACATAAACCCGGTAGTAAGAAGGTTGGCACCTCTCCCGGTCCTCGTCATGGGCGACTTCAATGCCAGGTCGACCCTCTGGGGGAGAGTGTCTACCAACGTGAGGGGCCTGGCCGTGGAAGATTGCGCCGCTAGTTCCGGGATGTCCCTGCTTAATCAGAGGACATCCTACACGTGTGTGCGCAGGAAGTGGGGGTCCGTGGTGAACCTCTCGTTCGCGACCCCCTACATAGCACGTAACGTCCGTAACTGGCGTGTACTGAGCCAGCCTGCCATTCGGCGTGATACTAGAGGCGCTCCATTATTTCGGAGTGCCCCCGTATCTCAGCAGGCTGTTGGAGGACTACCTCCGTGGGCGAGAAGTCCTGATCCAGAGGGGTGACGGCCTCTTCGTTCGGCACCCGATGATGTGCGGTGTTCCCCAGGGGTCCGTCTTAGGGCCCCTGCTGTGGAACTTGGACTACGACTGGGTTCTCCGCGGCGCGCTCCTTTCCAGGATGCGCATCATCTCCTACGCGGACGACACCCTGGTCGTAGCCACAGGGAAGGACTTCCGAGAAGTACAAAGACTGGCTGAGGTGGGTGCCAGCCTCGTCATGGGGCGAATTAAGGCACTTGGGCTCAAAGTAGCTAAAAGTAAGACCGAGGCCCTCCTTTCCATGGGCCTCGGCAGGGGCCGCCCCCTGGTGCCTCAGTCTGCCTAAACGGCGAGACAGTGAGGGTGACGGCCCAGATGAAGTACATCACACACGTCTCACATTGGACGGACGGAGGAGGTTTGAGGCCCATTTCACCCGCCTCGCCCCCTGTCTGATCCGCGCGGCGGGCTTTTTGGGACACCTGCTGCCGAACGAGCGCGGCCCGGGCCAAGCGTGCCGCAGGCTCTATCGGAGTATGGCGCTCTACAGAGCGCCAATCTGGGCACAGGCTCTTACCGCGCATAACGTCGCCCTTTTGCGAGCTCCACAAAGGGTGATGGTGGTAAGAGCCATACGCGGTTACCGCACTATCTCGGCGGGGGCTGCCTGCGTCCTTGCGGGCATACCCCTTAAGGGAGATGAAGGCGCAGGTTCTTGAAGCTGTCTACCAGCACAGGGCAGCAGCGAGAGCACGAGGTGAGCGCCCCTATTTCGACGAAATAGAAGGCGTTCGCAGGCAAGCGCATAAAAAAAGGTGGGATCAATCAAACCCTGCTTGGGGTTTGATTGATCCCACCTTTTTTTATGCGTAAAATGGGTAAAACTACAAATGTCTGCACCAACAGGTCAACTTTCTGACTGTTATCCTATACCTTATCTTTTACCTATTTTCTGATTATGCTATCCAATTCTGTTGAATTGATAGTTTCTGTGCTATAATCTAATGAAAAAAAATTTTTTCATTGAAAAAGTGCTTACTTCAGTGCAGCTGCTGCGCTGCCAAGATGTTGTTAATGCCTCACTTCAATACAGTATTTTGAGGGTATGGGTTTAGGTTTAGGTCATCATAAGTCATAACTCTTCAAGGAAACATAAATAAGTAATAGTCATACCATATTATTGAATTTGCCATTGTTATGTTTATTGGAAACTTAGTTATGACTATTTTTTAAAGGTGCAATGTTCAATGAATGTCATCATGATCAAAGATAAGAAAAGCAAATAATTATTTTATCTTGCCATTTAGTTCCTCATTTGTTATTTTATCACAGTAATATTTCTTTGTATAAAATGAGATTATTTTGTTTTTAACCTTGGCTCACATTCATCTTATCTTATAATGAGGTCTAGCTTGAAAATGTAATGTCTTTTTCAGTCAGGGTCATACAGAAATGCTCAATGTTTTCTTATAATATTTCTTTTTTATTGTTGATACTTTCCACCTAGGATATAATCTTATCCCTAGTGAAGGTTTTCCAATAGCACAATGTTTTATCAACCAAAAATTCTTCTAGTTCTAAAATTGGAACCACAAACCTTTGCATCAACTGGCATTTGTATCCAATTAGCTTAATAGGTAAAATGTGGTATCTATACATATGTATGTGCATGGTAACCTTTTACCTAATTACAGGTAGGTAAAAATAAACAATGACTTCATATGGTAGGCAATGTCACCCAGTTGTATATGGCTAATGGTCAGCTGTAGTTGTTACAAGGCTGTTGACCCTGAAGTTTATGTCGTCGGATGCGTAGGCATTGCGACCTGATCACATCTTAATAAGTTCATCTAAGTACATTATATTGCACCGCCAAGCCAAGCTTGACACTTTCATGTCAGGTAACTACATCAGCAGTTATGATGACTTATGGCATTAATAATAATGAAGCAAAAGCTGTAAAAAAAAATACTATAGTATGTATTGGAACCTCGGTCAATTTCTTTCTATAACAACTTGATCAGAGCCAATGTGACCTATGTCTTATCTCCAAAATTTCATAAATTTGTTTTAATCATTTATACTTTTAAACATCAAACCAAAGTAAGTAAAACCTTGTGTTATAGAAATCGTAAACAATGAAGTCGCCAGAAACTTTAAGCTACAGTTACACATGCTCATTACTAGCACGAAAGATTTTTTTGTATGAGATTATTCACATCAAAATTCTGTCCACAGCCTCTTGCCAAAAGTTTTTGGACGTATTGTATTCCAAACAACATGATTATTTTATTTAATTCTGTGTAAAGAGCCACTTGGTTTTCTATTTCTACACACACTGGAAGCAAAAAGCATGTGTGTTCAATTTTTTGCTTTAAGCAGGCTCATTTAGTAGCATGCTTAAAAAAAAGCATGCTAATCAAAAGCAAATGTGTCAGTAGAAGCGCATATGAGATTGTGTAACTGTACCTTTACATCACTTTTTTTGAAGCAAAATACCTTAGATACGAAACAGTACGGCAGTTATGTACACAGTTAGTTAACTAGTAATTTGCATCTTCTGCAAATTCTTGTTTTCGAAATAAGCTTATTTATTAATATTGGTTAGCCAAGAGAACTGTTTACATGTACATATAACTCTCGAAAAAAAAAAAAAGATGTTGATGCGCGCGCGCGCGATCTATTTTCACGTCATTTGCTCTCTGTTAATTAAGAGTATCAGTACCAGGAACAGACTAAAATAAACACGATATATACCTAATAATATTTTTTTATAACGACAATATCTTAAAAGATGTAATTATTAGCAACCCCCACATTGGTCTCCCACATCGCACGCACGCTATATTTACGTGAGATAGCATTCTGCACATTGTATTATATTTATGTCCAAACTCTTCCGCCTATTCAGCCGTTAGTAATTCTATTTTATCCTTACATTAAGGTCAAAATAAAACCTTACGACTGGTGATTAATCCTACTAAGACACGCCAACCTTACTAAACTGCCAACATTTTAAAGAAATGTGTTTGTATACAGAGTGCAATCATTTCCTTTAACCTTCAAGCAAATTGTTAAGCATTTTTTAGGTATTCAGTGTAAAGTTTTTGTCTTCCGACGTATTTCAGTACATAGTCATGTACTCAAATACGTAAAGTGATCAATCAATAGAGAGCAAAAGGCATCAACTTTTGGGGCAAAGTGTGATGCTTAATTTCATGTTTTTTACGTTGCTGAACTTTGGAGATTCCCAATAATTAAGGTTACCCTGTTTAGATTTCGTTAAACTTCATCCATTTTCAATAATGGATTTATAGAGAATCACTAGTGATGCGTCGTGTGATGAGTATTAGATCAGCGTCACCTTCACGATAGAATAGTGAGAAAACCGTAAAACTAGTAAATCAGGTTTAAATCGACGAATCCGACATAAAAATTACTTAGCGCGTGGGTGTCACCAAATCCTCGGCTCGACTTACATCATTATCATCAGTATTTTAAGAATTCAACCTTGTAATAAAGCTAACATTAGAGCTTACTTGAGCGAACGAAGTCGAAAATGACGTCATTGTAAATTTAAAACCTAAATAATATGATCTGTTTGCGTAAGCAATGTGATTTAAACGGCGATGTTTTGTAAATATAATTTTTTGGCCACTATCGGTATTTTTGGCGACAGACTTCGATTAAGAATTGGGTCACCCGCCTCCCCCTTACTTTTTAATGTTCCTTGATCACGCATTTGCCGTCATAAATGTAAATCGGCCAAGGCCCTCATGCGGGCTCGCGGCTTAGGGCCCGTTCCCACTATAACGTAACACTTTTATTACGAGTAACAGTCGTCACTGTGTTGTCTATTTTTTTCTTTCCATTCGATCGATGAATGAACAACAATTTGACATCACAATCACGAACAGATGTGACGATTTTCTTATCGTTGAACGGCTGTCGTCTAGGTGTTCCTATGTTGTGCCACCACACAGTAACAACCTCGTGGACAACAGGCAATTTCGCCGTGATGTATGTTAACAACCCTATTTAAAGAAAAGACACGCTGTAGGTAGACAATCGCCCTGCTTATCGTTACGATATATTAGGAACGCGCCCTAACCCGGCCCCCGCGATTTCGCTACGTGCCGCGGGAATCGTACGTTTAAAATATTTTGAAGCATCTGGGCATTATCATAGGCTAGCTAACCAAGACACGCGCGGGAACCGGATAGCGACGTGTTTACAAAAACATTCCGTGTGTCGTTGCGCAAGAGCGCGCGCATACGATATTCGGCGTTACCTCGCTTGGATGTCATGGTTGCCGGTTTTCAATAACTTGACCCTCCGTTTATGTATATGATTTTTAACTGGAATTTAGAAAAGGATACCTTGAATTCTGAATATGGTTACAAACAATCAGTTAACTTTAAAAGCAATTGAAGCATTGTAATTAAATATGATACAATTCTAAAGGATAGTGTACATTCGCCCATACATTGCCGCCTATGAACCAACCAAAGTAAATTAAAATATTGTTGCGACGGCTAAACAACAGAGGGCACAGACGAACGCAGCATAAATGGTATTAAAAAAATGTTTTCGTACGAAAAATCATATGTCCTTTGAAGTACCCATCTACAGAGAAAGACAGGTCAGCCTTTCCAAAACTATTGCAAAATGGGTCTTATGTCAGGAGCATAAGGTGCTACGTGAACGCGTTTGTACGAAACATAATGGGTTGATTCATCACTAAATTATTTACAGTTTGTGAATTCAAAATAGTATGTAGCAGTTGTTAATTTCTGAGAATTTGTGAGTGTGTTACTCATACGATACTGAAGAAACTATTTATTTAAGTTTGTTACCTACCTCCTATATTCAAATATGTATCATCTCTATCACTCACTACTGCTGTTCATAATCACTGCTTTGATTTCGCACAGAATGTCATGTAGAGATCATTATTTAATACTATAACCAGAATAAATCTGACTTGAATCCGAAGTTCCTTGGTTGGCTCCCATACAGGCTGAAATTAAAGATTGTTAAATAAATAACATTAACCATTTCAGTCTTGACAAGAAGACCAAGGACTGCACACAGGCCGAAAACTTGGCGCGCCACTACGAGAACCGTTTCACAGAGGAGAGCAACAAGTGCAACACTGCACTTGTTGACAAGAAGAAAGCTCAAGATGAAGCTAGGGTAAGTAATACACTGCTTTAAATAGTGATTTATCAGAGATAAACCCCCGAAATCTCGAAAGGTAAACGTGCCACGTCAGCCCACGCCGATATTTATACTTAACGAGCTGTGCGAGAGCGGCTAAGCCCGCGAAGACTGTCTTTTCTGTCAAAACGTAGCTCAAGTTTTTAAAATACTCGTATGTCATGTCAATAAAACTTTGTCCCTGATATTAAAACTTTATATTAATGAAAAAAATGTTAAAATCAGTCCAGTAGTGTCAGAGCTTATTTAATACAAACAAATATTTCCTCTTTATAATAGATACTAGTATAGATAACTTGTACGCTTTACTTGCGTCTTACGTCAGAACTAGGGCGAAAAGCAGTAACCTATACAGTCATGAAACAAGTCTAACAAAGCAACAACAAAAAATAAGCCAACGTGAAATTTAGGTGAGTCAAGGTCGTCAACAATAGATAAGGAAACATTGTTGGCATTTTTGTAGAGCAATTCTCTAAACTATCATAACAATACCCTTTATCTCGTTAGTAAGTACAATGAGATCGGATCCCAAAAATTAAGTGGACGCAAGCTGCCTACAACCTATGTTCGGCAATTGAATATGCCTGTTAGGCATTATATGCCTGTTAGGTAAATCTAAGCTGTAATTGTCTCATACATCCAGACATTAAAAAGAGGTGTTAAAACTGTAAAAGCTTCAATATTTTATCGAAAGGTAAAGCAAATTATTAATACTAATTTGACTGTTTGATTGAAAATATATCGCCTCATTTAATATACTAAGCAGGACAGGAGAAAATAAGTCATTTTTAGCCAAACAGGCAACCAGAAGCTGGAGCAAAACAAACAGTGCTAGAGGTAGACTGTCTTAGCTAAGACATCATATACTAAGTGCTTACCGTCCCGAGGATTACACGGGAGATGTGGTTAACTGTAGAACAGAATTACTAATAGTGAGTTTTTAAAATTATAAAAGCCCCTGGCGTTCCACTCTCTGGCGAGGCGGACCAGAAAGGACTCAACAGCAAACCGTGTAAGCATGGATTGCTGAAAAGTCGACAACATGAGGTGGAAACCCTCCCGTCGACTACTGGTGAGAATTTTCTTTTTTTAATCGTGTTTTTGTTGTGCAAGAATGGAATTGAAGAACTGAAGATTTACATGACATTACAAAAGAAACAACCGATTAAATATCCCTACAAGTCTCGAAATAAGCTCTCAAAAAGGACATTTTACTATTGACAGCGCCTTAAGGTGCTCCCTCACTTGGAGCATTCGCCTAGAATGTAACGTTTCAGATTCGATTCGGGGAATTACTTCATTAGAACATCATTCAATGCTTTTCCCTCACTAATGTTTTGCTCGAATTGTAACATTACAGTTTGCGCACTGTAATGCTCGGTTCTCCTCCTTCACTGATGAAATGGTCGACTTTGTAACGTAACATTACAGGCGAAAGCTATAGGTGAGGGACAGCCTTTACGGTATTTCATGGGGTTGCCTTAAATTGTGAGTAAAATCTTTTCAAAAATTAAAATCGTAGTACCTAAACTTATTTTTTTACTCTAAATGGGCAATGTAATTGATACAAGAGAATAAACCAAAATCAATACTTGAATAATCGGTAATTCAGTGGTATTCATGAAGTGTTGAATAATTCATTACAAAATTAAAACGATACTGTTCTGGATCCTATCTCAGAAATGTAAGGCCTGACAGTGAATCATTTGAAGCTTTTAAATATTAATTTCTTGCGTTCTATTAAAAAAAAATCACTTTTATTAAAATTTATCTCGTGGTCGTTTTTGTCTGGAGAAATTTGTATTTGCAGAGAGTATTTTACAGGCTTGCATATTCATTAAAATATTTTGACATAATTTGTACATACACACAACAACATTGTCTAGGGATTTAAAAAACTTTTTTAAATGACTTAAAAAGTACTGGCCTTACAAAAAAACTATTAATGTCAGATTATAAAAAAAGTATTAAGTTCTTTTTCCTTTTTTAAATTCAAATTTGTATATAAAAGGTTTTGTTATAAGATGAAATTCGCATTCACTGAATTTCTTCCAAAAAATTGAATCTTCACGAACTTCTAACTTGATTAAAACTCCATAAATTTTTATAAATCTTCGTTAAACGCATCTCCGGTGTTCATTTAATCATGCCACGTAGACACTTGACCAGGAACGAAATGTTAAGAGCAGTGGGCATGATTCAAGCTGGCGCTACCCAAATTGCGGTTTGCTGAAGCCATGGGGACCAGTCAGAGCGTTATATCCAGGCTTTGGTCACGCTATCGTGTCACGGTGGAAGTAGTGGAACGGCACCGAGGACCTCAACGCATTACAACACATGTACAGGACCGATTCATAGTAAATTCTGCACGAAGTCAACCAAATGTAACGGCGATGCAATTGGTTCAAAGGCTACAGAGAGAGTATGGTTTGCTGGTAAGCGGTCAAACTTTGAGAAGACGACTGCATGAAGTCAACCTACGTGCTCGTAGGCCACTTCGGGTACCAGCGCTAAGGAGAGGCAATCGAGGAAGAAGATTACAATGGGCTATTTCACACGAAAACTGGAACCATTCTCAATGGTCACTTGTGCTTTCACTGATGAATCCAGGTTTGGATTTCATCCTGATTCGCGAAGAGTACGCGTTTGGAGAGAACCTGGACGTTGAAATCGACTGCAGCACCCACAACAAGTTCATGCATATCAAGGTGGCACGATTATGGTTTGGGCAGGAATTCGTCTCGGCGGTAGAACGGACCTCGTTTGGATACAAGGCAATATGACTGCTCTAAAATACCGAAATGAGGTGCTAGAGCCTGTAATCCTGCCCCACAGACAGCAAATGGGACAAAATTTCCAGCTAATGCATAACAATGCCCGTCCACATACGGCGCGTATTGTTACAAGTTGGTTACAACAGCATGATATCCAAGCATTAGACTGGCCCGCACAATCCACTGACTTAAATCCTATTGAGCATGCCTGGGATATGCTTCAGAGAAGAGCTCTTAGGAATTTCCCTGAAGATATTGTGCATGAAGACCAGCATTTCTTGCATCTTAGCAGGACTTGGGACAGTATTCCACAACAGGATATTGACACCCTTGTTTTGAGTATGCAGAACCGCTGCAGATGTGTCAGGAGAGTCTTAGGTGGATGCACGGTTTATTAATTTTAAGTTTTCAACAATTGTTATAAAAAAAATAGTTGTTTTGTTTGTTTTGATGTTTCAAAAATAAAGTTAAGATTGAAATTTTGTCTGAGTGTTTCTTCTTCTTCTATGTTTTTTTTTAAATTTAACTTTATCTAAAAGTTTATTTATCAGATTAGATAGGCTATTAAACAAGGTTTATTTTAATGTGTAGGTGTCTTAACAAAAAGTTAATAGAATTTTAGTTATTTAGGTTGAATTGAAATATCCCTAGACCATGTTGATGTGTGTACATAATTATGTGACATAATGTTGGCCTTAATTATAGCAAAGTTATTGGCCCCAAATTAAACGAAAACCAAGTTGGGTATGAATGGAAATAAGTCTGGAATGGAAACAAGCTAAGACCTCCTAGTTTTTTTTATCATATTACAATGCTGGTTTTCATACCTCCTAGACTAGTTCGAAAAGAGTGAGCATTATGTTCTACTAAAAAGTAAAATCAGAGAATGGGTAATAGAACTTAAAACCCATTGAAATTAAAAACTAATTATTTAAAAAAACCGACTGCAAATCAAAATCAAAAAATCAAAAAAACTTTTAAATCATTGCGGCGGGGACCAACATTAATCGAGTCCAGTAGGAGAAAGTTGATGTATACCGTAAATGACTATTTCTCTTATATTCACAACTTAACCTTCCCAACAGGAACTGCTCAGTGATTTGGATAAGCTGCGCAAGTTGTACGCCGACACGCGCAAGAAACTCGAGGAGGAGATGCTGTGCCGCATCGACATGGAGAACTCCGTGCAGAGCCTGCGCGAGGAAATCTCCTTCAAGGACCAGGTGTTCCAGCAGGAGCTGCAGGAGACGCGCACGAGGCGCCAGGTCGAGATCTCCGAGATCGGTGAGGGTAACATTAATAAATAAATAAATATGCGCCAGACAACACACCTCTTGTAGTGGTCTCAAAGTAGGGATTAATATCCCTGTGTTACGAGGTACCACACAAGGAAATAAGCCAGGGGCGTCTCCCAGCACACCCAGACCCGAGTCAATTCAGAAAAGGTCGCCTGAATTGACCTGACCGGGAATCGAACCCGCTACGGAAATCGAGGCGAAAAACCGTGCTACAGCGCACTACGCCAATCGTGTCGTCAAAAAACATTAGCTATACTTTCATCAGCTGTCAAATGTCATAAGGTTCTTCCGCAAGAGTTGTATTAGGTGTCTCGCATTTGTTTCGATCTAGGCGCCAACCGCCATCTTTATCGATTTTGTACGTCATTACATAGCTGTGTCCTCACGTATTTAGCAAGTGAACTAACCGAATAATTCAAAAGTAAATTACCATTAAAATTCGCAATTACACATAGATAAAAAGCAATTGACCTCCAAATTATTTTAAACAACCTCATAATATTTATTAGTTAGTATCAAAATACCCATGTTTGGGAAACTTTTCGTCCCTTTTTTTAGCTCTTATCAAGCAAGAAAATTTAGAAGCTACTAAAAATCCAGCCACCAAGAATCTAACAAAACAAGTTCTATTAGCGAAAGATTGCAATATGCTAATAAAAAGGATGAATCAAGATTATGAAGCAATTGAACTTATGTATTGACCATTAATAAATTATGGTAATTGACAGTTCCCATCAATCAACTAATTACACTAGAAAAAATCAATCTAATACATATCGACACGCAAGAGTGAGCTTGTTCACTTATTGCATCACAATGTGAAATATATTAGCAGACTTTGTGAAATGTTCACATTGTTTGTATCGTTTTTAAATGTGTTTAGTTACTTTCTATGTTTGGTTGGTTTTTTGATATACGAATCATTCAGCGAAGACGTGAGACATACTAACTAATCTTTATTTCAAATTTGACAATAACGCCTATTAACACGGGCTAGAAAATGACTATATCATTGGCTGTAAAACGAGTAACGCAGTTTTGATGAGAATGTGGTTGTGGGTTAAACTTTTATTTTATACCTAAGTTAATGATCAATTGAAATTTTGCGTGGTCTATTATTTGCGACAGTAAAGCAATTACTGTTGTCTAGGCTGAAAACATTTATTATGTTCACAAAGAAGATGCCGTATCTAATTTAATGATTGTTTTGATGTTTATAGATGGTCGCCTGGCCCAGCAGTATGAGGCCAAGCTTCAGCAAAGCCTACAGGAGCTGCGTGAGCAACAGGACGCCAACATAAAGGCCAACCGCGATGAGATTGAAGCTCTCTATGAGAACAAGGTATTTATTTTTTAGCAATGCTACCCTAAAACGCGCGACAATCAGTCTGAATCATACTACGGATTATGATGCAAACCTGCTTGCTAAGGGGATCGTAACCTATAAATGTAAGGAAGACTTTGTTTTAATGATGGAGCCCCTTGCCCAGCTGTGAATCAGTATATTGGCTAACTAGTATTTAATTTAAAATAATTTGAGACAACATCATATCATTGCGCTGGTGATATCAAAGGTACCACAAACATCTGTAACGTTACCAGACATTTGCGCTGTTGCGGGAACTCAACTTAACCGGCGCCTAACGGGTCGTCTTATCTATTTCACTTGACCTTATGACAATGTTAGGGCTATTTCCTGATATGTTCTCTCTTCCTCAGATGAAGAACCTGCAGTCCGCGGCGCACCGCAACAGCAGCGCCGCCACGCTGGCGGTGGAGGAGCTGCGCACCATGCGCACGCGCATCGACGCGCTCAACGCCACGCTCAACGACCTGGAGAACAAGAACGCGGCGCTGAGCGTGAGTGTTACCCATTTGCTGTTGCTGTGATCCTCCAGGATTCAACATTACGTCTAAGTCGAATTCATAAATGTTTCAAGTAGATTTTTAAATTAGGGTTTGTTGCCCTCAACCACTTTTGGGGACGGTATGGAGAAACCAGTATTACCACACCGTCCCCGCGGTGCGGCCGGGCCTGATGGTAAGTCCGGCTCCTGCACCAGTAGATCCGTGCAATGCATATCAAGGTCTCCCGACTTGACCCGCTGGATCCACTGCGTCTATTAGGTAACCACATGATAGACATAGATATGATAAAACAATCCATAGGTATCCTAAATATAATACACTAGCTGCCTCGACAAACTTCGTTCTGTTAAAAGTAATTGCACGTCGCGGCGTCGGTGAAGCAGCACATCTCACCTGCGTGTCTCCACTTGATTAACATATACTATTATTTTTCACTGAATTTTTTGTTCAATCATAATAAAATATAGCTTATGTCCACTCCCTGTAAATGTAGCTTCATATTGGTGAAATAATTTTTAAACTCGGTCCAGTAGTGTCGCGGAGTCTTTTCAATACAAACAAAAAACAAATCTTTCCTCTTTATTATATTAGGATAGTTAATTATGCATAATGTGAGTTTACCACCGCGGTCTTACTCCTCCACTGAAAATAACCCGGTAAGCGGCAACGCACGTGTTTTTCGTACGTAAACACTTGGATATTAGGCCATATGTTTCATGTTTAGTGACCGCACCCGCCACCGAGTCACGTGAATAAGCCAAAACATTGTAGAGTAATCCGCTGCGTGCGGTCGCATTCTGTTCTCTTTCTCGCTTTAGTAAATGACAGCTCTGAGTGATAGAAAAGGATAGAAGCATAGGAAAGTGCGATGCGGTGCAGCCAAATGTAGCTCAACCCTTATAGCCTAAAGAGGAGAAGTTGAACCTAAGCAGACCTCTTTATACGACATATAATACGACAACAATTTTCATCCGATGAAATGAATGTACAATGCGCGAAAAACTAAGAGGCGTTATAACCCGATTTTTGTACCTGTGCACCTCGAGTTGTCACAATAGTTAGGTTGGCAGCATTTAATTTCACCCGCCCGCAAGCTTCCTCACTACTCCGCTGAGACCTTGGAGGGTGTGAGCGGGATACTGAGGAAGTTAGCAGGCAAGTGAAATTAAATGCTGCCAACCTAACGATTTTGACAACTCGAGGTGCACAGTTATAAAAATTGGGTTATAGGGCAGAAAAGTTCTAGATTGAATCATAATAATATGGAAAACGCAATAAAAGTTGCATGATTCCACACACACACCGGTATCTACGGTTCCAACGGCCATCAGTGGTTCTCTGTTCACAAACAAGTGATGATTGCAGAACCGCTGCCGCGAGCTGGAGCGCCAGCTGGAGTCGGAGCGCGCGCGCCACGCCGAGGACCTGGCGCTGCTGGAGCAGGAGCTGGCGCGGCTGCGCGACGAGATGGCGGCGCAGCTGCGCGAGTACGCCACGCTCATGGACATCAAGATCTCGCTCGACTGCGAGATCGCCACTTACCGGACGCTGCTTGAGGGCGAGGAGGACAGGTCAGACCATTTTATGTTTATTTTTGATTAAAGATGACATTTGTACAATTTCTCTTCGTTTGCCATAGCAATCTTCGATTTTTTTATATCTGCATCAATGGTAGCTTTTTTAGAAAACATTTAGCCTACTTGTCGAAAAACGATGAAAATAATTATTTTTCGATGATACAATTCACCCCTTAATAAATAATAATAAATATTCTTTATTGCACATCAAAAAAATAACAATGAAGGTTTGTTACACGAAATAGTAAGATGACACAATTAGGCGGTCTTATTGCTAAAAAGCAATCTCTTCCAGACAACCCAAGTAGAGGAAAATGTTAAAAAAAAAAAAGGGTAAGTATGTGCACAATAATAGTCAAATGTAAATTTAAATAACAAAATAATAATACAGGATAAGTACTAATTAGCCCACCAATAACCAAAGAGATCAGAAAAGGAAAATGAGTTAAATAAACGGACGAGGAGAAGTGAAAGGAGGAAAGTAATTAGGAGAAAAAGTAGAGTGTTAAAGGCCGAGGAAATGTGATTTAATCCTCTTCTTAAAAATAGATGGAGACTCTGACTCCCTAATAAATAAGGGTAAGGAGTTCCAAAGTCGTACAGATTTAACCGTAAACGACTGTGTGTAGGAGTGTGAGGAATGAGGAGGGAATTGAAGGCGAAGCTTCTTAGATGACCGCATCGCCTGACCTCGTACTGGCTGCAGAAATTTGAAACGCTCCTTGAGGTAACGTGGCGACAAAGGGTTAAATAGGATGTTATAAAGAAGAGAAAGAACATGGGAATCTCGACGATAACGGATGGGAAGCCAGTTGAGCTGAGATCTGTACTCTGAGACATGATCATACTTGGGCAGTCATCAAATACAACTGAAGGCAGAACATCCCAGTCCACCCTGGAAATCAGCCATGAACCACCCACAATTATTACTTGAGTTTTAGCGGGGTTAACTGCTAACCCAAACGACTTGCTCCAGTCTGAAATTAGATTCAAGTCAGTATTTATGGTTTGAATAACACTAGGCAGGTCAACAAGACTACCTTGGGAGTAAATTTGAAGATCGTCTGCATATAGGTGATAAGAAGAAGATAGATTTTGGGTAATAGAATTAATAAAAGTAGCAAAGAGAAGAGGAGACAAGACGCCACCTTGCGGTACACCGGCATTGAGGTTGCACCATGACGAGGAGGCATTCTCAGCACGAATGCATTGCCGGCGCCCATGTAAGTAGCTATGAAACCAGTTAATTACGATTGAGAGAACGCAACACGCCAAGTAGGATGTCAAAATCAACAGTGTTGAAGGCATTGCTGAAATCCAGAAGTGCCAATACCGAGAGACATTTCTGGTCCATGCCAAGGCGAATGTCATCTGTAATTTTGACAAGTGCAGTAGTCGTACTATGACCAGGACGGAAACCGGATTGGAAGTTATTGAGGAGTTGGTTTTTGGCAAGGAAAGCACTGAGCTGTTGATGGACAATACGCTCAAGTACTTTCGATAGGAAAGGTAAAATGGATATAGGACGGTAATCTGAGTATACAGAAGGATTTGCTTTCTTAGGGAGAGGAACTATTTGAGCATCTTTCCACGCTTTAGGAAAAAACCCCCCCCTTCTTAGTGTTCATCTACATTGTGTCTACTTATGAAAACAATTTAAGGTAGTTGACCAAATAATAGGGAATTCGAAGAGTATTGATTTCAAAATAATATTTCCACTTGTGGTAACTAAGACCACAACTGGTCTGATTATTAGTGTATAATTTATGGTGCATTTATCTATCGATTATAAAGGTCTTTTATATTTAGTAGTTACTGTTGTACGGTTTAGCAAACGTACATTGCGCCATCCAGCTTTTTTTTTACTTACTTAATTACTTCCAACAATCATGCGCCTTACTCATCAAATCAATCAGTTCTCACTTAGCAGCCATACCGTGTACTCACTATCAATTAATTATCTGCAATAAATTGCGTATTTACTATCGAGATCATCTTCTTTACTTCATCTTATCAACAATTTAAGTATGTACAAGCAGCAGCTCGTACATCTTCATGGTCCTTTGAGCTTTTTAGACCCAGCGCTCGCAGTAAGGTCAGAAGCGGGATCCCGCAGCCTGAAAACGTGACTGTACACGTTACCTGTGACTTACCGTTCCGTCATCAAAGTCTGACACGTGTATCAGCAACGCGTGGAAAATTTTGCAAGCCCACAGTGAAAACATTCCTATAGCAACATACCAGCAATCACAAGCATCAGGAACAGCAGCACAGCAGCCACCTGTTACCGCAGCAATCCTCAAAGCAACAAAACTTTCCTGAGTGTTTTTGTGTCTCGTGTGTGATAGCGAATAGGTCAAGTTCGCTTCCCATTGCATAAATTATACTTTTACACCCAGCAACAGCACTTTCATCGGTGACAGACAAACAAGCACCAGTCATTGTATTATCATTAACATTTTTCTTCAGTCATCAAAGATGGAAGATATTTCATCAGTTCAGCCACAGCTGATGAAAGCGACAGAGAAACTTTTTACCCACGTCAAGAAACATGGAGCGGATAGAAAGAATCTATCGTACATCAAGAGGCGCTTGGATGCTCTAGACTAGACCAATATTGGATAGACTTTCAAGACAACCATATTAAGTTGTACGAGTACGTAAACACATACTTACACATACACATACTTTTCGGAGAATCACTATGAAAAAACATCATCATTTTACCATGAGAGTCGTCGAGTGATCAGTCAGTATCAACCCTCAGAGCAAGCGGGTAAGACCATTCTTCGACCCGCCACTCCGTTAGCAGGAGCAGGCATGGGCTGGCAGCAGCCAGATCAGCAAAGAGCAGCAAGCATACCGTCGGCGTCAGCATCCGCCACTCTTCTGGTAAAGCAAATCTCACAAGTGAGCAAAGTAGGAAACCAAAAAGTAATTTTAAAGCTCTTGAACGAGATAAACAACATGAATCTCGAATTACTTACTGAAAAATGGCAATTCGAGGAGGCTTTACTGACGACTGGGAACTGTACAAGGTCGTTAGAACGCTGTGGAAACTCTTCATTGGGACTTGACAGTGAGCTCATCGCAAAAGATGCACAGAACGATAATACTTATTGTTTGTTTGAAGATAAGTACAGCAACATAAAGAAATCCCTAATCAACAAAATGTGGGCAGTCTCTCATAGAGAGCATTCCACATCAAAAATGGAGATTCCTACATTCAACGGAAATTATCAGCAGTGGACGTCATTCAAGGACTTATTTACAGAATCAATTAAATTCGCAAAAAAGTCAATTCCGGATGTCCAATAAATGCAGTATTTAAAAAGTATAATCAAAGGCGAAGCTGAAAATCTTATTCAACATCTACACATGAGCTTCTTATCGAATGGATTCCGGCAAGTCATATATGTTTCGACCAGTACTCGGCCACGCGAACTGCATCGTCTGTGACGCTGTAGAGGTCCTCCAATGTGCAGGTGGAAGGGCACGCAGGACACGACAATAGGTGTGCCATTGTTTGTGGAGACGCTCCGCACGGGCATGAGTTGTCAGAGCTGAAACCCCACCTGGACATGTTCTCCTTGCTACGGCCGACTTGGTTCCGGAGTCTGTTTAAAGATTTCCATGTCAGCCAAGGAAGGTTGTGACCAAGGGGTTCCTCCAACAAAGGAAGGAGCGAGGCCGTGGGAGATCTCTCCCGCCAGATGTTTAGCCGGGTGTCATAAGTGCTTCGCTGTTGAGGCGGAACCTCTTTAATAAAGCTGTGCCGACTCTTAAGCCTTTGGGGCACCGGTATGTAGCCATGCATAGGGTGTCTAGCATCTGAAAGCATTTTGGCTTTTTCTGTGCGACCTGCCGCTTCTCTACGGATATCCGGAGGAGCGACTCCAGCTAAGGGGAATAGTTTTTCGACAGGAGTTGGTTTAAGACAGCCCGTGATAATGCGGCAGGTTTCATTTAAGGCCGTGTCCACCATTGGGGTATGTGCCAATCGGCTCCATACCTTACTGGCAAATTCGCCAGCCGAAAAAGATAAGTCCATGCCTGTTGTTCGCAGAACTCTAGGTGATGCTCCCCAATCAGTACAGGTAAGTCGTCGCAGGAGGTTATTTCGGGAGCCCACTTATTGTTTGGTACTAGTCTAGCACAGTGAGATATGTATGTAAGTGCCCTGTCCAGTGTGACACCAAGATATTTTGGGTGGGAGCAGTGGGCTATCTGTACACCTTGCCAGCATATGTTGAGGGTTCTCATGGCATCTCGATTACGCAGGTGAAACACGCAGGACTGAGTCTTTGTGGAGTTGGGCTGCAGAGAATTGGCGTCGTAGTAGCAGCTAAGCTGCTCAAGGGCTGCGGTTAAAGTATTTTCAACTTCACTAAATGATTGCCCCTGGGATGCGAGAGCCAGATCGTCGGCGTAGATAAAGCTTTTTGTGTTTGGAACCCTTGGCTGATCGTTGGTGTAGATGTTAAAAAGCAGCGGGGAAAGAACGCTACCCTGGGGAAGTCCATTCTTTTGTGATCTCCATCTGCTCTTTTCCCCAAGGAAGTGAACCTGATAGCGACGGTTCTGAAGGAGTTCGCCAAGTATAGATGTGGTCTTCCGTCATTAAAGCCACTTTCCATAACAGCCGATTTACGTTCACTGTATCATACGCAGCAGACAAGTCTACAAAGACCACACCTGTCACGTAGCCTAGCTCATCCTCCAGATGCTGTGTGAGGTTAAGGGTTTGATTTGAACAGGATTTCCCTGGTCGAAACCCGGCCTCAGGGATAAGTTTATGGTCCAAAATGTTGGTAAGGCGATTCAAGAGTAATCTTTCAAACTGTTTGTATGTATGACACAGTAAAGACGGGCGGTAGCTTTTAGGGTCATCACTCGGCTTGCCAGGTTTAAGCAGAGCAATAACCTTGGACTTTCTCCAGAGGCGAGGTATAGTAGTCGTACCCAAGCAGCTATTGAAAAGCCGTAAAAGCCATGAGATGGCCACATTTTAGGGCTGCAACAACCTCCGCAAGGTCGAAGGGCTAGCAAATGGTGGATGGGCTAGTATCAGGGCAGCTGCTAATTTTTGGACGGTGAGTTGGCGGTGGCCGGGTTTACCGTTCAGAAGCAGTTGGTGGGCCACTTGGTTAGCCGTCACGCTACCTAGTGCCATAGGTGGAGGGGGATCACCAGTAAGTTTCCTAATATTGAACCAAGCTATCTTACTGTTGTGCGTAAGGTCAATAGTGTTTGCCATATCTGTCCACTTTGCGCTTCTACTCTGACTGATTTTCAAAAGCAAATCTTCACCGATACGCACAGTTTTCTCAGAGAAAGGGTGCTTAGCAAAGAGTTACACATGAGCTCAGAAAATTACGAGACATGCTGGGAAATTTCAAATCGTAGATATAACAACATACACCTGATTTTTAGCTCCCACATGAATACTCTTCTAACGCGTTATCTTACCTCAAATGCAATACTAGATATACTATATAAACAGAATGCTAGACTAACTCATGATCCCTTAACTAAATACTTTTTTTAAATATTTACACCTTGGTAAAATTTTAGAATGCGTTATGCACAGTGATTTCAATCAAAACCGTTTTAATAATTTTATTCGACGACACGATTGGCGTAGTGTGCTGTAGCACGGTTTCTCGCCTCGACTTCCGTAGTGTCCCGGGTTCGATTCCCGGTCGGGTCAATTCAGGAAACGATCTTTTCTGAATTGACTCGGGTCTGGGTGTGCTGGGAGACGCCCCTAGCTTATTTCCTTGTGTGGTACCTCGTAACACAGGGATTTAATAATCCCTACTTCGAGACCATTACAAGAGGTGTGTTGTCTGGCGCATATTTATTTATTTATATATATTTTTTTTCATTTTGTTGACTAGATTTTTCAAATATATTTTTTTATATCCTTAGCTAAATTCAACAATGTCTTAGCAGGAATTGGTTTCGATTCTGTTTTTAGTGAAGATCCCTTTTAACAATATCAAATATTGAATCACCAGGTTGAACTTAACCTCCCAATCTCCCGGGCGCGAGTCCCGCGCGTCGGGTTCCGCGCGCGGCACGCCCGGGCGGCGCGGCACCCCGCTGCGCGCCGCGCGCAAGCGCACGCTGCTGGACGAGAGCGAGGAGCGCAGCCTGCACGACTTCAGCGTCACCTCCAGCGCCAAGGGAGACCTGGAGGTCGCCGAGGTCTGCCCGGAGGGCACCTTTGTTAGGATCAAGAACAAGGGCAAGAAGGTAAAAGTGATCTATAATTCTTCTTTACTTGTGTTTGTGACGTTACTCCTCCAAACAGCTAGACCAAATTGAATTTTGTGTATATTTAAATTCTTTCCTGGGTGGTTTGAAACTACGATTAGACCCGGTAGATGGCGCTGGTTTTCCGGGCAGGATGACGTGTTCCGTCCCCCTTCTTCTCTAACTTGCAACGCGACTTAATTGCTAGTCGCTTGCATTTTGACAGCTAGTCAGCCAATGACAATGCAATATTCAACGTCAAAATGCCAATGAGTTGAGTAACTTTAAACAATATTAACATATACTACCCAAGGTTTTGCCCAGCAAAGGCACAGTAAATAAGTCTCTTTACTGTTCCTACTATTGTCTTCCTGTTTTATTATATGTCCAGTTAGGTTGATTCAGACTTCTGTGAATGTTTATATGGCTACTCGGTTCATAGATCAGAATCATTTATTGCTCATTTCATTTAGCTAGACTAAAGGTGTTACTTAAAATTTAGTATCTTACATGAACCCAGTTTCATTGCTCGTAATAATTTTTTATTATTGTGTACCTTTTCTTGCAATAAGGAACTAAACAACTCCTCTATTCCACCAGGAGCAAAGCCTGGGCGGCTTCCAGATCCTGCGCAAGGCGGGCGAGCAGGAGACCGTGTTCAAGTTCCACCGCACGGTGAAGCTGGAGCCGGGCGCCGTGAGCACCGTGTGGTCGGCCGACGCGGGCGCCGACCACGAGCCGCCGAAAGACATCGTCATGAAGGGGCAGAAGTGGTTCGTGGCCGACTCGTTCACTACGCAGCTGCTGAACACTGATCACGAGGTATGTAATGTTTAGTTCTAGAACATCTTACAACAAAATCTTCTATATTTACTTCAGCCTTTACGAGGCAAGCCACTATTTTGTGCCCGTTTTGGTTTCGATATTATGATTTGCATTTGTAGGAATGCAGCTAAATCTAGGTATCATCATATAAAAGTTACGTCAACATCTTGAGCTACGACTATCTGGAATAGTTATACTGAAGTCGTATTTTCATTTAAAGACGGAGTAAACTGACTGACTTGGTTAGGCTTTGGTAAAACAATAAAACTGTCGAGGTAAATTGACTTGATATAACAATCTTAATATAATTATTTATCATAAATAACACTTAAAATACCAAAGATGATAACTATAAGTAATACTTTCAGTAGCCTAGTGAGTGACTAGAACACCTGACTGCTAATATCAGGTCCCAAGTTTTAGCAACGTTATTTACAAAGTGACATTAGCAGCTGTCAATTTACTCCGTCAAATTTATAAAACTACCTAAGTTAAATTAATTTTAAAAAAGAAATAAATCTTACACGGAACTCGCATTGTGCACTTTGACGTTTTACTTCTTTAACTATACTACTTTCGCCGTATGATGATTTCCCTAACTGTTCATAATTGTCAATTATAGTGATGTAACGAATGTAATTTAATCGAGTTGGCAAAGGAAATGGAATCGGATTTACCGATTTTTAATTTATAAATATATTCTTAATAAACGGGTTATGGCTAACAAGTTACAGAATAAAACGCGCTATCTCGAAAATAATAGTTAAAACATAACACACAAGGCAGACGCACTGGTACTGATGCGAATGACGTGATTACAAAATGGTCGCTCCTATTCATCGATTTTTGTCGATTTAGTAGTGTCAATACACTATTGAGTGGCGTTCATTTTCACGCATCAGGCGTTGTGAAGATATATTCATTCAATTTAATTTACTTCATTTATTAACAGTTAATAATCATAACAATAATTTACTTGATAAGATTCGAAAGTACAATAGTTTTTTAATAGTTTATAACATTTTCTTTTGCCAGGTTCTTTTTATTTAGTTTGAAATAGTATGCGCGACACGGAACAATAAGAGCTGTCAGGCATATTATCTTACAGTGAAAAGAGTATAGTTTCTCTCTCATTCATAAACAACGCATTGCGTTGCGAACGACGAATCGCAGAGAGAAAAACAGGTTGAGTAAACGAGTCACCATGGCGCTACCCTCACCTTAATGCTTTAGAACTCGCGTTAACGCGCTCGATGCGTTTGATGATCGAGTAAGTCAGTTTCTGATATACATTTATTATCTAACAGGAAGTGGCGGTGTCGGAGCGGCAGCGGCGCCTAGTGAGCACGAGCGCGCAGCGGCACCGCGAGCTCGCGCACAAGTACCCGCGGCGCGAACAGGTACCTTACATACCGCCTGATTATTTATAGTGCTTTTGGACCATAAGCTTAGTTAATAAAGTTCGAAATATGATATCCAACATATAGACTAGAGTTGAGTAAAAAATTAACAGCATACGCAGGCTTGGAAACACTAGTGATTAAGTCCGCCAATTGTACTTTTACTTTGTGCAATAAAGGATAAATAAATAAATACCTTTCAGGTTGAAAGTATATACCATCAGATTCTTTAATTGCTCCTGTCCGCAACCATTTCGACCTTCCTACCTGCTTGACTATGTTGGTGACATCAGTTGTTCTACGGAGTCCCTCATTTCTGAACAATTCTCAAATATAAGGCCCTTGAGTAACCTCAGGTTGACACATTTCACATCCGACCAAAATTACAATCCATGTTTCTGTTTAACACCACCAGTGTGCGAGTTAGATGATTAAACTATAATGTACCTATGTTATTGTTGCAGCTGGGCGAGATCCGCGAAGGCGACGAGAACTGCCGCATCATGTAACGCGCGCGCTGCTCCCGGAGCAGCCATTGTGCACTGTGGGCACCTCCTCACTCCTTATCCCAAACTACTTCTTTCTTTAGAATGACAGGTGATCAATAAGCGCATTAAATCTTCAACTTCCGCACGTTTGCTGATCTAATAATTAATGATAAGAATTATCATAGTCGAATGTTGTGTTTAATTTTAAGTTTATATTTAGTTTTTATAGCAAATGCGACTGATCCGTGTTGCTCCAATCGTGTTTTTTTCTTGAAAAGTGATTTGACTTTATCGGTTTGTTGAAGCCTCACTCAAATCTCTACTCAAGATTCTCGCTCTTCCGATTTAATAATAGAACCGTCAAAATATCTTCTTTTTATTAACAACTTATTTTGAAAAGAACAATTCCTCATTCAAGCTTACGGCACTCTTATTTTAACATCATTAATATCATTTCTTGGTTAAAACGAATATGCCGTTTTAACCAAGAAATGATATTAATGAAATGTGCCCTTTTTTGCAGTGATTCAATGCAATTTACTTAGTCCGCAAATTAGTTCGTATGTTTGCTTTTAAACACACTCGGTAGATTAAAGTGACACTACAAGAATAATACAATTTCAATGCAGAAGATATTTTGTCAGTTCTTGTAATATTTATCATAAATGTGATCTTAAATCGGATGTGCAAGAAATGGGTCATCGGAAATTTAATGTTTTGATTAAGTACTTATTTAAATCACTGTTAAGGAAATAAATTCTACATACTTTGTTCAAACGGCCAGGAAGTATAATTAGGCCAGTGAGGAGACTTGACCATCTGCCACTCTAAAGAAATCTGCTGCTCTATTATATCGCCGCCTTATTGTGGCCTTATTAATGTCAACGTTTTAACTGTGAACAAAGTACAAATTGTCATTCACGTTTATGTGGGTAAGTATAGAAAAATTAATGTTTTATTACATTTTTTAATTTCCCACCCTCAATGCACTAGATTATAATTAATTTTATACCCGTACTAATATAATTTGAGGTATCCATCAGATAATAGATGAAACAAAGTAGATAAGATCTACTTATATAATTGTAATCTTAGTGACACGACTAGAGAAATCATTGATAGGTTAAGGTTCGGCTGACAGTTTCGTGCTGGCACCTATTTTAGTATAAGTCCCAGTTTTCACTTTCAGAAATTCCTGATCGCTTTTTTAACATGAGATATACAGGTGCAAGTCTCAAATAAAAGGCTCTCATAATGTAAGAATAAAAAACAGCATTTATACAAAATAAATAATGTTTACCATAATTTTGTAAAAAATAATACTTGTTAAAATGTATGGAATGATTTTTTATAAATGTAATTCACTAAAGTGTGTTTCTTTTTTGGTTGTAAATCACAAGAGGATTGAATCTGATAACAATTTCATTTTGCGGTTTTTTAGAGAAATCATGAGACCTTTTTAATTTGGACTCAGTTTATATCTTCCATATTATGTAAAATACCTATTAATAGAAATAAAATATATTTAGGTTTTATTGAGGTTTTATTTATTAGTTAAACAGGCTTTTTCTGTCTGCTTTCCCAAAAACCTAAATCCATTGACCACCGACATTAATCTGAATAAGTAACACTAGCAGATCTAAAAAAATTGAATCAATTGAACTATGAAGACTTCAAAAATTAAGGACTGATTTTACAAATTATTGTATGATTTGTTTGTAAAAAATTACGAATGATCACAAATAAAAGGGACAAGAAAATTAAATGTGATCCAAGCCGCGTACGTCCACTCTACATTGACAAAAATATAGGTATGATTTCGTAGCCGATCATCCCCGTTTTTCGTTGTCAATTTTGAGGACGTGCAATCTCCGCTATTTGATTTAATCTAAGATTTTTTGTTAACAAATAACAGTACTGTGTGAGTCAGAATGACGGGTGTATAGTTGCAGAAATTAATATGTTATATATGAAAGCAATATACCAGTTAGTACCTTTATTGAAATTCAATGTACCTCCAAGAAACAGAAACAATCATAATAATACAGTGAGCCGCGGTCCTGACGGTAAGAATGACGGGTGAATACTGAGAATGAAAGTTATAGATATCTTATGGTTACCTAATATTTACCAGAGGAATCTACATTCAATGTACCTCCTACAAATATAATCTGAATCAATTACGACGAATAATTAACGAGATAATCAAGAAAATTAATTTTGACTCCTGGAATTTTTTCTACTGCAATTTTTTAAATCGACACATTTTCTTGGAAGGAAAACTTAACTTTAACTTTTTTACACGATTTTACTTGATACCACAAATATTATGAAGTAAATTTAAAATAGTGTGTAAATGGATGTGTTATGTATGATAACTTAAGTAATCCCACAGCAAGAAGCCCTAAAAACGTAATTGCACATTGTATTTTATTCGGTTACTGTATTCCGTCCCCCAAAAACTAACTTGATAAATTTGAGACAGATATGGAGGAAGCTTTAGGTAAGTTAAGTGCTAAGTCTAAACCTAATATTGTGTGTGGTGATTTCAATATAGATTTGCTAGCAAACTCATCTGAAAGCAATAGGTTAGTGTCTCTATTTAAATCCTTTGGTCTGGATTATCAATTCCATACACCCACGAGGATAACAGCCACAACAGCTACTTGTCTGGATAAATGTATTTTGCAACTGTGTACCCATTGAAAAGGCAATTGTTACTGAGTTAAAGTCAGACTATTGTGGGCAGAAGATAACATTATTAGATTTAACTAACAATAGCGTTAATAAATAGGTAGATAACGTGTAAACCGAAGACAGGTAACCGCATTAATAGTTTTAAAATCAATTTAAAGTCTAAAGTACCTTCCGTTCATTACAAACAGGGTGACCCTGATGCAGTCTACACAAGATTGTTTGATTGTATCAAAAATGAATTTGATGCTTGTTTTCCCACCGAACAAGTTAGGTACCTACTTGTAGGGTTCAGTCATAATTTAGTGAATGGGCCACTCCTGGGATTTAAAGAAGCAGGCGTAAGATGTATGAGTTAAACGGCATGAAAAAATACAATTTCGATCCAGTTTTAGTTGAGTATGTAAAAAACTACTCCAAAATCTTCCGAAAAGCCTGCGCTACAGTTATGGCATTGCACATTCGTGATAAAATATCTAAGTCCACTAACAAAATAAAAACCACTTGGGACGTCATAAATCACGAAACAGGTAAAGCTAATCAGCGCGATACCTCATACACTCTTCATATTAACAATAACATCTCTCTTAATATTAAGATTAACGTCTTACAAACAGAAGCATCTATTGCTGAAGCATTTGAGAATTATTTTAATAATATACCATTAAGTGCTACAGCTTCATTAAATTCCTCACCAACTGAAGCAGAACAGCTGTTGAAAGATAATGTATCTTGTTGCAGTGTATTCTTTAAATTCAAACATGTGGAGTCACTAAACATATTAAAATCATTTAAATTAACCGCTCCGGCCGCGTCTTGTTTCACGTATGTGAACTATTTCCATTAACCCGTGTTTCTCAATGTTAATTAATTTATAAGACACCACTTGTACTGATCTTAGGGGTTTATCCGTTAAAATTGTTAGCCATTTAATTGACGTGATTGCCCCTTATTTAGCCGTAATATTCAATGATTGTGTTGATGAAGGCTTTATCCAAACCTAATGAAACACAGTAGGGTTATACCACTTTTTAAAACAGGCAAAACAAACGAGACCCAGGTAACTTTAGGCCTATTTCAATGATTTATCTTTTTACTTAGAGGATATTTTTGATGTCGTATTGTAATTGTTTGCAGACGATACGTCTTTAGTTTTTAAAAGTGACAGAAATATAAACCTTTTTGATAATGTAAATGACGCACTTTCAAAGGTTTTACAATGGTTCACAGTAAATATTCTACAGCATAATGCAAAAAAGACTAAATGTTTTAATATTAAGTTGCCCAATGTTAAAGATAACCACATTGACCTAAAAATAGATAGTAATACTATGAAGCTTGTTGATTCTACAGTTTTTCTTGGAATTACATTAGATTTAAAACTGCAATGGGACCCTCAAATAACAGCTCTCTCAGGCAGACTTAGTTCGGCTGCATTTGCAGTGAGAAAAACAAGGTTATTAACAGATGTTGATACTGCTTGTTCGGTTTATTTTAGTTATTTCTACAGTCTAATGTCTTACGGCATTGTACTTTGGGGTAAAGCCGCGGATATAAATAAATAAATAATAAATATCCCTGGACATTATTCCACACAGCGCCATCTAGCCCCAAAGTAAGCTAATTAAAGCTTGTGTTATGGGATACTAGACAACGGATAAACATACTTAAATACATTTTTTTTTGTAAATACTTACTTATTATACATAGGAGACACCCAGACCAGTACAAACAGACATGTTCATGCACACAAATGTTTGTACTGTGCGGGGATCGAACCCGCGACCTCTAGTGTAGTAGCCAACTTCTTAACCATTACACCAAGTCGGTCGTCATATACAAACTATCTTTGTGCTCCAGAAGCGAGCGATCAGATCCATCTATAAGCTTCGTGCACGGGCTTCACTTTTTAGCTTGAGAGCTTTTTACGTCCTTCTTACTTCTTTGTACCTTCTTCTATTGAAATTGAAATTGGAAATTGGTATCCTTACTGTAGCTTCACAATATATTTACAACTGCATTGTTTTGGTGAGAAAAAATATTGCTCTCTATTCTAAACACGAGTGATATACATTGCAAAAATACTAGGAGTAAGGATAAAATTGCGCTTCCACTCTTTAGGTTTCAAAAAGTTTTAGGATCTTTTATGGGGCAAGGTATACATTAATACAACAAGATCCCAAAAGCCATTTGTGAGTTACCACTACATAGATTCGAAATTCACACCAAAGCAGCTTTATTGGTAAAGGGGTATTAAAACTACAAAAGACTACCACAAAGTTACAGTTACACATGCTCATTACTAGCACGAAAGCATGCTACTAATGAGCAAGTCCTACTTAGTAGCACGTGTGTCGAAGCCTTGCTAGTTATGAGCATGCTACTTTCGAGTATGCTCAAAAATCGACAGCCGTGCGATTTATGAGCATGCTACCTACGGCGCGGGTGGAAGGGGGCGTGCTTTTAGCACGTGAGAATTATTGAGCATGCTACTAGGCTAGTATCCATTGAGAACTGGTATAGGGATGTCAGTCTCGGTTTAATTATATAGCGAGGTTGTGGTTTATCTATACATAATATATTATAAAGAGGAATAATTTGTTTGTTTGTATTAAATGGGCTCCGAATCTACTGAATCAATTTTGAAAATTCTTTCACCATTAGAAAGCTATACTATCAGGAGCCGTATTACCATCTCTTATAGCCAGTCAAGTTAATTTCCTAAGCTGAGGGTAGCGAGCAAACTAAAACTCAAACTCAAACTCAAATAACTTTATTCAAATAGACTGTATCAGTACTTTCAAATCGTCAAATTTACAGCAAAATATAATAATAGACATAAATACCATAATAATATGGATATGTAAATAAACAGTATACAGACATAATGCGACTCTACCACCGCGTCGGAGTTGTTTCTTGCTGAGAAGACCCGGCTAGAAACTCAGCAGTTACTCTTTTAAACTTGTTTTGGGTTTACAACAGGCGTTAGTAAAGTACAAGCAGTGTGTCATTTTGATACTAATAAACCTCAAAGAATATAAAACAAAGTGAAAAAACCAACCATGAAAGAATATATTAACAAAAAATCATTTAAACAATTCAAAAAGAAAAATTGTTAGACAGTACATACTAGGTACCTATTAACGATTACAATAAAACATCTGTTACGATAGAGCTATTTAATCCCGCATCGAGCAGAGCGCTTATACCCAGGCACTTTTATCTTTAAGGTAGTCTTTTGTAGTATAATAGCCCTTTTTTAATAAAGCTGTTTTGATGTGATTTTTGAATCTATGTAAAGGTAACTCACAAACGGTTTTTGGAATGTCACTAAGCCGTATTACCATTTCATATAGCCAGTCAAGTTGATTTCCTAAGCTGAGCGTAGCGAACGATTTTTTACATTTTCAGCCAGTCAGCGGCTACCTATCAATAAAAATGTATCCTCTAGGCACGAAATTGCTCGCTACCCTCAGTTTAGGAAATTTACTTGACCGGCTATAAGAGATTGTAATATGGCCCCTGATAGTATAGCTTTCTAATGGTGAAGGAATTTTTAAAATCGATCCAATAGATTCGGAGCCCATTTAATACAAACAAACAAATCATTCCTCTTTATCATACATTATGGATAGATAAACCACAACCTCGCTATAATAATTAAACCGAGACTGACATCTCTAGACCAGTTCTCAATGGATACTAGCCTAGTAGCATGCTCAATAAGCAAACCTGTTCATACGTGCTAAAAGCACGCCCCATTCCACCCGCGCCGCAGGTAGCATGCTCATAAATCGCACAGCTGTCGATTTTTGGGCATACTCGAAAGTAGCATGCTCATAACTAGCAAGGCTTCGACACACGTGCTACTAAGTAGCACTTGCTCATTAGTAGCTTGCTTTCGTGCTAGTATTGAGCATGTGTAACTGTAGCTTGAAGCTACAGTTACACATGCTCGTTTGTAGCATGCTTATAAACGAGCACGCTCATCTACTAACACACTTGCTTTTTATTAGCATGCTTTTTTTAAGCCTGCTACTAAATGACCGTGCTCAAAGCAAAGGATTGAACACACATGCTTTTTAAGCACGGGTTCGATTCGAAATAGTGTTGTTGCGATAGCGATAGTTTCGATAGTGATAGTTGGCCTCGAAAATTAGTCGTACTATATAGTCCTATCAAAACTTTCGACCCGTGATGATACTATCGATAGCATCGATAATGAGAACAAAAGTGATGCTTGACCTTTTTCGATACTATCGATAGAATCGCGCCATTAAAGTCGATGCTATCGATACTATTTAATTTTATAACTATCGACACCTATCGATACTATAGATAGTTTTTCTTTAATAACTATAGATATATTTTAGATACTATCGACTGGAAATAAAACGATCGACGTCGATTTTTGAGCATACTCGAAAGTAGCATGCTCATAACTAGCAAGGCTTCGACACACGTGCTACTAAGTAGCACTTGCTCATTAGTAGCATGCTTTCGTGCTAGTAATGAGCATGTGTAACTGTAGCTTAACTGTAGCTTGACTTTAGCGCTTTTTGCAGAAATTTCTTACTTAATCGGACCGCAGTCCAGTCCAGCTGCTTTTGAAGGACAGGTGACTAGGGGTGCGTTCCGAGACAGACCAAAATCAATTTCAGCTATCATCGTTACATAACGTTCCGAAACAGTTAGCGCCATGATAGCGCGATGATGACAATTTTATTGTGATTCGGAACACGAAAATGTTTGTTTGATTGACCACTGTTCGACAGCTACATATCTAACCTCGCAGATCAAAAGAAGATAACCTCGCGAGCGCAGCATTGTTATTTGTATGTAGTTGTGTTTCTTGAATCCACTTTAAAAACAAACAAATAACATAACCAAACGCTTACACACTGATCACCTGTCATTTTTGACAGACCGCCAACAGTGAATAAGCTCGCGACCATGGGTGTCGCAATCGCAAGATGGCGGACGTTAAACGGCGGACGATAAACATAAGACCGCCCTATGTACTACCAGTCACTGTTAGCGCGATAACGGCGAATCGGAACGGGGTTATGGGTGCTGAAATCGATTTTGGTCTGTCTCGGAACGCACCCTGGGTGACATGACATGACATTACAAAACAAACACAAACAGTACAGTAATCTGTGCAGTACAGCAGGCAGACTTATCATAACCAGTTTTAATTAATATTTTAGTTACATACATACTATTCAAATTTTATTATTTGCAGTTGTGATTTGTCCGGCTCCTGATTAAATTCGGATAAAAGGTAAAAATTTAATTATTTTGTTAACGTTGCATACGTGCTATTTTTATCCCTAGATGGTTGTTTATTTACTGGTACGTAGTTTTGAAGGGAAACTTATCGTTTTATCAAGATTTCGATTCGATTATGGCATTTATTATTATAGTTAGCCACTATGACACTGTAGGTAATGAATCACTGAGTAGTAATTTCACTGTAGCAATAAATTCTAGGGATGGTTATTCAGACTTCAAAGTAATGTTAAATTGAACAACAACAACAATGCTTTGCCATGTGTTTATTATCTTGCTGGGTGAAATGAAACCTGAGAAATGTTCGGAAGTTTATTCTGTTTTAAAATTTAATGGGTTCACCCTTGACCTGAATCTATCCTGAGAGAAGAGATGTGGTCTAAGTTGAAGCAAGCTTGACACAACCTGAAGTGGCCAATTCATTCTCTTCTTAAAAAGCTTCAGGTAACGATAGACCGTAAACACGGATGCTGGCAGACGCTTTAATTATTTTCTTACAATATTGTGGTGTCAGTTTAATATGCGTAATAGGTACTTCCTATACTTGTGACTACATTGTTACCGTGGTTTCTGATTGGTTGTTTGCAGTAACAGTATAACTAGCTTTTTCAGCTTAAAGGTCACAGGAAGGGACCAGGTTTTATCTATTCACCACTATCAGTATATAATTTTAATGTTTATTTTTGTACATTTCGACTGGCCTGTTATTATTATTAATTCAACCGGGGACGCTGGCAGTGGGCCGGGTGATCGGCTCGTTTGTTGTGGGCCATTTCACCCATTTCCCCGGCCCCCCCTTGCAGGGGGTTTTTAGGTTGTCCCATTTTCACGGCGTCTCATTGAATCTTCCTGTTGCTCTGCAGAATCTTACTATCTGGTCCACCGTCAGTTCCATCAGATCGAGTCTGACCACATGAGTTCCTACCGAATGTGTGAGTACATCGGGCATTCAGCAAGTAGGTGGAAACATGTTTCCTCGCTGTCCATGCACTCCGGGCATGTGTGGTCGTCTTTGATGCCTATTACTGTTAGGTGCCTGTTAAGTCTAGAGTGTCCTGTGGTGATTTCTATGACCATACGTACACTGTTCCTTGACAGCTTCAGTAGTTGACCTGTCTTCTTCATGTTCATTGCGCTGATAGACATTTTGGACTCTCGCATACCTGTTGCTGCCTTCCATCGTCTATATGTTGCTTCTGTGGTTTTCCTTTTGATTACTCCCTTGGTGATGTTGTTTGCTATTGGCAGCCTGGGTTCCGGGCCCACTAAGCCTTCAGCGGCACCACCCCTGGCTAGTTTGTCTGCTAGCTCATTGCCGGCATTATCCTCGTGTCCAGGGACCCATGCAATCACTACTTGCCTGTTGTGACTGGCCTGTTAGCGCAATGGCAGCAATCCTGCCCCAACAGGTCTACCAAAACCAAACCCAGACGTCGTGGGTTTGATCCCCACCTATGACAAACATTAACATTTGTGTTTGTTGTGTGTCTGTTTATTATTATCTATTTAAGTATGTATTTATAACACAAAGATAGAAACTAGAAAAATTCGACATAGTCCTGGGACTCAAGCGGGATCCCGAAAAAAATAGAAGCAAGAAAAGAAAAAACAGCATTGTTTAATGCTAAAAATAAAAATTCAATTTTGTTATTGTTCATCTTCATTCCTTCATATCTCACTAAATATTAATACCAGAGAAAAAGTTAATAGAACCTTTTTTGTAGAAAATTTTATGTAGATTACTTGAGTAAAAGATTTTTTTTGCTAAGAGCCACCGTTTACGAGTTGTTTAAGAAAAATTTGAAAAAGTACCTTTACACACCTGTATCTCATTCAATGAAACTGTTATGTTTTGTCCGTTAAATAATTTATTATTGGTTTATATAATGTGATATTGTGTTGGTCCAACTGCAAAGCCTTCACAAAACACAATTTATTTTATAATTGAAATTGGTTTACTTTTTATAAGGTTTATTTATTGTCTGGCAGACACTTAAAAAAAGCTCAAAAATGTAAAGAGCCTGAATGATTTCCTTATGGTCTAATTTAGAAAATCAGTTCCTGGGCAACCATTCTGCGCAAATTGGGTCATGCCTAAGAAAGTAGTGTTTTTTTTTTATAAAAAAGCTGGCTTATTTGATAGGGCCCTTGGCTTGGTAAGCTTAGGTCATGAGCATACTGACCATATAACATAAGTATTCGCCATTGGCCAATACAGAACAACCTATATATGTATATATATATATATATATATATATATATATATATATGTGTATATATATATATATATATATATATATATATATATATATGTACCGTTGCTTGAATTCTACGATGTAAGCCAGGCATCGGCTACTGACACGAAGATCAATCTAAGGCCAGCTTACTCATAGCTTCAAAAAATTTAACCGTCAATCAAAATTAATATCTGCGATCAATTTAACATCCGGGTGGTGCCACTGCGGCTTCCGCACCTTGACCCAGGTGGGCGTAGCTCAATAGGTCAGGAGGGAGAGGTGCTGGCGGGGGCATGTTTGGGCGGCGTAGTAGCGTCGTGACGTCAGGGACGCGCAGTATCGACCTCGGCGCCCGTCACAACACCCCGCCCCCGCGGCCTCCTCTCTGCGGTCTGAACCGCGCATCTACGCAGTGCGCCGCCCGGAAGTTTGCCGACGCTAATGGAAAACATTCAGTACTCTCTTTGATGATCTACACTTCCACCCACTCCCACACGGAGGGGGGTACTGATCCGGTATGTCAACGTGTTTTTCTGCAGATACTGCTGCAAATGATTACACAAATACTCTTTGAAACGTCCCCTCTTGACCACAAACAACAAATGTAATTGTTTGTTTTGTTAGACCTTATATCCTGCTCTCGGATACCTGACGGATGGACGAAACTTCGGCCGTAAGCTGAACGGGAGTAGGCCCTCAGTATAATTATGTAGTACTTGTGATCTACAAATGCACAGGACCACAGGCTGACCTATACGCCTCTGTGATGTTCAGTCTTATTGTGCCATATAAAGTTAAAGTCCTAACATCACCGAGTAGTTCAAGTTTTACCTTGACTGCATCTCTCACAATAAATTACACTTTGTCATCCAAAATCGAACAGTAAAATTCTGGCTATGCATTGTTTTCTGTTTTATTTAAAGAATGGCCTTTAAACCCCTTTATGTATCTGTTAGTTTACTCATTTAACATCCCATTTTCGGGTTCGGTCCAGATCTCTTTGAGTGAGTGGTGTGTTGCGTTCAGCAAAGGCACCTCGCTTCATCGTTTCAATGAAGTTATTAAAGTTAGAACCCAATGTCAGACAAGCTGACCTCGACAACTGCGCAGTTGTTTTGAAAGCAGTCAGGGTGGAACCTCCCCTACAGTTGCTTTGGCCATGAGCCTTGACCTATATAGTAAAGACCTTGTGTTGATTGAATAACTTAGCGGCACTCTGTTTTCTAAGCTAAGATCAGCTCATACTTAGAATGGTAGAATATGAAAGTTATATGGTTAATCTCAGCAAGTAATGCTTTCCCTTTTATAACTTCGCCAATAACTTTGTTACAGAATGAATTTAATAACATGGCTAAAGCTTTGAATAAAAGCACTAATTTGAAGCAATTCAAAAAGATTCCCGTATACGTGGTAGAAGAACATAACGATGTCTTACAATTCATATACACTGCTATCGGTGGAAAGAAATTACCGACGGAAGGCACCACTTTATTGCACTTCGACGCTCATCCAGACATGCTTATAGACCGTAAATTGAAAGGAGAAGAGGCGCGTTCGGGGAAAAAACTGTTGCCCTTATTACAAATAGAAAATTGGATTGTGCCTGCTGCAGCGGCTGGTCACATCGGGCGAGTGGTGTGGCTGCGGCCACCGTGGGCCAAGCAGTTCACCGACGGGACTCGCGACATCCGCGTTGGCGATGATCCCGGTTCTGGGCTGCTGAGAGTCGACAGCCTAGAGCCTTACTACCTGTCTGATGCGTTGTACTCGTCTGACCTTATTAATTCCAAAAAATTCACTTTAACGGTCTCCGAGGTTCCTAATTTAACTGCAGAAGAGACTTTAAACTTAGCAAACAGTCTAAACATATCTGTGCCTTATGTCCTTGATATAGATTTAGATTTCTTCAGCACAGGAAACCCTTTTCTTTTATTGTATAAAAATATCGAGCTCTACGATCGATTAGAACCAATTTTTGATTTTAAACTCCCTGAAAGCAATGATACAGAATCAATGAAAAGAGTAAAAGAATTACGTGAGGAGCAAATAGAAGAACTCGAGTGCTTGTTTCAGCATCTTGAAGAATACGGGGATTTCAACGATTACACTGGGGAGAAAAGTGATCTGTTTAGAAAGGTCAGTGACAAATTTAAGTAGTTCCTAATAGCTTCTGAGATAAGACTCTTATTGAAGAAGGGGCAGCGGGCGGTCTTTGGGGGAATCTCAAGCTTAGATGATGCCAATCTTCTCGGCGGATCGGGTTTACGTATTTGATAGGTTTAAAGACAGCGGTTACGTCCACAACGAATTATCTATAGATAAAAGACAGCATTATTATAGGTAAACATATGTATATGAAGACAGTACAAACTGTTACTTACCTACTGTCAACTCTAACGAAACCGTGTTTTTAGGTAGCAGATTTAGTGCCACCTGTTACATCAGAAGCAGAGAGACTTGGCGAGGATCCGGATTGGTGGGCGGTGTACGCCGGCGGCTGCACCAGAGATCAGGGAGGCCTCCCTTACCACATCAGTAGTGATGACGAGATAATGCGCATGATCAAAACCACCTTTGCAACGTTACTCAGAAGTCTGCCACCACCGGTTTTAATAACTGTTGCTAGATCTACAGATGATGGATACTGTCCTTCTCATCAGGTGAGCAACCTAAAGTGTGAGTGCCACCTAAGTGCTGATAGATTTAAGCATTCACTTGAAGATAGATATACTTTATTGTACAAAATAGGAATAACAGTTGTATTACATAAAACAAGCAATTTGTACAATTTAAGCGGTCTTATCGCTTGGGAGCGATTTCTTCCAGGCAACCTTTGGGTAGAGGAACTTTTTAAAGCTTGAGCTTTGTGTGGAGTGAAAATAAATCTTAGAGAAAAACAACAAATTAAATTAATACTTCAATCAATCATGATTATATACCTACAAATACATATATGTATATGATAAATGTATAATATCTGTATGTACAAACCAATAAAATGCATACATAATACAATAAACATACATATACCATACACACATACAAAGATTTATTATGGCAAGGACGTCGCAGCACAGTAGATACCAAAATAACCATGAGGAGCAGAAGGTCACAGTGAGAGGAAATACGAGGGTCATTCAATAAACCAAAATAACCATGAGGAGCAGAAGGTCACAGTGAGAGGAAATACGAGGGTCATTCAATAAATACTTAGCCTGCAAAAAGTAAACGAAAATTTTGGAATAGTGGCAATTTATTTTTCAACATAGTCTCCTTTTAGTTCGATACACTTAGCCCAGCGATGCTCCAACTTTTTTAACCCGTCCGAAAAATAGTTTTTGTCAAACTCTGCAAAATAGGCCTCCGTGGCGGCGATGACCTCCTCATTTGATCCATATCTATTCCCGGCGAGTGATTTTTTCAGATTAGGAAACAGAAAGAAGTCACAAGCGGCCAAATCTGGAGAATACGGTGGATGGGGCAGCAATTCGTAGCGTAATTCGACCAATTTGGCCATGGCAACGGCAGACGTGTGAACCGGTGCGTTGTCGTGGTGAAACAGCACTTTTTTCTTCGCCAGATGGGGTCGTTTTTTCTTTAATTCGGCGTCGAATCGGCCCAATAAATCGGCATAGTAAAGCCCTGTAATTGTTTTACCCTTCTCGAGGTAATCGATGTAGATCACACCTTGTGAATCCCAGAAAACGGTGGCCATAACTTTTCCGGCCGATTTTACAGTTTTCGCCTTCTTTGGAGCACGTTCCCCGGTCTGGATCCATTGTTTTGATTGCTCCTTGGTCTCTGGTGTGTACTAGTGGATCCAGGTTTCATCGACGGTCACAAAACGACGCAAAAACTCCGCTGGATTCCGCTTAAACAGCGCCAAACACGTCTCCGATGTGGTCTCACGGTTGCGCTTGTTTTCCGGTGTGAGTAAACGCGGCACCCATCGCGCCGACAGCTTTCTCATGCCGAGTTCCTCGTGAAGAATATGATGCACTGTTCCTTCTGAAATGGCTACAGTCTCAGCTAGCTCCCGAACCTTCAATCGGCGATCTGCCAATACGAGATCATGGATTTTTTTAATGTTTTCCTCCGTAGCAGCTGTTTTCGGTGCACCTGGACGTGGTTCATCAAAAACCGACGTACGGCCACGTGCAAACTCGTTGAACCAATTCTTGACGGTGGCCATCGATGGAGAAGAGTCACCGTACACAGCATCCAAGCGCTCTTTGATTTCGATGCGCGTTTTCCCTTCCAAAAATAGGAATCGAATCACCGAACGATGTTGCTCTTTTTCCATTTTTGTAAAACCGATCGACACGTTCGCTTCCATAAGTTGTCAAATTAAAACAAATGAAGGGATTGGAATGAAAATTTGGAAAAAGAATTAAAACATAATGTGCTACACTGTGGTAAAACTCTTTTGAAACTACAGCGCCCTCTGGCGATGAGGCTAGGTACTTATTGAATGCACCTCGTATTTATTTAAATTTATATATTCTAAATTATCGTCTGTTTTTTTAATAGGTACACTTACTTTTCGCAGGTGGAAATGATCCAGACGCTCGTGCTCCAGACCTTGAGCGAGGTGTTCGATACAGACGAACCCTGTTTACATTACCTCAAAGAAAATACCTCTTGATTATAAGAAAATACTAATATTGGTTAGCGTTATATAGATAAATGTGTAATATTCTTAGGATAGTTGGGTAGTACAAAATGTTTCTTTGCTCATTTTTTTAGCTGGTAATAAAATAGTGTGGTATAATAAAGATAACTGATGTTGTAGAAGGGATGCAGCGAATAAGATACAAATGTATAAGTTATAAAGTTGTCTTAATGTCGAAGTCACTAAATATTGTATGACCATTACGATGTATTTTGGAAATAAATATTTTAAGCAAGAACTGAATGAAATATTATACCTAATAATTGAAATCAAGGACGCGCAAGTCACGGGTACCTATGATATAACATCGCCACAGCTTAAAACTCATCTACTCCAACAGTGGATCTGTCAATCAACCTATTTGTTAAGTTGTTGATGGCGCGAGTAGAGTATGTAGGTACATTAAAATACATAAAAAAGAATGTCAGATCAGCGGTAATCCACAAACCTGATGCTTCTTCAGGACATCTCCAGCCTGTGAAGCAGTTTGAAAATACTAAGTATGGGACCCGTAGGTACGCTAAGGAGTTAGTTCATCTGAGCACCCTGGAACAGCACAGCTATTTGTTTTTCTGTCCACACCACTATATCACTGTTGGTCCGAGGCGGCAGAGTTGGAGAGAACGCGGGCGCCAATTCGCGCTGGACGTTATGCTATGCGTGCGCAACAAATGCCCTGTCCCTTCTCATAATAGTCCTAATCTATAGACGAATGAGAAATCAAGGATGGTGGCATACTCATCCTCTCAACGCTATCTCATTATACCAAGGTATTTGCTATTGAAAATAATCAGCTCGTAGAAGTGTCTGATCTAAAGCTACTGATTAATGGAGGATCCTTAATTATAGATGCGTGAAAGATATTGTGGTATTTAAGATAAGATACAAGACACGTAAACTCACTACCCCGTACTAAGTGGGGCGTTTTCATACTAATCCCACGTATCCATTAGGCAACATTTGACGCGTGAAATGTTTCCCAACGATGTTGCTCAATGTTGTTGAACAGCGCATGGAACTTTTTTAGTTCTAGCGAAATGTTGCTGACGACAAGGGAAGCACAGGAGCGGCGAGTTGGGGACAGCACTTGAGCAAATCTGATGGGATCTTAAAAAACCGTGTAAACACGATGTGCAACGATAGCTGGGTGTAGATACTCGTAGGTACTTAACTATAATATACCCTTTTAATAGCGTGATTGTACTAATGAAAAAATAAAAATATTTATCGTAAAAACATTTCATGAAAAGTAGGTTTCAGTGATAAAAAATAATCGCCGTGAAACAGACTCCACTAGACTTGTTTGCCTTTTTTTTTTTGCGTCAGGAAATGCATTTAGGCATTTCCAGGGCCCTGGGTTCGGGACACCTGGGATATGTGGGACTCTGAACTCCTTGGAAAACAGAGACCCCTACCCACTAAAACCTGACGGTGGTCATCTTCGGCGCAGAATGGAAGGGACCCGGGATCCCCAACGAGGGAGAGACTCCTCTCAGGACCCTTCGGCGCGCAAGGCCGCCTGGCAGCCAGCCTCGGGAGGAGCAAGCTCAACTCCAGTGCACGATAACACAGACCACTGTGTCCGAAGACACGCGTTACCGTCTTCCTCGGGATCGTAAACCGAAACACACGCAGGCCCCCCCGCGTGCGCTTCGCGACCCCAAGGGCCCTTTTAGTCGCCTCTTACGACAGGCAGGGATACCTCGGTAGTATTCTCTTCCCTAACCGCAGGGAACAGACTTGTTTGCCCTACGCTAACCCTTGAGTGTAATTCAAAGCTGGCATTCTTGCAGCGCCGGAGCCATCAAAGAAGACATGGATTTTGCATTACTTGCCTGCACAAGGAATCATTTTTTTAAATACAGCTCCCACTCGTATACTCTAAGCACGAAGTTGGTTTTTGGAGAAATAGTTTTTTTTAAATACTTTTTCAATTTATTTGGGACTTATGACTAGGTATTCTGAGAAAGCATTTTATGATAAATATTAAGGATCGCGAAATTTATGACATATTAATTTTTGGGCATATCGTTTTTGGGTTCGGTAGCAAAAAAGTGTACATGATTTTTTTTCAGTTGTCCTGATTTTACTTTTGTCATAGCATCAGTGCTGTTTTAATTACGAATATACGTTCCAAATTGTTCTGAATAGAAAGAACCTCTCTGTAGTTAAGATAAAACTGGGAAATCTTCACTATCCTTACAAATTTCTATATATTTTCGTTTTTTTTCGAGTGACACTACTTTTACTCCATAGAAAAAAAGTTTGTCCAAATAAGTACAACACTGTTATTGAAAACATGTAATTTTAACAAAACTTTTGTGCTATTTTGCGTTTGTAGGTTCGGTTCGAGTTTTTCAACGTGTTCACAAAAGGTTACCATTATTTTATCATAACCTTAATAAATTTGATCAACTTCGACAATGTGTCCAATTACTCCAATTACAATTACAATGACAATGTTACTGCGTGTGTACCGTCATGAATATAACATTATAACGCCTATTCTTGCCATACCACAAATAATTTGGTTGCTTTTGCCTTTTATTTATTGGCAACACTATTGAAAAAGACGCCAACATTCAAAAAACAAAAACGGCCATGTGTGTTTGGAGTGAAAAAAGCTAATGTGTGTCGGCGCGAGGATTGTCGCCAAAAATTTTTTTCTTGTGTTTAATCGCAGAGTAAGTATTGGACATTCTTTAGAACTAATTAATAAAGGTCAATAGGAGTTTTAAACCTTACAGCACAGAATATAAGTACTTACTTCATTTTATCTATGGTTACAGATAACGAAATAACTCCTTCGTTGCAGTGGCGTTTGTAAAAACATATTCTAATAAATTCGAAAAACGAAAAGTTCCAAGCCTTGGACTGCAGACTTCTGGTAGGTAAAATCCAAGCACGAATGCTTTGGCAGGAACTTGGCTACACAGCAAGAATATAGTCTGATGTGCACCTTTGTGGCGACGCTGACTCCACTAGTCAAGGCGCAACACATTAAATACACTTAAGAAATACTACTTTGTTTTAGCATTTTACAATGCTTGTTTTCATATCGAAAGATGGAAAACTAAAAAAACACTAATTTCTCAGTAGCTCGGTAGCTCGGTGGTTAGTGCCGCCACCCGGATTGTGGAAGACGCGCGGGTTCGAATCCTGCCTGATTTCTACGAGGTCCGAAATTCGATTTTTTCTAGTTTTCAACCGACTTCAAAAAAAGGAGGAGGTTCTCAATTCGAATGTATGTTTTTTTTTTATGTTTGTTACCTCTTAACTTTCGACTGGGTGAACTAATTCTGACAGTGGCATCCATGAGAAAACCATGTAAGTCTTATTAAATCTAGATAGACAAAATGCGCGACAAATAGACGACAAATGGACGAATAACTTAATATTACGCCAACCGATTTTGATAATTCTTTATTTATTTGAAAGCTGATGGTGCCCGTGTGGTCCCATTTTAATTTGGTCCAGTTCTGACAGTGGCATTCATGGGAAATCCATATAAGTCTTAAATCTAGATAGGCAAAATGCGCGACAAATGGACGGGTAACTCAATATTACGCCAACCGATTTTGATAATTCTTTTTTTATTTGAAAGCTGATGGTGCCCGTGTGGTCCCATTTTAATTTGGTCCAGTTCTGACAGTGGCATTCATGGGAAATCCATATAAGTCTTAAATCTAGATAGGCAAAATGCGCGACAAATGGACGGGTAACTCAATATTACGCCAACCGATTTTGATAATTCTTTTTTTATTTGAAAGCTGATGCTGCCCGTGTGGTCCCATTCTAATTTGGTCCAGTTCTGACAGTGGCATCCATGGGAAATCCATATAGGTCTTAAATCTAGATAGACAAAATGCGCGACAAATGGACGAATAACTCATTATCACGATAACCGATTTCGATGCTTCTTTTTTTATTGGAAAGGATAGTTTGATTCAAGGGTAGTTTGATGAGTGTTAGGTTCTGATTATGGGATCCATGACAAAGTAACGGAACTCTTCAATTCTTAGGAGCAATTGGACGAATACTTTTTCGATGTTTAAAATAAATAAGAACTATTCATTGAAAAACAAGTAATAAACAAAAATTTTAACAAAAAAAAACCAACTTCAAAAAAACTATTCAAAAACAAAGCACTAAAAAGTAAAGAAATAATTGCGTATTCTTCTAAAACTTATACGATAATATAATGTAGGTACAATTATTGTTATTGTTGGAGTCGGTGTCAGCTAATGTAGGTTTGTAACTACCTACATACATACGTAAACGTGATATGTAAGAAATAGGTATATTGTAGTGTTTCCTTGGCTGACACCGACTCCAACAATAACAATAATTGTACCTACATTATATTATCGTATAAGTTTTAGAAGAATACGCAATTATTTCTTTACTTTTTAGTGCTTTGTTTTGGAATAGTTTTTTTGAAGTTGGTTTTATTTTTATTAAAAAATTTTTTATCTTTCGATATGAAAACAAGCATTGCATAATGCTAAAATAAACAAAGTAATAATCAAATAGCATACCTATTTCATCTTAACCTAAATATTATGTTGAGGAAAAAGTCTTTCCGCATATAGGTAGTATGTATAAACTTGTAATAAAATCTCTGGCTATACTATTTGCATCTGACTGGTTTTGGTATCATTAAAAGTTTAAATTTAAAGAAGAGAATTCTAAATTCAAATTAGGAAAATGTATGATTGAAAATTTGTTTTTCTTACTGTCAAGATAAGTGAATCTTATGAAGACATTCTATACATTTTAAAACTTTACTACAAAAAAGGTAAAAATGCAACGCAAGCCGCGAAAAATTTTTTTGCGATGTTTATGGACCTAGTGCATGCAGTGTCTGTGAGAGTAGCTTAGCACAGATTTGGTTTAAGCGTTTTCAATCCGGAAATTGTGATGTCAAAGATGAACGTCGCTCTGGTCGCCGCCCTATTACGGATAAAATAGATGCCATTTTTGAAAAAGTGGTGCAAGATCGGCATATCAGTAGGTACGACGTAGCTGAAGAACTGGGAATTGACCACAAAGCAGTTTTGGCGCATTTGGAAAAAACTGGGTACACAAAAAAGCTCGATATTTGGGTACCTCACGAGCTTACTGAAGGAAACCTAATGAACCGTGTACTCATTTGCGCTTCTTTATTCTGACGTAATGAAACCAAACCATTTTTGAAGGAGCTGATAACTAGAACGTGCGGAAAAGGTCGTGGTCAAAACCTGGGTTAACTCGCAACAAGGTGATGATGTGTGTGATGGGATTGGAAGGGCATTATTCATTATGAGCTGTTACCACCAGGCTGGACCATCGATTCTGAACTCTACTGCGAACAACTGATGATATTATAGCAAGAAGTTGAGAGAAAGCGGCCGGAGTTAATCAACAGAAAGGGTGTGGTATTTCATCATGATAACGCTAGTCCTCACACATCTTTAGCCACTCAGCAAAAAAAAATAGAGTTTGGCTGGGAGGTGTTAATGCATCCACCGTATAGTCCTGACCTTCAGATTTCTACCTGTTTCGGTCTCTTCAGAATTCTTTAAAAGCAATGGCAGGTTAACATCACGAGAGTATTGCCAAAACCACTGTCGCGGTATTTTGATCAGAAGCCTCAAAATTCCTATAGCAATGGCATCATGTCCCTACCTACAAGATAGCAAAAAGTAATCGAACAAAATGGCACCTACATACTTTAGTTAAATGTTAATAAACTATATTAAAAAATGATTTGAATTTTCTTAAAAAATGCGAAGAAACTTTTTCCCCAACCTATTTCTTGCGAATGTTTGAAGGTAAGTACTGAGAGCCTATTTTATGCTTCTTGGGTTTGATGACGTTCCATATAGTTCTGACCATCAAATTGGCCCGAAATATATGTCCTAAAGCTACTATTTCCTTATAACGTCCCTTTAGTACGTTTTGCAAAATAATATTTTCCATTGTTTTTTTTATAGTTGGTGTAGCTGCGTGTGATAAATATGCGCAGACCACGTTTATGTCGATAATAATGATTATAAATTATTAACTACCTACATTTTTATTTACTCACGTAGGTTCATATCTACTCACGATTGATCAAACTAAATTTCTGGATATTGGCAATTTGCATACTTACTACATTCTCAGCAAATTATACAAGATGTACTGATATGATCGGACAAACAATTTAGTCCTTCGATTGGGGGCGATTGGGGTCAACTGCCTGTCGAAGTGGTGACTCCACTTATTGCTAAGACACCATTACATCATGCGATAGCGAGCATGACTTATATCAATTATGTCCAATAAAAGAGTTAGGTAAGTACTTGCACTTTAATGTTATTGTGTACTGTAGGTATTACTGCGAAGTGCGACGCACGGAGCCGCCTGCTGTGAGGGAAATAATGTGTAGGTCTGTGCATGCAGCGCAAGGTTGCCAGTATGTTTGTGCTGTAAAGATTGCATTTCTGATAGTGAGCTCTCTTACCGTTTTTACCATCAATATGCACTAGACGCACTTGTTTTTAAGTTTAAACCCTTGCGTACGAATTGCAGCCACATGAAGCGTTTCGCTGGCTGTTTGTAATGCAAATACCTAAGGCGCTGCTCACGTGTTTCCAAAATACAGTCATGGGCTCTTCAAAACAATTGAGATTGACGGATTTTTTTAAATATTACATTTCAGACTTTGATTCACCCCCCTTTTGTGATAGTGTCGTCAAGTTTGAACCTCGACAGAGACCGTTGAAGCGCAACGTGGACTTAAAGCCATTGATCGATCAAAATGATGGTCAAAGTCAAAGACAAATGTTAAAAATCTTTAAATAATCATTTGAACAGTGCTAAAAATAACTATGTACAGGAAACTTATTATATTTATTCTTAATTGGGTATGGGAAAAAAAACCAACCTGGCCGAAATCGAAAACCATTTCGGGGTATTTGTATTTTATACCTTAATTAAATATTTAACATTTTTAAAGGCAAAGGATCATTGATAAGGATATTTTAAATTATATACGTTAGCAATCTGGGGTCATTAATTTGACCCCAGTTTGGCAACGTACGAAAAGAGTACTTTGAGGTTCATAAAGGACTCTTGACGGTAATCAAATTGACATCTCACAATATATATACCTATATATATATGTATGGGAACAATTTTTTTACATATTTTTTTAACCATTTTAAGTATAACAAATTGAATATTTCGTTGATCTAGCCGGTAGTTAATTTTTTATTAATTTTTGAACATTGCGAACTCATGACGTCACTAATTCACTTAGTGTTCCCACATGTGTTTTTTCCCGAATTCGTGGTAAATAAATTATGAGGAGAATATTACTGATTTACTGCACTTACGACTGAAACAGAGCTCGCCGTTCATTATGTACAATCTCACGAGAATGTGAGAAGTAGACTTTAGATACAATTCATTTTGCCAAGTTCTGAAACCAAGCCCTACCTGAAAGTGTTAGGATTATTGCGAATGGCTATTTTAAGTCCTACCTACCCGTCTGGGCAATGGGCGTAAACTATTGTACGTATTATTGAAAATAACTTTGTGGAAAAATATATTTCACCTGGGGGAATTTTAAATCTGCTATCTGGAATCCCCATTAATACCATGCAGTAGAATCACCTAGCTAAAAGTCTTATGTATAATACAGATCGCGTCATTTGATTGGTTGGTGGATAGATTATAAACGAATCACGTGATAGGACGAACGACCCAATAGGTTTCAATTGTGAGATGTCAATTTGATTACCGTCAAGAGTCCATTAAGAGCCATAATATACTCTTTGCGAACGTTGGCAAACTGGGGTCATTTATTGACCCCAGTTTGCCAACGTATTTAAACAAAATATCTTCGATCCTTTGCTTTTTAAAATGTTAAATATTTAAATAAGGTATAAAATACAAATACCTCGAAATGGTTTTCGATTTAGGACATGTTTGGTTTTTTTTCCCATACAGAATTGAAACCCATCAGGAGTTCGCAATATTTAAAAATTAATAAAAAAATAACTACCGGCTAGATCAACGAAATATTCAAATTAGTTACTGAAAATAGTAAAAAGTATTTATAAAAAATATAAAAAGAAATTGTTCCCATACCCAATTGCATAATGAATACCTTTTGTACATCTTTTTGCTTTATATTCTACAGCTGAGGTGTACCTATTAGACTCATCTGTATTATATCAGATCAAGAAAATTTTATTTTTCAAAACACGTTATTGTACCTACTCTACCAACTCGAAACTCAAAAACCACAACAAGTATACAAGTTTTACTACCGAGTTTCTCGCCGGGTGTTCTCTATAAGAAACAATTCCGACGCGGTGGTGAAGTCGCATTAAGTTTGTATAGGTAAGTACCTACTGTTTATTTATATATTCATACTATTATTGTGAACGTCTATTATTTAGTATATTTTTGTTTTTAAGAGTAGGTACTGCTTAAGTCTATTTAAATAAAGATAGGTCCCATTTGAGTTTTTTTTTAGTTTCTTGAAAAATAACTGGCCTAACTAGCGAGGACACTGAAAAAGGGCTAGGGTTTGTACCCGGGTAGTCTCGGAACCGAAAGAACCGGGAAAACCCAGGTTTTTTCGACTGCTTAAGAACCGGGTCAAGAAAATTTAAAACCCGGTTTTTTCGTTACTTTCGGGTTTTGCATTTGTCCACTAAAACTGTAATAGGTACGTCAGAAGAAAATTGCGACGTATAGAGAACTTAAAGATATCAGATCAGCTACTAATTGAGATTACGTATTTTTTCTAAATATATAAATATCACTGGCATATTTTCGCGTGAGAGGTCAAAATCAGAATCAGAATCAGAATATCATTTATTGTGAAGCACAGGTTACAAAATAAAGGTTTGTAAGGTACAATAGATCTGCTGCGTCCCACCTGACAAGGCATACAATAAGTTTCTTAATGCTAAAATTACTCATTGACGCATACATAAATAATACGATAATTCTCTATAGTTAATTTTTCGCTTAGGAATTTTTCCACAGTATAATAACATTCTTGGCTTAGTACATCATGCAGCTTAGTTTTAAACATATTAATGATGTCTAAGTATATACAAGTAAGTATTGTTCTGCATATCTAAGAATTGGTCTTAGATATGCAGAAGGCTTTCGACTGTGTCCCTCGTTTGATGATCGGTTGGGCGCTGCGGTCCAGGGCCGTTCCCAAAGTCTATATTGACATATCCGAGACAGGTACCACGATTCCAGTTCCATAGTTAGGACTGCGGTTGGTGACACGCTTCCCTTCTCTATCACCGTTGGAGTACACCAAAGCTCCGTGCTTAGCCCGTTTCTGTTCAGCGTAATATTAGACGTTCTTTCAAACAGCATTCGAGACCACCACGAACAACCACCCTGGGTGCTCATGTATGCATCAGCATATCCAGCGCAATATCATCAGATGTTGCGCTGGCAGATACGGACAGGGGACGGCTGGTACAACGGGTGAAAAAGTGGAAGGATTCCTTTGAGATCAACGGTCTGAAGCTTAGCGTGGCGAAGACTGAGTACATGGCATGCAACACCACAAATCCCCAGTCCGTCCGCATAGGTGTTGACGTGGTCGAGCGCACGGACCGTGTCTAATACCTGGGATCTGTATTATGCGCGTCCAGGGACAGGTGACTGGTGTTATTTGTGACCTCAAAATGCCGATCAGCTGGAGGGGCAGGTTTATAAAACCATCATTAGGCCTGTTCCTTTAAATGGCAGTGAAACATGGCCGCTACTAGAGGTCGCTCTATCTTTAGACGCGCAGCTCCTGCTTGTGTCGACAAGCAGGAGCTGCGTGTCACGGAAATGAAGATATTGCGGTGGATATGAGTCTCCACTCACGCAAAGATCACGTGCGGAACATCAACATCCGCGGTAGCCTTCGTGTTCGTGACATCGCAGACAAGCTGTAGGAGTGCCGTCTTCGGTGGTATGGTCACGTCTCACAGAGATCGGCGAACAACGTGGGCAGCAAATGTCTGGCCATTCCGCCTCCGCCGGGTACCGGGTACCGGCAGGAGAGAGACGACCTAAGAACCGGCGGCTCGACGACAGCAAGGGTGATATAAGTGCCAATAGACTCGCCACTGAGGATGCACAAGGCCGTGCGAAGTGGGCCAAGAAAATAAGAAAGGCGGACCCTGGGACCCCGCACACCAGTGTGGATTTACAACCGAGATAGACCGCACGGATGATGATGATGATGACTCTTTTATTTGCTTTGCATCAGTCAGTCAAACTGTCAAAAGTATTGAGTTTGTCGTCGCGTTGTTTGTTGTTTAGGTATGAAGGCACCCAGTGGTAGCTTAGGGCCTAAAAGTACACAGTATAAAAAATAACAATGAAATAAAAAATAAAAGAAAACAATTCCATACCTCAATGTAGGGGCTAACAAGGTCCCTGTCACAGCATGTGCCGCTGCAGCTATAATATAAGCTGCAGCAGCGCTGGTATTCTGACAGGGCCGCGATGACGATTCTGGGTGGTCTTGTCCGACATTGTATATACAAACAAATAATAGATCAGAGAAAGAAATGTTTTTGTGTGTAATAATAATGAATAATTGAATAAAAAATAAAGTGACAAAAATAAAAAAATATGTATTGATAAAGTGTGAATCACTGCGTGACTATATGCGTCGCGTTACGTGCACATATTATGATCATATAGAAAAAAGAATTACTTGCAACGCAACGCGCAACTGTCATCCATGTTGGCAAAAGTCTTTCCTCATTAGTCTGTGGTGGGCAAAAGTGTCATCATCACTCATCAAGCACATCATCACGCCTTGCGCGCCTTGCCACGTAGGTACATACCTATTTAAGTTAAGTCGTATTTTGCTTTTCGACATACCTAAACCATGCCACTATAATAACTTAAACAACAATTTATAGAAATATGTTAGGTACAATTTACCTCAAAAACATTTATCGTATGTTGATTATTTCTAGTCTATTCAAAGAAGTGTAATTTCAATAAAAAAGTATAATCAAAATATTCGTTTATTGGAAACCGAAAGAACTGAAAAAACCGGTTCCTCAAACCAGAACCGGTTCTGCATTCCCTAATTAGAGCGACGGCTGTTGTTAAAAAGACATTAAAAAATGAACTTAAGAATAAAACTTTAACTCGATATTAACTTTTTCTTAAAGATCAAGCGGGATTTTTTCTAGTTTCTATTTTAAGATAAACCTACCTACTTTGGGATTGTAAAATTATAATTTATTAATCCTATTCTAGTTTTCTTTATTTGTGAAAATATTATTTCGGATGTTGATAATTTGAGTTGAAAGGTGTTCGTGGCTTAAAAAAATTTACTGAAATAACCTTAGCTCACGTCAGAAGAGTAGTGGGTCGGTTAGCGTAGGGTCATAGATTCATGTCCCGCCGGATAGATATTTTTCAGTTTCTATCTTAAAAACAGTGACGCGCGATTGTCGAGCGCGGGGAAGCGGTTTAGATGAAATTATAGCATTGTAAAATGCAAAGTACTACAATTTCATTCTGGGAGCTTTATTCGTTTTCATTGGTATTTTATAATACATACGACATAGGCACACAGCGATTAAATAGGTATACTTTACGACAATCACGAAGGCTGTAAAATCTCAACGTTTGCTCTAGCTGTAAGAACATACATATCAACTATTAACATGAACGATTCGAAGCGAAATTTACAAAAAATATAAAACCAGCCAAGTGCGTGTCACGCCACGCGCAGTGGGAGTTCCGTAGTTGCCGTATCGGATCATTTACATTATTTACATGTTCATTTTTCTAGTATAATTTATACTTACTTAGCTATCCAAAAAACAACAATTCATCCACAACACCAAAACACAGCATCCTTTATTGGAATCTGTGACTGAAGCCGTTTGACCGACGGACGCGGACGAAGCGATCTGGGTAAGGCACCTAAAAACTAAATGGGTGAGTTAATGAAAATGAGTCAGTTTTTTTTAAGATACTTATTGGCATTATTGTTAGTAAATAAAAAGAGAAGTATGATGTCTCAGTGTTAGTTATTGGTTTACTAAGGAAAAAACTGAAGAGATGATACGCAATACCAACACTTGCACGTTATGGAATCCTTCACAATGCGTAGGGCCGTAGCCCGATCGTGGTATAAACATGGCCGAGCGATAAGAAAAAACTTGCTTTCATTGATAAATGCTGCTTGCGTAAGCGTTGTTATTCAATGGCGTCGTCGATAAGGTACCGAGGCTGATGATAAACCTGCTAGCATAAAGTATTTTCCAAGTGGTCGGAAAATTTACTCGTGTGGTTGACAGAAATCAAAACAGTAGGGACTGTTTGTTGACTAAAGTCAGGCCGCTCCTAGAATATTACTGAATAAAAAATGGCTTAAGACAAGATTTGTTTCTTTCTGGTCAGAATTGAAGACTAGTAGGTACTCTAGTTGTGCTTATTCAGGAGAAAGGATTGTAGGTCCGATTACTGTTCCCTTTTACTGTTTCTTTGAGTAGTTACCTTACACAAGGTAGTTTTATTATATTTAGGTCTTAAATTTTTATTATTACAGCACCTGAAATTATCGGACAAAATATGATTGGGTAAAACAAAAAACTTTTCGAATATTCGAATGAAAAAGAAATGTGTTAATATGACATAATAATATAGCCCAGTAGAATTGAGCAAAAAAGTCATTTGAATCGGATTTAAATCCTACAAAAGATTTTCTTGTTTAATTGGCTTCTTTTGTTGCCCAATATGACTATCCTAGGTTTTTACCCCTGTGGGAGTTGTGCATAAGTTGTGGCGGGCAAAAGTGTACCCCAAAATCCGTATTTTAGCGGTTTTACGGTTATATCTCGTAAAGGACTGAAATTATCGACAAGTGTTCTTTCTAAAAATTGTAGACCGTTTAATTTTGCATAGAATGAGACCAGATGTATATTATTTAGACTAATCGTTCTCATGCTGATGCTCCTCAAAGTTGTACGTATTTTACAATTTTGTGAAAAACTACCCGCTTGTTTTCACAGCCCTTAAAGGTGTCACAGGGGCATGAGAAGGTTGTGGTAGTCAGAACTTAAGACAGTCATATCGGGCAACAAATGAAGCCATTAAAGCAATAAAACTTTTTGTAGAACTTAAATCCGATTTCAAATCTAATCTAAACTGGCCTCAAATAATATTCGGACAAAAAAATAGAATATGTAAATGAATACCCCATTGAATCTCAGGTGTGAAACTGATTGACCACCACACTAACACAGATCTACACCCCAAAAGTAAAGTCCACTTTGGCGGGGGACTGGCCTTGAAAGGGTCAAGATAGACGTGTGGAAGAGGGCAAGAGAGTAGTTTGTCCAGCAGTGGCCCGCAGTGGGAACTGAAAAATTGAAGCTTGAATACAACTAGGCATATAAAAACGCATGCTATTTCACGTGATTTAATTTAAGTGATTTTCATTTTCAAGTATTCATTTATTGCATGCCACATTGTATAGTCTAGAATTCAGTCTTTCCCAACGTGGGCGATAACGCCCCCTTGTGGGCGCTGCAGGCCTAAAGGGGGGCGGTAAGAGACCCAGAAAAAAAAGGGGGCATTGTGTAGAGCTTAGGGGTCGATTTATAATTTCATCTACCTAGCTAGGAAGACTCTTAGACACAGACTGAGCTCTCGACTCTCGACTACATCTTGTGAACATCAACTAATATTAATTAAGTTATAGCTCAAACTCGGTTCGATATAAAAGACCGCGGGCAATCATGTTTTAACAAGTTTTTGTTAAATAATCCGAATTGTACATTCCTATACTAATCGGCTGGTTCTATAATACTTGTTCTTGCTTGTCGAGTACGATTGGGCGTCGAATGAGATAAACAAGTTTATGCACGTTTGTCTTATTCCTGTTGGTGCGTGCTGCTTATGCAATCCTATATAAGCGACGTAAATTTATTTTATTTTCATTTGCGGTTTCGCGCATAATAGATAAGCAGTACTTGATTTCAACACTTACGTATTTCTTAAAACAAAACATTGTCGGAAGTAAAAAAGAAGAGACGGCAATACTCTGCGGAATATATTAAATTCGGATTTATTGAAAATCCCACAAACCCGTCGTCGCCTTTGTGTCTTCTATGTCTAAAAACATTTTCGAACGAAGCAATGAAGCCTTCAAGACTGCAAGATCATTTGAATAAAATGCATCCAGATAAGACAGAAAAGAATGTAGCATATTTTCAAGACCTAGAGAAGAAGCATAATACTCAGCCAAATGTATCAAAACTATTTTCGGCGGCTGCTAAGCAAGATGACGACGGACTTCGAGCTTCGTACAATATCTCTTTGTTAGTTGCTCAAAAGGAAAACCACACAACATCGGAGAAGAGTTAATTTTGCCAGCAATAAAGGAAGTAATAACTACTGTGCTTCATAAACCGGCCGCAGATATTATCCGAAAAATTCCTTTGAGTAATAATTCTGTGCAAAGACGAATTGATGAAATGGCTGAAAACATTGAAGAATCATTGTGCAATCATCTGAGGACTAGTCAATTCTCAATTCAGCTCGATGAGTCCACTTTACCAACTAATGAAGCGTTGTTGCTATCTTACGTGAGGTTTATTAAAGATGAGAAAATACGCGAAGAACTATTGTTTGCCAGAAATTTGGAGACAGATACAAAAGGCGAAACCATATTCAATACATTGGAAAAGTTTTGTGAAGAGAAAGAGATTCCTTTGAAAAATATTATATCAGTTGCTACGGATGGCGCTCCGGCTATGACAGGGCGCCATAAAGGCTTCATAGCATACTTAAAGAATAAAATTCCAGATGTCCTTGCTATACATTGCGTTATTCATAGACAACATTTGGTTGCTAGAAACTTAAGTGAACGACTATGTCATCAAAGCAGTCAATAAAATCCGTAGCAGCTCTTTGAATGATAGATTATTTCATCAGCTTTGTGTTACTAATGACGAAGATTTCAACCGTTTGTTGATTCATACTGAAGTTCGTTGGCTGTCAAGAGGCAATTGTGTGATTCGATTTTACAACCTGTTTGACTCTATGATAGAGTTCTTGGAAACTAAAGATACAGAACTGCGCAACAAGCTCATAACATCAAAGAATGATATAGCTTACATGACAGACCTGTATAAAATGTTCAACGACATGAACCTCCAACTGCAAGGCGATGAACTAAATTTAATTAAAACAAAAAATGTCGTTGCTGCTTTCGCAGCCAAACTGCTTCTGCACAACTCGCGTTTTTTTTTTTTTTACTTAAAAAGTACTGGCGTTACAAAAAAACTATTAATGACAGATTATAAAAACATTTTAAGTTAATTTTTTAAATTCAAATTTCTATCTGAAAGGTTTTGTTTTAAGATGAAATTCGCATTCATTAAATTTCTTCCAAAGAAGTAAATCTTCACGAACTTCTAACTTGATTATAGTATATAAATTTCTATAAATCTTTGTCAAACGCATCTCCGGTGTTCATTTAATCATGCCACGTAGACACTTGACCAGGAACGAAATGTTGAGAGCAGTGGGCATGATTCAAGCTGGCGCTACCCAATTTGCGGTTTCTGAAGCCATGAGGACCAGTCAGAGCGTTATATCCAGGCTTTGGTCACGTTATCGTGTCACGGGGGAAGTGGTGGAACGGCACCGAGGACCTCAACGCATTACAACACATGTACAGGACCGATACATAGTAAATGCTGCACGAAGTCAACCAAATGTAACGGCGATGCAATTGGTTCAAAGGCTACAGAGAAAGTATGGTTTGCTGGTAAGCGGTCAAACTTTGAGAAGACGGCTGCATGAAGTCAACCTACGTGCTCGTAGGCCACTTCGGGTACCAGCGCTAAGGAGAGGCAATCGAGGAAGGAGATTACAATGGGCTATTGCACACGAAAACTGGAACCATTCTCAATGGTCACTTGTGCTTTTCACTGATGAATCCAGGTTTGGATTATATCCTGATTCGCGAAGAGTACGCGTTTGGAGAGAACCTGGACGTTGGAATCGACTGCAGCACCCACAACAAGTTCATGCATATCAAGGTGGCACGATTATGGTTTGGGCAGGAATTCGTCTCGGCGGTAGAGCTGACCTCGTTTGGATACAAGGCAATATGACTGCTGTAAAATACCGAGATGAGGTGCTAGAGCCTGTAATCTTGCCCCACAGACAGCAAATGGGACAAAATTTCCAGCTAATGCACGACAATGCCCGTCCACATACGGCGCGTATCGTTACAACAGCATGATATCCAAGCTTTAGACTGGCCTGCTCAATCCCCTGACTTAAATCCTATTGAGCATGCCTGGGATATGCTTCAGAGAAGAGCTCTTAGGAATTTCCCTGAAGGATATTGTGCATGAAAACCAGCTTTTCTTGCATCTTAGCAGGACTTGGGACAGTATTCTACAACAGGATATTGACACCCTTGTTTTGAGTATGCAGAACCCCTGCATATGTGTCAGGAGAGTCCTAGGTGGATCCACGGATTATTAATTTTAAGTTTTCAACAATTTTTATAAAAAAAATAGTTGTTTTGTTTAGGTTTTGATGTTTTAAAAAAAAAGTTAAGATTGAAATTTTGTCTAAGTTTTTCCTCTTCTTTTGAGTTTTTTTTTAAATTTAACTTTATCTAAAAGTTTATTTATCAGATTAGATAGGCTATTAAACAAGGTTTATTTTAATGTGTAGGTGTCTTAACAAAAAGTTAATAGAATTTTAGTTATTTAGGTATAATTGAAATATCCCTAGACCATGTTGATGTGTGTATAAAAGAATATAAGTTTGAATTATTTTGTTAAATAAAGCTTTTATACAATATGTAACAAAATATATCCATGAGGATGTCATTACTAGGTATCGAGATTAGGTTTTATTTATGTTATAATTTTTGCTAAATATAGGGAAAAGAATATATCCTACTAAAAAAATAATACATCCAAAGACGTTGAGTTTATGCCTTATAATACGTATATGTATGCCAAACAAGTTTAGGCTACACTATATTATGCTTTTTGGAAATAATAATATATATGCAACTCAATATGAATCTCGTGGCAATTAGAAAAACCTGAAATATGGAACACGATGTTATGACAATGAACATTATGCTTAGGATTAGTGAGCCTCTAAGAAGAATAGGTAAAAATCGGTAGATTGTCGTTTAAAATCAGTATTTCAGTAAACGGTAAAGTTCGGGAGATCTACTGAATTGAATCAACCACCTCAAAGTTAATAGCCTCCATACAAGTAAAGTTAAAGGGCGAAGTCGTCGTTTCGCCACACACGCACGGTTCTGTTCATCTAACACCCGACGGGCAAACCGTGTACGTATAAAATTGGACTGTTTTTTTCTCTCGTTTTTGTGACCTTTGTCCCCGAATATTTTTTTCTAGGTGTCGGATGAATGAGGACTTTTTAGATTGAATTTATGATAGTGTTCTGAACAATCCTACCAATTTTGAGCTGGGTGTGAATTATTGTAACCTCACTCCTATTTTTTGGTCTAATTTCACCGGGCTAATAAGTAATATTCGTCTTAATATACATTTTGTAAAAAAAGGTTTTTCTTACGTACTCATATTAAATAACTATATTTATGAAATGTCTTTTTTACCCATTTTAAGAGAGTTTTATTGTGCTTTTATCAGTGGTCTATTTTCGTTATTTGAAAGCAATGAATGCTCGTAAATCAAGAACCATGCCTATTATCTGATTCAAACCTTGGGCTGCTTCGGGTTTTGCAAAGAGATTGTTTTGAAAGCTAGCATCATCTCATCACAATACATTCGCTGATAGCCAACCTCCTATTCCATAATCAAATAATACGTAAACCTATCCAGTATTCTCGCACGAATGAGGCAGGTCTTTGACGCCTACGTCACATTTTACAGCGCAGACTGTCTTAACCGACAAAATATAGCCTAAATTAAAAAAAAATGGACTATGTCACTCCGTGATAATGTAGCTTTATATTGGTAAAAAAAGATTTTTCAAAAGCGGTCCAGTGGTTGCGGCGCCTATATAATACAAACAAACAAATCTTTCCTCTTTATAATACGAGTATTATAGTATAGATAGCATATAGTTGCACTATATTATAGATACGGCAAGTAAACGCGTATCGCTTTAATTGCAAACCGAGACACATCTCTATACCAGTTATCATTGGATACTAGCCTAGTAGCATGCTCAATAAGCAAACCTGTTCACACGTGCTAAACGCACGCCCCCTTTCCCCTGCGCTGCAGGTAGCATGCTCTAAAATTGCACGGCTGTCGATTTTTGAGCATACTCGAAAGTAGCATGCTCATGATTAGCAAGGCTTCGACACACTTGCTACTAAGTAGCAATTGCTCAACAGTGGAATGCTTTCGTTCTAGATTTTATATTGAATTTAAAAGAGTCATTTAATTTACTAGCGGCCAGCAATAATTTTGTCACTGTTTTATAGCACCTTAATAAAGAAACATATCTGAGTGGTCTGAATTGTTCTAAGTGATAGCGGAGCCGAGATATGATTTCTTATAGTATTATTTTTGGCCTTAGTTCCACTAAAATATCAGTTCTGAAATGTTACTTTGTGGAGTTAATCTCACCCAACAGCTATTAAAAAGAATGCAGAACTGAATATTAGAAGAAGGTTTTCTCTTTAAGATATACCTGTTGGGTATATTTTTCTAACAAAAGTACCTAGGTACTTCCAGCAATACATCAAGTTAGATATTCAAACTCAAACTCAAATAACTTTATTCAAATAGACTGTATCAGTACTTTCAAATCGTCAAATTTACAGCAAAATATACTAAATAATAGACATAAATACCATAATAATATGGATATGTAAATAAACAGTATACAGACATAATGCGACTCTACCACCGCGTCGGAGTTGTTTCTTGCTGAGAAGACCCGGCGAGAAACTCAGCAGTTACTCTTTTAAACTTGTTTTGGGTTTACAACAGGCGTTAGTAAAGTACAAGCAGAGTGTCGTTTTGATACAAATAAATCTAATGAGAGTCTTAACTTAAGAATATAAAACAAAGAGAAAAAACCAACCATAACAGAATATTATAACAAAAATTCATTTAAACAATTCAAAAAGAAAAATTTGTTAGTCAGTACATACTAGGTACCTATTAACTATTACAATAAAACATCTGTTACAATTAAGCTATTTAATCCCGCATCGAGCAGAGCGCTTATACCCAGGCATTTTTATCTATAAGGCAGTCTTTTGTAGTATAATAGCCCTTTTTTAATAAAACTGTTTTGATGTGTTTTTTGAATCTATGTAAAGGTAACTCACAAATGGTTTTTGGAATTTTGTTGTAATAATGTATACCTTGCCACATAAAGGATCCTAAAACTATCTGTAACCTAAAGAGTGGAAGTGCAATTTTATTCTTATTCCTAGTATTTCTGCAATGTATGTCACTGTGTTTAGCATAGAGACCAATATTTTTTCTCACCAAAACAATGCAATTGTAAATGTATTGTGACGCTACAGTGAGGATACCAATTTCCTTAAAAATCTCCCTAAGTGAAGCCCGTGCACGAAGCTTATAGATGGATCTGATCGCTCGCTTCTGGAGGATAAAGATGGTTTGTATATCCGCCGCTTGACCCCAAAGTACAATGCCGTAAGACATTACACTATGGAAATAACTAAAATAAACTGAACGAGCAGTATCAACATCTGTTAATAACCTAATTTTTCTCACTCCAAATGCAGCCGAACTAAGTCTGCCTGCGAGAGCTGTTAAATGAGGGTTCCATTGCAGTTTTGAATCTAGTGTGATTCCAAGAAAAACTGTTGTATCTACAAGCTTCATAGTATTACCATCAATTTTTAGACTAATGGGGATATCTTTAACATTAGGCAACTTAAAATTAATACATTTAGTCTTTTTTGCATTAAGCTGTAGATTATTTACTGTGAACCATTGTAAAACCTTTGAAAGTGCGTCATTAACATCATCAAAAAGGGTTTTATTTCTGTCAGTTTTAAAGACTAAAGATGTATCGTCTGCAAACAATACAACATCACAAATATCTTTTACGTAAAAAGGTAAATCATTTATATATATCAGAAATAGTAATGAACCTAGAATGGATCCTTGAGGGACCCTCATTTTAACTTGTGATCCTGTAGACAGTACACTGTTAACATCAACTTTTTGAGTTCTTAATATAACGTTCGAAATTACCAAATCTAAAGCATTATCCCTAACCCCGTAATCAACGTAATCAAGGGCCTTGGACAAGTCACAGAAGACGCCAAGAGCGTTCTGTGAATTATCCCAAGCCCTAAAGATTTGTTATAGAAGTGCAATGCCAGCATCAGTAGTAGAACGGCCTCTCGTGAATCCATATTGTTCACTGTGTAAGAGATTGTTCTCATAAAAATGGCTCAATAGTTGTTCTTGGATGATTTTTTCAAAGATCTTACTTAGAGCTGGTAGGTAGGATTGAAACAGGCCTAAAGTTACCTGGGTCTTGTTTGTTGCCTGATTTAAGAAGTGGTACAACCCTACTGTGTTTCATTAAGTTTGGAAAAACACCTTCATCAACACAATCATTGAATATTACGGGGCAATCACGTCAATTATGTGGCTAACAATTTTGACTGATATACCCCATAGATTAGCGGTATCTTTTGAATTAATGAATCTGAATGCTTTTAATATATCTAGTGACTCAACATGTTTAAATTTAAAGAATACACTGCAACAAGATACATTATCTTTCAACAAATGTTCCGCTCTAGTTGGTGAGGAATTTAATGAAGCTGTAGTGATTATAGGTATATTACTGAAATACTTATCAAATGCTTCAGCAACAGATGCTTCTGATTGTAAGATGTTATTGTTAATATTAAGAGTGTATGAGGTATCGCGCTGTTTAGCTTTACCTGTTTCGTGATTTATGACGTCCCAAGTGGTTTTTATTTTGTTAGTGGACTTTGATATTTTATCACGAATGTGCAATGCCTTAGCTGTAGTGCAATGCCTTAGCTGTAGTGCAGGCTTTTCTGAAGATTTTGGAGTAGTTCTTGACATACTCAACAAGAAGTGGATCGAAATTGTATTTTTTCATGCCGTACAACTCATACATCTTACGTCTGCTCCTGTAAATTCCAGGCGTGGCCCATTCACAAAACTTAGATTGAACTCTACAAGTAACTTGTTTGGTGGGAAAACAAGCATGAAATTCATTTTTAACACAATCAGACAGTCTTTTGTAGACTGCATCAGGGTCACCCTGCTTGTAAGGAATGGAAGATACTTTATGCTTCAAATTAGTTTTAAAACTATTAATGCGATTACCCGTCTTCGGTCTACATGTTATTTTCCTGTAATTAACGCTATTGTTAGTTAAATCTAAAAATGACATCTTCTGCCCACAATGATCAGACTTTAATTCAGTTACTATTGCCTTTGCAATGGGTACACAGTTGCAAAATACATTATCCAGACAAGTAGATGTTGTGGCTGTTATCCTCGTGGGTTCATGGAATTGATAATCCAGACCAAAGGATTTAAATAGCGACAATAACCTATTGCTTTCAGATGAGTTTACTAGCAAATCTATATTGAAATCACCACACACAAAAATGGGTTTAGACTTAGCACTTAACCTACCCAAAGCTTCCTCCATAACTGTCTCAAATCTATCAAAGTTAGTTTTTGGGGGACGGTATACACTTATCACAACAAAGCCCTCTAACTCAACACAAGACAATTCGACAATACGCTCTATGGACATGCCTACAATGCCAGTGCGATCTTTACATTTCAAACTATTTGCAGTAAAAATTAATGAACCACCATAAATAGTGGTTTTTCTAAAGAACGCGCTTGATAATCTAAAATTATTAAGGACAAAAGACTGATAGTTTTCATCATTCAGCCAATGTTCAGTAAAACATAAAATATCAATATTTTGGTTTTCCAGCAATAGTTCTATTTTTAAATCTTTGTCCGTCAAGCTTTGAATATTTTGGTGGAATAAATTCAAGTATTTGGGCTTGATTCATAATGATAATATTGTTTACAAAGCAGTAGATGTTAAGTATTTGGAATTAGGAAGTGGAACACAACCTATCACGAAAAACGACCATAACGTCAATGACATCAAAAAGTCGCCAAGCAGAAAGAATTTCGTACATTGACCTGTTATCACCTGTCTCTGTCGCTCCCGCGCAAAATATTTTGCGTTACACTCGCACGGTTCAATGCCCGGCGTCTGAGGGGTTGCAAACATTTTACCGCGATAGTAAGGTCTGTTCTTATCCTCGCGCTTTCCTTGACATTTTTGAAAATGGTATGTCGATCTTTATTTTTCTAAATAATGAACATTCCATTTTGGGACGCGTTATAGTACGTAAAAAACAGGATGATAAGAATCACACATGGATTTATAATCTGTCGTAAATCAAAAAATGGGATTAGAAAACTCTGTACCGACGGCAAATGGGCAACTAAATTTGTTGCAATATTCAAACTCGTGTTTAGTTATTCTAAATGGAGCGTTGGAGGTGACCATTTTATATAAATTCTTAGGCATCTATGCAAATAATAATACGGTAACCGATTTAAAACGGTAGATTCAGGCCCGTATTCTAAAACAATGATGCAGTTATTGTAAACCAATAGTAAACTATTCATATAATAAACTACGACATCAATTAAAGGTTACTTCATGTTGCTAATATTTTAGAGATGGGACTCATCGATAGTGGCTCATCGATGGAGTAAAACTATAATTCATTTGTTTCTACTATTCATGAAAAAGGTATTCCCTTCACATGTAAATAATAAAACGTTTAATAAAGTTTATGACCAATAACTGACATAATTAAATTTACTAACTTTTTTTAGGTTTTATTGCAATCCGTAATTTGACAGCTGTCATTCTAATCAAGCTATATTTTACGGATAGTGAGCGCTCAGTTTTCGGACAAAGTAAAATTACTTCCTAAGTTGTTTTTGTTAAATTGTTATGTTGTTTGTTTTTTGTTATATTGTTACTTGTTGATTATTACACTGTTTTAAAATGGACTCAGGGCCATCTATCTCGCGCCCATTAAGTAGTTTATTTCTCTGCGTAGGAAAAAAAAATGTCGCACTTTACTGAATTGGAGAAGGAGGAGGACATGGCGAATCTATAAGGATTTCAAGTAGATTTTTAAAGCCTAAAAATATAAATTACATTTCCAAATATTTCATATTTTAAAAACTGTTACATAATACAAAAATGTTTGTTACCACTGGCTGGCTTTGGCTGACTTTAGCTATATTTGCTTCATAATAAAGTTTTTTCCCCTCGATAGGTTCTTTCATAATAATAAGGTTTGGTGAGTGGCTGCGAAATTTCAAAAATGACGCCAACAATTACCCATTCACCCGTACCAAAACCAATTTTCTATGATTATTCCTTAGATAACGTAAAACCTAAGAAAGTGACTGAGGTGAGAGACTTGGGTGTTTACTTAGATAGTAAGTCGACTTTCAATTTACATGTTACTCAAGTGACAAATAAAGCTTATCATATGCTGGGGTTTGTGATGAGGACTGGTAGAGATTTCAAACTTTGTTCTACTCTATTGCTTCTGTATAATGCCCATGTAAGATCTATTCTGGAGTACGCTTCTACAGTTTGGAGAATAACCCGTTATATAACATTTATATCGACAGCATTGAGAGAATTAATAAAAAAATGGCAAGACATCTAAATTTTAAAGCTGCACAATGCAGGCTATCAGTTTCTGTCGTGCCTTCTTTATTAGAACGCCGCCGTACGGAGAGAGACCAAATTTTTCTGTATAATATTATCAAAAACCTAGTAGATACCCCTTTGCTGTTGGAAAATATACGATTCAGATGCCCTCGGACAGGTTCTCGCTGCAGTTACGCATTCGGGATGCCATCCACTAAAACAAATTATGCAAGCAACGTCTTTTTGTTCAGATCGACTGATAACTTTATTAAGAAATTTTGTAATTTAGATATCTATAGTAGTAGCGCCCCTAAGTTCAGAAACGATGTATGTAAAATCTTAAGGAGTAACAATTTAGGATGAACCGTGTATTTGTGAGCATTTTAAGTTCCTATTGTTATTATTTTTTTTTATTTTCTGTTTGTAATTCAGAGTCGTAGCGTTGATAACGTTGGTTGTTCGATGATTTGTGTCAAACATCAGTGGAAACTTAACTGATTTTAGTGTTATTTTTTAAAGTAATCTTAAGGTGGAATAAAAATTGTTTGTTTCCTACATAAAATAAATAATAAAATCTATACCTTAAGGTACCTATGGTATTTTTTAGTTTTTTTAAATCAAATCATTTATACTTACATGTAAAAATCGCTTTATGAAACTATTTAAATCATTTCTCTTCCTTTAGATAATTATTATGTTCGACATAGGTATTTGATCGAGTAACTTTCCTTAAGTAACTTCCGCCTTCCGGCTCCAGTATAACGATGTCGATAACATTGCCTTAAGTTTTCAATTTGTAATAAAGTTGTGAAAACAGTATTTAGAATTTCTGAAACTTAACCCAAAAACATTAGTAATTGCTAAGTAAGCAGCTAAGAACGTCAGAAAATTTAGCAATATTTATAACTTTAGCAGTTTCAAAACATTTTTCCTCTAATCATAAGGCTTGATTTATTTTTCCTTGCCGCGCTACTCTCCTCCATCTTGGTGAATTTTTGTTCCAATTGCGTTTGCGATTCCTCAAGCAGCAGCTATTGTCGCCCTAGTGAAAAACTATTAAAGGAAACAAACCTATATTATTTAATGATACAATTCATACCATTTTCCGAAAGCTTCTATAAATCAGGATATTATACGCATTGCCCAATTTCTCTGTGCCGATGCCGTTCAGAACAACTGAAATATGTGGCCTCGGAACTCCTGAGAAACAGCTATCCGTTCGTTCCCACAAAAACAGTCCCCATGTGCATTGCAGGACCCCAAAGGCCCTGTCATACACCTTCTACGACAGGGCAGGGCGACAGGCCCACCCTGGAAGGCGAATAAAAGGATCTATCATCAGATAGGTTCCTCGGTCGGTAGTATTTTATTCCCCTGACCGCAGGACGCAATGTTCCAAATCAACCAAGACCGTACGTACAAGCCATTTGAAGGTTTTAAAATATTTCAACATTGGGTAAACATTATTTGAACAAGACTTGATTTAGACAGTCTGCTCATGCTCAAGTCGAAGTGCGACTTCCTACGATCGGAGGGAAGGTAGCGAAGTGCTTGCTGGAGTCCCGACGTGCCGCGCGCCCACCACAGCCCGCTGTGAGTGAGCGTCCCCTGCGCGCCCTGCCGGATCGACCAAAAAAATAAGCACGCGAGAACGGGCGAGCCGCATTCCTCGACTGGGTCGACGGCACGGCCCCGCGCGCCTTCCCTCACTCAGCCTCACTTCAGTCGTTCGCGCGCGTTGTCCGTGACAACTCGTCTCTGTTTGCGTTCCGCTCGCTCTCTATCGCATGCTGTGTTTACAGTTCAGTGTTGTTGTTATTATCATTAAACATACTAATGAGTGCCTAGTGTGGGTGACACAGTGTGCAACATTATAATTGCAGTCTCAGTGGATTGATTGCGTGATATTATTGTGGTTTACGAGAAGCAGACAGCCACGGCAGGCGCCGAGCGCAGGTAGCGTCTCATATTTGTTTTCAATCTGATTACGGCGGCGCTAATCTGTTTCAGCGAAGCCAGGTGTGCGAACAACTACATCTCCATTGAGCGTGTTGGATGTAACTACTGAACCACGTGACGTTATTTAGGTATCAATTGGGCGCCGCTCACCACGTGGTGCGACGGGGATTTTGTAAACAATTCGACGCCCTTCTTCGTACGCCGCGCCGCATCCGCGTCGCGGCTATTGCGTTGCGTCCGCCGCTGGCGGAGGCCGAACTCGCACGCACGCACTCGACGCACCAGTTACCGGCGACCGGCACGCAGGCCAAGGTGTTTTTATTGTGATTAACTTGAGCTAGAGTCTAGCTAGACAATAAAATATATCTTAATTAATTACAGAAATTCAAAATTCTATTTCAGTAAGCAGAATCAAAATTAAACAATGTGAATCTTTATAAAGTGCACATATTGCAAAGTAGGTAACTATAGACAGTCAATTTTATCGACGAAAAAAATATTTAAAAATCCGGCGATATTTTTAAATTTTTAAAAGACATTTAAAAAAAAGCATTTGTAGTTGGGTATTCAATGCAGAAATAATGTTATGACTTTTAAACTAAATGCCTTAGCGCAATGAAACAAAGTTTCAGATGATTACTAATAGGAGGCCATGCTCATACAATATTTGCCCCCTTTACCCTATTTTTTAAACGTTGTATGAACTTACATATTATTATGGTATAAACCATGTTCGTTACCCAATTATAACGTTTTAAATCAGCGCATAAAGAAGACCCTCGTGCGTAGTTTCGCACAATTGATACAGTTTTTTTTTTAATAGGACAATTTCTTTTGTTGTATCGCTCCATCTACCTTCCCTTGCACCATGAGCCGCTCCCGTTTTTATTAACTCACAAAAAAGTGTGTTACCTGCTTATCAATTGCTCGAAAATACGCGCAAGAGACTTCTTTCAGCGCTGAAGTCATCATCAGCCTTTGGAAGTCCACTGCTGAACATAGGCCTCCCCCATCGAACGCCACAACGAGCGGCTTTGAGCGGTACGCATCCAACAGCTTCCCGCAACCTGCACCAGGTCGTCGGTCCACCGGGTAGGCATCGCCGGGTGCGATGAGCTATGTCGGTAACTTTTCATCTTTTGCGGATCCTATCGTGCAAAGGGACGCCAAGCATAGCTCTCTCCATAGAGCGCTGAGCAACCCTGAGCTTATTTAAAAGGCCAACTGTCAAGGACCACGTCTCAGTGCCGTAAGTCATCACTGGCAACACGCATTGCTCGAAGGCTTTGGTCTTCAGGCTCTGTGGGATATTGGGCGTAGTCACGCAGTTTTCCGAACGCGGCCCAGCCGAGTTGGATTCGTCGTGCCACCTCTCTATCGAAGTTCGACCTACCCAACGGATAATTTGTCCCAGGTAAATATATTCGTCCACAACTTCGAGAGTATCGTTCCCAACAACTACTGGTACGGGTGTGACATGGACGTTTGACCTCACATTCGTCTTGTCCATGTTTATTTTAAGACCCACCTGTTGGGATACGTTACAGAGGTCGCCAAGCATAGTACCAAGGTCCTCGAACGACTCCGCCAGTATAACTCTATCGTCGGCAAAACTAAGGTGAGTGATGTTTTCGCCATTTATGTTGATGCCAAGTCCGTTCCAATCCAAGAGCAAGAAAACATCTTCCAAAGCGTTGGTAAAGAGCTTAGGTGAAATTACGTCTCCCTGTCTCACACCTCGCTGCAATGGAATCGATTCCGTGCTCTGGTCTTGTATACGGACAGACAAAGTGGCTTTGTTAAAGAGACATTTCAACACTTCGATATAACTATAGTCGATCTGGCATCGCTGCAAAGACTGTAATACAGCCCAGGTCTCGATCGAATCGAATGCTTTTCCGTAGTCCACGAACGCTAGACAGAGAGGCTGATTATACTACTCCGTCTTTTGTATAATCTGGCGTAGCGTGTGGAAATGGTCGATGGTGCTAAAGCCCTTTCGGAAACCGGCCTGTTCGGGAGGCTGGAAGTCATCGAACCTGCGTGCAAGACAATTTGTAATGACTCTAGAAAACAGCTTGTACACAGGCTCAGGAGCGATATAGGTCTATAATTCTTGAAAAGGGGTTTATCACATTTTTTTAAACAAGAGTACCACCGCGCTCTTGTGCCACGCTTCAGGTGTCGTGCCCTGAAGGACGATGGAGTTGAACAGCCTCTGGAGTAGTGTTTTTCCATCCTCTCTCAGAAGTTCTCTTGTTATTCCGTCCTCGCCTGGTGCCTTGTTGTTTTAAGCTGTTTCAGAGCCACCACAATCTCATACAGACTGATGTCCGGGATGTCCTCAGTAAAGTGTCGGGTCGGGTGAGCTTGGCTCTGGTGTCCTGAGCTGCTCGACTTGTGGGCTTACATGGCGCTGAATTAAAATGTTGTAATTGGGTTACAAACATGATATTCATACCTTATGAAAGCTAATACAGCGTAAATTAACTTAAAATAAAAAAAATAGGGTAGTGTGGGCAAATATTTAGAAATTTCATAATCATTGTAAAAAATACGGAAAATAATAATGATTTTCTGTGAAAATCATTTAATTACAAACCTGTGGTATTTATTTATTCGCATGTTTTCCTTTTATGAGCATGGCCTGTTATTGTTATTATTAATCATTAGCAATTTTCTTTCATTGCGATACGGCATTTAGTTAAAAAGTTCTAACATAATTTCTGCTTATAGTACTCAACTACAAATGCTTTATTTAAAACTAGATTTCCGCCCGCAGCTTCGCCCGCTTGAACCTCATTTTTATGACATACAGGATTTTTTCCGACTTACATACACATACATACATACCATCACGCCTTTTTCCCAACGGGGTAGGCAGAGACCACATCTTACCACTTGCTACGGTCCTGCCTGACACACCTCTTGCGCTTCTTCCACTCTCATTAATCCTTTCATACATGCTTGTCGATTATGGGTACTCCTGACCTGACCTTTTCTGAGCACGTCTTGGACTTGTCCTAAGTACGTCCGTCTAGGCCTTCCCCTTTCAACAGCTCCACCCACCCTCGCCTTGTAAATTTGTTTCGTTAATCGCCTTTCATCCATCCTTTCCATATGCCCAAACCATCTTAGCATTCCCATCTCAATTTTTGTGACAACATCCTCTTTCACATCGCTCTCTTATCATGCTATTCCTTACTTTATCACTCAATGTCACTCCTGCCAAACTTCGCAATGCTCTCATTTCCACTGCATTTATCCTACTTTCATCCTTCTTTTGCCATACCCAACTCTCACTTCCGTACATAAGCGTCGGCACTAACACCCCGGCATGAACAGCCAGTCGCGCCTTCTCTGACACCTTCTGGCTGTTCATAAAGGCATGCAGCGCTCCATTTAACATATTCCCTGCATTCACTCTTCTATCAATATCACCCTCATGACTTCCATCCCTCGTGAACCTAGTCCCCAGATACACAAATTCTTTCACTTGTTCTACCTTCTCATCTCCATTTAAAACATCACATTCTGTCATATCCTCATCTCTTTCAAAAAACATGGTTTCTGTCTTACTTACGTTCACTTTCATACCTCTCGCTTCTAACGACGCAATCATTAATGATATCATTACCTGCAACTCGTCGGCCGACGACGCCAGTATGACTTGGTCATCAGCGTAGAGAAGGCATTTAACAAGCAGCCCATCCATTCTCAGTCCATAATCACTGTCTTTCAGATCTGTCAAACATTCATCCATGAATAGGTTGAACAGCCATGGGGACGCTACACAACCCTGTCTAACCCCTTTATGGATGTCAAACCAGTCAGTGTACGCCCCGTTTATTCTGACGCAAGCACTGGAACACTCATAGAGAGATTTATACTTACGATACTTGTTATTCAAAAAATCCTCTCGTAGTTAGCACCTACGTCCGAAAAAAACCCCAATGTAAACTTTGAGACTCCTAGCCCTTGTCGTTTCTGAAATTTCATGATGAGTGACCTTCCGCTATTATATTTTTTTTAATAACGTATTGTTTAATATCAGGATATCACAGAATCTATAAGTCCAATTTATGTGTTGTAAATGACAAAATTTATCTCCGTAAAAAATTCTTGATGATGAAATTACTTAAATCATAAGGATTGATAATGCTTGTGTAGTAATAATGCATAAAATCAATCTTTTAATTTATATTATTTTTTAACACATAACATACCTTATAGCTACTTATTTATAAAAGATAGATGTAGTATGTCGTGGACTATTTCATGGATCTACTAAAAACCTATTTTTTTGTAGCTCACATTGTATGCACTTATAATCAACAGTGGGGCCAGCGCACGCATGAAAAGATTTTCGATAGCGCTTTTTTCTCGGATCACTTTATAAGTGTTAATTGATTTGACTGAAAACTCATGAATCATTTCAAAACAAATAATAGGTTGGGGAAAAAGTTTAGATATAGTTTATTTACATTTAACTAAAGTATACCAAAACCAGCCAGATACAAATAGTATAGCTAAAGAGATTCTATTACAAGTTCATACTCATACTATATGTGAAAAGACTTTTTCCCCTTAACTTCTAATATATGTCTAGCAATCAGGAATAATGTAGTTTTTTGACAGTGAAAGATTTTTTAAAATCGGTTCGGGAGTTTCGCAGATTACCTGTCCCAAACATACAAACTCACAAACGCTTTACCTCTTTATAATATTATAGATGTTCAAGTAGAATATTTAAAAAAATGCCGAAATCTTTTCGATCTCTTTTTCGTCGATAAAATTGACTATAATGTCCTATTTTCTAATATGTGCACTTTATAGAACCTCACACTGTATATTTAATAATATAATTATTAAATATAATAATTATTAATAAAAATCTGGGTCGTCTTACCTTAGATCACCTGATTCTGTCCTCAAGATAAATAAGCGGAGCATGTGCTGGACGTCGATAATTCGCCAATGTTTTTTTTGTCTTTGGTGGGAACTTCCCCACAGACAGACAGAGTAGGCAAAATTTTAATCACTGCGCCAACGGGTCTACCATCTATGTTACAGGGTAGATATGATTTAAATCAGTGTTTTATATCGCGATTAAAATCACCCGGGAATAGCCTTATTCATGTACGCGTCAAAACATTTTGCAATAAAGTGACCTGAAATACAGTAAAAGCAATTTTATTTATCTTTGTGGAAAACTATCTAAATGCATTTGACCAAAAATCACATCAGTCAGTGGTTTCAGCAATATATTTGGAATTGGTAACATTGAAGGACTTGTTAGACGGTTTAAAATCCTACAGCATGAACTGTTTTTTTTATATCTTCATTTATTTTTGGAGGTTTTATCCGAAGATATGTAACCCTCATAATTAATGCCTTGGTACAAATTGTTAACTTAAAATTTAATCTATTTTTAAAAGCTAATTGAACTAATTTATGAAGTAACTGCTTCTTCGCTACTTGCAAGCATCAATATACACGGTTACTTTATAAACACCATCCGAAATTTTCCCAGACTATAGGCATCAATCGAAGACGGCTTTTTTTTTTAAAAGGGTACGTCTTTTTAACTTTTACTTCATTCGATTTTTTTCAAACAGATTATTCGTGAGGCGTGGTTACTTATTCAAAATTAAATTTCAACTTCTGAATAAAGCGCGGGCGAAGAGTTGAGAGGCTGCGAGCCCGCCGCGACTCGCGTCGCGCAGTATCAACGAGTAGTTTTAATAACATTAGTAACTCAACATTATAGTACTGACAGAAAAATACCTATTATTCCATTTTCTCCATAGATCCTCATATTTCAATTTGGATGGTGTTTATAAAATAGCCCTGTTTATACAATTACAGGCACCAATATGTTCTTGATTATCGCTTTATACATTAATAAATAAACATGTTGTAAGCACGTACCTGTCGTTTTGAAGAAAGACCACTGTCTGTTATAGCCGAAAAAAATATCATAAGTTCTTCGAAATACTAATTAAATTAATAACAGTAATAAAATAAACATAGTTTAGGAGATTACATATGCACGTCACGAAACAACAGTGTTTATTATTATAGGCAGCGACGAGATTCACGTTCGTTTTTCAAATATCGCTGAATCTGGCTAAATTCATGTTACGTAGACATTGAAATATTCAAAGGTTGTTATCATAATTATCGATAAGCGAGTGCGCGAGAAACGTGCACCTCAGTCAGCGGCTTATCAAAACAGTTTCGAAAACAATGTTTACTGTTTTGTCGACCCAGAATTAAATTACTATTTGATCTCTTATTAGAGTTCAATAAGATACTAACAACTTTACGTTAGTTGTAATGGTCAGTTATTCTATTTGAGGGCAGCAAAAGTTTGATTTCAAACAGGAAGTATTTTTTTACTGCATGTTCGGACGAACGAGAGTAGGGTACCCGTACAGCTTTGTCACGTTGTCAGAGAGTTTAGGGGCTGATAAATAATACGCTGATACCAGCTGTTAACAGACAGAAAAGAAACAGAAATATACATAATTTCGTTGAATATCTGTCCGTGCCGGTAATCGAACCCACTACCCCCGTCGTAGTAATAAGGAACACAAACAAAAAATAACATACACAATAAAATTATACTGAGTATGAAATGGGAATAACGTTCATTGGCCATATAAATTGCACTGGTGTTATAGTTAACTACCGTTGTTTACGTGACTTTAACTCAGGGCGAGGAGGTTTTGATCTTTGCATCAATTTATTTTTTTGTTAGTCTATGGTCAGTGGTCATCTACCTTCTTAGGATTTTATCCAAACAAAAAGGACGGATCTTTATTTACCGTTAGCCCCAAAACGTTCTTGAGCTGTTTTTAAATTCCTTGTTCCAAGAATATATTTTACTGTAGCGTACGAAAAGATGTACCTACCGATAGTATTAGAAAATGGGGAAAAAAAAGTGGTCATTACTTGAGAGGACGAATAAATGTTACAAATTCAGGGTGAAATTTACATAAGTAATCTTTGTCATTAATTAATATTAACCGTTATGTTGGTATTTATACAGGGTGGTCCAAATCATACACGCCAATATTTTTTTTATGATTGTTTATACTACCCCAAAAATACCCTATGTATGTTACCCGATTATTTGTATTTATCGAGTTATGATGACTTATTTACGAATTAGCGAAATTCCTGGGTTAAGTAACTTAGTTACTTTTTCGGGCACTGTGGTCGATCTGTTGAGGTAAATGCCTGATTTTTTTTTCACTATTGGGTGAATACCAGGGTGAGTTGATTCTGAAGTGCTGTATTTTCATACATCCATAGCGCTTATCAAAGCCTCTAAAAAGAAAAACTGAATTTGAAAAATGTTATAAATACTGAATTAAAACCATCAAGGTGGCATAGAAATGTTTTTCTACAATTATTCCGCTAGTTCAGTTAAGTACCGCCTCCTAATCAACTCATTTATAAAACCACGATTACACACCTAACTTGAAATTCAGAAATGAATTAAAAGTTAAAAGTTTTTTTACAATTAGCTGCTTTTCCTTTAATGCCTACTTAACTTATAAGCATAACTTTCAACGTTCTAATAAAAGGGCTCACGGTTGTGATTGTAACTCAATTTGTATATTGCCAACCATTCAAACTTTGTCACGTAGACACCGTAGTGCGCTTTCGTTATGCGCTTTGCGGGGTTGCCCTGAAGGACGATGGAGTTGAACAGTCTCTGGAGTAGTGTTTTTCCATCCTCTCTCAGAAGTTCTCTTGTTATTCCGTCCTCGCCTGGTGCCTTGTTGTTTTAAGCTGTTTCAGAGCCACCACAATCTCATACAGACTGATGTCCGGGATGTCCTCAGTAAAGTGTCGGGTCGGGTGAGCTTGGCTCTGGTGTCCTGAGCTGCTCGACTTGTGGGCTTACATGGCGCTGAATTAAAATGTTGTAATTGGGTTACAAACATGATATTCATACCTTATGAAAGCTAATACAGCGTAAATTAACTTAAAATAAAAAAAATAGGGTAGTGTGGGCAAATATTTAGAAATTTCATAATCATTGTAAAAAATACGGAAAATAATAATGATTTTCTGTGAAAATCATTTAATTACAAACCTGTGGTATTTATTTATTCGCATGTTTTCCTTTTATGAGCATGGCCTGTTATTGTTATTATTAATCATTAGCAATTTTCTTTCATTGCGATACGGCATTTAGTTAAAAAGTTCTAACATAATTTCTGCTTATAGTACTCAACTACAAATGCTTTATTTAAAACTAGATTTCCGCCCGCAGCTTCGCCCGCTTGAACCTCATTTTTATGACATACAGGATTTTTTCCGACTTACATACACATACATACATACCATCACGCCTTTTTCCCAACGGGGTAGGCAGAGACCACATCTTACCACTTGCTACGGTCCTGCCTGACACACCTCTTGCGCTTCTTCCACTCTCATTAATCCTTTCATACATGCTTGTCGATTATGGGTACTCCTGACCTGACCTTTTCTGAGCACGTCTTGGACTTGTCCTAAGTACGTCCGTCTAGGCCTTCCCCTTTCAACAGCTCCACCCACCCTCGCCTTGTAAATTTGTTTCGTTAATCGCCTTTCATCCATCCTTTCCATATGCCCAAACCATCTTAGCATTCCCATCTCAATTTTTGTGACAACATCCTCTTTCACATCGCTCTCTTATCATGCTATTCCTTACTTTATCACTCAATGTCACTCCTGCCAAACTTCGCAATGCTCTCATTTCCACTGCATTTATCCTACTTTCATCCTTCTTTTGCCATACCCAACTCTCACTTCCGTACATAAGCGTCGGCACTAACACCCCGGCATGAACAGCCAGTCGCGCCTTCTCTGACACCTTCTGGCTGTTCATAAAGGCATGCAGCGCTCCATTTAACATATTCCCTGCATTCACTCTTCTATCAATATCACCCTCATGACTTCCATCCCTCGTGAACCTAGTCCCCAGATACACAAATTCTTTCACTTGTTCTACCTTCTCATCTCCATTTAAAACATCACATTCTGTCATATCCTCATCTCTTTCAAAAAACATGGTTTCTGTCTTACTTACGTTCACTTTCATACCTCTCGCTTCTAACGACGCAATCATTAATGATATCATTACCTGCAACTCGTCGGCCGACGACGCCAGTATGACTTGGTCATCAGCGTAGAGAAGGCATTTAACAAGCAGCCCATCCATTCTCAGTCCATAATCACTGTCTTTCAGATCTGTCAAACATTCATCCATGAATAGGTTGAACAGCCATGGGGACGCTACACAACCCTGTCTAACCCCTTTATGGATGTCAAACCAGTCAGTGTACGCCCCGTTTATTCTGACGCAAGCACTGGAACACTCATAGAGAGATTTATACTTACGATACTTGTTATTCAAAAAATCCTCTCGTAGTTAGCACCTACGTCCGAAAAAAACCCCAATGTAAACTTTGAGACTCCTAGCCCTTGTCGTTTCTGAAATTTCATGATGAGTGACCTTCCGCTATTATATTTTTTTTAATAACGTATTGTTTAATATCAGGATATCACAGAATCTATAAGTCCAATTTATGTGTTGTAAATGACAAAATTTATCTCCGTAAAAAATTCTTGATGATGAAATTACTTAAATCATAAGGATTGATAATGCTTGTGTAGTAATAATGCATAAAATCAATCTTTTAATTTATATTATTTTTTAACACATAACATACCTTATAGCTACTTATTTATAAAAGATAGATGTAGTATGTCGTGGACTATTTCATGGATCTACTAAAAACCTATTTTTTTGTAGCTCACATTGTATGCACTTATAATCAACAGTGGGGCCAGCGCACGCATGAAAAGATTTTCGATAGCGCTTTTTTCTCGGATCACTTTATAAGTGTTAATTGATTTGACTGAAAACTCATGAATCATTACAAAACAAATAATAGGTTGGGGAAAAAGTTTTTGATATAGTTTATTTACATTTAACTAAAGTATACCAAAACCAGCCAGATACAAATAGTATAGCTAAAGAGATTCTATTACAAGTTCATACTCATACTATATGTGAAAAGACTTTTTCCCCTTAACTTCTAATATATGTCTAGCAATCAGGAATAATGTAGTTTTTTGACAGTGAAAGATTTTTTAAAATCGGTTCGGGAGTTTCGCAGATTACCTGTCCCAAACATACAAACTCACAAACGCTTTACCTCTTTATAATATTATAGATGTTCAAGTAGAATATTTAAAAAAATGCCGAAATCTTTTCGATCTCTTTTTCGTCGATAAAATTGACTATAATGTCCTATTTTCTAATATGTGCACTTTATAGAACCTCACACTGTATATTTAATAATATAATTATTAAATATAATAATTATTAATAAAAATCTGGGTCGTCTTACCTTAGATCACCTGATTCTGTCCTCAAGATAAATAAGCGGAGCATGTGCTGGACGTCGATAATTCGCCAATGTTTTTTTTGTCTTTGGTGGGAACTTCCCCACAGACAGACAGAGTAGGCAAAATTTTAATCACTGCGCCAACGGGTCTACCATCTATGTTACAGGGTAGATATGATTTAAATCAGTGTTTTATATCGCGATTAAAATCACCCGGGAATAGCCTTATTCATGTACGCGTCAAAACATTTTGCAATAAAGTGACCTGAAATACAGTAAAAGCAATTTTATTTATCTTTGTGGAAAACTATCTAAATGCATTTGACCAAAAATCACATCAGTCAGTGTTTTCAGCAATATATTTGGAATTGGTAACATTGAAGGACTTGTTAGACGGTTTAAAATCCTACAGCATGAACTGTTTTTTTTATATCTTCATTTATTTTTGGAGGTTTTATCCGAAGATATGTAACCCTCATAATTAATGCCTTGGTACAAATTGTTAACTTAAAATTTAATCTATTTTTAAAAGCTAATTGAACTAATTTATGAAGTAACTGCTTCTTCGCTACTTGCAAGCATCAATATACACGGTTACTTTATAAACACCATCCGAAATTTTCCCAGACTATAGGCATCAATCGAAGACGGCTTTTTTTTTTAAAAGGGTACGTCTTTTTAACTTTTACTTCATTCGATTTTTTTCAAACAGATTATTCGTGAGGCGTGGTTACTTATTCAAAATTAAATTTCAACTTCTGAATAAAGCGCGGGCGAAGAGTTGAGAGGCTGCGAGCCCGCCGCGACTCGCGTCGCGCAGTATCAACGAGTAGTTTTAATAACATTAGTAACTCAACATTATAGTACTGACAGAAAAATACCTATTATTCCATTTTCTCCATAGATCCTCATATTTCAATTTGGATGGTGTTTATAAAATAGCCCTGTTTATACAATTACAGGCACCAATATGTTCTTGATTATCGCTTTATACATTAATAAATAAACATGTTGTAAGCACGTACCTGTCGTTTTGAAGAAAGACCACTGTCTGTTATAGCCGAAAAAAATATCATAAGTTCTTCGAAATACTAATTAAATTAATAACAGTAATAAAATAAACATAGTTTAGGAGATTACATATGCACGTCACGAAACAACAGTGTTTATTATTATAGGCAGCGACGAGATTCACGTTCGTTTTTCAAATATCGCTGAATCTGGCTAAATTCATGTTACGTAGACATTGAAATATTCAAAGGTTGTTATCATAATTATCGATAAGCGAGTGCGCGAGAAACGTGCACCTCAGTCAGCGGCTTATCAAAACAGTTTCGAAAACAATGTTTACTGTTTTGTCGACCCAGAATTAAATTACTATTTGATCTCTTATTAGAGTTCAATAAGATACTAACAACTTTACGTTAGTTGTAATGGTCAGTTATTCTATTTGAGGGCAGCAAAAGTTTGATTTCAAACAGGAAGTATTTTTTTACTGCATGTTCGGACGAACGAGAGTAGGGTACCCGTACAGCTTTGTCACGTTGTCAGAGAGTTTAGGGGCTGATAAATAATACGCTGATACCAGCTGTTAACAGACAGAAAAGAAACAGAAATATACATAATTTCGTTGAATATCTGTCCGTGCCGGTAATCGAACCCACTACCCCCGTCGTAGTAATAAGGAACACAAACAAAAAATAACATACACAATAAAATTATACTGAGTATGAAATGGGAATAACGTTCATTGGCCATATAAATTGCACTGGTGTTATAGTTAACTACCGTTGTTTACGTGACTTTAACTCAGGGCGAGGAGGTTTTGATCTTTGCATCAATTTATTTTTTTGTTAGTCTATGGTCAGTGGTCATCTACCTTCTTAGGATTTTATCCAAACAAAAAGGACGGATCTTTATTTACCGTTAGCCCCAAAACGTTCTTGAGCTGTTTTTAAATTCCTTGTTCCAAGAATATATTTTACTGTAGCGTACGAAAAGATGTACCTACCGATAGTATTAGAAAATGGGGAAAAAAAAGTGGTCATTACTTGAGAGGACGAATAAATGTTACAAATTCAGGGTGAAATTTACATAAGTAATCTTTGTCATTAATTAATATTAACCGTTATGTTGGTATTTATACAGGGTGGTCCAAATCATACACGCCAATATTTTTTTTATGATTGTTTATACTACCCCAAAAATACCCTATGTATGTTACCCGATTATTTGTATTTATCGAGTTATGATGACTTATTTACGAATTAGCGAAATTCCTGGGTTAAGTAACTTAGTTACTTTTTCGGGCACTGTGGTCGATCTGTTGAGGTAAATGCCTGATTTTTTTTTCACTATTGGGTGAATACCAGGGTGAGTTGATTCTGAAGTGCTGTATTTTCATACATCCATAGCGCTTATCAAAGCCTCTAAAAAGAAAAACTGAATTTGAAAAATGTTATAAATACTGAATTAAAACCATCAAGGTGGCATAGAAATGTTTTTCTACAATTATTCCGCTAGTTCAGTTAAGTACCGCCTCCTAATCAACTCATTTATAAAACCACGATTACACACCTAACTTGAAATTCAGAAATGAATTAAAAGTTAAAAGTTTTTTTACAATTAGCTGCTTTTCCTTTAATGCCTACTTAACTTATAAGCATAACTTTCAACGTTCTAATAAAAGGGCTCACGGTTGTGATTGTAACTCAATTTGTATATTGCCAACCATTCAAACTTTGTCACGTAGACACCGTAGTGCGCTTTCGTTATGCGCTTTGCGGGGTTGGGGGTGGGGGGCTGGGTGCAATGTTTTGGTGGCAAGCGCACAGCGCCGCCGCACTGCCCTCGCCGACTGATCGATCGCGTTGCGCTGCGCCGTTCTATTATTTATTACCAAAAATATAGCGGCGTGGTGTGGCGCGCGGTCGTCGACCCCCGCCACGCCGAGTAAACAACTCTCACAGAATGCAGCGCGGGAAACTGGTCCCCTTGTTACCTGCGATGCGAAACCGCCTGCCCTAGGGGACCCTACTACTTCGATCGTCGCGCCTTCGTGATGAGCTTCGTACGCGCGGGGTTATATTCAAGCCACGCGGACACCACGTGTGCAGTTACGCTACGTGCATTGATCAAAATAACTGCCTAGTCTGCCTACTATTAGGTATTTATGCAGCCAGTATTATAATTTATAGTGGGCTATGGCTACGTTTAGGGTGGAAACGAAACCCGACTGGGCCCGACAACCTTTTTTAAGGAATATCTTAATTTTATACTTAGGTATATCGATATTGATGCATTTGGGTGCGGCTTGTGAATGGTATTGCCCGATCGGGCAAAGATTTTCTAAGCAATTAGTAATGCAACGTCTTTTTAAACTAGATACGTTGATGGCTTACAAGCATACGGAACACCTTAATGATAGAAAGCCGTCACTGCTGCCTGAAGTACAACGTTCAACTGTAAAGCCTTTTTAGGGACTTTTTGTGAAGTCAGCAAGGAAACCATACAATAGCTCCTTAATGAGCGTTTCCTTATATTCGTATGCGCCAAATATTAATTTAATATTCGATTTCACTAATATACTTGGTATTCTTCACTGCATACCTACAAGCATCTTGTGCGTGACTAGTATTCCTTTGATTTCACCCTCACCCAGTAGTTAAAATTTATTTACTTTAGGACGGAAGATGCAAAATATTCGTAAAAAAAGTTACTCATTAATAAAATAATTATTGCTAATGATTACATCATCAATTAAAAGTATAATTAATATCTTAAGTTCTCCGTTTACTCATTCTGCGTTAGGGTTATCATCGGCTAAGGTGCAGTGCGGAGACTAAAATGTTTAAAATTCAATATTTACATTATAGATAAAGGATAAGAAGTGAAAATAGTATAATTTATAGGTATTATGACTCGAGGTGAGCCAATTCTTCACAAACTGATAAAATATAATCGGAGCACAATTAAGTTCAACCATAAAGATCCTGTAGTCTGTACCGTCAACGTCTTACATCATTAATGGTAGAAACTTAACCCAACTCCAATCGTTGAACAATAAAACCCACTTACACAGATTTGGATTAATCATATCTATGCTCTCTTACATCGATATGAAAAACTAACCTAATGGTTTGCCCTACATTCAATAGGGTCATAGGTCTATAAGACAGATTTTACGCTTTCGGTTGCTGAAACAAGAGTAACTAACGCATAATATGTAAACCAATCCTTTTTCAGTCGTGGCCGCGTGGTTGGCGTCAGCTGTCGTCATCATGACGTAACGATCGCAGTTACACAGAACACGTAGTTAGCCGTAACGTGCAAGTCACAAATTACATGTAGGTGCGTTCATGTAGACGGTAGATAACTGAACATAGGCGCCGCCGCGCCGCACCGGCGTCGGCGTACGTAGATTTGCATAGGCTCACGACCGAGTAGCCGTTTTTTAAATGCTTATTATCGCCACCAACAACTCTAACTTTATTGGTTGTTCCTAGAATTTTCTTTTCCAAATTGTACCTCTATTTTCTAGGGACTGCTTGCTGCTGGTCATTAATTTCCTCACCAACAAGTATACGTACCCATAATTTTTCACTAAATGAACTTATTTACGAGAAAACAACATGTGTAAATAAATTTGTCGTATAGGTATCGCAAGTTGAAAAGCCTGCTCCTCCTAAAAAAAGGGAAGTTGAGGCTTTAAGCTCAATGCAAATGAGGTCCACTCCACACTTAAATACACCAAGCTCTACATGCTGCTGACTTATGATCCATTTTGCAAGAGTTTTGCAAAGGTTGACCTGTCGTCCTCTCCTCCGTACCAATGCACAGTGGCACGATTGGAATTCTAAGCAAACTATTTGGTAATTTGGTTATCTAAATCTACTCAATAGCCTTGGACAATCTAGATATTCTTACATTTAATAAAGAACTAATGCAAAACATGTTGATGTAGCATTCTCATCGTACGTAATTTTTCACTAATGTAAGAATAGGTACAGAACAGACATATCCACGCAAGTACCGGATTACATTTAGATGGACTTGTATTAATTTACTGATGATATAACAGTTTAGAGCCTTACACGTGTTGACTGAAGACAATACATTAGTCATTTCAAAATTGTATTATTTTCTGTTCACTTTGACACGCTTAGAATATTATGCAATACATAGTCCAGGTTATAGATTGAGTGCAGAATTATAGCAACATTTAAATTGTATGTTACGCATGTATGAAAGGTTTGTTTATTGTTAAGTTTATTAGATCCATTAGGACTTTTTGCATACCTCCTAAAACAAAATTAACCTGAATGTACAAGGCTCCGATAACTTCGGTGCCTATATTATACAATAAAGCAAAACAACTCTCTTTTTTTTTCTTACTAAAGTATCCATTTACATCTTAGAACGATGCAATGTGCCTGTTGTTGCTCGCTCAGTGTGAGTGAATAAATAAGAGTTAAAGACTTGAACGTCTAGAAGTTTAGTAAACTTTGAAAAAATGGAAGGATCCATGGTCATTGGTTCCTTAGCTTTTATAAAACCACATGACGGTTAACTGTCAAAACTAACAGTTAACCGTCATGTGGTCATGATTTTCGATAATTTGATAACAATTGTCAAAACGTCAATATTTAGGATAAATCTTTGTTGTAAATTATATCATAATTGCTGAATTAAAAATTAAAGTTATACTACAAAGTCTTTCAGATTCGCTGACAATGTAATGTTATATCTTATGTAAGCTGCGTTCTAGACTTATAGTTGCATTGCATAGCTAGTGTGTGTATAGCGCCGGATGCTACTCGATGGCACAGTTAACTGAAGAATCAGAGTTTTTCATTTGGGAGCGGCGGCGCACTTCCCATGCAAAGCTAACCTCTGACCGTGATTAGGTTAGGTTCAGTTAGTTGGCAAACGTGTTTCTTAATTGATATTATCCTGCACGTCGTGGGAACCGCCGTGGCTCCCACGCTAATTACTGCTTTATAATGCCAATTGTGACCTCAGAGCTTCAATCAATGAAGTTGATTTATCAATGAAAATACTATTGTAGTTTACGTCAGCTGCTGCACTCACTACATGGCCGGAGTATCTACTATCATAGTGCTTTCATCAAAGAGTAAGTATCAAACAAATCTAGCTGGAAGTCGTTTACTGCTCCATGGATTTATATTATAATGTACCAAATAACAAATTCATTCAAAGAATTTTCAGCCGCTCCAGACTTTTAACCGTGAATATTGTTATTGAATAAAAGGCGATACTAACTCCTGACTGACCGAATGGTTTGAGTGTATTTTGCGGACTAATGTTTCGTTTACTGGGTATTATTATTTGGAATCTATCTTACTCGGTAGGTATAAAGTTTGTGACCGCATTCTTAGCGATGGAGTCGAAAAACAAATTCTACAGAGAAACATAATCTCCACTCATGACAGACTGTCGAGGTGTTATTATTATGTTTTTAGGAATATTTAAGTATGTTTATCAGTCTTCTCTGACGTTCATAGTAAATAGCTCTGCTTAGATGGGGTCAGATGACCTTAGTGTAATTGGTCCCAGATATTGATTTATTTTATTTATTAAAAATAAAAGTTAATTAAATAGGTACCGCCTATTATCTACTTAACTTCAATTTATAATAAGTTTAAAACTGACAAAAAAGCACAAATGAAGCCCCTTTCTAATATTTAAAAGTCTAAATTTTACCACGAGCAAAAAAAATCCGTTCACCTTGCAGGTGCGTCAAATCATAGCAATTACTTAATTCACCCTCGTTGCTATTGTTCCAGCTCGGGCAATGCGGGCAGCGCGCGTCCAGCGCGGCGCTGCGTGATGCGGCGCGCGTGCCCCGCGCCGGCGGCGTGCGCGCTGCTGCTGCTGTGCGCTGCGCACGCGGCGGACGCGCTTGTGCCCGTCGTCAACAAACTGGCGCTTGGAAGTGAGTACTGTGTACAATAATATAGTAAACTAGCTGTCCGACAGCGGCTTCGCCCGCGTAGACTGTCTTTCCCGTCTAAATATAGCCTAAATTAAAAAAAAAAGAGATAGCCTCTATGTCACTCCCTGATAATGTGCTGTAATTGGTGAAAGAGTTTTTCAAATCGGTCCAGTAGTTTCGGAGCCTATTTAATACAAAGGAACAAACAAACAAATCTTCCCTCTTTATAATAGTAGCATAGATAACTCCTGTCATCTAAATAAAACGCTTAGGAGGACCTGCCAGTGAGCGATTTTTGGGCCAGATTCGCTGCTGCTATGCGCTGCGCACGCGGCCCACGCGCTTGTATGCGTCAATAAACTGGCGCTTCGAAGTGTGTTCTGTGTATTGGTTTTATATCAGTGTAGCTCCCCTCATCAAAATGTACACTGACCAGTCCCCCCTACTCCCGTTCGGCGAACACGTAGTTACGTGAATTTTCAGTGCACCGTAAGAGAATTGTGGTAAAAATTGGTGGAATAAAAAAGAGCGTTCATACTGTCTGTGCCCGTGAGCAGAACCATCACTTTCGCTGGGCGTTCTTTTTTTCGCTTAACGTGCTTTGTACTACAAAGGAATATTCATTCATGTTCATAAATAAATTATTAATTCATTAATAACAATAAGGTGACACGCATAACCATGTAGGCCTCCACTTTTACATCTGCTGTAGAGTGAAACGATTTAGCGGAAACCATGTCATGATGCTTCCTACAAAAGTACAGATAAAAAGGAGTCTTCAAATCGAGAATCTTCTAAAGAGAAGAACGATTATTTGCTTAACTATTTATTTTTTACAAGAAGTAAATAAGATGTTTTATTTAGCAAACGAGTACCGAAAATATTGACTGCGTCGCTATTGGTCCACATAATGACCATAAAGTCCGTTCCACAACTTCCACACAAACGCTGTACTGGTAGTAAGTCGACAATCATGTAGAAACGATGTAAGAGCAGTTTATTATTGGCGTATCTGCAGAAAGTACATCAGAAGGAAGCGATGACGATAGTTTATAAAATTACAAGAATTGTATACCTACTAAATTGTATAATTATTTGATTTATATGTTCTAGTGCATGACGCCCCCGTGGCCGAGTGGTTTCAGAGCTAAAGGGGTTCGGGTCGAGCCTAAGCCTAATTCCCAGGTCGGGCAAAGTGTGTTTTCGGATTTATTGGAACATAGCCCGGGTTTGTGATCACCAACCCGCATTTGGCAAGAGTGGTGATTAAGCCAGTGCCCAATACCCATCAATTGTAGCGATGACTTGATTTCAATTATGGAGGCCTTTGCCCAGCAGTGGGACAGTGTATAGGCTAATTACTTACTTAGTGCATGATATACCGGGTGATTATCAAAAGACTTGCAAAAACGAAATGGGATACTCGGTAAGTGATTTAGAAACTATTTAAGTGAAAATTTAATTTATTTCAAAATAAAAGTAAATTGAAAAAAATAAATATTCACTTAACATAGTTTCTACATCACTTACTGAGTATGCCGTATCGTTTCTGTAAGTCTGTTTATAATCCTTTGTAAAACCAAATTAGGTTTATATGAGTAACTGCTAAGTTTCCCCCCGGGTCTTCTCAGTAAGAAAAAGCTCCGACGCGGTGATAGAGTCGCATTATGTTTGTATATTGTATATTATATTCATATTATTATAGTATTTATGTTTTTTATTTAGTTTATACCTCCTTTTGTTTTGACTATTCCTAAGTACTCTTACAGTCTAATTGAAGTTTGAGTATATTATATCATATTACAATATTGTTTTATTGTTATTTATTTATGAATATATCATAAAACGGGGACAGAAAATTTTGTTACGAATATACTAAGTATGCAAATGTAAATCATAATATGAACGTGCCTTAACAATTTCAAACCAAGCACAAAGGCGTCCATCTCACTCTGCCAATATCGGACATGTGCGAGAGACATACACAATACTCGTTTGTTAAAAAAAACAGACTATAGAACTGCGAATGACCCCATTTATTTAAGGTCGTCGGTAAAAGTGACCCCTGTTCAAGTATCCGCAAGCATATTATTAAAAATAAATAAATTGAAATGTATGTGGAATCTAACTTAATTGTGATATAATAAATTCCATTACCTAATAGGTAATACCTACAAAGTCCAATGATTGTTTGTGAATCCAGTTTCCTCCTTTCTCTTCAATAAGTGCTGAGTAACTTCCAACTGCCTATTGCAACTTTGCGTCTAGCCAATCAGATAGAGCACGTAAAAACCACTGTTTACCTTTGGCGGAATATTGATCCAACGCGACAGTAAAAGTCGAATGGCAAAGGTAATCTCTACATCTTCGCTCCGACATTTGCTAACGGACTTTTCTGAGAATCCGCCAAGGTTCGCGCAGCGTTGCGTTTGCGATGACAGTTAGTCTGTATCTGTGTACGATTACGTTCAGAAGTGATCAGTGATAGTACGTTCTCTCTACGCAAACTATGAGTAGAAGACGGCACTTTGGCCAGCGAGCAGGCAAGGGGCACGTGTAAACAACGGATATTAGCAAAAAACTTCCGCGGCCGTTGCTCCGCTGCTGTGGGGCCACTCGTGGGCCGAAATTTTGTTTTTATTTATGTATTTTTTACTTCGAGTGTGCTATTGAACTCTGCGCGTGGTCGGTATCGCGCCGACCATTAATTCGTCAGATAAAACGAATTGTTTGTTTGTATGTGCTTGCGCTTTGCGAAGAAGCCGCGGGACATCTAGTGAGGCCACGCTTAGGAGTAGGCGCCCCGACTTATCTTTCGAAGCGAAGCCATTCGCTTATGTATTGCGATGTTATTGAACTTAGACATCGACCGATCAAATTTATAGCAATGATTATCAGAAGTCATAGTGAAAAATATCCCTACACATTTTTGTATCTGTATGTTACGCGTATGTTGGTGGTTTTAAAACAAATTTTGCATATTTTTTGTGCTGATTGACTTTGTTTACTCTTTCAGTATGTTTCTTATAGTTGCGCCATGACGTATTTTTTTTTTGCGTTAGTAAATCAACAATTTGGCAGAAATAAAAACATATTATCATGCCGACGTTTGTTGTAAAGTAAAATATAAATAATAAATGGGCATCCTTTACTTATCGGCTAACACTCTTTAATTTTGCCAGCTTTTTTTCATCGTCTGAAAACGGTGAATGACGAATATTAAAAGTAAGCTACAACGAAGAAGTAGCCCTTTACTACCACTAATGGCCAGAAACTTATTCAAGTACCCAGTATATGTACTTTTTATACTCTCCAACTTATTTAACATAACAAAAATTGCATCAGATTTTAAATTTAAAATATCCCATACTTAAATTAAAAACCCTTAATTAATTAACACTGCCTGAAGTTTGACTAGACTACGGAACACTGCTTTGCGTGTGTTTAGTTACACACACTTTCGGCTGCCATTTTATTGAATACGAGTAACCTCTCGAGTTTACTTAGTCGTACGTAATACATTTTATTGGTAGATTTTTGTTCTTTTTACATAAAACAATTAACAGGCTCGCTATCTAAGTAGGCACTGAAGCGCTAAGTTATTTTGTGATAAGAACATTGTGAGCTGGTCAGACAAGCACATCAGGTTAGGGTTATAAACTTCAAATTACTCAATATAAATTGCATCTTATCACCTTAACTTAAAGATCAAAATCTCTAAAAACATTTAAAATGTATGAGCTGATGAATGCATGTGTCCCGCGCTCAGATCATAGAAGGGATCCCTTCTATGATCTGAGGTCCCGCGATAAGTCACAGAAAGCACTCGTAAATAAATTAACTGTCACTTTCTGGAATAAAAAAATTACGTCCTAAGTATTATTGAGAACCTTTAGTGAAGACGTTCATAAAAACGCTATCAGTTTACCAACATTTTACTAAAACAATGTTTTGTCTCCTTATTCTTAGTGATGTGTACACTAAGTGTGTGTGTGTGTGTGTGTGTGTGTGTGTGTGTGTGTGTGTGTGTGTGTGTGTGTGTGTGTGTGTGTGTGTGTGTGTGTGTGTGTGTGTGTCTAGCGAGAAGATCTCGGAAAATTAAGTAAAGCTATTCTGAGGAGATTCATAATTATTCGAATTCACTTAAAATAATTTTTCGTAATCGTCATAATTCGTAATATAATTTGTTTTTTTTTGTCTGGAATGCGCCAAGTCTTCGTTTAGAAGTTTTACAGCATTTCTCAGCTAATTTAAGTGTGCTAGATTTGAAGTAAGTTTTTCAGAATAGCCTAAAGTGCATCTGCTAATGTAGTGTGGAAGTTTTGATTGAGTTGATAAGAATAGGGGCTCTACTCTCAATGCTAGCTGTTAGAGCACTGCCAAGCCAACCATGGCTGAAGAGTAATATGGGCTGTCACTGTCATTGATATAGAATTCTACACCAAGCACAACCGTTCCCAAGTTACAGGTTGACGTTTATAGCTCAGAAAATAATTTGTGTAAAAGCGATTTCTAGCACAAATGTAGGGGATGGTGTCTGAAGCAACATACTCAAAGTACTGATGGATGGGGGTGAAGCTAATCTCTACAAAAAAGGTTTCATTCACTTTTTGTCTGGGATCAATATTTAACGTCATATTGAAGCAGAAAAGTTACTTAGGTTAGAAGGACTATCCTCCATAAGGGGTTGTCTCCACCAAATATATTAATTACATTTCTAATTTTATAATATTAATAATATAATAGCCTCGACCAACACCTAGGCTCGACCAACACCTCGAGAGGCTCTCGCTCAGCGGTTGGGTCAAGGGTCAGATACAGAAGGCGGTACTCTTGGACACGGCACGTATTGTCAGGAGGATCCTCTCTCTGCAGCCCTAACCACCGGTAGTCTAGGCCTCGCCTGCCCTGCTGCCGGCGGCTCCCTAGGTTAAGATTTGTATGGTATTTTTATAAATCATTGTTTTTGTAACTTTAATCTTAAGTTTTATGATTGTAATTATTTCGTTTTTATAATTATAATTCATAAGTTGTTTCTAATGTTATAAAATCTCTGTTTTTGTAAGAATACTATACAAATTTTATGTCTAAGATTTATACTGAATAAAGAGAATATAATATTATAATTTCTTCCGCATACAACCAAGTTAAGGAATGATCTTCCTGCGGCGGTATTTCCAATGAGGTATGACATCGGAGCGTAAGGAGGAGGTGGAGGAGGATAAGAGAGCGTATTCCCATTTAAAAGTCAAGCAACGCATCGGTGACACCTCTGGTGTTGCAGTTGTCCATGGGCGAAGGTGATCACTTTCCATCAGGTGACCTTCCATCTCGGTTGCTTCTAATTACATAAAAAAAATATCAACGTGTTATTTATGTAACCAGGTCTTGGAAAGGTGGAGACCAAATGGTTTTCAGTGCGACAACTTCAACAGCTTCCTTTGCCAAGACAATTCTCCTTATCCACAACTTCTCCGGATGTGATACCACCTCCGCGATCTACGGAAAAAGCAAAGTGGGAATTGCTAAAGTGTTCACGGCTAAACCAGAGCTGACCCAAAAAATCTCAGACATTTTTGGTTTAGGTTAGTTGAATTACAAACCCAAACCTAACTTTCGCGCGTTGCCGATCCCCTAGAAACCTCTATCGTATTCATTTTCTAACACATCATTAAAGAAACTGATAACTGCTATACCTTTTTAGAAAGCCCATAAAACCAGGTAGTTTTTCTTATATTTTTTACTCTTGTTTTCATACATTTTTTTCGAGTACCTAATTGATGTAGTTTTCAGGTAGAAATTACGAAATTTCTTAAATGTCACTATGTAATGTCGTTTAGTTCTGAAAATATTAAAATTAAAAGCTTGACCATTGTTTAAAACATGCGCTAGCTAATTAGCTTACTAAAAAGTATCTGTTAAGTGACTTCATTAGTTTTTTGAAAGCAATTGGTTTTCGGAGACAAGTTGGAAACTTTTGAAAAAATATTAGAACGCCAATATCCCGTTAACTCTTAATTTTGGACCCCTCGTTGATGGGGCCTTTTTTTTTTTTTTTTGTTCTCCGGGTGTGAAAATGCTTTACGCACTATCCCACTGCTTGGGTGGGGCAGTGGGGGAGTGTGGGGCTCTCCGCCAGTAAGACCAGCGGCATACCCACTAAAAACACCCGGGTATACCCTCACCGCTATGGAATAGGGCAACATGGCGCCTTACGGATTACCACGTCGCCCCAGCGGTCGGCCCAGCCTACGCGCCGGGCCTCCTCATGCTACGGGGGCGTCCCGGTATACTGGACACCCCCAGACGGGAGCACCATGGAATAGGGTGTAAGCCCCCCGGCTTACACCCCGGTGCTATTTTTAGGGAGCAGGAGGAGGACGGGCGAACCGCCGTCTTCTTGCCCCCGGCCGTCTGCGTCGGAGAGGGGCCGCCAGAGGATCATCCTCCCGGGCCCTCTCCGCGGTCTCCTTCCGCGTCATCACCTCCTCACAGAAGGAGACCATTGCCGTCCATGCCTGCTCGCTCCTGAGCATGGCCTGTATTAAGGCCGGGAGCGAGAGGTCCCTACCGACGGTATCCATCAGAGTGCGGCGTTGATCCGCCCACGCAACGCACACCTCAAGCGTGTGCTGGGCGGTATCCTCGTCGGCGCCGCACTCGTGACACCTTGGCGTTGGCTCACGCTGGGCGACTTTGTGCAGGTACCTCCCAAAGCATCCGTGCCCCGAGAGGACCTGCACCAGTCGGTACGTAAGCGGCCGCCTTTCCCTACGCACCCACTGTTGGAGGACTGGCCTTATGGCGTCTATGGTCTGCCGGCCATAAACCGCATCAGCCAGGCCTTCCGCCCACCGCCAAAGTAGCGCATTCAGCGCTCGGCGCCTGACGCCCTCTATTTGATCTTGATAGAGGCGCGCGTCCCTTGCTCTCGCTGCTGTACGGTACTGGTAGACAGCAGCGAGAACTTCCGCCTCTAGTTCCCATGGGGGCATACCCGCTAGGACGCAGGCAGCCCCCGCGGATATTGTGCGGTACCCTCTGATGGCTCTCACTGCCATGACCCTCTGCGGGGCCCGCAATAGGGTTCTATTATGAGCAGTGAGAGCCTCTGCCCAGATTGGCGCTCCGTAGAGCGCCATACTTTTTATAATGCCGGCGTAGAGACGCCGGCACGTTTGGTCTGGGCCACGCTCATTAGGGAGCAGGCGGCCCAAAGCGCCTGCAGCGCGGATTAGGCGGGGGGCGAGGCGGGAAAAATGTCCCTCAAACCGCCACCGCCCATCCAAAGTGAGGCCCAGATATTTCATCTGGGCCTCCACCCTCACAACTGCCCTATTGAGGCGTATCGAAGCGCCGGGGGGTGGTCCCTGCCGAGGTCCGTGAAAGAGTAAAGCCTCGGTCTTATTGGTGGCCACCTTCAATCCCAGCGCCTCGATGCGGCTGATGACGAGGCTGGCGCCGACTTCCGCCAGCCTCTGCACCTCTGGGAAGTCCTTTCCTCGGGCCACGACAAGGGTGTCATCCGCGTAGCATATTACACGCATCCTCGTAAGGAGCGTGCCGCGGAGCACCCAGTCAAAACCTAGGTTCCACAGCAAGGGTCCTAAAACGGACCCCTGGGGAACCCCGCACCTCATTGGGTGACGAATGATCGTTGATGGGGCCTAATTTGTTGCAAAAAAAAAAAAAAAACGTCTACTATTACGCTTTTCAAGGAATAGGTATATTTACCCTGTCACCTGTATATGTCTGCACTGCGTGACTTTATGCTCAACACGTTACAAATAATAATTTATGAATGAACAGAACAGCATTGACTAATCATTCTCAATGATAATGTTTTGTGACAATAACAAAATACGTCTGCTCAACATCTGGAGATACTGGTTCACGATGAAATTCATCTTTATAATTAATTAGTTGTCCGAGCGAATAGTCCTATTGAACTCAACACGCTACAAGGACGCTGGATTACATGAATTGCAGTTTATAATATAAATCATAATATTTAAATGCTGACTGGGTTATTCAAATAATTTTTGTTAGTAACAAAATATGTTTTTTACAACAATTGACCCTGAATACCTGCTGCGTACTAGCTGATGACTGACAATTAACTATCATCATCCCAAAAGCTAGTCACTGTCACTGAAAAAATTCAAACTAATAAGGGAAAATAAGTATAGAAGTCAACACATTGAATAAAAAACGTAGCACGGTTCGGGGTAAGCCAAGTCAAATTTCACCCTGTCTACGTTGCAAAAATACCCCTCTCCTCTCACGGTAAGGGGTTCAACTGTCCCTACACTTCTGTCACAGCTTCTATAAAGGTCAACTCTCACAATAAGTGCTAGAAAGTACTGCTCACTTCTTTCCTTGTTAGTCTGTATTTGAGAGTAAATCTGTATTTGAGATTATTTAATAGTATGTACCCCGTATGTACCTAAGTACTGCACCCACAAGGGTATGATACATATTATTAGAATAACTACTATAAAGGTGCTCCCTCACTTGGAACATTCGCCTGTAATGTGACGTTTTAAATTTGATTTTGACCATTACAGTACAGTACTGCCTCCCTGACATGACGAAGATTTGCCTGTAATGTACATTTCCGATACGATTTTCGGTAAAGCAGCACACATCGCCCGCGTATCTCCGTCTTGATTTACATATACTATTATTTTCACTGAATGTTTTGTTCAATCATAATAAAATATAGCCTATGTCACTCCCTGATAATGTTGCTCCATATTGCTGAAAGAATTTCTAAAATCGGTTCAGTAGTTTCGGAGCCTATTTAATACAAACAAACAAATCTTTCCTCTTTATAATATTATTATATATTTATTCGGCGTTTTTCCCTCACCAACATTATGCTCGAATCTGTAACATTACAGTTTGTGCACTGTAAGGGTGTGTTTCCACCATAGATGTGCGAGGCTGCGTTGCGAGGAATGTGTTTGTTAAGAACCAATAGAATCGCGAAGCTAGGTGAGTGAAACAATTCTATTGGTTCTTAATACACACATTCCTCGCAACGCAGCCTCGCACATCTCTGTTTGAAACGCACTCTAATACTCGGTTCTCCTCCCTCACTGATGTAATGCTCGACTCTGTAACGTTGCATTACACAGGCAAATGCTCCAAGTGAGGGAGCTCCTTTATGTTTACTATATGTAACTGTTCTGTAATCTACTCCTTGCGGGACGGACGTCATTCAAATACGTCTATACTTAGCTAATGCTGCGTGTTACGGTATGCGTGTCAAGTCAACCGGCTGACAGACACCCCACTCGCTAATCTTAGGTTACCGGTTGTTTACAAAGCGTATATCTACATGCGACCAGCTGCCGGGGTCGGTGAACTTCGCCGACGACCCTTCCGACCCTTCGAAATATGTTTCCCTAGGACGGTGAACTTGGCAAAAAATACAGTTATAACGTTCTCCATTGTTGTTTAATAACGTAATCTAAATAATGGGGATTTTAATCTCTTTACATTTGTAACAGAATTCGTTCATTCTATTCCTGATTTTTTGTGAAAATTTTATGCCAGTTTAAGTTTTTTACTGTTGTTTTTAAGACTGTTTTTATTATAATTTATTCTTAGGCACTAAGTAGTAGGGGGAACGTACAAAAACTCTACTGCACTAAAATCTTAAATTTGGACGGAAATTAGTCAACTAGAAATTGAAATTGGTAATTAAATAACTGTCCCAATACAAAAAAAAAACAATACACATTGCGAACTAGGATTCGAACCAAGGATTCTGAATATTGGAACGAGATCAGATATACCCACGTGGACCTACATGATGATGAAGAAACAAAAATTGTACGCCTTCATCGGTAGTAGTACACATATTATTATATTGATTGATGTATTGTATATTTATTGTTGGTACTATGTCATTGTCTTTGTTAACAAATTCAGGCTATTCATAAAAATAGACTGATAACAGTTTGTATATGGTCTATTCATTAAAATGTTGATTGTTAGTCAGAAAGTCCTCGTGGAAATTGCCACGAAATTATTATGTTGGTAATTGGAGTTAACGCCGAGCCAAGCGAGGTGCGCCCAGCGCAGCGGGCAGGCGTCGCATTGTCGCCGCCTCTTACTGAACAACATAATGTATTATAAAAGTTGTAGGTACCTTAATTTAATGCCATCTTTGCTTTTTATAAGTCTGTTGTGAAGATCAATGAAGGGCATCCCTACTTAAAAGGAAATCTATACAGGGTGGCAGGAAAAATAGACCTATTCCTTGAAAAGCGTAATTGTAAACGTTATTTGCAACAAATTCAGCGCCATCAACTAGGGGTCCAAAATGAATAGATAACGAGATATTGGCGTTTTGATATTTTTTCTGAAGTTTCCGACTTGTCTCCGAAAAAAAAAAGCTATAAAAAAACGAGTGAAATCTGGGCACTTAACTAATACTTTTTAGAAAGCTAGTTAGCGCTAGCAAACGGTTTTAGAAAAAGGTCAAGCCTTAAATCCTAATTGTTCCAGAAATAAACGGCATTGCATAGCGACATTTACGAAATTTCGTAATTTCTATCCGAAAACTACATTGTCAATTACTTGAAAAAAAAATGTTTGTAAGCTAGCTTAAAAATTATAAGAAAAACTACTTGGTTTTAAAAAGGTCTAATTAGGTCTATTTTCACTGCCACACTGTACAGTTGCGAGTGAAAGGGCGTCGAAGGCATTTAGGGTGTGATGTAAAGAGATCATAAATTTATGTAATGTAATGAAAGCGAAAGCTAAATGTTTTTAACAACTGAATGTTTTCTTCTACTTTTTATAACCTAGATTAACCTAGATAAAAAGTAGAAGAAAATTTTCAGTTATTTCTTATTACAGCAAATTATTCATAACGCAAAGGCTTATACAACATCGATTTATCAATTAATTTACTATGATTGGAATAGGATTTCTTACTGTACAAACTCGCTTAATAACGATTCAATTCAAAGAAACTTCGCTACACGAGTGTTATTTTTTTGTTCATGTGTGACGATAATGTTGTGAAACGAAGATTACGTGGGTTGCCCAATTTTGATATGCGATAAGAATGCTTACAAATAACACAAACACTGATAAACCTATGGCGCCATTATGATGTTTGTCCGTATTTAAGTATATAGTATGATTGTTTATGTAGGTGTTGTGTACAATAAAACTCCATCACCTGTTTATTTTTTCTTTATATCTTTTATGTGGCAATTGTTTTCTTGTTTTCCACCCAGGCCTAACATTCATGTAATGACAGTTGTGTTTGTTTTTTGTCTGTATGTTTAAGAACATACAAAAATGGTTATGTATCGGTGTAGTATTTTTTTGATTTTTAGAGATGTCGATTTAAAATATCGGTTACCAGCGTGACTACCCAAAAAAACTTACTAACAGGTAACTCAATCCTATTGAACTAAACTGTAGACGAGTATTTCAATAAATCTTAGGTCATCATCAGTGAATCACGTGTATTAGCATTATTACATTTAACAAGTGACCTTTACCTGTCTTAATTTATAAATTACGCACTGAACGAACCGGTAGCGATAATAAATGCAGTGATAAACAAAACGAGACAGATTGACAAAATATTTAGCGGTCATTACAAGATCGTGCATCAGGAATATCCGTTACATCTCGTCTTTACTCGTCGCATTCTAACTTAAATGAATACTCTTAAGTTATTGTTATTTTTATAATGGCCGTCAAGATGACCTTACACACCTGATGGAAAGCGGTCGTGATGGTCCATATATGAGGCTGACAAGCACAGTACCGCAAAGCAATCACTGATCTGGTCATACTTATGCTGAAGGCCTGCAAAAATGCCTTTTCACGCCCCGCTTGAAGACCCTGGGACTGTAAGAGAAAGAGAACACATGCGCTGGAAAAGCGTTCCACGTCTGAATGGTTCGACAAAGAAAAGAGTCACCGAACCTTTTCGTGCATGGGAACAAATTTCCAAGGTATTGTAAAGATATCAAGTGCTGGACTGTGTGTGGATGATGACGTAACCCAGCACGCGTGGTACGGGAGTAGAAGGGTGAGGATGGAGCAAGTTGGAATAACTCTTCAGAGCATTCCCCACTGTAGGAGCGATAGAGAACACTCAACCTGGCTATGTCTACGCAATTGAAGAGGCTCAAGGGTCATAGTCATAGATGCCTCTCGGTTTCCGAAAATGCGGATAGCAATGAATTAGTTAGAGTATACTTACTTTAAAGCAGCTCTGCACTAGCGCTAATTTGGTGCTTGCTGCAAACTTACTCCAGTTAATTGCAACTTAGTCGGCACTGAAACAGTACTAAAGCTAATGTGGTGTTCTTCCAATAACTCGCAAATGTTAACAGCGCTAAGAATTCAATAGACAGACAGTACAATTTTGTGCACCCTTGTATTAAAAAAATAGTTTTTTTCCTTTTTTGGGGTTCCTTAGTCAACAAGGTCCGCCACCACGACCATTGCCATGTCCTGCGTTCAGTCTTAGAATCATGCTTTCTTGCAGGTGATCACTAAGCATAGCTATAGTTTCATTAACAGAGTTATTCAAATTGAAATTTTAGTTTTTTATCAAGAGTCACGTTCAAATTCTAGAGATAAGATAAATTATCTTCAACAAACAAACAAATACAACAGTTTTTTTCAGTTTAGGGCAAATAGGCACACGCGGAGAAGACCTCAAATTAAGTTATATCCTGAGATAATTTTGAATATTTGTTTTTTTATAGGGCTCTTATACACTTTTCTTCTTATCTGAATTATCTTCTTTAATTTATAGTTTAAATTTAAATCTTGCCTGGTTTTGCTTACAATAATAAACCTATAAGTCAAAATATTTGCGTTCACCCCACTGTTGCTTAGCATCTGAACATCTGCAAAATAAACTTGTTGTAAACAAACTTAACTAGTGATGTGTATACTTGTATGTGAACCACAAAAAACTCTATAACGGAAATGGTGAGTCATCATTATGAGCCGTTGAATAACAACATAACTTCGTTTTTGATAATAAAAATCGGACAAGCGCGAGTTGTGATCCCGCCCTAAGGGTTTTTATCATGAAAACTGAACTACCAAACAAAGCAATTTGGAAACTTTTTTAGACTGGCTTATGATGACCATTTACGGACATTTTATTTTGTTATCTTTAAATACCTCTTGCCTCGTGTATAAGCCTTTTAGGTATCTAAGTGTATATGGAGTAAATTTTCATTAAAACTTAAATAAATACTAAAAAAAACTTTTTAGAAATAAGTATGTATGTAATTATAAAGCAGTGGCTGGCACGGACGCGGTACGGATGTGCGGACGGACGACCTGCGAGCGCGACGCGACGGTCGTTGCGACAACAATATAAATTCCACTTATACTTGGACTGTGGATCCCTAAAAACTAAACGAATCAACAACAATCTAAAATTGTTACAATAATCAGCTAGTGGAACAGGACACGTTGATTGCCAATTTTAAAGTGAATTTATTATAAATAAATATCTGGGACAGATTTAACCAAGATCAGCTGACCCCAAACAAAGCCGAGCTCGTACTTTGAGTGTCAAAGACAGATAAACATACTTCAATCTTTTTAAATGTATAAAGACACCCAGACCCTGAACGAACACAAATATTTGTCTCATGATTTGTTTGGCCTGGGAGGCGATCGAACCTGACCTTTGGCACTATGGGCAGGACCGGAAAGTATATTGGTAAAGCAACAGCTATTATACTCAGGGCTCCAGTTTTCCACAATAACTAAATACTAATTCAGTCATATTATATCCCCTGTTTTGGGCTGTAAGCGAGCACGAACGCGCAGATAAGTGAATTCCTTGTCATTGACTTGACTAGCAATTAAAAAGCGTCCCAAAATACACTTAGGTAGGCATCAAGAGATTAAATATAGTCGCGTCGCGTTAAATTTAACTAACAGCCAGACTGCGATTGCGAAGTGTAAACGGCTAGTGCGATATAAATAAAGATTTATTCGGGTACTTGCGATGCGACCCGCCCTGGCCCTATTTTTGTGCCCGGTACAAAAACAGCGGGATATTCGGTGCAGGTTCGATTACTGGGCTTCTCTCACCACGGCCTCTTATAGCAATATCAAACCTATCTCATTTTGGATTGCGTTAATAATTCACCTCAACGAAAGCTATAACGACGTTGTCTTAACCTTTGACCAAGCCGAGCTCATGTTTTTTCATTGATTTCGAGATTTACTACGAGGTAGCCTTATTCGCCAAGAGCGGTGATAAAAGTCGATTCTAGACATAACTTAGTTTCAATATTTGGGGCTCTGTGCTCCGGAAAACACGTTAAAAGGCCTTAATATGCTGTGTTAAAAATTGTGACTGCAGTTATGAGCAAATCCATTCACAAGCAAAATAAAAATAAATTTGAACAAAACTATTAGATACCTATAAATTTCAGCATGTGCGTACCTTTATCAACATCTACCTCGGTGACGGTCATAAATTTGACAATATTCACAGATTTTAAATAGTCACCTTATTTTTAATAGTCTATACTTAGTGTGTTGACAATCACGCGTTATTTGTGCTCGTTCAAAGTTAAGTTCAAAGTCAAATGTAAATTTATATACCAAACGGTCGCATTTGATTCCCGCGTTGGACGAGTAAACAAGCAACCGTTCGGTCAAAACTTATAAATGAAGTAAAACAGGTTGGCATTAGAATGGATGTGAAATTGTGAAGTGGCCAGGGGACTGACCACAACAACCTTTGAAGTAAAGTCAACAAGTTAAGTAGATATGTTATTCGATTCTTAGCCATCATGACCCAATTCTCGCTTGAAAAAGCTGGGGGGAAGTGGGAATGGCTGAATATCACTGCTGTCTGAGATCTTCCTCATACGAGTATGGTGGCCGACCAGCTGAGGCTGGGCCTACTAGGCCAGCTTCAATTATATGTCCTTAAAAACGTTTATTTAATAGCTTTTCAGACTTGCACCTTGTATGAATCTAAAGTAGGTACCCAATACAATCATGGTTTCACCCTAAAAGGGTACAAAGTGTTATTAAAACCCGTCAAGAAATTTCACTTGATTCTGGAACATACAAACCAACAGACACAAATCCAAATATATTTATATCCGAATTTTTCTTGTACAAATTATACATCGCATATTTGAAGCAATTTTGCAAATGCATTTGTTCCAACAAAGTATTTACATGAATGACACGGACTCATCCAATTACTCTAATGTCTGCTATATGACTGCATGTTATAAAGCCGATTTATAAAATTACCTGACCTGACCTACGCCACGTTGTGATACTTTGGTACGGTCTCGAGAATGCGCCCAGTACTACCTCACTGCAACCGAGTAGGTACCGTATAAAAACAAACAACCAACAGACTCGCGACGACGCTCAACTTCCTTATGGCTCGTCTTGAATCTCTTATTTCACTGGTCAGTAGCGATAATAAGCTCTACTCATAATGTAATAAATGTAACGCTCCACCCCGGGGCGCCTACACAGTCTCGGGTAGGCTTGAGCTCTTATCCTAGTACTGGTTCTGTGTGCTGTAGCAATAAATAATTTAACGGAACAATTATGTTGATCTGGTGTTGATGCAGACCCTGACCTACGCAAACAAACGGCTCGCAACGTGATGTAATGCAAGATGCACCTACCTACTATCAGCGACAAGCACGATAAAGCGGAGTGCGCACTGCGCATCGGCGCGGACGCGTAGACGCAATCGGCTTCGCATCTGTCTGATAGAGCATGACCTACCGCACACACGCGGAGTACTCACTATACTACACTTGTAGGTTGTTGAAAGTGAACCATTTGCACACACGTCTGACTGAATCAAGTGTCAACTGGCGAAAGACAACGCTGTGTTTAACGTTTAGTAAAATGCCAAATAGGTGCTACCGATTTTATTACGAATGAAATGTTATATTAACAGTATTTTTTATTTGTTTAGCAGAATCGTTGAAAGCGTCACCGTTGATACGGGTCTATACTCCCGTTATTATGGAGTTCCATGTCACCATGGAATGTCTTTGGACCAAAGCATTATTTATTTAATTATTCTCCCTCTTGCTGCAAAGGTCCGCAAAATTTGGGGATCGAGCTTGGTCCATCGAGTTCGAAAGCATTATTAATAGTCTACTAGGACTAAAAAAAACAAAAACTAAACTCTTATTAAAAAGGGCAAGTCCTGTACTCCATAAGTAGTAATAATAAAAAACATCAGCAAGCTAGTCAAATTTGTCGTGCATACATCAAGTTTTCATTAAATACTTCAATATCTTAACTATACAATTTATTTGACGTTTTATCTACATTTGGTTACTGTGCATTTACAAAGTCGCAGTCTGTTTTATTATCTGATTTATAGACTGTTGATAGAACAGGAGGATTCCTATGCTATTGTTATGTTTTCCTTCTACTTCACAAAACATCGTGGGGAAGAGGAAAACTGGAGTTGGAATATAATTTTTATTTACGTAAGCACTGGTTTATGAGGGGCATCCCAAAAGAAGTTAGATACTCTTTACTCATTTGATTGACACTGGTAAGTTATACACCATCTTATAGGCTGGCTGTTTATTGATGTATTTGAAAATAGAACACAGATCATTTTTTTTTGTATTACCATCATTTTTCCGAGAATCTGGCGGGAATTCGCTTGCAGCAATGGAGCTCAGTCGACGTGATTTTCGCGCTATGATTTATTATGACTATAAAAAAGGTTTAAAGCCTCAAGAATGTTTTGAACTTTTGGCTACTACTTTTGGTGAGTCTGCTTCTTCACGAGCAACAGTATTTAATTGGTTTGCTGAATTTAAAAGAGGACGGGGATATCTCGAATATGAAGCGTAGACAGGTCGGCCGCCAACCGCGGTCACACAAGAAAACGTTCGTGCAGTCGAAAAACTTATTCGCGAAAGCCGACGAATTACGTATATTATGTAGAGCTGGAGTTAGAACTGGGAATCGGATCAGCAGCAATGCAAACCATAATTCACGACTACCTTTCTCTCCGTAAACGTTGTTCGAGATGGGATGGGTGCCGCACAAACTTACCGATGAGCAGAAAGACCGTCGGGTGGATTGGTGCCTATTCATGATAGATAAATTCGACGGTGGCGAGAAAAAAAACGTGTATGATATACTGACTAGTGACGAAACCTGGCTATATAACTATGATCCCTAAACAAAGCGACAGTCGACTGGATGGTGTTTTGAAGATGAAACAAATGGTCGCCTCGTTTTTCTGCAAAACGGGTCATATTGCTACTGTAGTGCTAGAGGATCAAAGGAGCGTGAACTCTGAATGGTATGTGACAGTTTGTGCTCTAACAGTAATACCAGCTTGGTGTGACAAGCGGCCGAAGTCAGGAATCCGGCACCTTCTCTGGCACCACGACAATGTTTCGCCGCACACGTCTGCCAGAACACTTTACTTTTTCTTACTCAAAAAATGTGTCAATCCTACCTCACCCACCATATTCCCCTGACCTAGCGCCCTGTGATTTTTACCTGTTTCCAAAAATTTAAGAAAAACTAAAGGGGAAAGGGTATGAAAGCAAAGAAGATGCACTGGCTACCTATAATTTCGAGATTTCTGAGGTGTCTAAAGAAGAGTGGTCACAGGTATTTTCCAATTGGTTCAAACGTATGGAAAAGTGTATACGTGCTGAGGGTGAATACTTCGAAAAGATTAATACTTGTAATAAAGAATAAATTTTATTAGTTTTGAGTATCTAAATGCTTTTGGCATGCGCCTCCCCTCCCGCCTCTCGTATTCATCCTATTTGTAAGATTATATTTATATTTAAAACTTATTTGAATATTATACCCATTTTATCATAATAATATTTTTACCCATTTATGTAAAAAATGGTTGGATACAATTTTACTGTTGAGTGACATACTCCAATGGTATTGAGTTTGAAGCAATTCAACTAATAATAATTAATGACGAATAAAACTATTATTTTAAAGGTGTATGAGCGCGATCTTAACGTTCGCTTAGCGAAGGTGGCGCCTATTTTAGACTCTTGGTCAGAGCAGAGCGAAATTGACTTCCGACGCCTTTTTAAAAGTTTCTGAAAATTATAAAAGGCGGCGGTTATTACTACGTTGGCGCCCCATGATGCTCATTTTCTCTATGTTTGGCTTTTTGGAACTCCTTGGTATCTGGCGCCTGGAACCACCGTCCCTCTTCCTCTAACTCAACCCCTCTCCGCTAGCTCTATCATCTTGTTTTGAACTACTAGAAAATCTACTTATTTTATCGAGTTTCTATTTCAAGACCGCTTAATTAACTGAAAACGATCTCAGAAAATGATTTAGCCTTATGAGAAGATCGTATTATGTAATTGTAATGAGTTTCTGCTTATAAATGTTATTTAGTAATTTATACATGACAAATATGACTAACATTAGTAGTAATGATGGAGACCTTTCTTTCGTTTCGTAGCGTCGTATCTATACTAATATTATAAAGAAGTGATTGTTTTTTGTTTGTATTGAATAGGCTTCAAAAACTCATCCGATAGTGAAATTCTTTTACTAACAGAAAGCTAAACTATTCAGGACAGGCTATATTTTATTATGATTGAACAAAAAAATCAGTGAAAAATATAGTATATGTAAATCCAATCGGAGAAAAGGAGGCGAGATGTGATAATGTACACCAGCTGTCAAACATTTGACAAAACGAAGTCAGTTAGGGCAGCTCGTTATTAATTATTTAGGTATTCATACTTATCAATATCAAACAACATGTTTTTCTCATTAAAATACAAAGGGAGTAATCCTATGCACAAACATGCAGACAATTACTGCTTAAAAAAAATTACACCAGTAACAATAAATAATAAAAGCCCTTAATCATTCTTATAAGGTGCCGACTGCCGACTTAATAAATAACAAAAATACTTTAATAGTATCTGCTATTGTTCAAACGTATTTGAGCAGCACTTCGCATACTAAGAGCATACTAACATGCTCGTATTGTAGGAATACAAGGTAGTTTGTCATTCGTTTAATGCTGGCTTCAAACGTTACCATCGTAAATGCAAACTACGGGAGAGCAAGCGCGTCGCTAAATAACAACTAAGAAATAAAAGTCGGCAGGCCGATGCCAAATTCCTAATAAATAACCGCTGTACAATTGTCTCATCGCCCGGCGATCTACAAGATTTGAGCTCATTATTTATTATTCGTCCGAATCTCGTTGTTATTCCAATGTCGCCTTAAATGCAATTTCAAGGTTCCACTCGTCCATTTCGTGGAGAGAAAGATTAGTTATGTTTTAAAATAGCTTTGTTTGTGCTCTGATAACCGGCGATAGCGCTCCGCCTCCGCGCGACCACCCTCGCTCTGACATTTGTGATTAATCGTCGTTCATTCACTAAACTCATTATCTTCTAGTTAAGTTCACCATAATTTGAGAGGCAATGTTAGCGTCCAGCTGCTAATTTACGGCTGACACAAATCGCAAATTATCCGCTTACACCACGCTGTGTATTGTTAACGATCTTATCTCATTTTTGTTTTTTTCTATCCTCGGAATATGGTATACCTAATGCTTTCTGTTTTTGTTCGCAGTATTGTTTACATTCCAAATCGTTGTTTGCTTAGATTGTCGACACAATTATAAAAACGAACACAACTGTGTAGCAGGCGTTTAAAAATATATCGTCCAAATTTTAAAAAACAATGATGAGAAAGTAGAGCTCGACTCTGTATATTTATTACAAGTGTGTGAAAATAGCGAATGAATGACATGTGACATAACAGCGGATAATAATAAACCTTCTCAGTGAATAAGTTTGCAGTTATGTGATCAGAGGGAACTTATCAGGTTGCTCAGTAAAAATAACACGTCGGAATTGAATGTAGGTAACGTACAATTTCAATAAAATTACCTATGTGCTACTCAACAGCAATTAAATCTATACGGTATGTTATTATTATTATTTATGTTTGTCACAAATTCCAAGTGATACAATTTGAAGAGTTATTTTGTAACCACGGTATAAACCAAATCAAATATTTCCGTGTTGATGATATTGCTTGAAAATTTCACACACCATTGAAAACATATTCTGTAGATTACTGAAGTATTAAAATTAGGCGAATTTGTTTACCTCAAATCTAGAATATATTGTAGAGACGCAGAAAGTCTTGGTTAATTTCTATAAATTCATCTTGTTTAAGAATTACCCTTTTTTATGTTGTGGTTGGTCTAACAAATGTTGGTACTGTATACAATTGTATGACTCGTAGGCAAAGAGCAACAATAGGAAGTGGTCTGCTCACAGCGCTTCCGTGGACACCTCTAGAGGCCACAGCCGTCGGCCTGCCAAAGGTTGTTAAACCTCCGACGGTATTCTCCATTCGCGAAGGTAACGCGGTCGTCGACCGGCACTCACTCGTCATCTTCATTCGTTCCAATTAGTACGGCTAGGTATACGAGTGCTTGTATACCGCCCCCAATATGGGCCTCTCGTCGACAAGTCGGCATCCACACGCAGTTATTAGCGATGCGATTGCTAAAAATGCCACACATCTGATTACCTGAGCGCATGCGCGGAGTCCGCTCCACTTTGTTTTTGCGTTCAATGTCAGTATACCGGCTAATTTTATCGCGCTCCACACTCGCTGCGTAACTATCTTGTTTGACGAGGCTACACTGTTTGTTTTGATTTCGTTTGCCTGAAGTAATGTGATTTGTGTTAACAATATTTAATATAATAAATGCAGTTTATAAATCGATGATATGTTCGGCCTTGGAACAATTTTGGAATCGCTATTTTTAATTACAGACTTCCTTCTCTAAGTTTGCCATTTCCTTGACCTTGTTTGCCACGACTGGTCGTTATCTTCGTTGACCCTCCTATTTATTTTACATACGCGAATTACAACGAGCTGTAAGTTAATTGTCGCAGTACAATTTGCTTGTAAAAAAGGTCACTGTCGAACAAAATTAGGAGTTACAACTTGCAATGGAACCAGATTCCCATTGCAACTGAAACTATGACAAAATTAAGACAAACGAGAGGGAGCAACAAGGTGCTTGATCTCTTTTCACGCACATTTTCCTTCACCGTAAGAGCGCTCAGAGTTCAATTGTAATTCTGAGTTTTAATTCAATTCAATTCTTTTAATGTCAATTGCAGATTCCTTTTTTTTGATTTCATTTAAATGGAACTCGACCAAAACGAAGCAACCTGCGAGCATAAGAGCCTTAGTTTGACTTGACCAACCACAGTCACAAGTAAACCAGTTGAATCTAACGTACTGTAACTTTTTCAGGTAATCTTTTAAATAGAGGTGTCTTAACTGAGTAATGCATGTAAATTAGTTCTAATCAGGTGATAAAGTAGAAGCTATTGTACTTAACAGTAAATCCAGAATTAATTAGGCATATTGATGAATTTACGAGCAAAAACTTCTAGTCTTAACAGAGAGGAAACATTTTTTTTGTATTTAATTAGCAGCAGAAATACAGGCTTATTTTAAGCATGCCATTAGGTTCACTTGACAGTAAGTTAATTAGAAAATGTATCTTACATGTCTTCATTATAATTCGCTTGTATTACTGGTATATTCGTAAGATTTATGTTGGCTTTGATTTACCTCCGTAGGTAGAGTGTAACAGCTAAAGCCTGAGCCTGATGAGCAGAGTCCTCATTGTCAGTCAACATTCTTACACTTAGGCTGTTGTAAACTGCCCAGTTCATTAAACAAGTTTGTATACAACCTTGTTTCAATTTAAGAAATTTTTTCTAATAATCTCGCCCTCGATTATTGGGTTAAGACCACCTAAGCTGCAGCGTGTTGGGGCGAACACTTACGAATAACGCTTCTGTGCCGCCAGGATTTTCCTTACATTACAACGTATGTTTATTGCAAAATGAAAGTGGATGGGTCATCATGAATAGCCGTTTCATTCATCAGGACCGGTCAATGGTCGAGTGTGGGAACGCTAATGATATTTTTTACGTTCATAGTACCTTGACGTTAATAATGTCATTGCTGGCTTATAGTAGGTAAATAGGGTAAATAGATGCTAAAATTCATAAGAGAAGTTAAACGAGAGGAACAGGCTAAAATGTATCGATTGGCAATTTGCGATTGATTGGTAATTTTTCGAGCCACCATCACGCTACTACAACAGCTGCTTATTTTTCACTCATACTAAAATTGGGGAACTCGTACGACACGCGGGCGCGCGAGGTGAACGCGCCGCGTCCGCGTCACGACACGACCAAATGCTTTTTCGTCGCTATTTCCGCAACAAGTGTTGTTTTGAAGAGAGGGGCCCCAAGCGGGCGCGCTCGACGTCATCGCGCCAGGCTCAGCGCTGTGCCATGCGCTGCCCGCCTCCGCTCGGGTCGCTCTCCTCGCCACAAACAGAACAACCATCATCTCACGTGCTCATTGGTCAACAACACATAAAGGGCACTTACCATAACTAATTAAAAATTTACATTACTTATATTCCACGTAATGAGCTACTACAGGATGTACAACTGCTTAAATAGTCCACGTTTTTAATGAAATTGCTTTATTCCAACTTTACCTCAACTTTAAATTTAATTTCATAAACTGGCTGATTTTATAGCACATGTTTTAACGAGCATAAAAGTATTAGAGGTGTTACAGAATTTATTCAAAATAAGTTTATTTTTATCACTTATGTTAATAATATTACTATATAAGCCAGTCAAATCACGGCGAAATTTTCTTGCAAATTATTTCACAATATTTACGAGTTGATAACGTCCGTCACAGAAATAATCGTGCCTATTTGGTACCTACCTACGTCACGCGCAAACAAACGCGCGCCGACCGCCCGTTACTTTTCGTAGGATTTCCACTCGGCAATCTCTAGTTACTCACCTGCACCATAACTAACTGATGAAACTTAACATCAAAATAGAATATGAAGCTAGATAACTTAACGTTATTTTGCCAGACAAAACAGGAAATACTTGTTTAAAAACCGGTGTAGAGTGACAGGTATAGTGTTTGTGAGCAGTCTGGCGGTTGTGGGCGCGGGGATGGGTAAGGTAGTCTCGGTGAGAGGCGGCTTGCAATCTGCACCGAGGTGCATTCTGAGCGCATTCCGCGGCCGGACCCGGCGAACGACCTAGCCGCGGCCTCCGCGTGCCCACAAATATGACCGCTTGCTGCTTGCTCGCCGATCGGAATGCTATCATCTATGCCAGTAAACAACATCATTAAACAACGTTTATTAACCAAACGTTAGCTATTCACATAATTAGCACGTGGGTACGTAGAGATATGCGGCCGTCTCGGACTCTCCACGACTTTATTATTGTACCTAGTTCTTAGTTTATACTGTGGGCTATTAAATGTTGTCTTCAGCCTAAGAAAGCTCTTCTGAATGCCGCTTTAGCTTTATGTTTTCAGTCTCCTTGAAAATATATCGTTTAACTAATTTTAACTGTGAAATACCACGTTCATATCTTCCCTAGGAAACCATTTTTGCTATGTAGGTTGTTGGGTGCTGAATATTAAACGCACAGATAAGCTATGTATGACATTCTGTCACGGATATGGAAATTGGATATTTTGCAAATGTAATGCGCAACAAAATTCTAGGAATATTTCAGAGGGCGGCGGGCAGAGACTTTTACGGGGGTAGGAGAATCTTTTTTCGATGAGGCCCTGAAAGGAGCGACCCTTTTATACTATAACGTTTCCGGGTCGTCGGCCGCCGTCCGCGACCTTGACGAGTGGCTTGTTATGACCCTTTCGGCTAGGTACTTGCCTGAATAATTAACGAGATATTTACGCAGTAGGATTAATAGTGGTGTATACTGGTCGGCTTTGGCGGGGCCCGGCCGTGAGCCGAGCGGTCCAGCTAGCGCGATGCCCGCTGAGTCATCGAAGATTCGGAGATCCGCAGCCGGCGCAGGCGCGGGTCGCGCGCGACGTAAACACAGATCGCTGCGCCCGCGCGCCCTCCGAGGCCACCGCGCGCAAATAAGCGCGCCTCACATGGGTGTATCGCCAACTGTTTTTGACGATAGCATAACGTAAATAACCGTGCCACTTGTCTTGTAAGATGTACTTATCGTGTTTTTGAACTCGATCTACCATTCTCAAGAGTTTTTTTGCGAGTATCCAAACGGAAAAGCATTATATTCCATTGACAAATTTGTACCTCGATTAAATCAGTCTTACCAATGCACTGTGACCATGACACTGATTATTAACCAGCTGACGAAAATATGGTACAGTTCTACCAATTCATAGCTTTTAATTTTCTGAACCCTGATCGTAAATCTGGTCTTAGCGCTCTAGGTATCTCTGATACACCCTCTTTTTCGAATACGAGTACCTATTAACGCTCAAAACGCAATAGCAAGAGGATGCAACGCAATAGCATTCAAGGTGGTCGACGAGCAGTGATAAAAAGCTTCATAAACATTTTTGACTTTAACTTTATCAGTGTTAACTGTGTTTAAAAAACGAAAGGCTAGCAAAAACTTAGTCGGTATCTTTGCAACCTTTTTTTTAAGTAACTTTGAAGAGCGTTAGCTGGGGGTGGAGCGAAAACGTTGCATTTTTGTAAGATTTTCGTGATTATTTCATTGAATTCAATCAAACTTAAATTTTTCTCTATTGTTGTGTGCATAATACTATTTAAAAACACATAGAATTGTCTAAAATTAGGTAGTCGCCAATTATTTGCTAAATTAAATAAAAAAAACGTTTTTTGAAAAATTTATAAGACACTTAAAAATTTACTGTACACAGTTAAAGTTATAATTATTAAACTAAAAGGTGCATTAAATAATAGAGAAATCATTTATACTAATTTGAATTCAGCTAAATAATCACGAAAACCTTTAAAAAATGCGACGTTTACGATCTACGCCAAACGCAAAAAGCAAACCCTCCTAATGAAAATCCGCAAACATACACAACCAAATTCTGAAAGTATATGAGATCCAATATTTCAGGAAAAAGTTTGAGCCTCTAGACAACTTACAAGCACTCAATTCAGGCTTTAGTCGATTGACACACTTTTGTTTCTGTAGGTATTACGGCACGCGCTTATCCAGTCAACTAACTAATTGATTAATGTATTAGTTGAATTCCTAACCAATGTTTCAACTTAAATAATAATTAATGAAAAACCAGGTTGTCCAACAACTCTCCCCGAAGCTTATTTGTTAGGGGTTATTATTATTATGGGCGGAGGACCTGGTCGACCCGCTCTATGGCCGACAAACCATAGAGGCGATCAGGCCGGTCCTCGACCAGTGGGTGCGTAGGGAGAAGAGGCCCCTTACGTACCGGCTGGTACTTTCCGGACACGGCTGTTTCGGGAAGTACCTGCATAATATCGCCCGGAGGGAGCCCACCCCGAGGTGCCACCAGTGCGACGCCGAGGAGGACACCGCCCAGCACACCCTTGAGGAGTGCCCTGCTTGGGCGGTGCAACGTCGCACATTAGTGGATGTGGTCGGCACCGACCTCTCGCTCCCGGCCCTGATACGGGCCTTGCTGGCGAGCGAGAGTGGATGGGAGGCGATGGTCTCCTTCTGCGAAGAGGTGATGTCGCAGAAGGAGACAGCGGAGAGGGCCCGGGAGGAAGATCCTCAGGCGGGCCCTCTCCGACGCAGACGGCGGGGAGTGAGGAGACGGCGGTTTGCACGCCTTCTTCCCACTCCCTAAAAGCAGCACCGGGGTTAAAGTCGGGGGGCTTCCACCCCATTGCACGGTGCTCCTGTCTGTAGGTGTCCCCGTATACCGGGACGCCCCTGCTGCGTGAGGAGGCCCGGCGTGAAGGCTGGGCCGTCCGCCAGGGACGGCATGGTAATCCGAACTAGGCACCATGTCGTCCCGTCAAGGCGATGAGGTATACCGGGGGTCTTTTTAGTGGGTATGCCGTCACCTTCAGTGACGGAGAGTCCCACACTCCCCCGCTGCCCCACCCAGGCAGCGGGATAGTGCGTAATGCATTTTTTCCCCCGCAAAAAAAAAAAGAAAAAAAAAGGGGTTATTATGATTAGGAATCAATAGTAGATAATATCTCCATTTTTTAACCTACCCATTGCTATTAGTTAAGAGAATTAAATGGAGCGACAACATGAATGGAATTTTACTGGATATCCGTCCCTAGTGTTGAATATCTGTTGCTTACATTTAAAATGTGTTGAGTGATTAGTAGTTGACTGATGAATACAGATAATGACTGAGCTAACAGCCTGTCGCTGTGCTGTGAAAATGCTACATTAGAACGTCGGTGTAGATAGAACAAAGAAGCAATCGCATTGTCCTTTCTAAATTAGGACGGGGACTCCAAAAAAAAATCTGCAACTTTTGTTTAGTTCAATGTTATTTACGTGATATTTAACCCTTTTTTAAGAAGCTATCTTAAACCGTTTTGGACCCTAACAGTATTTTTGAATCGCAAAATAATTGTTAAACCAAAACCCACGACCCGCTTTCAAATAGAATGCCAGAATGAATATGCATTACGACAAAGGGCAATTCAAATACTTACTACTCGTATTTATCTGGAATCAATTATTATTCCAAAAAAGACTATGTTATTTACATATCACTAGTGCGAATACGAGCATGGTGCTGCTGTCTTAGTATTACTCATTTATTGTTCCTTCAAAGTTAAAACTTACCGTAGTTGGGAAGAGACAAGAAGTGAGTTCAAAGCAAATCTTCTCCACTATTCAAATATTAATGTTTGTGGCTTTGTTTAATATTTAATAAATTCAACGTATTGTATTGTATGTAAGTAATTCAAACCGATACAAACATTTATCGATCTATTAGGGGTGTAGCTCAAGAAATGAGTATCGCTGGGACTCAGCAATAAATATCTTTACATTTATTGTCACCTGCCCCTCAACTGAGCAGAGTCCTGAATTTGTATACGAGTATGTAATGAATGAGTTCTGCAGTAGAAGGCCGAGATAAAAAGTAGAGTATGCCATAAAGCAAGTACAATAACGCTTTTAAATGATTATTTCAGTTTTAAGTACTCTTTCTATTATGTTTTGTGAAGTTTTAAAGTTTGACTTCCAAAGTTCAAAGTTTTCATCGCATTAGGCTAGGCCTCCAGGTGATTGATGTATTTTGTTTGGCGTTCAGGTATTCGGTCCTATAATAATAAAAATTACGTCAAGTTTGTCAGGTATATTGTTGTTGAAGATGGAATTTGGTCGGATTAGGGTGCCATTACCGCGGCATCTGCGAGGCATGCGTAAATAAATATAGGCTGCGGAATTGGTGAGACTTGTGACGCAGGTCACGCGCGGGTCGCGCGACCGTGCCGCGTCGCACCACTTTTATTACATTCCCCGAATAAATGTCGCAGCAGAAAGCCTACTGCCTATCCAACACTGACTTTACATCGTGTACAACGTGTATTGGAAGCATAATCGTAACGTAGAACCGTTCGGATACCCATTTTTAAATGGAACAGCTTTCATGGGCATTTTTTTGGAATGCGTTTTACTTGGCTAGTTTGATTGAACTAATTATTATTAGTTAGTAATTTAAATTAATGTTAGTAGGTATATTTATCTACTAAGTGAACGTTTGTTAAATAGTGAACGCTTGTTTGTTTTGATATTTTGTTGCAGGTTTCCAAGACATTTTGTTGTCAAAAACGTTCTCACTGTCTTTTTATATTAAAAGCCTCTAATGCATTGGTGTGTTTCGCGATTCGGCTATTCTTAGCTTATATTCGTGCTCAAAGTATCACGACCCGTACGTCTACCACGAGTTGCCACTTTAAATTTACGTTATCGTTCGCGTTAATAAAAATATATTGAACTCGAACTCAAATAACTTTAATCAAATCATCTTTTATCAGGACTTTCTAATCGTCAAATTTACAGCAAAATATACTAAATAATAGACATAAATACCATAATAATATGGATATATAAATACACAGTATACAGACATAATGCGACTCTAGCACCGCGTTGGAGTTGTTTCTTGCTGAGAAGACCCGGCGAGAAACTCCGCAGTTACTCTTTATTAAATTACAGGCGTTATTAAAGTACAAGCAGTGTCATTTTGATACAAATAAACCTAATTGGGATTTGACAATTTGACATTGTCATGTCATGTCATGTCATTAAAAAACTTAATACATTTTTTCTACGCGAACGATAACGTAAATTTAAAGTGGCTACTCGTGGTAGACGTACTGACCTAAACTTGACTATTTTCTTGAAATAATCGTGATTCGAAAAGTAGAAAGTAATATAGGCCGATTAATTTGCACGCGAGTGTAAATTAGTTCCCAAAATCAATGCTTTGTAAGTTTTGGGTTTCTATTTACTTTAAGTGGGTGGGTTTATTTTAAATTGAAACGGAGTTGATTGTTAAAACACGTTTTATTGCGATAGTGCCGCAGTTTCCGCCGCCGCCTTTGACGTCTCGTACATACCGGCTTTGCGTTGTCTCTCCATTAGTACCCGTACCGGTAAAGTTTTACGATACGATCGTGACCCGAATGTTGCCATTTTGTTACCTTTTTATTACTAAGAAATCATCATAAGTACTGGCGTGGTCTACGTACAGATTTAACTTTGTTATTTAACAAATCATACTTTTTATTGAGTTGTTATGGCTTCAGTATAAAAAATCTAGCTATTAAAAAAGCTTCTGAGCTTTACTTGGACAGACTGAAATGGTGCTTAGTTAGATATAACTAAAAAACTAGCTTACCAAACTTAATGTCTATTTGTCTATTAAATATGTCTTTCATAATGGCGAGTGTAACTTTTATTAGAATCTCTAAACCTCTAAAAATTAAGGTTATTGCTTCCTACCTCTTAGTTATGTCTATAAAGATTGATTTTATATAAAATAATGTTGATATTCATTTGTTTATATAAAATGTTATCTCCACTAGGTGTATGTATTGACGTAAATTCGTCTATTTTGAGAAAATAAACATCACCTATGATTAAAATTGTTCATTCCATGTGCCTATAGAAAAACATCAGGCATTACATAAGTTAACTCGGTAAGTTTATTTGATTAGCCTGCCTCTGATACATATTCTCGTTGCCAAGCTGAACTATATTAAATATTTAGTAAGCAGAACGATAACTTTGTTCCACTTTCCAGTTACGACTGCGTGTTTAATGCTGAATTGATTATGTTAACAACGTTAATATGCTTTGAAAGGATCTATTTTAAATTGGATAAGTCTTATAGTACTTCACTTATCATGGTGAACTTCGATCTTAGAGCGTTTGAATAGTACTACTATCTTGTTTATTAATTGTAGTAAATAAATATATATATAATATGCATATATGCGCCAGACAACACACCTCTTGTAATGGTCTCGAAATAGGGATTAATATCCCTGTGTTACGAGGTTACAGAACCATATAAGGAAATAAGCTAGGGGTGTCTACCAGCACACCCAGACTCAGGGTCAATTAAGAAAAAAACGTTTCCTGAATTGATCAGACCGGGAATCGAACCCGGGACACTACGGAGATCGAGGCGAGAAACCGTGCTACAGCGCTAGAGCGCTTGTGCTAGTGGCGTAGTCGCCAATCGTGTCGTCGAGACGAAACATAACCATTACCTTAAATTCCTTTACTCTTTTAACAATACTGTGTAAGTCCACCATAGCTATTGCATTATACTCGTCAACATCCGATGAAATTATTGCAGAAATTAAAGATTCTCGTACTTAAACGAATGTAAATGTATGGGTCAGACAGAATGCTATACGATACTAGTGTGAGAGGAGCAATACAATTACGCTGAGCTGTTATCAATTCAGCTATTGGGGTCCGATTGTTTAAAGGCAGGAGTGCTAGGAGGGCTCAGGGAATTGGCCCCGCTCGAATCTGACCCCGCAGGGTCAGTTGACCAATGCCATTTCATACCATTCTTCAATTGGTCAACTGGCCCCACAGCTGAAATGTACAATCACCAGAAAAATTGAACAAATCACTGTTAAGGAGCATATTAGTATGAAGGGGTCAAAATATGCGCTGCATATATTTATTTAATGAGCTTTCCTGTCGCCATGGCCTACCAGGAAAGCAGAAATTAAATGGAACCAAGTGCTCATAGTTATACATCATATTACTGTGACTGTAATATTACTAGTACTTATTTTGCTGTTTATATCTGACGCCCTCCTAGGAGGTCTGCAGCAAGACGATCGACAGACATAGTAAATTCCATGTGCATGTGAATTGAGAGATCCTCTCTTTAATCGTAACAAAAATCGGGGAAGATATCGTAAAAAAAACCTAATGTATTTTTAAAAAAAAATCCGATATGAATATTAGAAAAATGATTTTATAGTGTTAAGGAATATACAGAGTTTTGTTTAAAATTATGTAAAAACCAGCTAATTTAATAAACATTTGCACTGCATACAATTGATGCTATATTTTGAAGACCTTTTTGACATGTATTCTCGTAAATAAATACTTTGACTTTGAAAAAAAAACTGTGAAAAACTTTGGGATATATCACGCTTTGTTCTTCTTTAGGATTGAACAAAGCGTGATATTTCCCAAAGTGTGATAAAAGCAAAAGATATGCAAATATTCAGTAAAAAAAATTCTCAATTTTGGATAAAATCTCAGTCTGCCTACGATGTATATTTAAGTAGATAGGGGTCGAAGTTAGGAGCACTTACACGGTCATACTGAAGGATAAAGTGAAGGTTTATTTCTCCCTTCTGGTTAAAAATTTCGTGACACTTATTCTTTTACAAATTCACTCTTAAGGTAAGTCATATTACACAACAAAAACAAAACGTATTTATTCACTATAAATAAAGTAATATTTTTTAAGAGCACTCATATGGCCCGTGTGGGCGTGTGGTGTGAGTTCATATGTGAGTTATAGAACCTATTGTTATGTCATAATGAACGTCAAATCAAATAGACACACCTATTTGATGTTTTCCTGCTTCACGCTACCGGGAGTATGGAGTATTTAATTTATGCAAACTATTAAATTTTTGCAAACTATTGTACAAATAATTAAAGAAAGCTTTTCGACGCAGAAAAGAACAACCAGAACAGTCTGCCAACAGAACTGGTGGAGTCCTCCACTGCAGGAATTACGTCTAACATTGATGCGAGTTTGCAGCATTGTTGGTATGCGAGAAATGGGAATATAATGGATGATAGCTTTGGAAGACGGGAAATCCACATGCATCACAGCATCTCAATCACTGATTCGGCAACGTGTGACAAGAAGCGGCAGAAACATTTTAAAGGGTGCAATAGAGTCTTATTTCAAATTCATCCGGTACTGTCGGACGTGGGTGATTGTGAGACTTACTACCAGTGTAAAAAATAGGAAGAAGTTCTCGTAAGGTTGTTCCAGTTAAGCACAACATTGAAGTTGATTTCCATCTATTGATATTCAATCGATGGCGATTGGCGAGCATAACATGTGTTTTGATTGCTCAAAGAAAAAACTGTCAATCTTCTAAAGCATTTATTTACTGATCATATAATAAATTGTTTATTTATTTCTAATGTAAATAGTTTTAAAAAAAATAGCGAACAGCGAGGCATTCGGTAAAGTGAAAATAATTTTTGTATCGTGATATTTTTTAACACTTCGCTTAATAACAGGATATGCACGCACGGCAGCAGGTCAACCTTTGCAAGTCTATTGTAAAATGGATCGTATTTTGGTAGCTCAAGGTGCCTACATGCGAAGCTTTATGTGTTATCGTGTGTACATAAGCGTTCGTTCAAAAAGAGAAGCTTTTATCATTTCTGAGTATGTGTTCAGAAGACCCTCTATGATTGCACATTAGTTTGGTACCCAGTATACCAGACTGTGCTAACAGTGATAAAAGTATGTTACTTAGGTGACTCTGCAGCATAGCATGACACAAAACCAGCACCAACTCTGTACATAAATCATAAAGAGGGTCCTAGTAGTTTGTAAGTATGTAAGTTACTCTATGGTTTGTAACTTTTTGTGAGTTCTATACCTACCCGTTTATTTCTATCGTAATAATTAAGCGACAGACGTCGAAGTACGAGTAACTCCATTCTAATAAGTTGTTTCTACATTACTGCATTTAATGAAGTAACTATACGAGTCATTTATTTATTTTTATCTTCCTTCGTATGCAGAAAGGTAACAATTTTGCTGCCGTAGATATCGACGTTTCGACGATTGAGATGCCGTCAAAATTCTATCAAAATCAAGTTTTCGTTCGTGATTTTAGAGAACCGTAGTAAGGTTACGAAGCAGCGGTTTTCGTGGAAACGGAGTACCAAATGCATGATTTGTGAGTCGCAAGTACGCGTGCGGAGTTGCGGACGAACGGTAGTAAGGCCCCTTTCAAGACCCATATTATGCGTCTAAAGATGCAGTTGCACTAGCAACCAAATTGCCCAATAATAATAAAAATAATAAGCCCGCAGGGCAGTTCTATGAGCTGTTGGTGCGTAACGACACCACGGGCTACCACCATCCCGACGCTAACCTGCAGGGCAACTTATGGCGAGCTGTTGGTGTGTAGCGACACCTCGGACCCGAGCTCCCCCGAGAGTCTGTCAGGCCCTCCGCTTCTGCTTGCCTTTATTGGCCGGTTGGATTGGACCGCAAGAGGGGCCGCAGGACTCTCACCTCTGGCTTGCCTTAACTGGCCGTCAGAGTGGGGCGTTAGAGCTGAAGGCTCGTAGGGTGGAAGTGAAAGATGCATAAGTCGCGAGTTGGTGGGGTGGTTTATCCGCCCCGTAGAAAGCGGTGTACACCTCTCGCAACCCTGAGCCGCTCACGGCCATGTTGCCGCCTTTGCCGGCCTTTTGCGCCGGCTCATTTTGGGTAACCCATAAAGTGAGTGGCAAGTCACCGTCTGCTAGGAGAACCAAAACCTTTGAGTCATTTTGCATGGCAGACGTCCGTTGTCTCAGGCAATAGTCCAGTATTCAGTCCACAGAGCATTTCACCCACATAGCCCAGTTGTAATTCTTTTTTTCATTTTTTTCCATAGTTCATACATCTACCGAGTGTTGTCTTTAGGTAGATTTTGAATATTTATTTAGAGACAAAACCCGGCAGATGTACACATTGCAAAGTAGATTAAATGGTACCATAAGGCATCTACGTGTTGGCTTTGGCCCCACGCAAGCCTCAAAGGACCGGGTCCCCGTGGGCCCGTGAATTGAAAATGTACCAAAATAATAATATGTTAGTTTTTTCAGACACATTGATCCATTTGTTAGTAACAATACCTACTAGGCAGTATCAGTCACTGTGACGCCACAACCACTTCAAACAATCTACTGGGATACAGCCATGTTGCTCCGCCACATCGTATTCAGAGTCAAGGAGCAATATGGAACACTTAGGTAGCATTTATATATATTGTAACAAAACTAAAAGTTGTTAACAATCATAGGTATACTTAATGCTTAAGACCCAGGTACTCACCGAAAGGATGGGTTTAAAATTTATATCAGCGACTTAATCAAATGCAAAACAATATGGAAGAATTCAAAGTAATACTTTTGAAACAATTGCCACATTTTATTGAAATTGCTTTAGTTTCCTTTACCAATTGCTCCAGGTTGATCCATATCTGTTACCAGGCTGTTTGTTGCTTGAAAAATTGGCCATGTAAGAGCACCTATAGTTTGCTACGCTCCAGTAGAGCTGTTCTGGTGCGGCCTACTCAGTAGCGGAGCGGGAGCTATATTTAGTATTCTTAGCGGTTTCTGTAACTAACAGTTCGGTGAATCAAAACTAAAAGCAACAGCTATGCAATGCATATGCATGCAATGCATTCTAAGCACGTTTTCGGTATGGTAGTAAAGTAGTACATACCTTCAAATTACCTATTTTAATACAAGTAAAAATTATTACTAGCATTTTATTCCAGTAGCCTCCATTGTGCGGCTGATGAAATAATTATTATAATAATATGTAAGTAAGTTCTGTGTTTTTCCAAATATCTAAACCACTAACCTATCTAAACACAATCCTATCAGAGTAGAAAGACACATTGCGCCTATAAATACATTTTACGATTGCTTTATCGACATTCAATTATCAAAATGGACACAACAAAATAACGTCCCGCCATTAAATGACGCTAACGCGCGTACGCGCCGCTCGTCGTGAATGTTTGTTTACGTTGTAAAACTATCCCTATATCGTCGCGTCATATTACAGGGTTACTTTAGAAATTAAATACCTACTTTCTACTGTACATTTTGCATTCTGTTACTTAATACAAATGCTACAGTGTAAACATTTTAATGGCGGAAGCAGTCGTTAAAATAGCGCGGGTTTATTTAAAATATTTAATGCAGTTTTCGTGTTGTCTGTCTGTTATGTATGCTGATGCAGGAACATGATAAAAATAGATAATTCAGTGACGTTTGTCACTATTTATTTATGAATCAAGTATTTGAATTAATAAATGATGCAGAAATATACGAAACTAAAAATGACACCATCTGTTATTGATAGTTGCCCTAGCCCCTGTCAGAAATAGAACACAATACAGGAAATAAACATATAGTTATATCGCTGAGACAACTTTACACAATGCCCATATATCAGTCGAAGCAAATAATAAATAAGCAAGCTGTTAGATTTTTCTAAATATTAAACCTTTATTTATTTGTCATTTTAATTAATGAAATTATTAAGCGTATAGCCTAATGTTCCAAAATACACATAAACTAATATAAGTAAGAAAAGATAAGCAAGAAATAAAATCTCTTCCAGGAAACCTAGAGACAAGTAAAATAAAGAGAGATGTTTAGCTTTTTATCTTGAGGTAAAGTAGATATATGGCTTCCGCTTAACACAGTGCACTTCAAATAATTACTAGTGTGCTGTTGCGCGGTTAAACAATTTGCTCTGTGTATTTTCTACAAGGTAAATAAATGATAGAACGAGCTGCTGCAGAAGTAACGCGCAGTCTGTTCCGCTCCACATTACCCGCACACCGTCCATCTCCATTAAAATTAAAACACAAATAACTTTGCAATGCTCAGCTTTCATCGTTGAGTTGCACTCGAGATTAGTGCCAGAGAGATGTTTTCATTAACAATATCGAATAACTCGTAAGTCGTAACTTTTAAGTAGGTAATAAAGGTTAATAAAAGCATTTAGAGAGTTTTTAATTTGGTTTGGATGTTGATTGATAGAAAGTGTTGTAAATATATCTGCGTGCTGGTAATGTATGTATGGTATGTTCGTCAGTGATAAGATAAGGGTGCGTAGAAGTACTAGAAATTTATTAAAGTCTAGAAAGCAAAATAAAAAACCGTTAATTCCTAACAGTAATAGCACTATGGGTCCTTTTTTGGTATACAATTTTATTTTTAGTAACCATAATACTTACACGGATTTATAGTGCCAAAGTCTGTACAAATGAATTGAGGGATGTGCCAAATTCCATTAATTTTTTTTTTTTTAATATGTACATTATAATAACTTATACCTTAACGAAATTCACTATGCGCATAATATCGACCAGCTGTCGGATGGTTACCTATTATTCAGAGATTCTACAGAATAAATCAGTTTTTATTTACCAAACTAAATAATATAAGGCCTTTCTACTATAAGACAAAGGTCACAGCTGCACAGCTACAGTGATATATAGGTACTCGCATGATTATTCTGATCAAAATATATATATATTTTTAAAAATGTAACTGAACACGTCATATTCTAAAGGTTTGTACACTAATTGGTTATTATTATTTTAACTGCCTGGCCTTGACTGACCCATTGGCGTAACGGTTGGTTTGTAATCCTGCCTCTGTTGCGTGCGTCAGGTGTCGTTGGTTTGACCGCCATTCATGATGGGCAGAGCATAGGCATTGATGATTATTGTGACCGTCATTATATTAATGTCAATGAAATATGTGTAAAAATCTGTACAATATTGTTATGAGATTGTTTTCAAAAACATCTATCAATAAATCAATATAATTTTTCGGATAGTATTTAATGGAGTGACATACTAACCACCAGAAACACTATCTGAGCCTCTAAATATTCTAAAATCAGTGTTTTATTAATTCTGGGGCGCATTTCAGTATTTTTGGTTGCTCAGTTTATTATTTCTCTTATTTTTCTTGTCAGATCTCAGAGTTCGGAGTGTCCTGAAACTATTTAAAAGCAATCTGCGCCCAACCAGGACTTAAATATATTTTCAATTATATTTTATTAGAAACCAAAGTCACATGTATAATACGATAGAGTATTACGAATATTTGTATTATAAAATGCTAATTTTAATGCTGAACGGATGTAAAAAGTTACTGTCAATTTGCATTTGTGGCAATCAACAGCATGAATGAACGACAACAATAACAGGCGTGCGGTAGCCGCACCGCACACACGTCGCACCATGTGAGGCGACCATTGATATCTCCATTCAGACACCGGAAACATAAATCAACGTAGCGAGACGCATCACCACTGCGCTTGCGCTGATCATGCGGTATTACTTCGACTTTTGATTTGCCTCATGCATATCACTATAAAGTATAAACATCCAAAATTAATAAAAAATATGGAGTATTTATTTTAGTGGAATGTTTTACCAATACTATCAAATCTTCAAACTTAAATCTACACCTACCACCTGCGTCGGATGGTAGAAACTGACCAGTTAGTCCAGTTACTAGTATTTTAGTAATAATTTTACCTCATACATGCCACTGCAGGCCAGTGGTCTGCCCCAAACAGGTGGTAGGCGATGTTCTATCACGCGGGCACAGTGCGAATTGCTGTGGATTAAGGCATACATAATGAAGACCTTATCGTCAGATGTTGTCATGAAGCCACCGTAAGCCAACGGTCCTAGGCTGAACAACTAACCGTTCGGTGAGTTCCGAGGAACAGTGATGTCAGTGGCCTATATAGTCATCACTGAATTTCGTTCAGGGTGGTCACCCATCCTACTGATCATGCACAGCTTATCATCGGTAATCGTTGCTGATCCGCTGTCGCCAATAGGCCATGGGCATCTAAGTTCGTTAATTTTCGCATAAACTCCGTCACGCATAACGACTTTCGAGAGCACCTCGCCAGAATACACTGTGGCAAGATCAACATACGTTTTCTAGACATAAGTGTAACAGGAATCCAATGTGCCGCCTCAGTGAACGCGAAACGGCTAAGACATTCTGAATAGTTAAATTGTTTTGGATTAGCGGACATCCGGCAGCGCGCACGCATGTGGGCAGGCATCCGATGCAGTCGGATAGCTGTCGTGCTATCCCGTCTCCTAAATGTGATAGTGGCAAGAATTGTTGGGAGACAACCGGCTCTATTTGCAGTGAAAGTGCAGTGAGTCACGCACAAAGTTGGAAATAGAGCTCTGCGCCCGCGCTTCGGTGGCGGGCGTAGGTTCCGCCGACGCGCAATGCTCGACTGGATTGTACAATCCACCGCAAATAATTGCTAAATATTGCTATGAACTTGCATATCGAGCAGACAGACGTAGCTGTAGTTGACTATACAGTATTAATATTGTACTAAATTATTTATACAATTATTTTGTTATTAATAAAAGTAACTCATTAAAACAAAAATATTTACATTACTAAAACTTTAAATTAAGTGTTTAAAATGTTCACAATTAGGTTTATTATTTAGAATGTAGATTCTTAAAAACACTTTAACACCCCTAAATACTGAATGAAACTACAATTTGAGCAGTCTTATCGTTAATTGCCATGCATAATAGTTAAGCTCACTCTTGTATAAAATACTAGCTTTCCGCCCGCGGCTTCGCCCGCGTGAACTTCATTTTTCTTTCCCGCTTTTCTGTTGAAAATTTTCCTGAATTTTCTTTGCTATAAACCTCACGGAGCCCAAGACCTTTCCAACGAATGCAAAACCGTGGAAATCGGTTCGTGCGTTCTGGAGTTATAGCGTCAGGAAGGAAAACCCGACTTATTTTTATATAATAGATAAAACAAGAGGTATCTTAAAAGCTTAAACGGCATTATCCACTCGGTTCAAGCAATTATAAAATAAAAATAACGATTTAATTTAGTATTTTAGTTTGTATCGCGACATCGTGTTAGATCGTTCTTATAATAAATGCAATGCAGTTCACATAACATTGCACGATGCAGCTTAGTTGATCATCTGCATCTGCGCAAGTTGATTGCAAAAGAAAATTTATTATATCGCTGTATTTATCCTATTTACGTTACATGTAATTCTAGTTGGTAAATTTAGATGAATCTAGAAGGATTATGAATATTTATTCATGCGTCAATAAACTGTGCTAGTATAGGTTTACAATTTAATTTGTTTATACAACAACGGTTGTGATATTGCGGATGTTTTTGAATTTTGCTTCGTCCCTGAGAGCTTGGATTTAGTAGAGCAAGTTGTTTCGTCATCGTCAACGCGCACAGTCACGCTATAGTGGAGTAGGTACATAGTTTTCATTCATCGTTTTACTACAAGTCTTAATCAATGATGATCGTAGGCACCGATGATGTAATACATCGCATCATTCGGCTCAGCCCTGTCATGCAATATTGGAACGCGACATTCCTTCATATTATTTTAATAAAATGGTTTGTAGCGAGCCGCCACGAGCAGCGAAGCGGGCACCATTAGGACATAAATGATGTTCCGGAAAGTTCTTTACCAAAACCAGAGCTATGCAGGATATTAGACGAATAGGAATTTACCTTATACTCGAATTCCGGATTTTGGGAAAAAATCCGGAAAGAAAATAACTAAACTAATTATTAAGCATAGTGCTTGGGTTCTCAATTGGTTTAAATCTTTTTTGTTTACGATCCCCAGTTTTATTTAAAATCCTTCTTTTGTTCGAAAAGGTAAACTTTCCATGTAGTCTTATTTTCATGGTCATCAGCTTAGGATCGAATAATGGGATCCTGGAGATATTCTTATTTTGAGATTCCTGAAGACCAAAATAATTTTCAAGCTCTTTTGGTTGGCTATCCAGCTTTCACGATTTTTGTAATTATCCTGTAAGAGCGAAGTATCGAAAATCAGAATATCCGTGCGTGATACATCCCAAAGTCAGGGATCAATGTCTAAATATCAGTACGGAGTGCAACTTTGTATGAGTCATTCTGTTTATCCGACGGGGATTGGTGAACGAGCTCAATGATAATTTCGTAAAATTATAGTAAACGTAAAAGCGACGTGGAATCTGCCATTAATAACCAGCTTTCACCTGTACCACGAAACGCAGTGCGCCGCGTTGTGGCCACGAGGTACGTTTTAGGGCCTCGCCAATGTTTTGGTTTTACAGCTTTGAATACACACGACGCAGTAGTTTGGTACAGGGGTGAAGGGTGCGGCGAGCGGAGTCGAGGTTGTAGTACGTAGTAAGCGCGGTGCGGGGAGCGCAGCCCGTCGCGTTCAATATTATGTCAGTTCGTAAGTACTGGCACTAGAGCTGTGATGGGCTCTTACTAAATATCGATATCGGGTTTTATCGAAAGATTTTGACCCTCCTCCTGAATGATTTATTTATTGTAATCTAAAAAACGCGAAAGGAAAGTCAGATGTTGGCAGATGATAAAATAAAAACGATTTACAAATTGTATGCATCATAATATTAAACAAATATTACACCTGAGTCCTGCTCCTGCCTGAACATCATAACTTGTTCATATCTTGTTATTGTAATAACTGAATATTGTATTATTGTGTAGTCTTATAAATTAGTACCTAGTCTAGTTGCTTCACTATCGCATTGGGTGCATACCTGTAATGATAGTTTTAAGTTTTGGTTAAATAAATAAATAAATAAATAAAACTGAATACACTACTTGTGAACCTTTTTCTTGATACCGTTACCTGATTAGAAAAATACTTAGAAGTTATTTTGAGAGAGTGCACAATCAAACACGAATTTCAATTTGCTGTTTTTTAACTACTATTTACATTTAAAGTGTTAGCTACCGATCGATTGAATTCTCCGAGGTCGATCTCAATCTTAGATTTGTTTAAAACGTTGTTAAGAAATTGAATAATAAGGATTGAGCCTCCGAAGACTGTCTGGTTTTGCGAATAAAATAATTACAAATTGCCATACAATGTGTGTAAATTTTTTTAACCATTTGCCAGGTCAAATAAAGAAACTGACGGGTAACAGGTGTAGGCACAAATTACGCATGTGTTTAAGTTGACAAATCCTTTTATACAATTAATGAATACTTTGCAAATGAAAATGAATCTTTAGAATATGATAATTGAATGTATTGAAATGAATTGAAATATATTGAAATGTAACATTATTTTTATTATATTAGGAATGCAATAATAATAAAAAATTTTTTTAATAAATTTAAATTTGGATGCTGGCCAGTAGATTAAGTGCGTGAATCTAAAAGATTAAAATAAGCCCTTCATATACCACATTTATTGCAAATAAAAAACTTTGACTTTGACTTTACACTGTCTGGACACTCTGGACCGACAAATAAGTTGTTTTACTTTTTAAATTAAAAATTTCCATAAAAGCACGAAGCAGACCGAACCTATTGACATCACTAGTTCGTGTACAATAACATTCCGTACTCTATAAATACCTGCTTGGCTGAGTTACCGAGGTTCACGGGACGCGGGGCTGTCTATGCGCGGAGTTCATTTGCATCGCAGTGCATTAGCTGTGACGTGCTTTTGTTTTCTGTTTTCTGACTAGGTATGCTGTAGTCTACGTAAAATGTACCGCCATCTTGAATTTTACTCCCGCGCTTTCAATTGCACATGCGCTATCCAGCCGACTTCATTTTCCTATGGGAGCGTATCGTTAAAGATCCGAATACGAAAAAACGACGCAATACCGCCACGGCCTTGCCTCTTGTTTAGGACTGTTCTTTTATGTTCGGTTATTTATAAACAAACACACACATGATGACGCCGCGGCATTCAACTAATTGACCCTTCGACTAATAGTTACATGACTTTCTCGTCTTAGGGTGATTTGGATTCATGAGTTTAATGGTTAAGTATGCATGTACACTTTAAGTACCTGAGTAAAGAAGTATAACCAGATAAACTTAATAGTTTACCTGAACAAGAAATAGTTGATACTGTTCCACAGCGAGGGAAAAGAAATCCTTCACCATGAAATACTTGTGATCGTTTCAACCCACTTTGAAATGAAAAAGCTTGCTATGATGCACGCACAAAGTTATAAGTTGTGAGTATAATTAATTTAAGACTACAAGATGAGTAGGAACAAATACGCTGTAGTACGGTTCCTCGCCTTGATATGCGTGGTGTCCCGGGCTCGATTCCCGGTCGGGTCAATATATAAAACGATCTTTTCTAAATTGATTCGGGTCCGGGTGTGCTGGGAGACGCCCCTAGCTTATTTACCTGTCTGGTACCTTGTAACACAGGGATATTCATCCTTACTTCGAGAACGATACAAGGATGCACGCACAAAGTTATAAGTTGTGAGTATAAACAATTTAAGACTACAAGATGAGTAGGAACAAATACGCTGTAGTACGGTTCCTCGCCTTGATATGCGTGGTGTCCCGGGCTCGATTCCCGGTCGGGTCAATATATAAAACGATCTTTTCTAAATTGATTCGGGTCCGGGTGTGCTGGGAGACGCCCCTAGCTTATTTACCTGTCTGGTACCTTGTAACACAGGGATATTCATCCTTACTTCGAGAACGATACAAGTGGTGTGTTGTCTCATATTATGTATTTATTTATATTTATTACAACTCGGTACGTCTATTGGTCCAATAACTTTTCCCGTTCAGATCAGACGTGAAGTCTAAGCTCCTCATAAAAATTATCATGTATTCAGATTCTGCAAACTACTAATTTTAAGAATAATGCTAGTAACACAGGGCGCAAATACTTGAAACACAAACTATAAAGGCGACTGAATAAAGGAATAAAAAAACACTACGCGTTATTGTCACAGATAGCAGAAGTCAGAACTTCTCAACACTGAGACCCAGTTTAGGACAAGGTGCGTCTTTGTTGCACGGCTCGCGGTCGGTACACGGTGCTCCAATTGAAAGCCATTCCTCAATATTTATGGCTTTCACTCTGAAACGTTATCTACTTATTACGTAGCTTTTAATATTGATACAACACGATTGGTTAAACTACATTTTAACATAAAAGCTCTGGTTATTAAAAATATAAAGACTATGCTGTCAAAAAGGTTTGGATCGTTAGCTTTGATTTTTTTTCGGACATCTTATCTGGCTAATATCACCGATGAAAAAAAATAAAAAAAATATGCGCTAGACAACACACAGCTTGTCATTGTCCCGAAGTACGGATAAAAATGTGTTACGGGGTACCAGACAAGGAGTTAAGCCAGGAGCATCTCCCAGCACACCCATACCCGAGCCGACTCGACCAGGTATCGAACCCGGGACAGAACGTCAAGGCGAGAAACCGTGCTACAGCACACTACGCCAATCGCGTCGTCATAAAATTAAAAAATGCAAAAGCTATAGACAATATCAGTTCTTGTTATGTGTGATTGATAACTTGGATTGCGTCTCGTCGCGTACACATGAATAACTAGAAAGTTCATAATTATTTTGTTATTTTCCTTTGTAACAGATTCGAATATTTAACAACCTTTGTGTTTATCTATAGATAAATTGGCTTTATTCTACCTACATACAATAATTGTTATTGATGGATAATTAATCAAAGTTGTTGCGTCGAAGGCGGCCACTCGTGGTTTCACTTCGTGCGTCGCGGGGGGTCATAAGCGGCCAATGAGTGCTCGTTGGCGAAAACAACAACAAATTAATCGGCTCACATTAAAGGCGCAGACGACGTACGCGAAGAAAAAAGTACGCTCCGCAAATACAAAATCCCCTGCGGATTTACCGCGGACTAAACGCACACGGCGATCATTTGTTGTCCGAGAGTATTTAAATATTCTGAGATTACATTGTGCAGTGTGCTGTGATTTACATGAAGCTTAAGCAAAACAGAAGAGAGAATACTGGGTCAATCAATTCCTTTATTTCGAATCGATTTTTAACGCGGAGTAAAATCCACCGTGTGCGTTGACTGCTCATAGTTCGTTCGTTCTATTTTTTTCGCGGACAACCGCGCACTTTAATCCACTATCTACTACTCTCCGCGGGCGTCCGCGGTGTTTCGGCGGATTTTTGGTTCGTCGTACTTTTAGTCGGTCGTGTGCCTTGCTCGATGCAGTTTGTAAGGGATCTATTTTGACGGAGAAAAAGTACGCCGCGGATAATACGTCGTCTGCGCAGGCCCTAAGACTTGCCAACCTCATAAAGAGTTAGTACATTAGCTCAAGAATCTCATGAATATTATTCGACAAGCTAGCTAGCTTAGAGCTGGGTTGGTAATGATACAGCGTATTGAAACCTAAGAACACAGTCCATGGCACTCTAGATTGCTCCAAAAACCAATTCTCTAAATTACGTTAGAATAACTGAACAAACCATTATACAACACTTCTCATCACTCATTTAGCAAGTCTCGAGATGTTCTCTGTTGGACCTAGGGTTGCCAGGTCGCCAACCCTAATAGCCGGACAGACCAGAGCCAGTTTGGCCGGACATTTGGGTAGATATGCCGGACACCCTACATTATTGAAGATTTTGTGTCTCAGAGATTTTAATAGGTAAGATAAAAAAAATATATGTAAAATCAAGCTTTTGTGATTATTGCCATAAATCTTGTTAAATTCTAATGAAATAATAAATAAAATCAAAAATAATAAATGAATCGCCTGCGCTCGGCCACGTTCGGCGCTCGCTCGTTTGCGAAATGTAAAAAGCCTAACAAAAGCCGGTCAAGCCGGACACCGTTTGTAATGACCGGATACGCAATCAAAAAGCCTACCTATGTTCGGCTTTATCCGGACGCCTGGCAACGCTAGACTTGGACCCATATCCAGCTGAGGACATCTTCAGGCATCAATTTCAAGGCAAATATAGGGCCTTGAGTCCATAGATTTTCAAGAGGATATTTCTGTGCCTTCCATCGCATAAAAGGGGTTTTGATCGATCCACTCTCTTTAATTATAAAGATTGATACTTGATTTAGGGCATCTCCTGTATATCGACGATAAGCACCGAGCTTCAGGTCTTGTTTCACAATACGCAATAAAGTCCTAGCGGGAATCTTCATTTCTCGTTATAACATTTTTTCAGAGGAATTGTTGTTGTATCTGTTGATAGTAGGATAAACCAACAAACGGCTGATATCAAGCTTTTGAAGTGTCTGAAAAAAGACCGACGGCTCCATTTCATACCCACTTTGTGCACGGCTATCACTATTTTGCAAATATGTAAAAATCGAAAGAATGATAAACGCGTTCCTAATTCAAAATAATTAAAAAGTTGAGAAAAGATGAAAGTTTTCATGTAACAGCATTTATGGCTAGACTAGTTACTTAAATATATTTATTTATATTTATTATTCCCTAATACTTACAGTGGTTCGTTCACAATGACAGTCTCCTTGCCTCTTTACTACCCCGTTTGGGTTATTTAATGTTATTCACCGGAGTTATACATTGAATACTTAGTTACTTAACTAGATACTGATCGCAGTAAGAAGAAGAAAACCCAAAGTACGCTGGCAGGGGTGAGTTTCCTTCAGAGTCATTGATATATAAATAGCCACAAATATCAAACATTCAAATTTTGATATCAACTAGATAAATCCATAGATTGAATATGTAAAATATATTTTATATATTTAAATCGCATCGTACCTATTCTCAGAAAAAATGCGTACCAAAAAAACGGTAAAGTAAACGTGACGTCCAGGAAAAGTTTGTTCCCAGAAACTATGTATTATTAATGTGTTTCATATGGTGATATACATATTTATCGAGGGCAGAACAGGCGAACCTACTTGGTACATTTAAGCCTTATTGTTATTATTGACTCTAAAGTTAATGTGGACAAACATTTGAAGTGAAAGGGAGAATGCGATACTTACCGGTATATAAATGACTATATTAGTCCAGTGTATGTTGCAAAAATACAATAAATAGAACCATTTCAATAAAGTTCATAAATATAAAACTGTAAAAGTTTATTAGTGTGAGTAATAATGGCAACATGAATGCATATTATGTACACTCTCAAGTCAAGTTATATTCAGATAAAATATTATAACTAATAATATTTTTTAAGACCTTTTATTTATAAAGGACAAAAAACAAACACGCTCAAATAATACGTTCACACACTAAAACAAGCACATACAGATTAAATAACACATTCATTCACACACACACACACTTAAATTTTTTAAAGTTTAATATTTACTGGTTTCCCAAGATACAGGCCTAGCCTTGTTTGGGTTCCTCTGGCAAATCGGTGACTTACTTTTCTATGTGTTTATTTTGGGGGACTAACTTTTCGCATAACGTCGATTGTCCTAAAGTCGCTTGGCATAACTCATTTGGCATAACATCATAAAGCATAATAATATTAACGTCTCATAATGTTTTCTTCGCATAACTTTCTAATAGCATAACAGTCCAAAGGCATATTATTACAAGGAGTAAGTAGTGTCAGCCCTAATAACATTTGTCATAATATAGTTAAGCATAATTAAAGAATAGCACAATTTAAGAAGGCATAATTAGTAAAATCCACAATTACGTTAAACATAACTTTTGTAGTCCTAAATGTTCTTTAGCATGAATTTGGCATAACGAAACGCTGCAAAACCGACTCCACGCAGTCTTGTCTGCCCTACCCCTAGCTAGAGTGTAATTCAGCCCGCGTAGGCGCGGAGAGGCGACGCGGCCCGCGAGCTGAGAAGCAGGTGGTTTTAACGCTCGCCGGCCAGCCTCAGCCGCGGCGGTAAGCGGAAACCGTCTTCGAAGATAAGCTCGCGTGGGACCGCCGGAAACCCGCAGCGCTGGAGCCGTGACAGAAGCTATGCCTGCTGCATGTTGCATATCTGCTGCATGTTGCATTACTGCTTGCATGCTGTTGCCTGCTTGCCTGCTTCAAGCAGGCAAGCAGGCATGCAGCGTGTTAGCAGAATCCAGGCGTGCATGCATGTAATACAAGCATGCTTGCATGTATTCTGAAAATTACAAGTCGTTGTGATTTTTATGGTTCACATTTATTACGATTTTTAAAAAGTATGCGTAAAGTTATCATTCATTTTAATGATTATGCTTTTAAAAAATATTCGTTCAGTTATTATTCGTTTTGATTATTATGCTTGGGAACGTTATGCATTATAACTATTCTGCCTTCAGAGTTTATGCGTTTTAATACTTATGCTTAACAATTATAGCCTACACAATATTAGGATTTCAGAAATTATGCCACACAATATTATGGCTCGTGACGATGAGGGAAATCAGAATTATGGAACATGATTTTATGATAATGAACATTATGCTTAGAATTAGCGAGCCGTTTATGTGTCACTCTTGTAATTGCTTTCTGTTTCTGTTTTTATAAAAAATATTTTTATTTCTTTATTTTTTTTAAGTCCAAAAATTACGTTTTAAACGTCGTTTTGGACTAATGAGGTTGTTTTAAAACTTAACGTTTTTTTATTATTTACTGAAGTATAATTGGTGAATTCGATACTTAAAAATCTTTACCTAGATGTTTATGAATGGTATATGACTAGGGGTGAATCCGCCAATTGTAACATTGACTTAATTACAATGATAGAGACATAAACCCGCGGTAGTGGGACACTTGTTCGAATAGGCTACTTATTACTTTCTTTTTCTGGACTGAGAGTCCTTATTTTATTAACTACTATACTGTGCACTATGCTAATAGACTGATTACTCTGTACAGTTCTTACCTTTAACATTTATTAGTAACTCTACTATTTGTTCGCAGTATGTCCATCGCTGGACATCAGAGGGTCCCCGGAGCAGATGCAGAAGCTCCGAGGATGCCGCGTGATCGAGGGCCAGCTGAGCATCGTTCTAATGGAGCATGCCACTCCGCGATCCTTCGAGAACATCTCCTTCCCTGAACTCAGGGAGGTTACTGACTTCATCAAGATTTACAGGTAACATTGTAAAAATAACCTTTATTGTTATTGAAAACCTGTGAGAATGCTATAGAATTAAGGTATCTATTATGTGAACATTTTCTTGGACCTAAAACTGATGCAATGCAATTCTTCCGACCACGTAGTTCGGAATGATAAATTCATAACATATTAAATTAAACTTGGTAACTTTAATGTGTTTCCTAAAATTAGTAATCCCTAAAACAGTAGTAACTTTAATTTGTATGATGTTAGGAATTAAGAGATGAGAGGGTACTTGTAGAGGAATATATGAGCAAATGCACTTAAGAACAGTCGGGCTAGAGCGTAACACTGCTCTGAAATCGCATAACGGTGGGTTTTGACCAAACGAGCGAATGCTCATTCTATCCTCCTCTCTCAAATTCTCTCTGTGTAAACAGAGACAGACTGCTATTACACAAATAAAATTTCATAGAGTTGGGATAGAACGAGCATTCGCTTTTCTTTTGATCTAAACGCACCTTAATACGTGATTGCACGTTACCATAGTTATTTACTATACGGTAGGAAGTTCACAGTGATACGTTTGAGCTGTAATTGGCTTTATGAACACCAATCAATATACACACATAAATAGTTTGCTTGAGAAAAGTTCTACGAAAAAACAGTTGTTAGGTAGGAACCTTCTCACTGGAATAAACCCTCGTTGTTTATTATTCTCGTCCGCTTAAATATAACTTGTAGATAAAACTAGTTAGCAGTTCTCAGAGCGAGATCACAGCCTTTGTCTCGCCCTAATGTAATAAGGTCACTTGAACACTTCCTATTCATGTCTTCTATACATGTTATCTTTGGAGGAGTAGTGAACTGTGATTTAACGAATGTTGTTTTTTTCTAGAGCGAAAGGCATACGCAACCTTGGTGATATATTTCCCAACCTGACTGTGGTGCGAGGAATGCAGCTCTACAAAGATTATGCTATAGTCGTGTATGATAGTGCACATCTTGAGGTATGTGTGCTTCTCAGATTTACTAGATACTTAGATACTTTACGTGTTTGACTGATAATAATTAAAAAAGCTAATCTGTGAGAGCCAGAAACTGGACTTAACATAGTTTAATATGAAATACAATCAGAATAAATCATAACTCATTGCTTTATTATTTAAATACAGTGTAATTCGTAAACACTACATGTTCTTAAGTGAGATGTCATTAATGTAACATTTGTGTTATACATACATTTCATATTCCATCATGTAACTTACTGGCATTTTCAAACAGTTAATTAAATAATAGTTATATTAATAAGTTAATTAAATAATAGTTACATAGTTGACTTTAATACTTTATGATCATTACTCCAAATGTGTTATATTGATTCTGAAAATTATAATTCCAGTCACTGGGACTCCGCTCTTTGACGAAGATCGAACGTGGAGCTGTTCGGATCCAACTCAATGACAGACTGTGTTACACCAACACTATAGACTGGAGTACAATCGTCAGCGAGAACGACTTACCTAACATCAAAATTAAGGTAAGTCTCCTAATTTACTATACTCCCACCTCTGCCAGTTTTTTTACCTAGGCTAGCTGGCTAGAAGACTCTTTGCCAAAATTATTTTAAAAAATACCGGTAAGACTTTTTTGGCCCTTTCTTGTTTAAGACTAATTTGGCAGTGTGTTCTTCGTCGTCATTCGTTAGCGACTTCACCAATCTTTTAGGTGTTCATCTATTTAAGCTAAACGCTTTTGTTCTGGTGCTGGTTATCTGTTCAGTGCTTTCGTCGATAGATTGAATCTCAGTAAAGTTGTCGTCCTTTTTCAACTAGAATTTTCAGACAAAATAATAATTTGTTCTTAAGATTCACTCTTGGGTCGGAATATTTATAGCAGTAACTTTCCGTTCGGTAAAGGTCTTCAACTTTTGATTAAAAAAAGTAAACTCGCAAAGAAAAAATACATGGTTGTTTGTATAAGTGCACTGAATCATTTATTTATTTATTCTTCATTGTGCAATGGCACAAAATTAAAAGTACAATTGGCGGACTTAATGCCAAAGGCATTCTCTACCAGCCAATCACACGATTAAACTGATAAATTGAATACGCTGCACGAGATTAAACAAAATACATTCCTTTTTAAAGCAACGGTAAATACCAATTATAATAAAAAACCAACACAACAAAAGAAAAAACCATACCTACACTAATATCAATATGAATATACATAAAATCATTCTAGATTTGAAACAGACACTTTTTTCAAATCTTAATTTGATACTGTTGAAGTAAACAATACTTACTGTTTACTTATTACTTTGACTATTTTAGCATTTTACAGCTTGTTTTTCATATTTATGGATAGGAAAACTGGAAATATTCGATTTCAGACTTTGATGAATTTAATCTTAACCGAAAGTTTAAATATTTGTAAAAATATTTATTTCGGATGTTTATAGGTACTTACCTTGAACCATTAATAACCACGTTAGCTTGCAAAATAAGCATATACTGGAAATTTTAGTTCGTCCCTCTGAGGTTTCGGTAGCTCAGTGGTTTAGAGCAGTCACCCGGATTGTGAAAGACGCGGGTTCGATTGCCGCTCGAGATAATCAAGGTCCGAAATCGATTTTTTCCAGTTTTTCTATCTTTAGATATGAAAAATACTGTTTGTTTATTAATAGGAAGTGATAATGACTGAATACTGATTAAGATTTTTGGTAACTAAATAAATTCAATATAATAAAGCAATCCAACTTCGATACCCTTTCGACCGCTTAGGGCAATAATAACAGTTTGTACATACTTTGTAGTTCCTATAGTCTATATTATTACTTCTTATTCCGTCCAGAAACTACGGGACTTCGATATTAGTTTCTTGTTCTGCCTAAATCCTTCTTTATTAAAAAAATGAAAGGCTTCATTATTGATCAAAGTATATTAATACATTTGGGATTCAGTTTCTGAAATGATTAATAAGAAGAACATACCGACAAAAAAGCTTTTTATCATTTAAGGTTTTCTGTGTTGTGTCCCATAATAACTGATCTAAGCAACTACTATTGCTATTTACTTTAAATTAATGTTAGTAGTATTTGCAGAATCCACTAGAGATATGCCGATTTGGCCGACTAGCCGATTAGTCGGCTGTAAATCGGCCGACTAGCCGCCGATTAGTCGGCCAAGCCGATCACGGTTTCGTGGATTTCCGTAACGTTTCGTTTACAACTCATGTGCACGCGAATGCAAGTCGAAAACGCCGCTTGCGAACGTATCAGAACCTGTTTTGTTTAAGTCGCATTGTTTTTTTATTTTCGCTTTTGGAAGGGTCTGCGCAGTATTTTGGTGCAAAAAAGTATTTATTTGTTGAGATAATATTGTTTTCTGATACTTAAAGTTAAAGAGCTCAATTGTTTAATCACGTTAAAAATGATCTCTCGTGTATGGAATATTTTCAACAATTAGACAATTAAATAAATAAATAAATATGCGCCAGACAACACACCTCTTGTAATGGTCTCGAAGTAGGGATTATTAAATCCCTGTGTTACGAGGTACCACACAAGGAAATCAGCTAGGGGCGTCTCCCAGCACACCCAGACCAGAGTCAATTCAGAAAAGATCGTTTCCTGAATTGACCCGACCGGGAATCGAACCCGGGACACTACGGAAATCGAGGCGAGAAACCGTGCTACAGCACACTACGCCAATCGTGTCGTCAATTACACACAACTACAATTATTCCCATAAAGTTTAATTTAACCAGAGCCAAAATGATAATTTCTTGTGGTGGGCAGGGGAAAACAGCAAATAGTACAAGTATGAACAACAAACACCGAAATCCAACAGTAATACCTCAGTTAGGTGCTGCTATTACAACAAAGAAATACCTTAATTTTCATTTAAAAATACATACGAAATATGTAGTCGGATAGTCGGCGCTCCGTCGACTAGTCGCTGACTAATCGCCAAGTACTATGGCGGCCGGATCGGCTTTACCGACTAAGCGGCACATCTCTAATTGATATCTTTGACGTACTAACTGACTTTACAAGGTAACCCTAAAAATGACTTAGATCTTGGAGTAGCTTCAGTGTTGCACGTGTTCAGTCAGAGGCTTCGGTAACCACTTATCCGGCGGTCTGTATGCTTGTTTGCCACAGTCGCGAAGTTGTTTTTTTTAAAAATACTTACATAGAACAATAAAAAGCCTCTAACGACCCTACAGTGAGTAGGTAACAATCAATTAAATTGTATTGTCTGCATTAATATTTTAGGTCGAGACTTTTGTCAGCTTTTGTGAGAGTTGTTATTTTCTTGTTTTAAATTGTTTTTTTATAATCAGTAACGTAACAGACGCAGAGTCATTAAAATATGACTTTGATTAAATAACATGTGTTATTATTGTTGTAGTCAAATTACGACAATCGTCTCTGTGGCCTGTGCCCGAACGCGCACAGCCGTATCGAGGACCACAAGCAGACGCAGAAGCAGTGCCCTGCCGACTCTACGGGCCGCCTGCTTTGCTGGGATGACAAGCATTGCCAGAAATGTGAGTATCATGCATTCTTTGCTTCTCTTTTTCTCAATACATCACTTTAATTTGTGTGTTTAACCTTTAGCCATAAATGAACAATACTTATTCGTGGTTCTTACGAATATTAGTATAAGTTAACAGATAGTTACTACAAATTTCGGTTCATCAATGATTCCGGTCCGTATAAGCAACCACTAGCACAGGCGTCAATATAAAATGACGATTAACATGTGAGCCATTGCTGTCATATCTTTAGCCGACTTGGTAATCTGCGCTGTACTGCCAGATATAATAAAGTTGTAGTCACGTGAATGAACAAATATTCATATCTGCATTATCGTTAAACATCACGGCTGCTGCCAACATTTGGGATAAACACAGTCCGTTGACACTGCAGTGTCTGCATGCATGGCTGCGAATATTAACAAGTACCTACTGCTGCACGTCAGTGCACGTGTCACTACGCACCTGCACTATAGTATTTGAAATCTTCAAACCATACTTTGATTGAGGGGTTTATGAAGTCGGATTTAGAATTATGCATGCGAATAAACTTCTCATGCGTGAAGATCAGCTCACTGGCCGCTACAATGCATTCGATAAACTGAATATATGCAGCGTGGATTAAATACGCATCACTTATATACTGCAAGGCCGTGCAGCTGGTAAGCGTTGCGGATGTAATCTTATTTTTATTACGTAGTCTTCATTAATCAATCTGCGCAATCATGTTAATTTATACTACGTTCTCTACAACTAATTACTGTCGTAAACTTTTAAATTAAGTCGGTAGTTTTGCCACCTCAAATTCAACACACATATTGAACGGATGACATTATGAGTAGAAGTTTAATGTGTAGATGAGTATGAAGCAAAAATGATGTTTTTCAACTGCACCGTGCGTGCCGATTTGAGTTGCGTTTTCAATGAACTGAAACAGTTTAATTTCTACCTAACATTAGAAGAGTTGGCTACTGGCTTTTAGATTAGACTTGCTTTAGCGCTAGCGAAAATCGTATTGAACAGGAATTAACTTTAATTGAGTGACGAAATGTCATTGCCAGTCTTGGAGGAGGTAACGTGGCGTATCCAAACTTTTCCCAGCCGCGGGACTGTATCTCTGCACTGCAATAATAGCCGCGTTACTTATTTAATTTACACATAGTTTATTTTTAGGTTTTCTGTGCGTGGTTTACTGCTATACCCATAATTTACCGGATAATTATACCGGGTGATTTTCAAATAACTTATAAAAACTATATGGCACACTCAGTAAGTGATGTAGAAACTATCCAAGTGTTTTTTTTAACAACCTTTCATTTTAAGGTCACCATCACTTGAACGGTCAGTATTTTTTCTAAGAAAACATAAAAGTTGATTGAAAAAATCAAATTTTCGATTACTTACATAGTTACTATATCACTTACTGTATGCCATATCATATTTGTAAGTTATTTGATAATCATCCGGGATATCATCATAAGATACCGTAAGGGACATAAAATGGTGTGCTGAGTAGGTGACTTAGGATCTATTAAGAATACTTAATGTATGAAATAATACTAATGTCCAGCTAATTTTGTCTGAGAACGTTAGTTAGTTTCTACATCACCTATTGAGTATGTCATATCCTTTTCCTTACGGCATATTTATACTGTATCACCCGTTATAGATACCGTACCTGCCCCGGGGGGCATCTGAATCGGGATTCAGAATAAAGTTATCGACCGATTCGATTAATTTGTTTTATCTCTAATGTTTTTTTTAAGATGGTTAGTTTTTATTTAATTTAGTTTATGAACACAAAAGGCCTTTAACATATGGAAATATTGATTGCTACCGTTAAGCGGGTCATTTACTATAATTAAAACAATCTTACCGAATCGGTCGACTTAACTAACTTAACGTAACTTCGTTCTGAATCGGGGGGCTGTACCTGTAGTAGCTTAGAATTGTATTTCTCATCACTCGATGTTTTTATGACCGTTTATACCTGCCTCGTATCGTGAGGTATTCCTCGAAGCGCACATATTTGGAGCGCACAAGACGAGGCGTACATTTATTATTCCTCGAAGCGCAATCTTGATGTGCACTTCCTCGAAAGATAAAAAAATAAAAAAATAATTCCTTGAAGCGCACTAGAAGTCGGAGTGTAGATGGTGATGTGCAATTAACAAAAAAAATCGATAACAAATGGTGTTTTTTTTTTTAAATATTATTAGATGAGCTCAGATGGGTTTTTTTAAAAATAAGGTGAAACTGGCTAGCAGCGCAGCGAACCTGCGTTCTAACGGAGAGAATATCACGGGATGGGTATCATACACACAAACGAGACACGAGCCGCTGTCGGCCGTCCCGTTTCCCTGTTGAATTCTAGAGACCTGCATTCACCGAGTGCTTACGAATTCAGCCGAGCTAGTGTTGTAAGAAACTCGAGTCTTTTAGTCTTCATTTCGAGACTTGAGTAGATTTTCAAGACTAGGACTCGTTAGTCACATGAGTCCGAGTCCTTTGAGTCTTCTGAGTCCTTTTGAGTTTTTTGAGCTAGACTGAGTCGTGAACTTGAGTTGGTGTATTATAATAGGTAATACTCAAACATATATCTATAAAATGTGCATATTAGTTATAAATAAGGACATACACGAAAAAATCACCTTTACTAAAAAGTGCAAGTACACAAAATGAAACTCAGGCGATTTACTTTCAAAAGACTAATTAAGCACCATTTATCGAAAGTATAATTATGTACACACATTATTATCTAACAATATTATCAATTCAATATATATATATATATATATGTATTCAAAAATTGTAAACATACTGTATAATAAATAAAATAACAATAATACTAAACTCAAAAATATGAATAATAAATATAATAATCATTAAACAAACTACTATTAAATCATTTCATTACGAATGAAAAATATATTGAAATATTAGAATATTAAATAATAAAAATATAATACAATTTTATTTTATTTTATTACAAAATCCACTGCTCTAAAGAATAATACTATTTTCCTTATAGAACAAACAAACAGCCAATGAAGGATTTACCTTATATAAATGAAACGAAAAGTAAACATTTTTAAATTACTAATCTTATAGTACAATTACATAACGTGTGTGTGTGTTCGTGTGTGTGTGTCCGTGTGTGTGTGTGTGTGTGTGTGTGTGTGTGTGTGTGTGTGTGTGTGTGTGTGTGTGTGTGTGTGTGTCTGTGTTCGTTTGTGTGTGGTGTGTGCGTTTCGGGAGTGTATTAGAATGATACTAAAATATTATGAATTGTTTTAGAAATAAAACTATAATAAAATATAATCCTATACAATTAAAGTTATTATAAGTATGTAACAGTGATAAATAAATATGAATAATACTATCGTTACTGATAAATAAATAAGTACATTCAACATTACATTACAATTTGTAACATTTCAGACCAAAATCAAGATGTCGCTTTGTAACTTAGCATGCCACTTCCAGTAGCAACCTATCCATGTACGCTTACTTGCCATTTTGCCAACCGCCGCCGAACGTCAAAGCACGAAGTCGAACGAAGATTCACGATGAAATACGATGCGAGCTTATAATATAGTTACTTGCAATTCTATTTTGCACTACCTATATTGTATTTTTATCTTATTATGTTAAGGTTTGTATGAATAGCCCAAACCAAATGTAATGTTTATAAAATAATCTCATGTAAGTGAATGTAGAATTCTTATGAGGAAAAAAGTTTATTTAACCACAACCACAATACTGGGTGATTTTATATCGTCATCCATATTTATTTTCTGACTACAAAGATACCTATCATTGGAATCCGAAAATACTGACGTGTAGTTATGGTGGAGGCTACATACTAAATGTTTTCCTTAATTATCCAAAATGGCTTTAGACATAGGTACTAAGTATTCCTGCGACAAGTGTTACAATAATTAGTTCATTGCTATTTTATTTACTTCAAACTACAGCTATGGTTTTAGAGGACTCAGTCATGAGTTCTTTTAAAAAGACTCAGTCCTTGAGTTATTTATGACAGGACTCAAGTCTTTTTACAAAAGACTCCGAATTCTGAAGGACTTGAGCTCTAAGTTTTATTTATAAGACTCTAGTCTTCAAAAAAGCTCAAGTTTTATTTAATAAGACTCCAAGACTCGAGTTTCTTACAACACTTAGCCGAGCATTTCCGGATCTTGTTTACATCAAGAATGATTATTATTTTGTTTCGTTGTGTTTTATTTAACTCAGTAGGTTGCGAAGGTCCACTGCGTCACGTGAAGTTGTGTATCTACTAAAGTTTATGAAAAACTGCAGTTCTGTGACCAAACTAAGGAACCAATTGCTTGACTTAGTAATAGAAAGACGTTTTCACGAAATCATTGGTGCGCTTAATTCCTGTTAATTGCTGCCGCCCTGGTACTTTTAGTCAAATAACTAACTTTGATAGTAAAATTATATAGCCTGTACTTTAATGTTTATCATTAATGAGCCAAGTAGTAGGTTGCATTTCTATTTTCCTATTAGTTTCAATAAATTATTATTACAGCTTGAATAACTTCTATCGATATCATTGACTACAAATCTTGCATGCCCTTCTTTATGTGCGCTTCGAGTAATACAATTTTTTTTTTTCATTTTTCGACGAAGCGCACATCAATAGTGCGTTTCGAGAAATAATAAATGTACGCCTCGTCTTGTGCGCTCCCAATGTGTGCGCTTTGAGGAATACCTCGTTACACGAGGGAGAGAGGAAGGTGCTCTAGTAGTTATTATTTAAGTTGCACTTTATTGTTAACTGACTGTTATCAGCGACTTATGAGATTATGAGATTTCGTACATTATGAGACATTATGAGATTTCGGTACAGCGTGCAGCGGGTCTAATGAATATATACAAGTTGCTGTAGTTAACTATAGTAGTTTACTTAAGGTATACTCATGGAAGGGTTTTGTGGGGACGCATTGGAAATGGTGACGACAGGGATTTCATTACTAATTTAATTGCCAGATTCATGGTTCAATTTACTTTATTTTGCCCATTGCTTGACATGATGAAACACTTTTCATAACACAAAAGATTTTACATTCCAAGCGGTCCCACGTTAAGCCTCTAAATGCTCTAAGTAATGCCTCATCTCAAACAATTTCTTTGTGTATTTAAATAGGAGTTACGAAGTTAACATGTTATTTTTGTAACAAGTGTGTTATCGTGGCAGTATGCCGGGAGTGCGAGCCGCACGGGTGCGCGCCGGACGGCACGTGCTGCCACAAGTTCTGCCTCGGCGGCTGCGGCGGCAACTCCTCGAGCGACTGCTACGTCTGCAAGAATTTCTCCATCGGCTACGGCGCGGCGAGGCGGTGCGTCGAGCATTGCCCCGCTAACACCTATGAGGTAATTCACGCTCGTTTATTCCTGGATTCCTTAACTTGCAACGGGACTCGATAAAGTATGTATTTACAAAGTATTTCATATTCTTTTTAATAACGTCACCGTTATTCGGGAAATGTGGTACCTAAGTATAAGTTTTTTTTGTGCATTCATTCATACTTATACTGTTAAATGTATTTAATCGTGACACTCTGAAACGCAAAACGTTTATTGCCATACATCATTTGGCATACAAATCAAAAAGCATAATGGATTTTAGCAAATTCTTCATTACGCATAAACATAATAACGCAGAAATGTTAAAAGGCTTAATCATCAAAATCCATATTATTGTTTGTCATAATTTAATTACGCAAACCTTAAAACGCATAATTTTACTATAACTAAAAATTTACTCACGTTAAAAAGCATAGCGTTTTCCGCATTAAAAAATAAAAAAATTAGACATAAGTAATGAAGTATTTCTAACCCTAAAAAGCGTGTTCGTGATATTTTAATTTAGTCCCTAACGGAAGAGAAACAAATTGGTTATATCGTACATTGTTTAGGTTAGCTTAGAACTGCGACCAAACAACGCGCGAGCCGAGCGAGCGTCTTCGCTCTCTTGAGCGTGCTTGAGCGCCAGAACACTCGCTATTTAGTATTATGCGTGCATGCAAGCATGCTTGCTTGCACAGATTGCTTGCATATTATGGTAAATAGGTGTTATTCCTTAAGAGTTAAGGGATTTTTTGACTTAGGTATGTTTATTTCATGTATGATTTTTGAATAGTAAGTCTTTTGAACATTATGGCAAAAAAAATATCATGCCTTTTGATACTCATGCTGGTCGAAATTATGCCTTTCTATGATTATGCTTTACAAATTTCGGCCATTTGATGTTATGAGTTATGAAGTTATGCTATAAAGGCTTATGGCAAATTACTATTATGGCTATTAACAGTATGCATTGTTAGTTTATGGCAAAAAACGTTATGCGGTTGAATAGGTAACCGTATTTAATACTATCACCAATTCAACAATTGCTTAATTGATTGCCATGAAGGATAATCCGCAGGATTTCTGAAGCTCTATTTTGTCAGAGAAAAATAGTGTGGTTTTGACCTGTCTGTCCCGTTGACTAATGCCAGATTTTTTACTATTCCATTTCGTCCAGATTAACGTCATTTTATATACCTATTTCTATCATTTATGTTAAATTTCATCGCAAAAGGAGTCCGTTGGTTTACTTAAAGAACTCCACCCTCCCCTTTTCACCCTCTTCTTCATCCACCAGCTCGCTCGTCGTTGCGTGACAGAGGACGAATGTCGCAAGATGCCGACTCCACCGCCAGGGTCCATGGAGCAAAGCCTGCATCGGCCCGCGCCCGCCATCAACGCGTACAAGATACTCGGCAACACCTGCCTCTACACGTGCCCCAGCGGATACATGGAGGTAAGAGTATCCACTAGCTCATACCACTAATGTGCGCTAAATTATCTTACTGCGCAGGTCCGGACCAGCGTTCTTTTTAGGTAATGGAAACTATAGAAGACTCACCAACACGGGAGTTACGCTTCACATATCTTGGCCCTTCGAGCCGGATTTGAACAAGAGACCTAATGGATGACCAAAAATGTAGTGCTTGACTCCTACATACTACAGTCGTCGAAATTTAATAGGCCCGTTTTGGCACCTGTCATCGCGGCGTAACCAGGGATGTGAGTGAACCCAACCGTCGGAAACCTGGTTACAGATTACCAGACAGGCTTGCTGAAGATTTCTGTCCTAAGGCTTCTTATAAAAAGAAGCTATAACATGTGCATCAAGGTCTATTACAAAATTCCAAATAAGTACAAGATAAGACCCGTGCTCGTAATGATGCGTAAACTGCGTGAATAGTTGGTGGTTTTTTTTGAACTACAGTGATTGATTATGATAATGATTTCTTTACTCAATTTTTGCATGCTGTTGATATTTGGGCAGAATAGTTGATGTTTATTAAGTTCAATTGACTGGCCTGTTGGCGCAATGGCAGCGATCCTGCCTTTAGCGCCGGAGGTCGTGGGTTCGATCCCCACCCATGACAAATATTTGTGTGACGAACATTTATATTTGTTGTGCGTCTGGGTGTTATTATCTATTTAAGTATGTATTTAGAAATATTTAAGTATGTTTATCAGTCTCTGACGCCCATATTACAAGCTCTGCTTAGTTTGGGGTCAGATGATCTTGGTGTGAATTGTCCCAGATATTTATTTATTTATTAAATTAATATTTTTGCGTGAAAGTGATTGAACGGTGAACGAACTCTCCGGTTTTAGGAAAGAATTGTTTACATAACTTTAATTTAAAAAAAGAGGACTGAGAACGTAACTGTTTATGAGTTGTTTCGAAATGATTCAAAGTATCATATTTCTTTGGAATGGTGTAAAAATATAAAAAACCTAACATATTTTCGGACATTATCACTTACCGCGTCCTTCAATTAAGTGTTTATTTCAACGCAAAAACTGAATATATTTTTTTATTCGTTGTTTTTGTAATAATAGTATAATTATAAAAACATTTATTTCCAATCACAATGGTCTACATAGAAATCTTAAAAGTAGTGCCGAGTTACATGTTACGGTCTTTGCTAGCTGTCAAAACGGGCCTTTTAGATTCCCGGAACAGTAATAGTGTACCTGTACATGTTAATGTGGTAATAAACTTTCATCTCCACGTGCCCCTTTTGCACTTTCGTTTTCAAATCAGTAGGCATTCAAAGCTTGGTAGTTGTTCTGAAGTAATCGTTATTATTTTAAATGTTGCATTAGCATCTTATTAGTAGCGGATCCCGGATTTTGGTTCGTGGTTAGGGAGGGAGGGAGACTTGTAAAAATGCCAAATCTTACTATCTATTATGAATTTATTAATTTATTATGAATGTACGAGTATGTTTTAATATTTTGGGAATATATTTATATGTTTTTTTTACCAGGTCGGCGACCTGAACACCGCCCGCTGCGCCCCATGTCCCGGCAACCGCTGCAAGCGCGAGTGCACGGGCGCCAAGATCGACTCCGTAGCCGCGGCCGAGCAGTTCCGCGGCTGCACGCACGTGCGGGGCACGCTCGAGATCGCGGTGCGGGCCACCGGCGGTGAGTGCCGGTACTTACTGTACGACACGTGTAGTAGCGACGTAAAGGCTTCTTCACTTTCAGCGGTTAGTTACGACATTATCATAATCTGTAACTAACCGCTGCAAGTGAGATCATAGGCGCCAATAGACTCGGTGGCCGCACGTTCGAGATCGCGGTGCGGGCCACCTGCGGTGAGTGCCGGTACTTGTTGTACGCCTCGTATAGCAGGCACGTAAAGGCTTCTATAGACATTTTATCACAATCTGTAACTAAACGCTGCAAGCGAGATCACAGGTGCCAATAGACTAGGTGGCCGCGGCCTAGCAGTTCCGCGGCTGCACGCACGGTGCAGGATTTTGCTGTGTCGGCAGTATTAAAAAAAATATTGAAAGGCGGTCTTGTGTTACTAATGACATAATTATCTAAACACGTACTATATTGCCACTGTGTAACTCTAGGCGCTTATTTTACTTCTAGACATATACAATTGTTTATTTTGTCGTCATTTAGGTAACACCATGATGGCTCTGGAGTCGTCGCTAGGAGAAATTCGAGAAATTGAAGGTTGTTTGAAGGTGACGAGATCATATACTTTGATTTCACTGATGTTTTTGAAGAGCCTGAGGATCATCAGGGGCGTACCAAGCGAAAATAAGTAAGTACATTTCCTTATTTTTAACCTAAAACGCCACCTGGTTCAACTGATGGTTATCGGGGTTGGATCATAAATAATAATCATTGGTGACAAATGTGTGACGCACCCGCTAGACGTACGAATATCCTGCTAAAGGTTGTAGCATTGCAAGCAGCATAAAAACTGGCCACAATAGAAAGCTGAACCCATATTCTTCATTGAACATTAAATACGAGTAGCTGCAAATGATACTGGTGTTGATGAAATTAGTATCGTGTTGAATTAGAGCAATATAGTTCTTCTTGTAGCTTGTATTTGTAGAATAACATTACCTATCTAGTTGAAATGTTTTTTGGTTTTGACCAAACTTATTTTATTTACAGAGGAGAAGCCCTTCATATTTTTAACAATCCGAACTTGGAGATTTTATGGGACTGGGCGACGTACGGCAACCTCACCATCACTGGCACCTTCTACATACACTCGAACCCGAAGTTGTGCTCGCAGCAAATAAACCCTTTAGTCTACATGCGGCATCCGTATGCAAACTTCACATTTATGGAAGTATCGCAGTCTAATGGTGGAGATGTATGTAAGTATTGCCATGCCAATTTTTTTGATCTATTTATCCCCATTCGCCATCGGTATCTTGCCATCACTTTCATTTTGTGGTATTGCACTCACAGTGTGAATTAGCACGCGAAATTGGCGCCATCCAGCAAACTTTACCTACATCAATATACATTTTTAAATACATTTTTTTCATTAAAGAAACAAACAACCATTGATAACCCATTTGCCTAACCTATGTTACATTACACATTTGCATTTAATGTTTCCACTGCTAGATGATGCATAAAATATGTTAATCAAGACAACATTACGAATAAAAAGCAAAAATATGTATTCTTTTCGCGAGGATTGTATTGTACCTGATAGCTATGTGAATGTGTACCTGCCTTTTATCAATTTCTAATGCCTTTAGCCGCAGATGCCTCACACTGAAAATATTTAAGTACCGTGGCAAGCTTGACATACAATGTAACACTTTAAACAGTAAATCTTTCAGAAACTGAATGTTAACCTCTCTCTCTGACCCATTTACTCTCTCTATACATTCCTCTGTCTATCATAAATTGTTACTCACAATAGATTGTTTACAGGTTCCCCTCAAACTCTTCAGCTCAAAGTGAACCAGATTGGGCGAGATTGGGTAGTCCTCCAATGGGACACGTACTGCGTGTCCGACATCCGCAAACTGCTTGGGTATTCTATCTACTACATCACGACCGAGCAGAATGTCACGCTTTACGGGCAGAGGGATGCTTGTTCTGATTAGTAAGTACCTTGATATGATTGTGATTATGTCATGTGGCATGAAGAATTGATGAACGCGAGCTACAAAACTCCTGAAATTGCAGATGTACGCTATGTGTATAATTCTTCACTTTAACAGTGAATGAAAGAAACACCTAAGACATACTTTGGTTTAGCTTTTACACATATTAATGTTTTTGCATATAATTGCATAATATTATTGCTCTGTTCACTTCTGTGCCTTGAGCGTACTGTGCTACGTTAATACGCCGTAAATCTAGAAGACTTAAGGCAGATTAGCGAAAGCAGGCACGAAAAACTTGAATATTTTAAATGCTCAACATAATATTGTCGCTAACCCGCCTTCTAACACGTCTCAATCATTTCAGTTGGAACGTAGTCGACGTGACCATCGACGAGGCCCGCGGCCACAACGCGAGCACGAACGCGCCCGACGACCTCCCGGAGATCTGCAAGCAGAACCAGCCGCAGTTCCGCGTCATCCGCGGCCTCACGCCCTTCACGCGCTACGCCGCCTACGTCAAGACTTACACCACGCAGCAGGACCGCAACGGCGCCCAGAGCCCCATCATCTACCTGAGGACGCTGCCTGGACGTGAGTTACTACAACCCTTCATAAAAAAAGGCAAATTTTCAGAAACGTTAAAATCTTCTCATAAAATGTCAAGGCTGGCTAAGATTGCCTTGTAAAACTTTAAACAATTTTAGCACATACTTCAAAAGACTCACCCAGACACCCTCACAATTTTTTTTTTATATATCGGTATAAGACAAGCTATTTCAGGGTTTCTTAAAATATGTTTTTGGTACATTTGTATAGGGAAATTATTCTGTCGCTTGAGTCCCTAGGATCAGGTCGATTTTGTCCTAGTTTCTATCTTTGTGTAGATTATTCTGTTTCCCTTTCTTTTATTTTATCGCTATTCTTTTATATTACTACTCATCTACACACAAATCTATTCTGGACTCAGTCATATTCAACGGTAGACAGTCAACGAGCTCTCCGAATTTGAGGAGTCATGTGTTTGTTTGACAGATATTTTAAATTAGTTTTCATATTACGATTCCAATACTTAACCCACCTCTTCCTCTCAAAATATGCATATTTTAATGTGTATGCCTATATTTATATATTAAAAGACTAGTGCATTAAATACAGCTGAGAAATAGCATATCAAATTTCATTTAGTCAGGTCCGGTCAGGTCAATTCAGGAAATGATCTTTTCTAAATTGGCCTTGGTCTGGGTGTGCTGGGAGACGCCCCTGGCTTGAATCCTTGTCTAGTACCTCGTAACACAGGGATATTTATCCCTACTTCGAGACCATGACAAGAGGTGTGTTGCCTGGCGCATATTTATTTATTTTATTTTATTTATTTATTTAATTGACTCCCCAAAATTAAGTGGGAAGAAAGATCATGCAAATACGCTGTAAAGTTTTCTAATAATTAATTTGCTATAATGACCTTTAACTAGATTTTTATCACTACTCCGCTGACGCGCTGTCGGGTGTGAGCGGAGTGGTGAGGAAGTTTGCGGGCGGGTGAAATTAAATGCTGCCAACCTAACGATTTGGACAGCTCGAGGTGCACAGCTATAAAAATCGGGTTTTCCCCCCCAAATTTTAGCGCAATAGTCTTTGAATAGAAATAGAAAACATTTATTAAATTTTTGGACATCGTTACATTTGAGGAAAAAAAACACGTAGGTGGTAGGCATAAAACAACAGAACAAAATAACAGAAGACAAAACAATACCATCAGACAGCATTCAACCTGGGCTTGAGGGCCCAGGCCCGGATTTTCAGTGTGCCCCAAATGAGTAGACTCACGGATACTTGCGGTGGACAGACGTATGTGGCTTATAAATGAGTAAAACAAATATTTGATATAAATAAGAGGATGGTGAGTAATTAAATGTATTGTGTAAATAATACATAGATAAGTGTTACCGTAATAAACGGTATTTGATTGTTTTTTCTGCATGTGCTAACTGTTGTTTTTTCTGTGATGCAGGTCCCAGCCCACCGGCCGGTCTATCGGTGAAGTCGAACGGGCCGCACTCCGTGAAGATCAAGTGGGCGCCGCCGACCATGCCCAATGGCACCATCATGCTGTACCACGTCAAGATACAGGCCAACAGCTACAACAGACCCAAGATTCTTGCCTGGAGGAACAACTACTGCGGCAATCGTAAGATCTAAATTTGATAACTTAATTTTGCTTATTCGTGCAGCTGCATTCGAAAGATTAAGAATTTCAATACTTTCAGTATCCGAAAGATGCTTCGGAGTTTGGTTATGTCGTGGTGTCTATAATGCCTGGTCATATTTTTTGGATGCTACCAAATAAAAACATATAAATGAAGTCGACATTTCCGTCGAACCACTGTTATTGTGTCTCACTAAATGTAGTTTAACAGTTAAAGTAACTCAGAATATAAAGGACAGTGAAGTTCGTAAGTAACTCCGAAATGCAAATAACGCTGCTTTGAAAAATGTTAACTTCAAAACCGCAACAACCCTGAAATCTTTACTAATAGCCGTGATATGCAGATAAGACTCTCGTACTGAGGTTGTTCTTTATGTACAATTTGCAGACTTAATGCCTAGAGGCATTCTCTACCAGTTAACCGCAAGGTTTAACAGATAACATAGGTTAGTAGCTAATTAACAGCTTTAGCAGCGTTTTTTGCCTACATTTGGCCCATCAGCAACCATCACGTCTTCAAATTAAAACTTTTCCGCAGCGAGCGTCCTAGCAAACATAATAGCCGGCCAAGGCGAGAGCCTCCCCGAGCAGAAAGAGAGCAAAGCGACTGGTGACGTGAAGAACGAGTCGTGTTCGTGCCGCGACGAGGCCCGCGCCGGGACCACGCGCTTCACGTCTCGCGCGGAGGAGGAGCGCGACGAGACCATCAACTTTGAGAACGAGCTGCAGAACGGGGTAACTAGTGTGATAGTCACATCCCTACAGAACTGTTCCCGAGCAGACAGAGAGCAAAGCGACCGGCGACGTGAAGAACGAGTCGTGTTCGTGCCGCGACGAGGCGCGCGCCGGGACCACGCGCTTCACGTCTCGCGCGGAGGAGGAGCGCGACGAGACCATCAACTTTGAGAACGAGCTGCAGAACGGGGTAACTAGTGTGATAGTCACATCCCTACAGAACTGTTCCCGAGCAGACAGAGAGCAAAGCGACCGGCGACGTGAAGAACGAGTCGTGTTCGTGCCGCGACGAGGCGCGCGCCGGGACCACGCGCTTCACGTCTCGCGCGGAGGAGGAGCGCGACGGGACCATCAACTTTAAGAACGAGCTGCAGAACGGGGTAACTAGTGTGATAGTCACATCCCTACAGAACTGTTCCCGAGCAGACAGAGAGCAAAGCGACCGGCGACGTGAAGAACGAGCTGCAGAACGGGGGTAACTAGTGTGATAGTTGCATCCCTGAATAGGTTATAAGTGCTGGGTTTTGTATAAGGCAGAAATTATCAACCCTTTAAGTACCATGAAATCAAAGAAAAACTACAATATGCTCTGACCTAGAAAGGATAAATTCTTCACGCCAAACACGTGCAGAATATTAGTTAACCCGTTTATCAAAGAATAAGACATTGTGATGTTTTGTTGTTTCGGATCACAATTTTAAATATTTCTTGTCAGAGTAAAAATACTAGAGAAAAACCAACTGGTGAAGTCTGAATTAGTTATACGAGGGGCATGATGAAAGAAATTAGATACTTAAACATTATAAAATGTATTCTTTACTACAAGTATCGATCTTTTCGAACGATTCACCCTGGACACGTATATATATACACTTTTCCATACGTTTGAACCAATTGGAAGGTACCTGTGGCCACTCTTCTTTAGACACCTCAGAAATCTCGAAATTATAGGCAGCCAGTGCACCCTGTTTGCTTTCAAACCTCTTCCCATTTAGTTTTTTTTGAATATTTGGAAACAGGTAGAATTCAGAAGGCGCTAGGTCAGGGGAATATGGTGGGTGAGGAAGGATTGACACATTTTTGAGTTAAAAAAGTCAAGTGTTCTGGCAGACGTGTGCGGCGCCGCATTGTCGTGGTGCCAGAGAAGGTGCCGGATTCCTGACTTCGGTCGCTTGTCACACCAAGCTAATATTACTGTTGGAGCACAAACTGTCACATACCTTTCAGAGTTCACCTTTCTTTGATCCTCTAGCACTACAGTAGCAATATGACCCGTTTTGCAGAAAAACGAGGCGACCATTTGTTTCTGTGTGCTTCGTGCACGGCGACATTTCGTTGGAGTTGGTTCATCTCCAAAACATCATACAGTCGACTGTCGCTTTGTTTCAGGGTCATAGTTATATAGACATGTTTCGTCACCAGTCAGTATATTACACGTTTTTTTTCTCGCCACCGTAGAATTTATCTACATCATGAATAGGCAATTAGGCACCAATTCAACCGACGGTCTTTCTGCTCATCGGTAAGTTTGTGCGGCACCCATCTCGAACAACGTGTACGGAGAGAAAGGTGGTCGTGAATTATGGTTTGCATTGCTGCTGATCGGGTTCCCAGTTCTCCCGGTTTTAGCGAATAAGTTTTTCGACTGCACGGAAGTTTTCTTGTGTGACCGCGGTTGGCGGCGAACCTGTCTTCGCTTCATATTCGAGATATCCCCGTCCTCTTTTAAATTCAGCAAACAAATTAAATACTGTTGCTCGTGAACGAGCAGACTCACCAAAAGTAGTGGCCAAAAGTTCAAAACACTCTTGAGGCTTTGAACCTTTTTTATAGTCATAATAAATCATAGCGCGAAAATCACTTCGACTGAGCTTCATTGCTGCAAGCGAATTCCCGCCAGAAATGATGCTCATACAAATAAAAAAAAAATGTAAATAGATGTTCTATTTTAAAAAATATCAATAAACAACCAGCCTTTAAGATGGTGTATAACTTGCCAGTGTCAATCAAATGAGTAAAGAGTAGCTAACTTCTTTTGGCATGCCCCTCGTAAACGGTATAACTATAGGTTAACCGCCGTAAAGTTGACCCTCCTGATGACACGGGTATACACGAAATTACGCCGCGGCGAGATATCGCAACACATGATTAATAAAATCTCCGTGTTGTTATTTAGAAAATTTATAACTTCAGATGTGATAGTAATATAATTAAAAATAAACTAATTAAATATCAATTATTTATTAGATGTGTGACCAAATACGGCCGCTTTTACCAAATTTTTAGTAGTTGTCAAAGACACGCCTTTAGCCTCTGAAATTGTCTAATTTACATTTATGTCTTAACCTGGAAAACTCATGAATACATTATACTAACAAAATAGCAATAACAATGTAAAATAATCAAAAATTATCGAAAGTACTATGAAAACTTATTAACACAATGTAGAAAACGAAATGAATGCACACCTGAAGAAGACGCTTGTTCTAATTTTTTTCTATGCAAATAATTCGCCACATTTTAAAGCATAGACTTCTTAATTTTTTTATAACGTAGACTCGGCAATTCCATTTTTGTATTTATCTCATGTGGAGCAGATACAAAGCTGCAACCGCGCAAGCTTTGACGTTTAACGTCTATGGCTGTCGGTAGCCGACAGGTGACTGATTGAAGTGATTGATTGACTTAGAGCATTCAGTCGACCCTCCTGATGGTGCGCGGACCGCTATAGCGGTCAAGCTATAATTGAGCTACCTATAATCTGATAGGCTCTTTGTAATTCAATAGGTTAAAGCAGTTCTCCAGTTAGCATAAGGTTGCAAAAGCCCCGCCCGACATAGAAGTTATTTTTCTCGTTTTTCTATCTAATAATAGTGTCATCGAAAAAAGATATCCATTTTAGTAATCTTGCAACTAAAACCTTCAATATCTTCAGGTGTACATCAAATCAGAGAAACGAGAGAGGTTCTCAGTCAGTTCGGGCGCCGGGCGCGCGCGGCGCTCCGTCGACATGACGCTGAACAGCATGCTCGTCATCCTGAGCGAGAACCACGACCCCGTCATGGGGCTCAACTACACCAACACCACCGACAGGAGCGGTGAGTGCACGACTGTATCTGCTTGTACTGGTGGCTATTCAAAATGTTTAGACATTTTAGAACCCTTGTCTCATATCAATTATTACATTGGCAGTTCTTTATACAGTACTTTAATAGAATACGCTATCCTGTTCAAAGGCAATGTTTAAAGAGCGGTATACCTGGTGATTATGTATACTTTCAGGAAAATGATGTGGCATATTTGGTAGGTGATATAGACACTATCTTTTGACTAACTAATTTTGAGGTTTTCATTATTTTATAATGAAGCTTTTTTTTAAAAATCTCATTTTATGTAGTAAGTTTCGACATCACCTGCTGAGTATGTCATTTGATTTTCCTTACGGTATAAATAATCAGCCGGTGTATCGAAGCCAGAAGGCATGCTTGTATTCACCATAAAAGTCTTGAAGCTAGTCACGAATTCAACTGACTTGATCACGTTCTAAAAGTTCTAAACATTATGTGGTACTGGCCGAAGTTAACCCTCTCACATCCTAATCATACAATTGCCGCCATCTTGAAGCATATCTTCTCTATGCTTGTTCTTCATCTCTATCATGCTTGCCAGCATTCACGAGCCTCATCACGTCCATCTCAACGTTTCGTTTCAGCCAACTGCAGTCGCGTCGAGCCTAATGTTTGCGTCGTAAAGGACAATGCCACAGGTTACAACCACAGACAATTTTTGTTTTTTTATCACGGGTATCCGGTTGCTGCATGCACTATCAACACGATCGACGAAACGTTTCCACGTCAGCATCGACATTTTTTTATTTCGTTACTGTATGAGCGAAGTGATCGGGCTCTGACTGCAGTCGCTTGGAGCTATATTCAAACTATCATAGTCATACGTACGTCTTATTGGTATTACGGTAAGGTTGACATTAAGACGGTTTTTTGAAGTATAATAGTTTTAATATTACAGCTATAGAGGTTTTAGTCAGGCCCACAGCATGAGTTCGATTAGTAGAGCAATTTATTAATTTGCATGATTGGTAGTGTATTTAGTTTTCACGGCATTATTGCTGCGCTCATCTTGTTGATTGATTTTATTGCATGTGGTTATTATACCGATTTTACTGTAGTTTTTTGAGTATGAATAAGTTTAAAAAATCTCGGTCCTGTTTATAGAAAAAGAGTTCCTGACAAGAGTTTAATTTTAAATATGCAGATCATCAAACCAACATCTCATATTTTATAGTGATCATCTTATTCAAAATAAAAAAACCAATAACTTCGAGTTCGTAGTGAGCTGCCACATGATAAGCAAGATCAAATAAATAATATTCCTTTTCTACCACACTAAATTTCGATTTTATCATAGGTGCAAAAACGCTGACACATTTTTAGCCATTTTAATTTAGCAGGTTTTATGTTAATCTTTTGGAATCCAAATAATAAATACTAACGAAGTGCCGTATCAAAATAAAGAACCGTGAAAGTGACTAGGACGCGTGTGTGCGTGAGCCCTAGCTGGACGACTGGCAAAGCCGGTACCAAAACGAATACCTACGTTTATTCTACTTCTCTCCGTACGCACAGATCCGCCAGTGCTTATACACGCATGTGTGGAAGTGTGACTCGTCACAGCGCGGTTGTTGAAGCTTTTTCTTTCCGTTTACGTGCCATAGAATCAACATTAATATTTCTTGCAAAACTACTCTTCCTTCAATGGAATTTTACAAAGTCAGAAAGAATCGGAAGTCGGTATAGAATATCATACTCATAGTTATCTTTTCTTAGTCAATTCTTCACTGGAGTTATATCCTATAAGTTAATTAATATTTTTTAGTTGCGAAGAGACAGAGCACAGTCCAGGAGCATTTGAACAGTTTTATTGACTGCGATCACTTGTACTTACTCAGCAGGAAGCAATCTTGTCTCCGTCAAATGTTGGTGTTTCGTCTGAGAAATTCTGCTCAACATATAATATTTGTCACACATAGGCTACGTCCAGTCGCTGTACTACGAGCTGCCCAGCAACAACACCCAGCTGACCGTGACAGATATGCGCCACTTCACGTGGTACACCGTGAACGTGTGGGCCTGCCGCGCCAAGTACGAGAACGAGAGCACTGAGGACTTCGCCGAGATCTGGTGCTCGAAGCGCGCCTTCGACACCTTCCGCACGGCAGAACTCAGTGAGTACTTGTATGTAGGAGTTTGATTATGTATATCGGTGATTATTTATGTAATATGCTTTTTCATTCATTTTATATCCAAGTATTATTTAAATATTATTATTAGTTTTTTTTTCTTAGTTTCTATATAATCGAGTACTCTAACAAATCTGGTTTAAAGACTGGTGGCACCGTCACCCTAGTATTTTCAAAATTTAATACCTAAATGTATAAAAATGACAAATATTCAAACTAACTAAACTTGACAAATGATCGAAAAAACGACTATTTCAAACTATACGCACCATTTATTTGTTGGCTTGCCCTTTCCAAAATTACCAAAAATGTATGAAGCCAAAATGATTTCCTTTGCTCTAAGAATATGGCCTAACTTTGAAATGTTTCAACAGCAAATGTGGATGTAGTGGCGAGGCTTCAGTCTGAATTACTACCATCAAATAAGAGTTTGCCTGAAGTGAACGTAACTTGGGAACCACCACAGAATCCCAACGGTTTCGTCGTCGCATATAACGTATACTACACCAGGGTCGAAGACACCAATCAGGTTTGTTATTATAACTAATATCATAAATCGTTAATGTTTATTTTTTAATTGGCTTACATTTGCGAAACACAATAAGATATTCTGAACATTATGTCGGTCACATATGTTTCCTAATGTGATTATTAATCTGTTGATTTCGACAGGACGTTGGATTGCAAACGTGTCTCATGGCGGACGACTACGAGACGAATGGGCGCGGGTACATGATGCGTAATCTGCTGGCCGGCAACTACAGCATCCGCGTCACGCCCATCACTGTGAGCGGTCTTGGCAAGAACTCTATAGTCTACTTGTTTATACCGGTAAGTGACTTGTGATTAAGATGTGCTGTGAGAAAAATAAATAGGATATCTGTAAGGTTCATTAGGGGATCTGGATAAGATGGATTGAGGCAAGCTGTCAACTAAAAAAGTTACAAGTATTGATTTGTGAGCCATATCAATTTATTTGTTATTGAAGACAATACGATCGTATTCACTAGGGTACAAAAATTATACTACACACGTCGCTTGAGATGTCGATCCTTGTTTCCTTGACTTGCGTCCATTATCCTCCACATTGTGTAAAGACGACTAAAAAGTCCGCCGCGTCCGTGTGCGTTGCTCGATACAATTTGTAAGGGATCTATTTTGACGTAGAAAAAAGTACGCCGCGGATAATCCCTCGTCTGCGCAGGCCTTTAGTTGCAGCACTACATTGTTTAACTCTTTCCCAGAACTCAAAGACGCGACTAACACATTTCGCGGTATACGAGGTTAGCTCGGCCTTCGTTGAACGCACCTTGAATTCGTGTTTTATTTATCTAGGAGCGCACTCTAGACGGCGGCTACGAGTGGGTGTGGGGCCTAGTGGGCGGCTGCTTCGTCATGGCGCTGGTAGTGGGCGGCAGTATCTGGTACTTCCGGCGCGGGCTGCTTCCGCCCGCGGAGGCCAACAAGCTGTTTGCGTCCGTCAACCCGGAGTACGTGTCGACTGCGTATGTGCCCGACGAGTGGGAGGTGCCGAGAGGGAATATACAGTTTGTGAGGGAGCTTGGACAGGGATCTTTCGGCATGGTAAGATTAACACAAATTTACTAGATTAACACTGTCTTCATATTAGTTAAATAGAACTTCATATTTAAAAAAGAAAAAAATATATACTGGCAGACATGATTACTAAACTCAGTTAATGGCTATTTCCCTTTTTGCATTGTTTGAGCCCGCATCTGATTATACAGGGGGACAGGGAAATGAAACATATTCCGTTAAAGGTTTCTTTTACACGACGCGAAGACTCACTAGACGGTGCCATAAATCACTTTTGTAATAGAGATGTGCACGCGCAAAATGCGTAGACTATCGATAAAATGCTATGTGTATGCGTTTTCGCTGCACAATGTGTGCAAATTACCTTGAGATTTTTACACAGCAGGTAACCCATTAAGCGTAAATGTATTGTATAAAACCCCCAGTCATGTCTTGCAATAAAATCACTTAAATAGGTTATTATTTAACAAATACCTTACTTTATGCCAACTGATATCGATGAACATGCGTATCCATCTCTTCGTCGTAATGAGGTCAACCATAAACAATGTAAGTGCGAAAGAGAGCATGACGTGCGCTGTCTCTTTTCCACGTTTTATTGCACAATCTGCCACGAGTACTTATAGTAGAGATTATTTGCAACTAATTCTCCCCCATTAACTACGGGTCTAATGTATCAGGAAAATATATAGGTAACGAGATTTAAGCGTTTAAATAACCCCGTTCAGAAATAGGTCTAATACCCTTGTTTATGCCTGTATGGTTGCTCAACCAGTGCTTCGTCTATTATTAAATGAGTGTGTTTTTCTAATTACAGGTGTATGAAGGCTTAGCAAAGAATCTCGAAAAAGGCAAACCAGAATCTCGGTGCGCTGTGAAAACTGTCAATGAGCATGCCACTGACAGGTACTTATTTATTAGGTTTTTTCTTATTTCAATAAATAGGTAGTATATTTCACGTCATCTAAAAGGAATGCTGGCTATTACCTGCTTTGCTCATTGAGAGAATTCAGGGCCAAAATGGTGGTAAGCAGCCCAGGGGTGGTTGCATACCACCATTTTGGCCCTGTACACTAGGCGGAGATAATGTTTCTTATTCTCTCCAATGTCGCCTATAGTTATTTTTACGTGACGAGATCTGTGAAATGCATCTTACAAAATAATAATACATTGTTCCGACAGGGAGCGCATCGAGTTCCTAAACGAGGCGTCGGTGATGAAGGCCTTCGATACGTTCCACGTGGTGCGTCTCCTCGGCGTCGTGTCCCGCGGCCAGCCCACCCTCGTCGTGATGGAGCTCATGGAGTGCGGCGACCTGAAGACGTACCTGCGCTCGCACCGCCCCGACGCCGAGAGCTCGCTGCCGCCCAAGGGCGACGCGGCCAACCCGCCCACGCTGCAGAACATCTTGCAGGTCAGTCTCGCACTCAGGCACACACAGACGTACTGCGCTCGCACCGCCCCGACGCCGAGAGCTCGCTGCCGCCCAAGGGCGACGCGGCCAACCCGCCCACGCTGCAGAACATCTTGCAGGTCAGTCTCGCAGGTCAGTCTCGCACTCAGGCACACACAGACGTACTGCGCTCGCACCGCCCCGACGCCGAGAGCTCGCTGCCGCCCAAGGGCGACGCGGCCAACCCGCCCACGCTGCAGAACATCTTGCAGGTCAGTCTCGCAGGTCAGTCTCGCACTCAGGCACACACAGACGTACTGCGCTCGCACCGCCCTGCGCTCAGCTGCTGACCTGCCGATTAAACCTGGTAGCTTTATGTTGGCGTGTACAAATGTCAACATTTCACAAGAATAATGCCAAACAAGCACGCGCCAAATGCGCTGGAGATACACAATTTGCCACTACTGGACCATCACACGTTCGAGAGTGAGTCTAGTAGCTGAGTGATTGCTGTGAGTCGGTGACCGAAATAACTGTCGGCGGTTTAGTTTTGTGGAGTCCTCGATACACGCATTAGTGTGCGTACGAAACGACGTCGTAAAGCTGATGGAGTGCGGCGACCTGACGACGTATACCAAAGAGCCAGTTTAAAACCAATAAATGATCAACTGGACGGCAAATATGAAATCATTTTGTTATACGAGTATTGGTTCACTAGAAAACAACATTGTACACACGACACACAATAGAACGTAAAGCTTCCTATCCTATTAGCACATTGTGATGCCAACATAATACTCGTGTCCGAATAGTTTGGAAAAAGTCCTTACTCGTGCTTTATTTGATGTGCCTCACGAAGTTATATTTTCTTTTCAGATGGCTATAGAAATAGCCGACGGTATGGCATACCTATCGGCCAAAAAATTCGTGCATCGCGATCTCGCGGCGCGGAACTGTATGGTCGCCGGCGATCTCACCGTGAAGGTGGGGGACTTCGGCATGACCAGAGACATTTATGAGACTGATTATTATAGGAAAGGCACCAAAGGCCTACTGCCGGTGCGATGGATGAGCCCCGAAAGCTTAAAAGACGGGGTATGTATCATACAAAAGTACTTCTAGTTGAATTTGTGTGTCTGTACGCTACAAGATTTTACATTGATATTTTCTTTTCAGGTTTTTTCAAGTAGTACCGACATATGGAGTTATGGAGTCGTTTTATGGGAGATGGCAACTCTGGCCATGCAGCCTTACCAGGTACCATTTTGTAAAATTTTACCATTGTTTTATTTTTCAATTATGTCTTTTTTTAAAACAATGTATCACGCCAGGCTCAAGCTTTTAGGGGAACCAAAGAAATGAACTCATAATTCATCATTATCATTTTTTTTATATTTTAAATATTATCTAAGGATTTTCATAATAACTTACGGCGAAACACAGACAATATAGGTTGTACTGTCTGTGCGGCGAAAACACTTAAACTAGTTTATTTGATTTGTTCTTTCACACCTAGTTGAAAGCGTCATCTTGTAAGTTCAAGAAAATGGATACGTCAACTAGTCTTAAGGCCGTGGGCATGAAGCCAGCGGGACCGGCGGGAGAGTCTTCGAAATCAGTCCCATGCATCAGACAGATGCATTGAACGAAAGGCGCCGCTTCCCCGCTCCGCAAACGCTGACTTTATACTCGCAGCCCAACAGTTTAGGAACCCTCGATACTAGCTTGCTTTTGGTCGACATTCGCATAACCCCGCCTTTATTTCCAGGGGCTATCAAACGAGCAAGTGGTCCGCTACGTGGTCTCCGGCGGCGTGATGGAGCGCCCGGAGCACTGCCCGGACCGGCTGTACGAGCTGATGCGCGCGTGCTGGGCGCACCGCCCGCACGCGCGGCCCAGCTTCCTGCAGCTGGTGGCCGACCTCGCGCCCACCTCGCAGCCGTACTTCCGCCACCGCTCCTTCTTCCACAGCGCGCAGGGGCAGGAGATGTACGCGCTGCAGTGCTCCGCCCACGGTCAGTCGGAGAGTAGTCTAGTTACGCGCTCCCCCCACGAGCAAGGGTATTACGGCGATGTTATAGTCGAGCCACGTGTTTGTATACACTTTCATAGGTGTCTCCACACGACGATGATATCGCAGCGATACGACGAGCTGCTGATTGTGAGGAAAACGTCCACTTATCGCCCCAGATCCGTCGCCTCACACGATGTATGGTTCGTAGCGCGCTCGCAGCGAGAGTCTACTTGTAGTTATCTTTCACCTATCTAAACTCTTGCAACGAAACAATTTGTACGACGAGTCGTCTAGCGCTACGCTGACGGAAAAATCTTCGAGCAATGCACGAACAAAAGCCGGCACCCTACGAGCAACACATTCGCACATTGGGCATGCGTGGTGTCTGTGAATAAAATATGAGTGACAGATATTTTCAATGTATTATTTTGACTATTTCAACGATTTACAACGATATTTTTTGTTTTTACTCGGTATTTTGTTTGAACTCTGTCGTAAATCATCAAACGCGCAGTAACCCTAATCAATTCTAAAATCGTTATTTTGGGGCGCAACATAAATCAGCATGCGAAATCTAGCTACTATTTTCACTGTAAGATGATATGCCTGACAGCTCTTATTGTTCCGTGTCACGCATACTATTTCAAACTATTTTTTTTTATTTATTTATTTAGGTCTACCAACAGTTTTATGTACTGATAAATGCACTTAAACAACTTATAATACTTAAAGAAATTAAATACAAAAACTATTTACTGGTAAACACCACATGGAAAAGTAAACAGACTAATAAGTTAAAACTACTTACTTACTTAACTACTTACTGAATTTTGATACTCATTATCTAAAACTTTACATATTTGGTACCTAAATTTATCATCACCAGCTTATAGCATTTCTTTGTTAAGTGTACGCGTAATTCCCTGAATTGAATCATTGAACAGATCTAAATGTTTGCTATGCTGATATAATTGAAAAAAACTCGCAAAATAAAATGTTAAAAACTATTAAAAAAACTATTGTTCCTTTCGAATCTTATCAATTAAATTATTGTAATTAATAATTATTAACCGTTAATAAATGAAGTATTTGAAATTAAATTAATATATCTATACAGCGTCTGATGCGTGAAAAGGAACGCCATTCAATAGCGTATAGACACTACTGAATCGATGAATAGGAGCGACCATTATGTAATTTGTAGTCACGTCATTCGCATCAGTACCAGTGCGTCTGCCTTGTGTGCAATTTTTTAACTATTTTTTCAGAGATACCGCGTTTTATTCTATTACTTATTAGATATAACCGGTTTATTAAGAATTTATTTAAAAATTAAAAATCCGTAAATTTGATTCCATTTCCTTTGCCAACTCGATTAAATTACATTCGTTACAGCACTATAATTGACAATTATGAACTGTCAGGGATATCATCATACGGAGAAAGTAGTTTAATGTATGTTGAGATTCATCATCATCTGGTTTTAGTAACAAATAGATCTAGAATGATGTTAGATGTTAAAAAAGAAGAATGTTGCCTGATTTCAACCATAAAAATAGGTCTTCTGAGATACACTTTCGTATTAGTTTCCAAAACTTAAACTAATATAGCAGAGTATTATAATAAAAAGCCCGATGAAAGGAACGTTAATAAGATAAATATTAAATATAGATAAACTTATTTAATATAACCTCAATATTTACTCCGGTGTTCACCGTTACTTTTGGAAAATGAGTAGTTTTAATGATTTTAGGATCAATCAGTAAATGATAACGTGTTAAGTTTAACTAAATTTAAATCATACTAATTTTAAATGTTGTTTTTCCTGGTTCTGCCGTCATAGAGCACTGTGGCGCGCAGACGGCAAACTAACCGTAAGTAACGGTATGCATGTCACAGTAACATAAGAGCACTTTCGTTATCATTTTCTGAGTGACCATATCTCAATAGTAGAACTGCTAGACTATTAATTTGTAGCACTTTATCAATGCATGTACAGAGGAAAAAACAATATAAAAACCAATTAAATAAAACACAGTCACGGTCACTTGCAGTAACAACAGATTTGCAGATTGCAGTGACTGTAATTAGCAAATAATTCACGCAAAGTAGCTTAATTTTCTTAAATATTAGTGTAGATTTTTTGTGTAGTAGAAAATATTTCAGCTTATGTTAAAATAGCTCTAATGTATCATACACTAGCTGTAGTTGTTTTTTCACAGAGGCGCTTATCACAATGTTAACCGGGACGTATGTTCCATGGAATTCGTCAGAATACGCTCTCTCACCGGGAAAATTCGCCTGTATATCTATTCAGATACTAGGGCAAAATTAGTAAATGAAGAGAACCGAGCATTACAGTGGCGCAACTTGTAATGATACACCTGATGATTTCTATCATCAGGTCAGTAAGTGAGTATAACGGAGTCTTACACATGCTTAAAATCGAACCATGGATTGTTAAATTACAGGCGAATGCTCCCAGTGAGGAGCCCTTCAAAGATCTCTGATCTCTGGCGGCAATATTTGCTTCTTTATGACCATCGAAGTTCCAAAGGAGATCATTTTTTGGGCCTTTTCTCAAAGTGCTGGCCAACAAAAAAAAGTGATACGAATAGTTAGAACTAGTCATACGGAGCAATAGTTATTATGGCACAAAAGTCGTAGGGTTGCCACAAGCCAACTTATAACTTGTCAAAAACTCTTAATTTTCATACATAATTGATTTTTGAAAGTGCTGGTAATCATAAAATAATGATAGATATTGCTAGAAGTAATGATCTGAACTATTTTTACATTAATTCATACTTCTATGTATAAAAATGACGAGTCTTTGAACTTGCATAACTTGACTTGGGTCAACCCTACAACTTTTATGCAGTAATAATTATTACTCCAAATGACTAGTTCTAACTAAACGTACCATTTTTTTTGTTGGCCAGCATTTTTAGAAAAGAAATCGGGTATTATTATACAAAGTGAGGTATTTTTCGTTTAATTGTGAAAAATACGGTTTTTTAATTTGCTGATTATCTTTGCGCTAATGTAAAACTGCTTCAGATCATAACTTCTAGCAATACCTATCATCTTTTTATGATTCCCAGCACTTTCAAAAATCAATAAATGTATGAAAATGAAGAATTTTTGAACTTAAAATATAACTTGGTTTGTGGCAACCCTACGACTTATGTTTGATAATAACTATTGCTTCTTAAGACTAGTTCTATCTATACGTACTATTTTTTTTCGTTTGCCGGCACTTTCAGAAAAGGCCGAAAAATGTATGGAGCCTGAATAATCTCTTTTCCTGACCACAGGGCTTTAACTAACAAGTCGTCTCATTCCACAGAAGAGGAGCAAGAGATGCCGGAGGTGAACGTGGGCGCAGTAGCGACCGGTTCCGGCTCGAACCTGTTCGGCGTGTCCGGGCGCCTCGCGTCGTGGGTCCGCGAGCTGTCGTCGCTGCGCTCGCGCGGCTCGGACGACGCCGCCGCGGAGCCGCTGCAGCCGGCGGCCGCGCCCGCCGCGCCGCTGCCGCTGCTGCCGCGCCCGCTGAACGGCGCGCTGCCCGCGAACACTGGCTGCTAGCGCGGGAGCGCTCCACGGCTCGGCGACTGCTGCGGTGTGAGGACGAAAGGCTCCTGTGCTGTCTAATAGCTCGACGGGCGCATTGCCAACTGTGGAGGTGTGTGGCTAGCTCTTTTATAGGTGCCAGTTCCTAAATGGGTTTGGTTGAAGAAAGTGGCTGCAGTTACGTCCGTTGTAGGCAAAATGCTTTCGTTCGAGCTCATAGGAGACGCAGTGTGCTTCTATCGACACGTTGGCGATCGATCGTGGTATGATCGCTCCGCAATTGAGACGGCCGTCCTCCTAATGTGTTCAATTTGATTACATGTTTTAGTCATTTGCACTGTTCGAAGGTTTCTCAAAGTTAGGAGCTGGTGCTTCGGGTCGTAAGAAACCCACGGTAAAGTTTACTTTATGGTCATATATTATGGTTAAACTGACTTATACTGTCATTAAAAATATGAGAAGTCAATTGAGATTATCTTCCATAGATACGATTTGGAATCATTGCATTGATTAGAACTACCTATACTTTTCTTTTTATCTGATTTTCCTTCTACTCTTAATTAGGAATTACTTATAACTTGAGAAACCTTTGACAAACGTAAAGTTAAGGTCGATTCCGAGCGATTATACGGGCAATCGATCGCAATCGTGCAGTCCGCAACATTGGCGGCGTACGCGCCGTGGAGACTGCCTCGGCGAGGCGCAACGCCCGCCGCTCTATCTACCTCAGGTCGGCCGCGCCGCGAGCCGCGCCGTGAGCCGCGCGGCCGACTCTTCGAATCCTAGTTGTAAGCGTAGCTAGTGAAATGTACGCCGCGCGCGGTGCCGCGAGCCGCGTCGGTTATTTATTTTAAGCGAACGTTTTGGCGGGCACCCTCGGCTTTTGGACGCGTCGGCACAAGATTTGAATAACATCGAAACTCGTTTCTAGATGACTTTCGAAGAAGTTTTTTTCAGTTTTTTTTTTGCGTGCTGCCAGTAATGTTAATTTTAATCCTAATTTAATCCATATTAGTAATTTGAGCCAGTCTTGTATATAGTTCAGATTGGTTGGTTAAGACGATGCAAAAACGATTATCTCAATGCGAATGTACTTATTGCTTTTATTAAAACATATCTATGTTGGCAACATTGAAATAATAATTGAAGTATTGTTAATATAATTACTATATTATTCCGAAGTGCCGTAAATTTGAATAAGACATATTTACCGATCAATCTAATTCACATAATAAGCAAGCTGATAAACTTGAAACTGTATTTACGTACGACGTTATTCTTATTTAGTGTTGAAATTATATCGGCGTCGTTTGTTCAATGATGAGTTTCAAAATTCTTTTAAAAAAATCGCAGGAGACCGACCGAATGTCGAACGGGTGTCAGCCGAAGCGAACGTGCGGATTTCGTCTGACGATTCGTTTCATATCAGGAAATTAATATTTTTGCTGAGGCGATATTGAGAGTCGATCTGTTTCGACGCGAATCCTATATAGTTTACCTCAATAAAATAGTTGTATCGGTGTCATTTTTGACATAGCCTATTAATGTTAAGTTACGGTGTAAGATGTAAAGTGTGTACAGGTAGGTTATCGCGTAGACTAGGTCGTGTACAAATTAAATTATCTGTTCTTCGAGTGTGACCGGCGGACTATCGTTTATAAATTGAACCAGACGAGTGTTGAATTTGTCGATATTGTTGAGTTATAGTTATTGTTGAAAGCGCTTTTTGTTGAAAGTGCACTGCTATCTACGAATTTTTCACTCGTTTGTTTTAACTTTATGCAACTGTTCAATAATACTGGCTCAATAAAAAACCCTCGGAGATCCATCAAAGGGCGCGATTAAATGTTTCTTTGCCGATGACTTCAGTATGTAAAAATAGTAGTAAATTTGAATCTTCACTGACTGTGTTATTAATAGTTGCATTAAAGTGAATTAATGCTAATAACAAACTCAAACATAGACCGTTTGGTGTAAGAATCTGAAATCAATGTGTTCCCTTCCCTATCAATTACAATGCAATAGATTATACCTGCCATCGTTGTTACGTAGTTAGATATTAATGTTTTATTGCGAAATATACCCTAAATATTGTAATCTATAGTCAAATTGTAAGTTATCAACAGACTAATATTATGTATGTATACGCAACTGATGTGAACAATAGTTTCTATACCGATATCTGAATATAAGTAATATTTTATTATTTAACCAATTACATACAATGAGAATTATGCTATATATAAATAATATTCGTGTATATTTATACTCGGAAGCAAGATTAACATGTAATTTATCTGAACGAAAAGGGTACTATAATCTCTTGAAAACATATTCTTGTAAAGTTCGCGTCAAATTTCTTATCCGCTCTGAAGTTATTTCGCTCATGCGCAAAACCTATTTTTAATAGGAATAGGAATGCGGGCCTCGTCTCGTGTTCACTAGAACACGACTAGAGAGGACTAGAAGTTTGACACGAACTATACATACGGACACCTGGGGCCCTCCTGGCCAACACGCTTACTTTAGTTTCGTCATGTCAAATGTGAAAAATGTACGGAAATGACATTAGCACTCGGCTAACTGGAATGACATTTGATTTCAGATCCATACATTATTTTGTTTGACATGTAGAAACGAAAGGAGCGTGTACCTGAACGCACAATATTGTCAGTATGTTACCTACTACAATACATTCGGTTGGTGAAAATATTAATATTAAAAAAAGGCAAAAGTGGGAGTTATTTGATCTACCTACATGTTATTTTATTTTTTGAATGTTGGTTAGATAACCTTAGATTTTGTAGAACCCACATACCACAAGATCAAACAAATAAGCGTAAGCGAAATCTCAAAATAAACAGATTGAATTAAAAAAAAGGTTTTCTCCGAATTTATATTAGTGTCTGAATCTTTACAAATTTTCCAAATTTATCAAATTACTTTCTTACTTAATATATAATATAATTAGTATCTTAAAGTTTAATAATGTTACCATTCTTTTAAGTTTGTGACGTAGCTATTTCTTTTTATAGGCTCTACTACAGGTTTTAATGTATTTATATATGCAACGGTAACGTTTATTTAATGCTATACATAGGTCAATCTATATTTATGACAAACTTTTTCTTGCGACCTTATTTTCCCGATTTCATGAGAATTCGGGAAATCCTTTCTTGCCAAATTTCAGTTTTCTCGGCCTAGTAGTTTCGGCTGTGCGTTGCCTTTGCCCCTTAGTAACTCACTGAATAACAGTAGTTTTAAATATTTTATTATGATAATATGAGTTATTAAATACTCATTTGAGATATGGAACGCAATCGGAATATTTAATAATAATATTTTCATCTGCTGAAGAGGAATTTTTATTTTATTTATTTATTTATTTATTTATTTATTTATTTAACACAATTAAACGGGATAATCCCAGTTACATAATTATGAAAGCTACAGGAAGGAATACATTACACCAATTTTTCGACTTTGCTTAAAAGCGATTGAGGACTGTCAATGAATATATCCAATTCAGGGTTAGCGACCAGTAACATGTTTAGCGCCCTCTGCATACGACACAGCGGGGATTGCTCACGAGCTACTGTACGACACGTTGGAATAGCGAACAGCCGATGTCTCCGACCGGAGCGAATACGTAAATATTTATCAGGCACATATAGACGGGACAATTGCTCAACACACTCGGGCGAATCCATCCAGCCCCGCAAGATTGCTAAGGCAGTTGAAACCTCCAAACGGGCTCTTCTCACCTCTAAAGAGTTCATCTGCAACATTCCCAGCAAAAAATCGGTGGGGTACATGAAGGGATAATACCCATACACTCGCTTATAGAAGTACCGAAGAAAAGCCTTTTGAATCTTTTCCAACATTAGCCTATACTTAGCTTCGTGAGGATTCCAGGACTTATAAATATAAGTTTGGTTACATCAGGACTGTGGAAGACACGCAGATTCCGTAATACAAATCCCAGTCGACGGAAGCAACTACGAGTTAGAGTAGTAATGTGCTCATTGAAAGTAAGAGCGGAATCGAATGTTACACCTAGGTCTTTTATAGTGTCTTTTCGATCGATCACATTACAACCAAGCAAATAATTAAATTTCACAGGATTTCGCTGGCGACTGAAGGTCATGACTGAGCATTTATTGTGGTTAAACTCTAAATCATTCACTGTACTCCACCTAAGGAGCGCATCGATATCCTTCTGAATTAACTCACAACTTACTTCGTCGCTGATCTCTGCATAAAGCTTCAGGTCATAGGCATAAAGAAAGAATACAAAATATGTACACGTCATGACGAAAGATCAAGCTTAACATGTGTGCGCCTTGCGCTGCCGAAATGAGACCCGTTTTGCAATGGATTTAAACCTTTAATCCACGTTCGTAACTGACCTTTGGTAACCAGATACGAACATGGATTTTTTTTCTTGCTTGATAACCAGTTACGAGAATGGAGTTTACTTGTCGTTTTTGTAACCATGTTTCATAACCAGCTACGAAAATGGTTTTTTTTCTCTGTTCATAACTGGTTATTAATTAATATATATTTTAGCCAATTTCGTAGCTGAGTTTACGAAAATTTTGTCCGGGTACAAATGTAAAATGCCAATGTGCCCAAAAAATATCATTAATTAATAACCAGTTATGAACAGAGAAAACAAAAACCATTTTCGTAGCTGGTTATGAAACATGGTTACAAAAACGACAAGTAAATTCCATTCTCGTAACTGGATAAGCAAGAAAAAAAATACATGTTCGTATCTGGTTACCAAAGGTCAGTTACGAACGTGGATTAAAGGGATTTGAAAAGTATTCCATGTTCAATATTCACTATATTGTGCGATGGTCTCTAGTTGTTATTTTGGATAATTTAATTCAGGAATAACAAGGTCGCCATGTGGAATTTATGTTATATCCAAGTAAAATTTTTACGTATATTATCACTAATTTAGAGCTATCTCAATAATTATAATTATTATGTAAATTAAAATGGACTTGTAAAGGATTACCTAGTGCTATAGCGAACCAATCAATAATTTTAAAATACGATATTTTAGTAAAATGGCTTCTCGTCGTAGCAACAGGTTCTCGTAAAAGATAAAAACATCAAGTATAAATACATCAATTTAAATTACAAAACATTTAAAATGTTGAAGGTAGTCCTATATAAAGTCAACTCAAATTAGACTCCAATTGTAAATCCTGGACATGGACTGCACACATTGTTGTCAATGTGGTCCCGTGCGGTACTAGTAACTATAACGATAAAGTGGTATAAGGGTATAAACAAGTGCCTTCAGACATCCAGCCTTCGGCAGAAAGCGGGATTGTTGACAGACACAACATACAATTATTGTACACAGATGGTATACGAACAGTGCTGTTCCATTTGTGTGTGACTTGTTTGTGATTTTTTTCTCTGAATACTAACCTTTGCATACTTGTTTAAAGATAAAGTTAACAGTAGAGAGAACCGTGCCACCGAATGAGAGTAGCTGGTTTAGAGTGTGATTGTATGAAGGAGTTGGTTATGTGCCCCGGCCGCGTGCGAGCTCTACTGCCGCCGTGGCTGGGCACGCGTGCCACGCAGGCCACGACGGCAGCGGGCGGCTGAGCGTGCACGATGCGTGTCGGTGTTGACGAAGGGCTCAAGGCACGTTGCATCTAATATGGTTTAATGACAGAAAGAAAAATATATCTTCGATTTCATATTAGTTTCCAAAGTTAAAATCCAAATATTATATCTTTAATTTAGAAATTGCATAGTGCCTTTTGCTCAATTTATGAAAATATAAGTTATATGTATCGATAAGTGTAATGTTAAATGTATTAGGGCCATATTATTGTTCCACCTTACGTTGTAGTAGGCGAACAGTCCAGGACAGCGAGTCTTCCGGCCACTGGGCTGGATCGGATTGTCGTGAAGTAGGTGACGCAGGCGGCACAGTTCCTGAGAGCGGCGCGCGGCCGGCGCCCCGCCCGGGCGAGCAGCGCCGGCGGCGGTCGCACAACGTTGCCTCACACGCCGTTGCCTACGGGATTACTGATTACTTTTCTTAACACTAACGCTCTTATTTTCATCAGTATTTTACTTTTAATGTGATTTTCACCAAGTAAGGCAGTTACATTACCTCATTTTTAGTAATTATAATATTCATATAATATTGACTGATAAAATAATATTTTTCCAAATGATGTGTTCCTCGTGTGATTTCTGTGCGTGTTTGTGTGAAGTGTTGGGGTAGCGTTGTGCTTTATGCTCAATTTAGATACAATTCACCAAACGATTGAGATAGTGTACAATTTTTTTATGTTTAATTTATGAGAACCGAGTACCTATTAATAATAATTTTAATATTTATATTATTAATAAAAAAGTTGAAAATTAGTGAAGCATAGTTTTGAATGACAAAGTGTATCCTAAATATACCCCTTGTTTGAATATATTTTATAAAAAAGTTAAATCAAAGCCTATACATTTCTCAATAAAATACATTTTCCAATGAAGAAGTTTTTATTTACCCAATTTAAGGCTTGAACCAAAGAAGATGCCAGTCAAGATGTGAAGTGTGATCGTAATTGGATCTTTGATCACTTTACCGTTGAAATAGTGCCTAACGCGCTTTTCGAATTTGAGAGAATGAATCTATTTTTTGACATAAAGTAAATTGGGCGACTGCGCGTCGTTTTCTCATGGCCAAATTAGTTAAACCAACATAATTCTTCGTAGTTTGAAAAATAACCAAAGCGATAAGGAATACTTTGTGGCCTAATTGATTTCGCAATCTAGTTTGGACACGAGGCCGCCTCGTGGACGATAACTCTCTAGTCGTGCAAAGGTAGTCATAGCCTTTTTATATATTTTTTCACATCTAATTTAAGAGGTTTTCTGGGTATTCTTCCTGGTACTTTGCATTCGCAAGGCTTGTCTTTTGCATAGCGGTTCAAGAGGCATTCGGCTCGAATCCAGCCTTCTTCGCCGTTGTGTTTCATGGCTTTTAACTGTTTTATGTAGAAGCCTGGCAACTCGTGCTCTTTCGCTCCGGCTATCATTATTTCTTTATAAGCCCACGAAGGCCATCGCTCTACAGGAATCTCGTCATTGTCGCCTCTAGGTAAAGGTATAACTTTCTGTACATAAACTCGGCAGTGGAATTGTCCCATGTGCGGTGTTAAGACGTCGATATATTTAAAATAATATTTCTTGATCTCCACACCTTTTACACTGAAACGTTAAAGTTGCAGCAAACAATTATAGGTTTGGTAAGCACTTATATCTGAAAAATGGTAAAGTTATTCCCTTACTTATCAAGAGCTATCATATCATCTTCATGCAGCCGCCATATAACGCCCCAGACGTGCGCGTTAGCAGTAGGTACCAAAGTGGCAGTGGGGCCGCCCCAAAACTTAGAGTATTTTATGAAGTCCAGTCTGTAGTTCTGATTAAATGTAAATACAATTTAAGTTAAGCAATAATCACTCAGCCTACTTATTCTTTTTGTGAACGTTTGATATGCGTATGTTGCAGTGTTTAAAATTTTGGTGCCCATGCTAGTGTCGTAGGTAGGTGTACAAACGAGGGTTACCTGTCCTACTAGGGGGGATTTCTAGTGAGTGTAAGTGGAGTTCAGAGTGGCTGGATTAGTTTGACAAAAAAACTACTATGATATAGTTCATGTCTCTGAAATAACATTTAATTTAAATGCCGCCATGATTTGGGACATCTTGAACAAAGATCACCTGAACTCCAACTAATCAGAGTAACAAAGATACCCAGATACACAGAATAGTGGGATCGAATCCACTTCCTCTCCTGCCCTCGGTGACTCGGTGTATGGCGATACAGGGCCAGTAACATAAAATGCATGGGTGCTATTCTCGATGTCAGTGTCCAACAACTATTACAAACCAACTTTCTATAGTTTATTCACTACTTACGTCCACCCGCGCTATTGACACAAATTCCGCTGTGGGACAATGCATGTGAATTCGGAAGGTTAGTAAATTAGCTCCATATGAAAAATACAAAAAGCTTCTGGGTATAGGCATATTATAGACTGTCTACATAAATGATTTTGTTTGAGTCACCAATAAAAAGGGAAGTTAAAATGAAATACAGTTATTATTACATGCTCAACCTGTCACGAAACTGTCTGTCAAGGAGCATAACTTAATCTTTAACACTGTCTGGGGTTAATAACGTTAAAAGAGTTCCCTAAAAATATGAAAAACATCCCATAGACCAAGATCATCTGATCGTAATCTAAGCAAAACTGCAAATGTCCGTGCCTCTAGTGGGGCCCACTGAAAATTAGCGCCTGGTCCCTTCAATCAAGCTCAGGCTGAATGCTGAGTGAAGTCCTATTATTTTTTGGGCATCGGGATACCGTTGTCTGATGGTTTGTTTTGTCTTGTTATTTTTTTTTGTTGTATGCCTACTACCTACGTGGTTGTAATATGTAGCGATGTCCTTAATGTTTTCTATTTTAAAGCGGTATGATGGATGACTGATAAACAACATAGGTATCTACTTATTTAGAATGACAAAAACGCCTCCGGGGCCGTAGGGTTAAGAGCGCTCGGCAAAAAAGCCGGAGCCGGTAGTGGGTTTAAATCCCAGGTCAGGCAAGTGGTTTATAAGTTGCGATTACCAACACGCATTTGGTAAGCGTGCTGACTCAGCCAATGTTTAGAGCCTTAGCCTAGCTAGCAGTAGGACAGCAGGTATTTTTATAGGCTAATGGCTTACTAGCAACAGTTAGGTACATCACTGAATGAGTAGGTACCTAATAGTTTGCCTAAATACATAAATAGATAAGACAGCCTTACCATATACCAAGACATTTGTTTGTCCTGGCAGGGGATCGAACCCACGGCCTTCGACAATATAGGCAGGATCCCTAATAAATTAGCGCTAATAGGTAGAACAACATTACAACAATATTTCTGCGTTACTAATATGTATGGGAGCGCGAATGCAATGATACAACCTTCTAGTTACAACGTTTATTTTGCCACTCGTAAGAGGAGTCTGGTGGGCTGCGTGGGCGACGCGACCCAGCGCGCGCGCATGCATATTATGTAGGTAGTTACTCGTAGGCATACATACATATCATTTCCTCCACCGTTAGTTATGAAATCTGCAAACAATAGTAAATATACTTTCTAAGCATAGATAAGTAATAACCTAATTTTCTTAGCGTAGGTAAACATTATAATAAATTAAATCTTAGTTTTCTTTCTGGGACGTACTCTGCTCGACCAGAGCGATCTACATCGTTCAGAAGGTGTATCTGGTTGATCAGCAATATTTACATCATTTTCAGACTGACTCACTCCAGGCTCTTCTCGAGTCCCTAAGGCCTCACAATCAACCCATTCATCCTCCTCCCGTGCGTGATCCGTGCCGCCCGTCAAGGGTTGCCAAACAAGCAAATTAGTCATATAAGGTTGAGTTTATTCAGCTTTTCGGTGTTATAAAAGTCGATTAAGTGTGAATTATTCAGCGTATCGTATAAAAGCATCTTATATAGCAACATAGTTATTCAGCATTTCGGTCACATAATGATGCTGAGTAAACGTTTACTCTGCATCCTTATATGACTAAAGTGTCATATAAGATTTGCTGAATAAGTCGCTAGTATATGCGAAAAAAGGTCTGGTATTTAAAAAAAACACAACCGTAGCTAAACATGAGATTATAAAAAACTTTGAATGCTGTGCTATTGAGATACCAATTAATAATTGTTTATTTGTACCGAACTCCTATGTCTAATGTATTTGTGTTTTTGAACACACTTGATACTGTGCTGCACGAATTAAATAGATATAAGAAGAATAATTTAGTAATTCTAGGCGATTTTAACGTTAATATACTTAAATCAGATAAAATAACAACTGCTTTGAAAGATCTGGCTAAAAACTATAATCTTACAATTCACATAAATGAGCCGATTAGAAGATTATCTTGCATAGATCAAATATTAAGTAATATTAAGGACGCTGTTGGGTCAGTCTTACCTCTGGGATCGTCAGATCACGAGACAGCTCAAATGCTAACTTTCCCTGTACAATTTAAAGACAACCATCCTAAAATAATTTATGAGCATAAAAGAGACTACAGTGAAGATAACATAAAACTGTTTCAATGTAGTATTGGTAGATTGTCTTTTAATGAAGTACCTATACATGGAGAACGAACTCGAAAAATCTTATGAATCATTTCATAAATTATTGCAACTTTTTTACAACTTGTGTTTTCCTAAGCTAAAAAGAAAAGTACAAAATGACAGCTCTAGGAAAAACTGGATAACAGTTGGTCTGAAGACAAGCTGTAAAACAAAACGAGCACTTAGAGTTAAATATTATAAATGTAAGACTTTGGCTTCAAAAAATAATTATTTAAATACTCCAAACTTTTGAAGAAATGTATCTGCCAAGCACAGAAAAATAGAAATAACAAATATATTAAAAATAGTAGCAACAAGTGTAGGGCCTCTTGGCAAGTTATTAGAAGCCAAGAATGTAATAGTAACTTTAAGGAGATTGAAAAAAATATGCTGTATAATGAGACAATATATGACTCGGCGCAAATAGCAATAATATTGAATACTTATTTTATTGATTCATCATCAAATAAAACTGCACAAGGTAGACCTTACAAGAAACGTAACATAGGAGTAGATGCAAATAAATCAGGACGGTCCATGTACCTTGAGCCTTTTTCTGAGGATGAAGTGAGGAAAATAATTATTTCTTTAAAAAACACTAATTCCGAGGGCCCTGATGAAGTATGCACTAAGGTAATTAAAAAATGCGTCAGTGTGTTATCACCTGTTTTAACATATCTTGTAAACTTATCATTCGAAAGTGGAAAATATCCCCACCAATTAAAACGTTCAGTCGTCAAACCTTTGCATAAAAAGGGCAGCAAAACTGATATTACCAATTACAGGCCTATTACCCTAATACCAATAACCGCAAAGATCTTTGAGAAATGTATGTTTACAAGACTAATGCACTTTTGTTCATCGCTCAATTTAATAAATAACGATCAATTTGGTTTTCAAAAGCATAAGTCAACTAATCTAGCAATATTCGCACTATTTCAGGAAGACTAGCATAGACAAGAAAAAAATTACTACAGTCCTGTTTTAGGATATGTCGAGGGCGTTTGATCTTGTTGATCGTGAGATTTTGTTGCGAAAACTAGAGCTAGTGGGGATAAGAGGTTTACCTCTTCAATGGCTAGAGTCATACTTGCATGACAGACAACATTAAGTGTCAATAATAAATACTGATGATGACAACATTGTAAAAAGAAATTAATCTAGTTATCTGTGTAATCAATTTGGAGTACCACAAGGAAGTGTGCTTGGACTACTCCTTTTTTTAATCAACATTAATGACCTGATAGATATACGCGACATAGAACCATATTATTTGCTGACTATGTATCGATAGCAGTGACAACTAGTTTGAATGAAGGTTTAACTCAGCATGAAATTGAAATTAATAAAACTTTAAATGACATCATTAAATGGCTTGAAATCAACAATTTAAAAATCAATTTGGTAAGAACTAATTTTATACAATTTAATAAACTAAAAAATAATAATTTAAATATTTCATATGAAGGAACATGTATTAAACAAGCTGACCATTACAATTTTTGGGATTACAGATTGATAAAGATATAAACTGGAAACCACAAATTGAGCAAGTTTGTGACAAAATTAATCGTTTTGTATATGTTTTGTGGAGACTCCGCCATGTTACAGACCGTAGTACAATCCTTACTGCCTATCATGCCTATGTAGCCTCTATATTACGGTACGGATTAGTATTCTGAGGAAATAGTGTTGATGTGCTTAAAGTGTTTGTAGCCCAGAAATGTGTACGTGCGATAGTCGGAATTCCTCCCTTCCAGACATATAAACCTCATTTTAAGGAATTGAAATTATTAACATTGCCAAGCCTTTACATTTTTGAAATTTGTGAATTTGTAAAACAAAATCTTAGACTATTTTATAGGGCTGGTGACGTTAATCCTCGTAATAAAAGAAACCCAGAGAGACTAGTACTGAAGTTTTCTCCCAGAACCACCCTTTATATGAGAAACTGTTTGAATATGTGCATAAAAATTTATAACAAAATTCCAGAAATGTTAAAATTTAAAAAAAGACTTCCATTATTTTTTAATAAATTTCATCTATGGCTCATAAATAAGAACTTTTACATGCCATTATGTTTGGCGAAACATGTGAATCTAACACTTTAACCATGTAAACTTAAGTACCGTGTTTCAAGTAAATAAAGAATGATATGATAAAAATATTTTATCAAAATTTAGAAAAAAACCACTAAAAATTTCAACCATAAATGTTGCCACTTTGGTTACGATTAATCGTACTAAATATTTTGCGTAACATTAAAAGTGGATTAAACTAACGTAATTTAAACTTATTTTTCACATTAACTATTGTCATTTATTATTATTATTATTACATTTATAGCAATAGATACACAATGAATTAGCGAGAGATTACTGTTTGCAAATTAGTCAATTTTATTGGGTTTTTCAACATATTTTCAAACTACATAAATACTCTTAAAATGTTAATTCTATAATTGTATTTTAAAGATCCGGCATAATTATAATATAATAAAAAAGTCCTCATTATAAGTTACTGTTTCGCAGTCTGCCATACTCCGAATACAATAACTTTTAATTCAAAAACATGGCCACATCCATCAAAGTTAGTGCTGAGGGCAGTAAATAATCAAACAAAATATCGATATTGGATTTTTCAGTACGTTTGGTACGTACCACGCTTGTGCAAATCATGTATCGTGGACTCCTTAACGTACAAGCACAATTTGCTCACTGCATTTTGATAGTTTAGCTTTTATCATGCAAGCTAATAAAAATGAGACATTAGAACAGTGGGCTGCACCAACTTTGAATTTATCAAAGGTAACTTTTTTATTAGCAGTTATGACAGTTAAAATTCACCTTTGCTTTTGTTCTTGCCACAGACATTGTCGACGTTATTTCGGCTTTTAACGTCAAATATGGAAGCGTATAACTGTGACTTTTGAATTTTTTTTCTTCTATCTTCACGGCTTTTTAACATCTTACAATTATTCGATAATAAGGTATTTTAAAGATCTAAAACCTTTATACCATCAATATTGAAATATTGTTTCGGACTGAACCAGAAACGTCAACACCATAAAAAAAGAAAATATGAAACTTTTGAAGACATTCAACAACCTCATACTCAAGAATGTGAAGCTACCAAAATTTATCACCATACGTCGCAATCACGTCTAATACGGCTCAAGAACGATTAGTTAGGTGGGTTTCATAAATAGTCACCTAATTAAAAGAAGTGATATTTTTTTGTATATAAATTCTCAAAAAAAAACTCAAAACTCATAACTCTAATAACTTTATTCAAATAGACTGTATTAGTACTTTCAAATCGTCAAATTTACAGCAAAATATACTAAATAATAGACATAAATACCATAATAATATGGATATGTAAATAAACAGTATACAGACATAATGCGACTCTACCACCGCGTCGGAGTTGTCTCTTGCTGAGAAGACCCGGCGAGAAACTCAGCAGTTACTCTCTTAAACTTGTTTTGGGTTTACAACAGGCGTTAGTAAGTATAAGCAGAGTGTTATTTTGATACAAATAAACCTAATGAGATTCTTAACTGAAGAATATAAAACAAAGAGAAAAAACCAACCATAAAAGAATATTATAACAAAAAATCGTTTAAACAATTCAAAAAGAAAAATTGTTAGTCAGTACATACTAGGTACCTATTAACTATTACAATAAAACATGTTACAATAGAGCTATTTAATCCCGCATCGAGCAGAGCGCTTATACCCAGACATTTTTATCTATAAGGTAGTCTTTTGTAGTATAATAGCCCTTTTTTAATGAAGCTGTTTTGATGTGATTTTTGAATCTATGTAAAGGTAACTCACAAATGGTTTTTGGAATTTTGTTGTAATAATGTATACCTTGCCCCATAAAGGATCCTAAACTTTTTGTAACCTAAAGAGTTGAAGTGCAATTTTATCCTTATTCCTAGTATTTCTGCAATGTATGTCCACTGTGTTTAGCATAGTGACCAATATTTTTTCTCACCAAAACAATGCAATTGTAAATGTATTGTGACGCTACAGTGAGGATACCAACTTCCTTAAAAATCTCCCTAAATGAAGCCCGTGCACGAAGCTTATAGATGGATCTGATCGCTCGCTTCTGGAGGATAAAGATGGTTTGTATATCCGCCGCTTGACCCCAAAGTACAATGCCGTAAGACATTACACTATGGAAATAACTAAAATAAACTGAACGAGCAGTATCAACATCTGTTAATAACCTAATTTTTCTCACTGCAAATGCAGCCGAACTAAGTCTGCCTGAGAGAGCTGTTATATGAGGGTTCCATTGCAGTTTTGAATCTAGTGTGATTCCAAGAAAAACTGTTGTATCTACAAGCTTCATAGTATTACCATCAATTTTTAGACTAATGAGGTTATCTTTAACATTAGGCAACTTAAAATTAATACATTTAGTCTTTTTTGCATTAAGCTGTAGATTATTTACTGCGAACCATTGTAAAACCTTTAAAAGTGCGTCATTAACATGCGTTTGAAAGTGCGTTTTAACAAAACCTAACCTAATAAATATTCGAAAATTTTCCTGAATAAATGTGTCATGTATTAACTATACTCATCTATACTATTACTACTAAGAGGAAAAACTTGATTGTTTGTTAGTATTGAATAGGCTCCAAAACTACTGATCGGATCGTGAAAATTCTTCGACTAACAGAATGCTATAGGTTAACCGCCGTAAAGTCGACCCTCCTGATGGTCCGCGGAAAGCAGGGCGAGGGATAGCACGAGTACACACGACTTACGCCGCGGCTAAGATATCTATCTTAACACATGATTAATAACATTTCCGTGTTGCTATTTAGGCAATTTATAAATTCAAATTTGTTAGTATTTGTATTAGTATTATAAATAAAAATAAACTAATTAAATATCACTTGTTTATTAGACGTGGGACCAAATACGGCTGCTTTTACTTTACTTTTTAATAGTTGTCATAGACACGCCAGTAGTCTCTGAAATTGTCTCATTTACATTTATGTCTTCATCTGGAAAAATCATGCTTAGATTAAACTAACGAAATAGCAATAACTATGTAAAATAATCAAAACACATCGCAAGTACTATGAAAACTTTATTAACACAATGTAGAAAACAAAATGAATGCACACCTGAAGAAGACGCTTGTTCCAATTTTTGTGTTAATAATTCGCCACATTTTAAAGCATTGACTTCTTAATTTTTTATTACGTAAACTCGGCAATTTCATCTTTGTATTTTTCTCATGTGTAGCAGACACAAGGCTGCAACCGCGCAAGCTTTGACGTTGAACCACAGAATAGGTAATAGTACTTCGTAGTTGAACGTCTATCGCTGTCGGTAGCCGACAGGTGACTGATTGATCGGCTTAGAGCATTCAGACTCTAAGTTGATTAGCCGAAAGCATCCCCCTCCCGAGTCCCGCGCACCATCAGGAGGGTCGACTTTATAGCGGCCAAGCTATTTATTATTCATCAGGAGTGATGATATGATTGAACAAAAAATTCAGTGAAAAAAATAGTAAATGTAAATCAAGTCTGAGAAAAGCGGGCAAAATTTACACCAGCAGTCAAACATTTGACAGAACAAAGTTTGTTTGGGCAGCTCCTTTATTATAAAACACCTGTGAAATGAATTGCATGTTAAGTAATCGACAAAATTTATCGATAGCGTCAAGCACTATGTTGTTCATTTCAATCTGACATAAGATTCGTGCATGTACAGTTGCCACTGTGTGAGAATGTATTTGTGGGCGGCTTGTTCATGCCAGGCAGTGTTAAATATTTTCATAGTGTGCATGTGTAGCGACTTCCCCGAAAAATGAATCTGTGTTGACTCTGACGCACACACGTTACCACGTCCCCTGCAGAAAATGGCAGAAAATATTTTTCAAACATCTTTGGTCAGTTGGAAATTTTCGGCAAAGTCAATACCTGTGCCAGATGATGTGATTATTACATCTCTATGTCCATCATACGATGGTCGATAGAGCGAGATGGGAAATTGTATGTTACGATACAATGTTACTCTAAAGCCAATCTGTGGTTATGGACAATGGTAGACTTTTTGCATAGAAATAAGTTCGCGTGGCGTCTCCGGTCTTTAATGTTCTAAGTTCGTTTCACATTCAAAATAACCTAAAGGAAAGATACTACGCCCGTCATACAAACACAATTTTACTTTACATTCTATTCATCTTTAACGAGGAAAATATAAACAGTTCTTCTGACTTAACAGAGCAACCCGAACCAGTATTAGCCACCAGCTACCAGTATCAGTACCAGTATTCTATTGGTTTACAATTCGTGTACCTCATTTGAAACGTGTGATATTCCTCGCAGTCAGGATCACTATCGCCGGACCTGGTTTGTCATCCGAATCCCGGTGAAAAATGTTCTTCACTCGCGAATTTTTACTGCACACTTTCTATGAACGATATGCCCAAGTGTCGCTGGCCAAATCGTCACCGCCCAATAATACCCGTTTGCGTATTCCGGCCGCTTATTTGCAAATACCTAGTCCTCTAGGTAGGTGTAATTTAAGTACCTATCGTTTTAATACCCTAGGCCTAGGAGTAACTAAAAATTAAAAAAATGCTCTCAGAAACTCGCGAGTGTCGAAATATAAACTTATTACTTGCATTGAAAATGAATGAGTACCCCATCGTGTTAAGGTTGCGTTTAGATGACCTTTTTGTCCACACTTTTTACATTTATAATTTTTGAAACGACACTGAATGGTGGTGATTTTTCATACCACAAACTGAACAAGTCGTAGAACGCGCTGTGGAATGAGAACTTGCTGCCTTCGCGAACATTCCTTTCCACGTGCGCACGATATATAGGCTCCTCTTTCATTGGCAATGCCTTAGCTTCTCTGGCAAACTCAGCTTGTTCAGCTAATTCCAAGGCTCGTGCAAAAGTCAGTGTTGATGGATTCTGCTCAAATAACTTATCTCTATCCGGACCTAAGCCAAGACCGAGAACGAAACGATCTCTAAGGTTCGTCTCCAGAGCCACGCCGAAGTCACAGTAACTGGCCAGCAGCCCAATCTCCCAATTTTTCGCCTGGGCTCCTTACGGCATCAAAAAAATTTCGCTTCATCCACGAATGAACACTGCTTGGGTCTAAAATGCGAATCTAGGGGCCCGTTTTCTAGAATCGTACTCAAGCACTGATCTGTACTTAAGTAGAGATTTCAAAACGTCAGTTCATACAAAAACGTCACTCAGATTTATACTCAAGTACAGATTTTGTTTCAGAATAAGGGCCTAGGAGTGACCAGCTCTTGGTATTGTAACCTATCCACTTCATTCGGTTATGCTAGCTTGCGCAGTAATCTATATGATTCGTCCGTTAAATGTGTTATTAGGATAGCACCTTTATTTTCAGTGATTGAATTCACTATAAAAACTGCGATAATCGACTTTTGAATAGTTTTAGTCGAAAACCGGCAAAATTCCTAAAAACGACATTATCCCGACCTCGTCGCCACTAATATGTATGGGAGCGCGAATGCAATGATACAACCTTCTAGTTACAACGTTTATTTTGCCACTCGTAAGAGGAGTCTGGTGGGCTGCGTGGGCGACGCGACACAGCGCGTGCGCATGCATGTTATGTATGTAGGTAGTTACTCGTAGGTATACATACATATCAGTTACCTACTTATAATGCGTTAACTTCTGATAATAAGAATAATTTTGTGGTATAATTATTTTCATTAAAACTAATTAACAAATAAAAAAAAACGTATTCCCTATTGTCTGACTGATCTATACCTACTATTGATATAAAGAGGAATGATTTGATTATTTGTTTGTATTGAATGTGCTCGGAACTACTAGACAGATTTTAAAAAATCTTTCACCAGGTATAAAGTATTATTAAGTGGTAACAAGGGCTATATTTTTTTTTTAATTTAGGCTATATTTTGACGGTAAAGACAGTCTACGCGAGCGAAGCCGCTGACGGACAGTTCTGTATTTTAAGTAGGTTACATAATATTATTTTGGTAAGACACATTGATAGTTTAATTCTCACCTACTGAGGATGGCATACCATTTTCCTTACAGTATAAATAATTACCTGGTATACAGTAATACTTTTTGCTCTCAAATTTATTGCTTTGAAAAATGAATGATCCATAATTTAAGTCATCAGACCATGCATTCTTTTTAATCTTCAGAATAAAACATGCTGTATTTCATTCAATATTTCATTCCTAATGTACACAAATCAGAATCTTTATGTCCATAGCAAATTCTAAATAGTTAAATTTTATTTTCATTGTGCCATAATTTTATAGTTTTAAGTAGCTTTTAGCAGTGTATTAATAAAATAAAAATTAAAAATTACTCTCAATTTTTTTTTAATATTTAATTTTTGGGTGCTAAAAATGTACACAACATAATGTGTTTGTGGTCTGTCTATCAGTTAGAACAAGTAGGCCTAGTTTAATTAGCTTATCAGTATTTTTTCTTATGACTAGTTTGTTTTTATTTTAATACATTATTTTCTGTGTCATACAAGAATGTACTAAGCATTATGTTTGTTGTTACTATAACAATAATTTGCACACCTGCATGCAGCTTGAATACTATGTCTAGTTTTATGTTAACATCTCGAACCAACTCAATTGTATTAGTTGCAAATAAATGATCTTACTTTACTTTACTTTACTTGATTGCTATATAAATCACAGACAAGTATCTTAAAAGAACATTTTAATTTTTCAATTTTTCTATCATTTGTGGTGAGGCTTCATTTCCATTGTGAGGAATTTTCTTCAACTCTTGAATGTATTCATTTGGTAGTTGACATTCCACAGCTCCATTCAAGATGCAATCTAAATAAGTAGATGATGGCCTCCTTTCCATTGGTAAATCTCCAATGTTCTGGCAATCTGAAGGGTTTATTGTTTGTTGGTAAGTGCGACATTGCATTAGTACACCATCAGGTGTTAGAATGTCTACCGTTTTAGGGAAGTACCAGTTTGTATCCACCCCTTCTTGTCTACAAAAAAAAAACGAGTCAAGAGAAGCTTCACAGACAGCAAGCAAAGTATGTCAAGTATTTACTGTACAATTTCCTAATTTTAATATTAATTTTGAATTACCGATCTAAAGCAGGCATATCCCTATTGTGTAGTCTCCAGATAGCACCCCATATACTTTGTCCTATTGTTGGAACGATGGTAGCAGATGAGCCACGCCAATGTTCTGAATATTTTATAAAATCTAGACGATGGTCCTGAAAGTAAATTTTAGCCAACATAGGTTAGGAGAAAAAAAGTTAAAAAAAGGAGTAAAGATCTTTTGAAGTTGCTTGATCTTAAAATGATTACTTACATTAAGTTTACCAATGCCTAAAAATTGAGCCGAAGGATTATTGATATGAATTCTTCTCTTGAGTAAATTACTCCCGTAGGCAAAATATAAAAAACTTTCCTTTGGTGTTAGAGACATGTTTTGTACGGAATTGAGCACTTTAAACAAACTTGCAATACAGTTGCGTCAGAACCGATTAAAAAGCATTTTAATTCTATCACATTAATATTTTACCGAACACAACAAATTTGTTTGTCTAAAAACGTAAGGACATTATTTATTACTTTTCTAAGCTTTGATTGCTTTGGGAGTTTGGGATCATTCATGTCATGTCATCCGCAGGGCAAACAATCTCAGAACAAAATGTAAGGAAATGGGTTCTTTATAACCTTACTATATTGAGAAAGTAACTTACATTACGCAGCCATCTAACGTGAAAGGCATTTTTTATTTTGTCGGTTTATATTCGAATTTTTTACAAAACAACTTTCTAGGTGGCATTTCTTAACAACTTAGTATTATAAATCCAACGTAAGATGGCGCACGGTGCAATGAAAATTCATTTGCTTAAAGTTGCCAGAAATAATAATAAAATGCAATTTAGAAGATATAGCAAAATTTCTTTGTAAGAAATTAAAATAAATCAAATCAAATCACATCAAGGCCGCTTCTCCACCATAGATGTGCTATGCAGATATGCTGCGGGGACATGCAAGCTAAGCTACCAAACTTAGACTGTTTCTACTAATACTATACTATGTAACGTAGCGGGTAAGATTTACTGTGAAGATGCGCCACAGCAAGGTAGCTGTGCGAAAAAGCCACGCAGTTCGAGTTATGAGATGTTTCGACAGTAGGGAAGGCACGCACAGCCCGCATTAATATCAAGCCTCCACAGCATGCATCCATGCATGTGTCATGTCATGTGTTATATTGAAAAAGGTAGCTTATTAGAACCCGTTTCTCCGGTCGTCGGATATGGTATACTCAGTAAGCATGCGGCGAAATCTCCGTTGTTGACCAGCAATACAGAAGCCGGAGTGCCGGGATTCGTCACACAATTTTTAGAAGTAGATGTAGTAATGTAATAGTGAATAAAAGATCAGCCAATCCAGAGACTTGTTTATTGTTTAGGGTAAAAGTATAGGTAGGAAAGAAAAACTGTAACAAAAATAACAATAAATGAATACCGGTAGGTATAAGATTATCTAATAGTTATAGGTAAGTGAATAGGTATTATGATATGCTTACCCCGATACACGGGTTCCATATAACTATTTACAAATACAATTGGTTTTTAATAATCACCATCACGTAATTTGAACTTATACTGGTAATCTGGTAAAATGCTCGCAAGCTCTGTTCAGTACCTACAATGGTTTTGGTAGGAATGCCTCAAAAAGCTGAACAGGGAACGTGGAACGATAAATTAAATTCAATATAATAGTTTCACTTGTGAGATGTCAATTTGATTACCGTCAAGAGTCCAATAAAAACCATACTCTTTGCGGACGTTGGCAATCTGGGGTCATTCATTTGACCCCAGATTACCAACGTAAGTATTTAATTAAAAATATCCTTAATCCTTTGCCTATAAAATGTTTAATATTTAAATAAGGTATGAAATACAAACACCTCGAAATGGTTTGCAAATCAGGACATGTTTGCTTTTTTTCCCATACCCAATTGTATCACATAGTTATAAATATTTTTATGAATGGTAATAATTTCTGCGTTATAGAAGTAACTAATATGACGATGCTGGCAACTCCACAAATCTAAAACTTTCAAATTGCAAATGGCCGTTTTGAACGTAAGTCGAAGCTGTATTGTTTGTTGTTTTGTAAATTAGTTTATAACAGAGTTTAAAGTGCTTTTCCACCTGTATTTCCGAGCTGTAGTTCCTCCGGCCGTGTCGAATTAAGTGCTTTTACCTATCGTAAGCTATTAATAGAGACAGGACTCTTATCCTTAGTGAAGGAAGTGCTACCGAACATATAACTTAATGTCTATTAAAGTTTGTTGTGTTGCTGGATGTTTCAATAGCACAGGTAACTATAATAACTTACATCACTACAGTAAACAACGAGACACAACTAAACTCTGAAGTTCTAAAAGAATCTTTCATTTCTTTTAATTTTCAAAGAGAACATTACTAAGTAATTCAACTTACAAAAGAAGAAAAGAAACATTACTTTTACATGTAAATATTATAAAACTTCAAGTTGGAGCGTAGCAAAGGGTGTGCAAGGCAAGGCATTCAATAAAAATCATCATCATCAACATTTTATGTCGTAGGAGGGGTAAAAATTAATTGTTTTTACTTTATACTTTCGATTTTTTGTTTCCGAATTATAATTTTCTAGGTATTTGCAACCGAAAAATCACGTGCAAAACACTTAGAATAATAAATTTCAATTATCAAAATCCATTTTTAACCAATACTTATTTGTTTCTTAAACCATAGCAGGCAAAAAAGAAACACTTTTATACTTATATTTTTTTTGTCTTGGACTTACAACTCTCCAGATATTCACTGCTTAAATCAGTGATCAAAACACAATAATTAAACATATGTGTTTAATAACATTTGTGTTTGTTGAGTGTCTTGTGTTGGTGATTGATTATTTAAGCAGTTAAACACAGTATATTTTTATTATTAAAGTTTTTCAATAATAAAAATATAATTGGCGATTATCTCATCATAAAACTCAAGTTAAATAAATAAATATAAATATCCCTGTACATTATTCCACACAGCGCCATCTAGCCCCAAAGTAAGCTAATTAAAGCTTGTGTTATGGGATACTAGACAACGGATAAACATACTTAAATACATTTTCTTTTGTAAATACATACTTATTATACATAGGAGACACCCAGACCAGTACAAACAGACATGTTCATGCACACAAATGTTTGTACTGTGCGGGGATCGAACCCGCGACCTCTGGTGTAGTAGCCAACTTCTTAACCATTACACCAAGTCGGTCGTCAAGTCGGTCGTCAAGTTCAATAATTATTCAACTATTTGCATTTGGTATTCCTTAATCCACCAATTGTACAATGTACAACTATCGCTTTAGATCAGCCATTAGATAATAACATTAACTTATACATATAAAATGTTTCAGATACAGGGATTGAATATGCTACAAACTCTTTCTGACGCCAAGGAAGTTCGCAATGCAAGGAGTGTGTGTGGTATGTATTTCACCAAATGGAATAGATAAATTATGTTCTTGTTTTTACTTACACAATATCTTCACCAAGACAACTTAAAAAATAATTCAAGTCAATTATGAGAATACCTATAATACTTAATCTTGCCTGAATCACTGTACATACACGTTCACATCTTTGACCGATTTAATAACTTTTTTCATATTTAAAATTAAAGAATACATTTTTGAAGATTATTAACCTTTTAATTTATTCTAGTATAATATTATTAAAAGGGAAGATTTGTTTGTTTGTATTAAATTGGCTCTGAAACTACTGGACCAATTTTAAAAATTCTTTCACCAGTTTAAACCTACATTATCAAGGAATGACAGAGGCTATATGTTTTTTTAAATTTAGGCTATTATTTGACGGGAAAGACAAGATTGTCTTTCCCGTCAAAATACCGTGTTGTCGCTGACGGACAGCTAGTTTATAATGATTGAAAAACATAGGGACATGCATGCAATGGATTTTACGGAAAAAAATGTTCTCTACTAGCAACAGTATCCAGGGAGGAAACAGGGGACTATGTTTGTATGAAAAGACCCTTCTGTTTCCTCCTACTAAGAATATGATTGTTAATAACAAATAATTGGTTAGCTATGCTATTATGTGAACTATTTACTAATCATGTATTTGTTATTGCAGTTGTGAAAAGAAAACTAGTACTCTCTGAAATGAAGTGAGAGTTGGAGGAGGCCTACACCCGAAGAGGGGTCCAAATTAAATAAATAATTAGTAAATACCAAAACATAACACTAACTAAATACTTTAAGGAACATACTAACCAATACAGAAAAACTAAAATGTAACAACCGGAAACTTGGATTATAAGGCTTTTTTTTTTTTTTTTTTATATACAACTCTTCTTATAAACAGCTTATCTGGTGTGCACGCCCCAGGAGCAAATTGTGAGTCAGACAATTGTAAAGCACTTACCAATATCATTGTCGCAGATAATGACTGCAGAGCCAATACTGTTTGTGAATTTGATACCATCCCTGAAATAATAGTAACCCCACTTGAGGGATTAAATGACCCACGAAAACTGGGGGGTCTACAATATGTGAGTGGATATTTTTTTAAAAACGCAAAAACTAAAGTATTTAAGGGATGTGTTCAATGCAAAACTGATTTATTCACCGATGAGGAAATAGAATACATAAAATATAGGGAGTACTCTAAAAAAAAGTCTTGGCTTTGCAGTCCAAGTCACGCTCTCTTAAAATGTGCATCAAGTCTGCAAGATGTCACTTAATGTATCCTAAAATAAAATTTTGAAAAAAAATATTTAAAGGAACTAATCAAAACAATGATATTATTACGTATTGATTTTGATTTTATAAATTGTAACACACACAAAGATAACATAATTAACTTTTTAATAAATATATCTTGCAGATTCTTTATCTTTAATATTGTAAAGATATAAATATAATTTTAATTAATAAGAGAGCGTGTGACGATGATGATGATATATTCAAAGTTAGGCGAAAAAGTATTTTGCGAAATGTTATAAAAGAAAAAATAAATGATGTAAATGAAATTGTTTTTTATTCCTTCCTACCTTTACTACTTTATGGGCCGATTTTTTATTATTTTGTTAAGATTTAATCCAGTTTATTATAAAACTATTAATGGGTGCGTTCAAAGTACTTATCAATAAATACTGGTTAAATCTTGACAAAAGAATAAAAAATTGGCCTTCTGTTATCATTGAAAAAAAATATGAAGCAGTAGGCTAGCTAGTATATGCTAGCTATATGTATACATACGATGATATCAGTTTCAAAACACCTTACCAGATGGCGCTGCTTCATGTTACCTTTTTTTCGGGCAGAGATAAGTCTCTATTCCCTATTAATATACTATACTCTATGGTCATCCGTCATCTTAGTCCGTCATCCATCCATTTCACAGACTAAGGGTGCGTTCCGAGACAAACCAAAATCGATTTCAGCACTCTCATCGTTATATAACTTTCCAAAACAGTTAGCGCGATGATAGCGCGATGATGACAATGTGATCCGGAACACGAAAATGTTTGTTTGATTGACCACTGTTCAACAGCTACCTAGCTAACCTCGCAGATCAGAAAGAAGATAACCTCGCGAGCGCAGTATTGTTATTTGTATGTAGTTGTGTTTCTTGAATCCACTTTAAAAACAAACAATTAACCTAACCAAACGCTTACACACTGATCACCTGCTCTTTTTGACAGACCGCCAACAGTGATTATGCTCGCGACCATGGGCGTCGTAATCGCAAGATGGCGGACGTTATACATAAGACCGCCCTATGTACTACCAGTCACTGTTATCGCGATAACGGCGAATCGGAACGGGGTTATGGGTGCTGAAATCGATTTTGGGCTGTCTCGGAAAGCACCCTAACTAGGGAACAAGTTAACCATTTCCATTCCATCTACATCCATCATCATCAGCTGTCGTACACTTTCTTTCATATATTTTGAGATATAGAAATATATATATATATATAATTATTTTCAGTTGCAGAAATAAGTAGTCGTAGTCAGATTAGATAAAGTGCCAATCGATAGCGCTTTACCATCACTTTGAACTTAAATTAACCATTCAAGTGCTTCATGCATCCACGGTTGCACTGTGGCAAGCGAGTCGCTTCGCATACTCAACAGGCTCAATTAACTGATTTACAGGGCCGTTTCTTTCCTTTATTTTTTTTTACATAGACCATGCATGGACAAATGCATCACTCAAAGTCATTCATTCGCTAAAATTTATCAAATATTTTTTTAAATGACAGTGACAGAATATGCTTAATGAAAACTGGAATATGTTTTCGTTAATTACTTTAAAATGCTAGATTTATGTATTAGTAAAGGTGTTGTATATCAAAATAATCTTCAGTTGGCTCTGTTTCGAAATATGGGTATATTTCATCAGATTACGATATATTTTGTCTGAAGTATGGATAAATTGCTAAATCATTATTTTTTTGCTGATCATGTGAATTTTTTATTACACTTATTTACTTCGTGATTCCTGATGATTATTACTATGTTTCTTACCAAAATTAAAGAAACGTATCTTTCAATAGCTGAACATATTTTGGTTCTATTTTCAAACATTTGATTTTAGACATTTATTTTATTTATTTCCGCTGACATTGCGAAATGTATGTCCAAAATTCGAAATTCTTTATGTTTTATTTACAAGTCAAACATTTATTTAAAATTGTCTTAGTAAAAAGGTGAACTAATATTAAGTTGAAATAAAATGTAAAAAACATGTCAGCAAAGCGCTATTTTCTAATTTTTTTTTATTTAGTCCGATTTTTTTCACAATAATGAAGTTTGATATTTTTTGTAAATTATTACTAACTCATCATCGTCATTTAACTTAAGACCATGCTCTTGTCGGTGGAGGAACCGCCGCTCTTCCCTCTAATTATCACCTCTAACCATTATTAACTATGTTATGCATTTTCTATTAAAATTCAAATAGAGGATCTATTAGTTAGAAATAGTAGAAAGATTATTTTTTCAGTTAGAAACAGTATTTTTTTTTAGCTTAAAGCCACTCGTGTAATAAACCTTGTTTACATCTCGAGTTGCGAGTGGAGTCCGTAGTGGTGTTAAATTTCCTGCGCAGCGAAAGCAAAAATCGGTGAGACCTCCCGCTGCGCCAAGCACTTGGGTGACTGACAGAGAGCTAAACTATTCACTTGACGACACTATAAAGGGTATCCCGGGTAACCTATACCAGCGAGGGTCTGTAGTCTGGGGACACCAAACCCTATTTATAGGACCCAATGTATGTTCCGCTATTTTTGGTAGTTTCCGAGTTATGATTTTTTTTACAAATTTTCTAAAGTTTATGGGTTGTGTCATTTTTTAAATTACTGTGGCACAAATAGTTGAAGTGCATGCTTAATTTTTTTCATTGTTAGCTATTATACTAGATTAACTAGATCAACTTGATTCAGACGCATTTACATTTATAGCACTGAATACTAGTTCAGAAAAAAATATGAAATTGAAAAAGTGGTAAATCCTGTTTCTTCGCTTTGTTTTAAACGCCATTTAAAAAAAGGTATATAAAGTTTATCTTCCAAACCTTTTTCAAAAACCTTACTATTTTATCAACTATTCATCACATAAATTTCAATGAGATACTTTGAGCGCATCATACTTAATTTATTATTCAAAGTGTCAAGTTTCTCATTTAAATTTATGTGATGAATAGTTGATAAAATAGTTAAGTTTAGAAAATGGTTTGATAAAAAAAGTTTATGTAGCTTTTTTTTTAAATGGTGTTTCAGATCTGGATAGGCTCTACCTAGCTATAGGCCTATTTATACTACTCTCGCCGTACGATGATATCCCTGGCAGTTCATAATTGTCAATTAAAGTGCTGTAACGAATGTAACTTAATCGAGTTAGCAAAGGAAATGGAATCAAATTTACCGACTTTATTTTTTTTTCTTAATAGACTGGTTATGGCTAATAAGTAATACAATTGAACGCGGTATCTCGAAAATAATGGTTAAAAAATTGCACAATAGGCAGACGCACTGGTTCTGATGCGAATGACGTGATTACAAATTACAAAATGATCGCTACTATTCATCGATTTTTTTTTGTCGATTCAGTAGTGCCAATACACTATTGAATGGCGTTCCTTTTCACGCATCAGGCGCTTTGAAGATATAATAATTTAAATTCAAATACTATTCAAATACTACATTTATTAACGTTTAATAATAATAACAATAAGCCCCTCAAAGTCCAACCTTTCGTCCGTGCTTGAACATCTTAGCCACGTGAGGGGCGGACACTTGCAAAATATTAACTATGCAAGTGACCAACAAGGCGATGGCAAACCCATCAATATGGAGTTAAGAAATAGAAAGTTACGTATATTGCCGCTGCCCGGGGGCGATCGCCGGGGCGCGCCTGGAGCCGATGCTGGGCGTCTCAGCTTACGAGCCATCGGTGGCGGGGGTTTAGGTGGACGGCCCTCTGCCGGGGGACCTGCCTTCAGCGGGAATCCCGAACAATGTGAGTTCACCCAATCTTCAGTTATACCAAATAGTAGTCCAGTTCCGCTAACCTTGGATGTTTCGCAGGAGGCACCAGTCACTAATCCTGCGACCACCAAGGCTGGCAAGCCCAGAGTACGCATGAAATGGGGAGATGATATCAATATTTTCATTATGCGTACATACTTTTATATCACCAAATTAGAAACCGACCGTACAATGTATTGTAAGAATCTGTATGATATTTTTAAGCAAGAATACCCTCATCTCAAGGTCACTGAACAACGAGTGGCAGACCAATGTAGAGTCATCATGCGAAATAAGTTATTGTCTGATATAACATTACAACAATTAAAAAGTGAAGTAAGCAACCAACTAAAAGCAGAAGAAGAAACTACAGCTTATTCATCACCACGAACTTCACACGTTCCGTTAAATCAGTCATTGAACTCAAGTCTCGAAGATGACCTTCCCTTGAGTACTATTGCGTGCTCAAGTTCTACACAAACGACTCTTTCAGCTGATACTCTCATAAACTCAACTCAAACCACTGCAAATACATCATCATCTTACAGACAGAATACAAACACATCTGCAGCACCATCTGATACGTTTATCCTAGAACTTACTGACAAATTACAAACGGCTCTAGCAGAATATACTGGAATCGACCCTACTGCAAGGCCTAGACTACCAAAAATACGTCATGACAAAAAACTACACCACCTTATAGGTATCTTTAATACTAACATTTTAGAAAAATTCGTCTCCGAAGATTTAGATTTAACATATTTACACACTTTGATATATTGCACCGCATTAGTTATAAGCAAAGAATTAGGATACAAGATTCACCAACAAACTTATCAAAATTACACTAGTAAAAAGTATAACGAGAAACCTAGGTGGCAAATCAGAATTGAAAGAGATATAGAAAAGTTACGAAAAGACATAGGAAGAGTGACACAATTTATTTCAAATAGTAACAGATCCGACAAACTCATTAAACATGTAGAACAGATATTTCAAAAAAACAAGGTGCATTCAACTCATGAGAGAATAAACAGAAGACCAGAAGAGTTTTTAGATACCTTGAAACAGAAATTGTCCCTTAAAAGCCATAGGTTAAGACGCTATAAGAAAGGATTGCAACGAAAACAGGATAACAAAGTTTTTGCGAGAAATGAAAAAGTATTTTACAGGAGTTTAGGTAAGACAGAATCTGAAACGCAGGTGGACAGGGAAATGCCTACAACTGAAGCACTGAAAGACTACTGGGCCGACGTTTGGAAAAGACACGCGGATCACAACCACAAAGCAGTCTGGATTAAAGAAGAAGAAGAGAGATGGAGTAATATTGAGGAAATGGAGTTTAGAGACATTTCTAGGGAAGATATAGAACTTGTCACGAAAAAGATGAAAAACTGGAAAGCTGCAGGAGTAAATGGACTACACAGTTTCTGGTACAAAAAATTTTACACCCTGCATGAACAATTAGGAAGGGCCATTAGTAATATTATTAAGGGTTTGACTGAATTACCAAAATTTTTATCTCAAGGAATCACATACATGCTCCCAAAAACACATGACACCGGAGATCCATCACAATACCGCCCAATAACATGTTTACCAACACTTTACAAACTAATTACCTCTTGTATAACTAATCGACTTAACACACACATAGAAAATAATAATATTCTCTCGGAGGAACAAAAAGGATGCAGGCGAAACCATTTAGGCTGTAAAGAACAGCTAATAATTGACTCCACAATCTTAAAACACGCACACAAACACAAAAGAAATATTAATATAACATACATAGATTACAAAAAGGCTTTCGATAGTATACCTCACTCCTGGCTTATACACGTTCTGCAAATTTATAAAGTTAACCCTACCATTATTACATTTCTAGAAAACACTATGATAGATTGGAGAACGACGCTTTTACTTACACAAAATTGCAACACCATCAGCACAGAAGAAATTCCGATTGAAAATGGCATCTTCCAGGGCGACTCTCTCAGCCCCCTGTGGTTTTGTCTTGCGTTAAATCCCCTTTCAAATCAACTTAACAATTTATATTCAGGATATAAGCTATCTAAGACCACATCCATAAGCCATCTGATGTACATGGATGATATAAAACTTTTTTCTTCGTGTGAAACTAAAATGGGAAAACTAATGCAGGTTACGCAAGAATTTAGTAGAGATGTTAATATGGCCTTTGGATTAGATAAATGCAGAAAACTTAACATAGTCAAAGGCAAAGTAAGTGTTAATAGTGTAGACAGTGATGAGCCGCACAATTTCAAGACAATGGAACCAAATGAGACCTACAAATACCTCGGTACTCAACAGAATCGAGGGATACATCACACAAAAATAAAACACGATTTAACCCAGGAGTACGTCAGACGCTTATGCTTGATTTGTAAGAAACATCTATCATCTAAAAACCTTTTTAAAGCAATTAACACTTTTGCCATCCCAGTGTTAACATTTTCGTTTGGAGTGATCAGATGGACTAAGACTAATATTCAGAAATTAGAAATAAAAACTAGGACAACGTTAACAAAGCACAACTATTTACACCCGAAGTCAGCGATTGAGAGGACTACTGTTAAAAGGGATAAAGGTGGAAGGGGATTAATTGATTTAAAGCTTCTATGGGAAGGGCAACTGAAAAACATCAGGCAATTTTTTTATGAGAAATCTGAAACCAGTGTCATTCACGAAACGGTTGTAGAAACTGACGACAATTACACACCTTTAAACCTGGCCAATAGAGACTTAATATTCAAGCAGAGACAAGCCCATGAAGACGAAAAAGTTGCTACGTGGCGGCGTAAAGAACTACACGGTCGACATCTTCACGATTTGGAACAGCCACATATTGACACCGTAGCTTCCAACAAATGGTTGAAATTGGGCTGTCTTTTCCCGGAAACAGAAGGATTTTTAATTGCAATTCAGGACCAAGTCATCAATACAAGAAACTACAAAAAATACATATTAAAAGACCGGAACCTCAATAGTGATAAATGTAGAAAATGCAATAGACAATCAGAGACCATCCAACATATTACAGGTGCTTGCGCCAACCTGACCCAGACCGACTACACACACCGTCATAATCAGATTTGTAACATTATTCACCAGAAATTAGGAATCAAATACAAACTTATCAGCGGAAAACCTCAACCATACTACCAGTACACACCGAAACCAGTACTGGAGAGCAGCACTTGCAAAATTTACTTCGACAGAGCTATATTGACTGACCGAACAATTCACTACAACCGACCAGACATCATAGTTATTAACAAAAATAGTAAAACAGTACACCTAATAGACGTAGCAGTTCCAAATACTCACAATCTTCACAAAACAATCACAGAAAAAATTAACAAATACACTGATTTGAAACAAGAAATTCTTAGAATCTGGCAAATGGATAAAGTCTTTATCGTGCCACTGGTGCTCTCTAGTACTGGAGTCATTCCAAAACACCTCCTTTCCTCTCTAAGAACCATCGATTTGCCAGAAAGTACCTACATGACCATGCAGAAGGCTGCCATCTTAAACACGTGTCGCATTGTGCGCAAATTTCTACAGGAGGATACGTCAAACTAACCCAATACAGGAGGTGACATTCACTTGGCTTAGGCCCGTGAATCTCACCTAAAACTAACCGAAATAACGTTATTTCGAGAATAATAAATAAAAATAAGAAAAATAACAATAATGTTAATTGATAAGATTCGGAAGAACAATAGTTTTTTAACAGTTTATAACATTTTTTTTTACCAGTTTCTTTTTATTTTGTTTGAACTACACACAACAACATGGTCTAGGGATATATAAAACTTTTTTAAATAACTTAAAAAGTACTGGCCTTACAAAAAAACTATTAATATCAGATTATAAAAACATTATGAATTTCCTTTTTTCAATTCAAATTTGTATATAAAAGGTTTTGTTTTAAGATGAAATTCGCATTCATTAAATTTCTTCCAAAAAAGTAAATCTTCACGAACTTCTTACTTGATAGTACATAAATTTCTATAAATCTTTTTCAATCGCATCTCTGGTGTTTATTGGATCATGCGTAGACACTTGACCAGGAACGAAATGTTAAGAGCAGTGGGCATGATTCAAGCTGGCGCTACCCAAATTGCGGTTTCTGAAGCCATGAGGACCAGTCAGAGTGTTATATCCAGGATTTGGTCACGTTATCGTGTCACGGGGGAAGTGGTGGAACGGCACCGAGGACCTAAACGCATTAACAACACATGTACAGGACCGATTCATAGTAAATGCTGCACGAAGTCAACCAAATGTAACGGCGATGCAATTGGTTCAAAGGCTACAGAGAGAGTATGGTTTGCTGGTAAGCGGTCAAACGTTGAGAAGACAACTGCATGAAGTCAACCACCGTGCTCGTAGGCCACTTCGGGTACCAGCGCTAAGGAGAGGCAATCGAGGAAGAAGATTACAGTGGGCTATTATGCACACGAAAACTGTAACCATTCTCAATGGTCACTTGTGCTTTTCACTGATGAATCCAGGTTTGGATTTCATCCTGATTCGCGAAAAGTTCGCGTTTGGAGAGAACCTGAACGTTGGAATCGACTGCAGCACCCACAAAAAGTTCATGCATATCAAGGTGGCACGATTATGGTTTGGGCAGAAATTTTTGGGGAGAGAGGAACAGGGTGTACAGTTCCTCATCCACCATTGAAAAGGGAGGATCCTCCGACCAGACGGGTGTTCTGTCTGGTGGGCTACTGCCCTACGGTTGTTGTCGGGTTCTTGTATCTATGTTCAATCGCTCGGAGAACTTTAATATCGCGATGTAGGATACGTCAGTTTGTAGTTCGTATGTGGCGAGATAGATGTCGCTACAAATTCGTCTCGGCGGTAGAACGGACCTCGTTTGGATACAAGGCAATATGACTGCTCTAAAATACCGAAATGAGGTGCTAGAGCCTGTAATCTTGCCCCACAGACAGCAAATGAGACAAAATTTCCAGCTAATGCATGTCCACATACGGCGCGTATCGTTACAAGTTGGTTACAACAGCATAATATCCAAGCTTTAGACTGACCTGCACAATCCCCTGTCTTAAATCCTATTGAGCATGCCTGGGATATGCTTCAGAGAAGAGCTCTTAGGAATTTCCCTGAAGATATTGTATTGCATGAACACCAGCTTTTCTTGCATCTTAGCAGGACTTGGGACAGTATTCCACAACAGGATATTGACATCCTTGTATTGAGTATGCAGAACCGCTGCAGATGTCTCAGGAGAGTCTTGGGTTGATCCGCGGATTATTAATTTTAGGTTTTCAACAATTTTTATAAAAAAAATAGTAATAGTTGTTTTGTTTAGGTTTTGATGTTTTAAAAATAAAGCTAAGATTGAAATTTTGTCTGAGTTTTTCCTCTTTGTCTAAGTTTTTTTTAAATTTAACTTTATCTAAAAGTTTATTTATCAGATTAGATAGGCAATTAAACAAGGTTTATTTTAATGTGTAGGTGTCAAAAAGTTAATAGAATTTTAGTTATTGAGGTATAATTGAAATATCCCTAGACCATGTTGATGTGTGTAGTATGCGTGAGACGAGACATTAAGAGCTGTCAGGCATATCATCTTACAGTGAAAATAGTATAGTATATAGTTCGGGGCCAATAACAAATGGCAGACTATTACTACGAATGAGCTTTTTAACCCGTGAGTGGGCCGTCTTTTTCCTGTCGTCTAGCCAACGTCAGCTGCGGTGCCAGCAGCAGCGGTCCAATTTGCCCTGCTGTCCGATTTGGATGAAAACAATTATTTCTTGAATATGCAGCGCCCCGATTCAGAACAAAGTTATCGTCCGATTCGGTTATTTTCTTTAATTGTTAATACGTTTTTTTAGTATGGGTAGTTTTTATACAATTTAGTTGATGAAAACTACAAGCCTTTAACTTTAACATTTAATAAATATTGATTGCTGCCGCTAAGCGGGTCATTTACCATTATTTAAACAAACTTTCCGAATCGGTCGATAACTTCCTTCTTAATCCGGGGGGCTGGTTTAGCGCCTTTACCCAAGAAACCCAAAAATCGGACCGCAGAAGGACAGAGGAATAATCTGCCTGTCAAGGTGACACTGTTGGTTTTTTTTGTAGGAGTGTATTCTGTTGACTGTTGACATTGTCAATTTGACTGCCATGACAGCTGTTGTTAATCTGTGCATGACAGTAAAAACAGTGAGACGAGTAAGTGTGTGGTGCTACTAATTTGTAAAAAATTAATTATTTACATTATTTTTTAAATGACGACTAATAAAACTCGATGGAAAATCATATTTAATAAATAAGTTATGCTGTTCGGTAGTTTAATATGAAACTTTAGCTAATAAGCCCATCAATATATAGTAAACTATGTCGATGAACTATGCTTTTGGTTTCTCATTATTTCTTCTAATTCTTGTTGGACTTAACATATATTTTTTTTACACTTTGAATACCGTAGGACGAAAAGGCCCTACTTTTAATGTACCTAGTATTAAATTAGATCTGGCTCCGAATGTTATTCGTGATATTTACGAGTATCTCAATTACTTGCCTAGTCCATTTAAGCAAAAGAACTCAAAATTTTATTCCCTACAAAAAAATTTAGTGCAGTCTTTTAACACTTCCCCTATTGACAATGATAGTAAAAATGTCTTGTTGAAGGCAGACAAAGTAAGTTATAATTTATGCACTAGCTCTAGTTTCTAACTTATAAAAATGATGTCAGGTATTTTAAATTATGATTTGAAATTTTCAGTGGGTCAGTGAGGAGTCCTTGTTTCCATATAGAAATGGGGCATCGGGCCAGATATTGAAAGCAATCTGCACATCACAGATAGTGCTAGTTGACAATGCGCCAAAAGGAACACAATTAAAACTGTTACTGCTGTTGGAAGTAATCAAACCTGTCTTTTTTTAACTACGTAATCTGGTTTACTTGTATATTATATTCTATAGATTTGAACACAGCTCAACACTCAATTTTATGGACAAAATTTTGATTGGCAGGGAAAGCACAAATTGTTCTTTAAACCTAAACGGTATCAACTAAATGATGTTATAAATGGCAATATATATGCTGGCTTTGATCGCCACAATTCTGAAGTATTCGCATATTACCTTGCAATGGTGATGAACTTCACATGGATTCCTCCTTCTGCAATACGGAAGATTCACATTGACAAAGATGTTGTGCCTGTTGCCACTACTGGGCTAAAGAAAACAATGGTGAAGAATGGTAATGGAATTTTAGTTTAGTCAAACAACATTTTAGGCTCAAATTTAAGAATTGACAATCAGTTAAATTTATGATATAAATAAATAAATAAATAAATATCTGGGACAATTCACACCAAGAACATCTGACCCCAAACTAAGCAGAGCTTGTAATATGGGCGTCAGAGACTGATAAACATACTTAAATAATTCTAAATACATACTTAAATAGATAATAACACCCAGACACAACAAATATAAATTTTCGTCACACAAATATTTGTCATGGGTGGGGATCGAACCCACGACCTCCGGCGCTAAAGGCAGGATCGTTGCCATTGCGCCAACAGGCCAGTCAAGATAATATGTTGTTTATCATAGTATGTACCTACAGTCACGGTAATATTATCTATATATTACCGTGTTACAATTCTGGTTAAATTACTATTCAAATGTTCAGCATGAAATGTCTACAGAATTTACAATGCTAGATGGTACCTAAGTCCAAATAAACAGTTTATCATAATCATTATGTCCTAAATTGGTCATCTTTATTCATAGCCATAAGACATGCTGAACATAGACCTACCCAATAGATTTTTTTTCAGATAGGGGATCATTATGTATTTATGGAAAATGTTTTTACTGCAAAGTAAATGAGACTGTATGTCCTGATAGTAAAGGTGAAATTGAAGGAGCTGCAATTCTTTATTCAAATAAACCATTCAGGATATACAAATCTCCTTGGAGACGCTCATACACTAGCAAAAAATTGGAATGGGAGAAGGATGATAACTTTTGTAAGTAAGTATACTCAATGTTTATTATTATTTATTTATTTATTTATTTATAACCATAAATAGTATTTGCCATTAAATAAGTATACTTGCCTCTTCAAAATGGTCAACTTAAAAATATTTCTTTCATATGTTTTAAGAATGTTTAATCTTATATTATTTTACACTTTTTTGCTGTGCAATAATTTGATATGATAGAGTATTTATTGTTATTTTGCAGAAAAGTAATGGATACGCTAAGCACAAAACGTCTTCTGAACTTGATAGATGTCTCAATATTTGATTTTCTAATACAGAATGGAGATCGCCATCGGTATGAGGTTTACAAAGATCGAATAATCTTTTTGGACAATGGAAAAGGCTTAGGTAATCCAATGGTGGATGAACTAGATATATTGGCTCCCCTTTACCAGTGCTGCATGTAAGTAGATATTACGAAAATATAGATTGATTATTTATTGAACAGTCTGGGACAAACAGTTCCTTCATTTCTATTCCTTTTTTATTGAAAATCTATTAAAATAGTTTATAAACACTAGCTTAAGCAAAGAAATTGACATTATTAGAAATCAGGCAAGTCGGGAAGTGAGGGTAGAAACATATTATTTAAACTAATTGTCAAATTCAACTGAACAGTAGAGACATTTGTGTCTAGAAGAGGTGAAGAAAAATAAATGTTATATATTTCACTATTGAGACATTCTTAATACCCATGAAGCAAACAATAAATAAATGTATATCACTGCACAATATGCACAACACACTAATTGGCTATTTGACTACATCATCAAATTCAAAATTGATTAAATACTAGCTTCGCTCGCGTAGGCGCTGTTTTTCCCGTCAAAATCATCATCATCATCATCATTATCCGTGCGGTCTATCCCGGTTGTGAACCCACACTGGTGTGTGGGGTCCCAGGGTCCGCCTTTTATATTTTCTTGGCCCACTTCGCGCGGTCTTGTGCATCCTCAGTGGTGAGTCTGTTGGCAGTGTTGGCACGCGTCACCCATAACGACGTCGAGCATAGCCAATTTTTTTAGTCTGTTTAATAATAATGTATAATGCCGCTGATAATGTAGCTTCGGTTCAGTAATTTATTACAAACAAACAAACGATCAAATCTTTCCTCTTTATCTGATAGTTGTATAAATAATCAGAAAATACAAAAGGAAAAAATAGTATGTTTACTTGAGTAAAAAATCATTTTATGGCTCTTCAATTTTGGGTGCGCAAGTCTTTTTTCACAAGTGTATATTAAAGAAAAATAAGTATGTATATCAACACAATTTTATTTTATAGTACCTTTTTTAAGAAGCTATATTCATAAACGCAAAATTTTGTATAGCTGCCTAACAAGTGTCTTGCAGAACACATAGTGTAGAACGGATATAAATAGGCACGCTGTAACGTATTGTAATTGAAATATCTCGGAGAGTTTTCGTGTTTGCGAAATAGTTCTTTTATCAATGTTTTTATTTTTGAGAGGTCTTTCGATAACAACTCAACAAAAAAAAAGTCAAACAGCCAAAGGTCATGGTCTCGAAGTTAGGATGAATTTCCTTGTGTTATTTATGAGGTGCCAGGCAAGGATTTAAACTAGAAGGGTCTCTCAGCCAGCACACCCTGAGCAGCACCAATTTAAAAAAGTTTGTTTTAACTTGGCAATAAAAAATAATTGATTTGATTGCTGGTATTACCCACGAGCCATGACACGCGGATGATGCGAAGTGTACTTGTTACACTATAGCTGTAGGTACTGTATGTACCTACTACAAATTTGGATCAATAGACGGTAGGCACCTTGTTTCAGGTTGTCTTCATCGACGTGGCAGCATCTAGAGCTTTTGTCGGGAGGGAGTCTGACGGAGACAGTCAAAATATTATCATCATTTCAAGGATATAAATTAGCTACAGAAGATCACTTCAAGGCGGTAGAACGGCGTTTATTAAAAATTTACGCCACCGTGCAATATTGTATAGGAAAACATGGCAGTGCCAAAGTCTTTAAAACCATCTTTTGATTTAGTTGTTTTTATTAACTGTCCATTACTGTCACAGCATTCAGAATGAAATGTGCAGGTACAAAAGATACTCTGTTTTTTGTAATCTCAGTAATTTATAGTTGTCTTGTTTTATGTGCAAACATTTCTTTGTACAATTTACCTTCTTACTATGTATTTTGTGTCTATGATAGCTAAGATGGCAATAGCAAATCAGAGATGGCTCCAATGCAAAATAATCACGAAATTCTACCTTACCCCAATAGATACATTACCGAGTACTATTGTACTAACGGGTTAAGTCGAGCCGGAGCAAGCGGCAGCAGTCATCATGTATGACGTCTACAATAGTACATATCTATAACTCATGTTGACGGTATGTAATTTTTAACACGATCGCGAGATCGGGAGTGTAATTATTGTCATAACTTTTTTTAGTTGGGTGTTCATATGATCGCCTAATGAAGCATGGTAAGCAGGCAGTCCATGGAAAAAATTGAAATTTTTGGAGATTTGTTTACATTTTATAAATACAGCGTTAAATTTAAAGAAAAACATTTTAATAACTGTTTAATGTCTTTTTTTATTTTTATATACAACAACGCTACATCCTCCTACAAACACTAAGGCTGTAGGCACACTTGACAGAAACTCCGTCGCGGTACTCCCGCCAATACATGTTATTGCATATAAATTACAAATATGCGGAAGATCGGTCTGCAATATACTACTGTGTAATACTTTACGAAACGAACGAAGTTACCGCAACGGAAGTTCGGCGTAGGAATTTCCGTCAAATTTGTTATTTTATTTTTTTCCCCTAAAAAACTGGACAACACCTTCCTCACATTCCAGGCCATTATTTTCCGTGCAATTTATTATATAAGGACAGTGTAAAAATACCGTTTTATGGCTAGTAATGATTCATTACCTAAGTGTATTTTTTTATTATATTTAAAAAGTCAGCAATGTGATAGTTAAAATAAAAAATTTTTTTTCCAAAGAATTGGTGTTTTGATCCTCCAGATTTCTTATGTCGAAGATTGAGAAAATACTTACTTCACGTTAGAATAATACCTGAGCATCATTTACATACACACTTACGGAGTGTTATCATCAGAGAAACCACGAATAAAATCTGTTCAGTTCAGAGATAATAAATAAATTAATATCTGGGACAATTCACACCAAGATCATCTGACCCCAAACTAAGCAGAGCTTGTAATATGGGCGTCAGAGACTGATAAACATACTAAAATATTTCTAAATACATACTTAAATAGATAATAACATCCAGATACACGACAAATATAAATGTTCGCAACACAAATATTTGTCATGGGTGGGGATCGAACCCACGACCTCCGGCGCTCAAGGCAGGATCACTGCCATTGCGCCAACAGGCCAACATGCTGAAAAACTCTAACGAGAACTTAAACCTGTATTCACGGTAATTTTGTAAACGTACTGAGAAACGTACTGTCTAACCAGAAATGACGCGCCTCAGCACTTTTTTAATATGTCCATATTTGAAATTATTTTGAGGCCAATACCCATCCATTAGAGCGATGACTTGATTTCAAGAAGTAGAAGAAGGCCTTTGCCCAGCAGTGGGACATAAATAGGCTAATTACTTCACTTCATGTGTGCGTGAATGCGTCATTTTATCATACTCCTCAATCTCAATGCTGGGTTAGATTTGAAAAGAAGCAAATAAATTAATCTTTCTCTTTAATAAATTCTCAGAAAGCTTTGATCCATTAATACTAAATGCTGCTTTAGTATTAATGGATAATACTTAATAATAAATAGAAATAGTATAGTACTTATATCAACAGCTATAAGTACTATACTATTTTGACGATCTCAATTTAAAGTTCTATAATTGTACACCATTTAGGTACATTGTACTTTATTACTCAATATAACATATATTGAGTAATAAATAATCTAATCTATTAAGAAGATTGTGCACAACTAAACAGACAGCAGAAGACTCGTTTTAACTGTGCAATTATTTAACTCAGCTGAGCTAAAGAGCGTGGTTGATGAAAGCCTTTGCATATGACACTCCACTTGATTTTTCTACAAAAATGTTAGATTTCGATACTTCGTTCGATCCCCGTGTATAATACATTTCCATAACTTATTATATGGTGGTAAAGTTATGCAGGTATTATTTTAACGTTAAGAATTTCAACTCAGGCGGCAGACAAATACCTAATAAGAGAGTCGCATAATATCGGTACATACATATAAATATATACGAAAAATTCATAAAACAGTCTTTCTTCACTTTTAAAGATTGTGAAATAAGAAAGAGTTGTATACGCATTAACAATGTCGTACCTTATTTGCAATCTAAATGTCGCTTGTTACATGAAAATACATTTGCGTGCTATACGGGGTCGCACTTGTGTTTGTTTGTCGAGACGCGCGGTGGGCGGGCGGGCCGATGCTAACCCGATTACGGCCAATCAGCGACGTCGCCGAGCCCTAATTGCCCCCCAATGCTAGGGCGGGCGCTTTTTTAAACAGCTTGCGCAAACATGCGAGCCAGAGCGAGGGTCGCTGTCTTGCACTCGGGGTTCAAGGGTCAAACAAAGTTATTTATTATATTTTTATGTTTGAAACATTACAAATATTGTTTGCCGATATGATCTACGTCATTACCGCACAAGTACCGCACGGTCTCTATCTCTCGCTAAACTTGCTTCCGTATATCAGTAATGTACCGATACAATAAAATCGGCCTCTAGTCTTGTTTAACCGGCATACATCAATACTAAATGCTTACTTACCAAAATTTAGGTACTCGGGAGGTACAAGCTGTCCTTTCAGTACAGGCATAGGTCTATGTACATATTCAATAAAAAAACTTGGTGTAATCCGTGAACGGGTTTGAAATAAACCGTGTCAAACGAATTCGCTCCCCAATCGACATTCAACTGAGCGTTATTGCACATTCGTTCATTATTAATAGCCCCCCGCAGCGGGTCGGCGCTCGGGCAGGGCTGTCATCAATCAGGCGTAGTTGTACAAATGTAGAAACAATATCGTCTGTGCCCGCCCCACCCGCGCGCTGATTTATGCAACGCGCACCAAATCGCGAACTCATCTGTATCACTCATTGCTCTGCGGTCACTTACTCGTCTTGTTTCAAATCAAAAGTCATTTATTTTTATTAGTAGGTATAGTTATGCAATGATGTCGAACGTAATCTGCCCTCGAAAAGTTTAGTGTAGTTCAGATTCGTTAGATTCCCGTAGGCTTTGATGACGTTGCTAGGATGGCTAATTTAGTATGCGTAGCGTTTAGACCACTTCTGAGGATGATGGAGTATGGGTCTGCTAAGCCTTATGCAGTTTAGGTTAGAGGTATTTAAAAAGACTTACTATTTTGCAACTAGAGTTGTAAAATATTATCTTAATACAATAACTACCTACCTATAGATCTACGTACATAAATCAAAACAGAAAGTGGTCTAACTCGCTTTAGGTATGTACTTTATCAGTCAATAGCTACGAGGGTCATTTGAAAAGTTCTTAGCATAATATAGTTAGTCATTGGTTTTTAACATTTTGTAGCTACATTATTTAGTAACAAGTATGCACAGTTTAGTTTATTCACAATAATTCATTGTTCGGTTATCACGTGACCGTAAGTCAAGTCAGAGCTATTTTTGAAAATGGATAAAATTGAACATCGTGCAGTGATAAAATACTTGAATTTGAAAGGTTTAACTCCAAAAGCTATACATGAAGACATGTCTGCTGCTTTGGGTGAGTCCGCTCCCTCGCATACGACTGTTAAAAACCAGGTGGCAGAGTTTAAACGTGGGCGTGAGACCATTAAAGATGAGCCCCGTTGAGGCCGGCCTTCCACTGCTTCCACTGATGAAAACAAAGAAAAATCTGTGATTTGAGTTTATCTGATCGAAAATTTACTGTCGAGGAGATAGCTAAGACTCTAGGCATCTCTTCTAAGCGAACACATCATATAAATACTACTGAACTTGGATTCTCTATGGTGTCTGCGCGGTGGATACGGCGGCTGCTTTCAGTGGAACAAAAACGCAACCGACTCACAACGTCCCGCGCTGTTTAGAGTTATATGAAGCTGCCCACTAGAATTAATTGAAAGAGATATAACCATGGATGAAACCCGGGTTCACCACAATACACCAGAGACAAAAACACAGTCGAAACAATGGAAAAAAGTAGGATCACCCCCCTAGAGAAGAAATAAAAAAAAAACAAAATCATGGTGTTTCATTATGTACGAGTATGTTAGGCTGATAAAAAATTTCAAATGACCCTCGTATAATTGCTAATATCTCTCTCCCTTTCGCTTATACTAATGGAGAAGGTTTCAGAAAATTACTTTCGTTTTATCCTTCTAATATTTATTTGTAAGTTATTGTGATTGTGACCAGCTATGAACAGAGCATCAATAGGTACATAGTATAAACATCGTTATCTTTTAGTTTAATAATTTAGGAAATATTTACATCTAGTTACGATTTTCCGCTTAGCAATATCTAGAAGAGCATTAAAATTAATTAAACAAGCTTAATTACCTCTAACAATAAGTACATAAAGAGATCTTTCTTTTCGTAGTCGTACACTTATCACAGTTTATCAAATTTACAATTACTTCACAGTTCATTTACTTATTTGGTCAATATCCTACTTTTATCAACAAACTTTTATACAAGTTTCAAAGCGAAGAATAATATATGCGCAAACACCGTAAACGTTATCTAGGATTTTCAGATGAATCGAATATTTTTGCTTAATTAATTTTAGGTACTTAATTACAGAATAATTATTAACACCAAAATACCTACCATTATAAAAACCGCATCTGTGTAGGTAACAAGCTAAACTAACATTAGTCCATGTTGGTAGGTAAATGTAACATTCACGCTATTTCATTCCCCTTCTACTTAATGTTGTAAACTTTCTGAACAAATATTATTCAGGTAGATAGCTTCAAATTCAACATAGTCAGTTCCCACCTACAGTAACTAATATCACGTTTCTGTAGCTTTTCGTATAAGTTATTTACAGGATGCTTAGTTTCAATAACTAAGTCACCTTGCAATTTATTATGGATAATAACATTGTTACGCGCCGTCTACTTGACATAGAAGAAGAATTCAGTTCCTTTAAAAATATTTTACGAAAACTGCACGTTTAATTATAATACAATTTTCAGACGATATTGCGAAAAGACAGCTTAGGTGAATTAAACTCACAACATTTACCACCTCAGAAAAGAAAAGTGTAAGGAAACTGTTTGGGTCCAACACATCATATTTCATACGAAAATCTTTAAAAAATGCGATGTTTCCATAACACACCTCCCGGGGCTCCCGGTGCCCTCGCAAAATTCGAGGCAGAGGCCTTACTAACCGGTTGATTTAGTGGTTGAGTTTGAAAATAAGTTAAAGGTACCTACCACAAACTTCCAAAAACCTTGCTCCGAAGACGAGAGTTACCACTGTGTGCTTTATGATGATGAAAGAAACTGAGGTTGTCAGATAGGTGTCCTCGTATTATGTTTAGCTCAACGGTATGAAAATGGCAGCTGTCAGGAGAGAAAAAGGGAAAAGGTGATGTTGCCTTGAAACGCAGTTTCACAATGTTATCAGGCCAGAGGTTTCTGGTATTAAGTGTCAGCTGACGCAGGCGCTGCTGGTGGAGGCGCGGCAGGGGGCGAGGGCGCACGCGCCGCGGCGATGGCGGCGGCGTGGCGGCGCGCCTTCAGCCGCAGGTCAGCGATGGAGGACGACCGGCAACGCGCCGCCAGCGCGGCCAGGCCCGCGTACGGGGGGCAGAGCGCCGCGGCCGCTGCAGCTGCGGCTGCGCTCGCGTACTGTTACAAACAAACACCATAGGCTAAAAAAGGCTCAAAAGTACCTTCCCGTAGTGTTATTTATGCTCTTTGTTCCTTCCTACAGAAACTTTCTAGACCTAAAGAAAGGCAGGTCACAAAAATTACAGATATAGTAAACTTAAGTGCTAATTGTTTGCATGTTGGCTTACAGAGAGATCTAGTTACAGTTCCGTCTGCAAGTTTAGCTACGTGCTGAGTCGCTGCTACGGTGTTTGTGCTACAAATTTGCCGTAGCATTTCGTTATAATCTACGCTGTTTAATAGATCTACGGGGTATAAGGTTACTTTTGAGCAGATCGCTTTTGGAGCGTAATAGCAATTTCAAGATGACAGACAGTCACGAAGATGGTAATTGAGACGAGAAGGCAAGAAAATAAGAGTACATTATGATACAAGTGTGCTAAGTTGGTCATTCCACTCGAGGCGGATTTTAAGCCTGAGTCGAAGACGTAGGCTTAATAGAGCCGAGAAGTGTAATGACCAATGCTCACGTGTTTCTTATGGTTTCATACGACGTTTTTCAACATACTTGCCAGGAAAAATAAGTAAAAGTTGAGTCTTATTTAGTTCATAAAAAGTTTAATTTTTAATACAGTTATTAAAAGTACAAATATTGAAATGATATGCTACCGTTTTAGCTAGCGTTTGTACAGTATTTGATAAGGTATTATTAATTATTTCATTGCTTTGATCTTGAGAGACTGAATGTTGGGAGTTAATGGAACATTCTCACAAAAGGTGGAAGAGCATTGTGATTCCCTCTGTCATTAGTAAAAATAGGAGATACCAAATTATCATTGGCACATGACGTGGAAAGACCGCTTCAGGGCTAAACTTCTTACATTGTGGCTCCAAATGGATTGCCTGTGTTATCTTGGCACATAATTTGGCTATATTTTGGATGGAGTCCTCGATATATGATTCAGCGAAATTATTAGACCGCCATCCCCCATGGCGTTTTAAAGTCAATATATCGGCTCCTGAATCGGCCAGCAATGTAGCTGATGTTCTTCTGAAACTGTGATCTGTGTAAGAGTCAGCCTGTGGTAACCCTAAAAACATGGCAATTTCTTTAGGCATCGAACCAAATTCAATCACTCCGATGGGCTGACTCGTACATTTACCTTTTTGGACATTTTGGTCAGTTTTTGCTTATTTTGAACGTAGAACCTCATAGTTTTTCACTATTTCTTAGAACGGGCCGTCAACAGTGAAAGATCGTGGAATTTTATTTTTAGTGTTGGTGATTTTGACTAATAGCATCTCGCCGTAATTCTCTATCTATATCCTTTGTAGTGATGTTGTTTAATTCCTGACGTCTACAAGCACCGGTAATACCGAATATTAATGCAACCTGAAAAAGATAAAATCGTATTTAGTTATTATTAAACCAACACACGAAACAGCATCTAAATATTATAATAATAAATATAAAATAATAATGTATAAAATAAGTACTTATATGAACTGACCTTTGTCACCTAAATATTGGCTATCCAGAGCTTCTTTTATGAACTTCTCAACTTCATTACTTGTTAAAACCTTGGATTTCCGACTGTTATAGCCGACCGAGCGTCACATAAAGAACGCAGTTTTTAAATAGGTGTAAGATTAGATTTCAATGCCATTTTTAGTCCGCACAGTAACTTTTTAACTTAAGCACCAAAGGGAACTACTTAGGCTTGTACTTAATTGCGAGAGAAGAGTGAGATGAACACATTTTCGGAGAAGGAGTATTTTTGCTAGTTTTCCATTGTATGAAAATTGCGTAGGCTAGCATGTATTTATCTTTGGATTTCAATGGCTACAGGCTGTCACTAGCATTTTGCGCTTCAATAAGAATTTCTGGCGGCGTACACTCTATTATTTAGCTCTTCATTAGTTGAAGTCGACATTTTTCAAAACAAAATGCAGCTATGAATGGAATGAACAAAATAATGTGGAAGATGGCGGCAGCGATTTTATTTTCCCGCGCGCTGTGTTAACTTATGCGCTCGCAGGTGCTAGATAACCGCCAGGCACTGACAAAGCCGCCAAACAGCCAAACACATTGTAATAAATTAGATATGAAATAATGTATTCGTACCAAAAAAATTGTTAAATGTCGATAAAACAAACAATTTGATGATATTTATATTTGATTATATTGAATTGTTATTTATCATATTTTGACTAAGCCGTTTATTTATTCGCAAAAGGTTTGATACTGTTTTTCAAGATATTAAAACTCCTTGCTGATATTTAAAAAATATATAATGGAAAAGCACTATGTACATAGTGCGATTACGAAAAGCAAAAAGCACGCGTGTTTAATAAGCTGCATTATGAACTTAAAAAATGATGCAATAAGAGCCACTTTACGAGCAAGTGTGTTGAAAATATACTTACCTTATTATCAAGATACGGTCCGAATCAAGCGTTCCATAATTATTGATTGATACAAGATAACTGTTAACATCTCGCTCTTGATTGATCTGTGGTCATTACGTACCTGGTGCGCCGCAGCGGACAGCAGCGCGGAGTCGAAGGGCGCGAAGGCGGCGGGGGGCGAGGGCACGTGCGGTGCGAGCGGCGGTGGCGGCGCGCGCGGTACGCCCGACAGGCGCGGCACCGACACGTACGGCGCCACGCGGCATGGCTCCAGAGGAGTGCCGCCTCCGCTCACCAGTAGACCTGCGGTGATGCACATTTTATAAGTCACATAAAGCCAGGAGTAACGCTCGAACCAAGTGAGATGGCTATCTTGTTGGAAAATCGTCAGCGGAAAGTTCTTTCCGCAAATTGATGAGGAGAAAACATCTCTGAAACTGAAGGTACTATTGAACACGTCTTAAGTGTCGTCACGTGTCGTAAGAACTTTTATCTTATTGATTGATTTGCGTTGCTAGTTATCAAATAAGGGGGCTTATGAAAACAAAACAAAGAAATTATATATAGGCACAAGAGTTCTGTTACACAAATGAAAATGCAGTTTTTTTATGAAGTAATGTAGGTACGAGGGGTGTTGAATAAAAAGTTATAATGGCATATAAACTCCTTGAACAACAAAAAGTTAATACTGACAGGTAAAGTCCAGACATTTGATATAATAAAAAATTAAAGTATTTGATTTTTTTTCTTATTTTAAAAATACAAGTCAGTTGTTTTCGTCGTGTCGGAGCGTGCTACGCAAAATGGATAAAATTGAAATTCGCGTCGTAATAAAATATCTCTGCCTGAAAAAAAATACTAGAGGAAGGAGTGGTAACATGGAACCCGCTGGTAATTTGAAACCCCTTAATATCTCAGAAACAGACAGCGAAATCTGTTAAAAAACATGATATCGTAGAATGTATTCACTGCCACTAGCGCCAATTTTTCAACGAGTTTGAACCTGTCATACGAAGTTTTTTTCTTTTATTTGCTTAAATTGTTAAAAGTGTTCTTATTATCTAGTATAAAACTAATACAGTAGCTGTGACAGGTAGTCTATACGCATAATTTCAGATTGTGACAGGTAAGTTTTAAGGTTTATTTTGACTAAATTTTGTTTTCTTAAGGTTTTGAATTTGGAACCTCATAGGTACCTAAGGGTAATTTCCAAATTACACGCAATGCATTAAACCCACTTTTTCTTGTTTTAGTTCAGTCATGCCTCGAGCCCAATGCAACCAAAGTGAAAGTCGAAAAGAAAGAATTGGAATAGGAATAATAGGATTGAAGCTATAAAAGCAGTAAGAAAAAAGAAAATGGGTTTGAAAAAAGCGGTTAAACTTTTTAGTGTTCCAAAAACTACTCTGCGAAGGTTTGTGCACAGTGGCCAGCCACCCGACGAAGTCGTGAATACTAATATATTATAGGAAGAAGACCTGTCCTGCCATCTCACCTTGAAGAATGCCTTATATCATACCTTCTCGTTATGGAAAGTAAATTCTATGGCTTGACTCGTCAGGATGTTCGTGGCCTATCAATTGGCAGTGAAGAATATTGAACATCCTTTTAGAAATAATAAAGGTCGAGCTTGGCTTGATCATTTCCTATTATGCCAAAAAGATAAACTGCCTATTCGATCACCAACAGGAACTTCCAATGCTCGGGCTCAAGGTTTCAATAAAGAAGCAGTGGATAAGTTTTTTGACATCCTTGAAGAAGAATTCCAATAACATAATTAATTATCCTCCAGAGAGAATTTTTAATGTCGACGAAACCGGGCTGTCTATCGTACAAAGTAAAATAGTTAAAGTAATTGGTCTGCGAGGGAAAAGACAAGTAGGTAGCATAACTGCGGCGGAACGTGGATCATTGGTGACAGTGGTCACCAATCAATTCAAATCCAGCACCTTGGATAGCAGTCATCGGAATTCGGGACTTGTGTGCCCCCGCGTTATCTCGGTGAAACAACACAACTTTAGCAAGTTGGCCGCGGCGATTTTCGCGTATTTCCTGACGCAGTTTTTTCAGTTGTTCTGCGTATAAGGACCCCGCGTAATGGTGGCTCCATGATTGAGGTATTCAATTATTATCACCCCCTAGCTGTCTCAGAAAAGAGAGACCTTACCGGCGGATGGAATTGCCTTAAACTCCTTAGGCGTTGGAGATGACGGCCTCTTCCAACTCATGAACTGTTGTTTGGTTTCAGAATCATAATGGTGGAGCCATGTTTCATCCATAGTTACGAAGCGAGCCAAAAATCGGTCAGAATCCTGTTGTAACAATTCGAAATTGATTTGAGAAATCCCCAGTCTTGTTTGTTTATGCTCGTCTGTAAGCATTATAGGCACCCAGCGCGCGTTTTTCATGCCCAAATGTTCATGTATAATTGGATTGTTCATGGATACTTCCTATCGAAATCTTTAGTTCTTCAGCTACAAAACGAACAGTAACACGACGATCTGCCAAAACAATTTTTTCATCTTTTTATCATTTGTTCGGTAACGCCTTCGTAGGGCGTCCCTTTTAAACTCTGCACACCACCGCGCAACCGTAGAATACGGAGGAGCATTAACCCCTAATGTTCCTTTCAAGTCTAGATTTACTTGCTCAGTAGAAGAAGGGGTGGTAATTTAGAACCCTACTTTGTTTTTTGAGTATTTAAAAAAAACTATTTGACTAATCATCTGGAAAAGTGTCTTTAAATGCTTAAAAACTCTCAAACTGTCATATGAAGTACGAATTATCAAAATAAAACCACAAAAGGTAATTATTTGCTTTATTGCAAAAATAAAAACAGGCCTTTAATCTGTCTGGCCACGAGCCTATGGATTTACGCACTGTTTCCATGGGAAATTTCGCTACTACTTGCTCCAGAGATTTTCCAAGAGACTCAATGTCACCGTGTCCAGGCATGCAGGCCATGCCCTTTAAAACTGACCATAATTTGTAGTCTAAAAGGGTTGAGGTCTGGGCTAGATGACGGCCAGTCTTCAGCTCGCATGAAGTCCGGAACGTTGGGTTCAAGCCAGGCTTGGGTAGTTTGTGCCTTGTGACCAGGTGCAGAGTCCTGCTAGAAAGTCCACGGTACATTTGTACAAAATTATTCATCCATAAAGTGGATGTTTCTGTGGCTTTCACCTATGGCCTACCAACCTACACCTACCAACGAAGGCGTTTTGATCGATCCACTCTTTTATTGTAAATATTGATTTAGAGCAGGTTCTGTATATCGACGATAAGCACCGAGCTTCAGGTCTTGTTTTATAATACGTACTACAGAGTACTAGCGGGAATCTTCATTTATCGCGATAAGATTTTTTGCTTCATAATGGGGTTTCGACGAATTCTGGCTTTAACAGCATTAACAGCGTTTGTAGTTCTAACAGCACGCGGCCGCCTCGATCTTTTATGGTCTTCGACAGAGGAAGTTTAGTTGTATCGGTTGATACCAAGCTTTTGAAGTGTCTGGAAAATGACCGACGGCTCCATACCCATTTTATGCAAAATATGTGGGATGGCACGAAATCAAAAGAAGTTTTCATAATAAACGCGTTCCAAATTCAAAATTATTAAAAGTTGAAAAAGAGAAAAGTTTTTATGTAACGGTATTTATGGCCCAGACTAGTTTACTAAATAGTCTCAGGGACTCCAACGTTATGTCGATCCAAAAGTCGTAAATGTACCTGTATTGAGTTCGACAAAAGCTTTGGACTTACAAAAATTCTACTCCCTTCAACTTCTAGCCAAAAATCGGCAAATAATACGAGTATATCAATATCAATATCATCATTGAAGGATTAAGAGGAAAAAAATGTGCATGTTTGTTGTTACAAGATAATATCGTAAGGAAACTTCGAATCAGTTATTTGGTGATCATAGTGTGACATGATAGCAAACAATTTCACTAAACGCTGCCAAGGAGAACACTCTCATGGGATACGTACGACCGGGTGACCCCATCTAAGAAGAGTCTATACTAAGTGCTATTATTTTGATTTCGAGCAAGGTAAGCTTTTGTTTTTTTCCTTCAAACAGAAATTTCTAGTAAATGAGTACAACAAACACATTTTTGGTTACTTTGTTGCCAATAACGATAGCATTTTTTGTGTAAAACGCTAGTAGTACGGCCTGTGTTAGGTTTGTCGCATTGTGCCTTTGTGCAGCTGTAAGTGAAAATATTCAAGTACCTAAGTACTATTCCTTGACCTAATATATATTCGTACATACAGTACAAGCTCTGCTTCTTTTTGAGTTAAATGGTTATGATTAAAGATGGCCTACAGACCCACGCAACCGTCACCTCAATCCACCCGCTGCCCTGGGTGGCGTTACCTATTGAAACGCATAACGTTATTTGGCATAAACTTAAAATGCATACTGTTAATGGCCATAATAGTCATTTGCCATAAGCCTTTATAGCAAAACTTCATAACGCATAACATCGAATGGCGGAAATTTGTAAAGCATAATTTTGATTAGCATAAGTATCAAAAGGCATAATTTTATTTGCCATAATATTCAAAAAACATACTATTCAAAAAGCATACATGAAATGAGCAAGCGTACCTTACTCAAAAAATACCTTAACTCTTAAGAAATAACACCTATTTCCCATAATATGCAAACAATTCGTGCACGCATAATACTAAATAGCGAGTTTTCTGGCGCTTCGCCGGCCGCTGCCGCGGCACGCTCGCTTCGCTTGCTTGGCTCGCGCGTTGTTTGGTCGCAGTTCTAACCTAACCAATGAAAAATAAATAAATAAATAAATAAATAAATATCCCTGGACATTATTCCACACAGCGCCATCTAGCCCCAAAGTAAGCTAATTAAAGCTTGTGTTATGGGATACTAGACAACGGATAAACATACTTAAATACATTTTCTTTTGTAAATACATACTTATTATACATAGGAGACACCCAGACCAGTACAAACAGACATGTTCATGCACACAAATGTTTGTACTGTGCGGGGATCGAACCCGCGACCTCTGGTGTAGTAGCCAACTTCTTAACCATTACACCAAGTCAGTCGTCAAAAATATAACCAATTTGTTTTTCTTCTTGTTAGAGACTAAAATACAAATATCACGAACAGGCTTTTTGGGGTTAGAAATACTTCATTATTATTACTTAAGTCGAAATAAATAAAAAATAAAGCTGAAAAAGCTATGCTTTTTAACGTATGTAAATTTTCAGCTATACTTCCTCAAAATTATAACAGTTAAATTATGCGTATTATGGTATGCTTAATAATATTATGACAAAGACATACGAGTATATGGATTTTGATAAATATGTTTTTTATGATTATGCCTATTAATTCTGCGTTATTATGTTTTATGCGCAATAAAAAAAATGCTAAAATCCATTACGCTTTTTGATTTGTATGCCAAATGATGTATGTATGTACGGCTATTGAAATTATGGCAATAAACGTTATGCGTTTCAAAGTGTCACCCTGGGTGGAGTCTTGGTATAAATTGAAGGCTACTGCCACTATACCAGAATAGAGCGGATTAAGAATACCTAGTTAAATGCGACCTAAGAGCAACAGCAATTGTAATGTTTCTGTCGAGAGCCTCATTCAGTAGCGTTATACATTGATCCGCGCGATTGGCGGAGAGCGCGACAAGCGGGCCCCCGCCCGCCCGGCTCGCAAATCCGCCCAGATCCGTTCCCGAACTTCACTTAATTAAATTGATATTTAAGTAAAGCATAATTTGCTCGTAAATTAAGCGAGATCTATTGTTTATAGCCGCCTGCCGGGCGAAGTGAGCAATTAATAAATTAACGCGGATCTAACCGACTTAAGGTGTTCGGTGGGTCTCGTCTAAAGGATTCATTAATTTAATTACCCTCGCCTTTGGATGGGATCAGATTTTACACAAAAGCTAAAATGGAATAATTGAGTAACCAGTTCATTATTTACGAGATAATAGAAATGGCGAGTTGTGTCTTTGACAAAACGCCTAATAATCCTAGTTGCGTTAATTCAAAGAACTAAGCTATTCTGTTTGAATATAAAACGAGTGTGAGGAGGAGAGCGTTATAACAACATACAATAATATGTTGCAGAGATGTGCGAGGGCGGGCGCGATGTTCATAGTAAATCAAAGGCTCTCCGGTCGCCGTCGGCATTATCAAAATGGATGTTCTCCGCGCATATGAGTTATTTCCATATTTGACACCGAATTACTTTCGAGAAGTGCCGACATAAATACGAGTCCGGGCCGACCCTCGGCCTGCGCCCTTGCGACCGCCGTGCATTTATTTGATTAACTCCGAGTTGTTTAATTTAATCGAATTAGAAGGTAAGCCGGCGGGCTGCATCTCCCGCTCGCTTATTTTAAAACGCTCCGAACATCTTTACAGCGGTTTCTGCGCAATAAAATATCGCCACCCTCACTTCGCGCGAATAACTTTACAATTTTATGAACAGGGGAACAATTAGGCGTCGGTGTATTCTTTTTATTCTTGAGTTTCACGGCGTTGTGATTGTTTTTATGGCGGGCGCCGCGCTCGCCGGAGATTCATTTCTACGTTAAAAATGAATTCTTAATTTTATGAAGATACAGTACCTACTTTTTATGATTTGTTGCGTTCGTTAAGGCAAAATATGAAATCTTGTTCTTCCTTAGAAATAGTTAGGTACGTACGACTTAGGTGCTCACTAAGTATATCGTACGAGCAGGTCGGTCGTATACCTGCCTGCATTAAAGCTTTTTTAAAACAGTTTAATATTAAGTACTAAAGTTGTGATCAAAACACAACAAAAACCAGCTATGAATTTGAAAGTTAAGAAATCCTTATCTGATTCTGAGTATCAATCATAATAATGCAAAACCTAATCAAAATCATGAATTGTCAAGTCATTCACTTTAAACGACAACACCACAAAGATTCCACATACCCTACTAATAACAACATTGAGAATCTCGGCGCTCCGTCAAAGGGATGTAACAAATAACCGTTTCATTTCACTTTAGATGATTGTGCGCGCGTTAGCCGGGCGCGGGAGGGCACATAAGTTAATAAGACATTTAGCAAGGGACGGCGGGATTGCGTCCGGATGACTCCCGCGGGGAATCATTTTATTCGATTCCAGAGAGCGGATTTTTTCCGCTTTACGCTCCGTTTAGTCGGCTGCTCTTGCAATCACGGAATAGTGTTAGCCGCGAGAAGACTAGTGCGGTCGGCTTCAGTTAAGTGATATGACGTAACGAGCTAAGACACGACATTACCGCTGAGCGTTGTTGTGTCAAAACGACGTCCGTAACGAGGGAAACATTCGGTTACTGGGCTTTTGGGACAGTGTTATGATACCACAATCATTGAAAACGTCAGATTAAATTCGCTAATAGTACCTAACTCAAAGTTTTAACGGATTAACTTAGGGTAAAGTGTAGTTAATTGAACTTATTCTATCTTGCGATTTTGGTGATTTGTGTGCACGGGTTCACGTCAAGCTTTACATTGCATAAGACTGACATGAGACCCATGTTGCAATGGTTTTGTAAAGTTTACCTGTCGTCCACCTTACCATCTCCCCTACTACGTTAACAACAAATTATAAAAATAAATAATTATATAATTCATGAGTTTAAGTATAAATCATTTTCATTAATGTAAATTTGACGATTTGAAAGTGCTTTTTACAGGTCTTCTTATAAAGTAGTATTTATTTATATTTATCATTTCGGATTGATAAACCAAAATCAATCCAATCTCCAAATCCTAAATACGAGCAGAAAGAACCTAATGTTCGGCTACTACGCCGAAAAATACGGCTCCTCAACGAATACTACCCATGTTATGTATTAGGTTTTTATCGTTTTTTGGTAAAGACACGTAAAAAGATTGCGAATAGAACAATTCATTTATGTTAACCTCTATTCCATATTTCTTCACATCTCCTAGCAAGGACATTACCACAGTCGGAGATCATTTAATGATTTTAAAATGACTTCCCCAATCCAAGCGGAGAGTTATTGCGCAACACTCGCATTATGTATTCTTCATGTCTCTGTCTAACTCGATTACAGTTCCCGCCGGCGCCGGTCCGACTCTAACAGTTTTTTAATTCGACCATAACTCACGCGGATGAATAATTAAAATGGCGGCGGGTCGGAGCGGGAATCCGCGAGAACGCGGTAAAAAACACCGGCAACACACGAGGCGATAAATTCGGGAAATTGCGCAACGCACTTAGCGATTTAGTCTCCCTCGGCGGTCAAGATCCGACTCTTGACGGGACCCCTGAGTGAAATTGTTTGTTCATCTAAACATGACGTTTATCATGACGTTACATTTTTACAGATTTGTCTTGTTTGGAGATCGTAATGTACTCGTAACATCGTTTTCCACCACTTTCTCATGAAGTGCTAACGTTTTAGTTTCAAATAACAATATTTTTGAAATAAGATTAAGTCCGCATTTACCGCATTAAATTACATAAACTGTACGTCTACCACAAGTTGCCTACTTTAAATTAATATTATCGTTCGCGTAAAAAATGTATTGGGATTTGACATTGTCATGTCATGTCATGGTCATCCCAATACAATTTTTTTACGCGAACGATAATGTAAATCTAAAGTGGTAACTTCTGGTAGACGTACTGTCCTTGATAATCGTAGGCAACCTGAAAAACTAGATATCTACTTCGACTTTTAAGAATTTTTTGACCGTCCGATTGCTGACGCAATCAAAAGACATTAAACAACTTTAAACATGGAATACTTAATTTGAAAAAATAATATGGCATTCAAATGACCACAATTTCACGTTAAAAAAACGCAGATAATTTTGCGAATAACCAACATAAAATACATTCATATAAATTATGCACAAATTCTGAAACACAAGAAATTGTATCGTAGTAAAGTGCAATTTCCGCACGAATGGACAGATCGCAATTGCAATCCAGAGCCAAATTTTATCGTCTAGTTTGCCAGAATAATTTGCAATTTACACATTTCGACTACATTAAATTCCGAATGTATTGAGAACGTGAAATTAAATGGAAATACGTACTCACAATAACCAAAAACAAAATTAGGTAAAAATAGAGCTATTTGAGGCGCAACAAGGATGAAGAAGCCTTTGCTCTGCATACTACGAATTTCTAAATCAAGCCCAACGGATAATATTGGTTAGAGATATTTTCTAGTTAACATAATTAGTGGATTGAAACATCGATGGCAAAAGCTGCGCACTAACAGGTAAGAACTCGTTTACTCCGCGGTATACGATACAAAGTACAGTTTCACTCTTGGGCTATTTCTACCTCCTATTATATTTCATATGTTTATATGCGAACCTTTCCTTATCTGGGCTCAGTAATATAATTTGCGAACTGATTTCAGACAACTTCTACTCGTATATGAAGTGAAGTTAGAAAAAAACATTACGAGGAAGCTTTCGTAAGTTCGGACGGTAAAATACTAACCTTTATGCATCTGGCTCTCGTGTTTTCTACATTTCGCGCGTCGGTTTTGAAACCAAACCTGCAAAAAAGCAACAAGTTGTTAAAGCAATAACACGCAATCATTAACCTTAACTGGTTGAGGTGTCAACGGTAAGTTCGGTGTCGATTAATAATAAGAAACTTATACAATAAACATATATTTAAAAGATAAATTTAACTACACTCTATTTCAACGCGGCAACGCTACGAACGGCTACGCGGCAGCGTAGCAGTGCAGGGCGTAGCAGTAGCCGTAGAACATGCAATAAAATTCATCAAAGAGATCAACGAGATTCAAATTGCTTTTGTTGCAATATTATGTTCTATCCAAAAATATTTCACCTATTTTAAATGTCAGTCAGCTCATCGTGTCTACTTGCATTTTTGATGATTATTTCAACACTGTATTGTAACGTCTCGCAAAGTTAAGAAACTATAAAATAATGGTGTAGAAAATATTATCATGGCTGTCACAAGAGCCAAGTATTTAATTCAAGTCAGAGAATTTACGCGTGGTCCGTGGTGGATTGACTTACTTCATGTTAGTTACCACGCGAAAGTATGCGACTAAACTGAGATTTTTTAAAACTGAATGGTACACAATGGTAGAAATGAAAACAAATTAGTTGTTTGTTAATTATAATTTTTGTGTTAATTATACGAGTATGTTCTTGTATCTAATTCTGTAAGTTTGCGCTTGTTTCATTTTCTAATATTACCAAGCGAACACTGCAGTTGAATGATAGAATTACAAGACTAAGCAAACAACTGTCGATTGACATTAGCATTAAATCCAGTTTCAATAATTGTTAAAACACACGAGGGTTGTAATCTGTGCGAGAGCGAGACAGTTGCTTAATCGAGTTACGCCGGCGACACGGACGCGTGCTACACAATTTGTTAAACATTTCTATTGTACTGCAGGGCTGCTGCTGCGGCCATTAGCCGTTCTAACGTTTTGGTACCCCTACCATGAGATGACACCGGACCATCACTATTGTTTGACTTCTCTGTCTTCTTCCTTAAACTTTTGCTTCGGTATCACTCACTCTGTTGTTAATTTGGTTAAGTTGCACGCTGTAATAATGACGTTCTACGTGGAAATAGATTAACTGTTAGTGGAGACAGACAGTTGCCATACCACAAATAACACACTACACAAATATCATTTCAAGTAGACACTACACTTACACGTAAATCCATTTATTGTATTTATTTCTAAAATAGTTAACACACCTACACCACACTACACATTATCTACCGTACTTTTCTGTTTTTCCTTCTCCCGGACGCTTTATGTACCGTGTTAAAGGACGGACGCGCCCTTCAACAGGCCCTGCCAGAATACCAGGGTCTCGGCAGTGCTTGCACTGCAGCGGCACATGCTGAGGCAGGGTCCTGATTGGCCCACTATTTCTTTGTCTAGTAACTAGACTACAAAAATAGACTAGACTAGAGTCTAGTTAATATACTCGCATATTTGAGTTATTTTTGTACTCTTTAGTTTAAGTGAATTATGTTTGTATCCTATGTAATGAATAGGTATATATATGGGTCAGTAAAATATTTTTCTTTCTTTCTTTCTTTGACGTGGGATTTCCGTAGTCCCTGAAGTGAATAGTAATGGAACTAAACATGGCTATAAGTTGCTCTCTACTGTCGTAGTTTACCTGAGGATAACTCATGGTATAGTTGTTATATCGTTTGTACAGTGAACGCGTACAGAGGCGTTCATATCAACCTTAACATAGGGGCATCTTATCCTGTTGACTTAGGACCCATTTTGCAATGGTTTTGTAAAGTCTCAGGTCGCCTCTTTGAATCGCTGCTAATATCGCAAAATTAAGAAACTAGCTTAGTTCCTAGTGGTTGATTAATAATAAAGCGTGCGTCAGCCGTGCGTAGCTCTGCCGATTCTGCTATTAATATGGCAATGGAATCGTATAATATGGACTAAACATCAAAATCACGCAATGCAATTACGTTTACATTGGCTCTTAAATGACAGAATCTGGCCCCTGGACAAGGTCATAAGGTGGGTATAGACTTGAGCATTTGCTAGAGCATTTACATTGTAATGTACCATTTTTACGAATGGTACAATACAGGCAACTGCTCAGTTTTCTAAAAACATTTCCATAATTGTAACGTTGTTGCTTGGTTTTTAAAATCAAGTTGTTTCAAACCATCAAGAGTCACGTTCGCAATGTGGTTCGAGTAAATTTAAAAATGACGAATGCTCGATTTTCTGATACAAGTGAATGCTCAAATCTGTCAGCCCCTTTGGTTTAGATACAGAGGAATACCTAAACAAAGTGGACAAGAAATGCAATTATTATCTTTGTTTGAAGTTTTGTTACGAAATGGTAGGTATTGTTAGAACAATGGTAAGTGACGTCTGTGTCATTGCATTTGCTCAATTTTTTTTCAAGTAGAGACTTCTAGACAAAATTGAGGTAATTGCAGCACAGCTTAGTTTTTATGATTGAAATTATATTATATTCATATTTAAAAAAAAATGTATAAAAATACCAGCGACACATACTCAAAAAGAGCATTAAGTTACAAAACTTATCGATTATATACCTATTGATATCTCATATTTATAAACATAGTGGTGCCGACCATACACAATATTGCAGATGTTGGCTATGCTGTAGGTTTTTGAAAAAATAGTTAACTTTTTTCATCCTGCATTTTCAAAATCGATTTTGATGTTAGGGTAAAAAAAAATTAAATTTGTTAATTAATATATAAATAATTAAATAATTAATTTAATTTTAAATTATTAAGTAAAATTTTAATAAAATTAATTCAAATTTACGTTTGCTATTTAAAAACACTTGTATGAACTACTTAGTATTGTCCGTTCTTTCATTTATTTGCGAGTGGTCGATGCCACCCCCGATAGTAACCTATAGGTATCTAATAGTACGATATCGAAAAAGTAGCATTTAAATAAGTAATAGTACTGAGCTATATCATTTTCACAGGCTCCTGCATCCCTGACACGCCATAATGTTGTGTGTGTGTAGCGGTGCGTGTCGAGCGGTCAAACACGGTAACCGCGTTAGCGAGCCGGCACGCGCCGCGCTGATTGCATGCCACGGCAACTGCGGCGCTGCGATACTAATAAGCTAGTCAATAATGTAGCTCACCATTACGTGCATTTAGATACGCATTGACATACGAAACACGTCTTGCTGTTTTGATGGAAGGTTTAATGAAGCCTTGTATCGTTGTATCCCATCACTGCGGCACATTTATGTGACCACATGCATGACATGACATGACATGACTATCTGCTTACGATAAACTAGCTTTTACTATAAGTTGTTCAAACACTACTAGTTGTATAAATTATCTACACATAAATCTACATCAATCTATGTAACCTACTATTTAGCGGCCCCGACAAACTTCGTTCTGTCAAAAGTTATTAGCAAATGCCAACTGTGAACATTTAGTATGAAACATATTTCTTCTTTTTTTTTTTCCTCAATTTACCACCGTAAGGTCGTAGAGTAACTATCGAGTTTCTTGCCGGAGTCTTCTCGATAAGAAGCAACGTCCGAACCGGTGGTAGATTCACATTATGTATATTCACTATATGTACTAATATTGTACTATTTTATTTACGTTTATTATTATTATTTCTATATACTTTTTTTGACATGTCATAAGTGCTTTGTACAAGCTTAAATGAATAAATGATTTTTTTACTTTACTTTACTATTTCCCAATGTTTCTAATACTTATTATCCTATTCCCGATGTAGACAAATCCAAAAACACAAAAAGCATGAAAATCGGTCCACCCGTTCTTGAGTTATAGGTGGTGTAACTAACACGACTTTCTTTTATATATATAATGTCTGAAACCCAGACACATCAAACAAAATGTTTCTTCAAGTACCTAATCAAACGTGTGACCTGTGGCGGAAGGGCTTACCGAGCTTAGCTCACGATGTAGTAGTTTGAAATGTAACTCTTAGGCCTCAGCCTCTAATTTTGCGGGCAGCGGAGCGGCACCGGCGGCGGCGCTCGCTGCCCGCCCCCGCGCCGCTGTTTTCGAGAACCGGTCCATTTGATTTTACGTAAGATCCTGCCGCTCCCGCGCCGCCGCGCCGCCGAGCTGCCCGCAAAATTAGGGGCTGAGGCCTTAGGACGCGGCCTTTCGGTCCAAGGGTGCACTACGAGTATAAGTAATATGTCTCTGTATTGTAAGCATGGACTTATACATAATTTGACCACAAGGATTATTCCAATACTATGCTCTACTTGAAAGCTAATTAAAAATCCTCTAAGTAGGTACTTTAATTATTTATTGCATAAGCAATTATTATTCAGGATTATAGCGTTTTATTCGGGATAGCACTTTGTAATCATTTATTACATCTAATAAACATAGTTAAAATAAGAAATATCAGTACTTAATGCAGACAAAGATTGAATAATTTTGTAGATAATCCCTAATAAATAACACATAATGCAATTTCATTCAAATAAATCAACCTACTTAGTTATTGACATGTGCGCAAACCCACCCTGTATACATGTCTAATATGGTTGGTGTGTGTGTGTTTCGCCGAGGACCGATACGCTAACTAGGGGCGCATTCGTTAGCTCTGATTACGTTAGACAATACGACTAAATAATAAGCAAACACACAAACAAAGCCCTCTGTTTAATAATACAATTGCGACATTTAAACGAATTTGAAGGTAAACAGTGATAATAAGAAGTAAATAAAATACTGAAATATCGTGTGCTGGCAAAATGCAAAATGACATCAATGCTAAAATCCTTACCAAAAAACCACGATTAAATTGTACAGTTATAACCATGCTAAATCCAATCCAACAAGGATGGCCTAGCTTCATTTGCACCAAAGTATGCGCAAATTGGGCAAAAGCTTCACATAGAATAATACCTTTCCTTGTCTTATTCAAAAACAGCTATGATTAGGTCAAGAAAAAAATAGTTAAGTTTTAACTTTATTTTAAACGTTCTGAATTTGATGGACGTGTTTACGATTTGATAGAATGGAAAGAAGAAGAAAGAACAAGATACATTCACTAAGTGTTTTCCGGTTTAGAGATTCTAAATGGTAATACTGAATTTCAAGATTATAATGCGACCAAAGAACACAAGTTTTTCCTAACTAAATTCTACTACTTCATCCTTCGAAGGTTTCTAATTGAGAAATGTGGGTGAAAGTGAATACGTTGATGAGTTTCTTATATGAATTTCTTTAAATAAAGTTTAGCAGATTCAGTCTGATTTAATTCATTTCATTGAACAGTACCAAAGACAGTATGGAGGTAAATTTTATAGATAATTCACTGGTTCGTTCACTAAATCAGGAAGAATTACTTCAATTATAGCTGTTTTACGGAGACAGTACCGCGCGACACTAGTGAAGACATAGTGCGCCGGTGTATCTATTTATTTCCCGGTACTTACGTCCCCTACCGTGGACTATCGTGCACTTAACGCCGATCGGGCACTAATAGCGATATATGGCCGATAAACTGGCACTTGTTGGACGCTCACAGCTAATTACGTGCATTAGTAATGAGTAAGGGTCGCCAATCGCCATGTTGAGGGCATGTACGGGAGCCAGATTGCTCCTCAATAATTAATATAGCCGGGTAATCATGATTTATGTCCTTGTTACTGATTAGGTACGAAGAAAATAAATAAATAAATGAAATGATAGCTGTTTTAAACCGCAATGTGCTGCGTCTGAACGTAATTCCATGGTTGTGGTATATTAATATGTTGTGGCGTTCGAGAAATTACCTCAGATTTTCAGCCGTACACTCAGGAAATTTCTAAACTATCCGTTTGCACGTTAGTCTTTGTTAACACTATAAAGCATATTCCTAAGGTACCTACTACCAAAGTTAACTTCTAACGGGCAACATTCAGTTCATTCGTTGTTTCGCTCACGAAGGCGCCGGGGCAGTTTGTGCTACTCATCCAATAGTCTCCCCAGATCCCCCAAAATTTCTATATACTCGTAACTAGTGTGAGGTTGGTTAACACGTTGAGTTAAAAGACATGTGCCAATGTCTTGTTATTTATCTGCGCACACTGACCTCGCTAAGCACTAGCATTGAACTCCTCTCTGACATAAGGAGTTTAGGTAGTGTGTTTCGTCGGACAGTCGCTCCAGCTGCCCCTAGCTGTTCTAGGTGAAGTTGTTAGCTCAAGCGGCTACTAAAAACACTATAGTGTCGTTATTACCTGCACTCTTGCCTCGCTGAGCCCTAGCCGCTGGCTGAGCTCCTCCCTCATGAAGGCGTCGGGGTAGTGCGTCTCGTCGAACAGCCTCTCCAGCTCTCCCAGCTGTTCCAGCGTGAAGTTGGTCCGCGATCGTCGCTGCTTACCGCTGCCCCCGCCTGCGATCCCGTTCGGTGACTTATCCGATATATCTGATAAAGAAAAATATGGCTGTTCTTAAACCAAACTAATAAGATCACATAATACAACATACCTAATTCTAAAAAAATACTTGAACTAAAGATCGATTTCAAATCTCAGCCTACAGCTACAACAGTCTCTAGAGTGTGATAGTGGCTCTCACTCACTAAATACGCGCGAACGCTCTAACGATACGAAGTCCAATGGGGTACGCTTTAGCTTTGGCACATACACTGTCTTGTCTGCGCAAACTTTCCCCACACCACACCAATTGCATTATTTTTTGAATTTAACTACTTAGGTTTGCTCATAAATATTAGAGATAACTTATTGCTAAGCGCTGTGGATACTGACGCCGGTTGAGATCAATAAAGTCTCAGATTCGATGCATGCACCATCACTATGTTTGTTGTTGAAACAGTCAATTTAATTATGTTGGATGTTGGTATCTTCATTGTTTCTCATGGGATGTTATCTCATAATATTCATTTTACTATTGGACTACGGTTACAAGTTACTTACTTACACTACAGGATAAACAGACTAATTTGAGTTAATCAAGAAATGTGTTCGTAACGTAACTCTGTAGGTATTCCCAGTAGGACCCTCTTAGGCGACCCTCTAGGTCAGTTGTACTTGTGAGATTTGCTTTTATAAACGATTTGCCTTGTTATAATGAACCATATGCATTACTTATTAACGTTGAAGTTATCATAAACGCAGTAAAGTACTTATATATATAAAATTTTGATAAAGTGATCAACTCATAAGTTAGAAACACGAACAAGTCGAGATTCGTAGTTCTACAAATTATAAACATTAAAGTTGTCCTATTGGTTTTCTTAGTTCTTTAAAATAAAAGATTTGGATTTAACACTGTAATTAAAATTGACGCTGCCTGTTGATCCTCAGTCCCCTTAAAAAACACAAATTAAATCAGTTTCTAGGTCTGGGTGGTAGTTATCATAGATTTTGGACCAGATCCTGACAAGCTCAGTTGGGATTCACATGATGATGATGATGATAATTTACTAATAACATTAAGTACCTACGAGTACGTACGGTCGTACTCGGACAGAGCGAACGGGTTGCTATGATGGGCAATAAATCTAATTAATCCTTTTGATATAAACTAGGCAAAGAAATGTTATTTATTAGGTAGCTACTTATCAAAAAAGATTGAAGGAAGTTAAATTAAAAAGGACGTTAGCTATAGCGGGTAATTGTAAGCTTTTAGTAGTTAGTTAGTCGAGGGCGAGTTACACGTCCGTCGAGACGCTGACGGAACCCGCGACGTGAAGTGTCGCTTAAAGCAATTTAGCAAATTGGGAAGCTCTCGTTTTTATACGGCAATTATGTAAATGGAGGGATTATCCGAATGTGGGCGGCGCTGCGGGCCACACCCGCTCTCCCCTTTCGTCTCGAGGGCTTCCTTACACTCTAACGATCTGAGAACAGTGATTAATTGTCGAACGGCGCTGAGAATACCCCCGTTAAACTCTCTGTGATTTATTTGATTGAAAAGTCTTTTCCGGATATCCATTAAGGGCTTATTCATTTCGCTTGTTCCGCAGGTTCCGCTCGCTTGCCGCTGATCCTAAATGATATTCGTTTAATGATTGTAATAATGACGGACACGGATTTTCAACCTCGTCATCACTGGAAAAATGACTGCTCTGGTTTACATATTTTTTTTTGTAAATATCTTGATTATGATTTGTTCATAAATTGTAATCGAGGTATAGTAATGTATGCATGTATTTAGAGTAGAACAGTTAACATAACTCTGTCTGTTCGTTGATTTTTCACGCCTGAATCGCTGGACCAACTTTCGAAGATTTTCTACTACAGATATTTGTGACAAAATTCATCAATATAGGACATTCAACAGTAGGAAAGGACATTGACACTTATTAGATAAACAGATCGGTGGGTCCTAGCGCCAGTTCAAACGCAAAGAGGAACAGGTTAGACTCCCCTACCATAAAAAAAAATCTTTAGAAATCAAATCATATTCTATGTTGTGTCTGGGTTCTATGGTACATACCATCGTTACACAAACGTTTAAACGTACGTTTGTACAAAAAAACTAAATGTAAAATTCCAAAATTCTGATTACATACGCTCGAAAAACATTACCCTAAGCTCCTTCTGACACAGTCGGGTAAAAACAGAAATTTTGTTTGTAATCTTTAAATGAAAACGATTGTAGGAATACCAACCATAAAAAATCTGGATCAGTAAATACAAATATCATTACGAATAGCTATTTTTGAATTAGTGTTTTACATTTACATTTACTACTACTACTTAATATTTGACCAACGCTTTTATCAGTAGATTACGTTTCCAAAGAAAACATTGTCGAACCTAACTTTACCGACTGTGCTTGTACTTAGTAAAAACTTGGACAGTCACAATCTCTTCCTCTGATACTTTTCCCAACACACTACACTGCACACTGCACTTTTGCATATTTGAATTTACTTTTTTACCCATTATAATGTTAAATATTACCTAGAAAGGATGGACGACCACCTCAGCAGGCCCTGCCAGAATACCAGCGTCTCTGTCGTGCCTGCACGGCAGGCGCACGTGCTGAGGCAGGGTCCTGGTTGGCCCACGATTTTTTGTTACTCATGAAGGTTCTGTGTTTTGTTTGAATGTTTTTGTACCATTTGTATTGTAATTCTGTCACTGTATGGGTCAATAAATGATTTTTCTTTCTTTCTTTCTCATACTTCTGACAAAATGGTCGTGGTCATAAATATTGGTCGATTCTTTCGCGCTGCTTTGCTGTGCAGCTCGATGTTTGGCAAAATAGGAGCAGTCGTTAAGGGTGCGTTACCACCAGAGACGTGCGAGGATGCGTTGCGAGTAATGTGTTTGTTGAGAACCAATAGAATCGTGAAGCTAGGTGCTAGTGAAAGCGATTCTATAGGTTCTTTACATACATGAAGTGATTCCATTGGTTATTAACAAACACATCCGTCGCAACACATCCTCGCACATTCTCTGGTGGAAACGCACCCCTATGCTGGAGTGCGTCACTTCAGTCGTCGAAATCTAAGAGGCCCGTTTTGACAGCTAGCTAAAGACCGTAGAATGTAACTTTGTATTTGAATGTAAATACTCGGCATAAAAACTTCGAATAAATTAAAAATAAATATTCAGTTATTGCGTAAAAAAAATTGTAAATAAATAAATAATAATAAATATTTACATTTATTTTGGTATTTTTATAGAAACTTTATTTGGTAAATATTTTGAAAAATCCTTTTTTAGGTTCAGATATGAGGATATTACGTACAAATTAAAGCATATTTTACAAAAAAATATTCAACCGTATCATATCTGGACGAGCCCAATCTTGGTATATTTTGAAAATTATTTTTAATTTAATTTAATACATGTGACTAAAATGTTATGATGTGATATATTTTTAGAATTGGCTCAGTAAGCTCTTACATTAGATACCACACACGATAGGTTTAAGAGCAAAAACGGTTTCTTCACATACAGAAAAAAGATGACGTCATAACTCCTATCTTTTTTTTCCGTGCTACGAATCAAATTGAATCGTATGGGCTAAAGATCAATGGTTCCAATTTTCATGCCTTTAACACCATTTGCAGGTGTTGACTGAATTTCGGGGTGTATACCGCTAGCACTAGAAGTGTGGTCCAATAATACTGATCCACTGAAAACGGGAACTATTAACAATTAATTATTCGAAGAAACCATGAAGCCTAAACTGCTCGCATTTTATGAAGGTTCTAATCTACCAGCGGGGCCAAGATGCGCGATGCGAGAAGAGTAGACAAAAAATTGTTTATGTCATTCCTCGATTTTCTCTACCGTCTCTAACATGGTAATCGCCGTGACTTAAAACTTTGTATGTGAAATTCAATTTTGTCGACAGATCCTAATAGGGCACCCTATTTGAGACACAATTTGGAAGTTATTACTCGTTAGTCATTTATGTGGATGAAAAAGCACAGCGGGGCAAGTAGGTTCTCCGCGAGAAGAAAAGACAAGAAATTCCCCATAAAATTTTGTTATTTCTCGATTTTGTTTATTGTCGCGACTTAAGTAATATTTAGTATGTAAAATTCAATTTTGTCATTTCTTGATTTTGGCTATTGTCGTGACTTAATATTTGTTATGTGAAATTCAATTTTGTCGACAAATCAAACAATTACAAATCTCTCCATTCCTGTGAGATTTACGTGAACGTAAACGCTTGCACACTCATCAGGGTGTCACATTTATCTGCGAAACAAATATCTATAATAAAATAATAACTAGCTGCCCCGACCATGGACTTAATATACAAACAGGACTGATAACTCTGAAAAAATCCATTTATAAAAATGAACTGTATTGTATGCTGTTAAGGTATATTTTTGATTACGCCTTTTACAGAAGTTTTATTTATTTATTTATTAATTTATTCCGATTATGAAGTTAATCCGAGCCGAGAGAGATAGCAACCACATAGGCCGTGTGTCTCGTTCTTTCATCTTGCTAGAAAAATGTTGTTGATAAAACATTTATACTCAATAATCTTCGTTGAAACACCTATGTTTGAATGGCATTTTAATGAATTTAAGTCACTGTATTATAATCACGTTAATTTTGTCATTACTTTCATATTACACAAATAAATAATTTAATTTTATCAAATCTATATTTTGCTTCATTTCTTCTGGTAACCCTTAAAATGTCATGGCAGTAATAGATTAGACAGTTTACGTATTCGATTAATAATATTTTGACGAGATTACTTTATTTCGCATAACAACAGTTTAAAATGGTAAAAAAGTTTTTCGTTTATGCTTGCCCAAGTGAATCATATGGTGGTTGCAATATATCTTTGCACAGGTAAGCTAAAAATAACATTATTATAAATCTAACAACCATGTTGTCCATGAATTCTTGTATTGTGTGGTCGAGGAAGGTCCTACTACTTACTGTAATGTTGTATTAATAATTACAGTCTTCCGAACAATGGAGGAATGTGATAAAAATCAGCAGTATACTCGTAAAGCAGAAAAATACAAAGATTTCACTCGTATGCAGTCGTCACTTAGAACCTTCGAGCGTTTGCAAAACGAAAACCTCGTCAATTATTAAAAGATATGGACGATTTCCTTCATGATAAGAATATTTTACTATTGTAACCATCCATTTACAGGACTTCTGTGTATTAATATAGGTATGTTTATATTTTTGTTTTGAGGATTTTTAATATATATTATATTAAAAATCCTTAAAACTACTTTGAATAATTATTTGCAAGTTATAAACTGGACGTCATGTGTTATACGCTAGGTAGATCAATTTGATACACTTTTTCTAGCTACATGAAACATACTTTACCCTTACTTTCGTGTTTATTTACAGCCCGAAAACAGCTCTGCTTGAATGTAAAGGAAGTCGTGTTCAGACAGTTACTAATTGATGTTTTAATCCCATAAAGTATGATTTAAAGATAAAAGTAAACATATTTTCACAAAGGCTAAATAGGCGTGACAACAGATTAAAAAGCTTACAATCGCTTTTACATTTATTGAAGTTGATGTTAATACTGTTTGTAATATTTATTTTGTAATTCAACCAACGGTTTCCAATCAAATCAACGGTAGATCCCGACCTACATAAAATTTTTAATTTTGGCTAAAATTCAACCAAATAACTTAAACCAATAATAATGAATTATGGGTTTTGCTGTGAAATTAATTTAAAAAAAAGATGCAACATGCGATGCCTCACATAGCAAAGATCTTTTTGTCACCCTATTAGAAAGAGACATACAACCTTCCTTCTACATATCTCGCTCGGCTCGTTTTTCAGCTGCGAGTGCTCAGTCCTGTTTTTATATTAAGTCCATGGCCCCGACAGTCTTTATTCTGTCAAATGTTTGACAGCTGGTGTGCATTACCTCCCCGCTCCCGGTTACCCCCCTCGCAAAAGCGGCGTGCGGCAGCAGACGCCTCTAGCGATGAATAAAATCGTAATAATGTCGCGTATTTATTATTTTAATCTAATAACTCCTAAACTCTGTCCGCCAGTGGCTTCATCCGCGTAGACTTTTTCTCCCGCCCAAAAATAATGCCTAATTAAAGAAATACAGCCTATGTCACTCGCTGATAATGTAGCTTTATATACTTATCTGTAAAAAAAATTAAAATTGGTTGAGTAGTTTTGGAGCCTATTCGTTACAAACAAACAAATAAACAAAAAAATCTTTCCTATAATATTGGTTTAGATATAGATTGATCTTGATGACAAAATAATTCATCTTGATAAAAATCATGTTTTGTTCTAAAAAAAAGACTTCTGTCATTTAACAAAAAATATATTTGCATTGAAATATATAAAAACTAGCTACCACATACTTTTTTGTAGAACTTAAAAAGACCAACATTTTTGGGAAACATTATGTTCGTAGATAACGAGCCGTTTGGTAAGCTCAGCGCACGGCGCCGTTATAGATAGAATGAAATCTCGCCCGCTTTTCGCCGACTTGTTTTACAAATACTATTATTTTTTCACTGAGTTTTTGTTCAATCTTATTATAATATAGCCTATATCACTCCTGAATGATGTAGCCTAATGTTACTATATAGTTAAAATAATTTTCATGATCGACTCTGTATTTCCGAAGATTACTCCCTACAAACAAAGTAAGTAAACTTTTTAATTATAATTAGTAATAGATAATAACTCAATCCTCATTTTTCTTTTCAAAAAAAGGAGGAGGTTCTCAATTCGACCGTATTGTTATTTTTATGTTCATTAAGTACCTCAGAACTTTCGACGAGCCGATTTTGATAAATATATTATAACTACCTACATACATACTTATTAAACGTGAGATATAAAAATTAGGTATACATATTGCTTGGTATATTGCAGTGTTTCCTTGGCTGACACCGACTTATAATTCTAACGCTGGATACTTTTTTTAACATCATCATCATCATCATCCGTGCGGTCTATCCCGGTTGTGAACCCACACTGGTGTGTGGGGTCCCAGGGTCCGCCTTTCTTATTTTCTTGGCCCACTTCGCGCGGTCTTGTGCATCCTCAGTGGTGAGTCTGTTGGCACGCATGTCACCCTTAACGACGTCGAGCCACCGCTTCTTGGGTCGACCTCTTCTACCGGTACCTGGCGGGGGCGGCATAGCCAGACATTTGTTGCCCACGTAGTTTGCCGATCTCCGTGAGACATGACCATACCAACGAAGGCGGCACTCCTGCAGCTTGTCTGCGATGTCACGAACACGAAGGCTGCCGCGGATGTGGGTGTTACGCACACGATCTTTGCGTGAGACTCCACACATCCACTGCAGCATCTTCATTTCCGTGACGCGCAGCTCCTGCTTGTGTCGCTCTAGTAACGGCCATGTTTCACTGCCATATAAGAGGACAGGCCTAATGATGGTTTTATAGACCTGCCCCTTCAGCTTGATCGGCATTTTGGGGTCACAAATGAGACCAGTAACCTCACGCCATTTGGCCCAAGCCGCGGAAATTCGGGCTTTGACGTCGCGGTCGATGTCCCCGGACGCGCTTAACACGGATCCCAGGTATTTAACACGGTCCGTGCGCTCGACCACGTCAACGCCTGTGCGGACGGACTGGGTATCTGTGGTGTTGCAGGCCATGTACTCCGTCTTCGCCACATTAAGTTTCAGACCGCCGTTTTCAAGTGAATTTTTCCACTTATTCACCCGTTGTACCAGCCGTCCCCTGTCCGAATCTGCTAGCGCTATATCATCAGCATACATAAGCAACCAGGGTGGTTGCTCATGGTGGTCTAGTTGACAGAACGTCTAATATTACGCTGAACAGAAACGGGCTAAGCACGGAGCCTTGGTGTACTCCAACGGTAATAGGGAAAGGAAGCGTGTCACCAACCGCAGTCCTAACTATGGAACTGGAATCGTGGTACATGTCCCGGATAATGTCAATAAAGACTTCGGGAACGGCCCTGGACCGCAGCGCCCAGCCGATCATCTCACGAGGGACACAGTCGAAGGCCTTCTGCATGTCTAAGAAAAGTAGATGCAGAGGTGTATTCTTCAGTCTGTATCTCTCCACGAGCGTTCTCAAGGCAAATATGGATACTTTTTTTAACAAAATGTTGTTTAAGAAAAGCCAAGCCAAGCTTATGCTAAACAGGCCCCGGACATGGTTCCAGCCGTGACGCGAGCGCTACCCGCAACGACTATGTCGCAGCTACCGCGGGACGGGGAGTCGGCAAGCGACATGGAACGAGCGCCGACGACACCCGGCACCCCGGCGACTCCGCCGCGAACAATAACAATAATTATTGTACCTACACTATACCTATTATCGTTCAAGTTTTAGAAGAGGACGCAATTTGATATTTTTTCTCAAAATTACATATTCACATACGCCTTTCTCTTGGTTGTTTAAACTGTCTTGTATTGCTTTCTATTCATGGTTAAATACTATTTTAGTTTCTTCTTTTTCTCTACTAGTTAGATGGAGTTATAGGAAAATAGCTCACGCTATAATTGTGTTTTGAGTGCTGGGGATAAGTAGTTTGAATTACAAGAAATACATGTCTATGCGTTCGGAGTTTGGCTTTTGTTTGCTCACATTCCCTGACTCGGCACACCTTCGAACTAGCGTTGTTGCGATAGCGGTAGTCTATCGATAGTATCGTGATACTATCGTGTCCCCGAAAATCAGTTGTACTATCGATAGTCCTATCGAAACTATCGACCCATGACGATACTATCGATACTATCGATAGTGACATTTAAGCGATACTATTGACCTTCTTCGATACAATCGATGCTATCCTATTGATAGTATCTATCACTGATACTATCTATCAGTTAATAAACTAACGATAGTTTCGATGGTCAAATATACCTCGATAGTTACTAAAGCAAAACTATCGATAGTATCATCGATAATATAGAAAGAGATTAACAGTATCGCTTAATTCTCACTATCGATATTATCGTCACGGGTCGATAGTTTCGATAGGACTATCGATGTTATGGCTGATTTACAAGGTCAACCATCGCCATCGAAACTATCGCTATCGCAACAACACTACTTCGAACACTTGTACATGCAAAATAATGCTCGTCCTTTCACTCACACACACACCGCACGCAAACATACAACACACGTACATACACAAACAATATTTACACCTAAAAAACAATAAATCTTACATACCTAACTCAAACTTAAGCATTTGCAAGTTCAATCTCAGTGATGCTCAAACCTAAAATAGGCAGTACCCATCAAAATAATACTAGTTCCCTCTGCAATCTTTGAACCAGGCAGTAGTGACAAGTAAGCAGTACCGAGAGAGTAGCCGTGAATGCAGTTTCGTCAAGGTCATTCACGCATCTTAAATCTTTAAATATTTATTTATTATTGCCCAAAAATAAAATCTATAAGCTCAAGATTAATTTCCAATACAATTCAATAACCGACTTTAACTATTTAAAGGAAAAATTGTTTGACTTTAACTACTTCAAGGAAAAATTGTTTGAATGTTTTAACTAAGTCATCTTTTTTATTTTTATTTATTATCTTTGACTGCCGTCAAACCAGACGCAACAGAAAATCTATTGTTTGCCAGTCACCGGTGACCCCCATGGCAGCTAGTGATAAGAAAAAATAAGAAAACATTATTGCATTGCATTGCATTATTGAAACAATCACAAATGATTCCAAGAAAAACATAATTACAGGGTGTCCCTGGAAGTAAGGATCAAATCGAAATAACGCATTGCAATCATTTCTGACCTTTTTAACCCTATCAATATTGGTCCGATTTCTAATCGTAAAATAGTTATGATCAATTTTAGTTTTTTTCAGTAAATCACATAGGTCCATATAAAAATAATTTCTAAAAAAATTTGATAAATTTTTGTTTTTTTCAGAAAGCGGACGCAGCGCTGGCGCTCACAGAACGCTTGGTGTGGGGGCACACTAGTGACCGAAAGGTACGAATTACATCGAACGGCGCGCAGCGGCTCGCATCGGCGCGCCCGGCGCGCATCGGCAGGCGTATGCGACTTAGACACTACGTTTCAAGAGACGAATGCAGGCGTATGCGACTTAGACACTACGTTTCAAGAGACGGAACTCCGAACAAGCAGTTGTATTGCAAAATAATTCCTTTACTACCAACGTAAAGGAAAATAACGGAAGTGCCATGTAATGTAATTGGCTATGGGAACAAAAATCAAACATGCCCTAAATCGAAAACCATCTCGAGGTGTTTGTATTTTATACCTTATTTAAATATTTAACATTTTTAAAAGCAAAGGATCTTGGATATTTTTATTTAAATACTTTGGCAAACTGGGGTCGAATGAATGACCCCAATTTGCCAACGTCCGCAAAGAGTATATTAAGGTTCTTATTGGACTCTTGACGGTAATCAAAGTGACATCTCACAACTGAAACCTATTGGGTCGTATAAACGTCCTTTCACGTGATTGGTTTATAATCTATCCATTAACCAACCATCAAATGACGCGATCTGTATCATACGTAAGACTTTCAGCTAGGTGATTCTACTGCATGGTATTAATGGGGTTTCCAGATAGAAGATTTAAAATTCCCCCAGGTGAAATATATTTTTCCACAAAGTTATTTTTATAAACTAATTTACGCCCATTGCCCAGATGGGTAGGTAGGACTTAAAATAGCCATTCGCTATAATCCCAAAACTTTCAGGTAGGGCTTGGTTTCAGAACTTGGCAAAATGAATTGTATCTGAAGTCTACTTCTCACATTCTCGTGAGATTGTACATTAATTTACATGATGAATGGCGAGCTCTGTTTCAGTCGTAAGTGCAGTAAATTAGTAATTTTCTTCTCATAATTTATTTACCACGAATCCGGGAAAAAACACATGTGGGAACTGAGTGAATTTGTGACGCCATGAGTTCGCAATGTTTAAAAAATAATAAAAAATAACTACCGCCTAGATCAACGAAATATTCAAATTAGTTAATTAAAATAGTAAAAGTTATTTAAAGAAAAATGTTCCCATACCCAATTATCTGTAAATATAAAATATGTAATTATAAATATGCGCCAGGCAACACACGTCTTGTATGGTCTCGAAGTAGAGATTGATATCCCTGTGTTGCGAGTTATCTTATCACACAAGGAAATAAACCAGGGGCACACCTAGACCCGAGTCATTTCAGAAAATATAGTTTCCAAAATTGACCCGACCGGGAATCGAATCCGGGACACTACGGAAATCGAGGCGAGAAACCGTGCTACCGCGCACTACGCCAATCGTGTCGTCAAATATCTCTCTATAAATTGTAATAAGTGAAGGTTCTTGTAAAATTACATGCATTTCTCTCTGGGCCACCCTGTACCTACTAGTTTAAAAGCGGTGTGCAAAGTGTTGCTATACCCGAATTTGATTTCCAGCCGCTCATCTTAAAAATTAACTTTTACACAAGTAAACCTAATTTTTGACCCTGGAAAAAAACATGGGACAGTTGTTTTAAGTTTTTTAGTAATAAATAACTACCCAAATTAAATTTATCTGCTATTTTAATTTATGTGGTAGGTATACCTCTTGTATTTTTGTCAGGTTGGCTTTAAAAGTATATTTTCCCTATACAAAAAAAGTAAAGTGTTCTAAGTTTCATGGGACTGAACGACCACTTCCGCTCAGTAGTCTAGTGTATTGTTGATCGAAGGTCAGCGCATGCGACGGCAGCCGAGCGGAGCCGACGGCATACGCGTGCAGTCAGTCGTGTTCCGCGGAATACGCCCTGAGCCGACCGGCTGCCACGACATGCTCGCGCATCCGTTCGGGTTCCAAAATGTATTATTTGGATGCGAATACGTCCTTAAGAATTAAATAATAACTTCCTCTGCGGCTTTGTAAATGCGCTCCGATGCTCTCCGATGCGCACCGTTCGATGTGAATCGTACCTAACACGACGCTAAGCGACGAGAAAAACTAATGACAGATTTATCTTCATTGCGTGTTTTGAGAAAAAAGTTCTACAACTGTGTAGCAGAAATCAGAAAGGGGAATGGGTAATGTTGGCGTCATTTTTAAAAATCACAGCCACTCACTTTGTTCCACTCGATAACTTTACATGGAGCAGATATAGAAAGTAGGTATATCGGAGCTGAGATATTTGGAATAGTATTTTTAACTAACTACTCAATTGAACTTGGTTCAAACCAAGAAAATAGGGGAAAAAAGCGGCATTATTTATAATCCTTAAAACTGGTTATAAACATGCGACGCAATTAGGATTTAAGAAGGCTAGTTTTCAATGGCCGTGTGCAATATTAGGCCAATATTGTTGTTGTATTGTGGGTAAAAAGACTTCCAGGTTTTACCCATGTAATGTCTCTAATCATGGCCTAGTGGTTAAGCACTCCAACTCGGATCGCGAATCGTTTGGTCCCGAGTTAAAATCTGGCCAAACCAAAATCTTTGTGTTCATTGTTTAAATTCCGACTAACTCTACGGTGATGGAAAACATCGATAAAAAACCAAATCAACCCGAATAGCGGCGGAAGGCTACCACGTTGGGTTCTAATACCATTGGTGAAAAGTGGGCTTCTGAGTGTTCCGTTCACCATGACGGCAACAGTCAACAGTTGCCTCTGACTACCCCGTTTGGGATAAAGTCGTGATGATATGTTATGTAATGATGTCTCTAATAACGATGTTAAGAATCAATACCTCCTATTTACGTAGTAAGTAGAAAATGTCTTTTTGCTGTCATTGACCGCATTGGTTTTTCGTGATAGCTCGTGTTCCCCTTTCTGATGCCAAATACTTAACATCTAGGTTTGTAAACAATTATCATTGTCCTAGTGGATACCTATCTAACTTGATGTATCATTTGCTGGATGTACTTTTATCAAAAATATACCCAACAGGTACATCTTAAAGCGAATACCTCTCTTATTTCTGAATCCTTTTCAGCAGCTGTTAGGTGAGATTAGCTCCATAAAGTAATATTTCAGAACTATTATTTTAGTGGAACAATGGTAAAAATTATTCTCTATGAAATCAAATCTCGGCTCCGATATCACTTAGAACAATTCTGATCACTCAGATATGTTTCTGTATTAGGGTGCTATGAATAAGCGATCAATTTATTGCTGGCCGTTAAAAAAAATGACGCCACGGGTCCATACTAAGTTACTCATACATTATAGTTACCCCTTTATGGGATTTATCCAGTTCACACTAAGTTATTATTTTTTCACAGTAAGACCACAACAAACAAAATTATTATTTTAAACTAAATTAACAACACTTTAAGCAGGACAAAGTAATTTTAGCTGATGAAGCGTTTCCACTATCTCGGCTAACATTTCTTGACGACTTCTTATTTATCAATACCACACAATTTGGCATTTTCTGAATTTCGTTTGACAGCCGCTGCCGATAGCCATAGACGAGGACAAAGCAAAGTAAAAGCAAAGCTCCTTTTGTAACGATAAAAATCAAAGATAATTTCTCCGCTATTTTACAGGGCTACTAAGCTTACGTCATGGGCCGATTAATCAATCCTCAGTTAATGAAATTTATCCGTAGAATAAAGTTATTCGAAGGTTCACAAGATTTTTAATTTTTCATTAGCCAGGTAGATGTTATCTGTTGAATAAATCCGCTGACTGAGAAGTAAAGTTATCTGCTTCTTGAGGGGCTGGATAAGATTTTATCTATGCGTTTTCTTTGACATTTTGAAGTTAACTGGTGTGTCATTTTAGAAATAGAAAACATTTATTAAATATTTGGACATCGTTACATTTGAGGAAAAAAAAAACACGTAGGGGGTGGTAGGCATAACACAACAGAACAAAATAGCAACAAGACAAAAATACCATCAGACAGCGACGTCCCGATGCCCAAAAAATAAAAGGACCTCACTCAGCATTCAAGCTGGGCTTTGAGGGCCCAGGCGCTGATTTTCAGTTCATTTGAGTTTTTTTTTCATTTTGTTTGGCAAGCACACACATTGTAATGTGTTGCGGACCCCGACGTGATATCACGTCGGAGTCCACCACTGTTGCAGTGCTGTCGAAGAGACGCAATAAGACACAGTTGGACCTTAAGAATTACTATATAACCACAGACGGAATGGCAGTGAAATGAGACAACAGTTGGTAATAGTCTGGTTTATTATAATTCTACAAAAGCTTATATACGAACTCATACACGTACACTGTGTGTGCCTAATCCTACTACGTGACCATCCGGCACAGTACTCCCCCCTTTTAAAAAAACATAATTTACCCTCTTGCAAAATTAAAGTCCTGAAAAATTGCAATGACATAGGATGTTAATTATATCACTTCAACGGAATCTGAGCACTGGTTTGAATAATCTACCTGATCTTATCATGTACGTGCTCTTGTCTTTTTCCAAACCATCACGTTCTCGAACCATTATTTATAATAAACGCTGTGCAGGGAAATACCTTCTCATAGGTGATTTTGTATGCCTATGCACTTTTACGACAATATTGTCACGGCCACTTATGTGTGCAATATTGTGAAATAAAATCTTCTCGTATAAACAGCGTGTCCTTTATCTAGATCCGAAGATTCTGTGACGGCTTGCTTTTGTAGTGCGATGACTGCTACAAACTGGGCAAACCAAAGACGGGCTGATCCTTCCAGAATTCCGGAATATGGAATACGACGGCGGTGCTGATAGTGACTTCTTGCGACGCACTGATACACGATTTGCGCGGAAATACCATTTTGTGGTTTCAGGGTCGCGTATTTGTTCCGACGCGGGGTCACCACTGTTGCAGTGCTGTCGAAGAGACGCAATAAGACACAGTTGGACCTTAAGAATTACTATATAACCACAGACGGAATGGCAGTGAAATGAGACAACAGTTGGTAATAGTCTGGTTTAATAAAATTCTACTAAAGCTTATATACGAACTCATACACGTACACTGTGTGTGCCTAATCTTACTACGTGACCATCCGGCACATAATGGATATATTTGACCAAATCGACGACCGCAACGATTTTGGAGCAAAGGCAGTTTTTAACTATTCAAACCCTGAGCCTAACAGAAAAGATCGAGTTGTAAGAGAGACCTATTCATTTTAGTGAATGGTATGAAACGGAGTTTTGAAAAAGATTTTGCCATAAAAAACACGAAGCAAACAAACTCTTTGCCACAACTTTAAACAACAATAAAAGTTGAGGTAAATTCTCTTTTCATTACTCATACACGGAAAGTACGCTTGAAGTTGCCTGAGCATAGGGTTGAAAGCTTCACTTTCAGCCCTAGGGCCGTAAAGTTTTTATCAGCCGTAGGGCTGAAAGTAAATAACTTGATGTCAAAATAGAAGGTGACATTTGACATGTCACCTTCTATTTTGACATTCCTTTTGCGGCAAGTTTATTTTTCTATTTAGCCACAGCTATACTTGAAATTTCTTTATCTTGATTTCAAATGAATATTTAAACAATCGAAGCAGGAATATACTCATTAATGTATGTTTCACTTAATTAGTATTTAATTGAATAAATTTGAGCTAAGCGTTTACGATGGAAATGAAAAAAATATTTTTTTCTTTAAATAAAATAAGGCGGGGGAATTCCATCATCATTGTCTAAGTATGCTTTTTTACAAATATTTTAAAAAAATGGTTGAATTCCACAGACAAAAAAAAGGCGGGATTGCAACTATTCGAACTTCATTCAGTTGTTTCGTAAATCGAGTGAGAAGTTTATTTTCTGCAAAATGAGTTTATCAGACTTAGATATTATGGATTTGACTCCTGATTTCATTAGAGAAGAAGCTCAAACAGTTGTGGAAAACCTTTTACCGTCGCAATCAAGAGAAAGATACAAGAGCTTATGAAGATTTTATGAAATGGCGCACTGAAAAAAAAGTGAAGTCTTTTTCAGAAAACGTGTTATTAACATATTTCAATCAATTATCCAAAAATTATAAATCTTTAACTCTGTGGAGCGTATATTCAATGTTAAAGACGACTTTAAATACAAAACACGATATACATTTGAAAAATTTCGCCAAACTATCATCTTTCCTAAAAAGGCAGTCGGGTGGATACATAGCGAACAAATCCAAAGTTTTTACTGCACAAGAGGTCCAAACCTTCTTAAATCGCGCCAGACGACATTTATTTAGCAATAAAGGTAACGATTTCTTTCAAATAACATCGCATCCTAAAAAATGTGTTTAAAATTATATACAGGTAACCTTATACTACCTACAATAAAAACCCCATTATAGATTTGTATTTACTTTTCAGGTCGTGTTGGTAATGGTCATAGGTGGCGCTTGCAGAACCATTGAACTGGTAAATTTGATGGAACATGACATAGAGAAACAAGGTAAAATGATGGTAGTCAAGTTAAGAGGTACTAAAACAAAAGTCGACCGAACTTTCGTAGTAAAGAAAGAGTTCGTAGAAATAATAGAAAAATACCAAAGACTTCGACCACTTGCTATGAGAACTGATCGTTTTTTCCACACACCAAAAAGGAAAATGTTTGAGGCAAGTAATTGGCAAAAACAAATTATCCAGTATCCCGAAGCAGATAGCCACGTACTTATCTTGATTTAGAAAATCCAAATTTATATTTGGGTCACTGCTTCCGCGGGACTTCAGCGACTCTATTAGCTGATTCAGGCGCCAATTTGACTACATTATAAAGACATGGTGGATGGAAATCTAGTACAGTAGCTGAAGGCTACATCGAGGAATCGGTCAATAACGAGGCAAACATTTCAAATCAGTTGACTGAAACAATAAATTACCTACTAAGTACTTCAAAAGATTGCCCGGATGAAGAGATTGTTCTATCACCAACATTTACTCAAGATGCTCAAGTTTCACAAAAAATATCAACTATCAACATACCAGGAAGTAACCTCTCTCTCTCGTTTAACAATTGCTCTAATTTTAATATGAACTTTAAATAGAAAATACCATCAACATTGTTGTAGGTAATGTTTCAATAAAATGTTGTTGGTTGAACTTATGTATCTGATTTTTATTTACTTTCCTTATATTCGTAATGAAAAGCAGAGTGTTTACCTCGGAAGAAAGACCTTTTCAATGCCCTCGAACTACTCGTATTAGCGCTCTCGCTACGCTCGCGCGCCAAACCATCTCGTGCATTGAAAAGGTAACTTTCTCACCTTGTGTAACAATCTACTACCTATTAACAAATGTCAATTGGGTATGGGACCATTTTTTTTTAAATTTTAAATGAATTAAAAATATCCTAGATCCTTTGCCTTTAAATATGTTAAATATTTAAATAAGGTATGAAATACAAATACCTCGAAATGGTTTTCGATTTAGGATATGTTTGTTTTTTTTCCCCATAGATAAGGGAAATGATATTGGGTAGAAGATACCCAATTTGTTGTTTTGTCTTGTTTCATTCTAACATTGCAATGATTGTGCATCTCGATTGTGCATAATTAATCAGTGTGAAGTTAGCGATATAGGTACATAGACAACCGATAGACAGACGACTTAAAAATTTAAAATATCTTTTCGCTTGATAAACAGCCAGTTAATTTTATACTTCAGTTAGCTATCTAGGGCCCTAACTAAGAATTGAAAAATAGGGACTTTTAGTATTTCAAATCTGTGTATCAACAGCTGTTTTGTTTGAGACGTGGGTAGATATGCATACAAAAAAAAAGTGTTTGTTGACCTAGAACATCGTTCTTCATTAATTAATACTCAGTCGCATCCACGACTCTTATTGGTTCATTTAGGTATTATTTATATTAATAAGTACAAGTATTTTTAATCTGATAGTGATAGGATTCGAGTTTATGAATCCTATCACGATCTCTCTTTATTCTCTCTTGATTCTTAGAAGATTTAATAAATCTGTTTTTTATCTCTTGTCTCTAAACAGCTGCTGGGACGTATTAACTGAGGCATAATCTTCGAAGAGATTAATGACCCCCATAATAAGTTATCCCATAGTTCATAAAAACTTAAACAGTGCTTAAATACAACTTAAGCATAGTGAAGACAGTGTTATGAGACTGTTTCATTTTTTATGAATAAACTACCTAGTCGAAAACCTCCTTCTATCCAGTACGATACGATCACTATTATAATGTAAAGACAGAAAAATAATTGTAACCAAATAATGTTTTTTTTCTATCAACCCCATCAGTTCTTGGGAATTTAAGATGCAATGCAGTGCGCGCGCATCTTAGCCCCGCAGATCCATAGCACTCAGCCACAGCTTCCTTTTATGTAAAAAACACAGCCTATCAGAACCCGTTTCTACCATAATATCCTATCTAGGTATATCTTAAAGAATAAATGGAAGTAAGAATAGTTCAGTTGCCTTCACAAGATAGTATCACCATGTGTCGCTATGTTAGCGGCTTCAGTGCCTGATATCGTTCTGCCAAGTAACTTTTGACCTTAGAACTTTTGAGTTTTCACCCAAACAAATATATTTCCAGAATGCTTAGAATAAGCTTTAAATAAGTTTATTTTTCACTTTTTTCTATCTTTAGATTTGAAAAACAAACATTAGAAAATGCTAAAATAATCAAACTTATAATTTAAATAAGCTTTTTGGAGTTATAAATCACGAGTCCGACAACTGTATATAAATAAAGTCGCAACCTCAATCCACAAAATAATCATTTGCTTACCGGATTTCAACAGCTTGGCTGCACGTCGTGTTTTTAGAGTTCCACTTCCTGCTGTTAAATCTACTTTTGCAAAGCGTCACCCTTCTTATTTCCATATATACATACCCATATAATAAAATGGCCATAATTATAAAAGATGTAAAAGGACTATCACCAAACCAGTTAGAAAAACGTATATTTGATTATTTAATTGAGTTGAAATATCAGGAAACTGAGGATATTCTTGTAACTCAGTACTGATACACTACACGCACACACACACACACACACACACAGACACTTCACATCAAAACTTTCATACAAATACACACACCTCCTTTCTTTCTTTTTTATTTTGCTGTTTTTTTTTGTCATAATAAGTTCCTTTAAATTGTATCCGATAACCGAACCAGCCGACAACGGTTAATTTTGAAAATGTAATGGCTCCTGCGATACAGACCTAGAGTCTAGTGCTGTGGCCGCTGTTAATGTTTATGAACAGTTCCGAACAATTACTGTCAACCAAGAAGGCTAGAGACTAAGGAGAGATAACTCCCGAAGTGGGGGTAAGCTTTCGAGGGCCGAAAGTCGTATACTCTGTGCCGGGCAAAACGCTGTATTGCGCATGTGCAGCGGCAGCTATTTGTCATTTCATGGTCACATGGTTTTGTTTTGAACGGTGTCACGTGCGACAGTTGTTGTTTTTTGTTGTTTCCCAAGTGAAGAAAGATAAGATACAGAATTAATTCATATGATGGCAATGTTGTTGATTTTATCTCCAGAGTAATTGCTAATTTCAATTAATCGCCATGGGGCGAAGAACTTGTTTTTTGTGTGGCAGGAAAAGTGATGATTCTGCAGCCAAAATATCATTTCACAAGTGAGTTCAAAATGTTAATGAATATCCAATTGAATTGCATTTTACATCAATTCGAAACACAACGTCCGATATGTTTTGTTTTTGACATTTTCGAGGTTGTGTTGACCAATTTTGACACTTCGCGAGGATCGCGGCAAAGAAGCGTAATGCGCATGCGTCACTGTGGGATACGGATTTAGTCCAACCCTTTCCAGGGAGTTATCTCTCCTTAGTCTCTAGCCTTCTTGCTGTCAACATAAACTATTTTGTAATGTGAAAGTGTAAATTGATTAGTACCATTCTTTTTCTGGAAATTTTATGAAACAAATTTTATTTTTTATATTGTTTTTATTTTAAATAGAAAAGAACCACCCTACTGTACCACAAACTAAAATTTGCTCACTGGAAAATGAGAATTGCTCCACGCCTCATGTATTCGCAACACAGTACGGCGGCTTTTCGTGGCAGCTTTCGGTATGCTGGCACAAAATGCTGGAACAATCTTCCACCACCGATCAGGAATTCAAAATCTGTGGCCTCTTTTAAACTACATCTTAGAAAATTCCTGATCGATAGTCAAATGTCTAATTGTTAATTGGTCCTACTGTACCTAAATAGTAGTAGGGCGTTGGGCCGTTAAGTGTTTAGCACTAGAATAAATCTCTGTAGTTTGGGAAAGGGACTTGTACCTAAATAGTATCCTATATAATATCAACTTTTACCCACTTACAAAAACGCACTAGCTTGCAAACACTCACTCATAAACATATACACAAAGCAAATACACACTCCTACACGCATCACCAAATGTGATAATTTAGGCCGTAACTGAATTATTTAATTATACAATTCAACTTTCCATTGTGTATAGACTGGTGAAGTCCTCACACCTTAGTGGTTACCACTGAAAACCAGCGTCATGGCTCTGCCGTGACATAGCAGCTGAGTGTTAACCATTTTGGTATCTATGTCACACATTGTATTATTTGTAGTTAATACATTTATCTGTTGTTATTTTTATGTTTTCTTTTTGTTTGTTTATTTTTATTTCTGTGTGTTATAGTTTACCAAATAAATGTTTATTCTATTCTAAAATCATGTAATGCTTTGTTTATCTTTGTTATAATTGGTGTTGCTTCTTATCTAGATTGCTACAAGTAGGGAAGAAAGTGAATTTGACAAGATGCAAAATTTGAGGATTAGGTGCATGGGTGTACGGCCTTACTATACATACCTGTACTGTATGTACAGTACACCGGCCGGTGTACTGTACATACAATGTGATTTGTATACACCTCCACCCCAAGAACTGCTAGCAAAATGGTTGTTTGTGAAAAAAAACACGAGTTAAGAAGGAAACTTTACAGCTAAGAGACTACTACCGCTTTACAAGTTAGAGTGATATTAGTTGACTATAAAGCCTGATTTTCGGCTAGAGATGTGCTTTGCTACGATTTTGTTTGATATCCACCAATCACATTAATTAATCCACATTAGCATATCAGTGGTGGAAACGGGTTCTAGTGAACTTTATTTTTAATATGACACATGTATGCGTGCTTTCCCTTCCTTGCTGTCGATACATCGCATAGCTCGAGCTGCGCATCTTCCTCGCACAGCTACCTTGCGGCGGCGTATCGTTGTAGCACATCGCACTCGCTCCGGAAACGGTCTATTATTTTCGTAGCCTTAGCCTTAGCTTGCAAATACTCGCAGCATGGCTGCATAGCACATCTCTGGTCGAAAGCAGACTAAGAAAGTTAACTTGAAGCTTCGCGAACACCGACACGCCGGTTTTAAACCGTAATCTTTAATTGTTATCATAGTGTGACTCTTCCACCGCCAGTTTTGACGAAATGCTAGAGTCGCACAGAAGACTTCGGCATGAAACTGGATATTCAACTCTGCAACAGTATTTGTTCACTCCAACTGTGTTTTATAGTTTAAGTGGTTTCATTTATTTTATAACACTGTTATCTTTCAATTTAAATGCCTCTAAACTTTCATTCCGACTCATGATAAACAAGTGAATTAGGCAGCACTTTTTCATCCTTGTAAACTTTAACGGCAATTTTAAATAATCTTAAAATAATACAAGTAGGAGTGGGGCCTTATTACAACTTATTTTAACTTGTAATGTTCATTCCCTTGACTAAGCGTAGCGAGCAATTACGTCATATGATTATTAATTTCCAGCTAGTCAGCGGTTACCTGGCACTTTATTGAATGAAGATATTGCTCACTACCCTCAGCCCCCCGATTCAGAACGAAGTTATCGACCGATTCGGTAAGTTTGTTTTAATTATAGTAAATTACCTACATAACGGTAGCAATCAATATTTTTATATATTTAACTAAAAACTTAATTATATAAAACTAGCCATACTTCAATCTTATTAAGTATCTCTTTTTCTGAGAGGTCGGGGCCAGATAACCCATAGCACAGGGCAACCTAGTCTGGGTGACCTGTCTCCTACTAAACGCAGGCTCAGTAGGTAATTATTATTGTCTAATAGGTTTAGTAATAATTAGTTTTAAAAAAACAAAAAAAAAAACAAAATAATGCATTAAAAATAAAAGAAAATAACCGAATCGGTCGATAACTTTGTTCTGAATCGGGGGGTAGTTTAGGGAATTTACTTGACTGGATATAAGCAATTTTTATTAGGCCCCAACTTGGAGAGCAAACGCTGATCCCACATGTGGGAACGGTGGGCATGTTCTAATTGAGGTTGATAGGCTTATAGATAGGCTGATGTTATGTCCAATCCTCAACCAACGAAATACAGGTTTATTCATTCACTAGCTGTCTGTCAGCAGCTTCGCCCACGTAAACTGTCTTTCTGACTGACTCAACATTTTGCTTAAAAAAAACTTACTTAAGTCACTCCCTGATAATGTAGCTTTATATTGGTGAAAGATTTTTAAAATTGGTTCAGTTGTTTCGGAACCTACACAAAGAAAAAAACAAACAAACAAACAATTCTCTTTCCTCTTTATAATATTAGTATAGATATTTACCAGCGTTCCAAAATGTTACATAATGATGGTATATTTTAAATTATTGACATAATTTTGGACCCTGTTGGGCACAATTTGGTGGAGAGGATGACGCCTTTCATCCATGAAATACCTATAAATTTAATTTTACCATAATATTTCCTCATCAGTTCAATATAATTTAATTACATTTATTATTTTGTCTGAAGAATATTTTAAATTTGATTCATAAAATCAGTCAGTTTTGAAATCTAAATCTCTTCAATTTTTTGTCGTTCAAGTATTCATTTACTGTATAACAATTGTTATTTAATAACAGGATCTTTAAATATCTTTTGGATTTATTAAAAAAAAATTCGTTTTTAATTTCGTCGGGTAAGTTATTACATATTTTTACCGACATTACTTAAGTACTCGATGAGTGTTGGTGATCGTGGGGTGGGTATCATTAATTTGTTTCGATAGACAAGTGCTGGCCCCCAACTTAGCCCGCGTGGAACTATCACAAGTTCTTAGTCAGACAGTACAGAGTCCGTAATCTGACTCACATTCGGACAAAGTATTAAATTTAAACCACCTTAAATTTGTCAAAAGCATTAAAACTTTTAATGACCGGAGACCAAAAATTAAAGGCCCACTTAAAATGAATATTTAAAAAAAACAAATAAATATGTGTATCATATTCAAACAGAGGCACCCTGAATTCTCAGATTTATAACGCACAAATATTACTGCTTGTTAAGAAACTTGCAACAAGGAAACATCCATTTTTAACCTTTGTTGACCACGGTTTTAGTAAGACTTGAAAGTCCCTCAGGCAACCGCTGCGGACGAGGACGAGGTTTATTGGGGAGTTTCAACAACGCATGGAGAGAGAAACTCACCATGCTTTTCATCGTCGTCATCTATCGTCAGTTCCCGCTTGCAGTGCGACGGCACCGGCGAAAGGAGCCAGTTTCTGGGCTTCTTAGCCGGCGGGACCTTGTCCTCCAGCGCCGTGATGTCCACCTCCTCATCAGCATCGTCCGGCTCCCCCGGCTCCGGCGGCGGGGCCGGCGCCTCACCTCCTTCCAGTGACTTGCTCACAAAGTCCGCCAGCCGCTCCATCACCATTACTGCCGAGAGCACGCGGCGCCGCGCGCGGCCATCACTCGCCACGCTCTACGGACTACGGACCTACACTCCACTACACGCCCACATCTTCTTGCGCAACCATCACACAACCTAATCAGATTCGAAAACTCACAAGATAGAGTCGATAATAGAGTGCATCACGCTCAAAGGCGGTATTATAAACCCCGCCTAGAATTCGCGCACGCGCCCGCCCTACCGCGCGCCGGCTGCCGACGGAGCACTGAGCGAGCCGTCGGCGAATAATACACGCCTACATTATCGTTATACTGCAGATGAATTTTTAATATAGTCCTCTCTGATAGCCGTGTGAGAATCGTGGACGAGTACCAGACATTGTGTGGAATCTGTGAGTGTGATGGTGACTGAAGCTGAAGTTTAAACACCAAAGGGTAAGTTCAATATTTTATTTAAGTATTCAACAAGCAGTTTGTACAGTGAAAAATATTTTAAAAGCGATCTAAATATAATAAATTAAAATTATCTATACAAACTATCTTTTTAAAAGGTACATAGTTAAATATATTAAAATTAAGGTTAGATAGAACAAAAATAATATGAAAGGTTAAATCATGTTTGACCGTCGCTTCTTGTGCGTCTGACATGGCGGTAACTCCTTCAACTTACTCCGGTGCATCGTAAAAATGAAACACTGTACAAAATAAAATCAATTCCCAACACTATTTTAGTAGATCATTTGAAAAACATTTAAGTACAGCAATATAAACGCAGAAAATAAGAGGAGTACATACTTACAAACGACACTTTCGAAAATGGATAACGAAAATAGGATACATACTTACAAACGTAACTTTCGAAAATGACAATTAAGGAATAAACTTATCTAAAATTAAATTATTCTAACACTATAGCAACTCTACCTTTTATATAACGCACCCTTCTTAACAAAACCTCAATGCAGTTTAAATTTTAAAGAATTAGCGCGCAAACATTCAATAAATTAAGACACATTTTCGTCTTATTCGCTCTAGGTTAAAGTTTCTAACGCCTGTATTTGGAAACGACAATCAAAAATAAACAGCTGTCCCTTTTACTTCTACAGAAATGTTACAGGACAGCAACAATTTGAAGGGTGTTCAACTTTGTAGCCGTTTCTGATTAAGAACATCTTCTTCTAGGATAAGAATGCTAAATAATAGCCGCCGTGATACCAAACCCAAGGCGGAACTTGTCGTTAGGATGGTTGAGCAACGCCGAGATGGCGCAGGCCAGCTGTGCGTGCTTGCCGCCGAGCGATCGCTGCAGCGTGGCGCCCACCAGCCCGTCGGAGTCGGCCGAGCCACGCACCGTCCACTCCTCGGCGCGCCACTCGTACGCCAGGGTTGCCACTGCTCGACGGATGGCGAAGCCTACCTGCTCAAAATGTTCAAGTCAGGGCCGTCTGTTTCGGGCGGGGCTTCCAGGCGGAAAGTATCAAGCTATAGTACACAGTACAAGGAAATGCTAATACTCTACTCACTCGAAAAGCTCAGGATGAGCTTGGTGCCCTAAAGTTACCTAATTAAAGTAGCAGCTGCGACTTGGTGAATGGCATTGGTTATAGGTTGTTGTTTAAATAGTAATTTTAAAGAGGTTGCTTCGGAATGACAACCTCCTCTTTCCACGATCGGGAAACCGCACGCACGAAGCGTTTTGCTTCCGCTTTTTTACTTGTTTTCGTGTCAAATGCAAATAATAAATAACAGGGTTACTGGAAATGTGTCTTGATCCTTTTAAGGGAATATCGATGAGGTCACTAGCTAACAAACCACCCATGAGAATGCAGGTCAAAAGTGAACCAATAACGAGATATATATATTTTTTTTTTTTTGGGAACATTAGGGATTCACTACTTTAGAAAATTATTAAAAAAAAACTACAACATATTTTAATATTATTATTTATTTTAAAGTTAGAGCTATATCTAGTTCATAATAAAACACAGTAGGAATACTGAAAACTTTCATAATTTTGAAATAAGAGATCAAAAACTAAAACATTGCTTATGATTTTTACAATGTTGTTTAGAATAAAGTATCATTTTTTTCAAAAAATCACTTTAGTACTTGGACGGCGGAACATTTCAGAAACATCTACACATCAACGGCTATCCAAAAAGATACAACATGCACTTATAAAAATTGACAATATCTGTAATAACAATTATTAACCCTAAAAAGGAAATAAATCACTATTCACAAATTTTATTTTTATCGGTGTGTTTTAAACCAGTTAACAGACAATAAGACAAAACAGTTGCTAAGCTGTGTATGGATAAAAAAGACCGATCAAAAGTTAAGAATCATAAATAAAAAGGTCCCGACAATTTGTTTTATACCTGCTTTTGTTATGTTTGTCATACAAAAGCATCGAAATTAGTGCAAAACGTATTATTTCAATGATGATAATGAAGATATGGGGACTTCAAACTTTGCAATGCACTTTAACAAGTCTTCAAGTAATCTGTTACTACTACTCGTACGTTACGGATGCCTCTTGAGTGCATAAGTTTATTATTATTTGACCTGGCATTATCTTCTGGACTGTTTCTAATATCTTTTGTGACTCGGCTTGTGAACTGGACTGTGAGGGATCGCTCTATTGCTGACCCGGCGCTACTAAAGGACTGTGATGGCTGCACAACGAAGTTTGTTCTCTAACGAAGAATATGCCGACATCATGTATTTTTACGGACATTGTCGCGGCAATGCTGCAGCTGCTCGTCGTGAGTACATGCGTCGCTTTCCTAGTCGCCGAATACCCATTATTAATGTTTTTATTGACGTGTTTCGACGAGTCAGAGAGACTGGACGTGTGGAAAGGCGACGCACAGATTTTGGCAGACCACGCGTGTATGGCCCGGAGGACGAAGAAACAATACTTCATCTTTTATCCCACTTCTTCATATTGATCCCACGATATCCACCAATGTGATTGCTAACCACCTAGGCATGTCGCAGTGGAAAGTTTGGTACACAGTGCACACTGCTGGGTTATATCCATACCCATTATACGCCAGTGCACGTAATCGAAGAAGGTGATCCTGCCAGCCGTTTAGATTTCCGCAGATTCATGCTAACCGCCGATATGGAGAATCCCAGCATTCTGAGAGAAATTGTAACGCGTCGAAATTTGACCAAGACGGTATCACGAACTATCATAACGCACATTTTTGGGCCCCAAAATCAGATCGAAATCCTAATAAAAAGAAGCTGACAGGATCACAGCGACGCTTTTCTCTAAGCGTGTGGATGGGAATAATCGACAACAATTTAATGGGACCACATTTTCTTCCGAACAACTTGAACGGTGCAGCTTATGAAATTTTTTTTTGAAAGCTGATTTATTTGTTTTACTCGGAGACGTGCCTCTACAAACGAGACAGAATGATATACCAACTCGACGGCTGTCCTGCACACTTTAGAATTACCGTGGGACAATGGTTGAATTTAAATTTTCCCGAACGGTGGATCGGAAGAGGAGGACCGATCCCTTGGCCGGCAATATGCCCAGACCTGACACCGATGGACTATTTTGTTTTAAATTGGATCTAACCAACGTTAGATCCAATTTAAAACGAAAATTTGTAATTAGTGATTTATTGTCTGTTTAAGCATATAATTGTTATTACAGATATTGACAATTTTTATTAGTGCATGTTGTATTTTGTTGGATAGCCGTTGATGTGCAGATGTTTTTGAAATGTTCCGCCGTCCAAGTACTAAAGTGATTTTTTGAAAAAAATGATGCTTTTTATTCTAAACAACATTGTAAAAATCATAAGCAATGTTTAGTTTTGGATCTCTTATTTCAAAATTATGAATGTTTTCAATAATCCTACTGTGTTTTATTATGAACTAGACATAGCTCTAAAACTTGATAATAAATAATAATATTAAAATATGATGCGGTTTTTTTTTATATTTTTTTAAAATAGAGAATCCTTAATGTTCCCAAAAAAGTATTAAAAAAATTATATCTCGTTATTGGTTCACTTTTGACCTGCATTCTCATGGGTGGTTTGTTAGCTAGTGACCTCATCGACATTCCCTTAAAAGGATCAAGACACATTTCCAGTAACCCTGTATAACCTCCATCATGTGTATTTATTTATTCATTCATTTGCATAGTCACATAGCGATATAAAGGTCATAAAGTATACCATTTTATGCAGGATGCTTCACCTGAGTCTATGTTTAATTCAAATCCTGAGTGAGGGTATCTTCAAGAAAAGCATGTTTCATCGTCGACCGCGTCTTCCCTTTCCTCCAGGAAAGATCGCATTCAACTTCCAGTCTATATTTATTTTAAAAAAACTCACCTCTAGCATAGCCGCGACTGTGAGATAAGGCTTGACGGCGCGCGCGTAACACAGATCCAGGCCGCGGTTGCCGAGCGTGGCACTGAGCGACTGCTCCTCGTCAGCCCAGCGCCCCGCGCCCGACGCGCTGCTCAGCTCCACCGCGTGCCCGCGAGCTACAATCTCAGCGCCCAGCGATATTTGCTCGGTGATTGCCTGCACAGTATATAAACAAATAGGCGCTGTGGACAGCTGAAATTCATATAGCAAAACAGTAAATCAAGTCACAGGGGCACAAGGGTTCAACGAAGAAACGAATTTCGAGGCATGTCCCGCCACAAAATGTTATCCTTTGTGACGACTTTTTATGAAAGTGTTGAAAAAAGCATCCGATGTTGGTGATTAACTTCAGCAAGCAAACCAATAAACAATGTTGGAGTTAGGTACATAAGTTCATTTAAGTGAATTTTTATTTTTAGCATATGCACTATTTTCTACACAAATATAGAAACTAGAAAAATTCGACCTGATCCTGAGGACTCAAGCGAGATTTATAAGTTTATTTACCTGTAAATAATGTAGAGCAATAAACTCTCGATTGACAGCAATGATAGAAGCTGTAAAACTGTTGAAATAAGCATCAAATATGCTCTCGAAACTGTAAAACTCAGCGTCCGCGATCTGCGCGACGACAGTGGCCCGCGTGCCCTGCGTGGGGCCTACGCGGGCTTCGCAGCTCATCTGCCCGCCAGGCGCCGCCTCCATCACGAAGTATGGAAGCCGATAGGGCTTGCTTTTGTCCACATAAGACAGCAGTAGCTTGTAACCCCCAGGAGACACCGAACTAAAAGACAATGAATGACCAAACATCCAGTTGTTCTTCGAATTTTGTTTGACTGCGACGCTCGCACCTTCGAAGCATTGTGGTAGTCTGTAGCGGGCGGCGTTGTGTATGTATCTGAGTAGGCCAGGGTTGCCAGCGCCAGCGGGCAAGTCCTCGGGGTGTTTATCATTGATCCGCCCTGTGCGGGAACCGGTCACACCGGCACCGGTCTTGCCGCGGTCACCGGCGGTGAACTTGTTGCTCTCCGCGACTGTGCTCGTGCTCTTGCGAGACTGCGCATCTCCACCAGCCCGTCTGTCCGCTGGCCCGTCCCCTCTCGGTGAATTACATTTTGAATCTGGGTTGGAATTACTCTTGGCGTAGAGAGTTTCAAAAAGACCTAATTTAAACAAATTTGAAAGCGAAACTGAAGTCTTTGTTCTATTTTCCTGTCTATTCATTTTGTTCATTCGTTTTCTTGACCAGGAGAGCTACTTATGTATGCATATGCCGTGCGTGATTAAATATTATGACAAATTGTACTCTGACTCTGAAGTATGATGTGATCATGTGACACACAAGATGACAAAGTCAACAACAAAAAGTTTTAAAAGTAGAATTATGTAATCAATAATAGAGGGCGTACTACACACAGCAACATGGTCTAGGGATATATACATTTAAATAATGACAGATTATAAAAAACATTATTATGTTCCTTTTTTCAACCGACTTTAAAAAAAGGAGGAGGTTCTCAATTCGACTGTATGTTTTTTTTTATTATTATTTTAAGTTTGTTACCTCATAACTTTCGACTGGGTGAACCGATTTTGATCATTCTTTTTTTATTTGAAAGCTGATGTTTTCTGAATGGTCCCATTATAATTTAGTCTAGTTCTGACAGTGGCATCCATGAGAAAACCATATAGGTCTTAAATCTAGATAGACAAAATGCGCGACAAATGGACGAATAACTCAATATTACGCCAACCGATTTTGATAGTTCTTTTTTTATTTGAAAGCTGATACTGCCCGTGTAGTCCCACTTAAATTTGGTCTAGTTCTGACAGTGGCTTCCATTGGAAATCCATCAGTCCTCATCCAGTGTTGGACCGTATTTCAGAATGGGGTGCATGCAATCTTGTCGAGTTCAATGCCAAGAAAACGCAGGTGTGTGCATTCACAGAGCAAACGCGTCGCCTTTCCTTTCCCGTCCCACTCTTCAGAGCACCCCACTACCGATTAAGGATAGCCTAAACATCCTTGGCATGGATGTTCGTAGCAACCTAAACCAGCGGGACTACATTGAGAGCGTCATTAGAACTGCATCCCGTAAACTCCGAGTCCTAAACAGAGTGAGACGATTCTTCACGCCTGAGCAGCTCTGTCTCTTGTATAAGACACAAGTTCGCTCGTGTGTGGAATACTGCTCTCATCTCTGGGACGGTTCCGCTAAGTACCTACTCGAAGCTCTTGACAGGTTGCAGCGGCGTGCTATCCGTATTATTGGAAACCCAGAGGCAACTTTGACCCTTGAGCCTCTCCAATTGCGTAGAGACATTGCCAGGCTAAGTGTTCTCTATCGCTTCTACAATGGGGAATGCTCTGACGAGTTATTCCAGCTTATCCCACCCACACCTTTCCACTCCCGTACCACGCGTGCTGGACTACAGCCTCACCCACACACAATTCAACATTTGTTGGCCCGAACTAAAAGGTTCGGTGACTCGTTTCTTTGTCGTACCATCCAGACGTGGAACGCTCTTCCAGCACAAAAAAAAAGTCTTATATCTAGATAGACAAAATGCGTGACAAATAGACGAATAACTCAATATTACGCCAACCGATTTTGATAATTCTTTTTTTATTTAAAAGCTGATGCTGTCCGTGTGGTCCCATTTCAATTTGGTCCAGTTCTGACAGTAGAATCCATGGGAAATCCATATAAGTCTTAAATCTAGATAAACCAAATGCGCGACAAATGGACGAATAACTCTTTATCACACCAACCGATTTCGATGCTACTTTTTTATTGGAAGTAAGTAAGTAAATCATTTATTTGCTAAGAATACATTTGAGAAAAAACGATGGTAAAACAATGTCTGGACGGTGTATTCGGCCTGCAGGCAGGCGTGCAAATTATTCGTACTACGAGTACATATGAGTAAAACATTTGTTAGGTATTCGTGCTAGTATTACATAATTACGTAAGTACCTTAAAAAAACAATTTTTTTTTTTTTTTGCTTAATCACACAAACAGTAGCAAAGCGTTAGGTAGGTAAGTACTATATTCAAAACTATTTTACAATAAAAACTTTTACTTATCTACATTTGAATGTACTTACACATAATAAATAAATAAAATAAAATTTGAAATAGGTATACACTAATTAAATCGAGTATTCAACCCAGTCTTGTAAAGTTAAAACGCTAGCTGTATATTCCTATACTAAACTAACCTAGTTAAGTACAAAATAAAAATTAGTTAAAACTACAAAGACAGTAAATTATACTACAAAATCTAGATCTTGATACAGGTATTCTTTCAAATTATAAAAACATTTATCAAGCAGCCATTTTGTTAGGGTTTTGTTAAATTGATGACCTTCAAGATTTTTCAAAGATGTAGGTAACTAATTTATTAAATAGGAGAAGACACATATTATATGCATTTTGTTTATATATGTAGCATTGACTAGGAGGTTTGTGTAATAAATGTAAATATTGTTTCCTAGGTCGTCTGCGAGATACTTCAGTATGGTTTTGAAAGTAGTTCGGGTGTGATTTGACAAGGCAGCTAATGTTTTTTATGTATAGACCGGGTAGTGTTAAAATGTTTAGTTTTCTAAATAACGGCCTACAACTGTCTAAGAACCCCATGTCGCAAATGGCCCTTAAACATTTTTTCTAAAGCCTAAACGCTCTTTCAAATTCTACTGAATTTCCCCACATAATAATACCGTAACTTAGAACGGAGGACATGTACCCGTGATAGGCTGTTAAAGCAGCCTCGGTTGAAACGGTTTGCCTCAGACGTTTCAGTGCATACACGTATCGCTCTAGTTTGTGGCAAATGAAATCGATGTGTCCTTTCCAATTTAGGTGCTGGTCAAAAAAATGTATGGTGTTTACTTTTTCTATTTCTGTGTTATTATATTTTATCTGAAATTCTGTCTCCGTAGTGTTATATGAGCGGAATTCCAGTACTTTGGTCTTTGAAAGATTAATATTTAACTTATTTGAATCCAGCCACTGTATGATGTCGGAAAGAGCTTTTTTTGTGATTTGTTCCATAGATTTCTTATCATTGCTTTTTATAAGTAAAGTTGTGTCGTCTGGAAGAGTATGGATTTATGTTGAGTTGCTTAAGGTATGTCATTAAAAGATATAAATTAAAAATAATATGGGAGCGAGAATACTGCCTTGTGGGACGCCTGTGTTGTTGAGTAAATCAGTTGATGAGTAGTTTTTTTTATAATAATGTTTTCATGAGGATTAGTTTGTATGATTTGGGTGCATTGCAATCGGTTTGTTAAATAACACTGTTTACCTCTTACACCATATTTTTCAAGCTTGTGAAGCAAAATGTTATGATTAACAAAATCGAATGCTTTCGACATATCAAGGAAAATGGCTGAAATTGGCTTTTTACTATTTATAGTTTCCGTTACGTACTTAACTAGGTCGAAGCAAGCAAGAGAGGTAGAACTACCCTTACGAAATCCAAATTGCTGTGCATGTAGAACCTTGAATTTGTTAAAAAAATCGTTCAATCTCTTGTGCATGGCTTTTTCTAGTATTTTAGACATTACCGGTATTATAGTTATAGGTCTATAATTATTCGTATCTAACTTATCACCCTTCTTTTTAAACAGCGGCTTGACAATAGACATTTTTAATTGCTCTGGAAAGTGCCCTTGTTCGAAAGATAGGTTAATAATATGGCTGAGTGGATGACACAGGTTAAAAGCACTTCCCCCCCATGAGCCTTCGCCTTGTCGTGGCGGGGGGGCTTAGTACTGGTGGTAGGTGGAACCACCGGGAAGCTAAGAGGGCTCAGGCATGGCAGTGCGGTGGACTTCCAACCCACCCATTGCCTGCCGCTGGGCGTGGTGGTGGTATGGTGCTACCACTGCCCGCCCAAAGGGGCGCCCACGGGCGCAGCGCCTTAGGGCGCGAGGTGGGAGCCGCGGTGCACAACCGTTTGGAGGGGGTCAGTGATCCGCGGCTGGCCCCCCCTGTGCACTGCGGCTCGGCGGGGCCGCACCGCCAGATGTGGCAGCGGATCCACCTTTTAGGTGGATCGTGGTTGCGGACCTAGTAGGGTCCGCGTACGGTGGGAGCCAGCGGGCTTGAGTACGGGGGTGCTTTTGCCCGCAATGCACGGCTTTCACCCCGACGGCGGAAGTACTTGCGTGCTCCAGGTACTTCCGTGGCCTCCCCCCTTCATTGGGGGGTCGGCTGGAGGGGGCCCCAATACGGGGAAACACTGGCGGCGGGGCGTTGTGAAACCTTTTAGGGACCCCGCCTCGCCGCTGAAGTGTTGAGGTCGAGTACCGTGGGGTTTTAGTCGGTAGAAGTCCGACATAACCTCGTCGTTCCCCCGAGCGACGAGGTATCCATGAGGATTTCCCCACGCTAATAAAAAAAAAAAAAAAAAAGTTAAAAGCACTTAGCTTTAAAATTCTAGTAGTTATGTCGTTGTAGTTATGTCGTAGTTATGTCGTTGATTTTTGTCAAGTTCATTTTGGCGTGTACTGTTGCTGTTGGGATTCTGTAAATTGTTAAAATGATGAGATTCAGACCAACTATTTCTGTTCCACAGCATTCAAAGTTATATTTTGTGGTTAATTTCGGTGGAAATTGAAGTGGTTTAACTTCCATTGACTTCTTTACCAGAATACAGGTACATACCACCTCTACTTATTTCGCGACAAAAAGAGGCAACTAATTTATATCTAATAAGTTTAACGTTATTTTCTGAACCCAATTTCACATGTGTTTCTGAAAAACATAAAATATCAATATCTTTACTATTTTTTCCTAGCTCATTTATCGTGTTGTCTATTAAATCAGCTTTACCGCATAACCCCGCGATGTTTTGGTGTAAAATCCGTTGTTTATTTCTGTCTTTGATTATTTTTTTACTTGGTGAGTTTGATGAAAAAGCTTCACGAATGTTGTTTTTCTCATTTGCTTTAGGGACGGAAAAACTAGTCTTGGTTCGCTTTCGTTAGTTTGTCGTCGCAACTATTGTAATAATTTGATATTTCTTTCATTGAATTCGAGATATCGTTGAAAATAGTAATCCATGCGCGTTTGTTTATGCATCCATTTACACTTTGAAACATTTCGTATGAGTATGATAGGTTTTTGTTTGTATCTAATAAATATGTATATTCGTTATTTAAGTTATCTAAACAAAGCATTTTATTAAATGTTACTATTCTTTGATTATAGATATTGAAATAGTTACCCAGCTTATAATTAGGAACACAGATTATAATATTTGTGTGTTGCACTTTCTTTAGTCGGTTTCTAATATAACTTATTTTTTCAGAGTAGTTGTCTGAAAACATAAATTCATTTTCTCCAATAAATAGTACACAGTAGTCTTTCAGTGAAAAGTCAGCTAGTTAACTTTCTAAGCCACTAAAAAAGTTGTATTCCCCCACCAGGTGTCGTGTAGTGGCATAATTCTGACCGTGGAAAGTAACGATGAGCCAAGTTTAGTGTTTTTTGTTTGTTGTCATTACTAATTGAACAAATCTTGGGCATCATTTGTTTTTCTTTAGTCACATGTTGGCTTTCTGTTGTGATACTTGGACTAGACGGATCATGCAATGGACTGTCAGTTGCCTGATTTTGCGTAATTTTCTCTTCTCTACAATCCAAAGTGACGATGCTCTTGTTACAATTTAGTTTTTCTTTCGAACAATAGTCATCCAGCTTGTTACTAAGAGACTGGTTTTCAGTCTTCAAGTTAATGATGTCTGTCTGCAATCGCAGATGCAAATTTTTGTTGTTTTTTTATCTTTTTTTCTAAATCTTGTATTAAGGCGTTATTATTTGGTCTCAAGTTTGAGTAGCTGCTATTTTGGTTACTCATTGGTGAGGCGGGTAGTGATTCATACTCCTCTTCATCGTTTTCATCGTTACTCAACTCCTGGAACGAATTTTCTGTCACGACATTTACTTTATATTTGTTGCGATACGTTACGTAGCTTTGTTCTTGTAATGCGCCTTCAGATGGCGTAACGTGAAGGCTACTGCTGTTTTGTGACATTGTCTCTTCCAGTTGCGAAATAGAGTAGTCTGGCGAACCATTCACTGGGGTTCTGGGAAGTTCAATTGGGGAGGAAATTTCCGATTTAGTCATGCACTGCTTGCATTGGTGAGATTTTTTATTCTCTGCTGTCATTATTCGAAAACGTTGAAATGTAACAATGGTACAATCCAAGTGGTTCTGTTTGTTACATACGATACACGTTATAGGTGTTTGTTTATTAAGGGCTGTTTGCATTTTTTGCAGCTCAGTGCCATCTTTCAGTGAAACTTAGAACTTCTAGTCAGTCGAAATAGCAATCAATCAGTCTGAGCACGGCGAAAAGTATAAGATAAGCCTAGTCACTTCTCATAGATGGAGTTAACTTTAAAAAGTTCGAATCTTTTCAGGTAGATGGGGTTAGCTGCTTATCGATAAGAGAGTTCATTGGTGTCAAATTTTGAAACAAATGAAACATTATCGAAACAGTTTTATTGTTAAGAATTTTGTAGAACTTCCACTCAAAAGTCAGAGAATTAATGTAGATGTTAGCACATTATTTACTCGGTTTACTGTCACTTTTAGTATCTGAATAGTTTCTTTTGTTTTGTTGAGTTGTTTTCAAACTTTGCACACGTAACTAAACGGTTTTTTCAACTTCAGCTGTAATATCTCAGTTTAGGCACATTAACACAGTTAATCGCAACACATTTCTCACTCGTCCACCAGTTTTTTTGTAGATTTGTATCGTTTTTTCTATATTATTGTGTTGAAACCATCATTCAAAAGTTTAACCGCCAGTTTTGAAAATTGCAGTTTTTTACGTTAATTCTTCATTTTGGATATGCTTAACACTTTTACACACGTATTGCATTAAAACTAAACTGAATAACTATAAATAATTCCGTTATTAATAGGATAACTATTTTTTAACAATTAATTTATCAGAGCTCAATGTTTACGTGACGCTAGCGCCATCTCGCTCTCAACAATGACAATGATACCGACTCCAACAATGAAAATAATTGTACCTACATTATATTATCGTATAAGTTTTAGAAGAATACGCAATTATTTCTTTACTTTTTAGTGCTTTGTTTTAGAATAGTTTTGTTTGAAGTTTACTTACTTCGAGACCATTACAAGAGGTGTGTTGTCTGGCGCATATTTATTTATTTATTTATATTTATTTGAAGTTTGTTTTTTTTGTTATTAAATTCAAATTTGTATATAAAAGGTTTTGTTTTAAGATGAAATTCGCAATCATTTAATATCTTCCAAAGAAGTTCACGAACTTCTAACTTGATTAAAACTCCATAAATTTCTATAAATCTTTGTCAAACGCATCTCCGGTGTTCATTTAATCATACCACGTAGACACTTGACCAGAAACGAAATGTTAAGAGCAGTGGGCATGATTTAAGCTGGCGCTACCTAAATTGCGGTTTCTGAAGCCATGAGGACCAGTTATATCCAGGCTTTGTTCACGTTATCGTGTCACGGGGGAAGTGGTGAAACGGCATCGAGGACCTCAACGCATTACAACACATGTACAGGACCGATTCATAGTAAATGCTGCACGGAGTCAACCAAATGTAACGGCGATGCAATTGGTTCAAAGGCTACAGAGAGAGTATGGTTTGCTGGTAAGCGGTCAAACTTTGAGAAGACGACTGCATGAAGACAACCTAAGTGCTCGTAGGCCACTTCGGGTACCAGCGCTAAGGAGAGGCAATCGAGGAAGAAGATTACAATGGGCAATGAGCACACGAAAACTGGAACCATTCTCATTGGCCACTTGTGCTTTTCACTGATGAATCCAGGTTTGGATTTCATCCTGATTCGCGAAAAGTACGCGTTTGGAGAGAATCTGGACGATGGAATCGACTGCAGCACCCACAACAAGTTCATGCATATCAAGGTGGCACGATTATGGTTTGGGCAGGAATTCGTCTCGGCGGTAGAACAGACCTCGTTTGGATACAAGGCAATATGACTGCTCTAAAATACCGAGATGAGGTGCTAGAGCCTGTAATCTTGCCCCACAGACAGCAAATGGGACAAAATTTCCAGCTAATGCACGACAATGCCCGTCCATATACGGCGCGTATCGTTACAAGTTGGTTACAACAGCATGATATCCAAGCTTTAGACTGGCCTGCACAATCCCCTGACTTTTCTTGCATCTTAGCAGGACTTGGGACAGTATTCCACAACAGGATATTGACACCCTTCTTTTGAGTATGCAGAACCGCTGCAGATGTGTCAGGGGAGTCTTAGGTGGATCCACGAATTATTAATTTTAGGTTTTCAACAATTAAAAAAAAAAAATAGTTGTTTTGTTTAGGTTTTGATGTTTCAAAAATAAAGTTAAGATTGAAATTTTGTCTGAGTTTTTCCTCTTCTTCTAAGTTTTTTTTAAATTTAACTTTATCTAAAAGTTTATTTATCAGATTAGATAGGCTAATAAACAAGGTTTATTTTAATGTGTAGGTGTCCTAACTTAACAAAAAGTTATTAGAAATATAGTTATTTAGGTTTAATTGAAATATCCCTAGACCATTTTTATCCTTCCTCCGAGCTACACGCCACTAGTGACCACTACCACTACACACTTAAACCTGTCCATTCGTTAGGGGTATAAAGGTAATAAAAATGTAATGCTATTAAAAACAGACTCATTTGACTACGAGTCCACGTAGTCTTGTCTGTCCTAAAGGCCTGCGCAGACGGCGAACTTTTTTTTTTTTGCTCCGCGGCGTAGAAAAAAGTACTGTGTACTCGGCTAATTTCTGAAAATTACAAATTTCTAACAAACGCGAAGGTATTTTTTGCAAGGGCCCTTGGGGTCGCGAAGCGCACGCAGGGGGGCGTGTGTTTCGGTTTGCGATCCCTGGGAAGACGGTAGTGCGTATCTTCGGACACAGTGGTCTATGTTATCGTGCACTGGAGTTGAGCTTCCTCCTCCTCCCGAGACTGGCTGCCAGGCGGCCATGCACGCCGAAGGGTCCTGCCAGGAGTCTCTCCCTTGTTGGGGATCCCGGGTCCCTTCCATTCTGCGCCAAAGATCACCACCGTCAGGTTTTAGTGGGTAGGGGTCTCTGTTTTCCCAGGAGATCCGGGTCCCACATATCCCAGGTGTCCCGAACCCAGGGCCTTGGGAATGCCTAATTGACGCAATAAACAGTGAGAATGCGTGAACGCTGTCGTGTTTTTTGCGCGTGTTTGGATTTTCACATTTACCCGAACGTTTGCAACTTGTTAAGTTTGGATAACTTAACAAAATTGGTTGTTTCTTTGTTAGTTAAATTAAAGTTTTTGAAACACTGAGAGATAGCTACAAAACAAGATATCTCAAGGTTTTTGAGACAAACGGAGTAGGTAGATAAAACAAGACTGACAATAATTATTGGCAATCTCTGTCGTCAGTGTCGTCCGATACCCATATTTTATTCAGCTAAAACACAAGCACAATGTGTGTGTGTTATTTTTTGTTCCAGCTTTTAATCGAACTATGGGAGTTTGAAGTTTTTTCCAGATTAATTTTATTCAATTTTATATATCAAACAATACACAAGCATTTGTCTTAGCTGTGCTTTATAAATTACAACCATGAGCTTAAAAAAACTTAGCTCTAAGAAAAAAAACATAACCATAGACTGTTATGCTGTAGCAGATTAACAAAAATTTCTTGAATGCTAAATTGCTAGTATTGGTATTCAAAAATAGCGGTATTGGGATTTCACTGAAAGAATGTAGCCGTTTTGCATCTATCCCTAGCGTTGTTTTTTCCCATCATCTGTCCAAATGCTGTCATCTGTCACTTGTCAAATTGATAAACAGGTTTTGTTGTTTATCGGGTACTTTTGTGAAATCGTGACTCAATTTATAGTAATTTTATAGACTTTCATACTACTAATTACTAAGTTATGCCTAAATGGTCAAGGAAGACCATACAACAAAATACATTTTTTTATTTAGGAAATAAGTAAGAAATAAGCTATCGGTAGTTTACCAAGGTTAAGTTTTGGTTCTTTGTTTCCTACGTTATCACTTTTACAATTTTTAGTTTTGCATATCGTGTCGTTTGCAATGGCGAGCGTTAGCAACAAAATATTCGAGATATTTCGTAACCTTAAGTCGGACGCAGTGCCAAGGCCACCGCGGCACCCAGAAGAGGAATCGGGTAGAGAACCGAGGGGACCCAGACTACATCAAGAAACCAATGAAGGCCCAGAACATCTCCAAGCAAGTCCTAAAGTAGAAGATGATGAATATGAAGAGATCATTTTTAATGAAGATGACTTCATCAAGGACAATGACTTTGTTAAAGGAGATAAAAAACCAAAGTTTCAGTTCCCCTTCAAATCAAAGAAGGGTAAAGATAATCCTAAAGACCCAAAGAAACCTCACAAAAATGAGAAAAATGGCAGTTTCAGCTCTGTCAACACTCAAGGTATTTATGAAATATTATATTTTATATTTTTATTTTAACTAATACATAACCATTATTTTCCTGTCCAAAGAATATGTGAAAACATGTGCTCACATTGAGAATATAATCATTTGTAAAGCATCAATGGTGCTGATACTATTGAATACCATTCTATACAGCATAATGATGCTAATACGCAATTATTCAAACAGCTTTGTAGATATGGACAAGCTACAGAACATAACATCATCATATTATCCTTTTTTAGAACATAATTCATTGTTTCAAACTCAAATATCTTTATTTAAATAGACTGAATCAGTACTTTTAAAAACCCAAAAAATATACAAAATAATAGACATAAATACTATAATAATAAACAGTATACAAACATAATGCGACTCTACCACCACGACAGAGAAGTTGATTCTTACTGAGAAGACCCGGCGAGAAACTCAGTAGTTACTCTTTTAAACTTGTTGTGGTTTTACAATGCGAGTTAGTAGCGTACAATTTGTTTGTTGAGAAAAAAAATACTTACATTCTAACATTAAAAAATAAACAAAACAACCTAACAAGTACAGCAAAGCTACATAATATAAAACAATAGGCTGTACCAAGTCATTTATACAATTCCGAAAATAAAAATTGTTAGTCATTAATTCACATAAGTCTGGTTTAATAAGTATTACAAGAGGTAACTGATCCCGCACCGAGCAGAGGGGTTTAATCCCAGGCTTTTTATCTAAAAGGTAATCATTGGTAGTATTATTACAGCTTTATTTATCCACATAACAATTTCTTTTTTTTTTTAGTTTTATATGACATTTAATTTTTCTGTTTATTTATTCTTCCTTTGTTGTGCGGCCCCTTATGGGTAAAAGCTATTATCATTGGTAGTATAAAACCCCTTTTTTAATAAAACAGATTTAATGTGGTTTTTGAATCTGTGCAGCGGGAACATACAAATTGCCTGAGAAACTTTGTTGTAGTAGTGTTATATACACCTTGCCCATAAAGAATCCCAAAACTTTTTGTAATCTAAACAATGGAAGCACAATTTTATCCATTGTAGTTGTTGTAATAAAAGTCTCAAATAACTGTTGTGCTGCAATCTGTCATTTACTATTTAAACTTTCTGGCTTTGCAATTTCTTTGGATTTTAATAAAAAAATTGGAAGGTTTTGTTTATTTTTCATTAAATTACTTTCATGAAACATCAAATCAGTCTTCCACTTTCAGCTATTCAAAATGCTTGGACTTCTTATTTACGATTTGAAATATTCAAATTTTTACTTACTGGTCATTTTCAAATACTGATGTCTTAATGATAAAAATTTCATGACATATTTTTTGTTATTTTTCTACTACAGCTACAGGCCCAGTTTTCAACATAGTGAATGCTAGTGGCGTGCAGGTTGGAAGCAACCACGTCTATTACATGTCTGCTAGCAATAGCACTAGCAAAAGTACAAGGAACAACACACAAGATAATATTGAAAAAGACAACTTGATTATGTTGCTCATGGAATCCAAAATTGAGGTAAATAGATCAATGCATCATGTTTTCTTATCACAATCAGTTGTGTATCTTTCAGTTGTATTAACAAATACAACTGAAAGATACATACCACCACATCATAATGTGCAATATGTGTTTCTCTGTCTAACTGCAAATACCTGTGTTAGCTATTTGTAAATTAAATAATATCTACAATTTCATGTAAAATGTCTTAGTTAAGTTAATGACTTATCATTATATTTTAGGCCTTCAGTCGTAGCCTATATTGAATATTATTTGAATAATAATGAATGACATTTGCAATGTTGTTTTAATAATCTAATTTGATTGTTTCCCTCTTGGGACTTCCCGTTCGCGGGAATTCCCGCCAGCCTTCTGTGCATGAAGCATGATATTCTCTTATTTAGAGAAAAGTTACAAACTTTAGCAGAAATTTTGTACAAATTTTATGAATATATTTTTCAACAACATAATAGACTTAGGTAAACTACCTACAATGGGTGGGTATTGGCTTAATCACCATGCTTGCCAAATGCGGGTTGGTGATCACAACTTCTTTTTATAATCACAAAAACTTTAACATAAATCGTAATAATTTTTAAATTAATCTAGATCACCAAACTAAACGTCAAGGCCACTATTGGTGCAACGGGCCAAATATCATAAATACTTATTACTCATTATTTACAGCCAACACACAAGTACATCATCTTTGTAGCTAATAATTTGGGCTTGAACTGGCAGTCTTTCTTCATTACTCTCGGCTACATGAAGGGGCGGATTGAGACTTTGGAAATGGAAAAAGGCATCACTGAGGTATGTGATAACTATAACGAATATTTAATTATTTTAAATTAGAGAAAAAATATGTTGTTTAATAAAATAAATGATACAATAAACATGCTACATTCATAATAACTGGCAAAACTGTAAGGACTCACTGCCTACAGTAGAGATATTCAAATAAGGAACAAAACATACATAAGGTTAGTCACTAAGGCCCAAGAGATAGCTGCTGTCTTTTACTTGTAAATATCATTATATGAAATAAAAAAAAGTTGTTACCTCCTTTCTTGAACAAAATAGCACTTGTGCCAGGAACGACTTCCATCCAAACTAATTTATAAATGCGAAAATATTTATGTAAGTATGTTGTTAATCATTAGATAATTTTAATACCTATTGTTTTCTCAACAGGCTCGCTACAAGCTGCTACGGGATTGGGTGGATAATGAGGAGGACAACTCCTTGGGCCGCCTGGCATCACTGCTGTGGGAAGAAGGCGAGAGGCAAATAGTCAGAGAGCTCTCCTTAATTTACAAAGAAAACAAGAAGTAGCACTTTAGCTACATAAGTATTTGCTTAACTGCACTCAGGCGGACGCAATGGCCTAAAAAAAGCCGGTGCTATTTAGGTTAAACATTTAATTCTTTATTGTGTGTGACCATACATATCATAGAAAATATTGTAATTATTACTTTGATTATTTTAGCATTTTACAATTCTGGTTTTTCATATCTGAAAATCGAAAAACTGGAAAAATTCGATTTCGGACATTGATGATCTCGAGCGGGAATCAAACCCGCGTCTTTCACAATCCGGGTGACTGGTCTAAACCACTGAGCTACCGAAACCTCAGAGGGACGAACGAATTCTTCCAGTATATGCTTACGTTGCAAGCCAACGTTATTCCATCAATGTTTCAAGACTTTCAAATACCCATAAACATCCGAAAGAAATCTTTTTACAAATATTTAAACTTTCGGTTAAGATGAAATATGCTATTTGATTATTACTTTGGTTATTTTAGCATTTTACAATGCTTGTTTTTCATATATCTGAAAAGAAAAAATTTGAAAAAATCGATTTCGGACCTTGATGATATCGAGCAGGAATCGAACCCGCTGGAGCTGAAATAATACAGTTTTTTATTCTAAAAGCACATAGTGCTCCTTGTTCTGCTTATTCATCTCAAAAAGCATGTATCTGAATAAGGTGTCCAATTGTCCACATAATTTTGATAAAAGCTCAACTTGATATTTCATTGAAATAGGAATGTGTTACTATATTTATCCTGATAGCAAGCATAAGTAGCTAACTTTGAAGAGTTTTTTGTATCAATGAAGAAAATTATGAATATGAAAGAAAATTTGTTAGGTACATTTATTAAATCTGCATCACAAATACCTACATAGATGTCATTGTGAAATAAGGTATGATCTCGTTAAATAAAACCCAAAAACTAAACCAAGGATGCTCTGAAGCTCTTATAGAAAATTATAGCCCGCAAGAATGTGACGGTGTGATGTCGAGTTTGCTCGCTATTCATTCGTAATCTAGCCGAATTTAACTTGATCCCGCCTCTGAAGTATTCTGAATGAACAACAATCCTGTCTAGTCATTTCAAAAATATATTTTATGTGAGATTCAAACATTCGACTTTATTATTTGACTTGAATATTTGTACAAATGTTGTCTGACTGAGGTGTAATACGGAATTGTGCAATACAAAAGTTACTCCAATTTAAGTACCATTCATTGTTTTATATATTTTATATTGTATTACTGTAGTGAAATGTTTGTTAAAAAAAATTACTTGTTAACTTGAGATTAGTATTCTCTGGGATAGTTCAACAATCCCAATATGACACATCACAAATAATTGAAATGAATTATAATTATTTTATAAAATTTCATATGAAAGTATACAATAATTTGGTATTCCATAATATCAACATTGTGATAATGACAATAACTTAAAATAAAATACATATTTTGTAAAATTATACATGTAAGTAAGTAGGTACTGGGTATTCCAATACTTTTAAATTTTGTTAAATATTAAAAATGTTTTTTACGTACATGCGTTTTTTAAACATTTTCTTTATCCTAAATCCTGTACCCATTAACTCAAGTTTTAGATTATATGAAGATTTTCTCTTGCCGTCCTTGCTATTCAAACTTACCTACATTATATAGTTTTAACTACACATTTGAGTGTGACGGGGTTATCGCTATCAGTTGTCGTTCGCGGCTCTCCGAGACCGAACACTTATTACGAAAGAGTAGGACTATAACAATATGCCGGCCCCCGACAGAAAAGGTTTGAAAATAGTGGATATTGACGTCAAAGACGTTCGGTTCCCGACGTCTCTTGGCGGACATGGCTCTGATGCATTGGTAAGTTTGCACTTTAAAAATACCTGAGGGTACCTATAGGTAGTAGGTAGGTGATGATATCGTTTTCAAATGATGTCAGAAATTTGAAATATGATAAAGTACCTCAATTTATTCCCACGATTTCTGAAATTTTAAAGCAAAGTTGTTATTGTATGTTGATTTATATCACTAATAGAATGTATTTACGAAGATTATATTTCTGCCTCGTTTATTTACAAAATAAATTCAGGCCATTTATATTCCTATCCTAACTCGTCGACGACCCCTTTAGTACAATAGAGGTTCTACCCAAAGTGCCGAAGTTCGATTCTTTGTTAGGACAAATGTTCCTGTGAAGAACACCAGTATTTACCGTGCGGGGTCCTGTTTTCTCCTAACATATTTCTAGTATTCCTCTTCCACTAACGCCGGGGTAGTGCCCTACTATAGGGGGATCTTACGTAGGTAGGTATATTTACGAAAAGTTAATCTGTTTTTGTGACATGGACAACAGTAAGCTACCTACAAGCTATGCCAGTGATTAGTGTCAGATATCCAATAATGAAGATAACCTAGAGAAATTAATGTGGCGTAGCACACGGATCCGGACTACTCATGCGCGTACGTGACCACCACGACCGAAGACGGGCGCCGCGGCTACGGGCTGACCTTCACGTGCGGCCGCGGCACCGAGGTGATCGTGCTGGCCGTGCGGGCCATGAAGAAGCTCGTGCTGGGGAAGAACGCTGCGGACATATACAAGGACTTCGCCGGCTTCTGGCGCGCGCTCACCAACGACTCGCAGATGAGATGGGTAAGAGTTTGATTTAGTTAGACAGAACCAACTTGGGTAGTTTGAATCTGAAGACTGGACCCTAAATGCTAACGAGGACGACATGACCTTCACCCTTAACTTTTGTACGAATTTAGATATTTAATCGACAGGACTTTGACATTTTTGCCTTGTTGTTTGTTCTCACCATTAATTCAAGAGTTTATCACATCCATATTCATAATGATACTTATGATAAAAAATATAGGTTTTCCAGTCACCAGAAAGCTATATCTATATGTGGCTACTATTTAGTGTATGAAAGGCTGCACATTACTTCTCACTATATCCTCTTATTTGTTTTCCTTACCGACAGATTGGACCTGAAAAAGGAGTTGCCCATTTGGCTGCCGCGGCTATACTGAACTCGCTTTGGGATCTCTGGGCTCGGATCGAGAAAAAGCCTCTCTGGAGGTTGCTGGTTGATATGGAGCCAGAGGTAAGAAGAAACAATTTTGACTGTTGATTTCAAGTGTGATTATATCCTCATGCCAGATCAGAACATCAATGGTCAATATATTTCTCAATATTTAATGGTGTAAATACTGCCTTATATAATGTTTAAATCAGTATTTTTTAATTATCATTTCATGAATTTATGATTATAATATGAATTAATATTTGCATGCCTACCTGTTTAAAGGCAGAAGACTGTTGCTTCCAAGTAATATTGCAGACTATCGCTATATATCTACACATTTTTGAGCAAATAAATTATTTCTATTCTATTCTATAGCAAGGTACATTAACACACAGCATATTGTGTGACCTGTGATCATTTTAGTGAGCATCACAGTCAGTGTGGTGATTCACTATTTCTGAGAACGCCCAGAATCGAATTGAATCAACTGCAAATGCTACGAGCGAATGCTACGAGTACCTTACCTACCTTTATACAAATACCACACCAGTATAAAGTATAAAAGTTGGAAAGTCAGTTAGAGGGAAAAAACCTTATAAGTAATTTAAATAATTAATAAGAAATAATGACGAATGCATGCACGACCGCAATATATTTGGCGTACCGTATTGACTGTGGTTACTCGAAAGTACCTAATGGACACTAAATACTGGCCTCGTGTCTGCAACTTCATTTCACAATAATGTGGTATTAAATTACTTTAATTATTATTACCTTCTATGTTTACAAAATCAGTTTACCAAACATTATAAATGATAACAATATTTACGAATGTCGACAAACAGTGCTTATTTAATCGTTACGTAATAATTCTTATCATTAAGAACTAAATATTGCTATGTGCTTACATAATTTGCTTATGGTTTAACAGGAGTTGGTGTCCACTATAGATTTTCGTTACATAACGGATGTTATCACAAAAGACGAGGCTGTGGCACTACTCAGAAAGAAGAGCGCTGGCAAAAATAATAGGATCCAGCTGTTGAATGAGAAGGGCTACCCGGCCTACACCACGCAAGTAGGTAGGTTTGTAGCAATTTTGTACATACTCGTATATTTTTTTTGACGACACGATTGGCGTAGTGTGCTGTAGCACGGTTTTCGCCTCGACTTCCGTAGTGTCCCGGGTTCGATTCCCGGTCGGGTCAATTCAGGAAACGATCTTTTCTGAATTGACTCGGGTCTGGGTGTGCTAGGAGACGCCCCTAGCTTATTTCCTTGTGTGGTAACCTCGTAACACAGGGATATAATAATCCCTACTTCGAGACCATTACAAGAGGTGTGTTGTCTGGCGCATATTTAAATTTATTTATTTATATTTATATTTCTTAAAATCATTAGCTACGTATTATTAGGTACAGTCAGGAACAGAAGTAACTGTGCACTTTTATGTTTTTGTCATCGGTAGTTGATTTCATTCTAAGTGCCATCTGTCAATGCTCATTTATTGCTTATTTATGACATCTTGAACATACTTAGTTAATGTGACAAGTTCCTTAAGTGTCATGCCACTTCTATTGCTGACTGTACATATAATAATACTTTCACAGAGATGTAGCCTAAAAGAACTCGATATATTTGAACGTAATTTATATCTTCAATTTGAATGCTAATTTGCAGGTTGGATGGGCTACAGTGATGAAGTAGTGAAGGAATTATGCCATAAATATTTAAAATTAGGCTTCACTCACTTTAAAGTTAAAGTTGGGACCACTCTAGAGGATGACTTGCGACGATGCAACATAGTTCGCAAATGCATTGGAGACGATAATTTTCTTGTAAGTATTATTTTCGATAGTAGCTATACTGACTACTGTAGGAATACAGTAGTTAGTCGCAGATTATCAATAAATTAACGACAATACACATTTAAAGGCATCAGTTGACAACTTTGCTACATAAAAAACTATGCTCTCATAATAAAAAAAGAAACTTTCTTTAAGTGCAATGAGGCTGGATAGGTCACTTTTTAAACTATTTTAAGTCTAGTCAGCTCAATAGGTAGTTTCTGAGAAAATTGACAAAAGACAAATACGCACCCTGGAACCCTGCAAAATCTCATGAATTTACCCCAATCTTATCAAGATTAACCTTACGAAAAAGCCAGTAGTTTATTTACACAATCATATGGTTCAGATGGTGGATGCCAATCAGGCATGGAGCGTCAACGAAGCGATTGAGTGGATGATCAAGCTGGCCCCCCTGAGGCCGATGTGGATCGAAGAACCCACGTCCCCGGATGACGTGCTAGGACATGCGGCTATATCAAAGGCACTCGAGTAAGTGTAAGAAACAATGCGTATTTAAGAACTAGGTACCTACTTGCGAGAACATTCGGTTGTCTCCTGAATATTATTAGACAAGTCGGGTATTGTCTCCTAAATATTATTCGACAAGGAAAAGTTGGGCAAAAGTTGATTGGTAATATTTCATTTTCCTGTTATTAATTTGTTTTTCAGACATTTATCTTTTTCTTAACGTTCTTTCATTTTGTTATTCTCGACTTTTGTTTGTTTTCTGAAGTGTTTATAATGTTACGGTCAGCAACATAAGTAGCGTAACACTTTACTACCTTCGCATAGTAGTTTGACTACTTTATTTGGGTGCGTAATATAATACCGAAGTACAAAATACCGAATTTCTTAATACCGATGACCGGAAGACCGAATACTAAAATGCCGAATGCTTATTTGACCGAATGTTCAAAATACCGAAAGTTTAAAATCCCGCCGTAGCCCGTAACAGTAATTTAAATAAGGGTAAAAAGGGATGAAAATCAAATGCTATTGAAAATCGAGTCATTTGACTCCGACTCCACGTAGTTCAGAGCCGCATAGGCGGTCTGCGAAAAGTATCTAACTAGTTACAATACTTTACTTTTAAAAATATAAATATCAAGAATATTTTGCACTTGATTGAAGTAGTTTTATTCTGAAAAAAAATACATCTTTTTATTTTACAAGCCCAATAAATTAGGTCTAACTAGCCCGTCGTATGTTCAGGCCGTACGGCATCGGCGTGGCGACGGGCGAGATGTGCGCGAACCGCGTCATGTTCAAGCAGTTCCTGCAGAGCGGCGGCATGCAGTTCTGCCAGATCGACTCGGCGCGCATCGGCGGCATCAACGAGATACTGGCGGTCTACCTTATGGCTGACAAACTTAACGGTAAGCAGAAATTACAATCATGGTACACACGGGTCACGTCAAACTTAACATAAACAAAGATTAGCCGAATCTAACTACTTTTATGATTTGCTATAGGGCCGCAAAAAGCCCATAAGAGGGTTTGCTCTTTGCGTTTGGGGTAGATCGTAAACGTAGCATTTTTTTAAAAGTTTTTCGTGATTATTTAGCTGAATTTAAATTAAGTATGAATTATCTCTCTATTATTGAATGCACCTTTTAATTTCTTAATTATTAGTTTAACTGTGCACAGTAAACTTTTAAGTGTCTTATCAATTTTTCAAAAAAAACAACGGTTTTTTATTTAATTTGGCAAATAATTGGTAATCTGCACAAGATAATAAAGTAAAAATTTAAGTTTTATTTTAATTTAATGAAATAATTACGAAAATCTTACAAAAATGCAACGTTTTTGATCCACCCCCAGCTAACGCTCTTAAAGCACTAAAATATGTGAAACCAGTATGTCAACTATGAGTTTACACCAGTGACAGCCGCTGGTGTCCGCGTTGACATTTTTTGTATGGGATTCCGTCCGGTACAGCGCCCCTAATGATTGGAAATGGAACCAATAATGGCAAACACATTTCTGAAGTCAACTATCGTCGTTTACGTGACTGAAAGCACAAAATAAAGAGTTTACAGAAGAACCGCTCTCGCCTTTTTCTATCAACTTGCCTGATCGCCTAGGGTTGCTATTCGCTACTATATTTGCCAGATAAGCGCGATTTGACAGATACCGCTTAAAATAAAATACCTCAAGTGAAAAATACCTACCTACCTAGTAGGCTGTAGATAACACCATGAGCTACCGCTTCGGCGGTCACCTGTCGGCGGCGCAGCAGCCGCGCGTGCCAATAAAAAAATATACCAAAAATACTGGTGTTTTACCAATGCATGATAAGATAAGTTAGGTACGGAAAAAGTAAAAGCCCATTTGTACTGGATTTGAATGTAATGATAATGAAATATAATGATTTACCTACCTATATACTTATAATACTCGTACATAGTACTACTAACTTGCAAGCGTTATCTGAGTTTTACTTACCTTTCAAGATCATTTGGTAACTTAAAAAACGTATAATCACAATTTCGTGTGGTGTTCATACAGCCAAATACACTGCATCAGAAATATCTGCGCGAAACCATTTTTGACCATTGAACTATAATGTACCTAAATATCTGACGACGTACAAATAATATCATAATGTTTTTGACAGTGCTACTGACCGCGACACTGAAACTCACTGACTTCGCCTGTAAACTCACGTCTTTGTGTGCGTGTATCAAAAATGGCGTGTTGTTCTAAGCGGGCTATCTGTCAGAGCGCCGCGTATGTCTAATTTGTGCTAAGTCATGGCAGACATCCTGTACTTTAGTGACACTTAGCATGCATTTTAAGTTCATACTTGACAAGTATTATTACCATCATCAAGTTTTCATACTTAGTAAACTCCAAGACCGACAAATCAGCTGCCACTATAAAGTAATCAAAATATTTGGCTACATTTTTAACGGACTTCGAAAATAAAAGGTTACTTTGCACTCTACGTATGGCTAATGTAGGGTAACACAGGGGTTTGAACCTTTGTGGCATAGCCACCCAGCCGCCATTTTGATTTTTCTGGATGTTTCCGCGCACGATGAAGTGGTATATTTAAGATGAGATGAGAGAGGACACAAACAAAATATCTTATGCAATATGTCACCCTCAAGTGTCACGTGTCAGAGTTATTTGAAGGTAAAGATTGATAAGTATGTATATAAAAGGTTTTATTATTTTATCCTTTTTAATATCGATCTTTACCTTGAAATAACTCTGAACAAAACACTTTAGGGTACCATATTATTAGCCATTTTATGTTTGTTTATGTGTCCTCTATCTATTTAAACCACTTTCATAGTGCGCGGAAACTTTAAAAAAAATGGCGGCAAGTGGCTATGCCAGCCTCCATACAAAAATGTTCAAAATACCTTATTTCCTAAACTTCCAGTGAAAGTATGTCCGCACGCGGGCGGCGTGGGCCTGTGCGAGATGGTGCAGCACCTGCAGTTCTGGGACTTCGCCAGCCTCTCCGGCAGCATGCAGGGCCGCCGCGTGGAGTATGTGGACCAGCAGCACGAACACTTCTACGACCCGTGCGTTGTGGAGAATGCGAGATATATGGCGCCCAAGGTTAGTTATCATCGATAACTTGCGCAATTAACAAATTTAGGGCCAAATCTGAGGTAAATCGTGCGCAGAACCCTCCTCCACTGTCGCTTAGCGTTCTTCTTGTTACGTGACGGAATCTGAATTTAATGTGATTTTTATTCATTTTCATCTGATTTTAAGATTATCTCCACGACCCAGAAGTTGACTGGTAGAGAATGCCTTATGGCATTAAGTTCGCCTTTTATACTTTTGCACTAGTTTTAAAAAAATATATTGAGCCTATTCAAATCGAATCATCTATCACTACAATTAAGTCAGGGTTGAGCAGTTGAGCTACATCTGGCAGCAGCGATTAGCACTATCCATGCTTCTACATTTTACCATCACTCAGAACGCGGCTCTCTTTCTCACTCTATTAGAAAGAGCCGCGGAATTGCGACCCCACGAAGTGAAATGGACGAGGCTACTTTCCCTCTTATAAAATTATTAAAGCAGATCAACTATTTTAACAAGCTGCTTCATTAAGTTCATGCTCACCAGTCATGGCAACGAAATTCAAAATCAAATAGATTTAGGTACGCACACATCCTAATATATTTGTATGAATTATATTAAGATGGGAGCTGTACTGCAATGGCCTAAATAAAATTATGAATCTTTGTTACAGTTGCCGGGGTACAGCACGCAATTTTTGCCAGAAACACTAGAAAAGTTTGTTTATCCTAACGGAAGCGAATGGCAGAGGATGTTTAAGGAGGGCATTTTCCCGTTGCCGGACGAAGCAGAGCTAGTTAATTCATAAATAACCACACAGATTGTATCAAAAACATACGTTTATTAAACTTTTGCTTATGAAACGATGTCGCTTATTCTTAAAATATGTACAAAAAACTAGTATAAGGCACTATTTCAATTTGGCTCTTTTAAATACATTTCTCACATTGCCTGCTCGTATTTAGTTAAAAAAGAAAACACAGATTATAAATACTCCTGATTTTATAGTGATTTTCACCAAACGACGCGTTCTGAAGCTCAATATTTACTTGGAGAAGAAAATTAAAGCATCACATAGGACTCCAACTATTCAGTCTAGTGTTGGCAAATAATGATGTGGAACGTCAGGCAGCCTATTAGAACCTTAAGAGCGTTAGCTGGGGTGGATCGAAAACGTTGCCTTTTTGTAAGATTTTAGTGATTATTTCAATGAATTGAAATAAAACTTAAATTTTTGCTTTATTATTGTGTGTATAATACTATTTAAAAACACATTGAATTGTCTAAAATAAGGTAGTCGCCAACTATTTGCTAAATTAAATAAAAAACCGTTTCTTTTTAAATTATAAGACACTTGACTGGCCTGTTGGCGCAATGGCAGCGATCCTGCCTTTGACGCCGGAGGTCGTGGGTTCGATCCCCACCCATGACAATCATTTATGAGACGAACATTTGTGTTTGTTGTGTGTCTGGGTGTTATTATCTATTTAAGTATGTATTTAGAAATATTTAAGTATGTTTATCAGTCTCTGACGCCCATAATACAAGCTCTGCTTAGTTTGGGGTCAGATGATCTTGGTGTGAAAAAAAAACTTAAATTTACTGTGTACACAGTTAAAGTTATAATTATGAAATTAAGTATAAATTATCTCTGTATTATTGAATGCACCTTGCATTCAATAATACAGAGATAATTTATACTACAAATATAGCCTTATACGTCCCACTGCTGGGCACAGGCCTCACCTCAACTATGAGGTGGTACGAGCCATACTCCAACACGCCGGCTCAGTGCGAATTGTTGGAGAGGTGAATGTAAGGCCAGTGAGTGATAAACATTACCGTCAGTTGTTATCAAGCCGCCTTTATAGGCCTCTGACTAGGCTTTACGACTGATATCATGCGACGTCAGCCGGGACCAACTGTTTAACGTGCCTTCCGAAGCACGAAGATGTCCGAAAAACACATCACTTAATTTCGGTCAGGATGGTCACCCATCCATAACCCGACCTGACTGGCGTTGCTTAACATCAGATCGTTGCCGATCCGCTGCTGTCACTTAGCCACGGCACCAGATAATTTGAATTCAGCTAAATAATCACGAAAACCTTAAAAAAATGCGACGTTTACGATCTACCCCAAACGCAAAAAGGCATCTTAAGGCAGTCTATGTTTTCTTTTGGAACGCAAACGCACTAAGTTTGGACTGTTTCGGCGCACTCGTCACCGGGGCTTCGGCGTCTTCTTCCAGCTTCCTCTTTGAGTTTGTTTCTGTGGCCTTGCCTTGAGCCTTGAACGTGCGCACGCCGAGCCTGGTGAGCTCGGCCGGCGACAGCGCGGCGTGCGCACGCTCCAGCCCGGCCTTGTTGCGCGAGAACCAGTCCACGAATGTCTCGCCTTCGAGGGGCTTAAGAGGCTGCAAAAAAGTTTTCATTTGGTTATCTATACTAATATTATAAAAGGAAAGATTAGTTTGCTTGTATTGAATAGGCTCCGATATTTGAAATTATTTCACCAATATAAAGCTACATTATCAGTGAGTGATATAGGCTATAGTTTTTCAAATATTGTCAGAAGAAATAGTCATCGCTTGCGCTGCCGCTGACCACCGCTAGATAATAATAACATTAAATACATACCATTCATATTTTTTTTCTGTGTTTACCTATTATCCAATTACACAAATTGGCTAATAGGTGATACCAAGTTGTTTATGTGTGAAATTATCTTCTGTTTTGATATTTTTTTAATTTATTTGGTGAAAAGAAAACTGATTTAGTTCGACTTTGTAATATTTTTATTGTTGATTTGATTATAAATACAATAAACCTTAATTTGCCTTTTCATTACCTGTAGCACTGTAACCGATAAAATTGTAGGAAAAAGGTACGTTATGCGAAAGGTGCGTTATGAGAAAGGTGCATTGTGAGAAAGGTACATTTTGAGAAAGGTGCATTATGAGAAAGGTGCAATATGAGAAAGGTGCATTGTGAGAATGGTACGTTTTGCGCATGGGGTGCATTTTGCGAAAGGTACATTATGCGACTGAGCCATTTAGGACACAGGTGGAGAGAACAGTAGTCAACAGTAGTAACTTCGCATCGATAGTGTCCACCTAAAATGCATCCGGTGTGAAGATGTGGCTATTATGAATTTAACAAAGCAAAGTGTACAAAGCAGCTCCTCTCCTCGAGGCTTCATGCATGGCACATGCTCATCAGACTCCAAATTAGGATAGTGTCAGCAGAATGATAAATATCCAGACTGACATTAGATCCGCAAATATTAAGCGGAAGTAAAAAACATGGTTTCAGCTTTAGAAAGCTGCGCTTCAATAAGCGTTGTTAGAACAACGATTATTATGTTTTCTGATAAAAGCTCGTGGAATCATTACCTATACCTAACTTAAAATATGATGAAATGTGTTAAATAAAAATAATACAAAAATAAACTCACATCTTCATTTTCTGTAAGTTCGCCTGTTGAATGCACTTCGACCAGGGTTCGCTCCGTCAAGCTGAGTGGACTCTGGACATTCTTGGTGGCTTCCTGCTGCTTCTTGAACGGGTTCCGCGCTCCTGCGGGTGACGATTTTAATATTGGCTGGAAGAAGTTGTTAAACGTGATTAAAACTTAAAACAATGTCTCATCTAAATGACGTTTTTTATCCCGTAAGAAAAATGATATGACATGCTCAGTAGGCTATGCAGAACCTTAGTGAATATTACCTTTGAGGATTCTAGAATAAATACATGTTCGGATGATTTTAAAGAAGTACTTAGCCCTTTTTAGCGTCAGGAAATGCATTAGGCATTGCACACAGGCATAGGGCCCTGGGCAGGTTCGGGACACCTGGGATATGTGGGACTCGGAACTCCTAGGAAAACAGAGACCCCCTTCCCACTAAAACCTGACGGTGGTAGTCTTCGGCGCAGAATGGTAGGGACCCGGGATCCCCAACAAGGGAGAGACTCCTCTTACTAAGCCTTGCGTGCCGAAGGGTCCCACCCTTCGGCGCGCAAGGCTTCGTAGGAGCAATCTCGACTCCAGTACACGATAACACAGACCACTGTGTCCGAAGACACGCGTTACTGTCTTTCTCGCGATCGCAGACAGAAACACATACAGACCCCCCGCGTGCGCTTTTCGACCCCAAGGGCCCTTTTAGTCGCCTCTTACGACAGGCAGGGATACCACGGCAGTATTCTACTCCCCTACCCGCAGGGAACAGGGTTACTTAGCCCTAGCGCAACATTTTTATTACTTCAAACACTAAGAAGCCGCCGCCCTTCCCCTGCGCTAACAAAAATATGGATAGGTTTCTCGGCGCGGGTTTTCTGCTGGGTTACTTTGTTGTCTGTTATCGGTAGGAAATAATTAATTCTTATGTTTTTAAGTTTGATTGCATTGTTGCTATTTCAATGACCAAAATATGCCATTATAATTTGTATAAGGGCCGATTTTTCAATCCTCTGATAATGAAATTTATGTGTAGAATAAAGTTTATTCGATTCGAAAAAAGTAGCCAAACATACAGTTATTGGACAAAATTTTAGTCATTGGACAGTAGAGTTTTGTCATTGGACAGCACTTGAGTGCACATTTTTATCTTCGAAAAAGTCAATAATAGCTGCTTTCGAATGAAGTAAATTAAATAATAAATACTGTTTACATAGGTAGGTAGGTTTATTAGCAGATTTTAACAGTTTCAGACTAAAGGCCTGCGCAGACGACGGCCTTTTCTCTGCGGCGGAGAAAAAAGTACGCTCCGCGTATAAAAAGTCTGCCGCGGATTTACCGCGGACTCAACGCACCCGGTGTGCGATCATTTGTTGTCCGAGCGTATTTAAATATTCTGAGATTTGTTGTGCTGTAATTTACATGATGTTTAAGCAAAAGAAAAGACGTTTTAAAAGAGAATATTGGGTCCATCCCATTATTTCGAATCGATTTTTAACGCTGACTAAAATCCGCCGTCTGTTGACTGCTCATAGTTCGTTCATTTTATATTTTTCGTGGATGCCCGCGTACTTTAATCCGCTACGCTCCGTGGGCATCCGCGGTATATCGGCGGATTTTTGGTTCGGCGTACTTTTAGTCGTTCGTGTGCGTTGCTCGATACAGTTTGTAAGGGATCTATTTTGACAGACAAAAAAGTACACCGCGCATAATCCGTCTCCTTTATTTTTATTTTAGATCAAACTTTTTTTGTTATTACCTTTAGTAACAAAACTAGTAATCGGTCTAGTAATAGGTATCTAAATGGTTAATTAAGTTTATACTCAAAATAAAATATAAAGAAATCCTGAAAACAAAACAAGTTCAATCGATCAACCTTGTTCAAAGACTAGTAGAAGGTGCTTATAAACAATGGAAAGGTGGCTTATAACTTTAAGCTAAAGGCAAAAACACAGTTACTGGAAACCTGTCAATTAATTGAATTTCAAACAAAATAAAATCCAATTAATGGACAGTCCATAAAAACCTATTGATTATATTTCAGGGTATCAATTCTTATTACATTCATACAAAATACGATACACAGAACGTAAACAAAATGAATCGTTAAAAACTCTGCAAAGAAACTTACCAATTTCTTTATTTTTCACTAGATAGGACGCGCGAAAAGTAAATATTTTTAAACTAGTCCTGCCATCTGTGATGTTTTTTAGTATAAAGTATTGTCATATAGCAGTTTGGATGGTACCAATTGCAGTGTTCAAAGTTTTAAAGCAACCTTAACAATTCGTTTTTTATTGCGTGATTTTTTTTATACCACGTGTCACCAAGCATGCGGACCACCTGATGGTGAGCGCTTACCGCAGCCTATGGATGGACACGTGCAACACCAGGGGTATCAGTCACGCGTTGTCGACCCTGCGAAAACCTTTTCAAACCCCTCTTAAGAACTTCATACTATAACATCGGGAAAACCTCGGCAGGGAGTTCATTCCACAATTTAAGCGTCCTCGGAAGGAAACATCTCTGAGATTCAGAGTGTGAGGATGAACGCCCTGTCGGTGGTGAGCGGTGCGGTGGTATAAAGTAGCCGTGGGCATCATATCAAACAGTTCTTCAGAACAAAACCCGTTGTACAAGCGGTAGAACACGAATAGGGAGGCGAAGTCTCTCCTCAGATTTAACGGCTCTAAACCGCTCGTCAGTTTGGGATCGTCGACAATCCGGGTCGCACGCCTCTGGTCTGAGTCATAAGAACTGAGTTGATATCCAGGCGCTCCTGCCCAAAGGTGACCACAGTACTCCACGCCTGACTTGCGCTTTATACAGCAGCAGTCTTTGCCTAGAAGTGAAGTACTGCTTCGCCCTGTTTAGCACACCGAGCTTTTTGGACGCCAACTTCGCCTTTTGTTCCAAATGACTCCGAAACTGTACGTCACTAGATATGTCAACACCGAGGATCCCAATACTATTTGTTAAGGTAACCTTAGTGTTTTGGAAATGAAGAGCTACAGTGAATGCAGTTTTCTTAGCGGTAAACGCGCAAACTTGTGTTTTAGTTGGGTTAAACTGGACTAAATTGTTCCGACCCCAATCGGAGACCGCTAGGGTATTCTCGATTTCAGACACAAGTTTAGTTCGACTTTCCTTCACAAAGGTACGAGGGATATTTGCTCGGCCTGCGTAAAAGGCATCTCCAGTGCTCTAACTTTAACACATTTCATCATCCGCATAGCAATGAATACCATCATTAGAGAGCATATCATTGATATGCAAGAGGAATAGCGTAGGAGATAGCACAGACCCTTGTGGGACGCCAGAATTGAATTATTATTGAATTTAATGCGTCTGCTGAACAAGAAACTGGCAATCCATTCGCATAAACCCTCGGGCAGTCCGTAAGATGGAAGCTTTGATAGAAGACCTAGATGACAGACCCGGTCGAATGCCTTAGCTACATCTAGGCTAACAGCCAAAGCCTCACCTTGACTTTCAATGGCCTGAGCCCAGCGGTGTGTCAGATACACCAGTAGATCGCTAGTCGACCGACCATTAAGGAAGCCGTATTGGTAGTCGCTTATCAAATCGTGACCCTCTAAGTACCTCAGGAGCTTGGCATTCAACACACGCTCCAAAGCCTTTAAAAGAAGGGAGGTAATAGCAATAGGTCTATAATTCGCCGGGTCCGACCTGTCACCCTTTTTAGGCACCGGGTGCACGTGGGCGGTCTTCCACAAAGACGGACATTGCCTTTTTTGGCTGTATGGTTATTCACCCAACATTTATAGATTGAATGGTAGATAAATTAAAGTCACTGGTAATGGGAACGGAACTATATTCTGGTTAAAGTAGACTAACTAAACTATATGGTAGAATGGTATGGTATGGTATGGTGAGCACGCGCCCGGTATGTATGGTAGCTGAACGTGTACTGGTGTGAAACTAATTATAAAGTAAAAATGAAATAATTGATTGACGTATGAAAATGCTGACCAAGCGTCTAGGGCGCCGGGCGCAGCGATTGCGAAAGGTTCAATGTACGTTGACCGTACATGCTCCCGGGCGAGAAAAGATAAGATGAGGGATGGTATCGGTGCAGGTGAGATGGTATGAAATACAAGGTGATCAACAATAGTTTTGTGCTTAACAAGGTGATTGGGCATTTGGTCTAACAAAAATTATTAATCTAGGAGTGTTCAATTGTTTTGGAAGTGGTAACGTGGATAAGGCGACGTTGCCTTATCTCTTCGCGCACTATGTTTATCACTGCCGCTAACACTTAATGGTTTTTCACTAGCACTAGCACTTACAATATCACTGTTAGACTCATTTTTAACACTAATGCTCTGAACATTCGAACTACACACGGCGCTGACGGCACTGCGCGTCGCAGCGCGTCGCCCCGCGCGCCGTAGCGCCCGGCAGCAAACCCAGGTGACGACTGCTAACACGGCTCCGCCTATACATACGTATATGGCTACGTAGTGGTGAACATCGTGGTAAGAAATTTGACTTATTTCACCGTGCTGTTCCTTCAGTTGAGTTATCTGGTCTCCAATACTCTTCAGATCCTTCTCGAATCCACTATGCTCTATTTCAAGTGTAGTATTGGGCATGGACACATTAATGACGTTATTGATAGGCGGGATGTAATGCGTCATTAGTTTTGGTTGGATATCAAGCCGATTACTAAATTGCTTATGCGACACTATGGTAAAGGATTCGCCCTTGATAACGCATTCTTCGTCTAGAGTGATAACACCGGCCTTGCTGACTCGTTCGGTTACAATCATATTTCCGCATATTATTCTTATGGTGCACTGACCGCAACATGAGAATAGGTAGGTATTTATTTTGTGTAATTGGGTCCACGCTTGTTTACAGGTATCAACATTGGTTCTGCAGGTTTGTGTGTTTTGACTTTTCACACACAGGGACTGGTCATTCTCAATCTGGTACAGGGGACTGTGCAGAGAGCAAAGATGTGTGGTTTCATCAAAGCTAATGCACGTTTGGAAATCATTATCGGACAAAAGCAAATACACGTCTCTTTGTAGGTTCATTGCAATATAGCTAGAAATTGGCACTAGGGTGACCATGGTTCCGTTAACTTCTCGGGATATTGGTATGGGTTTATAAATATCGTAGTGATCTCGACTGACTAATGGTATTTTGATTACGAAAATCACATACTCGCTGGTAACTCTTGCTTTAACCTTCAATAAATGGTATATCTTCGCCAGATTATACCGTATGTTGTCAATTGGTAACGAAAGATCTTTGGACAGCTGGCCGGAGATGATATTCAGCTCTTGTAGAAGTTGGTCTGGTTTCAGGAGGTGAATATTAAAGTTTCCGTGAAATATGTTGGTAATGGTTTCTAACAAGGTGTCCTGGATATGTCGCAGATTATTCAAAATGTTGGTAGCGATTATCGATGACATGGCAAAATCGTTAGTGTTTGCAACACCTTCAATTCCTAACTTCAAATCGTTCGTGGCCTTTTCTAAGGAATTAAGGTGCTGGTTAAATATCTTGTGCCGCTTGTCCATACTACTTTCTGCTCTCTTTAGAAGATTGTACTCGGCTTCAACAACTGAAGTCTGGTTTTTCCACAATTTTGCAAGATGTTGTTGATTGCTTTGCAATATGTCAATGTCCTTTTTGTATTGTTCGGCAAACTCTTCGTCCAAGATTCCGAATAAACTATGGGCGACGTAGCCAACGCCATTTATGAGTCCGCGGCGCTGTCTAGACTGCGGTGCGAACTGCTGACTAAGAAGCATGGTGTTGTAATAATCGTACTCCGCGTAGCCGTGTCGTAAATGCAATAATATGACATCGCATTGCGTTTTAATTTTAGAATTTGCACAAATACTTTCCAGATGGTCGAGATATTTATTAAATAAGATGTTTCCTTGTTGATATGGTTGTAAATTATAATAAACTATCAGTTTTCATTCATCACGCACGAGAGACAAGGTCGAAATTTGGTCAAAGTAAAACATGGTGTTATTCTTTTGAAGACTGGAAACGTGATAGTTTCCGCTTATTGGTGTCCATAATAACATAAACATTGTCATTACGAATGATAAATAATTACAGGTCATCTTTGGTCGTCTTTTATTATTTGATACATGATCATTTACGTCCGGTTTGGTTTCTGGTACTGAGCTTGGTTGTTCTTTATGGTCAGAGTTAACTGGTAGTACTGATAACTTAACTATTGGTCGCTTCAAAGTTCCGTTCTTAGTTCTTATTGTGACTACTCGGACGTGCCCATCTTTACCTGGATGGACTTCTAAAACTCTTCCTAACGCCCACTTTCCGGCTGGTAAATTGGCATCATGAATAAGGACGACGTCATTTTCCTTGATATTTTGTTTTGGCTCTAGCCATTTGGTTCTTGCAGACAGCTGGGTTAGATATTCGGATTGCCAGCGCTTCCAAACATCTTGAAATATTTTTTGTGTGAGTTGCCACCTAGTTCTTTCATCTCTTTCAGTCTCAAAAATGGTAAGCGTTGGTCCACTGCTAAGAAAGTGGGATGGTGTAAGGTAATTTAGATCGTCAGGATCTTCTGTTAGGGGGCATAGCGGTCTGGAGTTTAAGCAAGCTTCTAGTTGAGTAAGGATAGTGATAAACTCTTCGTAAGTAAGCTTCTGCTCACCGACAACTCGCTTTAAGTGGTACTTTAGGCTTTTTACAGCCGCTTCCCAAAGGCCTCCAGCCGAGGGCCAGGATGGGGCATTAAAGTGCCATTCGATGTTCATTTCGATCACTTCTGACATGAATTCGTTGGTAAAAATGTGCTTCAACTCTTCCAATTCTCTGTTTATAACGCGACTGGCTCCTAGAAAATTGGTCCCATTATCACTATAAATATGGCCTGGTACCCCTCTCCTAGCGGCCATTCTTCTCAGTGCAGCTAGGAACGATGACGTGCTCAAGTCGGATACTAGTTCTAAGTGACCGGCCTTGGTTGCCATACACACGAACACTGCCACATAACCTTTCGTGGTTTTTACTCCGCGACCCTTATTGGTTTTTATTAGGATGCTCCCAGTAAAGTCGACCCCCGTATGGTAAAATGGTCAAGATGGGTTGATCCTGAAAGCTGGTAAATCTCCCATTAGCTGCTGTAGCTTGTAAGGGTCCGTCCGTCTGCACTTGATGCAAAGACGCAGCTGTTTTTTGGTAACACTATTACCACCCACAATCCAAAATCTTTTCCGAAGGTGTCCTGTGGTAACTCTGGCTCCCCCGTGGAAAGTTAATTTGTGGGCATGGTCAATTAACAATTCAGTTAATCTGCTGGTATGTGGGATAATCGTAGGGTGCTTCATTTCACTATCGATGTATGCGTTTTCGAGCCTGCCACCTACGCGTAATATGCCATTCTTGTCTAAAAATGGTTTCAAGTTACAAATTTTGCTCCTTTTTTCTACAAAGTCTTGTATTTTTAATTGGTTAATTTCAGATGAGAATTCTAATAATTGTGTATCTTTAATGATTGTTTCTCTTGCCTTTTGTAATTCTGCTAAAGTTAAATAAGGTGTCTGGTTGCGATTACGTGTTATCGCTCGCAAAATCCAGGCTATGACGTGTACGGCTCTAGTAAATGTGCTTTGTTTATTTATTACTTGTTGTATAATGCTGTCTTCCGGTTTCGTGACAACATTACTTTGAGAAGATTTTTTGATTTCTATGTCTGTGGTATAAATTGGTTTTTGGTGTTGGTCTTGGTCACTATTATGTGATGATAGCCTCTTTGGTCCCTGCCACCAAAGAGGGTGTTTGTTCAATTGCTCTGCACTCAGGCCACGGCTGGCACAATCGGCAGGATTGTCTTCTGGTCTTCGTCTTTCTGGCTTGGTTGACTCTGGTTGTTTGAAATTAAAACTTTCTTGGTCTGTATGCTGGTTTGGTAATAATTCTAGTGTATTTGAACGCCATTTTCGCAGGTTGAAGCCACCTGATTTTAATAACTCTATTAAATCTGACTGTAATTGTATGGCGTCTGGTAGAAAATGACTTCCGTCTAACAAATCGTCCATGGAAAATGACTTTTGTATAACCTTCGGCGCCCTACTGTTTTGGTAATTAGGGGTCTCGTCAAAGGCTAATTGTTTCAAAGTCCTCATGGCTAGAAATGGTGCTGCCTTGGTTCCGTATGTAACTGTGGTAAGCTGGTATTCTTTAAGCGTATCTTGGGGGTTATCTCTCCAGATGATCTTTTGGTATTTTAGACCATCAGGATGAATCCATATCTGACGAAACATTTTTTCGATGTCGGCAGTAGAAACATAATGGTATTGTCTCCAACGTAAAATCAAAGCTTGTAAATCTTGCTGTAAATTGGGACCCGCTTCCATAAGGTCGTTTAAGCTTCGATCAGTGGTGGTTTTCGCGGAAGCGTTAAAAACGACTCTAAGTGCAGTAGTCGTAGAGTTGGGTCGTAAAACTCCATGATGCGGTAGGTAGTAATCGCGTGCGAGCGTCGAGTTACCGGCGACGGCGCGTGCGCTAGGAATCATATGACCTAAGTCTTGGTATTCTTTAATAAATAATTTATAATCATGTGCTGTTATTAGGCTTCTGCTTAATTTTCTTTCTAATAGCCGAAATTGTGCGATGGCCATTGGTTTTGAGGTTCCCAAACTTTCTTCAAAATTAGGCTTGAAAGGAAGCCTCACAGTGTACCTCCCATCTTCCTTTCTCTCGGTGGTAGACGTATAAAATTGTAAACACTGGTCTTCAGCAGCGGACATATTTGTGTCAGATGTTATATCCTCTATTTCCCAAAACCTTTGTAGATCTTCAGTATTACTTATGACAACGTTACACTGGAAAGTTTTCACGTTCCCACACAAAATCCAACCGAGCTGCGTTTCCTGCGCAACTGGGTGATAGGCATCGAGTTTTATGATTCCACTCATAATTATAGACGAATAAATGTCAGCCCCTAACAACATGTCAACAGGACGACTGGTATAAAAATTAGAATCAGCGAGGTTAATGTTTTCTAGATAAGGCCAAGATGGTTTTTCAAACGATTGATTTGGTAGTTTATTTATTAAAGTGTTCAAAATGAAAACATCAGTCGACATGGTAAAATCGTTGTATACAGATGACAGTGTTATACTGACAACTCCCTTGGAATTATTTTCTCTAGCTCCCACCCCGTATATGACGCCCTTGCAACGCTGTCGTGGTAGTTGTAACAGCTGAGCGGCGTTTTCCGTTATGAGTGAGGTCTGAGACCCCTGGTCGATAAGAGCTCGCATTCTATGGTTAGTTCCATCAGCAGCTAGGACATTGACATAAGCAGTCGCCAGGAGAATTTCCGCTATTTTCTCTTGAGACACATTGCATTTCCGTTGGTTAGATTCCGTATTCGGAGCGTTGGTAAATTGATCGCTAGATGTCGCAAACGCTTCATGTAGTAGCGTATTGTGCTTGGCGTTGCAATCACGGCACGTTTTGCTGTAGAAACATTCTTTGCCTTGGTGATTAATAAGACAATTTTTGCACAAGTTATATTTCGCAACTGTTTTTCGCTTTACTTCTGACCTAGATTCACGGAATGACTTGCACAAAAATAGTTGGTAATTTTGATTGCAAAATATGCACTTATGCACTTCGACATGTAAAGTTTTGAATGGTGGTGGTGCGTTGAATGATGGTTTGTTGAAATTCTTATTAGTTGTTGGTTGGTGTGTTGGTCTTCTGAAGCGAGTTTCTTCTTGCTGGTGGGACTTGGCGTCATCTTGCTTGCGCCTAAATGCTTCCAAGGAAGTAAATTTTGATTCCAGGAAAGTTTGGAAATCTTCTATGGTTGGCAGCTCTCTCAGATTACGGAGTGATTCGATGTAGTGGTTATGGGTGTCAATATCCAACTTCTGGGACAATATGTGTACCAACAGTGGACCCCACGTCGAAACGTCGACCCCTAACTTTTGAATGGCGTGTAGACATTCGTTGGTAGTATCGTGCAACCTCTTGATATGGGCTGCCGATTGAATCTGCATAATTGGTACGTTCAACAGAGTATGGACGTGAGATGTAAATATCAATTTCTTGTTGTTGAAGCGATGGTTAAGAATATCCCAGGCAACTTGGTAATTGTCATAGCTGATATTCAAATGCTGTATAAGCTTTTCAGCCTCTCCTTTAACCTTGCTCTTTAAAAACTGGAGCTTCTGCGCACTGGATAGGGAGGGGTTGTTATGGATGGCCTCTTGAAATAAGTCCTTGAAGGCAGTCCATTGTTGGTAGCTCCCGGCGAAATTAGGTATGTCCATTTGGGGTGTCATCCTGTCACGATGTGAAACCGACCACATTTTTCTATTTATCGATTTCTTAACATCCTGGAACGTTTTCTCATAGTGTGAAAACTCCAGGTCATACCTCGGATTTTCGCCATCTAACTTGCTGTCAATATCCCAATGAAGCGAATCAATCACTGCCCATCGTGACTGTAATGTTCTCAGAATATCTTCAAATTCCCATCTTCAGTCACCGATGAGACATTGATATTCGACACCGTACGAGAAAATGCTTTGAAATTGCTGGTCTGTTTCTTGAGCATTTCATCCAATTTGCTGCTAATACCCTCTGATTTCCTAAGAGAAGCAACTGGTAGATTGGTAGAAGTTTGTGAGGTGGTAGGTAACGGTGTCGCTGGTTTAAGAAGTGGTGTTGATGGCCTACTTCCCGCTGGGTAGCTTGAAATAGTTTGCCTTGCCCGATTATAAAAATCCCTGGTTTTTTCATAATCGTTATCAGAAAAATATGCATAGTTCTGATCCCCCTGAGAACATAAATTCATGTGGTTGGAGTGGAACTCTTGCCAGTAAGAGTCCAAAGTCTCTAACCTTCTCTTGATCGAGTCTGGTGTTTTACGATCGTGACCATCATTTTTAAAATTGGTAAGAAGCTGGTCCATGCCCATCATCAACTGGTTTTGCGTTTCCAACAAAGCCTCCATGGTAGTTATTATTTTGGTAGATTATAAGACAAATTGGAAAGAGCTTACTGGTTTTCTGATGAGCTGCTTACAACTGGTAAAGTGAGCCTGTCTGACCCACTACTGGTACGCTGGTTATGGTGAGTGGCTTGTAAATCCAATGGTACTGGTTGTCACAGAATGTGTTCTGACCTCGAGGTGTGCCTCGAGGTCACAGTTATCACTATGGTCTGAGTCACTATTCACTCGCGGATGGTTCCTTTACGAATCAAAGGACCATTTAAATGTATGGTTATTCACCTAACATTTATAGATTGAATGGTAGATAAATTAAAGTCACTGGTAACGGGAATGGAACTATATTCTGGTTTAACTAGACTAACTAAACTAAATGGTAGAATGGTATGGTAAGGTGAGCACGCGCCCGGTATGTATGGTAGCTGAACGTGTACTGGTGTGAAACTAATTATAAAGTAAAAATGAAATAATTGATTGACGTATGAAAATGCTGACCAAGCGTCTAGGGCGCCGGGCGCAGCGATTGCGAAAGGTTCAATGTACGTTGACCGTACACGTAGGACAGTGCGAAAAGGCGCGTTAATACCGGGCACAACTCAGGAGCACACACTTTGAGCACCACTGCTGGGATGTTATCCGGCCCACTCGACTTGTGGACGTCCAGAGCTTGCAACTCTCGCCGGACTTCTTACTGGGTTATGCGGATCTCCGGCATAATGTAACCGCACCAAGGGATGGTAGGTGGCCCAGCGCTCCCAGCGTCCAAAGTCGAGTTTGAGGCAAAGAAGTTGCCCAAGAGATCGGCTTTCTCTTTAGCACTGTGGGCCAGATTTCCATCTGGTTATTGGAGTGGTGGCAAAGACGAGCGGCAAATGTTTCCCTCGGCTGCCTTGGCAAGCGACCAAAAGGCACGACTCCCCGAGGGGTGACCCACGAGCCGCTCCCCAATGCGGCCGACGAAGTCGAATTTTGCCCTGGCGATGGCTTTTTACTGGATCTCGAGGCAGCATTCAGTTGCGCTTTGCATCTGGTATAGAGTGGTCCCTTTTAGTACAGGCCGTGAGCCAAGCCTTGAATGCAGATTGTTTTAGGCGCAAGGCATCTCTGCAGTGCTTGTCAAACCACGGCTGGCTCCTACCCCTGACAGTCACTAGCGGATGAGGAATATAGCATTCCATACCCGCCAGGATCGTCTCAGTGACCGCAACTGCGCAGGTCGCAAAGCAAAGCTACCTCCAGGGATACGACGCGAAGAACTCACGCAAACCATCCCAATCCGCTGACTTATAGTGCCATACGCGGCGGCCCAATATGCTTACGCTTTTCGATTCGCAAGGCACTTGGCTCCGGATGACACAGGGATCAGATAAGCCCGGAGGCGCATTCACTGAGATGGTATACCCGTCCGGATGCGAAGTCAGCAGGAGATCCAGTAAATTTGCCCTATGGGTGACGACGTCCGGTACTCTCGTGGGAGAAGGTACCAGTTGCGAGAGACCATAGGCCAAGGCAAACTCGTAGGCAGACCTTCCAGCGTAGTTAGTGGGCAAAGAAGACCCCAACCACTCAGTGTGGTGGGCATTGAAGTCCTCTAGGACCAACAACTCGGCCGTGGGGTACTGCTCAATGATTTTGCCAGACGTCACCTGCAGGTGCTCAAATAGTTGAGTTATACCCAAGTTACCACTATGAGACCTGTATAGGCACGCATAGATACGGGTATGGCCACCGTAGTCTATACGCAGCCACATGATTGACAGGTCCCTGTCTTCTAGCCCCGAAAATCGGCGACAGCATATATCCTCCCGGACGAACATTCATACCCCGGCGTGAGGCACAAAATTGTGCTCCAGTTTGTAGCCAGGGTAATTTAAGTATGATCGGCCGGGCAAAATATTTGTGTCTCAGTCAGGAAAGGCATTGTCGGCTTTGCGCTTTCAAGGTGATGGTGAACCGCGTTGCTGTTGGAGTTAAGTCACCTGATGTTGCACATGTCCACACATAACGCTGAATGGAACGCCACTGTCAAACTTTTTTTAACTTTTTGTGGCATCATTATATTTTTTGGGGAGTTTTTTTAAGGCTTGGGGTCAGCTATTGTGTGGACAGCCGAACGGACAAAGGCAGGTTGAGCTTCCGCCGCACAATGCGAAGGTTGTATGGTCTGCTGACGCGGTGGACGGAAGGGCCCCCGATCCCCCCCTTTGAGGTGGTCAGGTCCACTTCGGTCTCCTCCCCCGGCACGACCACCCCATCAGGGACTTTTCGGAAGGCTGGCAGGTCAGCCTTCCAGGGCGGAGATTTACGTAATCCCATGGTTCGGGACCCCGTTCAGCCTGCGGGCGCTCAGCGGACAACCGTTTCATCGGGTCTCTCTGGCAACCGCGTCAACATGCCACGTCAATCTTCCACAGCGATGGTGACCAGCCTCAGGTCCACCAGCTGTCCACACAACCGCTCCCCGATGAGCTCTGGAACCTTACTCACCAGCAGGAACACAACACTGCCTAAGCGGTGTTATTTATCTGTAAGTTAGTTCTGTAAGGTGGAGGTATTTGCATAGACAGGCTGCTCAATTATGGGTGGAAGAATCCACTGTGCCCTACCTCTCTTGACTGTGCTGTCCAATGACTAGAAGTTTACCCTACGTAATAGAAAATAATAAAAACAAATTGTCAAAAGCAACAGTGATTAGAGATGTACCGGATAGTGGTTTGGCCGGATAGCCGGATACCGGATATTTGGCCGAAAATGTATCCGGCAGGATATTCGGCCCGCGAAGCTTCACAGAGAAGATTGTCAAAAGTGTTAGTAAATGGTGTATTCCATTTGAAAAAGTTCAGGCCATTATTGTTCACGATTATTATTATTTATTGCCACAAATATGGTCGAAGGCATTAACTAATGCATTATCAACTTGACAACCATTAGGTGTTTATCCATACATTGCAAAGCGTTGTGAATGACACTTTAAAGGCCCAGTCTTATGTCTCAGAAAATTTTACAGCTGCAAGGCGAATTGTAACTAACAACTTGTTTTCGTTTTATTTTTATATTTTTTTAGAATGGATTGCGTTTAGCAGCAGTCTTGCCTGGCGGTAAGCGCTGACGAGGCCGATGGTAGTACACGCTTACACAGAAGATTCTAGTTACACAAAGCTCAATTTAATACATGCAGACCTGAGTTTACCTAAGCATTCACTCAATCAAGATGTAGACGCGTTGGAATCAATATATTTCCTTCTCGAACACTTGCATAAGTAGAAGCGTGCAATTTCTGTATATGTATCAGATGAATATTGATCCTTAAATTTAGAAAATTTGTGATCGGCACTAAGGGATATTGTATCGAAATATTCATTTTTATGTTTTGTTTCTACAAAAATAGCACTATCCGGCTTGGCCGGATATTTGGCCTCACTATCCGGTATCCGGCCGGACGGTAAAATAAGACCGGATATCCGTCACATCTCTAATAGTAATACAAAATGAAATTACAATGATAAAGTAGTAAATTTCGTTTCACATACCACTGGTTTGATCGGCGTGACAGTTTCGGTTTTCTTTTCTTTACTCTTCTGCGGAATGATGAGGCTGGCGTTCATGTCAGGCTCCGAACTGGTGACGTCATACGTTTCTTGTGTGTCCAAATTCTGAGGAGAAATGTTGTACTTGAAAAAGGATTTACTGTTTTTTTAACTCTAGCAATAAAATAAAACGAAAAAATATGTTTTTATTAGCATTTTAAAATAAACCATTGACTGTAAATTATTTACTCAATAAATGTTAAACAGAAATTAATTATGTTTAAAATAAACGTTAAAAATATTATATTAAACTTTTTGGGATGTGCTAGAAAATCAGAGTTTCTGCAATTATCACGTGCTGAAACAGAGCCTCATTTGCCAACTGTATATTTTTGAATATGCATTTTCATTTCGTGTTTTTTTCAAGTAAAGATTTACTTGCAAGTAAAGTAGACATTTACTTGCAACGGTAAGTAATACCAGGCCTCTGTCACTGCATGTACCTGCGTGAAAGATTCCATGACTCATTTGGCAGTTGGTTGTCAGCAGCCGCGTAGAGCATTTTGTACGCGAATTTTGCGGTTGAACTGACGCGATGGCGTACTGTAAGTACTGACTCTGACATCTATATCGAAAGAGGTAGCCCTGGCAATATACTCGTATGTCTGTCACATGACAGCACGCTTTAGGATTAAGAAACTATTAAGTAATCTGTGGTGATACCTGGAAGTGTTCATTGTGGGCCACATTGAGCCTATCGTCGCCCCAGGCGCCGGCCAAGCCCGACAGCTTGTCGGCCAGGTGCAGGCGGCCGAGACGCGACGCGTACATTAGCTCTAGGGCTCGTTGTTCTACACTAAGTAGTCAGTGATACCTGGAAGTGTTCATTGTGGGCCACATTGAGCCTATCGTCGCCCCAGGCGCCGGCCAAGCCCGACAGCTTGTCGGCCAGGTGCAGGCGGCCTAGGCGCGACGCGTACTTGGCAGCGAGCGGCAGCAAGCGCTCGTCTCGGAGTAATTCCATCAGTTCTAATGCTCGTTGCTCTATCTCGCTGCGGCAGGCCAGCTGGAGAAGGAACACTCAATAATATTTTATGTTCGCTTACAGTTTATTCAAGGATACACCTTTGCCACAAAGATCCTTTTGTTCCAAACGACTAGCGTCCGCCCGCATATTAAGTGCGCCCACTCATTGAGCTACTAATCGCGGCGATCGACGCGTGTTTTGTTATACATCGATTGCTATAATGCATTATCAACAAACTAGCTTAGTTCTAAGCAATCGATGTATAACCAAACGCGCGTCGATCGCCACGACTAGTGGTTCAATGTGCGGGCGCACTAAAAAATGTGGAGTCGTAACGTAACTCGATACGCACGTTTTTTTTCTCTAGTTCTTTATTACATTTTGCTGTATTAATATGAATACCCATGATTACGAATTAAATAATTTGCATTTATTTATGATTAAGAATTAATTTATTTCATTTTAGATACGTGTGGCTAATGTTTATAAGATATTTATGCTTTTGACTGTATAAGACAATAAAGATAATTATTAACAATCATTTTTTTATTACACTTAGGTCTTAGACACCATCATCGGATTCTAATAAATAGACAATTTTAAAGAAAAATACATTAAAAAAGGGCAATATGTAAACTTTTAGTTAGATAACTTAAGTACAATTTTATTTATGTTATGGCCTTTCAAACTTGCGTGGTACTTTTTAAAAGTGCAAATTGAATAAAAATGTATATACCAATCGATAATCTACACATAAACGCAATATTTAATATAGCTGTTGAAAAAATATTTCGCAAAACATAGAAATAGACGTCACGTGACGTAACTACCTTAAGACAATTTGGATAGAGCGTTTTGGGCAAGTCAAAAATATATGATTTTTAAAATTGCAATAGTTTGGGGAGTTTTAGTGCTATCGGTTTTTTTTACCAATGTTTATACTTTTGAGAGCTCTTTAGATAACACATCAAAAAAATTTTCAAATACCCAACTGTGACACTATACAGGGTGTAAAAAGTCCAATCTCAAAGCCGGCTTCTACGCACTCAGACCATTCAATCAAGTCACAGAAAAAAATGTTATTGATGGGAAACGTTTTTTTTAGGTGTCAATTTTTAACCTAAAAATGGACTACGCAATGTAACGCTCTAGCAACAGACCGCGCCTGCGCTTATCTGCGTGACTGTTACGCTTGATCAAGCGGTGCGCACGATGTACTTTGCGAGTTGAACGTTTTCAAGCAATTTTTTGTTAGGATATACTTGAATTTTGAAAATTAATAAATAATGATTAGAGTTTGTTTTCATTAATATCCTAAGATTGTTTTTTGACTTCGACCTTCAATAACTTGATAACTATTGAGTTCCCAGGTAAGTATGCTCTAGAAAGAAAAAAATGGTCCTGATGATGTGCAGAATACGTAGGACTCAACTTCGTTAAGGGTCTTTTTACACCCTTTATTTATCAAAGAAAAACATAAATTTGCGGTATTTCGATACGCGTGATGAAAAGAAAATGATATAAGTATAGTATATTTGGCACTAAAAAAGTGAAAACCTTGAATTTGTAATTAAAATAAAAGTCCCGTTTTGACAGTTCACGCCCATTAAGTTCTGTATTTTTTACCGATCGAAATGTTCTAGAGATAATTGGGTATGGGAACAAAAATCAAACATGTCCTAAATCGAAAACCATTTCGAGGTATTTGTATTTTATACCTTATTTAAATATTTAACATTTTCAAAAGCAAAGGATCGAGAATATTTTTAGTTAAATACGTTGGCAAACTGGGATCAAATGAATGACCCCAGTTTCCCAACGTCCGCAAAGAGTATATTATGGTTCTTATTGGACTCTTGACGGTAATCAAATTGACATTTCACAATTGAAACCTATTGGGTCGTATAAACGTCCTTTCACGTGATTGGTTTATAATCTATCCATCAACCAATCAAATGACGCGATCTGTATCATACGTAAGACTTATAGCTAGGTGATTCTACTGCATGGTATTAATGGGGTTTCCAGATAGCAGATTTAAAATTCCCCCAGGTGAAATATATTTTTCCACAAAGTTATTTTGAATAATACGCGAATTAATTTACGCCCATTGCCCAGACGGGTAGGTAGAATTTAAAATAGCCATTCGCTATAATCCCTACTTTTTCAGGTAGGGCATGCTTTCAGATCTTGGCAAAATGAATTGTATCTGAAGTCTACTTCTCACATTCTCGTGAGATTGTACATGATGAACGGTGAGCTCTGTTTCAGTCGTAAGTGCAGTAAATCAGTAATTTTCTCCTCATAATTTATTTACCACGAATCCGGGAAAAAACACATGTGGGAACACTAAGTGAATTTGTGACGTCATGAGTTCGCAATGTTTAAAAATTTATAAAAAAATAACTACCGGCTAGATCAAAGAAATATTCAAATTAGTTACAAAATAGTAAAAGGTATTTTAAAAAAATATAAAAAGAATGCCAATGGGAAAAGGTGGACGATTAATAATCTGCCACGCCGGTTTAGCTGGGGGAGGTTTTGTGTATGATGCCTTGCTCGCATTTGAGTCTAAAAGTGCAAAAGAATATCACGAAGAAATGGACTCAAATAAATTCACAGAGTGGTTCACTAACTTGTTAACAAACCTCCCCGAACAGTGCATAATCATTATAGAAAATGCAAGATGCATTGTCTAAATACCATTCGGTTCAAATAGATAAAGGACCTACTCAAGCAAACAAAAAGGATGATATAGTGGCATGGCTACAAAGACAAGGCGTTGAAGCTGACACGAAATTGTTAAAAGCTGAATTGCTGAAACTGGTAAAAGAAAATAAACCTACGAAACCAAAATATAAAATTGATGAATTGGCACTTCAGCATGGACACAAAGTGATAAGAACGCCGCCGTACCATTGTCAGTACAATGCTATGGAGTTAAAAGTGAAAGGATACGCAGCACGCCTCAATACAAAGCCGCCATTCTTCACTAAGAAAATGATGACATTGTTGAATGAAGCTTGTGCCAAAATTACTAAAGAAGACTGAGCAAAAGTGGTAGAAAAAACTCGAAAAGTAATAAAAGAAGACTATGACAGAGACGTCAATATTCACAATATAATTGAAAATGAAATAATCATAAATACGGGTGACGATAGCTCGACTGATAATTTTGGCTCATCATCTGAAAAAAAATATTCACTGGAAATTCACTCTATTTTGTTTTTTTTGGGATTAAGTGAATGATTGTAACAAAATTATTGAATGAAAGAAAATTGACCTTTTGTAACATTGTATCATTTCAAAATACCTACAATATCAAAGTTAAAGTAAATTTTCTAATGCACTTAACAATACATATTCAAATCGATCAAGGACTCATGCAAACTTGAATCGATTTATCGTGAGTATACAGTACCGAGTCTTATGGGTACATCACTAGTTACGTCGTGACGACAAATGTCAAAACGGGCCATATTTTTTTATGAATAGTTTAGTGCAAAAGGATTACTTGAATCCTGCCGTCTTGCGTCAGATTAGTTAGACAATATCTCACCGCGAACAGTTTGAGTGCAGTCTCCCTCGCGGCCTTCACGTCCACCGCAGCGCTCGTGTGCGCCCAGCGGACCAGCTGCTCCTCGTACTGCGCCTTCTCAGTGTCCAGCTCGCAAAGAGGAATCTACACGATATCAAAAACCATTCGAAATAATGACTTGTTTACAAAAAAATATATTGTATAAAAAGCTAAGACAATACAAAAATACAAGTGAAGAGTCTCAGGGAAACATGCAATGTCATTTTTTTTTATGTTTGTTGACCCTTATTGTAAAGTACGAATGTGGTAAGAACAAAACGCCGAAACAGACTTTGCAGTAACATGTAACGTCACGTATTAATCTTTATAGAAAAATATTGATACAGTGTAAAATAAGCAAAAAAAAAGCAAATTGGACTTTTCATACAATCTCAAAGGCGAAGGGGTTTGAACTTTTGTGACATAGCCAACCAGCCGCAATCCTTTTTTAACACACTGAGTAGATTATTAATTAAAAATGTACTTATTGTAGTAGCTTTTTATGTCGATCTTTACCTTCCAGTAGCTCGGAAAAGTAACACTTTAGGGTACCATATATTGAGACAATTTTTGTGTGTTAATGTGTCCTCTTTCGATTTACACCACTTTTATCTTGCGCGGAAACATTAAAAAAAATAAAGGCTGGCTATGCCAGCTTCCATAGAAATATGTTCAAACCCCTTTTACAACAATAACTACACACATCAAAAGTGTCTAGGGATCAAGCATTTTTATGCGGATTTCTTGAGATTGAGATGTGGCTTTGTAATAAATTTATGATTTTATAAATTTATATGGATCCTTTTTGGTGCATTTCATAATTTGAAACAGGAACTGTCAATCAAATTCGAGTAAAAGATGAAAATCAGCTGTCAATATTTTCCCTATAAAAACATACAACGCATTGAAGACATTATTAGTGCTACTGTTTCCCTACTACTGATTAAAACCAACGTTATTATGGAGCGGCGACGTCATTTAAGCAGGGAAGAAATGCTCAGAGCCGTGGGAATGATAGAAGCTGGTTCCCGGCAACGTACTGTGGCTTTAGCTCTGAATACAAGTCAGAGTGTTATCAGTCGACTTTGGACACTTAACCGGAGCACTGGTACCGTGGCTGAGCGCCATGGAGGACGGTATCGCTGCACCACACGGAGACAAGACCGATACATTCAAATCACAACTCGAAGAGCTCCAACAATAACCGCCATGATGTTAGCCGTGAGGCTTCATCACTCTTCAGGGAACTTAATTAGTGACCAAACAGTCAGAAACCGCTTGCATGAAGTGAACCTTCATTCCCGAAGACCGCTAAGGGTACCACCTATAGCAATGCACAATCGTAGGATTCGATATCAATGGGCTCTTGAACACAGAAATTGGGCAGAAGAACAATGGCGTTTCGTGTGCTTTTCTGATGAGTCTCGTTTTGGTATGAGACCGGATACAAGACGTATACGACACTGGAGAACCCCTGGACGCCAACAGCGATTAAAATCCTGCCAGGAAGTCCATCCTTATAGTGGAGGAACCATCATGGTATGGGCGGGTATTTGGATCGGCGGAAGAACTGAGTTGATTTGGATCAGAGGCAACCTCAACGCTCAAATTTATGCTGAGACGATTGTATCAGACGTCATCGTTCCTCTACAAGTGCAAATCGGTCCCTTATTTCAGTTAATGCATGATAATGCACGACCGCACACCGCAAGAGTTGTAAGACAGACTCTCGCCGCAGCTAACATCAATGTCCTGCCCTAGCCTGCTCAGTCGCCAGACTTGAACCCGATTGAGCATGCATGGGATATGCTACAGAGAAGAGCTCTGCCGAATATGGAGGGTATCCAGTCGCAAGAAGACCTTTTTTTGTTGTTGCAACGAACATGGGCGGCCATTCCACAGCGTGATTTGGATGAACTCATTTTGAGTATGCCAAACCGATGTTCTTGTGTTGTTAGTGTTCGCGGTAGAAACACGGATTATTAATTGTTTAAGTTACCCAATAAAATTTTAAAGAAAACTGTTATTTCAGTCTTTTTTTCGAACTTTAATGTTAGTGGTTCAAATGTCAAAAATCCCTTTATTAGGAAAATGGCAAATTTCTTTATTAATGCAAAGGTGACTTGGTTTATCGTTACTGTAGACAAACGAAAACACTTTATTTGATGAATCCTTAAAGAAAATTTTAATTTATATCAATCAGGACAAAAGTTATTGCAAAAATATATGTTGATCCCTAGACACTTTTGATGTGTGTATTTAATGACCATTGCATAATATGTATTTTTTGAAATTCTTCAGTTTTCTGGAGAACTTAACAAATATTAGCAAACATTTTTTTTGTACTCACAACTAAACCAAATATGAAAATGTATTTTATTTATTTTTGAGTACTTTTCTAAATGATCAAAAAAGATTTCAGCAAATTCTCAGTTCAGTTTTTCTGTGACATTGCATGTTTTTCCATTATGCCCTTAATTTTCTTCAGCTTAAAAGTGAAATTTTGTAGTTAGTACACTGACCTGTATGGGGAGCTCGGATATAATGGGTTTGGGAACCGTTGGTGGGAATGATGCTCCTCTGCATAAGATAGCTCGAACCTTTTGCTCGGGTTCACTAATCTGTAAGGAGATAATCACGTGAAATTATGAAAACCATTGGTGAAAAGTGGGCTTCTGAGTGTTACGTTCACCATGACGGCACAGTCACTTGCTGCTGACTAGGATTAAGTTTAGGATAAAGTCGTGATGGCATGTTATGTTATGATAATCACGTTATTGAACACTGGCTTGAGATAATTTTACCCTATGATACTCAAGTTGTTTGATAAAAAATATCTGATAAAGCTTCCACTGATTTTAAGATAGTACTCAACATAGGGAGGTTATTCAGCATGCTTAGCGGTCAGGTTACTAGCCACTTATCTGAGGTCAGCGTGTAGCAGGAAAGGTATTCACCACTTACTGGGAGCCTATAGGCTTACTGGTTAGGTACATAACATAGCATGGCACTTGGCGTTAAGAACGTACCAAATTAGTATGATTTACTTTTTGAGGTTGAAATGATAATTTATTCGGACTTTTACTACTCTATTTAGAGAAATTTCTTATTAATGTCGGGCAATAGGGTATGGGAAAAAAATCAAACATGTCCTAAATCGTATACCATTTCGAGGTATTTGTATTGTATACCTTATTTATCTAACATTTTTGAAGGCAAAGGATCTAGGATATTTTAATTGAATACGTTGGCAATCTGGGGTCAAATGAATGACCCCAGAAAACCAACGTCCGCAAAGAGTACATTAGGGTTCTTATTGGACTCTTGACGGTAATCAAATTGACATCTCACAATTAAAACCTATTGGGCCGTATAAACGTCCTTTCACGTGATTGGTTGATAATCTATCCATCAACTAATCAAATGACGCGATCTGTATCATACATGAGATTTTTAGCTAGGTGATTCTACTGCATGGTATTAATGGTGTTTCCAGATAGCAGATTTTGAATTTCCCCAGGTGAAAAATATTTTTCCACGAAGTTATTTTTAATATAACGTACATTAATTTACGCCCATTGCCCAGACGGGTAGGTAGGACTTTAAATAGCCATTCGCTATAATCCCAACCCTTTCAGGTAGGGGTTGGTTTCATAACTTGGTAAAATAAATTGTATCTGAAGTCTACTTCTCACATTCTCGTGAGTGCTACATGATGAACGGCGAGCTCTGTTTCAGCCGTAAGTGCAGTAAATTAGTAATTTTCTCCTCATTATTTATTTACCACGAATCGGGGAAAAAACACAAGCTAATTTGTGACGTCATGAGTTCGCAAAGTTTACAATTAATAAAAACTAACTACCGGCTAGATGCAACAAAATATTCAAATTAGTTGCTTAAAATAGTAAAAGGTATTTAAATAAAATATAAGAATAACTTTTGTTCCCATACCCAATTATAAGGAGGAATTATAGGTAATTCCTAAGGGTGGCTTCTCTTAATACCTGAAAGATCTTACTTAAGTGACGTAATTTGGTGGTTACCAGAATAGAAATAGTATCATGTTGCAATCGATGAAGTTACCAATACTCACAGATACCATAAACCAGGAGTCAGAAACTCCTCTAGAGTGCGCGCTGGTGTCGCAGACCGGCATCCACAGGCCGCTGCTGACATCGTGCAGCCGCAGCACGCCCGCGCTGTCGAGCGTGCAAGGCGAGCCGGAGTCCGAGCAGCCCACCCAACACAATCTCGCACTTGGCGTTAGCGGCACAGAGACGGTTTTGCTTCGCACTTGTCTACCTGTTGCATTAGAGTCAGGTCTAAAGTCGTATTTTTAATTAGACGTATTAAACAGCTGCCAATGTCACTTTGTAAAATAATGTTGCCCGGGACCCGATATCGGCAGTCCGTATTATTTATAGGTATTTTAAGTGTTATTCATCATCATCCGTGCGGTCTATCCCGGTTGCGAACCCACACTGGTGTGTGGGTCCCAGGGTCCGCCTTTCTTATTTTCTTGGCCCACCTGGCGCGGTCTTGTGCATCCTCCGTGGTGAGTTTATTGGCACGTATGTCACCCTTAACGACGTCGAGTCACCACTTCTTGGGTCGACCTCTTCTACCGGTGTAACGATGCCGTTTCCCTTCAGTCTCGTAGACGTTACAACCTCCACGATCGCTGGAAACTTCATGGTTTAACTGCTGGCCATTAAAAGTATTTTGTACTTGTTTTCAAATTTGATTCAAATCGATTTTTGTTTCGCATTGCATGCGCAGCTTTTTTGATTCAGTCTTACCAAAACCATCGTACTGAACAGTTTGCGAGCATTTTATCAGATTACCAGTTTAAGTATAACTTATGTGATGGTGTATTTTTAAATACTCTAAATAACCAATTTTGTAAACAGTTAAAACAGTTATAAGTAACAGGAACCCGTGTATCGGGTTCTTCTTTCCTACCTATACTTTTATCCTATTTAATAAACAAGTCACTGGATTGGCTGATCTTTTATTAACTATTCCACAACTACATCTACTTCTAAATATTGTGTGACGAATCCCGGCGCTCCGGCTCCTGTATTGCTGGCCAGCATCGAGGATTCCCGTTATACCGGTACCTGGCGGTGGCGGCATGGCCAGACATTTGTTGCCCACGTAGTTTGCCGATCTCCGTGAGACATGACTATACCAACGAAGGCAGCACTCCTGCAGCTTGTCTGCGATGTCACGAACACGAAGGCTGCCGCGGATTTGGGTGTTCCGCATGAGATCTTTGAGTGAGACTCCACACATCCACCGCAGCATCTTCATTTCCGTAACGCGCAGCTCCTGCTTACGTCGCTCTAGTAACGGCCATATTTCATTGCCATATAAAAGGACAGGCATAATGATGGTTTTATAGACCTGTCCCTTCAGCTTGATCGGCATTTTGGGGTCACGCCATTTGGCCCAAGCCGCGGAAATTCGGGCTCTGACGTCGCTGCCGATTTCCCCAGACGCGCTTAACACAGATCCCAGGTATTTGACACGGTCCGTGCGCTCGACCACGTCAACGCCTATGCGGACGGACTGGGGATTTGTGGTGTTGCAGGCCATGTACTCCGCCTTCGCCACATTAAGTTTCAGACCGCAGTTTTCAAGTGAATTTTTCCACTTATTCAACCGTTGTACCAGCCGTCCTCTGTCCGAATCTGCTAGCGCAATATCATCAGCATATATGAGCAACCAGGGTGGTTGTGGACAGCACGTCTAATATTACGCTGAACAGAAACGGGCTAAGCACGGAGCCTTGGTGTACTCCAACGGTGACAGGGAAGGGAAGCGTGTCACCACCGCAGTCCTGAATATGGAACTGGAATCGTGGTACATGTCCCGGATAATGTCAATAAAGACTTCGGGAACGGCCCTGGACCGCAGCGCCCAGCCGATTATCTCACGAGGGACACAGTCGAAGGCTTTCTGCATGTCTGAGTTATTTCATGAGTTATTTAAAGGTGAAGATCGATATGAAAAAGGTGACATTCATTAAAAATCTACTAATTATGTGGATGTTCGTGTTATTTTGTCAACAAATAAGAGATTTCACGACATTCAATCCGTTGTTTTTGTGGATTGTACCTACTAATAAACTTTTAGTAAACTTTTAGTCGATTTTTTACCAATGAACAGGTCATTGGTAAAAAATCATATATACTTAATTGAGGGCTGATTTTTCAATCCTCAGATAATAAAATTTATCTGTAGTTTATTCGAAGGTTAACAAGATTTTCAATTTTTCAATAGTCAGATATATCTTTGTCTTGTTTCATTCTAACGTTGCAATGATTGTTTAGGGGCATCTCGTTTGTGGATAATCAGTGTGAAGTTAGCTATATAAGTACATAGATAAACGAGAGATAGCTATTCCTCGAATAAAAGAAGATTGAAAAATTTAAAATATCCATTCACTTGATAAACAGCCAGTTAATTTTATACTTCAGTTAGCTATCTAGGGAATAAACTAAGAATTGAAAAATCGGGCCTTAATAGGAGAAACACAATTTCAAAGTGACAGCATGCGATCGACAAATAGTGACCTTATCGCTTCGAGTGATTTCTTCTAGTCGACTTTGGGATGTGGGGAGATAGCGAAAAATGATTCAAAGACTGTTCAAATGTCCTAAAATCTGTTATTTGTTAACAAAATAATACAAAGAGCCTCATAATTAGATTTTTTTTTCATTAATATCAATTTTTTACATGGATTCTTTTCTTAATTACCACTATCATTGTGCGCGGAACATCGAGAAAAAAATGGCGGCTGGTGGCTATGCTACTAAGGTTCAAACCCCTTTACGTTATCCACCAACTGTGCAACAAAAATTGAACAAACATCAAGGTTCAAATCATAAAAATAAATATATGACATCATCGTGGCAAAAGGCAATGGTAAATAGTAGGTATACAACAAATAACATGAGAGTCTGCATTGTTGCATCACAATACAATATCACCTCTATTATTTATTTTGCAATAAAAAGATGATGTTTTGAACCAATTCATGATAAGCTGGGTTAAAGATAACTAATTATAGGTACCTATCTACAAACCTAATACCTAACCATATGAGGATAAAATAATAGAAAGAACCACTGCTAAACAAACAAAAGCATAATTAAACAGAGTAAACATACCATATTTAAGTTTTTGTTTTTCATTTGGGAGATTTATAAGGTTATCATTGTTTGTACTACAACAACGCCCTTGATTCGTAACATAACTGAACAGTACACGCTTTGAGGTTCTATGGAAACAGTTATCTAGACACATGTATAAAAAAAGTTTTGTGAAAAAAAATTGTTATCGTAACATCTGGTGTACGTGTAAGTTTCTTTAGTACTTAGTCCTACAGCACCTAGATATGATTCATAAAACAAAAACTACCCATTAATCTAAATTATGAAATAATAAGTTGGAAAATTCATACCATTTCACATAGTGAGTGAGTCCCAAAATAACTATTTCCCCTGTGTTGCGGAAACTAGAATCAACGTAGGTACCCAGAACAATCTCAAAACAATCAAAAAAACCCAAAACAATCCCTTTCAGCAGAAGCATTAAGTGATAGTGCGTAAACGAACCTGCTACCCTTCACTGCACTAGGCAATGGGGATATGATAATATCCAGGCATAATAAATAAACGTGGCTTAGCTATAAACTGCGTTTAAACGAGACACATGTGAGGGAGATGAGCGAGTGGCAAGAAATCAGTTGTATTGATTATTTTAAAGTTCGCGTCCACCTTTTTATCCACTCTGAAGTTTATTTTTATTTATTTAGTTGTTTCGCGCATGCGCAATACCTACTTTTCATAGGAAAAAAATACACCGGCACTCGGGACACCTGCAGGGAGCACTAGAAGTTTGACACTACCTATACCTAGAATCGCGTTACGCAGCCTGCGCAGCTTTCGTGTAAAAGAGTATGGGGAGCGAGGTGTGAGGTGAAAGCGAATAAGTGCCCGTGGGGTCATCTTCGCTCACCTGCCCATTTTTCGCGGACCATTTCAGTTCTGCGACGTATCTTCGCACCGCTGAGCTTCCTCTCATATATCTGGTAGAAACTCAGTTTTGGAGGTCCCTTCGATACAAAATAAATGCTTACCATTCATAGCTATGATGTCCATTGCGAGATGTTGATCCGAGACCCCAGGGTCCGTCTTATGGTAGACGGCCAGCACGGTTGTGTTGTATGAAGCTAAGGCCACCACTGGACCGGGCAGAGATATCACCTATAACAAGCAAGGTAATTATTATTCACAGACATGCTTGGAATTCAGCTATTTTTCGTACCCAACCAGTACCTATGTATTCGTTCACGGAGACGTGAGTAATTTTTTAGCCGTATGTAGTAAAGATTTTTTACAGCGATTTAGTAAATAAATATGAAATTAAGGGCATACAAGTTGCTTGAGTTTACTAAAGTGCAGTCGTCAAGCAGAAAGAAATTAGTATATTGACCTCTTCACTTACTGTCAGTGGTAACAAACATTTTCGTATTATGTATCAGTTTTTAATATATGAAATATTTGGAAGAGACAAATAAACTAAAATATTACTGTGCAAATTACATTTTTAGGCTTAACAAATCTACTTGAAATCCTTATAGATTCGCCATGTCCTCCTCCTTCTCCGATTCAGTAAAGTGCGATGTTTTTCTTTTCTTAAGCGGAGAAAAAAACTCCTTAAATAGGCGCGAGATAGATGGCCCGGAGTCCATTTTAAAACAGTGTAGTTATAAACAAGTAACAAACAACGTAACATCTTTAGAAGCAATTTCACTTTGTCCGAAAACTGAGCGATCACTATATTCATAAAATATAGCTTGATTAGATTAACAGGTGACAAATAAAGGATTGCAATAAAATCTAAAAAATGTTAGTAAATTTTATTTTGTCAGATAATGGTCATGAACTTTTTTTAAACGTTTTATAGTTTACATGTGAATGCACCTAAAGGTAATACTTTTCTCATGAATATAAAGAAACAAATAAATTATAGTTTTATTCAATCGATGAGCCACTATAGATGAGTCCCATCTCTAAAATATTAGCAACATGAAGGAACCTTTAAATGGTGTCGTAGTTTATTAGGTGAATAGTTTGCTATTGGCATACATTAACTGCATCCGCGCGGACTTAACTCTAGAATCTCTTCAATCTGTATCTGAAGTACACTCGGTTCCAAAAATTACGGGTCAGTCACAAAAATGTAAATACCTCCATACTGTAAAAGTTAGATCAATGAAATAAAAAACAGAATAAAGACTTTTTAGTTGCGCTTCTAATACCATATTATTTGAAAAAAAATCCATTAGAAAAACTAAATTTTAAAAAATTTAAAGACCAGGTTTTTGCTTCATGTCATTATGGATGCTTTCTATTTCCATTTCTATTGTCACAAGAAAAATATCGTGAACGTCTTCCACATGCATAATTATAATTCTGTGAGGTGAAGCATGCCAGTCACGCTAGCTAGAGGAATGTACCAGAATCCTAACTTTTTTGGAACTTGGGCGGAGCCAGCGTGAAACAGCCAGAAACATTGGTGTATCTTTGTCGACTGTTCAGCGGGTAGTCCATTTTCGGGATCACACTTTAGGAGACCAGGCACAAAGGCCAGGGAAGACAGACAACTGGTGGCTACAATGCTCCGAAATCGTTTTCAAACTGCTGTTGGTCTAAAAACTCTCTTTATTCGCTTTCAAGGTGGCAATTTAAGCGCTCAAACAGTAAGAAGACGTCTTGCTGAAGCAAATTTGAAACCATTGAGGCCCCCGCAAATGGCCCCAAACTAGAACGGGGACATCGAATTGCAAGACAGAGATATTCGGGTTTATGTGACTGACCCGTTATTTTTGGAACCGAGTGTAGATTGTATTTTAATCCAGCTTTGACAGTTTAAGTAGCAAGTTTCATTGAAATCCATTCTGATTTGATGAAGAAAAACATACAAACTGACAAATAGAGGTTTTAAATGTTGTTTCGTATATGATCGGTAAAATTATGGAATGTTCGTTATTTTGAAAAATAATTAATGACATTCCATATCAAGGACAGTGCGAGGACAAAAACAGACCTTACTCTCGCGGTAAAATGTTTGCCATCCCGCAGCCGCCGGGCATTGACCGTGCGAGCGTGACGCAAAATATCTTGCGCGGGAGCGACAGAGACAGGTGATAGCGGGTCAATGTACGAAATTGTTTCTGCTTGGCGACCGAACCGATGAACAGAGATTGTACTATGGGTGTCAGAGACTGATAAAAAATGGAGAACAACACCCAGACACACCACAAACAAGAATGTTTAAAGCTAAAGGCAGGATCGCTACCATTGCACCAACAACGAAATGAGCGAAGAAGTGCTCGCCAGTCGCGGTAGCCTCCGCTCCCCGCCTATTTAATGCAGACCAATTCACATATTTTCAATATCATTAACATGGATTACCTGGAAAAGTTTGAACAGACTGCGGACCCGGATTGGGCACTGCAAAAGATACTCGTAATTTGTGCAAATGGGGATACACTGATAACGCGATCACCGCGCGCGAATGTTGTGTCTCCCCTTACTTAGATCATGAGCCACCTTCTTGTTGCCCCTACCCCTCATGTCCAACAGCTGCACAAGTGCACACGCGATGACCTAATGTGTGCCAATGAAAAAGCTGTAAATGTGGCGGAATACTGGTCGGATGAAATATGCATACTATATATTCTATACTATATATTCTCTTTGGAAATATGGTGCTGTCGACACGACACTTCACAGTTTTGTTCACAGCTATACCGATCTTTTTTTATGTATTTATTTTACGGCTACGGACCGTGTCCATTTCAGTCATTCTTTATTAGTAATTTTACATCTTCAGTTAAAAAATGTTTAGATAATCATTTTTCTATGTTGTTTTTGCTTCTGACTTCTGTTTTCAGATTCCGTCTATTATACAGGGTGACTGGCGATTCGTTGGCAATCTTTTTAAATAAGATGCTACCCATGATATACAGTACTTTCCCTAAATATGAGGGTATTTCATGGGTACATAATTGCATATTTTTAAACTTTATAAACATCATGCTTAATACTCAGCAATTGACCCGTAATACAAAATAAAATTAATCCAAGAAATAAATTATTTTAATAAATAACGTAAAATCATAATGAATATTCAATTATCAAACTAGCATTGCTCCGCTACACTCTCGTAACGTAAAGGTGCCGCGCCAAGTAGCAAGCTCCATTGATCATAGCGCACGAGTCGCACGACGACAAACAATGCCGACCCAGCCACCCGCACCGCGACCGTCGCCACCCCTTTCCCTCATATCATCGCTTTTCGGCGCGTGCACCGGCCCACACTCCCCCCCGCGAGACGCGGGAACGGGGGTCGGGGAAACGGGAATCAGTTCCGCATTGACCAAATAGGTGTGTTGCCGTTTATCGTAAACTAATTGCGCGCGCGTCTCGACTCAATAGGATTGCAGTGCATTGGATTTGTTTTGCTAGGTGCTGTGACTGTGTGTGTAGTGAACGTGAGCATAATGCCTAGACCGCGTAATGTACCTACAGGGACGATACACAAGCCATCAATACTTACAAATGGTTTTGTTGTAGGTATAATATGACGCGGAGTTTATTGTTAACACAAGAAATGTTCCACCACCGCTTCCCAGCCGCGCCAATTCCATCAAGAGATCGCATTTTAAGGTCAACACAGAATCTGTTGGATTTTGCATCGTTTCACGTTTCAGTGCATGCGCAAGATCATCGTGGAGAAGCACCAGTATACCCTATGTCTCTCTACTATCAAATACGACGCTATTTTATTAGCAACCCACAGGCTAGCACTAGCCAAGCGGCGCGCCGCTTTGGTGTCAGCCAATATTATGTATGGAAGTTGCTAAACAGTTCTGGTCAACACCCTTATCATTTTCAAAAAATACAAGAACTAACACTTGCTGATTACGCACCCCGATTACAATTCTGTAACTGGTTGTTACAAAATGTTGACGCCAATGTTTTGTGGACAGATGAATGCACATTCACAAGAAGTGGTCTGTTCAATATCCATAATGAGCATTGGTGGAGCCACCGTGGCCGTAACCCGCATAAAACGAGGCAAGACTCTTTTCAACACCGCTTCTCGATAAATGTGTGGGCAGGTATCCTAAATAACCAAATAATTGGGCCGTACTTCATCGAAGGACGATTAACCGGTGAGAACTACCTGCAACTCTTGAGAGAGGTCGTGGAAGACCAGTTAGATTATGTGCCTATTTCGAATCTTGCCGGGCTTTATTACCAGCATGACGGCGCCCCGGCGCATTTCCAACATGCCGTACGTACCTACCTAAACGAACGTTTTGGCGAGCGTTGGATAGGTCGCGGCGGGCCCGTGCCTTGGCCGGCGAGATCTCCAGATCTCACACCTCTAGACTTTTTTTTATGGGGTGAAGTGAAGAGATTAGTTTATGAACGTGAAAGTGAATCGAGAGACGAACTCAAAAACAAAATAATTGCTGCGTTCGAAACAGTAAAGTCACAAACTTTTGTTTTAAGTGAAAATTAACCATAGGCGTCGAGCTTGAACTGTGTGTTGAAAGAGGCGGAGAGCACTTTGAACATTTATTGAAATATGAGTGAGTGCTAAGACTATTTTTTAATTATTGTAAATAGGTTCCTATGATTGCAAAACTTAATTATTGTTAATATTTTGATTACAACTTTTTAAATACGCCAAATCTACGACAAATGATGTGACTTACTTATGTATTTTTTAATGATTTAATATTTAAACCATTTTGTCTTAGTTTTGTTTGTCTTAGTTTTGACCGTCCTAAGCCGGTTAAAGTATGAAGGGAAAGTTGGAATCGCCTAGTCATCCAAGTCAGCTGTGCGCTGTCGGGTTACGCGGGTTCACGACGACGCGACGCGCGCTGCTCAATGGCGCGGGCATGGCGGGGGGGTGGGCGGCGTGCGGTAGCGCGTACGCGTGTAGTCACTGCGAGCTGCGATCAACATGATACTTTACTAATTTAATATTTATTTTACAACTATTCTTTAGTTAAACCTTTTTGTGATAGGGTCACATACAATAATCCCTTAATATTAGTACATTAACAGGTCGAACGAATGCCAATGATTCCGAGGTCACCCTGTATATCCTAAATACTCATAGATGAGTTTGTATGTTTTTATGTTTTGCATTATAGATGGCAGGAGGCGGGTATTTCTACAGTATTTTTGTATGTGTTGAGTAAGCCATGTATAGTGTACCTGTCTCTGCGTGCCGTGCGGCGTGAGCAGGCGCAGGCGGCGCGCGTCGGAGGCGCACGCGACCACGCCCGCCGCGCTCGTCACACAGACTATTTCTTCTGTGTCCGGCATTGATACACTCCATTCCTTGCTACTGCCTACTAGCGATATACACACTAATTTACTGAAAAAGTTGAAATAAATTATCATAAAACCGAAGACACCAATGTAAACTGGAAGCACCACATATCAAAAATACATCGTAAATTGAGCAGCTTTTCGTATGCATTACGACAAATTAAAAAAACCACTGACTTAGCCACTGCGATCACTACTCATAGCATACTACTTATGGCATAGTAATGCCTATGCATACACGTGGCTCAATTACGGCGTTATCTTGTGGGGCAGTAGTACCGACGTACCTTGTTTACTAACCATGCAAAAAAAACTTATAAGAATACTAGCCAACATAGACAGCACTGATAGCTATAGACCCTATTTTAAAAAATATAAAATCTTAACTCTTCCCTGTATTTATATCTTAGAAATATGCAAGTTCGTTCGTAAATACCCTTACCTATACACAACACGAGATAACAATATTAAAAAACATCAACTTCGCTACAGAAATAAACTAGCACTACCGACCTCTAGAATGAAACACCACTCTTCCAGCCCATTAGTAATGTCTATAAAAATATATAATAAACTGCCAGATTCCTTAAGAAACATAAATAACAATAAGATCTTTTTTAATGACCTCAAAAATATACTAATACAAAAAAGCTACTACACTATAAAATAATTTTTAGAAGATAAACATTTAACATAAATTTAAGACTGAATAGTAATACTAAAAACCAAACTATTGATATAAAAACATAATATAAATACTTAAAACTCAAATAATAATCTATAAAAGTACCTAAATTATAACCTTTAGACGAGTTTCTAAATAATAATTAGATATAATTTAATATTGTTTTGTTGCATTATAATTTAATTTTCTATGAACAATGGTTTTCCTCCTCTTCATTTTTGTTGTGCCCGACAGGGTTCATGGTGCACTATTTAAATATACTTTAAGATCTTGTACTACACTGTGAAATGCAATAAAGAATTGAGTATTGAGTATTGAATAAACGTGAAAACCCCTTATAGCAGAACAACGATATCGGAGCCCTCAAGAAGAGAGTTTATTCCCATTTAAAAGGCAAGCAACCCATCGGAGACACCTCTGGTGTTGCAGTTGTCCATGGGCGGAGGTGATCACTTTTCATCAGGTGACCTTCCTGCTCGTTTGCTCCCTATTACATAAAAAAAACAGCATCATGCACCCTTAGCACCCCTTTGGCACAAAACTACAAATACTTGCTTCATTTGTTACATTGCATGTTCACACGGTCAGGGCGAGAAGAGGATTCCCGCAAGGGGGATGCCTATCCCCTCTACTATGGTGCATTCTAATAGATGAACTAGTACACGAGATAAACAAGATACACATATACACACAGGTGTATTCTTATGACGAGGTATTGCTAGTAACGGGAAAGGTCCTCAGCGTCATGTGCAACATCATGAACAGAGGACTGAAAGCGGCGCTATCATGGTGCAGAAGTAAGCGACTCAACCTCAATCCCGAAAAGACGAAACTAGTCCTATTCACCAATAAACGTAAAATTGGTAGAAAAGAAATAGTGCAGATAGACAACTCCGAACTAGAAATGGTCAAGGAGATCAAATACCTAGGAGTTACGCTAGACAGCAAACTAACTTTCAAAGCACACATAAGTACCACCTGCTCTAAGGCCAAAATGGCCATGATGCAATGTAAAAGAGCCATAGGACGCACATGGGGAATCAAACCGGCGACTGTACTATGGATATACAAAGCAATTATCCTGCCACGAATCCTTCACGGATCACTGGTATGGTGGCATAAGGCGGCACTAAGGACCAACAAACTAGAGCTTGACAAGGTCCAAAGACTAGTGGCACTGATGATCACAGGTGCAATGAGAACAACACCCACATCAGCGCTAGAGATCATGCTCGGGCTGGATCCGCTAGACCTAGCGATCAAAGGAAAGCGACCGAACAATGGTTCAAACTCAGTAGCACGAACCTCTGGATCGGTAACCACACGGACAGAGGGCATCTACGCATTGGAAGTGAAATCGAGAGCAACATGTCAATGATCTTTACCAACAACGACCTAACAAGGAAAGAAAAGATCTTTGACAAGAAATACAAAGTACATATAGGACAAAGAGATGAATGGAACATAGACACAAGCGGAACAGTTTGCTACACAGATGGCTCCAGAATTGAGTCACTGAAGCTATCTGGCGCGGGTGTGCACATAAGGTGCGAGGACGGCACAGTGATAAACAGATCAATCTGCCTAGGCAGGTTCGCCAGCGTAGGCTAGCTCTAGGGAAACTCGCAAACAAAATAGACGTAGTGATTGCATGGGTCCCTGGACACGAGGGTAATGTCGGCAACGAGTTAGCAGACGAACTAGCCAGGGGTGGTGCGGCTGAAGGCTTAGTGGGTCCGGAACCCAGGCTGCCAATAGCACACAACATCACCAAGGGAGTAATCAAAAGGTTAACCACAGCAGCAACAAACAGACGATGGAAGGCTGCAACAGGCATGCGACAGTCTAAAATGTTCATAAACGGAATGGACACGAAGAAGACAGGTCATCTACTGAAGCTGTCAAGGAACAGTGTACGTATGGTCATAGAAATCGCCACAGGGCACTCTAGACTAAACAGGCACCTAACAGTAATAGGCATCAAAGACAACCCCACATGCATGGAGTGCATGGACAGCGAGGAAACGAGTTTCCACCTACTCGCCGTATGCCCGATGTACTCACACATACGGTGGGAGCTCATGGGGTCAGACTCGTTAGATAAAGAAGATCTGAAAGAACTGACGGTGGACCAGATAGTAAGATTCTGCAAAGCAACAGGAAGATTCGACGGGACGCCGTGAAAATGGGATAACCTAAAGACCCCCTGCAAGGGGGCCCGGGGAAATGGGTGAAATGGCCCATAACCATCGGACCGATCACCCGGCCCACTGCCAGCGTCCCCAGTCGGAATAATAAAATAATAATACATTGCATGTCTGTAGGTATCAGTTACCCACCACCCACCGGGTGGTGGGTAACTGAAGAAATAAGAAAATCCTGGGGCAAATACTCTCGGGATTTTTTCTGTGCACGCTGTAGCAATATCCTTTAGGGACAACCTAGCTGACTGTGAAATGAGCATTTTAAACTTGTGATAAGTGGTGACCCCAGCACTGCACACATAAACACATTTTTAAAAATATTTGTGAAGATGGATTTATTGACATCTTACTTAAATATTTTATCTCTTACCTAGGAGTTTCACATGCTAACGCGAGAACACTCGTGGACAAGCTCGCCATTGTGTGATTCAAATAATTATTTAAATGTAAGCCATGATGAACATTTGTGTCATGGAATTCCACATCTATACTGGACTCTCCATTTTCAGTTGTGTGACACCGCACAATACCAACGTCATTCCAACACATGTACCTGAAAAAGATATGCATTGAGTAAATAAGTCTTTGCATTTTCATATTGTGAAACTGAAGATATATGGAATCAGTGAAAAAAAACTAGTGTCAAAATACTACATGAAATATCTTGATATCTTTAAATTAAACATTTATTTTTTATTGAGACATGCTTACGACATCAAGCATAATTTTTGACGGAAAATTTTACAAAACAGTAAAAATTACGAATAGTGGCTTTTATCTCAAGAAATTGTTTTCTTAACCAAAGAGGTAAGCTTTAAGGAAGAGCTTCAGGCGAGAGCTGAAGCTGCAATACATACCGGTGTTCAAGATGAGTGGGGGTGGAGGACGGCTGGAAGGGCGGCTGCGGCGCGGCGCGCGCGGGCGGCGGCGCGCTGGCGGGCCGCGACGACTCGTGCTCCAAATCTACATTTATACCCAAGGTTTCGTTCTTTAGCTTCTCCAATGAGATTGCATTCTCATTGTCGCTGTCGTCATTCTGAATGATGTCGCCAAAGTCATCATCTGAGAAAGTTATTATTAAATATAATTTTAAAAAGACTCACTTACAACGGATTCTATTTACAATATTTATGAATGAAGAATGAAGCTATGAAATATAGTCATAGTCATATCAGTTATCACCCCCTGTAGTTACACACAAGATGATTATATGTTTAAAAATTACTTCAATTTTTTTGAAATGTGTTGCAAAGTGAAAAGAACTTTATCATTGAGTTATCTATATGACCTCATTTATTATGCTTACCGTCAACTCTCTCAACTGCTTCTATTTCATCTCTGCTGTTGCTGTCCTTTCCATAACAGTTCATAAGACAGCCCAGTTGACCAGCAACATCACAGAAAGCCAGAACTCCATTACCTGGACAATATTAGACGCAGTCATAGAATTACTACTACAAAATATATGTGTTAATTGTGCATAATTTTCAGGTTTTTCTTATTACCTTTTGGATTCCAAGCCATAGCAGAGACATTATGAGATGTAGGGTGATCAATAATACCAATACAAGATCCATTTTCAACTTCCCACACAGCAATCTGACCTGCCACTGTGCTTCCGGCCAAGTACTGACCACAAGGTGAAAACATGCATTGAGAGATAGCACATTTAACCTGTAAATAAAATTTGAAATATTAATTATTTTATATTATTATTCTAAATCACAGCCAAATGCAACTGTATTAGTGATAAAAGAGAGATACAAACTGAACTATGTGTGAATGACATTCTTTGCCCCCAACTGTCACAATCCAATAAGGTGATTTCTCGATTGTTGGGATATGCCAAATATTTTCCCTCTGATGGCTCAAAATCCATACGACCTACAAGAAATTGGGTGGTTCTTACTACTAATATTGATTATTTTCATTTTTCATTAAAAAAAAAACAGTTGAATGAACTTACATAATACTTTTGCTGCATAAAATGTGTTTATCTTTGGAACACAACTGATATCCTTCACAATCTTTTGTGTGTCCACATCCCAAATCCTCATGACTCCATCTCCACAGGCAGTGCTAGCATATTTCATTTGCGGGCATATGGCAATACTAAGAACTGGCCCTTTGTGTTCAGACATGACAAAAAGGGGAGCACCACCTTCAAGATTACATATTCTGGCTTCCATGTTTTCTGATGAACACCCTAATGCCTGTTATGCAATCAATTACCAATTTGACAAATTACTTTAAAAAATAATGCAAATAATATCTATTTATCCTAGATAAATTTAATTTAAATACTTATTGAGACAGTGGATTATTTATGCACAATTTTTTAAAGCTTTTAAAAACCAAAACTTACATCTATATTATTTGTAGACTTGATTTGTGTTACAGGTGCAGTGAACCTGGTGACAATGCCATCTTTGTCAAATGCTGGAAATGTGTAAGCCTGGACTACATGGCTGTCGGTAGCCACATACAGCCTCTTATCCTTAAAACATATGGCAAGAGCGCTCTCTCCTACACAGTGTGAGTTGGGATCATCATCTTCAATGTCCATCCAGATTCTAACATCTCCATCATGTCCACAAGTAATTAAATGCCTGTGGAAATAATTATGACCATGAAATTTTATGACAAATCAACACAGGCACAACAGCTCGTTCGTTTGTGTGGTTCGTTTTCCATACAAAAATACAAGTAATAGGTTACTCACTGTCCATCTTCTGAATAGCAAATATCTGTATGGCCTTCCGCATGAGCGTATCTGAGAGGTTTACCATCTATCTTCATAATTTTAATTTATTTAGCAAGTTAGTCTGTGATAATTTAGCAATAATTATTCAGCCAGCACTGACAGACAGCTGTGTTTGACATTGCACTTGCTAAGTTTTGGCGCGAAAATTGCGTTTTTTTAATAAGTGCTACGGCTAGGGTAGGTAGTGTAAAAAATCAAAGATTTGGAACGCGGTCCGGTCTGACATAACACCGGAAGCTAGCATAAATGGCGTGGGCGATCTCTCGCGGAATCGAGGTGGATCGTAAATAATCGTGATAGACGGTTAGGGCCCGTATTCACTTTGCTTAGTGCGAGTGCAGGTGATTAGTGCAGGTGCTTAGTGAATGAGAGAAAACACGTTTGGACAGCGATTGATTAGTGCGATTGAATAGAACACTCTCCTAATCACTTCGCGACGCAGGATACTAATCACTCGCAATAATCTATCGCTGTCTACACGTGTTTTCTCATAATCACTAAGCACCTGCACTCGCACTAATCAAAGTGAATACGGGCCTTAACGCATTCGGTGGAGTGTTGATATTTTCTTAAAAGACAATACATTACTTTTGTGCATAGTGGTTAGTGCATAATATTTTGTGGTGTATCTGTTTTGTAGTTTTCTTCCTAACCCTGAAATCCTCGCCCACCTACCGGCTAGGTACATCATCCTCAACCATCCCTCGCCATGGAATATGGATCCCGATGATAACTCTGTTATAGGCAGGGATCCCTTGTCTATGCTATGGGAATGCCTAATGCCAACTAGTTGTTCCCTAGTTATTCTGTGCTAACTGCTAATGCCTATAGATGTATTTAAGGTAATAGTGAGGAAAGGAAGTACGTTCTACAACTTCTACAAGAGGCAACTTTTCGTCTTTTATAACTTCAAAGCCAGTAAGTACTCGTATTATAGCATCTCAACACATATTTTTTGATTCGAGAGTCGACTCTTTATTTTTCTAACTCGAAGTCAGAAATTAAACTAAATGGAACAAAATAGCCGATTTTAGGTTTGACTGATTCTCATTGTCTTTAGTTAAGTTCAGAGTTACCAACTCGGATTTTGAAAAAGGCGTAGGCCAGATTAGAAAATTACGTAGAATTAGTAAAAGATGCCTAGGAAAAGTTCGTAGATCTACGTATTTTTTTAAGAGTGTAGCGGCGAAGATGTAGCTGAATAAAACAAGTATTTTATTGTGAAATGTATGTCACCTATACAACTTATTCAGTTTTTTTTCATTAAATACGTACAGGTACCGGGTGAATCGGATGATTATCTTACTTACATAAACTATGTAAGTGAAATATACATTTTTTAATTGAATTAAATTTCAAGGCACCCTGAAAAGCGAGCCGTGAATACTTTTTGTATGAACACCTTAAATTAAAGTCGAATGACTGTCACTTTTAGCACAGGAGCACTGCACTGGCGTGTTGTCGAACTTGCCGAGGTGAGGCGAGTATGAAACGGCCCGATAGATCTCGAACTTATATCTCCAATCGATTGCTAGTTGCTCGCATTTTGGGAGCTTGTCAGCCAATAACGATACAGTATTCGACGTCAAAAAGCATAATGACTTTGAAAATCGCTATTTTCATGTGATCGAAGTTAATGAATAACGAAACGACGAACGTTGATGTTACTTGAAAGTAACGGGGTCAGCCTAAAATACAAATGTTAATAAAAATAGTATTTGCTAGAGTTCGCAATCTGGGGCCTGACTCTTGAACAGAATTTCACTGGACAAGCATTGCGGAAATGGCAATTTATAAACCTTATTCCAAAGTAATAAGGTTCAATCATTTTTTGGTGACGTAAATGCAATGCCGATCCGGCGAAATTAGCTTCAAGAGTCAGGGGCCAGATTGCCCTGTGGCCAACTTCACAGCTATTCAGTGACAGTTTTAATGTCGATCACGTCAAGTCGTCACGCCAGTCGGTAACGCGGTCTTCCATCGGCCGGTGTGTTCTTTTGTTCTTGAACTTGTAAGGAAATCGTAACCAATAAATTAATTAAAAGTTAACTAAACCGAGTTTGTCAGCGCATATAAGAACTAGTAAAGGTAAGGCATTGTATTATTTGAATATATTTTTACAAACTTTATAGCTTGTCAGTTTAAAGTGATGTAATATTAGCATGATCTGAAAACACACCATGTGCGACCTTGACTTTCCCACATAGTCATGATGTGTATTGCAAAAAATCTAACAAGTTTGTTTTAGAATTGATTGCACCAAATTAAATTAAAATTAGCATACATCTGCTGGATAAAATACTTCTTAGATACTGTAGGTATAAGAAGTACTAAAATAAATATTATGTTTATAAATATATCAAAGAAATAATTATATTTTTAAAACTTTTCCTTACTTTCCGTAAGATGGCAAATCAAGGCTTCCTTAAAGATAAGGCCGGTTTCGCGACCATTGCGATTCATGCTGGTCAAGAACCCGAAAAGTGGAATTCAGCGGCAGTGGTGCCTCCTATTGTCACATCAACCACATTCAAACAGCCAGCACCAGCAGAACACACGGTAAATAATACTTTGAATAAAATAAATAAATCATGAATCTGTAATGTTACCCGACTCTTGCTTATTATATATAAAGTGTACGAAAAATGAAAAAAATATCATTTCAAACTAATTCTATACTTATTTTATTCCGACTCCAATAAATAACGGGATTTCGGGTAATAATAGTCAGTAGTAAAGTAAGTAGGTAGTAATAATAATTAACTAACTTCGTAGGGCTTTGAATACGGAAGATCAGGTAATCCTACCAGAAATACCTTAGAAGAATGCTTGGCAGCATTGGATGGAGGAAAACATGGAATAACATTCGCATCAGGTCTGGCTGCTACAAATACCATAGTTGCATTACTTAGCAAAGGAGATCATATTTTATCGATCGATGATGTATACGGCGGCACAAACAGACTGTTCAGGTAATTCTTATTGAGATATTTCACTATCTACTTCATAATTTCTACCATTTTTAGCTAGCAAATTAAGTGTGCAGAAGGCGTTTAAAAGACAGTTTAGGCTGGTTGTTTTATTTATTGATATATTTGAAAATAGAACACACATTTTTTTTTATTTGAATGAGCATCATTTTTCCGAGAATCTGGCGGGAATTTGCTTGCAGCAATGGAGCTCAGTCGACGTGATTTTCGCGCTATGGTTTATTATGACTATAAAAAAGGTATAAAGTCTCAAGAATGTTTTGAACTTTTGGCTACTACTTTTGGTGAGTCTGCTTGTTCACGAGCAACAGTATTTAATTGGTTTGCTGAATTCAAAAGAGGACGGGGATGTCTCGAAGATAAAGCGAAGACAGGTCGACCGCCAACCGCGGTCACACAAGAAAATGTTCGTGCAGTCGAAAAACTTATTCGCGAAAACCGACGAATTATGTATCTAGAGCTGGAGCGAGAACTGGTAATTGGATCAGCAGCAATGCAAACCATAATTCACGACCACCTTTCTCTCCGTACCAATGAGCAGAAAGACCGTCGGGTGCCTATTCATGATAGATAAATTCGACGGTGGCGAGAAAAAATACGTGCATGATATACTGACTGGTGACGAAACATGGCTATATAACTATGATCCCGAAACAAAGCGACCAGTCGACTGTATGGTGTTCTGAAGATAAACAAACTCCAACGAACGCCGTGCACGAAGCACAAAGAAACAAATGGTCGCCTCGTTTTTCTGCAAAACGGGTCATATTGCTACTGTTGTGCTAGAGGATCAAAGAACGGCGAAAGAAATCTGAATGTTATGTGACAGTTTGTGCTCCAACAGTAATATCAACTTGGTGTGACAAGCGACCGAAGTCAGGAATCCGGCACCTTCTCTGGCACCACGACAATGCGGTGCCGCACACGTCTGCCAGAACACTTGACTTTTTCAACTCAAAAACTTCTTCCTCACCCACCATATTCCCCTGAGCGCCTTGTGATTTTTACCTGTTTCTAAAAATTCAAGATAAACTAAAGGGGAAGAGGTATGAAAGCAAGAACGATGCACTGGCTGCCTATGATTTCGAGATTTCTGAGTCTGTGTCTAAAGAAGAGTGGTCACAGGTATTTTCCAATTGGTTCAAACGTATGGAAAAGTGTTCACGTGCTCAGGGTGAATACTTCGAAAAGATCGATACTTGTAATATATAATAAATTTTATAATTTTCGAGCATCTAATTTTTTTTGGCATGCCCCTCGTATATATATGTAAAACACCAAATAGGTACTTAAAAAAACACCAAGAAAATCTATCAAAGATCAATCAAGTTTATTTTAGTTTCCAAACGATAATAGTTTTAGTTTGAATTGATACCTCTGATATATTTTTCTCGGGATTTTTCTTTCGAGCGTAGGAATTAAAAAAAACTAAAATTGTGCTTTGTATCTTTTTAACGGTCAGAAATCGGAATAATATGCATTTGTTGAAAAATTACGGAAATGACCTTCACAATGCGCTATTATATTTACATGCTCCTGGCTTCCCAGGGCACCCTGTGTATAGATGTACAAATTAAATTTTATATTGATTTCAGAAACGTATCCCCAAGACAAGGCATTGAAACTACATTCACAGACTTCACGGATATAGAAAAAGTTAAAGCCGCTATTCAAGATAACACTAAGGTATTTTCCTCGTAAATAGCTTATTTGATTTTAAAAAAATCGTATGTGTGTTTCACTGTTATTATTTGTTCAAAATAATATTTGAGATATTATGAGTTATGTACATTGCTTTGTTTGTTTTATTGATAGACACTTATTATTATTATTATAACATGACGATAAGAGCAAATGATAACATTCGGTTATTATATTGAGTCAAACTTTACATCACCTTTTAATATTTTATTGATATGAATATAATAAATTACTTAGTATCTCGTTAAATATCTGCGCAATGATGATGACCTTTAAAGTCACTGTTGCGTAAAATTTCCGGATTTGATTCCCGGTTGACTTAATTCATGAAACGAATCTCATGTAACTGGTATTCATTTAGGTGAGCTAGGCTAGGGGACAGCTTTATCATAGTATTTATAGTACAGGAAGCCTTGTTATTTACATAAATGAGATTTTACTCTATCAGCGTGTCTCGCTCGATGACAAACAAAATAGGAGATGATATCATAGGTAATTTCAGAAAAAGTAACTAATAGCTTCTGAGTTAGCATGACATTCAAAAATTAAAGCGCAAACTGACTAGACTAGCACTGCGGTGAAGATGTTCTATCCAACCGGACTTGTTAACTCATAGTATATAGGTACTTCACGGCATTAAGTATGGTATAAAACAATGAAAAAAACTATGTTTTTGTTATTTCTTGTAGCTGATCTGGTTAGAAACACCTACCAACCCACTTCTAAAAGTGGTGGACATTGAAGCAGTGGTTAAAGTAGGCAAAAGTAGAGGCGATATTCTTGTTGTTGTGGACAACACTTTCCTCACGCCGTACTTGCAAAGGCCTTTGGAATTTGGAGCTGACATAGTTATGTACTCCCTTACTAAGTACATGAACGGCCACTCAGATGTTATCATGGGAGCTGCCATTGTTAAGGATGATGCTTTGAATGAAAAGCTAAGGTTTTTACAAAACGGTAAGTCAACAACATCTTGAACGAGCAGAAATGTGGTTTTACCATTTTATGCTATGTAATGTAATGGAGAAAAAATCACAATATTATCCTTATTAAGTAGCAAATTCCTGAATGATGTTTTACCTTAACATGCAACATTTTTCCTTCTGAGCTGTAAGATACTTCGCAGAGTAAAATAATTATATTTAATTATTATATACCGTAGTTCCATGAATGGGATGCTATATTTCTAAATAGAATTGCCGCCTGTTTTTGCAATATTATCTAGAACGTTCATTTAGTACGCTTCAAATAATGTTATCGTAAGCTGATAGAAAGTGACAATCACAAAGAAGAAGCTAACGTTTAAAATAAAAACGTTAATTTCGGTGTCGGGTAACAAAAGATCATTATTGCTCAACCTAACTGCACATTGTTTCAGTTGATTGTTACTGTTTACGCAAGTTTGACGGATCATATTTATGAATTCTATTATCTTATCACCTTTTACGTTTGTTTGTAATGAAAAAGGAAACACTTGTGTTTATTGGTTGTTAAGATGTCGCGATGTATGTAGGACCTACCTACCTACTTATCGTAGTTTATTTTTTAAGATTTATGGGTTTTTAATTTAAGAAGCATACTTACTCTTAATTCATCGAGTTCATTGTACCATAGAATTAGCGTTATTTGATGACAAATATAGGCAATGATGACCCTTAATCTTTCTATTAAACTTAATTGGCCACGTACCGTATTACTCATCTCATCAGTCATCACGTAATTGAAAAAAATATTATACAGTGCCAACCAGTGCATGTAAGGAAGAAAACCCATATTATTATGTTTTGTTAATTTTTCAAAATAGTGATCCCAATTGCACAATAATGATATTGTTTTAGCTATGGGAGCAGTTCCCTCGCCGTTTGACTGCTACATGGTCAACAGAAGTCTTAAAACATTAGCACTACGTATGCAGCGCCACCGAGAATCATCACTTGCTATAGCCAAGTGGTTGGAAAAACACCCCAAAATTGTGGAAGTTATGCATCCAGGTATTAAACGTAAAATTACATTCTTACTTTATCTATTCACTTAATCTAATTAATTCAACAGCTACGAGTACCTACTGCATCTACTAGAGTGTAAAATTTTGAAATTGAGCTATTACAAGAAAATAATATTTTCTTTTCATTGAGCTACACTCACATGCTACACATTTAAAATCGATTATTACTTGGGTGTACATTAAAAGGTGTTATTCTTTATGGCCGACAGTCAGAGCGCTCCATTGTAGTGATGACTAGATTGACTTGGTGGTAGGCGAGTAGTGCGACAGTAGGCTATATATTCATTTGGTTTATCATTGCGTATTTTCCAATTTTAGGTTTGCCGTCTCACCAACAACATGACATTGCAAAAAAACAGACAAGTGGTCACTCTGGAGTGTTTAGTTTCAATCATTCTGGTGGTTTGAAGGAATCAAGAAATTTTTTGAGTTCTTTGAAAGTTTTCACGCTGGCAGAGAGTTTGGGAGGCTATGAAAGTCTAGCGGAATTACCGTAAGTTTAAGAGCTAATATAACCCCTTAAGTATGTCTTAATCAATACTTTTACTTCTTTTAAGAACTTGTAATGCTTTAAATTTGTTGTTTCCCGGTATAACAGTGACCATTATATACTTGCTAAGTCCACGCTAAAGTAAGAAATGCAAAACAAATGCTTTTTTTACTTCATCAAGCGACAAAATAATTTCTTATTATTATTTAATTATTTCACAGAGTGCTCATGACGCACGCATCGGTTCCAGCTGCTCAACGAGCTGAGCTTGGAATCACAGAATCATTAATCCGACTTTCAGTTGGTTTGGAAGACTCCGAAGATCTTATTGCAGATTTAGATCAAGCTTTTAATCAAGCATTCTAAGCAAATTCAGTAGCCACAACGTTTTGTTCTAATACAGATATTTATATCATAATTTTATAGGTACTTTGTTTTCCTCCGGAAGGAAATAATACATTTTCTTTTAAAGTGGCTTCATCGCTAAAAAGTTCATCACAAATAGTATAAGATTATGAAAAAGTTTTTCAGAATGATGTACAGTAACTAATTTTGTTAAAATATTCAATCGATTTAAAATGATCACATAATGTATCTAATTATTCAGAAATGATTTAAACGAATCTTTCACATTTATCAACAATGAAATTCCGTCCCGATACTCAAGGTAAAAATGTGCAGGCCATAGGATTGTTATTATATTTATATTTAATCAATAAATGTTTTAATATTTATGGAACGTATTTGTTCATGTTTTTAAATGATTTGTTAGCGGTATGGATATTAGGATCATTTCAAACCTTTCGGTTTTTAAAGATTATAAATAGTGAGTACCGACTTAAGTAATAATAAAATTATAATGCCTTTGTTATAATGTTATTATTTATATGATTTTAATAGAAATGCCTTGCTATTATTTAACTAAATTATCCCACGAATTTTACCGCCCTCAGGGCACGTTTATTTTCACTTCGCCATGAATTTATGAATTAATTTGCAAAAAATTAAATGTTTTTTGTTTTGTTTGGTATGGCAGGTTACAGGTTTAAATTGTCCATACAACATGAAATACCTTAATTCATCCCCATAAGTGTTCATTTTTAAATTACTGAATTCCAAATTTATTATTGCCATCATTGTAACCCCATGAGGAAAGAATTTTCAGTGAAAAGCCCTCAGTGGTTACCTCGGTCAGTAAGTTCTCATAATAAAATATTATGAATTATTATGATACAGCCACAGATAGTCTGTGGATAGGTAGGTACAGCATTACCATTAGACAGACTGGTGTTAAAAAAATCACCATAATTTCAATTTTTATTAATTGTAAATAGTAATTGTTTACAATATTTTATTTTAATTTTAAAAATATCTAATAAATCTATTTAAAATTTCAAATTATTTAGAACAAAAATTATGTAATTATGTACGAGGGCGGGTCAATAAGTCCGTGACTTTTTACTGACCTCTACTGAAAAAGCAACACTACTCCTGTCTACAGGCATCTGTCAGTTGACTCCTATCAAAATTTGAACTTGCTGCGTCAGAGTGCCGAGTGCGAGTTGCAGTGAGAGAAGTGAATGACTTCACCATCGCGTTTTGCGAGCACGTAAATGTCAAATAGTATGGAATCGAGTCAGCGCCATCTAGCGGCGAATTCGGGCAACATTCAGGCCGCTAGATGGCGCTCACTCGATGCCATACAAATTCGCGTTTTGTTTCTCGCAAACGCGATGGTGAAGTTATTCACTTCTCTCACTGCAACTCGCACTCGGCACTCTGTTAGTTTGTGTTTGACAGCTATCTTTATCAGACTACCCAGTAATTTGAGGAAAAAATGGAAAAAAGTGAATTTCGTGTGAAAAAACCATTACCGAGACCAAGGCTAAGCTTGATAAATACTATGGGGACTTTGCACCATCGATTTCAATGGTAAAAAGTGGTTTACTGAATTTCGTTGTGGCCGTACAAGCACTGAAGATGCCGAACGTCCTGGACGCCCAGTTGAGGTCTCTACACCCGAAACAATCGAAAAAATTCACGATATGGTGGAAGCCGTAGGGATCTCGCATGGCTCAGTGGTTTCAATTTTGAATGATCACTTGGGCATGAGAAAGCTTTCCGCAAGATGGGTGCCGCGTTTGCTCACAGTCGACCACAAACTCAATCGTGTAACAACTTCACAGGAAGGTTTGGCGTTGTTTAATCGCAATATGGAGGAGTTTTTGCGCCGTTTTGTAACCGTGGACGAAACATGGATCCATCACAACACACCAGAGACCAAACAACAGTCAAAACAGTGGGTTTCTAAGGGTGAATCGGCGCCAAAGAAGGCCAAGGTGGGTTTGTCAGCCAATAGAGTTATGGCGACTGTTTTTTGGGATGCACGTGGGATAATCCACATTGACTACCTTCAAAAGGGAAGAACAATCAATGGGGAATATTATGCCAACTTATGGGATCGCTTCAATGACGATTTGAAAAAAAACTGACCTCATTTGGCCAAGAAAAAAGTTCTTTTCCACCAAGACAATGCAAGGGTGCACACATGTGCAGTTGCCATGGCAAAAATCCATGAATTGTGCTATGAATTGCTCCCTCATCCACCCTATTCTCCAGATTTGGCTCCGAGTGACTACTTCTTGTTCCCAAACCTGAAGAAATGGCTTGGTGGAAAAAGATTTGATTCCAATGATGAAGTCATCTCGCAAACAAAGGCCTATTTTGAGGACCTCTACAAATCATATTTTTTGGAAGGGATAAAAAAATTGGAGAAGCGTTGGACAAAGTGTATAAAGCTCAAGGGAGACTACGTTGAAAGATAAAATGATTCATTTACCAAAAATCTGTGTTTTATTCCAAAAGTCACGGACTTATTGACCCGCCCTCGTATCTATACCAACTAACCTTTCGGAAGATCTTAATACATAAGTAATCCTTTATAAAAGGATTGATGAGCATGATCAATTACGTTTAAGGTATTGAATACCTGCTTTTAATCTAGGTGAAACTAGTAAAGTTATTTTCTTGATTCATCGTGAAAACGAATCACTCTGCAGTAGGTTCGGTTTAATAAATAATAAAACTCTAGACGTAGCCTGGTTAGATTACTCAAATTAAGCCGAACTTGTATTATGGGTTTACAGAAACTTCTTGATCCACATACCTACTGATATAATGTTCAAATAATCCTAGACTGAACAAACACAAATGTAAGTCACTCAATTTTTTGTCCTAGATCAAACCTATAGTATATGTGTTTTTTTTTATACCACAAGCTGGCAAACAAGCTTACGGCTCGCCTGATGGTAAGTTGTTACCGATTTGGTGTTACGCCTGTAACACCAGAGGCACTACTTTCGCCTTGCCGACCTTTTATGATATACCTATTAAAACTCAGCAGGGGAATTTCACAGTTGGATTGTTCGCAGTAGAAAATTACTTTATGACTAATAGCCTTACTCTTTCAAATAAAGGGCGTTAAACATAGAAGTCAAGTTCCGAAAATTCAAAATAATTTACTACTTATATTAATAGATGATAGTCCAGATGTATGGTGTATTGGTGTATGTTTTTAGCGCTTAGAGGAAATGCCAGTACATTATTCTTTGTCAATCGGTATAAAGTCTAATCATTCCATCAGTAAGTGCATATTTGAAATTCAAATGTAGATAGTCACAAATTAAATTCATAATATGTAGTTCTATTTAGCATAGGTCAAGTGAGGCTTTCCTACGCATTCGTTTAATAATTTCTACAACTATCATTCAATTCCACTGATAACATAATAAATGCACACATAAATACATATTTTTGTATTTTTACAACAATGGATCTTTTCATTCACACTGTTTAAAAAATGAAATAAATTTCAATCAAACGAATATAAGTAGGTACCTATGTTTATTTTTCTTCCTTAACGTCAATCTGTTTTATTTTACATGTCTTATTTATTAAAAAAAAAAACATGGCGTATTGACAACCATAGCCAATTCGTAGTGTTGGTTGGGAAATCATCGAATGAATCATACAGTCATAGCCTACCATACACGTAAGTCGTAAAGGTTTGCCCGACGGGTGTCAGATAAACAGAACTCCGCGTATGTGGCGAAACGACGACTTCGCCCTTTAACTTTACGTGTATGGAGGCTTTAAAGTCGTTGATTCAGTGGATCTCCCGAAATTGGCTTTAGTTTACTAAACTACTGATTTTGAACGACAATCTACCGTTTTTTACCAAGTCTTCATAAAGGCTTACCAATGTAATGTTAATTAATTAATTATTAATGCGTAATGTTCATTGTAATTATAATATCGTGTTCCATATTGCAGATTTTTCTAATTGTCACGTGTTTTATAATGAGTTGGAAATTTCCAAAAAGTATATTAAAGTGTAGCCTAAACTTACTTAGCGTTCATACGTATTAAAACGCATAAAATCAAAAAGCCGAGTAACTAGGTATAATGCACAGGGTCCGAAGCACAATAGTCGAAAGTGAACATTCAGAAGGCATAAAAGTAGAAACAAGCATGCTTTTGCGCGCTTCACCGGTATTCCTTTCATATCAATCACTTGTATTTTCGTTCACGATCACGACGATGAGTATTGATACGATATCCCATGTGGCGTCGGATGTGACATTTTAGTAGAATATATTTTTTTCCTATATTTTAGCTAAAATCATAACATAAATAGAACCTAATCTCGATACCTAGTAATGACACCGTGGATTTATTTTGTTATACACGGTGTCGGGTTTCATGTGGTCTAAACGAAAACCATCGATAGAGGGGACCAGGGGCTACTCTAAGGACCCCCATGTATGTTCCGCGAAAATTTATAGTTTTCGAGAAAACAGCATTTTTCTAAATTTTTTCTTAGTACCCAAAATGACGCATTTTTTTAATGATTTCTCCTAAAGTGTTATTACTAGAACCTTTAATTTTTTTGTGAATGTGAACAATTAATAGGCCTTTCATTACACCACTACAGTTGTAACTCAGGCTAATTCTTTACTGCAAAAAAAAACGGAACTTTTTTTATTTGGATGATTTTTTACTTCTTTCTTTAGGGTGGTGTAACTCCAAAAAAGCACATAACATAAAACTTCAGGACCCATTTAAAAAACTTGCCTACTATGTGGACCTACAACTTGTAAAATTTCAATCAGCTACGGCAAGAGCTTCATGTCAAAAAAAAAATGATTCTGAAATGGGAGGATTTTAATATTAAATTAAATTTCGTCATGAACTGAATTGATTTCCAAAGGCATTAAAAAAGTTTACTTTGAGATAATCTGTCTTAGGACATCAGACGTCATTACAGATACCAGTTTTGATCCCTTTGTTCAAGTTTACATACTGTTTTGTTAGTCTTCCCTTGGCTGCTCTCGCGTTCGTACATTCTTCATACTTTCCCTTTTTAACTACTGGCGTGTTAACGGACTTTTCGATTGCTTATTTACCTTTATTTTGACGACTCTGGGACGAAGACTGGGCACGATTACTGGACTAGATTTTGCCCCTGATACGTACTGTGTGTTTGTGGGTTCGTTCAAAGCATAATGTTTTACATGGCACGAGAATATGCAGAAATGCATTATTATTATGGATATGCCAGAGGAAACGCTAGACTTGCGGCACGTCTGTATCAACAGCGGCTGTTACAACGAGGTGGACCACAACCTGAAACATATCCAGATCATCGTGTTTTCATCGTGTGCATAATGCATTCATTGAAGGCCGCCGTCCAGGAGCACCGTATAATGAAGGTGTTTTATGAGAAGATCCCTATTTGGTGGAAAACGTTTTGGAAGAAATTGCTAGGGAACCTGCAGCTAATACGCGGTCAATCGGTCGGCGTCTCGGTGTTCCCCATCAAAGACTTCACAGAATTTTGCGCAAGGAAAGCTACCATCCATTCCACCTACGAAAAGTCCAAGACTTGCTACCTACAGACTATGACCGACGTGTGGCTTTCTGTCAAGAGATGATTAGAAGAGATAGCAATGATCCAGGTTTTTTTGACTCGATTTTGGGGACGAATCAAAATTCACTAGGAGTGGTGTTTTTAACAGGCATAACACTCACGTATGGTCGCGAACAAATCCAAGGCTGCCGCGCCGCCACAGCTTCCAGCACCAATTTTCTGTGAATTTGTGGACTGGAGTTTTTAACCCACAACTAATCGGCCCATTTGTTCTACCAGAAAGATTAAATGGTGCCACATACCTCAGTTTTTTGAGGGAGAATCTGCCCGACCTTATGCTGGATGCTCTGCTGGATGTTAATTTGGAGTTGCGCCAGCGAGTATTTTTCCAAAATGATGGAGCTCCGTGCCATTTCGCTAGAGTAGTTAGAAATCATTTGGACCAAACATACCCAGACAACATTCAACAACAACTTCTCTTACATGCATTTCCCACATTCCTTCTACCTATACATCCACGAAAAAACACTCACTCATCACACTCAACACAAATTACACGTCTTATGTCCTGCAGTACTGTTTTATTTTAAGTTAAGATTAGTTTTTTTATAACCATCTTGTGCTTTTCTTAAATGCTCTGTGCAGATACTCCCGGCTAGTGGGGCCCTGGTGACCTGTAACACAAGATCATGATATGAACCTACATCAGGCACCAGTCTCTCACAATATAGCACGGTTCCAATATAATTAGAATAAGTTGTTGTATTATGGAGAAAATAAATTTATATTTATTATTATTATTATATTTACTTCTTACCAGCAGATAACAAACAGGTCTTTAACCTCTACGCTGTGTTTTAGATAGGCACATAATAGAACTGTATTGCATTAAAACAAAACAGATATTATGTGTTGAATAAAACACACAGCGTTCGTTGCAGCAAGTGTGTATGAGAAAATAATCACTACGTTTTATGAGTTGGCACTTCCCTACAAGCCATTAAACCGAATTAACGAACTAAGAACGTACTTCGTGCCAACCTTAAAAATAGTAGTACCAACATTAGACAAGCAACTGCCACACGTTTTGACACTAGGGCTTGAAAAATCCAGACTGCCTACTTATCGATTTCGATAAATGGGTGATTACGCGTAGCTGACAATTTCAGTCGTATAAGAATAAATCAATAGGTATACGTTGGAATAGTTCAATACGGGATTACTAGCATTTATCTTATCGACATGGTAGCAATCCTGTTTTGAACTATCCTAACGTTAGCGACCATGTTAAAAGAAATAAATAAACATACGCCAGAAAAATCGTTTATTTATCGAAATCAACGTGTATTCTTCTAGTGAAATAATAGTAGACTACTGCTGCGGTCTGTAAAGACTGCATTGCTAGCTGCGCTCCGTCCTCATTTCGACTTAACTTTGCCCATAAACGACACATCTAAAACAAATAATAGTTTATCGATAAGTCGTGCGCAACACTACTTGTTTTTATGATTTTTATATCAAAATAGCTCAAAATTTACAGATTAAACGTCGAATCTGCTATTAGTTCGTCAATAAAACTGTTTAGTAATTAATACCTTCTCGAAAGTCAAGAAACATAAAGTTTACCTGGCCGGGTCAAGTGAGAATATGGCTAGAAATATGTCGGAAAATCTTCTTCTGACACGCCTGATCATTATCCACTTGCACGTACGTGTGCGCTTACCACGATGTGGGGGAACCGTCCGGCGCTACGCTTTGGTTGACGCATATAAAAATCGCCAATTCCATCTCGATAAAAACGCTTGTTAAAAGAAAAGTAGTAAACAGATAACAAAACAAAAAATAACTTCATTTAGGCTATAAGATATGAGGCATTTTTAAATAAAATTTACGGATCAAACCTACACCTACTTGATACCTAAAAAAAAATATAAACTAAAAACGGTACTTTTTTTCTGATTTTCTGTCAATATTATTTTATTACGACAAACTTACGCTATCTGTTACTGTTTTATAAACTCATTAATAAATTAGACTACTTATACAGGGTGGTCCAAAAGGTGACGTCCAAAAATTTTTTTTGGGTAGCTGACATCTGGGGTACTCGAAAATACTCCATGTATGTTCCGCGATTTTTGTAGTTTAGGAGATATGATTTCTTTTTTCATAATTGTATAATTTTCGACTGAATTACTTAATAATCTTTTATTTTTTGCGAATTCTGACTTTTTAAATTTGTTTTTATTTTCTGATAGTCCCCATGAATTGTGCTTTCTCAGGTAAAATAACTAGGCTTCCTACTCTTCACAAACATTATGAAAATTTAGATCAAAAATAAATAATTTGGGTTAGAGTGAGTCTGGATTAAATTTTAAACTTAAAATTTAAAAAAATAGCAAAGTTCCATGACTTCTAAGTAACTTTAAAAACTTTCTGGGACCCTAAGCTATAATTGTAATACAAAAAAAGTGGTGCTAAATAGGCCAACTTTAGCTGTAATCTTTCTTTAATGAAAAAGGGTGAAAATGTCCTAACTTACTTAATTATTTAAACGACACCTTTTCTTCATTGCTAAGGTTAAATTAGGTTTGCTATGTACTTTTAAAATAATTGCCATTCAATGAAATGAATACACACATGACAAAATGTAATGTTCTATGTAGGTATTTTTTAGCAACAGCACAAAACTAACAAGTTTTTTAGCCTTTTACAGGTAATAAATAATAATAATAGTTCTCGGTTTCTCAGGTAGACGCTCGGGTCATACCGAAGACCCGTTGATGAGTCACACAAAATACCACGGGCCGAACAAAGGAATAGCGAGGAAGGAGGTAGCGATACTGCGTCGTCTGTAGCGCGCCCCTCGCTCTCTCCTCGGTCGTCTTGCTCTATCCGCGCCCGTCCGACGCGTCACACATACGTCCCCTCAGTTGTTTACAGCTTTCGCTCGTGTTACCACTATTTTTCCCACGTTTGTTTTTGATATTCACTACAACCAACTCTCGCTTGCTACCTGGACTCCGATTCGCCCTGTGACTGACCTTGTGTTTCGGACTTTGATTATCTAGTTATTTGAATGTTTGTGCTGCAACATGAGCTATTCTTTGAGCGAATACGCAGAGATGCATTATTACTATGGTGTTGCCCAGGGAAATGGTCACTTAGCGGCAAGGCTTTTTAGGGAGCAACTTGAACGACGAGGAGAAGAACGAGAGCATTACCCGGATCACCGAGTGTTCATAAATACACATAATACACTGATGGCCGGCCGAGTTCCTGGACGTAGTTCACACCAAGAAGTACCCAGAATGGATCCAGATCTCAGAGATGAAGTCGTGCAACAAGTGCAAGACGACCCCTCTATTAGTACCAGGGCTATAACAAGAAGAACCGGCATACCACGAACCTCAGTTATTAGGATACTGAAGCCAGGTGAGTTAATTTTATCTTGTCTTTAAACTCTTAATTACACCAACGTGTAACTGTAGCAGAGCCATACTGTAACTTTAGCATTCATTCATTTGAATAAAATGCAATTAACGCTGTACTGAAACGTCACTCATGATGCTGTCCCCAATAGTACGGTTAACGACCGATTTGTATTGTGAAGGAGAAAACCCACTATTTCGTAAAACTGAAAATGAATGTATCCTTAATTGTAGTATTACATTTTTTTTTCAGACGGTTACCACGCATGCCACATTCAACGTGTGCAACAGTTACAACCTGCGAACTATCAAAGGCGAGTGACATTCTGCCGTACAATGTTAGAAAAAACGGAGCGGGATCCCGATTTCTTCAATAAAATCCTCTGAACAGATGAGTCACGATTCGAATGAACCGGAGTATTTAATATTCACAATTACCACAGCTGGGCCATTGAAAATCCACGCATCGCAAGCTCTTCCAACTTTCAGACACGATTTGGTGTCAATTTGTAGTCGGGGATTGTGAACGGGATGCTAATAGGCCCTTTTGAATTGCCATCAAGGCTAAACGGAGCCCAATATTTAGAATTCTTAGAAAATAATTTGAACGATTTGTTGGATGATGTGGACCTACTAACTAGAAGAAGACTGATTTTTCAAAATGATGGTGCTCCTTGCCACTACGCAAGAACGGTGAGGGAGCACCCCAATCAACGTTTCCCCAGAAGGTGGATTGGTAGAGGCGGGCCAATTTCTTTGCCTGCGCGTTAGCCAGATCTAAACCCAATAGATTTTTTTATCTGGGGATATTACAAAGAAATTGTTTACGCACGCGAAGCTAATACCGGAACCGAGCTACGTGAAAAATTAAGGCAAGCGGAAACTACAGTAAGACAAAATACCAGTGCATTTAGGAGACTCAAAGAGAATTTTTTACGGCGTTGTAGACTGTGTATCGAAGTTGAAGGCAGACATTTTGAAAATTTATTATGAATTAAAATTTGTTACAACAGTTTTGGTTGTTTTATTTCTTATTATACTAGGGAACCTTTAAATGAACTATAGGTGCTTTTAAAATAATCAACTAACAGATGTCAGCTACCCAAAAAAAATTTTTGGACGTCACCTTTTGGACCACCCTGTATATCTTTGAAAATGATAGCAAAATATAAAAGATTGGTGCAATAAATTAATATTAAATAAATTTATCAAAACGATTGCCCGGTGTGACCATCGTTCCCAATTATTGATTTGATACCTTGCGTAAAGCCATCAAAATGGCCGCCCGGAGCTTTGCAGACGACATATTTATTTATGACTATTATAATAGTGTTTTTATTAAAGTGTTACAAATAAAAATGATTTTGTCAATTTTTTTAATGTATTGAATTACACACATCAAAAGTGTCTAGGGATCAAGCATTTTTATGCGGATTTCTTGAGATTGAGATGTGGCTTTGTAATAAATTTATGATTTTATAAATTTATATGGATCCTTTTTGGTGCATTTCATAATTTGAAACAGGAACTGTCAATCAAATTCGAGTAAAAGATGAAAATCAGCTGTCAATATTTTCCCTATAAAAACATACAACGCATTGAAGACATTATTAGTGCTACTGTTTCCCTACTACTGATTAAAACAAACGTTATTATGGAGCGGCGACGTCATTTAAGCAGGGAAGAAATGCTCAGAGCCGTGGGAATGATAGAAGCTGCTTCCCGGCAACGTACTGTGGCTTTAGCTCTGAATACAAGTCAGAGTGTTATCAGTCGACTTTGGACACGTTACCGAAGCACTGGTACCGTGGCTGAGCGCCATGGAGGACGGTATCGCTGCACCACACGGAGACAAGACCGATACATTCAAATCACAACTCGAAGAGCTCCAACAATAACCGCCATGATGTTAGCCGTGAGGCTTCATCACTCTTCAGGGAACTTAATTAGCGACCAAACAGTCAGAAACCGCTTGCATGAAGTGAACCTTCATTCCCGAAGACCGCTAAGGGTACCACCTATAGCAATGCACAATCGTAGGATTCGTTATCAATGGGCTCTTGAACACAGAAATTGGGCAGAAGAACAATGGCGTTTCGTGTGCTTTTCTGATGAGTCTCGTTTTGGTATGAGACCGGATACAAGACGTATACGACACTGGAGAACCCCTGGACGCCAACAGCGATTAAAATCCTGCCAGGAAGTCCATCCTTATAGTGGTGGAACCATCATGGTATGGGCGGGTATTTGGATCGGCGGAAGAATTGAGTTGATTTGGATCAGAGGCAACCTCAACGCTCAAATTTATGCTGAGACGATTGTATCAGACGTCATCGTTCCTCTACAAGTGCAAATCGGTCCCTTATTTCAGTTAATGCATGATAATGCACGACCGCAAACCGCAAGAGTTGTAAGACAGACTCTCGCCGCAGCTAACATCAATGTCCTGCCCTGGCCTGCTCAGTCGCCAGACTTGAACCCGATTGAGCATGCATGGGATATGCTACAGAGAAGAGCTCTGCCGAATATGGAGGGTATCCAGTCGCAAGAAGATCTTTTTTTGTTGTTGCAACGAACATGGGCGGCCATTCCACAGCGTGATTTGGATGAACTCATTTTGAGTATGCCAAACCGATGTTCTTGTGTTGTTAGTGTTCGCGGTAGAAACACGGATTATTATTTGTTTAAGTTACCGAATAAAATTTTAAAGAAAACTGTTATTTCAGTCTTTTTTTCGAACTTTAATGTTAGTGGTTCAAATGTCAAAAATACCTTTATTAGGAAAATGGCAAATTTCTTTATTAATGCAAAGGTGACTTGGTTTATCGTTACTGTAGACAAACGAAAACACTTTATTTGATGAATCCTTAAAGAAAATTTTAATTAATATCAATCAGGAGAAAAGTTATTGCAAAAACATATGTTGATCCCTAGACACTTTTGATGTGTGTATTTTCGAATAAGACATTAAAAAATTAGGTTTTTATACGAAATTTATTTTTCTACCTGCTTGTAACTATTAATAAATATGTTAAAAATTATTGCACTTTTTCTACGGACAGAGTGATTTCAGCTATAAACCTTCCAGAAACCTAACTCACATAATTAGATACATATTATGTATGATATGAATTTACTGGGTTTTACTAATAAAATAAATCGTAAATGCGTAATAATAATTTAATAAAAATAAATATTAAACAGCAAGAAGAAAACACGAAGAGGTCGACCCAAGAAGCGATGGCTCGACGTCGTTATGGGTGACATGCGTGCCAACAAACTCACCACCGAGGATGCACAAGACCGCGCGAAGTGGGCCAAGAAAATAAGAAAGGCGGACCCTGGGACCCCACACTCCAGTGTGGGTTCACAACCGGGATAGACCGCACGGATGATGATGATGGAGGAAAGGAGGGTAATTTTATAAAAATAATCATTAGAATCGGTGAACTCTTTGTTAAAATACCCTCTTTTCATTGGCGTGCAGCACACATTCGCCCAGGGGCCCGATTCTGTTATTTAGAAGCCAATGGAATCGTAATTGAATTGCATGATTTTGACGTTTGGTCCATACTAAAACTGTCAAAATCATGCCATTCAATTACGATTCCATTGACTTCTAAATAGCAGAATTAGGCACCAGTTCTCTGTGGTTGAATAGCGGAACACCAGTGAATCCAGAGAACTGGGCGAGTTGGGCACTGTATCGGCTTCTGCCGTATCCAAGTAGCCGTCGCTGCCGATACCCGCATCTTCCATAACACGATGCTCGTTAACTGCAAAAACATAGTTCATACTTATTTCTGTATTTTTTAAACAATTTTGATATTCAATGCAATAAAGTTACATTTTATTTACCAAAGTTGACGTCAGCCGGCACAATTAATGGTGGCGTAGGCTCCCTCGACGTCAATGGCTGCGGTGGATAGCTGTGGGACGTAGATGGTTGTGGTATCTCCACTTCTACCACCATCTCGCACGGCTCTTTCTCAGGTGATGGATTTCTTTAAAATAAGGGAAAGTAATTACATATTGTTTATCTCGTAAATTTTAATGAACATACATGATTCAATGCATACAAAGTACGTCATACATGATTCAATACATACAAAGTACGTCTCTTGCGTGGAGGTTCGTCGGCTATTATATAGATATTCTGTAAATTTAAGCTATTTTGAAATCTTTGAGGAAATGTGAAGTTTGTTTGTATAAACCATTGATTGGGCACTTTTTTTTCAAATTTGGGTATTGGCCGAAGTATGTACCAAGCAGCCAACTTGGTATGGAAAGAATGCAAATTAATGTAACTATTTAGTGATAATGTAAATGATTCGTTGTAGCCAAAGAAATTCCCTGAAACTTACAACTAAATCAAACTGAATTAAGAGCTTTGTTTCTACTAGAATAACACGATTTTAACTTATGAGGAACTTACTACTATTTTTTGTAAGGTTGAGGCGGTCCTCAACTCGCGTCCGCTCTGTCCGCTCTCTTCTGATCCCAATGCTTTGGAAGTCCTGACACCTGGTCATTTCTTGATCGGGCAGCCGCTTACCGCCCTGCCCGAGTATCCCTGGATGGATGAGCGCAGACACCGGTTGTCTCGCTTTCAAAGACTTGTGGCGTCGTTGGTCATTGGAATATCTGCACTTATTGCAACAGCGTGTAAAGTGGACAGACCGGACGTCGCCCCCTTCGGAAGGGGACCTAGTTTTGTTGAAAGAGGCTTTTTTGCCATCATTATTCTGGCAACGGAGTCGCATCTTAAGTTTTCAAAACTCATTGTGCCTCAATGCCCTCAATCATTTAATTCCAAATAATACTTATCTTAAAATTAATTCCGGGCGCGGACGGGACTCCGCGAATGGCGCAAGTGTTGGTTGATGGCTCTATTCTTAACCGCGCGGTCGCAACCCTCGCCCGTCTACCGGTGGACTAGTTTCCAGGACGATACTAGAAAGCGGCACGGCCGCTTTAGGTGGGGGTATGTTGAATCTAAAACGTACATGAATACGGACTTTAAAATCGCGAGTTAATAACTGGTATTAAGGACGGAGTTGTGCGCGCGCGACCGTCTGGGAGGGGTTGCGGCGATCAGTGTGCCTGGAAACATCGCGGCGGACGGCGCGGCGCTCGCGCCGATAGATTTGTGAAATTCGTTTGGTTATTATAATTTAGACACTTGAAGTCGTTTTGGTTCTTCTGCGTAAGTGGGTGTGTTGTGCTGGGGTCATTCTGGTGGATCATTCACGCGGTGTGCAGGAAGCATCTCTCGGGCTGGAGCGCGGTCGCTCGCCCTGGTAGAATACCTACGCTTTAGTTCTGGGGTGAATTTAGCTGGCCAGCTTTAGGAGGTGTTTAGGACGCCTCTGAAGCGAAGAATTTCACCACCTGGACAATCGTGAGTAATAAGGATTACGAACTTGTAAGTTTTATCACTTGTTTTTTTTGTTTTAGATTTAGTTCTTAATTGTCATTAATTAACACAATCAAAATATGGGCCCAGCACATTTAAATTTTCCAACACTGGTAACCCAGTAAATGTCAGTTTACTGGGGAACAATACTACTTTTTGATCCTGAAAGAGGGCGTTCTAAGCGAATGAACCTAAATTATCTGTCAAAGCTGTCAAATGCCATACAAAATAACTTAAAGAAAGTTTTCAAAACTCATTGTGCCTCAATGCCCTCAATCATTTATTTCCAAATGATACTTATCTGAGAAAATTGTGGGAACAGTCTACCAGAAGGAAAAATAGGAAAGCTTCCGACTCATTGAGGTTATTTTCTGATTATTTTAAATCCGGTGACTAATAAGGTGGAAATATAGCACAAGTATTACACTCAATACACCTTATACTCATTAAAAATAAAATACTGTATCCGCTATTATCACTATTACAATAAAAACTGTACTTTTGTGATTATAAGTTATGGTAAAAAAAAAGGTTCCATAATTTCGAAATTTCTTTCAAACAAATCATATTTTTAAACTTTGAGCGTCAGTAAAGTCCGAAAGTTTTTGTTTTATTTAACTTTCATAATCATTTTAGTAATGTAGTTGCTAGTTTGGGAGGTCTTGCGTTAGGGAAAACAGAAAAAATGGTCGGGTCGCTGGTGGCGCCGTCTACAATTTAGCTTAGCGTTTTGTTTCCCATTAAAATACGTCATTAGTGCAGTAGGTACATACCACGAGTACTAATTCATTTCCTAAGTTGTAGAGTTATCTTGTGATTAGGTACTGATTATATTTCTTGAGTGATATATAAAACAAGTGTTTTTTATATTTTTAGCATATAACGATGCACTATTTTCTATACAAAGATAGAAGCTAAAAAAAATAACTCGTTGAGCCCTAGAATCAGGTCGGCACTTTTAGTTTTTATCATTGTCTTAGTACTTAAATGAAACTATAGATATAATTACCTACCTGAAAAAAATTCTTTTTATGTCTTGTTTTGGGCCGGATAGGCGCTATAGTTATCTTATCCGGTATTTAGGTTTCTAGATAGGCCGGATACCGGATAGTTACCGGATATCCGTTTCATATCTAGTAATAAACAAAATGTTCAAAACTTAGAATATTTATTCTAAGGCTCAAAATAGAATCTGAAATGTTACATTACAGGCGAATGCTCCAGAATTCCAGATGAAGGAGCACGTTTAGATAGATTTAAATACTTCTATATTGAAAGACTGATAGGTTTACCCAAAAGCAATGCCTCGTAACATTTCACGACGTAAGATCGAGATTAATAATTCAAATTTCAACCTATAGGCCAAAGAGATATGAGTCTTGGCAAATTATCAGCATAGCTATGATAAAATGTTATGTTGTTTCAGATAGTAGCCATCGGTTCGTTTTCGGAGTTAGACTACACGCAAAGTGAGTTTGCAGATAAAAAATATATTTTAAAGAGTGGTAATGTAAGTATATCATAAATAGAGATATGGTCTGGTACCTCATGATAAGTCTCGTAACACAGGAGGGAGGAATGTTCATCCCTACCTTGAGACCATGTTATGTGGTGTGTTGTCTGGTGTAATATTTATTTATTTATTTTCTTTGTGTGATGTGGAGAAGATTGCGAAATCGCAACTGTTTAATTTGCGGTTTACTATTATTACCTATGCTGTGGTTTAGCTTCAGTTTATTTCATGATCTCCGTAATTGCTTTTGCTTGGGAGTTGTTTGTTAGATATTCAATTAAGTAGGTACCCAACAAAAATATAACAAGTGCGTATATATGGAAATTCTAGGGACCTTTTTCACCTCTTATTTTATAGTTGAACAACGTATGATGAACTATCACTTCACTTATTGACCCACCTATTTCTTTTTTCTATCTATATTACGTTTCGTTTACAGCCTGCCCTACTTAGAAAAGTTACTTAAATAATTACATCATATAGGTAGGTACCTACCATCATACATACCTACAATTAAATAATATTTACCTACCTCAGTGCTTTGTTTGTATACGGTTTGAACGGTTTGTACCTACCCTATTAATTTGCTAATGTCAGCGTTGTTTGTATTTGCTTGTTACAATCGTGAATATACTTCATGTTCATTAAAAATTAAAGAATAACCACGTGATTACGTATAAAACTATTTTGTGTATTATAATTTTACATTTACATTAAACATAACTACACCTTTGTCGACAGATGACTATCCGGTGGGGAATCGTCAGCGCAGGAAAAATTAGCCATGACTTTGTGAACGCGTTTAATTCCTTTCCCGATGTGGGAGACCAAGTGATCGCCGCAGTGGCTGCCAGGGACAAGAACAGGGCAACCGAATTTGCAAAACTGCATAAAATTGAGAAAGTCTTCGACAGTTACCAGGCTCTAGCAGAGAGCAGTGATATTGGTGAGGCTATAATAAATGATATTCCACAGGCGTTTTCAGATAAGACTGCTGGCCAGGTCCAATGCAGTGATCGACTTTAGGGCCAATTGATAGGCCTTCAGGTGCGATGGTCCGATAGTAAAATAAGAAGAAAATAAAAGTCGCGGTTTCATTACTTACTTAGTAAGTTTCTGATATCCATACGATTTAATAACATTATACGGCCATCCATTTTCGCATATTGTAGGTGATTTTCCACAACACCGCGTACGGTTATGGGGTTTAGCCGGTTTCAATGAGATAAATATGACTATGAATACCTATCTTGTCTTTTATGTTGATTTGCAAAGTGGCCAAATGAATCTGTAATCAGTGATACCCATGTAAGTTATTGCGCTATATTTGATAATACCTATATATTACGTGATAACCCTGTCATATTATTCGTTTGTAGGTATCTGTTGCTCTTATTGTGTAATAAGCAGATAATATTTATGTTGAGACTTTAAGTAGTCAATCGAGTGCGGTAAAATACTGATTCAGTTATCTATGTACACACATATAATGGTATCTATAGTACACACTGTAAGTTAGCTACCTACCTACCATATCATTGTTATATTTAATTTTAAGTACCTAAAGCACAGTGAACAATTGATGTCCACTTGAGCGTGCTGAATCATCATTTCAAAATCGATAGTACCTAGGTACTTACCTACTGTGTTAGTAGTTTAAGAATCATTTGCACTTACGAGCATAAGTAGGTAGGTACCTACTTATTTTACTTCTACTCATGTCACGAATTTTGGCAATTTTGGTTTAGGTTCAATCAGCAACTATCAAGTTACCTGGCAGTCTATATCCCCTTATCCATGCACTGAATGGAACGCACTGCTCTCCCGTCCCGCCCCATCACGCTGTCATCGTTTCTGTGGCCTTAAAATTTCAAACCGATTTTTTGCTCGAATGAGGCAGGAAATAACGCATCTAAAAAAAGGGTGTATCACACTATTTCTATTATATATTTCCATTGATAGAAATACTGGAACTGATTCTCCCACTATTTCCATTGCTGGTAAAACCACACTGCATCACCTGCACATATAAACTATTTATTTATTTCCTCTTTAGATAAAACCTCTTGAAAATGGTAGTACTTGACTGTTATGGATAATTCAACTAATAGAAGAAAATAAAAACAAAAAACAAATTGAGGCCGTCATAAATATTAGAGATTTCTAACAGATTCTAAAATAACATAACTGCGTTTTTTTGCCGCAATATAAATAATGGGATAAAATTAGGTAAAAACGCTAGTCCCACGTTTTCTGTTTTGTATTTCCATTGAATTAGTGGGATACACCCACAAAAATTGCGCTGCCTTCTAGTACTCGACTCTGGCACTCATTTTATCCACAGGAATAGCAATTATGTTAGTATAAAAACCCGAATGATGATGCATAGGATAGGATGGCAGATATCAAAATTGTAAACCGGGTGATTAACAAAAGATATACAAAAACGATTTGGCATACACAGTAAGTGATATAGAAACTATCTCAGTGAAAATGAAATTTATTTAATTAACTTTCATTTCAAGGTCACTATACAAATCAGTCAAACAGTCAGTAATTTTTGTATGAAAACATTGTAGTTAAGATCAATTATTGAAAAGAATTAATTTTCAGTTATTTTACACACCTACATAGTTACTACATCACTTATTCGGTATAAACCTATGTTATAACTGTTGTATCTATGTTGTACTCACATAAGTTACCTGCCAATAACCGTTCCTTCATCCCGCTCGACACTGGTAACATTTAACTCTTTCAGACCGAATGGTATGCGATGTCCCAGTGCATTAAGGACTGATGGGATGATATGTCCTACGCATTTTCTCACAAGACTGTAACGTAACTCCGTCGTACTATTAAAAATGGGCTTCTGTGTATCAAGTCGTTTAAGGCTTATCAATTCAAAATTTTAAAGTAGTAGTTTTTGGTTGGCAACAATTTTTTTTGTCTGTTTTCATACCTTCTGCAACTGAGGTGGAATTATTGTTAACATTCAGCTGAGGTGCAGTCTGTCGGACGGGATTTTAAATATGATTTATTAAAAAAAAATGAAAATTATATTTTGTATATTCATCTGTTAAATAGGTTTACTAGTTATCAAAATATAACGGAAAAGGATCTTTTAAAATAAAACATCAGTGAATTATTCATTAATTTAATGAGATCAAATTTTAGGACGTTTTGTGCACAAAGATACAAAAAAAAGATTGCAAATAAAACAACGAAATTTTCTCTGGTTTAATAATGTAATTACCTTTTATACCCTCTATTTAAAGGGAAAATAAAAAAACAACGATATGTAGGATATTCAATTAGGCATAAATCCGTCTCAAAGTTAACCTTATTTTAGATCATTAAATCTGACATGCTTTGCAAATTGGAGAAGGAAACTGCAGGCATATTGGTTTTTTGCACGCAAAACAGTTGTATCTGGTTTGTCTTTTTAATGTACTTGGGCATATGCTGCGAAGCTTCCTTTCTGCTGGCCCTTGAGGCTGGGTTTCTGGCTTAGGGGAGGCAAATCCTTTCCCAAAACTCTTGCTATAGTTAGACTGAGTTCTCTCGGCAGACGGTTGTTATAAACGCGCTCTTTCAAGATAGGATATAATTTACCACCCAAGCAACTTTTATATAAGTAGAACAAATGCATGAGTACTAGCAAGATCTAAAATTTTAAAGAATACTGCCATGTGCCAACGACGTGTCTAATTCTTTTAGCCATACTGTTACTTGCTCTACATTGTTTTTGAAGGGCCATCGTTTTTTTTGTTCCGACATCTCCAAGAAAAAACAAGCTCAAAAGTACTTTTTTTTGTGTTACTTTAGTATTACCAATGCTTATCATTCTAAAACACAAATAAATTGTTCTGGTTGAGCCACTACTCAAATTTGCAAACAAATTATTAACCACGTGATTAATAATGATGATTGATGAGTAATAGATAAATAAAAATCAGCTAAGTATAATGTTATACTCTATTAATACTTTTGTTCATGCGGTCACGTCTGAGAGACCCTATGGTAGTTTAAATATTTTATTGAGATAACGACTGACAGACACTATGACATCAGAAAGTTATTTATGAGGTGACGTCTCCTAGAATCAACGCTTATTGCTGTACTTACGTCTGTGGGACACCGGCAGCTCATAACTCCACACGTATGCACTGTGCGGCCGTTACCGCCTGACTGGCTATTTGCTCGAACCGTTTTGTGAAGGTACTTAGCGCGGCAAAGCTAAATCAAGCGATGCAGCGGTTTGGCAACGTCGCAAGTGATTGGCGGTGTCTGACAGACTACCACCTCAGTCGCAGAAGGTTCAAGTTTCGAGCGCTCTTTGATTCGCGGCAAAAACTGGCTCGCTGTGAGTGGCTCGTTTAGCGCTCGTTGCGAGCTCGCGAACCACATGCTTACACACTATGTTTTTGGTAACAGTAACGGTTACGGCTACGTGCAACGTTACGGTTACAGCAATGAGTACCTTGTTATCGTCGGCTCGCTGCAAGCCGCACGCGTACCACTCGCAGCAGGTTTGCAAACCACGTACACACTTTGTTTTTTGGAAACATAACATGCAACGGATACGATAACGGCTCGCTAATGAGTACCCGGCTTAAGACACGATAGGATGGGGAGGCAAAGGAAAAGCTTAATCTCAGAGGGCGCCATTACCGATGGCACCATGTATAGTTGTACATGGTTGTACACACCTAGTAGTTTCTTTTGACGTTATAGTGGATGTTGAACTGGATTATTGAATCCAAACTAAACTTAAAAATCTTAAATTGTATTCATAAGTGTATTGATTATTATTAACATTTATTTCTAAAGATGCTGAAAACTAGCGGATGAACAGAGGCGTTCACATCAACTTTCACAAAACCATTGCAAAATAGGTCTTTTGTCAGCAGCATAAGGTGCCCCTAAGTAATGGTTGATGTGATGTGTACAGAAGCGGTACATACCGGGTTATAATAGTTTTCATTAGCAGGGAATCGATGCAATTCCTTGGTTTTTACATTGGAATGCGCAGCACCGAGGTCTTTTTAGACAAAAATGTTTCTTCTATAAAATTGTTAAATCTACGCGATTTGACAGAACATTGTGTACCAGTGGTGATAGGCCACCTAGCGGGAGCAAAGAGCAGTTTTCCTCTCCATTAAAATATATCTACCACTACTACTTTGCCTCTGTCCTGTAAAATTTCTGCAGAATTGGGTATGGAAAAAAAAACCAACGTGTCTTAAATAGGAAACCATTTCGAGGTGTTTCTATAATGTTATACCTTATTTAAATATTTAACATTTTTAAAGGAAAATGATCTAGGATATTTTTAATTAAATACGTTTGGCTAAAAGCTAACGTTAGCCAAGAGCACAATAAAGTTCCTAATGGACTCTTGACGGTAATCAAATTGACAACTCACAACTGAAACCTATTGGGTCGTATTTTTAAAAGTCCTTTCAAGTGACTGGTTGATAATCTACCCATCAACCAATCAAATGACGCTATCTGTATCATACGTAAGATTTTTAGCTAGGTGATTCTACTGCATGGTATTAATGGTGTTTCCAGATAGCAGATTTTAAATTCCCCCAGATGAAAAATATCTTTCCACAAGGTTATTTTTAATAATACGTACATTAATTTACGCCCATTGCCCTGATGGGTAGGCAGGATTTCAAATAGCCATTCGCTATAATCCCAGCCCTTTCAGGTAGGGTTTGGTTTCAGAACTTGGCAAAATAAATTGTATCTGAAGTCTACTTCTCACATTCTCGTGAGATGCTACATGATGAACGGCGAGCTCTGTTTCAGCCGTAAGTGCAGTAAATGAGTAATTTTCTTCTTCTTTTTTATAAATAAAATCGTGGTAAACCACGAATCGGGGAAAAAACAGATGTTGGAACACTAAGCGAATTTGTGACGTCATGAGTTCGCAATGTTTAAAAACTAATAAAAAATAACATACGGCTAAATCTAAAAAAAAAATAATTCGTTCCTAAAATAGGAAAGTATTAAATAGAAATATAAAAAAATACCTAAAAATTTGTTCCCATACCCAAATGTACCTAAGTCACGGTTATTTGTGGTAAAGGGCTGTTTAATTTCTGAGTAACATTCTTTGGGCCATAGTTGAATGATTAAAGGTATTTACACATTTCTTGTAACACATTATGTCTGAAGTAAAATGAAATGTTTCCAATCCCTCAGATGTTGCTTACGTCGGTGTTTTAAACCCTGATCACTACAACATCTCCAAGCTGTTCCTAGAAAATGGAAAACACGTGTTATGCGAGAATCCTCTTTGTTTGAACTTCAAGCAAGCGCAGAGTTTGCTAAATATTGCGAAGAAGAACAAGCTTTTCCTAATGGAGGCTGTTTGGTCGCGGTTCTCACCCGTGTATTTAAAGTTGGAGAAAGAGATCCAGTCCGGAAAACTAGGAGACTTGAAGCACGTAGATGTTACTTTTGGCGTGCCTATAGAGATGGTCGATAGACTAAGGTAAACTTAAAGTCTCTCAAATCTCAAAAAAAAAGAGAGACTTACACCCGTATCCACAAACGCTAATCATAAGTTGAGAGCATATCAAATTCATGCAGCCCTGTCATGTCTATAGAAATAAAAGTGCACTATACCTACACGTAAGGACTGCCCAGCTATGATTGCCGTTTGTGGATTAGGGCCTTAGACTAGCCCTATAAAAAAAATTGCTTTCCTCCCGCGTGGACTAATTTTTCTCACACGTGGTTACATATCAAAGTTTTCATACGGATCCTTAACTTCACTAACGTGTTGCACTGTAAGTACCAAGTGAAAAATCACGATTTCGTTGCGGGGTATAAGATATAAACGCGCCGCGTCTCACCCCGAGCGCCGAGAGCCGCTTGCCGTTCGCAAAAAAATAATAATTTTGCGTGCGTATTTTTTATTTTCACGATATACCAGAATCTTTTAATCCAATGAATGTGTTGTAAAGGACAACATTTATCTCCGTAAATTCTCTTGATGATGAAAGAACTTTCAATCGTTCTCAAAATCCACCATAATATTATTTTCTAACACATCATAAACATACCTACCTTATAATAAGTTTTTATAGCTTTTTAACAGTAAAATAATTTTTGAAATCGGTTCAGTAGTTTCGGAGATTACCTGCCTCAAACATACTAACTCACAAAAACGTTGTACCGATATTAGTAGAGGAAGGGAAGGTAATTTGGAATACCATTTTGTTTTAGGCATGCAACTTTGCTTGTGTCAGGTATTAAGAAATAAATCCTACATGAAATTGAAGCTATATTAACTCACTAATAATTTGCAAGCTAGCAAAAAAATCCTTTAAGGTTCCAAAACTAAATTTTTTATTCAAAATGATACAACTCGGTTTTACACTTGGGGTGCAGGTAATTTGGAATAGAGGTAAGACAAAATATATGCACCCTGCTTTTCTTGGTTATGCAAGCTATTATTCGCGATTGTTAATTAAGAAAATTTAAGTCATAATAAATAATAATAAATAAATAATAATAAATAATATTGGTATTCCAAATTACCTTCTCTTGTTAAAGGGCGTAATTGTAATGGTTTGAAATTATCGGTGATTTAATTTGCCTTCATATCTTCCATGGCGTATAATTGCCTCTTTGTATATTTCTTAGGTACTGGTTGAAGTTTAATTTGGTGTAACATTGTCCAGAATTATTAACCTAGAAAGAGAATGAATATGACCTACAAAGTTAATTTTGGTATCTTAATCGTAGTGTTGTACACCACTTCATGACTAATACTAGCCTAACTTCTGTTTTTGCAGCAAGAAAGAACTCGGTGGTAGTGCAATTATGGACATTGGAATATACGCACTTCAATTCGCTCAGTTCATTTTTAAAGACGAGCCGATTAAAGTCACTACAGTTGGAAAGCTAAACGAAAGCGGAGTAGACATTATCGACACCGTGGTGTTGGAATACGAAGGCGACAGGCGAGCTGTGCTTAATGTCGACGCTACTGTGAAGTTGTGGAATAAGGCTACCGTAGTTGGCACCAAGGGCACAGCGACGGTAAGACCACATCAAGCTTCACATAATGAGCACCTTATACTGCCAACATAAGATAAGACCCAGTTTGCAATGGTTGACCGGCTGGTGTACCGCACCAGATTTAGATTTTTGCGCGTGTTGCGCTATGTTCGAAAGGCCACCACCTTTATTTCTTATGCTTCAACTCAATGAGTGAATTGTTACCATAAGTGCAAAGGATGTTCGCCCCTTAGGTAGTGCTATCTTTGACATTCTAAGAAAGTTATTCGTGATTATGAAAATAAACAAAACCTTCAAAGTTTCACTTAGTCTGAGTAAGGGCGCCTAAACATCGACGCGGAGCGAAGCAGTGGATCAAGCTAAGCCAATTTTTCAGGTACTTAAGGGAGACCAGACTTGTTGGGCCTCAACTGCATAACTCCGTCGCTCCGCTCAGCTCCGCCACGCTGGCTCGCTCCGCGTTAATGTACAGCATCCTAGGCCATGTTTCTCATTAGTAGTATAATTTCATCGCGTTTTTGATATGAAATCCTAGCATAATTTATTTGCAAAAATTGTTGATACAGGTTGAGGATCCATTCCATTTCCCTGAAGTATTGGTACATGTGGATAGTACAGTGGAAAAAATTCCATTGCATACCTCGGATATCCCTTACTTTTTTGGCAACAGTGCTGGACTTGTGTACGAAGCTTTGGAAGTGGCGAGATGCTTAAAAGAAGGTGAGAGTGATCAATCATTATGTATTTGAAGATACGGATGTATAACTTAGCATTTACCTAACACTACTTGCATTTTCTTATTTTAGGGCTCCTTGAGTCACCAAGAATGTCACACCACGAGAGCCTGGTCTTAGCTAAGCTGGAAGATACAGTGCGAAAGCAAGTTGGAGTACAATATGGTGTTGATGAGGAAGAATTTCCCTAAAATAAATTCTTGTTTCCAAGTCTCCTTTTTTTTATCATCAACTTTTATTGGTTTAGTTCATGCATAAACAATTCTCATACTTATGACAACTTCAATACCTTACATACATACATTTTCAAACCTTTAGTCATACTATGGATATTATATTATAAAATAAAGTTATTGTATATTTAATCACTATTTTATTTTTATTCTTAAGTTGAATATTGTACAAATATTAAAAATAATTACTTCTGGCAGTGAGTTAACAGCAAAATCCATGAAACTATCAAGTACCATTAGGACAAAATATACTGATTGATCCAATAAACAATCTTCCAAGAACAATTTATTTACTTGTATTATTTAACGTGCCAATTAAAATAGAATAGAAGCACTGACAATTTCAATATTACACATATTAATCAGTCTTCAAGATCATATTGCCCAAAATACCTAGCTACAATGCATATAAATAAATTTAATGGTGCAGCAGTCACACTTACATTTTCGTCTTCTGGATTCAAGTGGGACCTGTAATTTAAAAAATATTATTATTCATATTCAATGTAGTTAGGTATTTCAAATATTTTTTTTATGGTGAACCACACAAAAAACTTTTTCTATTACCTGATTTCTGCACATTTTCGAGCAATATCTCGCAAGGTATGTGCAGTTCCAGAAATAAGTGGCAGTCTAGTGAATGCTAAAAATGAATATATCCATTGCCCTGAAAAAGGAATTTGCAATTTGTATATGTATTATACATAGTGTAAACCATGTAGTTGATATTTAATGAATTAACATTTTTTAATTAACTTAAAATTGTACTTTATGCATATCAGGTTGCAGAACAGATCTTGCAAAAAATATTGTTTGAATACAGAATTTTATAACACTACTAAGTGAGGAGAATGTGATGTTTCTAACTTACCTGTTTTACAGTCTATAGTGTCCCCTTTCTGAACTTCATCTAATAACTCTCCGAGAATCACTAAGCCAGAGTCTAGTAAAGTATGGTGCAGGCCAAACATACAACTCAATGTGGGTTCTCTTGCATCAAAGAAGCTCGTCCAACACTCAGATACTGTGGCATCTTTTATTTCAATTTTCTTCAAGTTCCTTGGCCAAAGTGCTTTATTTGCTGACACACGAGATATGTACATTCGAATATCAGAAAAGTTTGCCACTTGTATATTCTGCCATTCTATAGTAGGTTTGATTTCATCTGGAGCTATGGCATAGGGAAGCTAAAAATAATACAAAAAAAAATATCTTAAGTTTTGACGCGATGCTAGTTACTCAAAAAAAATTAGCATGAGGGACTGGTTTGTGTTACTCACCTCTTCGGCTAAATAAGGCTGATTTATTGCAAGGTGTGAGTAATCATTTGAACACACACTAAGTGAAGGATAATTTTGTCGCTCTCTCTTAACCTTCAGGAGATATTCTTCACCATTCGTCGGAACTTCTTTGAATTGAACCCCTGGACTTATTTGAAAACAAACCCTATTTGAACCCTCGTAATCTTCATCATCTTTTCGGGGCTTGTAGATACACATCTTTTTTTCTGACATATTGCTGGCTTTAAATGTACGCGCTGATTTTAAACACTTTCTTTCTGTATTTAAAATTTAGTTAAATTAATTTTTTAAACAGAGTGAAGTGACAGGTGACAGACAACACCACAGAATCACAGATTACAGAAAAAAGACAAGACACTTATCAAGGCTGCGTTCCTTAACGAGTGGAATTTCACTCAATTTCAATTTGGAACGCGCCCCTGACGACATGTAAGTGACTGGCAGCTTACACTTCCTGCCTGGGGCCTTACTTACCCCCGAATCTGCAAAACTCAATCTTGAAGCAATTCCAATCGTGGCAGCCTACTCTTGAAATCAATTCGGCTTGCATTAGATCGCGATTGGCTTGCCTCAAGGCAATAGCCAATAACAAACTAAGGAATGTCGTTAACGGAAGACAGAACTAATGACTTCAATGGACAACCAAAACCTAATGGTGTTTCCAGATAGCAGATTTTAAATTCCCCCAGTCGAAAAATATTTTTCTACCAAGTTATATTCGCTAACCGACTCGCAGCTCAGCTCAATCAGCGATTCACCTAAGCAAACTATGCGGTGACTCTTGCGAGTTTTAAACATCGTTTGTGTTTACAACTCACTGATTCAGCACTAGAAGCGAGCGCTGATAAGGGTGCTCGTTTTTAGGCAGCATTATAAATATTACTAAACATATATTTATTTATTTAAATTTTACTCTTCATCCAATCCAAGAGTCTGTAGTAACCAACCACAGATCACAAATAACGATGTTTGCGTAGCTTAGAATCGTTAGCGCGGACGTGCGAATTTTGATCTGAGCCATTCTGTCATGAGGTTAAGGTTTAGATCAGTCCGTTCCGTCGGTAGTTTAGTTTGCCTTCCTTCACTCTCTTGACTCTTGGCTTGAGTAGTCTTGAGCTGTGAGCTGTCAATCTGACGTTTGAGCTGCTGCTCATCGGCTCATAAGCTGTGGAGCTGTTTAATTGAACCGGCTCATGCATGAGTTACCCACGTAAATAGCTATTCGCTATAATCCCAACACTTTCAGGTAGTGCTTGGTTTCAGAACTCTGTAAAATAAATTGTATCTGAAGTCTACTTCTCACATTCTCGTGTTGGTTTCAGAACTTGTCAAAATAAATTGTATCTGAAGTCTACTTATCACATTCTCGTGAGATGCAAATTTTGTTACACCATGTTCATTGAGGGACTTGTTGTATTTCTAATTGCAATTAAACGTTCATGTGAGACAGAATTAGGAAACATACTATGGGTCAATGAACTTATCTTTATGATTTATTTCGACGTGCAATCTCCAGTGTTGGATTTAAGCTTCTTGGTTTTAGCCAACTTTTTATAAATTTGACGGCCGCCTCTATTATTTTAAAACGGATAAAGATAGATTCGGAACGCGGTCAGCTCTGTCAAAACACGGAAACCTAGAGAGACAAACTTGACAGAAATCATGGAGGTCGAGAACACGGAACTCACGGAAGAATCGACGTGAATTCTGAGATGAAAAAGTTACGCATTCCGTGGATTGATAAGTGTTCATTTAGATAAGACAATATGTGGCTGTTATGCCCTAGAATACAATATAAACTTAGTAGTATTTCGTGATGTCTGTTGTGTGATTGTTTTCAGGTTTTCTTCCTAATCCGACAATCCACGCCCATCTACCAGCTACATCTATGTCCTTTAAGATCCTGAGTATGTACTCAGCCACCCCTAGGCGCCGTGGATCCCGATGATGACTCTGTTATAGGCAGGGATCCCTTGTCTATTCTGAGGAAGTGCCTATAAATTTAAGGTTTTTAAGTAACATTTGATCATATTTCACTAACAAGACACTTTATTGCAGACAATTTAATTTTGCAGACAGTATAATTAAAATCCAATCCTAGAAAATAAAGAAAACGTTTATTTTAATCCAATCAATCAATCGTTCACTCATCCAGCGGCATGGTAGATTTTTAAAGACAACACCATTCACTGTTCTACTGAGATACCATTCCGATTCCATTGTGATTTTATCAAGACCCCATTCATGTTTTTGCAGAATGCCCAATTTGTGACGATTTGTGATAATTGAGTCTTGATAGTATCGCTAATCGCTCTAATCTGCCATTTGAGATAAATTAGTGGAATCGAAGCCCTGGCCTTTTGGTGCAATGGTAGCGATCCTGCCTTTAGCACTGGAGGTTGTGTCACTCATGAAAAACATTTTTTGTGACGAACACGCGTGTTTGTCATCAAGCTGGAGAGAACTCTCCAGCTTTTCTCTACAAAAGTAAAGTAGGTATTATCATACCCGTCATTATAAATTAATTAATTAGGTCAGATTGATGCACAAACAATTTGTTATAGAACTTTATGCCACTACCAACGGCTGCATCAAGTTTTTAGTCCATGAAAGTGGATTCATATATCAAAAAATCGTCAATTAGTGGTCAAAAAGATGCCTTTTCAAAACGTTTTGATGACGTCATCAAACAACATTATTTCATCTTTTATATCTTTTCAACCGACTTCAAAAAAAGGAGGAGGTTCTCAATTCACTGTGTTTTTATTTTTTTATGTTTGTTACCTCATAACTTTCGACTGGGTGAACCGATTTTGATTATTCTTTTTTTATTTGAAAGCTTGTGCTTCCCGAATGGTCCCATTTTAATTTGGTCTAGTTCTGACAGTGGCATCCATGAGAAAACCATATAAGTCTTGAATCTAGATAGACAAAATGCGCGACAAATGGACGAATAACTCAATATTACGCCAACTGATTTTGATAGTTCTTTTTTTATTTGAAAGCTGATGCTGCCCGTGTAGTCCCATTTAAATTTGGTCTAGTTCTGACAGTGGCATCCATTGGAAATCCATATAAGTCTTAAATCTAGATAGACAAAATGCGCGACAAATGGACGAATAACTCAATATTACGCCAACCGATTTTGATAATTCTTTTTTTATTCGAAAGCTGATGCTGTCCGTGTGGTCCCATTTCAATTTGGTCCAGTTCTGACAGTAGAATCCATGGGAAATCCATATAAGTCTTAAATCTAGATTAACCAAATGCGCGACAAATGGATGAACAACTCAATATCACGCCAACCGATTTCGATGCTTCTTTTTTTATTGGTAAGGATATAGGTACTTGAAGGGTAGTTTGATGAGAGTTTGGGTATTTTCTGATTATGGGATCCATGACAAAGTAACGGAACTCTTCAATTCTTAGGAGCGATTTGACGATACTTTTTCGATGTATGAAATAAATAAAAACTATTAACTGAAAACAAGAAATAAACAAAAAAAAACCAACTTTAAAAAAATACTATTCTAAAACAAAGCACTAAAAAGTAAAGAAATAATTGCGAATTCTTCTCAAACTTATACGTTAATATAATGTAGGTACATTTATTGTTATTGTTGGAGTCGGTGTCAGCCAATGTAGGTTTGTAACTACCTACCTACATACGTAAACGTAATATGTAAGAAATAGGTATATTGCTAGGTATATTGTAGTGTTACCTTGGCTGACACCGACTTCAACAATTGTACCTACATTATATTATCGTATAAGTTTTAGAAGAATACGCAACTATTTCTTTTTTGAAGTTTGTTTTTTTTTGTTATTTTTTTTTAAGTATATAGAATAAAATTGCGTTGAGTCAAAGAATCCATGTTTTGACAGTTGCAAATAATACGACTAGCATCCATTATTAGTTTAATAACTAAGGTATCCTTGTTATCATTTCTTAAAAGAGGTGTTAATGCTTCTCCTATGCTTGAAATTGCGGAGCCCAGTTGTTTTTATTTTAGCTCTATGCATAGGTCTCTTTTTAAAACTGGTTCTGATAAAGCAGCCTTGATTTGAGGGTTCAAACAAGGAGCGTCTATAGGAGTGCAGTTTGCAGGTGATAGGTAACTATCCAGTAACAGGAGTTCAAAAAAGGATGATCCAAAATAACATAATATTCAAAAAACAGAGAACATTTAGTAGATCATTCGAAAGTAGGCATTACAGTACACAACTAACCTATGTATGACCGCGAATTCCTCGTAGATGAATGGGAATCGGAACGTTTACGCCGGCTCCGTTCTATTTTTTTTCCAAATTTTTGATTTTCTTTGCAATTTATTCATGGCTATCATTATCACGCTTCCTTTTGCCCATTTTAATGGGAAATGAACACTTTCACAATTTTATATAAGGTATACGCGCGCACTGGCGGAGCACTGAACTGTGAATGACCGAAATTACAAAATGGCGTTCGGGAAGTGTCAGAACAAAATACCCTCAAAAATATTTTTATTTATATAAAATTTGTAGAAAACTTTTAACTTTCAGTGCAATCTGGCGATACCGTATGCGATAGGGTCACCGGGTAAACGGTGGGTCAGTTGGGTACAGTGGGTCAGGCACGTATTGACGAAACCGCTATAGGTACCGCCGCCGCTTGTCCGCTCAAGGGAGCTCCCCCGCACGCGATACACTCTCGCCCAGTTCCCGTGCCGCTGCGTTCATCGTAAGACGTTTGGCGCTTGATTTTGCTGAGACACCACTAAAAGTTTTTAAAATACGAGTTGGTATTTTGTTTATAATTCCTAACTTATTATAGATATCGATAAAATTGTACTATCGCACCAATGCCTTGTTAGTATGCTATAGTATAGCACAATTAAAATTAACTAGCTCTTCGTTCTGAGCATGTTATTTTTTGTTTGTATTAAAAATGGTCCTATGGTCAAGAGTGGGTCTGATTCACTGTGTACATAGTGGGTCGCGAATCACTGTGTACTTTTTGTTAAGGCGATGTGCATGGTTCTGCTAATAAATGATAACATTTGTTTATTGTTATTGTTTGGTTAAACCATAATAAAAGGATAGAAGTAAGCCAAGTCGGGCCCCTACCGTGCGATAGTTTCCTAAACACCTAGGGCTCTTGCATGTAGTTTATACAATCGTCAAAAATGCAGCGTTAATATAATTTCCTTTATCAAAATTAAACTTGCTGAATCCAGGTAAATCACAAAACACACTATTTTTTTCTTTATTTTTCCCGTTACACACTGAATTGCTTAGATTGCTATAGCCTGCCAGCTTATTCCGATTTGTTAAATGCCCACACGTAACATAACTGCCCTTTTTAGTTATTTCACTGCTCAATATTTATTCAATGATCCCTTTCAATTTATTTATGACCAATTTTTAACATACCAAAACTACTACCTATATACAACTGCTAAGTTTAATCATAGCCTTTAGTTTAGTTCAAAAAAAATGTTAAACCCTAATTTTAATGGTAGGAGGCGTAGTGAGTAGTGATCTGACCTACAAATCGTATCCGATTACACATAATGTAATGTGAAGAAATCATAGGAAAATAAAAGACAATTCTGGATTTGATGAGTTCTTAATAAGACATCCATATTCAATCACTGAAATAATTACGCATACTATTTGTAGCAATTTTTGAGCTTGAATATAGGACGTACTTGTACAGGCACACTAAATAAAAATTTACGCACGGCGCAGCCACGACTGTCGCCCCACGAGCTACCCTAGACTTTGTTAGTGTGTGCGTGCGACGCGCGTAGGTACGGACTTAGAACAGGCGCACTCGCATACAAAAACCGCGCTCGAAGCGTCTTATATAAACAACGACAATCAACTAATACGTCGAACTTCAACTATGTAGAATTGTTAAAATTGTAATACGTGATAATCCATATATTCGCAATTTCATATTATTTTTAATGTTTTATGAGAAGTGCAGAGCCTTAACAAAAAAATAATAATTTCATGCTAGTGAAAACTACATAAAATATTATCTGTACAAGTTTTAAGATTCAAGGTGCCTAAAGCATAATGCCGATTTAGTTTTTTTATTAAATATATAATTTACTAGTCAAACCCCTAGACCCATTGTGTACCAGGGGGTGATTCATTGTTCACCACCCGGTGTACACAGTGAGTCAATTCTGCCTTTTTAAAAAAACCCTGATTACTCTACTGTCCCCTATTGGAGAATAATGATTTAGGCATATTCTGAAAGTTAATGAAATACACAATCCATGAAACTTAATTTCAAGCCAATCTGAATGGTAGGTTAAGAGATGTGAGTGTTCAAAAAAAAGTGACCCACCGTTTACCCGGTGACCCTACTACATGTGTTCTAATGCTAATCTTGAGGACGAAGCACGAGTATAATGCTTAAATAATGTGAATGTAATGCAATTAATGACATACCAGTCCCTACATATACCCAACGTACAAGTTCGCATTATAGTATTTCAACATAGCAACGGTGACCCCATTCGCCGCGCTTGCACGAGCCGCAGCGTCAGCACAACGTGCCCGTCGTGACGTCGGCGCATCGTATTCCGTCTCCATAACTATTACATTTATAAGATACTTTTAATCTTAGCTCTTTTGGCAAGCATGATGATTATACCAAAACCCATCAACTGTAGCGATTCATAGGCTAATTACTTAATATATGTACAAAAAATAATAGTGTATGGAGGCCTACTTGTAAACAATCTGCGTTACCAAATGTAGCTGTTACCGGGTAGGGCCGTGCGTCTCCCAAACACGCATGGTCGCGTTCATCAACCCCAGTCCAGCTTAAGCTGAACCTTAAATAAGGATCATCATTTTTATCTGAGCTCAACTTACACTGGATATTTCCTAAACATTATTTATTAGCTATTTTTTTTAATCAACATCAATTTCAACACCATAATACTGAAATATGACTGGAATAGATATGAGGTAGCTAAAGGTACAATCAATTAACTGAACAGTTTTTCATAAAAAAATATGAACTATTTGTTCGACGTAATTCTTTAAACATACCTACACTAAATTTTAAGTAAAGCTCACCACAATACATTAGCGAAAACCGCATTCAAATCGGTTCAGCCGTTTCTGAGATTAGCGCGTACAACCGCACAGACAAACAGACAAAAAATATAAAAAATCATTGTTTTGGGTTTTATGGCGTTTTTAAAACCCCTTAATAGTTTTTCTGATTTATCTTCAATGTACAGACAGCGATGAGTTACAAATTTATTAAATGTATAGATAGTTAAATGAATAAGTTTTTTTTTTCATTACTCATACTCTGAAAGTAGGTCTGAAGTTGCCTGAGGAGCGGGATGAAAGTAATACTTTCAACTGACAGCTGTCAAATTATTTAAATAAAAACTAGTTCTTTTTCACTTAACTATTGAACCATGATCCAACTTTCTATACAGCCACGATGTAAAATTGAAATAACTTAAAGTCAAGTGTTGATTAAAGAATATATATCTTTTAAATAACTTTATTATAATTTAGTTTCAACAATTTCTTTAAAATAACTTAGATTTGGGCAAAATATTTACCATTTTTCCAATGATGAAAATAAAAAATAATGGCTGAATAGCTGGCCGGCCACAGAAAAAAAAACAAACAAAATAGGCGGGAAAGCGGCAATTCGATCTTCATTTATTTTTTCGATTTGAAGACTTGTTTAAACGTATAGCAGAGATTTGTACCTATAAAATGAGTTCATCTGATTCTGATATGAATTTAACGCCTGATTTTATAAGAGAAGAGGCTAAAGCGGTAGTAGAAAATAAAATTTACTCATGTTTTCTTTAGGTAATACATGTTTTTATTTTTACTTTCCTTCTATTTGTAATGAAAAGCACATTGTTTACCTCGGGTTAAAGACTTATTTAGTCCCTCGAACTATTGGCGCCCTCACTTCGTTCCGGGCGCAAAACCCCGTCTCGGGACTAAATAAGTTACTTTCACCCCTAGGGTAACAATGTACTATTATTACATCCTCCGGCTGCAGCTACCGTAGTTATTCAAACAACTATGTGAACTTATATATGTATAATCTCATCATCATCCGTGCGGTCTATCCCGGTTGTGAACCCACACTGGTGTGTGGGGTCCCAGGGTCCGCCTTTCTTATTTTCTTGGCCCACTTCGCGCGGTCTTGTGCATCCTCAGTGGTGAGTCTGTTGGCACGCATGTCACCCTTAACGACGTCGAGCCACCGCTTCTTGGGTCGACCTCTTCTACCGGTACCTGGCGGGGGCAGCATAGCCAGACATTTGTTGCCCACGTAGTTTGCCGATCTCCGTGAGACATGACCATACCAATGAAGGCGGCACTCCTGCAGCTTGTCTGCGATGTCACGAACACGAAGGCTGCCGCGGATGTGGGTGTTACGCACACGATCTTTGCGTGAGACTCCACACATCCACCGCAGCATCTTCATTTCCGTGACGCGCAGCTCCTGCTTGTGTCGCTCTAGTAATGGCCATGTTTCACTGCCATATAAAAGGACAGACCTAATGATGGTTTTATAGACCTGCCCTTTCAGCTTGATCGGCATTTTGGGGTCACAAATGACACCAGCCACCTCACGCCATTTAGCCCAAGCCGCGGAAATTCGGGCTCTGACGTCGCGGTCGATGTCCCCGGACGCGCTTAAAACAGATCCCAGGTATTAACACGGTCCGTGCGCTCGACCAGGTCAACGCCTATGCGGACGGACTGGGTATCTGTGGTGTTGCAGGCCATGTACTCCGTCTTCGCCACATTAAGTTTCAGACCGCCGTTTTCAAGTGAATTTTTCCACTTATTCACCCGTTGTACCAGCCGTCCCCTGTCCGAATCTGCTAGCGCTATATCATCAGCATACATGCTTATGTAACCAGGATGGTTGCTCATGGTGGTCTAGGATGCTGTTTGACAGAACGTCTAATATTACGCTGAACAGAAACGGGCTAAGCACGGAGCCTTGGTGTACTCCAACGGTAATAAGGAAAGGAAGCGTGTCACCAACCGCAGTCCTAACTATGGAACTGGAATCGTGGTACATGTCCCGGATAATGTCAATAAAGACTTCGGGAACGGCCCTGGACCGCAGCGCCCAGCCGATCATCTCACGAGGGACACAGTCGAAGGCCTTCTGCATGTCTAAGAAAAGTAGATGCAGAGGTGTATTCTTCAGTCTGTATCCCTCCATGAGCGTTCTCAAGGCAAATATGGGGTCCATGGTCCCGCAACCTGGTCGAAACCCATACTGACACCCCGAGATTGTACACTCCTGTCGGATCTGAGAGTCTACAATGCGCTCGAGGAGCTTCATGGTGTGGGACATCACCTTTATGCCGCGATAATTGCTGTACTCCTGCACCGAGCCCTTGCCTTTGAAGACTGGCGTGATAATGCTCAGTCTCCATTGGTCAGGTATCTTCCCGGTGAGGAGAATGCGGTTAAAAAGGTGGGTAAGTATGCCCACACCACGAGAGCCCATCGATTTCCACGCTTCGATAGGGACTCCATCGGGTCCGACAGCTTTCCGGTTCTTCATGCGGCGAAGAGCCGACTGGACTTCATCAGGCGTTACCGGGGGCACTAGTCCCTGATTTGGAGGGAGTTCAGGTGGCTGCACCTCTTTGTGCTGCTTATTGAGCAGCTCGTGGAAGTAAGAGCGCCATCTCTCCTTCACCGCGCGGTCCTCGCATAGCAGGTTACCAAGAGTGTCATTTACACAGCGGCACATAGAAGTATCCTGGGCCGCTTTGACTCTCGAACGTGCCAACTTGTAAACGAGCTTCTGCCCCTCAGACGACTCCAACTTATCGTACAAAGGACGTAAGTGGTCACGTCTGGCCCTGGCTACAGCTCGTTTAGAGGCACGTTTGGCATCCCTGTACGCGGCGCGATCTTCAGGAGATTTGGACGCTTGCCACGCTTTGAAGAGGGCTTTCTTTACCCTAATCTCCTTCTGGACTGCTTCGTTCCACCACCAGGTCTCCTTGTCAAGCCCACGTCCACCCCGAGACACACCCAACGCCACCCTCGCCGCCCCGGTGATAGCTGCCTGACACCTATCCCAGAGCTGTTGCCCGGACTCACTATCCGCTGCGATGCACAGGTCACCGACAGCGGCAGCAAAGTCGTGGGATCTGGCTCCTTCAAGCAGCCACCACCTGGTTCGGGGCGGGCAGTGCTCCCGGCATTTGCCTCGAGGCTTCACTCGCAGGTCCATCAAAAGTAGACGGTGTTGGGCAGTAAGACTCTCTCCGGGTATGACCTTACAGTTAGCTACCTTGCCGATCTGGGCTCTCCTGGTGAGAAAGTAGTCGATCTGGGTTGCGCTCCTACCGCTCTTGTAGGTGATCAGATGCTCGGGACTCTTTTTAAAGAACGTGTTCACGACGGCCAAGTCGGCAGCCATACACGTCCGGAGAATCTCTTCGCCTTCAGCGTTACGACTGCCAAAACCAAAACCACCGTGAACACGCCCGTATTCCTCACACTGTTCACCCACATGACCGTTCAGATCGCCACCCAGAACGACGCCTTGGGACAATGGAATAGTGCATAGGAGCTGGTCGATTTGCTCCCAAAACAGTGCCTTATTCGAATCGCTACAACCGACCTGCGGTGCGTAGGCACTTATCAAATTGGTCGTGACCCCTTCGATAAGCACCCTCACGACCACAAGGCGGTCGCTAACGCGATTTACTTCCAAGACACTATTCTGGAATTCCTCGGACAGCACCACCCCCACTCCATGCATTGGCCCTTCCAGGAGAACCCGCGTAGATCAGCTTGTAGCCGTGTCCGATGTTCCGGGACCTGTCGCCTCTCCAGCGAGTCTCCTGCAGGAACGCCACGGCCACCCTCCGCCTGGCGAGCACATCGGCCAGCTCGCGAGCGCGTCCCGTCAGCGTGCCAACGTTCCACGATGCGAAGCGGACCTTCCTCTGGACTAATGTCTTTAACCGGGCCCGCCCATGGCCCGGTAGCCCTAACCCACTTAACACAGGAGTAGGGCGATCCCCCTGCGCGACGTTTTCCGGCGACGCCCTATCCATGTCGGGTACTCTGTGCTGACTTTTCATGTTGGTTTGGCTTAAGTTGGCTTTACGGGAGCGACTGCCATCTGACCTCCCAACCCATGAAGGGGAGCCGTCGCCAGAGCCTCCTTCGTTAATCAGCAGGGCGCACCAGCTTGCAGGCGGGGTTGGCTTAGGGCCCGAAGATGTTGGAGGACCCCCTTACACCCCATATATGTATAATCTAAAGCTGTATAATTTGTGCCCACAAATAAGCATTGCAGTAGCACTATGGACGTTTAAAATGCTTCTGTAAAACTAACTCAAAATGCGTAATGCTTCGATGTGTTACTTGGGCGGTAAGTTATTTTTTTTGCTAGTATTATAGCTTATTGTTTTTTACTAACATTTAACGGGGAACACGAAATCCTGACGATGATTTTTAGTTTTTTTCGAAAATACCCCATGTTTATTCCGATATAAATATTTTCGTAATAACCCCACTTGTCATTTTCGTAGTAATAGGCAATGGTTCTCAAACTATGTAGGATAAAAAAATACTTATACTCAATTCATTATAACATTAGAAATAAGAAGCAGGGAGGCTAAAATGAATGACAATTTGCATTTGACGTTGCCATGACGATAACATACAGGTATCGGAAGGGGTTTTCAATTTGAGTATAACCTGGCAAAATTGAAAACCCCTTCCGCCACAACGTATGAAGGGATTATGTAACATTTTAGATTTGGTAGAGTTATAGTGACAGTAAAAATGAAAACCCCTGCCTGTTTTAGGTTTTTACATCGACAATATAGTTTGATGCAAGACAAAATAAATCTTTTAAGAAAAAGCCTCACAAATTCTGAAGTTTACTTTAAATGAGAACAATTTATTAAGTGTGACAGCTGCTATTTATGTGGATATTAATAAATTCGGCATAAATCTTAAAAGCAATGATGTTTATTGTACTTTTACCACAAAGTGTACCCTAAAAAGAACCTTTTTTACTTCTGTCTAATGCTTTAATGAATGGAGTATAGATATGACAGCCCCAGTTTTACCGTATACAATTGGGTATGGGAACCAAAATCAAAAATGTCCTAAATCGAAAACCATTTTGAGGTATTTGTATTTTATACCTTATTTAAATATTTAACATTTTTAAAAGCAATGGATCTAGGATATTTTTAATTAAATACGTTGGCAAACTGGGGTCAAATGAATGACCCCAGTTTGTCAACGTCCGCAAGGAGTATATTATGGTTCATAATGGACTCTTGACGGTAATCAAATTGACATCTCACAATTTAAACCTATTGGGTCGTATAAACGTCCTTTCACGTGATTGGTTTATAATCTATCCAGCAACCAATCAAATGAGTGCGTTCGCCCAGCAAAAAGTATCGCCTTTCCAAGAATTGGATGATGCTGATAATTATAGCCCTTTATCGTGTAAATGTGCCCGCAATTTTATATTTGTGCGTCCAAAAGATTCAGAGTTATTTAAGAAAAACGGATTCTGCTGCACGAACGTTCGCCCAGCAAAACTTTTTTTAATTGATGGGTCTAGCTGTATATTAAATATGCAAAAATGTAGCTTATATACGAGCATAAATGTGCCGTGAAAGCCAAATTTGTGCTCTTTAAGATTTCAGAGTTATTTAGTTTTTTGCTGGGCGAACGTTTTGGTGATTGCCATATATCGGAAACGGTTGAACGCACACTCTTGATTTTTTGTATACAGATACAGTAAATTTGTGCATATTTGTGCCGGAATTTTCATTAACATGACTAGCATGGTTCAGAAGCTATTCTTTTATTTCCTAAACAATGGAAAAATGCTCTGGCTCTCGAACGAACAAGACCAAGGACTTCGCGTTAGTGCCGACTGGTACCCATTATATATTCACATGATCCTGTGAAGTTTTGCCGGCCTACTACATATCGTTGCCGAGTTCTTAACGATTTTGTCTTTTTTTTGAGGTTATCTTGAGTGAAATTACTTAGAATACGAAAACACTAGTTTTCTGTGAGCTGGCTTATTACATGCTTCTACGATAATATGTGCCCTGTTTTAAGAATACGTATGCAAAAAATCATGTATGTATACCCATTACTTTAGACAATAACGATAAAGAACCATTCGAAATATTTTTGGTAGATTATCCGACCAAATTCGAGTGAACATTAAAAAGCGGCCGCACGATACATCAAACTATCCGTCCTCACTTGATGGCGTTGTAACGAAATAAATAGTACAGATGCGTACAGAATTGTTAAGTTGGAAAATAGTTAAATTAGGGACATGAAATAATATGTGAATTGTTTTTTTTGTAATAATACACTCGACCGACAGTCGGTTCCGCCACAACGTATTATGGGATTATGTACCTAAGTGAAATTTCAGATTTGGTAGAGTTATAGTGACGGTAAAAATGGAAACCCCTGTTTGTTTTAGGTTTTTACATCGACAATGTAGTTTGATGCAATACAAAATAATTTATTTAAGCAAAAGCTTTATCAATTCTGAAGTTCCTTTACTTTAAATGAGAACAATTAAGTGTGACAGCTGCTACATAAGTAGCTTTTAATAAATTCGGCATAAATCTTAAAAGTAATAATGTTTATTGTACTTTTACCACAAAGTGTACCCTAAAAAGAACCTTTTTTACTTTTGTCGAAGACCTGCGTTCGGCGTGACTATTCACCTTGCAAAGTTGGTGCTATATAGCTCCTTTTACATGGGTTTTCTGTTTGGGTTGTTTTTTTGATTTTATTAGTAGTTCTGGTTAAGTTTGTGCTTGTTGAGGTATTTTTGTTTCTATTGGGTCATCACGAGTCAAATATATATTTTTTATATATCCTTAATACATATTCTTTTAACTATATATTGTATTTACGTATATCTATTAACAGTTATGTCGTGGTTCTTGTCATTATAAATAACAGTCATCATCTACTCCGCAATCTCAATTCCCCACTGTTAACCAACGAATATGGATGATCTTGAAGAGTTTGCTGCTGAAGTTGACCAACTCAACGTTGGCGCTTCGGTAGTGGTTGGTGATCCAGTTGAGTGCGTTACTTCAGCAGGAAAGTAGCTTCTAGAGTGATTTGAGTGGAACGTAAAATTAGTGAGATATATGCTGTGGATGTGCGCGGCATAAAAAATTAGTGGGCGTTGTGGTTTTGGAAAAAAATGAAAAAAACGATTCCTGCTGCAGTAACGTTGTTCTAGCAGGAAAATTCTAAACGAATGATCGGAGAGAAAAATGTTGTACATTGGCAGATAGCTTACTTCTGGGGAAACATGTGCGCCAAAAATATAATATGTGGGGCTTCAGGTTTTCGAAATATTGCGTTTCCTGCTGGGGTAACGTTTTGCGGAATCGTGTTTCTCTCAAACCAGGGCATGTGCGTCTCTTTAATAAACATTCACTTGTAGCTCTTGATTTGTGCTTGCGGCACATATAATAAGATTTTGAAAATTATTCTTACATTTTCAGTAATTAAGGTGTCTCTAAAATCTGAAAAAAAATCACAGCGCCTAAATGAGAAACTGTATCAACTCGCTGAAAACTGCATTCGATTCCGCTTTACACATCTAATGGTCAGAAAATGTTTCAAAACTTTACATACATGCTTTATCGAATAAGAGATCGACATAACAAAACCACCGGTACATAACTTTGACGTCAAAATATAAGAAATCAGTTCATCCTGAGATAAGTGAGTGTTAACCAAAAAACAGTGAGTTTCATAAAATAACACTGAAAATTTTCAGCCTCCAATGTTTCGTATTTATAGAGAAATAAACAAAAATCAAAACCTTTCAACAACGACTGATTATCCGACCAAATTCGAACGACTACGAAAAAGCGACGGTTTCATACATATCGATGACCTTCTTAACTTACTCACAAGATAGTTTTGGCTAAGTACACTGAAGTTGAAAAACTCAATTCGACCAAATTAAAGGGAAATTATTGGCGTACGGGCACATCAACTCTATCGCTAACTGACAAAGACCTTTGATGGGTTGTTTTTGTCTGAAGAACGAGTGCAGTTTAAGAATCTAATTATAAGCAGTTCCTTACATGAAAATCATTTACAGGTTATCAACAGTTTACAATTGTAAATATATCACGTATGAGTTTAATTTCCAATATATTAAAGGGTTACCCTTATTAAACAGAAAGTTTATACCTACTTCGAATAGTCCGAATATTATAAGTTCCTACCCATATTTCTAAATATCGATATAAAGGTTGTCTTAAAATATTTTTATTCATTATATAACATCTCATGATGTTTTTTACCATAAACATAATTTCTCCGAATGATAACTTGCCCGAACTTGATATGTCAAATTACTATTAATATCTTGAAGCTGAAGAGTTTGTTTGTCTTTGTTTGCCTGAACGCGCTGATCTACAAAAAGCAGCTAGTACGAAATTAGCTTAGTGTTGTTCAAATTGTAAAATGACCTTTGAGTAATGTTTTAATAAATATTATCTGATTTTATATTACAATTATTTCATTTCTACCAAAATCCAACTTGGTGCTTAATTTATTTATTTATTTATTTATTTAGACTCAAAAGCATGCTTACAGTATTATTATTACCAATGCGCATACAAGATAAATTTGCATTAAAACTAAATATCTAAACTAAATATCACTCAATTTCAATGTCAACAATAATAGCAATAAACTCCAGTAGGAAATACATTTTCTTAGATACAGTGTCTAGTTGAAAAGAAATACATAAAATTGATTAGAAACAATGTCAAAACTACGGATAAAATGAAAACAAAAACAAGAATAAAATAATATAAAGTCACAATAATCTTAGTCAGTCAGCATGTTGTATAAGATTGTTCGGAATCTATTTAGCAGACTTCCCAAACTGTCAGCGAACAAGTCAATTTCATCGTGCCGAGCGAGTATGTCACCCATCAGTCGCAATGTACGACTGGTTGGTGCCTGTGCTGCCCGTTTGGTGCGCGTTCTGGGCTGGTAAAGGAGGCGCGGCCTACGACGCGGAGCTACAGTCCCTGCCCCATCACGTCGCAAGTACCTGGGCACCGAAAGGCCTACCCTCTCCACCACCGCTTGACTGTCAAGGGTTTGATGAATTATGGATAAGTAATGTGTTAATGCCACCATTACTCTCCTAAATTTTAGAGTTACCATATCCACCATACCCAAGACAAACGATGATGGATACAGGTACGGATAGTAACCATGAATTTTCTTGTAAAGCCATCTGGCAAACTTGCGTTGAATTTTTTCGATTAACATAATGTATTTTTCCTCATAGGGATTCCATACAACCGCAGCATACTCCAGTTTGCTACGAACGTACGCGTTGTATAACGTTTTTGCAACTCTTATGTCATTAAAATCAGCAGCAGTTCTCATAACGAAGCCCAATGTCTTACTAGCCTGTTTACATATAGATGACGAAGCCCAATGTCTTACTAGCCTGTTTACATATTAATGTAGGTAAGTATTGAAAGGAAATAAGTTCCTTGCGCAGGCAAGTAAATCCGTGGCTTTGATGCCTCCGGCGCTGCAGGACTCCGCGCGTGCCAATCGTCTTAGACGGCTTTCAGTCATCTCCACAGCTTCCGCTTGCTGGCCGGCGGCCAGCTTCAGCTCGCAAGCCGCGTCGTCCCTACGCGGCCAGCTTCAGCTCGCAAGCCGCGTCGTCCCTACGCGCCCAGCTACGCGGCTATGAATTACACTTTTGGGGTAGGGCAAACAAAACTATGTGAAGTAGGTTTTCCGGTGATTATTTTCTGTCACTGAAACCTGATTTAATTACAAACGATTATTACGCAATAAGAGAATAGGAGATTTGACTTTTTTTTGAGTTCTTATAGAAACATTGATAAAAAATATATTTCAATCGCAACAAAACATATTTTTGGACTTGCCCAAAACGCTAGCTACAAACTGCTGCCGTCAAATGACGTCATTTGCTGTCTATTTCCTTGCGTTCTGCAAAACATTCGTTCGGCAGCTATATTAAATTTTGCGTTCAGAAATGTGGTTTCTTAACAAATGTTTCTATAAATTTCCTAACCAAGTTTAAAGGGCTATAAAATGAACTGTGCATGAGTAAACAAAAGGCCCTTAAAGACCCCTTTTTAATGTATTTTTGATTACATTCATAAAATAATTTTTGAGCATCTGACGATGTTGTCAAAATACCCTATTCGGACATAAATGACTACATGAGAAATAAAGGAAACCAAATACTGATATCTAATATCGATACTTTAAGGTGTCTTTACGGGTTTGGTGCTGATACTATAAGCTGGCCGGCGAAGCCATACTTACTTTAAGAACATAAATTAAGAGGATAAAATGAGAATTTCAATTTAAATTAAGCTCTTTCATATAGGTGTCATAGGTATAAGCTTTCATTCATATTTTTAAATTTTACTCTAATCTAAGATCAGGTTCTAATTATTGCCAAAAACCGATTGAACGCGATTGTACGGGCAAGAGTTTAGTGTAATAAGTCCAGTAAAGAAGGTCATCCATATGTATGAAGCCGTCGCTTTTTCGTAGTCATTCGAATTTGGTCGGATAATCAGTCGTTGTTGAAAGGTTTTGATTTTTGTTTATTTCTCTATAAATACGAAACATTGGAGGCTGAAAATTTTCACAGTGTTATTTTATGAAACTCACTGTTTTTTGGTTAACACTCACTTATCTCAGGATGAACTGATTTCTTATATTTTGACGTCAAAGTTATGTACCGGTGGTTTTGTTATGTCGATCTCTTATACGATAAAGCATGGATGTAAAGTTTTGAAACATTTTCTGACCATTAGATGTGTAAAGCGGAATCGAATGCAGTTTTCAGCGAGTTGATACAGTTTCTCATTTAGGCGCTGTGATTTTTTTTTCAGATTTTAGAGACACCTTAATTACTGAAAATGTAAGAATAATTTTCAAAATCTTATTATAAGTGCCGCAAGCACAAATCAAGAGCTACAAGTGAATGTTTATTAAAGAGACGCACATGCCATGGTTTGAGAGAAACACGATTCCGCAAAACGTTACCCCAGCAGGAAACGCAATATTTCGAAAACCTGAAGCCCCACATATTATATTTTTGGCGCACATGTTTCCCCAGAAGTAAGCTATCTGCCAACGTACAACATTTTTCTCTTCGATCATTCGTTTAGAATGTTCCTGCTAGAACAACGTTACTGCAGCAGGAATCGTTTTTTTCATTTTTTTCTAAAACCACAACGCCCACTAATTTTTTATGCCGCGCACATCCACAGCATATATCTCACTAATTATACGTTCCACTCAAATCACTCTAGAAGCTACTTTCCTGCTGAAGTAACGCACTCGATCCAGTTGACTTTCGCTTACATAGAACTGATATTAGTAGTTCACTTAAAATCTTAACACAGAATATTAGTAGTTTAAATAAAAACATTAATGAACTTGAAGTATTTCTAGCAAGAACTTCAGTTGAATATGATGTTATCATATTAACTGAGTGTTGGCTTCAAAATTGTGACCTTATACCTGACTTAAAGAATTACAACTATTATAGTACAACCAGGCATTTTAATCAAAACAGCGGCGTCGTTGTTTATGTCCGACAAAATGTTCTCGATGTCTCGGTTTATGAACCGATGACTGAGGATTCTGATTGTTTAATTGTTCAAATTGGTATCCATGGCGATCTATATACACTATTCTATAATATGTGTATATAGATCGCCATCATTTGCTTCCCCTGTTGCCTTTCAAAATTCCATAGATTCAGTGCTGCAGAACTTAAAACATATACCAAATATTTTCATGATAGGTGACATCAATATAGATATTGCTACATGTATCACTTTTTTTTTTTTTTTTTTTTTAATAAATAAATAAATATCCCTGGACATTATTCCACACAGCGCCATCTAGCCCCAAAGTAAGCTAATTAAAGCTTGTGTTATGGGATACTAGACAACGGATAAACATACTTAAATACATTTTCTTTTGTAAATACATACTTATTATACATAGGAGACACCCAGACCAGTACAAACAGACATGTTCATGCACACAAATGTTTGTACTGTGCGGGGATCGAACCCGCGACCTCTGGTGTAGTAGCCAACTTCTTAACCATTACACCAAGTCGGTCGTCAAATCACTGATCAAAGATCGGATGATTACATGGACCTTCTCGCAATGCATGGATTATTACCAACCCACAGATTACCTACTCGAGGCAGTAGCTGTCTTGATCACTGTTTTGTTAAGTCTAACAATAAAACTTTGACAATCGTTTGTGAGTCTTCAATCACGGATCATGATACTGTACACTTGGATATTATTTTAGAACCAAATACACCACAATCAGATAAACAAAATTCTACTGTTACCAAAATAAATTATGCTAAGGTTTCATCATTATTGCAGCAAACAGACTGGACTAGATTTCTAAGTATCACGGATGTGAATTTTGTCACTAAAACATTCATTAAAAATCTCAATACTGTCATCAAAGATTCTACATTTAAAGTTATGGTACCTTGCAGAAAAATAAATGTAAAGCCTTGGATGACACCAGGACTCCTGCGATGTGTAATTTTTAGGGACAAGTTACATCAAAAATACAAAAAAAACCTAATGACCTTAACTTACAGGTTACATATAAGCGCTATAGGAACCATTGCAACAACATCCTCCTTGATCTCAAAAAAGCCCATGACATTGCGGAAATACAGCAAAATAAATCGGACATAAAAAAAACTTGGAAAACTATTAAACGAGTTTGTTGTTTAAAAAACCCTAGCAAGTTAATAAACGTGTCAAATAATCTCCTTAAAATAAAACAGACTCCTAACGCCTCTATAAATTCTGTCAATAAATATTTTGTGAATGCAGGAAACAATTTAGCCCAACAAGTTTTGATGAAATTAAACATGACACAGGAAGATCTGATAAAAAGTAGCAAAAACGACCGTTACGTGCAAAATTCTTTTGTGCTCTTAGAGACAGATGAATATGAAATATTGAAAATCATTAAATCGCTAAAAAACAGTTATTCTACAGGTTGGGATAATATTTCATCCAATTTGTGGCAACTGAATTGACTATGCCCATTACTCACATCAGCAATTTAAGTATCTCCAGTGGTATATTTCCAAAACAGTTAAAGGAGTCGGTGGTTATCCCGATATTCAAACAGGGTGACGTGTGTGATGTCTCTTATTATAACAATTCTGTACGCATCTGTATTATTTAAATTTTGTTACAACGCCATCAAGTTTGGAAGGATAGTTTGATGTATCGTGCGGCCGCTTTTTAATGTTCACTCGAATTTGGTCGGATAATCTACCAAAAATATTTCGATTGGTTTTTTATCGTTATTGTCTAAAGTAATGGGTATACATACATGATTTTTTGCATCCGTATTCTTAAAACAGGGCACATATTATTGTAGAAGCATGTAATAAGTCAGCTCACAGAAAACTAGTGTTTTCGTATTCTAAATAATTTCACTCAAGATGACCTCAAAAAAAAACAAAATCGTTAAGAACTCGGCAACGATATGTAGTAGGCCGGCAAAACTTCACAGGATCATGTGAATATATAATAGGTACCAGTCGGCACTAACGCGAAGTCCTTGGTCTTGTTCGTTCGAGAGCCAGAGCATTTTTCCATTGTTTAGGAAATAAAAGAATAGCTTCTGAACCATGCTAGTCATGTTAATGAAAATTCCGGCACAAATATGCACAAATTTATTGTATCTGTATACAAAAAATCAAGAGTGTGCGTTCAACCGTTTCCGATATATGGCAATCACCAAAACGTTCGCCCAGCAAAAAACTAAATAACTCTGAAATCTTAAAGGGCACAAATTTGGCTTTCACGGCACATTTATGCTCGTAGATAAGCTACATTTTTGCATATTTAATATACAGCTAGACCCATCAATTAAAAAAAGTTTTGCTGGGCGAACGTTCGTGCAGCAGAATCCGTTTTTCTTAAATAACTCTGAAGCTGTTGGACGCACAAATATAAAATTTCGGGCACATTTACACGATATAGGGCTCTAATTATCTGCATCATCCAATTCTTGAAAAGGCGATACTTTTTGCTGGGCGAACGCACTCGAAAAAAACAGTTTTATCCCGGTGGTGTATACTCTACTTTTCTCACTTTATGCGAGACAATAAAAAACCAGGCTTAGTAGATAGTGTTTATTACAGCATATTAAAGAATCTTCTAAAGCTAGTAGTATTACTAGCTACGGCTATAGTAACTTCTTTCAGCTGGCGTGGCCTACTCGATTTGACAAACAAATGAAGTTCGTCTCAGTGCGAATCTAGTGGGCCACGGCCTCGGTCTTCGAAAATCGAGTTGGCCGCGCCCGCTGACGACACATTCTGTTTAGTGAAATTAGACTTTATGGACATAGCAATAAGAATTATGAAAGTGAAAATCACATTATTGACCAGCGGGTTATATAATAGAACATTATAACCCGGCTAAAGCCAAGGGATATAATGTCTTGCTTTCGGTAAGGTTTACATGACATATAATTCGGCATTGTCGAGCATGTGGTGTGAAAAATATATTATGTTCATTCCTCAAATCCCACCGGTGAAACTTCGCTTGAGATCCGGTTTCATTCTCGCTAGTTCGGCTACCTACTAAACAATATTTTAAGAATTTTATTTAGTTTTGTATATTATAATAATCGTTTTAATTAGTTTTATTTTCTTAGCTAAATATAGTTTAATTTTGGGGTTTCCTAACAAATATTGATAATTCATCACGTGAAAAGAAAGATCACAGAAAAACCACAAAATATAAAGAGATTGACTTCTCAATCTCTTTATATTTTGTGGTTTTTCCAAGAAAGGAAGACTGTATTAAATGTTGGCCTGTACTGGCCTGTTGGCGCAATGGCAGCAATCCTTTGACGCTGGAGGTCGTGAGTTCGATCCCCACCCATGACAAACATTTATTTGATGAACCCACCCATGACAAACATTTATGTGATGAACATTTGTGTTTGTTGTGTGTCTGGGTGTTATTATCTATTTAAGTTTGTATTTAGAAATATTTAAGTATGTTTATCAGTATCTGACACCCATAATACAAGCTCTGCTTAGTTTGGGGTCAGATGATCGTGGTGTGAATTGTCTCAGATATATTTATTTATTTATAATTTAATCATAACTGTATTTATTTTTGACAATTATTTCAAGACACATAAATATTAAACAGTTACTTACCGATATTCCTGTTTGTTTGCAAATATCACGACACTCACTTTGTCGAAGCGCTTAATGCGCTCTCTTTCGATTTGTGTTAGTTTTGGAGCCATATAACACAGTGTTTTGGACTTATTGTTGTATTATACACAGTCGCCAACTCAGCGGTACCTCAAGGAGGAACTGGTGAATGAATTGAACATCGTTGCGAGAGCGCATTGTTCCTGACTATAACCTTGGTTCAATAAGTCTCGGGACTAAATACTAAAAAAACGTTTTATTGATAAAAATATTTTTTATTCATCAACGTAGTCTCCTTCAGCTGCGATACATTCCCTTTAACGGTTCTCTAACTTTTCTATCCCATGAGTGTAGAACGATTTTTCTTTGGCTGTAAAATAAGCCTCCGTTGCTGCGATTACTTCACCATTTGTGTCAAATTTCTTACCTCGAAGCATTTTTTTCAAGTCTGCAAAGAGCCAGTAATCACTGGGGGGCAGATCTGGCGAATAAGGCGGATGTGTAAGGACTTCGAAGTGCAATTCGCTTAATTTGGCCATCGTTACCATTGATTTTGTGACACGGCGCATTGTCCTGGTGAAAAATCACTTTTTTTTTCTTCAATTGAGGCCGTTTTTCCGCGATTTCGTACTTTAATCGCTTCAATAACCCCATGTAGTATTCGCTATTTATTCTCTGTCCTTTCAAAAGTCGATGAAGATTATTCCATGCGCATCCCAAAATACAGAGGCCATAACCTTGCCAGCTGATTTTTGTGTCTTAGGCCGCTTCGGGCGGCTTTCACTGGGTGGTCTCCACTCTGCTGACTGCCGATTGGATTACGGAGTGTAATAGTGAATCCATGTTTCATCCATTGTCACGTAGCGACGTAAAAAATCCTTTTCATTCCTGTCAAACATAGCCAAACAGCGCTTTGAAGCATCAATACGCTGTTGCTTTTGATCAATCGTGAGCAAACGCGGCACCCATTTAGAAAAAAGCTTTTTCATTGACAAATGTTTATGTAAAAAGGTGAAGACACTACCAGTTGAAATCTTCACTATCTCAGCTATCTCACGCAATTTTACTTTTCTATCTTCCTTCACGATTTTCAGGACTTTGTTGATGTTTTGTTGAGTCACTGTTTCATTTGGACGACCAGAACGTTCAGCATCATTTGTATCCATACGACCGCGTTTGAATTCAGTATACCACCGACAAATTGTTGTTTTAGACGGAGCAGATTCTAAATAACACTTTTTAAGCCACTGCTGCGCTTAAACGGTGGTTATACCATTAAAAAACAATGTTTTATCAACACGCGAAACTCGTTGTTATCCATTTTTTACGAATGTACTGAACTAGTCTTACTTAAAAGTGTGTAGCTCAATATTTTATCGTTCGATTTTTAAAAAAAATTACACATATCATTTTGATGGCCAGTGCTTTCGAAAAATAAAAAAAGTTTTTAATATAAGCCGCCATGTCTATGTTAGTCCCGTGACTTATTGAACGATCTAGTAGATGCTGGCGGGAAAATTTCCGAATCATTCCCGCTAAATACTTTCCGAAGTATAACAAAACTTTGGGAATATTTCAACTGTCGCAAAAAACGATTAAAATTGACCTAACTACCTATTTCACACTTGGAAGTTGTGAATTATATTCTCTTTAGTTTTGTTGTGACTACCTACCTGAAAACAAAAGAATAAAAATCCTGATAATCGAAGGCTAACAGTAGATAGGTATCTATTTTGAAAAATATGTAAACCAAAAAGATTTAAAGACACCAACTCCAACAATAACAATTATTGTACCTACATTATATTATCTTATAAGTTTTAGAAGAATACGCAATTCTTTCTTAACTTTTGTGTGTGTGCTAGTGCTTTGTTTTAGAATAGTTTTTTTTGAAGTTGGTTTTTTTTTGTTAAAATTTTTGAATAATTAATATGGAACTCCTCTTTGCAGGGTCAAGCAATTTAAATATTTAGGTCACTGGATAACTGAGAATCTAAAGAATAATTTAGATATTGAGAGAGAGCGAAGGTCGCTGGCTGTCCGGTGCAACATGTTGGCTCGTAGGTTTGCACGTTGTGCTTTACCAGTAAATATAAATGATTTTCCTACCTATGTCAAAGATATTTGTGAGATAGTATTATTTGCTGACGCTACCTCGTTGATTTTTAAAGTCGACAGAGGTAAGCAAGCGTTTGACGATGTAAATAATACTCTCTCAAAAGTACTATGTTGGTTCACTAGTAATAATTTATTACATAATGCAAATAAACAAAGTGCATCAAATTATCTATGCCCAATGTGAGACAAGTTGATACTATTGTAACTATGAATGACGAGCCATTAGAATTAACAAATTCTACTGTATTTTTAGGAATAACTCTAGATTCTAAGTTACAATGGGGTCCGCATATAACGGCCCTGGCAGGGAGACTCAGTTCCGCTGCTTGTGCTGTTAGAAAAATAAGACTCTTGACTGATATTGAAACAGCAAGACTAGTATATTTTAGCTACTTTCATAGTGTTATGTCGTATGGTCTACTGGTGTGGGGTTCAGCTGCAGACTTGAACACCATTTTTGTACTTCAAAGAAGAGCCATCCGCTCCCTTTACAAACTTAGACCTATAAGAGACCTTTTAGAGTATTCAAGAAGATCGATATTTTAACTGTGCATGCTCAGTATATTTTAGATAACATAATGTATGTGCGCAAAAACTTGCATCTGTTCAAAAAAAACAGTGATACTCATAAACATAATTACATAATACCAGAAATAAAAACAAATTGAAAACTCCCAGTCTTAGGCTACACAAGGTGGGAAACTCATTTGTGGGTCAATCTGTAAAATACTTTAACAAAATACCTCAAAGTCTTGTTGATCTACCTCTTCACAAGTTTAGGTCTGCAATTAAAGCAAAGTTAATGAAACAAGGTTATTATAATGTAGAGGATTACTTGAACGACAAAAGTTTGTGCTCATACTCGTAGTAGGAATAATGCACCTCTGCTCAATATTGTGTTCTTTTTTCTACTCTCATTGACTGTACTCTGAATTTATTTTTTGTAAAACAAACAAAGTTCAAGAGAGTAACTATCGAGTTTCTTGCCGGAGTCTTCTCGATAAGAAGCAACGTCCGAGCCGGTGGTAGATTCACATTATGTATATTCACAATATGTACTAATATTGTACTAATATTGTACTATTTTATTTACGTTTATTATTATTATTTCTATATACTTTTTTTTGACATGTCATAAGTGCTTTGTACAAGCTTAAATGAATAAATGATACTTTTACTTTACTTTTACTAGTAAAGATAACGCTTTTTAGAGCCTTCTGTCAGTCTTTCTACACGTGCAGCCAATGGGTTAGCTTTACGCGGCGGACGTACAGTGACCTACGCGTGCAATACAACAATGCGTTCAGGATTCGGGTGGGGCTGCCGCGATATTGCAGCGCATCTGGGATGTTTGCAGATGCGCAGTTGATGGCTTGGCTTTGCAGCCATCATACGCAAGCGGTGCGCGTCCCTGCTCGCGCGAAGTCGCGGCAACCCTAACAGGCTTCCGAGCGAATTTGCAGGCCGGTGCCGCGGTGGGACTCTTCCCCCTAGCAAGTTGGATTCGGGTTCACACAGATATGAATTAATAATGTTAAGGAACTGTATTTTTTGTGTAATGTACTAACACTATAAGAGTCATTGTTGTAACTTGAAATAAATTATTTGATTGATTGATTGATAATTCTGATTTAAAGAAACTTTCCGATGAATTTTTCAGAAGTGTTGCAACTATATTCCTGACAGGAAAGGCCCGGAAGAACCTTCCCATTGTCGTTGAATTAAGACGTGAACTAACATTGGTAGAAACCGATTGAGTTCGGCGTTGCGCCAATAACAACAAAGTGATTTTCTTTCTAACACTCAATACAGTGATATAGTTATGCCATATAGTAATGTATAGTGCAAAGCTTGGTGTGAACGCGTGTGTACACTGATTGCACTTCATAAGTGAAATATAAAACAAGTGTTTTTTTTTTATTTTTAGCATTCAACAATGCACTATTTTCTACACAAAGATAGAAGCTAAAAAGTTATCTTATCTTATCGCTTGAGCCCTTGGATCAGGTCGATTTTTTCTAGTTTTTACCACTGTCTAGTAAATAAAACTAACTGACTAGGTTTTTAAAAATTTTAACACTTGTTTTGGGCCGTATGCCAGATAGGCGCTAGTTATCTCATCCGGGATTTGACCGAATAGTATTTAGGTTGCCGGATAGGCCGGATACCGGATAGTTACTAAATATACGTTTCATCTCTAGTAATAATGCTCAAAACTTAGAATAATTATTCTAAGGCTCCAAATAGAATCTGAAATGTTACAATAAAGGCGAATGCTCCAGATGAAGGAGCACGTGTAGATAGATAGATTTGAATCCTTAAAAAATATTGAAAGACTGATAGGTTCACCCACAAAAATTTTAACAAAAAAAAGCCAAGGAAACACTACAATATACCTAGCAATATACCTATTTCTTACATATCACGTTTACGTATGTATGTAGGTAGTTACAAACCTCCGTATACATTGGCTGACACCGACTCCAACAATAACAATAATTGTACCTACATTATACTATCGTATAAGTTTTAGAAGAATATGCAATTATTTCTTTACTTTTTAGTGCTTTGTTTTGAAATAGTTTTTTTTGAAGTTGGATTTTTTTTGTAAATTTTTTTGTTTAATTCTTGATCATTAGTGAATAATTCTTTTTTATTTTATACATCGAAAAAGTATCGTCCAATTGCTCCTAAGAATTGAAGAGTTCCGTTACTTTGTCATGGATCCCATCTTCAGAACCTACCCAAACTCTCATCAAACTACCCTTGAAGTACCTATATCCTTTCCAATAAAAAAAGAAGCATCGAAATCGGTTGGCGTGATATTGAGTTGTTCGTCCATTTGTCGCGCATACGATTTATCTAGATATGACTTATATGGATTTCCAATGGATGCCACTGTCAGAACTGGACCAAAATAAAATGGGCTCACACATGCAGCATCAGCTTTCAAATAAAAAAAGAATTATCAAAATCGGTTGGCGTAATATTGAGTTATTCGTCCATTTGTCGCGCATTTTGTCTATCTAGATTTAATACTTATATGGTTTTCTCATAGATGCCACTGTCAGAACTAGACCAAATTAAAATGGGACCATTCGGGAAGCACCAGCTTTCAAATAAAAAAAGAATGATCAAAATCGGTTCACCCAGTCGAAAGTTATGATGAGGTAACAAACATAAAAATAAAAATTGAGAACCTCCTCCTTTTTTTGAAGTCGGTCGAAAAGCAATGCCTCGTAACATTTCGGTTATATTTCGAATCGATCGATCGAAATTAATAATTCTTTCAACTAAAGGCCAAAGAGATATGAGTCTTGGCAAATTATCAAGATAGCTATGATAAAGTGGCTATATTATGTTGTTCCAGACAGTAGCCATCAGTTCGTGTTCGGAGTTAGACTACACGCAAAGTGAGTGTTTTCTTTGAGTGTCTTTTTTTGCGACATGGTAATGCTTGAACAAACTATCTAAACCAAAACTTTTAAAATCAACTTGTCTGTCATGCACACTGTCAACTATCGCACTAAATAAATATCGAAACATGCTCTAATGGAAAAGACCGCGCAGGAAGTTCGGGTAGGAGAAAGTGTGTAGTGTAGCTGATATAAATAAATAAGTTAAAATATTCTTGAAAGTAAAAAAAATATCGTCGGAATTGTTTCGTTTTCCTGCAACAAGTAAACGGTTGGTCGTTCTTGCCGGTGAATATCGACATAGTTTCGTCGTAAGCATACAGCGTCATAAGCGATTATGTCGCTGTATGCGATGTCGTTTTAAGCGGTATGTTCACATTTTAGTTTAGGTATAGTAGTTAGTTTAGGTAGGTATATAGTATAGGGCTTCGGCCGGTACTTTGCCATTCGGTTGTTATAACCGATCTGACGTTATTATAAACCATATCGTTTATATTCGATTTTGACTGTATTTATCTTCTTCGTGAGGTGTTGTTAAAAAAATTTGCAAAATCGCAACTGTTTAGTTTGCGGTTTAGCTTCAGTTTATTCTATGATTTCGTTATTATGATGGTGACAAAAGGGTAAAAATGTTACTCTGAAATATTAATAACATCAAAGTATAGACGACGTAGATTACCTTAGTTTTTATTTCATCTAAATCGATGCAGTATTACCGAAGTTATCGCTGCGAGAAGTTTACACCAGTTTTTAAATCTTCGAGATTTCACTCGCTTCGTGCGCGACATCACAAGTCCAGTGGTAACGTCCACGCTGCCCGCCGCCCTATTGAATCTCGAGTACAACTACTTGAAGGCACTTTGTGAGTTGTGATTCTTATTTTTTAACATTAGGTAGCTATCCTTTTTTAGTGATTTGTATATAATCAAAAAATCCTTTAGGATAAACGCCATGGAAGAAGGATTTCAGTTATGGCCAATCGGACAATCTGCCAAAAGTGGCAGATTATCCGAAGCTTGATGGTGGCTTAATATTTTATAAAAAAAACTAGCGACCCGCCCTGACTCCGCACGGGTGCAATGCTGATACTAAATATACTACAGAATGTCTTTTTAACATACGTTACGGGCTACTTGATTAACTGGGCAGTATTAATACAGACCGGTCCTAATGAATAATGACCAAGTGCATAGCTAAATTAGATAAATTAATTACCTTGGGCGGCCCATATAGTGACAGACAACTCGTGGGCGGTTTCATAAATCAAAGATTGAGATAGCTTGAATTTTTCTTATTACTTTAGCATTAAACAATGCTTGTTTTTCATATCTTAAGATAGAAAAAAAATCGATTTCGGCCCTTGATGATCTCGAGCGGGAATCGAGCCCGCGTCTTTCACAATCCGGGTGACTGCTCTAAACCAATGAACTACCGGAACCTCAGAGGGAATTTATCTTTTTTACCAGGCATTATGAATAATTTCACTGTCGGAATCGTCCGTTGGCATATATTTTGGGTGGGAAAAAATAAAAAAAGAACATAACATACCATCACGACTTCATCCCAACCGGGGTAGTCAGAGGCAAGTGACTGTGTCGTCATGGTGAACGAAACACTCAGAAGCCCACTTTTCACTAATGGTATTAGAATCCAACGTGGTAGGTGGTGAGCCTTCCGCCGTTATGCGGGTTGATTTGGTTTGTTATCGATGTTTCCCGTCACCGGAGAGTTAGCCGGATATTTAACAACGAACACAAAGATTTTGGGTCTGGCCAGATTTGAAACTCGGGAACACACGATCTACGATTTGAGTTCGGGTGCTGAACCACTAGGCCACGACGCTCTCAGTTGTTATTAAGTCATCCATAAACACTGCAACTTATAAATTCAACTACCTACCTATACCTATTAAGGCATACTATAAAACAAAATAACATACAACAACATCATAGTATGAAACAAAGTCGCTTCCAGTCTGTCTGTCCCTACGTAGGTATGATTAGATCTAAACGATTTAAACTACGCAACTGATTTTGATACGGTTTTTTTAATAGATAGAATGATTCAAGAGGAAGGTTTATTTGTATATAACATGCATAATATGGTAGAGAAACACTGATAATTTTAGAGGTTTCTATTGTGATGTCGTAAATAAACACATTTTTTGCGCTTACATTGGCAACTTTGGCTGAACCCTACGAGATAGATCTAAATAATGTGTTATGTACCTATAGTGCGCTTCCCGGCGGTGTGCGAATAATAAATCAGTTTGTCTCTTTGTACATAAATAAAAATCGACTCAACGCCTTATTTATGTCCTCTCTTTCTAATTCCGCTTTTTAAGCACTCTTTTAATAGTGCGCACGGCGGTTTCTGCGGCTCCAATGCATTGACCTTTATGTTTCTCGTAATACCGAGCAGAGCACGACCGGGCGCGAACTGGTCGCTCTGTTGGTAAGGCAGTTGCGCGGTCGATTAGACTTGCTGCGGCCAGACGCCGCGCGTCGGAGCGGGTGCGCGCGTATTGATAAGCCGCGCGGGGAAGCTGCTAAACGTTGCTATGAAAAACTTAAAAATACGAAATAAGCAATTTGTTACTAGGTAAACATATTATTTACTTAGGTAAGTTTATTTAGTTGTTTAGTTTGAGACAGTTTATTTGCTGATAACTGAGTATTTTGTAACTAAAGAAGTAGTCTTCGTTTTAGGAAGGAAAAGTGTTGTAGTGCGCCTCCCGGCGGTGGGCGAATAAAAAGTTCGTAATTGTCTCATCTCTCAGGGATAACCCTCAACAACCATTTTTTATCCTTATTTTTTTTAAATAGTTGCTAATTTAATACAGATTCTTTATAGGTATAAATTGCAGAGTTATTCTAATAATTTCTAAAGTTGTGAGTTTTTTGAATAAGAAAGGCATGTTTGTTGGAGTTTGTAAGTTCAACCTATTTATCTTTTTTTGCACGAAAGTCCATTTATTGTTACATTCTGACAAATCTGAGTAACAAGGACTGTTATAAACTAGTAACATTAATTTAATTGAAAGAAAAAATAAGTGTTGTTTTATTAATCCGCAAAGAAAAAAAAAATCAAGCAAAATTATATAGTTTTCCACTTATTGGAAACAAATACTTTCACTTTTTGACTTATGGTTGAATAACTAGCTTCTGATTTAATAATTAGTAAAAAAGTCAAAAATAATTATTGCAGTTGTAAAAAAACGCGAGAAAAAGTGATCTTAAATGGATTTGCCTAAAGAATTAGCACATCCCATCTTGTTCAAAATAATTTTAAAAATTTGTTTTGGCTTTAATTTTTTTTCAATGAAATTAATGGTACCAAGTGTACAGAGGCGTCCATATCAACCTTCACAAAACCATTTTGTCTTATGTCAGCAGCTTAAGGTGCCCCTATGTGAAGGTTGGTGTGAAAGCGTCAGTACAGCCATTCTGCAGTTGTCAGAAAGTAACATTAAATGGACTCAAGATCAATAAAAGATAAATAGGTTAAAAAGACTAACTCCAAAATACAAGACTTTCTTGTTCAAAATACTCACAACTTAAGAAATTATTAGATTAACTCTGCTGTTTATGCCTTATGAATCTGTATGAAATAAGCAACTTTTTTAAATACTTGGACAACTTTCAGTAGTATTTTTTTTTTCACGACATCTGCTTGAACATGAAATATTTTTTTGATTCAGATTTTTGCTTGCAATTTTTAAACATTTTCGATGGACATAGGATTCCCTAGCTCAAAAAACTAACTAGACAGAGTAAGACAAATCATATGCTGACCTTTTGGAAAAATAAAAAAATAAGTCTGTACCTTTGATACATTTTTGTTAATAAATAGTTTTTTTTTACTTCGGCAATTTTGTGAAAAAATGCCTATGAGTAGGCCCACATTACACATGGTGCCACAAGTTTGCTACTTTAATGATTCCTTTTTTTAATGTTAAATATTGTTTTTATTAATTAATAAATTACGAACTCTCCGGAAAAAATTGTTCAAGATACTATAGTGTGTAAAAAATAGGATGATTAGAATGACACATAGATTTTTAATCTGTCGTTAATCAAAAAAAAGTGACGTGATAACATTGTACCGACGGCAAATGAGCAACTATAGTCGATTTCAAATTTAATGCTTTATTATCTAAACAAAGATCACACCGTAATAAAAACACGAATTTTTGCATTGATCACGCACTATATAGGTCGCACATAAACGTCTTGCGTTGTAGAAAAGAAACAAAGAACATAAAATTCACTGTGTAAAATAACTTCTGTACTGGCCTTTTGGCGCAATGGCAGCGATCCTGCCTTTAGCGCCGGAGGTCGTGGGTTCGATCCCCACCCATGACAAATATTTGTGTTACGAACATTTGTATTTGTTGTGTGTCTGGGTGTTATTATCTATTTAAGTATGTATTTAGAAATATTTAAGTATGTTTATCAGTCTCTGACGCCCATATTACAAGCTCTGCTTAGTTTGGGGTCAGATGATCTTGGTGTGAATTGTCCCAGATATTTATTTATTTAAAGGAATATCAATTTAAGTTTGATTTATTTTGTTATTTAAAGCTAACAACATGTAACAAAATAAATCCATAAGGGTGTCATTACTAGGATTCGAGATAAGGTTTTATTTATGTTATAATTTTAGCAAAATAGAGGAGAAAAATTTCTACTAAAATGTAACATCTGAACCCACATGGGATATCGTATTGATATACCCATCGTCGTGATCTTGAACAAGTGATTGATTTGAAAGGAATACCAGCGAAGCGCGCAAAAGCATGCTAGTTTCTTATTTTATGCCTTATCAGTGTTGTCTTTCTACTATTGTGATTCGGCCCCGTGCATTATTATAGTTATTCTGATTTTTTATTTTTTGCGTTTTAATACGTATGAACGCCAATCAAGTTTAGGCTACACTATTTTATGCTTTTTGTAAATATGCCACTCAATATGAAATTCGTGACGATTAGAAAAATCTGAAATATGGAACACGAGATTATGACAACGAACATTACGCTTAGGATTGGTAAGTCTTTATGAAGACTTGGTTGTCGTTCAAAATCAGTATTTTAGTAAACTAAGGCTAATTTCGGGAGATCTACTGAATTGAATCAACAACTTTACAGTTAATAGCCCCCATACACGTATAGTTAAACGTCGAAGTCGATATTTCGCATAGTTCTGTTTATCCTGACACCCTTCGCGCAAACCTATTCCTGTATGGTAGGCTAATGATTCTGTATGATTCATTCGATGATTTCCCAACACTACGAATTGGCTATGTTTGTCAATACGCCATGTTTTTTTTAGAAATAAGACATGTCAGATAAAACAGACTATAGAGACACACACACTACAGACTTGTTGCAATATTCAAACAAGAAGGATTATTCCAATTTGTTGTTCAGTTATTATAAATGGTGCTCAATATTTTAAATGAGCGTATTTAATAAAACCAGAGCTTAAAGCTGCACATTTTATACACATTTATGGGCATCTATGCTTAATTATAATGAACCATTAACCGATTTAAAACGGTACATACAATATTTTGTGCAGATATCAATTGCTATGTATAATTTGAACGATCATAATACGAAACAACATTAAAAAACCTATATTTGACTGCTTGCATGTTCTTCTTCATTACATGATAATGGATTTAAATGAAACTATCTACCAAAACTATATAAACTGGATTAAACTTACTATCTACTTTAAATTTAAATACTGAGTGAAGAGATTCAAGAGCATAGTCAGCGTGGATGCAGTTATTGTAAACCAATAGCAAACTATTAATCGAATAAACTATGACGCCCTATAAAGGTCACGTCATTTTGCTAATATTTTAGAGATGGGACACATCGATAGTAGGTCATCGATGGAATAAAACAATAATTTATTTGTTTCTTATTATTCTTGAAAAAAGTATTACCTTTAGGTGCTTTCACACTGTAATTTATTGAACGTTTAAAAAAAGGTTTTGAACCATCATCTGACAAAATAACATTTATTAAAAAAATATTTTCCGAAAAATATAAGTACTTATGCTGTCGATGTGTCAATATGATAACGATTTCTCAACAATACTTACAGCCCTAGTTACATCAATTTGACGCCTGTCATTCTAATCAAGCTTCATTTTACGCATAACGTACTATAGTTGTGAAGGATGAAAATGTAGTTCAGCTTTCGGTTTCCGTCGTATCTACCATACCGTTCAGAAATCGACATCGAGCCTAGGACGTGAGTAACTGAGTACATGATAAATGCCAATTACGATTTTTCAGAGAAATGCTTTACACTCCTCCTTCTTTTTTTATTTAGTAGCGATTGCTGCACGCACGTACATTATTATCCGTAGAAAACAAAATTGATTATTTTCAGAAATCGAAACGGTAACGCGAGCTGTCAAAAGTTAAATAAAGTGTTGGACGGACGCTTCAGTCTTTGTTTAGACTGCGATTCGTTTGCGTGTGCTGTCAGTTGCCATCGGAATACCTTTTTAAAGGATATTATTGTTAAAAATGCCTTCCTGTGCAGTTTACAAATCATTTAAGAGGTAAAAACAAGACACACGGAATCACTTTACATGCATAAGTACACCAAAATTATATTTAAAAAAAAAAACTTGAATTTATTGTCAATTCCGACATTTTTGAGCGACAGAGACAGACTATACGGAACGTGTGTGGGATAAACACGTTACGATAGGAAAACAAATGTTTATTTATTTACCATTTGTTTGCTTGCTGACGCTACTTTCGATGTTGCGCTTCTCTCGCTCGCACTATTTAGGAGTTGCTCTTTCTTTGGCGTTCGGTAGCATATTGTTTCATTCATAATTAGCGTTGTGTGAGTTCGTGTGTATGTAGTTGATTGTAAGTGCAAGCCCATATTTTATTCGACGTTTGTGAGATCGTATCTTCCTCTTTTTGATTTAATCTAAGATTAGGACTATATCCTAAGATATTATTATAGCTTGGAATCTGAGTTGCCACAACGATATCCATGCACCAGCCCAATTTTTAGATAGTAATAATATGATGAGTATGTTCATGAAAATGAAGAATAAAAAGAAATCAATCTGATTAAAGTTATCTTTATTGCAAGTCCCCAGTACCCTTTTACCTATCCTACTCATGTAAAACAAAGAATGTCAGTTTCTTTTGATTAAACTGTCAAAAAAAAAAGGTGACATCAAATCTATTCCAAGTCGATAAGTAGTTGTGCAAATTCAAAATTAAATCGCCGCAAACTGCGGAGAGTTGCAAAAATAATAATGACAAATAGGTGTAAGGGTCAGAGTTCTCTGTTTTAGGATTTCCATACATTTTGATGCTATTTACGCGTTTTTTTAAATCATAACCTCACACCTATTATAATGCTGATTAGATCGGAACGTGTGTATGGCGATCTGGATCTCCTCCATTCGCTCCATGGATGGCTATCTTCAGATCACAGCTCAGTCAATCCTTGGCGGAGAATCATGGCTTCAAAGTTAATTCTTTTGTATGAAAATCGACTGCTGTCCCTAATTAAGAGGCCACCATTGTGTGTGTGTAACTTCAGAATAATCATTTTGCAATTTCACGTGTCTTGTATAACTGACACTGCTGGTGGCAAAATAATGTAACTGTCTTAATATTTTTAGAATTTTGCTTTTTAATTTAGTGATAATAGCATTTTTTTTACGGACAAATACACTAATTTGACCTGGTTGAAAAAATAGCATGTCAATTACACCAAAATTGTGAAGGAGATTTGAAAAGTACATACCCAAAAAAAGTAATGTACTTAACTGCATTTTTTATAAAGCTAGATTTTTCTGATAACACCATCCGAAAGAGCAGAAAAATCTAAAAACTGTATATTTGACTCAATTCACGTATTTTGTCAGTTACACTGAATGATCCTGCAGGTCACGATTTAAACTTCATGTGCATTGTAAATTGAAGTAAAACCACGTGATTACGTATAGTATGTCAATAAAACAATTTTGTGTATTATTATAGTAGAGTACCCAGTTACCAATCTAACACCAGCCTGAAATCTTACCTGTCGGACCGGACCGGACCGACAGGTAAGTTTAAACTCGATTAATATTTGATGTAGTTAGTTAACCCCTTACATTAAACATAACTACACCTTTGTCGACAGATGACTATCCGGTGGGGAATCGTCAGCGCAGGAAAAATTAGCCATGACTTTGTAAACGCGTTTAATTCCTTTCACGATGTGGGAGACCAAGTGATCGCCGCTGTGGCTGCCAGGGATAAGAACAGGGCAACCGAATTTGCAAAACTGCACAAAATTGAGAAAGTCTTCGACAGTTACCAGGCCCTAGCAGAGAGCAGTGATATTGGTGAGGCGATACTAGATTAATAGATGATATTCCAAAGGCGTTTTCAGATAAGACCGCTAGCCAGGTTCAATGCAGTGATTGAATTTAAGGCCAATTGATAGGCGTGAGTATTGCGCCATATTTGTTAATACCTACGAGTATATATACTATTACGTAATACCCCTGTCAAATTACTTGTTCGTAGGTATGATTAGCACTTTTTGCACATAATTATCGGTACTTGTTGTTCTTAATAAGATTGTGTAAGCAGATAACATTTATGTTGAGACAACTAATTAGTCAATCGAGTGCGGTAAAATACTGGGGTCACCTTCGTGTCATCAAAAAAAAGGACCAAATCCGCACTTCCCAAACAATTTTTCGCAAAATTTCATTTCCCAAATTATTACTTAACAAATGAACTCTTTGCAAATTGTAACGCAAACATAATGTTTGGCAAGTGAACGTTTGAACTCGCTTACCAAACAATACTTTTACCAATTTTCATTTAATCAAATATTTCAGTTTGTAAAACATATTTTACGCAAAAGACAAAAACAAATATAACCCAAATATTTATTATCTTGTTTTCAATTTGCCGTTTCTATTGAGATAATGGCTTAGTCAATGGCAAATAATTTGTATCCTTATGTTAGTTGCACAGAAAACACAAATAAATATACAAATAATACTATCTTATACTGGTAGTAATTACTTCTGGTTTTACATTCAAAAATATGTTCCTAGCACTCGCCGGCCGCTGCCGCGGCACGCTCGCTCGTGTTGTGTGGTCGCAGTTCTAACTTAACATAAAGGTTAACCGCCGTTAAGTCGACCCTCCTGATGTTCCGCGAAATGCGGGGCGAGGGGTTGCACGGGTAGACAAGGCGTTACGCCGCGGCAATTAATAATATTTCCGTGTCCTTATTTAGGAAATTTATAACTTAAGATGTGTTATTATTTATGTATTTGTTTTAGCATTATAAATAAAAATGAACGAATTAAATATCAATTATTAATTACACGTTGGTCCAACCAAATACGGCCGCTTTTACTTTACTTTTTAATAGTTGTCATAGACGCTAGTAGCCCAGTAGCCTCTGAAATTGTCTTATTTACATTTGTCTTCACCTGGAAAAATCATGAACACATTATACTAATGAAATAGCAATAACAACGTAAAAAATCAAAACACATCGAAAGTACAATAAAAACTTTATTATTACAATGTAGAAAACGAAATGAAAGCACACCTGAAGAAGTCGCTTGCTCCATTTTTTTTCTTTGAAAATAATTCGCCACATTTTAAAGCATTGACTTGTTCATTTTATATTACGTAGACTCGGCAATTCCATTTTTGTATCTTTATCTTTATGTCAGTTGCACAGAAAACACAAATGAATACTAATATAATACTATCTATACTATTCTGGTAGTAGTTTCTGGTTTTACATTCAAAAATATGCTACTAGCACGTCTCGCCGGCCGTGCGTTGTGTGGTCGCCTCACAGTTCTAACCAAATCAAGCTGTTTCGATTTTTAAAAAAGATTTAAGCGTGTAACGTTGCAATTTCATTAAACTTTGAGAAAATTATAAACTAGGTATACATGGCAAGTTTTCCATTAAAAAATATGTTTTTGGCGTTTTGCCAAAATAAAAATCAATAGACCTCAAGTCTACTGTCACATGATTCGTGAAATCTTTCCCCCTGCGTAAGCTTTCTGCAACCCCAAATTACTTTATTACAGTACGAATTACTATCGTTTAATTTTGGTTTAACCAAATTCAAAAAACATTATGACAATGCAACATTTGACTTTAGTACGAAAATTTTTATTTCGACAAATTTTTACTTTGCAAAATATTAATTTGAATAATGTCATTACGGCATTTATTTTGGTCTTTTAGGAAATGATTAATTACAGCAAAACATCTTTTGACAAAATACATTTGGTCCAATGATTTGTTAAGACAAAAAAATGTATTGCAGAATTTGAAACCGCTAGGTTAGGTTAGAACTGCAACCAAAGGGGTGCAACGCCAAGTTACCTCGCACCAGGGTTTGCTTGTCCGTGGTAATATATTACTGCGGAAGGGCAAGCTTCTGTTCCGGTGCACTCTGGGCAACGTGAAACAACTTTCGCTAAGCCGGTTCTTGTTCTTCGTTAGCGAAATACTTGGCTTGAGGGGGACCGCTCCCATATTCCTCCCCCGCGGAGAGGGTCGCTTTGGCGGACCATTATATCACCGCTTTAGCGGAACCAGCGGGTAGCAAGTCGGGGTGGCCTGCTACTTGCACATAAATAAACATCCCTGTCGGGGTGGCGTATTGGGTATTCTACTTCCATTACTGAGGGAGCCGGAAACGGCCATTCGCAGGGGGTTCGCGGTGAATGCATCGGCTATTCCGCGTTCTCCCACTTAATGCGAAATGAGGGTATCCCTGTCCCCCCCTCTAGTAAAGATTTTTACTCGGTATGCCTGCGTGAGGTAGCAGGAGAGTCAGAAACTCGCATGGTGCTCTCCCGGGCAACGTGTAGTCTATGAAAGATTTTGAAAATAAAATATAATTTAAAAAAAGAAGCAAACAACGCACGAGCCGAGTGAGCGAAGCGAACGTGCGGCAGCGGCCGGCGAATGCCTAAAAACATATTTTTTAATGTAAAACTTGCCATGTATAGTTTATAATTTTCTTAAGAGTTTAATGAAATTTACCTACAACGTAAAACGTAACACGCTTAAATCTTTTCTTGAATCGAAACAGCTATAGCTTGACCGCTATAAAGTCGACCCTCCTGATGGTGCGCGGGACGCGGGAAGGGGATGCTTTCGGCCAATCAATCACTTTAATCAGTCCCGACCAAATATAGCTATATTACTTTATTCTACCGACAGCAATAAATGTTCAACGTCAAAGCTTGCGCGGTTGCAGCCTTGTGTCTGCCTCACATGAGATACAAAAATGGAATTGCCGAGTCTACGTAATAAAAAATGAACAAGTCAATGCTTTAAAATGTGGCGAATTATTTTCAAAGAAAAAAAATGGAGCAAGCGACTTCTTCAGGTGTGCTTTCATTTCGTTTTCTACATTGTAATAATAAAGTTTTTATTGTACTTTCGATGTGTTTTGATTTTTTACGTTGTTATTGCTATTTCATTAGTATAATGTGTTCATGATTTTTCCAGGTGAAGACAAATGTAAATAAGACAATTTCAGAGGCTACTGGGCTACTAGCGTCTATGACAACTATTAAAAAGTAAAGTGAAAGCGGCCGTGTTTGGATCAACGTGTAATTAATAATTGATATTTATTTCGTTAATTTTTATTTATAATGCTAATACAAATACATAAATAATAACACATCTTAAGTTATAAATTTCCTAAATAAGGACACGGAAATATTATTAATCATGTGTTGAGATATCTCACCGCGGCTTAACGCCGTGTCTACCCGTGCAACCCCTCGCCCCGCATTTCGCGGAACATCAGGAGGGTCGACTTAACGGCGGTTAACCTTTATGTTAAGTTAGAACTGCGACCACACAACACGAGCGAGCGTGCCGCGGCAGCGGCCGGCGAGTGCTAGGAACATATTTTTGAATGTAAAACCAGAAGTGATTACTACCAGAATAAGAAGTATTATTTGTATATTTATTTGTGTTTTCTGTGCAACTAACATAAGGATACAAATTATTTGCCATTGACTAAGCCATTAACTCAATAGAAACGGCAAATTGAAAACAAGATAATAAATATTTGGGTTATTATTATCTTTTGCGTGAAATATGTTTTACAGTGAATCCCCCTCACCGCGTGCCTAGGACGCTCGCCATCCACCGCTGCCGTGACACCAGACCCGAAGGTCTCTCAATAGGACCACATCCTGTAATTCTTTCCGGGGGAGGAATATGGGAGCGGTCCCCCTCAAGCCAAGTATTTCGCTAACGAAGAACAAGAACCGGCTTAGCGAAAGTGGTTTCACGTTGCCCAGAGTGCACCGGAACAGAAGCTTGCCCTTCCGCAGTAATATATTACCACGGACAAGCAAACCCTGGTGCGAGGTAACTTGGCGTTGCACCCCTTTGGTTGCAGTTCTAACCTAACCTAGCGGTTTCAAATTCTGCAATACATTTTTTTGTCTTAACAAATCATTGGACCAAATGTATTTTGTCAAAAGATGTTTTGCTGTAATTAATCATTTCCTAAAAGACCAAAATAAATGCCGTAATGACATTATTCAAATTAATATTTTGCAAAGTAAAAATTTGTCGAAATAAAAATTTTCGTACTAAAGTCAAATGTTGCATTGTCATAATGTTTTTTGAATTTGGTTAAACCAAAATTAAACGATAGTAATTCGTACTGTAATAAAGTAATTTGGGGTTGCAGAAAGCTTACGCAGGGGGAAAGATTTCACGAATCATGTGACAGTAGACTTGAGGTCTATTGATTTTTATTTTGGCAAAACGCCAAAAACATATTTTTTAATGGAAAACTTGCCATGTATACCTAGTTTATAATTTTCTCAAAGTTTAATGAAATTTGCAACGTTACACGCTTAAATCTTTTTTAAAAATCGAAACAGCTTGATTTGGTTAGAACTGTGAGGCGACCACACAACGCACGGCCGGCGAGACGTGCTAGTAGCATATTTTTGAATGTAAAACCAGAAACTACTACCAGAATAGTATAGATAGTATTATATTAGTATTCATTTGTGTTTTCTGTGCAACTGACATAAAGATACAAATTGTTTGTCATTGACTAAGCATTTATCTCAATAGAAACGGTAAATTGAAAACAAGATAGAAAATATTTGGGTAACTCGTGAGTAAAATCTGTTTTACAAACTGAAATATTTGACCAAATAAAAATTGGTAAAAGTATTGTTTGGTAAGCGAGTTATTGTTGCAACGTTCACTTGCCAAACATAGGTTTGCGTCACAATTATTTGCGAAGAGTTCATTTGCTAAGTAAGTAATATGGGAAATGATATTTTGCGAAAAATTGTTTGGGAAGTAATGTTTTTAAATGAAACGAAGGTAACCTTGTTGTTGTTGAAGTTTTGAAGTTATTGAGGAGGTTGAACTAGATTCTTGGAGCCAAACTAAACTTAAATGTATTCGTATATGTATTTATTAATATTATTAACATTTATTTCTGAAGATGCTGAAAACTAGCAGATGTACATACATACCGCGTTTTAATAGTTTTCATTGGCTGGGAATCGATGCAATTCCATGGTTTTTACATTGGAATGCACCGAGGCCTTTTTACACATGAATAATAGTACATTGTTCACCGAGAGGAGAAAGAGACCGATTACCGTCGAGGGTGTCGTTTGAAGCCCGAGCCGTAGGCGAGGGCTTTAAAACACCCAAGATCGGGAATCGCACTTTCTCTCGAGTGATACATAGTGCTTTATACTACACCCACGAGGAAAATAAAAAACTAAATCTTTACTAATTGAAATTTATATTGAAATTGTTGCAGTTAGTGCATCTTAATGTAACACTTTTTCTTTCTTTATTATTTTTGCTGTTTCCTTCAACTGCGGCGGAGTTAAAAAATCTTCATCATCACTATCACTACTTATCATTTTAATAGTTTTATTTTACTTTCTACGAAAACTGAATCCTCAAACAACACACAAATTGAAAATGGCGCCAATGGCGTCTGCAATTTTCACATGTTCTTTTTTCAAATTGTTTATCCTGCCGCCGCAGGGTCGCACTGCCAGCCCGACACCATCCGACACACAGCTAGTGGCCAGTGTCATTTTGCGAACTTGGAGATAAAAACTCACTGTAAAAACTTTTTGGCTTATGATATTTAAGTTACCGGCGCATAGTTTTACCCAAAATTAAAAAAGAAAGAAAAACCACGTAAGAAATAGATTTTCATACACTTTTCTCTCCCGCTCAGATGCGTTTTCTCCCCGCATATTTGTTCGATATGCAATGACGTACTTTCTACCGTAAATTTGATAAAGTATCAAGGTACTTTCCGAGCAGGTGTAGTATAAAACATATTTCGTCTTTAAAATATCTAAATCTAAGCGATTTGACAGAACATTGGGTGTGTGATAAGCCACCAAGCGGGAGCAAAGAGCAGTTTTCCTCCCCATTATAAATATCTACCACTACTACTTTGCCTCTTCAGTCCTGTAAATTTCTGCAGAATTGTAAGCCACTGGTATTTGTGGGAAAGGGCTGTTTAATTTCTGAGTAAATTTCTTTGGGCCATAGATAGTTGAATGATTATAGGTATTAACCCATTTCTTGTAACACTTTAAGGTCTGTTGTAAAATGAAATGTTTCCAATCCCTCAGATGTTGCTTACGTCGGTGTTTTAAACCCAGACCACTACAATATCTCCAAGCTGTTCCTAAAAAATGGAAAACACGTGTTATGCGAGAAACCTCTTTGTTTGAACTTCAAGCAAGCGCAGAGTTTGCTAAATATTGCGAAGAAGAAAAAGCTTTTCCTAATGGAGGCTGTTTGGTCGCGGTTCTCACCCGTGTATCTGAAGTTGGAGAAAGAGATCCAGTCCGGCAAACTGGGAGACTTGAAGCACGTAGATGTTACTTTTGGCCTGCCTATAGTGATGTCCGACAGAGTAAGGTAAACTTTACGTCTCTCAAAAAAAAGGGAGACATACCCCCGTATCCACAAACGCTAATCAAAAGTTGAGAGCACATCAAAAACCTGTCACATGTCAATAGAAATAACTATACCTACACGTAAGGACTGCTCAGCTTTGATGAACGTTTGTGGATTAGGGCGTTACCTAGCCCTAGCACACGTTGGGCTACATATCAAAGTTTTCATACGGATCCCTATCGTTTTGCACTGTAAGTTTGTACGAAATTAAAAATCACACGGTTTCGTTGCGGGGTATAAAAGCGCCGCGTCTCACCCCGAGCGCCGAGAGCCGCGTGCCGTGCGCAAAAATATAATCATTTTGTGTGCGTATTATTTAATTTCACGATAATTATATCGAAACCTATTAGTCCAAATAATGTGTTGTAAAGGACAACATTTATCTCCATAAAATTATCATAATGAATAAATAACTTTTAACCATAGGTAATGCTTGTATAGTACTTAATCGTTCTCAAAATCACCCTTTTAATATATTTTTTTTAACACAACATATGTACCTTTTTTATTTTCTTTTAATTTGACAAGAAACATGCTTGGGTACATACATTGCAAAAGATTATGAAATGCATGCAGATGATAGCATACAGAGTAAGTCTAACAAGTTCTGCCTAAATAGGCGTTCGAATTTCAAGGGAGCTCGTTGAATCTTTGTTAAATACAATATAACAATAAAAAAATAGTCCTAAATTACATAATGTCAAATTGATAAAAAATACAAAATGTCAAATTAATTTCAATCTGAGTCACATAGAATTGTGCCTAGAACTGTCGACCATTTTATCTTTAAGAAAATCGTCTACACTCTTCGAGCAACGGAAGGCCCGCGTTGCTCGAAGTCTACACTATAGTAACATTTATCAGTCAACTGTTTGAACCATACTTAAAGCTACTTATTTATAAAAGATAGATGTATTGTGTCGCGGACTTTTTTAAGGATCTACTAAAAAACTATATACAGTGGGGCAAGCGCACGCAAGAAAAGATTTTCGAAAGCGCTTTTTTCCCGAATTAATTTTTAAGGGTTTATTGATCTGGCTGAAAACTAATTATTTCAAAACAAATATGATGCTTATGCAATCAGGGAAAATGTAGCTTTTTAACAGTAACGTTTTTTTGAAATCGGGATAAAAATATAAATATATGCGCCAGACAACACCCCTCTTGTAATGGCCTCGAAGTAGTACAGTATTGGGCCTAGTAGTACACAGGGAAATAAGCTAGGGCGTCTCGCAGCACACCCTTCAGTAGTTTTGGAGATTACCTGCCTCAAACATACCAACTCACTGACGCTTACCTCTTTATGATATTAGTATAGATTAGCCCAATATAATTTAATTTCTTAAACATGCTCGGAAATATTGTCATTACTTTTGAATAAAGAACACGCGAAGTATCATATTTACGTAGACTGAAAACCCAAAATCACTTTCCGGCGCGTTCTTTGAATTTAAACGAAGAGCGCGCCGGCAATGTTGTATGAAACGGTGTGCTGTTTGAATTTAGAACACTTTCATCTATCGTACACATTGCGTTCTCGTGGCTGTATAGCCACAGATGCGTTTACCTTTCGGCACAAATTGTAAAATAAAAAAAAACAAATTGGCGGTAAAGCGGAGTTGTTATTTTGTTAATAATATTAATTAAATTTATTATGTAAAAGGCTCTTTTTATTCCCTTGCATTTTTTTAAGAAAAGAACTAACTATATATGCCTCGGCCGAAATGGCAATTGCCTGTCTCGTATCATTTATATTTATATTTCGTATATTGCCAACTCATACTCGACCTGCGGTTGCCTATTTCGCTGCCTTTGCAATAATGTACTATTATTTCACTTCAATGCACAAAATGGTGCCAAAGGCAGACTTAATTTATGTCTCACCTCAGCATTGACGGATATTTGTGTTTGTTCTGATTATTAAATCTGTCTAACGGTTATTAACCCGTGATACTGGTTGAGTTTAGTTCAGTGTAACATGTCCAGAATTATTATTTACCTAGTAAGATTAATGAATATGAACTATAAAGTTAATTTTGGTATCCTATTCCTAGTGTATTTACGCCACTTCATGACTAATACTAGCCTAACTTCTGTTTTTGCAGCAAGAAAGAACTCGGTGGTAGTGCAATTATGGACATTGGAATATACGCACTTCAATTCGCGCAGTTCATTTTTAAAGACGAGCCGATTAAAGTCACTACAGTTGGAAAGCTAAACGAAAGCGGAGTAGACATTATCGACACCGTGGTGTTGGAATACGAAGGCGACAGGCGAGCTGTGCTCAATGTCGACGCTACTGTGAAGTTGTGGAATAAGGCTACCGTAGTTGGCACCAAGGGCACAGCGACGGTAAGACCACATCAATCTTCACATATGAGCACCTTATACTGCCAACATAAGATAAGACCCAGTTTGCAATGGGTGACTGGCTGGTGTACCGCACCAGATTTCGATTTTTGCGCGTGTTGCGCTATGTTCGAAAGGCCAGCACCTTTATTTCTTATGCTTCAACTCAATGAGTGAATTGTTACCATAAGTGCAAAGGATGTTCGCCCCTTAGGTAGTGCTATCTTTGACCATTCATAGAAACTTATTCGTGATTATGAAAATAAACAAAACCTTCAAAGTTTCACCTTGGTCTGAGTAAGGGCGCCTTAACATCGACGCGGAGCGAAGCAGTGGATCAAGCTAAGCCAATTTTTCAGGTACTTAAGGGAGACCAGACTTGTTGGACCTCAACTGCATAACTCCGTCGCTCCGCTCAGCTCCGCCACGCTGGCTCGCTCCGCGTTAATGTACAGCATCCTAGGCCATGTTTCTCATTAGTAGTATAATTTCATCGCGTTTTTGATATGAAATCCTAGCATAATTTATTTGCAAAAATTGTTGATACAGGTTGAGGATCCATTCCATTTCCCTGAAGTATTGGTACATGTGGATAGTACAGTGGAAAAAATTCCATTGCATACCTCGGATATCCCTTACTTTTTTGGCAACAGTGCTGGACTTGTGTACGAAGCTTTGGAAGTGGCGAGATGCTTAAAAGAAGGTGAGAGTGATCAATCATTATGTATTTGAAGATACGGATGTATAACTTAGCATTTACCTAACACTACTTGCATTTTCTTATTTTAGGGCTCCTTGAGTCACCAAGAATGTCACACCACGAGAGCCTGGTCTTAGCTAAGCTGGAAGATACAGTGCGAAAGCAAGTTGGAGTACAATATGGTGTTGATGAGGAAGAATTTCCCTAAAATAAATTCTTGTTTCCAAGTCTCCTTTTTTTTATCATCAACTTTTATTGGTTTAGTTCATGCATAAACAATTCTCATACTTATGACAACTTCAATACCTTACATACATACATTTTCAAACCTTTAGTCATACTATGGATATTATATTATAAAATAAAGTTATTGTATATTTAATCACTATTTTATTTTTATTCTTAAGTTGAATATTGTACAAATATTAAAAATAATTACTTCTGGCAGTGAGTTAACAGCAAAATCCATGAAACTATCAAGTACCATTAGGACAAAATATACTGATTGATCCAATAAACAATCTTCCAAGAACAATTTATTTACTTGTATTATTTAACGTGCCAATTAAAATAGAATAGAAGCACTGACAATTTCAATATTACACATATTAATCAGTCTTCAAGATCATATTGCCCAAAATACCTAGCTACAATGCATATAAATAAATTTAATGGTGCAGCAGTCACACTTACATTTTCGTCTTCTGGATTCAAGTGGGACCTGTAATTTAAAAAATATTATTATTCATATTCAATGTAGTTAGGTATTTCAAATATTTTTTTTATGGTGAACCACACAAAAAACTTTTTCTATTACCTGATTTCTGCACATTTTCGAGCAATATCTCGCAAGGTATGTGCAGTTCCAGAAATAAGTGGCAGTCTAGTGAATGCTAAAAATGAATATATCCATTGCCCTGAAAAAGGAAATTGAAATTTGTATACCATACATAGTGTAAACCATGTAATTAATATTTAATGAATTAACATTTTTTGATTAACCTAAAATTGTATTTTTATGCATATCAGGTTGCAGAACAGACCTTGCAAAAAATATTGTTTGAATACAGAATTTTATAACACTACTAAGTGAGGAGAATGTGATGTTTCTAACTTACCTGTTTTACAGTCTATAGTGTCCCCTTTCTGAACTTCATTTAATAACTCTCCGAGAATCACTAAGCCAGAGTCTAGTAAAGTATGGTGCAGGCCAAACATACAACTCAATGTGGGTTCTCTTGCATCAAAGAAGCTCGTCCAACACTCAGATATTGTGGCATCTTTTAGTTCAATTTTCTTTAAGTTGCTTTGCCAAAGTGCTTTATTTGCTGACACACGAGATATGTACATTCGAACATCAGAAAAGTTTGCCACTTGTGTATTCTGCCATTCTATAGTAGGTTTGATTTCATCTGGAGCTATGGCATAGGGAAACTAAAAAATAATACAAAATAAAATATCTTAAGTTTTGACGCGATTCAAGTTCAATATTTGATTGAAACAGTAACTCAAAAAAAATAGCATGAGGGACTGGTTTGTGTTACTCACCTCTTCGGCTAAATTAGTCTGATTTATTGCAAGGTGTGAATAATCATTTGTACACACACTAAGTGAAGAATAATTTTGTCGCTCTCTCTTAACCTTCAGGAGATATTCTTCACCATTCGTCGGAACTTCTTTGAATTGAACCCCTGGACTGATTTGAAAACGAACCCTTTTTGAACCATCGTAATCTTCATCATCTTTTCGGGGCTTGTAGATACACATCTTTTTCTCTGACATATTACTGGCTTTAAATGTACCTACGCGCTGATTTTAAATATTTTCTTTCTGTATTTTTATTTTAACTACCAATAAAACGAAACGAACAAGGCAATTACGACCACAATGTTTACAAAAACAGTGTCGGTAACCCGAGCTCTTAATAACGGCTTCAAGTGGCGACATGTTTTCTAAGGCCGTTACAATGTTACGTTAGGGGCCTCTAAGTTTTTATGAATTGATGTTTGTAATCTTATTAGACATTCCTTTATTTATTCTAAGTAGATTTTTTAACTTTTGATGAGTATAGATTACTCTTATAAGAATTTTACGAGAGTAATCCTATTTGGACGGCCGTTTTCTGTGGCCTATTTTCATAGAGATATAATAGACCATCAGTAGAACTCCATAACGCTCACAATCCATTGTGCAAAAAATGACAGATTGTGTCTAACGGCCATTTTCGAATTTTACGTAAACTTTTTCTACAAATATGCAATTTTATAGTTGAAAGAACACTAATGTTTCGTTCGATAATTGATGGCAATACGTTATCATAGCTTATTGCAACTATTGTTCCGTAAATAGATTCAAAAAACACTTGAATAACCCATTTTTAGTTACTCAAAACTAAAACTTAAAAAACCTAAACACAAACGATATAATTCTAGAATAAGTTAATCACAAATTGTTAAACAATAGAAATTACACTACTTTACTAGAAAACACCCGCACTTACCATATTAACCCAATCACAATAACAATCCCCAAACACTGAAAATGGCGGACTTTGAAATTACTATTTCAAGGAACCATTAAGCGGCAAAAAAAAAGTTGAATCAGTGACCGGTAGCATTTATTTTAGTTGCTTAAGATCAATGGTTCACAGACAACTTTCAACTCTAACTTTTTAAAATCACGATTTAAAATCGCCTGGAGCAAAATCGATTCTGAGCACCGGTGCTCAGGCGGCGGCGGCGCTTCGACGGAAAGGGTCGATGACGTCACCGCGAGCACCGGTGCTCGCGAGGCGCTCGAAGAGTTTTGCATTAATTTTTTAAACAACAGAGTAAAGTGACAGGCACAGACTAACTAGGGAACAAGTTCAGTCTCCCATACAAATTGGACTAGACGTAGAGGATCATCGCTGATTGGCTGGGTGAAAATGATACACGTTTTACTCTTTTCCTTGAAGGCAAATGCCAGGCAAAGATATTCTCCATTTGCAGCCAAAATGGAGCACGCTCGCACCTATTGAGGCATTTAAGTTTTTAAAAAGTTAAAGGGTTAGGATATCTAGAGCCATACATTTTCCTTAAATTGATACCTTATATTTTTTTGAATCAATTTAAAGAGAAAACTAGAAAAGATAAAAAACACAATAACTTAAGATGAATTCTCTATTTATTTTTGTCTGAATCTTTCTTAAACGAAATTCATTCTAAGCTTTTTTATGCGGGGCAAGATAAGACTCAATTGAAAGGTTATCAGGTTATTAAGTAGGGTACATAAAATAAAAGCTACTTGCATTTAACATTAATGCATTTGGCTCCGCTCATGAATTTACAATTTTACTGGAGATTATTTTTTATCGCAGTAATCGATACTTTGTCGCGGACAAATGTGTAAGATTTAATGTTAGCAAATGGCTCTAAGACAAAAAATATAATTAGTTAGATATCAGAGCTGATAATATGACTAGTATCTTATAGAATGTAGATTATCTTGACATGTTATCTTCGTCGGAGGGTCGTGGGTTCGATCCCCACCCATGAATAACATTTATGTGACGAACATTTGTTTGTTGTGTGTTTAGGTGTTATTAACTATTAAAGTATGTATTTAGAAATATTTAAGTATGTTTATCACACTCTGACACCCATAGTACAAGCTCTGCTTAGTTTGGGGTTAGATGATCTTGGTGTAAATTGTCCCAGATATTTATTTATTTATCATCTCTTTATGTAAATTAACTTGACTTGTAATTACATAATTATAATATTATTTTGTTAATTCTCGAATTATGCTGCTTGCCAATTTTAGTTTATAATAAAATAATGTTGACATGTTTGTGTTAACCGTCCTAATAATGTTTTACTTATAGTTTTGTTGAAATGAATAATAAATAAATAAATATCCAGGACAAATTACACAGAGATCATCTGACCCCAAACTAAGCAGAGCTTGTACTATGGATGCCAGAGACTGATAAACAAACTTGAATATTTCTAAATATCCACTAAAACAGATAATAACACCCAGACACACAACAAACACAACTGTTTGTCGCATAAATGTTTGTCATGGGTGGGGATCGAACCCACGACCTCCGGTGCTAAAGGCAGTATCGCTGCCATTGCACCAACATGTCAGTCAATTTTCTAAGTAAATTAGCTAAATTTTTTTTTTTTTTTTAATACTACGTCGGTGACAATCAAGCACGCGGACCGCCTGATGGTAAGCGGTTATCGCGGCCTATGGACGCGTGCAACACCAGGGGTATCACTCGCGCGTTGTCGACCCTGTAAAAACCTTTTCAAACCCCTCTTGAAGAACTCCATACTATAACTCATCGGGAAAACCTCGGCAGGGAGTTCATTCCACAATTTAAGCGTCCTCGGAAGGAAACATCTCTGAAACCGAAAAAAATGTGCTGTGTTGTGTAACTGAATAAAGAAATAACATCAAAAAAGTAGCACATTTAAAGCAAATAAACATATTATAAATCTCAACGCAATTATCTTCTGCAAAAGCATTTCTTACTAAACATTTGTTAGATTACTGAACAATAGTGCCAAAGTAACAGACAGAACATTCTGTTGGGTCAGTTTATTTTGTTTGATCGGCTTAGGGTTGGTTGAGACCAAACGAACATAGAATTAGAACAATTATGTTCTTTTCTGATCTTTTAGTGTAATTAAATAATTATTTTTTTCATTTACACACTGAAAGAATTCTAACGAACAAGAACTAGGAATCCACAACAAGCATTCTAGCTCGTGCCTTAGGATCTCTGGGAACAAAGACAAAACAACAAAAGAATGCTCTGTTTATGTTTACACAAAGAGAATGTGAAGAGTGGGGATAGAATGAGCATTTGCTCGTATAATTAGATCATCCCACTTTACAATGCTTTTTGCTTTTTAAATCATTGTCTTATCTCAAGAGAGTTTTACAGTTTATGCAGTTATTTTTTGGAAATATCTTTGTTCCACCCAGAAGTGTCATACACTTCTGGCTGAAACAAAGATATTATGCTGCACCAGCATACTATGCTGGTGCTGCTGTCAGAACATTATCCTCAACCATACCATTATCACACTCTAGGGGTTTTTGAATGTTAAATTCACCATGTTTTTTAATATTTTATTTAAATGAAATGCTTTTGAACAAAGTTATTTTTTAAGATGACCAATTACTGTATAATCCCAAAAAGAATTGTCAAGCGGGAGCCCACAGATAGAGCACCCCTTGGGGTACCCGAATCACCCCCATGTATGTTCCGCGATTGTTCATAGTTCTCGAGTTATGTTTTTTTTTCTGAATTTCTGAGAATTTCGGACCTAAAAGTTTACATTTTTTATTTTTTTAAAAGTAGAAGACTTTTTAAATTTTTTCTTTGCCCAACTGAATCATCATTGCAATTTGATGTATAAAATAATGAGGAAGAAGAGACGATAAAAAACAACAGAATTGCCTTTATAAAACTAAAAGACAACTTTTTTAGACGATGTAGAATTTGTATCGAGAACGAAGGTAGACATTTTGAACATTTCTTGTAAATAAATAATAACTGATTAATAACTATTTCTTTTTGTTCTATTAATTAAACTTTTAAATGTTTATTCTTTCTATTATTTCCTTAGCCTTCCTGCAGTAATTATTGGTTAGATAACAAATTCATGAACTTCAGGAATGATAAAATGCCCAAAAAACAGTTATTAATCTGATGGCCAATTTCAAGAATTTTCCACCTCGCTGTCTTTGAAGGCTGATTTTAGCCAAAGTAGCTCATTAAGTACTTCTTTTTTGTAATGATTAAGAAAGCTGAGATTCTGGAGCATTTTTGAGCTTTACTTAGAAACCATACATTCACCCGCTTAGATTTTTAATTTAAAGTTGAAAATTTAAGACTTTATTCATCAACCATACATTTTTGGTTTTATACCAACATTTTCATCATTTTGGTTAAAGTTATGAAACTGATTATTTTATGCATCAAAGTACAATTAAGGATGATTCAGTTGGGCAAAGAAAAAATTTGAAAAGCCTTCTACTTTTTAAAAAATAAAGAATTTAAACTTTTAGGTCCGAAATTCTCAGAAATTCAGAAAAAAAATCATAACTCGAAAACTATGAACAATCGCGGAACATACATGGGGGTGATTCGGGTACCCCAAGGGGTGCTCTTTCTGTGGGCTTCCGCTTGACACTTCTTTTTGGGACACCCTGTATATTCCATGGTATTTAAGCACTTAACAGTTATCAAAAATATCTTGGTAGTAAAGAAAAGTGAACGCTATTCTGGGGTATTACGGTTCTTTCCTAAGAGCATTTGGTATTTTCTATTCCATAGATTCTCTACCCATCCCTTTCATTTCTTGCATGACGTTGACGTGTCTTTTGTTTGGAACTATATATTTTAAAACAAATAGTGAAATAAATTGCGTGTAACAATTTTTTTAACACGGCGAAGCTGTTAATAAAATACATTATTAATGAAATTGATTGCGTAGGTAGGTACGTAAACCGTTCATAGTTGTTCAATAAAGTTATTATTTTTAGATAGATTGGCCCAAACATTATATAATAGAGAATGCTTCAGGGCATTATCCGTCTTTCGTACCAACACACTTTTGATTTATATAAATATGTAAATATTATTATCATTGACGTATAAATTATAATATTTAATTTTATTACGGAAGGAAAATGCATCTAAATATAATTACCTCCTTGGACTTATAAACGTACATAAATACCTACGTAATGAAATTACGACTAAATAAATGCTGTCATTCATGACAGCAAAAATTTAGACCTTTGTTTAAAATAAAACAGCATTAAATTATCATAAATGTAGATTCCTATTTCCTATAAATATCATTTGCAATTGTTTTCTCATAAGATCATGGCTCCATGCCGTATTAACGAAGAAACCAAGCACTCCATCATAAATTCACATAAGGAAGGTGTAAGTAATACTGATATATCAGATGAACTTGGTATTAGTGTGAGTACTTAGGTATTAAGTTTAATGCATATTGTTATTATCTGGTTATAAATAAAATATAATTTTCATCGTAAATTAAATTTAGACAAATACTGTGAGGTTATGCATTAAAAGATGGCGTGAAGAAGGAGACGTAGTGAAGCATGTGTCATTCGGTCGACCAAGAAAAACCAGCGCTTCTCAAGATACTGCAATTATCCGACACGCACGTGTAGATCGCCTCTTAAGCACCCCACAATTGGCCGTCCTGAATGAAGTGTCTCAGGGTACAATAAGACGCCGACTTCACGAGGCTGGCCTTAAACATCGGATGCCTGCGAAAAAACCTCATCTGACGCAGAGACACAAACAACTAAGACTGCAATTTGCTCTTCAGTACCTCAACTACAACATTGACCGAGTTCCATTCCTGGACGAGAAATTATTTTGTTCCTCCGCACACGGGCGTCTCTCATTATGGCCAGTTAACAATACGAGATACGAAGAACAAAATATTTTGGCCAATGACAGAAGTGGCCGTATTACCCTAGGGTTTTGGGGCTGGATATCAGCAGCGGGTCCTGGTGAATTGGTAGAGATAGGGGGCCGATTGAATGGTCAAGGGTACAAGGAAATAATTGAAGAGGTGTTTTTCCCTACTGCCCGAACTGTGTACCCTGATGACGAACTCGTCTTATTTGTTCAAGACAACTGTTCCATATATAATTCAAGGGGCGTAAGCGAGTATATTGCAAGTAACGACAGATTAAATCTTATAAAATTACCACCTAAAAGTCCTGATTTAAACCCAATTGAGAATATGTGGCGTAAAATGACTCAATTAAGGGATCGTCAACAACTGCGGACAACAGAAGCCTTGCGTACACATGTGAATCAGTTATGGGATTCACTGAGGGGTGATAATTTTTGTTACAATACTGTCCGATCATTGCGACAACGCCTTCTCGACGTTATCAATGCAAATGGAAGTTACACAAAATATTAGTATAGGACGACTAACAAGTCAGTGGTTGCACGTTGAACCTAGCATGGGGTTAATGTTAGTGGGAAATGTGGGAATAGTATGATGAGCACACAGCATTTATACCCTAGTTAAGGCCGTATATTTAATTAAAAAAACGTTTTACCATCTATCACTACAGTACAAGCTCTGTTTAGATTGGGATATTGTTAGGTAGGTAATGGATGTGATTGTTTTAACTTTTTATTATTTATTATCCTTTGCGTCGACATAACTTTTTTTTTTTTAAGGCCATACCTACTAGCTATGTTTAAGTTTCCCCAGGTGTCACAGTTACAGTTGTTTGTTATTTTATTAAATAAAGTTATCGGCTATATTTTTTATAGTTTCAATTATTTTTAGTGTATGAAACGATTGGAGATGCTCTTATGTGAGTAAATAAAACGTGAAAAAAATACCAGCTTAGGCGGGAACCATACCTAGCTACGCTTTCCGCTATCTGGGCGTTACCTATCACAATTAAATTTATTATTTAAGTATTATAAATAAATAAATAAATTCGTGTAAGCTTTTGGTACCATATTCTATTTTTTACAACATCGTCAATTCAAAATCGTTTAGGCAAAATCCTCAGTCTGCATATTTTTTTTTAAATAGTTTTTTTTTTTTTTTTGCGCCAGACAAGACACCTCTTGTAATGGTCTCGAAGTAGGGATTATTAAATCCCTGTGTTACGAGGTACCACACAAGGAAATAAGCCAGGGGCGTCTACCAGCACACCCAGACCCGAGTCAATTCAGAAAAGATCGTTTCCTGAATTGACCCGACCGGGAATCGAACCCGGGACACTACGGAAATCGAGGCGAGAAACCGTGCTACAGCACACTACGCCAATCGTGTCGTCAAGCATATCATCTATTTAAACAACTAAATAAGAAAAATATATCGCAAAAACACCAATCTAATGATAAGTCTGTAAAGGCCCTTAGTTTCCGATGTTAGTACTGGAAATTTTAGTTAGTCTTTGACAATAATGCTTACAACATCTCTTTGAACCTGGTCTGACTAAATATATTTTTAAAGTTGTTTAAATGGCTTCAGTTTATCCCAAAACTATAGTATTAACATAAAGACAGTGCATTCGAACGGTTTCAGTGGAAAAATAACTCGTTTAGTACGTGAACATTTGTGATATTAATGAAAACAAACTCAGCAGTATTATTTTTTGCAATATAGTGCGGTCAGATAAACATTAACTTGCGACAGTGCTAAACCAACACAGCGCGCGACTTTCACGGTTACGCACTGCGCGTAAGCTCCATATTCCTGTGCGGTCGCGGCTTATGCTACCGGCACCGAGACGACATTAGCGAGCGGCGGCGAGCATAGAATAAACAGTGCAGACACGACGCAGATACTGCCGTGAATGACTTTGCATCTGAGAGGCTGCGCATTTGTTACTACTGCGATATTATTACTTTTGATCTTTACTGTCGCATGGTAAAGCATTAATATCTGAATAGAAATATAAATGGCTAAGATTATGTGGGGTTGTTGTTTACCAGAAATAGATAATAATGATAACTTCATTCTTTGTTTAAAATGCAACAAAAGATATCATTACGCATGTATGTCCCTTGATGAAACACTATTTAATTCGGAGATGCGAGCTGTTTGGAGTTGCCCGGAGTGTATTCGTTTTGCTCCAAAAGCTACAAAAGAGGATAATACACCAATTCGAAACGTAAATACTGGCAGGGGCAATAAACGGCAGGCACTCAACTCACCGCCTTCGCATGAAAATGCAACAATGACCCGAGAGAGCATCCGTCAAACGATGCAGGAAGTTGTAAGCCAGAACATGGACGTTATGTTATCTAAAATGCAAGTTAAGCTGGCCGGTATGTTTGAGAGAGAATTAAAACCAATAAAGAATGAATTGACAGAACTGAAAGAGTCTATTAATTTTATCAACAATCAATACAAGGATATGAAGAGCGAGAACGAAGCTGTCAAGCAAAAAATGTCAAAATTGGAGACGCAAAATCAAGAAACTGAAAATAAAATCAAAACCATAGAAAGTAATATTGATGCGATAAAAGCTAATACTGTAGGGTCAGTGCCTGATTGTGAAAGCCTATTATGTGAAATCTCCGAGCGTTCACAGAGGGAGAAAAACTTAATCATAGTTGGAGTAGATGAACTTTCTTCTAAAATCTCAGAAGAGAGGTACAATCACGACTTCAGTCAGGCAAATGGTGTGATTAAATCCTTGGTTACTGACTGTGCAGAACCCACCAAAGTAATTAGACTCGGCAAGTATGATAGCACAAAAACTCGACCTTTGAAGGTTTGTTTTGCCTCCAGTGAAACCGTTAAGGCAATTTTGCGAAATAAAACTCTATCACCAAAGGTACCATCTAAAGTTAAGGTTTTCTCTGATGAAACACCATACCAGAAAAAGTTGATGCAAAACCTCAGAAACGAATTGACCCAAAGAACAGAGTCAGGCGAGAAGAATCTCACAATCAAATTTATTAAAGGGACTCCAAAAATAGTGCAAGTCAATCCAAAAAACTAATTGAAGCCACGGAAGATGACCTAAAGGGAGATGATGCTATAACCTACCAAATTGTGAGTAATCATATGAACCTAAAGCAAAATCCAAAATCCCTAAAATTCCTCTACGCAAACATACGAAGTATAATGAGACCCGGAAAACTAGACGAACTAAGATGTATTGTCAATTCTACACCTGATCAAGTCCATGTAATAGTGCTGTCAGAGACCTGGATAAAAAATGAATCCGAAGCCCAAGCCACACAGTTACCGAATTACACTCATTATTATAATTTTCGAACTGGTGCTATGGGAGGCGGTGTGTCTATTTTCGTGCACAATGATTTAAAACACAACTACATCGGCGAACTTTGTCAGAATGACAATCACTTTCTTTGGGTACATTTGGACAGATTCTCACTGGATATTGGAGCTGTCTATAAACCGGAAAGAACTAGTGACCCTTGCTTTCTGGAAACATATTCGCAACAACTTCTTCAGCGAAGAAGGGCAATAATTATTGGTGATGTCAATTACAATTTACTTAAAAGAAGCAAACCTACCACAGACTATAAAAAAATGTTGAGAGAAAATGGGTTTACTTTGCTAAACAAAATAGATTCTGATTACTGCACACGAGAAACCACCACTTCGAAAACAATTCTTGATCATGTGTGCTCCAACATAAAAAATCTCACCTGTAACTTAGCCATTATTGAATCAGTAATATCTGATCATAAACAAATTTATTTTGAGGTCCACAGATATAAAACAGAAAAGAATAAAAAGATTATGTACGAAACTATTAATTATGCTAAACTTTTTAAGGAAATGGAATCAATTAACCTAACTAAAAACAATGGAGAATATTCGAGGTTTGAGGATCTACTTGTAAAAGCTGTTGGAAGAAGTAAAATGGTTAAGACTAAAATCACAAACCCTCCAAAAATGGACTGGATCAATAAGGATTTAATCAAAGCTATCGGTAGAAGAAATAAGCTTGGATACAATTATATCAGAAAACCAGATAGCCAGTCAGCAAAAGAAGAATACATTGCGGAAAAAGACAAAGTGCAAAAAAGTATACAAATTACCAAGTCAAGCTACTACCAAAAAATATTTAAAGACTGTGTAAACAAGCCACTTAAAATGTGGAAACTTATTAATGACATCAATAATAATAAAATCAAAGCCACCGCTTCCCCTGCTAAACTTGTAACGGGTTCAGGTCAGATTGCTGACCCTTTTGAAATATGTCAACATTTTAATAATTTCTTTGCAAACGTGGGCGCTACACTAGCAAACAACATCCCCCAATCTTTTCATAATAAAATCAAAAACGAACCAAATGATGAACAAAAATCACAAAGTGAATTATTGCAATTTAGACTAGCTACGACTGATGAAATTAGCAGAATAATCGAGAACTTAAACACAAATACGAGTAGTGGCATAGATGGAATAACTTGTAAAACTATTAAATTTGCAAAGCATTGTGTCTTAGATGAGTTGACTAACTGTATAAACAAGTGCTTAGAAAAAGGTAATTTTCCCGACACTCTTAAAATAGCCAAGGTCAGCCCCATATTTAAATCTGGCAGTAGAACTGACGCTAGCAATTATAGACCTATATCCGTGTTACCAGTGATTTCTAAAATCTTTGAAAAAGTGGTTTATAATCGCCTGGAAGAATATTTAAACTCTATTGACTTTCTTTCTGATAAACAATATGGCTTCCGTCCTAAATCTAGTACTCTTTCAGCATGCATAGATTTGACAACGAATATAAAGTTGAAGATCGATCAGAAACAGATTGCGCTCGGTATTTTTATTGACCTGAAAAAAGTGTTCGATACGATTAGCCATGAATTGCTTTTATATAAACTAGGCCTAATTGGCCTAAAGGGTTCAGCATACGAGATGATTAAATCGTATCTCACTAACAGGTATCAAATAGTAAAACTCGATAAGGTTAAGAGCTCTCCTGAATTGATTACGTACGGCGTTCCTCAAGGGTCCATCTTAGGTCCTTTATTATTTCTGGTATATATTAACAGCATTAGCAGATTGAATTTGAAAGGAGAAATTTCATTATATGCCGATGACACGAGTCTATTTTATTTTGGCGACCACATTAATCCTGTGATAGCAGATGCTCAGGATGACCTGGATACTTTGTACGCATGGTTTCAGTCAAATTTATTAACTGTAAATATAGCTAAGACAAACTATATCATATTCAGTGCCAAAAATAAATCTATCTCAGAATTTCAACCCCTTACAATAAATAGTGAACTATTGTCTCAGGTGAAATCTGAAAAATATCTCGGGCTCATTCTCGATAGTCGATTATCCTGGAAACCACATATTGAAAAAACCTGTGCAAAGTTGTCAGCTCTCATGTATGCTCTTCGTGGAAACGTACGTTGTTTTCCCAAGTCTGTCCGGTATATGATATATAATGCATTGATAAAACCTCACCTTGATTACTTGATCGAAATATACGGCAGTGCTGCAAAAACAAATATAAAAAGATTGCAAATTGCTCAAAACAAGATCATAAAACTACTGTTTAATTTGGACTATTTCACCCCAACGCCAGAAGTCTATAAAAGAACCAGGTTAATGTCATTGTCCCAAATATACAAATACAATACATGTCTGCTTGTGCGTAAAATCCTGACAAGAGCTATCCACACAAAAATATCATTTAAAACTAAGTCTCACTTTCAAAAACGCTCATTGAGAAGACCTTATGATATTCAATTAATGTTACCTCGAACAAACTACGGCAAGAAAAACATTACATACGAAGGAGCTCAACTTTATAACAAATTACCGAATATTATAAAAGACACGAAAACATTTCTTTCATTTAAATTAAAACTAAAACATTATTTTATTAACCATTACTCAGAATTTAGTTAGTAGTCTATCTTGCTATCTTGCGGGTATAGTGATTGTGACAAAAAAAAAAAAAAAAAAAACATAGATTGTGGGGATGGAGTAATTAGTGTGGCTCGTGTTATTGTTGTTTGGTCTCACCATGTTTTGTTTGTAAGTTAGTACTTAAGATTTCAGTGTATTTCTCTTACAAGTGAATTATTGTATTCTTTTAGAGAAATAAATGTCTTAAACCTTAAATTGAATAATATATGTGAGAGAAGATATTTATGAGTACTATGGACGCTTAGATACCAATGGGCGTTTCGAAGCGAACAATATAAAAGATCCTTGTAATCGTATATATATTATTGGAGACTTATGATCTGAAGAAATATAAGACTGGTTGGTTGTGTACAATATAAGATTACTTTATATGCAAAGATAGAATTGAACCTTTGTTTCGAACATGTATTTGACCACCTTGTCACCACATATATTTATGAAGCTGACTGTACTCTCACCTGATCAAAAAAATAACTTTCATGACATTGCCTTAAAAAAAATTCACATTCTTCAACAACTTATAAGACGCATTTTCAAAAACGTTTAGTTTTTGGGTACAGTATTTTCTTGCCACTGTGGATTTAGGAACTTAAATTTCTTCGGCTTACAGCAGGAAGTTATTAAGTAACTGCAAAAAATCATCAAGTCTTATTTCCCTTAAATATTATGTCTCAACTTCACTTAATGACTTTTGGCAGTTACTGACTTCTTGCAGTAAGCCGACGATTTACTAGGACATTCAATTACTGTTCCCAAAAACATTTCACGTTTTGAAGAGGCTGTCACAGGTGATTTCTGCTCCTTTTCCCTTTATTGCTGTAGATACTGGCTCCCTTCCCACCACTGAAGAGATTGTCCAGGAATGTCACCACTTCTGCCATGTTTTTAAAAGTACTGCTCACTGGATTAGTTCTGCGTAGTGTGCTGAAAATTATTTTTCCAAAGTAAATAACCAATCTAAATTTAGATTATAGATACTTAATTTAAATTGCCCAGAACCTATCCGTTTAGAGTCGTGAGACTGATTGCAGATGAAACATAAAAAAAAGATACTTAATTAATTGAACAAATAAATAACAATTATGCAATAAAAATAATAATTAAAAATGTTAAATACTATGATTGAAATTATAATTCTAAATTAAATTGGAACCCTATGAATAAGTTATTTGCATTAAAATTATATTAATTGAATTAAAATCATATTTAGAAATAAATAAAATGATAAAACAAAAACTTAAAGCTCTAAGACTTTTACTAAGTACGGCCACTACTTTTTGTTGTTGTACGGTTCCGAAGCGAGTATTTGTCACAATATTTTGATTTACCTACTTAACTAATTACGAAAGCTACAGCCGGAGGATCGAAAGAAAACCGAAACGAATTTATAAAATAGATTCATTACTTAATAAAAGAATTACAATTAAAACATTAAACCTATTGACTCGACCGATGTGAGGCTCATAGTGGGGGTCGCTCCGGTCACGTAGGCCGAGGTGCAGGGCACAAGGCTCGGCGTCAGCAGTTTCCGTCACTTGCGTCAATTGTTAATGAGGGCATGCTGATGCAGCATTTGGGCCGTGTGCAGTGTTGATCGTTGGACTTGCAAGGTTGCGTATTTCATACAGGGCGTGCCCGTAACATCTCCCTTCCGAACAGCAACTATTTGAGAACCTTGAGCGAGAATGTTGCTGGTAAGGTTCCATCTCCAGATTTCCCTGGGTTCTTCTGATTTCTTGTTTCGGGTTGATCTAGACTCTCATATTGATGGTGTTCAGGTTTCGTAAGTGTTGCTATGCTACTTGTGCACGTAAGTATCTCGTAGCGTCGTAGCATTGATACAGAGATGAGTGCACTTGCATTTAATAGTCAGCCGTAGAAGGGAATCGTAGTATGATAGAGACTCGTTCGTCGGCGGCTCTTCGATTTGTACTGGCGTTTGGAGCATTATTTTGTCGTGGATATTGTGAAGACTCTGGAGGTCGATTGTTTGCAGGGTAATATGAGATGAGGCTGCGGCTGGTATCTTGATGTTGGGAATCTTCATTATTTTAATCGGTTGTCCTTATATCTCGTCGTTGTCGTTAATGATAGTAAATTCAGATGTTCGTAGATAACAGCTGACCGGGATGCTGACTAAGAAGCTGCCTTGTAGCTGAGTGTAATCTTCTTCTCCGCAGGTGAGTTGTACTCTCGTCTGGTGAGGCAACGATTTTGTATAATGTTGGTCGTCTAGTTTTTCCATAGCTTCCTTGTAGAGTGTGACGGTTGTTAAGTTGCAGGTGTCCTCTAGAGATTGCGACGTGATGAGATGCTGGATACAGTCAGGCACGGTGCGTAGTTGGTGATTTACTTTTTCTTCACAGAGATAGCCGTAAGATAACTTCGGACATTCTGTCTCTATGTACACAAATGCATTCTCGCTAGTTGCAATAAAAGGATAAGATCGGATAAGGATTTGTTGGTTTTTATTTGGGACTATGGATAGTTTATAAAGGGAATAGGACTCTCTTGTCACAATAGAAAATCTAAAGACTATCTCTTTATCTACTTAATAATATGCGGGTTTTATGATGTCGTAAAATTCCCGTAATTCTAAATCTAATACGTTATCTTTACTATATTTTCCTTAACTTTGCTATCATATTGCTAAGTAAATCTACTGTTAGCATTGAATGGTGTGTGCTTGATGCACGAATAAATGCCAATATATTTTCTATGCTAACTAACTTATTAAATATATCTTCTACATTTTCGCTAATAATGGTTAATAGATGAGTGAATTTCGCGTACTTTATTAAACTGTCATTAACGTTACTATTTTTAACTAATAATAAATTCAAAGTATCATTAACTACGCGTTGATTCCCTACCAACTGCGAGATAATACCAAAGTGCTTTGTCATCCATTCTTCACTATAACTGATATGATTATTTAACTCAAATGAAAGCTGTTTCTCGTTACTATAAATAATTTTCAATGCCTCATTATATTTAACTGCGTCGGAATGATCTAGGTTGGCAGTTTTGCTTTTTATTACGGAACCCAATCCGTCTATAAGACCTCGTTTGACTCTATTTGGTTCTCTATTTAATTGTGCCAATAATTGATTGATTTTACCATTTAAATAAGTAATTTGAAGCTCGTATGAAATATAAGTATCATTAGGAAGCTTTAATTGAAACGTTTGAACTTGAGATTGCAACGTAGATATTTTATCTTCGATCTCATTTAACTGAATGCGTTGTAAGAAAGTATGGTAGTGTGTTATAAGTCTAGTCGGTCCCAGTTTGAAAGGTAAAAGTCCAGGTTCATTGTCTAAACTTTCAAGTCTTATCTCCTGTGGTCTTGTAGCCTGGATCAGTAACAGCAGGATCCTGTAACAATTTAACATTTTTGGGAACATCTTTCAGTCTGGATTTTGCAACGGGTCCACGCTTTTTGGAGGTGTATATATGTATAGGTAAGTCAGCTAGTACGGTGTCCTGTGTATACCTAGGGGCGACCTTTTGTCTGCTGGCCATCGGGTTTTTAACCCTTAATAAGGCAGAGGTAAAATAGTAGGTAGGTAAAAAGATTTGCTGTTCCGGTAAGTATTGTATCTCAGGCTCACGAGATTTATTTCTGCTCTCGATTAAGGCTGTACGATTATTTAATGAACTTTCGTTGATAAGGTTTTAAACGGTTTTCATTTGATTTTTTTGATTCAATGAATATTGTTGTAATAAATGAGGAACTGGATCTATATCTATAGAGTCTCTGGGTTCAAAGTGACCTGTTATTAAATCGTAGGGCTTGCATTTATTGAAACTATGTATTGAGCTGTTGTAGCCTATGATTGCATATGACATTAAGTTTATTATAGGCTCGTCTTTGTTGTAATTTTAATATACGCAGATGTTCGAGTAAAGTCGAGTGAAAACGCTCTGTTTCCATTATCATTCGGAGCGTGAGCTAGAGTCCTATGATGGTTAATCTTGTGTAATCGAATAAACTCGGCAAATAACTGATTGGTAAACTCGGTTCCGTTATCTGTTACTATAGTGTACGGGAGACCGTGATGAGATGAAAACTGTAATAAAGCCTGTAAGATGGTGACCGCTGTACCATCTCTTAAATGATATGCTTGACCGTATTTAGAGAATACGTCGATGAAGGTCAAATACTTCTCGCTTTGGGCAGTAAATAGATCCATGTGAATGATCTCGAAGGGTCTGGTAGCTGGTGGTACTACGCTAAACTGCTGCCTAATGGGGTTCTGTCATACTTAGCTTGACCGCAGATGGTACACTCTCCTATGAATTTAACTATCTGTTCTTTCATCTTAGGCCAAAAGTATTTCTTAGAGAGAGCTAAGTAACATTCGTTGGATACCTCTATGGTTTGTTTTACCATCGTGATAATTACGAATTATTTCCTGTTGTCTTAGGTATTCCTTAACATTTTCTAAGTCGGATTTTGTGAGCACAAGATTCATAGATGAGCTCTTAAATTTATCTTGTATGATCGGGGTGACAGAATACATGGCAAGAGGTGGATTTATAAGAATAGCTGTTTTAACCCTGGGATTTACATATTCTTTAATCGCGTTAATTATATCACTTTCCAGGTTTGACTCACTGGCTTGCAAAGAAATAAGAGTATGCGTGTCAAATGGCTTAGTTACAACGGGTCGTCGTTTGACGTCACCTACTATAGTGATGTGCAACTGTCGATGGAATCTATTTATAGGTTCATCGGTAATAGGGACTTCAAGTATGGGGTTTTCATGGCTGGTGTGAATTGTTTCAGTATGGGATGCTGATACGGATACTGGTTTTTCTGAGGGGTTCGCAATGATCGAACTTATCTCCTCGTTATGTATCTCGATTCTAGATAGAGCGTCGGCATTAGTGTAACTTTTGCCTTTTTTATAGTGTATTGAAAAAGTATATTCACTTAATTTTAGTCTCCATCTGGTTAATTTAGAGTTTGGTTCTTTTAAATTTAATAACCATTGTAAGCCGTTTGAATGGTTATTAAATTTAAAAGAACCAAACTCATGTTGATCTGTTATAACTTTAAATTTACGTCCGAAAAGATATGGCCGAAAATACTTTGTAGCCCATACTATGGCTAAAAGTTCTTTTTCTATAGTGCTGTAATTTGCCTCACTATCGTTTAAGGTTCGTGATGCAAATGAGATGGGTTTTTCTGAACTTTCAGGTCCTTGCGATAATATTGCTTCTAAGGCTACGTTCGATGCGTCTGCAGTCAATATGAAGTCACGGTTAAAGTCTGGGTATTGTAATATCGGGTCATTCGTCAAGAGTCGTTTACATTTTTCAAATGCTTGTACGTAGTCTGAGTCAAAAGTTATTTTTCTACCTTTCTTTAAACATGTAGTCATTGGCTTTGTAATTCGGGCAAAATCTGGGATAAACTTACGATAATAACCAACTAAGCCTAAAAATTGTTTAATCTGCTTGGTTGTTTTTGGAATGGGATATTTTTCTATGGCTGAAATTTTATCTGGGTTCGGTTTAATACCGTCCCTTGTGATAATGTGACCTAAATAAGTTGTCTCTAATTTTAAAAATTCGGACTTGTCCATTTGGATTTTAAAGTTAGATTCGCGTAATCTCTGAAGGACTTTCTCAAGGTTTACTAGTGATTCTTGTAATGAGGTTCCGAAGACGACGATATCGTCCAAGTAGACCAGACATATTTCGTTCTGTAGGCCTCTTAGAACGTTATCCATCACTCTCTGGAACGTAGAAGGTGAATTCTGGAGTCCCATGGGCATTCTCAAGAATTCATAATGCCCGTGCTCTACGTTGAAGGCTGTTTTCGGTATATCACCCTCATTCATTTGTACCTGGTGAAATCCTGATGCTAAATCTAGTGTAGTGAAGTATATGCAAGTACTTGTCAAGGAAGTCAGTTATGTTGGGAATAGGGTATTTGTCGTCAATCGTCTTGTCGTTCAGTTTACGGAAGTCTAATAATATACGCCACTCCTGTTTGCCTGAAGCGTCTGCTTTTTTGGGGACTCCATGCTGAGGTGGAAGGTCGAATTATACCCTGATCTAACATCTTAGTAACCTGGTCGCGGACTTCTTGTCGGTGAACAAACGGATATCGGTAACTCTTTGTGTAGATCGGAACTTCATCTGTCGTTCTAATCCAGTGCTTAACTTGATTATTAAAAGTTAAAGGTTCGCCTTCAAGATAAAATACGTCGGCGTATCGCGAGCATAAAGATTCTATATTAGCTTTTTCCTCGGCGTTCATATGATCCGTCCTAATGCGCGATAAGACGTCGTAATGCGCGTGACGTAGGCGCTGAGCTAGTGCGCGTGCACTCGATATTATGGACTTGCGCTTGCGCGGGGCTGTCTAGAGATAATATAATGTCGTTTTTCGTCGGGTTACGAATTTCTAATAAACCACGGCTATTCACAACGGTAGTGATACACTCTTGAATAAAGCAATTGCATATTGTCTGCTCTTTAACTAAAACATCTCCGTCTGGGGCGTTAATCGGGATTCTAAAAATCTCAGAAGTACCTGCTGGTATGATATCTTCATAAAGATTTACATTGCGCGAGTTATACATCCTAATAGGATTAACTGCAAACTGAGTAGATAAAGTCTTGTCTTTAAGGTCTATTTTCGCTTCCCATTTCGCAAGTAAATCTAAACCTATAAGGCCGTCGAAATAATCATGAAATCGGTAGACGAATAACTTCATATTATCTTGACAATTAAATTCGATAAAACATGGAAGTGTTATGGAATAGTCATTACGGCTTGTTGCGTGAACATTAGTAACTTCGAATGGATCGTAATTTAAATGGAAATTATAAAAGTATTTTTCTACACATTCGGGACTGATAAACGATTGGTTTGCACCGGTATCTATTAATAACTTCATAGGTGGATCTAGAATCTGTATATAAGGGAGTTGCTGTTGAGTTTGCAAATTCTACTCTATTTTAACTTGTCTGATGGGCGACGTTCCTGAAAATCTGAACAAGATTTGTTAGAACTTGACGCTTGCGACTCGTTACCTGACTCTACGGTACATTTTTGATAACACGAACTATCTAAAGGCTCGTAAATCATAGTCATACGGTACATCATGGCTGTTATAGTCACTAAAGTCGTTATAGTAATATTCTTGATCGTATTGGTAGTCTGGATAAAATTCATCATTAGAAGCGGATTCATTTAAATTAAAAAAATATATTTGGCGGTGGATTGCCGGTTTTTCGCCAATCATGCCCAGATAAAGTAGGAGGTAGTGCTTTTGGTATGTATCTAATGCTGCACTCCGCTCATAGGCTTTGGAGGCGGCTGCTGCTTAGGTGGCAATCTAAAGAGGTTACTTTGTAGATTATACCTCGGTGGTGGTGCACTGAACATTTGTTGCGTACGCGAGGGCATGCGCAATTGAGAGTTAAAGTTAACTGGTGAGTTGAACTTAGAAGGTTGCGGTTGCATTAACGAGCGTTGCGGAAGCGGTAGCGGATTGAATCGCTGTGCGAGCTGGCTGTAGAAATTATTATTTGGCACACTATCATTATATGTAACGGGTTTAGGCATGGAGAAACCTGTAGGTAAGGCAGGCGTCGTACTATAGATTAGCTGGGATCTTGGCACATAATCATTACGGTTTATTAAGTAAGATACATTTAATTCTTCCTGCACATACTCCAAAGCTTTCTCTATGCTATCTGGCCTCATACACCTTATACGAGATCCAAGAGGTTCCTTTAAACCTCGTACAAAGGCTTGTGTGGTCAATTTATAATATAAGGCTCTCTTGGCCTCAATGGTGGTTCCTAACGTCTCATGTAATGTGACGTAGGTCATAATAGTACTAAATAGGGTTTGGCAATGATTATAAAAATCTTGGGGCGTGATATTACCTTGCCTAGCTAAAGTGAGGTCACTATATAACGCAGTTTCGTCTCTGTGATCTGCGAAATTGTTAACTAATATATTACGTATTCCGACCCAATTTTCAGGAATGCCGTTTGAGTTAATAAATAGTTGCGGCAGGGCCCGTGATTTTATTAAGGATGCCATTTAAAAGACACAAAATATTATATTCACTGTTGGGATCATCTCTCAGATAGTCTGTACAAAATTTATAACAAATTCTAATAAACCTAGTTATTACATTTGGGTTCCCGTCAAACTCGGGAACTGGGCGTAAGGCCTTATAAACCTGATCTGGACTGATTGCCATCTCCTCAGGTTTATTATCTAACTCACTAAATCTAACTCTATGTTAATCTAAAGTTTCTTGCCAGCGAGACCTATTCAATACAGGCCCGCTAGATCCGGAGTTTCTCGGATGGAAAATGGTGTAAGATTAAAGGGACTACAAACAGGATAAGTAGGAAGCAACACGAGAACGATTCAAGTGTACTTACATGAACATATTTCGGCTCTCTCTGTCAGTATCGATGTCTAGATACACCCTCTGGCTGCTCCTTCTAGTTCTGGATTCTCGAAGCGCGACTTGATAGCCACACGGAGGGCTCGGAACGATACGGAAATCTTCGTAACGAACGCGAGACCGACCGCGAGAATCCTACCGACTGCGCCAATTGCGAAAGCTGCAGCCGGAGGATCGAAAAAAAACCGAAACGAATTTATAAAATAGATTTATATATACTTTACTATTTTTCTTTATATATATATATTACTTAATAAAAGAATTACAATTAAAACATTAAACCTATTGACTCGACCGATGTTAGGCTCATAGTGGGGGTCGCTCCGGTCACGTAGGCCGAGGTGCAGGGCACGAGGCTCGGCGTCAGCAGTTTCCGTCACTTGCGTCAATTGTTAATGAGGGCAAGCTGATGCAGCATTTGGGGCCGTGTGCAGTGTTGATCGTTGGACTTGCAAGGTTGCGTATTTCGTACAGGGCGTGCCCGTAACAAACTACATTATAATTAGGTTGCCCAACAATTGTATATTTTTATGTTAATAATTTATGTAATGTTCTCATGTAAGTGAATTTCATTCTTAAAACTGATATTGCACTCCACCAAAGATTTAGTAGTGAAAAAAATTTAGTGGTTGACGTAACAATTTACAAAACAATAAATGATACACGAAAAAAAACAGATATACTTACAAAATGCAGCAGTATAAGACCAGTCCTAGGCCACAGTCTTAATAAAAACTTGTTGATGGTTTTGAACCTGTAAACAAAACAAATACTGTGTATTTTAGGCTATTTTACAATAATTATGAAAGATGATTTAACTGTCCCGTTATGCATACAGTTCATCATTTCAGCCGAACGACGCCCACTGCTGGGCATAGGCCTCCCCCAAGGATCTCCACAACGATCGGTCCTGCGCTGTGCGCATCCAGCGGCTTCCCGCGACCTTGACCAGATCGTCGGTCCACCTTGTAGAGGGCCTGCCCACGGAACGTCGTCCGGTACGCGGTCGCCATTCAAGAACCTTTCCGCCCCAACGGCCATCGGTTCTCCGCGCTATGTGTCCCGCCCACTGCCACTTCAGCGATGCAATCCTTCGAGCGATGTCGGTTGTTTTTGTTCTCCTGCGGATCTCATCATTTCTGATTCGATCGAGCAGGGAAATACCAAGCATCGCTCTCTCCATTGCTCGCTGGGTGATCTTGAGCCTTCTTATGAGACCCATAGTAAGGGACCACGTCTCACTCCCATAGGTCATTACTGGCAACACACACTGGTCAAAGACTTTTGTCTTGAGACACTGAGGTATTTCGGACGCAAATATATGCCGGAGCTTCCCGAACGCTGCCCATCCGAGCTGGATTCGACGAGAGATCTCTTTCTCGAAGTTGGACTTACCTAGCTGGACTGTCTGTCCCAGGTAAACATAGTGGTCAACAACTTCGAGTGTAATGTTCCCAACGTTAACTGGAGCGGGTGCAATATGGGCATTTAACATGATTTTCGTTTTGTCCATGTTCATCTTAAGACCCACTCTTTGAGAAGCATTACCGAGATCTTCGAGCATTATGTTCAGGTCTTCCAAGGTCTCAGCCATAAGAACTACATCATCGGCAAATCGCAGGTGTGTTAGGTACTCGCCATTGATGTTGATGCCGCGTCCTTTCCAGTCCAGAAGCTTGAAAATATCCTCCAACGCAGCCGTGAACAGTTTCGGAGAAATAACGTCTCCTTGTCTCACGCCTCGCTGTAGTTGGATCGGATTAGAGCTCTGGTTCTGTAATCGGACCGACATGGTGGCGTTCTGGTATAAGTACCTTAGCACCTCAATGTACCTGTAGTCTATTTGGCACCTTTGGAGAGACTGCAGTACTGCCCAGGTCTCAATCGAATCAAAGGCTTTCTCGTAGTCCACGAACGCTAAGCAAAATGGCAAGTTATACTCTTCGGTCTTCTGTATAACTTGCCGCAGCGTATGAATGTGGTCTACGGTACTATAGCCTTTTCGGAACCCTGCTTGTTCGGGAGGTTGGAAGTCGTCGAACCTGCGAGCGAGACGATTCGTAATGACTCTCGAAAACAGCTTATAGATATGGCTCAGAAGCGAGATGGGTCTGTAGTTCTTCAAGAGAGTTTTGTCACCCTTCTTGAAGAACAGCATCACATCGCCTCTGCCCCATGCCTTTGGCGTTTTTCCCTCGAGGATGACAGAACTGAAGAGCATCTGGAGGACCTTAAGTATCGGCTTACCGCCCGCTCTCAGGAGCTCGGTTGTGATTCCGTCATCACCCGCCGCCTTGTTGTTTTTAAGCTGCTTGAGAGCCATCCTAATCTCGTACAGGCTGACGTCCGGGATATCTTCGGTATAGTGTCGGGTAAGCTTGGCTCTAGGATCTTTAGCCTTGCTTTCAACAGGTGTTTGCGTGGAATATAACTGTCCATAGAAACTCTCAATCTCCCTTAGGATTTCAGGTGTTGACGAAATGATGCTACCTGCCTCAGTTTTTAGCCTCGTCAATTGGCTTTGCCCAATAGACAGATCTCTGGCGAACACTTTGGAGCCTTTATTCCGCTCAATTGCCTCTTTAATACGCTGGGTATTAAATTGGCGAAGGTCGCTCGTCAAAGACTTAGATATCTGTCTATTGAGTTGCCGATAACGATGGGCATCCGCTGAGTTCTGTAGCCTCATTTCGTTTCTCTGATCCATGAGTAGGAGAGTCTTACTGGAGAGTTTCTTTGATTTGGGACGGCGGGTTTTGAAGTGCTTTGACCCTACCGTACGGACAGTATCCACCACCATGTTGTACAGATCGTCCACATCGATGCTGTTCTCAAGGGCTTCGAAGCGGTTTTGAAGCTCGAGCTGAAAGCACTCGGGGTTTTGAATTTGAGCCGGTATTGGTCGGAGCGTGGATTTTATCAGTCGCGCTCTCTCAAGCTTTAGGTCGATATTCAATGTGCCTCTGACCATTCGGTGATCGCTTCCTGTCTTAGCAGCGTTGATCACAGTGACATCATTGAATATATGCTTCTTCGTCGACATGATAAAATCGATCTCGTTTTTGACTTTACCGTCCGGACTGATCCAGGTCCATTTGCGGCTTACGGGCTTCTTGAAGAAGGAGTTCATCATAAAGAGGTTCTCCCTCTCCATGAAGTCTGCCAGCATCTGGCCCCTGTTGTTCCGTTGCCCGAATCCAAATTGCCCCACTCTCAACTCATCACCGCAACGTTGCCCCAACTTTGCATTAAAATCCCCCATCACAACCGTGTAGTGGGTTTTATAGCTATGCATGGCTTTAGAGATCTCCTCATACATAGCCTCCACTTCGACATCGTCGTGCTTTGAGGTCGGAGCGTAGACCTGAATGACATTCAGCGAATATCGTTTCGATATTCTGAGTATCAGGTACGCTACCCTGCTCGAAACACTTCCGATAGTAATCACGTTGTTGACAAGGGATTTGTGGACGATGAACCCGACACCACCTAGGGACTGTTGGTCGCCCTCCCGGTGGTATAGTAAGTTACCGGATTGCAGGATTATCGAGTCCTCCCCCTCTCTTCGGACTTCAGATAACCCAATGATATCCCAATGTAACTTACTAATTACCTCTTCCAACTCTATGAGCTTCGCGTCGAGCCTCAGTGTGCGCGTGTTATATGTTGCCAGGTCGAGTCGTCGTTGTTGGCAGCCGGATCTTACCCGGGGATTCCTAGCACCCCCTGCCCCGCCGTTACCATAGCCGCTGCCGTAGCTAGGAATAGCAGGGCCGCCGGGGACTGGGGGCCGATTATTTGGTTGTGCAGCCATTTTGGGGGGGGTTTGCCATAATCGCCACGCTTGGCAGGCGGGTTGGCGATCGCAGTATGGCCTGCTGTTATCCGGAGACGCTGCTGCCCATCTCCTTATGGCAATTTTCCCTCGGTCGGCTCTTACGACACCCACGGGAAGAGAGGGGGTAGTGCTATTCTTTTTTATGTGCCGGCACTACACGGCACATGCATACAGTTAGAACTATTTTTTTATGTTCTTTTTTAATCTTGACTACCTGAACCAATGACCCTCAGTTTTGTAGACAGAGCAACCACCCGTTACGCTGTTGCGAAATCCTCGTTGCAGGCTAGCAATACAGGAGCCGGAGCGTCGGGATTCGTCACACAATATTTAGGAGTAGATGTAGTAGTGGAATAATGAATAAAAGATCAGCCGATCCAGTGACTTGTTTATTGAATAGGGTAAAAGTTTATTGTATAGGTAGGAAAGGAGAACCCTATACACTTTTGAGCGAGTCCTACCCGGACTCGCTCAAAATGCTGGACAGGGAACTTGGAACGATAAATTTAATTTTAAAGGATATGTACAGAATACGATTGATGGCCAGTAAGTTAAACTATGAAACTTTCAGCCATCGTGGAGGTTCTAACGTCTACGAGACTGAAACGAAACGGCATCGTTACAACGCTAACAGAATAGTCGTAGGTAGGTACATGGTTATCATAAAAATTTCCTTGATGATTTTTATCTTCCCTGGTTTAAAATGCACATCGATGTAAGTGGCCATCAAAATGAAAAGCTTCTTCTGCACTTAAACGTCGAAGAAAGTCACTTTTTATAAAAATCAATTACATCTGGGAGTCTTTTATGGGAATTTTGTAAATATCTTCTTGTCATGAACTATACTTTGCAACCCGGCACAGTCCAGTTGTTGACACTGGGTACCGTTTTTTCTTGGCCTTGTGCATTGATGAACCGTTGCTGGCACCGTTCGCACTATCGAATAGATCGTCCAGAAAAGTCACCACTTCAGCAGTGTTTTTCAGAGTGCTGCTTACCGGATTACCATCTGCGTAGTGTGCTGAAATAATGTCATCAATTATTACTTTGATTATTTTAGCATTTTACAATGCATTTTTTTCATATCTAAAGATAGAAAAACTGGAATAATTCGATTTCGAACCTTAGTAATCTCGAGCGGGAATCGAACCCGCGTCTTTCACAATTCGGGTGACTGCTCTAAACCACTGAGCTACCGAAACCTCACAGGGATGAACGAATCTTTCTGGTATATGCTTACGTTGCAAGTCAACGTTATTCCATCAATGTTTCAAGGCAAGTACGATTCCCGCTCGAGATCATCAAGGTCCGAAATCGATTTTTTCCAGTTTTTCTATGTTTAGTCATCAATTATTTTGACAAAGCAAGGAAACAATTAATATAGAATTGTGCAAGACATTTTAACCTGTCAAATCGAATGTACTGATGTACAGTCGCCATCAGATATACAGGGTGTCCAGCCCCCCGATTCAGAACAAAGTTATCGACCGGTTCGGTTATTTTCTTTTATTTTTAAAGTATCTTTTTAGTATGGAATACGTCTAAATTATTCGTTTCACACAAACTGAAGGCTTTTGGCTTTTACATATAAAAATATTGTATGCTACTGTTTAGCGGATAATTTACCATAATTAAAACAAATTTACCGAATCGATCGATAACTTCGTTCTGAATCATGGGGCAGGCAAAAGGACGATATACTGCAGGAGGTGATAGCTGGGATCAATACCTACCGATATAACTGTTCAGCGAAATTTTAGTTTTAAAATTTATCAATATTTCTGAAAATTGTGTCAGAAATATCGATAAATCTCTACCTTGAAACAGTTTTCTTAGCATATATTAAAGAAAAAAACATCAAATTAAACGTGAATAGTTATTCTACTTATTGATAAGTCTTTTTTCTATCAAAAACAAGAATCTTTCAAGATAAAAAAAAATTGTTGAAATTTTCGTTAAATGATTTTCTTATCACTTAACTTTAACCTACAGTGGTATTTTTTTTTATTTGTGAGTGTTTTGTACAACATGCTTACAAAATAGCTTGTTTAATGGTGATTCTGGAAAGGTACAACACTAGTGCGTTTTCATTAAATTTTCTAAAAAAAAGTTATTCTAGCGAGGAGCCAATTTTGTTGAAAATGTTAGTAACGTAATTTTGACAAAAACTATTATGAGGGTAAGTAGTAGCAGCTTAACTACGCAAATTATTGAAAAACAAGTTGTGACAAGTAAAATAGTAAAAAAAAATAGAAGACCTAACTTTTGTGAAAAAATATATCAAAACAATAAATCACAACAGATGCTCGAAATGCTTCCCTTGTTGGTTACCACTGTAGCGAAAGAAATTGCCCAAATAAGCCTTCGAAGACTAAAAGCGTGTATTTCTTTTCGATATTTCGTAAAACCGTAAAATATTGCTGAACATATATTGAGTTATTTTAGTAGGTATTGGTCCCTGATATCACCCCCTGCAGTATGTCACACTATTTCCTGGACACCCTGTATTTTAGCAGACAGGGTGCCCATAAACTTTTGGACTATGCAAAAAGCCATTAAGTTCTATACACTACAAGCTACCAATAATATCTGAACATTAATTACAGCATTATTGATTAATTATTCAGCAGCTTGCCAAATATTTCAATCAAACTCTTTAAGCGTCAAGTGTATCTACGCAATGTAGTTCCGGCTGTCTGAGCCACTAATCCTACAGAGATCTCGCTTATCTAGATTGATAACGAATCGTTAGTGACGGCAATCGATCAAGGTTTCGTCGTTTGTGACGCTATATTTTCTTTGAAAAATCAAAAAAACGTGGCTCAGACAGCCAGAATTTTGCAATTTCGGCCACTTTCGATCTCAGCTTCTAAACAATTTCAGGGCCCGTTTTCTTATCAAAAGGTTAGTGACGCGATTTGTGACGGCATCCGAAGTATTTTCATTCATCAGGATGCAATACTTTTCGAGAAATCTTCAAAAACATGTGGCTCAGACAGCCGGAATCCGGCTGTCTGAGCCACATGTATATTATTACACGGCAGCATCAATTAGCAGTAGGTTGTTACAAAACCATAACAACAACATTATCGTGTTGATAACTAATAAACTTATCAACATAGTACTGCTACATTAACATTACAAAAACCAAAAACAATCGATACTATCGATAGTTTTGTACTAACGATTGCCTGTGATTTTACGATACTATTATTTTTTCGGTTCATACTCGTACTAGGTATTAGAAAACTATCGATAGTATTGCCTTTTGCAATAATATTGTGTAGACTAAGTAAATACTTACATAAATAGGTACGTAAGTAAAAGACAAGGCAATCACTCATCATTACAAGTGAACATTTTGCCAAGATTTACAATATTGATGTCCTTGCATTCCTATAAAAGAGCTCAGTGTGGTCACCCTGCCTCGTGCATTTGCACCAATGTATGGGAAAAAAAGAAATGCGTTTATCTTTTGATTGCAGGCACTTAGAGCCGTCACAAACGTCAATTCTTGTTCTCCATCGCCGTCACATTCGTTTAGAAGTGTTTCCGGCTACGTGGAACCTCTGGAAGTCATAAAACAGGTGGCTCAGACAGCCGGAAGATTTTCGTCTGAGCCAACACGTTTTTTTACAATAACTCCTAAATGGAAGCGTCACGAGAGTTCAAAACGCTTTGTGACGCGTCACAAATCGCGTCACAATCCTTTTGTAGAGAAAGATCTGTCCAAAATGTGATATTTCGTGAAATAATCAAGAAAAACCATGTGGCTCAGACAGCCGGATTCCGGCTGTCTGAGCCACATGTTTTTGAAGATTTCTCGAAAAGTATTGCATCCTGATGGATGAAAATACTTCGGATGCCGTCACAAATCGCGTCACTAACCTTTTGATAAGAAAACGGGCCCTGAAATCGTTTAGAAGCTGAGATCGAAAGTGGCCGAAATTGCAAAATTCTGGCTGTCTGAGCCACGTTTTTTTGATTTTTCAAAGAAAGTATAGCGTCACAAACGACGAAACCTTGATCGATTGCCGTCACTAACGATTCGTTATCAATCTAGATAAGCGAGATCTCTGTAAGATGAGTGGCTCAGACAGCCGGAACTACATTCTACGCAGACAAACAATAAGCATATTATAAATATGAAACACTAGCTGTTCGCACGCGGCTTCGCCTACGTGGACTATACGATATTGGGTTTTCCGTTTTCTCCCGTTAAATTATATCCTATGTTACTTGTTGATAATGTAATCTTATATCACTAAAATGTTTTTTAAAATCTGTCCCGTAGTGTCTGTTTAATTCTTTATAAAGATACCTACTTTGTGAATAAAAAAAAACATTCATAACATAATGTTTTATTATTTTAATCCAATGAAAGACAGAAAACAGTGTTTTCTAAAGAACCCAAAATATTTATTTACAAAGTACACATTTTGTAGTTTGTGATTTCTTCTATTTCATGAATTTCTTCCATGTGCATGAAATTATTACACCTAAGAAAAGTACACGTATTTTTACTAAAAATATTTGTATTGTTCAGGTTTGTCGATGTGTGAACGCAACCATTGATCGTCTTCCGCCTGGCAACCTTAGTCAATTCAATTAGGGTATTTAAGCCCATACATACTTGTATCGGCGCGCCATTCAAATTATTATAGTTTTTGTTGATTGTTGTCGTTTTCGGTGCACAAGCACACTTTACGTATTTGATCCTTTTATTATAGTAATTTAGCACACAACCCCTTGTCGTTGTAGTTCGCGTGTGTTATTATTGCAAAGGAGAAGGTAATCAGTTGGAGGAAGCACTGCTTTATCACACCCGGTATAGGTACTTGGCGAAAGGTAACTGTTGCTGGAGGTGAGTTCGAGTTCCCGAAAGTTATAGGAGCCCCAACCCAACCGCCGAACACCGAGGTTTTACAAGAGTACAATTTGCATAAGGTGAGTGAGTGTTTTATCCACACGATTTTCTCTTCCCACTATTGTCGGGTTATTTTGTTTCGTATCGTATATATTTAGTTTATCAAAATACAGTCCACTTCTATCGCTTACATTTTTGGTCCGTCAAGCCTGATTTATTGGAAGGCGACCTATGGTTTTTCAATTTATAAACATTGTACTGTCATTGCCGTAACGGGAAATCATTTGTTATAAATTTCGCGGGTAGTTGGCATTAGGTTTTCGTGACCGTTATAACTTTAGTCGTTACTGATTGTAATTATGATTCGTTGCGTTATTTTAAATGTTGATGCCTAAGCCGTGGCATTATTAAAGCCCAAGAAGCTGATATACCTACAATACTGGAGATTGCATGGCCGAACAATCCTTGAGGAATAAAAATATGACCTTGAATGACGTCACTTATGTTTTATGTCTCTTTCCTTAGGGTGTCCAGAATTTCATCTAATTTTAGGATATTAGTATAATTGTTGTCTTTAATCAAAGGTATAGTGTTTGAACTTTGGTTTGCATTTCATACTCATAAAAACATGGGTACTTCTTCAAACTGGCACACTTTTGATTTCCCAACCCCATGTTTATTAGTTGTATCCTAAGCGATATAATATTTCTAACTATGAATTACAAATTATTTGTAAATCTACCTAAATTCGCCTTTACTCCATAGTTTAGGCATTAAAGCTAACATAGAGACAAAATTGTATTGCTTTCGCATTCACATTAACACTAATATGAACCACCACAGATATATAAACGGATCTTATTACTTTTGGCGCTGTTTGAAAAGTTTCCTAGCATCACCTGTTAACAATTTTTATGTGAAAAAACCACTAACACCAGCGTATCAGTGAGAGTGATTGTCAGTAGGTACCAACTGTTAATGAAAATAAAACAAGAGTGTTACAGTGAATAATTTATTTACACACTTACATATTGAAAACGTGTTATTTATTAAACATTACTTGAAACATGTACAAAGATAATAAAGTATTAAATAAAGGTAAAAAAACATTCATTCATTTAGGCTTGTACAAAGCACTTTTGACATGTCAAAAAAATTATATAGAAATAACAATAATAAAGGTAAATAAAACGTTGATTGATCATGGTGATTTTGAACAAAATGGATCGACTTCTAAATAACTGTATAAGTTTCATTTTCGGACTGCGCAAATATGACCACGTCTCCATTTTCCGCTCTAAACTTAACTGGATGCCTATCCGCCAGCGTAGGTCCATTCGAATTTTAAATGTTCTCTTTTCTATTCTTTTTGATCCTAATTCTCCATCTTATTTAAAAAGTAAATTTCAATTTCTTCATTCTTCACATTGTCGTCAGTTGCGTTCTGAAGATACTCTTTCCCTTCTTACGCCCTCTCATTCTTCCGTTTGCCTAGTTCTTTAGCTGTATCTGCGATTCGTCTTTGGAACAAACTTCCTGTTCCAATAAGAAAATATATTAGTAAATACAGGTTTAAAGTGGCTGTTCGAAAGCATTACGGATCGATAGTCACGCATTAGGGATGGGTCCTTGAGTCACTGTTAGGTGAATGTGGTTCAAAGTTGATACGAGGTTATTCTGAGAGGTTTATATGGCTATTATTAAGTTTTTTTTGTGTGGCAAGCAATTCTTGGTTTGGTTGGTTCTATTTATATTATGACTTCTATTTATGTATGTTTATTTTTATCAATTTATATTGAATTTATATATTATTTATTTTGTTGTTTTTTTATTTTATAATAATTAGCATCTGTTATTGTTTTCAAAAGTAATTTATTTAGTTTAATCTCGTGCACCGTGTTTAATTTATCTGTTTGATCGTGTGGTTGACTGGTAGAGAATGCCCTTTGGCATTAAGTCCGCCAATTGTATCATTAATTTTGTGCAATGAAAAATAAATAAATAAACGTAAATAAAATGATACAATAATGGTACATATCGTAAATAAACATAATGCGAATCTACCACCGGTTCAGATGCTTTGTATCGAGAAGACTCCGACAAGAAACTCGATAGTTACTCTTTTGAATTTTGTTTACCAACAAAATAAATTCGGAGTACAGTCAAAGAGAGTAGAAAAAAGAATACAATTTTGAGCAGAGGAGCAGATTATTCCTACTATGACCACAAACTCTTTCTCACTTTGTGTAGCCTAAGGCTGGCAGTTTTCAGTTTGTTTTTATTTCTGGTAATAAGTATCACCGGTTTTTTTGAACAGATGCAAAATGTTGCGCACACACAATATGTTATCCAAAATATACTGAGCATGCTCAGTTAAAATATCGATCTTCTTAAATACTTCCCTAAGCGAGTCGCGTGGCCTAAGGTTGTATATAGAACGGATGGCTCTTTTTTGAAGTACAAAAATGGTGTTCAAGTCTGCAGCTGAGCTCCACAACAGTAGACCATCTTTTAATTTGTATAATAGATAGCCAGACATTTCTTCTTTTTTCATCTTCTGGGAAGCTGGAATAAAAAAACAAATCACACCAATAATCTAGCCTGCTATAGATAATCATAATTTATATATCTCTACTAAATAATGGATAGACATACTTATATACTTTTAGTGAATATATACTTACATAGAAAACAACCAAAAATAACCGTAACTGAGTCAATATTTGATTTCAAAGTATTTAAATAAAGCATTTGTTCAGTGCGAATCACTACTGTAAAGGACATTGCCAAGGTTTAGACCAAGTGCTGCCTTGTAATGGGAGTTGGTCCAGTGATACTGTAGCATTAACATGAACTATAAAAAAGCTTTTTAATTTTAAAAAATTGGGGCCAGGAAAAAAAGTAGAATTCAATGCACAATATTTTTTTAAATTTAAATATTTAAAACAAGAGGCTGTTTTTCTTTGGACTTCTGATATGGATTTTTGTGCGCTTTGAATAACAGATTAGTGATAGTCTGAGGAACAAATGGCAGTATGTGAGCATTCTAGACAGCAACCTTGGCCCAACTTCCATACAAAATTACGCAATCTCCTTTATTGTTTCCTTTGTAAAACTTCCTGCTTTTAAAGAAAGTGTAAAAAGACACTGTTGATTTCTTACTTGAAACAACCAGATCTGAACACAGTATTTGTCTTGTGTGGGATAATAGAACTCATAAGCGCTATGCGCTGTGCTGTGCTTAACTCATCTACAGCGATGCACTGCGTTGTGCATAATTTACACAGTAGGCAGGTATCTTAAACCATGCACCAATAGGTAGTTTAATTTTTGTACCGTTTATATTCAGACTTTCTTTAAAAGCAGGAAGTTTTACAGAAGAAACAATCAATTACAGTAGTGATTTACGTTGTACAAATGCTTAATACTTAGGAATCAAATATTTGCTCAATTATATTAATTTTTTAATATAATTGAGCTCAATTCATAAGTGTCATTATTACCTTCTACTGCCGTTACTAAGTAAGAATGATACAACTTATTGCCGTGATTATGGTCACCCTACTTAAGTAAGCTTGTTTATTTTTTCGTCTCTTATTTAGGTACGAACGAAACATATATTAGAACAAAAGATTAGTAAACCCTTATTTAAACCTATCGAGACATAGCAATAACGGCACACAACTTACTAATCTACTGCGTTGTATAAGATTTATACGTAAAAATGTATCTTTATGTTAAAAGTTTGATAATTTTAAGAAATATAGACTCACCTGGGAAATTCAATGGAAGACTTAGGTTTCCAAACGCTTCTGCAATTCTTCACAACACAATACATTGTTTAAATTAAGGACAGTAGGGTTGTACCACTTTTTAAATCAGGCAACAAACAAGACCCAGGTAACTTTAGGCCTGTTTCAATCCTACCAGCTCTAAGTAAGATCTTTGAAAAAATCATTCAAGAACAACTATGAAGCCATTTTTATGAGAACAATCTCTTACACAGTGAACAATATGGATTCACGAGAGGCCGTTCTACTACTGATGCTGGCATTGCACTTCTAAAACACATCTTTAGGGCTTGGGAGAATTCACAGAACGCTCTTGGCGTCTTCTGTGACTTGTCCAAGGCCTTTGATTGCGTTGATCACGATACACTTATACGCAAGCTTGATTTTTACGGGGTTAGGGATAATGCTTTAGATTTGGTAATTTCGTACCTTAGTTTAAGAACTCAAAAAGTTGATGTTAACAGTGTACTGTCTACAGGATCACAAGTTAAAATGGGGGTCCCTCAAGGATCCATTCTAGGTCCATTACTATTTCTGATATATATAAATGATTTACCTTTTTACTTAAAAGATATTTGTGATGTTGTATTGTTTGCAGACGATACATCTTTAGTTGTTAAAACTGACAGAAATAAAAACCTTTTTGATGATGTTAATGACGCACTTTCAAAGGTTTTACAATGGTTCACAGTAAATAATCTACAGCTTAATGCAAAAAAGACTAAATGTATTAATTTTAAGTTGCCTAATGTTAAAGATAACCCCATTAGTCTAAAAATTGATGGTAATACTATGAAGCTTGTAGATACAACAGTTTTTCTTGGAATCACACTAGATTCAAAACTGCAATGGAACCCTCATATAACAGCTCTCTCAGGCAGACTTAGTTCGGCTGCATTTGCAGTGAGAAAAATTAGGTTATTAACAGATGTTGATACTGCTCTTTCAGTTTATTTTAGTTATTTCCATAGTGTAATGTCTCACGGCATTGTACTTTGGGGTCAAGCGGCGGATATACAAACCATCTTTATCCTCCAGAAGCGAGCTATCAGATCCATCTATAAGCTTCGTGCACGGGCTTCACTTAGGGAGATTTTTAAGGAAATTGGTATCCTCACTGTAGCGTCACAATACATTTACAATTGCATTGTTTTGGTCAGAAAAAATATTGGTCTCTATGCTAAACACAGTGACATACATTGCAGAAATACTAGGAATAAGGATAAAATTGCACTTCCACTCTTTAGGTTACAAAAAGTTTTAGGATCCTATATGGGGCAAGGTATACATTATTACAACAAAATTCCAAAAACCATTTGTGAGTTACCTTTACATAGATTCAAAAATCACATCAAAACAGCTTTATTAAAAAAGGGCTATTATACTACAAAAGACTACCTTATAGATAAAAATGCCTGGGTATAAGCGCTCTGCTCGATGCGGGATTAAATAGCTCTATTGTAACAGATGTTTTATTGTAAGAGTTAATAGGTACCTAGTTTGTATGTACTGACTAACAATTTTTGTTTTTGAATTGTTTAAAATGAATTCTTGTTATTATATTCTTTTATGGTTGGTTTTTTCTCTTTGACCCCTCAACTGTGGCAAAATAATTGTCAGAAAAGGCATGTCTGTGATGGATGAAATCCTCCATCTCACAGACAGGGCTTTTTTGTTTTTTAAAACTGCAATAAATCCATTTCTATTATGAATTGTGGCTTTCTTTTATATATTCCTAATTCTGCATTAGTTCCTCTACCTTTTCTATAAGTTATTTCATCTGCAATAAGAGAATGAAAGCTGGTATAAAATACTTACGTCGCACAAAGTGGCAAAGTGGGAAGTCAGTCGAATTCAATTACAAAATTCTCCATGAAATTGCACTTAATCTCCGAAAAGTAGATGATATATTCAAGAATAACATTATATACAAGAATAACATTATATACATTTCGATATTTTGGACTTGAAAACGCGTAATTCACGTTAAAAATCATCAAATTTGTCAAAATATGTCACCTAAATGTCACACCATGTTGTGACACTCTGAGTCAGAAATATTTCAACGACAAAATTCTTCACCTTTTAAATTTACACGCCGATAGGTCTGGGTATGGTACCATACAGCCTAATATGTAGTAAACGATTTGACAGCCCGACCTGCTGCCCTAACTAGAAAAGTATGTGAAAAAAAATCTCAAAAGTGCGTCTGTGGAAATGGATGATTTCAGCCACGCCACAGACCGACGTTATTTTTTTGTGGATGAAATCATCCACGTCACAGGCAAGAGGTCTTTTAGGTTTATTTGTATCAAAATGACACACTGCTTGTACTTTACTAACGCCTGTTGTAAACCCAAAACAAGTTTAAAAGAGTAACTGCTGAGTTTCTCGCCGGGTCTTCTCAGCAAAAAACAACTCCGACGCGGTGGTAGAGGCGCATTATGTCTGTATACTGTTTATTTACATATCCATATTATTATGGTATTTATGTCTATTATTTAGTATATTTTGCTGTAAACTTGACGATTTGAAAGTACTGATACAGTCTTTTTGAATAAAGTTATTTGAGTTTGAGTTTGAGTTTAAGCATTTATTTAGTGAAGGCACTTTTCTAGGTTCGTATTTTCGTTTTTTTCGTGATAAACTTGAAGGCCTCGAAGCGGTTGATTTTTTTGACAGACAGACGGGAAATTTAGTGTTGATAAAATACTGTAATAGCGTTTTACCATAATAAATGGGAGTGAAAGCAGATAATATTTTGTATTCTCCGTTGTTTCTCGAACAAAATCACAAAAAAGAAACATCTAACATTGAATAATTGAATTATTTTATAAAATTATTTCTTAAAAATTAAAGAAGGTAACATTGCAAATTTTGTTACACCTTATGTTCATTGAGGGACTTGTTGTATCTTTAATGGCAATTTTACGTTCATGTGAGAAAGAAATAGAAAACATAATAGGGGTCAATGAACATAACTTCATAATTTATTTCGACGTGCAATCTCCAGTGTTGTTTTTATGCTTCTTGTTAAAGCCATAGACTGAATCTGTGATCGATCTATGGTGTTCCTCTCAACTGTGGAAGCGTAATTGTCAGAAAAGTCAAGTCTGTGACAGATGAAATCCTCCACTCCACAGACCTCTTCTTCTGTGTAATCAGTGCACAGACCTTTCCTGATCTGTGCCACAGACAGGGGTTTTTTTCAGCGGGTGGCGTTTAAAAACTGCAATAAATCCGTTTCCATTATGTATTGTGGCTTTCTTTTATATATTCCTAATTCTGCATTAGTTCCTCTTCCTATTTATAATAGTTATTTCACCTGCATTATTAAAATGAAACTGGTATACTGCACCTAAGTTGCACCGAAGTTAGTCGAATTCAATTACGAAATTCTCCATGAAATTGCCTCGAAAAGTATATAATATTTTCGAAGAAACTTCTGATTATTGTACCATACAGCCTAATAAACAGGACACGATTTATCCGCCCGATCTCCTGCCCTAACTAGCAACGTATGGAAAGGAACGGCTCAAATACGAGTCTGTGAAGGTGGAGGATTTCATCCATCCCACCGACCGACGCAGCTTTTTTTTTTCGGTGGAGGAAATCCTCCACTTCACAGTCAAGAGGTAAAAAAAAAGAATTTGATTGATTCGTCTTGTTACGGTTGTCTGTCAGTGTCATACATTAAATGTCTTTCCATTCCAATGGTTTGTATATTTCAGAGATTTAAATTGGATTCAAACTCCACCATTTAGCTGCTCTAACCCGTGAATCAGATTCCTCTCAATTACGACCATGCATTCTTCATTCTTATCAAAAAACGTCGGGCCCACCATAGACACAACACTCGTTTGGTCGGAGGATCCTCTACCTTTGTCAATGGTAGATGAGGAACTTTACACCCTGTTCCTCACACTCCTCAAACTGGTGATCCCGGCGTGATCTTCCACGACCCAAACTGGTGACCCCGACGTGATTCGGCTGTTAACCGAAAGGTTGGTGGTTCAAGCCCACCCGGGGGCCAGTTTGAGGAGTGTGAGGAACAGGGTGTAAAGTTCCTCATCCACCATTGAAAAGGGAGAGGATCCTCCGACCAGACGGTTCTTGTATCTATGTTGAATCGCTGATATCGCGATGTAGGATACGACAGTTCTTAGTTCGTATGTGGCGAGATAGATGTCGCTACATAACTCACCTCCGAGACCGGAGGTCGATAGTGGAACGTTCCAGTGAGAGTCGGAGTCAAATGCCGCATAGTTCACGGTGAGTCAGAACTGTCTGCGGTGATGCCCCAGTGAGTCGGGGTGATGCTGCGAATGTTCCAGTGTGTCGGAGTGGTGCAGTGCTGCGTAGTGGCTGGCTGCTGCGTCGACCAGGAGAGAAGTGCGTCTCTGCTTTGCTGACCGGCCGAAGTGCAGTGTGCTGTGCCAAGGTCGCTGAGAAGGCTCTGTGCTGACGTATATGCTCGGGGTCACCAGTTTGAGGAGTGTGAGGAACAGGGTGTAAAGTTCCTCATCAACCATTGAAAAGGGAGAGGATCCTTCGACCAGACGGGTGTTGTGTCTGGTGGTCTACTGCCCGACGGTTGTTGTCGGGTTCTTGTATTTATGTTCAATCGCTGGGATAACCTTGATATCGTGATGTAGGATATGACAGTTCTTAGTTCGTATGTGGCGAGATAGATGTCGCTTCAAAAGCATTTCTATCAATCCCCTTTTCTCTAATTCATAAGAGTCTCTTATCTTTAAACCCAATGTTTTTTTAAACTTCGGCATTGAAAAAAACTCTCTGCCCCTCAGGATTTCTTCCAAAAAGTATCAGAGCGCTGGCACCTGCTATACACTGATGCATCAAAACTTATGAACAGTGGTTGCGTTGGAGCTGCTGTCTGGATCCCATCGTGCAGAATAACCCTCTCTTTTAAATGTCCCCCCCCTTACATCAACCTTCTCCGGAGAAGCCATAGTCATTTACGAAGCTATTTTATATGCCGAATCCCACAATATGAATAAATCCCTTATTTTCACAGATTCCCTAAGCTGTCTTCGGGCTATTTTATCCAACCCATTCAGATCTAAAACCAAATTCCCCGCCGTTTTTAAAATTAGAGAAGCACTACTGAGATGTACTAATGGGTCTCGTAATTATTCTTACATGGATCCCTAGCCATAGTGGTATTCCAGGAAACGAGACAGCTGATTAATGCGCGAAAAATGCCATAGCCTCGGGTTCTCTAGAACACTATAAATTATTTTCTCATGACCTGCCTAGTCTAGCACGTTCCCACCGTCTTTTATCATGGCGAAATGATTGGCAAAATTCCCGTAGATTAGCAGGCAAATTTCACTCCAACATCCAAAAGGAAATTCCCTCTCGCCCATAGTTTTTCAATCACCTCAACCTTCCCAAAAATGCCGTCTCTGTCATTTGTCGTCTCCGTTTGGGCCACGTTTGCACACCTGTGCATTTAAACAAAATAAGAATAAAAGACAGTTCTCTTTGCGAGTGTGGCTTGGATGAAGGTACTGCCGACCACATATTTTTTAACAGCCCTAATATAGGATTATCTTTATACTCGTATGACTACTTGCCTGAATACATCCCCCGCCCATGTAACCTTAATTCCCTACTTAATTTGGTCAACACCCCTTTTTTAGTAACCCTAGCAAAATTCATCCAAAAAAATAAAAATTATTTGTAACCCAAGTACTATTGATTAATATTAAAATTGGTACCTAGCTACAATCTGTAATTGTCCCCCTTTGTAATCCTTCTATTCATGTTTTTTATTTTATCACCCGTTTATTCTATATAATGTGATTGTATTGTTCCTCGTGTTGTGTTGTCTTATGTGTGTCTCCTTTGTTCTAGATAAATTCGCTTAGCCCGTGCTTAGCCCTAGAATCTGCATACGGTCCATCTTGCGTCGTGTATCCTCAATGCTGAGGGTCGTGACCTCTCCGTAGAATTCTCTTTCGGATTATTTCTCGCCACCCCTTCCTGTCTTCGGCAGCGCAAACCGCAGCGCAGACGGTAGTTTCTGGCTCCGCCCGGACCTGGTCTGACCAACGCATGGGGAACCGTCCTCTGGATCTCTTTCCCTGCGTCTTCCCCAGCAGCAGAATCTTTTACAGGTTGTCGCCCTTTTTTCGAGTGATGTGACCAAAAAATTGCAAAATCCGGCGCAAGCACACGGTGGAGAGCCACATCCTGATGCTGAGCTCAGAAAGTATGGATGCATTGGTCCGGTGTTCTGACCAAGGCACACCAAGCATCCTTCTCCAGCACCACATCTCAAACGCATCGATGCGCGAGCGGTCCGTCTTTCTCAAAGTCCACGTCTCCGATCCATATAGAAATATGGAGAAAACCAAGGTGGAAAAGAGGCGCTTTTTGGTTTTCCGCGATATGCTCCTATCTTTCCATACTCGGTCCAGCCGAGCCATCGCACTCTTTGCCATGCCAATTCTCTTTCTGACGTCTGGTTCGCATGATCCATTGCTAGTTATGGTTGAGCCAAGGTAAGTGAATCTGTCCACCACCTCCAAGTCTAGTGTATTGGTGATGGCGAGTGTGTTGCTGCGGTCTACTACCATTATTTTAGTTTTGGATCGATTTATCCGGAGTCCAAGGCCATTACTAATGCTTTCCATCCTATTTAAAAGGGAGACCAATTCGGTTTCGTCGGATGCAAAGAGGGTGGTATCGTCTGCGTACCGTAGGTTTGTGACCTTAGTGCCTCCAACAGTGACGCCTCCCTCCCAGCTGTCACAAGTTTGCCTCATTATGTATTCCCCGTAGATGTTAAACAGAATGGGCGACAGAATACAGCCCTGTCTCACTCCCTTTCTGAACCCAAACGGTTGCGATAATATGCTGCCCACTCGGACCGTGCCCTCGTTATTCAAATATAGCGACCGCAGCAATGCGACCAGGTGCCGAGGTACCCCCAGCTCGGCCAGGATAGTCCACAGATGGTTCCAATTCACGCAGTCGAAAGCCTTGCTGTAGTCAATGAAGCACATGATAAAGGGATCGTTGAATTCATGTGACTTCTCAATCAGTTGTCTGACGTTTAGAATTTGCTACCTAGTGCCTTTTCCTTTTACGAAGCCCGCTTGTTCCTGAGGGATTTGCCAGTCTAAGAAATGGCGCAGGCGTTTGTTAATTTAATGCAGAAGGATTTTACTGCTATGTGAGATGAGTGCAAGGGTCCTATAGTTTCCGCATACTCTAGTTGAGCCTTTTTTGTGAAGTGGAAGTATGATGGATTTGGACCAATCCTGAGGCCACTCCCCGCGCTGCCACACCTGGTTACAAATACGATGCAATAGATCTATACCTCGGTCACCTAGAAGTTTGAGTATCTCCGCCGTAATGTGGATAGGTCCTTGCGCTTTCCTGTTCTTTAGCGCATCCAGGGCAGCTGTCACCTCGGAGCGTAGTATCGAAGGCTCTAGCACTAGATCATCCCAGCTAGGTAGAGGCTCGACAGAGGTAGATGCAGGGTGATCGTATAATTCTTCACAATAACGGCGCCATCTCTCTGCTATATCTTCCAGGTCGTGTATGGGGAAACCGTTTTCATCTTCTATCACCCATGTTTTAGGCGTAAATTGTCGAGTGAGTAACCGAACCTTCTTGAATAGGTCTGAAGTTTGGAATTTCAGGGAGTGGGTCTCAACGTCAGAACAAATGCTGGTCAGAAATTGGTTTTTATCTCTGCGACACTTCCCCATGATCGACTTCCATAGCTCGGCGAATTCATGACGCACTTCATCATTTTGTAGACCTCTGATCTTTAGTTCCTTGCTTCTTTTAATCGACTCCCAAGTGTCGTCTGAGAGCCACATATTTTTCCATTTGCTTACTTACTTATTGAACGTACTTCTACACTTCCCGACCGACTCAAGGGAAACCAAAATTTTACACTTAAGATGTTCTCAGCACGCATTGGCATCATCTTTTGGAGGCGGAAATTCGATGAGACTTTCCTTCACCCGATTTTCAAAACGTGCCCCCTCACCCAGTTCCAAACCTCTCAGGACAGATCCGCAACGTGTTCTTGGCGCCCTGAGACGCACCGCAAATTTTGCCACAAGAAGGTTGTGGTCAGAACCACACTCAGAACCAGGGTACGTCTTCACGTTTCTAATAGATGACCTCCAATGAGCGCTTACCAAAATGAAGTCAATTTGGTTCCTGAAGCGAGCACCGGGAGAAGTCCAGGTATACAAACGTCTGGGGTGGTGCTGGAAACAAGTGTTCGCAATGCACAAGTTCTCTTCAATGCAGAACTCTATGAGTTTCTGGTCCCGCTCCCTCCTGATCCCGAGTCCGAACCTGCCAACATGTTTCCGGGTATGGTTGTCATTATCTGTGCTTCCAACCTTCGCATTCCAGTCTCCCAATAGCAAGGTGATCTCTCTGTTTGGTATGTTGTTCAAAGTAGACATCAGTAACATGTAGAAGCTGTCTATATCCTCCTCTTTGGCTCTCTCTGTGGGAGCATAAACTTGAACGATGTTAATTATGCTGGGTTTTGAGTTTATCCTCATCATTATTATCCTGTCCGAGACCGGATTTTAACCGAGCACATACTTGGTCATATTTGAAGGGATAAGTATTCCCACTCCACTCGTGCTACGGTCTTCACACCCTGAACAGTACTGCGTGTTCCCAGCCGTCGTCCTAAGTGTTTCACTCAGTCCTAATATCGAGATTTTATGCTTTGCTTGCTCCGTGTTCACAATGGAAAGTTTACCTGGATGAAGCAATCAGTCGCAGATTTCACACCACCCAGCCTGGTAACCGGGCGGCGGCGATTGTTAATCGGGTCGCCCAACGTCCATGCGCTCATTGTTCTCGAATTCATGTAGGAAGGTTTTCTTGGGAAAATACACACGGTGGGTTCCCGCGTCCTACCGCGGCAGAATTTTTAGAGGTGATTTAATTCCTTACTGAAACCCGACTTGAATTGGGTTATTCAATCGCCGCCCAATACTCGGCGTTAACCTTTTACAGCTGGGTCGGTCGTCCTCCAGCCAACCCTCCTCTTTTCGCATCCGGGCTTGGGACCGACAACGGGAGAGTGCATACGGTATACATGCATAATTCCCTTATCGTGTAAAGGCTACTCACTTGACATTGGCGGAATTGTGGTTAAAAAACCCAGAGAACGCCACGTATCAAAAGGAGAAGAAGAAGAGATTTAAATTGTCGGGTTTTCGTATTTTCGTTGTAGTTCTACGGTTGTTTTCGTAAATATCTCTGAGATAAGCAGTCACGGAGGGCGGTGTGATGTCGTGCATCGCGAACAATTATCTTATTGTGCGTAATATTACTAACATAAAAATAAATAAGAATTCATCTTAAGTTATTGTGTTTTTTATCTTTTCCCTGTTTTTTCTTTAAATTGATTCAAAAAATTATTGAATCCATTGATGGAAAATTTATGGCTCTAAACATCCTAACCCTTTAACTTTTTAAAACTTAAACTCCTTAGTAGTACGAGCTTGCTCAATTTTAGCTGCAAATGGAGAATATCGTTGCCTGGCATTTGCCTTCAAGGAAAAAGTAATACTTTATGTATAATTTTCACCCAGCCAATCAGCGATGATCCTCTACGTCTAGTCCAAGAAGGCTAGAGACTAAGGAGAGATAACTCCCTGGAAAGGGTTGGACTGAATCCGTATCCCACAGTGACGCATGCGCATTACGCTTCTTTGCCGCGATCCTCGCGAAGTGTCAAAATTGGTCAACACAACCTCGAAAAACAACAACTGTCGCACGTGACACCGTTCAAAACAAAACCATGTGACCATGAAATGACAAATAGCTGCCGCTGCACATGCGCAATACAGCGTTTTGCCCGGCACAGAGTATACGACTTTCGGCCCTCGAAAGCTTACCCCCACTTCGGGAGTTATCTCTCCTTAGTTTCTAGCCTTCTTGGTCTAATCCAATTTGTATGGGAGATTGCCGTCTGAACTTGTTCCCTAGGGTGCGTTCCGAGACAGACCAAAATCGATTTCAGCACTGTCATCGTTACTTAACGTTCCGAAACAGTTAGCGCGGTGATGACAATTGTGATTCGGAAAAACACGAAAATGTTTGTTTGATTGACCACTGTTCGACAGCCACCTAGCTAACCTCGCAGATCAGAAAGAAGATAACCTCGCGAGCGCAGCATTGTTATCTGTATGTAGTTGTGTTTCTTGAATCCACTTTAAAAACAAACAACTAACCTAACCAAACGCTTACACACTGATCACCTTTTTTTTTTTTTGCGTCAGGAAATGCATTTAGGCATTCCCAAGGCCCTGGGTTCGGGACACCTGGGATATGTGGGACTCTTAACTCCTGGTAAAACAGAGACCCCTACCCACTAAAACCTGACGGTGGTCATCTTCGGCGCAGAATGGAAGGGACCCGGGATCCCCAACGAGGGAGAGACTCCTCGCAGGACCCTTCGGCGCGCAAGGCCGCCTGGCAGCCAGCCTCGGGAGGAGCAAGCTCAACTCCAGTGCACGATAACACAGACCACTGTGTCCCAAGACACGCGTTACCGTCTTCCTCGGGATCGCAAACCGAAACACACGCAGGCCCCCCCACGTGCGCTTCGCGACCCCAAGGGCCCTTTTAGTCGCCTGTTACGACAGGCAGGGATACCTCGGTAGTATTCTCTTCCCCTAACCGCAGGGAACCGCCGGGATTACGCACCGCCACCCCGGCGGCCTCGCCTCCGATGTCGGGCGGGATTGTCCAGCTCGCGCTGGCGCTCGGCGCTCTCCTTCTGCGACACGACGGCATCGCAGAAGGAGAGCACTGCATCCCACGAGCTCCCGCTCGCCACCATGGCAGAAACCACGGATGGCAGTGGGAGGTCGCGCCCGATCAAGGCGGTGAGCGTCTCGCGCTCCTTTGCCCAAGCTGGGCACACTTCCAGCGTGTGCTGAGCCGTGTCCTCGCTGGCGTCACAGTGGTGACAGGCATCGCTAGCCTCCCGTCCGATCTGGCACAGATAACTCCCGAAGCAACCGTGCCCCGTGAGTATCTGCGTCAGACGGTACGTTACGGCGCCGTGACGCCGATACAGCCACTGCGTGAGGACAGGGCGGATCGCCTGGATCGCGCGATGGCCCGATCCGGGATCCGCGAGCCGCACATCCCAGAGCTCCACAGCAAGTGTGCGGAACTCTTCCAGCCAGGATGAAACCTGGCTTGGGGTAACCCCTTGGACTGTGGACCGACGCGCCTCCTCCCGGTAGTGAAACACTGCCGAGAGGGTCCTCGCATCAAGGTCCCAGGGGAGTGTGCCGGCCAGCACAAAGGCCGCCTCGTAAGATATTGTGCGGTAGCCCCGTATGACCCTGACTGCCATCGCCCGCTGCGGTCTCCGCAGTTCGGCGATACACCGGCTTGTCAGAGTGTTGGCCCAGACAGGTGAGCCGTACAGGGCCATAGACCGCACAACTCCCGCGTAAAGCCTCCGGCAAGAAGCCTTCGGCCCCGCGATGTTGGGCAGCAATCTGCCTAACGCGGCCGCCGTTCGCACCAGTTTAGGCGCCAAGCGCTTAAAATGAGCGTGGAAGTTCCAGCGACTGTCGAGGATCAATCCAAGGTACTTCATGGTCGACTCGACACGGATCTGGACTCCACCCACCTGGATAGCCGAACCGGCTGGAGTTCCTCTCCGAGGCCCGTGAAAACAGGTCGCCTCGGATTTTTCTAGGGCCACGTGTAGCCCTAGGCGTCTGATTCCGCCACGCCTGCTGTGGCAAGGACGGCTGCATCCCGGAAGTTCTTCCCTCTCGCCGTTACCAGGGTATCGTCGGCGTAACATGTTACTACGACGCCCTGGAGGTTGACTGCGCGCAGCACCCAGTCATAACCAATGTTCCACAGGAGCGGCCCAAAAACCGAACCCTGTGGGACACCGCACGACATGGGATGACGCTGCCAGTCATCGCGCCCCGGGAACTCGACATACCTCTCTGCCAGGTAGTCTTCTAGGATCAGCCGTAAATAAAGGGGGACACCGTGGTGCCGTAGTGCCTCCTTTATGCAGGTCCCCGGCAGGGTGTTGAAGGCGTTGGCTTTATCAAGAGATACAGCCAACACCACTTGAACCTGCGACATCGCCTCCTTGGCGATGTCCTTCACGCGGAGGATCGCGTGAACCGTGGACCGACGACGCCTAAAACCGTACTGGCAGTCTGCCAAGTCCGGCCCCACCTCCTCGAGGTGCCCAATCAGGCGGCCAGCGATTATGCGCTCGAGAAGTTTCCCAACCTCGTCGAGCAGCACAATCGGGCGGTAGGTCGAGGGGGAGTCAGAGGTCGACCCTCCTTCCTCAGTAGGACGAGCTTCCACGTTTTCCACTGGCGCGGAAAACGTCCCTGCGACAGACAGGCCGAATACAGGCTCTGCAGTCTCGGCCCCAGCCACTCAAGGGACAGAACCCAAGCGCGGCCGGATATGCCGTCTAGACCAGGAGCCGTACTCTTGGCCCGTAGCCGCGAGACTGCATTAAACTCAACGTTGGACACGGCAGGGACCTCGTCTACACCTACTCTCACACCTGTGGGTGGCGTCATCACTGGCGGAGTGTGCTCTCCTCGGGTCGGAAACAGAGCCTGGACGACGTCGTGGAGCAAGGGAGGAGAGAGACTCTGCGTAACCGGGGGTGCCCAGCGGCGGAGCTTACTCAACGCCAACCTGTACGGCCTTCCCCATGGATCTGCATTTAGGGTCTCAAGAAACTCCTTTCTTGCCCTGGACTTAGCTCTGTTGATCGCGACCTTGAGCGCCTTTTTCGCCTCTCTATATTTATTTATTTATTTATTAACACAGATACAATCATAAACTTACAGCTACTTAAGCCAACACGTTTATATTGTTATTCTAAAATCTATTTCATAAAACTAAGGTAGTGTCTCAATTTTGTAACGAAACACTGCAAGGAATCAGCGAAAACGTCGGCATCATGGACTTCCCTCAACAATCCATTCAGCAAATTAATAGCACGAGCTGTGGGACAGTTGCTAGCATGCTGTGTGCGCAGGCTACCCAGAGTGGAGAAAAGCTGACGCTAACGTCGGCCAACACCTCGCATATAGTTTTGAGGAACATAAAGCCCAAATCGACCTGCAGCCGCCGGATTATCAACTTTATGACCAAGCAATAGGAAGTAATGGATGTCCAGTAATAGCTTTCGTCGAAACTTTAAGGAATCAAGGCCAACCATGCCAGCCACAAACATTGATGGGAAAAGAAAGGGATAGTACCCATATTGCCGCTTATACAAGAAACGCGCGAATTTCTTCTGCACCTTCTCTATTAGGAGTTCGTACTTAGTGGTACTCGGATCCCAGACTGAGGAATAGTACTCTAGCTTACTGCGCACAAAAGCGTTAAAGAGTAAAACTGCAACGCCTGGGTTACGAAACTGGGCAGCGGTACGCATTATAAAGCCCAAGGTCTTATTGACTTGCTTACAAATAGAGGTAATGTGTGTGCAAAAATCCAGCTTAGCGTCAAAAGTCACGCCTAAGTCGCGAATTTCACCTACTCTGCTCATTGGCATCCCAGCGATGCAATACGTTGCATGTAAGGGTAACTGTGATCGCGAGAAAGACATCACTTTGCACTTAGAGCAATTGAAATTCATTTTATTCTCTAAAGCCCAACCATGAACAGCCTCTATATCATTTTGAAGGTCGCTGCAGTCATCCTCATTTGCTACCGGAAGAAATAACTTGAGGTCATCTGCAAAAAGGAGACATTGAGCTTTACCCACGACAGGTGGGAGGTCGTTTATCATTACCGAGAATAGGGTTGGTCCCAACGTGCTACCTTGACTGACACCGGAGCGGGTGTAATAGTCGTGAGACTGAAACCCAAACAAATTGACATATTGTTTGCGGTCCCTAAGGTAGTCTGCGAAAAACGATATTAATTTAGGAGTGAAACCAATCACCGAGAGCTTACGCAATAGGATATCGATATCCACCAGATCAAACGCTTTTTTAAGGTCAAAATAAGCTACATCAACTTGTAGTCCTTTGTCCATTGCAATGGCAACTTCATTAACAAAAGTTGTTAAGTTTGTTGTGGTAGACCTTGCTTTACGAAAACCATGTTGCGCATTATCAATGTAGGGATTAATCTGTGCAGTAATGAGGTTATTTATTACACCTTCGAATATCCTACTAAATACGGACATGACTGCAATCGGCCTAAATGACGTAATATCCTGCGAAGCTTTTTCCTTGGGTATTGGTGTCACTCTTGATACTTTCCATAGCTTTGGAAACACGCCGCTTTGAAGGGACAAGTTAAAAATGTGAAGCAAAGGAAGTTCAAATTCTGAGACGCAATCCTTTACTAGAAAGGGAGGTATGCCATCAGGACCTGCCACTGATGATGCCTTTAATTTGCTGACAACGCAAATATAGGCGTCATAAAGACGGGCCTCATCGTCCTCAATCCAGGTGCAAAACAGGTGCGTCTGCGTCGGTACCGGGAATACTGGCTTCTCGCCCTCACGCACGCAAAGCGTAAGCTCGCGAGGTCTGCGGACCACCAATATACCTGCCGCTTAGGAGGGATAGGCCCGGCCCGGGGCATGGCCGCGTCGCAGATTTGTGACAGCGCCTCCCGGAACCATTCGGCCTCATCCTCCACCTCAGCAGGCCCATCCGGCACAGGCACCCATGCCTGGACGATAGCCGCACACTCCAACTTCTCGCGGTCGAGTCGCTTCAAAGCCCATCTCGGACTGTCTCTATGCCGGGTAGAACGGCTTGGACCGGTATGAATTGCCGGAAGCGTAGAAACGCCGAACCGGATATACCGGTGGTCCGACAACGTCTCCACACCTTCCAGCACTTCCCAGCCCTGGACACGTCGTGCTAGCGATGGAGTCGCGAACGTCAAGTCCACGATGGACCCTCCCCGCATGCGCACACAGGTGTCTACCGAACCCCGATTCAAGACAGTCATGCCAGAAGTGACTGACCACTCCTCGAGTGCCTCTCCACGCACATCTGTCGCTGGAGATCCCCATACCAAGGACTTGGCATTGAAATCCCCAGCGACCAGCACTTGGAGCGAACGATTGCGACCGATCACAGCCTCCAACTCAGAGAGAAAACTCTCAAATTGAGCGAGAGGCCGGTTAGGAGAGAAATACACCCCGATAACCAGGGTGTCTCCCAACTCAGCCGCAAACCATCCGTGCCCCTTTTCAACCCTCTGAAAAGGGGGGGCGCCGTTAGCCACTCGGGTGGCAATGGCCGCTGTGCCATCCACATCCGAAACCCAATCGGGCGGGATGTAGTACGGCTCAGCCACTACCGCTATGGCTATCAACCTCTCCGCCAGACCCTGGACACACAGGTCCTGAGCTCTGGCGCAGTGGTTAAGATTCCCATGAAGGAATCTGAGTGCCATTTTAAGGAGGTGCAGTTTGCATCTCCTCATCGCCGAATGGCTTGGAGCGGGCCGGCTGTGATCGGGCCGTGGCCTCGGTGGCAGCCTGCCGACCGCGAGTTTTAGGTTTGGGAGCCTTGCAGGCTTTTCCCCCAACCTTGTGACTGGCGTTCTTGCCAGCCACTGTGCACACCGTGCAGTGCGGCGCCGCCTCACAGGCACGTGCCAGATGGCCCAGTTGACCGCAGCGGTAGCAATGACTGCTACGGTCAACTTCCGAGCCGCACTTCCTCCTGACGTGTCCCTTCTCGAGACACCGGAAACAACGCAGCTCCCTGGCCTCCAGCAGTTTGACCCGCGCCGATGTCCAACCGACCAGCAGACGAGCACCGTCCACCAGCTTCTTGGCCACCGCCACGGGGCAACGTGCTCAGCAGGCGCCTTGGCCCCTCCTGTCTCGGCGGATCTCGCCCGTCTTCACGGACTCCACCGAGCACGCCCCAGTCTTGGCGACAGCGGCTGCGAGTTCCTCAGCGGTGACGGAGTCATCCAACTCAGAAATGCGCAATTCTGCACACTTCATAGGTCGGGAAACTCGGACGTCTTCCGCCTTGAGGACCTCTCTTAGCTTGGAAGCCAGAGAGTCCGCCCTGCCATCTGTCTCCGCAGCGCCCGGCAGCTCCAAAATGGCGCTTTCGGTGGCTACTCGCTTTAAGCGCACGGACTCAATCCCGAGGCTGGCCAAACTGATGGTGGCTTTAGCCAGCGAGATGACGCCAGAGTACGTCACGCCCCGCTTCTCGGCATCTGGCTGTAGCGTGATCACTACTGCCGCCGAGCGTGCAGGGCGGAGATTCGGCACTTTAGCTTGCCTCGTCTGGGGTTTCGGGGGGGGCTGCACTGCTTCCGCAGCTTTCGCGGCCTTGCTCTTGCCCTTGCGGACTTTTACGAGGTTCCACGGTAACTCCATGGTCTCGGGGGCCGGTGGCAAATGGCGGGGCTCCCTTGGGGGTGGGGCAGCGTTAGCCGCCTTGCCCTTCTTAGCCGACTTCCTTCCCTTCTTCCCCGCGGGAGGATTCCCTCGGGATTCAGGGTTGGGCGGCGCTGGAGCCTTAGGCTTCAGCGCAGCTGCAGCCGGTGTGCTGCGATCCGTGGGCGGCTGAGTCGCCCTCGTGCTCGTGTTCGACCGACGGCAGCACTGTCGACAAGTGAAAGTCACCTCCGCGTAAAAATTCAAAATAAATACTAAAAGTGAACATTTGTGATAATTAAACATCCAAAAAAGTGTAAAATAACCCAATAAACCAGCACAAATGTTATTTCCAGCAAAAACTTATTCTTTACAGTGATAAAATAAAAAACATTTGATGTGCAAAACAGTGCTTTTTCTTGAACAAATAAACAAGAAAAAAGTGATTAATCTGCGAATTCAAGGAAATATCAACAAAACTATTCATATCTACGATTATACCACAAGAAATAAAGTGTTTACAACTTGTGGCAAAATCGGGTGAAACGACAATCAAATGATGCAATGCAACCGTCTTTTTAAATTTAAAACTGGCTTTGTTGTGTAAACAGACTCAAAATTTCGCTGTGTTTCCTAACGACTCGGTAGCGCCAGCGGCTAAGCCACGGTCTAGGTTCGCTGCACCACGTGAGGTCCTTGGTTCGGTCCTGGGATAACAAAAGCCATTTGTTTTTTTTTGTTTTTTTTTTTTTGTAAAAATGAGTTGTAATAATCACAAGATGGGTTTAAAATGTAAAGGGTGTTTCCAAGATATTCTGAACAGAGAATTTCTTACATGCTCTTTGTGTAGGGATAATTATGAACTAGAATGCGCAAATGTCTCAATACAACGTTTTCTGAATACGATGACAAAAGATCACAAAAAAAGCTGGAAATGTCAAAGCTGCATAGTGAAAATGCCACGAACCGATAGAAGTAACACTCCCATAAGTCCACAAAGTTCATTGGAGCCTTTGACTGACGAAAATAGTACAAATAACATTACTATAAGGTCAAAGAAAAAAATAACAGACAATGCTAAAAACGTTTCGCTATCTTTCTGTGGAGACCTAAGTGAGTTAGATGATACTGAACCTGAAAAAAACAATAAAGGAAAATTACAGAGTAACCTATGTACCAGTCAAGATTTTTAACAGTTAATTTGCCAAATAGAATCGCTTCTAGATAAAAAACTCGAAATATATAAACAGGCGCTAATAAATGATTTAAAATCAGAAGTTATCGCTCACATTACAAGTGAAACATCACAAATCAAACATGAAATAAAAACGAATCAGGAAACGATAACAAAGGAAATAAACCGTTTGAAAGTACTTACAGATTATCTGGAAAAAGAAAATAAAATTTTAAAACAAGAGTTAAATGGCATTAAAAATTGTATCAATTCACAAATAATCTCCAAACAACATGTAACGACCAGTAAAAATGAAAACGTGAAGAAAATTATCTTGTACGGTTTAGAAGAACGAGATCAGGAAGATAAAAGTGATGTTTATAATAGAGTTGTGTTCCTCTTTAACGAATTATTAAACACGAATGTTCATGGATATATAGAAGACATGCAAAGACTAGGAAAAAAGGGCCACCGAAGACCATTATTGATCGAGTTCTTGAGCAAAAACATAACTAATTACATACTAAGCAATCGCCACGCCTTCAGGAACTCTGGCGTTTCAGTTTCTGAATTACTAGAAGGAGAACAATTACAATACAGAAAACAGCTCATTGAGCATTTAATCATAGCAAGAAAAGCCGGAAAGCATGCAAAAATTATAAACAATAGATTGATTATAGAAGGCAAAGAATTTAAACCACCAAGGAATCCCAGTACCCTCTCAAAAGTTAACCAGAATGTAAAGACACCCCTAGAACTTCAAACATGTACGCAATCGAGTCCCTCGGAGTCGCAGTACAACGAAAATGAAACTGAGCCCAATGGTACACAATTATATGAAACACTGCAAGGAAAACCTCAACAAACACCGTTTTTTCGTGAATGATTTTATAGTTCTTTACCAGAATATACAAAGCCTAAATTGCAAACGCCATATACTGGAGTCAGTTACGGAAGAATATGATATACACGCCGTCTGTATTACGGAGTCCTGGATCACTACAAAAAAAAATCGATCTTCTACGATGCGAAGGTTACAAATTGGCAACATCTTTCTGTCGATCTAATCAAGGTGGAGGCGGCGTCTGTATCTTTCTTAGAGAAGATCTTGACTATGTAGAGTGTAGAGAAATATCTAAAATGTCTGTAGAGTCAGTATTCGAAACATGTGCAATTGAAGTTCAAAGTGGAAATTTATTTACTGTCAACCTTTATTGGCCTGATAGCAATAGGATGCCAGATTTATTTTTTAGCTCGTTGACAAAACTCTTGCAATATTTGAATCTAAAAAAACAAAAAAAGAGTATTATAATAGGAGGCGATTTTAACGTAGATGTTTTGGCCACGGCAAAAAAACCCTCAATCAAACGCAAGCTTTTGGAATTGATGAACAGTTTTAACTTCTTCCAACATGTAAAAGAGCCTACAAGAATAACTGACCATAGCTCAACTGCAATTGACTTACTGTTCACTAATTTCAAAGCTGAATCGCAGAAAATAAATGCTGTCGAATACGGCTTTTCTGATCACAAGGGTGTTCAGGGATATTTCTCAATAAATTCTGGAGTAAAATGTAAAAGTAATTATTGGTTTACAAACCAAAGAATATTTGCCGAAAAGAATATTCAGTATTTCATAAACGAATTAAGCAGAATACATTTTAGTAAAGTAATATGCATAGCAAATAATATAAACGAAAACTTTAACTCATTTTGTGATATTATATTATCTATATTGAATAAGTGCATACCCATAAAAAGTCTTAAAGTAAAAAATAGAAGTAAAAAAGTTTGGCTAACTAGAGGAATTAAAAAATCATGCAAGCATAAAAGGCAGCTAAAGATTTTAAATTTTCTGTTAAAAAATTCAATTTTTAACGAATACTATAAAAATTATGAAAAAACTCTAAAAAAAACAGTATCCACATCAAAAAAGCTTAATAACATAAACAGAATGGAAAAATCCGAAAATTCAAATAAAACAATGTGACATATCATAAAAGAACAAACTAATAAAATAAATGGAAATCAAAGAAAAAATATAACTCTCAATATTCAAGATAAAAACATAGAAGATCCATCTACTATTGCAAACCATTTTAACAGTTTCTTTGCTACTGTGGGAAATGATGGACTGACCCAAAACTCATCATCACCAAAAGGGCAACCAGTCATTAATCCAACCAAGCATTCAATGTTTCTTGGGCAAGTCACTACCCAAGAAATCTATAAAATTATTAGAAATCTCAAAAACAAAAGAAGCGCCGGACACGACGAATTACCTCCGTTTCTAATAAGAAGATGCGCAGATATATTGGCTCCCATATTGTCGTACTTAATTAACCAATCGTTTGCAGAAGGCACCGTACCAGATTCATTAAAACTTGCAGTAATAAAACCACTTTACAAAAAAGGTCATCATAAAGACTGCAATAATTATCGACCCATAGCACTACTGTCCACCTTCTCCAAAATCTATGAAAGTGCCATGGCAACACGCCTTTACACATACTGTGAAAAATTTGGAATATTTAATGAACAACAAAACGGATTTAGAAAAAACAAGTCAACGTCACTAGCGGTATTCAATTATACAAGAGAAATACTAAATGTTATAGACAACAAAAATCATGCTATAGGAATACTTTTAGACATGAGCAAAGCCTATGATCGCGTTTTATATCTTAAATTATTGAACAAATTATATGGCATCGGCGTGAGGGGTATAGCATACGACTGGTTCAAATCATATCTTACCGGCCGAACCCAGTATGTTGAAATTGTAAACTACGACCACCAGGCAGGACAAATAAAAAAAGTTAAATCGGAAATAATTGATGTGACCAAGGCTATTCCGCAAGGTACAGTCCTCGGCTGTATCCTGTTCTTACTTTATATAAATGATCTCCCACAGATAATAAGTAGTCCATGTACTTTATTTGCAGACGACATTTTAGTACTAATTTCTTGCAAAAATGAAGATAATTTAAATAATGAGCTAGACCATATATTGCATAAAATAGAAAACTGGTTATTGGAACATAATTTGGAAATAAATTTAAATAAAACAAAACTCATGCAGTTTCGACCATATCAAAGGACACCAATAAATATAAATTTTTATTTTCATAATATTAAATTAGAATGCGTGAAACATTATTCTCTGCTAGGTATCGAGCTCGACGAAAACATAAATTGGAAAGAACACATAAGGAAAATTACTGCTAAATTGTCCAAATTCACATATGCTTTGTATGAACTAAAGAAAAACACCGACAAATGATAGAATTATTCAAATTACAAAAAAGATGTCTCCGAATTATAGTCAACATAGACCAAATGACAAGTTGCAGACCGTTCTTTGTGCGGGAAAATATACTAACTCTTGTGTCCATATATATTTTACAAATAGGTATATTCGTTAAAAAAAATATAAACTTGTTTCCAATTCATGAAAGACCTCAGAACTTGCGCCGTCGTACAAAATTAGCGCTACCTTTTTCGAAACTACAATTAGTCCACGCAGGACCCTATGCTATGGCAATTAAAATTTATAACAAATTGCCAGAAAATATAAAAAAAGAGGATAAAATACCTACGTTCAAGAAAGAGCTAAGAAAGTTTCTAGTGCCTAAAAGTTATTATACTTTGCAAGAGTTTTTCAGCTAATACTAACTTTGATTTATTGTTCTTTGTAGTAATTGTGTTTTAGTGACATCCGTTTTTTATTTAATTGATGATAAAATTATGATATATAATGAATAATATAATTAATAACTTGCAATTTATAAATTCAATAACATAAATTAATTGTAATATTTTATTAATTTAGCATAGAAAAGATGTGATATTCGTAGTTGTTTAAGTAACATTATTAAGTAAGATATTTTTATTTTGCTGTGCCCTATCAGGGTCTATGTTTGAAACTTTTACAAACACCACCACCATGTATGTACAACATAGAAGTGCAATAAACATTTGAACATTTGAACATTCGTCTTCTCCGGGGTTTTAGTTGTCCCGTCCGGTGGTGGCGCGGCCGCCGGCGGTGGCTCTGGTGGTGATAAACAAGCTGTTTAGATTCTGCTTGGCACTCCTTCGCTTATGGGACAAATGAATCAGTTTTTTGATCCACACCACAGGGTTAAGTTTGTTTGGACCATCGCCTGATAGCCGCCAGCCAGCTTGTCGGTAAGTTGCCGAATCGGTTTTAGAACCGAATTTGGGCCACAGTACTACATAATCGTTCGCGTCTTCGAAGAATTCTGCGCCTATGTCCAGCAACGTGAGGTCGTGTATCCTTCTTCCAGAGCATAGTAGCAATAATGCAGCAACATGACGTGACACTTGAAATATACTATCAACATCGATATTATAATGTTGTAGATATTCAATTAATTTACCAACATCCCATGTACTTCGTTTTCTAGGTGGTGGCTTCGTAACGGATATGGCCTTCATCATTTGCTTCACTAATGGATGTCCGGATAGCACTTCAGATTTTGTTGGGTTGGCAAAGGTGGAAATAACTGATTTATGTACGGCAATGGTACTTGGAGCCAATTTAATTTCACTGTGTAAGTGTGACATAAACTTAGCCAGATCACCAGGTTCAGGGTCATCAGTTGCACATTTTCCTTCGGACCATGCACGCCATTTCTCCCAAGCCGATCCATATGTTCTCAGAGTCGATTTTCGCCATGAACTTTCTAATAGAGTTTTGTCATTTTCATGCCAAAGATTTACTAGATGTGACCAGTCCGAACCTTCCATACCTGCAAATTTAGTTTTTCTACAGCTGGTGGTGGTTTCCCTGTCTGTAAATCTACCAGGTTTTTGTGTAAGTAGTAAATTGTCAGTGGTGGAAATAGGGCTCTTTGATTTAGTTCGGCTTTCCAAAAGGTCTTCTCCCATTTCGGAGCTACTAATAGATATTGACCTGAGCTCTTTTCTAGGTGTCGTAAAACTCGAGGTATGAGCGGTGGGGGAGGAAAAAGCCAGCCTAGTTGGTGATGCCATGGTTTGCTGAAGGCGTTCACATACGCACAATGTGGATCCCTTGCATCCTCGGTCACATACTGATTCACGACCGCTGACCGTGAGCTTGCAAATAGGTCTATTGTTGGAGTGCCGAACTTGTTGAATATTATTTCCAGTATTTGAGTAGTCAGTGTCCATTCTGGGATCTGTTGAAATCTGGATAGATTGTCGGCTAATTGGTTGTATCTCCCTGGCAGATAACGCACTATGAGACATATCTGATTGAAGTGAGCCTCTTGAAGTATGGTGGTGGTCAACTCTAACAGAGTTGGAGATTTTGTCCCCCCTTCTTTGTTGATATAAGCGGCGACTGTTTTGTTGTCGGTCTGCACTAAGACTGTCCGACCTCGGTATTTCGGTATTAAACATTCGAGAGCCTTTCTCAGCGTCCATAACTCCTTTAGATTGATGTGCCATGATTGTTGCTCCTTGCTCCAAATTCCACTTATGTTTGTGTCGTTCACTGTAGCTCCCCATCCTAGATTGGATGCGTCGGTGGTTACAAATACCGTTGGATCTTTGTTGTGAATGGGTGTCGGTACGTTGACATTTTGTAGCCACCATTGAAGCTCTTGTATTACGCGTTGTGGGAGTTGGAATTTCTTGTTCCTTTCGTTTTCTGGTAGCTGATTGGCTTCTACTTGAATTGATCTGCAATGTAGTTTCCCCAGTGGCACCACAAACGACGCAAAATTGATGATTCCGAGAATAATTTTGGCGGTGTGCCAAGACCAGCAATTTTTTCTGAGTGTCTTGTTCAGGAGGACGATAATTTTTTCTACTTTGGACATTAGAAGGCACTTGATGTTCTGGGCCGTATTCCATTTTATGCTGAGATATTCTATTGTCTGCGTGGGAATCAAGACTGACCATTTGGTGTTGATACACCATCCCAGCTCTAAGAGGCAATTCAATACGTGATTTGTTTGCTGCCGTAGAATTTCTGGGTTTGGGTGCATTATTAAAAAGTCGTCTAGATAAACTATTATGCGGATCCCCTCCTTCCTGAAATGATTTGCAAGCCAGTTAGAGATGTTTGCAAAGGTGCATGACGCGGTAGCAAGTCCAAAAGGTTAACACGTCATTTCAAATACATTATTTTTATAAGCAAAAGCCAGGAATCTACGGTGAGCGGAAGCGATAGAAATATGAAAATAGGCTTGAGACAAGTCAATTTTTGTCATAAGATCTGATGTATTCAAGCACAGTGGCACTCTAAAATGATTGAGTAGCCGAAATTTCGGCGGTTGCAAGTAATTATTTAAATATCTTAAATCGAATATTGGTCCGTTGGATCCATCAGATTTTCGACGTAAGAATAAAGGTGATAGTAGACCGGATTTGCTTTTGCATTTATGGGCCGCTCCTGAGGCAAGCATGTTATTGATTTCGTGTGACATCCCTAAGGAAGGGGAAGTTTGATAACGTTTAAGAGACGTTTCGGTAAACCTGCATAAAGGTGGAGCACTAGTGAAAGGTATGCGGTAACCGGATGATAAGATTGTTAGGATGTTATTTGGTGCTCCTAATTTTTTCCACGTTTGCAAGGCTTTACTAATCTGTCCCGCACGAAATTCACCATTTTTTATTTTTATTATGCTTGGTGGGAGCGCGTTTTGTTTGAAATCTAGGTCTGTCCGTTCTACGATTGGCTGTGTTCCTCTGAACATAATTCGATTGGGGGCGTTAAGGTAATGTCCTTCGTTTAGCAGGAAAAAGTTTGGAAGCACCTTCCTGCTCTTTCATAAATTCTGAAAGTTGAGGCTCCGCAAACAAGTGGGTTTCAGAAGGCGGTATCACATGGAGTAAATAATTTAGAGTTTTATTTTGCGGTCCATATATACCTCTCCGTTGTTGGATCACTTCAGCACGTTTGCCACAAGTATATTGTAAAAGCGAATCTGAGGTTTTGCGAAAGTTAGATTCTGGCGCTAAAAAGTGCTTGCTAATATGTGATTTCACCGAAGCAGGGGCAGTTTTATAGATTTCTTGAAATGTGTGACGTTGTTGCAAAAGACCATCGGTGATGGCAGCTAGACACAAGTCCATTTTCTCTAGTACAGAGACTAGTTGCCAGGTTGGCGTCACTGTGGCCAAATTGCCGTTGACTTTTAGCGAGGTAAAGGCTGGAGTCGCTTGGAACATTTTTTGTACATCGGCATAGCGGATGTTTTGCCAGCTTTCCGAATTAAACCTCTGGCAATCACAGCCTTGTTTTACTAAGGATTCATCAGCCTTTGTCATTTTACCCTCTGTTTCCTTAGTTCGTCGTATCTTCTTCATTGGTATTGTCAAGGTGATTGTCGATTAAGGATGGTGGATGCCAGCTATTTTCAACAGTTTCGTGTTCAAATGGCGTTTGAGGTTCATCGCAGATACTATAAGGTGGGGCTGACGGCGAGGAAGACTTAGAATACACCGGAGTGCCAATTGGGCCGCCTTTATTCAACATCACGTTGACATTCTCATTAGTAGTTTGTACTAATTGGCAAAGCTTCTCAAGTAGGAGGTTTTGTTGCGTCATAAATTCGTTCATCCTAGGTTCTTTAGAAGCAGGTGGTGGATCCGGGCTATGTCCTCTTTTAGAGGCCCTTGTGCTCGTCATAGACGCAGAGTCAGAGTCAGGAATAATGTCTCCTCTTAAAACTTTTGACGCTTCATGGCGTGATACGAGTTCTCCTTTTATTGTGCTTAATATGTCGGCAAACTTATTTTCAGGATGAATTGGGTGAACTTTTGCCATAATTGACAGAGGAGTATAGATTAGCGCTCGCCCTATCGGCCAACTTAAGAAGAATCTTTTTATCTTTTCGTAGTTAGCGTTATATCTTGGCTATGAGCTCTTGCCAATCTGACCGTTGGAACTGCAAAACGTAGTCTGCATCCTAAGTCTGAAGAAATTACTATCCAAAAAGGTCAGTGTAGGTGGGTGTATTGACGACCCAATCCTTCCAGTTTTCTGGGTATACTTCATCCAGAGTGCGTAGCAGGTTGTTGAAAAAGGCTTTCTCTTCAACTGGAGGGTCCCACCTGGACAGCTGTCCCATAGTGGATAGCGCCATCTGAAAATATCATTGGCGGGTTAGAGAATGCAGTCGACATGTCATCTGCTCAGCAGCCGACATGTCGTCTGCTCCGCAGCCGATGGTCGGCTACGGGTTTGTGCAAGCTACGCGCCGTCTGTTGGCACAGCCGACCGTCGGCTGCGTCCTAGCAACCTGCATTCCGATGAATTATTGTGAGTTTGCCGTCCTAAGAGCGGGCAATCACTGAGTTTACGATGAAAGAATACAAGGCTTTCTTGTATTTCAATAGCTATAAATATTTTAAAGTACTTACCATGAAATTTTTTCACTATCTACTTTGACTTCGTGCGTTCACTTTGAAAATCCAAGACGTACTGAGGAGCGACGCCAGGCGCGGGCGCGCGGGGGGGTGTTTAGGTAGGGATATCGTGCCGTCTCGCTCTAAAATCCAAGAGGTTATCTCACACTCTTTATAGTGGGTCAAGCGTAGCTCGGACACCTAACTATGGGTATTTCGAAACATATTTTTATAAGATCACCAAGTATTTGTCTGAAATGTGGACAAATTGGTAAATCATTAATTTTTTTTTTGCTGCTAATGTGACTTTTTTTATTCTATTTATTTACTTGGTGATTCCTGATAATTTATACTATGTTTCTTACCAAATATTAAAGATAGGGAACGTATCTTTCTATAGCTGAACATATTTTTGTTCTATTTTCTAACAGTTATTTTTTAAACATTTATTTAATTTATTCATTTTTTCCGCTGACATCGCGAAATTTATTTGCTAACTTCGCAATTTTTTTATGGTTTTTTTTTCAAGTCAAACATATGTTTAAAATTATCTTAGTAAAAAGGTAAACTAATATTATGATGGATTCAAATATAAAAAACATATGTCATCGTGCTGTATTCTACAATACAATTTTTTTCGTTCATTAAGTCGGAAATTTTTCGCAATAATGAAGTTTGATATTTTTTGTAAATTATTACTAAGTATGCTAAGGAAATTGTATTCAAAATCAAATAGAGCATCTATTTCTCAGTTAGAAACAGTCATTTGTTTAGCTTAAAGCCACACGTGTGACTCATGAATCGCGTTTACATCTCAAGCGGCGAGTGGTCCGGAGTGGTGTCAAATTTCATGCGCGGCGCAAGCGCAAAACGGTGATCCCACCCACCGCGCCAAGCACGTGAGTGGTTATAGAGGTTTTCTCCTCGTAACTCTGCAAGCAGAGTCCCCGGTCCGCAAAATGCGGATTACGGTTTGCTTGGCGGGGCTCCGTTAGCCGTGAAAGCACGGAAAATCGGATAGCCGCCAAGCGCCCACATCTTCGCATCATCTGCTTGGCAGAGGACTACGAAGAGCGGCCCCACCTCTTCAGTTTTGGTCCGCGCCGGCCGTAGCCGGTACCCCCCATATCTGGAGGGCATTCCCCTATCCGCCACCCGGGGGACGCGCCCGATAGAAGACTGAAAACTCCCACGGGGCGCACTGATCACCTGTCATTTTTGACAGACCGCCAACAGTGATTATGCTCGCGATCATGGGCGTCGTAATCGCAAGATGGCGAACGTTATACATACGACCGGCCTATATACTACCAGTCACTGTTAGCGCGATAACGGCGAATCGGAACGGGGTTCTATGTGCTGAAATCGATTTTGGTCTGTCTCGGAACTTACCCCTAGTTAGTCTGAAACCAGACGTCTGTTTCTTAGGGTTTATGACATACGGCGTTGAAGGTGCTGTTTCGCATCTGTATTTTTTATGATAATCTGTGGATGTACTGGCACTGCCGTCCCCAGTTAGTCTGTGGGTGTGTGTAAAAAAGCAGAATATTTTTGTTTGAAAAATTAATTTAAATCTGCAGTTAAAAATGCAGTTTCAGCGATCAAATTTATTTCAATGACATTAATCTAGTTTTATTTGGACGTGGAAGTAATGTCTTCTTCAAGTAACATATCCCAATCAGCATATTCTCCGTCAGAACCCGAAACCCCACAGGTAACCTCATGCTTGATTGTATCTATTCATCGGCTTGATTTGTGTGTAATAATACTGACTTTGCAATTTTTTTTTTAATCATCGTAGGGTACCACTCAAACTAGAATTCAATCATTTGACCAGTCCCTAAATCACGCGGATCTTGGCCACAGCATTGAGCAGTCTCTAAAAAATGCGCAGAAGGAGATCCACCAGAAGAGAATACAATCACTAAGAAAAGAGTTGGATTATTTAAAATCAACGGAATGGGAGTTTGAGTACGATAAGGGTTTTGTTCAGTGAAAATACTTTTACAATGTTTTCCTACATAAAATCTTTTTTTAATTATTTCTCTTCCCATTCTGATGATGATGATGATGTGGATGATCACCTTAAGGCAGACTTTTTAGCTGAGCAACTTGTTGATATAGAAGCTACAAATGAGCAGTATAACATTGAACAAGATAACAAATCTGATATACCAAGAGATGCTGTCTGTTTTCAGAGAACAGGTAATTTTGGAAAAATAAAAGTTGCAGTCTTGCACTAGGTAGTTCCCAAGCTTGATTGCCATGATACAAATACAATATTATATTTAAAGATAAAAAAATATATTATACTGTTTAGTAAAAAAATATTTTAGTGACTGTTTAGTACCACAGCAAAATAAATAAATAAATGAATATCTGCCAGACAACACTCCTCTTGCCATGGTCTCGAAGTAGGGTTGAATATCCCTGTGTTACGAGGTGCCAGACAAGGAATTAAGCTAGGGGCATCTCAAAGCACACCCAGACCCAAGCCAATTTAGAAAAGATCGTTTCCTGAATTGACCTGACCGGGGATCAAACCCGGGACACTACAGAATTAAAGGCGGGAAACCGTGCTACAGTGCACTATACCAATTGTGTTGTGTGTAGTTTAATCTTTTGTTATTTATCTTCCCTCGGTGTGTTTATCTAAAGATTTTTATTTGCAGTTATAATTACAAACAAATAAGCAACTGCATGCATGTACTGCAATGCAACTGATGCAAAGATTATTAAAATATACTGAATAATAAGTTTATGCTAGCCTCTTCGCCTTTATAAAATATTCATAATATTTGTTACCCTTACAGGCATTGTTACCTATTTATCAGATGACAACTACATACTCATTGATGGTATGCTATATTTTGAATTGTCTTACAACTCAACAAGTGTCCAAGTTAATGACAAAATATTGTACTTAGCTTACGCTAATGCTGATGGAAAAACAGTTGTTGTAAGAATATTGGAAAATCAAGGAATATGTTGGGGGGAAGAAGAGTTTGCAGAAGAAAGTTGTTTTAAAGTAATAAACCATGTGATGGTAGGAGAAGTTGATCATAGACAAGAGCGCTTTGTTTATATCAAAGACAATGACTTAAAGTTTAGTCTTGATGATGTTGAATCGTCTTTTGTGCCTGTACCAGGAGATTGGCTGGAACTTAGTTGTAAAATACAATGGGATGAGAAAAAGCCATATGATATTTCTTCAGCACAGGTATAAATTCTTTGTTCATTTAATTTAGTTCTATTATTTGTGTTATACAGGATGGCATTAATATGTTTACTCCTAGGGTAAGCTACTCAATATGGCTGATATAAAATTATATTCAAAGTTATCTTTATTTAGGAACAAATTGAATGGTTTTTACTTTGATTATTTTAGCATTTCACAGTGGTTGTTTTCTTAACTAAAGGTAAAAAAATAGAAAAATATATTTTTGGACCTTGTCTTGCAGTGGTTAGAGCAGCAACCGAAACTAAATTAGTTTATTTTTATATCTTTAAATTGAATGTTATTTATAAAACCTAAAATTGGAATTCCCATTCTGGTCAAAAATCAGTTCTTTGTTTGTTAATAAAAATGTGCCTTGTTACTTGGGGAGTGGAACACTCTCCCTGCGACTGTATTTCCAGATACTTACAACCTTATAGCCAGACTGAATAGGCGTTTTCTGAGTATGTGTGTACCACCATCGGCCTTGACATCGCTTACCACCAGGCGAGACTGAGGCCAAACGCAAACCCATTTAAAAAAAAAACCTATTACTAAATATGTGCCTTTTTATGACAGGTTTTGCAGGTACTCCTAGTAAAGCCATTGAGGAGTAGGATGAAACAGGCTGTCATAACTGCCTGGTTTGGTGATTGTGGAACTTGTGATAGACAGATTTATTTCGATAAATTATGCCTCGAAAACAGTGCTGACCCTCAAGTTGGTTCAAAGGTAAAATAATTATATTTTTCTTAAGGTTGAAGACATTTATTTCTCTAAAAGAATACAATTCACCTAAAAGAGAAATTCACGGAAATCTTAATGTCAATAGGTGTACAGAGCAGTTAACTTGAGACAAACATACATCATACATTAAGAACATTCATAGACTGCAATGCTACCAAACTTACCAGTTACGGTTTTCTATATTTGAAATAAAATTAAACAGGTACCTACAAACAAAACATCGTGAGACACACAAATAAGTAAGAATATAATAATACCACAAGCAATATTACCACATTTCATTTGGTTTTGAACATTTTGGTATGGAGGCTGACATTACTGGCATAGCTTCCGCCATTTTGTTTTTTTTTCTGAAGTTTCCGCGCACTTTGAAAGTGGTATTTATGGATAGAGGAGACATAAACAAACAAAAAATTACTGAAAATATGGAACCCTAAAGAGTCACGTTTCCGAGTTACTTGAAGGTGAAGATTGAAATGAGTAAGGTGATGTTAATTAAAAATCTACTAAATAAGGTGGCTTTAAACCGTTGGTTATGTGTATTATCGCATTTTTAAGGAGTGTACATTTGAAAGTGCTTCAAATATCAAAGTTAAGGTGAATTTTACCTGTTTTTTTGTAAAAAATTCTGCAAGAAAGTTTCATATTAAAACAAATATACTTTATAATAGGTTGGAGAAAAAGATTCTTAGCATTTTTTAAGTATATTCAAAACATTTTTTAATATAGTTTATTTACATTTAACTAAAGTATGTAGGGTGCCATTTTGTTTGATTACTTTTTGCCATCTTGTAGGTAGGGACATTGCTTTACGAATTTTGAGGCTTCTGATCAAAATACCGCGACAAGTGGTTTTGGCAGTCCTCTCGTGATGTTAATCTGACAAAATAATAATAATAATAATAATAAGTGAAATTTATTTCCTCTTCACAAAAGCCAAATATACAAACTTATCAACTAAACTTAAAGATAAGAACATGAGCCACCTTTGTGAGAGACTGGTGTCCATACTAGGGTAATCCCTGTGTGACGGATCGCTAGGCTCCCACCCTCTCAATTTCGGTTACAAAATATAAAATATTAAAATCACTAGTTTAATGTAAATAGAAAAACAAAACATGAAAAATTTAGAAGAATATAAGTACCTAATAAAGATAAAGTGGCATGCATGCATGCATGCATGCGTGTGTCGTGTGTTTGCGTGTGTGCATGAGTGTTTGTGTGTGTGTGTGTGTGTGTATTTTCGTGTGGGTTTGTATGGATGGGTGGGGGTGTGTGTGTATATATCTGTATGCAAGCGTGCGTGTGTGCGTGAGTTTGAGGTATGCGTGTGATTATATATTTAAAGCTAGGTGCCGTTTATTTACTTTTAGGATACAACTGCCAAAAGATTCTCTGTGGTATTGTAGTCTTTGCCTAGCAACCATTGCAGGACTCGCTGTTTGCAAGCATAAATAGGCAGGGGATAGAAAAGTAGTATTTTATTTAACTTGTTATAAAGAAACCCGCCTAAAAACGTGAAAAATTTGTGAGAGAATTGTGTCCTCAGTGACTTGCCAGGACAGACCTTTGCTTTCCTTCTTTTGTTCACGATACCAGGGTCATATTGCAGGAGAGAGTGTTTATGTAGTATAGTATGCAAAATAAAAAGTTGACGAACTGTTAAAACGTTACATCTTTTATACAGCTCATCAGTAGGGTACAAGAAGGGTAGGCCGTTACCAACCTTCAAGACAGCCCTCTGCGCTCTTTCAAGTTGTAACAATGTCGTTTTTGGTGCTCCACCCCAAGACGTGATGCAATACGTCAGTATTGATTGACATAACGCAAAGTACACCATTCTCAAAACCCTGTCATCAGCCGCATGACGCAAGTTTTTGAACACATATATTAATTTACGCACTCTGGATGTTAGAAGGTCAATATGAGGTTGAAAGCTTAATGTGTTATCGATCATTACACCAAGATATTTTATTGTATTTGTGCGCGATAATTCAGGGCAAGAACAAGTAATGTCAGTTTGAGAGCAGCAGTGTGCAGTAATCTTGAGAGAGTCCACTTCGGGCAAGGCAAGGTTTTTCGCACTAAATCGAATAAATTTTGTTTTGCTGATGTTCAAGGTGAGTTTGTTTTCTTTTAGCCACTCTGTCACTTTGTCAAACCCCAACTGCGCATAATGATAGGCATCACTCCATGAATCAGCGTGGAAGAGTAGGGCTGTGTCATCAGCAAAGGTAATAACCTTACCGTTTGTCAAGGCTATGTCACAAAGATCGTTTATGTATGTCAAAAACAAGGTTGGGCCCAACACACTTCCTTGAGGAACCCCGTATGATATAGGGAGGTCTTCGCTATAGTAATCACCAATCTTAACCCTTTGGAATCTGTCAGATAGATAGTCAGAAAACAACTGCAGCTGTGTATTTCTTACCCCAAGCCTCTCCAACTTCTGCAACAACAGTGAAACAGGGACAGAGTCGAACGCTTTGGCTAAATCAAGGAATATTATAATTACTTTTTTACTAGAATCAATGTTCGTAGCTATAAAATTGGTTAACTCATGTACAGCGTCGTTAGTTGACATTTTAGAACGGAAACCGTATTAAGAGGGAGAGAGTAATTTGTTTTTTTCCAAGTAAAGAGTCAGTTGCTTATTAATAAGTTTTTCAAGGATTTTAGACAAAGTTGGTAAAATTGAAATAGGTCTATAATTATCGACGCTGTCTCGGCTGCCACTCTTGTAGATTGGGTGAACTTCAGCTTGCTTAAAGATTTTCGGGAATATGCCTGTTTTAATGGAAAGATTACAGATATGTGTGATCATTGGGGCAAGCAATTTGATGTAGCGCTTTAGAATCACTGCGGAAATGCCATCCCTACCAACAGTACAATCTGATTTTAAGTTTAAGATAATTGCTGCTACTTCGTCTTGATCAGCTTCAAGGAGAACCAGCGAGTGGTGGTGCGATTCTACCTGGATGGCAGCTGAGGCTTGACTAGAGGTGGCATTGGAGTGCATCTGTTCAGCAGATTTCAGTCCTGCATTCACGAAAAAGTGATTAACACAGTTGGTTGATTTAATTGGATCTGATTTGTCTAATAATTCTATCGCAGGGTTGTTTTGTTTAGTTGTATTTGTTACTTCTTTAATTTTATTCCATAGCTTTTTATTACTTGTTTTTGCTGCTGTAGATAATTCGCTTTTTTCATAATCTCTTTTAAGTTTTTTCAATAGTTCGCTACAAAAATTTCTGTATCTTTTGTAAGATGTTCTAATGACATTATTATCTGGTTCCTTTTTACTTTTCTGATGGAGTCTGTCTCGGAATCTTAAACATTTAAGTACACCAGTTGTTACCCAAGCTTTTTTTATTTGCTTACGGTTAGATGTTTTTATTAGGCTAGTATTATTGAGGATCGCACTCTGTAGGTATTCTATAAAAATTGTTGTGGCTAAATTAACATTATCGCCTACAGCACAGACGCCATCAAAATCCAAATTAAGGAGTTCGGTATCCAAGCCTTTGTAGTTAATTCGTTTTACAAATTTTTGCGGCGAAGAATGACGCTGAAGCTTGATATCTAGTAAAAAAAATATTGTGTCATGGTCTGTTACTGAAGTTTTCGCGACATAACATTCAGCATTCTTTTTAGTTTTTAGTATGACGTGGTCTAAACAAGTTTTATCATGCGTAGGTAAGATGTGTGCTGGAAGTAGGCCATGTGAGGCTAATACATTTAGGTAAAAGGCTGAATTTGGTACCCTATTATTAGAACTAATATTAATATTCATATCGCCAACAATAATTATGTCCTTGTGACTAGAATACGGATGAAGCGACTGGTTGAGAGATTCTATAAAACTAGTAGGATTTTTGAAGCCATATGGTCTGTATATCGCCATTGTCATAGTATTATTTATGTCTAATGTAATTGAGTTGCAGTCAGCTATTACTACCCCATGGCACCTGATGCTTAATCCCTCCTTACAGTAAACAACTACTCCTTCGTTTTGAGTCCTATTATTACATGACTTGAGACACGTATAACCATCGATTGCAGGAACTTGACGAGTTAGAGGAAGCCAGCATTCCGTAAGAACGATTATGTCCCACTTTGTGTTAGTTCTCTGTATCAAAATACTAATTTCATCTATGTTCCGGGAGATACTTCGTATGTTCTGATGTATTATTTTAGGATAGGAGTTGGACTTTGCTATTATCTTCGTACAGTCACTGACATCGAGTAGTATGTCTGAGTGGGAAACAGAGAGTTGATCAATATCATCACTTATGTCATTTACACTATTGAATTTTAATTACAGTGTGACTAAAAGGTGAAACAGAAAAAGGTTCAACCGGAATTAGGGATTTTACAGACAAATGCCTATTACACAGGCGTCCCTTAAGAGAGAGCAACTCGCAAATATCCATTACAGGGCAGTGCTTAATATAGGGTAGTTTTTGTTTAGGATTAGAATTATTGTTTATGTATCTTTCAATTGTCGTATGATAGCACACAGTACTGTTTAAATAAATATAAAAGTAATATGTTAGTTCGCGTAAAGCTGTTGCACAGGTAAGAGTTTTGAGTGTGAGTGTCATTATGTATTTTGTATAGTGATAATTATAAAAATAAGTATTTTGTTTGAGTAAAAAACTAAATAAATGTAAAATATCAAAAAATAAAATAATTAAATCTAGTCATTTCTTGGCAAGTTTTTGAAGATCCTCCTCGTTGTCGATCCGGAACACGGGGGAGTTCTCTGCTTCACGAAGGTATACTCTTCCGTACGAAGTCCAAGTGCTATAATAATCATTCATTTTGGCAAATTCTTTGGCTACATAACGCAGTCTTCTCGTTTTTGAGGTGAGCGACTCATCCACGTAGACCGGCTGCGGAGGCCCGGTAAGCCCAATATGGGCCGTGTTAAATTTGTTAGTTTTATTCTCTTTATTAAAAATTCTACACTTTTTGATTATCGACTCCTTCATAGCGGTCGTGTTAAACTGAACAACGATGTGGTTATTAGCCTCTGCTTTTGTTTTTAATCGATAGATTTCACGTATGTCAGAGTCGGCCACTGTGTGGCCCAATGCGACGCCAATGTTTTTAAGATGGGTGGATAATAACTCCCTGTTTTCATTCGGTTGTTTAGGTATATTTTTAAATTCGATCATAGACAAACGGGTAGTTCTTTCCGTATTCTCAATTCTCTCTTCTAAGGCATCAACACGTTTTCTGTACACCGAATTCTCTTGTTCTAAGCAGGCAATTTTTGCTACAAACTCGTCGTGTTTTTGGCTCATAAAGTCAACACTTTTTTGAATATCTGAATTCTGATTCTCTAATGTGGCAAGGGTATTTATTATGGTCTCTAATTTTGCATCCTGCTTTTTCTCAAACTGCGAAAATAACGCCTGCATTTCTGACATAATTTGACTGTCTTTTGTGTTAGACTCAGGGCTCCCATCGCACTTGCGTTTAATTCTACGCATTAGATTTAATGAATCTGTTTGGGCATCTTTGCTTAGTCTTAATTGATCTATCTGTGTCTCAGATCCATAACTAGTTAGCTCTGAATCTAGGCTAGTCTTAACAGGACTACGGGGAAGGGGCATTCTGTATAGGCACGAGCGTACTTGAGTGAATTAAGTAGGCCTAAATATTGCTCTTAGCCGACGGCAATTGCAAGGACGTGTGGGTGGGACACTGATCCGGACGAAAGGAACAGTGCGTGTTATGAGCGAGAGCAATGTATGCGCCTGCGCTTCGCTTCCAGATGGTAGGAGGTGCTTGTCCGATGACGCAAACCAACGGGCGGCTCAAGGAGCGGCAGAAGCACAACTAATTAGTGTTGTCTTAGTCTAATATGATGTTCCTACTCACGCGTATAGAGATGACATCTTGCCTTTATGCTATCCTGGTACTTCTGGCGATTTTCGAGTATTTTATTTTTGAATAAATGTTCTTTGTTTTACTAAAAATGCGTGCGTGCAACTCGAAATCCAAGAGGGGAGAGGAAAAAATTCTGAAGAGATCGAAATAGGTGGAAATCTGAAGGTGCAAGGTCAGGACTATACGGCGGATGCATTAACACCTCCCAGCCAAACTCTCCTAATTTTTGGTGAGTGGCTAAAGATGTGTGAGGTCTAGCGTTATCATGATGATAAACCACCCTTTCTGTTGATTAATTGTGGCCGCTTTCTCTCAACTTCTTGCTTTAATCTCATCGGTTGTTCGCAGTAGAGTTCAGAATCGATGGTCCTGCCTGGTGGTAACAGCTCATAATGAATAATGCCATTCCAATCCCACCACACACACAGCATCACCTTGTTACGAGTTAATCCGGGATTCGCCACAGTCTGTGAAGCCTGACCGGCCTTTGACCACGACCCCTTTGGCTTCTTCAAAAATGGTTAGGTTTCATATCGTCGTAATAAAGAATCACGACTGAGTACACGGTTTATTAGGTTTCTTTCAGTGAGCTCGTGAGGTACCCAAATATCGAGCTATTTTGTGTACCCAGTTTTTTTCAAATGCGCCAAAACTGTTTTGTGGTAAATTCCCAGTTCTTCAGCTACGTCGTCACTACTGCTCTGCCGATCTTGCCCCACTTTTTCAAAAATGGCATCCATTTTATCCGTAATAGGGCTAGAGTGACGTGCATCTTTGACATCAAAATTTCTGGATTGAAAACGCTTAAACCAAATTTGTGCTACTCTCATAGACACTGCAATAGGACATCGCAAATTTTTTTCGCTGGGCGCTGGACGTTGGGATATGGGGACATTCAAATAGTCTTTTTTTAAAAAGCTACACCTGACCCACCCCGTAACAGTGGTGTCAGCAGTGGGATATCAGCACGTAAACCCTATCGTATTTGCTGGTATCTCATACGCGTCACGGCAATGACTTCCACGAAGTTCCAGCCAACCCAGCTCCGGAGAAGTTCCATGCAGTTCTTCGACAAAATCCGTCCATGTGAGCTTCTTCACGACAGTACGCCTTCTGATCGGAGTGTGCTGACGAGCCGTCCAGAGACAATCATCCAGGCGCGCCACCAGAGCCGCCCCATATAGTTCCTTCCACTGCCGAGAGCTTGGGCGATATCATCACCGTCGCCAGGAGTGTGGCGTTTTCTTTATCGCTGCATCCCGTTGGTCTGCTACACGGCCCCGTAACTGCAACCTTCATCAACTGACCTTCGCTGTTCTTGTCGCCGCTCGTCCTGAATCCGCGTAGTCCCAGTGCCATGATGTCCATTTCGTTCGCGATTCTGCTTTTCCTGTAAGTGAAACATATTATTAACTGTCATCGCTTTTTCTCTTAAATCTAAACTAGTGTGTTCGACATATCATTTATTTATTTATTTATTTATTAGGACAACCAACAAAACAAACACCAATAACAGAATAGTTTTATAACACACACGGACTAAATGCTAAATGTCGTCTTAATTAAAGGCTGCCACGACATGCAATGTGGACTAAACACTTACTAACTAGTTATTTATAATAGGCTCTAAAAACTACTTACAATACTAATAAAAATTTAAAAATTTGAAAATTTGAAAAAGTAAAACTAATTTAAGACAATTACAGTTAACATTATAGTGAAGGCTGGCCAAACAGGTCAAACAGGGACAGCCGTAAAATACTGAAGTACTTTGCGCCGGAATTTCTGCGGCTTATCCGCAAAGATGTCTATATCACATTGTTTGGAAATACTATTATATTGCCTCTGTACTCTTGCCACGGTAGCGTAATGGCCCAGATTGGTCTTGCTGGACTTTATGGAGAAGAGTCCATACCTGCTAACGCGAGCCAGCTTAAGTGGAACCTTCAGATTTATTGAACCAAGAAGAAAAGGACAATCGACGCCACCATTGACAATCTTATGCAAGAACATGAGATCCAGCAGAATCCTTCGCTCCCGTAAACTATTTAAACTAAAATACGCCAGTCGGTCTTCGTACGTAGGAAGTTCCCTTGCTTTGTGGGTAACGTACGAAAGATGCCACAAGAAACGCTTCTGGATTCGTTCTATATGTTGATATGAACGTCATAATGCGGCGTCCAGACCTGACTGCAGTACTCCAGATTAGAGCGAACTAAGGACCTATAAAGCAAAATCCTTGTCGACGGCTTCTTAAACTCTTTACTGCTACGCAACAAAAACCCCAACATCCTAAAGCCCCTCGCAACAGTCTGGTCGATATGTTGATGGAAACGTAACTTCCTGTCCAGAGTTACCCCCAAGTCACGAATAGTCTCCACCTCTTCCAAAAGATGACCATCAATCATTCGTACTTAACATTTATCTTAAATCTCATTATCCTTAATTATTCATTTAAACACTAAACCTGTTAACTATAGATACTTACCTTCTTATTTTCGTAGATTCGTTATTTATTTTCAAGAATTTTAAAATGTCTGATAACTGAAACATCCTCGGCATGGATGTTCGTAGCAACTTTTTTTTTTCTTGCGTCAGGAAATGCATTTAGCCCAAGGCCCTGGGTTCGGGACACCTAGGATGTGGGACTCGGAACTCCTGGGAAAACAGGGACCCCTACCCACTAAAACCTGAAGGTGGTCATCTTCGGCGCAGAATGGAAAGGACCCGGGATCCCCAACGAGGGAGAGACTCCTTGCAGGACCCTTCGGCGCGCAAGGCCGCCTGGCAGCCAACCTCGGGAGGAGCAAGCTCCAGTGCACGATAACACAGACCACTGTGTGCGAAGACACGCGTTACTGTCTTCCTCGGGATCGCAAACCGAAACACACGCAGCCACGTGTAGCCCTAGGCGTCGGATTCTGCCGACGACTTCCGCCACGCCTGCTGTGGCAAGGACGACTGCATCCCGGAAGTTCTTCCCTCTCGCCGTTACCAGGGTATCGTCGGCGTAACATGTTACTACGACGCCCTGGAGGTTGACTTCGCGCAGCACCCAGTCATAACCAATGTTCCACAGGAGCGGTCCAAGAGCCGAACCCTGTGGGACACCGCACGACATGGGATGACGCTGCCAGTCATCGCGCCCCGGGAACTCGACATACCTCTCTGTCAGGTAGTCTTCCAAGATGAGTCGTCAATAAAGAAGGACACCGTGGTGCCTTAGTGCCTCCTTTATGCAGGTCCACGGCAGGGTGTTGAAAGCGTTAGCTATATCGAGGGATACCGCTAACACCACTTGACCCTGCGACATCGCCTCCTTGGCGATGTCCTTCACGTGGAGGATCGCGTGAACTGTGGACCGAAGACGCCTAAAGCCGTACTGGCAATCTGCCAAGTCCGGCCCCACCTCCTCGAGGTGCCCAATCAGGCGGCCAGCGATTATGCGCTCGAGAAGTTTCTCTACCTCGTCGAGCTGCACAATCGGGCGGTAGGCCGAGGGGGAGTCAGATGGTCGACCCTCCTTCCTCAGTAGGACGAGCTTCCCCGTTTTCCACTGGCGCGGAAAACGTCCCTGCGACAGACATGCCGAATACAGGCTCTGCAGTCTCGGCCCCAGCCACTCGAGGGACAGAACCCAAGCGCGGCCGGGTATGCCGTCTAGACCGGGAGCCGTACTCTTGGCCCGTAGCCGCGAGACTGCCGCATCAAACTCAACGTCCGACACGGCAGGTACCTCGTCTACACCTACTCCTACACCTGTGGGTGGCGCCATCACTGGCGGAGTGTGCTCTCCTCGGGTCGGAAACAGAGCCTGGACGACGTCGTGGAGCAAGGGCTCCTCCCTTAGAGAGACTCTGCGTAACCGGGGGTGCCCAGGGGCGGAGCTTACTCAACTCCAACCTGTACGGCCTTCCCCACGGATCCGCATCGAGAGTCTCAAGAAACTCCTCTCTTGCCCTGGACTTGGCTCTGTTGATGGCGACCTTGAGCGCCTTTTTCGCCTCTCTATAGATAAGATAAGATAAGATAAATATACTTTATTGTACAACAAATCATTTAATAATAAATAAATAAAATAAATATGCGCCAGACAACACACCTCTTGTAATGGTCTCGAAGTAGGGATTAATATCCCTGTGTCACGAGGTACCACACAAGGAAATCAGCCAGGGGCGTCTCCCAGCACACCCAGACCCGAGTCAATTCAGAAAAGATCGTTTCCTGAATTGACCCGACCGGTAATCGAACCCGGGACACTAAGGAAATCGAGGCGAGAAACCGTGCTACAGCGCACTACGCCAATCGTGTCGTCAAATCATAAAAACATAATCTTAGATTGTACAATGTAGGCGGTCTTATCGCTAGGAAGCGATCTCTCCCAGACAACCTGCAGGTAAAGGAAATTACAAGATTAAAAAGAGAAAATAGGTAAGGTAGTGTGAGATAGTGAGATAATTATATACATACATGAAGTTATTTTATGCATTCATGAATGCAATTACATATAATACTTATAAACGTAGTAAATATCTGTAAACATACACAAAATTATAAAGAAACGGTGAAAAAGACTTATTCAGGGTTGGTTTATCCACGCACTAGAGACATTTAAAAGTTACAGTGTGAGGAAATAAGCTTTCGAGTCGGGATTTGAAAATAGGTAAGGATTGAGATTGCCTAATAAGTGAAGGTAGCGAATTCCACAAGCGAATGGATTGGACAGTGAAAGAATCGGAATAACAACTTGAAGAATGAAAGGGGAAAGCGAGAAGAAGATTCCGGGTTGACCGCATATTATCACTCTTGGCAGACTGCTGAAATTGGAACAACTCCTTAAGATAAGGAGGTGACCGGGGATCGAACAACACAGAGTGAAGCAAGGAGAGAATATGAAGATCTCGTCGGCGACGAATTGGAAGCCATTTTAATTGGGCGCGGAATTCAGATACTAATTTTAATGACCTGCTTCATGAATCATTCACAATCACATGAATCATCGTTACTTAAACCCCTAAGGATTATTTTCTCACGTCATAACGACGGTTTAGTGTCAAGGTCTGTGAGCTTTAATAATAATAATAATATAATAAATATCCCTGGACATTATTCTACACAGCGCCATCTAGCCCCAAAGTAAGCTAATTAAAGCTTGTGTTATGGGATACTAGACAACGGATAAACATACTTAAATACATTTTCTTTTGTAAATACATACTTATTATACATAGGAGACACCCAGACCAGTACAAACAGACATGTTCATGCACACAAATGTTTGTACTGTGCGGGGATCGAACCCGCGACCTCTGGTGTAATAGCCAACTTCTTAACCATTACACCAAGTCGGTCGTCGACAAAGCTTTAAAAAGCTTCACCCGTAACATTACCATATTATCAGACATTTTTTGTTTGTTTATGTGTCTTCTATCCATATATACCACTTTTACCGTGCGCGGAAACAGCCAGAAAAAAAACAAAATGGCGTCTGGTGACCTATGCCACAAATGTTCAAAATCTGTAACTTTATTTTGTCACTATACATACCCATAAGAATAACTATAATATCTTTTTTTAGTAAAAATATGTTCGAAATTATGTGTTATGTGTATGTTTAAAAGAACTCCTTTGATAAGGTAGACTGTAGGTACTGTAGTCTTGTAATTTTCAATGCCAGCAGGGATTTTTCGTGTTGCAATATTTTTACGGAAAAATAAACAACCAACTAGACTGTAGTAACAAATTCAATTAATTACTTACCATTTCTTCTTATAGGTAATGGTGAATATTATAGAAAGTAATCAAGGAATGTGTACCTGGAGAGCAATTGAGTTAATTGTTTTAGATTGTAATACTCATAATAATCAAACAGTACCAAAAGTATCAAATGATGAAGATCAAAGCATAAGTTTAGAGAAAGAAAAAAATGTTGAAATAACTTACCCTCTCAAGTTTGAAAAGGTCAATATTCAAGGTACTGCAGAAATTAAGTTGAGTGTGACCAACAATGGCAATGAAGTTCAATTTATCAATAAATGGATTATACTTAGTAAGAAGAAAGATTCTCAGGTAAACATTGACCCATTTTTAAATAGACCAATAAAACTGATTCCTAAAGAAACATTTACCTTCACCCTCAAATGCCTTCCTAAGTTCTTGGGAAATACAAAAGAATCTCTGATTATTATGATGAAAGGATTCCAAGCCCGAAGATTTATAGATATCACTGTTGTTAGCGAAAATATTCATTTGAATGTGGGTAAATTAATAAATTGCAACAATCTAAACACGTATACCACAGCAATAGGTATGATTGAGAGAATGAGAAACACACGAAATAATAGCAAGCAAATGTTTTTACCAGGAGAAAGAGTAAGTAAGCCCCCAGCATTTGTAGCTGTGAAACTTGGCTGTTTTCCTGTTCCAGATAAAGTTTGGTCTGTGGTACTAGGAGATTCGGACCAAACTGTTCTTAGCTTGGAGTTTAACAAAATATTAAACAACATTGAAGAAAAGTTACCTTGCTTAGGGCAAAATCTAAATATCCACAACTATACTGACAAATGGCACAACTTATTGTATTTGGAAGAAATTCAAAACAATATCAACATGAGAACGTATGATAAAACTAACGTATTTTTAATTAGGTGCCAAGAGTATCTTGCTATCGAAATACATGGATTAGCTGAACAAAGGCCATCATTAATTAGAGGAGATAGAGCTGTCGTAAAAGACAGTTGGGACTCTAATACTCCTTTATATGAAGGATTTATTCATCTCATAAAAGGAGATCTAGTACTCATGAAATTTAATCAAAGATTTCACGAAATATACTCAGGAAGTGATGTATCTATAAAGTTTCACAATATTCGATCAACGTACAGACGAGGACATCAAGCCATAAATTTGGCTTTATCAAATCTTGGTCCTAGTATTTTATTTCCTTGTCGTGTGTCTCCTCAACCCCACCAAGTAACATTAGACAAGATTAATGACATACAATGGTATAATGAAAAACTTAATGTTGGACAGAAAGCTGCTGTAACAAACGTTTTACTGGGAGAATGTCGCCCATTACCATATTGTATTTTTGGGCCTCCAGGTACAGGAAAAACTGTGACAGTAATAGAAACCATTTTACAAATTTTAAGCATACTGCCTGAGAGCAGACTATTGGTAGCTACTCCATCAAACAGTGCAGCTGATTTAATAACAGAAAGATTGATAAAGTACAGAGATAGGTTTTCAGATTCCATGATCCGTATTATTGCTCAGTATTTAGCTGATTCAGATAAAATTCCTGAGATCATAAAACCATTTTGTGCGACATTAGACACAGCTAGGGAAGAAACTATAAAATCCAAATACACTGTCAAAGATGGTGTTAACTTGAACTGTCATAAATCATTTGTTGGAAGGCACCGAATAACTATCGGCACTTGTTACACGATTGGTACTTTGGCTCTAATGGGTTTACCTAAGGGTCATTTTACGCACGTCATAGTCGATGAAGCTGGACAAGCAACTGAACCGGAAATAATGATCCCGATGACGTTTGTTGATAAAGCAAATGCTCAAATTGTATTGGCTGGTGATCCTATGCAACTGGGCCCAGTGGTGATATCAAGATATGCTAGAGAATTTGGTATGAATGAATCGTATCTATCAAGAGTTCTCAAAACATTCCCTTATCAAAAAGACTACGCTGCATTTAAGAACGGCTATGACCCGCGTGTGATAACACTATTAACTGATAATTATAGATCTTTAGAAGAGGTTATAATATTGCCAAGTGAAATGTTCTATGATTCTTCATTAGTAGCAAAACTAGAAGTGGATCAAACCTGGATTTTAAACATATTACAAGTAGTTAATGAACTATTTCAACGAGAAGATGCTAGTACGGGAGGTATATATGTTTACGGCATTAAAGGAAGCAATGAAAGATCTCAGGATAGTCCATCTTGGTACAATCCTCAAGAAGCTTCCATGGTAGCATTGACGACGTGTAAACTTTACAAGAAATCAATTACGGCAGACGAAATCGGAATTATTACTCCTTATATTGCACAGGTAATTCATAAATTATTACAAAATATCCATTTGATAATAGTGCAAGCTACACACCAAGCGTATCAAGGCAGTTAAAATTTACGCCTCATTTGTTTGTACATACAGATAAGTGTAATAACTCATTACTAATAAGTATGACTTGATCATTACTGACGTTGGGCGCCAACACACCTAACTTCAATAACGACGTCATTGCTTTATAAATTTAAAAAATACGTCCTTCCTGTCTGAATGTATGACATCTGCCTTTTGGTGTTAATTAATTCTACAATCTGAATAACCGTTAAGATTGTAAACACGAAAATGATATTATTCATTGGATCGTATTCAGCGCATAAACAATTATAAAATGGGAGCATGCATATTTAAATATCTTAGGGCCGATTTTTCTATCCTCAGTTAATGAAATTTATCTGTAAAATAAAGTTTATTCGATGTTAACATGATTTTTAATTTTTAATGGTCAGATAGATGTTATCTGTTGAATAAAGCCGCTAACTGAGGAATAAAGTTATCTGCTTCTGGAGGGGCTGGATAAGATTTTATCTATGCGTTTTTTTTGACATTTGGAGGTTATGTGGTGTGTCATTTGAGATTTTTTAATTTTGTTTGGTACGCAAACACATTATAATGGATATTTTTGCCCAAATCGACGACGCAACGATTTTGGAGCAAAAGCAGTTACTTAACTATAATATACGCTATATACGCTGAGCCCAATAGAAAAGATCGAGTTGTAAAATAGAGACCTGATCATTTTATAGTTTGTTTTATCTTACATGTCTTATTTCTAAAAAAACATGGCGTATTGACAACCTTAACCAATTCGTAGTGTTGGGAAATCATCGAATGAATCATACAGTCATTAGCCTACCATATACGTATGGGTTTGCCCGACGTGTGTTAGATGGACAGAACTGTGCGTGCGTGGCGAAACGACGACTTCGCCCTTTGACTTAACGTGTATGGAGGCTATTAACTTTAAAGTTGAATAAATATATATACGAGTATATATATACTATATCCCAGATATATATATATATATATACGAGTATATATATATTTATATATATATATATATATCTGGGACAATTCACACCAAGATCATCTGACCCCAAACTAAGCAGAGCTTGTATTATGGGTGACAGAGACTGATAAACATACTTAAATAGATAATAACACCCAGACACACAACAAACACAAATGTTAATCACATAAATGTTTGTCATGGGTGGGAATCGAACCCACGACCTCCGGCGTCAAAGGCAGGATCGCTGCCATTGCGCCAACAGGCCAGTCAAATGTAGTAGATCTCTCGAAATTGGCCTTAGTTTAGTGAAATACTGATTTTGAACGACATTCTACCGATTTTAACAAAGTCTTCATAAAGGCTCACCCATCCTAAGCGTAATGTTCAATGTCATAATATCGTGTTCCATATTTCAGACTTTTCTAATCGTCACGAGTATCATAAACATGTCATATTTCCAAAAAGCATACTCTATTGTAGGTAACTTGAAACTTGTTTTGCGTGCATACGTATTTAAAAACGCATAAAATCAATAAGTCGAAAGACAACATTGATAAGGCACAAAAATTAGGAACTAGCATGTTATTGCGCGCTTCGCCGGCCGCTGCCGCTTCGAGTGGGTATTCCTTTTAAATCAATCACTTGATTCACTTGTATTGTCGTTCACGATCACGACGATGGGTATTCATACGATGTCACATGTGGCTTCGGATGTGTCATTTTTTTAGTAGGATAATTTTCTTATTTCATTTTAACTTTGCAATGATTGTTTAAGTGCATCTCGTTAATCAGTGTGAAGTTAGCGATATAAGTACATAGAAAACCGATAGAAAGCTATTCTTTGGATAAAAGACGATTGAAAAATATCTATTCGCTTGATAAATAGCCAGTTAATTTTATACTTCAGTTAGCTATCTAGGGACTAAACTAAGAATTGAAAAATTGTGTCTTTATAATATTACTGTTTGTTTTTTGCAGATAAAATATTTGAGGCTTGTTTTTGACGCTATGGGATTACCTCAACCTAAAATTGGAACTGTAGAAGATTTTCAGGGACAAGAAAGGAGAATTATACTTATATCTACAGTGAGGTCTTCAGAAGCCCATTTGGCAGATGATTTAAGATTTTTATTAGGGTTTGTTCAAAGTCCAAAAAGAATGAATGTAGCCTTGACGAGAGCTCAGGTTGCGGTTCTCCTATTTTGTGATCCACATCTGCTTTCCAGGGATGTTCTGTGGAAAAAAGTTATAACTAATGCAGTTAATAATGATAAGTATATGGGGTGTAATTTACCAGTAGATTTATAAAAAAAATTAAGCTAAGGGTACACTCATTTGTTTTAATTAAATAGTTTTAATAAAAGGTTTCGTTTTTATTTCTGGCCTCTTACAATAGTCACAATCACATGCAGCTTAAAACCTTAATGGCCTGCACAGGCGACAGACTACTCCGCGGCGGAGAAAAAATTACGCTCCGCGAATGAAAAGTGCGCCGCGGATTTCCCGCAGACTCAACGCACACGGTGTGCGATCATTTGTTGTCAGAGAGTATTTAAATATTCTGAAATTACGTCGTCACGGGTTTTTTTAAATTCGATACGTAAAACCGTTACATATTTTGGTTCTTGGCTTGTAAAGGACCCTAGAAAAAATACCTGAAAAAAATCTATGTACCTGTTACAGTTTCCTGAAAAATCTTCGTACATTATACTGGACATTGCCATGTTTACAAGAAACTGATGCAAGTCTAACCATGTGCATGCATGCATGTATTTCACATTGTCAAAGAGACAGAATTGAAGCAACAAGTAATAATATATTAAATTATTCATCATATTTTAAAAAAAATCTCATAGTTACATTGGTTTAAGCTTGAAACACTAAGACAAACATTGAAAACTTATAAACATTAAGAACTTACCTATGAATTGAACATAATAACCAAATATCTAAGAAATCTTCACGATAATAAGCATTTATCTTATTGAAAAATGGGTCTGAGGATTGTGTTAGAAATGGATTAGTGAGTGGAGTTTTTGTATGTGGAACAAGAAGAAGCAATGCTGGTGGAAAAAGAGTGTGGATTAATAAAAGTGTGCTGGTAGCTGTAGATGAAAAATAAGTGAGGTTGGATTTGTTAGCTACAAGAGCTAGTAACAGGACAGATGATGATATGTTTGAAGCAAAAAAGGAGTATAAAAATAAGGAAGAAATTAACTTATATAACTAATTAGCAAATTAATTAATTAGGATATAGTAAACAAATGTAAACAATAACAAAAGGATGAGATTAATATGAGGCTTACTGAAGACGTTCAGTCAAATATCAAGTTTTTCTGGAAGTCAGTACGATCTGCTAGGGGTATGGACCATAACAGAGCTAGTAAAAATCATAGTCAAGGATAGAAGGATTTCAATAAGGGAAGAGTATATCTTAGAGCAATGGAAGGAGTATTTTGTAACTTTGTTTAAAAGGGATGATGCATTCGTAAAAATGTCTGAAACTTCCGAGACAGAAAATGGTGAAGAGATTCGCACAGATGAGATTGTTTGGCAGTGTTGAAAAGTTCGGAAAAACGTTAGGGAGCATTAACATAAAATTTAGCTCCAACTGCCAACCTTACCTGCAAGAGGTCGTCCTGCTGGCTTACGAACAAGGCTCTGGCGACCGGTGGAAAGCGGTATAGCCCCTCCTATTCGGCCCAGCTGAATCATCTATCAGCTGACGGGCAGCAGCGTCAGCATCGAAAGAAGCTGTGTTTCTGCGATCTCCAATCCGCCTGCCCAGCGTGGAGATTTAGGACATAAACCCCCTCATGACGGACGCAATAGGGAAACGGCCCGGTCGCTCTGCCATTGCTGGCTACGGTAGCGGTCATGGTTACGGCTGGGCAGGGGGTGCTAGGAGTCCCCGGGGTACGGCAGGCTACCTTCAAAAACTGACCATGGTTACGTTCAACGGACGTACTCAGAGACTTGACGAGCATTTGGCTCAGTTGGGTGAAAGTGGAGCTGGTAAAGATAAGGTGGCATGTGGCCCACTCGCTGGGCCCGCTGAAAATCAGCGTCTGGGCCTATCAGGCACAGGCATTAGCTGAGCGCGGTCCAATTTATTTTTTGGACATCGTGACACCGCTGCCTGTTGGTATTTTTTATATTTCTTCTTTCGGTCTTTTTTTAATTTAAGTTTTTATTGTTCCTTTATAATTATTGCTTTGTGATGTTTTGTAATGCGATGTCCATGAAATTAATAAATGTTTTTTCTTCCTTTCTTCCTTCTTTCTTTCTTGGGGTTATGTGAAATCCGACGAAATGGAAAGGATACCGTAACTCTCGATTCGGGCCACCTCTTCTACTTTCGCGAGGGCGACCAACAGTCCCAGGGTGGCGTAAGATTTCTTGTCAACAGGCCCTCTCTAACAACGTTGAAGAAATCTCCAGTGTGTCAACCATTGCAGGGTTGCGTACCTCATACTTTGGTTATCAAGGCGATACACCTGTATACGCACCGACTTCGACACACTCGGATGAGGAAGTTGAAGTCATGTAGGTAAGTACGATGACATAGCAAAGGCCTTACACACAACCTCTAAGACACACTTATACGTTGTTATAGGGGACTTTAACGGCAAAGAAGGAATCCAGAATTGCGGCAAATCAAAAGTGGGTCCACCACACGGTATTGGAGCCGGGAACCACAGGGGACAATGCTCGACAACTATCTGGAAAAGGAGTTTTTCTTCCTGATGAATTCATTCTTCAAGAAGAAGCCCAGAGGAAGTGGTCGTGGCGAAGTCCCGACGCTGTGACCAAAAACGACATCGACTTCATTATGGCCGATAAAAGACGCATATTTAGAGATGTGTCCGTGATTAACAGGTTTCACACCGGATCTGATCACCGACGAGGCTCTCTAAATATCGATCTCAAACTTGAACCACGCTCCGACCTAATCCACTTCATAATAATATGTAATTCTTAATTTAATGTGACTCTTAATTTGATGTTTTTCTAATATCATCCATATTTAATTGGTATTTATTGACATTGTTTATTCTTTATAATTATACTGCTATTTTTTTTTGCACATCTGCGAGCAGGCTAAACACACTGGACTTCATTAATATTTCACCATTTTATGTACCTACTGTGTTTGTAGCAAATAAATATTTCTGATTTCCAAACTGTGGCGGGCTCCGATGAGTTTCCAGAGCTTCTTGGAACCAGATTCGCAGCTTTGGAACCTACTGATGACGTCGACGAGTCCCTACAGAATGTGGTGGTTGAGGCGCTGGGAGATGATGGCATTAAGTTCTGCCGGACACAGCGTACAGGCAAGAAGTCCAATCTCAGAAGAGTCTCTGCGGCTTATAGCATAAAGGCGGGATGACACTACAGCCACTTCATCAGAACGGGCAAATCTTAACAAGCGAATTGCGAAGATGGTACGACGCGACCTTCGAAGCTCAAACACGCTCTAAATAAAAAACGCGATAGAGCAAAACTGAGGGTCTAAAGTATTCACTCAGCAGCTTGGGAGGAGCCATCTGACGAAGCTTACAACACTGAATGGCAGAACCGCAGTGTCGAAGCCTGAGATTTTCGCTGAGATTGAGGACTTTTATAGCAGACTCTACGTTCAACATGCTACTCGTACCCACCTACTCAGCGCAACAGCCACAACTCTAGAGCCACCTTTACACATCACTATACGACGTCACACACGATTGCGTTTTGACCGGATTCGGTCTACAAAACACTACCCTGAGGAAGACCATTCTTCTGAATTCGCCAATGACTTGCTGCCATTCACTAACATCTGAAATTAGCGGTTGCTCAACATTTCCCTGAAAATGTTTACGTAACCCACATCTTGTGTTAAATCAGCTACCTTAGCAAGTAACATTTTAGTGTTGACAGTATCGGATGCCGCAGACAGATCTACGAACACGACCCCTGTTACTTTGTGAGTCTCGAACCCATCCTCGATGAGCTGAGTCAGCTTCAGGGTCTGGTTAGTGCAGGACCTACCTGGTCTAAAACCTGCCTGTTCTGGGATGAGATGTGGTTCCAGGATTGGGGACAGTCTGTTCAGAAGCATCCTTTCAAATGATTTAAAAGTGTGACATAAAAGTGAGATTAGGCGATAGTTTTTAGGCTCTGTTGGGCACTTACACAAGGTTTTAGCAGCGCGATAATTTTGGCTCTCCTCCAAAGCTAATAACTACTACACTACGACTGGGCCTAATTGTTTTATTTGTTTTATGGTTATGTCGTCGACCCCCGCAGCTTTCCCCTTTTGAAGGGATTTAATAGTATCAATAAGATCTGCTATGTGGAGTGGCTTTCTGAGGGTATCCATTGAATTTCGCGGGTTTGTTTTGTGGATTGGTTTACGCAGACGACGTGGTCGCTTTCCGTTACTTAAAAGTTGATGGGCGACTTGATTTGCAGTAACTTGACTGGGTAAGTTGGCTTCTGGAGGGTCATCAGTGAGAGTATTAATAGTATTCCAAGCTTTTTTACTCTTGTGTGTCATGTTTACGCTGGAAACTAGTTTATCCACCTCTCTCTGCGCTTTTCTCCAATCACCTGAGAGAGATTCTCACTGGCCAGTATGGTCTCTTCAGAAAATTGATCACTTTCATAAAGGGACTGATAGCGCGTAAGGAGCACGGTAGAATAATCGTCCAGGCCTGGGACATACGAGGTACGACAGCCTCTGGGAATGTGCTGGCGGGATATGGTCCTTACCACAGAAACAAATTTGTCGTAGTTTTCAGGAGCGGGTTCTATGTCTCCTAGCTCTAAGTCGATGTCTTTAGAGTAGGTCTCCCAGTTAGCCTTGAAGAAATTAAAACGGCGTCTAAATGGAACTAATAGGGGTCTAACAGCAGCTATAACTTTCAGAGTGATGGGTCTGTGTTGAGTATTTGGTACCTATAGGTTAACATACGTTTTTTTCTGCACAGTGAACTCGGTTATAGAAATAAATTTATGCTCAAAATTACATATTTCACATAAATAAGTGAAATATGTAATTTCGTATTATAAACTAAGTTCTCAAATGATGTTAAGTATGCGCTGAATGTCTAAAGTTCTAAATCAATGTGAATTTAATGAAATAACTCTTCAGTTCTATGGAAGGCATTGCCCTCTTTATTTTCAGCTTCAGAACCTAAATTTTCACCTGAAGGAGCGTATTTAGGCGGCACCAATGTTGTTATACGATGTCGTTTAGGTTTAAAACTTTGAAAACAAAATTAATAGGGTGTAATACAGTTAATCCGATAAAAACAAGTTCCTACTAATTTGGCAAGGGGTATAATACTGGACATAATAACTTACTTTATTAGTAATTCGACGACGGGAAGTGTGCTGGACATACATGTCGCAGGTTATTTTAAGTAGTTTTTTGGTTATGTTATCTTTAGTTTTCATATTACAAGGGCATGAGCTATAAAATAATGAGTGAAACACATCTGACTGAAAGCCCAGCCCTTTCTTCCCATCGATGTGATTGCGTTGCTGATTTTTGACAATATACCGTAACTTGGTCCTACTTTGCGTCCCCACAGGTAACAATGCTCCTTAGTTTGAAAAAAATATTAAGTACTGTAACACTGTAAGGAAATGTGTTCGGGTACGGAAGGTGTCCGTGGCGGTGTGTAGGTACTGTTCGATTTGGACCGAGCAACGCGTCTTACTGGGCGTAAAAGCACGAGTTTAGTGCCGTAGCAAAAATGTGTTAAAACAAAAAGGTAGCAGTCGATTAGAATACTCAGAAGTCGCAATAGCTGCAAGCAAATCCGAATGATTCCGCTGGTTGCGTTAACTACTAACAATTTTTTTTTGGCAAGGACGGCGCCGCTGCTTGACCTCGACGGCACATCACGTCGGGGTCCACCACTGTTGCAGTGCTGTGGAGGAGACGCATTAAGACACAGCTGGACCTTAAGAATTACTATATAACCACAGACGGAATGGCAGTGAAATGAGACAACAGTTAATAATAGTCTGGTTTATTATAATTCTACTAAAGCTTATATACGAACTCATACACGTACACTGTGTGTGCCTAATCTTACTACGTGACCATCCGGCACAAGCAGATTCACCGGTCTGTAGGGTGAGCGCAGAAAGCTCTCAACCCTAATATTAAAGTAGCAAATAAAAAGTAATCATAATCTTAATAATTTATCGCATACCACATTGAAGTACAAAGTAATCTTAGAGATAGGTACTTAAGGTGTAGAGTTGCAATGTAGCGCCCCGTGAGGGCATGGCAATATTAAAAAATAAAAAAAAACCAACAATTTTGTATTATTATAAAAAGAACGATTTTCTTTTCTTCACATATTTTCATATTGAGGGATAATTTTAGACACCCACTTTTTTATCGCCGAGGAATTCATTAATTTTGTAATAACACTCAGATATTACCAAATAAGTGTGCAGCTCTAGTGTTTTTTTTAAACTGTATCAGAATGTGTTCTTTCTAATAGTACAAAAATAATAACACCTCTAGATAAAAAAAAATGAGTTTTTTAAACCGCATAGTAACTATCTTCGCTAAATAATAACAATAAAAAGTTAAAAAAAAAATGTAATATTCTGGCGATCACAGTTTTGATGCCAAAACAGCCAAGAAGAATAAGGGAAAAAGGAAAAAAAATAAGCAATATATTTTTATAACAAATGCTCAAAGTATCTACCACCAGCTTCAATGCATGCCCTGCGGCTTCTGTATTATTTTGGATTGTTCTTTGGGCTTCCTCGAGTCGGGTCCTTAATTCGTGCTACGAGTTGCATTCTTGCGCGTAAACTATTTCCTTGTAATGGCAAAAGTTGATCGGGTTTAGGTCAGGGGACCGACTGAATCCTTGCGTTAGTGGTAGGTTATTTTAAGGATAACATTGATAATGGATACCAAATATATAAATATTGTTAGTTACCTGTTACCAAATTAAATAAGACTGATTTTATAGTTCCCAAGTAATAAATATAAATATTTGCTAAATCAACGAATTTTTATTTCATTCGGGGTGTTTTCTTTTACATTTTTGAATTTATAGACTTCCCAAGCCTTTTATTTTGGAGCATAGTTTGAGTGTGACCGATATAATATGCTATGTACGCGTTAGGTATCGGAAATTGTCGGAGCAAATATTTGGAGCAAAGTTTCCCAAAAATATTGAAAATATTGCTTAAAAAAAATCGTAGAAGCATATAAAACGCATTCGGACATTTTATCATGTAAGAAGACATGTGTGTCTTTCAGTGAAATGAGGTCTACGACTCTTGATTGTTAACTTAAATATTATCAAGCAAATTTTGGAGCAAAGTAGCACCAAGTTACGGTAGGTAGATAAATTCAGAGTTCATTAACCTGAGTTACATAATACCACAGATTAACAGAAAAAAGACATGAGCATTAGAATCACAGATTATTACATTATTAGCTAGCTAATTACAATGTAAGTCAATCTGAGAAAGAAGATCTTTACATAGATCCCCATGTCTCGTAGGTACTTGCTTGACCTTGATATTCACATGTTTCGACAATCACTGAATAAACAGTCTGGCATGGCAGTAACCTAACCACTGTCCACGATTACAAAAAAAAAAGAGCACTTTGTAATTTCGAGAGATACTGTCAGAATGCGAGCGACTAGCAACCAAGTCGTATTGCGAGTAAGAGTGGAGAATGGGGACAGTTTCAGAACGCGTAACGTAACGTAACTAACTACTAACGTCATCGTCTGTGCAATAATGTCTGTCAAACTGACATGTCAAACTCAAACGTCATACAAAATCACGAAAAAATATTTGTTTCTGTTTTGTGGCTCTAAATAATTATTGTAGGTCATTTAACAATGTATTTAAAATAATTGAATCGGTATATTAAATATTGCTTTCAAATTGGTTTGGTGTAATTTTTGAGACGTTGTATCGAAAATGGAAGAAAATTTAAGTGGTGTTGTTTTGTGCGACAATCTAATCAAATGGTTACAGACGTTGAATCTTACTGCTAAACATGGAAATGCATCAGGTAAGCTTTACGGCTATTGTATTCACTTCTTTAAAAGCGCTACAAGTCGTTTTGCTACTGACTATTTGACTAGAATCATGTTACATCCTTGTTATGAGTTGACCACTTAGTGGTTAATTTCGTCACATTGTTCTCGCTATTATTCGATTGGTACATGACTATATTTCTTTCGATTGCGCTGTTCTTCAAATTGCAATCACTTTCATCACAGCTACGTGAGACAACTGCAAGTTTAGAGTACTTTTTAATTTTATTTTATTTGGAAGTAATACACTGAAGTTCAGATGGCTTTCGCTATTTTCCTGGGGGTGTTTATGTAATACATTATTACAGTTACTTTGTATTCTTAATGACAGTTACTTTTTGTTCTTTAAGGTGTTATTCTGAAGTACAGTTTCCAAACCAGACAAAGTTAAATCTATTTTTGTGAGTCTCCTTGATGATCTCAGCTTAAACCGTTCTAGACATTTATTTACAAAGGATTTTTTTAAAATAAAATAGTTTAGTTCTTCTGAGTTGTGTCACTGTTATTCCAGAGCTTTCTGATGGTGTGGCGATAGCAGAAGCCCTGTCTCAAATTGCACCAGAGTACTTCACACCAGTATGGAACTCAAAGATCAAAACAGATGTGGGACACAACTGGAGACTAAAAGTTAGCAACTTGAAGAAAATACTGGAAGGTGTTGTTGGTAAGTTTATTTTGGATTGTATATTTTATCAAACTAAAGCAACAATATAAACTCTCCATGACAAACTTAACATAGGCACTGAGTACCACATCTACTGTGTCAAACTGCCAACATGAGGTGAACTTTCATAACTGCTCTGTGAAACTCCATATCACAAATGTGATGGGTTGAAGTTTTAAGTGTAGTTATGCTGTGATTTTAATAAGTATGAAACACGGCTGTGGGTGCTTATAGTAGAATGCACAAAAAGGAAGCTCATATTGATGGGAATAGTGATTTTTTAACTAGCTTCAAAGACTTTGAATGCCACTTTTATTTTTATTGCAGCCGCAATTGTTAAAACATTTGTAATAGCTATATTAAGTTCATTTTTAAAAATTTAAATACTTATTTGGCAGTAGTATTTGTTATAACTAGTGTTAAGATGATTAAAGTTTTGTGGATTTGTTGTAAATGAATTTAAAAAAAACAATCAAAGATCGCCTTATTTGACTTTATAACATAGATGTTCATGTTCTTTATAATTTTGCAGATTATCATCAGGATATATTAAACTTAAGTTTGCAGGAGTTTTCAAGACCTGATGTTGTAAATATAGCTGAAACTGTCGATCAGGCAGATCTAGGGAGGCTGCTCCAACTTGTTCTTAGTAAGTAACTATATATAATATTTACCAATTATAAAAAATATTTGTTTTTATTTTTATACATAAATGTCTTCATGAACTTCTACATATTTCGATTATTTTAACTGATTTATTTACTGTCATGTGTAGGGTGTAAAATGTGTTTTTGTTAACAGGTTGTGCCGTAAATTGTATTAAAAAAGAGGAATATATAACTCTTATAATGGAAATGGAATTATCATGCCAGCGGTCAATTATGCAAGCAATACAGGTCAGTGACAATAAAACTTTCCAAGCAGAAAATAATCAATTATAAATCATTCATAGGCACCACCCATGGGATACTTGTGATCTTATAACAATACTCATTGAAATGTACATATTTAGTTCTAAGTTATGTATGTAGCAAAATGCATAGAAAGTACAGTTTCTAAACTGTTTTCATTAAAGCCGGAGTCTTCTCGATCGGAAACAACCTCCGAACCGGTGGTAGAGTCACATTATGATATTTACAATCATAGTATTATTTTATGCAAGTTTATTTTTATTCAGTATGTTATTGTTATATATTTATTTTTTTGACTTGTCATAAGTACTTTTTATAAGTCTATATGAATAAAGATATTTTTTACTTTACTTTTAGTTTAATAAAGTCCCATGACTTTTAATAATCAAGAAATAAAAAATAAAATAAAAAAAAGTGAAAACATACCTATTAAATAATATTTAATAATAAATTAAATAGGTATAGGCAAGCAATCTGAACCTGAATTTGTCATTCGGAAAGCATTATACAGTAAAATGTACAATTACTGTCATAAACTATAGGATGTCGCGGAGTTTAGATCATGTAACCCTTAGATTTAATGACCTTCATGCGATCAGTCCTGTTCTTAACCAGCTTTGTGGACCGATCTATGGAGGGTTGTCCAAGATGTTGGCATACCCAACGATGTGCAAAGGATGTGACCGGCAGCAGTGTCACGTCACAAGACAGTATGCCCTGCACTCACCTACCTGAGTGTATTGCCACTATCGCCTCAGGGGAAATCAAATATGTGGTTATAGCCTGTACTTAATGTGATGAGTGTGTAGAAAATAAATTTAGATAAGAATTCTTACTAAAAACCAGTTATAATAAGATTTTATAAGTCAAATACACCTATATCTGAAATATACTTTTTATTTCTTATTTCTTTCGCGCCTAACTGTAACATAACAGTCAATTTATTAGTAAACTTATGTGAACTAAACTGAGAGTCAATGTGACACCATATTATTCAATTTGTACCAGGGCTGGAAAAAATCATGATTTTAAAAAAAAATCTAATAAATCAAGATTTAAAAAAAATCCTCATTAATCACGATTTTTAGATTTTTTAATTTTATCATTTATTTTGACTATATTTATGTGCAAAACGGAACGCGCACTTATGAGGTTGCGCGGACACAGCGCGGGGATTTCCCTTTTGTCTGACATGTGAATGCCAAGGGGAATCCCCGTGTTTGTAAATTTTGCTTGCAATTACGGTCTTACTTTCGTTCTAACAAGCATTCATTTGTTCAGTTTTGTTATTGCTGTGATGCGTGCGTCTCTCTCTTTAGCGAGGCATTTTATTTATAATAAATTGGTCATTTATTAAAAATAAAATGCCTCGCCAAAGAAATGGTATTTGGGAACATTTCACAGAAAGAAGCACTACCAAAACTGGCTGTTTTTGATTTTCGATTAAATCATTGATTTTCATTGAAAATATGCTGCTGTTTGAAGTGGAGTTCGCTAACATCCGCGGACTCCATGCAAACCTCAACGCCGTCCATCAACACCTTGAGACGGCGAGGCCTGCGATGCTCTTTTTGACAGAAACACAGATAAGCTGCCCTGCCGATACGTCATACCTGCACTACCCCGGCTATGTGCTGGAAGAGTCCTTCCAACCTAAAGCCGGTGTATGTCTATTCGTCAGGGCGGACGTCTGCTGTAGCCGTCTCCGCTGCCTAGAAGACCCATCCTTCTCCACCCTCTGGGTGCACGTTGACCTGGGCTCCACAAGCCGGGTCTATGCGTGCATATATCGCTCCCACTAAGGCAACGCCGAGACAACTCGACTCTTCGAGCATGCACCATGCAGGCCGAACTGCCCATGCGTTTGCTCTCACGCAAGACCTGACGCAACTGGTACACCAGCCCACCTGGGTACCAGATATTGTCGGTCATACACCCTCCTTATTGGACCTTCTGCTGACGAATCACCCAGCCGGGTATAAAGTGTCGGTAGGTGCTCCATTGGGCTCCTCCGATCACTGTCTGGTTGGCGCTACAGTGTCTTGTGCAGCTCCCCCACAACCTGTGGAGGTGACGCGGCGGTTATGGCACTACTCGTCGGCAGATTGGGACGGATTGCGAGAGTATTTTGCCTCCGTCCCTTGGCGGCAGTGCTGCTTTGGAGAAAGGAATGCTTCAGAGAGTGCATCTGCTATCGCTGACGAGATCAGTACCGGAATGGAATACTACATTCCTTTTACTGATGTCGTCAGTGCTAGCAAAACTGGTCCCTGGTACAATCGCGAGTGTGCCGCAGCTGTTGAACAAAAACAGGCGGCGTACCGTGCTTGGTCTAGGGCCCAGGCACTCAATGATCATTCAAACCTTGCCTCCCTGAAAGCAGCCTTTAATAAAGCCACCAAGGCCACGAAGAGGGCTTACATTAGAGCAGACGCCCAGCGAATTGCAAGTGTTGGCCAAGAACTCATCACGCACCCTGCGGGTAGCTGCTCCTACTGGCGACTGGCTAAACACATGCAATCTAACTTCTGCGTGCCTTCGCTGCCCCCACTGAGATTCCCTGATGGATCGTTGGCTCATCAGCCGCAAGAGAAAGCCGATTTACTGGCTAACCTCTTTGCCGCAAATTCTTGCATCGATGACTGCGGTGCTGCGCCGCTTGAAATTCCACATTGCGGCTCCACAATGCCTGATATTCGTATCAGGCGAGTGTGATGTTCGTGCCGAACTGCAGTCACTCGATGTCAGGAAAGCCAGTGGCCCTGATGGAGTTCCAGCTGTGGTGCTGAAGAAATGTGCAGCGGAGTTGTCTCCAGTGTTCACTAGCCTGTATCGCCTCTCCCACAATTCGGGTCTTGTGCCGCTGTCTTTGAAGGAGGCGAACGTTCAACCAGTTCCCAAAAAAGGGGACCGGGCTGACCCTGCCAATTACCGTCCAATAGCCGTTACCTCAGTTTTAGCTAAAGTGTTTGAGCGGATTATAAACACGCAGCTCATCCGCTACCTAGAGGATCACTCTCTCATTCACGACCGTCAGTACGGCTTCCGACCAAAACGGTCTACGGGTGATCTTCTAGCGTACGTAACACACATCTGGGGGGAGGCTAAGCATGGGGAATCTTTGGCCGTCAGTCTTGACATTGCCAAAGCTTTCGACCGTGTATGGCATCGCTTCTTTCCAAGCTTCCGGCATATGGTCTGCCATCTCGCCTATGCGACTGGGTCGCCGGATTTCTGAAGGGACGTTGAATTCGTGTCCTTTGCGATGGTCGAAAATCACGCTTTCTCCAGCTTAATGCCGGAGTGCCGCAGGGCTCCGTCTTGTCGCCGACGTTGTTTCTTCTGCATATCAATGACATGTTATCTCTTGGTAATATGCATTGCTATAGCACGGTCCACGCGCGTTATTTCGAGGGCCCTGGGGCAAAGCAGACTGACATCGAGGAGAAGAGGCGAAGTCTTGTTGTTGAGCTTGACGGAGTGTTGGACCGCATTTCAGAATGGGGTGCATGCAATCTTGTCGAGTTCAATGCCAAGAAAACGCAGGTGTGTGCATTCACAGCAAAGGCGTCGCCGTTCCTTTCCCATCCCACTCTTCACAGCACCCCGCTACCGATTAAGGATAGCCTAAACATCCTTGGCATGGATGTTCGTAGCAACCTAAATCAGCGGGACTACATTGAGAGCGTCATTAGAACTGCATCCCGTAAACTCGGAGTCCTGAACAGAGTGAGACGATTCTTCACGCCTGAGCAGCTCTGTCTCTTGTATAAGACACAAGTTCGCTCGTGTGTGGAATACTGCTCTCATCTCTGGGACGGTTCCGCTAAGTACCTACTCGAAGCTCTTGACAGGTTGCAGCGGCGTGCTATTCGTATTATTGGAAACCCAGAGGCAACTTTGACCCTCGAGCCTCTCCAATTGCGTAGAGACATTGCCAGGCTAAGTGTTCTCTATCGCTTCTACAATGGGGAATGCTCTGACGAGTTATTCCGGCTTATCCCACCCTCACCTTTCCACTCCCGTACCACGCGTGCTGGACGACGGTGTCACCCACACACAATTCAACATTTGTTGGCCCGAACTAAAAGGTTCGGTGACTCGTTTCTTTGTCGTACCATCCAGACGTGGAACGCTCTTCCAGCACATGTGTTTCCTTCCTCGTATAGTCACGGGTTCTTCAAGCGGGGCGTGAAAAGGCATTTCTGCAGGCCTTCAAGGTGAGGATGGCCAGCCCAGTGATTCGTTTGAATGACTGGGCTTGTCAACTTCATATCTGGACCTCACGACCGCTTTCCACCAGGTGGAGTGAGGTCATCTTGACGGGCAATATAAATCGGCATAGTAAAGCCCTGTAATTGTTTTACCCTTCTCGAGGTAATCGATGTAGATCACACCTTGTGAATCCCAGAAAACGGTGGCCATAACTTTTCCGGCCGATTTTACAGTTTTTGCCTTCTTTGGAGCACGTTACCCGGTCTGGATCCATTGTTTTGATTGCTCCTTGATCTCTGGTGTGTACCAGTGGATCCAGGTTTCATCGACGGTCACAAAACGACGCAAAAACTCCGCTGGATTCCGCTTAAACAGCGCCAAACACGTCTCCGATGTGGTCTCACGGTTGCGCTTGTTTTCCGGTGTGAGTAAACGCGGCACCCATCGCGCCGACAGCTTTCTCATGCCGAGTTCCTCGTGAAGAATATGATGCACTGTTCCTTCTGAAATGGCTACAGTCTCAGCTAGCTCCCGAACCTTCAATCGGCGATCTGCCAATACGAGATCATGGATTTTTTTAATGTTTTCCTCCGTAGCAGCTGTTTTCGGTGCACCTGGACGTGGTTCATCAAAAACCGACGTACGGCCACGTGCAAACTCGTTGAACCAATTCTTGACGGTGGCCATCGATGGAGAAGAGTCACCGTACACAGCATCCAAGCGCTCTTTGATTTCGATGCGCGTTTTCCCTTCCAAAAATAGGAATCGAATCACCGAACGATATTGCTCTTTTTCCATTTTTGTGAAACCGATCGACACGTTCGCTTCCATAAGTTGTCAAATTAAAACAAATGAAGGGATCGGAATGAAAATTTGAAAAAAGAATTAAAAAAGAATGTGCTACACTGTGGTAAAACTCTTTTGAAACTACAGCGCCCTCTGGCGATGAGGCTAGGTACTTATTGAATGCACCTCGTATGTGACTATCAATGTCGTCACATACACTGGTGTGTACTTGGAACTTGATATGCAGGTTTTACCGGTTTGATTCATCTAAGTTCAAATTAGTATATTATTATTACTGTGTAATTTTAACTATATGGTTAAGTAAGAGTTCACCAACATCTGACACGGCACTCTCTGGCCCTCACAAATATCTTGACCCAACGCTGTCGCGGTGAATGGCGATCGACATTAATCTGCTCTTTTACATAAATAGACTTCAAATGTCTTCAAAGGATCATGAATTAATCCTGTGATATGGGTCTAACACGACTGTTGGACACGTGATTGGTTGAAGATAAATCAAACATCCAATTACGATTCCAAATTCTTCCTTGTTTCTCATTAAAAACTATTGACTAACATTTGATCAACCTTTCATAAAATAGTTTCGATACAATTAATGGGATGGGAATGCCCTACCTACAGTACATTTTTCCAGAGTCCCGATCTTTGTATAAAGTTTTGCAGACAAAATCGTGCGCTCCGATGTTCCGCGCTACCAGCGGCCATCATCTGATGCAGACAATTATAAATTATTACTCTCCATAACAGATATCCCCTATTGTGGAAGAAAGCAAACAATTAACACGGCTATCACAGATCGTATACTTCATTCAATTATATTTATTTTCCGAGTGAGCACAAGATATTGTAACGTACGTAAAATTAAATTTCCAACTAAGGTAGAAGATATGGGTGTGCACTGCAAATTCCAGTTGAAGCGTATATCACAGTTCAGTTTAGTAATTGGTCATTCCTGTGCAAATTAAGACCAATAGATTCCTACTAACTAAATAGGAGCTGCGATTATTGGCACCCGCCTTCTCAGACCGAAGCAGGTGCCTATGTACTATATTATTGTGTAGGTACTTAAAATCATTTCAAGTTTGATGCATAATGCGCAGGTGATTTTTCTATTCAGCTATCGCGCGCCCCTATTAGCTGTTCGTTTCGTCCATTTTCACAGTAGTCGCATAATGAAAAAGTAAAATATCGAAACTTAACCGTTGTAGAAGGTATCTAAGTCGATCATTATCTTCGACGAAATATTCGTTTTTAAAAATCAATAACCAAGAATTTGTATTTGTGTAGATATAAATACGGATTCGTAATACCGAATAAAATTATTCGGTTTCCTGTCAGTAATTAACAATTAGCACTAACTTCAAATGAGAATCAACGCCTAATTAGTGAATAAAAGTGGCTGGAAGCGCTTAATTAGATCATCATTGTCTTATCTTTAAGCAGCTAGGTGTAAAACCTTTTCAGTTCTCATAGAAACACTGTTCAAGATCATCCGCACCTGTGCATTAATATCAAAAATCTAAATGTAAATTTGGGAACAGAAACTCAGTGTGATAAGAACTTTTAAGTTATAGAATCTAGATCTCAAAATATTACTGTGGCTACATTCAATTCGCTGTCATCCAGGCGTAACTAATTAATATCGTTTTGAGTTATGTAATTGATAATTTGGTTTGGCCGAGACGTTTTCATGCAGTTTTATACATAGGCGTCTATTACAATACCTAACCGTTAATCGTTGCAAAATTATATTAAGCATGCATTCTTACCCAACACCACTTTCGAACTTGCGTGCTCGTTGCCCGCCGTTTTTAATGAAACCGAATGTTTTAGTTACGGTTATTTTAATGTCCTTGTAGCACGTTAGTGTTGTGATGTCAGTTAAAGTTTGACTGTCGCAGTGTCTTGTGGTGAAGTTTGTTGTTCTCGTTTGGCGTAGGAGTTGGAGACGCTGACCTTGGGAGTGCCGCGCGGCAGTCTGCCGGCGGACGCAGCGGCGGCTGTCTTCGCCGATGTGGACATGAAAGAGGTGCTCGCGCAAAGATGTCATGAGCTGGACACACAGGTGCGTGCAAAACACTCTTGCGCTGACAATAAACAAGCGCACGTGCTCTATACGGTACTTTTGTTAATGTAGTGTGAATGATGTTGGTTGACATAGAAACACATTTTTTGGGTTTAATAAGATGTTATTGACCATTTAACGGTGAGTACCGAGATTCTTACTGTTAAACTAAGTGTCTAAAGACTATGCGGAAGGTCGAGTTCCGCGGCTGATTTTACGTTCTGACGTATTCGGCAGATATGACACCCATAAGTGAAATTTAGTTGCTTAACATTGTGTGTGTATTCAGAGTCTATAATTGTGTGCTCTACAAAATAAGTTGCCGCTGAACTTACGCCTGACCGAAGTTAGGCTGTACGCTTTCGCGCCACGTATTTACGAACTTCGGTCGCGTACCTTCGGCATAATGTGTTTAAAGACACTTAGCTGTATCGCTGCGTCATAAAACTACCCATTTTTTTACTCCAATGTAAAAGCTGCATAATAATAAGTAACCATAAACATATAGCAACAACGTATAGTTCGTATTTGTTGGTCTAATGATCACGACCTTAGCGATGTTAAACTTTTTTTTTAATAAACTGCAAACTCACTCACTACTAGTCGTGTAAAACAGATCGCTAAAAATTTGTATAATATATTTAAAAATACATAATTTGCGTTGTGAACGGATAGGATTAATTTTTTATTGTTCAATGTTTATGCTTTGGGAAAGCTAGCCACCAATAAGCTGATTGCGATATGTTAGCTGAAATTGCGTTATTGTAAGATTGATAAGATCTTAAACGCCTTAAAAAATATTAAAATAACAAATTGTAAATGGCGTTATTAACGTCACACGTTTATGATAATGACTTTAAGTCGACGAAGGTGGCCGACGAATTCCCTTTACGAGTTGACTTATTTTTTGACTGGCCAAAAGGATATTGACTATGGTGCAGTAGGTAGAGGTCGTATATCAGAGAAGTTCGGAGTTCTATTCCCACCCAGGACAAATTTTATATGAGAAAATATATGTTTGATTTGTCTGGGTGTTATTAAGGTATATCAGTCCTTTCACTCATACTAATATGCTCTGCTCGGTTTAGTGTCAAATTATCTTAATGTAAGCGGTTTTTTTAATAAAAAATAATGACGTCACATTTGACGATGAAAATTACTCAATCAGGTAAAAGTCCTGCAAGAAGAGAAGATGACATTACTAAGTGAGGTCGCGCGCCTCACATCAGCGCGCGAGTCAGCCGGCGCCGACGAAGTGCACGAACTTGACGATGCGGGCGCGTCGCTCGGGCCCGCGCACGCCGGCACGCTGCGCTACAGCAACATGCGCGCGCAACTCGACGCGCTGAAAGACGAAGTTGATAAGGTCGAACTGCAGAGAGACGATCAGAGGGCGAGAGCGGATGCGTTGGAAAGAGAGGTTGCGCTGCTGAAGCTGAGGAATGAAGAGTTACAGGTTGGTGAATTCATTTAACTCTCTAGGGTTTATATATTTGCAAAGAGATGTCATGAGGACAAAAGAGGAGAGTGGGAGGTGAAATTATTCCTAACCTAACCCTATAAGGCCTTTTTCAGGGAGCTTTTGTTGTTTTTTTTTATGGCAGAATAATATACTGCGTCTGATGTTTAACGTGTAACTTTTGCCCAAGGTGTCGTCATGTCCTTACTTTTTATTTTGGACTTATTTATTGTCTTTAAATATTCCTTAAACGGATTAACATGTTTTTTTAGTTATTTTTAAACAAGTTCATTCACAAACATCATAAACTGTTATTATTGGAATTTAAGACTAATTAATAATAGTCATAGTCATATCATTTATTGCTCCATGTAGTTACAAAAGATCTTAAATATAAAAAAAAAACAGTTCTCAACATGAACCCCGTAGGGGCACTGCAATTTTTTTGTTGAATACATTCTAAAGCAACAACTAAAATTAGGATAACATCGTATCGCACGATTAATAAAAAAAAACTGAACATTTTTATACTATTAATATTATCTTACACATACCTACATATAGTTTTTTTTTCCTTTTTTTTTTTTTTAGAAATATTAAATATTAAGTTATAGTATTTATTTTACAATTTTATCATCTCACGCCTATGTTTATAATAATGAAAGAATTAATAAATATAATGACTTTAAGCGATGTGGTCTAAGACAGTGCATGTTCGCAACTTGAGTCGCTACTGCAAACTTTGTACTAACTGTATTGTGTTCAGACAGCAGCGTCGGAGAACATAGCGCTGAAGGACGAAGTGGACGCGCTGCGCGAGACGGCGGCGAAGGCGGCCGCGCTGGAAGCCACGGTGGCTTCTTACAAGAAAAGGATGGAGGAGCACGTCGACTTGAGGAGACAGGTACGTTATAATACGATATAGATTTTAACTGTTAATATGATCTCGGCAGTATTTTAGGGACGTCTGCTTCAAATACCAAATGATAAATAACAGAAGTGATTATTCCACTTATTCCAAAATTAACTTTTTTAAATAAATATGTAGGCAGAGACTGTAAAGACAATATTTCTTAGTATCGATAGCGAAATATATTCATCTGGGGTATCGATTTAATGACCTACATTTCATTAAAAATGCCGATATTTTAAAAGTATCGATCCCAGTCACTACGTAGGTGACTCCAAAGTGACAGTGGTATAACTCGAGCTATAATAGAAAATATTTCATTCTTTGATGTAGGTACTTTTAGTTTTACTTCAAGTTCCCAGAGCAAGTGGTTGAAGTTCCTACCTACTAACCCTGTTCGAAATCTTTCGTTCGTCCATCATCACGCTAGGCATATATGAATAAATGTTTGTATGTCTGCAGGTGAAACTGCTCGAGCGCGCGAACACGGAGCACGTGCAGCGCGCCATCGAGCACGAGCAGGCCGCGGCGCGCGCCAATGCCGTGCGCGCGCAGCTAGACATTTATAAGAAACAGGCTAGTGTTGTGGTTTTTATTACACTTTGGCATATTGAACAAATTGTCAGCAAAAGTTAAGTAAAATAATTTGGAAGAACGAACGTCGTAGATTCAATCAGCTGGCTAGCGTTATTGTAAAGCAAAATTGGCTGCCTTCGCACATAATGCGTTGTAATACTTGTTTTCCTTTTAGATTTAGTTTCCTTCACTAATTAAATAAAAAGTCTGAAATATAATAAAAAAAAGTATCATTTTAAAACAAACAAACACACAAAAATATAATTTTAGAATTTGATAACCATTTAGCATCAAGCGGTTGAGTTGTTCTTTATGCATTCAAAGTTAACAAATGCTCCGAAACAGAAAAGCACCGTGATAGAAAGTTAACTATTTATTCCTTTCCTAGGTGACAGATTTAAATGAAAAATTGGACGCAGAAATCACAAAGGCTGATAAGTTAGAAATAGAGAATAAGAAATTGAGCAGCCGCGTGGCGTCGTTCCAGCGAGAGCGAGACACCATTCTGCAAGAGCGGGACACACTGCGTGAGACAGTCGACGAGCTGCGGTGCTCAACCATTACCACAGGTAACAAAAAAGCGACACAATAAGTTAATAGGCTCTTAAAAAATTGAGAGTGAATTTCGAATGACTATTCAAAGCCGGCGAATTATTCATAATTACTTTTGTTATTTTTATTTTTCAACTAGCTGGATCGACAGACTTCGTTCTGTCAAAAGTAATGCACATCGCGGCGTCGGTAAAGCAGCACATCTTGCCCGCGTTTCTCCGACTTGATTTACATTATACTAATATTTGTCACTGAATGTTTTTTTCTTCAATCCTAATAAAATATAGCCTATGTCACTCACTCGTAATGAAGCTTATATTGATGAAAGAATTTTTAAAATTGGTCCAGTAGTTTCGAAGAACATTCAATACAAACAAATAAACGATCAAATATTTCCTCTTTCTGATTTATTCTGAGTGGTAATTGATATTAATTATGAGTTATTAATCCGCAATATCTCAGTATCTCAATATATCCGTCAAATCATGGTCAAACATCTGAGTTTTGTTGTATATGATCAAAGTTGGCATCAATGTTAAATATTATGACAGTTTATTTAAAATACTTCATTGGGTTGTCAAAGCCCAAAGGATGAATGATAATGAATACTAAAATTAGTGTAACGTTATTCACTTTTAGAGTCCAGATGATTTACACCTAGAAGATAATTTTAATGACATGTAGAGAGAAACATGAGATGTACTTGTGGTTTGTGGTTAGTAACATTGCACCAAACTCGATGTCTAGGACACACTGTGTCCTCTATATTTGTATTCCGTTGCTTCAAATGATTTTCTTAGATAAATTGTCATAAATGTTCGAATATTTTCTTTAGGTGCCAGCGAAGGGAATGTGTCAAGAGAGTTAATACCCAACGATGTGAAGGAACAGCTGATCCGCCTAGAACATGAGAACAAGCTGCTGCTTCAGAATCAGGGGGCGGTAGCGGACCAGGCGTCAGTACAGGTCAGTTTTTCTCTTCGTACGCTAACATATGATAACAATGAAATTACATTAAATTGGTGTTCGTAGTAAGCTTGAGAATACGTAATAGAAGTTAGTATTTAGAAAAAAACATTTTTAAAAGAATTGCTAAATAACATACGCTCCTACGAGGACTGCACTAAAAGTATCGGGGATGGAATATTTCCACTGTTCCTGGCATACTAGTGTTTGTAATCGAAAACTCCTAGGTTTTATTATTCGAATACCATTTATTTATTTAAAAAAGAACAGTCTTCTCACAAGGTCTTGTCGAACTTGTAAAGTAGGTGTGAAAATGGAATTGACTCTAGAAAATTGAAGAGCAATGATTTATTATGATTTTCGAACTGGTTTGACACGAAAACATTGTGTTGAGCGGATGCTTACTGCATTTGCTGATGAAGCCCCATCTAAAACCACAATTTATCGCTGGTTAGCGGAACTTCAACGTGGGCCTGTCAAGCTATGTGACGATCCCCGTCATGGTCGCCCAAAAACTTACCAAGATAACGTTGATTCAGTGCGTATGCTGATAGAGGAAGATCGACTTGTGACATTTCGCGAAATTCAGGCAACTTTAGACATTGGCATGAGTCAAATACAAATAATCTTGCATGAACAATTAGGTGTAAGAAAGTTGTTTTCCCCATGGATCCCGCATTCGCTCTTTGGGAACAAATAGTGGTTCGTGTTACTTGAACTCTTCAATGTATACAGCGTCGTATCAGGTGACGAATCCTGGATATACGCAAACGAACCCTAAACAAAAAACCAGTCACGAGTTTTGGTGTTCGAAAATGAGTAGTAGCGAACAAAAGTTGTTCGTTCACGGAGCGTTTCTAAAAAAATGGTGGCTACGTTTGTCTACGGACAATGCAGAATGGTATGCTAGCATTTGTTTGCCGCAGGTCGTCTCTGAACTCCGTAAAGAGAACTGCAACCGCCGCATCATCCTCCATCACGATAATGCGAGCTCTCATACCGCCCACAGAACAAAAGAGTTTTTGGAGCAAGGAAACATTGAATATTTATTAAAAATGTGTCAAGATTATCACTTCCTTGATTCCTGAAAATTTTAGTGCCGCCCTCGTATTCATAACCTGGCTAGACGGTAAAATCAGAAACAAGCTGGCTCCTAGACGACATGGTGTGTCAAATTTAGAATGACTACGTTTCTTCGCTCCAGGGCCGCGACGAATATAAGTACAGAGTCCAAAAGTAATTTCTCCCGTCTATGTTTTCGCTAGGCATTACTAGAAGACTACGCAGCGCGGCTAGAGAAGCAGCGCGCAGTGAACAGGGAAGCCAACCAGCGCATCATGCAGCTGGAGGCAACGCTCGAGGCGCCTCATCCGCGCCTCGCCTCGGCCCTTGAGGACAGCCAGAGGAAGTGTGAGTAGTGCAAGGTCGTCTTACATGAAGATAATGGTGGGGCTTTACTTAAGTTTTCGGTGCACAAATCTTATGATGAAAAACAAATGAAAGTATGCAGAAATGGCCAAAAATAAGCTTTCTAGGTCCTTATGACCGGCCTGCCTGTCAGGATTTGTTTTTGTAACTCATTGATCTGAATTTGACAGGACTTTATCATGAAAAAAGTGTGCCTGAAACACTGCTATAACGAAAAAAAATTAAACGTGTGATGCTATAACGTAAAAAATACCCATGCTCTTCAATTATTTTCAAATCGTTTAGGGTTAAATTGAGTATGTTTTAATGCTTTAAGATGGAAAGTTGTATGCATCTTTTTCTTGTCTTTCTCTTTCCTCTTCAGCCCTGCAAGTAGAAGAGCTGCAAGCTGCCTTATCGGAAGAAAGGCGTCGCAGCAGCAAGCTGCAGGAGGCGCTCTCAGCGCGCGAGGCCGAGCTGGTGGCGCACGAGGACAAGTACAAGAAGTGCGTCGAGAAGGCCAAGGAGGTCATCAAGTCGCTCGACCCACGAGCTACAGGTGAGGCACTTGATAATGACCCTCCTATCATGGCAGAATAGACTCCTTCTTAAACGTCACTGGTTGCGACGATTGGATCGTCCACGTATGCATGTTTGCGATCCTCGCGCCACTGGTGAGTTACTACTACAGCCCTGCAAGCAGAAGAACTGCAAGCTGCCTTATCAGAAGATAGGCAGCGCAGCAGAAAGCTCCAAAAAAGCAGTAGGCCAGATAAGTCACTTGACCCATGAGTACAGGTTAGTCACTTGATAATCCATCTATCATAGTAGTATAAGCTCTTTATTGAACGTCACTGGTTGCCACGATTTGATCGTCCACTTACGTAAATTCTCGTACACCTGAACCTTTACAAAACCATTGCAAAATGGGTGACGTGAAGGCGTTTGTACCTTGCAGTTTTTCTTCAGTTTAGAGTCGCAGGTAATATTATTTTAGCATCACACATGAAATGTTTCTTTTTCCTTGCAGGACAACAGTCGCTATCAGACATCACGCTAGGCTATTCCCGCGGCACGGGCAGCAACAGCGCGAGCGCCTCACGGGCGGACGCCACGCCCGCCAACAACAACAGGCATGAGTGAGTCACATTAACATCATAACTAGCTTGTGGTCAGGATTGTCGGATATAAATTTGCATTAGAACTTTACATCTGTTCTGTATGTTGTGCAGTCGAGTTAAAAGTAACGTGGTCAAGAACGCGTAGTGTATTGTTTTATATATATGGGCGGTCCGATTTGAGCCAAAAGTACTTTTAACGCGCCTAAAAGCGTCCCGATTTGGGGCGAAAGTACTTTTAGTGCCGTTTTGACAGATAACGTGACGTCATTAATGACGTCACCAACTCGGTAATTTTGCACTTACGGTGCCTCTGCTCCTCGACGTTAGCACTTTAAACGTTATGTCAAATTCATAGAAGAAACGTCAAACAAATATAACGTTTTTTTTAAAGTCTTACTAATACTCAGAATAAACTTGTAAGTGGCAAAATCTTCTTCGGCGTGAAGAAACTTTTCATTCATAATAATGACAGGCAACATCTTGCGAAAGACTACAAATAATGAATCCTTAGATATTGAGGTTATGTGACGATAATTTTGCGGTCCGTTTTGATTTGATCGCTGATAGCAACGTTAGCGCTTTGATCACGCTTTACAATTTGAACCGGGCGAAAAGCACTTTCTCCAAATATATTTTAGCACAAAAGCGCTAAAGTATATTTGGACACTTTTCACACATTCCTCGTTTGTACTCGTATTTCTTAGAGAAGGAAGTAATACTATTGGTAGATTGCAATAATATTTTTTTTTGTAATAAGCCCAGTTCACATCATTCCAGCAACAGAAAGTCCAGCGCTGAAATACCACTGGAATAATGTGAACTAGCACAGGAATGTCCACATTGATTCAGCGCTGAACTGGAATGCTAGGATGGAATAATGTGAACAGGGCATTATAGCTAAAATAACCAACTAATCAACATTGAATTTTTATAATTCTGGCCTAGCATGTAATGGTTAATTTGGCACTTGCATATTTGCCTGGGGACTTATTTAGGGATACTTACTTATTTACGCAAAACTAATAGAAATAATATTTATAATGTAAGTAATCTTATATCAGACGTAAAAAAGTCCTATGGAGTTTTGAGTAGAGTTTATTCATTGATTTGATTGATTTTCGTATGGAAAACGAACCACCTTAAGCCATCTTCATTATCGATGTTTTGAGAACCTGCCAGGGCTAGTCGACTTTAAAAATGTTAAGCCATTGGACAAGCGATAAAAAAGCAGTTATGAGAAAGATAAGCGTTACTCATAATAATGCACCATGAGAAAATGAATGAAACAGAGACAAAGTTGCATTGGTGACAATGTAACACTTGCGTGCGTCGGCACTCGTGTACGTAGAGAATCCGGTTTAAACCGGCTCGGCCAGTGCTCTAGAGTCTAGACCTCTGGCGTTGTCTCTGCTCCGTTTATTAACTTTTGTGTTAATGCGTCCGTCCAGATGGAGCGGCAGCAACAGCGGCAGCGGCAGCTCGGAGCGCGCGTGCGCCGGCCACTCCGAGCAGCGGCTGCTCGCCTCCGCCTGGTACCAGCTCGGCGCGCGCTGCCACCGCGACAGCGTCGAGACCAGGTAAATACCGGGTGATTGTTTATCTTCTTCTTCTTCATCGATACACTCTTGACAGAGCGGTCGTGGTCGTCATGTAGTCGTGGAAGTGGAGGGGGCCGATAGAACACGCCGCACGATGCCTCGCCATCTCTCTCGGCTTGACGTCATCCTGCTGCACTGGTTAATGGACTTGCCCACAATGGACTTGATCTGATCGGTCCAAAGTGTAGGTGACCTCCCGCGCGGTCTGGTGCCTTCTACCTCCCCTTGGACGACAAGGTTCTCTATGGACAGGCTATCGCGTTCAGAAACGTGACCAAAGAATGTTAATACGCGAGACTGTACTATGGAAAACAGACGCTGCTTTATGCCAAGTTCTTGGAGTATGGAGACATTCGTGCGAAACTCGGTCCATGAAACTCCAAGCATTTTCCTCCAGCACCACATCTCCAGAGCGTCTATCTTATGTCTCTCCACATCTCTTAAAGTCTACATTTCAGCAGCATAAAGAAATATGGGGAAGATAAGTGTGCGCGCGAGCCTGGTCTTCGTGGTTTTGCTGATGTTCTGATGATTCCTCCATATTTTCTTCATTTTGTCCATCGATGTCCTTGTGATAGCTATTCGTCGCTTTATCTCATCTATGCATCCGCCATTATTCGTCATTAAAGTAAGATTGGACAACGACACAGTTCGCTATTTGAATAACTTCCGGCGAGTTGCTATTGGCGTGGTCAACAATCATTATTTCGGTTTTGCTGCGATTAATCTTTAATCCGAATTCAAGGCTTATGCGTTCCATTTTCAATAGCAGGTCTTCCATATGTTGGGCACCGGGTGCAAATAAAGTGGTATCGTCGGCGTATCGTAAATTGGCAATCTTGTACCCACCAATAGTCACACCGTCTGTACAATCCTCTAAAGTTATGCGCATTATCAACTCAGTGTATACATTGAACAAAAGCGGCGATATTATACATCCTTGACGTACTCCAGCACTCGGATGGAAATTGCTCGATAGAACATAATCTGTACGAACTGATGCTGTTCCATCCTCATAAAGTCGTCTCAGGAGGTGGATAAGGTGTTTCGGTGTACCCATTTTCAACAAAGTTTTCCCCAGAATCACACGCCTTCGAAAAATCAACAAAGCATATACAAGTCGGTTCGTTGAACTCTCGCGTCTTCTCAAAAATTTAGCGTATAATGAGAATTTGTTCCCAGGTGCCTTTCCCTCTCATAAACCCGGCTTGCTCTGGAGCGATCTCTTCGGACAAAAATGTTTTCAATCGCTCATTTAGAATATGTAACAATATTTTATACTACACCTGCTCGTAAAGTACCTTGATACTTTATCAAATTTACGGTAGAAAGTACGTCATTGCATATCGAACAAATATGCGGGGAGAAAACGCATCTGAGCGGGAGAGAAAAGTGTATGAAAATCCATTTCTTACGTGGTTTTTTAATTTTGGGTAAGACTGCGCCGGTATAAAATAAAACTATCAAAATGATAAGTAGTGATAGTGATGATGAAGTTTTTTTAACTCCGCCGCAGTTGAAGGAAACAGCAAAAATAATAAAGAAAGAAAAAGTGTTACATTAAGCTTCACTAACTGCAACAATTTCAATATAAATTTCAATTAGTAAAGATTTAGTTTTTTATTTTCCTCGTAGGTGTAGTATAAAGCAATATGTATCACTCGAGAGAAAGTGCGATTCCCGATCTCGGGTGTTTTAAAGCCCTCGCCTACGGTAATCAGTCTCTTTCTCCTCTCGGTGAACAATGTACTATTGCTAGAGCGGGATAATAATGCAATGAGGCGATAGTTTTTACATTTCTTTGTAGAGCCTTTTTTGTGCAAGGGGGTGAAAACTGTGTGCATCCATTCAGTAGGCCATTGTCCCGTCTGCCACACCTTGTTACATATTTATTCATTTATTTATTATTTATTGCATAAACAAGTAAAGTACAGTTACTTAATGCCTAGAGCCATTTTCTAGCAGTCAACCGCAAGGTATAACAGAAACATTGAAATTTTGGGCTGTGCAACATTTAAAATTGGGAGCGAGAAAAACAAATCTCAGATATTAATACTTAAATATATTAAAAATAGCGTGAATGAAAGGGCTTTGATGTTTCGATAGGTAAAGCGTCCCTTCCGGTCGCCTTCCCATTCTTGAGGTGTAGCCTTGACCTCAGACAGCAAAATGTTCGGTTCCAACTCTTCACTGTTTGGATCTGTAGCTGGAAAATGACGTGATTCTCGATCCTGAAACAGAGATTGACAATAAATACTTCTTCCATGTCTCGGAAATCTGGTCTAGCTCGGTTACCACCTGGCTGTTCTCATTTTCAATGGCCCATGTCTTGGCAGGTAGACATTTTGTGATAACCTGAATCTTGTGGTACAGATCTCGAGATCCTCTATCTCTTCACAGATGTTTTAAAGATAGTTGTTGTAATCACGTCTGCAACAGGCCTGAATTGGAGAAGACAATCTATTAATTTCTCGTATGTCAAATTCCCTGTCCTTTTTTCTTACGTCAGATTGTTTATACCGCAGGGGAAATGGTATGGTTTAGTCAGTGAGTGATGTAGAAACAAATCAATATTATAATTTTTAAATCAATAATGTTACCGAAACCAGTATTTCCCAGTAAACGGCGTTATTGTATCAGATTAAAAACTATACTGCAATATTCACACGAAAAATGTTTTAATATGGTTGAATTTAACATTTTTTTTTATATTGCCCGTTAAGATGACCTCACTCCACCTGATGGAAAGTGGTCGTGAGGTCCAGACATGAGGCTGACAAGCCCAGTCTTCAAACGAATCACTGGGCTGACCATCCTCACCTTGATCATCCGTTTCACGATTTTAAATTTTATAAATGACAGACCAAAATATGGCTCGAGGTTCAAACCTCACTAGTTCTGAAACACCTAAGTCGTGACCTTTGCAATAATGTACAATTTTTTTCTAGATTCGCCCTCCTCTCCGCCGGCCACTCGTTCCTGGCGCGCCAGCGCCGCCAGCCCCCCCGCGCGCGCGCGCCCGCGCCGCCCGCGCCCTCCGCGCAGTGACGGCGCGCCCGGCGCCCGCTGCGCGTCCATTACGCAAACGATAGATTGCTCATCGAGTGAACGAGATACTAGTGTCTTGCAGTCGAGAACTTGGACGATGGTAACGACACCTCCCTTCCTTTCCTATGTCCTCTATAATAATGCAGAGAAATATAAACCTTGATGACCTATACGGTCGACAAACTTTTAAAAAACGGAGAATTCTGTACCTTAACGTGTCTTAAAATAATCTTAGAATCATCTATCTAACTTAAACGATAATATATATATTTTTTGGGATGAATATATATATATTCATCCCAAAAAAGAGAATTTGTCCATACAAAACATAGGTCGATGACAACAGTTTTGGCATTCACAAATGTTCCTTTAATTTTTTTTCTATGTTGATCTACGTTTGCTATTGGCAACTCATATACGTTTATGGTTAACTCTTACGTTATAACTGAAATCCGATAGTGCTACACAGTTTTTAAGTTTGCTTACTAAGGGCTGATTTAGACGGCCATGACGACAGTTGGTATCACCTCATACCAATGCAATAAATATCGCTGTCTAACTGCTTTGTCATTGGAACAAAGTTGCCAGCGTGTGACCACTCATTTTAAGTTTAAAAGCAGCACCTAAGGATTTTATATCACCCCTAACTCATATGGGTGCCTCATGTATGATAACCCCATGTTCCTTATATGTGCGTTCCTTAACGCCCGCACTTACTGTTGGCACGACTTAGTGATCGACGTTAACGACACTTCAGATAAGATTGATCGTGGTCCTCGCTTGTGTTTTGGGTCAGTGGTAGTAAATTAAATTTATTTTTTGAGTACTATACGACTAGAGCATGCGAGTAGCTGGACTACCCGTGTCGTTGGCATGGAAATAACAAAATAAAGTAGAACCAAGTTTTATAAATGCAAAGCCTGTGAACGTATATTTAGGCCTCAGGGCTGGCCCTGCGACAGCGGCATGTCGCCATTTGGGTGCAAATAGGTTGCCTATATCGCGGATAAACCGTGCAAATAGTTTTGCACGGTTTATTGCATATAATTGTTTTAGATAAAAGAAATAAGTAAATAAAAAAATTGACTGCAAGTTATTGGTTTGTAAATAATAAATAAATAAATATACACCAGACAACACACCACTTGTCATGGTCTCAAAGAAGGATAAATATCCTTGTGTTGCGAGGAACCATACAGGGGATTTAGCCAGGGGCGTCTCCCAGTACACTCAGACCCAGACCAGATAATGACGCAAATACAAAGTAAATCATAAGCTTATTAAGATTTGCTTTTATCTCTTTTATTTATTTGTATGTCGTTGGTTATTTTTCAATTTTGGTGCAATAAAACTGACTTGTCTTTATATGGTATACCTGTCTTCAGAGTTGGTGGACTTTTTTCGATTTTATGTATTAAAATGACCTCTTATGGGTAATCTTGCCGTGATGCCTTTTTTCAAACATTTGAACAAAATCCTAATCTACCATAATATATTTAAAATGTATAATGTGATTTTATCTTCTATATGCACTTCTAACGTCTTTTCATTGACTATATATTATTTTTCTCTACATTTAGGAGTAAATAAATCAAGCCACACCGGTTTCTGAGGTTTCGTCTTTTTTATTACATAGATACCAAAAATAATAACAATAAAACTTTCAAAGTGGGGGTGGCTAGATTTAATTTCTTCTAAGTTTAGTATTGCCGTGGTATCTAGTTACCTACTTACGTATGGTAAACTATACTTCATTCATTATAACTTTAGAAATAAGAAGCAGGGGTGCTAAAATGAATGACAATTTGCATTTGACGTTGCCATGACGATGACATACATGAGTATAACCTGGCAAAATTGAAAACGCCTTCCGTCGCAACGTATGAAGGGATTATGTAACACTTTAGATTTGGTAGAGTTATAGTGATAGTAAAAATGTGTTCGGATAAAAACCCCTGCTTCTTTTAGGTTTTTACATCGACAATATAGTTTGATGCAAGACAAAATAATTAATTTCAGCAAAAGCCTCATAAATTCTGAAGTTACTTTACTTTAAATGAGAACAATTTAAGTGTGAAAGCTACTATTTTTGTAGTTTTTAATAATTGCGGCATAAATCTTAAATGTAATAATGTTTATTACACTTGTACCACAAAGTGTACCCTAAAAATAACCTTTTTGCCTTCTGTCTAATGCTATAATGAATGGAGTATAGAAAGTTGTAATCAACCAATAAGTTTAGTTGCTGGAAAACGAATCTTTGTTTCTTTCTTGTGTCTAGTTCATTTACAAAAACTGTATAAATACCTGTTGCAATTTTTATCTATTATTTTCAATTTTGAATTTGTATTATTTCTATATTTAATATTTAGCTATGTTAATTTTACGCTCAATTACTTCACAACTTGCTTCGCTTTTGATACCATTGAATTATTTATTGTAGCAGATATAAAAAGTTACGTTAGTTGAATAAGAACAAATTAGATAGAATAATCTGAATATTTATAACTCACACGACAACCCATCTAATTAGATTGTAATTGAGATAAATCTCCAATGAACAAATTTAATTTGCAATTACTTATTGACAATATTATTGTTATTTACTTCAAGAAATGCCGAGTGATTATTCATACTGTATGGAAGATGATTGGTATACTTATACGTTGTCCATTTTACGACTGGTTTCTTGACAGCTCACGCCTATGAAGTTTCGTATTGTTTGCGTTAAAATTTCATACAAATAATACTGTACTTCAAGGTATTGTATTATTTTATCAAACCGCTGTACCGCCCCCTTAGTGATGTGCCACGCGAGTGTCGTGGCCTAGAGGTTGAGCACCCTAACTCGGAGCTTGGATCGTGTGGTCTCGAGTTCAAATCGGGCCGGAACCAAAATCTTTGTGTTCATTGTTAAATTCCCGACTAACTCTCCGGTGATGGAAAACATGTAATATAATTATTTTTCGTAAAATAAATTATTTTTATTCTTATCGATAAAAAACTAAATCATACAAATAACGGCGTAAGGCTCACCATCATTGGGTTCTAATACCATAGGTGAAAAGTCGGCTTCTGAGTCTTCCGTTCACCATGATGGCAACAGTCACTTGTTTCTCTGATTTCCCCGTTTGGCATATAGTCGTGATTTATTTATTTATGAGGGTAAAATAATATGAATATTAAATTGAAATAAACATTTATCCATAGTAATTATTACGTTAATGTACCTAATTCGATTAATGATAATAGTACAATCAGAATGGTATCACATTCGAGATTTTTTGGGAAATCATAAAAAAATCACTAACTTGTCAGTAATCGAGCTGTCAAAAAACCACTCATAAAATGTTAAGTAATGTAGAAACTAAATGAGTGAAATAAAAAAAACTACCTTGAACAATTGTACAAGGATATTAGTTTTTTCAAGCCCTAAAATTAGAGTATGAAGAATCACCCGGTATAATAAGATAGTATAATCCTATGGTATTATGTTTACTCCATTACGCAGGATACCATCTTCATTGTTTGATCAGACGACGGCCAGTCGATTTCATGTTTAGGTTAGTGTTCACCACCAGTGAACTATTAATTATTACTTTTATAATAGAATGTGTTAATAACAGCTGAAATGATATAAAAATAGTTCAAATAAAAAAAATCGCGTACACATTTGTTTAATAATTAAAACTACGCAGAATTAAGTAGGGTACTTCACGGAAGCATTTACATAGAAGTATTATTATTGATTATGTTTTAGCCTTAATATCAAAACCAAGGTTGGTTTTCAGGGCCTCTGTCAGGGTCATACAGTTGTATGCAATTTATTTTCGTGGACTGAATGGCCTGTCCGTCGTCTGTGCTGCTCGGGTCTTGGTGCGCGATACTTTTTTTCGACTAGGTTTTTTACTGTTTAGGCAACAAGTGACTTAGGATTTAACCTCTTTCGCAAAGTAGCTGATTTAACAGTTCCTTCGTCATTCCCATTTTCACAGCGTTAAATTAGTCTCATGAAAGAATAAAAATTCGAGATATCCTTTTTTAAAAAATTACAAAGTAATAAGGTACTCAAATGTTTAGTGTCTCTTGTTGTTGACCTCAAGCCTGTATCCACTAGTCAACAATTGACGCGCAACACGTTACGCTGTACAAGATCGGCGACGTTGCCCATCGTCGGCAACATTTCGCTAGAGGAACTAAAAAAGTTCCATGCGCTGTTCAACAACATTGAACAACATCGTTGGGCAACATTTCGCGCGTCAAATTTTGCCTAATGGACACGTGGGATTAGTATCCAAACGCTGAGTTATTGGTGTATCTTATTATAAATACCACAATATCTTTTACGCATCTATAATTAAGGATCCTCCACTAATCAGTAGCTTTAGATTAGACACTTCTACTTATGAGGTGATGATTATCAACCGACTTCAAAAAAAGGAGGAGGTTCTCAATTCGACTGTATGTTTTTTTTTCAATAGCAAATACCTTGGTATTAATTATGAAGTAAGAGCAAAAGTCGTTAAAAAGTATTCTTTAATAGTGTCCTAATACTATTATTTAATTTTCCTCTTGAAATATTTTATAACCGTTGCGAATTTTAGGTAAAATCTATGAATCAAAATGTTTAATGTTAATTAAATACATTAATATTTAAGTATATAATTATTATGTTACATCACATAAACCAATTATTTAGATTTGATAAGCAATTATTATTTGTGATAATTTCGTAGATGTAGGCTTAAGTTAGTAATCATCAAGAACTAAACAACTAATATAAATACCTATGTGAATCAAATAGATTGCCAATATCTGAATGATATCTCTGTTGAGGTGCAGTAAGTAAAAACTTTATTTATATAGAACTACATGCAAATGTGATTCATTGTTGATAATGACAATATATTAAGTTTTGCGATGATAATATATAACTTTTTTATATGAATATCTTTTATTTTATAACAGTTCCTTGAAATTGTTTTGCATTCCCAGTATTTTTTTACCATGTCCAGAGAAGGGAATGAGTGGTAACGCAATAAATTTATGTTCTTGCTGACTTAGATTATCTTCACGGTTCACGTAATTTTGTATTTATTATTTTGCGTTTTAATATTGTGAAGGAACCTGCTGTGTAAATGGCAGCAAAAAACTACACTTCTAGGTTAGAACAATTTTCCCATGGCGGCTTAGGGTGTATAGCCATGTGAAATGAATATCTGTATACCGCATCTATCAGGACAATGAAATTGCGTACTTGGTAATTGAAGCAGCAACATTGTAGACAAAAACTAAAAAGAATGTGGATATAAAATCACCCGGTATAATCAGTCTGATATAATAATATTGGGCATCAAGCGCAAGGTGTTTTATAGGCGGAGGTGTAACGCTTGAACGAAGCCCACTGTAGCTTTGAATTCGAGAAAATCGATCTACCTACTTAGGCTACTAAGTTTGGTTTGGTGTGTTTTGTTATTTTCCCTAATAAGAGCAAAAAAAAATTGGTTCGAAGGGCATTGAAACATATTAATCGGGGTTGTGATGATTATATTTAATTAAATATTCAGTTAGGCAAACGCATATCCATGCTGCTCTGGTTTTGCCTACAACATCAAAGTCAAAGAGTTAAAACTAGTTTCAAGTATAGGTTAAATAATGAATACACCATAAAAGTGATTTCATAATTTTATTTTTTATTGAGATCACATGCAACTTAATTAAAATTTAATTTATTCCAAACCAAACAAACACAGGATCACAGGCGCACACGTCACACGGACGACTTTATATAAAAATAAATTAACAAATGATGACATCATTTTGATAAATATCACGTGCTATAAATCAGTAAGAAAATAGAAAATAAACGTCAAAAAAATAACATCTCGCCATAGTGATGTGCGATGAAATTAACCACGTTGGAATTATATTCCTTTATAATTGACTATGCTAAGCTTATACATTATGTTTACGATAATTTTGTTTTTATAGAAGTTCTATATGGGTTTTATGTTCAGAGAGTGGTGTATTTTGATTCGATACAGTATTTTTCTAGTGCTTAGCCTACAACTACAATCAAAGTTTAATCGAAGTCCTCGTCGGAGTCTGTCTTGAGCACGCTGTCGGAGCCCGAGCCCGGCTCGCTGTCCACTGCGATCTCACTGCAAACAGAATTAGGTGAATTACAGCCTCTTCAAAACGTCACTTGCGGAAAATCATATTAAGAAATCGCGAGACCCCTTTTAAGTTAAGACATTCAACTTTTTTCGGCCTCGCCTGCACTTCGTTTGCCAATTTCTGCCACTTTCTTACCAAACCTTCACAGATTTGGGACAACTAGAGGGTTTAAATACGTCACGAATAAAAAGGAGATTCGAACAATGCCATATTAATCATATTTTACAACTTTCACAAAAATTCAACACGATGAAAAATCAATGGGTGAGAAAACAAAGTTGTGAGTCTGTGTTAATTGCCAGTGATAGATATTAAGTTTTTTTCAAAAAGGTTAAGAGTACAAATGATTGGCGTATAGAAAGTAAAGATGAGATAAATATCTCATAAGCAAATGCTTACAGGTGTATGTTTATTTCAATGAAATTGAAATAGAATGCATTATAGCGTTAATTTATTTTAATGACTTATGTAAGAAACGTGGTTTTCAATAAATAGGGCTCGAAAGAAAGCCCATACGGTCACTCTAACGAGATTTAGAGAGTTATGCTCAGTAATTTTTAATAAGATATTATGTAAGTTGATTCGGAGGAGAACCAGAAACCACTGACAAAGCTATAAGCGAGTGGAAGTGTTAGTGAGGCATAATGATGATAACTGATGGCTTTGTGACTTCAGGAATGAAGAATAATTGGCGGTAAAAGGCAAGGACGTACAACTTGATTAGGGCCATTCAGGGCCGTATTATTTTTGTAGGCGTTGGTGGTAACAAGAGTTATGATATGCAAATACAAACGAAATTGAAATATCGTTCTTGTTAGTAAGCGCGTCACTGTGGTTAGAAAATAACATAACATTTCTACAAGTAACTTGCCTGTTCATTGCGAAGTCTTTCAAATTAATTTCAACTATGTTTCTGTTGAAAAATAAACGTGTGTGTTAAGTAGGTACAGATGTACTTCATAGGTAAAAATGCAACAGATTAAAGCTACATATTATGGGTGGTCATTTATACCGAAAAAAAAAATTAACAAACTGACTATACAGAAATTCCCAATTCCCAATAAGTGGAAAATATTTCAGAGTCTTGTTAGTGGGGGAGAGCAATCGGACAAGCATTTTGTTTATTAACTTTAACAATGTTCGCACTTACGTTTTTTGGTCATAATGCCTATAAAAGCTTCCTATTTAACCCTAAATCGCATAACCATTTAACCCGGTATGCATGTTGTTATTTTTTATTGCTGGCAATAGAAACTAAGGGTAGTGCAATGATACGCACCCGTTGAGATCTTTCGTAAGCTGTATGTCGACGTTGGTGGTGCTATCGTTCAGGCCATTGAGCGCCTCGCAGAAGTCGCTGCCGACGCTCTGCAGGTGCTGCGTGTTAAGGTGGAAGCCCTAGGAATGTCACATGATAATTGATAACGTAAAATTAGGTAAACTTCACATAACCGATAAGATTAACGTGAATTTTAAGGCCAAGACTAGCGAGTGTTTACGCGAGATTGACTGTCGTGTATACTCGTGATGAGCCGCAGTAATTAATGGCCAAATTTTAGGAAGATAAAATACAATGCTACCAACAAAAAAATAAATAGAACCAAAACTCGAACAATCTTATTTATAATATGCTGTGAGGACTTTGATTAAACTCTGGGGTCGCCAAAACCAACGGAGTAAGTAAATATAACATTTCGTCTCGGAGTAAGTTACTAGACCGTGTCGAGGCAGCCGAACGTAAACGTCTTGCCAACGAAAGGCGCAACGTTTCAACGTACGTTTAGTAGCTGTCAACTGATTGCAGTGAAGATAACTGTCGAGGTTGACGGTTCGATCAACAGCTTTTTATGAAATCTTGCATTAATTTTATCTAAAACTAGCTGCTGCCAGCGATCACGAAAGCTTTAACCATGAATGTAAAGTGCCCTATATTCAATTACGGCATTATTAGTATAATGTAATTAAATACTAAGTAACTTTGTTAATCTAAATTTAATTTTGACATTTGACGCTGACATATCTGATACTTAAAATGCTTTTATATTATTATTTTCTGACATTGAATTATCACCTAAATAATATTGTAATGTCATGTTGACATTTAATTTTGTTTTAATCTTCTTTTTCATAGTTTATTTTTGTTGACATTTAATCTTTTGATTTTTTGTGACATTATAGCGTACATTGTACCTACTTATTGTTTTTCAGAAACAACGTTTATATTTGATTTATTTTATACCCATAATTGTAGGTTTTAGACCTCTAATTTATAGTTACCAATGAATTACTATTGACTAACTGAATTTCAGATTCAATAAAATTATCCAGTAGTTTTCACGTGACGCTGAACATGTCTACAAACAGAGAGACACAAATTCTATAATTGCTATAAACTCATATGCAGAGTTTACTAAGACGGCAGTTATACATTTGAGCGGTGGTCGCTGTAGTTAAGTATAATTCTTATAGGGGGCCTAAAGCTCCAATTATAATATTAGAGGAAAGTCTTCTATGAAAAAAAACTCAAAAAAAAGAAATAAAATAAAATGCTTCTGAAATAATAAATAACATTATGTACTTAAACAAAGATTTACCAATACCTACACTATGAATAACCTTATAAATACAAGTCTTAAGATTCAATGTAAAATTAACAAACAGGTATTCGTGATAACAATACCTTGTTATGAATAATTTGCGACAATACAAGCACGCTAGCCAGAAGATACACAAGCATGTCGTTAGAGTAATAACCTATTGCCATAAAAAGTTACATTGTCAATCGCGAAACGTATCAAAGTGTATAATTCATTCAATCCAGAGGTAGGATATTCATTTCCGACGTCGTCCGAGGTAGTGCTGCCGAGCGATAGTCGATAGCAGATAGGTTAAGGGTGCACACCCACGTCAGACTTTTTGTCGGACCGATAATCGGGTCGATTTTGTATTTCATATTATTTCTGACCTACTTTTTGTCGGACGTGTGCGTTGCTCCATTGCTATCAGTACGTTCTATTTTTCTCCTACAAAAAATCGGTCACCGATTATCGGACGTGTGGGAGCAGCCTAATACGATAGCAGACCGATAGTATGTTTATTGATAGTCACTATTGCGGTCGAATATTGCAGATATTACTGAGGTAAAACCATGCTATGGATACTTGCTGCCGATATTTTCGATGCAATCGAAAGTGTTATCCCTATTGGTCGCTTATATAATCGATACTATTGCGTATATTAATAGTACTGGCGGGGACCACTACCAATAAAATGATAACAGAGTTAGAGGAGAGATAAAAAAGATTTTTGATTTTAACTATCGATATTTCGGCAACACTAGGCTAAAGGCCGGCGACGACGGTCGGCGCTGGATTTATCGTCATGCATGCAGCAGTCTATTAGAAGTTGTAATGCTATTCAGGAAGAATATAAATTCTTTGCACTTATCTATTAAACGCTTCCTTTATTAAATTAATGCCAATTATAAATAAATAAATAATAAATACATTTCTGGGACCATTTACACCACGATCATCTGACCCCAAACTAAGCAGAGCTTGTACTATGGGTGTCAGAGACTGTTAAACATACTTAAATATCTGTATTTACATCGTAAAAATACTTAAATAGATAATAGCACCCAGACACACAACAAACACAAATATCCCTGGACATTATTCCACACAGCGCCATCTAGCCCCAAAGTAAGCTAATTAAAGCTTGTGTTATGGGATACTAGACAACGGATAAACATACTTAAATACATTTTCTTTTGTAAATACATACTTATTATACATAGGAGACACCCAGACCAGTACAAACAGACATGTTCATGCACACAAATGTTTGTCATGGGTGGGAATCGAACCCACGACCTTCCGTGCTAAAGGCAGGATCGCTGCCATTGCGCCAACAGGCCAGTCAAACAAGGGTTAAGAGCCTTCCGCTCACCCACTTGTCCGGTGAAATTGTGAAAGCCATCAGCGGCTAACAATGCATGCCATGTAGAAAAAAAAAAAAAAAAGGCCAGTCAAACTAACTGCTTTTACCCATGACAAGCACGCGTGGAGCGATCGTTTCTTCGACAGGATATTATTGTGTTAGTAATTACGAACGAACTTGTTTAACATTTGAAACGCTTGATATTACTGATTTGGCAGTTTTACAGTAACATATCTAGTATGCTACTGTGAAATTGCCAAATCTGTCTAAAACTACACTAATTCAAGAAATCAAAGGTACATACGAGTATACATAGTTACTTAAAGTAATAAAGAATGGAATGTAAGTAAAAAAATTGCTATCGTAACGATTAAAATTAAAAAAAAAATTAGAATGCAAGAGATTTAATTCGGAAACTTTTCGAGCAAATGCTTTTTACGTGTGTACGAGTATAACATCATTTTACATAATATTAATTTTATAAAGCTTTACGTTCAATATTTTTATTAGCAAGACATAGGAGAGCCGGGATGTCTTATTACTAACCATTAAATACTACAGGGCCGCATTAAATTAGCTATATTCATGGTTGCAGAGTAAACACCTATCATCCTGCCTTCCCCCGCTTTCCTCTGTGATACTAACGGCTAATCGGTAGCAGCATCAGCGCCAGGACGGGTGTACTTCACCATACCTAGTGATTTGTTAATTAATAGTTCGCCTTATAATTCACGACGCGTTTGCTGGAACCTAATAGCATACATATACAAGCATGACGTGTATTTTTTTCTGTGTTGACATGCGCGTCGCGGCCCGTTACTTGCGCCGAGCGTCCGTCGTTAAAGCACGTCAACTACGTTTTTTCTAAAAACCTTTGACAGGAACGGTTTGCGATCGCGTGGAAGATTCATTAAAAGGAAAAATGCGTCTCACATACCGGCTGGCAGCCGCGACCTTATCGGCTGGATCTAGTAACAAGCACGCCCTACACCTAGATGTATTAACCTGGACTTCGGAAACTAAGTATCGTTATCATTAATCTAAGGATAAGCCGTCATTTCTAATTGGAACGTAAGTGAGCTGGAACGTGTATAATTTTTTAATGACTCGAGTTTTACAGAGTGTAGTAATAACCGTGACCAATTGATTAAGTTCAAAGCGGGGTGGTTAGAATTCAAAATAACTCGTGCGTTTAGTAAATATCGCAATATTTAAAAACGATTAAGTATAATTTTGTTATTTAGAATTCATATTGCTATATTTATTTAGGATAGGAACACTAGGATATATCTAATTGGTCAAGGCCAACGAACCCACAACATTTCGACACTAAGGTTTAGCAAGTTGTTGTATTCTTGATTATATGTAAGAACATTATGTTCGACCATTTAACCATTATTGAAAATATATCCAATTTCCATAAAACTTAAGCATGTCAACAGCAACATACCTATTATTTTTTCATTAAAATACTTACAAACACTTATTATCATATTCTATTATTGATCAAGAGGACACGTCATGTTAGCATGTACCTCTAAAATTTCCCAGATAAACTAACTGCTGCTGCTATAATGCTACATTTTCGTATAACTCTTGTTGTAAGGTCAATTGAATTTACTAACCCGATATCAGGTCTTTATATTTTTATTATAATATACAGGTTGACCCGGGTAACCTGTACCAGCGAAGGTCTGTGGTCTGGGGACCCCAAAGCGATTTTTGGTAGTCTTCGAGTTATGATTTTTTTACGAATTTTATAGATTTCTGGGTTCATCACTTTTATGGTTACTGTGGCGCGAATGGTTGAGGTACCTACATGTATATTTTTTTTCATTATTAGCTGAACACTAGGTCTACCTACTTGATTCAGAAGCATTTACATTTATAGCACAACTAATTAAAAAAAATTTATGAAATGAAAAAAGTGGTAAATACTGTTTTTTCCCTATGTTTTGAACGCCATTAAAAAAAAAGTTACATGAACTTTTTCTTCCAAACCTTTTTAAAACTTAATTATTTTATCAACTATTCATCACATAAATTTCAATGAGATACTTTAAGCGCATTATACTTAATTTTTCATTCAAAGTCTCAGAGGTGTAAAATTCACGATGCTTCTGAATCAAGTAGACCTAGTATTCAGCTAACAATGAAAATAAAATTAAGCATATACTTTTACCTCAACCATTTGCGCCACAGTAACCAAAAAAGTGACACAACCCGGAGTTTTTTTGGAAATTCGTGAAAAAACATAACTCTAAAATTACCAAAAATCGCGGAACATACATTGGGTCCAATCGATAGGTACAGGTTATCCGGGACACCCTGTATAGTTCAAGAGAAAATTAGACAAATTATTAAATGATATCCAGAGAGGCAGAGAGGCCGAGAGGTTTTACGTCCGTCAAACTAGAGCCGGTGCAGGCATAGTTAAATCGAGATTGACGCAAAGATAAGATAGTTCGAGCGCTAATAATATAATTACACTCGCATGGGATTAATTTATTCAAAGTAGCTTCCTAATACAGATGCATGCCTAGATGTCGACCATATTTTAAATCTTAGCTTAAAAGATAGCCACTATAATTTCAGTTCAGGTCTCGTATACTTTTAGATTTGCAATCTTATTAATATTAGTAATTATGGTTATATAAATCGACCCAGAATAAGCACGAGCTAAGTTAGTTCGTCAGCAGGATGAGCTAACTTTACACGGACCCTTTTCAAAAAAATAAAAGGAGGCTTTCATGGTATTGAAGCGCGTGACGCAGAGTTGTCTCCATAATAATATGATGATAAGTATCGCATTCGACTAGAACTCGCGAACACCGTCACGCCGAGGTGCCGCCACACCGTGACACGCGCCGCGAACACCGGACACTAAGAGCTTACCTTAAACGGTCCTCTATCGAAGCCGCAGAAGGAGGCTTCCATGGTGTAGGAGCGCGTGACGCCGAGGTGCCGCCACACCGTGACGCGCGCCGTGCTCTCCCGCTCCCGCTCGATGCGGAACGAGCAGGAGCCGAGGGCGAACGCCGGCGATATGCGGTGCATCAGAGCCGGCAGCATCTGGGGGTGGACATGAGTAACATTAGCTTGTGAAACCAGTAAACATCACTTCCAGGTTCCTATCAGCAGCAATCCTGATACTGCAGCTGTCCTATGCAAGGAAGAGCGGTGTCTCATGTTGACAGGAAAACGGGTATAAAACTGTAAAGATAGAACGTAGAATAAACCTTGCAGACTGGAACTGATTAGGAATCCTGCTTAAAAAACTCTAGCTTAAATTGTGACTGATTTACACTTTTTATATATGAAGTTTATCAAAAAGCTGTTTTCACAATTTTGAAGTGTTTTCTCATCGAAAAAGCGAGAAATACTTATCAAGAGTGAGTGGCACATGCTAGTTTGTACTTGATTAAAATAGTTTACCACGTCACTCGTTAACTCTACATGTTTTCATAATTTTCTTAAGCTGCAATGCACTAATAGGGTTGCGAGGGGTAACAATTTCCGTAGTTGGAGTGCCTTCATTAATTAATTAACAGATGTCTAATGAGTGTATTACTCCATCGTTACTGCAGGGAATAAACCGGAGACAAATGCGAACAGTTAGTTGCATCTTAACGTCTGACAGTAATGCCATAAATTATTACGACTGGAATGTTTTCAGGAAGTGGCACTTTACTGAGTAACGGGCTAATGATGAGAAAATCAATAAAGTCATATTATAAGGAAATACTTTAGAACAATCACTGGGTAGTGAGAGTACCAGATTTGAAAAGGTGGATGTAAAATACAATCAGGATCGCATAAATTTTGCTGCATTCTGTTCTGATTATGTCTTTTGACATTGTTTTTTCATAGAAATGGCAGTTAAGGTTCAGGCTTGAAGTGTTGAACTTTAATATGTTGATGTTGAATCTTGAAAGGACATATTTTTCTTTTGGTCTTTCTTTTTTCTAAATGCATTCATTGAGAGCGTCGTGGCCTAGGGGTTAAGCACTTCAACTTGGGTCGTGGATCGTGTGGTCCCGCCGAGTTTAAATCTGGCCAGAACCAAAACCCTATCTCCAGTGATGGAAAATATAAAAAAAAACAAATCATCACGGATAACGTAACGGGCAACGTTGGGTTCTAATACCAACGGTGAAAAGTGGGCTTTGCAGTGTTCTGTTCACCAAGACGGCAACAGTCACTTGAGTCTGACTACCCCGTTTAGGGTAGGTATACTCGTATTTATATGTATGTATGTTCATTGATATTCAAGACATCTTCATTTCAGTTATGCATTGACAAATTGTGAAATTTCCTATTTATTTAATTTTTTTTTCTCTTCTCAAGAAAAAAATAATAAAAAACAACCTAGGGATCAATCGAGACTATTATTTTGTTCCCTTATTAATTTTATTTTATTTTCATTGAAGAGCTCAAGGTAAAAAACCTTTAATTAACTACTAGTTCATTACTAGGTTTAATGATCGATTTTTGAATTTTTTTAAACATCAAATGTCAGTTGCAAGCTCACCAGATACTTGACTGGCTCGTCCGGCACAAGCCGGTCATTGCTGCACCAGCTCTCGGCGGCCGCGCAGCCGTAGAAGAACACGTTCTTCTTGCGCGAGTGCCCGTGGTAGTCGCAGTACACCAGCGGCGGCTTCTTCCACACACGGACTAGGTATTCTATCAGACCCTGAGAACATAGAAAAGTCCACAGATTACATACGAAAGTCATCAGAAATTTCCAGGCATTTTTGAAAGATATCAGATAAGAAATCAATGTACTTGAAAAGGAACGCTCTCGAATCGAGTCGAACGAATCTCTCATAGCAAGTCAAGTTAAGTTCCTAAACAGAGCGTAGCGAGCGATTTCCTAATATGATCTTTCGTTTTCAGCCAGTCAGCGGTTACCTGTCAATAATGCATCCTCTAGGCCAGATATTTACTAACGGAATTGCTAGCTACCCTCAGTTTAGGAAATTAACTTGACTGGCTATAAGATATGGTAATCCCCAGGACTTGCGCAGTGAGCGAATTGAGGGCCAAGATGGTGGTATGATATAAACACCTATTTACACTGTACTAAACCCTCCACTGACGCATTGCGATCTATTTACGTGGCGGGCTGTGTACTTTGGTAAAAGTACGTGAGAAGATTATGAACCAGGAAAACTGTGGAATTAACAATCTCAAATCAGGTCCTTGAAGTTTTAAATTGACTTTAAACCTTCACACTTTATTCAAATCTGATGTCTTATCGAGTCAACTACCACATTGGAATTCATATGATTATGTAAAAGATAACATTACCTTAGTATGGTAAATAGACGGATGCAAAACGGGACTCGGCTTACACCATCGTCTATTTAAATCTTCATTAGTCAGGCCGCATCGATGACTGTAACAAGATACAACGCTTTACCGGCTGAGATAACCAGGGTCCTGACTCGTGAAACTAATTTCCCCGGATTGGCATTAGATAAACGTCACATGAGAAATTGTCGAACCTTTTGCTTTGAAATAAGGTTCTCACATTTCATGCATTTCTTCTAGGCTGATGCAAAGTAATTCTGTTCAAGAGGAAGGCCCCACGAAATATCCGAGCGGCGCGCCTTATCGATACTATCGCAGATATTGAGATGACACGTCCCCGGGTCGAGAGTCGGTAAACATCATTTAAATATCACACGCAAGCAAGGGCCGCATCAAGGCGCATATTTACAACTTAATACGACTCCGGCCATAGCGGTTGTTTTACTATATGGGCGACACAATCGGACTCAGGGCTATTTCGGGACCTTCATAAAATGATAATCGATTCATACGCACGGCGTACGGCTGAAATGAAAGCTTCTCAGGGACAATTAAATATGACAAGCTATTAAAAGCAATGAATGGCTGGCCACGTAGGTATTTCACGAGTGCGTGAGAGGTTGGTGGAGCACGCGCCTTCACGCTTCGGCAAAAGTTTTGTGATCCTCGCCTCCCGGCCAGTACTCATTACCTGCCAATTTGTATTCAAAATATCTCCTGCATATTTGTATTCATTATTTAATCATTATTAATATCAGTGAAGCATTTACCAGTTTTATCAAATTAAGTATCGGAATGGATGGAATAATAATTGAGCCCGCGACCAAAATACAGTAAACAGGATGTACCTTCATAAAATCACAATGCCTCTGACAGAGTTCATCTTCACAGATGCTGCCGCAGAAGCCGCGTCGATTAAGAAAGAACAACGTCTTCAATTGTGTCATTATTTACAGCTAGGCAAGCCTGCAGTGACTGCAATCTAGGACAATTCACTGCAGCTCTCCCGTTATTAAAGGGCAATTCTTATAGTGTACGTGCTTCTGACATAATCGCATTCAGTCAGATACGGAACAGACGAAGAAAACACTCATTGAAGTACCTAACTGTAAATACCTACATCGCGAAGATTACCTTATTCACTGTTATGTCGTATCGCAATAAACAGAGAGAGGAATCATAATATCACACAAAAAAGACTGCCCAAACGACTCCCCGGGTTCCAGAGAAGTGATTCGTTTTAAATTCACACCTCGCTGATCTTGATAACAGAAAACGAGGCAGTGTATCGACAAATTATTTCCGAGATAAGGACTGCTACTTTTTTTTGTGAGCTTTTTATTACGGGTTAAACAATTTCAGTGGAATTTAATAATTCGGATGATTCGAAGCTTCGTGTTGCGTCTCCGACTATTCGCAGTTCTACGAAGTGGTCCTGGTGTGCATTTTTTCCTGGAGTAGTTGGTCGTCCGTCCAATTAGGAGTGGTTGAGCGGAGACACATCATTAGCGGAGGCGGAGTGCGCGGGCGCGGTGAGGGCGCTGGCGTAGGTCCTCGACTCCGCGCGCGCCGTCCCTGGCCGCGGCCTTCGCGCGCCGACCGGTTGCGCATCTTTTACTCTAATCAGGGAAAAAAATAAGCGTTGGCCGCATGCGCGAACGAAAGCGAACAAGCGAGAAGCTGCACACCGTCCGCCGTGTTTTATGGTGGATTGTTGCGGTACCGGGCCAACAAACAGGGCTGCCCATTTGATCATCAACCTCCTTTGAACCTATATACTTTTAAAATTACGAGACCAACAATGTAACGTAACTTCTTAACCTATCTAAGTACTTGTTATAATTGGTTAAATTGCATATTAATCGAGTTGCTAATAACGGACATGAAGGGGAATATGGTTTATGGATGATATAATTATGCTCCGTACAAAAAGTGATCTTTGTTTAGGTTAAATGATCACTAGCCTCTAGATGAGGTCATAACAGGTACGAGAGCAGTTTTTCTTGAACTATATAAATCAATAGTAGTAATTATGTAAATTGCACGGCACCTATGCAAAAAGTGGCGTGGAGTAGCCCTAAGAGGGTTGTAGTGACGAGCGAGAAGCGCGGCTGGTTCAAGGGTCCGCAGTCTATTTATAGCCTCGCGCACCGATGCTATCGCCGCGCGGCTATACCACGGCCTCGCTCGATCTTTACCCGCCCTCGATGCACCCTTCGCATAACGTTCAGCCAGTAAAATAGACCAAAGAAAAGAACATTTTATATTTATTCCACCTATTTATAACATATGTCCATTGTTTCTACCTCGGCTGAATTCATAGCCGACGGGCAATTCCAGTCTCTGAGGCCGTCTCTACATTATTGATCAAATTGCACGTTGATAAAATAATGTTTATATTCGTGGGATAAAAATATGTAAGGATGTAAGTTGCAGATGTGTCGCGGAGGCTTGCGCGGACGCAGGCCGGCACACGTCACGCTAATCCGTATTCCGAGCGCGGAGGCTGCTTCCTGCCGACCGCACTCGGAGAGCATTTCAAACTGTATCCTTGATAGTTCGTATTCAATCGCACGCGTCCTACGCCTCTTTATCATTGCTTTAGTTAGAAAGATAGCCGACATCACAGTCGAGTGTTGAGTTAAGGAATCGAAGTTAGACAATGACGCCAGGATTCGCTAACCGTCGCCGGTAACTCTGTATTCGAGGCTGACACACCGGACACACCAGAGTTATTTACGATAGTCGCGAGACAATCGGCCGGTCGCTGAGCTTATCCGGTGCCACCGCGACAAGACATGACGTGGTTGTCTTTATTAAATAACGTCCTTAGGAATTAACACACGTGCCTAGTTTATATTTATAACACGCTGAATCATGCGCTAGGAATGGTTGTTGTGCTTAGCGACGAGCGAAGAGGCCATGTTTGCAATTTCATTTGTTTTCATAATGTCGCTTTCGTTTCCTTAAGGCGAATAGCTTTTTGAAAAAGGTGATACTAGAGTTGTTTAGTTTATGCCGATAGGGGGTAACGTGGTGAGCTCTATTAATTGACTATTTGCAGGCGCCACGAATGCGCGCGATTCGCCATAGGACGGTTCAATGACACGAATCTTGTCTCGGCGACTGTCTTAGCGGGTGGAATGCAGCCACCGTTTACCACGGAACACTTTAGGTAGTAAAGTGAGTGCATTTATTACGCCATTCAAATCTTAATTTTTCTCCGAGTATGCAAAAAGAATCATTATTCTGTGTTTATGGTATGGACTCGAGCTCGTAAAACTGTTGCAGCTGCAGCGGTGTCATCTGCTATGTCGAGATTCCAGAATCTACGTAATTAGTTAGTAATAGCTAAACTGCGAACGGCCCCGCACTCGTGATACATTTTTATGGCAGTTTTCAAAGTGACTCTAAGCGCAGAGTGTGGCGTAGATAAATGGAAGCAGCATTAGTGACTCAGCCATAGCAACTATGTAATAAGAAAATGACAGTTATTATGAAAATGTTATAATCTCATATGGAAAGCACTTTAAGGCTTCCCGTTCTTTCTCGGCATGTAACAGTTATGCGACTACGATTATGTGTGAATATTTACGGATAGATGCAGCCGCTTTGTGTCTGAAATTACTGCGAGCGATAAACCTTTTTCTGATATGAAACATATTTATTTAGTGACAAAAAACAGGAAAAACAGCATGGCAAAATTAAAATAGGTATACAAGTTGTGTTCCATGTTTCCACAAAGAAACTGGCGCTGATCTTACGTAAATGCTACAGATATGGGCATCAAATACTATATAGAAGCGCACTTAATTTAAAATATTTTGTTTGTTTATCTATTGTATTCTGTTCAAAAAGATAGGATGAGAAGTGAATTTTCCGGTGTGAGCCGGTCGTGCATCGGCGACGATTGCGATAAACCCGCGGCGTCGCGCGCGCAGCGCTTCCGCGCCGGCGCTATTGATTCACGTATCGAGCCTGTGATCGACCGGCGTGATGCACGACCTTCGTGGGACGTTCCTTCTTCAATGTCACGAGTAAATATTGCGTGGATCTCTTTGGTAACAGTGCCCGGGGGCTATCCGCTCGATCTGCGGTAATTACCGTGCGTATTTACTGTGCTAGCAACAAATCTAACAAAAAAGGAATACTGGTACACTTACGATACATCGTATCTACGCTGATCGCTCTGACGACCACATAATTTACAGAATCAACAAGAACTAAGGGCCTAGCCGATGTATGATTCTCTGGCACATTTAAAATGGCAATAAATGAATATGAATATAAATATATAATATGAATATGGACTCCTGCAGCGACTTCGGCGGGGTACCCCCGAAACTATTCACTTCGTCTTCGGAGTATAGTGCCGTTTTTGTAAAAATAAAATATTTTTTTAAGCTTAATATAATGTCATTCGCATAATTTATATTTTTCTTTATGTTGGCCAATCGCAAAAAGTGTTTTACATTAATTCTGGCAGCATTTGATGAAAATTCATGTTGGAGCTATCGTTGTATTTGGTGATCAGATGTGGTTAACTAAATATTTAAATTTAAAGCTTTTTGGGCTACGTGAGCTGAAACTACGCCCCACCTGAGCTGAAAGATAACTAAAAAACAGGTTTTTTTTTAGGAGCAAATTGTTCTAAACAGTTTTGCCACACACGAACAATACGTTATAGCATACTGTAATAGATAATATAGTATTTAGTAATTGATAATATTTTAACTCCACATGAATTCTCAGGCTTAGCATGTCTCTGGGACCGTTTGGGATAACGACTTGTAAAAAGTTAGAGACATTTGTCTACAAGCTATTATCTATTAAGAACCTGTTAAATGTTCATTTTCAGGGATTCGGGTAAATTCAAGTTGAGCGTGGACGGCGATGACTCGACGGTGAGTGTCGTTGACACCGAGTCAGTCGTCTTTTCGAGTGATCCAAGAGGTAGAGCGTGAACTATTCGCACGAGTTTGATGTTGCCGGCGCGAGCGCGACATGAACGCTATTATGAGCTCGCATTCGGTGCCATCGTAATTCATTAGCCGACTCTCTGCCCGCCTCACCTTATTTATGGCGGCTTAGGTTTTGTCTGAGGGCACTTTCGTTCGTGCTTTCAATGTTGCAGCTGCTCTTAATGGTCACAAGCACAAAATAGTAAAGACATATGAATAGAATGCCCGAGGTCAAGGTTTTTCTTCGTACAAAGTTCTTTTCGAAAGCCTTTTCCAGTTTACTGCTTTCTTGGTTGATTTATCACCATATAAGTTTTACCATACAAGCCTACACAATGTTATAGAGTGCTTTAACAAGTTCTTGCAAACGCTCTACTATTAGTAATAAGGCAATGAAGTACTATTTACGTTAAAACATCAGTTCCTACACAAGCGATGAGTACGGTCAGTAATCGAGTTTCTCAGGCTGGTCACTACTTCGAATAATTATGTACGTAGGAGGGATAAGTATTTACTTAGCTATCCAATCAAGCTCTGGTAGGTAGGTACGTGTTTTATGAACAGTTGTTGAAACCTGGAAAGTCCTCAAGTGTTGGCTGGACTTTACAATTAAAAGCCTTGCTAGTTATTTGAATATGTTCTAACAATTTTCCTAACTAAACAAAAACATAATAATATTGTATTGGCATACGTTTTTCAACTTTTACTCCAAGTAAATAGTAAGAAAACAATACTCGTCTTTATCTTAAAAATCGAGTCATCGCTACAGTGGGTATTGAATCACCATGCTTGTTAAATGTACTTTTGTCATATCATACCGGAGTTCTGAATTTTAAAATACTGAAATTTAAAAAACTAAAACATAAATTACCTTAAACTCGAAGTATGCTATCTCCATAGTAAATACATAGTTTATTAAGGACATGTTGAGTTATGCTAATTGCGTGGGATAAAACTCACAACGTTTGGCTTGACCGTTTATATGGAGTGGATTGTCATAAAAATAATTAGTGTAAAGTGCAAAAACAGGTGTCGTGTTGTTTGTGTCTTCAAACTCAAACTCAAATATCTTTATTTAAATAGACTTAATCAGTACTTTTAAATAGTCAAAAAATAACTAAATAATAGACATAAATACTATAATAATATGAATATATAAATAAACAGTATACAAAAATAATGCGACTCTACCACCGCGTCGGAGAAGTTGATTCTTACTGAGAAGACCCGGCGAGAAACTCAGTAGTTACTCTTTTAAACTTGTTGTGGTTTTACAATGCGAGTTAAGTAGTAGAGTACAATTTGTTTGTTGAGAAAAAAAAACTGCTTAAATTCTAACATTAATTAATAGATAGAACAACCTGACAAGTACAGCAAAGCTACATAATATAAAACAATAGGCTGTACTCATTTATAGAAACAATTCCAAAAATAAAAATTGTTAGTCATTAATACACTTAAGTCCGGTATTTAATTAATAAGTATTACAAGAGGTAACTGATCCCGCACTGAGCAGAGAGCTTTAATGTCCTCATAACTGTACGGCCCAGTATCCTCATAATTAAAGATCCTCATTATTACATTCGACTTGATAGTTATTGAAAAACACTGCTTTATTATTAACGAATGTTACAACTGTTCGTTTTTACTTTCAATTAAGTGTTTTGTTTCAAATATTTATGTTGGTTAATAAAAGTAACCTAATTTTAACAGTTTTATTTGGCAGGTTACCGTCACTGCTCATTGTTATATTTAGTTAATAACAGATTTTTTGGAGGACGGGTTACGATCGTAATTTGTTGCATTTTAAAGAACTTAAAGGTTCGCAGGGCGTTCTTTCGCGTGTGGCAGGATTGATGAGAAGCTGGTGTCAGAGCGCGGGAACCTATAAGGTGATTTCCCGGAAGGTTCTGGGTTAGATTTAATTGCTGGGCGTTCGCCCGTCGCGCGCGCATCCTTGGAAACGCGTCTAAGGCGAGACCTGCGCGGGCGCCTGCGCAAACGATATCAACGCGTGCGATATCACAGCTTCAGTTAGGTCTTAATGTTTACTGTCTAATAGTTATTATTTCCTATTCCAGGCAAGATGTCTTCAGTCATTTTGGGATTGCTTCGGCTGAGAAGTTTTACTTTTTTTGCCCCAAGATATCATGGACCGAGGTATTAAATTAATTTTAACTTGATACCTACACTAAACTTCTACCAGAGGAAACGTGATCATATGAGGCCGTTTATTATTTTTACGAGTAAAGAACTCTGAAAAAAGAACTCATGGCCAGGCAGTTCATGATTGAATATATTTTTCCTAATTAGATTCCACAATAAAGGAGGACGAGTTATGTTTGATTTAATTCATCATGGATGCTCCTAATAAATGTTCGTGAAGGATTCAAAAAATTGTCACCATGATGTTCAATAGGTATCACAATAATTCAGTAAGTTCCATGCTTACTGAAAACTAACAAGTAGCCCAGCTAACTTATTTTAGTTTTGCATTCTCAGATAGGGTTACATGAAATATAGCTGTATCCAATTCTTGGCGATAAAAACAGTTTTATTCTAGCCGTAACTTTTATTGCGACCATGATATATTGAGACATGGTGGTTCGAAGAGTGTGGGTGATTACGCGAACACAATCGCGAGGGAATCCGGAAGCGAAACGAGTGCAAATAATTGTGCAATCGAGATTTAGCCACGCCGCTCGCTGCGCTGCACCGCCTTGAGAACTAATGACAACAACAGCTTCCAAGATTATTATTTTTTGCTGGTTGTAATTGAACATCGCACCGTTATATTCTTTAACGACTAGAAAGACAAAACACGACAGAGGTTGAAATAAACTGAAGTGCTTTTCCTAACAAAGAGCACAACAGAGCGCATTCAAGACGCCCTTTACGATTGGAAACTAATAAAAATGCCCTCTATATCTGTATGGTGAGCAAACATGAGTTGGTCCAGTGTCAATATTGTCGCAGCCTACAGAGTTAACAAAGAGCCGCACAACTGGTTGCTAAACACAGCGCTCAAACAAAACACTTATACTTATAAAACACATAAAAGAAATATTTTTTAAGCGTTCCAACTTAAAAAAGGAGTATATCCTCTAGAGATAGTGAAATAAAAGTGTTAATGGTGTGGCAGGGGGCGGGCCGGTCGTGAGAAAGCTGTGATCGGCTGCAGATGAGCCATTGAGATTGGTTTTGTGATATTTCAAAATCACGTTCATAACTAACCTTGAACCTGTGGGAAGGAAATCACACCTCGGCACAACAATTATAATTGTTTGTCGATTATTTCTCACCATGCGGTGGTTTTTATAATTACGCAGCAGAGTTGCTGGCCGCTCACCACTTACGGCGTTACTTACAATTCTGTTGATGCTTTTTCCCAGATGTAAATGTGAAAAGGTGAAACGAAGCCAAAGTGAATTCACAGCGTAGACTCTTTTTACCATCTTAAACATTTCGGGTTGTTTTAAAGTGATATTAGTAAAGAGTATTTTAATTGCTTCGATTGGATAGTCTCGTAAGGCTTCAAAAATATCTTATTGTTTTCCATAAACTTATATTAGTCTTTGTTTAATGACGATAGTTTTCTGATCTGTCCTCTCATTGTTGCATTATGCTTTCAACAGTTAACTTGCTTCTAAGTCGGAAATTAAGCTCAACCATTGAGTTAAACGAAGAACCGTAAAGTGAGTTAACAGCGCTACGTATACGGTGCTGTAATAATTAGCAGTAAAGTTAATGAGTAAACTGAACTTGAACTTCCTAACAAATGAACATAAATAACCAATTAAGAGGTCATTATCACACGTCTTATAGCGGGAATTTTCTCGCGGGTTAATATTTTGCCATTTTTCATAAATTGGTAATTGATTCCGGCAGTATTATTACAGGGTTTGCGCAAGACTGCACGTTAGTGTTGAGAACACTGATTTTGCTAAACATATACGTGATGAGCTGTTGTCGGCTGGACACGGGGAAATTATAGAGGATCGTCGTGTTCGGCGCGGGCGCGTCCCGGGTCCCGACACCTCGCCGGCGTCCCGTCATTATAACGGGACGCACCCCCCGGCTTGTCTCTAGGGCGTAATTGCTTAAACACATAACCGCTGGCGTCACGAGCACCGAGGAGAATCAATAACATTCCCGTATCGGCGACAATCGGAACTATTAACTGCTCGTGTTCAGCTCGACAACGACAGTGATGAATGGATAGTGCAGCATGTTTCTAAGAGAAAATTACTCTTTATTTAATAGATTGCTTTGAGAATGCTTCAATGGTGGCGATGCTGATGTACGTTCAACCACTATAGATTTCGCACCGTCTACGCTTTTCGCATCCTAATTATATCACAAGGTGTAAGTCCAAACACAGGGAACCTAATAGTTAATTGTTTAAGTCGATACGTATGTTAAAAAGAAGATTTTTTTAAAACATTGCAGTTCTAAAGATAATGCTCCTATTTAGTCAATTTAGCTTAAGAAAATACTATGATGGGAAGAAATTATATGAGAAACTACAAACGTCTATCACGTAATTTTTTTTTTTTCATTGGTCTGTCTGGAAAATTGACACGACCAAAACTCACAAACATTTACTCAATTTTAGTTATGCTTCCAACCATATCTAAAAGGTTCCAAAACAGCAAAAAAATCGTGACATCTTGATTGTACCTACCGTGTACAGTTACAACACGGCTGTCACCATGGGACACGGCAAGGAACCCAGTTTCCGAGGTAGCCGATCAGCATTTACGATTACAACAATGCAAGTTGTATTTTCAAAATCAGAAGTGTTAAAAATATATATTTGGATATGGCCTAACCCTTACTTTAATGTTCTGTTATTTAATTATTATGTCTGTTCCTCGCTAACAGTAAAATATTAGTATCAATAGGTACAGTCACTAATTAAATCGGTCTCTAATATTTAACTAAATAAATCACATTTTTGTTATTTGTTTGCCTTCAAACTACAAGATTTCTAGCTTATAAATTCCCCTCAATTTAAATATAAATATAAATATCCCTGGACATTATTCCACACAGCGCCATCTAGCCCCAAAGTAAGCTAATTAAAGCTTGTGTTATGGGATACTATACATAGTATGTATGTATAATAAGTTATATATTCTATGCATAATAAGTATGTATTCACAAAAGAAAATGTATTTAAGTATGTTTATCCGTTGTCTAGTATCCCATAACACAAGCTTTAATTAGCTTACTTTGGGGCTAGATGGCGCTGTGTGGAATAATGTCCAGGGATTTATTTATTTATTTATTTATTTATAGAAGACACCCAGACCAGTACAAACAGACATGTTCATGCACACAAATGTTTGTACTGTGCGGGGATCGAACCCGCCACCTCTGGTGTAGTAGCCAACTTCTTAACCATTACACCAAGTCGGTCGTCGAATTTATATGAGGTGAATAAAAACAACTTCCACTATCGAACAAAAACTCATTAAAATTTCAAACAATATTTCAAAACCATCCAACGATTAAAAAATCCTAAATTTGATAGGCTGTCTCGTTCCATTCGCAAAGAAGAAAAAGGCAGGTTCAAAAATGAGGTTTTCTTAGAGACTGGTACGGTCAGCAACATAGGTTGCTGAAAATTTTTATCCTTGTTTTAGTGAACCTAACAAATCCCCGACGATTTCTATCAAAAAGGTACTTCAGTGCAACTTATGTTGCTGACCGTACCAGTCTCTAAGAAAACCTCATTTTTGAACCTGCCTCTTTGTTTGTGACAGTGACAGTAGCTTTGAAGACGGGTAAGTATGTCCAGAGCAGATTCGTAAAAACAGAAAGTTCCTAAACAGCCCTGACATGAATATTAAAGGCAAATAAAACGGGTTGCAGGACGTCACGCTTATATTTGCGGACAAACAATGTGAGCTCATCAGCGAAGGTTCATTTGTTTTTGTTAAGTCAGCAACTGAAGGAAAATATGGCACTGGTTACCAGAAATAACTCCACACGTTCTATGGTCGCAGTTTACCTTAATAGCTCTGCCTCATTGGGACGCCATACATTTCAATATTAATTGCTTGGATACGTAGCCGGCGACGTCGCCATGGAGTCTTTTCATAGAGAAGTGAACATTGATTCTTAAAGCTCTGCATCATTGCAGAGCTTTAAGAATCAATGTTCACTTAGATTTAGAAGCAAAAATAGCTGTTTGACGATTCTGACTTCACGGTCTGCCTACGCGCGTGATAACAAGCGTCGTGGACAAATATCACATCATTTTCAAGACGAGACTAATCTGAAGCGAGTTATAAGTGTCTTTACTTTTTTAAATAAAAGCCAACATCGTCAGGGCATTCGTTCTGCCGATTTCACAGCATGCCAGTATTATAAAAGTTCATTTTATTTCGCTTCATGCAAAAAAAACATGCTTGCACACAAATTATGATTTTTAAAAGATTGTAGATAGTAGAATGTGAAAAAATATAAAGAGTCATGCAATTTCAAGCCGATGGTTTTGGAACTTCAGAATAAAAACAAAAGCGTTATGGATTAACAATGTGATAAAATGCGCGTACTGAGATGTGCTCAATTATGTTTCAGAACTTGTATATCATCAATCACAATGAGAACATAAATCTTTAGTGAAAAGCTGGCTGTTCATCACAATAATTGAAATTAAGTCAATCGTTTTCTTTTAAATTATTTTTTGTTTTTACTTTCGATCTCAAAGAAAAAGGTGTGCTTTATAGATTGCCTGGCCGTAATAATACTAGCAAGCTAAAATAAGTCACAAGTAGCAATTTTACTGGTATGCAAGTTTACTCCATTCGTAGATAGGCGATGTATCAAATCGAGTCAGTCTTTGTGCTATTGACTTGCCTACTGATCGGATAGATATCATTCAATAATATAGTTTTCAGAGTACATATAATTTCGTTCCCCGTGGACATTACTCATCCCGAGCACAGCCTACTGAGAGATTTATAGCCAGACTGCGTGAAGGTTCGCCTGCAAGAGCAACTGCAAATCGCATTCGACTCTAATTTGGTTCGGTGCTCTTTCGGTAGAATGGTCATCCGTGGAATCCGAACTTGGCATTTAGAATTACGTGACCGAGTTTCTTGTTGGAATTTTAATAAACGTCATTCAATGTTCATCTCAAGGTCCATTGTTTGCCCGAGTAGGATGCGTTTGAGGCTTGAATTATGAATCCCGTGATGTAAGCGCGTGGCCTAAGGACCGGTCATTTCCTTGATACGTGTATGAGACCTCGGGCGTGTCAGCCTTAGATAAATAAGTTTGATAGACGAGGAAAATTTAGCGACGTCCACAATTACCTAGTGATATTAATCGTGAGAATGGCCGGATGCAGTCCGTTAGTGCGCGGGCGCTGCTCGGCCGCGGAGAGGAGCGTGATGCGGAGGGTAATAATTTGTTTAATCCAGGGAACAGTCGCCACCGCAATTATTAACCGCTCGATTTGCTCGAGTTAAGCGGGCAATTGCTCTATTCAACGTGCCGCAGCATTTTGTTACGTGCGTTCGGTATGCCGTATACAATAAAATAGCATTATTTAATTTATGTATTAGAACCGGGTAGGTATTTAGTGCGGCTGTGATAGCAGAACGGTGGTAAAAGTGGTAAGCGAATTTTGATAGAATTCGTGATGTTTATTCGTTAAGTATCTACATCGCAATAATAACTAAAGCAAATAACACATGTCAGTAGTGAGTAGAGTCCTCGCCCCTATCAATTGTATCGCAAGATAGCTCCAAAACTATACAATAGGTTCAGTTTGCTCTTGTTCATATAGTTTGATTGGCTTGGACGCGCCAATGTATAGATCAAAATGGCCATAGGAAGGTCGTATAGATGCGTAAAGGGTATACCTACATGAACAAACAAATCTAGGTACCTCGAAAGCCGATTTACTAGTACTGGTATAATCCCTGATTATTTTAATCGAATATCAAGAAACAAGGGGATGCAGCAAAAGCCTATACAGCAAGTAAAAAGCGAGGCAGCGCCACTCGTCTGTGAAATGTCTTGCAGATTAGTCGGCTGGTTGCATTATTGATTATTAAAAGAAAACAAACGTAAATCAGCCAGTTACCAGACGATTTAATAGTAGGGACTATGGAGATTCCAGAGCGGTTGCATCTTATATCCACGTAATGACCGGGCAATATTCCGAATGTTGTCCAGAGACGACGTCGGGCTAAGGCTCTGTCTACACGGTATTTTATTTTTAGTGTCCATTGCTATTGCGGTTGACTATTACGCGGTTATTTTTAAAGCGGCATTAAAACCATAGCGCAGATCATTTTTATCGTAATCGTGGTAATCAGAGTACGCGGCGGCGACCACCGACGGAGACCGGCATCTCACGCTACTTTAAAACATTAGAATGAATGTTCAACGACCATATTATCACTGAGCACTGCCGATAGTAATCATCATCTCGGACTAAGAATATTTTTTAAATTACTATTTTTAATAAGTGCATCCTACGTTCATATTAAACTAATCTTATAATAAGCTCCGCTGCCTGTTTATGTACCTACGTGCATAAGATTGATAAGCAAGCAAGGTTTACACGTCGCACACCTTATATTACGCGATACAGGCGATAGGAATGTAATAATAACAAAACGACGACAATTCATTTCACGTCTATAGACTAGATACGAGGCATTCGTAAGAGCGGTCGCAGGCTGGCATTGCATGCGCTTGCGCACCATCAGTAGTTTTGTTTGGGCGCGCCTGTGCGGTCCTATTATTGCTATTATTCAAAACATCGAAGTCATGCACCCGTCCAATTAAATGCTCCCCCGAGCGGCAAAACATCTTCGAAGCCTTTGCTCTTTTTGCCACTATTAAAGCATTACTTCGATTTTTTTATGAAAACAAAACTGTGAATTTAATTTTATCCGTTCAGATCGCTGTTGAACGTAATTCATCGGATGTAAAACAATACTGATAGGTATCGCGATTAAATGAGATTTTTAAATTCGTCTGGAGCCTTTAGTGCAATTCAGCTTATGCTCAGCCCACTTTAAGTGCAACATCTTGTATTAAAAAGTTCAATGGGACATTAAAATGTCTACGCACTTTTATGTTGTTGAAGAAGAATAATGTTGAGAGTAATTATGAATGAATTATTACACATCTAAACAATAAACATCTATCAATACTGAGATAATACATTACATAGTTACTTTATTCAAATAAAAAGTGAAAAATATAACAATGCGTATACGTAATAAAACATGTTTTTAAAAAAATGGTTAAAGAGAAATGCAAAACGGCCTAGCAAATATTTAATAAGGGTTACGAACCAAATCAAATGACTATCATCTAATTGTTACTTGCCTTTATAGTGCTAGCGGTACTCACACCCCGTAATTAAGGAAAACAGCTGTCGTTAAAAGCATTAAAACGGAACGATTGATCTCTAAGCCATACGAATTAATTTGACCCGTAGCACGAAAAACTATCACTGTTTATTACATGAATCGGGCATATTAAAGGTTTTCTCACAAATAACTGAGGGCACTGAATTAATCATGGGAAAAACTTTTTTTTTGAGCAAAAATACCTATACTCCCTTAGAGCTACTCGTATCTAAATGTTAAAAAAAAATGTATTTGAAAAGCTTCGCCTGATTCCACCAACAAATATATACTGTTCACCTACTGAATCGATTCAATTCCTGACTGGTTGGTAAGTCTTTAAGAACTTTTTAGCTTTCTTGAGAGACGATAATTTTGAACAATAAGTAATTGATGTTCATCAATATTTTAAAGTAATATACGGTTTTGGCTACGTCGAAATACTTAATTTCGAGCAACTGCAAAATATATCACACTGTTTAACGGTTAATATAACAGATAAAAACGCACTTAACGAAAAGACTTATCCTGTTCTAATAACTACTGTAAAAATGATGACAATGTAATGATCCCCTACTAATAATCTTCCATTTTGACAGTTGTGTCTATTAAATGCAAAGCAACATCAAAAGCAGGGAGTCCGTATTTATTTTATGGTTTTTATAGTGCCTTGCTAGTAATACGAGTAGTGATGTAGTATATTTTCTTATTATGAATAATGGCAACCATTACAACTACACTATTTGAAGTCAGAAAGTTTTAGCATTCAGTATATCCGCCGTCAAAGTAAATACATAACACGTAACACTAAAAGTAGCTCGCAACCTTTTACACTATGTAAAAATACTGAATGATATGAATGGACAGAAAAAAATTACGGGGTTCACCGGGAGCTTTCGTTTTACTACCAGATGTTTTCAGAACAAACTTTAGCTCGAGGCGTCAACTCGAGCATATTATTAGTGGAAGATTCGCTCCGGACGAATTTTAGTGCTGACTTTAGTGAATATTGCTGAAAGATTGTGCTAATGACAATAAGAAACGCTTGCGCAAGGAAACCAGTTAATGCGGATATTCCCAGTCCCGAGTGCAGTCATATAGACAAAAAAAGTACTGTCGAACTCAGTTAAATTGACTCAATCATTACTGTCTTATAAATATATGTAACTAAGTATTATTACTAACTAATGATCAGTGTTGATAATTACTAAAGGGATTGAATTTGACTTTCATTTTCGGTCAATTTAGTCAAAAACTGTCATATTGGTCATTGTAGTCAATTGCTTTATTCAATTTGACAGAATTTGACGTTAAATGACTCGTCATACATCAGTCCAGGAATTTAAGACAAAAAATGGGCTAATCTTAGGAAAAAGTCCAACCAAGCTGAAAATTGGTATACACTCGCCTTTCAGCTCTCCAAATGAGTAGTGGAAAATCCCCGGTATTCGGTTGTAGGTACGCATAACTTGTGACAGCTCAAAAACGGTGCATTTTTTTTTACGGCTGTCAGTCTTACGGCTATAAAGTATCCTTACAAAAAATAAAAGAGAAGGAAATTCTCTACAAGAAAAGGTAGAATATAATTTATTGATAGAACTAGTAATTGCTACCGAAAAAGGTGTGAAACAACAGGTTGAGTTTTCTAGTTGCCGAGTCCTGTACGTCTACCACGAGTTGCCACTTTAAATTTACCTTATCGTTCGCGTAAAATAATTGATTTGGGATGACACATGACATGACAGACAATGTCAAATCCCAATACTTTCAACTCGTGGTAGACGTACAGTATGGGCACATTCGTTCACGCGATGGCGGCTCCAGGAACCATCGTTCTGTCTTCGTCGAATACATTGGGTAAAAAGAGGTAGACTTTACTCTTCTCGAAGTTTCAATGATCACAAAGAAATCAGGGATCATTTTCTACTTCTACACGCTTTCACTGGATGTGACACAACATCTGCGCTTTTTCATAAAGGGAAAACTGCAGCTCTGAAACTTATCACAAAACGTCGTGACCTACGTGCTGCAACACAAATCTTCAACAAAAAGACGCATCTCGAGAATCAATATCTTCGAATGGGATTCGAATCTTTCTAGCTGTGTATGGTGCTCCAGCTACACAGGATAACTTGAACGCATACCGTTACCTGTGCTTAATAGCTATAGGCAGAAACAACTCAGTAAATTTGAGTTAATTACCCCCAACAGCTGACGCAGCTAAAGAGCACCTATATCGTGTTTACTACCAGGTACAGTATTGGTTAGGAAATCAGCTGAACCCGCAAGAATGGGAATGGGTATTCAAAAACGGCATATTAGAGCCCATGAGAACATCGCAACCTCCTGCCCGGAGCGTCTTTTGAATATGATTTTTTGTAATTGTTCGAAAGGCTGTGGCGCATTGTGCCGCTGTCGAAAGTTGGGCTTCCAATGTTCAGCAGTTTGTGGAAATTGTCGTGGGACATCTTGCTTGAATGCTGCCCGAATCGAAGATTTAATACAAAAAACAAAGGATATCGACGACCCAGAAACCGATTCTGTTGATGATTCCGAGCAATTTGGGAATTTAACACCAGTCTCGTGTGAAAATCAAGAACAATTCGAGAACGAAGAGGAAGAAACTCAAAAGAGAATAAGCTGTCAGAAATTAGTTACATAAGCGACCTTCATTTTTTTTAGTCATTTATTCCTGAATGTTCACGAAAAAAAAAAAAAAAAAACCTAACCCGACAGGCTTAATTTTTTATAACATATTTGCTCGTAAAGGGTCTCTTATTTCACCAATTTCAATAACGTAATGTATCTCATTACGCACTTGTGCGGTAATGTAATGTAAAACGCACGAGTTTTTTTTATTATGGTAATGCGTACGGTTTAGCAAGATGCTCCGTCTAAAACGAACGGTACTTTTTTAAATTTTAGCAAAGAGTTTTTATGTCAGAAAAGAGGTCAACATTTTATGGATAAAATTAACTTTGGGAGATGAAATATAATAAATAAACATTTAATTCTTTAATTTATTTAATTTTGACAATAAATTACAACCATCTGTAACAAAAACACAGAAATATTAATTTACTTTATTAGTAATACTGGCTGTTTTTAATGCCTTTTGCCTTAAAAAAAGCGCTGATGCGCGCGCATCGCTAATTTGTGAACAAGTAAACATTTTCTAACTGCTCTAGCAAGTGATTAAAGATTTTATTTGTTTTAGAAAGTCCGATTTTATTAGCAATATCGCCTCGGCTGTAATTTTCAACTTACCGCACTTATATCATAATGTACTATTACGGTAGACTGTAACGTCTTTGTAATATTAGAATAAGAAAATTAAAAACAGCATCGGTAATTGTGTACACTTGCATACTATTATTCATACCCGAATGTCTACAAAAATGTCAAAATGTGAAGATACCGCACAGAAACCTCGATTTTGATCATTACATGCAATTAAATAATCATACAAAATTTATATTGGAGTTTCAATGCCAAATTACGTGAAAACTTTTAGCGTTATCAATTAACTTTATTCCCTCTTTTTTGTAGTCTTTTTAATATGTAGTAGTACCTTATAGTCGTAAGACCGACAGGAACGAAGATATTTGTAAAAAAACCAAAAAAAAAAATACATTTTTTTACCGTTCTTGTGGGCTATCACAATTTATGCGTTCAACCGAATTCCGGGGATTTTTCACACCTTATTTGGAGAGCTGAAAGGTAAGTGTATACATTTTTTAGCTTGGTTGGACTTTTTCCGAAGTGAAATCCTAAAGCTTCTGGACTATATGGCCATATTTAGTCATTCTACATTTCTAGGCCCGAACGTCTATTGTTCAGTAATAAAAAAATTCAGAATGAGACTACAACGGTCATTCTTAATGTAAAATATATATATATCATTGTCAACATTAAATTAACAAGATATTACATAGAAATATCGCCGATAGCAATGTATTATTTATTAACCAGAATAGGAAAAACAACCTTTTGTCTTGAGTCGTGACACAATCTCCATCTACGTTGAACATAAAAATAAATTCCCTCTTGTGATAAGCGAGGAAATTCGATATTGAGCAGAAAAGACTCCTTTTACTTGGCACAAAGTGTAAGAAATTGTATACTTGTAATAATGTGTTTAGATAATAATAAAATTTCCAGATAGAAAATAAAACGCTAAGTCTCTCCGTAATGTTTTAGTTTCTCTTCATTTATACATTCAGGAACCTTTAACTATTTTGTGCACTGACTAAATGTTCTTGTAGATTTTCCTAACCATTTGGGTTAAGTCATACATTGGTAGGCCAATAATGTACTAGTAAATTAAAACTAAAATTAAAATTAAAAATACTTTATTCGGAAAAATCCATTACAATTTTGTTTACGGGGCTTCCCGGTAAGTAATCAAAGATACTTGAGCTGGGAATACCTCGCTCCTCATCCGCATCTAGGATTTTAGTGTAAATCTTTAATAATGTGAGTATCTAATTTATCAAAGAGTTTCTGTAAAACTGAGAGAGCTTACATAATAAATTAACAAATTAGAAAAAGGAATAGGTTTTATAGTGTTCGCAAGGAGTAAGTGGTGTGTGCGTGTGTGTATGTCTGTGTGGGTGTGTGAGTGTTGTGTATTTCTGCGCGTGTGTGTATTCCTGCGTGTGCGTGTGTGTGTGTGTGTTTATTTGTGTGTATTTCTGTGTATGTGTGCAAGTAGAATATATTGTGCCTGCTTTTGTTAATATGCTGTGTGGTGTATGTTTCCTTTAATTCCTCAAGATAGTCTCAAGAAGTTAATGAAACTTAGAATAACATTCAACTTAACCACTTTAAAGTGCACGTGTATTATTTAGCTACTCAGGACAGAAAGTGTGGTCCGATATGAATCATAGCCAGTGGTGTGACCCTCATGTGAGCCCTACGGTTATTACCCTGGGATCAGTTTAGGAGTACCACCCACACGGGAGTCACTTCTTCCCATTCTCAATAATAGGTTTCCAACCTCATCATATGTTAGTTTAGTGGCATTATCCATTTACTAGTTACACTAGTAACATCAGCGTAATACATTTAAACGGCTTTCTTGCTTATTATTTCGTAGTATATTGCTGTTGTTTATTGTGCAATTTGAGAATACTTTATAAAACATGAAGCTTTAAAAGGCGTACCAGGACTCCTCTTAACATTTTCAAGTCCCTGTGATTCATCTTGGACTAATGTGAGTGTGCGTTATGACAGTGTTTATCATACCTGCGCTGCGCTGCGCGGTGTCATTGTGTCAAAGTTGGAGGGCGCGTGCGTCGGGCAAACATCGCGCATGCGTGCATGGTCATAATTACCGAGGCCCGAGTCGCGTGCTTGCCCGGTCAGCCTGGCCTTTTAACTCCTCACCTCACTTTTTTAGCCTTCTTTAAGTTGTATTGACTTTTCGCTTTGTCTAGGAGGATTTTCTCGTATTCTCGTTGGCAAAATTTAGAATCGAACGGGGGCCTATTTTCCTACCAAGCTTTTGTAACTTGGTTCGAATACTTATAAAAATTAGAAAGATCTGTAACTTTCATACATTTTGTACCCTGTTGAACATGTAAACTAGAAATTTTATTTTATGAAATAGTTTACCACATTCGTTTGTGAAAGCTGGACTGAATATAATACTGATTCTTACAAAAAATGCAACTACGTGATGATAGTGCAATAATGCGAAGATTAACGATTTTAAAAGACAGTCTGCTTAGTAAAAGCATGAGACAGTTAAGAATTCGAAGCATCTGTCTTTGTACAAATCGAGAATCGTTTATAATCTTTATCTTTTAGTAGGTACCATTTTTATAATTGCAAAACTAATAAAAGAGATTGACTCATTTTCTATTCTATTATGATATCGTGAGCCAGCCTTCTCTGTGTTATCAATTACGTCATATTTACGATATAGCCTGCAGAATGAGTGTTTGTTTCCGAAACAAACTGCAGACTGCAAAACATACTTGTTTGTATGAATTCGCGTGATTGCAGCTGCAGTGAACCGCAGAGCGTAGTTTAGGCAGCGGTGAGGTTACGCACGTTAAAGGCGTGTATTGTTCTACAAGAAAAAAGGCTTTAACATGGTAAATAGTAACTCGCTGTTGTGAAAAGATACGATATAGCGTAGTATCAGTTTGCCATAACACTCATAGGTCTCTTTCAAAATTGTTACTTAAAAACATCTTCATCTTACAACAGGATCGTACAGGATGATCTGCACTGATTTGAACACTTCTTGCAATACTTGCCCAAGTGTCAGAGACTGATTACCCATCTTCTTTAACTGGGTCATGCTCCACCAAGGATGAAAATATTAACTACTTCTTCATCAATTTTTATCAGAGTTCTTTTGAAGTAAGTAAACATATCCCGCAGTCATCTTGACAATATGACTCGCAAAGGGCAGAAAAGGCATCTAAAATAAATTTAGCTAGTTCGACTATGAATGAGTACCACTGGATCACTCTCATCACTTGAAGTTATTGCATTTATCAGACGCACGCACATACTCATATGAACGCACTGATGGCATTCTGGTTTTAGGGAAAAGTTTTGCAAATGCGGGGCCGTAAGAGTAATCTTCAAATAAATGCCAGTTTTTTTTATTAAGATGAACCGTTTGTACGTTGTTTTATAGAAAATGGTTACATAGAAATTGATTCTCATATTATCATTTCATAGAATAATTAATAAGCAGAATAGTAAGAAATTTTTATCATCGATTTTTGTTTCAAATATTTTTTTTATTATAAAATATTCATATGATAGAATAACGATCCAAATCATATTATTGATCATAATGTTTATTTAAATAATATAAAACTTAATGCGAATAAAAATATTCTATCGAGAGACAATTTATTGCTTCAATATATTTTTGTCATTTATTTCATTTTATTTCAGTTCATTCGCCGACAGTTCGGTTCTGGCATGTGGTCACGGTTGTAACCTCACCAATGGATTTTACTGTGTATTATGTTTTAATGAAGTACAAGTCGTTGAAACAATAATTTTCGACATAAAAATATATTGACTGCATATTTTATGAAGTAAATAGTCGATGAAACAAAAATATTCGACATGAAAATATATGGACTGAATATTCTATGAAACATTTTCTGCGAATCGAAATTCTATGAAAGTTTTGTCGTGAAACAAGAGATCACCAACTAAGATATGCTCATCAACATCTTTGTGCAATCGGAAAATCATAACAGAATTGTCTCTCTATTTATTTATTTGGTTAAAGCTACATGCGATTTAAAACGGACATACATTTTCTAAACACACAAATCAACGAGAATTGTATTACGACGCGTTGAGAACATATTGATTTTGTAATTTAAAATTACTTTTGAGGCTACATAATATCTATTCGTAGATGTGGTTCGGTTGGCACCGATTTACGAGCTTATAAAATATTATTTAAACTTACTATTTGTTCACGCGTCTGAATCTGAGTTGAAAATATAAATTAGTATGGTTGCTGTAATTGCAGATGGGTTGCGTGTCCGATCTTCAATAAGAGATATAACAAAGGCACACCCTTGAGCGCTGCACCGCATTGTGAGCCGAGAAAAAACTACGAAGAAACTCTTTTGGACAAGCGAAGTATTCGCGTCGACCGCAACAAGAACAAATTGAGCGCGAACTATTGTGCGGTACGATTTGCCGAGATAACTCCCGTGTCGAGGAACGATGCGCGGGCGCCGGCGAGCGTCCGCCCTCCGCCGGACGTCCGCGGCCGACGGCTCTCGCCGCACCGCGCGTTCAACTATTATTATAACAGTTATTACATCGCTGTCTCCTTTCCACTGGATTCTCCAGTGCAAGATTAAGACCCGGCGATGTATATGACGCAACAGGCGACGTCGGATATTACTCGCGAAGATTTGATTATGCGCTGGTGCGAGCGGGATGCGGCTCTGTTATAAGGGGGGGTCCAGGGCAGCGCGCGCTCAGTGTACCCGAGTGTCCCGTGTTGCGTGTGCGCACTCCAGTGTGCCCTTTGACTCGTCCGCAGATATCCGCTGAACTCTCGTCATGCAGCTCGTTTTAGCAACTTGCCTTTTCCTGTTCGCAGCCACCCTCGGCCCTTCTGCAGGTATGTCATTTTTACACTTATTGACGGTAATAGAACATGTCTGGAAATCATTTTCGCCAGTGTCATCAAAACTGTCTCTCGTCGTATCTTGTCTGACCTTGACTTTGGCAATTTTTCGAATGAACTATATTCTTCAATTAAACATATTTTTTTCATTCTGAAGGAGTTTGAAAGAAACTCGAGTAAACTCCTTTTCTTATTTCCTTAATAATGCTATGAGTAATATTGACAAAGTCATGAAGGTCATTCACGGTCTTAGTTTTTTAAGCAGCCCATAAAAAGTGTTGACTCTATTATTTTTATCACTTTTGCAATACAAATGTATAAAAATGATAGCTCTCTAGTTAGAATATAGCGCACCAAGTCTAACAATGAACTGTAGAGTGATTCTGTAAAAAGCACTCCCTGTGCGAGGTTTGCAGTAAGTTTTACTGAATCGTAGAAGCAAAGACATTGACGTTTTTAAACAAATTCGCTCGATAAAAAAAGTTAAATCAGACTTCCTCAAAAGCCTATTAGCCTAGGTATTCCTATCACCTAATTTGTTGTTCTACCCCCAACATTTGATTAAAAACTTTCTAATAGTAATTTTTTTTTTTCGGTATCATCCTCTTTGAGGTAAATGTGTTTATTTTATTTTAGAAATTTTTCTAATACATTTTGTGAGTTGCTATTTGATCGATTGACAAATCTTACAATGATGATTACCCGAAAAACGATAAAGAGAAAAAATTAACTCCGAGGATCTTAATCGTCTGTGGGTATTTTTTATTAACTCGGATTTAATAAACGACTAAAGGTTCCAATGTAATTATGGATTTGGCGTAACTACGATCTGATGTATTGATTCGGAAATTAACTCACGGCAAAGGATATACCTAGTATTGTTATAATATACCTATATTGGTTTGTATTTTTACAAAATTGCGTTCAGAGGCTCCTGATCGATAACGAAATGCAGTGGTAACACTCTCTTGAAATTCATCAGTTTAGCCATAATTTGATTTGCCCGATTATGGCAAACATGAGATTTTTTTAAGTTATGTCACAATCGCGTCCATATCTACGTGATATGTCATTCGAGGAAACTTAAATCTCAGTCCTACTACCACATAAGAAACCCACGGTTTAATTGCCAACATAGGTACAAAAGCTCTTGTGGTGTTTAAAAGTATTTAAAAAAATTAAATTAAAATCATTTATTCTCAGATATCTTAGATCCAGAGTTGTTAGTAAAACAATAGTGGAAAAAACTACTTAAAAATGTGTTAGTTAAAAAAAAGTACTTAATAGTACTTACTCGTAGTATCGTAACTATTTTGGATAGTTTACTATAAGAATGTATCCATTTAGAAATACTTTGATAATTTTAACAATTTTACAATGCTTGTTTGTTATCCTATCTAAAGATAGAACTAAAAAAGTCGAATTTCAGACCTTTCAATCTTCCCGCTTGATATCTTCAAGATCTAAAATTAGATTTTTTTCTAGTTATATATATCTCCTTCAATTCAAAATAGTTTAATTATTGTTACGAGTATATCACTATAACCTAGCCCACCTTTTATAAGCGCTACACACCTTTCACGTAGGTATCATTATTTTATACTTTAGAGACACAAAAAATTTGTACTCCCAGCAAAATACTCGTCTAATATTTTAAATTGCATTTGGGTTGTAATATATTAATACTTTTTCAATGATCCTCAACCCTGATGACGTAGAAGGCTCACACTCTACCACATTGGGCACTGATACGCCTAGATAAAAATGGGCTTCTGAGTGTTTCGTTCACCAGAACGGAAAAAGTCAACTTACCTCTGTCGTTTTGGGTATAGTCGTGAGCCTATGTGTATGTAAGTTTAGGTTGACCCATTACAAAAACATTTGTTTCAATCTAATAATGTAAGTTCCGAAGTATTATTATGGCAATTATACATAAAAGGCGGTGCGTTCATCCATACTTTGAGAAATCATTTAACAAGCTATATTGAATCGAACATCTGTTCTGGTGTGGTGGTTGGTTTAGCCATCATAATATTTGAATGAATACACAATCGCCACTCATTACCTATTGCTGAAAAAGTCAAAGTTATATTATATTAAATCAATTGCGTAAAAGTGGTATAAAATATGTTTGTGCCTTCTATTCTTTCTAATTCTATTCTTTTACGCAAACTCTATAAGTAAAGCAATAATTACAATAGTGTTACGGAGTAGGAGTCTATAGGAGCATAACAAGACGTGTCGGCTCTGAACTATGACCCAGAGGTCCTCGACCTGTATTGTTACACTCTTAGGGCACAACGGCTGAATTTGTCACCATTTGTTCTCTTTACATTCTAATTTAGTCACTTTTTATAATGTTCCTTAATACATTTTGAAGTGACAGATAAGCAAGATTATCGGCTGCAACAATTAAGCACTAAAGTTTAAGAATTTAGTTGAAGATTATGTATTTTCATGATCTGATAAATTTTAGTGATATATAATTTTAGAAGGTTTAATGATTTCCAAAAATAAGAACTTTACGTGAGCAAACGCGTAATTCAATAGCAGAATAGAATTTGAAAAGCTCATTCCACGTAGCGGTTAAAACAAGAGTAATCAAAAACAGTTTACCATGTATGTTTTAAAGGGGTTTGATTCTAATACGATTGCCAGCAGCGACATCTACACCTGTCACTGACTGCATGCAATCACCATTAATTCTTGTACATTTTCTAAGAGTTCGAATGGAGATATTCCAAATACGGCAACGAACACTAGCTCACGCTCACGAATGTGGCGATTATCTATAGGGCGGGAGGCGACGACAGTACCGATGAGCTCAAGTTAAGGCCCGTATTCACTTTGATTAGTGCGAGTGCAGGTGATTAGTACAGGTGCTTAGTGATTATGAGAAAACACGTGTAGACAGCGATGGATTATTGCGACTGATCAGTATCCTGCGTCGTGAAGTGATTAGAAGCGTGTTGTATCCAATCGCACTTATCAATCGCTGTCCACACTAATCACTAAGCACCTGCACTTACTACTAATCAAAGTGAATACGGGCCTTTAGACGAATTGTTAGCTTGACCGCAGTTTGAGCTATTTTCACTGTCGATGTTTCCTGTTTCGAAGTCATACCGCAAACCCATCATAGAAAAACGATACTACGAAATAAAAAAGCCAAATAGAAAAGCTTGCAATTATTGAAATCCATCTAACAAACAATTGTAACAACACTTACGTTACACGCAATAAAGTTTCTATAAACCCTGTAAGTCGCGAGTAATATCAACAAAACAGGAGCCATGACATCGAAAGCTAAGCCATAAAGCTGGCAGTAGGCTGGTCTCGCTTTGCGTGTTGACTCAAGTGCGCGGGCGCGGTATGCGTCGACAGAACAATACGAGACTCCTCAGAGTCCGCGCTCGTGCAACACGACTCTTGTCTATGCTGCATTTTACTTTTTTAGGCCTTATTGCATCCATTCTATTACAATCACAAGGGTCTCGTTGCGAGGAAATTTATTTCCATATAAGCGTACATAGTTTTATTGTTTACAATTCTACGTACAGTGCTTTACTGTGCTCTAATAAAAACATGTTAGATAGTTTATCGGTGTCCTGTCTTAACACAAAAAACGAATGACCAATAACCGTCTAGAAAGTAACGTTAGGTAAATTTGTACTTGAAACTTTCCAAACTATTCTTTCTTTATAAAACTAATTTTAACAACTTAACTAGAAGACAACATTTCGTTACATCATAATACAAACGATTAAAATTATGTAAATTGGCAAAACAACTACAGCTTAAATAACGTTTGATGATTGCTTCAAATACCAAAACATACTTTAGAAGTAGGTACAGACATCTTAAAAATCTGAAACCTTCTTTGAAACCTTCTTACTTTTAGGATCAGGTACCTATGGAAGTTCGTTTTTTGTCAAACATTAGTGAACCTAATTTATCACTCGCTGCAGTTGAAGTTACTGTGATTCTCGAAATACTTTACATTTAGCCATCGAGTTATTGACACTGGCTCGAGTACGTAAACGTTAAGCGCGAATCACGTCATCGAGGTTGCGAGCGACTCCAACTGTGAGAAAAGCTAACGATTTACTCCAATCAACATGGCTGGCAGCGATTCCGCTAATGAGCCGTGTCCGCGGTTATCTGACAGGTTATCGACAGGTCGGCAAAAACACTAGAACGGAAGTCGGCGTTGGGAAAAAATTGTGAGGGGGTGCGGAGGGAGTCGCAGCAGGTGCGCGGTTCATCGGCCGCGCGGCGCGGGCGCAGCGGTCGTTGCATGCCGCGGCCTGCGCTAGGATGACGCCTGCGCCTAAGGGATGCATGCACCCAGCTCATTGTGGAATTAAGCTCGTAATTTTTTTAATTAATATTCTAAATGACACATGTGAGAAGTTTTAATTGCGTTAATTTAACCGATGCCATTTGAATTCTAATAAAGTAAAAAAATTAGATGAGAACTGATATTTTCCATTACCTGCGCGACTTTTTGTCATCATATTTTTTTGGTCATATTTTACGAGAAGATAGTTAAATAACACTAATTGTAACTATTGGTAACTCTCCCTATATTCTATGCTGAAAAGTACTAAGGTTCAGATTCGCAGTCATTGATTTAAAAAATATGAAACCGAACTTTTAGTACACCAAACAGGTGGAGTTAGGTGTACTAAAAGTTCGGTTTTATATTTTAAAATTGAATGCTAAGAGGAGGTCTCTTAGTTTTGAAATTGGCCCAAACCCAATCTAGATTTCTAAAAGTGGCCACTTTCAGTTAACCCTAAAACTACTACTAGGTTGAAACAGAATGAAAAGTCGTGGACAGACATCCAATACTTAAAAGAAGAATTTTTTGAGATATTCATTGTTCAGTTTTAAAAACAATGTCTAATTTAGAAGTTATAAAAATAAATCAATTGGTGGCGTATTCACTAACATAATTTATTATTATCGTAACATGCTCAATATTATTATAAGACCTACTAAGCATGTTCTTGTTAACACGTGAATGTTTACAAACGCGCCGTCCAGAGCACAGATAATAGGTTCAATATTGATGAATTGCATTGTACTATAATGTTTTACTTTACCTCGCCATTCAACAAGGGAAAGTGATTCACCATCAACTGATGATAACTAATGTCACACATTGCGCGTGTTATGGTGAGAAATATGCGGATTAATTTGGCAATACATCTACAACCAGTCAGTAACTTTTGGATTCGTCGTTCCGAATAAAATATAAATCAACATCCAAGCAACAAGTTTTTCAACTAAAACCACACTATTTTTTATTAGATTTTTTCATATAAAAATATATTGTAGCGTTGCTAGGCAATTGGGATGAGTGATTGAGTGAGTGATTTTATCTTATTCAATCATAAATCTTGCATTTCTATTACGCTTGTCTCTAGCTAAACCACAGGTTTAATTATTGTTGTGGGCCCTTTATCAAATATAATTCTTCTTCAAATATGGTCCTAAAAAGACTGTAAAAAAGTTTCGCCGTATTAACGGCTATACTACTTTTTTGGTGAAGAATATGTAAGTAAGTATTTATAGTTTATTCTCAATCACAAGATTACAATTATTAATGGTAGGATTATCCCATCAATGGTCGACAAGGGCAGACATTATCTAGACGTGGCTACACGGCAACGAAAGCAGTAACTTTTATTTGTAGAGGTCTTCACCTTTTTGTTGCCATAATTCAAAGTAATGTTGTTAGAGCAACAGGTGGTGCGGTCGGTGAAACGTGTCCGATTACCGGGGCACAACAACAAGCAACTTTTTTGTAACACCCAGATCCAGCGACATATTAAAGTGGTATCTAATACTTATGTGGAAGCTGCTTTTGGGAGTCCTTTAAAGGAGCTTAAGTTAGATGTATTTACTCGTTGTGACGACTTCATAAATATTTGAAGATTTCGGAAAGAAACCGCTCTTTTATTTTAAATCTTGAAGTTTTGAGCTCGAAATCGAAATTATTTATGACTATTAGAGGGATATAAAAATGTGTTTCAACAATTCTTTATTTATGGTCGAAAAAAAAAGATACGTTTTGATTTTGGAGAAACAAAGACTAGTCTGTATCATAAATAGTGAATGTCTCTGAAATACTCTTATATGAAATAGTTAATGTTAGTTTGCTGAAGTAATAATAATGATTACCTACTGTGTATGCAACTGTGTCAAGTAATGCAACGCTCTTAAAAAATATATAGTTTTCTCTTCCTAATCCAAAATTCTGCCTCCACTAAAGCAGTAAAAAATAGCTTAAAATGTTGAGTTTGTGTCTATTTATATTTGCAAGTCAGTGTACCTATATTGGGCAGCACGGCTGGGTCGGCAAAGGGTTTGATTATGTACTAAAAATAGTTGTGTGGATGCATTCCGTGGCGAGCGGGTTCCGTCCTTGGGCGCGCTTCGTTCGCTCGTTATTATCTCTCGATCCCTTTTTTGCGTTTCGATCGTTATCCGACCGCGAACGATCCGACCGTTGTTCCCACGGACGCTAGTAATCAACAAGTTTCGATAGACATCCAAATTGCACATTTTTTACGGTACATTAACTTAGAATTTTATAAGTATCCTTGGGAGATTCCATTGAGTCATCGGATTACTTTAAAATACGATCGGAACGGCTTTGACTAAGCCGAGGAATGGTTCAACGACTCTTACATTATAGAGTCTCGGGCGCGTAAGTAATATAATTTTATAGGCATTGGTGGTTTAGAAGTTATTGGTATTGGGTGGATAAATGTCGGATTATGTGTAGAATTTTAGCTTCGATGTATCGAGGCCGTGAATGCGAGCGGTTTGAGAGTCAGGGGCACGCGTGCAGGGGCGGCGCGACTGGTTTGCGCGTTATGCAACGCGGTATTGCGAGCGTTGCGCGCGCATGCGTAAGCGCCGCGGTGCACTACGGTACGGGCTGCGGTTGCACACATTTACACGGCTTTTAATTAACATTTTTGCATTCCTATTCTACTGCGGCCGTTAATGACTTTTAGCTTTCTTATTACTACACGTGTTCCCCTTCCCTGCTCCGTTTATTTTTAACGACTTGTTTTACACAAATACGAAAAAAGCAAGATAGACATTGAGATGATTTCGTACCTAATCATATAGGACACTAGGCCTAGTACTTTATATTTTCTAAGGAATATGAGTTTACCTCCAATGGGTTACTTTGGCAGTACAAAAATATTCGGAGCAAAGAGTACTCAGACACCGCCTTGATCAGTTATAAATTAATTGCTATTTAAATTAACTGCAAAGAAAAACAAACTGAAAGTTTGAAATATTGTTAAGCATTTTAACAACCATTATTCATTAGAAGAAATCGTAAATAAAATGAAGTTTATTTAATGGGAGAAACATGATCATTAGAAACACAATTTCTCAAGCGGTAGACAGGCAAAAAGTTGTAAAACACAACAAAGATACTGTAAGGGAATCTCCTTTAATAAACATACGAGTTGAGTGCTTCAAGGCACACAATTTCAGTTTGTAAACATTGCAAAAAATGCAATAAAAGCAAAACCGAGCACAGCAGGACACCAAGCCTATACGAAAATAATGGCCAAGTGCTTGCAGGCCTACACGGGCTCTTGTGCTGCTTAAGCGGTTATTTTTAGACTTGTTAGTGCTAGAGACCTGTCAACCGGTTGTTTATTCTCTTTTATATCATCTAAATAATGGCATTATCGCTATAAGATATAAGGCAATTGTGTCCATGAGCTGAAATTAAAAGCTGACCAAGAATTTATAGAGCACTTTTGAAAATGGATCGATTGTTGAAAGAAGATAAATTTAATAATAGTGTGGTTCTTGTTTGAAAAATCTACCGGTTATAAAAGAATATTCTTATGATTAGACCAAGTAAAATCTTTTGTATAATATATTTATTGATTTTTTCAACTTTCAGAAATCTGCTTAAAGAAAAAATATGCATTTTACAGGCGTAAAATGCTTCCGTCATATTATTTTTTGCCTTTTGCCTATTATTCATAATCTCACTTTCATTAGGCGATGTTATTAAATTCGTTACTCTTTTACAGAGCTTATTTTGCTATTTCGAGTCCCAGAGTCAGACCATCCTTTTTGTTTGAATTGTCTAGTATTTTCGACGTTTTAATGTTATCAGGTTTTCCTCTCCACTCATCTTAATTATTTAAAGGTAAAGCTAAACTGATACTATTATTAATAATTTTTGAGTTTTACTATTGTTCACGTTGCGACGTTTTAATAAGAAAACGATCTTATCCAACAGAGCGAATCAGATTTTAAATAATATTCCCCCGAATAAAGAAATCTGTTGAGAAAAAGAAGTTGAGATTTTTACACCTGATCATTGGGTTTTTAGTTGAGTGCATTTATGTGAAAAAAAGCCAATATAAACCCGCAAACTGATAGCGTTTGCCCACAAAGGCAGTCCGCCCGCACGCACCCCCAGCTCTCGCTCGTTTAGTCTAGGTTTTTACTACCGGGCTACAGGTTGACTAACCCACACTAGATTTTTTCTACGTGGAGTATTTAAATTGCAATAGTGGCCCTTGCTAGATCCTAGTAACAATGTTAATTGCTGTAATTACTTGAGCTTTACTTGCGCGAGCATGTCGGAACCAAACTCTAGTTTAAATACTAGTAACTCCTCCTTGCCTGTGAAGCCAGGTTTGATATGTATGATGGTGTAGTACAGAAATTTAGTTAAAGCAATAATTTTTTTACCTACAACTGAAAATTAAGAGGAAAAACGGACTATTTAGAAATTAAAGATAGAAAATATATAATGCTACATTTTAATGTCTTTTTAAAGGTTCAAAAATAAAAATGTACAGTCCTTATAAAAACATAATTATGTTTTTTTACAATACTTCTTCTGTTGTATGTTTTTTTACGACTAAATTAAAATGGGGATCAATTTGACACGCAAGTTTGTTTTATTTTTGAGTTTGTATTATATTTCACATAATGATAAGATAATGAGCTTCCAAATAAATAGTATATTGTCTGTTTTTTATATTCCTTTCAAATCAACTACTTGTATTGTCGTTCACGATCATGACGATGGGTATCGATTCGATATCCCATGTGGCTTCGGATGTGACATTTTAGTAGAATATATTTTTTCCCTATATTTAGCTACAATAATAACATAAATAGAACCTAATCTCGATACCTAGTAATGACACCCTCATGGATTTATTTTGTTAAGTACATATTCCATGAAATCTCTAAGAAAATAATTCAAACTTAAATATATAATATTTTAAAGGAACCGTTAATCGACAGCATTGTATCTGTACCACTTTGACTATACCTACGTACAATATGTTAAAGGTATATGTTTGTACGTATATGTTAGTATGTTTGTCTATGCATAATTCTGAAACTATTAATGAGCATGTGATCGTGTTTTTTTTATTGGCATAAATGTAAATTTAAATCAGCTTAGAAAACGGTAAAGATTTCAAAAAAATCCTTTTAATAGCTCCTATAAAATGGATAACTACGTTGTGCATGTAAGAAAATACAACGTAAATCAGTACTATGACCTATTTTGTGGAAAAACTAACAAGTTAATAATTTTTATTAAACTTTTTATAGATTGAAGTGAAACGGCATTAAACTTAACATAAGATATAAATCAATAAGTGATAGTTTTTGGTTTTAACGAAACCAAATTCAGTGTAACGTTTGAATTTAAATGAATGGAAGGAAGGAAGTTGTTTATGTTGTGCGTGAGGTTCCAACGCGCGATATTCAGTAAACGAATTGTAATGAGCTACAATGCCCGCCTCGGAATAGATAATGTTTCTAAAAGGACCTAAAGCTGATTTTATAACTTCTTTTATATTCACCGTGCGTAGTCCGATATACGATTGATAAAAAGCGGTTGTTGCGTTAGATTCAGGCACCACTGCAATCAAACTCAAACTCAAATAACTTTATTGAAATAGACTGATACAGTCTATTTCAATAACTTTATTTGAGTAAAGTTATTTGAGTCTCAACAACTCTCTACAGCAGAAACGCGTATTGTATGTCTGTCAGCATATACAATACGAGTAGGTTGCCTGATGATATCAAGATTTTACCTTTAAATGCCTTCAAAAACAAACTGAAAAGTTGGTTGGTTGAGAACTGCTTTTATTCGATAGATGAATTTAATGACTTCTGTAAAAGACGACGACGGTAATGATGACCCACACTGATGTAATGTTTCTTAATATAAATATTATTGCTTTTGTCTATAATGCTATTATCTAATATAAATTCCAAGTGTTATATCATAATTCTGTAATTATATTTGCATGCCAGTATCTGGCAAAAAGTGTGCGGCTTAACAAAAATTTTAACATCTTTTATACTTACCAATTTTTAGGCAAATAAAGAAATTATTATTATTATTATTATTAAAACAGTACTTTCAAATCGTCAAATTTACAGCAAAAGATACTAAATAATAGACCATAATAATATAGATATATAAATACACAGTATACAGACATAATGCGACTCTACCACCGCGTCGCAGTTGTTTCTTGCTGAGAAGACCCGGCGAGAAATTCAGCAGTTACTCTTTTGAACTTGTTTTGGGTTTACATAGCAATTTAACATACATACACACCATCACCACTTTATCCCAAACGGGGTAGTCAGAGGCAAGTGACTGTTGCCGTCATGGTGAACGGAACACTCAGAAGCCCACTTTTCACCAATGGTATTCTAGTACCATTGGTGAAAAGTGGGCTTCCTCACCACCTATTCCGCCGCTATCCGGGTTGATTTGGTTTTCATCGATGTTTTCCATCACCGGAGAGTTAGTCGGAAATTAAACAATGAACACAACGATTTTGGATTTGGGCAGATTTGAACTCGGGACCAGACGATCCGCGATCCGAGTTAAAGTGCTTAACCACTAGGCCACGAAGCTCTCAAACTGATAGCACACACACATTAAACTCTGTCATTTACAGACATTATTCTAGTTTTTGCCTGCAAATTTTCAAATATTTACCTCACCATACAGCTGTGGATATCATTTTACGACAGTCGTGTTGCCCTTACACGGTTACCCGTTAAAGACGGTTCAACTAAGAGTTAGGAAAATAACTGTCTTAATTTAGTCAATCAAGACCTATTTTATCTGCAAGTGAAAGCAATAAATGCATTCTATTTCTTGAAAGAAATGGAAAAAAAACTTCAATATAAGAATAAAGTAACACAATGCAAAGTTTTTCTATAGAATTAAACTAAGACAGCTGGGCAGCGGTACTTAATTGATTAATGATGTCCTTAAATCAGAAAGCAGAATATTTATTTGCTACAAACACAGTACATAAAATGGTGAAATAATAATGTAAGTCCAGTGTGTTCAGCCTGCTCGCATACGTGCAAAAAAAAAAAAAAAAAATAGCAGTGCAATTATAAAGACCAAACAATGTCAATAAATACCAATTGAATGTGGACAAAATTAGAACATCAAATTAAGAATCACATTCAATTAAGAATTACATTATAGTATATTAAATTATGTCGATTTCCAATTAAAATATTCCTTAAGACTATAAAAATGCTTATCTATGAGACATTTCGAAAGTTTACTTTTAAAAATTTTACCCCTTAACATTTTTAAGTCTTCTGGGAGCAAAATATAAATTACTATGCTCATGTTATACGCATTTCGTTTATAAATATCCTTGTGACAAAGAGGCTGATATATCAAGTCTCTGTGCTGCGGTCTTAACCGATCATTAATAAAATATGGCGGTTTGTTTTCGGCCATTTTTGCCATTGCATAAAAGTTTAAAATAAGATATCGCCTATTTCAACGATCACAAATCGTGCGGTATAAAATAGTAAGCCAAAAGAGAGCACCACGCGACATCAGGTCTGGTAACACCTTCATGTTGTAAGCATTAGAAGAGTTCGCACACTGCCCTTTAATAATTCAAAAGCTGCTTTAACCGTCTCATTACTAAGTGACGGACGTCGCCGGCGGGTGGCATTCGCGTCTTGCCGCGTCGACTTTTGGCCGCGCGGCCGTTACGGCGCGTCCGGCGCGGATCAGCGGCCGGATATCCAGCGCGCCGGCTGGCCGCTGGGTGCACTCACCCCGGCGCGCGCTTGCGTCTATGTTAATGCCTAAATTAAAAGTTCTAGCTAGCATAGTCGTAGTTTTCCATTTGATGTCATCGCGACTAACAAAAAAAGTATTCACTGAAGCTTCAAAAAGTAAACCGTTTTAAGCATGGTTTACTGTCTGACAGTTGATCAAAATTAACAAAACGCCCTATCAACAAAAGTGGTTGAGAGATGAGCAATAATTGAAAGCACTGCAGAATCTCTTAACCGTGGTTTTTGAGCAAGAAAAAGTAGTAAATTTTATTCACGAACTAAACCTTAAATAAAATCAATCTACAGAATTTGTTGATGGCAATACATCTGAAAGAAAAGTATTAAATCTTCGAAAGCAGAACGCGCGGCACAAGCCCATGCGACATGGCTTAAGTTACGAGTCTGTGCTGTCAAACTCTTTAACGCGTCGTACGTTACAGGGCGCGCGTTTCCAGCGACATCACGATATACTGAGCTCACCTAGCCACATCGTTAGTCCAATACCCAGTAAAGTTTTTTAGCAGACGAAGTCCATAACTTAAAGACCCGTCTTGTGAATTCGACGAAGCCACGACGGGTTCTGGCATCTATTTATTCAAATGGTACCGCTTGTATCTCGGGGATACTAAGTTGAGCTGGAGACATTCTCAATCAAGTAATGCCTCGCTTGATGAACACTAGGACGTAAACCGACTCAACATTACAGATGCATCTGAGCATTTACATTGAATCGGTCTTTCCTCTTCTTTTTATCGGTTCTTAGTTGCGCTTCGATGGGGGATAGACACTAATTGATTTCGTAGAGACGATCGGCGATTACTTGCTCGTTGTAAAAAGCGACAAGCTTGTCAAGTGTCGCCGATGTGCACCGGGTACCTACGAACGGCGGCCCGCGGCGCGCGGCGCGGGCGCATCAGTATGCGACGCGCGCGCACCGCTTGCGACGTGACCCGCCTCCTGGACGCTCATTGTTGCCGTGTACACTCGTCTTGCTGTCAACCAGCACTTTCTAAACGACTAACGATTACCTTTTATGCCAATATATTGCTTCGTAATTTCATACTTCTTAGAACGATATCAATTGAATGCGTTTCTTACCGCGTCCGAGTATGAGACCGTTAAATCATAAATTATTGTATCAGTTCTCAGTAACTAAACCTGAGAGGCGGGGTAGTATAAGAATGTCGATAAAGTATTCGCTAAGCTATCCAATATAAAAGCTGTAAAATAATGTCCAGAGTTTACACCGAACGTGATTGTGAATAAAACGGACATCAACTCTGCCGATTAATAAATGTCTCTTACTAATAGCGAGACAGAGTGTTAGAATCAAGAAGTGTCTCACAGAGACAGGCAACAACGTTGCGAAGATAAATTGCCACCGCTTCAGAATACAGCATTCATCACTGAAGAGATCGTAGAAAAGGTAAAAGAGAAGTACGCGAGTAATGCGCGACATCGTTTATGCATGAGGCTACATTATGCATGGATTCCAATCGCGGCTGAGCCTCTAATAGCCGAGTAAAGCCCAGTTGTAGACCCACGCCTCTAACGACGTACGCCGTATCTTGTACAATTGACTCGCAGAGAGTTTAACGTAGGCAATAACCTCTTAGAAAGACATGTACGTGTACCTTATTCATTTTACTAATACGATCTCCGTGTATCTAAGTGAGATATGATGCTGATTATCATGTGCATACCGGCTACGAAGGGCAACTTCATGAACGTATCTTCAGCAACTTCATGTTATTATCCACGTTCTGTATCTTGAATCTTATACATTGTAAGTTTTCAGCTGGTATCAGTCAGTTCTTCATATAAAACGTTGTAATGATTACCTACCTGCTAATTAATATACTCGTACAAACGTGCATGAGTGCACGGGCCGATTAATGACTTTACAGCCAGTATGCAAATCAAAACGGTTTTACAATTTCCTCCTGTAAATCTTTTCCGTTGCATCTAATGCATTACTGGATAATAACGATTATTAATTGCCTTCATGATTGTTGAAAGCCTATTCGCGTTTGAAAACAGGATGTCTAATTTCGTTTCCTGTAAGAACTCTACGTATAAATCATTATAATAGTGTTCAAAACCGTGCAGTAATTCGATTTTGTACATGTAATGATGAAGCTATTGAGTCATGCAAAAGCTCAGTATAAATGGCTTTTACACAATACCGTCTCTGCATACAATTGTATGTGTTGAAGATGAAATGCGCGAGTGCTCACGCTTTATCCACGCCTTGCTTTTTAAAGTGGATGACAGTGCACTTCCTCCATGGCTCGGAGTCATTCACTGCAGATTTGTGCTCATGGATCTATTATCATTTATCATTCATAATAGGTTCCTCAAGTTATAGCTCTCGACAATCCTAATACCATCATACTTCATTACACGGACTGAACCGTGCAATTTCAATTGCATTGCAAGCAGATTCCAACGATCAGACCGAGCGAAGCTTTAGATTACAATACAATAGGACGCGATTATCAGCATCGCTGTATTTATAGTTCTTTTAATTAAGACATAATGTAAGTCGAATAGTTGATCTTGAATCGCTTTCATTGCATTACCAAATTAGGGAGTAATAAAGCTTCGGTACACCGCAACAAGACGTGGACATTGAATTTAATTAAGCATGATAACCGAGCGGTGGTCCGGCGTACAGGGCGTAATACTCGTATGTAAGACACGTCCACTACACATTATGCTGCAGTCGTATTAAAAGTGCATTTTTATGGCGAACGCGAGCAGCTTTGAATGCAGCAACCTCGTTATAAAACAAATAGGCAGCTTCTGAAAATAGAGCGTCGGTGATTCATCGGTACGCGTTTAAATTGAATGAAGAATACGAGCCTCTTCATGTCTTAGCATGCTGATCATGCTTGTGGCCTCCTTTCATTAATCATTGAATTCAAGTCATAGCTCAAATGAATAATCTTATAACGGAATATGGAACGCGAATCCTTAGTGTTGATTGGATTAGCAATCATAAAACCCAGTTATGGTTAAACGAATTTAGGCTCTGGAAGGCCTAGACAGTTAAACTGGTGATCCTGGATGCTACCTAGAGCAATGACACCTAACAGCTCTGTCATCAGACACTAGTCTATAAAAAAAAATTGATGACAAAATTATGACTGACACAGCATCATTACAAAAAAAACCTTTATAAGTGCAATATGTATCGTCAACAAGCGCAGTAGATCTGAGGTAATACAGATCCCGATACAGACGCGCGGCGCGTTTCAGGGTCATATTCATAAGTAAATAATATGACAAGTTCCATTGTAACTTCCCGCGAGACGAGTCGCCGGGCTCCTCAGCGCACTTCCAAATTAATGATTACGACGAATACGGAGTGCTCTCTTTATGTGACCTGAATTGACAGCTTAAAAATGCGTGTGAAGTCACATAAAACTTCCACTGAAGCTATTGTTTAGTTCCGTTGTATTAAAATATTTATGTTTCTTTGTTACAGCGCAAAGGATAACGACCATACAGTTAGATGGCGTGCAGTACTTCATCTCCAGAATGAATCCGTACAGCCCCGAGCTAAACTACTTCCTAGCCTATCAATACTGCAGGTACGTGCCCATCTACTCTCGTTGCACACAAAAAATCCGTTACATTACATGTTAGTTTCGTGCAACGCGATAAACTTGGCATCGTGACTCGCAATCCTTATCTGCGGTGTCGTGTTGCTAGTCCTGTTTAAGTTCTGGCGCAAGCAAACTCGGGTCGGCGTTAACAAGCGTGTATTGGTTCGTTCCGACGCCTCGCGACCAGGAAGTTTCACTACAGGGACATTTGCATTACCGTTAAGGGTTCTGGGAAAAGTCTAGAACAATATCGGCACCTGAGCTACTTCCGCGAGTCATTCGCCCTGCTAAACACCGGCACAAAGGGCTCGGAGAACGCAACGAGACCGGGAGCAAGGAGCCAATGATTTATTGCTGGAATGTTCCGGTGTTACGCGACTACAGGTTATATGAGTATTTGATACTAGTTATAGCTGCTATGCAATGTGAAAAGTTTGCTATAGTAAAATATCCTCGACATGAAAACCATGTATTCATTAGTTGGTTGAATTCTACTTACTTTTGAATGAATGAATTTACAATTGTTCCAAGCGTAAGTTAGTCAGCTTAGCAATATCTTACAGCTTCAGAACTTAAATAAGATAGATAGATAGATAGATATACTTTGTTGTACAATAACAGTAATATTTAACATATTAAACAATTTGTACAATTTAGGCGGCCTTATCGCAAGAGAGCGATTTCCAGGTAACCTTTGGGTAGAGGAACGACGAAACAACCGTCCGGGGGAACGCGTAGAAGGCTTCGTGCTACTTACCGTGCTCCCCCACTATGGACGATGAGAGGGAGTAGTAGGGTTTTTAGTCGGTAGGCCACTGGGCGGTTTCCTTTAATAGGAATCCCCCCCCAGTGGAGAGTCCGACATAACCCGTCCGCCCCCCGGTGGACGGGTATGCGTAAGGCATTTCCCCTACTTAAAAAAAAAAAAAAAAAAAAGGAACGACGAAACAATATCATATTTGAGGCTGATTGATTGATATGATTATTATAATTTTTGCTCTAGTTTCGATTGAATAAACTTAGTAAACATTAAAATGAGAGTTCAAATTCCGCGTCGCCGGGTCATTTTGCTCCGGGCCACGTGTACTTATTCGCCGCAAAGGTCAGTCGCCTTGCCGTCGGTCACGATGTCCTACCATAACTGTCACGACCTATTTACGCGTCCGATTGTTAGCGATGGGAACCCTCGTGATATTTGAATGTCGGCTCGTCGCCGCATTTACTTCGCGCGACGTCATCGAAGAACTGTTTATAAATAATGAGCAATTCGGAAGGCGAAAAACATTTTTTTTGTCATTGAGATGACATTGTCATAATGGAACAGTACATTACAGAATTGAAACAGATGATATAGATAATGTAAAACAGAAATAGAAAAAAAAAGTTCAGCACAAACTGCGTGCACTCCTGTCCACTCTTCTGTCAGATTCTATACACAAGAATCACACCCGAGTTCAGAATCGATTAAGGTCACATCATGTCATACCGTGAACGAAGATGATGTAAAAAATACTGTTAATTCAAGTCGACAAGCGTATCGGCCCATGTCAGCGGATGCATGACAAACCGTCGGGTGGTGCCCTCATCGCATCTGGCCCGAATTAAGATCATCCATTTCGCGACTTCGTTAAAATTGACATGATTTTCGAGGTACCGCTGCGTTTTATTAGTTATTTTAATAAAAAGGTCCTTTCAGTACCTACCTAATAAGTTTTGGATAGTATTTAATGTAGCAATATACTAACTTAACCACCAAAATACTATCTGAGCCTCTAAATATTCAAAAACCAGTGTTCTGTAGCCGACATATTAATTCTATTATTTTTATTTGCTCACTTTATCATTTCCCTAAGTTTTTATGAAAACCCAAATAGTACATTCAATTAAAATCTTAAACGTAAAACTAATTCAGCATGCCACAGTCTTAATCATTTCTCCAGACAATGATTGTAGTCTCTAGCATGGTTTTACAATTTATACCAGCCATAATACAATGTTGTAGGAAGAACAATAAGGTATAAACTTAATTATTCGCACAAATAAACATGAGTAATCATTATCCTATGCGATCATTACTGTGTTCAATGGCCGCCGCTTATTTGTGATCTTTGCAAGGCCCTTAATCACAGTCGCGATACGGAACGCTTTGATCTGCGACAAGCAAAATGGACTAACGGTACTGGGTGACGAAGATATGCGACGGCCATTAGCAAATTTGTGTCAGCTCTGCCGCGAAGCAACTACAGCAAAAAAAAACAAACAAAATTGAATCAAGATGCCGCGAATCGATCAAAAAACTTGATACAAAATTTTAGGGGCTCATTAATTTTCAGAGACATTCCAAAACGTCCGGTTTGTAAATATTAATTTAATATTAACGTTGCTTAAAGTGGACGAAGCAATTCTCAGTAGGGTAGGCTTATGGATGCCGATGAAAATAAAGCAAAAACGTTCGGAGCAGTTATGGCGCCTCGGTCGGAGCGGAGCGAATACTTTGTAGAATTTCATGCGGAGTACCTATACTCGCAATTTATGATGTTTTAATTCAATTCAAAAGGTGAAGTCACAACGTGCCGCGAGCGCCAATGAGAGCTTGCCCAGTATGCGAATATACTTCATGCCCTAATCGTTCATCCGGGTGATGGTTTTTGACTCGCCCGGGCCGAGTGTCTCATTTTTTATTGTTATTTTGGTTGTATTAGTATTAATTAATAGCTATTAAGTTCTAACACAAGTTTTTAAGTCAACTGTATTACTAACCCTGATCTTGTCATCTTAATAAATAAATTGAATTGAATTTTAGGGTCCATCAGAATATATGACGGTCATTATTTACTTCTATTGAACAACAGGATATTACAGAGAAATGCATAAGTGCTGTTAATTGCCACGTAATTAATTTCTTTAATTATATTAGAAATACCTACTCTTGCTCATTAAATAAATGACTAGTGGAAAACTCATAGAGTTCGATAAGATAGTGATTTATTCTCTGGTAGTAGATAAAAACCAGTCCCACATTCTGCCATTTTATTAGTTCTCGATAATGTATTTAATTAAAGTAAAGTACCTTGCAGAATTGTTATTGTTATTACAAAACGTAATAGCCCCACGTCACGATTATAGCACGTCTTCGGGGTTTTTAATCTTTAGGAGTTTTCTGAACTTGCACGCGGAATGCTGTCCCGTCGTTACAAGGCCGCATCCAGTCTTGAGCGAATAAATTGCATCTCGATGAACCAGCTCCAGCGCATGGTATCAGCGAGTTAATAGCTGAATACGATTAACTGGGGTGGTTATTTAGCTAAGCCACGTTTATAGATCCGGTGGGACGGGTCTGTCAGCCCCCTGTCACACGGCTGGCACATCTCATATTACAGCACCTTAATCGGATAATCTTACGAGTATACTCGTGTTTTCAGTTTCACTGACGGATACCAGTTCTCGATTACGTGGCAAAGCATGTTTTCCTTGCGTGTTGTTTTGTAATAATAGGTTTTAAAAAAAAAAATCGAATTTATTATTATTTCTTTTCAGATCATTAGGGCTGCAACTAGCATCCTTTGAGACGAAGGAAAAGGCGGACTCAATTACGACGTATCTCACAAATGCAGGTAAAGAACCATTTGAGAAATATAGATTAAATATTTTATAAGGGTCCCTGCTAGACTACGCAGCTCTACGGAATACAAATTTATGCAAGTTGGTGCAATCTTATGTAAATTTTATTTTATTATTTCCTTTCCTTTTTATTTGTCATAATCATTAGACGGTCTGAACGTAAGCGTAAAAGGTGTCCTGCCGTTTGTTTTATAGCATTGCAATTAAACGGCTATTTCCTTGAATACTAAAATATTAGGTAAACTCTACTGCATTTCCGTAACTAATCATGCACCATCGTTTCCCGCTTCAGGTTATAACAAATACGACTTCTGGACGTCGGGCAACAACCTGGGCACGGACATGTACCTGTGGATGAGCACCGGACTGCCGTTCAACGCGACCTTCAACTACATGAGGAGGATGGCGGTGGACGCGCCGAGCCAGCACGCCGACGACAGCATGGACCCGCTCGACGTGCCGCAGGGCAGCACCGCGCCGCAGCGCACAGCGAGACATGGGTACGCATTAGCGTGTTTGCATGAACCATCTACATCTTACTAGTGGTCGCTAAGTAGTCAGCTTTTCTACAAGCAGTGGATGGCGGCAAATGTGCAGAGCCAGCGTGTGGCGACAGAATAGGGGGTCTATTTTAATAGACCCATGGGAATGCACAGATTATCCGGTGCTAGATGGTAAAACTAAACAAAGTCTTGAAAGAGAAAACATATTCGTAAATTTCTGCAATGTTAAAGAAGAACTTATAGAGTTATATCAGTAGCAATACGCTTAAAAGCTCGGAAATATACTGTTTAGTGGTATGTGACGAGCACCAACACTTTGTGAAGAGCACAGGGTTACTGTTCACGGGGTTTCGTGCTTCCAAGGTCGGGCCCTTTTTACCCTAAATTATATTTGGGTCCGAAGGCAAAACTATTTTCGCATTATACACACATCCTCCGCCTACGCGCGTTCCATAAGCTATTTGAGCTTATCACAAATAATTAGTGAACGATCTTTTCTGAATTGACTCGGGTCTGGGTGTGCTGGGAGACGCCCCTGGCTTATTTACTTGTGTGATACCTCGTAACACAGGGATATTAATCCCTACTTCGAGACCATTACAAGAGGTGTGTTGTCTGGCGCATATTTATTTATTTATTTATTTTATTATTTTAATTTAATATTGGCTTGACTTTTCTATTTGTACAAAGCTAAAACTTTGTGTTGTGAACATTCCATGGCGAATATAATGGTCGAAACTGGTCAGTAAAATGATGGTTGGAAATAAAGACTTAAGAGTGACCTATTTAAATACACTCATACTGAATTTGTTTAACTAAAAACCGAGCAGGCCATATTCCCAAAAGTAGAATATGATTTCAAACAATATAATGCTCATAACACCTTTAAAAAATAGTATGAACATTGTTGCCAATAAACTATTTAATGTTTATTTTTAAATTCTAAATAAATAATAACTTTAACATCATAGAACAATTTGATCCTCTTGAAACTGGTTTCCGTAGTTTGAGAACTATTCACACGTATTTTTTTTAACTGTGTTCTGCTCTACCGTTTACGTTGAAAAAATCATTTTTCTCAGTTTATAAAATGAAACCTTTCTTGTTTGTTTGTTCAACAACAAACTCTTTGCTGTAATTACTCAGCTCAGAAGCTCGTTCGTTCGTAAAATGTATTCCTGTGCACTTGTCTACGCGAACGTTCCCATATTAGAAACAGGTTACGTGCAGGTAATGGTATTTTTTCTCGGAAAATTGATAGGTAGAGGTTTTCCCACGTTGCGCCCGGCTGCATCCTGCATTTACGCAATACTTGGCCTTTATTAGTGCCCGAGATTAGAATAATGATACGGCTCGAGTTCGTTGAACTCTTAACAGTTATATTTTTGCATCGTCATTTGCATAATGAAGTTCAAATATGTATTTTGTTAATGAATAAAGCTTGTTTATTAGTAAATTGTTTCTTAAACGTTGAGGGTTGAAGATAAAAAGTTGGTTTTCAATATTTTTGCAGCCAGACTTTAAGAAACAAGTTTCTGGTTGATTAAATTTTGGTCGTGAATCATGCTTTTAAGTTTTTATTTTGGCTAAGGGCTCCTAAGATTTAAAACGATACCTACGAATGATAAATCCAATACTGGGTGGTTAGATAATTTGGAAGGCCTGCGCTTTTAAATACTTGAAAACGTGTTTTGCATAAGAACTAGTCTGTTTTCCAGAGCGGAGCACGTGCTGACGAACGGGTGCGTGGCGCTGAAGGCGCCCACTTTCCACTGGGAGCCGCAGAGCTGCGGCGAGATCAAGGACTTCATCTGCGAGCAGACCCGCTGCTACTACTACAACTACGGCTCCATCCCCGTCTCCTCGGCGCAGGGGTAATGCAGGTGAGATGCCAGCCGTCTCCGGAGGCCCGCTCCCCGACAAGCCGCGCGCTCCCCACTTACACCTAGTCACTATTCCAACGTTCCTCAACTGTCCCCACGGTTCAGTAGTGTGTGTGTGCTAACAATACGTAGCAGTTGTGTGTTTCCGATACCGATAGAAGCGCGCTGGCCCGCGGGACTCGGCCTCTGCGCCAACCCAACCACCAAACAAGAGCCCTACACCCAACGTTTGGCAACAGCTGTTTTTCACATTTTAAAATCAAATCTTTTCAAAATTTACACAATTTGGTGGGTGGGTGAAGGGGGCTTTGCTTGGTATCTCTAATTCATTTAATTAATAATTATAGACTTACGTTTAATGGTAACATTACTTTACTTTTTACTTTTCGATTTTTGACTAACATAAAATTGTTTATAACATTAATTAAAAATATCAAACGATCTGAACGAACTTAGTTATCTTCTAATGAACCCTATCTGTCTAACAAGGCTGATCAGTGGAAATGTAACAATTTGCACTGATCAGCCCTCGTAAGTGACGTGACGTCAGCACGAGTGCACCGACGAGCCCTCCCTTCTCTTCGACAGGAAGCCGCTTTCGCTGACGACCACAACCACCGCGCACCCACTCACGTCGTCGTCTCCGCCGCCGCCGATAAACGAGCACCTCCCTACCCACTTCACACTCAACGACCTCATCGGCAAAATGCGTCCGTCGTCTCTGGACGGTTTGCAGAGCCCTCACCTCAAGACCAGCGCGCTGCTGAAGTCCCCGCCTCAGATCGACTCGCACTACTCGCGAGCGTCGGACGCTCACGCGCGAGAGCACGAGCAGAAGGAGGTGGAGACGGAGGAGCCGACTGAGGGCCCGTACGAGGGTATGGTCGGCGACGACCCCGCCGCCTACCTCACGCACGAGGCGCGCGAGCTGCCCGCTGCCGACGAGCCCGCGTCCACCGCCGAGCCGGATGCCACCGAGCACTCCGTCCACGCCAGCGGCATGCTGGCACCCCCCGCCTATTAGCACCCGGCTCGACGTCCACTCTTTACATTTTCATGACAATTAGGTATTGAGTCTACCAAAAGTATTATTCTTTCTTTACGAAGCGATAGGAGGCCTAGACGAGTACAGTTAACATAACAGTAGCGACAAACGTAATATAATTTTAAACTTTGGCATTTGCGGAGACAAAAGGGCGTCATTTTAGGTTCGTGACTTCTCCTTAGCTATCCAGACTTTTAATTTATTAAGATTGTCGCTAGTGCTGACGCTAACGACACTTGTCTATAGGTGTTTAAATGTTTAACGTTAGCTTGCGTGATGAGGGTGCATTTATAAGCATTGGTTTATCGATATGTAAATGGATTTTAGGGTCATAATAATATCTTGAGCTTATCGACAAAAGATTATGGTGATTTCGAAGGTTTCTATAGGGCAATAATAAACATGAAGGTGCTGGCGACTCGCACGAACGCGACTTGCCTCCGTCTTCGGAGTGGTGAACATCACAAATTAGTATTTCAAGAAGTGTAGGTACCTAAAACTTCGCTAAGATAATTAAGCTGAGTGTTAGATCTCTGGTGTTTCCGTTTAAACCGTAAATGTATTAATTTAATCTAAGAAAATTAAGCGGATGTTAATTGTCAGGACATATCATTCGAAATAGAACTATAAGATAGTGTTTATATACATGACGTACCTAGTTAAGTATATTAAGTTGAATCTCAAGAATTTAAAGAATAGTGATGTAGCGACGGTAAATAAAGTCTAAACTTTTTAAAGATGCACATGTTTCATTTGAATAAGTAATATAAATCCTTATGACTCCCGTTCACACACAACCTTTTGTTTGTGTGTCAATCATTTCCTGAGTCTCTGAGTTTGCTCTAACTAATATGTACCTGTAAAACCTTTTTTATTATTATACTAGCTTTCCGCCCGCGGCTTCGCTCGCGTTCAGTTATATATTATTGCCAAATAACATAAAATCTATATCAATAGCCCATGTGTTATTCTGATGTACCTATAAGCTGTAATACTGTAAAGTTTCATCTAAATCCGTTCAGTAGTTTTTGCGTGAAAGAGTAACAAACAAACAAACACACATACATCCTCACAAAGTTACGCATTTATAAATAAACAAATAAAATTTGTTCATTTCTTCAACATAAGTTAGTTAATAAGTATTAGTAAACTTTTCCTTACCTATGTCTTATAAAATAAGGTAAATTGGATACCTAAAAATTAAGTTATGACTAGTATACCTATAGGTTCCTGCGAAGCTATCATTTCCACCCAAAGCGTAGTTTCAACTACAAAATTATGGTATAATCTTATGCGTAAATATTTAAATTTCAACAACAAAAGCCACTCACCAGCCATTGACGACGCCTTCCACGTTGAGCATTGGCACAATCTTGAAGACGTACTTAGCCCGCAGCGCGGCGGCGGCACAGGAGTCGCCGAGCAGGCAGCCCAGCGTGCCGTCCATCACCCAGGAGGCGTTGCTTTCACCGGGGTGCACGCGTGCTGATAAGAACACTATCTCTCTATCCTGGAAAAATTTTATTACACGAAAAATAACGATTAAATCAAACACTGAATCTGAAGTCAAGCTCAATAAATTAAGTCTATAAAAATAAAGTAACTAGGCTAGATAATGTTCTCCATCATCAATATCAAGTCATTGCCATAATTCATTAGTTATAGCATAATCAACAAGGCATTGTCAAATGCCTGTTGCTTTTCTTAATCTCGAGTTATGCTCCTAGCTGAATCCTGAAACTAAAATCGAATTTGAGAAGCTCTTACATTTGTATTGCTGTCCCGTTCATTTCTTTCCTTGATTTCTATTGAAATGTAACAGGACAGGACAGCATGAATTTGAATATTGCTCAACTTAGATTGTCGTTCCTGAATTCGGGGATAAAACACCAAAACACACTTTGCTCGACTTGGGTTCGCAATCTTCAGGATTTTCTGGTGTTTTAAGAGGCCTGAATTTATTTTAAAATATTACCTAGTTTCAAAATAAACTAGTACTAAAATAAATCCTGCAATAAGATATTACCACGATGGGATTAGACGGGGTGTCTTCAGCCGATATGGTAAGCAGTGGGACTTCGTTATTGTTCAAAGAGTAGCAGAGTGGCTCCACTCGAAAGAAAGCTCCGGCTGGCAGCTGCAGGCTCCACTGCCAAATACGTGTCTGAAAATTTCAATAATACGTTCTGCAATAATATACTTATTCTATAAAAGAATAAAGTTACAACCTTTTGCAGCTCATAAAACATTGATAAATTGACACACTTTGAGCATTGATAATTGCATGTTGATGTAGATGAAAACATTGTAACAGAATAGATAGAGCGCCATATTATGTGGTAGTTATTTCGATAAAGGGGGGCAGGACACCATACTTTATAAAACCAACATTAAACTGAGTAACTTAGCAAGTAATTCAATTTGATAAGCTATATTTGTCATAATAAAATAAAATAAAAATTGATTGGGACATCTTTTTAATAGGCTACCTAGCCCTTATTTAAACATAGCTTGAACATTACTTATAACGTTGTGGAATAAAAACTTGTAGATACTAAAAACCAGATACTCTACAGAATCGACTTCGAGGCATTGGTTGACTATTACACCAGTAATAGGTACTTAAATAAAAGCTCAAAGAAAATCAGTTCATAGGGTTTCCAAATTACTTGCGGCTGTTGTTGAATAATAACGACTAAGCTAATTCGTACCAGCATCATCGAGTATGTGAAAGGGAAGTGGTAGGCGAGGTAGCAGACGTCGTTGGTGTGCGGGAACTCGATGTTGAAGGTCACGGTCAGGTAGCACTTGTTGTGGTTCTTCTGGTTGGCGTAGTGGTAGCTGTTGCGGTAGTAGCAGATGTCCGAGCCAGCCCGCACCCAACCTGACAAGTAACAAGATTTAGTAAGCTGGGTTTAGTAAGTTATTCGAAATGTATTTAAAAAGTCAGATTTCTCACGGCTGTGATTAGGTTTACCAATAGTATTTAAAACGTTGACTGATTCGAAAAATAATAGGTCTTCAGATTTGTTAGTCTTGCCAATTACAGAAACAAAAATACCCTAAGCAAAGTAAACGCTGACACAATGAATCTCTACTCGACAAGATCACAGAGCCAACATATTCCAATACATACCTGGTTTCCCCGAAACAGCTTCCTTCACAGAATAAAGAACCGGCTTCATGCCGAAGTTAAACTGGCTGTCAGACTTCTCGCAGTTGACTATGTTGAAGATGTACGGCCGGCCTTGTTGCATGTTGCGCACCTCGAAGTAAAACCACTGGTGCCGCTTCGTGGAGTTCACGTCCGGCATCAAGATCAGCTCATACTCTCGAGGACCTACCTGAATATAAGTAATTTTTAAACAAATTTCATAAACACACTGAGCTGTCATTTATGTATCAGATTTCTGAAAAGAGTTCGCGATAAGGCAAAAGATAATTAAGATAATTTTAGTTTGTAATTACCTGAATAACTTTCCGTAAATTCCCTGATTCGAATCTTGATTCAAAATTAAGCCGAGACGAAAAAGTGTTGACTTTAGTTATTTCTTGTTCATCATTGTTTGACAGAAAAATACTATCCGAACTGAAACTGAAAATTACTATGTTAGAGTGTTATTGCCAATAATCAGATTATGGTTGTGGTTTTTTTGTCTTTACCTTTTCTGTGCGGTAGTATCCGCAGAAGCACCAGTGTTGCTTAATTGGTCTAAATCGTATATGACTTCATTCATATAAGACTCTGGGTTTATGGCTCTATCTACACAGGACAGTAATTTCAATCTGTAATTCATAAAAGTGAAATTTATTATGAGTTACTTTGTTTCAAAAATATGTCTATTTTTCGTAGTATTATTCTGGAAATCACGTTACCTGCAAGCTGATCGTTCCATTTTATTTAAAGGTTCAGGTTGGTTACGGCCATGTCCACCCATCATGTCTGGATAGGCCACTTTGACAAACGGTATCACGCTTCTCACTCTTGATGATATCGTACAATAGACTGAGGCAAACGTACTGTATTTTGATATATCTTTATGTATTTTTAACGATGAACAAGACGTTGTTGCTGGAAAATTAAAATACACAAGTTAAGGTGAAGGCCGTGTGTTTCATTTTAATTCCTTTAAAATTAAAATACTCACAAGCACTTTCATGAATTTTATGATATCCTAAAAATAAAGATGGAGAAGGGGAAGAATTCTGGAAATTATCGTAATCCGTGTTTCCTAAAACGGCAGTTAAAGATAAGTTTAACGCAGAAGGCACGTTCCTGTTTCCACCTGTTGATCCCAGAAAATCTTCTAGAATAGACCCTCGTGAATTCGAACGGCTTTTAACGAGTCTTACTTGTTTATTATATGACCCAAATTCCTTAAAGTATATAAAATATCTGAAAATAATTAACTATATGAATACAATATTCTCGAATCTACACTTGGGAATTAAGAAATCGAGCCAAACCTCTTTATCCGATTTTGTCGATATTATATTTAGAGTTAGATACCTAATATAATTATATCGACGAAATCTAAACAACGGGCGGCTGCTTGATTTCTTTGCTCCCAAGTCTTTTTTATTAAAATACTAAGGTGCTTATAGGCGGACCTACTTTTTTAAGTCTTCTATATCTCTCTCATTTGGATTGATCCATAGTGAGCTTTGCAAGCTATCACCACTTTTGATATAAACCTTTTCCTCATCATTATTTTCACCCTTGACGTCACTGTCATCGAAGTCTATATCTGGGAACTCATCGGTGGCCTCATTATCTGTATCTGCCCCATCATCTTCAAGATCCGAATTTACGGTTTTCGAATCAGAGTTAGCTGCATCTTCTTCGTCTTCATGGCATGGCCATAAAGTATTAGTACCTATAAAATAAAGAAATATACTCACTTATTGTGTTTCACGGTACAAATATCACATGTAGAGTAGGTATGTAATTGCTAATGTAAATAGATATAAAATACTTAAAATGTTTACCTTTTAAAAGAGGATTGAGGTTGAAGGAAGCCGGACTTGACGCAGGTACAGGCAATGCTTGATGTTTGAGGCAGAGCGTGATGACAGAACAGACTCGAGCCAGAAGTCCATCAAATTCAGGCTCGTCTGGACATTGTGAGCAAAATCTGTGTAAAGTTTGCACATGTTTCTTTGTACACAACGCTCTACGTCCAGCTTCTGCAAGATTAAAGTTCATTCAGAATGTTATTCGTAGTTAGTGTTTTAATCATAATATGAATTTATCATCACTGAGAGATGTGTTTACATACATGCTGTAGTGAACATTTATTTGATCAGGCATACATGACATCTAAGATTATGTTTTGTACATAAATATTATGCTGTGAACATTGAATATGACGAACTTAGAAAAATATGTTAAACCTTAATTGTGTTTCATTTACGTACTTATATTGCAAAGGTGCTGCAGGGTCTGTAGAATGTGCGCACATATCTTGAGCCTCATGCGCCCCTCGTACCGGTCCCAGCGATCGAACACCCTGAGGAGTACGGTACACAGGCCCGTCTTCACGATCTGCATGCAGCACACCTCTGTGTGAGTTAGGCACGTGTCATTCAAGAGCCATACATATGGCACGCTATTCATGCAAATTTTAGAAACAATACGTCCGCAAAAGGTAACATAGATGCCAGATACATGTAGCTAGGTGACTAAGATAACATCTAAACAACAACAAGCTCATCAACATCATTTTATCTTTTAAGGTCAAGTGAGCTTCAGAGGCTCATATGCTCACAGGCTCATTGGTCGGATATGTTTAACTTTTGCGTTGTCAGTGTGTAGGTGGAGTAGTCTAATTATAATAATTTACTGATATTCATCATTCGAGTGTGACAGATACTGACGTGTAGTGAGGATTGCAATTTCTATTGTATTCGATAATTCAGAATAATTAATCACATTAATGTTATTATACCTTGTGAAAAATTATGCTTTTACTTAACTATTTTTGCTGAAATAGTCGATAGCATCCAGACAAAGTCGAAGCCTGGCTGTAGGTATAAATCCTAAGCTAACGAGCACTCGTTCATACGTTGCTATTACACCATCGCGTATCAAGATCGATGTTGTGACTGCTGAAATATATTCAAAAATATTCTCAATTTACTGGTATTTCTATCACATTTATTTAGTTTTTCAATATTTAATTCGTAATTACCATTTTTTGCAAGCTGTTTCATTATTACGAGCAAGGGAAAAACCAACTTGTTGTCAGTGAAGTGTCCTTTCAGTATAAGATGCATCGTTCGCACACAGCCCAGCATTCTCACTTTCATTGCGAATTTCGCATCTGAAATCAAAATCATTGCATAAATTCGCTTGACCTATGACCTTGTTTACGATTGATTTTGATTTAATTTGAGAAATGATAAATGTAATTATTGTACTTAATTAGGTAAAAAATATGTAACCTCGAGAGCTAAGCGGTGCTAAAATCCAGACGAGGTCTTGCAAAACGATATCTGTGCCAGCATGCCGTTCCCGCTTGTCGTGCATGGTGCCGATGACTTTCCGTATGATGACGTGGGTGCCTTTAATCTCAATGAAGTTCTGTGCGCATTGTTGACGGGCTACGTTGTTAGCTGAAAGCAGGGGAGAGACTTAGGGCCGCGTACCTCTGGGCGCGAGCGAGGCGAGGATCCACACGAGGTCCTGCAGCATCAGCTCGGTGCCGACGTTGCTGTCGCGTTTGCCATGAGTCGCGATTAAAGTGCGGATCACCGCCTGCGTCCCGTTTATCGATATGAAGAGCTGCGAGCACTGCTGCCTTGCGAGGTTGTTCGCTGAAACCAGCCACAACAACCAAGTTGAATTTTCATAGATGAAATTTTGACAATTTAAGGGATAGGTATGACGGGAAATGTCTTTCATGAAACAAAAAAATAGAAACAGATCTTGTAGACAACTGAGGAATATTTACAGAAAACCATACAATAGTGCTTGCAACAGTTTTATCCTATTACTACCCCAAAGAGCTACTTTTAAAATCAAGGTTTCATTCAAAACAGTGCTTTTAACAACGAGGCTAAAGACACATTAAAGGAAGCCTGATTTGGTAATTCGATTAGGCAGGGATATTCGTGACGCCCACAATAACGATGCCATCTAGATTGCCAATCATTCTCTAGATACTTATGTTAATTTGATTGAACACTGTGCAGTGAAATAACAATGGAATAACAATCTCTCCAATAAACGAATTACAAGGCCGTGTTGTCATGTTGTCCAATGTCAAGCATGTCTTTGTGAGCTCGTCGTAAATGTCAGTGCGCAGGACTGCTTTAGTGGGAAGGCTTGTAGCGTAAGGTCGACGAAGCAGATATTGAATTACAGTGCCAGATTCAGAATTTTTTATGCTAGGGATTTGAGATTAATTCTCATTAGCAAGTTGCAATTGTTTTACAATATCAAACGCAATAGTTTCAATTTAAAAGAAAACGTTTAAGTTTCATTGTTAATTACATGCATCTATGTATTTACATTACTTTGTGATTAGTCTTAACTTCGATTAGAAAAGCTTTTATCGTTGAAGCGCCACACATTTGACGTACCCTTCTTTGCAAGAGGCGCTTTATTTTCTTTTCCGGGTTTTTTTGTTTCTTTCTTCTTATTTGGTGCCGTTTCTATAGGAACTAATATATCAAAATAAAATATCTTTAGAGACTTCTTCATTAAGAATTGCGCTTGATTATTAGGTCACTGAGAAAGTTATAGTACCTGAACATTTTTTTCCTTTTCCTTGTTTCAAACAAAGAGCTTCTCTCAGTATGGATGTGATATAGGTAGACGTGGGTGTATCTCTCGTATTCTGCAATTAACAGAAGCCTTTAAATGATGAAAAAATTCTCAAGGAAATATCTTCATCATTACAAAAACTTGCATCCACGTAGTTTCATTACGATTATCTTCTGCTGCGTTTGTAAGTAAGGTAGAAAGATCTATAAAATGAGTTTCGTTACGAGTTATTCGTTTTGTTTTTTTTGTTACGAGGTAAATACTACGTCACTGGTAAGGGATTTTTTTTAAAACGGTCAATTCATTCTGATATTAACTCTTTAATTTCAAAAATAAAAGAAAATGCGTCTTCAATTTATTTCCAAAGTTGGATGAGCTATCCGTAATTTTAATTTAAACGTTCCATTTACGAGGACTTACCTCCAGTATTGAAAGTAGCATTTGTACGGCTCCTGACTGTTTGTTCCAAAGCTTGTCCAGCGTGCTTTGCCGCACATGCTTATCTGAAATAATGGATAAAATAGATCTTAAGACTTAGAGTCAATCAAATCAGCGCTAATAAATGAAGCAGTTCATTGATCTTTAAACGGAGTAGCGGAAATTCACCTAATAAAGACGTCTTTATTACAAAGCTTAAATGCATTGATTGATACTTAGTAAATTAGTAAACTCATTAACCATTCGGGTTCTTATCTTCATAACTATTTTAGAGAGCTTTTGATTACATCAAAAACACGTTTTACCCAGTTTAAAAGTCGCGGCTGACACACGTAAGTCATTTGTATAGTAATATAAGTAATAAGTGTGAATTGGGTCATTAAATAAATATATTCGATCGGATACCAGGTTTCTACGTGATCTCCGATCGAATATATCCTATCTGCTTGAATTAAAAATAAGTACTTCCCGATCAATAAAACCATTATGGGCCAGAAAACCACTCCGTCAGTTATTAGCCTTAGGTACTCGTACAAATATTTGTAGAACTTTTATTAACACTAATTATATGACTTTGTTTATTTTAGCATTCTTCAATGCTTGTTTTTCATATCTAAAGATAGAAAACCTAGTTTTTTTTAAATTTCGGACCTTGAACAAATCAGGCATGATTCGAACCTGCGTCTACCACAATCCGGGTGGCTGCTCTTACCACTGAGCTACCGAAATCTTACTGGCCTGAACGAATCTTTCTAGTATATGTTAACGTTGCAAGCCAACGTTATTTCATCAATGTTCTAAGACAAGCACATCCGAAAGAAATATTTTTATAAATATTTAATCTTTCCGTTAAGATGAAATATGCTATTTTATTATTACTATGTTTATTTTAGTATCCTACAATGCTTGTGTATCATATCTAAAGACACAAAAACTAGAAAAAATCTAATTTCGGACCTTGAAGAAATCAGGCAGGATTCGAACCCGCGTCTTTCTCAATCCGGGTGGCTGCTCTAATTATTTATTTTTTTCGTTTATTTTTATTTTTGCCGGCCAAATCAAGGTAAAATATACTGATCTAATAACTATGTGACATCCTGTAAACCATATTTTAATGCAAATAAATTATTATATTATTCTATTCACAAATAAGGAAATCCAGATACCACTCCAAAGAGCAAATCATGAAATAATTTTCTACGACAATACTATGGAAAAATGGCGAGATCTCACACAACAACTAACAAGGTACTTAATAAACGTACACGTTTATAAATAATAATATAAATAATAATAAATATGCGCCAGACAACACACCTCTTGTGATGGTCTCGAAATAGGAATAAGTATCCCTGTGTTACGAGGTACCACACAAGGAAATAAGCTAGGGGCGTCTCCCAGCACACCCAGACCCGAGTCAATTCAGAAAAGATCGTTTCCTGAATTGACCCGACCGGGAATCGAACCCGGGACACTACGAAAATCGAGGCGAGAAACCGTGCTACAGCGCTCTACGCCAATCGTATCGTCAAAGGTTTATAACACGTACGTACGTTGCACAGCCCAAAATTTGTATGATCTCTGTTAAACCTTGCGATTGATTGGTAGAGAATGCCTCTGGGCATTAAGTCTGCCAATTGTACCTATTTTTATAAATGTGCAATAAAGAATAATAAATAAACTAATAAACCAAAAGTAAGCAATTTTATTTCTTTGTTATATACATTATGTAGGAGGTAAATTAATGTCGGCAATGAGTCCGCGTCAATATCGATCAAGTTATTATATTCCACGATAAGGTGCAAAGTCGGAGTGGTCACTAGTATAGTAAACCATAAATTGTAGCGATAACATATGGCTCTGTGCATTCGAAGTTGCTCTTTCATTGCAAACAGCGCCGAGGCTTCCGCGAGATGTTTTGTTGTGCCAACGGAGCCGGCGGAGGCCGACAAGTGGTATTTTGGCTTGGACCATCTAAAATATTATCTTCGTCCACAACAACATTCTCGTATAATTGCCCATAAGCGTTCGCTGCGATGTGACATGCTCCATTTGTACTGATTTAATTGAAGCGTCGAGTTTAATAAACCAATGCCAGGCGCAATTAAGTGTAAAATGATGTTTACGTCGTGTAGTTATGTAAATTTTATTGAAGGTTTTGGCAGCAAACGGCCGATGGTGCTATGATGAAAATGTTAATGAGCTATCAGCGCCAATGTAACCAATTGCTATTGTAAATAAATAAATAAATAAATATCTGGGACAATTCACGCCAAGATCATCTGACCCCAAACTAAGCAGAGCTTGTACTATGGGCGTCAGAGACTGATAAAAATACTTAAATATTTCTAAATACATACTTAAATAGATAATAACACCCAGACACACAACAAATACAAATGTTCGTCACACAAATATTTGTCATGGGTGGGGATCGAACCCACGACCTCCGGCGCTAAAGGCAGGATCGCTGCCATTGCGCCAACAGGCCAGTCAAATTGTCTTTCTTAAGTTGTAAATAATAGCCTATACCTGATTTTCGATTAGCACTGACTAACTTCTTTATTTAAACCTAACATTTTTAATCTAAAGATCACATGTTTGATCTAGAAGATCTAGTAACATCTAGATCAGATTTTTACTGCTTTTACATTAGGTCGTCAACAGCGCGGTAGCTGCGGATTCCTTTACATTAGCGCGCGCTGCTGCCCGCAGCTTGGACTAGTGTCGTGCCAATGGTGCGGTGCACTCAATACAACAATGAATCTTTCGGTGTCGAACTCGCTCATTTTGCTGTCTGTCAACACACACTGGCCCTTGCAACACTAGCACGGTGCCTACTAAATGCAGTGAGCGCGCCGCGCGCCGCCCTCGCGCCGCTTCCGCGTCATTCGCGCGTTTGTCGCAAGACCGTCGCGCTGCTAAAGTCGCCTAAACGTGAGAGCGCTCTGATACAAAACTTTAGGAGTTTTGTTAGAGAGATTATCATAAAAAAGGTTAACGTCCAAAAAGCTATTCACAGAAATAAAGAACTACACACATCAAAAGTGTCTAGGGATCAACATATATTTTTGCAATAACTTTTCTCCTGATTGATATTAATTAAAATTTTCTTTAAGGATTCATCAAATAAAGTGTTTTCGTTTGTCTACAGTAACGATAAACCAAGTCACCTTTGCATTAATAAAGAAATTTGCCATTTTCCTAATAAAGGGATTTTTGACATTTGAACCACTAACATTAAAGTTCGAAAAAAAGACTGAAATAACAGTTTTCTTTAAAATTTTATTAGGTTACTTAAACAATTAATAATCCGTGTTTCTACCGCGAACACTAACAACACAAGAACATCGGTTTGGCATACTCAAAATGAGTTCATCCAAATCACGCTGTGGAATGGCCGCCCATGTGCGTTGCAACAATAAAAAGAGGTCTTCTTGCGACTGGATACCCTCCATATTCGGCAGAGCTCTTCTCTGTAGCATATCCCATGCATGCTCAATCGGGTTCAAGTCTGGCGACTGAGCAGGCCAGGGCAGGACATTGATGTTAGCTACGGCGAGAGTCTGTCTTACAACTCTTGCGGTGTGCGGTCGTGCATTATCATGCATTAACTGAAATAAGGGACCGATTTGCACTTGTAGAGGAACGATGACGTCTGATACAATCGTCTCAGCATAAATTTGAGCGTTGAGGTTGCCTCTGATCCAAATCAACTCAGTTCTTCCGCCGATCCAAATACCCGCCCATACCATGATGGTTCCTCCACTATAAGGATGGACTTCCTGGCAGGATTTTAATCGCTGTTGGCGTCCAGGGGTTCTCCAGTGTCGTATACGTCTTGTATCCGGTCTCATACCAAAACGAGACTCATCAGAAAAACACACGAAACGCCATTGTTCTTCTGCCCAATTTCTGTGTTCAAGAGCCCATTGATATCGAATCCTACGATTGTGCATTGCTATAGGTGGTACCCTTAGCGGTCTTCGGGAATAAAGGTTCACTTCATGCAAGCGGTTTCTGACTGTTTGGTCGCTAATTAAGTTCCCTGAAGAGTGATGAAGCCTCACGGCTAACATCATGGCGGTTATTGTTGGAGCTCTTCGAGTTGTGATTTGAATGTATCGGTCTTGTCTCCGTGTGGTGCAGCGATACCGTCCTCCATGGCGCTCAGCCACGGTACCAGTGCTTCGGAACGTGTCCAAAGTCGACTGATAACACTCTGACTTGTATTCAGAGCTAAAGCCACAGTACGTTGCCGGGAACCAGCTTCTATCATTCCCACGGCTCTGAGCATTTCTTCCCTGCTTAAATGACGTCGCCGCTCCATAATAACGTTGGTTTTAATCAGTAGTAGGGAAACAGTAGCACTAATAATGTCTTCAATGCGTTGTATGTTTTTATAGGGAAAATATTGACAGCTGATTTTCATCTTTTACTCGAATTTGATTGACAGTTCCTGTTTCAAATTATGAAATGCACCAAAAAGGATCCATATAAATTTATAAAATCATAAATTTATTACAAAGCCACATCTCAATGTCAAGAAATCCGCATAAAAATGCTTGATCCCTAGACACTTTTGATGTGTGTAGTAAGTAAACAAATGAATGCCTGAAAACCTAATGAAATTGTAGAATACCGTATAAATACGGGGAAAACCAGTGAAAGGCAGAAAAATACACACTCGTACTCAGTTAGAATTTAACAAATAAATTTCAATAAAACTAATTATGTATTGCATATTTAACTAATTAGATGAGTTGTGTCGTCAAGTGTGCTACCTGATATGACATACCGCAGCACAGAACACTCCCAGTCTGAATGTGAATTTTATTTGTTCATCTTATTTTCTTTTTAATTTGGAAATGTATTTGGCAAGGTTTATTACAACATCCAAAAACAATTTATTGCAATAGATGAAGATATTCAAGCATAGGCCTACTTACTATTAAATTTAGTAAAAATTAGCTACCTCGACAGACTTCGTTCTGCCAGTCAAATGTTTGCTGGCAGAACGAAGCAGCCACGAACAGCTGGGTACAGAGTGGATTAATTTTGAAAAGAAAAGTGTTGTTTTTATTATTTTCCTCATAATTTTTACGTTTTTTCTCCTTAAGAAACTTCTTTGTGCCTTATCAAAAATATGACCAATTGGTCCAGCCGTTCTCGAGTTTGCGCTTAGCAACACATTTGGCGATTCATTTTTATTTTAGAAGATAAAACCGTCGTACACAAAGTATAAGAAATCAGTCCTTACTGGAATTCGACCTACATGTGCTCGAACAAAGAAGAACAAAAGTGTTGAACATTTATTTGTCAAGCTAGTTATAGATCATTCAGATAACTGCGGTATAAATATGGAAAGATATGTAGACGCCCGAGCCAAAAAATCAACACGATTATTCTTTATGTATCTACTCCAAATGTTTCTTCCAAGGTATGACAAATATATCAGTGTCAGTAAGGCGGGCATGCACCACGGAAGCACTCATAAATTAGTTCAAGTACATAGTTGTTTATATTCTCTTTGGATCATTGCAATAATGGCCTAGTTGGCTATTAGGGATGGCAATACTGTTCATTTGGTGTTGTTTAGTTTTAAGAACCAATGGGCAAAATGCAGAAATGTTCCGGAATGGACATCGCTCTGATCATTAAGGGTTGGAGCACTTGACATCGTGTATTCGTGTGGCTGCGAATTATGAAAGTATTATTTTTCTCTATACTGATATTATAAAGCTGGAAGATTTGATTGTTGGTTGTTTTTTTTGCTTGTTTGTATTGAATAGGCTCCGTAAGTACTGGACCGATTTTAAAAATTCTTTCACCAATATTAAGCTACATTATCAGGTAGTGACATGGGCTATATTTCATTATGATTAAACAAATCAAGTCGGAGTAACGCGGGCGAGATGGGCTGCTTTACCGACGCCGCAACGTGCAATTACTTTTGACAGAACGAAATCTGTCGAGGCTGCTAGTAAAATATACAACAAGTAGGATTGGGTCAATTGCTTTAATTTGTTTTTACAATAAATCATAAACATACGAGATATGAATCATTACAATCATAAGTTGTAATAGGAGCAGCTGAGTGTTGTTTCACATTGACAGCCCTGTAACACGGTGTACCCGCTAGTAATGACAGGTCGTCTCGGTCTCGCCGCGCCGCAGCTGGCGCTCGGCCAAAGCGGCACGCGCGACCCTAGGGCACGATACAGACCAAAGGGAGCATTTAAAAATTGCCAAAATAACAGTATCTTTTGAGTATTTAAGGTTCATATTCATTAAGGACTTGGGGTTGCTGCTGCACGCGCACATGTAGCAGTTTTTAAAGAAAGACTTTAATGTCAAACTTTGAACTCTACTTTCTACAATGACGTTTTAGTGTCATATCTCACGCTTTAGTATTATATGTCATATTCCCTGGTAATTGTTGTGTGTCCTTCCGGCACGCACCGTTCGGTGTAAATCGTCCCTAACATGCGAACGAAATAGGGCTGCCAATTTTACTAGCACTTTGATTGCTAATTTATAAATTTGCAAGATTTGCAGAGACTGATATAAATTGTACGGTATAGGTTGCAATTGTCGGTGGTCGACCCCCTGAACCCTCGTGTTTCACCCTCTGCTTAAACCGACGCTGTCATAGAAATACTTAGTCAGATGTAGGTTTTTATCTTACTCTAAATGACGACGACGAAAATTCAGTGGTTAGTCTTGCATGTTCAAATTTTACTGAGCCTGAATTTTTCAGGAGGGCATTTTACTAGATCCAATGACCGAGATGACATTCTGGATGAATCCTTTAAGATCAGAGAAACAAAAGCGAACATTATCAAAGTTTCATTCGCAACCGAACTGTTGTCTACCAGGAGTTGCCACTTTAAATTTACGTTATCGTTGGCGTAAAGTATTTGTATGAGATTTCGTACAGCGCTTCTGTTGTGTCGAAGTAGAACTAAAAAACGGTACCATAAGATGCTATTGTCACGTTTACATAAATACTATAGTACCTACTTATTCTAGATGTACTGACACACTTTATATCTTAATTGTTTAAATGGCCTTAAGTTTATATTCTTTTATGTTTGTTTTTTTTCCATTGTTTTATATTATTTAAATTAGACACGCAGTAGGTTTATTTGTATGAAAATGACACATTTTACTTTACTAACGCCTGTTGTAAACCCAAAACAAGTTTAAAAGAGTAACTGCTGAGTTTCTCGTCGGGTCTTCTCAGCAAGAAACAACTCCGACGCGGCGGTAGAGTCGGATTATGTCTGTATACTGTGTATTTATTTATCTATATTACTACAGTAATTATGTCTATTATTTAGTATATCTTGCTCTAAATTTGACGATTTGAAAGTACTTACTGTGAAAGTCTATTTGAATAAAGTTATTTGAGTTTGAGTTAGAGGCGCTGTACGAAATCCCATACAAATACTTTACGCGAACGATAACGTATATTCGAAGTGTCAACTCATGGTGGACGTACTGAGTTAGTTCGGAATAAGCGAATTATAACCTAAATATCCACATAGCTCATCAAAACATTTGAGTTAATTCAGCGTTTGGCATGAACTCGCATGACGTCTCCAGAGCCGCGCTAGCAACAGCCGGCGCCCCCGCCAGGAAGCCCAGTTGTAACGACTTTCAGATGTTACCAAGGACTTTATTGTTAGAAATTCTTACACACCACTTACATGCATGCAATATGAAAAATAATAAATAAATCGAAAACACGACCGTCTTAGGCCGGGATCTTATAGAGAGCGCTTACAATCAACTTAGGCTTATAATAGACTAAGAACAGCTACTTATATCTTTCGCTCGATAAGTCTTTTTGTCTAAGTTAAACTTCAGCTTAAGCATTAATTAGTTCTATTAAAAACACTGAATAAGTAAGATTTTTTGATGTGTTAAGCTTATAGCTAGCAACCTACGAGAAGATAATAGTTATGGGTTTCGGCCTAAAATATTTAGATATTTCCAAGAAAAATTGTCAACTACAAACTTCAGAAATGTTGGGGAAAATCTATCTTAAGATCGGCATGTCCCAGTCACAGCCACGAACAATCAACTGCCGTTTGAAATTAATTGATGTGCATTAAATCTTATATGGTTAGGTTCCAATTCAGCAACTATGACAAGGTGCCTCTGTTATGAATTAATCGTCTCTTGAAAGTGACAAATCTTTGGTGCCCTAATTAGAGGTGGATTAAAAGATGAAAGACGAGAATTTGTCACAGCCCAACGTGCGTGGGAATGTGTGTATGGTAGTATACTAATATACTGTTTGTACGCGGCGCTCACAGCTGGCATTGCCACCTTTGATTTGAACACTGTAATAGTAAGTAATTATAAGTTCTTTCTATACAATTTTGGCAATATTGTGCTTGGCTTGGTATGAATCTGTGTAACATGAAACTGTGAAACTTGGGTGTCTTGATCTTAAATGCCTTGTTCGGTCTAGCTAGACAAACAACAAGACATATCGATTTCTGAAAGGGAACCTCACTGTAACGTAATGTAAAGGTTTTAATGTGTTCAACACAGTATCATTACGCCAAATAATTTAAACTGAGCTCGTATTATTTTAAATTTATGCGTGCTTAAGCAGGGCTAAATATGGCAAACAAAAAAAAACATAAAAAATATTTGATCTCATTGTAATTGAAATCAAAGATATACCAAACATTTTACGAGCAGATGATTCTCATATATTTTGATTACCTCAAACGTAGACACACATTTACGAGCAAAATGATAAATTCAACATGACGTATTATAGGACGGGTGGTCACCCGCGAAGCGACAGGCGCGCTCGTAACCATCACAACATCGGCGACACTGCCAACGCCAGGATGGTAAACATGCCCCTGCCCCTGGGTGCCAAATAAATAATCAGAAATCTAAGGCTGGATTCACAGTGCCGCCGCTGGACGCGCCGTAGTTTAGCGTTCTAACGACGCGCGCTTGGACTATAAACATTTTGTGAGACGAGTTTTACTCTTAAGGTGGTCTCTCACGACTCACCTGGAGCATTTTCCTGTAATATAACGTTCCAGATTCGATTTTGAGCGTTACATGACAAAACTGCCTTACAAAACTTCAGGGAAGTTGTGTGTTTATTAAAATATTACACATTGTATCATCAAGTTGCGCACTGTAATGCTCGCCTCTCCTCCGTCACTGATGAAATGTTTGACTCTGAAACGTTAAGGTGCTCCCTCACAGTATTCTGGGACCATTTGGCCTTGAATTTTACACTACCGATACATTGAATGTAAATTTAAGTATGATGCCGTTGAACTATTCCATTAAAATTATTGTAATAAATAGTTGACATTATGGACAAGTTTTTGAAAAACATTTGGATAAAAAAGTTTATATAACATTTTTTTTAAATGGTCTTTGGGGAAAAACAGTATTTTCCGCTTTTTCAGTATAATATTTTTTTAAAATTATTGGTCACTGTTATAAATGTAAATGCTAATAAATTAAGCCTTGTATATAAATAAAAATTAAAAAAAACGGAACATGTATCGTGCCACAGTGACCAAAAAAGTGACTAAACCCACAAATTTTCGAAAATTCGTAAAATAAAAACAACTCGAAAACTACCAAAAATCGCGAAACATACGAGGGTCATTCAATAAATACTTAGCCTACAAAAAGTAAACGAAAATTTTGGAATAGTGGCAATTTATTTTTCAACATAGTCTCCTTTTAGTTCGATGTACTTAGCCCAGCAATGCTCCAACTTTTTTAACCCGTCCGAAAAATTGTTTTTGTCAAACTCTGCAAAATAGGCCTCCGTGGCGGCGATGACCTCCTCATTTGATCCATATCTATTCCCGGCGAGTGATTTTTTCAGATTAGGAAACAGAAAGAAGTCACAAGGGGCCAAACCTGGAGAATACGGTGGATGGGGCAGCAATTCGTAGCGTAATTCGACCAATTTGGCCATGGCAACGGCAGACGTGTGAACCGGTGCGTTGTCGTGGTGAAACAGCACTTTTTTCTTCGCCAGATGGGGTCGTTTTTTCTTTAATTCGGCGTCGAATCGGCCCAATAAATCGGCATAGTAAAGCCCTGTAATTGTTTTACCCTTCTCGAGGTAATCGATGTAGATCACACCTTGTGAATCCCAGAAAACGGTGGCCATAACTTTTCCGGCCGATTTTACAGTTTTCACCTTCTTTGGAGCACGTTCCCCGGTCTGGATCCATTGTTTTGATTGCTCCTTGGTCTCTGGTGTGTACCAGTGGATCCAGGTTTCATCGACGGTCACAAAACGACGCAAAAACTCCGCTGGATTCCGCTTAAACAGCGCCAAACACGTCTCCGATGTGGTCTCACGGTTGCGCTTGTTTTCCGGTGTGAGTAAACGCGGCACCCATCGCGCCGACAGCTTTCTCATGCCGAGTTCCTCGTGAAGAATATGATGCACTGTTCTTTCTGAAATGGCTACAGTCTCAGCTAGCTCCCGAACCTTCAATCGGCGATCTGCCAATACGAGAACGAGATCATGGATTTTTTTAATGTTTTCCTCCGTAGCAGCTGTTTTCGGTGCACCTGGACGTGGTTCATCAAAAACCGACGTACGGCCACGTGCAAACTCGTTGAACCAATTCTTGACGGTGGCCATCGATGGAAAAGAGTCACCGTACACAGCATCCAAGCGCTCTTTGATTTCAATGCGCGTTTTCCCTTCCAAAAATAGGAATCGAATCACCGAACGATATTGCTCTTTTTCCATTTTTGTAAAACCGATCGACACGTTCGCTTCCATAAGTTGTCGAATTAAAACAAATGAAGGGATTGGAATGAAAATTTGAAAAAAGAATTAAAAAAGAATGTGCTACACTGTGGTAAAACTCTTTTGAAACTACAGCGCCCTCTGGCGATGAGGCTAGGTACTTATTGAATGCACCTCGTACATGGGGGTGATTCGGGTACCCCTAGTGATGCTCTATCACTGGGGTTCCTCTTATCACTACTTTTTGGGACACCCTGTATTTGGGACACGTTATGCAGCTGATTTGTAGTGAAAATATAATTTTAATGGTGGCAAATAATAAAATCGCATAGCATTTCAAATACGAATAAAGTGAGTCTGATTATTGATACCTACATTTAGGTTGAAAAGCTAATTCTAAAAGGTGGCTACGAGGATCAAGCCAGCAGATTAGGTACTGAACACCACGGATTACTTTTCTATTTCACTTCCAATCACGATCGCATTGTAATATAACTAACGTGTTCTTTTTATAAGTCTCAAGACTTTAACGATGATTCAGAGCCGTGGTTTTGTTTTAAAAACTCATATTCCATAAATAAATTAAATGGAGGCAAAACATCATAATCATCATCACCCTTCGGAAGTCATCTTGAATATAGGCCGCCGACATTGACCATAACGATCGGCTTTAGGCCATACGCATCCAACGACTTCCCTCAACCTGAACTAGATCACCAGTCCACCGGGTAGGAGGCCGGTCCACGCAGCGTCTGCCTGTTCATAGTCGAGACCCGAGAACCTTTACTCCGCTACGGTCATGGTCTCAGCGAGCGACGTGGGTTTGAAACATAAACTCTACAAAATCAACAAATTTTGTGTCAATTCAGACGACGGTCTAAATTAGTTATTAAAGGATGGTGATAATAATAAACTGTATCATAGTCCGATAAGAAACTGGATAAAAACCAAAGCAGCGCAGTGTTCCTTCGTGGAACAATGTAAAATGCAAGTAATCAAACACTTTTATCGGATCTTGGCCTCCGTTCAAAAACCACCGCAAGCTATTTTGTATGCACAGTGACGTAAGTAAGTAGTGGAATTGATTACTTCTTAATTGGATATTTAAAATAGAAGTAGAGTATTCGCCAATGAATTGGCATATTAATTAAATACTTCGGTCGGCAGTCGTGGATCAGTATGATTATTTATGATCGAACATAGTTATTTTCCGATTTGAGTGACATTTGTTTTGGTTTGTTAGCGCCTCATTTATTGTTTGATATAACTTTACTATGGATCATTGTTCTATGAATACCGTTTCATTACAAATCACTCTTGTAGCTTTGTTAATAGATCATATTTGAGAAACTTTTTGAAATTATGAATTAATTTTCCTATGTCGTCTTAAGCAGCCTTTTATAATTATGTGAATGATTTTTCTGAAATCGGTTATTTTTTCTCTATTACAATAAAACATACAAAACTTCATTTTTTCTCTTTGCAATATTAGTTTAGATGAAGTCGATTGTTGATGTGAAAGTTGATTTTAGTATGCTTTGGGCCGTTCCCAAATGTTATCGGTTTTGGTAACCATTGGAAACCACTCTTATCCGCTTCATCTATTTATGCTACAAAGGAAACCACCGATGTATGTTTATACAAACTTTGAAGGGCGTTGATTAAGCCAGCCGATAGCATTTTTATCTAATGGATTAATTTATAACCAGTGAAAGTAAACTGCTATACCAAAATGTAAAAGTTGTACATGAGACTGGGAGGCGCATGTGTGGCTCAAATGTGAATGCGCGAGCCTTCGTCTGAATGTGTTCAGACTTATTTGGGTAATTTAGTACCTATTCATATCTACCTACTGATTTGTACATGTTAGAATTTTCTCTCACGCAGATGTATGAAAAGAGAAACAAGTAAATTATTATATAATATTTATATTTCACATTTATTTATTTATGAGCAGTCAAAGAGCTAAATGTGTTTTATAACATATTTGCTCGTAAAGGGTATTTCACCAATTTCAATATCGTAATGTATCGCATTACGCACTTGTGCGTTATTGTAATGTAAAACGCACGAGTTTTTTTAATTAAGGTAAAACGCATGGTTTTTCAAGATGCTCCATCTAACTAAAACGAACGGTACTTTTTAAATTTTAGCAAAGAGTTTTTATATCAGAAAAGAGGTCAACCTTCTATGAATAAAATTAACTTTGGGAGATAAAATAAAATAAATAAACATTTAATTCTTTAATTTAATTAATTTCAACAATAAATTATAACCATTTATCTGTAACAAAAACACAAAAATATGCCTTTGTCTTAAAAAAAAGTGCTGATGCGCGCGCATCGATAATTTGTAAACGAGTAAAAATTTTTGTAACTGCTATAACACGTGATTAAAGATTTATTTGTTTAAGAAAGTCCGAGATTTATTTATTTCCTCGCAAATATGTTATAAAACGTCGTATGACATACGTGCGCTTTGATAATTACAGCCTCTGCTTTCTTGTAACCCTCGCCTACGGCTCGGGCTAGCAATATCGCCTCGGCTGTAATTTTCAACTTACCGCAGTCATATCTTAATGTACTTTACCCACCAAAATCTTAGTTTACCCAGCAGGAGTCTTTGGTATTGGGTGTCTGCATGACACAGGTTACCGTTTTAAAAAGTATACTCGTATTGTCTATTATTTTAAATTCCGTAACATAGTATCTCTAATAATGTGAAGGTTTTAGGAAAAAAAGGAGATTGTGATTGCCAGCCTAAGGAATAATTCATAATGACTAACAGTTGTGCTTTTCTTGTACCTGGGTGTTACTAAGTATCTTCAATACCTACATACTTTGAATGAAAAAAAAACTTAGTATTGGACATTGTTGGGGTTTTGAGAGTCATGTGCCAGAGATATTTTATTTGTAAAGAAACAAACGACAGTAAACAGTTCTTAGTATAGCTTTAATCAAATCTACGGAATTTTCTTCAGATGAACTTTAACCAGATTTTTGTATATTGATCAACATCTACATTAAATCTGCGCGGCCTAAATGTACAAGTGGAAAATTATGCTGAGAGTTTCCATGTTATTAGTGTCGTTAATTTGTCATATTTAACGACAAAAATAACATGGAAACTCTCAGCATAATTTTCCAGATGTACATTAAGGTCGCGCAGATTTAATGTAGATTGGCCAAAACATCTCATTAAACATTACGATCAGATGGAACTCGAGCTGAATAGTGACATGGACAAAAATAACACATAAATATTTTAAACTGATTTGCTTATATTATTATTAATCAATTTTACTTTATTGTTTTCATGCAGAGCGTTGACCTGACTCTTCTGACAATATACAATAGAAGTAGTATTTGCATACTGCCTGATCATAAGCGGTTAAGTACTTAAGCTTACAATCGCCTGTAAAAATATCTTCATCTTATTAACTTCAGTCACGCATGAAAGGAAAATGGGCAAAAGTGGACATTCGAGCCTTAAATTATACAATCGTGTAGTTTACTTACAATCTCTCTTTTTTTAGCTACTTAACCTGCAAACCAAAATAACTAATGCTTTATTCATACAGTCGGCGACATAAAAAAGTTATTCAGTTTTACATTTCTACTATACAATTTTTCTTTGTATAGTTTAACAAAACTTCTAATAAGTAACTATGCTAAGCAAGATGCTTAAGCAAGCCAATACCCGAATTCTAAAACAACTGACGTCAATTATGGAGATACTAGCTTTCCTCCCGCGGCTTCGCTCGCGTTAATTACAGAATTTTAGCTGCTGTGTACAGGCTAGCTTTCGTTAATTGACTTATAGTTTTAATAGATATTTAGCTTTTTTAGTCACTAAATACATAAATATTTGACAGCCAACAAATATATCGGTTTTCTGTGGCAGTAAATAAATATGTTATTCAGCATTGATAGGATCTAATTACGCGATAAATCTGAATATTTTGATTTGTTATATTGTCGATTTCAAACCGTTATTTTGCTTCGTTCTTTAATTTAAGTGATCATTTATTTATTACTCATCAAGTGCCTAAATACGAGTACAAAGGTAAACTTCCATAAAACCTTTCATCGCATATTTCAACAGCCTCAAGTCTAATTTTCGCGATAAAAATGTCCTTTCTCAAGCTATCTCTGTACCGAATTTCATCAGAATTGGTTCAGTGGTTTAGGCGTGAAAACGTAACAGACAGACAGACAGAGTTATTTTCATTCATTCGTCATCATTTGCAGCCACAAGACGCCCACTGCTGAACATAGGCCTACCCCACATTTTTCCAAAGCGATTGGTTGCAGGCGGTCTGTATCCACCGGAATCCTGCCAACTTTACCTTTTTCGTTCATCCACCTTACACCACCCTGCGCCTACTTTGAAAGGGTTCAGTCTAGAACTTTTCTGCCTCTACGGCCATCAGTTCTTCAGGATTTGTCCAGCAGTGGGACAGTAAGTATACAGGCTAAATACTTTCCATTTTTTATACTTAGTTCGCTTTTTGATTTTTCTATGACTGTACAAACTTCTTTTGCGGTCCCAGTCAACCAAAACTGACATTTAGGAATTGTGACAGTCGGTCCAGTTCCTGGTGATCCCAGTTTTCTAATACCAAAAATTTATATAAATGTTCTTAAAATAGCTTACAGCCATTATTTGTAATATCAGCTTTTATCGGAGTCACCTGGCCCAATGGCCATGTGTCCCTGTTATGTGTAATCTTTACATATTTATTGATTCTGTTGCCACAGTGAAAGGAGGTGATTTCATCACTAAAAAAGTCAACAAAGAAAAAATGGCGACAATGATATAATTGAGTTTTTGAGTGTGCATCATTCATGCTGGCTACAGCCCATTCATATTTTTTAAAGGGAGAGTACTAATAAAATTAACGTAAAGTGAATGACCTAGAAAAATGTACAACAGCCGAGACCAGTGACAGGAGCGTACAGCATATTCGTACCGACTCCCGCTACCAATGTCAAGGCGAGTCTTGATTTATGGCCGCGCAAAAATAGACTGCGACTCGTGTAAACATTTTTAATCGCCGATGTAAAATAGCCATTATATTTACGATGACTGTACATATTGCAAGATAAATACAGAAGCACCAATATTTGACAGGCATTAAAATGTCATGCGCTATCAGGACTCGAGTAAATCAGGGGGTTGAAGGCGTTAAACTTGAGACAAGTAAGAGTCCTCATAATAACATAGGGCCATCTGATTCTGAACTAAGCAAAAAGGTTACGATGACGGCCACAAGGCTAGCGTGAAATTTCAGAGCAGAGAGAGTATATGTCGAGAGACAACTAAATGGGACAACAAAAAAAAACAGCTGAAACGTTTCAAAAGCGTTATCGCGTTCAGTTAAAGTCAATCGTCACGGTATAGAACAAAGGTACAATGAACCACATCCTTTTTTTTAGCTGCAGCTGTTGCCAGCGACGTCTTTCGCCTGTACGTAATTTAGCTTTTAAAATTTTTGCCCTGCTTAAGACTGTTAAAATAATTACCGTATATTTCAAGCCAGTTTTTAAATGTACAGTATAAAGTCTCATTTGAACTCTTTCAGTACGACATTACGCTAAGTGATCGAAACCGAAATGAGGAAATCCGTAGAAGAAAAGTGACTGACGTAGCCCAGCGGGTAAGTAAGCTGAAGTGGCAGTGGGCAGGGCACATAGCGCAAAGAACTGATGGCCATTGGCCACAAAAGTTCTAGACTGGAGACCGTTTCAAAGTAGGCGCAGCGCAGGACGCCCGCTGGCATGGTAGACTACGTCGGACGACCTGCAACCGGTCGCTTCAGAAATCTGTGGTAGAGGTCTATATCAATCTATGAGCCTATGTTCTGGATGTCTCGTGGCAACGAATTATGGTGCTGATGAGTATAACATTGCATACAAAAAAGCTACACAAATTCAGTATGACGATAAATGTATATTTTCTAAAAAATTAAAAAAATGGTACTGTTTCACTTCAGTAATAGTTTTATTTTATTTCGTCACAAAACTAAAAAACAAACAGTACAAGTAGGCACGTTAATGGTAGTAAGAGCTCAGCCTACACCTCCACTGCTTCACTTTACCCTAAGTTCCCACAAAACCTACACAGCTAAATTACCTTTTTAACCCCATTAGTGAGCTCGCGACTGCCGCGCATTGTCACTATACATTACCGAAGTGTCTGCCGCTTGCGATTTGCCCGTAAAACGTAGACAGGGGGTGGCAACGACCCCCTGGTACTATCAGTACCCGAACGATAAGTAATAATTTCCTTATAAATTAATGGTAACACTTTGGAAGGCGGCACGAGCGGCCGCTTTGGCGGACGGCCCAATGCACCAAAACAAATATTAAGTAGCTAAGCACGCGAACTTACCGCAGTAAAAAAATAACACTCTGACTCACGATTATTATTTCGAAAAATACGCGGTACCAAACTCTGCTATAAGCTTGACAGACCCTGTGTCTCTTGACTTTGTCGACTTGTATAAGAATAACTTCAGTTAATTAACTTATATTCTCATGTTTTCACTGTCATACCTTGTACTGGCACGCTGAAATAGATGCATTTATTTTTAAAATATAACTGTATCGTTACAAAAACCCGTTATTATCAGAGTTAGTTAAAAATGCAACAAGAAAGTTTAAAATGTTATATAACTGTATCATTGAAAGCACATTTTGCTAATATTGTGCTATGAAAAATCATCTTTTATAAGATGAAAGGATAACAATGTTATGACAAAAAAATTTACACTTTTTTATCTGTATTACATGCCCAGACACCAATTTCAGATGTTTATTTCTTTCATACAGACTTAAGTATTGATCGTAGGCCCGCACGTCCTTCGCTGACCAGTGAATATTCCCATTTAGATTAAGGTCTGACCTCTGTCACACCTTTGTGAGTTTTAAGTAATTTAATTTTTGCTGCATCTTTTGAAAAATTGTTCATAGACGATATTGTTTTAGTAGGTTTTACTATTGCGTTGTTACAAATGACATGAGTGTCGAAGTGACCTAAAAGGATAATGTTGTGTCCAAAAATAATTGAATGGTACTCTGACAAGAAGTCTACCTATAGCAACGATTTTATTAAACATGTCTTTTGTTTTTGTAAAATTTGGTAAAGAGTATGAATAAATTAAAAGGTTTGCTGTCAGATTTAAAGCTCACATATTATTTAAAGTTACACTGCTTTTTATTTTAGTAAGAACTTCAAAGGAACTTTTTATAGAACGATTTGTTGATTTGACTCAAGATCAGTGTTTTGTAAATAACATATTAGTGAAGTTTATGAGAAAGGTTAATAAATTATTTCGGATAGTTAAATCTTTCTTAATCGGTGTTTTTAAAATACTTCAAAAAATACCTAAAATATATTGATTTTAGGTATTAGGTACGGTAAGGAAATGTTAACTTTTATTCCTATTTTTAGAATACTCAAAGAAAATTACAGCGTTTAGTTAATTTGTTAGGTCGGCAACCGCCTCCTCGACGCACCGTAGACGTTAGCGAGTAATCGTCTAATGAAAAACGTTTACCTTAACACGCAATCTGAAGGAAAAACTAACAAGTGAACTAGGGCAAATTTAACAGAAAGATTACATTGGTTTCTTGAAATATTTTCGGTTTGAAATCAGGCATCATTCAATTATCATTATTTTCTAATGAAAACACGCTAAAGTTCACTGTGACGTGACAACCAAGCATACTGGGGCAACTTTAACACGTGGAACAAAACATGAACGAAATCTCGCATGAATGGTTTTATTTTTGGTAGCGGAGCATCGCTCGTAACATCGCTTTGTTCACTCTTTTGTTCCTATTGTGGGTGTAACTGAGGTGTGGCACGATACTCACGAAGGTATCCACTTAGTTCAGCAATCAGTATAGAAAGAGTTTATGGCGAAAAGTAATAAAGTTGTGGATGAAGAAACTTTTTAGCGTGCGAGCGGGGCGTTGTGAAAAGCGATTCGTCCGTTCATGCAGCGGTGATGCGTTGAGCATCGCAAACCAAAACCAAGTATGGTACAGTCAACAGCAGAAGTAAGTGATAATTCAACGTGGCGAAATTGATGATTTTACAAAAACCATAAAGCTTATTAAACTAAGAATATAAATGAGACGTTTCATTCATTGTAATGGATATATGCTGCTTGTGGTCATTTTTTTACATATTTTTCATTCATAAAAACAAATTGGAAGTTTGTTCAATCATCATTTACTTTTGCTGTTGATTGTACTACTCAAACAGTCCCTTAGATGTTCTTGTTTGAAATTTGTGCGGACTACGTTCTCTGTCGCGCCGCGTACGTCGCATGTCCATCAAGAAGGCTTAACACTGAATTTTTCAACCATACCAGTCCATTACCACCACCACCATTCCACCCATTATCCATTCGGACCATTCTGGAATTATCTAACTATAAGCGGACTGTTGCCTCCATGGTCGTAAGCAACAATGCAATTTTAAAGCTTCACAAAGGAGACCAGCGGTTCACGCCATATGAAATATTTGTAGAAGTGCATGCTTGTGCATAATAAATTCGATTTATAATGAAAACAATGACCGGTCAGTCAAACTTCCCTGAAAAAAAATTACGCATCGTTTGCTTCAAAAAATTACAAAACCAAATAATATCAAAACCACAGACAAATGTTCAGCAAATCGGTACCAGTTACCAAAAGCTTTTTCCTGGCTACCAATAACAATGACGCACAAATACAGGGCGAGGAAATTGTAGGGCCTGCGTGGTCTATGAAGCTGTTATTAATAGATGTTGATAAAGACCATTAGTAGGAAGTTGCCGAGTAACTTTTGAGTATCTTTAAGGCCACTAATTTCCATCCGTCACGCGAAGACGCACCTTTTATTTGTAAACTTTTCCTGAAACACTAAGTGATTTGTAGTGTAGGTCTGAACCTGCCAACTTTTTTTATTCCTGGAGTTGCCAAATTGCCGTCACATTTATAAAACAGATGAGGTATTGTTACGGTATTCAATCTGATAAACAGTGACGGTAATTGCATAGTTTGATTGTTTTTTTTAGAAAGATGTATAGAGCAGTTGTTACATATAAACACAGAACTTTAGTTTAGGCAGCATTAAACAATGTTGGCTTCACGTATGCAAAACTTTAAGGTGCTCCTTCACCTGGAGCATTTTCCTGTGATGTAACGTTACAGAGTAGAGCATTTCATCAGTGAGCGAGGACAACCGAGCATTACAGTGCGCAACTTGATGATGCAAGGTGTAATATTTTGATACAACTTCTCTGTTGTAATGTAATGCTCAAAATCGAAATCTGAAATGTACATCACAGGCGAACATTCATCATGTCAGGGAGACAGTTCTGTAACGTAATGTAATGTTCAAAATTGAACCTGAAACGTTACATTACAGGAAAATGCTCCAGGTGAAGGACCACCTTAATATTTGATATGGGTGGTTTCAATTAGTGCCTACTGGCAGCCCTGCAAATGCATAATATAGAGGCCTACTATCAACTTACTGTTAGTGGACGTCTTATAGCTGCAAAAGGAGATGATGAGAAATCAATGATGGTAAGGAACATTAGTAATCAGAATTTTAGGATTCACCGACTCGTTCATGAAAACGCATTAGCTATTGTCCCGTATGTCAACGGATCTCAGTCGAAAATGAGGAGCAAGATTTAAATTGGCACCAAAGAGTCTCTATTGCGCAAACCGTGGTAGCTAGTGAGGAACTAACAGTTGTAGCAGTGGTCCAAAAACACAGCTCAATTAGCACTTTCTTGTAATCCCCGGGCTACTGAGTGATGCCGTCAAAATGGTTGGAAAGTTGCCAAAATGCTGCTTCACGAGCATCCGCAGAATAATACCTAACCAATAGTGAGCACATCTGCGTTTATGAAAGTGACGCGAAAATGTATAGAGCAAACAAGACTGTTGTCAATCATAACTTTTCTGAACTGGATCATTCGGTGCAGCCAATTTAGTTCTCCTAAGAGTCTTGTTAACATTATATAACCTTGTAAAGTGTAATCAGCAAATAGATTTTGCAGGTAATAAGAGATTATTTATCGATCAATGGTTTAATGTTACGCTGTTATAAATACGAAGTATTGATTTCGTTACAGCTCGTTGAGTAGACAAAGATAATGGGTAAGGTCAGCGACACAAGTTGGAGAAGACTTAAAAATGCCAATACCATTTTTATTTGTCTTTCTAAAAAATGCAGTTTCATTAGGACATAAGGGTGACGCCACTGCAACCATATCATGTTAATTTCTACGACGTACTCGTCCTTTGTACACTTCTGCCATCGTTCATAACTTTTTCAAAGAAACCCAATTACTTACAGATTTTGATTCAATTTTTCAGTGTTATTCAATATTTATTCTTTAACGAAATATATGGGAAAAATATCCCTTCTGTTTAATTTGTCTATGGTAAGATTGACAGGTTTTATTAAAGTTGAGGGACTTTTTATGCTGACTCTACCTAAGGCGTTATTTATGAGTATTAAACTATGGCATGTCATATACTACTAGAATTGAACCTGTTCGGTCTGTTCAACCTAGGTTAGGTTAGGTTCATTGTGTGCTTTGTATTCAAATGTCTAAGTAATCGAAACTATCACTGCACATTTGTGCAATAGTGTATTTTAGTAGTCTTTATTACCAGTAAAACAATTTAGCGTTCGACATCATGGCAACTATTTTATCGTTAAAAGTGCACCATGCAATATGCATTATACGTGTTTTATTAACAATGTATATTATTCTTGTATAAAGGGAACTAAGAAGTGATTGGGTTTTTGACTGCACTATTTTTCACAAATCAATTCAAAAGTATGTTCGTAATTGAAGTTATGATTAGTCCTACTATTTTCGTCTGCCTACAAATCTTCGTAATTCCGAACATGAAATTCCATGAAACCCTACAATCGACCTTGAAAGTTAGTGTAATTTTAGTTATCCCTCAAATATCGTATCGATGTCCTAGACTTTCTTAGTGAGAGGGGGTGATGGCATGTGCTGGGTTCTTCAAGGCGTAGTCGAAGCTGATTGCTTAGGCAGTTCGTAGCTGTCGGTTATTGCTCTTGTTTACATAAACCAAAGCTCATAAGCTAGCTAGCTCATATAGCTTCGGGTTTAGTAGCCCAACCTAAATTCCCATAAGGACTAAGCTGTAAGGGATCACGACATCACATGGGTCAATCAGAATGTCTCTGTTAACGGAAATGTCTGTAATCCGTCATTGTATATAATTACTAGGAAATGTATATAATTCCTAAAATCGCTCGGAAATGTGTGAAATGAATATTAGATACATTTCCTAGGAAATCTGTACATTTCCTAAATAGCAATCGGAAATGTAATAATATACATTTAGGATGTCACCATTGACACCCGCACCCATGTGCGCGGGAATAGCCGTCCGAGGGGAGGGTATTGTATTTTGGGGAAAATAAAAATGCTATTTGTCTCCATAAATATAAACAACTTAAAATGAAATAAAAATTTACACCATAGAAAATAAATTGCAATAATTGTGAGCAAAGTTGTTTTTTTGAGGTGTAAAGAATCTTCTTTGACTTTAATTTGTTGTTAGTTTGTCAGAGAAGCGCAATATCTCCGGGAAGCAGTTCGGCTGAAGAAAACTTTAAATCGTCTTTCAATGCCACCCGATTCCAGAGGAGCACAGTAAGAAAGCTTCGAAACCACGAATCGTCGTGGCTGATCAAAGCGGAATTAGGATGCCTGCGAAAACGCTCTAAAATGGCTACACAGTCGCCAAGTGGCATCTGTCTTCAGCACAATGTGTAGCAGCGATGACCAGGTGCGTTACACATTGCACCAACTGCTAAATAAATTCTTATAATACCATACATCATCGATGTTCAGATCTGACTACTAGTAGCAGCAGTCAGAAGATATCCCGGATATATTAGACTGAGAACATATTTGAGTAGCGAGACGAACACCCCAAAAAAGAGGTAAGGAAGAAGCGACTTTGCAAACAGATGATGAAAATTACTAATTTACTATTTGCCATATACGTATTTTAAGTACTCTGATTGTTTCACAACTTGTTTTACCCATTTTATGCACAGAAAACATTAGTTTTATACATTTCCTTCTACAATATCGGAAGTTAATACAATTCCTAGGAGATATCTGCATTTCCCAGGATATGTGTGTATTAAATAATCTTTGAAGCAATATTTTATACATTTCCTAAATAGCTTCGGAATTACATACATTTTCTAGGAATTGTACACAACTCCTACATTTCATACATTTCCTGTAACATCTCTATCAACAAGCTGATGCAGAAAAAAGGGAGAGGTCGCGCGCGTTCGCAACGTGGATTAAAGAGTGCGATGCTGATAGCTACCTCGTTGCAAACGCTTTTGTTGCCACCAGCCATAAGCCCATGTCACATAAAGGTTACTCACCTAGCAAAGTGAACCGTTGGTTCACGCGGTAAACTCCTCCCGTCGAGATGGCGCACACTTAAGTTGCGCATTTTAGGAAGTGAACCAGCAACTGCTGCGTAATGCTCTTGTTGTCATCACTTCATCAGCTATTCAGTAGCTCATAATGTGCATACACGTGAAGAGTTACTCACCGTGCGAGGTGAGCCGCGAGTTGATGCGGGCAGTGATGGCGCGGGCCACCTCCGTGGAGTCAGGGGCTCGCTGCTGATGCAGACGAAGCCGCTCGAACAGGCAGTCCGTTGCTGTTTCGTCCGCCATACGATATGCTGCTAGAAATATAATTTATAAATTAGCAACCTTTGTCTGTTCAGCGTTCAGTATCACGCGTTTTGGTAATAAAGTTTTTGTAATTATATAAGCAGCTCTTGTTTTTTTCAACTTAAAACATAACCTACATTTTATAATATTCTTAACACTTTCAACATCTCTGTCACATTAGGTGACTATCAAACAAGTTATCCCTTTAATCGATCTAACTTTGACAGGCATGAAATAGAATTTCGTAATCCACACTTGAGTTAAAAGCGAGTGCAGTGCTTAACGGAACTTGGGAACTGCATTATCGAATGTAGGCCAAAACATGACAGCGTGTTTGTATTGACACTTGCCGGTGTGGATCCGGTTAATCTAAATGCGGCACAAGATAACAATGAGCGAAGCGTTGAACTGGACGTACTTGTGTTTCGCGATTGTAAATAAATAGTGTGAGTGTGTGCGTGAGGCAGCGAAAACGAGCTCAGCAGCACGCGGCCGCCGGTGGCCGACTAGAGCGGGCAGAGTCCCGTCTCGCTCCCGGCTGAAAGAAAAAGCGTCGCGGCGCGGCGGGGGCGGTGACGGCGCGCGTCGGGAAATCTTTTTCGCGGTGCTCTCATTAAAATTTTGATAGAGAAATGGACACGATTAACTGTGATAGTTGAGCGTTTCCGTTCTAATCGGGAACTACTTTCGTTGAAAAGTTTTTCTCAAATGGTTTAAAAAGAAAAAAAAAGAAAAATTATGCTTTTTTTCAAGCAATGACCGTGCAGTGCCAGTTGTCCTCATCGCATGAAAATTCGAAACTGATTTCTGAAACACAGCCATAAAACAAAGTTTGTTTTGTCAAAATATTCAGGAGTAGGTACATTCTTTCAGGTAAACTGTTATGAAATTCTTACTCTTATAGAGAAGTATCAATTAATTTTATGAATATCTTTTAAATAATACCTATAAGATACTCTTTATTTCACCAAAAAACAGAGGAACATATCAGAAGTTAGTGTTAAATTTAGGCGGTCTTATTACTAAAAGCAATCTTTTCCAGACGACCTACTACAGGTAGAGGAGAGATGACAAAAAGGGTATGCAAATGCAGAAATGCAGATCCTATGTATGTAATTTATTGATAAATAAATTGATACTTACATTTGCGTTTTGTTTTTTTAATTACTGTAGTTTGCGCCGATGAATCAGTTGCTGTGAAGAAAAAACACTTCTTTACTATCTGACAAAAAAAACAACTGGATAAGAAAGTGTTGCGGGTTTGATTCTGCACCAGAACGGTGTGTCTTCTAATTAATCTTCCTGTGCATAGTCAAATTTGAGCAGAACACTCATAAGTTGAGCTGTCAATCTCACTAAAAACGCGCGGATGGTACAATGTCATAACGTCATGAGTTGTGGTATTCTGAAAAACTCACTTCTAATCTGAAACACTTAATCTGCACAATTCAACCGTAATACTATAACGAAGATAGACGCTAGATTAATTCGGCATGATCCTAGAGTTCGAATTGGACTAGAACTCGCGTTTTACAATCCGGGTGGCTGCTCTCCCAACTGAGCTACTGAGGCAATTTACAGACCTGGCGAAATTGGTCTAGTGTATTTTACGTTGTAAGCCAAAGTTGTAATATACTAACTATAACGAAGACTTGGCGTCTGCTTGACTGACAGGGCAGTAAAAGAAACTATTATACATTATATTTTATCTTAAAACGCCAATTCCGTGTAATAAGGTAGAAGTGTGTTCGGACATCAATGTGAATTTGAGTTTAGAAAGATATAGATCTTACCGCCTTGTGCGGTGCTGGCAAAAGACGCTATTGTCTCACTAGACATTTCTTATTCATTACAAAAACGTTTGTTTCTGTTACGTGATGAAGGTATTCCGTATAATTTTCTTGCATTTCATTATGATTCGAAAAACACACACATTGAAAATAACTTCTTTTTGAAGCTGATTAATTTTTGACAGTTTTGCAAATGACAGGGACCTATTTTATTCTTATCAAAAAAGTTTCAATAACATTACAATGATGAAAAAATATACTCGTAATTTTAGCATATTAATATACATTAATTATAAAATAGGTTAAAGTCCGAGACTTCAATGCCTTCTAAATGGTAAGTACATTTATTTAAGTTGTTTGTTTGCATGTTTACTCAATTACTCCGAAGTTAATAAGTTATAATCGTCACACGTACAAACACACACACTTTCAACATCATCACCCTCACTTACATTCTTTACTGTCTTACTGTTTCTATTCCAAGTTGTTAGTGATAATTGTCACCCTCCTGTTTAACTTAATGGGGTGCCCAGGATACAAGTTCTCTTAGTGTGGGATCCATGGTGAACGCATCCACGCCATGACCTAATTCATACGAGTATCTTTACTTAACATAACATTGTTATTCTGCATAAAAATTTCAAGCACCTCCAGGACGTGAAGCGATGATCTGCGAAAGGTTGCTGGCAGAAACTGGATGCATCATGCTGAGGATAGAGCTCGATTATATTTTAACCTAATCCTATATCCCAAAAAATATTTGTATTTTAACCTTAACCTATATCCCTACTCGGTAGTAGTTGTTGGTATAGTTTATCTAAGTCTTATTACTTTTTATACTAATTGTCATATAGATTCTCATTGATTTACTTGTTTGCTTAAATTTAATACATTTTATTTAATTTCAATAACTGGCCAAAATTGCCCGACTAAATCCACTTTGTATAGGCGACTAAAACTTGTTTTAATTGCTCCGAGTATAAGGGTGTTTCAATAATTGTAATTTCAAACAGGATTTACATTCAATCTTGCAGCTGGTAATGGTAATCGATCTAGTTTGGCATAAATGCCAACGAGCGATTTCTGCCGGCAGCTATAAAATAGCAAATGTCATCAGGACAGATCTCCGGAGATGTGTGGCAACCTTGTGCGGACGTGAGAGTTGCGATAGCTGAAGCCCAACCATCATCTCTTAGTAGGTACAATCAATATTGAAACACTCATAGTCGTATGTGTATGATGTACGAGTATGTCAACATTTATTTAGATAATGCTGTCGATTCAAACGTAATTTCATTGGTTAATTTCAAAGGTTCTTGTTGCAAACTCAGAAACAGAATAGCGGAAATACTAATACTTGGGTAAAGCTTTTATAATCTGAACCATTATCTGAACTGATGCGCCACTCCGCCTCACTACAATAGATGGGTGTTGGCTTCATACGAAAATCTTAAATATGTACGCAAAAAAAATTGTGGGGTGCATCATTTCTGGTTGGACTTGCTCTACCCATACATAAGTATAATTCGTTTTTAGGTTTGCTAAATCGATTGTGTTGTGTAAGTTCAGTTTTTGTTCTTGTTAACTAGTTTATGTTAAGGCATTACACATTCGTGATAAAATATCTAATTCCAATATCAAAATAAAAACCACTTGGGACATCATAAATCACGAAACAGGTAAAAAAACCAAACAGCGCGATACCACATTTACTCTCAAAATAGGTAAACGACGAAATTATTCAATCGGAAGCTAACGTTGCCGAAGCTTTTGATAATTATTTTAGAAACATACCTTTAGACACCACAGCTTCATTAAATTCCTCACCCATTGAACCAGAACAGTTGTTGAATGATTATGTATCATGTTGCAATGTTTTATTTAAATTTAAACACGTGGATTCACTTGACATTATAAAATCGTTTAGGTTAATTAATTTAAAAAATACCACTGATCTTTGGGGTATATCAGTCAAAATTGATAGTCTTATGATAGACGTAATTGCCCCTTACTTAGCCATAATATTTAATGATTGCGTTAATAAAGGAGTGTTTCCAGACTTAATAAAACAGAGTAAAGTTGTACCACTTTTCAAATCAAGCAACAAGAAAGACCCAGTTACCCTAACTAAGGCCTATATCAATCCTTCCAGCCTTAAGAAAGATCTTTGAAAAAATTATACAAGATTGTGAGAACAGACTTTGACACAGTGAACAATACGGATTCACTAGAGGCCGTTCTACTACTGATGCCGGTATGAAAGAAACATATTTTTCGGGCTTGGGAGAGTTCACAGAACGCTCTTGGCGCCTTCTGTGACTTATACAAAGCTTTTGATTACGTTGATCACGTGACTCTTACACGTAAGCTTAGTTTTTATGGTGTGAAGGATACTGCTTGCATCTTATTTTTTCGTTTTTGAGTTCTAGAACTCAAAAGGTAGATAATATGTTGTATTATCTTCTGAATCACAAGTTAAAATGGGTGTTCCACAGTGATCTATTCTGGGTCCTTTCCTATTTCAAATTGTTATTAATGATTTGCTTTTTTACGTGAAAGATATATGTAATGTTGTTTTATTCGCAGATGATACGACTTTTCTTTTTAATATTGATAGAAATAAGAACCTTTTTGACGACGTAAATTACGCGCTCATAAAGGTACTATGATAGTTTACAGTCAATAATCCAAAACTCAATGCAAAAAAATCTAAATGCCTTAATTTTAAATTGCCTAATGTTAAAGATAACCGAATTGATTTCAAGATATATAATAATGCTATAGAGTTAGTAGACTCCACTGTTCGTCTTGGAGTTACACTAGACTCGAAATTGCAATAGAACCCTCATATAAATGCCCTTTCGGGTAAACTTAGTTCGGCAGGATTCGCTATCAGTAAAATAAGGTATTTAACAGTTGTTGACACTGCTCGTTCTGTTTATTTTAGCTATTTCCACAGTGAAATGTCTTACGGCATTGTACTTTGGGGTAAGGCGGCGGATTATACAAACCATCTTCATCCTGCAAAAGCGAGTGATCAGATGTATCTCCCTACCACACTCAGAGAGCTTTTTAAGGAAGTTGGGATTCTTACAGTGGCTTCCCAATACATTTACAACTGCATTGTGTTGGTAAAAAAGAATATCAGTCTTTTCACTAAACTCAGCGATAAGTATACACGCCAAAAATACTAGGAATAAGGATTATCTTCCATTATTTAAATTAAATAAAGTTTTAGGATCCTTTATCGGGCAAGGTGTACACTTTTACACAAAGTTCCTCAGGCAATTTGTATGTTACCGCTGCACAGATTCAAAAACCTCATTAAATCTGTTTGATTAAAAGGGGTATCATACTACCAATGAATACCTTTTAGATAAAAAAGCCTGGGATTAAAGCTCTCTGCTCAGTGCTGGACCAGTTAACTCTTGTTATAGTGACTTAAATGTAATGATCACTAACAATTTTTATCCTTGGATTTGTATAAATTACTTGGTACATCCTATTGTTTTATATTCTGTAGCTTTGATGTACTTGTTAGGAATGTTAGAATTTAAGCATTTTTTTTTAAACAAACGAATTGTACTCTACTAACACGCATTGTAAAACCAAAACAAGTTTAAAAGAGTAACTATTGTGTTTCTTGCCGGGTCTTTAGTAAGAATAAACTCCTCCGACGCGGTGGTAGAGTCGCATTATGTTTGTATACTGTTTATTTATATATTCATTTTATTATAGTATTAATGTATATTATTCAGTATATTTTTGACTATTTAAAAGTATTAATTAAGTCTATTTAAATAAAGATATTTGAGTTTGAGTTCTTTTGGTAATAATAATAAATGTTTAGTTTGTATTTTTAACTTCATAACTTAGGACTGTTAGTTTGCGTGGTGTTATAGGTAGGTATGCCTTTTTTGCGTCCACAAAGAACCAGTGTCGTGGTATTCTATCAGTGCCACGACAATTATACTGAGTGAAGACCTATTTGGTACTGAAGTGTATTATAATTTGTCATGTACTAATGTGTATTGTTAAGTTGTACCAAATAAATCATTTTTATTATCAGCCTTTGGAAGTCCACTGCTGGACATAGGCCTCCCACATTGAACGCCGCAATGAGTGGCTTTGGGCCGTGCGCATCCAACGGTTTCCCGCACGCAACCTGCACCAGGTCATCGGTCTACTGGGTAGGAGACCTGCCCACGCTGCCCCAGTTCGTGGTCGCCACTCAAGAACCTTTAATCCCCAACGGTCATCAGCTCTGCGAGCGATAGGCGAGCCTGCCCATTGCCACTTCAGCTAGGCTATGCGATGAGCTATATCGGTGACTTTCGATCTTTTGCTGATCTCCTCCTTGCGGATCCTATCGCGCAAAAAAACGCCAAGCATAGCTATCTCCATAGCACGCTGAGCAACCCTGAGTTCCGTAGGTCATCACTGGCAACACCCATTGCTTGAAGACTTTGGTGTTTAGGCTCTGTGGAATGTTGGACGTAAAAATGTCTCGTAGTTTCCGAACGGGGCCCAGCCGAGTTGGATTCGTCGTGCCACCTCTTAATCGAAGTTTGACCTATACAGATGGAAACTATCTGTCTCGGTAAGTCAAACTTCTGTAAAGAGGTAAACTAGAGGAAAACTGTTTCAGGTAAACATATTCATCCACAATTTCGAGAGTATCGTTACCAAAAACAACTAGTAGGTACGGGTGCGACATGGACGTTTGACATTAATTACCTTTGTCTTGTTCATATTCATTTTAGGACCCACCTGTTGGGATACGTTACAAATGTCGCCAAGCTTTGTTTGTACCAAGGTCCTAGAACTACTCTGCCGGTGTAACTATGTATATCTTTGGCAAACTGAAGGTGAGGGATTGACCATTTTCGTATTTTATTTTATTTCTGAGTATGACTGTTGGCTGAATATCAGCTTGAGACAAACTATTGTGCGGAAAAAGACTGTTGCATCTACATATTTTTACATAGATGAAAATAATAAGTTCCAAAATTTTAACAAATATCTACCAACGAGGGTGTACCGTGGGGTCCGTGGGTCAAAAATTACGATAAACGATAAACGTGTGCGTGAATTAACGCTTGGTAAGGAAAGTTTTATTTTCTTAAAACCCAGCTTTCATTTGTCCGAGTGACCGAGTCTGATTCGACCACACGTTACACACTCACTACCATGTTAAATACTAAACAAGAATGTCATCTCTATTGCCAATGTATGAACATATAAAAATGTGAACACTAATGACTGTCACATAATTTTTTAATAGTAAATAAGTCACTTGACAATTAATAAAACTATACAAATAGTATTCATTCCGTAATCAATATAAATTAGTTTACAAAACATTATAGATGTTTACAAGCTGTGAAGATTATAAATGGATCTCACCTTGCCAATAGATTTTCATTCATTAGGTTGCTTTGGAACGAATAGACTAGGTATTGTTTTCGTTTTATTTAGACCCGTGCCTCATTTAAATTGTGTTATGGCTCACATTAAAGAATATCTTGTGTTCTGGCTGCCATACTTTGTGCATTCAACTTCTATAAATAATACTTATCCAGCTACATCTAATTTGAGAAAAGTTCTCAATTTGACGGAGGTAGGTGTTGCTTATATTTTTGTTTGATATTTTTTTGAAGCTGTTATTATAGCCTATGATGTTTATAACGATATTCATACAATTTTAAACTTTGTGCTTCTTAGTATCAAAATATTTAATGTGTATCTTCAAACATCAGTATTTTTGTAATTTCGCAGGATGTAAGTCCAGAACCCAACGGATTTTCAAATGCATTTGAAACACAAGCAAAGGACGCTAAAATAGAAGACGTTGTCATTGAAATATCAAAATCTCGAATAAAAAGACAAAGTGGAGGCGGTATGATATTTTGGCTATCTATTTTCCTTTTGACTAATTCTAGAGTTATCTTACCATGGTAATATCACAGGTAATAGTTAGCATAATATTGCCATGTGGCCCGCTTTTTCGTTATTTTCTGTGACTGTGTATGTCGGTTAGCTATATTTGGTCATTACAGGCAACTATTATTTTGGATATAATCCGCAATAAGAGGTTATGCACCTGCAAGCTTAGTTTAACGAGGTACATTATATTTGCTAACAAAATGCAAATTGCTCTTACAACGGGGGCCATTAATATTGAAATTACTCCTTTCTCCGGACTGAGTATTTTCTTCGGTAAAGTATAGCCTAAAAATTTGCTTAATTTTTTTTTAATAGTATAGATAAAGCTGTTGTTTTTTATCAGACAAATACACGGAAGCAGCCAGGACTCCTCAGGTGAAAGTTCTCCGGCTGCTGCTGCAGATGTTGAGGAACTTCTGGGCGTCGTCATACGTCGGCGGCGCGCACCCCTTCCACCACGAAGTGCCCAAACCTATTGTCGCGCTGTTCAGGGAAAAAGTCGTCGATTACCTCTTCCCGAATGTGGGATCAGAATATGTCAAGACGTAAAGGATTCCGTTGTATGAATTTTTCGTTTATTAAATGTACATCATATAGTAAATTCGGTTTTTTAAAATGGGTCCCATGTCAGCAGCATAAGGTGTGTATAGCTTTATTTTAATGTACAAACGCGTTCACGCGTATGTACGTTAAAATTAGAAGCACCTCTGGCGTCAATTGAATGGATATAATGGATAACTAGAACATTTTTTTTTATATTGCCCGTCAAGATGACCTCACTCCACCTGATGGAAAGCGGTCGTGAGGTCCAGATATGAGGTTGACAAGCCCAGTCATTCAAACGAATCACTGGGCTGGACATCCTCACCTTGAAGGCCTACAGAAATGGGACTATACGAGGAAGGAAACACATGTGCTGGAAGAGCGTTCCACGTCTGGATGGTACGACAAAGAAACGAGTCACCGAACCTTTTAGTTCGGGCCAACAAATGTTGAATTGTGTGTGGGTGACGTCGTAGTCCAGCACGCGTGGTACGGGAGTGGAAAGGTGAGGGTGGAATAAGCTGTAATTACTCGTCAGAGCATTCCCCATTGTAGAAGCGATAGAGAACATTCCTAAGGTACGAATTCCCAGATGGTATTTGATACTTAGATAAGCCAGCAAATGGTGTATGAGTAATTATACACTCATACACATACAGAAGTGCAGGTGATTAGTAGGAGAGAGTGATTAGTGCGGTTGAGTAGTGCAAGTAGTGTTCAATTTTGTTTAATGCCTATTGCAGGTGATTAGTAAAAAAATAAAAACTGTAGAAATTCTTAGGAAACTATGTTAGTACTTATAACAAAGTATAATTAAAAAACAGCACTGAAACCATTATGAAAATAATGGCAATTAATAGTGTGCTACGAGTTACCACAGAAATTTGTTTCCGTGGTAACTCTCAGCACCATGCACTTCGACAGCGGTGAGGTGGCCGCTATGTTCATCAGGATGCTGTTGCGACTGTCCCATATCGTGCGGATCAGGGATACGGTTTTTTTGCGGAAGATGGCCATAAACCGTCAGTTTGAAATTCCTCAAACATAACCGATGAGCTGCAAAATCCCCGATGAGCTGCAAAAACGAGGCAGCCCCAACTCCTATAGATGTTATTATATTGGACACGTAGGGTATCCAATGATCTTTTAGTGTCCAATTCTGTTTAATTGAAAAGAAATTCATATTTTACATACTTCCTAACAAATTTATAGATATCTCTTCTACACTTAGCCAGTTTTTGCAATGTTTGCAACACAAGCGAGCTTCCGACGCGCAACGCTAATCACTAAACAACTGCTGTCCAGACGTGTTTAGTGGCAGGCACGAGTGAGGGGGAAGGGAGGCACGCGGGAAGAGGCACTCGCAGTCCCCAACCTATCACCTGCACTAACTACTAATCAAAGTAAATACGGGTTGGGCCCGGTTACACTTTGCTTAGTAGTTAGTGCAGGTGCTTAGTGTTCGGAGAAAACACGTGTGGACAGCGATTGATTAGTGCGATTGAATAGAACACGCTTCTAATCACGTCACGAAGCAGGTTACTAATCACTCGCAATAATCCATCGCTGTCCAGACGTGTTTTCTCCTACCACTAATCTGCACTAATCACCTGCACTAACTACTAAGCAAAGTGTATCCGGGCCTTTTAGGATGACGCCAGTGACGCGTCAAAAGTGTATCCTTGTGACCTTTCATGGTGTCTATCATATGCAATGAAATCCTCATAAGCTTTTGAATATTATATTGATCAACTAACATTCATAAGAAAAAAAATCACAAATTTCAGAATGTTTAGGTAAACAAAATTTTTATTAAATAACTTGCGGATGAAGGGTTTTAAAGCTCAACTAGAGGTAATGATTCAGGTCCATCGAGGTACCGAGAGTAATATATTTACTAGAAAAGACATCGTAACGTATTGCTATATGTTTCGCTGAATTTAACCTTATTAATTAATTAACACCTACTTTAATCTTACTACTTATAAATGCGAAAGTTCGTGAGGATGTACGAGTATGTATGTTTGTTACTCTTTCACGCAAAAACTACTGAACGGATTTAGATGAAACTTTACAGTAATACAGCTTAAACATCAGCATTTATATAGATTTTATGTAATTTGGTCATAATATCTATACAACGAAAACGAAAACGCGGGCGGAAAGCTAGTAATACTAGTTATAAATAAAAATATTACCAGACATCGATTTTTGTGTTCTAATTTTTTCTTTTGAACCTTTTTTTTACGTAGTAAGTAGACCAGTAAATATCGTTATTATTTTCCACACAAATAAATAACTCGGTCCTTATAGCTCAAGAGGATCTCAGGCTGTCATTTACATATCAAACAGAACTCTACCCAACCAAATAAATTGTCGTCGAGTAATGAAAATTCTCCAGCTTCCCAAGTTATGCATATTATGACCTGGAATGACGTTTTGCTTCTTTAAATTCTGCCTGATCTTGCTCAAGGAGATTTGTTGTGTAACGCCACAGTGCAAGCATTGCGCTGCATACATATTCTCTGCAGGCACATCTAGTTATACTTTCTTTCCGTGGCTGTGGGCGGAGTGTCATTTAGTATATAAAAGAGTCGTCAGGTATAATCGCGCGTATTATTCAGATCTCTGTTCTCAGGTGCCTCCGATATGAAGGTACGATATAACATTCAAATTCATCCCGAACAGACTTTTTGTTCAGTTTCTGTGCCAGTGGCCTGTGTACTGCTATTTTGTGCTGTTTCTTGTTTTTTATACTGTTGAGTTATTTGGATATGTGGTGCTTTAGAGAGGTGTTGAAAATGTTATATTTATTGAATTGTGCAATGTTGAAGCAGTGTGGTGAAACTGAATTGTATATTTATGTATTAACCGAAACTTTGAGTTTACTTTGAGGGCTTGGACATGGACTACTATTTTGATGAGCTTTTACTGAAATAATTTTAACTTTAATGAAATATAAAACGAATTGTTTTGAAAAATAAAAAAATATATATGTTGGTAAGACGTAGGCACCAGGGCTGCTAAATATTATCAACATGCAGCCACGCACGGTGGCTTTTATTGTTGTTTTCTATACGTGTACAGTCAGAAGCATAAATATCTGTACGTTTCAAAATACGCCTTCAAAAATATCTGAGCAAAACATTAGCCACAAAAAAGAGTCTGAACGAACTCTTGTATAGATATTTGTAGCTAATGTTTTGCTTAGGTGCTTTTGAAGCCTGGGAAACGTACATTCATGGTTTTAATTTTACTAGTGCTTCATATAAAAGAACACTTTACTTTGAAGTAAACATAACTAACTACAGCTATTTAATTACATTTATCTTAAAAATGTGGCATTCATTTTGATCATAAAACAACAGAGAATAATAATTTAAATTAGGTCCAAGAAATACACGTTTTCGCAAGTATCAAACAACAGTTGTTTCTGTGTCAGGTGTTGTTGATGTTGTTGTGTGCGGCGGCCGGGAGCGTAGCTGGTGGGGCAGTGGCTTGGCCAGGAGCATCGGTGTTGACCACGCCTGTCTTCAGGACGGTTGTGCCACCACACACGAAGACGGTCGCTTACTCCTCCTCGCAGTATATTAATGCCGTAAGTAATAACTTAATAATTCTTGATTGAAAACAAATACAAAAAAAAATAAAAAACAGAAAGTTTAAATTTGTTAATTAAGTCAAGTTGTTGTAAGTGTAATTCTCATTCAATCAAAGAATAAAGCGGTTACCCCTCCACTTACATATGAGGAGTGCTCATCTTCATTTGTCATTTCAGAATTCGGGCGTTAGAGTAGGTGAAATATTTTTTTTAATGTTCTTTCTTTTTCCTTATTCCTTATTTGTTACTATGTCCATAAAACTAAGCTTTTCTAAGAAGGTTAAATATGCGATATTAGGCTGGCAGAGCTTGCCTAAGCTAAATGACGCGCGCTCCACCGCATTCACGCACGAATATATGGACACAATAGATACATAGATGCCATTGTAATTGGTCGTTCAGTAGCCAGTTAGACCAGAACCTAGAATCACGCGTCATTTGCTTGCGAAAGTGCATTCAACACATCTGAATCAACTAACAAAAGTAGTGGAGTGCGTTATTTCAAATTATACAAGACTAGCGTTCATTGAGCGTCAGCGTCGTGCTAGCGACCCCCCACACTACCGTTTTTGGGCGTTGCGTCGTCCCGGTGCCGACAAACGCTAGTGTCAGGGGGGTCGCCAGCACGACGCTGACGCTAAACGAACGCTGATGTGGGGTCTGTATAAGTTAAGTTGAATGCCTTTTTAAAAAACTAGAACTTATTTATCACTTGCAGTAGTAGGTTTAGATTTTAGATAATAATATTTAGTAGTGACATTGAGATAATTATATCTTATAGCGGTTTTTTTCTTTTTCAGCTACCAGGGTCATACTCATTCGGAGTACAACCACAGTTTTCCTATGCAGTACCACAACTGAACTCTTTCGCCACTGTACAGCCTGCGTACTACCCTGGGGCCTCATACTTTCCCGCAAGTAGCGTCTTTTACCCTTCGTTATCTCCCGTAGCATCCCAAATACCTATTGGCAGCATACCAAGCTTCCCTAGCGGGATACCAGCTGGACAAGCCCCTAGCTTCCCTGGAGCCCCAAGCTTCCCCGAAGTGCCAAGCTTCCCTCAATTTCCTAGCTACCCGCAAGCTCCTAACTTCCCTGGAGCTCCAAGCTTCCCATCTGGGATTCCTAGTGGACAAGCACCGAGCGCTCCCGCTGAAAACCCTGCCGGCGATGCTGATTCCGCAGTTGTAGACTCTGCAGATGCACCGCAACAAGACCAAGAAGCGCCCTCTCCGGCTCCGCCCTCGATACCTCAGTCACCCCCATCCACGTTTCCTAGCTTTCCTCAATTCCCCCAGATAACAGACTCGTTCCCACAAATTCCTCAAGGGTCTTTACCAGGCTTCCCTCAGTTTCCCCAGTTCCCGTCGAACCCACTGTTCCCGCAGAATCCATCTCCTCCGGCTGCGTCTCCGTCCCCGCCTGCTAGTTACCCGGGCGCCGACAGCGGAGACAAGGGCTTGAACGATGAAGATACCATATCAGTGGATTCAGCATAAACTTACAATGTTTTTATTTAATAAAACTACATAGCCAAATGCAATTTTGTATTTCATTCGTACAGTGTACTTACCACCATTTAAGCGTAACACTTATAACGTACGCGTCTAGTATACGAGATAATAGCAATGAGAGGTTAGCTTATGCCGGCGGTATTTCGCTCCAATTTGGATGTACTCGTATATCCTTCTAACGGAAACATTCTAAATTTTTCTAGAAATTGGTGTTATTATATAATAATATTCATTTAATCCTAATAAATAATACTTTACATTTATTTCTAATTGTTTTATTTTGTTTTTATGTTGAAACATATCCGTATCTGAAAAAAGTTATTTATTCTAACCAGTTACTGTGCATCATTAATACCTAAGTAACCTGTTTGTTTGACGCTGTTCACCAAGTCATATGAATTGTACTAGTTATATACACAGCCTGATCTACCCTAAAAGATGATGAGAGAGTAACAGATTTCTGCTTATCGAGTAGCAATAAAAATCTTAAACATTTTTGTTTGCTCAGTAAAAATTACTTTTAAGGAGGTCGGGGCTGGAAGCAACGTCAGACGTGGCGCACGGCCAGAAGTAACTAAAAGCTAAGCTATAGGTACAGTCAGCAGCATTGAGCAGACGTCTTGATTTCATACTAGAAACTGGGTCATGCCATCACTGTACCGTTTGAGATAAAAAAAATCAACAGAGGCAAGTCAGTTTGTCAGCAGCGTGAAACTGCTCTATTACAAGTAGATACAATAGTGAAAAGTCCTTCAATGAGGCTGTTTTATAACATAACTGATTAGTTTAATATATTATATATATACGTGGACGTAGGTGGCTGAATAAACTGTATACTTACTCGTACCTTGAAATGAAAGTGCGCGTAGGTTTATTTAAATGTCATCTTGGTTATAAATCTATTCTATAGCCACATCCTAGTGATATCAGATTTTGAGATTGGATTGTAACAAAGCCTTTCGTATTTTTAGATTCAAATCATGTTAGAAAATGATTGTTCAAAAACATAAAACCGACGTTGATTTTGTAGCAAACTTTATTGTCTGTTTATTGTCGTTACCAAAAGCCCGGTTTACGTTCACTGATCCATTCGTGGAAGTCCTTCTCCGTGGTGTTCCTGCCAGTCAGGCCTAGGGAGAAGTAGAAAGTGTAGGGGAACCAATCAGTGGTGAACGAGACGGTGATGTTGTAGCCGCCGACGCCTTCGATCCTGGGCGTGGCCAGGCGGTTGGGCATCAGCAGGCGGGCGCACATTATCGTGCACTCTATGCCTGCAGATATCTGGATAAGAAATTATTTTGTTACTTACATTCACAATTATTTAATTTATCAATAAATACAACACTATTATTTTACCGACTCAGTGATTGTAAAAGAAAAGTAAAAGTCAAAAGTAATTTACTGGCCAGATTGAATGATGAGTGACTGGCGACAACGCATGGGCGTAGAAAGTTGAAATTGGCAAAATGTGTCATAAAGAGTGTTGGAGAGGACTGAAAGGGCATTTCCCAAAATTCCTACTGAGATGAGAAAAAACTTGTACAGGCGTGTGCCCGTACACGTTTTTTCCCATCCCCGTAGGAATTTTGGAAAATAGTCTTAAGATCTAGTGAACACTTCATTTTACTAGAAATAGTCTATTTAAGGTGGCTATCGAATCCGCTACTTCTCACTGTCCCAGCGACTGCTCTATGATTGGGGGGGCTCTATGATTTGATACTGAAACCTTGAAATACTTAAAGATACAAATCACTGAACCAAACTCGGTTGACTGCGCTATCAACACTTTATTTCAACGATATACTAGTAGCTGCATAATATCACGGCTTAGACAAGTATTTCGGACGTCTACAATCATCTTTGAAAGAGAGACATCCTCAAGAAGGTGCAGATTTCCCTACATAAAAGTAACAAATAAGTTTTCCCAATAACTCCTATGAATATGGCATTGAAACTACTTTCACTAGATATACTAATCACTAATATGAACATTGCAGGCGTTATGAATACCAACGATAATACCTTCATAAGAACGTTGATTTTCGCTGGCGGGTCGGCGTTCACCTCAAACTTCTCCGAGTAGAACAAAGCATTGGCTCGCTGCCTCCTGCTGCTCTTGAAGCAGGCGTTCCCGGTCACATACGTGCGCGCGCGCCATCCTTCCTTCTGCTTCTTTCTGGTTCTAAGGTAGTTGCCGTTATTTACGGCCACCGCTGAAATATTTCAATAAAGATCTTTTTTACGAATCATAATAGAGTTTGCAAAGAGCAAAAATACTTATATACTGGAATTTTTCATAAACAAATACGCTCGCGACTAAATCCCAAGCGAGTTAGTCAGAGGCAAGTTGTCTGTTGCCGTCATGGTAAGCGGAACTCTCGCAAGCCAACGTGGTAGGTGGTGGGCCTTCCACCGTTATCGGGGTTGCTCAATTCGAATTGTTTCGATTTTGCTTAATTTAAAACTGGAGAAATGTTACTGTCAAAATGAGGGTTTCCCGATAAGTAGCCCATCTATTATTATTCTTTTACTTCTTCCTAGCCTAAACGTAGTTGCTGATATACAGCTTCAGATAGAAACTCGAAAATAAAATAATACGTTCACTTTATTGTAAAACTTCTTTAAGAAAGAGAAAAGATAGCAGGGTCAAAATTCACATTTTAATCTACGTAATTATCTCTTTCTAACCTGGCCCTCCTTCTACCAGCCTGAAGTTATGCGTATAAGGTCTCGGCAATATGTGCGCTGTGATGACATTGATGATCCACGTCATATAAGGATACACGTCGATGTACAGCGGTGGCTCGGTGTTGAGGCGCTTTCGCATCGAGCGGCGAGAGCAGGCGGCGCCACCGGCGGCGATGCCCAGAAGTTCGAACATGCCTTCAGGGTTGTGGCTGACGATGGGCGCGCCGGGACGCACGCCGCATCCTGAGCTGCACAGCACGTGGGTCACGCCTTCGCTGCCCAGCCTCTGATCAAGTAATAAGGATTGCCTTCATATGGTTGTTGAAGCCATACTTCAAAGTGTAGACATCTATCATCAGCACAATAAATTGATCTTTGCTATTTAAAATGGGAGAAAAAGGTATAAAACAGTGCATGTTTCTGTCTTGTGTGCACCGCGAGATTATAACCTTTTTCAGTAGCTTAGTACAGGCTGGGTGGATGATACCCTACAAGTATGTCCACACCCAACAGTGCAATAGATATTTCAAGGGTAGGTAAGTCCCTTGAGCAACCAGTCCTAAACCGAAAAAATATGAATTAAAAAGTGTTTTACCGTCTTCATACGATGTCTTCTGCAATCTTTGTGAGTGTATAGCCTTAACGTCTTTTTTCCTAATCGCTCTGTGTCGAAGTCTCTTGGAACAGCTAAAAATACAGGTTGGTTACAAAGATTCATAATTTCCCTTGTCTTTAAAATTACAGAAAGCTTCCAGTAGGGTTAACAAAACCGAAATAGCACTTACTACTTATATAGTCAACCATAAAAACAGCACGGTTTTTCCGTTTTCTCTTCCGCTCTACTATTGTTGGTAGACAAATAGGGATCGTATACTCTGGAATTGTAAAAGCATATACTTAAAATCCTAAAATTAGCAATTCTTATTTTATAATTCAACAAAATAAACTCTTACGTGACTTCATAGGTCGCAGAAACTTCACCAGGGCTAAACTGTTCCCAACTCCGAATCTAAAAAGTGGGCGTAAACGTAAAACAACACAGATGCTTATACTGATTTCAAAAAACGCTTTAAGGTAGTCCCTCACCAAGAGCATTTTCCTGTAATTTAACGTCACAGATTGGATTTTGAACATTACATAACAGTACTACCTCCCTGACATGAAGTACATTCGCCTGCAATGTACATTTCAGATTCGATTTAGACCATTACTTACAAAACTTCAGGGAAGCTGTATCAAAATATTACAAATTGTATCATCAAGTTGCGCACTGCAATGGTCGGTGCTTTTCCTTTTCCAACGTAATGCTCGAATCTGTAACATCACAGTTTGCGCACTGTAATGCTCAGTTCTCATTCCTCACTGATGTTATTCTAGAATCTGTAACGTTACACTACAGGAAAAGGCTTCAAGTGAGGGCACCTTTAAATAATTCTTAATACCTCGAGAACTCTGGGTGCGGGGTGATGTCTATGATGGGCATCTCGATGTAGGCCCGTGGGCACTGGGCGCCTATCTTGGCCTGCAGGCGTGTCAGGCCGCAGTCCTCTTCATCACGCTCGTAATCGCCGAATACAACGTTACCTCTGCAAAGTGAATATTCTGTAAAGGATCTCCGAAACGGACTAAATATTACATTTAATCTTACTAATATTATAAATGCGAAAGTTTGTGAGGATGTATGTTTGTTACTCTTTCACGCAAAAACTGCTGAACGGATTTGGATGAAACATCACAGTAATACAGCTTATACATCAGAACAGCACATGCGCTACAATTCATAAAGGTTTTATGTGATTTGGCCATAAATGTTACGGTGAAGTCCACGCGGGTGAAGCCGCGGGCGGAAAGCTAGTAACATATTAATTAATAACACACTTTTTAGTAGGCAGGTCAGACAATAGTATTGTTAGTCTATCAAAAATGATACACATGGCGCTGAAAGTGTTAAAATACATTAGGAACAAAAATTGAATAAATATACCTATTGATGACAATTCCATGAAATAAAGTGTTTGAGACTATAGTTTAACTCTGTCTTGAAGTTCCTAATAAGGAGTTTCAAACTTTAATCGTTTTCAACTTTAGTGTTAATTGTTTCACCTATTCTTCTCGATTTCGGTGACAATTGCATGTCACCGTGGTCACGACCGGACTGGTGGTGGTGCGTGGCGTCGTCTAGCAGTCCGCTCGTGACCACGGTAACATGCAATTGTCGCCGAAACGTCGAGAATAATAGGTAAAACCATTTACCGTAATTTTGTTGCGTCTCAAAAACCCGTTTTTATTAGAATTAGTTAAAATGCAACAAGAAAGTTTAAAATGTTATTTAACTTTAGTGTTACGTTACGTCCGTTACTGACTGTTCTTCTGCATTATTTGTTGTTTTTCTTTGTTATTTATTTTCTTATTGTTTTCTAAGCCCGCATGCCAGATGGCTTTTTTAACTGTTGCAAGGTTTATTAGCAGTCAAGCAAGTATGATGATGTACGTTACAGTTTGTAATTCTTGGGCAAGTGCAGCATGTCGGTGGCGGTGCCGACTGCGAACTGCTTCTGGATGAGCACCACCCGGGGCGCTTTGCTGTGATGCGGCAGACCCGTGGTCACTGGAATCACACTCTTATTTACATTTCTGTAATTTCTCAGAAGCTGTAGGTTACGTAGCTACATATTTTTCGACACTAATTTAGTCACATATACAAACACATTAATGGCAAACAGACCTCACCTGGGTGAGCCCAGTAAGTCCTATTGTTTGACAGTCGAGGCTCTAACGAAAAATCAGAGGTATTATAGTCATTCAAATGACGTTTTTATGTAAACAGGTCGTGCATACACTAGAAGCCTTCCAAACGTTGAGTATTCAAAAACAAGAACCCGTACATATAATACTCGTAAGTACTCATAGGCACTACTGCACTACTTACATCATGTAAAGAAAAATGAAAATCTGCCAATTATTAAATTTAAGTAATCCCTGTTGGCGACACATTAATCATGGGCACACAATCTTGGGAATCAAATTTTTAGCTAGATTGATATTACTTGTATATGATTTACCATGGGTGTACTGCACGAACCCCAACCATGTGAAAGTGTGTTCCTTGAGGACTCCGTCCGCTGGGTTCAGGTTGAAGTCGTCGTGACAAGTAGCAAAATCGCTTAATATGCTCTGCACTTTGTTACCGCCTACTGTTAATAAAACAAAACAAAATGTAATGTTCTATAAAAAATTAATGACTGTATTTCTTATGTTAAGGATGCAATATAGTTTAATTCTTTAAATTACCGACTAGCTTTCGTTTTGATATTGTATACATAAATAAAGTTTTGTCAGCAATCAAACACTATTACTATTCAACGGTTACTATTCAACATTACATAACAAAGCTTATATTTGTAAAACTATTTAAAACAATTTACTAACGTATTTCAACAAAAGATACCCAAATCAAAATGTTCATTTTGCAAGCACCACAGAAGAACTACAAGCAGAGAGGCCGCATGGTTGGCGTCTATGATCACCGTGTAAACAACTGTATGACAGGCTGGATGTTTTCTCCCGAGAGATGCAAGGAATTCATATCTGTCATTGTTTGTTTGATGTTATTTGCATTGAAAAATGCTACACCTTCCTAGATTATGTCGCGCTCGCGATGCTTATGTAAAAAGTTTTGGTTTAGTTGTTTAGTTAGACTGAGATTAAATTTAGATTTTTATTTGTTTTAGTGAGCATAGTGGTATTCTGCTCCATGATTATGAGCCTTTGCAATTATATCTTTAAATAAAATATATATTATAATCCATCGGAATCCTACAACCGGGCAAAGGCCTTTATCCTCTTCTCTTTTAAACATTTGTCGCGCGGTATCCTTCACAGAAGCATCGTCCTGCCATCTACGTTCTGCCACGTCACCTATTTTGCTGGCGGGCGCCAACTGGTCGTAATCTTAGCTCACAGTATACATCAAACATGGTTTGCCCATTAACACTTCAATTGGGCAACGACTACCTACGGCTACGGTGATTTGGCTTTTGGGCAGATACACAGTTTGATATACGATCAATGAGTCTCACTTCAGGAATGCTTAGCTATATAGCCCTATGGCAAAAATAGACAGTTAAATACCTTTAGACCAATTACAGTCATCAAATAATATATTGGAAACTAAAATAAAGACCAATTTTAAAGGGGTTTGAACATTTTTGTATGGAGGCTGGCATACTCACACACGATGTTAGTGATCTAAATAGATAGAGGACACATAAACAAACAAAAGATGTCTAATAAAATGGTACCCTAAAAAGTCACCTTTCCGAGTTATTTGACAAATAAATAAATAAATTGACGACACGGTTGGCGTAGTGCGCTGTAGCGCGGTTTCTCGCCTCGATTTCCGTAGTGTCCCGGGTTCGATTCACGGTCGGGTCAATTTAGGAAACGATCTTTTCTGAATTGACTCGGGTCTGGGTGTGCTGGGAGACGTCCCTAGCTTATTTCCTTGTGAGGTACCTCGTAACACAGGGATATTAATCCCTGCTTCGAGACCATTACAAGAGGTGTGTTGTCTGGCGCATATCTATTTATTTATTTAATTATGAATGAATTGTGAATTATGAACTATGAGGCTTTCCTTGTTATTTGGATGACAAAGTGTCAGATATTAGGACATTTAAACAGTCTATTTTTTTTCTGCATCTCCCAACATCCCAAAAGTCGTATAGTTTAAATGTCCTGAAATCTTTTAATTGTGGACCATGTGACACAGAAAGCCGGATAATTAGTAGATTTTTAATTATTATCACCTTTTTCATATCAATCTTTACATTTTACGGTACCATATTACAAGACATTTTTTATTTATTCAGGTAGATATATTCTTTCCAAATATACCACTTTCATCGTGCGCGGAAACATCGAGAAAAAATCAAAATGGCGGCTGTGTGGCTATGCCACGAAGGTTCAAACCCCTTTCTTTTCATAGCCCCATACGGTACACCCCTCTCATTCATGCTGGTTGCGGAATATCTCTTGGTAATCGATGTACCTATTGACGAACATAATGCAGTGCCTAATACCTATTATAAACAACGTTGCATTGGGTATGCGTTCTATTTCAGGGACCTATTGCATGGTCATGAGAAAAAACAGTCAAACCAATTCCTATTTTTTAATGAGTATTCGTAATCAGAGTTGTTCCGGATGATAGAAGTCGATATAAAAGTCAGCGGGCATGTTGAGCGCGTTATGCAGGAAGAACTCGTGGATCTCTAGCTTCTGTATGAAGTCGAACATGACGTAGTGGGCGGTGCCCTGGCAGTAGTAGAGCGGCAGGCGGCTGCGCCGGAACAGGTAGCGGCGTGGCACCATGATGCGCAGCGTCACGCACTGCAGCCGGTAGCGCTGCGTGTGCTTGTACTCGATTAGCTGGGGAAAAGCAAATTATAAATAAATGACAAAACAAGGGTTTAAAAACCCTCTTCAAATAGCCTCTAGCTGAGACAAAATGCCCATTGGGTACAGTAATGTTGTTAAGCTGTAACATTGATGTGATTAAAGTGTCAGTAGTTTGTATGTTCAATCTATGAAGGCTAGCTTCTAAATTACATTTGCTTTTATAATTTACTAGTAAATTTTATAGTTAAAAGAGCAATCCGCACTCAACGGTTTGTTGCGTCTATTCTGGTCCACACCTCTAGGGAGTGGAATGCTCTCCCTGGGCGGGGTTTCTGGATTCCTACAACCTTGGTGTTTTCGGGGTCTGTCTTCCAAGATGGAACTCGTCATTGCTTATTACTAGGCGAGACTAGTCAAACGCTCAAATAAACAAAAGTCATACCAAAGTTACATACATAGACATAATCAGCCTGAGCAGACTGCCAGGAAGGGAAGTGGATGAGCGATGACTTGCGGAGGTACACGCTAGCCGTGGAGCCTGGGGCGCACCAACCAAACTTGTACGTGCTGTGTATAGACGCTAAGAAAACAATAACGAAATAATATCAGACTAAATAAAACAGTTACTTAAGTTAACTTGTAAAAATAATGACTGCATATTGAAAAAAAAGTGTCAAATGTTGAAAAAAAAAAAAAAACAAACTATTGAATTATTTGTTTTTTTATTGTAATTGTTGAACATTAGTAGCATAGGCCATTATGTTTTTATCTCGATCTTTCCGCGCACGATGAAAGTGGCACATATGAAAAGAAGACAAAAAACAAACAAAAATGTCTGAAAATATGGTATCCTAAAGTGTCACGTTTTCGAGTTATTTGAAGGAAAAGAAATCAACTAATTATGAGGCTTATCGTATGATTTTTTTTAACAAATAACCGATTTTAGGACACTCAAACATTCCGATATTTTCTTCTGCAATTTTTCACATCCCAAAGTCGTCTAGAACAGATCGCTCAAAGCGCTAGTATGAGGGCTTTACTTTCTTTAAGGTCACTATTTGCCTATCCTATACTGCACAATTTTTTTTTCTATGCAATAAAAGTATATCTGACATTTATTTGAAATCATTTGTACATTTTTTTAAAACAAACTGGTGTAAACCACATTAACTTCATTATTTTGAGCACTTGCAAATGCGCACTCCATCAAAATGCGACAGTACTCATAGCCAACCGTTTAAGTGGCCTGAAATCTGTTATAGGCTGAGAAAATAACACGAAAAGTGGCTATGCCAGTTTCCTTAAATAAATGATCAAACCCCTTTTAATTTATTGTCTAAGTATATTTCATCCATTATGCAAGGTTTGTTAAATGTATTATTATATAACATATAATACTGTACGTTGATGTTCATTTTTTAAAAAAAAATCAGCTTTTATAACGAGGAGCTGCGCCCCCTCTCAAAAGGTTCCACTGAAAACCAGCACCATGGTTTCTGTCTTGGCTTAAGATGAGTAGCCACCTTTCCGGTTGCAAGATTGCATATAACTCTCAACCGTGTAATTATTGCTCCGAATACATTTTATTTCCTTATTTATTTCTTTATTAGCTAGCGCTCCTAGCGAAGTAACTTTATTCGCTAACTATATACAATGCAGTGTTTCATTGGTTAACTCGGTTGCTTTGTAACAAATAGTGACTGGTTATTTTGTTTTGTTTCTAAATTGCTTAATTTAGAATATAGTTTACTTCTGGGCAGAAACTCGTCTCCAATAACATTGGTATCAACAACTAAGTCCAAGCCTTGTCTGCGAGCAGAGTACATGGCTTGGTTTGCAGGAATAGCTTGCCATCCTTTGTTGCTCGTTACTGAGGAGAGAAAAAAAGAATTATTTAAAAAAATAAACACCTAGCAATAACAGTAAAATATTTGTGTGTAGTATTTATTTCCCAAGTTAAGTCAGTAGACAACAATAATTGAATAAAAATATAGGGTTAAGAAATGGAAGCTTTTCTTAGTTATATAATTTTCTTTATTCTGCTTAAAACTTAGAAATAATCTGTGCAGGTTTCAGTATTGTTAAAACACCAGTTTTTCTAATAATTATTGCGGTTAACAGATTGTTACTCATATGAAGGTGTTAACTTACCGAACAGTAATATTATCAAAATATAATAATATGTTATATCAAACATTGCAATATTTCTATAACTCTATGCTTTAGCATAGAGTTTACACTTTTTATTCATTAAATTTTTACATTCAAACACTCATTTGTCACAATCGATCGAGGATTATAATCCGTGAGACTTCTAGTGAAAAATGAAAAGCAGTTGTTTCTGCAAGTACAATTATGTTTATTGACAATCAAATGTTTTCTTAACATCCTCAACGCTCAACTTGGCTCTGCAGTAGTTTGATGGTTCCCTTACACATAACTCGCATAAATTATACACATTATTCACTACTTATGCTTACAATACTAGTTTGTGAACACCCGAACTGTGGTTTCATGACCGTTGCCCACATGTTCCTCGTATTGGGGTCACATATTATAAAATAAATGAATAGTACAAACCCTTGCACTGTGGAGGTCAAACAAAAGAGATATGACCAAACCAACTGACCGGAGAAAGATGCTACTCCAAAAATCCAAGTTAGACCTAGCAAGAAGAAAAGGAAAATAGATAGTCTAAACTGAGCATAAACTAAGCTTTTATCAGTGGCTTGCATATTCGAACTTTTAGAAATGGATTTAATAACAAAAAGAAAAAGAATTACATTCGTTGCTAAGATAATACATATGGGTGCAATAACGCCTGCAATCATAAAGACACCGTTGGGATAGCAAAATGACCGGCCTGATGATGCACTGGGTACGTAATTTTCATGATCTATTACTAACACGATAAAAACTGGAATACATGGGAAACCCCAGCCAATGAGTGCAAGTTTTATCATAAACCTTGAAGGTCTAGACACACCTAAGACTTTAACGTATCTGATAAACTGTAAAATAGCTGTAATTAACATCCACATGAAGTTTGCAAGAACGGAGTAATGAAACAAAGCGCCTAGAATTACACAACAAACTACCATGTTTCTTTGGAGAACGTGCCTGCCCTGAACTTCTACAAAAATGGAAGTATCTAAATTAAAAATTATTATCAATACTAATGGTAAACCAACCGCGATAGAGAGCTGCAATAAGACTTTGGTACCTGCTTTTTTTCTCCACGTATCAAATACTGTGGCTGTTACCCATATACCTACAATACCCAAAAGAGACAAGAAACTTCCGATTAAAGTTATAATGTTTAAAGCAGTTTTATGCGTTTCGTGACTTGCTGAATCATAAATGCCCCCTGAAACGCCTCGGAGATTTATTAACTGCGCAAAATGCGTTAAGTGATAACATTCGCAAACTGTTAAGTTTTCTATTAATGTAACCAAACGGCAACCTCGCTTAGACCACGACCCCTTACCCGTTTGGAAGTCCCAATATCCACAAACTTTGGGAAAACTTGTAGAATGCTTTTCGTGAAAAATCAATGGTACAGGATATTCTAAATTCGTAACGTATCCTGGTATTGTTATTTCTATAATTCGACTGTTGACAATATGCTTATTTTCAGTCAGTTCTTGAAATATCGAGTTATTGTTGTAAGCATTAATCAGCACTTGCAAAATGTTAGAGCCTGATAAATTGTCAGTCATATTTGGTGTTCTCCTTAAGTTATCTAAAACGTTTTGAGGTAACCAGGTCGCTAATTCCAAATTCCTTAATGAAATAACATCATTCAAAGTTGTATTCTTGAACAATGGTTTCACAATCATATCCGTAAAATTGTCTGAAATTCCTTTTCTTATAATAGCCACGCCTGTTACATTACATAGTTCTGGATAAGAAATTTGCACAATAAATTGCGGTTGAATTGCCAATTTGTAAACATTTTCATCTTCATTCGCTGTAAAGTTGCTTTTAGTTATTACCTCAATAATGTTGTTTATGGATCCTAAAATGACGTTTGTAGAATTAAGCCTTTGCGCCAAATGTAAGTATTCGTCATTTACACTCATCATTCTGTCCACTACCCAGGCTATGTTGTCTATATCTCCAGTCTCTATTAGTGATATGTTTTTCTGAGCAATGTCTAAAATAGAAATAAACGATAGTGATAAATAGTATACATCTGCTGGAATCAATATGTCAACTTCTTCGAGCACAAATCCTAAGCCATCGGTTAGGAATCTAGACATATAATTAGTTCCAAGATTTCCTTTTATAATATTGAATAAAAATATCGTGGTTCTAGATGGCTTGTAAGATGCATCACACTGACCTTGAACGTCTCCCCATATGCTACCAAGCAGGTATGATCCACGACATTGTCTATTTACTGGTAAACCTTTGGCTTGTAAACAAAACTGATTCGGGGCGGCAATACTTCCTATAGGAGTTAAGCCCCAGTCGAGAAGTATATAATCGACTGAAGTAGTCGGTAGACAATATAATGAACTGGACATGTTTATAAAAACATATTTGTATTTAGGGAACTCAACTTTAGCTTTTGATTTAAGAAAGCCAAAAGCTTCGACTAGGTTACGAGATTTATCACTGTAAGTTTCATTTATAGGTACATGTAAATGTAGTAAGATCATCATAGCTTCTATATTATACTCTAAAACATCCATCATTAGAACTTTTTTAGCTCGGAAAATGGAAGTTATATTTTCAATTAGAATTGTTTCGTCGAAAAATATTAAATTATCAACCAAAGACATATTTAACTTTAAAACAAGAGAAAAAACGTGTACGTCACTTCCATGGGGATTAACTAAAATTTTGTCCGTGGTTATCAATGAAAAACTTTTAGTATGACCCTCACACCAATAACGAGCAGATCGATCCGTCACCAGACTAATTGCATAAGTGATTTTTTCTATTTTATAACTCTTTGAAAGTCCCGTAGGCTCTGTAAGCTCAACATTAAGGATAGGTAAGTCGGTAATATCAATTACTCTGAAAAATCCTTCAGCATCTGAAAAACACTGAACTCCTCTGTCATTATTATTGTACTTCCACAAGCCCGATGGAAAATAAATAGTCAAATAGAGCATATTTTGTTCCTCATCATATTCAAAAAAAAATTCTGTCTCACCGTATATCATTTTTGTTTCGCAAGCTACACATGGTAAAACCGATAAAGAATGCATTAAACCTATTGAACCATCATTGTTAATTACACTCGCCAGCGGCGGAATTTCTAAGGGAGCCAAACGGTTGTCAGGAAATAATTCCATTCCCAAATTATCATTGGAATCGGGTGTCGCATACCAACACCAAGTATTGTTTGAAAGACTACTGACTTCAGCAACTCTACTGTATATGAACCGTCTCAATTCCTTGTACTTGCCATTTCCCATGGGACTTTCGCACTTATTTTGAAGAAATTCATCAAATGTTAACTGTGTTTCGGATTTTTCTATTCCAAAACATCTACCATTATCAAGCATATAACGAAAAGCGTGATAATTAACGGGACACTTTGCAGAATAGTGGAAATCGTTTAAATAGATGCACAATGTAGGATATTCTCGGGTACATAAGTCTGTGACCATGGTTCGGTTTTTCACATCAAGTAATAAACAATTTTTTAAAAATGTAGGTCTGAGAGGAAGGTAGGCGTTGGCCGTTATATAGCGCCCCCAGTTTGGTCCGGGTGTAGACCAGACAATAGGAGCTAACATTTTTTGCCGTTGAGCTGGCAACCAAAGGTGTGTATATTCTGTCGTATTTAAAGAATCTAACAAACTCTGAATTTCCTTCTTATTAAGTTCCGTTATAACTGTTGCACCACCACTTCCAACACATGGAAATCCCCATGGGGATGTTTCACCAATTTGATAACAATATTTGTTGAAATTGTCCGAAATGGTCTGGAATCCTGGTGGGCATGACGATGGATCCAAATGTTTGACGGCCGTGTAGCATGGTGGAACTTCATCGAGAGCTGGCACCCACTCTTCTCCTGTACAGTTTCTTGTTATCAGTGTTCCGTTTTGAAAGCACAGAGGATCTGATCTGATATAGTTTGCTCGTGGGCTTTGATACCATGTCACCCTCAATGCCGAATCGGAAGCTTCCTCTGGACAGAACTGTAGAATTAATAAATAACATTAACGCTAACGTCGAAAACGGATTGAATAAATATAATTCTACAGTCATATTACCTGCCAAGTAAAACGAAACTTTATTGCTATAGTAAGACTAAAGAGGTAAAAATCGGTGAAATGACACATCGCGTAAAACTGAGCTAAGCACGGACATTGACCACGTCTGATATCTGACTGTGATTTTGTTGGATATAGAGCGAAATACTCGATCTAAATGAGATATCCGTGAAAACCATATGGTGTTCTTGTTTTATATTGTTCAATATTATGATAATTTTATAAATTAATTATTTTTATAAGAAGATAAGTTGCTAAACAAAATTAACTATATTTTGAGAGTTATGCGGTACGCAAGTCAATGGCATCTTAGCAAATACTTCGCATGGCTAGGTCTAACAAATAATAATAACATTTTGTTTCATTAGTGTGTTTTGTATATTGTAGTGAGTATTGACACACTATAATTCATAATCACAAACATTGATACTTTAAATAAGCTGTAAACTTACTCCGGCAAGAGTGTCAGTCTGTGCGTACAATTAAATTGTGATAGTTAATTAGTTTTGGTGGAAAGTAAGGTACATGGAGCGCCTCACTGGTTTGATTGTAATTTTATTAGGTAAGTTTTCTTTTGATTTGTTGTGTGTTATCATCAATTCGATTGTTGCGAGGGTATCTACAACTCCTTTTCAAAAAATATTATCTAAAAAGCTCAACTGAAATATTGCAGTTGTTATTTTAACTGTGCTGTGTGTACACATTATTTATTTTTACGTTTTTTGTTCAGTTACCCCTACGATTGGATGGCAATATTTTACTACGTTAAACGATATGACGCTTTATGGAACGAATAAACAAGAAGGTAAAAACAATCTTAATTTAAAAAAAAATTGTTAGCAATGAAATTTTAATTCTGGGCATCAGGCAGAATTATTTACATCTGAATTTGTTGGTTCGATTACCACCCTGAACGATAATGTGTTGCACGGTGACGGTGTTAGCTATATGTCTAGTTCAAGTTCATCGGTCTAAGTCGTAATGTGATTTTTATCTGTCTCAGACACCTCAGAGTTTAATTTGGACTCGGATTGCAATGTATCAAAACGACACAGATATTCATTATTAAGTTATTATTCACTTCAATAGATAAAGCTAAAATTCACATTTCTCATGTTTAAGCACTTATTTACATTGATAAAATGTTGATCAAACCTGAAGTAGAGCACGCCTCATCTACAAAACTTCGCTTAAATTAGGTAATACTCAAGATGCTCGATTGCAAGCAATATTTTTGTTCCTATGATATTGTGTAGTAAATAGCGGAGAAATCAGTCATTAGTGTTGATCTGTACATATAGATCGTTACGTAAATATTTTAAAATAAGGAAAGCTAAAATAGTCTTACAAACATTCTGTTGCAGAACATGTCCACAGCGAATATTTATATGGAGATTGCAGGAGAAAGGGCATGCACTTCTATACACATATTCATTTGGATCATATGCAAGTTTTGGGGAAACTTATTGTCAGAGTAAGTAAGAAATAAACGCCATCTATTTTTCATTTTTAGAATTTATTTTCTTGAACTTTGAGAATTAGACATAATAAATATACATTTTTAGCTTTATGCTTAAGTAATCCTTACTATTGGTCTAAATGGGTAATTACGTGTACTTTTACACAACTTTTTGTTATTTCAAAGGGTTGGATCAAAATTCACAGAATACCAACGTGCATATTGCTCAGAGCAACGTCGTACGAGAACGAGCTATTTCGCAGCACCGCGTACAACTTCCAGCTCTGCGTGCCCAGGATCACGTACTGCCACTCACAGAGGCGGTACAAGTATTTCTACTTCGAACTGTACGTGCCGATGGACATGATCGGTGGCATGAACTGGGACCTTTACTTCTACGGACCACCCACAGCACAATGGCAATAATATAGTCATACAGAATTTTTGGACATTTTTACAATAAAATTTACACAACAAAATTAAAAATAACTCTATTATCATTCATTCAGTTTTGGATTTCGTCCCATTTACAAATTATGTTTGCTATTTAGGATGCGGTGACAGAATTAGAACAAAGCTTTCGGGTAACTTTGGCCTTCACCCATAGTTCTATATTAAATTGGCTTAATAAGCAGAACATGGAACAATAACCTATATTATACATAGGTAATCAAATTTAAGGCACTCAATTAGGCAAATCATACCGACATGAGATCTTACTCAGTGAACCATACAATAATTATTTGTTTTGATATTCATAATGTCGTTTTTGTTTTTATTTTTGCATCATGCTGTATTTTCTGGACGTCGATATACATATCAACATTAGTGTCATTTCCCTTGCGTGGAAATGTTTTGATATGATATCACCGCACGCGGCACGCTCGTTTACTTAGCTGTATAATTTCTATTGAGAACGTATAGCAATGAAGCAATAACTTATCTAAATCCTAAATCTGATCACAGCTTTTAACTAAGTAAATAACGTCAAGTGCAGTTCACGTACTAAATTAAATTGTTAGAATTCCTGACGATCCTAACTTTATTATGGATGTTATCCAGTTATTTGCTAAAGTAGTTAAGTTAAAGGGAGGTTGGTGAAACCTGTTTATTAATATGAAAAATCAGGTATTTCATATAGGCTATAATTTATTAAAACATCATTTTAATTCAAATTAATGATTGATAATTATTACATATTACAATCAATTATGAATCACTCAGGTCCCAATAAACTTTTGTTAGAATTTGAAAACCATATGAGTGGAGGTTCAAGAAGTAATAATATTTGATTTTTAAAATACTCATGAAATATTCATGCTCGATTAATACACTTACTGTTTCGGTGTCTTGAATCTTTCCGGAGCTATAATTACACGTACTTCAGGTCAGTGCATGCGCTAAATTATGGTTAAGTAGCTAGTACAAGTAACAAATTTTTGTTCGTTTTTGTGAAAGTATCGCACTATACAACAAAGGTTATAAATGTCAGTAGTGTCTCGTAATTAGATCATGTTTATTGTTTATGTTTTTATCAACAATTATTTAATCTCATCGTGGTTCGTATTGTTTGTCAACATTGCGTCGCTTGTCAGAAAATTCAAATAGCAGCAAACCAGCAAACGTTCATTGATCATACTTACGTGTTACTTAATAAAATGTCTGTTGGATATCATCTGATGAATATAAGACTCGTTTTAATATTTATTTTTAGCAGTGAGTTCAATCTAATGGTAAATATATATTGCGATTGTGAAACATGCACGTGAACACGATGTTTGGTATTTCATTTCAGGTCGTAGCGCAATATATTGTTACAGGACTCACTCTGCATTGAGCAGCGTGGTTTTCACAAATATAGATTACCCTTCAGGTATGTCTCTCAGTTTTTACTGTATTTACGTGTTACTTTCAAAAGTATCAGATAGTGTGTAGTGTGAGCCTTTCCAAATAATTTCATCTACTTATGTGAATCATGGCAGAGTTTGGTTAGCAGAATTGATATCGTCGTTTGTAATAAACATAGGACAGGATTTACAAAATCCGCGATAGTGCCGATAAAGTTCATTATCTTTTTATATTGTGACAACCAGGTGGCTCTCCTAACCTTCCTAGTTGTGATTACAGATGACGTACACAGTGAATATTATTTCGGAATATGTGCGACTAGACACAGAACTTTACAGCTTCATCGCCATTTCACCTACAACGAATTAAAAGGAAATCTCATTATTGGAGTAAGTGTACAATTCCCACAGTCAACACACAAAGTCAAATTTTGGTTTTTAAAAAAAATGCCGATAAACAAACACTGATATTGCTTTCCAGGAATGGGTGAACATTACCGAGGCGCCATCATGTATTTACATGAGAGCTAAATCACGATATAGTAACATTGTCAGATACGATGCCTCAAAATTTTCCATTTGTATCTGCAGTATAATTTATAATTACGGAGGAGAAATGTTTGTCTACCATTTCTATGAGTGGTACATTCCGTTGGAAATACGTGATGGCGTGGAATGGGATTTATTTTTTTATGTTCCAACTTATATTTAATAACATTCAATTATCATATTTTTGTAAATATAAGTATAATAAATAAAAATAATCTCAAGGAACTTTGTCATGTCTCTTTATCATCTCTTAAAGCCAAACACAACCTTTTGTCAATAGTCAAATATTGTTGTTTCAAAATACTCGTACTGACATATTTAAGCACTTAAAAGTCTATTCTGCGTTGTCAGATTTGAGTCCACCGTCGGGCAGTGGTGGTGGTGGCACATTTGGAATGGCGGGATCCTTCGAAGAGTAGTTCAGAACGTTGAGGTCGTTAGGTTCCGAAGGCGGTGCTAGCGCAGGCTGGGCACCTGATGGCTCAGGCCTGGATGGTGGCGAAAACTTGGGACCATCTGCTAGTGGTATACTTGATTCCAGAAAATTTGGAAGAGGCCTAAACAAGGGCTGCAGATTGGCATACGGGTTGAAGCTGAAGGGATCGTACGGATCATAGAACCGAATGTTAGGATAGGAATACGTAAAAGGTCCAACTTGGGTGAATCCGTTGTAAGCTGGATCAATGCGTCCTAGCGGGAGTACATGTGGAGGCAGTCCGAATTGGTTGAGTGGTATTGGTGATTGAGTATTTGGTGGTGAGGGGGGTGCTGGCGTAGCCTGGTCTGCCTTGGCGGCAGGGGCGGGAGCCTGGCTGGGTTCGGGGCTGACAGGCGCAGGTGGATCCGCAGCCGGCTCCTGGGGCGCCTGTGGAGCGGCAGGTTGCTGAGGTGAACTTGGCCCTTTTGGCGGTGAAGCTGCAGCTGGATGTATTCCCTGAAATTCATATTATAAATCATGATTAGTTTCTCTTACATACTCGTACGACGATGCTGTAAAATAATTTAAGGCACTGAATAATAACTGTGGAACAATTTATTCTGCAAATTTATTAAATGTATTCTCGCCACGTTCAAAGTTATAATAAGCTCGACATTCTCTTAACTTTGACTGTTAGGGTTCGTTGTAAATACAGAAGTATTCATTCAATGCTGGCCACTGTTTAAGTCACTATGAACCCTCCTGTCTTATGAGGAATTGCGATAATTATGTCTATAGAAAAGAACGGAAACAGTAAAGTACGGAACTTCGAGTACACTAGTATTAAACCTTGAGGTACAGCCTTCCCTGTGCACTAAGTACGTTGGTTATACGGCTAGACACGCAGAAAGTAGAGTCTAAAATTGTTGAAAACTTGTATCAACTGATTAGAGATTTTTTTTATGTTTAGCATTAAAACAATGCTCAATTTTCCATCTAAAGATATAAATTAAAAATTCGACCTGATCCAGACCTGGCGAATTTGTCTTATCAGTACGTCTACCACGAGTTGAGAATTTAAATTTACATTTTCGTTACAGAGCTCTGTCCTTGACTCTGTCAGCTATGATGAGCCCTTCAGTAAGACTTGAACTCATTGTTTGCTGCCTTTAGTAAATCGATTTCCATATTCACTTGTGCTTGGTCGAAGTGATTTATGAATGCTTTCAAATTGTTACTCAGTTTTAATACAATACTCGTAGCTCAATAGAAGACCATAAGTTACACCGAGTTGTCGTTATAATATATTAGTTACACACTTACGTGTGTTACATGTAAGATATAGTAAGGTATTTCTATTAAACTTTAATGAGCGATACCAGACTGTGTTAATCATGTATTTTTAAGCTTCGCTATAAATTAATCGAAACGCCGGGATTAATTTATTCAATTACGATACCTACGAGTACAACATAGCGTTGTTCACAGTATAATTAACAGATTTTTCCTGCGTGATATGCTTGAGCTTGTAAATAAATTCAATTCAAAGTCATTTATTTTTCTCTTCACAATGTAAACTTATAAATACTTAAGCTATGGTACCAATAAAAACAGGAACATTGTGAGAGACTGGTGCCTGAAGTAGGTTTTACAAAACCTGTAATACAGGTCACTAGTGCCCTCCCGCGATTAAACAGCACGTTTGTTCATAAGGGTCATAATATCTTAAGCAGTTAGACGAGGGAAAAACAGAAAAAAACAAAAGAAATATGAAGAAAGTTAAAGGAAGATATTGTGTGTATGAGAGTGTGTGTATGTGTGATGTATTGTGGTGTGATGTGATAGTGAGAAGAGTGTGAAGCGAGCGAGTACGAGTAAGCATGAGTCAGATAACCGAGATAACAAACAGATACGTCCTATTGTGTAGCTGCGATGAGTTTGCTAAGTAGGTACGACCAGACACTTTTCAGTTTCCTGGTAGTTTAATGATTTTAGGAAACTGGTCACTTTTTTTTTGCATTGGTATTTTGTTAATGTGTAAAGGTTGAGGTTTTTGTTTAGTTTATTATAAATGTGTGGTCCGAGAAAACAAAAAATCCTATGTGAAAGAGCTATGTTATATTTTTCGGTTAGGCACACTTTATCCTTCCTACGTTTTTTCTGCACAAGTTCCGGGTTGTAGGTAAGTTCAGAGTGTTGCTTCAGGATCGTATGTATAAGGAAAGATTGCCTGATAGTGAGAAGGTCCCAGTGTTTGTAAAGTTTATCAGTGGGAAAACGAAATGGCAACCCGGCACTCACCTTAAGAATGGCTCGGTGTGCTCTTTCCGCCTCTATTATCAGAGTCTTTGCCGCACCGTCCCACGTTAATATGCAGTAATCGACTATTGACTGACAGATGGCATAGAAAACCATTGTGGTGGTACGACGATCAGCTGCATGTTTAAGTGTTCTAAAGACAAAGATCAGTTTTCTAAGTCTAGTGACAAGTGTATCTATGTGCAATCTGAAGCTCAAGGTTCTATCAATAATAACGCCCAGATATTTGATGCTATCAGTTATGGACAGGGCGGGACAATCACACACTTGGGGATCGGTGCACCCACCATCATGCGCAGTAATGCCATAGCCAAGTGGAGGTCGGAGTTCAGGTTTTAGTGCAAACGTCATATATTTAGTTTTAACAGATATAACAAATACATCGGACCTAAACTTAGTATAGAACGGGGTGGCCTATAGGTAAAGAGCTTGTACAAAATAAAAGTTACTATTGTATTCTAATAAAATTATACTTGAAATCCAATTGAATCAATTCAAAACGCAAGTAGAGACTGCCTTTAACGAAAACATAACTCTTAATAATAAAATACTATAAAATATATATTTTTTGAAATTCGTTGCCAGGATAGGATATCATTATTTTATTACTTTTTGACGTGCTGAAACTTTTTTCAAGTTTACTAATTTTTCAATTATTAGTACTTATAAATTATTTTGTCATAATTTCTAGTACTTTATCTCCATTCATTATAGTATTAGACAGAAGTAAAAAAGGTTCTTTTTAAGGTAAGTTTTTTGGTAAAAGTACAATAAACATTATTACTTTTAAGATTTATGCCGAATTTATTAAAATATATTCACTTAATTGTTCTCATTTAAAGTAGATAAAGTAAATTCAGAATTTATGAGCTTTTGCTTGAATAAATTATTTTGTTTTGCATCAAACTACACACATCAAAAGTGTCTAGGGATCAACATATATTTTTGCAATAACTTTTCTCCTGATTGATATTAATTAAAATTTTCTTTAAGGATTCATCAAATAAAGTGTTTTCGTTTGTCTACAGTAACGATAAACCAAGTCACCTTTGCATTAATAAAGAAATTTGCCATTTTCCTAATAAAGGGATTTTTGACATTTGAACCACTAACATTAAAGTTCGAAAAAAAGACTGAAATAACAATTTTCTTTAAAATTTTATTGGGTAACTTAAACAATTAATAATCCGTGTTTCTACCGCGAACACTAACAACACAAAAACGTCGGTTTGGCATACTCAAAATGCGTTCATCCAAATCACGCTGTGGAATGGCCGCCCATGTTCGTTGCAACAACAAAAAAAGGTCTTCTTGCGACTGGATACCCTCCATATTCGGCAGAGCTCTTCTCTGTAGCTTATCCCATGCATGCTCAATCGGGTTCAAGTCTGGCGACTGAGCAGGCCAGGGCAGGACATTGATGTTAGCTGCGGCGAGAGTCTGTCTTACAACTCTTGCGGTGTGCGGTCGTGCATTATCATGCATTAACTGAAATAAGGGACCGATTTGCACTTGTAGAGGAACGATGACGTTCCCGAAGACCGCTAAGGGTACCACCTATAGCAATGCACAATCGTAGGATTCGATATCAATGGGCTCTTGAACACAGAAATTGGGCAGAAGAACAATGGCGTTTCGTGTGCTTTTCTGATGAGTCTCGTTTTGGTATGAGATCGGATACAAGACGTATACGACACTGGAGAACCCCTGGACGCCAACAGCGATTAAAATCCTGCCAGGAAGTCCATCCTTATAGTGGTGGAACCGTCATGGTATGGGTGGGTATTTGGATCGGCGGAAGAACTGAGTTAATTTGGATCAGAGGCAACCTCAACGCTCAAATTTATGCTGAGACGATTGTATCAGACGTCATCGGTCCTCTACAAGTGCAAATCGGTCCCTTATTTCAGTTAATGCATGATAATGCACGACCGCACACCGCAAGAGTTGTAAGACAGACTCTCGCCGCAGCTAACATCAATGTCCTGCCCTGGCCTGCTCAGTCGCCAGACTTGAACCCGATTGAGCATGCACGGGATAAGCTACAGATAAGAGCTCTGCCGAATATGGAGGGTATCCAGTCGCAAGAAGACCTTTTTTTGTTGTTGCAACGAACATGGGCGGCCATTCCACAGCGTGATTTGGATGAACTCATTTTGAGTATGCCAAACCGATGTTCTTGTGTTGTTAGTGTTCGCGGTAGAAACACGTACCATTAATTGTTTAAGTTACCCAATAAAATTTTAAAGAAAACTGTTATTTCAGTCTTTTTTTCGAACTTTAATGTTAGTGGTTCAAATGTCAAAAATCCCTTTATTAGGAAAATGGCAAATTTCTTTATTAATGCAAAGGTGACTTGGTTTATCGTTACTGTAGACAAACGAAAACACTTTATTTGATGAATCCTTAAAGTAAATTTTAATTAATATCAATCAGGAGAAAAGTTATTGCAAAAATATATGTTGATCCCTAGACACTTTTGATGTGTGTATATTGTCGATGTAAGAACCTAAAAGTAGCAGGGGTTTTCATCCGAACACACTTTTACTGTCACTATAACTCTAACTAGCACTTCAACTCGGATCACGGATCGTGTGGTCCCGAGTTTAAATTTGACCAGAACCCAAAAATTTGAGTTCATTGTATAATTTCCGACTAAATCTCCGGTAATGGAAAACATCGACAAAACACCAAATCAACCCGGATAGGGGCGGAAGGCTCACCACCTACCACGTTGGGTTCTAATACCATTGGTGAGTGGGCTTCTGAGTGTTCCGTTCACCATGATAGCAACAGTCACTTGCTTCTGACTACCTCGTTTGGGATAAAGTCGTGATGGTATGTGTGTGTGTATATGTATAACTGTACCAAATTTAAAATGTTACATTAATACCTTCATAATTAGGGAAAAAAGTCTTTCCGCATATAGTATGTACTTGTAATAAAATCTCCTTGGCTATACTATGTATCTGGCTGGTGTTGGTATCATTAAAAGTTTATATTTTAAAGAAGATAATTCCAAATTCAAATTAGGAAAATGTGTGATTTTCATTTGTTTTTCTTACTCTCAAGATGAGTGAATCTAATGAAGAAATTCGATACATTTTAAAATGTTACTACAAAAAAGGTAAAAATGCAAGGCAGGCCGCGAAAAAAATTTGCAATGTTTATGGACCTAGTGCAGTGTCTGTGAGAGTAGCACAAATTTGGTTTAAGCGTTTTCAATCCGGAAATTTTGATGTCAAAGATGCACGTCGCTCTGGTTACGGATCAAATGGATGCCATTTTTGAAAAAGTGGAGCAAGATTGGCATATCAGTAGTTACGACGTAGCTGAAGAACTGGAAATTGACCACAAAACAGTTTTGGCGCATTTGAAAAAAACTGAGTACACTCGCAATAAGGTGATGCTGTGTGTGTGGTGGGATTGGAAGGGTATTATTCATTATGAGCTGTTACCACCAGGCAGGACCATCGATTCTGAACTCTATTGCGAGCAACTGATGAGATTAAAGCAAGAAGTTGAGAGAAAGCGCCCGGAATTAATCAACAGAAAGGGTGTGGTTTTTCATCATCATACCGACCTTACACATCTTTAGCCACTCAGTTAAAATTAAGAGAGTTTGGCTGGGAGGTGTTATTGCATCCGCCGTATAGTCCTGATCTTACAGCTTCAGATTTCCACCTGTTTCGGTCTCTTCAGAATTCTTTAGGCAGTGTCAGGTTAACATCAGAATGCCAAAAGCACTTGTCGCGGTATTTTGATCAGAAGCCTCAAAACTCCTATAGCAATGGGATCATGTCCCTACTTACATGATGGCAAAAAGTAATCGATCAAAATGGCACCTACATACTTTAGTTAAATGTAAATAAACTATATTAAAAAAAGGTTTTGAATTTTCTCAAAAAATGCAAAGAAACTTTTTCCCCAACCTATTCTGTTGTGGCGGAAGGGGTTTTCAATTTTGCCAGGTTATACTCAGATAGGTATGTCATCGTCATGGCAACGTCAAATGCTAATTGTCATTCATTTCACAACCTCTGCTTCATATTTCTAATGTTTTAATGAATAAAGTATAGGTATAAGCGTCCAAACTGTCAACAAGACCTAAATTTTCAACCCCTTTCATTGTTGTGTATATATTTTAATTTTTATATTCTCTTTATTCAATATACCTATATGGATCTTGGTAATATTCATTGCTATGCGGATGATAGCACGGTCCACGCGCGTTATTTCAAGCGCCCTGGGGCAAAGCAGACTGACATGGAGGAGAAGAGGCGAAGCTTTGTTGTTGAGCTTGACTGAGTGTTGGACCGCATTTCAGAATGGGGTGCATGCAATCTTGTCGAGTTCAATGCCAAGAAAACGCAGGTGTGTGCATTCACAGCAAAGGCGTCGCCATTCCTTTCCCATTCCACTCTTCAGAGCACCCCGCTACCGATTAAGGATAGCCTAAACATCCTTGGCATGGATGTTCGTACCAACCAGTGGAACTACATTGAGAGCGTCATTAGAACTGCATCCCGTAAACTCGGAATCCTGAAGAGTGGGACGATTCTTCACGCCTTGGCAGCTCTGTCTTTTGTATATGACACAAGCTCGCTCGTGTGTGGAATACTGCTCTCATCTCTGGGACGGTTCTGCCAAGTACCTACTCGAAGCTCTTGACAGGTTGCAGCGGCGTGCTATTCGTAATATTGGAAACCCAGAGACAACTTTGACCCTTGAGCCTCTCCAATTGCGTAGAGACATTGCCAGGCTAAGTGTTCTCTATCGCATCTACAATGGGGAATGCTCTGACGAGTTATTCCAGCTTATACCACCATCACCTTTTCACTCCCGTACCACACGTGCTGGACTACGTCGTCATCCACACACAATTCAACATTTGTTGCCCTCGTTTGTGACTCGTTTCTTTGTCGTACCATCCAGACGTGGAACGTTCTTCCAGCACATGTGTTTCCTTCCTCTTATAGTCCCGGGTTCTTCAAGCGGGGCGTGAAACGGCATTTCTGCAGGCCTTCAAGGTGAGGATGGCCAGCCCAGTGATTCGTTTGAATGACTGGGCTTGTCAACCTTATATCTGGACCTCACGACCGCTTTCCATCAGGTGAAGTGAGGTCATCTTCACGGGCAATATAAAAAAGAAAAAAAATCTTAGATATAAAATTTGTATAGTATTCTTACAAATTTTTATATTATTATTGTACATATTTATTTTTAAATTTGACCAATCGGAAAGTATATCCCTCTCCAACCAAAATATTTTTCTAAATTAGATAATAAATGGCGAATTCCTGAAATAACACAAATAATTTAGAAAATCCACTGTTGAAAAGCAAAGAATTGGTTATGGAACTTTACATACGTTGCTCAGTGGGTAGTCTCCGTAGAAGACAGCAGGCTGGTATGGGAAGGCGAAGGCGTCATGCAGAACCGGCTGGTACACCGGGTACGCCTTGGAAGGTTCCAGGTTCTGGTTCGAGGTGATCAGCGCGTTGTACACCTTCGGAACGCGCCCGGGAGTCGGCTCGGCGAAAACCGCTATAACGAGGCATAGCAACTGTAATGAAAAGAAAAAGAGTTTATAAGGGTAATTCAACCATGGTGACCATGAAGAAACAGTGATTAGAACTTGAGTCGAACTTGCTTTGATGGGTTTTTTGAGTTGATATCCACGACCTTCACGTATGTCAAATATGAAGAATCCTTTGTTCTGAATATTTATAAGACAATGCATCTGTCAATGCATGCTTAGTTGCTTAACTTTGAGCTACCGAAGATAAATAGGAGCCTACATTATTCAGTTGATATTTTTTAGACACAAATATTGCCATTTTACTACAAAAGGTTGCCCTCTAATATTATATTTAAATCGACCTATCTCTAGAAATCCTGCCGAAGATTGGATTTTGTGTGGTAATAATTTAGGAAAACATCGTTTGATATTTTGTGGGCTGAAAATTGTTATCATGGGAATAACATTGAATTTGGGTCAGCGTGTGCAGGGAGACGCTCCTGACTTAAACCGTTGTCTGGTACCTCGTAACACAAGGGTTATTATCCTTACTTTGAGACCATGTTATTGGCTCATAAATATAGATACTCGTATATAAATATTATCTGGCTCAAAGAAAAACAAGCCCGTATAAGCCAAGTAAACACGTGTCTAATTTTACATGCCACTTCTAGTATGTCAGGTGTCTGCAGTTTTTCCCTATATCATATTAGAAACCAGTTTTTGGAATTACATTAATAGCCAACTGTTAAGAGAGCAATTAGGATTTGCCTTGGACACGAAGGTACGCGTAATACTACCTTTGTCCTAAGTACCACTTATTCTGAAAACGTTCACTCGCCGACATTTTTAGGCCAAATCCAATATATTTTTAAATTCAAAGGTTTATTTTCTGTACGAAGTCGCCGATAACCAATTATGTTAATAGAAATGTTAAGACTAGAAATGTTATACTGTTTGATATTTAATTATTGCATTTACTCTCAACAAAGATATGGCTAAGGATATACGGCCGCACAACAAATGCACGTTTTTTAAAGGTTTGACTAATAATGTTGTTAACGTGGGATTCGTCATTGACGGAAAGAACGAATGTATTACGGTATTTAAATAATACTACACCTACACATTAGAACGTAGTTTTTACGACGCATACAAACAGGTCCTTTCACATTTTTATGAGATAAATCATACGAACCGAGATCACTGTACCAAACCAAGTAGGTTAATGTGTGCAGGCAATTTTATTCATATTCTAGTGACAACGTACTTCAATAGTGCACCCACTCCCATTGACAGTCACAAAGGTTTCTAAAATGTTGGTACCTTTCATGCCTTAAATTTGAAGCAGCAAAGTTCAAATATGTGTAGCCGCCTGCATATTCACATGGGCCAGCTGCACGTGCGCTTGCGAAATGTAGTTAAGCATAAAGCATTAGGTCAGGGTGTGTCGAACAAACAGACTGAAATAAAACATAAAAAGTGCCAAAAGTTGTTTTGCACAAAACAACCTTAGGAAGTAGCTGTCTTTGCTTTGTGTAGTGTTGACGGTCATTCGACTATGCCCAAACAACACACGTCTTAATTCACCATTCAAATAGACCCTACCTAGTCTTGTTTTTATAACAAATTACAGTCCTAATATTTTAATGCAAAAGTAACCTTGCTTATATCTGTTCCGCATTCAAACAAAGAGTTGATTTTTATAGTTATTTATACATATATCCCTTATTATGGGAAAGAATCAATTACCTTCAAAAAGGCATGAGAGGAATAAAGTACGATTAAAATCTGAAGATAAGTATTAAGTCCAGACCGTTGTGTGCGGTTCAAGCCTCCAACCATTAAAGGATTAGATCAGTTGATATCAGATTATTTTGTGCAGAAAGACTATCAAATGATCGTTTTGTTAGCACTTTGTGAAGACAGATTCGTCCTCAAGAGGTGTGTAATTAACCACGACTCAAAACAGCTGTGATTACCGAGAGAAAGGTCATTGCTTCTCGGTGTCAATGTTTGTTAAACATTGGGCACAACGAAGGGGTCAGGGAGGCCACAAGCCTCAGCACACTATTGACGGGTGGCCGCGTGTCCGGCTGCGAGCAGGAAGGCGCAGCAATGTCACGCTCCTCCAGCGTCCGCGACCACGCCTATCCAAGGTCTAAGAAATGGAACGTTAACAAATGAGGTCATCAAATTTGCGATTCTATTTTCAAAAGCACTCAAGCTTGATCCCTACCCATTATTACTATAAAAGTCTAACACCTAAATTAAATAAATCTATTAAGATTTACACACTTACTAACTGCCAAATTAAAAACAGAAGAAAATGTCATGAGGTCATGTTACATAATTGTTTTAATTTTCAAACCTTTCATAATGGTTTTTATTAATACCAATATTGGGAAAGGAATTATGATCATATTACAATGAGATAATAAAAATTTTGCCTTCTTTTTTATTCCGTGAGAAAATGGGTAGTCGAACATAAAATTGATAACAATCTTAATTTTCCAAATTCTTGTTAAATTTGGTTATTAAATAAAAACTCGTACGTGCACACTTCGTTTCATACGTTTAAAGTTTACAGATGAATGCTTATTAACTGTGCTCTTGAACTTAAAGATTGACTTTAGGTTCAAGAGCACTTTTAATAAATATAATTACAGCTCAGATGTTATCCAAGCCACTACTTCTTCCCTGTTGAAACTTTAGATATATGAGTTTTTTAAACTTTCATCATGTTGTGTTCTCTGAGTAAAGCAATTTTGTTCTTATAATTATAAACTAAAATTCAAAACCCTATTGGACAGATGTTACGGATTCGTTGTGAAATCAAAAATGATGGTAAAAATGATGGCAAACCTCCAAAATTGTGAAACACTTATGTGTTTTTAAACAAACAAATCACGAAACTATAAAGTGAAGTGAAAGATAAAAGTGCAAGTTTTGCAACAGTGCCATCGTCATTGTGCATTCCCTAAGGTCGTCGACCGGCGCCGGCGCAGCCGCCAAAAGGTTTGCGACGACCTATGCGGAGTTATCCGTAGAAAGCATAATGTGCGCGAACTGAGCTTACGTAGAATACTTATACGTGAGTTTCATTTTAAAGGGTAGGTAAAATGGGATCTTTTTCATACATGCAGTTCACAAAGAAGTGATCTACGTGAGGTGGAAGAGAGAAGGTTTTACAATGTTAAATTAAGGTTGTTGGTCATAATATATCATAGTTTATTCTAACTAAACTGATATAAAAGAGCGGAGTCTCCTAACACAAGCAAAATAATTGCCTAGAAGGGGAGTCCAACCACTGATATGTATTATTTGTAAGCAAATGAAATAAAATATTATATTCTGATAAAGCTTCGTCAGTTTTCCTCATTACATTCTAGGTATGGCACAGTGTTTGAGTTACATGATCGAGGCTTGAAAAGTTTGAAAAATGTATATTTTTAAATTAGTTTCCAAAAGAACGCTATCTGCGAGATGTACCGTCGTGTGTCGAAAGCGCACCTTAAGTATATGTTTCGTTCCTCGTAGTAGCAATTTGTCAGCTTATTTTTGACTAGCTGTGTGTCAGTGGCTTCGCCCGCGTAGACTGTCTATTGAAAGTTTCAGCCTTAAAACATTCATTAATATCTGAACACGAAAATTACTAACTGACATTTTATAAGATGATTACTCCAGCAAATTGAGTACACGTTCTTTACGATATTATAAGACTCTTAATGTTTTCCTTGCGTTCTTCGCATTCTTACAAAACGGTTCTAAGATTTGACAAGCAGATTTTGTTACTTTGGGTTAAGTAAATTAAGTTATTGAATATTATCAGAAAACCTCCATGACATTTGTATTTCTTCATTTTTAGATATGAAATAGCAAAATGTGCTGTTAAATTTGCCATTCATTGAAAGTCTATGAAAATTAATGCCAACTTCATCATCAATCAAGCTTTACAATGAAGTCATTCATACCATTGATATCGTCTTGAAACATTTAGCTGTATTTGTAACTTTGTCATATCTACAGCATGGTTAGTGAGTAATAAAAAACGTAAATTAGGTCACTTTACAAAAACCTTCGACCGAGATCGCAATAGATATACCGTGAGTACCGTGACTAACAAAATAGTATCAGCCACTCACGAAGTGTCTGTCTGTCACATCGACTTGTTTATTCCTTATTGTTAATTCTTTTGTCTCAATAATTATCAGTTCATTAAGTAAAATACAAGTTCAAAGGATCAGTTCAATGGCTACATAAAGAAATTAATCGTTGTGTGTCTTTTTGCTCAGTGAAGAAAAATTGCGAGGCATGATTTGTTCTAAAAAGGAATCTTTACCTTTAGAAGTGTCACATGGTTAAACAATATTTTGATGATATAGGTAAGAAAAACAGTGCAAATGTAAACATTTTTCAGAATAGTCGCAGCTGTGTGCGCAACAACCTAACTATACCTAACATGACAGCGTCAAATAAATCGACGATCGATGACGCGTGAACGTGGCGAAAGAGATGATGGGCTGTTTCACAACATGCCGGTTGTTAATGAAGTGTTAGTTATTGAATAAGGCTGTGTACTCACGCGCGCGGGCAGAGGCAGGGCCGCCATGTTGAGTCGGCGAGTGGTTGTGGAGTGGCGGCTGGTGGCTGCGTTTGCGCATGTAGCTTGCGGACGTAGATTTACGGATGAAGTCTAGAAGCGACTAGTGATTCGATGCTAGAAATGTTTCAGATTATTACATAGCATGGCCGTGGCAGCCTTTAATAAGGTTACACTTAGCTTTGAGTCTGAACTGTAATACCTAAATTGTATGTTTTAGTGTTTATCTTGTTGGTTGTCGTACCTAACTAAATAAAATGAAATAAAATTATTTCCCAGTTATAGACAGCAATAATTGTAGAAGAAGAACTTAGAAGTCGATGTTATATTTACTGTGGAAAAAGAATAAAATGTTCTTTAGGTTGTACCTATCACTCACTTTAATCATGAAATTTTAATACAAAATAGTAGAGTTTTAAAATGTGATAAGTTACATCATAGCACAAGCGTATTTATTAGTTAAATATATAGAGTTAACTTAGAAAATAAGATCATTAAAATAAACACAGTCAATCAACATGACTTTTCGTAGTAAACGACAATTTTAAAACGATTTAAGATTTAAAAAAGGTTGCAACTCGTAACAAATATTTACCGATAGATATGATAAATGAACAAAACCACTTTAACTGTTCTTATGAGCATACCTACTTAGAATCACTTCTAGAAACTTTGTATCTGTGTGTGCGTCCTTGCTGGCGAATGCAACTGCTCCGTGCTTTGTCCCACTAACTGATAAGCTTTTAGTTGAAAGTGTAATTAGTCCCGTTTGAGGACCACTCAAATTTTGAATGGCAGTTAAGAAGTTTGATGATTACCGCTTAGTAGGTTGACACCTGCATGTTTTAGGTTATTAGTAGGTAACCAGTCATTTACTTCGTATAAATTAGTGTGTGCAGGTGTTCTAGAGATTGGATATTACTAGGACTAGTACAATACACCGTTTCGTTAACATTTTAATTAAAAAGCTTCAAGGTGCTAACAATTCAACTAACTCATAATTTCTAAATGTAAACTTACTAAGCAGTTTGATATATTTTCCTTAATTACTTAAATTTTTAATTACATTAAATTAGAAACCATATTTGAATCATTTCCTCATTGCTCTGTTTGCTGGTTCACTGATAGAGGTAGTATGAAATTGTTAAACAGATGATATCTTATTATAAGGTTAAGCTTAGGTTACAGGTCGGTAGCTCGGTATTTAAGCCTACGCTTAAGCAATTTTATTCAGATTGAATTGCAAGTTGAAGTAACTTCCCATTTCCTATTTTTTTTACTTTCCTTCTTAGTAAGTATCTAGTTAGTTAGGTACCTAAATTTTTATGAAGATGAATAAGTTCTTTAAAATTGTTTTATGAGAAATAATCATCGCAGTAAATGTGCCTTTAAACCTGAATAGAAAATGGGAGTTCTGTACGTCTACCATGAGTTGCAACTTTGAATTTACGGTTCTCGTAAAAAAATTGTATTGGAATGACACATGACATGACATGACAATATCAAATCCCACCCAATACATTATTTTACGCGAACGATAATGTAAATTAATCCTCTATGAACTAACCCAAAACTAAGTATGTATACAAACGTTTACTTTAATAATGTTTAAGACTAAACACAAAGAATATATTGTAAGCACATTGTGATTGTTCAAGTAGCGCCCTAGAAGCTCATCATAATTTATAACTTTTTATCTCATTTTAAGTAAACTGTTTGTTTCTATGAGAAATAAATGCCTATGCCTATTTAATGATACCTATGTAGGTATCAATAAATTATTACCTTAATTTAAGCATATAACACTACTTATTTTCTATCTAGGGCTATTCTTTTCAGTTTTCCCACCTATTATTAGGTTTATTGTAAAATAGTAGTAAATACACACTAAAAACACTTAAAAGTCCTCCAAGAATTTACTATAGCCGATGAGGTAGGTACGCAATCGGTACTGCCATCTGGTAAAATAAAAATAAACTTTGTTGTTCATTAAATCAGAAATAACCAAGTGCTCTGGTGTGCTATGCCGGCCGCTGGAGACGTTTTTATTTTTTCTTTTGAACACAGATGGCGCTTTCTTCTTCGTTCTTATTTGAAACCTTTTTTTTGACGGTGCAAAAAAGAGATCTCCATGTAATACTCTGTGTTTGCTTTAATGCCCATAGAGTTTATTTTTATTATAAAGTAAGTGTCGAATTTATCCGACTTCGATCAACTGATTCCAGTATTTTTCACTCTGAAAAATCTGAAGTTAGTATTTTGTTGTTTTTCTAATTTATACAATTTTCAATTCGTACAAGTTTCGTTATGTGTTAATTTTTTTTTTTTTTAATGGAAATTGTATTTTTTAAATTATTTCGGATTACATTGTAATTTTAAGCGCTCTTACACCACTAAGAGTTCCTACACACGGGACGGCAAATGCCGTCGACCTCTGCCGTGGATATGCCGTCAGCTGCCGTGGGCTGTCGTCGGCTGCCGTCGACATCTGTCATCGGCTGTAATTTTTAGTAGTCTAAGAGCTAGCATGCACACAGCTTGAGTTTATCCGAAGAAATTTATTCTGAATTGCTAATTAGTGCTTATGAAAAAGAAAACCAATAATTTGGAACTCGAACTTATAAAATTACTAAAAATGACAGCCGATTACAGATGTCGACGGCAGACGACGGCACCCGACGGCTGCTGTCAACGACAGCAACGACACGTCGACAGCAGACGTCGACACCTCGACGGCAGATGTCAACGGTAGCCGTCGACCTGTGTCGACGGCAGAGGTCGACGGCATTTGCCATCCCGTGTGTATGAACTCTAACACACGAACGACATTTGCCGTCGACGCCAGACTTCCCTGTGCTTTGGTCTGTGAACTGTAATTAATTAAACGAAAATATTTTATTCAACATTTTTTTTTCTTTATTCAGTTAATTAATTGAATTAATCAATTAAATAAAGAAAATAAAACTACATTAAAAAATATAAATGGGGAATCCCTAATTTATAGTTTTTACAATGATGAGTCATTTTTAGTTGGTAACTCGTAAAATAGTCCATTAATTTATTACAGTTCGTTTTGGTAGAGCCAGCCAATGAGCTTGTTAACATTTATCATCATTGAAATATATACTGACAACAAGTAATTGTTATTGTTAACCTTTAAGGACCTTTTTGCTCATTGGACTTTGGTATGTACCAGCTTGAATCATCTATTCAGACACACTATCAACATATAGAATGCGAACAGGCGCCAAGCATTAATAATGTTACTTAACAATGAAAATCATAGTAAAGTTCAAACTCAGCTAAGTACTACGAGTACTTCATTGTTATCAATATCATCATTAACCGCTTTTATAAAATCCACTGCTGACAGGCCTCCCCATAGAACGCCACGGCGAGCGGCCTTGGGCTATTTGCATCCAGCGGCTTCCTGCAACTTACACCAAGTTATTCGTCCACCGGGTGGCCTACCTACGCGGCGCCTTACAGTTCGTGGTCGCTATTCGAGGTTTATCAGACCTGCGGGATGCTACGATTTCTTATACAATCAGTTAAATGTTATACAATCAGCAATATTCCCAATCTAAAAGACCATAACATAAAATAATCGATTGTTTTTAACGATATTGGACAAAACAAGAAACATTCGAGAATATTCTTGAGATAGTTACTCGAGCATTGAGTCTCTGTCTGTTTCATGGAGTGAACTGTTTTATGGTAAAGATTTGTCAACGGCAGTGCATACAAAAACATTACCTACTCAGATGTTTACTCAATAACGAATTTCGGTAGACTTACGTTCCAGACAGCGGGGTCTAAGTGATTTTTTTCTAAGCTTTTTTTACATATCCTAAAAGTTGAGCACCTTTCAAACTGATGCTGTTCTGTTGTAATCCTAGAGGAACGAGTTATATCCATCAGTGGGCGACTTATGGATGCTAATGGTATTATGGAAGGCAATAAATATCTAGGACTAACCGAAATAATCTTTTTCAAATTGCCAAGAAAGCCATCGAAGCTCTCCGATTTAAAGGTACTTTTCACGATTAGGTCATGACCTCCCATTGAGGTACGCATCTAGGTATTACCTGTTGCAGCTAACTGCCGACGACCTTCATCCACCGGAATAGCCGTCCAATCCATCCGTATCAGGTCAACCGCTTAAGGTGTATTTTACAATGAATTACGAAACCAACCCTAGTCAGGCCTCTGTCACTCGATGTACTTGCGTGTGATAATCACCCAAAGAACCCCATACTATATTCGTATACTGTGTTTATATTTTATAATGATATAATGGTAGAGTTGCAAAGTTGAGACGCACAAACTGTAATTACTTTATTCATAGCTAGTTATTTCAGATTCATACAATCGTGGGATGTAGGTATATTTACATCTGATTTGTTAGGTACCTATGTAACAGACTGATAGCGTTCTCTAGAAATACAAAGGTGATGGAAGGTCGATGTTCAGTACGAGGTTAGTTAGATAACATAAAATAATAAACAAATTATACTTTTGTAAATGATAAGGTAGTAGGTAGTAGTATCTAGTGTTAGTGTACTACTTCTACAAAAACGGTGTTTTACCATGTTTTTTGTACACCGATTCTACTACGTAGTACTGAGTACCGCAAACAAGATAAATGACACCGATACTGACTTGTGTTAGTCAGTATCGGTTTATTTTGGTATTTTTAATAGTAGGTAGACTTCTGAAATCTAATTAGGACTAGAGTTATTCTCCAGGTCCACTTACGTATTTATTATTTACATGTCTACAAGGGGCTACTGACAAGTCTAGTCATCATCATAAGCAGACGTGAGACAACGCTGAAACTTTTTTGATTCCTAGAGCAGTTAGTTGTATCTAAGGCCATCAATTAAAGTCTAGTAGTGCACTAAATTAATAAAAGTCAACGACAAAAGTGTAATAATAAATCAATTTATTCATAAAATATCTTATATTTACATTAACACAGTGTTAAGAACGATCACATCATTCGTGTAGACAAACTTCAACTTCGGCACCCGTCAAATATACTCAAAGGGAATATGGCAAGCCCTCCTAACGACTAGAAGAGGCAACTGTGGTAGGCACACCACGAAGAATATTGCGAAAGGGCTGAAGAGAATGCAGGCACCGAGCCACGCCATGAGGAACCAGGTGGGCATGAACGCTACGTGCTCCAGCATCATGGTCACTGGATGTCCGGTGAGGTTGCGCACGTGTCCAAACAGTTCATTATATCGCAATTAGTCACAGACCACAACCAACTGTCCAACTTTCGGTCGTGTAGACCGAGCTCTGCTGTCGGTGCTCGTCCGACTAGGAACGCCACCTGAAACAAATTATTTTTAAATTATTCTGGCTGCTACAGCAGACTTCGTTCTGTCAAATGTTTGACAGCTGGGAACAGAGTGGTTTGTATGGTAAAAAAAGATTTTTTTAAGTTTTTTCTCCACATAATCTCTCATCTCATAAGCAGAATTGGTCGAGCCAAGTTCTCGAGTTTTGTGCTTAGCAACACATTTAGCTAATCATTTTTTTTATCTAGATTTACTGTTTCCACCACACTTTGCATCACTGTCCACACGCTTATTGGTTTGACTGGCCTGTTGGCGCAATGGCAGCGATCCTGCCTTTAGCGCCGGAGGTCGTGGGTTCGATCCCCACCCATGACAAATATTTGTGTGACGAACATTTGTATTTGTTGTGTGTCTGGGTGTTATTATCTATTTAAGTATGTATTTAGAAATATTTAAGTATCTATAACAGTCTCTGGCGCCCATATTACAAGCTCTGCTTAGTTTGGGGTCAGATGATCTTGGTGTGAATTGTCCCAGATATTTATTTTTATTTATTATTTATTTGTACACACCAAGCATTTAATGATGAAGATGTATCGAGGTGCATTAAAGGCAATAAGAACTCTCACACTCTGGTTTCTGCCATAAAATTGAATTAATGTAATAGAAAAAGGTTTGAGAACCCCATAAAATAGGAGTCCATCTTGTAAAAAATAATTTCTGTAATCAATCAAACATACAGGCTCATTGAGTAGGTAGATACTAAAAATTTTGGGTGCATGGAGTTAGCCTAAGTTCTTCACATAGGAAGTTTAAATACAGAGTGGGACTTACAAGAAGCTTTTAGGACCCGCCCAAATCCTCAAACGTCAATCAAAGCTAAGCAGTCCTTACATGTACGTATAGCTGTCCCTTTCATTTCTATTGACATTTGACAGGGCAGCATCAATTTGAGGTGTCCTCCACTTTTGATTGGCGTTGGTGGATACGGGGGTAAAACAAGTAAAAAGTATTTTCTCATACGCGGAATTAGGCTTATTAAGCTTTTACAAATAATGTTTTGATATGCCTACTTTAATATTAGTTGTTACTATTTTACTCATATCTCTTTTATGAAATTTATTCGCTGGCCTGCTTATCAGTTATGATGTGTCATTATTGACTTAATATTTATCTGGGTTCTAGATAACCTTTCCATCAGCTATTTGTTCATATTTTTAGATTCGTTTTATAACATTATGATGTATTACTTTAGGTTCTATAACCGTTACATTAGTTTTTTGAATTCCAATCGCCAATTACGTGTTTCATTATAGCCGTAGTCAGCGACTTCGTTCGCGTGGACTAAGTTTTTAAGCTTCTTACCTGGGAAAAGTATATAAAGTACCTGGTCTAGCCTGTATTGAAATACATTTTTCATGATGTATATAAGTAAGTATAAGTATATCAGACGCAATAACATCTGTTCAGTAGTTTTTATGAGATGCTGGACAAATCCGTAATACTCCGTATACTCTGCCTAAGAACTCAATGAGAAACAGCCGCGGACTATTACTGATCGCGACGTATTATTAACCTAATCTTAATTGGTTTAAGTGATGCAAGTCTAGTGCATCTAGTGGTACTAATACCTGTTTTGTAATAAGTGTTGCATTAATTGTGAGATAATTCCCATACTGGGTTCACCCGACGGGCTATCGAAGCTGATCCGATCCACAAGAAGAGGACCTTTAAGGAGATACCGACGAAGACCCTTGAAGTGGCGTGGATAGGAGACTGTGGACGGCCAAGGGGAGTGCATAGTGATATCTAAGGGTAGCACGGGGGAAACAGGACCTGACCTACGCTCTGAACTTTTAATAATAAATTGTCTAAACTTCAATTGAAGCGTTTTGTTATTTATTTCTAAATACAAACGTGACAATTGGCCAATTGTCAATGGTGGGTAGGTGAAGCCCGTCAGCATCAATTTATAGGGTGCTCAACTTTTAATTGTAGTTTCTGGATTCGAATCTGGTGCATGAGCGTATGTGATGTCACTTGTGTAAAATGCGTATGAAAGAGTGAAGCAATGGTTTGGGATGTAGTCAAGTTTTTGACTAGTTGTTGACCTCAAATGTATACCTGTCTCTTTCACATTATACTGACGTGTGACAGGCAGCATCATCAACTTGAAAGGCGATTCGGGCGTCATAAGTTGCTTAGACAATGTGTGTGTAGTGTATTGAACATAAACGCTGTAATATTACTCATAGTAGTAAATAGGATAAAAGTAAAAAGTAAAGTAAAAAATCATTTATTCATTTAAGCTTGTACAAAGCACTTATGACATGTCAAAAAAAGTATACAGAAATAATAATAATAAACGTAAATAAAATAGTACAATATTAGTACACATCGTGAATATACATAATGTGAATCTACCACCGGTTCGGACGTTGCTTCTTATCGAGAAGACTCCGGCAAGAAACTCGATAGTTACTCTTTTCAACTTTGTTTGTTTTACAAAAAATAAATTCAGAGTACAGTCAATGCGAGTAGAAAAAAGAACACAATATTGAGCAGAGGAGCAGATTATTCCTACTATGACCACAAACTTTTGTCGTTCAAGTAATCCTCTACATTATAATAACCTTGTTTCATTAACTTTGCTATAATTGCAGACTTAAACTTGTGAAGAGGTAGATCAACAAGACTTTGAGGTATTTTGTTAAAGTATTTTATAGATTGACCCACAAATGAGTTTCCCACCTTGTGTAGCCTAAGACTGGGAGTTTTCAATTTGTTTTTATTTCTGGTATTATGTTTATGAGTGTCACTGTTTTTTTTGAACAGATGCAAGTTTTTGCGCACATACATTATGTTATCTAAAATATACTGAGCATGCACAGTTAAAATATCGATCTTCTTAAATACTTCCCTAAGCGAGTCGCGTGGTCTAAGTTTGTAAATGGAGCGGATGGCTCTTTTTTGAAGTACAAAAATGGTGTTCAAGTCTGCAGCTGAACCCCACAACAGTAGACCATACGACATAACACTATGAAAGTAGCTAAAATATACTAGTCTTGCTGTTTCAATATCAGTCAAGAGTCGTATTTTTCTAACAGCACAAGCAGCGGAACTGAGTCTCCCTGCCAGGGCCGTTATATGCGGACCCCATTGCAACTTAGAATCTAAAGTTATTCCTAAAAATACAGTAGAATTTGTTAATTTTAATGGCTCGTCATTCATAGTTACAATAGTATCAACCTGTCTCACATTGGGCATAGAGAATTTGATGCACTTTGTTTTTTTTGCATTAAGTAATAAATTATTACTAGTGAACCAACATAGTACTTTTGAGAGAGTATTATTTACATCGTCAAATGCTTGCTTACCTCTGTCGACTTTAAAAATCAACGAGGTATCGTCAGCAAATAATACTATCTCACAAATATCTTTGACATAGGTAGGAAGATCATTTATATAAATAAGAAAAAGCAAAGGTCCTAATATAGATCCCTGGGGCACTCCCATACGTATGGTGGCACCGGAAGATGCAGTTCCGTTGATACTAACTTTTTGAGTTCTATCTGTAAGATAGGATTGTATTAATTGAGATGAGATACCTGAAATTCGTTGACAAAAAACATAAATTAGGAGCCCGCAACTGATTATTGTTAACTTTACAGGAGTTTCAATTGTTTTTCAAATTCTTCTTTCAATTTGTTTGATTACTTGTAATTTTGTGATTATACGTTCTAAAGCTATAATAACTATTTTTTAAATACTTACTTGAATAAATCGTCTGCTTAATGCGAGCACCGAATAAGTGCAGATTTTGATATTTCGAGAAAATGGCTTTTAAAACTTACATTCCCCTCTAAGAGCGGTGTAAAACATCATGATAAATGTCTCATACAATAGTTGTAAAATATAAGTATATATGTCTTTATGAATGCAATTGATGGTCAGTGTGTTTTAGTATTCATTCATACATTTTAAGCACGAACTTGTTACATTTGAAAACAAAAAAAATAAATGCATCTTATTAGCAAGCGGGTTTTTTAAAGATGTGATAATATAAATGTTATCAGTCGGTTTTATGTTATCATGATAGGTAAATACAGTAATTACTATATTCAAGGCTTATCGGTGACCAAAAAGCTTACCGATAAGACGTGGGGTAACCAAAACGATTTGCTTGATATGATAAATATAAATGATAAATAAATATGCGCCAGACAACACACCCTTGTCATGGTCTCGAAGTAAAGATAATATCCATGTGTTACCATCCAAGAACTTAAGCCATGGGCGTCTCCCAGCACACTCAGACCCGGGCCAATTAAGAAAAGATCGTTTCCCGAATTGACCCGACCGGGTATTGGCCCGGGACACTACGGATATCGAGGCGAGAAACCGTGCGACAGCGCACTACGCCAATCGTGTAATAAAACTTTGATGCGAATTCTCCACTACTGATCGTAAAGTTGACATACCTACTCGTATCTAAGCTTTTCATAGCCTTGAGCAAAATTTTACTAACTAATAATCCTTGGTTGCTGTTTTGTTTGTTGTTGATGCGTTGCTTCAATCCAAAATATGCTGTCTTGAGATTAACCAAGCCCTCTACTGAATTTCTTATGACATTATAGGGACATAGTATAGTTATAACTATGTCTGATGTTCCGTAAACTGACAATAATAGCGTTTCTTAAGTTTTCTCCAATTATGAGGAGAGTCAGATTTCAGTAAGTAACGCAGTTGGATAAAATACTGTAGTTTTATTTTATCTCCAATTATTTGCAACTTTCAGCTTTTTCAAATGGTAAGTTAGTGTTATAGTAAGGTAATGGTTATAGTAAGTTTCACTAAATTAAGTAATTATAGAATTCGGAAATTTATTTGTTAACGTGATGTTTTCGTCTGAACGATATAAATAGTTTGTTAGTAGCTTTTAACAAAAGTATAAATTTTAAAAAGCTTCAATACTTTAATTTAAAAAGCATCACAATACATCTAGATTGCATCTGCGTAGCATTATGCACATGCAACCACGTGCAGCTCGGAGAGCTCAGCTTGTCCAAGAATACAATATGAAATTCCTGCTTATACGTCAATGAAGTAATATGCAAAGAATGTGTGATTCAAAGAATAATACGGCTATGCGTGTTTGAAATCATGAATTTAATCCGTATACAAAGTCAAGAATTTTCAGCAGGACTTTTATAAAGTACTTAAGACAAGTCAAATACAAAAAAAATATATAGCAAAAATATACTAAATGAAAATAAACTTACATACAATAATACTATGATAGTAAATATCATAATTAAACATGATGTGACTCTACCACCGGTTTGGAGGTTGTTTCCGATCGAGAAGACTCCGGCAAGAAAATCGATGGTAACTCTTTTCAATCGTGTTTTTATACACAAAAATTGAATTGACGGAGTAAACAAAAAAAAATGTGCAGAGGAGCAGATTATACCTAAGATGACTAAAAATTCTTATCATTTACGAGTAAGAAATCCTCTACCTACACTATAATAACCTCGCTTCATAGACCGACAGAAAAATTTCAATTCCACGATAACGATCTTTTAACCTAGCTATAGACATGAATATGTTTAATCATTTAAGGGAATAATCTTTGAAGTGGTAGTGCACACTAGGCATAGGTATTACTAAAACAGTACCTACTCAGTCATAGGTTCTGCTTAGTTTGTGTTCAAATGGACATTTATTAAGTTATTCCAGATATACTTGCTTGCCAGCTGAAGTGGAGATGGGCAGGTCATGTGGCCCGTATGATGGATGAAAGATGGGCAGAGCAAGTTCTTCACTGATACCCCAGAGACGACAGCAGACCTCGGGGCAACCCCGCCACCGCCGGGCTGACGACATTAGGGAAGTGGCAGGCCGGACCTGCACAAGACTGGCGCAAGATAGAAACCGTTGGCAGAAGCTGGAGGAGGCCTACACCCGCAAATGGGTGCCCGGTTAAATAAGGGATCAATTGCATGCATTTTAACATGATATATTTACTCAATAATGAATAATATATTTGAATTGTTGTTTGTATGCATGAATTAATATTTTACTGATGTTATTTTAAGTTAATAATAGATATTATTTAATTAAATTATGCTATTATATTTTTAAAACTAGTAATATTTAACTCTAAATCTGGGAACAAAGAGGCTCAAATAAAATATTCCAGATATACCTTTATTCATGTAATTACGTGTTTTATATTTCTTAATAAGAAGAGCATGTAGCGCACTTTAATTATGTAATTTCATTGTTCTTAAAATAAAATAGAAATGGCTGCTATACATATTTGGCAAGAATGGCCGACCCTGAATCCATCACGTATCAAACACGGCAATGGAACAGAGCCAATATAACACGAGGAAATTCCATCTAGCATTCCCACAAATTGTTTGACTTTGCTCATTTCATTCCCAACGATGGCTTTCAGTGTCTGCGAATAACGCTGGCGAGCGTAAAATCTCGATATTTTGCCACAAGAAAAAGAATAAGTGGACGTAAAAGTAAAGGTGAGGATGGCCAGCCCAGTGATTCGTTGAATGACTGGGCTTGTCAACCTCATATTTGGACCTCACGACCGCTTTCCCTCAGGTGGAGTGAGGTCATCTTGACGGGCAATATAAAAAAAAAAACAGCATTTTTCATATATTGACCTAAAATGTGCGATCGGGCTTTACTGAGAATTCACGTAAATCTCTCTCTATAACAGTATCTATGTCTACCACGAGTTGCCACATTTACATTATAATTCACGTAACAATTTTTTACGCGAACGATAATGTAAAATTAAAGTGGCAACTCGTGGTAGACGTCCTGATGTTTGGTCGGGTAGGCGATTTTAGCGGAGACCGAAGAGCCGGCTCTTTCATCGCTCAAAGGCTTGTATAGCTATTCAGCGATGAAATGGCACCGAATACCTATATATGCCCTATGTTTTTTTCGTTGTGTTTCTCTACAAAGAACAAAACTTTTTTTCTGTACCGGCCAAGGTCATGTAGACCGTAGAGTTTTGTCTCAAAAAGTAGGTTACAATAAATTGTTAATATGTTACGTACGTTATGCACGCGTGGATTTGCGATTCACGTTTGGTACTCCGCGGCTTTTGTAAAAAGTTGCGAAGGCTCGAGATTGGAAAACTTTTTGTAAATGTCTAATACAACCCGCAACCTCATACTTTGGGCTTTACAAATTTTAATGAATATTTTTATAAACCATGCTCATTATAATAGATAATCTGCAGCGAAAAAAATTATCAGATATTTAATATTGTAGGTCCCTAACTTGGATATGAACCAGGTTCACTTACCCCACTTAGGAAACGAATTTTGGTATTTCTGAATTTTGGATTTTTTGCGATTCCCATTGGATAGCGACGAGTGAGTGTCAGTGGGAATTGGGATTCAAGTTGGTTTGAGAAAATAGTCATAGAAGAACGAAAATATGAAAAATCTTTAAACATGAAAAATAATCAATTTCAATTAAAAATTCAGCATTCCTTTCAAATATTTGATAATAGTTAGAAAAATTCTAATGTTCTAATTCTAAATTATTAGTTAGTGTACTACGGTACACTAACTAATAATAATGTTTTAAACTGTTTAATTACTTTCCTAATTGTTGTTGCAGTTCTGCCCTGCCTTTAGTATATTATTTTTTATATAAATTGTATTGTTATCATTATATTTCGTTTATATTGAGATATTCATGACACGTTATATTTGGATACATATAATTTCGGTTTTCAATTATTGATTTGTTAAACCCGTTCACTGTTAAACTAAACCAGAATGTGGTTTTTCTTGCTAGTAGTAGGTAAGTAAGATACCTACTCTCGAGTTTTTTTCGGTGTAAAAGAAACACGATCCTACACTAACATAGGTACCTATATTCACTTATTTCTGAGGGTCATCCACAAGTGCGCTTATGACCACAAGATCGTGACCTTCGCTGACAAACTGCGTAGTATTTAAGTATGTATGTTTAATGCAGGTCTTCACTGGTTTGCCTTCGCTCACGTAACCGGACGCCAGAGATTTCAAAACAATTTGTTGATAATGACATTGATGGTTTTATGTTTTTTAGGCAAAGCATTATCTTGGTGAATTACGTGCAAGGAAATTATTTAGATTATGATAAAAAATTGCTTGTTTATTTTTAATTTACTGTCCATTGTTTTCAACCTAGGTTTTACGTTTAAACTCAGTCCTTTGCACGAAGAACTTGATGACTAATTAGGTATCAGCTGGTCGTATTGCTACGAAATTCGGTCATGATCATTACCGTCTTTAAAAAATAATATTTTTTAGCATTTTGAACAAAACTAACTAAGCTGTTGTATTCAAAACATAAGACTTTGCTTGGAACATGTAAAAAGTATTTATGATCAATTTGATTTCTATTAATAAACATAATTTAACATACACCAGCAAAAAATCCTTTTGTAATTTTTTATGCACTTAGCATTCAGTATTTAACTCATTTTTTATTTTATTTTACTACGCTCAGAACTGAGCCTTTGACTGAGATATAGTAGGAAAAATAATATTCCTAAGAAATATAACTTGCAAATACAATTTCAGGTCACCCAAATGTAACCTGAGTATACGGAATGATATGAAATAAATCATATCGAATAATCTAAAAATTAGTGTACCATGTCTGGTGTAGTAAAAGGTTAATAACTTGGATAGTACTCATAGCAACAAGACATCAAAAACCACACACTGCCAGATTTTTTACTCACAAAAAGGTTTATTTTCATAGTGTATAGTACTTACCCAATAAGCACGCTATATAATGGCCCTTACGGTAAGGATGAAAAACAAAAGTCAGTAAGTATAAAGTAAGTGGTCCAATGCACAATTAATGTGAAGCAGTTAATTTATAAACTCTACTATACTTTTAGTTTACCTATTCCCACGAGTATTCCAAAACGTTGAATACTTACGCAATATGTACGCACATAAATCAAATTATGAATACATTTTTGGAATATCATCATCATCATCAACTGCCTTACTAAACTAATCAGAGCTTGTATGTGCTTTATTTATTAGACGTAACTTTTAGGTACTTTAAAAACAATCCAATCCAAAGACGAAGATTAGAGACAGAACTCTTGTCACGTCACGATTACTCAGTTTGATTGCAGGGTCTGCTCAAAATAAAGGTTTCTTTTATTCATTCAACAAATGTTGTGTTATAGCAAACTATGCAACAATAACAATTACAAGAGACCCACATAACATAACAACTGGTGTATGTTACACAAGCCGCGACAAGCAGAACGAGAAAAGTGAATCGATTTTACCTTGGAATTCAAACATGAACAGTAAAATCATGATAAGTAAGTCGTGAGACTGCACCGAGTTTATAAAGTAGCTTACCTTGCTTTACACATTTTGCTTGTAACCTATATTTACTACTGAATCAAGTTGAGTAAAACACTTTTTCAAATAACATAGAAATTATACCACGAATACGCGTGTTAGCATCACTACTTTAAACTTCTTAATGGGATCAACTCAGTTCGTCTGTTTTTATGAAGAACCTACTCCACGCTATGACAATCAGAAACTGGTTTGGTGGACGGTTGACATTGGTCATTGACTATGACGTAAAGCGTTTGAGCATCTGCTTTGTTTATAATTCACGAGTCAAATATTTATCTTCTTGGAGTGTCTTCATTCCTATTCAAATCTTAGTATAAACAAAACAATGTTATATCTGATTCTTCTGACTCGTACATCAAAAGTTCACCGTCAGACTTTGTTGTGTTGTGAATTAGGAAAGTTGCCAGCCTCTCGGTTTTTTATAAAATCTATTAAGGAGAGTGTGCAAGCGAGCTGCACGAGTTGGTTCCGCCGGCACCTTTACACCATCGGAGCACTAGACGCACATTGGCTTTCCACTCTCACGTTGTGGATGTTCCAGCTATCCGCACGAAGCGGTTCGCCAATTCATTTACAATGGGATCAACTAAGGTTTTTTCGGAAAAATACGACCTGGGTATCTTTAAGACAAGAGTGAATAGGCATTTAGTGGGCAGCCGTGTACCATCATAGACCACATCATCACTTCACAAATGACTGCCTAGTCAATAACAATAATAAAAAAAGAATACGACTAGACATTTGTTTTTTTAATTTATCTATTTGAATCATAAAACTTGCTTATCTCATCAATCATTTATTCAAAAGCCCAATTTTACACGTGACCAAAAATGATGCAAAGCCAGATCTTTGACAATAACTTCACGTACATGGACCTACTAGCACGGTCCCTCTAATACAAACACAGCTTGTAATTTGGGACTTAAGTACATACATACTCACTCACGCACATATTCCTAAACACATACTTATTTTGATTTAGCCACACACTAAGACACTAACGACCCTATGGACTCGAACGCTACGAAGCAGGATTACTAACCGGAGCGTGTCAGTCCTCCGGTTGTTATCCAGGGGCAGTAAGGTCCGCACGTTTCATAATAAACAACACTGTCACTTTTAACTAAAAACACAGTATGCTTGGCTTTGGAGTGTGGTCCAACCGCGAACTGTTTCGCGAGAGCGCAGTGCGTGGCGCGGGCGCACGCAACCGCGGTTTCGACACAGCGAGCGGGGAGCCGTCTCGCTCGCTCCTACGCGCGCGCCGCTGGACGCGTGAGATGGACTACCCGCAGCTGCACCGTCAATACCGTCATGCAGTCGACCTTCTCCATCTACCATTATTGCTAATAAGCCTTTTGCAATCGTTTTGGAATTCCCTCCTTGTGCCACTTTAAGTTTATGAATATTTTGCACTTATTTAATTCATTTTCATGGTGATGACCAGTAAGCTAACCAACTTGGTTTAGTTACTCTATATGAAACCATAGTATATACTAAATAGGCTCAGATATAATGATGATCTTTGTTTGCGTCTTCATAGGTGAAGATCAAGAAATGTGTACGTACTACCCATACAAGAAAAAGCAAATGTTCATTTGAAGGAACAATATTAAAATCCCGGCACTTTGAAGAATATTAACCTTTTAACATTTTGAGAGAGTGTCGTGGCCTAGTGGTTTAGCACCCGAACTCAGATCGTGGATCGTGAGGTCCCGAGTTCAAATCTGGTCAGAGCTTAAATCTTTGTGTTCATTGTTAAATATCCGACTTACTCTCCGTCGATGGAAAGCATCGTTAAAAAACCAAATCAATCCGGATAACAGCGATAGGCTCACCACCATGTTGGGTTCTAATACCATTTGGTGGTCTAACAGAACGAAAAATATTATCATAACATACGCTTGTGTTTATAAACATTGTTATCAATTCCACTAGTGCTATTATAATATCTTATGTTTATTTCAAGCGGTCGATACTTAACCAACCAAATTCTATGCTAAGTCTTTGTAAAGACATTAAGGTTCAAAAGGTTGAATGAACCATTATTTAAATTAGAATGAAAAAGGTCAGAATCGCCAAGTTGATTCCATTAAGAGGCTAAGTGAAAATTAATAACAAACGACTATAAGATGGTAAAACCAAAGCCTACGAGTTCCTACAAGAACAACATCTACCGAGTCAGACGCAAAAGGTGTTCTTCGTCTACAATGCAGCGACACCAAATTGCCCCAAGGCACAGCAGTATAAATTACATCCGAAATCAAATTCATTCTAATGAAAAAATTGCATTTTTATTACCTTGTTAGAGGGTACTCTGTAAGGGTACAAATAGTGCACTTTTTAAGGTTTAGGCCTACTGTTATCAGGCTATTATTACCCGACATAATGTTTATACTGTGGAAAATGGAAATGGGTCCCAATATGAAAGGTTATTTAGGAATGCTTTTGTGCGATTAGAACTCCTGTAGAAGTATTATCAGATACAATGCCGATAATGAATTGTGAGAAGGCATCACAAAATTAAGTTGAATCGAATAGATATATACTATATATACAAGTTTAAATGATAATGAATAAAAATAAATCAATGGGGCTGGTAGGGTCAATGTAATTCGTACAAAACACACGTGGCGCTCACCTATGTGGTAGCCATGAGACAATAAAAGAAGCCCCTAAGGCGATGGTGAACTGAAATAAACCAACCACGGTGCGTATATAATTCATTTTTGTTTATTTTTATATGACTAACAATTTTTTAATTATTCATTAGCAGATTGGCAAAAGTCCAAGAGTTTATTCTATTCAGTATGACATCTTATTAAGTAGATGGATGTACTAGAAAGAAATAACATGAATGAATCGGAAAGTCTTAAATATATTACTTACATCATCCACAAATATTCCTCGTTCTTGCTAGTTTTCCGTTTTAATGCTCCGTGTGGATCTGTAATGAAAAGAAAACAATTAGTTAACTGGTAATACTTAAAAGTATCCCTGAAAATCAACATATTATTAGTAAAAGTTCAATTTGATCCAACCGAAGTGTTTCATTCATGACTGCTGCTGAGTGTTGTTTGTACTTTTGAAAAGTAAATTGATTCTTTCATGGCATCTCCGTTTGAGGCATTTTAAAATATGGGCATATCAAGGATATCAACAGAATTATAAATGATTTCCTTACTGTTAATGACTCTCAATAAACCTTGAATGTTAAGGATAAATTTCTATTGTAGTATTTTGCAGTTCAGACATCCTGTTCAATGAAACGTGCAAAACACACTATTCTCCCCCTTATTCGTAAAAATTTAGATACTGCTTTGAGTCTACCACACAATAGTGAAAACAGTGTTAGGCTGTTAAGTGTTTATAAATAAGAAGGTTAGAGTTTTCAACGAAAGGTGGAAATATAATTTATTTACTCGTGCTAAACAAACTAAAGAAAACAAAACAGACATAATTATTGGTGAAAAAATCATAATGTGATCGATATAATATAGCATTGTGAATTCAAAACAAACAAAGTAATAAAAACATGGTTTGTAAATATTACATAGTTAAAATTTGTAATAGCGGTGGCCAATAAAATACTGTAATTAAAAAATGAGGTGACGGACGTTCGGAACTGTCATTACGCTATTTTGATTACGCTGTTAGATAACAGTTTGGTTGAATATTATTTTACTATTAGAAATATCTCAATTCGAGTTTTACTTCTTTCGGGCATGAACCTGTTTTTAAATCATTTAGTGTATAGTGCCACTAAATAATTTGTGTATGTATTTTCGTACATTGTGATGATCACGATGGCACGATGGATAGGTAGTCAGTAACCTATGAATAGGGAATATGTTCCAATAGTAATAATGAACAGTTCTGGTAAATTTTCCTCATGGCCTTCTGACTAAGCCGAGCTTGAACAAGATAAAATAAGTGCCAGAGAATCAAACACTAACCAACTAAACTAAGCTAACAAGAGATTTAAAAGTTTGAAAAATACTTGATGCAGACAAAATACACACATCAACATGGTCTAGGGATATTTCAATTAAACCTAAATAACTAAAGTTCTATTAACTTTTTGTCAAGACACCTACACATTAAAATAAACCTCGTTTAATAGCCTATCCAATCTGATAAATAAACTTTTAGATAAAGTTAAATTTAAAGAAAACTTAGAAGAAGAGGAAAAACTCAGTTGTGGGTGCTGCAGTCGATTCCGACGTCCAGGTTTACTCTAAACGCGTACTCTTCGCCTAACCTGGATTCATCAGTGAAAAGCACAAGTGACCATTGAGAATGGTTCCAGTTTTCGTGTGCAATAGCCCATTGTAATCTTCTTCCTCGATTGCCTCTCCTTAGCGCTGGTACCCGAAGTGCCCTAGGAGCACGTAGGTTGACTTCATGCAGTCATCTTCTCAAAGTTTGACCGCTTACCAGCAAACCATACTCTCTCTGTAGCCTTTGAACCAATTGCATCGCCGTTACATTTGGTTGACTTCGTGCAGCATTTACTATGAATCGGTCCTGTACATGTGTTGTAATGCGTTGAGGTCCTCGGTGCCGTTCCACCACTTCCCCCGTGACACGATAACGTGACCAAAGCCTGGATATAACGCTCTGACTGGTCCTCATGGCTTCAGAAACCGTAAGGGTAGCGCCAGCTTGAATCATGCCCACTGCTCTTAACATTTCGTTCCTGGTCAAGTGTCTACGTGGCAAGATTAAATGAACACCGGAGATGCGTTTGACAAAGATTTATAGAAATTGATGGAGTTTTAATCAAGTTAGAAGTTCATGAAGATTTACTTCTTTGGAAGAAATTCAATGAATGCGAACTTCATCTTAAAACAAAACCTTTTATATACAAATTTAAATTTTAAAAAGGCACTTAATATTGTTTTTATAATCTGTCATTAATCGTTTTTTTGTAAGGCCAGTACTTTTTAAGTTATGTAAAAAAGTTTTATATATCCCTAGACCATGTTGTTGTGTGTAATTGAAGATCTGTAGATAATGAGTAGGTCTTGCTAGACACACAAAAGAAAATAACAAACAAAGAAACCGCTCTAACTACAACTTCAACTTCATGGCAAGCAAGTAATATTTTGAACAGGTTTCGTGCCACTTCGTAATGCCAGCTCTGAACTCAACCACTAGGTATTTATTTAACAGAGTATCACACAAAGCATGCATCTGCATCGGTTAAAGTAAAAGTTTGGGATTTAAAAATAGCAGGCTCACACGTGACGCGTATCATGTCAGTATTTCTGGGTTATGTTATGTTCCTAAGGAAGGATAAATCGTTTTGGTGGTTTACGCATCATAGTTTTGGATAAATGTTTGTGCATCGTTACAGATGTTGTTTTTTTATTGTTAAAATTTAGTGTGACGTAAACTGTGCATGATGTATTCAGTTGAATACGTAATTACTAGTATGTATGTTACTTTATTATTAATTAATGTGACTTACCAAAGCCACAAAATAGAAGATGCACGTTTAAATGTCGCAAATGAAAGTACCTACCTAGTTTCTTTGATTACCTATCTGTACTTAAAATTTAAACATTTAGGTATATCGTAACAAGCCCAAACTGATACGACTACTCTACTACCAGATATGACGAAACCGGTGTTTGTCTAGGTAAGATGCCAACGCTACATGCAACAAAATACTAAATGGTTTGTGAAATATTTTGAGAAGCATCTAAGAAATATTTACAGCTCATATTATGAAAAAAATAATAATAAACATACCTGAGTAAGTTTCCGATGATGCCGAAATATTACTGTTTTCACTATCTGAACGAGATCTCGTTGTGAAGAGTAAATTCCACGGATTATAAGTAGAGGACTGGGTGCTGTTTGGGCTTTTTGGCGCGTTCTTATTTTCTGTATTCATTATTGCTTGATAATAATTCAGCTATTGGGTATGTTTTTATTTAGATTTATTAAATGTACTACACTTCTACTAGGATTGCACTCTCGCGCACGCCTTCTGATAATACAATAACAAATGTCAGTGGGAGGCAAAGCAAACACAAGCCGCTATGTTTTGGCCCGAACGTTGCCGAGGCGTTACGGAATCGCCCGACGCATTTACGCGTCGGACCTTGCCCACCCAGCCCCAACACAAACAAAGACGTGGAATATTTGGGTCTCTGTAATCTCGCCATAACAGTTAATTCGTCATCAGAAAAGTGGCAAAAAACCATGTGTCAACTTGACACAGGTAGCTTTATAAAAATAAATATGCTCTCAATTATTTAACTTTATTGTAAACTATCTAGCAGAAACATCAAACACTTAATAAATACATTATTTATTTATTCATATTATTAAACAGGGTTACAGGTTAAGTCGACGTTTTCTTTAGCTATTCAACAAGTTATAAAAATAAAAGGTACTTTTAATGAAAAATCACAGAAAAAATCTCATCTGGAAGACTCCCAGGTAGTGGGAGAAAGTGACGATTTGAGCCTAGTAGTAAAATAAAACCATTCAAATATTTACATAAAGACAATAACTAGTAAGAGTGTACTTAACAAGAGTAATAGATATCAATAAGTACCTATTTCTTTTTTATTTCACGCCTAGTTTCATAAACGTCACTTTTTTCTACTACCTGGGAGTTTTTCATTTAAGTGTTTTTCTATGATCACCGTTAAGGAGCTTATTAGTATGAAGGGGTCAAGACATGCTCTGCATATTCTATATTAGAACTACCAGGAAAGCAAAAATTAACCAGAAATAAGTGCTAAAGCAACCTACTACTTAGCTCACTAAGTACTTACTTATAAGACTAAAAGTACCAGGGCCATAGAAATGAACAGAAAAAAGTACTAGTAATATAACAGGCACAGTCAGTCATATAATGTACAACTATGAGCACTTAGTTCCAGTTAATTTCTGCTTTCCTGGTATTAGTAAAGAATATGCAGAGCATGCCTTGACCCCTTCATACTGATGAGCTCATAAACGGTGATTTGTTATTTTTTTCTCGTGTCTGTACAAATTTCAGCTGTGGGCTCAGTTGTCCAATTCAGAAATGGTATTGCTTAACTGTCCCCACGGGGTCAGTTTCGAACGGGGCCGTTCTCTTAGGCCTCACCCTTTAAGGTCAGGGACTTAGGGTGCCTCCCCCAGGGAGCGCCACAAAGCCCGATCTCCCGTTTTTGCCATCCAGTCCCTACCAGCCACTTTCTTTAGGTCATCGGTCCAACGTGCCGGTGGACGTCCAACACTACGCTTGCCGAGTCGTGGTCTCCACTCGAGAACCCGTCTACTCCACCGAAAATTGGTTCTGCGACAGATGTGACCAGCTCACTGCCACTTCAGTTTGCTACACTTCTGGACTACGTCGGTCACTCTGGTTCTTAGCCGGATTATCTCGTTCCGGACCTTGTCCCTTAACGAGATTCCTAGCATGCACCTTTCCATAGCTCTCTGAGTGACGTGTAATCGGTGGGCTAGTTTCACTGTCAGGTTCCACGTCTCTGCTCCGTATGTCATGACCAGTAGGACGCACTGATCAAACACCTTGGTCTTCAGGCATTCTGGCAAAGGTCACTCGAAGATGTGACGCAACTTTCCAAATGCTGCCCATCCAAGCTGAACTCTTCTGGTGATTTCCCCCTCAAAGTTGTCTCTACCCAGCCTGTAATTTTTGACCCGGGTATATGTACTCCTGGACAACTTCAAGGGCTACACCTTCGACGGAAGCGGGTTCAGGAACGATGTGTTCGTTAAATATGACCTCAGTCTTGTCCAAATTCATCCCAAGCCCAACGCGTCTCGAGGCAGCATTGAGACTGGTCAGCATTTTCTGCAGGTCTTGCAGCGATTCTGCCATTATCACTACGTCGTCAGCAAAGCGGAGGTGTGTGAGATATTCACCATTGATGTTAAGGCCGAGTCCGTCCCATTGCAGTGTCTTGAAGACACCCTCCAGTGCGTTGGTGAAGAGTTTCGGGGATATAATGTCACCCTGTCTTACACCTCTGAGCAACTGGATGGGTCTTGTCTGGTGGTTCTGCACTTGGACGGACATTGTCACCGCTTGGTAGAGATTTCTCATTGCCTCCACATATCGCCAGTAGACTTGGCATCGCTGCAAAGATTCCAGAACAGCCCAGGTTTCAATAGAGTCGAAGGCCTTCTCGTAGTCCACAAAAGCCAGACACAGCGGTTGGTTATACTCTTCAGACTTCTGTATAACCTGCCGAACAGAATGGATGTGGTCCACCGTGCCTTTACGAAACCCAGCCTGTTCCGGTGGCTGAAAGGTGTCAAATCTTGATGCCAGACGATTCGTGACGACTCTCGAGAACAACTTATAGACGTGGCTCAGAAGCGTGATCAATCTATAGTTTTTAAGAAGAGTTTTGTTACCTTTCTTGAAAAACAATGCCACTACATCTCTGCTCCACGCCTTCGGGGTAGTCCCATTGGTAATAACAGAGTTAAATAGCCTCTTCAGCTCCTCAACAACAGGTTTTCCTCCCGCTTTGAGCAGCTCAGAGGTCACTCCGTCCTCACCGGGAGCCTTCCCATTACTAAGCTGCCTGAGAGCCGCCTCGACTTCATCAAGATCTATGTCTGGGAGATTTTCCGTAAAGTGACGGGCAAGTGGGGCTCTGGGGTCGCTCGCGTCAGGTGGAGGCTTCGGTGCATGCGAGGCATGCATGTCCATAGAAATCCTTAATTTCAGCGAGTATCCCCGGGGCTGATGTGACGGTTTCACCATTCGAGGTAGTTAACTTTGTCAGATGACTCCTTCCCAGTGTCTTGGTAAAGACTTTCGACCCTCGATCTTGCTCAATTGCCTCCTGTATGAGGCGGGTGTTCCAGCTGCGAAGGTCGCGTCTTACCATGCTCCTGATCTTTTTGTGGAGTGACTGGGGATCTGACAGGGTTCGCTTGAAAGTTTGGACTTCTTATCTGTTCGCCTTTTCCGAAAATGCCTCATTCCCACTTCGCGTACAACCCCGATTATGCTATCTAGGTCCTCGCCAACGTTTGCCGGGGTCTCCAGTGCGGCAAATCTGTTCTTCAATTCCAGTTGGAACGCGTCATATCCAGCTTGGGGCACAGTTGGACGAAGAACAGACCTCACCATGCGACTGCGTTCGAGCTTGAAATTAATATTTAGGGTGCCTCTAACAAGCCAGTGATCGCTACCGGTATTCAACCTGTTGATCACTGAGACATCCCTAAATATTATGCTTCTTGTCGGCTATGATGAAGTCAATCTCGTTCCTTGTACAACCGTCAGGGCTCTTCCAGGTCCACTTCCTTTGGGGTTTTTTCTGGTAAAAGGTGTTTATACAGAACAACCCCTGCATACTGAGGAAGTTAACCAGCATTTGGCCCCTATGGTTTCTGCGCCCATAGCTATGCGGTCCCAAACAAGATTCACCGCACTCTTCTCCAACTTTGGCGTTGAATTCCCCCATGACAACGGTGTAATGGGTCTTGGTGGTGCGATGTATGGCCTTTGACACATCGTCGTAAACGGCCTCCACCTCTTCGTCTGAGTTACTCGACGTCGGCGCATACACCTGTACGACCTTGAGAGAGTATCTGTCGGTCAGTTTCAGTACAAGGTACGCTACCCGGGTCGAGACGCTGCAGATCTCCATCACGTTGTCACGAAGGGCCTTGTTGACGAGGAATCCAACGCCACCCTGGGATTGTCGGCTTTGGTAGGTTTTGGGAGCAAATCCCTTCCCTGAAGTAGAATAGATGGCCTGATTCAAGAGTTACCGTGTCCTCCCCCTCTCTACGAACTTCCGATAACCCGAGAACATGCCACCGTATCTTCTCTAATTCCACTTCAAGGATTTGAAGGCTCTGGTCCAGCCGCAGACTGCGTTGACTGCGACTACGTTTTTAAATGTATATAAATTAATAATTAAACCAAATAATTGAAATGAAAGAACATTAGATCTAGCATAGAACTAATCGCCGAGTTTGACTTTCAACCGCCTTCAAAAAAGGAGAAGGTTCTCAATTCGACTTTATGTTTTTTTAATGTTTGTTACCTCATTGAGGGTTCTCATCGAAGGGGTCACGACTAATTTGATAAGTGCCTACGCACCGCAGGTCGGTGGTAGCAGCAAATCGACCAGCTCCTATGCACTGTTCCATTGTCCCAAGGTGTCGTTCTGGGTAGCGATCTGGACGGTCATGTGGGCGAACAGTGTGAGGAAAACGGGCGTGTTCACGGTGGTTTTGGTTTTGGCAGTCGTAACGCTGAAGGCGAAGAGATTCTCCGGACGTGTATGGCTGCCGACTTGGCCGTCGTGAACACGGTCTTCAAAAAGAGTCCCGAGCATCTGGTCACCTACAAGAGCGGTAGAAGCGCAACCCAGATCGACTACTTTCTCACCAGGAGAGCCCAGATCGGCAAGGTTGCTAACTGTAAGGTCATACCCGGAGAGAGTCTTACTGCCTAACACCGTCTACTTGTGATGGACCTGCGAGTGAAGCCTCGAGGCAAATGCTGGGAGCGCTGCCCGCTCCGAACCAGGTGGTGGCTGCTTGAAGGAGCCAGATCCCATGACTTTGCTGCCGCTGTCGGTGACCTGTGCATCGCAGCGGATAGTGAGTCCGGGCAACAGCTCTGGGATAGGTGTCAGGTGTGGACGTAGGCTTGAGAAAGAGACATGGTGGTAGAACGAAGCAGTCCAGAAGGTGATCAGGGTAAAGAAAGCCCTCTTCAGAGCGTGGCAAGCGTTCAAATCTCCTGAAGATCACGCTGCGTACAGGGATGCCAAACGTGCCTCTAATATAGCCAGACGTAACCACTTACGTCCTTTGTACGATAAGTTGGAGTCGTCTGAGGGGCAGAAGCTCGTTTACAAGTCAAAGCGGCCCAAGATATTTCCATGTGCCGCTGTGTAAATGACACTCTCGGTAACCTGCTATGCGAGGACCACGCGGTGAAGGAGAGATGGCGCTCTTATTTTCACGAGCTGCTCAACAAGCAGCACAAAGAGGTGCAGCCACCTGAACTCCCTCCAAATCAAGGACTAGTGCCCCCGGTAACGCCTGATGAAGTCCAGTCGGCTCTTCGCCGCATGAAGAGCCGGAAAGCTGTCGGACCCGATGGAGTCCCTAGTGCAGCAATTATCGCGGCATAAAGGTTATGTCCCACACCATGAAGCTCCTCGAGCGCATTAAAGACTCTCGGATTCAACAGGAGTGTACAATCTCGGAGTGTCAGTATGGGTTTCGACCGGGTTGCGGGACCATGGACCCCGTATTTGCCTTGAGAACGCTCATGGAGGGATACAGACTAAAGAATACACCTCTGCGTCTCCTTTTCTCAGACATGCAGAAGGCTTTCGACTGTGTCGCTCGTGAGATGATCGGCTGAGCACTGCGGTCCAGGGCCGTTCCTGAAGTCTTTATTGACATTATCCGGGACATGTGCCACGATTCCAGTTCCATAGTTAAGACTGCGGTTGATGACACGCTTCCCTTCCCTATCACCATTGGACTACACCAAGGCTCCGTGCTTAGCCCGTTTCTGTTCAGCGTAATATTAGACGTTCTGTCAAACAGCATCCGAGACCACCACGAGCAACCACCCTGGTTGCTAATGTATGCTGATGATATTGCGCTAGCAGATTCGGACAGGGGACGGCTGGTACAACAGGTGATTAAGTGGAAAAATTCACTTGAAAACGGCGGTCTGAAACTTAATGTGGCGAAGACGGAGTACATGGCCTGCAACACCACAAATCCCCAGTCCGTCCGCATAGGCGTTGACGTGGTCGAGCGCACGGACCGTGTGAAATACCTGGGATTGGGCGGGATGGGGCGGCTTGGGCCAAATGGCTTGAGGTGACTGGTGTCATTTGTGACCCCAAAATGCCGATCAAGCTGAAGGGGCAGGTCTATAAACCATCATTAGGCCTGTCCTTTTATATGGCAGTGAAACATGGCGGTTACTAGAGCGACACCAGCAGGAGCTGCGCGTCACGGAAATGAAGATACTGCGGTGGATGTGTGGAGTCTCACGCAAAGATCGCGTGCGTAACACCCACATCCGCGGCAGCCTTCGTGTTCGTGACATCGCAGACAGGCTACAGGAGTGCCGCCTTCGTTGGTATGGTCATGTCTCACGGAGATCGGCGAACTGCGTGGGCAACAAATGTCTGGCCATGCCGCCCCCGCCAGGTACCGGTAGAAGAGTTCGACTCAAGAAGCGGTGGCTCGACGTCGTTAAGGGTGGCATGCGTGCCAACAAACTTACCACTGAGGATGCACAGGATCGCGCGAAGTGGGCGAAGAAAATAGCAAAAATTAAGAGTTTGGCTGAGACGTGTTAATGCATCCGCCGTATAGTCCTGACCTTGCACCTTCAGATTTCCACTTGTTTCGGTCTCTTCAGAATTCTATAGGCAGTGTCAGGTTAACATCACGAGAGAACTTCCAAAACCACTTGTCGCGGTATTTTGATCAGAAGCCTCAAAATTCCTATAGCAATGCAATGGGATCATGTCCCTACCTACAAGATGGTAAAAAGTACCTAATCGAACAAAATGGCACCTACATACTTTAGTTTAATGTAAATAAACTATATTAAAAAATGTTTTTAATTTTCTTAAAAAATGCAAAGAAACTTTTTCCCCAACCTATAAAAAAGCGAAAGTTTGTGAGGATGTATGTATGTTTGATACTCTTTTACGCAAAATCTACTAAACCCATTTAGATGACACTTTACAGTAATACAGCTTATACATCAGAATACTTATCACAGGCTACAATTTATCAAGATTTTATGTAATTTCGCCATGATATATCACGATAACGCGGGCGAAGCCGCGGGTGAAAAACTAGTATGATATAAAATCGAAAATAGATGTGAATAGACAGTTTACAATAACACGTTTCTACCTGTGACGAAATTACACAAACATTCCATAGGAGTGGCGAATTTACTTTCAATGTATAGAACGATAGTTTACAAAAACCCGAATAAGTATTTACTAAAGCTAAGTAGTAACGAACATAAAGCAATATCACAAGATTCTGGACAGAAATAACTTATTGCTTGCCATGACTGCGCAAATTGACATTATTGGCACGTGTTTTTTTGGTTATTCTGGTTTAGATTCTGGGTAAATATTGTTATTAGTGTTATTTATCACTGAAGCTTCTAGAGGCAGGAAAAGTAGGTATAATATATTTAATGCATGTGATAAGATTATTTTGGCTTATTGTTTTATTACTATGCAATGATAAACAGGTACATAACTAATTACATCATATAATTTTATCAATGGGAAAATTGAAAGGAAATGATTAGAAAACCAGTAACACTTAAATAAATTGTAAACACGAAGAAAACAAACTTATTGATAAATTCTTAAATCTAAGTTTGTTACGTTACAAACGTGACACGTGCCGTTTAGGTTTTGAATTAGTTTGAAATTCCAAAAACTTGTTCGTCATTTCAATTAAAAAGAATTAATTAATTTTCAGTTGTAAACATGATACCTTTATGATTGTTTTAAAATAAACTGAAAAAGAAATAAAAAAATTGTGAACGTGTCAAACGCAACCGAGTGTCACAGACTTAGTAGGCGATGTGTTTGTACATGGTTGTTTTGTGAATGTTAGATATCGGAACAAAAAACTAAAAATATGAAGGTCCCCTACGTAGTATCAACAAACACGCGACAAGCGTATGCCACAACGACACTGATGAAGGAGTCCCCTGCTGAGGTCGAGCGTAAGATTGTGGCCGAAGACTTTGAGTGGGACAATGATGTCACTCCAGCACCGCTAACATACTTCGCTGCTCTGGCCTTGTCCCGGATTTTCCACAGGATCAACCCACTTCATCGAATTTTGCAAAAAGACGTTGACATGTTGATGGACTTGTTCCCAGCTGATATTCCCTTGAAATACAGCGTTCCTTGTATAAGTGTGAATATCTTGTGAATATTTTGTTAAAACACATGCTTTTTTATATGGAGTCTTTTTAGATGTTGTAATAAAACTGTTTTTTTATTTCAGGACGAACAATATTGGAAAAGATCATTTGCTACAAAATTTCCGTCCCGAATAGAGCTAGGTGTTACATTTTGGAAAGGAAAATTCTTGTCAGCATGTCTCCAAGATTATTTGGAGAACGTAAACCCTGATGTTTTTATCGAAGAAGATGCTGTAGAGCTCGCTGCATTGGTAATTTATTATTTAGTTAGTTTAATTTTTACTTGGAGCCATTCGCGATACGCTTGATTTGAATTTATGTTGCAGGTTAGTCCCTATATTTATGAACTGAGTTTAAACCAGTTACAAATGGTACGTCAACCGACACCTCCAGTACCAAATGATGAAATCGTCCAAGATACATGTGCCTTCAGTGTACCTAAAGTTTATAATCATATTCCACTGGAACCCGTCTTAGTGAAATTATACAACCTCCAAGAAATATCGCTCATATTTGGTCTAAATAATCTTCAAGATAGCTACGATACGAGATTTTTTGAATTTTCCATTGAGGATTGTGAATCACTTTGCAGAGGCCTTGAAGATTTGAGACATCTTAATACTTTTAGAATTAACAGAAGTAACTTAGATTGTTCCAAAGTTAAGATTATTTTACAAAGTCTTGTAAAAAAAGAAAGTATTGAGGAACTCGATTTTAATCATTGCAAGATTGGTGACTATGGAATGAAGGCCTTAGGTGGTTTCATTTTCGTTCACCCTAATGTTAAAAGAGTTCGAATAGCTAATAACAGATTTAAGGAAGTCGGTGTTCAGGGTATTGCATACGCATTGCAAATGAAGCCTGCAGCGCCAATTGAATTATTAGGTATTACTTATAACTGTGATGTCAAGGTAATTTTGTTTCAATGTATTGTTTAAGAAAAATATGTTTTTTGTTGAAGATTTTAGCCTTAATCCAATGTCTCTGGAGTGTGCGACGATTTTTGCAGCAGCTTTTGTTCGCTGTAAGGAAAAGCCTCAAACTTTAATTGTCAATTCATGTGGCTTTAGAGGGGCATCTGCTGAGAAGGTATATACATTTTTATCGTTCAGTCGCTTTAAATGTTGTTGACATTAGTCAACGCATTAGCGTGTCACTATAGCGTTTCTACATTGATTATCATTGTTATAGAGACGGATTATTCAGATAACTTTTACCAATTTTATCAACGTGTGTTCTTATTTTATGAAGTGTTATAAAAGCTTTTATCAGAATATTCTTGAGAAAGACCTTGAATTCTTGTTTGCCTTTTGTGATCATTTGTTGTGCTCATTCATGAATAAGCCCCATAAACATAACAATGGCTACACAGATAATCCTTAAAATCTTCAGAAATCCGTATGCTCGTTCGTACCTTACGGTTTTTTTTATTGTGTATTAGTTTGAATTTAGTCTATTTAGAACTTGCGACTTTAACCATTTTAGTTTTTACTAGCTTTCCTCCCGCGACTTCGCCCGCGTTATCGTTATAAATCATGACCAAATTACATAAAATCTTTATAAATTGTCACCCATGTGTTATTCTGATGCATAAGCTGTATTACTGTGAAGTTTCATCTAAATCCGTTCAGTAGTTTTTGCGTAAAAGAGTAACAAACAAATATACATACATACATCCTCACAAACTTTCGCATTTATAATATTATTAGGATTTGGAAGAAGTACCGTCAGAAACCAAATTGGCCGCTAATAAATAATTGGAAGTTTAAACTTTGGTTTTTTTTTTATATTATCATTTGGATGGGTAAGAAATATTAAGTTGACTGGTAGATAATGCCATTAGGCATTAAGTCCGCCAATTGTACTTTTTCTTTGTGCAATAAAGAATAAATAAATAAATTAATAAATAGATTTTTGGTATTATAACTCGTAGGCAGAGGAGTAGATACAGTTTTACCGGTTTTTACAATCTCAAGTCTATTTTCGTCCAGATTGCCGGTTTGCTCAGTCTCAACAGAGGCTTGACCAGATTAGATATGGCTGCTAATGACTTGCGCGGCGAAGCAGAGAAGACCCTTATCCGTGCACTCGAGCAAAATAGAAAGATTCTCAGAGTGGATCTACGAAGAACTCGTAAGTGTATTAATAACATCATCGAAAGTGTATTAACCTACTAAGTCATTGTTAACTTTCTTATCAGCATTTATTTAATTAGGTGAGTGGGTACATTGTTTATGATCAGAAAGATAACTCACTTGATGTTAAATAGGCATTAGACTGATAATAAAATTTATCTATGTGTCGTAAGTTCTGAAACTAAATGCTTATAATAATGATAAATGTCTGGCAGGTCTGGTCAGCCATATGTCGTTATCCTGCTATAAATTTCACGTAACAAGCATGAACAACTTTATCATTGATATCTATCGAATATTCGTTTTGTTTGGATTCGGCTAAATACAATACCGGCTTGCCCGAGACTACCAAATCAATCAATACAACGTAATGCTCGATTTAATCACCGTGATCCTGAAAACGTACCACTTGTAAAAAAAGTGATATGATGTTAGTTTTATACGTCGTGTCAACCTAATGACGCCTGTGAAAACCAAGAAATTAATCAGTGCCAATAACATGTGATCGTGTAAACAATTAAAATGGCACTGAGCGACTAAGTTTCGATTGCTGAGGAAATATTAAAAGCCAACTCCTCTTGGAAGTTTCTGCCTAAACACGTGTCAAACAGCTGTTGATGGGTTCGCGAAAACAGGTTGTCAAATAAATTTTAAGTCGTGTTTTTAATGAGACGACGTAAACGGAAGCTTACTGGGTTGTCAGGATTTGATGAAACCAAAATAGTGTCGAGGCAAAGTGAACGATAAAACAATAATGTTAATTTGTCAAAAATAACACGTATAGTAATGAAAAATACCACGCATAGTAATTTCGTTAGCTGGAGTGGCTAGAACGACGGACTGTCGATATCGGGTCCCGGGTTTTGGCAACATTATTTCACAAAGTGACATTATCAGCTTTCAGTTGACTTTGTCTAATTAAAAATACGTCTCTAAGACATTGTTTAACTCAGAAATTACTGTAATTGCCATAAATTACAAACATTTAAAGTTGATGAGCATAGTAAATAATTATTAATGTCTAACTTTTTGTACAAATATTCTGTACTTATGTTTTGCTTTTGTCGTACCTCAATAAATAAGTAAATGAAATAATGCACCAAAAACAATTGATACAGACATAGCAATAAAAGCCAGTTTATTTTAGATATATCGGATGAGACACAAGCAAAAGTGAACGAGCTACTCGAAAGGAATAAGAGTCAGCTCGGTCAAGAAAGGGAGCCGAGTGACGAAATACCCCCATTGTACTTGAACGAGCCTGAATACCTCATTTGGGAGTACAACCCTAACAACCCCGACCACATTCCTGGCAGATATCCTCCACGAGTCCCTGAAGTTTAAAACACACTCCAAAATTACTCAAAAATTTGCTCATTGTATTTTGTAAAATTAAATTGTTAAAGTACTTTCTTTGAATTTGGATTTTCCTTTTTGTAGCAAAGAAATAATCGCCTAGTTAAACTTCAGTAATATTCTAATTCATTTGTTGCATACAATTATTTCTAATTTTAGGAATTTCAAAGATGGTCTGTACTAAATTGGCAGATATGACATTGAAACTTCAAAGGACGAATAGATACTCCATTTATTACTAAGTATCAGTTCCCAGGCATAAGACATGACTTGATAAAACTAGACTACAAGATAACGAATGTCACAGGTTATTTCAGTAATAAAATAATACATTATATAGACTTTGCACTTGGTCTTCAATAGAAATCCTAACACATCTATTAATACAACAGTTTTCCAGAAGTATAATATTTTAATCTTGCAGTTGTACCTACTAGACTAGAGTATAATATCGTAACAAATTAATAGATAATATTGGCAAACGAATCGGTAAAAAGTGCCAAGAAAGTCATTTTGTCTTCGTGTAGATAGCTAATATTGATCCTTAGTAATGCCAAAATCAAGATCCCCAACCTTGATAGACATGTCAACAAATAGACAAGTATGTTATTTTGGGCTTTTACTGATATAAATGATAGGTACCTACTTGCATAAATAATGTTGAGCTTCACCATCAAGAGTTCTAGTCATGTTTTTCATGTCTGTACTTTACGCAACTTGTACTTTTTTGAGTTTTGAATTCAGTCCGTCAGTTATGGATCGTGTCATTAATCTACATAGGTAGTTAAAAATATATGTGCGTTTGAACCAGAATGGCGGAAATACGGCGTAATTTTATGTTTGAAAGTAATTTAGGCTATCTTGTTTCGGTACTCCCTAACATTTCAAAAAAATTCTGACCCGAAAATCCCTTCTCATAGCCTTCACTTGCCATAATACTCGAATGTTCGAAATTTTGTTTTACCTAATCATCTTTTCTCCGAAAACTTTTGTGTCATAATATCGTGTGCTTTAATATAGTTACCCTAATTTCTCATGTCATAAAGTCCGAATTGTCTTATTGCATACTATTTATTATTTTGTAGTAAAATTGTTAATCCTAAAAACATTTAATGAAAATTAGGTTTCAGTGAAAGATAATAATCGCCGTGGAACCATTACGTCCTCCATTTAGTCTTGTTTGCCGTACGCCTAGAGTGTAATTCAGAGCCGCGTAGGGGCGTAAGGGTGTGGCGGCCCGCAGGCTGAGGAGCCGCAGCTGCGGAGCAAGCCGAAGCTGCGGAGGTGAGTGAAAGCCGTCTGCGATGATTGGCACGAGTGGCGCCGCCTGAGTCCTGCAACGCCAGTGCCATCACAGAAGCCATGGGTTTTGCATTTTCACTAGCCTGCACATAGTTTTTTTTTAATAACTACCTACCACTACGAGTACATTAAGCACTAAGTTGGATTTTGGTAGAATCGAGTACTTAACACAAAATCTATTATTTTCAAATAATATTTATTTAATACTAGTTTTCTGCCCTAGGCTTTGCCCTCGTTTTGTTATTATCGGCCAAAATACATGAAATCTTTATAAATTGTAGCCCGTGTGTTATTCTGATGAATAAGCTGTATTACTGTAAAGTTTCATCCAAATCCGTTCAGTAGTTTTTGCGTGAAAGAGTAACAAACATACATACCTACATCCTCACAAAATTTCTCATTTAAAATATTGGTAAGAAGTAAGATTAATAAAAGGTCATTTTACAATTTTTGCAGAACTATCCAAAACGGAATTCCTACACTAGCTTCAAAAAACACATTATTATTATTCCGACATATATTATTATGTATTACGACTCATTAAAATATTTTTTTATTTAATTTAGGACGTATGGCTATTAAGAGGAAGCGTTTTATGATGTTCAAATGTCATGGATTGCAATATTTATGACAAAGAATTTTCGGGCATATCGTATTTAGGGATTAAAATTTTCGGAGACGTGATATTATGACAGACCTATTAAGTTCGGGCAAGTGATCATTCGGAGAAATGATGATTGTTAAAAAAAACATTATTAGATGTTAACATTTTCATTCATAATTTAAATTATGATTAAAAAATGTATAAGACAAAATAGAGAACCTCTTGTTTCATATTGATTATTACTATGATGGAAACTATATCTACTACTTTCGCCGTATGATGAATATCCCTGACAGTTCTTAATTGTCCAATAGTGATGTAACGAATGTAATTTAATCGAGTTGGCGAAGGAAATGGAATTGGATTTATCGATTTTAAAATTTTTAAATAAATTCTTAATAAACGGGTTATGGCTAATAAGTTATAGAATAAAACGCGGTATCTCGAAAATAATAGTTAAAAAATATAGGACACGAGGCAAACGCACTGGTACTGATGTGAATTCATGATTACAAAATGGTCGCTCCTATTCATCGATTTTTTGTCGATTCAGTGGTGTCAATACAGTATTGAATAGCGTTCCTTTTCAAGCATCAGGCGCTGTAAAGATATATTAATAAAATGTAATTAACTTCATTCAATAAGAGATAATAATCATAGCAATAATTTACTTGATAAGATTCAAAAGAACAATATTTTTTCAAAAGTTTGTCACATTTTCTTTCGCAGTTTCTTTTTATTCAGTTTGAAATAGTATGCTTGACACGGAACAATAAGAGCTGTCAGGCATATCATCTCACAGTGGAAACAGTATAAAAAAAACAGGTACTCATTGCATTTATAATAGTTAAACTTTTTCTCAACCTAAAACTATGAGGCCTAGTTACATTGTTGGAAGAAAGCGAGGACCATCAGTATTTCTACCATGAGTTTACGCATTTCGGTACAGCGCCTCTAGTGAATATAAATAAAACTGAAAATGTCATACATTTCTGTACGTCTACCACGAGTTGCCACTTTAAGGTTACATTATCGTTCGCGTAATTAAATGTATTGGGATTTGACGTTGTCATGTCATGTCATGTGTCATCCTAATATAAATTTTATACGCGCATGATAACGAAAATTTAAAGTGGCTACTCGTTCTAGACGTACTGTATTTAATTAATCAAGTGAAGAAAACTCATGGCGGTCGTACAGGTCAGCGGCTACAGTATCACCACCATGGGTTGACACTAATGACAGTCGCTAGCGTCCGCGTTAAGGTTTTTGTATGGGATTTCGGTACAGAGCGCTTTAAAAATTGGAAATTGAACAAGAAATGGCATAAAGATTTCTTAATTGGACTATTACCGTTCATGTGACTGAAATTCTTCGAAGACCAACAAATTCCACCATACCAGAACACCAGAGGTACCACTCCTAACAGGGTACTTAGCGGTGGTTATCAACTAATGAATGCATCATTCATCATGATCAGTCCAAACAAGCGCACCGTGCGACTGTTTTGTTAGAGCGTCGGACTAACATTGGTTTCGCATATGAATGCACTCATTCTATTGATTTGAGGTTTAACTTCGCTTCAATTGATTCGATCCAGTGCAATCGTGTGCGTGTTTTGGTTTGCAAAGTGAACAGTAAATAATTTATAAAATAGTTCCATTTCCACTAAGCTTCTCACTTTGAACTGGGTAAAGCTTGTTTCTATTGGGCTTTTCGTAAAAGGATTTTATGAGCGACGACATAAGAATGATTTTTAAGATGATTATCATCTTTAAGTTGAACTTGTTATAAATAGTGTTGCGACTCGCCAAGCAAATATACATCAACTATCGACAGCCCATAAATAGCAATACTGTGTTAAGTATTGTTAATAGTTATTTTGATAAAAAATGGGTTTATCAATTGATGTTATACAGTGCTAGCGGTACGCTAACTTTACTTGCAAATGGTGTTAAAGGCATGAAAATCGGAACGATTGATCTTCAGGCCATACGAATCAATTTGACCCGAAGCACGGAAAAAAAGAAACAAAAGGGTAGCCCTTTCATTAGATGCCACACACGATAGGTTTAAGAGCAAAAACTTTTTTTTTCCTTAAAAAAAAGATGACGCCATAACTCCTCCCTTTATTTTTTTTTTCCGTGCTACGGATCAAATTGATTCGTATGGCCTAAATATCAATAGTTCCGATTTTCATGCCTTTAACACCATTTGCAGGTTTTGACTAAATTTCGGGGTGTACCGCTATTATGTAGCACTAATAGAAAATGCAAGTCAACTCAGGTCTACATTTGGATGCGGTGTAAACGTGCCAACAATTATAAATGTACCAGCATTAACAACATCGACACTTGCGATTGTTTTGTAATACCTATAAGTAGTGCATATAAGAAAAGATTCACCTGTAGTAAAAGCATTTAAGATACGATTTTGAGCATAAGATTACAAAACTACCTCAACGACTTATGATCATTGGCTGGGTTTCTGATGTTTTTTACGCTTGCTTAAATTTTTTTTTTGAGTAATTGATGTAGTTTTTAGTGAATGTCAGGATAGCACATGTTGGATCTTTAGACTCGATGAAATGTATTCTGAACAATAGTACCTGAACAGTACTAAATAGTACCTACACGGATATACAGTACCTAAACCCTTTAAATGTTAAATAAAAAGTCTCATACAGCTGCCATTCTGATGTCAGGATGGCCGGTGTATTGTCATATCATGCTTATGGCTCCAACTATCATTTTGGGATCTTTGCAAATAAACGGTACCTAAATAGTACCTTGTCAAATATATCAATACATGATAATATAATAATAATAATAATATCTGTGACAATTGACACCAAGATCATCTGACCCCAAACTAAGCAGAGCTTGTAATATGGGCGTCAGAGACTGATAAACATACTTATATATTTCTAAATACATACTTAAATAGATAATAACACCCAGACACACAACAAATATAAATGTTCGTCACACAAATATTTGTCATGGGTGGGGATCGAACCCACGACCTCCGGCGCTAAAGGCAGGATCGCTGCCATTGCGCCAACATAATGAAATATCATTAGGAATAGTAGCAAATTAAAAATAGCGATACAAGCGATATGCAATATCTTGAATGGCGGTTTTTGACTGGCCTGTTGGCGCAATGGCAGAAATCCTGCCTTTAGCGCCGGAGGTCGTGGGTTCGATCCCCACTCATGACAAATATTTGTGTGACGAACATTTGTATTTGTTGTATGTCTGGGTGTTATTATCTATTTAAGTATGTATTTAGAAATATTTAAGTATGTTTATTAGTCTCTGACGCCCATATTACAAGCTATGCTTAGTTTGGGGTCAGATGAGCTTGGTGTGCATTGTCCCAGATATTTATATTATTTATTTATATTTATTTAATAAAAGATTTGAAGTATAAACCTATTGTGAGCTATCGATATTCTGAATTGATTTTCGATAGTTCGGCAACACTAGTTATGGATAGGCAGCCCATTGTTCTGTAGAAGATCGATAAAGAAGTGGTTAGCTGGCATACACACGTACGAGGGTATCAGAGTGTCATCTCGAGTGTCCCTTTGTGGCAGAGACGAGCGGCCGGACCCTAGCCATAGCGATAGGTACTGCAATTGACTCAAAGCAATATGATGCAAGCTATTCAGTGAAGTAATGAATGAAGCAGGCCATTAAACGAATTGGAACATGTCAAAGCTCAATAGTCTCTTTGTATAAACCTATACTGGAAATCCACCCTGACCTTGCACGTGATTGAGAGTTTAGTCGGCATCACATTGGAAATCTTCTCGTTACACATTATGGCTTCCTTCTTTGTTTGATGCATTTTGAGACACTATTCAGCATTACAAAATACAATTATGATTAATTCACAATTGGAACTTTACCTTGCAGAAAACGATTGTTTGCAAAGATGCAGTCTGTTATTTGTTTTTTTTATTTTTCATTTGCCAGGTATTTTATGTCATTAGCACACTAGGTTGTGGTTAGTGTAACTAATTGATCTCCTTGACTCTAGTGTCGCATTCTTTAAAGCATTTTTTGGGTAAATCCCTGCATGAATCCTGATTTTTAAAATTAGATTGAAAGTAGTCGCCCTTAGCCTGGCTGTCACTTGAGTTCATGAGATTTTTGTGATTTATGTGATTATATATTATATTATTTATTTATTTTTTATTTATTTATTGCATTTATGTGATTTTTAATTGTAAAGGTCTAAACCTTATTCCAGTACGTCTACCACGAGTTTTTTTTTTTTTTGGCCTCAACAATCTTGCTTTTCAAGCAGATTGATTTCGCTTTTATATTGATTGGCCAGTAAGACTATTTTTTTCGTTTCTTCCTTCAAATCTGATGTTTAAAGAGACACAGCTACCACGAGTTGCCACTTTAAATTTACGTTATTTGACATGGGATTTGACATTGTCATGTCATGTCATTTCAAATCCCAAAACAATTTATTATGCGAACGATAACGTAAATTTAAAGTGACAACTCGTGGTAGACGTATGTACTGCCTTTACATAGATTAATGTGAGTTGTTGGATCCGCTAGCCACTAACTTACCCTAAAGATCAAAACCGAGTGCAAAATTAGAATAATTTCCATTTAAAGTATTGGCTAAACAAGTTCTGAAAGCTTAATGGCTTTATTGAAATTAAAGTGACAAAACAAACTCAGTCGGCAGCTGCTCGAAACGATTCCCCTTTAAATATGACGATATAAATTTAATAGTACTGACATTTATTGCGAACTTTTGTTTGTGAAGTAAAACTGATTAAAAAAATACGATCACAGCTACCGCTAAGAGCACTTTCAGAACTTTTAGACTAGCGTCTTATACGCGCGTCTAAGCTCGTTTTTAGAAGCGCATGTTGGCGCGTCGAGTTGACGCTCCTCAACAGCTCGTATAATCCATTTAGATAATGACTCACCACTACCAGCTCGAGCGAACACGACGCAATAAGCGTGAAATGTAGCGCGCGTGTAAGCGCGTATGCCAAAGTGACCGTATACACGCGAAAAAAACGCTAGCCTGAGACCGCTCTAAGAAGATTGCTCTTTGTTCTAAGGATACACTTTGTACGTTCCCAAACTGCTGCCGACTGGAACAAAATCGCGCTGCAAACTGATTTGGTGAATTTAGAATTTATTTGTTGGTGTGGGCGTCATGCAGGCCTTAGAGTTCTATGTGTATAAAATTGAAGGCGTACCTAACTTAATGGTAACTGATCAGTATTTTTAGAGCTTATCCGATACAAACAAACAAATCTTTCCTCTCTATAATGTTAGTTGAAATTATAAAGAGGAAAGATTAATAGTTTGTGCTGAAGAGAGCGCCTGATGTAATGTTATCTGCAGATCAGCATAACGTGGTACTTACTAGTGGGCTGGGCTGTCTTAGACGACTCCTCGAGTATTGAGTTTTAATCACCATTTTGATTTTTCTAACAAATTTAAGTTAATAAATAATGTAATATTTATATTCAAAATATTTTACTTGTACAGATAATAATAATAATAATAATAAATAATCCTGGACATTATTCCACACAGCGCCATCTAGCCCCAAAGTAAGCTAATTAAAGCTTGTGTTATGGGATACTAGACAACGGATAAACATACTTAAATACATTTTCTTTTGTAAATACATACTTATTATACATAGGAGACACCCAGACCAGTACAAACAGACATGTTCATGCACACAAATGTTTGTACTGTGCGGGGATCGAACCCGCGACCTCTGGTGTAGTAGCCAACTTCTTAACCATTACACCAAGTTGGTCGTCAAACACAAATGATGATAACATTGTTTCATTGGTTGTACAAAGCCCTGCAATTATTGGTAAATTGGGCGTTATGATTATATAGTTACAAGTAGGCACTAGCATTGATCGTAGGTGCAAAACAATAACAAATTTAAGCACATTGTGTTAACATTAAATGTATAAATGCAATGAGACTACCACTGAATCTAAATCCACTTATGAGTAAGCTATTGCTAATAATCTAACCTACTTGTTAGATTATTAGCAACAGTTTGAGCATATAAATAACATAACATCGTCTTTTTATGATATGGCGTTAAATCTAAGCGAGTTGCTACAAATTTGAACAGTGGGGTAGCCTCCAGCTTGTGGAAGTAACGACAAATCCCTGTTGGCTTATTGTTGCCTTGACATCGACTCGCTCGGGGCGTAAACTGCGACAGTAGCTCGCTTTGCAGGAGCTGGTAACTAATTCTATACATTATTCAACAAAACTATTCTTACTAACAAAAACTACCATAATTAACACATTCATACAAAAAATGTTAATACGTTGAGCGTCAGTTTTTTTTTGTGTTTTTATAAGCATGCAAAGTTATCGTAAAGCTTCTTTAGAAAGTGCATCTTATAAGGATGATTATAATAAATAGGTGTAGCACCTATCCGTAGTCGTAGATTGTAAAATTACTTGTGCTACGGAAACAGTAGGCCTACTACGGTTCAAATTTACGAAGTTTCGTGAAACTTTGGAAGGGTAAAAAGGACACAAAACGAATATATATATGCATAGGTTTCATGTATTTTGTACAATGAAATATGTTTATTAGAATACCAGAAAACCAACATCAATTTCAAACGCTAAGGCCCGTATTCTAGAATCGTACTCAAGCACTGATCTGTACTTGAGTAGAGATTTGAAAACGTCAGTTCATACAAAAACGTCACTCAGATCTATACTCAAGTACAGATTTTGTTTTAGAATACGGGCCTAAGTATGCTTTTTTGACGATCGAAAATTTACATTACTACGTGTTCGGCGAACGGGAGTAGGGGCCAGGATCGTAGCACCGATTTTTCGACTAACTTTTTAAATTCACGATGACCCAAAGATAAGACAGACATATGTGTTACTTTTTTCCGTTTTTATAAATACTCTTGTGGGTTATCTTGGCTGTCCTCACCATCTATACGCTGATTATTTGCAGATATACGCGTCAGCCCAGGCCAATGAGGTTAACAGTGCTATACGGTTGGCCAGAAAAGTGACGTCCAAAAATTTTTTTTAAGTGCCTCGTGTTGAGAGGTATCTGAATCACCCCTATGTATGTTCTGCGATTTTTTGTAGTTTTCGAGTTACGAATTTTTTTATGATATTTTCCAAAATTGTCTCACTCTCTCCACTTGGACAGCACGCTTAGTTAGACCAAGCAAGTAACTGAACTCAGAAGAAAAGTTGCTGGGACTCTTCGTGCTCTCTACCGATTCAAGAACTTTCTTCCCACATCGACCAAGGCTCTGCTGGTACAAGCTCTCATCCTGCCTCTCATCGATTACGCGATGTTTGTTATAGCAACATTTCACAAGATTTCCTAAACAAAATTGAACGCCTGCTTAACAATTGCATTCGCTTCATCTTTGGGCTTCGCAAATACGACCATGTTTCTAGCTTCCGGATGAAGCTAGCTACCTATCCGTCAGCGAAGATGCATTCGTATTTTGTGCACCCTTTTCTTAATCCTCTTTGACCCTAATTCTCCTGCTTATTTAAAAAATAAATTTCACTTCCTTCATAATTCGCACAGTTGTCAATTGCGTTCTATAAATACTCTCTTTCTCCTTACACCCGCTCATTCTTCTGGCTTTTTGTCTAGTTCCTTCACTGTTTCGGCAATACGACTTTGGAACAAACTGCCGGTCTTGGTTACAAAAGGCATGCAGTAAATATGCATTTAAAAAGGCTTTGCGTGCGCACGTTAAAAGATTGATGACGCCCCAAGAACTGTAGTTTTGTCATTCTCTTGGATCCACCTGTCATCTGTCTGTTATTTTATTTTACTTTTTGTCTTTAAAATGTGTAATTGCTATTATTATGTATATATGTTTATGAAATCTCTTTGAAATCTTCTTATTTTGATTTAAACCATTTCACCTTCTGTACACTTAATTTAAAACTTTTATAAAGATAAACAGACAGACTGTCTGTCTGTGTGGTTGACTGGTGGAGAATGCCTCTAGGCATTAAGTCCGGCCTTTGTAACATAGACTATGTGCAATAAATAATAAATAATGTGTCACATTTTTTATTTTAATTAGTATGATACTTAGTTTACCGTTAGATATATCTCTCGAAGCAAAACATCCATTTAAAGAAGGACTGCCACTTTATGTCTTTAGTGAGTCATCAACTAAATAAGACCTATTGCTTTTATTCAGTATAATATTTAATCAATCACATGAAAACACTGTCGCCATGCTCTAAATATACATTCGCATATTGCCTACCCACAGAAAGTCTGCGAAACGGAAGGCATTAAAAAAAAGTCAATAGGTGAACTGTTTGTGCTGCATGTCTCGGTGGACTGTAGTACAAACTCACCAGTATCGTGCGAAACACATCGCAATGGAACAAATGTAGATACGTAGATACAAAACACTGCGAATTACGAAAGGCAATAAATAAACCCCAATAATTAGGGAAAATGTAAACAGAGGCGCGAATGGGCGCAAATATGTGTAACGAGGGGAAGTTAAATTGATCCACGGGATCGGTCTGGAATCTGCCTGCTTTGTTTGTTTAAAAAGAGCTAACCTCCCGTTTCAAACTGCGGAATTCAACAACAAATTTAAACACTTAGCCATCAATTAATTATTATAAGTTATCCTAATATTTATTTATTTATTTGTTTTTCATTCCACTAAATTAAAAGTACAATAGGCGGACTTAATGCCAAAGGCAATTTCTACCAGTCAACCACACGATCAAACTAATAAATTAAACACTGTGCACGAGACTAAACTGAATACTTTAGAACAACAACAAATGCAAATTATAATTAAAAACCAAAACAAAAAATATAGATATATATAATGACCCCTCAACATCACTGAACCACATATACCTCACAGTGTAGCAAGGGACCATTCCGAATGCATGACCAGCGTCCCATAATGCTTTCGAACAGCCACTTTAAAGCTGTATTTACTAAACGATTTTCTTACTGGAACTGGAAGTTTGTTTCAAAGACGAATCGCAGATACAGCGAAAGAACTAGACATGAAACCGGAAGAATGAGAGGGAGTAAGAAGAGAAAGAGTATCTTCAGAACGCAGCTGACGACAATGTGAAGAATGAAGAAATTGAAATTTACTTTTCAGATAAGACGGAGAATTGGGATCAAAAAGAATAGAAAAGAGAACATTTAACATTCGAATGGACCTACGCTGACGGATAGGCAACCATTTAAGTTTCGAGCGGTAAATAGAGACGTAATCGTATTTGCGCAGTCCGAAAATGAAGCGAATACAGTTATTTAGAAGTCGATTCATTTTGTTCCGAAGCTCCTGCGACACGTTACTTAGGCAGACATCACCATAATCAATCAACGGCAAGATAAGGGCTTGCACAAGCAGTGTCTTAGTTGATGACGGCAGGAAATTCTTCAGGCGAAAGAGAGCGCGAAGAGTCCCAGTGACTTTCCTGCTCACTTCACTAATGTGCTTGGTGGACCAAGACCTTAGAGAGCAGTCCATATGAACACCAAGATTTTTTACGCAGGGGGAGTAAGGGACAACAACACCGTCCATTAAAACTAGGTCGCGGTTGACTTGACCAATAGCACTATTGATGTCAACAGTCTCTCCCTGCATGTAGATCTGCAAATCATGATAATATTTGATATTTTAATTTTAATTGCCAAAAGTAAAGTAAAGTAAAAAAAAAAAGTAAAAAAAATATTTATTCATATAGACTTATAAAAAGTACATATGACATGTCATGTATAAAAAAAAATTGTAGCAAAAATATACTGAATAAAAATAAACTTACATAAAATAATACTATGATAGTTCATATCATAATTAAATATAATGTGACTCTACTACCGGTTCGGAGGTTGTTTCCGATCGAGAAGACTCCGGCAAGAAACTCGATGGTTACTCTTTTCAATCTTGTTTTTATACACAAACATTTAATTGACAGAGTGAAGTCATAACAAAAAAGTCTGCAGAGGAGCAGATTATACCTAAGATGACCACAAATTCTTATCATTTAAGAAATCCTCAACACTATAATAACCCCGCTTCATTAACTTAGCTTTAATTTGTGACTTAAACTTGTGAAGAGGCAGTTCAACAAGAGTTTGCGGAATCTTATTAAAATATTTTACACATTGACCAACAAATGATTTCCCTACCTTATGCAGTCTTAGACTGGGAGTTACGAGCTTATTTTTATTTCTGGTATTGAGTTTATGAACATCACTGTTTTTCTTGAAGAGATGCAAGTTTTTACGGACATATACTAAATTATCATAAATAAATTGAGAGTACACAGTTAAAATATCTATCTCTTTGAATACTTTACGAAGCGAGTCGCGTGGTCTAAGGTTGTAAATGGAGCGGATGGCTCTTTTTTGAAGAACAAAGATGGTGTTGAGATCCGCTGCCGAGCCCCACAACTGAAGACCATACGACATAACACTGTGAAAATAACTGAAGTACACTAATCTTGCTGTTGCGATATCAGTCAGGAGCCTTATTTTTCTAACAGCATAAGCTGCCGAACTAAGTCTTCCTGCCAGGGCAGAAATATGCGGACCCCACTGTAACTTGGAATCGAGAGTAATTCCCAGAAATACAGTGGAATTCGCAATCTCTAATGGCTCGTTATTTATGTTTATAATGGTATCGACCTGCCTTACATTGGGCATAGAAAATTTGATACATTTGGTCTTCTTAGCATTAAGCAGTAAATTGTTACTCGTGAACCAATGCAGTACCTTAGAAAGAGTATTATTTACGTCGTCAAGCGCTTTGTTACTTCTATCTACGTTAAAAATTAGAGAAGTGTCATCAGCAAATAATACAATCCCACATAGGTCTTTGACAAAATAAGCCAGGTCATTTATATAGATTAAAAACAGCACAGGACCCAATATTGATCCCTGGGGCACGCCCATACGTATGGTGGCACCGGAAGAGTTCGTACCATTGATACTCACTTTTTGTATTCTATCAATAGAGAAAAAAATACATATATTTCAAAGATCTAGGTTTCGCCTTAACTTCGGTGTTATGTATGAGATGAAATCAAAAAGAGGAAGACCACCCAAGTTCAGTTTACGGAAACCTATCAAAAGGTTTCACTGTGCTTTTCATTTTAACGAGGAATCCTAATATTTTGGAAATATCATTAACAATGTACTTTTCGGTTAAAAACTTATTACTTTTTGTTTATTTTATCATTTTACAATGCTTGTTTTTCATATCTAAAGATAGAAAAACTAGAAATATTCAAATTTGGAACCTTGAAGAAATCAGGCAAGATATGTATCTTTATGACTGGCCTCCTGTTGGCGCAATGGCAGCGATCCTGCCTTTAGCGCCGGAGGTCGTGGGTTCGATCCCCACACATGACAAATATTTGTGTGACGAACATTTGTATTTGTTGTGTGTCTGGGTGTTATTATCTATTTAAGTATGTATTTAGAAATATTTAAGTATGTTCATCAGTCTCTGACACCCATATTACAAGCTCTGCTTAGTTTGGGGTCAGATGATCTTGGTGTGAATTGTCCCAGATATTTATTTATTTAGATATGAAAAACAACCATTGTAAAATGCTAAAATAAACAATAGTAATATGTAATCAATTAGCTTATTTTATCTTAACCGAAAGTTTAAATATTTGTAAATATATTTCTCTCGGATGTTTAAAGGTAGATATATACGAGTACACTTGATGAAATAACGTTGGCTTGCAACGTAAGCATAATTATACTAGAAAGATTCGTTCGGGCCAAGTAGGATTTTGGTAGCTCAGTGGTTAGAGCAGCCACCCGGATTGTGGGAGATCCTGCCTGATTTCTTCAAAGTCCGAAATTCGATTTTTTCTATCTTTTTAACTAATTCTGTGCTTTAGATATTAAATAAATATTTATGTTCATCACTAAGTTACGGAGAAAATTGTAAGCTTCTCCCTTCTAAACCATTTACAATATCGTCGCTGTTAAGCAAAATTACCTTCAAATGAAACAAGTGGAAAATGAAATATTTACACGTGCCAAAGAAATAATGAATAAGTTAGATTTTTATGTAATTGCCTGTTAGAAATATGGAATAGAGCAGAAAGTATTATTTTAGGTCAAAAGCTAAAATAAACCTTCCGAGAGATGTCAGCTTAATAATGAGAGGAACACTTAGCAGACATGGCAATCATAACTTCTCATTAGAACTGGATGAAGTAGGTACTTCCGTAGCTTATTATTGTTTTATTTCCTTATTTTAGCTATATTTTCGTTAGCAAGTTAAGTAATCTGTATAAGCTCCTTACTTAAAAAAGTTCTTACAGTAATTTATCACTGTCGGCAGCATTAGACTAATTTTGTCTCTTTTCTTCTTGGTAAAGATGATGCTAATTTTAACTCACTTTAAAAAACGGTTTTGAAGTTGTAAATTAACATTTAAACTGCGTTTTTAGGTTAGGTTTTTTTGTACTTCAAACACAAATGTTTTCAAAAGTAAAAATTACTCGGTCACTTGTTTTGGTATGGTAGGCACTCGTTTAATTTTAGATTCAATTCAAGTAATGATTTTGAGTTGAAGAAGTTCTCCATCGAAAATGATACCTTACTGACCAAATCAGTTGAGTACCTATCTAATAGTTAAGCTTTCAAAACTCCTTCCAATTAATCCGGATAGGATATGGTGATTTAATCTGGGGAATATACCATGAATGAATAGATACGGTCTCGGCAAGTTATTCACCGTTGGCCCGGATGCAGTGAGCCAAGATTGCATCGTTGAAATGAATTTACCCAGGGACTAGCCAGCTTAATCATGTGACGAGCTAATTCAGTTATTGCATAAAAGCCTATTAAAAGCCTACAATAAAGAGGTACATATTTTACCAGGTAAATTAAAAAAGAACATTTTTGTTTGTAAGAAAACCTGAAAATAAAAGTTGGTTAGAAAATTATAATTTTCACTTAAATACGAGTAGTATCTACGAGTACATCATTTAAGTTCCGAATATGTCAAATTATCATTTTCCTAAACGAAAAAATATTAACGTCTATTTTCAAATTAGCTAAACTACCTACTTACCTACATGTTAAGTGTCGCGATGTGTTAGCTGAAAAATAAATGTAATAAATGAATGTGTATGTAAAGTAATAGATTTTTGCCTGCTTTTTAAAATATTGTACTCAGGTGGGTATATATAATACCTTTTATTTATATTTTTATTTCAAAAAGATAGGTTTCAAATAGGCGGACACAATTAATTAAATTGCTAGCATCTGAAAATACTTAGGCTTTCTAAACCCTAATAGCACAGGCACATCTGAAATTGTAGAATGAATGCTTCACAAGCATGAATTCTATTTTGAGCGACATTAATAATGGGTTGAGTTCGTAAGAGTTCAACAGGCTGGCCCGAAAAATAATTTAGCAGAACCGTTCTCAAAATTTGATATTACCACTGAGTAGGCCACCTGCCTGGCATTCTTGGATTACAAGAAGTTAGGAGAACGGGCCCAATATGTAAATTCTTCGGATTATTGCGCAGATACTTTCGTTATGTTTTGCCTTACAACTATTTTTGCTACCCAAGCGGAAAGCAGGGGTTGAAGTTTCATACACATTTTTAATGGCAGTGAAGATTGAATTATGTAACGTAACGATATAAAAATAATATCTATGACATCTTACACCAAGATTAGTTGACCCGAGCATAGCTTTTATAAGAGTGAGAGACTGATCAACATACTTTAATATTCCTCAGTACATACTAAATTAGATAATAACACCTTGATCTAGAACAAATACAATCTTTCATCACAATTGTTTGTCCTGGTTGCGGCTAGAACCCACGAACGTCCACGCTCCTTTATTTTAGAAATTACTTTGTAAACGATTGTTTCCATCGAAATCTAAATGTCAAGAAGAACATCAAAAGTAATAAACAAAAATAAAACCAAGTTATCAACGATTGGCACTGTTTATCCTTTGATCGATTCATTATTCAGTCCACAATAGATTATCATAAATACAATCGAATACCCTGCCAGTATGATTGCCAAAATCAATTCAGTCTGCTCAATAATACTAAGCCTTGCTGGAATTGATGACTACTGACCGGAACCGAATAAAAGAACGGGACAGCTGACAAACAATTTCATGGCTGATCTGTAGTGAATAAATGTTCAGGCATTACGGTCAGTTGCCGAGATGTGACAGTCTCATAATTCGTCGGGGGTCTCCAATACCCATCCCCTAGTTATTGTGCTATGTGCTGCCGATATGATGGACGCGACCAAAACAGCGTGGGCTGAAACGTGAAACCTGAAATAACAAATTGGCAACCCATTAATTCGTGGCACGTGGCACACGTAGGATTATGAAACAGTGACTAACAAGGAAAGCCTCTTTTTGCCATAACGCGAACATGCCGCTTGATGATGTCATATACAGGGTGAAAATTGGGAAAACTGTCATGGTAGAGTTTTTAAATATGTAGGAGTCCACCTCAAATAGTTCAATGGGATGATGAACTTATAACGAAAAGTTGCATATTTTCTCGTTTGGCATTGGCGGCGGTTGTTTTATCCTGCTAACTGCAAATGTTTCACCTAGGATTTAAGTCATGGTCGATGCAAGGATAGTAGGATTATTTGCTTAATATATAGGAAAAGCACCAGGTGGGGCTTACAATCTTTTATTTTGGACAAAATCTTGTGAGTTGGTTATGGAAACAATAAACAATACAATATTCAGTTTTGAAATAAAATAGGCTATTTACTGAATTATTTTTCTTTGAAGTTTCCACCCTGTATATTAAATACCATTAATGGTCACAAAAAGGTAAAGAAAACTTGTTATAGGACCTGCTGTCACGTGGGTTAGGTACATTTATGCGATGAACAATTTTGATTGTTCTGTGTGTGGAATTTGTTATTTATCTAATTATATAATTTGTCTTGAATTCACTCATATTATGAGTATAAGCTCTGCTTAGATTGTCGTCAGATGAAGAAGATGGTGGTATAAGTTGTCACAGATATTATCACACACTCGTTTAATATGTTACTAAAAATTTTGTTCCAATGATTGTTGCACTGATAAATCAATACGAGTTTGAATTGATATTGTTTTCGTAATTATTTTTGTTAGTTATATACGAGTATTTTACCTCTAACTTTTATAAGCTATATAAGGATTAAAGATTCCTTGCTAAACGGCTCAAAAAATCTCAAAGCATTCAAGTCACTTCAGAAGTTTTCTCTGAAACTAACGCTCAATGTTAGTTGTACAAATGGCCACACATCAAGTGTAACATAGTAAGAAGAGCAAAGCATTGGTATAAAGCGTTACTAACGCGACGGTCAAGTGGTTGCTCTACCTTTTACCGCGTATACAACCAGTGTGGGCAAGGGGGTTGGTGGGGGTCCTCCCTTTTACAAGGCATTGTAGTCTACTTGTATACCCCATTGTGCGTCTTTTGCAACAAAACGGTGCAAGTTAAAAGCATGTCACTTTAATAAGTTACTTGCTTCTCCGTTCAAAATTATACTAAACGGGAGAAAATACCGGCTCATTTATAAAATACAAGCATAAAAGGCAATTTAATAATATTATTTATATGTCAAGTACTTAGAAAGATTCAGATCAGAGTACGTGACAAGTTATTTTTATAATTAACTTTTAGGTATGATGCAGCATGTTGACATATAGAAAGCAGTTTCGCCTACCACTTCACATTGCCTACCTTTTAGCGAAAATATCAGTCATCTAGTGGTTGATATTGAAGGAGTTTATTTGCGATTGTCATCATATTCTGTACATGGAATGTAAGAGAAATACGAGCGAATTCTGAAACGATAATCAAAGTTGATCAGCCCTTACTTACATGTATTGCTTTTCCTTTCGTTTCGGCTTGTGAAGGACAGCATCGATTTGAAGGGTGCTCTAAATATGATTTAGATACGTTTATAACAAGAAAAAACATCATGTTGCGTGACATAGTAATGCGCTTAAAATTACTCAAATCATGAAATATTGTAACACCTGAAAAAAATCGTAATGGACACTGTCGTAGACAGAGCTGTGAAAACTGTGTTTTCTACAAAAAAATCGCCTTTACAACAACATACTCGTAAATATACACCACATAGCAAACGTTTGACTATAATATGAGTTGGCGTAGACCCGCAGATTTACTATTCAATGAACAGTCGCAGATAGTCGCAAAGTGATATCCCAGCAGCAATAAAAGAAATGCAACTATGTAGTTGATACTCCATACGACTCGTAAGCCATCCGCGTCACTCGGTAAGGCAGCTCCACACAGCAAATAAATTGTATCCACAGTATTCCACAGGCCCAAAGTAGTAACTAAGTTCTTTATAGCCGACGCCGCGTGTTGTTAGCTTTCTTGTACATCACTTTTTAAGACTTCACACTGGTACAACTTACACAGTCTTATGGATCATTGCGCGAAGACGATAGACGGTGAGGTAGAAAGTCCTGGAATGAAAATTATTTGATGAGCACTGAAGCGTGGGATGACTCAATAAAGGTCAGTTAGTAACAGGATACTCAGGAAATCTATAGCCAGGGCTATTTTCAGCAGTACATGAGAATTATTTATGGCTGATAAGATGACTCGTGTTGTGCGCTTTCTTGTAGACACATTTTACTCTGGTGCAGTTATACAAAACCTCATGGACCAAGTACAATTGCGCAGCGAACTGGTTCATATTGAAATAGATTGATTCTAGAATGGATATTATTTTATGGCAGCTGAAGCGTGGGACGAGTTGATGAAGGTCCCGCGTAACTAGATACTCTCAATATATATTATAGGCAGGGCTATTTTCAGCAGGAGATGTCTTGTGGCTGCTGAGAATATGTAAGGCTAATTTTAGAGATAATTTAATCAATAATTTAGGTAATAAACACGGTCATGAATTAAAATAAATGACGCCAGTGTATGTATTTTGCACTTCAAAAGGAAGTGCAATGCTCTTTTTTACACGCTGCCTATAAATCTCACGCTCTACCGTTGCAACTGGGGGCCTACTTTGGTACAATTTTGGAAGGGTAAAAACGACATAAAACGGTGTAAGTTGTGAATAGGTTTTATGTATTTTGTACAATAAAATATGGTAATTAGAATACAAAAAAACAAAAACATTTTCAAACGGTAAGTATGTTTTTATAACGGATGAAAATTCAAGTTACTTTAATACGCGGTCGACGAATGAGAGTGTGTCAAAAGACAGTAAATTTACATTTATTATTCCTATGTCTGTCACCTCAATTAAAAAGACTGAGCACTACAAAGAGTACAAAGTTCTTGCATCATTTTCATTTAAGTAATTGCGTCGTGATTGGGTGCCATTAAAAAGTCGCTGTGTCTTATAAACTACACTTCTGGGTTACACACATCACTTACTTTTAATCCAAGTCTCGGTAATCCAAGCAGCCGTACGGACACGCTGATGATGTGTACGTAGAGCACAAGTACCAAGTTCACAATTTTTGCCCTTAAGTCAGGGGAATAAGGTTCGTAATGAATATGAATACGTATTAGTTCTCGTAACTGTATTTGATATTCAAGCAACTGCAATTGGCTGTGAGGAAACTCTAAAAGAAATATATGCACATCTTTGTTAAATATTCTTGCTCCCATCGATTTTCAAGAGTTTGTGGACATAGTAGGAATAATCTGCTCCTCAGCTCAAATAATGTATTTTTATTGTTCTTTTGCCTGCACTCTGAATTTATTTCTGGTTCTTTGTTAAGATTTCATGCTTTAGGTTTCCGGCGTAGCTAAAAACTAGTAGATGTCGTCTTGTATTATCATCTTCCATTATGGTGATCTGAAAAACAATATACTTTTTGTGCTAATTTCTCGCAAAATAACAACGTACATTCGTTTTATTGACGAACCTATTAACGAGTTTTGACATAAGCTGAAATCCCAAGTTAATTTTTGCTTTGAACCTTGGAATAACATTTCTTATTTATGCACTTTAGCAGTCTCTTAAGCGTGGATCAGGAACATATCCTATTACACCAAACTCAAAACAAAATATTCCGGAAACACAAAAGGCAGATTTTTTGTTAAATAAGCAGACAGTTAGAGCTCCGGGCGATTAACCTTTGTAAATTACGCCTATTATTTTAAGAACTTCACAACAGATTATCATAACGATTCTAATCATGACTTGTAGGACTGTTTTGTATTTTGCCTCCATTTTCTTCAAAAGGTCTTTGGATAATGTCGGCCATCGAGTACAGAATTTTATTCAGTTGCAAATTCGGTTCATAAAATTATTTGGCGGGATTCTCCAATTTCCTATTAGTACATTGTGCATTTTTCAATTTCTGTCATAATATGTTCACTAGATTCAGCATAAGATACGTACATGAGCCAGATACTTGAAGTTAAAAAAATATATTTCTCAAATAATCTTAGTTAAGAATTTTACACTAAAAAGTTTTTTTGATAATTTAATTAGTTTACGTCAAAGTTTAACTATTCTTTCAGCCACTTTATCATTAGCCTGTTAATAATGATATTGTGGTGCCCGAGGGACTTAATATACACTACACTGTTCCCAAGGCAGCCTTTAAATCAGTAAAATACAATTTGAGGCAGTCTCAGAATTTGACCTTGAGACAATATTTTGTGTTGTTTTCTATGATTTCTATTATCAGATACCGTAATCTTATTAAGTACATGTATGTGTGATTTGTAACTATAAAGATTTGTTTAGTTTGAAACTTTTTGACGCTTCCCTGAAATGAAAATGTAGGAACCTCATCCCGTCTGTGGGTTTTTTGAGTTACATATAAAAATATGGTGGTCGTGGGTTCGACCCACCCATGACAAACATTTATGTGACGAACATTTGTATTTGTTGTGTGTCTAGATTATCTATATTATTTTAATTAAGTATGTATTTAGAAATATTTAAGTAGATATGTTTAACAGTCTCTGACACCCATCGTACAAGCTCTGCTTTGTTTGGTGTCAGATGATCTTGGTGTAAAATTGTCCCAGATATTTATTTATTTATATCTAAAGTATTTTTAAATGTTATAGATTTTGGCAAAAAATAGCTAGATTTGGAATCGGTTCTCGATGGGATCAAAACGCACGAATGCCTCTAGCTGAAAATATTTTTTGCATTTGCTCAAAGCTTTTTAAATAACATGGAATTCACTTTCTTTTAAATAATTAAGACCTAAAACAATTATCTGCCTTAAAAATCCTTATTTATTGCTGGATTTCAGAAAAGATCATGATAAAAGCGTATATTTTTATTGGATTTCAAAAATGACAGCGATGGACTGACAGCGTCACGCGGGTACGGAGTGCTGCGTCAGCCGATTAATCACGCCGGGATTCAACCAGCGAGAAATTCTCACTTAGTTTAAATTATATTTTGCCTAATACGAGGACCAGTCTCACTCCTAAGCGTGCGTAATTTTTAATTGACTTATAAGGAATAAAATATTGAGGCATCCTGATTTTTCTGCTTTCTAGAACGGCCACAATCAACTCGTCTCCCATTAGGGATATGTGTGTTGTTCATATGTATTTTGTGTTTTTTGGTAAGTATTTAATTTATTTGTTCGTGCACAAATAAAACATTTTCCTGAATTCTCTGAAACCTTGCATTTGACTAGAAGAGAATACCTAACCCCGGGCATAACCTCCATTGACCTGCATGTTATTAATCCGAACTTAGATTCTTCTGAATTACATAAGCGCTTTTCTTTGCCATCTAACTATCAGTTTGTGCGTCGTTACATAGATGGGGCCCATGGATCCCCTTTCATAAAAGGCGTTTCATATATGAAACCAGGATGGATCGCTTGGGTTTAATATAGTGGAGGTTCGGTGTAAGTAAAGTCAATAATAGCCAATCCCGACCAAATATTAGCGTAATGCTCCGTAAACTACAGTCAACCACAGAGCCAGCTTAAAGCGTTCTTTCGTGGGAAGTATCCAAACCATTTTCTAAAATGGTTTGGATGTGGGTGTGCTGGGAGACGCCCTGGCTTAATTCCTTGTCTAGTACGGTGGTACGGTGGTACGGTGGTGGTGGTGGTTTGTTTTATATAATGATATCCCTGTACTAGGTGTAGCACAGGGATATCATTATATAAAACTAAACTCTTAACTTGAGTATTTCTTTTTCTATGAAATTCAACCCCGATGTATAAATAAAAATAGCTGAAATTGCTGATTCTTATCATTTTTATTTCAGCTGCTTACCTTACTAAAAGTAATTATTTAATATTTTTAACACGTAAAGCTAATTTTACCGCTTCATTGAACTAATAAAATTAAAATAAAAACGAAGTATTTACCATCAAATAAAGTTGTTTTAGAAGTAGGCGGATCGGAAAGTTAGTAGTTTACTGTTTATGATAAGACTGATAAGTTATGAGTAGAGAGTCTTGTTCGTAGATAATAAGTTTGCTAACACGTGGCCGCGACAGTTTAGCGAGAGGACAATGGACTTCAACTTAGTTAAAACTTACCCAGCATATTCAGCATATGAGTAAGTATGTTTCATGCATGTGTAATAACTTTATAGTGAATTTAACTCCTTCTTATACCGTCTCAAATACATTTGAATGGTCATAAACTGAAAAATATTTGCGAGTCCGCTCTTCGCGAGGTATACCTTACTAATGTATATCTTCAATATCTTTTTAAATTGCATGTATAAACCTGATTCATTTATCATCGCCAAGTCGGAACTACTAAAGCTAAAAAGTTTTTTTGCTGCCATACTCTACGACAATGCACTGTTTGAGAGACCTGAAATGTTCAGAATATGCATTTAGTTGACTTAGTTTACTGCCTAGTTGTGTTAGGAAAAAGGAACAAACAAATTTAAAACAACTACTCATTTAGCTAAAAACATTAATACGTACAGGTACGTTCCCTAAATCTGACTACTGTGAAGCTTTGCGTGAAAACTGCATGACGGAACAAAACTTATTATCAACAGAAAAGTGGAAGCAAACCTTTTCGGCAATGTTCGTAGCATTTGTAGCAACGCAAAGATGCGGAAATAATACGATCGTGTTCCAATTCTAACGCTAGGTGTTGTCTCCAAAGCGTCAAGAGGGTCCATATTCGAGTAACATTCGACGATTAGTTGCGGAAATTGCGCGGCGTTCCCGTATTTTTGGATAAAATCTTGTTTCGTTTGGGACATTCACTCCTCCCACTGTATAGAGTACTATGTATTTCGAACATCAGATAGCCAACGAATTTAGCGGGATTCAACCACACACTACACACGTTTAACTAGCCCTTGCCAGTGACTTCTTTTTTAAACATTTAATTTATTTATTTATTTATTCCATGTCTATGAATAATAAGTACTTCCCTACCTATTTCGATTTAGCTTTTTATGGCATCGAATGTGTAAATTTACATAAAGTCCATCCAGTCCAGGCAGAAAAAAATCTATTTTTTTTTAATTTACTTATTATCTATAAGGTGCTATGTACACATTTAAACCTTTTAGTTTTCTTCGAGCGAACTCGGATGGTTTGTGCACAGTGCCCGCGCGGTTCCGAGACTCCCGAGACTTCACGCCAAGTTGCTTTTGCTGTTTTCATCTGTTGCTTTCCTGAAGCGGTAAACATTTTACTCGTAGCAAAAAAAGAAATGAATAAAACCCGTTTCAGTTTAAAACCATGGCGTGCTGATGAATTGATACTGCCATTTAGTGAATGACTGTACAGGAAAATGTTTGCATACGTTGACTATGAATGCTGAAGCTTTTCGAATTACGTTGAATAAAAATCATTCTTGTTTGTTTTAGAGTAAGTAACTACTTCACGTTCAGATTTTGTTTCAGAATACGGGCCTTAGTATAGACTAAGGCCCGTATTCTGAAACAAAATCTGTACTTGAGTATAGATCTGAGTGACGTTTTTGTATGAACTGACGTTTTGAAATCTTATTTCAAGTACAGATCAGTGCTTGAGTACGATTCTAGAATACGGGCCTAAATGAGTTTTTACGGACTGATAAAAATCGTCTCGCTTGTGGACTTACGCCCTTTTACATAAAAAACCAATTAGTATTTTCAAATTTACTGTAAGAGACTTGGTGCAGCGGTATTGGAGAGCAACTTTGCATTTGGCAAGTTGGCCACCGTGATAATTATAATGAACACCGCATAAGGCCAGGATGAAACCAGGACCAAACGGTATTGAACCCTGAATGCTTTACACTTAGGCTACGATGCTCGTGTATCTGTATGAGATCTACCAACTACTATTAAAAGTTAAATTACTGCCATAAAGTTAACTAGATTACGTTAAGAAAAAGCGGTTACCAAGAGCACAGTGCACATGCCGTCGGCCACACATCGAGTGAAACGTAAGAGTTGGGAAACCTTTGAACATTTGGTTTAACGTTGGTACTTGTACACGGGACATGAAATTAAAACTGTACGTAGTTTTCGGAGATTCGCAATACAGAAAATTCACGCCACGTACTAATCGTTTCTCTCTTTAATGAAAATTATAAGGTTGATAGAATATCAATGATTCAAATCAGTTCCGGAATTCCGAATCGAATTAAACGATTTTCTGCGAATGAATCAGAGTTTAGCGTAAATACATTTCGTATATACGGTTACGTTATTGTACTTAATTTTAAGTTAAGAGTGCTGGAGTCGTCTATTTTCGGAATGAGGGGGAAACGCTCAGCGCTGTCACGAATCGGACTACTACTACTACTACGTGTTTTACGGAAACTGAAGTTTATTGCGGAACAATTTCAAATATGCTGTATTCATCATTTTGGCATTTGTTCATGGGGAACGAAAATCTCATACAACTGCAGAATTTTGTTTAAACTGACGGAATGCTCCGTTTTATGGTGCGGTCTCCATGTTTCAGTCGGAAATAGTCACTGAATTAAGTCATTTGATGCATCCTATCGGCAAGCGTGGACCATTGACAAACTTCAAAGCAATTAGCTAGTGTTCAATTAAGTTACAGAATTAATACTTACTAAATTTAGCTGTTAGGCAGTGAAACCCTATTGAATTACAAAATTTGCTAGTTAATATTTAGCAAGAAAATGAATACCTACCTAGTTACTCACTAATTCTGTTTTTCAGTCAAAGTGACAAGTCTTTCTTATGTTTTTTGTGAAATTGTATATTTGAATTTGTTTCATTTTATTAAATGAATTGTTTATTTTATTAAATTAATTGAAACAAAGCGACCAGAATAAAGTTACGAATTATAATATTTAAATGAATCATCCTACAGGTACTATGTACGTAGGTACACCATACTACACAATTGCTTAATCAATTTTACATTACCACTACAAATTGACAAAATACGATCGAACATTACATGTCTTTTGTACTTCTTCGGTAGGTAAGTGAATTCACAAGTCAACAGAATCATGGTGAAATCTCAAACAGATCGAATAAATGTTAGCGTAGCTCGGTGAGGATATAGGTCACCGTCCCGGGTGCTTCGGGAGCCTCGGGATGCCAAATGTCAACACGAGTCACAAGTCCACGATTCGACTACAAGTTGTTGCTTACTTAGGGAAGCGAGTTCGGCAATAAATTCCAGCGAAAATTGGAAAAGTTCGCCCTCTGTATTTAATAAAAAAAATTTGATTAAGCATCATCTCACATCAAAACCGAGTTTACTTTTTAAAAATTACTCCATAATGAATATGCAGATTACAATTTCTTAACGTAGCGAGGGCCGGCTGGGCTGCGTAAGAGTGAAATAACAAGCTATTAGGATTATTACTTTAATTCTTTAGCATCAAAAAGCTGTTTTCATATCTAAAGATAGAAAACTAGAAAAACTCGAATGGAAAGCCAGAATAATAACTATATCTCATATATTTTCACAATACAATTATTACAATATCTTATTTATATTATTCATGATTGAATATGCTTACTTAATAGTTCACTAGTTTTGACACGATAAATTATCAGTTCGTTCTGCTATTGACTGTACTATAGACATTATCTATTATATAAAAATAAGTCGGGTTTTCCTTCCTGACGCTATAACTCCAGAACGCACGAACCGATTTCCACGGTTTTGCATTCGTTGGAAAGGTCTCGGGCTCCGTGAGGTTTATAGCAAAGAAAATTCAGGAAAAATTTCAACAGAAAAGCGGGAAAGAAAAATGAAGTTCACGCGGGCGAAGCCGCGGGCGGAAAGCTAGTTATTTATAAAAAACCTGACGGTTACAATTGGTTGAACTTTCTGAATGCGGTCTAGTTTCAGTGGCTTTCTTCAGTGTGAATTGATTAGGTGGGTACTTACTTATTTTAATCAGATTTTAGCTAATGGAACTAAGTGAAGTCTAATTAGTTAATCGTCTAAGTATATAGTTTTGAAGTAAATGTAGCCTTGTTTGTCCTTTAGATTCATCTGCAAGAACTTTTACTTGATCATGGTCGCGTCAGCACAGTCTTGGTACAAGAAATAATATGCATTTGTTTATTTATTCATTCATGCATCACATGGCAATATAAAGGTCTGAAAGTATTGCATAAAAGTACATGTAACGCCCTGCAAGGCGTTATTGTAAAATAATTCAAAATATTTTTTTGAAAATGAAGATCAATTGTATATTGAGCTTTTTAGTTAAAGGACAGAAACATAACTACGATGAAATAGAAGCGACAAAACAGTGACAAACTTCGTCCTGTCTTCGTATAATCGAAGTTTAAGAAGCCACTTTAGATATAGTCTCTGACACAGCAAAATTTTACAAAAGTCATCATGAGACCAGAGGCTAACGCCGTAACATGCTTGAGTAAGCAATATGGTTCCCGCTATTATTTCCTAATGGTTGCTTAGTACCCCACAAATTTCAACCCTTATGCCCGCAATCGATTCTAACCGTAAATCAGCATCTCACAGCCAGCAACTTTATGATAACTTGTTTCTGGTTGAATTTCTTTCAATAATTTTGTGAGTTGATAAATGAATACTTTTTAAACATTTTGGAAAAAAAACTTAAAGTTATTCAATATGAGGAACCTTCAACACCAAGATTATCTGACCGCTAACTAAGCAGAATGTGTGCTTGAGAACTAACCTAAAAACTAATAACACATAACTGCCATGTCTGCTATAGATAATCAACAATTAATGAAATTGTGATTGTAGTTTTGCAACGCCTTGATATTATCTTCTTTCGTAATGTTGTGCGATATTCTTTAGATAGTTAAATATTAACAGACTAAACAAAAATGTTAATCACATAAATTCTTGTCGTCAAACTGACGACCTCAGGCGCTAGCTCTATCATTGCGCCAACTAGGGCCAATCATTCAGTCATGTTTTGAACTCCTAGCACTTGTTGTTTCTGAGATTTCGTGATGAGTTAGTGGGTAAGTGACCTTTCGCTTGTATATACTTAATACAACGAGTAACAATTTACAGCCACAAGAAGAGTTCAAGGCCACTTCTATTCAGTAAAAGCAATTTCGTCTTCAGTTCAATAGATATACATAAGTATCTACTTTGGCTTGTAGATGATAGCCAAGAGTTCACAGATTAGAAATTCTTTGAGGTCGAGAAAGTATGCTCGGCACTTTTCAACTGCCAATATGACTTCGGATCGTATTGCGTAGTGAATAGGTCAGTATTCATTATCTTATCTCTCTATTACTGTCACCCCGATTTTCTCACAGAGCCTCTGCAAGGATCATAATGATCACATGATCGCATGTATACAAAAAAGCAAGACTACTTGAAAATCAAAATTATCATTTTATTATTCATTCAATTGAATGCTACAATTTCTCATCTAGGAAGTCAGTAAAATAAGTTGAATATGTGTTTCCACGTCCAATTTGCCAAGCTCAGTTGGAAACATATCCCTCCAGGTGAACACATGTTCACAAAACTGCGAAATGCCCCTTTTATGAAAATGTGCTACGGATTTTCATTTCAGCAAGTGCAATAACGAGAATAGTTGTTCCACGTCAAAGAAAATTGGCGCCACCCGACACAATCCAGCGCTATTAATACTTTGTCCGTAACGTTTTTTTTCAAGTCCTTTAAGTTAAAATCCTAGCTATTTCAAAACTCTGCCCTTTTCAGCTAATTCTTAGAACAAAAAACTCGCATGCACACAGCATTAGCTGTCCGAAGAATGTCAGCGAAATGTAAAGTCGAGCAGCACAAAGCTTGTGGCCTCGTGATTGTTCTGGAGACGTAGTGCTGGGCAAAGTATCCTACATGTCGACTGTGGCTGCTCTTTTACCTAAACTGTGTATACAGATGTCGGTTTTCTGTATTTCTTTATTGAAATACGGCATGTCACAAAATTAAAAATATAAAGCATAACACAATCCACATGACCTGCATATTGACGAGCGTAATTGTCAATAAAAAAGCAACATCAAATTAATGTTTTGCAAATAACAGATTTTCCGGAAACAGCCATGACTTAAGCTACGAGGCTTTCAAATACTTTCATAGTAATTTATCTCCTGCTCATTAAAATACTTTAAATATTGATGCAAATTACCAGCTATCCTCTTTGGGGGACAATATTGCACAGTTTTGCCAGAGTCACCAGTACATTTTCACGTGTGAACTCTATCTAATAAAACATCGATATTAATAACTCTTTTCAAATACTTCATAGTAATTTGAAGAAGCGATAAGGATTGTGTCGACAATTATAGACCCATATCTATCCTACCTACTCTTTCAAAAATACTTGAGCGTCTAATGAATAGGAGGCTTATTAACTATCTGGAGGCAGGCCACCTTCTTTCTCCAGCCCAGTACGGCTTTCGTAGTGGAAAATCTACTAATGATGCAGTCCACGATCTAGTCAATTCCATTGTAACCACCCTGGATGAGAGAAGGAAGCCTATTGTCCTTTTCCTCGACCTTGCAAAGGCGTTTGACACGGTAACGATTCCTCGCCTGCTCAAAAGGTTGGAGTCCTTGGGAGTGAGAGGGATCCCTCTCGAACTTCTAAAGGACTACCTTACAAACAGGACTCAGAGAGTCAAAATCTGTGATTGGCTGAGTGAAGAGGCCAGTGTCTCGTATGGTGTGCCACAGGGCAGTATAATCGGACCCACCTTGTTTTTGGCCTACATCAACGAACTCTGTAGGTTGCAACTTCGTGGGGGTAGAATTTTTACGTTTGCCGATGACACTGCTCTATTATTTTGTGGGGATTCTTGGGAAAATGCTTTTGCCTGTGCCCAGGAAGGCTTCAATGCTGTGAATAAATGGTTGAGGTGCAACGCACTAACGTTGAATGTTTCCAAGACAAAATACATTACTTTTGCCTTAAGATCCGATCTAGTTCCTCCGTTGACTTACAACATCACTGCCCACGGTTGTGGCCTCCTGCCGTCTGAGGTTCCATGTTCTTGTCCAACACTGGAGAGAACGGATTGCATTAAATACTTAGGAGTCTTGATTGACCAATCGCTCACCTTTAAACCGCACCTCAATTTGCTTTCTTCTAGGCTTCGTAAGCTGATATATATCTTTAAGTCCCTAAGGTATGTAGCTAGTCGGTCGGTAATTAAGATGGTTTACTATGCGCTGTGTCACTCTTTGATTGAATACTGCATCTCAGTTTGGGGAGGTGCAGCTAAAACACATCTTCTGGTAGTTGAACGGGCTCAACGTGCACTCTTGAAGGTTTCTGCAGGTCTCCCATATCGTTATCCTACAGAAGAACTATACAAAAACTGGGATATACTCACGGTCAGGCAAACATTTATTCTAAAAGTAATCCTAAAAGAGCACTCCCAGCTTCCCTACGACCCCAATTTACTTAAGGATAAGCGTCGAAAATGCAAAATCTGCAGCGAACTCCGTTTTAAAACATCTTTCTCTCACAACTTCTTCTGCTTTCTCGGAACTTACTTATACAACAATTTTAATGCTTTCCTACATATCTATTCACTTTCTAAATTTATTTGCAAGCAGACTGTTTCTAAATACCTTAAAACTTTAAATTATGAGGCGACTGAAAAACATCTCCGTCCTCTTAAGTAGACATATCCACTAACCAACTGGTGATGTGAACCACATTATTTTATGGTGTCTTCTCTCATTGACGTTCACTCAAACTCAAACACTCCCACATACACTCGATTCATACACCAATACATGCACACATACTCCCCTCATGCATACACAAACCTCACCCACACATACTCAAACCTCAAATCAAAAAATGCACTCACACACTCACTCACGCACACAAATCTGCAAGGAACCATACTTTAGTACTTTACTTTTACTTTTATTTTGTATTTTCTGTTCTTTCTCCAATCTCTTGTTTTACATCCACACAGCTTGTAAATGTGTTGGCCACGAGTAGGGGGGGCCTGGTGACCTGTAGGACAGGTTTCTATTTTGAAACCTATTTCAGGCACCAGTCCCTCACAAAATATAGGCTATATTCATTGTCTAGACCTAAGATTAGCCTTAAGTACCTATGATTGTGAAGGGAAAATAAATATATTTGAATTGAATTGAATTGAATTTATCTCCTGCTCATTGAAATATTTCAAATATTGATGCAAATTACCAGACAACCTCCTTTAGGGACAATATTGCTCAGTTTTACCAAAGACACCAGTACATTTTCACGTATGAACTCTATCTAATAAAATATCGATATCAATAACTCTAGCACAGCACGCTGCGACACAATGTTGGTTTAAGGCCGTTGTACACGACGGCTCAACCCACTTGTTCTAGCCAGACTATCTAGGTGGGCACGAGGTTCACAAGACAACCAACACTAAGCTTTAGCATGCTAAGCATGATGAGATTTTTAAAGCCTGAAAAGTTCAGTGCATGTTTCAATGACGTTTGTAAGTTAATCAAAATGTTTTTATGCATCGAAACTATGCCGTCTCGAAGTCTTAGTAGCTATTATTTTTAAACAGATCCAATTTTTTCATGATCAGCTAAAGCTCCAAAACGACTACTAATCTATAAAATACCGTACTGTTGTGTAATAAACTTTATTCAAATTGTTTATTGTTTTTCGAGACTTTGTAAATGAATCAAATATCATATCTGTTGTTCTAGAAAAACCAAAAGTATTACTTTTGTAAGCAAACACCGCTTATAATCTTATTCTTTAAACGGTTCTATCTGAAAATAAGGCTGAGTCACATGCTTGGGTAGCGGCTGATGCAGCAAAGCAAGGCGTCATGTTAATATTTCAAAAAAGCTAGCGATTAGTTTCTTAGAAAAGGGTACAAAGAAGTTGCTGGAATATGTAGGTCAGGTTAATTGAAAACTCTTATCTCGTAACCAATATTGAGCCTAAATGTATTGATATAAATATGTGCCAAACATTGATATATCCTACAAGTGAAGAAATGCCTGTCAGCCGCCTACTAGTTAAGTGCTTCGGTTGAAGTACATGTGTATTTTATTATAAAAGTGACAACTTACCGTTAATTAATGCCACCGGATCCTGTACGTCTACCACGAGTTGCCACTTTAATTATCGTTCGAGTAAAAAAAATATATTGGGATGGGACATTGTTATGTCATGTCATGTGTCATTCCAATTTTTTAACGCGAACGATAACGTAAATGTAAGTGGCAACTCGTGGTAGACGTACTGTTCTTGCATTATACACTTCAAGACGACTGTACTTACCTACCTCTATATTCCAAAATACGTGAGAGCATATCGATATATATTTAAACTCCCATAAGCAGATCCAGCACTAAATGTTTAAAACGTTGTTTAATGTTTGTTGGAACCTTGGGCTACAAATGGGAACATACGACCTTCTGTGCCATAGACGTTGCGACATAGTGATCCTGTAAAATAGAAAAAAGCTACAATACCTGAACTCTAATTAGGTTTGCTGCCTTGTTAAAATGAGAAGGAAGCTTTCATATCCCTGTTTTGAAGACTTGTTAAGTATTCTGTCACTCTCACATAGTAGGTATTTTGTGCGCTATGAATAGAGGAATAGGATTACATTTTGTAAGACATGGTTGAATCTATTTTGATTTGAATATAAAGTTGATTATTAAGTTAAACGATACAATCAAGATACCTGGCTAGAAACTACTTCAAGTGTAGCATTATTGAGCCCTTACATTATAAGTGAGCACTATCATGCTGTTGCTACCATACGTATATATTGTCACTCTGCAGATAACAATTCGGCCTAGATACTCGTAACATTGCTGAGTGTTTAATTAACAGAATCAAGTAGTAGGCGTATCTCAAAGGCGCTAATTGTATCATTTGTCGAGTAACGTGAGGTCGTTAGCCTGCCCACAGACTGCTAACGCGGACAAACGAGCACTTTGGGCACGGGCCCAGGGCCCCGCGACCCTGAGGCCCCAACTCCCGAAGGTGAAAGCATTGCATCCATAATAACTCTGTAATGGATCGTCACTTTCTCGCCTTTTATTGAGCTTATCCCGACGCGAGGCGAAATCGGTACGATGAAGATTAATGCGCGTAGGTAATTTCAAACAAATAATATATTGTTCGAATTAATGTAACATAACATGCCATCACGACTATAATATGCCGACTGTTGCCGTCATGGTTAACGGAACACTCTGAAGCCCGCTTTTGCACCAATGGTATTAAAACCGAACCTGGTAGGTGGGTAGCTTTATGTTGTGATGAACCGTTTAGGTAAGAGTTGGTAAGACACCTCTCAACGTGGCAACGACCTTAATGGCCCTGCGTCTAGGGGCCTTAAAAGGCTAGAAAGCAAACAAAAAGTACTGTTATTTGAACAAGTTCAATGTGTTTTTTAAAATTAAAAAATTATTATTAGAAAACCAAAAAATCAACTTTAATTTCTCTAAACAGCTCTTGACAGGTTGCAGCGGCGTGCTATCCGTATTATTGGAAACCCAGAGGCAACTTTGACCCTTGAGCCTCTCCAATTGCGTAGAGACATTGCCAGGCTAAGTGTTCTCTATCGCTTCTACAATGGGGAATGCTCTGACGAGTTATTCCAGCTTATCCCACCCTCACCTTTCCACTCCCGTACCACGCGTGCTGGACTACGGCGTCACCCACACACAATTCAACATTTGTTGGCCCGAACTAAAAGGTTCGGTGACTCGTTTCTTTGTCGTACCATCCAGACGTGGAACGCTCTTCCAGCACATGTGTTTCCTTCCTCTTATAGTCCCGGGTTCTTCAAGCGGGGCGTGAAAAGGCATTTCTGCAGGCCTTCAAGGTGAGGATGGCCAGCCCAGTGATTCTTTTGAATGACTGGGCTTGTCAACCTCATATCTGGACCTCACGACCGCTTTCCATCAGGTGGAGTGAGGTCATCTTGACGGGCAATATAAAAAAAAAAAAACTTGGACTGTAGTGTTTTTTTACTACATTTTCGGACGCACGGGAGTAGGCACGCAGCTTTTTTTATTTTTTATTGAATAGATCAAAGGCTTTCGCTATATCTAAGCTAATGCCTCTCCTTTGCTCTCAATAGCTACAGCCCAGCGGTGGGTAAGTAAAACCAAAAGATCACCTGAAGACCGACCATGACGTAAGCCATACTGTCGGTAAAAGGTGAGCATTGATAATACTTTCCACTATCTTATAAAGGAGGGAGGTAATAGCGATTGTCCTGTAGTTATTTGGGTCTGAGCGGTCTCCCTTTTTTGGGATCGGGTGCACAAGTGCTGTCTTCCAAAAGACCGGGACCACTCCAGATGAGTATGACAACCGGAACAAAGTTATCGTCCGATTCGGTAAATTTGTTTTATTTATAGTAAATGATCCGCTAAGCGGTGGCAATCAATATTTTGATATGTTAAAGCCAAAGGCCCTAAGTTTTCATAAACCAAATTACATAAAATCTAAACTACTTAAAAAAATAATTAAAAATAAAAGAAAATAACCGAATCGGTCGATAATTGGGGGGCTGGAGCTAACTTCGGTGCGCACATTTTTAGCACTATAGCGGGGATACTGTCCGGCCCAAACGACTTATCGACGTCCAGTGAAAGTAGAGCTCTACGCACAGCACGATGGTGGAATTTGATGTCGGACATAGAACTAAGACACTGTGGGATACTGGGTAGTGTCTTGGTCATGGTCGTCCAAGGTCGAATTTGTAGCAAAAAGAGAGCATGGAAGTTGTGCAATCTCTTTTGCAGAATGGGCAAAAAACCGTCCTTTCGGCATAAAGGTGGAAATGACAAAAGTTTCCCTGAACGGCTTTAGCCAATGACCAAAAAGCCAGAGTGCCGGCAGGAAACCGTGCCAGCTTTGAGCCAATGTTGCGGATGTAATCGCCCTTTGCGCTAGCAATTGTCCTTTTGTAGGACCTGGAGGCGAGATTGTAGAGATTTTTGAGGGACAAGCTGCTGAAATTCCCAGTTGCCTGAGCTTCTGCCCAGGCACAATACGGGCCTGCTTTAGGCGCAGGGCAGATTTGCTGGACCGATCGAACCAAGGCTGGGACTTGCCGCCGATGGGAACTGCAGTGTTTGGAATAAACATCTTCATGCCCTGCAGCAGAACATCGGCAACTGAGTCTGCGCAAGCACTGAGATCTGCAGATGTGAAGCAAACTTGCCTCCATTGGTGGGAAGCAAAGAAAATGCGCATTCCATCCCAATCTGCCGACCTGAAGTGCCAAACATTGCGGCTACCAGCGGATCGCGGACGTTCGGCACGCGTAAGAGGCACTGCGCTTCGTACCAGGCAGTGCTCGGACGACCCCAGAGGAGCGTCAACTGAGACCTGGTAGAAGTCTGGATGCGACGTCAGCAGAAGGTCCAACAGGGAAGGGACGTGTTCTTCTAAATTAGGGACTCTCGTTGGCGACGAAACCAGCTGTGTCAGACCGTAAGCCAGCGCAAAGTCGTGAACTCAGCATATTCAGTTATCCGAGACCCAAACCATTCAACGTGGTGGGCATTAAAGTCACCCAACACAATTACTTCGGCGGTGGGGGCGCCTGTTTGAGCACGATGTCGCAGTCTGGAGGTGCTCCATAAGACGCTCCGTCTCTGAATTGCTGCTGTGGGACCTGTCAAGGCACGCATAGATGCGAGGATGGTCGTCACATTCAATGCGCACCCAGAGTGTTGACAGGTCCCGGACTTCAAGACTGCCAAGGCGTCGGCCACAGATGTCATCCCGGATAATATATACACATACCCCGGCACGTGGCACAAAGCTATGCATGAATTTGTAGCCGGGGTAGTGAAGATATGATGTATCTAGAGGGGTGGAAATCTGGGTCTCCGTCAGAAACAGCAAACAAGGCCTGGCCGTCTCAAGATGGTAGTGAACTCCCCTTACATTGCAGAAGTCTACATTAAGTGAAAAAGGTGCCGGTTTGCTCTTCTTTAATTGGCAGTATTGCGATTTTTTGCCCACCCCAGAATATGATGGGCATTTGTCTGAGCGGTTGAGCACAGGGAGGGATTCTCCTACTTCAATAGAGCAGGTACCCTCCTGGGGTACTTCATTTTTTGAAATCGCACTCATACTAGGAGGGGAAGGGAATAGGGGCTACCGGAGCTCACGCTAACCTAAACGAAACACAGGGAGTCATTTCTGCTTCACGCTGGTATTTTGCACGAGTGTGGTATTGCACCGGATGAGCCAGCCCATTTATGAGCTCCATTCAGACTGAAGCTGGGCTCTAAAGCTACTGCTTATTTAGCGCCACCCAGGGATCACGTGTAAGGCATCGAGGGCTAAACCTTACGGACGCAAGCAGATTAATCCCCAAAAGCTTTCCGTGCAAGCTTTCCAAATGATTAACGTTTTGTCTGAAATGTCCTAGACCTTTTTTTATTTGTGTTCTAGATAACTATTTACGTATGGATAATACCACATACGCAGCTGCTATTAATGATGCAAGCATGGCTATCAGGACACGGAAGAAGGTTTCCTCATTTTTTCATATCATTCTTATGACAATTGTTAGAATGCAGAAATGTCAATGCTCAGTGGAGAAGTAGTGCTGAACAACGTAGTGTTGTATTTTTAACAGCTGCCAAAATCTGTTACTAATTTAACAAGCATGATATTATATTAACCAAGATTGTGCTTGACTTTGACCTTAACTCGTGCAGTAGATCGGGTCAAGGCTGTAGAAAGTTTGACACTGAGTGTCGCGATCCACATTGGGGAGAGACATAATAAGCAATGGAATATATTTGGTACATAATTACATTGTAAAACTACTTCACGACACCATTCGCTTATTATAATATACATTGTGGTTAAGCGCAGTTCCTCACCTTGACTTGAATGATGTCCCGGGTTCGACTCCCAGCCGTGTCAATTCACGCAACGATTTATTCCCAAAGTTTGTCTCATTAATAGTGATTGGTTCTCAGCGGTGTCCAGGCACTGTAGAAGTATGAACAGGACATCCCATTGTACCAACAGGTTTGTCAAGCAATTAAGTTTTAACTTGTTACAATTATTTTGTCCTGCAAGCCGTCTTAAGGCTGATTTTCCAGATAGATGTGAGCTAAGTATGTACATGATATTAATCACCAATAAGGGTCCTTTTTAGGGTTCCGTACCTCGAAAAGAAAACTCATTGGATCACTTTGTTGTCCGTCTGCCTGTCTGTCAAGACCCTTATTCTAAAGAACGCGTGGAGGAATCAAGCTGGAATGTATATAAAATGCTCTACTGTCCCTTGGAGCTGTAAAAAAATCTAACTTCTAAGCTAACGCAATCAAAAGATACAGCCGTTTATGCCGCTGATTTCCGCAAATTTTCAACACTCGCAAGGGAATCTGAACCTACAGGGTACTTCCCGTGAACTCAGAATCTTGAAATTTGGTACGAAGCAACGTCTTAAAGCACAGATAAAGGGAAATTGTGAAAACCGTGAATTTTAATTTACATCTTAAAATAAAAATATGTTTAGTAAATATACCTACAGGTTTGTACGGAACGCTCGGTGCGCGAGTCAGACTCGCACTTGGCCGGTTTTTTATCATAGCCCAGCCAACAAAAAATGTATGCGTATCATATTTCAAAACTTACCTCCTAAAAAAATCAACAAATTGGATGAATCCAATCATGAATGACGCAAGCATAATTATTAAAAACAGAGTTGACACTTTATTAATACTTGTGAATTCGGTTTGACCTTCCCACTTAGACAAATATGTGTAATTTCATTTAACCGGACGCAAACGAGGGTATGACACATTTAAATCGTTCTAATCTCACACTGAAATAAGTTTGAATAACCAGAGAATTTAAAATAATAATACGATCAATTATTATAAATTATAAGCAAAATTTGACACATTCTGTTCGGTTACTTTTAGTAGTTGGGTTTTGCTTATTCTATGCCTATGCCGTTTAATACGAGAATATTAAAACGGTATATGATACATATTTTACGATAATACACGTAATTATTCTAATTAGAAGCCTTGTTGCACTAACCCTAAAAGCCTTTTCGGCCAAAAATAATGAGAACCCCATAATACGGAAAAACGATTGTTAAAAAAATATGATTATGTTTTAAAAGTCCTAAATTATGACATAGTGCAAATAATTGTCTGGACTTAAGATGTCACGTTGATAAAATGGCGGCCGGTAAACATATCAGTACTGACGTCTACAGCGAGTCGCCACTTTAAATTTACACTATCGTTCGCGTGAAAAAATGTATTGGGATTTGACATTGTCATGTGTCATCCCAAACCATTTTTCTTACGTGAACGATAACGTAAATTTAAATTGGCAACCCGTGGTAGACGTACTGTAAATAAAAAACCATTTCTAACGTTCAATACCCAAAACCCATTTGTTGTCCTATAAATCAAACGCATGCAACAAAAAGTATATTTTCATTCTTTTTTAAATGAAGTAGCTATACCGAGTAGTCGTTATTCATCAGGAGTGTATCAGGGCGGCGCAAGTGTCACTCCCAGTCGGCATTAACAAACGGGTTTAGTAACAGTCCAGCAGATACTGGCTACATTATCATGTTGTTTGTACAGTTAGCAACATAACATAACGAGCTTAGATGCTTAGTACCTTGCCACGATGAAGGGGTATGAGTAACTTTTTATGGACCCGTGGCGTCTTTTTTTTTATTAGCGACCAGTAATAATTTTACCACTGTTTTATAGAACCCTTAGAAAGAAACATATCTGAGTGGTCAGAATTGTTCTAAGTGATATCGGAGCCAGAATATGATTTCTTAAAGTATTATTTTTTTGCCTTATTTTCACTAAAATAATAGTTCTGAAATGATACTTTATGGAGCTATTCTCACCTGATAGCTGTTAAAAGGATGCATAAATATAAGAGGGAGGTTTTCTTTTTAAGATGTACCTGTTGAGTAAATTTTTCTAATAAAAGTACTTACATCCAGCAATACCTTAAGTTAGATATCCATATTTGTAATGTTGTCTATTTAGCAGTAAATGTTAAGTATTTAGCATTAGGAAGTGGAACACAAGCTATCACGAAAAACGTCCTTAACGTCAATGACATTAAAAAGACATTTTCTAATAGTCAGTATGTAAATAGGAGGTATTGGTTCCTAACCATCGACATTAGAGACATTACATGGGAAAAACATCTGAAAGTCTTTTTACCCACAATACATAAACAATAATGGCCTAATATTGCACCCGGCTATTGAAAACTAGCCTTCTTAAATCCTAATTGCGTCGCATGTTTTTAAGGATTATAAATAATTCCGCTTTCTTACCTTTTCCTTGGTACGAGTATGGATCAAGTTCAATTGAACAGTTAGTTAAAAATACAATACCTAAAATCTCAGCTCCGATATACTTTTGCCATAGGTGCCCAATATAAAGTTTGTTCCCCTCGATATGTTCTTTCATAATAATAAGGTTTGGTGAGTGGGCGCGAAACTTCAAAAATGACGCCAACGTTACCCATACCTCTTTGTTAGGGTTCTGGTAAATGTGTTGCTGACAGTACTTACCAGCTTATGTACGATTAAAAAAAAACATTGTGATGGCCTTTACTTCGCTATACTGAAAAATTGGAATCTAGGTAGGTCAGTCAGTAGGTAGTAGCTATCAAGGGTCAACCAATTTAATCCGTCTGAATGATTGGTCTTTAGTATGTATATCATAATACATCCCCAGCTCCATTGTTAAATGCAATGCTCCCTACTGTTTATTTGATTACAATTTGCCAAAATCGAGTTGAATAAAACCAATACGTTAATGCTTTGTTTCGAACTTTATTCCCTTTTTGTACAATTATTACATTCATTTTACAATTTGTTAACCTCTTAACAACAGTTTTATTTTTATTTACAATTCTTTTTAATATTTGGCAACAACCTTGAGCATAATCTAGTACTTATATTTATCAATAAATACATTGGTAACAGCTAACATCAAAGTTTTAATAAAGTATCGCAAGTGCGATTTAGACCAAACGGCGCATCGGAGCCCACTTTGAAACAAAATTGGAGCTTCTTCCCAGCGAATAATAGTTCCCAGTCTTATATGAATAGATTATTGATTGTCGACTTTCTTACGGAATCGGCGACTGCTTGCAAGCATGTAGGCTGCCTAATGGTGCCTACGGAAACTCATGGTACTTGAACTCACTAACCGCAGAAGTATTTGCATTCAGCAGGGCAGCTCCAATATATCCAATACCCGTTGTGGCCTACCTCTGGAAGGTTAGGTATTACCGCTTCGGTAATTTTACCAATTGTAACCAATGTGAGACGATTGATATAAATCGCACTTAGGTAAGTGGTAAAAAAACTAAAAACTTACAAGAATAGTGAAATAACAATGAAGAAAATAGAAGAAGAGCTTTTTGTCTGTCTCTAATAAATATAAGTGGATTATTACTATACACCGTTACTACATCGTATTTGGAAAACCCGCGCGTGAGATTCGGTAATCACACAATTTTTCGCCGCCAACTGGACCATCAGTTGCAGTCACTCGAAGGCTCAGTTTGCGCCGAGGCCATACTAACTGTATAAAAATCCCTTTCGCAGCTTGTGGCCCCGAATAGTGGCTCAGTGTGCAGCTGTACTAGTTGCTGACATCTCGCGTGAATACCATAGAGTTACGCTTGATGAGTTGTTGTCTGTACCAACCTGGGTACTCGTAAATTGTTCTACAAGTATTTATTCCTTAACAAACCTTAACATGGTATGGTACCCATGAAATAAAACAATAAAGTACATTATTATTACATCAATAGTACATTAATAGCACATGAATAGTGCATGAATAGTACATTAATAGTTCATGAATAGTACATGCATAGTACATTAATATAACTTTCACGTGTTAATATGAATAACGCAAGTCAGAATTCAAATAACAATCAAGATTGAAAATGAGTTTAATGTACCACCGTCAATTAAAGTTCAGGTAAATATAACTTTTGGCAATTGGCATCAAGTTGGCTTAATTTTATTAGGTACTTAAATTTCATCGCCTAACAATTAATTAGCGTTATTATTCTACAATCTATTAAAACTTTCTGAAATCACCAATAAGACGATTCGGATATTACTCTCATTTTTTATTAAGGTAAGTGGAAAATGACTGATTTTACACTTACAAAACTGGGATTTTGAATAAAACCAGATGTAATGTTTTATTTTTGAAAACAAAATGACTACATTTCGGAATGAGATAATATCCAAATGTTTTATAATATTACATAAACATACACTATAATACTTGGTTGATTTAATGCCTGTTATTACTATTTATAAACAGAAACTTGAATAAAATAGCCTGTTTTCATATAGCACTTCAATGTACACCTCGCTTTACAAAACGGCCGCCTTTCCAATAGTTGAATACGACGTCTAACCACTTACGAGTATGCCGCAACCTACTTATGTTTTGAATCTCATTGGCACAATATCCTGCAATTAATACATAATTCGTTGGTCGGGTTCCGTCCCTCGTTATGGTAAATCAGTCTCTAAATGGGTGGTTTTAGAGGCGTGTTTCCGACGTGGAGGTTGTGGAACTGTGGCAGCAGTATGGCGGCCGTGGAGATTGTGGTTACCAGGACGAACACGGCGAGTAGAGCGCGGTCAGCTACTACCGCTACCTGTAATTTTAATCGCATGTCACGAAGCATGTCCTAATGTTTTGTGTATAATGCCGCTGCAGGACGACTTTAGACAAAAAAGGAGTACCTAAACTTTTTTTTAGAAAAAGGTAACCTTTTTCTAAAAAAAAGGCCAGACAGAAATTTATTTAGATTAGAGAGAGCACAGAGAAAGTAGGGTCATTTCGCCTTTTCGCGTCCACCGCCCCATTCGCGTCCAAACTACGGATCACTCTTTAAAAACAGTGGAAAATAACCAAACCGACACAGTAACAAGCACGAAAGACATTTCTATGAATGTCTAGATGTATGACAGGTACACACACATTAACAAAAGCTTCTTGCGCGCTATCCTTATTGCGTAGAAAATTCACTAGTTTAACGCGTGAAACGAAGGAGAGTGCACGTGCGTAATTTCAAAAAAAAAATAGTGAGCAGCTGCGCGTTTCACGGTAAGTTTTCAATTGATTTATATCAAACTTTGGATTGAATAATGTTTCCAGACCTTAGCCATGGACCATATTAGTCAGGATAGGGATGATTGAGATTGTATTTCAATAAATAATGGTTAAAATAAGGTAATAAATTTATAAAATATCCACTTTGCGTCCGCAGTGGACGCTGTCTGGTCTAACTATCTTCAAGTTGGATGTTAATTATCGCACGATAAAAAGTGAAAAAGAGTATACTTTTTATATTTATTTTAATGTTCTTTACATGCATATTGTAATGGCCAATTCGCGTCCACATTATCAGGATTATAAAGCAAGATACAGATGTTGAAAATCATACTTGGACGCCAATTGGACCTATTTATAGCAAAAAGAAGAGACCATGAAAAAGATTGCGTCCATCCTAAAATGAGATTTAATCTTATTTTCTTCATTAATTTATGTGTTTAATTGATTTATTTGAGATTTAGGATTGAGTATTAGAATTTCATGTTACAATTAAATCTAGAAAAATGAATTCGTATTGAACAGTACTAATCCGTATTTTTATTTCATTTTAGATGAGTTCCTCACAGTAACAAGTAAAAAGAAAAAAAATACATATTCAGAAGCGGATTTAATGAAAGCGTTGGACGACGTCCATAGTTAGGACTGCGGTTGGTGACTCGCTTCCCTTCCCTATCACCGTTGGAGTACACCAAGGCTCCGTGCTTAGCCCGTTTCTGTTCAGCGTAATATAAGACGTTCTGTCAAACAGCATCCGAGACCACCACGAGCAACCACCCTGGTTGCTCATGTATGCTGATGATATTGCGCCAGCAGATTCAGACGGAGACGGCTGGTACAACGGGTGATTAAGTGGAAAAATTCACTTGAAAACGGCGGTCTGAAACTTAATGTGGCGAAGACGTAGTACACGACCTGCAACACCACAGATACCCAGTCCGTCCGCATAGGCGTTGACGTGGTCGAGCGCACGGACCGTGTCAAATACCTGGGATCTGTGTTAAGCGCGTCCGAAGACATCGACCGCGACGTCAGAGCCCGAATTTCCGCGGCTTGGGCCAAATGGCGTGAAGTGACTGGTGTCATTTGTGACCCCAAAATGCCGATCAAGCTGAAGGGGCAGGTCTATAAAACCATCATTAGGCCTGTCCTTTTATATGGCAGTGAAACATGGCCGTTACTAGAGCGACACAAGTAGGAGCTACGCGTCACGGAAATGAGGATGCTGCGGTGGATGTGTGGAGTCTCACGCAAAGATCGCGTGCGTAACACCCACATCCACGGCAGCCTTCGTGTTCGTGACATCGCAGACAAGCTGCAGGAGTGCCGCCTTTGTTGGTATGGTCATGTCTCACGGAGATCGGCAAACTACGTGGGCAACAAATGTCTGGCCATTCCGCCCCCACCAGGTACCGGTAGAATAGGTCGACCCAAGAAGCGGTGGCTCTACGTCTTTAAGGGTGACATGCGTGCCAACAAACTCACCAGAATGCACAAGACCGCGCGAAGTGGGCCAAGAAAATAAGAAAGGCGGACACTGGGACCCCACACACCAGTGTTGGTTCACAACCCCCACACACCAGTGTTGGGATATACCGCACGGATGATGATGATGATAGTCTGATTAATGTTACAAGAAATATAAAAACCTGAATTTATTAAATAAAGAATTTGATTATAAGCCGAAGCTTTCCTTTATAATTATGAAACCCATCTCCCCTATTTCCCTTTTCTAAATGGTGGACGCTAATTGGTCCATAGGCGGACGCAATCTGGATTTTTTGGACGCGAAATGGGTAAATCGCCTGTTTCAGCAATTTTTTGATTTATAATATAAACTACAAGTTGCTTTAACTAAAAGTGTGCAGGAAACTGAAAAAGAGTAAATAAGGAATAAATAAAATCCACTTTTCGTTCAAATCTAATGCACAAACATTCTCATTTTCTCTCTCAAACTTACCAACTCCACAAAGTGGACGCGAATAGGCGAAATGACCCTAGTTTATTTAATTAAGCTGGCTTTGATTTATCGTATAAGGCTGTTAAGCAGCTTGAATACCTTTATTTTAGTTTGTGAATGTTTTTTGCAAAAATACGCCAAATAAATAAACAAATAATTGGCTTAAGGTTGTCTCCATGACCGACGGGATTGCTAAAACTATAATGGGAATGAAATCTGCCTGCACGTGTGATACCAAACCGCTAAAACTTAGTTATCTTTAGGACATTTGTAAGTAGGCATTTACTAGGCCGAGATATACCATCATGGACCAGATTATTCATTTATTTATTTACCACATAACATAACACCATCACTTACCACGGTAAGATTGTGGTGAAAGTGCCTTGGTGCCTTATTTCAAAAATAATTATTCAGCTCAACCGATCCTAGAAAATCGTAATGAAGGCTATGTCACATTTTAATAATGGCTGCCATATCAGATAACACTTAGCTTCAGGCATAACCTTTTCATAGTGCCTACGCGAAAACGATCTTTCAATAACCCCACTTGCTCGCTGGTTACTTTTAACAGATCAAAAATAGCAAAAACTTGCGGGCGACTGAGAGCTATTCCGCCCATTTGCATTTTCCCATTAATACCTATCGAGCACAAGGATTAGTTGAATGATAAAATCGGGGCTTAAAAACTTTTCGTTGCCTACTTTTGCGGCGGGATTTCGCTTTTTGTGTGAAAAAATTAATTACATTGCCGCGGCAGCTTTCGGTAGGGTTAAGTGAACCGAAAGTGAGAAACCAAAGGGGCGCGATTTATCGTTCAATCTTCATAGATAGTTTTCCAGCTCAGTACCAATCCATTAATTTCATTAGCAAAACTAAATTTAACTTAGTCCTTTGAATCTATTCTCAAATGACTTCATTGCTTCGGTGAACATATACGGTGGTATCGAATTATGTCACCATTTGATTAATTATGTTACATTTAGTACAACACCTATTATTTAAGTGACTGTTGCCTGTGTTGGTTTACATGGAAGCTCAAAATTAATAATATCATAGTGATCACGAATATGGGCTTGATCTAGAATTTGTGATTTGATTGGAATGTGGTTATAGTTTTTTACTGGAGGTATCCCTGAAAGTACGTATCATTTCAAACTAGCGCGAAGCGGCCGTCTTCTCTACCCTTTTTAAACTTTGTGAATGTCAGTTCCATTCCTTGATTTAATTATTTCTTCTCGAAATGTAAATCAATCAATCAATCAAATAATTTATTTCGAGTTACAACAATCCCTCATATAGTGTTAGTAATAAAATGCGACTCCGCGCAAGCAGAGAGGCGCACCGCTTGCGTATGATGGCTGCAAAGCCATCAACCTGCGCATCTGATCGCGGCAGCCCCACCAGAACCCTGAATGCATTGTTGTATTGCACGCGTAGGTCACTGTACGTCCGCCGCGTAAAGCTAACCCATAAGCTGCACGTGTAGAAAGACTTACAGAAGGCTTTGAAAAGCGTTATCTTTACTGGTAAAGTACAACGTGCAAACCTAAGAGCCAACATGTTGCACCGGACAGCCAGCGACCTTCGCTCTCTCTCAATGTCTAAATTATCCTTTAGATCCTCAGTTATCCAGTGACCTAAATATTTAAATTGCTTGACCCTCCAAAGAGGAGTTCCAGAAAGCGTTATCTTGGGTACACTCTTTGGTACTTTGTTCACCGCTTTAAAAACCATCAACTCGCTTTTCTTTGCATTGTACTTCAGGCCATGGCTGCCTGTAGCTTGCAAGTCAGTCACGTGACAGCAGATACTAATCAAATCCTGCCAATTTTACACCATCTGATTGGTACTGACATGCCAGTTACAGGCATCTGTATTCTGGGCTTATAATCCCATAAAGCCCGAAATATCTACACATGCCTGTAGCGGTCATGCCAGTAGCAAGCAGATCACAGCAGAACCAATCATATGGTATGAAATCTGCAGGATCTTGACAGGTACAAAATTGTACAGCATTTGATAGGCTTTTGCTGTGACGTGCCTGCTACTGGCATGACCGCTACAATACCTCTACAACGAGTTGCCAATTTAAATTCACGTTATCGCTCGCGTAAGAAAATTGGATTGGGATTTGACATGACATAACATGACAATGTCAAATACCAATACATTTTTTTTACGCGAACGATAATGTAAATTTAAAGTGGCAACTGGTAGTAGACGTACAGGCATGTGTATTTGGGCCTAAAGCTCAAACAAAACAGTGAAAATTTTAAACAAGAAGGTTGTTTCTGACTCCATGGCCGTGATTCTTCACCACCAACTTCTGTGTGCTATACTTTACCTGCTTCCATTCCAGGTTAGCGCGTTCCAGGCGCTCGTTGGCGGCGACCCGCTGCTCGTGGCGAGCGGCCGCCTCGCGCAGCGTGCAGCCGCAGCACGAGCAGCGCACGCACGTGCCCGCGCACGCCGGCTCCGCGCTGGCCGCGCACGTGCTGGCGGTGCCGGCACCAGCTAACAAGAACACAATGTATGATGAAGGATATTGCGAGACGAAATAGTAAGATACTTTGCTGAAAGAAATATCCGAAAAACTATTGACTCTGCAATTATGCAAAATGAATATAGCATTTGATTATTATACGAATACTTATTTACCTACAAAACTCTTACATAGCTGAAAGTAATCAAAAATATAAAACTGTGCATAAACGCCCAAATACGTTACCCTCAAAAGACCTGGCAAATGCTTTATTGTATTTTACATTACAAGGCATTTCATCAATATTTTCTTTTCAACGTCCAAAATAAATATTTGATTTTCGATAAATTAAAATTAACTAACTATGATGGCGCAGCAACCCAAAGTAGGTATTGGCCTCCGACACTAAGATGCGGTACTTTGGTCTATCGCGCGCCTCATGCTGCCAGTCTTCGACCTGGAACTCGCGCAAGTCCTCCATGACTTTGTCATCCCAGTGATACCTGGGGACGGCCGACCAGCCTTCGCCCTCTCGGACGTCACATGTTTGCCCGCTTAACCGGGCGATCCTCCCCATTCGCATGAGGTGGCCTAGCCAGCGAAGTTTGTGACCCTTTATCTCGCCGATGATATTGTCTCGGCCACCAGCCCTTCAATCTCGCGATTTGTCCTCCTCCTCCAAACTCCTTCTGCGTTTTGGGTTGGGCCCGGAACTTTTCACAGCGAAAACTTTTTTTATCCGAAAAGTCCCTATAAATTAAGAAGCCCATAAATCAATGAAACAATATAAAGTCCTTAACAACTCTTAATACTTATAGGCGTTCCTAACTCTGCGCGACGTTTTAGAATTTGGTGTAAATATATTAAACAAGCAGTAACATTTCAAAACTGTAATTAAATAGGCTTTTGATTGATAAATCAACTTAAACTTTTCCACTGGGCTGCCAATTTCTAAAAGCCATTTAATGCGCCGAGCAGTAAATTTTTCTTCTTCATCTAAGTCTATTAATTAATTTGTGCTCTTATTTCTCGGTTCATTTACCACAACCGTGCTCCTTTGAAGTAAAATTATATTGAAATCGAAGACAAAACGAATTTTTTCTGCGTTATGCACAAACTGAAAACCCTTTAATTTAATTCTACGACCGTTAGTTCTGAAAAAAACAAAGCAAAAAGTTTATTTATAAATACTGATTGAAAAAATACGCCTACGTTTTTAGTTAGTCGTCATCTATGAAAGTATAATCAAGTAACTTCGTTCAACTAAATTAAGTTTCTGTAAACGTCAACCATCTCAATATCATACCTAACTAATATTATTTTTATGTATTTGGTACAGGTTTGTGAAAGAATATCTTGATATTGATCTGACCTGACTAGATACTTTTTACATCTCAATCACAAACAACAGTAGGGACAAAAGAAACGTTTTGACAGCTGAAGATTATTTCGGACTCCTGTCACATCTTTCTATCATCGATAACATCGATAGCCTAACTGAACTTCGTTGTCATCCATCCACTGAGGAACCATCGATAGTTGCCAACGCTAGCCCATTGTGATGTGATAAGCGAGATTAACCTAGTGCATACGTGGCGACGACTGATAGCCGATAGCAGCTCAGTGATTAACGCAGAGAGAGGACTAATCATAATACGCAAATCACAAATCTCGCAAAACAGTGGTGAGCCTTGATTGAGAAAGTCACCTTAACAGCTATCTATTAGGTGGGCTCGCCACCTAAAACGGTGAGTTTAACCCGTACCGTGCTGTACTAGTTGTACACTTCGTACAACCGGTTGTACTAGTGAGTACAACCGGTTTTTGCATAGCGCGCCATACGTTTCCGCGGAACACCCGTATGTTCGACTAACACTCAACGGATAATACGTATAATAAAAGCATGAAAAACTTGGGTTTTTCAGACCCACCTAAGCATCTTGAAAGAATATGAGTTCCCCTAGGTAGTGACAAAAGTCTGAGGTGAGTCTCGTATGGTATAGTAGCCTACATAATATAAGTTTACACCGATGACGTCGCTATCGTCAGTGTTGACGTTTTTGTGTGAAGTGAATAAAAATGTAACTGAAAACTACATACAAATTGCTGAAGTCAACTATATCATACTTAACGTGGCGGAAACTCATGGTAGATGTACTTTACAGCCTGGTAAAAAAAACAGTCGCAGCAGATAACTGGCGAGCGATATGTTAAAAGACTCAGTTAATACTCGTTGATTCAACGACTGCATTAAAATAAATTAGATGAAGTGAATTCGAATCGCACAAACAGTGAGAGCCCAACTATCGCAACACAAATACAGCTCCAAAGTAAACGGCCACAGTGCATAATAGAGGAATTTGTTCAATATCGTAGGGGTACACCCGCGTTACCAAGAAGTAAACAAATTAGGCCAGATTGTAACCCCCGTCTGCTTGGGTGTGGGTAACGAAGTTAACCCTCAGGACCGGACTACTCAGACTCAACTATTCGCGGATCACTGACACCGAATGTGAAACGTGGATAAGGTTACCTCCCGGTATGTCAGGTGCCTCTATGAAATATTTTATCGGAAATACTTTAGTTTAACAATGGGACCCGTTCGTAGTTTTAAAATCTTTACACAAGTTACAAGTTTACAAAAAAAAATAGAAATCTGTAAAAAAAAGTTTTTTGGGAAATTTGACAGTTTTTTTTTACAAACGAAGAAGATATTGTTAGCTATTCCATTTTAAAATTAAAGCATATTTATTCAAGTAAATATTTAATAAGAAATAATCATAGTATCACAAAATAACAAGAAATTAAACAAATTACAAAGAAAAAAAAATTGAAACGCCTGTAAAATACAATAATAAGTTGTGGGCTCTTATTTTATGTTTTTAGTCAATTAATTTTATCCCAGTTTACAGCCTAAGTTTGATAAACTACGAACGAGTCACATTGCATTTCACATTAAGTGTGCCCAAAATTGTAATTAAATTAAATATATTAAAATAGATAGATGAATGAACAAGTTCAATATTTTTGTATGTTTTGAGTTTAAACGCTGGAAATGTGCTCATTTAAAATATAGTTTATTTGCTGCACCAATTTAATGTAATAATTTTTACCATTCACATCAACTTAACTCACTTGTAAATTAAACAGTACGTCTACCAGGAGTTGCCACTTTAAATTACGTTTCCCTTCGCGTAAAATATTTACATTGAGATTTCTTACAGCGCCTCTGTTAAGTCAAAATAGAACTAAAAAACGGTACCATAAACATCTAACAATAGCATCTTATTACCGTTTTTTAGTATCATTACACCAAACAAACAAATCTTTCCTCTTTGTAATATTAGTATAGACTAATATCATAAAGAGGAAAGATTTGTTTGTTTGTTTGTTTGTTTGTATTGAATAGGCTAGAAAGTTACAGGACCGATTAAAAAAAATCACCAATATAAAGCTACATTATCAGGGAGTGAAATAGGCATTTTTTTTTTTATTTAAGCTATTTTTTGACGGGAAAGACAGTCAGTCTACACGGGCGAAGCCGCTGACGGACAGCTAGTTAAAAATAAGTTTCTTATCATACCGTAGTATATCATATGTAGTGACATAATAACTAGCAAAATTATGCAGTGCGGTAACCCTACATACGCCAACTTCTAATCAAATAGAATCCTATATGAACGTTACGGCAAGAATGCCGTAATGGCAAAGTTTGCCTCTTTCATTAGATTATTTGCCTTGTATAAAAAGTTAGATAAAGCACATTTAATTGGGCATGCTCAATTACGTTACGAGTATAATAAAAGATTCTTTAAACGTGTATTTAATTAGGTTTTTTTCAGGAAAATTAGGTTCGTCCTCAATTCACGTGCTTTTTTAAGGAATATAATTCTCGCTTTGACTAGGCAAATCATATTCAAATCAACAGGATCAACAGAACCGAACGGAACTGTTAACTTTTTATTCTTCTGGTAGAAAAGTTTCCGAATTCAGTAGAAATTACGTTTTTTAAATTTATATAAAAATATGATTTTTTTTAGAACTATGATGCACACTTAGTCTTGCCGACTAAGTGTTATAATATAATAAAATAAATAAAATACTCATATAAGAAGTACTGATTCTCTTTAATCTTTGAACAACATTTAATCGTATATTACAAAAAACTGATATATTAAAACTTTGAAATAAAACAACTTTACGGGTTCTACTCGCGGAGTTTATATTTTTTACATTTTTCTAACCCTACGTTTCGACTCCTTTACAGTAGTCGTGATTACGTTATGACTCAGATATTATACGTCAAGAAAGTAGTTATTTTCCTAGCAACCGTCACTCAACTAACGTCATTTTCACTACCATCTTTAGGAAATTAATAAACTTCAAAATTTTAATAGGGAAGATGGTTGGAATTTACCACGTGCTTGGGATCCGGTAAATAAACTCATCAAGCCTAGGGGGCAGCACAATACTGCTAGACTTCAAGATACGGTTAGTTCTTTCTGCGTGGATATGAACATTCCCGGGGATGATAGTGAAATAGATGGTAGTTGAATGACAATTGCTATGAAAATAATAACCTACTTTCTTGACATATAACATCTGAGTCATCCCGTGATCACGAATACTGTAAAGAAGTCAAAACGTCGTCGGGTTAGAAACACGGACGAGTAAAAAAGTAAGGACTCCACCATGTGACACTAGAAGTGAAGCACTGTCTTTGTCTGTGTCACCTTAGGGATACGTACGTACATGAAAATACTCCCTACTAAAACTTTTTTTTGAAAAAGTTTGGTTTATTAATTTCATAAAAAACAAAATGATCAATACCTAATACCTATAATTCTAAATAATAAATCCGAAGTTGAGTGGAAAAATATTATATCGAGGGACATATAAATTTATAAACCCAATCGTTTTTCCACGGTTCATTACTTGAAGGGAAACCTAAAAAATTATGACGATGAATATAAATATTTCTTTCATCAAGATAATAGATTACCCAGAATTCCAGGTGAAATCCAAATTTATTATAATGACAACACTGAGCTGCGTCGTTGAAGTTTTGTGTTCCAACTTTATGTTTATTTTGTATTATTTTTTAAACAGTAAATAACTTATAAATTTTGGCTTACCTGTGAAATTTAAAACCTTGATGTTTATTTTGGGATGTTGTATTGTATTTTTACACCATTTGGACGGCATTTAATTTTATTTTTTTGACGCGACTCATGGGCACAGAAAAATCGCAAAATGGCAGCCCGGTCGGCCGACCGATTTCAAAATTTGGGCGTGAGGTACGTAATTACGATAAACTCGGCCGGTTGCATGGCATCGATTGAAATGTTGGCTGAAATGTTGGCCGGGCGGAGTCCTTCCTTTTTTACTCTGCCGTGGTTAGAAATAATATAAATTCCGCGAGTAGAATCCGTAAAGTTGTTTTATTTCAATGAGTAGTGTTCGCGTAATAAGAAAACAATATTACTAAAACGTTTTAGAAGAATTGTTTGAAAATGCATTTATTAAGTCGTGATTGTCTTGGTGAAGGCCACTACCTTGCCCCCAGAAATACGAAATTAATTTATTGTAGCTCTATGTTGATTTTAATGATTGAGACTGCATGCTGGCTAAGGCACGTTGATAATCTTCAGTCACCCCAGAGTTTAAAAAAATCGTTGTAGTTGAACACCTTATTAGTGAATTAAACGAAAGATGTTTATAAAAACAATAATTATCATACTTTTTTTCATATTGCCCGTCAAGATGACCTCACTCCACCTGATGGAAAGCGGTCGTGAGGTTCAGATGTGAGGTTGACAAGCCCAGTCATTCAATCGAATCACTGGGCTGGCCAACCTCACCCTCATTTTTCAAAGGACATTTGTTTTGAACAGATCGGTTAATGTCGTAGACATGCGTCGTCATCGAGAGTAATACAATAATTTTCACCACTAATACATATAACCTATATCTCGTTTAGCTCTTCCACAAAATTTAACACCAGTCAGAAGCTTTCGACATTATTCATGATTGTGTCCTTAAACGAGCCCTTTCTGACTCCGAACCTCAAATCTCTTTCACATGACTTACGTCCGGCCTCCGGACACAGGCGATTAACTGACAATGCCTCTGAAATATAGAACTGTACGTCTACCACGAGTTGCAACCTTAAATTTACGTTATCGTTCGCGTAAAAAAATTGTATTGGGATGACACATGACAGGACACGACAATGTCAAATACCAATACATTTTTTTACGAGAACGATAATGTAAATTTAAAGTGGCAACTCGTGGTAGACGTACTAAATATGTTTCCAAGGACTCAAAAACTTATGTGCCGGTTTTTTACATTGCTCTTGGTAATTAACTCATGATGGTAAAGTTTTCAAATCCCTTACCTGTGTTTGTAATTGTGGATATCCACTTCCACTAGTTACCTACGAGTATCTATCTATCCTGTTTGAGTTAAAAGTTATTGCTTTCAAGTAAATCTATCCAAACTCCTTCCTAAGTAAATTGAAAGGGTTGTGGGATGAAACCACTTTGTAACAGGAAGTCCATAACAATTACGTTCATCCACTTGAAGTTTCACCAACAGACGGGTTAGATGTCACGTATCTATTAAAGATACTTGAGCCCCATAAACAACTATGCACGGCACGCATACCAACTTTATTACTTTATGATAAATCGGTTTACCAACAACTAATAAATCATTAGTAAATCGATCCTTTTAACTTAACGTGCCCGCACCAAGAAAGTGAATTTGGTCTAATCTAATAAACACTAGATCTTCGAAGTCTTATTTTTTCCTAACATTTTGGATTGCAGTGAAGAGCTTAACTTGAGACTTCTAGTTGGCCGTTCTAGTTAGGTATGTGTGTAAAAAGTGGTGAATCGCTTCTTCACAACTTTTGTTATAATCAACCTAATTAACATTATAATTGACCTCGGGATTTTTACCTGGGAAAGGCTAGCTTTGGACGGGAAATAGTGGCGTGTTGTGGGTCACTTGCTGATAACATTCCTTAATTTACCTGTTGAAGTCACAGATATGTTACCTTCTTACCGAGATCGGCACCTGCACACTCGCGATGCTGCACCCACACATCTGTACCTAGCTGCGACTCACCCAGGTGGTTCTGGTTGTGTCTTGCGAAGCGCGGCGAGGGTGGCGGCATCGGCGCCCCGTCGCAGGGCACCTCGGCCTTCAGCCGTGACCCCGTGCGCGGGTTCACCTGCACGCCCGCGCCGCCCTGCGGCATACCACCGCCCTGCGGCATACCACCGCCCTCACCCTGGTTGCATACCGAAAAGTAGGTGCAACTTGATGCTGGCACTGAGAACTTCAGATATATATTAATGCAGCTTATATCTACAATTCATCTCATACCCACTGATTCCCTTCCAATATTTGAGATAACACAGTATATCTTCTCCAAAAAAAGCAAATGCTAACAAAAGGAACACGTAAAATCACAAATGTGTTATAATTGTACGTTAAAAAACAAAGCCATTGCAAAACATACAAGCTTGCCCGGAATGCTTAACATAGTCAACATTTGGCTCGCCGTAATGTTTTTTTCATGCAAATATATTATGAGGAAAGCCGCGAATGAGTGGCACATGTCGCGGCCACAGTCGGCCTCCTATTTATGATAATGTCGTCTCTCGTAAAATGGAAAAAATTACCTAAACCGGAGAAATGGAAAGATTCTCAGACTTTGCCGTTAACTCGCAATTTTCCAACTAATTTCCATTTTCATAATCTCAATGCGTTCAGAGTGTTATATGTGTTCATCTTCCGAAAGTGGATTTAGCGAGTCTCATAAATCCGGTAACTTCGAGTTAAAGTAAAAAGACAGATTGATCTTTTCGAAATTGTTTTGGTAATTTATTGATGATTACGTTACAGAGAGACACGTACAGGTGAAATTTGTTGTGTTTGAACAACAGGATATCCCCAACGGCACATGAATACAGAATAAGGCTGAAATAGAAAATTAAATTTTACTGAAATAAATATAATAAATGGATCTGTAAATTTATGCTGATAAGCATGAAAACACTGAAAAATAATCAAATCGCATTTTCACACGACTCGCACATTAAATAATGAAAACAAATCCACAAAGAGAATTTCATATGATCGGTTCTAATTAAACTAATTGAAAAACGTTTCGAGTATTTCATGCATCCTGCATTAGCAATAAGTTTGATCATTTGATTGATTTGAATTAATAGCCTAACAGTCTAAGAACCTTTTTCTTTTCACAGTCTCATAAAACACTCAGATTATTATTGGCAAATAGCCCGTCGTATTGCATGTCATGATAACGCTACATATTATAACAATCTCCATTATGTATTGCAAATCTACATAGTGTGAAAATGCTTGATTTGTAGGTGAGTACTTAAACTTTGTTTTCCTGTATTTCAGAAATAGTTGATACTATAGACCTTTTTAGGAAACAAAGAATAAATATTTCATACCTCAACCAATCCTAATATTTGACATTGATCCGTATGAAGGGATCCTTTGTTCTATTTTTATGCTCTTAATGGTGTAAAGCCTATCCTATGTGACATGAAGTGAACACCTCATATTTACTTTTGCATAATATACTGCGTTTGTAGTAGCTATTGGTTACATACTAAATAGATACTGATACGAAAAATATAGTATCACAACGTTCTATTTTCTCTTGTTCCTTTATTGAGAGTCGGCTTTAATTTGGTCGCGTTATATTTACAGGGTCCCTTTTAAGTCTTGGGGCTAGAGTATCATGCTACTTTCGTTTCAAATGTCAAATTTAAAAATGTATGGAACTGACATCAAACGTCATTTCGATTAGACGAGTGCTAATTCATTCCAATATTTCCAATCCATTTTTAAATGTGACATGTTTAGACGAAAGCAGCGTGTTGGTTTTGCTATTCAAAAGGCCTTTAAAAAGCTGTAATAAAATTTTTGGTGTAACAGTTTTGCTAGAATTAGGTTGTCTGATGACATACTTACTTTGACCCATGCAAACTAAAGAACTGTAAGTATTCAAATGTAATTAATAAAAAAAAAGTTTAAAGCACCATGTGCATTTACCTTCGGCGCGTCAGTGTCCAGGTTGATGAAGAGCAGCCGCGCCAGCCTCTGCAGCACCAGCTCGCGCAGCACCGCCGGCACCGGCTGCCCTCTCACTCCTCTACGATCAACACAACTGGTTCACACTACATTACGCACCAAAATAGGGGCATTCAAGTGTGGGAAGGCATGGGCGATTAATGTACTAGGCGCCAAATGATTAAAATGTTAAGAAGAATAGATTGAGCTATGCTACGTTGCTCGCGCATGAAGTAGCCTCGAACACACATGTAAATGGATAAAGTATGGAATATGATATACAATCTAAGGGTCAAACTAATCTTTTTTTTTACATTTTAACAGGTTTCATGTCTATGAAACATAGCAATAGAAAAACCATTGTTATGTTGTATCAAATGGGATTCATGTGACAGGAAAAGAGTTAAGACTACAATTTGGGAAAGAAAACAAAATTAAGTATGAACAATGTCGCTCTCTGTGGCCTACAGCAAAATCCGAATTAAAGAAATCTACACACATCAAAAGTGTCTAGGGATCAACATATATTTTTGCAATAACTTTTCTCCTGATTGATATTAATTAAAATTTTCTTTAAGGATTCATCAAATAAAGTGTTTTCGTTTGTCTACAGTAACGATAAACCAAGTCACCTTTGCATTAATAAAGAAATTTGCCATTTTCCTAATAAAGGGATTTTTGACATTTGAACCACTAACATTATAGTTCGAAAAAAAGACTGAAATAACAGTTTTCTTTAAAATTTTATTGGGTAACTTAAACAATTAATAATCCGTGTTTCTACCGCGAACACTAACAACACAAGAACATCGGTTTGGCATACTCAAAATGAGTTCATCCAAATCACGCTGTGGAATGGCCGCCCATGTTCGTTGCAACAACAAAAAAAGGTCTTCTTGCGACTGGATACCCTCCATATTCGGCAGAGCTCTTCTCTGTAGTATATCCCATGCATGCTCAATCGGGTTCAAGTCTGGCGACTGAGCAGGCCAGGGCAGGACACTGATGTTAGCTGCGGCGAGAGTCTATCTTACAACTCTTGCGGTGTGCGGTCGTGCATTATCATGCATTAACTGAAATAAGGGACCGATTTGCACTTGTAGAGGAACGATGACGTCTGATACAATCGTCTCAGCATAAATTTGAGCGTTGAGGTTGCCTCTGATCCAAATCAACTCAGTTCTTCCGCCGATCCAAATACCCGCCCATACCATGATGGTTCCACCACTATAAGGATGGACTTCCTGGCAGGATTTTAATCGCTGTTGGCGTCCAGGGGTTCTCCAGTGTCGTATACGTCTTGTATCCGGTCTCATACCAAAACGAGACTCATCAGAAAAGCACACGAAACGCCATTGTTCTTCTGCCCAATTTCTGTGTTCAAGAGCCCATTGATATCGAATCCTACGATTGTGCATTGCTATAGGTGGTACCCTTAGCGGTCTTCGGGAATGAAGGTTCACTTCATGCAAGCGGTTTCTGACTGTCCGGTCGCTAATTAAGTTCCCTGGAAAGTGATGAAGCCTAACGGCTAACATCATGGCGGTTATTGTTGGAGCTCTTCGAGTTGTGATTTGAATGTATCGGTCTTGTCTCCGTGTGGTGCAGCGATACCGTCCTCCATGGCGCTCAGCCACGGTACCAGTGCTTCGGTAACGTGTCCAAAGTCGACTGATAACACTCTGACTTGTATTCAGAGCTAAAGCCACAGTACGTTGCCGGGAACCAGCTTCTATCATTCCCACGGCTCTGAGTATTTCTTCCCTGCTTAAATGACGTCGCCGCTCCATAATAACGTTGGTTTTAATCAGTAGTAGAGAAACAGTAGCACTAATAATGTCTTCAATGCGTTGTATGTTTTTATAGGGAAAATATTGACAGCTGATTTTCATCTTTTACTCGAATTTGATTGACAGTTCCAGTTTCAAATTATGAAATGCACCAAAAAGGATCCATATAAATTTATAAAATCATAAATTTATTACAAAGCCACATCTCAATCTCAAGAAATCTGCATAAAAATGCTTGATCCCTAGACACTTTTGATGTGTGTATATACCAAAGATTACAGTGTAAAAGATTCACTGAAGCGTGATTTAAATGAAATGTGATTTGTGATAGACACATAAGCAAAAAAAATTAAATTTACTTTTCATTACAAGTTTCCTTCTGTTTCAAGATACCTTCTTAGAGTAAACTTCTAAAGATTTCTTGTGAGTGATAGCGTGTAGCGACGATTAGACTTATTGGGTCGCCGGATCGATTCCTGTACTATCACTAAGAGGTTTATGTTGTCTCATTATTTCAGTTTTCACAGCACCATGAAGACCCTGCTTCAGTCACCAGGGTAATGTGTGTGATGTTGTCATGTTTATTTGTTTCGTTCTAATATGCTTTTAAACTTTTATCTCGACTTCGCCTACTGTTTGCTTCGCTAGGTCGCTCACGCGACATACGAGGCAGGAAGACAAATAGATTTAACAGATAGCTGGAGTGTTATCCACAATTGTAGAAATTTTAACACGAACATTCTCTCTTGAAATAACATTTCTGCAATACTGCCCAACAATATCCGTTGCATTAACTCTGCACGCTGGTGCAGTATTAAATCACTTAATTAAAATTTGGGTAATTTGTATTATAGCAGCAATAACTTAATTGCAGTTATTGATAGCAGAAAATGAGCAACAGAATAAATTGAAAGTTTAATAACTCGCCTGTAGGATATATTGAGGGTGACCACCGACAGGGATGCGGAAAAAGAAACTAAACACGTACTGACTCCGTAGTACAGGCCTGAAAGTAATTAAATTAATTAGCGGTGACTTACAGGGGCAAAAAACCTGAAAACAAACAATGTCAATAAATTAACAAAAAAATAGCTCTGGCAGAATTCCAACGTTAAATATTTTAGAAGACGTCACTGCACTTGTAGGGAGCTAGAGCATTCATATTTATGCAAACTATCAAAATGCAGCACAAGAAATAATTTAGACTGGACAACTACGCCAAAACTCTGCACCGAAATTATTCCTTTATTTAGTAAATTTGGAATAGAGAGTATTTTTATTTTATTTTAGCATAAAAAACAAACCCGCGGTCATTCTTTTAAAAAATTACTGCAATGGTGGGTTTTATCAGCACTTTATGGATAACCACCGGCGCACTGCACGTACATTGTCTTTTTCCCCTTGACGTAAGGGATGATATTTCTGCCATCCGCACGAAGCGTTTTGCTGACTTTTTTTTATAATGCGGACAGCTAAAAAACTCCCTGCCCGCTCATTTGTTCCCAGGCCGTACCTTTTGAAAGCAACAGTGAATAGGCATTTACTGGGCATAATATTATGTACAAAAATATACCACTTTGTCATATAGTCAACCAATGAATACATAGTGTCATAAAAGAAAAGGAAATGCATTTACCCACTTCGAGTTATCATTATTTTAAAATAAATTTGATGAGAAAGTTGTAGATTCTAAAATGGTTCACAGAAACAAAATACACAGTCTTACTGATGAGCGGTGTCTTCTCCGTGGGTGGCAACGTGTCCCGGATCGTCATAAGGAAGACAGTCATCGACAAGAGCGCGCTGATGCCAAGGGTCACCTTCTCACCAGACTCCGATGGCACGTAAAACACCAGAAGGGCTGGTAACAATTGAAGAGAAACTATTTGCTGAAGTCACATCGTTACATTAGGATTATGACAGAACAGGTACTTGTTGAGGGAATGCACCTGGGCGGTTATAAACGAATAATTTTGGAGTCGACCTTAGAACAATTTTATTTAAAACTGATCAACTCAGCTTGTTCTTTTTCGTACATATGAGATGAATTTAACTGGAAAACTTCGCTGGTGTATCTCTAATTGGCTAAGACTAAGCAATTTAGAAAATATTTAGTAAAATGAATTTACGTATAAAAATACAAATGGACAATTCATTTTCATCAAATTCAATGAAAAATATGGTAGGCATAGTAAAAACATCTCATCTCTGTTTCCTCACTAAGTATTTTGAAACTGCCTGTGAAATAATAATGCCCTGAATTTGAAAGTAACCGTCTGAAAGGATTACTGTAATCAGTTAAATGGCCCACGTATCCAGAGTATTCCAGAGCTTGAAGGAAATAATATAAAATATTAAACGAATAGCTTGCGGCTCCTTTATTAGAGCTAAAGAGGTTCTCGCAGTACAGCTTTGTAGAAAGCTTAGATACGCCTGGCTAAGCCTCGAGCTGATCCCGCGTTGAAGAGCATCTTGTTTGTTACGGCTAAAAATCTGAGCATGCAATTTAAGCAACCAGTCGAGAGTATTAAAAATTAATAAGTTCAAACTTCAACTTGAAATAGGAATATAATAGGAATGACATTAGCATTTTACGCACAAAATTAAATTTCATGTCGTGCCCATCGCAACTTATTCGTGGTTTTCTCTTCGCTACGGCCTTGGGGGTTTCTTCTATCTCTGAGACACATATTATTAAGGAAATAAGTGAAAAGCGAAAATTGGGATAGATTAGAAACGCGCAAATAACAAAATGATTCCTTAGTATTGAAAGTTCTTTTAAAAAAGTATCAAAACATACCACATTATGAGGCCGTAAAAGAAAAATGTTTTATAGAATTCTGCGCGTAAATTAAAACACAACTTTTATTTTGTAAAGTGGTCAAATGTGCCGCGTCATTTCTTACGGGCCTCACCACAGTTTTTCCGCCTCACCCTCACTCGTCAAACGCCACGGGCTGGTTGGGCCCTTCCGAGTGCTTTTTCGCCGGTTTTGAGGGCCATTGCTTCAGGGAACAAAAACGCGACCTTTTTATATTTTGTATGTAACTAGGATAAACCTTTTATAATGCTACCGTAGGAGGTACAGACGTAATACTTATAATATGAGGATGCTCCTAAACTATCTTTTATCTCAATGAAATCCCTACTTCGCAATTTCCATATAATTTGGGCGAGCTTTTCAAATAGGTTTTTAATGAATCAATTTTAACAATACCTAAATAAATTGTTGATGCTCTGATCGCCGCAAGTCAATGAGTCCCACATTGTCCAAAATTTTGATGGTCAAGAATACACTCTGATGGCGGCCAATGATTAAGAACGATTGTCATTATGGCAAACAAATAAATGCTGTTTGACAGCAAATACTACCTACTTCATCAGTGGCTGACGAGCTATCAAATAGCAAGTGACAAGCAATTCAGTTGCAGCCGCAGTTGAATATTCTAGATGCCGTGTACGAACTGGATCAAGGTTAGATAAATGGCTAAAATAATATGATTGTTTAAAAAACATACAATTATTTTAAAGTAACGCACCTATTCCATTGATGAGTAGACAGGGCAAGATGAGGTTGAAGACGTAAAACATCGGCCTTCTTCGCAGCTTGATGACGTAAGTGATGTCAGGGTAGGGCTCCACGCAGCAGGAGTAGTACTGGTTATGCCGGATGGCATCGAAGCTCACCAGATCGAACTCGCCGTTCGTCTGGTAGTTCGTGGTGTCACCTTCGTCGAACTGCTTTTTCAGGTCCAGCTGTTGGGCATGTATAAATATTTATTCATTTATTAGTTTGTACACAAATCACAGTTTTTACGTAGAAAAATAAGGATAGCTAAAGTACAGGTGAGCTTATCTCTAAAGAGATATTTCTTCCAGCAGACCATGGTGCAAGGAAAAGCATAAAACAAACAGTGACGGAACATTTTAGAAAAATAATGTGGCATTGTGCTATACCAATACCCATTTTGATACAGAACTGTGCAAAAAGTTTTTTAAATCTAGCCCTAAAATTTAGAGAAGAGACTTGCAAATGCTTAGCTAATAAGGTATTAAGCACAAAAAATCTTGTAGCAAAATATGTATTAAAACGCTTCTTAAAATTAAGTGCTCAGTGTTCTAGTGGCATAGTAGTATAAGGTTAGTAGTTAAGCAAAAAAGTTTAGGGCTTTTAACTTTAATTAATGTGATGGTCAAAAAATTACCTGGTCATTGATCTCTAATTTCGATCGTAACTGCATTGTATATTTTAGTACATAATGCCGCACTTCTATAACCGACATTGGTTAGATAGTTTTGTTATTCTCTAAGGCCAATTAAATTGTAACAAGTGCGATGTACCTATGTAGAGTAGTGTCTAAAAGTGAGTGAATAGATCGCGACGGTAACATATGTTCTTGACAGTCTTGACACTCACTTATCCCGGAAAGTTGTGAATAATTAACCCTAACCCTAGTCAAATGTACGTCGTATACATTAATAGTAGTTTATTAGTTTGGACCCATGTATCTAAATCAAAATGAATAGTTTATGAACATAGAAACTACTTACTAAAGGATAAGTATAGAATTTGTATAATTTGATGTTCTTTAGTGATTAAAGCACTCCTTTACGTAATTAGGTAAGGTACACCAGTTTTACCGTAACGAAAATTTAGGCCGAAATCTATAAAGCATTGTAAGCTTAAACTCAAATTTGAACAGCTGTATTTATTTGCTGGAGACCTGTTACAAGCAAACAGATACAGCTGTTCAAATTGATGATTGGGTACGATGACGACCTGGCGTTATTGGGGCAAAAGGCAGAGGAAGTAAAACGGATGGCCGAGGTGCTCGAGTGTGAAGCAGGAAAAATCGGCCTTAGAATCAGTAAGAATAAAACCGAATATCTACACATGAAGCGATGCCGAAATGTAAGGGAAAGGAGAAAAGACCCACAAGTGAATAATAATCTGTATAAAGGAGTAAATAGATTTCGGTACTTAGGGTGTACAGTTACAGATACCAACCAGCGGGAAGACAAAATAGTTATCCGTATTCAAAATGCTCTGCGGTGCACAGCAGCTCTCCATAAAGTGCTTGTGTCCAGGTTAATCAGCAGAAAAACCCAGATTCGTGTTTACAAAACTGTTATTACACCGATCTTAATGTACGGCTGCGAGACCTGGAAACTGACGCTCAAGGAGAAGAAGTTGCTGGTGGCACAAAAGAAAATATTTCGAAAAATTCTGGGGCCAACCAGACGCGAGGACGGGACCTGGAGGCTGAGAAAGAATGCGGAAATAGAGGAGCTTGTGGTTGAACCCAACATAATGGGCGAGACAAAGTCAGCTAGACTGCGCTGGCTCGGCCACGTTGAAAGAATGGAATCGGATGCCAAGATCCGAGAGACTGACAACGCTCAGGCGCAGTTCCCAAATGCCGAAATGGTGTTTTTGGGAGACTTCAATGCCCAGCATGAGTCCTGGTTAGGCTCATCAAAAACAGACCATGCAGGCCGAACTGCTCATGCGTTTGCTCTCACGCAAGACCTGACGCAGCTGGTACACCAGCCCACCCGGGTACCAGATATTGACGGTCATACTCCCTCCTTATTGGACCTTCTGCTGACGAGTCACCCAGCCGGGTATAAAGTGTCGGTTGGTGCTCCATTGGGCTCCTCCGATCACTGTCTGGTTGGCGCTACAGTGCCTTGTGCAGCTCCCCCACAACCTGTGGAGGTGAAGCGGCGGTTATGGCACTACTCGTCGGCAGATTGGGACGGATTGCGAGAGTATTTTGCCTCCGTCCCTTGGCGGCAGTGCTGCTTTGGAGAAAGGGATGCTTCAGAGAGTGCATCTGCTATCGCTGACGAGATCAGTACCGGAATGGAATACTACATTCCTCTTACTGATGTCGTCGACCAGCCGACGACCGACTTGGTGTAATGGTTAAGAAGTTGGCTACTACACCAGAGGTCGCGGGTTCGATCCCCGCACAGTACAAACATTTGTGTGCATGAACATGTCTGTTTGTACTTATCTGGGTGTCTCCTATGTATAATAAGTATGTATTTACAAAAGAAAATGTATTTAAGTATGGTTATCCGTTGTCTAGTATCCCATAACACAAGCTTTAATTAGCTTACTTTGGGGCTAGATGGCGCTGTGTGGAATAATGTCCAGGGATATTTATGTCGTCAGTGCTAGCAAAACTGGTCCCTGGTTCAATCGCGAGTGTGCCGCAGCTGTTGAACAAAAACAGGCGGCGTACCGTGCTTGGTCTAGGGCCCAGGCACTCAATGATCATTCAAACCTTGCCTCCCTGAAAGCAGCCTTTAATAGAGCCACCAAGGCCACGAAGAGGGCTTACATTAGAGCAGACGCCCAGCGAATTGCACGTGTTGGCCAAGAACTCATCACGCACCCTACGGGTAGCCGCTCCTACTGGCGACTGGCTAAACACGTGCAATCTAACTTCTGCGTGCCTTCGCTGCCCCCACTGAGATTCCCTGATGGATCGTTGGCTCATCAGCCGCAAGAGAAAGCCGATTTACTGGCTAACCTCTTTGCCGCAAACTCTGACTGCGGTGTTGCGCCGCCTGAAATTCCACATTGCGGCTCCACAATGCCTGATATTCGTATCAGGCAGTGTGATGTTCGTGCCGAACTGCAGTCACTCGATGTCAGGAAAGCCAGTGGCCCTGATGGAATTCCAGCTGTGGTTCTGAAGAAATGTGCAGCGGAGTTGTCTCCAGTGTTCACTAGCCTGTATCGCCTCTCCTACAATTCGGGTCTTGTGCCGCTGTCTTGGAGGGAGGCGAACGTTCAACCAGTTCCCAAAAAAGGGGACTGGTCTGACCCTGCCAATTACCTTCCAATAGCCGTAACCTCAGTTTTAGCTAAAGTGTTTGAGCGGATCATAAACACGCAGCTCATCCGCTACCTAGAGGATCACTCTCTCATTCACGACCGTCAGTACGGCTTCCGACCAAAACGGTCGTGATCTCCTAGCGTACGTAACACACATCTGGGGGGAGGCTATGGACAAGCATGGGGAATCTTTGGCCGTCAGCCTTGACATTGCCAAAGCTTTCGACTGTGTATGGCATCGTTCGCTTCTTTCCAAGCTTCCGGCATATGGTCTGCCACCTCGCCTATGCGACTGGGTCGCCGGATTTCTGGAGGGACGTAGAATTCGTGTCCTTTGCGATGGTCAAAAATCACGCTTTCTCCAGTTTAATGCCGGAGTGCCGCAGGGCTCCGTCTTGTCGCCGACGTTGTTTCTTCTGCATATCAATGACATGTTATCTCTTGGTAATATTCATTGCTATGCGGATGATAGCACGGTCCACGCGCGATATTTCGAGCGCCCTGGGGCAAAGCAGACTGACATCGAGGAGAAGAGGCGAAGTCTTGTTGTTGAGCTTGACGGAGTGTTGGACCGCATTTCAGAATGGGGTGCATGCAATCTTGTCGAGTTCAATGCCAAGAAAACGCAGGTGTGTGCATTCACAGCAAAGGCGTCGCCTTTCCTTTCCCATCCCACTCTTCAGAGCACCCCGCTACCGATTAAGGATAGCCTAAATATCCTTGGCATGGATGTTCGTAGCAACCTAAACCAGCGGTACTACATTGAGAGCGTCATTAGAACTGCATCCCGTAAACTCGGAGTCCTGAACAGAGTGAGACGATTCTTCACGCCTGAGCAGCTCTGTCTCTTGTATAAGACACAAGTTCGCTCGTGTGTGGAATACTGCTCTCATCTCTGGGACGGTTCCGCTAAGTACCTACTCGAAGGTCTTGACAGGTTGCAGCGGCGTGCTATCCGTATTATTGGAAACCCAGAGGCAACTCTGACCTTTGAGCCTCTCCAATTGCGTAGAGACATTGCCAGCTTCTACAATGGGGAATGCTCTGACGAGTTATTCCAGCTTATCCCACCCTCACCTTTCCACTCCCGTACCACGCGTGCTGGACTACGGCGTCACCCACACACAATTCAACATTTGTTGGCCCGAACTAAAAGGTTCGGTGACTCGTTTCTTTGTCGTACCATCCAGACGTGGAACGCTCTTCCAGCACATGTGTTTCCTTCCTCTTATAGTCCCGGGTTCTTCAAGCGGGGCGTGAAAAGGCATTTCTGCAGGCCTTCAAGGTGAGGATGGCCAGCCCAGTGATTCGTTTAAATGACTGGGCTTGTCAACCTCATATTTGGACCTCACGACCGCTTTCCATCAGGTGGAGTGAGGTCATCTTGACGGGCATTATTAAAAAAAAAAAAACCACTTCGGGTCGCTGAGCCAGCGCAGTAAGTAAGTAAGTAAGTGTATCTATTTATATAGATTACTTCTCATCGATATTAAATTATTTTTGTTAGTTAAATATCAACTTAGGTATTCATCAGTAATACTCATTATGTGAGATAATAATTCATGTGATAAGACCGTTATTAGATAAGTAACGACTATAGGCTTGAGTGTCTGAGTCACGTAGAAAATAGGGGAAACCCCTGAACAGTGCATGAATGAATTCAATACCGTTTCTTCGGTCCCAGTAATAAATAATAATAATAAATATGCGCCAGACAACACAGCTCTTGTAATGGTCTCGAAGTAGGGATTAATATCCCTGTGTTACGAGGTACCACACAAGGATATCAGCCAGGGGCGTCTCTCAGCACACCCACACAGTAAGTACTTAAACCTTAGAATAATATCGTATAAAAGGATAGTCTCTTCATACAACCGCCCCGTCAAAAATGAAGCACTAATCCGATTCACACATGCGTGACTATTACTTGCTTACGTGCGGCGCGCTTTAACATTGAACATTGCGGAGCTGTAATGAACACTGCAAAGCCATTTATGGCTACATTTAAGGTGCTTCAAAATGGGCGCGCAGACTTGGTTTCTATATGTTATCATTCTAAGACTTATACCTATTGATATATTGACTTTAAGACGGTATTGAGATTCACTAATTTAAAAGTCAGATACTGTGAACTGTATGGCAAATTCTTAAATCCTCAACATAGATCAACAATTACCTGTATAAATGTTAATCGCCAAGTTATTATTCCTCGGCTAGCTTCGATCATTTCCTCTCCGTTTATTTACATTTATCACGGGTCACTGAAGCTAAGGGTTTTTTGAATTTCTTTTCATAATTGACATTGCATAATTTATTGCTGAAATTAGCTAGGTACTGCCGGCCCACTCCGGACAAATTTAAACAAAACGTAGAATGTTTTGAATGGGTTTCCTGTATTTTGTACAATAAAATACAACATCAATTTTCGAACGGCAAGCATGTTTTAAAAGCGGCTAAAGTTCACGTAACTACGTGTTGGACGAACGGGATTAGGCCTTTTGGTTACGTTTACCAGTTGTTCCCTTTTTTTAGTTTGTCAGTTCGAAAACCTGCTAGTGTATCGCATTTCATTATCTACTGCAAAGATTTAGAATCATAATCTTAAAAAAAGAAAGTGAAGCAAAGATTTTGAAAAAAATATACAGAGTTCCCACATTTCACCATTGCATACCTAGCATGCAAAATTCATTAATATAATTTGTAGTTTACATGAAAATTATTAAAAATCATTATGTTCAGAATGTCACCGAAGCCAAATTCATTAAAATAAAACATAATACAAAATAAATGAGTCACAACAAACGATATTAAAGGTGGGCTCTGTCTAGTTGATCAAATCGTTCACATTTTCAGCTCACTGCTTCGAGTATTCAGAAAAAATGTTCCGTCAGAAAAGTATGTTCGGAAATAAAGACCACATTTCCAACACGTGCAAAAGTCCGTATCGAGTTTATTGCAGACACCTTTCCGTCCATTATGGAGTGTGCCGCGGGGTAGATATTGTGAGGAAAATATGAGAGGGAAACGAAGCCTGATGCTAAATCGGCTTAGACCTGCGCCTAGAATGCGATCAGGCTCCTACGGGACTACATCGATAGCGTTTTGAAAATAAAAATCTAAGTGAGAGTATAATCGGGATTATCCCGTTTAAGGTAGCAGCAACTAGGAAATATAGAATAGGCTTAATAAAAAATTTTAAACATCCCATAAACTAAAACCATTATTTTTTCAGCATGGGACCTTAGCCAAGATCAACGAGTTTATATAGTTTTTACATTCCAAAATACAAACAGGCCAAAATAATACATGTATACGGTTAAGCTAATAGGCTATTGTAACCGACAACTATTTTAAGTTAGTTCTTGTGAGGTAAAATCTGCTTATATGAGGGTATTGAGGTTAAAGTAAACAGAAGCGTAAGTCGAAACAAAACTTTTACAATAGAAAATGTTTTTACAATTAGGCGGAAAACTTTTTATCTTCTCTGGATAAATAAAAAAAAACGATTTTTTTAACCTTTATTTTATTAAGAGACCCTTTACGAGCAAATATGTTATAAATAACATATTTGCTCGTAAATATGTTATAAATAACATATTTGCTCGTAAAGGGTCTCTTAATTCACCAATTTCAATATCGTAATGTATCGCATTACGCACTTGTGCGTTATTGTAATGTAAAACGCACGAGTTTTTTAATTAAGGTAAAACGCACGGTTCATCAAGCAAAATGCTCTGTCTAAAACGAACGGTACTTTTTTAAATTTTAGCAAAGAGTTTTTGTCAGAAAAGAGGCCAACATTGCATTAATAAAATTAACTTTGGGAGATAAAATATAATAAAATAAACATTTAATTATTTTTTTACATTTTTTTTTTATTCAGGAAACAAACAATTTTTATTCCACCTTAAGATTACTTAAAAAAATAACACTAAAATCAGTTAAGTTTCCACTGATGTTAATCGCCTACGGCTCGGACTAGCAATATCGCTTCGGCTGTAATTTTCAACTTACCGCACTTATATCATAATGTACTATTACCTCTAACAACTTTGTTAGCATATAAAGGATCTATGGGGATTAGGTATATACTAAAGGCCAGTGTATCTCTATCTCTGTATGTACTATCTATAGTTCTCTTTTTTGGGCGATTAGAAACAACAAGCACCCGTCCCACTGTGCGAACTACGAATAATAAAAAAACCCATTTAATTATCAACGTTCTTTTTTACTGTATTTATTTAATCAAGCTTGTAATTAGGTACCATGAACACAACTACATTGACCAATTTTTTAGACACGCAAGTAAACTACTCACACAGAACTTAGAGTGTTGTCCTTGTAAATTCTCTCGGAGGAAAACGAAAAACATTAATCTTATCAGCTATATTATTGAGAGTGTGCAGTGAGAGCGTACACGGGTACTTCTTTTTCTTCTATTTTCTGGTAAAGGACTGTAACACAGCGCATATAACACATTAGAAGTTTTAATTACTTCGTATCTAACAGTGTGTTTTACTAATGAACTGCTAATTAAAAATATCACGATATGAGAGGCAAAACTCATTCCACAAGAGTCCCTCGTCAACAAGCATACACCCACCAGCAGAGTTATAGTTATTACAGCTAGTAAAAACAACTGTTAACGATCTAATATAAAGCAAATATTTTTTGTTGTGATAAATACTGGCACATTAATGATTCAAAAAAGTATTGTGAGACACCTCGTTCCCTCGAGTCCATACCTGGGACATAAACATTTTGTGTTTTAACTTAATACCGCAATGAAACCAAAACGAGCGTGCTTGTCATCTTTTTGCTGTATAATTTGTCGTGCTGAATGTAGTGATATTACCGCTTTCTAGACTGCTAGAATACTGATTTACTTTGACGTTCTGGTATGGCACAGGAGTCAGGACATACTAGGCATTTATTTGTGTGTAACAAAAGCTGAATACATATTATTTACTTACACCTTGTACAGGATCGAAATCCAATAAGCTCTTGGCTTAAATTAATGAAATCAATAATTAAAATTGTATTTAAGTTCACTCTCACTTGAACCAATCTTTGACAGTGTCAAAAGTAACGATTTACGTGGGTCGATCAAACTGTTGGTTTACTAAGATAGATCAATAGATTGCTCAATAGATAAAAATATTGAAATCTTACGAAATAGATATTGCGTAGCATAGATGTCAGACCTCCAGATGATGTGATGATGTTTCCCCCGTATCCACAAACGCTAATCAAAAATTAAGGACACCTCAAATTAATGCTGCCCTGTCACATGTCAATAGAATCAAAAGGGAAAGCTATATGTAAGGACAGCTCAACTTTGAATGACGTTTGTTGAATGACGTTTCTGGATTCGGGCGTTTGGCGTTAATAGTGCTAGCGCGATAGCGGTACGCCAAAAGAAGCTGCAAATGGTGTTAAAAGCTTAGATTAAGTCAAAATAGGAAGATAGGTGTCTCGCCTCTCGCGCGTGGACCGCTTAAATCAGGCCCCCGTCGCCTAATTTTTGACAGGAACTCTGACGGAAACTTGTCTCGCTTACGCTAAGGTCAAAACAAATAGGTTTGTCTCTGTCCTTAACATCGCACAACGATAATGTAGTTGTGAATTATCCCCGTTTTCAGTTGTAAATTTTAAGAACGTGATGTAATCTTCCGCTATTTGATTTAATCTTGGTTAAAAGCATAAAAATCAGAACGATTGATCTTTAGGCCATACGAATAAATTTGACCCGTAGCACGAAAAAAACAAAAGGAGAGGAGTTGTGACGAGCTACATGATCAGGGAGTGACATGCTATATTATTTTATTATGATTGAACAAACATTCAGTGAAAAATATAAGTCGGAGAAACGCGAGATGTGCAGCTTTACCGACGCCGCGCGACGTGCAATTACTTTTGACAGAACGAAGCCTGTCGAGGCAGCTAGTAACTTATAAAGCGTTATTTAAGTGATGACTCCAACAGACATTCGTTTTCTAAATCCTATGAATATTCCGGAATGAACTTAAAAACAAATATCCGTTTGGCAACAACGAATCAGTGTGACAAAGTACAGTCACGAGCACCGATATGTTTGCATATTTGAATTGGATGTCTAAATCAGAGCGAAAAGATGTATACATTAATATTATTGGTGCCCGTGACTGTACACTGTCACGTCTTTAAGATGATTGATATGATTTATTGCCAGAATACGAGCACGAATGGTAGGTAGCGTGAAATATTGCAGAATTCCATGAAGCAGATACTGAGCAACGATGTGATTTATGATAATAAGTAGCTTTTTGCCCGCGAACTCGCCCGCGTGAACTTTATTTTATATTAAATATTTATATATTGTAGCCCAGGTGTTATTCAGATGTATAAGCTGTATTACTGTAAAGTTTCATCCGAATCCGTTCAGTGGTTTTTGCGTGAAAGAGTAACAAACAAACATACATACCTACATACTCACAAACTTTCTCATTTATAATATATTAGCATTAGCATTAATAATGCAGAACCCATTTACAGCGACTTACTGGGGTTCAAAAATACAATAATTTTCCTGAATTATGAAGTCACATAAATCGAAGCAAGACCTAGAAGTACTTACAGCCGTCACTTGCCTTTTACTTTTTTGATTGATATTTTAGTACTATAGCAAGACAGCATCAATTTAAAAACTTCTTAATTTTGAATAACGTTTAGGAATTAGACAGAAATTAGAAAACTCAACTTTGTGTATGTATCAGGCGCAACTTGAACCCGTGACCTTTCATAAACCGAAAACGTCTCTGCTGAGCTAGCTACTGAGACCATAAACAGAACTGGTGAATTCTCCTAGTGTATTTTACGTTACCAGCCAATGTTTGGTCCTATGGGATTTCGGTAGCTCAGTGGTTAGAGTAGCCGCATTGTGGAAGATGCGGGTTCGAATCCCGCTCGATGTCTTCAAGGTTTGTTATTAATTTTGTTATAGTTCTATCTTAAGATATAAAAACAAGCGTTGTGAAATGCTAAAAAATATTAAATAATAATCCTATAGCATATTTCATTTTTACCGAAAGTTAATATATTTATAAAAATATTTGAAGAATATTTGAAATATTTAAATGTTTGAAGGTGTAAACCTTACGGTAACGTTGGCTTGCAACGTAAGCATCCACTAGAAAGATTTGTTCGGTTCATTAGGATTTTGGTAGCTTTGTTGTTAGAGGAGCCACTTAGATTGTAGAAGACGCGGGTTCTCCCCTTGAGTGTCAGCGGAACACACGGGTGTTCAAAAAAATGGCAAACAATGACACACAATGCAAAAACCAGAACAATAGAAACACGAGACAGGTTAGGTCCGAAATTTGAATTTCTTAGTAGTTTTCTATCTTTGGATATGAAGCCAATATTGTTCAGTTTTTCATCAGAATCATCAGTTCCATCAGTAATAAAACGTAACACACATGAAAGATGAAATCGCACCTGCCACCTATTCTTTTGAACCATTTTGATCGTTCATTGTTAATGATCAGTTAAGCGCCATAACAGCCTCACTCGAGAGGATCGCTTGTTAGTAGCGAACGCAAATACAATTTGATTTCCCATTTCGAAATTCAAGCAGCTCAGACCGACTTTTATTTTGCCGTCCACTTAAATTCACCGTTTTGCAGACAGAAGGAAAATTTTAAACGTTTTCCGAAGGTTAAACTTATTTTTCCAATGAAAACGTTGACTTGGTTCAATCGTAGAGACACATCAACGGAACAGTAATCACACTCGTATACAAGAACGAAGTACCTGGTTCGAAAAAAGAGTTTTGTTATTAATTCATTTTCTATTATGAAACTTGCAGCTGTATCTATACTAATTTATATACTTATTGTATTATTGAGAGAAAAAAATTGATTGTCTGTCTGTTTGTTTATTTTTCTTCTTTAACAGCGAGTGATAAAGGCTATATTTTAATGGGAGAAAAAGTCTACGCAGGCGGAGCCGCTGACGGACAAAAAGTTTAGTAGAACTTTATTTTTAAAGATTTTTTTTTTAAGCGCCAAACAACACACCTCTTGCAATGGTCTCGAAGTAGGGATTATTCCCCTGTGTTACCACTGAGGTACCACACAAGGAAATAACTAGGCGCGTCTCCCAACACACCCAGACCTAAGTCAATTCAGAAAAGATCGTTTCCTGAATTGACCCGACCGGGAATCGAACCCGGGACACTACGGAAATCGAGGCGAGAAACCGTGCTACAGCGTACCAATCGTGTCGTATAAATACGAAATAAAGATGCACCTGAACATTTATTTATAGACTTTTAGCGCTTGTATTCATTAAACTACTCAAGTTGATTTCTTTCATGTGACAAATTGAACTAACAATCCAACTTAGCAATATTGAATTATTATTTTTTCATATTGCGAGTCATGATGAAGTCAAGCGGCCGGGACACGAGTCTGACAAGCACATTAGTACAAACCACTGAGCTGGTCCACTTCATCTTGAAGGCCTGCAAAAATACTTCACCAGCACGGATGAGACGGCAGTGGACGGGTGAGGGAGAATGGATTCAGTTTGAACAACTCTAATCAATACAATCTTTACTTTATTTACGGAAAACTGTACCTATTCATTTTAATCATAAATACATTTTGGTTACATGTTTTATTTTTATCTAGCGCCTGTGTTTCAGACCCTAATAAACCCATAACCCCTTGAGTGTCAGCCGAAAACACGGCTGTTCGTAAGAAAACCCGTGTTGAAAAAAATGGCATCAATGACTCACAATGCAAAAACCTGAACAATAGAAACACGGGACGGGATATGTAAATATGCGGCACCACAATACAGATTAAACCAGGAACTAAACCTCGGTGGCACAAATCATTAAACAAAATTTAAATATTTATAATAGACAGGTATTTGGGCTGAAGCATGCTCCACGTCGGTGGCTAAACGTCGCAAAATACTGAATGGGTTTCTGGTTGCAGGTTTACCGACCGTAATCTTTTATATTTCACTTCCATTTAAGTAAAGAAGCATTCAGCTTTTGTTTAAGCATACACAAATTGGTTTATTGTTCGAAACAAGCTCCGTGTTTTCGTTGTTATAACGGGCAGGTACATTGTTTTGTTTTTTGCGGGCGATGTACTGTCTGAATTATAGGAATAATGAATGTAAGTACTTATTGCTGTATAAAATCTGTTCTGTCTTTGCTATACAAGCGTGCCATTGTTGTCGTTCGTTCGATTTTGTTAGTATAAAAACATTATTATTATCTATATTCGTATCGATAATCAGAAGTATATTCAGAACATTCAAGGATGTATTTCAAAATTAATGTTTTATATTTATTTATTATATCAATTGACTTATTTCCATTCCCAAAAGTGGGTTTAGGCCAAACGAACGAATGCTCATTCTATCATCTCATCACTCTATCAAATTGTCCGTGTTAAACAGAGGCAGTGCATTCTTTCGTTGTTCTATCTTTTTTCGTGAAGACCCTAGAGCGGGAGCTAGAATGCTCGTTCTTGAATCATCGTTATTCTTGGTTAAGATTATTTTGGTGTACACGAAAAATGAATTATCATTTACACTAAAAGATCACGAAATATCATTCTTGCTCTAGCTCTAGCTCTATGTTCGTTTGGTCTGAAGCCACCTTAAAGGTAAAAACAGGTAACCCCAACCAGTTTACCACGTGTAGCCAACATTTTATTAAGTTAAATTCTGTCACCCTACCTAAAGAGCAGTCCTTTGGCAGTGTATGCTTGAAAAAGGCAACATACGTTTCTAAAGTTGCGTTTTCAGATGAAAAAAGCTGAAGAAGACCGTGTCGCGATTGTTTGTGAGAACAAAAGGCCGGGTCAGGTGTGTGGCGATGGGTGTCTGCTTATCCCCGTTTTATCCGACCCTTCATAATATTTGCAAGTGTTTTCCCTCGTCAAAATGTGACATTTATCTTCTAGTAGAACTATATTGAAGTGAATTGTCTTCACTAGCTAAATATATGAGATTTTTCTTCTTACCTTGTTTTTTAATTTTAAAAATGGATGCGTACCGTATAAATAAAGTGAAAGAAAGCCTCAGAAAGCCTCACATTACGCAACGCAACGCTGTCACTCAGCTTAGAGTACAATTATTTAGTCTTTATCCAGTAAAGTTAGAAAAATGTCGTCTTACAGCCAGAAAGTTTCGTTCTCAGATGATAAAGCCGCAAGAGGGCGTGTCGCGATTGTTCATGAGAACAAAAGGCCGGGTCAGGCAGGTGTGTGGCGAGCCGCGGCGAGATGGGCGTCTGCTTATCCCCGTTTTATCCGACCGATAGTGTTTTCCCCTTGTCCAAATGTGACATTAATCTTTTCTTGTACTTTATTTCAGTCAATTGTGAATTTATCCTACTTTTTAAAAGGCGCAGAAACCTTCGATTCTTCTGAACTGTTGATGAGTAGCGAATAAGAATGTAGCAGGACAGGCCTAAGAAGGATTCGTATATCCCAGCCCGAGTGTGAATACAAGATACCATGGATGAAATTAAGGAAAAAGATAAAGTCCACGGGTATATACAGGGTGTCCAGGAAATAGTACTACAAACTGCAAGGGGTAATAGCTGGGATTAATCCCTCCCAAAATATCTCAATTTATGTTCAGCGAAATTCACGGTTTTAAAGTTATACAACATTTTCCGAAATATCGAAAAATCTCTACCTTGAAACAGTTTTTTTAGCATATCTCAATGAAAAATTGCTTTTCCAGTATCTTTTTTTCATCAAATTAATCGTGAATAGTTATTCTACTCATTGATAAGTCTTTTTTCTACAACAAACAACGTTTTCAAAAAAAAATGTTGTTAAAATTTTCGCAGAATGATTTTCTTATAACTGAACTTTAACCTACATTGGTGTAAAAAAATGTTTGTGAAAGTTTTGTGCAACATGCTTGAAAAATAGCTTGTTTAATGGTTATTTTGAAAAGATACCCAACTATTGCGTTTTGGAGGACTCAGGCCAAAGGTTACCACTGAAGCGAGAGAAATTGCCCAAATATGCCTTCGGAGACTGAAAAGCTCGTGCTTAAAGATACGGAGCGTGTATCAGGGCACAAAGGAGGCAATTCAAGCATCTGTTGTGATTTATTGTTTTCAAATATTTTTTTTAAAAATTAGGTCCTTTGTTTTTTTTACTATCACCTTATCCCTCGAGGTTTAAATTACAGACCATTTCAGCATTTTACTGTCGAATTTTAATTGGCACAACTTGTTTTATAATAATTTGCGTAAATAAGCAGCTATCACTTATTCTCATAATGGTGTTTGTCAAAATTACGTTGGTTACATTTTCAACCAAATCGGCTCCTCTGGGAGTAGAATACCTTTTTTTTAATGAAAACGCACTAGTGTGGTATCTTTTCAAAATAACCATTAAACAAGCTATTTTTCAAGCATGTTGTACAAAACTCTCACGTACATTTTCTTTCACCACTGTAGGTTAAAGTTCAGTGATAAGAAAATCATTCTGCAAAAATTTCAACAACAACATTTTTTTCTTAAGAACATACTGGTTTTTAATAAAATAAGACTTATTAATGAGTAGATTAACTTTTCACGATTAATTTGATGAAAAAAAATTCTGGAAAAGCAATTTTTTATTGAGACATGCTAAAAAATCTGTTTCGATATAGAGATTTTTCGATATTTCGAAAAATGTTGTATAAATTTAAAACCGTAAAATTTCGCTGAACATAAATTGAGTTATTTTGGTAGGTATTGGTCCCAGCTATCACCCCTTGCAGTATGTCGTACTATTTCCTGGACACCCTGTATAGTACTTCCAAGACCCGGCTGTCGAACTTCTTGTGTATTTAAACTGAAAGCCAGCGTTGTACCATCAATGTTTCAGGCAAATACCTTTCAACATTCAATTGAATAACATCGACTTGCATGGTACTCGCACCTTAGAAAAATCCCTAAAGCCAGTTAGAGTCTCCGCGGCTTAGATGGAAAATCGACGGGTTGATACTTCAAGTTGCCTGATGATAAGTGAAAAGTAAAAAAACATTTATTCACATGAGCTTTCATGAAGTACTTATGACATTATTACTTTGCTTATTCTAACATTTTACAATGCTTGTTTTTCATATCTAAAGACAGAAAAACTAATAATCAAAGTAATAATCAAATAGCATATTTCATCTTAACCGAAAGTTATAATATTTGTGAAAATATTTGCTTCGGATGTTAAAGGTACTTACCTTGAAACATTCATGGCTCGCAACGTAAGCCTATTACTGGAAAGATTCGTTCGTCCCACTGAGGTTTCGGTAGCTCAGTGGTTTTGAGCAGTCACCTGGATTGTGAAAGACGCGGGTTCGATTCCCGCTCGAGACCATCAAGGTCCGAAATCGTTTTTTTCCAGTTTTTCTATCTTTAGAAACTTATGACATGTCAAAAATCAAAATGTATGTAAAAAAATACAGTAACAGAACATTTCATAAATAAACACAATGCGAATCCCACCGGTTCGGACGTTGCTTACATCGAGAAGACTCCGGCAAGAAACTCGATTTACAAAAAACAAATTCAGAGTAGGTACAGTCAAAATAATAAAAAAAAATACATATTTGAGCAGAGGAGCAGATTATTCCTACTATGACCACAAGCTCTTGTCTAAGTTATAGATATCTAAGATACCTTGCCTAAGTTGTAACAAAACAAAACCTGAATATTGTCACCTGGAACCCGTCATAAGTCCACGAGGCCCACTTCATGGTGCAGAGCTGCACGTCGAACGGGAACTGCTCTACATTGATGTCGCACACGGACACGTAGATGCCGTGACTCAGCCACGTCACCTCGCCGGTGTGCCGGACGATCACGTTCGTGTTGATAACCGCTGAACGATAGTTTGGGTCGGCACTAAAACAATAGATAAGTACTGAAAGTAGTCACAAATTACTATTTAACTACAAACATTCTGCCAGGGACTTCACTATGCTATTTCTCCTTTTGAAATATAGGCTAAATTAAGGTTTCATGAGGTTAAAAAAATATCCATTTCTCCTTAAAAGTATATTGGTGTAAATTGACTGCCGCCTTTGTTGGTATGGTCATGTCTCACGGAGATCGGCAAACTACGTGGGCAACAAATGTCTGGCCATGCCGCCCCCGCCAGGTACTGGTACGAGAGGTCAACCCAAGAAGCGCTGTCTTGACGTTGTCAAGGGTGACATGCGTGCCAACAGACTCACCACTGAGGATGTACAAGACCGCGCGAAGTGGGCCAAGAAAATAAGAAAAGCGGACCCTGGGACCCCACACACTAGTGTGAGTTCATAACCGGGATAGACCGCACGGATGATGATGATGGTGTAAATTGACAGCACACTTTCTGTCATCATCATTAGCCTATCCTAGCCCACAGCTGGACACCAGTCTTCCTCTAATCTTCGCCCTACTTCGCTGCGGGGTAGCCTAAATCTAATTTACCCAGGTGCTGTATTCACTTTGGAAGACGCTCCCAAGGATATCGGTTTAACGGCACTGCCACAATCTTTACTATATCCAAAATACAAATGAGAGCTATGTTACTTAGACTGCTTTGCTACCCTTATAAAGTGATCTTGGAAAATTGTAGCATAAAGATCAATGCAGCAGATAATACTCCTAGCGTTTCACTTAACACAAGAATGTAAAGTAATTAACGATGATGTTAATTGCGTGTAAGGTGCATTTAACAGATTCAGATTCATTTAGTCGCTTAAAAAGCGGTACCATAGTTGGTATAAATATAAAGTCCGCACAATTCACCAAAACTGGCATGATCAATCATCATCATGCAATCTGACCCCAGACTGGCTTAGCAGAGCTCCTAGAAATCCAATCACTTTGTTAGACAATTCTTAATTAATACAGCAAAATTCAACACAGAACTGTTCTGGGGTCGAATTGGACCCACTACCAGCTACTGAGCAGGTAGTGCTGAGCTGCAACTGAGCTTACGAGCGAGTCAAATGTAAGTAGGTACAATGAAAAACAATACTCAAATAGCAAGGTTATCAGTTAAAAGACATTATTATTACGAGCGCCGTCGCACATTGTCTACAAAATAAAATCAAGACTATACGGTTTGTTCTACGACTCGTGAAGAGTCGCGATAAAAGTAACAAAAATTTTTACTAAAAAATATCCGAAATAGACGTAGTTATGTTTAGACAAAAGGTACAGGGATTTATTAAGTTATAGCCTCTTTCTCAGACATTGTCTCGAATTTGTTGTTTGTTGAGATATTAACGGTAGTTAGTAGGTCACTTGTACCTATTGCTTTATTTCAGTTAAAATTAAAAAAAAACCTCATTGCTATGGCCGTGCATATTACTATTTCCACACCGTTGAGGGTTACATGACAGCCAATTGATAATTGATTCTGCGCTTAATTAGTGTCTTTCGCATTATCTTTGACCATTCAGAAATCAGATCTTAACTTTATGTTTATGACAGTCTACCCAGATTTTTATATTTATCTCACACAGTGAAATAGGAATCTGCATCAACGCTCTGTAAATGGAAAAGAATAAAGTGTGCGTCATCATTCCAAGCAAACGTTTTCCTTAGTTGAAGCCTATAAAATCAAGTGCAACTTAATGTATGTATAATTGTATACCATACAACTGTTTGGAGTTTAGCTGCCTTTGATTTTAGATGTCTCAGTTACAATATATTCCTACTCATTACACTTATACATATCAGACAGAGACAGAAACAGATTACATCGAGAGATGTAACTGCCACGCGTGTGCCATGTTGAAGCTTTTCAATTGTAAAACGTGAAATATCCAGTCTATAGAAAATCATTGATTTTACGTGAAAATATCGATGGAGTACTTGACTGTCCATATTAGATTACAAGTGCAGGGTACTAGGTAACTAATAAAATTAAACTCCTAAGTTAGACATTAAAGCAAAATCCGGTGCAGTAGCGTATCAATCACTGGTAAGCTGCGATGGCCGCGGTTAGCCCAGATGGATGAGTGACTGAATAGTGCCTTCAATCTTTACGGCACGAGCAGTACATTATTCAAAAACTCTTGACAGTTTAACAAGGATTTATGTTTTGTTAAACTCGAGTTTACGAACGTACTAGAATCATATTAACTTTATTATTTTGAGCACTCACAAAGGAGAGTCTCCATTGACCGTTTAGCTACAATGTACGTACTAGAATGATCATTAAGATGCTTAAGTTAAATATTTTTTCAAATGGTTTAGGGGTTTGTGAGATGTTTTTTACTAGGTAATTATTAATAAAGTTTTTTTCCCTAATCGCATTGTGTACGAGAAAAATTCAGACCGTCATGCAAAAAGTTAGGAAGAAAAAAAACTTGTGTTTTACCAAACCGTGCCTATTGGGTTACGTTTGGTTCTAAAGTGTATCGTCTTACTCTAACATAGGTGCTTGAAAACTTATCCTAAAGTCAAAGTGTAGCATTTTGTGTATTTTACATCATAATATTATTCAAATTAGGACGCAAGTTCAACTATCTGTATACGGCCTTTACGTCGTTTTCTTTTTACAGCTTCCATTTTATGACAATTCTTACTGCGCATCCATTTAATTCTCCTGACTGAGCTGCACCCTTTTGATATCATTTTGGTCATATTAAGTACGTGTATAAAGTACCTATCTATCTACTATCGCAAAAAGGCCGTTTACTTCCATAATATCCACACGCCCGAATTCTGAATAATACGTTTTTTTTTAAGAAACGATTGAACGATTTGTGTTTAAATCAAATTACATGAGTATCTCGAAGCCGAATAGTAGATATTAAATTACCCTAATTTACACCTGTTTTTCTTTACCGTGAAATCTGAAACATTAGTTTTTGACCCTTTTGAACTGTCCCTTAATCATAAGAAATATAAGTAATAGCTACTCCTGTAAGGTCTGCTTGACATTTGATTGATTCAAAGTGTTTAAGGTGTTAAATGAAACATCATACACACATCAACATGGTCTAGGGATATTTCAATTAAACCTAAATAACTAAAATTCTATTTTTTTTTTGTTAAGACACCAACACATTAAAATAAACCTTGTTTAAGCCTATCTAATCTAATAAATAAACTCTTAGATTAAGTTAAATTAAGTTAAATTTAAAAAAAACTTAGAAGAAGAGGAAAAACTCAAACAAAATTTCAATCTTAACTTTATTTTTGAAACATCAAAACCTAAACAAAACAACTATTTTTTTCATAAAAATTGTTGAAAACTTAAAATTAATTATCCGTGGATCTACTTAAGACTCTCCTGAAATATCTGCAACGGTTCTGCATACTCAAAACAAGGGTGTCAATATCCTGTTGTGGAATACTGTCCCAAGTCCTTTTAAGATGCAAGAAAAGCTGGTTTTCATGCACAATATCTTCAGGGAAATTCCTAAGAGCTCTTCTCTGAAGCATATTCCAGGCATGCTCAATAGGATTTAAGTCAGGGGATTGTGCAGGCCAGTCTAAAGCTTGGATACCATGCTGTTGTAACTAACTTGTATACGCGCCGTATGTGGACGGGCATTGTCGTGCATTAGCTTAAAATTTTGTCCCATTTGCTGTCTGTGGGGCAAGATTGCAAGCTCTAGCACCTCATCTCGGTATTTTAGGGTCCAAATCCAAACCTGGATTCATCAGTGAAAAGCACAAGTGACCATTGAGAATGGTTCTAGTTTTCGTGTGCAATATGTTCTTCCTCGATTGCCTCTCCTTAGCGCTGATACCCGAAGTGGCCTACGAGCACGTTGGTTGACTTCATGCAGTCGTCTTCTCAAAGTTTGACCGCTTACCAGCGAACCATACTCTCTCTGTAGCCTTTGAACCAATTGCATCGCCGTGACATTTGGTTGACTTCGTGCAGCATTTACTATGAATCGGTTCTGTACATGTGTTGTAATGCGTTGAGGTCCTCGGTGCCGTTCCACCACTTCCCCCGTGACACGATAACGTGACCAAAGCCTGGATATAACACTCTGACTGGTCTTCATGGCTTCAGAAACCGCAATTTAGGTAGCGCCAGCTTGAATCATGCCCACTGCTCTTAACATCTTGTTCCTGGTCAAGTGTCTACGTGGAATGATTAAATGAACATCGGAGATGCGTTTGACAAAGATTTATAGAAATTTATGGAGTTTTAATCAAGTTAGAAGTTCGTGAAGATTAACTTCTTTGGAAGAAATTCAATGAATGCGAATTTCATCCAAAACAAAACCTTTTATATACAAATTTGAATTCAATAAATGAACTTAATAATGTTTTGATAATCTGTCATTAATAGTTTTTTGTAAGGTCAGTACTTTTTAAGTTATTTAAAAAAGTTTTATATATCCCTAGACCATGTTGTTGTGTGTATTATTTAAGTGGTCACTAACTCCTGCCTTGCTCGTAGGTTATGATCATTTGTTTCTTTTCGTGTGCCATCAAGACATTACCCAATATTCTGGCTAATGAAGAGTCGATGTTTATTCAGCAGGACCAGCGGCTGGTGTTCGGGAAATCCCAAATTGATGCTAAAGAAATGCCCTGATTGGTGAGGGCTACTCAGATATTCTGTTTTACTTTTGATGTTTTTATGATATCGTTTTGTTCATTCTGTTAAGAAAAGGAGTAAACGATTCACGCGGTGATGTTACTATCAAATGTTCCTATTATTGTCTTATAGAGCAGCAAGAGCTTCGATGGACCCCACAACGTGTTGGCACGCGATTTTATCAAGTCTACATTAGGCTAACAGTTAGTACGAAATATTGGTAGTAATCTTAATGGTTATTAAACGAAGTTAAGACAAATACAATTCATATTTTTTTTATACATAAAAATAAATAAACCTTAATAGCGTTATTAAAAATGTGTATTCGCAAATATCTGTGTAGGTAGATCTTGCACTATAATAATTATTCCTACGCCTTCAGGGAGGAAATACCGATGGCAGCAAAGTAGAGATACGGACATCTTAATTTTTTGCAAAAGTGTTTAGTTCTCAAAATTAGCTTCAAATAAGCCTAATCTGATAGTCTGTATTAAAATAATTCTGAATTTCAAAATAATAAGCAATATATAGCACGTAAGGTAGGCATGGCAGTGCGTTGGACTTCCCACCCACCCACTGCCTGCCGCCGGGCGTGGTGGTGGTATGGTGCCTACCACTGCCCGCCTAAAGGGGCGCCCACGGTCACCTTAGGGCGCGAGGTGGGGGCCGCGGTGCACAACCGTTTGGAGGAGGTCAGTGCTCGTGAAGCCCCCTCTGTGCACTGCTGCTCGGCGGGGCCGCACCGCCAGATGCGGCAGCGAATCAACCTTTTAAGTGGATCGTGGTTGCGGATCTAGTAGGGTCCGCGTACGGTGGGAGCCAGCGGGCTTGGGTACGGGGGTGCTTTTGCCAGAAATGCACGGCTTTCACCGCGACGGCGGAAGTACCTGTGTGCTCTAGGTGCTTCCGTGGCCCCCTCACTTCATTGGGGGATCGGCTGGCGGGGGCCCCAATACGAGGGAGCACTGGCGGCGGGGCGTTTTTAGGGACCCTGCCTCGCCGCTGAAGTGTTGAGGTCGAGTACTTTGAGGTTTTAGTCAGTAGAAGTCCGACATAACCTCGTCGTTCGCCCGGGCGGGCGGCGAGGTATCCATGAGGATTTCCCCACGATAATAATAAAAAAAGGCAAACAACACTTTCACAACAATAAATGTTGGCCTAGGCCAGGGTGAAATTAAAACCAACGGTCTATAACTAGGCAGGTCCTCTACGCATTGCGCTAACGGGCCAGTCAATAAAGTATATAGGAGATAATACCAATTACCTATTTTGTGATAACACTTGTTCGATAGTACGGACAAATAAAAAGTACTTGTGAGACACGGACTTGTACGAGTAAAGCATATTTTTTCACTTGTCCACGGAGTATACGGAGTTCTATTTACCTATTCTGTGATAATTAATACTCAGCATTCACAGATACATACGCCCTACGTGATTCGATCACGACTAAAAAACAAATCTGAAAATTCAATTTCATACACTAAGAAAAACGGGAAGGAGGTAAATAAATTAGTCAAGTAAAGTGCCGGTTCTATGAATAGCCCCCCTTTGAGAATACACTGGCGAAACTGTCGTATCACGTGACTCGCCCTACAAAATAAATCAATATAAAATATAAACATGCGCCAGACAACACACCTCTTGTAATGGTACCACACATGGAAATAAGCCAGTGGAGTCTCCCAGCACACCCAGACCCGAGTCAATTCAGAAAAGATCGTTTCCTGAATTGACCCGACGGGAATCGAACCCGGGACACTACGGAAATCGAGGCGAGAAACCGTGCTACAGCGCACTGCGCCAATCGTGTCGTCAAAATGTACCACTTCTATGCGCCTCATCCCCTCTTCCCTCCTTTCATCATTGTGGTGATTGATCGAAGATCCGCCTAGCACGGTAGCATATAAAATCGACGCTACTTCAGAATCAGAATCAGAAAAAAAAAAAAAAGATATATTTATTATACTTGTTTATTCACTCCAGAATTTCAATCTGCCTTACTTGTTGTAAAGTATAATGTCCGGTTTCCAGACTCGCTCGAAGGGTATTCTGATGACGTCAATGCCGTCGAAGTCGCTCGTGTTCCACCGCAGATGGTAGTCCGTCCACACTTGTGTAATCCAGCAGTTCGTTGTGAGCAATTGATCTTTCTCCTCCTGCAACAAATATAAACTTTAGTTGAAGAACTAAAGTTGCAATCAATAAAACAAGTAATCCAAGGAATTCCTTTCGAAGTAGACCATAATATTATGTCTTGCAAGCTGGTCTGCAGGCACTTAACCAGCTCTTACAAAATCTTTAGGTGAAAGAAAAAAGCGATTGAATTGATCATGTAAATGTTAACATTAGCTATGTACTTAAATAAGTTATGTAAAATTATACTGATATTTAGAATTTTGAATTTTAAAACGCAATTATAATTTAACTTTAGAACAACCTATTGTTCAAATACATTTGGAGAACCAAAATCGTGAAAATATCAAACAAAACTAATTTAATATTTGAGCAGCGGACAAAGCAAACAATTTTACAAATCAACAGTAGTTGAAGCTTTGTGAAGGCTCTTGTATAAAATGTCAGTGAATATTGTTAAAACAAAAACAAGATGAATTAAGGTAACTAACTTCTACCTAGATCTGGACATTACGAGGGGCACTTACATTGTAATTAGTATGTAGAGTTGTAGCGAGAACTGCGAATAGGATCAGCAACAATGCGGTCTGCATTTCAATTACAATTCACGACGACCTTCCTCTCCGTAAACGTTGTTCGAGAATGGTGCCGCATAAACTTACCGATGAGCAGAAAGACCGTCGGGTGGATTGGTGCCTATTCATGATAGATAAATTCGGCGGTGGCGAGAAAAAAACGTGTATGATATAACTGAATGGTGACGAAACATAACTATAATTTATGTATAACTATGATCCCGAAACAAAGCGACAGTCGACTGTATGGTGTTTTAAAGATGAACCAACTCCAACGAAATGTCGCCGTGCACGAAGCACACAGAAACAAATAGTCGCCACGTTTTTCTGCGAAACGGGTCATATTGCTACTGTAGTGCTGGAAGATCAAAGAACGGTGAACTCTGAATGGTATGTAACAGTTTGCGCTCCAACAGTAATATCAGCTTGGTGTGACAAGCGACCGAAGTCAGGAATCCGGCACCTTCTCTGGCACCACGAGAAAGCAGCGCCGCACACGTCTACCAGAACACTTGACTTTTTCAACTCAAAAAATGTGTCAATCCTTCCTTCACCCACCATATTCCCCTGACCTAGCGCCTTTGATTTTTACCTATTTCCAAAAATTAAAGAAGAAGAGGTTTGAAAGCAGAGAAGATGCACTGGCTGTCTATAATTACGAGATTTCTGTGGTGTCTGAAGAAGAGCGGTCACAGGTATTTTCCAATTGATTCAAACGTTTGGAAAAGTGTTTAAGTGCTCAGGGTGAATACTTCAAAAAGATCGATGCTTGCATTAAAGAATAAATTTTATAATTTTTGAGTATTCAAATTTTTTTGGCATGCCCCTTGTATTCGGTTCGCTATAGCAATAGACCTCTGCAAGCGTGACCATAAATTGTATATACCTTTGATCACAATATGATAATGTACATTTTTTTTCATAAACGTTAGAAAATAAAGAAGCCACAGGCACTTTTACTAAATTGAAATATTTGTTTGTCTAAAGTTCAAATGTGTTTTCAGTTGGATCTGAAACGACAAACTCTTACAAAGTGGACGGATAACTTTTTAAAAGTCACGGATCTCAGTAAGTGCACACCACGAGCAATTACACAATCTGGAAATATAGAGGGGAGTCCCATGTTCAACAATGAACAAATATTATTTTCAGTGATCATTTACTCTTATCCCTCATTTTACCACCTGAATCTGATCTTAAACTTTAGTTTGAAATAAATTACAAACGTGCCAAAGACTAATATAATGTTCATTACTATTAAGTTGCTCACTTTGAGCAATCGCCTGTAATGTAACGTTACAGAGTCAAGCATTACATCATCACCTTTATATGTACATTAAAATACAGACTTGTCAAGTTAGAAACGTCCAGACGCATAACAATACACAAATGCTCGCTAAATAAGCAGATGAGCCTACAAATGGTGGCTTTGTAGGTGTGCCAGATGGTCATGTAGTAAGATTAGGCACACACAGTGTACGTGTATGAGTTCGTATATAAGCTTTAGTAGAATTATTATACTCAAACTCAAACTCAAATAACTTTATTCAAATAGACTTTCACAGTAAATACTTTCAAATCGTCAAATTTAAGCAAGATATACTAAATTAAATAACAGACATAATTACTATAATAATATAGATATATAAATACACAGTATACAGACATAATGCGACTCTACCACCGCGTCGGAGTTGTTTCTTGCTGAGAAGACCCGGCGAGAAACTCAGCAGTTACTCTTTTAAACTTGTTTTGGGTTTACAACAGGCGTTAGTCTTTACTAACTTTAGAATGTGTCATATTGATACAAATAAACCTACTAAGTGTCTATTCTCAAGAATATAAAACAATAGAAAAAAAATCAAACATAAAGAATATAAACTTAAGGCCATTCAAACAATTAAGAAATAAAATTGTTAGTCAGTACAAACTAGGTATTACAATAAAATATATCTGTTACAATAGAGTTATCTAATCGGCCCCGCATCGAGCAGAGTGCTACACCCAGGCATTTTTATCTATAAGGTAGTTTTTTGTAGTATAATAGCCCTTTTTCAATAAAGCTGCTTTGATGTGATTTTTGAATCTATGCAGTGGTAACTCACAAATGGCTTTTGGGATCTTGTTGTAACAATGTATACCTTGCCCCTGAAGGATCCTAAAACTTTTTGGAGCCTAAAGAGTGGGAGCGCAATTTTATCCTTGTTCCTAGTATTTTTGCAATGTATATCACTGTGTTTAGTAGAGAGACCAATATTTTTTCTTACCAAAACAATGCAGTTGTAAATATATTGTGAAGCTACAGTAAGGATACCAATTTACCTAAAAAGCTCTCTAAGTGAAGCCCGTGCACGAAGCTTATAGATGGATCTGATTGCTCGCTTCTGGAGGACAAAATTGGTTTGTATATCCGCAGCTTTACCCCAAAGTACAATGCCGTAAGACATTACACTGTGGAAATAACTAAAATAAACCGAACGAGCAGTATCAACATCTGTTAATAACCTTATTTTTCTCACTGCAAATGCAGCCAAACTTAATCTGCCCGAGAGGGCTGTTATATGAGGGTTCCATTGGAGTTTTGAATCGAATGTGATTTCAAGAAAAATTGTAAAATCAACAAGCTTCATAGTATTGCTGTCTATTTTTAGGTCAATGTGGTTATCTTAAACAAATTAAAACATTTAGTCTTTTTTGCATTGAGCTGTAGATTATTTACTGTGAACCATTGTAATACCTTTGAAAGTGCGTCATTAACATCATCAAAAAGGTTTTTATTTCTGTCAGTTTTAAAAACTAAAGACGTATCGTCTGCAAACAATACGACGCCACAAATATCCTTTAAGTAAAAAAGTAAATCATTTATATATATCAGAAATAGGAATGGACTTAGAATAGATCCTTGTGGTACCCCCATTTTAACTTGTGATCCTGTAGACAGAACACTGTTAACATCAACTTTTTGAGTTCTCGAATTAGGGTACGAAATTATCATATCTAAAGCATAATCCCGTACCCCGTAAAAATCAAGCTTGCGTATAAGTGTATCGTGATCAACGCAATCAAAAGCCTTGGACAAGCGCCAAGAGCGTTCTGTGAATTCTCCCAAGCCCCAAAGATGTGTTTTAGAAGTGCAATGCTAGCATCAGTAGTAGAACGCCCTCTATTGAATCCATATTGTTCACTGTGCAAGATTCTTGAATGATCTTTTCAAAGATCTTACTTAAAGCTGGTAGGATTGAAATAGGCCTAAAGTTACCTGGGTCTTGTTTGTTGTCTGTTTTAAAAAGTGGTACAACCCTACTGTGTTTCATTAAGTTTGGAAAAATGCCTTCATCAACACAATAATTGAATATGATGGCCAAGTAAGGGGCAATCATGCCAATTATGTGGCTAACAATTTTAACGGATAAACCCAGTGATATACCCATAAAAGATCAGTGGTGTCTTTTAAATTAATTAATTTAAATGATTTTAATATGTCTAGTGACTCCACATGTTTAAAGAATACACTGCAACAAGATACATCATCTTTCAACAGCTGTTCTGCTTCAGTTGGTGAGGAATTTAATGAAGCTGTAGCTATTAAAGGTATATTACTAAAATAATTCTCAAATGCTTCAGCAACAGATGCTTCTGATTGTAAGATGTTATTGTTAATATTAAGAGTGTATGAGGTATCGCGCTCTTTAGCTTTACCTGTTTCGTGATTTATGACGTCCCAAGTGGTTTTTATTTTGTTAGACGACTTAGATGTTTTATCACGAATGTGCAATGCCTTAGCTGTAGCGCAGGCTTTTCTGAAGATTTTGGAGTAGTTTTTGACATACTCAACAAAAACCGGACAAAATAAACCAGACTATCACCAACAGTTGTCTCATTTCACTGCCATCCCGTCTGTGGTTATAGAGGTGACCCGACGCTGGAACAACAAAATGGCATCTCCGCGCAAATCGTGTATCAGTGCGTTGCAAGAAGTCGCTACCAGCACCGCCGTCATATCCCATATTCCGGAATTCTGGAAGGATCAGCCCGTTTTTGGGTTGCCCAGTTTGAAGCAGTCATCGCAAAAGCAAGCTGTCACAGATTCTTCGGATCTAGATAAAGTGAGTCAGATGGCTGCTAACAAAATTTTGGAAACCGCAATTACAGTTAACGAAGTCTCAGCAATATATAGACGACAGCGCAAGCAAAGGTCATTAACAAATGTTAGAAGGTGTGCTGACACAGCTAAAACAAGTACAAACGGAGTGGTGTGCTAAAACGATACGAAACGCAAGAATATCCGACGCATCAATTAGCGCAAGTATGTATTACGCGTTAAAGTCAAGTTCAAGATCGCGTAACCAAGTAGCAACAATTTGTCATTATTGTCGCGAATGTGGTAAATACGCTTACAGATATGAGAAACCATGCGATTGGAAGCAACCCTATAATTTTAAGAGTCGGGGAAACTGAATTAGCACAGACCACAGCGGAATCCTGTGCTATTTTCCCGAGTAACCCTCATTCTTACCGACCGAAAAGGTCAAGGTTGAGGTTTTTTAATCGATACAGGAGCAAATATCCCAGGTAATGTAACCCCTCACTGTTACCGACCGAGAAGGTCGAGGTTGAGGTTTATAAGTCGATACGGGAGCGAATATCCCTGGTAAAGTAACCCCTCATTGTTACCGACCGAAAAGGTGGTATGAGGTATTTAATCGATACCGGAGCAAATGTTTACGAAGTGAAAGCTATAGGCCGCAGGTGGTTCAAAAATTAACCCATGGAGATTGTGTTCGAAAAATTGTTTGAAAATGGGTTAACAATTAACATAGAGAAATGTTAATTCCTCCAGAGCGAGTTTGATTTCTTAGGTTATCGTGTAATGAAACGAGTCAAGGGCTACGCCAGGGAAAATAATTATGAAGCATCAACAAGTGCCCCGAACCAAGGATAATTAAGGGGCTAAGAAGATTTTATTTCACAATATTGCACACATAAGTGGCCGTGACGATATTGTTGTAAAGTGCATAGGCATACAAAATCATCCATGAGAAGGTATTTGCCTGCACAGCGTTTATTATAAATAATGGTTCGAGTACATGATGGTTGGAAAGAAGAAAAGAGCACGTACATGACAAGATCAGGAAGATTATTCAAACCAGTGCTCAGGTCAGATTCCGTTGCAGTGATATAATTATATCATCCTCCTATGTTAACATTGCTATTTTTCAAATTTTCAACTTTAATTTTGGAAGAGGCTTAACTATGTTTTTTTCTTAAAAAGGGGGGAGTACTGTGCCGGATGGTCACGTAGTAAGATTAGGCACACACAGTGTACGTGTATGAGTTCGTTTAATAGCTTTAGTAGAATTATAATAAACCAGACTATCACCAACTGTTGTCTCATTTCACTGCCATCCCGTCTGTGGTTATGATAGGCAAACACCATTTCATGCAGCAGCAACAAAACTATGTATGATAGTTATTTTAATTATAGATAGTAATGATATTATTTTATACAAATAATGATAATCATCATCATCCATTCATGGTTTTACGTGGCACTAAAAGTTTCCGGAATCAATAATAAAAAAAATACTATTAACGGTCAAAAATGAATTTATTGTTTCTCAAAATATCCTTTGCGTCAATGCACTTTTTCATAAGATTGAACCAATTTTTAAAACATTTGTGCCACTCCTCCGTGGTGACGTCAGATACGTGTTTTTCATACTCTTCGACAGCCTCTTCTGGTGATGAAAACCGTTGATCGCGTAGTTGGTTCTTGATTTTTGGGAACAGAAAAAAATGACACGGTGCTAGGTCAGGACTGTATGCTAGATGACTCATAAGTTGTACGTTTTTCGCCTTCAAAAACTCATTTGTCTGTCTAGCCGTGTGGGAACTTGCATTGTCGTGGTGCAAGATGATACGGCGTTTACCGTTATTTTCACGGAGTTTGCCAATAATTTCCGGTAAACAAATGGTCGTGTACCAGTCGCTATTCACGGTACGACGATTTTCTAAAGCAACAGTAGCCTGGTTTCCTACTTAAAATCGAATGCCCTTTGCTCGAATGTTGTGCACATGATTTGTCGATCTTCTGAGTCTTCGAGGAAAACTTTTCGAGCATTTAATATTCGAGCAAAGGGCATTCGATTTCAAGTAAGAAACCCACAGTAGCCACGTGACCAGTTTTATTAAAAAAAGAAGCAATCATCCGCTTCGAGGCACTCATCACGCGAGCCACTTTGGTTGGTTTCGCCTCATCTCTACAGACCCGTACGCTCGATTGCTGCTTCGTTTTGGGATCATAGCTGTAAATCCATGTTTCGTCACCTGTTACTATGTCCAACACCAAATTTGAAGCCCCTTCGTTGTATCTGGCAAGCATAGCATAGCACCAAGTGATGCGGTCCGTTTTTTGAGCATCGGTCAAATTGTGTGGGATCCATCGAGAACACAGCTATCTCACACCCAAATGTTTGTGTAGGATTGACTGTATTTAACTCATGCCTATGTTCAAAGATGTCCGGATCTCATGGTACGTCACATGCCTGTCTGTTTCAATCATACGGCGCACAGCATCGATATTCTTGTTATTCACAGCGTTCACAGCGGTGCACGGGCGACCTTCACGAATTTCATCATGGAGATTGACACGACCGCGTTTGAATTCTGCAAACCAGCCATAAATGGTCGTCTTGCATGGTACTTCTTCGCCAAAAGCAGATTAAAGCCGAATGAGGCTCTCGTAAAAAAACATGCAACGAAAATTTTCCCGAGTTAAATCCATTTTATAGTAATCACGCAATTTTTAAAATGACGCCACAGTGTGAAAACAATTGACAATCAGATGATAGAAATTGTATTCCACGGCTAAAGAGTTATATTTTCAAATGTAGTAATAACTTTTTAAATATTATTTATGTAAGTGGCCAATTCCGAAAACTTTTAGTGTGACCTATGTAATTATGAGAATAAAAAATTAAGGACAGCTGATACCATGACTATCTGACCCTGAAATATACACAGCTACTAGTTCAGAAATTAAAGAATTGCCAACGTTGCCATATTTTGGTCTCACGAGTAAACAATCTTGTCCATTATATGGTTACTCTCGATAATCACGTAACTTTTATACCACGTTTATTACTTAAGCTCTGTAAATTTCATTACAGCGTCTATTTTCCTGCCCACGGTGGAACGTGGTTTCCACTGATTGTTTATCAAACAAAATACTTTGAGAAAGGATTATTGGAAAACGTGATAATACCGCCTCCTTTTTTCAATAACGGTAAAAGAAAAATTATTGAATCAAAGGCCTTATTCCGTAAACTGTCTTTGTAAAATAATGAACGAGTAAATTCATAAAAAACCATTCCATAATGCTTTCTTCACGTGCTTTTTTTATTCATGTATCTTAAAGAATGTATTATGATTTTATTACCTACTCTATTGTTATTTATTAACATTCAATTCTCATACAGGCCGCCTGCCTCGTACGTGACTGAAATCGGTGTACTAATCATTACACCTTTCACGTATAAAGAAATGTTTCAATAGGGTAGCTCAATAACAATAATGTCTTTACTGCCTAAAATGCAGATAAAATCTTGTATTTTGCAATGTCACCCACGCAAAGTTGCCAGTCTGTCAGTCTTTGATAGTGTGAAATATATGCACGAGCTGGTTCCTTTAGCAGCTTGACATAATATGGACCGCATGCACGTTGGCTTCTACCCTCATGGTGTTGTTTTTAACTGACTTCAAAAAAAGGAGGAGGTTCTCAATTCGACTGTATGATTTTTTGTTTGTTACCTCATAACTTTCGACTGGGTGAACCGATTTTGATCATACTTTTTTTATTTGAAAGCTGGTGCTTTCTGTGTGGTCCCATTTTAATTTGATCTAGTTCTGACAGTGGCATCCATGAGAAAACCATATAAGTCTTAAATCTAGATAGACAAAATGCGCGACAAATGGACGAATAACTCAATATTACGCCAACTGATTTCGATGCTTCTTTTTTTATTGAAAAGGATATACATACCTACTTCAAGGGTAGTTTGATGAGAGTTTGGTCAGGTTCCAATCATGGGATCCATGACAAAGTAACGGAACTCTTCAATTTTAGATATATAAAATAAATAAGAACTATCACTGAAAATCATGAAATAAACAAAAATTTTAACAAAAAAACCAACTTCAAAAAAAACTATTCAAAACAAAGCACTAAAAAGTAAAGAAATAATTGCGTATTCTTCTAAAACTTATACGATAATATAATGTAGGTACAATTATTGTTATTGTTGGAGTCGGTGACAGCCAGTGTAGGTTTGTAACTACCTATTTAAATACGTAAACGTGAGATGTAAGAATTATTGTAGTGTTTCCTTGGCTGACACCGACTTCAACAATAACAATAATTGTACCTACTTATTATCCCATGATAAGTTTTAGAAGAATACGCATTTATTTCTTTACTTTTTGGTGCTTTGGTGTTGAATAGTTTTTTTTTGTCAAAATTTTTGTTTTTATAGCCACGTTCGGTGAAAATCTTTGTGCCTTTCGCCGACTCTTTGGGTACGGCTTAAAAGCGAAATTTCTTTTCACCTAGGTGAGTCTTTTCAACTTCCAAGTTATCCAAATAATTTGTTACTTGCAATAGGCATTTAATGGGTAGACATCAATCATCACAGACTATCATCACAGACTATCATCACAGACTATCATCACTATATGCCAGGTGAAAATAAAGTCAAATAAAAGCCTAGTCCTAAATCAGTGTTGTGCTTGCGGTTCTGCGGTTATTAAGCAAAACCTTCAATAGATGGTAGAGGTCAGTAGGTGAAAGGAGTGAAAAGTTTACTTTTGAATAACAACACTTACATAAATCTTACAGTAGCCACAAGAACCAAATGAGAACCAATTTCTAGCCACGTTTTGTGATCAGCAGAGCTGAGATGCTCATCGCGACAAGATTAACATAAGCTTTTACACTGTGCCAAGTATTTATCACAGCGGGCATATTACGCGATAAGTTTTCATGCACTATTAAATGTTTATACCCGTTAGTGTTGCGGCACGGACTCCTATCTAAAATAACAGATTCAACAGGGTCATCAATAAATATATTTTGCTTTAACTGTCATTTGAGGTCCTGAGTGTTTCTAAATTATTGCAACAGGGGATTGGTGTCTTTCTATTAGATGAAAGTTCTAGATTTAAATAGGATTACATCCTTGACGCGAAGAGCCAAGAAACACTAAATTGTACGAAACTTTTTTTTTTTACAAATGTCCAAAAATATTTTGATGACCTACTAAAAGTTGCGTACTTGACATTTGTTCCCTGGCTATATTGAAACTTGAAAAGGCAAAAAAGGTTTTTCATTGTCTGCGTTCTGCTTTCAAGACTAAATTAATTGAGACCGAACTTGAACACTCGACAAAAAGTTTGAATGGCGTCAGTTTAATCGGTGGTCGCGTGAATGCATGCATTGTTGCATATTCACACCCATTGTGCCCATCAACCTGAATAGGCATCTCGATTCATAATGAAGACCCTTTCGTCTGATTTAGTACGGTCAAATATATGTGCATACATCTACTTGATACTATCTTATATGCCTATTACACATCTGCACGTGAATTTATCAGAAAGATTTGTGATAAAGAGGAATCACACTTTTTTGAACTTAAAAAAGAAGTCGAGTGCTAAAAACTCATTCGTGTTCATAGCAATTTTGCGAGAACGGATCTCGGTGACAACTGAACGAAAAGTAATACAGCCGCCGCCGTACAGATTCTCCGTAATACCGCTGCATTTCTTCGCGGTCTAAGCAATATTCTCAACACCAACTTTTCAACGAAAATGGGAGCGGAGAATTAAAATGCGGCATAGCGGCGTCCTCATCGGGCGCGGAACTAATCTGATACCGCACCTCCGCCTCCGGTGTCGCGTGACAACCCTGGAGATTAACGTGGTAATCATTGCGCAAATTGAAACAGTCCTGAAATACTTTCGTCACCGGAACGTAACGCGACACGAAACTTTCGATGCGAATGAACTCAGGACACAAAGTTCCCTAATTCCTTTGTAGCTACTCACTGTTCTTGACAATATAAGAACTTCATTAAAATTTCATCTCCTGTAATCAGAGTGCTCAGAGATGCTAAAATGGGCGTAGGTAAGTTTACATTTGCGTAATTATGTTTAAATTGCCAATTCGAATGTTCATTTAATTTATATGAATGAGCTTGAAATTCCGCAACAGAGTAAGTTGACATCATAAAGAAACAAGCAAATCTGATTACGCTTTTGAAAAAATACTCTGCGGCGTCACTCAAAGTTAAACAGTAATTGGAGTCACATGAAGAACCAGCAGCAGTACACAGATTTATCACGTTACTATGACCATGCTATTCATTGATCATGTTTACTCAACGATAGCCTTTTCATTAAGTCCATGCGGGTCTTCTAATGCCAATAAAGTTATTATCTACGGTGAAGAAAATTTTCTCGCTGATCTAACAACGCTTTTTGCTATTTAGTAAATTTAATTTGATTAAATGTAGTAACTTGATTTTTAGTATCAAATCACTAACATTAACTCCTTGTGTCTTCGTGAAGTCAATGTTCATGTTTTTTATATTTTAAAAGCAAAAATATTTAGTAGATAGCAAGCGAGCTTCGTTTCTTACGCTGGTAAAGTACTCGAAGCTAGCAGATAAATAAAATCATGATCCTAATTAGACGATATGACGAAAGCCGTACTTGGAATCTTTTCATCAGTTTTCCTGTTGGGCGTCCCATCGATCGTCCATTATATCATATCTTTACTGGTTTATTGGCATTCGTTTTGTTACAGGCCTACGTTTCGTGCTCACTTGGATCGTATTAAATTCGACTTGATATTAGCTTTTGTTACAACACGCGTTCGCACGTCTACCGTAAACTTATTAAAAACTTTTGTACCAAGTTTCCTCAGAGATTCATCCCGCATCAAACTCGTCACAAAATGAAGAAGTTGGGCTATACGTCTAAGTCGGTATCCAATGTTGTAATACCAACTGGCGTCTGAACGTCAAGAAATTTACATAATATTCGTACGTAAGGTTCATTGCGTTTACCGTAGATGTAATTCAATCGCGAACACAGGCAGAGGCACTACCGCGTCGAAATTAAATGAGGTGTTGCCGGAAATTGGCGCGTCCCTGTAATCGTACTAACAACGTTATTTTGGCTTTAAGGGCCGTTTTTGAACCCTGGCGGAGGGACGTTATTTGGAAGCTTTACTCGCAAATTTGAGCCTACTTTACACATTTAATTGTTGGTCTCTTAAATTCTTAAAAAGTGAAAACGCTAAATAACATAAATTTTGCTAAAATTCTGGGATAGTTATTACAAATCGGCACTGCTAACGCCCGGCACTTTTTATTTAAACAAGAAAAATTGAGGCTCCACCTACCTTAGATTTGATTGGAGTAGTCGTGCATTATTAGTTGGCCATTGGAATAAAGGTTCTTAAACATATCACTTTGTTTTTAAAAGAGTAGCAGCGATCAAGTCAGGTGGTTTGGTTTTTCAAGGGTTGCTAAATAACACTCAAGTCGAATTCTAAAATATATTTAACTATGATAGATTATGTTGTCGTTTAGACGCTATCGTTTATGCAGAGGTTCTGCATAATGGTCGGGTTGCTAAATTGCCCGTGGGCGTGTTCTGCCAAGTAAATTTGACGCAATATTTCTCAATTTCACCCTCTAAAGCAAACATCTTCACCATTTATCTTTGTTGTAATTTTGACGAATATTTGCAACACACGAATAGCATCCAAACAAACATAGACTAAAAAACGTTATTACTTTTTATAATGTATACCTATTTGATGGACTTTGTTAAATGTTTTTTTTAATCACCAAAAGATCACGTTCAAGACTTATTTAAAAAGGGATTTCGCTAAATCATGTGAATAAAAATATTGTAGTCCTTTGAAAAGCCGCCGAACAAACTTTAAAGTTAGTGGGTCCATAAACAAAAATTGTAAAATTAATAGGTATCTCATAACAAAAAGCCTATTTGTAATACGCAGCATCATTCTTGGCTCTGTGCCCTCCCTTTTCTTTCCGGCATTTATTTGCCTAGCATTTGCCTGTACTGTTTTGACCAGAGATAAATTGAAATAGATAAATCAAGTGTACAGTACATGTCAAAAAGTGTGCAAACAATATTCTGAAGCTGCTTCATTTAGTCCACAGTAACACAGTCTTGATAACAGATAATATTTTTAAAATCAATCAATACTGTTTAGGTAGTTTTGACAAGTTCATGGCAACAATTCCAACATCTATGATGCGGTATTTCGTTAACAAGTACCACGTAACACAAAATTCGATGTGCATGGCATACCTATGCGTCGGCAGGCTGGCTGTAACGCGTTGTATTCTGTATCCGTCTGTAGACATCTGCCTAGTCCTGTCTAACTATTAAGTTGGCAATGCTTGACCAGATTTTATTAGAAATTTAAAGATCCGAATGAGAACTAACGTAACCCATCAGATATTTACCAAATCCACCCCCCACGGTTGAAGTGGCAGTGGTCAGAGTTTGTAGCGAGTAGAACTGTTGGTCATTGCAGAGAACTTTTGAAATGGGAATAATTTGATAGTATACCGGATCTGATAAAAGCAACAAGATTTATTTAGATGCAGGCCACCAATTAGCTACTTTGGAAACCAATATGCTCTGCTGTAGTTGTTATGCGACTGCTGATGCAAATGAGTATGACTCGGAGGGTTCTTACGACATCAATGATGTGATGCAACGAGACTCCGAAGGTGACCATCAGAGGACGCGAGGAGTTCTGGACAGGCCGCACGGAGGCGTCGTACCTCTGCATCAGGTGTCGCACCAGTCTGTACTCGTCGTCACAGCAAGCTGCCTCTGTTTGGACAAGAAAATATAATTTAGGAAGACTCACCATAATTTAGGTTAAACAACTTTCAATACATTTAGTGTCTAAACTTGATGACAAGACAAGATGAGTATAAACAGCTCAGTGATTGCTTTACATTACTGCGCTTGTCAACCTCATATCTGGACCTCACGACCGCTTGCCATCAGGTGGAGTGAGGTCATCTTGACGGCCACTATCAAAAAAAAACACACTATGCCGAAGGTACGCGACCGAAGTTCCGCGGCTGATTTTACGTTACGACGTATTCGGCTGATATGACACACCATAAGTGCCGAACTTACAGCAATTCAGTTCATCCGTAATTCAAGTAGCATTGCAGGCGTAATCATGCCGAAATTCAGTCGGATACCTTCGTCATAGTGTGTTTAGACACCTAATATATTTAAAGTAAAACGAAATCGTATTTGTAAAACAAATGTACGCCAATAGGTAGTACAATGAACAACAAAGGAGAGAGTACAAGTTCTACCACCTTAGAGTCATCCATCACTAAATCTCAGGAGATTGGAATTGAAATGCCGGTTTACTTAGGCTCTAAAAAATATACTTAATAATGGTGTCCCGTGACTTGGTTCGCGTAGAGTCTACGTAAGGTCTACGCAGCAGACCTTTCTCTCTTAGGTAAAGATTTTTCAATATGCAGCCCTTCGGGATCAGTAGCGGATCGATATCTAGCTTTCCCTTCTCATTTTTCAGGTTAGTATTCAAATTCTTTCACTGTCCAATCGATTGGCTTGTCGAATTTGTTACCTTTCCATATCAGACAATCACAATCCTTCCCTATTTTCAAATCCTGACTGAAAGCTCTTTCCTCTCACTGTAACTTCTAAATTTTTTAAATGTCCCTAATGCGTGAATAAACCAACCCTGAATAAGTATTTTTTACCATTATAATTGTGTGTATGTTTACAGGTACTTTTAATATGTATTATTACATGAATGCATGAAATGTCCTCATGTAAGTATATAATTTCTCACTATCTTTCACTACCGTACCCACTGCTCTTTCTAATCTTGTAGTTTCCTCTACCTACAGGTTGTCTGGAAGAGATCGCCTCTTAGCAATAAGACTGCCTAAATTGTACGAGCTATACTATAGTATACTGATGCAATGGTTTGTTTGTAAAATAAAGTATATTTATCTTTTCATAACGGTTCAAGGTACTGAAACACTATCTCTACTCTCTACTGAAACACTATATCTATGACTTTTGAAAAATTATCTCCGATGGTTCAGTTGGTGTTTTTTTCGCTGATAGAGACTAGAAGAAAAATCTATTATTAAAAATTACAAGTGAATTAGGATAACGAGATAGAGAGGGTGAAATTAGCGCTTTTGTTTGACTGCTTATTTAGCTACTCCTGAGTAGAACATATTATCACTTATTACGCTGATAATAATATCATTACTCACCTACTATTTTAACATGAACCTAAGCCTGTAGTTTCGGTGTCAAACGTTGAACATTGTCATAAAATCATATTAAAAGAAACGGTTCCGACCCTTGTCAAACCTGTCCAGTCATACCTTGCTTACATTGAGCACGACACATTACCAACTAATAATCTGGTAGATACAACCCTAAATATAACATAATATTCGTATACACAAAATGACATTATGTCAGTTGATATCAATTACTTATATAGTTTTCAACGCTATCATCGCTATTCATTTTGGTCTAATCTGTCCTATGTCTTGTCCGAATTTTTATATTATTTTCACGAAATAAGTCGGCCTCATCAAAACATTATATTTTTATAAAGTTATTTAACGACACGAATGGTGTAGTGCGCTGTAGCACGGCTTTTCGCCTTGACTTTCGTTGTGTCCCGGATTCGATCCCCAATTAAATTTACCCGGGTCTGAGTGTTCTGGGAGACGCAGCTTAATTCCTTGTCTGGTACCGGCCACCACTAAAATTAGTCACCTACCTCAGTTAATTAGGTACCATTTATTATATGGTGTATTTTATTATTTTAATTATCTCATTAGGAAAAACAAAAATCTTTGTCTGCGCAGTAAGATAACATGAAGCATTAATCTTATAGGAAGAAACGTGTACAAAAAGTTCCGTCGCTGGCTCATTAAGGTTTAGCGCCTTTCTGACTAAATAGAATCGACTCGAGCAAACTTGGATTGAAATCCTCGAGTGTATTTCATAAAGTTTCAATATTATGGCGTTAATGAATGGCCTGAACTCACATAAGGAAAAGTTGGTAAAAGAAAAAATTCCTTTCTAAAGTACGTCATTACCAAGTCGTGGTAACTGTTTACATCAGACTTATTGAATAGTCTTATTGCCTTGATTGATATACTTATCCAAACTGTGCTTAAAATTTGGCTTCTTTTTAGAGAAAATTACTCATGCGATTAGTAATTCCTCAGAAGTAAAAAATTTTGTTTTCCTGAATTTACATATATTTTATACTTAAGTCTGAGTAAAGAAGTTTTTGATCGAATGTTCGATGTGTAAAAGATATTTTCTGTTCAAAGTATTATTTGAACCCTACTTAGCACGCATTTAGCTCATAAAAGTAAAATATAGAAAACAAAAAATTACAGCTAGAAGCGCCATACCAAGTGCCATACAATTTTATTTACGCGCTTTAAGCGTGTGATCGGAAAAAAGTGCCCTAGGCCGTCTGATGTGTCAGTAAGTATCGACAGTTAAATTGATTAATTAGAAGATCAATATTTAATGTTAATAATTTAATCAAAGGACACCGTCGCAATCGGCCCTAGCATGCACAAACGAATGTCCTTCATTTTATTTTTCTATCATTTTTTTTATTAGCAATTATTCATAGTGAACGTACATTCTGTGGTTAGAAACGAAAAATAAAAAGTTCTGTTACTAATTAATACACAATTGGAAATGTTCAATGGTGGATATGATTGGTGGACGGTTTGTCAAAAGTGATGACTAAAAAGTTTCAAGTAATACCAACAGATGGAGTTATACTTCTTTAGATCGCGCTATAAGTAATTGTGTTTCGTCTCAAGCAAATAAAAACTTAAATTCGTTACGCCTGCGTTTTGTTATTTCTTTAGAGAATGTATTTTAAAGGTGCCATCTGCCAACACTCTAATTACAAAATGAATATTAGCATTTCAGCATTAATGATTTTTTGATCTGAAGTTGTAATAAATAATTGTATTCTATTATATGTACATTTAATTCATATCACTTAAGTTCTTACATAGAGGTAAACAATATATCTATCAGAACATAACAAAAAGTGTACATCTTTTACGATTAAGTATAACCTCAAAATCTAATACATTATGCCACGGTTCCTTAAGTTGTTCGTGTTTCAGCAGCAAAGGCCTGATGAGAATATAGTGAATGATTCCGAACACAACTAGTATTTTCTCATTGCTGTGCGTTCCAGGGCATTCAATGTATGGGGAAAAAGCGATGTTCTTTAAATAATAAAGATGCCTAGCCAGAATATTTAAGTCCCAAAAAAGAACATCACAATATCAGTAATTATTCGACCACAATTTGCTAAGAAGGTACATAATCCAAGCTTGAATTAAACAAGTATTACCGGCTGAATGTAAACAGCCCCATGGAAATTTTAAAAATCAAGCTCATACAGCTTTACAAGCAGAGTTTATTAAACATCTTAATTTTTTAAGACAATCAATGAGGAGAGCTTCGTTGCCCAGGGGTCAAGCACCCCAACTCTGATCGTAGATCTTGTGGTCCCGAGTACAAATCAGGCCAGAACCAGCGTTCTGTTCATTGTTAAACCGACCAACTCTTCGGTGGTGGAAAATTTCTATGAAAAACCAAATCAATCCGGATAACGGCGGTAGGCTCACCACCTACCACGTTGGGTCACGCAACAGCCACGTTGGGTCACGCAACAGCCACTTGCTACATCTCTTGGGTTTTCTTAAGAGAGTAGCCTTGGGATTACGACTATATAGTCCTGATGGTATACGTATGTATCGTCTGCTTACTGCAAAAACCTGATAAATGCAAATTTGATGTATATATGTCTACTGATATGAATGCAATTAATTTATTTGTGTCGTGATAGTAAAAATGGCACAAAATTTAATTTCAACCAATTAGCGATGGCATATATTAGGTTTTCCCTGAAACTAGAAAATTTATTGCATGAATAAACGTTTTTATTCGTTTTTCACTGTACAAAACTTGTCTATGCTAAAGTTTTCACGTACATTAGAAAAAATTTAAAAATACATTTATCATTATTTACGTGTAAAAAGCTTTCCGTATTCATTGGTTATGAAAGTGTATAATGTTTTACTTGTATATGTAAATGGTCTATCGACCATAGTACAGACGCGTACTTCGGTCATGTCTCTAGACGAGTTAATAACTCAATAGAGCGGCTAGTCGCGCAAGGAAAGGTAGAGGGAACTAGATCACGCGGCAGATCACCTATATGCGCTGGACTGATCAAGTGAAATCAACAGTGGGAAACCGTGTGTCAGACTGCGCCAGACAGTCTGCAAGTAGAGAAAAATGGCGGGAGATCGTAAAGAAAGCTGTGTCCGCATCAAACATCAATGTGACCACGACCGCTTTGCCAAGAGCGAAACGACAGAGAAAAAGAAGTAAATCAAAATATCTGTATTTATAAGTTTTTCATTTTGGCTAACTCTGCAACAGTTACACTTAACATTTGTTCGATTTTGCCAGTAGAAAAAGCATGAAAAATTACATATAATTTGTAGAAAAGTGCATTTATGCGGTTTTCGCAGTAAGCAGACGGTATGTACGAAATCAAAAAATATTGCTGTCTTAATTAATAGCGTATTCATCAGCATCATCCGTGCGGTCTATCCCGGTTGTGAACCCACACTGGGGTGTGGGGTCCCAGGGTCCGCCTTTCTTATTTGCTTGGCCCACTTCGCGCGGTCTTGTGCATCCTCAGTGGTGAGTTTGTTGGCACGCATGTCACCCTTAACGACGTCGAGCCACCGCTTCTTGGGTCGACCTCTTCTACCGGTACCTGGCGGGGGCGGCATGGCCAGACATTTCTTGCCCACGTAGTTTGCCGATCTCCGTGAGTCATGACCATACCAACGAAGGCGGCACTCCTGTAGCTTGTCTGCGATGTCACGAACACGAAGGCCGCCGCGATCTTTCCGTGACGCACAGATCCTGCTTGTGTCGCTCTAGTAACGGCTGCGGAAATTCGGGCTCTGACGTCGCGGTCGATTTCCCCGGACGCGCTTAACACAGATTATTTGACACGGTCCATGTGCTCGACCACGTCAACGCCTATGCGGACGGACTGGGGATTTGTGGTGTTGCAGGCCATGTACTCCGTCTTCGGCTCCATTGGTCAGGTATCTTCCCGGTGAGGACAATGTGGTTGAAAAGGTGGGTAAGTATGCCCACACCACGAGAGCCCATCGATTCACGCTTCGATAGGGAACTCCATCGGGTCCGACATCTTTTCGGTTCTTCATGCGGCGAAGAGCCGACTGGACTTTATCAGGCGTTACCGGGGGCACTAATCCCTAATTTGGAGGGAGTTCAGGTGGCTGCACCTCTTTATGCTGCTTGATGAGGAGCTCGTTTAAATAAGAGCGCCATCTCTCCTTCACCGCGCGGTCCTCGCACAGCAGGTTACCGAGAGTATCATTTACTACTTTATTAATAACGTATTGTGTCTTAGTAATGATATTTCATAAAACCCTAAATTAAATGTGTCGGCACGTTTTAAGATTGTTTACCCTGCGACGACAAACTGTTTGGAACAGCGATTGACAAATCGACAAACATGGCGGAATTTCAATGACTTTCCTAATGGAGTTTTAATACGAACAAAACTTTTATAAGTGGAGGTTGCCAAGTTTTATAAGGAACCAAAGTCAATTTTATTGAAAGAGGAGTTTATTTATATACCGGTTTGAGTCAGTTTGTTCAGTTTGCAGATTAGAAATAAAAAATATGGACGACTTTCAGCTGTAGTAGTCACTAATTTCATCCTCAATGTTAAGTTTAGACTAATTACATCTACAAGAAGAGTTCCATTAAGAAAGGTCCCCAGCTGTGATGCCAAAATCAACTGTCAAATTTGGGACTCCCTTTCACCTTCGAAAATGTATTGTCTTTTTAATGTAAAATCTTTTCTCAAAACACATTTCTTTTATCCTTCACTTGCACTAATATTAGAATGTTGGAAATTTTGTGTTACCTAATCATCTTTTTTCCGAAAACTTTTCTGTCATAAGGTCGGGTGCCGTAATAATTGGTTGCTCTAATTTTTTAGGTCATAGAGTCATCATATGTCCGAATTGTATTATTGCATAAAATTCGTTTAAAATGAAATAGATAATCCTACAAACATTTGATGAAAATTAGGTTGACAGAAAATAATCGCCTTAAAAGCGACTCCACGTAGTCTTGTTTGCCCTACCCCTAGAGTGTAATTTAGAGCCGCGTAGGCAAATAGGGGCGAGGCAGACGGCTTTCGCTCACCTCCGCAGCTTCGGCTTACTAGCCGGCCAGCCTCTGCCGCGGCGGCGGCGCCGGAGCCATTACAGAAGGCATTGGTTTTTCCGTTTTTACTTGCATGCACAAGGAACCTAATATTTTTAAAACTATTGTAATACTACCACCACTACGAGTACATTTTGCACCAAGTTGGATTTTGGTAGAATGAAACAATTTTATTAAATATGAAATCAAATTTTAATACAAAAGATTTCTGGTACCAAGTTTCAAAATTTTAAAAGGATAATAAAATAATAATTTTGATTTAATTTAGGACTTATGAATATTAAGCGAAAAAGTTTTATGACTTTCAAATATTATGGATTGCAATATTTATGACAAACAATGTTCGAGCGTATCGTATTTAGGGACTCCAATTTTCGGAGACGTGATATTATGACATGTTAAGTTCGGGCAAGTTATCATTCGGAGAAATGAAAAAACTTTATGAGATGTTAAATTATGATTAAAAATTTTATAAGACAAAATATAGAACCTTCAAAATTATTGTTCGTTGCACATGGCCAAGGTCAGTTTAGACCAAACGGGCGAATACCAGGGGTATCAGTCGTATTGGTATACTATAAAGATGGGTACTGACCAACGATACGCGACGTAATGTAACATGTTGCACAGCGACCATTCATGGATCAGTACGTAGTGTTACGGGGAAACCAGCAGGCAACGAGCCACTAGTTGCTCGCTTTGAGTGCTGCTGGCTCGGCTGTCAGTTTTTTGGCGAATCCTTTGTGTGTTACGCGGTTCAGTAAGTACGCTGTTCGTCACGAGCGACGCCGCACTTTTGTTTTTAAATTTGAAAATGTTGCCAGTAATGAGAAAATATCTTTCCAACTTTTAATAAATTGGACGATATTGATTAATATTAAATTATAAGATATACACGGTGTCGGGTTTCATGTGGTCCAAACGAAAACCATCGATAGAGGGGTCCAGGGGCTACTCTAAGGACCCCTATGTATGTTCCGCGAAAATTTATAGTTTTAGAGAAAACAGCATTTTTCTAAATGTTTTCTTAGTACCCGAAATGACGCATTTTTTTAATGATTTCTCCTAAAGTATTATTACTAGAACCTTGTTTTTTTTTGCGAATGTGAACAATTAATAGGCCTCTCATTACACCACTACAGTTGTAACTCAGGCTAATTATTTTCTGCAATAAAAAAATAAACAGTGATCTTTTTTATTTGGATGATTTTTTACTTCTTTCTTTAGGGTGGTGTAACTCCAAAAAAGCACATAACATAAAACTTAAGGACCCATTTCAAAAACTTGCGTACTATGGACCCACTACTTGTAAAATTTCAATCAGCTACGGCAAGAGCTTCATGTCAAAAAATAATAATTCTGAAATGGGAGGATTTTAATATTAAATTAAATTACGTCAGTCATGAACTCAATTGATTTCCAATGGCATTAAAAAAATTTACTTTGAGATAATCTATCTTAAGACATCAGACGTCATTACAGATACCAGTTCTGATCCCTTTGTTCAAGTTTACAAACTGTTTTGTTAGTCTTCCCGTGGCTGCTCTCGCGTTCGTACATTGTTCATACTATCTCTTTTTAACTACTGGCGTGTTATCGGACTTTTCGATTGCTTATTTACTTTTGTTTTGACGACTCTGGAACGAAGACTTGGCACGATTACTGGGCTAGATTTTGCCCTTAATACGTACTGTGTGTTTGTGTTTGTGGGTTCGTTCAAAGCATAATGCCTTACACGGCACGAGAATATGCAGAAATGCATTATTATTATGGATATGCCAGAGGAAACGCTCGACTTGCGGCACATCTGTATCAACAGCGGCTGTTACAACTAGAAGGACCACAACCTGAAACATATCCAGATCATCGTGTTTTCATCCGTGTGCATAATGCATTCATTGAAGGCCGCCGTCCAGGAGCACCGTATAATGAAGATGTTTTAAGAGAAGATCCCTATTTGGTGGAAAACGTTTTGGGAGAAATTGCTAGGGAACCTGCAGCTGTACGCGGTCAATCGGTCGGCATCTCGGTGTTCCCCATCAAAGAGTTCACAGAATTTTGCGCAAGGAAAGCTACCATCCATTCCACCTACGAAAAGTCCAAGACTTGCTACCTACAGACTATGACCGACGTGTGGCTTTCTGTCAAGAGATGATTAGGAGAGATAGCAATGATCCAGGTTTATTTGACTCGATTTTGTGGACTGACGAATCAAAATACACTAGGAGTGGTGTTTTTAACATGCATAACACTCACGTATGGTCGCGCACAAATCCAAGGCTAGTGCGCCGCCACAGCTTCCAGCACCAATTTTCTGTTAACTGGAGTTTTTAACCGACAACTAATCGGCCCATTTGTTTATTTATTTATTTATTTAATCTTTATTGCACAAAGAAAAGTACAGTTGGCGGACTTAATGCCTAAAGGCATTCTCTACCAGTCAACCACTAGGTGAAGCAGAAATCTTTACGGCGGGGTTTTGTAAAACTAAGTTTCAGTAAGATAAAAGTAAACAATTTACTCATATAATATATATACCTACTTATCTAAATTACAATATATATATATGTGTACCTACTTACATATAAAAATAGCAAATATATACATATAAATTCATAAATACAATGATATATAAATACATATTATGTACTCAAATGGAAGACGAAACATTAACTCGGAATGATATGATCGACGATCTGACTAATCTGACCAATGATTAAATAGCACTAATTGAAACTGGTTAGGGTGTCTGTAAGAAAAGCTTGTGGATAGATTTTTTGAAGGAGAACCTATTGGGGGACATTTTGATTCTGTTCGGAAGCGAGTTCCATAACCTTATAGCAGCTAAGGTAAAGGAGTTAGACACATGCGTGGATAGATGAGGGGGAGTGGAAAGTTTTAAAAGAGTATTTGAGCGTTGGTTACGTGAGCTGCACTCACCCCTATATTTAAAATTACGCTTGAGATATTTAGGAGCATCGGGATTTTTAAGTACGTTGAACAGTAAACATAGCGTTCGAGAATTTCTTCGCTGGCGGATTTTAAGCCATTTCAATTTAGAGCGGAACGGAGAAATATGGTCAAATTTTCTTACACCGAAAATGAAACGAATGCAACTATTGACTAGGCGTTCGAGCCTATCGAGAAGCGCCTGGGACAGGTTGGAACAGCAAACGTCCGCATAGTCAATATGAGGCATCAGAAGGGCTTGGACTAGTAAAATTTTGGTGCTGAGTGGGAGAAAGTTTTTAAATCTATACAGAGAGCGTAAGGTAGCGACAACTTTTCTGCTTGTTTCCTTGATTTGTTTGTCCCAGCTAAGGTTATTATCTACGTATAGGCCAAGGTTCTTAACATGGGGGCTGAACGGGATTTTAGTGCCGTTATAGGTTAACGTAGGACCGTCGGTACTGAGGTGACTCAGCTGTCGCGGAGTACCTATCACAATTGCCTGACATTTAGCTGGATTTACTGAAATACCGTAACTGTCAGACCATTCGAGCAAACGTTGGAGATCGTTATTCAGTAGGCAAACAGCATCCTCGAAGCCATTGGCGTCAGTCTGTACATACAGTTGAAGGTCATCAGCATACAGATGGTAGGAGCTGCAGAGATTAAGTGTGACAAAGTTGTCATCAACTCGTATATATTCATATATAGAAAATAGAAGTGGGGATAATATACCTCCTTGTGGAACTCCGGAATCCAGATTACACCACTGAGAAATCGTATGACCAATACGCACAGCCTGTTGCCGTCCACGAAGATAAGACGAAAACCAGTTTAATTCATGTGGGGTGATGAGTAAATGAGAGAGCATTGCTAAGAGGATGTCATGGTCCACGACGTTGAAAGCGTTGGAGAAGTCCACTAGAACCAGAAGAGTCAATTTGGAAACGTCAAGACCAGTTCTAATGTCTTCAGTCACCTTGAGAAGTGCAGTGGTGGTACTGTGGCCAGGACGAAAGCCCGATTGGAATTCACTGACAAGATTAAAAGAAAATAAATACCGGGAAAGTTGTTTATGCACAACAGCTTCAAGTGCCTTAGAGAGAAATGGAAGAATCGAAATGGGACGGTAATTGCTAAGAAGACTGGGGCTAGAAATTTTTGGAATAGGTCGAATAATAGCTTTGCGCCAAAGTAAAGGGAATGTTCCAGAGGTTAGAGAAAAGTTGATGATGTGCGTTATGATCGTCAGAACAAAATCAAGAATGGGCAGCAACAGGCTTCTACTAATCCCATCACAGCCAACAGCTTTAGTCTTGATAGAAGAAATTATTTTACGAACCTCTTCGCAAGAGACGGCAGAAAAACTAAAGCAAGTGCTATGAGGTGGTGGAGACATTGAAGACAAGGCACTTATAGTTTGCGTTTTTAGATCATCGCGAAGTTTAGGAGTGGTGGAAAAGTGATTGTTTAGGTCATTTGGAGAGTGTGTGCATTCGATATTTGCAGAATCGGATTTGCCAATGCCTATAGAATTCAAAAACTTCCACGTGTCAGAAAAGGACGAGTTTACAAGATTGTCGTGAAAGTATCGTCGTTTTGCAGCCCTTACCACTTGATTACAGCGATTCCTGGCTTTTTTGAACAATTCTCGGTTGACATCGCTTCGGTTTCGCTTGTAGACCCTGAAAGCTCGGTCTCTCCTGCTCATAGCGACCCTGACTATCTCAGTTATCCACGGAGCTGGAGGACGCCTTAACCTTACTGTCCGGAGCGGAGCATGGACATCGTACAGCTTCAATATAGTGCTATTGAACTGAGATAATTTTTCGTCCACTGACGATGCCAAGAGAACCGGTTCCCAGTCAAGAGAGGAAGCATCCTGTTGCAATTTAGCAACGTTAAGCTTTGAAAAATTCCGTAGGGTAGCCATTTGGGGTTGTCGTTTCAGAGGTTTTATTTTATAAGACAGATAGATGAGATCATGGTGTGAAAAACCAGGAGCGGAAACTTGGCCATGTTTAAGGACACGCTCAGGCGAAGAAGCGATGATGAGATCGAGCCACGTATCATCAGTGTTATCATTAAAATGAGTTGGGTCAAGAGGAAGTATTGAAAGGTTTGTTGACTCGACAATAGTGCGTAACTTAGATGACCGGGGCCCCACCTTCATTAGATCAGCATTAAAATCACCCATGATAATAATGTTTTGAAAGTCTGTGACATAATTGCTCAATACAGACTCCAGGTCTGCAAAGAAGTCAACAGTAGGTGGAGAGTAAACAACTCCCAACAGAGCTTTATTTCCCAACAGCTTGACCTCGAGAAAGAGATATTCCATTGACCGTGAATATTGCGGAGCAGAAGCAGCCAAAATATTATATTTTATACAGCTATTAAGATAAACGGCTACCCCCCCATATCCCTTGCCTATGCGGTCGTTACGCAGAAGAATATATCCCGGCAGGCCATAACTGGTAGAGGCCAAGTTGGGTTTGAGGAAAGTTTCAGAAACCAACACTGCGTGAACGTTACTGTCTGAAAATATGTCAAGCAGATCTCCGTAATGGCTGGGTATACTCTGGGCATTGATATGGCAGACATTAAAATTCTTACTATCGGGAAAATTTAATTTAATCTGGTCCCGGAGGGTGTCTACCTGAGCTTGTGAGTCATCAAGGGAAAGATAAGATTTGTTCTACCAGAAAGATTAAATGGTGCCACATACCTCAGTTTTTTGAGGGAGAATCTGCCCGACCTTATTCTGGATGCTCTGCTCAATGTTAATTTGGAGTTGCGCCAGCGAGTATTTTTCCAAAATGATGGAGCTCCGTGCCATTTCGCTAGAGTAGTTAGAAATCATTTGGACCAAACATACCCAGACAGATGGATCGGACGCGGTGGACCCATCGCCTGGCCACCAAGGTCCCCCGACTTAAACCCTGTCGATTTTTTTATCTGGGGATTCTACAAAGAGTTAGTGTATTACAAAGAATACAATACTATCGAATAATTAAACGCTAAACTAAGAGAAGCTAAACTAATTGGAAATCGTACAACCCTAGACGTTTATGACATGTCAGTTAATTTAATTTTGATTATTTGGCCAATTGTTTCAATGATTCTAGTAGTATTAATAAATGAAATGTTCGAAGTTGGTGTGTATCCTGACGTATTAAAGAGCACACGGGTGTGTCCTGTTTTTAAGGGTAAGGGTGACAAGTGCGACGTAAATAACTACGCAGTCATCGCATGTTATGCGACATCTCGAGGCCTATCACCTACTGACGGACAGACAGTACGCCTATAGGAAGAACACTTCGACTACTACGGCAGCTCATAAGGTGTTTGATTGTATAGTAACCGGTCTCGATGATAAGCTTAAAATGGCGGGAATACTGTGCGACTTGTCGAAGGCATTTGACGTGGTAGACCATCAGCTTCTATTGAACAAATTAAAGATGTACGGTATAACGGACAACGCCCATCGCCTATTTGCGTCCTTTATGTCTGACCGTAAACAAGTCGTACAGCTAGCCGTAGACGGTAAAAGAGTAATATCGGATCCTGGTTCCCATTTTTCTGGTATTTATTAATGACCTTCCCTCGTTCATAGCAACCGGCCTCTCTGTGTTGTTTGCTGATGACACGACTGTGATGGTGGGTGCGCGTACATATGAGCAACTTGGTGTGAAAATCCGCGAGACTTGTGAACAGTTGCAAAGATGGTTTTCTGCAAACGGTTTGTTGTTAAACATAAGTAAGTCAAACATAATGATCTTTTCTGGCCGTCCCATCTCGTTACCTGTGTGTCTAAAAAACTGCCCGATGCCAATTTGTAATGAGAGTAGGTTCCTGGGCTTCACAATTGACTGTAATCTGAACTGGAAGAGCCATGTCGACAAGCTTTGCGATAGGCTGAGTGGTGCTGTCTTTGCTATACGAAAATTAAAGCCACTTATCTCTGCCGATGCTCTGAGGCAAGTCTATTTTGCCCACTTTCACTCCTTGATGTCGTACGGAACTCTAGTTTGGGGTAACCCACGGATGCCAGCAGAGTGCTCGTTTTACAAAAACGTGCATTGCGTACACTTGTCGGGGTGAAAGCTAGACACTCGTGCAGGGATTTGTTTGTAACGCAGCGTATTTTGACGCACTACTCGGTCTATTTATATGAGCTATTAACAAGATGCAACATAAGGGATTTTCAATGTATGAAAAGCAGTAAGCGCAAGCATCTGGTAGGTTGCCTTAACGCGGTCCCTCGTCGCATGGCTCTTGCAGAGCAGAACCCGCGAGTCATCGGCCCCACCTACTACAATCATCTACCTCCAGCGCTAAAAGACGTACAATCTGACGAAACATTCCGACGTCGGCTGAGAAACTTTTTGTTAGAAAAATCCCTTTATAGTGTTAAAGAATATTTGAATTGCAACTTTGGATGACTTGTTAACTATTTTATTGTTATTTTTGACTGAATTGTATTATTTCTTGTTGACATGTGAATTATTATTTTTTTGTATTTAATTGTTCATTTAACGTATTTATCTTAGCTTTTGACATTCTCTTTATTTTATTAATTGTAATTTGTATAATAATTTTGACAATCATAATGCAAATTCTTATATGTGACATCGAATGTAATATATGTTGTAATTTTGTATTATGAGATAAATAAAACTAAACTAAACTAAACTAATCAATTGAGTTCATGACTGACGAAATTTAATTTAATATTAAAATCCTCCATTTCATTTTTTTTTTTGACATGAAGCTCTTGCCGTAGCTTTTTGAAATTTTACAAGTAGTGGGTCCACATAGTAAGCACGTTTTTGAAATCGGTCCTGAAGTTTTATTTTATGTGCTTTTTTGGAGTTACACCACCCTAAAGAAAGAAGTAAAAAATCATCCAAATAAAAAAAGTTCACTGTTTATTTTTTTTTGCAGAAAATAATTAGCCTGAGTTACAACTGTAGTGGTGTAATGAAAGGCCTATTAATTGTTCACATTCACAAAAAAAATCAAGGTTCTAGTAATAATACTTTAGGAGAAATCATTAAAAAAAATGCGTCATTTTGGGTTCTAAGAAAAAATTTAGAAAAATGCTGTTTGATCGAAAACTATAAATTTTCGCGGAACATACATCAGTAGCCCCTATCGATAGTTTTGGTTTGGACCACATGAAACCCGACACTGTGTATATTATTTTAGAGCATGAATATTATTTATGTAGTTATAAAAATCAAAAGGACAAATAACGTAGCGCGTAACACACAAAGGATTTGCCAAAAAACCGACAGCAGCAACGAGCGGCTCGTTGCTCGCTAGTTTCCCCGTAACACTACGTACTGCTACATGAATGGTCGCTGTGTAACATGTTACATTACGCCGTGTAACGTTGGTCAGTACGCACCTTTATTTGACATTTCATATAATTGTTTTTGTGTCAAATAGGACCAGTCTGAAACTTTTTAGTTGCAGAAGTAATTCTAAAAAAGTGACAACGTAATACAAAGTGAGCATTTGTAGAACGGTCAAGCTGCGATAGAGGCAAAATATTGTAATACGGCCCCAGGCGCTTACGCCTTGTGAAGGATAAACCCCGAAAGCGATGGCAAGACGAGCTGGATTTACATTTGAATGATTACGGCTTCCACAATAGCACTGGGCCACTGAAATTGAGAAAGGGGTAAGGAGAACTTTGCTCCAAAGCTGGACAGTTTATTTATGCAAATTTATCGAAAAATAAGAATTATCATTTTAAACGTCTGAAAGACGCAGATCAACCAAACACATTCTGTCGTATACAGGGTGTCCCAGAAATGAGTGATAAGCGGAAGCCCAGTGAGAGCATTACTAGGGCTACGCGAATCAACCCCATGTATTATATTCCGCGATTTTTGGTAGTTTTCGAATTATGTTTTTTTTTACCAAATTTTGGAAATTTATGGGTCGAGTTACTTTTTTGCTCAATGTGGTACATAGAATTGAGATAAATGCTCATTTTTTTTTTAATAGTTAGCTGAAAACTAGATCTACTTGATTCAGAAGCGTTTTCATTTATAGCACTGAACAATCATTTAGAAAAAAATATGAAACTGAAAAAGTGGAAAATACTCCTTTTTTCTCAAGTTTTCGGAACTTTTATAAAAAAAGTTTCCTAAACTTTTTATTCGAATGAAATTTGAAAACTTGCCCATTATATCAAATATTCATCACATAAATTTCGATGAGATAGTTTATCGGCATCATACTTAAATTATCATTTAATGTTTCGGAATTGTAAAATTCAAAACCTTATGGGCTACCTTGAGGTTTTGAATTTTACACAATAAAACGCAATAATAAGTAGACACAATGCATTTTTAAAATAAAACCTCACAAAAAGTTTTAAGAATGGCGGCTTTCTCGTTTAAAACTGTTTTATTTCGTGTAAAAAAAAATATTAAAAAAATATATTTAAAAAAAGTAGGTAGATAGTATAGTTTTTATGTGTATCTTACCTATTTAAAAATAATTATAGTACATTTGTGACCTTTATTTTGACGGCATGTCAACGATTTCTACGTTTAATATACTACTCATACCTATATAACGTGAGCTTTACGTAAGCTAAAGGGATCGTTAAATGAAAAATTCAAATTTTCAGAACTAAAATTCCGACTAATGAATTGGGCTCTGCTTGTTTGTGAACTTGTTGAAAAGTTAATCAAATAAAACTGTTGTTAGGTTCTGCAAATACGAGTATGCCAGACGAAAGTAGTTTCTGACCAATTACGATTTTATTTAGAGCCTTAGGGCGTGAAAAAAAAGTGGGTTGCGTTGATCCACCAGTGCATATTGACACTGGTACGCGCAGACAGTCGGCGTAGCTAGTCTCCATAGTTTTTTAAATAAACCAGCTTCGAATAAGCTCCGCAACGAAATGTCAATTGTCGACAAGCGCTGGCAGACCGGCACGGCGCTGGCATTTCGGTTTCTACGTAAATACGCCCTAATGGGTCACGCGAACAAGGCGGGCTTAATTTCTGCTTTCCTGGTAGTTTTGATAAAGAATATGCAGAGCATGTCTTGACTCCTTCATACTAATAAGCTCCTTAACGGTGATATGTTCAATTTTTCTGGTAAATGTACAAATTTCAGCTGTGGCCCCACAGTTGACCAATTCAAAAATGCTATAAAATGGCATTGGTTAACTGGCGGGATCAGATTCGAGCGGGGCCAGTTCCCTGAGCCCTCACAATCAGAGAGGCAGGTAGTTACCAATATAGTAGGTAAAGTGTTATTATAGCACTGTAAAGTCTACGAATTTATAGTTTGTTTTAAGTATCTCTTTTTTCAGAACAATCATGTGACAGTGGCCTTGCGGGATTCGCAGTTAGCATTCTTGGCTCTTTGCCTGGTTACATTCCTACTCTTCCTTATATTAAATAAATAAAAATAAATAAACATCTGGGACAATTCACACCAAGATCATTTGACCCCAAACTAAGCAGAGCTTGTAATATGGGCGTCAGAGACTGATAAACATACTTAAATATTTCTAAATACATACTTAAATAGACAATAACACCCAGACACACAACAAATATAAATGTTCGTCACACAAATATTTGTCATGGGTGGGGATCGAACTCACGACCTCCGGCGCTAAAGGCAGGATCGCTGCCATTGCGCCAACAGGCCAGTCTATTATTCTAAATAGTTTTTTTTTTTCGAATTGTGCTGGCACAAAATAAGCATACTTGAATACTTAGTGAGCAAAAATAGTAGAAACACCAAATAGTTACCAAGTTTTTCGTTTGTCTGATACAGAAATACGAAGTCTGGCTGAATGTTACAAGTTCCAATAAAATTGAAATCTGTGTTCAATTTTCATATCGATGGCTCTAGGCAAAGTAGGAATCTATCTGTGTGGTGAAGCATATTATGCTCACGATGCTTCCATTCAGCAAGAAAGGAGCTTTTAGGATCATATAATTCACATGGAGTACTTAGGTACTAGTACCTACAATACGACACACAAATCATATTGTCGTGATTTACTGATGTTCCAAGGCGGATTTTGGGAATGTATACACAATTATTTTCTCATAATACAATCAACATAGTGGGTATAAACAGCCATTTTAGCTACAAAACGCATGTGCTCTCGCGAAACTGTAAAGTTCCAATCATATATAATTTACAACTAAGTATTCGTAGACTATGCTCTTATGAAATAATATCCGCCAGACAATACACCACTTGTCAGGGACTCGAAGTAGGGATAAATAGGTATCCCTGTGTAACTAGTTCGTCTTCCAGCACCACTGGACCCGAGTCAATGCAGAAAAGATCGTTCCCTGAATTGCCCCACCGGGAATCGAACCCGGGACACTACGGAAATCGAGGCGTGAAACCGTGCTACAGCGCACTACGCCAATCGTGTCGTCAAACAAGGCTCTTTTATAATTTGTCCACTCAGTTGTCTAAACGTGATGCTAGAACATACAAACAGACGGACCTATGTTTAGAAAAAAAAATTCTCGCTTAGATCCTTGATAACAGATCAAATGTTCAAATGCAAATAAAAAAACTTTTCAAAATACGGTGGCAGCATTATGCTCCTGTCTAGGTCTCCTAGTTCTTTAACCGGTAATTCAAAGATACGACTTATTAAGTACACAGGAGTGATATGATATATCTTCGTACATTTAAATATGTGTGTCGGTATGCATATATGTAAAGTAGAAGTAAAAAAGTAAAAAATATCTTTATTCATATAGACTTATAGAAAGTACTTATGACAAGTCATATAGTTACAAATTAAAGCAAAAATATACTAAAATAAACTTACATAAAATAATACTATGATAGTAAATATCATGATTAAACATAATGTGACTCTACCACCGGTTCGGAGGTTGTTTCCGATCGAGAAGACTCCGGCAAGAAACTCGATGGTTACTCTTTTCAATATTGTTTTTTAACACAAAAATTGAATTGACAGAGTAAAGTCATAACAAAAAAATGTGCAGAGGAGCAGATTATACCTAAGATGACCACAAATTCTTATCATTCAAGAAATCCTCAACACTATAATAACCTCGCTATGTAGTAAGCAATGCGGCATGCCTCGGCGGAAATGAATCACGTGAGTCCTCCCACGTACATTTCCGCACCAAATAAACATAGGGTGGAAGTAACTATAGTCACATTAATAGCACTTATGGTCGGACATTACAGAGTACATAATTCTTGTATTTCGTTTGCATAGAGTTTTAGAATCCCGGCCATGTTGAGTGTAATACTTGTGCGATGAGAATGATGAGATTCTATGCTGAAGTCGGCTTTCGGGGCTCGGCATCTTCATTGCTGAATAAAACATTCTGAGACGTGTGACAATTGAAATTCTTACTAGAGTCTATTCTTCAGACTCTGCATCTAAACTAGCAGGCTAGGTTGAAGGTCGCAGATCGTAACTGTACCTAAAACGATTAAGGTAATCCAAAGAAAACTAACGCGAAAAACATAATCATCTAAATAAGCAGAGCTTGTACTAAGAATATCAAAGACTTATAAACATACGCATACCTAAATATTTCAAACACAATCGCCCTTTGTCATTTTTGAGCCTGGACTTTTAATTTCTGGCTTACGACCTAGCTTATGAACTATGTGCTTATTAAAATTATGTTAAAATAAGTTGTTCATAAACATGTTCGTAAGCCAAAAATCAATAACTTCAACCCCAACATTCAATAAAAAAATATAATTATTTTCTATACTAATATTATGAATAGGAAAGATCTGATTGTCTGTTTGAATAGGCTCCGAAACTACTGGACCGATTAAAAAAAAAACCTTTACTAATGTAAAGATAACATTATCAGCTATGCTTTAAAGAAGAAAATCTAAGCCAGCGAAGCCACTGATAGGCAGCTAGTATCAAATAAAGAAATGAGATGTATCAGAGGCAGACACATTAATTATCTAGTTATTTGTTTGTAAGATTAGTTGGGTGCGTACGTACTAACGGCATGACCTTTTTTTTAAGTCAGGAAAATCCTTATGGATTGCTGTCCGGACGTATAACGTGGTTATGTTGAACTCCTACCGACTAAAACCTGACTTTTTGTTGTAGACCACTTTTGGGATGGTATGAAGAAACCAGTATTACCACGGCAACAATTTAGACCCTTTATCAACCATCTAAACTCAAGCATTTACCAAAAGGTTCTGAAGCGCACCTAACGCTTATCGAAATGAAAAATAATAATATTCGTCCTTATAACATATGGGTAGAAGAGCAAGATATTGCTTGCCCTTATCAGATCTCGTGGGACACAACTCAAAAACCTTGAACGCAGTATTACGTTTAAACGCTACCCCAAGGAGGTATACTGACACCAAATATTCATCGAGAGACCAACCACGACCAAGACATGTTAATAGCAAATAAATAGCGAACCTTATTTCCCCATTTATAAGAGAAATGGACGTCGTGTGCAAAGAGCGTGTATCTTAATAATTTAGTGAACGCACGGACAGTTGAGAATTATAACTTTAGAAATTGAAATAACATCATATATTAATGCACCACAACATTTCTAAAATAATTTCTTGTTCATTTTATACATCGACAAAGTATCGTTCATTTGCTCCTAAGAATTGAAGAGTTTCGTTACTTCGTCATGGATCATATAATCAGAACCTAACCAAACTGTCCTCAAACTCCCCTTGAAGTACATATTTTCAAATAAAAAAGAATCATCGAAATCGGTTGGCGTGATATTAAGTTATTCGTCCAATTGTCGCGCACATATTTTATCCAAGTTTAAGACTTTTATGGTTTTCTCATGGATGACACTGACAGAACTGGACCAAATTAAAATAGGACTACACCGGAAGTCCCCAGCTCTCAAATAAAAAAATAATTATAAAATCAGGTTCACCCAGTCGAAAGTTCTGAGGTAACAAACATAAAAAAACATACTGTCGAATTGCGAACTCCTTTTTTGAATTTGGTTAAAAATGCTCTTCCAAGGCGCATCCTTCCTCTTATAGTCCCGAGAATCCAAACGGAGCTTGGTAAATTTACGTTATAGTTCACGTAAAAAATTGTATTGGGTTTGACATTGTCATGTCATGTCAAATCCCAATACATTTTTTTACGCGAACGATTTTTGGTTTAGGTATGTATTCGCCACGCTTTACGTTGAATAAGTCTTTGCTATATCTAAATCGTTACATTTTATTAATAAGTAAGGCATTCTGTCAGGACGTCAAGATGACCTCACTCCTCATCATCTTCTTCATTATAATAAAGAACACACTGCTTTTGTTATTTGCTGATAGTTATTTATGTTGTATAATGATTGTCAACAAGTAAAATACATAAAGATAGGAATACTAGAAAAAATAATGGTCAAGGAATCAGGCCGGATTCGAACCTGCAAACAGGCCAGCTTAACCTTAAGCCACCGCCACCTTAGCTAAACATTCAAGTTGTATCAATCACATTGTACTTTACTAACGCCTGTTGTAAACCCAAAACAAGTTTAAAAAAGTAACTGCTGAGTCTCTCGACGGGTCTTCTCAGCAAAGAAACAACTCCGACGCGGTGGTAGAGTCGCATTATGTCTGTATACTGTATCCATATTATAATAGTATTTACGAGTATGTCTATTATTTATATAGTGTATTTTGTATTAAATTTGACGATTAGAAAGCCTACTGAGGAAATCTATTCAAATGAAATTACATGAGTTTGAGTTTTAAGTTCTTCTAGTGTATTTTTTTTTAAACTATCTTCAAGATCCGAAAGAAATATTTCTACTAATACTCAACTCCCCATTAAGATAAAACTAGCTATTAATTTTTAGACTTTCCGTTATTTTTGCATTAACGATGCTATATTATTTTTATTTAAGGATAGAAATAATACGTTAGAAGCGAGAGGTATGAAAGTGAACGTTAGTAAGTCAAAAACCATGGTTTTTGAAAAAGAGGAGGATATGACAGAATGTGATGTTTTATTCGGAGGTGAAAAGGTAGAACAAGTGGAAGATTTTTTGTATCTGGGGACTAGGTTCACGAGGGATGGAAGGCATGAGGGTAATATTGATAGAAGAGTGAATGCATGGAATATGTTAAATGGAGCGCTGCATGCTTTTATGAACAGCCTGGCCAGAAAAGGCGTGACTGGCTGTTCATCCGGGGGTGTTAGTGCCGACACTTATGTACGGAAGTGAGAGTTGGGTATGGCAAATGAAGGATGAAAGTAGAATAAATGCAGTGAAAATAAGAGCATTGCGAAGTTTGGCAAGAGTGACATTGAGTGATAAAGTAAGAATAGCATAATAAGAGAGCGTTGGGTTGTAAAGGGGGATGTTGTCACAAAAATTGAGATGGGAATGCTAAGATGGTTTGGGCATATGGAAAGGATGGATGAAAGGCGATTAACGAAACAAATTTACAAGGCGAGGGTGGATGGAGCTGTTGAAAGGGGAAGGCCTAGACGGACGTACTTAGAACAAGTCCAAGACGTGCTCAGAAAAGGTCAGGTCAGGAGTACCTACAATCGACGCATGTATGAAGGGATTAATGAGAGTGGAAGAAGCGCAAGAGGTGTGTCAGGACCGTAGCAAGTTTAAAGATGTGGTCTCTGCCTACCCTGTTGGAAAAAAAGGCGTGATGGTATTGTATGTATGTATGTAATACTATAAAAAAATAATTGCTAAGGAATTGGACTTCCTTTAAAGTAGTTTCAATAGAAATGTGGAACATTACTTCGGAATCAGAACCACAATCAAATGAAAAAATATTTTGTGTAGACTCAACTCAACAACCTATGTTGTAGGGAAGTTTTACCGAAAGACTTTTTAAAATGGTTACCTACTCTTTTACTTAAAAGAAAAATTACACCGAATTACATCAAATAAATTTTGGCTTCGAGCTTTCACATTAAAATAATATTATGTACTTAGAATACTCGTGTGAGCGAGTGAGAATCGCAGCGTAAGCAAAAAATAAGATAAAAACGGCGTGTCATATTGCGCTAACGAACCTAATTCACACACTGTCAACCTGTCACGGGAAGGCTAGCAAGACGTGTCGAGTGGATGAAAAAAGATACGGTATGAGGAAAGTTGATTTAATATAAGGGTGATCCAATTGAAGCTCCCGAATTTTCATTTAAAAAAACATACAACGCGCCTTTTTTTTATTTCTTTATTTACAGATGTATTTTATGGTTAAAAATGACCATGCACAGTCAAATTTTGGACGTTCTGCAGGAAGTAAATTCGTTTATTAATTATATAAGAAAATTTCGAAGCCATTATTGCAAATTCCGGGAGTTAGCTCGGCTATAACTTAGTGTATGTTAGTTTATGGGTGTTCTAACGATGCAGGTTTGTCCATTCAGACCCGATTCGACCGAAAAAAGTCTTAATGGCGTTAAACACATGATCTTGGCGAATATCACATCAGTGGATATTTTTTTTTTTTAAAAACCACTGTGTTTGTTTTTTAACGTTCGGAAAGCTTCAAATGGATAACCTTTATGAACCAACGCTTCAAAATTAGGACAGTTAATAAATTCGGCGACTTGCGAAGTCAGCTCAGACTCAATAAAACGATATGAAAAGAGCAAATGATGATAGACCAATTTAAAAACAACAAGAATGTTAAAATGTTTTTACTGTTCGCCATCGTATTGTTAGATAGAATCAAGAAATAATCAACGTTAGTCCTAGGTAGCTTAAGTTAACTCTGTTTTGTTAGTGATTTTTGGTTGAAGTGCACACTAGCTTATTAAGTGAAAAAAGTTAAAATAGTGTTCAATTTCTAAAGCAGTAAGTAATGATGGATGATCATTCTAGCTGTTAAACAAAATGTTGTTAAAGTTTTGGTTTCGATAAAGGAAAAGTTTTAAATTACAACCCGTAACCTGTCAATAAGTTTCATCTTCCTAGATTAATAATGCAGACATGACAAATTGATATACCCGACAAGGGTATACCCCACCCCCTAAAGGTAATCATAAGGTTAGACATAGTGCTAATAAATGAAGTATGAAAAATAAGAAATGAATTTACGATAATATTTGCACTCCATTAGCTGTTTTACAATTCATGTTAAAAAGTAACTACAAATGCTAGACCACATTAATGAACAGCTGTGTAAGAGTACAATGACGAAAATGGCTGCAGCCTTAAGTGTAAACCTTAGTGTTATTTAGTAAATAAACGATAAAAACCCTGTAATAAATGCACAAAACTGAAAACAACTTAGTAAAACAATGTCAAATAAAGTCAAGAATACACAAACAAGGTGCTTAATTTCGACGGGAACACGCATTTAAAAATACGCGAATTCGGGCCATTAAATCCATTTCATTTAAAAAAAAATTAAGTATTTACCTTATTGGTAATTACCTATCAGCTCCTGGTCAATATCCGAAACGATGAACTCAAGTCTGTTTGTATATCTAGGTAAGGGTATTTTGCGCCTAAGCCGTCCTTAACCGCGATTCAAATTAATAACTTGTCGTTTGCTGATGATACCACTCAATCCCTAAGAGATACAACGATCCCTACGAGTTTCCCAGTAGAAATGTGACAGCGATGGTGTGATATAATTAATGGTCCTAAGAACCAGACATATCTTTGTCGATGATAAATCGCTTGCCAATGCTTAGGGACACGTCCTATATTGTAGAGTGGATGACGCAAAATGTAACACCTTAAGGTTTATAATTGCATGCGCAGATCTGTGATACGAGTATAAGGTCGTTATTGAATTTAAATTTGACTATATTTGTTTTTTTTCACATCATTGAGAAATTTATTTTTGTAGAGTCAAGCGATATCTAATAGGTTTTTGGGGAAAATGTTCTTCGCATTTTTTAAGAAAATTAATACATTTTTTAATATAGTTTATTTACATTCAACTTAAGTATGTAGGTGCCATTTTGTTCGATTACTTTTTGCCATCTTGTAGGTAGTGACATGATCCCATTGCTATAGACATTTTGAGGCTTCTAATCAAAATACCGCGACAAGTGGTTTAGGCAGTCCTCTCGTGATGTTAACCTGACACTGCTTAGAGAATTCTAAAGAGACCGAAACAGGTAGAAATCTGAAGGTCAGGACTATACGGCGGATGCATTAACACCTCCCAGCCAAACTCTCTTAATTTTTGCTGAGTGGTTAGAGATGTTCGAGGTCTAGTTCGTTATCATGATGAAGAACCACACCCTTTCTCTTGATTAATTTCAGCCGTTTTCTCTCAACTTCATGCAATAATCTCATCAGTTGTACGCAGTAGAGTTCAGATTTTATGGTCCTGCCTGGTAGTAACAAGTCATAATGAATGATGCCCTTCTAATCCCATGACACACACAGCATCACCTTGTTGCGAGTTAACCTGGGTTTCGCCACAGTCTGTGAAGCCTGACCGGTCTTTGACCACGACCTTTTTCGCACGTTCTTGTCGTACGTAATCCACTTTTCATCACCAGTTATCAGCTTCTTCAAAAATGGTTCGGTTTCATTAAGTCGTTATAAAGAATCACAAATGAGTACACGGTTCATTAGGATACTTTCAGTGAGAGACCCAAATATCGAGCTTTTTTGTGTACCCAGTTTTTTCAAATGCGCCAAAACTGTTTTGTGGTCAATTCTCAGTTCTTGAGCTACATCGTAACTACTGATGTGCCGATCTTGCTCCACTTTTTCAAAAATGACATCCATTTTATCCGTAATAGGGCGACCATAGCGACGTGCATCTTTGACATCAAAATTTCCGGATTGAAAACGCTTAAACCAAATTTGTGCTAAACAATCGCAAATTTTTTTCGCGGCTTGCGTTGCATTTTAACCTTTTTAGTAGTAAAATTTTAAAATGTATCGAATTTCTTCATTAGATTCACTCATCTTGACAGTAAGAAAAATAAATAAAAATCACAGATTTTCGTAATTTGAATTTGGAATCTTCTTAAAAATTTAAACTTTTAATGATACCAAAACCAGCCAGATACAAATAATATAGCCAAAGACATTTTATTACAAATTCATACATGACATACTAAATGCGAAAAGACCTCTTCCCCAAAAAAAAATGGTAATTAAAATGGTATGGTTGTAATACCATTGGTGAAAAGTGGGCTTCTGAGTGTTCCGTTCACCATGTCGGCAACAGTCACTTGCCTCTGACTACCCCGTTTGGGATAAAGTCGTGATGGAATGTTATGTTATGTTGATATGTAAAAATATAGAAAAAATGATTTAGTGGTTTAAGCATGAAAACGTATCAACAGAGAGTTAGATTACGTCTTTATAATATTCGAATTTATAATATCATTCATACATACATGACAGTCGATCGTTCAAGTCATTTATAAGTAGATGACGATATTAGGCAAAGGAACGAGACGAAAAGCTGCTTTCGAAAATTAGAATTGGTATTTCACAAATATTTTTTTTTTGTAAAAATGCTGATGGTTACTGACAGGGTGACAGTTAGTCAATTATCATTTGTTTAAAATTAAATCTAAGGATGGGTGACACCACTACCGTACGCGCAATAAGGTAATTACTATATTATAATGCTACGGAAACTGGACATCATTTTAATAATGATGACATTAGAATTTACAATGGTGTAAAACTTCCTAGTTTAAAGCGGGGTTTTAGCAACAACCTCTTTGATTGATAAGCTTATAAGCTTAGCAATCAAAGAGAATGGCCAGGAAAGAAATCGTTCTTCAGTAAAGTCTGAAATGGATAGCTATGGTTGACATTTTAATGATTATTGTGTAGTATCATTTGTTTCCTTGCATGTTTAAATTTTGTATTTAAAAGAGGAGGAAAAGGACTATGCGCACAGTAACAACAACCACACACAAAAGTTGGTCACTTGATATGTGTCCTGGGTAAGAATCGAACCCACGAACGCTAATTTACTAAATACGGTTCTGAATAAGTTACGATTTGTTAAACAATAGAATCTCTTTCAATGTCGTGATTCAAGTAGGCTCATTCATCAAAGCTACCTTTCGTCAGTTTGCCAAACTGTAGGCTTTCTCGAATAATGGAGTCTATTTGATATCACCCAAACTTTATATAAGGGTCTCGTAAACGTTGGAATAGGAATTTGTCAATTATCACAAACTCAACTCTTGCAACATCTCAATGATTTATGTTAATATTATGTTAATTCAGTCTCAATGTTTGAAACTTTCAATAAAATGTACTTAGAATAAAAATAGTTTTTTTGAAAGTCTAAATTATGGTCGTCTCTATCTCCAAAAATACTCAGTAAGATATGACAAGTAACATGATTAATGCGAAAAGATCTACTAAAGAATTAACGCAAAAATAATTACGCATATAATTCAGATTGAAAATTGGATCTTATAAATATTTAATGACTACGTGAAAAAACAAACTAATAAAATATTGGATCATATTTTTTCCTTCGTAATTTTTTGTTTGTTTCATTTTTAATTAGTTTAGATCTTAATAGAAGATTAGTTCAGTTAATGCGCTATCTTCTTGTTTAAAATTTGATGACGTAATTAATACTTTTAAATATCGAGATATTACTATTATTCAATTGGTGATAGTTTCTTATCGATTTCCATCTGTTAATGAGGTAACAAAATAAATATATTGTTTTTAACCTTAAAATCACTTTTACATTTTTTGTCACCTTCACCAATTTGTGATTTACTTAAACACATTTTAAAATGAATAAGTTGAATAGGATGGCAAATGACCTTAAAATACTTCTGAAAAGTTGGCCTACCTCTGATAAAAAGTGTCGTTATCATCCATATAAGCTGTAGAATGATAGTCGGAAGTGTCATGTTGGTCTGCAGCTGCCTGCTCTTCAGTATGGTAAAATGACACGACGTCGCCTCATTATCCGCCAATACTTAATTTGCAACTAGATCCTCAAAAGTTTATTTGATCTCTCAGACATCATTTACACAATTTGCACCTAAACCATACTTTTAAACTTCGTATAACCATGACATAAAATCTGTGTGGCGCGACCGAAACTTGATTTATGTTACGTTTTTTAGTACGTTCGTAAAATGTGGTTAACGACTCGAGGTGAAGTCGCGGGCGAGCGCTGGCGCGCGGCGTAGCGGCGGGTGGCGCGGCGTAGCACTGACTACGGCGGTACGAGGCGCTACGACGCCATACCGCTACGGAGGGGACGCTGAAGATTTCCTGCCTTACACTGATTTTTATTGACGGAGAAGTAAAATTATAAAGCCAGTAAATCTGCGGCTTTCAGGTTTCCTTTTACTCAACGATAAATATATGAAATGACGTCATAAAAAACTTATGGCTAAATACACTTTGAGCCAATGATCTCACTCATTACACGTGAAGGCAACGAGTAATTCTTTCTGACTAATATAATAATTTATGAACTTTTGCATCTTTTTTTATAAAAAATTAAGATTGTGAACCTTTATGATATCATTTTGCTTTGATTTTCCGTGTCATAAAGATTATTTGAAACCACTTGAACAAATTTATTAAATGTTTATTTTCCGAATAAAATCATTACTTTTGTGGTACTATTTAACAAATTCCTTGCCCATAGCTTTTCTATCTCTCCCTGGTTGAGTGAATGCAGCTTGCAACGCGGCTACTGAACACCTGTAAAATTTGGCAGCTAATTCGTCCAACTTAACTTACTTCATCTAACTTTGGGCCACAAATCAAGGAATTCTATGAAAAGTAATTGTATCGATTGTATTAAAAAGTTAACAAAAATACATTCATCTCCCCTTCAGATAGTCTCAATAATGATGATATCAAATAGGGCAAAATATGTTACAAATTCGTTATGAAAACTCAACAAGAAATCCCCTGTACATTTCGAATAAGTTGTGTAGTAATCGATTTACTTTAGTTTACTGACTCAATTTTATATTCACTGATTAAAGTGCTCTTCTAGATTGCTAATCGTATATTCGGACCAAAATTACGATAAATGATATTGAACCAAAATATACGTTATAGTTGATTGAAAACAACGTTTGTTTTTGAACGTTATATTATTTGTGGATTACAAGAAATGATAAAACTCGAATCAAAATCATAACTTTTCTTAATTAGCAATATGTTTGTTTAATGATTAAATAAGTACTTTGGTTTGCTGTAACAGTAAAACATACAAATGAGATAGACTCGCGTTCCAACGGTTCCGTACAAACTTCTGAACACTTCTTCAACGAAAAGCTAAGTCGGATTGAGCGAAAAACTTAACTTTGTAGTTTTAAAAGCTTTTTCCCCTAGATCCAATAGTAAATGCAAGCCCTTGATCGCAAACAAAAATTTGTTTTATTTTCAACAAGTAGGTATTCTGTACGATCTTGCTCCACTCCAAATTTTATGATTTTGTGATCCGTGAATTGTTGGGAGTATAACTACACTATATGTCTAACTATGCAGTGCAGTTAAATGGTAGCACCTTTTTGGCATTTACTTAAGAACTAGTTTTTTGCCGCTTAGACTTATCTTTGATTATTTAAAACAATGCTAGAATAAATATGTAAAAAGGAATAAAACAAAACCAAAATAATAAACATGTAATGTCAATGTCGTATTTTTTTGTTATAGTTCTTGCATATCACTCGAGAATCTAACGGAATCATACTTTATTGTTCGGTATTAAGAGCGACAGTGCGCGCGCTCGTGAAATGATTACATAAATATAAATATGCGCCAGACAACACACCTCTTGTAATGGTCTCGAAGTAGGGATTAATATCCCTGTGCTACGAGGTACCACACAAAGAAATGAGCCAGGGGCGTCTCCCAGCACACCCAGACCCGAGTCAATTCAGAAAAGATCGTTTCCTGAATTGACCCGACCGGGAATCGAACCCGGGACACTACGGAAATCGAGGCGAAAAACCGTGCTACAGCACACTACGCCAATCGTGTAAATTTGTACTGTACTTTGGTGTTTTTTTTAATGAGATTTAATGTGCAGGTAATTTTTAATGCAAAAAGATTTGTTAAATTTTTAAGAATTTACAACGCTGACAGTGTGTCGTATCGAGTGTTTAAATTAGCTGTTATTTTCTCACATTAAAAGGAAGAGACTATATAGCACTCGAGATACAGGCTTTGCGTAATGCGTTAACTAATGCTAAAAATGTACAAAAATATGAATGTCATTTGTAATGCAATACATACTTGAATACTTCTTTTTTTTTTCTTGTCGAGGTACGTTCAAAATATATTTATTACAGGTATTTGAAATTAATTGAGCTCCAGGAATTCAGTGCTAAAAAAGCTTTAATATTATACTAAACCGGCTATTACTCGATCGCCATTTGCGTAATAAATTATTATTTTAAATATTAAATTCAACGAGCCAAATCAGTCTGCAGCACTAAATAAGAATGGTAATTATATTTAAAAGGACTCGTATACCATTTTGAGATAAAATTACCTTTATGACTGACATGAAAAAGATGGAGACAGACTAGCTGGCTGGCCAGCTAATGTTTTAATTTAAAACTTATAATTAAAAATAAATGATCATACTGTCTTACTCGTATTATGTGTATAATAATAAGCTATGAATATTGTTTGTGTTTGTTTTTTTTTACAAAGCTAAGCTAACTAACCACAATTATTAAATGTTAACTTTGCCGATGGTTGAACCCTGGCGGGGTGGCCTCCACATTCCCCGTTTTAGATGGCTATAATTTGACGAAGTTTCCTGAGCAAACATTTAGATAGGAAGAAAAACACACATTCGATTTAATTACCAGCCATTTAGGGTATTTCTGACCGGTTAAGTGAAATGCAAGAACCTAGTAATTAGGCTTATGAAAATATCCGTCATGAAAAACCATTCGCACTCAAAAGTTTTAGCTTAATCTAATTTGTCTGTCAAAGTTATTTCGCTTTGATGAAAAAAGTAATCCATGTTAGGACCCAATATGCAACCCAAATATGCAAAAAATCTTTATTGATCTATCTTATCAAACACTTAAACCTAGTAGCCCGACTTCAAATTAAATTGGGTCGAAGAATCCCTGAACTCAGAAATCAACCGGTTTTGTTTTAGTGTCCATGTTATTAAGACAATAAAGTTCCGAAAGGACGTGAGTAGTTGTGTAAACAAGTATTAATAGACATGTGGGTGCTGCGCGAGAGAAAACATGACAATTATTTTCAGTTACGGACGGACACATTGAGAGTGATATATTTACTATTACGCTGGCTCAACTTAATATACTTACATTATTCGGTGGCTATGTTTGCAGAGTCAAGTTGCCGTTCGACGCACCTCAAATGATTACAGTAGCCGAATTAACTTGAAGCTGACTGTTAAGATTTGGTGTGAGCAACACATAAACGCGATATGCGATATAATGCGAACTTAAAGATTAGGTGTGGGGATGGTAGGCCATTTTTAGTCTATATTTTAACGGGAAAAAACGAACAGCTAATGTCGCCCACGCAGGCGATGCCGCGGGCGAACAGATAGTATGTACTTAATGAATGGTTGACTGGTAGAGTATGCTTTTGGCATTAAGTCCGCCTTTTGAACTTTTTTGTGCATCAACTAAAACTTGATTACAAGTTGACTAATGGATTATTATTTTTTTAAAGTCACAATAAGTGTTAAAAATAGTGACTTTTTAGTTTAACCTATGTTAAACGTTTTTTGACTGAAAAAATATGTTATCCCAAAAAGTCGTCTAAACGCATTTATAGCCTTAGTTTTTGTTTGTTTTGATGATGTATTATCTATATTGAGCAATAAAATGGTAATTTTGCGTGTTATGGCTTTTTTTTCATTTAGATGTTTTTAGTTTACTTATAATCACATGGGGTATTTTCGGATACCCCTGAGTGTGAAGAAGCTAAAAAAATATTATTGACGTGTATGTTTGGACCACCCTGTATAATACAAGTCAAAATGACATACATTCTTATCCAAAAACTGATTTGCCCTTCAAGCGGGGCTCAAGCTACCACCTTTTGCTGTCCGGGTGACAGCAAAGGGTGTTTTTTAAGTATCTATGTTCACACAATCATATAATTAAGTGGATGATGGAAAATGTTAGTACCTAAAATAGTCAGAGTACATAATCAATTTAAAACTGGATTTGAGACTGGATCTTTCCTTCATCGAACGACAAGCCATTGTTTTAACTGTAGTTAAATAACCCGTGCATAACACTAATTGCGAAACGTCGAAAGCAGTTATCGGTCTCCACGATCCCATTACACACGGGAATGAGTAGCGGCAATCAAAGAGCGCGAGCTCCGCTATCGGAGCGGCAAACCAGCCCACTTAGCACTCGTACCTCACGCCGCGCCGGCCGCCATATAATGCCTAGCGCCCTAATTCCCTGATGGAAGGGAAAGCATTTAGAAACAGATTGCAGTTTCTGAAATCAATCAACAATTAGCGTACGAGCCAGCTCGTTTCTATCTCACACATCAACGAGGCAAGTTACTGAATTTAATAATGTACCCACATCTACGGTTGTTCGAAATCCTTCAAATTTTTTAGCAGCAATTACTGAGCCCGAGTGGCACAATCGGAGCGTCAAACTCGAACTCGTTCTTCACGCCGCGCCTGCCGCCATGTGATGCCTAGCGCCCTAATCGTCTGATAGAAGGAAAACTCGCAGAAATTCTAGCCGTATTAATAGAGTACAGGCAGTGAAGCTTCTGAATACAAGTGATTTTTTATTTTTAGCATTTTCTAATGCACTATTTTCTACACCAAGATAGAAACTCTAAAAATTCAACCTGATCTACGGGACCCAAGTGGGACTCGAACCTGCGACCTTCCACAGTCCGGATAGCTGCTCTTCCAACTGAGCTATCGAGGCCGTTCGCGCTTGAGTCCCGAGGATCAGGTCGATTTTTTTTTCTAGTTTCTAGCTTCTGAATATGGCAATAATTTGTGTGAGTGCAAGCTCACATAGCTGCAGCGCCGATTCACAAACTGGTACCCTGTGGACGCTCAACGAACGATTCCGTCCGACTTACCATTAACTTACAGAGCTATATAAACAATAATTTTTCAACCTCTGCTCAAGGGTAAGGTAACACGGTGGTCTTTGTACCGTCCCAGCATGGTATACGAACAATAACATCTCAGTTGTGATGCTCTAGCTAGAGTGCAAAAACAACTTTTTGCTGTCAGTATGACCGGGTACGAGACTTCGAGTTGGTTGATTCGGAGCGTCACAAAAACAAACTTCCTGGTAAATATTTTAAAGCTATACTCTACTGTAGCGAAGGTGGTTTCTTATAACTTCTAATTACATTATTAGTAAATATTAGAAAAATAAACTGGACAAGGAATCAGGGCAGGCCCGGTTTGCGGTACATGCAGGTTCGATTCTCGCCTGAGGCAGTTTTCCCACCAACGACGAGGAAACTACTAACTATCGGCTATTTTCTCGCTCAAGAAAAGTACAAGAGATATACATTCAGTGTAAACAAAGGAGATGCATTTATAAATAGTTGATCGCTGACTGTTCACACTGCCCGGCGAGGACTCGCTCCACTAGTTCGTCGCTGAGCGACAAGAGCTATCAAAGAGATATCGCTTAGCGATACTTCGCCGTGAGACCAACCAGGCCGGACTGTACGCTCGGCCGCCGCGAGCGAGTGGCGCGAATAATATAGCCCGTCTCACTCGTACGCTCGCTTAAAGCCCAGCGACAAAACTATCGGAACTACACACACGCTTTCCGCTGCTCGCCAACTCGTTTCTAATTTTAGCTCGACTTGCTTCTGGTTCATCGTTGGCGGTGAGACAAATGCCTGATTCCTTGGGCATTCAATTTTTGTACTATTTTTATCTTTAGAAAATAAAAATAGCATCGTGAATGCAATGTAACGAAAATCTTGTAACTTCTTGTCTTCATAGCAAGGGAACGACGAGCTTGGTAGAGGCAGGGCCCAGTACTTGGATGACTACTTTTTCTATTTATTCTGTGCTTCTGTACTGTCTCATCTGTGGCCAATTTACTTACCTGTCAATTTAGTGATACGGGCTGTATGATTAGATTAGATTAGATTAGATTTATTTCTCTCTTAGTACATAATTACAATATATCGTCCCCGTCGTGTCAAAATTAAATAACTAACAAAATCAAAGTTCTGAGATATTCACGTTTTTGTGATTTTTTTCATTAAAAATAGCGATAACTTTTTAAGGTGAAGAAAATTTACTGTAAATCTTTTGATATGTTATACAACAGGTTTACCTTCATAATTTAAATTGTCTGTCGTGTCGTTATTTTGTATTGTTTTAAATAGAAAAATAAAAAAGTAATTATTTAGTTTTGCTACAAACGTATTTTACAACTAAATTGCAGTTATAACGCTTTTGTATGTCGGTTATCAAGTTTTGCCACAGCCAAAAAATAACTCATACGAATATTTCCAGTGAATAAGCAGACTTATTTAATTTTGCTACACTTTTACTATCATAAATTTTGTTGTATTCGTTTTATTTTATTTGATGTATGAATGCAATTTTAGCGAAAAAATCTATAAAAACAGTTAAATAATACTAAAATGTACTTGATTAGCAAATTTTTATTCAACAAAATCAAATTGGTATGGTTTCCACATAATTAAATTAAAAAACCAACATTGAAATTAAAACAAACATTTAAATGATTATCAAAAATAAAATAATTCAAAAACATTAAAATTAAAACGATTTATTATCTAACAATCAACGTTAGATTCCTTAAATATTCAAATAAAAACAGTCACGAATTTGTTATCAAAATTAACTGATCCAAAAACAATAAAATTGTAAGAATTCCACAACATCTGACAACCAACGTCAGATTCCAATTAAAACAAACATTAAAATTTCAAAATTAAAATAAATCAATAACAAAGACATTGTATGAATAATAGATAACTATTCCGATTCAACATCTGACTCATTGACATCTGGTTGACCTGATGATGCAGGCAAACTTTTATACCATGCGTGTAGTTCACGAGGAATTATATTTTTATGGCAAAGCATCAGCAAATCCTTTTTTTTAGCATTAGTAATTGGTAACGTTCTGGTATAAGCACTTTGAAGGCAATGCTCAGTAATTGTAGCAGCAGGAGTACTTCTCGTTTGTCGGCTAGGCTTGTTTAACGTATCTATAGATAAATATGGACCGTCGTAGCCATATCTAAATTTAATAATTCCTGGAAATTGTTTTTCAAAGCGTAAACATTTGATTTTCAACCAGTTTACTTTCTCATTTCCATCATCAGTTAAAGTCCTGTTTTTAATCATTTGTGACGCTAATTGTTTAACATCAATCATATCTCTGTAAGTCAACTCCGTGACGATGTAGGGACTCCTGTTTGAGTTGTGTCTTTTGGAACGAGCTCGATGCATAATAGCTTTCCAATCTATCACTGAATAGACTTCGGTGTGCCTTTTTTCCTTCTCTATTGCACTGTGCATCGAGTCTACTTCCATGAAGCTATGTCCACTCTCAAGATATTTCTGTTCTATCACATTCAGATGTGGATGTGATTGAATAAAGTGCAACAGGAATGCAGCCATGTACTGATTCCGGTTTTGACCAGAGCAGGTATCGGAGTAAATAGTAATGTGAGTTACTTCTTCTGGTACATTTTTAATCCAATTATTAATTGCCGAAGCAATTTCTATGCTTCCTCTTTTACCATTTATTTCTGTCCAAATCAAACAATGTGCTTTGTTCTCTGGTGGCTTGAACTCATAAATTGATAAATTATATAAGTTAAGTTTACGACAATAATATAACAAGCTATCTGACGTAGAAGGAATCTGCAGAAGACTTTGTAGGTCCATTGTGATGCATAAATAAGATGCATCTTCTTCTGACCTCTTTTTATCAATGTCTTTTGATTTAAAGGATGCATCTTTCCTTTCTATGTGTTCTTTGTACTCATTTTCTAAAGCTTCGTCCCGATCTGTTGCGCGGTTGTATTTGTTACACAGACAGCACTGATCTTTTTTTGGATGAAAGAAAGATAAGTTATACTGTGTACCAAAAACATTCTTGTAAATATTGAATTTAACCGGCTCTTTATTTATTTCTTTCATTTTGCCTTTATATAAGTTGTACATTTTAGCAATTGATAAATTTGGGTCCAAGTATTGTTTGGATGATTTCTTTCGACAAAAATGGGATTCAACTACAGCACAACTTTCAATGTGTTTCTTTACTTCGTCTACTTTTTCATCCGTAGTTTTATTAGAGGGTTGATGCTTACCACGTCTGTCACAGGAATCAAATGCCCCCAAATTATTTACATTTCTGACTGCTGTTTCGATAGGCCCAGAAGAAAGTTGCATCTGTTCTTTCTTGTGTTTGATGATTAGAAGTACTTGGAATGCTATTAATCTGAACATCGGGAGCAATTAATGGTTCATTTTCTATGTTAACAACAGAAAATGATTCAAGTGATATTGTATCGTTATTGGATCCGTCAGATACATTACTAGGCTTTATCGATTTCTTTTTTTTTTATTTTTCTTTCATTGTTATTAGTCTGTATGGAATTTGATTTTTCAGAATTACTTGTAGAATCTAATAATGCTTTACGCTTTGCTAATCGAACACCGCCTTCTTCACTATCTGGAATCCATGAACTTCCAGAATCAGAAAATGGTTCTTCCTCAGTCAGTGGTAAGATATCGATACCAGAAATATACTAAATAGTGAAGTCATTCGGTATTTTATGTTTAATAATTAAACACACATTGAATATTGTTACAGGAAATGTCATTATGTAATCAATTAACTCTGCTTGTTTTATTATTTAATTCACTGTTTCAAACGGGGAAAACTAACTAAGTGCACTTATCATTTTTTTTATTATGTTATAATTACAACGTTTCTAATGAAAAATTAAACAAGAGCATTTGTTTAATTTTGCCTCAACCAAATTTTGTAACAATGTTTCAAAGGGAGTCGTGGCAGAATTCAACAAAGTAACATATTGACTTTGTTTGTATTGTCGAAGCCCTTAGATGTAGTTATTTAATTTATTTACCAGTTATTCAGTTGTTCCACGGAAATTCTAAAACAAACCTTGTTGTAATGGATGGTCAATAGATTTACTAAAATGAAGATATCTTTGCAAATATCATACGTATCGCAACGAGATAGAGACCAAAATGCAAATCACAGTTTCTATTATTCAAAAATCAAAAAAAGTTGATTTCGGCAAAAGTGTCAGTTATTTAATTTTGACACGACGGGGACGATATTTTACATTGAATGTCAGATATAAGAATTAATAAGAATAGTAATAATAATAACATGCATAGAAATATCAAGGTTAAAAAATAAATTTAAAAAAAACAAATTACAAATTCAAAATCATACAATCAAATTCTATTAATATAAATACAAATGTCAACTAAAATGAGCTAAATATTTATTTTAAAACTCTGAAGACCCATTTAAAAAAAAAACTTGGATGATGCTCTATGCGTATTATGTTGACACTGAAAACAAACTAGGCCGCTAAATTACAATCCCTTAATCTGAAGGTATTCAAATAGTAATTTGCTGTTTTTTTTTTGTTTGCTGTCAGTAGCAAAATCTTTGTGTTTAGTTATTCAATTACTTGGCCATTTTATTTCAGATAATCAAAAATTATTTCAAATCTAAATTTCCACTGAAACAAATCCTATATTTTAAGATAGAAATCAACTTAACGGCTTCTAAAAAGTTGTGTGTTTTCAAGCTGTATGTTCCTGAAAAAACATAATTGTCCTTTCTCGTTGTCCTTCTTTAACCAACCAATTATACAGCAAAGCAATCAAAACTAAAAGCGGTTAACCAGCAAACTTAGCAGTCAGTCTTGTGAATACCGCACCGCTGAGCCGCTGCTATTTGATACCGCCATAATTGACCGGTGATGGAGGGGCACAGATGTTCTAGACATATTTACACAGTGTACTTCTGAAATAAGTCAACAGACTGATGTTTGTTGTCCTTGAAATTGAGTAGAGCGACGCGATTGGAGCAATAACTTTAGGAAGTTAGAAGCAAGCATTACCGTATTCCGGAATCCGGCCTAATTTTATGGATAGAAGGTAAAGCCCCTCATCTTAGCGAAACAAGGTCAATCCAAGTTTTGGATGGTTGAAATTGTGTATACAGAATACAGTGTAATCTCTGGTGTTCAAATTAGGGTTATAGCTTTCGTTATAAATGTGAGTTGGTGATCGCAAACCCTGGCGATAATCCGAAAAATCATGTCTTGTTTCCAGACCAAGTAAATATAAAATATAAACAAATAAATAACGAGACAGAGATTTAAGTTAGGGGCATTTCCCAGCACACTCAGACCCGAGCCAATTCAGAAAAGTTCATTTTCTGAATTGACCCGACCGGCAATCGAACCTGAGACACCAAGGCGAGAAACCGTGCTACAGCGCACTTCGCTAACCGTGTCGTCAAGTGTGGGTTTGTCCCTATTAAGTTACATTCCGGTCAAAATATTTATTTCTTACGCCACGTATAGCTCTTAATTTCTAAGTCAATAGATTAAAGTACGTTTGCATATTACGTTACAGCAACTGAAAACGATAGTAGCATAAATTATGTGTTTCACTTGTACTAATCGTGCATAGTTACCCTGACTGTTCTGTTGTTTCCTGTTCGCAAGAAAATAAGGATTTTTCCCATCCAAGAAGACAATTAGAGCGGCAAAATAGCCCGCTTTACATCGCTTTCCGTGTACATACTGTGGCACAGACAATCAACCAATTAGATAACACTAGTTCGTTGTCTGCATGAAAACCAAACGCCACTCTTTTTGGCGCTTACAGTCTCGTTACCTTAACGCTTTTGTGAGGGGAATCCAGAATTAGACATAGACAGGGGAATGATATACTTAGTCAAGTCAAGTGAAAATATCTTTATTTAGATAGACCTGTTATAAGCACTTTTAAATCGTCAAATTTACATTGACTAAAATTATTTATACTTAATAATATGAATGAATTGATAATATATATACATACATCTAAATATACAGTACATAAATAAACGTGACTTTACCACCGGCGTCAGAAGGTTGATTCAGTACAGAGAAGATCCGGCAAGATACTCAGTATAAAACTCTTAATATAAAATGTAAATCTAGTTGATTTTGACAACCTTTGCCTTTGCCTGCTTTGGTAGAGCTTTGCTAAAATGAAGCAGCCACAAAAACAGATCAATAAGTATTAGAACACACACACGCAAAGTACAAACAGTCACTATCATCATAAATATAAATATAATCATCATCATCTATTTCGATTTTATCTGTGTACTGCGACATACCTACCTACGGCACGGCCGGCATACGGGTAGTTTGTGGATTCACGCTGCATTTCATCTGAATCGGATTGCTGAACGGATAAGCGAAGATAGCCCTTAATATTGTAATTGAAAAAATATTAAATGACCTATTAATGCAATGGTAGTGATCGTTCCTTCAGCGCCGGAGGTCGTGGGCTCCTCCTAAGTTAACGTAGGTATGCCGTGTGACTAACATTTGTTGTTTTTTTGTTGTGTGTCTGTGTCTTAAGGATGTATTTAGAAATATTTAATTTATTTTTTTTCACACCAAGATCATCTGACCCTAAACTACTTAAATATTGATAAACATACTTAAATATTTCTAAATACATACTTAAATAGATAATAACACCCAGACACACAACAAATATAAATGTTCGTCACACAAATATTTGTCATGGGTGGGGATCGAACCCACGACCTCCGGCGCTAAAGGCAGGATCGCTGCCATTGCGCCAACAGGCCAGTCAAGTAAGGCCAGGTATGCTTTTAGCTTAGTTTGGGGACAGGTGATATTGTTGTAATTTTTCTTAAATATTTATTTATTTTATCAACACCAATGAGTGGAGCAGAAACATCCGTAACACTACACGGTTGAACGGATGGATCACAATACAAAACAACACACTCAATATTTTATTGTTACGACGACGCGTCTAGACGTTTTCTGTAAGTAAGCGTTTACCTGAATGAGCTACGTTCCTTCATGGCCAAACTTAATTGCTAAACCAGTCAGGACTCAGGACACAAATAAATATTTTAAAAACAAAAGAATATCTAAACATCCATACTCTCCCAGTGTCAAAAATCTTGGTCTCCACTTGGACAGCACGCTTAGTTGGGCTAAGCAAGTAACTGAACTCAGTAGAAAAGTTAGTGGGACTCTTCGTGCTCTCTACCGATTCAAGAACTTTCTTACCACATCGAACAAGGCTCTGCTGGTACAAGCTATCATCCTGCCTCTCATCGATTACGGCGATGTTTGTTATCAAGATCTCCTAAACAAAATTGAACGTCTGCTTAACAATTGCATTCGCTTCATCTTTGGGCTTCGCAAATACGACCATGTGGCTAGCTTCCGAATGAAGCTACTCGTAGCTACCTATCCGTCAGCGAAGATGCATTCGTATTTTGTGCACCCTTTTCTTAATCCTCTTTGACCCTAATTCTCCTGCTTATTTAAAAAATAAATTTCACTTCCTTCATAATTCGCACAGTCATCAATTGCGTTCTATAAATACTCTCTCTCTCCTTACACCGCTTATTCTTATGGCTTTTTGTCTAGTTCCTTCACTGTTTCGGCAATACGACTTTGGAACAAACTGCCGGTCTTGGTTAGAAAGGCGTGCAGTAAATATGCATTTAAAAAGGCTTTGCGTGCGCACTTTAAAAGATTGATGACGCCCCAAGAACTGTAGTTTTGTCATTCTCTTGGATCCACCTGTCATCTGTCTGTTATTTTATTTTACTTTTTGTCTATATAATGTGTAATTGCTATTATTATGTATATATGTTTATGAAATCTCTTTCAAATCTTCTTATTTTGATTTAAACCATTTCACCTTCTGTACAACTAATTTAAAACTTTCATCTTTAGCACTGCTTATAATATCTCTGACTGTGTGGTTGACAGGTAGAGAATGCCTCTAGGCATTAAGTCCACTCTTTGTAACAGAGAGTATGTGCAATAAAGAATAAATAAATAAACAATAAAAGAATTCTGAAACTAAACAAAATCACCACCTAAATAAAGGAATAAGTCAGGCAGATCTTTTCCGGGACTTGCTTTTGGTTTTTTAAAGTTTTCCTTCGATTTAGATCAACCATTTCACTAATAAGTGTTCTTGCGGCCGAACTTATTTAGTGATTATAAAAAAGATGACACTTATGTGGGTTAAAACAGTCAGATAGTTTCAAGCTATATGTTTGCATCGCAAGAAACAATCAGGGTACGGGTTTAAGGTCAGCAAATGATCCGGTTTGGCACAGGCTATTCCGTGCATGTGTACCGAATGGGCCATAATAAATCGCGACCCGACACTCGAAGCACATGAGTAAATTAACGAAACAGAGTTAAAGCCTAAACATCTGCGCTGTGATAGGTGACACTATACTCTACAAGTGTGCGCGTGAGCACTGACAGCCTCACATGTCGCGTACGGAGAGAACCGGTATGGCTATTCACTAACATCAATCGCAAGAAAATCGCGATTTTGACAGCGATTATTGCTATTTGACGTTAAGTACTGCAATGTCATTGGCTGAGAACCTGCCAAAATGCAAACGACTAGCAATCAATTCGCGTTACTTGTTAGAGAATAAGAGAGCCGGTTTAGGGTGCGTTACCACCAGAGATGTGCGAGGATGCGTTGCGAGGAATGTGTTTGTTAAGAACCAATAGAATCGCGAAGCTAGGTGAATGTAAGCGATTCTATTGGTTCTTCACGAACACATCCCTCGCAACGCATATTCGCACATCTCTGGTGGAAACGCACCCTTATACTGGCTTGGCCAGTTGACATCTGCACAGGCTACGGGTAGTTTGAGTTTGAGTTTCGGTCGACCCTTTGCAGGCGTCAACAGCTCCGCTCACGCGTCGAACTGCGTCTGCACAGTGCGTGCCCGAAACACTACCGCGTCCGTATACGTCCACCTCCGTGTTTAGTCTCCGCCGAGTCGGAAAACTCAGGCGTCGAGGCGAACACACGTCGAGTCGCGCGTATCCGGATTGCTACCCCCTGCACTCGAACATTGCCGCGCGAAAGAGACGCATTAGTGAGTGAGTGAGTGCGAAAATAGTTGTTAGTGTTTACCCTCACTTACTTTGATAAGTAAGTTGAGGGTGACAACCGTTGGAGTGAGACATCACTCTAACGATAACAGCTACCCTCAAGAACCACTGACTTTTTTACAAGCAATATTATTCTTGTTAGAATAATATTGTACCATGGCTGACGAGGCCAACGAGCCTCCTGGTATGGAGGGACATCCTTCTCCGACATCGTCGGAGTATGGGGAGCGTCTGCCGATGCCCCAAGACTACCCGCCCCAGCCGCCTCCCCCTGTGAGGTACGCGGTCGACCGGGACGAGCAGGGCGGCGATATTGATATATCGCAGGCTCAGCACCCGCCCGTGCCGATACCGCGCGCCCGCACCCGCACGGCTTACGAGAGAAGCCCGGACGACGACCGCGACGACAAGCGCGTCCGCAGGTCGCCGGCGCAATCGCCCAGGTCGCCACAACCGTTTGTTCCACGCAATGTGTTCTACGCGTCGGGCTCACCCTCCGCCGAGTTTTCCAACTCTGACGTCGACGAGGCCTACGACCAGGCCCGCCGACCGCCGTCGCCGCCTGCGTGCCCACGCACAAATACCGACAGTGACAGTACCGCCTACAGAAGTATGGGAAGCCCGCCAGGCGCGCCCGCGCCCTCCTACGCCGCCGCCGCTGCAGCCCCGCCGTCCCCGGCGACGTCGAGACCGCCGTCGCCGCGCACGCCACCGCCACCGAAGCCCCAGCCGCCTGTCCAGGGCCACCCACCTATAGTGGTGGAGCGTCTACCCAACTGGGTCACGCACCTCGCCGCTATAGGTAAGCGGCTCGGAAATACGCCAAACGCGCGCGCCTTTAAAGGCGGCGTGCGTTTTATTCCGCAGAGCGCGGACGAGTACCGCATCGTCCAGCGGTACTTGACCGAGGCCGCGGAAAAAGACGCCTCCATATCGTGGTACTGCTACGCACCACCAAGTGAGCGGCCAACAAAGGTGGGCATTCGAGGCCTGCCCACAGACACCTCAGCAGAGGAGATTACCCACGCCCTAGGCGAGCGTGGGTTCGAGGTGACGCACGTGCGGGCGCTGTTGCCTAAGAGCGACAGCCCGCGCTGCCTGTACCATGTCCAGCTGCTGCACCTTGCCCAACAAGAACTCGCGCGTCTGTACGTGACTGACGAACTGCTGGGCATACGAGGCGTCCGCATTGAGGCCTGGAGGGGACGCCCAGGCCCCGCTCAATGCCACCGCTGCCAGGCTTTCGGTCACGCGTCCGCAAACTGTCACCGCATTATCAAATGCGTGCGGTGCGCGGGCGACCACGTCTCGGCCGACTGCCCCCGCCCCCGTGAGGAGCCCCCGACGTGCGCGAACTGCGCCCAGGCGCACACGGCAAACGACCGCCGCTGTGCCGTCTTCCGCCGGGAGGCGCGGAAGAAAGGGCGCACGATCGCCCCGCCGCACCCGACGAAGCCCCAGCCAGCCACCGCCAGACCAGAAGGCCAGCGCCAGGCGCCTGAGATGCCGAGCGCTGACCTCGCCGAGCCGCAGACAGGTGCGACACTCGCCCCCCCCGCCAAGGAACCAACAGCCAGGGGCGCCGCCCCCAGCAAAAGCCGCCGCCGCCGAAACAGAGGCCGTGGCGGTAAGAAGCGAGCGGGCCAGCCGGCCGCCGCCTCTACCCCTACACCCGCCCCCGCGCCCACTACCGCACCCCTCCCGCCCAAGCCGCAGCGGGAGAGGAACAGGGCAAAGGCCACCAAGGGCGACCAAGCGCCTATACAGACGCCTATCGCGCCTGTAGCGCTTACTGCGCTCACTACTGCGCCGATCGAGCCCACAAAGGCGCCTATCGCGCCCTCACAGGCGCCTATCGCGCCGTTTGCGCCATCTCAGGCGCCTATCGCGCCCTTTGCGCGGGCACAGGCGCCCAGTCGGGCCGACTGCGCCCAACTACCCGTAGTCCCGCCAGCCGCGGCGTCGTATGACTTCGCGCTGGACGTGATTGCGGGTATTATAACTTCAATCCGTGGAGGCGCGGACCCACTTCTGGCTCTGTTGGACGCCCTCCACCAAATTGTCGCCCTGAAAGCCGCTGTAGCGGCACCATCACAGGCCTCCCACTAACAGAGCTCCGGATATGCTACTGGAATTCCGGTAGCATCACCCAACACCACCAGGAGCTGCGCACGCTCGCCCAGTCGCAGGATTTACACATAATCCTCCTGGGCGAGACACATCTCGCGCCAAGCCGGAGCTTTAAGCTCCCCAACTACCACGCCTACAGGCGCGACGAGCTGACGGCGACAGGCGCCCCGTACAGAGGGGTCGCCGCGCTCGTCCGCCGTGACGTGGTACATGACACGATCCCGCCGCCGGCCTATAACACCATGAGATCCATAGGGATCAAGGTAAACACGGAGCACGGGGAGCTCCGTGTGTTCGCCGCCTACAAGCCGCCCTTGGCTCGCTTTGACCCAGCCGACCTGGACGGAGTATTCGTTGGCACTCCGACGCTCCTGGCGGGCGACCTGAATGCGAAACACACTAGCTGGGGCTCGCATACTTGTTCGCCTGCCGGTAGAGCGTTGTTCGACGCTGCCGACAGACGCCAGATCGACATTCTGGGGCCAGACGCCCCAACCCACATTCCAACAAACGCTCAGCACCGCCCAGACGTACTGGACATCGCCCTAGCCCAGGGCGTTAGCTGTCCTATATCGGTCGAGGTGCTGTACGACTGCAATACACAGCACCTCCCGATATTAATCACACTGGCGCTAGGCGCCGATTTCACGCTGCCGAGGCCGGTGCGGCCACAAATTGACTGGGGCGCCTATGCCGCAGCCCTATCCGACCTAGAGGTCGGCGGCTCCCTCTCGACACCCGATAAGGTTGAAGCCGCCGCCCTACACATAGCGCAGGCCATGACCGCGGCAAAACTGGCCGCCACACGGCCGCCACCAGCCAAGCCGACACAGCGCCGCGACGAACTGCCAGTGGCGCTGAAAAAACTACTGGCAGAAAAACGCAGCCTGAGGCGCCTCTGGGCGCGCACACGCTGCCCCACCGTAAAGCGAGAGCTCAATGCTATCTCTAGCAAGCTCTCGCTTGACATACAGACCTGGCGGGGGTCGACCTGGGAGCGCCGGATCGACGAGGCGACCGGCGAGCCAGCCGAGTTGTTTCGGCTGAACCGGCAGCTAACCCGCACGACCCCACCCGTCTGGCCTTTGACCGACAGCGCAGGCGCGCCGCAATACAGCGCTGCCGCGCGCGCCGCCTTACTCGCCGACCATCTTGAGGGCCAATTCACGCCCCACCCGGCGGCCACTGAGCCCGCCGTCGCCGATCACCATCGAGCAGTCCAGCAGCAGGTCGACCAGTTGCTCTCGGCCCCACCACCGCCGCTCCGGGGAGATATGTTCATCTCTCCGTCTGAGCTGCGGAAGGCGGCCCTCCGCCTGCCTAAGCGGAAGGCCCCAGGGCCAGACAACGTGACGACCACAGAGCTGCGAATGCTACCAAGGAAGGGCCTGGTGGTACTTACCAGGCTGTACAACGCCATCCTTCGCACTCAGCACTTCCCTGAATGCTGGAAAGCCGGGAAGATCTTCGTCCTGCCCAAACCGGGTAAAGACCGGAAACTGCCCTCCAGCTACCGCCCTATCACGCTGCTGTCGCACATAGCGAAGTTATTCGAGCGCCTGCTGCTGCGGAGACTGCGATCGTTCCTCAAGCCGAGGGACGAGCAGTTCGGTTTTCGCAGCGGCCACTCGACGACGCTCCAGCTGACGCGCATTCTCCATCTACTCACCGAAGCCAAGAACCGGGGCCACTACACCGTCGGGGTCTTCCTCGATATCGAGAAGGCCTTTGACCGGGTGTGGCACCCCGGCCTACTCGCCAAGCTTATGGCAACGGAGATGCCGTCAGCACTAGTCGCGACGATAGCAGCGTACCTAAAGGACCGCAGCTTCTTTGTGGCTGTTGAGGGCCAGGAATCTCCGCATCACCCGGTGCGCGCACGCGTGCCGCAGGGAAGCGTCTTGTCGCCGGTGTTGTACGCGCTGTACACCGATGACATTCCCACTCTTACAGGCCAGCTTAAAGAGTGGGAAGAAGATGTAACCCTCGCCCTTTTCGCGGACGACAGCGCGTTTTTCACGCACAGCCGAAAGCCCGAGCTGGCAGCTGCGCGTATGCAGAGACTGTTGCATTTACTGCCCCCCTGGTTGGACAAGTGGCGACTGGCAGTAAATGTAAACAAAACAACCGCCCTCCTGACCGGGATCAAAAAACCGCCGCCCTGTCTCACATTACGGGGCGAGAGCATCCAGTGGCAGCCCACCATCACCTACTTGGGCTGCCAAATCGACCGCACCCTGCAGATGGTGCCCCATGTCAACCGCGCCGTCGACCAGGCTAAGATGGCGCGGGGCATGTTGAGGCCCGTCCTGACCTCCAAACTGCCGCTACGGGCGAAAGTAGGTATATACAAGACTTACATTCGCCCGCGGCTTACATACGCCGCCCCGGCGTGGTACGCCCTACTATCAGCGACCCAACAAAAGCGCCTCCAGGTGGTGCAGAACGCCACCCTTCGCATGCTGACGGGGGCCGGACGATACGTCAGAAATGACGTTATTGCCCGTGACGTCAGCGTGCCTACCATCAAAGAGTTCGTGGTCCGCCTGGCGCGCGGTATGTATGACCGCGCCGACCACGGACCCCACCGCCACCTGAACAAGCTGGCGCCATTACACGCCCGCCCGCCCGAGCCGACAGAGCGCCCACTACCAAGGGCGCTCTTACACTCGCCAAACTCATCGGAGGCCCCCCCGCGCGCCCCGACGCCGCCACCTCCACCGCCGGTCTGCCCTAGACCGCGGTTCCGCCTTGTCCAGCGCTCGTAGGGCGGCCATGGGTCCCCATGGCCTCAACCTCGCGCTGGACACACCTGACATACGAGCCCGGACAAGACACCGACAATAGTATAGCGTATAGCTGTACTATTGTTGGACTATATTTAATTATTTTATACCCACAAACCGACTCATCACTCAACTCCCTTGTAAGTAGGTTCGATTACCGGAGTAAGACGCCGCCTGCTCGCTGGCGCTTATCGGGCCTCACCCAACGGTGTCTCACCCGATAGGCTGACCGCGCCAAAGGGCATTAATGAACAAAGCCTTGTAGAGCGGTATCTTGCTTAAAACATATGAAAAAAACCTTAAGAAAGTTTTCTCTATCTCAGTTTTACCTTAAATCACTAAGGATATCAGAAGTATGTCAATTTTACGTAGGCAACCAGCCGTATATCTGAATACCGCCAAATATCATTAAAATGACAGCTATTATACTAAGAAAATAAGCGGCAACTATTACGCGGGAAGTGAATTCTGCTAGACGTACCTACCGCTATAACGTTCAGAATTTTTATGCTTACCGCAAATCGTTTTGGCTGTGTGAGATACGTTTGCAGTGACGAATAAAATTAGTCCATAAGTTGTGGTTGATAAGGTCGAATTGTTAATACATATTACAGTTACGAGTATTTATCCTCGCTTCCTAATCATAACGAGCGGGCTACCGTGTCAAGAGAGCAATATAAATTGGACAGTGAGCTAAATGAACCTGATACTGTTGCATACTCTGCCGACTTACGAAAACTTACAATGCTGCCGAGAATCGATTCGTTTAAATTACTTTTTTTACCCAAAGTTTACAACGAATGTTTCGTGCCAACTGGTCAAGGCTGAAAAGGTTTATATACTTTTCCTGTATTATGGTATAAACCATTAGTACATAGGTACTACAAGTTTTTTATTTTTCACTACGATAAAAAAACATCACACTGTGGGTTGATAATTGCTCGTCACAAAATAAAAAGTGGACATTCTTTTCATTCTTGATTTACGTTGTCAATACAAATGACATCAACGCCGATAAGATTGTGATTAAATATTTCGATCCAGGCCATACCTTCATGTCAGCTGATAGCTTCCACCATAGGAAGGAGTTGTCAATAAAGCGTATGAAAAACCAAATTTATGGTTTTGCAGACTTTTCTGAGGCAGTTAGTACTGCAGGAAAGACGTTAAAACTAAAGAAATGACTGTAGAAGATTTTTATGACTATAATTCTTCCCAAATTACACGGCACAGTATAAACTCGCTCGGATTAAACCGCGTCCATGTATTTGTGAAATGGTCGAAGTAGAAGTCAACAGGGGCAGTTTTGATTTAAAGTATAGAACTGACTTCAATAAAGACACTTTTACTGCGAGCATTATCGGAAATAAATTTTTAAACTCAAGTTTCGCCACTACATAGGAAGAACACTGGACCAGATGGCATTTCTACAAGTAAAAGAAAATATTTTGAAATCATTTCAAAACATTATACCTAGAAACAGTATGTCCTTTTGGAGAGGACTACCTACTTTTGACTAATAAGATTTTACTAAATTGATGAATGTCATGCCGTTCAAAAAAGTGATAATAAAAGACTTTAAATATACTTTAATTGTATCTTTTCTTTATTAGTAATATGTATTTTATCCGATTGAAAATTCTTTTTTTTTTGTATGCAGAAATGTAGGAGTGGAGCTAATCAAGAAGCGGTAACTCAACTATTAATTTTATAATTATTAAGCGAAATAGCAGTATCTCATAAATAAGCTATACACACACATATTTTTGATATTCTTCTATCTATTACAAAATAAAATACCCCATACAATAAATAAATTCGATTTAATAAGCAAGAAAATAGATATATAAAGTAAGAAATAAACTAGTTTTACGAAACTTAAATTTTCTCTCTATAGCTTATACACTGAGATACGGCTTTTGCTTTTAGTAGGGCAGTGAGGTAAGGTTTCAATGACGTATTTTTTTATTTTTTTATGAATCCTTTTTAATTGCAAAAACATTAGAATTCGGTTAAAATACTCCCTTTGCATATGAAACAATAAAATAGAATCCTGTAATCAAGATAATTCGATAATTTCCTTCAAAATGTAAAGCATATTTGAGGAATCTTTAGGTTCCGTAATAAATATGTAGATGTAACATAGGTGAGACTTTTTTTATAATGTGAAATAAATTCTCATAAAATCTTTAGACGGGATAAATACGTATCTAGTAGTTTCCATAACTTATTTTCACTAGTAATCTCAATTTATGTCAATGATCTTCAGTAAGGGCTCTTACATTAATAACGTGAACCTAGGGGAGTCCAAACAACATCATGATCGATCATATTGAGGGGAAGAGAAGTCCTGAAAATCCCTTGTTTATTTGCAATTCAAAACAGATTATACTTTACCCACTTATTTCCTAAACTTCCTACATATACGCCTGAATCCACAAAACGTCAATCAAAGCTGAGCAGGCCTTACCTGTATAGCCGTTGCTTTCATTTCTATTGCCATGTGGCAAGGCAGCATCAATTTGAGGTGTCCTCAACTTTTGATTAGCGTTTGTGGATACGCGGGTGAGTCCATTAGGAAGCCTTTTGGACCAAGAAACTAGGAAATTGTGGCCGTATAATTGAGCGTAACTCAACCAAACTGAGTAATAATAATAATCTTCGTGCTTTTCTGATATGTTATTAATAACTATTAACTGCTCAAATGGTAGTTTTATAACAACACTTACTACACGAATCATGTTACTTAGTCTGTTGGAGGAAATCTCATTTAGAGATGAGCTTACCTGTACTTATGCTTTCCTAAATGTTGTGTTCTGAGTGTATTATTTGTGTGCGTAACTACTGACTAATAAATAAATGAAGAACTAACATTGAGCACTAAAGGTATGTGCACATTTAGCCGGACTCAGTATCTACTCTATGAACCTAACTTAGCAAACAGTTTCATCGTCCTCGGAAAGAAGCATCTCTAAAACCGAACTGAGAGAGACCATGCTAAATCCTTCTAGATGATCCTTCAGGTTGACTAATGAAAACAAAGGTTGATGCAACATCGTATTTAAACTGATAGGTCACTTTTTCGGCTGACTGTACGTACGCGAAACTAGAGCACGGGTATGGCTTCGCTCGTCTTAATTCCTGTTATTAGTAAATAATTATGAGTTGAGTTCCATTTTCTGTAGGAGCTATAGTAGTCGAATCAAGACTTCAGAACAGGGCAACGCTTGAGTAAATATAACATTCTTAAAACTCACATCACACATGCGCTTGTCAAAATTAGGAGAGCATGAGACTTTTGGTGTAAGGAAAAATAACGTACGACTGCGTTGTAGAGAACTAGGTATTCAATACCTGCGTTTAACATTCTGAAAATACCGGAATTGCTATGAATAAATAAGCTACTTAAGTACAAGTGCATTCTGGCGCTCCGCCTAACAAGCTTCGAGCATTCATGTTCCGTCATCGTTTAAAAGGGTTCTTTCTTGCGAGCAAAAGCCGGTGCGCATTACAGACGGGCTGTACTCGGGTTGTAACTACGAGTGCAGCGCTTTAAATCGCATTACTTGCCTGTGTGTACTCCCATGAGAAATTCTGGTAACTACGTTATGTATTATAGTGTATAGATTTTATTCATCATCATTGTTAATTAATCAGAAGGTATATAATCATATAGAGCCGATTTAAAAAATCCAATGTATCTAATAAAATCCTGCAACCATTATTAGTCAAAGATAGAAACTAGAAAAATTCGACCTGATCCTGGGACTCAAGCGAGATTCGAACCCGCCACCTTTTACAATCCGAGTGACTGCTCTTCCAACTGAGCTACCGAGGCCGTTAACAGACCTGGCGAATTTATCTAGTGTATTTTACGTTGTAAGCCAACGTTATTTTTCTAGTTTCTATCTTTGTGTAGAAAACAGAGGATTGTTTAGTGCTAAAAATAAAAATTCATTCATTATTAGTCACTTAGTCCTGTCCTGTAGTTCTGCCTCACCAACCGTCTCTTGTCTTGGCGCCATGCGACCGGCTCCTGCACCTGCCTACTGAAACTTCGCCTTGCTATGGGTTTTGTGATTTCTTGTGCTACCTGCAAAATATGTACTGAACAAAGCACGTCGGTTAGCCTTGACTTTTCTTATGAGGCCTATATCTGCGCTTAAAATATACCTTGTTTTTGTTTATTTATTGACGTTGCCACTGCCCCTAAACCAGAATCTGAGCTTAGGTGTCTGTACTAGGATTTCCTGTATTGCGGCTGTGAATGCATGATATCTTCAATCCTTCCGCTGGTAACACCTTTGGGCAATCATTGGAGACGGCACGATTGGCGCAGTGCGGTGTAGCACGGTTTCTCGCCTTGATTTCCGTAGTGTCGGTTCGATTTCCGGTCGGGTCCATTCTGGAAACGATCTTCTCTGATTTGACTCGGGTCTGGGTGTGCTGGGAGACGCCCCTGGCTTATTTCCTTGTAACACAGGGATATTAATCCCTACTTCGAGACCATTACAAGAGGTGTGATTGTCAGGCTCATATTTATTATATACTTTATTTCACCTATAGTGAGATAAGAAAAATAAGATAACTATCTTCATTGTACAACTAACCATAAAATTTGTAATTACATAGCCTTAGATTTCACAATTTAGGCGGTCTTATCGCTAGGAAGTCATCTCTACCAGACAACCTGCTTTAGCAGTATTTACAATTTATGTTACTTTATTAGACAATTAATAAGGAACTACTACAATAACTTAACAAGATGAATTTACAATAAGAGAAATAGTGAAATCACCAATTAGATTACAATCATCATCACTCATTTTATCACTGGTAAACCTAGAACCTGTTTTCAGAATACCAAAACGGTTACAATACAAAAATGTTAGTACGTTCAAATAAAAATAAGGCTATAAACCGCCTAACACTAGGCACGTATTGTGTGCCGTGTAGCGTGCCGAGCAGCCGCGCGGACGGCAATCGATTAGTGCACTCCACTGGCTCCAATTTACTTATAATTATAGATTTCAGGAACTACTCCTGATTTTAGTCTCCAAACTACTTATACGAGCCATAGTCATAGCCATCGAACGTATAGAGACCACTTTTACTACATAAAATGAAAATACGGAGATAGTAAGTAGGTACAGAGGCGTTCATTTCAACTTGGCACCTGAAACTGTTGACATAAGACCCATTTAGCAAAGGTACCTACTGTAAAGGTCGATGTGACCGCCTCTGTACCTTTAGGAGTTTTCAAGGATACGGCCTAGTGCAATCGTGATGTTCCTTTTGATAGATTACAGTAAGGCAGCACATGAGCAAATAATTAAAAAGCCTCAAAATATATTCACACAACGAAGAATAAAACTTGCCATAACTTTTAATCGTTAACAATGAAATCTGTTAAATAATTAGATGATTTCTTAAACAGTTCGTAATAATTCTCTGTTAAGATTTTATTAGCCATTGAAAGGTGGTTATTATTTTATAATCATCTTTGAAGTGCACCGCTTCTGTGTTATGAACTGGAAATTATTTTAATTAATCCCTATTCTCATTAAAACATGTTAAGGTTATGAAACTGTTGAATAAATTCGTAACCTCTAACAAAATATAATAACTTTAAGCTTAGTAAACAAAAACAATGTAAAAACAATCCATGTTACGAGTACTTAAGGCAAATGTAAAGTAAAGGATTAAAAGTTACCAAATAACATTTTAATAGAGTACATAAGATAAGAGAAGATAAGATACTCTTTATTGCACAAAAACAGGAAAAATCAAGAATTACAAAGAAAGTTGATGTACAATGTAGGCGGTCTTATTGCTAAAAGCAATCTCTTCCAGACAACCTACTACAGGTAGAAGAAAGATGACAGATAGGGTCAGCCAGTGCAGTGATATAAAAAAGGATTAAAAAAAATATATTTTAACTAATAAATAAATTGACATAATTTTATATATAATAAATACAAAAAATTATATCACCATATAATATTTACATATAATACAGGACAGGACATTGTAATAATAACAACAAAATAACCAAAGTAGACACAGGATAGAACTAACAAAAAAAGGAAAAAAAAGAAAGAAACAAGAAGACAAAGAGATAATTTAAGTAAGAGTAAGAGAATGTGCTTTCACTCTCGTTTTAAAGACAGGAAGGGACTGTGACTGTCTGATGGGCAAAGGTAAGGAGTTCCATAAACGTATGGATTGCACAGCAAAGGAGTTTGTATAGGTGTGAGAGGAATGAGGAGGATATTTAAGATGAAGTTTTCTATCTGATCGCATCATACTTACCATGATCCCGGGTCGGATGCAGAAACTCAAAGCGCTCTTTGAGGTAGGGCGTGGACAATACATAACTACTATATACCTAAGCTTTGAGTAATTCGGTAATAAGTACTCTAAAAGGTTCATAATTGTCAATGAAACTAGCACTTTCGAGTCATGTAAGCCACTTTTTACAAAATTGGGTATCATGCCTCTCCCATGCATGTACATTATACGAAGTAGGAAACTTTGTTGAAACAAATCTTCATCGTTTCAAAAAGGCACATGAAATATATCGTAGTAGAAGAAACCCTGATAGATTGGTTTATGATACTTTGCCGCAGACAACAATGTATCAGAGACAATGCTACGCGATGTGCATAAAAATTTACAATGCCATACCAAGCGACATGAAGGGTCTACCATATAATTTACAATACAAAAAGGCACTCGGCAAATGGCTCAAAGACAGAAATTATTATCCCATATCAGAGCTGATAAAATGACTAGTTGTATCTTAGAATGTAGACTAACTTGAGATGTTATTATCTCTGTAATTAATTCTAATCTTATTTGCTAACTCTAGAATAATGCTGCTTGGCTTAAGTTTTTAATATAATAATGTTGACTGTACGTGCTAAATTGTTCATAATAATATTTCACTAAACAATAAATGATTTTGCATGCCAAGTGAATTATCTAAATGTGCTGTGTAACTGAATAAGAAAAATGTCATCAATAATGTACCACATTTAAAGCAAAATAAACATATTCTCTATTCTATTCTACACGCTTAATCCGATCGAGTTAAAATCACATTTCGATCCAACAAGCCACTGACAACCCTTTTTGTCAGTGGCTCGGATCGAAATGATCCTCGTTGAAAGTCACGCAAAACGTTCAACACGATAAAGACACGTCCTCTCACTCTATCCACTTATTTAAGACAAAGATAACGGGAAGTTCCGAATTTGCTCCCATTACTACTACCCAAGTTATAGGTTATCTTATCGCAAAGAGGAAGATCTATAGAAACATTACTGCTGTCGGCGGCGAATGAAGCTCAAGTTTCAATCGTAACCCACTGTGATTTGCTCCGCTCCAAGCGACCTGTTTGCGGCTTCTTACCTCATTGTCCAACGTAGAATTAAATACAAGAGAAAAGTATCAAAGCACAAATATAAAACATATGATCAAAGGTTTATTTTATTTCAGGAATCTCATCGTTCCATTCTATCTTACATCGTTTTTCATAGGACGATGTAAGTTAATGTAAATAATGAGCACGCTATTGCTAAAGCCTGCCTTGACTTGAGGCGAACGTTTACGCTAACACACATGTGTTGCAAATGAGAAAAACATGTTTTTGTTTTAATTTATAAATTATAAATAAATAAATAAATAAATATCCCTGGACATTATTCCACACAGCGCCATCTAGCCCCAAAGTAAGCTAATTAAAGCTTGTGTTATGGGATACTAGACAACGGATAAACATACTTAAATACATTTTCTTTTGTAAATACATACTTATTATACATAGGAGACACCCAGACCAGTACAAACAGACATGTTCATGCACACAAATGTTTGTACTGTGCGGGGATCGAACCCGCGACCTCTGGTGTAGTAGCCAACTTCTTAACCATTACACCAAGTCGGTCGTCATATATATAATTATAAATGTAAAAATAAGCTACGGAAGAGTGGCTCCCTCTGACACAGGTGCTACTGCACTTACTAAAAGGAGTCCACCCCTAATTGTTAAAACTGTCTTGTTTTACATACGACGACGACACGGTTGGCGTAGTGCGCTGTAGCACGGTTTCTCGCCTCGATTTCCGTAGTGTCCCGGGTTCGATTCCCGGTCGGGTCAATTTAGGAAACGATCTTTTCTGAATTAACTCGGGTCTGGGTGTGCTGGGAGACGCCCCTAGCTTATTTTCCTTGTGTGGTACCTCGTAACACAGGGATATTAATCCCTACTTCGAGACCATTACAAGAGGTGTGTTGTCTGGCGCATATTTATATTTATATTTATATATTTACATAAATAAACATTTTTCATTTTCATTTTTTCATTTTCAATTTGTGGAAATAAATATAACATTTTCCTGTTATTCATTTCTTCAGTAAATTTTTATTAGAGATATATTCATTGCTTCATCTGAATATGAAATTATTTTAGCAATTTCTAACGCCGCTGTTAGTCGACATACCCACCGTAAGGTTTTACAAGGAGCTAAAGTCATTAATAGTAGCGCCATTGTTTCTCCTACGTACTTTCAAAGCTGTTTAAGATGATATATAGGCGTATGATATAACAAAATTGTTTAAGAATAGGGCGCTTCGTAAGAGCCTGCACGTTTTATTGGAATTTATTTCAGTAAAAGTTTAGCAATATGAAGATTGAAGTACCTTGTTCAACTATTTCTGTTACCCTAGAATTAAAAACGTGATTCATATCTGAGCACTCTTCAAATTGATGGTGTCCTGTGATCCTGTTCAATGTCAGTAGAAATGACAAGGACAGCTATAGATGTAAGGGATACCTAACTTTGACTATCGCTTCACAATTCTAGCGTTAGCGTTTAATTAAAAATGCATAATCCTGAGCTTTATCAATTATTGTTCTGAAGTACAAAGCACAAACAAATTTATAAATATGGTAGTTATCATTTCAGTTTTCACTTTTGCAAATAAATAATTCTAATCAAGTATAATTTCAGCCTTTAGCAAGAGCCCTTGAACTGTTTATAATATATTTTAAAGCGGTTTTTCTGCAGAGTGTGCCCGCAGCCGACGAGTAGCAAGGTTGCGGCGGGTGTATCAGACAAACCTATTAAGAACGTAAGGGCTCGAGTCTTGAGAGCTTCACGTTCAGACCACGCTACTCGAACTTTATGACGTAACAGGTTCTAGCAAAGTTCATATTTGTTTCATTTACAAGATACGCGATAATTTACTCAACTGACAAATAAATACAAAATACAAACTCATTTAGTCGTCATCATAGGTGGGAAAAAGTTGACAGGTATAAGCAGCAGTATCTCAATTATGTGCCTTGTATGACATACGAAAATGTTCAATATTTAAACTTTTTAATTATTATTATTAAATGGTAATATAAAAAAAAATAAAGAGCGTACAAAATTACATCAGTAGGAAAATGTATAATACAATTAATTTACAGTCATAATTCAAATTCATTATCACAAAAACATTCATTTACACTATAATAACATTTATTCATAAGGATTTCAGATAAGACAGATATGATTTTTTAATGGTTCAGGGAGCTTAATGTAAACTCTTGGAGCCATCTCAATCACACTCTTACGCATTAGTGCGGTTCTACAATCAAACAACCGAACCGTATACTTACATGCTTAATTCTAACAGGTGAAGTCAACACCAAATTACCATTTGTTTTTCCTTGTTCGTGATAGACAGCCAAAGATTATCACTGCAATATCTCCGGTATTCATCTCTTCTTCGAAGAAGCAAGTTACTATTTCAAAACAATATACCACCTCTAAAAGACAGCACAGCCGCCATAAGTTGACCTCTCATTGCTACAATCTTCCTTTTACTCATGGATGGAACGAGGACCACGGGATCACGCACGAAATGTGGTTGACTGTATCAGCTGTTTGTTAGGGTCAGTTAATCATACTATGTGGACACACCATGTGTAAGAGACGTTTTGTTATTTAGTCGTATTATTAAGTGTGTCTCTTGTTTACGGTGATTTGGTGCATTTGCATTTCATGGTGCATCTTCACCGAAGTTACTGATTGTGAGGTAAGTTTGAAGTGTTAGTTGGCAAGAAAAAGAAGGCAATCCTGGTACTTTCAAACTGTGTTTGTTTTCTGTTTCAAAAACGAAAACTAAGTTAATGTTATTTAAATTTTCGGGATAAGGTAACGTTTTCCAATTTTGAATAATAGTCAACACAATAAATGTTAACATCCAGTGATGTGGATTCATATTATTCCCTGTTAAAATTTTGTTTGACTAAATTTTGTTTGTTTTGTTTGACGACACGAATGGCGTGGCGTAGTGCACTGTAGCACGGTTTCTCGCCTCGATTTCCGTAGTGTCTGGGGTTGGATTCCCGGTCGGGTCAATTCAGGAAACGATATTTTCTGAATTGACGCGGGTCTAGTGCTGGGAGACGCCCCTAGCTTATTTCGTTGTGTTTACCTCGTAACACAGGGATATTAATTCCTACTTCTAGTCCATTAAGTACAAGAGGTATGTTGTCCGGCGCATCTATACTAATATTATACAGCTGAAGTTGAAAATAAACTAATTCCGTTCGCTTTTAGCTGAAAGTTACTATTTCTTATTCTACGTTCATTTATGTAATTGACGGTATGAACGTGACAGGCAACACTCAATAAATAGCGGCAATTTACCAAATATTATCATCTTACCTGTATTATAAATGCGAAAGATGTATGTTTGTTACTCTTTCACGCAAAAACCAGATTTGGATGAAACTTTACAGTAATACAGCTTATACATCAAAATTGCACATTTATAAAGATTTTATGTGATTTTGCCATGATATATAACGATAACGCGGGAAAAGCCGCGGGCGGAAAGCTAGTGTTGCATAATGTTTAAAAATAACTTCGGGATGAAAAGACCCTTTACACTTGCAATTACGGGTAAATAAAAATGATGTTAGGTTTTCGTGATCATTAGGTATCAATGCGACAGTGGGCAAAAGATAAATCGGAAAGTACACATACTTACTTGGCAACAATAGCAGATTAATTCTTTGCGAATGCGGGGAGTATATTTTACACATTGCAGTGGCTATTCGTCGTAAGCCAGTTGCTTTGTATGAAGCTACAAATATATCTTTCCTTCCCTAGTTTAGATCAACAAACAAATGTCTGAGTATCTATTTTCACTCGTTTAAAATTCCCGAACAAACATTTTTAGGAACCGAAAAAAATGGTAAATGTAATTATTAACTGTTCTACGAGTACGTTACTATGTATAGTGTGAAATTTCAATCTTTTTTTATCTCATCCTACTTTCAACATTGCTTTGAATGAAGTATAATATACATCATAATAAAACATATTGGAAAAATTTGTAGTTAAATTTAGCATATCAACAGGGTTATCGAATGAACAAGAGACAAACAACTCACATTTCCTTACCAGACAACGTTTTAAGATAGAAACTAGAAATGATCCTGAACCTAAGGCTCAAGCTGGTCTCGAACCCGCGTCTTCTACAATCCAAATCAATCGTGGCTGGTCTTCTAACTAAGCTATCGAGGCCATTAACAGTCCTGGCGGATTTGTCTAGTGTATTTTACGTTGTAAGCCAACGTTGTTTTATTAGTGTTAATATTTATATTATATCATATGATTGTGTATATTATTATGTACTTATTAGTATTAACAATACATTTTATTCTAAATAAGCATATTAATCACGATTTCTGCTTCGCCCAGTGGTTGACTTGTAGAGGATGTCATTAGGCATTATGTCCGACCATCGTACGTTTCTTTGTGCAATAAATAATTAATAAATAAAAAGCAATGGGCATGTACAATGTGCCCAGAATACGGGATAAGTGGCTTGCAGCTTGCAGGTCTACCTGAGACTACCCTTTTTTGTTTATTATAACTTAGTATCCGAAAGTCCAAATTCATTAGAAAGGATTCTGCAAATAACCTACATAGAGTAAGACCCCAGACATTAACTACTTAAGTAGTGTAATTTTCTTGCTAAGTGCGTAATCAGTATCTCGTCGAATGACAAACTTTACCATCAAAGCGGAGAAATCAGAAATAGCTGCGGCTTTTGCCGAGTTAAAGCTTCTTCGAGACTTAGTTGCAAAAGTTCACTTGCCATATAAAAACTGTTAGACATCTTTCCAATTGGCTCTATTCTCTACAACTTAAACAAGCGAGATATACTTAAACAATTTAGTATGGGGTCTTATGTTCAGGTGTTGGGCAACGTGTAGATACTGGACGTGCACTCCTCAAAATACCGCGGGTAAGGATGAAGATGAATCATGTGTATTCGTAATGTTAATAGGTAAATAGGCAGGCAGGTCAAAGAATAAAAAAATACAGTCGGTAAACAGTTTGTGGAATAGAATCACAGTTTATCTAATGCATACACTCAGTCATTTCTAAAGCTCTATTTCCAAGAATGTTATGACTAAAGAAGGGGTGGTTTACTTAAGTAGGGCAGAGTTCTACACTTTGACTAACAAAAGTACCCACTCCACAACTAGGAACGATGAGCAATAAAAAACATTTACAGAGGTGAAAGGAAAGTTCTTTTATCTTCCTTCCCTATACTTACCTTATTTATCTTTTCTTACCTATTATATTATAGAGTTCTGAGGCTTGGGTTTGGAGACATAGACAAGAGACGTTAGACTGAGCAATAATGAAATCTGGAAGTGTGGAATTGGCTGAAGTAACGTCACGGGCATCAAAACCAAATACAACAGCCTCCAATCTTGTTATTTTTTGCCACTCTTCGCCATTTAGGTGGAAAGCCATTCTTAATCTTTTGAGTAACTTTCTCTTTAGATTACCTAAGTACTTCCAGTAAAATTATAATGAAGTGAAATATTAAGCACCCGAACTTCATTATAGAGAGCTTTATTATAGACTTTTTAATTTGCACCACTTGAAGGCTCTAGACTTGTTACACAATAGGAGGGAGAATCGTCAATCATGTTTTGTTATACAATTTCCGACAGGCCAAATTCCGTGGGGACGTAATTGGAAAACGAAAAACAATTTTGTAAAGATTTCAGACTTGTTGTTGGCATTTGAATTTTGATTGAAAATATGGGTGATAAGTTTTGAGCAATTTAGCAACGCGTGAAGTGTTCATTTCTTTCATTTATTTATTGCATGCCACATGGTATTTCAGGTATTAAATAATCAATCATCATCAATCATTTATTTGCAAGAACAATAGACATAGCACAGAACACAACAACAACATAACAAGAACATAAGATTAAGGACATCAGACAGGTAGCGCACTGTAAAGGTGGGTTTATACCAAACAAGTGAATGATCATTATATCTTTTCTTTGTGTAAACAGAGACAGAGTATTCTATCTTTGTTCGCAGAGACCCTAGAACTCGAGCTAGAATGCTCGTTCTTGCTTCCTCGTTCTTGTTCGTTACAATTATTTTGGTGTAAATGTAAAATGAACTACCATTTACACTAAAAGATCACGAAAAACATTCTTGCTCCAGCTTTAACTTTATGTTCGTTTGGTTTTAACCCACCATAAGAGCACTGCCTTCCCTAAGAGCAAGACGACACGATTGGCGTAGTGCGCTGTAGCACGGTTTCGCCCCTTGACTTGTGTGGTGTCCTAGGTTCGTTTCCCGGTCGGGTCAATTGGGGTGCTGGAAGACCCGGGCCGTTAGCTTTATTCCTTGTCTGGTACCTCGTAACACAATAGTTATCCTTACTTCGAGACCATGACAAGTGGTGTGTTGTCTGTCTATATTATATTATACAATTATTAGACTAATATTTATTTATTAGTAAACTTCCATATTTTCGGCGAGCTGGTGTTAAATTCAAATAGAAAATAAGATTATCATAAATTCTGTTTTAAGGAGGCAATTTCAATTTCGCAACTACCTGCAAATTACTACACATAAATCTTCTTCAACGTAATCCTCAAACTAAGATTTATATTTCAGCACCACCGAGGAAAAAATGTGAGGTAAATGCTTTTACTTGGCTTTTAAATTAATCATGTGAAAAAAGTAATCATTTGTTTTCGCCTAGTCATGGTTCCTCAGTCATTGTTTTTTTCTTCGATCATATACCCTATTTAAAGCTGCAGCTAATTCAAGACTAAAAAAGGTTTGGCCAATTCTATGGTTCTCATTATTTTAACTGCCAGCATAGTCGTAGGTGAAGAAGAGCATTAGATAGCATTTCGCCTATGAAAGTTGTAATAGTAACAACAAACAGCTGATTCTAGCCAACTCTGTAGGACCCTCCAATTTCCCTCTTCATCCGGCAGTACACGAAGTTTGTAGTCAAACAATCCCAACTTAGTCATAATCCGACAGTAAATCACCCACCTTCCATGATTACATGGATGAGACGGCCTATCTATTCATGGCTGCGAAGCATGGTCAAACTTTGAACTTCGTGTTGAATATTAATTTAAGTTCTATTTTGTAAGCCTACCTTACAAAATTTTGTTTACAATGCGCTTGAATACTACAAGCACCAATGTTTGAACTTGAATTATTATTGTTTAGCCCAAAAGTAATGATCCGCAATTTTTTTACGTATCAATAATTTAGGAATTAATTTCCTGAAATTTATTTTACTTGCCTGAGAGCGGTTTTAAAATAATCATAGTCATGCAAAGAGCATATAACACTTGGTCGAATGATTCAAAATCTCACTGATACAGATTTATACTCGAATTTATTTATACGTCATTTTGAAGAAATACATTCCAATTGCTCCGATGCTACGAAGGTTTGTTGTCAGGCTCCAAAAATATTAGCGCGTAGTGGTGAGGGGAGGCCGTGTTCTCAATTGAGTCTATAGTAAAATTAGTAATCTACTCGTATCTACATCCCTACTCAACAATAAGATGTGAAAGTAACTCTGTCTGTCTGTCCGTTACGAAGTCAGTCGCATGCAACCAGGTGCGTACCGCAGGGGGTGGTTACAGGGGACATATGAGACCGCCCAAAACCATACACGTCAAACGGAAAAATCTTCAATTTTTTTTGTATTGTGCAATAAAATCTAATTAAGGTACTCGATTATTTATTTATATATTGTTTAATTATTAGTGACTCCCTCCAAAATATCAGGCTGCAACCGCGCCTGCATGCGACAGCTAGTAGGTACCTAATATTTTTTCCTGAATTAAGTGAAGGATACACAAAATAAGTCACCTTGACGGTCGCAGTCAAAAAACTAAACGCTAAAAAAGCAGTGTAGGTACATAGTAAGATAGTTACCAACAAAATAAAGTGTGCAACTGTTACGTGACCAGTGGTGGGCACGTAAGTGGTGTTATGGCTAACTCACTTAACCTTTTACGATGATCTCAAAAAGTGAGCTTTCGTCACGTAGCCGTCACGTGATTACGACTGTATGACCCTTTTCAGTGAGTGACTGAACTTTTTCAGACTAAGCCACATGAGCACAACAAAAACCAACAATAAGTAGTACAGGGCAAATGTGCAAAGTAGTTTTTCGGTTATTTAATTTTTATTCCAAATCAAACTGTTTAAAGTTGTTTAATAACTGACTTACTTCTGCTGACTCTCAAAAATAACACAATTTTTCGTACCTAACTCAAGATATTCAAATTCAAAATCTAAGTTTTGAATTTTAACGACACAGCTTTAAATATTTTAATGCTGGCCACCGTCCGCGCCCATAAGCTCCGGTTGTTTGGCATTCGGCATAGGAATGAAAAATGTAAACATGGTCGTTATTTTTAAAGTACACTACAGCCCGGTTTTAAAAACGCAAAAGTCTGTTTCCCGCTCAATTAGACACGTGTGGGTCGAGGAGAGAGCCTAGCACTGTGAACGATTAAAATGTAGAAGCACAATTTGGTCAGTCAGATTTGGGAATTTCACATCATCATTGGATTCAATATCATTAAAAAAACACTAAAAAGGGCAATACTAAAACTTTAAGTTTGTTTAATTTTGTATAATTTATTTTATAGCCCTTCAAACTTGGGTGTAGTAGAACAAACTTAAAAGTGTAAAGTTAATAAAAGTACATATGTAAGTATACCATTTGATAATCCACACAATTCTTAGCAACTTTTGTTGAGAAACCATAATATGAAAGCAAAATTAAATATACGAGTACCTTGCTGCCGAACGCATAATTATCCCAGCGAAAAAGTGTATTGGACTGAAACTGCAAGGTGACGTCATAGCCTTGCGTCCGTTCGTAGGGAGTGTTTTGGACCAGTCTAAAAATATTATGATTTTTTTAAATTTCACTAATACAATCGTCGTAGCCTAGTGGTTAAGCACTCCAACTCGGATCGCGGATCGTGTGGTCCCGAGTTCTTATCTGGCCAGAACCAAAATCTTTGTGTTCATTGTTTAATTTCCGACTAACTCCGGTGATGAAAAACATCGATATAAAACCAAATCAACCCGGATAGCGGCGGAAGGCTCACGGTGGTGAGCCTTTGGTAGGTGTACCACGTTGGGTTCTAATACCATTAGTAAAAAGTGGGCTTCTGAGTGTTCCGTTCACCATGACTGCAACAGTCACTTGCCTCTGACTACGCCGTTTGAGATAAATATATATGTGTATGTAATATTACAATATTTATTTGGAGTAGTCATTATTTCGAAATATTTTAAACCAATTATTAAGGAACCGAATTGAAACTCTAAATATGTAACTATATTTTAATGTAGTAATACTCTTCTATGCATATACACATAACTATATTCTAGCACGATGTTCTCACTGCGGCGAACCTACGACCAACCGTTTTATCCAGCGACAAGCACGATACCAGAGTGTGACCAGCCCCCCGATTCAGAAAGAAGTTATCGACCGATTCGGTTATTTTCTTTTATTTTTAATTGTTTTGTTAAGAAGGGTAGATTTTATGTAATTTGGTTTATGAAAACTTAGGGCCTTTGGCTTTAACATATCAAAATACTGATTACTGCCGCTTAGCGGATCATTTACCATAAATAAAACAAATTAACCGAATCGGTCGATAACTTCGTTCTGAATCGGGGGGCAGTACTCAATTAAACTCCGTTAAAAATCATTTTAAAACTACCCCAATTTAGTGAAAATACATCATGAGATTTATTAATCATGACACAATGTTTCTATTGATGCTATTAGGAGCAATTTACTATGAGGAGCTATTTCGTTATCAGGTCAAAAGAATAGTATAAGATGGGCCTTTGACCATTTTTTTTCGAAATAGCGATTTTGTTTAACCCACAAATGTAAAAACAACGATGCTGTGCATGTCAGCAGCAACAATCGCTGCCCACCTCTGCTTATCAAAACTTTCAAATTCAGAATAGGTTGTTTTTATTGTTGTGTTTCTTTTCTCAGTAATAAATTCATTACAGTCGGTCCCACATTAATCGTAACTTAAAAGTTAAAAGCTATGCTCGGTGTTTCTCTACGTGATCGAATCAGAAATGAGGAAATCCGTATAGGAACGAAAGTGACCGACGTAGCCCAGCGGGTAAGTAAGCTGGAGTGGCAGTGGGCTCATAGAACTGATGGCCGCTTGGACAAAAAAGTTCTAGAATGGGGACCGTTTCAGGGCAGCGTGGGACGCCCACCTGCAAGGTGGACGGACGACCTGAAAAAAGTGGCGGGATTCTGGTGGATGCAGACCGCCTGCAATCGGTCGCTTTGGTAATCGGTGTTGGAGGCCTATGTTCAGCAGTGGACGTCCTGTGGCTGCGAATGATGATGATGATGAAAAGTTAAAAGTTACAGTCAAAAGCATAAATACTTGTACGTTTCAAAAGCTCTAAAATTATCTGAGCAAAACATTGGCCATAAATATCTATACAAGTCAACAAAGAGTCTCAACAAACTCTCGTATATATATTTATGGCTATTGTTTTGTTCAGATATTTTCGAAGCCTAGGCAACGTATATATATATGTATGCTTTTGACTGTACTCATTAATAGAAGTATAACAACGTCAGTTTGACTGTCGACTAACTTAGGCAATTCAAAGTATTCTGTTGCGGACTCATTGAAAACCGTCTTTTTGATATGTTTAAAATACTTTTTAAGATTTATTCTTTTTACATTGTCTAATTGACTTTTTTAATTCTGTCTCTTTCCTATTATTGTTTTGCTTTTTTGCTAATCGTATTTTTGTAATATTCTTATTTTACTTATGTATTAAATGCACTTAATTCTGGTATTTCTATAGTTTTCATTATTCAGAATTACACTTAAAGTCCACCGCTCATTTCGTCGTTTTTATATTCATAAAAGGTTAGGACTTTCACGGTCAACTGATTTGTCTTTACTAATGGCCATTTCCATGCTTTTGTGGTTCACTGGCCTTGGCGTTTATATGGCTTAAATTAAATTTCAAGTTACATTTATACGGCGCGGTAAAGGCTACGTAGGTATTACTGGCGGAGAAGCGTTACTTTGATGCATGTTTGCCTGTGCTAAAATTCATTGTATGTCGAAGCAAAATGAACTGTGCTTTTAAAGTGCTTTAAGTTTGTTGAAGTATATGTACTAAAATAACATTTTACGTAAAACACGAAAGGTCTTTTAAGTGACGGCAAATCTGATGTTTACTTTTCTAGCCGATATCACAGGCACTATACAATATAAGCAATGAGACCTGTCTTTTACACGTACCATGAGTATGGGCCAAAGATAGTCGCTAGCGTCTCGCGTGTACCCACAGGCAGTTTATTTTATTCGTGGTACAGGGTTTGCTTGTCCGTGGTAATATATTACTGCGTAACGGCAAGCTTCTGTTCCGGTGCACCCTGGTCCCTGAGCAACGTGGAACCATTTTTTTGCAAACGCGATTATTGTTCTTCGATGGCGAAATATTAGGCGTGAGGGGGGCCCCGCCCATACTCCTCCCCTGGCAGGAATTAGGGGATGTGGATGTGGTTCCATTGGGGGGACTCTTCGGAGTCAGCGGCTGCTTTTTGGTAACGTGGGGTGGCGGGCCTGCTAGGCTCGCGCCGGCACTTTGGTGGTAAAGGGTGGCTTCGCGGGCTATACGTCGTTCACCAATTTTATGATCTGAGTTCGAAATATATTATGCCTACTAACATGGATATATTGCCTTCACAACAGAACGTTCTTCAAATGAATTTAATCGTTGGGGCCAAAATAAGGAAAACGCAGACCTACCGACTCTTTAATTTGCTTTTACAAGAGTTAGGACAAAATATGGCCTATGCTCATGTCAGGTTTTACAAAAGAATTTGAGTGAAAAACTTAATAAACGTTTAATAAGCTTTTAGTTTTTTTTAGCGTTTACCCACAAGGTCAACCCTGATAAACCGCAAGTTTTAGTCGACGGTTGTTCACATCAAATCTCCAGGATCGCCTGGAACTTTTTACTACCTATTTTATTTTAGGTATTTTTATGGATAACTCGAGGTAAGTAAAAGAATGTTTGCATCTGCTAGATCACTAGACTCCGGAACTTTTTGCCAATTCCCACAAAGATTGCTCTTGTGCAGGCTTTACTTCTGCCTATTCTTGACTACGCTGACGCCTATTATCTGGATATCAGTAAACACTTCCTTAATAAACTCGAGCGACTCCAAAATTTCTGTATCCGTATTATCTTCGGTCTGCGCAAGTTTGATCATGTCTCCGAATCCCGCTCTCAACTTAGGTAAGTGGCTCCAAATACGTCTTCGTCGCGATCTTCACGTTCTTTCTTTACTCTACTCCGTCATGTTCAACGTTACAATTTTCAGCAATCTGCCAAAGGTCATTTCCTCCTCATTCCTCTGATTATTATTCTAAATCTCTTACTGTCCAATCTATTCGCTTATGGAATTCTTACCTTCTCTATAAGGTCTTCCAAATCACTACCTATTTTCAAATCACGGGTCAAAGTATATTTTCTGTCACTTTGACTCAATCCTCGTCGCCTTATCAAGATTTATACTTTCATTCATTATAACATTAGAAATAAGAAGCAGGGGGGCTAAAATGAATGACAATTTGCATTTGACGTTGTCATGACGATAACATACCTGAGTATAACCTGACAAAATTGAAAACCCCTTCCGCCACAACGTATGAAGGGATTATGTAACATTTTAGATTTGGTAGAGTTATAGTGACAGTAAAATGAAAACCCCTGCCTGTTTTAGGTTTTTACATCGACAATATAGTTTGATGCAAGACAAAATAATTATTTTAAGCAAAATTCTCATAAATTCTGAAGTTCCTTTACTTTAAATGAGAACAATTAAGTGTGACAGCTGCTATTCATGTGGATTTTAATAAATTCGGCATAAATCTTAAAAGCAATGATGTTTATTGTACTTCTACCACAAAGTGTACCCTGAAAAGAACCTTTTTTACTTCTATCTAATGCTATGATAAATGGAGTAGGGTGCGTTTGAGATGTGCGAGGAAGCGTTACGAGGAATGTGTTTCACCCTTAGTGTTGTTACTCAGGTGCCTACTGAATAATCCATACAAAAATGTATTTATATTATGTTCTATGTTTGTGTAAGTTTAGTTAATGCTACCTTAGTTTTATGTATGTTTATTGTGTTAGCCAATATGTTTTTTTTTTGATAAACTGCTCATCTTGCACCGCCGCAACTGTTTACTCTTTTTAGTTTCTCTACCCGAAGGTTGCCTGGAAGAGATCGCTCCTAGCGTTAAGGCCGCCTAAATTGTACTGCTAAGTTATGTAAACTTTGTCTTTGTCGAAAAATCGCCCCAACTTTGGGGGCGAGTCGGATCAAACATAATACGTAAGACTAAAATTGCATAACACAATTAAAAAGAGCCTTGAAAAAATTAACATTTATTGAACTAATTCACAATGAGATTATTTATATTTACTGACACACAAATCACAGACATAAGGTCCCATGTTAGCACATTTTTCGTGGCACCATTCTTCACAAGCATCGCACTGAATCAAATGTTCTGGTGGTGGATGAATAAATAATTCTGAACAGTAAATACAGTACCACTCCCTCTCTCCCTCACTCTGTTTTACGGATGAACGCTTGATTTTGATACCAGGCGTTACTTTATTCTTCTCCTTGTTTTTTTGACATTTTCTTTGCCCTTAACCTGTTTCTTGTCTTCCTTGAGTTGTTTCTTAGCTTCTTTTTCGAGAAGATTGGTCTTATTCTGAGGTGATGTTAAATTCAAAGTAGGTTTAAAATGTTTACTAGTGCTCTTAGACGTCGTTGGTGATTTTAAAGGTGATGGAGGGATTTGTTTAATTATGTTGGTAATGCTGGATGGTTCCGCTTCATTAGAATTTTGTGAACGTAAAGTTTTTTTTGGATAACACTTTATAAGCAGCCTCTGTAATTTTTTCTTGGGACCATTCTCCGGCATTAGTCTTTCTCTTGTACGTGCGAACCATCTACAATAAAATATAATGATAGGGATAAATAAACGCCCAATGAACCTGCTTAAAAGTGTGATCCCATTTGCCCCCGGCGACATGATCCGATTAGCCCCATATTGAAGTTTTAAAAAATATATATTTTGAAAAATAACCTCGAAGATTATGCGTAAAAGCAAATTGGTTTTCTAATTAAGGCCCCTTATAGTACAATATAAACCAACACATTCGAGATATTATCATGAATCCTTTTTATAATACAAAAAAATCGCAAGTAGGTACTTAACTTAGATGAACGCCAAAATTACAACTACACGCATACCTCCACCCGAGTCACTGGCGAGTTGTGCCGACACAGCTAAATACGCGGGATTGAATTAGTGCCTATGCTGGGAGATACGGGGCGGGAGGGGGCACGTAATGCGCCTGTAGGGTGTGTACCGCTCAAAGTATTTTTTTTTAATTTTGATCCGACTCGCCCTGTGACCCGAAACCGAACCGAACCTCGACAGACTTCGTTCTGACAAAATAACCTTTTTGCACGTCACGGCGTCGGTAAAGCTGCACATCCCGCCCTTGTTTCCCCGACTTGATTTACATATTATGACTATTACTTTTCACTGATTTTTTTGTTCAATCATAATAAAATATAGCCTACTAGCTTTCCGCCCGCGACTTCGCCCGTGTTAGTTTCATCAAAATCCCCTCAGTAGTTTTTGCGTGAAAGAGTAACAAATATACACACACACATACATACATAAATCCTCATAAACTTTCGCATTTATAATATTCTATTAAGATGTCACTCCCTGATAATGTAGCTACATATTGAAAGATTTTTTAAAATCGGTCCAGTAGTTTCGGAGCCTATTCAATACAAACAAATAAACAATCAAATCTTTTCTCTTTCAAAAATTTGTATAGGTTGGGTTTTGAAGTTTGTGCTAAGTTAATGTTTTTTTTACGGTAAAGACTCTTCTAAAATTTTAATTTCTTTGCCTAAAATCAGTACGGCACTATATCAGCACTTAAACTTAGCTCTATAGGGAAATGGATGGGTTGGTATCTATAAAAAAACAACTAAGTAGGTACTGCCTATAAATGAATGAATAACCAACAATACCTTACAAAACAGGATTCCAATCTATTGTCCCCCACTCTATTGTTTTCATTCTGGCCATTCACCGAAATGGGAAAAAAATAAACAATCATGGCGCTGTCATATTTTACAAAATTAACGGATGGATTTACAACAATTTGTCATGAATAATAAATAAACACCTCATCAAATAACATTTTGCGCAATATCATTGCAATGTGGAAGAACGTTATACACAAATCAGCAGTATGAATGACTTTTCGAGTTTAGAGAAAACTATTGTGCGTGAGTTGTCGTGTCGGCTGTGCTTGTGCACCGATGTGGTGAAGCTGAAGCCGCTCAGCACTGAGCTTAAGCGCAGAATCAAGAGGCTGTTTGACATCATCGTAAGCTTATCTCCTACTTTACCTCTTTAGGCTACGTGTTAGCTTGTTAGGTTGCGAAGGAATGCAACGCTAAATACATTGATATATGATAAATATAAATTACTTAGCACCAGACAACACACCACTTGTCATGGTCTCGAAGTAGGTATAAATATCCCTGTGCCAGGAGTTTGGTACCCAATGTCAACAATCAAATGATCAACGTTTAAATAATCAACGCCTTAATAAGACCAACAATTCAAAAGATAGACAGATCAAAAGATTGACAGTTCAAAAGATCGACTGTTCATTTGATCAACAGGAATAATTACGAACAATTCCTAAATTGTTACCTATATGATACGAGTACAAAAATTGTTTCGATCAATACATTTTTCACTATAGGCCGGTACTTACACTTGAATGAATTTAGGGTGATGTAAGTGATGCCGCCGTTCATTTGTCTGCTGTTTCATTTTTAACAAACCGGTGTATTTGTTTGTAGCCGTCAATACCTAACTGCACAAATTGAAAAATAATAATAAGTCCCCTTACAAGAAAGCTACCAAAAAGATTGCTGATGTTCATAAATAAAACCCATGATATTTATTTAGAGATATTAATAAAAATATCTACGAAAAGGTCAAATTTTTCTAGTTTCTATCTTTGTGTAGTAAACGTAGTAGTGTTTTGGTCTTGAGATGATTAAATGCGACATTATGTATGAAAATAGTTTTTTTGCTCAGAAACGAATTAATATTATTTAAGTTAACTATGTCATATAAATATTGTTCTACACTGAATGGCTTTTCGATGAGTGCACACGAAGGTAGCCACGATTTGAGTGAGATGTGAGATAATTTTATTGATATAAATAAATAAATATCAATTGAAAATGGGTTTTATCAATCAACATCAGCAATCTTTTTGGTAGCTTTCTGTTAGGGCACTTCTTATTATTCCAATTTATGTAGTTAGGTCAATACCTAAAAACAAATACACCGGTTTGTTAAATGAAACAGCTGACAAATGAACGGCGGCATCACTTACATCGCCCTAAATTCATTCGAGTGTAAGTACCCTCCTATAGTGAAAAATGTGTTGATCAAAACAAATTTTTGTACTTACTCGTATTATACCTAAATTGTTGTCATTTTTTGCCTGTTGACCAAATGAACTGTCGATCGTTTGAATCGTTGGTCTTTTAGGTTGCTGCTATAGGACGTTGATTATTTAAACGTTGATCATATGATTATTGACATTGGGTACCAAACCCCTGTACGAGGTACCAAACAAGGAATTAAGCCAGAGATGTCTTCCAGCACACCCAGAGCCGAGCTAATTTAGAAAACATCGTTTTATGAATTGGCTCGACCGAGAATCAGAATGAATCAATTATTTTTGTTTTTTTATCAGGTACGTTCTGACGATAGCCTACCAAAGGCAATATGCCATGACTGCCTTCAACAAGTGGCCGCTATGCATCTGTATGCCGTTAAAGTAGAAAAAACACAAAAGTTTTTGGACTTCCACAAATTAAAATCCCTTGAAGAAAAGAGGGAGCAGCACTCGATCGACCCACATCCGCACCCAATGGCAGGGTCACTCTCCAATCAAAACGTGACAGAGTTAAATAAGAAACAAACGAACGGTCCCAAATCCAAGACTCCGCCATCGGAACATCAGCATGGTGACGTAAAACCAAATAAAAAATCGGTTCCAAAGAAGAAATCACCATCAGACTTGAAGTTTCTGGAATCAATGCCTTTGGAAGAGTTTGCAAAGACTGAGAAAGTAGATAAATTGTTACTTAACAGCACGGGAATGGCGAACAAACCTTCAACAGACAAAGATAAAAGAGATGCCAGTAAAAATGAAAAAGAATCTGCGGAATTCTCAGATACATTAGACCCAATAATTTTGGTAGACGGCCGACCAGCACGACAAGGTGCCGCGTTAGACAGACAAATTACACTTTTTTACAAGATGGAATGTTGCATTTGCCACGAAAAGGGTTTCCATTTTAGGTCATTGATGAAACATTACAAGGAGAGACACGGTGTTCCTGGATATGTGACTTGCTGTGAGAAAAAGTTTCATTACTTCTACCCAAAGAGAATTATTGAGCACATGGCATTTCACCTACAACCGAACATATTTATGTAAGTCAAGTACCTAATCAAATTTGAGAGGAGTAGGTAGGTAGGTACTATCCAGGAGCGACTCTGGAGTATAGCGAGAGAAGTGCGGACGCTCTAGGCGACAGGTCGCAAGGAGCGCCAAAAAAGCGCATTTCGAGAACGTCACACGATGCGCCCATCTTGCAAAATCCGCCAGCTGCACCCCCTAGTAAAAATATTGCAAGGCCTACTACCCCAACCTATAATTTCGCTCTAGCCTAATCAAAGGCTACAGCCGCCACTAGTTGATGTGTGATGACGATGATGTGTAACTCTAACCTAGATACCTAGTTATGTAGTTAATCACGCATCTACTAACAAGTTTACTGTTTCTATAATTTCCTCTGTTCAGAGCAAATTGCCAACATGTCCGCCCTAAGTCACATCCTTTCTCACGCCAACATCTTACTGGAACTACTGAATGTAACGGTTAAATTCAAAAGCTTTCTTCTCCGTCAGGTGTTCGAGCTGCCACCAGAACTTCCAGACATCGCAGGAGTTGCTGGAGCACCAGAGCAACGGAGGTCGATCGGAAGGCAAGATCGTGTGCCCGCGGTGCACCGAGCGGTACCCGACGTACCGGGAGCTGGGATGGCACGTCGTCTCACACCGTTCAGAAAAACTTCAGTGCGATTATTGTGGCAAAATGTAAGTATTCAATAAGTTAGTATTCAGATCTTTCGAACCTACTAGCTGTCTTCAGCTTATCGTGTGGATGACAGCTTAGTGTTACAAGCCGTGTTCTGTCTGATTAGCCCGATGGCTTTTTTCTGAAGTTCTCAGCAAATCTTCCCACTCGCAACTGGTATTCTTGCACTTAATGACTCTTTTACTCGTGTCTTTTGATTGAGGAAACACTCATGATAAAGATTCGGTCCATGTGGACGCGGTTCGTTCGAAGAGAAGATTCTAGAAGATCGTTCGAAGAGAAAAAAAAAAAAAATGAAAAATGTTTATTTATGTAAAACAAGGCAGTTTTAAAAATTAGGGGTGGACTCCTTCTAGTAAGTGCAGTAGCACCTGTGTCAGAGGGAGCCACTCTTCCGTAACTTATTTTCACATATATAACGAACTAGAATAACTTAATATAATACAAATAACCTCTCCTATTCCCATTTTACAACCAATATCGTCTTTTACAAAAAAAAAAATCTGTAGAACAATATTTTACAATATATTGTATCATTTTATGCGTTTTATATAAAATGGAATACTTATATATCTTAATTAGTTTTAATTATATGTATTCATATTGTACAAAGCTTCCAATTGCGTGCGCGCGCGCGTGCATGAAGTGCGTGCGTGAAGTAACTGTAATTAAGCTAAATACTAGCCACTGCTACTGCTAGACTGCTTTGGAGTCCGGATCTGGGTCATGACAGTCGCAGTTATAAAACTATAACCTTAACTTCAGTTGCAATGAAATATCAAAAAATATCAACCTTAGGATAGGATTCCTGTCGCATTGTTTGAAAGAATTTAGGTTAGCGTAGATACTTTTACCTCTCCCCCCCATGAGCCTTCGCCTTGTCGTGGCGGGGGGGCTTAGTACTGGTGGTAGGTGGAACCACCGGGAAGCTAAGAGGGCTCAGGCATGGCAGTGCGGTGGACTTCCCACCCACCCATTGCCTGCCGCCGGGCGTGGTGGTGGTATGGTGCTACCACTGCCCGCCCAAAGGGGCGCCCACGGCGCCCACGGGCGCAGCGCCTTAGGGCGCGAGGTGGGAGCCGCGGTGCACATCTGTTTGGAGGGGGTCAGTGATCCGCGGCTGGCCCCCCTTTGTGCACTGCGGCTCGGCGGGGCCGCACCGCCAGATGTGGCAGCGGATCCACCTTTTAGGTGGATCGTGGTTGCGGACCTAGTAGGGTCCGCGTACGGTGGGAGCCAGCGGGCTTGAGTACGGGGGTGCTTTTGCCCGCAATGCACGGCTTTCACCCCGACGGCGGAAGTACCTGCGTGCTCCAGGTACTTCCGTGGCCTCCCCCCTTCATTGGGGGGTCGGCTGGAGGGGGCCCCAATACGGTTAAACACTGGCGGCGGGGCGTTGCGAAACTTTTTAGGTACCCCGCCTCGCCGCTGAAGTGTTGAGGTCGAGTACCGTGGGGTTTTAGTCAGTAGAAGTCCGACATAACCTCGTCGTTCCCCCGAGCGTCGAGGTATCCATGAGGATTTCCCCACGATAATAATAAAAAAAAAGATACTTTTACCTCTATAGTTTACCTAGGTACGGCAGTATATCAGGACTTTAATTCACTAACTCATACTAACATTGTTACGAAATTGCGTACGGTAAAACCACTCCAATTTGTTATGTCAAAATGCAGGATGAATACTGTCAATTAGGACTGGAGCGAATCCCGTAAGGCCTACACTTACAATTTTCGCATCACTTTTGAGAATGTTTGCTCTCTTTTAACCCGTAAAAGTTAATAACAGTAAAATGATACTGCACCAAATGGAGAGCTGAAAGAAAGTTTGGATTTCAAAATTATTTGCAACAACCATTGCAATTATTTCTCATAATTTCACAAGTGAATAGTATCTCTGCTACTACGCTGACGTTCGATTTTCATCACTTTCAGGTTAAAGCATCACCATAGAAAGAAGACAATAAACCACATGGAAGATGTCATACTTTGTTCGCAGTGTGTTCGCACTCTGAAAAATATAGAAAAACAAGAAAAAGATATTGTAAGTGTTCCCAAATTCCATTAATATTCAATACACAACCTGTTAAACATATTATAGGGGAGGCTTTTTATTTCAGAAGGAAAAAGTAAAAGCGAAAAGTAATGACGCGATCACGTTACAAAAATACCAGAAATTTAGACAGGCAATGGGACTCTCAGGCGACGAAGAGGCTTCTACAGATTAAAAAATATACTATAAATGAATGAAAAAAATAGTAACTAAGGAAACTTTTCGAAAATATATTTTGATAAAACATAAGTGTACAATTTATGTCTAAAATAAAACAGCTTTATATTGTATTATCATAGTGTATTTTCAAACCTTAATGCTATTGAATACATAAATCTCTAATCTAACCGCCGCTTCTTGACTAGTGACCCTAAGAGATCGGAGATGGCCGGTAGATTGTTGGTCTGGTCGTTGGCGCCGGTATTCAGGTTCGACAGAGGTATGTTGAGCTGGTTCGTCGTGGGTTTTGGCTGGCCCTTCATATTGCGGTGTTGGGGGAAGCTTGGCATAAGCTTTGGGTCGCATGCTGTAACAAAAACATATTTTACTGTACCTACCTAATATCCCACACAGCAAAAACAACGATTTATAACTTTTTTATTGCATTACTATCTATTTCAGTAATATGCGCCAGACAACACGCCACTTGTCATGCTCTCGAAGTAGGGATAAATATTAAATTTATCTGTGTTACGAGGTACCAGACAAGGAATTAAGCCAGGAGCGTCTCCCAGGCACGTCTGGTCAGGGAGTGCTGGGAGTCCCAGGACACCCTGACCAGAGCCGATTTAGAAAAGATCGTTTCCTGAATTGACTCGACCGGGCGTCGACCCCGGGACACTACGGAAGTCGAGGCGAGAAACCGTGCTACAGCACACTACGCCAAACGTGTCGTCAAAAACACGTTCATCAGCCTCTTGCCCAATTTCTTAATCAAAGTTGAGCAACCCGCACATGTATAGCTGCCCGCAAATTTTTACATATGATGAGAGAGCGTCAGTTTGGCGAGTACCTACTTAATTTAGAACTGACACCATAGCTCACTTAGTTTTTAGTCATTAGGTAGAAAAAAACGGCGGAAGGATCACCACCGGGTTCATACTATTGTTGAAAATTTTGTGCTAGCGGTATACCCTGAAATTCAGCAAAAAGCTGCAACGAATCAATTTGGCCCGTAGCACGAAAAAAAAACAAAGAAGGAGAGGAGTTATGACGACATCTTTGGGATCATGTATGGGAAAAAAATGTTTTGAAACTCATTGTGTGTATCTAACGAAAGGGCATACTGAGCCGATTTTAAAAATATATCACATCATTTCATTTCAGTCCCTTGTTTTAAATGAACATAAAAATCATTTTCAAAACACCATGTTTGGGCGGCTCCTCCAGATATGATACGGTTGACTCATTATTTGTAAAACATGATTAGCCTGAAGATCAATCATTCCGATTTTCGTGCACTAATTGGGCTTGTGAGTGTTCCGTTTCACCATGACGGGACGGGAACAGTAACTCGCCTCAGTAAGAGGCTACCCCATTTAGGATATAGTCTTGATGGTATGTTAGATTTTTTTTTATTATCAATGATCAATTGAAAAATGCTAAACACAATTTCCATGTATCTGGTAGACAATAACTTACGCAGCGGTTGCTCCTTGAAGTAGGAGCTCTGAAGGCACTCCTCGGCAGTGGCGCGCTTGTTGGGGTCGTACATGAACAGGAAGTTGAGCAGACGCAGCCCCGCGGCCGACAGCCATGGGAACCGCTGCTTCAGGTTGTTGTACGGCTGCTGCTTCAGCGTGAAGTTCTGCAGCGCTGGCAGGGAACTGAACTCTGGCCATATTGCGTCTGATGGGGTTCCTAGTGATGACAATAAAATGTTTAGAACCGGTTGTTGTCAGCGACATCAAACATACTTCATTTTTTGACCATGTATATGAATAATATAGTACCTACTGTATATTATAATGTTCACGATGTTACCCAATAAAATAATATCTGCCTAAAAGATATCAAACATATACCTTATATGCTGCTGACATAAGACTCATTTTGCAATGGTTTTGTGAAAGTTGATGTGAATGCCTCTGTTCAATTTTTCATAACTCTCAATTTTATACGCAAGTAAATATACGTTTTTTGCATCAACTGATACTGTTTTGCATATTGCTAATAGTAACTTATACTAAAATTTGTTCTTAGCGGCAACATTGTGGTGAAAGTCATGATCAGTTATGGTCAAAGTTACTGCTAACGTCAGATAGTGCTTCTTTAATTAATAACCCATATATTATCAAACATTGTAAATAATAAGCTGCAAACAGAGTTGTCGATAAAGCTTACCAAGTAAGTCGACAATGAGTTCCAGCTGTTCGATTTCAGTTCTACCCGGAAGCAAGGGTTTGTTAGCGAGCAACTCTCCCAGGATGCAGCCGGCCGCCCACATGTCCAGCGCGGGCGTCTGGCGCGGCGACTGCAGGAGCAGCTCGGGCGCGCGGTACCACAGCGTCACGACCCGCGGCGTCGCGCAACGCGCCGCGCCCAGCCAGCGCGCCAGACCAAAGTCAGCTGGAATATGTCCACTAAATGTACTGAAACTGACAAAGCTTGATAGAAAAACACTTAAATAACAGTGTAAAAAGTATCTTGATTACCAAAACAACATAAAAGGTAACAAGATATAGATGTGTCTCACAACTCTCACAAGCTACACAGGTAACAAATTCAATTGGAAGTAAACTGGACAAGCGCTATGAAGCACATAGATAAATTAAGCCAAAGAAGTGAACTTTTGGGCCCGAGAGCAAGGAAATTTTAAGCATTCCTCCTATTTACATATCAATGATTTCAATAATACTTCAGGAACCGCTTTAGATGGAAGGACACTAGTTGACGCCTGTGCATTAAAAAGTTGACCTAATGCTAATTTCATCTTAACCATGATATTGAATTTCAGTGTTTTGAGATAAGATACCAAAACTGGTTAATGTAGAAGCTTTTCACATCACTGAAGTTCAGAATGCCTCTGCACAGTATGTATGTTTAAACCAAAAAGCCCTCAGCTCATGTCTAGATTAGCTTACACTTCAATGGTTGTATATCTATTTGCATATTTTTTTTATTATACAACCTCAGGGTAAATTCAAACATTTGAATAGAATAGAATAGAAATTGATACTTAAGAATAAGGGTGCGTGTCCACCAGAGATATGCGAGGTTGAGAACCAATAGAATTGTTTCATTCACCTAGCTTTGCAATTCTATTGGTGCTCCCTCGCAATGCATCATCGCTCATCTCTGGAGGCAACGCACCCTTAATTGGTAATGCTTACAAGACATGACGATATATTTTACATTTGAGTACCAAATAGGTCTCTGCTCAGCATAATGTTGTGGCACTGGTAAGATACCACAACGCTGGTTTTCGGCAGATGCCTTAAATCGCAATAACTTATTTGCAAAAACTTTTCTTACCTATTTTAACACAGCCTTTATCTGTAAGGAGTAAGTTGGAAACTTTTAAATCTCTGTGGACAATGAAGTTGGAGTGTAGGTACTTGAGGCCCTTCAGAACTTGCAGCATTAGACATTTCACTTGGGATTCTGTAAATGGTGATGACATGTTGTCTAGTAGAGATGCTAAGTCTTGCTCACAATACTCCATAGACAGGAAGATGCTGAAAACAGGAGATTTTAAAATTAAGTTAGTTACTTATGTCCTAGTCGTAATTATTTATTTACATCATCAATTAGCTAATACTGGAGAAGTCAGCTAGAGACAAGTGTAATTCCATCATTATGAAGACACCACAAACTTATTGCAGTATAAATATTGAAAAACATTATTATCAACTTATTACGATGTGCATATATCTCATGCAGAATAGAAGGACTAGCTCAAAGTTAATGGCTCATTGGTACAATGCTCACTATTAAGTTAGCAGAAATAAGTTTTTTTTAATTATTAATTATTATCAACAAAATATTCAGCCAACCTTTCTAAAGAGCGCCCAACAAGCACTTCTTTCAGCTGTACAATGTTCTCATGTCTGCAAGCCATCAGAACTTGGATCTCACGGAGTCCACTGAGCGGCAGGCCATCCTTTTCTATATCCATTCTTACTTTCTTCAAAGCTACAATGCTACCATTCAGTTTGTCCTTTGCTCTATCTACAAGTGAACGGAAATTAAATACCATACATAACATAACATTTAATTGTGATATTAAATTCTACAACTTACAAACTACACCATATGTTCCTTCGCCGATTCGATTTAATTTCTCGAATTCTCCAACAAAACGGCACCTGCCGAGCTAAACACAACAATTTAAATTAATCACAATACTAGAATTACATTTTTGCAACCAAAATATTTTAGGTTATGCATTCCTTACTATGTCTTTTTCAGGTATCTCCATTGTTTTTCCGGTTCTAAATGATATAAGCACGCCTTTGCGAGCTGCGGGGCCGGTGGGGTCCGCAACCTCCTGACTTGCTGGCTTTTCAGAATCTGTAATGAATAATAAAATGAATTACATTCTGCACGAAAGAGTAACCTAATAATTACTAAAGATACGACGTTGACTACATAAAGTTCCGTACTCTGAGACATTGTGATAGATAAAAGGTGCTATTATGCAATTCAATTCTGGACTCCTGTATTTATTCCTGGAATATTTTAAACGGATTCGTTCACAGAATTCAGAATTTAAACAAAACAACAAACAAGCAGCAGACTGACTGTCAAACCATGATTGTCAAACTGTCCCAGACCACAGACTACCTACAATTTTTTTTGTTTGGCTTTACGGCTCAGGCAGGATGCAAGTCCTTTGGAGCCTAACTAACAATTACAAGCAAGTGTCAATAAGACAGACTGATTTTTTTGTTCTTTACTTTCACGGCCTTGTAGACTCTCTTGCAAAATCATCAGTTAATTAGGTATGGGAAAAAAAAACAAACATGGCCTAAATCGAAAACCATTTCGAGGTATTTGTATTTTATACCATATTCAATATTTTTTAAGGCAAAGGATCTAGGATATTTTTAATTAATACGTTAGCAATCTGGGGTCATTCATTTGACCCCAGTTTGCCAACTTACGAAAAGAGTACAATAAGGTTCATAAAGGACTCTTGACGGTAATCAAATTGACATCTCACAATTGAAACCCATTGGGTCGTTTATCCGTCCTTTCACGTGATTGGTTGATAATCTTTCTATCAACCAATCAAATGACGCGATCTGTATCTTAAGTGAAATTTTTTATCTAGGTGATTCTACTGCATGGTATGAATGGTGTTGTCAGATAGCAGATTTTAAATTCCCCCAAGTGAAAAATATCTTTCCACAGAGTTATTTGGAATAATACGTACATTAATTAACACCCATTGTCCAGACGGGTAGGTAGGACTTAAAATAGTCATTCGCTATAATCCTAACCCTTTCAAGTAGGGTTTGGTTTCAGAACTTGACAAAATAAATTGTATCGGAAGACTACTTCTCACATTCTGATGATGAACGGCTAGCGCTGTTTCAGCCGTAAGTGCAGTAAATCAGTAATTCTCTCCTCATTATTTATTTACCACGAATCGGGGAAAAAACACATGTGGGAACACTAAGTGTATTCGCGACGATGAGTTCGCAATATTTAAAAATTATTAAAAAATAACTACCGCTAGATCAACAAAATATTCAAATTAGTTACATACATGAAATAATAAATGGTATTTTAAAAAAATATGAAAAATTTGTTCCCATACCCAATTTGAATATTTGTAACATGAGGGGATTTATGCCCATAATCTCCACGCTGGGCAGGTGGGTAAGGCGGGTTAGGGTCGTTGGGGATCGCAGAGACAGCTACTATCGCCGCTGACGCTGCCCGTCAGCGGATAGGTGATTTAGCTGGGCCGAATAAGAGGGGCTATACCGCTTTCCACCGGTCGCCAGAGCCTTGTCCGTAAGCCAGCAGGACGACCACTTGCAGGTAAGGTTGGCAGTTGGAACTAAATTTGATGTTAATGCTCCCCAACGTCCCTATTCGACGATTTCAATAGTGAGATGTCAATTTGATTACCGTCAAGAGTCCATTAATTGGGTATCGAAACAATTTTTTTAAATTTATTTAAATATTTTTTATAAATTTTAATAATATAAACGTCCTTTTACGTGATTGGTTGATAATCTATCCATCAACCAATCAAATGACGTGATCTGTATCATACGTTAGATTTTTAGCTAGGACTTACGAGAAAATAACCATTCGTTATAATGCCAACCCTTTCAGGTAGGGCTTGGTTTCAGAACTTGGCAAAATGAATTGTATCTGAAGTCAACTTGTCACATTCTCGTGAGATTCTTCATGATGAACGGCGAGCTCCGTTTCAGTCGTAAGTGCAGTTAATCAGTAATTTTCTCCTCATAATTTATTTACCAGGAATCGGGTAAAAAACTCATGTGGGAATATTAACTGAATTTGTGACGTCGTGAGTTTGGAATGTTTAAAAATTAATAAAAAATTAACTACATGCTAGCTAGATCAATCAAATAGTCAAATTAGTTACTAGTTATTAGGTAATAGAAAAGGGTATTTAAAAAAAAAATTGTTTCCATACCCAAATTGCGGTTTTGAAGAAGAGAAAGTTAAAGAATAGGCTTGATGGATTCCATCCGGAGCCGTAAAATCATAGCAAAACAAGATCTTGTCAATGTCAAAACTCGAGTGTTTGTTTACTTTTTTTCAAGTTTTATGTAATTTTACGAAAATTTATATAACTTATGTGGAAAGGTAGCCATTGTAATCTTTTTTAATTTGGTCTAAGTACGCGCATTTATAATGAAGCTAGCAAGCAAAGCATTCAGTAAAATCAGTCGTTTATGGAGAACTCACGTGTAAGCGGCACTGGGCGTTATGAGTACTATTTTTCAGTTCCCAAACCATTTTTATTAGATTAGTTAGTCGTCCTATTTTGCTGACCCTGTGTATATATGATTGTGTTAACCTTGTTTTGTTTTTAAGCAGCAACATTTAAAGTGTGGTGTTACCTAACACAGTAGCTAGAAGCAATGAGAGTTCCTAGAGCGCTAAATCCCCGGATTAAAAAGCAAATACTGTAAGACCATTTTACTTGTTTTTTTGATATCTGCTTTGTATGTTTATTTTTGCTTCTTACCATTTTTCTATGAATACTGGATGTGATATCAGTTACAATATTTACAGAAAGCAATTTGGCATTTATGAAATCGTCGTCCCAGTAGAATCAACACCTGGAAGAGTTATACCAGAATATATAGAGCTGCCAAATTATGTAAATAAAACGTTTTTGTCAATCCCCAAGTCACCAGAAATCAAAAAAGGAACCCAGATAGATGGAATGCGCAGGAGCTGCAAGTTGGCATCTAATATTTTGGCTAAAGTACAAGACTTTGTTGAGGTTTGCAAATAATAATTTGATAACAGTTCTTTGATAGGCAAGTAAACCCTTTTTGGAAAAATATTCTTGCAATACAAGTATTTACAATCAGATGATCTTGGTGTATGAAATCTTAGATATAATTTACATTTGAGGATTGACTAAGGCAGATGTAGTTTTAATGGCTTTTTAACTGGCTCGTTGTTGCAATTGTTTGAGGTTTTGCCTATTGGTAAATGTCTTGGGCGAGATTCTCACCCAGAACGAATCATTTTTCCTTTACAGTGCAATCCCGGCTTAGTTGGGAATCTTAAAGCAGTAATAATTTTTGACCAATTCTTACCCACTTTAGGGGTTAAATTTATTCAGGTGTACTGTAGTTTATCCAGCAAATGAAATTGCTGAAATTATAAACTCAAAAATGTAATTGTAAATACAATTATTGGTTAAATTGAGAATACAGTATTTACTCTGTGCCAATTTTTTATTCTATTTTTTTAAATAGCCTGGAATAACTACTGATGAAATAGATGAATTGGTTCATTACCTCTCCATAAAAGCTGGAGCATATCCATCTCCGCTGCACTACAGAGGTTTCCCGAAAAGCGTCTGCACATCAGTTAATAATGTTTGTGTGCATGGTATACCAGATTTGAGGCCCCTTCACAATGGAGACATAGTGAATGTGGATATCACTGTAAGTTTTTTGAAACTTACTAAATGCTTATATTGGAATAGCTAGCTGTGTGTCAGCTGTTTCGCCCGCGTAGACTGTTTCTCTGTCGAAATAGAACCTAAATAAAAACAATTTAGCCTATTTCACTTGCTGATAATCTAGCTTTATACGTGTTGATGAAAAAGCGCAAAACCTGAAATTAGTTTGTTCAGAATCGAGAGTAGAATCGATTCCACTAATAAAAAATAGGAGAAAAATTTTAACCAAAAAAATATTTTCATTGCGCCGTGTTTAATCATGACTTAACTCTATTAATGCGGCGGCACGCGAAGCGGGAACGTTGCACTAGCTTGCGCGTTATTACCATAGACTTTTTAATTTTGCAACAAAGACAAGAAACAAGAAAAGGCTAATATCTTCGTAAATAATACGCGAAAATTTTATTTCATAATTTACATTATTCTTTTTTAATAAAAATAAGTTGGGTTGTCTGAGGTTTTGCGCTTTATAATTAACACGTTGTACAGGGTGTCCCAAAAAGAAGTGTCAAGCGGAAGCCCACAGAAAGAGCACCCCTTGGGGTACCCGAATCACCCCCATGTATGTTCCGCGATTGCTCATAGTTTTCGAGTTATGATTTTTTTTCTGAATTTCTGAGAATTTCGGACCTAAAAGTTAAAAAAAAATATTTTTTTAAAAGTAGAAGACTTTTAAAAATTTTTCTTTGCCCAACTGAATCATCATTAATTGCACTTTGATGTATAAAATAATCAGCTTCATAACTTTGACCAAAATGATGAAAATGTTGGTATAAAACCAAAAATGTGCGGTTGATGAATAAAGACTCAAATTTTCAACTTTAAATTAAAAAAAATGGTTGCCTGTAAAGTCGGTTTTACGGGCGAAGATTTTACGTGACAACGTCTTTTTCTCAGTAGAATATTTATTGATATGAATATAATTAAATTGCACAATAGGAACAAGGAATTGAATGAAAATAAGAATTGCGGCAGACCGATCATAGTTGAGTGGGAGAGAGACGCAAGGCATTCGGCGGGCCTCTCTCTCGTTCGGTGACTCATCGTAACGTTACCGAGCGTTACACTTTTTCATAAGTGACTCCCAGCCGCAACCTAATTTAAGACGTTGTCACGTCAAAATCTAAGTCGGTGACTGTATGGTTTCTAAGTAAAGCTCAAAAATGCTTCAGAATCTCAGCTTTCTTAATCTTTACAAAAAAGAAGTACTTAATGGGCTACTTTGGCTAAAATAAGCCTTCAAAGACAGAGAGGTGGAAAATTCTTGAAATTAGCCATCAGATTAATAACTGTTTTTTGGCCATGTTATCATTCCTGAAGTTCATTAATTTAATTTAATTATTTATTCATTAATTTAATTCAGCAGCTTGAGCCCGCAGCCTATCCGAGAAGAGTAGCGTCTTGTCAGGAAATGTTGCGGCGACAAGCTGAAAACGAAAAATTTTTTCTGTGGGCTTCCGCTTGACACTTCTTTTTGGGACAGCCTGTATATTGGTAAAAGAATTTTGGAAATCGGTCTAGTAGCTGTGGAGCCGTATTATTACAAACATTCAAATCTTTCCTTTATAATTTTAGTATAGAAATGTTTTTTTATCAATGAGCGCATAAAAATCGAGCCACCTCTTTTTTATAGGTTTTGCCCTTCATGCTTACTTAATTCCAAAATTAATAATGACGTAGTCTTAAAACAGGTGTGCCTAGATTTCCTTGGTTCCAAGTAATTCACATTCAATTGTAGTTCTGTGTAAATAATTACATATGTTAGTATAAATATTTTCAGTTGCTCTTTTACGTACAATCTGAAAATATTTTTACCTTCGGTATTTATTTGTATTTTACAACAAAAAAGCCTCTTACCCTTATGTTGCACAACGTTGTTGAACAGCGACGCGCTATTTTTTGCAAAAAAAGGCGGATGAAAGAGCTAGGATGTTGCCGACGACTGGTACGTGTAACGTCACGCGTTGTTGTGTAACGTCACGCGTTGTTGTGTAACGTCACGAGTTGTTGTGTAACGTCACGCGTGTTTGTGTGACGTTGCTGATCTTGTTGAGCGTTACATGTTGCGCCTCAATTCTCGCCTAGTGGATAAGAGGCTTTAAAATCTGAGTTGCAACTTACACTTTTGTCCCCTAGTGTATCCCCAGATCAAAATACAGCAAAAATATAAATGCACAATTAAAAAAACATTCAGAATATTAAGCCCCAAATACACATGCCTGTAGCGGTCCCTCATGCCAGTAGCAGGCACGTAACAGTAAAAGCCAATCAAATGCTGTAAAACTTAGTACCTGTGAAGATCCTGCAGATTTCATAAAATTTGATTGGTTCTGCTGTGACGTGCTTGCTACAGGCATGTGTATTACAGGCTTTAAGTTGGATAAAGCCCTTTTAAAACAAGCGCGTGCGTGGTTAATCATATTTTGTAACTTCTAGGTATTCTACAAAGGGTATCATGGAGATTGTTCTAAGACCTTTCCAGTTGGACGTGTAGATGATAGAGGATTGCAGCTCATAGGTGTAACTGAACAGTGCCTTCAAGTGGTAAAAGATTATAAATCCCTTTTTAACATGAAAATTATTTTAATAGGTAGTTTCACATTACCAATAGTTTCACAGTAAAATATTTTAAGGCAATAAACTCTTGTGGCCCAAATGTACCATTCAGAGAGATCGGAACAAAGATTTATGGCCATGCAAGAAGAAATGGACTTACTGTACTACCAGCGTTTCTTGGTCATGGAATCGGGCAATATTTTCATGGGCCTCCTGAAATACATCATTCAAGTAAGTTTGGGGACCTACTATTCTATTAAAAATCCTACTAATATAATAAATGCGAAAGTTTGTGAGGATGTATGTTTGTTACTCTTTCACGCAAAAACTACTCAATGTGTACGGGTTACCGCACAGTAGGTGTAAGTCAATGACTCCGTATTTGGGTCACATAGACTTAGACATTATAATTTACTTACGCTCACATGATTTTACTTCACGTACTTCTGCTTATTTATCAATCTCACAATTACTTATTAACAGTGTTAGAACGACTGTCATTGGGTTTGGTTTCCTACATCACCTTCCCTCACAAAATCTTCTCTCACTCATCTCATTAACTGTAAACACACTACAGTTATTTAGATGAAACTATAAGCTACAGTTACATTACACATGCTCGTTTGGAGCATGCTCAATAACAGGCTTATAAGCATGCTACGAACGAGCATGCTCATCTACTCACACGCTTGCTTTTTATTAGCTTTTTTAAGCATACTTACTACTAAATGAGCATGCTCAAAGCAAAGGATTGAACAAACATTATTTCTAAGCATGGGTTCGAAATAGTGTTGTTGCGATAGCTATAGTTGACCTTGAAAATCAGTCATACTATCGATAGTCTTATCGAAACTATCGACCAGTGACGATACTATACAATTGTCCATTTTCGATACTATCGGTACTATCGATAGTATCGCGAAATTAAAGTCGATCCTATATATGACTATCGACACCTATCGATACTATTTATTACAATCGACACCCATCGATACTATCGAGGTATTTTCGATACTATCGACTGGACATAAAACGAAACCTTTTATAAGCTTGCAATATTATCGTAAAATGTTCGACTATCGATAGGGCAAAACTTTCGATAGTATCGATATTATTGACACGCATCCTATCGATAGTTTGGATACTATCGAACATATAGCATATAGCCTAAATTAAAAAGAAACATAGCCTATGTCACTACCTGGGCCTTTTTTAACATCTCATATAGCCAGTCAAATTAATTTCCTAAGCTGAGCGATTTCCTAAATGATTTCTTACATTTTTAGCCAGTCAGCGGTTACCTGTCAATGAAATACATCCTCTAGGCCAGATATTTACTGTAGAAATTGCTCGCTACCCTCAGTTTAGGAAAGTAACTTGACTGGCTCTAAGAGATGGTAATACGGCCCCTAATAGTGTAGCTTTCTAATTGTAAAAGATTTTTTAAAATCGATACAGAGCTCATCAACCTCCATAACTATATAATTAAACCGAGACTGACATCTCTATACCAGTTCTAAATGGATACTAGCCTAGTAGCATGCTTAATAAGCAAACCTGTTCACACGTGCTAAAAGCCCTGTTCACACGCCCTCTTCCACCCGCGCCGCAGGTAGCATGCTCGAAAATCGCACGGCTGTCGATTTTAAAGCATACTCGAAAGTAGCATGCTCTTATCTAGCAAGGCTTCAACACACGTGCTACTAAGTAGCACTTGCTCAATAGTGGCATGCTTTCGTGCTAGTAATGAGCATGTGTAACTGTAGCTTTACAGTAATACAGCATAAACGAGGGGCATGCCAAAAGAAGTTAGATACTCTTTACTCATTTGATTGACACTGACAAGTCATACACCATCTTAGAGGCTGGTTGTTTATTGATTTATTTAAAAATAGAACACACATATTTTTTCGAGAATCTGGCGGGAATTCGCTTGCAGCAATGGAGCTCAGTTTAAGTGATTTTCGCGCCATGATTTATTATGACTATAAAAAAGGTTTAAAGCCTCAAGAATGTTTTGAACTTTTGTCTACTACTTTTGGTGAGTCTGCTTGTTCACGAGCAACATATTTAGTTGGTTTGCTGAATTTAAAAGAGGACGGGATGTCTCGAAGATGAAGCGAAGACAGGTCGGCCGCCAACCGCGGTCACACAAGACAACTTTCGTGCAGTCAAAAAACTTATTCGCGATAACCGACAAATGGGAATTGGATAAGCCAGCAATGCAAACTAAGTATAATTCACGACCACCTTTATCTCCGTAAACGTTGTTCGAGATGGGTGCCGCACAAACTTACCGATGAGCAGAAAGACCGTCGGGTGGATTGGTGCCTATTTTCAACCAACTTCAAAAAAAAAGGAGGAGGTTCTCAATTCGACAGTATGTTTTTTTTTTAATGTTCGTTACCTGATAACTTTCGACTGGGTGAACCGATTTTTATCATTCTTTTTTATTTGAAAGCTTGTGCTTCCTGAATGGTCCCATTTTAATTTGGTCTAGTTCTGACAGTGGCATCCATGAGAAAACCATATAAGTCTTAAATCTAGATAGACAAAATGCGCGACAAATGGACGAATAACTCAATATTACGCCAACCGATTTTGATAGTTATTTTTTTATTTGAAAGCTGATGCTGCCCGTGTGGTCCCATTCCAATTTGCTCTAGTTCTAATAGTGGCATCCATTGGAAATCCATATAAGTCTTAAATCTAGATAGGCAAAATGCGCGACAAATGGACGAATAACTCAATATTACGCCAACCGATTTTTATTAATTCTTTTTTTATTTGAAAGCTGATGCTGTCCGTGTGGTCCCATTTCAATTTGGTCCAGTTCTGACAGTAGAATCCATGGGAAATCCATATAAGTCTTAAATCTAGATAAACCAAATGCGCGACAAATGGACGAATAACTCATTATCACGCCAACCGATTTCGATGCTACCACCATATTCCCCTGACCTAGCGCCTTGTGATTGTTACCTGTTTCCAAAAATAAAAAAAAATAAAGGGGAAGAGGTTTGAAAGCAAAGAAGATGCACTGGCTGTCTATAATTTCGAGATTTCTGAGGTGTCTGAAGAAGAGTGGTCACAGGTATTTTCCAATTCGTTCAAACGTATGGAAAAGTGTATACGTGCTCAGGGTGAATACTTCAAAAAGACCGATACTTGTAATAAATATTTTTTTTTTATAATTTTTGAGTACTTAGGTACCTATCTAATTTATTTTGGCATGCCCCTCGTACATCAGAATAACACATAGGCTACAATTTATAAAGATTTTATGTATAAAAATTAAGTTCACGCGGGCAAAGCCGCGGCGGATAGCTAGTATTAAATAAAATAGGTCTTTATTCTTGCGTTAAATAACAATAATATGTTAATTGTAAAAACTTTAATGTGCCTCTTAGAAAAAGCCTCTATCAGCCGTCACTCTCATCAAAGAAGGCCTCAGATGCCCCGGAGTCCCCACTCAACTCAACCTTCCATCGCCTTTGTTGGCGACCTCTGCTCCTGGTGCCTTGAGAGCCAAAGTATAACTCTTTTACTCCATCTTCCCTACCGACCGAAACGAAGCATTAGAACGTTTTTTGAATTACAATAATCTTCTCTCTTATTTCATTAATAACTCTTCATTAGGAACACACTCGACGCTACACGCGAGTGCATGCATGTGACCCATTCGTGTTGTATCAAACAAGGCAGTAAACTAGGATTTAATTCATTGACAAAAAACATAAACTTAAGAGCCCGCAAACAATCGATGTTATTTTTAACGTGGGTATCGTTAATCTAAAATTCGGCTTTAACTTTGTTTCATTAATTTTCAAATTAAGTAGGTACCTATAAGTAGGTATAGCATAGCTGTAAGTTATATTATAACCTTGTTTAAAAAGCTCTGATTAAATCTAACGACTTCTTATTTAGTTTATAACGAATCTATTTTTTTTTAAATACTGTTTTTCCACATCTTGTAATGTTTCTCAAAAATGAGGTCGTGGAATCTACAAATTTTTAACAAAGTTAAATTCTAGGGCCCTGTTAAGCTCTTAGCTGTGTTACTAATTACTTAATAAAGGGGCTCGAACCTTTGTGGCATAGCCAGCCCGTCGCTATTTTGTTTTTTTCTCAATGTTTCCGGGCACGATAAAAGTAGATATAGGTTTAAGATATGAGGACACAAACAAAAAATGTTCAATAAATGAGATATAATAAAATGTCCAAAGTGTCACGTTTCCGAGTTATTTGAAGGTAAAGATCGATTTGAAAAAGATGATGTTCATTGAAAATCGACTACTGGGAGGCTTATCGTTATTTTGTTAACAGGTAACAGATTTTAGAAGATTTTAACAGTCTGTTATCTTCTACCGCAACCTCCCCCACAGCCCAAAGCCTTATCCGGCGTATCGCAACTGTGCTAGGATTTTCGCGAAAATCCGGCTCTTCCTATTATCCTACGACATACTTAAACTTACAACTTTAATCGTGCGCGGAATCTTCTAAAAAAACAAAATGGTCGCTCGCTATGCCAGCTTCCAGAAAATGTTAAAACCCCTTTTGTACCTACACATGGCCGAACCACCTTATTTAGCTTAAACTATAATAGTAGTAACCTAATAGTTAATCATTTCGTCCCCAGGAAACCGTTATCATGGTGAAATGAAGCCTGGAATGACCTTCACAATCGAACCTGTATTGTCACACGGCTCAGAGAACACTGTTATACTTGAAGATGGTTGGACTGTCATAACAGAAGATGGATCCAGAGCTTCCCAGGCAGAACACACCATCCTTATAACTGAGAATGGAGCAGAAATTCTTACCCAAATGATCTGTGATTGATTGATTAAAATTATTTTGGGTATGCACGTAGAAAAGTAGAAACAAGAGGAGGCCAGGGCGGAATTACATCAAGCAAGGGTAGCCCTGGAGTAAAACGAGAGGTGCGGTCACTCTAGGCGCTAAGTGAAAAGAAGTCGAAAAACCTAAATTTAGAAGGGTTTTTTTTCAAAATGGTGCCTTTCGTAAGCGCTCGTAATTCCCTATCATTATTTCATGATTCCCAGGCATTTCTGAAATCAAAAAAGAATATGAAAATCATCGAACTTGGCTACTGAGCCACAGCAATCCTACAACTTTTTTGCCATATTATGTTATTGCTTCTTGGGTACATAATACTTTTTATGTAATACTTGATATTTGCCCTTGTTAAAAGTTGTTGCAAGAAAGAGCATCTTATCTTAAGTTTTATTTATGGCCAGCTCTTTTGGAAAATATCCAAAAACGTATGCAGCCTGATTGATCTTCTTTATTGAATGAATGCTGATGTAGAAAAGTATACCGTAGGTAGCTTACCCAGCTAACTTATAGAGAATATCGTCCGCCTAGATTGCGCATTCATAGCAATAAGAGCTCAACTCGGCCAGTGCAGTATTTTTACTTCCCACAGAATGGGTACCTAATGGTCTGGCTGTGGCCGACTGAAGCACCATCACCCAGATCCAGCATTATCAATTGTTTGAACAACAGACATTTCTCTTAGTTTGGAAATCGAACCTCCAATTCTCGCTTAATTATCTGCCTGTATTTACTTGTTAGGCATCTTAAAACAATGTTAAGTTTGGAATGTTAAGTATGTTAAGGTTTTGAACAATAAAACAATAAATTATAGCGTGTGGTGTTTTATTTTTTAGCTTGATAAATCTTAAAATAAAAATATGTAACTTGGTACATTTAAAGCACAAGCGCAATAGATTATCACTCATTGTCAGTCAATAGATAAAGTTTAAAGTCGTAAAGAATCCGTATAGGGTGGGGTAAGACAGTTCCTTACATGGTGACGTAAGTCTGAGCGACACAAATGAGGTACGTTTTGATAATTGCACCTAACCATTGCCTTTATGACTGGTCTGGTTCCCTATTCGGCATCAAAGTGGCTATGTCGAATGTCGCGACAGCGAAAACGATGTGTAGAACGAACGGTCATCAAACCGATTGTACCTATCGAATGTCTCGTCGAACTGTTACTGCATCGGATGGTTATCACACCGAATGTCTTAACAGCGAAAAGTGGTAGTATAATTAATCATAACGTAGAAAAACATTAATAAGTAAGTAGGTAGGTTTGAATAGACATAATAAACTCTAAAAATTTAGTGAATAAAGCATGTTAAAGGCAAAAAAAAGTTTCGACTTCGTGATTAATTGATTTGAAACACCGTTTTCGCTAATGTGACATACGACGGAGCCATTTTTGATGTCATCTAGGGAATCAGTTTAGTGCAGACAACAGCGCGTAGCCTTAATTCTGACAATTTGACAAATACTAAAATTCATTCTCAATAAAATATTTTTTATATAATCGTCGTTTCTCATTGACAAATCAGTGATCCGACAAGGTAAAATATATTTGCTCTCTATTTTTCTCTCTCTAAGAAATTACATTTCCGATTTATCTGAGAAGTAAGAACATAAAATAGAAATCTATTTAATTCTATGAAAATAAAGGTCTTAAAACGTGTCGAGCGAGCAATAAATTTATTTTTATTTAAAACATCATGTTCGTAGTTCGGCTCACAGGAATTAAACTTCCTTGTCGCCTTACAGAAACGACATCATAAAAAAATAACACGACTGGAGAATATTAGTTGCTGGTTTGCCTCACGTAAACTACTACAGCAACTTGTTTGGCATTTTTAGTTCCATGAATATAATAAGCGCCGACTTTCGTGTACCTACCGGAACCCCATGCAAAACGTCACCATAGATGTAGCAACTGTCAATATCGAATTCGGTGTTATCATATGGTAGGGGTAGGTACTTACATGTCATTTCTTAAGTTGCAAACCTCATAACTCTCGAAAAACCAGACACAATTGAAAACCGATTGTTAGAGACCCGATATCGCGTCGCTGGGACGTGGAGGGTTTACGTGCGATTAAGCTGAACCATAAGAAAGACGCAATGTTGTTTGAACTTGCGTCACCTTGTAACAACCATGAAGGACGAAGGCGTAACCAGTGGGACATTGAGACCCCCGGAACTTTAAATACACAACACACTGGGTTCCACCACATCACTCGCTTTAGTTTGGTCCCATAAAATAGCCAGCTACGCCTCGGCAAGGTGCTACAGTGGTACAACCTTAGTGTAAAGTAGAAGACTAGATCTTAGATCTGTAATAATTATTAATTATACTTATTTTAAACTTCCAACAGCAACGAAAGTTTAATCAAAGCAACATTTTACTTTGGTGACGAGATCTATATGACTGTATTTTCTTAAAATACTCTTATTGTAATGTTATGACTAGTAGTTCAAAAGTTGCGCATGCAAAAAGGAAACGAATTGTATAGATACCACATCAAAAGCGGAACATTACTTGAATAAACCTTCCGCTCATTGTCCACATCATGTGGAGACAGTATAATGCTGTGTTACGCAGTGGTGGTGGTGGTGGTTTGTGGGTGTACAATACCCACAAATAATACCTAAAGGGTGTAAAAAGACCCTTAACAAAGCCGAAACCTACGTATTCTGCACATCATCAGGACCATTTTTTCTTTATAAGTAGACCATACCTGGGAACTCAATTGTTACAAAGTTATTGCAGATCGAAGTAAAAAAAAACATGAAAACAAACTAATCATTATTACTTAATTTTTGTCCTAAGAAACATTATCAAAATTTAAAGTATTTCCTAGCAAAAAATTGCTTCAAAACGTTCAACTCGCATTGTACATCGTGCGTACCACATAATAAACGTAAAAGCCACGCACAAAAGCGCAGGAGCGGTCTGTTGCACGCATTACATTGCGTAGTCCGTTTTTAGGTTTAAAATTGACACCTAAAAAGCAATTTCGGTTCCCATTAATAATTTATTTTTTCTGTGACTTGATTTAATGGTCTAAGTGCGTAGACGCCGGCTTCGCTAAGGGGCTTTTTACACCCTGTATAATGGACTAAAAAAATCTACATTAAATTAAAATATAATTCTCATCTGACTGGTTTGTAAAAATATATTTTTTACACAAGTTGCATGGAAAACCCGTAAGTATTTAATATTGTGCTATTTTATTAAGCTATTATCTTATTTTTATTAGGTAAGAATTATGATAGGATAAAATATGTCAATTAATTAATTATCAAGTTGTTATAAAGAGATAATAAACAATTTAAGAATTAACACACTTAAAATATGAGCAATTTATTGGCAAATGACTGTTCACTTAGACAACAAGAATTTTGAATAATTAATCATAATTCAATAAGATGTATTTATACATCAATCAAATTTGGGGCATTTGAAAAACATTTTTTTTTATTTAAATCCACTTAGTTGTCTATGCCTTATTTTTACATGAAACTGTAAGCGCACTTGCTCAAAGTCATTATTTGCTATATTTATGTCATAATTATAATTGAAAGATAATAAGATTAGAGGTAATTATATTATTATGGACAGAAGAGATTCAAGTTTTAGATAATTTTTGAATGGTTATATCATTGAGTTTTACTTCTCAATATTTCAAATTACTTATATTTTATAATACATTTTGTATAACTCACTAATGGTGCTAGGGAAGGTTAAAAAGAGTGTATAAAAGTTGTTACAAAATGTTTAAATAGATTTAACAACATACAAAAGCTACTTAGCGACCATATACACTACAATACAAAAAGTTACTTAAATGTTAATATTTTACTCAAGGTAACATACAACTTCAAAACAATGTTACTACTTCAGTCAAAATTAGAATTTAAATATATTTTGTAACTGCTACAATAAAATATATTAAATAACAACAAACGACACATAAAAATTAAGGACATTTAAATTACTTTACACTTGGACTCATTCATAAAATAGAAATAGGTATAAGCACTAGCCTCTTAATCAGGTTAACTACCAATTTGACTATCTAATACTGGCATTAGCTAGGAAGGAAATAGAAGTATCTAACAATATATTTAGAATAATTTCATGTTAAATTCTTAAAATTAGAAGAGAAATAGGATATTGAGCATTTCCACATAGGTTTCAGTGCTGAATAATTTAACTACAACCTACCCAGAAATGTTCTCAATTAAAAGGTGAAAGATCAATATATTTGTGCATGAAAAGATCAGTTTTTTGGAAAGGTATGGGGTAAATATTGTGCTTCAAGGAGCTGTACAGTATTAGGACTGCAAGCCCAGTGAAGAACAGGTTCAAAAGAAAAAAACAATTGAACTAATACTTTAAAGATTACTAAAACATAATCAACTCAAAGCATAAACCAAACTGGGTCATGTAAATAATAACATTTCACTATCTACGACTTTCATCTTTGTACTACTTGTTCATCTTGTAGAATCGTTGAACAAAATCAGTTAAGTTTAACACTTGACCAGGTCCAGTGCCAGGATCCATGTTGATGTATTCATCCAAATTGTGGGTTGAAGCTGGAATAAACATAAGTTTCTTATGAAATTGTGCAGTGAACAAAATCGATACTATTTTTTTTTTAATGCAACTTTCCTAAAGGTGTATCCTTTGAATAATAAGCCAGAAAAGTACATTATTGGCTTTTTGAGGTCTTTTTTTACAATAACACCCACGATTACATTAATTTAATCTAGTTGGCATAGTTTATCGGCCAGATAGTATGATTTTAAAAAGATGGCAAGATAGACTAGGACAAGAGTCACTACTAGGCTTGCCAACCGTCCCGGATTTTCCGGGACGTCCCGCTTCTGGGTCAATTTTGGGCCATCCCGCCGTGACCCCTTGCGGGACGCTTTTTGTCGCGGAAATCAGTGATTATTGACATTGGCATCTATCTCGTACCAACTACCATCGGGTTGGGCACTGGTGGGCACTGGGCAGTTCACCCAATTAATTTGTTACACATTATTAAAGTTTCTTGATTCACCTATGCATTACCTATTTCGTGTGAAGAGCGATTGGTGTACTTTCACTGTTTTATAACTACGTTTTGCAAAAGAAGACTTGTTAAAATGCGCGAAATCACAAAATAAGTACCTACAGTTTAAAAATGTTTTTTCTAACCATTTTGTATGTGGTATGTGTCCCGCGCAATATACCCAAGTCCTGGATGCAACCTGGGTTATCCCGGAAATGTTTTTTTTTGAAGTTGGTAAGCCTAGTCACTACACTTAGAGCTAGCTGGATAGAGCTTTAAGAGGCATATGGCCAACAGCCTAAATATGCTGGAAGAGAGTTGAAATTTTGTTGTTTTACACTCTTGTTCCAAATCAACATGCAGACAACAGACCGAAATCATTTAGTGACTTCTCAGTTCAGTAGGTATTAGGGATTTTGCCTGCTTAGCCATCAGTTATCAGTTTGCACTTCACCCAGGATATGCATGCATATGATAAATGAGAAATTCAGTTCAAAATATAGTACATACTTGTAGTGCTTATAGCAGGATATGGTGGAGGAGGTTTGATCCATGATCCATCTGGCCTTTTCATGTGACGGCGGTCAGATGCAAAGTTCTGCAAAAATTGCTTTGCAGGCACAACACGAAAGAATCTGCAATGATTAGGATTACCTTTGCTAATAACTTCATGCTACAAAAAAATCTAACAAACTAAACTTTTATACTATATATTTACAAATTACTTACCTATGAAAATCAGACTTTAAAACATGATCTGTACGAAAAGTTTCTGTGACATATTTATGGAAGAAAGTTGGAAAAGGCAATTCCGAATCCAAGTCGTAAACAAGGCAAGTTTTGCAGTCCCAAGAATATAAAAAAATCACATGATAATCCTGAAAGAAAAGTAGGTCATTATTAAAAAATCTAACTAACAAAAGTAACAAAGGACCATTCGTGGCACGAATCTAACGTAAATAGATGTATGGCACGGTATGTATAGCGTGCGTGACACAGTTTCGGTACACACCCATATAACTAGACGGTCCTCCTCGCGGCCAGCCCTTTGTTTCCAGAGCGGCACTGTACGGCAAGAATTGGATATGAAAACCACATAGCACCTATCCAATTCCTCCGGCACCCTCAGAGACGCATCTTGACACAATTTCCACACATTTTCCTCGCTATGTTGGACAATACACAAAACAAAGCAATAAAATTATTTACAATATTTCAGTCATTGGAGTTTTTAAGATATCAAAATATTAAACTTACCAATAACAGGACACGTGTGAACATTCCTCTCGTTTAGGAAACAGGGGTTTCATTGATTTATCGTTCTTTTTATTATTTTCATCGCTACTCAAATGAACTTGTGCATTGACCGACATATTGACTTTACTCTGACTGACACCACAGGACTGACACACAGACAGACTGACAGCAGCGGTCAGTCAGCAGCAGCACCACAGAACACAATTACAACCTACTGTTTTTTTGATCTTTCAAGTTAGTTTGTTCTTTTTCCCTGGTGAAATTATATCAGATAACTTCCTCATTAAATGTAAAATCTATGTCAAATTCATCAGTTTAACATGGACTTAATATACAAACAGGACTGAGCACTTGCAGCTGAAAAACGAGCCGAACGAGTTATGTAGTAGGAAGGTAGGAAGGCTGTATACATGTCTCTTTTTAATAGGGTGACAAAAAGATCTTTGCTATGTGGGACATCGCATGTTGCATCTTTTTTAAAATTAATTTCACAGTAAAACGTATATAAGACATTATTGGTTTCTGTTGTTTGGTCGATTTTTAGCTAAAAATCAAGTGTTGATAGTTATTTAGGTAGGTGTCCACCTACTTTAAGGTAGTCCATATAAACACATGAGAATTAAAGTTTTTCAATAATTAGCAATAGACGATTACTGAGGGATGTATGGGTTGATTACGAAATAAATAATACAAAAAGTACACAAAAAATAGTTTTTTAATATCGGCGTTTATGTTATTATTACATAGTTTATTTGTAAAAGCTGACAGTACAAATAATGGTAGTACATTCATTTATAACTTAAATATCAAACATGACTAAACAAGATTGTTTTATGAAGTTTCTGTCTGAGACCAATTTACGGTCGAAATTTCGCAACGAATTTAATTTAGTTTGATGAAATATTTTTAAATTCTAATGGGAATTATTCAACGCCTTAACCAATTTATTGTAGTTCGTGTGTGTGTACAGGATAGGGCGGATAAAACTAATTCTTAAATTTACATTAAATTTTTAGTCAGAAACAGTTGCTTTAACATTGACAAAATAAAGTTTTTGCTTGTGTGTTCAAAACCCTCATTTTATCGGTTTATAGAAATTTTTATCCTCATAAGAAATAACATATTTCACTTATTTGAGAACTTAGTTTATAACATTAAATAAAAAAACATGCGATTACGATAATGTGCCGAGAGGTACAATGAATTAAATACGAGTACATTTATACAACACGAAGCATACCAGCATAAAAATCAACAGAAACGTGGGTACTTTTGTGTTAGTTTAAAGATCTTGACCAATGCGACTGTCGACATTAGTACGGTGCGGGCGTCCGCGCGTAATTACAGATTTAACAGCTACTAGATTTGGCTCGTGCTATTGCACTTGAGTGCTAATAATGCGCTGTGTTTTAATAAATATAATATGTGCGTATGAGGATCAATTCATTTAGTGTGGATCATTAATATTATTTTATTTGAAATCATTAAATTATTTATTTTTTTATTTTATACACTGTCACCTAATCATATTAATTGAAGTTTGTAAAGTACTTAATACTTTGTAATTGAGTAAATTAAATATATTCAATTGATTTACTTTTATGCATTCAGAGATTTGCATTAATAATTAATATGAATTGATTTTAAGGCTAAGTAATTGAATAACTAAATTGACTTCAGCACTCCATCATATTGTTTTGTTATTTTAACAATTTATATCATTAGATAAATTTTATTATTTCTAAGGATTTAAAATTATTTGTCACCAATTTTAATTTGAACAGAAGTTGCTTTATAGTTTAAAATAGTTAGGTATCTTTATAGTTTAAAATAGGTATATTGTATTTATAATTGTTAATTTATTGACTTAAAACAAATTACTAAAATTAATACATGTGGGCTTTTAGCCTTTTTTCAAACAGGTGCATTGTTCTGACAATTTTTTATTTGTAGGAAGCTTGTTGTATAGTTGTGCACTTTCATAGGTAATATTTTTCTTTCCATAATTTTTGGTGCTCGTAGTACTATGTTACTTTGACTTCTTAGTTGCTTCAGATTCGGATGATCCTGTCTAGTAGAGGAAGATATGTTTGTGTGTATTTCTTTTGTGAGTATTTTCCTAACCAATAAACATGAGTAGTATTTTATAAGTTTTATTAATGTCTAATAATTTTGTCTCCTTAAATAACTTATCTGTAAGTGTTAAGTAATCATAGCTAAATAGCAATTTTAAAATTAAGATTACTTTTCGCAGCAATTCAATGCATTTCAATTCAATTCTTTAATGCAAACCATAATGTACATTGAGATAGTGGGGTTAAATGTTTTGGTATAAATTATGGACTCTGTAGGGCGCCGCAAATATATTGAAAGAGGGGCTATTTTAAACTTGAATTATAAATTATACAAGCATGCAAAACATTACAATCATTTCTATAGATTTCTGAAATGCATTTCCATAATTTTTACTTTATAATAAAATTACCATCGTGACTGTTAAATTAAATTTTCAATAAATTATCATATTACATTTCAATACAAGGGGAATAAAATAATAACAATAATTACACAACAAACAAAACAATTACGGGGATTATCACACATTATTAAACATAAATCACAATAATAACATAAATATTAGAAATCTAATTATTTTAGTTTAATATTATAATATTTTGTCTTCTAAATATTCTTCAACATTTTATCAACATTTTTTAAATAACAATTCTGGAGACTCTCGAATTTCTTATTATTAATTTCACTTGTTAATCGCTTGGGTAATTTATTATATATTTTAATCTACATTATGTATGTGTTGAAAGAGACAAGTTGAAGGCGACATGATGGAAGCACTAATTTTGTTCTATGTCTTACGAAATATCTTGAGGGCAAGTCTTCGCGTTTTGTGTAAAAATAATTGTAGTTCCGCACAAACCCGCATGACTCTAAAATATAGATAGATGGTAGGGTAAGAATTTGGTACTTTTGAATGTAAGGCTTACAGCTATCAGTTGTTTATATATTAGCAATCACACGGATGAGTTTTTTTTGAAGAACTAACAAAGTAGAGACGTCTGTACTGTTGCCCCATATCTCTACTAGGTATGTGGTTTAACTAGGCAGTTGTAAATTGTATATCGTACTTCTCGAGGAAGACAACGAACTATACTGCGGAGAGCTCCAGTAAGAGATGTTAATTTTAATTTAACTTTTTCAATGTGTGGCTTCCATGAAAGCTGGCTATCAAGCATTAAACCCAAATACTTCTCGCTCTCAACCCTACAAATAGCTTTGTTATCAATTTTCAGAGGATCGATATTTTTTATCTGCATATTTTTTGCTGAGAATACGACGTAGTGTGTTTTATTTACGTTGATAGTAAGTAGATTACTATTAAACCAAACATTTAGCAGGTCAAGGTCGGTCTGTGCTTCTTGAGCGATTGACTCCATGTTACTGCCAGAGTAGAACAATGCGGTGTCATCAGCTTAAAATGAGAGCTCGCCCTTGAGTTCTAGTGGACTTACGTTATTTATATAGACTAGAAAGAGAATGGGCCCAAGAATGGATCTTCTCTTAGTACTTTCATGTTCAGCCATTTTTACCACTTCATATCGGTCTGTGAGGTAATTCTCAAAAACTTTGTAAGCACTACCTGTTATCCCTATGTTGTTCAGCTTGGAGAGCAGTATCTTGTGACTAATCATGTCAAACGCTTTTTTAAGATCGATAAAGATACCTACCACAATATTTTTGTCATCAATGTGTTTTTTTTTATTGAAGTTATTAAATCAACAGCTGCTGAGAGAGTATTTGATTTTGGTCGAAATCCGTATTGTTTTTTATAAAGGTAATCGATTGAAGTAAGGTAAGTTACTAATCTGTTGTAAATTATATTCTCAAAGATCTTAGATACTATTGGAAGGACAGATATGGGGCGATAATTAGAAGGATCTGAACGAGATCTAGACTTATAAATAGGTGATATTCACGAGGGAACGTACCTTGTTCTAGACATTTATTGATACATTCGGTTAGTTCATTGATGATTAGAAATTAGATGTGTTTGATTGACTTTGTGTTAATTTTATCAATACCAGAACTTGAGTTAGGATCCAGATTATTTATTATACTCAGAACCTCATCGACAGTAGCAAGTTTTGGTGTTCTTAATCCTAACCCAGATTTATTTACATCAACAGTCGAGGTGGTATAGATCTTATCATTATAATATATGGAAGGGATGGCTTGTGCCAGTGTTGATCCAACTGTCGAAAAGAATTCGTTAAAATATTCGCAAATTTCACTTTCATCCGATATAATGTGTGTTATTGTCTCTAGTTTTGATGGTATATATTATATTTCTTTTATCGTGTTGTGAGTAAGATTGTTAAGATCCATTTTTTTTGGGTTTGTTTTTGCAACCAGCAAATTCGTTGTTGTAGTAGTGTTTCTTCGTGGTTTGAATTTCATTCGATGCCTTATTTCTTTCTTCTGTATATATTTTTTCTGCAATAATGTCATCGGGGTTGTTCTTATATTGGGACCAAAGCATGTTCCTGTGATTGATTTTTTTAATAATTGATTTGTTGATCCAGTCTTGCTTAGGTGAATTCAGTATCTTAGTCCTCCTAATTTTTGATTGTTTAATACATCTAATAAGCTTCATTTCCAGATTACTGTAGGGAATATTTTCTGCTTCAGCTATTTCTTTAAATTTTTCTGTTAGTTTTGAATAATCTATCGCTTCATATTCCACGCTCTTCTTAAGTTTCGGTTAGTGTTTCTGTATTTCACAATATATTTGTCTCTGGTGTGACATTGGGGATTCTATGACGGCTAGGTGAAAATTGTTTTCCTTTAAGTTAGTAACAACATGGTCCAGTAGTGAATCTTTTTGAGTTGATTTACGAGTGCAGTATTTGAGATCAATTTTGTGCAGAATTTTGTAGTCGTTTTCTTGCAGTATTTCTTTATAGTCCTGCACTGGTTTATTGGGGTTCAATAAGTCCAAATTAAAGTCACCATATACTACGGCTCGCTGTCTTCGGCCAAGCTGCATCGAGAAGGTTTCAAGGAAATCTCGGACGTTGGTTCTCCCTGGTTTATATACAGCACCAATAAAAAATAAATAAAATAAAAATAAAAATAAAAATCATTTATTGTCAGGCACATAAGCCCATAGGATGTTAGTACACATTTCTTAATTCTATGTTATTAACTTAACTTAACTTATCTTACTAGACTCGACAAGCTTGGCCCGACCTGCTCACCGAATATGTAGTTTGATGAACCGATCAAGCAAAGTTGAGTCTATCCTCTCACCTATCACATTTAGGACTGTGTTAGGGCTTCTTCGTATGCGGCCTACTAGGGATGCTACGTTCTTACGCATTAAGGCATAAAAATCATCAGTGCTTGCGTCAGAAAACATGCCGGACGCACTGCAGTAGCGCGGGAGCCTGAACACAGCCCTAAATATGTTATTGTACAGGACTCTCAAGGCATTGTAGGTACTATTAGTAAAGCTAGCCCTTAAGCTACATGTAGAAAAATTTTGACAGTATGCCCTAAACAGGGTCAGTTTAACTGGTGCTGTACAGCGTGCAAACCTATGAGACAACATATTACCCCGCACAGCCAATGACCTGCGTTCCCTCTCAATATCTAGATCATCAGTAAGATTCTCAGTTACAATATGCCCAAGGTACTTGAACTTCTTTACAAGACTTAATGGAACTCCATTTAACAAAACTGGAGGTATAATCCTAGGCCCCTTAATTTTACCTTTAAACAACATAAATTCACTTTTTTGGGGGTTGTATCTCAGTCCATGCTCAGCTGCATAGGTTTCATATATTTTTAATAGCTTTCTAAGTCCACCCATCGAAGGGCTCAACAGTACCATATCATCAGCATGGCTAATGTCGACACAATTTTTTTTCAGGTGTATCCAGAAAAATTGGTTGTCGTCCTGAGATAGTTCTTCGATATGATTATGTTTCAGGCTGTCAGAAACCAAAATAGAAACACCACCTGCAACAGAATGTCGACGATGCTGATGATAATGTATATATCAAGGTATTTGAAGTCTTTGAGCTCCTTCATTTGACTTTATCCAAGTTTCTGTCAAAATGACTAGATGCAATTCAGGTACTACAGATTTTACGATACATTTCAGTTCATCAAGTTTACCAGGCGTTACGATGCTCCAAATATTAGCGTATAGAAATTTTAGCGCTTGTTTATTGACTTGAAGACCATTGTAATCATTAAGCACTTGATATGTAGAAGCTTGGTCTGTTAGTTGGGCAACGTTTGGGTATTGAAGTTTTTTGACGGCTTATTCACTATCTTTGGCACGCCTTTTACGTATTTTATCCGTAAATAATTTTCACAATTATTTGCCCGGCGTGTTAGCTCATCTTTTAGATGTTTAAATTGAGTCTTTTGATAAGGAGTTTGGTCCGAAAATATCTTTGTATTACCATCTTTTACCATTTTTTTATTTCTAAGTATTGTTTTGGCTGCTTCGTCGGATTCAAAGAATACCTTAATCGGGCGACTCTCATTCGGCTGATATTTACCAAGACGCATGAGCTTAGTAGGTTCAGGGCACTTCTCCTATATTAGTTTAATAGTTTTAAGCACTTGATCCTTGTCTAAGTCACGGCGGTGCCCTAAGTCCGATGAATCAGGCTCTGGAATGCCAACTATTATTACGTTCTTTTTCCTAGTCTGTTGCTCTGTGAGTTCAAGTAAAAGTTCTTCGTAAAGCTCTTGTTTTTTAGGAAAAGATTCTGCAGAAGGCGCCTTAAGCTTTTGTAAATCAGATTCTAAAGACGACACTTTCTCATCTGTGGCTTTTACAACGCTAGTTAGTGATTTAATTTCTGTTTTAATATCATCGTTTTCTTGTATTAATTTATTCACTTTTTGATCATGCAAATCTATACTTTTTTAACATCTGATATTTGATCCTTAATAGACGCAATATCGTTGCCAATTTCGTCTGTTCTATCTTTTTGTGCCTTTGCTGATGATGATAAAAGGGTCATCATGTCCGCCATTTGCTTTTGTATTGCTAGTAGTTGAGATTGAACTTCATTACCGCCATCTGAGTGCTTGCGCTTATGCCGAAAAGTTATAGACGCTGGATCATGTGAGGACTCAGGTTTACCTCTACTTGTTGATACGTTAGGCTGTGATCCATACCAGTCGGCGACTGTGCCACTTCCAGTAGGCGAGAGCAGTACATTCATGTTGACATGGGACATACTGGCGTAAGCTGTTTGTGACGTCGCGCAGTAGTAGTGAGCGCGAAGCAAAAAATCAGAGCTTGTCTCGTTTCGTCGCGGGATCTTCCTATGCGCACACACATAGGACTTTCCCCGACCACAAGAATTCATGGACACAATAGTTGTGAGATTTATAATAATGTTATTTTTGAAAAGATACACTGCAACCACTATATTATTCACTTGGGCAAGCATAAACGCAACACTTTTTTACCATTTTAAACTGTTGTTATGGGAATGAAAGTAAAAATGTTATTTGACGAATACAAACTGTCTTATCTATCACTGCCATGCTCCCATGACATTTTTAAGGGCTACGAGCAGAAAATTAAGTAAAATATAGTTTTGATAAAAATAAATATTACATTTGAGTAATATAAAAATTATAACAAAATTAAAGTAAATTAAAGTGATTGAAATACTGTGACTTAAATTCAATAAAATGCCATTCAAGTGTTTCAACGAATATTATTGAGTCTTAATTTTTAATCAACAACATTTTTTTAGTCTGGCAATACGAAAGAACGAGACACTCGGCCTCTGTGATTGCTATCTCTCTCGGCTCGGATTAACATCTGTAAAAAGCGTAATCAAAAATACACATTGACAGCAAGCAATACAGTAAAATTCATTCTTGTAAATGCAATTTTTCAGACTTATCAGTCCTTTATCTAATAAGTCCATGCAGTTTCATTCATTAAATGACAGTCCGATAGCAAGCGACAGAACGCGGACAGTTTCTGTTTTTTAATATTGGTTTTACTGCCTCGGTGCAAAAACTATACAGCCAAATCTCTTTTTATTTTCTTACGGTCTAGACTATTGTCCTAAATCGAAAACCATTCCAAAGAATTTGTACATAAACCTTATTTAAATATTTAACATTTTTAAAGCCAATGGATCTAGGGCTTGGTTTCTTAACCTGGCAAAATATATATTGTTTCTGAAGTCTACTTCTCACATTCTCGTGAGATTGTACATGATGAACGGCGAGCTCTGTTTCAGCCGTAAGTGCCGTAAATTAGTAACTTTCTCCTTATTATTTATGTGCCACGAATCGGGGAAAACCACATATGGGAACACTAAGCGAATATATGACGTCATATGTTAGGAATGTTTTTAAATAAAAATATTTTAATTAGTTTCTTAAAATAGTAAAAGGTATTGAATAAAAATATAAAAAATACCTCAAAGCGTTGCATAGTGTATCTCATAGGTAAACTATGTTGGATATATTTTGAAGTAAAAAACGTTCATTTTATTTTATTTTTACAAATCAAATCTCCATTTTCAAATGCGCGGGCAATGACACACGAAACACGGACGGCCATGCCGTGACGTCAGAACTCTGACATGACTTGCGTCCCGACCCGACTTCGATGATTTTGTTTGGTTTACGTGATTTAGCAGAGTTACAGACAATAATATTGCATTCTTTTTGTTTTACAAGTTTATGTATTGTTAGGTAATATAAAAAAGCAGCAAACTAAAATTTGCACAAGACTAGTAAAAACTAAATAATATATTAAATATAATTTAAGAGGTTTTTAACGTAATTGATAGTCACTTTCCCTAGCGTTCTTGCGGGAAATTCAATCCACGCCGAAAATACTCTTATTTTCTCCTTAACTAATTTTTTTAAATGTTTTGTGAGGGCCATTATTACTACTAATAACTAAATAAATAACGAACATCAAACCAATTTATAAGAAACAGTCAAATAGCGTTTGGTTGGGTCTAAACCCGACGAGCGAATGCTCATTCTATCACCTCTTTGTGTAAAAATAGACAGATGACTTTTAACATTAAAGATAACTTGATTGAGTGGAAATAAATAGAAGGGTCGTTCAGTTTTCCAATCATCCACTCTTATCAAAACTACAAAATCTTTCTGAATTGGTGCCATCTTCATCTTATTGGTCACATAAATCCGTTCCCCCTATACTATTAAGTTATCAAAAGTATCAGTCTCTTTCATCGCCTACTTATAGTTCTCTTATGTTACCATTGTTCTGTAATAGTTACGAGTCTTTAATGTATTCCCCGATTATTCATTATGACTTGTTTGATAAAAATGACCTTAATGCTAATAGTAACTTCATTTGTTCTCTTCAATCGGATTTTGGCGATTTTCATCATTTATACTCTGATGCTTCCAAACATTCGGTGTCTGAATGTGTTGGAGTAGGAGTCTATCATTCCCAATTTAAAATAGTCCAAAAAATCAAATTTCCGCCAGAATCTTCAGTGTTTACTGGTGAATGTTATGGTTTACTTAAAGCTGTAGAATATGTTCGAATTATGAAATTAAATAAAGCTATTATTTTCACAGATTCAAAGAGTGCTCTTCAAGCTTTTGATAAATTCCCTTTTCATCTCACATCCCTATATCCTATAATTTTTCAACTGAGAAAGGTATCTTATGAATGTGCTTTGAAGGGCTGCATAATCCATTTTGCCTGGATTCCTGGTCACAAAGGAATCATTGGCAACGAGATAGCTGATCGCCTAGCCAACGAAGCGGTGCAATGTGGTGACAGGTTTCCATATGAAAATTATTCACATGACCTTCTGTCTTTGACCAAAACATATTTACATAAATCTTGGACCAATCTCTGGGAGGTATCCTCCCAGTCTAAAGGAAGACATTTTCATAATATCCAACCTAGTATCCCTACAAAGCCTTGGTACTGCAAAGCGAGGTTTAGCAAGACAGTAACATCGATTTTAATACGTATGCGTTTAGGACATGTGTGTACCCCGGCTCATCTTGCTAAACTTCACATAGTAACGAGTGATATATGTGAATGTGGTGAGGACGTAGGCGATTTAAATCACATTTTGTTTTCCTGTCCCCTATATGATCATTCGTCGTTTTTCACCAACTTAGCATTGCATATAATTCCTTTCCCTACTAACAACTTATCTTATTATGTACAAATAATCTTAAAATATATAAAATAATAGCTTTCTTCATAATATTAAAATATAGCATTTAATATAAATGTTTTTATTAATTCATGTACATACATATATATATATATATTTTCTCATACAAAATTATATCCTCTGCTCTCCTGATCCTTCCGTACCTATCCGTATCCGATATCCTTTTGTAAATATGTTTCCCTAACTTTGAAACTGGCAAATGCACAAGCCGTGCGAGCCATATCAAGAGAAAAAAAATAAATAAATAGAATAATCATTTGCTCGTTTAGTCTAAACCTAAGGTCTAAACCCAACCCGCATACAGTTTAACTCTTTGGATCCAGTTTTCAACGGCTATATGTAAACGCTGTCAACATATAGATTTTTTGCGATCGAAGTTGGTGAAAAGCCCAGTGGGTCATTAAAGAAAATCGGATGCAGTTGGGTCAGGCTGCTATTTTTTTTAACTTTTTTCATTTAACTATTTTTATAATCTAAAAAATAATCATTTTGTGCATCTATTAGTACATACAAAGTACTTTCATGAACTATAATAGTGTTGATATGACTGTCGTGGTCTATGTAATGGTTCTAAGATTCTGTTTCCTTGAATCTTCGAATTATATTGGTGACATGATTGGCGTAGTGCGCTGTAGCACTGTTTCTCGCCTTTAAATGCGTAGTGTCCCGGGTTCGATCCCAGGTCAGGTCAATTCAGGTAACGATCTTTCCTAAATTGGCTTGGGTCTGGGTGTGCTGGCTTAATTCCTTGTCTGGTATTTCGTAACACAGGTTCGTGAGTGCAGTAAATCAGTAATTTTCTCCTCATAATTTATTTACCACGAATCCGGGAAAAAGCACATGTGGGAACTCTAAGTGATTTTGTGACGTCATGAGCTCGCAATGTTTAAAAATTAATAAAAAATTAACTACCAGCTAGATCAATGAAATATTCATATTAGTTACTTAAAATAGTAAGAGTAAAAGGTATTTAAAAAAAAATTATAATAAAAAAAAATTTTTTGTTCCCATACCCAATTACATTCCTTTTTATTTTCTTTTGCTTGTTTGATGTTGTCATCATACTTATTATGCCATAATGAACTTGTACGTACACAGAACACAATCACTCCAAGCGGAACTTGTACGTCTTGTGAATTTATATTCTCCATTATGCTAAATCTATTGGATAAATGCAGGTTAAATTGTTCGGCATTTTCCATCAGATAGGCTTTATGTAATCTTTTTATAGTAATTTACATGTCTTGTATTTTTTTTATATTGCCCGTCAGGATGACCTCACTCCACCTGATGGAAAGCGGTCGTGAAGGCCAGATATGAGGTTGACAAGCCCAATCATTCAAACGAATCACTGGGCTGGCCATCCTCCCCTTGAAGGCCTGCAGAAATGCCTTTTCACGCCCCGCTTGAAGAACCCGGGACAATAAGAGGAAGGAAACACATGTGCTGAAAGAGCGTTCTACGTCTGGATGGTACGACAAAGAAACGAGTCACCGAACCTTTTAGTTCGGGCCAACAAATGTTGAATTGTGTGTAGGTGACGCCGTAGTCCAGCACGCGTGGTACGGGAGTGGAAAGGTGAAGGTGGGATAAGCTGGAATAACTCATCAGAGCATTCCCCATTGTAGAAGCGATAGAGAACACTTAGCCTGGCAATGTCTCTACGCAATTGGAGAGGCTCAAGGGTCAAAGTTGCCTCTGGGTTTCCAATAATACGGATAGCACGCCGCTGCAACCTGTCAAGAGCTTCGAGTAGGTACTTAGCGGAACCGTCCCAGAGATGAGAGCAGTATTCCACACACGAGCGAACTTGTGTCTTATACAAGAGACAGAGCTGCTCAGGCGTGAAGAATCGTCTCACTCTGTTCAGGACTCCGAGTTTACGGGATGCAGTTCTAATGATGCTCTCAATGTAGTCCCGCTGGTTTAGGTTGCTACGAAGATCCATGCCAAGGATGTTTAGGCTATCCTTAATCGGTAGCGGGGTGCTCTGAAGAGTGGGATGGGAAAGGAAAGGCGACGCCTTTGCTGTGAATGCACACACCTGCGTTTTCTTGGCATTCAACACTTGCATGCACCCCATTCTGAAATGCGGTCCAACACTCCGTCAAGCTCAACAACAAGACTTCGCCTCTTCTCCTCGATGTCAGTCTGCTTTGCCCCAGGCCTAATGTAAGGCCTCTTCGTGGCCTTGGTGGCTTTATTAAAGGCTGCTTTCAGGGAGGCAAGGTTTGAATGATCATTTGAGTGCCTGGGCCCTAGACCAAGCACGGTACGCCGCCTGTTTTTGTTCAACAGCTGCGGCACAATCGCGATTGAACCAGGGACCAGTTTTGCTAGCACTGACGACATCAGTAAAAGGAATGTAGTATTCCATTCCGGTACTGATCTCGTCAGCGATAGCAGATGCACTCTCTGAAGCATCCCTTTCTCCAAAGCAGCACTGCCGCCAAGGGACGGAGGCAAAATATTCTCGCAATCCGTCCCAATCTGCAGATGAGTAGTGCCATAACCGCCGCGTCACCTCCACAGGTTGTGGGGGAGCTGCACAAGGCACTGTAGCGCCAACCAGACAGTGATCGGAGGAGCCCAATGGAGCACCAACCGACTCTTTATACCCGGCTGGGTGACTCGTCAGCAGAAGGTCCAATAAGGAGGGAGTATGACCGACAATATCTGGTACCCGGGTGGGCTGGTGTACCAGTTGCGTAGGTCTTGCGTGAGGGCAAACGCATGGGCAGTTCGGCCTGCATGGTCTGTTTTTGATGAGCCTAACCAGGACTCATGGTGGGCATTGAAGTCTCCCAAAAACACCATTTCGGCATTTAGGAACTGCGCCTGAGCGTTGTCTGCGGCCTGACTCAGATGCTCGAAGAGTCGAGTTGTCTCGGCGTCGCCTTTGTGGGAGCGGTATATGCACGCATAGACCCGGCTTGTGGAGCCCAGGTCAACGTGCACCCAGAGGGTGGAGAAGGATGGTTCTTCTAGGCAGCGGACACGGCTACAGTAGACGTCCGCCCTGACGAACAGACATACACCGGCTTTTGGTTGGAAGGACTCTTCCAGCACATAGCCGGGGTGGTGCAGGTATGACGTATCGGCAGGGCGGCCTATCTGTGTTTCTGTCAAAACGAGCATCGCAGGCCTCGCCGTCTCAAGGTGTTGATGGACGGCTTTGAGGTTTGCATGGAGTCCGTGGATTTTGGCGAACAAACAGCGTGTTGGTGGGGGATGGGGATGCCGCTGTTGGCCTTTTTTTCATGCTTCTGACTGCCATAGAAGTTGGAGGATGGGAGGGGCGTGAAAGGACGACTTTGATCGAGGCAATGAAAGACAAAGCGTGGTGCCCTGCATTGGTATTAATCGCGTGGAATAGTGTAGGCCGGTCCGCCGGACGGAAGGAATGTATTCAGGTTGGTGCGATGAATTTTCATATTAAAGTTACTCACAAGGTTTGGCCAACAATGGTTTTGAATCGGAGGGATGGAGATTGGGAGGGGAGGCCTTTGCCCTGTGGGACCAAAAAGGCTAATTTAAATTAGATTATTTTCTTTTGCCATTGTGAGTGAGTTGTTCAATTCAATTAAGTTCAATCGGCTTATCAATTGAATGTCACATCCCTACGTTTGCCGCCATCTTTAATTTCAGTCAGTCAGACAGAGACAGAGTCAGCCAGCATCATTTTTGTTTGTGGTTGTGGCCAGCTGGCTGAGGCTTTTTTTAAATACTAGCTATTTTCTTTAGTTTTCTTCAAAGTTTCTTTCATATTGATAAAAAGCAGGGCGGTGCGTTGTCCTAGGTTTTGACCGGACTAGCGTATCGTCCGGACTTTTAAAAGTTACCATTTAACTTTCTTGCAATTTGAAGAATTTAAGTCAAGATGACCCGTAAGTACATAGCTCATTTTTGTAGTTTATTTCGGTACCTACCAAAACTGAAAATGTCTAGAGAAACGCCACGTTTATTTGTCGATTTTATTACTCACCACATTTTTTGATGGGTTGTGGCATTACATGTGTAGTAAAAAATTACCCAATGAAATCAGAATGACGCCGTTGATTGTAAATTGATTTGTTCCGTTCTCTGCTTTAGATTTATTCAAAGCTGTGTTTATTGAGCCATTTGTCCTTTTACTATTTGTAATATATCTAAGATGGGTTTTGGTCTACCCTCTAGCTGTTTATTATGAATGATGACCTATTTTCTGCTTTACATAATTTCAGGCGGAAATCAGAGAGATTTGGCACGTGCCAAAAACCAGAAGAAGCAACAAGAACAGAAAAAGAAGAATGCTAATGAGAAGACTGGTATGTCCCTTTCTGAAAGGAAACATAGGTAAAGAAAACAAGATTATAATTAGGAAATGATCATAGATAAGATTAAATTGTAAAGCAAAAAAAGTTAAGTATTTAGAGGCAGATCGGTTTTCCAAATTATAAACAATATGTTCTGTTTCTCTAATAAGTAATTTTTAGAAAGTTTAATTTTATGGGCTCATTTAGGCCTGAATAAAAGCTACCTTACTGCATTCTTTACTTGTGTACCCAAAAAGTAAACAAATAAATGTGCGTTAGCCTAGCAGAATTTAGGTTTTCTTTATTACCGCCGAAAAGGCATCAAATTTCAGGCCTACTTACACCAGATATGTCTTATAATTTGCATGTTTCAATTCTTGAGAGGAGGTGTCAATTCACTGGAGTAATAATAATACAAAAATACACACAATCTTAATGTGTAACCCTGTTTAACATCAAGCTGTGTAAAAAGAAATAATTTATTTATTTCAGAGATGCTGAACTAATGAGAGAAAAACAACGAAGGAAGGAACAAGAGCAAGGTTCGGGTAATACCCAGAATGAAGCTGTGAATTAAATGGTCATTACAGAGATATTGACTGCAACATAGTATGAACACTTAACATTTAGCTTTATTGCTGAGAGCTGAAGTTGTTCATGTGATACATAAGCAATCATTTAATTTACATTTACAAGTTTATATGAAATTTTTTAGTTTGAACAGAAGCCTAATTGAATAAATACCCAATAACAAGTTGTGGTTTTCATTGTTCATGTTGTGATCTATGTTATATCCAGCCTGCCACTAATGGATAAGATCTGAATAGTTGAAATGAATATAAATATTATAAATAGGAATTGTCACAATATATTAGCATTTATGCAAATCTTAATGTTAATTTGACTGAATAGGTTTGTATTACTCAACTACCCTTTTTTGTACAATAAAATCATAAAGTACAAAACATTTGCAATCTTTCATTTGTAAAAGGTTTTTTCTGTAGGTAATGATAAAAATCTTTTTTTTTTGTGGGTAAAGATTAAGATCTTTTGCATGTTCTGCCAATGGCTGGCTTTGTTAGATTACTGTCCATAAAATAATCCAGGAGGCATTGCTCACTTATTACTTGTATCAACTCTGTGTTGATATGTCATGTTATTGATATCCTGGGCAGGGCACAAACCCAAGACCAGCATCATACAAGATGAATGCAAGGCATGGCCGGTTGAATAATTCAAAACCAGCCAGTGCTTAACGAATGCTATAGCTCATGCATCAAGTGACAAAACTACACTTCGCACCCTCGGTGCAACAAAGTCTCAACAGGTCAATCCATGATTGAACAGAAACATACTTTTGAGTTTTTTTTAAGTATGTCACAAAAACAAATGTGATTTTGTGGTTCCAATTTGTGAAAATAAAAATGGTCACAAATACCTTTAGGCTGCTCGCCCACGTCCGATAATCGGTGACCGATTTTTTGTAGGAGAAAAAAAGAACGTACTGATAGCAATGGAGCAACGCACACGTCCGACAAAAAGTAGGTCAGAAATAATATGAAATACAAAATCGGCCCGATTATCGGTCCGACAAAAAGTCTGACGTGGGTGTGCACCCTTAAGCAGCTGTAGCTCCAAAACACGACAAAGTCACGCGGGGGTGCGGGCACTACATACTAATCACAGTCTGTCGTCCCAAAAATCTGTTACAAAGTAGCACAGACTAATTAAGGAACAAGTTCAAAGTAGTAAATACCACAAAGGCACTAGCGCCATCTAGCAGAATATTCAAATAATATCGCGGCTGTCTTTGTTTCCCCAAACGAAGACACGGTCCATACGTACTTTGGTATACTTAACTCTTTGTGACTTTGTTGCACCGAGGGTGCGACTTCATTTGACCAACATTCCGCTAGTTGCACGGTTATTTTGCTGGCACTCAGGTCCTCACGTGTGCAGCTATCAGGGCGCACACATAGGGCACAATAGAAGTTGATTCATGGTTTGTTTGGAAAAACCACGCACGCACGCGTGGCTAGCGCCGCCAATGAACCTCATCTACACAGACAGCCTTGCCGCGGCTGGCCGATCTGGTTACGCAGTCAGTTCAAGGGTTATAGAATGATGGGCTTTCACAACTTAAAGGTTACTTAATCCTAGGCCCTCTTTCAACCAGACCATTTTTAAAAACTTTAGGTAGGAGATATAACTATACAGAAATTAAAAACATTTTGGTCAATCTATTTTTGTGCCTGTAAGCCCCGCATGCTACTTATCTAGCTAGTCAGCTAACTCGTAAAATGTAGTACCTACCTACCTACAAACAGCTCGTTGCCACCACTTTCTTGAATTGAAGAACCCCGTGCTTTGTAGTTAGGAATGTTTATTACCTACAAGCTCCAGGCAATTTAAATAAATAAAATAAGTATGTACCTAGGTCCCAGATGGACAAATCACAAAGTATTTGTGTCCATATATTTGCATCTGCCCCAATTCTAAAATCTGCATTGGTATCAGAGATTGATAAAAATATCTACCTAAATATTTCCAAGTAAGTCAGTATACATTATCACCCAGACACACCACAAAGACAAAATTAATGTTTTCTTAGGTTGGGATCGAACCCATGACCCTCGTAGCTAGAAGCAGGATCGCCCCAACAGGCCAGTCGTTTTGATATGGCAGGTCGCTTCGCGAAATCCACGGACGCAATTATTAAACCTTGGCATCGTGCCATGCAGCGCGCAGGACGAGAGCGACGCGGTGCGGTGGGAATATCAGGTTGCGTGGTGCTTAAAATACAAAGCAGTTTATGATTCATCATCGTCAGCCATAGGACGTCCACTGCTGAACATAGGCCTCCCCAATGATTTCCACCTATCCCGGGTGGGAATATCAGTTTGAGTGGTGCTTAAATACAAAGCAGTTTATGATTCAACATCATCATCAGCCATAGGACGTCCACTGCTGCACATAGGCCTCCTCAATGATTTCCATCTATCCCGATTAGAAGCGGCCTGCATCCAGCGATTGACTTGACCAGATCGTCCGTCCATCTCGCGGAGGGCCGTCTTACGCTGCGCCTGCCGTTAAGCGGTCTCCACTTGAACACTTTTCTATCCCATCGGCCATCAGTCCTTCGTGTCGTGCAAAGTGTCCTGCCTGCCCATAGCCACTTCAGCTAGCTAACCCGTTTGGCTTTGTCGGTTACCTCAGTTCTTCTACGGATCTCCGACGACCCACTTGGTGTAATGGTTAAGAAGTTGGCTACTACACCAGAGGTCGCGGGTTCGATCCCCGCACAGTACAAACATTTGTGTGCATGAACATGTCTGTTTGTACTGGTCTGGGTGTCTCCTATGTATAATAAGTATGTATTTACAAAAGAAAATGTATTTAAGTATGTTTATCCGTTGTCTAGTATCCCATAACACAAGCTTTAATTAGCTTACTTTGGGGCTAGATGGCGCTGTGTGGAATAATGTCCAGGGATATTTATTATTTATCTCCTCCGATTATATTATGTAATACTAAAAACGTCAATTTAATTTTCCGCCTATTATCAACACTTTTTTGCTGCTCAGGTTCATTCGCTGACAATTCGGTTCTGGACTTCTGGCACTCGCCGACCGCTGTCGCGGCTCGTGCGCGATGTGGTGTAAATATCAAGACTTTTTTGCCACTTAAGTTTATTCGCTAAAAATTCGGTTCTGGCACTCTCCAGTCGCCGGGCCGCTGTCGCGTTCCTGTATCAGCAAAAATAATCATTTGCAAGATACGCTATAATTTGAGTAAGTATGTGAAGTGACAATTTGGCCAAATATTTTTTTGAAAAACAATATTTGCCAAAATGAAACATTTGCCATTTTAACATTTAGGCTGCTCAGCCACGTCCGATAATCGGTGACCGATTTTTTGTAGGAGAAAAATAGAACGTACTGATAGCAATCAAATGGAGCAACGCACACGTCCGACAAAAAGTAGGTCAGAAATAATATGAAATACAAAATCGGTCCGACAAAAAGTCTGACGTGGGTGTGCACCCTTATTGTCTCAATAAAATAGCCCGGTCAAATCAGAATCAGACCAATAAATAGGAGTGAGGTTACAATCATTCGCACCCAGCTGAAAATTTGTAGGATTGTTCAAAACACTATCATAAATAAAACCGAAAACTCCTCATCGATCAGACACCTGGAAAATAAAATATTCTGGGTCAAGTCACAAAAACAGGTTTTTAACGATTTTCAGCAATACGGTAAGCTTTATCATAAAATTAGGCTAAGTTATACAACAATTGTAGATCAGATAATTACCTCTATAAAAATGCCCAAATACTTTTTTCGGGCCACTGTTTCTGAGATATAAAGATTCAAAAAGTTGCAAGAGTTCTAATCGTCATAATATGCACACCTATAATTAAGGTAGTGTAATTAGCGCGTTTTCTTAACGTGGTTTACTCGGTAGGCCTAATTCACGGATCTATAGTGATACAAAAGCAGGATCAAGTGATACTTTGTTAGTTATAAGATCTATGTACATACCTTTTTCCATACACAATAAAGACTTACTTACTTACTTACTCTTCAATTTGAAACCATTGAATAATAAAAGGTAAATTGGCAATAGTTGAAAATGATAAAAGCGGTGTGAATTAAAAAAAATTGGAAATTAGGTAACTACTTCGTTTGATTCATAATTCTCTAATACTTTTGCTTCCTCTTCTTCTGTGTCGTAATGTCTCCTCGTCGGTATCAAACGAATCCAACCGTTGGTGATTCAACATTGGAGAACGACCGGCCTTGACAATTTGTACATGCTAGAGAACAAAACCGTCCAACTTTTTTGCAACCACATTTAATAAGTAAGTCCATAAGTCAAGTCATATTAACATAACACTCGTATGCACGAGTATAAACATATTTCGACGATTAAAACTCTTCCAACTTTTCGAATCGTTAAATCTCTCTGGCTTTTAGGAAAAAAGAAAAACTTACCTGGACATTTTGCCAAAACTAATTTTATGATAAAACTTACCGTCTTGCTGAAAATCGCGAAGAACCCGTTTTTGTGACCTTTGACCCAGAATATTTTATTTTTCAGGTGTCGGATCGATGAGGACTTTTTCGGTTTCATTTATGATAGTGTTTTGAACAATCCTACCTACCAATTTTCAGCTGGGTGCGAATTATGTCTCTATTCCTTAGATGTCTAAATTAACTGGATTAAAACTTAACCAAGTAAAATTTTGCGAGATGATTATTTGACCAAATGAGTAAAGTGCGAAATGTACCTACATGCGAAATGTACCACATTTGCTAAGGATTCATTTGGGAAATGAAACCTAGGCGATAAGTTTTTTGGGAAGTGAAATTTGGCGAAAAATAATTTGGCCACAGGAAGGTAGGTATACCTTCCAGAACCTATGTATACCAATCTTCAACTAGGTCAGATTTTTTGATTAGCTGTCTGTTAGTCGTCCACTGCTGAACAGAGCCCAAATAAAACTTATGTTTGCGAATTTGGTAACACCGAAAAGAACGGGTACAAACAAATATTTTGTTTGCCAAAATACGTTTTGTGAACCTAATATGTTTACCCATAAAATTATAAGTTACACCAAAAAAAGAATAGTCTAGGTACCTACCAAACATAGTTAATTCGCATAAAGGTGCCGCCCTCACAGGCTCACCTGGATCATTTTCCTTTAATGCAACGTTACAAAGTCGATCGTTACATCAGTGAGGGGGGAGAACCGCACATTACAGTGCGCAAACTAATGTTGCAAATTCGAAATTCTGAAAATCTCTCTCAAAATCCAATCTGAAATGCAAATTGCAGACAAATGTTCGTCATGTAAGGGAGGCAGTACTGTAGATATTGTAATGCTCAAAATCGAATCTGAAATGTGGAGCATTTTCCTGTAATGTATTACAGGAAAATGTTCCAGGTGGAGGACCACCCAAACAAATAAGATGTAACTTGTATCTGAAAAACGGATGCGTCAACTGTAAAATGTAACCGTAGGTATGCCAAAATTAGTAATGTTCACCAAATTTGACATACTTTACCCAATTTACGCGGCAACGCTACACAAATAAAGTACAATGCTTGCATTCAAATGTTTGTTTTCGAGCCAAATATGGTTATCCTCGCGGCTGATGATGAGATAAGAGAGCTGCGGCCGCACCATCGCCTGTGCCATCGCGCTAGCGCGAAGATTTGCGTTGTTGAGAGTTGAGACAGGTGTGGTCAGAAAGTTCATCCTATCGCGAATCATCTTTGCAAACACGAATGCCCTTCGCGTCGCTGTCGGTAAATTGCTGCACATCAGAGTTTTGACGCGAGAAAGTTCGTGCGGTTGGCTCACAGACCAGTTGGCTACACTCCGCGCGTTTGCAGTTTGAACGTGTCAATCATGGATTGGAGTAAGTAGTACATAATGAGAGAATATTAGTATTCATAACTGAACCAGTTTTATGGAAACGAGGAAAGAGCAAAATCACAAGTCGACGTCAAGAAGTTTTTCTTGATGTGGCCAAGAATCACTTTGTCATGGAGCGAAGTTTTACCGCGACAGCGCGAACACGAAACACGTTCAAGTCTGGCCGTAACATTACAACTTTTTTACGTTTAAGTATATTGGTGCAATAGTACCTACTCGTAATTTATTTGGCCAACTTTGACTTAAATAAATGAGTACGTTTTAGTATTAAATAGGGTAACAAAATTTGGTGAACATATACCAATTTTGGGTGACAAAATGTTTTTTGGATGTAAGTAGTTGCTTTAATTGACCAACGTTGATTTAAATAAATTAGTACGTTATAGTATTAAATAGGGTAAAGTTGGTGAACACTTACCAATTTTTGATGCCAAATATATTTTATTGGATGTCACTTTTAATCAAATCTGGTGAACATTTAAACATAAGCCGAGAAGAACTTGAAAACTGACCTTCATACATGTACAATTACGTATGCAACATCCAGACGCCAGATTTGATATGGGTGGGAATCAAACTTATGCCTATCAATAGGCTGGATGATGAACATAGAATTGAGTAATTGTCAAGATGAGCTGTTCTTCGACGTGACTTCGAAATAAAACAGGAAATTCATAAAAAACTTTTATGTATGTGAAACTTTTGGCTAGTAGCTACAGACACCATGTTAACTAACATAGCAAAACATGGATATCTTTAAAATCACAAGATTAACATTGTCATATGCCTATCACGTTAAGTGCTGAAGTGATTTATTGCGCATAATATAAAGTACTTGGTTAAACGACAAAAAAAAATAGTGCCTTCACAGTTGAGAAGAAATCCATTCGTCCCTTTTTTTCTTTCAAGGCACTGGCGATGAGGGATAGCAAAAGCTGCTTGATAAGCTTGTTTATGGACTGTGACCTGAACAAGAACCAATTTGTAAGAGGAATTATAAAACAATCTAATTTTGACAAGGCGCACAAATTATGACCAGTTTAGCATTACAGGACTTTCTTCTGGGGAAATACGACTCAATATAGCTTGTACCATTCATGACGCTTTTGGCTTACTGCCTGTTTGGATAAAGGTGGAAAGCTTAGCTCTGATCTCAGAAGCAATAGCGGTCTTAACAGTTTGCCTACATACACTTACTATTATACATCACATATATCACATTCATCTAAAACATAATAAACTTAACAGTACAAGGCAATCATAAAAGTAACAACAAACAATTTGGAGAAGGCCTCTGCTTACTTTTTTAACTCACGGTAGCACCGAGTTATTTATAATTAGCATTGTTAGAGCAAATTCTTGTGGGTACTATTTCTCTTATGCCTCCCTAAGGGTTAATAAATATTACACTTTTCGCCAGAAACAAAAAAATCAACAAACAAAAATCACAGGGTCTACAGTGCTTCGGCTAGATTCGGTTTTTCTATTTCTATATAAAAGGAGTTGCATTGCGTTCAATTATCATTAAATACGCTCAAATATTGCTTAAAATAATACAGAAATTGTAAAATCATCTCCTTTTAATAATTCTAATTTAACATTAACTTATTTAACATATCATCAGAGGTAATGAAATAATACTTAAGTTTTGTTAACAAAAACAGAATTATTGCATTTTTCCACACATATATCAGCTATTGCTCACTATTTATGCCTAGACTAAAAATTAATTAGTTTTTTTCTTTTATGACTATGATAGAATGAAAAACCTAAATTTGTCTGGATTAGCTCATTTAAACCTTGATAACCTTCCATAGCTAACGCTATAACCAATTCACTATAGAATGTCATGGTAGAATTAAGCATGAAACATTACAGTGGCAACGTGACATAATGTTATTTTATTTTCAAAATGTTATTGTTCTGAGAAAAAAAAAAGTTGGGTGTGATTTAGCTATTCTATTTTCACTGTAAGATGATATGCCTGACAGCTCTTATTGTTCCGTGTCACGCATACTATTTCAAAGTAAATAAAAAGAAAATGTATATAAACCGGGAAAGAAAATGTTATAAACTATTGAAAAACTATTGTTCTTTCGAATCTTATCAAGTAAATTATTGTTATGATTATTAATTGTTAATAAATGAAATAAATTAAATTAAAGTAATGTATCTTTACAGCGCCTGATGCGTGAACACCATTCAATAGTGTATTGACACTACTGAATCGACAAAAATCGATGAATAGGAGCGACCATTTTGTTATCACGTCATTCGCATCAGTACCAGTGCGTCTGCCTTGTGTGCTATTTTTTAACTAATATTCTCGAGATACCGCGTTTTATTCTATAACCCGTTTATTAAGAATTTATTTAAAAATTAAATTTCGGTAAATCTGATTCCATTTCCTTTGCCAACTAGATTAAATTACATTCATTACATCACTATAATTGACAATTAAGAACTGTCAGGGATATCATCATAAGGCGAAAGTAGTATAGGTAACATGTCTTTTAAATTTAGAGTTGGTTTACATCATCACCTCATGAAAGCTTTTCTATATTTTTTATTGATGAGAAAAGACAACTCATTGCCTTTTAAAAACCGAGTTCGTAACAGTTTTACTATTATGAAATATAATAATAATAAAATAATGCCACATTCTTAACTAAATAAAAATTTACATGACACTTTAATAGAGCAGTTAGATGTCGCAGAAATATATATATAATTTTTCTGTCTATGAGAGTAAATATATTTACACACTGCCATTAATGAGAGATTTCTTTTCAAATTCCTCTCTTTGGCTATACAGTTCCTTGACTAGACCTACAATGAATGGGTGCTGGAATTTGCCTTCAGTAGCTGTGAAGAATTCTTCAAGCTTTTTTGGTGTTTTTTCACGTTTCTCATATTCAAAAGCTTGGAGGATCATATCATAGCGATCAAGGTCTTTTGTAAACTTTGCTTCTGGTGAAGACTGGTTTTCATATTCCTGAAAATAAGAAGTAAAATTATGTTAGTAATAAATATTTTAAAAACAAAAAATCTTAGCTTAGTAAGGCCTTAAGATCCACAATATAAATACTTTGATATTTTTTATGAAATTGAAATACAAATGTTTGGCATTGAGCTGCAATGCCATTCTTTTAACTTTAAGGAATCTACTTCAAAACAGAGTGACTATAATGGCAAAAAACATTGTTTTTTTACTGTGCACTGTTGACCTCACTCCGCCACCTGAATCCCACCCATTCTTCAGATGTAAAGTGGCTGTGAGGTCCATATGAGGTTGAAAGGTGCAATAATAAAGCTACTACTGAGATGGTTAAATCCTCCTGTGCCTTTTCCTGCCCCATTTGAAGAACACAGGATTATAGGAGGAAGGAAATACATGTGCGTAATATTCGATTGAAATTCAGGCGGTTTGTCTGAAAAATAAGGCCTAAAATCATGTAGGATCTATTTAATTGCAGCAATAAAGTTTGTAGTCTCGTACCTTGTACAGTTCGTACATCCTGTCCCCTGCAAAACCTGTAAGCTCTGCTATTTTCTTCATTGCTTCATCTTCCTGCCTGTGTTTTTCTTCAGGGGATACTCCACAGTGAGGTGTGAGATCACCGACAATGCACTCTGCCAAGTCATGGACAAGAGCTGAAATTGTTTAATTATTGACAGTTACAAAACTGTTTTCTCTCAAAAATCGTTAGAAAATTTTAACAGGCTAAAATGTTGGTGATTTGTTACTGAAATGTTTATGTAAAATTCTTTTTAGCCTAGGCAATAATTATTACTAACCAAGTATTTACTACTCAAAGTAAGTATTGAAGGGAATGTTTTCTTGACTCTTCAAGGTGTTTTAAAACCTATTGAGGTCATCTTAGCTCACAACTGTGCAGTCATAGAGGATTTTAGTAATTCTGCTAAGAAACCAGGTAACAAAGTTATAACTCACAGCATAAAATGAAGCCACAATGTACTTACCTATTTGGAGACATCGGAATCGATCCAAATTAGAAGAATTATTTTCTTCTGTAAGCAGGAAAGTCATCATACCCATACGGTACATGTGGCCAGCGATGGACTCACATTCATTAATATCACAGATCACCCAACCAGTTCTCTTCACGTGCTGCAACCAACGACAATGAATTATTATATGAAACTTATGCAGAAATGTATACTGAACAACGAAGAAAAGAAATTACCTTCAAACGACCAACAAGTTCCAAAAACTCAAGGATTTTCTTACTTTCTTGCATTTGAGCCATTGTAGCTGTGCGTTGTTTAAAAGATAATAAAAAAGATCAAAGTCTTTTGTAATTATGAAAGGTCAGCACGCAAGGTTACAGCTTAGTAAAATTATGATTTTTGAAATTAAAAGGCTCAAATCTTTTTACAACAGCTTTCTTTTCAGTTTCACTGATGGATGACAGGCATAGACTTTTTTTTTTTTTTTTTTTCGTTCCTCTTGGAACAGGCTAAGGTCTGAGACCATGCTGCCTCGTCATCAGTTTCTTTTTCTTTGTGAATTATATCAGATAACTTCTTCAGTATGTAAAATCCATGTTAAATTCATTAGTTTCATTCATTAAATGCATGATATACTATGTATCAAAATTCCATTTCTATTTGTTTTTTGAGTCAATCCTGGTAAATCGTTACATCCTTTCAGATCCTGTTTCCAGACGTCTTACGTCATTAAGGAAAATGTCAATGTCACTGTCTTATTTTATAGAAATCATGTCAACAAATGAACAAACACATCATTCTCTGCTAAATTCAATTTTCAATAAATACAAGCGAAATTATTAAAATTTGCTGGAAAAAACCAAGTTAAAGAACACATTCTGGTATCTACAATATATACAACACATTACTAATTACAATATAAACAAAACAATACTTCAAAGTACCAAATTAAATTTGACCAATTGTACCTAAAATAAATTTAAATAAACTGATGAACGTCGAACTGTTTACAAGAAGATCCTGGATGGAGCGCGGTACCAAATCGTGACTACCATAAATATCGATTAACTCATCCATCAGCACAAGGCGCTGAATGCCAAAGGATGAGCAGTCAAAGAAAAGGTGAGAAATAGTTTGTTCAACTTGTAAGTGACAATGGTCACAGTGGGAACTTGGCACCATTTTTAAACGGAAGAGATGAAAATTTAGACGACAGTGTCCAAAACGAAGCCTTAAAATTGTTGTATAAAATTTCCTGTTGATGAATGGCAAATTGTGTTTGCAAAACCAGGGCATGGCTCCGATGGGAACATTGTATGTGGCATACCACAAACCTCTGTTTTCTATTTGAACTGTGTGATTCCAATATCATTCCAGTTATCAGTAGACCTTTCCTTTAAAATTGATACAATATCTGTACAAGGTACAGAAATATTAAGACAGGCACTAGAATCAGGAACAATTGTGGAAGAATTGGTTATGGTTCTTGCTAGAAAGTCAGCCCTTTCATTACCTAGCACTCCTATATGTGAAGGAACCCACATAAATACAACCTTAATATTATGAACTTTGAACAAATCTAGCCAAGATTCTCTAATTAATGAAATAAGGTAATTAGTATTAGCATTAAATTTATTATTTTTGAGATTTTCAAGAACACTCATACTATCACTAACTATAGCCCATTCACATGACCCTTGATTTTTATGTTTTATATGTTTTAAAGCTGCAAGTATAGCCACAGCCTCGGCTGTGAATATACTTGTTTTTGAATTTATTTTATAACCAATACCTGAATTTAATAGCCTATCGAAAAAAGCAAATGAGACTGCTGATTCAGTTTTGGACCCATCCGTATATAAAAATCTATAATTCGAAAATTCAGAAAATTTACTGCAGACTTTTTCTTTAGTGGATAAATTGTGATCAATAATGATGATTATTTCAGGAAATTTACTGTCAAAGTCTCCTTGATAACATGGAAGAAGCGATGATCTATGGATTTGAAGAGTTTCAAGAAAATTGATGTATTGAGCAAAGCCCTGAAGTAGATAAAGAGAATAACGGTTGGAATGTGCAGGAGAATTTTGCAAGTTTAAAAACAAGTGATTATTGTTTTTGCTACACAGATTCAACAAAAATTTTTCTCTCAAATAAGAAAATCTAATACTTAAAGGAGGAAGTTTACACTCAACTTGCATGGCATTGATTGGGGTACTTTTAAATGCTCCAGTAATAATTCTCAAGCTTTTATTTTGTATTTTGTCCAAGATATCTACCAACTTACTATCACCAGCAAAACAAAGAAAACCATATTCAAAATGACTCCGTATCAAAGATTTGTATAAAAGTAACAATATTTTAGGATCAGCTCCCCAGGATGTTCTACACAATGATTTCAAGATATTAAAAGCTCTATTAGCTCTTGAGCTTATTAATTCAACATATTTTTTCCAAGATAAGTTTTGTGTAAATGTGACACCTAAAAACTTGGCTTCATAAGAAAAAGGGATAGAATCTTTATTGTAGAACACATTAGAAATATAATTACCAATTTTACCAAAAACAACTAACTTGGATTTTAGCGCATTTATGTCAAGATTCAAATAAGAGAAATAAGTATGCAACCCTTCTAAAGACTTATTGAGACTATTTGTGATATTAGCAATATTTTTTCCAGATGCATAAACAACCAAATCATCAGCAAATTGAAGATTTTTTACTTCTGAACCCAAAATCAGATTTAAACGTCTTATATACAAGATGAAAATCAAGGGAGAGAGAATTCCTCCTTGACAAACTCCAACAGAAGCAAATCTTGGACCGTGTAATTTGCCATTAAACTTTACATAAACTTGCCTCTCAATCAAGAATTCATGAACAAAGTAAACTATTTTATTTGGAATTCCAATGGAAAGCAATTCAGAACAAAGAACATCGACGTTGACACTATTAAAAGCTCGAGCAACATTTTGATGTTAATGTTATGTTATTATTGTGATGTTAATATGTTTTGAATACGGACATTAAAACATCTCTATTATTTAAGCTATTTTGAATATCAAGCTGTAGCTGACATATGCTTTCACGAGCTGACATTCCTCTTCGAAAGCCAAACTGATTAGCAGGTAAAATGTTATTTTGTTCCACATAAAACTCTAGCCTTTGTTTTAATAATTGCTCAAAGATCTTTCCAACACAAGATGTTAGTGCAACAGGCCGATAAGAATTTGCATCTGCCCTATTTTTTTCTGGTTTCAATATGGGAACCAAACAATCCTCCTTCCATGTGTGAGGTATTTCATTACTAAGCCATAAATTATTTAAAACTTTTAGAAAAATATTAAACCCTGATTCACTGAGCTTTTTTAACATAATATAAGGAACACCATCCAGACCAAAAGCACTATCCTTTCTCGAAAAAACTGCAGACTTCAACTCTGGCATTGAAAAAGGTTTAGTTAAAAAGTTATTTACAATATTTGCTTCACTGACAGGGGATACATTGGATCTATTATTTACATAGTCTGGAGTATATTTTAGTAAAAAATCTTGAACCCACCTATCATCACTATTGTTGCGAGAAAAAGTTTTGTTGAACCTGCGCATGTAATTCCAGATTCTGGACAAAGGAGTACATCTGTTAAAGGAGTTGCACAATTCAATCCAGCTTTTTGATCTTTCAGTCTTCAAAGTAAGTTTTTTGAGAGCTTGCAATCTTTTAAACTCTAAATACGAATCATCTGAAGGATTATTTTTAAATTGAATGTAAGCAGACTTAGAATTCTGAACTGCTTCAGAACATTTTTTATTCCACCAGGGGAGAGGAGGGGTTTTGTTTAACTTCCTATGATGCGAATTATTAACAGAAGTATCTGTAGAAGGTGAAATGGGCGAATGACAATACGGAAGAGACTTTACGATAGCAAAATGTAACCTTTCAAAAAACAAACTATAGGCTTCCAGTGGAGAATAGTTTTGTACCTGAAAATTAGACAATTCCAAATCCACATTTTGTTCATACATTTTCCAATCTACCATTTTAAAATTAGGGCAGATGGGCAAATGTACATTATTATTTTCAAGAAAATTATTTACAAAAACTTTAATAATTACAGGAAGATGATAACTGCCGAGTGGATCATTGTGTACAGACCAATCACAAGAAAGAGCCAATGATGAAGAAACTAACGATAGATCTAATGCATTTGGACGCCATGTTAAAGAACCAACTGTTGTCATTTCGCCACTGTTCAGTAAAACCAAGTTGTTACCATCAACAATTTCCATGATATCTCAACCTCTAGGATTAACAGAATGACATCCCCAGGATGTGTGATGAGCATTGAAGTCTCCAGCAAATATCATAGGTTCAGGCACTGCTTTAATTAAATTTTCAAATTTATGTTTATCAAAAGATGGACTACAATTAGTTGGACAATAAAAACTTACAATACTTATTTCTTTATTATTTACAATAATTCTAACACAAATGTTTTGAAGGGAACTATCAGAATATGTGTATATTTTTTTATAATTTATGCTGTTATGAATTAAAATAGCTACACCATTATGCTTGTTGCCAATATAATTTCTTTCAACATTATATCCTTTCAAATTAAAAGTTTTAATAGGAGTTAGCCAAGTTTCAGAGATTATTGCAATGTGAATACTGTGATCATGAAGAAAATGACTCAATAAAATCTTGTTACTTAGAATGCTTTGAGCATTCCACTGCATAATATTAAGTTCCATTATTGGGAGAAGAAGAGCTGTTACGGAAGGCCTGCTGGAGAATTTCTTTTATTGATGCAGAATTAATGGGGTTATCCTTTTGGTTTAAAACAATTTTGGTAATCGCGTTTGTTAATGTGTTCATGAAAAAGTCAGATTTAGTCAAATTTTTTAACTGATTTTCAATGTTTCTCATTGTAAGTTGTGGGAATGAATTTTCGTTAAACAGTTCAGAATATTGAATGGCTTTTGACTTTATTTTACTTTCTTCTATTTTTATCTTTTTCTGGGGGCATATATTCGAAATGGCAATATGATTGCCACCACAATTGCAGCATTTCGCATTATTAGGGTCTACCTTGCACGTCTTAAAGCTGTGGTTCTCGGAGCATATGGAGCAGACTTCAGCATTTTTACAAAATTTTGCAATGTGCCCGAACTTTAGACAATGAAGACATTGTTTAACTGGCGGCACGTACACGCTTACCTCGTGCCTCCAGGAGTCGAGGTATACATATTGGGGTAACTCAGTCGATGCGAAGGTCACGGCGACGGTCTGAGTGGGCTGAAAGGTGACCGCACCACCCTCACTTCGCACTCGGCGCATGAAACGTCTCACCTGTATCACATTCCTAGAACTGCCAATCAATGCAAAAATTCTTTTGTTGGATAATTCAGTTGGGACTGAGGTAAGAACCCCAGTCACCTCAGTATCATTAGCTGGTATTGTGGCCTTTAAGGCCAACTCTTCTAGCAACTTTTTATTTTGGAGAAACACATTAGCATTATTCGACAAATCGAAAGTGATGCCTATTTTGAATTTATTAATCGATCTTAAATGCAGGATACCAGTGACGCAATATTTGCGTATGGCATGTGATATAGCAAGTCTATCTTTGTCACTGAAAAATTTCTGCTCGTCTTTATGGGAAAGAAAAACAATATATTCCGACTTTTTACAATTGTCAGGATACTTCCGAGAGTACCTTAAAAACTTCATATTTCCGGCTGTTATCTTCTTCATCCGAGGAGTCTGATGACGACTTTCTTGTCGGCGATGATCCGTCCGGGTCCGGGGGGTCTTTTTTCCGCTTCTTACCTCCACCCATCTCCGAAACTAAACTTCACTAACTGAAGCACTAATAACTATTAAGATTAAGAAATATTTACAAGAAAAAATGTACAAATTCTACGATTAGTTAATTTTTACAAAATTTGTTAAATTTTAGGCGCCTTTCACTCTGAAGGTTCCCGCGCTTCATCCGACAGGCATAGATAGACTGAACTGACAGATGTCAGTTGGAGGAGGGTTTTTTTATTTTGTATAAATATTACGGCTACGGACATTAGTCATCCTAGTATGTTGGCGATTCCACAGTGGAAAAGTGTATTTTGTTTTTCTTTTATTTATGTTTGTGGATTAATCAAGGACAATGAGCAAATTTTATTTCATTTAGTGTTTCGCTTCTGAATCCAACTTTTTGGGTTATTCTTCTCTGATTCTCTACCACATTACTAGATTGCTAGTCCCTCGCATTTTAAAAGCTTTATCAGCCAATCATGCATGATACATGATCAGACGTCACTAGTCACAATAGGTTAACCGCCGTAAAGTCGACCCTCCTGATGGTCCGCGGAAAGCGGGGCGCTAGATAGATAGCACGGCATTACGCTGCGGCGACATATCTCAACACATTATAAATAAAATCTCCGTGTTGTTATTTAGGAAATTTAAAACTTCAGATGTACTTATTCGTTTTTGTATAAGTATTTTAAATAAAAATAAACTAATTAAATATCAATTATTTATTAGACGTGGGACCAAATACGGCCGCTTTTACTTTACTTTTTAATAGTTACAGTTTTAACACGCCAGTAGCATCTGAAATTGTCTTATTTACATATAAGTCTTCACCTGGAAAAATCATGAATAGGTACATTAAACTATCGAAATAGCAATAACAATGTAAAATAATCAAAACATATCAACTAACAGTCAAAGTACTATGAAAACCACAAAATTCATGCACACCTGAAGAAGACGCTTGTTCCAATTTTTTCTTTGAAAATAATTTGCCACATTTTAAAGCATTGACTTCTTAATTTTTTACTACGTAGACTCGGCGATTTAATTTTTTTTTGTATTAATCTCATGTGGAGCAGACACAAGGCTGCAACCGCGCAAGCTTTGACGTTGAACGTCTAACGCTGTCGGTAGCCGACAGGTGACTGATTGAAGTGATTGATTGACTTAGAGAGCATTCAGACTCTAAGTTGATTGGCCGAAAGCATCCCCCTCCCGCGTCCCGCGCACCATCAGGAGGGTCGACTTTAAAGCGGTCAAGCTATAGCAATAATCATTTTCAAAATCTCGATTTTCTTGCGATTGAATTTAGCTATTGACTCAGCAGAACTCCGTTTTATCCTACGGACCAGTAGGTTGGGCCCTATGGCGAGCTGGAGTTTTTTTTTTAAGTATAGTGCCAGTCAAGATGACCTCACTCCACCTGATGAAAAGCGATCGTGAGGTCCAGATATAGGTAAGGCTGACAAGCACAGTAATGCAAAAGCAATCACTGAGCGATCATACTCATCTTCCAAACACGCATCATGGATTACCTACACATCATCCCTTTGGAATATCGACCCCATAATTTCTAACTAGCAACGTGAATCAATTGCTGGTAGCTTGCATTTTGACAGCTTCTCAGCCAATGACGATGCAGTATTCGAAGTCAAACAATAAATCGCTGTAAAAATACGTTAAACAATAATCGCTGTCAAAATCGTGATTTTCTTGCGATTGAAGTTAGTGCATAGTCCAGCCAGCATCTAGCCAGCTATGCCTCTAATGGGTGCATCTTGTAATACGAAAAAGAACAAACTGGCTTAAAACCCTAAAGTGAGCTGTAAACTTTATTTAAAAGATTGTAGGTCCCTATTAAGGCCGCTGGATGGGGATCGAACTATATAACATCGCTTCAGTGTGCAAGGTACTGAAAATTGATACCTGGTTTACCGCTTTTTGTATTTATTTCCAACCAAAATAAGAACGTTTTTGTAACTAATGGCAAGTCGCAAGCTATATTTTTGGACATGTACCTACACGGATTTGCAGGTTATTACTAGAATATACCGGTAGGTATACGAGTATTATATATTCCGTACGGAAAATGATATGCCATACTTATTATGTGATGTAGTACCTAAGTGAAATTGACCTTCAATTTAAACGTTTTCTTTTTGAAAAAAAGCTACAAATGTCCATCCGATTCGGTTTGAGAACCTTTAATGAAAGTTAATTCATTAAATCAAATGTACGCCTATTTTAAATGATCACCCGGTTGGCATAAATAAACCCCCAAATAATACTCTAAACTAAGCAGAGCTTGTACTATGGGTGTCAGAGGCTGATAAACATACTTAACTATTTCTAAATACACACATGAACAGAAAATATCACCCAGACACACAACAAACACAAATGTACGTCACATAAATGTTTGTCATGGGTGGGGGGATCGAACCAACGACCTGCGGCGCTAATGGCAGGATTGCTGCCATTGCGCCAACAGGACAGTCGGATGTGGTACGACGTCTTTATTGGATGTATTAACTAGAAAGGGGGTGTGAAGAGTCTTGAGTCTTGTCTTTATTCCATCAGAACAAAGTGCGTAAACTATTTTCAAGTTTAAACCTTGTTTCAGTCCTATTTGTCTTGCAATAAGAATCATGAACTTGATAAACTGACTAGCTTCTTCGTTTAAAATTTGATTTCCACGATGTCTATTAATTTGCTTTTATCATGCGATTGTTTGACTGTTCCTGGAATGAAGCCGGTCCTTGTAAAAATATTCTGTTTCATCCTGGTCGGTTGGTTTATGATCCCTGTATAGTTTAGCTAGGTCGTTTCTAATTTCGTATGGAACTTAGAGCCATATTTAAATCAGGTGTAGTCAGACAACTGATTTCACAGGACTCGCATTAGCAGTAACGGGACACGCGGGCCTCAAGTGCTGGCAGTAATTTTAATGTACCAAAGTTGATCAATATGACCGATGGGCATGCCAAAAGGCGCTCTATGAATGGCAATGGGCTTGATACCGCTACGTAAATTTAAATTCTATCTTGGCCTCTGCGGCCAGTGAAAATGTGGAAGTCCTCGCCGACGGTCTACGGGGCCAATTAGATTTAGCTTCAAAATGAGCGTTCGAACCCGTTTGAAGTCTAACAAAGTTTCGTTATATGTGCGGAAAGTTGGTGTTTCTCGCAGTGAATTGAATGTTTGTGACTGGAAAGCTGTGCTGGAATGATTTTGTGGTTGTTGGCCATTTGTACAGGTTTGTGAATCATCATTAGCAGTTGGTGCTTTTGAGCAAAACTTTAGCTGTTGTTGTAACTGTGCGGTATAAAGGCTTGTTTCTTCATAAGTTTTGCTGGTTTTTTTTCATATGTAAATGTAATTTAGTTCTTTATGGGTATCTAATATTGCCATGGCCAATTAAAGATTATGTAGGTAATTGTAAGCGGTTACTGATGAGAGGTTCACCCGAATTTAGGAACTTCAGAAAACTTACGTTTAGTACTGCCATATTTAGGACAGCATCAGTTTGAAGGCTTCTTAATTGATTGACGGGTGAGAATTCGGGTGTTATTCGTAATTAGATAGATTTGACTTTGGTTTAACAAACTTACGTAATTCATATTGCTGCGTTGAATTTTTAGGTACGGGTATTTAATAAGTAAGAACTCTATTGAATTAAACCTAGTTCATAAGTCCGGTCTGGGGACGATACAGTAGACACATTGAAAGTGTACGGATTTATTAGTAACTTGCTGAAATAAATAGGCATGAGTAAGGGTGTCTCTTACATGGTTAAAACTAGAATTAACTATAAGTTAACAGGCAGGATAAGAAATAAATAGGCATGAGTATGGAAACAGGAGACTCCTGCATGGCTAAAACCAGAATTGACCATTTCATTAACTATTGGACCAAGAGGTTTTTATGTTTCAAAAATAATTACTAAATGCCAACCATCAATAAGTATACTTCATTCATTATAGCATTAGACAGAAGTAAAAAAGGTTATTTTTAGGGTACACTTATCGTCATGGCAACGTCAAATGCAAATTGTCATTCATTTTATTTTCCCCTGCCTCTTATTTCTAATGTTATAATGAATGAATTAGTATAGATACACATAAACCATAAAAGTGTTAGTAGTTTCAGCTTGTCCGTCACACACCCTTTTGTTTCATTATTGAAATTAAGATGTCACGCTACTCAAAAGTTAATTATATTTAGGGTAATCAAGGGTATATCCTCGGCTCATCCAATAACCTAGAATTTCGCCAAACACGATCCTTTCTTCCTGTTCTGCTATTTTTGTATTAAGAAAAGGGTTATCCGTGTTTAAGGTTCCTTAGTCATGTAAGAAGACAGGAAATGGGGCTAATTACTTTGCTTATTCAAATCTGGAAATGTCAAATCACAGAGTGCATGTTTTACACACATCTTCACATGTGGTCATGGTTCAGGTGCCTTCATCAACATTTTCGTAGAGATATATTGTAAGTTACCAATTTCAATGCGCCCGACAACACACCACTTGACATGGTCTCGAAGTAAGGAGATATATCCCTGTGTTACGAGGTTAAGCCAGTGGCGTCTCCCAGCACACCCAGACCCGAGCCAATTTAGAAAAGATCGTTTCCTGTATTTCCTGAACTCACCCGACCGGGAATTGAACCAGCGGCACTACGGAAATCGAGGCGAGAAGCCGTGCTACAGCGCACCACGGCAATCGTGTCGTCAAATCAATCTAGTGAGCTGCTAGATTAGAACTATTATATTTATCTTTGAGTAGGTGTTTATCGCTGTCAAAAACTGTAAACCTACCTTACACTAAAGTTACAAATATAGCTCTATTTCATAGTTATCTTCTGGGTAGTGCATCTAACTGTAATGTAACCCAGTAAAACCTATAAAGCTAAACAATAATCCAGTTAGACATTGTATTTCCTGCAACTAGTTCCAGCTACCTACAATAGGGTCGGCACGAAGTTGGCTAGAAGATATATTATAGCCTATTTTATTAGGAAAACGATTCCTTACACTCTACTTACTAAAGCAGTTACACACGCTCGACTTTAAGCACAGACTTCATATTGATAAAGCTGTTATATTTGGCGAAACATGTCTATCTTACATTTAACGAAACCATCATTTCATGTAAATCTAATTTATCATAATATCTAAATTTATCATTTACCATAAAATTTTTGATAGTGTAATGAGTAATGTTATGCAAATGATTTCAGACACAATTGTATTATTGTTTATGAATAAATGAAATGAAAAAAAAAATTAAATGAAAATATCTTAATTATTACTCTTGGTCAGGAGTACCCGTAATCGACGAGCATGTATGAAAGGATTAATGAGAGTAGAAGCGCAAGAGGTGTGTCAGGACCTTAGCAAGTGGAAATATGTGGTCTCTGCCACGTAATCGGTAATTGTCTCTGCCTACCCCGTTGGGAAAAAGACGTGATGGTATGTGTGTATGTATGTAATACTGAACCCTAACGTGATTATCTTTGAATTTAAAAATACTTTTGAGTTAAGTTATCAAATAATTGCCTGCCAGAAATGTCCCTAGATTTTTTTTGACTACTGGCACGTGTGTATATCGAACAAAATCGAGTGAATTTAATTCGTGTATTAAACACCATATTTTCTGTAGATCGTGAGTGTGTATAGTTTTTTTCGATCAACAAAAGCGGAGCGGAGCCTTCTGCTAATCGATCGTTTGAAGGCGATTAAAGAAATCGCTAAAATCAAACCTCTTCAAAGCATGGTCGCCCAAAAATATCACAACAAATCGTCAACAATTTCAAAAAGTCAGCAACCCTAACAAGAAAGGACTTTCGTTGTCGATTATACGGCCACGGCGACTTTCACTATAGCATGATATGGACGTCTAGGTATTTGCGCGCGTAGATTCTACCTACATTGAATTCTAAGTTGTTGCGACAGATGACAATCTGCATTCTCTGCCTTGTATGTACACAGTACTAGGTATAAGGACTTAGGTAGGTAGAACCAACGTTGTCTGGCGAATGTATACACAGGTTACGAATTTAGTGAAGTAGGTACCGATATAGCTATTAGAACGGTACATGTAGAGTCGCTAATTGGAACATTGTGCTTGCACAGTTTAAATATCTACAAGCTTAGAGCTCGTATCAAGGAATACGTTTGTTAACATAATAAGTACCAATGTGGCATACTCGACACTCGTACACAATGTAGAAACTACATACAAAAGTGAAAAATCGATTTTATTCCTCGTTTTTGTTTAGGTCTTCATCCAAAATATTTGCATGCCTGTATAAATTTGTACTGTAATCTTTAAAATAGCAGTTCATATAAAAACAAATTATATTTCGTCGCTTCATTCCTCAGATATAATTAACCAGGTAGTCCCCTTTAGGTGCTGGCAAGTGGCAACATCGCACAATTTTAAAAAGTATTCAAATTGACTAAGTAACGCCATCTATTCCCCGCTTCCCCCGCGCGGCCCGACAGGTAGCTAATTCCTTTTTTGTGCGCGGCAACGAGTGCACACGCCCGCCCAAAATGCCAAAACGCAGTAAGTAGGAAGAAAATAAGCAAGCAGCAGGAAAATGCAGAGACAAATAACCATCGCCATCCTCCGGCAATGCAATCACGCCGAAACAATCAAACACCCAACACGAAGACCGCTCAGCAGAGCAAACACCGTGTACCAACGCAGCAGTGACCCATGTACACGCTGATCGTATTAAATATTTCTGTAATTGTTGGCTTGACATTTCGGAAAATACGTTTGTTCTGGACTGGATAAAAAATTTGTTTTCCATATCTTTTTGTAAAATAGTAATACAAACCGTAGTATCACGATAACGAGAAATGAAAATGGCCATTGAAAAGTGGTAGGTTCTAGGAGCAATATCCCCATGTACACCAAGCGGTGGTCAGTTCATATCAAATATATTTTTAACTCCTTTTCTTTTGCGTCAGGAATTGCATTTAGGCATTCCCAAAGCCCTGGATTCGGGACACCCGGGATATGTGGAACTGCGAACTTCTGGGAAAACAGAAACCCCTACCCACTTAAACCTATACATTTATACTACATTATGACGGTGGTCATCTTCGGCGCAGAATAAAAGGGACCCGGGATCCCCAAGAAGGGAGAGACTCCTCGCAGGACCCTTCGGCGCGCAAGGCCGCCTGGCAGCCAGCCTCGGGAGGAGCAGGCTCAATTCCATTCCACGATAACACAGACCACTGTGTACGAAGACACGTGTTAACGTCTTCCTCGGGATCGCAAACCGAACCCCCCCCCCCATCCCCGCGTGCGTTTCGCGACCTCCAGGGCCCTTTTAGTCGCCTCTTACGACAGGCAGGGATACCTCGGTAGTATTCTACTCCCGTAACCGCAGGAAATATATTTTTGACTCCTAAACCAACCAAATGGTGGTACGGTTTATATTAAACTTAACACCATTAAATAAATTTATTCTACCCTTTCACTTCAAAATGGAAGATAATCGTACGGCAACAAAATTGATCTCACAATACGGCTACCTAGCCAAATAAGCCTAGCTTACTTTACCCATCGTCGAAGCCGACCGAAAATACCTCGGATTCGAATTCGAATCCGAACCAGGCTCGAAAATTACTTACGAATTCACAGCTTTGCCATGTGGCTTGTCATTAGCACCTAGGGTGTTCACTAAAGTAATAAAAGAAGTGATTTCAACCTTAAAAAAACCGAGGCTTCAGATCAACCATTTTCTTTTTCCATTTAAACGATATGTAATGTATCGGGGACCACTTTATTGATTGTCTTAATAACGTAAATGAAACACCAAAATTAGCTATTACAATGGTTAGGTTTTGTTGTTAATCACGAAAAAAGTTGTCTAAGACCGCAATCAGTTTGCAAATTTTTGGGTTTTGAATTTAACACTAATGATTTAACAATGAGTTTACCACACACAAAGCGTAACAATATATCACAGCTAGTAAACAGGTATTCTGCTTTACCACAATGTACCATCCGTGATTTAGCGCAATTGATCTGCATGCCCAGCCGCAAAATATGGGTGGCTTTATACCAAAATTTTGGAAAGACATAAATTCCTGTTGTTATTAAAACACAATAATAATTAAACGCAAAGATAAAATTATCTGACGAAATACTTCGATATCTCAACTGGTGGAATCGCAATATTTATTCCACCTACTACCATTTGAGACATAACCATTTCCAATTTGAGGTTTACACAGACGCTTCCCGAACCGGAGTTTTGTACTAAAACTAGCCGCCGAGCTAGTGGAATGTGGACAAATGTAGAATGCGATAAACACATACATTTTCTAGAATAACTAGCAATTTTGGGGCTTAAAATGTTTTTTCATAATAATAAAAACTGTACCGTATTTTCACTTGTGGACACAGCTACATAAACCGGATGGGTGGAATCCAGTTCCCTCATTTAAATGAACTGTCCCGACAAATTTGGCAATGGTGCGAGGAGCGAAATCTATTGATTTTTGCATCTTATGTAAATACCAAATATAATGTTGCAGATCTTTATTCTCGAATTATTAACCCGGACACTGAATGGTCTTTATCGGGAAAAGCTTCTGAAATTATTGAGAAACATTTCGGTATACCTGAAATCGATTTATTTGCTTTACGCACCAATGCGAAATGTGTTAATTTGATGTCCTGGAGACCAGATCCCGATGCGATGGCTGTGGACGCTTTTACCATCAACTGGCAAAGTTTTTACATCTACGCGATTCCACCCAGTTTAGGAAGGTTTCCAAAATACAGATTTACAGGTTTGCTTGATATATAAATTTTCTTTCCTTCCTAAAATTTACAAGAGGATTTCGCTGGATACACCTTTTTTCAAATGTGTATAAATAAATAAATATACCAAATAATTGAAATGAAAGAACGTATACAGTTAGATCTAGCATAGAACTAAGTAATTGCAGAGTTTGATTCTGTATTCATAAAGTAAGTACCTAATATGAAAAAACATCGCAGGCCAACCCTTGTAGTCGAAGGAGTTTTTCTGAGAAACCGAAATTGAACAAATTACAAACAACATATGTTTCGGTAGAACAAATATTGATCAATCGCTAGGTATAGACTTAAGAAACAAATGTGTCCAGCGGCCACAGCACGCGTCACGCCGCCACTTCGGCCGCTTAAGCGCGTGGTTTGTCTCTGGATATCATTCGCAAGACAGCTGGCTGCTGAACCAGCACCTACAATACTTTCGCTAGGTTCTTTAACCGCATACCAGTTGAAGACGAAATCTTTGCCACGATTGTATGTCTAAATGATAGTGATAATAAATAATAAATCCTATACATAAAATTATTTAAAGACTGTTTTTTTTTTCTGGGACAATTCACACCAAGATCATCTGACCCCAAACTAAGCAGAGCTTGTAATATGGGCGTCAGAGACTGATAAACATACTTAAATATTTCTAAATACATACTTAAATTGATAATAACACCCAGACACACAACAAATATAAATGTTCGTCACACAAATATTTAATCGAACCCACGACCTCCGGCGCATAAGGCAGGATCGCTGCCATTGCGCCAACAGGCCAGTCATATTTTTGAATTATGAGATATTTTATGAATATGTTATTATTACAGTTTAAGAATGATATTATGTTTTCTTCCTTATGAAGAAATACATTTATTACACACATTGTCATGTTGTATTATGTAACATAAAACTTTCTTGACGCTTTTACTCTGAAATTCTACCTGGTTAATTATATCTGAAGAATGAAGCGACGAAATATAATAAGTGATCAAACGAACTTCTTAAGCGAAGTTCGATCATTATTATATGAGTCGCTTCATTCGAAGATATAAGATCCCTCCCGCCCATAACTAAACAAACAAGAGTTAGTTTATGCCCTTAACAAGAAAGTTTTTACCTTTCCTCTCTAAAGAATGAGCTACCTGTCGGGCCGCGCGAGGGAAGCGGGGAATAGATGGCGTTACTTAGTCAATTTGAATACTCTTCAAATTGTGCGATGTTGCCAGCACCTAAAGGGGACTACCTGGTTAATTATATCTTCGAATGTAGCGACTCTTATAATAATGATCGAACTTCGCTTATGAAGTTCGTTTGATCACTTATTGTCATTCAGATTTCTACATCGTCTACTGTGTATCTCACCTGTCTAAGTTAGTTCCTATCACGAGCGCGCGTGAATCTAAAGAAATTAAACTTTATTGTTCGGTATTAAGAGGGTCAGCGCGCGCGCTCGTGAAATGATTCTACTGTACCAGTACGTTTACCACGAGTTGCCACTTTAAATTTACATTATCGTTCGCGTAAAAAAATGAATTGGGATTTGGCATTGTCATGTCATGTCATTTGTCATCCCAATACATTTTTTTTATGCGAACGATAACGTGTTAGTATATTTTATATCGAGGGACTAAACGAAGCCTTAAGATACCAGAGGTGGTTTGACTCCCGAGCGTGCGAGGGAGTCAATGAAACCGAGGGTATATTAAGTTGGCGTTTAGTCTCAAGGTGCAAACTGTACTTTTCACTTTGAGTGCGAGAAATATAGTCAATTTATAACAAAAACATTTAAAACCAAACAAATTTACACTTGAAAAATGTTCTAAAATTTTCTTGGTAAGTTTTTTCTTCTGGACTTGCACCCCAGATTAACAATTTAAAACACATGACGCCACCTTCTTTGCGGACAAACCATGGAACTAAAACTCTTAACATTTTCGCAATGAAGACAAGATAATAGTATATTTTTACTAGCTGTTTGAGTTTGTCTGTGTCACATGAAGGAAATTAAAAAACTAATTACTTTTTACTCCCTAGGGACTAAAGTGGTCACTTTAGTCCCGCTTCGTAGGGCTAAATTGGCGTACTTTTAGAGCATGAGAAGTAAAAAGGGTATGAGTAACTTTGTATGGACCCGTGGCGTCATTTTTTTTGTTAGCGGCTAGCAATAATATTATCACTGAATTATAGCATATTAATAAAGAAACATTTCTGAGTGGTCAGAATTGTTCTAAGTGATATCGGAGCCGAGGTATGATTTCTTAAAATATTATTTTAAGCTTTAGTTCCACTAAAATAATAGTTCTGAAATGTTACTTTATGGAGCTAATCTCACCTAACAGCTTATAAAGGATGCAGAAATAAGAGGGGAAGGTATTTCGCTTTAACATGTACCTCGGTAAGTCTTCGAGAATGTGCATAATGCACGGCGGATGACAAAGAACACTTAATTAATCTAAAAAAAATCAAATGAATGATAGTGTCACAACAAGATATACTCCTATTCTACTCGGTGCAACAAATCAAATTCTCGTTTTCTTAACGAATTAGGAGTAATAAGTAAAAATATAATTAAATGTATTGAAAATCTCACTACCGTCGGTGTCCCTTTTCCCAGACTTCGGTACATTTAATTCAATTTGTCAAAACCATTTACCAAGAACAGGTTTTTGCTTATGAATTTGAAAACAGGAATAATGTATCTATATTGCGTTTAAATAACATCGTGCAAAGAACATATGTATACAGACATTTTAAAATCACATCATAATATTGTCCCACGACATCGGCCTTACTACCATTGGCAAGGATGTTCACCTTCATCCTATGACCAGACACGCAGAAGGACTTCTCCTTGTTACATGTATCTATCGGCAGTAGTCTTTGGTCACCTCTCGGGAAGAACCTACGGGTCAAAGGGTGGTCCAGTGCCGTCAAAGTGAAATTTACGTCCGCCTTTAACATTTTATTACGGTAAAGAGGGTGTATCTTTACCGTTCGAGTTTTTAAAGGTAAGTAAATTCGTGCCATTTGAAATGAATTCGACTTGCATTACGCGTATTAAGGATTAATATTGTCTGGCAAATTGTATTAAGTGATATCTTTAATAAAGAACGGTCAACTCCATGAAATATACTAATTTCTGACTACCATTTTCATCAGCAGCACTAAGAAATGTTTTTTTTTATATTGCCAGTCAAGATGACCTCACTACACCTGATGGAAAGCGGTCGTGAGGTCCAGATATGAGGTTGACAAGCCCAGTCATCCAAACGAATCACTGCGCTGGCCATCCTCACCTTGAAGACCTGCAGAAATGCCTTTTCACGCTCCGCTTGAAGAACCCGGGACTATACGAGGAAGGAAACACATGTGCGGAAGAGCGTTCCACGTCTGGATGGTACGACAAAGAAACAAGTCACCAAACCTTTTAGTTTGGACCAACAAATGTTGAATTGTGTGTGGATGACGCCGTAGTCCAGCACGCGTGGTACGGCAGTGGAAAGGTGAGGGTGGAATAAGCTGGAATAACTCGTCAGAGCATTCCCTATTGTAGAAGCGACAGAGAACACTTAGCCTGGCAATGTCTCTACGCAATTGGAGAGGCTCAAGGGTCAAAGTTGCCTCTGGGTTTCCAATAATACGGATAGCATGCCGCTGCAACCTGTCAAGAGCTATGAGTAGGTACTTGGCGGAACCGTCCCAGAGATGAAAGCAGTATTCCACACACGAGCGAACTTGTGTCTTATACAAAAGACAGAGCTGCCCAGGAGTGAAGAATCGTCTCACTCTGTTCAGGATTCCGAGTTTATAGGATGCAGTTCTAATGACGCTCTCAATGTAGTCCCGCTGGTTTAGGTTGTTGCGAACATCCATGCCAAGGATATTTAGGCTATCCTTAATCGGTAGCGGGGTGCTCTGAAGAGTGGGATGGGAAAGGAACGGCGACGACTTTGCTGTGAATGCACACACCTGCGTTTTCTTGGCATTGAACTGCGGTCCAAAACTCCGTCAAGCTCAACAACAAGGCTTCGCCTCTTCTCCTCGATGTCAGTCTGCTTTGCCCCAGGGCGCTCGAAATAACGCGCGTGGACCGTGCTATCATCAGCATAGCAATGAATATTACCAAGAGATAACATGTCATTGATATGCAGAAGAAACAACGTCGGCGACAAGACGGAGCCTCCAGATTAATGCCGGAGTGCCGCAGCTCCGGCATTAATCTGGAGGAAGCGTGATTTTCGACCATCGTAAAGGACACGAATTCTACGTCCCTCCAGAAATCCGGCGACCCACTCGCATAGGCGAGGTGGCAGCCCATATGCCGGAAGCTTGGAAAGAAGTGAAGTTGTCCATAGCCTCCCCCTAGATGCGTGTTACGCACGCTAGAAGGCCAGTCGCCAGTAGGATAGGGTGCGTGATGAGTTCTTGGCCAACACGTGCAATTCGCTGGGCGTCTGCTCTAATGTAAGCTCTCTTCGTGGCCTTGGTGGCTTTACTAAAGGCTGCTTCCAGGGAGGCCAGGTTTGAATGATCTTTGAGTGCCTGGGCCCTAGACCAAGCACGGTACGCCGCCTGTTTTTGTTGAACAGCTGCGGCACACTCGCGATTGAACCAGAGACCAGTTTTGCTATCACTGACGACATCAGTAAAGGGAATGTAGTATTCCATTCAGGTACTGATCTCGTTAGCGATAGCAGATGCACTCTCTGAAGCATCCTTTTCTCCAAAGCAGCACTGCCGCCAAGGGACGAAGGCAAAATATTCTCGCAATTCGTCCCAATCTACCGACGAGTAGTGCCATAACCGCCGCGTCACCTCCACAGGTTTTGGGGGAGCTGCACAAGGCACTGTTGCGCCAACCAGGCAGTGATCGGAGGAGCCCAATGGAGCACCAACCGACACTTCATACCCGGCTGGGTGACTCGTCAGCAGAAGGTCCAATAAGGAGGGTGTATGACCGACAATATCTGGTACCCGGGTGGGCTGGTGTGCCAGTTGCGTCAGGTCTTACGTGAGAGCAAACGCATGAGCAGCTCGGCCTGCATGGTCTGTTTTTAATGAGCCTAATCAGGACTCATGGTGGGCATTGAAGTCTCCCAAAAACACCATTTCGGCATTTAGGAACTGCGCCTGAGCGTTGTCTGCGGCCTGACTCAGATGTTCGAAGAGTCGAGTTGTCTCGGCGTCGCCTTTGTAGGAGCGGTATATGCACGCATAGACCTGGCTCGTGGAGCCCAGGTCAACGTGCACCCAGAGGATGTAGAAGGATGGTTCTTCTAGGCAGCGGACACGGCTACAGTAGACGTCCGCCCTGACGAACAGACATACACCGGCTTTTGGTTGGAAGGAAGGAACTTCTCCTCAAACAGCGTGTTGGTGGGGGATAGGGATGCCGCTGTTGGCCTTTTTTTCATGCTTCTGACTGCCATAGAAGTTGGAGGATGAGAAGGGTGTGAAAGGACGACTGTGATCGAGGCAATGAAAGACAAAGCGTGTCCCTGCATTGGTATTAATCGTGTGGAATAGTGTAGGCCGGTCCGCCGGATGGAAGGGCCCCCGTACCCCCTCGGGTGTGGTCGCCGGGCCCCACCGGAGCCGGGCACCACAGTCCCCCTGGCACCGGTTAGTGCAGTGCTGATCCCGGAACGCGACCTGACCGAGATAGGTCAAAATCACTTAGCGGGTTCACACAACTGCATGGTGGTAACAACAACCGGCCGACATAAGTCTCCCACCTAGAGAGCAGATGGTCTGCTGCAAGAAACCCTTAGTCGCCTCTTACACCCACGGGAAGATATGGGGCTGTGGAAAGTATTCCTTTGAAGTGCCGCCACCAGCACAGCACCTTGGTACCGGCCGGCACGGTAATGAGTTTATTGAACGGTAATGATATATTTAAGTTTAAGCTTTAAACAGGAGATATCTCATAGTAGTTGCCAACTCTACAGGCGTCTACAGATGGACTGCATTTCAATGGCATGCCCGGGAATGCGTCATTTTATCGCAATTTACTTTAACAAATGTAGGTAATTACCCATAACACTGCTCGTAGATGTTTTTTTCAATGAGTAACAATTCCTTAAATCGCTGTGAACGATCAACCGGTGATCTTCTTGCGTATGCCTATCACTTGTGGGGCAAAGCCATCAAGAAACACGGCGAGGCTCTCGCCCTCTCTTGACATGTCGAAGGCATATATCAGGGTTTGGCACGATCTTGAAAGCGAGCTTCCATCATACGAAATGCCCACTGCAGTGTGTGACTGGATATCATTGATGGCTACTCTTCTGACCTATTAGCCATAAATGCAGGTGTGTCTCAGGGATCTGTTGTCTGTCTGCAATACTTTTTCTTCCTGCTGCACATTAACGATCTGTGATGGTGCCCTGGATAAGCAGATGACAAAACCGTTTCAGAGAGATTATGTCCAGAGCACGTGCCATTTTCGGTGATACTGAGTCCCTCAAAGAGGCTATGGTAAAGCAGTATCTGGCTGGGGTGAGGTTAACCTTGTTGAGTTCCACGGCAACAAAACGCATTCTGTTTTCCACCGAACGGAGTCCATTTAATCTGGCTTCTACTTTCCTGAATGCACCTATACCGAAAACCAATCACATCGAGCTGCTAGATATGGACCTCTCTTTTAACTCAATTTCAGTGGTTCTATTAAATCTAAAGCAAAAACTGCTGCCTAAAAACTTGGCATGCTCTTCAAGATTCGGCGATACTTCACACTGGAAACAGATTTTACTTTTGTATCAAGCAAAACCTCAGTCGTGTATAAAGTACTGCTGCCACCTTCAAGATAGCTCAGCTAAGCCCAGCCAGATGCAATGGAATCAGTGGACCGAAGGGCCCGGAGACTCATAGGCGACAATACGCTCGTTGAACCCAAACGCCAGAGTTGGCGACCACAAGGTGTATTTCGAAGAGGGTGGGAGGAACTTAATAAACTGATATCACCCTTTCCTTCCTATAACCGGACTACTAGACGTCGGAAGGGCTGGTAGCCCTATGTGGTCGACTTTCCAGCAATCCGCACCGCTAGGCAGTGGAACGCGCACCTTGCGTCAGTTTTCCCGGATGCGTACAACTTTGGTGTATTCAAGGCAAGAGTGAATTGTCATTTTTTGGTAAAGCGTGTTCCACCAGCGAGCCTAAGACCAAACGCAAACCCATTTATGATATATTTAAAAGTATGAAAGCTCAAAAAGCTTACGACTTCAAACCTATTTGATCATATAACACTTGGTAGTTTTTTTAATACCAAAATCATGTTAGGGACCTCTTTAAAACAACCAGGCCTGCATTATTTGAAGTTTTTTTGATAAAAGTACATCCAGCAATCAATACAACAAGTTAGATATCTATTATGATAATATTGTTTACAAAGCAGTAGAAATGATGACGTTAAGGTGGTTTTTCGTGATAGCTCGTGTTCCACTTCCTAATGCCAAATACTTAACATCTAAAATCATCATCAATCATCTTAAATTCTTATCATCTATGATGTCATCATCAAAAAGACATTTTTTAATGGTCAATATGTAAATAGGAGGTATTGATTCTTATCGTCATTATTAGAGACATTATAACATAACATACCAGCACGACTTTATCCCAAACGGGGTAGTCAGAGGCAAGTGACTGTTGCCGTCATGGTGAACAACACTCAGAAGCCCACTTTTTACCAGTGACATTAGAACCCAACGTGGTAGGTGGTGAGCCTGCCGCCGCTATCGGGGTGGATTTGGTTTTCTATCGATGTTTTCCATCACCGGAGAGTTATTTGGAAATTAAACAATGAACTCAAAGATTTTGGTTCTGGCCAGATTCGAACTCGGGACCACAGGATCCGCGATCCGAGTTGGAGTGCTTAACCACTAGGCCACGATGATTAGAGACATAGCATGGGAAAAATACCTAAAAGTCTTTTTACCCACAATACAAGAACAAAATTGGCCTAATATTGCACCTGGGTATTGAAAACTAGCCTTCTTAAACCCTAATTGCGTCGCATGTTTATAACAAGTTTTAAGGATTATAAATAATGCCGCTTTTTTCCCCTTTCTTTGGTATGGACCAAGTTCAATTGAGTAGTTAGTTAAGTATACAATACCTAATATCTCAGCTCCGATATAGGTACTTTAGCTATGTCTGCTCCATATAAAGTTGGTTCCTCTCGTTAAGTTCTTTCATAATAATAAGATTTGGTGAGTAGCCGCGATTTTGAAAATTGACGCCAACATTACCCATACCCCTTTAAGGTGGTAACTCGTGGTAGTCTCACAGGATTTATTTCGTCAAGTAGTCCAACCTCGTTTTACGTGTGTAAATTAGTTTAACACTCAGATAAAATATTACAACCACTAGAGGGCATTCCATAATTTCTTAGCACTTAGTTTGACTTTCTTATGTAGGTACTTTGACTATCTTAGAAGACTGTTTGCATTATTCTGATTTATTTATAATCATAATTCAGAAAAGCGTCTGTAGGTAGGTACCTACATAACCGATCAACAAACATCAGCGTAGAACGGAGACAATGATGGATGACGATTAAGTTTCCGGTGCCAGCGTTAATCGAAAACAGATATTTTTAGAACTTTCCCGATCTTTCTGGCAACCAATATCGCTCCAACCGTAATATTAAAAGGACCCAATATTTATCTAACAAACCTAAAATCCAGGGTAAATCGGTTCACTCGCCATCGCCGGCAAAATCCTACTTTTCTCAAAGACTCATTTATCTAAACACATGAGTGAGTATATTTTTATGAACACATGTAAAAGGTTCTGATATGTTTTCCCATAGTGCATTAAATGTAATTAGGGTCTTAATTGTTCCAAAGCTACCTCTAGCTACTTTCAATTACGACGTAAATTTTTTCGTTGATAATTTTCTGTTTGTAGGTAAGTAGTTTATTTAATATTATCAGAAAGGCTTTGATGCAGTTGTAGAGACTTCCGTTTTTAATTTACTTTGGTAGAGTCAACTGGAATGGACTAGTTGACTTACTCAATAGCAAAATAGGTAGATGTCCCAGCTATGACGCCAGAGGTTTCAGCTTTTCTCTCTATAAGCAGTCCGACATTGCTCGGAGAAGTATAAATGTTCTTGTATTACGAGGTGTAGCAGACAGGGAAATACGCTAGCTACACCCAGATTCGAGTCAATTTAGAAAAGATCGCTTCCTGAATTGAATCGACCAGGAATCGATCCCAGGACTCTACGTAGGTGAAGGCGAGAAAACGCGCCTCAGCGACGCAGTGCGCTGCGGCGCGTTTTCTCCCTTGACTTACGTACGCAATCGTGTCTTCTCAGCATTTTAGAGACGTTTTGATGATTTCAGGAGTCTCGGCAATTCAATGGGATGCGCCATCTCCGTATGACCCGGTGTGGCTGGCCAGCGTGCAGCAGTACCCGCCGGCTGCCAACCTTAATGAGACCAGGTTCTGGTGGGGCTGGGTGTACGAGACCGATGTTCAGTTTAGATTATTTACCAGGTAATATTTAATGATATAATTAATTACCTTTAAATGTATGACATTTGTAACCACTTCTTCCTATTTTTATTTATTGGGTAAATGATGATTACAAAACTACTTAGCTAATTATAAATATTCTCTGCATATAATTTGTTTTGAACAATTTGTCTTTGATTTATCGGTTTGATCGCTTGGTTGACTGGTAGAGAATGCTTTTTGGCCTCTAACTGGCCTGTTGGTGCAATACTTAATCACTTTATTGCATTTCCATAATGTGTAGTAAAAAATGTTACAAAAGTTCTTAGATCATTACAGACCCTGTCGGGCACAGCAAATAGGACAGAGGAGGACGCTTTCATTAACATTAGTCAGTTAATTTCGCAAATATTATTTATATTTTAACATTTAGGTTAACTCTAGATTATATTTATTTTTCGAAAAGATTTCCTTCAATAGTGTAGTAGTAACTTTTATTTATCAAAAACTGTTTTAATTTTTTGTAAAATAAATTGTCATTTGCTTCTTCTTTAAGGGATTCTGGCAGTTTATTATAAATCTTTATACTCATAATGACAAACGGGCTAGAAGATGTAGTGATAATTTGGAAGACGGGAGAATTAATTTATTCTTGTGTCGTAGTTGATATTTTACATTTAGGTCTTTTCGTTTTTGATATACTCGTATATGTTGATTTTTCCGTGCGAATTTAGTTATTTCAAATATATATAGGCATGGCATAAGTACATTATGTTTTTCAAAATATGGTTTGCAGCTGTCTGTTGTTGTAGCTTGTAGGTTAAAAAATATTCTTTTAAGTTTTTTTTGTTTTATTAAAGCGTAGGCATAGTAGGTTACGATTGCAGTTTTTTCGTACGTGCTTTTCTTAATTTCATGAATTGCATATGAAAAACTGGCCAATTTACTCATAACTTTGTGTACGTGAGGTTTCCAATTTAAATTTGTATCTATTATCAAACCAAGCAAGGAGGTATCTTTAACTTGTTCTAAATTTGTATTGTCATATTTTAGTTTAAATTCTAGTGAGGTTTATTGATATGCGTGAAACGTTATCAATTTGGTCTTTTGTACATTAATTTGTAGATTGTGTTCACTCAATGGCAGCGATCTCGCCTTTAGCACCGAAGGTCGTGGGTTCGATTCCCACGCATGACAAACATTCATGTGACGAACATTTGTGTTTGTTGTGTGTCTGATCATCAGTCTCTGACACCCATAGTACAAGCTCTGCTTAGTTTAGGGTCAGATGATCTTGGTGTGATTAGTCCCAGATATTTATTTATTTATCAAGTCCGCCTATTAAACTGTTAATTTCGTGTAATGAAGAATAAAATAAATAAATAATAATAATAAATATGCGCCAGACAACACACCTCTTGTCATGGTCTCGAAGTAGGGCTAAATATCCCTGTGTTACGAGGTACCAGACAAGGAATAAAGCCAGGGGCGTCTCCCAGCACACCCAGACCCAAGCCAATTTAGAAAAGATCGTTTCCTGAATTGACCTGACCGGGGATCGAACCCGGGACACAACGGAATCCAAGGCGAGAAACCGTGCTACAGCGCACTACGCCAATCGTGTCGTCAAGAAGAATAGTTAATAGTATTTACTATTCCCATTTATTTGCCATATTCATGGCTTTCTAAATTTTACGACAATTTTACGACTCCAAAACTTGTCGTAACTAAGTTTGAATATATTGATGCCAAGCTGCATGGAAATACACATGTGTTAGTTATGACAAGCAAAGTTAGCTCAGCGGCTTGCAATTTGGAAAGATGAGGCAACTAACAGATGTAGGTCCTGGCAAGTTTGCCTCCGCCTCGTCTTGGCATCTGGTTATCACGACCCAGAGCAAAAAGAGCTTTAGTTGCGATATTCTATTATGTTCAAGTAATGAATTTCTTTCGACAGACTTAGTGAGAGTGCTGAGAGAGAACAATAATAACTAAAACAATACTAAAGAGAATCTGAGATTGCTTCTTGCTTCTTAGATTGTGTCCTATTCCTGTAGTGAAGGACTTAATTTGTAATGAAGACTATTGCTATGGAAGAAAGCACTATTTAATCACTACCAAGCCAGTTTTAATGAAGCGTTTTACCAATGCTAATGTGTAGGTAATGACATTCCAATTAACGATTCGCAAGTCAGCTTTCATCACGATGTTTTCCGTAAGCACCCTCGCCGAGCAAGTGAAACCTGGAATAGCGAAGTGATATTGTATTATCATTTACTTACCAGAAAACAGGAATTCAGTTATAACGCGTTCTGCTTTTCTCTAATGTGGTATACTACATGTTTTCAATGGGAAATCATATAGAGCTATATTTGTAAGATATAGGCAGAACTCTCGAAAAATCTCAAATATTGAAACCGCTTTCGGTTTCAATATTTAAGATTTAATTCAACCCAAAATTTGGTTAATGGAGTAAATACAATCAAATACTGACTCAAAATACATGCAAACAAAGTCTTCTATGACACATTTCGGGCCAGAAAATGAGAAAAAAAGTTATTACGTACGAGAAATGTAAAAAAGTGTCACGAAATCTTACATAATCATGATTTTCCCAAAATATTGAGTTTTGTGTTAGGTAATTATCGTTCTCATCCTAGGATGTCTTCTTATATTTTCAGAAGCAACCCATTTGAGTACCAAGTGCTGAAAATAAATGACAGTCGCTCTCTGTACGATTCAAATTTTGATTTCAACAAAAAGGTGAAGGTGCTAACTCATGGTTGGCTCAACCATGGAGACAGTCCCATGCCTGAATCCATCAAAGAAGGTATGTGCTCAGTTCAACAGTATACTCGTATTTACCCATTAATTTTAACGTTAATATTCACAATATCTACATTTTTATGTAGTATATACCTGTCTGATCATTGGCATAGTTCCTCTGAACTTAGTCATAGATTATGATGAGGTTTTTAAAATCATTAATCAGATTAGATACTTATTTACAGAAAGTTTGTGTTTGTAAAAGGTGCCTTAAGAACAGATCGCACCCGCTTAAAACTGGGGCGGTCAAATATTAATATTTATAATTAGCGTTTAAAAGACTACTTTTTAGGATTTGATAAAAAAAATGCAGTACCTTATACCTGTCTACGTAATTTCTTGCTCTTTATTCGAAATTTAATATGAAAATAATTAAACTTCCAATTTACGAGTAGGTATATCAGATAATTACTTCAAGCTCGAAACGTTCTGTCATTATTATGCATGAATTACTTACTGTTAAAGTTCTTAAAGCAATAGTGATTTAACATTATTCATTAAAGAGGGGATTTCGGTATCATAGACTTTTGATTTTGTCTGGCTTGACTTAGTTTAAGAAAATATTTTAGCTGTACGTGTACATAGTTGTTATATCTACCATTATTTTTCAGCTTACCTGAACGTGAGCGATTTGAACATAATAGTGGTTGACTGGGGCAACGCGGCCAATGTCAACTACATCCTTGCCAGTTACAACGTGGCTATGGTGGGAAGACTGCTCACAGAGTTTCTAAACTTCTTAATCGACGAGGGGTTTTCTATGGACGACATGCATCTAATAGGCCACAGCTTAGGTGCCCATGTTGTAGGCATCGCTGGCGCCTATGTCAGAGAAGGTCCTATAGATACTATCACAGGTAATTTGACTTGTTTACTCACTAACTGTAAGTCTAACCGGCTGTGCGGAGTTGCGGTTGGTTGTTGGCTTTAGAAATCTCGATCCAAGGTTCGTGATTTCAATTTCACGTTGGACTACTTCGAGCAGTAGCCAGTTGTTTATTAGCTTATCTAAGTTAATTTACTCTATTACCAATGAAACTGTTCTAACTAGTGGAATCTACTTTCACAGTGTTTATAGGTATTAAAACAACCTACCTTTAGCAGTACTTTCACATCATAGTTATTATGATCAAATCTTTTACTGTAAAACAAATGCTCACGTTTTCCTCATCCAATTTTGCGGAATTCATTAAAAAAGAGTTTTACGATACCTTGGCTGATCTTTTCGTTCATTTTCCAAAACGATGCATGTTCGTTCTTGCGTCCAGCTTGTCCTAACTTCGCTGCTTCAACAGTTGTACTTCTTAGGACTATATGAATCAACTCAAGGCACTGCTACTTTAAGCTTGCCCTTTGGAATTTTTGGTAAATAGGTGATCCTGTTTCGATCACGAAGTGAAATACCGAGAAAAATATGTCGTAATTGATCTGTGAATTTAGTAAAATCGGTAACCAATATTTTACTGTTACTTTAAATCTTTACTTTACTTTACAATATTTAACTATAGTATATTACATAGTTTTTAAGAGAATAACTTTTGACCAATACCTAAAACCGAACGCTACTGCAGACGGATAAAATCCTTTTATGTGGTAAAAGCCTCCAAAAAAGATAGATCATGCAGTCAGAAAATTAACACGAAAATCTATTCACTGTAACTGCTTTTGAGATTTCCGCATTTTCATGTCTATTTCATTCAAATTAGAGGCGTGAAGAAGCACTGCGTTGGCGCCACTGTTGCGCTCATGCATGATAGTAAGTAAACATGCAGTTTCATGCACTAATTATGACGACAGTGGCGCTCTGTGACAAAACATTATAAAAATTACTAGTGGTGCCACTGCAGCGCGTCACGCTGTTTTTTATTTGCTATGGGTTCGCGTTTGACCTCAGTCAGAGATTACTTAATAGTTACTACGTAACAGATAAATCACATCCATAGAAAAATGAAAATCTTCTTAATCCTGCTGTCAATATGTGACAGACATAATATCTTGCCAGGGTCACCTTTTTCAGTACTTACAGTACGTAGTACGTCCGTCATCGCGTCAGTTCAACAGCAACATTAGAGTACAAATGCTCTACGCAGCTGTTGACAACCAACTGCCAAATGAGTCAAGGAATACTCAACGGCTGGAAGGTATAATTGTCGCGCGCAATTACATGCAGTGACAGAGGCCTGCCTCAGTCTTGCCTGGACGAGGCCGATGGTGGTACACGCTTACCCAGAAGATGCCTATTCACTCTAGCCTTGAAGAAACCTAGGTTCTAATAAAAACGGGTTTTTGCAACAACACAAAATTACGGTAAATTGTTTTACCTATTTTTCTCGACGTATCGGTTTTCGGCCACGGTGACATGCGATTGTCGCCGAAACGTTGATAAAAATAGGTAAAACAATTTACCGTAATTTTGTTTCGTTTTTATTAGGATTAGTTAAAATGCAACAAGAAAGTTTATAATGTTAGATACCTAGAGGTTGTAACTATCCGGAAACACAAACACAGGAAGTGCGTTCCACTCCCTAGTTCGGACCAGAAAAGACGCAGCAAACCCTTGAGTGATTGCTGGAAAGTCTATTCCATTAAGGTGGAAGCCCTCCCGGTGTCTAGTGGTCCGGTGGTAGAAAGTAGAACCAAGCCTCTGTCACTCCATGTACTTACGCGTGATAATTACTCGTACCTACCAGCCGCCGCCCGGGTCATCCATGACCTATTTGGCAGTTGGTTGCCAGAACCCGCGTAGAGCATTTGTACGCGGTGTTGAATCTTGCGGTTGAACTGACGCGATGACGTAAAGTAAGTACAACCTCTACTACGAGTTGCCACTTTAAATTTACGTTATCGTTCTCGTAAAAAAATGTATTGGGATTTGGCATTATCATGTCATGTCTTGTCTCATCCCAATACAATTTTTTTTCGCGAACTATAACTTAAATTCAAATTGGCAACTCGTGGTAGACGTACTGACATCTATGTCGAGAGAGATAGCCCTCGCAACAATTTGCCTGTCACGTGACAGCACACATTTACAATTGACAAAACGCTTAATTTTCTATGATGTGATTTATCTGTTACTATTAACTATTAAGTAATCTGTGGCAGAGCTTCTAATCTGATAGTGCCCTTCCGTACTCCCATAAACTCGCAGGCTTAGATCCCGCCCTGCCGTTGTTCACTCTCGGCAACAAGGACGCGCGGCTCGACAAGCACGACGCGCGGCACGTCGAGGTCATCCACACGTGCGGGGGGTACCTCGGGTTCGCGTCCCCGTTGGGGCACATCGACTTCTACCCGAATGGTGGAACGCGCCAGCCGGGGTGCGGGTTCGATTATAGAGGTGAGTTTTTCCGTAGACTTTTTATTGGTTTATGCTGGTACAGAAGATCTTAAAATTGAAATTACCCGTGAAAATAATGCCCTTACAGGTACTCGTTGTACCTGTAAGGGCATTATTTGATAACACAACAGAGTACTAACAAACTAAATCATACTTATTTAATGTTCTTCTAAAAAATTAAAGTTAGTAGAGTAGAGTAAGATTTGTCAATGAATTATAAGAGAGTTTGTATGTACATGTGATTACCGAAGGGTTGAACTCTGAAACTATACTCGTACCTTGTAGCTTAGAAGGATAACTTATTTTTAGGATTTACAAATAGCACTGTTCGGGAATCAAATACTGACTGCGCTAAACTTTCTTTTGCACCATAGATAGATTGGTGAAAACACCATGTCCGCCACGGCTAATCTTCGCACATCTTTACGCCCTTATACTTTACATTTTTATAATTCATGATAAAGACCATGATGGCACGTTTGATGCTCCGACTATTTTTAGCTAAAAAAAAACTTTATCCTGTGTTTATTAAGATTGCTTTTCATAAACAAGTTACAAACTCAATAAGGCAGAGTAAGGATTTCAGAAATAAAGCGTTGGTAGTCTTGAAAGACGTTAAAATCTGAGATGACGTGAAGGCAGTACAGACATGTTTAATTGGTCTCTTTCAGTCGCGAGATACCCAACTGTACTTGTAAGCAATGATTTACTTTTAACATAAAACACCATTGCTCGTTTTTACAACCACGTGGGTAGCTGAGCTATTTGTAAGTTAAGGCTCGTCTACACTGGGGCGCATTTGTGTAGCAAAACTTGTATCTGTGCAAAATATCAGTACAAGTTCGAATCACACACAATAAAATGTATCGTATCGACAAATCGAATTTCCAACTTATGCCGTTATTTGTCAAAACTATGTTGCGGTTCAAATATGTCCTAGAGTGGATGAGTTTCTCCTAAGGCAAGGGATAAAAAGCTCGGCTCAAAGCAAGCGTTAGAGTCTTCTAAAACTTAATCTTATCAAAGACGTAACTTTCCCCCTTGCATGCTAACCTATTTTGCGACCTTTTACGAAATCAAATCAAAATCAAAAATATCTTTTCTTAAATAGACCACTAGCAAGTACTTTTAAATCGTAAAATCATTACAAGAAAAAGATATACTTAATTAAAGTCTTAAATACTATATTAATAGGGATACATAAATACACTGTATACCAACATAATGTGACTCTACCACCGCATCGGAAGTTGCTCTTATACTGAGAAGACCCGGCGAGAAACTCACAACCGACTCCGTATCTCATTTTTCCCACAAATCATCTGGCATTCGTACGTTGCCAACCCAATCCCACTTCAGCCTCTTCACTTTATTGTCTTCAAATTCTATTTTCCTATATTCCAGGTCTGTGTGCTCACAATCGAGCTCACATGTTCTTCTCGGAGTCCATTATATCTGACGTGCCATTCACGGCGGTGCGCTGCGTGGGCTACGACGAGCTATACTACAGTGGTACCTGCAAGGGAACCGGGGAGACTCTCATCATGGGCGGATTTGATATACATTATGGGTTAGTATAACATTTGTAATTACCATCAGACTGGCTCATTAGCTAGGTTATCAGAATCTTCAGATACATAGAATAATGAGTACTCTTCACTTTCTATTACTACTTATGGTAGAGATTCTGCCCAAAGTGACATGGGTGCCGATTTCACCGGTACTAATTGCTCTGAACGAAATTAATAACAACCATGCTCTTTGGTTTGATTGTGTTTTGGTGGTGGTATCTGTTTAAGTGTGTCTTTAATGTTAACTTAGTCTTGGGCATTTATGGTTATGCCATGGTGACCTAGGATATTTTATTAAAAATTATATTTGGGATTTGTAAAGTATTAACCACACCCAACATATTTCTATATTTTAAATATCTAACATGTATGTTTGTGTGTAAGCACGACTTAGAACGACAACCTTTGTAATTATGTCCAAGCAATGGTTTTGTATAGGTTTGATCTGCTGTCATCCGTACATTTCATACATATTATATTAGGTAGAGGTAAACTAAGGCCCGTATTCTGAAACAAAATCTGTACTTGAGTGTAGATCTGAGTGACGTTTTTGTATGAACTGACCTTTTCAAATCTTTACTCAAGTGCTCAGATAACATGGCGCGCCCTACACAAATTAAAAGTATTTGTGAAAGTATTTACAAGAGACTCACAATGCATGTGTGCGTGCTGACACGGCTATCACACAAAAGTATAATCCATGGATTCATTACTCGGCTGCGCTGTCACTAAGTCATTATCGTAAGTGTATTTAAGTTGTAGAGGTGCGTGCCATGTTATCATAGTTTATTTCTACCTAATTAAACACGTACGGGCCACTTTTTAAATTTCATGGCTTGAGTAACAATATTTTCTATACCAATATTATAGATTTGCTTGAACGCGCTAATCTCACGAACTACTGGTCCAATTTGAAAAATTATTTCAGTGTTAGATAGCCCATTTATCTAGGAAGGATATATCATCACGCTCAGACCAATAGGAGTTCTACGCGGACGAAGTCGCTGGTAGAATTTAGTATCGAAATATACCGATTTTATTAATTTTAAACACTAATTCAAACCAAGCTATTACGTAATCGCTAAAAAGATGTAGCTTAATGGTCATGTTAAAAAATGTACTGTAAAAAGTTTAAGCGCACGGGCTTAAAAGCTTTCAGGGTGGTTGTAAATCTGTGGTAAAAGTTAAGCGCATGGATTTTATAAAGGAAATAGGTAAGTTGGGTATAACAAGAAGCCATGATGCACATATTAACTTGGAAAATGGTCCGTAGTTAGATTTTTAGTCGAAATATATCATTAAAAGGTAGGAATTTCTCTGACGTATGCCGACTACATTGTGATTTCTGAACGTTTGTATAAATAGTCAACCACAGCTCAGCTAAGTGCTAGACGCCAATTCAATGGCATATTTGAACTAGCAAATACCGCAATAGTGAAAATTGAGAGTGCTAAAAGCAAACACTAACATTCAAAGGTGTCTATTCATCTTATTCGAGAAAAGAGCGGTTGTAAAACTTCTCCTTCGTACTTACATTCTACATTTCTTAACAAAAGTTACATTGCAAGGTTTCAACTATCATATTCAATTGTATTTATTCTGCAGTATTCCTGTAGATTTAGAATTGTGAAGTTAAACGTGTAAGTCGACTTGAGAATATCGTTATTCAAATTAGAGCCAACGTGTCCTTTCAAATCTTCTCACCTGATCAACCAAAGTAAAATATACTCAATAAAACTGATTCATCATCGCATCATATTAACAATTGAAGCAAGAAACGTGTAATTTCGATAGTATCTTTACTTTTGAAGGAACTTTGGTGCTGAGACGAGCACGATAGAGGACTTTGGAAGATCTTATATGAGGGATGAAAGGTTGTGAGGAAACTTCACATGGGAAAACCCGGGAACAACGGTCAGTGTGAATATATAATATTAATGACTATATCACCGGTGCTATGAGGTTGTTTTTGTACTCAGAAACGTCAGCAATAATTTCAGTAAGTAGTTGTTAAATTAAACCAAAAGGAGTAAAGATTGAAAGAGTATAAAACAAACATCTCAAGAATGAGTAGAGTCAAAAATCATTAGCCAACAACAGGACATTGCAATTGCAAAGCAAGCGGAAAATAAATGTTCAATATCAAGACTGTAATTGAACTTCAGTGATCGTAACATCAGAACATTCACAACAAACATACGCTGCGGTTGTGAATAACGTACCTACTACAATACGAATAAGTACAATACATAGTGGAGTGTCGGCGACGTGATGTGAATGCGCCGTTCCATTCCCTAATATTTCATCCTTGCGTGTATTTTCTCACGTATGGTGAACTTGGGAATTTTACTCGAGTTCGTTATTATGTTCTCTCTTTTAAAAGGTATATTTTAGATATATAGATGTAGTTTTTTGTTATGTTTTTTTGGGTGTTATTATCTATATAAGTATGCATTTAGAAATATTTAAGTATGTTTAGCAGTCTCTGACGCCCATAGTACAAGCTCTGCTTAGTTTGGGGTCAGATGATCTTGGTGTGAATTGTCCCAGATATTTATTGTTATTATTTATTTTATTGCAAAAACAATCTGGGTAGTATGATCATTAAAAAAATATTTGTTTTTTTGCGTTTTTAAGGAATTAACTTTAGCCTGCGACTTCGTTCGCCTTGATAAAAGTTCGAAATAAATTTAGCTTATTAAATATTAAAATTTTCCTTACAACATATCAACCATTTTACTCTACGCAATTTTTTAGTTTTGATAATTAGCTTCATTCGATACGTGTTTTAATAATGATAATTTTAATTAATAATACACACATTACTGGAGGTTGAGGGTGGAGGTGAGGTTGAAGGTGTTTTTTGCAAGTAAAATAGAACTGTGTTTTTTGAAACCAGTGACCGTTCTCTTGCAAACGCGAGATTATATTATTCATAACCAAATTGTTTCATAGTTCTAACCATCGTTCTTAGGAAGTAGCTATCAAAGTCATAGATAAAATAAAACTCTTTGTCAAGGTGAAGTTGATAACTCCTCGACAAGCTTGGTTATAATTATTCATAATTTGCGTAAGGAATAGTGCGTTCAAGAGCACCCTACTCCGGTTCAAATTATTGATGTTTCGTGAAAAAGGGCACAAAGCGTAGTATGCCATGATTAGGTTTCATGCGTTTAGTACAATGAAATATAGTTATCAGTAAACCAAAAAATAGGTTTAATTTAGGGTTAATAAGTTTTTTGACCACTGAAGATTCACGTTACTGCGTGTTCAACGAACGCGCGTAGGCGGGGGGCTGGGGATTTCTCAATGCTACTCCATGTTATTCAGATTTGCAAATTTCTGGTTAATCATGCACTTTTTTACTTCCTCTTTTTGATGTTCCACCCTACCTAATGCAGACTAATAAAAAAAAATATACTTAAAGTCGCCTGAAAGTTTTAACACGAACGTTGGCTCATTTATGCTACCGCAATAAATTTAGGGGCTAGTGGCGAAATGAAATAATGTCCACAAATTAAGTAAGAAACTGACCAACACACCGTATTTTTAGTAATCATAACTAAATGCAACCGTGAATGATTGTATTAATTGTCCAAGACAAAGTTCAACCCAATTAGCTACTAACACAGCAATCACGCATTAACCAGTACCTAGGATACTTACTATATTCAAACAGTTAAGTATCTCCTAGTAAGTTTTTATGTTCCTATGAAAAATTGTGCAGGCGGAACTAGATGTGGGTGTAGGTGAGCAAAATGCGGTAAAATTTTTGTTTAAAAGTAAGTGCCAAGTTTGGTAAGTTTTGCTCTACTATGCATATTTTAAAGTAGGGACAATTATGAGATTGTGTTGAAATTCTGCTCATGATTTGAGTGAGCTTTTAAAAGGGTAGAGTTGTTATTGAATATATTTATTGGATTTCATTGTAGATTTTCCTTGTTTAATCTTTAAGTTTTAACAACTTAAGAAGGTGTTGGATATCAAACACTGGGTGCGTGCGGACACCACGTCTGCTCACTTTGTATAAAATTAAAGAAAAATAATTTAGATTTGATTTGACTGGCCTGTTGGCGCAATGGCAGCGATCCTGCCTTTAGCGCCGGAGGTCGTGGGTTCGATCCTCACCCATGACAAATATTTGTGTGACGAACATTTGTATTTGTTGTGTGTCTGGGTGTTATTATCTATTTAAGTATGCATTTAGAAATATTTAAGTATGTTTATCAGTCTCTGACGCCCATATTACAAGCTCTGCTTAGTTTGGGGTCAGATGATCTTGGTGTGAATTGTCCCAGTTTTTTTTTTTTTTTATGGAATTCACACTAATAATGGTTCAGCCTGGCGCGATTGAAAACTTATTCTTCTTTGGTTGGAAATGATATGAGCAAACCTAAAACAAACTTTAATAGAACATCATAAAATTAAAAAACCATTGATAGTTAACGAGCCATCTCCCCCACCCACTTCTCTCTGCATAAACCCATGACAGTTCCTGCGCTCGCTCGGCTATACGCGGGATTTGCATATGTAATTACTGGGGCTGGGCCGACGTGATTCGTGCCTACTTGCAGCTGCTCAAATCTCTTTATTCTTAGACTCGGCTGGCTTAGTGCTGCTCGTCCCTCGTGTGCTTAATCCGTATTTGGATTGGAGTGCCTGCAGAATTAAAAGGGTGAATCGAATGTTTTTAGAATTTACTCAGATAATTTGGGTTTTTTTTCTACATAACATAACATAACATACCATCAGGGCTATCTATATCTCAAACGGTATAGAGAGGCACTTTTCACCAATTGTATTAGAACTCAATGTGGTAGGTGGTGAGCCTTTCGCCGTTATCCATTTTATTACTATTTATTTATTTACTAGCTGCCTTACTTCGTTCTGTCAAAAGTTATTGGCAAATGTTTGACAGCTGGCTACATATTGTATTGGCAATTTAAATTGAAGGTTTTTTTATTTTCCGTTACATATTTTTTATGTGTCTCACCGTTTAAACCTTTCCTGAACCAAAGCAAACCCATATCAAACAAAATAAAATGACAATACCTATGTAAACTGATTGACCGAGGAAACCACTGAGGGCTTTTCACCGAAAATTCCATGCCAAGGGGGACAATGAAAGCAATAATTAATTTGGAACAGCAATTTAACAATTAACATTTACTTTATTGTCATCATCATCATCATCATTTACACAATATCTAAATAAGGTATTTCATGGCGTATGGAAACTTCACAGCAAAAATAAAAATGCTTTTCTCGGTTTTTGCAAATAATTCATTTCGGAGTAAAATCATACATGTCCTGGAGTCTTAGCATAAGCCCTTAGTTAGAGCAATATTGAATCAATGTTACTCATACGTCAATGTCTTATTTGTATTTGTCTTAAGGTACCCCATTGAGACGCCATCCTTAGTGGTCATTTTTATGTTGCTTTAAGTGGTCATGGTTCGGGGGCAGGCGGAAGAATTCTTGGAATAATTTACATCAAATATTAAAAACATTCTAACAAAGGCATTATAATTTTATTTTAACTACATATTTATAATCTTTAAAAACAGGTAGGTTTTGGAATAGTCATGAAAGTCATAATATCGATACCGTTAAAAAAATATTTAAATGAACCTTCCATAGAAGTTCACTAAAAGTGTACATTGTTACCTGTTGTATCGGGACGGAATTCAATTGAAAATAAATGTGAAAGTTACGTTTATTTCATTTCTGAATAGTCAGACATACAAGATTATTGTTCAAATTACATATTATGTGATTATTTTGAATAGATTAAATATTGTAATAAAATTAAAATTATAATAATATAGTTAACTGTACATAATTTTGAAAAGAAAATCATCTGTAATAAACTTTTCAGCGTTAAAGCCACTTCAAAAGGAAATGTATTATTTCCATCAGTTTATAAAGAGATGGACAGGTTTGGCCTCCATGGACTCTGCTGCCCCAAAATGCCTATCTCAACGACATCTTCAAGAGGGCTCTGGCCACCATCAGTGTGCCATCCACGCTTGAACCACTTGGGTTGGTGCGTGATGATGGCAAGAGACCTGATGGCATGACACTGATTCCCTAGGAGCGTGGACGAGCGCTACTACGGGATGCCACTTGGGTCGACACTCTGGCCCCGTCCTATCTCAGGGAGTCGGTTTAAAAAGCCCGAGCTATTCAAGCTGCGTAAATACGAATCAATATCATCTGATTACTTGTTTACGTACGCCGCTTGAATTTGAAACTTTTGGGCCATGGGGACCCCACACTAAAACCTTATTTTAAAAAAATAACCCTCTTCTGGCCGCAAGAGGCCGAAAAGCCATTCAGCGTGGAAACGCTACCTCTATCCTTGCTGCCATGCCACACGCACAGAAATTGCCGATTGATTAGACTCAATTTCGTTAATTTATATAAATAAGTATATTAGAACTAATTAAAACATTGTGGCTAGTGAATTTGCTTAGAATGCTTGATTAAGAGCTTGATCCAGATCGGCGATAAGATCATCCGAGTCTTCCAAACCAATTGAAATTCGGATTAATGATTCTGTGATTCCGAGTTCAGCTCGTTGAGCAGATGGAACCGATGCGTGCGACATAAGTAATCTGTGAAATAATTAAAAATATTAGGAAATTGTTTTGTCGCATGATCAAGTAAATAAAAGTATTTGTTTCGCAATTCTTTTATGGCGTGACCTTAGCAAGTTATGGTCGGTGTTATCACAGGAAACAAAAAATTTAAAGCATTACATGTGCCTGTATTGATTAACACATAAATGGTGGTAGGTATATTCCTATTGGGATTTAAACTTACGGTAATTGCGCTAGACTTTCAAAGCCTCCTAAACTCTCTGCCAGCGTGAAAACTTTCAAAGAACTCAGAAATTTTCTTGATTCCTTCAAACCACCAGAATGATAAAAACTAAACATTCCAGAGTGACCACTCGTCTGTTTTTTTGCAATTTCATGTTGTGGGTGAGACGGCAAACCTAAAATTGTGAAATACGCTATAATAAACCAAATGGATATAATTATTGTTATAGGCCAATTGTCCTATTTCTCGCCTAACACCAAGTCAATCTAGTCATCACTACAATGGAGTGCTCCTCGCGGCAATAACGGTGCTATATTATACGTACACTAAAAATAATATATTTTAATAAAATAAATTACTTTCTTTCACACTAGTAGATGCAGCAGAACTTTTCAATTAATAAGGTTATGTGAATGGATAAAGTAAGGATGTAATTTTACGTTTAATACCTGGATGCATAACTTCCACAATTTTTGGGTGTTTTTCCAGCCACTTGGCTATAGCAAGTGATGATTCTCGGTGGCGCTGCATACGTAGTGCTAATGTTTTAAGACTTCTGGTGACCATGTAGCAGTCAAACGGCGAGGGAACTGCTCCCATAGCTAAAACAATATCATTATTGTGCAATTGGGGATCGCTATAGCAAATAAATAACTTGAACTTAACTTGAACTTGAACGATTATGAAACATTAACAATACAGAGGTGTTTTCTTTTTTATATGCACTGGTTTATGCTTTTGTTATGTATATTTTTTTTTAAATTAAATAAATATCCCTGGACATTATTCCACACAGCGCCATCTAGCCCCAAAGTAAGCTAATTAAAGCTTGTGTTATGGGATACTAGACAACGGATAAACATACTTAAATACATTTTCTTTTGTAAATACATACTTATTATACATAGGAGACACCCAGACCAGTACAAACAGACATGTTCATGCACACAAATGTTTGTACTGTGCGGGGATCGAACCCGCGACCTCTGGTGTAGTAGCCAACTTCTTAACCATTACACCAAGTCGGTAGTCAAAATCGCGTAATGAGTTATAGTGTACGTGGCCAATTAAGTTTAATAAAAAGATTAGGGGTCATTGCCTATATTTGTCATCAAATAATATATGTACGACACGTGTATGTGTATATTTGACGACACGGTTGGCGTAGTGCGCTGTAGCACGGTTTCTCGCCTCGATTTCCGTAGTGTCCCGGGTTCGATTCCCGGTCGGGTCAATTGAGGAAACGATCTTTTCTGAATTGACTCGGGTCTGGGTGTGCTGGGAGACGCCCCTGGCTTATTTCCTTGTGTGGTACCTCGTAACACAGGGATATTAATCCCTACTTCGAGATCATTACAAGAGGTGTGTTGTCTGGCGCATATTTATTATTTATTATTATTATATGTCATTAAGGAATTTATCACATAATAAGGATAATATTGTGTTTTTCTCTCCATTACATTATTTAGCATAGAATGGTAGAACCACATTCATGCTCTTTCATGCTGCTGGTAACTTACCGTTTTGTAAAAACCTCAGTTTTTTATCCATAGCATCATCTTTAACAATGGCAGCTCCCATAATAACATCAGAGTGTCCGTTCATGTACTTAGTAAGGGAGTACATAACTATGTCAGCTCCAAATTCCAAAGGCCTTTGCAAGTACGGCGTGAGGAAAGTGTTGTCCACAACAACAAGAATATCACCTCGACTTTTGGCTACTTTAACAACTGCTGCAATGTCCACCACTTTCAGAAGTGGGTTGGTTGGTGTTTCTAACCAGATTAGCTACAAAAATAACACAAAACATAAATATTTTCATTGTTAAATGCCACGTGTCCGAGGTTGGAGTGAACATCTTCAGAGGACATTAACAGACAGACTTTTTCTGTATACCTGTGATATTATCTACCATATGGCGATGGCGGAGCACTGGGCTGCTGTTATTTAGTATTGGCGATGGGATCATCGACACGAAAAGAAGATTATCTACCATTTTATCAGTCATCGAGATACGGTAATAGTGAAAAATTCGGTTGGCCGGTCGATCAACCGGTAATCGAATCCGGTACGCAACAGTGACTTCAGGGTCTTCATCATATTGCTCAGATATTGACGAGATACTAATAAAACTATAATATATTACTATCTAATCTAATTACATCATTTATGTTCATATCAATATGAATTTTAAAGGCGATGTAAAATATGATCAAAAATAACTGTATGTTATCGACGATAAGATAGGACTATAAGAGTTTAAATTGCTTATCGTTTGCTCCTGTTGTCATGTTGTGTACCTACCAACAAAACAAAGCCCTCATAATATTATACAAATATTTTCACGGACAAATAATAACAGTGAAACACATGTGCGATTATTTAAATAAAGCAAACTATTTTGCGAAGAAAAATACCTTAGTGTTATCTTGAATAGCGGCTTTAATTTTTTCTATATCCGTGAAGTCTGTGAATGTAGTTTCAATGCCTTGTCTTGGGGATACGTTTCTGAAATCAATATACCTAATATATCAATGTGTACATCTAAACACAGAGTGCCCCGGAAAGCCAGGAGAAAACCTAAATAGCGCATTGTGGAGGTCATATCCGACCTTTTTCACCAATTTTGATTCCTAACCGTATTAAAAATTTTAGTTATTTTCAATATGCTCAACAAAAAATCACTAAAACCAATATATCAAACGCATCAATTTTATTTAAGTGTCCAAGCCAAAACTATTATCGTTTTTACACTACAATAAACTTGAAACCTTTAATGTTATTTTTCAGTGATTTTAGAATTTTTGTGTTGTTAGATGTTAAGCGATCCTATGCGTCAACACGCAAAAATAGCAGAACTGGGTCTTGTGTATGTACGCGCGTACTGGTTTACTCATTTTTAGGAATCTATAGTATGAGTAAATCATATCGAATATGTAGGATTATTTGTGTCTGTAAACCTGACTGGTTATTGACAAATCCTAATGTGCGTAGTTGAGACCATCCATACAACGCTGAGGTTAATGAAATTGATTATCATCAATTCATCATTCTGTAAACTGTCAACAGTACTCCAGTCCCAGAACACTTAATTTGCGAGCTAAAAATAGTAGAATAATGGAGTAAGTAGATGGTGAACTATCTCATTTGGAATTACCTGAACAGCCTGTCTGTGCCGCCGTATACATCATTGCTCGATAAAATATGATCTCCTTTGCTAAGTAATGCAACCAAAGTATTTGTAGCAGCCATACCGGATGCAAATGCTATCCCATGTTTTCCTCCATCTAATGCTGCTAAGCATTCTTCTAAGGTATTTCTGGAAGGATTACCTGCTCTTCCGTAGTAAAAGCCCTACAGATTAAGTTATTTTTCAATATTGTTTTCTGCATTAGTACCTACTTACTATACTGACTGGGTTTTTGTTGTTATTACACGAAATCCGGATATTTTTTGGGGTTGGAACAAAATAAGAACACGAGAAAGAAGAGAGAAATGTTGGCAAGTTTAGCAAAATTTACGTAAGACTTAGTAAAAAAAGAAGTTTGAATTAGAAAAATAAAATAATAATAAATTTTTCGTACAGCAAGTACTTTTGAGAGTCGGTAATAACTATTACAGATTTATATTTTATTTTAGTTATTCATAGTATTATCTACCGTGTGTTCTGCTGGTGCTGGCTGTTTGAATGTGGTTGATGTGACAATAGGAGGCACCACTGCCGCTGAACTCCACTTTTCGGGTTCTTGGCCAGCATGTATCGCAATGGTCGCGAAACCGGCTTTTTCTTTTAGGAAGCCTTGATTTGCCATCTGAGAAGCAGAAAGTTAGGAAAATTTTGTCAACTGTAAATGAATAAATAATTGTGCCAGACGTGACACTATTTGTCATGGTCTCGAAGCAAAGATAAAATATCTCTGTGTTACGAAGTAACAGACATGGAATTAACTGTAAACTTCTAGAAATGTTTTTAGGTTCTAAGAAGTACTAAAAGAAATTAAATTGCTCACTATTATCTGGTACATGTATTCTAATATTATTTTAATTTGGTGCAATCTATTCCATTCCGAAACAAACTTATTAACATTTTTGCAATACAGATCATAACTACGAGTATGTGGAAAAGTCAAGTACGGACGTGGTGTGTTTCAGACCAGCTAAAATTACACCAATTGACTCTGACAAGCAATGAATTTACACTATGCCTTGTTAAAAATATATTGAAATAACATAATGCCTTACCTTTTACTAGTTTCTTATCCGCGCTGGCAAACTCTGTTTAGTTACCTTTTAGTTAATTAAATGGTTATGATTTCCTTACAAGCTTGAACAATAGAACACACCGGAAAGTATGTGAAAAAATTGTCCTTAAGTCCACGAATCTGACGTATAGGCCTATTGTGCCGCCAAAGGAAGACCGTGTTACCGATCACTGGCGTGACGACTGATCGACGTAAAAACCTGTCACTGAATCGCTGTGAAGTTGGACACAGGCCAATCTGATTGCGAACTCTAGCAAAAACTATTTTTATTTACATTATTAACAACAAAATGATTTGGTAACTGGCTATCATCATCATCTAAAAAAGCTGATAATATAACTATTACAAATAAATAACACTTTCTAATGCCTGTTCTAATGGCAGGAACCGAACCTAAAAAACATCTATTTCTAACTATCTTATTATTATAATTATGTAGAATGCCCCACCTCAATGTTGTATGATTTGAAAAAAAGCACATATGCTGTTGAAATTAGTTTTTAGTTGATAATAATCTGAAGTAAAGTGACTGCCTCGCCTCACATGATTTGCGACGATGATCATGATCTCAACACCTCATTTTGATGCTGACTATACCACGACATTATAACAAGAATTTCATTTTTTTAGGCCCTGCGGGGCTAAGATGCGCACCCATAGAGAAGAGTAGACAAAAAATACTCCAACCAAATTTCGCCATTTTTTGTTTTCTCTATTTTGTCCACCGTTCCTAACGTGGCAGCATTGTCGTGGCTTAATATTTTGTAAGGGAAATTCAATTTTTTCGACACATCCTAACATGACGCCATATTTTTGTCGTGGTTTAGAAAAGATGTCTCGTGTGTGATGTGAACTCGTCGGTCGTTTTTGTGGACGACAAACAAACCAATAATGCATTAAAATAACATGAAAACAGGCATCGCGGTGCGTCAAAATGCTGACCTTTGTTTAAGTGCAGGAATAAAGCGATGCATTTATGAGCCGTCGCTATGTTAGCTATTTATGAGTGTAAATTTTACATAAATACACACATCAACATGGTCTAGGGATATTTCAATTAAACCTCAATAACTAAAATTCTATTACCTTTTTGTTTACACACCTACACATTAAAATAAACCTTGTTTAATAGTCTATCTAATCTGATAAATAAACATAAAGATAAAGTTAAATTAAAAAAAAACTTAGAAGAAGAGGAAAAACTCAGACAACATTTCAATCTCAACTTTATTTTTGAAACATTAAAACCTAAACAAAACAACGATTTTTTTTATAAAAATTGTTGAAAACTTAAAATTAATAATCCGTGGATCCACATAAGACTCTCCTGACACATCTGCAGCGGTTCTGCATACTCAAAACAAGGGTGTCAATATCCTGTTGTGGAATACTGACCCAAGTCCTGCTAAGATGCAAGAAAAGCTGGTTTTCATGCACAATATATTCAGGGAAATTCCTAAGAGCTCTTCTCTGAAGCATATCCCAGGCATGCTCAATAGGATTTAAGTCAGGGGATTGTGCAGGCCAGTCTAAAGCTTAGATATCATGCTGTTGTAACCAACTTGTAACGATACGCGCCGTATGTGGACGGGCATTGTCGTGCATTAGCTGGAAATTTTGTCCCATTTGCTGCCTGTGGGACGAGATTACAGGCTCTAGCACCTCATCTCGGTATTTTAGAGCAGTTATATTGCCTTGTATCCAAACGAGGTCCGTTCTAAACCGTAATCGTGCCACCTTTATGATGAACTTGTTGTGGGTGCTGCAGTCGATTCTAACGTCCAAGTTCTCTCCAAACGCGTACTCTTCGCGAATCAGGATGAAATCCAAACCTGGATTCATCAGGGAAATGCACAAGTGACCATTGAGAATGGTTCCAGTTTTCGTGTGCAATAGCCCATTGTAATCTTCTTCCTCGATTGCCTCTCCTTAGCGCTGGTACCCGAAGTGGCCTACGAGCACGTATGTTGACTTCATGCTGTCGTCTTCTCAAAGTTTGAACGCTTACCAGCAAACCATACTCTCTCTGTTAGCTTTTGAAGCAATTGCATCGCCGTTACATTTGGTTGACTTCGTGTAGCATTTACTATGAATCGGTCCTGTACATGTGTTGTAATGCGTTGAGGTCCACCACTTCTCTTGTGACACGATAACGTGACCAAAGCCTGGATATAGCGCTCTGACCGGTCCTCATGGCTTCAGGAACCGAAATTTGAGTAGCGCCAGCTTGAATCATGCCCACTGCTCTTAACATTTCGTTCCTAGTCAAGTGTCTACGTGGCATGATTAAATGAACATCGGAGATGCGTTTGACAAAGATTTATGTAGTTTTAATCAAGTTAGAAGTTCGTGAAGATTTACTTCTTTGGAAGAAATTCAATGAATGCGAATTTCATCTTAAAACAAAACTTTTTATATACTTAGGTACGTACAAATTTGAATTTAAAAGGAACATAATAATGTTTTTATAATCTGTCATTAATAGTTTTTTGTAAGGCCAGTACTTTTTGATTTATTTAAAAAAGTTTTTTATATCCCTAGACCATGTTGTTCTGTGATATTAAGTAAGCTTTCTTCCACAATGTGAGAAGAAACTATCTAGTTAAATAATCAAAAATGTATATTATTGGGTTTTGGTATGCAAACATGTATATTAAGTTAAAATAAAGCGGACAATTTTTTTTTTTTGCAAATTTTATAGGTAAAATGTATAAATAGTTTGGGGTATCAATAGTATCGATAAAATCATTTATCTTTTTTATTGGTATTGATTAAATTGATTATTTGTATCGATTAATCGACCATTCGTTTCAAGAAATCGATTGTTATTTATCAATGATTAAAGAATAAACGATTGTTATTTTGAATCGATTAGTCGAATCGATTAGTTGAATCGATTAATTGAATCAATTAGTTGAATCGCTTAGTTGAATCGTTTAGTTTAATCGATCACGTCGATTATTTGTATCGTTTAGTTGCATCGATTACATCGATTATTTAAATCGATTAGTTCGATCGATTATTTGTTTCAATCGTTTATATCGATACTATCGTGTCTTCAAATCAGTACTATTGATGATATCGATTATTATATTAAAAAATCTGTGTTAAACATGGTACACCCCTTTGTTATGCGAGGAAACTTGTCTTGTCTACCTCTTTTGTAGACTCTCAGTGACGAGAAACGAGAAATTATATTATGTTGCGCATCTTAGCCCGGCTGGTCTTCTGATGGAAATAAGCTCTCAGATCTTGTGTACTTAAATAAAAAAGTAAACTAAAAATCATGGTCTGCTTGATTTGATTTTTTTAATATTTCCAACTTAAGTATTTTTAGCTGTTAATCTTACTATTAATAATTGTCTTTTTTGACAAATATTTTATCAATATGTTGAAACACTTTAACATTCAACAGATAATTTGAAGAACCACCGATTAGTAAATTCGAGTACATTAATCTTGAGACAAGATTGTTTATCATATGAGTTGTGTAATAACGTTATAAGTTAATAGTAAGAGTAATAAAGAAAAAGTTTTTTTTCTTATTGGCGCATTTAAATAAAAGCTGGTTAACAAAAGTAGTTTTTTCAGTTTTATTGCTTTCAAAACAGAATAACGGTAACTCATGTCAAAAATTATATTACTCTAACTAAAGAGATTTACTTGTTATCATTTTTTTAAAACAATCTAAACAATCAATAGTATCGATACTGTATTGATTTTTATTTATTATTTACTATTGATTGTTTTAGATTATGTAAATAATGAACTATTGATGGTATCGATGATACTATCAATAGTTCATTATTTGCGGGCAGCAATACTATCTACAATAATTGCACTCATTTAATAGTATTGCTCTATTCTGAGCTAAAGATACTATCGAAAGCGTCAATAGAATGCCTTTTTTGGATGTAACCAATAACTCCTACGGCGCGATTGATATTTTCGCTTTAGTAATCAGTATGTCTAATAAATGGTGACACTTTGAAGCGCATAACGTATATTGCCATAATTTCAATTGACATACATCATTTGGCATTTGAAAAATCAAAAAGCATAATGGATTTAAGCAAATATTCCTAACGCATAAACGTTGAGACGGAGAATGGCATTATCATAAAAACCACAATCATCAAAACCCATTTTATTGTTTGTCATAATTTTATTAGGCATACTTACCTCAAAACGAAATCTTTACTATTCATGAACTTTGTTTGACATACTCTCACAAAGCATAACTCATTAAAAGCATGGTCTTGTAAAGCATAACAGATTTTTTCAAAAAATATTTCGACTTATTGAAGTATTTCTAGCTCCAAAAAGCATGTTCGTGATATTTTTATTTTAGCCTCTGTAGGGCTTTACAAATTTCGGCCATTTGATGTTATGCGTTATGAAGTTATGCTAAAAAGCCCTATGAAAAAATACCAATGCGTTCAATAGGTAACCCTGAAAAATAGTACTAACTGAATATACGAACGTCTTCCACGGCGCGGAAAATTCATAATTTTCTTTTCGTCGAAGAAAGATTTCCCTTAGAAACGTTATAAGCAGTGAGAAAAATGACTCGCATTAGGTTGGGCTACGGTGCTGCATATGTATAAATGATAAACATATTACCTGCCTCAAGTGTTTCCTGGATGCTGTTTAATAACTAAAATACGTAGCTGCAAAGGGGTTTGAGTAACTTTGTATGGTCCCATGGGGTAATTTTTTTTTATTAGCGGCCAGCAATAATTTTTATCGCTGTTTTATAGCACCCTAAGAAAACATAAGGACTGCTTAGAATTATTCTAAGTGATATCGGACCCGAGATTTGATTTTTTAAAGTATAATTTTTTGCCTTCGTTCCACTAAATAGTCGTCCTGAAATGTTACTTAATGGAGCTAATCTCACCTAACCGCTAGAGAGGGATAGAAAAATAGGAGAGGAAGGTTTTCTTTTTAGATGTACCTGTTGGGTATTTTTTTTCTAATAAAAGTTCATCCAGCAATACATCATGTAAGATATTTATAATGATAACATTGCCTACAAAGGAGTAGATGTTAAGTATTTGGCATTAGATGGCATTAGCAAGTGGAACACAAGCTAGAAAAACGATAACGTCAATGACAACAAAAATACATTTTCTAATAGTCAATATGTAAATAGGAGGTATTGGTTCTTAACCGTCGATATTAAAGACATTTCATGGGAAACACCAAAGTCTTTTTACCTACAATACAAAAACAATAATGGCCTAATATTGCACCTAGCGATTAAAAATTAGCCTTCTTAAATCTAATTGCGGCGCATAACCAGTAAAGGATAACCAGTCAAGGATTATAAATAATGCCGCTTTTTTAGCTTTTCCTTGATATGGATCAAGATCAATTGAGTAGGTAGTTAGTTAAAAATAAAATACCTTATATCTCAGTTCTGATATACTTTATCTATATGTGCTCCTTAATAAAGTTTGTTCCCCTCGCTATGTTCTTTTATAATAATTAAGTTTAGTGAGTGGCTGCGAATTTCAAAAATGACGCCAACATTACCCGTACCCCTTTATTATCTTGTGGCTGACATTCACTAATTCACCTATACGCATACACACATACATTTATATTAACTGCATCTAGACGCCCTAGATTGAGTTTTAAGGTCATGCAAGGTGTAATTCAGATCCCTGGTTGGGGTCACCAAACCGCAATTGAGAATTGCAGGGATAAAGCTAATTAATAACCATCAATAGAAACGATGATTTCATTTCTTCTTGCGAATACCAGTTTTGAATTCCTAGGGCTAGCAAATACTGGACTACGGCGTCACCCACACACAATTCAACATTTGTTGGCCCGAACTAAAAGGTTCGGTGACTCGTTTCTTTGTCGTACCATCCAGACGTGGAACGCTCTTCCAGCACATGTGTTTCCTTCCTCTTATAGTCCCGGGTTCTTCAAGCGGGGCGTGAAAAGGCATTTCTGCAGGCCTTCAAGGTGAGGATGGCCAGCCCAGTGATTCGTTTGAATGACTGGGCTTGTCAACCTCATATCTGGACCTCACGACCGCTTTCCATCAGGTGGAGTGAGGTCATCTTGACGGGCAATATAAAAAAAAAAAAACATGGTGATAATTTAGGCGGCTAAAAGTACTCCGACACCAGATTTAGTGATAAACAAGACATTTATGTCAAAGATTCTGGAATTATTAAAAACGGGTTTGGGCATTTTTAAAAAAAGTTATGAGGTAGTAAACTCAGTAATTAGTGATCATACCTATATCAAATGAAGTGGAAGTACTCATTAATTAACCTATTGATCTATTCACCAAACACGACCCAAGCAGTAGGCCCGTTTTCCACCAGAGCGGAGAGTAGAGGAGATGTGTATTACTAACCAATCAGATTTCGTTATTTTCACGTTACACAGACAGATGTGGAAATAAAGAAATCTGATTGGTTGCCAAAACATATCTCCTCTCTTTTCAGCTTTGGTGGAAGCGCGAGACTTTATATTACCACCTGCCTAAAATAAATAGAGAGTTCATTTATAACAGTGTATAAACTCATTTATAAGCATTGTAACGCTGAAGCTGAAGACTGTAAAGTTTAAAATAACTTTTATAAGGTAAAATAAATGAGAGGATTTCTTGGGGCACTTGTAAGCAATTCGTGTTATGAAAATGTTCTCAGTGGAATGATTCGAACAACAAAATAAGTAATTTGAAGTACTTGTACCCTTCTCTCGAACATGAGTAACTTTAGCTGTTATATTTAATAATACAAAGAACACTCATTTGTAAAGCAGTAACAACATTAACTTAACATTGTTAGCACTGCCAATGAGAATAAGGTTCTAGTAAGGGCTGGATTTACGATAGTAATATAGGATTGAAATTTCTGTTAGGAATCAATATTTTCGTGACATCAATTTGTAACTTTTCATTACTCATACTCTGAAAGTAGGTCTGTAGTTGCCTGAGGAGCGGGATGAAAGTAATACTCTCCATCCCTAGGAAGAATCACTTTCAACTGACAGCTGTCAAATAATTAAAAAAAAAAACTAGTTCTTTTTCACATATCTATTGAACCATGTTCCAACTTTCTATACAGCCACGATGTAAAATTGAAAAAACTTAAAGTTAAGTATTGATTAAAGAATATATATTTAAAATAACTTTATTATAATTTAGTTTCAACAATTTCTTTAAAATAACTTAGATTTGGGCAAAATATTTACCATTTTTCCAATGATGAAAATGAAAAATAATGGCTGAATAGCTGGCCGGCCACAGAAAAAAAAACAAACAAAATAGGCGGCGGGAAAGCGGCAATTCGATCTTCATTTATTTTTTCGATTTGAAGACTTTTGTTTATACGTATAGCAGAGATTTGTACCTTTAAAATGAGTTCATCTGATTCTGATATGAATCTAACGCCTGATTTTATAGGAGAAGAGGCTAAAGCGGTAGTGGAAAATAAAATTTACTCTTTTTTCTTTAGCTAATTCATGTTTTTATTTTTACTTTCCTTGTATTTGTAATGAAAAGCACAGTGTTTACCTCGGGTTAAAGACTTATTTAGTCCCTCGAACTATTGGCGCCCTCACTTCGTTCCGGGCGCCAAACCCCGTTTAGGGACTAAATAAGTTACTTTCACCCCTAGGGTAACAATGTACTATTTTCTATGCCTGTACAAAGTTTACAGGACCGCAAAACTGTAGAAATTATAATCATGATTCTAAATGGCAGACCAATATTATAATACCTGCCAAATCTAGCGCTTTGCATAATTACATACTCTTGAAAATAACTTCACCTTTATACGTGTTAAAGTTTTTTTAACTATCTTTTTATGAATCAGTGAAAAATTTACCTTCAGCAACTTGTCAGACGCGCTCGCATCAACCTTTACAACACCATTGCAAAATGGGTCTTATGTCAGCAGCACTAGGTGCCCCTATATGAAGGTTGATGTAAACGCCTTTGTACGAATATGTCATTCTGCTTCTTTTTTTTGTAACGAAACCCGTACAATTTTTTTTAATTATTCTTTGCGTACCTACGTATTTCCTAGCTACTCTTGCGGCTCGATTTTAAATAACCACCCTGCACATCAAAGTTCAAACACACACATTGAGATTGTTTAGCAAACAGTATCGGCTTTGAAGATTATGATATGATTGGACACGCTTAAAAGTTTGATCGAATTTGGCCCCGTGAGTTATCGAATGATCCGGATAACAATATTATTCGCCGAAAGTTTCAAATTGCGGTGAAACGGGCTCTCAGAGAACGACCCCCTTAGAAGCGCTACTTACAGCGAATAATGGTTATTCTCACAGCGAATAATATTAGTTGGTTTTAATATATGGTTGATTGTAACTTACTGGTAGCTTGGTACTATGGGTTTTATAAACCACTAACCCCTAATTGTATGGAGAGATGACATTATATTATGAAAGATGTAAACATTATATTGTATAGCTTATGAAGTATTCTGGCTGTGAATTTAAGTTAATTTTAGGTTAAATTTGTAATAAATTTTAGTTTATTCATGATAGCTCCATCATACCTATTATATTTGTAATTACCTAAAGATTCCTTTTTAATGGAACAGTAACATCGTTCAATGATAAAAACAAATCTTACTGTTTTTTTCTTACGTCACATGTATATGTATGAGAGCGTCGTGGGCTAGTGGTTCAGCACCCGAACTCAGATCGTGGATCGTGTGGTCCCGAGTTCAAATCTGGCCTGAACCAAAATCTTTGTGTTCATTGTTAAATATCCGACTAACTCTCCGGTGACGGAAAACATCGATAACAAACCAAATCAACCCGGATAACGGCGAGAGGCACACCACCTACCACGTTGGGTTCTAATATCATTAGTGAAAAGTGGGCTTCTGAGTGTTTCGTTCACCATGACGACACAGTCACTTGCCTCTGACTACCCCGCTTGGGATAAAGTCGTGATGGTATGTTGTATGTATGTATTTATAAACGATTTGCTGTCTCCGCTTGATAAAGGTTTATGGGAGGTACTTTAGAATCTGATTAGCATATTTATGTAAGGCAAAAAGACTGAATTTAAAGAAAAAATTGCTAGTTATCGATTACTGCACAGTTCTATCTTTAAAAATTACTTCATAAGATTCTTAATGGGCGTAAAAGTTTGTGTTCTTGGCTTCTGTAAGTTAAAAGTTATTAAATACCCTCAAAATCTCAGCCAGCATTGTTATTTTGCAGGAAAGACGGAATTTATTACCTCAAGACCAACGCGGAGAAACCCTACGCCCTTGGAGACCCAGCATGAATTACAATAAAATATTAATTTCTCGCTTTGCCAACTTCGCCTATAAATTAAAAATTACAAAGAAATTACATTACGACGCACTTATTTCTGTTTCTTTGAAATATTCAAAGTCATGAACTGAACTGCCGCTACGCTTTCCGTGTATATTGTTGTGAAAAGAAATGTTTTATTGTAACCATGTCATTTGTTTTTGTAAATTAAGAATATCTTTTTTATTTATTGTTGTTAAGATAAGTCCTTCCTTAGCACTTGTTATCTTGGTAATAAATACTTATAATTTATAATAACATGATCTTTAATTTAAATGTTTGTGTGTTATCACCACTCCGTTAGAGCTATAGACCGATAGTGCTGTTAGAGTCTGAGTGAGGCATTTAAAATAAAGTGAAATTGTAACTTATCGTGTGTGTAACGAGATTAAGTTTTTCATTTAATCGGTATAGTTAGTTAAATTTTTATTTCTAGGAATTTTTGCAATGCTCTATTACCCATCTAAAGACGAAAACTAAAAAAACAAGTTTGGTCCTAGGTATCAAGCAGGGGATGAAGAAAAACGTTTGAAACAATGTTGACTTAATTATGCACCCATTAGTATCTAGCAAAATCATCTCTACGCTGCGGTGGCAGCTTTCAATCTGAAGGTCCACATGCTGGCTTACAAATGTGGTATAAAATAAAACTTTCCGTCGGCAGCTTCTGTATCTGGTTGAGTTTGTTAAGTAAAGAGTTTAATATATAGCTAGGTCATTATGTGTCTTTAGTCGTTATTCAACCAACTAACGGGTTAAGTGCAAGCGAGCATTTCGGAAGCTATCTTCGAGGATTTGTGACTTGTTTAAGGGTACACTAAAGAACTACTTACACTATTTCATTTAAGAAACAGTTACTGAGCGATTTGTTAGCATCAAACGAAACATAATAAAGCTTATTGTCTAGCATTGCAGGTCATCCTTGTTGTCAAGCAACGCTTTCTGCGACATTCCATAAGGCAAGCAAATACATTTATTTTCTGTTTATCGCTTAACACCTAGTTACAGGTCATTTTGAATTAGTTTCACTCTTCTAAGTAGGTATTTGACCAAAATATTTGCAAGAAAACATTGCAAGGTTGGCTTTCCTGTGATTAGTCACAGAAAATTTAATATTATATCCAGTCAAAACTACTTTTGTCGCTTGGCGTAAAAAGTTTCAAAATGCTTTTAGATTCCCACTCATACCCGATGTCATCCCGACAGAAACAGCAGCCAAGAGGTAGTTACACACATTTCCAAAAGTTAATTCAGTTTCCCATTAAACAGTTTGCGACAAGCCATGGGAACAGTTCCAACGCAGTAATATCTCCGAGATAAATCGCGTCTCCCATATTAGGTAGGTATGTTGCAAAAGGGACGTTGAAATATTTATGTTGCCGAGTTTCTTAGCATATTTCTTCTAACCATTATTTATATTCCAATGTGACTCATAAATAATTTGAGAAATGCGGTTGAGATATTTTTAAAAATATGCGTCGTCTTGTCCTTTAGTACTGTTATGTCAGGCTGTTGGATGTTCAGCTGTTTCTCGAAGGAAGAAACCATGGACATGAAAACAAGTTTGGCCCTTTACCCGTTATTGTTAAGACCATGTGCAAACTGAGTGTTAATTCAGCATGAAATCAACTTTACTGTACACAATTATGAGAGGTTTTTTTCAAATTCAAATCGCATTTTTTGTCAATTGCGTTACTGGTTATTGAAACCCCTAATCTTGTAGCCTAAACGTCCGCTCGAATTGTGAGAAATAAGGGTTTGTCCGTATTGTTAGAAATAAGAGTTTGTTCTTATCTACATAAAACATTAAGTATCCTTCCATAGCAATGAAAAAAAAAACAACTTGGTAGTAGATACTTCGATATCAGATGGGAATCTAATTCGCAACAACGCACCTCCAACCCGGTCATCCTACCTATCCCAAATCACCGTTTCTCGCATGCATTGTATGGCTAGTAAATCGTCAGTTATAAACATTTTATAAGCAAATTATGTTTGTTTAATAGTTTAAACAGCTGCTCGTTACATTTATGCTGGTATGAGATCAAAAATTCATAAAACGTACAAAAGTATGAGCATCAAGCATGTCATATTAATTCATACGTCGTCCAGCACCCTAACTGGCTGTTGCAAATAGCTTATGCATTTCAGACGTTTGCCAAGCGCTACCAAACGGTAGTTAGTCTTGAAATGTGCAGAATTTGTATTCCCAGTAGAGATGCTCTCACAACTCCAACGGAATATTAACGTGGAACAAGAGAAATAATGTGGAAACCGCCTGGTGAGACGTGCATAAGGGCGAGTCTCCCGATGCGTCGAGGCACCTATGCAATTTGTTTAGGTATGCTTCCTTCAGATATTCTTTTAGTTTCGTGGAATTTTGGTTTTGTGCCTCTTTTGCGGCTTTATCATAGAGTAACGAAATCGCACTGTAAGCTTGTGAACTCGTTTGATCTATTTAAATACTTTTTTCAACTGATTCAATTCAAATCGGATAAAAGTATTTTTGGAACGAAGTGCAGCTAACATGCCTTCTTGTAATCAATTTTCAATATAAAAATCTAAATATCGGTTGTAAATAACAAGACTGTTATTTATAATGAAAAAATGCTAATTGCAAGACGCCTTTCAAGTCATGTTTTGTACTTACTACGTAAGTTTAGATTCCCATTTGTGATGTGCAATGGTAACGAAGTAATTGGAATCCTGTTTTTTTCTGTGATGTTACGAGTTTTTCAACTTTTCATATGTTTTGTGTGTTTTTTAAATAGTAAAAAAAAACTTATGATTTGTTATTATTTTATTTTATCTAAGAAGATTAAACCCTCAATTAAATAAACTTTATTACCTGCGTTACATGTATACGAAACAACATGAGTCTGATACCTTTTACTAAGATTCGATGGAAAACAAAGTCATAAATAAGTAGGTAGCAACTAGTAATACACTCTAAAATTGTTCATTTATAAAAAAATGGAATATTACTTAATATGAATATACTCTCTCCATCGAGTCTACTCTGTTAGCTGGAAATGCTGGAAATTTTATTTAAGAAGGTACCTATTGGAATTATGGATAATTGGAATATTGGAATTTTTTGGAGCAGCTAATATTAGTTTTGCTACGTTAATGAGAACCTAAGATGACATTGTAAGCAGTTTGATTTCCTCCCTGTTGTAAAGGGTAACAATAAAATTAATTAAGTACCAAAAAAAAAGTGAAAATTGTTTAGTTATTCATCATCATAATAATTTGCAGTCATAAACGACGATCGCTGCTTCTTAAATAGATTTCCAGAGGGACCAGTTTGTATTCAGCTGATAGTGCTACGAATATACCCTATGGCTCTACAACTTACTTGCCTGCTGGGTTATGTCGTGAATTTATAGCTCTTTTACGGATGCCCTTATTTCCGATTTCGTCACGTAGTTTCCTAGGAAGCCCCTTGAGTGACCTAGAGCTGTACTGAAATTATAATCTAGCGGCTTCACCCGCGTAGACTGTCTTCCTCGTCAAAAAATAGCCTAAATTAAAAAAAAAGCCTATGTCACTCCCAGATAATGTAGCTTTATATTGGTGAAAGAATTTTAAAAATCGGTCCAGTAGTTTTGGAGCCTATTCAATACAAACAAACAAACTAACAAAACTTTCCTCTTTATATTATTAGGACAGATATACGAGGGGCATGCCAAAAGAAGTTAGATACTCTTTACTCATTTGATTGATACTGGCAAGTTATACACCATCTTATAGGCTGGTTGTTTATTGATATATTTGAAAATAGAACGCACATATTTTTTTTAATTTTATTTGAATGTGCATAATTTTTCCGAGAATCTGGCGGGAATTCGTTTGCAGCAATGGAGCTCAGTCGACGTGATTTTTGCGCTATGATTTATTACGACTATAAAAAAGGTTTAAAGCCTCAAGAATGTTTTGAACTTTTGGCTACTACTTTTGGTGAGTCTGCTTGTTCACGAGCAACAGTATTTAATTGGTTCGCTGAATTTAAAAGAGGACGGAGATGTCTCGAAGATTAAGCGAAGACAGGTCAGCCGCCATCCGCGGTCACACAAGAAAACATTCGTGCAGTCGTAAAACTCATTCGCGAAAACCGACGAATTGAGAATGTAGTTCCCAGTTCTCGCTCCAGCTCTATCAGCTGAAATGCAAACCATAATTCACGACCACCTTTCTCTCCGTAAACGTTGTTCAAGATGGGTGCTGCACAAACTTACCGATGAGCAGAAAGACCGTCGGGTGGATTGGTGCGCATTCATGATAGATAAATTTGACGGTAAAGAAAGCGACCTTCCTACAAAATGTCGCCGTGCACGAAGCACACAGAAACAAATGGTGGCCTCGGTTTTCTGCAAAACGGGTCATATTGCTACTGTAGTGCTAGAGGATCAAAGAACGGCGAACTCTGAATGGTATGTGACAGTTTGTGCTCCAACAGTAATATCAGTTTGGTGTGACAAGCGACCGAAGTCAGGAATCCGGCACCTTCCCTGGGACCACGACAATGCGGCGCTGCACACGTCTGCCAGAACACTTGACTTTTTCAACTCAAAAAATGTGTCAATCCTTCCTCACCCACCATACTCCCCTGACCTAGCGCCTTGTGATTTTACCTGTTTCCAAAAATTTAATAAAAACTAAAGGGGAAGAGGTTTGAAAGCAAAGAAGATGCACTGGCTGCCTATAATTTCTAGATTTCTGAGGTGTCTAAAGAAGAGTGGTCACAGGTAATTTCCAATTGGTTCAAAGGTATGGAAAAGTGTACACGTGCTCAGGGTGAATACTTCGAAAAGATCGATACTTGTAATATAGAATAAATTTTATAATTTTCGAGTATCTAATCTCTTTTGGCATGCCCATCGTAGATGATAGAATAGATAAATTCTGTAAGTTTCTTCATTTATTTATTTACTAGCTTTACGGCCATTTGATTGTCATTGTTACATATTTTATGGCCAAATTATATAAAATCTTTATAAATTGTAGCCTATGTGTTATTCTGATTTGTAATAAGCTGTATTGCTGTAAAGTTTCATCTAAATCCGTTTAGCAGTTTTTGCGTGAAAGAGTAAGAAACATACATACTCGTACATCCTCACTAACTTTCGCATTCATAATATTAGTAAGATAGCAAGATGCTTCAATCCTAGCTTGAGATTGGGTAAAATTCTCGCCCTAAGGCTGTAACTTTTTTAGCATACATAGTTTTTGTATAAATTAATGTTCACACGATAGCATGTCAACCTTAAATGTGGGTACGTTACGCTGTCAAAACGAGTGTAAGCCCCTATTTGAAATTATTTTGTACAAGGTGTACATCAAACGATACATTATCTACAACTGAAACAAACTTACGACACAGTAGGTATGCATCATTAGCTTTTTTTTAAATAATGCTCGACAAGATCATCATCATCCGCGGTCGTGGGCGAGCTTTAGCATTATCGTGATTGGTTATCGCTGAAGGCAGATGTTTTTTGAGGTAGTATGTTTATTACTATCTGCTCTCTATTACTCTCAAGCCCCGGTCGAGTGGAAAACGAGCAAAGTTCGTCACAGATTTACCAGCTCGGGATTATACGAGGGTGGAATCGCGGAGGCCCGCACTAGTCCCCATTAGATGGGCAATTTGTTTGGCTGTTCCCGGGTAAGCCTTTAATCTCGCAGCAGTCGGCAAGCGACGCGGTCACCGGTCTAAACTCTAAAGTATTTTGGCGTTTCTACTTGAAAACCAGCTCCATTCCTCACTCAACGTCATGAGTAAGTTCCAATGGTTGTTTTTGCGACTTCGGCATCTTGGCTTTCAAAGGAAAATTTTCAGGACTGGCGCATGTGAAGCCTAATCAGGTTTGTGATAAGATGGGCTACAGTGAGATGAGTTGACGCCGACGACAGTCGCTAGCGTCTGTTGTCAAATTTTTATATGGAATTTCGGTGCAGCTAGTGTGCAACTGTTTTTATTCCTGTTTTGTGCAATAAAGTATATCTATCTATCTAACCATCTACAGCGCCTCTAGTGAATAGTAATGTAACTAAAAGGGCATACAAGTTATGTAGTTAACTTGAGAAAACCGCGCTATATGAGCACAAGAGTCAGGTCCACTCGAAGTTGCCGGCAATAGCTAGTAAAATAACAATATAATCATTGTGTCCTAAGCTGTTAAGAACGCATCCATGTTTTCCCGTTTTGTTTGCGATTATGTATAAATCATGTTACTTTGTAAGCAAAAAAAGAACCTTAAATCGATAAATGTGGCGCGTAAATTTGCGGCAGAACATTATTCACACATGTAAATGTCGACATGGCAGGAAAAAAAGAAATAAAATAACGTACAAGTAGTCAATTAGTACTACATAAATACTTGCAAAGTATATTTGTACGTAAATATCAATTCAATCCCTTACCAAGTATTTTATGTACGCAAACCTTTACTTCCAGAGAAAGAAAACATCTCGTTCAACAAATATCGCACGTAACGGTGGTAGTTAGTATAATGACATTGTTCAGTAATTTATTGGTCGCCAATGTTGTGGGGTGACCAGACGACCTCCAGTCGACATTCAATCACGAAAAACAAGAGCCGTGAAGTTTACGCAACTTCTATAAATGTTTGTTTCTACCTGACTATCACAAAGACGAAGAGATGCGCGTTTTTTAGATACGTGTCTGTTTATCGATATCGTTGGGCTATCGAAAAGTATCTGAAATATTTTAAATAGTAGGATTTAAGTGATTTCATTGCAATACATGAAACGACATGACTTGGTGTTTTATACATTTACGCTTAATAGAGGGCAACTTGTTGTGTAACTATTTCTATGTGATTTGCACACATTTGTGCAGCGAAGACGCACGCACATTGCATTTTGTCGACAGTCCACGCATGGCGAAGGTGATTTATGGCACTGTCTGCCGCGAGTCTTTGCGTCGAGTATAGGGGTATGCTTCTGAAATTGGAAACTGCAAGCGGCTGTGGGCAGCGGCAGGCGGCGTGGGTAAGAAGCCTCAGTCACATTTTTGCGTGAACCTGCGTGCATAAAACCTCCGTGGTCAGCGACACTGTTAGTGGCGCCTCTGACATAGTCCGCTTAGAATAAACCCGCCATTTTGATCACGCACACAGACACAGTGATTTTACAGGCGATACCAGTTGCAGTGAGTTTCAATGTTCAAAACGGCCATTCGCACTGGTCGCGAGTGTTTTTGTTTTTGTCGAACTTAGTGCAATTTTTTATATGATGAATTTTGTTTTTGGCCGGTTCTGTCAAGTAGGTATAACCTATCTTCCTTTTAAAAATTCAGAGCGAATATAGTATTAACCCTGGGCAGTTCAAGCAAGTGTAGGAAAAAGATGCACGGTCCTTCCAAAATCTCTTTATTTTGTGGTACTGCCGTCTGCGGTCGCAGCGGCCACGCGTTTGAATCGTTTTTACACAGTTTCGTACTGTGGCTAGTCTGTCACATGGTGTAGGTGGTAGAGTTTTATGGTTTGCGGTTGCGGTCTGCCCATGAGTGAGGAGGCACTTTGTAAGCATTTGCAAACTAATAGATTTGCGATGAAAGAACCTTGCACAAGAAAACGTTGCTGTGAGTAACGAACGGACAGTATTGCATTTGAACGTTATTAAAAAAATATTTTCTTAAATCTGTCTTAAACCTAACTACCGTATTTCAGGTAAACTGATGCAGTGCAGTGCCTGTTGCCTGGGAGAATAGGCCTAACAGACTCTAACAGAATTTGCTTACGTAAGGTCTAGAATACTGCCAGTGACCTAAGGGTGTAAGTTCTTCTCACTAACGGTACCGAATGCCACCCAGCCCAAACCGCAGAGCAATTTTTTTTCAAAGTTTCTAGGTAGTTCTATATCGATTTGGAATAGTAAATACCAGGAATATGATATCTGTGCAAACATACGTTTCCAATGCGTATCTATACAGATATTTATGCTTTTGACTGTACATGTGAAAACAGTCTGTGATGTTAAGCTTGAGCAGCTCTTACACATTTTTTTTTTTAACCTAGAATGTCCCACTGCTGGGCAAAGGTCTCCCCCATATTTCTCCATATGTCCCTGTCGTTAGCAAGGTCTGCTACTGGCTGGAATAGCTCGATAGGTCATCGCACCATCGTTTCCGAGGCCTTCCTCTTCGGCGATAACCATCTGTGGGATGCCACTGTGTAGTTATTTGGGTCCAAAAACATAAAATAATAAAAACCATTCAAATAAATAGCGACGTGTTTACTGCTTATCTACTGTGTATTAATACTATCAATCGATACTATTATATAGTTAACTACCATCAAATGTAGTTCAATATGCATCAAACCACTTTAATTCTTGCAAAATACTGGTCTAGTATTGTAGAATAACAAACCGACGACAATAATGAATGCAAAATGGCGAAGTAAAAAATACCTTCTAAAAAGCGTAACCACTACTTTAGGTAAAGTATTGCAGCCGAACAAAACAAGCTGTGTATCTACTGATTTATAAGTTTGAGCAAATGGTCGTTCACCGGTGTCGTTGTACAGCCAGCCACAAAATTTGAAAGTTATTCCGTAAGTACGCAATTTTGATCACTTTTTTTTATTTATTTATTCTTTATTGCACATAAAGATAAAGTCTTGGCGGGATTTATGCCAAATAGCATTCTCTACTAGTCAATCGCAAGGTATAGCCGAGAACATGATTTTTAGGAGATATAACGTATTATTCTTTGTGATACTCTAGTTTCACTCCAGTTTGGTTGAGTTGGCACTTAATATTTTTCGCTTGATTTACAGAATACTAAACAAGCCAACTTTAATTTTAAGTACATATACCAATTGCTGATTTTATTACAGAAAAAACGAATTCTGTTGAAAACATGCTGCCGCTGTAACAACTTACCGCACACTGAAACTTTTAAAGCCTGGAGGCGAGGGATGCCCCTACCCAACGAACCTAAGTCTGTCCGCTTGTAACAAATTTAATTAGAAGGAAACAAGAGGAGAAGTAAATTCAGGAAAATAAAATACCGAACATTTGAGATGTCGACAGTACCTCTCGCTGTGTCTTTTGAAGCACGTTTTCATCCCGCCCTCCCTCCTTTGTAAGTACTCGACTTTGTGTTCGCAACCCGAGAGTCGCGGGACCACCTCAGTACCTACGGCACACGCGTGTCACTTGTCAATGACGAAGAGACAAGGGGTTTTTGTGGCATTAAAAAATATGACTTTTATTTTTCCACTTTTTTAACATGAAACTGTAATGACTTGTTTAAAACATGAGCTGGTTCGCGTTTTTGTGGTAGATATAGAAGCAAACAAATAATAATTCGCACTCCCTGGGATAACTATATAATATAGAATTTAGCAGCCTATGGATATGATTCCACTAGAATATTTCCGATGGGATGAGTTTTAATGTAATTTTCACATTGAAAATATCTACACGTGTACTTTCGTACATCTTTATTTCGTATTAGCCGAGCCTATATTCTGGTCTATGGTGAGTATTTAAATTTCCTCATTTCTTTTTTATTCCAGATATATTCATGAAGCACTGGTGTTCAGCAGCAAAGAAATACAAATTAGCTAAGTTTGTTATTTCTTTAAACTTAAAGACTAAATTTCCTGGTTTTCTCCACACACGAAGTGCAAGACCTTCCTAGAAATTGAATATATAACATTTCAGAGTTGAACTGAGATAGGTGAACTTTAATTAAATGATTTTAAGTGACGAAAAATTACACTACCGGTGGAAAACATTCTTGATGAAATTCAAGCGCGGAACATGATTTTCTTCATACATATGAAAGCACAAAACTTCATACAAGTACCTAAACGTAACCTCATGTTTATCATGAGCTAGACACGGGGATGCTGTTGGAAGGAAGTATCAGAAATATACGTGATTGGTGACGAGCCTGTATTCAGCTATTATACCTGTTACTTTTCCGCACTCATTTCTGCGACCGAAGAGAAGATTATATTGAATACTAGCTCTCCATCCGCGGCTTCGCCTGTGTTATCGTTATATATAATGGCCAAATTACATAAAATCTTTATAAATTGTAGCCTATGTGTTATTCTGATGTATATGCTATATTACTGTGAAGTTTCATCTAAATCCATTAAGTAGTTTTTGCGTGAAAAACTAACAAACATGCATACATACATCCTCACAAACTTTCGCATTTATAATATTAGTAGGATAGGAAGTAAGATAATAACATCGGACACATCATACACAGGCTCACCTAATCCTAAATTTATATAACACACTCAACTAACATAGTTCAATGTTTCCAAGAGTATACTCTATAAGGGTCTGAGACTAGCAAACATACTTAAAAATATAAGCTAAATAAAGCTCAGTGATATTTTTCTTAATACAGTACTTAACCTTATTTCCATGAATCAGACCCAATAAATATTGAATTTAGAGTATAAGTACCTACAGCTGAATTTCTGCCTACAAAGCAATCTTTGCCAATACTGACTGATTTTCTTAATTAATTTCTACGAAAAATATTTGGAGGAGCGAAAAGTCGCCAAGCCACAAGATTGGTCTTAGTTGTTAGCAAACAAATTGGGCGGCTAATTAGATAGTTAAGGCGGGCGGGCGGATTACCATCACAGGTATGCTTACTATTTTACATCAATTTATGATTTCAATACTTATCTAAAAAAAATCGCATTTGTAAAAAGCATTGACGAATCATGTGCAATATTATTTTTCATTGTTAAACGCCTGAGTCCATAAGAGCCATTTTGTATTTTGAGCGCATGATCCAACTTTTCAAGCGCCTAGTTTACGCCTTTCGGAAAAGAATGGAACTGTTCAATATATACATAACATAGTCCAACTATTCGTATTGACACATAATGAAACACATTTGTAAATAAAATCTTTTTTCTATTATAAAATGATCAATCTCGCCACCTCGATTTACGAAAATGCCATATCTTGTCAACTTCACGTAGCTAAATCTCTGATTAAAACTTACTTTAGTTGCAGAAAGAAAAGGCCAAAACGTCAGACATAGTTAGTTTCGTTTATACAAAATGAACCGGAATATGCATATTTCATCACAAAATTACTGTAAGAAAAGGTTTTAATTTCTCAATTTTCTCGAATAACAGCCCAAGTTTTCGACAGATTTTTGTTTTGAATAAAGCATAATTACTGGAAAAAATAAATGTCAGTACACCTTTGATCTTTATTTAAAATCCAATCACTAAACAAGACCTAACCTTTCGAGAATACCCCAAATTTGCAGTAAATCACGATACGTTGGTGACGGCGTCATAAACTACAATCAAAGTAGAGCAAACCTTAAACTGTCCCTTTCACATCAACTGACTTATCATGTCACAGGAAAGTATCGACTTATAGGGTGCTCAACTTTTGACGGTTCGTTTCTGGATTCGGGCGAGTGTTATAATACACACATCAAAAGTGTCTAGGGATCAAGCATTTTTATGCGGATTTCTTGAGCTTGAGATGTGGCTTTGTAATAAATTTATGATTTTATAAATTTATATGGATCCTTTTTGGTGAATTTCATAATTTGAAACAGGAACTGTCAATCAAATTCGAGTAAAAGATGAAAATCAGCTGTCAATATTTTCCCTATAAAAACATACAACGCATTGAAGACATTATTAGTGCTACTGTTTCCCTACTACTGATTAAAACCAACGTTATTATGGAGCGGCGACGTCATTTAAGCAGGGAAGAAATGCTCAGAGCCGTGGGAATGATAGAAGCTGGTTCCCCGCAACGTACTGTAGCTTTAGCTCTGAATACAAGTCAGAGTGTTATCAGTCGACTTTGGACACGTTACCGAAGCACTGGAACCGTGGCTGAGCGCCATGGAGGACGGTATCGCTGCACCACACGGAGACAAGACCGATACATTCAAATCACAACTCGAAGAGCTCCAACAATAACCGCCATGATGTTAGCCGTGAGGCTTCATCACTCTTCAGGGAACTTAATTAGCGACCAAACAGTCAGAAACCGCTTGCATGAAGTGAACCTTCATTCCCGAAGACCGCTAAGGGTACCACCTATAGCAATGCACAATCGTAGGATTCGATATCAATGGGCTCTTGAACACAGAAATTGGGCAGAAGAACAATGGCGTTTCGTGTGCTTTTCTGATGAGTCTCGTTTTGGTATGAGACCGGATACAAAACGTATACGACACTGGAGAACCCCTGGACGCCAACAGCGATTAAAATCCTGCCAGGAAGTCCATCCTTATAGTGGTGGAACCATCATGGTATGGGCGGGTATTTGGATCGGCGGAAGAACTGAGTTGATTTGGATCAGAGGCAACCTCAACGCTCAAATTTATGCTGAGACGATTGTATCAGACGTCATCGTTCCTCTACAAGTGCAAATCGGTCCCTTATTTTAGTTAATGCATGATAATGCACGACCGCACACCGCAAGAGTTGTAAGACAGACTCTCGCCGCAGCTAACATCAATGTCCTGCCCTGGCCTGCTCAGTCGCCAGACTTGAACCCGATTGAGCATGCATGGGATATGCTACAGAGAAGAGCTCTGCCGAATATGGAGGGTATCCAGTCGCAAGAAGACCTTTTTTTGTTGTTGCAACGAACATGGGCGGCCATTCCACAGCGTGATTTGGATGAACTCATTTTGAGTATGCCAAACCGATGTTCTTGTGTTGTTAGTGTTCGCGGTAGAAACACGGATTATTAATTGTTTAAGTTACCCAGTAAAATTTTAAAGAAAACTGTTATTTCAGTCTTTTTTTCGAACTTTAATGTTAGTGGTTCAAATGTCAAAAATCCCTTTATTAGGAAAATGGCAAATTTCTTTATTAATGCAAAGGTGACTTGGTTTATCGTTACTGTAGACAAACGAAAACACTTTATTTGATGAATCCTTAAAGAAAATTTTAATTAATATCAATCAGGAGAAAAGTTATTGCATAAATATATGTTGATCCCTAGACACTTTTGATGTGTGTATATTGACATGCACAATATTATAATAATAATAATAATATTCGTTTATTTCAGACTATGTCCATAATTATTGTAAGTAACAGAAAAAATACGCTTAAAAACTATGTTAGTAAGTACATTATTTAATTAATGAAAAAAGATTTTTTGGATCCCTGTGCGTGCAGGTGCATCCAGTGCTTTAATAAGGAGCATGACGACCTATCCCTCATAGCCATCAGGATGCTGTTGGCGCTCTGCCTGACTCTGCTGAGCATTGAAGCCGTCCGCTTCCGGATGATCGCAAAAAAGTCATCCACACGCGCCTCTGCGAACATTAATGACGCGCTGCAGAATCTAGGGAGCCCCATCAGCACCCTGAAGGCGTTATTGTATTGAACGCGGAGAGCGTTATATGTCTTTTGAGTATAACTACACCACAGGCTGCAAGTGTAGAAAATTTGACAGAACGCCTTAAAAAGGGTGACTTTGACCTCTTGTGTACACTTGGCAAACCTACGAGCAAGCATATTACATCGAACAGCCAACGCTCTCCCCTCTCGTTCAATGTCACAATTATCCGAGAGATCGTCCGTAACAATGTGGCCCAGGTATTTCAATTGTGACACTCTCTTTAACGCCGAACCCAGAAGCGTCACTGGAGGTCCAGTGATCGGCTTTTTACTACCCGACCGAAACACCATAATTTCACTCTTATTAACATTATATAGGAGTCCATGTTCAAGATATACAACTACATAATTTAATAAAACTTGCCTCTGTACTTATTTTGTCTTCCTCTAACCACAAAATAAAGAGTTTACAGAAGGACCGCTTGCGCCTTTTACCTAAACTTGCCTGGTCGCCTAGGGTTACCTACTACTATATATTCGCTCTGATTTTTTAAAATTAAGTAAGTAGGTTATACCTACATGACAGAACTGGCCAAAAAATAATTTTAGCCAAAAACAAAAACACTCGCGAGAGTGAGACTCGCCGTGTGACCGATTCTCACCGGTATCGCCTGTAAACTCAATATGTCTGTGTGCATGATCAAAATGGCGGTTTGTTCTTAGCGGACTATCTGTCTGGGTCGCGCGCCGCATGCGTAATTTGTGCTCTAACACTTTTAAAAGTCCACAGGGTTTTGGGTGTGCAATGTCTCCTTAAATAATATCCGAATCAATCTCGGTTTATCAAATGTATACTACCGCCAGATACCTTTCTTAGGCAAAATCTTATTTTAAAGGAACGGCCAACTTCTCCTTTATTAGAACTCCGGCCCATAATTTCGAAGATAAGCTCTCCTATTCATTCTGTTCTTCTTTACTGTCTCATCTGCGGTCAAAATACTGACCTGTCAATTTAGTGACACCATAAAAAAAATGTGACACTGATCGTACGGTCTGATTTGTGATTTAAATTAACTCGTTTAAAGCTCCTGATAAAGCCCATATCGCTCATGCTCCTTTCAAAGTATTGTTTTCCTAAGGAGGCACACATGGTAAACCCTGTTCAAATGTAGGAACACTAAAGCAGTAGCTTGCACCAGTATGCGTGTTAAACTACGACAGACCGTGGCAGGAGGGCAGTACGTCCACCATGAGCTTTCATCACGTAAACAGCGATAGTTGCGTTTAGAAATCTGTATGCCATTTTAGTACCATTTCTAATCACAGAGGCGCTGTACCGGAATCCAATACAAAACGTCAACGAGGACGCTACCTATTATAAATAATGCATAAATAAATAAAATAATTATTTGAAACCAATAACATTTATTTACAAACAATTTTAGCGTTAATGACCGCAGTAGTCGAAGACTGTGTCACAGTCATTAGCGCCTGCTTCAAGGACAGACGCTTCAGACTTTACTTACATTACAACAAGACTTTGTTTTGAGGATATTGTGTGTGCGTGTGTGTGTAAGTGTGTGTGTGTGTGCGCGAGAGTGGGTGGGTGATAGCGTACATGAGAGTGTGGGTGTTTGTGATTACTTAATATAATATGTATTTATTTATGAAGATAAAAAATAAAAAGAAGAATAACAGAAGTTTTCATTACTCTATAGGATTCCACAGAATCGTAATCCAGATTCAGTAGCCATTCATTTCATTGGTATAAACTTATGCATGGTAGGGGTACAGTTTACCTTTGGTGGTGATCACGTAATGTACTAAGGGCAGCCGCTAATGCAGGCATCCTTGAACTCCATTTTTTAAGGAATTTGGCTCTTGCAAGTTTAGATAGCCATGCTTGCCTGATCATATATAAATATAATCTTTATGTTATTTGCGTCTTTAACACATGGAGTGCGTGTTAGACATGACCTAAAAACTAAAAATAATAAAATTGTAGAAGTTAGCAAAATAATCTGTTGTAATAGTGAGGAGGAACGTCTTGGTTTCACGTTACATAAGAAAGGTATTGGTTGCTTCTTCGGTGTAAGTACCTATATTTTCTGTAATTAAACTCTTAACGTTAGGCGTTAGAGGTGTTTAATTAAAACCCTAACTCAGTCTGTATTCTTATTAATTACCGGCACTTGAACAGCTCATCACCTGTAATGTTATATCACGTATATTCACGCTTAACAACAACTATTATAACTTTTGTGTTTTAGTATATATTTCTTATCAATAATCTTAATTAAGGATGGAGAGCTTTCCGAGTGCCAATTCTGAGTTAATTTTATCAAATGCACCGAGGAATAATATAGAAAAAAAATGGTTTCTTAAACGTGCCACTAGAGGCCCCTTATGCCATACGAATTCGTGTTTACGTGGTCGATGAGTCGGCAACAAGTAAAACTGGCACTAGGCAATTTGCTGCACCCTAAAATCTGGTAACATCATCAAAGCCATTGAAAGAGCATTCGCCTAATTTCTGTCACGACGCATGATTGTAGGAGGACAGGTATCGTAAAATAACTTGAGAATGCGAACAACTCGCTCAACTCGAGAGCCGTCGAGGTTAAACAGTATTTAAAATAAATGATTAACTTTTTAAAGAAGGGTGACATGCGTGCCAACAGGCTCACCACTGAGGATGCACAAGACCGCGCGAAGTGGGCCGAGAAAATAAGAGAGGCGGACCCTGGGATCCCACACACCGGTGTGGGTTCATAACCGGGATAGACCGCACTGATGATGATGATTAACTTTTTAAAGAAACTTAGAGACATTAATCACCTTATATTCATTAGTTTAGAGTGTTTTTTTAAACTGCTACGAGATGCTGTGCCAATTTCACATGAGCAGATTATGTTTTCATGGACTACTAGCAAGTGTTTTTGCTAAAACCCTTATGGCCGGTGCTGCAGAAGTTTATAATACAGGCTTTAAAAGTGAGAGGTCAGGGTAGTGGTCGCTAAGCCAGAGGGGAGCCGAGCCGCGGGAAATCCCCTACGCGCTAAATTCACAATGAGGCCGCTATCACCGCAGAAATAAATTGCAAAATAGAAAATGCAAGTTCTTCCGTCTTGATGAAAACTTACCGCGCCACTTATTTGATACTTTGACGTGACGTGTGACGTCACAATTTGTGTTTTATTACTCTTTCTATGTATATCAACTAGCTGCCCGTCAGCAGCTTAGCCTGCGTAGACTGTCTAACCCTTCAAAATCTAGCCTAAATTAAAAAATATAGCCTATGTCACTCCCTGAGATAATGTACGAGTAGCTTGACTTTGGTTAAAGATTTTCAAAATCAGTCCAGTAGTTTCGGAGCTATTCAATACAAACAAACAAACGAATCTTTCCTCTTTTTGATATTAGTATAGATGACATTCATTGTATTTTTTTATACATGATCTTATCAATTTATTATAATCTAATTCGATTTGATTTGAAATCTGTTGCAATGCTGTCTGCGTTGCACACTCTTTTAATACGCGAATTACAAACACTCACGTCATCTATATAAATTTATGCTAGTGGTGGTTTTCCTGGTATTAACCAGGTATTAACCTGTGGAAGCTTTCCGGTTTTGCTATTATTTCTGCAGTTAAAATGCAATTGTTGCTCATCTAAAGGTAAATTTTAAAATGACACAATGACAATGCTCTTACGTTTTACCTTGTGACCCTCCGTACCAAGCAGTACTGAGTTGTGGGTTCAATTTCGATGTTGTTAGTTTACGACGAACAAGGAAAATTAAGTTTGAAAACATTCCTGGGACTATTAATTTCAATTAAAAATATTCAAATATGTACACGCACTGATACACGTACTCGTATCAGTCTTTAGCACACGTAGCGTAAAACAAAAACTGCAGAAAGAAAAACAAGTTGGTTGCGAATTTTGAATCAGTTTCGTGTTTATGTTACAAATTAATAACACATACATTTCTTAGCGTTTGGTTTATTAAAAAGATTGTTGAGAGGAAGTTGCTTTGAAAACCAGAGATTGCTATCAAGCGTGGTGTCTAAAACGTAAAGCTCGGTCTTGAAGACCTAGGTGCTAAATGTGCTATTCGTAAGTCTTGACCTAAGCTTTCCTTCCAACATGTACACTCACCGCGGATAAGCAGCTTTACGCCGCATGAAACCGTATTTTTAATACAAAGTTCGGTCCCCAGACTTTTCATTGTAGGAAGGAAATAGCCACCTATGCATTTAACTTGGTTTTGCGTGAAAGGCGTATCCCATTATCCATTAACTTCTGGACTATTCATGTTATACTTACCCACATTTTCTTTTCTCATGTAGGTGACGGTATGTATGGTTTCAATGAGACATAAAAATTATTTTAACTTCATTAGAGCAGTATGGCTATTCTGAAAAAACAACTTCATAAAAACTATTCCAAAACAAATTAATTTGCACTAAAAAGTAAAACAATAATTGCGTATTCTGCTGAACATTATACGGTAGGTACAATTATTGTTATTGTTGGAGTCGATGTCAGCCAAGGAAACACTACAATATACCTTGCAATATACATATATTTTTTGTACATTTCACGTTTATGTATGTATATAGGTAGTTACAAACCTACATTGGCTGACACCGACTCTAACAAACTTTGCTCCTATGAATTGAAGACTTCCGTTACTTTGTCATGGATCCCATAATCAGAACCTAACCAAACTCTCATCGAACTGCCCTTGAAGTATATAAGTATATCCTTTCTAATAAAAAAATAATCATCAAAATCGGTTGGCGTGATATTGAGTTATTCGTCCATTCGTCGCGCATGTAGTTTTTCTAGATTTAAGACTTATATGGTTTTTTCATGTATGCCACTGTTATAACTGGACTAAAATAAAATGCGACCACACGGGAAGCACCAGCTTTCAAATAAAAAAGAATTATCACAATTGGTTCACCCAGTCGTCAGTTCTGAGGTAACAAACATAAAAAACGAAAAAAAAACATACAGTTGAATTGAAAACCTCCTCTTTTTTTGAAGTCGGTTTAAAACTGGCAGCTCGCACAGTGATTTCGCTGTGAGATTCAAATTTACTATACTGACTGACGATACTAAGTTGAATGCGGTTTGCGGAATGAGACTTTGAGTTTGTATTATTACAGATTCGCCTCCCAGGGCAACTATTTTAGAATCTTTAGTCGACGAGAAGGAAAACGACACTGAACACTCAAACCATAGACTATTGGTTGATTAATGAAATTTAACTTTTTCTTGTTGTATTGGATTTAATGAAGATAATGACAATACTGTATTGAAAAAACTCTCTTTGCAAACTCTTTTTATCAATCTTCTTATTAGGTATTTCAATAGAAATAGTCCCGTTGTTTAACAGCGCAAAAACTTGCTAAATGTCTCAACGGTGTTTCACTTTTAAAATTATAAGTCTTTTTTGTTTGGACAGTCCGTAAAAACCGTCTGTAATAACTTTAGTGTCCTATAACGTATTCTGACATTATTTTCCTATTAGTGAAAAAACAATAAGCGCCACTAACACTTTTATTGCGTCATAATAACAAAAACTCCAACCGAAATACGTCCGTAGATACTTTCTCAGCAGCTTTACTCTTTGAACGTAATATTTTTATAATGTCCACGTGTTTCTACGAGTTTTTTACGAGCGAACGCTCTCACCTACCCAATATTACTTTTTTACAGCCCGCCCATCATCGCCCCGCGATGTTCCACGAGATATTAGATAGCATTTTATATTAGGTCAAGAATCCGAGGGGTGGCTTTTGCATCAAAATAATACTAAACATCTATACTAATATAATAAAGAGGTGAAGTTACTAACTTTGTTTGTTTGTAAAGGATAAACTCATAAACTACTGGATCAATTTTAAAAATTCTTTCACTAATGGAAAGGTACATTATCTATGTGTGACAAAGGCTATGTACGAGCGAAGCCGGAGCGTTCCGCTAGTTATTGAATAAAGACATTTATAATCTAAATCTAGATTTCAGGGAACGGTTTTTTGAAAATATAGTCCCTGATCGTTTACAGCGATCAAGTTTCATTTTAATTTTTACTTTCGTTGATACTAGTTTTTGCTTTACTGTTGTTAAAATAGGTGCCTGAACTTTAAGTAGCAAAATAACATAAGTCCACATAGGTTAAGAGAGATTTCTGCCTAAATTTAGGTCACTAACGTCCGAATCCAGAAACGACAATCAAAGTTGAGCACATCTCAAATGTATACCTGTCCCTTTCATATTTATGTACATGTGACAGGACAGCATCGATATGAAGTGTTCTCAACTTTTGATTGTAGTTTCTGAATATGGGCGTAGGCAAGTCTGACCCTTGAGATCCGTAAGATGGTAATAGATGAGTTGTGGAAGAGATTTAAAATGTAAATTTCAATGTCCATTATTTCACCCAAAGTTGAAAACATACACAAAAGTCGGTTCAAAATATAATTCCACCGCAATTAGGATGCCTTAGGTAACGATGAATTTTCAAACGGTATGGCCTGCTTCGACGCTCAAATAATACCAATTAACGTTAAATAAACGCTTCTGCAAAATGTGCCTATTTCAAATAGTAATAAAGCTGCAATTCACATAAGAAAACAGAGTATCTAAGAGGGATACCACACGTAATTATCCAAAGAGAAAGGGTAATATAAAGTTAGTGGCTTTTAACATGTTCAAGCGTTCAACAAACTGCGGTTGTTTCTCGCTTGGAACTTTGATGTAAACTTACTCCTTCGTATTACACTCATCGCATGCGAAATAGGGATGATTTGAATAATTTCGTAAAAGGACTAAAAATGTGTTTTTTTTGCACTCTTTAATTCCTGGATTTAGTGCAATGCGTAGCACGATTTGTACGTCTACCACGAGTTGCAACTTTAAATTTATGTTATCGTTCGCGTAAAAAAATGTATTGGGATTTGACATTGTCATGTCATGTCATGTGACATCCCAATACAAATTATTTACGTGAACGATAACGTAAATTAAAACTGGCAACTTGTGGTAGACGTACTGTACCTACGTCTACCATGACTTTCCATCACGTAAACTACGATAGTTGAGTACAGCAATTTGTGTGCCTTTTTTAGTTCCATTTCTATTCAATAAAGGCGCTATACCGAAATGCCATACAAAAATGTCAATCCTCACGTGTACAAAAAAGTCAACCCTCACATTCGTGAGTTTACACCGATGATATTCGCAAGCATCATCGGTGTAAACTCATGAATGACTTACAACTAATCTGCATGGTTAAATAACCATTAAGTCTGATTTGTTGGTTAATGAGTCATCACGTTAGAAATTATTAGCAGAGTGACTAAAAAGAGAAGTCACTCTATCATCATTGAGTTATGCCAGTGCCAGTGCTTCAGATCTGTGTCTTATGTCTAGTTCAATCACGTACGATAATCCATGCCTTTTCCAGCGCTTGCTGAGTTGAGCTTCATCGCGGACGGTGCCCGTTCACAATCACAATGGTATATCACTCGTAAAAAAATAATTTAATTGAGTTCAATCAGCAAAATAATAGATATGTGGTGATGATGTACCAGCTCCACTTTAAGGTGTTGATATTTGTCATATCATTAATATTATATCAGACGGTAAAAAACTCCTATGGAGTTAATTTTTAGAGTTCATATAGATTACTGACACTATAAATATTATTTTTAAATGTTTTTTCGAAAATAAGTATCCCTAAATAGGTCCGGTCTCGTTTGAGTTCTGAGCACACTCTTTTATAGTTTGTCCAATTTAGGATGATAATTTTGACAGCTCACAATTAGGTATGGGGCAGTTTCTAATCGTTAGTGAATTGATTCGATTTTTGAATCATTATTTCATAGAAATTGGAATCGTCTGTTTATTTCAATGTGCAATAAAGAGATAATGAAATAAATATTTTAGGACTTTAAAAGCCCTCAAGTAAATTCACTTGAGGGCTTTTATAGTAAATTAGGTAGGTATTAGGATTTAAAGTTATTTATAACGGTGCACACCCTAAATCACTTTCACAATCATCATCGTCAACATCAAAAAATGGACTGTCCCTTGAGTTTATTATCAATTCTTGTTTATAAACGATGTTCACAAAGTTTATATGTTAGATTAATTTTGTTTCACAACCGATTTCCTTTATTGTTTTACTATTCGTTTGCAAGGCACTTCGCTAAGTGGGCGGTACCCGTCAGTAAAATACGATATTATCAGTAGTACACTTCACCGAAAAAGAATGTAATACTTCATAGGCATGAACTGTCAAAATTATCATCCTATATTGGACAAGGTATGTATAGTCTGACAGTATCAACCTTTTCGTGGCCTTTACCTCATCAAGGGTTAAAAGACCATTTGCCTACATTTTTGCTTCATCCTGTCTGTAGAATTCCACAAGTATCTTGTGTGTGACACGTTCCATTATATTGTATTTGTGACATGTGCAATAATACGTAACATGGAATGAAGCTATTCTTCGCGAGTTTGGAATAGTTGCCACTTTTTGTAGAGAGGGTTCACACCACAGAGTAAAAAGCGCCTATACATAAGTGCCTTCTACTCTCGTCACAGTAGTTAAGACGAAGGGAATATGACTCCGTATACATCTACATTACAATAACAAATATTGTTTTAAGATATTTGCATACTCCGAATCTGTGGCCATCTAATAGCAATAGCGCTTTGTAAGATGGTAGGGTTCATTTATATCATGGCGATATTTCTCTAAGCACCTCTGCATTCATTCCTTGTAAAAGAGCATGGTGATATATTGATTTTGAGAAAAGACTTTTCCGTGGTCATTAAAAAACCGACGACGAGCCTATCGTGATTCGACAAGAAACTTTTGTGTTATGAAAGGCCCTTGACGCGGCGTTTTTGGACGATTCTCCTCGTGTCCGAAAATACTCATATATCACTTTGAAGCTGCGCTGACATTTATTAAAGTCTGCTCTTTTTATTGTCATGTCGAACCTTTTAATAACCTTTTTAGTATTATACTGCGTTATACTCACAGTACGTCTACCACGAGTTGCCAATTTAAATTTACGTTGTCGTTCGTGTAAAAAAAATGTATTGGGATGACACGTAACATGACATGACAACCGACATTTGACCGACTTGGTGTAATGGTTAAGAAGTTGGCTACTACACCAGAGGTCGCGGGTTCGATCCCCGCTCAGTACAAACATTTGTGTGCATGAACATGTCTGTTTGTACTGGTCTGGGTGTCTCCTATGTATAATAATATATGTATGTAATATGTATTTACAAAAAAAATATATTTAAGTATGTTTATCCGTTGTCTAGTATCCCATAACACAAGCTTTAATTAGCTTACTTTGGGACTAGATGGCGCTGTGTGGAATAATGTCCAGGGATATTATTTATGACAATGTCAAATCCCAATGCTTTTTTTACGCGAACAGTAATGTAAATTTAAAGTGGCAGCTCGTGGTAGACGTACAGATATTAATTGCAATAGATAACGCGAGTGTACTGTATTTTTGAAGCATATTCCTTTATTCCGTTGTTTGTTATTGAAAATTAGATTTGCTCTTATATTTACTCTTTTTATGGTTACCTATCATAAGTTCGAATTTTTTTACCGAATTGCAGTTACCCGAAAACTTTTCGTCTTTTTTATTTGGTCAAAATCGTGGCACTCTTAATTTCCATGCGTACAGTGCATCTACCACGAGTTCCCACTTTAAATTTAGGTTTTTTTTGTGGCCTCAACATAAATTTACGTTATCGTTCGCGTAAAAAAATTGTATTGGGATGACACATGACATGACATGACAACGTCAAATCCCAATACATTATTTTAAGCGAACAATAATGTAAATTTAAAGTGGCAATTCGTGGTAGATGCACAGATCGCTTCGCGTTATCTACTTAGATGCACACACATTTGTGGTCTTGCTACTTATCTGAATTTAGAATCACAAGTTGTTACCAGATTGAGAGCATGTATTGTTTATAACATTACTTGCTAATTAGCATGCATGAAAAGAAGTACGAATTGTAATTTTTTTTTAGGTTAACATACTCCAGAGCTTTTAACTGCTTTTTGAGTCATAATTTAGAATTGATTGGGATGATAAGTACTTATAGGCTCCTTAAGCCTGGCCCTTTCATATCGCATAATTTAATTAGTTACTAACGAAATATTACTGTTGCATTCCATGCTAACGTAACCCGGTACTTTCAGTACATGTTAATCAAGTGCTTAGATTATTTTACTTTTAGGGCCGATTTTTTAACCCTCAGATAATTAAATTTATCTGTAGAATAAAGTTTATTCGAAGGTTTACAAGATTTTACATTTTTCAATGGACCGATAAATGTTATCAAACTCAAACTCAAATATCTTTGTTTGAATATACTTATTCAGTACTTTTGAATAGTCAAAAAAATATACTAAATAATAGACATAAAAACTATAATTATATGAATATATCAATAAACAGTATACAAACATAATGCGACTCTACCACCGCGTCGGAGGAGTTGTTTCTTACTGAGAAGACCCGGTGCGAAACTCTGTAGTTACTCGCTCTCTGTAGTTGTAAACTTGTTGTGGTTTTACAATACGAGTTAGTACAATTTGTTTGTTAAGAAAAAAAACTGCTTAAATTCTAACATTAAGGAATAGACAGATCAACCTAAAAAAAAAAACCTATGAAAAACCTATAACCTATCTGTTGAAAAAAGCCGCTAACTGAGGAAGAAAGTCATCTGCTTCTTGAGGGGCTGGAAAAGATTTAACTATGCGTTTTCTTTGACATTTTGAAATAATTTTCATTTTGTTAAGGAGTTTTGAAGTGTTATTATAATCACAAACTTTTTACCACAACTTTAGACAGCAAAAAGGCTGAGGTTGTTTTTCTTATAGGTCAGTGTCAATTTGTCAAACATCAACTTTTGTCTTGTTTCATTCTAACATTGCAGTGATTGTATAAGTGCATCTCGCTTGTACACAAGCTTGCTAGCGATAGTACACAGACAAACGATAGACAGCTATTTTTTGGATAAAAGACGATTGAAAAATGTAAAATATCTATTCGCTTAATAAACAGCCAGTCTATCTAGGTAATAAACTAAGAATTGAAAAATCGGGCCTTAAAATTATAATCTTCACTATTATGAAGAAAAGAATCTGTGCAATTTATTTTTCAAACCCTGCATTCAATAATTGTCATTAAGAGCAAAAGTAAGAGATTCCTTTATGATATTAATTTAGAATCTGTTAAAGTAAATAATGTAAATATCTAATAAAGCAGGCGAGGCAATGTCTTGGGATTTAATCAACGGGACCGCCTTGTTTGAATATTATTTCTTGTCTGAAAAACATTAGTTGTTAAATGGTTCAATACTCTCTGGAATTTATATCTTAGATGGAATTGTATGGTATTTGAATACTTATCTATTTAAGGAATTTTACAGTAATATAATAAATTATCTGGAACCACTTAATAGTATACCAATTATACTTATGACACAAGACCAAACAGTGCTGGGCAAACAATTATTAATATCATTAATCTTAGTGCATTATTATTATAGTAGTCATATAGTATTAGTAAATTACACACATTGTCCGCGTGATTCAAACCCAGGGCTCACGGCTTCCGGGTCCTGCGGTGATACCACGGTTGCTTACTGAATAAATATAAATAAAATAAATAGATATGCGCCTGATAACGAACTAACGGTCATAGTCTCGAAATAAGGATAAAAACATGTGCTCAAACCCATAATCCCTTATCGAAAACCCATGTAGAAAGAAATATACCAGGCAAGTATTAAAGCTAGGGTCATCTCTCAGCACACCCAGATCCGAGCTAATTTAGGTAAGTTCGTTTCCTATAGTGACCCGACCGGGTTACGAACCTTGGTAACCACACTAGTCGATGCGAGAAACTACACTACGCCAATCGTGTCGTCAAACATCTGGGACAGCTGGTCACCAAGACCAACTATCACTAATTCATTATTTCTAAATGTATACCAAAAGTAAATGACTTCAGACACCTCCGTATATCCACAAACGCTAATCAAAAGTGGAGCACACCTCAAATTAATGCTGCCCTGTCACCTGTCAATATAAATGAAAGGGACAGCTTTACATGTGAGGACTGCTCAGCTTTGATTGACGTTTGTGGATTCGGACAACAAATACACAAATGTGCCACTACCGGGATCGAACCAACTAATTGCAATCGATTATTGATTTAAAAATAAAGTCTTTAAAGGCTTTATACCCTCGGGTATTAGCACACGCCCTTTGATATAACATTTAATGGGATCGTACAACGCTGTTAAGGTGTTATAAATTTCACGGCAAGCCTATAAAACGAGTACCAAGGAATTGGTGGAAATTCTGTCACACAATTCTCTCAGTCTTCTTGAAACTCTCTCCTTATTTCCTTAGCGAATATTTATCAAGTAATTTAAAGCCGTAAATTAATTAATAGTTTCTTTTTTATTCCCTAATTCTCAAAAACCACCTTTATGTGCGCATGTAATAATATGCATAAAAAGTTATAATATTGGCACCTACCCCCGTTTTTATACCAAAGGGCCCCTTAAATCAAAGGCATCTGACTATTTCCATCATGGTGAACGGAGTACTTAGAAGTTCACTCTTTGTAAATCGTAATTTAAGCCAGTGAGTTATGTGGATAGTTTCCCACAGTTTTTCGGATTGTTTGGTTTTTTACGGCGTGTTTACATCACCCCAGTAAGTGAGCAGCGTACCACACACCTACTGTAGGTACACGCAGCAGCAGATAGTAGTAGGTACGTGCTCTGCAACATACAGACTCATAGCTAGAGTGCAACTAGACTATAATGCCATGACACTCTCTAAGGTCTCATCTATTTATTGTCAGTAGGCTCAAAATTGTCTGTTGTCTGTAGTTACAAAACGAATACTTTGACAGTTCTGGCAATAGATCGCATTTTATTCACTGAGAACAAAAAGATAACTTTTAAGCAAGTTTAGTTTACAGATTGGGACAACAGAATAGCCCCATTATCTGTTCAAAGGACAATTTATGCTGGAGCAATTAAACGGTACTAGATCTTCTTAAATTGCTGGAACTGCGTAATTGTATTCTCTCCTTAATAAGGAGTAGCGTCTTACCTCGTAAATATAAAGCGCTTAATCTCGTTTAATTTTCTTGTTTACAAAGGCTGCCAGACGTAGGTACTTTCAACGACGGTTTCAATAGCAATATTTCACATGAAGATGACCTCTATTTTGAAAGTCGATACAGCAATATGGATGGACGTTCAAATTATCTTCGACGAAAATAGCGACCATCGAAGAACCGGAAACAATTACACAAAAAAAACACTGAATTTGACATAGAGAGCTTATGTCCGGCATATCTGTACATTAAACAAGATTTTTGTACCTCTGATGGTGAAGGCCAAGACCAAAAGTTTCTGAATCTATTCGACGACACCTATTTCGACGACAAATCCGAATAAAGAGCTTGTACGGAGTTGGTGTAAAATGTCTTAATATTTTGGTTTCTGAATAAACTAAGCCGTATAAGTTCACCGTTATTTACAACAACATGATAAAAAGTATTCGTGGTCCACTGATTGGCATTTTTTTAAATGGTGATAATCAATTATGCGGACAGCAACACAGTACGGTACAGACAGAGCTAGTTAGTCCACATGATGCTTAACGGTTGCAAAAGACGTCTTAAAAAACAATCTAATGATCTCAAAGCACGTCAAATATGGAAGCCAACCCCAAATATATCAGGAAGCATTAAAAATACCAGCACTTTAGTGATTACAAGCAATCATTATAAAAACACGTGACATTGGCAAATTATCCCTTGATCGAGAGTCGACAGGCGATTCAAAAAGCAGAGCGATGTTCTAGAATTCGTAACAAGAGTGTTTATTATTCACATAGTAGTGTTGCTTTAGATATTAGAGCAACAGGTTACCGGTGGATTTAGCATTACTACATCAAATTATACGTTTTGAAATTGTGATCAGTACGTTTACCACGAGTTACCACTTTAACTTACTTGACATTGGCAGAATTTGTGTGAAAGGAAAACACACAATAGAGCCAGAGAATAAAAAAATTAATTTGAAGTGGCAACTCGTGGTAGACGTCCTAGCTATTGGTTGGTTTGTGATACTCGTAGTGATCCTGCGATCACAAATTTGTATTGTTTCATGAACTTAATTATTTATTAATTTAATACATGATAACGTTGAATCATAAAGTAAGTAAAGTGGATATTAAATGACTAATTTTTTGTTGTTTCATTTCTTATTATGATGAGGTGAACTGTTGACAAATGTTTGCTTTACAAGTATGTCACAGTCATTATAGACACCAGTGTTCTGCAAGAACTAGAAGTATTTCTTGTCTTTGGCAGGACAAAGAGTGCTTTCGCTCTCAGTTAACGTCCATGAAGAATTAGGAATTTCTTATAGTATGAATTAACGAATTAGCAATAGATAGAGGTATGATTCAGTCTCTGTTAATAAGAGTATATCAGAATCTCAGGTTAAGTTGAGTTGAGATCAAATAATCTTCGTGTAAGGTGCCGTCATAAGTTAGACAAGAGAATGATTTGTCTCTGTTTACACAAAGAGAATTTTATAGAATGGGGATAGAATGAGCAAACGCTCGCTTGGTCTAAACCCACTTTTAAATAAGTCAACAGTGTTAAAAGTGTCACCCTTTGATGGATGCTCTATTATAGTAATGGTAACTACATGGTGCTGTAATCGTGCATTCAATGTTTGTAAACACACAAGCTGCTGATGGAATTAACTTTTAACATCTTACTTGTAAGTTAAGTTTTTCATAGGAGCGCCCCTGTGCAGGGGTTGCCCCAGGCTCTAACTCGCCGCTAGAACCCGTGCATTGTTGCAAACGTCCTCGTCCTCTGCATAAAATAAAATAGCATGTGAGTAAATGATAACAGATCTTCTGCCTCGTTTGGCGAGGTCTACCGCTAAATTGCCCCTTCACCCCCGCATGTTCTTCTCCCGAACGTTTTATCAAAAATTCTACTTGCAGAAGGCACGCTGCGCTCTCTTACTTTCTGCCTACTCGAAAAACTGTGAAATAGATCAAAAAGGACACACTCTCAGTTAAAGTCATAGTCAAAAGGCTTATTGATGCAATTAATTATATTATAATTCGTGTATATTTTTTTAATTTTTTGACAGCTTATCAGATTAGCTTATAAAAGAAAAGCACAAATTCAATGAATACCGTGGGTATTAAGCTTCAACAACCGCGCTGTGACTGTTGATTCTACTACATGTGTGCACGTGAGTACTGGCAGCCACGTCGCGTACAGAAGCAAACCAATTTTTACGATCAGCCTGTGGCCAAGTACACGCGTAGTGTAGTACGTGTCACAGCAACATTTTCAAAGCTTCGTCTCTGTTCCGTTTATTTACTGTGGCAAGAGGTTATAAGTTTCACCGTCCTCTGCACACGGTGCAAGAGGTCCTAAGTTTCGGTCGACATCACTTTGACAATACGTTCTGCCATATGCATGGAGCTGCGACTTCGACGGTACAATCAGCATTAAAATAAACGTGATTTTTACGTTACTAGGTTTCAACCGTAGGCGTTGTTATTGTTTGGTACTGGCCATTTAACTGTACTGCGGGTCAAAAATTCAATTTACTTAATTCGAATAATTTATTTGGGTAAATATGGATTTATTTCAATATCTAATTGGTATCGTCATATTTTGATCGTACCTAAATATGCAAATTCTACAATACTACTACTAATATCGAACGTTCGACACAGGTTTCTCACGTCATCAAACGACCGTTTAACGTTTTTGCAATTATAACTAGCAATCCTTACGATATGACATACTCAGTAAGTTATGTACCTAGTAACTATGTAATTGAAAATTAGATTTTTTCAACAGACTTTAATTTATGGCAAACAATAGATACTGACTCCTCGACGAATTTGGATGGTGACCTTAAAATGAAACATAATTAAATAAATTTACTTTTCACTTAAGTACATATTTTGTGTTTTGCTTACTGAGTACCTATGCCATATCATTTTTGTAAGCCTTTTGATAATCACCTGGTATGTAGATTTTATCACAAAAATAGACCTGTTAGTCCTCCCCGGGGAGGACCCCCGCATTTGCAGGGTAACTACCAAACCGATTTCAAAGATTATTTAACTGTTAAAAAGTTACATTATCCCTGGAGGCAATTGAAGCCGCGGACATCTAAAACCGAAACAGATAATGCAAGTCTCTCCGCCTGTTATGAAAACCGACTGCGCCTCTTTTTTGACGCTTAGGTGCAGCAGCAGGTGGTTTGAAAGCTCGTCGCCACGGCTGAGGCTGGCCGGCGGAGCCGGCCAGCAAGCCGAAGCTGCGGTGATGAGCGAAAACCATCTGCGACGATAAACTCGCGTGGGACCGCCGGAGCCTCGCAGCGCCGGAGCCGTGACAGAAACAATGCTTCTACCCTATACTAGAGTGCAATTTAAGTGCAAGTATGTAATGTGGAAAGTTTTAGATATACATATATTTATTTGTGTAACAATTCGTTAATGCATAGAAATGTATGCTTTCTGAAATTATGGGAAATATTTTTTATTCCTTAGAAGCTTAGGGATTTTGACGGTTATTCTGATTAAATACATGCTTTTTAAATATTATGTCTTTTGAATATTATGGTTAACAAAAATTATGCCTTTCAATACTTATGCTTATTGAAATTATGCCTTTCCATGATTATGCTTTACAAGTTTCGGCCATTTGATGTTATGCGTTATGAAGTTATGCTATAAAGGCTTATAGCAAATGACTATTATGGCTATTAACAGTATGCATTGTTAGTTTATGGCAAAAAACTTTATGCGTTTCAATAGGTAACCTATCTGATCATAAAAAATCTTTCACTAACTTCCTTTAGCTCCTTTTTATTACATATATTGTTGAGTGAGACGATTCTTTACGCCTGAGCAGCTCTGTCTCTTGTATAAGACACAAGTTTGCTCGTGTGTGGAATACTGCTCTCATCTCTGGGACTGTTCCGCTAAGTACCTACTTGAAGCTCTTGACAGGTTGCAGCGGCGTGCTATCCGTATTATTGGAAACCCAGAGGCAACTTTGACCCTTGAGCCTCTCCAATTGCGTAGAGACATTGCCAGGCTAAGTGTTCTCTATCGCTTCTACAATGGGGAATGCTCTGACGAGTTATTCCAGCTTATCCCACCCTCACCCTTCCACTCCCGTACCACGCGTGCTGGACTACGGCGTCACCCATACACAATTAAACATTTGTTAGCCCGAACTAAAAGGTTCAATTCAATTCAAAGTCATTTATTCTTCTCTTCACACTGTATAACTTATAAATACTTAAGCTATGGTACCAATAAAGACAGGAACATTGTGAGAGACTGGTGCCTGAAGTAGGTTTTACAAAACCTGTATTAGAGGTCACCAGTGCCCTCCCGCGATTAAACAGCACGTTTGTTCTTAAGGGTCTTATTATCTTAAGCATAATATTCCAGTTAGAAGAGGGAAAAACAGGAAAAAAAAAAAGAAATATGAAGAAAGTTAAAGGAAGATATTGTGTGTATGAGAGTGTGTGTATGTGTGAAGTATTGTGGTGTGATGTGATAGTGAGAAGAGTGTGAAGCGAGCGAGTACGAGTAAGCATGAGTCAGATAACCGAGAGAACAAACAGATACGTCCTAGTGTGTAGCTGCGATGAGTTTGCTAAGTGGGTACGACCAGACACTTTTCAGTTTCCTGGTAGTTTAATGATTTTAGGAAACTGGTAACTTTTTTTTTGCATTGGTATTTTGTTAATGTATAAAGGTTGAGGTTTTTGTTTAGTTTATTATTATAAAGGTTCGGTGACTCGTTTCTTTGTCGTACCATCCAGACGTGGAACGCTCTTCCAGCACATGTGTTTCCTTCCTCTTATAGTCCCGGGTTCTTCAAGCGGGGCGTGAAAAGGCATTTCTGCAGGCCTTCAAGGTGAGGATGGCCAGCCCAGTGATTCGTTTGAATGACTGGGCTTGTCAACCTCATATCTGGACCTCACGACCGCTTTCCATCAGGTGGAGTGAGGTCATCTTGACAGGCAATATAAAAGAATAAAAAAATATCGGACAGCTATTGTTTAATAAATGACCTGTTGTAATCTCACATTGTAATTAGTTTCTAATAATTGAACTGCCCGTTTTGTATAATGCAAATCAATGTGTAGAATTTGCATATTTAGGTACGATCAAAATATGACGATCCTAATTAGATATTGAAATAAATCCATATTTATCCAAATAAATTATTCCAATTAAGTCGTCTTATTGTCGCGTTGAGCAGTCGCCGTGTTGATTGTCATGTGGACGGTATCTGTTTTAATAACATAAGCTACGCAGATGACATGGTGCTGCTGAGCGCGTCGATAGGTGGATTAAGAGAACTCTTAAGTATCTACGAATCCTATGCTCGTGACCACGGTCTTAAATATAACGCAATGAAAAGCGAACTTATGGTTTTCAAATCCGGGACAAAATGTCCGACAGATGTGCTACCCGTCGCACTGGCTGGCTCGGTTTTGAAGCGGGTGCATAGATTTAAGTATCTTGGTCATGTGGTGACCGATGATTTAAAAGACGACGTGGATATTGAGCGCGAACGGAGGGCACTGTCGGTGAGAGCGAACATGATAGCTCGCAGGTTTGCACGTTGTTCATATCCAGTAAAGATAACACTGTTTCGTGCCTATTGCACCTTTTTTTACACGTGCTACCTGTGGGTTAGACATACGTGACGAGCGCTGGACTCCCTTCGCGTTCAATATAACAACGCTTTCAGGGCGCTGTTGCGGCTGCCCCCTTCTGTAGTGCATCGGGTATGTTTGCGGAAGCCCAGATGGATTGCTTCCATACCACCATGCGTACCACCTCGATAGCACGGAGAACGCGGGCCAGCGGCAACAGACCCTGAAAGTGATTGCGGATAGGTTAGATGGTCCGTTTGTGAGACACTGGATACTTTTACATGCACCAGTGCCCCTTAATTATTATGCCTCCAACAGGAAGTGACTTCATGTTTGTATTTGTTTATTATTATTGTATTATTTTGTATGTTGCGTTTCTTTTTTTTATGTTAACTTAATTATATTGTAAACATGTGGACTACATTGTCTGAATAAATGAATTCAGTTATATCGATTTTACAAGTCTTTTGATGATCACCCGGTATATCTAAGAACCATTGTAACTAATCGTACTTCAATGTTATACAAAATTTGATTCCTAATTGCAGTTTCCGAATCTGACAACGCAAATTAACAAGGCGTACCGCTCCAAATATCGTTAGCAGAATAGTTGATGACAGTCGACAAACTCGTATATACTGATGTGTTTCGAGCACAGAGTTGCAGACTATCGTTATTTTTCGCGCGTATACGGTCGTTTTGGCATACGCGGTTACACGTGCGCTACATCACGCGCTTCAACAAACCGTACGCGTGCGGGCTTATAACGGTGTGATCGCTAGACCCGGTAGTGGTGTCAGTCAGCGGCTCGCGCTTATTCTTATGAGCTGTAACGCTTCTTATAAGCGCTTGTAAGCGCGCGTCAACGCTTGTAAGAGATACTGGTGTGGCAAAAGGCGCGCCTGTGCCTACATGCGCTTATAAAAACAAGCTTAAATGGTCGTATAAAACGCTGGTCTGCAACCGCTGTTACAGAGCTAGCTTTGTGCGTAATTTCTATTCAACGGCTGTTAAACTTTTGGCACTACGCCGACATCAAAAATTAATTTTACGCTCGCTTTGAATCGAATAGAATTATGTTATTCTGTAATGTTTCTCGTATGTGGCATACGTGGGTGAAAATGGTTTAGTTATAATCTGGATTAAATATAATTACTTTTTCGAAGGGAATTTGTATAACTGTAAGCCAAGGGTGGCCAATCTATTCGACAGCAGGGCCAAAATTCGGAAAAAAAGTTCGCACCGGGCCGGGCCGCAGTACCTACCAAATTTCATGTGGCTGAAATTAAAATAAAAACAATGTCTTAGTAAAAGAAAAATAGTAGATTGTTACACAAGGTGAGAACGTTACCTTTTCAATGCACGAGATGGTTTGGCGCGCGAGCGTATCGAGAGCGCTAATAGTTCGAGGTTCGATTGAAAAGGTCTTTCTGCCGAGGTAAACACTCTGCTTTTCATTACGAATATAAGTGAAGTAAATAAAAATTAGATACATAAGCTCAACCAAAAATGTTTTATTGAAACATTACCTACAACGAAGTTGATGATATTTCTATTTAAAGTTTATACTAAAATTAGAGCAATTGTAAAACGAGAGAGAGAGGTTACTTCCTAGGATGTTGATAGTTGATATTTTTCGTGAAACTTGAGCATCTTGAGTAAATGTTGGTGATAGAACAATCTCTTCATCCGGGCAATCTCTTGAAGTACTTGGTAGGTAATTTATTTTTCATGGACGACCTTTTCAATGCCCTCGAACTATTTCGATTGTTTAAGTATTCATTTGAAATCAAGATAAAGAAATTTCAAATACAGCTGTGGCTGAATAGAATGCATCGACTTGCCGCAAAAGGAATGTCAATATAGAAGGTGACATTTGACAGTTATTTACTTTCAGCCCTAGGGCTGAAAGTGAAGCTTTCAATCTTATGCTCAGGCAACTTCAAGCGTACTTTCCGTGTATGAGTAATGAAAAGGTATGTTTTTAATTTTTTTTGTGTTTTTCTGTTAACTAAACCAATTTTGTAATAATATTACTCAGATAGTCATATGACTTTGCTTAGCAGACTAAGCTCATCAATGTTAATCTCAACTGAAGTCATTGCTCGTCGTTGTTCAGTGTTCTCATTTGGGATTTAATATGTTTCATCCTACTAAAAAGTTGTGTTTCCAAATAATGAAGTCATGAACAGAGCCGTCTGGCCGTGTGGTGCCGGCAGAGTAGAATAGCACCATCCCATTTCTTACCGTGGGTATCGTAGAAGGCGATCAAGGGATCAACCGGGAGGTGGGCAGCAGCGCCTCTCCTGACGACCACATAGTCCATAATAGAACACTGCGGTCACCAACCCGCCTGCCCAGCGTGGTGACTACAGGCAAAATCCTCCATGGAGAGTCCCCAAACTACACGGCCCCCAGTTCCCGGCCGCCCTGCTATTCCAGGTCACGGCAGCGGCCTCGGTCACGGTAGGGTAGGGGGTGCTAGGAATCCCCGGGCTACGGACGGCTGCCAACAATTGACCCTTGCAACGTACAATGGACGCAGTCTGTGGCTGGACGAGAGCCTTCAAATCCTTGAAGTGAAATTAGAAAAGATACGGTGGCATGTTCTCGGGTTATCGGAAGTTCGTAGAGAGGAGTAGGACACGGTAACCCTTGAATCAGGCCATCTATTCTACTTCAGGGAAGGGAGCCGACAATCCCAGGGTGGCGTTGGATTCCTCGTCATCAAGGCCCTTCGTCGTTGTCATGATGGAGATCTGCAGCGTCTCGACCCGAGTAGCGTACCTTATACTGAAACTGACCGACAGATACTCTCTCAAGGTCAGTTATATGCGCCGACGTCGAGTAGCTTGGACGAAGAGGTGGAGGCCGTTTACGACGATGTGTCAAAGGCCATACATAAAATAAATGAATAATAAATAAATATCTGGGACAATTCATACCAAGATCATCTGACCCCAAACTAAGCAGAGTTTGTATAATGGGCGTCCGAGACTGATAAACATAGTTAAATATTTCTAAATACATACTTAAATAGATAATAACACCCAGCACACAACAAATACAAATGTTCGTCACACAAACATTTGTCATGGGTGGGGATCGAACCCACGACCTCCGGCGTCAAAGGCAGGATCGCTGCCATTGCGCCAACAGGCCAGTCAGTATACATCGCACCACCAAGACCCATTACACCGTTGTCATGGGGGACTTCAACGCCAAAGTTGGAGAAGAGTGCGGTGAATCTTGTTTGGGACCGCATAGATATGGGCGCAGAAACCATAGGGGCGAAATGCTGGTTAACTTCCTCAGTATGCAGGGGTTGTTCTGTATGAACACCTTTTACCAGAAAAAACCCCAAAGGAAGTGGACCTGGAAGAGCCCTGACGGTAGTACGAGGAACGAGATTGACTTAATCATAGCCGACAAGAAGCATGTATTTAGGGATCATCTCAGTGATCAACAAGATGAATACCGGTAGCGATCACCGGCTTGTTAGAGGCACCCTAAATATTAATTTCAAGCTCGAACGTAGTCGCATGGTGAGGTCTGTTCATCGTCCAACTGTGCCCCAAGCTGGATATGATGCGTTCCAACTGGAATTGCAGAACAGATTTGCCGCACTGGAGACCCCGGGAAACGTTGGCGAGGACCTGTATAGCATAATCGGGGTTGTACGCGAAGTGGGAATGAGGCATTTTCGGAAATAGCGAACAGATAAGAAGTCCAAACTTTCAAGCGAAACCCTGGATCTGATGCGTTTTAGACGTAAGACACCAGAGGAAGCTTTGTCAGATCCCCAGTCACTCCACAAAAAGATCAGGAGCTTGGTAAGACGCGACCTTCGCAGCTGGAACACCCGCCTCATACAGGAGGCAATTGAGCAAAATCGAGGGTCGAAAGTCTTTACCAAGACACTGGGAAGGAGTCATCTGACAAAGTTAGCTACCTCGAATGGGGAAACCGTCACATCAGTTCCGGGGACACTCGCTGAAATTGAGAACTTCTACGGCCATCTATATGCCTCGCATGCACCAAAGCCTCCACCTGACGCGAGCGACCCTAGAGCCCCACTTGCCCGTCACTATACGGAAGATCTCCCAGACATAGATCTCGATGAAGTCGAGGCGGCTTTCAGGCAGCTTAGTAATTGGAAGGCTCCCGGTGAAGACGGAGTGACCTCTGAGCTACTCAAAACGGGAGGAAAACTTGTTGTTGAGGAGCTGAAGAGGCTATTCAACTCTGTTATTACCAATGGGACTACCCCGAAGGCGTGAAGCAAAGGTGTAATGGCATTGGTTTTCAAGAAAGGTAACAAAACTCTTCTTAAAAACTATAGGCCGATCACGCTTCTGAGCCACGTCTATAAGTTGTTCTCGAGAGTCGACACGAATCGTCTGGCATCAAGATTTGATGCTTTTCAGCCACCGGAACAGGCTGGGTTTCGTAAAGGCTATAGCACGGTGGACCACATTAATTTAGTTCGGCAGGTTGTACAGAAGTCTGAAGAGTATAACCAACCGCAAACATACTTAAATATTTCTAAATACATTCTTAAATATATTTTAACACCCAGACACACAACAAACACAAATGTTCGTCACATAAATTTTTGTCGTGGGTGAGGATTTAACCCGCGACCTCCGGTGCTGGCAGGATCACTGCCATTGCACTAACAGGCCAGAAATGGAAGTATTTTGTTATTAAATTGGCTTATTCTTAGAGGGCGCCTGAGTCCCTGAATTCTGGAACCTATATCAAAAATGCTGGTATGAGAGTGTTCCATTCACCATGAAGGTAGTACGGTCTACCTGACTGACCTTACTGGTTTGCAATATAATATCTAGGTACCCAAGTAGGAGTTACCCAAAGTAAGGAGAAGGTTATATGGTAGTATTATATTATAATTTTATGCGTATTATGTATTTTAAAACAAATATTATTTAACTAGTATGGTAATTCTATCTTTCTAATAATATCTGATCTTTGTCATTCGCAGTGCAGACTCTGTCTAGTTTATTTTCGTAGTGAGTTCACTGGAACGCAGTCCTAATGAAACATAGTTATCTTATTCAAATGGTTTAGTTAAATGTTTATACTTTACAACCACGCCTCATTTCGTCAACACCTGAAATCCTGAGGGAGATTGAGAGTTTCTATGGACAGTTATATTCCACGCAAACACCTGTTGAAAGCAAGGCTAAAGATCCTAGAGCCAAGCTTACCCGACACTATACCGAAGATATCCCGGACGTCAGCCTGTACGAGATTAGGATGGCTCTCAAGCAGCTTAAAAACAACAAGGCGGCGGGTGGTGACGGAATCACAACCGAGCTCCTGAGAGCGGGCGGTAAGCCGATACTTAAGGTCCTCCAGACGCTCTTCAGTTCTGTCATCCTCGAGGGAAAAACGCCAAAGGCATGGGGCAGAGGCGATGTGATGCTGTTCTTCAAGAAGGGTGACAAAACTCTCTTGAAGAACTACAGACCCATCTCGCTTCTGAGCCATATCTATAAGCTGTTTTCGAGAGTCATTACGAATCGTCTCGCTCGCAGGTTTGACGACTTCCAACCTCCCGAACAAGCAGGGTTCCGAAAAGGCTATAGTACCGTAGACCACATTCATACGCTGCGGCAAGTTATACAGAAGACCGAAGAGTATAACTTGCCACTTTGCTTAGCGTTCGTGGACTACGAGAAAGCCTTTGATTCGATTGAGACCTGGGCAGTACTGCAGTCTCTCCAAAGGTGCCAAATAGACTACAGGTACATTGAGGTGCTAAGGTACTTATACCAGAACGCCACCATGTCGGTCCGATTACAGAACCAGAGCTCAAATCCGATCCAACTACAGCGAGGCGTGAGACAAGGAGACGTTATTTCTCCGAAACTGTTCACGGCTGCGTTGGAGGATATTTTCAAGCTTCTGGACTGGAAAGGACGCGGCATCAACATCAATGGCGAATACCTAACACACCTGCGATTTGCCGATGATGTAGTTCTTATGGCTGAGACCTTGGAAGACCTGAACATAATGCTCGAAGATCTCGGTAATGCTTCTCAAAGAGTGGGTCTTAAGATGAACATGGACAAAACAAAACTCATGTTGAATGCCCATATTGCACCCGCTCCAGTTAACGTTGGGAACATTACACTCGAAGTTGTTGACCACTATGTTTACCTGGGACAGACAGTCCAGCTAGGTAAGTCCAACTTCGAGAAAGAGATCTCTCGTCGAATCCAGCTCGGATGGGCAGCGTTCGGGAAGCTCCGGCATATATTTGCGTCCGAAATACCTCAGTGTCTCAAGACAAAAGTCTTTGACCAGTGTGTGTTGCCAGTAATGACCTATGGGAGCGAGACGTGGTCCCTTACTATGGGTCTCATAAGAAGGCTCAAGATCACCCAGCGAGCAATGGAGAGAGCGATGCTTGGTATTTCCCTGCTCGATCGAATCAGAAATGATGAGATCCGCAGGAGAACAAAAACAACCGACATCGCTCGAAGGATTGCATCGCTGAAGTGGCAGTGGGCGGGACACATAGCGCGGAGAACCGATGGCCGTTGGGGCGGAAAGGTTCTCGAATGGCGACCGCGTACCGGACGACGTTCCGTGGGCAGGCCCTCTACAAGGTGGACCGACGATCTGGTCAAGGTCGCGGGAAGCCGCTGGATGCGGACAGCGCAGGACCGATCGTTGTGGAGATCCTTGGGGGAGGCCTATGCCCAGCAGTGGGCGTCGTTCGGCTGAAATGATGATGATGATGATGAACCACGCCTCCGTGGACGAGTGGTTCCAGAGCTCGACCCGAAACCCGGAGAGGCCGAGCGTAATGTTTTATCGGATTTTTCGTAACATAGCCCGGGTTTATGATCACCAACCCGCATTTGGCAAGCGTGATTAAGCCAATACCCATCAATTGTACCGATGACTTGATTTCAATGATGGAGGCCTTTGCCCAGCAGTGGGACGGTATATTTGCTATATATATACGGAAAGTGCATAGTAGTTAGAGTTCCAAATTGGGATGCTGGGTGAGTATTTAGGTAAAATTATTTTTCATATACGTGACTGGACAGCCTATACAGCATTTTTTTGTAATTAATTATGTCACGTTTGTTTCCACTTTGAATTCGTTAACAAATGTATCCAATGCATAAGCTATCGCTGTATTGAGCGTGATTTGGTTGATTTGGTCCAGAGAGAACGTAAATCCTTATTCAATTTGGAAGTAAATTGGAATCTCTTTTGTAACGTGTCGAAAAGTAAATTGAATTTTGCCAAATACGGACCGCATCTGAAACAAAGAACGAAGGAAAAGAATAGATGTAAACACTACTGTGGGATTTGCCTGGAATGTATAAAGGATAGCTGGATAGCATTTCAATAGCTTGATGGATTTTTCAGGAAACGAATTTATTGAGTAATCTAATTTATTTTAGTTAGTTGAATGTCAGCCGAGTCCAAATAATCGTTCGGACTACACAACTACGGAGGAGGTAAAAAGAGAAACTGGAACAATTCAACTTGGTATTAAGTAGTGATTGGTTGAGTGTTATGACTCAATTTTATCGAGGTAGATTACTTTGACGTCTTAACCTACACCTGTGCCCATTTAATTCGTCTGCGGACCTCACAGTAAGGAGCTGTTTCAGGTACCTACGGAACACCGCATGTCTCTTTTAAGGCCTGTTCAGATCTGAGCGGTATTCGCTGCCGCTGTGGGTAGCGGTACATTTTACCGCGGAACTTGATACTAAATACCTGAGCGAAACCCGTGCGGTATTGTACCGCTACCCACAGCGGCAGCGTATACCGCTCAGGTTTGAACAGGCCTTTAGGCGACTTTGATTTTGAGCACCTGTCTCCTTTGTTAGCTTCCTTATTTCGTCCTTAATTATCCCGGAGCTTGGAATAGAAACTTGGACATATTTTCTTAAGAAACTAGCTTTTCGCCCGCTCGCCCGCGTGGGTAAACGATTTTGGCTGCCCCGTTTTTTCCTATTAAAATATAGCCTATGTTGCTTGCTGATTATGTACTTTTAAATTGCTGTTTATTAAAAAAGGTAGGTACAGTAGTTTTCGAGTTTATTCATTACAAACAAACAAATCAAAATTGAATCTTTCTTCCTTATAAAAAAATCATAGAAAAATTAGATTTAGTTAAAACAGTCAAAGTATTTTAAGTTACACTTTTTTTACATACTCTGCCATTGAGAATTCGTCACAATTTTGCAGTACCTTAAGTCTACTACTTGTTTTCTCTCTTCAGTGTTAATTCAGCCCTACATTAAAACCAATATTTCCAATACGAGGAAAAATAATAGCAACACGCCAAAGTTGTATCTTTGCTTTCCAGTCACGGATCTACGGAATCGTATCGTTTCTTTTCATCCACAGCCGGAGTGGTCAGTTGTTCAGAAGAAAGAGATTAATAGTGACGAAGTCGGTAGCAAACTCGTGAACAAAAAGCGTGTGCAGCCAGTGCGCCACGTGTCCATAAGTCACGAAGTCACGATAGTGAAGCGTGTCGCCGACCACTTTGTGCTAGGGCCTTATCACAATCGCTTCAATCCAAGTTAATTCCCTGAACTTAGGAATGCAAGCAATTTTGTGTTATGATCCCATTTCAAGCTAGTCAGCCGGCTCAGCCATCACTTGAACTTGAATATAATCATCTAGGTTGGATATTCACTGTCACAAATCAAATTTCATTTAGTAAATAGCGTCAAATTAAACCAATAATTTAACAATATGTACAGTCGGGATAAATTTAAACAAAAAAGAGCTTGAAGCAAACCTATTAACGGCAACTTGTAATACGTAAAGGAATAAATTTGCTTGAACTGATAAGTGAACTGTATTGAAAAGATTGTAGTCAGGCCCCTAAGCTGGTAATGCTGGGCCAGATTTATCACCAGCACATGGTGGAACACTCAATAAATCTACGTGCTGTTGCATGCTACTGGATTTTAATTTCGGAGCCGTGGCCAGAACCAAGTTTCCGCATTACTCTTTATTACCCGAGTTGGGAAGATAATGTGTTTACGTGTAAGCGAAATCTGGGCGTCACGATTTAGCGCCGGAACGGGCCAGCGATACGGATAAATGTGGCAATAAAGTGAACACGTACAGAAATATACAGCTGCCTCCCGACACTGTAACTTGAGGATATAAATCACTTAACAGTTGAACGTGAAAAAATTGGTTAACTTAATTGTAATTTGAAAAATACGTTCGATGAACGTTAGTGCTGCTATTTGTTTTTATTATTTAATAAGAAAACGTTGCTTGACGTATCACGGGTGGGTCTGGACTGTCGATGCAATGATTATCGATATCGTGAACTAGGCCCGGTGGGTATGCCTTACATCCGGTGGACCAACGATTTGGTGCAAGTTGCAGGGAATTGTTGGGGCAAATGACCCAAGCCGTTCATTTAGGCGTTCTATGGGGAAGGCCTGTGACCAGGAAGGGGACTTCTACGGGCTGTTGATGATGATGATGAATCTATACATAGTTTACTAAGCAAATAGTTTTATTAGTTGAGTATTCATCTGAACGAAAATAAACCGGCTCTACCCGATAGGTAAGGCTAAAATCAATGCTCAAAAGCCTGTATGGTTAAATAGGCTATAAGCCTATGCTACAAAACAAAGTCTTCTGTCAACATCTCCGATGGTCCACGATAAAATAAAATCCCGTATTCATTACAGTCAGTCAGCTAGCTTCAATATTGGCAGTATTTTTTCTAAATTTCTCAAAGCTTCCGCGTGTTTTCATTGCAGCTCTGCGAGAGAACTGGAGCTTATTTTTTGTTCGGGCTTAGTGTCAGACAAAAGTACAGAAGGATCAGTATCCTTTGTCGTTTAACGAGCTGATGAGACCCGTAGCCGCTCACACTCTTATTTCCTATCTCGTCTGTGGGTGCACCCGTCTGTGTTTTGCAGAACTACGTGTCCCGATCGTAAAATATTATTATTTACTAAAATTCTAAAAAGAGCAGAATAGCCAGCTGGCACGGAACTTAATCACCTAAATAACTCAAAGCAAGCTATTAAAAAAAACAAAATCAATAATACTTTATTCAAGTCGAGTGGTAAAACATTTATAGTTAAAGTTCTTTCCCATAGTTAAAAATATTTTAACTTTAGCTAAGAGACATACATAATGAGAATACCTAGGATCTACTAAACATAATACTCGTACATATTATATTACATTAACCATTTTTTGTTTAAATAACAACGCTTATAAAATTGTATATAGAAAGAGAGAGATTAAATGAGTGATTTTAGAAAAAAATCGTCTGAATCCTTTAACTCACTGACTGTATAGGGTGTCTGCGAGGTGCAACGCGACGCTCGGCACGCAGAGGACGCCCAGCGCCAGCGCAGCGCCGGTGCCGACCAAGCGCTGCGCGGACGCTACGCGGGCGCCGAGACGACGCAACGTCCAAATTACGCTAGTGTGGGGGGGTCGCCGGCAAAACGCTGACGCTCAGATAACGCTAGTGTGGGGTGTCTCTAAAGCGTTATTATATCTAAATTATTATAATAAAGAAACAAGTAATAATAAATAAAACAAAATGGCGCAATCAACCAAATCCGAAGATTTCTGTAAGCTATCGAATTTCTTCTTTGGGTTTCGTGTCGTACCTAAGAGACTAAAAATAGACTGATTGCCCGGGAAACTCAAGGTTATTGACTCGTGGTCACAGAATAACAACCTTTAATCGCTTCTGAGCCTACAATAGGCTGGAACCTTGAGAGTAAAAGGAAAGAGTATTCGATTACACGCCACAGGCCACAACAGCTATTAGAGCTGTTGCTACCCAAAGCCTCATAATATTATACACGACTGGACAAATACGTTGATTGCGCCGAATTCAAACCCTTATATTATAATGTCAGCCACATTTTCTATATTTTGTTAATGACTACAGCTACAGCTGTTTAGCCGTTAGCAGTTTGAGAGCAGGCTTGGCAGCGTCACCAGACTTCTACCTACATTTCAAAGACTCAACCCTTGTTTGCCTGAAATCATCTAATAATGAGGAACGAACTTTGTCGTAGGGCGTTTTAGGTTTAATCATGCTTACATAATGTTTGAGAAAGATATTGACCCAGCACGAACTGGTATCATTTGCGATCATCATGTGTTCGGAAGCATTGTTCGGTCAGTAGCTTTATAAACTAGCGTGAAACAAATGAAGTGAAGTGAGAAGTCCGTAGTAGTGACCGAAGATATTGCAGTGTCTCAAACGCCGGTCCCTCGCATCGCGCAATCACGTGTGCATCGCTTTGCCCGGATTGGATCCCACGGGTCTACATGCACTGTGCTCTGTCTAATAACGCCCTAGGCGCTGCCCTGACCAATTATGTTATGGAATTTAATTGACACATAACTAAGACATCAGAATGCCTGGTTTGACCTGAATTTATGGAATGCAGTAGGCACTTAAACGAATATCGATAGTTAATGAAGCAGATATGAGCTACTGCTAAATGAGCTTCACTATGCAACAACTTAGATTAGGTCCTGTTGAGTTCTTCTTAATATCAAACTTCATTTCTATTTTGGTATCTACTTGTTTTTTGTTGAATGTATTCCTTAAATTCCGGTCAAACATAACGAACCCTTTATGATTACTAACTTCATTCATTAAAGAATGATTTCAAGAGCTTAATTCAAATTAGCTTTAATTTAGGAATGGAAAAAACTGATTCTCTTTACCCAAACAACCACTTACAATCAGAACCAAACTTGAAAAACAAAACGAAAACTTTGTGTCTGTAACACTGACGGTTAATAACTCATATGGCTGCTATTATCACATGTTATTCCTTTTATTTTCAAAAGCCATTATAGCCTGGAATAGAGCTAAGTTCCTCTAGGCTAGACAGTTCTTGTCGGAACAATGTTATTAAATCATAAATAGCGTCGGCCCGCCTCCTCGGGTCCCGCTCCGGAACCCGGGGAAGCATAAAAATATCCGGACGAATCAGTTTGTGAACTCCGCTTCCGCCGTGATAGATAACGCATAAATTGTATGTTTGTAGCTCACTATTGCTGCGCTTGCGGAATCCGTAATCAATGTGTGGATTGTGGATAGAATTTTCTTTTTATTTCTGGTGGTGATGTTTTATCGTTTTAGATCGAATATAATATTTCAAATCTGTTCAATAAACACAATTTACTTAGAAATCAATGAAAGGGGTATGGGTAATGTTGGCGTCATTTTTGGTATTTCGCGTATATTTTTTAATGAAAGACCATATCGAGGGGAACAAACTTATATAGAGCACATTATAGCTAAAGTATGAGCTGAGATATTGGGTATTTTATTTTTAACTAACTACTCAATTGATCTTGATATATATCCATATCAAGGAAAAAGTAAAAAAGCGGCATTATTTATAATTCTTGATACTACTGGTTATAAACATGCGACGCAATTAGATTTAAGAAGGCTAATTTTAAATGGCCAGGTGCAATATTATGCCATTATATGACTCTCAGGTGTTTTTACCATGTAATGTCTCTAATGTTGACGGTTAAGAATCAATACCTACTATTAGAAAATGTCTTTTTGATGTCATTGACGTGGCCTGTATTGACTTTGATTAGTAGTTAGTGCAGGGATTAGTGCAGGTGCTTAGTGATTAGGAGAAAACACGTGTGGACAGCGATTGATTACAGCAAATGATTAGTAACTGGCGTAGTAAATGATTGGAATCGTGTTCTATTTTTTTGCGTGTGGACTGCGAGTAACCTCGTCCCGCGCGCTTCCCATCCCTTATACTCGCAGCGTGCCTGCCACTAAACACGTCTGGACAGCAGTGTTTGTGTTTAGTGTTTAGCGTTTTGCAAAACTTGCAAAAAATGGCGAAGTAGACGAAAATATACCATAAAAATGTGTGCAGGAGTACGTAAAATATGAATGTTAATTAAATTGAAAAGACCTTAGGTACAAAATAAAGGTGTCCGATATAAACTAAAAACAGCAACTAAACACATCCACTAAACAGAATTGGACACTACTTACACTACACACCTGCACTAATCAATCACTCCTACTACTCACCTGCACTCGCACTAAGCAAAGTGAATACAGGCCTTTAAGGTAGTTTTTCGTGATAACTCGTGTTCCACCTCCTAATACCAAACACCTAACATCCACTGCTTTGTAAACAATATCATCATTATGGATAAGAAAAAAAAAAAGAAATGAAAAAGCAAAGAAATACGTTTATTTGGCACTATTTAGTAGCAGTAAACACAACAAAATAAAATCAAAAAATATAAACCAGAGACTAAAAACTAAAACTAACTTAAATGAACTAACCTACAACTAAAGTGCTAAATAGGCCTTCGCTCAGCATGTGTCGCAGCGAGCCGCTACGAAGCTGGTTTCCTGCGAATACCTCAAAAAATTTATATCGATAAATAAAGGTGGACTGATAAGAACACATTCTGTGCACACGGACAACTTAAAAAGGCAACGTGGAGCTATAGATCAATACTAATACACAACACATAACATTTTGTAAAAAAAGTAAAATATGTATTACCTACTACTCTGCTCTTTGGAGATCTAATACATATGTTCCAGCACTTAGTTGAAGAGTAGCGGAAACTTCCACGAAAAGCAGTCGTTTTGTGTTGTGGACAAATCAAAAGCGGAGCGATTCTTGGCTCACGGTTACTTATGTGCAACATAACGAATAGGTTCGATGGAAATAATAATAATAAATAATAATCTTTAATAACTCCAAAGAGTAGAGTAACAAAATGCAGAGCACGCCTGGAATCCATATTTATCAATTTATTTTATTTATTTAATCTCATTAAGGAAGGTGTTATGTGAGATCTGCAGGGAATTGAGAAACAGTACCCAGAGCAAGCATTCTGTACGCTTTGGACAAGTTTTTTGGTACGTTCCAGTAAACATCCGCCAATAACGGTATCGGCGTAGTTTAGCTTGGAAAGAACCAAAGACTCGCACAGATAAATTCATATATCCACACTTATATGCTGACGAATACTATAGAACTCCTTTAAACGGTAGTAACAATTTTTCACTATTTCAGCCACATGTCTGTCAAATCTTAGCATGTTATCCATAACGACACCCAAGTTGCGCGCTTCTGTAAACCTGTTCAATAACGTTACTGTTCAACTTTAATAATGGAACCTTATCGTTTATCCGAAGCTCTTGTTTAGTTCCCATTACCAAGAACTTGGTTTTTGCAGGGTTCAGTACAAGACCATTTGATTCGGGCCACTGATCTATTTGATTTAAATTTGATTCCTAGATGTACTTTTATTATAAAAATATACCCAACAAGTACATCTTTAAAAGGAAACCTTCCTCTTCTATTTCTGCATCCTTTTTAACGGCTGTTAGGTGAGATTAGCTCCTTAAAGTAACATTTCAGAACTTTTATTTTAGTGTAACTAGTGCAAAAAATAATACTTAAAGAAAAATCATATTTTTTTATATTAAATCATATCTCGGCTCCGATATCACTTCTATCAATTCTGACCACTCAAATATGTTTCTTTATTAGGGTGCTAAAAACAGTGATAAAATTATTGCTAGCCGCTAATAAAAATATACAAAGTTACTCAAACCGCTTTGTAAACTAAAGTAAACTCATATATTTGCAATGAATACAATTGAGATAGCGAGATGTGAAGCGAGATGTGAATGGAAGAACTAAATGCACTGACGTAGCGCAAAGGGAAAGTTGGCAGGGCACATGGTGGAAACAACTAATCGTCGTTGGGGCAGGAAAGTTTCAGAATGAAATGGACTTTTAAGTCAACCGCAGCGTGCACCTCATGAATGTCACAGGATGCCGGTGGATACATGCCACCTACCTACAATCAGCCGTTGAAATTTGCTCCATACTGAAACTGTCAAAATCACGCCATTCAATAAAGATTCCATTGGCTTTTAAAGCCATTTCTATTGGGCCCCTGGAAATACTAAGGGGAGGTTTATGTTCAGCAGTGGACGTCGTATAGGTGCGAATGATGATGATGACCAGTGTCTTCTATGATCCAGAGATTTGTCTCTATCATTCTTTGTTTTAAGATTTGTGAGAAAGAGTAGGGCAGTTTTGATTGCATTGACCGGCCTGTTGGCGCAATGAGAAGAAGGAGGCCGTGGGTTCGAAATGTTTGTCCCATGGGGTGGGGCCCATGACAAACATTTGTGTGACGAACATTAGTGTTTGTTGTGTGTCTGGGTGTTATTATCTATATATGTATGTATTTAAAAATATTTAAGTATGTTTATCAGTCTCTGACGCCCATAGCACGAGCTCTGCTTAGTTTGGGGTCAGATGATCTTAGTGTAAATTGTCCCAGATATTTATTTATTATTATTTTATTTATTATTGCAATAACGGGCCAGTCCAACACATAGAAGGTTATTATTTGAGTGCGTTCAACGGGTGCTCAGTCGATGTATACTGGCTGTTGCATGTTTCCCTACTGCCAAAAGACACAGTTCCACAATTTCCACATGTAAGTGATGGCAGGCGTGATGGGCCAACAGTCAACATGTTGAATCCACTCCTGAATCCACTTGACGCCGACAGACGTACTGCAATATGCACTTGATATCTGAACACTGGCGTTTGTACGTACGAGCCAGGTGCCAATTTCATTTCTGACGTTGTACACTTGGAGTGCTTCTAGCACTCCAAGGGTCTGTAGGCAATTGGCATTAGAGTACGTGATAAACAAAATGTATTACTTATGGTCGGACAAGTAAAAAACACAAGTAAAAGACGTTAACTTATTTAATACAAAGTTTTCTGTTCATTAACATTTGTCGCTAGCGCAATGCTTCTGTTTTTGTCAAGGCTTTGTATATCTACGGTTGCCAACACTTTAATTATTTTGATTATTTCTTACGGTTCGCAACCGCAAAGTTTTGTCACGTAAAAACCTGAATTTATTACCTACTAATCCTATCTACTATACAAAACTCTTGTAGAGGTAGAAGAGACTCCTATAGTCTTCAATTGGGTCACATTTAATTGTTGTAGCAACTAAAATATTTAATTTGAAACACCTTTTTAAATTTTATACATACTTTTGTAAAAATTGTGAATTTTTATTGTGTAAAAAAAAAAAAATCTCCTAATTCAGCCGGTAAAAAACGATTTTTACTTCATAATTTAACCTATAAATAAGTATTTGGGGTTAAATATATTTTTTTAAAACATCTTTTGTGTGCTGGCAATAATTTTCCTAGGAAGCAAAAATGACAGCGAAAAAAAATTATTTTCCGAATAATGGTTTTTCATTAGAATAGCTCTGATCGGGATTTAATAAAAATATAATTTTATGAAATAATAGCTGTCCGTCAGCGGCTTCGCCCGTCTTTCCCGTCAAAATATAGCCTAATAAAAAAAAAGTGTACAGCATATGTCACTCCCCGCAAATGAAGCATTAAGGTGAAAGAATTTTTAAAATGGATACAGAGCCTTTTCAATACAAAGAAACAAACAAACAGAAAGGCAAACAAACAAATCTTTCCTCTTTATAATTAGAAAAAGGAAAGATTTAGATTTAACAGTTGAAATTTCGATCGGATAAATAGTGCTCCGTGAAATATATTGCGGATCCAAACTTACGGATCAGTTTCTGAAAAGTGGGTAACTTTAAAACACATCAAGAGCTCTCAAAGTGATACTTCTGAAATTTAAAGTGTTCATGGCTACGATAACCTCATCATCAAACGATTTTTTTTTATATTTCCCGTCAAGATGACCTCACTCCACCTGATGGAAAGCGGTCGTGAGGTCCAGATATGAGATTGACAAGCCCAGTCATTCAAACAAATCACTGGGCTGGCCATCCTCACCTTGAAGGCCTGCAGAAATGCCTTTTCACGCCCCGCTTGAAGAACCCGGGACTATAAGAGGAAGAAAACACATGTGCTGGAAGAGCGTTCCACGTCTGGATGGTACGACAAAGAAACGAGTCACCGAAGCTTTTAGTTCGGGACAACAAATGTTGAATTGTGTGTGGCTGACGCCATAGTCCAGCACGCGTGGTACCGGAGTGGAAAGGTGAGGGTGGGATAAGCTGGAATAACTCGTCAGAGCATTCCCCATTAAAGAAGCGATAGAGAACACTTAGCCTGGCAATGTCTCTACGCAATTGGAGAGGCTCAAGGGTCAAAGTTGCCTCTGGGTTTCCAATAATACGGATAGCACGCCGCTGCAACCTGTCAAGAGCTTCGAGTAGGTACTTGGCAGAACCGTCCCAGAGATGAGAGCAGTATTCCACACACGAGCGAACTTGTATCTTATACAAGAGACAGACTGTTTAGGCGTGAAGAATCGTCTCACTCTGTTCAGGACTCCGAGTTTACAGGATGCAGTTCTAATGACGCTCTCAATGTAGTCCCGCTGGTTTAGGTTGCTACGAACATCCATGCCAAGGATGTTTAGGCTATCCTTAATCGGTAGTGGGGTGTTCTGAAGAGTGGGATGGGAAAGGAAAGGCGACGCCTTTGCTGTGAATGCACACACCTGCGTTTTCTTGGCATTGAACTCGACAAGATTGCATGCACCCCATTCTGAAATGCGGTCCAACACTCCGTCAAGCTCAACAACAAGATTTGCCTCAGATATTGTTTACCAAAATCCTGTAAAGAGTAATCTAATCTAAAAATATAAATCTCGCTACAATAGCGTATCCTTTCAAACACACGTCTCTTCCAGCTTCATTTTTATTCCAAACAACTTTCAATTTTATAAGCAAACAATTTGGTTTAATAATGTTGTCACTCGGAGAAATTGGGATCGATATTATGGTAATACCGCGCAAACGGGGCGACCGTGACTAAAATATTGTTTATTTTATTTCTTATTCATATCGCCATGGTTCTGGGCAGTGAGGAAACAAGCTAATAAAATCAATTGCGATCTCACTTATAAAATCATTTACGATATTGTAGGTCCTTGTCCCGAGGGGGAGATAAATTTGGTCAAACAAACAATAGGACAATTTTGTAATAAATTTAAGAACAGTGACGTACATACATTACATCACTTACAAAAATAGACAAGTCGAATGTATTTATAATTATGAGGACGGGGTTAGACTGCCAAATTTGGCGTACTGGGTAGAAGTTTGATATATATTATATTAATGTGTTGAATAATTTGTGTTTGTTTAGTATCTGTGTGCTATTAGTGTTTTTATTTATTATGGTGTGTATTACGAATATGTCAGCTCAGTCTCTGATACCCATGATACAAACCGCATAGTTTGCATTCAGATGATGGGTGGAGGATGTTCCTAATTTTTGTTTATATAAAAATATAGTTCATTTTTAATGAAGGTACATACTAGCCTACTTCACCAACTTTCATAGATAATAATAACAGGACTCATGCTCAAATGCCAAAATCGCTGCTAAACCTAAACGAATGAAATTGAGTTTCAAATTTCGGTATTCCGCGTGGATGGTTTTAGTATAATTGGTCGTGTACATGAATAGCTTAGCACTGGTGCATTTGCTATTGCATATATCTTTTGTTTGATGTATAGTAGAATTGACTAACTAATAGAAATATATTCTAACAACTGAACTGTTTCTGGAATGTAGGTATGTTAACTTTCTGTTTCATGAAATTATGTGTGGATGGAGAAGGGATAAAATTAGCCAGAACAAAGTAATGTTAAGACCGTAAAGGTGTAAGGGGGTCCTACAACATCTTCGGCCCCAAGCCAACCTCGCCAGCAAGCTGGTGCACCCTGCTGATCAACGAAGGGGGCTCTGGCGACGGCTCCCCTTTATGGGTTAGGAGGTCAGATGGCAGTCGCTCCCGTGAAGCCAACTCAAGCCAAAGCCGATACCAGGTGGTGGCTGCTTGAAGGAGCCAGATCCCATGACTTTGCTGCCGCTGTCGGTGACCTGTAGATCGCAGCGGATAGTGAGTCCGGGCAACAGCTCTGGGATAGGTGTCAGGTCAGCGATAGCTCGCCGCCTCGGTGATAACCGGGGCGGCGAGGGTGGCGTTGGGTGTGTCTCGAGGTGGACGTGGGCTTGACAAGGAAACCTGGTGGTGGAACGATGCAATCCAGAAGGAGATCAGGGCAAAGAAAGCCCTCTTCAAAGTGTGGCAAGCGTCCAAATCTCCTGAAGATCGCGCCGCGTACAGGGATGCCAAACGTGCCTCTAAACGAGCTGTAGCCAGAGCCAGACGTGACCACTTACGTCCTTTATACGATAAGTTGGAGTCGTCTGAGGGGCAGAAGCTCATTTACAAGTTGGCACGTTCGAGAGTCAGAGCGGCCCAGGATATTACCACGTGCCGCTGTGTAAATGACACTTTAGTCAACCTGCTATGCGAGGACGATAAGGAGATATGACGCTCTTATTTCCACGAGCTACTCAAAAAGCAGCACAAAGAGGTACGCGACACCTGAACTCCCTTTAAATCAAGGACTAGTGCCCCCGGTAACGCCTGATGAAGTCCAGTCGGTTCTTCGTCGCATGAGGAACCGGAAAGCTGTCGGACCCGATGGAGTCCCTATCGAAGCGTGGAAATCGATGGGCGCTCGTGGTATGGGCATACTTACCCACCTTTTCAACCGCATTCTCCTCACCGGGAAGATACGTGACCAATGGAGACTGAGCATTATCACGCCAGTCTTCAAGGGCGAGGGCTCGGTGCAGGAGTGCAGCAATTATCGCGACATAAAGGTGATGTCCCACACCATGAAGCTCCTCGAGCGCATTGTCAATCAGGATCACTTTATGTGAAACATTGGTTCTCGCTAAGCTAAACTATTGTGACACAGTTTACGGGCCATGTCTGTTGGCCAGATCAGTCAAACTGATACAGCGTGTGCAGAATGCTTGTGCTCGCTTCATGAAGAATGCATGTAACCCCCTTTCTTAACTCTGCAAGCATGCTGAAGATGGAGGCACGCAGAAAGCTTCATCTCGCCACTATGTTGTTTGGAGTACTTAGCACTAAGAAACCCAAATACCTGTGGGACAAGCTTGTATGGGCTCAGGGGCGGGGCGGGTGCCACAGAAGATCGTGCACACACATTTTTGTAACGACCAAACATCGTACCATGGCCTTTCGTGGGTCTTTCAGATTTGCCGCTTCGCGGTGCTGGAATGACCTCCCCCCACCAATGCGCGACCTGAAAACAGTCAACTCATTTGGTAAAACTTTGAAAAAGCATCTCATAGCAAAGCAAATTTCAGACCCATAATATAGCCAATGTCTCACCTCCGGGTTGTTCACGACGCGACACGCTGGGGGGCTCTAATCCAATCATATTTTTTCTCGACTTATTATCCTGCTCTTTTTCTTCTTCGCGTCTCTGTTATGGATTGGCTACCTTTGATAGCAACTTTGTCTTTGCACGCGGTTACCATTCAACGTGGCAGCACAGGTTACTGAAGAAGACGTGGTAGTAGGTAAGTAAAAGTCACTAGTAGAATATCTGTCACTATGACAGCTGACCTACCACAGATTAAACACACTCAAATTTCTATATTATTCTTTTTTAAAGACGATACTGGCCGCGAATAACTCATATGTGTTTTTTAGTTTCAAGATATTTATTTGCTAAGAATAGGTAGTTCTCCATTCAGTAAAATAAACATGTAAAAATATCCGATAATCATAGTAATATTACTTCACTTCGCATTGTATCATAACTCAGTCAAAAATTTATGTTCTTCTGGCACTATAATTAAGTACATACAATATTATTTATTAAATTATCTTAAGGACGGACGACCACATCAGCAGGCCCTGTCAGAATACCAGCGTCTCTGCCGTGCTTGCACTGCAGTGGCACATGCTGAGGCAGGGTCCTGATTGGCCCACTACTTCATTGTTAGTTTTATTCCCTGTAATGTTTCTTCGCATAATGTACCCTCTAGTCTAAGCTAAAATTGTGTTTTGGGTCAATAAATGGGTTTTCTTTCTTCCTTTCATTGTGGACTCTCGGATTCGACAGGAGTGTACAATCTTGGAGTGTCAGTATGGGTTTCGACCGGGTTGCGGGTCCATGGACCCCGTATTTACCTTGAGAACGCTCATGGAGGGATACAGACTGAAGAATACACCTCTGCATCTTTTTTTCTTAGAAATGCAGAAGGCCTTCGACTGTGTCCTTCGTGAGATGATCGGCTGGGCGCTGCGGTCCAGGGCCGTTCCCGAAGTCTTTATTGACATTATCCGGGACATGTACCACGATTCCAGTTCCATAGTTAGGACTGTGGTTGGTGACACGCTTCCCTTCCCTATCACTGTTGGAGTAATAATACATAATATAAGAAGCGCCAGACAAGACACCTCTTGTAATGGTCTCGAAATAGGGATGAATATCCCTGTGTTACGAGGTACCACACAAGGAAATAAGCCAGGGGCGTCTCCCAGCACACCCAGACCCGAGTCAATTCAGAAAAGATTGTTTCCTAAATTGACCCGACCGGGAATCGATCCTGGGACACTACGGGAATCGGAGGCGAGAAACCGTGCTACAGTGCACTGCGTCAATCGTGTTGTCAAAAGATGCAGTACACCAAGGCTGTAGGCCCGTCCTTTTATATGGCAGTGAAAGATGGCCATTACTAGAGCGACACAAGCAGGAGCTGCGCGTCACGGAAATGATGATGCTGCGGTGGATGTGTGGAGTCTCACGCAAAGATCGCGTGCGTAACACCCATATCCGCGGTAGCCTTCGTGTTCGTGACATCGCAGACAAGCAGCAGGAGTGCCGCCTTCGTTGGTATGGTCATGTCTCATGGAGATCGGAAAACTACGTGGGCAACAAATGTCTGGCCATGCCGCCACCGCCAGGTACCGGTAGAAGAGGTCGACCCAAAAAGCGGTGAATCGACGCCGTTAAGGGTGACATGCGTGCCAACAAACTCACCACTGAGGATGCACATGACCGCGCAAAGTGGGCCAAGAAAAAAAGAAAGACGGACCCTGGGACCTCACACACCAGTATGGGTTCACAACCGAGATATACCGCACGGATGATGATGATGATGAAAGTGATATTAAGACCCGGCTTCTCAAACCAAATCTAATAGTATGTTTAATTTGGTAAAGATCTAAGTGAGGGTTTTGTATGAACTGTCAATTTTTGTCATATTTTCAAATCTCTACCTACTTTTACTTCGAACGTGGCAAATCTGTTGTAAGATTTTTTATTTTAATTCTTCAAAACTGGATAACGACTATATGTGGCACCTCACTCGCGATTATGATAATGAAATACAAGTTAAACTCGATTTTGACATGAAGATTATAGAAACTGTGTGTATTACAGTTAAAGTGTGTAAGGTAACCTGAATGAGTTTGTGTTGGAATTTGTACAGAATCGCTCTACTTTTTATGCATACGGGCTTTAGTTAGACATCTTTACTGAGAGTACATAAAGCATAGAGTAGGATAATACATACTTAAGAAACGAAGCATGGTAGGTTCTGTATACAGAAAACAAAATATTATAGGTCACTCACAATACAGTTATTAGGCAGTGCTGCAGTCCAGTAAATCCACTGACTGATGAATATAGGCCCTCATCCAGATACCCAGATTCACCAAAAAACTTGTAACTATTTTTCGGTTCGCCGGTCCACCTTGCAGAAGGGCGTTGCGAAAGTGTTCGGGTATACTTAATTTACCTTTTAACGAGTAAGACTATAAAAAGCAACGCAATTTTCAACCCTCAAATACGTAATAACACTCTAAAGTGGAAACTCAGAGAAATTAACACCCGCGAGGCACTTATTTTTCCGCAGCTGTGAAGAGCTTAATAATCTTTCAACTCTATTATACAACCAGCTGTATTCACTTTAACTGTGGACCATTGAGTTTGTAATAATTCTGTCGAACTATTAGCCGGTAATTAAGTAGAAACAATTATCAATGCGAGATGAAATGATAAAGCAAAAGTTTGCTTGAAGTTGGTTTAAGTAATTAGTAAAAGAGTGCCTCACAAGCTCATAGGCATCAACTTCAGTTTTACAGAGATATGCGGATAGCCATCGAGGCCTTCTTAATTTTGAACGGACGTGTAAATTTAACACAATATGGATTTTATTTTTATTACAATTAATTTTAATGATTTTCATGTTCTTGTATGTTCATAAAAGCTAAATTATTTGGGATGATCAGATTTATAAGTTAAATACACGCGGACGAAGTCAGTCGCAACAGCTTTTAGTTTATTTAAAATCTTCCTCTAACCAGGTCTAAGTAAACGTAGCCTGAGTATAATTTTGGAATGCCGTTACGTCGCCATAACAGTTGCTCCCCAAATTGGAGATAAGTTATATTAAGATATATTTTACCAGATTGCCAATATGGCGCCGAAGTAAAAACATTCACGAAACTAAGCTTTCCAAATCAATGACACCTGTTACAGGGTTCACTTTCACTTTACTTTTTTTTATTCGAAAGCGCGTAGCGTTATGCAAATATTAGATATTTCACGGTACAATATTCCGTAGCAATTTACAGGAAAATTGGGTAGAAAAGCAATTGATATTCTGATCTCGTTTGGGAATTTTCGTGGGGAATTCCGTCGAATTCACTCTTGATTCACGCGGAGCTCACATCGCTTCCATGGAATACTGACAATCGCGAGTAACACGACCAATCTTATTAAATTGTAAGTCGTACCTGGATTTTGACATATAAAATCAATTTATTGTAAATTTAAAGTGGCAACTCGTGGTAGACGTACTGTTAACCACACAACTGCCCCATGAGAAGTCATCGCTGCATCCCTCGCAACGCATCCTCGCACATCTCTGGTAGAAACGCACCCTTATGAGTAGTTAAACGTATGCTAAATTCGCACGCATTTTTAAATGAAAAAGACATGTGTAGACTAACCTTCTCATGAAAAATATACCTAGTTTAATGAAAATAAGAGAAAAAGTATGACGAGATAGTTTTCTATCAATGAAATTGTTGCTAATTTATAGTAATTTATTTTTTACTTTTGCGTATGCGTTTCATTCTTCTTCTTCTTCTTCTTCTTTTCAGCCTATTAGCAGTCCACTGCTGGACATAAGCCATTTAAGTCTTGCCACATCCTGATTGATGAGATAGTTTACGTTTACGCATACCTAATCCTTGATTAATTTACGCACAAATGCTTAATATTATGTCTTAGTCCAAAATAAATAAAAATAAACTATAGTTCCAGAGCCCAAAATAGGACAAAACAGTAAATTCGTGTAATACCTAAGAATGTAATGTTAAGAAAAACCTTTTCGTTAAAATTGAGTTTAATTGGAAGCTTGAGGGTAATGTTGTAATCTCCAGTTTTTAGCTCCCCAATGGTCGATTGAGATTTTAGCAAAAAGTTTTACAGGTCGGGGAGTTAAGTGGTTTCCGTGTAAATTGTAGATTGCACGCGGATAAGATCGAAATTACTGTTTTCGGTAAGCGTGGAATGGAACACTTTGTACAAAATTTGTAGTAGCTGCTTACTAAACTGTTGTTGAAGACATTGTAGGTAAATGTTCATATTGAGGGGCCGTCACCAAAATTACGCGTGGCCATAGCGCAGACTATGTTCTGTATGTATTGAACAGTCAACATTTTTATATGAAGGTCGTAAATTAGTTGCTTGAAAAGTTGGATCATGCGCTCAAAATACGAAATGGCTCTCAAAAATCAGATTAATTAGTGTCCTTTATTTAGCCTAGGAAATCTAGGAAAGGCTTTGGTTACTGAAATCGGGTCATCATTACAAATTATGAGTATGATCGGACTGCTTCGAACTGTTCTGAAATACACTTTAGGCGATGAATTTAACTATTCCGGTGACTAAATTTTCGTTTTTTATTGTAAATTGATCATTTGCAGTGACCACAGAGTTCAAGGGGGGCTGGTTGTAAACAGCCTGCATCAATTTCACACACACTTTGATCTTTAATAAATGGAAGCATCGTTCAACCGCGGTAATATAATGCTCCGGGCTAAAACTACCCTACTCATGTACAAGTAGATACACAAATTCCAATTCTCATTATGATCCTAATACGAACGTATATTCCAGCTTTTGGGAGCAGAATAATAGTCTGATTATGTTCATGCAAGAATCTGCGTAGCTGCGTGGAGAAATGTGTTATTAACTGTTGAGTGGCGAACGATTTAATAATGCGGATAGCGTGCGATTAGCCGACAAATGAATTGTCACCAGCAGAAGATTAAATGCCTTGTTCGCGTGTTGCCCGTACATGCGCCATTTTGAATTGATGGATGTTACACAACCGCTTTGGAACAATCTGGGAGATCGAGGCGAAAGTTGGAGGGAAAGATCCGTAACTGAGTTATGAAAATTGAGAGCGCATCTATTTTTATGATACGAGTATTGCGCGTTTATTCTGCTCTGATGAGTAAAATAAGCAATCACTCATAAAGGTCGTTATAGAAATAAGAATTAGTGAATGCAATTTAAAAATACGCACACGCACGCAGTATTTTGTGGATAATAATATTGTCGTTGAAATTGTTTGCCATGCATATTTTGTAATTTGTATTAATATGTTTATAACGGATTGGTAAGGCTTGGGCTGTGGTTGACTGCAAAGTGTGTTAAAATATTTCTTAGTTAGGATTTGGCCTAATAGCAGGTATAAGTAGGTGTAAGTATCATCCATTAAACAAGTAAAAGTATCTTTGCATATTTATTGCTTCGAATCATTAGTCAATTCAGGTAGAAGTAAAATTGAAATATAAAATGTTACCAATTCATTGCAACAGCATTGTCAAAAGGTGCACTGTCTCGTTTGTTTGTGTCAGAAACCAAACCATGTGGCATGCAATAAATAACAAACAAAAGTAGTAGTAAGTAGTAATAAGCCTATATACTGTCCCACTGTTGGGCAAGAGCCTCCATCATTGAAATCAAGTCATCGCTACATTTGATGGGTATTAGCTTAATCACTACGCTCGCCAATGCGGGTTGGAGATCGCAAACCCGGGCTATGTTCCGAAAAATCCGAAAATACACTTTTGCCGACCTAGTTGTACCTGGGATCTAGGGTTTCGGGCCGATCTCTGAAACCACTCGGCACGGAGGCGTTGAAACCTGCATTGGCAAGCGTGGTGATTAAGTCAATACCCATCTATTGTAGCAATAAATATATAAACGAAACAGGGGTTATGATAATCGTTTGCAATTAAAGGCTTCCAAAAATTAGAAAGAAAGAAGAAGAGGCTCGTTCGCCGCAATCTGTGTGGTGTTGCGCCAGCCGGACCGAAGCTGCTGTTGCGTGCTGCAATACCGACGACGCTGATGTACGTTTCCCACCTCCATTACTCTACGAAGGCTGACGAAAACGCAGAAAACATCAAGTTCACCACCAAAGCTAACTTCACTCTGAGGGTCGAGCAGTTGGTATCCCGTCATAATGTGAATTTTAATTCATTTGCGGTGACGGTGCCGACTGAACATCTATGGACCTGCATGAAAGAGGGGTTTTCCAAAAGGTGTCATTTACTGGCGCTTTAGAGGTCGGTTACTGGACACCATGATGCGTCGCACGTCGCCGGTGGACCTTACGTGTGTTAGTAAAAAAGTTCATTATACTGATTATGTATGATAGTTTTTAAGGTATTTATCTATGAGCCGATTATGTTTAGTTGAGATCGTTAAATGTAATTTGTTGCCTGAAATAAATGATATTCTATTCTATTCTAATAGTTAAGTTTAAAAAAACAATGTTAAAGCAATGTAAATTTTACTCAAAAGCCAATAAAGTACAACGTATTTTATTTTCTAGTACATTTTAAATTACACTGTGACATGGTATTTTCCCACCGGATATTGCAGTGCTTCTTTTCAATATCCTTCGGTACTTCATCTCCCGAGTATAAGATCAGTAATATAATTCAAGACTCGCGAAGAATCTAATTTTATACTAGTATACAAGCAGACATTTTTCTGCGACATAATTTCCTTTCAGTAGACGGTTTCAACAACAGCTCATTCAAGCGGTGCATTGTACAATAGTAAGGGCCGACGCTAAATTACTCTTTCAATATCCTAGGCACAAAGTTTGGAAGCACCTGCTGGATCAATTTTTGAATTCGTGTTAATTATAATTTTTAATTTTATCGCAGAGGTAAGTAGTGAAGTAATAAAATAAACTAAGAAAAGTTTTGATTGATGCTGAAAATGTTTTATAATACCTTAAGAAGTAAAGGGATTTGCAGAAGAAAACATTCAAGTGTCATAATTTATATAACACGTTATTGCAAATCATAAAAATAACCCTCCCTCACTTGGAACGCGAATGCTCCCACCAGCTCCTAATCCTAAGCAGCTAAAATGCCATCAACAACATCCGCAAGAGCCGTCGCTGCACCGAAACCGCTACGAAAACCATATTGACATTGGACATTGGGGCAGCATGCTGTGCTCCTCGAGGAACCAAGTAAGTTGGTCACAATACTATCTCTCTAAAACTTTCGGGACGCATGGGAGCAAGCTAATGGGTCTGAGATCTCGCAAAGTAGCAGGCTGGTTAGATTTGGGCAAGGGCCTCACCACCACTGTCTTCCAGTCCCTTGGGAAAGTGCCTTCTGCTATAGACTTTGTGACTATAGCAGTGATAGCGTTCAGTGAATGTGGCAAAGTCAGCGTCAGCATTTCGAGGGTGAGTTCATCATGGCCCTGCGCATTGGATTTGAGGTTCCTAATCGATAATGCAGAACTTATGTATAGTCACAAACTACTTATTAAAGCTAACGTCCTAAATTACTACTACGAAATGCGGTATTAAACGTTTTAAGGAATTAACTACGCGTTACGCAGCCACAAGGTCTAGCACAGAGATACACCGGTATTATATTGGTTATTATTTTGGAATCAAATACCTACAGAGGTTACACACAGAAGGCACTAGATCAAACTCACCCTTTATAATATATGTATACGACTATCTGTCCGTCAGCGGCTTCGCCCGCGTAGACTGTCACTCAAAATATTGCTTAAATTTTAAAAAAATTGCCTATCATATTGGTAAAAGAATTTTAAAAATCGGTCCAGTAGTTTCGGAGCCTATTCAATACAAACAAACAAACAAAAACACAAGCACAGAAAATTGTTAAAAATAAGTTTTTTTTTTTAAAATTCGATCCTCCTGCCAGAGACAAAGCTATTAAATAATTGGTCCAAAAACAGCATATCCAATAAAACGAAGTAGTGTTAAATTATTAAAAAAAACCTTCTCACGTAAAGTCAGAAAAAGGTAACGATTGTTTTTTATCGCCAGATTTTTTCTGTGTGTCCCGTGAAACACAATGTCGAACGTGTTAAACTTGTGCAGTTGGGAATAGTTATTTGTTTCGTGAAAATTGAACTTTGTTTCCATTTTGTGTTGTTTCCCAACTTTGCTATACAACACGGATTTTTGTTCTCGTTTTATTTTATTCGAGAACACGTCGTGTTGTTTTGTTTTGTATTTAATACCAAATCTATGCTCGATAGCCTGTGAACTTTTTTTTACGTTGATTAAGTAAATATTTAAGATAATTAATTTTTTTATAGCCACGGTGAGTGATTATTTAGTTTTCCATACCACATTATTTTTATTTAAAATGGGTTGCGTTTGGCCTCAGTCTCGCCTGTAACTGTTGGTAATCGATGACGAGGCGGATAGTGGTATGCTAAAAAGACGCGTCCCTCCACCGCATTCACGCATAAATATGATCGCAATACATAATACAAACAAGCTACTGTAATTTTGGTTAAACTCGAACCTAGGAGCACGCGTCATCTGTTCACAAAAGTAACCTCAGGAGATATAAATCAACTAAAAAATTAGACAACTCTACACGCTCACCCAGTTAATGCCTACGCACTCTGACCTTGAAGACACCAGGGTTATAAGTATCCCAAACAAGGTTTAATTATTATCTTAATAACTTTCTTAATATTTATATACCGGAAACTTGAATGTTAATTGTCATATTATACTAACTCCTTCTTGGAGCGTAGATTATAAATATACTATTTTCACTCTAAGATGATATGCTTGACAACTCTCTTTGTTTCGTGTCACGCATACTATTTCAAACTAAATAAAAAGAAACTGGCAAAAGAAAATTTAATAAACCATTAAAAAACTATTGTCCTTTCGAAACTTATCATGTAAATTATTTTTATAATTATTAACTGTTAATAAATGAAGTAAATGAAATTAAATAAATTTATCTTTACAGCGCCTGATGCGTGAAAAGGAATGCCATTCAATAGTGTTTTAACACTACTGAATCGACAAAAAATCGATTGATACATGTCATTCACGTCATATACAAATACAAATAAACTTTATTGTGAATCACAGGTATAACAATAATGTTCCGATCATACATATTTGAGAGTCTCACTGTGTTCCGCCTCACAGGCATACAATCGTGTGATACAAAGTGATCATCTTAATCCTTAAAAAAAAAGTAATTAGATAAATCAGTACGAGTGCGTCTACCTTGTATGCGGTTTGTGTTTGCGTTACGTCTGAGTTGCGTATTTGTTTGTTTTGACTTTTGTTGCTGTTTTTGTTAAGTTTTTAGTTTTAGTTGTTTTTGTTTGGTACGATGCCGAAAAAAGCAAAAAGACTGTTTTGAGTGCTCAAAGTCGGGGGTTAGTTATTCGTGGGACTACTTCGAACGAGAGTGTACAAATGGGGGCCCGTTAATATTGATCGAAAGAGTGATAGACCGGGTAGCGGCAGCTCTGGACATCGGGACAGCTAACGTTTCTCGTATAACAATAGAAAAATATGGTGAAAATGGTACAGAAGACAAGAAGTTATCCATTCCGAAGAAGCATAAAATAAGCGCAAAGCTTCAATAACTGAAATAGGTGGCTTGTTACTTTATAATTGTAATAGTGTCCTAGTTCAAGAATATAAGAAGTAATCATCCCTAAGCCATATTTTCATTAAATATCGTCTCCTCGCTCGCTAATCCACGCCACCTAGTACATCGAATATGAAGTACGTCCTGTACGTCTACCAGGAGCTGGCACTTTAAATTTACGTACGTGCGTAAAAAATTGTATTGGAGACTTGAAGAGCTCTAGGTTATCGTTGTCATGAAACAACTACTTTTCGACTAATTAGGATGCTAATTTTAGGAATCATCTACATTGACCGAATAAGAGACCAGCAAATGATAATAACAGTAGAAGACGATTCTGATTCTGATATCACTCCACAAGAATCAAGTTCTAGCAGTGAATGATTAATATAGTTACTATTCTTTTCGAAAGACTGCGTTTTATTCTATGACTTATTAGCCATAACCCGTTTCTTAAGAATTTATTTAAAATCGGTAAATCTGATTTCATTTCCCTTGCTAACTCTTGCGATATTTTGAAACCATCGATTAAATTTCATTCGTTGCATCACTATAATTGTCAATTATGAACTGTCAGGGATATCATCATACGGCAAAAATAGTAAAGTGACAGTGACTTTCAGATGATTCTTTGGTGTCAAATGTCAAACATTGTAATTATATAATTCTAATGATAACAACACGTCTTTTTACGATATAATATAAATATAAGAATCATCTGAAAATCACTGTCACTATTTATCATTTATTTTATTTATTCATTGAAAAACAAAAACCACAGCTCTTAAATTTCTACTACAAACAGTACTTACAGTTAAACTTACAGCCAAAAACGGATTTACATTAAATATTTTAAAATTATAACTTGGAACATTCCACAAAGATAATAAAAGTAAATGAATAAAAAGCAAAAGCATACTAAAAAGTGTGTGTGTGTGTGTGTGGTGAGTGGTCTATGCTTCAAGAAGGAGTTAGTATATGACATAAACCTACATATTATTTTTGAATTAATTTCAAAACTACACTAATAGCGCTACAAATCATTGTAACATTACAAACTTGTAATTTCTTTGGAAACATACGTAAAAACATCCCAAAAAAAGCACCAACAATTTTCTTCCAGTGTTTTTCTTTTAATTTTTTTTTGAGTTGTTTGCCCTATTCTCAAAACATGATCTGTAACAAAAACAAAAGCTGAAAAGCTACAAATTATTTTACTTTGTGACTTATCGTAGAGGGGTTACACGATAATATCCCAAAGAGTAATCAAAGGCAAGTCACTGTTGTCGTCATAGAGAACGGAATACTCAGAAGCCCACTTTTCACCAATGGTATAAGAACACAACGTGGTAGTAGGTGGTGAGCCTTCCGCCGTTATCCAAGTTGAGTTGGTTTTTTATTGATGTTTTCCATCACCGAAGAGTTAGTCGGACAATGAAAACAAAGTTTTTGGTTCTCTAGCCGGTATGAACTTGGGACTACATTTTGACTTATGAAAAAATAACTTTTTAATCGATTTATCGATTTTTCCTAATTTCCTAAGATTACATTTATTCAAGACCTGTTTCAATTTCACCGCCATATAAAAGGACAGGCCTAATGATGGTCTATAAAACCATCACTAGGCCTGTACTTTTATATGGCAGTGAAACATGGCCGTTACTAGAGCGACACAAGCAGGAGCTGCGCGTCACGGAAATGAAGATGCTGCGGTGGATGTGTGGAGTCTCACGCAAAGATCGCGTGCGTAACACCCATTGCACATCCGCAGCAGCCTTCGTGTTCGTGATATCGCAGACAAGCTGCAGGAGTGCCGCCTTCGTTGGTATGGTCATGTCTCACGGAGATCGGCAAACTACGTGAGCAACAAATGTCTGGCCATGCCGCCCCCGCCAGGTACCGGTAGAAGAGGTCGACCCAAGAAGCGGTGGCTCGACGTCTTTAAGGGTGACATGCGTGCCAACAGACTCACCACTGAGGATGCACAAGACCGCGCGAAGTGGGCCAAGAAAATAAGAAAGGCGGACCCTGAGACCCCACACACCAGTGTGGGTTCACAACCGGGATAGACCGCACGGATGCTGATGATGATGATGACATTTATTCAAGACAAAATACCTACCCTCGATTTTCTTCTCCCAATGAATCGTATTTACGTCTGGTAGACGTGGAAACAGTATCACAGTTGGTTTTAATCTACACAATCAATTACAGGCTTCGATGAGGCGGAACAACATTTGGGTTCATTCGATCAATTCTCCGGGGATTAAAGGTTGCTGGCTCTAGTTAGGTTCAATAAAAATGTGTACTGATGAAGGGAAATAGTTTCATGCTGTCTTGGTAAGAAACTCCTATTAAAGTGAATAAGCAATGGATTTTCTATTGTTTGGTTTTTAGGCAGTCAAAAGGATAATTTAAATTACTTTTTTTCAATAAATTTTATGTTCGAGTCAAAATTTAACTTGAAATATACGCTTTAAAATTATATATAAATAAAAATTTCTGAGAGCCTTATAATTTTAATCGAAAGTTTTTCCTTTTATCTTCACATCCTGCACCTCGCCTTTCTCAACTCTTTCCACTTTAATTTATCATGTTTATGTGTATAAAATTTCTTTTCGCTATGGCAGGAGGTAGCAAGGGACACATAAATTCGAAAGTATTATGAAGACATATGAATTTATCATTCACTCAATTGAATGAAAATTATTGTTTCAAAATGCTGTACGTCTACGAGTTGCCACTTCAACTTTGATTGTCGTTTCTGGATTTGGGCGCAAGTGTAGTGTTTGTAAAGCAAGAGTTGAATGAATTATTGAATGAATAAGTAAAGTGGGCAACTTTGTTTGTGTTTATTTTTCTCACGATTAGTGTTGCCCAAATGCAAGAACAAGACGAGACTTAGCCAGTCTTGGTCTTGGTCTTGCGCCAATACACCTGGTCTTGGTCTTGGTATTGCGCTCCCAGTCTTGGTCTTGGTCTTGCAGCAAGAGTCTCGCTAGTCTCGCCTTTATGCCTATTGCTATTTATTAAACGTTCATTTATATCTTATAACAACGTAACAGAGTAGGTACATTTGAGCTTGAATTAACATAACCATAGTAAAGACCAATCAAATTAATAAATGTCTGAACATTTAATGAGAAATTTGAAAAATTATCTGCCACTGAGCGGGGTTTGAACCCACGACCTAAGCGATCCGTGCCGATGCTCTAACCAACTGAGCTATCTACCGTGACCTACGGGTGTCAGTTCCATAATAAACGTTTACATTTAATTAGCTTACATGTGTTAAAAGATGGTTAAAACAGATAATAAAACCAATGAATGACATTAACTTGACTTTTAACTTAACTTTATCAATTTCATCATACATCATACAGAAGCTAAAAAAATATTGACGTGTATGTTTGGACCCCCTTGAATGTCTAGAAAGAGATAGATAGACAGCCAAGGCCTCACCTTATATGCAATGGAATAAAAGAGTTACACAATTTATACCATTTATTTAAATAAAAAATAAAATACTATACAAATTAAATTACAGAGCAGTACACAATAGCTTTGACATTCATTACTATTACTTTATATTAATTATTTTGACCACGAATTAATACAAAGTAACCATCTGGCTGACCCATCACTCAGCCTATTTCTATGTTTTCTAATTACTAATGACTCTTTAGAAAATACTCTCTAAGCAGATACTGAAGTGCAGGTATTGAATGAAAATCACGGGCAATCTTCGATAAAGTCGGATATTCTGTCTCATGTATCCTACACCACTCTAAAATGTCTTCCGAGCTGGCTGGTCTGGGTTTACTGAGGTACTCCTCCAACTCGTCAACATCTAAGCCTTGAAGACAAGATCCAGATCCAAATGATGTTGAGGGACATGCATACAGTTTCTCAAAGTCTATTACGTCTTCATGTTCATCTTAATCAGTTCAATTTTCAATTTTTTAAAAAATATTTTTTGGAGTCCCTAAGCGTATACCCGAACTCCAATACTCTCTGAAACGACACTTAGTCCTAACTGCAAGACGCAAGAGTCTCGCAGGATTAGTCTTGTTCTTGGTCAAATCTTGCACGGTCAGTCTTGGTCTTGGTCTTGCTAAAATTAGGCGGTCTTGTACTTGGTCTTGCTAAAATTAAGCGGTCTTGTTCTCGGTCTTGATCTTGCGAAAATGCAAGAACAAGACCAAGACTGCAAGACCAAGACCGATTTTGGGCAACACTAGTTACGATATTGGGAGATTTACGTTATCATTCGCGTAAAAAAATTGTATTGGATGACACATGACATGACATGACAATGTCAAATCCCAATACATTTTTTTACGCGAAAGATAGTGTAAATTTAAAGTGGCAACTCGTGGTAGATGTACTGGTCACACTTGGTTTGCACTAATAGTTTTATTCAATATAGCGGCCCGAATTTTCTTCCTATTCAGCTGTTGTGAACCTGCTAGAACACTTAATAAAGGTTTAAAAAATCTGCCGGTGACGGAAAAAGAAACTCAAACTCAAACAACTTTATTCAAATAGACTTTCACAGTAAGTACTTTTAAATCGTCAAATTTAAAGCAAGATATATAAAATTATAGACATAAATACTATAATAATATAGAAATATAAATACACAGTATACAGACATAATGCGACTCTACCACCGCGTCGGAGTTTTTTCTTGCTGAGAAGACCCGGCGAGAAACTCAGCAGTTACTCTTTTAAACTTGTTTTGGGTTCACAACAGGCGTTAGTAAAGTACAATGTGTCATCAAACCATCAATATCTAAAGATTTTAATAAAATGTCGCACATTTTTGATACTACTACGCATTGGCATGGACAACCGATTATTTAAAACTGGAAAACACCTTCCCAAAGGGCTTTTAGATTCAGACGCATAATATACGTTCAGTCAGCGCCCACTAGTTCATACGAGTCCATATCAATGAACGTAAACATGATCATGAATAAGTACTTTACTTACTATCTTATGGTTATGTCGCAGCAATAAATCTTGCAGGTGGTCATTACATTAGTAGAGCAGAGCGGTGGACGTTTACGATATTAGATTACTATTGGATTCGTTTTCCGGATTGTCAGTTCAGTCACGACCCAAAACTTTTTTAAAGTAGTTAAAAATGACAAAACTAATAAAGAAAATTTAGCAATCGAGCATAGACAACAGAAACAAGTTTACCAAATGCGTACAGGTAGTTTTATTCGTGGTATTTAGTTGTGAATTGAAAAATGGACTGAATTGATGGTTAGATATCTAAGGAATTAAAACTAATTCATGCGATGACATTAAATAATTTTTTTTTTATCACTTGCAGTATTAAAATGAATTAGGAGATTAACATAAGTATAACGCAGAAGGAAATGAAAACATAGATTCAACTTATTCGATATTTCATTAAAACATGGAGTTAAAAAGTATAAAATACTCGCCAAATGAATATCTCCTTTATTTATTGTACTAGAAATGTACAAAGCCAAACAACAGATTCCAATGAAAAAAATCACTGGGCAATTTGAATGTTAACGCTATGATCTGTTAATTTCTAAACACTATTATTAAAATGAAAGAGAACAGTTTCACAAATGTGACTATTCCTTTTTGACTGTTTATAAAAAAGAATGAAAGATTAATGAAAAGCCTTATTTATAGCCGATAATATGCTTTATTACGTTCATAATTAAGTGTTTATTCATTGCTTTTCAGGAACAGGATTTTAGTGTTTACTCGTTCACCTTTCTATTCTATCACTTCCTGAAGCAGGCTAAATTGTAAGATGATGCAATTGGGCAAGACTCCATCTTGTTTGATCGATAAGAAATCTGCAATGATTTTTTTCTATAAGACCAGTATTACGAGTACATAGAATAAATAAAACTGAATTACTAAAAAGTCTAGACTGAAAGTAAAATTCTCGCAAGTTTCTAGTTTATTTCGTTATCTAATATTAAATCATGATATTGCATCGGGAAACACGTACAAGCAAATATCTGAAAATGGAAAATCTTCGGGCGATGTGCGATGGAGATTACTGAGCCGTAGGTCGTGGCTCACCGAAACGCGACTCAGTGCATCGCCAAGCCTACATCGCTCTGCCGGATCTAGTGCACGGTTATTTAGGATTTGGCAACGGAAATATCGTTTTAAAATTGTATTACACTTGAGATATTTGGTTGGAAGCGATATGGACGCCGCCCCTATGTACTCGTAAATTCTAGAAGCAGGTGTTGTCCAGTCGTACCTACTTGCCGACTATTCATGAATTGCGGCTCCTGAAAAACAATTTAATCAAATCATTTCGTAGTCATGTAGTCAGCCAATACAAAATATCAGGAATTGGAGCCAGTTCATTTTAGGTAATTTGTATTTGTGACTGAATGAGTCTTAAGCCATGCGTACTTAAAAATGTTTTTCTGTTAATCAGAGATAAAGCAAGTGACATTTTAAAGTTAAATCACCACGCTTTACTCCGAAAAATCCAGAACACATTTTCGATTTTGGTTTCAAACCAAGCTCTCTAGATTTCGGACAGAAAGCTCTCGACTGAGGTGGCAGTGTCAAATGATAAATGATATCATTGTACTTGAGTGTGAATTTACCTGGACAGCACAACATGAACCGCAGCAGCAACCAACAGCAACACTTGTGTCTAATTGTTAAATAATAATCGCAAACTTGCCACTTTAACAGGCACTAACGCCGTCTACTAAAGCATAAGGTAATATAAAATTTAGTTCAAAATTGTACCGATAGATGTCACTATCCGCAGTTAGATCGCGCTATCGTTTGGTTTCTCTAGGAACATAACTAAAATGGTTACTTAAAACAAATGTCTTCTTTTTCGTCAAACTCGTTGGTGTTTTATTCATTGGTCTTCGATGCCGGATGCAGTGAAGTGGACTAGCAGTGCAGCAACAGTGGCGCTACCTAGCGGTTGGATATATTTTCACGGATTTGAGCAAACGGAACAGGAAAGAGCAAGTTGGTATGGGCGTAAAATTGTAAGTACACTTTCAAACATAATCGGAAGTAGAAATTTTAAGCGAAATTGAACCTTAGAGCAAAAAGATATTTAACATAAAAGAAAAAATTGAGAATTAACTAGTAGTGCATGGACTTGTAAAATTTTAAGTTGAATTGTGGTTCAGACAGGGAATCCATGCCCGATTTTGCCTAAGTGTTAGCAACCAAAACACATATAGATAAGAAATCTCCAAAGGATAGGGTAACTGCAAACTACATAGAAACTAGAATTGTCAATTTGAACCAACAGTGGGAAATATTTAATATAATACATGAACAACTCATTGGTGAGGTCAGTGATGATGATTATGAGTAATCAGATTACTTTAAAGAGGATTATTATACCCATACAGAAGATTTATACACAGATTATAAAACAGAGTTAAAGGAGAGTTTGGAAAAATGTATCAACGTGCAGAAATCCCAGGATGCGTCGCGAGGCGATGGAGAGCAAATTAGTGTGCAGCTACCTTAGATTTCTATTCCTTGTTTCTCCGGAAAATACTCGGAGTGGATCTCGTTTCGTGACCTGTTTTTATCACTCATACATAATAACAACTCGTTAGAAAGGGTGCAGAAGCTCCATTATTTGAAAAGCTATCTAACTAGCGAAGCTGAGCAGTTACTGCGACATCCACCTATTACAACATAAAATTATATAGTGTGTTGGGGTCTTTTAGTCAGTAGATTTAATAATAAGAAATATATAACTAATTGCATTTTGAAAAGGTTTTTTAGTCAAAAAAATATTATTTCCGAAAACTCTTGTGCTCTTAAAGATATGTTTGACAATACTAACGAATGTCTCAATGCGTTGAAAAATACTGGGGTGAAAACCGAAAACTGGGATATCATTATTATTTATATTTTGTCTTCTAAATTGGATAACGAATCTCGCAAGCAATGGGAAGCAAAAATTTGTGACCGTACCAACGAAAATTCTAAAAATTGTTTTAATGTTGGTGAACACAGGTTCAGGTCACTTGAATTTTTGAATCCTAAAATCCAAAAAGGTACCCAGTCCCATCATGTAGTCGCGAACAATAACGACAAAGTATTTGTTCCATGTTCTTATTGCACTGATAATAATCATAAGCTCGGAAATTGTAAGAAGTTTGTAAATGAAACCCTATTAGCCCGCCGTAACTTTGTTCAAACCTCCAATTTGTGCTATAACTGCTTAGGTGCAAATCATTCGGTTATCACGTGTCGTTTGCCCACTAGATGCAGAATCTGTAAAAGAAAACACCACTCACTATTGCATTCAAACACCACCAACGTACCATCTAACAATGTTCAAGTAACAACACAACCAATCAGTAGTTACAATGGTGTTGCAGCAACAGCGACAGCATCAAGCGAAAATGATCAGACCAACATTACCACTTGTTACTCTAGCAACAAGAGCCAAGTCCTTTTAGCAACAGCTTTAGTAAAAGCTGAAACAAACAACGGATCTTTAATGACACTTAGGTCTTTACTGGATCAGGGATCACAGGCTTCGTTTATAACGGAGTCTGCAGTCCAATTACTTGGGCTGAAGAAGGTAACAAGCAAAAGTGTCATATCTGGAGTAGGAAGTGACTGTAATACATCGGTCAACTCTAAACACGTAGCACACATCAAACTACAGTCGATCCATGATCCGACCTTTACGATTAAGGAGAAGGCTCACGTTCTTACCAAACTTACCACATTTCCCTCTGAACGACAGGTTGACATTCATTTATGGTCAAATATGCCAAAAATAAGGTTGGCAGATCCATAATTTAACGTTCCAAGCAAAATAGATTTGCTGTTGGGTGCAGAGGTGTATTGTCAGATAATATCTAAGGGGCTAGTTAAAGGTCCAATAGGAACCCCTATAGCACAAAACACTAGACTCGGCTGGATTTTGTCTGGCCAAATATCTGAAACTGAATCGAGCTATAGTAACGCTATAACCACATTACACACTCAAGTTATTAAAGAAGAGTTTGACCTTTAACGATTTTGGGAAATAGAATCTGACCAATGTCTTGGAACAAAGATGCGAACAATTCTATAAGCAAACAACCACAAGAGACCCTACAGGTCGATATATAAAGTACCATTACAAGCTAGCATTTAAGGAAGAAAACCCGAGCTGCAAATCAGGTAATTCGCGGGAAATTGCAGTAAGCAGATTCTTAATGAAAGAAAAGCGTCTATTGAAGTCACCGCAGCTTAAAGATCTCTATTCCGACGTAATTGCTGCGTATGTGGAGCAGGGCCACATGGAAAAAGTGCCAAATGATGAGATCAACAAATCGGATGGCGTATACCTACCTCATCACGCCGTAGTGAAACTTAATAAAGCAACTTCAAAACTGAGAGTTGTCTTCGACACTTCATGTCGTGACAACAATGGTGTATCTCTCAACAGTGAATTGATGGTGGGTCCAACTCTTCAATCAGATCTGCGTCATTTGGTAATGAAGTGGAGACTGCACCCTATCTGTTTGGTGGCCGACATAGTTAAAATGTACAGCCAAATAATGATAGCTGGCAAAGACGTAGACTACCAACGATTGGTTTGGCGATCCACGCCGGAAGAACTTATTCAACATCTTCGATTGTTGCGTGTCACATTTCTTACTGCTGCAGCTCCATATCTTGCAGTTAGAACACTGCGCCAGCTAGCATATGATGAAGGTAAACCGTTTCCATTCGCATCTGAAAGAATCTTGAATGATTTCTATATGGATGACTTACTAACCGAGTGTAAAACAGTCCTGGAAGGAAAACAAATCTGTCAAAAAATGATAGAACTACTAAGAAAGGGGGGGTTTGAACTTCAGAAATGGTCAAGCAATAATGAAATACTCTTGAAGGAAATAAGCAAAGAAACAGAAACAACAGAAAGCAATTTGGAACTCAAGAAATCATTAAAATACTTGGACTTACCTGGAACCGACGGACCGACGACTTCGAATACTCCGTGTAGCTACCGCCCATCAGTGAACCTGTAACAAAAAGCAAGGTTATATCAAATATTGCGAAACTGTACGATCCTATGGGATGGATTGCTCCAGCCATTGTAAAAGCAAAAATGTTTATTCAACAGCTGTGGCTAGCAGGAATTGGTTGGGATGAAGAGCTACCAGCAAAGCTTCTAAGTGATTGGATTGCTTACCGGGGTGAACTTACAGCACTTACTCAATATCGTCTGCCGCGCTGGATTGGTATTACTCAGAAGTCTATCACACTGGAGATACACGGATTTAGCGACGCTTCCGCCGATGTATATACCGCTGTAGTTTACGCGCGCGTAGTTGATGAATCTGGAACTGTCAATGTCACTCTTATCACATGCAGAACAAAGGTAGCCCCAATAAAACAAGGTTGGAGTTGTGCGGCGCCGTTCTATTAGCGAGGTTATTGAAGGAAGTCTCTGAAGTTATGAAGGTACCAACGGTACATTTACATGCATGGCCAGACTCCACAATAGTTCTAGCTTGGTTGAGCAGTCATCCAAGCCGTTGGAAGACGTTCATCGCAAATCGAGTCTCAGAAATTTTGAATATTTCAGACAGAGATCAGTGGTCACATGTGTCGACTACTGAGAACCCAGCAGATTGCGCTTCACATGGAGTCAGCCCATCAGAATGTGAAACAATTCCTCTCTGGAAAACTGGACCTACATGGTTGAAGAACACAAAATAGAATACGACAGGAAGGAGGAGAAGGACACTGATTTGAAAGAGAAGGGGAAGAAAGCTTGTCATGTAACCAAGGAAGATTAATTTGAATTGTGGACCAAATTTTCGTCTTTACAAAAGTTAACCAGAGTTATAGCTTATTGTAGAAGATTTGTATCAAGGGCGAAAAAATCAATTGAAGCAACGACGTTTCCGAGTTGGTTAACCAGCGGAGAACTATCAAAAGCAATTCAAATTAGCATAAAAGCATGTCAAGCTATCTATTTTGCACAAGAAATTAAGGATATTGAGCTAAGAGGTACAGTTAATAAAAAAAGCAATCTTACCAGTTTAACTCCTTTCTGGGATCGATAAGGTATTTTGAGAGTTGGTGGTCGTCTAGAGAAAGCTGATATCAGTGATGACAAAAAACATCCGATCGTCCTGCCCTCAAAATCTTATTTCACAGTTCTTTGAAGGGCATCCCCATCAAAGAACCCTCCACGGAGGGCTTCAATTGATGGTAAATTACCTACGATCCAAATATTGGACTATTGATGTGAAGAATCGAACAAAGTTATTTGTACGCAAATATGTTGCCTGTGTACGATATGCAGCACAATTTAGACACCAACTCATGGGACAGCTACCACCAGCTCGAGTTACATCCGCTTACAACCCGCCCATTTTATCAAAGTGGCGTGGACTATGCTGGTCCCATCCAGATTAGGACGTCTAAGAGCAGGGGTCATCGAGCGTACAAGGGCTACATATGCCTATTCGTATGTATGGCAACGAGAGCCGTACATCTGGAGGCTGTAACCGACCTTACGTCACAAGGATTCCTCGCAGCCTTTAAACGGCTAGACGTGGTCAATGCTCTGATCTCTACAGCGACAATGGAACCAATTTCGTGGTTGCTGCGCGCGAGCTAAAATCCTTAGTAGCTCAAGAACGGTCTACCATGGCGAAAGAAAAAAAAAATCGCAGAGAGTTTGGCCATTGTTGGAACCACGTGGCATTTTATCCCGCCAAGGGCTCCTCACTTCGGTGGACTTTGGGAGAGTGGGATGAAATCAACAAAGCATCATCTGAGGCGTGTGATCGGCACAGCAAATCTTACTTACGAGTAGATATCTACCCTGTTGTACCAAATTGAGGCATGCCTAAATTCTAGGCCTTTGTCTCAAGTTAGTACCAATTCACATGATCCAAAACCTCTCACACCGGGACATTTTATCATTGGTGAACCCTTGGTGCTTGTACCAGACGACAACTATGAAACTTCGTCAATATCGCCTCTGAAACGCTGGCAACTAACACAAAAAATGTTACAGACCTTTTGGCGCAGGTGGTCAAACGAATACTTAAGTCAATTTTTGCAACGGTACAAGTGAGCAAACAGAACACCAGAGCCTGCAATTGGGGACGTAGTTTTAGGATTAGGATGATCTTCCTCCAGCAAGATGGCTAATGGGTGTTATAACAGAAAAGCACAAGGGTATGGACAATGTTACTAGGGTTGTTAGTCTAAAATGTAAGGATGTTATCATTAAAAGACCCATTGTAAAATTGTGTTTCTTACCAGTGGCAGAATAATGTTCTATTTATTATTAGATTATTTAGTTAAGTTTCAAGTTTAACTATTCTTTTTTTACCCGGTCGCCATGATTCAATCATTTGAATCTACATATTTGCATGTTTTACCTTGTCTAGTAACAGTCCACTTTCATTAGTTGTTGATTTATCATGGGCGGGAATAATGCCCATTCTGGCCATGGTGGGCGGAATGTCTAATTGTTAAATAATAATCCCAAACTTGCCACTTTAACATGCACTAACGCCGTCTACTAAAGCATAAGGTAATATAAAATTTAGTTCAAAATTGTACCAATAGATGTCACTATCCGCAGTTAGATCGCGCTATCGTTTGGTTTCTCTAGGAACCTAAGTAAAATGGTTACTTAAAATAAATGTCTTCTTTTTCGTCAAACTCGTTGGTGTTTTATCCAACTTGTATTCCGTTATCATTAATTTTTTCACGCGAACTGTGTGATTTCTAATAGACTAGTCGATAATATTTCTATGTTTACAGCGACTTTGTTTCTGTTTTTTTTTGATAGAATAAAACTCCTACAGGCTGTATCACAATTTTCATGAATACAACCACCGAATCAAAACACCTATAAATCATAAACGCGTAGACAGAGTAAGGAAGTCAGTAATAAAACTTTGGCTGTTACGTCGAGCGAATTACACACTTGAAGTAATCATAAGGGTGACTCGAAAAGATATAGGTCGGGATGCTTTGACATAAAGAGTTAAGTTAGTTATATCATAAAATAACGTTGATATTCGAGGGACATCAAAGGTGAAGCATATGCGGCTTTGACATAACTTATCAACGAGAAATGTGCTCTTTTAACTTGCCTCAGTTAATCTTAACTTCTTTTTCTTCGGCTGTTTGCTGAAAATTTCCCTGCTTTAAAATGTTATAATTTGTGTTATAATAATGTTTATTTTAGACAACATGGTTGGCGTAGTGAGCTGTAGCCCGGTTTTTGCCTCGATTTCCGTAGTGTTCGGGGTTCGATTCCCGGTCGGAGCTATTCATCATCATCATCATTTCAGCCGAACGACGCCCTCTGCTGGGCATAGGCCTCCCCCGGAGCTATTCAGGAAATCATATTTTCTGGACCCTGTGTCTCGTAATACAGGGATATTTATCTCTACTTTGAGACTATGAAAAGAGTGGTGTGTTGTCTAGCGCATAATATTTAAAAAAATATTTTAAAAATATATTTAGGTAGTTATAGGTACTTAACAGCTCGATCCCTGGCTGGATGCAAGCAGTTAAGAGACAAGTTTTGTTCTGTCAGTACATTGTATCAAACAAAACCCTTTATTTTTGAAAGCAAGAAATGTTACCTTAAAACATGGACTCTACTGAAATATTACCTAACAATAAAAGAAAAATTCTTACCATTTCATATTTAACTTTAAAATCGTCTTTTGTTAACCACAATATAGAATTAAAAAAACACCACTTTACCACTGTCGCGTCGTGTGCCAGCTGCTTCCACTGACCGGAAGAACTCACTCTTCAGAAATGTGCAGGTTTCCCTTGTCCGGTGGTTGGTGGTCAGGTGGTAGTGGCCTTTTCAAGTCATTGAACCACAAATGACGCATGTGGCGCGGCGCCTCTGAGAGATAGTACGCTTAGAACAAATCCGCAGTTTTGATCACGCACACAGACACAGTGAGCTGACAGGTGTTACGCATACCGGTGAGCATGGTGTCGCGGTCAGTCGCACTGTCGCGAGTTTTTTTGTTATTTTTTCATATGACGATTTGTGTTTTTGGCCGGTGGTAAGCAGACAGCAAATTTAATCCAGGACCCTTTTATTCATCATAACTGGCGCTCTTAACCCAATGCGTTGCATGCCCAATAACGGTGGTTGCTCGAGGTTATTAATTCAGACCATTACGGTATCCTTTTTCATACAAAGCGAATCCATCATGAAAATAAAAAACATTTTTAATGCTGTTACTTGGTGATATGGATTAGGAACATTGGTTTTGTGTTCATGTTTATTAATTTGTTAGGTAAGTACCTATGTTTTTTCTGGTTTATAGGTCTTAATCAATGGTCTAAATTTGGTTATAAATTAAGATACTCATCAGTGTATGTGAAGCTCATGTTATAACTAGCATTTTGCTAAATGTTTTTAAACCATACAAAATGAGAAATAGGGTGTTTTCATGTGCTGTAAACAATAAAACCCATGTTGCTGAATAGATTACAATAAATTAAAAATCAAGGAGGTCACCAGATTCTCTGCCTAACCTTAAAGATAAATATTGGTTTAACGGACAGCACATCACCATAAAACCTTTGCCTTTTTTAACTTTGCGTGTCCGAAAAAGGCGCGCCCGAAGAGATTTATTTTAATTAGGTTTTCGACGAGAAACAACCTCGGAAAGCACGACCTTCACCTACCAATCTTCATTACGTTCATTATTACCTTGTAAATAGTACGAGGGACTTGGATTCCATTAGGTTCGTTTAAAAAGATACGTGCAGGTTCCAGAGGGAATTGGAATTAGATCTGTGAGCGAATCACTCACGTTCTTCAAAGTAAGAGCCAAGCCAATATTAGTAATAGCAAAGATTTGTGAAAAGGCCGCTATGCGAAGTCAAATTGAATTTAGACATAGTGACACCTCTTTGTCTAGTATGTCTACCATGAGTTTCTGTCTGTCATGTAAACTATGGTACCTAGTTGATTCCAAAAATTTGGTTTTAAAATGTATGCCGAATTTATTAAAATCTACTTAAACACTTGTAGCAGCTGTTACACTTCATTGTTCTCATATAAAGTAAAGTAACTTTAGAATTTGTGAGGCTTTTGCTTAAATAAATTATTTTGTCTTGCATCAAACTATATTGTCGTTGTAAAAACCTAAAAAAGCAGGGGTTTTTATCCGAACACATTTTCATTGTCACTATAACTCTACCTAATTTAAAATGTTACATAATCCCTTCATACGTTGTGGCAGCAAGGGTTTTCAATTTCGCCAGGTTATCAGGTATGTCATCGTCATGGCAACGTCAAATGCAAATTGTCATTTTAGCACCTCTGCTTCTTATTTCTAATGTTATATTGAATGAAATATAGTTGACTCCAAAAATTTGGAATGCTGTTTTAGTTCCATTTATAATCACTGAGGGCGCTGTACCGAAATCCCATGCAAAAACCGCTAGCGGCAGTCATTGGTAGACATCCAAGTAGTGGGTTTTCTTTTCTGTTTTGCTAATTTCACAACATTCTAAACACTCATCTAGTCAAAATGACATGAGTATATCTTACCTTATTATTTGCTTCAGGAAATGCATAAAGGCATTCCCAAGGCCCTAGGTTCGGGACACCTGGGATATGTGCGACCTGACGATGGTCATCTTCGGCGCAGAGTGGAAAGGACCCGGGATCCCCAACGAGGGAGAGACTCCTCGCAGGACCCTTCGACGCGCAAGGCCGCCTGGCAGTCAGCCTCGGGAGCAGCAAGCTCAACTCCAGTGCATGATAACACAGACCACTGTGTCCGAAGACACGTGTTACCGTCTTCCTTACCTTGGTAGTATTTTCTTCCCTTAACCGCAGGGAACCGCCGGGATTAGGCACCGTCACCCCGGTGGATATTTATTTATTTATTTTATTTAAATGGCAGCCGCAAGCATCCGCGTAAACCGCGTCGAAATCTTTGTAGTTGATTTCGGCACAGCGCCCCAAGTGATTTAAAATGGAACCAGAAATGACGTACAAATTTTTGAACGCAACGATTCGCCGTTTTCGTTTGATTTTCGTGAAAGAATGCAGGCTCCCCTGGTTTCTTCAGGTCAGTTAAAATACTTTTCTCACAAAGCTTCTCACTCTCCCTTCTTGTGTTGTGTTTTGGTCCTTGTTAAAAAAAAGTGTATTAGCAGTAAACGTAAAGTTTCATTTTGTATTTTTTTTCCAAACAACACTGTGTGTACTTTAATAACTGCTTATACCCTTATTTCTAAACACTAAATCAGTCAATCCAACTAATTTGTTTTTACCATCTCATTCCCTAAAATTTTCTTCTTATGCCTTTATCATTCTCTAAAATTATGACATCCGATTTATGGATACCTATTATGTTAAATTTAAAAGAATATTAATTCAAGCATTTTAAGAGTTTCATTTTCGATGTTTGAATCGTAACATGAAAACATTTGCGTTTCAAAAACTTTCAAGGGCTTCGATAGCGAAGCGAGACCGAGGGGGTGGTGGGAGGAATGATTTGATTTATTCCCGTCGAACGCCGCCCTGACCGTGCGTTACTTAGGTAAAGTTGCGGCGACATAAATCTTCGAACATTCAGTAGGTAGACTGAACGAATCGGACCGAATGAATAATTCCGTGTACATTTGCATCGTGTTAGAATTCCTAAGGAATTATGAAGTATCTCAGAGGTACTCTTAGCCGACCGAAGAAGTCATGACACGCACATAACAAATCAATAGGTAAATATGTGCAATAAAGTACCGAAATTCCGAAACCGTTATTTATGTTTTTAACAAACAAACTGCCAATCCAATAAAACGAAGCCAATGACATTAAATTCTAAAACTTAATTAATATACAGTATACAGGGCTATTTTACAAACACCATCCAAATTGATATATGAGGATCTATGAAGAAAATGGCAAAATACGTATTTTTCTGTTTAAAAACCTTCAGTACTTAAGTGTTGAGTTATTAATGTTATTAGACCTACTCAAAGGTTTATAAAATCACTAGTTTCGTTGATACTGCGCGACGTGAGTAATTTAATTTTGAATAAGTACGCCTCACGAATAATCTGTTCGAAAAAAATATAAATGTAAAAGTTAGAAAGACCTACCCTTTTTTTTAAAAGCTGTCTTCGGTTGATGCCAAATGTCTGGGTTTTTTTTACAGACAACACACCTGTTTTAATGGTTTCGAAGTAGGGATTAATATCCCTGTGTTACGAAGTACCACACAAGGAAATTAGCCAGGGGAGTCTCCCAGCACACCCAGACCCGAGTAAATTCAGAAAAGATCGTTTCCTGAATTGACCCTGTCGGGTCAATTCACGAATCGAACCCGGGACACTACGGAAAACGAGGCGAGAAACCGTGCTACAGCGCACTACGCCAATCGTATCGTCAATTTTGGATGGTGTTTATAAAGTAACCCTATAAAGGACCTCCAACCAATGCGTATTAAAGTATCATGTACATTATTTACTCGTACTAACATAGAATTCATGACAGTCTGGTGTCTTAAGAATACCACCCTTCCCATTCCCGACGTGTTGGGTATGTTAGCACAAAGGGATGTTAAAACAATGTACGCGTAATTTATCTCCCCTGACACAAAGTACCAGCAATATAATTAAGCATTTGATATCTTTATGAAAGTAATTGTTTAACGTACAAACACAAAACGCCGACAAAAGACTGATAAATTTACAAGAGACGCCTGGTTTGTTTCTCCTAATAGCAAAGTTTTGATTTGTTAGAAGACAAAGCTAAACTAAGAACAACACTCTTCTAAACTTCCCGCTGTTTGGCAGCTTTCCATTTTATCTACAGAAATAACTTAGCACTTGAACTGAATATTGTTAGTATGGTTAGGCATGTTGTACACTTGTTTTACAAGAATGCGTTGTTTGTTGTCAAATAACTTGTGTATAAATGAGGACAATTTTTAGTTAATGAATAAGAAAACAGTAACAGTGGCCTAGTGGTTAAGCACTCCAGCTCGGATCGCGGATCGTGTAGTCCTGATTTCAAATCTGGCCGAAACCAAAATCTTCTGTTCATTGTTTAATTTCCCACTAACTCTCCGGTGATGGAAAACATCGATAAAAAACCAAATCAACCCGGATAGCGGATTGGGTTCTAATTACATTGGTGAAAAGTGGGCTTCTGAGTATTCCGTTTACCATGATGGCAACAGTCACTTGCCTCTGACTACCCCATTTGGGATAAAGTTGTGATGGATGTTGTGTTATGTAAAACGGTAAAATGGTGCATGAATTGACTTTAATTTAAATAAAAAACCCCTATCAGTGGAAACTTGCATGTCAACATTATTTGCTATAAAGGAACTTTTTCCGACGTGTACTTTTCGTTTTCGATTATTTTGTCATCAAATGATATTAATCTCGAATAAATTGTTGTTTTGGTCGGTTTTCATCGAAATCAAGTAAAACGGTTTACGGTGTAAACTTTGGAACTCCTTCAACGCCAACTTTAATAGGATGTTCCCTGTTTGTCGCAGCGGAGGATCCGGCTCAAGAATTTTTATGAGCATAATAACGTATGTAAATGTCGGGAGTTCACTAACGGAACCCCCTTGTGGACTTATAGCCTTTTGATATGCATAGTTTTTATTGAATATAGTTACCTAGCAAAGTTTGCGTTGACGTAAAGATGTAGGGAATTTTTTTATGTTAAGTATTTTTAGGGTTAACTGTACCTAATGACAGATTAGCGTTTGTAAAAGTTAAATTACTAGTTACTAGCGGTCCTTCGGCGGGCTTCGCCCGCGTAGCCTGTCTCTCCCATCAAAATATAACCAAAAAAAATGTTACATATGTCACTCAGTGATGATGCAGCTTTATATTGGAGAAATATTTTTTGAAATCGGTCTAGTAGTTTCGGAGCCTATTCAATACAAACAAACAATAATTCCCTTTTTGTAATATTAGTATAGATTAATAAAATGATATATATAAATCCGGAAAAAAGAAATTACAGCAAGATCCTCTGACCCCAAACTAAGCAAAGCTTGTGTGTGTGCTATGGGTGACAGAGACTGTTATACATACTAAAATATAGTTGATAAAGTATATTGAAGTTATTTAAAGTATCACTTGTTGCTGCTGTTAAGTATACCATGCGTCCCTTACACTGTTTCACATTTGGTCTAAAAGCAAGTTCAGCGTAGAATCTAGTGTTGCCTATCTGTAACAATTTGATAGGGGACCCATAGTATCGATAGTGTAAATAGCCCACAACCATCAATTTGTATTACTGCTCATAAATAAAATAAAAAACGAAGTAAAATAATCTTTTAAGTCCAAACACAAATTTTCAGTGATATCGATGCTGTCGATAGTTATAAAAACAATAGTATCAAAACAATTGATTGAAAAAACACTTTTTGTGACCCATAATATTTTAGAAACTAGTACAGGCAATGTTGGTTTCTCTTACTATCTATTCAATAGCATCAATTCCTTTATATTCATGGTGTTGACGTGCATCAATCGGTAGTACCTGCTATCGATGGAATAGCTGATGTGTGAGACGATATCGGTCTCAAATGTACCTGTATTATGTGGATGTACCGTCCACATGTATTATATCAGTTGTCAAGTGCTGTGTGCTCGTGTATGGTGTGTATGCAAAGCAATAAATTACCCTAGCCGAGCTATATAAAGTGTACTTGTCATAAATGTTCAAACGTTCTTAAACCACATCTGTCGATAATCAAAGGAGCAGATTATAATTGATTTGAAACATCGATAAACACACTATTGATATTTCGCCAACCCAAATAGGATCGTGGCCACTGGGCGCGTCACCCCTCACCACACTGGCAAAGGCTCATAATTGAATTTCCGATGTGCCGCGATAACTGGAGACAGTTAACATCTAGGGGCACGTCGTGGAAAATCCTCGGCGGACTTTAATCCTCAATTAGGGTAATTCGACCACGCATTTATTAGGCTCCGTTGGTAATTGCTTTCATAGGTCGTTCTACCCAATAATTGCTGCAGAATGTATTGAATGTTGGTAATTAGTTACTTGTGATGCAAATTTTAGGGCATATTTTAGTATGAGGGTTGTTAGCAGATTTATATTGACTGTAACACGATGTTATTTAAGCAAAAGCTCAAATCGAAAAATCTAAAAGATAGTCCTGATGCTAGGGCTTAAGCGGGGCTCGAACCCGTCTTCCACAATCTGGGTTGGCTGCTCTTTCAACTGAGCATTAGAGGCCTTTAACAGACCGGGCAAAGTCTAGTGAATTTTACGTTGTGAGCTAACGATGTTTTATCAATCGTATAAGGCAAGCACCTTTTACAACTCAAAAGAAATATTTTGCCAGTATTTGACTTTCGATTAAGATGAAACTAGCTATGGGATAAGTGTTTTTTTTAGCATTATAAGAAAGCTTCATTTTCTATCTTCAGATAGAAACCAGAAAAATTCGACCTGATCCTTGGGCTCAAGCGGGACTGGAACTTACAAGGCAAAATAAACATAGACAAATTCATTAAAACTATAATCATGTAATGTATGTACTAATAGTAGTACATTTTGTTAGGCAGTGGTTTTAGATAATTAATTGTTTTTATATGGAGCATAGTTTTTATTTCCAATTTTATTATTTGTTTGATTGATGATTTGTAATTTTTATTTTATTTTATTTTCAATTTTCTCTTATTATTTTGATATGAATGTACCTTTGTTCAGACTTTCGTTTATATAACGCCTGGTAAAGTCTTGCGGTTAATTTTATTTTATTTGTCAGCCAGTCATTTGGTCACAATGTCACCAGTAATGTGATGTGTGCAAGAACGAACGTTCTTGTTTTATCATGATTCCATTTACAGACCGTACATACATACTCGTACCATTGTTTTCCATTTACATTTTAGTTACATTTTGTTTTATTTTACGTTATACTTCAGCGTACAGATAGTTTTTTACTAAGCTTTTACCTTGGCGTTGTGAAGTTACCGGTTATATTTTGCTGAATTTTTATATCTGTCTACCGAAACGCAGCTTGCAACATTGTTACGAGTACCTACTGTCACACCGTGTTCAAGTTGTTGCACAAGAATAATGGGCTCCATCAAGTGAGTCGGTTGATAGCTCTTTTCTACCTGGCTTTATGCTGCTGGTTTAGGCAACGAAATTGAGCTATGGCCAAGCGGGTAAAGGGGGCCTACTGCGGAGCAGTAAACAAAGTTTCGTGGAACTTTGAAGGCGAAAAAGCGCACAAAATGTAGGGTGACATGAACGGGGTTCACGTTTTTTGTAAAATAAAATGATTGTAATACCAACAATTTCGAATAGTAAGTATCTTTTTTAACGATTCACGCTACTACGTGTGAGTAAACCCCAGGAGGTCTACTCCAGAGCATCACTTACGAAATTTCATGATGCTATCAAGGGAATTAAAGCCAACAAACGTGTGTGATACCAAAAATTAAGATACAAGTATGTTCTTGACGGTTAACGATACACCGTATTTAGACAAACGGTGGTAGACCCCCATGAGTGAGCCATGCGGCGGGTCACCTCGGATATCGCGCTTAACGATGCATAGGGAAATGCATCTCCGGCGGCGAGGTCTCGGAGAGCGGCCAAAATGCAATAGGATTTTTGCTGCAAATACTTTGCTAGATTTGATCACTGGTGTGGCAGTGCAGTTCATTTACAGTACAAATACGTGTATAGTCTTTCAATAATTATGTTGTTATTTTTATTTTTCAAAATTGAATACTGATAAATGTAGTGCACCTCTGATGAAACGTAAGTAGAAGTACAATCAACTGAAAGTTCAAATAAACTTATTTGCACCTAAGTGAAAAGAAAAGGGTTACATAAGTTCTTAAAAGTAGTATTGTATTGCCTCTCCTCTTCAGCTAGCAATAGTAACAAGCAAATATTAATGAGCTCCAGGAATTAATATTACTTATGCTTGTGTGGGCAATTAATTCAGGATAATACAGAACTATGAGAGTAATTATATACACTATTTGAATTAATTATTGATAATACTGTACATACGAGTATGTTTAATAAAACTACAGATTTACGTGTTTGGACGTAGGTACGGACTACGGAGAGCAGGCCTCTGGTTTGAGATTCAGTTATAACTACAAATTTACCACTAGAAAATTGGAAATTTGATATTGAAGGGCCCAGGCTGAGATCTATTGTGGAAGATCTACTACAATAATTGCGTATTCTTCTAAAACTTATACGGTTATATAATGTAGGTACAATTATTGTTATTGTTGGAGGCGGTGTCAGCCAAAGAAGCACTACAATATACCTAGCAATATACCTATTTCTTACATATCACGTTTACGTATGTATGTAGGTAGTTACAAACCTACATTGGCTGACACCGACTCCAATAATTATTTCTTCACTTTTTAGTGCTTTGTTTTGGAATAGTTTTTTTTGGAGTTGGTTTTTTTTTGTTAAATTTTCTGTTTATTTCTTGATTTTCAGTGAATAGTTCTTATTTATTTTATACATCGAACAAGTATCGTCCAATGGCTCCTAAGAATTGACGAGTTCCGTTACTTTGTCATGGATCCCATAATCAGAACCAAACCAAACTTTCATCAAACTAACCTTGAAGTATATTATTTCCAATAAAAAAAGAAACATCGAAATCGGTTGGCGGGATAATGAGTTATTCGGCCATTTGTCGCGCCTTTTGTCTATCTAGATTTAAGACTGATATGGATTTCCCATGGATGCCACTGTCAGAATTGGACCGAATTAAAATTGGACCAAACGGGCAGCATCAGCTTTCAAATAAAAAAAATAATTATCAAAATCGGTTGGCATAATATTGAGTTATTCGTTATTTGTCGCGCCTTTTGTCTATCTAGATTTAAGACTTATGGATTTCCCATGAATGCCACTGTCAGAACTTGACCAAATTAAATTTGGGACCACACGGGCAGCATCAGCTTTCAAGTCAAAAAAGAATTATCAAAATCGGTTGGCGTAATATTGAGTTATTCGTCCATATGTCGCGCATTTTGTCTATCTAGATTTAAGACTTATATGGTTTTCTCATGGATGCCACTGTCAGAACTAGACCAAATTAAAATGGAACTATTCGGAAAGCACCAGCTTTTAAATAAAAAAAGAATGATCAAAATCGGTTCACCCAGGCGAAAGTTATGAGGTAACAAACATAAAAAAAACATACTGTCGAATTGTGACCCTCCTCCTTTTTTTGAAGTCGGTGGAAAATATGCCGACGTCTCGATATCTGTCATAGTATGAGTGAGCTAACATCGCACTAGCGACCTGCAATAAAGCGTGCCGTTATGGCAGACCGCAGGGCATGCAGTTACGCTTTTGGTGCGGTCCGCCGTAGCTTCAAGACAACCGTAACAGTTCACGGCTGGCCATAGAACAGTGCACTGAGTTCATAAAAAAGATTAACTAACGGAGTGATTTCAATATTGAAGTGTGGACTGCCGTAACGGCAAGCTGCATTGCGGCAGGCCTTGAGCTTTGGTCTCCCGATCGTAACGCACAACGCTGCGGTATACGGCATGCGGTGCAGGACATACTCGTGAATGAAGAAATGGTATCTTGAAGAATGGTATCTTGTTTTGTCGCAGTGTGCGTCAGCGGTTCCATACAATATGTGTTCGGTTGTGCGTTACGATCGCAGGACCAAAGCTTCAGGCTGCTTTTCCACTAGAGATGTGCTATGCAGCCATGCTGCGAGGATGTGCAAGCTAAGCTACGAAATTATTAAACCATTTCCACAGATGCAATGTTATGTAACGTAGCGAGTAAGATGTGCTTCAAGATGCGCCGTCGCAAGGTAGCGTTGCGAGCAAACACGCAGCTCGAGCTATGCGATGTATTGACAGTAGAGATGGCACACAGAACACACATCCTATCACGTACGTGTGTCATTGTCACATTAAAACATAGCTTAGTAGAACCCGTTTGCACCAGTGCTATGATCAGTGGAACTAATGGATGGGATTGGTGGATATAATAAATAATAAATATAAATATCTGGGATAATTCACACCAAGATCATCTGACCCCAAACCAAGCAGAGCTTGTAATATGGGCGTCAGAGACTGATAAACATACTTAAATATTTCTAAATACATACTTAAATAGATAATAACACCCAGACACACAACAAATACAAATGTTCGTCACACAAATATTTGTCATGGGTGGTAATCGAACCCACGACCTCTAGCGCTAAAGGCAGGATTGGTGCCATTGCGCCAACAGGCCAGTCGAATATCGAATGCATCCACAGCAACGTTGCTATGCTATGCTACGTTGGAAAAGCAGCCTAAGGGTGCGTTTCGACCAGAGATGTGCGAGGAGTCGTTGCGAGGAATATTTGTTAAGAACTTTAAGATTCCTCACAACGCATCCTCGCACGTCTCTGGTGAAAACGCACCCTTATAGTACTCAGATCGTACTTGTGTGCTAGACACCTAATTGTTCATCATAATTGTAGTTACACTGGCCCGTTATAGCAGTTCATTACGGCAATCAGAGGCTGAGGTCATGCAGATGCCATTAGCAGCTAATCGCTCTTCTGACTTCATAATTGAGACGTTAATAGAAACAGATTTAATCATTTAAATTAGTATCCGACTTGCCTTAGAATCTAAATTAATTGAAATTAACAACTTTTGTAATGGCTTTTATGTAAGTTTATGAATGTTTTTTTTTGTTTTCAGTTGCCTAGTAAGTTAATTGATGGAAAAAAACACACGAAAATTATTAAAATACTATGTCATATGAAATGTCGTGCTATCCATAAAGTTTTCTCGCTTCTATTATGGATACTTCCACTGGCTCCGTAAATTGGTTCGTAAAAATAACCGTCGGCAAAGGGGTTTTTTCCGAAGAAACATTTTATTGAAGGATGTTTCGCTATTCGCCATTTGAAGGGTTTTTCTGAAAAGCTTTTACTAAATATTATAAAATTATGTATATTAAAAAAACATAAATAAGGTAACATTATTGATAAATAAATGATAATAAAGGAAACTAGTTAATTATTATAAAGTAGCTTGCCTGTCTGTCTAAATAGGCCTAAAATGATAGACTTTTAGTTCTTATTTTAATATTTAATCTATTCTAATAAAATCGGGACCCATGTAAAACTGTAGTGTATATGTTTTATTTGTATACATTGTATACAATGCCTGTAACGGTCAGGCAATGTATGACATATTCTTCATTTTATACTTTGCCTAGGCATTGTATACAATGCCGGATGTGCAGCCGGTAATGTGTGTAAAAAGGAACCCTTTACAAAAAAAAAGTTCCACTGTCAGAATCGTCTTTTGGCATAAATTTTTGGATGGGAAATAGAAACCGATTCGTATGTTTTCATTATAGGAATATCTTTAGTTATAATATAGGTATAAAATGGCAAAAATTAAATGAGGCCAGTTCGTTTCTGGCACTCGCCGGCCTCCGCCGCGGCACGCTCGCTTCGTTCTTTATGCTTGTGCGGATGGTTCATGTCAACCTAACATGCTCGTCGCTTCGATCCTCGCAACCTAATAATAAACCTACGTCTTACAAAACGAAACACTTTCGGTTTAAAAAGGTTTTCTGTATGTAAAATTGAACAGAAAGAATAATAATAATAATCATTTATTTTCAGGCAACAAATTATTTTTAAAGATCTTAACTAAACATCCCATAGATAAATACTTTAAAACTGACATACTTATAACAAATTATTTAATTTACACACGTGTGGTTCATCGGCGACGTGCGACGCATCGTGGTGTCCGGTAACCGACCTCGAAAGCGCCGGTAAATGACACCTTCCGGCCGAAACTCCTCTTTCATGTAGGTCGACAGATCTTCAGTCGGCACCCTCACCACAAATTAATTAAAATTTACATCATGGTGGGATACCAACCGCTCGACCCTCAGAGTGAAATTGGCTTTGGGGGTGACCTTGATATACTCTGCGATTTCCTCAGCCTTCGAAAAGTAATGGAATAACCAAGCTGAAGACTACAGGATGCTGATTGAAATGCTTTCACTCACTTAAATGGTTTATTTTGGCAAACACGTGTTTTACAATTGTGCAAAGCGGCATGCGCTCGCGCCCGGTGATTCTAACAGACTGCCCGAGGGCTCGCGGTTTACCGCGCTCTTTTACATTTTAAACATTGAAGGTAGCAAGTAAAATAACTAGCCATAACTTATATTAACATACCGCTAAATTCGTACATAAAATATTAAAGGGTGAGCCACCGTCAACAACCAAGCAATGCATTATGTCAAAAGTTATTTATGCTTGACGTTGTTTGAGTTTGAGTATTTCAATAAAACTTGATAATAAAAGACAAAATCTTTTTATTTCACACATTGCCGGAAGACCACTGGGCAATCTATACATTGCCTAGGCAAAATATGCAATGGATAATCGTATTCGTAATATTTTATACATTGCCTAAACGCACCCGGCATGTATACATTGCCTAGGCATTGTATACAACGCCTGAATTATCGACGACACGATTGGCGCAGTGCGCTGCAGCACGGTTTCTCGCCTCGATTTTCGTAGTGTCCCGGGTGCGATTCCCGGTCGGGTCAATTCAGGAAACGATCTTTTCTGAATTGACTTGGGTCTGGGTGTGCTGGGAGACGCCCCTGGCTTATTTCCTTGTGTGGTACCTCGTAACACAGGGATGTTAATCCCTACTTCGAGACCATTACAAGAGGTGTGTTGTCTGGCGCATATTTATTTATTTATTATTATACACATTGCCGGTGACTCATACAAATGGCTGACTTAATAATGTCAACAGGTTAAATGGTTCTTTAAATTTCCATACAGAGTAAAAGATATATATTTTAAATCCACGTGGACGAAGTCATTGACAACAGGTAGTACTTAAGTTGAACTATTTATATGGCTAGTATTTCGTCTTCGTAACAAGTTGCTTTATCGATCAACGGAAGTGCATCGCTAGTTTCTTTCATATTGTTCCAGCCTTAATTAAAGCGTAAAACCGTATCGAATCGCTTCAATCCATTTGAGTAATTGATTTCACTCCGACGGTGGGTATTCCAGTCAATTCTTTATGCGGCGCAAGTGGTCTCTGCGAAATAATTTATCGTGTATTTCCAGCTGCAGTACATTTTGTTTAAATTTCGTAATTTTGGGATAATGGCCTTCTTGTCACAAATATTTCATGATTAATAACTCGCCATTTTGTTTCAACAGTACCGCTTACCAATAAAGAGGGACACCGCAGGGAATCTAACGCCTAAGAGTGTTCTCTTAAGCGTTAGATAGAGGCAATATCTATAAAACGTTGATTTTATATGACTTCAAAGGTTTTCACTTAAGGCTCTTCGTTATCAAAATTATTATCACCAATAAATACTTGTTTAGTGACATATTATTAATAAATAGCCAAGGTAAGTTTTTTCATCATATAATACTTTTAACAAGCGGAATAGTTAACATATGCGTAGCAATGAACTATTTTTTGTGTAAGTTTTAGCAAATCTAACCCAATTTAAATATATCATCCTGAAATACTTCTTTAACAAATGCTTAATATCTGAAAATACTTACATAAGACATGTTTTTCCTTTTAAGGAACACATTAGCAGCACCGAGAGAAATTGTTTTAGATTTTATCCGTAGCATTTCTGTAACAAATTAGTTCGCGTTGACTCATAAGCTATAAGTTTAACCAGAAAATGTTTACTGTAAAATACTCAGGTAATAACGAGCCACAGGGAGGTAGAGGGAGCGGAAATTAGAAACGTCTGCAATCTCCTGGGTCGTTCACCCATAAAAATAAAAATTGTTAACTCCGACCGCCGACCTCACACAACGAACTCGGTGACTAAATACCGACGGGACGCTTCGCGCCGTCTCACCGGGAGTGCAGACCCGGTTTTGTGGCGGGTATTTTAGGTATTTCGTTTCCAGCGAACGTAGACACGTTTTTTAAAGTAGAAGATAAGAAAATAGTGACACCTGAAGGTAGGTGCCTGGGTTCACGACGATACTAGACATGTAGTCGCTCTTTGGGATTCGCGCCTTTTTTCTTCTTTTTTGGTTGCGTGCGAACTGGAGACATCAAGAAGTGGTTAGGTTATTTATTTATTTATTTATAAAAAATAAACCGGTCACTGGTTGATCTACGAATCTGTGTAGCTCGTAGTGTCGTAGCTCAACGTAGCGCCACACGTAGCTTCCCATAGTTGCATTTAGGGTTTCCATACGTCCGATCTGTACACAGATATCGTTAACACTATTTGCTTATAAGACACTTTATTGTTTTTTTTAGCAACAAGTAAATTTTCACCAAACTAAAAATAAATCAAAAAGGCCTGATAACAAAAGGTAAAAAGATAATATTTGTTAACAAATTAATATGTGAGAACTCCTCCATGGCCAAGTGGTAACAGCGATCGACTCGAAAGCTGGAAGTGTTTTTGGATTTTTCGGAACGAATTCCGGTTAGGTGGTAATCAACCTGCATTAAGTAAGCGGGGTAAAGTCAATACCCATAAATTGTAGCAATAGCTTGATTACACTGACGAAGGCCTTGACTCAGCGGTAGGACTGTTTATACGCTAATTACATTAGTTTACTGCAACTTTGTAGGTTGGTTCAAAAAATACTTCGTTTTACAGCTTCTTTTGTTACACTTTTTCCATTTGACGTTGAATATCAAATACTTATTCTTTATTTTATTTTTATTATTCCCACTGCGGCAAAGGATAGTTCTGCGGCTACCATGTGAAGGTACGTGGACAAAACTTTATATCCCTAAGTCCATTCCAAAAGCAGTAAAGATGAAACTGGGTGGACGAACCCTCATGCATTTTTATCTCAGAGCTTTCAAATCTATATTGATATAGTAAAAAATATAATAGTACGATTAAGCGGGAGAGAAAATGCGTTTGGACCTTTTAGAGATCTGGCAATATCCTGTTTGAAATCCGGACTAGTGCAGCTTTTTTCAGTATGGAGGTTGGCACATTTCGCATCCTGTTATAATTCAGTAGAACATAGCCATAAAAAATATTTGCTATCGTTGTGTTTTCAGTCATTGTTTCGAGTTATGAACATAATATTGTGCAAATGGTTGTTTCCTCAACTGCATTTTTTACAAGTCCCCGCTGACGCTCACACTACATACTCTCAATCAAGTAGCTGAAAAGATTGACGTTTTCCATTTTTCTCTGAGCGAATTCACAAGGATAACGCTGAATGTGCTATGTTATAGTGGTTAAGTTGCTTGTCTATCGCATTGGATAATGTATCTGTAGGGGTAGATATAAGCTTGGCTAAATAAATAAATAAAATAAAGTTTTCATAAATAAGAACATTTTCCTGACGTTGATTGCTTTTAAAACTGCTAGCTTGACATAAATAAACTAATACATTTGCAACATCGTTACTTATCCTTACACTAGTGGAACCTCAGTAGAGGGTGATTAAAATCCAAAAGGAAAAACGTTAATAATCCAAAAGGTTTATTAACGTTTTTACTAGGTAAGGAACAACCCACTATCTGCAGTGAGTCAGGATGTCAAGCTTTGCATGGAGGCATTCTGCAATGGTTTTGTAAAGGTCCTACTAAATCAAAGTGTGCGCGTAGTATCAAACATACTCGTATGGAACGCGCCTTTGCTACACTGTGGACGCAAAGGCGCGTTTCATATGTTTGATACTTCGCGCCCGTCCATCGTAACCGCGCTAGGCTTGCACTGTGGATGCACGCAAATAATGACATTCCAGCCTATATTTTTGGTCAGAGGCCAATTCAGTTAGAGGCTGCGCCAAGGCCGCCTTACATTTAGATTGTAACGCAACACATCATAGCAACGAATTTTGTGTTATATGTATTGTGACTTGCCTCGTTCTGATTTTCTTGTGGTCTCAGAACCCGCGTAATGAGCCCCACGTAACCGCTCGCCTGATTGTTCAGAACCAAGTTACTCGTATATACCAAGATGTTTACGGCCGGAGCGGGGCTCCACACTTTGATTGCACTGAACTGTGTGTACAGGAAACTTGGTACAATTCCTACAAAATCCGAAGCCACAAAGAATACTGAACGCCAACGTACGGAGAAGATAACACTTTTATTTTTCTTGCTCCGTTATATACTACAACGCAAGACTCTAAGTACTAAGCTATTTACGAGGAGAACTATTTACTTACGATAAGTCTAGTATTACCGATATAATGGTTTCAATAAAGTCACAATGCTTCTTATGCATGCTTACATTTATCGACATTTAGTACACTCTGACCTTGTGTAACCCATATTTCAATAAATTATTTATTCAACTGAACTCAGGCCCATTGTGCTATAGCAACGTCCTGAAATCGTTAGACTAACTGACAAGTATATCAACTCTTTAAAGAGAAGTGGTCTCTGTAGTTTAGGATATGAGTACCGCATTTCTTTAGGATTTAAATGCGATTATTGTATCTGAATGAGTAGCATTATAATTAATAAACCAATATCAAATAATATAGGCCAAGATGGCACCGCTCATCGGTGTCAAGGGCGCGCGGCTCGCCTCGGCGAACATCAAAGGGTTGATCTCGACTAATGTAGAAGAGCCCTCGACGCCTAACGAACGGTCTGGTGAAATGCTACCACTTGTACTAGTTACAGGCTGAGTGTATAACAGCCTTATTGGCCAAGGTCGCTTAGCTTCAATACATTACTGCTAACCAGCGAAGTCCTTTTGGAATGTTTATATTATTATGACATCTGCTCGTTTTTTTTCGAAACACCATATCTGAACTTATTTTAGCATGTTTATCTGTTTAGAGTAATTGCAATAGGAATTGGGTATAAATGAATGGAGAAGAAAAATAAATAAGTTAAATATAATAAAACAAAAACAAAACCAAGGCTGCAAAATAATTGTATGCATCTGTAGTAACCATGAGTATGATTATATTATGGATAAAGAGTATAGTGGTAGGCAAATGATGACTTACTTCTGCGAGTTCTGAAAACATGATTATGAATCGAAAAGTAAAAACACCTTCAATTTTAGTACAAGAGTTTCATTTACTTTCGTTTTGCCACTTACACCCTTGAAGATGTTGTCTTTTCATCTGGTGAAGTAACGAAAATTCGGTTTTAGGGTCATTCATTCCCTATAACATGGTTTTGACTGTGGTTGAGGACTTTTTAGATTTCATTTATGATAGAGTTTTCAACAAACCTACCAAATTTGAGCTGGGTGCGAACTATTGCAACCTCACCCCTATTTTTTGGTCTAATTTGACCGGGCTAGTGAGCAGACTATACTTTTGTGATACATTGTTTCATGATTATGGTCCTACAAACTATTCATGGTCAATAGTGTGGTTTGTTCCGCAAACTACCAGTGGATGGACACAGGCGATTGCTACTATGTATGCATTTTGCAGAGGTCGCCAAAATTCATTTGCAACAATAATTCCGTGTGCAACTCTACCGTGGCCGATCCTCGCTTGTTTATGGCCAAAGTTAGATGACCCCCCATTAAGGGAGTTCGTCACGTACATTCCACCAGGCTCATAAAGCTGGGAATGAACCCGCGAAGTACATTGTTAAGCTACATTCTATTTTACTTACGGCGAACGTGTCCTTATTAAAAGTTTGAATTCCGAAATGAAACATTGTGCCCGGCATTAATCATGATTTAGCGTATAAAACGTGGAGCGAGCGGACTATTAGTCTTTGTTGTAAGGAGTCGCATCGATTAGCGTTGAAAGGAAATTCTTTCTGTGTTTTTCACGTGTAAAATGTCCGGATATTAATTCATTAAGCCGATCAAAGTCCATGGATGAAAGCAAAAATATTAATATGTAATTATTGCCTATTATGTACTGCTCCCATATAAAACGCTCATTTATAACTATACAATTCGGCAGCAGAAAGACAGTTTTAGGCGAAATATAATAACAGAAATTTAACTTCATATTACACAAACGAAAAGTAGATGTTCTGTTCTACACAACTGATTTTAATCTAGATATAGGCATAAACTGGCTCTAATAACGCTAACGAAGCTACCACAAAGCCATGAATTAAGCTCCAGAGCTCTTGAGAGTCTCTAGAAACTAAAAATACCTATTTAGAAAACTGGGTATTTATACATGTACTATTTTAGTATAAAGAATACGTCTGTTATCAAATGTAACAGACAAAAATGATGCTACTAAAGAATCACACTTACTATTTGTTGTAGTACTTTTTCTTCTACACAATAATATATGTAGATACGTGACAGCATAGTTACTTTTAGATACATTAATGTTGTAGGTATGTCGCGTCAGTGCAGTAGTCATTATAACAGCTGCATTTTGAATTGTGCATAAAAATGGCGCTCATGCATGCCTCAAAACAGGCACTTCATATACATAATTGCTGTACATTTGATAATGGAACATCATTAAATAGTAATAAATAAATAAATAATAAATATGCGCCAGACAACACACCTCTTGTAATGGTCTCGAAGTAGGGATTATTAAATCCCTGTGTTACGATGTACCACACAAGGAAATAAGCTAGGGGCGTCTCCCAGCACACCCAGACCCGAGTCAATTCAGAAAAGATCTTTTCCTGAATTGACCCGACCGGGAATCGAACCCGGGACACTACCGAAATCGAGGCGAGAAACCGTGCTACAGCACACTACGCCAATCGTGTCGTCAAATAAATAAATTAAATTCATACATTAAAACATATTTTTTATTTATACGCTTGCACACAAAGTGCTAATACAATAGGCCAAAATAAGGACAAAGCACGGGTTACATAAGCAATGAACGACATACAAGTCTTTAGAATGATACGGAAGGCTAACTTATTAATATATATAAATATACTTATTAGTAATAATTAAAAACTACTACTTAAGAACTGTGAGCTACATTAACGTATTAGGCTCCTGACTGATATCACAACAGCAAGATTAGTGTACTTCAGTTATTTTCACAGTGTTACGAGTATGTCGTATGGTCTACAGTTGTGGGGCTCTTCAGCGGATCTCAACAGCATCATTATTCTTCAAAAAAGAGCCATCCGCTCCATTTACAACCTAAGACCACGCGACTCGCTTCGTGAAGTATTCAAAGAGATAGATATTTTAACTGTGTACTCTCAATTTATTTATGATAATGTAGTATATGTCCGTAAAAACTTGCATCTCTTCAAGAAAAACATTGATGTTCATAGACTCAATACCAGAAATAAAAATAAGCTCTTGTTGAACTGCCTCTTCACAAGTTTAAGTCACAAATTAAAGCTAAGTTAATGAATCGAGGTTATTATAGTGTTGAGGATTTCTTAAATGATAAGAATATGTGGTCATCTTAGGTATAATTTGCTCCTCTGCACACTTTTTTGTTATGACTTTACTCTGTCAATAAATTTTTTGTGTATAAAAACAAGATTGAAAAGAGTAACCATCGAGTTTCTTGCCGGAGTCTTCTCGATCGGAAACAACCTCTGAACCGGTGGTAGAGTCACATTATATTCAATTATGATATGAACTATCATAGTATTATTTTATGTAAGTTTATTTTTATTCAGTATATTTTTGCTACAATTTTTTTTTGTTACATGACATGTCATAAGTACTTTTTATAAGTCTATATGAATAAAGATATTTTTTACTTTTTTTACTTTTTTTAAAAAACCATCGAGTTTCTTGCCGTAGTCTTCTCGATCGGAAACGACCTCCGAACCGGTGGTAGAGTCACATTACGTTTAATTATGATATTAACTATCATAGTATTATTTTATGTAAGTTTATTTTTATTCAGTATATTTTTTCTACAATTTTTTTTTGTATATGTCTTGTCATAAGTACTTTTTATGAGTTTTTTTTTTTTTTTCTTTTTTTTCTTTTTATAAGTCTATATGAATAAAGATATTTTTTACTTTTACTTTTACTATCAAATAAAGCCCACCTTTTGCGGTTTATTTCTTTTTCATGTTTGCGTGTATAAAAAAAATATAACCCTAATTTCCCAGACATCAGTGATACATAACTGCACTGAAGTGATATGATTGTTAGCGTTATGGCCAAATGAACAATAAAAAGGAATTGTTACGACATGAGAGCCGACTCACGCACAGGCCACCTGTTTGTATTTCGGCCACGTCAGCTTTTATTGCCTTAGTAAAATCTGTCGGCACAATTTACTACCATTGCTATTAGATAGCTTTCCTATATTGATGTGCTTTTTATACTTCAAGATTAAGCTCTGATATTATTTTCTCTTTCATAGTCATCTGACCCCTGAAACATACCTAGTATGTACCTACTATGAATTACAGTAAGCGCACTTAAAAAATAGATTGAAGTTTACAGAGTCTGGGCTCTAAACACAGTATGTCCTTAGTTCGATCCCCACCCATGACAAACATTTGTGTTTGTTGTGTGTCTGGGTGTTATTATCTATCTAAGTATGTATTTAGAAATATTTAAGTATGTTTATCGGTTTCTGACACCCATAGTACAAGCTTTGCTTAGTTTGGGGTCAGATGATCTCGGTGTGAATTGTCCCAGATAATTTTTTATTTATTTATTGGGAATAGAATACATGACTCGCATAAAAAAACTAATTAAACTAGTAATAGTTTTATGGCGAAATCCTCGTTGCAGGCCAGCAATACTGAAGCCGGAGCGCCGGGACTCGTCAGACAATATGTAGGAGTAGATGTAGTAATGGAATAGTGAATAAAAATCAGCCAATCTAGTGACTTGTTTATTGTATAGAGTAAAAGATCAGCCAATCTAGTGACTTGTTTATTGTATAGAGTAAAAGATCAGCCAATCTAGTTACTTGTTTATTGTATAGAGTAAAAGATCAGCCAATCTAGTGACTTGTTTATTGTATAGAGTAAAAGATCAGCCAATCTAGTGACTTGTTTATTGTATAGAGTAAAAGATCAGCCAATCTAGTGACTTGTTTATTGTATAGAGTAAAAGATCAGCCAATCTAGTGACTTGTTTATTGTATAGAGTAAAAGATCAGCCAATCTAGTGACTTGTTTATTGTATAGAGTAAAAGTATAGGTAGGAAAGAAAACCCGATCCACGGGTTCTTGTTACATTTTAAATAACTATTTACAATTGGTAATTTAATAATCACCATCACGTATGTAATTGAAACGTATACTGATTATCTGGTGAAATGCTCGCAAGCTCTTTTCAGTACGATGGTTTTGGTAGGAATGACTCAAAATGCTGAACAGGGAACGTGGAACGATAATTTGAATTTTGAAAGGACAGATAGAATACTATTGATGGCAAGTAAGTTGAACTATGAAGTTTCCAGCCACCGTGGAGGTTCTAACGTCCATGAGACTGGAACGAAACAGCATCGTTACAGTTTTCATTGAATTATTTCAAAAAAGGGCGAATAGCTACTCTACCTCAGCTTGGTCCTTGGGGCCTCAAATGAAATGCGTGAAGTAAATGACTTGGTTCAACGTCAGATACGAGTACAAATCTCAGTTCAGTTATTGCTTAGAGGGTTTTCTTATGTTATGTCAAATTGTTTCATTTAAATACCTCTAGCTAGACCAACGCAGGGATCGAATACGGAACACCTTACCCTATCTGCCTTTTCCTTCATCTTCAAAAGTATAAACTGTTCACTATCGCAGAACATTAATTAAACGCACTATGCATTGAGAGGGGATAATTGATGAAGCTTATGATATTAGATTGATGCAGATAGAGTTACTGATTGAGTTACTTGTAGTTAGTACGAGCTTTAGTCGGCACTGCGGCCTATCGTTTCCCGTTTGTTGTTATGGATCACGAGATACTACTCAAGCAAGCGCAAGGTTAAGGGATAAAAGTAGGAAAAGCGAAGAAGGCCATGACAGAATCTCGAGAAGCATGGAATGAAACAAGTCATGTGGTATTAGGCACGGACGGAATCTTGAAAGTATTACCGGTGGCTTCACCAACAAGAACATAGGGGCCGTATTGCAATCCCCTAGAACTTGTCAAGTTCAAACTTAAAACTTAAACTCAAATAACTTTATTTAAATAGACTTTCACAGTAAGTACTTATAAATCGTCAAATTTAAAGCAAAAATTACTAATTAATAGACATAAATACTATGAGAATATGGATATACATATATGGATATATTGACTGACCAGTTGGTGCAATGGCAGCGATCCTGCCTTCAGCACCGGAGGTCGTGGGTTCGATCCCCACCCATGACAAACATTTATGTGACGAACTTGGTGAATCTTGGTGTAATTTGTCCGGGATATTTATTTATGTATATAAATACACAGTTACAGACATAATGCGACTCTACCACCGCGTCGAAGTGGCTTTTTGCTGAGAAGACCCGCCGAGAAACTCAGCAGTTACTGGTTTTGAGTTTTTAAACTATACATTGTCATCTCATGTCATGTCAAATCCCAGTAAAAAAAATTACGCGAACGATAATGTCAATTTAAAGTGGCAACTCGTGGTAGATGTACTGTACGTCTACCACGAGTGGCCACTTTAAATTTAAATAATCGTTCGCGTAAAAAATGCATTGGGATTTGACATTGTCATGTCATTTCATGTGTCATCCCAATACAATTATTTACGCGAACTCGTGGTAGACGTACCTACTGTTCTTAAAAGTGAATGAATGATGAAGGCTAATCCGACAATCTATGTCTAGTGGTCCGCTGCTGGCGGAATGAATAAGCGCACTCCCAGCGCATTCTCACTCCAATGCATCCAATAGTACACTGTCAGACAAGCGAAACTGAAAGGCCTTTGATAAATAATTCTAGATAACGCGTGGTACTGCCTTGCGGTCATAAAATAATAACGCATGGTAAACGTGTCTGGATGCCTCAAAATAAAGGATAAATATGGACGTAATCCACGCACAAAAAGGTTCGGCGACTTTTTCTTTTTTGAACCATCCAAACGTCGAACTCCTCTTATAGTCCCGGGGTCTTCAAGCGGGGCGTGAAAAGGCATTTTTGCAGGCTTTCAAGATGAGTATGACCAGCTCAGTGATTGCTTTGCATTACTGTGCTGGTCAGCCTCATATCTAGACCTCACGACCGCTTTCCATCAGATGGAGTGAGGTCATCTTGACGGGCACTATAAAAAAAACGTCCGCAAATTTCAAGTTCCTGAGTTAAGAACTGCAGAAAAATGTTATTTTGGTCAGTAAATGGGTGTAATGAACGACATTAACAGAAAATCAAGAACAATTTAGGAATGAATTCAGTTACATGCTGAACATGTGCAACAGGCAATAGTTTTGACAGTTGATTTTGGTATCACAAGTGGAGTGCCTCTTTTTATAGAGATCCTTCTAGGTGTTATTATTCTAAGCTTGTGGGTTTCAATCAAGTGTCACCGTCTGCGCTTTATTGTGAGGGCAGCAGATATTGATATAACCGCATGCAAACTGAGCCACGGAGATCCGCTCTTACCGAGTCATTTGCTGCTAAAAACAAGAGCGCCAGCAGCTGTAATACGGGTACAGGCGCATAATCCGATGCGTGCTGTGCATATCGTCGGATCGGAATGCAATACGCCGGCCGGATATTGTGTTTGTTTTATGTGCGAGAATGTACTCGGAGTACCTCCGTTGGCCGATAAACTGGAATTGCCAATTGTGCTCTTTTATCGGTAACAGATATCACTTTCTGTATATCTATCGGTAGCGTGCAAAACCTCCTATCTTTCCATTTGGAAAAATATATCGTATATAAAGGGTTAGTTTTGTCTAGTACCTTTTGTAGTGTTAGCACTACACCCCGAAATTCAGTTAAACCTGCAAACGGTGTTAAAGGCATGAAAATCGGAACAGTTGGTATTTAGGCCATACGAATCAATTTGACCCGTAGCACAGAAAAAAAGGGGAGGAGTTTTGGCGTTATCTTTTTTTTGGATAGGAACATTTTTTTTGCTCTGAAACCTATCCTGTGAGGGGGTATCTAATGAAAGGGCTTCCTGAGGCAATTCAAAAAATATATCACATCATTACCTTTTAGTCACTTGTATTAAATTAAGATAAAAACTATTTTTAGAACATACTCGTACCAAGTTTGGGCTCCTCTAGATATGATAATGTGTAATCATTTTTTGTAAAATATGTTTCAAATGGTATGTAATATCCTCATATCTAACCCTGAAGAAGATTTTTAAAAATATTTTCAAAAATGCTTTCTTAGTTAAGAGAATATTATAAACCCTAGTTGTTATATATTATATGCATATTTTCTAAATAATTATTCAACCGTATCATGTCTGGAGGAGCCCAAACTTGGTATGTTTTGAAAATGATTTTAATTTAAATTTTATACAAGAGACTAAAAGGTAATGATATAATATAATTTTTAGAATTGTCTTAGTAAGGCCATTCATTAGATACCACACACGATTACAGAGCAAAAAAAATTTTCCCATACAAAAAAAGATGACGCCATAATTCTTCCCCTTTTTTTCGTTTAATTCCGTGCGGGTCAAATTGATTCATATAGCCTAAAGATCAATCATTCAGATTTTCACGCCTTTAACACCATTTGTAGGTTAATTTAGCCTAGCACTATTGTGCTTATAGGAGTGTAACTGTAAAGGTATTTGATTTGAGCCCAAAATAATATCCAATTTATTTATATTATTTTAATTTTATTTGATACTTTCGATTGTGTACAATAATTATTATGATTAAGTAATAATTGAGGTTGAACATTTAATAAATAATATATAAATAATATTTTTTTCAATAATCTAGTCAGTGACGCAATTAGGACTGTCAAAGGTTAAATAAAGGATTAGAGTAAAGATAAACTTAAACACTTTCTTCATGTCAGTATCAATAAATATAAAGAACTGTGCGCTAGACAACTGAACACACCACTTGTCATAGTCTCGAAGTAACTTCAAACTGAAAAATGCTTTATTCAAGTATACCATGAATATACAGTAAATAAATAAATAAATAAATATCTGGGACAATTCACACCAAGATCATCTGACCCCAAACTAAGCAGAGCTTGTAATGTGGGCGCCAGAGACTGATCAACATACTTAAATATTTCTAAATACATACTTAAATTAGATAATAACACCCAGACACACAACAAATATAAATGTTCGTCACACAAATATTTGTCATGGGTGGGGATCGAACCCACGACCTCCAGCGCTAAAGGCAGGATCGCTGCCATTGCGCCAACAGGCCAGTTCTTTTGAATCGTCATTTAACATCTTAAATTTAGCTATAGTATAAACATAAATAACATTAATACAATCGATATACTAAATATAATACTTACATACATATAATGTGACTGCCACTGGCGTCTGAAGTTTGATTCCACTGAGATGACCCGGCAAGAAACTTAATACCTAGTTGCTCTTATAAAAAAGAGGTGGTTTACAATTCAGGTTAGTCACTTACAATTTTTGCCTTTGTAACCAGAGTCATACAGTTTGAATACTTGACAAGGAATAAGCCAGTGGCGTCTTCCAGCACACCCAGACCCGAGGCAGTTTAGAAGAGATCGTTTTACTCGACCTGATTTAACTCGACCGGGATTTGACCCGGGACACTACGTTAATCAAGGCAATTATGTATAGCATGGTTTCACGCCTATCGTGTCGTCATTGGTATATAGCACGTGATAAGTAGCTGCCATCGCGTAACTAAGAGCGTTCTAACTAAATCACAGTCACTTAGGGAGCCCCTAAGTGAATTATTAGCCGCCACTACCGCCCTGCTTTGATCGGTTCGTGACGCGATGCAGGTGCCATCTTTGATTGACGTCAGTGTTCACGTTAGGAAATTATAGTGAGTAATATTTATTATATTAGCGAATACAAATTCCTGTAGTTTTCCATTGTAGTTTACTTGGGTAAACTTATGGTACGGGTCCTGATTGTACAAGTATGTATTACCTATCGTGGGTTTTTTTTGATATGACAACCCAGGACAGACATAAATGGAACAAGCGTTTTTGACAAACTCGTATGAAAGTAATTCTAATAAAAACGGGTTTTTGCAACGAAACAAAATTACGGTAAATTGTTTTACCTATTTTTCTTGACGTTTCGGCGCCAATTGCATGTCACCGTGGTCACGAGTGGAGAATTTAAATTGCAACAATAAAGTTTAAAATCGTATGAAAGCGTAATCCATCTCAGATTTCGAATATATCGTGCTTCTTTATGAACATATTAATCGTCTCTGACACCGATAGTAGAGGTTCTACTTAGTTCAAAGTCAGCACCTGTTTTAGAACCTTTTTGTCGAACGATTCGGTGTTTTTTTTTAACTGTAGTAAATTACATATTCGTCCCACGGCAACTTTAATTATTTTATATTTGAAGTCTGTAGCAGGAAAACCATTGTTCATAATTTTCAAAGAGAACATAAGAAAGACATCCATCTGCATTGTCCACTGTCCTGTCAATTGATACTGTATCTAATTTCTCATCTGATAACAATAACGCGAAAATAGTAAATCCGATCCGAGTGTGGTAGGCAATTATCGGCGAACGTAAATCAAACGTAAATGCCGGCGTTTTTGTTCTCATGTGTGGCGCGGCTAAAGGCCTAGGGCGGGCCTGGCCTTAAATGAAGATTTGTGGCCTACAATAAAATACTATTGCATTGTGCGTCGAGTTGACCATTGTCAACCATCCGAAATAGAAATCGCGAGATAAAATAATACGAGCCATTGAGCGGGCCTATTCAACAAAATTATTCAGAATTTTGGGCATAACGCTCCAAAGGATGAGCGTGTTTGATATTATACGCTTTAGCAAATACGCTATTAACCAAATGAATACAGCAATGATATTGACACGGACATGCGTTCAACCATTATTATTTAATTTAGTATATGATTAGGTTACGGTGTAAATTAGTACAGCATGTTTAAATGCTTGATTCACTTAAATAAATGACTAAGGTAAATAGTTAGGACGACGAAAGGCGGACCCTGGGACCCCACACACTGGTGTAGGTTCACAACCGGGGTAGACCGCACGGATGTTGATGACTTAAATAAATGACTAAGGTAAATAGTTAGGAGGACCTAATTTCTTTATTGCTAAATATCAGATGATTTTAAAATTGTATTTTTAAAATAGATTAACAATAAGTGTTAAAGGTAGGGATTTATTTAAAAAAAACATAAATAAATTCGGAAAAACGTGATTCTGCATTCGAATGTTTTTAAAGACGGCGGTGCGGGTGCGCGAGCGCGTTGCAGGTTAGTGGTCAATCACAGCGTCAGTGTGAAGAGCGCCATATACGGTGCGATTGACCGTCACGATCCGACTTTTCAGATCGATCGAAACAATGAATCGTTAGTATTTAGTTACTGAAATCGTTGACGATCTTGACATACAGCGTATAAGAGGCCCTTCACACCACTAAGCTAAGCTTTCATAACTATGAATACACGTACTAGATTCGCACAAACGAAATATACACACATCAAAAGTGTCTAGGGATCAACATATATTTTTGCAATAACTTTTCTCCTGATTGATATTAATAAAAATTTTCTTTATGGATTCATCAAATGAAGTGTTTTCGTTTGTCTACAGTAACGATAAACCAAGTCACCTTTGTATTAATAAAGAAATTTGCAATTTTCCTAATAAAGGGATTTTTGACATTTGAACCACTAACATTAAAGTTCGAAAAAAAGACTGAAATAACAGTTTTCTTTAAAATTTTATTGGGTAACTTAAACAATTAATAATCCGTGTTTCTACCGCGAACACTAACAACACAAGAACATCGGTTTGGCATACTCAAAATGAGTTCATCCAAATCACGCTGTGGAATGGCCGCCCATGTTCGTTGCAACAACAAAAAAAGGTCTTCTTGCCACTGAATACCCTCCATATTCGGCAGAGCTCTTCTCTGTAGCATATCCCATGCATGCTCAATCGGGTTCAAGTCTGGCGACTGAGCAGGCCAGGGCAGGACATTGATGTTAGCTGCGGCGAGAGTCTGTCTTACAACTCTTGCGGTGTGCGGTCGTGCATTATCATGCATTAACTGAAATAAGGGACCAATTTGCACTTGTAAAGGAACGATGACGTCTGATACAATCGTCTCAGCATAAATTTGAGCGTTGAGGTTGCCTCTGATCCAAATCAACTCAGTTCTTCCGCCGATCCAAATACCCGCCCATACCATGATGGTTCCACCACTATAAGGATGGACTTCCTGGCAGGATTTTAATCGCTGTTGGCGTCCAGGGGTTCTCCAGTGTCGTATACGTCTTGTATCCGGTCTCATACCAAAACGAGACTCATCAGAAAAGCACACGAAACGCCATTGTTCTTCTGCCCAATTTCTGTGTTCAAGAGCCCATTGATATCGAATCCTACGATTGTGCATTGCTATAAGTGGTACCCTTAGCGGTCTTCGGGAATGAAGGTTCACTTCATGCAAGCGGTTTCTGACTGTTTGGTCGCTAATTAAGTTCCCTGAAGAGTGATGAAGCCTCACGGCTAACATTATGGCGGTTATTGTAGGAGCTCTTCGAGTTGTGATTTGAATGTATCGGTCTTGTCTCCGTGTGGTGCTGCGATACCGTCCTTCATGGCGCTCAGCCACGGTACCAGTGCTTCGGTAACGTGTCCAAAGTCGACTGATAACACTCTGACTTGTATTCAGAGCTAAAGCCACAGTACGGTGCCGGGAACCAGCTTCTATCATTCCCACGGCTCTGAGCATTTCTTCCCTGCTTAAATGACGTCGCCGCTCCATAATAACGTTGGTTTTAATCAGTAGTAGGGAAACAGTAGCACTAATAATGTCTTCAATGCGTTGTATGTTTTTATAGGGAAAATATTGACAGCTGATTTTCATCTTTTACTCGAATTTGATTGACAGTTCCTGTTTCAAATTATGAAATGCACCAAAAAGGATCCTTAAAAATTTATAAAATTATAAATTTATTACAAAGCCACACCTCAATCTCAAGAAATCCGCATAAAAATGCTTGATCCCTAGACACTTTTGATGTGTGTAGTTCTGACTGTGACTGTACAGACGACATCACGTTAAGCCTTACATGTAGCCACCACATAGGACACATTTTGCGCTGGTTTTGTAAAGGTGAACATGCTGTCCTCGTAAAACTGATAACAGTTGGATTTTTACCATTGAAATGTCCATCGTAAAATATGTTGTAACAGTCATATCTTGGGTTTACAGAATAAAATAACAATTAATATGCAAAACGACAAGCACTTTGCACAAGCGGCCGCTGCCCGTTAACGTAAAACTGTCAGAATAACCCGTAGCTCCTCAGAATGTACGGACGAAATGATTGTTAAAATGTGCGAAGCTGAAAATTTGGGCGAAATCCATGAAATCTGGTGAACATTCAGTTTAAATAGTAATACAAAAGTACCTATTTCTTTTAAACGAGTAGGTACATCCATATGCTCGGTTTGTAAATGTGTACATTTTTGTGTGATTGTAAAAGGAAAATTAATTCGATTTTTAATTATACTTTCATTATGACAAAATGAATAGTAATTTATTTTTAAAATTTAGTAGGTATAATTTATTAGTAAGCCTGATCATAATGTTTTTGTACCTCAATTTCCCTTTATATATCTATCTGTATTTTAGCATTAGTAGTTATACTTGAAAAACAGAGCATTTACTATTTCGGATAAATAATATTTATACACTTTGTAAAATATAGATAAATAAAACAGACAGAGATATATAAAACAGTAAATTTCATAGCATGAATTAAATAACCGTATTCACAATTTGCAAAAATAACTAATTCTCGTAAAGCCTTGAACATTCTCTTCATCCTTTTCAATTACCATTGCCTGGCCAACGTTATTAACATCTGTATTCGTGTCTTAAATCTCAGAGACAAGGCCCTTTCAAGCGGAATCTGATAAAACACCCTTTCAAACATCCGTCCATTGTCTAGGGCAGGCCGCGCAGGCGATACGAATCACGACACAGTGCGGACTCGTTTGTAACCTTCTATCTTGATCACACAAATAGCGAATATTAATCTTTCTCCACATTTAATTGTAAACACCCATTTATGAATAATAAATAAATATATGTATAAAGCACAAGGACCCTGTGTAGCAAAAGCTTGCCGCACCCTTATTTTTATCTTGCAATGCAAGCACTAGAGACGCGCCGGGGGGGCTTCCACCGGCATGTGGTTAAATTTCCAGCAATCCGTACACCGGTAGGGAGTGGAACGCTCTTCCTGAGCCTGTATGCCGAATACTTATAACTTTGGTGTCTTCCAGGCCAGAGTAAATCGGCATTATCTGGATAAAAGTGAGCCACCATCGGGCTATTCATCGCTTACCACTAGGCGACACTAAGGCTAAACGGAAACCCATTTTAAATAAAAAAAAACTCGATTGCTAGACGCTCGCTATTTGACAGATGATAATGGTGATAGTGATGATACAGTATTTGAAGTCAAATAGCAATAATTGCTATGGGTTGCGCTGTTCTTGAAACAACAATTACAGATTTTTAACAGATTAATTACAGATGATTAAGTTTACGAATTGTATTAGGTAGTCGTTAGTTTGAGTATTAGTAGGTTTTAAAGTTTTAGTTAAGTAACTAATTTGTTGTTTGTATTTTCATGCACCAAATTCCATACGTTGCACAGCCCAAAATTTGTATGTTCTCTGTTAAACCTTGCGGTTGACTGGTAGAGAATGCCTCTTGGCATTAAGTCCGCCAATTGTACCTATTTTATAAATGTGCAATGAAGAATAAATAAATAAATAAATAAATAACCGTGTGGTCCTCCATTTGGGATAACAGGTACATTGTAATACCAAAATAAGTATCTGTAAGCTGTAAATGGCAAGCGCTGCCTTATTTATTCAGAATAAAGGGTCTTCTGGAAAGGATCTAAGCTAGCAATCAAAAAACACTAAAATACAAAACTAATTCAATTTATGAGAAATATTAGGAAATTGCTTAAAAATAACGCACATGGCCAATATTATAATATCTGTTGGTTACCAAGAAAAAAGGCATAGGAAGTAGAGACCTAAATATTCAACATTGCACAATGCTAACAAATGAATAGTATTTTAATTCGGTGACAACCTCATTAGGATTACGAAGAAAAGCCTAAAAGAATTGGCTCCGCCGTCACGTCCCTGTCTTTGTCGTATCCAGTCAGGTTAGTGGATAAGCCTCATGGCACGAAATAATGCTGAGATAGATCTATGACGATCTGTTGAGCTGCCAAGAAAAGTTTATGGCGTTTGCAAAATAAGTGAGTATAATTACTGTGAATTATTATTTATTACTTGCTAGACGTAGCACACTCAAAATATATATATATCTCATACAGACGCCAGATGGTCCCTGAACATTAGCGCTTGAGCCTGCCGGGTATTAGTGGGCTAACTAGGGTACTTTAGTCTTGTCTTTTTTTGACGCCCAAATTAAGCTGCTAAATAGCGTAGATCTTAAGGTGCTAAAAAAGACACTAACGGTTCGAAATTATGTGGATTTTTTGGTATCTCATTCAACGTATATCTTATCTCTATAATACATTACACCTTTTCATATCACACTATTTCATGTGTACATTTTAGCCTTCCAAAGTTTCTCGAAACTTCGTAACTTTTGCACAGGAGTGAGGTCCTTTTTAATTTTGGACTAGGGGCCCCGACAAGCTTCGTTCTGTCAAAAGTTATTGGCGAATTCTTGACAGCTGTGAACTTTTAGTATGGAAAAATGTCTTTGCTATTTTTTTTCGACAATTTCTCAATGTTTTTAATACTTATTATCCTATTCCCGATGTAGACAAATCCAAAAACACGCAAAACATAAAAATCGGTTCATCCGTTTTTGAGTTGTAAGTGGTGTAACTAACGCGACTTTCTTTTAATAAATGCCTATAGATATCGGGAGTCCGCCGCCGCCTGGTGGTATTTCTTGTCTTTGTTCTTGCTACCACTTTCGTTTTGTTTTTCTTCAATAATAACGCTGTTCATAAATTAATGAATGTTTTTTATTTTATTCTATATTTTCCAGCAATTTGCAGAGTATGTTAACTGCGACGGTGCTTATTGGCCTACGCTCTCGTTACACTCTCAAGCCGGATGATATTGCTAATTGGGTTTCCTGGCTCCCGGAAATCGTATAAACTTTAACTAATACGGCGCAAGCTGCTGACAGGAACAGAACGTTAAGGTAATTGCTTAGTACACCGGCGCTTTGGCTTTGAGAACTGAACAGTCGCATGTACCTGCTAATTTTAAGGGACCCGAATAGCGTAGTGGTAAGGAGCGCCGTTGTAGACAACAGTCGCTGGATTTACATACTCGACGGCAAACTCTTTGTTGAGGAAGCAGATGTTGTGTCTGAGGAGAGGAGGAGAGGAAACGGCCCTATTTAATCAGAAAGGCTAATGCGAACTTTCTTGATCACTTCATCGCCTATTGAACATCTACGAATAATTGGCCAGATCATTCTCGATGAATAAACATTTTAAGTAGGTCAGAGTCAGCTAATAATCCCGTTGGGGTACTTCAAAACAAGTATAATAATACTATCTCAGTAGCTTCCACTGCCCAATCCTTTGTTGTTAACTGTGCTTAAAGAAATCCACAAAAACAATCTTTAAGGGAGGTCTCCCACCGGCGGTAGGTTATCGCTGAGTGGTTATTTTGTCACCGAATATAAAACATGCATAGTTCATGCGTGAAACACCCACGTATCTCACGTATGTACTAAAAAAATTGTAATGCAATAAACCATAATGAAATATGTACAATTTTCATAAAATTATAATGGGCTAATGAGACCACTGCCTGAGCATGTGTCGCTGCAGTACAAGACTGCAGAGACGCTGCTGATATTCTGGGGCAGGACCTGTCGAAACTACAAATAATTAGGTCCATTCCTAGCTTTATGTTGCAAATTAATATTTGCTTTTCAAGATTTTTTCATTGTTGATTTCTTAGATTGTATTTAATTCAGCATACTTTGACATTTATTTAAAAACTCAGTTTGATTCTACATTCAAATACTCATGTTGGTTCGTAGAGAAAGTAAGTAGTATTTATATTTAAAAAGAATCTGATAAAAGTTGTAACACAAAGCAGTGTTCTTAACATTGTTAATTTCATAGATTCTAAAAAATTTTGAAGTTTATCTGATGAATCGAGCTAATCGATTTCATTTCATTTATAAATAATTGGTACACAAAGAAGTAAGATAACCTTATTGTTCAGTAAAATGCTTCTTCAAAAATATCAACAATAATTTAAATATTCAGTTTAAATATTTGTGAAAATATACCTTTCGGATGTTTGAAGGTACTTGCTTTAAAAACAGTGATGCAATAACGTTGGCTTACAACGAAAGCATGTACTAAAAAGATTTGTTCGTTCCATTGAAATTCCGGTAGCTCAGTGGTTAGAGCAGCTACCCGGATTGTGGGAGACGCGGGTTTAAATCCTGCCAGATTTCTTCAGGGTCCGAAATTTGATTTTTTCTAGTTTTCTATCTTTCGATATTAACCGAATGTCGGCCGAATACGAACATTCGGTTTATATGCCGAATATATCGAATACGAATATACGGCCGAACATTCGGCGCATCTCTAAAAAATAATAAGTTCTCTTATAAGTATTCGTCTACAATATCATCTATTGCTCGTGGGCAAGCTTCTTACAGATAACGTACTTAACTTTTACTTAAATGTATGCCTTGATGCTGACATCATGATGCCTACCTAAAACCAAAATAAAACAAATTCATAACTACTTAACACTGTCCTATTTTATTACTCACTGATGCAACATCTCGTACAAACTTTGATTCAACCACAAGATTTAGTGCAAAGTTTATTATCCGAAGAAAACTAGTAGTAAAGATCCTGGTACCCAAGAGACTTCGCGATTACTATATAGCTTTCGTGTTCATCAAAACAAAATGTCGCCAGGAGACACCTAACCGTAGGTAGTGCGACTGTTTTACGACAGCCTGGAGGTCGCTCTGTCTTCACTATTACCTCTTCTCATAGTACAATCATTTATTTTTCCTTCACTTTTGCTAAAAGTATAATAGATACCTAAGCTGGTGCTATAAAAATACCAGCATACACCTGTGATATAGCCTTTATGTTTTGCTGAGGAAACAAAACGCACTCTTTCTAAAGATAAATCCTTGAAGATTTATAAATATCTGGGGTATGGGAAATAACTTTTATTTTACTTCATGGCGACGAAGTGTAAAGTCATAAATCTAGAAATGAAATAGAATTTAGGACCTTTAAATACTTAATACAGCATAGATGTAACCTAGGAGTATGATTCCCCGTTTTTATGTTCACTAGCTGAAATAACAATTATACAATATGATCCATCCGTCATGTATCAAATTTAAAGCCTGTAATCTAGGATTAAATTCATCGACAAAAAAGAAACGCCCGCAACCACATTATTATTGTAATTGTAATTTTAATTATAACAAAAAGGTTAGTCGACGTCACAGGAGACCGAAGAGCTGGCAGCTACCTCGGACAAAGAATTAGTATAGCTATTCAAATAGGGAACGCTGCCAGTATCTTCGGAACCTTGCCTAAAGGGTCTTCTTTTAATAATATATTTTAGTTATTCAATTATATTTTTTAAGGTTTTTAGTTTTAGGTTCATTTTAATAACTTCAGATGTGTTAGTATTTGTTTTAGTATTTTTATTTTTTTTCATCAGATTCTTTTTTATATTTGTTCAATTACTTGTAATTATGTGATTATAAGTTCTAGAGGTCTGATTATTTTGTATTAAATACTTAAATTTTCAAAAATGGTTACATTGCTTAATTAAGTATGTATTTGAAAAATAGTTGGTTTATCAGTCTCTTACACCCATAATCCAAGCTCTGCTTAATAAATATAATAAATATGCGCCAGACAACACACCTCTTGTAATGGTCTCAAAGTAGGGATTAATATCCCTGTGTTACGAGGTACCACACAAGGAAATAAGCCAGGGGCGTCTCCCAGCACACCCATACCCGAGTCAATTCAGTAAAGATCGTTTCCTGAATTGAGCCGACCGGGAATCGAACCCGGGACACTACGGAAATTGGGGCGAGAAACCGTGCTACAGCGCACTGCGCCAATCGTGTCGTCAAACTTAGTTTGTGTTTAGTGCTTAGTTGAGGGTTATATGATCTTGGTGTTAGATGTCCCTGATGCTTATTTGTATAACTTTTAAAGCTCTTGTGATACGATTGCTAAATTTCCGCAGCAATAGACATTTATTAAAAACGCTCTCGCCGCTTACTATGAACATTTCCAGTGCTCATTCATTCCGCGCTTCACACTTTTCTTTTATGAATCCGCCGACATAACAGCGATAAAATCGCCCATTTACTAAATTGGTGAGAACGTGGAGGACGCTTTTTTGGCAGATTCTTGGTAAATGTCAGAATACCGTTTCATATTACTAAGTATTTGCTTTGGGGTGTAACTGCTCTCTGTGATTGGAACCCATATTTTCACGTAGTCGTTGCTACTTTGTCCATTGACATATAATACTCTAATCATCATAATGTTTATGTAGCTAAGTATAAATGAAATGAAATAAATATGAGATAGTATTACATACCTATATCTTGCTCTGGCCCTAGGAATTTAAACCTTTTTTGAACAAATACTGTTTTATCAAGAGACATTCGCCCTTGTGCGTGCCGGGTTGTCAATGCAAAAATTATACATGCTTAAAAACCAAATGATTTTCATGCGTAACATATGATGATACTATAACTTATCATGTAGCATGTACGTGATAAGTTATAGTTCGGGAGTCCTATGACTAATACGTGACGGTGAGGACGGAAAAGTTTTTTAGTTAGAATATAGGAGAATTTATTGAATACGACAGTAATTTAGCATTGGATCTAAGAAGTTCAAGTAAATTAGACATTCTAATAAAAATGCTAAGTGAACTAGCCTTTTTAATGTAACAAATCTCAAAGGGTAGCAGGCTAAAGTCAGCGCTCCTTAATTAACACTTTTTAAAGGCTGAGCAGTTCTTGGAGGATAAAATCATTAAATTTCATTAATAAAGCTTCCAAGAGCGTTCTTTTGTGAGAAGAAATTCAGAAATTTTAATGTACTAATAATATTAGATAGGCTTGGAACAAAGTGAACGTTGGTATTTTCCTGTTTACAATATGTGAGAGATGCTGGGCCGTCGTCTTATGAAAAATAATAACTATTGCCTGCAAAATCTTGAAATCTTGTTAATATTAAAAAAAAACATACTTAAAATAAAAACACTTACACTTGCTTATGTACAACATCCTAAATTCAGTATGATACATGTATATAAAAAATAAAAAAATATATCTAATTAAACAATAAAAAAACAATTATTTTTTCTCCCGCTAAAAGAAGCCAAAAAAAGCCTATGTTACTCTCTGATAATCGGTGCACTAGTTTTCGAGCCCTTTCAATACAAACAAAGAGTCTAATCTTTCCTCTTTACAGCAAACTCAGTAGGTTAAGTAAAAACCATTATAGTGATGTATAGATTTTTGATGTCATTTTAATTTTAAGAATATCTTTGAGTGTAACTGTATATAGGTAATACGAGTATGTTTGCCTGATTTTGTAAGTCATTCCTAAAATAAAAGTTCATAAAAAACCTACATTCATGTATATCATATTAGGTGGTAACATGACCTAAGTATATAAGTATCCTAAATCATTTTCTTACGTTTTTGGTAGTTTAAAGTTTTTTTTTTTTAATTCTCTAAATTTTCCTCGTTAGCTAAGTAAACCTTTACTTGATTCAGAATCATTTACATTTATAGCTCTGAATAGTAATTGAGAAAAAAAAAGTGGGAAATACTGTTTTTTCCATAATATGGAATGCATTTGGTTTACTTTTAATTAGGTTTTATTTGCTAATACAAGATCTTAGATTTGACTCTTCTAACATTTTGAATTAAAATTAAAGTATGATGTCGTTTAATAGAGATACTCATTGAAATGTATGTGATGAATAGTTGATAAAATAGTTAAGTTTCAGAAAAAGGTTTGAATGTAAAAGTTCTCGTAACTTTTTTTTATAAATAGTGCTCAAGACATATGGAACTGTTTACAGTTTTTCCCACTTTTTTAATTTCATATATTTTTTCTGAATTATTATTCAGTGCTATAAATGTCAATGCTTCTGAATCAAGTAGAACCAGTTACTCAGCTAGCAAGTAGCAAGGAAAAAAATATTAAACGTGTACCTCAACTATTTGCGCCACAGTAACCAAAAAAGTGACACGACCCAGAAATTATAGAAAATTCGTAAAAAAAAACATAGGTAACTCGAAAAATACCAAAAATCGCGAAACTTACATCGGGTCCAATCGATAGGTTTTGGCACTTTTGGCATCCCCAAACCACAGACCTTCGCTGGTACAGGTTCTCGGTATAATCATCTCGTACTCGTAGCTTGTTCAAGATTGGAATACCTTAGGGCTGCCTCAGTATGGTCAACGTGTTGAGGACTCTTCAAAAAATGTAACAAGCTGACATAGAAAGACGGTTTGGGAATTTGTGTTCCCGACGAAATAATTAAATTCGTCGTCAGTAGAGCTAAAGCTCTATTTTGTTAAGGTTTTGATTCGCGTCAACAAAGAGAACGTCGTGGGCCGCAAATTGCGGACCATTGTTTGCGGCACACAAACATTCGCGGGGCTCGTTTCCTTCCTCTACAAAGGAACTCCATTTACGAAAAGCAAATCATTTTCATTGTTTTTATTCAAAATTACTTAAAATACTATGAAATTACGTTAAAGAGCAGGGACTGAAGACCGAAAGGAGCAATTGTAACGAGCCATTTTTCGAGATCAAAGCTTCCTTTGACGTGATTGTTAAATAGGGATCCCGTTTCAGACGTTGTTTTGAGGAGTAAGTTAGTTTAAGCGTCTGCTTTAATTTTTTTAGCAAGTTTTTTTATGGTTTCTCAATTAAAAAAAATATATAATAGTTTTTTTGTTTTAGAAACTAGTAACGCTCGGCCCGATACCCGGAGGCCCTGGGTTTCAGAACGTAGCCCGGGTTTGTGAACACCAACCCGTATTTGGCAAGCGTGGTGATTAAGCCAATACCTATTGATTGTAGCGATGACTTGATTTCAACGATGAAGGCTTTGCCCAGCGGTAGAACAGTTTATAGGCAAACTACTTACCGCTTATAAAAAATAAATGAAAATCCATCAAAGCTTTAGGAAATGAGGCAAAAAAAAAGTGTTGAAAAAAAACTACTCTGTATTTATTTAAGCTAAATTAGCACTAAACAGAATATCTTGTAACTTCTCTATTCAATTCCGCCTGTCGCTAGCAACGCTAACTGCATTTATCTGGGCCCTCATATAAGAAAATGTCAAAATGCTTTACGTGACCGGTGCTTCAAAGCAAATGATGTTAATTATTCACCTGCCAACCCCGGCAGCCTGGCACGACCCGGATGAAAATACTCCAGCTCGCTTGTATGCCTGCAATCGTGTGACAAAACTACTTTCAGGGCGGATTACAGACGGTTTAGTAGAGCGCTTTGCTTCAATTCGGATAGATTTTGATTTGAAGCTGTAACAATGATACCGAAATAGAGGCTGTGGCTAAAAGCGACACGCTACTATTGAATGCAACATTGAATGTCGCCGATTTTTGACATGTAAGAATCGCTTATTGCACGTTGTTCTTGGCTAGGATCCTCGGGTGTAAGAACACTCACAAGCCCACTTTTCACTAATGGTATCCGGGTTGATTTGGTTTGTTATCGATGTTTTCCGTCACCGGAGAGTTATTCGGATATTTAACAATGAATACAAAGATTTTGGTTCTAGCCAGATTTTAACTCGGGACCACACGGTCCACGATCTGAGTTCGGGTGCTGAACCACTAGGCCACGACGCTAGGCTACATTATTGACCCTCCAAATTGATGCTGTCCTATCACATGTCAGTAGATGCATTTGAGATTTGCTTAACTTTGATTGTTGTTTCTGGATTCGGGCGTATGCATATAGTGGCATATCAACCAGCTTAAAAAATGTCCATTGAACTTGACGAATTGACAACGATATCAATGTTCACAGTGTGTCACCAGTCTTTCATGTCTAGTAACTTCAACACTTATACATCTGCGTAATTTAATCAACGAATTAAGTTTTATTTAAGGGCCTTCCATTTTTATACTTCAGAACTGATAGGCTTACTCTGCCCTTAATTTCTATGTGAAATACAATATTTTTTGGGTCAATATTTGTTTTCCTATATTTCTTTCAAGTTTATTCATAAAGTGAATTAGTAAAAGTTCAAACAAAGTTTGGGAATTGTCAATCACTCACCAAACTCACTATCTTGAGACAACAGAGCAAACTGATGCTAAAAAGACAAGTTCCAGAGTAATTAAAGTTTGCGAATCTCTCGAAGACTTGTCTGTTGTCTGAACTAACTGCAGAGCAGACTTCATTGCTCGTTAAAACAATATGTCTTTTTTAATGCCAACTAGACTAGAGCGTTTCGATCCAAAATGTGATTGAACGTGCTCTACGAAGTGGTAATAGTTTTTCGTTTTTATCCGTGGCTGTAGGTAGGTTACAAGAAAACAATGAACACGATTTGAGATTAAAAGTAAAATCGATATTATAAATGCGAAAGTTTGTGAGGATGTATGTGTGTGTGTAAGTATGTTTGTTATTCTTTCACGCAAAAACTACTAAACGGATTTAGATGAAACTTCACAGTAATACGGCTTTTACATCAGAATAAGACATAGGCTACAATTTACAAAGATTTTATGTAATTTGGCCATAATTAGCCGCGGGAGAAAGCTAGTACTATATCTTACATAATGTTTTAACTTCAATTTTGTTTTTTATTTGTTTGTAATGGATAATCTTAATCAATAACTACTGGAACGGTTTAAAAAAATATTTCTTCATGGTGTCTATAAGGCAAAAGTGAATAAACATTTTCTGGAATTTAAGAATTTACAATAAGTTGGATGACAAAATTAAATTTTTGCAGCTCAACACCTCTAAAAAGAAATTGAAGGAATGATTAATAGAAAAATGTTTCTACTCCTTGGACGAATACTTTCAGTGTTGATTCTCGTGTGTCCAACAACAACCACAGATAATTTTTTGTGCATGTTTTTGTTATTAAATTGTAATAGAAATTCCGAATGTTTATTGTATGTGTTCATGTAAATTGGGTTTGTGTTACTGTATGTTGAATTTGATTTAAATGAAATGACATTTTCTGTAAATTATTTAACAATTAATGTAATTATAATAACACACAAAATAATGTTGTATTTTATAAGAATTTATGAATTTTAAATGTATCATTTGCATGCCAGTTTTGGTGAATTGTGCGGACTTTACTTCATAAATACCAACTATTGTACCACTTTTCAAGCGAATAAATGAATCTGAATCTGAATCTGGGTAAGCGTCCTCGTCGTCGCTCACTACCAGGCGAGACTGAGGCCAAACGCAAACCTATTTTGAATAGAAAAAACACTAAAAAGCTACATTAGAAGCATAGGTAAAATATTTTTAAATAAATATTTTCATTTACCAGTGACCAGTATACGCGACCGAAGTAGCGGGCAAAAGCAATTATAAAAGTAAAATAAAGTTATAAAAATTCTGAGCTATTTGTGAGATTAGTTATTGTCTGTGGATGATATTGGTTTTCTAGTTTCCATAAAACAAAGGAACACCGCGCTTCAATATAAAGTCTATGACCTAACTTCGGAATCGTACATAATATTCAAAAGAAAATACCATTTATACTATCGACGCTATACACACCTCTATTCTTAGACCGGCAACAGTTGGAATAAACTATTCAAATGCCATCTAAAGATATCGCTTCTCTGAAATCAATACAAAGGCCTAGTTTCGGGTAAGATGAGGGTCTTAATATTTGTTGACTTATGCAAATTTCAGGGAAAATGCTCAATAAGCTATTTAATACAATGTAAGCCTTTATCAACAAGACGCAGGCGGTAGGCCTTTAGATGGGACCGTGTACTGTCAACCCGCGTCTTTGTAGCGACACCCGCCAATGCCCTTCCGATGACAAGTTTAAAAAATCCATAATTTATGGCAATCTAGCTTCTGCCCGCGCTTGATACGGTTTTTATCTACACAATAGATAAGAGTGGTTTTCTAAAAAGTTTTTAGTTTGTAATGAGTACCAGAAGCATTTTTTGAGATCTTAGTCTTCAAAGGCTTCTATTTGTCATTACCACTTTCAAGATTAAAGGATGGCAATGTGCTTTTGCGAATCTAATCTTTCTCCAAAGTGGCAACAAACAGACAGCTAGAGAAAAACTAAGATAATATCGCCCCTCCACAGTGTAAATATTCTGTGAAAGTCACAATGCATGTGTGCGTGCTGACACAGCTATTAAACAAAAACCAATCTACAGATTTATTTCTTGATTAAATTGCGCTTGTGGTGTCGTTAATGAGTCATTATAAATAGTGGAGGGGCGCGCCATGTTATCATACTTTTGTATTATTTACTCACTATTCAAAAAAAATAACAAAAAAAAACCATTTCAAAACGAAACACTAAAAAAAACTTATACGATGCCGTAGACTGGGGCACCACTAAAATCAAACTAATACCATATACAAAGCATTGTTTAATGCTAAAAATAAAAATTCACTTAATACCAAATAATTAGTATGGCCTCGAAACAAACAGTGGCCGCGTCCGAGCCACAAATCGAATGTGGCCACGCTTAGGCCTCTTACTCACCGGCTCGGTGCGTTTTAGTTACGTTACCGCCTCTGCACCGAATCTGTACAGATTTTCTGCTGAAAAACATTTCCTGACAGGCTTTGTATGTTTCGGTACGGTATTGTTCATTCGATATGAATATATGAATGGTGTGAGTGAGGCGCGCGGCGGAGCTGGCGGGGGTGAGACAGGGGAGGCCGGCCGCTCTGAGTGCCGAGTGCGAGTTGCAGTGAGAGAAGTGAAAGACTTCACCACCGCGTTTTGCAAGCACGTAAATGTCAATTAGTATGGAATCGATTCAGCGCCATCTAGCGGCCAATTCGGGCAACATTAAGGCCGCTAGATGGCGCTCACTCGAAGCCATACAAATTCGCGTTTTTTTTCTCGCCAGGTTCTGGTAAAATGTGAGATTATTTTTATTTGTACCATCTTTTAAACCACTTTTCACGCAAATAAACAATATTGTATTCTATTATAGTATATTCCTATATGGCTGCTTTTCCACCAGAGATGTGCTATGCTACGTTGCTGTGGATGCGTTTGATATCCACCAATCTTAATCATTGGCATTTCTGCAGGCCTTCAAGGTGAGGCTGGCTAGCCAAGTGATTCGTTTGAGTGACTGGGCTTGTCAACCTCATATCTGGACCTCACGACCGCTTTCCTCCAGGTGGAGTGAGGTCATCTTGACGAGCAATATAAAAAAAAATCATTGGTCATTGGAAGGTAGTTTCTACTAATCTATATTTTAATATGACTTATAACATGACACATGGATGCGTGCTGTGGATGCGTCCTATGGAGGCGTGCAATGGATGCGTGCTGTGCGTGTGTGCCTTCCCTGTCCAATTGTCCATACATCGAATAGCATTTAAGATCTATGGATCATTTCAATTATAATATTGATAATTCTCCATCAAGATATTTATTCATATTTTTGAGGATGGCTAAAATAAAACCCGGGGTTTTGTAGGTTACCAGCTCATCAATTTATTTAAATAGAAATACAAACAAAAATATAAAAAGGAACTAAAGGATCTGGCGGTGCAGGTCGCCAACACATTAAATGGTACTCAAATATTATACGGGTAGTAACCGTCTTGTGGTATAACCTTGAGTGAGTTTCGGAAACCCTTTCACGCATATTTGTGAATAAGTAAATAATTCCAAAGGCAGAGTAAGTATACACCTGTATCCCTTATAATTTGATCATTCCAGTTTATCCTTACAGTGTCATCATAATGCTATATTGTTAAAACAAATATCAAGGAGGATATGAACTATACTCATATACCATTTTAGGATTCTAAATCAACGAATAACAGATCATATCGTAATTCTCGGGAAGCTGCCTGATTAGAGTTACTGACGTCACCGAAGTGCCCCCCCCCCCCCCAAGTCTGGTGACAAGGGCTTGGCCGTAATATTCTTATCTCAAAGCAACTCCGAGCCACTTATAAAATCTGCTTAGGGAACGTGAGAAACAATCTGGAAATTCTGCGATAGAGAGTATGTAAGTAAGTAATAACTTTTAAGCAATAACAGAATTAAACCTTACTTTATCGTACCTATAAACGTCTACCGTCGTGGTTAATTTTTGTCATTCATTCGTTCATTTACAACCTTTTACTAGGAGGACTAAGGACGAAAAAAATCGTAAAGACGTAATTGACGATGATGATGATTTGCTTCATTATAAACTTCTTTGCTAATCCAAAAGCTGAATAACTAGCGAATCTGCGTTTGATGAAAATTCCAGGAACCCATAATTACTCTAGTAATTTTCAGAATCGGCCAAGTAATAATTAATCTGAAGCTGTTAGTAACAACAACACTTCAATCGACGGTATTAATTGATTTGACTTAGTCATAGGAATAAATTGAAAGCCAGTGTAGCATAAACTTTGTAAAACACTTCTGAATATTCCATTAGCGATGCCTTTTAGAGGACAATAGGCTTCATGTTGTTAATATTTTCGTTCAATTTACCGTAAACTTTCAATTATTGTTTTTAAGTAAGTTATTTGGGTTACGATATTCAACGCGAACAGTTCTAAAGTAAGAACGTTTTTTTTTTAATTCTTCAGTCAGTGTAGTAGTACGTTACAGTACTTACCACCTATTCTGTGGTAGTGCAGAGTGTGATTTTCCATTTATTGGAAAAAAATCGGTCGGGTCAATTTAGGAAAATCTTTTCTAAATTGGTTCGGGTCTGTGTGTGCGGAGAGACGCTCCTGGCTTAATTCCCTGTCTCGAGGTACAAGACGAGGTAGCACAAGGATATTTATCCTTACTTCGAGACCATGGCAAGTGGTGTGTTGTCTGGCGCATATTCATATAATCACGAGTAGTTCCAGCCACTAGACGCTGCCACATATGGGTAGTGGAATAATTATCGCTACCCGCGCCCATAGTGGCGAAGAGCAGGCAACTCTGACCGAATCTGTAAAGATTGTTTACAAATGAGAGTTTTAAGACCAACTCGTTTCGACACCTATCTTTTAACGAGCGCATACGCCCGTCTCTGCATAGAATCTGTACAGAGTGCCGAGTGCGAGTTGCAGTGAGAGAAGTGAATAACTTCACCATCGCGTTTACGAGTGAGCGCGAGCGCCATCTAGCGGCCTTAATGTTGCCCGAATTGGCCGCTAGATGGCGCTGAATCGATTCCATACTAATTGACATTTACGTGCTCGCAAAACGCGATGGTGAAGTCATTCACTTCTCTCACTGCAACTCGCATTCGGCACTCAGAGCGGCCGGCTTCCCCTGTCTCACCCCCGCCAGCTCCGCCGCGCGCCTCACTCACACCATTCATATATTCATATCGAATGAACAATACCGTACCGAAACATACAGAGCCTGTCAGGAAATGTTTTTCAGCAGAAAATCTGTACAGATTCGGTGCAGAGGCGGTAACGTAACTAAAACGCACCGAGCCGGTGAGTAAGAGGCCTAAGCGTGGCCACATTCGATTTGTGGCTCGGACGCGGCCTCTGTTTGTTTCGAGGCCATACTAATTATATGGTATTAAGTGAATTTTTATTTTTTAGCATTAACAAATGCTTTGTATATGGTATTAGTTTGATTTTAGTGGTGCCCCAGTCTTCGGCATCACTAAAATCGAACTAAGTTTTCCAGAGACATTCAATCATGGCCCAGACGAAATGACCTTGGTCGATTCAGACCGTGTACCTTGATGGATTCTTCGTCGTTACAACAAGTTTAATTAAGACTCCAATGTACAAATGAGTTGCCCAAACTAGTTAGTGGGTTCAGTAACTGTAATTAAAGTTATGCCAAGTTATGATGAGGTACAGAGATGCCACCAGCTATGCCAGGTCCACTGAGAAGTTATTTTCTCCTAAAAATCTCAACAGAAATTAGGTAAAGGATAATGTAGAATTGTAGAAGATATCATCGTAAACAAAACAGTAGTTATAGACTGTCCAGACAATGTTAGTGCTAGAATTTATCTGTAGAAGACGATCAAATTAAGATTTACATTTTCAGTGATGTAAGTACCTAGTTTTTGCTAAATAATAAGAAGATGTTATTAAACTAACGGAAAACTATAGGTACCTACTAAAGCATCATAAGTAGTTGATGTGAAATTATCTGAGTAAAACTTTATGTTATGGATTTTCAAAATATTATAATTTTGCATTTTTATTGTTTATTCGTTTCTATCTCACTTACAAGTATTATCCTTCATATCCTTGTCCTTGTGGTAAGTAAAACCAGAATTAGGCATGCACTTATATTTAACTGTTGCTATGAGACGAATTTTAATAATGCTTTGCAGCACTTAATTTTCATAATAATTTAGGAATAATTTAGTATAAATTTAATTTTATTTGTAATATAAATATATAACTACTCCTCTCATGAACTAACGACTTTAAAGCGCTCGCACCATTTCCTTCAAAATTAAATCTAGTTTCACTCGCAACAAGAACAATGTTGTCCGGGTGAGTAATTTTGTTCCGGTCTAAATACGAGCTTGATTAATATCGTTCAGTTGAATTTAGGACACAGTTTTATCATCACAGAAGTGTCAAGTTTATTGAAAAAGAAAAAGGATTTCATTTGAACCATTTGAAAGTACATTTGTTGGAAATGCTTGAATAATCTCAATATTCGTTTTGTTTTAATAAACATTGAGTCATGCACACATGTTCTTTTCAATTTAAAATTGATTATTGCTTGCTGTTTGAATTCTCTATAATACATACGAGTATGTTAGGGTAATCAGACCCGAACTAATAAAAAACACAGCTCATCTACATAAAATAATATAACTATAGTTTGTGTACTTTACGTACGACACGATTGGCGTAGTGCGCTGTAGCACGGTTTCTCGCCTCGACTTCCGTAGTGTCCCGGGTTCGATTCCCGGTCGGGTCAATTCAGGAAACGATCTTTTCTGAATTGACTCGGGTCTGGGTGTGCTAGGAGACGCCCCTAGCTTATTTCCTTGTGTGGTACCTCGTAACACAGGGATATAATAATCCCTACTTTGAGACCATCACAAGAGGTGTGTTGTCTGGCGCATATTTATTTATTATTATTTACTTACATAAACAATTATACCTGCACCTCAACAATCTCACAAAAAGTTAAATATTTATTTTAGAATTGGTCTGCGCTTGAGTAGAAATTCGAAAAGTCAATTCATTCACATATGAAAATATAACTTAGACGTAAGTATTTTAATTGAGTTACATCTTTTCGTAAAATGTGGTCATGTGTCAACTTGGTGACAAATGCATGCAATGCATACCAAAAGATTTCGATGAAACATCAACACTCCTTGTGAGTTGCGAAAGCTAACTTGACTAGAACGTCTCGAGACGTGTTTGTTCCAAACGTACAATAGTGGCGTAACTTCAAAAGTTCTGCATTGTGTACATACCCTCGGTATGAGTGGCTGGTTCCGCCGCAGGGCGATATACCCGATGGTGTTTCCACAGACATAAATAAATATGTGCCAGACAACACACCTTTTGTCATGGCTTCGGTCTCGACAATTCCAGACAAGGAATTAAGCCAGGGGCCGTCTCCCAGCACACCCAGACCCGAGCCAATTTAGAAAAGATCGTTTCCTAAATGGTTCCTGGCCGGGAATAGAACCCGGAATACCACACAAGAACAGATGCCACTACTACTTATTGTGCCGTCCAATTAATATACAATGTGACCCGTTCGTAATGTATCAAATTTAAAAGCTGTAACTCCTATTATAGTAAATTTTACAGTCGAGGTTTCAATTTTTTTTCAACTTTTAATTCGTAATTTTGTGATTATAAGTTCTAAAGCTATACTTAATATTTTTTTGGCAAATACTTGAATCAATATACTTTAGAGATCATTTATTCATACACAACTATTAAATAATGAATATATACAGTACAGTACTAAAAATTAAAAAGGAAAACAAACAACAACAAATACAGCCTTATACGTCCCACTGCTGGGCACAGGCCTCACCTCAACTATGAGGTGGTACGAGCCATACTCCAACACGCGGGCTCAGTGCGGATTGTTGGAGAGGTGAATGTAAGGCCAGTGATAAACCTTACCGTCAGATGTTATCAAGCCACCTTTTTAGGCCTCTGACTCTAGGCTTTGCGACTGATATCTTGCGACGTCAGCCGGGACCAACTGTTTAACGTGCCTTCCGAAGCACGGAGATGCCCGAAAAAGACATCACTTAATTTCGGTCGGGATGGTCACCCATCCATAACCCGACCTGACTGGCGTTGCTTGACATCGGACGTTGCCGATCCGCTGCCGTCACTTAGCCACGGGCACCTCATAAAAGGATAGTTTAAAATAAATTATGAAGCTAAAAACTACTATAAGAAAATTATTCACTTGTGGTAAGGTACCCAAGATGCTGGCAGCTTTCCCCCGTTGGATACTAATACTCACATACACACTCATATACCTTAACTTTAAAATAAAGTGACTACCTACATCTTTTTGAATAAATTTCAAAACTTTTATATTTTCGCCACAGGTCATGTAGTGTTTATATACCTACTCTGCAATTCATTACAACATTACAAACTAAGAGGTTAAAAATAGCATAACCACCAGCGTATTAGAAGCCAACTTGCTAGGTGGTGAGCTAAGCGTCAAAAAAGTGGCAGGATTCATACAGATAGAGGGACTTGTGCTTACTATTCCGTTGTATGTCTATATGTGTGTCTAACCTTAAGTGTATGGGGCGCAAACTCGACTGATCGCGACCGAGAAGTGCCCCAACGACCTCTTTTACGCCTTGTAATACGACTGGAAAGGGATTAAGGGCATCGCGAACAGCGGTTCCATTTTATTGCTTTCTTTCTCGTCCATAAAACTTAATGCGGATGTTGTACTGACTTTTTTCAGAATAAAAAAAGTTAGTTTCTATCTGTAGATGCTAGTAAGTTATCTAAAAACTGGTTCATCCAATAAAACACTGGTTTTCATAAGAGTTACTCTTTCTTGGACTGCTAATTTTGTATAGTAAGATCATTTGGCTCCAAATTCAGCTGAGCTTGAACAATAGCTGTAAGAGACTAATAAAGATACTAACGCCCGAATCCACAAACGTCAATCAAAGCTGAGCAGTCCTTACATGTGTAACTGTGCCTTTAATTTCTATTGATATGTCACAGGGAAGCATCAATTTGAGGTGTCCGTAACTTTGGATACGGGGGTAAACTATAATCAAAAATACAAATAAGTACTTAAATAAATAATAACAAGACTTTGGCACAGTACAAACACAAATGTACAAGAATGTATGTCCTAGATGGAGATCGAATTCACGACCTCTGGCGGTATTGGCAGGACCCACCACTCAGATAATTAAGTGTTTCTAAACATTTTTTTTTTGCTGGGAGACGCCCCTAGCTTATTTCCTTTGCCTCGTAACACAGGGATATTAATCCCTACTTGGAGACCGTTACAAGAGGTCTGTTGTCTGGCGCATATTTATTATTATTATTTTGTGTTTTGCATGTTTGTATTAAATCCACCCCTGTTTTTATATTTCATATTGAGTTAAAATAATAAACGAACGGTTTCCAGGACCCTAAAAAATACGAATAACAACTGTGTATTTTGTGATGTGAGCTGGCATATCTGCCGGTTTTAAAATATACAATTTTAAGATGATTATTTTTTCAGAGGTTCGCAAACTTTTTTTCGCAGACCACTTTCAAGATTTAGCTGGTTCCGGTGGACCCATTGCAGCTACACATCTCTACCATATTCCCAAAATTCCAAAAAAAATAAAGCCACCAAGGGGAACCAATGGTTTAATTGAAGGACCGCGTTTATCTACGTTTCTATTTTTTTTCAATATATCTCTCTGATATATTGAAAAAAAATTGAATAGACTCGGGTCTGGGTGTGCTGGGAGACGCCCTTGGCTTATTTCCTTGTGTGGTAACTCGTAACACAGGTATATTAATCCCTACTTCGAGAACATTACAAGAGGTGTGGTGTCTGGCGTATATATTTTTTTTAATATTTATATTATTATTGTGCGATCAATGTCTCTGTTAAAGAACATTTTAGAAGGCTCATACTCATTTATTATGTTTATTATCTACTGTAAAATAATCTTAGTAATAATTCGCATCCAATATGTACTAGAATATATAATGTTATAGAATACTGTGATTCTTATATAATAAGTATAATAAGTATTCCTATGTATAATAAGTATGTATTTACAAAAGAAAATGTATTTAAGTATGTTTATCCGTTGTCTAGTATCCCATAACACAAGCTTTAATTAGCTTACTTTGGGGCTAGATGGCGCTGTGTGGAATAATGTCCAGGGATATTTATTTATTTATTATTTATTATAAAATTTCTCTTAAAACCCCTTTCTTTTAGATCCGCGCTGAAGTGACAAAGAATACGAGCCTCAAATTGATCTATCTATAAATCATTCAGTCCTAGAACTAGATTAAGTACTTAGTAAGATGTGACTCTTAGCTATCCCGTTTGAGCCTTAGGACCAGGCCGAATTCTTCTAGTCTACCTTTAGATTTTTTTAAATTCTTTATTTATTTAGGGGCTTTTGTCCTTTTTGGATATGTCAACCCCATCGTACCCTAATCTTAATTAAATCTATTCTTAAATTTACTGATAAATTGAAAAATTTTATAAATATTTTTTTCAAAATCATTAAAACTAATGATTTTGCAGCATCAAAGGTAGGATTTGAGAGTATGGACAGGATTCCACCTACATCAAATTTGCACAAGCTATATGCGTGGAACAATATTTTCCTATCTTGCTCATATTTTTTACATTCCATGAGAATATGTTGAACATCATCACAATAGTTTTTACTACACAATACATTTTAATATAGTGCCACAAACTTCACAATTAGGAGTGTCAGCTATTTTCATTAAATGCATAAACTTGTTAGAAGGATAATGACCACAACGAAATCTATTCATAACTACAATGAATGAACGGCTTGTCTTATCATTAAAAAACCAAGGAATCCAAGGAGGTTGACATTGCATAGTTTTGTACCATATGCCTTTACTTTTGCTCCTTTCATCAAAATATTCTTTTAATTTCCTATAATAATGTTTTTTGAATTTAGTTAATATTTCCGAATAAGCAGGCAAATTGTTTGTAATTGTTCCTTCATGAGCTGCTAGTTTTGCTAGTTTGTCAGCCTCCTCATTTCCTCTCAAACCCACATGTGATGGGAGCCATTGCAATCTCAGACCTGTGTTATGACTGTCAATTTCATTCACAATTTTAAGAATTTTATAGGCTATCGGTATACCTCTGCTATATCCAGAGGCGCACCGAGCCAAGTGCTGCAAAGCAGTTTTACTATCGCTTAATATAACAAATTTTTGGTACAACCCGTGACTTTTAATAATAAACATAAGTGCTTCTGAAATTGCAATGAGCTCCAAATTCATTATTGACACTTCTGATTGTACTTTCAGTTTTGATGAAACCTCTCCATTTAAATTACAAAATGCGGCGCCATTTCCAGCACTGCCTTTTGACCCGTCAGTATACAATTGATACCAACCGTTATACTTCTCATTTAACTCTTCTAGCACATCTTGTTTAAGATTATTTAATTCAATATTATGTTTCGATTTCTTAACACAATCTAAATTAATCTCAATTATGTTTTTTATGTTGATATAACTCACCCAAGTATTCAACTGAAACATAACAAGCGGATTTGAAGTGTGAATTACATGTTGTTTACAATCATCGTAGATGGTCAAAAGCAGTGGTGGCGTAACATTTTGCCAATATCTTACCTGTTCTGGATTATTGAGGTCTTCTAAAAGCTTAACTGTAGGATTATCAAGCCATGACATGCTTTTTATAAAATATTTGTAAGCAAGATAAAGTCTTCTTAAAAATAAAGGTTGTATACACAATTCACTCTCCATCACATGTATAGGCGAAGTTTTAATGAAACCTCCTATGATTCTCAATGCTTGATTCTGTACTTTGTCAAGTTTAAATAAATGTGTCTTAGCACTACTATCGTAAAGGAAGCTGCCAAAGTCTAACCTACTCCTGATGAGAGATACATGTAACGAACACAAATGTTTAGGGTGAACACCCCAACCTGCACCAGCTAATAATTTCAATAAATTTAAAAATTTCATTGTTTTTTCACTTATTTCGTTAATATGTTTGCTCCTATCTTTAGATGGAACATAGTGCATTGTTATAATGTTAAAAAAAACAGTTAATTTTTGGATTTTTAACATGCTATCACGAGCAACCTCGCGCTTTTGGCCCAACAAAGCGTTACAAAGCACGCCATGGGAGCAATCAAATTATCCACACAGGGCGAACACCTTGAGTCTGCATATTAAACCAGGCGAGGCCAGGTAGGGCAGCGACTTGCCCGTGAGAGTTTGTTCCCACTGTTTACCCCCGAACCACATTTCAGCGCTGTGGAAAACTTAATTATATCCTCAGTATACCACAGCAAGGAACAAGGACATTAATTAAAATGTATGACGTGAGTGTTAGTCTTGAGGAGTCAAGAAACAGCGGACCTGTCATAAGTAATGCTATTTCTTTTAGTCCCCGCTCAAAAGTCATCAGTACTTCTACCATCATTTTCCGTCAACGATAGTCTCTAGCAGGCAGGTTTTTTAACCTATTACCCTGGACCCCCTGGACACATCAGGTTAATGAAGCCCTTCTATTCTTATTTTGCCTTGTTTTTTTAAAACTAAAAAACTGATTTAAGGGGCCCATAGGACCTCGGGGCCATGGGCACGTGCCCAAAGTGCCTAATGGGAAAGATGGGCCTGGTTTTGGAACTGCGCATCTCGTGACTATTCCATTATGTTTCCTGGATTAGGCTGAAAATGACCTAACGTGGTGTAGTTCACTCGAAGTGTACTAATGGTAGGGGTACGGATGTCAAATCCAAATAGATTTGACACAGCATAGCTTCTTTCGTTATCTATTCAGATTTGTTTCTGCGCCACGGAAGGGTGCGACTCGACATTGTTATGTACGACGTTTTCTTAATAACATTAGGAGGCTATCAACTCGAGTGTTACACAGTCGTCCGAAAGCTAAATGTGTGGCCCACCGCTTTGGGAATTCCGCATGGAAGTTAGGCCACTATTTATTTTGGAACCCGAGTAAATAATTTGCAGACTTCGAACTGCTGTGGAGTTAATATGTATGAACTCGTATAGAAACATTGTTATGGAATTCGGGACGTGACTGCCCGTTGGAGAGAATGTGCCGCTTCATTGTTTATTTCTTGTGTTGCTAGTTGACGGAGCTGGCCTTCAGTTTCTACATTGTACATGTAAGTCAGTAATTTGATGTGTTCCTAACGGAACACTCCGGTGCAAAATTTACAAAGTTCTGTAAAACTCGGTGAGGCTAAAAAGTAAATTTTTATGATGATTGGGGTACCAAAAAATAAACTGAAAGTATGTTTAAGTGAATTTTTATTTTTAGCATTTAACAATGCACAATTTTCTATACAAATATAGAAATTACAAATAAAATATCTATCTCAGGATCTACAGAATGTAATATATGTAGCTCGAAGTTGGAGTAGCCACCCGGATTGTGGAAGACGTCGGTTCGAGTCCCGCTCGAGTCCTCGGATCAGGTTGAATTTTTCTAGTTTCTATCTTTGTTTAAAAGTTTTTTTTGTTGTTAAACTATCTAAAAATTCGCGGTTTTGACGTACGAAATTGCTTGACTCATTGCGTTAGCTTGGTTGATAGTGACTGCCTACTACGCCGCTAGTGGTGGCTCCGACACCCACTTCGATACCAACCTACGAGTATATGCCACGAGTGTTTGCTCACCTCAGTCTCTCGGCCTACCACTTTACAAAATATCGAAGTTTAGTGAAACTTTGGAAAGGTAAAAGAACAAATAACGAAGTATGTTATGGATAGGTTTTATGTGTTTTGTAACATTAAATTATAGTAAACCCACGTATACATAAACGCAAATCAAATTTGAGCACACCTCAAATTGATGCCGCCCTGGTACGTGTCCATAAAAATAAGGGGATAGTTATCTATACGTGTTAGGACTTTATTGTACATTTAACATAACAAAATTTAGTTAAGCAGTATTACAATAAAACAATGCACAATTTAGGCGGCCTTATCGCTAATAGCGATATCTACCAGGAAACCTACGGGTAGAGGAAGTATAATGTGGGATATAATATTGACGACCGACTTGGTGTAATGGTTAAGAAGTTGGCTACTACACCAGAGGTCGCGGGTTCGATCCCCGCACAGTACAAACATTTGTGTGCATGAACATGTCTGTTTGTACTGGTCTGGGTGTCTCCTATGTATAATAAGTATGTATTTACAAAAGAAAATGTATTTAAGTATGTTTATCCGTTGTCTAGTCCCATAACACAAGCTTTAATTAGCTTACTTTGGGGCTAGATGGCGCTGTGTGGAATAATGTCCAGGGATATTTATTATGATTATTTATTATTTATTTAATATGAATACGAAATATAATACGTTACATACAACACGCAAAAAATTGTGTAAAACGTGTATACACAATTTTTCCTGTAACAAGTCGACACAGGTACAACGCAGAGTTACTCAAACTACCTTCTGTCATTTTGTTACTAAACGGTTACGGCACCCACACAACCGCAAGATGTCGTATCAGTCAAGAATCTGTTGCGACTTGTTACACATGTTAAAAATCTGCGACCCGAAATGGCTGTAAGTGGAGGTTCACCATTGTTGTTTAAATGTCCTTATGTACTTTTTTTTTTTTTTTATATTGCCCGTAAGGATGACCTCACTCCACCTGATGGAAAGCGGTCGTGAGGTCCAGATATGAGGTTGACAAGCCCAGTCATTCAAACAAATCACTGGGCTGGCCATCCTCACCTTGAAGGCCTGCAGAAATGCCTTTTCACGCCCCGCTTGAAGAACCCGGGACTATAAGAGGAAGGAAACACATGTGCTGGAAGAGCGTTCCACGTCTGGATGGTACGACAAAGAAACGAGTCACCGAACCTTTTAGTTCGGGCCAACAAATGTTGAATTGTGTGTGGGTGACGCCGTAGTCCAGCACGCGTGGTACGGGAGTGGAAAGGTGAGGGTGGGATAAGCTGGAATAACTCGTCAGAGCATTCCCCATTGTAGAAGCGATAGAGAACACTTAGCCTGGCAATGTCTCTACGCAATTGGAGAGGCTCAAGGGTCAAAGTTGCCTCTGGGTTTCCAATAATACGGATAGCACGCCGCTGCAACCTGTCAAGAGCTTCGAGTAGGTACTTAGCGGAACCGTCCCAGAGATGAGAGCAGTATTCCACACACGAGCGAACTTGTGTCTTATACAAGAGACATAGCTGCTCAGGCGTGAAGAATCGTCTCACTCTGTTCAGGACTCCGAGTTTACGGGATGCAGTTCTAATGACGCTCTCAATGTAGTCCCGCTGGTTTAGGTTGCTACGAACATCCATGCCAAGGATGTTTAGGCTATCCTTAATCGGTAGTGGGGTGCTCTGAAGAGTGGGATGGGAAAGGAAAGGCGACGCCTTTGCTGTGAATGCACACACCTGCGTTTTCTTGGCATTGAACTCGACAAGATTGCATGCACCCCATTCTGAAATGCGGTCCAACACTCCGTCAAGCTCAACAACAAGACTTCGCCTCTTCTCCTCGATGTCAGTCTGCTTTGCCCCAGGGCGCTCGAAATATCGCGCGTGGACCGTGCTATCATCCGCATAGCAATGAATATTACCAAGAGATAACATGTCATTGATATGCAGAAGAAACAACGTCGGCGACAAGACGGAGCCCTGCGGCACTCCGGCATTAATCTGGAGAAAGCGTGATTCTTGACCATCGCAAAGGACACGAATTCTACGTTCCTCCAGAAATCCGGCGACCCAGTCGCATAGGCGAGGTGGCAGACCATATGCCGGAAGCTTGGAAAGAAGCGAACGATGCCATACACGGTCGAAAGCTTCGGCAATGTCAAGGCTGACGGCCAAAGATTCCCCATGCTTGTCCATAGCCTCCCCCCAGATGTGTGTTACGTACGCTAGAAGATCACCCGTAGACCGTTTTGGTCGGAAGCCGTACTGACGGTCGTGAATGAGAGAGTGATCCTCTAGGTAGCGGATGAGCTGCGTGTTTATGATCCGCTCAAACACTTTAGCTAAAACTGAGGTTACGGCTATTGGACGGTAATTGGCAGGGTCAGACCGGTCCTCTTTTTTGGGAACTGGTTGAACGTTCGCCTCCCCCCAAGACAGCGGCACAAGACCCGAATTGTAGGAGAGGCGATACAGGCTAGTGAACACTCATTTCTTCAGCACCACAGCTGGAATTCCATCAGGGCCACTGGCATTCCTGACATCGAGTGACTGCAGTTCGGCACGAACATCACACTGCCTGATACGAATATCAGGCATTGTGGAGCCGCAATGTGGAATATCAGGCGGCGCAGCACCGCAGTCATCGATGCAAGAGTTTGCGGCAAAGAGGTTAGCCAGTAAATCGGCTTTCTCTTGCGGCTGATGAGCCAACGATCCATCAGGGAATCTCAGGGGGGGCAGCGAAGGCACGCAGAAGTTAGATTGCACGTGTTTAGCCAGTCGCCAGTAGGAGCGGCTACCCGTAGGGTGCGTGATGAGTTCTTGGCCAACACGTGCAATTCGCTGGGCGTCTGCTCTAATGTAAGCCCTCTTCGTGGCCTTGGTGGCTTTATTATAGGCTGCTTTCAGGGAGGCAAGGTTTGAATGATCATTGAGTGCCTGGGCCCTAGACCAAGCACGGTACGCCGCCTGTTTTTGTTCAACAGCTGCGGCACACTCGCGATTGAACCAGGGACCAGTTTTGCTAGCACTGACGACATCAGTAAAAGGAATGTAGTATTCCATTCCGGTACTGATCTCGTCAGCGATAGCAGATGCACTCTCTGAAGCATCCCTTTCTCCAAAGCAGCACTGCCGCCAAGGGACGGAGGCAAAAAACTCTCGCAATCCGTCCCAATCTGCCGACGAGTAGTGCCATAACCGCCGCGTCACCTCCACAGGTTGTGGGGGAGCTGCACAAGGCACTGTAGCGCCAACCAGACAGTGATCGGAGGAGCCCAATGGAGCACCAACCGACACTTTATACCCGGCTGGGTGACTCGTCAGCAGAAGGTCCAATAAAGAGGGAGTATGACCAACAATATCTGGTACCCGGGTGGGCTGGTGTACCAGTTGCGTCAGGTCTTGCGTGAGAGCAAACGCATGGGCAGTTCGGCCTGCATGGTCTGTTTTTGATGAGCCTAACCAGGACTCATGGTGGGCTTTGAAGTCTCCCAAAAACACCATTTCGGCATTTGGGAACTGCGCCTGAGCGTTGTCTGCGGCCTGACTCAGATGCTCGAAGAGTCGAGTTGTCTCGGCGTCGCCTTTGTGGGAGCGGTATATGCACGCATAGACCCGGCTTGTGGAGCCCAGGTCAACGTGCACCCAGAGAGTGGAGAAGGATGGGTCTTCTAGGCAGCGGAGACGGCTACAGCAGACGTCCGCCCTGACGAATAGACATACACCGGCTTTAGGTTGGAAGGACTCTTCCAGCACATAGCCGGGGTAGTGCAAGTATGACGTATCGGCAGGGCGGCCTATCTGTGTTTCCGTCAAAAAGAGCATCGCAGGCCTCGCCGTCTCAAGGTGTTGACGGACGGCGTTGAGGTTTGCATGGAGTCCGCGGATGTTAGCGAACTCCACCTCAAACAGCGTGTTGGTGGGGGATGGGGATGCCGCTGTAGGCCGTTTTTTCGTGCTTCTGACTGCCATAGAAGTTGGAGGATGGGAGGGGCGTGAAAGGACGACTGTGATCGAGGCAATGAAAGACAAAGCGTGGTGCCCTGCATTGGTATTAATCGCGTGGAATAGTGTAGGCCGGTCCGCCGGACGGAAGGGCCCCCGTACCCCCTCGGGTGTGGTCGCCGGGCCCCACCGGAACCGGGCACCACCCGGCACGACGAGCCACCCCGAGATTATGCGCGACCTGGTGGGGCAGCCTCCAGAGGTGGTTAACCCCTTTTGGGCCCCTGTACTATGCCGCGGGCGGCCAGCGGCACCACCGTTTCTACGGGTCTCCCTGGCCGGCGGGCCGATACACACTACACACACAATACCGCCGCTAGGGCTCCCACTGGTCCAACAATTGCCACGATCACAGTCCCCCTGGCACCGGTTAGTGCAGTGCTGATCCCGGAACGCGACCTGACCGAGATAGGTCAGAATCACTTGGCGGGTTTTACACAACTGCATGGTGGTAACAACAACCGGCCGACATAAGTCTCCCACCTGAAGAGCAGATGGTCTGCTGGAAGAAACCCTTAGTCGCCTCTTACGACACCCATGGGAAGATATGGGGCTGTGGAAAGTATTATTTTAAAGTGCCGCCACCAGCACGGCACAAAAGCACTTAGCTCAATAAGTAAAGGAGATGGTTTTTGGTTGTTGTAAGGTAGTAGTAAACTCATCATGGATATTAGAAACCCCCGACATTAATGGGTGCTCACGTAGCTTTAATTTTATTCAATATATTTTTTAGCTTTCAATTTAGGATCAAACATATTTTATAAAAAAAAACTCAATTTTTGTTTTTCTTAAACTGTAATGATTCAAAACATTAAGACCTTTGCACAGCCGTAGTATTGCTAAGGGATTATTTATATGAGATAGCAAAAAGCTATCTACACAACATTTGGTGAAATCTCATCTAAAATTATGATAAAATATCAGGTACACCATAACGAGATCATTAAAGCCTGGCCTCAAACTGAGCTAAAATACCACGAGAATTAAGTTATTAAACACAGCTTTGCCATCACAACTGTACAGAAATGGCAACGGAAATTAGGGATCAAGTATTCACCGACCTGTGTATGAAAATAATCCACTTCTGACATTTATAATCATAGATCCTAAGTTCCAACCCTCTTCTATGTATGATTGACTTGCGAAAGGCACCCTGACACGACGAGGGTCTAACAAAAGAGCCCGAGTCCGAACAGGGAACAAATAAACTTGTTTCTGAACCGAAATAAACTTGTGTAATTAAGTTGTGCATCTGCCGAGTCGTCGCCGATGTCCGAATTAATATTGTCTGGTGTTTGTGGACGTGTGCAGTCGTGCAATAGTCAATGTTTCCGCGCTTTTGCTCTGATAGATGAAATGGGAATACGTATGAAATTTCCACTTTTTCCTTGCAATATTTTTTCATTAATTTAATGTTCACTATTGAGTTATTGAGTTAAATATTAAAAAATACAATAGACAAAAATTAAAAGCGCATATTTCTTACTCTCCCAATTTTGTGTTTATTCTTTAATAAAAAAAATACGAATGAACCCCATTATTATGATAAAATTATGCATGTTTTCTCCTTAAACCTACCATTTTAATGCGAATAAGGGAATTCGAAAATAATTTAATATGTCATATACTCGTAAAGGTGGTTTGGTTGATGATTGGAAAATTCGAACAATTCACCTTGTTTCTAGCCTAGGCATTGGAACGAATTGATTAGTTGAGCTAATTATTCCAGCTATTATTTCTCTTTCCTCATTTTATAACTAGCAGCACCATTTTATCTTCACAACTATCCTCACGGCCAAAGTGGGTCGTGTGTGCCCGCCGGTATCACACCTCAGCGAATTAAAACTTTCCTATTTGGAGAATTGCAACTGTCGAGACAATGCCCTAGGAGACCGGCGCAGGCACCTCACGTAACATAACACGACACATTACATCACAGAATTAAATCGAAGTAGATAACGCTAGAACCTCCGTCTACATGCGAACTAAAGTCGTAATCTTAATGACATTACTGCGTGTCTTGCCGGGTCTTCTCAGTGGAATCAGCCTTCCGAAGACGGTGGTAGTGGTAGAGTCACATTATATGTATGTATTATATTTAGTATATAGATTATATTAATATTATTTATGTTTATAGGTACTATAGCTAAATTTAATATGTGAAATGACGATTTGAAAGAAGTGCAATTTCATGTTTTTTTTTTATATTGCCCGTCAAGATTACCTTACTCCACCTGATGGAAAGCGGTCGTGAGGTCCAGATATGAGGTTGACAAGCTGAATGGGCTTGTCAACCTCATATCAAACGAATCACTGGGCTGGCCATACTCACCTTGAAGCCCTGCAGAAATCCCTTTTCACGCCCTGCTTGAAGAACCCGGGACTCTACGAGGAAGGAAACACATGTGCTGAAAGAGCGTTCCACGTCTGGATGGTACGACAAAGAAACGAGTCACCGAACCTTTCAGTTCATGCCAACAAATGTTGAATTGTGTGTGGGTGACGCCGTAGTCCAGCACGCGTGGTACAGGAGTGGAAAGGTGAGGGTGGAATAAGCTGGAATAACTCGTCAGAGCATGGTCTACTTGAATAAAGCATTTTTGAATTTGAGTTTGAAAGTAAACTGACAGCTGCTAATGTCACTTTACAAATAATATTGTCAAAATTCATGACCCGATTTCTGCAGTCCGGTGTTCTAGTTACCGCTAAGCTACCGAAAGCATTAAACATGTTATTTCTACATTTGTTCACTTTTCTGCGACACTATTTTTGTTTCATGAAAACCTGATAACCCAGCAAACGTCAGTTTACTTCTTTTTATTCAAAACACGACTTTGGCTTGCTACTTTTAGACACTTATTCTAACGTCACGATATTGCCTATAAGGATAGGAGTTTATTTTTAGCATACGGCAAGCCTGCTGGTAAGCGGTTACCTCAGCCTTTGAACGCGCATCACAACGTAGGTACATAAACTCGCGTTATCTATTAAGAATTATGGTATGCTCCTCATCTTTATCACGGACTATGAAAGTTTAACGTGAAGTTTGAATTAAAGCACCGGTGACCCACTACTTACTTAATGCATACGACTCATTTGGGACCAATTAATTTCAAAACTCCCAAACGTGCCGTTTTAAAAATATGTTCGTGATAATATTGTCCAGTCACGTGCAACGCAACATTATGGATTAATAGGATATTCTATATCGAGTATATTTTAAACGAAGCCATAATATACTCGGGGAGTCAATGAAACCGAGGGTATATTAGGTTGGCGTTTAGTCTCGAGGTGCAAACTGTACTTTTCACTTTGAGTGCGAGAAAAACAGTCTATTGAGTACAAAAACATTTAATAAATACTAGCTTTCCGCCCGCGGCTTCGCCCGCGTGAACTTCATTTTTCTTTCCCGCTTTTCTGTTGAATTTTTTCCTGAATTTTCTTTGCTATAAACCTCACGGAGCCCAAGACCTTTCCAACGAATGCAAAACCGTGGAAATCGGTTCGTGCGTTCTGGAGTTATAGCGTCAGGAAGGAAAACCCGACTTATTTTTATATAATAGATTACTTAATAAAATAAAAATCACAAATGTTTCTTATTCCTCCAGTCCTTACAACTTTCGTAAGTTTTTAGGTAAATCTTCAGCGATTTTGGCGGCAAAGGATTATCTTTTTCGTTATCGTTATGTCTTTTGCTCTTTGCTCGACGTCAAACGCTTCACTGTCACAGGACATTCTTAATAGATTTATTCAAAAGCGAACAAATTTACACTCGACAAAAATACTGAAATTTACAGTTCGACAAGGATCTGAGGTTCCAACGATATACCTGATTGCTCAACCAATTGGAAACGAGTATTTTCCCGCTAACTGTAATTATTGGCTGTCACTCGCGCGCGGCTCCACCGCTTCAGTTGCTTCAATGACACCGTCTGGACTGCACGTGCGCCACATAACGATTACACTGTCAAGCAATATTCCTGTCTGCTTTGTTCTTTTTTAGTTTTGTGGACTGATTAATTACTGATTGTAGCAAAACATTGTGAGTGTGTGTAAAAACAATGACCTCTTTTAAACCTGGAAGACCTTATAATAGTCAAGTGCGAGAAGTGATTTATAATGTATATATATATTTATGACAGAAAAAGCATTGGAATCAAAAAATAAGATTTTTGGTAAAGATCATTTCCAATCTGTTCAAGAACGGACCGCTTGGGCAACAGGCATCTCTTGAAAAACAATAAGAAAAGTTATCGCTGAAAGAGATAATGCTACTGCATCTACCAAGCCGGCTAGTCCACATAAATTCCATAGTCCCAAAAAAGAAAAGCGTACTAAAGAACGACGGCTAAGCCTTGACGATTTCGACTACCAAGTTATACGGCGTAAAGTTCATGATTTCTATAAAGTTGAAAAGCGACTACCAACGATAAAAGGGATATTGCGAAAATTAGAAGAAGACATAAATTTTAAAGGTAGTGGGGAATCGCTGCGAAAAATTTTACATGAACTTGGTTCCAAATTTAAAAGAACAGAAAACAATAGAAAGCTTTTAGCTGAAAAATATGAAGTGAGACTACATCGAATAAAATATATGCGAGAAATTTAAAAAATCCGGGATGACGGTCGCCATATTGTATATGCTGATGAAACATACATTCATACTACTCACACAAAGGAAAGAACATGGTCTGACGGAAGTTCAAAGGGCTTAAAGAAAACCTATATCGAAAGGAGAATGACTAATAATAGTTCATGCTGGCGGTGAAAGGGGTTTTGTGCCTGGTGCTCTGTTAATATACAAATCATCTCAATTACGAAAAATGGTTAATGGAACATTTAATACCTAATCTTCAACCTAACTCTGTTTTGGTGGTAGATAACGCCTCGTACCATAATACTTTACTCGAGAGACCACCAAATTCAAACACGAGAAAGAGTGAAATGCAAGCTTGGCTTACAAGTAAGAAAATATTATTTGATGCACACATGCTAAAGCCAGAATTATATAACATCATAAAACGACACAAGGCTGAACATACAAATTATTCAATTGATCAAATAATGACAGAGCACGGCCATACGGTATTAAGGCTTCCTCCATATCATCCCGATTTTAACCCAATCGAAAACATTTGGGCGCAGGTAAAAGGTTAAGTGGCTGAATGAAATATCGAAATGAACCTTACTAGAGTCGAGCAACTTCTTCTAGAAAAATTTAATTCAATCGGACAAGAAGAGTGGGCTCGAGTAGTAGCACATGCTAAAAAGTGTGAAGGAGAGTTTTTAAGTCATGAAAATACCATTGACGCTTTTTTTTATACCACAAGGTGGCAAACAAGCTTACAGACTGATGGTAAGCAGTTACCGAAGCCTGTAACACCAGAGGTATTACGTGCGGGTTGCCGACCATTCAGGAGATACATATTAACTCTCCTCTTAATGGACCCCATACTGTATTCTCCCGGGAAACCCTCGGCTCCAATGTGTGAGTATGAACACCCAGTCGATGGCGAGCGGTGCGATTGTAAAAAGTTACTGTGGGCATCATTTCAAACAGTTCCTCTGAATCTCCAATTAGTTCAAAAATATTTTTCTGTACATATTTTTTCCGTCGGTGATTGTTACCAATATTTTAATAGTTATTTTGCTATTCAGGGCGGAGACAAATCCAAAAATTAAAAATCATAAAATTCGGTCCAGCAGAACTTGAGTTAGAAGTGTTGTAACAAATACGACTTTTGTTTTATTATACATACAGATAACTGTTTATAATTATAAATCACATATTTTGCACCAATCTATAAGGAAATATTTAATTCACTCCAGAAACATCTCTCAATGCTACGGAAGGTACAATTTATTGCTTAAAAATTACGTACTTATTCTTTAGGCTTAATGAGACTATTAGCCACAGTCCATATTTTTAAACTCTTACTTTATGTGTTCACATATAATCTCGTAGGTTCGAATTCAGCCAAAGTATCACAATAAAAGTGACACAATAATGTTGCACTGATGTGTAACAAATCAGTGAACACAAAAAGTCGAACGCGTTGTTCAAGCAATTATTTACTTTAATACTTTCAGGTAAAGTAGCTTTTTACTTTCTATTAATTTGCACATTCGTGGAAATGAAGTAACATTTCATCATCTTTTCGTGCGTTCGCTGGCCCCACTGTTCATCACTACAAAAATATAGGTTTTTAGTAGATCCATAAAGAAGTCCTTGACACAATATATGTATCTTTTATAAATAAGTAGCTATAAGGTATGTTATGTGTTAAAAAATAATGTAAATTAAAGGGAGATTTTAAGAATTATTACTACACAAGCAAATAAATCAATCCGTATGATCATGATGAAATAACTTTAAGATAATTTTATGGAGATAAATTTTGGCCTTTACAAAACGTTAATTGGATTAATAGATTCATCAAATGTTTAGAGGAGTAAAGTACACACATTACTGTTAGGTATCACATGAATACCAACTCACTGTCTTAATAATGTCGTGATTATGCGTGCTTCGGAGTTAGCACGCTGTCGGATGACCGAATGTTGTGATTTTGTTTATTTCAATTGTAATTTAATGTTTTAAGTGTTGTGATTTTGTTAATTTTAATTGTAGTTTAATGTTTTAAGTATGATTTAGAATAAATTTACCAAATCACTTTATTTTTAAGCTACAGGTACTTAATCATATTATATCTGATAGTATTTATTTTAAGTTGTTATATTATTTACACCAAAATTAAGTAAAGGATATAAATTAAATAATTGGTTGTTAACTTAAAATATTTAAATTATTATTAAAATGTTTAAATTATTATTAAAACAGTTACAAATTGATTTTTTACATAGAGTTTAATTTTAAGTTAAAAGTATCTGATTTGATTTCGTAGTTTGTAAAATGTTTTCGACTGGCCGTTCGGTGTACGCCGATTGGCTGCTCTCGGTTCTGCAACGTGGCGGGAAAACCGTCACGTGGCACGACGGGTAGCAGTGGGGTGGGAGCGCCAGGACGGCATTCGGGAGTCATTCGGTGGTGAATCGTTGAACTTTAAGGTTGTGGAAAGTAAATAAAGTTGAGTGCTATCAAGACTCTGTTTCCTTCTTTTACACAATAAACAACTAGCCTTTATGATGGTGTATAACTTGCCAGTGTCAATCACATGAGTAAAGAGTATCTAACTTCTTTTGGCTTACCTCTCGTATCGTGAAATCAAAAAATACGCAAAAAATAACTTAAATATTTAAAAGCGAAAGGCACTCGTCACGAAACTACCAGTGCTAGGAGTTAAAAATTCTGCACAGGGGTTCTTTTGAGGACGTAGATGCTTACTAAGACGGGATTTTGTGAATAACAAGGATTCTAAGTCGGAAAATCCTATGTTATAAAAATGAAGTTCACGCGGGCAAAACCGCGTACGGAAAGCTATAATTACTAATAAAATTCATGATTCACATCAATCAAGAGATAAGTAGTTGATTAGCACTGGATTTCTTATCCAGTGCTAATCAACTACTTATCTCTTTAACAGATTTTCCTACAATCCTCATTCAGTCAATAAACTCGGGAACCCGGATTTCCAGCAGACCACTCTTACCTCCTCGAGTAAAAAAAGGGTACAACTGAAATAAAGTTGAACAAAGCTAAAGTTCCCCAGCATCTAACATCCTTTACACTGTGATACAAGGCAAGCTCAGCCACAGGGGCTTAATTACAATCCTTTAAAATTTGTCAAGTTCATTCTCTGAACTGAGCGTTTTATAGGCCCCTTACAGGCCCCTGGGGCCTTATTACAATCACTTATATCTAGTCAAGTTAATTTCCTAAACTGGGGGTAGCTAGCAACTTTGTCAGTAAATATAGAGCCTGGAAGATGCGTTAGTGCAAGTTAACTGCTGACTGGCTGGAAATGAAAGGTCATATCACGAAATTGCTCGCTGCTCTCATTTTAGAGGACGAACTTGGCGAGTTATAAGAGATTGTAGTATAGCCCCTGGACGCAACTAGCAACTGTTTCACGCTCCAATCGCGGGAAGGCGGCTAAGTGAGACAAATTGCAGTTTTAATTAGTGGCCGGACCTGCCACGTTGCTGCCCCACTGCGGAAACGCGGGCTCCAGAGCGGCAACGCCGTCAAACCGCGGCAAGTAATATAATTTTATAAACTTGTGGCAACTCTCAACTGGGTCACTGACCATAAACAGGCTTTTCGCTTGAATTAAAAAGAAAATATAAAATATCTGGGACCACTTGCACCTAGATCAACAGAGCTTGTTCTTTTGATATCTGATAAACGTTTTTGAAGGAGCAAAGAGTCATCATAGATTTACTAAACTAAATATAACAATGAAATTATTCAAACGCGAGCGCTAAGCCACTGGTTCGGCTATAATTATAAGAAAACAGTCGTTAAAACAAACCTTGTGCCAGACCAAACTTCATAACAGTTAATTAGTGGTTGAACCGGAGACCGCTGTGGAAAATTGACGTGGCCTTAGCACAGTAACGGCAACGCCGCCAATTTGAACCGTGGCAGTTATAAGCAAATAGAGATCATAGAACATTCCTACAAACTTGGGGCGACGCGCAACTATACTCCATCCATTATAGCATTAGACAGAAGTAAAAAAGGTTCTCTTTTGGGTACACTTTGTGGTAAAATGTACTTTATTCATTAACATAAACATTATTCCTTTTAAGATTTATGCCAAATTAATTAAAATCTACTTATATAGCATCTGTCACACTTCAAAATGTATGAGGCTTTTGCTTAAATAAATTATTTTATCTTACATAAAACTATATTGTCGATGTAAAAACCTAAAAGTAGCGGGTATTTATCCGAACACATTCTTACTGTCACTAAACTCTACCAAATATAACAATGTTACTTAAATCGCTTCATACGTTGTGGCGGAAGGGCTCTTCAATTTTGCAAGGTTATACTCCTGAGTATGTCATCGTCATGGCAACGTCAAATGCAAATTGTCATTCATTTTAGCACCCCTGCTTCTTATTTCTAATGTTATATTGAATGAAGTATAGGTGAGGTGACTACCATAATCAGCTTTTTCGAATTTATTATGAGAAATTTAAAAGCGTGATATATACTTCAAGTAGGTAACTTTTCACGCGGAACTCCTCCATCATATAAGATGGGACGTTCACATCCGGTGTATTGTGACAAGTCACTTAACTCTTGAGAGAAAAAATAAACTGAATTCCGCCTTGTTCTTTAAAAGTATTATTAACTTTTATGAAAATTATGATAAATATCTAATTTCCGTTTAATTTTTAACTCTTTGACAGCTTACATCTATTTTGCACACAAATGGTAATTTTTAATATCTACTTTACCTTATTTTATTATCCAATGATGATATCTGAAAAATCGGACGGAGTTTCGTAATTTGAAAATTGTTTGCTTGCCGCGAAAACCGAATAATTGCACGTCTACTGGTGAAAACGAATAAATGTTAAGTGTAGCCATTGCAGAGTCAGCCTTAATGAAATACTTATAAATACAGATATTTTAATTGACACATAGGTACAACTAATACATTGTACCTACGACATCATAACCAATAAATAGATACGTAAAGCTTTATACATATAAAAAAGATTTTTTTTTTCCAATGTATGGGAAAACTTTAGCACAGACAAGTTTTTCACAGTAAAAAACTATTATAAGCGTTTATTCATACTAGAAATTATCTAGGTTCAGGCAAAACCTGATATATGCTAGTATGCATGCGCTTATTGGTTAAAATTTAATTTCATGCCATTATTACTATCACGACACAAATAAATTAACTGATGCATTCATTCAAAGACATATATATTTTACAATCGTATGAGACATTAAAATTTATCTGTCTTGATGTTTTACACCGCTCTTAGTTATAATTTAAGTTTCAAATGCCATTTTTTCGAAATATCAAAATCTGCATTTATTCGGTTTTTGCAGTAAGCAGACGAAATATCCTTAACCAGTTATACCTTCTTTTAATAAAAATCATTATTACAATAATCGAATTTATAATTCATCATTATGATGATAAGACAGAAGCAATGCATGAAATACGATCATGAAACAATTGCCCACTTGACATCTAGCCCACTAGTTGCACAGCGCTATATTGAAAGTGACCTTATTTTTCTTTACATCCACTCTCTGAAGTGAGATAAATTGCACTTTTAATTAATGGGTCGGGTCTGTGCTAGGAAACCTCGCATGCTCTGCGATGCTTTTGTATGCAAATTGCCGGGCAGAGAAATATTGATCCGGCCCGGTAATAGCAATAGGGATAAGTTGTTACCCTGAGCAGTTACGGGTTAGGACTGGTGGAAGTGTTCTATAAACAGGTTACTACCAATAATAAGAAACACTGATTGGTAATCTCACAAGTACTTACTTTTCGAATATAAGCTTTTGTTGAATATTTTAAAAACTATATTAGGCATTTAAATATAAAAATGCAAATAATAATTACATATTCGTATTTGAAACTAAACGAAAAGAGAAATATTAAGAAAGTTAATTAATCAGAAGGTACTAAAAACCCTCAACAGGCGAAAAAGTAAGCTTCGCATTGTGGAAATAAGAGAGTGAGTATTATTACGAGTATTAAGTATTTAATTCCTCGAAATAATAAAAATTCGAAAGACATTTTTTTTCCTTTCTTTGCTTTTTTAATTTAAGTAAAAGGTAATAAATTTTACTGCGAATCAATGTGAAAACGGCATAAAAGATTGATTGAAGACATATTTTTCTTTCGTTTGTTTTTATTTCAAGAGGTATTTTTGAGGACACGATTGGCGTTGTGCGCTGTAGCACGGTTTTTCGCCTCGATTTCCTTAGTGTCCCGGGTTCGATTCCCGGTCGGGTCAATTCAGGAAACGATCTTTTCTGAATTGATTCGGGTCTGGGTGTGCTGGGAGACGCCCCTGGCTTATTTCCTTGTGTGGTATCTCGTAACACAGGGATATTAATCCCTACTTCGAGACCATTACAAGAGGTGTGTTGTCTGGCGCATATTTATATTTTTATTTTATAACTTGACTAGGTACTTTACAATTTCAAAATAAAACACTTTTAGAGCCTGTCTAACCAGAAATGACGCGCCCCACTACTTTTTTATTGCGATGACTTGGTTTCAATGATGGAGGCCTTTGCCCAGTAGTGGGCCAGTTTATAGCCTTTACTTTACTTAATTTTACTTTTTGTATGCGTGAATGCGGTGGATGGGCGCGTTATTTCAGATTAGACATGCTCTACTTTGGTGACAAACAAGCACACGAACCACCTGATACGGTTACAGCAGCTTATGGGTGCGCCCAAGGGCGATACTCGCGCATTGTCAATCTTGTAAAACCATTTTGAAACCCTCGTAAAGAACTGCACTCTATGGCTCATTTGGAAAACCTTGGCAGGGAGCTTATTCCGCAATATAAGCGTCTCAGGAAAGAAGCATATTTGAAACGGACCTGTACCATGCATGATGAAGTTCTAGAGTGTGAGAATTAGCTCCCTGACGATAGCGAGCGATGCGGTGATAGAAATTAACCGTGGCTAATATATGGAACAGTTCTTCACAACAAAACTCGTTGCAAAAGCGTTGTAGAATGGGGAGTAGAAGTCTCTCCCCAGTCTTAACGGTTCTAAACCACTTGTCAGCTTAAACGCGTCAACATTTCTGGACCGAGTTAAAACGACTTAGTTTTTATCCAGGCGCTCCTGCCTTGCAAACAACGTACTTACTTAATGTCGTATGTCCCCGAGATAGGGCAGAAGGCGTCCACAGTATTTCTCTATCTCGTTTTGAGCTTCGCGCTTGTGAAATCGGGGGAAATCTAGCCGATTATCTTCGCTATTGAACGCCGCGCGCCAACTTTGGATGCTTAATACTACATGAAGTCCACACTCGTAGCTACGTATGCAGCGGTGCATTCGCCAAGCAAAACCCGAAAACTAAATCTACACTGAGATATGAAGTTGAGTGATATTGAATTTGGCGACACGATTGGCGCAGTGTGCTGTAGTACGGTTTCTCGCCTAGGCTTCCGTGGTGTCCCGGGTTCGATTCCCGGTCGGGTCAATTCAGAAAAAAATGACTTTTTCTAAATTGGCTCGGGTCTGGGTGTGCTGGGAGACGCCCCTGGCTTATTTTCCCTGTCTGGTACCTCGTAACACAAGGATATTTATCCTTACTTCGAGACCATGGCAAGTGGTGTGTTGTCTGGCGCATATTTAGATTTATATTTATATTGAATACGCGTTTGATAGTGATGCGTGAAGTAATTTATGAATTGAGTAAATTCAAGGAGTCGCTGTACCGAGTGATATTATTTGAGCAAATACTCAGTCGAGTAAGCAGGGCCTTATTACAATCACTTATAAGTTTTCAAGTATATTCCCAAAACATCTTTACCTATGGCCTATATTTGACAAAAATCTAAAAGCTTGCATGGTAAAGACCGATGTGCTAACATTCTTGCATATTTTAATACATAAGTACTTAATTAAATGCAACCACAGACCTTATAAAAACAATTTGTTTCACTATCAGATCAAGCCGACACAAAAATTACATCGTAATAATGAATAGTCTTTCAAAATTGTAACTCCTTGCAAATATTCAATTCGACAAATCCTTGTTATTTTATCTAAGGTACATTTTCAGTTGAAAAGTTCAGACGGGTGTGTCAAATGTGTCCGTGTTAAATTTACGAATTTAGGGGATGAGGGCTCATTGTTATTTAATTCCAAGTAACTCCATTTCCTGACGAAACTTCAATTAACTTCGACATTCATTGAAGTAGGTATCCAATGTAAATGCGCCTTAAAATACATTACGGAACACAATTGGCAAGTTAAATTACTTTCTTAAAATTCCGTTCCAATCTCTGTCTAATTAATTTTCATAGAACACAATTTAAATTAACTCTGTAATATAAAACATAATTATTATTACTGTAGATTTTTTCTAACGTTTCACGATACTTGTTTTCATAAAATATAGAAAACTTAGAAAAAAATAATTTCAGACCTTGATGATCTTGAGCGGGAATCGAACCTTCAAGGGCTAGAGCTAGAGATTATTGGGATCCGAAATTCTGTTTTTAGTTCTCTATCTTTACATAATTATTATTGTTCATCTTGAATTGATTTATTGCATTTGAACTTCAAAACAACTGAAGTCACGATGAAAAACTTTCTATAAACACATTTAAGACACACGAAATTCAAAAGATGTTTCCACCATGACTTCAATAAATTAAATTGATTTTGTGAAGGGATATTATTGCAGTTTGGCCACATGTAAAGTATACAAAATAAGCAGTCACAAAATACAGTGTCGTGACGTATGATTTCGTCACATAATATATTTTCAATGTCAAAAAGCTCTTGACTTAACCTACCTTGCAGAAAAATCCCATTTTAATAGAAAAACACTACGAAAACCTTATGAATTCAATACCTTCAAAAATCTGCATAGAGCAGCTGCTCAGCTTGCCAGAATTCCGTTAGATCCGCATCTGCATCTAACGGAGCACATCTGTGCTGCATCCGAATTTTCATAGTTTGCCTACGAGTGCGCCGTCAGCGTCATAAAGGTCCGCTGTGACGGTCGCAGCACATTGCGACAGCAGAACCGCCTCGCCCCCTCGAGGGAAAACACTATCAGCGACGCCGTTTGCGACAAATTGTTGGTTTTGAATGCCACTTGACGTTATAACTCTTGTCATTCGCTAATGCTATTTCAATATTAGATGCGACTCTCGCAGATGCTTTTCGAATAGCTTTTATTCTTTAGCGTGATTGAACGAGATCTCGAAGCTGTGTTGATGAAGTGCCTACCTATCCTGAAGTTTTTTAAAGCCAAACCAGATTTGGCAAGCATAGTATTCAACCAAATACACATCCATTTTATTATTGATTTCATTCAAATGATTGAGACTTTTCCTCAGTTGATGGAACATAATAAATATACTTGTCTATAGACTATTTTGCAAAATTACTATAATTACCTCCATCACGACAGAAGCACCGTTATTGGTTATTATCACATGCATTGCTCCGAGGATGCGTCACGCAGCGTACATTATGCATATTACTTATTGCATATGTTAATGACATGTCAGGTCTCGCCGTTGCAGGCAATTTGCGGTGACATTCAGTTTACAAGAGAGTTAGTTTACGTTGAGCATTATGTTACGCAAATGGATGATTACGTTATGAGCTTAAGATGGTACACGCGGCATCTTAAACAGGTGATCTTCTTTGGTCCTCATTTGTACCACTATAGCTTGACCGCTATAAAGTAGACCCTCCTGATGGTGTCGGGACGCGGGAGGGCGATGTTTTCGGCCAATAATCAATCACTTCAATCAGTCACCTGTCGGCTACCGACAGCGGTAGACGTTTAATGTCAAAGCTTGCGCGGTTGCATCCTTGTGTCAGCTCCACATGACATAAATACAAAAAGAGAATTGCCGAGTCTCCGTTATAAGAAATTAAGAAGTCAATGCCTTTAAAATGTGGCGAATCAAAAAAAATGGAACAAGCGTGTCAGTTGTGCATTAATTTCGTTTTCTTCATTGTGTTAATAAAGTTTTCATAGTACTTTCCATAGTAAAAGTAAAAGTAAAAAGTAAAAAATCATTTATTCACTTAAGCTTTTACAAAGAAGCACTTATGAAATGTCAAAATTCACAAATAATATATATAAACGATATTAGACGTAAATAAAATAATACAATAATAGTACATATACTAAATAAACATAATGCGAATCTACCACCGGTTCGGAAGTTGCTTCTTATCGAGAAGACTCCGGCAAGAAACTCGATAGTTACTCTTTTGAACTTTGTTTTGTTTTACAACAAATAAATTCAGAGTACAGTCAAAAGAACAATAAAAATACATTATTTGAGCAGAGGAGCAGATTATTCCTACTATGACCACAAATTCTTGTCGTTCAAGTAATCCTCCACGTTATAATAACCTTGTTTTATCAACTTTGTTTTAATTGTAGACTTGAACTTGTGAAGAGGTAGATCAACAAGACTTTGAGGTATTTTGTTAAAGTACTTTACAGATTGACCCACAAAAGAATTTCCTACCTTATGTAGCCTAAGACTTGGAGTAATAAGTTTTTTTTTATTTCTAGTATTGTGTGTATGAGTATCACAGTTTTTTTGAACATATGCAAGTTTTTGCGCACATACATTATGTTATCGAAAATATACTGAGCGTGCACAGTTAAAATATCAATCTTCTTAAATACTTCTCTGAGCGAGTCGCGTGGCCTAAGGTTGTATATCGACCGAATAGCTCTTTTTTGGAGTACAAAAATGGTGTTAAGGTCTGCAGCTGAGCCCCACAACAGTAGACCATACGACATAACGCTATGAAAGTAACTAAAATACACTAGTCTTGCTGTTTCAATATCAGTCAGGAGTCTAATTTTTCGGACAGCACAAGCGGCCGAACTAAGTCTCCCTGCCAGAGCCGTTATATGTGGACCCCACTGTAACTTAGAATCTAGAGTAATTCCTAAAAATACCGTAGAGTTCGTAATTTCTAATGTCTCATCATTCATGTTGATAATGGTATCAACCTGTTTAACATTAGGCATAGTGAATTTAATACACTTCGTTTTCTTTGCATTTAGAAATAAATTGTTGCTTGTGAACCAACATAGTACTTTTGAAAGAGTATTATTTACATCGTCAAATGCTTGCTTACCTCTGTTGATTTTAAAAATCAACGAGGTATCATCAGCAAATAATACTATTTCACAAATGTCTTTGACAAAGTAGGGAAGGTCATTTATATAAATAAGAAAAAGCAGTGGGCCCAATATCGATCCCTGGGGCACTCCCATGCTAATGGTGGCACCGGAAGAGGTGGTACCGTTTATACTCACTTTTTGTGTTCTGTCTGTGAGATAAGATTGTATAAGTTTAGACGAAATATCCGAAACACCGTAATGTCTCAGCTTAATCAGTAGGATTTCATAATCCACACAATCAAACGCTTTCGAAAGATCACAAAATATTCCTATTGCATCCCGCTTGCCTTCCCAAGCATCAAATATGTGTTTGATAAGTGCTACACCTGCATCAGTAGTGCTTCTATGTTTAGTAAAACCAAATTGTTTCTCATGTAGTAATTTATTTAAAGTAAAGTGCGAAAGCAGCTGATTTAATATAATTTTTTCAAAGATTTTACTAAGAGCTGGTAGTATAGAAATGGGTCTATAATTAGATGGGTCACTTTTGCTACCAGATTTAAAAAGCGCGTACTTTCGATGTGTTTTGATTTTTTTACATTGTTATTGCTATTTCGTTGGTATAATGTAATATTTTCATATTATTTCCAGGTGAAGACATAAATGTAAATAAGACAATTTCAGAGGCTACTGGCGTGTCTATGACAACGATTAAAAAGTAAAGTAGAAGCGGCCGTATTTGGTCCCAGGTCTAATAAATAGTAGTAGTAAGTAATTAGCCTATATACTGTCCCACTACAGGCAAAGGCCTCCATAATTGGAATCAAGTCATCGCTACAATTGATGGGTATTGGCTTTATCACCACGCTTGCCAAATGCGGGTTGGTAATCACAAACCCGGGCTATGTTCCGAAAAATCCGAAGACACACTTTGCCCTACCTGGGAATTGAACCCGGGACCGCCGGGTTTCGGGCCGAGTTCTGAAACCATTCGGCCACGGAGGAGTTCTAATAAATAATTGATATTTAATTAGTTTATTTTTATTTATAATACTAAAACATCTGAAGTTATAAATTTCCTAAATAAAAACACGGAGATTTTATTAATCATGTGTTGAGATATCTCACCGCGGCGTTATGCCGTGTGTGTGTACCCGTGCTACTCCCCGCCCCGCTTCCCGCGGACCATCAGGAGGGTCGACTTTAAGGCGGTTAACCTATAGTGACGTTCGTGCGGGTACACACCTTGTTCCTATGTTCCATTGAGCCGTTCCACGGGCACACAACTCTTTGCTTAGTTAGGTTTTACTCACGGCTTTGGGCTGTTTAATATCGGCTGTTTTTTGATCCCAAGAAACTTCAGAACCTCTACAAAATATCCCAAGGTATAATTTTTTAAGTATTTGACTTTCGCCAAACCAGACACAATAAAAAAACTATTGTTTGCCGGTCACTAGTGTGGCAGTGGAAAAACGGTAGTTCGGCTGTGTATTGTATCGGCGCGCGGTTCGCCGATACAATACACACCCTTAACACGTTAGCTGCCATGGGATGACTCCCATGGCAGCCAATGTGTTCAGTGCTCTTAATATCCGTGCGAACCGCGCGCCGATACAATACACAGTCGAACTCCGTTTCTCCACTTGTTTAAATAATACATGTGAAATGAATAAAATAAATACAGTTTGGGCAACGTTCAGCAATATCGCGGTAGACGCGGCGTGTTTACACGTGTTGCGGGTGCGGTGCTCCAAACACGCTCGGTGTCGTTGTTATTAATTGGGACGTTAGCTTGATACCTACAAGGGAAATTTCTCGTCTTATTTTAGACAATAACGTATTGTTTTAATTTTTTACAAAGGGGATAGGAAGAAATGGTGAATAAACATGGTTTTTTATTCCTATTTTGGCAAAGTGGTAAAAATGAAAACTCAAGTTCAAATTCCAGACTCGGCAAAGTGTGCTTTCGGAAGCTGGTACCTACTTCGTAAGAATCTTCGACATTCAGTTTGCCTGATACCAGGTTTGCTTGGTTGGGGATGATCTTGGTTTATTTTCATTAGTTTAGTGGTAAATTTGCTTTACAGTTAAAATGGTTGGTTAAGCTATACTACTACTACTATTGGATTACTTAGGTTTAAGTTTAAAGAATTTAGTCTCAAAAAAGATTACAAAAAAAATCCACTTACATGAGAACAAGATTATCATAAAATTAATTTAGGTCACCATCAAAAGTCAATTTCTTTGCTTTGCAGGCTAGATTTACACTTCATAGTACGAGTATTGCAGTGTTGAACAATAATTGTTTTAAGTACGAAATGATTTCTATATGGCAGCATCAAGTAATGCACATTTAATTCACCGTTCATTACAGATATAAATTTAATAAATAACATTCAATAAATAAAAATTAATAACATTTCTAAATGGATAAATTAAAGTATAATAATGAATAGCCTAGGACACATCAATCTCTACAGCATCACGCGCAAAGTGTCACCAGTTTTGATCAATTTAATTGAACAATGCAGACTTGAAACCAGTCAAAGACTCTACAGCTCTTATATGTGAAGGTAGTTTTTTATAGAGGTGTGCTCTTTCAAAAGTAATCATTTTTTACCCAAACTACTTCGTATCTTCGGCAACACGAGCAAGCTAGTTAGACGAAGACTGCGTTTAGAGATTCGCGATTTTTCTACAAAAGATAAATTAGTCCCAATAGTTTTAATGATGATCCTCTTAATTAGAATACAAGTGCTATAAAAATGATGTTGTTGTATGGTCATTACTTTTGTGTCATCTAAGATTTTACGAGTTGGTGTTAAAAATGGGTAGTAGAAAAGCGTTTTTAATATTTTATTTTTACATTACATCAAGTACTTTGTAGTGGATATTACGCGCTCTGTGAAGGAGTTACAAGAAGCACGCGGGCCGCCTGGTGGAATGATGTTTGTTACCGCTGCCTATAGTAACGCATGCAACACCAGGCGCATCACTCGTGTTTTGCTGAATCTACTAGGTATGAGGTATTCCTGCGTTTTTTCTAGTACTTGAAATTCGAAACCATCTTATAACTCATCTCTCTAATCGCCAATAGATCTCACAATGGGTCGATAAAAGCAATTATTGTTTGAATATTTGCTCGCATGATTGGGCGCAGTAGATTGTTTCGGGCATCAGATAAAAAAGAATTTCGCCAACAGTTCGGTGTGAAATACGGTTAGTTTGCTTTGGGGCCGAAGCAATTTCCTCGTGCAATGAGGCGAGAGCGACTACCCTTGGGCGGGCGGTACGCACCTGCCGGCTCCCCGTATCAATTTTGTATGGGAAGACTACTTTAAAACAAACTTTCATTCGCTCACGAATATGTCCCAATTTGGGTAGTCCGGGGCAAGATAACATTGATGGAACACTCAGAAGCCCACGTTTTGCCACGCGTATTAAAACACTAGTAGAAGGTGGAGAAGTTTCCGCCGTTACCCTGGTTGCTAAGGTCCTTCATCACCGGAGCTAAGATGTGCATCGTCGTCAATTATCTCGTGCTTTCTCTTGCACTCAGTATACAACATGCACGAGAAAACGTGTGAAAACATTTTCTCGCGCTTTATCGTTGCGTTGGCCTTAAGCTGGTGTGATTTTACCCTAAGGCACAGCCTCAAAACAAACTTATCTTTCAACACATTGGGAGCCCTGATATCCTCAGATTGTTGTGAATTATGACAAATTTATGTAAATACTAGAACTAATTAGTCGCTTATTAACGTTTTATATCCAATGTGACAGAAATTAGATCTTCTGAGAATAATTCAATATAAAAATGATTTTCTACTTTTTCATAATCTTGAAACACGTGAACAAAAATAAGTTATATTCAGCTATAAATTAAAAAAATATGAAAAGGAAATGATGATTAAAAGTAAAGTAACGAACCAGTTATTATAAATGTCTTCATTGGTAGTTACTAGGATGATAACATCAAATGAAACTTTAGTTACATTGCACATCTTATGATATAAATTAAAGTAACTAACAAACAGAACTCGGTAAAATATTCTTTTTCCGTGCCATAAATAATGAAATAATGAAACTAGAGAACCCATCTGTTAATTTCCTAACTTCATTAGCGAGAGCACATTAAGCAGCTTAAAACTGCGAAGACGGACTATAATTCTGACTCCAATTAACAAATGTGGAACTTTTGCTGTCGAGAAGGTCAATTAAGAGATGTCGTCACAGAAGACTATGATAATTAGTTTAATTTGACTTGTACGAGCGTACATAAGGGCGGGGGCGGCACCCCTCGTCCGCCCTACAAGCCCGCCTGATGGAAAATAAATTTGAATTAGCGAGGTTGTGGACCGATTGCACACTGATCTGGGGGCGAATTCTATAAAATTACGAAAAGATTATTCGACCGCGGCGAACGGTTTCCTTTTTTGGTACGTTAGCTGATATTGAATTTCGTTTGTAATTAGATAACGGTCTGCAAAGGTGGATTAAGTGGTTTGATTAGACTAAGATTATATTTTATAATTGTGGAATTTTGTTTTAAAGTAAATATCTCATATTTGTAAAGAAGATACCTACTCGTAGCCGTGGTTTTGACTATTGCTTAGAATTAACATTAATATGTCGAATTCTTGTGTATTGAGGATATCCGAGTCATCGATTTGTATGTACTCGTATTCCAAAAATAAATGTGCTCAGCTTAGTTTGAAGCCAAATGATTATGGTTTCTAATCTCCCATGCTTTGTTTTTCAAATACTTAGATAAAAGCCTAAATGCTGCTTGACGAAGGCCTTTAAAAATTTCAGAACATGTTCAAATGGCTGTATGTTCTGAAAAATCTGGAACATTTAACATGTTCAACAATTTAACTTAAAATTTAACAATGATAAACGTGATGTGCTCTGTGTGTCTTCTCCAATCCTTCTAATTAATGCAATGTCACAAAAGAAAGATTGTACTCAGCGAATCCGCTGTGTTGGCACTTTATTACCCATTGTCTTGGCGTAGCTTTGGGTAATTTGTCTTAGTTAAAAAACTTAATTATGACTGTAGTGAGCAGACAGTGTCCAGCTAGACCCAAAAGGATAAAACCTACTAACTATTATGTTGTAGAGTTCAAGACGCGTTACTTAAGCGTCTTGTTAAGTGACAACTGAGTGATCGTTATGTAAGTATGTGTACGAGTATGTTAATCTCGCCGTTGTTTGCACGAAGGACATAAGTGAGTGAACAATGACAATGAAACGAAATTCTAGTGGGTACCTCTTTGTATTTGTATGGAGAGTGAACATCAATCAAGTAAGATAAAATATCCTTTAATACCTTGGATTAAATTTGAATCAAAATAGTGGAAGATAGGTGACTCGCTTCTAGCGCGTGCACCGCAAAATCAGTTCCCCGTCGCCTAATTTCACCCAGTTTCTTTAAGTGCTCCCTCACTTCACCTGTAACACACATATGTAGTCGAGCACATCAGCGAGGGAGGAGAAGCGAACATTACAGCATTACGTTGGTAAGGGAAAAGCACCGAATATTGTTTTAATGAAGTGATGCTTACTCATTATACTGGAGAATGTTCGTCATGTCAGGGAGGCACTGCTGTAATGTAATGCCCAAGATCGGGAGCACCTATAAATGCGTCGATATGGCTACTGTATAAATGGCCAACTGGCGTGGGTCCGTCTCCACCAGAGATGTGCGAGGAAGCGTTGCGATGGATGTGTGAGTTAAGAACCAATATAATCTCAAAGCTAAATGTAATGAGGTAAATGAAGCGATTCTATTGGCTCATAACACACACATTCCTCGCAACGCATCCTCGCACATCTCTAGTGGACACGCACCGTAGGTTTTGCATATATCTATGCGCCAAAGGATGCGTCCTGCGGTTTCACTCTTACATAAGGACAAACATTGTTTTTCGTTGTCTATTAACATAACCTTTGTTATTGTCAGTGTAAATTGGATACTGATAAGTTGTCTCAGAGTTATCATATAAAACTTATTTGTATCAAGCTCGGATTCGCCTAAATATTGGATTTAAGCTTACGTTATCAGCAAGCGGTATGGTAATGTGTGCACGGTAGATGCCAAAATACCTATCTACTTTAAAGTTTAGAATGAAGCTAGCTTTCGTTTTTGCATAGTGTAATCCACGAGATTGTGTAGTCAGAGAGAAAGTGCGAGATAGAGTATTATGTGCTATGCATAAAACATCGAGTCCTTCATTTTGAAAAGGGATTTCGGGCGATGAGGTGTGATGTAGAAAATACCTATGGGTGGTATATAACAGACACACCAGTTTGAATAGGTAAATCTTATGAAAACAAACAGCAGCAGAGATTTGCAAAGAACGATATGTTGTATTGCTTGTTTTTTTTTGTTTTAATTTAAAAAAGGCTGAGTTTCGGTACCTATATTGTAAATTGCAATACTGCATGAAAGCTTGTTTGTTATATGGAAGAGGCATGACATTATATTTGGCATCTAATAAAGATTTAATCAGGCGTCTTATAATGATCATAGTTAGATAAAACTACTTAATTTTGCGCGACTAATAATATTAGGTCTCTGCAGCGCATGAGGTTCATTCACACCTTATTTTTTTTCATTAAACTGTCTATTTAATTTCAAAGCAAACATGCGCCTGGCTTTTGTACCTCCCACGGTGCCTAAATGGCACCTATGCGAACGGGTTCATGCCCAAACCCAATTACAGAGTTTTAACGAAGTGCAAACTGTCCCAAAAAAGCTCTCAAATTTGTGTAATAAAAATAACACGGGACTCGAATTGTATAAAAACCAAGCGGGACATTTTTTGTCGCTAATGTCACGTCAAGATAGCGTTTTAGTTTCTCAATCGATTTTGATTATGTTCCTATAACGTTCACATTACCCCTGGTTTTCATTTACCATTCCCAATGCTACTCGCGCTGAAGTAATCATTTCCTTATATATTTTCGTGGCAATGTCGACCGTAATGATGTGTGGTGATGTTTACGCGGGAAACGGCATGCTACGTTTGCATTACACCGCTTGGAGCAGAGAAGTGGGCAGAGAATTGGGCAGCGCGAGTATGTAAACGGGTCAATCTTCATGCCCTAACCCATATCACTTTTCCAATTATTAAGGGAAATAATGCCGGCAGCGCGAGAAGCATTGGCAATAGCATAATAAGAACCAGGGGTTATAGAAAGAGGAATGATAAGTATTATTCTAATTGAATTTGGCGTCCGTTGCACAACAGTCGAACGTGGAACGTGGGAAAACTTTTTTGACACTCGGACAACATCTATCCAAATTCATGACTGAACGAAACTTTAAAACATATTTTTTTACTGTAGAAGAGTTAACGGAATGAACGAAGCCGTGCCCGCATGTAGTTTAAATTGCGTTTCAGGAGGGCACAAAGACGCAGGCGGTGGATGCGAGAAACTTTCTCCACAGAAGCTCACAACTGCCTTTTTCAGGAGCGCAAGTTTCCGAGTGCCGCCGTCGCCCGCGAATCAAAAGCGCGAAAGTTTTCCCCGAATTAACTAGTCTAGTGGGGAGAATGGTAGTTAACTTTTTATTATTTTACTGGTTTTAGTGAAAAAAACATTCGAAATATTTTGCGAATTGTTTGTGGCGATCAAAGTGATCCTTGATTTATATTCGTTGATTTATTTTATACAATGTCTTCGCTGAAAACTATACTAAAGATTTTGCTTTGTTAAATTTGCCTTGTCACATTAACTTTGCTAAAGTTGCCTTAGAAATTGTCAGGCAACTGTCATTTTGGCATACAACTTTAACCCGAAATTCTATAAAATTATCAAAGATAGTGAGTGATTCATCGGATTGAATCAAATTTATGAAATGGATAAAATTCAAATTCAAATGCAAATTCATTTATTCGTCATCACAGGTAGTACAAGATGGTATGGTGAAAAATAATAAGAAAACTCCATGACGCGCCGTCAAAAGCATACGAAAAACATAACAGATTAATAAAAACACAAATAAAAATAGCAATAAAATTATTAAAATGAACACATGTCAATAAATTAGGAATAATATTATAAACATAGCTGAATAGCTGAATATTAAATAGCATTACATAACCTAGCTAGCCTATGGGACTCCCAATCAAAGAAAAATTGTATCTGAGAGGTACTCACTTACTTCGTAATAACATTTTTCGACTAGTAAATGATGTACTTTCTTTTTATATATGTTTGTATCGTTAATGCTACGAATTGGCTCAGGAATTTTATTGTAAATTCTAGGAGCATTACAAAAGATACTTCCGTTTAATGCCGATGAATTACATGCGACCATACAAAGCTTACTTTTATGTCGTTCACGTGAACTAAACTTGAACAAGTAGAGGTTCACAAAAGGAGGAGGACATTCTAACAAAAACAGCACATTCATAGATATACAAACGAATGGTAATGAATGAATTTCCAGATTTTTAAAAAGTGGTACGCACGAGTCCGCTTGTTTTAATCGATACATTAATCTCAGGCATCGCTTTTGTGATCTAAAAACATTTTTATTATTAGTAGAATTGCTCCAAAATACTATGCCATACCGGAGTGTCGATGCAACATACCCATGATATGCAGTTAACAAAGTATTTACGTTAGCAACCTTCGATAAATTATTTAACGCATACGAAAATTTACTTAATTTATTACACACATGTTTCCATTTCAGCGTTTCGTCGATATACAATCCTAAAAATTTTGTGGATTCTGTTTCTTTAATATTATTTTCACAATAGTTTGTTTCAAGATTAGGTATGTCAATTTTCCTTAGTCTAAAGTCTAAAGTTCATAATCAAAGTTTTATCTAAATTAATTTAGGTTTAATCTAAATTTATTAGAAAGGGACACTGAGCATTTTTTCTTCTGTTATAATTAGCTATAAATAATTATATATTTTTAAATCGCTTGGTAAGCAATGACGAGGCCGATGGTGGTTCACGCTTACCCAGAAAATACATATTCACTCCGGCCTTGAAGACACCAACATTTTAAATATCCGGAAACACAGACACAGGGAGAGCGTTCCACTCCCTTGCGGTTCCAGTAAAAAAACAATTTAGCTATCTATACTTAATTATAAAATAAAGTTAAAAATTACTTAATCACATGCTCAACGATTTTCAATATTAAATAATGAGTTAAGAATATAACTGAGATTGTGGAAAAACATACTCGTACTTACAGTTTTTTATTCAATGTGATTTCTATTTTGCGACATATAAATGTCTTAGGAACGAAACAGTTTCAAAAATAACTCACCTATTCAGACTCAAATACTTTAATAGCCGTCGAAGTAAAAGCACTCGGAAGACGGAATCAGTAGAAGTTCCAGAAGTTTTAAGAAACGCGAACGTCGGAAGTTTCGAGCGCGATCAACCGACGGGACTCTCAGTGTTTGCTCCTATGATTTTATTAGCTTTGCGCAATCGTTAGTCTTCATCGAATGTTCGTTAGACATTCTCCAATTCGATGTGTAGTTTGCTCTCATTGATTGTTCAGTTTTAACTAAGTTACGAGAAGCTATGGAAACGTCACAGCTCATTTCAGAAATTGCTGAGGCAAACGGCTTTTGAAATTTTATCATCACAGTTTTCAGCAGTAAACAGTTCTAAACTTGAGTTGCGAAGTAGTGGTGTCGTTCTTGTAAGTTTTATCGAACTAAAGCTTGTCTAACCAGAAATGACGGCCCACACTACCTACTTTTTTATTGCGTCCATTTTTATTTTTTTATATGAAGCCAATGCCCACCCAATTGTAGCGAGCACTTGATTTCGATGATAGAGGGCGCGGCATTTGAGATTATACAAGCTCTATATACTTAAGTCGACAATTCTGTGGTTCCATTTTGTAATATTTGATCATCATCATCATCCGGGCGGTGTATCCCGGTTGAGAACTCACACTGGTGTGTGGGGTCCCAGGGTCCGCCTTTCTTATTTATTTTGTAATATTACATAGATGTTTAATAATAATGATAGGAAGAACAGTCCTCAATTGGCGACCACGAACGATGACCTGGTGAAACTTGCAGGAAGCCGCTCAAAGCAAATTGCATAAAGCCGCTCGCTGGGGCGTTTTTCTAATAAATCTGTTAAGTTGAGATAAGTTAAGTACAGTAGGTAAAAAAACACCTTTAAGATCTTCATAAATTATCTCATTACCAAAACCCGAGTTCATAAATTATCTCATTACCAAAACCCGAGTTCATAAGTTATCTCATTACCAAAAAAATCGTCTGTGACCGAAAGTTATCGGCAAGACACTTTGCGTTTTGTGTCAATATTTTTCCTGAATAAGGCATTGCACGTTCTGCTAGCATTCGGAAACCGAGTTGTATAAAGGAAATGAAGACAATCACGAGAAATGCTGCGTGATGCAAATAAAAGTGCAGAGTTGCACTAATAAGAACCGGGACGAATTCCTTTACCTCATATTCTCTTTGGATTCAGGAGGTCGACTCCAGGGCAACATTCACCAACTTTCGTAAAACTTTGTAAGTCTATAAGTCAATAAGAGTAAGATTCCTATAGATTTTATTGTAGCTTGTACAATAAGACATCGATATATAAACATCAAAAATTCATGATATAATCGAGCCGCAAGTATGAATTTTTACGTCACGATTTACGATACTTCGTGTTAAGACAAACGAGAGTAGACCTCTTGTACTTATTACGGTGGTGGCTTTCTGCTCTTTTCTTGTGCTGATGTCTTTATTACCCTCTCTGATAATGCCCTAAGCTAACCACCACTTCTGGAAGCCAACTCCGGTATACATTAAAACTTTCGAAGTTTCATGAAACTTTGGAAGGGTAAAAAGGACACAAAACGTATTATGTTATAAATGGCTTATACATATGGTAAAGACCAAAAATATCAAAATCAATTTCAAAATAATTATGTTTATTAACGACTGATAATTCACTTAACTACGTAGTTACGTAGTAGTCTCGTAGTTACGAGAGTAGGCCCTCTGGTTGCCGTACTCGTAATGTGGGTCAATTTACAGAAAGTGTTTATTTTTAAGACAATTTTATTGCTTACTGAACAATTTTCCTCGATTTTTTTGATTACATTGCTTCTCATCTTTATTAGACATCGTTATCCAAAACTAAACTTAGTGCCCCAGGATTTAACAGAGTATTCTAACAGCTTATTAAGTGTAAAATGAAATTTTATAACTTTAGTTTAATTGGTGCGTTTGTTGACCCGCGATTCTGTATTATTTTTCATATGATTATGCAATGTTTGTATTGCCTTTTGCTTGTAACAATTTATGTATGCCTAGATGTAATGCCTACAACAGAATGCCTATGTACCTAGTTTTATTGAACGGTAAACTCACGATGTTTCTCAATTGTAAACCTTAGTGGTTTTTTAGAAACTATAGAAACTATCACTATGTGAATGTTGTAACTACTTTCATTTGGTAAATAAACGAAAAAAAAAAGTTTCTTTTTCTTTCATCCGACAGACATGGCAATAGGTGCTGATGTTACTACGAGTGATCGTAGTAACGTATAATCTCAATTGCCACAGATTATTAATTGATAATGATTTAAATTACCTACTTAAGTTTAATATAAACGTTAAACACGTGTTCCGGAGCATTTGACACTGAATAAGATTTATGAATGAATGTGCCGTTAGACATGACATTAGACCTACTTTAACAATACTTTGGCTAAATGCAATGCGATTTCTGATAGCGCTGAGAATAAAAAGGCTAAACTGAACATTGGTTAGAGCAGTTTTAGACTAGGGTTTTATACGCACGTATACGCTCGTTTTTGTAAGCGCTTGTAGACGCCTAACTCGTTCGAGCGTTGCCGCGCTTATAAGTTTGTATAAGCGCGAGCCGCTTATTGACACCCCTACTGGTTACAGTGAACCAGCCGCAATAAGTCGGTGTATAGTGCAGTCATTGAAGCGAAAAATACGGTCTTACCTCCGAATTTTTTAACTGTGAACCGATTTGCATGAAATTTTGGAATGAGGCTCATCTTACCCTTAACTTCAAAAGTGAAAATGATCTGAACTCCGCCTATTATTTTTAAGGGGTGTAAACCACCCCTTAATGGAAAAATTGACATTGAGCCATTTTATCGCTAGAAAACATGTCTAATAGTAAGTGGTGAAATTGTAAAGTATTTTCTAACATAATTACCTCATATTAAAATCATTTTCAACCCCTTGAAAAAAAAAAAAAAATTTCAGTTACTAAGTAGAAAAAAATATGATAAGTTTTTGGACCATAACTCCTTCAATTTTCATGCTATCACAATTTATAAAAAACCATTGTAAAGGTAATTAAGAGAGCTACAACATCCTTTATTGCAATATATAGTAAAAAACCTTTTTCTAAAACGGTGAAGAGTTAAAGGGCTTAAGAGAGGCTGTGATTGCGCTGCCACGCGCTCTTTAAACAATCATATCTCCGTCAATTTTTGTTTGACAGAAAAAACAAAAAAAACAAATTGTTTGTCAGAAAAATACCTAAATTTTTAATCCGTACACTTTTATACGTATCTGTCGTCATTTTTGAGATATTATGAACAGAAAGTGGGTTTTTTAAAAATTTGTTTTTTTTTTTTAATCGTGACTTTTTCGAAAAATATGTGTCCTGAAGCAGCCAAACTGATACTATCTATCAAACTCTTTATAATAAAGTTAATTCTAGGCGGAATACGATTAATTTTAATTTTGGTGGAAATGGCACCTATGAAACCCATTGATTTAAAAGAAAAAACATTAGATGCTCCCCTTATTTGCAATACAGCTCACTTATTTTAGGTGCAAAAGACTTTTAATAGTGCTCATTTTAAAGCTTATTTCAAGCACTACAAAACCCTTTTGTATTAGAATGCATAAAATGCATCTGCTCGCCGCTAGATGGCATTGACCACATCGATTAAATTTCAGACAAAATAAAAAACGGCTTTGATCTTTAATATCTAGCTTAATATTGCACTTAGAATACTTTATAAAAAACGAAATTGTTAATTGTTTTACCTGCTACAATTTTGTTCTTCGTAAAATTTTCGATAAAACGTATATTTTTGGAGATATTTGCGAAAAACCGATGAAAAACGTGAAAAAATTGCGAATTTTCAATTGCCAATAACTTGAAAAGTATTGGATTTTTTGAAAAACTTTAGAGATAATTTTTGCTTAAAATTAGGCCTTCTATCGATATCCGAGGTTATTTTGCAAAAAAAAAAATCACCCCCGAGAAGGGGTGGCAACCACCCCCAGGGTGGTTGCGGAGTTCAAATCATTTTCACTTTTGAAGTTAAGGGTAAGATGAACCTAATTCCAAAATTGTATGCAATTCGGTTCACAGTGAAAAAATTCGGAGCAATAATGCTTCAATAACTGCACTAGTACGCGAGTTCGGTTTTTTGAACCGTTCAACGTAGCGAGCGTGTAATGTAGGCGTTAGCTAGAAACCGTTTTTTTAATAGACTTAAGTATACTTATTGCGGTCCTATGAATAAAGGGATAACAGACAGGGTATAATCATTCATTGTAAGACAAAGTGGAGAGGTCGGCAAAATATCGAAAAAAAAACACAATTCTCGTTCATTTTATCTATTTCGGTGTAACAAACATTATCAGTACTCCATATAATCATCTACCTAATAAAATTAACGATTCAATAATGAAACTAACGCTGCAGTGATAATATATATACATTCTAATCTATTTACCTCTTAACTATAACTAAATACACAGTGAAAAACTTAGCATGTAACATTAATTAAATAACAATTCACAAAACGGTAAAAACAACATAAGCTAGTTACAATAAAAGAAATATTGCAAAATTATTTGCCCATATTAAAATAAATACCAGAGCTTTTACGTTTTAGGTACAGACATTAACAAATGAGGGTCCCAAAGAATGTTTAATTCATAAAATCTGTATGTAAACCTTATGATTTTTATTTGCCGGTAAACGTCCGCAACAAAGGCCTCTTACCTATTTCTATAGAGGCCATATGAATCCTATGACCTTATTATCCGGTCAGGACCAGATCGTCTTTCCTAGTCTCCATTCTAGAACTGCATGGATATGATGACGCCGCCAAAGAATTTTCACGCCTTTTTTCGCGCCAAGTCTATACGTGATTGCACGAGAAAACGCGTGACGTTTTCTTGTGGTGCACACTGTACCCATCTGGACACTGGGTGTTTTTAACTAGGTGCGGGATTTATCACGCTCGCGGGATTGCCCCTACCCGCGAGGCCCCGCGCGGTTCCCGTACCTTGTTAACAACTCCCTCTATTACCGACAAATATAAATCAAAAGTTCAAAACCAATTAAAGAAATTTGATAGCGTGTAGTAAACCCGATGTACTATTGCTTGTACGATTCACACCAAATGAAACCGAACCGTCAACAAAGGAGGTAATGATCAAATTTACATTCAAATGTATATTTAGACCTTGAGTGCTATTTTGACAGGTCCTATTTTCCTTACCAATACATTGATGTAATACATCAGTGTTACAACACAATATAACTGAGAGCTATCTTAGTTGCCTTAATTTTCCTGCAATACTATATTATTTATCCATAAGAGGTAAGTAAAATAATTAGTATTCCAACTATTTGGAGAATCCCGGCTTACAAAATACGTAATATCAGTTAACATTTCTATTATACTGAAAACGTAAATTTATTGAGAATAATTACTGACAAATATTTCAATGGATCCGAAAGTAATTAATATAAATGAAACGAAGCGGAAGAATTATTGGGCATACCACACCGAGCATTGTGTTCATTCCCATAAATTATTGCATTCGCGTGACTGAGTGGACCATTTATCAACTACATAATCGAGAGTCAACCAAAACTAGCCAGTACAGAAGCATAAATATATTTACGTTTCCACGGCTTAAAAAATATCTGAGCAAGACATTAGTCACAAATATCGACGCAAGTCAACAAATTAATGTTAATTAATTGCGATTAATGTTTTGCTCAGATATTTTTGAAGCCTTGGAAACGTATTGATATTTATGGTTTTGACTGTATGTTACACTCTCGCATGACTTCAGCTCTGATTGACATGACTGTTGGCGCCACGTTGGCGAACCTGCCTGTAGCGCTGATGGCCATGTGTGGGAACCCATGGACAACATTTATATGTTTGACATTTGTATCCTTACGGGCACATTATCATCGCTTTAAGTATATGATTATTATGCGTTACCAAAAAGTGCTTTCTTAGTATTGAATATATAATTATATTTTTTATTTCGCATTCACAGTGCAATTTTTCCTTTAATAGAAGTCTCATTAGTTGAAATGGTAACCAGTCGAAAGACTGCAGGTTCGAGCCCCGCCTGACCGAGACCAAGTTGTCGTTTACTACTATTTCTATCATATTGTAATTTTTTATTTTGAAGACATTGCTGATTATTGAAAGATTTTTTAACTTTTAAACTAGGTGGTCAAATATATTTTATTGTCTTTGTAGCAAAATATATAACAAAACAAGCTATTGCAATCCTCCATTGAGATTCCATATGATTTCAAATATTTCTTTAACATTCTCTAAGAGCCTACAGACCATAGTTTAATTACAAATGCTTGCCTTGTGGCACTTGTGTTGTCGGCCACTTTCACTCGTCTGTAAGCTCCTCAAGCAATTGTCAATTGCTTGTAATCCCACCGAGACTGGTTTTATTAACAATAAAATAATTTTATTTGTGTGTTTCACTTAAGATACTACATAATACGTTTGTGATGCTTATCGATAAAATGCCATAGTGAGTTTGTGTTGTTAAGTATTATCATAGTTTTTATTTATAACGAAATAATGGTTTTACGTAGAGATTGCATATATTTATGAAAATCAAAAGGTCGAGTGTTATTGTAGCCTAAAATCACAAATTTAATACCAAAAACGAACTATATATAACGTAGGAATATTACACATTTGGCTAAGTAGAAAACTATCTGGTAATTTCGGACCTGCAGGGCAAGCGCAACTATTTTACGTAATAAAACACAATTATATCGTGCTGGCGTCTTTAAAAAACAAAGTATCTGGCTTGCTGATTTCTAATATCTGCAGTTCCAGTCACGTTAAAAATAAATGGCTTTCTTTTTACAAGGCGGGAACTGCGAAAGTGTTTACGGTCGCTTGGACGTAACGTTAGCTTTGTTGTGCTTGTGTAAGTGTGTGTGTCGGTACATTATCTCATTCTTTATTAATAATTAAACTGAATAACGAATATCTAGTGCACGTAATTGACGTCCTATAACACTTTAAGTTTAGTTACATTATTTCACTTAAAAAGAAATAAAGTACAAAATCAGTTGTCTTTTTATAAGTAATACAATTCGTCCTCTATAACTAAGCGTGAAATTACCAACATTCCAAAACAAACACTTAAGCATTTCCTAGTCTTTCTCTAAGTACTCAGTGCTTAGAATTTATCTCTAGACGGCTACTATTACAGCACTATAAACTATTCCCTAACAAAAGGCGCACAATTATCACTATTTACACGTTTCCGGCGTAGTACTAAATTACTGTACAAAATGTGCACGCGAGTACAAAAACACTTTGAACAAAGCCGCCGTACAAAAAGGTTTACTGTGCACTCACAATCACTGAAAGTCACTTTTAAATCTTTTGTTTTCGATTGTTTCCAATTTTAAAAATTGTCGCAACTAGTTTTAACCTGAAGTGTTAGCGTTCAGAAATTTTTAACTTTAACGACTCTGCGATTTTGTCAATCACTAAAAACCGACTTTTACTTTTAACATTACTAACGTCACACGGGGAAGAGATATTGTAACAGTCGTAACACCTCACTTTTTCACTGTAATTTATTGGGTACCTACTTATTACAGTCACTGTTATTTGGTATCCTTGCTACTAGACTAGTGTAGGCCAATGACGATTAGTGTGATGAAGATGACGTTACCAAGCACGTGGTCGGTGAGGCGCGCGCAGCTGGCGGCGGCGGCGGGCACCGGCGTCGGCGGGCCCAGCCGGTTGTTGGCCCGCACCACCTGCGAGCGCCACCTTATCCTGTACAGCGGCTGCTGTCTAGATAGGGCTACTAACCTATGAAAGAAAAAACATTCATGCGGAATAGTCTACAGACATTAGGGCCCAGACAAGGTCACTATATATGCTCCACATCACAAGTAAATGCGTTACCATAAAGCGTGCTAACAGAGCGTGTTGTACCAATAAACAATTACAACTGTAGTTGTTGAGTTGAGATAAAGATGAATGTATAAAGGTTAGATTTTTGGCACTATAAAAGTTTATTCTAGTAAAAATAATGTCTTTGTTTTACTTCTGTTGAGACGAGGATAAATTAATGAAAGAATCATTGATAGTAGAAGAAGCGCAGGATCTGTCCAGATGAGGAGGATCTGCCTGCGTTACCCGTGGGAAAAAAGTCCTGACAGTTGGTATGTGTATGTATTATGGTATGGTAAATGATAAATGTTCTCTCAAAAGCATCTTAACCAATGTGTGCTATTTTTTCCGAAAGAAAAGTTTAGAAAGTGCCTGAATAAGTAAGTAATTTTAACGCTCCATTATTTATCCTGCATTGACAAGCTGCCAGTCGTTCTGGAAGCACACCACGTATCCTTATGGGTTCTTCTATTATGCACAAAGAAAAAGATCTTTGTACATCGAGGTGATATAAAGGCATGCATTTATGTTTGTCGTCAGCCGATGTATTAGGGCTAGGGCCAGTCATAAATAATTTATCAAATGGGAGATCTGTAAAGTGTTTCCTTTCTTGTTAAGGTGAAGCTAAAAGCCCTCACGTAGCTTTGACGCCTCTTTGCTTTGAGCCGTGTTCACCTTTAAGTGCGACGTACGTCGGTCGAAATATGATTACTGGGGCAAAGTATCTCTTAGTCAGTCAACTGAGTTCGTGTTCGTGAGTGCGTGTTTCTATACATGAAATCTTGCCGGAGAAGTTAAAAATATATTAAAAACCTCAGTTAGATGTAGGTTGAGGTTGAATTCGGTATCACAGTTAAGAATGGTAGACAAGAATGAATAACAAACAAGCTTATTAGTGAAATGCGTACTTATCTAGTAAATAAATAGCATGAATTCTGCAAAAATTCTGGACAAAAACTTTCCTAAATCTATTTTGGACCTAGTAAGTAAATCCTGCAATAGTTTGACTGGTCTAAACTAACTAAATCAAGGTTAGAGTCTATCTTGCCTCATTCAAGAGGGTAACCTCTAGGTATAGAATTCGATCATAACTACACAATTATTTCCATGTTGATTTTATAAACCAAAAAATATTCCCTAATGACTAAATGGTGACCCGTGTCTGGGGGCCTACTCGCTAACGAAGTGCCCGTAGTTTCAGTCAAACTAATGTGTTCAAAAAACCTACAAAGACATGATATTGTCAAATATTAATTTGTGTATGGTGAATACCAACCATCATATTAAAGAGTACAAAATACATGATGGTTGTTAAAGTTATCTTCGTTTCCATACTAATTAAGACCATGTTAGTTTTCCCGAAAATACGGACACGGGGTTAGTGAGTAGGCACCCTGGCTTTAATTTGTGATTTTTATTCCTGGCACAAACAATATCCGGCGGATGTAGTGCGCCCGTATTTGTTTTTCACGTATGACCTACCACTTCCTGAAAAATATTGCACGAGCCGTGTAAACTTCAGCAGGCAATAATAAGGTTTGTCTGGATTTGTGTGTTGTGAATAACACTGCATCCAATTTGTTTGTAACTTATTTAGACCAGCCATTTCGCCACCTGCATGTATGATAAAATCGCTAACTGTTTAGCAGGCAACCGCTAACTATGTATAAGGCCAACCAGCCGACTACGTTCGGAACTGTGACTTCGGGCCAACGGCAAGCCTGCAGCAAACTCCAACCTAGAGAGCATTCTAATATTCTAAGCAGCACAACACGTACCTAATAACGACGGTGTTCAGCCGATACGGTAGAGTATAGGTGTGATTCTTGTGCCTCGCACAGAAGGTGTAGAGGAGCTCACCGGCCGCCGCGGCGAGCCCACCGTCGCTGTGGGCACCGCTGCCCGACCATTCATGCAGCGTGATGTTCCAGGAGCCGCAAGATTTATCCTGGTTTGAATAAACAATCGTGTTAAATTATGTACACTAATATAATAAAGAGAAAGGATGCGCTCTTGGCGCAATGGCAGCGATCCTGCCTTTAGCGCCGGAGGTCGTGGGTTCGATACCCACCCATGACAAACATTTATGTGACGAACATTTGTGTTTGTTGTGTGTCTGGGTGTTATTATCTAATTAAATATGTATTCAGAAGTATTTAAGTATGTTTATCAGTCGCTGACACCCATAGTACAAGCTCTGCTTAGTTTGGGGTCAGATGATCTTGGTGTGAATTGTCCAAAATATTTATTATTTATTTATTTATTTATGTTTTTTTTGTTACGAAAAAACTCAAAGCTACTAACTCACCAATAAAAAAAACATTATCAGCGAGTGGCATAGCGTATAATTTTATGATTAGGCTATAATTTATTGGTAGTAACTAATAGTTCAATCTGACAAAGCCAATGGCGTAAAGCTAGTTAATTATACATTGATGTATGTAGGGTACAGCGGATTCCTCCGTAATTAAACTGCCCTGAATGTAAAAACCTTATCTTTACGAAACAATTATAGCTAAGTGACACTGCTCAGGCAGCGTTTTGTTGTTCTTGCTGGTGAGTAACAAGAAAAAAAAAAGAAAAACAAAAAGAAAAAAAATATTCATCAAAGTGAGTCGTTTGTTTATTAACACTATCTGATTTCAAATTACATTAATTATGTACACTTGGGTGTCTGCTTCATTCTATTAACTTGCAGTGTTCATTTTGTTTACCTAGTGGGCTAACACAATGTTTGAATATTAACGATGCAATAATTTATCTCCGCAATGGAATTAATTGAAATGACTGGCATAATTATGTTGGCTCAAATTCAGTTTTGCGAACAGTATTTGGGAAAAGGTAAATAGTATATTTTACTTCCGGTGCATTTCGTTATTAAAACAATTTTCGACTATATTTCATGAGTTGGAAACGTTATTATTATGTTTAACATAACTGACTAGTTATACATTGTCCCCAAACTGAAAGGGCTGAAAATTAATGGTCCGCAAAGATTAAATTACCGAATAATTAATGCCAATAAATTACTCTTACCTGCTCCGAGGAGATATCTATGAAGAGCTGACGCTCCACGTTGGAGTCCAGGACCCAAGTGCACTGTTGGTAGAAGAACTCGTTGAGACTTCCCGTCACCGAGACGTTCCTCGACGATATCTCACCTGCCCCAACAGATAAACATTACAGAAAATGTGGCTCAAGACATTCATTTCTCTAAAATAACAAATTAAAGTCGCGACAGTCACAGTCTACGTGAGCAATAATGGAATGAAAAGACAGACACGAGTCGCCGCAATGGCAATGCTGTAATTGGAACTTTACGACCTTGTTCAAGGTTTTTTTTCGATTCAGTGTTACCCCAGGCGGCGTGAAACTGGGTCGTGGCACGTAATTTTCTCGGACAGCGCGCGCCGAGAACAATATCCGTCGCGTTTTTCCAAACGCCGGAGACGCGAGCCGAATGTCAAATTGAACTGTTTGTTTGTAGCTTTATGCGATTGGCAGTCTATGGACCCGTCGGAGGTATATTGCCGATTATCCGCCTCTGAGAGACATCTTCATCGAATTATTCGGGGCTCTGTTCTCGCATCGAGATGAAAACAAAATAATGCACAGGTATTCGGAGGGGAAAATGTTGAGATTAAAAAACGAAAATGTATTATACTCGCAAGGAATTTAGGAATTTCACTTTAGGCTCTGCATGTACAAAGACACATACATCAATACATAAAATAAATTTGTAACTCATCGCTGTCTGTACGTTGAAAATAAAGCAGAAAAACTATTATTGGGGGCTTTTATAAACGCAATAGAACCCGAAACAATGATTTCTAGAGTTATTGTCTGTTTGTCTGTGTGGTTGTACGCGCTAATCTCAGAAACGGCTAAAACGATTTGAATGCGGTTTTCGCTAATGTTTTGGGGTAAGCTTCACGTACAATTTAATGTATGTTGCATTTCAATCGAATCATAAATAAAAAAGTATATAGTAGTATATAGTATATAGTATATATATATATATATAAAGTATATAGTAGTAAAAAATAATAAAATGTCAGTTTAAAGAATCACGTTGAAAAAATTGTTCGTAAAATTGCTATGAAATAACTGTTCAGTTAAAATGACTGTACCTTTAGTTACCTAATATCTATGGTCTGGAAAATTAGGTTGATAAAAAAATAATAGGTTGGGGAGAAGGCTTTTTGGATTTTGAAAGAAAATTCAAAATATTTTTAATCTAGTTTATTTACATTTAACTAAAGTATGTAGGTAGGTGCCATTTTGTTCGATTACTTTTTGACATCTTGAAGGTAGGGACATGATGTCATTGCCATAGGAATTTTGAGGCTTCTAATTCAAATACCGCGACAAATGGTTTTGGCAGTCCTCTCATGATGTTAACCTGACACTGCCTAAAGAATTCTGAAGAGACCGAAACAGGTGGAAATCTGAAGGTGCGAGGTCAGGACTATATGGCGGATGCTTTAACACCTCTCAGCCAACCTCTCTTAATTTTTACTGTGTGGCCCAAGATGTAGCGTTATCATGATGAAAAACTACACATTTTCTGTTGATTTATCCCAACGCTTTATCCCAACTTATTGCTTTAATATCATCAGTTGTTCGAATTTGTGCTGCTCTCACAGACACTGCACTAGGTCCTTAAACATCGCAATTTTTTTTCGCGGCTTGCGTTGCATGTTTACCTTTTTGTAGGTAAGTTCAAAATGTATCGAATTTCTTCATTAGATTACCTCATCGTGACAGTAAGAAAAACCAATGAAAATCATACATTTTCCTAATTTGAATTTGGAATAACTTCTTTAAAATTTAAACTTTTTATTTAACCAAAACCAGCCAGATACAAATAGTATAGCCAAAGAGATTTTATTACAAGTTCATACTCGTACATACTATATGCGAAAAGACTTTTTCCCCAACCTAATATATAAATTTAAAAAAAAATGTTTTTTAAATGTCCAGTGTAAGCTGAGCTCAGATATATATGATGATCCTCATTGAATAAGGGTTAGCTTAAGCTGGACAAGTGGCGATTGAACGCGACCTTGTGTGTTTGGGAGACGCACGGCCCTCCCTGGTAACAGCTTTCAAAGTCAAAGTCAAATCATATTGCTGAAATTGGTAACGCAGATTGTTTACAAGTAGGCGATCATACAATATTATTTTTATACGTATATTAAGTAATAAGCCTACAACTGCCCCACTGCTAGGCAAAGGCCTTCATCATTAAACTCAAGTCATTGCTACAATTGATGGGTTTTGTGACATAATCACCACGCTTGCCAAATGAGGGTTGGTGAGCACAAACCCGAGCCCGAAAAATCTTAAAACACCCTTTGCCCGACCTGCGGACTAAGATGCGCGCCTCTCGACAAGAGTAGACCAAAAATTCCTCCCATCAAATTTCGTCATTTCTCGATTTTGTCAACAAAAACTAGAAATGGCGTAATTTGATTAGAGTATTTATGTCTTCTCTTCTCATGAGGCGCGCATCTTAGCCCCGCTGGTATTCGAACCCGGCACCACCACCACTCGGAACTACAAACAGGGGGTACACTACATAATTATAACGGACTCAAAATAAATAAATAAAAATAAAAATGATATTAAAATATACATTATACATTTCTCATATTTCTTATCGTTATAACAGGTTAGGTTAACACGTCTATAAAGTGAAGATTAATAGTAAGTTACGGATTTTATTTCTTAATTTTTATGTGGAAAGACAATATTAGAACTTTCAAATTAGTCCGGAGTGCAAGTGCTTGGTCTCAGATGGGACCTAAAGAACGGGAAGCACGTCTTACTGCCGATCATCATGATGCTCATGCACTTTCGAGCGAACCTGACACCTTTATTGACAGGGAACTCGCTAGAACTCTCACAGAGCTTGGACAGCAACTGCTCGGTCTAAGGAGTAAACTGAAGAACGGGAAGCAGGCCTTCCTGTCGATCTCAAGAGTCATGCATTATCGCGTGAGTGAGTCTGATACCTTAAGAGGGTGCTTTTTGCGTTTGGGGTAGATCGCAAACGTCGCATTTTTTAAGCTGAATTCAAATTAAGTAATAATTATCTCTATATCATTGAATGCACCTTTTAATTTCATAATTATAACTTTAACTGTGTACAGTAAATTTTTAACATTTTTCACGAAATAACGGTTTTTTATTTAATTTAGCAAATAAGTTAGCGACTACCTAATTTTAGACAAATCAATGTGTTTTTAAATAGTATTTATGCACACAATAATAGAGCAAAAATGCAACGTTTTCGATCATCCACTCCCAGCAAACGCTCTTAACATACAAGGAAACTAGCTTAAGCTGTTCGAGAGTTCTGACAACAGGCGCTCGGTTTAGTTTCAGTAGTCGCGAGTAGCAGCTGAAAGAGTGTGTGTGATCGTTTCTGAACTTACATACTCCTTTCATAAAAACTTTTTTTAATCATAGCTGGGGGCCTGGGCAAGAGCAACACGCCACGACGATTTCTACAACAGAAATCGTTCAAATGTATGGAGATGACAAAAGCGCCAGTGACAGCTTAAGTCACCCCCCCCCCCCCCGCGGTTAGGTTATCAACACTCCACGTTGTGAAAAAAAAGTCGCGGGCAAAAGCTAGTACTTAAATATACAATGAATAATTAAAAAAATATTTCATTTATTTAAAAAAAAAAACGAGAATTTGTGCGATTAGCAAACCACTTGAAATACTATACTTTCTACTATGAATTAAAAAAAAATACGACAGCACAAAACTATCGACGTTACGTTCGCTCGGTTTTGTTTACTTTCTGGCATACCAAAGTATCTCAAAACTTTTCATCGGAATGGAAAAAACCAAAGGCCTGCAGCGTGTGTCTGAATTGTAATAACTTACCAGAATGTGTTGTGTACGTCCGTTGTCCGCACATGGCGTCGTCATTGAAGCTGTACGCGGCCGCGTACTCGAACCCACGGCTGGCGTACGTGTAGTGCGCCACGGAGTACTCCAGGCGTACGCTCGTCCAGCTCCGCACCACGACCGGGAGCCAGGCCGCCTGGACAACAGAACACCGGTTATGTCATTCCATACACGCAAACCATCACGAATATTATTATCCCAAACGGGGTGTTGCCGTCATGGTGAACGGGACACTAAGAAGCCCTCTTTTCACTAAGCGTATTTCTTAAGATAATTGAAATTTATTATCACTATAGAAAATCTTAATTGAAGATAAAGATTCAGAAAAGTCTTTGTCAATAGATAATATAAATGTTCTTTTGATTTTTGTAAATTCTAGGTTCAGCCGATGCTTTTAATTTGAATGCAAGATGTGAGCCTTTAGGTTTTATTTTTTGGAAGGAATATTGAACACAGTTTTGTGAAATATAGAGTTCAAATTAACCAAGTGAAACCAAGTTCTGAATAAGGGAGCAGTATAGCTTTACTTCGATTCTTCTTAGACGAATGCCGTTAGATTCGCGCAAGTTATGAAAGTTTGTCATTGGCTTAGAAAAACTCTCGTCATCCTGTCCGTGTCCGTACTTAACACACTGGTTACCTCAAGTTATGTGAGGTTGTTTTCTCAAAATCTTTATGTTATTCCAGTCAAAAAACTTAAAACTCACAGTTTACACTAAATCCTACAGTTTTGATTTATTTTTCCGAACATTATTTCCGTAAGGTTACCTTACCCAAAACCTTATTTAAAACCCACCAAGGTGCAAGCAGTTTTCCTACCTATTGAGAGTTTTAAGAAAATTTTATGTAAGTATTAATGTAATTTTCTTTAACAAACAAATTTCCTATCAAATCATTATATTTGTTTGTTTTATTTGTATTATTATATTATATTTGTTTGTAAAAACATAACTATTTACCTTAGCTCTTTTATTTGCTTAGTACGACATAAAAAACTGACACTGGTGCTAATTTTAAAATGAATTCAAATCATTCAAAACAAATATATCGTACGCCTTAAGCTGCACCACCGTGGAGGTGTGACTACGGTTTCAAGATCTGCGATAATTTAATAGACTATTATCGGGTACGAGAGAGATTTTGGCGCTCTCAAATAACGGCCCGACAGCATTACACTTCAGCTAACAGGTTCTTGAGTTTGCTTTATTAGTTATTAGCTAACCGCAGCTGAAGACAGGATATCGTGGTTTTGAAACTGAATTAAATGAAACAAAACACAAAATAATAAAACAATAAGAAAAAGATATTTCTGCCAAGTGAAGCAAGGGACAAGTAAAGAATATCAGAACACTTAATTTGATTATAAATAACACAACTTCAAGCTACCTCTGCCATGAGTTTAGTTCACGTAAATTAGGATAGTTAACTACAGCAACTTGTATTAGTATTAGTTCCATTTCTATTCATCAGAGGCGCTGTTACTTCCCGAAATCCCAAGAACGTCACCACTAAAACTAGCCACTGTAATAGCTAAAATCTTATGGTAAGACTTACTGTTTAGCTGTTAAAAACCCGTTAGTTTGATGTAAAAATTTGCATCTTATGTTTTAACATTGACGCAAAGTGGGGCTAAAACAAGACACCAGTTGATCGAAATGACCACACAAGATTCCAAATTCCAAAAAAAAAAAACACGGTCAAAAAGTTCGTTTTGGTTTAATTGGATAGAATGACTTAACATACCATCACCGACTTTATCTCAAACGGGGTGGGGAAGCCCTTTTTTCACCAATGGTATTAGAACCCAACGTGGTAGGTTGTGAGCCTTCCGCCGCTGTCCGGGTTTTTCCGGGTAGGTAGAGTTTTCGCAGCTGGAACTAAGGGTCTGGCTGTTAGGATCAGGGTACCACGGGTGTTGGGGGTCCCAGCCCTGCCTTTCTTAGGCAGGCCCCAACTTCAAGTTGGATTCCTGGCGGCATGTGGTTAGTTGCAGAGGAGGGGCATGTTCGTCTGCTCGGTAGTGTGTACCGAGCGTCCCTTCTCGCGCGCAACGAGTATCTAAATTCACTGGTCTAGGGCGTTGGGCTGTTAAGTGTTAAGATACGGGGTTAGTGAGGAACCCTTATAGCGGTTTGCCGCTCCTCCGGTACTTGCCTGGATAGCAAGGAGATGGGTATCCGCTAGATTTCCTATCCGGCCACCCGGCTGTAGCTAAGGGCATTAAGATGTGAGTGTGCTATACAGCTCCGGCACCATTCTGGAGAAATGGTAGTTGGCTTCTCTGACGTCCCCAGCGGGGATTGAAGCCGCTAGCGTTCTTTGGGAAGCGCGTGGTGAGCGACTATAACTGCTCCGGTACCATTCTGGATAAATGAGAGTGGGTAATGCCACGGGCTACTCGCCTATGAGTACCATAATGTGTAATGTATTGTGCATTGTGCTTTGTGGCGGCAGGACCTACCGCAGATGGTCCCTGGTACACTTCACGGTGTGCTAGGAATAGTGTGCCTTTCTGAATAACCGTGAGGTCGGTCGGAGGGGCCACTGCAACAAATATCTGTAGATGGAAAAAAGGGTGTTGTCCGGGTTGATTTGGTTTTTTATCGATGTTTTCCATCACCGGAGAGTTAGTCGGAAATTAAACAATGAACAAAGATTTGGGTTCTCGCCAGATTTGAACTCGAGACCACACGATCCGCGATCCGAGTGAGAGTGCTTAACAACTAGGCCACGAAGCTCTGAATGAATGAATGAGTAAAATGTTAAATTATTTGGTGACTAGCTGTCCGTCAGCGGCTCCAACTGTCATAAACGTCAAAATATAGCCAAAATTAAAAAAAATTGCTTATGTCACTCTCTGATAATGTAGCTTTACATTAGTGGAAGAATTTTTAAAATCGGTCCAGTAGTTTCGGAGCCTATTCAATACAAACAATCAAGCAAATAAACAAATCTTTCCTCTTTATAATATTAGTATAGATTGCGATTGTGTGAGTTACCTCACACAATCGCTTGTTTCATTTACTAAGCAGACTGAGATAATTCAATACGTAAAATACTGGTACATCACTATTGGTCACTACGAGCGTACATGGGAGCCGAAATCGAATCCACAGCTCGCGTACGCACATCAAGCCAGTCACATAGAAAATGTACATTAGTGCCAGGATGAACTAACACCGTGTGTACGTACAGTGTCAGATAGAGCGTAAGGGTAAAGTTACGCACTATCCTATGTCATGCGTGCGATCGCTTCGTATATTGCACGCCCGCTCTCTTTCTCTTTCTAGTAAATGATGGTTCTGCGTGATAAAAAAGGATGTAAGCATTGAAAAGTGCGACAGTGCGACGGTGCTGCCAATTGTAGCTCAACCCTAACACTGCTTGTTACGAAATTATTTAATACGCTTTATTTACTCTACGGGATTTAGGCCGTTTGTCTCAAGTCGAGCTTGAGTGCATGCTGTTATGGAAGTAAACTGTTACATATCGCAATCTCATTGCACTTACTGAAAATATTTCAAAACTGCATACTTATTACTATCTGGAACATCTTACAGCCGATCACTGCCACTACTTCCTTTAACCCAAATTATTAAACCGACGGATTTTTCTCTTTTTTGACGGTATTTGTAGCAAAATATAATATTTCCCTCTTCATATAATATCAATTGCGAGTTTCATGTGATCACACTCGTCGAGTGTGTAAATGTGAACCCGAATAGCAAAGGGGGACCCACTTTTGGTGGTATAGTATTGTTTTTTCTACGCATGAAAATCCGTGTTGACGCGTTTGACCGATTTTAAATAAAACTCGCTCTTGCTTGACACTCAAATCACTTCAAACTGAGCAGTGCCAGATATAATTATTTATGGCCCTGTCTCCACTTAAGCAGAGAGGAGACAAGAGTAGATTAATTATTCTTTTCTAAAGTATTAGGTAACATAGACTGCGGGTCGCTAATGTTGGTTTCATAAATTCTCGTGCTGAGTGGGCGTCGAACCAGCCTCCTGGCGAAACAGCCAGGAATACTAATTAACTAACGTCTATATTATAACTCGTACCTAATGTCAAAAATAATAACGTCAAACCTAAAAAAATAATGACAAAATGGGGTATCTTGATTAGGTAGTAGCCACACGTGTTTGCCCTTGGGTGGGCCGAATTGATTTATTTAATATTTAATGCACAAAAATAGTTAAAAATTTTGCCTTGTGTATTATAATGCCAAAAGCATTCTCTACCAGTCAATTATTGGGTGAGCATAAATGTTGTAAGCGGTAAATAAATTTCAGGTAGTTTTTAATAATTTAACTATGTACTACTTCACATGCTGCGTAGAGCCTTTTTGACAAATTCCGTAATTTTATTTTCATCGTTTATCCCGTTTAATATTATGTCTAATAAATTTATTTCTATTTTGTTTTTATTCTAGTTGGTAATATCTTTAGTGATGCGTAGGCCAACTAACATTGTTTCAGAAAAAAGCCTTTAAGCCCAATCGCCTTACGTTCTCTATTACTGTATTGATGTCACTGAATTTACTATAGTTACTAAACTATTTTTTATTTCGTCCCAACGTACATAATAACATAAAACAATGCTAAACCTCCGAATCTAACCTATCCGGCCGGAGGGCATACACAACAAGGGCGGTTAGTATTCAAACTACCTATGTTAATAAAATACGTATTTAAATATTAAATCTGAACCTGAACAGTGAAATTCGCTATCCATTACGCATTCACCTCGTTATACGAGAACGAATTTCACGAATTTTATAAAATTATGTTGTTATTTTAAATCACTCTTTGAGCAATTTAACTTTTTAAATAAAGAATTTTGGTAAATGGCAAAAATTCATTTCAGAAAAAAATATCTCTGCGTAATAGAATGAATGCCAAACTTTCTTAAAAATAATCCGAATTTAATAATGGGCTGTTTTAAATCCCCTGAAAAGGGACAAGGAAAATCCAACTTCATAATTAAACTGTAAGAGCGGTTGATGAAAAAATTAATACGGTTAAAGTTTCTTCTGTGATCCACTCGAGGGACAAGTATTTTTGGAAACGGGTTACTTCACCCTATTTAAGAATGATTTTACCGTTAAGCGTCTCGTTGGGTAGCCTCCGTTAAGATTGTTCTAGAACGATAAAAACTGTAAAGGAACCACCATTATACGAGTACGTAAGCAGAGCTTGTCTTATTTAAAATGACGCGCCCTACTATTTTTTCAGTTGATTTAGATATGCAGAGTGTACTTTTGCGAACAAATTACGCGTGCTCCAGTGCTACACATTACAGTGGAATGTTTATATAAATATAAATAAACATGGGCCAGACAACACACGACAATGGTCTCGAAGTAGGGGTATATATCCCTGTGTTACGAGGTACCAGACAAGGAATCGAGCCAGGGGCTTCAATTTAGAAAAGATCGTTTCCTGAATTGACCCGGCCGTGATTCGAACCCGGGATATTACGGAAATCGAGCCGAGAAACTGTGCTACAGCGCACTACGTCAATCGTGTCGTCGTTGAAATGGCGGTGAAGGGGCGCGTCATTTTAGCTTAGACAAGCTTATCGTATATGTGTACATAATGTTGGACACGGGTAGTGTCCGAGGCCCTGTCAGAAATTAGAATACTAGCGCAGCTTTATCGCATAGACGGCTCATGCCGCAACTGGACCTGGACCTGGTTGCCCCACAGCTTGACCTTATTTGCTGTTTGTCCTGGTGTTTGTTTGAGAGCGTCGTGGCCTAGTGGTTAAGCACTCCAACTCGGATCGCAGATCGTATGTTCCCGAGTTCATATCTGGCCAGAACCAAAATCTTTGTGTTCATTGTTTAATTTCCGACTAACTCTCCGGTGATAGAAAACATCTATAAACACCAAATCAACTCGGATAGCGGCGGAAGGCTCACCACCTACCACGTTGGGTTCTATCTAAAACCATTGGTGAAAAGACTGAGTGTTCCATTCACCACGACGGCAACAGTCACTTGCCTCTGACTACCCCGTTTGGGATAAAGTCGTGATGTTATGTTATGTCTTGTTATTAGTTTAGTTGTATTTGTGGGGCATATTTTTTTTGTGACGATAGTTAGTATATTACTTTTTCGCCGTGCAACTGTCTACGCACCACGCATACGTAGTCGGTTGCTAAGTAATTGAATTTTCAGAAGCGAATCTCGGGGCTGTCGCCCCCGGCGCGGGCAGGGGGCTGCGGGCAGCGGCCACTAATAACAGGGGCGGACGGATGACACCACGCCAGTTAGGCAGTGTTTTATGAGTGCCGATGGCGACCACCCTACTACTGCCCAAAGTTCATTTTGCAACAATGCCTCCTCGTAACAATTTAGCGCCGCCGCCGTCAACTCGTGATAGGGGTAAAGCACTGTTAATAATTAAATTACGTGCCCGTTCCACCCAGCAAGATAATAAAAGCAGCAAGCACTCGACCTTATATCTGTAACGGGGACCGCAAACTTTCAGACTCGCACACACTAGGAGTAATCATGGAAATGGAAAAAGAAAAGTTTATTTTACCTCTCCTCTACCCTTGTATTTTACATAACTGCGAACTTATACGCGTTACGCATTTTCCTTATTACATTTTTGATAACTTGCCTTAGAATAAAAGAACAAAGTAGTCTGTAACAAATTATGTTGATTGATGTTCAATCAAATATTGGCTGGCAGAATTTGTAACCAAGGTACCCAATTAAAGAGCTGAATCAATATTTAGTCATAGATATTTGATATTCATGAAAAAAATTAAATAAATGATAATTAAATCTAAAAGGTTCTGACGAAATACTCAGGAGCGAGTGAGAGTGTGGCTAGTGACAACATCTGTAAATTATTTAGGGGCATATTTGCTTTTAGAAGTCCCCACACGGTTGGATGGCCTTTCCTCGCTTTATTGCTGTTACATACTTAATATAACCCTCTTAGTTAATTATGCGGATCGCACAAACCGGAGCATAGGCTACGGAAGGGTTGAGTCATCCCTCGCTATGTTAGCACAAGGCCAGGGTAACACGATTAATTTATTTGTTACTCTTTACTGAGAACTTCTTGGTATTCGTGAGTACGTAATTAAATTTTGGGTTTATTATTATTATGCCTTTATTGCCTTTGTACGAAAGGAGGAATGATGCTATTTCACTTAGTTAACGTGCGTATTTCCAGTATAGTTTTTCGTGACTATAAAATTCTACTAATAAAAATTCCTGGAGAGAAGTTATGACGTCATCCGTTTTCAGTGGGAGCTAGTAAGATGTGATACGCAGATGCGCCGCCGTAAGGGAGCTGTGCGAAGACGATGCGCAGCTCGAGATACGCGAGGTATCGATAGTAGGGATGGCACGCACAGCACGCATCCATAGCACGCACCCATATCACACACCCATAGCACGCATTCACAGCACCCATCCATGTGTTATGTCGTGTGTCATATTGAAAACAGAGCTTGGTAGAAGTGCTATGCTAGGTGGACTATAAATATGATTGGTGGATATCAAACGCATTCACAGGAATTGGTGGCAAAGCAGCTTTACAGCTTTAGGGTGCGTTTCCACCATAGATGTGCGAGGATGCATTGCGAGGAATGTGTTTGTTGAGAACCAATAGAATTGTTTCATTCACCTAGCTCGCGATTCTATTGGTTCTTAATTCCTCGCAACGCATCCTCGCACATCTCTGGTGGAAACGTGCCCTTAACGTTTAGAAGTATCACGTTATTGTAAATAGATGCGCCACCTCCTGTGACCACGTCTCTTCGCGTTCGGTGGTGGACCGCAAACGTAAAGCTGCTTTGCCACCAATTCCCGTGAATGCGTTTGATATTCACCAATCACATTAATAGTCCACCTAGCATAGCACTTCTACCAAGCTCTGTTTTAAATATGACACACGACATAACACATGGATGGGTGCTGTGAATGCGTGCTATGGGTGCGTGCTATGGATGCGTCCTGTGCGTGCCATCCCTACTATCGATACCTCGCGTAGCTCGAGCTGCGCATCGTCTTCGCACAGCTACCTTACGGCGGCGCATCTGCGTATCACATCTTACTAGCTCCGTTACATAGCTTAGCATCAGTGGAAATAGTCTAATTCGTTGCTTCGCTTGCACATCTCTGCTGGAAAAGCAGCCTAAAACACAGCTGCTGGCAGAAGGTAAGCGATTACTGGTTTGTATGAATCTGCCTGCTTCCGGGTGCTGTAGACCGCAGTTGACCTTTATTTGCTACCTGCAGTTATCGCTCAAGTCAGGCGGAGACAACTTCCCTTTCAATTATTTCCATGCATTTAGTACAACAAAAAATTAAAGTAAAGTAAGTAAAAAATATCTTTATTCATATAGACCTATGACAAGTCATATACAAAAAAAAATTGTAGCAAAAATATACTGAATAAAAATAAACTTACATAAAATAATACTATGACTATACTAATAGTTAATATCATAATTAAATATAATGTGACTCTACCAGCGGTTCGGAGGTTGTTTCCGATCGAGAAGACTCCGGCAAGAAACTCGATGGTTACTCTTTTCAATCTTGTTTTTATACACAAAAATTGAATTGACAAAAAAGTGAAAAAAAGAAAAAAGTGTGCAGAGGAGCAGATTATACCTAAGATGACCACAAATTCTTATCATTTAAGAAATCCTCAACACTATAATAACCTCGCTTCATTAACTTAGCTTTAATTTGTGACTTAAACTTGTGAAGAGGCAGTTCAACAAGAGTTTGCGGAATCTTATTAAAATATTTTACACATTGACCAACAAATGATTTCCCTACCTTATGCAGTCTTAGACTGGGAGTTACGAGCTTATTTTCATTTCTGATATTGAGTTTATGAACATCACTGTTTTTCTTGAAGAGATGCATGTTTTTACGGACATATACTACATTATCATAAATAAATTGAGAGTACACAGTTAAAATCTCTATCTCTTTGAATACTTCACGAAGCGAGTCGCGTGGTCTAAAGTTGTAAATGGAGCGGATGGCTCTTTTTTGAAGAATAAAGATGGTGTTGAGATCCGCTGCCGAGCCCCACAACTGTAGACCATACGACATAACACTGTGGAAATAACTGAAGTACACTAATCTTGCTGTTGCGATATCAGTCAGGAGCCTTATTTTTCTAACAGCATAAGCTGCCGAACTAAGTCTTCCTGCCAGAGCAGAAATATGCGGACCCCACTGTAACTTGGAATCAAGAGAAATTCCTAGAAATACAGTGGAATTCGCAATCTCTAATGGCTCGTTATTCATGTTTATAATGGTATCGACCTGTCTTACATTGGGCATAGAAAATTTGATACATTTAGTCTTCTTAGCATTAAGCAGTAAATTGTTACTCGTGAATCAATGCAGTACCTTAGAGAGAGTGTTATTTACGTCGTCAAGTACTTTGTTACTTCTATCTACGTTAAAAATCAGAGAAGTGTCATCAGCAAATAATACAATCCCACATAGGTCTTTGACAAAATAAGGTAGGTCATTTATATAGATCAAAAACAGCAGAGGACCTAATATTGATCCCTGGGGCACCGGAAGAATTCGTACCATTGATACTCACTTTTTGTATTCTATCAGTGAGGTAAGATTCTATAAGGCGAAGTGAAATATTTGAAACACCGTAATGTCTCAGCTTAATCAGTAGGATTTCATGATCTACGCAGTCAAATGCTTTTGATAAATCACAAAAAACTCCTATTGCATCTTGCTTGCCTTCCCACGCATCAAATATGTGTTTGATGAGCGCAACACCTGCATCGGTTGTATTCCTATTTTTAAAGAATATAAACTACGAATATAGAGTAAATACTTTAGTGACAACATGGATACGAGTAGGTACTATAGTAGAGACCAGCTGAATTATTCAGATAACATTTTGAATTATTAGGTGTGCATATTTTAGTACAGTGTTAGGTAGCATCGACCACGTGAAGTTACAGTTTTATAAAGTCGTCTGTTTGAACATTATTATGTAGCTGTATTTTAAGAATATCTAGATAAAACCGCACGTAGCGTCGCTAGAATACTCTAAAACGCGTTGTTTTAAAATATTGAAATCGAGAGACAAATGCGCATACGATAACGAGTGCAGACGCGTTGTCGTCTCGCATACGAGAACAACATTACAGGAATATGTTCGGTTGGTTGTTGTACGTGGGCTGCATCCAATACGTATCTGATGTAACAATGCAAATTCAAATTAAACTTGCAATGCTATCCCTGCTAGAATGTATTTAGAATATATTTTTTTTGCCTCTAAGGAAATGACTAAAATAGGTAACCAGAATAAAGCATTGCAGCCATCTTTAGTGTAATTAACCTGGTGAGTTTAGCTTCTACATGACTTACATCTATCGATAACAGTTAAGACTAGCAGTTTAAAAGACCTTCCACACTCAGTGTGATATACTTTATTTGTGTCTTGTCAGTCTCATTCACTAACCTGAAAGTCACTGCAAAGGCTCGACAAGTGCGTTCTGTCGCTAGCAACAGGCGCGATATGGTCGTGGTAGTGCAGCGGTTTGTTGGCGCGAATTCATAGCCTCCATCCCCGCACACGGTGTGAACTTCACTACTGCCTCATTGTCATCTATGTCTCATTCACTCAATCTTTCTCTGACTTACTTACCTGAAAGTCACCACAGAGGCAGGCCTCTGTCACTCCATATATTTGCGTGCTATAATTACCTACCAGCCGCCGGGTCTTCCAAGGCCCATTTGGCAGTTGGTTGTCAACAGCCGCGTAGAGCATTTGTACGTGAATCTTGCGGTTAAACTGAAGCGATGACGAGTGAGTGACTGACTACTGAGACCTACATATATCGAAAAATATATGCCTGTCACATGACAGCACGCATTTACAAATGACAAAATTGACAATTTTCTATGGAGTGATTCATCTGTTACGTAGTAACTATTCAGTAATCTGTGACAAAGGCACGACAAGTGCGTGCTGTCGCCAGCTACGAGCGCGATGCGGTATTGGTAGTGCAGCGGCGTGTTGGCGCGACACTTGCAGCCCACGTTGCCGCACGCAGTGTGAAATACATTATCATTTACGTCTCATTTACCCAAACCTGTGTCTGACACTTACCTGAAAGTCACCACAGAGACACGACAAGTGCGTGCCGTCGCCAGCGACAAGCGCGATGTGGTCGTGGTAGTGCAGCGGCGTGTTAGCGCGACACTCGCAGCCCGCGTCGCCGCACGCGGTGCGACACCCGGACGCGCCGACCGTGCCGGTGGGCTCAGCGCTCCACATTCGGTCCAGTCTTTGAATCTGTTTTGGAGAAACCATTTCTTTTGTATCTTCTGATTTATGGTTAAGTTTTTAAATTTCCGCAATTTAAAATGCCTAAATGATGATTTAAAATGAAAAAAATATGCTGGTCCACTGCCGGACATAGGTAGGTAGGCCTTCCCAATTGTACGTTTTGTTCCTACCCTTAATTTGACGCATCAACTTTCTGCCGCAAGCCTTTTGCGAGTTCACCTCACACGCTTGTTACACAAACTTTTATCGTTTCTTCATCTGCACTGCTGCTACAGCAGGCATGACGAAAGATTTTTAAATCCCCTTCCGTAACAATAAAATTAATAAACACATTTACTGTTTACGAAAAAAATTATTTCGGTAATAAACTATAGTTTAAATAAGTTTAAAGCCAATTTTCTAATATTTTTTCAATAGTTTGCGAAAACAGCTTGCAAGTGTCCGCTAGGTAAACAACTTGTCATCGGGTCATCTTGTCTATGCAAATGACAGTAAAGTTTTTTTTTATTAACCTAAGTGTGACGTCATGCGCTGTGATTCGTGTTTCAGTCAAAATGGCCGATTGCAATATTTTATTCTTTACTTTATTGAAAATCTTATTTTATTGAAAATATTAAATTAAATTATTATTATTTTAATAAAATAAATCATTATTTTAAATCCTTTTAATATGTATTTTCTCCTAAAATAATTGGATCTTTGTATCTTTTATGCTGTCATCACGCCTATTCTGAGAGCTAAGTCAATGGGCTAACCATATGAATAATTTAGTAAAACCCAGCCACAGAACAAACAGAAATGTTTGTCATCTGAATATTTATTCTGGTGAGGATAAATCAACGACGGTGCTGTGGGCAGATCCGCTACCCCTTGCGCCAACGGGACAGTGAGTTATAATGACACTCAAAATAAAATTATTATATCTGTAAGAGCAGTTTCAGACAAGCATTTTTTTTCGCGCGTATATATACGGTCGTGTTGGCATACGTGCTTAATCGCCCGCTACATTTCACACTTCAAAATAGCAAACACGCGTTCGCGTGCTTATTGCGGTGTGTTCGCTCAATCTGGTAGTGGTGAGTCAGTATCTTTATGGATTGTTTCAGCTTACAAGCCAGTCAACGCTCGTACGAGTTACCTACGCGTGCGGCAAAAACGCGCCTGTTCACGCCTACATGCGCTTCCATAAACGCGCGTATAAAACGCTAGTCTGAAACCGGTCTAAAGCAGGTGAATAATACTGGACACCGATTTATCAATCTCCAACAATCAGATTCGTATCCGGGTCATTCAGAATTTCGCGATGATAAATAGAGCGAAAATTTATGACCGCCTCGGGACTCCGGGGGGATGAAGTTTCCCAGTAAACTTAACTGAGCTTTATAATTATTGCACCTCGTGTATGGAAATACTATATTATTTTGGTGCTCTGAAACCGTGAGCTGAAACTTCTGAAAGTTGTTAGTTCTTAATATAATTCAACGTGCATTGTGTAAAGGAGGATTTGCTGGTAAATAAAAAAAACCCAGTATCAGTAGGTATAGTACCTTTCTGATTAGGCTGAAGAAGTGTTATATAAAAATATTGTTTTTAAAGTATGAATGACATGTATTTTCTACAATTGTAATCAAAGAATCCTGAATTTTGAACTTTGAAGCCTCAAAATGAATAGCTGACATTGAATGCTTGCAAACATTTCACATTTGGCACTTATTTCTTTCCTGTTAATGAATATAGCAACACAAAATAAATATTAGATCCTTACAAAAATTACTCACCTCAATAGTGACGCTTTGGTTAGCGGCAGGTATAAAGCGGTGGCTACACTGCAAGCGCTCCTCGATGTTCCAGAAGATGTGGTGGTGTGACGGAGCCGACACCCCGCCGTGCTTCGGCGACGCCAGCCCGTAGTGCGTCGCGGCACACGTCGCATCGGGCGCCACTGTGCCTTCGTGGAGCTCTAAATAAATGTAACATATATAAATAATTTGATCTGAGAAGTATTTTACTAAAACAGGTGAAGTAAAGTGATATTAATTCTTCATTAAAAGAACTTGTAAAATGTTATGTTATAAATGTGACTTATATCCCTTTAGATAAAACAAATTAACGCCTAAGGAGACGGAAAACTTGGAACAACTGGATTCTGATTTGAGTGCGACGGCTGGATTCTGATTTGAGTATCTTTCTAACAGACAACATTTTCGGTTTCATGATTACTACGCTACTACCGAAACAGTTTTTTTCCCAAGTATGCAAAAACATGGGTTTTAATATCGGTTATTTCACAATCAAACAAACACCATTTTTAATTGGACGAGAAATGTGTATCTCAATTGCAATGAATATTTTTTACATATTATGTAAATGTCAAAATAAATAGCCATCTACGAACCCTCTCGTTTAATGAATCAGTTGAATATAATAAACTCTGATAAATTCATTAAAATATTAAATATTCACCGTCATGGAATGCAAAAGCTCCATCGACGAATTCTTCTTCATCCGCACTTTGGGTGCCCGCTCGTCTCACCAGTATGGTCAAGTTAGCGCCTTTAGAAGTTACAGCTTGGCGGATGAGAAACCTCCCGGAGGGATCCCTAGCTTCCCTCGCGGCTGGGCCACAAACTCTCAGCAGAGCCCGGTCCCCCCTTTCTGCCCTATCCCCTCGCTCCCCTTTCCCCCCAAACTCATGAAGACCCTCTATAACCTCAATATGAGATCGACAGCTTTGTAACCTGCGAAGGCAAATAATAGTTTTCTCAACTGCATTTCTTACTATAATAGAATTGCCGTCGATAAATCTTTGGCACTGGCCCAGATAAAGCTAAGGAGTCAGAAGCAATTAGCAGTGAAACTGGTATGGACGTTTCATATTACTCTGTGGTTTGCGGTCAGCTCGACAGCGTTTGTTCAAAAAGAAAACACAGACCACATCCTCATGAGGAAAAGTGGTTTAATTAGTTCTTTGGAACGGAGTACCCGTACTTTTGTATGTAGAGTTATTTTATTCTTTGATATTATGGTTGGAGGTTGATTTTTATTTCGTTACATGCCATGTCATTCATAAACGCGCAAATGAGTATAGGGCATATGTGAGATATCCTCTCCCTGAGCGCTCTTAAGGTCACAAAGACTGGTTGGTTTTGAACTTAGTGTTTTTACAACGCCAAAATTACTCTTCTAATCAGAAGAGCCATGGCCAGGAATGCATTTAGGCTTTGATGTCCGAATATTAAACAAACTTAGTACAAAATAGCTTAAGATGTTTCCCTCACAACGTTCATCAGCATAACTTCTAAGACATCGCTGCGAAACTCAGTAGTTACTAGCAATTAGATGGGGTTCATAGCTACAGGTCGTAAAGCTGTGTCTTTACGGGGCTTACCTTAAATTATAATTAAACAGGGACACCTGCACCACGTCTGTGGGCGCTCCGAGAAGGTGTATGGCGCACTGTGTCCGCCATCCCGTCGCGCGGGTGTCGAAGTGCCCAGACCGCGCGCCGCCCGGCCCGAACCCGCGCACACTGGCACCGCACCCCACACGCCCGCCGCCATTGTTAGCGGAAACCTCGTTCGACACCACATTACTTTCCATCGCTGCCACCCTGTCCACTAAATAAAGACAAAACAAACATATTACCCAACCTCATTATTGTGCCCCGAGACAACGTTTGCAGGCAAAATGAAAACAGAAATTGTGCGGTCAGAAGAGACTAGACTTGAAGTAATCCCACTTCTCACGGTGGAGCGCTCGAATGTCTCGTAATAAACTGGCGAGCGGCAAGTTTTTTGCACGCTCAATTGTTTTCGGAGTATCTCCTTTCCTAGTTAAGCGTGGAAACTACTAAATTTTCCGCCGAGTAAATAAATGTTATACGTTTCCATGAGGGTTTTCGCGGATAAACACTAGACTTTAGTGTTTTTGTGAGGTTTAGTAGTTTTAATCAGTGTTTGTTTTGATATTTATTTTGCGAGGCTCTCCACCAGATTCACCTCTGAAAACGGACTAGATAAACGTGTTAAATTTTCACATTTGGTGAATAATTTGGTCGATGATAAGTTTGATTAAATACCTTGGAGTTTGTGGTCATTATTTGGGCAAATGATTAGAATAACTTGAAAGTTGATAATGCACATACGAGTAAATAGGTTATGTGTGGTACTACAATCACAACATTTTAGAATAACGAATCAAGTGACTAATTTAATTATTATTTCATAGACATAAATAAATGAATTGGAGCAGCTTTGATCATCATCATCATCCGTGCGGTCTATCCCAGTTATGAACTCACACTGTGTGTGGGGTCCCCGGGTCCGCCTTTCTTATTTAGTTGGCCCACTTCGCGCGGTCTTGTGCATCCTCAGTGGTGAGTCTGTTAGCACGCATGTCACCCTTGACAACGTCGAGCCAGCGCTACTTGGGTCGACCTCTTCTACCAGTAGTACCTGGCGGGGGTGGCATGGCTAGCCATTTGTTGCCTACGTAGTTTGCTGATCTCCATGAGACATGACCATACCAACGAAGGCGGCACTCCTGCAGCTTGTCTGCGATGTCACGAACACGTAGGCTGCCGCGGATGTGGGTGTTCCGCACGCGACCTTTGCGGGAGATTCCACACATCCACCGCAACATCTTAATTTCCGTGACGCGCAGCTCCTGCTTGTGTCGCTCTAGTAACAGCCATGTTTAACTGCCATATAAAAGGGCAGGGCCTAATGATGGTTTTATAGATATGGAACTGGAATTGTGGTACATGTCCCGGATAATGTCAATAAGGACCTCGGGAACGGCCCTGGACCGCAGCGCCCAGCCGATCATCTCACGAGGGACATAGTTGAAGGCCTTTTGCATGTCTAAGAGAAGAAGATGCTGAAGAGAGAATTGGAGCAGCTTTGATAATAGGCATTAACCTTATGGGTATGATTTTCATAGACACAAATTTCTAATAAAAGGATCAGACTTTACCCCCTCTAAAATTACTATTGCTAAAAATATCCACTAATTATTTTTTAACCTCTAAACGGGAACAAGGCAGCCATGTCACAACGTAATTACAGCCGTATGGGCCTGCCAGGGTTGCCCGCGGCTGACGCTTGAATACTACAGGATCCGCTTTGATGTACATACTCTGCAGACATTGTTGACATGATTTCGGGAACCAAATATGTTAACTAGCTATCAATTAATGCAATACTGAAACTTTAGTATTAGGTATTTTATAAAATAAGAATAAAAATAAATCTATGCACGACATTACAAGCCTAAAGTGAAGGAACCTAGTCATCATCATTCGTGCGGTCTATCCCGGTTGTGTAACCACACTGGAGTGTGGTGTCCCAGGGTCCGCCTTTCTTACTTTTTTGGCCCACTTCGCGCGGGCCTGTGCATCCTCAGTGGCGAGTCTGTTGGCACGCATGTCACTCTTGACGACGTCGAGCCGCCGCTTCTTGGGTCGACCTAAGTTTGACCTAGGTTCCTTCACTTTCACCGAAAGTGTGAAATAAAGGAAGGTTTCGGTGATAGTGAAGGAACCTAGTATTATTACCATACAGTTCTTCACGGACGGATTTACCCTTGTAAAGTTATAATTACCAAAAAATTTTTAACGCCAGGTCCGCTGAGCAAGCCATGTCGCCACGCAATTACAGCCGTATCGGCCCGCCGGGGTCGCCCGCGGCGGACGTTTGCGTGAATACTTGAATACTACGAGTACAGGATCTGTTGCGCTAAAGCTTACAGATCTTATGTAGATACATGATTTTGTACACAATCAACTAGCGATGTCTGCATACGATATTTGAACCGCGATATTGGGTGAATTATTAATTAGAGTGAAATTAACTATCTAAATTCATGTTTGACACCTAACGAGAAGATTTTAGTATTGTACCCGGTGAATATGTATTTATTTTGCAAAAAAAAAATAGGATGGGGCACTTCCCTTGCTGAATAATGGCTGCGGCGCTGCTCGTAGGTTGTAAGCTGACCGGCCGGAAACAACAGGTGAAAGGCCCAAGGAAAATGATACGGCGTGCTCAGTAGGTGATGTAGGAACATTTTGAGTACCTGCCTATAAATATTATTTATAAAACTTACTTTTATTTTGGGGATTTCATACAAAAAAAACGAATAGGCATTCGTCTGATTTTATTTGAGTAAGTTAAAAAGTAAAATTTTTGATCAGATCGTTTCTGCACCTCTTACTGATTATACTATGCTATTTTCTACATAATAATCACGCGATATTATTTTACAATAGTCTAAACGAATAATATGAATCGACTATTACTCAAAAACCTCCACAAATTCTATCGACCCTCTTAAGAGGACTTATGTTTTCCTATATTTGAAGTCAGCGGAAGGGCCATATCTCTTTTGATAATTAGTTTATCAAAAAAGGAAAACATAGGGGCATGCTAATAGTGGCCATTTATTTTTTTGGAAAAAAACATTCCTCTATGAGCAATATCCAGGAGGTAAACAGGGGATTACGTGTGTATGAAAAAACGGCGCTTCTGTATCCTCTTAAAGGTAAGACTAATAAGCAGAACAGTCATGTCGCATTGCAACGCAATTACAGCGGTATGGCCCGCCGGGAGTCGCGAGCAGCGGTACTGAAGTAACTACGTGAATACTGCACGATCTGTTGCGGCGATGTTTCCGGTTCTTATTCGACATGATTTTATTATTTGTAAATACAAAACAAAAGTCGGCCGGAATGTGATATGGTGATTATTGTAGATATTAAAGTAACACACCGATCTATGCAAGATGACCTAAAATACGCAACCGAATCATTCAGGAGTAGCTGTCCGTCAGTGGCTTCGCCCGCGTAGAATGTGTCCCTACGTCCCTCTTATTTATATTGGTAAAATAACTTTCAAAATCGGTCCAGTAGTTTTCGAGCCTATTCAATACAAACAAACAAACAAATCTTTCCCCTTCATATTATTATTAGTATAGATGAAATTCGTTAAATGTAAAAAACATAAATTTTATACTGTAGCTTAAAACGCATGAACACCGTGGGCTCTACTCAGTAACGCAACGTTTACCGTTACCATCTGATATTCTTGAAGATGTATACATCTTATCATACGCAAATATATGTGCGTATGGTGAGTATCATATTATATAAGACAACAAAACCACATGATGGTTGCTAAAATCTTTTTCGTTTACATAGTCGTATAATTCCTAATTCCTATCCTATTCCTATCCCCTTAGGAAGCAAAGCGGTAATGTCGCGTCGTCACGTAAACGCCTGCACCGGACGCTTCGGTAGTGAAGTAACTATGCTGAATACTTCAGGATCTGTTGTGGGGAAACTTGCGGTTTTAGTGTGTCGTAATTTCATGAATTGCATGATGTGTACTTGTAAACGGTCCATATATTAAAAGTGTATGTAACGCAGCCTAAATAACAGCTGGAGGCTCATCACCTACGAGTACCAAGTTGGGTTCAAATAAGCTGGGCAAAAATGGTATTCTGAGTGTCAGCAGCAACAGTCAACATCCAGCTACTTGGTTAGGCATATAGTCGTGAACGTATGTGTGTATATGTCCCTGCACTGAAAATATAACAATAGGAAATACATTAGTATGTATCATATGCGATACATGGGGCAAGGGATGAGATGAACACAGACCTGTATTGTACTAGACAACTTAAGCCTCTCCGTTTGTATGAAAACCCAGCGTGCCACTTCTCTGACAACTACTGTCACGTCAAAATAGCGTTTTAGTAAAGGTTCAATCAATTCGCACGAAACCGATTCCGGGGCCGTATTTGTGAGTAGTAATATAAATTTTATCTATCAATTTTATTCGAGGTCATAATTGATTGATAAGTTAAGTTCATACCAGTAAAGTATTGGAAAAAATCATTCACATACATACATACATACATACCTTTACGCCTTTTTCCCAAAGGGGTAGGCAGAGATCACATCTTTCCACTTGCTACGGTCCTGACACACCTCTTGCGCTTCTTTCACTCTCATTAATCCTTTCATACATGCTCGTCGAAATTGAAATAAAAATAAATGAAAATCATTTATTAGGCATAAAATGTGATTTTTATCTTTGCAAACAAGAATACTATGAAACAAGGTAATCCAAACGTGGACCTTTATTATTACTTACACAATAAAATCTATCTGTTTAAAACTTTAACGATTTAAAGGAAAATGGTTCGATTTTAATTACTGGCCATGAAATAACATAAGCTTGTTGTAAAATCGCAGTATAAAAATCATAAATTATTCCAAGATGAACATAATCATTCCTGTTGTGAAAATCGATTAGAATCTAAACCCAATGTTTTGTAGTTTAAAAAACTTTTTGCTTCATTTCACAACAAAATACATTATTGACCGTAACACGACGCTAAGCGACGAAAACTAATGACTGTTTTACTTTTATTGCGTGTTTTGAGAAGAAAGTTCTACAACTGTGCAGCAGAAATCGGCAATGAATGGGATTTTTCCAGTTCACACTAAGTTTCTACTATGTACTTTTTCGTAGTAAAACCACAACAAACACAAATTAATTATTTTTTAAATAAATTAACAACAATTTAAGTACAAAGTCATTTTCTGATGAAAGTAAACGTGTTCAATATCTCGGCTAACATTTTCTACACGAGTTCTTACAATACAATTTAGCATTTTTCTGATTTTCGGTTGACAGCCGCTGCCAATAGTCATAGACAAGGACTGAGCAAAGCAGATTTTGTAACTAATAATTTCTGCGCTATTTTACGTGGGTGTCACTGAACTCACGTCATCTAGTTCAATACGAATCTGTAGGGATGAATGTTTACGATCTCGCTTGAATTGGTTTGTTAATCTAATTTATAATTGAAAAGTTGAAATTCATTGTAACAGCCATAACCTAAAGAAAATTACACTGAGGCTCGGAAATCCGGGTCTTATAACACTAACACAGCGGCAATGTAGCAATGCGATTACGGGCGTATGGGCCCGTTGGGGCGCTCCAGACCCATGCACCGGACGTTTCCACACTGGAGGAACTTTGGAGATTACTTCAGAATCTGTTCCTATGAAGTTCGGAGTTAGAACCTCGACCTAAGGGATTGACATGGTTTTATGAATGAATGAATGAATTGATTGGATTGCGGATTAAGAAATAGTTATATTCTTACAGAAAATTAATTTTAAATAGCTGCTTACGTGTATCATCTTTTAATTCGATATTATCGCATCATTTTTTTTTGGTTCTGAATAGAGTGGAGATTATTATTTAATTAACAGTTATGTCTAATTGTAAACCAGTTAAGTATCAAATTGCCTTATATATAATATATAAACACCGATTAGTTATTGATTCGAAGCATAGTTGATATATCATCACTGCCTAGTAAAATGGTAATGATACACAGAAAAAATGCCCGAAAACCCTTTTTTACTGACCACATACCACGACCTCGCTTTTGCGGCGATTTCGACGCATATGCACACTTTAAATATACTTACTATATATAGATAAAGCAAACATATCATTTTAAAATGCTATCAAATAACAGTACAATACAGTACTGCTGTGTATGGGTTAGTATGAAACTTTACTTTAGTTCTCATAGGGGTTAAATTCACTCATAGTTTGCATTATTATTCAATCTTTTTCGCAGTTTTTTCGAAACCTTAGTAAAAAACACACGAAAGCTTACCACTTTGAATGTGGTGCGTGAGCGCAGCGAGCGGAGGCGAGGCTGGCACCACCGTGGGCGGCGCCCCGCTGCTGTCCACCCTTTCCACGAACTCCAGCTTGGCTATGAACCCGTTGTAGTCGTAGGGCGGAACTAACGGCCCCGAACTGGACAACATGAATAAAAAAAATTAAAAATTAGCCTGTGTACAGCCTCATCTATACTAATATTATCAAGAGGAAATATTTGTTTGTTTGTTTGTTTTTTTGTATTGATTAGGCTCCGAAACTACTGGACCGATTATAAAAATTCTTTCACCAATATGAAGCTACATTAACAAGGAGTGACATAAACTATATTTTATTATGATTGAATAAACATTCAGTGAAAAATAATAGTATTATGTGAATCGAGTCGGAGAAACGCGGGCGAGATGTGCTGATTTACCGACGCCGTGACGTGCAATTACTTTTGACAGAACGAAGTCTGTCGAGGCAGCTAGTTGCTAGATAAAGTGCACTGCTTCATTGAGATCAAGCTGCCGCTGCGATTGATGAGTATCACCTTGATGGCAAGATTTGGGTAACTGATCGCGAAACTGGGCTTTGTACGAAAAAAATCAAAGACACTTCCTGACTTGGCATTTTAACCAAAGACAGGAGTTCGGACCGAGCTTTCTCACCGCTTGGCCATGGATGAGATAACATCACAAATGTAATCAAGAATTTGAACAACCACCGGGTCTCACATTACGTCGGAAATTGCTTGTAAATGGGAGCAATATCTCTCGCAACGTACTGCAAGTGGGACTCAACAATGGTATTACTGCCTTTGGCGCGATTTGAACTTAAACTAAGTATATTAACTAAATTCCTTTGAAACTGAAGTTACAATTAAAATTAATAAGACAAGATTAAAATTCAGCCTGTGAGCGCATTACAAATGTACCTGCTTGAAGTTTTAGCGATGGGTCCCTTATTGAAATTAAAAAGTCCACTTAAAACATGTACTTGCTGTACCCCCTTCTGGGGTTCCTGACCAAGTACACTTCACTCATAACACTCATTGTTGTTGCTTTAAATTATTAACTTTTTGCGAGATTTGATATTTGGGATTTTCTAAACAGAATAATTTACTAGTTTTTGCTTGCCACAGTTACTCAAAGCAAAAACTAGTGTAGTCATCCGTCGACATCATTTTGGTATGTGACTAAAATTAACAATACAACGTGTTAATGAAAAAGCGCAAAACCTGAAAGTAGTTTGTTCAGTATCGAGAGTAGAATCGATTCCACCAACAAAAAATAGAGGTCAAATTTTAACCAAAAAAATATTTTAATTATGCCGTGTTTAATCATTACTTAACTCTTTTATTGCAGCGGCACGCGAAGCGGTGAAGTCGCACTAGATCGCGCGTAATTACCATAGACTTTTTAATTTTCAGACAAACACAAGAAAATTGAAAAAGCTACTATCTTCGTAAATAATCCGCGAAAATTAAATTTTAGAATTTACTTAATTCTTTCATAATATAAATAAGTTGGGTTGTCTGAGGTTTTGCGCTTTTTCATTAAGACGTTGTATAATCTCACATTAATATAAAAAAATAAACATTTTAGAATTAACGCATTCTTAGCTTCATCAAATTAACACACTTATTTTATAAAGTCTTTGCTTATTATCACTAATAATACATAAGACAAGCTAAAATATTCAACCATTGTTAAACTGAACTTAACTCAGAAACTTCATAACTTGGCCAGTTCGCGTGCTAGCTTTTAATGCCAGAACTTTTCACGGCTCACTAATTAAACTAGCAAAATGTTTTTACAACAAATAAGATAGTATTTTTCAGTAAACTTACTTGAATTCGAGTAATAAATTTGGTCCAGGTTGCTCTAAAGTGGCCGTTCTCTCTGAGCAGAGGGAGGCGAGGAGCGGCGCTGAAGGGGAGTTGCCGGCGCGGAGAGTCAGGTAGTCCGATGCGCAGTGACTGGAAGGAATACTTGTGTTTACTGATCATTGCATAAGCCCTTAGAGTAATAATGAATCAATATTACTTCAGACAAATACAAATAAGACGTTGACGTATATAATTGTATTTGTCAGAGGGTGACATTCGGACGTCATTTCTAATTAAGGTTATTTAGATTTTGCTTTATGAGGTTGAAGCTTCGATCAACAATACACTAGATAACTGGTCAGAGCGTGAAAAAAATAACGTTCCACTTCAAAAGTGGGAACTTATTTCTATTTAGTTCACTTTTGACTGCGCCAACACGCTGCCACACTGCCTGAGTTTGCTTGTTAAAACTGTAGAAATAACAATCTTTAAAATTAATTATCGGATGGAATACCATACTTTTAATAAGAAAATGCTGTTTTATATTATAAATAATGAAATACCCAACTAAAAATCAAAAAAACCAAGCCTAAGTAAGCCTACCCACGGGGCAACATTTTGGCCCATGTTTGGCCAACATAAAGGCGGATGCTTCAGAACAGTGCATTTTATGGAGTATTTTTATACTAAATACTTTATTCATTTACATATTTTAAAATGTTATTTTAATTCATAGATTTCCCGGCGACTCACTTATCTGTGGCCAGAGGTTGTGGGTTCGATCCCACCCCATGACAAACATTTATGTGACGAACATTTGTGATTGTTGTGTGTCTGGTTAATATCATCTATTTAAGTATAGATTTTGAAAAAATAAGTAGTTAAGTTTATGATTTACTTGAGTATTGTTTTAACTGTTTTGTATTTTTTTTATTAAATAAGTAAGTTTTTAATTAATTTTTAATATTTGCAAAGAATATTAAAATAATTTAACATAACTCAGTGTCAACTATACATTGCCAGTCTCTGCTTCACAGTAAAGTAGTAGAACCGGTTTCTTAAAACACGCTATGAAAATTTAGTTGTAATCGTCGCTTAGCGTCGCGTTGGGTTCTCTATTTTGTCTCATAAATTTTTTATCCATAATTTGACATGCCATAATGTTTTGTGACCTAATCATCATTTGTCCGAATGATAATTAGCCCTAACTCAATGGTCTCATAATATCACTTGCCCTAAAATCGAAATCCCTAAATATAATTTGTCCTAAATTTTTTTGCTATAAATATTACAATCTATAATGTTTAAAAGAAATAAAAGGCTTTTCTCTAACATTAATAAGTCCTAACGTAATGTGTCATAATTTAACAGCCCCTAATCTAAATATTGACACCCGACTGACACCTGAAGTATTTCCGGGTGGTCATAAAAAAATAACCCTCAGCTACTGACACTCGCAGGATTTCGGGTGGTCATAAAAAAAAATAACCCTAGCCTACTGACACTCGTAGGATTTCCGGGTGGTCATAAAAAAAATAACTCTAACCTACTGACACTCGCAGGATTTCCGGGTGGTCATAAAAAAAAATCCTTACCTACCGACACTCGCAGGATTTCCGGGTGGTCATAAAAAAAAATAACCCTAACCTACTGACACTCGCAGGATTTCCGGGTGGTCATAAAAAAAATAACCCTAACCTACTGACACTCGCAGGATTTCCAGTTGGTCATAAAAAAAATAACCCTTACTTACTGACATTCGGACTAACATACATTATACAATTTAACACACAGGACATGTGACTTTATAGCAAGAAAAATTAAGATAACTAATTATTATAGCACCCGATATTATGACACAAAAGCATTAGAATTAAAGACAATTAGGCATGATAAAATTTCGTATATTTGAACATTATGGATAGTGATGATTATAGCAAACGCGTTGGGGTTTTCGAATTTCGGACTAACAATTTTCGAAGAAGAAAGGGACTGCCGTCGCGTTGCGGTCTCCAATGTATGTTTTTGTAATATTAACTTGTAATTAGTATTAAGCTGTAGTGATAAAATACAAAATGCGAGTCCATTATACCCTGTTCGGGAAAGTAAAGTCAACTGGGTCAAAAATTCGATATGAAATATGTCAAATTTTGTGTCACTTATTTTTTTCTTCATTGCTTATAGAATGAGGTTGAATTTGAAAATAAAAATCATAAATAAATATAATCAAAACTGCGTTTTATTTCTTACGTACAGCGCCTAAATTAGGTTGAAATTATTATTCTTGTCTCATTCACACTATGAATGACAGAGACAAGAGATAGTACAATTTGTCGGTGCAATTTTTGAGCTGTGTTCTTCTTCCTGAGGCTTTATCTAGTGTTATTGTTAATCGAAGGGTTAAAGCCCGGTCAAATAAGACCAAAAAATAGAAGTGAGGTTACAACAATTCGCAACCAGCTCAAAATTAGTAGGATTGTTAAAAAAAAACAAATTGTAAAATCGAAAAAGTCCTCATCGATCCGACACATAGAAAAAAAATTATTCGGGACAAACTAAAAAAGTCTAATTACTTTTTAACTAGGGCCCACTGGGAGAGTTGTAATCGTCAGATTATACACACGTTTCCACGCCACCTTTAAGGTACCTAGTCTACCTACTTAGCGCGGTTTTTTAAACGTGATTTTTTCCCCGGTTGGCTTATTCAACGGATCTGTGGTTATTCTGTTTAATTTGAAACTATTAAATAATAATAAAAATTAGCAAAGGTTAAAATGATTAAAGCGGTGTAAATAAAAAAAATAGAGAAATTTCTTCATGTGATTCATATTTCTCTAATACTTCTGCTGATACTTCTCATAGTTGTTCTTCTTCTGTCTTCTTTCTTATGTCTCCTCGTTAGCATCAATTCTCAACTGTTGGTAATTCAACACTGGAGCAGGTCCTGCCTTGACAATTTATACGTGCTAGAGAACAAAACAGTCCAATGTTTTTGCAACCACATTTAATAAGTAAGTTAAGCCGTATGTATAAACATATTAAGACCATTTAAACTCTTTCAACTTTTGTAGGAAAAATTTTATGATAAAACTTACCGTTTTGCTGAAAATCGCGAAAAACTCGTTTTTGCGACCTTTGACCCAAAATAATGTTTTTCCAGGTATCGGATCGATGAGGAATTTTTAAACTTCATTTATGATAGTGTCTTGAACAATCCTACCAAATTTGAGGTGGGTGCGAATTATTGTGACCTCGGATGTCGAAATTGACCGGGTTATTATGAGCATGGTTCGGTGGCAGGGCAATCATTCATGTGACATACGTTTTTGGCGATAGTTATTTGTCATAATGTCCAAAATCCTGGACGTCTCAATACGATTTTGATTGAATGGCGTGATTTTGGCAGATTTAGTGTGGATCAAATGTCAAAATTTCAACTACTTTAATGGGATTTGAATATCAGAATCTGAGCGCAGGGTAAGCCCGAAGATGACAGTAAAGGAATAAAAATGCTTCTTTTACAAGGCTTTAAGACTACATTTAAGATAACATACTGAAAACAGTGTTGTGGTTGGTTAGAAGATTTTTATTTCGAGAATTTCATTCATACGAAGAATGCGAATGTCCATCTAATTTTGTATGTAATCCTGTACGTCTACCATGAGTAGCCAATTTAGGTCGAAGTGGAAAAAAAGCAAATATTTTACGCGAACGATAACGTAAATTTAAATTGGCAACTTACGGTGTACGTATTGAAAGTAACTTATGGCACCAAACACTCAAACTATTGATGAACACAAATGTATTGTAAAAGCTAAAATTTAAATTCCCTCTGAGTTTCTTGAACGTTATATTTTTAACTTTAGAAGTACGAACAACAGAAAAAATACAGCTGATACCCCGCGAGAGCATCCAACAAACGTTTTATTGCAAGCTTATTTCTCTTTTATCTGCAAACGATTTAGATACGTTTGACAGCAAAGTAATGGAACCGAACGCAAGAAACAGAAAACATTTATAAAATCATGCCAATAAAAACAATTTGGCTTTGTTTCAAGCATTAAAAATGGCAACGGCGCCGTATGTTAGCTAAAATAAAACAGAAAAATGTACTTAACGACTGCTTTCAACTTGTCTACTTATGTGTATACCTACTTATAAGGTGAGATATAGCGTTTTGCGCAGATAAGACTGTAATTTCATTGCGGAGCTGAGCATGTTCGCTTCGAGCCTTGGAGATGTGTGGTACTCTGGTCATTATACCTAATACTTGAAATACTGAAGTAGGAAAACCTACAGCGACGAGGAATAGCACTTTTATTTCTCTCACCCCACTATTCTTTAGAGATTTATCTCGAAACAAGTGCAATTGAAACTAACACCGCTCAAAGTGTACACTATAATTTTAGAAGTTCCTACTATACTTAGAGCTGAAAAAACTCTAGAAAAGACAAAGTTAAAACAAAATGTAAGTCGGTGTTGAAAGCTTCGCAGATAACCTGACTTTCTTGCGGAATTTTAAAATTTGCCTTCTGAAAACATTTTTGTTCAAGGATATATTAAAAGTCCGCTGGGATAGCTCCGACTTTATAGGTTAGAATATATTGATGATGAATGAAAGCTCCCTTCTGAGTTTTCTATTTGTACCTGTTTGGCATCTTTACGTATTTCTTTTAGCCATATTTAGGGTGCGTTTCCAACAGATATGAGCGAAGATGCGTTTGCGAGGGATGTTTTTGTTAAGAACCAATAGAATCGCGAAACGCGGCCATAGAGTCGTGAAGCTAAGTAAATGAAGCGATTCTATTCGTTCATAACAAACGCATTCCTCAAAACGCATCCTCGCACATCTCTAGTGGAAACGCTCCCCAACGATATTTAAAAAAAACTACAGCGCTTAAAGCTTTATTTTACAGATTCAACCAAGGTTTTTTTGTATCATATACTAAATATACATTTAGTTGGATTGTTGTTCGATTTCTTGCTGTCTTATCTAAACCTTGCAAAAGTAGTTACTTTAGCGCCAGTACCATACGATAAATCATTTGATTTGCAACTGTTTCATTTAAAGAACATATGTTTACCACTGGCCGTTTACTGGCTGGCAATCATTCATGTACCTTTGGTTAATGATAGTGAATAGTCTAAGCAAAAAAAAGTTTTGAAAAGCTCTTGGAACCATAATATCTAAATGTGCCTTTGATATTAGAGATCAAGTCGTACTAATTCAGAAAGTCAAGGTGCGTATGTAGAGCAATAAAAACTAATGTGAACATGTTACGCATGCTAATCACGGTAGAAATACATTTCTGTGCCATGTGTCAGGGTAATTAGGTATTCTAGTGGTCTTTAGGTTAGCTGATTTAGCGAAGTTAAGACATTTTGAACAGACAATTTTAATTATATATTTTTTCTGAAAGCTTTTTTTGTTCTGCGGGGTTAATTCAGCGATGGTTATATCGTACCGTCTACTAATCGAAACTAAATTACAAAAGTACTTTTTTCTCCCCATTCTTCTTAGTAAGTCAAATAATAAATTTAAAACCACTTATTAGACACCCAGCTCCAGTCAGGTGCTGATTATCAGTTTCTTAACCTGATTCCAATTAAGTTTAAATATCAAAGTTGCTAGGCCTGAAAACATAAATGTATTTTATTACCTTGACCGAACGTTATTTGCCTAGTAGATTACAATCAAAACTATAAACCTACCAACGAAACTAACCTACTCGTACCTACATACTCGTACTGATCGGTCGCTCAATATGAAAATGGCACAACTGTCGTAAAATCTCTGGTTATAGTTTCATGGCGGCAAAAGGACGGCGACATAGCCAACCCTTCGATATCTAAGCTTTTAACTGTTTACGGTTCGTGTGAAATCGTCTGTTTATTTTGATTATTTGCATGACGTAAATAAAATGGGACTGCTCCTAAATCCCAAAGAGCACGAATTGATATTTATGAGTTTTACGGAAGCGTCCGCGAATTAAATGATGATAAATAACTATCTAACTCACTTCAAACCAAGGTCATCCCCATCTTCTCCGTATTTTTTAAGGAGTGGTTTCAATTTCAGCATTCAAAAATTTCTCTACCAACCAGTGCGCGCTATGCGCTCCTGTTTTATTTTACTGTTTCTGTGTGCTGCCTTGCTTTTTTTCATATTGCGATGTCTTCAGTTTTTTTTTCCATGGCCGCAATATTTGATTTTATTCAAATAATAGGATAATTACACGTGTAATTTATGGAGCAGGCAGTGTTTATCTGTAAATCCGCTGCGCAATAATTTTAAGCACCATCATGTAATGCTAGATTTGGAATCATTGTTACAATGGTTGATAAACTTAATTAAGAAAATAAAGTAAAAAAAATAAACCTGTTACTTTATCCAAAGCGCCATTAAGCCGGTCAATATTATTTATTATAATTCAGTCAACAGGGTAATTATTTACAAATAAGCCTAGACTTTGAAGATCTCCATTGCAAAAAAAAGGCGCACCTTTATAAAATTTCATAGAACCTTGCTCACGTAGAATAATTTATCCCCCTTGATCACCGTTAAAAATAATGCCTCACCCGAGGCCATTTGCTGGGCCACATTCATACTTGATAAACCTATATGAGACGGAACATGTTACTCTTTAAAGTCAATGGTCTCGTCGTAAATTTTCAGTAGCACGCGACAACCCACAAGGGTGGAAGGGAGATAGGGCGGTCCTTTTATTTACTGGAACGATTGTTCGCAGGCCTTTCAGAACGAATGCGACTGGATTTCATAGAGGTGCTTGATAAAAATGCTTCCGAAGGTTTGGAAGGAATAGCCTCAAGTAACAATGTGAAGGATTCCCTGTAAGTGGATAAATTAAAGAGTAATATTTTAAGGCCAAGGTGCCAAAGTCTCTGGCGCAGTAGCTCACTTATAGTGATATATCTCTTTTAAAAATTGTTGAACATAGCTTATATATAAGCAATGTTCAACTATACATGTTCATTTATACATACTCGTATGTACATACATTATATTTACGACATACTAAGTACCTACTAAACGATAACCAAAGCATATTTGTTAGATTTCAATATAGGGTTTTAAAAATATACAGTGGAAATCTGTTAAATATCAGGGTTTGTGTTTGCAATACTTTTGGACTTATTTATTCATCAGCACGTCTCCGGCCGCTTCGGCCTCGTGAAGGTATTTTATGGAAGATGAATATTTTATGATATGGTGAGGTAAATTTTATATTAAGTATGTTTAAATACTAACTGTAGAGTAAATTGAACTAGCTGAAAAATACACTCAATTCAATTCTATTGCCAAATTTAGTTTAAAATTATGTCATTCTTTTAATTCCTTCTCCTGTTCTTGTACCTTCATCCTTGACTGAAACTAGTTGTATTTTATTAACTGGCCCGTTGTTAAATACAATCAGTTTCAGTGGATACCTTCATTTATATTTTCTTTTTGACTAAACCATATAAGAAAATCACCAACATGGCCATACACCTACCCTACCATACCTATACACATACCCTACACTATAGAGAAACTAGTTGTAAGCCACCTCAATGGTAGCTAATTTAACTATTGAAAATATTAAAAACTACGATTCAATTTAATCTCTGCACAGTCAATGTTTCTGACTGGCCTGTTGGCGCAATGGCAGCGATCCTGCCTTTAGCGCCGGAGGTCGTGGGTTCGATCCCCACCCATGACAAATATTTGTGTGACGAACATTTATATTTGTTGTGTGTCTGGGTGTTTTTATCTATTTAAATACTTAAATTATTTCTAAATACATACTGTATTTAGAAATATTTAAGTATATTTATCAGTCTCTGACGCCCATATTACAAGCTCTGCTTAGTTTGGGGTCAGATGATCTTGGTGTGAATTGTCCCAGATATTTATTTATTTATTTTATTTATAATGTTTACTATCAACTAGTTACTGGTTGATAAATCTTAACGTATAAAAAACAATTTATCCAGCAACTAAAATACTGTTTGCAATCATCTTATTTTCTACCAGCTTCTGCCCGCGACTTCGTCCGCGTGGAATGATGATATATAGCCTATAGCCTTCCTCGATAAATGGGCTACCTAACACTGAAAGAAAAAAAAAAACAAATCGGACCAGTAGTTCCTGAGATACTGAGATTAGCGCATTCAAGTAAACAAACAGACTTTATAATATTATTATAAAAGTATAGATTTTCTATTGTTACAACTAAAATTCATTCCGTTCCAAGTAACTCGAATTACCTATTGTTAATTTCGCAGAATAGCTTTTGTTGCAACGCCATTTCCAAGAGCGCTCATGCTTCTCTGCCATTTAAATGAGCAAATGTGTCGTGAAATACAAACTATCTAATTAAATATTACGGTTGTATGTTGTGGCGACAATGGCGGAGGAAGTTGTATGCCGATTTATGAGGGCGGGCGGTGTCGCGACGTAGACAAAATGTCCCGGCCTGCGCACTAATTACCCGGCGATCCGTCATTTGTCAGGCGGCGAAGTTACGAGTTACTAACTGTCCGCTGATTCGGTATATTATATTGGAGAATCTGGACCGAGCATTGTTAGCTCTGAGTCATGGCGCGTTTTGTAGGTACCTATATAATATTTGTATAGAAGAACTGCGATCATTTGCTGCGGTTAGAGATTTATTTTTTAGGCAACCTTCGTAAACTCCTAAAAACTATTTAATTATGATACTAAAAATGAACATACCTAGACCATATAATTAATCATGGCTACTATCATTAATTATGGGTTGCTTGAATATTGCTAGTAAACGCAAAACCTATTGTAGATAAAATTGTAGTATACACAAACACCTCATTTTCAAAGACCTATCTATGTATACCTACGAACAGTGTACATTGGATTTTAGAACTAACATTCTCCCATTCATTTACACAAAAAAGATCGCGATAGGATTGACCCCTGCCTTACAAAAGTAGTAGTTTAGTTACAAATGAGACTACCTAAATGAAATTTAAAAAAACTTTAAAACTTATTTGTTATAGTGTCATAAACTTTTTCATTTTCCTCTTTTCTTTCGTCGCCGGTGCAAATTGAAAAGCAAAACTGTAACATGGTTAACTAAGAAAGCTAAAAATAGGAAAAATCGTTACATTTGCCTATTGATCGAAAATAAAGCGATGTCTCTGCTGGGCGATGACCCTTACCCTAGTTAAGACTTAAGTAAGTACAAACTAAATGATAGGTCTGCGCTCGCTGCTTTATTCATTGTTTGATATTTAAACCGTTTACAAATACGTTGGATAAATCAGCTAGCAACTAAAGTCAGCACCCTATCAGGTCAGAGTCATAACTTCTAGGTATTGTGTGGTTAATACTATAAACCTGAATTGAAATATGTCGCAGTACTGACTAGTATTGCGACATATTTACCTATTTATTTATATAGGGACAATACACAGCTTGATACTGATTTGAGTACAATATTAAAAACAATTTTGTTGGCCAATTACGACTATCCAACGTATAACGTAACAACATCGTACGCGTATTAAAAAGCAGACAGCAGCGGTTCGTTTTCGAATAATTTCCCGCTTCCAACCAATCATCAATCCGTTTATCGACTTGGCTTTGAAAAAAAATATGTAAATATAAAACAATTATAAGCTCTGACGTATCGTATACACATAAGCTTTATTTTTTTTCAATCTAAGTAAGTAGAATGTCTTTTTTTAACGGATTCAGTGATATAAAACCAGACTCAATAGAATATATTTTGTTTACGTATCAAAAATGATACGTATATCACTGTGTGTGTTCTACGTTATCGCTTTAATGATTTACCAGTTGCCAAAATGTATTTACTATACCATTCGTTCTTGAATAGGTGAGCGTCACTGGCACAACTCTTTCACCGTTTGCCGTTTGTAACCAAACATAGCTTACGTCCTAACATCCACATACTAAGCATAGTACTCACTTTCTCGGCAGTAGAATGGAGGTGAAGATAATCTTGACTCTCGTGTTGACTGAGTTGGTGGCGAAGAGGTAGCGGCAGCGGCGGTGCGGCGGGTATAGGCCGGGGTACCCGGGGCTGGCTAGTACGCAGGTACCGGAGCCCCGACATGACACGTCTTGGTACATCCAGTCGCAATCTGTTGATAAAATCCATTTTTAGCTGAAGTATAAAATCGGAAATGCATGTATTGCCAATATTTATTAATCACCAAATAAGTAGTCTCTTACGTAACATGTTTTACTAAGTAAGTAGTTAAAAAAAATGCTAATTGCAAGATTTATTTAAGGCTGAAAGAGTGCTCACTCATACTCTAAGCTATGGTCACGTGCAGTCCGTTACTGTGTGTTTTCATTTAAATACCTACGCTAAAATTAACGTGAATTTCGAGTGCTCCCTTTTGGGGTCTGAAGGTTATTACAGGATTGCCAACGCACGAATGTAACGAATGTCAATAAAATTCGGTGCCTATTTACCATCAGGCAAACGGCTAGCATTCCATTGTACATATAAAAGAACAGTTAAGGTAACAGCACCTTATACGTGACGATTTCATTAGTCAATATGGGCTCAGCGAATGATGCTGACCATACAATTAACGCTCAAAATGTTTATCACGAAATACACGTGATAAAAATGTGGATAGGTACACATCAAAATACGGTAAGCACTTACGAATACCCTCCACCAGTAAAACCATTCATATTGGCAGGTCACATGCGTGGATAGGTACGGTAAATATGTTTTTTTTATGAAATCAATTAACATTTAATTAAACCTTACTGATTTCAGGCATTGCCAATCTGATTCACGACCACACAAGGATCAACGAATTGTTTCTGGATTGCTCATTGCTTCAGTTTTATTATTTGATTGATTTTCATGTGGTGGCTTCGAAAGCTTTTGTGGGTAAGGTTTCGCAAAATCACAAACATGCAAACTTCCAGAACATTTAAAACACGCTTGTCGTCGACGTTTAGCCCCAGGATATACGAAAATATCAAACTAAGTTTACAAATGCAATACAAATTCATATCTCTGGTTTGTCGTAGCAAACTGAACCTCGTCCAGTGTGCAGGCGACACTCGAGCTCATTGTATTTGTGTCACGGCACACGAGTGTGACAGACTTCGGAGTTTAAAACGCCTTCCCTTTCGAGACTTGCTTTGAGAGACGTACCACTCTTATCATAGTTTGAGTAGGTAACTGAACAAATTGCACAGTTATGTAAAGCAAGATTTTGTAATATTATCTTTACTGAACATATTTTGCAAACATTATTCAGTTAAATTAAGAAAATGTTTTCAGCCTAATGGTAATGAAACTATTTGCTGATGACTGCAAGTTTTCCAAGTTTAAGAAATACATCGATTTTCCTTTGGCTGAAAGAGTCATGAAAATAATGCTGATATTAAACAAAAAAGTAGAAAGTGACTGTACAATTTGTATTTTAAGCTAATTCTGGACAGATTTCATAAATAAATATGAATTTTATAAATAAATATGAATTTTATAAATAAATAAATAAATAAATATGAACTTTATAAATAAATATGAATTTTATAAATAAATACGAATTTTATAAATAAATATGAATTTTATAAATAAAAATTAATTGTATAAATAAATGTTTTTTAAAATAAATATTAATTTTATAAATAAATATGAATAGTGAATACATATGAATATTTTGAATAAATATGAATATTTTGAATAAATATGAATATTTTGAATAAATATGAATATTTTGAATAAATATGAATATTTTGAATAAATAAGAATATTTTGAATAAATAAGAATATTTTGAATAAATATGAATATTTTGAATAAATATGAATATTTTGAATAAATATGAATTTTTGAATAAATAAGAATATTTTGAATAAATATGAATATTTTCAATAAATATGAATTTCATACATTAATTTGAATTTTAACACATCTTCAAGTGATAGGCAAGTTGGCTGGATTGATTGTCTTGTAGTGGAACATGATTATCATGATAGTCGTATACAATAGGTGAGTTTCAGTTCGGACTTTACAGAAGTAGTACTTACTAAGGGTTTTAACATTAATCAAAGTACTAAGATATTTTTCTTAATCGATCGTTTTAATATGACTAGACTAAACCCAATTCAATGTTTCTAGGTAATGAACACATGACCGGCGGTTCTGGATCACTAACAATCGAACCAACAATGCAGTCAATAAAACGCAAGTATCTAAATGTATATACTTAATGGTTTTATCTAAATAAATCCATTGACAGCAATCGATTAAAATAGCAACATACTAAAAGAGATAATTAAACTGTAAATGTTAGCATTCACACCATACAAAAACTAATACAATAAATTGAACGGACCTTCAGTAACCCACGCCACTCGAGGTTATTGCTCCTATTTGTGCTGCACACACGAGTATGACAGACGCTCTGCCGTTTAGAGCCTTTGTGCAGCTCGAGAGGTGCATCTGTGCCATTTTGATTTAGCTCAAATAGCAAATAAAACCAATTTTGTTGTATTTTATGCATAGACATCGAGTATGCTAGGTAGGTTTGTGTAACACACTCCATGTTAATATTTTTCCTAACAGAATGCAGCAATCTAATGCCCGATTGCAAGAAACTTAACAAATAGCCAACCTGGTAGTGTTAAAATGTCGTTTTATAATGTATTTCTTTAGTAAACTAACAATAATTTAAGATAATAGTTAAGAAGACAGACTCAGGCACTATGTCAATTAAGTATTCTGTCACTAGGCACACACAGTAAGTATTTGATAAGCTAAAGTTTGTATGGAGCAACCATTTTTAACAAAAGTACTGTGGTCTACATCTCATCTGCCAGTCCTCCCCTCATTAGCATGGATAGCCTCTACAAAATTCCTACACTAGTCCCATACCTTGCGGCATGCAGAAAATCACTAGGCCTCCATTTTCAACCATACAGTAAAACTACCTCCATTATTCAAATTGAGTAATAATCCACAAAAAAGAGACTGAAATCTGAAATGCAAAAATAAATCTGAGCACCCGGTGGATGCATATATCATAAAATCAATCTGTTTGCCCAAAGTCCCGATTAATCCATTCCAGCCAAGCCACAATGCAAAATAAAAATAACGGATAAAGGGTAAATAAATGTGCAAATAACGGATAAAGGGTAAATAAATGTGCAAAGGTTCACAAAAAAGACTTTGCGTTGAAAAGCGTAGCAAAATGCACCTTCTCGAGTTAGCAGAGAGACACATTAAATTCACCCTGAACCTCGCGAGGTCTCGGCCCATCATGGCGGTGCAATTTGTATTGTGAGCAAAATAGGAGGGAAATTGAATACACACAGAAATTACTTCTTCTAGAAGGAAATATAATACGATAAGATTTAAAATATTAGCAACAGCTTTTTAGGGATAGGTGTTTATTATGCATGACGTGCAATGAAATTACTCTGCCATTAAAATTAAATGGTTTAATTTACATAAATTACGTAGATGCGAAGGTAACGACTAAATGTTAATTTTAAAAAACATATTATTTCAAACCCATGACGCGCCAAACAAACATAAATCGAGCTAAGGGTAGCGACTTGTCCGCGTGGACTAAGCTTTAAATCTTTTAACCCTGTTTGTGATTCTAATATTTTTATTCTTCCTTTATTTTGTTTCAGTTTTTCATGTATGAGTCAGTAAAGTTTTATTAAGATACGAGTTTACAAACAGACGGAAACAAATTCTTAGAATGCTTTTTCCCTATTCATAATCGATCATATTATATGGAGTTCAGAAAAAAATTATAAATAAGAGATAAATGAAGGATACCAGTTAGTAAAAAGGGTTAATTTAATTTGATCCTATCCAAATAAAGTAACCCTTTTTCCCAATTTATGGCAATTTGTGATAATTTAACGCAAACAGAAAAATCAAATCATTTCGTGCTTTTTCCGATGCTCATAATTGTGTTTATGTGACTGTTCAAAGTTTATCTATTTAAGTATGTATTTAGAATTATTTAAGCATGTTGATCAGTCTCTGACGCTTATAGTACAAGCTCTGCTTAGTTTGGGGTCAGATGATCTTGGTGTAAATTGACCCAAATATTTATTTATTTATTTGGCTGTGCCTTGAAGAATCATTCAGTAATATTTACAGATAAGAAGTGCTTCCGCGCATTTTCCTTAAAAAAATATCATACCAAATTGTTATGATAATATTGGGTACAGCCCATTATTGTAATACTGAATAGCATATAACATACAAAAATAATTATAAGTAAGCTGATGACGAGGGTCGCTTTAACGTCCGCCGCACTTGCGTTGTGCTCCAAAAAATCTTTTGTAGACACCAAGTAAAGCAATAAATCCCAGAGTTTGTTTGTTCGCTACATAATGAACGGTATAACTGAAGCACGACCGGGGAAATTCATTAATGATCTACGAATATTCGAGCTGTTCGCAAATATTTGATATTTGTAAGTCTTTTGTACCTACATCAAATATTCAATAATATTTATTAAAAGAAAATGCTCAGTCTAATAATCCGTGGTTAAAGTCTATGGGTAATTAGAGTCAGAATTATATATATTTCAAAAAAAAATAGTTTAAGAAAAAAAATATCGAACAATTCTCAACTAAAAAAGGCAAGTGAAATTTTTATTCAACTACGAACCACGACTCCTGCGACCGAACTCAAACTCAAATAACTTTATTCAAATAGACTGTATCAGTACTTTCAAATCGTCAAAGTTACAGCAAAATATACTAAATAATAGACATAAATACCATAATAATATGGATATGTAAATAAACAGTATACAGACATAATGCGACTCTAACTCTAAGCTGAGAAGACCCGGCGAGAAACTCATCAGTTACTCTTTTAAACTTGTTTTGGGTTTACAACAGGCATCGAAGTCATCCTTTCACGTTTTTGATTGATAATTAAAATAAATTAAGTGATAAGAGTCAACTTCACAAAAGTACATTGCCATCAAAGCAAGTTTGTAATGAGTTTTTTGATATCAGAACCAATGATTACTACGAACACTTAGGAAATAGAGCTCGCTTAGCTTAAACATAACATAACATACCATCACGACTATATCTCATACGAGGTAGTCAGATTCAAGTGACTGTGGCCGTCATGGTGAACGGAACACTCAGGAGCCCACTTTTTGCCAATGGTACTAGAACCCAACACGGTGGGCCTTCCATTTTCTGGGTTGATTTGGTCTGTTAACGATATTTTCTATAATCGGAGATTGAACAATAAACACAAAGATAGTTCTGGCCAAAATTGAACTCGGGACCTAACGATTCACGATCTACGAGTAAGTTGGAGTGCTTAATCCCTAGGCCACGATGCATTCTCAGCTTAAACTATTTATCAATTACTAATAATATTAATTTATTGTTGCCCTAGCTAAACATCAACTTAGGCTTATTAATAATAATGACAAAACTCAATAACTTGGCTAAGCACAGACTTATCGCATCTGTTAATGAGTAACAGATGCGATAAGTCTGTGCTTAGCCAAGTAAGGATTATGGATCTCGGCTTTAAACCCCTTAATTTATTTATTTACCGAACGAGTGCCCCTGAAAACAGCGCACAAGGTCGACTTACGGATTATGCTTTAACGTTGTAGTAATATTATTTTTAGCATAGTTACCTAAAACCTTACCAAGTGAAATTAATTACTTAATAGTTTGGAAGATATAACATTTGCAAAGATTCGATGAATGTTTTACCTCTCGTATCTTGAAACCTTTGTGATAAACATGAATATCTTAGCTTGCATTTACTTCGGAAGATTTGAATTCATGGATTTGGAACAATGGAAATTTTCGGCTACAATATTTACATTATTCCAGGGGAAACAATTCTGTAAACTTTGAGAAACAAAGATAACACTTTATAGTCACTTCTCCTAAAGGTAAAGAAATCTTTGTTTATATCTTCCTGATATTATAATTGCTAAAGTTTGTGAGGATGTATGTATGTATGTTTGTTACTCTTTCACGCAAATACTACTGAACGGATTTGGATCAAATACATCAGAATAAGACATGGGCTACAATTTAAATAGATTTTATGTAATTTGGCCATAACATATTATATGACGAAACGCGGGCGAAGCCGCGGACGGAAAAGTAGTAGGTAGATAGCAATATAAAGTTACTTTATCATCGTGTAACATAGGCTATTTTTTGGCTACAATAATATAACAGGCAAAATAGTCGAACGCGAGCGAAGCCGTCGACGGACGTTGAGTTATTTAAAATCCACTTTTTTAATTAAAAATACGACAAGAAACAGTTCGTCATGTTCTTAGCAAGTAAATAATGCAAACAATAGTTATGACATACTCAAAATATACCCATGAAAATAAATACGGCACCAAACTAAAAAAATATTATAAGTATACAGTATCGTTCATATTATCATACACCCCATTTGATTTTCAATATTAAATGTCGAGTTTTACAACAGATGCTATTTTTATTATCACCAAAAAGTAGGCCTAGCCTGTATGTACTGTGTGAAATTTCAGATTTCAGTACATTCAAATAGTAAAAATAGTTCGAATAGTTGAACGACCAGCAACATGAAGACTATGGATCGTAGAACTAAAATTAAGCTGTCTACCACGAGTTATCACTTTAAATTAACGTTATCTTTCGCGTAAAAAAATTGTATTGGGATGACACATGACTTGACATGACATGACATGACAATGCCCCAATACATTGGAATCATCCCATGTAAATTTAAAGTGGCAACTCGAGCTGGACGTACTGAACATTAAACACCAATTTATTTACCTTTTTCAAAAGATGTTGTAATAATTATGATCGGCTGTGAAATCTCTTACCACGAAAAAGTTTTTAAATGCCGAATTTTGTTAGTTACTGTACCTAGACGAAAAACGCTTTGACTTTGATATTTGAAATGGCAGTGGTAATAAAACTCAGGCATATTGCCTTTCGGACGGACGAAATCTAGAATATAAAACGATCCCCTCAAATAGAAATAAAGGGAGTATTGAAGTAAGGAAGATTTTTAAAATAACCAGGTCTTAAAATAACATCTATGAGATGTCTTTATTAAAATGTGAAGTATATTTTCTAGTTTACATTTCTCAGCCACCAAATATAGTTCACTAATATTCTGTTGGCGATTTTTCTTTAAAAATGTAGAATATTAAAGTTCTAACGTCAATTTTTAACTTTTGTTCTCCGAACTCCGACTGATCTTTTGGTTTTTGACCTCTTTCGGAAGTTGATTATCCAATTTTACTTAAAGCACCCCAGAAATTTAATTTACTTACATTTTACAGACTGAGTAATTTAAAAAAAATTCGCCCTTGGCTACAAGTAATTTATCGCAAACGCCAACTAGACAAGGTTTCGTCGTCGAGCTCAAAATACCGAGTGATTTCAATGTTAAATATAATCACTTGGCACTTAGTCGCACGGTTGCAGGCAGTCGTTTTCCGCGGGTTTTGTGTGTTTTATGGCGAATTATGGCAAATGCCTGATACAGTTCCCAAAATAAGAAAGAAAGAAAAACCATATGTTACTAACGGACATATCATAAACTTGCAAAATCAGATTAAAAACATAAAAACTGTGGTAATGAAAACTAGCTTTTGGAAGTTCCGGTGCCACAACTCAGTAAGGAAATTTTCATAATGGCATTGAACATTATCTGAGATATTGGAATTTGAGAAAATTGGTAACATTAGATACGTATAACAAATGTAAAATAAAATAAAAGTTTTTTCAATGTTTCATGAGTGAGCGGAGTTGCAGCAACATTTTTCTTTGTAAAGATATGTTTACCTATACCTTATACCCTAATCAAAAGTAAATTTTGTTTTCGTTACTTAGGTATTACAATTAAGCATAAGTTTGAATCACTGACCTGTATGTGGTATCCTGGACCCGCCTCGAGGATGGAACCCAACACCTTGAGTGTTACTTAAGGATGTGAAGCTGAAGAACGCCAGGAACTGAGACCTCACAGTCTTTTCTGTTATCCTGATAACAAAACATATAATTATTTTAAATTGCACGGCTAAAATTTTTTTAGATAAAATATTTATTGTATTGAAAATAAATCCAGTAAATATTGAAATGAAAAAACTAAACTTCAAACAATTGAATTGAACAGCAGGAGCGTAATGGCCGTGGTTCGTAGTAGACGTCTATCTACGGATTATTGTTGCGTAGTGTGGCTACGAGGTACTCGTACGAGCGAGCCACGAGTTAGCTACGACGTACGTGCAGTCTAACTGAATAAATGTTTCTACGGCTGATAACAGATCAAACGCAAAAATGTGGGCTTTGTACCGTCGAACGCGTAGTATGCGAGCTTAACTTAAGTCATCAGGGGGGCTAGCCAAGATCAACACTCCTCGACGATTTCTACAATAGAAATCGTTTAAATGTATGGGGATGACATAAGCGCCAGTGACGTGTTGCTTTTGGTTAGCCCCCCAGTTGTACGATCTAGCTATTAAGGTTGACTCTAAGTTCCTGGTATAAATTACTCCCTAGAATTTGTAAGAAAAAGGAACTGAATATTTTGTTTCTATTTGAACTTATATAAAAAAGTGCTTCTTTCACATTTCTCTTTAAGCACCGAGTATTGATACTTTATAAGTGTAATTAAGTTAACTTAGATTGAAAATGCGTTCGCATGGACATTGGCTGGTTCGACTTCTAGACATGGATAGTTCCCCACTTTACAGGAACCATTACGAAACTTTAGGTAGGATAACTAGCAGTTAAGTTGTACTCAATTTAACTGCTGGCTCGTCTACAAAAATATGTATGTGTGTATGTGCCGTGCTAAATTATGGTGACTGGTGCTTGCGCACATTTTATTTCGTGGTGTGATCAACTGAAACAATTGCTAAACAAGTAATTGGCTTAAACAAAATCCACAAATGTTATTTAGACCAACCGACAAATTTGCAATATTTTTATAAAACGAAGTGAAATTGGGTATTTGTCCAATCGTTGGCGGCTTCATGGAATTTGAAAAGATGATGGGAGCCCATATCTAAAACGAAACGCTAAAGTATTCGTATGCTTTATCTTGAATTTGAGCGTATTCGCGAGTAGTGCGAAACCGCTTCGTGCCTCAGCCGGCATTTGGCAAAAGGCACAGTCCACAATACGTGACGAAAAGTGCCGGATGGCACGCGCCGCCGGAGACTGACCACAACTTCAAATCTAACTTCACCAGATATACCTTTAAGGGTCATTATTTTAAGCATTTAAGACGATCCACAATTTGTTGTTGTAAAGTGGCTCAAAGTAGGGAAATAGTGAGCTTGCTTCAGAAAAATACACTTAATTGAAGGTGCATAAAAAGATGCCAGATTTATATATTTATATTTAGATACATTTATTTTTTCTGTAGTAGTAGTAGTAGTAATTAGCCTATTTACTGTTCACTGCTGTGCAAAGGCCTCCATCATTGAAATCAAGTCATCGCTACGATTTATGGTTATAGGCTTAATTTGTTTAGATTTATATTAATTTAAAGAGCATTTAAAACATTGAGCTTATTCACGAGCCGCGGGTAATTGATGTTATTGATCCATTAAAAGTTACTCCAATTATTTTTTGGTTACTTTTATGGTTTCATAAAACTCAACATATTTGATTGAATATCAAATAAAATAACTTTTATTAGTTCCAGTCTTCTATTTGTTTTATTTTCTTCGCACAATCCAAGCGCGTTCGTTGTTAGGTCGCACGGTTAGGCAAAGCGTTCTCATATCTTAGAACGCGTATTAACAATTGGTATTTTTATTAAAATTTTGAGATTATAGCGTAGGTATTTTCACATTTGTATGGGAGTGATGTATCTGTTAAGGTGCTAATAAATTAGAGCATTTACTGGTAACAGAACCTCGAGCATGCGTCGTTCTTAAATTTACTCTAGCCACAATGCGAACACGACGCTCAAATATTGGTACAACTTGATTTTAAAAACCAACGAGCGTTTTAGTGTACCATGTTATCGAGCACACGCATGAGCACAGGAGACGACTACCTATATTCTTATATTTAATGAAGTGCACGAAAAAATGTTACAGATAAATGCTTACTCGCCATGAGCATTACGTCAAACACGGCCTCGACCATTCGCAAGAACAGAACATCACATGTAAATGTTTTTAGGGAACTGAGCGTTTACCTGTATTGTACCTCATGTAAAAACGTTACATTGGAATGATATGCTCCATATAGTCTATACCCACCTTTACGTAGTATCTTTTATCTATGTGGCAGTACGCTAGAACATCAGTAGCACAAATATCGTAAAAGCGCATTCGAAACAAAGCGCTGACGCTTCGCTCGCTCATCTTGAAATCTAGTTTATTCACGGGTCGCGCGACGCCACACGAGCGTTTCGTGCCACTGCCGGCATTAGGTGTAGTCCATAAAACCCGTGCAGTGTGCCGGCTGACGCGAGCGGCGCCGGCCACCGCCCGCAATTCCGAATCGAGCATTACCGGTTCCGCTGTGACGACCTTTTGTTCCGTTCAGCTCCGGAACTGGCTTTCCGAACCAAACTGCAAATGGAGATAAATTCAAAACGGCAGCGGAAGCCGACCGCAGCGCTTCACTTAACCGGAAATAATACTGATGATTTGAGTATCTGTCGCTCTCATTAGCGATGAATGTAATTATATTCGGTCGGTGCAACGAATTGTTAACATACCTGGCATGATTTACTGTTATACTAACTATGCATCGATCATTATAGGTGGTTACAGATTTCAGTATTGATATTTCAAACTAACTCGCAGCATCTAAACAAGCTTACCTACTCCAAAAATCATGTAGATGATTACACGCCTAATTTTCTTGTCCCTCCAAAAGACGTCATCCAAGTGACGTCTTCATTGTCATTTCGAACCTTTTCATCTCGATTTGAGTTACCGGTACTTGCAGAGCTGTTTTGAGCGAACTTGAGTCCAATCGCCCTCTTTTAAAACCGTGATTCAAGCCTCACTTTGATGCGCCCTTAAGCACGTAACTTTTCTTAGTAAAATTAATACACGGAAAGTCCCGAACTCATTCGCGTTTTGAAAAACTCATAGCTACGTGCATTTTATTACAAATTTGTGAAATCATAAATTCAAAAGTCGTGCGTCGGGACATAGTGATTCTGCACCCGAACTCAGATCGTGGATTGTGTGGTCCCGAGTTCAAATCTGGCCAGAACCAAAATCTTTGTGTTCATTGTTAAATATCCGACTGACTCTCCGGTGACGGAAAACATCGATAACAAACCAAATCAACCCGGATAACGGCGGAAGGCTCACCAACTACAACGTTGCGTTCTAAATTTCTAATACCATTGATGAAAAGTGGGCTTCTGAGTGTTTCGTTCACCACGACGGCACAGTCACTTGCCTCTGACTTCCCCACTTAAGATAAAGTCGTGATGGTATTTTTCTAAATTCAAAAGTGCTTTACTCAAGTAGACCATAGATTAACATTTTAAATTTAGCTATATCTTAAACATACATAATATTAATACAATCTGTATACTAAATGTTATCCATAAATATAATGTGACTCCACCACCGGCGTCGGAAAGCTGATTTCACTGAGAAGATCAAGCAAAAAACATGATAGTTACTCTTTTAAAAAAGTAGCGGTTTACAATTCAGGTTAGTCACTTAAAATTTTTGCCTTTGTAACCAGAGTCATACAGTTTGAACATCAATATAGTTATCATTACGGTACCCAAATTATAGTGAGCCTGAGCAGACCAGTTTCCGAAAGTGGCAGCTGTTCACAAGTTGACGTATGATCCAGCCATCGTTCCACTCAACCATATTTTAGGGAATGAAACCACCCGTCACACAACAACGCCACCACCCCAGAAACATTTTAGTGAGCATGACTACTCAAGTCACTAGCAGTGAAATCAACATAGGTAATTAGGTGAATCTAAGCTGTAGGATACAGGTGTATGAAGTTATATTCATTCATTTATTATAAAAATTAGTTAGAAAATCCTGAAGCTGAGAGCTCACTTCCAGACAGTGTTATCCTTCAGATATTCCATTGTGTTATAATACCCTATTTTCAAAGGGTATTTTGATGTGGTTCTTGAACCTGTTAAGGTATGATAATAATACCATATCCACTTACTTAAATTCTAAAGTAGAGGCTCCATGATCTGCGAAGAGTACTACCGGTGGGGTGTACCGCTCGTTGGCGCCACATAGCCGCGTTTCCGCTGCGACGCCCGCGCCGCGCACCGCCGTCGCGCCGCCCAGCTGGATCCAGCCGCCGACGCAACTAAACAAAAAAAAACTTTCAGCGTGAAATGCATACGACGGCGAACAGTCAGCGCAACGGAAGTTTCGAATCAAATTTACTATTTCTTGACGAAAGTTTCGTACAGATATTGGATGAGATAGTGGGTAAGCACACAAGCCAGCTTTTTTATTAGCATTCGAGTCATGCACGTGTTTAAGGATATGATTGACCAGCATTGGTTTAAACACGTGCACTGCCATAAGATATGTATTATGGCAGTGCACGTGTTTAAACCAATGCTATTACATTTGAAATATTATTAATAAATATATGAATCTTACTACTTAAAAATTTTAATTAACTAAATTAGGTAAAACTTGACATTTGATAATGATAATACTTAGATAATTTGAATATATTTTAAGCATTGATTTTTTTTCTAATAGCACTAATATCAATTTATACTTTCATGAAAGCCATTGTAAAGTCAAAATTATGTAAATCTAAAAGGATGTCTAGAATACTGATTGTACAATACAAGCTGCAGGGTAATTTGAGTACTTATAATGAAATAAATAGGTACACTACATTGAATTATTTAAAACTTTTCGACGTAAAAATTCAGCATTCCTACTACCCTATACAAGTGTCAACAAGAGTGATCGAAGTTGTGGCGATATTGTAACCGACTGAATAGATTCCGTCGTATCTAGGTAACTATACTTGTATATATAGGGAGTGCGGTCTCTTGAAGGAGGCACGGACGGTGCGTTCGAACCCCGAAATATTCAATTTGACGGGACATTGATCATAGCTGTCTGTGTGTGACAACCTCGGACCCATCACAGACGATTCTTTTCTTCCAATTCAATCGATTGCAACCCTTCAAATAAGCCATTTTCCAGAAATTCAACTTTCCTTTTTACGAGTAGTCGTTGGAGAGGACGGAAGATACTTCATCGGTTGTTTTCTCTTGACAAATATCTTCTTTGATATTTGAGGCAAAAACAACCGAAATAATACCTGCTTGTTTCCTCGTCAGCATTTATTTGTTTTTCATGTTTTAATTAATGGAAATACAAATAAGCACAAACGCGAAAGCCATTAGCATTTCTTTCCTTATTGCCTTTTGACTTGACACCCCTATTTTATTTATTTATGGCGTGAAATGAGTCATTCCGTCTGAGTGATGTTTTTGTTTAGTATGCAATTAATGAAGGCATAGTAGCCTTTATACTATTCAAAGTACAAAACACACCGCTGTTCTTTAAATGGAGTAAATTATATTAAGAAAAACTTGAAAACCAAACAAACATTTTAACATGCCTAGAACGCAATTGGGTTCATTCAAAACCTAACCTGGCAATGAGACCTTAACAGTAAGTCACTCCATAGAATAGGAGAAGAGGAAGATCTTGCTTTAAGAACATTCATTTGTGAGATTGTGAAAGACAAAGAAACACCCTTTCATACAATATAAGTACCTGTGCAATAACCGCGGGCAGCTGGTCGGCTGTCCAAGTCCTACAAACTTAGACCATAGTCACTGTTGTGCCTTTTAACTTTCTTTTAAAATACACTATTGGACACTCAAGTTAACAGACAGTTTTTATCAGCTGTCAAAGCAAGAAAATTTCATAAATTTTTTGTTTCATCGCTCTGTGACGTCACATATTTAGTAAAAAGATTTTTGAATAACAATTTCTTTAAATATGTGTGTTAAATATGATTTCTGGGGTCACAAAACACGCCTGCTTCATCTAAGCTGGTTTAAATTACGACACGAAAATCACAAAACGATTTTTGATTACACCAAAACTTAGCTTTAGGTCTATTAAAAAAAGGTATTTAAGTACAGATCTGAGTGACGTTTTCGTTTGAACTGTTATTTTCAAACCTCTACTCAATGCGCAGATCAATGCTTGAGTAATGTTCTAGAATCCGGGCCTAAGTCTGACCAGAGTAAGATTTAGCTTTGGAAGTACCCGAATTAACAATACTTCGATCTCTCCTAGGTCTGGAAAACAATTTGTTTAAAAATAATCCACATTAAATTTTCTTACCTACTGCCGTTAAACCTCCCGACGGAGACCAGTCTGTACAGCTGTATTTCCACCCTTTGACCTGCATCTGGCTGAAGCAGGTAGGAGCATGTGCCAGGACCCTCGATCGAAGGAGACTTTATTTGACCGAACGTCTTCCCTGACTTGGTCTTGAGGATTCGGGAGTCGATGGTAATGTTGCACACTAAATGAAAATGTTTACCGTTAGTTTTAAATCAATATATCCAAAAATTATGAGGGAACTTAATATCCTAATAATCCATAATCAAAGTCGAGATTTCTTCTGTGTTAAAGTATTCCTTACATTTAAACAGTTCACTAGAAACAAATGCGAGTTTATTTCAATGTATCTTTCCGTCAGCGGCTTCGCCCGCGTAGAATCTTTTCGAAGTTAAAACATACCCTATATAAAAAATATAGCCTATGTCACTCGCTAATTATGTAGCAGCTTCATTACAAACAACCAATCAAATATTTCCTCTTTACAGTCTCAAATAGATCAAATGTGTATTTGTAAAAGGACATGAACAATACTTTAATAGAAAAAAGTAACACAAAAAATAATTTACGGTCTCAATATAAGCATGACATTTATTTGGCTCAATCATCAAGTTATATCTATGGGAAGAGTACTTTTATAATAGATATCAGGATCTTTAATAAGTTACCAAATTTTATTTAAGCTTTGGACGGTCCACAATTGAAAAAGACATTAAAAAATTGGCTATTGACAATTTTTTATAATTTAAAAGAATTTTATGATTTCACGTAATTGTTAATATTATTAATTTGTTATTTTACCAATCTATATTGTACGTCCGCAATGGGCAAACTGTTGATTCTAATATCTATGTAACAACAATGTAACAGAGTTCTGACAATAAATGATTATCTTCTCTTATCTTATCTTATCTAATTGCAGTTCGTTTTTCTCGCTAAAACTGGAGAATGTATGGACCCATTTGGCAAATTTTTCATCTTGCTGTATTCTTGAAAGTTTATGGAAGGTTTAAACATTGAGAAACAATAATAATAAGTAACGGAAAATACTGAAAACAGCAGTTTAATTTTCTCATACAAAATGTTTCTTGCTGTAAACGAGGAAGAAGATTACAATGGGCTAATGCACACGAAAACTGGAACCATTCTCAATGGTCACTTGTGCTTTTTCACTGATGAATCCAGGTTTGGATTTCAGGACATTTGATGACTTTTGTCTTCTTAGAAATAAAAAAATGACACTTGGCTGTCAAATATTTTATAGGTGCGTATAGAAATTCACAAATATATCGATAGCAGCAAAGTAGATACGGACATTTACATTTTTTGCGAAAGTGTTTTTTTTACAAAATTAGCTTTACATAAACCTTATCTAGAAGTCTATATTCAAATTATTCCGAATTTCAAAATAATCAGCAATATCCAGCACGTAAATGAATACACACTCGGTTTTTAAAAAACATCGCAGTAGAAACGGACATTAGAACTTACCCGCCATTACTTCGCATCTTTGCCAGGTGATTCACACGTCAATAAAGACATCTCCCACCCGATAAAAAGACGTAGTTCTTTTTTGACGTAGAAGAAGATATCTGGCAGATATACGTACGTTTAAGAAGATATCTATCAGATATAATTATTTTACTAACTGGTGATGAAAAGTGTATGACGTACGACAAGAACTTTCGAAAAAGGTCGTGGTCAAAGGCCGGTCAGGCTTCACAGACTGTGGCGAAACCCAGGTTAACTCGCAACAAGGTGATGCTGTGTGTGTGGTGGCATTGGAAGGGCATTATTAATTATGAGCTGTTACCACCAGGCAGGACTATCCATTCTGAACTCTACGACGAACAACTGATGAGATTGAAGCAGAAAGTCGAGAGAAAGCAGCCGGAACTATCAACAGCAAGGGTGTGGTTTTTCATCATAATAACGCTAGACCTAACACATCTTTAGCCACTCAGCAAAAATTAAGAGAGTTTGGCTGGGAGGTGTTAATGCATCCGCTGTATAGTCCTGACCTTGCACTTTCAGATTTCCACCTGTTTTGCTATCTTCAGAATTCTTTAGGCAGTGTCAGGTTAACATCACGAGAAGACTGCCAAAAATACTTGTCACGGTATTTCGATCATAAGCCTCCAAATTCCTATAGCATAAGGATCATGTCCCTACCTACAAGATGGCAAAAAGTAATCGAACAAAATGGCACCTACATACACACAGCAACATGGTCTAGGGATATATTAAACTTTTTTAAATAACTTATAAAGTGCTGGCCTTACAAAAAAACTACTAATGACAGATTATAAAAAAATTATTAAGTTCCTTTTTTAAATTCAGATTTGTATATAAAAGGTTTTGTTTTAGGATGAAATTCGCATTCATTGAATTTCTTCCAAAGAAGTAAATCTTCACGAACTTCTAACTTGATTTAAACTACATAAATTTCTATAAATCTTTGTCAAACGCATCTCCAGTGTTCATTTAATCATGCCACGTAGACACTTGACCAGGAACGAGATGTTAAGAGCAGTGGGCATGATTCAAGCTGGCGTTACCCAAATTGCGGTTTCTGAAGCCATAAGGACCAGTCAGAGCGTTATATCCAGGCTTTGGTCACGTTATCGTGTCACGGAGGAAGTGGTGGAACGGCACCGAGGACCTCAACGCATTACAACACATGTACATGACCGATTCATAGTAAATGCTGCACGAAGTCAGCCAAATGCAACGGCGATGCAATTGGTTCAAAGGCTACAGAGAGAGTATGGTTTGCTGGTAAGCGGTCAAACTTTGAGAAGACGACTGCATGAAGTCAACCTACGTGCTCGTAGGCCACTTCGGGTACCAGCGCTAAGGAGAGGCAATCGAGGAAGAAGATTACAATGGGCTATTGCACACGAAAACTGAAACCATTCTCAATGATCACTTGTGCTTTTCACTGATGAATCCAGGTTTAGATTTCATCCTGATTCGCGAAGAGTACGCGTTTGGAGTTTGGAACTTGGACGTTGGAATCGACTGCCGCACTCACAACAAATCCATGCATATCAAGGTGGCACGATTATGGTTTGGGCAGGAATTCGTCTCGGCGGTAGAACGGACCTCGTTTGGATACAAGGCAATATGACTGCTCTAAAATATCGAGATGAGATGCTAGATAGAGATGTAATCTTGCCCCACAGACAGCAAATGGGACAAAATTTCCAGCTAATGCACGACAATGCCCGCATTACAAGTTGGTTACAACAGCTTGATATCCAAGCTTTAGACTGGCCTGCACAATCCCCTGACTTAAATCCTATTGAGTATGCCTGGGATATGCTTCAGAGAAGAGCTCTTAGGCATTTCTCTGAAGATATTGTGCATGAAAACCAGATTTTCTTGCATCTCAGCAGGACTTGGGACAGTATTCCACAACATGATATTGACACCCTTGTTTTGAGTATGCAGCACCGCTGCAGATGTGTCAGGAGAGTCTTAGGTGGATCCACGGGTCATTAGTTATAAGTTTTCAACAATTTTTATAAAAAAAATAGTTGTTTTGTTTACATTTTGATGTTTCAAAAATAAAGTTAAGATTGAAATTTTGTCCGAGTTTTTCCTCTTCTTCTAAGTTTTTTTAAAATTTAACTTTCTCTAAAAGTTTATTTATCAGATTAGATAGGCTAATAAACGAGGTTTATTTTAATGTGTAGGTGTCTTAACAAAAAGTTAATAGAATTTTAGTTATTTAGGTTTAATTACACGCATAGAGTCTAATACATGCCTTGACCATATAATGGCCAAAGTTCAGTTTTTGTGGGAGACGGTAGTCTTTAAAGCAACCAACATCACAGACCACTCACCAACTTTATTTTATGCAAGTAATGTAAACTGTACAAATAAGATAAAGATACCTTTAAAAAAAGTTGAACTTGACTACAAATCTATATCGACCTACCTAGAAAGATCGTCCTGGGATGAGTATTATCAAAGCAGCGATACAAATTGGTGTACGAATTTCTTGGTTGACCGACTACAGTATACCATTAGTGAGTTTTCCATCTCTACTACAGTCGTAAAAAGAAGGCAGGTGCTCAAACCCTGGATAACTGTAGGTGTTCTAAGATCACTACGCAAAAGAGATAGTATTCACAGACAGCTGAAAAAGTCGAGTGATGATAGCCTAAAAGCAATTTATGTCTCTCATCGTAATTGGTGCACTAAAATCGTAAAAACTCTTAAGCAAAATTACTATCGATCACAGTTGGCAGTAAATTCTAAAAATAGTAGGGAAACCTGGAGGATTATTAAAGAAGTGAGTAATTTAAATAAGCAAAATCAATCAGCTAGTGATCTTCTTAGTATTAAAAGTAGTCCTAAAGAATCTTTAAATACAATTAACCATTATTTCACGTCCGTAGGCAGTAATTTGGCAAATATAACACTCAAAAAGCTCAATGTAACAGAGTAAGAGTTAGCTGATAAATCTAGATTTCACAGTAAGAAGTCTAATTCTATGTCATTTGATTGATTGTTCCTTACAGATCATTGTGAAGTTGACTGTGTAATATCAAACTTAAAAACTAGGTGTTCCCCGGGCTGGGATAACCTCTCTAATTATTATTTTAAGAAACCTAAATCCCTTCTGAGTAAACCGATAGCGCACCTTTGTAATCTGAGCTTCTCATCTAGTGTGTTCCCTAACATTTGTAAAAAGGCAATTGTCACTCCAATCTTGAAAACTGGCAACACAGATAACCCCTCTAACATTAGATCGATTTCATTACTTCCATCGTTGTCTAAAGTTATTGAAAAGCTGGCATTTAAGCGTCTGACTAGTTACCTCGAATGCAATGACCTACTAGCGTTGAATCAATACGGTTTTAGATCAAAAATTTCTACAGAAGACGCGGTTTTGGATCTTACATCTAAAATACATAAATGTCTTGATGAAAGTAAAAAGTGTTTAGGGGTGTTTTTAGACCTTCAAAAAGCATTCGACACAGTGTCTGTGCTGATTCTACTATCGCGTCTTAAAAATCTTGGGATAAGAGGCAGAGTACTTCAATGGTTTACTGATTATCTAAGTAATAGAGATCAGAAAATCTGTGTTGAGGGTCATATGAGTGAGGTAACCTCTTGTGGGTATGGTGTACCACAGGGTACCACACTTGGACCAGTGCTGTTTTTGGTGTACATCAACGACTTATGCAAAATGAAGCTCAAAAATGGGGACTTATTCATGTTTGCTGATGATACCGCTATTGTTTTCTCTGGTTCCTCTTGGGTAAGCGTGCGTGAAATGGCAGAAATAGGCCTATCTAGAGTTACAGCCTGGCTGGAAAACAACCTTTTGTCCCTCAATATAAGCAAAACAAAATGTATTAGCTTCAGCATAACATCCACTGGTAGCCCTAAGGACACTTTTACTCTACCTATTCATACTTTTCCCTGTAATCTTACCGATAGAATACCACGAAGTTGTAACTGTTCTAACCTAAACCGTGCCAATTTCATCAAATACTTGGGTGTCATAATCGATGAAAACTTGAACTGGAATTCACATCTTTCTCTTATTTCCGGCCGTATGAGAAAACTCATTTTCGTTTTTAAAAACCTTCGTTCTGTGTCAAACTTTTCCCCTCTACTGAGAATTTATAAAGCACTTGGAGAGTCTATCCTAAGTTATTGTATTTGCGCCTGGGGAGGGGCATCAGAGGTACATCTTCTGCAATTTGAAAGAGCACAAAGGGCTGTGCTAAAGGTCCTCATGTCACTACCAATTTGCCACCCTACGGCTTTGTTGCATGATATGACTAACACGCTGTCTGTGCGTAAGTTATTTGTTTTTCAAGCAATTCGTAGATATTACTGTAGAACGCTGCCCTCCGTTCCGGTGAGTAATAAAAGATTAAACCGGTGCCCGGTACCGTTTTTCAAAACCCGTTTTGCTCAGAGAGCTTATGCATTTTTAGCCCCTAGAATGTGAAATATCCTACATAGCAAAATTAATCTTCGGCAATTCAGCAGTAGAACAATAAGGCAACCACTTTTTAAGCATCTATGAAAATGAATGAGTGTGACCTGAACCGTATCCACATCCCTTTGGCCTGACTTTGTTGCTACTAGTTAAATAATAGTGCTCATGTACTCCTGTTGTACCTTGGTTTTGCATAATATGTATATCACAAGTGAGTATTGTAGTTTCTTGTAATAACTGAGTAAAATATCTATTCTGTCTTTGTATAAATATGTATGTAATTTGCCTTGGTGTTCGTGCTGTAGCCCTGTGAGAGCGACACTTTTATTATACAGGGTGTCCTAAAAAGAAGTGTCAAGCGAAAGCCCACAGAAAGAGCACCCCTTGGGGTACCCGAATCACCCCCATGTATGTTCCGCGATTGTTCATAGTTTTCGAGTTATGATTTTTATTCTGAATTTCTGAGAATTTCGGACCTAAAAGATTTTATTTTCTATTTTTTTAAAAGTAGAAGACTTCAAATTATTTCTTTGCCCAACTGAATCATCCTTAATTGTACTTTGATGCATGAAATAATCAGTTTCATAACTTTGACCAAAATGATGAAAATGTTGGTATAAAACCAAAAATGTACGGTTGATGAATAAAGACTTAAATTTTCAACTTTAAATTAAAAATCTAAGCGGGTGACTGTATGGTTTCTAAGTAAAGCTCAAAAATGCTCCAGAATCTCAGCTTTCTTAATCATTACAAAAAGAAGTACTTAATGGGCTACTTTGGCTAAAATCAGCCTTCAAAGACAGCGATGTGGAAAATTCTTGAAATTAGCCATCAAATTAATAACTGTTTTTTGGCCATTTTATCATTCCTGAAGTTCATGAATTTGTTATCTATCCAAAAATTACTGCAGGAAGGCTAAGGAAATAATAGAAAGAATAAAATATACGCTTCTGCAGCAGCCAAGTTGTCTTTTAGTTTTATAAAGGCAATTCTGTTGTTTTTTATCGTCTCTTCTGCTTGCCTCAATTTTATTCGTAATTCGGCTACGTTGCTGATATCCTTGGCGTAAACCAATTCCTTGTAATATTCTCAGACGAAGAAATCAATTGGGTTCAAGTCGGGGGACCGTGGCGGCCACGCAATGGGCCCTCCACGGCCCATCCACCTGTCTGGAAATCTTTCAGACAAATATTGTCTGACGATTCTCGCAAAATGGCATCGGGCGCCGTCGTTTTGAAAAATCATATTCCTATAAAGCGTTAACACGTCAACATCTCCTAACAAGTCGGTGAGATTGTGTTGTAGAAAATGCAAATAGGCCTCGCCGTTTAGTCGGTCAGGTAGTTCGAACGGACCAATCCGCTGTCCGTTTAAGACGCCTGACCATAGATTGACACTGAATTGTTCTTGGAAATTAGATTCCCGGGTCAGGTGTGGATTTTCAATGTTCCAAGAATGATAGTTGTGTATGTTGGAAATTCCACATCTCTTAAAATGTGACTCATCGGTCCATAAAATATTTAAAAAAAAAATTTCGTTTTCAGCTTGACGCCGCAACATTTCCTGACAACACGCTACTCTTCTCAGATAGTCTGCGGGCTTAAGCTGCTGAACTTTTTGAATATGATATGGGTGAAAACCCTCTTGTTGGAGTATGCGATGTGCCAGTGATTTTGGAATTCCGGTTCGACGTTGTATTGTTCTCACAGTTATTTCCTTAGCCTTCCTGCAGTAATTTTTGGTTAGATAACAAATTCATGAACTTCAGGAATGATAAGATGGCCAAAAAACAGTTATTAATCTGATGGCTATATTTCAAGAATTTTTCACCTTGCTGTCTTTGAAGGCTGATTTCAGCCAAAGTAGCCCATTAAGTATTTTTTTTTTGTAATGATTAAGAAAACTGAGATTCTGGAGCCATACAGTCACCCGCTTAGATTTTTAATTTAAAGTTGAAAATTTAAATCTAAGTTAATAAATTCATCAACCGAACATTTTTGGTTTTATACCACCTTTTTTCATCATTTTGGTCAAAGTTATGAAACTGATTATTTCATGCATCAAAGTACAATTAGGGATGATTGAGTTAGGCAAAGAAAAAATTTGAAGTCTTCTACTTTTTAAAAAATAAAAAATTTAAACTTTTAGGTCCGAAATTCTCAGAAATTCAGAAAAAAAATCAGGTGCTCTTTCTGTGGGCTTCCGCTTGACACTTCTTTTTGGGACACCCTGTATATATATATATTCTTGTTATTTAAAATGAGAGTGACATCTATTGTTATTTCATTTTAAATAGTTTTAATTTTACTTCATTATATGAGAGTTGCAAAAATATAAACTAACTTTTTATTGTAAACTTCACAGAAGTTTTAGTGGAGAATAACTTTTGTAATGTTTAAGTTACTTATATTTTCTTTATTTTACTGTTTAATTTTACTGGTGTAACTATTTAGTTTAGCAACTAATACAATTATTTTACAGTTCATTTTAATAATGTTAAGAAATCTAAGAGGTGGAGACCCTGGTGTCTTGTAGCACAGGTTATTAATAATCTATTTCGAGCACCAGTCTTCACATTAAGTGCTACAATTATGAATATAACTGTACTATCTTTTTGTTGTATTTCTTTCTTTTTATGAAGAAAATGAAGATTCTTATTATTATTGTTCTCTTTATTTAACATAAAACTGATATATACAATTTTTACAGTATTTCTATAAAACAAAGATTTATAACAATGAAGTAACTTATGAATTATAATTATAAAAACAAAATACATAATTACAATTATAAAACCTAAGCTTAAATTAAAGTTAAAAACAACGAATTATAAAAATACTATAAAAACCTTAACCTAGGGTGCCGCCGGCACTTTAACTTTTATTATTATTATTAAGAATGCGAAGTAACTTTTTCCCCAACCTATTAGATCGACATTTTTGATTTCGTAACCGTTATCAAAATGTTTATCTTAATTGCAGTTTAATAGGGCGCATAATAATACACCTACCCCGAACAAAAACCTTTTAAATCTCTTATAAGTTATTCGATATATTTTTTCGAACTGATTACAATACAAAACTCTTCGTAAAAAGCGACACATAAACAAAAAGTGACCTCTTTCACGCTTTACATGTAGTGCAATGAGTTGCTACGTGGATGGGAAAAAATGGTGAAGCAACTCGAGCGTATCAATTAAACTTGATTGAACCTTCGCAAGCCTTTCGTGTGTCAACTAAAACGGGCATGCGAGAAAATAATGGATGGCATTTAAAAAAAGCCTTTGACTAAATTCCTTGCTACGGCAAAGATAATAATTTCAATCTTGCTAGATGAGAGGCTCCTTTACTTTTTATTTCTATACCTACTGTCTTAGATACTAAAATTATAAAGTGGAACGATCTGATTGTTTTCAAAACTACTGGATCGATTTTTTAAAATAATTTAAAAATCGATCCAGTAGTTTTTTTTTTTTTTTTTTTTTTTTCAAAACTACTGGATCGATTTTTAAATTATTTTACCAATATAAAGCTAAATTTTCAGCGAGTAGCATAATATGCTATATTTTAACGAACGAAATAGTCTACGCGGGCGAACCCGCTGACGGGGAGCTAGCTAGATTTAGGATAGGTACATTTGGGAATTACCCAAACATACGTTTTAATACACGATAATTAAAACAGAACGTGACGAAGCAGACCGTAAAAAACTGTGTGGTAAATCTTGCTGGTCAAGTAAAACCACTCTAAACATCAAAATGTTGGCAAAGGGTTAATAATGGTCCGTTATTCAAGGAAAAGGTAAACATTGTTTGGGTCTCAATACCGGAGGGATTTGCGGTACCCACCGACCACCAGACCGTTCTCAAATTGTCTCCCATTGTTTGCACTAATAATCGCAACGTTATGCGTAATCTTTAATCGTCCTTGCGCAAATTTTAATTGGTAGGATCAATTATACATTTGCTAGCAAACAAGGAACGGAGCTTTTATGTACAGTGGTGTTCATATAATTAAGAATGATTTGTATTTTTTTAATGAATCAAGTAATTTTTTTTGTGTCTCCGGTCAAAAGCATTAAGTAGTGTTGTGAAACGACTACATGTACTCGTATAAAGCAAACTAAATTAAGTAGGCTATTCCTAATTTAGTGAAATTACGAAAAGAGTATTAAATCGACAGTGTGTCATTTCAAAGAGCAGTATGGCGTTTTTTTAGAAGAATAGTACTCTATTTTTTTCGCTAAACGCAAATTAAAAAAAGGACTGAATCAACCTTCCGACGCTGGTGGTAGAGACACCTTTATTTAGGTACTGTATAAGTAGATGTATATATGTATATTATTAATTTATACATGTCTATTATTAAGTATGAATAATTATGAATTGTAAATTTGACGATTTAAAAGTGCTCATAACAGGGGGGGCTAGCCAAGAGCAACACGCCACGACGATTTCTACAATAGAATGTATGGGGATGACATAAGCTGTCACTGGCGCTTATGTCATCTCATACAATTGAACGATTTTCTATTGCAGAAATCGTCGTAGCGTGTTGCTCTTGGCTAGCCCCCAGGTCTATTTAAATAAAGATATTTTGACTTTGACTTTGAAAATACGAATCGTTCTTAATTATGTGACCACCACTGTATGTGGAAAATCGTGAGTAATTATGTACTTATTAACTCGATTTGAACATTATCTACCTAAGTCAAAAACGATAAGTCGAAAATGCCATTCGCTTCGTCCGTGATTCATTACAGATCTTTTATACTTAAGTCCTTTTTATTACATGTATGTTCCCTTCTTAGGACAGTAACACTTCTACTCATAGAAATTTCAATCTTCCCAAAACTACTATTGCAGAGTGTTTACTTTTCACACTATCTCGCTTTTACGCCTAACCTTTTGAAATTAACCAGCGAGATAAAAATAGGACAACCCCTATCCAAATCAACTCTAATCAAGTAGGACAAAGGTTAATACAGTTTTATGAAAACAGCTGTCATATTAACTATGTTGTGTGTTATTGCTCGAGGTCACATCGCCACACGCAAATCTCCTATTAGGCATTGTGTGCTTTCGTACTGACACGCATTTCCCATTTTTTGACCGAACTACTTAATCAAATGATATGATTGCTAAAATATAACAAGCTTTAGTAATATTTAAATCAAGCTGACCTCACCCCACCTGATGATGAGCGGCCGGTAGGTCCAAATATAACGTTCATATCACAAATACTGCTTGGTCAAACTTAACTTGAAGGCCTAGATGAGTGCCTCCTCACAACCCGCTTGAAAAACCCGACATAATACAACGTCTTTATTCAAATGACTTAGAACCTCAGACAACTCAACAGATTTTTATAGAATACCACTATAAAAGGGGTTTGGACCTTTGTGGCATAGGCCACCAGCCGCCATTTTGTTTTTTTCACTTTGTTTCCGCGCACGATAACAGTAGGTATGGACAGAAAACACAAAAACAAACAAAAAATGACTGTTTATAACTGTGTTTGACTGTTTATCCTAACGTGTTGTCACGTTTCCGAGTTATTCGAAGGTAGAGATCTATCTGAAAAAGATAATATTCATTTAAAATCTACTAATTATCAGACTTTCCACGTTATTTTGTTAACAAATAAGAGAATTTAGGACATTTAAATAGTCTGTGATGTTCTTCTGCAATCTTCGCACATCCAAAAGTCATCTAGAAGAAATCGCTCAAAGCGATAGGGTCACTGCACAGCATAATATGATAGGCAATATGCTCTTACGAATGAAATTGTATTTTTCTCTTTGGCAATACAGCATTTATGATTTTAATTTGAACCTTATTGTAGATTTTTTACCAAAAAACCGGTAAAATCCTATTAACTTTATTATTTTAAGCACTTTCAAATGTATACTCCCTAAAAATGCGATAATACACATAACCAACCTGAAATCTGTTATTTGTTGACAAAATAACAAGTAGATTTTTAATGAAAATCACCTTCTTCCTATCGATCTTTACCTTCAAATAATTAGGTAACGTGACACTTTATGGTACCATAGTACTAGACACATTTTTTGTTTGTTTATATGTCGTCTTTCAATTTAAACCACGTTCATCGTTCGCGGAAACATAAAGAAAAAAAATGGCGGCAGGTAGCTATGCCAGCTCCCATACATGTTCAAACTCGTTTATAAGTTAAATATCGGCCATAACTTTTTTTTGTTAACCTTGCACTTCTCACAAGTTCCCAATTCTACATGGTAACTACCCTGTGCGGTCTCGAGTGCGACGTGGCTGGGTAGGGGCAGGCCGCAAAGGGCCAAAAGGTTATTGACCTTAAGGTTAGTCAGAATTCTACTTTATTTTGCGCTATTTCGTTAAAAAGTCATAACAGAAAGTAGGAAACACGTTGACTCTTAAATGGTCGAATTCTAAACACTTGTGGGTACCCTTTGGCCCATTAATCCTAGGCAAACACCCCTAAAACTAGCTTAGCGTTGTGTCTAAGGCCCCGCTAGAAAATAAACTATACCAGCCTGACTGGGCATTTTAGTCTGGCTAGGCGGGCGTGTACCTCGATTTTGTTGATTGACTACCTCACAATAGAATTTGGGTCAATTCCCTTCCTAGATCGGGATCTAAATGACGTTTACTGACGTGAAATCCTTCTGGATCGTCAAACATTAAGGAAAAAATGAATTGTATAAACATAACTAAAACACCAGCTAAGTAATGTAAGTAACATTAATTTACCAATGTTAGCAGGTCAGTCTAAGTTACCTATCCCAATTCCTATTCTTGAATACAAATTAATTTTCATTTTCATTAATTACGTTTTTTTACAAGTTAAGTCGACCTAAATCCTAGTATTTCTAGTTTACAGCATTTATAACCAATTTGACTATTAACACCAAACCCAACCGTTTTTTTTATAAAAATCGACATATAATTACTAAATTCGTGCCTTTATAATATTTGTTTTCACAATTTTTGTGTAGCTGATGGCAGTCCCCCCCCCCAAGTCGAGGACAAAAGCAGCACGGCCGTACCATTTCTCGAAACGAACAGGCCATTTTCAACCCCCTATAACTTCGTTGTGGATAAACTAGAAGCCTGAATTTTCAGTAACCAAGCACGCATTGTATATTTTAAACACACAGTATGTTTCAAATTTCATTTAATTTGAAACTTAAATGTATTACTTGTGAGATGAATAGTGTTTTCATGCGATGGCACAGTCAATCTATTTATTCGGTTAAGCGACTTGGTATTACATGATCTCACAACTTTTTGCGGTTGAAGAACTGAGTTGTCAGACTTTGTTTCTTTTAAAAGTTATGTTTTTGATGGCATTATTACAGTAAGAGAGTAGTAGTACATAACAAGAGTAAAATATTGTCATTATGTAACTATTTGTTTTTTTCTTATTTTACACCTAAGCTCAATAATCTTAATTTGTACTGCTTTCCCTTGATAGATGAGGTAAGTACTCACTACTGGCACAGTACTGCTCGAGCCCGCACTGCGCGCAGCGCGTCGGCGCGACGTCCCCGCAAGGGCACGCGCCGTCGCGTACGCAGCATGCGCACTCCTCGCCGCCGCTCGGGCACGCGCAGCCTGATGATGACTGCGTCCATAGATCTACTTGGCCTGAGGAAGGAAATAGAGATTAGGAAAATTATACTTACAATATTAAAATAAATGAATGTTTGAAGCAACTTATAAAGATCATGTCTCCACACACTTGCCAGAGTTTATAAGTACGGTATGTTGTCTGAGATTATTGGACATAAGTAGATAAAAGTCTGAAATATAAACTCCAATAGAGATACTAACATCTAGAAATTGTTCGTTGTGGGATTGGATGAACCCACAATCCCAGTGCTGTAGATAGGACCAAAAAACGAATGAGGACACCACACCAGTAGTTTGCCCTAATGCTTCCTAAAAAGAGAGTTTCCTACAGTTTAATTAATAGATGGCGTAAAAACTTTTGTTTCATGCATAGTTAGTGAATGAATTTGGAAATCAATGATAGCAGACTACTTAAAACCTTTGTTTCCCCATCGTAGTGATGAGTTGATTTTTCTGATGAAGGCCATCACTCGGCAGTGGGACCGTACTTTTCCTCCCTTTAAACTTTGCTTTTCCCTATGGAATATTAAAAAATAATGCAGCAGTAACTTACTGCTTCCGTCCAAGAAGATCGGCGTCCACGCAATCTGGCCAAAAGCAGCAGCGCATACGGCGGCAAACAGCAGCGGCAGTGCTGCCCGCATGGTGCGCGCGGGCAGTCACCGCGCGGTTTGCCCCGCGGACCACCCGCGCCGCCTTCTCATTGGCCGACAACTCGCCTCGCTCATTGGCTCCGAACTACAACCAGCCTTAGCTCACTTGCAAAAACCCCACACAGAACACATTGACCTCTATTACCCAACTTTCTCATTGAACCAACACAATAAATCACTCACACGAAACCGTAGCCCGTTTCACATGATTACCCGGCATCGTTATTTCTTTATAGCGTTTTCACTAGATCTTAATGGTTTTTCCTATAACTGATTCCTTTCACATTTTATTTGGGTTTCAGTCAATGCGGCACCTGTAACAATGAAATAGAATTTTTAGATACAATTTTACAGTCTCTTTTTAGAAAAACGTTGTGTATTACAGATCGCGTTTTGTGCACCATGTTAATAGAATTAACTGATAATATGTACTTCATGATGGCGATTGCTCTGAAAAGTACTCGACAAATTATATTGTGAACAAGAATTAGGTGAAAAAAAGTTCCAGGTTCCAGGTTTATGACTGTTGAGAGTAGACGCAGCTTCGGCCGACAGCAAGGTGGAAGATGGATAAGGAAGGGCTCAGGGAACTGGGCCTGCTCGAAATTGGCCCCGCGGGGCTAGTTAACCAATGCCATTTTATACCATTTCTTAATTGGTCAACTGGCCCCACAGCTAAAATTTTTACAGTCACGAGAAAAATGTAACAAATCACCGTTATGGAGCTCATTGTTATGATGCAGGGATCAAGACATGCTCTGCATATTCTTTACTAAATCTACCAGGAAAGCAGAAATTAACTGGAAATGAGTGCTCATAGTTATTACACACATTACATTATATTAATGTGCGTGGTATTACTGGTTCTTTTTTTCTGTTCATTTCTAACCCCTGTTACTTTTAGTCAAATAGCTTGATGTAAAAATAATAAATAGTGTACATTACCATTAGTGAGCTAAGTAGTATGTTGTTGTAGCACCTATACTCCATTCATTATAGCATTAGACAGAAGTAAAAAAGGTTCTTTTTAGGGTAAACTTTGTGGTAAAAGTACGATAAACATCATTGCTTTTAAGATTTATGCCGAATTTATTAAAATCCACATAAATAGCAGCTGTCACACTTAATTGTTCTGATTTAAAGTAAAGGAACTTCAGAATTTATGAGGCATTTGCTTAAAATAATTATTTTGTCTTGCATCAAACTATAATGTCGATGTAAAAACCTAAAACAGGCAGGGGTTTCCATTTTTACTGTCACTATAACTCTACCAAATCTAAAATGTTACATAATCCCTTCATACGTTGTGGCGGAAGGGGTTTTCAATTTTACCAGGTTATACTCAGGTATATTATCGTCATGGCAACGTCAAATGCAAATTGTCATTCATTTCAGCACCCCTGCTCATTTCTAATGTTATAATGAATGAACTATAAATAAGAAGAAAGAAAAGAAGAAACATTTATCAATTGACATGTTACATTATAATAAAATATATAACATAGATGATAGTGCAAAAAGAAACAAAAACTTACAACATAAAAACTAGACAGCGGCATCCCGATGTCCAGAAATAAAGAGGACTTCCGCTCCTGTTTGTAGATTTTCTTGTCTGCTGAGGCCTACCTGACCCGACTAATATAATTAGAACTAAACAGTCCTTAGTCAATGCGTTACACAATTCGATCGCAAACAACTTTTGCAGGCCACCTGTGGCCACGACTAGTGGCCCAGAGTATCAAAGCTCGAATTGTATTTTTTCAATGGTACATACTGCTTTTATGTTTATAATAACGCTGTCACTTAATACGCTACTGTAATTGTTATACCATACTTTTTTAATGTCCGTAAGGATTGTGAAGCCACTTTTCGAATCTTAATGAAAATAATATACTTATTTAGTAGTAAGTTAAAAAAAATCGTAGGATCAATCCTCGATATTGTAGTATAAAACTTAAAAAATTATATGAACATAAAGGTGGCACCTCAATCTGTATGTTTGGATTGAGGAGCCACGTCATACCTAGGAACTTTTTGGATTTATATTTACACACATCAAAAGTGTCTAGGGATCAACATATATTTTTGCAATAACTTTTCTCCTGATTGATATTAATTAAAATTTTCTTTAAGGATTCATCAAATAAAGTGTTTTCGTTTGTCTACAGTAACGATAAACCAAGTCACCTTTGCATTAATAAAGAAATTTGCCATTTTCCTAATAAAGGGATTTTTGACATTTGAACCACTAACATTAAAGTTCGAAAAAAAGACTGAAATAACAGTTTTCTTTAAAATTTTATTGGGTAACTTAAACAATTAATAATCCGTGTTTCTACCGCGAACACTAAAAACACAAGAACATCGGTTTGGCATACTCAAAATGAGTTCATCCAAATCACGCTGTGGAATGGCCGCCCATGTTCGTTGCAACAACAAAAAAAGGTCTTCTTGCGACTGGATACCCTCCATATTCGGCAGAGCTCTTCTCTGTAGCTTATCCCATGCATGCTCAATCGGGTTCAAGTCTGGCGACTGAGCAGGCCAGGGCAGGACATTGATGTTAGCTGCGGCGAGAGTCTGTCTTACAACTCTTGCGGTGTGCGGTCGTGCATTATCATGCATTAACTGAAATAAGGGAGCGATTTGCACTTGTAGAGGAACGATAACGTTCCCGAAGACCGCTAAGGGTACCACCTATAGCAATGCACAATCGTAGGATTCGATATCAATGGGCTCTTGAACACAGAAATTGGGCAGAAGAACAATGGCGTTTCGTGTGCTTTTCTGATGAGTCTCGTTTTGGTATGAGACCGGATACAAGACGTATACGACACTGGAGAACCCCTGGACTCCAACAGCGATTAAAATCCTGCCAAGAAGTCCATCCTTATAGTGGTGGAACCATCATGGTATGGGCGGGTATTTGGATCGGCGGAAGAACTGAGTTGATTTGGATCAGAGGCAACCTCAACGCTCAAATTTATGCTGAGACGATTGTATCAGACGTCATCGTTCCTCTACAAGTGCAAATCGGTCCCTTATTTCAGTTAATGCATGATAATGCACGACCGCACACCGCAAGAGTTGTAAGACAGACTCTCGCCGCAGCTAACATCAATGTCCTGCCCTGGCCTGCTCAGTCGCCAGACTTGAACCCGATTGAGCATGCATGGGATAAGCTACAGAGAAGAGCTCTGCCGAATATGGAGGGTATCCAGTCGCAAGAAGACCTTTTTTTGTTGTTGCAACGAACATGGGCGGCCATTCCACAGCGTGATTTGGATGAACTCATTTTGAGTATGCCAAACCGATGTTCTTGTGTTGTTAGTGTTCGCGGTAGAAACACGGATTATTAATTGTTTAAGTTACCCAATAAAATTTTAAAGAAAACTGTTATTTCAGTCTTTTTTTCGAACTTTAATGTTAGTGGTTCAAATGTCAAAAATCCCTTTATTAGGAAAATGGCAAATTTCTTTATTAATGCAAAGGTGACTTGGTTTATCGTTACTGTAGACGAACGAAAACACTTTATTTGATGAATCCTTAAAGTAAATTTTAATTAATATCAATCAGGAGAAAAGTTATTGCAAAAATATATGTTGATCCCTAGACACTTTTGATGTGTGTATTATAATTTGGTATGATTTAGTACCATTTGAGAGTAAACCAATAACAAAATCTAAGCTCGGTAATATTAAAATTATAAAAGTTACTGTACATAATATGTGGCTCCTCAGACCATACTTAGAACTCGTAATTTTTTAAAGAAGCAGTTGTTCCATTAACCGCAATTACTACATCATTAAGGCCGTCCGCTGCGTTAAGCGGGCGTCAGTCGCGGGTGTCCGTCGCGGGGACCCGCGCCGTGCTCCGTCGAGGACAAATTTAACTCCCGCAGCGCCGCCAGTACAATTTAGATCGCGCGGGTGTACAGTCGATATCATAAATCGGGGCGATATTGAACTTCTAAAATGACACGTTCCGTGTCAATAATACTCATTGTTATCAAATTATGAAAAATACAATCACGGAACGTGCGGCACGAATAACGTAACGGCGCTCTAGAAACATCTTCGCTCGCGTGCTCCGTCACACAGACACCCGTCGCCCGCAGGGCGTGTTCCGCCGCCCGCGCCGCGAGCGACCGGGGACCCGCTGCACGCAGCGCTGATCTATGAGATTACAAGAAACAACACGCGCCGCGCGGGCGCTCGCGCCGTGGACGGCCTTAGTAGTAATTATAATAAATTTGTAGGACAAGAGTCCGTAATAAAAAATGGGCAAACTGGCCTCAGGGCGTACGCTAGAACTCGTGCGGGTCGCACGCATGCGTCTGTATCGAAAAATAGGATGAGACGCGCACTATAACGCGGGCGCGTGAGACTTTTATGACTATTTTTCGATACAGACGCGCGGGCGTGCGACTTGCTCAGGTCGTACGCCCTCATTCCTATCATAGAAGTGGCTCCCAGAGGTGTGTACCTGAATTACCCATCCCAGCAATTCATTTTAAAATTAAGCATTTCAATGACTATAAAACTACTATCAATGACTGACTATAAATGAGTTTCATTGAAATAAGCCTACTCCGGTTAGTTTAAATAAACCCAAAAAGTATGCTAAAACATGAAATTAAATAAAACGTCAAGTTAATTACAACCAAACTTTAATAACATGGCTGCCAAATCGTTAAGGCAAAACAGCACAAGATAATTTAGCGACAGATCAAACGTAGTAACAACAATACTTGGAGGGCGGGACCGCCCGAGCGTGGACACAATCCGTGTACAGGCACTCTGGACTTGATACACAAGGGTGACAGGTGGGGCCCGAGTGACAAGGATGGGGATGGGGACACGCGGGCACGCTGCAGCAACTAGACACTGGCTTCTTTCTCTCGAAGTGAAAGCAACAATTACCCTGCACAAAAAACAAAAAACTGGTCATCTCACCAATGGAATCCAACTTCGTATCGACCAACAACATGGCCGCTCGAAAGTTTCAAAAAATCGCTCTACGAGGACAGTAATCTCGTTATTTACATAAGCAGATAAGTTTTCGAGTCGAGTCTCTAAATGAATTAACTTTCAGGTAAAGAAGCGAAAATCGCAAGGCAAAATTCCTATCCGAAAACTTTGGTGTACCTAATAAACACGCTTTCTGTTAATTACTGAGCGTAAAGTGTAAGAAAGAGGGGATGAGAACTTTAAATTTCCGACTTTGTATCTACTAATCTCCATATTGTTTAGGGGAGATCCGAGATTTCTCTGTTTACGAAAAATGAGCGTTCAGTTCAGGAAATGGTACGTCAGACGATGGCGTGATTGATTTATAGCGATTACGACACGGATAAACAGTTCCGTCGAGAATAAAAGTTTGCGTCTAATGGCGGTGAACGCTAATCAAAATATTTGAAGAGATCGGGATGAGTATCAGAGCCGCTGTGTACCGACGGCTGTGCAAGTCCGCAGATTATAGTGTCCAATCACAAGGAGCCGTATCTTGAGCCCCAGTTGGAAATAAATCCCCATCTGAACCCTCGCCGCGTTCAGCGAATAAACATTGCGGTCCAGGAAGCGCGCGATCAATGTTAAAAACATACCCGCCACCGGCCCCCAAATAACGTCTAATCTTACGTAATTTGCTCGTAAACGGGTGGTAAGATTCAATTAAAATTCTAATTCAAGAGATAACTCGATCCTTGAACACTTTAATTCTGCTTGTGAATACGTTTGGCCTGATTAAAATTTCAAAGATGTCAACTTAGAAAGTATTTGGATGAGACAGATAAATTTTAAGTACCTACAAAACTGGGAAGATTATTTAGTTAACGAATGATTTATAAGCCACTATGTTCAAAGCATCCACTGCAGTAAACTTTTTCAATATAGGTAGGGTGAGATTTAATTTAGTTTTTAGGTTCAAACCGGATTCATTTTTCTAGTAGAGAACTGGATTCGTAATGAAATTGAATTTCTTCTGGGCGCCACTGACGGCGTTTATTCGGCTTTTTGCTTTACCTTCTGAAAGGATATTGCGTGGGAAACAATTCAGGTGGCGGTTTTCAAACTTATAAAAAACTGAATTAACATAACTGAATATTTTTTTCATAAAATACCAATGAACCGGTTAAAATTATTAGAATGTTTACAAAAAAAAAATCTCATGTTAACATTCGATTGAAGTGAATTCATTTGAGAACAACATGTTTATTCAAAAATCATCTTTTAAACTAAAGGCCTTTTCCCTGTCAAGCGAATTTGGTTCCGAGTGTGGATCTGAAACCTATCAGTCAGACATGAGTGATCGGTAGAATTTTGGAATCAAAACCACTTGACTGGGCAATGGTCCTTACTGAGAGATACCCGTTCATCTTCAGAGTGGTATCGGTGCTCCACGTTGCACGGATCCGCACTGTATGATGATACTACGAAAGGCTTGCGTCGCTGCCGCGCTCCGACCGCCACCTCGCACGCTCGTCGCATCAGCAACGTCGGCTGATTTTGCTGCAACAATTAAAACATCGTTTGAAATTTCTCATCAAACACTGGTCATGGGATAGAATGAAAGCTGCCTCTTAAAACCGACGGCAAAGAAATGTGAGAACATAATGACGTCTTAAATAATTTCAATAGAAATATACAATGCACCTTGTTTTTCTTGAGACACACTCAATTCCGTCAAGGTATGAATAAAACTGTAAAAATATCTTAAACAATATTTACAAAAACGTACAAAATGTTTATTTCATTTGGACCTATCTCAAAAGTGGGTAAAAGAGAATCCGCTTACGTGGACAAATCCGATTTATTTCGCGGCCTTCATTTCTCGGAGCGCAATTTTTCAGATGTCAAAACGTTTAACCCCTTCCCCAGATACAGCTTAGAAGTACCTTCAATCGTCTAGAATGTCTTCAAGTGATACTTCTATAGGTTTCTTTTTCAGCAGGCTACATCCTAAAGGCCTTGCTTGACAAACGGGTACTTTCGCTGGGTCGGCCACCTTCACCGGGTTGGTGCATACGTCGCACTCTATTGACACGTCACGGGGGCTTCTGACGAGAAAATTGGTGGTACCCAACAACTTCGAGTGTTCCTGGTCTTGCATCCCATTGCGTTTGAATGCAGACACGGGTAAGCTTTTCACCTGCAATCGACCAGATATTTGCCATTACGATTTCTCTCGTCAGATTATTATAAACAATAGAAAATGAGTGATTTTTTCGTCAATGCCTTTTGCAAGCAGACGTGAATTATTTACCTACAAAAGCAGGCATCACTTCTTAACTAACACTGGCAGTTTCTTCATAGGTTTGACTGGTATCCTAATAGGATTTTGGCTCCAAATTGCATTGCGCCAGGACTTGCGAATATGCGCAATACCACCGCTTTCTATAAACTTTTGGTCTTGGAGTCCATTTCGCTTAAGTGCAGATGATGGAAGAATGTTGACCTGGCGGACATAATCATTTTGGTATTTGTCTAAAAGTGTTAGTACCCAACACCTATCTCACAAAATGATTCGTAAATGTGTCCACGGTTCTGTTCACTTTCTGTCTTTTTTCCTTCTGATTGGTAAGACTTCTTGGGTTATTTTTGGATACAATCTCCTAAGAGGATTCACAGCGGTGTGTACAGAACACCCTTGCGGGGTCGCACTCGCACACAAGTACCGGATAGCCCCTCTATATCCGTGAATTTGGTCTTGTATGCCGTTCCTTTGATATGCTGACATTGGAAGCCTACCGTGACGTGTCGGAACGTATTGTTCCTGAAACCAACAACGATCACATTAAAATAGTTGCTATTGGTTTCAGGAAATCTAGTACTAAGGATGGGAAATTATAAAGATGAGTTGAGACTTACAATGCGGCCGTCTTCATATCGGTAGCAGGGTATGACGTATTTGGTTTTCATTGGCCTGCAGCAGGTCGGGCAGCAGTTTGGTGGGGCTGTGCTTGAGGATTGCCGAGGGGCTTGAGTTCGGGAGCGTTGCTGCCGGTGTGGAGGCGGAGGGTTGCAATCACCACCATCGTCACTATGCTCGCAATAGCTCTCGCGTCTCGTCGGTGGCTTCTCACAACAATACATCACTTGAGGCTTCTGACAACGTGGCAAGCACGGGTAGCACACGGGAAGCTCTTCGCAACATTTTGTTGGCAGACAAGGCGTCATAAGCATGGGACTCACACCATACTCCCCACAATCCTCCGAATAGCAACAGGCCATGTTTTACAAATGTTTTGAGTTTTCGGTTTACTTTTTTTCTAAAATATTATTAATTTTCACAAAAAATTTAGTTGTTTTTGTTTCCTTTCTGAGAATTTTGATGAAATTAAATTGTCAATTTCAAATTACATTCTGTAGGTTACTTTTTCAAGACTTAATTTTTGATGGCCAGTGTTTTTTCCGATTGTTTTTCAAGCGATGACTTTTCTACTTAGCCGTAAGGCTGGGTCCACAAGAGAGTAACATATTTTTTTGATCAGATACCATAACTGTACGTATCCGAAACGATACGTATGCTAGCCAATTAAGTAACGCGATTTGGCCCACCTTAATATACTTTTAATGTTACCATTAATAACGTGATCAAAGGCTGATCTCATCTCGTTAACAGACACTCGGTTCAGTCAGCTGTGTGCTAAGTAAATACTTGCAGTAACATGATGAAGAGGTTGTCTAATTTAAAATTACGCGCCCCATGAATCAGAATCAGAATCATTTATTTCGATTTATTGTTCCTACTATCAAGTATAAAATAATATAAAATTAAGTTTAAATTATTTTGTTGATTAAAGCTCTTATACGGTTGTACGTTGTTTCGTAGAAAACGGTTTACATAAAATTTCGTTTCACAGAAATTGTTTCCCACAATTATCATTTCATAGAATAATCAATACGCAGAATAGTTACATAAAATTAATTTAATTCGTAGTTTTGCGTTACAAATAAAGTATATGAAATTGTACGGTTGATGAAATAATAAGTTCCTTAAGGTGACGCATCGGAAATTTAGTTAATTTTACGATAGGGATTCTAAATTTGCTCAGCAATTTCAAAACCGATTCAAATTCATACTAGATTCATGAGTATTTTGCCCGTGGCTATGTGACGGCAGCGGATCGGCAACGATCCGATGTTAAGCAACGCCAGTCAGGTCGGGTTATGGATGGGTGACCATCCCGACCGAAATTAAGTGATGTGTTTTCCGGGCATCTCCGTGCTTTGGAAGGCACGTTAAACAGTTGGTCCCGGCTGACGTCGCAAGACATCATTCGTAAAGCGTAGTCAGAGGCTTAAAAAGGCGGCTTGATAACATCTGACGGTAACGTTTACACTGGCCTTACATTCACCTCTCTGACAATCCGCACTGAGCCCGCGTGTACGGCTCGTACCACCTCATTGTTGAGGTGAGGCCTGTGCCCAACAGTAGGACGTATGAGGCTGTATTTGTTGTTGTTGTTTGTTGTTGTCATGAGTATTATGACTTTATTTTGCCCATAGCTTAACATAATGGGATACTTTTTATAACCCAAAAATAAATGTCAGAAACAGCTCTTTTGAATTTCAACCGACTTCAAAAAAAGGAGGAGGTTCTCAATTCGACTGTATGTTTTTTTTTTATGTTTGTTACCTCATAACTTTCGACGGGGTGTACCGATTTTCATCGTTCTTTTTTTATTTGAAAGCTGGTGCTTCCCGAATGGTCCCATTTTAATTTGGTCTAGTTCTGACAGTGGCATCCATGAGTAAAACCATATAAGTCTTAAATCTAGGTAGACAAAATGCGCTACAAATGGACGACAAATGGACGAATAACTTGATATTACGCCAACCGATTTTGATAATTCTTTATTCATTTGAAAGCTGATGGTGCCCGGGTAGTCCCATTTTAATTTGGTCCAGTTCTGACAGTGGCATCCATGAGAAAACCATATAAGTCTTAAATCTAGATAGACAAAATGCGCGACAAATGGACGGGTAACTCAATATTACGCCAACCGATTTTGATAATTCTTTTTTTATTTGAAAGCTGATGCTGCCCGTGTGGTCCCATTTTAGTTTGGTCAAGTTCTGACAGTGGCATCCATGGGAAATCCATATAAGTCTTAAATCTAGATGAACCATATGCGCGACAAATGGACGAATAACTCATTATCACGCCAACCGATTTCGATGCTTCTTTTTTTATTGGAATGGATATACTTCAAGGGTAGTTTGATGAGTGTCAGGTTCTGATTATGGGATCCATGACAAAGTAACGGAACTCTTCAATTCTTAGGAGCAATTGGACGATACTTTTTCGATGTATAAAATAAATCAGAACTATTCACTGAAAATCAAGAAATAAACAAAAATTTTCACAAAAAAAAAACCAAATTAAAAAAAAACTATTCCAAAACAAAGCACTAAAAAGTAAAAAAATAATTGCGTATTCTTCTAAAACTTATACGATAATATAATGTAGGTACAATTATTGTTATTGTTGGAGTCGGTGTCAGCCAATGTAGGTTTGTAACTACCTACATACATACGTATACGTGATATGTAAGAAATAGGTATATTGCTAGGTATATTGTAGTGTTTCCTTGGCAAATTTTTTACAGCCAAAGACGACCACGAAAACCCTTTAAACGTACCATGTATATTAGTCTAGACATATTCGTTGGTATGTCTATTGGTTTTTTTTGTCGTATTGTTGCACATTGGCACTGTAAAAGACTTGTAAGAGCTAACTTTATTAATTTTTAGTAAATTTCAGTAAATCTGCAAAATACTACACGTAGAAGCAATGTTTGTTTACGAGATCTGACGTAGCAGTCACGCGATATTCAAACCACGCCGACAAAAAATATTTTTTCTCCTAAACTACATATTTTTTTGAAAAAATCAGTTCTAGGTGGTATTATTATCAGCTTTTACAAACAATAAGCCACGGAAATTTGTCATATAGCGAATTAAAAAAGGGGTATTCGATATGTGTTTTTGGGTTATAAAAAGTATTCAATTATGTTAAGCTATGAGCAAAATAAAGTAAAATTGCTCATAAATCTTGCATGAATTTGTCGGTTTTGTAATTGAATCCCTATCACCAAAATTAACTAAATTTTCGATCCGTCACCTTAAAGAACTTATTACCTTGAACAACTATTTATTATGTCAATACTAGGTATTTGTTGAACCATACAACTGCATACAATTTGGCTTGAAATATAAAATGCTATTTGGGCGCAGTTTGTAAATGAAACTAAGTGACTAGAATAGCTTTACGTCTTTTTTACGCTGTATTTACGCTTAGGATTGGTGAGCCTTTATGAAGACATGGTAAAAGAAGATTGTCGTTCAAAATCAGTATTTCAGTAAATTAAGGCTGATTTCGGGAGATCTTCTGAAATGAATCAACAACTTCTAAATTCAATAGCCTCCATACACGTAAAGTTAAAAGGCGAGGTCGTCGTCTCGCCACACACGCTAAGTTCTGTTCATCTGACATAGTCGGGCAAACCCATTACGTTTATGCTAGGCCAGTGACTCTTTAAGATTCATTCGATGATTTCTATGGTTATCAATACGCCATGTTTTTTTAGAAATAAGACATGTAAGAATAACCAGACTTTAGACAAATGTGGTAAATTGGCGCTTATGCTACGGAAATCAGCGCTTCTGCTTAATTGCTCAGTTCTCCCGAACGTGTAAATTTAATCGTTCTAATGCTCTTGTTGCAAAATGGTCGGCGTTTTGTCTATCTTCAAACAATTTAACAAAAATAATTAAATAATATGCACCAGCTACTAAAAAGTCAGTCGAATTAATGACATTGACATTTCAACGGACATGCAGTTTTTTGTTTATGATTGAATAAAGCAAAGGGATAAGGGTCGCTTCACAGCCATCTCGTTTTGGTTCAGTAAACGGAATTAAAGCTATAAAAACCGTTTTAGAAGATAATAACTATATTCAGCTATATATTCTTTAGTTTTAATTATATTTAAGCACCTCATTAAACTCAATAAATTTTGATGCTTATTTTTGTCTTAAAAACTTTTTACACCGATGCTATGATCAAACACAATGTCGGTAACAATGGAATGAAAAATGATTGAAATAAATACTTTTATCTTGGTTTTGAAAACTAGCTTACTTCTAGATTCACGTTCATACAAATAATAATAACAATTCGAAAGTAACTTTATCACATTATTAACGTTAGGTCTCTTGGTATTTTTCGTTATTCAATTTTGAAACGACTGGGGCGATTCTGGGACATCTCCTTTATATTCGTGCGTGAATGCAGTGGAGGGGCGCATCATGTCAAGCTCTACTCTAATACAATACGATGTATACTCACATAATCATATGAATGTGTCATATTTCACATTAATAGATACATTTTCATAGATACCAGTTATAAAAGATAGCTCTCCGTGAAATCCGGGCTCGACATTTCATGGTAATAGCTTTTACCATAATTTTGGCACTTCGAATGCTTCGTACAGCGCAAAATCCTAAAGCAAAGCTTCGCAAAGCATTCGCAAACATTTGCAGGCGCCTCCTTGTCGCCAACGACTCGAAATGCAATTTTCCCAATGCAAATCGAACGCCCCAGACAGATTTAATGCCTTTTACTTGCCGATTCCGTTCATCATTTCCGGAGAGAATTGAAGATGGCCCACCGCTGAGGCCAAGAAGCAGTAAAATTTAGTTTAAAATCTCTCTACCAAAGATCATATCTAAAGGATACAATCATATTTTTTTCTAGCAGTTGCAATCCGGTGATTCCGGTGCGATTAAAAAAACTGCTGGTTCGGGCAGTTTTCTAAAGAGCACGGTAAGCTAAGGTGTGGATTTATTTATAACTTAGATAATATTGAATGTCTAAAATATTTAGGTATAACTTTGCTTCGTTATAACAAAAACAAAAAAAAACAAAAGGGTTCTTTTTTATAAATGTTAATGGAATACTTTTTTATTCTTCGTTACAAAATGAAAAAGAACGTGTAAATAAATAAATAGATTAAGGACACTTTTCACCAATATTGCCATATTATATTTATATTTGAAATTTGTTTGAAACATTTAAAAAAACTCAGTGTCGTCAGTGTGATTGGATCCATATCATAATAATAACAATAGTCTAGGCCTAGCCTGCCCCGCTGCCGGTGGTAACCCAGGTTTAGGGTTTTATAGTATTTTCATGCATCATTGTTTTTATAACTTTAATCTTTGGTTTCATAAATGTTTAGTTTTTATAATTAAATTTTTTTTCTTGAGTTGTTTTATTGTTAAGAATCTTTGTTTTTATAGAAAAACTGTACAAATTTTATACATAAGTTCTATACTGATTAAAGAGAATAAAATGTTAATTAAGCGCCATAACCATGCATGTTGAAAATTATCTTATACAGAAACTTCGTACCTGTCGCATTACTTTTACGCGTAATAACCCCGAACCACGTTTAGTTTTTTTTTACTTGGCCATCAAAGCCTGTAAATACGACAAAGACAGACATATAATAATCAAAATATTATTGATGTTGTAACTGTACGTGCTAGTATTTCATGAAATATGTTTAAGCCAGAGATAAGCATAAGGTGAAAGAAAGAGAAAAATATTAACAGACTCTCAACAAACTAACCCGCACATAACCCTATGTCTTTTCATAAAGCACGCTACCACAGGTGCTACTTAGTTCTTTAAATTGCTCCACAGTCCAATGTTTACACGAGCCAGCCATGAAAATGCACTTTGAATGCTTTTTGTTTGTATTGGTGAAATCCCGAGAGCAAACATTTTGCTGAACAGTTTACGAAATGGTGAAGTCTTGGCTACGTTTGAATCACACTTTTCTCCCATGACAAACCCTAAATGTGTTCGCTGTAGAGATTTTCGATATAAAGTTTTCAAGAAATTTGGTGAAAATGTTGGCTCCCTCGCCAATTTTTGATGCCATTGATGTTAAGGTCGTTTTTCGGGAAAGCTTGCGTTCCACTTTCTAATTCCAAATACTTAACATTTACTGCTATATAGACAACATTATAACTATGGATATCCAACTTGAAGTATTGCTGGAAGTATTTTTATTAGAAAAATATACTCAACAGGTATATCTTGAAAATAAAACCTTCCTCTCCTGTTTCTGCATCCTTTTTAACAGCTGTTAGGTGAGATCAGATAAAAAAACTTTTTAGAACTTTTATTTTATTGAATCTAAGGAAAAATAACACTTTATGACATCATATCTCGGCCTCGATATTACTTTTTACAATTCTGACCACTCGGATATGTTTCCTTCTTAGTTCAATAAAACAGTGGTAAAATAATGCTGGCCGCTAATAAAAAAAAATGACGCCACGGGTTACCCAACAAAGTCCCTGTGGTAGACGTACAGAGCTTTTACAATGTGACCCGTTTGTAGTATATCAAACTTGAAGGCTGTAACTAGGATAAAATTCATCCAAAAAACATGAAATAAGAGCCCGCAACTTATAATTCTACATTTTACAGAGGTGTTTACATTTGATTTTCCAAAGTCTTCTTTCAATTTGTTTATTGCCCTGTAATTTTGTGATGTTCTGGGGCTATAATTATTTTTTGTTAAATACTTAAATTAATATGCTTTAATTTAAAAATAAAGTGTCTGCTAATGTCTTCTTCATTGTAGGAAAACAACAATTCCCAAAAAAATATGTGTTTTTTCATATTTACGTTTTTCTTGAAAACCAGGTTTGAAACAACAATATCATTGCTACAAATCATTAGAACATTACAAACTTATAGCTTTTTTGGAAACATAAAAAGCTCCCAGAAAAAGCACTTACTTAACAATTTTCTCCAGTGTTTTTATTCCAACTTTTTTTAAATTTTGATTTTGACTGCCGTATTCTTAAAACATTATCTTTACCCTAAAAGCAACAACAACAGCTGAAAAGCTACAAAAAAAATCACTTTGTTAATTACCGTGGGGGAATTATTCTAAGTAATAAACCATTTTCTTAATGTGATCTTTCATTTCCTCCCAGTCAGCGGTCACCTGGCACAGACGCAGCTTCTAGGCTGGATATTTACTCTAAAAATTGCTTGCTACCCTCAGTTCAGGGGATGAACTTGACTGGATATGCAATTGTAATAGGGCCCTTTCGTACGTAGCTCAAATTTGGGTAAGCGTTGCCCATCCGCTGGCATCACTAAGCTACGGCCACTGTGGAAGTCGCTGAATAGTTTGCTACCTAGTCACATTTTCTTTGTTGAAATTGCCATAGGACTAAGTTGAGAAACATCAAATTAGCTACTATGACAAAGTGCTAAATGTTTAGCTACTTATGTTGCTTTTATGATTACTTAGTTCGGTCAGACTAGGCAATCATTGAACAATAATTGAATTTATTTGAAAATGTTTATGCCTAGTTATACTATTTATCATTCCACGTCTTTCAATGCCTATGAACATTTTGCCATAATGTCATGAACATAATATTAATAATAGTTACCAATAACACCACTTCAATAGGAGGATTAATTTCCACCGATTTAACCCTTTCAAGCGCCTTTTCCGGCACGCTTGTATAAGATATTTCCACTTAAGGACACTTGAATAGAGTACGAGATAAATATCTTTATTTACCCTGCACTGTTAAGGATAAAGCGCTCTTAATAGACAAGTACAACAACAAGTGAAGATTTCATCGTTTAGGAAATTATACTGTGATACAGTTGAGATAAAACAAAGGCTCAATATGAAATAATTATTAGGGGTGTTAATATTATTAGTGAAGAATAACTTGTACGAGTAAGTTTCTATTACGTACGCGTACATACATACGACATAAACAACAATCCAAATATGGGTTTGTAAATATTTACTTCAACCGGAATGAAATACATCGATATTCCTTACTAGCTAGCCCGCGTTATCGTTATATATCATGGCCAAATTACAGAAAAGCTTGATAAATTATAGCCTATGTGTTATTCTGATGTATAAGCTGTATTACTGTAAAGTTTCATCTAAATCCGTTTAGTAGTTTTTGCATGAAAGGGTAACAAACATACACACATACATACATCTTCACAAAACTTTCGCATTCATAATATTAGTAAGATAGTAAGAAGTAAGATTGCGCACCATTAAGCAAAATAATAAGGAGAGTAGAAAACTCTTAGAATTAGTAATTTTTCTCCAGCAGAATTCAAATGAAAGTTGTTATGAGTATACAAAAAGCTCCCAGGTGAAGTGAGACTATTGGACGAGTTGGACCTAGATTGTGCTTCCAAAGAATTGTAGGATGTTAGGACATAAAGTAATAACCTAATGTCAAAATGTTTTGCCGTATTATCCAGCCTAGAAAGTGCGTTATTTCCAGGTAGCCGCCGACTGGCTGGAAATTAAAGATGATATTGCGAAAATGCACGCTACGTTCACCTTAGAGAATGAACTTGACAAGCCTTAAGATATTGTAGTAAGGCCGCAGAGCTCATTGGGTAGTTGTTGCATGATCAGCTGGAGTCTGGAGGAGCTTATTACTTCTTGCAGTCTCTACAAAAGTTCCCTTATAGAGTCAGCAACGCACGAGTAATGTCCCTCTAGTGTTGCATGTGTTCATAAGCTATGGCACAGATTACTTAAAGTTACTAGGAAACAGATAAATCACATCCATAGAAAATAAAAATAAAACTTAATCCTAAATGCGTGCTGTCATGTGACATACTACAGACATATATTGCAGGGCCACCTCTTTCATATACGACGACTTGATTGGCATAGTGCGCTGTTGCATGGCTTCTCGCCTCGATTTCCGTAGTGTCCCAAGTTCGATCCCCGGTCGGGTCAATTCAGAAAACGATCTTTTCGGAATTGACTCGGGTTTGGGTGTGCTAGGAGACGCCCTTGGCTTAATTCCTTGTCTGGTACCTCGTAATACAGGGATGTTAATCCCTACTTCGATACCATAACAAGTGGTGTCATTATTCATAGATGTCAGTAGTCAGTACTAACAGTACGTCATCATCAACAAACAATTGCCAAATGAGTCATAGAATACCCGGCGGCTGGAAGGTCATTATCACGCGCAAGTACATGCAGTGACAGAGGCCTGCGATAACGGCTCACCAGCAGGTGGTCCGTATGCTTCCTATTTATCGATGTAGTATAAAAAAAGAAATCTGTTGGTTCGGCGATCAAAAACTGAAAATGTAACTAACAGACAGAATTTCTCTCGCATTTATATAAGTATGGAAAAAAAAGAGCTACTGCCATTCTCATCATTCACTTGCATTATATGAACGAATCACATCAAAGGGCAAAAATCTCGCTAAAAGCGTATTTATTTATTTATTATGGTGGTACTTTTGTCAAAGAATGCTCGAGTTCATTCGGGTGATTTATGAACCATTCCACAAAGAGGGTTCATACATCCCTATTTATCGAGACGTGATAAATTCCTCCACTTGTATGCGACATAAAGAGTATTGAATACAAAGGACCCCTGTTATAACACACAACCCGGATTACATTTGGGGGTTTAATTTTTGAATGGGCCTCAATAAAACACGTTCAAATATTCATCGGTAACTAAAATATATCTTGCTATCAAGCTGTATTTTTACGAAAATGCACATCTCTTGGGATAATGACATACTTGTATGGCTCTTTGACTCTCAATTGATCTTCAATAAGAATCAGAGGGTTATAATGAACATGGTATGTTCTCTTTGAATGTAAGGAGTTCAACCTCGGGAATAAGTTTTCATCTGATCTTCTTCTTCGTGTCAATGATCCATTCATCTTTTACTACATTACAGCAGCCCAGTGCTCCACCATCGCTATCCTGAGGGAGGTGGCTTCATACAGGAAGTGATCAGCTGACGAGGCACTGGGTGCAGGATAGCTAATGCTGCAGAGTCATGTGATGAACATTGGGTGTTCTATTTTTTAAGATGGTATGTGTAATTCAATGTTTGAGCATATTTTTCGGATAATCAGATGATCTTCATGTAAGGTGTCCTAGTTTTTTAAATACACACTTATAAACAAAAAAAAATAGACCCAGAACAGACACATAACTTTTATAAAAGTTCGTCGAATGAATGTTTATGCGGCGCTCTGGGCTCTACCTCTAACCATCACACTAACGGACCAATCCCATACTTTTTGTTTTTCCGATCTATTTATTACTGCGACTAAGCACAAACAGTGTGTTTTCCTTTTGTAGGTCGGCTACGAAGTATGAAGTTTACTTTTAGCCTCCCTTGTTTGGCAATCTATGTAGCTTGAGCATGAGCAGACAACGATAGCACAAACGTGTCCTTGTATTCTTCGTGAGACCCTAAGGCCCGGTTTTCCCAAAGCGGAGAGGAGAGGAGATTTTACAGACAGTTGTGAAAATAAAGAAATCTAATTGGTTATTAAAACGCATCTTATCTCCTTTCCGCTTTAGTGGAACTCGGGCCTTAATAGGAGGGTCAAGCATATTTAATAAGTAGAAACAAGTATTCAACTGGTTCTTTCTTCTAAGTCAAAGAACATTCAAAGAAAATATGTTCACTAAACCTGTGGATATACACGGGTTTATTTGTGTTCACATTGTAAAGGAAAACTTTATATTGATTCTGCCTTGAATGTTGCTGTTTTCGTTTGACTCGCTCAAGGGTAAGACTTAGAAAGGCTCAATAAATACGTAGTGTTTTCGCATTTCAGGAGTACGTATATACGAAGAATTTAACTTTGCGATACAGAAGTTTTTCCGCGAAAGTAAAAAGCGTGAAAGAGTCGACGAAACTGTTTTCAATTAACTTTTCCTTAGCTGTCGACGTTTCACGCTAAACTTGGTTCCAGGCGCGTTAAGCGACTGAAGTTTATTTTAGATTATTCCTATTTATTTAACGGCTATATATTATAAATAAATAAATATCTGGGACAATTTACACCAAGATCATCTGACCCCAAACTAAGCAGAGCTTGTACTATGGGTGTCAGAGACTGATAAACATACTTAAATATTTCTAAATACATACTTAAATAGATAATAACACCCAGACACACAACAAACACAAATGTTCGTCACATAAATATTTGCCATGGGTGGGGATCGTACCCACGACCTCCGGTGCTAAAGGCAGGATCGCTGACATTGCACCAACAGGCCAGTCAATAGTATATGAACGTAGAAGTAAAATTAAATACTAGATTTTTTGTTAAAGGGTAAATTTCAACATGAGATTTTTTTGTGCCATTTCGGTAGGATTTTTAACCGACTTTAAAAAAAGAAGGAGGTTCTCAATTCGACTGTATGTTTTTTTTATGTTTGTTACCTCTTAACTTTCGACTGGGTGAACCGATTTTGATCATTCTTTTTTTATTTGAAAGCTGGTGTTTCCCGAATGGTCCCATTTAAATTTGGTCTAGTTTTGACAGTGGCATCCATGAGAAAACTATATAAGTCTTAAATCTATATGGACGAAATGCGCAACATATGGACGAATAACTCAATATTACGCCAACCGATTTTAATAATTATTTTTTTATTTGAAAGCTGATGCTGCCCGTGTGGTCCCATTTTAATGTGGTCCAGTTCTGACAGTAGTATCCATGGGAAATACATATAAGTCTTAAATCTGGATAAACCATATGCGCGACAAATGGACGAATAACTCAATATCACGCGAACCGATTTCGATGCTTCTTTTTTATTGAAAAGGATATACTTCAAGGGTAGTGTGATGAGAGTTTGGTTAGGTTCTGATTATGGGATCCATGACAAAGTACCGAAACTCTTCAATTCTTAGGAGCAATTGGACGTTACTTTTTTATGTATAAAATAAATAAGAACTATTCACTGAAAATCAAGAAATAAACAAAAATTTTAACAAAAAAAAAACCAATTTATAAAAAAAATCCAAAACAAAGCACTAAAAAGTAAAGAAATAATTGTGTATTCTTCTGAAACTAATACGATAATATAATGTAGGTACAATTATTGTTATTGTTGAAGTCGGTGACAGACAATGTAGGTTTGTAACTACCTACCTACATACGTAAACGTGATATGTAAGAAATAGGTATATTGCTAGGTATATTGTAGTGTTTCCTTGGCTACTTAAATTTTTGTTTTTTATAAATAATGCCATCTATATAAATTTAGTAACAAATAAAACTTTTGCCTTATTTGTAGCATGTGCTTGAGTGGACAACAAATATAATCAAAACTTACTTTAATATTCAAAGTTACATTTTTGTCCGTCCCCTGAACTGATAAGTGTCCACCAACTATCAAGTCAAAGAATGACGAACTAAATGATTATTACGCCACTGAAATGATGAACTGTACACCGGAATGAAATCAGCACAACGATACAGCTAAGAACAAATCGTCTGCATGGTTAGGGTTTCGTACTTTCTTAGATTCGATTTTCACAAACTTTGTAAATATTCTTGTGTGTCATTTTCTAATACTAATTCATCACTACTACTAATTTAGTAGATAGATTTTCAAAAGACTATGATATGTCTGGTCTGGGTGTCTCCTATGTATAATAAGTATGTATTTACAAAAGAAAATGTATTTAAGTTTGTTTATCCGTTGTCTAGTATCCCACAACACAAGCTTTAATTAGCTTACTTTGGGGCTAGATGGCGCTGTGTGGAATAATGTCCAGGGATATTTATTTATTTATTTTATTTATCTTATATGATACGATACGATTATCATATCATAGTCTTTTGGAAATCTATCTATGATACGATTGAAAGCGAGAAGTTCGTTAGTAATAAGACAACTGCCTTTGTAATGTAATGCCTTTTAGTAAAGAAGTCCTACTATTATCCTGAAAAAATGTTGGTTATAACTTAGTTAAAATGATAACGAGACGAGAGTACTATGTAAGTAAAACTCCGAATTAAAATTTAAAAAAAATCCCCTTAATCTGAATATGGTCAATGAAAAAAATCTATTATTGTTCGTTTATCTTCTTTCCCATACATTTAATATACAGTCAACTTTTGTCCAAAAAAAATTTATCATTTTAGAGGACAGTACGTTTTAGTAGAATAACCTCGTCAACATTGAGTTGCTATTGGGTTCAGGACAGGTCACCGTGATGATAAAATGGCACTTTGACATTTTTTTTTTGATGTTTTAGAGGTCATTACTGAATGATTTCTTTTGCCAAGGTAGAGAAGTACTTACTTGACTAAGAAAAAAATAATAATACCATAAACTTGCATTGCACTACCGTTCTCAGAATTGCCGTGCATTTTTTTGCTTGTGCAATTCACACTAAAACACCCGCGTGTTTAAGAAAATACGTAAATATCGAAAAGTCATATACATTCTAATGTCGTTGAAGCCATAGTCTGCTACACACAATGGTAGGAGCAGGAGCAACTACGGTGGCTAAACAGTCATATATTATGACCATTGGGCACTGTTTATTTCATGCTTGCCTTAACAATTTATAGTTAATTCCCATAACAGCAAAATGGAGATGCATTGAACCTCGTACTGTTTCTTTTATTATTACGGTACGGAGTTCGTTACATTTCGTTGTTTTTTTGTACTGTTTTTTAATTATCCCATTGCTGAGCAAAACCTTCCCTAAGTCCCCGATGTTTTGTACTTTTTTATTGTTCAGGATGACAAAATACCAAAAAAAAAGTGTAGAAACATCAAATCTCTTTCATTCGCTGGATAAAATAATAATAAATTACCGGTTTAGCTATTAACTTGTACTGCAAGTGTAACACGTGCGTTTTAGACCTAGAACTGCCGTGGACGTATTTACCCGAGAAATTGTACAATGTATTTTCTTAGAAGGACACACTATCCTGAAGTTTATGATACAAATAGATATAGACGGAAATATAAAATGAGATAGGCTTGGAAAACGATACGGTATTGTAACGAGCGGCGTCATTTGTCAATAGGGGCAAGATTTAGTGTCCGCTTTATAACACTCCGCACCCGAAACGATCCCGAGGATCCCGGGACGACTCGTAATAACCTGAATAACCTGAGACTTTTATACACCGCTTCGTTCACAGCGCAGATATAACGAACTATTCAAAAGGAAATGACACCTCGGATTTTATGAAAGAACCATATTTTCCCGTCTACCTGCAGACGCGCGGTCGACCCTTACAATTTTATCTGTAATTTTACTCGCTACGCAATAATAGGAAACAAGAACAGTTTTGAATACTACAGCGATTGCAAATCGAGTGTAGGCAATCAAATCCGGCTTAATAATGGAGGGTTGAAATTCTATGCAAAGCCAATACACAGAAAAAGAAAATATTTTCATTACAAACCCGCAATCTGAAAATAACAAAATGGGCCACATTTAAATTTTGATGAGGCACTCCCTATCTGTGCATCAATGAAAAGGGGACTGTCAGTGGAATAGCCCTCGAAATCATAAAGAGCTTTTCTCCATTGTTTTAGGTCAGTTAATCGAGTGTTCTCTTTTTCCTCCTAATGACACTTTTTATTAATTTAAAATTATGTTTCATTCGCTTGTGGACATTTTTATGCGGCTGCTTAAATTGTATTTAGCCCGGTCGTGCGGTCGTTTAATTACTTTATAATTTCGAGGCTCTTTTTGCTGAATAGTATTATTTTTATGAGTGCTTTATTAAGGAAGTAGACGTCAATCGGTATTTGAACCGTAGTAGCCACAGCGCTTATTTGCTAGTGATGTATTCTTGCTTATATAATAAGTAAATCGCAGCTCAAAGGTACTAATAAGTCTGAAACCGACTCATGGCAATTGCAGTCCAAACTGTAGTCGACCGCAACGGCACACCTACAAACCAGTAGAATTAACTGTCGTTTTTTGACGGCGGCAGCGTGGTGGTGTGCGGTCGGCAGTCGATTTTGGAATAATAACTTTAGGCATTTGCTATGCAATGAAGACAACATTTAAATTGCTACTGACTACCCGTTTGAGATAAGTAGTGATGGTATAACTTTAGGCAAATATATGAATCGTTCCTTAGACGTATAATTAAACATAAATATTTAAAAAGCCCAGCAAACCTATAGACATAAGAAATGTAATTAATTTGTTTAGATTCATATCATCCGAATAAATAAACAATGCAGCGGGGAGGCAATGTATACTGAAAATAAACTTCTATTCAGATCTTGAACAATTTTATTAAGTGCTAAACTTCATCGCAGAGATAAAACATAAAAATAAAAGTGTATGCTTTTGTTTATCACTCGACATCTCTGGGGAAATCCGCGTGGAAATATAACAAGAAACTTAGTAGGTAACTAATTATGAAGCAAAAACTTGTTTTAGATTGTTTTTGTGCGATAACTTTGATATTCAAAGTTTACACCTTCTGCCTGTGACACTTTTTTGTTCACAATTTGTTTTCGAATTTTTTTTAAACTGGAAAAAAAGAGGTGGATTTAGTGCATATTTCCTGGGTCCTTTTTCAGTCATTAACTACAAATTTTAATATACCCCAAAGTTTGTTAATTGGATTTTAGCAACATTTGTTAGTTTGAGTGTTGGTGTGTTTTTATGCATGAAATACAAAATCAACTAATGCGTATATTCGGCTTAAATTCACACTATGCGCTATATTATATTGCTTTGGTTTATAACGGTGTAACGATACAGTCAACTGGCTCCTGACTTCTCGATTTGAGGTATAGACGTGGAGCATAATTATGATAAGTTCATGGTAATTTTTAAGTAGATTAGGATGTATATTTAACAATGCTAATATAATTGGATTTCATAGCTTTTGTTATTATATTTACTTGTAATAGAACTATTGTAAAATTGCCGCATGAAGAACCGGAAAGCTGTCGGATGGAGCCCAATGGAGTCCCTATCGAAGCGTGGAAATCGATGGGCTCTCGTGGTGTGGGCATACTTACCCACATTTTCAACCGCTTTCTCCTCACCGGGAAGATACCTTGACCAATGGAGACTGAGCATTATCACGCCAGTCTTCAAAGGCAAGGGCTCGGTGCAGGGATGGAGCTTCATGGTGATGTCCCAGACCATGAAGCTTCTCGAGCGCATTGGGGACTCTCGGATTCGACAGGAGTGTACAATCTCGGAGTGTCAGTATGGGTTTCGATCGGGTTGCGGGACCATGGACCCCGTGTTTGCCTTGAGAACGTTCATGGAGGGATACAGACTGAAGAATACACCTCTGCATCTTCTTTTCTTAGACATGCAGAAGGCCTTCGACTGTGTCCCTCGTGAGATGTTGGCTGGGCGCTGCGGTCCATGGCCGTTCCCGAAGTCTTTATTGACATTATCCGGGACATGTACCACGATTCCAGTTCCATAGTTAGGACTGCGGTTGGTGACACGCTTACCTTCTTTATGACCGTTGGAGTACACCAAGGCTCCTGCTGCTTAGCCCGTTTCTGTTCAGCGTAATATTAGACGTTCGATCAATCAGCATCTGAGACCACCACGAGCAGCTACCCTAGTTGCTTATGAATGCTGATGATATTGCGCTAGCAGATTCAGACAGAGGACAGCTGGTACAACGGGTGAATAAGTGGAGGAATTCACTTGAAAACGGCGGTCTGAAACTTAATGTGGCGAAGACGGAGTACATGGCCTGCAACACCACAACTCCCCAGTCCGCCCGCATAGGCGTTGATGTGGTCGAGCACACGGACCGTGTTAAATACCTGGGATCTGTTTTAAGCGCGTCCGGGGACATCGACCGCGACGTCAGAGCCCGAATTTCCGCGGCTTGGGCTAAATGGCGTGAGGTGGCTGGTGTCATTTGTGACCCCAAAATGCCGATCAAGCTGAAAGGGCAGGTCTATAAAACCATCATTAGGCCTGTCCTTTTATATGGCAGTGAAACATGGCCGTTACTAGAGCGACACAAGCAGGAGCTGCGGGTCACGGAAATGAAGATGTTGCGGTGGATGTGTGGAGTCTCGCGCACAGATTGCGTGCGGAACACCCACATCCGCGGCAGCCTTCGTGTTCGTGACATCGCAGACAAGCTGCAGGAGTGCCGCCTTCGTTGGTATGGTCATGTCTCACGGAGATCGGCAAACTACGTGGGCAACAAATGTCTGGCCATGCCGCCCCCGCCAGGTAGAAGAGGTCGACCCAAGAAGCGCTGGCTCGACGTTGTCAAGGGTGACATGCGTGCCAACAGACTCACAACTGAGGATGCATAAGACCGCGCGAAGTGGGCCAAGAAAAAAGGAAAGGCGGACCCTGGGACCCCACACACCAGTTTGAGTTCACAACCGGGATAGACCGCACGGATGATGATGATGATGAGAACTATTGAACATGTGTTTCTTCCTCTTATAATCCCGGGTTCTTCAAGCGGGGCATGAAAAGGCATTTCTGCAGGCCTTCAAGGTGAGCATGGCCAGTAGCCTAGTGATTCGTTTGAATGACTGGGCTAGTCAGCCTCATATCTGAACCTCACGACCGCTTTCCATCAGGTAGAGTGAGGTCATCTTGACGGGCAATATAAAAAAAATGTGCAATTGTGAATTTATTATTTACTATTAAGTGAGTGTTTAACTTTGTTATTTAATTGGAATTATATTGTATAATTTTAAGAATCGATGCAACGCTATCACAACAGGGTGTCACATGTAGTTACTCGAACCGGTGAGGGTTAGTCAGCATATGGATTATACGACCTTATAAGCGCGTCAACACTCGTACAAGTAATGAATGCAGCAAAAGACGCGCTAGTCCGCGCCTACATTCGTTAGGATAAGCCCGCTGCAATTTTTGGAGGGAATTCGGTTAGCATATCTGGACCTCACCTTCTATCAAGAAAAATGAAGTCAACTTAAAGTGCACATTATATTGTCAACTTTCCTCCATGTGACATGCAATAAAGATATTGAATTGAATTTGAATGATCTGTATTTATTAACCACTGGGCTACCAATAATCAGCGTAAAATGGAAAGTACACAAAAACAGATAAGCTAGGAAAAAGAAAGTTAAAAGGGAAACACAATTCGTTTTTAGTGTATGCTTAGCGTCTGATCCCCAAAACCGGGAAGATTTATGCCCCTCGAAAAAAGGGTTTTCTTTTCGCTCTTTTTATTTCGCCGTGTTCGCACTAATTGCATTTTTTTTTGTTACGAAATCTAAACAGAAGAAATTTTGACCAAGTATACATGAGTTACACCAAAACTCTTAAACGTCACTTAAGAGTAAGCAACACTTCTATTTATTGGATCTGAAACCTTAGCTGATTCAGCCCTGTGACTTGCAGCCGGAGTAAAAGTATTTAAGGTGAAAATAAGTTATAGTAACGAAAAGCTGCCAAGGCAAATAGGGGAAATAGTTCGTGTAAAAGCGAATTTTGGCACAAATGTAGGGAATAGTGTCTGAAGCAACATACTCAAAGTACTGATGGATGGGGGTGGAGCTAACGGGTAGGGGGAGGGTGGAGCAAACAGGTACTTTTTTATTTTTTTTCTTAGAAACTCGCAAACGGTGGCTCTTAGCAAAAAAAAACTTTTATTCTTTTTTTTTTTTTTTTTTATGTAATAGGGAGCAAACGAGCTAGAAGGTCACCTGATGGAGAGTGATCACCTCCGCCCATGGACAACTGCAACACCAGAGGTGTCACCGATGCGTTGCTTGCCTTTTGAAATTCAAGTAATTTGCATAAAATTTTCTACAAAAAAGGTACCATTCACTTTTTCTCCGGGATCAATATTTAGTGAGATATTAAGGAATGAAGATGGACAAAGTACTTTGAGTATGTTGTTTCAGACACTATTCCCTACATTTGTGCCAGAATTCGCTGTTACACGAATTATTTTCCCGATTTTTCCTTCGTTGAGTGGGCTTTAAAGTATTTTTACATGGAAGTCGTAATAAAACAAAAGAGAATTTAAAGTAGTGAAAACATACATATAACTAAATACAAAAAAAAACTGCTAATGAAGTAAGAATATAAATGGAAATGAAGTTGCTAGAAATATATTCAATCTGAATAGGACAGATAGACAGGTATCTATATAATATCCACTTTAATGACACTTTTTTTCTTCAAATTAAAATGACAAACTAAATGCACATTTTTATTGAAAGTAATGTATCAATATATAAAATATACTGTCTCAAAATAATTATATGTTAAAGTCGAAATCGACTGACACTGTTGTTAAAGCATATTCCCATATATCCATATATGTTTTATTTGGTCAATACTGGTGTCTCAAATCTAAAAATGTTTTGGCTTTTTGTTTTCAATTTTTTTACATGTAAGTGAAAAATAACATCAAAACTGGTTTCCTTCGAAACTAACTTATAAAGCTCAATTTGTATAGTAACAATTTGTGATGACACTGTCACACACTGATGAAAATGAAAACAATTAGAGAAAACATCCAACATAATAACGATAGCGGAAAGTTCAGTGAAAACAATTAGCCGACCGCAATGTAGGTAGCCCTCGGCGTCAAATTTAACTTAGCTGAATTTCTATTTACAACTTTGATTGAAAATCTATGTCTGCAGTTGCTTTTAAATGGTCAAACCCACAATCGTGCAATTGACTATTTTCTTGTTGAGATTTTATCGAAAAAAATCATTCAAAAACAGAAGACATTGGTAAAACAAATATTCCGGGTCTACTCAGCAAGAAACAACTCCGACGCGGTGATAGAGTCGCATTATAAAAATAAATAATATAAATAAATATGCGCCAGACAACACACCTCTTGTCATGATCTCGCAGTAGGGATATATATCCCTGTGCTACGAGGTACCACGCAAGGAATTAAGCCAGGGGCGTCTCCCAGCACACAGCACACAGCAGGCCCATTTAGAAAAGACCATTTCCTCAATTGACCTGACCGGGGATCGAACCCGGGACACTACGGAAATAAAGGCGAGAAACCGTGCTACAGCGCACTACGCCATTCGTGTCGTCAAATGTCAATTATGTCTGTATACTGTGTATTATATATCTATATTATCATAGTATTTATGTCTATTATTTAGTACTAGCTTTTATCGTTATATATTTGACCAAATTACATAAATTCTGTATAAATTGTAGCCCATGTATTATTCTGATGTTTAAGCTGTTTTACTGTAAAGTTTCATCCAAATCCGTTCAGTCGTTTGTGCGTGAAAGAGTAACAAATATACATAGTTACATCTACACAAACCTTCGCATTTATAATTTCAGTAAAATATTTTGCTTTAAATTAGTCGATTTAAAAGTACTTACTGTGAAAGTTATTTGAGTTTGAGTTCGAGAGCACCAAAACGCCCAAACTTGGACTTGCCCAAAACGCTTCCTACAAACCGCCGCCCGCAAGTGACGTCATTTGACATCCATTTCTTTGCATTCTGCAAATCTTTTGTTGTGCAGTTATATACATTTTTGAGTTTATAGTGATATTTCTTAACGAAAGTTGCTATAAACTGTACCTATAGATAAACGAATGGTGAAGTTTATTTAATGTACTTTACACTTTCAAAAATGGATTTGCCCACCCAAGTTTGAAGGAAAATAAAATGAATTGGCTTTGGCCAATCGCAAAAAAAAATGAAATTAAAAAAACTGACTAACGGTGACATTTTTGCAGATAAGATTTAGCCTGCAGCGCTTCCACGACGGTGGTCAATCTAACGAAGGTTCATTTATAAAAGCGTCAAGTCGCTTTGGTTATAGGAGTTGACACACAATCTTACATATTTGTACTCGTCCCATGGAAATATCACCCTTCTCCTGGCGCTGTCGGGTAGTAAAATAATAATCCTTGTAACTTTTATTACCAAACTTGCTTCTATTCTGCCAGCAGCGGCTCGCCCGGGTACCAACTCAATCTCCCGCTTAATTCTAGCCTAAAAATTAAATAACTTTACATTGGTGAAGGATTTTTTTAAAGGAGTTCAGTATTTTTTAAGTTCATCCATTGAAATTATACAAACAAACAAAAATTCAAATGTTCCTTTGTACAAAATTAACTCACACAGAAAATGTGCGATGAATATGAATCAAAAATCAAATTGGTGTTTGACTTTGGCCGTCATTATATTATGTATACTACCTTTGTAATGTTACCCCATTTTTTTGACCCTGAACTAAGCAGAGCTTGCACTATGGGTGTCAAAGACTGATAAACATACTTAAATATTTCTAAATACACACTTAAAACATAATAACACCCAGACACACAACAAACACAAACTTTTGTCACATAAATGTTTGTCATGGGTGAGGATCGAACCCAAGTCCTCCGGTGCTAAAGACAAAAACGGCCATTGCACCAACAGGCCAGTCAATTTCAAATTGATGCTTAGTTTCGAAATTGGCACGCTTGCTATTCGTACGAACGTAGCACCTTGCATTTTTTGTTTTGGTACGTTAACTTAATAGCCAAAATAATAATATGATATGATTTTTGTGACAATAAACTCTACCCAAAGCATCAGGTAACTTATTGCATTTGCGGACTAGGTTTGGATTTACACAATTATTTTGTGTTTACATGGTAAAATAATAATAAATATCAATGATTAGCTTACACACATTGAACCAGTAATATACCGACAATTAAATGTAAACGAATTGAACGGGACACTAAATGGTGCATCCAGTTTAAATCGCAATCAATTTTTGCGTTCAACTGTATTTACCGTAGTGTATCGTTAAAATCAAATTTCACAGCCACGCGATTCGTTACCAAAATTATCTGGACCAACATAACGATAGGAACCACCAAACCACAGGTCGGTATCACTCACAGATCTAAATCAAAATAGATTCATACTTACATGCGAGCATACTTGGGACGGCCGAGCGGTCGACGCCCGGTAGGTACCAAGTCATGAAGGACTTGCGCGAGCTCCAGGTGGATGACTGGAAGGAGGTGGCGCTCGACAGACCGAAATCACGTTTCTTGGTATCGGAGGCCAAGGCCCACTTTGGGTCGCTGTGCCATCTTAGTTAGAAGATTCATAGATAGGGGAAATGACAACCGAGAAACTAAAAATAACTGAAATGGCAACAGAATTTCAATGTGGGCGCCAAAACACTGACTGATCGCCGCTTTTGAATATTTAGTCAACGAATAGTATTTGGTTGGTAAGGTTAGCCCATAAATAAATAGATGATGCGGGTGATACTTTGGGCGTTTCAAAGAGAGTGCAATGTTTTTCTTCCAACGCTGCATTGTATGATGGTAACAGATTTCATAATCATTAGATATACATTTATAATTTGCCTGTCGTCAGTCTGTGTGGAGAGCGTCGTGGCCTAGGGGGAGAGCGGTTTCAAACTAGCATTTTATACGTATAAGCTCGTTTTGGAAGCACATGTAGGCGCGTACAGGCGCGCCTTTACCCCAAGAAGCTTTTTTAACTCGTAGGAGCGTTGACGTGCTTATAAGCTTGTATAATACATATAGATACTGACTCACTATACCCGGTTCACGCGAACACTGCATTAAGCCATCTTTGGGCTTACGCGCGTTTGGATTTTTGAAGTGCGAAATGTAGCGCGCGTTTATGCACGGATGCCAAAGTTCTTGAGTGAAAAGTGGGCTTCTAAATGTTCCACCCACCATAACGGTGCATTGCCTCTGACCACTCCGTCTGGGATATAGTCATGATCGTATGGAGGTATTCGGCTGCTGTAATTAAATAAACTTTACTATAAAATTCCACTGAGGAATGGATAATTCCTATTTATAGAAGTTAATAAAACGCAGTGTCGTCACAGTAAGCGTCAAAAAAGTTTCTCTCTTGGTTTTTTTTTAGGGAGAAGGACTTGCGTTATCTATTCCAATTGATATCACTAGTAGAGCAGTATTCAGTATCGCTGTCCGATATGATTGGATTTCAAATGAGCTTGTCGGTCTCGGTCGGAACTACACCTATTTAGATATTAATTAAACGCAATGCATAAATGAGTGCCACCTTAACGAAGTAATTAAGTACCTGAATTTGTGGCTGGAAATCAGCTCAATGAAACCATTATTTTGACAACGACATGCTATCGTCATTATGTGCACAATGATTCCCAATCAACGAAGCCAATCAGTAGCTTACCTATAATTTATTGAACTTTGAAAGTAAGTGAGTATTTTTGTGAATAAAGATTTTTTTTTTTTTATTTAGTATACATTCAAAATATTTAGATCATTGGCTTCGTTGTCGCAACGAAGAGAAACAGAGATAGCTTCGAATTAGAAATCGCGCTCATAGGCAGATACAGAAGGATTGTAACGCAATGCTGTTCATTTCCAGCTTTGAATTTTGTAACTTAACAGTATATTTTTTTTATAGTGCCCGTCAAGATGACCTCACTCCACCTGATAGAAAGTAGTCGTGAGGTCCAGATATGAGGATGACAAGCACAATAATGCAAAGCAATTACTGAGCTGGCCATACTAATCTTGAAGGCCTGCCCTGGCTCCGGTTAGTGCAGTGCTGATCCCGGTACGCGACCTGACCGAGATAGGTCAGAGTCGCTTGGCGGGTTTTACGCAACTGCATGGTGGTTACATCAACCCGCCGACATAATATGTCTCCCACCTGAAGAGCAGATGGTCTGCTACAGAGTTCCCTTAGTCGCCTCTCATGACACCCACGGGAAGGAGATAGGGCGGTGGAAAGTATTATTTAAAGTGCCGCTACCAACACGGCACTAAAATGATTTGTGGGTACTCATAATCAACAAATCGAATACCCAGTCATGATTTCATATCACCTCAATTTTTAGTCATAGATTTTGGCGTTGTATACAACAAAAAATAATCTTGCCACGAATATTCTAATGGTAAAATGTTTGAGGTAGATTTAGAACACAAATATTTATGGAGCTCAAGTCCAGGAATGTCAACAAGGATCTAACAAAGGAACGAATGCCAGGGAATGCTTGAAATGCAGGCGACGCGGGATCTACCCCAGCATTTCATAAAGACCCACACCTATGCAGTTATATTTTTTCAAAAAATAATACCTTGTGTGGCACGTGCGATTCCGACTTACGAAAACAATTTGAAGAACAAACAAAGCCTTAAACGTTTTTTACACCTTAACGAATTTGACCATATTTATTATACTTTTTCTAACGTAAAATTAAATAAATTGAGTTGTGCTTTGCATCGCTATGTATATTTTACTATGATATGAGGACCTTTTAAAGAACAAATATAAATAATATTCGATTAAGATTAAGGATAATATAGATTTAGTTTTAAACTTCAATTATACTGCAAAAGCATTTTTTTTACAATCTACAAAGAAGTATTGTGAAAATTCCGGTCTATTCTGTAAACATGGAAACGAGTACATACTCTTACCTACCTAATTTCTCTACGCTTGATTTCCCCCAAGGGTTACGGAAAATTACTATTATAGAATTCCCCTCCTTCAGAAGGTTTTGTAATTTTTCCAGCTAGGTAACTTGGTAACATTTCAAAACTCAAATATGAATTGATATTTTTTTCAAACTATTAGCGTTTTATTTAATGGTTGTCATATTTTTCTTAACCACCTCGCAAACAAAACGCGTTATATATATTTTTCTGCATTGTATGAACAAAACTATTGCAAAATTGTTGAAATGAATGAAACTGATACAATAAAGTATGCTCATTTATCTTACCTCATCAGAAAGGATCTTCCCTTTTTGCAGAAGACATTAAATGGTTTTTTTTGAGTTGAAAACGAAGCAAAAAACTACTATTAAATCATTTGAGCAACATGTTATATTTATAATACTGTAGAACTAAAACCAGATCCAGGTTACATAAAAACAAAAAAATAGTATTTACTTACTTTCTTTTTGTTGCTCTTCAAATAGCTTAATCAAAGAAAATGCCTATTCACCCTTGTCTACAGACACTTGTCTAGAGAGCTAAGCCAGAAATCTGAATTCCCTGAAAGATAAATCCGATCAGGTAACATCTACCGTATTAATAAATAAAACTGCACTGTGTTGAATAAAATAAGCGGATTTGAATTGGCAAGTTCAATCCATACATATTCAGGTTGAGGGAGCGACGCAGTGCGCAAAAGTTTTGGCACTCTCACTTGCATACAAAAAACGAAAGTGGTCGCGGTGGCTGCGTCTCAACGACAAAATGGTGCATTACTCGCGCTCCGCCGATCTCAGACTGACCTACATACTCTATTATGATTCAAAGCGACCCAGATTAAGAGCCAGTTATTGTATTGAAAATCTCCGCTCGGTTATTCTGTTTTCTGTCACTAAAATCTGTTCGAAGAGTAGCCTGAATAGGCAAATCAAATATTTGTTTATGATTCACAGGTTGTGCAGGTGCGGTTTTATTTACTGGCTGGCAATTTATGGACATTATTGTCATACGGAAAAGCTTTACGATATGTCTTGTAAATAAAATATTACTTCGCTTCTTCTGGATGAGGAAAATGCTCGTTAGCTGAAAGTATCACCCAGTTTACTGAACTCGCTTACTTTTATCAAACTTAACCACTGTAAAAAAATTGCAGAAAATAACAACAAAATGTTGCTGAAACAGTAAAATCTTCGTTTAACTTTGGAAACTGAACTCCCATTGTGAGTGGTGGTAATATTTTTAAGTCTAGACCTGCAAGTTTTAGAGCTATACATTTGTAGAATTTATGAAAAGTTATCTTTCACAGAACAAACTTCAAGCCCGACCTATTGTGTGCTGTTGAACAAAACAACTGGAGCCGCGTACAAAAATACAGCATTGTTTTTTTTGGCTAAAATACATTAGAAACCGGGTTGGCAAACCACGTTAAACTAACTCTGCCCCAAAGTTGACTTCGGGGTTAAAATTTATGTATTTACTGTGAAAATTTTACTTCTGACTGAGGATGTATAATTTTATCATAAACGGTCGTTCTCGGGATATATGTTTTGCCTACTATCTGTAACGGAATTAAAATGATTCATTCAAACGTGAAGGACTTCATCTACGACGTGACACTTTAAAGGATGGTATTTCATTTTGACGCTTAAGGTCCTTTTATTGATGTCGTTCTCTAACTTACACGGGTCTAAAACACTTTAATTAAAATCCGAGTTAGCAAAGATGTAATTGCGAAACATATTTAGTTGTTAAACTGCTTGTTTAAAATTAGCAAAAATATATAGAAGGTTGTAACTAGTATGGAGAATAAACTTCGAAATTATAATTGCAAGCATTGATTTCGTTTGTGATTTTTGCAATAACTAAGACAACGTTCGAACGTCCGACGAACCTTAATAAGTAGGTAGGATATAACAAAGGATCGAAACTTTTGAAATTCATGTATGATGAGATATACTGCTGATAGTTGGAAGGGTCGGCAATTCAAAATTTTCCTTGATTGTGACCAAAACCATAGATCCATAATAATTTAAAACATTCACGACTAAATCCCAAACGGGGTAGTCAGAGGCAAGTGACTGTTGGCGTCATGGCGAACGGAACACTCAGAAGCCTACTTTTCACCAATGGTATTAGAACCCTTGCCAATAATCATTTAAATGCAGTAGGTAACTGTATCATTTTGAAAATTTTCACATCTAAACCACTGAAGTAACTTTGGTAGTTATTGTATGGCTCTTTATTTTAATTAAAATGGGTTTGCGTTTGACCTGTCTTGCCTGGTGGTAAGCGATGACGAGGCTTTCATATGGTGGTAAACGCTTATCCAAAAAATGCCTATTCCCTCCCTCTAGCCTTGAAGATACCAGGGTTTTAACTATCCGATAAAAATATTATATAGGTTGGACCTTGAGGTAGAACGTATAGGCTGTCTTCTGATTGTTGCAAAAATAAAACTTTTCACGGGGTAAAGAAATGGTCCACGTGGAATTCCCGGGCCAAAACTATAGGATTCAAGTAAAGGTATTTTGGAATGACTATGACCAACGCAGTGACCGTTTCTAACTAGTTTCATCCCTGATCAAACGAAACCGTTGCAGGACAAACATGAAAGACCTGCACTTAATCTTTTTTTTATTTTATTTATTTGTTCCTTTATCACAATACAGTACTCTACTACAACATCTGCCAAACCGCAAAACAGTTTGTCGGCAGGTCTACATTTTTACATCATTATAATATACAAGTACATTTTAATAAAAAGTACTTTTATATTATATTGATGTTTTTATTAACTATTTTTGCGTGCTTCTTTGAGCGTGTCGTGACGTCACATCCGGAAAACCCAGCCTGCCTTTCTATGACGACACGTACGAGGGGTATTCAATAAAAAGTAATAATGGCATATGAACTCCTTGAACAACAAAAAAGTAAATACTGGCAGGTGATAAAATAAAAATATGATTGATTATAACAATAATTGATTTTCTTTTCTTATTTTAAAAATAGAAATCATTTGTTTTCGTCGTGTCGGAGCGTAGTTTGTACGCAAAATGAATAAAATTGAAACTCGCGTGGTAAAACATTTCTCTGCCTGAAAAAAATTACTACTGAGCAAGTAAATCTAGCCTTGAAAGGAACATTCGGGGTTAATGGTCCTCTGTATTCTACGGTTATGCGGTAGTATGCCGAGTTTAATAGAGGAAGAACTTTAACTAAAGACTCGCTCGGGAAGCCCTTTTTTTTTCCGGGGGAAAAAAATGCATTACGCACTATCCCGCTGCCTGGGTGGGGCAGCGGGGGAGTGTGGGACTCTCCGTCACTGAAGGTGGTGGCATACCCACTAAAAAGACCCCCGGTATACCTCATCGCCTTGACGGGACGAGTGCGGTGCCTAGTTCGGATTACCATACCGTGCCTGGCGGACGGCCCAGCCTTCACGCCGGGCCTCCTCACGCAGCAGGGGCATCCCGGTATACGGGGACACCCCCAGACAGGAGCACCGTGCAATAGGGTGAAAGCCCCCCGACTTTTACCCCGGTGCTGCTTTTAGGGAGCGGGGAGAAGGCGTGCAAACCGCCGTCTCCTCACTCCCCGCCGTCTGCGTCGGAGAGGGCCCGCCTGAGGATCTTCCTCCCGGGCCCTCTCCGCTGTCTCCTTCTGCGACATCACCTCTTCGCAGAAGGAGACCATCGTCTCCCATCCCCCATGGCCCGTATCCATGGTATTAAACATGAGCATTTGGGCATGAAAAAAGTGTCAGCGCGCTGGGTGGCCAGAATGCTTACAAACAAGACTGCGGATTTCTCAAATCAATTTGGAATTGTTACAACAAGATCCTGACCGATTTTTGGCTCGCTTCGTAACTATGGATAAAACATGGCTCCACCATTATGATCCTGAAACGAAACAACAGTCCATGACTTGGAAGAGGCCGTCATCTCCAACGCCTAAGAAGTTTAAGGCAATTCCATCCGCCGGTAAGATTATGGGTTCTCTTTTCTGGGACAGCCAGGGGGTGATAATGATTAAATACCTCAATCATGGAGCAACTATTACGGGGCCCTTATACGCAGAACAAATCTGAAAAAAACTGTGTCAGTAAACACGCGAAAATCGCCACGGCAAACTTGCTAAAGTTGTGTTGATTCACCAAGATAACGCCCCCGCACACAAGTCCCGAGTTGCGATGACTGCTATCCAAGATGCTGGATTTGAATAACTCACCTGACCTTACGCCTTGTGATTTCTACCTCTTCCCGCATTTAAAAGAACAAGTGAAAGGTCACAATTATGGCAATGACGAGGAAGTGATTTGCGCCGTACATGATTTTTCAACAAAAAAAGTCATTTAGACATAGGTAGCCAATAATATTATGCGTGACGACGCGGTAGGCTTATTTAATTCACTTCGTATTCTTCGGTTCAGATAGCTGATTAAAAGCATTAACTTGAGTTTTAAGTAGCGTATTTTAAGTCGTGCATGAAATTTAAATTGTTCTGTGGTCACCTAAAATCTTAGTACGTTAGACGTGAAATATGGCCGACATACTTTGCAAAACACGTAAGAACCCAAGTCACCTAGGTGTCTTTCTAGTTCGCTCGTATCCTGCGATATTTTTCTCCACCACTTTGTTATTAGTTCAGGATGAGATAGTATCTTATGGCTCTATTTTTCCCACGGGAGGGGAAACTTTCACGTGGCACCAGTGGTGTCACAGGGTATGGCAAACAAAGGCAACAAATTGGAGACGGGAAACGAAAATTTGTTTGCATTTCCCTTTGAAACTTATTAATGTTTTGGTCCAACATTTTCATTTTACTGGTCTGAAACATGATGACTGTGATAACTTCTTATGCATCTACAAGATAGCAACAAGTATTGGATCAAAATGGCCCATGTTAGAAATAATATTTGAATATGCAAATAAAATGAATATTAAAATATTTTAAATAAATATAAATCATCTCTGGAAAGTAATTTCTTGAATTTGTGTCAAAATATGTTTGTGTATTTAAAAGGTGATTACGCTTGATAACAGTTGCCGTAGACTATGAACACGTGTAACATGAGAGGCATCACTCGCACGTTTCCAACCATGAAAAACCTTTTCAAACCCTTTTTCTTTTCCATACACAGTATTGACATTAATCAATCGTGAAATGAATGAAAAGGATTCATTCATCTATCGCTTTCATGAAACATGTTAGCAACAAACTCAAGGCTTCTAAGCTCCTGGACTACTAAAAATGACAGACGCGACACGTCACAGTAGCAAGCGTCAACCTCTGTCGTCGGCAGCCATCGACGACAGAGGTTGACTGCAGATGTCGACGGCATTTGCTGTCCCGTCTGTAACAACTCAAACGGGAAATAATCAAATGAAAATAGCAGAATTAAAGAAACTTATAGATCTACCACGAGTTGCCAATTTAAATTTACGTTATCGTTCGCGTAAATAATTGTATTGGGATGACACATGACATGACAAGACAATGTCAAATCCCAATACATATTTTTACGCGAACGTTAATTTAAAGTGGTAACTCGTGGTAGACGTACTATCAATGTAAAGCAACTTCACTGTCTAAAGGTTACTTCATGTCAATATGTCTCCTATTGTAACTTATATCTGAGCACGTGTGTATCAAATCGCAACTAATAGATTCTTCTTTACACAAATTGATAATTGGTAGCGAAGCAATAATTGGTAACATCTAATACTCATAAAAAATAGAAATGAACCTTTTCATTTTTTCTCTGCTGTTTAAAACAATATCACTTCGCAGGCTCCACTTGGCTTAAGTGCCATTGTAAAGTGATACCATTCTTGTTACGGAGTTTTCCTAACCCGTGGGTACTTGAACATCTTCGATTCGTAGTTGTAATTGAAAACAATAGGCTCACCCTGAGATTAGATTTGCTCGAGGCGAGTAAGAGCCTCTCAAACCACTTGCCGGGCTGCGTGATTCAGACGTTTATTGTTCTTGTAGAGCCTTCATGAATATTTTGAAGTACGTAGGCATTGACTTGATACAGAAAACAGTAGGTAAGTGCTTCACAAACAATACTGCTTAGACTGGTATTCTCGCCATCAAGCATAACTTCCAACTGTAGTTATTATTTGTTTTAAAACTTATGCGCTATGAACTTTCAGAATACTTATTGGTATACCCATGCAATAAAATGATTGTCTGCCTATCAACAACCTTAACACTTAGTTATTATGTTTAAGAAAATCAGAACATTTCTGAGCCAAAAAAATAAAGTTTTGGAATAAAACATCGTTTTAAAAATTGTAGAAACACAGTACACATTTGAATGCTAGCCTTGTACATTTCGTCACTTTCAAGTTACTATTTATTTAAGCTTGTCAGTATATTTTATAGGTATTGAAAATATATATTTTTTTACTTACAAAACTCTACATGACTCGTTTTTAAGTACGAGTAAGTAGGGCAGGTTTCAAATAAATATATATAAAAGAAATGGTAAAAAGTAAATGTTATTTTGCTAAGGATACATTCAATATTAGTTAGAATAATTTGCTACGAGTAAGCAAATAATGTAAAACTACTCGTACTAAAAATCTTACCTTGTCATCACCATTAGTAACTTGTAACTTTAAGCCACAGAAATGTCAAACAAACAGATCATGTGTTCACCCACTTACGACAGTTCACTCATACCGGGTTCAATAACTAGCTTATGTACAGTTTATTTAAAAACGCGTGAATTGAAACGCACTTGAATTAATTTTGATATCAGTTTATGTTTTTATTTCCCGGTCGACTTACGTAAGTAGGAACGTAGTTAGACGAGCGCGCGCGGGCGCGGCGGGCGGACTCCGCGCGGGTTTCCTCGCCACTGTGCTCTTCCACTTGCGGGCTGCACAGCGCGCATGCCTTTGCTACAATAAACCTTAGCTCACACGTACACTCAGAGAACTAACACGGTTCAACTTATTATATTTCACTACACTAGTAGCCATCAATACGCTTAACAATCATTGCTGGGTAAACATCGAACGCGGGTTTTGGCACTTTATATTTTTTTTGTTTTATATAATTGTATTGTGCACATGGCTTAACTAAATCCCACCTTTTAACTATTCATGAACGGTTGACTGGGCCGGCCTAATGTTTGCCGGAGCGATAGGCTACTGCTTGATAGCTTCCTCATCGTATTTTTAGTATACGTGATGACCCGTCAGTATTTAAACGCTTCGGGTTTTATTCCAATAATGAACCGTATTGCGGTTCGAGACCATTCTTATTGCCTAACTGTAGATTTCCATAGACAGAAACACATTTTATGTCCTGTTATTACCAAATATTTTTCTAAAGATTTTATTGTTATTTTAGATTACTGCTTTTCTGATCTACCAACTGTGTTGTTTTTGAAATCATTTATTCCTAGTCTTATTCAAATTTTTAAGTAACAATCACGGTATCACATTAATGTACTTATTCAATTCATCAAATGTCGTGCATTCAGTTGTATGTTTAACATAATATGTGGTTGTTAGATAAGCACATTTCACTTCACTAAGTGGGCGGTACCCGTCAATAAAGTACGACATATTCAAAGGCATGGCTTGTCAAAATAAATAAACGAATGGACAGGTCATAGTCGCTCGCTATATTCTAGTAGGTACCGCAGGAATAAGTAAGGCAAGGCTCCTGATTTTTTTAACAGATTTGGACTAGTATGAAAAAATTAAACCATGAATACTGTCACCTTTTGAAATATATGGAGGCCACACAAAAAACACTTGGAGGCCTACTCTGGTACAAATTTACGGAGTTGCGTGAAACTTTGGGTAAAATGGCCACATAACGTAGTATGATATGATTAGGTTCCATGTATTTAGTACAATCAATAATTGTTATAAGAATACCAAACATTTTTTTATCGGTATATTTGAACGGTAAGTATGTTTTTTAACGACTGAAAACTATGTGTTACTACGTGATCAACGAACGGGGGTCTGTAGGCCCCCTGATGATAAGACGCGATCTTTAATGGTGAACGCCTGCCAATGCACCAGAGCAACAACGCGTTGAGCTACGAAATCGTAGCATAATTCGTAGCTGCTATGTATGAAAGATTTGAAAGATACAGTCGTCGAAGTATGTCTTAGTTTGGTGAAAAATATAATATATTTTTTTCATAAAAATGAACTCTGGATACATTAATGTAGAGATAAAAAAATGGCACCAAGGTTGTTAGGTTTGACCTTAAAAAGCTTATCTGTGAGTGCAGAAATGATCGACTTGCTCAATATTTGGGACACAGACTTGAATGGACAATAAAACCCGGATAAAAGAAATACAAAATTGAACCCACAACCATAGGCGCAGATACTCTTATACAAGTCTGGGTACCTACTCACTTACACAATGTCCGTAGTTTCGGACAAATTAACATGATCTTAATGAGCGTGAAAACGAAGACAATTTTAATAACTGTCTTGTATTTTTGTAAACTCAAACTCAAATAACTTTATTCAAATAGACTGTATCAGTACTTTCAAATCGTCAAATTTACAGCAAAATATACTAAATAATAGACATAAATACCATAATAATATGGATATGTAAATAAACAGTATACAGACATAATGCGACTCTACCACCGCGTCGGAGTTGTTTCTTGCTGAGAAGACCCGGCGAGAAACTCAGCAGTTACTCTTTTAAACTTGTTTTGGGTTTACAACAGGGGTTAGTAAAGTACAAGCAGTGTGCCATTTTGATACCTAAAAGAATATAAAACCAACCATAAAAGAATATAATAACAAGAATTCATTTAAACAATTCAAAAACAAAAATTGTTAGTCAGTACATACAAACTAGGTACCTATTAACTCTTACAATAAAACATCTGTTACAATAGAGCTATTTAATCCCGCATCGAGAAGAGCGCTTATACCCAGGCATTTTTATCTATAAGGTAGTCTTTTGTAGTATAATAGCCCTTTTTTAATAAAGCTGTTTTGATGTGATGTTTGAATCTATGTAAAGGTAACTCACAAATGGTTTTTGGAATTTTGTTGTAATAATGTATACCTTGCCCCATAAAGGATCCTAAAACTTTTTGTAACCTAAAGAGTGGAAGTGCAATTTTATCCTTATTCCTAGTATTTCTGCAATGTATGTCACTGTGTTTAGCATAGAGACCAATATTTTTTCTGACCAAAACAATGCAATTGTAAATGTATTGTGACGCTACAGTGAGGATACCAATTTCCTTAAAAATCTCCCTAAGTGAAGCCCGTGCACGAAGCTTATAGATGGATCTGATAGCTCGCTTCTGGAGGATAAAGATGGTTTGTATATCCGCCGCTTGACCCCAAAGTACAATGCCGTAAGACATTACACTATGGAAATAACTAAAATAAACTGAACGAGCAGTATCAACATCTGTTAATAACCTAATTTTTCTCACTGCAAATGCAGCCGAACTAAGTCTGCCTGAGAGAGCTGTTATATGAGGGTTCCATTGCAGTTTTGAATCTAGTGTGATTCCAAGAAAAACTGTTGTATCTACAAGCTTCATAGTATTACCATCAATTTTTAGACTAATGGGGTTATCTTTAACATTAGGCAACTTAAAATTAATACATTTAGTCTTTTTTGCATTAAGCTGTAGATTATTTACTGTGAACCATTGTAAAACCTTTGAAAGTGCGTCATTAACATCATCAAAAAGGTTTTTATTTCTGTCAGTTTTAAAAACTAAAGATGTATCGTCTGCAAACAATACAACATCACAAATATCTTTTAAGTAAAAAGGTAAATCATTTATATATATCAGAAATAGTAATGGACCCAGAATGGATCCTTGAGGGACCCCCATTTTAACTTGTGATCCTGTAGAGAGTACACTGTTAACATCAACTTTTTGAGTTCTTAAACTAAGGTACGAAATTACCAAATCTAAAGCATTATCCCTTACCCCGTAAAAATTAAGCTTGCGTATAAGTGTATCGTGATCAACGCAATCAAAGGCCTTGGACAAGTCACAGAAGACGCCAAGAGCGTTCTGTGAATTCTCCCAAGCCCTAAAGATGTGTTTTAGAAGTGCAATGCCAGCATCAGTAGTAGAACGGCCTCTCGTGAATCCATATTGTTCACTGTGTAAGAGATTGTTCTCATAAAAATGGCTTAATAGTTGTTCTTGAATGATTTTTTCAAAGATCTTACTTAGAGCTGGTAGGATTGAAACAGGCCTAAAGTTACCTGGGTCTTGTTTGTTGCCTGATTTAAAAAGTGGTACAACCCTACTGTGTTTCATTAAGTTTGGAAAAACACCTTCATCCACACAATCATTGAATATTACGGCTAAATAAGGGGCAATCACGTCAATTATGTGGCTAACAATTTTGACTGATATACCCCAAAGATCAGCGGTATCTTTTGAATTAATTAATCTGAATGCTTTTATTATATCTAGTGACTCAACATGTTTAAATTTAAAGAATACACTGCAACAAGATACATTATCTTTCAACAAATGTTCCGCTCTAGTTGGTGAGGAATTTAATGAAGCTGTAGTGATTATAGGTATATTACTGAAATACTTATCAAATGCTTCAGCAACAGATGCTTCTGATTGTAAGATGTTATTGTTAATATTAAGAGTGTATGAGGTATCGCGCTGTTTAGCTTTACCTGTTTCGTGATTTATGACGTCCCAAGTGGTTTTTATTTTGTTAGTGGACTTTGATATTTTATCACGAATGTGCAATGCCTTAGCTGTAGTGCAGGCTTTTCTGAATATTTTGGAGTAGTTCTTGACATACTCAACAAAAAGTGGATCGAAATTGTATTTTTTCATGCCGTACAACTCATACATCTTACGTCTGCTCCTGTAAATTCCAGGCGTGGCCCATTCACAAAACTTAGATTGAACTCTGCAAGTAACTTGTTTGGTGGGAAAACAAGCATCAAATTCATTTTTAACACAATCAAACAGTCTTTTGTAGACTGCATCAGGGTCAAAACTATTAATGCGATTACCCGTCTTCGGTCTACATGTTATTTTCCTGTAATTAACGCTATTGTTAGTTATATCTAAAAATGTTATCTTCTGCCCACAATGATCAGACTTTAATTCAGTTACTATTGCCTTTTCAATGGGTACACAGTTGCAAAATACATTATCCAGACAAGTAGATGTTGTGGCTGTTATCCTCGTGGGTTCATGGAATTGATAATCCAGACCAAAGGATTTAAATAGCGACAATAACCTATTGCTTTCAGATGAGTTTACTAGCAAATCTATATTGAAATCACCACACACAATAATGGGTTTAGACTTAGCACTTAACCTACCCAAAGCTTCCTCCATAACTGTCTCAAATCTATCTAAGTTAGTTTTTGGGGGACGGTATACACTTATCACAACAAAGCCCTCTAACTCAACACAAGACAATTCGACAGCATTGTAGTATTTAATATGCTATTCACCATTCACAAATAAATAATTACATAATATCATATTATACATATATCATAGGTTATTTGGACACATAAGTTTGACCGAAACTATGGACATTTCATTCGCGAGTAGGCCTGTGGTCATAGTCAGTCCTATAGCGGATGATTGGGAAAAAATATATAGCATAGCAGGTGTACCTAACTGGACTCGTTCATCCACCCTACTTTCTAATTTCAAATGCATTTATTTATGAAACACAGGTAAACATACTACTGATTAATATAAATGGGTTGAAATAGGGGATGAAAGTTTGTGTGGAAGTGTTCTCATGTATCTAGGCACTTGATAAGAAAAAAAATCTGAAATTGAAGAATTATCAATCGATTTCGAATCGATAACATAATATATCAATAATGTTTGGTTTATCGCTTACTTAGATTCTCACAACACTAAATGGCATATTTACTGTAACAAAAATGTTAACATTACAGCTATTCTTGCTAATTAGTGTTTGCCCTAGGACACAACTCTTAACCTTACGTAACTTGGCGTAGAAACAGCCGAAAAGAAAGACATGTGCCCTCATGTTTACATAAGTATTTAACGTGACGTCGTTCCTGCAAAAACGGGCTGGCTCCACTTAATTCCAATCACGTATCGGCCGCACACAATGCCAGTGTAAACACATCTGTTACAGTCAACCTACGAGGGCCAAAGCAGCTGAGGGAGATACGCTTCTTGGAATTGTGCTAGGTTTTATAGGGTTCGTACTAAGCCTTTTTTTGCGTCAGAAAATGAATTTAGACATTCCCACGGCCCTGGATTCGGGACACCTAAGATATTTGGGACTTGTAACTCTTGGGAAAACAGAGACTCCTACCCACTAAAACCTGACGTCCTCGGCGCAGAATGGAAGGGCTCCGGGATCTTCGAAACAGGACGCTACTCGGGGCCCTTCGGCGTTCAATGCGGCCTAGAAGCCAGCCGGAAGGAGCAAGCTAGTTTAGTAAACCTGTTCTAACCGCTGCTCTGGACATTTGAGCTAGATATGAATATTAATTTTTGTCAACACAAAGATAGAAACTAGAAAAATTTGACCTGATGCTAGGAACGCAAGCGGGATACGAACCCGCAACCTTCCACAATCCGGGTGGCTGCTCTTCCAACTGAGCTACCGAGGCCGTTAACAGACTTATATTTCTTTCGGGTGTTAAAGGCGCTTGCCTATAACATTGATGAACCAACGTTGGCTTACAAAGTAAAATACACTGGATAAATTCGCCAGGTTTGTTAACGGCCTCAGTAGCTCAGTTGGAAGAGGAGCCACCCGGATTATGGAAGGACGCGGATTCGAATCCCGCTTGAGTTCCTTGCATCAGGTTGATTTTTACAAGTTTCTATCTTTGTGTAGAAAATAGTGTATTGTTAAATGCCAAAAATATAAATTTACTTTCATAGAATAGGAAAGTGGTTTTACGTATTTTCAAATTTTCTAGTTTAGTTTTGGTTAAAGAAAATAAATAAATTTAAAGAAATATCTTTAACTTATAGTCTTATAAAAAGTACTTATGACAAGTCAAATAAAAAAAAAATACTATGATAGTATATATCATAATACACTATAATGTGACTCTACCCCCCGTTCGGAGGTTGGGTGAGATGATTTTGGAGTAATTTGTCCCAGAGAAACAAAAACGTCAATATAATATTGACTATATAGAGTATTGATTGGTACTATTATTACTCAGTCCTATAACCCACTCGTTACGCCATCCGATTTGGCACCAAATATTTTTTCGTAAGGAACATTTTAGGTACAGTATACTTAAATTTCAAGTACTTTTATTTTCTATAAGCGCAACGGTTTTGAACTCAAGCTATTTTGCTACTTGCAGATCTTGTATCAAACTGCAGATCATTGGATAAATAATATTAGTTATAAAAAAATCTTAAAACATCCTGATGACCGGAACGACCTTTCATTGTACTATTATACCATCCACACATGTTTTACGAGCCGTGTTTCTCACACTCAGTTTTATAAATATTTGCTTTGTACAACTCGCAATCTAAATTCACACATCCATAACAGCAAGTGAGCGTGTAGCATTATTGAATTAATATAGGAGCATCCCGAATTCCCAATTTTTCCCGCTACATCGGCCGTAGAATCACCGAGGACGGCGCGAACGAGGCTGAAAATAGCCCCAATCAATAGAAAACATCGCATTATTCAGTGCCTACTTCGTGCCACACACAATAACTGAGAAGGTAGACTATAGTAGTATAACATTGGTGTTCTCTGTGTCTACTTATGTGAGTCTCTGTCACGCAAATGTCGATAGTTGACTTCAGAAAGTAGGCCATTTTTGGATCCATTTTTAATTACTAAGGGCGCCATACCTAGCTGCGACTATGTCCGAGTGGACTTAGGTTTTGAAACTTTTCCCTGTATATATATAAATATATTTTAACTATTAAATCCCGCTGTTATAGTATAAGTGGAGTTCTCCAACAGGGGTTTGAAAAGGTTTTTGCAGGGTCGACAACGCGCGAGTGATACCCCTGGTGTTGCACGTGTCCATAGGCTGCGGTAACCGCTTACCATCAGGTGCTCCGCATGCTTAATTATAAAAAATAAGTGTATGATAAAATTTCAATAAAATCTGTCCAGTAATTACCACTTAATGCTGGAACAGACTTACTGTTTTTTTTCATCTTAGTTTCGTTTAAATGTGTTTTATTTTATTATTAAGAGGAACAGCCACCATTAAAATTAAATTTGTTTCACAAAACAGTCGACTCAGTTTTATTGTGGAAGCGAGTCTTAAAATCTTATAAAATAAACTTATCATAAACCACTTGCCACACATGAACTTAACACACTCAACTAACAACACTTATACGTAAACATCAATAATTAGGTATAGAAGATAAACTTAGCAGTCATATTTTATTTTATTTTACTTTTCGGTAATTGAAAATGTTGAATTTAATAAGTATGGCCCCATGAAGTACCCAAATAATAATTTCTTAAATTTCCTATTTTTGTACTTGTCTGCTTCTCATCATCTGATCCCAAACTAAGCAGATCGCATATCAGTCATAATCAGGGGGCCTACTATGGTACGAATTTACGAAGTTTCGTGAAACTTTGGAAGGGTAAAAAGAACAGAAAACGTAGTACGATACGAATGAGTTTAAAATGTTCTGTACATTAAAATGTGATTATTACAATACAAAAAAATCAACTGCAATTTCGAACAGCAAATTCGACCAACGGGAACACTCGTGAGCCCACACAGGCTTAGATTCATGTCGTGAATGATTGAGCAACATGTTGAGCATGGTAGCATGGAGCAAGGTATGCGTTTTTAAATAGTCTCCGTAATAGTTCGCCACTCTTGGTACGTATCCGTGAACGACGATCGTGAATCATCCACAATACTTTCGTCTGAATCTAACCTAATCAGAAAGACGGATATTGTATTTAGGATCTATTCGGTTTTTTTTTCCTGCCCCTAAACCAAAATGAATGTATTATGGAACAGACTATACAACGTAGAACTATATAGTTAGCAAATAAAGTTAGAGCCTGCCCTTATGTTACGTTTATTGTCAGATTGCTGTATAAAAAAACAGATCATGCGTTGCCTTGTAAGTTTTGGGCAAAGGTCGTTTGTTCAACAATCAAAAATCTATATAATATAATCTATCCCGTTGCTGACTGAGTGAGTGACTGACAGACAAGGCACAGCCGCAACTGGGCGTAGGAATCTGAATTTTGGCATGTAGGTTCCTTGGAAAGTGTAGGGGGAGCATTAAGTTAGAATTTTTAAGTGGGTAAAAACGGTGGTAGAAAGTCGCGGGTAAGCTATCATTATATAAAGCAATATAAAGCAGCTGTCTCTTTCAAAAACCTACAGCTGAAGCTGTAAAGAGACTGGTATAAAAGAATTGCCAGCGTTTCCCAAAACAAAGACGTAAAACCCGAGGCCGGACGTAAACTCGTTCTTCTGAAGACATACGTCAATCCGGCCGCAAGAACCACGGAACCTCCACCGACCTAATTAATGGTAGTCCCAAGGGCAGATTAGCCGCACATAAAACCTCCCCGGCCCACAAGAGTACCAACTGATCCTTTTTTGCTAAACGCTGTCAATCACGAGCAAGGAAATCATTTCCCGGGATAACGCAGTGTTAGAAACATTGACGCAATCTCGCCATGCAATCTCCTAACGGATCATATCGGGTAATTATTACCTGATTTTGCTACTGATTCACGTAAAACATCAACAGAGAAATGGGAGTGACTGAAAAACAGCGCTATATCTAGGATCCTGGGGGCCTACTCCCATTCATATAGTAATGTGAATTTTTGGTCGTTTAAGAACGTATTTAGCGTTCGAAATTGATGTTGATCGTATTTTGTAATACAAAATACATTAAACAAATTCTTAACATACTACGTTTTGTGTCCTTTTTACACTTACGAAACTTCGAAAAGTTGTACCGGAGTAGGCCCCCTGGTCCTTGGTAAGCACAAGCTAAGCCACCTCCAATTGCTTTTGGTGTTATTTTTTAATGTTATTTTAAGACTGTAACTCTTTGTTTTTACTAAACACTATCGGGTTTTTACAAAGAAGAAAATTAAACTCAGTTAGGAATGCTACAAGAAAATGAAGAATGTAGGTATTTGTTTTTGTTCAAAGCTGTAAATGCTTTTCATAACATGACTTTTTTTATCCTGTACATGTACCACGAGTTGCCAATTTAAATTTACGTTATCGTTCGCGTAAAAAAAATGTATTGGGATGACACATGACATGACAATGTCAAATCCCAATACATTGATTTAAGCGAACGATAATGTAAATTTAAAGTGGCAACTCGTGGTAGACGGCCTGTTAAGGCTTAAATTATGCGTTCTTTTTATTATGACTGAAAAGGTTATTTACTTACGTAGATATATGAGGTCTGAATATACTTTGCAAAATCGCACCCTGCGATTCACTTCGGAGACCATCAGTCTGAGGAATATGTGAGATTTCCATAAGAATCGATGCTCTCGCAACGAACGCAGGGACTCCGTGTAAAGGAAGTCGCACAAATCCACAGTCCATAACTATTCGTAGTCGGCATCTTCCTCTCGACTTTACCAATAAATTCTAACAATGTCGCCAAATGTTCCGCACATTTGCAGTTGAATTCAAAATTCGTGGCTTGAATCGGCCTCTCTTTGAAGCGTCGCCAACGCACGAATGGACGGTGAAAGGCGTCGTACAATACGTAACCTACTTTGTACTAACTTTAATATAGTAATACATAATTTAGGGAAGTAGTCGCGCTCACCGGCTATGAATTCGATTCAACTATGTTTACCTAGAGCTTTAAGACTCCAACGTTGGTCACGTAAATCCAGGAAATGTGTTTTTAAGTTGGATTTTTGATTGCATTTTGTCCGGTATTTTGCAACGAGATAGAAACGGAAGAAACGAAGAGATCTGTTAAGGCGCGAGCTCAAGCTAAAATCAAAAATTCTGTCGTGGTCAAAGTCCTACACCTCCTGAACGGATGGGCAAAAAAACTGAAAAAAATGAATAGAAAATGTCGTAGGATAGAAGTTTCTATACTAAAAAAATCTTGAAAAAGGTCTTTGTAACACTTCAATTTTGCTAAGGCTCCTAAACTCTAAGTGTGATTTGTATAGTTTTTACAGAAAAATATAGGCCATCAAATCTTCTTTAACTTGTACTTTGGTTTTTTAAAAATATCTCCTGCTCCCCAAGAAAATGATACTATTACTTTAGTGTTTTGTTGCGAGCGTCTACGCGCGCGGGTGTCTGCGGGGGCGACCGGCAGTACCACTCCGGTATATCAGAGGGAAACAGAAAATCGACCAATACAGGAGCTTTAAAAAAAGAAATACACCAACATGGCCCAGCGGATATGTATAGAGTATACAGTATGGAGTTGTGCAGTAAAAAGTTAAGATTCGTTCATGTTTGTGACGTAGCGCAGTAAAGTTCTCTACAACGGGAAATGTAAGTACAAATCAGCCACTCAGGGTATCTACGAGTATAGGGTAGGACTCTAAGCAGTATCCAGCGATATTAAGACTAAAAATTAAAGTGATCAATAATCACTATTTATTACACAACAAAGCAACATACAGAAAGCCTTGAATTATAATTGATTCAGAAGTTACCAAAGTTGTAATTAAGCATGAAATCTTTTATTCTTTTAAGTTGCTAAGTAATATAATATGCCTGAAATTTTCGGCCTTGCGCGCCGAAGGGTCCTGCGAGGAGTCTCTCCCTTGTTGGGGATCCCGGGTCCCTTCCATTCTGCGCCCAATATGACCACCGTCAGGTTTTAGTGGGTATAGGGCTCTCTGTTTTCCCAGGAGTTCCGAGTCCCACATATCCCAGGTGTCCCGAACCCAGGGCCTTAGGAATGCCTAAATGCATTTGCTGACCCAAAAAAAAAAGGATGCCTGCAACACTGCATTCTTGAGACCTATGTTCAACAGTGAACATCTTATGGCTGAAAGTAATATTATATAAAAGTGCTAAAAATAATGTATATAATTGCTATGGCCTATATAAAAGCTTATATAGGCCATAGCAAATGGCCCATAGGTAGAGGCTCATCGCGCCAGTGATAATTCCATGACAGGCATTTATTTAAAAACGCCCAATAAGTCACCCCATATGGCCATAGTTAGGCTGCGTGCGTGAAGGGTGTAATGACCCCTCGATAGCTAATTAAGATATGAAACCCAATTTATGAGGTGAGCACTTACGAAGGTAAGTTAACTTGTTAATTTATTACTCCCCACCCCTTCGATGCTACTTTTCCCTGGTAATTTTGTTTCAAGTCGAATGAAATTTTGAATTTTACTGATTATTTTTTATGACAAGGCGTTTTCACGGGGACAATAAATCAACGTCATTAAAGTGCCATAAAGCCAGGTTACTCACACGTAAATAGTTGAGTATCTTCGTTGTACTAACTCTCAAAAGAAACAAAAGTGGATCTCTGTAGCTCAAACAAAATAAATAATAAAGTTTCGTTACCTAAATGTATTCAGCTCAAGAAGTTCAAGATACAATAATGTTAAATGATAGATTTCAAAAGTTTGTGAGAGTTGAAATTGATAAAGAAAATTGATTTAACAGAAAATTTATAGATATTCTTACTTCGTAAGTGCTACTCGTATAAGTTTTACCTAACTATAAATGCAATTGAAAACTTTTTGCGATGGAAGCTAAATAAACTGACCAGTAATATTATTTTCTGATTCACAAAGTTCAAGAAAAGAGCTATTTTTAAAAGCTTGTCACTTTGAGTCATGCACGATTAAATCTATACTAATAGTTTAAATAGGTCAGCGTTTGTGAGTTTGTATGTTTGGGGTAGGTAATCTCCAAAACTTCCGAACCGATTTTGAAAATTATTTCACCAACATAAAGCTACATTATCAGGGAGTGACAATAACCACATGTTTTTTTTAAATTTAGGCTTTGTTTGACGGGAAAGACGCGGCTAAAGCCACTGACGGACAGCTAGTAATAAATGAATATCAACAGCCCGCAGGCTGTGACCTGTCGTGGTCTAAATGGAAGTTACTCGACTGATTTAGAATTCAAATTGCGTACAATGTGAGTGTGTACAAACGAACTAGCTATTCATAATAACTAATAAATGGATAACAGGCATTTTGAGATTTATTTTAAGCCTCTTTTCTCGGGATAACAATGGTAAGTTCTGGGCTGCTGTAGAATACTCAAACACCAGGATCAGCGACTCGTAGAAAGAGAAAAATATTGTTGATATTTGAGCAAGGTCATCTAACTTTTTACAGTTTGAATATGATGAAACTACCCGTTGAATAGATATTTACACCCAGACGTAAATGTTTAACCTGGGTGGTGACACAGCATCACGGTTGCAGATAGGATTACAACCATTCGTGTCAAGGAGGTAGTCATTTCGAAGTAGGACATAAAATTTAGTTACAGATAATTTATTTCGACTGCATACGCAAACAATGTCTATCACGATAAAGTATGGGAACAAACTAAACGAAACTCTAATTGACAAGAAAAATTTGCAACGTCTTACTTAAATCGGTATACAAAGATAGAAACTAGAAAAGTTCGACCCGATCCTGGGACTCAAGCGGGACTCGAACCCGCGACCTTTCACAATCCGGGTGACTGCTCTTCCAACTGAGCTACCGAGGCCGTTAACAGACCTGGCGAATTTATCTAGTGTAATTTACGTTGTTTCATCAATGTTATAGGCAAGCGCCTTTAACACCCGAAATAAATATTTTTGCAAATATTTGTCTTTCGATTAAGATGAAACTAGCTATAGGATAAGTGAATTTTTATTTATAGCATTGGACTACGGCGTCACCCACACACAATTCAACATTTGTTGGCCCGGACTAAAAGGTTCGGTGTCTCGTTTCTTTGTCGTACCATCCAGACGTGGAACGATCTTCCAGCACATGTGTTTCCTTCCTCGTATAGTCCCGGGTTCTACAAGCGGGGCGTGAAAAGGCATTTCTGCAGGCCTTCAAGGTGAGGATGGCCAGCCCAGTAATTCGTTGAATGACTGGGCTTGTCAACCTCATATCTGGACCTCACGACCGCTTTCCATCAGGTGGAGTGAGGTCATCTAGACGGGCAACATAAAAAAAAACAATGCTCTATTTTCTACACAAAGATAGAAACTAGAAAAGTTCGACCTGATCCTGGGACTCAAGCGAGATTCGAAACCGCGCTCTTTCACAATCCGGGTGACTGCTCTTCCAACTGAGCTACCGAGTTGTTTCATCTTAATCGCACGTCAAATATTTGCAAAAATATTTCTCTCGGGTGTTAAAGGCGCTTGCCTATAACATTGATGAAACAACGTTGGCTTACAACGTAAAATACACGAGTTTAATTCGCCAGGTCTGTTAACGGCCTTGGTAGCTCAGTTGGAAGAGCAGGCACCCAGATTGTGAAAAGTCGCGGGTTCGAATTCCGCTTGAGTCCCAGGATCAGGTCGAACTTTACTAGTTTCTATCTTAATGTAGAAAATAGAGCATTGTTTTTTTTTATGTTGCCCGTCAAGATGACCTCACTCCACCTGATGGAAAGCGGTCGTGAGGTCCAGATATGAGGTTGACAAGCCCAGTCATTCAACGAATTACTGGGCTGGCCGTCCTCACCTTGAAGGCCTGCAGAAATGCCTTTTCACGCCCCGCTTGTCTAATCATCATCATATCATGTAATTCACACCGTAACCGGCGATGGTGACTCCCGTAAGTCCTTTATTGCGATGGACACCGGTGTACCTGGCAAATCCAAACGTTTGGATTTGCCAGAATTTGCTGGTTCATTTATTTATACCAGCAAAGTTGTATTATATGATAAACGTGAATCAAATCGCCTTGATTTACGTTTTAATCTGTGCGAGACTCATAAAAAATAGTTAGACGTCAAAAGTGTCTAATCCCTTAACGAGCAAAGGCATCTTTCTCACCTTAATCCTCCATTGTAAGTTGTTCAATATTTTGCGGAACTACTGACAGTGCTGTTTAAGTTACTCTCCGCAGCGGCAGTGACGGATTCAGGTTAGGAACCATCGGTCCCGTCTCAGGTGGTCTTCATATCAAAACTAACCATCTAAACGGTAATATTTTTTTAGAAAAACATGCGAAACTAGATTTCTTTTAATTTTATTGATAGATCATGATTTAAGAAGGATAATACATACTGAAAACAGACAATTGTAAAAATAAAGGTTCCTAATGTGGATAATAATGACTATCTAATACTTGAAAAGCTTTTTTAAAGTCTTTTTAACATTCATTTTACTTTCCAAAAAAACACTGTTTCTGTCTATCAAGAACTCGAAAGTCTGTATTAAGGATGCAATTGCGTTGATCCTGCCTAGTTGAATTGAATGTTTAATTTTCTCTTTGCAGAAAATATGGATTGTCCGCCTTATAAGGATAATTGGAGTCATATAAAAACCAAACCAAATTGTAACACTTTTTAAACTAAATTATCAGGTCCCTTCACCCCTACAGATTAATGTGCACTTTTATCCACATCTTTGTGATAATTTGAGTTTTAGTCTTAGAATACTTTCATATTAGTTTCAAGCTTAGGAGTACGGCCCTGTTCTGTGTACGTACACGGCGCGCCGCGGGACGTAGCTAACTTCGCGCTGACTGGCAAACTCCTTATTATTCATTGCAACACCGGCTAACTGATAATAAAACTTGTGAACGGTTAATTCAAAATGCCAGCATTTAATTTCGTATAAGAACTTCAACGCTAATGTAGTTGGTATAGTGGCGCGGTTGAAACTTTTAATTGTTACTGAAGCTTGTATGGCATCTCTTTATTACAGAAAATTATTTATTCATGTAGCCACTTTCCAAACTTTAGCAATTTAATTTCTCTGCGTGACTGAATATCTATGAATAAATATTTTATCTGGAATTCTAGGTGGTTCATAAAACGCCTTGCTAGGCGGTAAAAGATGGTGTGACCTACTTTAAAATTTACTAAAATATCGACACATAAAAGAAACTATTTATCATTGTTCCTTAGTGTCTACAGTGGGATGTTTTCATAATCTAATTGCTTACTCTAATAAACGCTTTAAAGGTGTACCAAACAAATGTGGTCTACGTGAATGAAGACACGGGCAGTTAAAGATAAATAAACCATTGAAAGTAAGCATTGAAATGTTTTTTTTTCATATTATATATTGAATTCAAACACATAAACACCGAAATAAATCATCATATTTTGCGGTTTGAAGTCATAGTGCCAAATCCATTGTTATCCCACTGTGGTGGGTTTCAACACTTTCAACCCAACTCGTAACGTTTGCGTTTAATCCTTTATTCTCATTTGACAATTGAGATTTTATCAAGTGTAAAACATGATTTATTATTGTTTGTTACGCCCGAAAATATTTTATTCATAGCCTTAAATAATACGCTTATCACGCAAAACATAATTTTCCCCGGGTTTTTGTAGGGAATTCCCATAATAGCTCGTGATTAAGCTTAAGTGTTTGAGCGGCGACAGACCTGTTTATTGGAGGTGAGAACGAAAACAGCTTTTGTATGTCTAGGCGTCCGGTCTCTGAAAAAAAAAGCATGAAGGGGAAAAGAAAATCAAGGAAAATTTAAATATCGTATTTCTGTTAGGACACACCATTTATTTGACCAAAGCAACTCAAGATATTTAAACATTTAATGACAAAATTCCACCCCCTTGAGTGTTTGTTGTACAGAGGCGTTCACATCAACCTTTACCTAGGGGCACCTTATACTGCTAACGTAAGAACCAATTTTCAATGGTTTTGTAAAGGTTAATGTGAACGCCTCTGTACATATGGGTGTACATCGAAAATATTCGGCACGCTATGTAAAACCGGTTGTATTAGTGACACACGACGAGTTAATCATGTTTTAGACTCATGAGGGAGGAAGGGTTTATTGGGTACCGAAACCTATGCACAGACCACGACAGAAGCAGATAGATGTCTTTGTAAGGCTAAGGCAAACACTGGATAACTTTTCTCTCTTGTGTCAGATACAAGCTACCGATGAATATTTCATTTCTATAGAACCATTATGAAATCATCCACTTCCTACGCATACGTAAACATTTTTTGTGTCCACTTGCTTACACTTAACACATACTCATTCCGATCATAAAGTGTTAGGTGTCGGTAACTGAAAAAAGGTTTTATGGCAAATTTTAGGCAGCTTCTTTTTTAGGCCCTACTGTTGACTAGCCGACAGCACAATAGCTACCAGATGAGCTCCATTACTACTCCTTTACTTGCCATCAGAAGCACCTAATCAGTCTCATTTGACTGAGCTTTTTTATCAACCTAAAACAACGTTCAGATTAAGTAGGTACCTTTTATACCAGCGACTGTCCCGTTAATATATTATAGCTGGAGTGACATGCTGGTGATATAGCTTTATAATGATTCAAGATTTTTTTAAATCAGTCCAGTAATTTTATCCCAAACAAAAAACAAACATACACAAATTCGAATATTTCCTCTTTATGATAATAATATACATATATTTTATAAGTGTCGACAACGCAACCTATAAAGAATTACAAATTATATATTTACCTTTATTAGTTAGTATGCCACTAACAAGGTACATTTATATTATTGAATTTACCCACCCTAAAGTGCCTTTTAAATAAACCGTCATGTACTAGATCAAACCGTAAGCTGGAATAGACGATCATGAATCTGAAATACTGGCAAAGTTCAACTCGGGAAGGCTTAAAATTCAAATACGCTCTTCGAATCTATTAAAATTGCCATTGACCAAAGAAACTTATCGGGAGCTTGGATAATTCGCTGTTAATAATACTTATAGCAGCAGTTTGGAGCACATGGCGCTCACCATTCCACTAGATAATAGCATTTTAATTGAGATGGAGCTTAACAGAATAGAAGGCCATTTCGGGCCCAATAATTTTTTATTCGTAACCATTATCGCTGGTTCCCGGCGGTACGTGGTATGAATGAATGAAACGAGCATAAAATCTATTGTAATGGATGAGTTACTCCATTTTTAGGGCTCCGTAGTAAGGAAGGAACCTCCCTTATTGCTATCTGTCTGTTGCCCCTAGCTCGCAGATTATGGGGGCTAGAAAGCTAGAATTGGGCAGATTATGGAATTACTGATCCCTAAACATTGGGAGGATGTTACTTTATTACAATGAACCTCATTTCCCATAACATTGTTTGCAGATGTTATTATTGTAATTCACTGTGTCTAACTGACGCCGAAATAGTTAAGAGGGTTTGCTTTTTGCGTTTGGGGTAGATCATAAACGTCGCAGTTTTTTAATGTTTTCGTGATTATTTAGCTGAACTCAAATTAAGTATAAATAATCTCTCTAGTATTGAATGCACCTTTTAATGTGTGTTTTTGAATAGTATAATGCACACAATAATAGAGCAAAAATTTAAGTTTCATTTCAATTGAATGAAATAATCATGAAAATCTTACAAAAAAGCAACGTTTTCGATACACTACCAGCTAACGCTCTTAAATTGTATCAATTACCCTCGTACATTTGAATACTTTTTTGGTATGATCTGGGCATGATTGTGAACGGAAACGGAACCCTCTACTGAGCTAGCGTACCCTTTTTGATGATTGTGATGTCTCTATGTCTTTTACTTCGGGCTGCTTTAATTTAGGAATTGCCCGAATAAGGGGGAAATAAAGGATCAAAGAAGAATGTAACTACGAGTATATGGACACAGCCATTACTCGCATAACCCAATTATAATTGCACCTTGTGAGAGCCCGGTATGTCCACCATCAGATTACACCGCTAGCGACCGCGTTGACGTGTTATGGGATTACGGTACAGTGCCCCTGGCACCAAAAATACCATAAAAATTTCTGAAGTCAACTATCGTAATTTACGTGGGCAGAAACACATGGTAGACTTATTGTTCTGAAATCGGTACAGTACGTCTATCTATGGTGTGTGCTCCTACTTGTTAGGTCTAATTTTATTAAGAAGCCAATCATCGAACCCTACTTACCTATCCTTAAATAGTATACTTCCATTAATATGAGAGCTTTGTTTTTTTCTTTCTGGGCACTGAATAGCAAGCACTATTCCAGAACTATTTTTTGAAGTATCCTCATCATCCGTGCGGTCTATCTCGGTGGTGAACCCACACTGGTGTGTGGGGTCCCAGGGGAAGTATACTCGTTGCTTATTCGTTTTTGCTCAATCGAAGGTGCGCTGGCGCTGAAAGTTAAGCCCACCTACTATAAATAAATAAATAAATAAATAAATATCCCTGGACATTATTCCACACAGCGCCATCTAGCCCCAAAGTAAGCTAATTAAAGCTTGTGTTATGGGATACTGGACAACGGTTAAACATACTTAAATACATTTTTTTTGTAAATACATACTTATTATACATAGGAGACACCCAGACATGTTCATGCACACAAATGTTTGTACTGTGCGGGGATCGAACCCGCGACCTCTGGTGTAATAGCCAACTTCTTAACCATTACACCAAGTCGGTCGTCGGACTATGGCTATAACTTTAAGTCTAATAGCATTATTTATTTCCTTTGGTCACTATTTAGGAACCATGTTTTGACATAACATCGCGACTTGATACCAAGCGGGGTAGTCAGAGGCAAGTGACTGTGTCGTCATGGTGAACGAAACACTCAGAAGCCCACTTTTCACTAATGATATTAGAACCCAACGTGGTAGGTGGTGTGCCTTCCGCCGTTATCCGGGTTGATTTGGTTTGTAATCGATGTTTTCCGTCACCGGAGAGTAAGTCGGATATATTTAACAATGAACACAAATATTTTGGTTCTGGCCAGATTTGAACTTCGGACCACACGATCCACGATCTGAGTTCGGGTGCTGAACCACTAGGCCACGACGCTCTTCCACGACGAAACATTTATTTGACATGCGTGAAATAGCGGATCTCAATGGTAGGTATGCTGGACGAAGGCACACATTTGCCTTGGTTACTATAGGCAGGACGTCTTCCACTTGCAGGCGAGAGAAAACTTTGAAAATCATGGCCTAACTAAAGAATGTGCTTTTTTCCACAAAAGCAAAAATATGGCATAAATTCTCATTCCCAACTCGAAGTGGCGAACTCAAAGAGCTTTCGGTATCGCGAGGCACTAATAGCCTCGTACGCGCTCGCCGGATACTCGCGCATAAAGCACACTTCGCAAGTGGTTTTACTGTCGTATTACTCTTATGTATTTTATGGACGGATACAAAACTATTTCACCACTGAGCAGTTTTAATTCAGCATTATTATCACTGCTTTTCCTATTGTTATTTTGTGGTTAATGCCTACTACTTTTGTGTTTTTTTTAAAGTAACGCTTTCCTATCCTGTAACTCCTAAGTAAATAAATGTGATTTATTTAAATGTGAAAAAATGGAACAGATTTTTCTGACATGGTTGCACCCTTGCAAAGCCGTGGTAGGTCGCTAGTTATCCTACTAATATTATAATTGAGAAAGTTTATGAGAACGTATGTACGAGTATATATGTATCTCGTATGCATGTATGTATGTGTGTGTGTGTATGTTTGTTACTCTTTCCCGCAAAAACTACTGAACGGATTTAGATAAAACTTTACAGTAATACAGCTTATACATCATAATAACACTTAAGCTACAATTCATAAATATTTTATCTAATTTGGCCATAATATAATTAACGATAAGTATCGTAAGTCGGGAAAATTCCTGCCCGCTGAGAGCTAATGTTCAGTAGGATTGTTTGTCTTAAATACTTCTAAATAAAAGTCCGCGACAACATATTATCTAACTATTATGTGGAAGCCACAATATCGAAAATAGTGATAGTCATTAATATATTAAAATTAAATTTTATACTTTTTTCACAAAGCAGATTTAAGAATATTTATAAATTATTATCAAAATTGATTTATAATATTTGTTGCTTTAAGTATATATCTAATATCACTAGATACAATTTGTCTTCGACACTCTATTTGGACGAATACTTTCAAGGTTTACGATAAGATTGAACTGGATGAAAGGGCATCAAGCGACTACCTACTATGAATTGGCGACGCGGCCGCAAAAGAAGGTAAATGAGGGAAACTAAAACAGGGGGCTACTCAAATCAACGATCTTTAGAATTTTCATCTGGGCGTTTGTGTGCGCTAATCTCTGAAACGGCTCAACTAATTTGGATGCGGTTTTTACTAATTGTGGTAAGCTTCACTTAACATGAAGTGCTTATACACTAAATGTCATATTAAATTTCAATCAATTCATAAATATAAAAGTTATATCAGTTTAATGAATCACGCGGAACAGTAGTTGGTAAAATTTTTATGAAATAACCAACCAACTTTAGTTCACTTTGTAAGTTTTTTTAAAACCACCAAAGTAAGTTCAGCTCAGATAAATATTATTAACCATAAAAAACAGAGTTCAGCTGTAGCTGGACGTGGAGTTGATAACAGGAATCTGAAAATTGTGAAGCGAGGCTTGCTACATCTTAGGAACGTCATGTCGGGTTATGTGCTACAGAAACATCAGCTCTGTGGGATCCTCGACTGATTCCCATCGTTCTCGAATGAGGTCCCTTTCGATTTGAGAGAACAGTAAGTGCTCGGTCTCAGAAGAAACCTGAAGAACGAGATGCCTAATTGCCGATCCCTACGCTCATGCACTATCGCGTGAGTCTGATACCTTTACTGACAAAGAAACTCACGTGAACTCTCAGAGAGTTGGACTGCAAATGCTCGGTCTCAGGAGAAACCTCAAGAACGGGAAGCACGTCTTACTGCCGATTGAGGCTCACGCATTAACACATGAGTCGGAGTCCTTGACTGACTAAGGAATAAGCTTAAGGTCTTAGAGAGTTCGAACAGCTAGCGCATGGTTTCAGTTTCTGTTGAAAAACGCGAAGTACATGGAAGCTCACTGTAAATTAGCGTTCTATCATTACAACAAAATAAGTAGTTACTAATTTCTGACACTCCTACTGTGTATATTCTAATAAATTTAGGATAAACAAATGCATGAGAACTTTTAGCTTTTAGCAATTCCGGAAAAAACCCTAGAAAAAAGAAAACTCCAGGCGCTACAGTCGCGGGCATCAGCTATTAGAAATAATGTGCGTGATCGTTTCCGAAAATACCAAATCCTTTTTAGAAGTTAAAGATGGTTTTTTTCACTGAAGTTCAACGGGCAACAGCTGTAATAAATAAGCCTGGTAAAGTTGTGAATTAGGGAATAAATAGAAAGTTCATCAATGTAGCAGATTTTCCCTATTGCAGTTGGCTGCTTTTCACAAATAGAAAATTGATAACCGCGAATAGAACCTCCCACGTTGTGCAAAAAAGTGGTCCACGCGGACGAAGTCTAGGGCAAAAGCTTTTATAATAAGATTTTTCATATTCAGAATATAGATCGCATTATTATTCTTATGTCTATCATGTGGCTAAATAAAAAATAGACGATTAAAGTACTGTTAACACATACACTATCATAAAACTAGACACAATAGAAAATCAGTTGTTTACGAATCGAAAATGATACATACGTATATCACATAATGTGTTAATAGAAATGGTCTACTTGACCTTGACACACAACGCACCTGTCAACTTTGCGCATATCTACACTTCCTGTCTGCAACCTTTTGCAAGTCATCGCTCTACCTGGCCAGTTAGCGCCACTACATTTACCTAAGGGGGGTTTCAGACCAGCGTTTTATACGCTCGTACAACCTCGTTTTTGGAAGCGTATGTAGGTAGGCGCGCTTCAACCACGCTCAACTCGTACGAGCGTTGATGCATACATAAGCTCGTATAATCCATGTAGATATTAATACTGACTCATCACTACCGGCTCGGGCATCTACACCGTAATAAGCCCGTGTACCTACCTGCGGATTTTTGGAAGCGCGTGTGAGCGCGTATGTCATAGTACACGCAGAAAAAAACTACTGAAACCGTTCTCACTGTATATAAGTTGAGCTGATGAAAGTACTTGATAACCTCTCTGTGTATCTGAGGACTTCTTGATTCCGTGACTTGTAAAATTACCGCAGATACACATTATCCTGAGTGACAAACAATTTGTGTGAGTATTGAGACTGAGTGTAAATATCTTTTTCACTTCTCATGCTCTAAAAGTATCTACGCCGATATAGCCCTACGAAGCGGGACTAAAGTGACCTCTTTAGTCTCTAAGGAGTGGAAGGTAATTTGTTTTAAATTTCCTTCATGTGACATAGACAAACTCGAACGGCCAGTAAATATACTATTATCTGTGGAGTGTGGACCATCTTCATTACGTAAATGTTGAGAGTTTGTTTAGGTTTGTCCGCAAAGAAGGTGGTGCCATGTGTTTAAAATCTTTTGGGATTTTTATTTTATTAATTTTTTTGTACTAAATTGACTATTTTTCTCGCATTCAAAGTAAAAAGTACCATACCATATCATATGATATTGTAATCATAATCTATGTGTGCTTATTATTTATATCTGATGCACAGTTAGTTCTGCCACAGAAAAGGTAATAGCACTCCGGTTCCGATTAGTTTTGGGTAGAATAATTAACGTGTAAAATGACATTATTGTTTGATTGCGTCACTACTAAATAAACCACTGTGGAAAAAAGTATGGTTTGCATTTTTTGTATTGTAAAGTGGCAAAAGTGCATGCTTCTGGTCATTTTGGTAAAGTTTATGTCACTGAATACACGTTTTATTACTATATACAGAAAGGGCAATTACCCCGCCGCGTGAGCCACACCTCAACCCTCTGAGAATCAGTGAACCGAGACACTAGGGTTGGCACTCGCACAGCTCGCACTACGCCACCGTAAACACGTGATTGCAATTGACACTGTTCTTACAAATAACCAAGATAAGCTCTGAGAGATTTTGCCCTACCAATCAATCGCTCGATTGTTATATCATTAAATGGTTTTGCGTTAAATAAACTGTCCGATCGTATCTGAACCAGTGACGCTCATGTGGAAAATTGCAGCGTTCGAGGAAGGCGCAGTTAATGATCTCTTTACAGCGTAATATGTTTTGCCAATCCCTTGCGGTTCACTGTAAGTAAACGCTGAATTTCAAGTGGTTTTTTTATACTATAGCATATCGGCTTAGTTTTAACAAACTTTAATTCTGCAGATATTTTTTATAGCAACATGCCACCAAGTTTCCAATGGAAATATTAAATTGTATTAGCGATATTCAGAGTGCCATTTTATATTTTTTATATTTTCTATGTATTGAAATTGGTATCATGTTTCCTTTGACTACGGCCTCTGATGTGATTGTCTGGACAAACATTGCTATTTGGCAATAATTCAAATCAAACTAGGCTAGAATCGCTCCAACCCATATGGCGAATTTACATGACGGAACTAGTGGCATGAATGTAATTCCGTGGAATTGTTAATTGTTACTTTCAGACCCGTGGGTCTGGAAGTCCGGCTTTGACCACAAATTTGTTGCCAATAAACCACCAGTTAGAAACCAGCTTCAAAAATATTTAGTTCCCACATACGAACGACATTAGCCGTCGACCTATGGCATCGACGGCAGACTTTATACAGGAGCCAGGTGTAAATTGATTTCGTTAAAGATGCGCTCATGTTACTTTTATGCTGTCGTCGTCGACGAAAGATAAAGACGGGTTGTTCCAGGTTCAAGAAATAATATTGAACGGAGAAATGGTCTCTATCCACTATTACCAAAAAATTTGCATATTTTTTTCGTTGCTTTCGAATGTTCTAAATCTTGTAAGTTCGAGTTCCAATTAAATTGCTGTTTTCTTAAAGCATTGTTAAGCAATTCAGAATCAATTTCTTCGGCTAAGCTCTTGTTGTGTGCTTACTAGCTCTTGGACTACTAAAAATGACAGCCGTCGGTACATCGACGGCAGATGTCGACGGCAGCCGTGTGTCTAAGGCTTTTTAACAAACATACAACAAACTAAACTTGAAGAGGCTGGGTATCTGAGAGTTAATAGCCCACTCAACGGATAGCTTGCGCGCGCAAAGCACGCTTTACAAGTGGTTTTAGTGCCGTTTTACACTTTAGTTGATATACATTAATGGTCGGAAAGCAAATAGTCGTTAGGCCCGCAGTTGGCACGGAGCAATGCGGGCTGCGTTAATTTCAGGGTGTGGGGGCACGGTTACCGCGTCCTGGTAATGGCCCATTTATTATATTCCAAATACTCGCAAGATGTTTTTCAAATTTTATTGACAAGAACTCACGTTAAATAAAACAGTGAAATGAAAATTATTATTAGAAATCGAATTGTCAATCCTTGTTAAATTAATGTTCATTGGCTATTTTTCCATTTGGATATTTTTTTATAAGACAGATATACACAGGTCCACACGATGGTTTTTAAGTAATGAATTATGTTGATCAGAACGTGCTAACTAGAATTAATAAGAAATAAATATTTCGTTACAAAAATCGGTCATGCATTGTTTCTTTTATTTGCAATGAAACGTAATATTGTGTTAATAATAATTTAAATATATAACTTTAATTAAAATTGCATTAAAAAACTAAACAACGGTTTTCTACTATCAAGATTAATCAAGCAGACAGGTCATGTGCCTTCAATGGCGGTAGGCCTTCTGAAGTAGGTACAAAAGACGTGTTATTTATCATACTAATATTACCATAAGAAAGTCGGCTCATTCATCACGACCCTCCCCCCTTCGAGGTCACGGTGTGAGGTTGCGGGTGCACACGCTCAGATTATCTATGTACTTATAATTTGTTAACAAAAAGACGCCCCTATTTTTTTTCTAATTTACTGCTCTCAGAAAACGGGGAAATCTTTGGGATTTTCTTTTGAAAGGTCTATTGTACGAATAAATTCAGAAAGTAAACTTGATAAGAACTACAATATATTTTTATGTGTTCATATTAGTATTTCCTAGGCGTCGCATGCTCTACTTAGGGCAAATAAAATTAGGAATTATGAGTTTATTAAATATCATGCATAGTCTGCTAAGTTTTATAATTTTCATTTTCGTCGGAAATACTTCATGACTGTATATAAATTATTAATGACCTCATGTTTATTTATATGGCTATCTTGTATTTCTCTCGTGAAATATAATATAAAGATATATAAAATGTTATGTACCTTAACCCTAACGATTATTCTGGGGTTTTCATTAATCGAACAATGAAGCATAAAATAAGATGGTAATGAAATATAATTTTTATCTTTTGTGTGCCATAAGTATCATAAAACGTTTATTAGGTGTAGTTAATTAAGATTGGAATACCTCAGCAGAGTCCTGAAAAAATATTTTCTGTTTGTCGTAAGTCAAAAACTACGCAAAATAGGTTGTGCAATTGAAGCCATTTTATTTAATTGAACAGCTCCGATTCGCCACTTTTTATTTTGCACGTGCAAGAAACCGATTCTCAATCCCAAATCAGTAACTGTTTCAGAGATCTGCAGCTGTAGGAGGTCAACATCTTTTCTACCTTTTCAGATCCTAAATCTAAAAAGCACAAATATTCCGGCACAAAAAGATTGGATTAACTACATAGATCTTCATAAGGACCGGCATATTTCTCCTTATGCCCGCTGACAGAGGTCCGGGGCGGTATCTTGTTCAAAATTGGGACAGGTCAGACGGTCCAACAAGGGTAATAGGCAATGACCTTCCATTTACAAGGACTTAGCATCTGAGTGCTGTCAACGGGACAAAAAAGTGTGCTTAGAATGACTTCTAAGCACACTCTTTCATTAATGACAATGTATTCCTACTCTTTTAACTTAAACATGTTAGAAAAAGACAGAAAAAACATAGGTCATAGGCAAAGACAAGCGAATTACAAGGACTCCGCATTAACACTCTGTCAACAGTACAACAAAAAGTGTGCTTGACGTCATTCTAAGCACACTTTTTCTTTTGTTACAATGTATTCCTACTCCTTTTAGTCATATTTATCTGAAAAAGACGGAAGGTAGGATGTCACTGACACACGTATGCTATGTTAACCTTTTCCATTGTATGACGTTCTAGATCCAGTGTATGGAATATCATTGGTTATGGGTATCAAGAAATCTGGTCCGTAGTGTACAGCTAACGTGTCCAGCCGCGTATATATCAGTGTGTAATGCCGTGCTGCGCATAAATCCAATGCGTTGGCTCGCAACACAGACATAAATCGAAATAAATAAAGCGAGTGTATGTGCTTTGCATATCAAAAGGCAGTGCAATGATCTTCTTTCCCCGCCTGTGCAGACTGAGTTCATTAAACGCGCCAGGGACGCACGCAATTCGGAACAAGTCTGTAGCCCTTCTACCTACACTGTAGGATACAAAGACGCGCTTTTCGAACTCGCGCGTCGTCATCGCGCGCTCAATAAACGCAACAGATATCAAAGTCAAGTAGGTTTACATTTATCGTTCTTTTCTCTACGAACTAAATTTGCATAGATTGAAAAATGCAGAAATGCCATCCTATCCGTTTAAGTAAACGTCAAAAAATGGCAGTAGTGTTGAATCAGACGCAGAAACTGTAATCTATTGCGATGTATGTCTGTGGCTCGCAAGCACTGTGACAGCACTGTGTCCGCTTATCTTAATTGCCGGCCTAGATACGATCAGTCTCGGATTTATCTACGCCACCGACGGAATAACTGCGCCACTTTTTAGCGGGCGGGTGGCAAAAAGTTTAATGATAGTGCTCGGTCCGAACCGCGGGTAGGGATTGTTTTTTATCTGCCGCATCTGCGGATACCTGCCGTCAAAGGCTCAGCTAAAGCAGTTTAAGAAGATTGAAATACAATCCTGTGCTATTAAAAGTTGAGCGCTTCAGCTAGGAATCTATAAAAAATTATATATCGTCCACAAGATCAGGGGTCTTAAATAGGATAGACTTAGTGGTAAAAGATTGTAATTGTGTTGTAATTTGATAGTCAAAAAATGTTTACTCAAATTTAAACGATACGAGGTGGAGTGATTTTGTTCGCTTCCATTTACTCGTATATGTATAGGTACTTACCTACTTTACTGCAAGGGAAGCTCAGCTTATTAAGGCAGTGTTTTGTTGAAGCTGTGATCAACGGCACATACCTCACGAACCATGATTTCTCAAAGTGCAAGCCCTAATTCAGCGATAGAAGCTATCGTTACTAGCAACTAAACTACCAGCGCAGCGCTTTAAATGGCTTTGCAATTCAGTTTAGACATACAGAGGCGTTCACAACAACCTTTACATATCGGCACCTTATGCTGCTGACATAAGACCCATTTTGCAATGTTTTTGTAAAACTTATGTGAACGCCTCTGTACGTGAAATCAAATCATAAAACAATATAGTAAATACATTAGCGTCACACAATATTGTGAGTAAACACGGAGAAAACTATTGCCGTAGGCCGAGGTGTTTTAGTTAAGACACTTTTAACATGTCGGATTGTAGGTAAGGCAAAGTACCAAACAACAGATAGATGCAATCTAAGTTATCTTCACACAACATTTATTTTAGTCAAGTTGAACAGAAACAGGAGCATCCTTCTTCTTTTTCTTGAAGCAACTCTGACCAACTTTAAGCCAAATTTTGTCATCTGTCCCTTCCATTCCCACTAACTTGTTACGAAACAGCACAGGGTACTTTTCATTGACAATCAGTTAGGTTCATATAGATATAAAAGATGAAGTCCTGTAATAATTATCTTTTACGTTGGCAATTTTTATTCTGTCAATATAGCCAACTTGGTTCTTAGCTATTTTTTCAATGTTTGTTTTATAATGTTTTTACCTTTAACTACCTATTTAAGATTTCCAAATGACAGTCCATTCGAGCCTTGGTATATATTAAATATTGAAAATAAGTACCCTCTGAAAGCAAAGTATTACATTTTATTCATAACACTGATTAAAGTGGAGTAACGTGCCACAAAAGGGCGCAGTAATGTGAAGCTGGCACGCTATTCGCGAGCACCCTTCAGCACAAAAATCAATGTAAAAACCCACACCACGTTGAATGCCTTTAAAAAAATCAAGAGCGGACGAAATTGCAAATCAGGTTTTGTAAATTCAAGTCTCGACTTTCAGAAATCGTCTTCAATCCGTTTAGAAAATGGAAGAGTTACCTTCAAGGGCATCGCCGAGTTGCTGAACACGTAATCACTTACGTGTCGCAGTCAAAAGTTGGCGAGTCGATCGCACTTCGGCCCCAATCATCGTCTGAGTCGGAGAAACAACAAGTCGGTGCGGGCTCACTTCATTCGTGCTTTCGCAAGTTGGTGAATAACTTAGGAATTCAATTTGCAGTCGGTGAGCACTGCAGCGGTGCCCAAACAAAGCCTAACATCAACTAACTACAAGAAATTGTACACATCAACCGCTCAAGTTTGGGTAACCAAAATGAAATGTAATGTGAATACAAGAGTACATACAACGAATATATAACAAGTAATATGAATGTCTGGGAAGCTTACACCAAGATTATCCGGCCCCAAACAAAGCATAGTTGATAAATGTGTTCATAAGATTATAAAAAATAAGTAGATAATAACACCCAGACATAGAACCAACAAAAATGTATTTGTGTCATTGGTGGAAATTCATTTCCACGACCATTTTGTCGAGAACGGGACATAACTTGTTTAAGCATAAAATAAGTGAACGTAACGAATGCAGAAAACTGAAAAATACAAGTTTTATTAGCGTGGTCACATCTGAGATCTCATAACAAATGACCAAATGCCTTTTTCAATGAAATTTCAATATGTATGTAGTCTGTGCTAACGAACTAATATTCGTTTTTCATTGATTTATAAAAGGAAGAAATTAATAAAAGGCTGAAATAAAAAACAATGAAGTAGAAGTGCTCGTATAAATTATAAAGCTAACGAGAAAATACATAATTGATGTATGCGACAATTTGTTTATTTCTAACGAATGATAAATAAAAAACCGCGTTTCGCGTCATTCGAGACAAATGATCGTGATAAAAAATTCCACTGCCGAAATCCCAATATTCAGACAATACGTGTACTAAATATCCTTTGCATTTTTTATTTTTAACATGGGATATTTTTTACGAAGTTTGCAGGTGTACATTTTTGGTAAGGTTAGTTGCACATAGTAGCAACAAAACTCTAGTTTTGTCTATCACACCTGGGTTTCATGATTCTCTAGCTTATAATGCGCTGTGTTTGGTCGCTTCTGATAAAAGAAAAGACATTTAAAAATAGAAATTTGATTGCACTTCAAACATGGTGAACTCCACATTCGAATACGTTAGGACCACGGCCGAATTCAAAGTTTAGGTTTTACTTGGAAATAGCACCCTAATCGGTCATTCAGATACTAAATTACCTTTGATGCAAATTGATTTTTCTAATTTTGGTTCAAATGGATGTAAACCTTGCTAAGTTTGTTAGGTAAGTAAAAATACAACACGGAAACATCAAGACCCCAGACATCGAGTGTCGAAATATGAATTTTCTAGTTTCCTTTGCAACACGGAAAGTTTCGGTAAGACTGCTAATATTATTACTTGTTACATACTTACATTCCCCAGGAAACTTTCCCACGCCATGTGCACGCTGTCTAAAATTATCGACTCGATTTATGTGAGTTCGCTTCATAAATTATTCAGAATGAACTTAGCTGGTAATTTGAAGGGAGAGAAAAAATCGCTCCGCCGACACGGCATCCCGCCGTTCCCGGAACCATCGCTCTTGTTGAGTCAACTATTTCAAGTTTAATTTTGTAGTACTTAGAAATCTTGAGTTTGTTCGTGTTCCTGCCTATCCTCATTTTATAGGCAAATGATTGAAGAATCCTAAGATCAATTTTCATTTTTTGGTCTCCTCAGCCGCGTTTTTTGATTTGGAAATTTGATGACGTATACCTATAGACTTAACAGTCACAGTACAGTCTCTGCTTAGTTTGGGATCAGGTGATATTAAAATAAGCTGTCTAAATGCTTGAATAATTTTGGACCAGGTTTTTATCGACGCCTAAATCTCAAAGTTCCTCAAAGCCCACAATCGAAATCCACCAGGGTAACGTGCCATGATAATGATATTAGTTTTAATTTCCCATTCATATTACACGTTTTTGTTTTCATACAGATCGTGAATAAAGGTGCATGCAAAAACGTGGCGTCCCGTGCTATGATAGCGATAGCATTGCATAATAGAGTATTTTTAAATAACGAACTCAGAATTATTAAAACACATACAGTTTACATTCGAAACGAAAGCAAGAATGGCTCCTTGGCGGTTGAATAACTGACGCGCCAGTGGTTTTCACCCAGACGTATTCAGAGTTCTACCACACTAAAATTCATTCTAATCTCCGAACCAGCAACCACACATAGCTTTAAAATAGCTGACTCTGTAAGCACGGTAACACCACAATGTGAAATAGTTGAAACAGTTTAAACTTCACGGAAAATATCTTTCTCTTAGATCTGCTTAAACGTTTTTTGGTCGTTTTGCAGGAAATAAAACGGTATAACACAAACAAGGCAATCTCGATTGAGCAAAAAGACAATGGATTTAGAAATGAATCAGCTGTTTTTTTCAGTATTCCTAGTTTCATTTAATTTTTGATGATACGACATTTATTTTAAAAGTATGTGTGTGTGTACTGTGTTTTTTTTGGAAGAAATGAAAGATTTTCTATCGGGCTCCCTATGGCAGAATTCAAAAGAATCTTTCGAGCAAGCTACGCATGGAAAGTAAACGGGTGTAATTTTTCTAGCAGATACTTTTTCAGATGCGAAACGCAATTTAGGGTTAACCATGGCGCGTAACGACATAGGGTAAACATAGCTTTAGTAACCGGTGACTTTAGTAAGAACCACATCCTCAATCAGTGAGAAATTCTCGCTCTGCTCATCTAGTAGTCGTTCTTCTATAAGAAAACAAATTCTAAAATGCACTAAGAAATATAAATGTGGTTTTGACAGTTCCATAATAAACATAGAGGTTCTTGTTCGGAATGATTTGTCAATAATAACAAGCAAAATAAGTTTAAAAGCTAAAAATTGGTAAAAAAATCGTAGGTAATAAAGGAAGATGAAACAAGCACAAAGTGACCAGTATTTAATACGAACCCATCTATTCTTAACATGACGTACAATATGAACCTTATAAAATGCATTTAACATTCGCGATAACATTCAAGAGACGTTGCTATGCAATAGTGGAACTGAGCCTTCAACAACGAGAACAACAAGATATTAAGAAAATAATAAGGACAGTAATAATAAAACCATGGGTAGCGCCCCGGCGGGAATCTAGTGAATTAATAAAATGCAATATGGTAAGAGCGAGGGACATGCAATACAAATTGAATGGCTCTGCATACCGATCGGATAGCATATGCCACTCAAAACTCATTTAAATGAAATATAAATTTCCAATTTGCTTACTAAGCGGCCATTCTTATTCCAATTCTGAATGAAAATAATACTGACACTCTGTTTGAAAAATGTGTAAATGCGATGTATATAATACTAAAAAATTATTACAAGGCGCAGGCCTTATAACATTGATGAAACAACGTTGGCTTACAACATAGAATACACTAGATAAATTCACCAGGTATGTTAACGGCCTCGATAGCTCAGTTGGAAGAGCAGCACTCGGACTATGGAAGGTCGCGGGTTCGAATCCCGCTGGAGTCCCTAGGATCAGGTCGAATTTTTCTAGTTTCTATCTTTGTGTAGAATATAATACTAGTTATGTGTACCGTTGCTTGTGTTGAGGAAAGAGTCGGTCGCATAAAAATATCATTGATTTTGCTGCTTTAGAGAACTTTACGTTAATAGTTAACTGAAAAGATTGCTTTGTAGCGACAGACCGTCTAAATTGATCATCATGCAATTCTTCATAATCATGTCGTTTTATGTTCATTCTGTACCATCAACCTTATTTGCTCAAGGTTTGTAACAAATTTACTTGTGATCTGATTTATACACACATCAAAAGTGTCTAGGGATCAAGCATTTTTATGCGGATTTCTTGAGATTGAGATTGGCTTTGTAATAAATTTATGATTTTATAAATTTATATGGATCCTTTTTGGTGCATTTCATAATTTGAAACAGGAACTGTCAATCAAATTCGAGTAAAATATGAAAATCAGCTGTCAATATTTTCCCTATAAAACATACAACGCATTGAAGACATTATTAGTGCTACTGTTTCCCTACTACTGATTAAAACCAACGTTATTATGGAGCGGCGACGTCATTTAAGCAGGGAAGAAATGCTCAGAGCCGTGGGAATGATAGAAGCTGGTTCCCGGCAACGTACTGTGGCTTTAGCTCTGAATACAAGTCAGAGTGTTATCAGTCGACTTTGGACACGTTACCGAAGCACTGGTACCGTGGCTGAGCGCCATGGAGGACGGTATCGCTGCACCACACGGAGACAAGACCGATACATTCAAATCACAACTCGAAGAGCTCCAACAATAACCGTCATGATGTTAGCCGTGAGGTGAAGCCTCAGGGAACTTCATTCCGCACCGTATTCGGTGACGGCGACTTCGAAACATGTTTCTCAGTTACATTTGACTGGTGCTATGGTAGGCTCGTATGTGGCTTGCAAAGCCGAACTTTGTTTTAAAAATACGCCGGCAGGGCACACAGTAGAGCTGGCCAGCATTGTTGACTGTGTACGTGTAGGAGGGCTTCGGTCGAGTCTTCCGTACTTGGCGCTTGGCGTCAAGGTTTTCTAGCCGCTGCAGTTCATACTCATTCACGTTTTTGTGAACAGTATGTCGCCATTCCGGTCTCAGACGTGCTCGCTCCTCCCAACGCTCAGCTGGTACATTGCAAGCTATGAGGTCACGCTTGAGCACATCTTTGTAGCGCAAGTATTGCCCACCATGCCTCCGCTTACCGTGGGCAAGTTCGGAATAAAAGACTGCTTTGGGCAATCTGTTGTCGTCCATGCGCAAGATGTGACCGCTCCATCTCAGCTGTTGCTTCATTATAAGCGCCTCTATACCAAATAAACCGGATCGCCGTAAGACTTCGGTGTTTGGAACACGGTCTTGCCATTTAATGCCCAGAATTGACCTAAGACACTTAAGGTGGAATGTATCTAACTTTTTGATATCTGCTTTATAGCAGCACCATGTTTCTGCAGCGTACAGCAAGGTTGGCAAAACTATTGCCTTATACACTAGAACCTTGGTTTGCAGTTTTAGTCCGTGGGAGTTCCAAACCCGCAACTTCAGCTTGCCAAAGGCAGCTGCGGCGCACGCTATACGGGATGGTATTTCAGACGCTAACGTGTTGTCGCAACTGATTCGACTGCCTAAATACTTAAAGTGTGGGACTTCATCTAGCGCGGTGTTGTGCAGAGTGACTATAGAAGCATCGCTACGGCAACCTCGGGGGGGCTGTTTTAAGACTTGAGTCTTACTGGTGCTTATAACCAGGCCAAACCTTTGACATGAAGCCTGTAACGAGTCCAAATAGTCCTGAAGAGACTCGGCAGAGTCGGCCATAAGACAAACATCATCGGCATACAAGATGTCTAAAACTGGAACCTTGGAAATGAGGCGCTTGACTCTTAAACGGGAGATATCAAAAACACTCTTGTCTGTACGAGAATTTAGTTGGAAAACGTTGTTACATGATTTTATTGCATCTCTCATCACTGCAGCAAAGTATATAGAGAACAACGTAGGAGCCAAAACACATCCTTGCTTTACACCACAAGATACTTGAAATTTGTCCGAGAAGTCATTGTCATGCTGAACTCTTGCCATCATATTATCATAGAACTGGCGTATCAAGTTTAAAAGCTTCTCTGGACACCCAGCTTTTCTAAGTTTATTATTTAAATTAAAAAATTAAAACTAATAATAAACACCTGGTTCCGTGGTTGACTGAAGAACTGTCCGAGTACATGCGCAAACATAGTGACTTACACGAGATGAAGCTGCAATACCCCCACGACCAAGTTATTTCCGATAGTATAAAACATTACTCCTGTTTAATAAAATCAGCAACGTTACCGTCAAATGCATGTGGAAAAAAGACTGGCAGAGACTAAGAACCCGGCCAAAGAAATTTGGAAAATTGTTAACGAGGAAATAGGTACGAAACCTAGGTCTTCACACATTCAACTGGAAACTCCTTGTGGGGAAATACCATGTAATGAAATTCCTGACACTTTTAACTCTCATTTTATAGGCGTCGCCTCAAAATATGTTATAGAGAGTGATGAGTCAAAGTCAGCGCAATACTTAAGTAATTACCTTGGCAATACCGACGTGCCTGGGTTCATACTTCCTTTGACAAGGAGGTCCAACACATGTTGAAGTCACGTACAACCCTAGACGTTTATGACATGTCAGTTAATTTAATTTTGATTATTTGGCCAATTGTTTCAATGATTCTAGTAGTATTAATAAATGAAATGTTCGAAGTTGGTGTGTATCCTGACGTATTAAAGAGCACACGGGTGTGTCCTGTTTTTAAGGGTAAGGGTGACAAGTGCGACGTAAATAACTACCGTCCGATTACAATTGTCCCAACTATCTCCAAAATAATTGAGTCTTTCCTGTCATCGCATGTTATGCGACATCTCGAGGCCTATCACCTACTGACGGACAGACAGTACGCCTATAGGAAGAACACTTCGACTACTACGGCAGCTCATAAGGTGTTTGATTGTATAGTAACCGGTCTCGATGATAAGCTTAAAATGGCGGGAATACTGTGCGACTTGTCGAAGGCATTTGACGTGGTAGACCATCAGCTTCTATTGAACAAATTAAAGATGTACGGTATAACGGACAACGCCCATCGCCTATTTGCGTCCTTTATGTCTGACCGTAAACAAGTCGTACAGCTAGCCGTAGACGGTAAAAGAGTAATATCGGATCCTGGTTCCGTTAATGTAGGCATTCCGCAGAGATCCTCACTGGGGAATACCTTTTTTCTGGTATTTATTAATGACCTTCCCTCGTCCATAGCAACCGGCCTCTCTGTGTTGTTTGCTGATGACACGACTGTGGTGGTGGGTGCGCGTACATATGAGCAACTTGGTGTGAAAATACGCGAGACTTGTGAACAGTTGCAGAGATGGTTTTCTGCAAACGGTTTGTTGTTAAACATAAGTAAGTCGAACATAATGATCTTTTCTGGCCGTCCCATCTCTTTACCTGTGTGTCTAAAAAACTGCCCGACGCCAATTTGTAATGAGAGTAGGTTCCTGGGCTTCACAATTGACTGTAATCTGAACTGGAAGAGCCATGTCGACAAGCTTTGCGATATCCTGAGTGGTGCTGTCTTTGCTATACGAAAATTAAAGCCACTTATCTCTGCCGATGCTCTGAGGCAAGTCTATTTTGCCCACTTTCAGTCCCTGATGTCGTACGGAACTCTAGTTTGGGGTAACTCCACGGATGCCAGCAGAGTGCTCGTTTTACAAAAACGTGCATTGCGTACACTTGTCGGGGTGAAAGCTAGACACTCGTGCAGGGATTTGTTTGTAACGCAGCGTATTTTGACGCACTACTCGGTCTATTTACATGAGCTATTAACATTTGTAAGATGCAACATAAGGGATTTTCAATGTATGGAAAGCAGTAAGCGCAAGCATCTGGTAGGTCGCCTTAACGTGGTCCCTCGTCGCATGGCTCTTGCAGAGAAGAACCCGCGAGTCATCGGCCCCACCTACTACAATCATCTACCTCCAGCGCTAAAAGACGTACAATCTGACGAAACATTCCGACGTCGGCTGAGAAACCTTTTGTTAGAAAAATCCCTTTATAGTGTTAAAGAATATTTGAATTGCGACTTTGGATGACTTGTTAACTATTTTATTGTTATTTTTGACTGAATTGTATTATTTCTTGTTGACATGTGAATTATTATTTTTTTGTATTTAATTGTTCATTTATTGTATTTATCTTAGTTTTTGACATTATCTTTATTTTATTAATTGTAATTTGTATAATAATTTTGACAATCATAATGCAAATTCTTATATGTGACATCGAATGTAATATATATTGTAATTTTGTATTATGAGATAAATAAAAACTAAACTAAACTAAACTAAGCACAATCCAAAGGGCTTCACGCGGTACTCTGTCGAAGGCTTTTTCCAGATCGACAAAACACATGTAGAGAGGACGATATTGTTCCAGACTTTTTTCTTGAATTTGCCTTACGACAAAGATGGCATCTATGGTTCCTCTACCAGGGCGAAAGCCGCATTGGGTTTCTGGGAGCATGGTTTCGGCATGTTGGGACAGTCGGGTGTTGATTATATGAGCTAGAATCTTTCCAGCTGCTGAGAGAAGAGAGATGCCTCTGTATGAGCTGCAGTCCGCAACATCACCTTTACCTTTATACAGCTTACATATAGATGCATCCCTCCAATCCTGCGGGATGATTTCGCACTCCCATATCTCCAGAATAAGTTAATATAACTTGTTTTTGATATGGGGGCCGCTATATTTATATATTTCAGACGGAAGACCATCTGTCCCAGGTGCCTTGGCGTTCCTCATTCTCTAAAGTGCGTCAGCAAAATCATCGAAGGTGGGGGGGTCCGCTAGATCATTAGCGGCAGGAAGGTTTTCCAAAGAGTTGACGTACAACAAGTCAGTGGATTGAGTAACGGGATTCAAAACATCATGGAAATGTTCCGCCCACCTAACCAACAGATCGCTCTGCTCTGATAATCGTTGGGTCCTATCCTTATTGTACATCGGGGCAATCTTTTTAGTTGAAGGCCCAAAGATGGTACGTAAGCATTCGAAGAACCTTCCTGAGTGGTTCTTATCAGCGTATATCTGAAACTCTTTCGCCTAGTCCGCCCACCACTTATCTTTTAAAGCCCGCACCCTCCGCTTTAGGTCATAAATAGCTTTCCTTCTTTTACATACGTTGTTTGATAGAAGACTACGTCTGCGGTCCTATAAGAGTTCAGTAATAAGACCCTCGGAGTCGTCAAACCAGTCTTGGTTTTTTCGCACAGGTTTCCCTACAACCCGAGAAGCACATTTGTGGAGAGTTTCGGCATATAAGCGCCACTTCTCATCGACAGACGCAGTATCCTCCATCTCTGGAATAGAGTCACGGAAAGCATTGTCTAGCTCAAATTTGAGCCCTATGTTGCCAATAAGTTTTGCCTGATCTAACCTTGGTGGGATCTTGTGGGAGTTTCGACGTGGTACTTTTATATGTAACCTAAACTTAGACCGCACAAGTCGATGGTCGGTCCAGCCCTGAGCACCTCTCATCACACGAGTGATCAGTACTTCACCTAGGTCCCTCCTGCCTACTATCACATAATCCAAAAGGTGCCAGTGCCTGGATCTTGGATGCATCCACGTGGTCTTATATTTTTCAGGCAATCGGAAGAAGGTGTTTGAAATTGACAAGCCAAATTCGGCGCAAAGAGTAAGAAGTTCAAGGCCATTTCCGTTGCATTTTCCAACCCCATGTCGCCCAAGAACTCCGTTCCAAGCCTCGCAGTCATTGCCGACGCGTGCGTTAAAATCGCCCAAAAGAAGAACTCTGTCAGCAGAAGGTATCTTACTCAAGACCTGACCAAGATCTGAATAAAATTTTAATTTTTCATCTTCAGGGAACGGTAGAGTGGGGGCATATACACTAATCAGATGGATGTACTTCTTTGATGATAGTTGAAGTCTTAGTGTAATTATTCTATCGTTAATGCCTTTCGGTAGCTCTTGTAGTTTATGTGCAATTTCATTGCTTACAGCGAAACCCACTCCACTAGCTGCTCGTTCAGAGCTGGGCTTCCCGCTCCAGTAGTAGGTATAACCTCCAAGGCGACTTAATCAGGGAACTTAATTAGCGACCAAACAGTCAGAAACCGCTTGCATGAAGTGAACCTTCATTCCCGAAGACCGCTAAGGGTACCACCTATAGCAATGCACAATCGTAGGATTCGATATCAATGGGCTCTTGAACACAGAAATTGGGCAGAAGAACAATGGCGTTTCGTGTGCTTTTCTGATGAGTCTCGTTTTGTTATGAGACCGGATACAAGCCGTATACGACACTGGAGAACCCCTGGACGCCAACAGCGATCAAAATCCTGCCAGTAAGTCCATCCTTATAGTGGTGGAACCATCATGGTATGGGCGGGTATTTGGATCGGCGGAAGAACTGAGTTGATTTGGATTAGAGGCAACCTCAACGCTCAAATTTATGCTGAGACGATTGTATCAGACGTCATCGTTCCTCTACAAGTGCAAATCGGTCCCTTATTTCAGTTAATGCATGATAATACTCAGACAGACTCTCGCCGCAGCTAACATCAATGTCCTGCCCTGGCCTGCTCAGTCGCCAGACTTGAACCCGATTGAGCATGCATGGGATATGCTACAGAGAAGAGCTCTGCCGAATATGGAGGGTATCCAGTCGCAAGAAGACCTTTTTTTGTTGTTGCAACGAACATGGGCGGCCATTCCACAGCGTGATTTGGATGAACTCATTTTGAGTATGCCAAACCGATGTTCTTGTGTTGTTAGTGTTCGCGGTAGAAACACGGATTATTAATTGTTTAAGTTACCCAATAAAATTTTAAAGAAAACTGTTATTTCAGTCTTTTTTTCGAACTTTAATGTTAGTGGTTCAAATGTCAAAAATCCCTTTATTAGGAAAATGGCAAATTTCTTTATTAATGCAAAGGTGACTTGGTTTATCGTTACTGTAGACAAACGAAAACACTTTATTTGATGAATCCTTAAAGAAAATTTTAATTAATATCAATCAAGAGAAAAGTTATTGCAAAAATATATGTTGATCCCTAGACACTTTTGATGTGTGTAGTTTCAGTTTTTTTACATTTTTGATGACGCACACGACCAGCCATCAACTAATACAACCGTTAACGATCCGCTGAAACAAAAGCAGGATCCTTCAAAACTTTCGACAACTAATCATCCGCATTATCGGCGATGTCAAACTGTCTATCAATCACCTTTCACAAGAATTAGGGGAACTTTTCTAAGATCTTGGCCAGTTTAGTAAGACACATATTCCCAATATTGCAAACAATACCTACATAATCGGTCTCTTGATAAAATGGACCACTCACCGATTGATGGGATCCCAATTTATAACTTTTGTAAAACATTTACGAGGCGAAAATGTGTTTCTTTTCCGTGACTTGAAAAAGTGAAACAAACAAGGGAGCAATGTAGAAGTTGACGGGCAAGCCCCATAAATATTATTTTTCTTCGCAGTAATCGATATTGTCAGCGATTTGCCGCGTAACAGCCATGATGGATGTTGTGCCGACTCTGAAAACATCGCCTTGTTTTGTCTTTTATTTGCTCGAGTTTTTTCTTTTCGACAAATATATATCGTATTACGAAGAAATAATTTTACCGATAAAGTGTAAAAAAGTGAGAGCTATGCTATTTCATGAAGTTCTCTCCTTATTTATTTCAGTATGATTATAAGTCTCTGGCACCTCTGCAAACTAAGCAGAGCTCGTATCGGGGTCAGATAATTTTGGTGTAATTTATCAGCGATATTTATTAATTTTATTATTTAAACGAATTTGTATGCCAACAAACTGGTGTTTGTTGGCATACAAATTTTAACTATCGAAGTTTACTTGAGGTAAACTCTTAATACCCATACAAATATTTAACGGGAACGATAACGGAAATTTAAAGTGGCAACTCATGGTAGACGTACCGGTAGCCATTGAAAATAAACGAAACGATGATTACGAGGTGGCAAACACAGCGAAATACTCCGACTCGGTGCAAAGTAAACAAATGACTTGACAAAGATTACAAAATTTAGTAAGAAGAGGGTTAAATGACCTGGTTATAATATAACCAGTTAACCAGCCACTCTGAAAATCTATGTTTGACGGCAACAATTCGAGAGCGGTCTTTTAGCCACAAGACCAAACTATGAAACTTGATTTAAGCAATTCACGCGGTATGGGTTAACATTTTGTTTTCAGTAAAAACTCGCGCTTTCAGCTAGACCGTCCACAATTGTAATAAAACATTGTAGAATTCAGGTTTCTGTATTTTATTTTTGATGGTTAATGTACATGAAAGTGTCTTTGCAAGCGTTTTAATTTCCCCGGAGCTCGCGGCCAAGACTGGCTCATTATGCGCCGCTCCTTGAGACAATATCCAGAGACACAGATCAAACGCACACAATACAAACTTGCCTTTACGGAGCTGCTAACGAAGTCTATCGTCTGAGTCAAACGTTCTGGAGTAAATAAGTACCCAGGTTTATACAATAACTAGTTCCTTCTAACGATTTTTTTCTGATAAGACAAAATCAGTGATGCGCCCTCACCACGCCCCCCACACCTCAAGAAGTAATTTGCAGGCCATTTAATAGTAATTAGTTGACTCAACTGGTATTTATGGGTCCCTGGCAGAACTTACATACACTTATACTTACATACTTATGATTCTCGTCATTTAAAAAAAACACTTGTCATCTATTTTTACGTATATTTTTATTTTTACACAGGTCATATAGCCTTGGCAAATTCAATTATTGTAATACAGTTAGGCCAAGGTCAACTTCATTTAAATCAAGTCCAGTGATGACTGTTAATGGGTTATGGACCTTGCTTGACCTGGAATTTGCGCGGACCTGTAGATTTCAGGCCAATGTCAAAATAAAGAGCAAAGGTGAGCCAAGAAATATTTCACATCCAATTCCGCCGATGTCACGTCACGACTAAGCCTAAGTCTGCACGTGTCTAAACAAACATTTTTAATTTCCCCGGAGGCAAGTGAGTGGGCAATCCAGCGGGCCTCATTACGGCGCCTCGGCAACGCGCCTACAGAAGCCAACATTACACTCGGCAACGGTACCAGCTCTAGTGCCGATTAGAGGTAGTTTAGGAACTATTTCAAGAATTTATTTAACTGATGCACCATCCTCTCTGAGAGTAAAGTAGTGTATATTGCACCGAGGTCGAGCGTTTTCTAAAGGTATAAGACTACGACCGATATTTTATTTGCAATCACTGTAGATTAAGTATATCGCATTTAATTGCTTTCAAATAATAGGTTTTTTATCCAACGTTGGGGTGTTTTGGGGTTTTCATACAAAATGGCGGATGTCTATCTGATTTTGTATTTAATCGACTTCGAATTGATAGAAAACTATTTTCTGAAATTCCAGGTTAAAATAATATTAGTACAGTTAACTGTACCTTAACATGTACCTCGGATCAATTTGCAGTTATGTTCAAAATCGAAGACAATGCTATTAAGTTTTATGCTTAAAACTGTAACAAAAAATTCAAAATGTTTAGCCTCCAGCTAGGAAGCCTTTGTTTAATATGTAAATCGGTTGAACGTCGACTACTCGAAATTGTCTGAGATTGCAGAAAATGTTAATTCTTATCATCGTGGAATACAGTTCTTGAGTTTAATTTAACTTATTCTCCTCTTTTAAATAACATACTTCGTGACATCTTAAAAGCACCGTCTACCTGTCAAGTATGGTGATGCATTGCGAGACGATGCAATTCATATGCAAATATGTTGTATGAACGTGCAAGTAATTAAATCGTTATCTCCTCCCATAATGTATCTACGTATGAATTTTCAAGTGGCTCCATAAATTACAAGTTGGACACACACATCGCTTAACTATCGGGCTTTCTGCATTAGCATTAGGAGGAGCAAGCAAATTCCCAAACGTGGTGCGCTTCGGTTTAATTTACACAAGAAATCTTCTGAACCGCTCCCCGGAGTGTTCTCTAAAGACTCAGGAAAAACTTCTAGCGCTTCGCCAATTGCGATTTATAGCGGTAGTTAGCCACCAGCGGTGTTGCTCGCCGCAAGGTAGCGTACCGCAGTACGAATGGGAGAGTACACTCATAGAGCAACTGCTAACACGGAAGCGGAAGAACGAACGAATTATACTTACCTATCTTGCTATCATTAGGACAATATTTTCAGTGGCAATGAGAAAATTCATTTCATCTTTCAAAGTATCAACTCACTAAAACAACACTGTGTGTAGTAAGTAGTGTTTTCATTCTAATGACTCTCCCCGGACTGTTCTCTAAAGACTCGGGAAAAACTTCTAGCGCTTCGCCAAGTGCGATTTATGGTGGTAGTTAGCCACTAGCGGTGTTGCTGCGGGCCGCAAGGTTGCGTACCGCAGTAAGAATGGGATAGTACACTAGAAGAGCAACTGCTAACACGGAAGCGGAAGAACGAACGAATTATACTTACCTATCTTGCTATCATTAGGACAATATTTTCAGTGGCAATGAGAAAATTCATTTCATCTTTCAAAGTATCAACTCACTAAAACAACACTGTGTGTAGTAAGTAGTGTTTCCTTTCTAATGACCGAAATTTTGATGTGGATGATGACTAAGGTTATGTTGGCGAGATAGTAAAATGACTCAGTTTGCATTAGCATTAGGAGCATGGAGCAAATTTCCAAACGAGCTTCGCTTCGGTTTAATTCACACAAGAAATCCTTTGAACAGCTCCCGGACTGTTCTCTAAAGATTAAGGAAAAACTTCTAGCGCTTCGCCACTTGCGATTTATGGCGGTAGTTAGCCACCAGCGGTGTTGCTCGCCGCAAGGTAGCGTACCGCAGTACGAATGGGACAGTACACTAGAAGAGCAACTGCTAACACGCGAAATGGAAGAACGGAACTAATTATACTCTCTTATTGTGGTGGTTTACCTACTGTTAGATCAGGTATCCACATTAATGATCGAAATATGGATGTGGATAAAAGTAAAGGGAATGTGGGCGAGATGGTAAAATTCCCTTCAATCCATTTGTGTTCAAATCCATAGTATATTACTTCAGGACATGCGTTAAAATGATTTCTGCACAAAAACAAACGAATATTCGATGACCTAGCTACAAGAAAACTCTTGCAAAGTAACTTTTACAAAACTGCCAAATGCATGTAGCTGAAGGATGAGTATGTTTTTTATATATTGAAACTAGTGAGCTAGTAGAAGACATAAATTGAAACCAATGTAAGTAACACACAATAAAACAACGACCTTCTGTACGTTTGATGTTATTTAAGCTTAGAAGCGTCCTATATAAGGACCGAAACCGTTTCATATAAGTGCATCTGGCAACATGCAAAGCAATATCGCAAAATTGGGTTGTATTTCGCGCGACTAAGTCCGGAAATCCCCGAAAACCATGATGTTTTTCTTGCCGGGACATCTGGCCGACACTATCGCGCGGCGGCCAGCCGGCGGGTAAACATCGCAGATCTATTTCAAACAGCGATCCTGTAAACCAATAAACTGCGAAGGAAGACGCGCCACGACTACCTGATGAGCTTTAATTACAGGAGCCAACGTGGAAGCAATTGCCTGGTACATTAGCATAATAATTTTGTGGCCCGTCGGGGCTAATTGATGTGAAATTGCCAATGTACAAGTCCTCGACATACCTATTGACGCCCAAAACTATAGCGCTGCTATATTTGATTAGACACTATTAATTACTTAAAAACGTGAGCATTTAGCTTAGACTAGCTTGATAGTGATGCTGCTTGCTACTTTTTGGGTCGTGGGTTTACACATTTTACACGCCGGAAAAATGTGTGTTTGTCTATATTATTTCTGATAAGCTTTGTTTTTTTTTTTTCATAGAGATATTAAAATACTATATCATGGCTGTTGTCTAAATCATTAACTAAATATTCAGTACGTCTACCACGAGTTGCCACTGTAAATTTTCATTATCGTTCGCGTAAAAAAAATGTATTGGGATTTATTCATGTCAAATCCCAAAACAGATTTTTACGCGAACGATAATGTAAATTTAAAGTAGCAACTCGTGGTAGACGTACAGATCCCTTCAATCCATTTGTGTTCAAATCCATAGTATATTACTTCAGGACATGCGTTAAAATGATTTCTGCACAAAAACAAACGAATATTCGATGACCTAGCTACAAGAAAACTCTTGCAAAGTAACTTTTACAAAACTGCCAAATGCATGTAGCTGAAGGATGAGTATGTTTTTTATATATTGAAACTAGTGAGCTAGTAGAAGACATAAATTGAAACCAATGTAAGTAACACACAATAAAACAACGACCTTCTGTACGTTTGATGTTATTTAAGCTTAGAAGCGTCCTATATAAGGACCGAAACCGTTTCATATAAGTGCATCTGGCAACATGCAAAGCAATATCGCAAAATTGGGTTGTATTTCGCGCGACTAAGTCCGGAAATCCCCGAAAACCATGATGTTTTTCTTGCCGGGACATCTGGCCGACACTATCGCGCGGCGGCCAGCCGGCGGGTAAACATCGCAGATCTATTTCAAACAGCGATCCTGTAAACCAATAAACTGCGAAGGAAGACGCGCCACGACTACCTGATGAGCTTTAATTACAGGAGCCAACGTGGAAGCAATTGCCTGGTACATTAGCATAATAATTTTGTGGCCCGTCGGGGCTAATTGATGTGAAATTGCCAATGTACAAGTCCTCGACATACCTATTGACGCCCAAAACTATAGCGCTGCTATATTTGATTAGACACTATTAATTACTTAAAAACGTGAGCATTTAGCTTAGACTAGCTTGATAGTGATGCTGCTTGCTACTTTTTGGGTCGTGGGTTTACACATTTTACACGCCGGAAAAATGTGTGTTTGTCTATATTATTTCTGATAAGCTTTGTTTTTTTTTTTTCATAGAGATATTAAAATACTATATCATGGCTGTTGTCTAAATCATTAACTAAATATTCAGTACGTCTACCACGAGTTGCCACTGTAAATTTTCATTATCGTTCGCGTAAAAAAAATGTATTGGGATTTATTCATGTCAAATCCCAAAACAGATTTTTACGCGAACGATAATGTAAATTTAAAGTAGCAACTCGTGGTAGACGTACAGATCTACAATACCAAACATCTCCAAATATTCACTTTTCACAAACGAAACTTTACCATCCTGTTCAACTTTTTAATAAATGCAAAAGTGGCAAAGTTGGGATGCTTAGATATTTTAATGTTAAATGTTTCCTCGGCAATTCCCAAGTGGTAAGGCTAAATACATAGTGCTTAATTATTCAGTTTGATTTTGACCTAAAAATAACATATTGCTAAGGTCCTTTTCAATTGACTGCATTTTTTGAGTTCGTACCAGCAGTTGCAACACTTGCAACGCATAATTTGATAAATATGAGGACACACACAGGGAAACCATTTATCCAAATTAGATTCATGTTTATATGAGTATTTTTTTTTACTTTATACATTACTTTGCAAATGTACTTTAGCTTACAACTCGTGCTTCTTTTATTTCCTTTAAAAGCTGGTGATGAAAAAGTTATTATGTATGCTACATTTTACGGTGGCTGTTTTTAAAATAATAAAATTGTAGCGTCAGGAAGTTATGGAAAAATTATGTCCTCAGCGAAAAGCCAAGGCCATAGATAAAATATTAATGCTAAGGTAGTTTTCCGCGCAACCCTTGCCTTTGCGGGATTTATGGGGGATTATCCGGGCAGTATCGGGCTATTAAAATTCGGATTATACTTTATGACTTTACTGTCTTTATCTCTTTGGAGTTAGCAAAATTCTTGCAAAAAATAATAATCAGGCAAGAGTGGCTGGGAGTAAAGTATGGTTAATTTTAGTTAAATATTTAATATTTTGAAGTTTCGTCTGCTTATTTAAAGAACAGTAGTTTTCGCGTTGTTAGCTTCCGTCGATGAATGCGTCTGCATCAAAGATGGACTATTTACCTTAGGTCAGTTGCATTTAAGTATAAATTAACCCTTTTCATAGTTATGACCTTGCAGGCTGAAATCAAACGTAATTTAATTGCATTTATTGATACAGGTATGTTAAACTAATTAAAAAGAATGTTAGACTCAAACTAAATATGCATTCTGAAAGGTACTTAAAAGTTGTGTAGTGAGGATATCTCTTATGCGGAGACCCTATGTACACACAACAACATGGTCTAGGGATATATAAAACTTTTTTAAATAACTTAAAAAGTACTGTCCTTACAAAAAAAACTATTAATGACAGATTATAAAAACATTATTAAATTCCTTTTTTAAATTCAAATTTGTACTTCAAAGGTTTTGTTTTTAAGATGAAATTCGCATTCATTGAACTTCTTCCAAAGAAGTAAATCTTCACAAACGTCTAACTTGATTAAAACTCCATAAATTTCTATAAATATAGCATCTCCGGTGTTCATTTAATCATGCCACGTAGACACTTGACCAGGAACGAAATGTTAAGAGCAGTGGGCATGATTCAAGCTGGCGCTACCCAAATTACGGTTTCTGAAGCCATGAGGACCAGTCAGAGCGTTATATCCAGGCTTTGGTCATGTTATCGTGTCACAGGGGAAGTGGTGGAACGGCACCGAGGACCTCAACGCATTACAACACATGTACAGGACCGATTCATGGTAAATGCTGCACGAAGTCAACCAAATGTAGCGGCGATGCAATTGGTTCAAAGGCTACAGAGAGAGAGTATGGTTTGCTGGTAAGCGGTCAAACTTTGAGAAGACGACTGCATGAAGTCAATCTACGTGCTCGTAGGCCACTTCGGGTACCAGCGCTAAGGAGAGGCAATCGAGGAAGAAGATTACAATGGGCTATTGCACTCGGAAACTGGAACCATTCTCAATGGTCACTTGTGCTTTTCACTGATGAATCCATGTTTGGATTTCATCCTGATTCGCGAAGAGTACGCGTTTGGAGAGAACCTGGACGTTGGAATCGACTGCAGCACCCACAGCAAGTTCATGCATATCAAGGTGGCACAATTACGGTTTGTGCAGGAATTCGTCTCGGCGGTAGAACGGACCTCGTTTGGATACAAGGCTATATAACTGCTCTAAAATACCGAGATGAGGTGCTAGAGCCTGTAATCTTGCCCCACAGACAGCAAATGGGACAAAATTTCCAGCTAATGCACGACAATGCCCGTCCACATACAGCACGTATCGTTACAAGTTGGTTACAACAGCATGATATCCAAGCTTTAGACTGGCCTGCACAATCCCCTGACTTAAACCCCTTTGAGCATGCCTGGGATATGCTTCAGAGAAGAGCTCTTAGGAATTTCCCTGAAGATATTGTGCATGAAAACCAGCTTTTCTTGCATCTTAGCAGGACTTGGACAGTATTCCACAACAGGATATTGACACCCTTGTTTTGAGTATGCAGAACCGCTGCAGATGTGTCAGGAGAGTCTTAGGTGGATCCACGGATTATTAATTTTACGTTTTTAACAATTTTTATTAAAAAAATAGTTGTTTTGTTTAGGTTTTGATGTTTCAAAAATAAAGTTAAGATTAAAATTTTGTCCCAGTTTTTCCTCTTCTTCTAAGTTTTATTTAAATTTAACTTTATCTAAAAGTTAATTTATCAGATTAGATATATTTTAATGTGTAGGTGTCTTAAAAAAAAGTTAATTAGACTTTTAGTTATTTAGGTTTAATTGAAATATCCCTAGACCATGTTGATGTATGTATTTTACGTTATGCAACCATGCGCACAGATTTTTATTTCTTTTTGTGTTGTTTTACTTCATGATTATCATCATCTTTAAAAGCGATTGCCCACTGAATGGCCGTCCTCTGAGGAACATAGCATTAAAAGTAAAATATAGTTCAGTAAAAATGTACTATCTGCACCTCGATTTCAACAGAGAACGTCTTAGCTCAGGAGTGAGACGGTATTTTACCCTACTTAGTACTAGTGCCCTCATTCCCATTTAGCACTTTGGGCAGGTGCCCAGGGCCCTGTGATCCCTAGGGCCCCTTACGCGAAATCCCCCTTACATCAGTTAAATAAAAATATTTGTCACTTAAAGAGTCAAAAGGGCCCCATTATTCTAATGTGTCCAGGGTCCAAAATAGATTAAAGACGGTCCTGCTTAGAACAAAAAAAACAACTATAAAATACATCTGTGCCTGCTTACTATGTAAGTATAAATATGAGCGGCAATAAATAAAGGCGAGCAAGTCTGCGGAAGCTTTTGATAGGCCATGATGGATAGGCGCAAATACGGCGTCGCGGAAAAATGATGGGCGTCTCATTGTTCCCCGGGAAGTATTTTAAATTCAAATCAGACCGAGGAATTTTAGGCGCACCTTGGGAATATTCGCAAGATACTTGGGCGGATCCAACCGTATATTTTGTACGTCTCATTTGAGATGTGAACATTGACCTAGTTTTTTTACTAAGATAGTGATCTGTGACTATCTCACAGCCTGACTCTGACCCCAACTAAGCAAAGCTTGTACAGACGCGTTCACATAAACCTTTACAAAATCATTACAAAATGGGTCTTATTTTAGACGCACAAGGTGCCCATATCTACAGCTTGACGTGAACGCGTGTGTGCTATGGGTGTCAGAGACTTATAAACATATTTAAATTTTACTATTAACGTACAGATAAAGATAATAAGACCCTAATGCACAATAAACAAAAATGTTTATCACATTAACGTTTATCCCAGGAGAGGATCAAACCCGCTACCTTCAGTGATAAAGCAAGATCACTACAGCTATTGCAACAACAAGCCAGTGTAGTCTATTAAAGGCCAGTTTAACGCATGCATAGCCTCTAATTTTGCGTAAAAGTGGATCCTAAACAAACACGATGACGTCAACCCTCCCCCCGCCCCTAGGCCCCTGGTAATTGTCCCCGCGGCTCTAATTGCTGGGCTCGCCCTTCCGTCACCTGCGTTCAGGGTGCATTAATTTCGCAAACTACGCTCAGCTTAATTTTTCAGCATTAAACCTGAAATTTTGAGTAATTACGGTTTGTGTGATTTACAACGACTTCGCTAATTAGGATTTAGGAGGTTGTGTAAGAAATTACATATAATGTTGTTCGGACTGATAAATGTTTGCCAGGTGATGAGAAAATTCGAGTCAAGGTTACATTGTTTGTAATAACTTGGCACTTGTTAACTACATAAACATACACAAGATTATGAAATAAAACAAAAAAACCTCTGTAGCCACTTTTAACATGTATTGCCTTTCGAGATGACCTCGCTTCACCTGATGGCTAAATATGCTCCTTACTGCCGTGAGGGCCAAATATGAACATGACAAGCACAGAAATCCCTGAGCGTGCATATTCTTCAATGAGTTTCAGATTTCTTAGTGCGTGAGAAGTTTTCATAATACACCTCGGTTATGGTCGTTGACAAACCAAAAAAAAAAAAAAAAACCTTGTCATCCTCGAAATCTTAAAAAAAAAGGCTTCATAGCTTCTTTTCCGCCTGTCTGATTGCTAGCTAGACACTTGTTTTTTTAATATTGTTTCCTGATTTCTAGTTAAAGAACATGAGCCATTTTCTGCAATTAGATCACCGATTAATTTTCCAATTTCTAATCTATGAATGTCCCATTTTTTTCATCAATACTTCAGTTTTAAATAATAACAAACGATTAATGACAAACACTAAGTGCCTATTATACTTTGTATTGAACCAAAAACATAAAGCGGTCTCCGCATGACTGGCAGCAAATGGACTCATAATCGTTTTCATACAAACAAAATTGAGTGAGCAACTTATTTATTAAAATAATAATCTGGAAATTGATTGAACGTATTTAATTTCCGTACGGTGGCAAAACGGTCATTATGGCGCCATAAATTGCTACTCGGGCTACCTGGAAATCGTGTACAAAATCGTGTGGTGGTTAAATAAATTTACAGAAACTGTTTTTTTATTTTACACTCTCTCACACTTACCTGTGAATTTATATTCTTTCAGCTTAATATGAGTTATTTTTTACGTTACAATTTGAGTACCTAACGGTCGAAATCTGAAACGAAAATCAAAACTGAGCAGCCCTTACATAATGTGTCTGTCCCTAAATTCTACTGAAATGTGGCAACGGCATTAATTTTATGAGTTTAGTGTTTATGATTAGTTTTCGTTCATGCATTCGGCGGAAAGGTTTTCAAAGTCTTAGGATAGTTAACTTTAGTGTTAGTGTACTTTTTCTATACCAACCGTATTTTTGTAGGCAAAAGCTGAATGCGGCGTACGCTTGGGAGTTATTAAGCTGTGTGTGGTGAGCTTCAGCAAAAATATCAACACGTTGCGTGGACCGATCTTGCTAGCCAAATACTCCTGCATTGGTATTCTATAAAATTCAGTTTGAATTTGTTCTACAACTGCATTTCATTTCATCGTTTTTCGACAAATTCTGTTCTTGCAACCCGTTTTGTCCTCCATCACTATTAATTTGCGTGTCATTTTTTTCAAGCAAGTGATCGGAAATCCTATCCTATTTTTTTAGGTATTAAGTATTTGTGACTGTTTCACCTACAAATTGAATTCTACTACACTACAACTACTAAAACTACATAAGCTGGCCTTATTTCAGTTAAAAACAAATAGTTTACACTAGATTGTGTAACATACAAACAGGCAGACAATGTGCAAAATTATAGCATTACGCTCATTTTCCGCTTAGTTACCGTGATAGTGGTTCATAAAAAAATATTTCGAATATTCTAGTGCGAATTTTAGAGAATACTTCTTTTGATTGCGAAATTGCACGGTATTGTCACCTGGCGCCACTCTCGATATTAACAACAGATTTATGTGACGACTTCCACACGAAGACAAGTGGTTTCCAATCGCATTTATTATCGAAACGTTTCAAAGTAGGTACTTTACTTAGTGTTTTTTAATCGAAAGGAACAAGGCAAGTTTTTGTTTCATGTCCACAAACAGATAACAGAGACATACCCACCCCACATACATGACTTGTGTATTTATCTGTCTCTGTAATCTGTAGAACATAACACCGGCGAACCGAGCATTACAGTGCGCAAGCTGTAATGTTACAGATTCGAGCATTCCGCTGGTGAGGGAAGAGCACCGAAACCAAAATGTTCAAATGAAGTAATGCTCAAAATCGAATCTGAAATTTACATTACACGCGAATGTTCGTCATGTCAGGGTGGCAGTTCTGTAATGTTATGCTCAAAATCAAATCTGAAATGCTTCAAGTGAGGGTGACCTTTACAGTTTAGTACATGAGATAATACGATGCGTAATCAGGCGGTTTTATTGCTAAAGAGCAATCTCTACCAGACAACTCACAAGTAGAGAAAAATGGTACGGAGGGTAAGTAAGTAAGTAGTATAAATTTCTCAATTGTTTTTTTTTCACAATTTATGACTACAGCAACTGCGGCTATTTCATATCAGATCGATTTATTAAATCAAAATGTCAGACCAGTCAGCTTACAGTATAAAGGTGCTTACTCATTTCAGATTCGATTTTGAGCATTACCTACTTCATTATTCGGTGCTTTTGCCTCACCAACGTAGGTACTGCTCGAATTTGTAACATTACAGTTGGCGCACTGTATCTAATGCTCGGTTCTCCTCCCTGACTGATGTAATGCTCGACTCTGTAACGTTACATTAAAGGCGAATGCTCCAAGTGAGGGAGCACGTTAATACAAATGCTCCGATCTCTCTGTCGCGCGTCCCTAGTAAACTACACAGAGTTGTCACCTGACTCCAAACTCCCCGATATTAGTGTGGAATTTATGGGACGTTGTCCTCGCACAGAGCAGGCGGTATGAGAGTACAATTGGCAATACGGGTGCAGCCACTCACGCACATTGCCATACGTTCCGGCTGTTTTTTTAACCGTAAGGGAAATGAAATCGCCTGCAGGGTAAATGATATAAAATTTTAAATACTCAACTAGGGGCCGATTTTTCAATCCTCAGATAATGAAATTTATCTGTAGAATAAAGTTTATTCGAGAGTTAACAAGATTTTAAACTTTTCAATGGTCAGATAGATGTTATCTGTTGAATAAAACCGCTACCTGAAGAATAAAGTTATCTGCTTCTTGAGGGGCTGGATAAGATTTATCTATGCGTTTTCTTTGACATTTTGAGGTTATGTGGTGTGCCATTAGAGATTATTTTCATTTTGTTAAGGAGTTTTGGTGTTATTATAATCACAAACTTTTTACCACAACTTTAGACAGCAAAAAATGCTGAGGTTGTTATTCTTATATGTCAGTGTCAATAAATTTGACAAACGTCAACTTTTGTCTTGTTTCATTCTAACATTGCAATGATTATTTAGGTGCATCCCGCTTGTGGATAATCAGTGTGACGTTAGCTATATATACATAGACAAACGATAGATAGCTATTCTTTGGATCAAAGACGATTGAAAAATTAAAAATATCTATTCGCTGGATAAACAGTCAGTAAAATTTATGCTTCAGTTAGGTATCTAGGGAATTAACTAAGAATTGAAAAATCGGGCCTAAAATTAAAAATCTATTCTGAAATTTTCAGTTTCGATGCTTAAGCGAAAAACCATGGCATAATGAGCTGCGAAAATTTAGTGGTACCAGTATTATGGACCCTGTAAGAGTTCTGCGAGTGGAAGCGTAGTTTTGTAGAAAACTTTTATCTAAAAATAGTTATGTATATTTTTACTGAACATGTGTATTAGTTTAAATAACTATAGCTTATTTAACTTTATGTTTTCTTTACCAATAAAATGACGATAATATTGTCACTTTTTAAAAGTTACCCTACTAGACGGGTACATACAGTTGGCGTGTCGTAGGTTGAACGCCTAGACCCATGTCCAGCTGTCATGAATTTTCAAAGCAAATTGAACAAAGCAGACAAAACTACTACAGCCACCATCGATAACAATGTTTTGTATAAAAACAACCTGAACGTGCTCAGTAATGTGTTTTGCAAATCCGCGGGACGTGATATATCCTGACTGTACGAAGTTGTCACCTGGCCCACTAGGTACTCCCAATATTAGCTCCAAATTTATGGGACACTACGCGTCGACGCGTCGCGAACAGTGCAATCCTATTTGTTGGTTCCGTAACAATGTGCGTCGTTTGTAGCGAATGACTCGAAATAGTATAGTTACATTTGTGAAATCAAACGAGCAAACGACACGCAAAATCTCTGGAATCGATTTAAAAGTAGGAAAAGGACCGTCTCTAATAATTTTATTAGTCAAATTTCTGTCTGTTGGACTTGGAACTATGATTCGGCAAATTATTATCTAACAATTTACGAAGTTGCGATATGGCACCTTAAGCTACGCTGTTCAGATTTGAATGCAGATTGGACTATAGCTCTAAAACTCTAAAGGAAGTTCACACATCAAATACGAATAAATCCAAAAAGTTTACTACTGCTAATTTAAGCGTGTGTTAAATGGGCCAGAGGACCAAAAGCTACCAGTAGCCCCTAACCTAATCGACCAAAAATCACTAAGATAAATTGTTTCAACTTTTAAATTATTCCGTAAAAAGTCTCCAAAAGTTGAACGAAGGAGCTCTAAAAAATATAAATGAGCATATTTTCATTCCGCGCCACATTTAGTCCAGAACATTGAATAAAACATCTACTTTCCGACTTCATTGAGAATCGCAAATGAACGTTATTAATATTGCTTTGATGTCGAAAGCTGTAACATTCTGCCGGCAGTACCAGGCTAATTTTATTGAAGCAACTCAATGAATAAACCGTTAAAACACCGTTATTGGGACTATATTGAAGGCAGCGAATTTGATGCAGTTAGTAAAATTTCGATATTAATCGACAGATTAATAAGACAAGCTAGATCAATTATCAACTGAGTTCGAAGAAATTATTCTTTCACTAAATGCTATATTTAATACTCATATTTAGGAACTATGTTCCAGATTAAATGCTTATTAATGAATTATTAGACCTAGACTCGTGGAGTTGACAAGTCTTCAGTATAATTTAGTACTGTTTTCGTTTCAGAATTTCTTTCAGTCTTCTTTACGTATTCAGCTGGTCATCACTGGCAATTTGAAGTTAATAATATTTAATGAAAATAAAAACTTCACTCGATCTATGTCACGGTCCACTGCAGTTAGAATATACATATATACAGCCTCATACGCTTTACATAATTCATAATAAACAATAATTTCAACCTTAAATTAGGTAGAATGCACAATTGCAAATAGATAATAACTGGATACCGATTCACAAAGGAAGCAGGCGATCAGGAATGTGTGAAGGTTTTAGAGACCAAGGTAGGTATTAATGTATGCTATGCAAGCATTTAAATCGCAGCTATAAGTTTGCTAGAGATGAAAAGAGAAATCATGGACAATGACATCTTTAGATGGACTATGACATCGTCGTTCTCGTGGTCGTCGGGCCAAAGTAGAGAAGACTGGTAAGGAACAGGTAGGAATGGTGACAGTTTTAGAGCTATATCATTAAAGTCTTCAGCAATAAATATACTTATTGCTGAAGACTTTACGCCTAAAATATAAGTTACTAATTATTCTTCACTTTGCACTGTGTGCATGTGTGGGCGGTGTGTCGGCGGCACGTCAGGGACGTATTACAGTAGGTGGCTTTAAAGGTTGATTTACCAGTAGTTTTTTACTTTAGAGGTAGGCAAAGATCGTGGTTTCGACTTGTATCGACCTTACACACTTTTCGTTTCACAAGCCCTCATTACTCTGTGTAACGTTATGGTTATAATATTACCGCTTGACGGCAATAGACAATGCATGAAGGAAAACGTCAAGTGCATCCCCATCCGATTAGGTAGGTTTCCCAAAAAATAACCAAGCACGATTTTTGTAAAACATCAGCTTGTTTACCAAGTTGGAGAGGAGATGGAGGTATGAGAACTCTTTTGCTTAGCTCGGTCCCCGCATCCCTCGACTGTCTTTCTATAGTGAAATCTTTGCATCCTGTGAGTGAAATTGTGGATAATATCGCGTGTATCAGAACGGAAATCAGATTAGATCCCATAGCCTAGTCGATGTTTTCAATAGGATTAAGTACTGCTGGTAATCCATAACTCCTAAAAGCAAAGTGAGCCTGTGAACTAAACCAATAGCATAATCCAATGTCCGGTAAGCCCGCTCCAATCCTGGAAACAGTCTGCCTTAATTAACGCTAGGTAGTAGTTCATTTCCTCTGTATTAATGTATTTCGGTAATAAAACTTTTGACCAGTATGTCTACCATGAGTTTCCGTCATGTTAACGGCGATCGTTGCGTTCAGAAAGTTTGACATATTTGGTTACATTATAAATGACTAGAGTCACGTGTACGTAAATCCCGTACAAAAACGTCAATGCGGTGTACGCAGGCGCTAGCGGTTGTCATTGGTGTAAACTCATGGAAGACATAGTTTAATAATTTTTTTTTTTCTTCATTCACATCTGATTAACTGAGTGCCTAGTACAAGTTTTGTTCACTACTCGGTCACGACCACGTAGACGCGCATTTATATGACATCAGCGGTGGCGCCTCTGGTGGCACGTTAACCCAACCATTTTCTCTTCTGCAAATCCGCGTCTACTTCCTCGGTATGCATGATCGAATGAACTCGCTTTTGGCACTCTGGTAACTTTCGCAGCAGCCCTCGCCCGCTGTAGTGAATCTCAGGCGCCCGTGCGAGCGGAAGCGGCTGAGGCTGGTCGCCCAAAAAATAACAATTTTTTAATTTGAATTGCAATTTTCTGAAGTTTACACTATAACTCAAACAAAATCCTCGTGTCAATTCATGTAAGCTGTTTGTAGCGCAATGATCGACAGTACTTTTAAAAGGAATTCCTTCAAAATAGGCCTTTTATTCTTCTTTATCTGGTGCAATGCAGCTGGACAAAGGGACAAAGGTCGAGCCACCGTTTATTTCAGCGTGGGCCAATCGCGCCGGCTAAATAGATTGGTTAGCCGTATCGATCCGCGCTATTCGTGGCTGCACCAGACGATCTAAAACTATCTGCCGCTTTAATGTATGATAAGGATCTGACTTCGATCTCCCACTTTTGAGATTAGGATTCAATTGTATTCATGAGTTCAGCGGTAGGATGAAATTGGAAGAGACATGATAAGATAAAAACAGACATGGTTTGCTGAGCGACGATGGAATATTGCTGTAACATGACTTCTGTTATCTGTATAATTACTTCCGCTCTGTTTAAAAGAGTACAAAATTAAAATTAAAAAACAGTCCTGTAATAAGTATACCTAACTGTGAGCTAAAATTGACAGCCTACTTTTAAGGTAAAGGAAAACGTCAGTGTGTCACATGTTCAAAAATTAATTAGCCTATATACTATCCCGATGCTGGGCAAAGACCTCTATCATTCAAATCAAGTCATAGCTACAATTGATGGTTATTGGCTTAATTACCACTCTTGCCAAATAAGAGTTGGTGATCACAAACGTGTGAAAATCTTCCATTAGCTCTTACCACTCGGCCATGAAGGCATCCTTGGCATGATCAAATAATTTTTCCTTTCACTTCTGAACAAAACCTGTCTTTGTGCCTTTTAATTTTGAGGCTGAAATTGTGCGTCCGAAACCAGTGACCACTTTCCCTGCACGCCAACAATGGGTTTTATATTGAATAGCTGTGAAGCCTGTGGCCGCGCCATACTCGGATATTGGATAAGGTCTATTGTTTTTAAAACGAGTGGAACCATTTATCAGTGTCACCTTTTGTGCGAGGGGATACAATTTTAATATTTTTACAGGTACAGCACAATGTAAAAATAGCGTCTATTCGTATGTTCTTTGAAGAAAACTGCACTAAAAGGTAAAACATATTGACCTATTGGTAGGTGTACCAAAAATCCTACTAATATTATAAATGCGAAAGTCTGTGAGGATGTATGTATGTGTGTATGTTTGTTAGTCTTTCACGCAAAAACTACTGAACGTATTTAGATGAAACATTACATTAATACAGATAACACATAGGCTACAATTTATGAACTTAATATGACGAAAACGCGTTCGAAGCCCGTTTTAAAAATAAAGAACTCATCGGTATAGTTTTGGCGCGAACGCAAGCGACACCCCTTCTTCGTCAAAAAGTCGTTGCTTAATTTTATTGGCGCTCCTCGTCGGAAAATCACTAAACATCTGTCACATGTAAGTAAGTACCAATGAAACAAGACCGTTCCGTCGCATGCTTAATTTTACGTCGGTCGCGTGACACATGTTTACAAGGGCTCCAGTAAAACGCTTTTATTATGTTTTGAAAGTAATTTACATATTTTAATATAATGATTATTTTCCTTTGCAAGGATGTATAAATCATTTTATAGAAATGTATGTGAAGGAAAAAATCGACAATGACATGACACCGTAGCAGAGGCGCGTGTGACAAGTTCAAAACAGGCAAAATCTACTCGTTTCTAGCCTTCGAGGGTAGTTTTCCTAAATTAATGAAAACTTATGCACTTTCATTTATGATGCCTCGATAAAATATTAATGCGTCTACTTTTTGTCAACAATTTCACTATTGAAATCTTAGTAATTTAAACACAAAAGAAGCAAGTTCCCTGGAATTCCTCGAATCCAGTTTAAATTTTACACTGAGGTTGTTGTGATACAGTTTCTTATTTTAAGGTCATTACGATGCAATTTCATAAAAGAAGATTCTGATCGCAATTTGTGACAAATCACAACATAAGCAAAAGTTATGATAGTTATCGTTCAGTTATTTAATCACTCACAGCCATAGGTATTTACACCTAGAGTGACGTCATAGTAAAAGGAGAAAGAAGTAGGTTGTCTCCATACATACGCCCCGACCGCGGTTCATATGTGAGCGCGCCCGTACCTACTGTGCCCGTTCCTACGCGCGTCGCACGCAGTCACTGATAAAATATAAGGTGAAATAGAGTAAAACAGTCGTGGCTTTGCCGTGCGTAGGCCTAGGTAAATGCCACGCACATCGACGCAAAGCTGAGCTGCGGCTTGAAGTTTTTGTTTCGTGTACGTACGTACGTCCAATGTTCGAGCTCAAAAATTGCTACAAAATAGTACGTTAATAGGTGTTGTAGTGTTTATGGAAGACTTATAACAACTCTTCAAATCCAGAATTGTCTTTCTTCACATTAGGTACCTACCGTATAATAACGGTGAGTACCTAAGTGCCTAACTTAACTAAGATTCATAATATTGTGTTTAATCGGATACAGATTTGTAGTTCAGATTGATTGTTCAGAGATTGACGGAGCATTTTTGATGATTGAATAAACTGCATACAACAGCTATGCGTGTTTAGGCTAATAACTCTCGCTCGCAGCCCGAGTCGGCTTACTTCTCTCTCCTTTTACTATGGTAATGTGGCCTAGGGCGAAGCATTCATAATACGACCTGCTAATCTGGATTTTGCCCCATGTCGTTACGTTGATGTGATAGAAGGTGTACTGGAATTATTTTTAGTGCAGTAGGCCGGCCGCAGGCGTCTTGCCTCATCACATCATCGCCCCAACCGCTACCGCGGACGCGGACGGGGAGATTTCCCATTAAAATAAATAATAAAATAAACAAAAAATAAATAGCTGAGAGAGAGAGAGAGAGAGCTGATTCACATTTAGAATGATTTTCGTGATTATTTGGTTGTATTTTAATAAAAAGTATACGTTCGCTTCCTCATCGTGACATTACCGCGTCAGTGAACGCATAATTATATTAACCCTTGCGATGTAGTGTAGCCTTTATAAGAAACATTACTCGGCGAGCGAACGAACGCACGTCGCACACCCTGAGTATTCAAAATAATAAAAGTAGAAAAAACTAGTTTTCCGCCAGCAGCTTTAAAATAAAAATGACGTAGCCTATGCAGCTCGCTTATAATGTAGCTCTTAAGAGGGTTGCTTTTTGCGTTTGGGGTAGATGGTGAACGTCGCTTTTTTTTAAGGTTTTCGTGATTATTTAGCTGAATTCAAACTAAGTATGAAATATCTCTCTATTATTGAACGCACCTTTTAATTCCATAATTATAACTTTAACTGTACAGAGTAAACGTTTAAGTGTCTTATAAATTTAAAAAAAAACGCTTTTTTATTTAATTTAGCGAATAATTAGCGACTACCTAATTTTAGACAATTTAATGTGTTTTTAAATAGTATTATGCATACAATAATAGAGCAAAAATTTAAGTTACGAGTATATTTCAATTCAATTAAATAACTACGAAAATCTTACAACAATGCAACGTTTTCGATCCACCCCCAGCTAACGCTCTTAATAGATGAAAGAAAATTTCTAAATCTGTACTGATGTTTCTTAGTTAAGTCGTAACAAACATACTCTTTCTTTTATTATCAGTAAAAATAGATACAAAAAAGTTAGTACCACCTTATGAATGTTGTGTTATTTTACCAAATGTTTCAGGACCAGTTTGGATCTATTTACATTGTAAGCTGTTTTTACTAACCAATAAAAGGTGTCATGTCACTGGGGTCCAATGGCCAAGTACTTGACTTGGTTACGTTAGTTTTTACTATAACGTTTTCAGCTGCATAGTGTAAATTAACTTGGGTGATATTTAGGTAATAACCTGGTTAAAGTCATAGTATAAGCAAATTCAGCGGAACTATTTTTTTATTCATACCTGCAGCTGCAGTGTTCGTAGTTGGATGCAATTTATTAAGTTTCCCGCAGAAGGTAACTAGTTCGTGGGTAACTCTAAAGGCGAATTCAAAGTTGCGATTAAAAATGAAAAGGTCGCAACTGGAAGTCGCTTAATCCTTTCACGTTTATCGCAACTAAGATTGGTTATTGAATTGCTTAAGCTTTTCGAATTAAACTGGTTGGTACTTGAAACTTTGGTAACTACTGGTATTTTACATTAATAACGATATTTTGTCGTTAAGTTCAAAAAGCAGTATAGTTTAATAACTGTTATCAGAGTTTTTCAAGCCTTCAAGCTTTTCCAGGTGTTGTGAAATGCAACAGTTTTTCGCTACAACGAATGACTACTTGAAATTAATAAAAAAATTAAAAAAACCTTTACCCAGATCTTCGAATCTTCGTGTCAGATACTGAAATTCCCTGAAATCAAGATTCCACACAATTTCCTTGTTCCTTTCGAATTGTGTGCAACTCTGTATCTCAAGTATGCATGACTAGGAAAAGATGAACTAATTAATAAAAGGCAGGACAGGCGAACACCCAATTTGAAACATAGTCAAAATTAAGGTGAAACTCTCAAAATTGCTTTCTGAGTGTTCACTTACGCCATACGTGGAAAATTCGGCTCGTCAGTCGGCTCTTCACCTACCTTTTTTATACATTTAGCTACCTCCTTAGCGGACATTATTTCTAATCAGTTTATAGTTGCGAACTGCTCGTCGTCTCTTAACCCTAAGAGCGAAGGCGTGTAGTACCTTTCTAGGGTTAATATATAGTTTTAAACTGTCATGGTCACTAACATTAGAAAAGTTATTAGTTACGGGATTTTTACCATGTTTTTTGTTTTCGAGTTACCGGTTTTTTCGAGTAACTGACGACCTTGCGAGTGAGTTGTTATTGGTTGTTATTTATCGGAAACTCGAAAACAAAAAACATGTTAAAAATCACGTAACTAATAACGATTCTTCCTTGGTATCTTATAAAATACGAAAAAAAGCAGTGAATCAGAGTGTCACTATAAGTCACGTTTTCCCAATCCAAAGGGCAAGCACATGTACACTTAGTGAGTGCCCAAGATTATGAGATCATAACGTAATATTTACAACATAGTATTTTTACTGCGACTGTACTAAACAAGAAATGAAAGGAAACCCTGCAACACAAGAGGTTGCCAACCCTGTGAGTGATGGTAAGACCCCTTACACATTGCGACTTTTTGCAGCGATACAAACGCAATTCAGTATCGATGCAGTCAAACGCGCGTTTGTATCGCTGCAAAAAGTCGCAATGTATAAGGGCCCCTTTTGAATAGTTAGCTGAAAGACAGGTCCCCCAGTTGAACAAACAACAGCACTCCGATGAAATTTGTCAGTCTACCATGAGTTTCCATCACGTAATCTACGATAAGATAAGATATTATTTACTGCACAAATAACAATTACCAAATTAAAGTCAACATAACTTACGAGTATGAGTACAATTTAGGCGGCCTTATCGCTAAAAGCAATCTCTTCCAGGCAACTTTCGGCAAACTAAAAAGAGTAAACTGGTGCGGTGGTGCAAGATAAGCAGTTAATCAATAAATGTTGACTAAAACAATAAACATACATATAATTAAGATAGTAATAAATGAACTTACTTATACATACTTAGTATAAATAAAGTTTTTTATGGACCATTCAGTAGGCACCTGAGTAACCACACTTAATCTTGATAAGGCGAGGATTGAGTCAGTGGCAAATGAACTTACTTATACATACTTAGTAAAGTTTTTTATGGACTATTCAGTAGGCACCTGAGCAACAACACTTAATCTTGATAATGCGAGGATTGAGTCAGTGGCAAATAAACTTACTTATACATACTTAGTATAAATAAAGATTTTTATGAACTATTCAGTAGGCACCTGAGTAACAACGCTTAATCTTGATGAGGCGAGGATTGAGTCAGTGACAAATAAACTTACTTATACATACTTAGTATAAATAAAGTTTTTTATGGACTATTCAGTGGGCAAATGAGTAACAACACTTAATCTTGAAAAGGCGAGGATTGAGTCAGTGACAGAAAATATCCTTTGACCCGTGATTTGAAAATAGGTAGAGATACGACGGTAGTTGACTACTGCAATCTGTTTGCTATTTAGTTCCATTTCTATTCACTTGAGCCGCTGTACCGAAATCCCATAGAAATACGTCAACAATGATGCTACAGTCATCTTTGGAAACTCATGGTATATGATAATTCCTATTCTGTGGTAGCGGTACTCGCTATTTCACAGGACATTAGGGGTACAACACTGCCCAGCTAAATTGAATCGACACAAAAGAAGAAGAAGAATTGAATCAATAAAACTGTTAGGACCCGAGTAATATTCGCCTCGAATAAGAGATGTTGCTCCCAGTGAAGTCTTTTCACGTAATTAATTAGGTACGTGTTTGGAGCTCCCTGTAATATCTTCGATCCTCCCGAGCCTACTTATGAGATTTCCAAAGTTGCTCCAAAATACTCGCAATACTTAAGTGCGATGTAAGTACGTAACAACAAGACGTTCATTTTCCTCGTAAGTTCCAAGTAATGTAATTATAACGTTATCCTATATTCTGAGTTAAATTAGTATGTAGGTACATGTTTGCTTAGACTGAAATACATTTGTTATCCAACAAATTTAATAGTTTTAATGTTTACCATACTCCGTCTATTTTGATGCTGAAGAATGGTGCCAGGATAAACAACACTGTTTCGGGCTTATTACCTACGTGTCGAGCATCCATTAGACAAATCAGAGGCCGCGTATTGCCTAGGGGCATCTGAATAATTCACAATCAGACTCAACATCACTACATCACGATTGCACTCGAAGCAGGCTGCCGACACAACAGTACGTCTACCACGAGTTGCCTCTTCAAATTTACGTTATCGTCCGCGTGAAAAATTGTATTAGGATTTTACATGACATGATATGACAATGTCAAATCCCAACAAATTTAAAGTGGCAACTCGTGGTAGAGTACAGGACTCTACTCTGAAAAATAAGAAAATATTCATTATAGGTAAGGTTTTTTTACCTCTTACTGCTGTGTATGGTAATCACTATATTATATTTACACAGCCACAGAAAGAAACTTGAATGCAGCACAATGAAAAATTACAACAAAATATTTTTCAGAAGAATCATAACCTTAAGCACTTAACATGTAAGTAAGCCTAACAAGAATTCTGTATTTGGCAAGGCAACACTAAATTGACAGCAATTTGATCTACCTGCCTACTTTACGTTAATATAATGTGATTCTGGCGAAAATTACTGTGTTAAATTGGGAAAAGCCCTCCAGGAAATCCTTCGGTTCGCTGCCTCCAGCACACGTTGTGGTTCACTAAACTTTATGAGTCGTTTCCTCTTAGGCGTTACCTCCAGATTTGAAAGACTTTATATAAGCGAGCACTTTCAAAGATTTGAATACACAATGACCTGAAAGGTTTGAGGAAATTACAAGAAAAACGATAACTAAGTGCTGAGTGAAAAATCAATGGATGGAAAGGTCTGCCCGGTGCCGCATAAGTACTTTAAAAAGTTGCCGGTTAGAATTGACTTTCCCTGTTCGTGGGAAGGGCCAACTTCTGCGTGCTCGTGCGGCTGGCCCGATTCACAAGTGGTTCACACGCTCTTTAACCTTAAGTTCACTGGGCCTAATTACAATCTCTTATTTTCAGCTCCGAACTAAACAGGTCTTTAACTGTAAGATTTTTATAAGTTTTGCTCGTTACGGACGAGTAGCAGCTCTCCTAGATGATTCATCTACATTCTTAACTCCAGCGGAAGGGTAGTAAAAATAAATTGTAAAAGATGTTTTGTAAGATTTTTACTGATTTTGATATCGCTTTAATAAACACTGCAATGCACATCTATTAAATATTGTTTTTAATTAACTTTGAGCCCCTTATTTTGGTTTTGGTTTCAACATTTTGGTTAATGTTTTGGAAAAAAGAAAGCGTTGGCCCCACTTTTACGGTGTCCCATTATTCCCAAGTATTAGGCTGCATTTCCACCAGAAATGTGCGAGGATACGTTGCGAGGGATGTGTGAGTTGAGAACCAATAGAATCTCTATGCTAAATGTAATGAAATAAGGCAATTCTATTAGTTCTTTACAAACACATCTCTCGCAACGCATCCTCGCACATCTCTGGTGGAAACGCAGCCTTATAAGAAAACACGTGAAAATGAGATACTTATAAAACATAAACCACCATCATTCTGTTTAACCTTGCGGTTGACTGATAGAAAATGCATTCGGGCATTAAACTCGCCATTTGTAGTTGTTTTCTTAAGCAATAAAGAATAAATGAATAAATAATTATAAGGCTCCAATACCTCTCTGAAGTTGCCACTAATCTAATAGGTATTTACTAATTATAGAAACATACATTGCGTGCTAGAAGAGAAGACCCGCTAAAGGCAGCCTAGCCTCATCGCCGCGTCAGCCACGGAATTATGTGTCGATAAATGCATCCCCTCTAATAAATGGAGATTAAAACGAAACGTAATTACGCAAAATCGATGTTTACGTTGTTACAGACAATTACTACGAAAACATAAAGCAATCTCTGTTGATATGTTCATTATGATTATCCTGTATGAATGAATTACTACGTCGTAAAAAAACGGCTCTATTCAAACTGTACACGCCAGTGCATACAAAGATATAATTTAGGTGTTCATTTTCACACATCGCTAAAAATATACGCTATGCACGTGACTGTACAAATTCTCCTTTTGTGAAACACACAACCTAATTTGAGATGGATGACTTTGTAGATTCTATTGAATATTCAGCGGAGCAATTACTGGATAAATCTGTTGTCACGGGAGATTAATATGAGTCGACGTTGTACCTTAAATGTCTGTTACGATTTCAATTCAATCTCAAAATAGCATTACTAGTCATTCAAATTATTCATTGCGGCAGCAACAGAGATAACGTATATATATTCACTTTGTTTTTGTTTCAATTACTTCTTAGCTAGTTACGGACTTTTTCGTAGAACTAATTTCGTAAAACATAGATACCGAACCGTTTAGTCAGCGCATACCGGTAAAGTATCACATCTCGTCATCATACTAAAATCTAGCCTAAATCACTTCTGAATAGAGTAGTTTTCTATTGTATCAGAAATTGTATGATCGGATCAGTATACTTTGTTTGTAGGGGGTTATCTTCGGAATTATAATAACAAACAAAGTTAGTAACTTTACCTCTTTATAAGTACAGCTTCCTAACTAAGGAAAAGTCCAAATTATAAAATTCGTAATTGTAATTGTTATATTTTGTTATTTAGCATTTTACTATGCTTTAATTTTCATCTTAAACTGGAAAAACTAGAAATATTAAAATGAGTTTTTGTAGTTGGCGCTACATGATTCATTCATTTGTTTATCCCCGCTGATACTTACCTACATATTTTATTCCGCACTACAAGTGTAGTATGAACTTTTCTATAATATTATAGTCAGGACTAAAAGTGCACAAAGATAGCAACTAGAAAAAATCGACCTGATCCTAGGGACTCAAGCGGGATCCGAACCCGCGGCCTTTCACAATCCGGGTGGCTGCTCTTCCAACTGAGCTACCGAGGCCGTTAACAGACCCGGCGAATTTATCTAGTGTATTTTACGTTGTAAGCCAACGTTTGTTTCATCTATTTCCTTTAACACCCGAAAGTCAAATATTTGCAAAAATATTTCTTTCGAAGATATATATTTTTGCAAATATTTGACTTTCGATTAAAAGATGAAACTAGCTATAGGATGAGTGGTTTTCTTTTTTTTAGCATTAACAAAGCACTATTTTCTACACAAAGATAGAAACTAGAAGAATTCGACCTGATCCTGATTTCTTTCGGATAACCAGGTAAAAAAACTGATCGGGAGGAGATGCTGGAGGATCTCAAGCGTGATCCATGGGGGAGACCGTACCGCGCAGCGCGCGACAAGCTGCGCCACCAAGGTCCCCCGGTCATAGAGTCTTTCCAGCGAGAGGTGTTGGAGAGGGTAGTGCGGGAACTTTTTCCGGATCACCCAGCGTACACCCCTCCCTCGATGTCTCCTCCCGTGAGGCAAATTAAGGATGAGCCGATCCCACTTGTCACCGATGAGGAGATGGAGACAATGGTCGATCGGCTCAGGGCGAAAAAGAAGGCCCCAGAGCCAAATGGGGTGCCGGGCAGAGTGCTAGCCCTTGCCCTGAAACACCTGGGGGAACAGCTTCGGGACATTTTCAACGCCGCTTTATCATCCGCGCGTTTCTCGAAGCTGTGGAAGGAGGGCGCCTGTGCCTTATCCAGAAGGCGGGTAGACCCCCAGGAGAAGCCGGCGCTTACCCGCTAATCGTGCTGTTGGACGAGGCGGGCAAGCTCTTTGAGCGGATAATCGCGTTCGGTCTCGTCCAGCACTTGAATGAGGTGGGGCCCAATCTGTCGCCGGTGCAATTTGGGTTTAGGGCAGGGCACTCCACCATCGTTGCCCTGGCACTCCTGAAGGAGGAAAATGCAGCGGCATCTTCCCGCGGAGAGAGGTCGTTGGCGATAAGTCTGGATATCGCCAACGCCTTTAACAGTCTGTCGTTCGGCGTGATACGAGAGGCACTCCATTACTTCGGAGTGCCCCCGTATCTCGGCAGGCTGTTGGAGGACTACCTGCGTGGCAGGGAGATCCTCTTTGGGGGCAGAGACAGGGTCCTTATCCGTCATCCCATGAGGTGTGGTGTTCCCCAGGGGTCCGTCCTAGGGCCCCTGTTGTGGAAACATAGACTACGACTGGGTTCTCCGCGGCGCGCTCCTGCCCAGGATGTGCGTCATTTGTTACGCGGACGATACCCTAGTCGTAGCGAGGGGACACACCTTTCCGGAGGTCCAGAGGCTGGCGGAGGTCGGCGCCAACCTCGTGATTGGACGCATTGAGGCGCTGGACCTAAAGGTCGCCTTACAAAAAACCGAGGCCCTCTTTTTCCACGGGCCTCGGCAGGGACCACCACCTGGTGCCTCGGTCTTCCTCAATGGGACGACGGTGCGGGTCATGGTCCAGATCAAATATCTGGGCCTCTTTTTGGATGGGCGGTGGCGATTCGAGGAACATTTCTCCCGCCTCGCGACTCGCCTTATCCGTTCCGCGGGGGCACTGGGTCGTTTGCTTCCGAATGAGCGCGGCCCGGATCAATCATGCCGGCGGCTTTATGCTGGCGTTATCCGCAGTATGGCGTTCTACTGAGCGCCAATTTGGGCAGATGTTCTCACCGCCCACAACACCTCCCTCTTGCGAGCACCGCAAAGGGTCATGGCGGTGAGAGCCATCCGAGGATATCGCACCATCTCGGCAGGGGCAGCCTCCAGACTCCAGAGGCAGTTCCCACAGGCTGCCCGATTCGCGAGTTCTCGCTGCTGTCTACCAGCACAGGGCAGCAGCGAGAGCCCAGGGCGAGCGCCCCTTTCAGGACGTGGTGGAAGAGGCTCGGAAGAGAGCGCAGAAGGCGCTCATACAGAGGTGGGCAGAGGACCTGGCTGACTCTATGGCCGGGATACCATAGACGCAATACGGCCGGTCCTTAACCAGTGGTTACGTCAGGAGTGGCCTCTGACGTACCGGCTGACGCAGATACTTTCCGGACATGGGTGCTTCGGGTAGTATCTGCACAAGATCGCCCGGCGGGAGCCCACCCCGTGGTGCCACGAGTGCGGCGCTGCTGAAGACATGGCCTTGCACACATTGCAAGTGTGCACAGCATGGGCCGAGCAGCGCCGTACCCTCGTGGCCACCATTGGAAGGGACCTCTCACTCCCAGCCGTAGTTCAGGCCATGTTGGGGGGTGAGGAGGCCTGGATGGCAATGGTCTCCTACTGCGGGGAGGTGATGACGCAGAAGGAGACCGCGGAGAGGGCCCGAGAGGATGATCCTCTGGCGGCCCCTTTCTGACGCAGACGGCGGGGAGCAAGAAGACGGCGGTTCGCCCGTCTTCCTCCTGCTCCCTAAAAGTAGCACCGGCGTGTAAGTCTTACACCCTATTCCAAGGTGCACCCGTCTGGGGTTGTCCTAGTATACCGTGATGCCCCCGTAGCGTGAGGAGGCCCGGCGGTTGGGCATATTTCATAGCGGCGAGGTATACCCGGGTGTTTTCTAGTGGGTATGCCGCCGGCTTCACTGGCGGAGAGTCCTACACTCCCCCACTGCCCAACCCAGGCAGTTGGATAGTGCGTAATGCATTTCTCACCCGAATAACAAAAAAAAAAGGTAAAAAAACTGAGACATAGCTATCCACCTAGCGGAGAGCTACAGTTGGATACAATAAAATAGAGGTTTTTTTAAGGTACTTGCTTTGTTCTCAAACATGGTAAAAACTCGGTAATTCAAATTTCAAAACGATTGTCATTCGAATTTTCCTGAAATTATTTTAGTTTGTGCCTCTACGAGGACATTCAACTGTTAAAAAGATTCTCATTCATTAACGGACGACTACCCATCGCCGTCATTAAGTGGGTAACACTTCGTTTAACGAATCGTCTCAGTTTTAAACAATAGATTCTTATCTGCGCTTTAATTAATTAAACTGGAGTTTAAGAGTGCACGCTGTCGCACAATAAAAGATTGTTCCAGTCGAGGATTATCTTCATTTGGCTACGAGAGCTGTGCAAGCCTGGCGTATCTATTTCTTCTGACTTTTTAAGTGCACTTTCGTTTCATTCAGCCTGAAATGCTGTTATTTTGTTAATTAAGAACGGTAGTAATTAATTACGATTGTTAGCCCTTGTTTGAGAACGAGTTAGGTAAGCGAGCATCTGTTATTTGATTGTTTTTTAAGGAATCATGTTAAATATTTATCGTGTTCGGCGCTCTTCCGATGTAGGTACCTAATTCGACATTGCTTATGAAAACCCATTTTTTGACGCCCCTCTTGTGTTTAGCTTACCTACACAATGTTGTATTTTGTCGAGAGCGAGTTATTTAGCTTACATACACAACGTTGCATTAGTAAATTGTTACGAGAGACCCCACACTAGCGTTCGTTGAGCATCAGCGTCGTGCCGGCGACCTCCCCACACTAGCGTTTTTGGGCGAACGCTAGTATGGGGTCTCTCAACATGCGAATATAAAAGATGATATTTCACTAACATATTCAAGTAATTAGTTGAAATGATTGTCACAAATATTTTTGATTCAGATAGATCACATAGTATTCCAAACAGTCTAATCAAATTAGTAAATAAGCATTTACAAACACTAATAATATAAACATACAGTACACACAGAGAATCAACCACGGAATCGAATAGTTGTAATTATTGACTGAGGAGACCCGGAGAGAAACTAACCATTTCGTCTTTTCTTAAAAAAGTACCTACCTTTTCAACCGACTTCAAAAAAAGGAGGAGGCTCTCAATTCGACTGTATGTTTTTTTTTGTTATCTCATAACTTTCGACTGGGTGAACCGATTTTGATCATTCTTTTTTATTTGAAAGCTGGTGCTTTCTGAATGGTCTCATTTTAATTTGGTCTAGTTCTGACAGTGGCATCCATGAGAAAACCATATAAGTCTTAAATCTAGATAAACCATATGCGCGACAAATGGACGAATAACTCTCATTATCACGCCAACCGATTTTGATGCTTCTTTTTTTATTGGAAAGGATATGCTCCCTTAAGTGTTAGCGGAACACACGGGTGTTCGTAAGAAAACCCTAAGAAAAAAATGGCAAACAATGATTCACAATGCAAAAACCGGAACAATAGAAACACGAGACGGGTTAATTTGGTCCAGTTCTGACAGTGGCATCCATGGGAAATCCATATAAGTCTTAAATCTAGATAGACAAAATGCGCGACAAATGGACGAATAACTCAATATTACGCCAACAGATTTTGATAATTCTTTTTTTATTGGAAAGGATATACTTCAAGGGTAGTTTGATGAGTGTTAGGTTCTAATTATGGGATCCATGACAAAGTAACGGAACTCTTCAATTCTTAGGAGCAATTGAACGATACTTTTTTGATGTATAAAATAAATAAGAACTATTCACTGGAACTCAAGAAATAAACAAAAATTTTAACAATAAAAAAAACAACTTCAAAATTAACTATTCCAAAACAAAGCACTAAAAAGTAAAGAAATAATTGCGTATTCTTTTAAAACTTATACGAGAATATAATGTAGGTACAATTATTGTTGTTGTTGGAGTCGGTGTCAGCCAATGTAGGTTTGTACTACCTACATACATACGTAAACGTATATTGAATAGGTATATTGCTAGGTATATTGTAGTGTTTCCTTGGCTGAAACCGACTCCAACAATAACAATAATTGTACCTACATTATATTATCGTATAAGTTTTAGAAAAATACGCAATTATTTCTTTACTTTTTAGTGCTTTGTTTTGGAATAGTTTTTTTTGAAGTTGGTTTTTTTTTGTTAAAATTTTTGTTTTTTTTTTAAAGTTTTTAAAGGAATTATTAATTAATAGTACAATAATGCTGCACACTACTCTCACTGAGTTTTCTCATCCAAGGGTTATTTAAAGGCTAATTGTTATTCTCATTTATGTGGAACTGAAAAGTATGAATAAAGTTTTTTATTTGCGTATTTTCACCACTATTTAATTCAATAATTCATGTGAGTTCAAATTTACTTTTGTTCGCTAGCCTGGATAGCAATGCCTATGCAAAGAGCAATACTAAACTCACTACCAGTCATGGAGCAAAACATCTTTTTTCTTTTCTGAAACATGACTGAAAATTCCAATAAAACTAATTCCAAGTCTACTAAAGATGCTGAGCATCTGACTGAATGAAGCCTTTGACTTACACTCTGAGAATTACGAGAAATGCTTACACGTATATCTGCTTTGCACTTCACATGATTCCAGCTATGACAACAATTCGTACATGACTGACTTCGGATGTACTTTTGAGCGATAGTTTGTTCAAAGATAGACTGAGCTCAAAAAAACCTGGAGTATTATAAAGTTGGGAGCAGGGACATCGATCGAGCCCCTGATTTTTTAGGTTTCGTCATTATCATTCTTGGTATTTTGTAATAACAACGACGAAACGGTAGTAAAAATAAGGACTTTAAAGTATATATACTGTACAGCAGCAATAAACGTTTACTGCATAAATTATTTAATCTATATCAATCGCTAATTCCACTAGAAAAAATATCAGGTGAGAAATTAATATTATGTTAGGCTAGTTTTGAATGTGTAGATCAATGACAGCTTAGTTTTTCCTCAGAAAAATATACACACATCAAAAGTGTCTAGGGATCAAGCATTTTTATGCGGATTTCTTGAGATTGAGATGTGGCTTTGTAATAAATTTATGATTTTAAAAATTTATATGGATCCTTTTTGGTGCATTTCATAATTTGAAACAGGAACTGTCAATCAAATTCGAGTAAAAGATGAAAATCAGCTGTCAATATTTTTCCTATAAAAACATACAACGCATTGAAGACATTATTAGTGCTACTGTTTCCCTACTACTGATTAAAACCAACGTTATTATGGAGCGGCGACGTCATTTAAGCAGGGAAGAAATGCTCAGAGCCGTGGGAATGATAGAAGCTGGTTCCCGGCAACGTACTGTGGCTTTAGCTCTGAATACAAGTCAGAGTGTTATCAGTCGACTTTGGACACGTTACCGAAGCACTGGTACCGTGGCTGAGCGCCATGGTACCACACGGAGACAAGACCGATACATCCAAATCACAACTCGAAGAGCTCCAACAATAACCGCCATGATGTTAGCCGTGAGGCTTCATCACTCTTCAGGGAACTTAATTAGCGACCAAACAGTCAGATACCGCTTGCATGAAGTGAACCTTCATTCCCGAAGACCGCTAAGGGTACCACCTATAGCAATGCACAATCGTAGGATTCGATATCAATGGGCTCTTGAACACATAAATTGGGCAGAAGAACAATGGCGTTTCGTGTGCTTTTCTGATGAGTCTCGTTTTGGTATGAGACCGGATACAAGACGTAGACGACACTGGAGAACCCCTGGACGCCAACAGCGATTAAAATCCTGCCAGGAAGTCCATCCTTAAAGTGGTGGAACCATCATGGTATGGGCGGGTATTTGGATCGGCGGAAGAACTGAGTTGATTTGGATCAGAGGCAACCTCAACGCTCAAATTTATGCTGAGACGATTGTATCAGACGTCATCGTTCCTCTACAAGTGCAAAACGGTCCCTTATTTCAGTTAATGCATGATAATGCACGACCGCACACCGCAAGAGTTGTAAGACAGACTCTCGCCGCAGCTAACATCAATGTCCTGCCCTGGCCTGCTCAGTCGCCAGACTTGAACCCGATTGAGCATGCATGGGATATGCTACAGAGAAGAGCTCTGCCGAATATGGAGGGTATCCAGTCGCAAGAAGACCTTTTTTTGTTGTTGCAACGAACATGGGCGGCCATTCCACAGCGTGATTTGGATGAACTCATTTTGAGTATGCCAAACCGATGTTCTTGTGTTGTTAGTGTTTGCGGTAGAAACACGGATTATTAATTGTTTAAGTTACCCAATAAAATTTTAAAGAAAACTGTTATTTCAGTCTTTTTTTCGAACTTTAATGTTAGTGGTTCAAATGTCAAAAATCCCTTTATTAGGAAAATGGCAAATTTCTTTATTAATGCAAAGGTGACTTGGTTTATCGTTACTGTAGACGAACGAAAACACTTTATTTGATGAATCCTTAAAGAAAATTTTAATTAATATCAATCAGGAGAAAAGTTATTGCAAAAATATATGTTGATCCCTAGACACTTTTGATGTGTGTAGTTATTACATACCTCAAACTGGTAAACAGAGACTTTGTTTCATGGTTGCTTCACCCTGAGGAATAAATGTTTTCATAAATATTCTAATAACCCGGTGCATAACAAATGAATGCTTAAATATTCGCCGATTCAATATCTCCCGCCAAATGAATTATGGGGGGTAATAAAAATTATTTGCACGGTAGGGCGGCCCGGCGGCTTCGCGTCCGGCCTGTAGTTATTTAGTAAAGCAATAAAGCGGGTTATGTCTCGGCGGCCAGCCCGCTCCCGCCTAATCAAATAAAGCAGAACGGGGAACAGATTTACGAGCGGCTGAGAAAATCTCAGTCTACATGTAGATAATAAGGTTTACAATATATAATATTACATTTTGAACCTTATCAAAAATAGACATAAAACCAAATTTCTATTTTATGCACGTGGGAGTGCATCTGTGATGTTAAGAAGCGACAAAAACATCTATTATTTGTCCCCCAAATAAACATTGTCATCCCATAATATGTATAATAGTGTCTTATTGAAGGTTGTCCGAAAGAAACAATATATAAACGTATCTTCTTAATAATAATGAAATACTATTATGATTGTTCTCAAATGTAGATTCCATTCTTGCAGGCAGTTTTTCGATATTGTTTTATTTTATTTGTCGGGTGAGTCTTAAGTTTATAAATGTGGTTATCACTGCACAGAGAGGTGCGTTTTTGGTGAATGGCCGCATTTGTAGTTATTAAGTAAAGCAATAAAGCGGGTTAAGTCTCAGCGGCCAGCCCGCTCCTGCCTAATCAAATAAAGCAGAACGGGGAATAGATTTAAGAATGGCTGAGAAAATCTCAGTCTACATGAAGAAAATAAGGTTTATAGAGGGCTTTAAAAGCGCAGCTATGTCGGCATATCATACATTTCTTACTTATCGAAAATAGACAATTATTAACCCTAACGTGCAGTGTTTTTTAATTTTTCTAATTTTACTTGTCGGGTGATTTTCAAAATGATAAACGTCGTTTTCCGTCCAGCGCCGCACTTGTAGTCACTTAGTGAAGCAGTAAGGGTGCACACCCACGTCAGACTTTTTGTCGGACCGATAATCGGGCCGATTTTGTATTTCATATTATTTCTGACCTACTTTTTGTCGGACGTGTGCGTTGCTCCATTGCTATCAGTACGTTCTATTTTTCTCCTACAAAAAATCGGTCACCGATTATCGGACGTGTGTGAGCAGCCTAAGGCGGGATTCACCTCTGTCGACTAAGAAAAACCAAATAAATCAGAAAAAAAAAAAAGGGACCTGTCTAAAAAAACTCTCCTTACTTGCCGACATCATGCTAAGTGTTGCATACGATCTGGTTAAAAAGATTATTTATGCTGACTCAAGGGTGAAACAATAATAGTCTATAAATAGAGGATATAAAAAAGGACAGTACCTATAAATAAACGAGTGTGTTATATTAATTATTAAGATGTATGTTTTTCCTATGTTTTCAACATTAGAAACTTAAATAACATGATTTGCGACTGAACCTGTTTTTCACCGACTTCAAAAATGGAGTAGGTTCTCAATTCGACTGGATGTTTTTTTTATGTTTGTTACCTCATAACTTTCGACTGGATGAACCGATTTTAATTTTTTTTTCATTTGAAAGCTGGTGCTTTCTGTGTAGTCCCATTTTAATTTGTTAAAAAAATTATTTTATTTCTTGATTTTCAGTGAATAGTTCTTATTTATTTTATACATCGAAAAAGTATTGTCCAATTGCTCCTAAGAATTGAAGAGTTCCGTTACTTTGTCATGGATCCCATAATCAGAACCTAACCAAACTCTCATCAAACTACCCTTGCAGTATATCCTTTCCAATAAAAAAAGCATCGAAATCGGTTGGCATGAAATTGAGTTATTCGTCCATTTGTCGCGCATATGGTTTATCTAGATTTAAGACTTATATGGATTTCCCATGTATGCCACTGTCAGAACTGTAACAAATTAAGATGGAACCACACGGGCGGCATCAGCTTTCAAATAAAAAAAAGAATTATCAAAATCGGTTGGCGTAATATTATTCGTTCATTTGTCGCGTTTAGATATAAGACTTATATGTTTTCTCATGGATGCCACCGTCAGAACTAGACCAAATCAAAATGAGACCGCTCGGGAAGCACCAGCTTTCAAATAAAAATAGAATGATCAAAATCGGCTCACCCAATCGAAAGTTATGAGGTAACAAACATAAAAAAAACATACAGTCGAATTGAGAACCTCCTCCTTTTTTTAAAGTTGGTTAAAAAGTGAATAAATAATTGCGTATTCTTCTAAAACTTAAACGATAATACTATAATTGTAGGTACAATTATTGTTATTGTTGGAGTCGGTGTCAGCCAATGTGGGTTTGTAACTACCTACATACATAATTAAACGTGAGATGTAAAAAATAGGTATATTGTATGTATATTGTGTTTCCTTAGATGACACCGACTCCAACAATAACAATAATTTTACCTACATTATATTATTATCGTTTAAGTTTTAGAAGAATACGCAATTTTTTTTTTACTTTTTAGTGTTTTGTTTTAGAAGTTTTTTTGAAGTTGGTTTTTTTTGTTTCTATAATTTCATGTAAGTTGGTCTTAAAATGATGAAAGTGCATAAAATATAGATAACGAAGTGGGATTTTAAACGATCACCGTACTTGTAGTAAAGCGGGTTCCGCCTTGGTCGACGCCGGGTCCACCTAATCAAATAAATCAGAACAGAGACCGGCTACAAGAACCTCTATTTATTAATTTTTGGATTGAATTACAATGATAAATCAATCTATACTAATATTATAAAGAGGTAAGCGTTAGTGAGTTTGTGAGCTTGTGAGTTTGTATGTTTGGGACAGGTCTCCGAAACTACCGAACCGATTTCAAAAATTCTTTTACTGTTAAAAAGGCATATTTGTTTTGAAATAATTAGTTTTCAGCCAGATCAATTAACAAAGTAAGGCGGCTACATCTATCTTTTATAAATAAGTAGCTAGCTATGAGGTACTCGTATGTAAGTGTATAAATGTCCACCCTGCGTTTCTGTTCCTCAAAGGGTATTCATAATACAGGCTGTCCTAAAAACTAGTACCAAGCGGAAACCTAGTGGTTTAACATCGCTTATCACCCCCGTTATTCGTTACCGAGCGTTTAAGATTTTTTGATAATTTCTAGGTTGAGTTACTTTTTTGGTCACTGTGGCGCGTATAGTTATGGTACATGCCTGTTTTTTTTTAATACACAGTTTGATGAATTCGAGGCGTAGCTGATTTAGCAATATTAACATCCATAACACCGAACGAAAGTCAAGAAAATAATATGAAGCTAAACATACTGTTATTCCATAAGTTTTATTATCCAAATCGTTTTCAAAACTTAACCATTCTATCAACTATTTATCATGTAAACAAAGAAGACAACACATTAATTGGATTAATAGATTCTGAGATTTCGTGAAATTAACAAATACGCACGCAAAATTATTAAAATGAAAACGAAAGGTAAATTTCAGAAACTACAAGTGCTAGGAGTTTCACATTCTGCATTCATCTTTTTAGGACGTAAGTTCTAACTAAGACGGGATTTTGTGAAGAACAAGTATCGTAAGTCGGAAAAAATCCAATATGTTGAAAAAATGAAGTTAACGCGGGCGAAGCCGCGGGCGGAAAGCTAGTGCTTAATATATGTGATAGAATTTTCAAAATCGGTTTTGACTTTAGTTAAGGCGGGTATAGACTAGACTACTAGAGAGTAACATTGCAATGTAACGTTCTTACGAATGGTACAATATATGCTAATTCTCAGTTTTCTCAAAACATTTCCATGTAATGTAAAGTTCTTGCGAATGTCTTGTGAATGTGTTCTACGCTGTGTTTGACGTAATGCTCATGACGAGTGATCGTATACCTGTAACATTTTTGCGTGCACTACATAGATAAGAATATGTACTCATGTATAGATACCCCCTACGCTCGTGCATTTGCTTGATAAAATGTAACATCAAAACGCTCGTTGGTATTTGGAATCAAGTTTTAACAAAACATCGAGCATCATTTTCTCAATTAGGTTCGAGTTAATTTGAAAACGACGAATGCTCGATTTTCTGTTATAGTCAAATGCTCTAATCTATCAGCACCATTACAAAAACAAAAATAACAAATCCTGTTTTTTTTTAATATTAGTGTTAATGAATGGTTTTTAGTAATCAAAAACGTGCGTGTTTCCGGCTCATTATTGACGCGGTGTATATCACGAACTAACGAATGTGGTGGTGCTAACGAATTAAAATTCAGTTGTAAGGGGTAGTCATTTGGAGAGCCAGAATAACGTTTCCATAAATTATAATGGTTCGTCGGTCATGAATCGTTTTGTTTTGGTACCAAACAATAGTGTTAAAGTTACAGGACGATAACATCAATTTTCGTGACGTCAGATATTGAAGAAAACATTGCATTTTATTCTGGTAGATTAACTTTTGATGTACCCATTTCGTAAACGTGAAAAATTGTTGTTAGAAAACCCCCTCGGTCCCCCTGGGACCCCACGGATTTTTTTTTACGTACAATGTATGTTTTGTCAGTAGTCTTACACTGCTGCATATACGAGTATTTTAGCTTTTACTCAATAACACAACATTTATATTGGATGTTGAAAGTGAAGGCAAAAACAATTCATAATCATGAAACAACCCTCGTAAGATATTAAAAAAAAACCCTTTGGGTATAAGGTAAAAGCTCCTATTACAGAGGCAAATGGCAACATTTGAAAGTGAGATAAATAAGCATTTACAAATAACATAAGGGTGGAAATTGTTTGTTTCGACAAAAAGATAGATTAAATTTTACATTGCTTCTGACACTGCATGTCTTTAGAGATTAAATACAAAAAAATATACATTTAACTGCTTAGGTCGATTTTCCCTACAACGGAGGTATAAACTAAGGTTAGAGCTGAATACGGCGGTAGTCGGCTCCTAAAATGGAGGGTCACAATCAGAACGTCAAATGTACTAGGGTTCCGTACATTAACATTATGTTCGTTTGTTTTATTTTTAGGCTCTGAAATATTTTTATTAGATCGGGAACTACGGTAATGAAAGCTGGGCACTCACTTTAACAGAATGAAAATGCCACATTTATAAGATTGATTAAGTTAATAGTTTATTATTTTTAAACAAATCGTCGTCTACTTTGTTCACTTACTTCTACTTTGTACGTTTATAGTTTCGGATAAATCAAAAGAATGATCGAAGATTAAAAATAGAAAAAATATTGAAGAATAAGTTAAACTCATATGTAAAATACAAGTAAAACTTATGGGTTTATTCTGTTATTGTCATTAACAATTTTTCCTGAACCCCAAAATACGAATTACTGTATCCATATTAGGAACGTAATAGGTTCTATGTATCACAGTTTTCACATTTAAATAGGATTTTTAGAGGGTAAAACATACCACAGAAAAAGGTTTTTAGTTGGTTTAATTGCACATAATTTCAACTTAACTCCTAAACAATTGAAAAACTTATCGAATTGAAAGTTAGGCAAATATATATGCTCTATTTTACCTAATACGGATGATACCACCTTATTAGGATTGACCTCTGAGAAATTCGTTTCCTATTACTGCGCTGTTTTGTTTTTTGTTTTTGGGTATGTATTCTATTACAAATATGGAAAAGCCTCAAATATATGATAAAAATAACAATAAAACTGTCATTTAAATAACATACTGATAAAATTGAACAGTATATTACTATGAAAAACTTAATTATATGAATATGAGTGTACTTACCTGACTCCGTGTTTATATGGGAACGTCCTGTCGCATCGCCGCCGTGCCAGGGACTGACCTATTTTGAAGATTAACGTTATATTCGCAAATGTCAGATGTGTAATAAAGTAAAATACTTTTAATGATGAAATTCTATTTTAGTGTACCTAAACTAATTTCAATAAGTCGATTTTGGTTACCGCCGTATTAGGAGGTTGTACCTTAATTATTTTTTCATAATCACGCTGCATAGATTTTCGGCTACGACGAGACCCGCTTACAACGTTATACGTAGGTCACACTATAAGTTTTTCGTAACTTAAAAAAACAACATGTAATAACTAAAATATTATGTTTATTGCTTTTCGAAATACTCTCCTTAACATTTTAAACATTTTTTCATGCGAATGAAAAAAAATTAAAACAGGAGGACCACAGATCTGAAGGAATGTTTTCTAGGATGATTGAACGCTATCACTGCCTCTTCGGAGTTGGTAAAAGTGAAACCTCTCATCAAATCTTTGATTTTGGGAAAAATACAGAAATCACAGGGTGCTAGGTCGGGGCTGTGCGCAGGATGGGTGACGAGTTGTACTTTTTCGAAAGCTTAAAAATGACTTCGTTTTGTTGGCCGTGTGTGAAGAAGCGTTGTCATGATGTAGGAGAACGCGGCTTTTTGGTCGTATTTCGCGAACTTTTTCTAACACCCTAGGTAAACAAATGGTAGAATACTAATGGCATTTCGGAATTTCTCGCCTGCCTCACTTTTGTTGGCCTGTTCTTATTTTCAAACACCCATTCACAAGATTGCTGTTTTTTTTTGGGTTTAAAACTATAAATCCACGTTTCGTCTCCTGTGACAATGTCATAAACAGCATTAGAATGTCCGTGGTCGTACTTCAGTAGCATCTGTGAGCACCATTTCACGCGAGCCCGCTTCTGCTCCGCTGTCAGTTCATGAGGGATCCAACGACAACAAAGTTTCCGAACTTTCAATTCTTCGTGTAAACTTTTCTGAATTTGGGTCATACCAATCCCCAATAGTCCTCGAATTGTCACATAGGTAATCCGCGGTTTTTTTTCAATTAGCCGCTGAACACAGTAGCCACATTATTTTCGTTAACGGCAGTTGAAGGCCGCCCTTCACGATATTCGTCATGTAAAGAAACACGACCTCTCTCAAATTCAGCAAACCATCGCCTCACGGTGCTCAAACAAGGTGCTTCTCTCCCAAAAGCACTTTGAAGACGAGCGGCACAGTCTTGCGGAGAGAGATCTTTTAAAATCATAAAAATATCATCGCTCTAAAATCTTTTCAACTTAATTCCATATTCGTTGCGTACGTTGAACTTTGATGTGTGATAAAAACAATTGACAAATGATTTCCCGCCAACTGTTTTTTTTCATTACTAAGAAGGTTACAACGTTTAAAAAAATATAACAGACGAAATTCAAATAGTTCCGATTAGCTCTAGAAGTGCAAAACTTTTAGTGAGCCCCATGTATGACACTAACTTTATAAACGAAATGTCTGTATTATGTCACTCTCTTGGTTATTTGAAGTAACTATTGAACTCTCGTTGTTGAATTTTCCAAGGCGGCATTAGCTACATTCAACACGTATTTGATTTAATACCAAGCCAAGCGGAACAAAGGGTAGGTGTCATTTTACATCAAAAGCAGGGTGATGTTGAGCTAGCGGCAGCGTTCCGGAAAATAGCTTCCCGATTACACTGGCCAATACTGCTTCGGATCTCGACGGCAACTGGAGAGACATTATTAGTATGCCGTATAGATAGATAGATAGATATACTTTATTGCACAAAATGGGAATAAAAACAGTTTCCCGTAATAGGAAGCGGTAGTTGACGTAGTTTGCGAAAGTTGAGTTTAAGATGAGGTTAAAATAGCGCCTGACTATTTTAAGAGACTACAGAAATAGAAACCCTTTATTGTGCAAGAAATAAGGTACAATAGCAGATCTTATTGCTAAATAACAAACCAGAGCTCTTACTTCTACTTTTACAAGTGTATACACGTAGAACCATTGCAACTAATCCACTACATGTGACACAAACATACATGGGTATCTGTAATTTAAATATTATTGTATACTGTAGAAGGACTTTTCAACTAACCAAGCTTTGATGACTTTTTTAAACCAGTTTATTTTTATGAATCGTTCGGAGTTGCCGCTTTGAAGCATGACAAATTTTGAAATGAAAACCTATACGTAAGCACAAACAGACAGCCATCACCTAAATACAAGCAAGGTAAGGTTTGTAATATAAATTTACGAAAAAAAGCTGACAGGAATCAGTTTGTTTCAAATTGAAGATGGTACGAACACATTTCTTTTAGGTTAAAAAAGCCTTATCTTTATGGACTGAAGGCTTGATTATGGTAAATAAAAATGCGCCAGACAACACACCGTGGCCATGCTCTTGAAGTACGGTCAAATCTCATTGTGTTACGAGGTACCAGACTAGGATTTAAGCTAGCGATGTATCCCAGCACACCCAGAACTGAGCCAATTTAAAAAAGTTTGTTTTCTGATTCGACACGACCGGGAATCGAACCCGGGACACCACCCAAGTAAAGGCTAGAAACCGCGCTGCAGCACACGTCTACAGTGTCGTGTGGGATGACTCATGATTTGTGGGCAGTCACCACATCCACACACGTCGTTAGCACTGCCAGCGTGCACTGTGTCTTCCCAGAGACAGATCTGGTTTAGCCATTAAACCTCTGCTATTATTGATAACTCTTAAATGTACCAATTAATGATATACTCGTTTAAAAGCTCGTGTCCAGACTATTTCACTTGAATAATTAATTCCGCGACCGCGCCGTGTTGCCCCATTTTTAATTTTCCATTCCATCCAGGAATAGTGCTGAAGAGTCGCAAAGTGTGTCATTCAAATCTACTCGTATCTACCAGTATCTACGTTTCTCTCAACTGGGTCATGTCTCTTTTCTAACCCTAGATTATTCATCTGTATTTTTCTCATTTGTCGGTCAAAAATGAAACTTAAAAAACGATTTTCTGAGTGACTTGGGCAGCATATTCCTTACGGCATATGAACCAACAATATGAGTGCTAAAGAAATGTGTACCGATCATAGTCGCTGGTTTTTTTACGACCATTTCATACAAATGAGATTCTCAGTCATGATGATTGCACTGTGAATTATTATAGTTTGACAACTAACTGACAACACACACATACATACAATACGTTTTAACATGGAAATTGAGGAAAGTCGAAACACACACAGTCAATATTGTTTGTTGCTAAACAGATCCAGAATATTGGTATCTTTTTTAGTTATTTGAGACGATCTTGACTGTAAAAATCACAAATTATGAAAATCGTAGTCGTACTTGTAATTGCTTAAATTACAAGTAGCCTATAAATACAAGTAGAATTAAATACGCTCTTCCGTTTGTGTTACATTTGGTGAACGTGCGTGTTTACTGTTCACTACTATGGATAGAGTACATTTTACGATTAATGGTCATAAATATAGTGGTAAGTTGTTCTTATTGGAATAAGTCTAGTAAATTTGAATAAAAGACGTTCATCAAATTTGAGACATATGAGTATAGTAATTGGCTAAATTTTTGAGTCAAGTTAAGAGTATTTCACTCACTTCACTGTTTTTGTCTGTTTGTTTTTCTTTTCTCTTTTTGTTTTTGGGCTGTGGTTTTCCATACTAGATTTCTCGATTAAATTATTATGGTATTATAACGGAAAGCGTACTAGTCAGTTTTTTTAAACCATTAAAAGTGCAGTTGTTTTTAAATAGTTTAAACGTGAAAACGTTCAGGAGATTTTCTTGGTGTGAATTGTCCCAGATATTTATTATTATTATTTATTTTAGTGTCCAACTATTCAACATATTCAGCATAAACCTATCAGTTTAACAGTTTGAGTGGAGAACTGAATTATTGAAATACACATCAACTAACCAAGTTTTGTGGCTCATCGTATCGGTTATCCTTAAGATTTTATGGTATGTCATAGTTGCAAAAAATTTTGTAACACATTAAAATACAGAAATAACAATTTCAAAACTTTCAAGTAAATAAATAAATATGCGCCAGACAACACACCTCTTGTAATGGTCTCGAATTAGGAATAATATCCCTGTGTTACGAGGTACCACACAAGGAAATAAGCTAGGGGCGCCTCCCAGCACACCCAGACCCGAGTCAATTCAGAAAAGGTCGTTTCCTGAATTGACCCGACCGGGAATCGAACCCGGGACACTGCGGTAATCGAGGCGAGAAACCGTGCTATAGCGCACTACGCCAATCGTGTCGTCAAGTCAAGTCCTTTGATATTTCAAGCCTTATAACAATCTTTGAGCATCTATGGTGTTAGAATTTCATGATGCAAAATAATAACTCGTAAACATTTTTTGTGACGTCACTCCCGCAGCTGGCGGTGAGTTTTCCATCGATACGACCTTGAACGAGTTCATCCGGCGCCATGCAGACCTGCGCGGGACCAAGTTCATGTGCGTGGAGGGGGGGTGCGGCGCCTGCGTCGTCAACGTCAGGCTCAATGCACCTAATACGGGTGAAGAAGTTACTTTCTCTGTCAATTCGGTGAGTAGGTAATAGTTTATGTATCTATCCTTCATTACACACAGTAAAAGGCATCCATACCAGTCAACCACACGATCATACTCTATGGTACGTATCGACTCGGTTTCTTTTAATAAATTTGAACACTGTGAGTTTTGATCTGATTTTATCATCGTCAGTCGTCACTTGCTTGTACTCGCACGTTTTTAGAAATCCTTCTCTGCCGTCCGACATTTTTGATTCGATGGCTAGCCCGTTTACAATCGTTGTACCTAATTATGTTATAAATCTTTGACCGTCTTACACAAAGTTTCACATGTATACCGGGTGACCATCAAATAATTTACAAAAACGATATGGCATACTCATGAAGCGATCCAAAAACTATCTAAGTGAAAATGGTTTGATTAATTTTCCTTTTCAAGGTCACCATTAAATCAGTCGAACTGTCAGTGTTTTTTGGATGAGTGAGATCCTTAAAATTACAGTCGAATGAAAAAATATATTTTATATTTACATAGTTATTTCATCACTTACTAAGTTTAGAGCATAATCATCAGGCAATCATCAAGTAGTCAATCAATCAGGTCAATCGATTGAGAAACAGTACAGTTTCAAGCTGAAATATATATTAACTCTTTTTGTTTTTATATTTAGTGTCTAGTCGCAGTGATGTCTTGTGAAAACTGGCACATAACGACTATTGAAGGCATCGGCAACAGAAAAATTGGCTACCACATCATTCAAAAGCGTTTGAACCACTTCTTCGGCTCACAGTGTGGTTATTGTAGTCCTGGTTTTGTTATGAGTATGTACAGGTAATTGTGTTACTCATTTTTAAGACACATTTATATCCATTGCATCGCCATAAGTCACAGTTTATAACCCGTGTAATGTAAGATAGTTGTTATAGGCGTCGATTAAAACGCGCTAGGCGTGACTTCAATTTTTGCACCAGCAAAACTACTTGCACGCAGTAGGTACGATATAGTAATCATGTTTAGACGTTGGAAAAAGGGCTTTTGAAAACATTTCGCAGAAAAAAATATACCTACTTATCTTTTAATAAATTAATATACTGCTTATGCTGATAAATAACTAAAAGTGTTCGCTCTCAGTTATTTAAACTTTACTCACATAGGCGAGGGAGCCTTTAATGGGCATGAGAATAGCACCACCTCCCCGAACCTTAACAAATGTGATTTGTGTCTAAGGCTATGCCGTGCGCGGAGAAATTGTTCGCACCAATATTTAGTCATAATAAGAAATGTTTAAGTAGCACTGCATAAATCGTCTGTGACAGATGAAGAGACCTATGATGATGACGATGACTCACATGGTCAATTTTATTTTTAAGTTTGTTGGACGCAAAACACGATTTAACTGAAAAGGAAATAGAAGAATCTTTTGGAAGCAATTTATGCCGATGCACAGGATACAGACCAATTTTAGAAGCTTTTAAGTCATTAGCCGTTGATGTCAACCCTAACGTGCTCCAAAAGATCCGAGATATTGAAGACATCGACAGACACATATGCCCTAAATCGGGGAATAACTGCAATGAGTCCTGTAGCAAAGAGTTCCAAGAATGGTGCACGGTTGACGTGAAAACCGGAGACGCGCCCTCTGTTATGCAGAAGAATATCAAACTAGCTGATGGGAGATTGTGGTTCACAGTAAACGATGTCAACTTGATATTTGAGACCTTGGACAAAGTTGGTTACGAATCTTATATGCTAATCGCTGGCAATACGTCCAAAGGTTTGTGAAATGACAATGTAAATAAAAATTGATACACTTAATGCAGTTTTTTACAATACCAAATATTTTTTATTATTTCAGGTGTCAGGCCAATAATATCCTTTCCGAAGGTTTTAATAGATATTAGCAATATTGCGGAACTGCAAACTCACTACGTGGATGTGAACCTAGTGCTTGGAGCCAATATGACCCTTACCAACACCATGCAATTGTTTCTACAGTTAAGTCGAACTTATGAAGAATTTTGGTATTTGAAGTTATTGTACGATCACATGGAAAGAGTTGCTCATATACCTGTCCGAAATGTAAGTCCTTCTAACAACTCTTTCAAGTCAGTTAAACACACCAGATACTAAAATGCAATATCCAGATAACTACTTAATAGACAACCGCAACTTTCCGCCGCATTAAATGCGAGTGCAGCAATTATCGGAGTACGTAGCAATCGTTTTGCATTTATTGGGTAAAACTTGTGTTTTAAACAAACCGCTGATGAATACGCCTTCGCTATTATTTGTTTATGGAATGAATACTTAAACGTAATGGCCGACCAGCCTATGTACCACAAACCAAATTATATGTATCTCAATCAGTGAAAATACCTTTGCTTTTAAATAATTAAGATTCATTTATTGAACATTTATGATTTATTGAGATGATAAATATTATCACTGCTTGTAGTTTTAACTACGGCACAACTGTGCGTGTAACATAGTTAGCTGCTCTTTTTTGTTGCACTGTAATTACGATTTTCACTTACGTAATGTTAGTGTATAAATAAATGAACGACGTTATGTAATTTCAGATTGGAACACTGGCCGGCAATTTGGTTTTAAAACACGACCATCCTGATTTTCAATCTGATATATTCCTTTTATTTGATTGCGTCGGCGCAATCATCACACTGGGTAAGCTAGTTTTCAAGACTTTACGAAAAAGTTATATCCAGTACACAAAAGAGTAAATTCGTTTTTGTGTTCTGATTTTTTTCGGATTTATTTCAAACAAATATAAAAAAATAAGCTTATCTTCTGGCTTAGGTTCTCGTAGCCAACATATCACTGAATAAATATGATTATCATCTGTAATTCACAGTTGACAGACAGCAGCAGAAGACACAATTAAGTTTTGGTGAATTTTTGAGCACAAATCTCGTCGGAAAAGTTATGATCAACATTAAACTTCCACCACTTTCAAAACATTATAAATTAGTAACATATAAAGTAAGTACCAAATATTAACTTAATTAAGTTTGAACATATCAATGCAAGATAAACACTTTGTTTGCTTTTTATTTTATTTTGCAGATAACGCCGAAAGAACAAAACGCACATGCTGAAGTTAACTCCGGATTTCTTTTTAACTTCGATCCTGATACAAACAGAATTGTTAGCGCTCGTATTGTTTACGGTGGAATAGCTCCAAGTTTCACACACGCATACAATACTGAAAAGTTTTTAATTAACCGCTACATCTTTGATAATGACGTATTACAAGAAGCACTGCATTGTTTGAAATCAGAGATATATGCTGTAGAAAACCCACCCGATCCTTCGCCAAAATTTAAGAATAAATTAGCTATTACCCTATTTTATAAGGTATGCTATATTGAGAAATATGAGTAAAGCATTAAGTAATATTTCACTGTGATTAGTAAGCTTATTTGATGTTTTTGTTATATTTCAGTGTATACTTAAACTTTGTCCAGCCGATATCGTGAGTCCATATTATGAAACAGGTAGTACCACGCCAACGGAAGACCGTCCTAAAATAAGTGAAAGCTACCAAGAGTATGATACCGATATCAAAGACTATCCCATCACTCAGCCGTTATTAAAAAAAGAAGGTCTGATACAATGTGCCGGAGAGGCTGTTTACAGTGATGACATTCCTACAATGATAAAAGAAGTTTTCGCATCCTTCGCTCTTTGTTCTGTAACAAGAGGAGAAATAGAGTCAATTGACGGATCGGATGCCATGGTTTGTATTTTGAAATAAAATAACTATCAGATTTTTCTGCAAACGCACCAAGTTCTTCTGATTCTTCACATAAAACTTATCTTACTATCGTAGAAGTATATACCGTGGTTACTCGTGGTTCACCTACTGAACAAGCGATCAACGCACAGCCGAAACCACTGTTTTTTTTTTTTGCCCGTCAAGATGACCTCACTCCACCTGATGGAAAGCGGTCGTGAGGTCCAGATATGAAGTTGACAAGCCCAGTCATTCAAACGAATCACTGGGCTGGCCATCCTCACCTTGAAGGCCTGCAGAAATGCCTTTTCACGCCCCGCTTGAAGAACCCGGGACTATACGAGGAAGGAAACACATGTGCTCTAAGAGCGTTCCACGTCTGGATGGTACGACAAAGAAACGAGTCATCGAAACTTTTAGTTCGGGCCAACAAATGTTGAATTGCGTGTGGGTGACGCCGTAGTCCAGCATGCGTGGTACGGAAGTGGAAAGGTGAGGGTGGGATAAGCTGGAATAACTCGTCAGAGCATTCCCCATTGTAAAAGCGATAGAGAACACTTAGCCTGGCAATGTCCCTACGCAATTGGAGACGCTCTAAGGTCAAAGTTGCCTCTGGGTTTCCAATAATATGGATAGCACGCCGCTGCAACCTGTCAAGAGCTTCGAGTAGGTTCTTGGCGGAACCGTCCCAGAGATGAGAGCAGTATTCCACACACGAGCGAACTTGTGTCTTATACAAGAGACAGAGCTGCCTAGGCATGAAGAATCGTCTCACTCTGTTCAGGATTCCGAGTTTACGGGATGCAGTTCTAATGACGCTCTCAATGTAGTTCCGCTGGTTTAGGTTGCTACGAACATCCATGCCAAGGATGTTTAGGCCTTCCCTAATCGGTAGCGGGGTGCTCTGAATAGTGAGATGGGATAGGAACGGCGACGTCTTTGCTGTGAATGCACACACCTACGTATTCTTGGCATTGAACTCGACAAGATTGCATGCACCCCATTCTGAAATGCGGTCCAACACTCCGTCAAGCTCAACAACAAGACTTCGCCTCTTCTTCTCGATGTCAGTCTGCTTTGCCCCAGGGCGCTCGAAATAACGCGCGTGGACCGTGCTATCATCCGCATAGCAAATAATATTACCAAGAGATAACATGTCATTGATATGCAAAAGAAACAACGTCGGCGACAAGACGGAGCCCTGCGGCACTCCGGCATTAATCTGGAGAAAGCGTGATTTTCGACCATCGCAAAGGACACGAATTCTACATCCCTCCAGAAATCCGGTGACCCAGTCGCATGGGCGAGGTGGCAGACCATATGCCGGAAGCTTGAAAAGAAGCGTACGCGAAGTGAATCCTGTAATTTTGTATTTACTTAGGTTCATAATACAGTCTGCCCTAAAAGGTAGTGTTTGACAAGCCCAGAGGTGGAGCAACACTAGGGCTACCCGAATAACCATCATGTATGTTGCGCATTTTGGAAGTTATACAGTTGTAATCTTTTTACGATTTTTTCGAACATTTCTGAGTAAAGGCACTTTTTGGTCCCGCTGGGGCTATTAGTTGAAGTACATGTCTGTTTTCCTTCATTGTTGGATAAAAACTAATGAAATATTTCTGAATCAGACAGACTAGTTTTTGTTTTATGATGTAAACATTCATAGCGCTATACTAAACTCTAGAAAACTCTCTTCGAAACGAAAAAAAAGGAAATTAATGATCTTTCATCATAAAAATAAGATGAACTTTCTCATCCAAATATTTTTCATAAACTTTATTATTACTATTTTCATTTTTTTTTCATTTATTCAACTATTTATCTTGCAAAAAAATAATGAATTTATCGTTAAATATTGCATTAGGCACCTTTTTTTATTATTTCACGCCGACATAGTCGTGGACAAGAGCTATAGATATTAGATATCAAAAACAAAAATCCTCTTACTTTGGTTTCGTTTTCAGAAAATTACAGGTGTTATAACAGTTTTTACATCCGCGGATATCCCTGGGATAAACAGCGTCATCAGAGTCGGGTACTACAATCTACTAGATAGAGAAGAATTACTAGCAAGTGATAAAATCCTGTTCTATAATCAACCTGTAGCTATTGTTGTTGCGGAAACCCAAGCTATTGCTGATCGCGCGGCAAACTTCGTGAAAGTTAACTATAAAAACATTTCAAATAGACCATTGGTGCTTACCATTGAAGATGCTATTAATGCCCCAAAAGATGAAAACAGACTTGTTACTTATCCTGGAATAACGCCAACAGATAGAGGAAAAAATGTAAAAAAAATAGTGAGAGGCCACTTTTTTAGTCCTCTTACATATCATCATATGATGGAATTACACACGACTGTTACCAAACCAGTCGATCAAGGTTTAGAAGTTTATTGTTCTACTCAACACACAGATCATATTCAAGCTGCGATAGCACAGGTTCTTAAAATACCTGACAGTTTGTAAGTTATTAACTCATTCCTTTAGTTTTCGCTATAGATCTGTACGTCTACCACGAGTTGCAAATTTAAATTTACGTTATCGTTCGCGTCAAAAAATTGTATTGGGATGACACATGACATGACATGACAATGTCAAATCCCAATACATTTTTCTACGCACACGATAATGTAAATTTAAAGTGGCCACTCATGGTAGACGTACTGTACAAACGACTGATAACCTATTTGTTTTTATTATTGTTTAAAGAGTAACTGTCATCACAAAGAGATGTGGTGGTGCATTTGGTTGTAAGATAAGCAGAAGCAACTTAGCAGCTTGTGCTACAGCGTTAGTAGCCACGAAACTAAACAGGCCATGTCGTATGGCAATGCGTCTGACTAACATCATGCGAGCTTCAGGTAAACGTTGCAGCAGCAGGCTGGACTATGAGGTAATTTATGTCTTACTTATTTGGATATTTTATTTCACAGACAAATATAAATTGTTATTTTTGTGCGTCGTCTCCATTACAGGTCGGAGTTGATGAAAATGGTGAAATTCAATATATGGATGCATCATTTTATGACAACGATGGTCATTCATCTAATGAAAATGAAAATGGATATACGACAAACTCTTTTAAAAACTGTTACGACACCAGTAGATGGAAAGTAGATTCTTTCGGAGCTTTGACTGATATACCATCAAATTGTTATATGAGAGCTCCAGGTGGGTTTTTTAAAAGATTTAAATGAAATAAACAAGTTCAACCTTCATAATCATTTGAGATGTAATTAATTATCTTTTTTCTAAGGTGGTTACGAAGGCATTTCAGCTATTGAACATGTAATGGAACATATAGCAACAGAGCTAAAAAAGGATCCTACATCAGTGCGTATGGCTAACTATCGTAAAGAAAATAACTCACTACCTTCTCTTGTTCCGATGTTTAAAGAAAAAATAGATTATGAAGGTAGAAAAAAATATATTCAGCATTTTAATCATATGAACAGATGGAAGAAAAGAGGAATGAAATTACACAATATGGCATTCCCGTCTGCTTATCTTGGAAACTATTCAGCTCTGGTTTCGATTTATCACAGCGATGGTAGTGTTATTGTAAGCATAGGAGGTGTTGAAATAGGCCAAGGAATATTTACCAGAATAGCCCAAGTGGCAGCAAATGAGTTACACGTTCCTGTCGAAAAGGTCTCAATTCAGTCTAACTACAACTTTGCAACGCCTAATAACTATGCAACAGGCTCAAGCATAACAATCGAATGTTGTGCGTATTCTGTGATACGATGTTGTCAAGAATTAGAAGCGAGATTGGCGCCCATAAGAGCCAGGATGCCCACGGCTACTTGGGAAGAAGTTGTGTTTGCAGCAGACAACGAAGGAATAAATCTTCAAGCAAACTATTTAACGAGTGACAAAGATCCTCGTTTAATCAACTATTCAATTTATGGGATTGCTGTAACTGAAGTGGAAATAGACATTTTAACTGGTAGGAAATGGATAGTCAGGGCTGATGTGTTTGAAGATACCGGACGCAGTATTAATCCTGCACTAGACGTAGGCCAGGTAAAACATCGATTATTATACTAAATTATTAGAAACAAGACCACGTTGTTCAGTAGATAATTCGTATATTCATGAATTGATTTATTTGATGTTTTCTAGGTGGAAGGAGCATTTATTCAAGGGTTGAGTTCTTGGATAATGGAAGAGATAAAATTTAATAAAAGTTCAGGAGAACTTTTCACTGATCGGACTTGGAACTACAAAATCTTTGGAACGAAAGATATCCCGCACGATTTCCGCGTGTATCTGAGACGCAAAGCTTATAATCCAGTTGGTATTTTGGGATCTAAAGGTAAGATACTAGCACAGTAATTAACTTTGCGATACCGGTAAACCTAAGACTGAATGAATAAAACGCAATAAAGCAATACGTGCTGCCGTAGTTGCTCAGTGTACGCACTGGGCTACTAGTGGCGGCAACTAATCACGGCGGCTAATGGTTAAGCTTAGCTAACGCGTCCACTGAATGCAACAGCTAGTGGCTGAGATCAAACCACTGGACGCTGCCACTCGAACGTTTTGTTTGTGCAGATGCCCAATCAGTTGTATGAAAAATTTCATCAGCAGCTGCACCTAATAGTGTCTAGTGACCCAACGTGCAGCAGCACTTAATGTTACAGTCTAGTATGCAAATAATCACTGAAACAACATTGTTTGTGTCTATATAATTACTCCTGTTTCAGCGGTCGGTGAACCTCCAATTTGTTTGGCATATGTTCTGGTGGACAGTCTGAGAGAGGCCATTCAATATTCTAGACACGATAGCGGCTACGAGTTAGACCAATACGTACACTTAGGTAAGAAGTTTGTACTTCAAGATTGAATCAATTTAGTTAATATTAATCACAATTCAAGCTGAATTTTTATAACTTTACTCTATCATACTTTATGAAAACTTGACTTACCTAAGTCCAACTTCGAGGACTACATAAACAATTTAGATCAAGCAGTTTTTCTTTCACAGATGTTCCAGTCTCAAACGAGAGTGCCCTCGAAGCAGCTGATGTTAAAATAGAAGAATATCTTCTGTACTGATATTTTCAAGATTTTTTTAATAGTTTTAATATAAAAAAAATCCGTCCCATATTACTTTGTGTGTTTACAATTCGATGCAATGATTAAATAAAAATGAAAAATATCTAAGATATCACTACATGGTCGTCTAATCCTATACCACTCCCTAATAACTTCCTACTTAGGACAAACGTACCACGACCACTAAATATACGTTGATACTTTTAAAAACCTAATGAATACACAAAAGTTCGTCACTGAAGAATTGTGCTGGGTTGGAATCGCACCTATAACCCCCAGCGGTTTAATTATACCTTCCTCCTTTTTTATTTATTCTTCTTCATTGTAAATACAATCAAGGTTTAATAGTAGAAAATGAAGGTTCACGCTTAGCTCTGACTACTCCTATTGATCAGAAAAATAGAAATATAAAATAAATTTCATACGTTAAAAATATTATGTAAGGTCGTGCAACTTGAGGGTAAGTTCTATCTATTTTTTTCAAATATATAAATACCAAACAAATCTCGCTGTAAGCATTTGACAAGATTCGTTGCGTAACGAGAAAACCATAAATCTTATCGTACCGTTAATAAGTAGCAAAAGGACACTCACAAAGGCTGTTGTATAAAGCGTCCAGACACATCTCGCCAACTACACACAATAACGGGGCCCAAATCACGGCGCTCGCGATAACATTTGGAGATAAAAGCGGCAGGGGCGGAATCAGGGGAGCAAATAAAAACTCGGTGGGAATTTCCACGGCCAGGAAATTGAGCTGCACCGGATATCGTCGCACCGGAACGCGTGCGACGGGCGCGCCTTTCGGCCGAGGTGGGCCGTCTTCATTATTCCTCCGTGATTCCTTCGCTCTCGCACATTTCAATTCTGCAAAAGAGCTGCCTTTTGAATGATCGTCGTTTGTTTCTCTTTTTGATGCCGTGCGGACTAATTAGGTTTTCTGGCGTGGTCTGAGGGTTTAAGTTCGTTAGTTGACAACTTGAACGACAATGTTTGGTTTTTATGCAAAAATATTATGGTTACTACGGTGGTGTGAAATACTCATAAAAATGATATTTTATTCACTTACTGGCATGTTCATGGGCAATTATTTATACCTACTCAGTAAGGTTATTGAAGAAACTATTCTAAACGATAATTCAATTTATTTTAAATGTTGCTTCATTAGTTTCGACATCACCTAATGACTATTCCATGTTTTTACGGTATTACTAAATCAAAGAAAAACAAATGAGATCTATAACGTTAACTTTTAGAGCTTGTATTCTATGCCATTGCAATGTTCATACCATTTTATAAAGCGCAGAACATACTAAGACGGTAAGCTCTAATTCTTTTTACGTTACGCTTATATTTTTCTCTATCGCTGTTACCAAGAACACAAATCTCTTTAAAAAAAAATTACATTTGAAAAGTCATGAAAAAAAAAAGGTTTTAGATAAACGTCATAACATTTTGACATAACCGACAACACAAATAAATATTTGCAGTCAAACGATTTTTTTACGCATTTTTCAAGTGTACAATTGCACTCGTTAAGTATAAAGATGCCGTGGGGCTGGGAGTGCAGAGCGAAGCTGGTGAAGCAGCTGCCTGCCAAGCCGGCAGTGCGGAGAGGGAAAGTAGCTCTGGAGGTGCCCACGCCGAGTCCAGCGCAATATGAACCGCCGGAGATATTCTGTTAGTAAATCTGATTTATAAACAGCCTGAGACATCCACCGTAGTCTTTCCCCCATATATAAGCCATATAAAATCAAAATTATACTAACACATGTGCCGCTGCTTGCATGCAGCAGTGCAGAGACTGCAGCTCGCTGCTGTAGTATGTATCATACTTTTAGCTGGTTATCCAGCTATGATAGGTCACCAGCCTCTTGTCAGTCAAGGAAGAGACGGTCTGCGTAAAAGAAAGAAAAATCATTTATTGACCGAGACATAAGAACCTAGACAACAGAATATTAACTAAAAGTTACAAGGACAAACAGATTCAAAGCTATAAAACCAGATACAATAGAAAATTTGTTTACGCATCAAAAATTATACGTATAGCACTGCATGTGTTATTAACAAAACACAGATTCAAAACTAAACAAAGAAGTATGAGCCTGTTGGAATAGTCGTCCGTTGTTTTTATTTTATTTACGTTTATTATCATTTATTTATACGTACATTTCATTTCATGAAACCGTTAGTAAATATTTTTTTACAGTTACTTTTATCTTTTAAATAAGGTTCAAACCAATTCCAATTCAAACCAACCTTTGGTTTTAATATTTGAGATCTGATTGAGACAGGGGTTTGATTACGTAGGTCATTTTATTGTCATATTATCTCTAAACGGAAGAAATAATGTGTTCTAGGTGGACGAGGCTTTTCGAAAATAAAGCGGTCACCGGCCTACACATTTGGTCATTTAACTCCAACCAGCTTCGCAAAACCCACCAGCAAACCAACGGCGCCAATGTTGAATGTCCGCGGAGTACTAAGAACAGGTTACCTAAGTTTATAATTATCATATTTAATTAGATACCTAAATGGCATGATTATGGCCTCATGGTGGAATAGGCGCATTCACCGGCAGTCAGCATAAGTTTGAACCATAGAAAGCCTCTAGCGTCCGTACAAACCGCGTGGATTGGAATGCGATTTCGGTACAGGGCGCCGTTTACGTAACTGAAACTCATCGTAGACATACAGCTTACTAATCTTACTTCCTGTCTTACTTCTTATTTTACTAATCTTACTTAGACCCATTTTTTTAATTCTTAGCTTATTCCCTAGATGGCTAACTGAAATATAAAATTAACTGCCTGTTTATCAAGCGAATAGATATTTAAAAAATTTCAATCGTCTTTTAACCAAATAATAGCTATCTATCAGTTGTCCATGTAGGTACTTTTATCGCTAACTTCACACTGATTATCCACAAGCGAGGTGCACTTAAACAATCTATGTCTAATCTAATCTAAATCTAATCTACTAAAATGATTAGGTCTCTCTTTTACATCTCCATTTTTTCTATTGGGCTCAGCGTTTGTATAGTTAGGTACCTGCCTGTGCTCCAAAATCGTTGCGTCGTCGAGTCGGTCATATCCATTAGAATGTGTGTTCGTACTAAACAAAATGAAAAATATCTCAAATGACACTCCACCTAACCTCAAAATGTAAAAAAACGCATAGATAAAATCTTACCCAGCCCCTCAAAAAGCAGATAACTTTATTCCTCAGTTAGCGGCTTTATTCAACAGACCTTAAGAGTCCCTAGGATTAGTTCGAATTTTTCTAGTTTCTATCTTTGTGTAAATAGACCTGTTTGTGAAGTTTTATTTTGCATAAATTGTACTCTAATTAATTACTCTGTTATCAAGAAATAATAATATCGCCTCTAACAAAGGAAACTAGCAAAATAATTTTACAAATTGTATTTTAAACTTACAAAACAACTAATTAGTTAATAAATAAGAACCTTTATGTCGCTTTTTAATATTAAGAACAAATTTGCATCAAAGAAAAACAGGCCAGACATAATAAATTAGTAGTTAACTAATTACAAAGCTAGTTAAAATAAAATGAAAACTCTCCCTCCTTTGGTATTATTTATTTCGGTAGAAAAATAAATAAACAGAATGTTCGATTCGCGGAATATCAAAATATAAAGTAAGTACCTATAGTTCTTGCAAGTCACGGGCGCGCATGGATTTAACGAAATAGAACTCTATACCGGATGATTATCAAAAGATTAACGAGTACTAAAACAATATGGCATATTCAGTAGGTGATGTATAAACTACTGGTATCTATGTGAAAATTAAACTTGTTTAACTAACTTTCAATTCAAGGTCACCATACAAATCAGTTGAACAGTCTGAATTTTTTGTATGAAAACCTTAAATTTAAAATCAATAGGGCAAAATCTAATTTCACTGAACTAGTTACTACATCACTTACAGAGTGTGCCATATCGTTCTTCTAAGACTTTCGATAATCACCCGGTAGTTTGGTATTTATTAAATAGCGTCGCTATATATATGATAGGTCGCAAGAGCTTTATGTACCAGGTATTTTTCAAGAATCATTAATGATATTGTAAAATGAGTTGTACCAAGACTTTTTTATTATGCATGGTAAAACAAAGGCCTCAAAAGTGCAACTACGAAACCTGTGTTAAAAGATGATGGATATCGCATTCGAAGGCCCCTGGTCAGTCATCTATACTAATATTATAAAGAGAAAAGATTCGACTGTGTATTTTTTTGTTTGTAATAAATGAGGCTTTGAAACTAATGAGCCGATTTGAAAAATCTTTTTCCAATATAAAGCTATATTATCAGGGAGTGGCATGAGTTATATTTTTATTTTATTTAGGCTATAGTTCGTCGGGAGAAACAGTATACGCGGGCGAAGCCGCTGACGTTCAGCTAGTATCTTATTATAAGAATATGTACTACTGTTAGTCAATATACAATGATACGGACCATATATAAAACTGGTCAAGCAATGTCTTTTACTGTGTTCTCAGGACAGTACAAAGTGCCCCATGGAGTCGTGTCCCCCAGGCTGGATCCTGTGGGTGATAAAACAAAAGTGCCTGGTCCTGCGACGTATGCACCAGGGTTGAAAGTCCGGTACAAAAGACCCCCGGCATACACGATGCGGCCAGCCGCCAGCCCCCCATATCAACCTTGGGATATGTGGACCCCACCGCCAAATATGTACTGCCCGCCTATACCTGGGAAGTAAGTTACTTTTCTGATTCATTTTGATGCCTCTGTGGCTGAGTAGTAAGGCCGCTCTACTAAAAATCTAGGTTCAAAAAGGACTACCAGACCTGGTAAAGTATTTTTCGAATTTTGAGAACCTGACCTGAATTTATGAAGATCACCATCAAAGAGAATACCTTTCATTTTAGCCTTTCCGTTACATAACTACAGTCATCAGGTCCTGGCCATCACATTTTTGCTCAACGCGGTGTGGTGATAACAAACCCAGACTTTTCCTATTAATTAGTAATCGAGGATTTGAACGTAGGACCTCTGAATGCTGGTTTGAGTGCTACGATTACTGCGTCTAAATTATCTGGTTATTTTACTGAAGCGGAGATTCACTTTTAGGAAAGCACCTGCGTATTCCCTCGGTATTACGGCGAAGACCGACCCGATCCCAGCTTTCCCGGGCCCTGGCGAGCATGATCCTAATTTCGATTTCGTAAAGAAAAACAAACCCGCATTCTCTTTCGGGCGTCCATTCAAGCGTCTCAAAGCTCCGCGGACACCCGCCCCCAATAGATACTGCGAGAAAAAGGTACTTACAAGCATATTTTTTAGTTCAATACATACATACATACTCATTGTTATTTGACGGCAAATCAGCTGAAGAGCTATCAAGTAGCCTGAAGAGACTTTAGAGACGCTAGCACAATGCTGAATGTCTTAACATGACATTTAGCATTGTACTAGCGGCTCCAACTAAAGTTCGTTTGTGGTAAAAACTCTTTGTTTTATGGTACTCATATCAATATACTTTTGAGCTGTTATATGAAGGACGCTTTGCGTATTACTAAACTAGAGTGAGAGGGCCAAGAGGTGAGTAGTGGCGTGCAGCGGCCACTCAGTCGCGCGTGGTTTACAAACGTAGACACTTTTTGCTGCCGACACGGCACACCATCACAGGTAACCGTAGTTGATGTGTCCTGTAGCGGTGATTGAACACAGTTTACGTATGCGCAGGGAGTGGATGATTTCATACTGGTTATATTGAAATCAAATATTCATCGGTAGCTATCTGTCTGACCCAAGACTCAAAAGTGTCCACGTTTGTGCCCTGCCTTACATCGCAAGTGTCCGCTACTCGCTACCCGTGTGCAATACGAATACAAAATGAATGAAAAATGTATTTGCTCGTCTCTAGCCACCGGTGGCTTGTTTGTGCAGATCAACGCGGCAATGTTAACTTTATCCCAATAGATATTTTGGCATCAAACATTTAACATTTCAATGCTGCTAGTCTATAGAACGTTACAGACAAAATAAACAGCTTTTTTGATAAAAATGATTTTGTCACTCCAAAATACATGGCTTAGATATGGTGGTCGAAATCCATAATGTTTACTGTTTCGTACATTACAGCTGATGGTATCGAAGCGAACAATACCAGCGCCGTCGTTTGGCATCCGGCATTCTGAGTACCTCGGTGAACAAGCAGTTTATTTGAAACCAGCTAAGCTCGACTATCTTACTAGTGACAGCAGTTAATTTTGGTATTTATTAATAGTATTTATACGTAGTTCTTAGATCGAATTTACTCATGAATTATATGTTTAATGTATTTAACTATTTATGGCGTTTCATTTTTTGCTTTTAAATGTTGACTGTCCACTTTACGTTTAAATAAATAAGTAGCTGGATACACATATCTTTGGTATTCGTAAAAGCTAGCTGAAGTCCTCTTCTATGTGGCGACGTCAATTTTTTTTTTTCTCAATGTAAATAAATGTTCAGTGTTTTTCGATTGCTGTACTGTGCTGTGGATTTCATACTGTAAGCTAGCAGTATCTACGCCAGTTCATAATAATGAGAGACTACCTTAAGCTCCACAAATGCCAGCAATGTTATTTATTTATTCTTTATTGCACATAAAAATAAAGTAAAATTGGCGGACTCAAAAAGGAACAGGAATTTTTGACTGTGCAACGTATAGAAACTAGTGCAAGAAAAGACACGCAACAAATTTTAACCTTAACTTATACTTAAATACGTTTTACCGTCTAGATGTAGTCCACCTTTATATTAAAGTTTAGATTAATAATCTGATTTCAGAAATCGAGGCGTTCGTTTAGCAGACTATAGCCTATTTTCTGCCCAAATGCAAGGGAAGGCCAAAGTCAATGAAATCATATCATTGATGGATGCCAAGTACGAGCTGGGGCCTTATTAAAATCCCTTGAAGCTTGCTCGCATTTGTCCGTGAATTGAGCGTCCTGGCATTTTGGTATTAGGATCTCTTATTCCCAGTCACGTGACCATCGCGTCACGAACGCTACTTCTGCGCGTCGTATCGGTATTACTAACTCTTATTTGACGTTTCATCTTCGTTTATAACTGTCATGTATAAAAACAAAAAACCGCGTTAATCTTATTATCGTACGAAACACTAAGCCAGCCAAGTTTGGTACACCATAGACAGCTTTGCAGTAGTAGCTCTTAAAAGTGACATCGTAATATCAATACAAAGTGAGCATTTTTAAAACCTTGAACGGTCACTTTGCAATTGTGTCAAGATTGTAATACGGCCTTAGGTGATTTAAAATCCCAATCACATTATTTCATACTATGCTATAACTGTTAAGTACTCCCTACCCATGCTGTGTTCGTGTTCGTGACATCGCAGACAAGCTGCAGGAGCGCCGCCTTCGTTGGTATGGTCATGTCTCACGGAGATCGGCAAACTACGTGGGCAACAAATGTCTGGCCATGCCGCCTCCGCCAGGTACCGGTAGAAGAGGTCGACTCAAGAAGCGGTGGCTCGACGTCGTTAAGGGTGACATGCGTGCCAACAAATTCACCACTGAGGATGCACAAGACCGCGCGAAGTGGGCCAAGAAAATAAGAAAGGCGGACCCTGGGACCTCACACACCAGTGTGGGTTAACAACCGGGATATAGCACACGGATGATGATGATGATGACTCCCTACCCATGCTGGTAGATTTTGTTTAAAATACCTACTCCACCTCTCAGCACTAACGCCATTAGATACTTTTCGTTCCAGAAATGAACTATTCCCAGTTGGCGAACTCTAAACCTGCTAAATGCACTCAAGAAGAAACTGTTCTAAAAACTCGACATAAACGAGCCGCGTGTTAAGTTTCCCAACTTTTCAACTAAAAAAGCCAACAGTCGAAGAAGCTGCTAACTGGCCGAGTTAAATTTAACCCTAGTTTCTTTCGAGACGCCTAAATGAGTTAACTTTATACGAAACTCATTCAAACACTAGTTGAAGGAAGATGGCGCTGATATAAAGTGCAATTTAATAGTACGGCCAAGCAGACACAAGCATTAAAACACGATCAAAGTTAATTTTGCGAAGTTTTATTCAAACTTGGCCAGTTCTGATTTGTATGCGCGGGGATGTTTTACCGGCCACTGACGTAAATACTCCCCAGTTCCTATGGAACCACTTTAAAGTTGGCCTTATACTTTTTTCTCTGTTCATTTCATATTGTTGTGGACGAACCATTTTTGTAACAAAGAAACGTAAGTTTTGAGGCCTTTGTTACACCGTTCCATTGCTAATTCTTTAGCGAACGTTGCGAAAATGGGGTAATGCATCAACAAATGTAGGAATTTAAATTACTAATAGACAGGTGTATCTTTTTTGTGAGTATCAAACTGGAGCATTGATTTTTGAGGCGGGTAATGTGTAAAAACAACCGTGGTAATAGTCGAGTGCTATTTATGCAATTATTCGTTTCCGAAAGTGTTATAATTGGTAAAACTGCTACCTTGCTTGTAAATTCAAGGCCTAATAACGCCAGAAAATTGTATAATGATGCAATACCATCTACTTGCACACTGCACTGTCATTAGGCAACTACGAGTCATATTCTCCAAAATATATTCCTACGAAGAACCGACAAATCCTCAATCCAGGCAGGTTGGATCTTGATCACGGGTGTTACGTCATTCCTAGGTAGCTTGTAAATTCAAGGTCCGATACTTACATGAATGCAATACAGTTAAAACGCACGCTGCATTATTAGTGCGCTGCATTGTCATAGGCAACCTCGACTCACAACCCCATCAAGTTCGGGATGAATCTTTATTAAGGGCGTTACTTTATTATTCCTAAGTAGCTTGTAAATGCAAAATTTGATAACTTGCATTTCTTCAGAAAATTGCTGCAATATTAGGGAACCTAGAGTCACAACCTCCAAAATGAATCGTTGCTAATAACTAATCAATCCCCAATCAAGTTCGGGTTGGATCTTGATCAAACATCTGGGATCGCATCGTTCAAGTCAAACACATCGTGCCTGGGAGTGGCCGCGGCCCTCACCTCTGTTGGCTCACGATGATTAGGTTTACGTTGCTCATGCAATCACTCCCTCATTCCCGATGTTCGTTGAGCAACTTAAACATAACTGCTCGTTCTTATTTGAACTCCGAGATTGTTATGTTAAGTGTGAGCATGATGAGAATCTAGAATAAGATTTTCCGATGCATGTTTTCACGGATTTTTGAGACAGATATGCGCATTTTTAAACAAAGGGAGATGTGACATAGATGTTAGGGATTTTAAGACAAACACGAAGATTTTAGGAATCTTGAAGAAAGAAGGAGAACAGATGGTAATTTTGGGGTGTAGGGGATACCGGGGGGAATTTTTTTTTCACATTATTTGTCGTACACAAAAAACTATTAAATAGATTCGGATGAAATAACTGCTAGTCGATTGTTCATTTCTTTCACTTTGAGGTGAATTTAACAAAAACAACGAAAGTTTAAAACCAGCTCGTAAAATTAACTTGAACATGACACGTCTTTCTGTTTCAAATACCGAGGTAAAACAGGGGTCTAGAGGAGTTGAAACAGTCATCAATTTTGAAAAAAGGTCAACAAATATATATCAATTATGTATTTAAATGGGTTTTATTAAACATGCAACAATAAACACTTAATATCTTAAAGGCATATTATGTTATCATTAAGAACAATGTTGAATGGTTTAAATTTAATCTGAAGGCAGCATCTGAACACTCTTAGGCGCAATTTAACCTCTTGCCGCAAGGTTATTTATTTTTTGGCTCGCAATACCTCGATCTGTTTTTCTTTTGTATACTGATTACAAAAGCAAAACAAAAACAAAAAAGGAAAACAAAAAACACACTTCAATGTATCAAGCAAATAAATAAATAAATATGCGCCAGACAACACACCTCTTGTAATGGTCTCGAAGTAGGGATTAATATCCCTGTGTCACGAGGTACCACACAAGGAAATCAGCCAGGGGCGTCTCCCAGCACACCCAGACCCGAGTCAATTCAGAAAAGATCGTTCGACCGGGAATCAAACCCGGGACATCAAGGCGAGAAACCGTGCTACAGCGCACTACGCCAATCGTGTCGTCAATCGTTATTCAAATTTGAACCGAGGAGAGTTGAAACAACCTGTTTCAAATCTCCTTAGTGGCAGAAATCCTGCCATCCGTAAAACAGTTATGATATATACCACAAAGCAATGACTTGTACAAACCCTTTTAATTGAATCCTTAGTGAATGGCAGCTTTGGACATACATTGCTTAAGCTAAAACACCTAAACCTTATCAACTTATGAGATACCAAAAAAAGCCGCCAAAACTTAGATTTTGCATTTTTTTCACATGGGTTCTAGAACTCCGCAATCACTTGCGATCGACGGACGCACGCCGAAAGGCCCACGGCGGCTAGGGTGCGACAAAACAGCGTTATTGCTTGCTCGCTAAGTATTTTGGACGCTGCGAAATTGACGTTGTTTCAACTAACCTTTGTGACAAAACCCCTCGGTCTTCCCTACGTAAATTTGTGATGCCAGATCCACTGAGAAAAAAAATTGTGTATTTATTGGATGTTTTTGGGTCAAGATTCCTAAGGGATTTTTCAGGGGAGAATAGGGATGCTACGCGTTTCAATCTAGGGTAAAACGGAGCACTGAAAATCAGGAAGTCCCGCGCAAAGCGGAAGACTTGGTGACGCTATAGGCGCATAATTATGCACATTAATCGGCCGGTAACATGATCGTGTCGTTAAGTGCCGCTAAATTAGACATGCCCGCGCGCCCACCGCCGCGCCGAGCGCCGGCGAGTGTGTAATCACCACAGAGACATTAAAATAGACAACGCTAATCTTTTCGTCTGTTTGAAAACCAAATGTGACACTTTTTGGCTGCTCATTAAATTTTGAGTATGGTTCCTACCCGGGACACCATGCTAGTCAAGGGACTGGCATGGTGTCCCGGGTTCGATTCCCAGTTGGGTTAATTCGGGTAGCAAATTTTTCTAAACGGGGTCGGGCCTTAAGTCAGATACTTCGTAACACAATGATGTGTGTGTTGTCTGCCGCATATTGCTTCTCAGTTCATAGTAGAGGATTGACATATGGTTATTTACTTGATTTTGGCATCCCATGCCATAACATAGAGCGTGGACAGAATAAAGCAGCGTCAAAACAGTTACGTTGCAAACGCTTTTGACTCGCAAAGAAAATCACACTAGAGTCATCTATTTTGATTTTGATCTGTGGTGATCACCAACACTGCCACGCATTACCGTGACACTGCTGACGACCTGCTTACCTGCAATGTAAGCCGTCTCGTGGGTTGCTATAAAACTCGTGTTTCATGCCTGAGTGCCCACACTTTTTTCTAAGATATCATTTTCCTAGAGGAAGTGAAAATTGTGAAGAAACTTGTTGTGAACGTGTACAATTCAATTCAAAATCAATTCAAACTTTAAATGTTTATGCTATACTCAGACCACACACTCTCACGCTCTCTCTTTCTCTCTCACACACACACACACACATGCATACACACATATGTTTAAAGTAAGCTGGGCATTTCAGTTAAGTTACCTAGAACCTAATGCATATGCTAAAGTCTGAAACGCCTGTCTCGGAGACGGGCGCTAATGAATGCGACACAGTCATCGACTGCTGCAGACATTAATGCTTTAACTGTTTTATGTAAAAATGTTATATGTTTCAAATAAATAAAATGTATTATTTATTTATTTAATTACAAAAAATTGTACAATTTAAAAATGATAGATTATTATATAAATGGTATATTAGTGAATACTCACGGTATTTGCTACCGATACATAACAGATCGTAAATGCTGATATTAATATCTAAATATGTAGTTATAATTGATTGCTAACTTTCAATATTTTACCAACAAGAGGAGGGGAAAAAATAATCAGGAAAACCGGCCAAGTGCGCGTCGGGCAACGTATGTACTTATAAAGTATGCTATTATAAATAACTGGGGTAACCACGAGGTTATAACCGAGTATTGTTCATCGTAACACTGATGGAACGTAATGATATAACTGCGAGAGAAAAAATGAACCAAACATATTGGAACCTACACAATAAATACTCAAGAGAAGAATTGGGCATAGCGGTTATCAGCGTACCTACAGTTTTTAACAAATAAAATTTAAACTAGATGCAAGTGATGCGATTCCGTATCACTGGTAGCGACCTAAAAACGAAGCAAACAGGTCTAATCACTCAGCAACTGGAACTGGATTTTTCATCTCCGTAAACAATACAAATGGAACTAAATATGTCCTTTTTTATACGCAGCAGGCATTGTCTTCATTTATATGCCAATAATTAATCTTCTTCGACATTTAGCGACAAGAGCTTTGATCACAAAGGAGTAGCCAACCGGTAAAGGGGTCATTTGAGCTTTGTTAGCTGAGGGAGCGGGGGGAGGGCTAGATCCTTTGTTTAGTTGTGAAATATCACCCGGGCCACTAACGAGAGCTCCCGTCTAAAAACCTTCTGTCTGATACGAATAGGACTCAACTTGTAATCGGCTACGTTTTACAGATTTTTTTGTCTACAGCATTTTTCTGTCGTTTGTAACTTGTGTAAGAAATAAGTACGGACTACCATTTTCATTTACAACTGATTACAAGTAATTTGGAAGCATTACACAAATTATTGCAGGATCTTTATCCCATTATATCCTCCCGTCATCATTACGGGTTAATTTGAATTCAGCTGCCAAATCCCATCTTTGAAGAATTTCCACAGCGCACTTAAATACAATGACTTTGTAAAGGTTATTTACTTTCATCACAAATACACAGAACCAGTTTTCGTACAAATTATATAATTTTAAACAGATTAGGTAGAAAAAACAGTTTCATACCGTAGGTACATACTCGTACATACATACCATCACGCCTTTTTCCCAACGGGGTAGGCAGAGACCACATCTTTCCACTTGCTACGGTCCTGGCACACCTCTTGCGCTTCTTCCACTCTCATTAATCCTCTCATACATGCTCGTCGATTATGGGTACTCCTTTCTTTTTTTTTATTAACGTGGGGAAATCCTCATGGATACCTCGCCGCCCGGGGGAACGACGAGGTTATGTCGGACTTCTACCGACTAAAACCCCACGGTACTCGACCACAACACTTCAGCGGCGAGGCGGGGTCCCTAAAAAGTTTCGCAACGCCCCGCTGCCAGTGCTTCCCCGTAAATGGGGCCCCTGAAGCCGACCCCCCAATGAAAGGGGGAGGCCACGGAAGTACCTGGAGCACACAGGTACTTCCGCCGTCGCGGTGAAAGCCGTGCATTGCGGGCAAAAGCACCCCCGTACTCAAGCCCGCTGGCTCTCACCGTACGCGGACCCTACTAGGTCCGCAACCACGATCCACCTAAAAGGTGGATCCGCTGCCACATCTGGCGGTGCGGCCCCGCCGAGCCGCAGTGCACAGGGGGGGCCAGCCGCGGATCACTGACCCCTCCAAACGGTTGTGCACCGCGGCTCCCACCTCACGCCCTAAGGCGCTGCGCCCGTGGGCGCCCCTTTAGGCGGGCAGTGGTAGGCACCCCACCACCACCACGCCCGGCGGCAGGCAATGGGTGGGTGGGAAGTCCACCGCACTGCCATGCCTGAGCCCTCTTAGCTTCCCGGTGGTTCCACCTGCCACCAGTACTAAGCCCCCCCGCCACGACAAGGCGAAGGCTCATGGGGGGGATTATGGGTACTCCTGACCTGACCTTTTCTGAGCACGTCTTGGACTTGTCCTAAGTACGTCCGTCTAGGCCTTCCCCTTTCAACAGCTCCATCCACCCTCGCCTTGTAAATTTGTTTCGTTATTCGCCTTTCATCCATCCTTTCCATATGCCCAAACTATCTTAGCATTCCCATCTCAATTTTTGTGATAACATCCTCCTTCACACCACATCGCTCTCTTATTATGCTATTCCTTACTTTATCACTCAATGTCACTCCTGCCAAACTTCGCAATGCTCTCATTTACACTGCATTATTCCATACCGTACCTATAGTATAATAAATTAATAACAGACGGAAAAGTTAGCAGTGGCATCTAAAATGAGTTTTTATTACAAAAGTGTAATTTGTTACTTTGAACCTAAAAACTACTCATAACCTTGAATGCACCTAAAAAGTATACATTTCTATCCGCACCATCAGACCGCTGCACCGCCGTCCAATGTATCAAAGAGAAAAAGGCAGTACAACGGATCGCAAGGAAAGTGCAAGGGCAAAGGCGTGCAATAGATCGCGCTCGTCGACGCCGCGCTATAAATCTGCGCGATAGCGCTTCAGTGTTGGGGGCCTACTCTGATTCGTCCGAACCGAAGTATCGTAAATATTTAGCGCCTCAACGCCTTTTAGGCATTAAAACGTCAATCTGAAAATTGATTATTTTTTTTTGGGTTGCTCACTTGTTTTTAGTTTTGGTTTTGTTTCGTCTTTTAACTGATATACATTTTGTTTTGTAAATTGATTCTAGATTTTATTACATTTTGATGGCTCGTGACTTTAATTAAACTGTAAAATGATATTTTGAAATTGTACTTAAGCATAACTAATTTAAATGTATTTGCATCATGACAGGCTGAATATGAAGATACTTATTTTATTTCCTTATCCATAACATCAATTAATGTACCCATGATTCGCAAATAAAGAATGTTGACTTTGACTTTGTAGCATCATGTTTTATTGATAAAAAATACATTAGTCAAATAAACATTACAAATTGTTCAGTTGGCTTTTGCCTTTGAACTTCGTCAATGATGCAATGGAGTAATCCCCCTGACTCAGCTCGGTACTTGGCTACTTGTTTCCCACTTCGAAAATGTACGAGAAGGTATATTCCTTTGTGGTTTCAGTGATAAATTTATTGTATTTCATTTTGACTGGCCCGTTGGCGCAATAGGTAGATGTCCCTCCGATTGCCCAGAGATCGTTAATTCCATATCCGGTTCTTCGATTGAGTTGGTGCATTTATTGTGTTTGTTGTGTTTGGGTTTATTGTCCATCTAAGTAAATATGAAACAACAAGTATTTTCATCAGTCTCTGACACCCATAGTAAAGTCTAGGAAAGTGCAAGGGTAAAGGCATGCAATAGATAGTGTCGTCGGCACCGAGCTATAAATCTGGGCGATATCGCTTCTGTTCTGATTTAGCTCAGTATGTGGCTACTTGTTTCTCACTCTTCGAAAATCTAGAAGGTATGTCATTTTGACGACCGACTTGGTGTAATGGTTAAGAAGTTGGCTACTACACTAGAGGTCGCGGGTTCGATCCCCGCACAGTACAAACATTTGTGTGCATGAACATGTCTGTTTGTACTGGTCTGGGTGTCTCCTATGTATAATAAGTATGTATTTACAAAAGAAAATGTATTTAAGTATGTTTATCCGTTGTCTAGTATCCCATAACACAAGCTTTAATTAGCTTACTTTGGGGCTAGATGGCGCTGTGTGGAATAATGTCCAGGGATATTTATTTATTTATTTTGTGGTTTCAGTGAAAAATATTTAATTTCATTTGTTGAATATAATTTTGACCAGCTGTACACGGAAAAAGCATTTTTTTCTGTATCTTGGAGTTGTTATCCATTTATGTATGTATTTAGAAATATTCAAGTATGTTCAACAGTGCCTGATACCCATAGTACAATCTCTGTTTAATAGAGTTAATTACTATTATTTATACATTAACAAAAATAATAAATGTTAAAAAACACTATCCAGCGACTGCAATGATCTTGTATTCGGCAGCCAAACCACTATTATGAAAATATTTTGAAAAACATGTTTTTATTTACCTTTTTTTCAAACTTTTTACAATAAAGTAAAATACCTTCATATAGGGCAGACTATGATCAATCGTAGATGACCTTTCCCCTGCCACGGATTTTTTCCAAAATCTAGGCCAGTTAGTAAAAATCTTCATGCTTCAGTCAAAGCAAGAAAAAATGAACAATTAAGTATTTGAACTATTTTCTCATCTAAAACTAGCGGCCCCGGCAAACTTCGTTTTGTCAAAGTTATTGGCAAATGCTTGACAGCTGTGAACATTGAGTATGGAAAAATGTTTTTGCTTTTTTTTATTTTTTCGTCATTTTCCCAATGTTTTTAATACTTAGGTATTATCCTATTCCCGATGTAGACAAATCCAAAAACACAAAAATCATAAAAATCGGTCCACCTGTTCTTGAGTTATAAGTGGTGTTACTAACACGACATTCTTTTATATAGGTATTTAACTAGCTTTCCGCCCGCGGCTTCGCCCGCGTGAACTTCATTTTTCTTTCCCGCTTTTCTGTTGAAATTTTTCCTGAATTTTCTTTGCTATAAACCTCACGGAGCCCGGGCCTTTCCAACGAATGCAAAACCGTGGAAATCGGTTCGTGCGTTCTGGAGTTATAGCGTCAGGAAGGAAAACCCGACTTATTTTTATATAATAGATATATAGATATAGATGTCGGACGTTAGCGTTGATAGCATGAAAATGTGTAGTCATTAAAATCAGCCTTGGCAGTAAAGTAAAATAGGGTTATTACTCTCAATAAGTTCGACAGCTCAAAATAGTCGATAACGAGAATTCGCATTCATAGAGTACTTGGCAATAATGGGCATGCAGCTATGAAGCCGCTCTGCTTTACACGAACCTTGCACAAGCGTAAATGCGAGTGGTTTTCTAAATTCAAAAGGGGCTTAAAGGCCTTGTTATCTATAAGTAGGTACTTTACTATACGCATCTCCTTACTTATGCATAAACTTTATTTATACTATAAGCTATAAGCATCCTTGCTTATGTAATAATCAAATGTTTGTCTGGCGCATTCGCTTGATGCAAAAAGTTCTCGACCCTCAGTATTTCTAATTAAAAGCAGTATCAGTTGACTGATATAATTATCGCCCGTAATTTGGGCATAGTAGAATTTGTTAGACTGAAAGAACAAAATATTTGAAAATATTAACTTAAAATGAAAAATTATTATTTTACTAGAAAGGCAAAAAGGAATCAATCTCTTGAAAAAAGGAATGAATAATCACTGGATGAGACACAAAGGATATTGGCGTTTTGTCTGCATACTGCCCCACTAATTAATGGGAAAATGTTTCTCATTAAGATCTGATTAACGCTAAATACACACATCAAAAGTGTCTAGGAATCAAGCATTTTTATGCGGATTTCTTGAGATTGAGATGTGGCTTTGTAATAAATTTATGATTTTATAAATTTATATGGATCCTTTTTGGTGCATTTCATAATTTGAAACAGGAACTGTCAATCAAATTAGAGTAAAAGATGAAAATCAGCTGTCAATATTTTCCCTATAAAAACATACAACGCATTGAAGACATTATTAGTGCTACTGTTTCCCTACTACTGATTAAAACCAACGTTATTATGGAGCGGCGACGTCATTTAAGCAGGGAAGAAATGCTCAGAGCCGTGGGAATGATAGAAGCTGGTTCCCGGCAACGTACTGTGGCTTTAGCTCTGAATACAAATCCAAGTGTTATCAGTCGACTTTGGACACGTTCCCGAAGCACTGGTACCGTGGCTGAGCGCCATGGAGGACGGTATCGCTGCACCACACGGAGACAAGACCGATACATTCAAATCACAACTCGAAGAGCTCCAACAATAACCGCCATGATGTTAGCCGTGAGGCTTCATCACTCTTCAGGGAACTTAATTAGCGACCAAACAGTCAGAAACCGCTTGCATGAAGTGAACCTTCATTCCCGAAGACCGCTAAGGGTACCACCTATAGCAATGCAGAATCGTAGGATTCGATATCAATGGGCTCTTGAACACAGAAATTGGGCAGAAGAACAATGGCGTTTCGTGTGCTTTTCTGATGAGTCTCGTTTTGGTATGAGACCGGATACAAGACGTATACGACACTGGAGAACCCCTGGACGCCAACAGCGACTAAAATCCTGCCAGGAAGTCCATCCTTATAGTGGTGGAACCATCATGGTATGGGCGGGTATTTGGATCGGCGAAAGAACTGAGTTGATTTGGATCAGAGGCAACCTCAACGCTCAAATTTATGCTGAGACGATTGTATCAGACGTCATCGTTCCTCTACAAGTGCAAATCGGTCCCTTATTTCAGTTAGTGCATGATAATGCACGACCGCACACCGCAAGAGTTGTAAGACAGACTCTCGCCGCAGCTAACATCAATGTCCTGCCCTGGCCTGCTCAGTCGCCAGACTTGAACCCGATTGAGCATGCATGGGATATGCTACAGAGAAGAGCTCTGCCGAATATGGAGGGTCTCCAGTCGCAAGAAGAGTTTTTTTTGTTGTTGCAACGAACATGGGCGGCCATTCCACAGCGTGATTTGGATGAACTCATTTTGAGTATGCCAAACCGATGTTCTCGTGTTGTTAGTGTTCGCGGTAGAAACACGGATTATTAATTGTTTACGTTACCCAATAAAATTTTAAAGAAAACTGTTATTTCAGTCTTTTTTTCGAACTTTAATGTTAGTGGTTCAAATGTCAAAAATCCCTTTATTAGGAAAATGGCTAATTTCTTTATTAATGCAAAGGTGACTTGGTTTATCGTTACTGTAGACAAACGAAAACACTTTATTTGATGAATCCTTAAAGAAAATTTTAATTAATATCAATCAGGAGAAAAGTTTTTGCAAAAATATATGTTGATCCCTAGACACTTTTGATGTGTGTAGTTAATCATCACTTTCACGAAATGCGGGTTCATGAGTACAAATTCTGTACCCCTCCTACCATGAGTTAACACCGATGACAGCCGCTTCTGTGGTGACGTTTTCGTATGAGATTTCGGTAAAGAGCGTAGGTACAGAGGTCCCTCCCTAGTGATTAGAAATAGAACTAAAATTGGCATGCAAATTTCTGAAGTCAACTATCTTGGTTTACGTGACGGAAACTCATGGTAAACATACAGTACGTCTACCACGAGTTGCCACAATAAATTCAAATTATCGTTCGCTTAAAAACCTGTATTTGGATTTGACATTGTCATGTCATGTTATGTCAGATTCCAATACAAATTTTTACGCGAACGATAATGTAAATTTAAAGTAGCAACTCGTGGTAGACGTACAGGTTACATTCCGTATTTGTTTTTGCGAATTATTGGATTATTTGTTATGACCTAAGGTTGCAAATATTTTTTGTGTTCAAGCACATTATTATAAACGTTCAATCGCACGCAGACGAGTTATCGGCAGCCATTCAGTTCATTTCGATTTCCGCTTGTTACTTTGGCATTTTCGATAGCGTGACATTCATAAACAACATTTTTATTGGAAGGAAATTGAATGTTGACTGAAAATGTAGCACGTCATAACGTAAATTCGCCTACGCAGTGACAGTATGTATGACCAGTTTATTAATTTAAGTTATTATGTTACCCACGGCGATACGATACTATTTGTCACGCGTTCAGAGGCTTATTGTCTGAGGGGTAAAGCTCAACCTATTTGCATTTCTCATTTTCACCCCTCTTTTGCGCTCCCTCGAGTACTATTTCAGTGAGCGCACAAGTGGATATGCTTTTCCACTTCGCATGCACAAGCGATGGGGATAATATTAAAACAATCTTAGCAGAGATTAATCAAGAACATGTAGGAGAAGCTCGTTTGGCTTTCATTAGTCGGGAATTCAGTCACGGTTTGTTTGCTTTGCTGGTAAACTTACCTAAAATTCTGTTTACGCGCTATTTAATCTCAACCCTACAGTATCGAGCGAGAAGAAAAGCAATAAAACGTCTATTTATTCGAAAGCCAACAAGCCTCGCAGTAATGAAATTCCTCGCGAAATATTAACGCATTTTTTCCAACAAAGAGGTGATGTATTATCGGGATGAAACCACCCGGTACTTTGTAGTATCGCAATTTTTTTCACTTTATAGATGGGCGACCATTATGAGGCAAAATTGTGTGCTAACGAAGTCATTTGCAATCAAACCATTTTCATCGTACTGCGAGGCCGGTATTTACTTCTGCTAACGATGAAACATAGCTGGTGGTGGATATTTTATAATTTTGCCAATTAAGTTAAGCTGGGGATCAAATGAAAGCCGCTGTATTTTTTGTACTTGCCTCGGATACCTGGTGACTCAAAATGTTCTAGCTAGTATAAAAATACATTTAAAAATGCCTTATTTTTAACCAGCTTTGGCTAGCATTGTAACTTATTAATGTGTATTCATTTCAGTAATAATAATTATATTTAATGTTTCAGGTCTCACCGGTTTTCCTCTCAATATTTAAAGGTGGTCCGTCCTCACCTGGAGCAAATTCATTACAGAACTGCCGCCCTGACATAACGAACATTCGCCTGTATTGTACATTTCAGATTCGATTTTGAGCATAAAATTACAATACTGCCTTACAAAATGTCAGTGAAGTTGTATCAAAATTTAATACATTGCATCATCAAGTTGCGCATTGTAATGCTCGGTGCTTTTCCCTCACCCACGTAATGCTCGAATCTGTAACATTACAGTTTGCACACTGTAATGCTCCAGTTTCCTCCCTCACTGATGTAAAGCTCGACCCTGTAACGTTACATTACAGACAAATGCTCCAAGTGGGGGAGCACCTTAACGGCATTGTTTTACTAAATTAAAAATCTTTACAAATTTCGCTGAACTTCGCGAAAACAAATGCGAAAACATCCTGTGAAAAGTGCTTCACGCCATTTGCGTGATCGATGCAACAACGGCGCGTTCTATGCAACATCGCCAATTTTCAGATTCACCCCCAATCCCGTAAGTGCGTGATGTATCCGCCGTAGTGCCGGAAAACGTTTTATAAATCGCCATTTATTCATCGTAAAACCCTACAAATTACATGGGGCTGTAACTGGCAAAGAAACAATCAGGACCGATGATCCGGCCCGTGTTATGCAAATCCGGGATTTGTCTCTAACAATCCATAGTAACGCCATCTGCCGAAGTCCCGCGGAACAAGCCAGCTTGGTAGACGTTTTGTTTGTACTGTAGATTGCGTTTATTGTTATTGCGGAGCGGTGCGATGCGAACTCCTAGCGATCAACATTAGTTACTGTGAAAATAAACCGACGCGACGCGTAAACATTGCCTTGGGTATGTTCTTGTTATAATGTTATTCGTTTTAATTTATTAGGCCGAACAGCGAATAATAACGAAGCGCCTCCGTAGCTTGAATTCATACTGAATCAAGTATGTCTGCTATAAGTTTACACCAATGATTGCCGCTAGCATCCGCGTTGACGTTTTGTGTATGAAATTCAAAACAGCGCTCTAGTGATTAGAAATGGAACCAAAACGGCATACAATTTCCTGAAGTCAATTATCGTGGTTTACGTGACGGAAACTCATGGTAGACAGTACGTCTACCACGAGTTGCCTATTCAAATTTATGTTATCGTTCGCGTTAAAAATTGTATTGGCATGACACATGAAATGACATGACAATGTCAGATCCCAATACATTTTTTTAAGCGAACAATAATGTAAATTTAAAGTGGTAACTCGTGGTTGACGTACAGAAGTCTTATGTCAGGTAGTGGACGTCAAAAAGGATATAATAACTAGTGGTGGACGTCTGTGAAAACTTCATGGCAAATGAAACGCACGCAAATGTTACACTCAGACACACCAAACACAAAAATGCCTCATGAATTATTTGTTTTACGTATGAATTGAACTTAGTATATTTTATTATTATTTAAGAATCATTCTTCCAGACTTTAATGAATTGTAGTTTGATAAAATGAAGTCCTTCGGGAATTATAACTAATAAAACAAAAGTATCCAGTGAATCTTATACTCGTCCTATGTGAACAGAATAATCTAAAGCCTTCTTCCTACCGGAAATTGAACCCGGAATCGTAGAGTTCATCGCGATATGCCGACAGCTTTGGGGCGCCGGGCCTAGGACGGGTTAGAGCCAATGTCCACAAAGTGAGCTGCGAAAACGTGTAGACCAAACGTGTAAAACGTGATAGACCTGATTAGCTTTTATTTATTCATTGGATTTTAAGATTAGGTTATATCCAATGAAGCATGCACTTGAACTTCATAGTTTCTATTCAAACATACACAAATTAATTAACTATCAGAGCCGTCATTACGAGTCCAAGATCCAGACATTTTTTTCTTTGCAAAATAAAAATATAGCGCTAAAGAAAGGTATTCAATAATAATAGTAAGTAGATGTGACATCTGAATTTTTATTCAATGACAATAATTAACAGTCATAATAACTGATACTTTAATAATTTCAAGAAACATACATACCATCACGACTTTATACGGGGTAGTCAGAAGCAAGTGACTGTTGCCGTCATGGTGAACGGAACACTCAGAAGCCCACTTTTCACCCATGGCATTAGAACCTTACGTGGTAGGTGTTGAGCCTTCCGCCGCTATTCGGGTTGGTTTGGTTTTTTATCGATGTTTTCCATCCCCGGAGAGTTAGTCGGATATTTATCAATGAACACAAAGATTTTGCTTCTGGCCAGCTTTGAACTCGGGACCACACGATCTGCGATACGAGTTGGGGTGCTCAACCACTAGGCCACGACGCTCTCATTTTAAGAAACTCATGACGAAATAAAGGATAAGTAATTTGTTGTACCAGTGTAGAGTATCATGTTGATGGCAGATGCGTAGCCTATACTAATTGCAAGTCCGTACGGATCTAAGTAGTGTTGTATGTAAGCAGCGAATGGGAGTACAGCTTATTGGGACGTAAACATTTCTTTCTAGCTTGCAGCTATGCCTGCGTGGACAGTGGCGCTTAAACGTTTGCTCTCCTAGGCTGCCTGTCCACCGAAGCGGAGCGAGGCAGCGGACCGGAGTTTTGGCAACTTTCAACCAATGGGATAGCTTGAAGGCACGCCTGCCTTCAATCCTATTGATTTGGAACTCCAATCCGCTGCCTCGCTCCGCTTCGGTGGACAGGTAGCCTTAGGGACCCCAACACCCTTTGCAATTAGATGACAGTAGTGAGTCAACTGCGTCACGGAATTTATAATTCTAATGTATTTGGGCAACTGGACAACGAAGTACTGGCAACCTTCATCACTATATAAAGACTTTTGCAAAGGGCACAGAGGTGTACACAAGTTAGGTACTCTAGTTAATGCATTGTTATGTCACCACGCAAGAATCAAAGAAACAGAATTAAGCATTACTGGTAGTTAAAAAACCGGTCAAGTGCGAGTCTGACTCGCGCACCGAGGGTTCCGTACAAACCTGTAGGTTATATATTTATAAAAAAAAAAAATTATATGATGTAATTAAAAATTTACGGTTTTCGCATTTTTTCCTTTATCTGTGCTATAAGACTTGCTTCGTACCAAATTTAAAGATTCTGAGTTTACGGGAAGTACCCTGTAGGTTTTGATTCCCTTGCGAGTGTCGAAAATATGCCGAAATTTGCGGCATAAACAACTTTATGTTTTGATTAGAAGAAGAAGTTTGTTTTTTTCACAGCTCCAAGGGATAGTAGACTGTATTTGATATAAATTTCAGCTTGATACCTCTGCGTGTTCGTGAGAAAAGGGTATTGACAGACAGACAGACAGACGGACAACAAAGTGATCCTAAAAGGGTTCCATTTTTTCCTTTCGAAGTACGGAACCCTAAAAATATGATGCTTATACTATACAAAAAGGGTATAAACACACTTTAGGTATAGGAAAGCCCTAATTATTATTTCTCTCTTTAGGTTTCATTACAAAACGCACTGTAAAAAGTTGTTTGAAATCGTGATCTGCCCCCAATAGGACAGACAACTAGTGTCGCCGAGTCTACACAATTCAATATGTGTGCCCCCGAATTTAGGAACGACAATCAAAATAGCATGACTTGAACTCTCCATCAAACTGTCCAAATACGACTAATCTTCTTAACACACACACGCACAGTTTAACTGTATCGGAAGCCAGATGATGCTCAAAGAGGCCAACTATCTGGAGGCATCACTTTCATGTCAAGAACATACGGCACGGTATACAAAAGGGACGATTTTCATTGAGACTGCTATGGATGGGCGAATCTCTCAATTTCATGTCTGCGTGTGATCCGCGAAATAAAAAAAATCAGGAAACTCTTTAGACCCCTTATCAAGTATTCTGACATCATTTGGCTAACGTAAAACGCGTATTTTGACAGAACAATGGAAGAGTAAGAAAACAATAAGAGTAACGGGAGTTAAAACAATTTGTCTTAATGATATTATGCTTTTGTAACTGCAAAATTTTTCTATAAAAATATCGTCATCATCATCATCACCATCATCAGCCTATCATAGTCCACTGCTGGACATAAGCGTCCTTCAATGCGCCCCAGCGCGCAATGTGTAAAACGTGTCTACACCCAGTGAGATCCTATGTCTGGGAGACTTGAGAGATGCAGAGAATTAGATCTGGATATGTTCCATTGAATTTTGCTGAAAACAGAATTTGTTCCGTATAAAAAACGATAGTATAACTTTTCTGTCCGACCTCCAGGCATATTTACCAAAGTTACGTCTGATGAACTATAAATTGGTCTTAACTATTAAATCTGTAATAGTTCTGTTCACAAAAACAAAATCATTATTATTACGCCCTTACTTTGGCTACAAATCAAGGTGCAAATAACCTACAGTCTGCGGACTTTTTTTAACCCGTACCTTGCCACTGGTACAATCGGTTTTTGCATAGCGCGCCATACGTTTTTCATTACATTTGTTAGACATTATTTTTAAATAAAAATTTAACTATTTACGACTACCGTCTAAAAAGTACAGAATTTAAAACCTATTAAATAAGTGGGTAGGATACAAAAAAGTCTACATAAAAATTCTACTTGCTTATTCTAATATATCTATAATAATATCAATAAATAGCAATTAAATATTGAGGGGAAAAGACAGTGGGTGAAGGTCAAATAATTTAATACTCATTCGCTTATACTTATATTTTTTATTTTTTTTACTTATCGTTTTTTTTTCAAATACACACTAACAGAAAAACTGCTTCCATAGATTGAATTTGCAGCTCAATTTATGTCTTTCACTAAGTCTAAAGTACAAACTTGACGCATTCTTGACTGTTCGAAACATTTTTCGAGTTTGAAAAATAAAATCTCATTTGCTCGGCTGCTCCACTCGAGATAACAACGATCTTTTCACAGTGCACCGCCGGCATGTTGCTGTACGAGTGTTTGTGTGATGACGTCAACAATGGCGCGCGGAGAGTCGCCGCGGGCGCGCTATGAGTGCTTGTCACTTTCCCGCAATCATGAGTGTGCGTGTTGCCGTGGTTGAGCGAAACCAGCTGTTTCGTTGGCTTCCTGTCTAGAGTAGACTTTTACCGCTGGAAACTAATAAATAAGAATCCCATATTGATTATTTTATTCAAAATCTTATTTTATAAGAAATCTTTACCGTAATCTATACTAATATTGTCTGTAGATAAAAAATCAAATCTTTGATTGATTTGTTGTGATTGGTTCTTTGTTGGCATTGAATAGGCTCTGAAACTGGTATCCCTTGGCCAAATATTTTTTATCAAATTTCACTTACCAAGAAACTTATCGCCGAAGATACATTTCCCAAATGTATTATCTAATCTATTTGTAATCTTTAGCAAATGTACATTTCGCACTTTATGCATTTTGGGAAAGATCATTTCGAAAAATGTTATTTTGCCAAGTTTTATTGGGACAAATGTGAATATAGTAAATGTAATATTTTGGCAAATATTATTTTCCACAAAATTCTTTGCCCAAATTGTCACTTCACATACTTACTCTAATTATAGCGTAGGCGAATGATTATTTTTATTGATTCAGGAATACAGCTGCGGGAATATTTTGGGAAGAGCACCTTTGCCGTGCCAAATGAAACATCTGATTATATAATATTTGGCAAATAAAAACATGACCAAACAATTATTTGGTTTACAGTGATTTGCCAAAAAAGAGATTTGCTAACTAAAAATTTGCGATAAGTTGTTTTGAGACATGTTTTTTTGCCAAATGAAAATATGCGTATAATATCACTTTGTTTATTTTAGCACCTCACATTGCTTGTTTTCATATAGGAAGAATCCTGAGTGATTTCTTCAATTTTCTAGGTTTATATCTTGCGTAGGTATTATAATAGTTTGCGATGTGATATTTTGGGAAACGTTTTTTTGGCCATACGTTAGTAATCCTCTGAAACTACTCGTACTAGACTGATATGAATAAATATTTCATCGTCAAAAGCCTACATTACCGCTGATGAATATTGGCGTTTGAAATTTTTGGAAACTATCTATGCGAAGCCGGGGTGGGCCGCTAGTTACATATAAAGTAAAATAACTACCGACTATACTGCTGACTGAGGTGAATTGCTCTACAATTTATACTTTGCTCTCTATTGCCTTAGAGTTAGCAACTTCATTTTTTCTTGTTTAAAATTTCAAAAACAAATATATAGTGGCGCAGTACTATACTTTATCGGCATTAACGGGATGATATATCTTCACTTTTGTAGGCAGGTAAAATGGTTTATTTATTGCTTGTAACTTCACTTATTGGTATTATTGAAGATACCTACTGCATTTATTGTACTGTGGATTTTACTAACACGCGGAGTAATAAATCGTATTTCTGCTTAAACATGAACCAATAAACTGCTTATTATGTAAGTATAATAAATTTGAAATTAGTAAACTAGTATTAAAATCGCAGTAATTTTTTACCGTTTGAGCTCATGGGTACTATTGAAATAATTTTCATTATTTGTGATGTATCAATATTTTTCGTTACACATCACCCACCATCCTCCCCTAGTGCGCTTCGAGGAATTAAATTTTAATATTTTTCATCTTTCGATGAAGCGTACATCAATAGGGCGGTTTGAAGAATAGTTAATGTGCGCTCCAAATGTGTGCTCACTTAGGAATAGATACCCCGAAATCTGAAATCTTTGTTATGCTTTCTACTTTAAAATCTTATACCGTTCTTACAGCTGCCTTTTTTTAAATGGCAGATGTAACAGTTGAGCTGTGACATGCGTACAACATGTAGACCCACCTCTGCTCGTCTCGAGAGGATGGAAGAAAGATTTTGATAACAAAAACTTGCCATGCAACTGATGCACCTCGTAAATAAAACATCCACAAGTAAACAAATAACATTAAAATTCCAATACACAAGCACGAATGTTAAATAAATTGTTATGTGTCTCCATGTGATGTATGACGCACCATGATTTCGGAAAACAACGATGAACCGAAATGCACGGAAAGTTTTGCGTATTGAATATTCCCATTATTTGTTGGAATTTGAATGACACTCAAGCCTTATTTAATTTTGTCACGCTCGTCGGCATTTTACGGGTACTCTAAACGAGGAGTCCGTTTAACAAGGTAACTACACACATCAAAAGTGTCTAGGGATCAACATATATTTTTGCAATAACTTTTCTCCTGATTGATATTAATTAAAATTTCTTTGAGGATTCATCAAATAAAGTGTTTTCGTTTGTCTACAGTAACGATAAACCAAGTCACCTTTGCATTAATAAAGAAATTTGCCATTTTCCTAATAAAGGGATTTTTGACATTTGAACCACTAACATTAAAGTTCGAAAAAAAGACTGAAATAACAGTTTTCTTTAAAATTTTATTGGGTAACTTAAACAATTAATAATCCGTGTTTCTACCGCGAACACTAACAACACAAGAACATCGGTTTGGCATACTCAAAATGAATTCATACAAATCACGCTGTGGAATGGCCGCCCATGTTCGTTGCAACAACAAAAAAAGGTCTTCTTGCGACTGGATACCCTCCATATTCGGCAGAGCTCTTCTCTGTAGCATATCCCATGCATGCTCAATCGGGTTCAAGTCTGGCGATTGAGCAGGCCAGGGCAGGACATTGATGTTAGCTGCGGCGAGAGTCTGTCTTACAACTCTTGCGGTGTGCGGTCGTGCATTATCATGCATTAACTGAAATAAGGGACCGATTTGCACTTGTAGAGGAACGATGACGTCTGATACAATCGTCTCAGCATAAATTTGAGCGTTGAGGTTGCCTCTGATCCAAATCAACTCAGTTCTTCCGCCGATCTTTTTAAACTAGGACCTAGGACAACAGCCAAGCCCAAATACTTGAATTTATTCCACCAAAATATTCAAAGCTTGACTGGCAAAGATTTAGAAATAGAACTATTGCTGGAAAACCAAAATATTGATATTTTATGTTTTACTGAACATTGGCTGACTGATGAAAACTATCAGTCTTTTGTCCTTAATAATTTTAGATTATCAAGCGCGTTCTTTAGAAAAACCACTATTCATGGTGGTTCATTAATTTTTACTGCAAATAGTTTGAAATGTAAAGATCGCACTGACATTGTAGGCCTGTCCATAGAGCGTATTGTCGAATTGTCTTGTGTTGAGTTAGAGGGCTTTGTTGTGATAAGTGTATACCGTCCCCCAAAAACTAACTTAGATAGATTTGAGACAGTTATGGAGGAAGCTTTGGGTAGGTTAAGTGCTAAGTCTAAACCCATTATTGTGTGTGGTGATTTCAATATAGATTTGCTAGTAAACTCATCTGAAAGGAATAGGTTATTGTCGCTATTCAAATCCTTTGGTCTGGATTATCAATTCCATGAACCCACGAGGATAACAGCCACAACATCTACTTGTCTGGATAATGTATTTTGCAACTGTGTACCCATTGAAAAGGCAATAGTAACTGAATTAAAGTCTGATCATTGTGGGCAGAAGATAACATTTTTAGATTTAACTAACAATAGCGTTAATTACAGGAAAATAACATGTAGACCGAAGACGGCTAATCGCATTAATAGTTTTAAAACTAATTTAAAGCATAAAGTATCTTCCATTCCTTACTAGCAGGGTGACCCTGATGCAGTCTACAAAAGACTGTTTGATTGTGTTAAAAATGAATTTGATGCTTGTTTTCCCACCAAACAAGTTACTTGCAGAGTTCAATCTAAGTTTTGTGAATGGGCCACGCCTGGAATTTACAGGAGCAGACGTAAGATGTATGAGTTGTACGGCATGAAAAAATACAATTTCGATCCACTTTTTGTTGAGTATGTCAAGAACTACTCCAAAATATTCAGAAAAGCCTGCACTACAGCTAAGGCATTGCACATTCGTGATAAAATATCAAAGTCCACAAACAAAATAAAAACCACTTGGGACGTCATAAATCACGAAACAGGTAAAGCTAAACAGCGCGATACCTCATACACTCTTAATATTAACAATAACATCTTACAATCAGAAGCATCTGTTGCTGAAGCATTTGATAAGTATTTCAGTAATATACCTATAATCACTACAGCTTCATTAAATTCCTCACCAACTAGAGCGGAACATTTGTTGAAAGATAATGTATCTTGTTGCAGTGTATTCTTTAAATTTAAACATGTTGAGTCACTAGATATAATAAAAGCATTCAGATTAATTAATTCAAAAGATACCGCTGATCTTTGGGGTATATCAGTCAAAATTGTTAGCCACATAATTGACGTGATTGCCCCTTATCTAGCCGTAATATTCAATGATTGTGTTGATGAAGGTGTTTTTCCAAACTTAATGAAACACAGTAGGGTTGTACCACTTTTTAAATCAGGCAACAAACAAGACCCAGGTAACTTTAGGCCTGTTTCAATCCTACCAGCTCTCAGTAAGATCTTTGAAAAAATCATTCAAGAACAACTATTAAGCCATTTTTATGAGAACAATCTCTTACACAGTGAACAATATGGATTCACGAGAGGCCGTTCTACTACTGATGCTGGCATCGCACTTCTAAAACACATCTTTAGGGCTTGGGAGAATTCACAGAACGCTCTTGGCGTCTTCTGTGACTTGTCCAAGGCCTTTGATTGCGTTGATCACGATACACTTATACGCAAGCTTGATTTTTACGGGGTTAGGGATAATGCTTTAGATTTGGTAATTTCGTACCTTAGTTTAAGAACTCAAAAAGTTGATGTTAACAGTGTACTCTCTACAGGATCACAAGTTAAAATGGGGGTCCCTCAAGGATCCATTCTAGGTCCATTACTATTTCTGATATATATAAATGATTTACCTTTTTACTTAAAAGATATTTGTGATGTTGTATTGTTTGCAGACGATACATCTTTAGTTTTTAAAACTGACAGAAATAAAAACCTTTTTGATGATGTTAATGACGCACTTTCAAAGGTTTTACAATGGTTCACAGTAAATAATCTACAGCTTAATGCAAAAAAGACTAAATGTATTAATTTTAAGTTGCCTAATGTTAAAGATAACCCCATTAGTCTAAAAATTGATGGTAATACTATGAAGCTTGTAGATACAACAGTTTTTCTTGGAATCACACTTGATTCAAAACTGCAATGGAACCCTCATATAACAGCTCTCTCGGGCAGACTTAGTTCGGCTGCATTTGCAGTGAGAAAAATTAGGTTATTAACAGATGTTGATACTGCTCGTTCAGTTTATTTTAGTTATTTCCATAGTGTAATGTCTTACGGCATTGTACTTTGGGGTCAAGCGGCGGATATACAAACCATCTTTATCCTCCAGAAGCGAGCTATCAGATCCATCTATAAGCTTCGTGCACGGGCTTCACTTAGGGAGATTTTTAAGGAAATTGGTATCCTCACTGTAGCGTCACAATACATTTACAATTGCATTGTTTTGGTGAGAAAAAATATTGGTCTCTATGCTAAACACAGTGACATACATTGCAGAAATACTAGGAATAAGGATAAAATTGCACTTCCACTCTTTAGGTTACAAAAAGTTTTAGGATCCTTTATGGGGCAAGGTATACATTATTACAACAAAATTCCAAAAACAATTTGTGAGTTACTTTTACATAGATTCAAAAATCACATCAAAACGGCTTTATTAAAAAAGGGCTATTATACTACAAAAGACTACCTTATAGATAAAAATGCCTGGGTATAAGCGCTCTGCTCGATGCGGGATTAAATAGCTCTATTGTAACAGATGTTTTATTGTAAGAGTTAATAGGTACCTAGTATGTATGTACTGACTAACAATTTTTGTTTTTGAATTGTTTAAATGAATTCTTTTTATTTTTTCTCTTTGTTTTATATTCTTTTAGGTTTATTTGTATCAAAATGACACACTGCTTGTACTTTACTAACGCCTGTTGTAAACCCAAAACAAGTTTAAAAGAGTAACTGCTGAGTTTCTCGCCGGGTCTTCTCAGTAAGAAACAACTCCGACGCGGTGGTAGAGTCGCATTATGTCTGTATACTGTTTATTTACATATCCATATTATTATGGTATTTATGTCTATTATTTAGTATATTTTGCTGTAAATTTGACGATTTGAAAGTACTGATACAGTCTATTTGAATAAAGTTATTTGAGTTTGAGTTTGAGTTTGATCCAAATACCCGCCCATACCATGATGGTTCCACCACTATAAGGATGGACTTCCTGGCAGGATTTTAATCGCTGTTGGCGTCCAGGGGTTCTCCAGTGTCGTATACGTCTTGTATCCGGTCTCATACCAAAACGAGACTCATCAGAAAAGCACACGAAACGCCATTGTTCTTCTGCCCAATTTCTGTGTTCAAGAGCCCATTGATATCGAATCCTACGATTGTGCATTGCTATAGGTGGTACCCTTAGCGGTCTTCGGGAATGAAGGTTCACTTCATGCAAGCGGTTTCTGACTGTTTGGTCGCTAATTAAGTTCCCTGAAGAGTGATGAAGCCTCACGGCTAACATCATGGCGGTTATTGTTGGAGCTCTTCGAGTTGTGATTTGAATGTATCGGTCTTGTCTCCGTGTGGTGCAGCGATACCGTCCTCCATGGCGCTCAGCCACGGTACCAGTGCTTCGGTAACGTGTCCAAAGTCGACTGATAACACTCTGACTTGTACTCAGAGCTAAAGCCACAGTACGTTGCCGGGAACCAGCTTCTATCATTCCCACGGCTCTGAGCATTTCTTCCCTGCTTAAATGACGTCGCCGCTCCATAATAACGTTGGTTTTAATCAGTAGTAGGGAAACAGTAGCACTAATAATGTCTTCAATGCGTTGTATGTTTTTATAGGGAAAATATTGACAGCTGATTTTCATCTTTTACTCGAATTTGATTGACAGTTCCTGTTTCAAATTATGAAATGCACCAAAAAGGATCCATATAAATTTATAAAATCATAAATTTATTACAAAGCCACATCTCAATCTCAAGAAATCCGCATAAAAATGCTTGATCCCTAGACACTTTTGATGTGTGTAGTTTAGTAAACTTTTCCTAAAAATATTGAATTTACGGTATGAGCTACAAAACAATACCGCAGTATCGAGAAAAAATCATTTTTTAAAAGAATAATGATTTTTTTTCTTTTAAAAAAGGAAAAAGTCAATATTTTTAGGACAATCAATAATCATTACTTTGATTTTTAGAACACAATCAAAACATTATCAAAAGTGACAAAAAATAGAAAAAACAACAGACGACGTCCAATAACAAAATAGAGGCTGATTTTTCAGCCGTTGATAACTATATTTACACGAATAGAAAAAAATATTGCTGGGTGAGCAAAACTGTAGATATAATTTCTTCAAGTTTAAGTAAGTCCGAGTACGACGCACTGTTGCCAAGTTGCCGTGTCGCACCACCTCAATTTTCCCGAACGGCTTGCTTTGGGCACGCCTTAGTTACAACGTTTTCTGAATAAAAATAACTATGAAATGGAGCACCGCGCCGCCAGCGCAGCTATGAATCATTCGCCCATGGTTACGCGCCACTTGCTATGCATCCACCTACATGAATTAAGTTTTCGTTAGCGACCAAAATCGTCTCCGAAGCTTAAGCATCGTGTTTACGTAAACAGGTGTAAAATGGATCGTTATGCGGCCAAATTACCATAATGTTTGTTGTCGAAATATTCGCTCGCCGAAACGGAATATGTAATGAGTAGGTCGAGTCAGCCGGCAGATTTCACGCGTTTATACGGTTTGATGTTCGCTGAAGGTGAACCGGTTATTTTATGTAGTCGTAAATTTAATTTATACTTTATTCGAGGGATTAAGCTGAACGCATGCGGAATGGAATGGCGTTTTTCGCTTGTAAAATGTAAGCGTACCTAGTCATAATGAAGACAAACTGCGGGGTAATCTTACAGCGAAGCTTGATCCTATTGTGTGGCGGCTGGCGCACATCCAGAGCACACGCAGCCATTACAATATGGTCTCATACCTAAACTTTTCCACCCTCATCATAACATAAAGTAGTTCAATTATTATTATGCACACCAAAATGAACTGAAAGGGGAATTTGAAATCTACATAAAACCCTGAAATTCCAAAGTTCCTCGAAAAGTTTGTATAATACTTTTCATATTTTATACGGCCTGTTTAAGTTTTAGAAATTACTCGGGAATGCTTTCGGCGATTAAATTTTAAACTTGTTTGAATGCTCAAGGCTGCAATCTGAGGATGAATCAATTAGAACTGCGCAATTTGTGAAACAACAAACGTTTGTTTGCCAAACATGTTTGCAACAAATTCGAATAGCTATGCGGGCCATATTTTTCGAATTAGCTAGTATTAACCTTCTGCTTTTATCGACCCAGTTTCCACCGAGCAGTGCTTCGGGGAAACGTACTTATTAGTTGAAAACAAAGTTTATCAAATTTTAACTCCGCTAAAGGAAGGCATTATGTTCGCTCGAACTGACGCACAATCAGACTGGCTTAAGGCCAGATCTGTGTACACGATAACTGGGAGTTTGCGTTTGGAGCGCGCTTCTCTCTGATGTATGACGGAACTGCTGCGCCGCGGAAAACATAGCTCTTTGTCAAACCAAAGAAAATTTAAGTTAATTAGCTTTCTCTAAGCTTTGTGCATTAACTTGCTTTTCTACGTTTACTTACTTTTGACAGCGTCCGCGGACTTAAGGGTGGGTGCGAAAGGCTTTATTTATTTATTTAATACTGCCACATGATACATATTAATATAATCTTATAATATTTATTTATTTATTTATTCATTTATTCTTCATTGCACAAAATTAATGATACAATTGGCGGACTTAATGCCAAAGGGCATTCTCTACCAGTCAACCACGCGATCAAACAGATAAATTAAACACGGTGCACGAGATTAAACTAAATAAATTACTTTTGAAAACAACAACAGATGCTAATTATTATAAAATAACAAAACAACAAAATAAATAATATATAAATTCAATATAAATCGACAACAATAACCATACATAAATAGAAGTCATAATATAAATAGAACCAACCAAACCAAGAATTGCTTGCCACAAAAAAATTACATAATAATAGCCATTTTTATTTATTCTTCATTGCACAAAATTAATGATACAATTGGCGGACTTAATGCCAAAGGGCATTCTCTAACAGTCAACCACACGATCAAACAGATAAATTAAACACGGTGCATGAGATTAAACTAAATAAATTACTTCTGAAAACAACAACAGATGCTAATTATTATAAAATAACAAAACAACAAAATAAATAATATATAAATTCAATATAAATCGATAACAATAACCATACATAAATAGAAGTCATAATATAAATAGAACCAACCAAACCAAGAATTGCTGGCCACAAAAAAAATTACATAATAATAGCCATATAAACCCCTCAGAATAACCTCGTATTAACTTTGAACCACATTCACCTAACAGTGACTCAAGGACCCATCCCTAATGCGTGACCACCGATCCGTAATGCTTTCGAACAGCCACTTTAAACCTGTATTTACTAAATAGATTTTCTTATTGGAACAGGAAGTTTGTTCCAAAGACGAATCGCAGATACAGCGAAAGAACTAAACATGAAACCAGAAGAATGAGAGGGCGTAAGAAGGGAAAGAGTATCTTCAGAACGCAACTGACGACAATGTGAAGAATGAAGAAATTGAAATTTACTTTTTAAATAAGATGGAGAATTAGGATCAAAAAGAATAGAAAAGAGAACATTTAAAATTCGAATGGACCTTAGCTGGCGGATAGGCATCCAGTTAAGTTTAGAGCGGAAAATGGTGACGTGGTCATATTTGCGCAGTCCGAAAATAAAACTTATACAGTTATTTAGAAGTCTATCCATTTTGTTCAAAAGCTCCAGTGAAACGTTACTGAGACAGACATCACCATAATCAATCAATAAGCATTCACATGTAAAGAACACATACCTGATATGCACCACAACAACGGCGTAAATAGCATTCTTAAGTAATACAATGTAAGACTAAATTTTAAAAATAAAAATAACAAAAGGAGTAGAAATAACTAATACTGTCACCAAAAACATCCAAATACTCACTAGAAATACGTGCCGAAGGAGATTGAAGACCGAGATTGGTTCTGGCAAATGGCCTCGCGAATAACTTGGATATATGTGAGGCACCGACAGAGACACGCGTGACAATAGGTCGTTGGATTGTAGTTGCCCATTTATTAATTTGTGAAAGAAGGTCATGTCCAACAGGCATCTTCTATCGCGGAGACTAGACATGTTAAATTTAGCTAGACGCCATTCGTAGGGTTGCCGATACGAAAAGCAAGAAAAGGCAAGATGTCTGGTAAAAGCCTTTCGTATGCTCTCCTATTTTGCGAGTGCACAGTTTAAAAAGGACTCCAGACAGAAGAGGCAAACTCGAGATGGCTGCGCACCAAAGCGTTGTCCTGGTGTTTGTATCCCTAAAATCCTTAGTGTTTCGTTCGAGGAAACCAAACATTTTAGCAGCACTCGTTACTATTGCATCTATGTACACATTGAACCTTAAACTGCTATCTATGTTAACACCAAGATCTTGGATCACTTTCACTTCACTGAGTCTTACGTCACCAAGCTCGCACGCTAGTGACAAGTGGCTTTCTCTTTTTGGAGTGCCTGATATGAAAGCATTTGTTATCATTGAGGGCCATGCAGTTGGCGTCACACCAGTCGTTAATCCTATTGAGATTGAGATCATCTTGAATAAGCCACCTGTCTCCCTGAGATGCAACAGATTTGTAAATCTTCAGGTCATCAGCAAATAACGAAAATTTACAATTTTTGATGTTCGTGGAGATATCATTGATCTAAATCAGAAAGAGAAGTGGACCCAAATGGTAACCCTGAGTAACGCCTGATTGTGAGTGTGAAGTGGACTGGAAACCATTCACAACAACCGCCTTAGGTGTATCCCGCAAGTACGACTCAAACCATTTTAGCAGCGAGAGAGGCTTTCAACCCTTATTAATTTGGATAATGTGCCGAGAGGCACCCCATAGTGAGGCTTGGACCTTAGCTTGGGGCGTTACTAAGACAGCATAATCGGACATTCGTTCGGGAAGAACAACCACTTGACACGCTCCGGTAACACGAACTAAGAAGAGACTTTTTATTTTAACATAGTTTTTTATTATATTTCATGCTGTAGGAATTCCAGCTTTATGCAGCTCTTTTTGCTATTAAATTCGAACATCGTGAAAGCAACTGGTCATACTACTACTTAACTCTCTTTATGTTTCTTGCTTGTGTGAAAACATTGTCTTAATTATTTCGGCTAGTATTATGACGTAAAGTAATATTATCGATATAATTTTTTTGCAAATTATCGATAGTAGAGACATAGTTAAAGGAGAGAGACAAGCTACTTCTATCTTTTTACTATGGTAGAGATCCTACCGATCGTTCAAATACTATGAGCATCTACGAGCGACTGCTTACGAGGACTCACGAGATAAAAATACCATCAAGGCTATCGAAAGGATAGATTTTTGTCAATAGTATTTCTATGTTTTATGTCGATAGTATCAATAGTATTAATATTATACCTGCTTTTATAAATAAATAAATAAATATGCGCCGGACAGCACACCTCTTGAAATGGTGTCGATGTAGGGATTAATATCCTAGTGTTACGTGTGGTACACACAAAGAAATAAGCCAGGGGAGTCTCCCAGGACGACTGTCCTGGGTAGACCTGAGTCAATTCAGAAAAGATCGTTTCCTGAATTGACCCGACCGGTAATCGAACCGGGACACTACGGAAATCTGGGCGAGAAACCGTGCTCACTACGCCAATCGACACGTCAGTTTACTTAAAAGTATCGTTAATATTTTTCTCTGTCAATCAATTTAATAAAATCCTCACTAACTATCGTTAGAATTGTATCTATTGGTATTATGTAGTTGTCCAGTTGGACACTTAGTTAAATAGACGACGGGAAACTATCGATTTGAGGTCGTCCCAAAATCAGCTAATTCGTTTTTTCAAATGTTATTGGTACTTTTTGTGTGCTTCTGCATGCCAACATAAATCAAAAAATGCTTAAATTTGAGTTTTCAAAGCAGGTGATTGCTCCTTAAAATAGCATCGTGTCAAAAAGTGCAACTTCAATCTCGTGCTTGCAGAAGCTAATTTAAAGTTTACACTTCATGTCTGTAAGCCTTAGTTCCGAAGTTCAGTCGGTAACTATTGTAACCTACATAGCTGTTGAACTGTGGTTACGTCTACTTACACAAAGTACAGGTGTACAGTAGTACCTTAGTGTGTTCAGTAGTACCTAAAGATTTACCCCCTTATTCATAAAAATTTAAACAGTGCTTCAAGTCCACTTTACCATAGTGAAAACAATGCTTTATGACAGTTTTATTTTTTATAAATATGGGGGGTGAAACTCTAAAATAAAGCTTATAATTATATAAACACAATTTGGTTTATAAAACATAACCTAAAGAGGATAGTCAGAGGCAAGTTGGCGTTATTGCCGTCATGGTTGCCTAAAGACTCAGAGATGATTGCTTTACACAAAGATGTTTCTACATAAAGATGGTGGATGGAAAGAAAGAGGATGTATGAATGGCCAGATTTGAACTCTGGTTTCCCCGTATCTGAGCTGGAGTGCTTATTTATCCCCTGGGTTACGAAGCCCCCCAAAGTTTTTGGAAAAAATATTTTATCATGTTATTGTTGATTATTTTGGGTGTAGAAATAAATAAACAAATACTCTTTGGCAAAATGGGATGCCAGAAGATGAGGCGATGAAGATTTTAAGATTACAAATAAAAGGATTTAAGATGAAAGAACGACGTTATCGCTAGAAAGCGATCTCTTATAAATTCAGTTAGAGGAAAGACAAAAAATTGAGCATAGGACAAAAATTGTGTAAACACCTGCGACCCATTTATCTGCCAAATTATATTTATTTACAGAACGTTCAGTTTTTATACAAGACCTTACAATTAATTCATTCGTTTTTTCGGCAAAATGGCTTGTTTGACTGTCAGTAGTTATATCTGAGTGCTCATCAAACTTTGAATTATCTTCAGAAATGAATTTCATAGAAAAACAGGACAAGTTTCTTGCAAGGTTTTTCCTAAACAAATTAAGTAACAACCAAATAAAGTCGTGGGCCAACTAGTCTTCAATAACCTGATTGGGCCTGAACTTCAAACAGAGTCCCCAGAGCTTAGCCTTGTATTAATGTGATAAGATCCGCCTATAAGTTAAGCAAGCAACCGTTCTTACTTATTTCATTTAAGTTATCGATAGCACTTAACTCGTGTGTGGGCTGACCACCCACTACCGAACTTTCAGATATTGTTGATAGCTTAAGCTGTGCGAATCAACTGCTAATACCCTATACCGAGGAAATAGATTGCCTCACCACACAGTAAATAGAAATAGATAACGTACTTGCGTTATCTCGAAGGGACTTCCCTTCGTCTGTATGAAAACTAAGTTACAATTTGGTGAACGCTTACTGTGACGTCACGAGAACGCTCTAGTGATAGCAATTCTTAATTACATACATATAAGTCGTTATGGTTCTAATACCATTGGTGAAAAGTGCGCTTCTGAGTGTTCCGTTCACCACGAACGGCAACAGTCACTTGCTTGCGTGATGGTATGTGTTGTTGTTATGCTACGTCATTATGTGCAATCGGGGTAGTCAAGAGCATGTTGATTATTTTCGTCATGGTGAACTGAACACACAGAAGCCTTTTTTCTCCAAGCGTTTTAGAACCCAACGTTATCCAGTGGTTTTAGTGTTTTGTCGGTGTTTTTCATCACTGGAGATTTTAATTGGTAGACATAATAAATGTAGACCCACTTGATTTAATCATCCACCGTTTTAACAGTAAACCGCGGGCAACATGAAGCAGCGTCGAAAGAGGAGCATTGCTCTTCCTTTTGACACGCAAAGTAAATAGACTTGCTTAATCTATGTAGATTTATGTCAGTGTCTCACCCCGATCGATGCGAAACGAGATCAACAAGTAAGAAAACTCTTAATTACTTTTACCCGGACGAGGTGCGAGCATCTTGGAAGCATCGAACGTAATTAACAACCAAATTACATTACTAAATAACACCTTTATTGCGCACAATTAAAAATTAAGTGAAGCAGGCAGAAACAATTCACAATTAAATGCAATGGAAAGAATAAAAAAAAACAGCAAAACACACGTAATAATTACAAAACGAAAAGAAACGCACAATAACCAAAAAGTCATAAACGCGCTTTTGATCACACAATACTCGTATTAGGAAACTCAGCATAGACTGCTTTTATGATCAAATCAAACTCGGACATGACTATGAAAGCTTATGATAACCTAAGATCAATATCAGTGTTCCCCTTAATATTACCTCAACTCATACGAGCTTGTTAAGGTGTATTTTTCGCCACTTTAATTTGCCTGGTAAATTAATTTATTCCATGGAATAAATATACGGACAGCAGTTTCATCTACACTTTCGTCGTCACGTACGTTCCACCTGTCATGCGGACATGGTGATATATTTTCATTTGCAGGTTTGTCCGCACTTTGCCTAACACGTTTCGCCGATTAGATGGACTTAAGAAGAAAAAGTCAGAAAATGTGCGGAGGTATCGGTCAGTTTTCCTCTCGGTTAGAGAGGGCGAAAATACCTGCGTCACGTTAACTGCCGCTATAAATCTTGACGACTTCCGAGGAGATTTCTCCTCGGGACGCGGCTCTTGGAAACTTTTAGTACGTGTGCTCGAGACAGCCGGCCCGCGCTCTCGAGTGCTCCTCAGGATTTTTGCCAAATTATGGGTGAATAGTACTTTCGCTTGCCATTGTGCGTCTCCTCTGCCGAAATTAAATGTTATAACTCCAACCCTCTTGTGTGGTTATTCAATAAAAACGTTAAGAGACGTCAAATTTACTTCTTTCTACTTTATTTGCGACCGAAATCTTTTTAGGTTATTTGAAGATTGAGTGCCCATTCAAGTTTTGTTTCTTCTTTATTAACTGTAGCGTAATAAAAAGTAGGATTGTTGCCTTATGCCACTAAATCCGTCACACTTTTATTTAAGAATTGCTCATTTCATGACTAACACTTGAACATGTACTTTGGGTAATTTTAACAAAATATTGGGAAACCTCTGTATTCCTCCTCTTTGTATTTCTATTTTTTTAGGGTCACAACTATTTCCTAGTATTCAGTGATATCAGGTTTAAGATGATCGGAGATATCTTTTCAGAAAATGAGGTCCTGTACGTCTACCACGAGTTGCCACTTGCTGGTAGACGCTGATCTTTAACTTTATTTTGTGAAGAAATGTTTATCAAGAAAATTCCAAGAGACGTTTTTGTAAACGTTCGTTTGCGGGATTAATACTTTTGTTAAATTTTTACTTTACTCGAGAACTACCTACGTCTAAAATAAAAAAATATTCTACTTGATTCTCTTTGTGAGGCCATGCATACCAAACACATTGTTATTTATACATAGCTGATAAGCAAAACGAAAAAATTTATTTTCTCTAATATTCATAAGTGTATAAACCGAAAAAAAGGAATAGGTATTTTTAAATTTACCAAGCCGATATTTCTATTTATTTTTATATTTCCTATATTCAGAAGTTTTTTACACGGTCTGCAGGTTTTTTTGAACAAAAACATATTACAAACATAGGATTAATATCCGCCTCACAATTTTTCCCAAAACAGCAACAATCTGGCTCAACATCACCGCGACATTACCCGGTCTACCAAATTTCAGTTACGCACCGAGTCCCCAATATTATGCAAATACGAGGTTATAATATTTAATTGTGCCGCGCGCCGCCGGCAAAAACAAATCCTGAACCGTTAAAAGTTTCCGCTTCCTGTTTTATCTGTTTTTACCTAAGGGAATTCGTTTTGTGCACTAATTTTAACATTCAATCTTTGTGTTGACGTCTTAGTGGTGTTTGAATTACGTTTTTAAAAATAGTTTTTAGATCTTAAAATAATTACATATAGAAACCAAGTCCGCACGCCCATTTTGAAGCACCTTAATTGGAGCCATAAATGGCTCCAAACGGACCGCTTTGCAGTGTTCATTACAGCTCCGCAATGATCAATGTCAAAGCGCGCCGCACGTAAGCAAGTAATAGTCACGCATGTGTGAATCGGATTAGTGCTGCATTTTCGACGGGGCGGTTGCATGAAGACTATCCTTCTATACGTTATTATTCTAAGTTACAGATGTTAAATCTTAACTAAATTGATGAATCAATTAAGGCCAAAGTAGGGATTGTTTTTATTTGACCCGACGGATTCCCTGTATTTGACCATACCTAATCAAAATCACGCGTTTTTTCATTGCTTGATGCTGCAACGTATTTCAGATACTCACTGCGTTTGTATTTGGTACTAAAAACGCGCTTTAAAAAAAAGAAAGTTACTATCTGAAATATCCCAACGTCTTTTTACTCGCATCTTTAATGAAGTAAAACATGACATTCGCTCTAATACCTAGGCAACTTAAAATAAATCGCTTTTGAGATCAAATTACCGAAGCTTTATGAAAGGTTGTTTTTCTAAAAACGTCTTTGATCAATCCTGCGTCTTTTATATTAAACCTAATTGAGTTTTCTGAGCAAATACAAATTGAAGTTTTTCTATACAAAAGTTAGTATTTTTCTCATTAATCTAATTTGCTATCTTCATTTATTTTTTGCTCATAACGTCGACTGTTTACAATACAAGTACTTAAGCATTTAGTTACTTAACTTATTGATAGAAGCACAAATTACTTTGTCTAGACTTGATTTATTGACGGGCCCTGAATAGTTATTACACTGGGCCATATTTACCATCACGCGGTAAAGTAAATGTGCGTTGTGTAAATCCCTCCTCCTCAGTCGTTCCCTCGCTATTGAAGATCGCGAAGAATGCAAACAATATTTGCTCTTCAATGGTTTCGGTCTTTAGCATGTTGGAGCGCTGCGTTTTCGGAGAGCTCCAGCGTCTTGGCGCTTAGTCTGACCATTTTTGGGGCTTCCCTCTGATACTGTTCACCTTAAACATGCCAACCTACTAGATTACCTACTAGATTAACTATCTCCCACCATGCAACTAATTTTTTTCGTCGGCTGGCACTTCCAGATAAGTAAACGGTTATAATGATTATGCAAATTAGTGTAGGTATTTTTATGTTTTATTGTGAAAACGGTTTTCTAATTAGCTCACATATTTTGGGCTAAAAATGCTTCAGATCATTTTACTTCTAGCAATATCTATCATTATTTTCCGTTTCCACGCACTTTCAAAAATCAACTAATCTATAAAAAATACGAATTTTTAAGCGTGTGTAACGTGGCTTGTGACAACCCTACGACTTTTGTGCCCTGAAAACTATTGCTCCGTATGACTAGTTCTAACTATACGTACCACTTTTTTTTGTTGGCCGGTACTTTCCGAAAAACCCCAAAAATGTAAAGAGCCAGAATGATCTCCTTCGTTTCATCTTCACTTCTAGCACCCTAAAAACAAAAAGTGAATTCGTGAAAAGCACAATGAAGCCAATCCTTCTCGAGCAGGTGAAGAAAACGAGCTTTTTGCTGAGTCATCAAAGGTTGCGGTCGGTACGTTCACGAAATATGAATAATTTAGTTGTCCAAATGTCATCTGAATATTCAGGGAGAACTGGCTCAAAGGAAAAATGCCAGGGTCCAAGGTCGAGTCACAACGGCCCTCAAACATTACTTTGTGGACTGAGCCGGAAAATGGCTGTTTACCTTTTAAGATGAGTAATACACGTCGTAACACCTACATATTAATATCGTTATTTTCTATTTCATCTTCAAAGCGCTCGTGATTACGTTAGAGTAATACTCGTATTATGTCATGGAATATAACTGCAGAACAGGTTTTTTTTTCAATTGCTGAGAAATGTAATACGTTCTCACGTTGTGGACTTGTGTTGTGCCCCATTGCATTAAACTAACAGGTTATCTGTCCAGACAGCGGACACAATGAAAATAACAATAGTTTAAATCGCAAATGAAACAGGGCACAGTGAAATAAAAAGTTTTTATGTCAACAAAAAAGAAACTCAGGCAAGTAAGAATATACGAGTACTCGTAGTACATTCAACAGCAAAAGTAAGTAATACTTTAACGTGCCAAAATTGATGATTTTACAAAAGCTTATTAAACTACTAAATGAGATATTTCATTCATTTTAATGGATATTTTTATGCTGCTTGTAATAAATTTTATACGTAGTTTTCATTCTTAAAAATGAATTGGAAGTTTGTTCAATCATGATCTACTTTTGCTGTTGACTGTTCCTTCGCACGCTCAGGTTTTCAGTGTCTTTCTAAAAAAGTTTGTGCCAAATTCTGTCAAAATGAATAATAGATGCGGCCCGAAATACCCGCTGCATTATGTTAAAAGCGCTTTAACGCCGAAATGCACTCAAAGCGCCACAGCGCGTCCCTTCACCTGTCCGCTAAACAGATTTTGCCCCTTTTAAAAATAGATACATTACATAACATACGCTCAAGACTTTACAATACACCAAACGGGGTAATCAGAGGTAAGTTAACAGTTGTCCTCCTAGTAAACGTAACATTCAGAAGCCCACCTACCGCGAAACATATTAGAACGTGGTAGGCGAGCTTTCCGCCGTTATCCGGGTTGTTTTTGTCTGTTAACGGTGTTTTGATGAAAAAACACACAAGGATGATTCGCGCCGGATTAGACCTTGGGATCACATAGGTCCCGAACTAGAATGGTTAACCCTTAGACAACGACGTTTTTATATATTCATCCGTTTTCAAAAAGTTCCTAAAGAAAATTACAACTGTCCGTCAAACTGGGCAATTCGTTGGAAAAATTCATAGATGCGTAGGTAGCGCAACGAACCCTCCTAAGTTGTTGGAATAACGTTTGTAACACGGTGAATATTTTAAAAGAACCCAAAATGGAATTCGAAGCAGCTAAGTGTATTTTGATGCAGACACATAAAAGTTGGGAGTGGCAGCTGTGAGAGGGTAATGGTCTCGAAATAATTCCTACTCCGAATAGGTAGCTATCGAACTATAAACCCGCGGTTCAAATGTTCCGTTAAAAATTGCTAATAGTTCTTGTTTAACGTACCTTTAAACATTTACCAACACTACAGAGGCTGTGCTAAGAATGTTTTTATGGGTTACACAAACAAAAATTGCGGTTTCGCCGATAACTAATGCTATTTGCCAATGAGTATTAAATACTGTGCCTGTTCCATGAGTTACGTCACGATAACTAACAACCTCGTACCTACTCGTAGTTGACAACAACAGCGAGCCTTTCATGGCGACAAGTTGAAGGCGGCTTGCATCCACCGAATCCATTTATTTATTAGGTCGTCCGGCCACTTCGGTAGGGCGTGCCATGTTGCTTTTAAATAAAACATATGTTCACAGTTTATTCAACTAATAATATAATCAATTGTCAGCAATATCTAAGGTTACCAAATTACTTTAACTTTTCTAAGCTAATTTATTTCGGTTCACGGTCATATTAATAAATAATAGAAATTGATCATAACAGGACACTTCAGTTTATTGTATCATAAAAGCTCATTTAATTTACAAGAATAAATCAATATTACATTGTGCTAGTGAAAAAAAAGTATAATAACAATAGATAGGGCTTGGGACCGGTTTTAAAAATAACGTTCTTAAAACGTTCCGATTCCTTGCATAGCATTTAGTTCGAAACGCGAACTAAATAGGAACATTTTATGGGAACGGATAAAACCAGTTTATTCGGACACTTTTTATTAATATGAGAATTAAAATATTTCGTGGCGATAGATCTTTTCGTTAGATGATACAAGTTGATGACAAAATATTAACGTCGTTGACAAAAAATACAAATCCCTTATCCATCAATGTTCTTTAGTTCAAACTTCAACGACACGACCCGTGACTAAGCTGCGTGGTTGTGAATTGTTATCCTTAGTTTTATATTAGGCCTAATAAATAGAAAAAAACGGTTAAAAATGGTTTAAAACGTTATATTGAGCGTGAACGATTTACATTTCGTTCTTCTTTTAAATCGTGTTTATTAGGTTCCCGTTCGAAAGGAAACAAAACCCATACTCGTACGTTCTCAGGCATTTTAGACGAAAACGGTTTTAAAAATAAACCGGTTTCTAAGCTCTGATTATAGAGGTAGTCACAGTTTTGTCAGAGCCCTGTTAAAGGTTTATCTGTCACCATTTGGCTCTCATACGATTTGCATAGCTTATCTCAGTGCCTTACCTTTTTATTTTTGGGAAGGTATATCCTGAGGGAATTCACAGCCCAGCAAAATCTCAATAGTGCCTTTTGAAGCTGATGAAAAGTTACAAAGTCAAGGTCGTATTTTCTATCTTTGAAGTTTTTCATTGTTATTTGGATAAAAGTTGTAAAATATAATTTGAAAGCACCTCAAGGCTATGCCATCCTATATTTTTGGCTAATGCTATGTCGAAAAACCTTCTTATTATTTGTGGAAAAATATATTCCTGATAAGAATTATTAGTAGAGCCACTTAATTGAATTGTTATATCATCGAAAGTTCATTCTGTGCAATGTTGTCAATAACTAACGCTATATGAGTAACGGTCGATCATGGATAAACCCCGTGATTGACCGTTACACAGATATTACGCAGATCACTAGAAGTGGTCAGGGGAAGAACAACTTTTGTCCCAGTCTTAAGTCTTTCACCAGTCTTTGACTGCCGCCAATCCAGACACAATAGAAAATCTATTATTTGCCGGTCACCGGTGAGCCCCGCGGCGTCCAACGTGTTGGGTATATGTCGCTATGTTATGTTAAAAGCTACAGGGCAAAAGCAACCATAGTCTCTGCGTTTTCAGGATTTTAGAATATCGGTACAGGGCAAAAACATACAATTTCAGACCCGTTCAGGAAAAAAACTACCGCTGTCCGTAGTGTGATTTTTAGGTTGGGTTTAGGTTTTGTTTTTGTATCCTGTGGAGACACTCCTAATTCAGGAAAATTTACTCTAACTGACCAAGCTTACAAAGACACTTTACCGATCAGGAAACCAAAATTCCTGGACATACTTGTACAGTCTTTATCTAAAAATTGTGAAGCAACAGCAAATATATTTTATACCTTGAATACAATAATTCGATTCCCTTGCAATATTTACATTTGATTTGTCCCTATAACTACCCCTACCCCTAACCAGCCCTCTCCCTATACCATCATACCAATTACAGTTAAGTGCATTTGTACATCAGTTGTTTTTCCCCTGATGTTGGTGAACAAAGGATGGTTTTTTTAACCAGGTTATTCTGATTTTGTCACAATTTTTATTATTATTCTCAGGTGTGAAGCCAAAATAAAAAATTATAGATAATAATTAAATTAACAATAAAATTAAATATCCTTTAATAAAACAGCTTTCTTATTTATTTAGGTATAAAAGAGACCACATCTCTGTGTGGCTCTCGCCCACAGTCACACAGAAAGTGGCGGAAAGTATACCCAGGTATATATGTACAGTATACTAGGTATATGACAATTAAAATTAGTGCATTCATCCGTTTCAAGAAAAATTGTCAACCCTTTAAAACTTTGGACAAAAACAATCAATGAAGTTGAAAAACCCGATCTGTTGCTCAGTAATTAAAGAGCGATCTAAAAGTGAATTATGAAAAAGTTAGATAGAAATAACCTGCAAAACCCAGAACAATCCGAGGAATTTCACAAACAGACCTGTCAAAAATTGAAAATGGAAACTACAAAGCTATTACGTTTTAGCAGATTGTGATTCGCGTACGTTCAAAGTTCACCCTCGACCGCGCGGAGCGTGGAGCTGCATCAAATTATTACTTTCAAGGTAATTCAATTATAAGGCACGTATTACATATTCATTAGATTCATGTTAATTAGATACGTCCCAGCTCGCGACCCGCGCCCCGTCCTGTGACCTGGCTTGATGTTTAATTATACTTAATCACGGGAATTATTCCCTAATAAATTAATTATTAATGTTTTTAGTTATGAATTTTATAAATTTCCTGACTATATGTTCCTGATGATAAAGCCTCATTTGTGCAAGATAAGCTTTCTTGCTTGAACTAGCTTTTTCTCGTGACTTCGGACTTTCGCTTGTTCGAGCCATTTTTACATAATTCGGTGGTCGATTTCATTACAAGCGAATGCCTAAGCTAACTGTCTCGGTTGCAAGAACTAAGTCAGTCACTTTCCATCCATACTAATATTATACAGGGAAAGATTTGTTTTGAAGATTTGTTTGTAACAAACCGTAAATTCACTTTACCAGTTACTGATATACCAATATAATAACATTACGCATGATAATTATTCCGTAATTGCAACGAAAAACAGTATTGGTATTCACGCGTAACACGTACTTTACAATTCAATAATGTAATCATGAAATAACTCCTTGTTTCTTTTGAACTAAGCAAAAAAAATATTTCCCGTTCCGTTCCCACATCAGAAATTTATGAACTAGGCAACGCTAAAAAAGCTTGGCAAATGGCCTGGCCTAATCAAATTCCCGCGTGTCCCAACTCACAAAGAAATTGGGATGATATTATTCGCAGTGCTGCACACAAAGGTTTTCTTCTGTGCAGCTCAGGCTCCGAGCGGGCAAGGCTTGAGGCAGTTCCCGTAGGAAGTCCGGGCACTGGCTAAATGCCTACCCCTGTACAAAAACGGGTAATTGCCTCGACCCTAAGACACTGCGTGTTGCAGTAGGATTTCGCCTTGGACCGCCACACCGCCTTGAACGATGTCATTCGTCGGGCCTTCGCCTCCGTCAACGTTTCGGCTATGTTAGAGCCGCAGGGTATCGTAAGTGGTCTCCTTCTGCGAAGAGGTTATGGCGCAGAATGAGACCGCGGAGAGAGCCAGGGAGGACCATCCTCTGGTGGCCCCTCTCCGACGCAGACGGCTTGGAGCCCGGAGAAGACGGTTCGCCCATCTTCTCCCAGTTTCCTAGGCCACCAGCGGGTGAGCCCGGGGGGTCTCACCCACATTGCACGGTGTCTCTGTTTGGGGGGTATCTGTCGTGTATCAGGATACCCCCCGTGGCGTGAGGAGGCCCGGCAGTGGCTGGGCTAACCGCTTTCCCAAGCGGAAATTTTTCGATGTGGCCGAAATCTTAAGGGATTCCCTTAGGATTCCCACGTCGTCCCACTAAAGCAAAGTGGAGATACACCGAGGTTTTTTTAGTGGGTATACCGCCAGCTTCACCGGCGGGGAGTCCCACACTCCCCCACCGCTCCCCGGGCGGTGGGATAGTGCGTAAAAATAAAAAAAGGGTATCGTAAGTGACGACGGTAAGAGACCCGACGGAATGACACTCGTTCCTTGAAGCATGGGCCGGCCGCTGGTGTAGAATGCGACCTGCGTCGTCACGCTGGCCCCTTCCCATGACCCCGCTACGAGTAAACAGGTAGGTGCGGCGGCTGAAGCGGCTGAATATAAGGCACAAAAGTACCAGAACATCGATTTCGGGTACACTTTTGTGCCTTTTGGCGTCAAAACCCTGGGGTGGGGTCTGAGTGCATAGAAGAGAATTCTGTCTAAAAAACTAAAATCGACTACAGGTGACCCAAGAGCTGGTACATTCCTCTCACAACGTGTGAGTCTTTCCATCCAACGGGGGAATGCTGCCAGCATCTTGGGTTCCTTTGCACAGGAGCAGATTATCCTTAGTAGTTTCTAGTTGTATTATTTATTTTAAACTTTTATTTTTATTCTTCATTGTACTGTATACTTAAATTATTGAATATATCTCGATTAGTTCTCAATGTAGAGTTGCATTATCGGCGAGTAATATGCCTTTGTTCCTCGCTGATAACCGTAAGTATATTAAGGCTATACTTTAACGGTAGCAATAGTCCACGCTGGCAGAAAGCCAGTGTTAAATAATCTAAGAACGCCTGTTACGTAAATAGGAAACAAAACAATTGTTCTTCTTATTTTAATTTGGTTAAAAATATGATGCCTCCAATTAGTCAGACAACAACCATTAAACCATGAAATAGCACACTAATTAATGAGTAAAAAGCCAGAAAAAGACGTTTTTAAAACATATGTATGCTTAAATTATGTTGAAAGCAAGCATACGGAAGCTTCGAAGAAAATATACCCCACGATATATTCGAAGAAACATCAAGCCTGACAAGGCAGTTGGAAATTGATCTTTATTGCACTGGCATTAGGTAGTATCAATTGTTTGAATGTGACGCTTGATTCTAGTAGCATTATGGCCAAGGGCCAAGTCTCACTCAAAGGGATTACATTGGATCCTTAATCTGCCAAGGAACATTAGGTGCGGTGTACATTCTCGATTCACAAAGGCACTTCAGCCTTACGTTGTGCCTGGTGAACTTGACTGACAGATATTAGACAATAAGACTGTTTGCCAGTCATGAGAATAGATACACCGGCGAAATAAATATTTGTCGACTTATTTAATTAATCTTGAATTGTTATAAATATTTTTTTCAAATTGGAATAAATGTACTAAAATTTGAAATGTGAATAATATTCCTACTATTTTACACATACACTCACGACTTTATCCCTAAGAGGGTTGTCTTAGGCAAGTTGCCTGTTGCTGTCATGATGAACGGATCACTCAGAGGCCCACTTTTTACCAGGTGTAAGTATTCGATTATTCGCTAGATAGTCAGCTTTCACCGTGCTGTATTCTACGAGTGTTTATCTGTTCATGTTTTTAGTAATATTCAGTCTCAAGTCTGCTTTTAAGTCTCTGTACCAGTCATAGTTAAAAAGTTTGTGGACCGAACATCTTGTTTTGGACATTTTTTTATTTTATTTTCTCATATTGATTCAGTTCTAAACACATTACCAGGTTAATTTCACTTTTAACTAGTTTTCTTGTAATTTGTCTTGAAATATAACGATATAATTAAGGTCAAGGTTGCACGGATGCAGATTTAGCAAATCTTCGTAATTAAAAAATACCAATACGTTTACCACGAGTTGTCACTTTAAATTTACGTTATCGTTCGCGTTAAAAAATAGTATAGGGATGACACTTGACATGACATGACAATGTCAAATCCCAATACATTTATTTACGCGAACGATAATGTAAATTTAAAGTGGCAACTCGTGGTAGACGTGCTGTACCCGTATCATGATTACACCAATACACAACTAAACACACCAATGCCAGTCGCTAGCGTCTGCGTCGACGATTTTAATGTGTTTTTGGTACAGCGGCTTTAGTGATTAGAAACGGAAGCAAAAATGACATACCATCACGTCTATATCCTGAACGAGGTAGTCAGAGGCAAGTGACTGTTGCCATCATGGTGATCGGAACACTTATAGAAGCCCACTCTTCACCAGTGGTATCAGAACGTGGTAGGTAGGTGGTGAACCCGTTCACTGGGTTGATTTGGTTTTCATCGATGTTTTCCATCACCGCGGAGTTAGTCGGCAATTTAACAATTAACACAAAGATTTTGGTTCTGGCCAGATTTGAACTCGGGACCACGGTCATGAGTAAACTCATGGTCGACTCAAACCGGGGCTAATGAGCAACCGAAGTGCAGGTAAACAAAAAGTTAATATTATTTTACAGGTATCTTCGTCTTAACTTCTTCCGTACTACATATTGCGTCCATTTGTGTTTTTCTAATTCGGCATTATGAATAAAAAACAAAAGTTTGGGATAAATAGTACTTTGCTAATTAATGTAATCTATACTTAATATTATAAAGCTGAAGAGTTTGTTTGTTTGCTTGCTTGAACACGCTCATCTGAGGAACTATTGGTCCGAATTGAAAAATTCTTACAGTCTTAGATAGTCCATTTATCTAAAAAGGCTATAGGCTACATATCATCATTCAAGTCGCTGGCAAAAGCTAGTTACTTTATAAACTTTATTCAAACAGGGCACAACGATTATTTATTTATTTTAAAAGAAGAAAAACCTTCTAACTGAATAGAACGAGCATCCCTTCTCTCAAACAATTCATAAAAAACTTTTAAATAAAGTAACTCATCCCTAATAAAACAAAGGTTTATTTCATAAAATCCAACTTTTGGGCAACATGATTAAAGATTCAGCGAACCCGATATTTTGATTTAATTACTAAAAAATGTTTTCAGAGACTCTTCTGGGTTAACCCTCAATACACGCCGTTTTATGGTAACATACAATGAGTTATTTATGGATAATCACAGAAAATCGATACTCCGCAGGTAATCCCGAGACTTAAAAAACTCTTTATGGCTTTATAGTGAAAATTTGAGTACCTACTTCAAAAATCTGTCTGCATTTCTGCTTGTTTTTTTTTGTTTTCTCCATCTATGTTGGTACGATTAGAAACTCCTGACTTGCTACAACAATGAAGTGTAAACAAATGAAGCAATGTGCTGTTATTAACAATTCTTTCATTAATTTATCTGTGTTACTTTATTCATTGCCCACGAATAATTAATATTATTAATACGAATAATTGATAGGTGTATATTTGCGAATTTGTATGGCATTAGAGGTGGCAAATCCACCTTTACTTTCGAGTTCATTTCGAACTCGCACTTGGCAGTCTGCTACATGTTCTGTACTAGAGAAAAGCTTCGTGATATCTTACTTGAGCTTCCCAGCCGGTATACGCTTTGGCAGGTAGATTGCGCCTCCAAACCTATTTTATGAGGAATACGAATTATTAAACAACTACCCAAGGAATTCGAAAGTTTTCTGAAAGGTAGGTTAGTGGTAATACTAATAGCTGCTACCTCACTGAATGAATTCATCGACCTTAAATCAAAAGTAGAGCAATTGCTGAAAAACGAACTAATTTACTTAACGCACAAGTTTCAGCTCGTAGCATTTACGTGACGTTTCACTTGAATGGAACATTCTAAAGATTTTCCAGACTTGTTATCTATCTATCTATTTTTTTTGTATTTAAAGTTTATATATTTATACCTTATTAGCTGAAACGTCTCTTCTAAGTGGCCAAAGTAGTTCTTGTAAAGTAACGGCCCATTTCTCGTTTGTCAAAAACCGCTGATGCTCGTACATGTGTTTAAAAATTAACTATATTGCTTTCGGTTATAATTTATTCATATGTAAAACCATCCTCTAACAACACGCCTAATCTACGTTTCACTGCTGTGCCAGCCTAGTAACCCTAAGTAAAAGTATGATACAGAAAGCAAGGCGTATCATAATCATAGAAATAGAAATAGAAAAACATTTATTAACTTTATGGACATCGTTACATTTATAAAGTAAACACAAAAGAAGTAGGCATTAACAACAAAACATATAACAGGAAAAAAAAGATCATATCATCAGACAGCTTTGTCCCGATGCCCAAAAAGACAAATGGAGGTCCATTCACTGCCATTCACTCAGCATATAGCCTGGGCTTTATGGGCCCAGGCGCTGATTTTCAGTAGGCCCAGACTGAGATGCCGCACGGACATTTGTGGCGGACATACGTGTGTGCATATACATATAAGTATCATAAATACTATAGTATAGATAAAAATAAATGGTGAGTGATTCAATATATTGTGTAGTGTAATAATTGTAATACAATATTTCATAAATCACATTTTAATTAGAAAGTATACAAAATCAAAGAGAGCCTTGAGTTCGTGTAATTAAACGTGGGCTCTTCGCTTGTCTCTCACAGGTAGAGCCACGCTCAACACCGCACGACCATAAGGGTGAACGTCCTGTAAACTAATCGTTGCCATACCCCGCCCGGCCCCCAAATACTAGCGCAGCGAATATATCCGCTAAGTGCTTAGGTAGCGTTGTTCTCGATAGTACCTCTAGATAGAACTCAATTAGCAACAATTATTCCGACGACGACGCGACGGCAACCCAAAAGTTTCCTCGACTATTTCGTAATTAATTTTGTTTCCAACGACCCGACCCCAACTTTCAGTGGTTTGACTTTACACCGTTTCGTACTGTTCGTTTTTAATATTTACCCGACTTAGAATGATGAAGTGAATATTTAATAGCAGTTTTCGTAAGCGATCGTATAAGAATTATATCAAATGAAGTAATAAAGGAAACTTTCGAACGGTTTTCACGCCCGCTCCTGCGTAGTGGTCCATAACGACCATATAAGGCCGATTGCTTTCTTAAACTTATCCCATTTGTACTCCCAGCGTGGAGAAATTGGAACTTTTTTATTGTGCCAAAGTTGCGAATGAGAACGGCTATTTCCATTTCTATCGAGTTAGTAGGCGCAAACCAATAAATTATCCAACTATACACGTATATTGAAGGCGTATCACTATTGAGAAATTGTTACGAAACTTGCCAGTAATCAGTACAGTCATTGCTTAACTTATCTACACTGACGACCGACTTGGTGTAATGGTTAAGAAGTTGGCTTCTACACCAGAGGTCGCGGGTTCGATCCCCGCACAGTACAAACATTTGTGTGCACGAACATGTATGTTTGTACTGGTCTGGGTGTATCCTATGTATGTATTTACAAAAGAAAATGTATTTAAGTATGTTTATCCGTTATCTAGTGTCCCATAACACAAGCTTTAATTAGCTTACTTTGGGGCTAGATGGCGCTGTGTGGAATAATGTCCAGGGATATTATCTACATACTGAAAAAAACATTCACCTTTTCTTAATAGGTACTTTTAAAAATAAGCAGTTCGTATAGAAATAAACCGCGGCCATGTTTCGAGAGGTCTGAAAGCTGACTTATTATTTTTTATCGTAATAATATGACAATTAAATCATTCAAAGATTTATTTCGACTGGTTTGTTTAATTTCCTAATTTTAGTAAGTGACGACTTAAGCTCGTCGGTGTCGACTTACAAAACATGGCCTGTTTTTAATTAAGTACACATCACCTGTACTAAATTCTATCAGCACGCATGTTTAGGTAATGCGACCGTAATTACAGAGGTCCCATTTAAATTACAGACTCCAGGACTCGGGGCTCGCATATTGCTTAAAACAACGCGTGAATTGTCCTTTCGGTGTAAAGTTCCATATTAACATAGTAAGGAACCCATTTCCATTATCATCCCCAATTCGTGCTCGGGAGGCACTTAAGCACTTAATGGATCTCGGCTCCCCGTAATTTACCGGGACGTTGGATTGAATAAAATCGTAAATCTTAACACCAGCCGAGCGAAGGTGTTATTACGCAGAATGATTCGCGGTCTTCCTTCAATGCGCAACTCATCCTCGTCGCAAATTAGGGCTAAAGTAATTTCACTCAGTTATTATGTAATGTGCAGGTCGCAGACTTAGAACTAAATAGATGACGCAATGTCCTCCGTTCGTATGACAACCAAGCGGTCTACTTTTTGCTGCTTAGGCCCTAGTGCACCAACAGATGGTTAGATTTTAAACAGTCGGTTAAGCCTTAAACGACTGTTTAAAAATATTTTGCTGTTCACCACTCACTAACCAACGATTAGGTGCTTTAATCAAGTGTTTAACTTAAACGAGGTAGCCATCTTGGTTTAACCCACAGTTAGCTTGTTAACATTGACATTTCTATTGTGTTGTGCGCTTAGTTTTGTGTGATCCCATCTGCGTGTGCTTGTGACTTTGAAGTGAGCTGTTTGTTTGTTAAAATGGAAGATGCCATGAATTACGTTTTTAAAGAACATAAGATTTAGAAAATTATGAACAGCTTGAAAATGTTTTACGTGCACCAACTATGACGACAATTCCAAACAAGACGACTGCAGCAATTAACATAGTAGGAACTACATTTTGGCGGTTTTTATTTTATTATATTAGAAGTCTTCTAATATGTTTATCTTTCACCTCACAAAGTTTCAAATTTGAAATACTACTCTTTCTCAAGTTTTCACTTAGAAAAAAGTCGGATATTATCAGAGCGCGCGATTAATACTGTAGGTAGGTATGTTGCGACGCTGTCTGCGGGGTGCACGCGGGGCAAGGATACCTGTGCGCTGCGCGGATCTACCAGTTCATACTTAGCGGGAAGTGAGCATGCTCGTTATTTCATTCTTCCAGTTGATAGAATTAATACAATTAATGCTATTTTAAGTATTGTAATTATGTCTCGGTCTAAACTAATGTTAGATTTAGTGCAGCAACATGTTTTAGCGCAAGATATTCCAGTCCAAACAAATTTAGCCCAACACTCGTGTTCAACCACGTTTAGAAAAAACAAAAATTCGTAAGTAAAAGTGTCTTTAAAAATTTACTTTCAGCTTATACACATTATAAAATAAGACATTTTTACTTTCTATGTTTTTGTAAACATTATTCTCACGAAAGTGTAATAAACTATACTAGGACAGTTAACATTGTAGTATGTGTCAGGTCCGACATTGTTAATGAGTTTTCATTTTAGTTTTTGTGTCGGATGTTACATATCCTACATTATTACTTGTTTAGGTTTCGTTAAATACTGTCGGATATGGTATAACCGACATAGTTACGTGTTCATCTCAAATTAGCATCTGTCGGATATGGAACTACTGACTTTATTATCTGTTTATCTTTTGGAAGCTTTCGTTGGACGTGGTAGTACCAACATTATTATTTGTATTTCATAAATAGTGCTAAGATGTATGTGGCAATACTATAATTATTAATTGAATACTACAGTTCTGCATAATATGGCCATAGTATATGCCATTTATTATGGCGAACAAGGTAATAGGGATTTACGTTTACTCTAAAGAACAGTAAGCAGAATAGAGTAGATTAGAGATCTACTCTATTCTGCTTACTGTTCTTTAATATACTAAACTCTTATTATATTATATTATGTTTTGTCTATAATAAGGGTCGAGATTTTTATTTTGCTTTAAATATATGTATCAATAAGTATCATATTGTTTAAAATCTTGAATGCGCACATAGTATTATTTTATCATTCAAAGGAGAAGAATCTCCACTTACTGAAGAGTTTCAAGAGGATCTTATACAGTTACAAAACCTGCTAGGAGATGTATTCAGTAATAACAACAAAGACCTATCAGAAAACAGTTATCACGCCTTAGATCCAGTGACCTCAAACATTACTCTGCTTACCCCCAATTCTGATGTACCTACCGTTGACGCTCGTGATAGTTATAGATAGAAGGAGATATTAGACACTACACGGATGCCATCACTTGTTCAGTTACACGAGCAAATCTGTGAAAGTCAATTTTGTGCTTCGTGTGTAGATCGCATTACAATACTACAGGTAGATTATGAAAACATAGGAACACCAGATAGTTGTTCTGAGGTTTCTACTGTCTTCTTACTTCAACAGTTAGTTCCAGGACGAAAGCTTTTAAAACTCTTAAGGGAAAGAAATGCCTAGGTCATAAAGATAGATGGTTGTCAGTTCAGAGAAAACTAAAGAAGAACACAGGAGAAAGGGGTAAAGTAATAGAAGAGAAACAGTTGAAAGATCCGTTTACTGATAAATGTCGATTAAAATGTAATCAGAAGCTATCTCATGAAGACCATTTACGTATTTTAAAATATTTTTTGGTTTTTAGGGGAAAAAGAACTGCACTGGGAATTCGTCATTAAAAATACAAAAAAAAAATCCAAAACGTTGTCAAACTACCGAAGTGACAAAGCATAATAGATAAAACACATTTCAGTATTTCCTTCCAGATGCTGATAAAAAAGCAGTAAAGGTTTGCAAGACTATGTTTCTTAACACCATATCACTAAGTGAGTGTCTAGTAAGCACAGCATGGAAAAATTACGACGGTAACACTGTGGTTGAAGAAGATAGGAGAGGACGATATGGGCATAACAAAAGGGCCACACTCAAAACGAGAGAGACAGCTTCCACTCTACAATTGAACAGTCTTGCCGCCATAAATCAATTTAGTATGATATTATTTACTTCGGTGGGCCAAATTTGAAGGTAACCCTTACATAGTTAAAGAGGTAAAGCAAGAGGATATCTTCGATTTTAAAGCGTTGCTTGTTAATAGAAACTGGACGAAAAATACGGCAAATCAAAAAGTTATGTGGCCCGCCATAAGGGAGGTTAAAGTTAAGGCTGAACAGTATGATCGTATAGAGTACAAGAACGATTTAGATAATAATGCAAAAACAATCATTGTAATTAGAGCGAGCGAAACAGACAACGTTTAGCAAATGAATTTGATTTGAAACGGGCTTATAATGGACATTTACCAATCAATAAAGACAAACACAAGAATTTGACAGACCTTTGTAAAACTGGAATTATACCCGAACGTTTGCACGATTTTTATTTCAGCTTGCCTAAAACTGATAATAATAATTTAATTCATACCCAAGACGATGATTCGGACTAATTATTTATATTCATTTCCTCTTTAATTATAAAATAGATTATGTACCTGCTAATGTAACAAAGTGCCATGATTATTTGGCTGTGATTAAAGTTATTGTAGGATTATTAAGGAGTTGGAACAAAAGGAAAAATGTTTTTTTTTGTTTACTATACATAAAAATTTACTTGGACAAGATTGTTTATTAGTTTAGTCGCATTAACTTCATTGAAGTTTCCAATTCGTGTTGTTTTTAGTAGTATATTGTTTAAGTTGTTGAAGTTTTGATTTTTAAACAAATCAAGTAACTGTTTAAAATCCTAATAATTAATCTTTTTATATTAAAAATTATTACTTGCCACAATGAAAGTTCCTGAGCTTTTGCGATTAATGATAGATTTTTTTTTTTTTTTTCCTATTTAGTTTATAATAACTTGAGATTTTTCGCAGTGTTTTAAGTTTTAAAAAGTTATTTATTTTTTAAATTATGGAACTAACTGATTACGTTATTTTGTTACTAACTCAGAGTAATGACTTCAATTAAAATGTTAATTGTGAGCTAATGATGATAGCTAAGTGGTTAACTCATTTGTTTTTTTACGGGATCATCTGATAACTAAACGAAACATTACTTAGATGGCATTTTTATTAACATTGTTAGTAATGGGACCTTTTGGTCAACAGGATATGGGTGAAAACAAGATAACCTAAAAATGAATAAAGGCTTGGGTAACTGAATTTAACAAAGATCAGGCATGTGGTAACACTGTGATAGTGAATAGACAGTCCGGTGAACAATGTGCGATGTCCCACTTCCAACATGATCGAGAATTAACATTCCGATAAATATTGTAGGATGTTCCACTTCCGACAATAACGAAGAAAAAAAGTCCCATTGACATCGTAGTATGTCCCATTTCCGACATATTAAACTGGTTTTCTTACGGTTAATAACGTAGCATGTGCCTTTTTTTACCTTTTCAACGTATTAATATACCTTTTGACCTTCTCATTTCTTAGAGAACTCAAAACTAATACACCGTACCAAATTTCGTTTCAATTTATGGTTTTATTGCAATTTTATTCTCGTAAAATCAGAATAGCGAAATTAGAGCGGCCATATTGAAAAGTAACGATTTTTCACTTACGACGTTGTTAATTGCTGCAGTTTAGATTTCGTTTGTCAACCTTTCCTTTTCAGCATTAGTGGTACACTAGCGTCTGTTATTTTATTTTCTATTAGTGATTGATACTTTACTACCAATTCCGTAATTAATGCCTTTTCATAATATGTGAAATTTTCAGTGCGTTTGCGGTTATTGTTCATAGCGATAATAAAACCAAAATGGCCAAATAACTAACAAAGCGTTCTATTTTGGATGCAAGACGAACGAAACACAGTCTTTGACAGTTCACTTTGACTCAGAATGGTACTAAATAAGGGCAGGACTTATGCAATAAAAGAGCATTTCTTTTTGCAGTATAGTAATATAATACGACCATTACGAATGCCATTCCTGTGAAAGTAAATCTAAGCGAATGATTGTCGTTTGCACAGAATAGGATTTCATCATTCGGTTATTCTTGACAAAAACGTTCGAAAACGCTCGGTTTGGTAACCAACGTTTGGAAAGAGGTCTTGAACACCAAAAAAAACGCTGAGTGGTTAAATAGCTAATTAATGTTAACGGCGTGGTTAAATAATCAACGGTTAAAGTATAGTTGGTGAACTCGGGCCTTAGAGACGCTTTAAAAAACGAACTTAAACGCGCGTATAAAACGATAGTCTGAAACCGCTCTTTCTGTGAAGGTATGATAGCGTTTGAGTGATAGACGCCCGAATTCACAAACGTCAATCAAAGCTGAGCAGTCCTTACACGTATAGCTGTCCCTTTCATTTATATTGACATGTGACAGGGCAGCATCAATTTGAGGTGTCCTCAACTTTTGATTGGCGTTTAGGGGATACGGGAGAGAATCCACCATTTATGAATAGATTTTAATTGAGTTCATAGATAGCGGAATGACAAATGTAAATCTACTTCATTATGTCATCCGTTGGCTGTCATAACCAAAAAGCATATAAATCACTACGTCATAACGTTTGACCGTGGACTAAAAAGCACCATGACTTTTCATGGTGATTTTGATACACTGATACACTGCAATCTTTTTTTTGACACAAAAGTACGTAGAGCTTGTTTAAGTTTAAATGTGACGAGTGTAGGTACTTTTGCGAACCAACGACGCGTGCTCCTACGTTCGAGTCCAACCGGCTACTGAACCAAAGATAATGTAACGTTTTATACTGAACGACCAATTACAGTGGCATGCTTATATGTTTATAATATGCATTCATATTTAAAATTTATATTCGTGCGTGAATGCGGTGGAGTAGCGCGTCATTTTAACTTAGACAAGCTCTACACCAGCATTCTCTATTTCAACTTATATGTATGGTTCGAGTCCTACGTGGGCAGAGATTGCGGAGATACCGTGCCAAATGTAGTTGAAAAGCGAGCATGATGCATTGCGGCATTCTATTTTAAAAGGGATATAAATAAGGAAATAATATTGACTGGCTGGATGAATATTAATGCAGCAATGCAGTGGTGCGATGCGTTTGGAATAAACCGGACGCTGTGAATCTGTCTCCAAAAAGTATTCGTTTATAGTTTCAGATCACTAATCTGTGAACATTATGTGTCCTTTCATAACATACGAGGATCAAACGCATCACATTCATGATTTAAACTTTGCAGCATAGCTTTTGTTGGATGCGCTCTATAGAGATGATCTCGGCGGTTTATGTTTCTATGGTGGATTTTCTTTTGAAAATACATATGCTAATGGCTTTTGATGTGTTGTACTCATACATACATACCACCGTGCAACCTCTAACATTCAAACGTTAACTCACATGACAGGCTTGCATAAATCCTAAATAACTTATGCTGCAGACACATCTAAATTTGCATGAAAACTTTGAGCTTTCCCAAAATAACTAGTTCCAGGCAGGCCTAAACGAGTCCGACATCGCCTCTTCATGTTGCAGCTGAATTTAGGGGCCTACTCAAAACGAAACCTCCGTTCTTTCGCTAAAAGTAATGTGTTAAAAAAACCTACTACTTACAATGTGATATTCTTGAAGATTGATTTGTGTAATGATGGGTATCAAATTTATTAATACAAAAATAAATTATGATTGAGTGAATTTTGGTTTTTAGCATTTACCAATGCACTATTTTCTACACAAAAATAGTAGCTAGAAAAGTTAGACCCGATCCTAGGCACTCAAGCGATGATGTTTTTGTTTAAATCTCATACGTGTTCATTCTAATTATTTTTTCCGAAACTACGGACGTTGTCTTAAGAGGTAGGCTATCAAAAGCACCACGAATAACTCAGATCGATAGCTACTCTGCTTCTGGCTGCTTCTCAGATAACTCGAGCGTCCGCCACGGACCGGATCGTGTGGTCATGGATTAGCCTAACATACTGTATTCTCCACCCTTAGCAAATAGTACATATACGGGGATTTCGATAAGCCTCTTTGGGCTCTATGATGCGCTAATTACCTAGATGAAATGATTTAGCTTGTTGTAACGAAATGTACATTCCGTGAACGTCACTCAATCTTAGCCGGTTTTTAGCAATTTGTTTGTTCATTAGTTCATTACAAATCGTACAAACATGCACAACATCATATTAATAAATGGTCATATTATGAGTTCAATGCCCCCGTGACCGAGTGGTTTTAGAGCTCGGCCCCGGGTTCCATTCCCAGGTAGGGCAAAGTGTGTTTTCGGATTTTTCGGAACATAGCCCGGGTTTGTGATCACCAATCCGCATTTGGCAAGCGTGGTAATTAAGCCAATACCAATTAATTGTAGCGGTGACTTGATTTCAATGATGAAGGCCTTTGGCCAGCAGTGGGACAGTATATAGGCTTATTACTTACATACTTACTTTTTAAAATGAGTTTCCTGTTTTGTAATTTGTTTAACTTTGAGAATTTATCAGAACCATCATAATATTTGAAAGGAATACATGCCGTAATGTATCATGCTCGTAGAATAAATGTAACCTAATGTGTAGACAAATTAGAATAATGGAAGGTTTTATAAATGACTAATAAATAAAGTACATCATTTCATACTAATCTTCCTGTTGCTATCTTTTATAATCGCTATTTTTCGCGGAGCCTTTTCGCGGATTCGCGATAACTGCGTTCATTGACAAGCATCACGTTGATTCCGGCGGTGGCTCTTCTATTCAAGACCATACGTCGCCGTGGGTGCTAGATAATGCAGGAGGGACCAATGACCAACACGGGAAAAGATGCGGTCCCTGCCGCTACGACTAATGCCGCATGTCAAGCGATCGCGCGTGAAATAGCTTTTGCATAAACTAATACGGACCCCAACACCCACCACGCGTCACGTCGTGTGTTCACAAACGAGGCGTTATTATTATAATGTATTTGGTATATTTGGAACGGAACCCTAGTGACAGGCGGTGTAATATATGCCCGGATTATCTGTTCAACTTATACGTACCACGTTCTTACGGTTGTCGGAGAAGTAATCACTTTATCGAAGTGGAATGCTTAAAAAAGATGATTGTCATATCACAGCTTTTTTAAATGTGGAAAAATACCACTGTGACAAGGAGAGTAACAAAATTTAAAGGCCTAGTAATTAGCTCACTAATTTAAAAAATCCGCTGTCGATTCCAAATTAATTTATATGATTCCTTCGTTTCAACTGAACTTAGAGTGTGATTAGCCGGGTCCAGCACGAAGCGTCAGCGCGTCAGGTTTCAATAGAGTTAGTAACAAAATGTCCCCCCTAAGAAACTGTCTGCTGATCTGAACAAAATGCTATTACTCCATTCATTATGGCATTAGACAGAAGTAAAAAAAGGTTATTTTCAGGGTACACTTTGTGATAAAAGTACAATAAACATTATCACCTTTGAGATTTATGCTGAATTTATTAAAATCTACTTTATAGCAGCTGTCACACTTAATTGTTCTCATTTTTAAAGTAGTATGTATAACTTCAGAATTCATGAAGCTTATGCTCAAATTAATTATTTTGTCTTGCATCAAACTATTAATATATTGTCCATGGAAAAACCTAAAAGAAGAAGGAAAACACATTTTTACTGTCACTATGACTCTGCCAAATCGAAAATGTTACTTAATCCCGTAATTGTGGCAAATATAGCCATGCAGGCACAAGCATGTGAGCTGAGAGCCGCAGACAAATATAGAATAATCAAGATAATAAGCAGGCTTTATGCTACTTTTGTACCTTCATACGTTGTGGCGGAACGGGTTATCTTATCGTCATGGCAACGTCAAATGCAAATTGTCATTGATTTTAGCAACCTGCAACCCTGCTTCTTATTTGTAATGTTATTGTTGTTTTCACGCCCACAGACACAGTTACTTTACAGGCGATACCAGTGAGCATCAGTGTCGCGGCCAGTCGCACGGTCGCGAGTGTTTTTGTTTTTGTCGAACTTGGTGAAATTTTTCACATGATGAATTTTGATTTTGACCAGTTCTGTCAAGTTGGTGTAACCACAAATTAGGCATGCGCGGGGCTCTGACGACAGATAGCCCGCTTAGAACAACACGCCATTTTTGACACATGCACACAAATAAGTGAGTTTACAGGCGAAGTCCATCAGTTTCGTTCACGCGGTCAGTAGCACTATCAAAAACATTGAGATATTATTTGTACGTCAGATTTATAGTTTAATCACAAATTAGGCATGCGCGGCGCTCTGGCAGATAGCCCGCTTAGAACAACACGCCATTATCGACACACGCACACAGAGACGTGAGTTTACAGGCGAAATCAGTGAGTTTCAGTGTCGCGGTCAGTCGCACTGTCAAAAATATTGAGATATTATTTGTACGTCGTCAGATACTTACATTATAGTTCAATGGTCAAAGATGGTTTCGCGCAGATATTTCTGTTGCAGTGTATTTGGCTGTATGAACACCACACGGAATTGTGATTATACGTGTTTTGAGTTACCAAATGATGTTGAAAGGTAAGTAAAACTCAGATAACGTTTGTAAGTTAGTAGTACTATGTACGAGTATTATAAGTATAAAGGTAGGTAAACCATTATATTTCGTAACACATTCGAATCCAGTACAAGACCCTTTTCCAATCTACAGAGATTTATTATAGTGGCCCCCCCGACCAACCATTATTCGAATCCAGTACAAATGGGCTTTTACTTTTGCCGTAACTTATCTTATCATGCATTGGTAAAACACCAGTATTTTTGGTATATTCTTTTATTGGCACGCGTGGCTGCAGCATCCGCGCCGCGCGCCGCGCCGCCGACAGGTAACCGCCGAAGCGGTGGCTCATGGTGTTATCTACAGCCTACTAGGTATTTTTCACTTGATGTATTTTATTTTTTGCGGTTTCTGTCAAATCGCTCTTATCTGGCGAAAATAGTAGCGAGTAGCAACCCTAGGCGATCAGGCAAGTTAATAGAAAAAGGCGAGAGCGCTTATTCTGCAAACTCTTTATTTTGTGGTTTAATGGTCAAAAATGGCTTCGCGAAAATATTTTTGTGTTGCAGTGTATTTAGCTGTTTGAACACCACACAAAATTGTAATTACACGTTTTTTTCGTTACCAAATAAAGAAGAAAGGTAAGTAAAACTCAATTAACTTTTACAAGTAAGTAGGTAGTATAAGTAGATAGGTCTCTCCATGCATTGGTAAAAACCAGTATTTATGATATATTATTTTGTCGAGGCACGCGCGGCTGCCGCCTCCGAAGCGGTATGCTGTTACTTGCCTACTGTAGGTATGAGGCCTGTATGATCAAGTCCAATAAGCTAGCAAGTTGCACCGGGAGCCTGGTTTATTTAGCTGACGCCTTCTGTAGGTAAATTAATTCTTATAATCTGGCGAAAAGGTTCATGAATTCAAAGACGTCGTTAAATATCCTTTACCCGTTAGGAATGTATAGCATACAAACTAACATATACGTACTTAGTTAATATCTTCATGTGTTGTTTTGATAGCCTTTTTCTTTTTGATCGCAGTGTTTTCTAGATCACTACTTTATGTATTGCTTAACAGTGAAAACATTAAATGCTAATGTACTATTTTAGTTAAACTGAGCAAATGTATTAGAAATAGCTGTTTGTTTTCCTTAATAAAGAAAAATTAAAATTAAATTAAATTAAATGTTCAGTCAGAACATTATTCTTTTCCCGTTCTGTCAGATCGGGCTTATCGGACGAATATAGTAGCAACCCTGGGCGATCAGGCAAGTTTAAGAAGAAAGACGAGAGCGGTCCTTCTGTAAACTCTTTATTTTGTGGTGTAACCTACCTACTTAATTTTAAAAATTCAGAGGGAATATAGTAGTTACCCCCGGCGGCCACGCATGTTTAGGAAAAAGGCGCGAGCGGTCCTTCTGTAAACTCTTTATGTTGTGCCCACAGTTTAATTACCATAAACAACTTACGTATATTATAAATCCAGAGGTCTTGATTGTCACTCATCTCGCTTACGTTAGATTAAACATCATCAGCCCGGGCCGGAGCGAAACTTCTCGCAGACGTATTTGTAATTAGGCCCGTCAGATGTAAATCTAAAATTCAATTATCATTTTAAACTCGACTGTGTGGGTCCTGAGATATGCGGGATTGCTTAGTGAATATTAGACGCTGGGAACGGGCCGGAATTACATACTGGAAATCCGTTAATTAATCTTGATTTCAAACATTTTTTGGTTGGTTTTTGTTAGTGGTTTTAACTAAGACACATTGATAGATCTAAATTCTAAATTAGCCGTTACTTTCCCACTGCTAGTGAGAAGCTTCTCTTCCCTGCATCTTGAACTAGTTCTGTCCATTTATGAAGACGTTACAGGAATATTTAAGTAAATAAATAAATACCTGGGACAATTTACACCAAGATCATCTGACCCCAAACTAAGCAGAGCTTGTAATATTGGCGTCAGAGACTGATAAACATACTTAAATATTTCTAAATACATACTTAAATAGATAATAACACCCAGACACACAACAAATACAAATGTTCGTCACACAAATATTTGTCATGGGTGGGGATCGAACCCGAATTTAAGTAATAATAAATATTCAACAAAATCGAACAATAAACAACAGGGACTGCATTTATGAATGACTAAAGACATTTCTTTCCCGTTGTTCATTTCATATGTGAAGGTGTCCCAGAGATACAACAAAAACAAAAAATACATCATAAAATTAATCAAAAACATGCTACGTACTACTATATAATAAATAGTACATACTAACTTACAATTTGTACCATTGATGAATTAATTCTGTACTGCTAACACACGCGCTTAATTATGTAATCGGCACATTCGATACTCAGGCAAAGACAAGGGTCCAGGTTCGCGTCCCAGGGGAGCCCTGACGCAATGTAGTTATGGGATTTACATACCAACACGTGGAACTGTTTTATGGCTACGTTGTATTAGAGTTTGTATTTCCCAGAGGCCCTGTGATATGTATTCCGAATTGCGAGATCGACGTGATATCTACGTTCACCCTTTATCTACTTAAAACGTTCTCTTACATGTTACGTATGAGATACTTTCACGGTTCAGCCCCCCGAACAAAGTCAGAACGAAGTTATCGACCGATTCGGTTATTTAATTTTAATTCTTCTTTTTAGCATGTGGTATGTCCGTATTATTTGATTCACTCAAACGTATTTTTATATGTGGCAACCAATGCCCTTTGGCTTCTTTATATAAAACACTGGCTGCTACCCTTTAGCGGGTAATTTAACATAAATAAAACAAATTTACCGAATCAGTCGATAACTTCGTTCTGGATCAGGGGGCTGAGCTTTCAAGGTGTCCATTTTCTGTAAAAGCAGGAAAAGCCAAGGAAATAAATAAGGAGCACAGGGAATTTTCCGGGGGGCTCATAGAAAAGGTCAGTTTATTTGGAAGACTTCTGAAAAATAGTTTTTTTTAATAAGTTTAACTTACCCAAACTAGAGTTAACTAGAGTTTAACTTACCCAACAAGTGTGAATAGGCATTTACTAGGCAGACATGTACCATCATAGATCGCATCGTCACTTGCCATCAGGGGCGATTGCGATCAAATGACTGACTAGGCAGTATATTGGCCTGTTGGTGCAATGGCAGCGATCCTGCCTTCAGCACCGAAGGTCGTGGGTTCGATCCCCACCCATGACAAACATTCATGTAACGAACATTTGTGTTTGTTGTGTGTCTGGGTGTTATTATCTAATTATGTATGTATTTGGAAATATTTAAGTATGTTTATCAGTCTCTGACACCCATAATACAAGCTCTGCTTAGTTTAGGGTCAGATGATCTTGGTGTAAATTGTCCCAGATATTCATTTATTTATGTAAAAAAAACCAAGGAGTGCTTCAACGCTATAGCAGAAAACCCTGACCCTAAAAGACTGATTACCCTATTACCATCCTTCCCACGATATCTATACTAATATTATAAAGAGTATAGATTTGATTGTAACTACTGGACCGTTTTTAAAAATTCCTTCACCAATATAAAGCTACATTATCAGGGAGTGACATGGGCTATTTTTTTTAAATTTAGGCTTTATTTCGAAGGGAAAGACAGTCTACGCGGGCGAAGCCGCTGACGGACAGCTAGTCTCACATAATCAACAAAACGTAAACACAAAACATCATAAACACAAATGTTTGTCACGAAAATTTCACCCTTGTCATGTCAGGTCATGTCATGTGTCATCCCTATACATTTTTTTTACGCGAACGATAACGTCAATTTAAAGTGGCAACTCGTGGTGGACGTACTGGTTTCAAAAAGAGGACTTTTGGCGCTAGGTAAACTCTTGTGCCAAGTCAACTACTTAAAACTGCTTTATTTAAAAGTGTTGCAAAGAACTGTCCTTGCAAAAAATTATTTAAATAAGGCAAACAATGATTTTTATGTCAAGGTACTGCGCCTAATTAGCACAGAGTGCAGCCGCAGGGCGTGCTAGAGCTGCGTTTATAAAAAAAAACCGTTGTTTACTAAACGCAATGGTCTTTGTTTTGCTTGTGTGTACTTATTTCTTTGCGTTACTCAGGAGTGTTTATCTCTTACGGAGAGCAACATTAAATATACCATAGTAACACGCCACTAAGATAAACGGGGAGAAATAAAATGTCAGTTTCGTATATTTTGTAGAAAAATGTAAATACTTACTTACTTAGTGGTGTTGTGCTTTTATCTACATTCAGGTAAAGGAGCAGGAGGGAAGTAGGCCTTAATTTTTTCAGGACGTGTAGCTTCTAACACATTTTCTTTCAAATTCGATAAGTAGATTTCCACCCTAAAACAAAGGATACAGTTAGGATTTCGATTTTAAATAACTTATGATCGTCCAAAATAAAACGTCCAAGTAAAGCAATAGCTAAACATGCAATAAACATAACTTATTTGTAACACTGATAATAAACTGAATGCGGTTATAGCATCGTTGATGTATTTTTTACATAAGTCTTTAGAGTTTTAAAATCCTCTTTCGGATTGTGCGCTAAGTATCACTAAATTGACAGGTAAGTAGGTTGGCCACAGATGAGGCAGTAAAGAAGCACAGAATGAATAGAAGAGCTAGTCATCCAAATTCTGGGTCTGGAGCCAAGCTTGCCGTACTAACTATGTGGTACGAATACCTTACAATTATAAAGAAATGGTAGTAGTGCTTACGTGCATTATGTCGAATTTAAAAACTAAAAATAATTTCGACAGACACAAACTAGAAATATTCAAACTCTGGTCCTACCCTATGGCCCTAGAATCACCACGGTTAGTAGCAGTAGGTTTGAATTTTCCTATTTTCTATCTTTTAATAGAAAATAGAGCATTTAAATATTCTAAAAAGATAATTTAATTAAAAATAACTTTATTAGGACGCAATATTTTAGGTGGCCATTTGTTATCGGGGTGTGGTAATAAGAAATCACTTTAGTTTCATTCAAAATAGCAATAGATTAAGAAACCTCCTAAACTAATTGCCGATAATAACTGACACTAACGATAGCGTTAATCAACGAAAACCACATCGGAGTCAAGTAGTGCAGGAGGAGATGTGTTCCGACCGTCCTTTGCGAAGACTACCTGTAACAATACCAATTAACCTAAGTGTATTTTAACTATTTCAATTTATACGTGGCGGTAACGAGGTGGTGACTGTAACTTCGCAGCTACGTCACAATTCTCCACATTAGTTAGTTCCCCCTTCCCCGCACCCCCTACCTCCCGCCCAAACAGAACCTGGCTAATTGGATTTCTGGATGTCCCCCAAGCAAAGAGCTGAACCTTATTGCTACGGCTTTGTGTCAACCGTTCTGTTTCTTACCCGCTTCCATAATGCTCTTCCTTCCAAGCCAAGAAAACAATTAATTTTTAAAACAAACATGAAGAAAAACTAATTGCCAATAATCGGATACTGTCAAATTCGAAAAGAGCTTTTCATTGCAAACATACAATTAAAACTTTGCTTAAAAACATGCGAAATTGTTTTTCGTTTCGTAATTTAATTTATCTTTCGTAACTAAACACGCTCAGCTCTAGACATAAATAGAGAAATTAAAAAGGTTTTGCTCATTTTACATTCCGTTTTACAGACTGGACCTGGGCCAGAATAATTATAAGGCAGCTAGATAGAGATATTATAACGGGTTCTCTCATGGCAGGAAAATTGAAAATTAAAACAACGTCCTATTAACAAAATATTATATTGCAACTGCTATGTTATTATTCTTTTTCGAAATTATTTCACGCATTTTCTTTAGATTGTTTTTTTGAACGCAGTTTTCGCAATGTGCATTAATGCTGATTTTTATCATTGTAAGAAATATACATATCTTCCACCCAAATCCACAAACGTCAATCAAAGCAGTCCTTACATGTATGTGTCCCTTTCATTTCTATTGACATGTGACAGGGCAGCATCAATTTGAGGTATCCTCAACGTTTGATAAGCGTTTGTGGATACAGGGGATACTACTTCTTTTCAAAATAAGGGAGTGGCATTCAGCAGGGCCCGGGTTAACGGTGATGTAGTATTTTAGCAGAAGCAATACAATACAATTACCACCAGGCGTCTGTAGAATCCATGCGATTAGCCTTCCTTTAGTTGTACTCGTACGGCGACCAAGGAGTTAAAAAACGCTAGGTGCTTATCCTTGCTTATTTTTTTTCCATGAAGCATCATCTTAGATCTATCATGTTAGCATCTCCGTACCGCCATCAGTGTGTTGAACGTGCATGCACAAGTCCACGAAGCCTGTCTAAGGCCTAAACCTATTCAGCGTAGGTACTTAGCTTAACTAAGACTCGGATCAACTACGTATATCATTTACTACTTATTGTTTTCTTATACGAGTATTTACGCGAACAATACACATTGAAATAAAACAACTTTACGGATTCTATTCCCTAATCACGACTGCTGTAATGGAGTCGAAACATCGGGTCAGAAAAATGTAAAAATATAAGTTCCGCGAGTAGAATCATTCAAGTTGTTTTATTTCAATCAGTTACTACTAGTAATAATGCTTATAATACTCAATTAGTAAGGTAATAAATATCAAAAAGCATGTGCATTAAGTAAACACAATAAATGCGACTACGAAATGAGGTAGCAATTTTTTACTCAAGTGTTTTGAGGCAAGCAAAGACTTTAGCATATACCAGAAACTATAGCTTTTTTGTTACTTACTGAATCGGATAAAATTTCGAAAATCCTCAAATAAAAAGATTTGAAAATGAACCAGGAGGTTAACAAGGCTTCCAGTCCTGACTGTCCAGCAAACTCTGATATTATTAGTTGACTCGTGCAGTCTGCTCTCATCAGGGAATCTGGTTATGAGTTTAAGAGATAACGATAGTTTTGTTTACTGAAACGTATCTTCAATGGTTCGACTAATTACAGGCAAACAACAATTTATTACTGTCCCACTGCAAAGCCGCTAAACCTTGAAATCAAGTTATTGCCAAAATTACTTACCATATGTCCCGAAAGCAATATTGAAACAATAATACTCATACGTCAACCTTTTTATTTACAGTATTTTTAAAAGACGTTATTACTATGGATTTTCAGATACGTTTGTTATTATGAACCCATGTTTTTCACCATCTGGTAATGAAACTGTTGGATTCTCCAAATACAGACCATTATCAGCTGCAATACTGGCTTGACGGGCTTTGTCACATTCAGGATTACGCCTAGATTTGCCTGCCCATGGTTCATTAAAATAGTATTAGGATTAAAATTCACATTTAGAATGTACAGACAATATTACATGATACACCAGAGGGACTACCACTAGTATTGCTGGGAAATATATTAAAATAGTGGCTTCTCTATGGGGGGAAATTATTTCATAGGTAAAACACGTTTTATTTGTCTCAAGGCAAAATATAATTTGCTATTGACGAGTTTTCATCTTGAACTATTCCATTCATGTTAAAAAAACGCACAAACGCTAGTACAAACACTAAACGCAACGCAATTGCAAGGAAAGCATAAATATAAATAAATATGCACCAGACAACACACCTCTTGTAATAGTCTCGAAGTAGGGTAACACACAAGGAAAATAAGCCAGGGGCGTCTCCCAGCACACCCAAACCAGAGTCAATTCAGAAGAGACCGTTTCCTGAATCGACCCGACCGGGAATCGAACCCGGGACATTACGGAAATCGAGGCGAGAAACTGTGCTACAGCGCACTACGGCAATCATGCGAGAAAAGCATATTTTAGACTTTGTATTTACTTTTGCGTCAGAACTTTATAACATTTTGAGTGATGGGACTTAAATACGCCTCACTGGGTTCACTAATTCTAAGCATGATGTCCATTGTCATAATATCATGTTTCATATTTCTGATTTTCCTAATCGTCCAGAGCCATAATATTGTGTGGCATATTTTCAGATATCCTAATTTAGTGTGGGCTGAAATTGTTTGGCATAAGTATTAAAACGCATAAGCTCGAAGGGCATCAAAGCGAATAATAACTAGTTGCATATTATAAAAAGCATAATAATTAAAACGAATAATAAGTTGACATCAAATTATGACAATGAACATTAATAATTATCCTTAGAAGAAAACAATTTTGGTTCACTTAACATAATGTATTCTAACTGACCAAGTATAATAAGTTAAGTTTGGTTCTGGCAGTTCTGATCTAACCTAACCTCGGTATTTTGGTCGAATTGACCTACCCTAACAAACCAAGTGAAATTGGTAATATTTAGACTGTTATGCTATGTAATAATATGCATGCTACTTAAAAGTTATTCCAAGCTTAAATTATGAGAAGTTAATATTATGCTGTATGATGTTATGCCTAATGAATTATGCCAAGCGACTTTAGGATAATCGGCATTATTCGAAAGGTTAGTCCCCCCCCCCTTACTGTCACAGCTCTTCTAGCGTAGGCGGTTCATCGTTTAATCTACTAGCTTCTACACGTAATTTTGTTTGTATAGGCAGTGAATTGATATAATTTGCAAAAGTTTTTATTAAGGGATGATAAGAAGCGCCATCAATTTGTGCAGTAAAAATAACGTTTTACTATGTATATCGTAAGAGCCCCCTTGATGGTGCTTGATCAAAATAACGGAAAATTATTTAATTATTCGCATGCTAAATTAACCATTTATACGACTAAAACGTAGCCGCGCTGGGCGCTTAATGCCAAAGGTCGTGAAAGATTGCTGAGACATTTAGAAGTTAACAAGTACAAAAATACAAACATCTAAACAGTCAAACACCCAAACATCGGAATCCTCGGTGCGCGAGTCTGACTCGCACTTGGCTGGTTTTTTCAAACTAGTGGGACTAGAAGGAACAAGTTTGTAGGAGTAACTGACTGGTGAACTGCTACAATCACACTAGAGCATTTCAGCCTCCAACCTGGTCCTGAATTTAACGTGCACCTCCGTCTGTTATGATATGTCCACAACGCTAATTAGTCAACACAGTATTCATTGTTGCCCCTAGCGTACTATCGAGGACACTAGTGCATATAATAAACGATACTCAACTGAAATCTATCCTTGAGTAAGGTCAGTGACTAAAATGTATTGGCTGACGGTGTCGAAAGTTTCCTCAAGAATGGATCAATGCTAGTGTTAAATTCTTAAACAAGGGCCAGTGAATACTCGTATGTCTTTCACCTGTAATATGTCTTTCACATGTCATGGATGGCAATAGTCAAGACTAAGAATATTTAAGGATTAAAATTTTCGGAATCGTGATATAGGTACCTATCACGTGCCTATTATGGAATAGAACGTTTTGAGGCTTTAGATTATCGATAAAACATTTATAAGACAAAATAGAGAACCCTACTTTACTAGTTAGCTCGCATGGAAAAGTGCAAAGTATTTCCGCCTGCAAAATTGTCATACGCCGGTGTCTTTGACTATACGTCTAGTCTGCTCGACGACCTTTAATCGGATTGCCTTGGTGCATACGTGTGTCAGTGAATAGAATATGGCTACACGGTCATGATGCCACTCCATTATTTGAGAGATAATGATTCGCAATCCTGAAAAACTGTTCGTTAACCAGAAAGTCTCATTACACATTAATATACGAGATTTTTTTATTTTAGTACTAAGAGATACGACTGATACGATGGTCATTTGAAAAGTTCTTAGCCTAACATAGTTAGTCAAAGTCTTTTTGCGATGCAAAGGGTAAATATAATTCTGGTGGATTACAAAGGGTGAAATAATAAACTCCGATTACTATTGTAACCTGCTGCGTCGTTTGAGAGAAGGAATCAAAGAAAAACGTCCAGGTTTATTGAGAAGAAAGGTCTTGTTTCATCAGGACGATACGCACGTTCACACCTCTGTGCAATCCATGGCAGAAATTCATCAGTGTGGCTTCGAATTGTTACCTCATCCCCCATAATCACCGGATTTAGCACCGTCCGACTTTTATCTATTCCCAAAGCTGATAATTTTTTTTGATGGTAAACGTTTTTTTACAAATGAAGAGGTCATAGCCGACGTGGATGCTTATTTTAAGGAGATAGACGAAGTTTTTTTCAAACGGGTATCGAGACCGGGTCGATGGAAAAAGTGTTTTGAGCTCGGGGGAGAGTATGTTAAAAAATTAAATCAAAATCAAGTGGTTTCATTAAGTATTATAACTTTTCTCGTATTGTTGACAGCCACGCTGTTTGTATCCGTTTTAAAAATAAAGCTTCGTAATGCGTTGGTTTAATATTTGTTTAAAATTCAGCGACCTGACAAGACAAATGCAGCGTCAAGAATTTAATAACACGAAAGCACAATTCAGATTTGAAAAAGCACACTGCTACACGAATTTCCATTCTTTGCATAATTACAGTTTTTGCTTTGCACCAATGCCTGCGTACTTCGAACTAGAGATGTTCCTGGAGTTGTAGAACAACCAAATTATAAACGTAGTCGATTTTGTAGTAAAAAATTTAACTCACGGTAAGTGATGGATGATTGAACAAATGAACATACTTACACATTCGTATTATGAATAAAAACTGCATAAGATAGTTATTATCATTTAAAGAGCCCTTTTAATAAATATCTCATTAATTTCATCCGTAATTTAATATATTATTTCCACCACTTTTCTTAAAATTATACCACCACCACGATTGCCACGTAAAATTGTTATTTTATTCTGCTGTAACTTGATACTATAAAAAGGAGAAATAGTGGAGCTTTCAATTTTACTGATGACGAAATAAAGGGTGGATAATAGGAAGACTACATTTAATTTGCTTCTTGTTTAGATCAGACAGTGTTGTTAATATAAACAAATAACTGTTTAATTTCTATGTAACTTATTTACTTTGTATTACAAATATACAAATATTATATTGGTATAAACCATTCAGAATATCAAAAAATTCCGCTTCTTAAGTTATCTTCCTACTTCCTACGTTTTGTAAGTCGTAATTTAAAATTCCATTGAACATAATATTAATTTGGTATTCGACTACAGCTTACCTGAATTCTTGCTAGTAAAGGATACCAGAACATAAACTTTAAAATGTTTTAGCAAACGAACTAAAACTTTAATACATTTCGTAAAGTTCATTCAGAAAAGCTCTGTTAAATTCGTTCCAGCGCGTCTCTAGTTTCAAATCGAGAACGCTTTATGAAAACCAACAGTTGCATACAAACTAGATCAATTTGCGAATGTTTTTCAACATCCCGGCCGGTGTAGCCGGTGGGGCCGCTAACTGCCGACGCGGTTGTGTTGCTAATTCTCGCAAAATGTTCCCTTTCATCGATCTGCACTTGTTTTCTTCATTTTTTCGTATTTTTTTCCAATCAATAGAAACACCCTTCAATGCAGACGCTAAATACAGCGGATTCAGCTCCTGAATTTTTGGTTCCTAGTCGTTATGAATACAGCCAGATGCAAAAATTTAAATAAGTTTCATTTTTAGTGAGACTGTCGCACCAGTTGTGGCACAATAGTGTAACCAACAACTATATTTCACAATGTGGTAGCGACACTGCTGCTTTTTCAAATTAATCTGCCAATGCCACGAATTTCTGTCTCTTTGTTTCAAAATATTCATTTAATTCAATTTCATGAATCACACTTTTTCTGGAGTTATTAAAACCATTTGATTGCGTTATTCAGTCAGGAGGCAGATACTTTCAGAAGACTTTACAAAGTATTTTACACGTAAACCAAGTACCTACGCAAAAACTTAACTATGATATCGACTTATGGGCCAAAAGTACGTGAGATCTCAGCACAATCGAATTGCCCACACAAGAATACTTACTACTAGCTTAGGTTCGTAACTGAATGGTGGTTTGGAGGATTCTAGGCCGTAAGTACCTAGATAGGATGCAAACGTCCACCGAAAACCCTACCCTGCCAAAAGTACCAGGTTAAATGCCCAGGCGAGAGTTGGATCACTTTAGGTATTTAGCTCCGTATTTGCTGATGAGAAAAAGGATTAAGTTGAAAATGCGTATATAACTATGTTGTATGTACAGATGAGTATGGTGTATGTGTGAATATATATGATTATATTTACTTTGTGTATGTATGATAATGATCTGTTATTGTGATGGGTATCTTGTATTATTCTCGCTGTGGTGAATATTTTCACTTTGGTTAAAGTTTGATAATTGTGATTTATCAAGTCAGTTTCTCAAGGGAATGATATTTAAATCTTTGCATTGTTGTTGCACTTTTGTTCATCTCGAGCACCGATTGTCATACGTTGTATAGTCGTAATTGCCCTACATCAGTCTTTCCCAACGTGGGCGATAACGCCCCCTTGTGGGCGCTGCAGGCCTAAAGGGGGGCGGTAAGAGACCAAGAAAAAAAAGGGGGCATTGTGTAGGGCTTTGGGGTCGATTTATAATTTCATCTACCTAGCTAGCTCTTAGACACCGACTGAGCTCTCGACTCTCGACTACATCTTGTGAACATCAACTAATATTAATTAAGATATAGCTCAAACTCGGTTCGATATAAAAGACCGCGGGCAATCATGTTTTAACAAGTTTTTGTTAAATAATCCGAATTGTACATTCCTATACCAATCAGCTGGTTCTATAATACTTGTTCTTGCTTGTCGAGTACGATTGGGCGTCGAATGAGATAAACGAGTTTATGCACGTTTCTCTTATTCCTGTTGGTGCGTGCTGCTTATGCAATCCTATATAAGCGACGTAAATTTATTTTATTTTCATTTGCGGTTTCGCGCATAATAGATAAGCAGTACTTGATTTCAACACTTACGTATTTCTTAAAACAAAACAATGTCGGAAGTAAAAAAGAAGAGACGGCAATACTCTGCAGAATATATTAAATTCGGATTTATTGAAAATCCCACAAACCCGTCGTCGCTGTAAATATATATATAATAAAACAAACATGTATTATGTTTGTTTTATTTTCAATAAAAGATACTCTGTCCGAATACTATAAATTTGCGTTTCAATAATCAGTTATAAGTACTTAGCGGTTTTTAAGTATGTTTGGAAAAGGGGGGCGTTAAAAAATAATTTATTCTTAAAGTGGGCAGTAGACAAAAAAAGGTTGGGAACCCCTGCCCTACATAATTGTATTTAGTATTGTACTTAAAACTGTATTGAGCTGTGTACTGTCCCTAAATAAATAAATAAATCCGGGGTCAATAAACTTTTTTTTTACTACGTTGTTTCAAACTATGAATGCTCGCCTGCCTGATACAAGCGAGATATTTATACCAATGACATTTAATTAGAGTTTATTTGTTTTTTCTTGCTTTTTATCTGCATTGGTAGTCTGCTCGGCTTACTCCGTTGTTTTTAAATTAAAAGCAAAAATAGGGAAAGGACCGTGGGCTGCGTCACCAGGGATTTTAGTTTCTCAGTTTCTAAAAAAATGTACTTACTTAAAACGTAATAGGTGGTACCTTGTACATAAGCTCACACATCTTTTAGAATGTAAGTTTACTTAAAACGTAATAGGTGGCACCTTGTACATAAGCTCACACATCTTTTAAATTACGTTTAATACTTTAATATGTTTAAGTGTATGGTCTTAATACCATTCACATCTATACAGGATGTCCAGGAGATAGTACGACATACAGCAGAGGGTGATAGCTGCGATCAATACCTACCAGAATAATTCAATAAATGTTCAGCGAAATTTTACGGTTTCAAAATTATACTAATTTTTTTGTTATTTTTAAAAGTCTCTACCTTGAAATAGGTTTTTTACGCCTTCCTCCCCATGAGCCTTCGCCTTGTCGTGGCGGGGGGGCTTAGTACTGGTGGCAGGTGGAACCACCGGGAAGCTAAGAGGGCTCAGGCATGGCAGTGCGGTGGACTTCCCACCCACCCATTGCCTGCCGCCGGGCGTGGTGGTGGTATGGTGCTTACCACTTGCCCGCCTAAAGGGGCGCCCACGGGCGCAGCGCCTTAGGGCGCGAGGTGGAAGCCGCGGTGCACAACCGTTTGGAGGGGGTCAGTGATCCGTGGGCGCCCCCCCCCCCCCCCCCCTGTGCACTGCGGCTCGGCGGGATCGTTGTTGCGGACCTAGTAGGGTCCGCGTACGGTCAGAGCCAGCGGGCTTGAGTACGGGGGTGCTTTTGCCAGCAATGCACGGCTTTCACCGCGAAGGTGGAAGTACCTGTGTGCTCCAGGTACGTCCGTGGCTTCCCCCCTTCATTGGGGGGTCGGCTGGAGAGGGCCCCAGTACGGGGAGGCACTGGCGGCGGGGCGTTGTGAAACTTTTTAGGGACCCCGCCTCGCCGCTGAAGTGTTGAGGTAGAGTACCGTGGGGTTTTAGTCGGTAGAAGTCCGACATAACCTTGTCGTTCATTTTTGCATTTTACTGTCGCATTTTACTTGTCACAACTTGTTTTTTAATAATTTGCGTGAATAAGCAGCTATTACTTACTCTCATATAGGTTTTCGTAAAAATTACGGAAGTTATATTTTCAACAGAATCTGTTCCTCTGGGACTAGAATACCATTTTATCTAATTTTTTAATGAAATCGCACTAGTGCTGTATATTACCAAAATAACCAATAAACACGCTATTTTTTAAGCATATTGTACATACCTCTCTTTTTTTTCACCACAGTAGGTTAAACTGGGATAAGAAAATCATTCAGCAAAAATTTCAACAAAAAAATTTTTTCTCGAAAATTTGCTTATTTTTGATAAAAATAATAGGCTTATTAATAATTAGAGTAACTATTCACGATATATTCGATGTAAAAAAATACTGGAAAAGGAATTTTTCATTGAGATATGCTAAAAAATCTGTTTCAAGGTAGAGATTTTTCGATATTTCGGAAAATTTTGTATAACCTTAAAACCGTAAAATTTCGCTGAACATATATTGAAACTCCTTTATTCACAAGTGAATACGTAATTTTTTCTGAAGAATTTTTTTCTCAATGTAGCCCTTTGGTACGTATTGGTCCCAGCCATCACCCCGTGCAGTATGTCGTACTATTTCCACCCTGTATATATAAAAGAAAGTCGTGTTAGTTACACCATTTATAACTCAAGAACGGCTGGACCGATTTTCATGATTTTTGTGTTTTGGAGTTCTCTACATCGGGAATAGGATGATAAGTATTAAAAACATTGGAAATATAACGAAAAAAAAAAGCAAAAACATATTTCCATAATAAATGTTCACAGCTGGCATTTGCCATTAACTTTTGACTAAACGAAGTTTGTAGGGGCCGCTAGTTTTAAATAAATTATACTTTAACATTAGGAGGTAACTAAAGTGCTTAAAGAAATGTTATTTGAATACATACATATTTTGCTCAAGCAGTTGAGTGATTCATTTGATTTCATTTCTGTGCCTTACAAATTTATGCTTATTTGAGACTCTTGAGAAGTCCTAAGTTGTAATGGTTTAAAATTTCTTGTGCAGAGTGAATCAAGAATAAACATGCATATAAAAGAAAATACAACAGCTTAAGCATCTCACGTCTCAAAGCATTCAGCTGCATATTTTTCATCTAGAGTGGAATAAAAATAAGATACCTGTTTTCAAGCGATGCCAAGATGAGGAGCGGTAGTATCGTTGAGTGGTCGCGTTATTATGAGCAGTCCATTAAACTTATCGCAAGTTTTGTATCCCGGATGTGTAGACCTGGGAACAGCCAAAATATTCAATTGGCGGATCCTAGTTTGGCCGGAAGCCAAGGGCCTTGCATATTGATGTGCCAACTTTTCCGCTGACTCAGCTCGTCGAGAACTTGCCGGCCGACCTGCCAAACTGTGCCCTGCTGATAGCGGGACTTTAATGAGGTATCTTTGTTCAAGTGCCCTCTACCTTGTAGGTACTACATAGCAGAACTGAAACGATGACCAGATAAAAGTTTGGCGGTGTATAAAAGAGTATGCTTATTTATGAACATGAGCATATTCACCATTTTTAAGGCTTAACCACCTAGTGGCCGAGCGAAGAACTAAAAACAAGTTACATTGAAATAGTCAGAGGCACTAATAATGATGAAGTCAATTGATTTGCATTGGCCTCATCGCCACGCTCAACGAATGCGTAAGCCGCATTACACCGGGTGCGGCTGGTTGCTGACACCCCCGGCCTGACCTGAAATTTTGGGGCCTAGAATTCTCACCACTTATCCACAGAGGTGACAGATTATACCGGATGATTAATTATACCATAGGGAAAATGATATGGCATGCTTAATTAGTACGTAATGTAGACACTCAGTTCAATATTATGAACTATGGATGGATATTTAGTATATTTATACGAAAACCTCAAAATACAGCCTACTTTCTGATTTAAAAATCACCCGCTTAAGTAGATTCAAGTTAGATTCAAGTTAAAGCCGGATGCCCTGAGAATTAATAAAAAAAGTAAAACGATAAACCAAAACCTTAATGACGATTCCTAATTGAAATTCCTAAGGCAGACGAACCACATTAAATGAGTTTTAAATTACCGTCTAGCCGGCTTAGTGAAAATACACATGTAGGGTGAAACCTATCCCAAGTCAAGTAATCTAAAAATACACTGTGAAACCTATCCCAGGTCGGGTAATTTAAAAATACATTTAGTATTTATATGGGCCCCTTGAGATCTGAAAATTATATAACCAATATTCGTAACAGCTTGGAGTAAATACACACACACACGCACACAAATACAAACTCCGGTAGAGCAATCAGGTAGATGTATATGAACTTTATCGGAAATAAATTGAGATATCCATACTAATTAAAAAATATATCAAGGAAAATCTGTTGTCCCGAACACTGCTAATAAATATGCCAACGTTTATTAAGGAGTTATACTTACTTGTTTGGAGTTCAGAAAATTACCGAAATATTTCCGAATATAGATAAAACTCGTTCGTTTAATTTTTATTATAACAACCTTATTTTTGTTCACTTTTTGTGAAAATATATCATTTTGCTCACTAGGTTCATTTTAAAACATTCTAGTAGCTTTCCACTACTATTCCAAAAGGGTCTCTTATTAAAAATTATACGCAAGAATGAAAAAAAGAAAAGTTGTTAGTAATATCATTAATTAACAAAGTAGCTACTTATTGAAGAAGCTTTACTGAATATAAATTAAACAGTCAACAAAACAACATAAAAATCAAAGACTCTAGGCATTCAATGTTTTCTTTGATGTTAAAATTAAGGGGCCTTTTCTCTTTGTTATTCCCTATTCTTAAACACAGAAAATAACACCCGGTTTCCAATTTATTAAACAGTAAACACCTGCCGCTTTTTGCGTTTTCGTAACAAAATGTGATATTTAAATTGCTAAGATATGAATAGCACTTCGAAAATGGCCGTTTGTGATTAAATAATTAAAAAATACGGATTATATGTTAATTGCTTACCATCCGCATGGTCGTTTTCCACTGACGTTTTAAAAAAAAGAACGATATTTATGTAAATACTAAACTTATTACTTTAATTAATAACTTTAAACTCACTTAGTGATTACCTAATGATAACAATACAAACTCTGTTTTGACTTTAACATAAACTGTTAACCACCTACTTAATGTCTACCTTGATTGAGGAGCTACAGATAACATAAAGGGGCAATAACCATACCTATGAGAATTCGTTCACAAACTTAGACGCCCTATAAAAGTTAGCTAAACCACTTTCACAAGAAACCTCTAGTGTTTAATCCTGACAGGTATTCCTTTAGAAATTACCTACAGTTTACCGGTCCGTTGCTCAAAGTTGGTTATTTCTCGTTACGAAAGATGGAAAAGTGGGAAGTTCGGGCCGCTCGTTTGCGACCGCGGCATTGCGCCCCAGAGGCCTTCCTTGCAGGGTACGCTAAAGTGCCGAACCTTTGAGCGGCACCTAACATCTTCGTTAGGACTACGGAGTATGTACGTCATCTGACAGACTACAATTATTCGTGTCGATAAGATATCCATCTATTTTTCAAGGCCAATGTCTATCGTTTGAACAACGCTCTTTTGTCCGGATAGTGTCGATCTATTGTGAGAAAAATAATCAACTTTTTTGCTAATGAATCCGAGTGATTGATTGCTATCAAACCACTCTGTAGTAGATAGATTGTTTTGTGGGTATATTTAGATCAATGCTTGTGGACGTGAATAAGTAAATAATATTTTAATTTGTCTTGACGGGCCTGTTGGCGAAATTGGTAGAGGTTCTGCTTGTAGCGACCAAGTTCGTGATTTCGATCCACACAAAGTCAGACGAACATATGTTTTTGTTTAGTTATTTTTCATATAAGTTGTTACTAATGTAATCAGTTTCTACATTCATAGCTCAAACTCTGATTAGTAGAGTTCACATGGTATTGGTGTATGTTGTCCCAGATATCAATCATTGTTATTTGATCTGCCTTACGTGAATGAATTATTTTCTTTAAGTGAATAAGAGCAACAAATTTCTGAAGTGAAGTTGCTCGGATAATAGTTTGTTTGTAAAGTTACGCGTAGTTTTCTGCAAAATTTTCGTTGCAACCATCGAATGCATGCATGATGCATCGAAACCGGTAGTAGGTGAACGCACCTACTTTCCGTCCAGCACATGGTAGCCATAGGTAGATAGGCACTGGGGATATTTATGGCCTGTCCGTACCAGTTGGCCAGAACACCCGCTGCCAACGAACACACAGTTTTTTAGTACTAATTGGACGCCACGTGGCATAAAGTTTTATTTGAAACTCCATAAAACACGGTACTGGTATTAGAAAAAAGGTTCTGAAGGTAGGTAGGTACGTTGTTTTGATTATTTCCCATGTCACTTTTTAGGCATGGTATTTATTCATAGACGCGGAACTAATTTGATTAAATAAGATAGTAACTTCGCATTAACGTCTCATGTTTTGATCGTAAACATCACTCAGAGCACTGAAAATAGACTAGACTTCTTTGTGAATTCACAAGCAGCACGAAACAGAATTACCTTATTTGCCTGTTCACTAATAAATGAGCTCAATCCACTAAACACGAAAAGGTCATCTGTACGAGTAGCTGGCTTCGCAAAAGAGAATTGGATTTCTTTATTCGGGATTGCAATTGTTGCACCGTAGAAAAATGCTATAACCAACATTTTTAAGCCAATTACCTCGTAGGAAAGGACTTGTTTTGTAAAACTTACCGAAAAAAAATACTAACTAATTTTATTTATTTATTTCAAACCTTACACAATTTTTACAGGACTACCCAATAATTAGTGTGTAGTTATAGTGTGTAGCCAAACAAGAAATGAATTACATTTAAAAAAACAGTAAAAATAATAATAATAAATAACATATCCTTAATAAAAATAACAGTAATTCACAAATTTGATTTCATTAATTAATTTTCATAAAACAGCAGTCACCGCCGACATACGTACCGAAATAAATTATTTTCCTATACAACGACCAAAGTGGTTAAGTATTAAATTCCTACCTAATAGATTTAAATAGCGAAATGCCTTTTTATATATTTAAGACTGGGATCTTCAGTTTAAGTGTTTGTTATCTTTAAAATAGCCTGCGGAGTACGATTGCTTGGTTACCCAAGCATTTGTACTACGAAAGATCTTGTATTCATGAGTGATTATTAATACAATCCTGAAATCATAAGTCCTGTTATTACCAAAATCTTTGATTGTTTTCAATAGTCGGCATCTAGTTTTGTGGGCAGATTATTTTCTTTTACACATTATGCATTTATGGAAAACTTCTGAATGCTAAGTCCACGCGGAACCTCTAGATTTTTTTAAATTTGTGTATATGAAAGTAAATGAAAGTATGGAAAAAACTACATTTATGGCCATAAAACTGTAATAATGAATGTCTACGGTGTCTGTACGACAGCAGAAAGATTAAGTAAGTGTAAGTTTAAATTCAACGAGTTCTCTAGCGCAAAACAACGCCTTTGCTTTCCACGAAGTTACCAATTCTATTGCGTGAATTTGCTTTCATTAATATGGCAGGAGAACCTTAATGACTCGTCCATATAGTTTGAATATTCAAGGGCTCATATTGCTAGACGGAACTTCAAAGGGATTATCTGTGAGATTAATGCTTTAATTTGTGAACGTTTACTATTAGTTATAATCTGATAGTACGGTCAAATTTTAATCTGCTTAGGTATTCAGCTAAAACCTAGTTTAGACAATCGGCATTTATAAATTTAGAGTAGTTACATTTTACAAATGGGAGTTTATTAATCATAATGACATATTTCATTTTTTTGCTATGAAGTATATCTAACTTGTCAATTGAGTATGTTAAAATTCCAGCTTTTTCCTGGAAGAGTGTTTGAATTATTACATTCTCAATATATACAACAGGAATACGCAGTGAATACGAGTAAAACCCTTACTCGTTTTATTAAAAACCATGTGTTAATTAAATTCTTGAATAATTTTTATATAACACATAGCCACAGGTAGGAGGAGGGTCTGTGGGTCCTACATCGTGCACAGCCCTTAGCGAACTTTAGACCTAAAACTTGGTAAATCCAATGAAGAAAATAGTTGGAACAAATGACCACAAATTACTATAAGAACAGTACAAAGTTGGATTTGAACAAAGAAAGGGCGGACGGAGCAACAAAGTGCGTAAACAAGGGGTCTCATTGGTTTTATTTGTAAAGTTCGGGCGATCGCGGTTTACTGCCTACTTCCGGCAACGAGGGTAGGATCAAGTTTTGAACTGAAAATTTGTGTATAATAAATACACGGGAACAAATTTTACGAGGCGGGTTAAGGTCGTGAATATAAAACTATGTCTGATTCATTGACTTGGTTTGTTCAGCATCGAACCAAAATCTCATAGCTGTAAACAAATATTCTGTCTTTTTAAAATACAGTGAGCAAGGGATTTGAAAGTGCGATCTCCAAATTTATAATAAAAAATAAATAAATATATATTATTTTCAGTATGTTTGATTCTGACTTTGCTTGATTCAAATTAAGCTCGCTAAAATTAAGAAGAGCAAATAAATCGCTTTGTGTTCGGAGGAAGTGTTTGGCATCAGAAAGCGACGAGGAGATTTTCTCTCTCTTAAACAATATTTGGCCACAATGAATGCTACTAAAGCTATCGGACAAACAGCTTTGTCATCCTATACATAGAACGATGTCCTGAAGACAATACACACAAGTCTTGGCCAAATGAAATCACTGATGACGAGGCGCTCAGACGAAATGGCTCTGTTAATCTCCGATCAATGCCGTCAGATAAGATGGTCTCGTCATTATTGAGTAGTAATTAATCTTTGTCATCGTTGCCTCCGTTTGCAGATCTGCTCCGTAGTGATACAACTGCCTTTAGCTTTAGTGTATACTTAGTTATATGCTTCTTATCCGGAAACAATGCCAGGGTTGGGCATTCTCTGGCGTCCACTGAATGTAGCGGATCGTGATTTGTTGGCGCTCTATACTTCTCTGCTTTTCTTCTTGGTGATTGAAATAAGATGCATGATAAATTTGGGACTCATTGTTGCAAAGTAGAGTTTAATGAGATATTTATCGGTTTTACTGAATTATAGACATATTCGCATAATGCTCCTAATGAAAAGGTTTTACAGTTAATTTAACTATGTATATTCAATTGAGTATTCAAGTTAACACTATAAGTGAAGTTACTCGTACTTTACCTTTGCGAGGTTTAACTCAAGGGATGCAGGGTGAACTGGAAGTTATATAACTGTAGGTCAATACGAAATACTCTGATAGAGGACTATGTAGAAGTTTTCGTATTTATCAGGATAAAAAGGCTGTGAATGGAATTATGAAAGAGCACTTAAAAGTTTGGAATCTCCTAATATCCATTTGCGCTGATCTTGATTTCTTATACATTTCACCCCTGCTTACGTCGGTTCAGCCTTTTATCAATTTAATATGTTTACCACTGAATATGTTTGTGTGCAGTCATTGCTGAAATTACAAATTCGACTTTGTGATGCTTATAAATGTATACCTAAATTATTATTTTAAATAGATACTTTATATAGATTGGGGGAGGCCTATGCCCAGCAGTGGGCGTCGTTCGGCTGAATGATGAAATAGATACCTAACACCCAGATACGGAACAAACAAACAATAGGGTGCAAAGCGACCCTTCATCTTGGCAGTGGCAGCTGAAAACACTTGACCAAATATTAACTTCGTGATCTGAAATGTGAAACAACGTTGACTTGGTATAACAAATTCTGATTTATTTTATATTTCAAGATCATAACTTCTATGCGTAAATGTTCACAGTAAAACTAGTTCAGCATTTCATCACTATTGATAAACGCTGCTATTATCGGTATTAATCCATTCGACACCTTGCAGCTGAGCTTTCCATAAAATAGGAATACTCGCCAACATGGAGTTGGATCCACTCGTATATCTCTTTTGTACGCGAGATTAAAGAGGCGATGGCGTGGGCCGAACCCATCCATCTCCGTTAATGCTGTTTCGACGCCAACGCCGCCCGCCCGCCATGCTCGCTGCCTCCGTGCTGCCAGCATTTAAAACTATGCTATCTTTAAAAAAAGACCGCATCGAGATGCGATCTCGTTGCGCTTTTGTTTCCGATACAGCGAGGCGCAACGAAAAGTGAAGTTTTTGCTGCAGTCGACTTTTAATAAGTTCGTTTATTCGTTAAAGTTTTGACAAAATTCACACTGCGACCTTCTAATACTCAAGAGTTTTTTTTCATAATTTTAGCGGTTTGTGGTTCTCAGCTTTTAAGTGCTTTGGCATAATTAATCCCAAAGTCTATTTACGAGTATTATTTACATGGAAACTACTCCCAATGGGAATCGAACGTACTACTGGTAGTTACGACACGATTGGCGTAGTGCGCCGTAGCACGGTTTCTAGCTTCGATTTCCGTTGTGTCTCGGGTTCGATTCCCGATCGGGTCAGTTCAGGAAACGATCTTTTCTGAATTGACTTGGGTCTGGCTGTGCTGGGTGATCCCCTCTGGCTTATTTCCTTGTGTGGTACCTCGTAACACAGGGATATTATTCCCTACTTCGAGACCATTACAAGAGGTGTGTTGTCTGGCGCATATTTATTTATTTATGTACCCATACCGTTATCAAAATACTCATACCCTTAAAAAAAAGTGATGGAAAACGTAATCAAGTTCGCATATATTTAACGAAAAGTTAAGTTTTTTCTGACATTTGCTTTATACCGGACGGTGTTACCAGATATTTCATGATTGATTTCATTACTTAACTTAAATTAGTTAGGTATCCCTCAAGTATGAATTTCAGGGTGACCTACCTAGTTTTTACTATGCAAATAGAAACAAGTGAGTAATAAATAATACATGCAGATTTAATAAAAATAAGCCAGGCAGATATTTGTTCACTATTTCGAACAAGGCGCACAGAAGAGTCCAAATATGGAACGTGACAAATTCATCTCCAATTTATACGAGTTTATTATTGAAAATATAGAAAGTTTTTTTAAAAATCCTGAATGGATACTAGAGTATATAAAACCTCTCTGAAGAAATCTTTTTCAGACGTTGTGGGTTAATATCCTCATCTAATTCTATTTTTAATTTTAGAATGGGTTTAGGATTTTCACTCGTGGTTTTCATCAGAAAAAGCGTTCCTCGTACGCATCTAGTGATGTACAAGACTAGAGGCCTCCAAGTCCTTTTATCTAGATCTCGGTGTCGTTTACAGGGCTCGCCTCATTTGTATGATGAAGCTCGACGACTCTGGAGTAATTTTCTAGAGCTCGAACCTTTTTGAGATGTGGATCGATGTCAAGGCTTTTTTCATTACACATACACGGAAAGTACGCTTGAAGTTGCCTGAGCATAGGGTTGAAAGCTTCACTTTCAGCCCTAGGGCTGTGAAGTTTTTTTCAGCCCTAGGGCTGAAAGTAAATAGCTGTCAAATGTCACCTTCTATTTTGACATTCCTTTTGCGGCAAGTCGATGTATTCTATTCAGCCACAGCTGTATTTGAAATTTCTTTATCTTGATTTCAAATGAATATTTAAACAATCGAAGCAGGAATATATCTACTCATAAATGTATGTTTCACTTAATTAGTATTTAATTGAATAAATTTCAGCTAAGCATTTTCGATGGAAATGAAAAAATAAAAATATCATCAACTTTGTTGTAGGTAATGTTCCAATAAAATTTTGTTGGTTGAACTTATGTATCTGATTTTTATTTACTTTCCTTATATTCGTAATGAAAAGCAGAGTGTTTACCTCGGAAGAAAGACCTTTTCAATGCTCACGAACTATTAGCGCTCTCGCTACGCTCGCGCGCCAAACCATCTCGTGCATTGAAAAGGTAACTTTCTCACCTTGTGTAACAATCTACTATTCAGGACTCGAGTCTTTTTCAGCGCTGGAGTCGTTTTTACCCGGCGAGTCGCGCTCAGTTTCTTTTCCGTTTGCCGTCTTCCTTTTCAACTTCCATTTCAAAGCAGGCAATAAAATACGTGTGTTTGTTAGGTATGTAATAAAGTGAGGTACGTAACCAGAAGGGTGTTTTGAAAAATAAAAGTTTAATTATCAGACAAAAACATTTAAATTATCATAAAAAATATAATGATGAACAGGTTGACGAAGACTGGAGCTCTTTTGATAGGGGCGAGCTCTTTTGAAGGCTTGGACGTTTTGAAGCCTCGAGGCGTGCGTGGTTCAGCGAGCTCGCGTCTCGGCTAGGCTCGGGTCTACGAGCAATGGAATGGCAATCCGCCTCGAAGCTTCAAAAATTTAACTAGACGCCTTGAGGTTTGTACATCACTATACGCATCGCCATGATCGCCCGGAGGTCTGCGACACGATGGAGGATCGAAAATATTGTTTCTGGAAATAACCGACGGTCCCGTTTGTTTATATATTATTAACTTTACTGAAAGCATCCCTTATAAACGTAGTTTATTTTCAACCCACTTCAGTATATAAAGTTGAATATTTTTTATTTTTCTGGAATATTTCGTACAAAATCTTCGGTATTTATCTTCCAAATTTGAATTAAGTAGGGTAATCTATTTTCCCGTTTCGGATATGGAAAACGTAGTGACTGACAGTACCACTGATAATATTTTTAGGCTTCATATACTTCGTTGAACACGTAGAACCCCAAAATATATTTTAATGTAATCTCGAACAAAGTCAGATCGAACAACAAGTGTCTTTTACAAAGAAGATTTATATCGATAGACTATTGATCAAAACTCAAAACTCATAAAAAGTTAAAAACGCTAGTGGAAATTACCATAAAAATGAAAAATCATCATAAGAGTTTAAATTCAACTAATTTTAAGAAGTGAAGTTTGAATTTATTGCCGATATAAAATAAATAAATAAATATTCAGGCAAAATTACACCAAGATCATCTGACCCCAAACTAAGCCGAGCTTGTACTATGGGCTTCAGAGACTGATAAACATATTTGAATATTTTTAAATACAAACTTAAATAGATAATAACACCCAGACACACAACAAACACAAATATTCGTCACATAAATGTTTATCATGGGTGGGGATCGAACCCACGACCTCCGGTGCTAAAGGCAGGAATTCTTTCTCTTATCTGCTCATTTGGCACAAAGACCAAATTATAAAGATGTAAAGATTTATGACATAGTTTCATGTCAAAAGTATTTGCATGGCAACAACATATATTACATCAACAAAACATACGTTCTTCACTATTGAGAGATATTTGATATTATGTCTGTTTAGAACTGGAGCATCCGTGATAAGAACTCTCTCCGAATTTAAAAATTGATTTATTCATAATAGATGTTACCCCACTACTTATTCTTTTTGGGAATCACAGATGATGAATAAAACTTCAACACGTTTATATGTAGTTTTTATTTTGTACATTACAAACACACAGATCAGTCATATGAAACTTATAACGTACCACATACATTATATACACATAACAATGTTCATAAATTATCAACAAATGCACCTTATAATATAATCATTTGCACTTTTTCGTCAGTTTACCACGATTCAACAACGTAGGGGTAGCTGCTGTAAGAGATAAAAATTACCAAGTTAATAACATTAAGTAGTAGTAAAGTAATTCGCCTATATACTGTCCCACTGATAGGCAAAAGCCTCCAGCATTGAAATCAAGTCATCGCTAGAATTCATGGGTATTTGCTTAATCACCAAGCTAGCCAAATGTAGGTTCGTAATGCAATACCCGGGCCATGTTCCGAAAAATCCGATAACACACTTTGCCTGACGTAGAAATTGTACCCGGGCCCTCTGGATTTTGGGCCCAGCTTTACTACTCGGCCACGGAGGCGTTAGAATTTCTTCCATAGTGTAAAGTTTACTGTAGTAACTTTCAATGATACTCAGATTTGAGTGTGTAATAGGTCTTCAAATCAGGATAACTAATGGACTACCTGTAGCCTCCACCGTAGCCGCCGCCATAGCCGCCGCTGTAGCCGCTGCTGTAGCCACCCCCGTAGCCGCCTCCGTAGCCGCCTCCGTATCCGTAGCCGCCGCCGTAGCCGCCGCCGCCGTGGTGTCCGCCGTAGCTCCTGCCGTGTCCAGAGAATGCCTTGGCGGCGATGGCTCCGCCGATGACTCCCGCGCCGATGGCTTTAGCGCCAATCAGGCCGGCGCCGAGTGCGCCCGCGCCGAGGAGGCCAACTCCGAGGGCGCCAGCACCTAATGCCCCGGCACCTGTAAGTATGGTTTTGAATTAATAACAAAGACAACAGTCAAATACTTAGAGCAACATGAGTAAAGGTACCTCGTAAAATTTTGATTGATAGTTCTACGTTAATCTTAGATACATACAAACTTCGTTCTGTCAAAAGTTATTGGCAAATGCTTGACAGCTGTGCACATTTAGTATGGAAAAATGTTTTTGCGTTTATTTATTTTTTCGTCAATTTCCTTTTTTTTTAATACTTTTTATCCTATTCCCGATGTACACAAATCCAAAAACACAAAAATCATAAAAATCCGTCCACCCGTTCTTGAGTTATAAAAGGTGTAGCGAAAACGACTTTCATATACAGATTGTTGATTCAATAAAGACTTTTGACGAATATTATTTTGTTTATCTACTAGTAATATACGGCTTCTGCAAAATACAAAATATAATTAAAAATTATCTTCACCAACACAATTACTTATAACAATATAAAACATTTGGCATTTGGGTCATCCATCACTCAGCTAAACTATAAAAACTATAAAGTAAGGTAATTTTGTATAACATGTAGAATGGGTCTGGTGGTCATTAATTTACACAGACGCAAAAAGGCGTTACGTCTTAAAACTGGATATCGCGCGTGTGATATACTGGTATTGAAATATTCGCATATGAGAAACCTGTTTAATATATCAACCTTTTGAGGATTATTTGTGTTCATTAACTGTTAAGTACTGAATTTGTTTCTTATCTTTTAAATAAACGCGTTTTGTTGTGTAGCAGATGGTATAATCTAATTTCAGCTATTTTTATAGTGTTTAGGCTGCGGTAAACGCTCACCGTGTGGCTGGTTTTCATTTATGGGCACAGTTTGAAAGAAATTTAATGATTTTTTTTTTGTACACAATAATTCCATCACGTTATGAATTCACCTAAAATCCCAAATCATCAAATCAAAAATGAGGAACTAATTTGACTCGAAAGTAAACATGGAACTGACCTTAAAACAATTTCTGCGAAGGTCAGAAGTCATTAGTATTCCTCCCCGTATTTTCTATTCATAACATTTGAGTTTGTTACGGGCACACGGTACATCGGTCGGAATCCCAGTGGTTAGATAACTCATCTATAATTTGTCGGGACCCGAGAGGGCTAGAAAGTTGGGGTCTTCGGGGATTGCCGAGTTCCTAACGCATTGTTCGTGATATAGTATGCATGTCTGTTTGTACGCATATCAATTAATTATCACGCACTACAGAGAATTGCTCAACAGTTCAGAACTATTCGCTCATTGATTTTAGCTCGAGCGTGAGTGTTTTCACTTAACTATTTCTATTTACGGCCTGTACGTCTACCACGAGTTGCAATTTACATGACATGGCAATGTCAAATCCCAATACAATTTTTTATACTGTATTCTTTATCGTTGTTAGTAGCGATCTGAATGACGTTTTATATCAATTTTCTTTGTCAATTCTTTACAAGTTTACTGCTTGTTGAGCAGCCTCTACTTCTATGACAAGACAGCATCGATTTAAAGGATGAGATGGGATGCTTAACTTTAAGTCACGTCTCTGAATTTGGGGGTGAGCTTCTTGAACTTGGGCCCAACGGAGCTTAGAACGTACAACGAATGAAATTTTAAAGGTACCAATTGTTTAGAAAGCTTGAAATTGATGCTGCCCCTGATTTATCAAAAATAAAAATGCCACTAACCAAACCAAAACGAAATAATATATTCAAATTTGCACCTTACGCAATATCTGCATTATTCTAGACACCATTTCTATTGTAACGAGACATAGTAATTATATTTTGACTTTTACCCGTAAGTGTTGTATGAAAATAAATTCCTAGAATATGCATTGTGTGCATATCACGTAACTGTTATAGTTATTTTAAAAGCAGTAACATTTGAACAATGGTAAAGTGCCTACATACATACCTTGTGTACGAGCGTTTCACAGTGGCAATAACAATTATTTTACATGTTGCCATCCAATAAATGGAATAAGAATAACTCTTCAATTTATTTGGCTATAGCGGATATTATTATGCCTGCATCGTTTTTGGATTGGACAACCATCATCATTGTAATACAAACACTCTTTTGGTGTCGATCGTTGCATACCATAAAACTATTATCTCTTAAAGCACTTAAGTGAATCAGATCTAAAGCCATCAGTTAATGCAACTCACCTGACAAAATGCGCAGGACCGCGAGCGGGATTACTAATGGTTGACCAAAAAAATATTGACAAATGGTCATTCGACAAACAACGTTTAACCAAATGTTCATTTGGCATACGAGACATTTGACAAAAGTATCATCTCACAAAAACTCACTTATCAAATGATCCATTAGCAAACACTGTATTTGTTAAATGTTTTGAATATTAAAATGTCAATTGACCTTTTTTAATTTCACCAAATAATATGTTTCGCAAATGAAGCATTTGTCCAAATGTCATTTAACAAAATGTTATTTTATAAAATTGCACTTCTTTTTTCAACATTACGATTTAGTCTGTTGGGTAAATTCAATTAATTTTTAATTGAATCGTCACATCATGAATTTAAATGAATGTTCATCATTAATAATCTACAAATATTGGCCATACATAAATCAACAGTAGTATTTTCTGGCGCTTCGCCGGCCGCTCCCGCGGCACGCTCGCTCGGCTCGCGCGTTTTGTGGTCACTGTTCTAACCTAACCTAACCAAAATTTGTCTAAGTTTTTTGGTACCTATGTTTTTTCCATTCTGTCTAGATAAAATATATCAACTAATACTTAAACTATTTTTTTATTTTTTATTTGTTTTCTTCAATTTCTTTATTCGTCTACAAAAATTGGCCATACATAAATCCACAGTAGTATTTTCTGGCGCTTCGCCGGCCGCTGGCGCGGCACGCTCGCTTCGCTCGCTCGGCTCGCGCGTTTTGTGGTCACTGTTCTAACCTAACCTAACCAAATTTACCTATTTTTTTCCCATTCTGTCTAGATATAATATATCAATAAATACTTAAACTATTTTCCTTTCAGGAAAGTCCAGAGTAGTGGCTTTGCAAAAAAAATATCTATTGTAAGATTGATTAATAAACGAAACATTTGTCAAATAATACATTTTATCAAACGTTTTTAGACCAATAGTAGTTTTGTCTGATAACTCAGTTGTTAAATGTTCATTAAGTAAAATAATTATTTGTAAAATGTAAATTTAAGTGTTGATCATTTGGATAAGTGAGTCATTAGTAAAATGATCAATTGGCGAAAGCATTTTTTGGCAAACATTGTTTGTCAAGTGTAATTTTGCCAAATGTCTTCTGGTCAAACAGCAGGACCCCCCGCGAGCGATACACTCAGCCAACACTCCCAGGAGGACCACGCCCACTTGCATTGTTACAAAAACAGACAGGTTTGAGGAGCACCGGCTCCTTTAACTCACAACCTTAACACTGGACGTGCTTAACCACAACCGACGCCGCACAAGGCACCGACACTTCCAGTGGACCAAGCTCACTTGTTCATTGTTACAATAACTGTCAATTGATCGTTACGTACCCAGCAACAGATGCCTCTTTGGACGCTCGTGTGTTGGTTCGATCAGCACCACCTCCCTGACCTCCGGCTGCAGCGCGGTCAACACGGGACCGTGCTCAACCGCCAGACACGCCGCACACGCCACCAACACTCCCAAGGTAACAATGCTTACTTTCATTGCGAGGCTGGAAGGGAAATGTTATTATTAGATATGTGTAGGAAATGAATGCAAAGCGAAAACAGAATACACTATTTCGAAAGATAATCTTGGGATTCTCGACAAAGCGTTTTAAATATTGGTTGCTTGGTGATCACATGTTATCTTATTACATGTTTTTGTACATCATGATAACCATTCAAATAAAAATAAAAATAGTGCCGATGAAATCTGTCCATGCACAATATTTCACAATAAGCGAGGCAGACATAGACATATTATTTACTATCACAAGAGACACACATAGCATCACATAGTAACTCTTGTGAGTTAATTTGTGATACACCTTTGTCGCTGGTTTCCTAGACACAAGTGAACCCTATAAACTTCACGATATCTCTTTTGTAATGTCATTAATATTCATTTATTTACCACAAGCAAAACAAGTGCCTCTTTAAAAGACCTACAACACATGTAGGACCGCCCATTCCTCGTCTTGACCTTCTGTTAAAACAGAAGCACACTTAAATAAGTGTGTTTTCATGTCACTGACGGTCATAAAGTGTTTCATTGTTCCAAAATGCCGATACTTGCTAATAGAGGAGCGTCCTAGTGAAGAGCGAGGTCGGTAAGCACGACTAGTGAACTTGACATTGCATAGATGTTAAGCAAATAGTTGCTTTTCAAATAAATTAAAAATGACACTGCTTACCAAACCATGGCTCACATGTAAACAAACATTCCAATGATGCATGCACTTCATAAAAAACTTTCAAAGCTTCAATCACAATAGTCGTAATAGGAAATATTGAAGCAATCAGATAAAATCATCGAAACATTTATATAATTGTATAAATTTCATTGTATTAATTATACAATGAAACTGTAGTGCAAAGATTTGACTGCCAGCTTAGTAATTTAAGGGCATCACATTTATTTCTTTTATTTTATATTTATATTTAAAATTAAAAAAAATATGAAGGACTATAATCTATTGTGTTCCTCGTCATATGTTTTTCATTTCTACACCTATAATTCCTCGTTTATATATTTATCTTTACAGCAGTCAAGATTATGGGACCACAAGGACCATAGTGACCGTTTTATTTTAAAAAGTGGCGTCTTGATTCTGTTCAAAAACCGGTACCTACCTTCTTAATTAGATACACCTAACACACAACTCGTACCACCAACACTAATCGACTGTCCACCAGTGTCCTGCCGTTGACTTTTATAGGTCGCCAATCCGGACGCGACAATATGTCATCGCACGGAAGATATGCCACCGCCCCACCTTCGAATACGATAATATTGAGCCCCATTGTAATAGGGCCACTAGTTTCAGGTGTTCAATATTCATTAGGCGTTATTACAAACATAATTGTTGATGAGCATAGTTCCCGAACTCAGAACTTCGGTCTCGTAAGGAAATTCCGCAGTAGATCAAGAGCTGATACATGATATCAAGTTTGCTACAATGTTGCATAATAGATGTGGGAGGTTTGCTCTAAAAGTTTTTCTTGTATCATAAAAAAAGGGAATTCGTTTGCAACATGAAAACCGGAAACGAATTTCTGTTAAAAACATCTTATGTTAGATTAATTTTGTTTTAAAGGATTAGTCACTGATTTAGTTAATGTGTATGTAAAAGCACTCGGAGCCCACCCCCGTTTCTGACATAAAGAAAATAACACCTTGAAATAAAAATGACACGCGAATCCTGCTCAATAATAGAACACGGGTAATGCTCATTCTGTAAGCAAACCGCCAGCAGCTCCCATTCTACTTAAGTTTTAATAAGTCGAGGATTTTTTAAATTCTGGTTAATCAAGCACTTTTTTTTTCTTGTTTTAAGTAGTTTTTTTTAAGTCTTTGTGTTTATTTAAGTTTGAATTAATTTAGTTAATTACTGCTTGCTACCTGCTCGGACAGACTTCGTTCTAGCAAAAGTTGCTGGCAAATGTCAGCTGTGAACAGCTGAAAATGTTTTGTGTTGGAATTTTTTTTTCATTTTCTGTGACTTTTTATTTGTTTTTCTCACCGCTTAAACCATCACTGAACTTTGACAAATATTTCAATATCCAAATTCTCCAAATCGGTCCAGCCATTCTCGAGTTTAAGCGAGACAAACGAACAGCCATTTAATTTTATATAAAAGTTATAGTCTGTTAATAAAAGTTTAGTTCAATCAGATAAAAAAGCACGGACAACAATCAAATTATCGTCTTAACAGACTGAATACTGTAAAGTTGTAGTGAGATTCTACAGAGACATCTTCTCTCACTCGAATTCAAAGTTTTTTTTTTTACGTCATTTTTTTTACGTGTGATTTCATAATCTTACTAAATTTCTCGCTTTTACAGTGAACTCGCCTTACGAGGTTTGAAACGAAGCTCACAAAATAACAAAGCTTGGCTAAAATCTCAAGAACCTAATTCCACTGTAAAATAAGATAAAATTTGATAAACACAAATTTATTGTATAAAATATCTTAGTCCAGCAACTATGACAGTAATAATCATGTTAAGTGAATTTTTATTTCAGCATTAAACAATGCTCTGTTTTCTACACACAGATAGAAACTAGAAAAATTCTTTATTATTTTTATTCTTTCTTTATTTTTTTTGAAAGGTCGCGGGTTCGAATCCCGCTTGAGTCCCAGGACCAGGTCGAATTTTTCTAGTTTCTATCTTTGAATAATCATGTTGTTATATTGATGTTGGATAGGCATGCTAGAGGACAGTTTCGGCGATTCTATTACGAATATTGCTTTGTTTTGTCCTATAGGTTAAAGATCAAATGGGTTATCTTACTTTCATTTTTATCTAAAACATTCAAGTCTCATATTAAACAACTAACTGAAACTCATCTAAAAGTTTCTTCAGCAGTTTTGCGGGCGTCAAAATTGTTTTCGTATTCAGAGACTTCGCGCCCAAGCACATACTTTTAAAGCAGTAATAAAACTATTATATTTATTCCCATACATTAACGAACCAATAACACTGGGATGAGAAAGCAGTTGAAGCCTAAAATAACGTTTTAATATTTACCCTAAGCTATTGCAAATAAGTCGGCAGCATTTACGACTGACGCCCGAATTCTGAATCTCAACTTGAGTTTACAGCTTTTACAGCCCCTGTGATATAATAACTGTCTCTTTTACCTCTACAAATAATAGATAATATTAATTACAAAACAACGAAATCTTTGGAAGGTCCTCAATTTCTTCCAATTCTGGGGAATTCGTAGGTCTTAATACAGCTACGAGTTAAGCTCCAGAATCTCCACATTACCTACATCAACACCCCATGAACATTTAAAATTTTAATTCATTAATTTCCATGTTAGTAATATGCTACACTAAGCTAAGACAACGCTATTACTTTCAGAAAGATGTAAGCACACATTTTGTCCCAAAAAGGTTACGTAGGTACTCTTTGGTTTCAGGAAATTGACTATAAAACAATACCTGAGAAATTATCATGATGCATTCTGAAGATACCTACCCGACAACGTCACAATGGGACAACAGTTCGTGAACGGTGTCAGATTATCACCAGTTTACGAAAAAAGTTACATAAAGGTGAACGACCTGCCGGCGACAACCACGCGAGGTGAGCTACCTTGTCCGAACTTGCCTACAAGCTGCTAAATTGTTGTAAATCAATAACAATTAGCCAAACTTTTACTTTGACGTTGTGTTGCTAAAGTTTAAAATTCAACGACAATTTTTGCGTTCTATTTCCGCTTTTAAAAGTAGTTAATCATATAGGTTGTACGGATATAAATCTGGAAATGCTACAAATATGACAGCACAAAATCTTCTAGGAACTAAGCGGGGTCACTTTTCAAGGCGCATGAAATGGCAATTACTTAAATGAATTGTTATATGTTTTGGTAGGTGTTCAATGTTACTTGTTAAAGCAATTTAAAAAGACTTTTAAAAGTGGATCATCTGTTTTTAGATGAAACCTAATTTGCCAGTATGATTTTGTATACTCCAATTATTTTAACTCTTCTTAGAATGTTTATTTAACTAGCTGTCCGTCAGCGGTTTACCCCGCGTGGACTGTCTTTCCCGTCAAAATATAGCCTAAAAAGAAAAATATAAAAAATATATATAGCCTATGTCACTACCTGATAATGTAGCTTTAAATCGGTGAAAGAATTATTAAAATCGGTCCCAGGAGTTTCAGAGCCTATTCAATATAAACAAACTAACAAATCTTTCCTCTTACTTAATCCATTCCATTTTGGGCACTGTTGGTCTTCTTACACAATTATTATTTATAAACATTGTAACATATATGACTGTTTGATGCCATAATAAATAAATAAAAAATAAAAAAAAAACACAGAAGTGCAGATTACCTACTCCTCCGCACAAAGCTGGTATCGCCCCTCTGACGAGAAGACAATGGTAATCTGTAGTTCGCTCTTTAAAGAAGTTAAGAGACAAGCAATAGAAAGACCATTAATATTTACACATTAGTAGAGACCCTACTGCAATCTATATCTTAACCGTATACCTTTTTTTGCTACAAATATGGATGGTGGAAACACTTTTGAAACCCGAAGAAAGCAATATTTACCGACAGGCTGTTACAACGCCGCCGCTTGGGGAAACACTAGTCTAGTAGGGACCTAGACGTTTTTCGAGCAAGCCTCTGTGGAAACCAAATATCAACGTAAGTGTGAGGTCAGCCCTCATGAGTTCACTTGAGAGTGCATGCAGAACAATTTCAAACCTCCTGATATGACCAGCGTACTCAAACTGCACGCAGAATCCCCCTACAAGCAAACCAAAAAGCGATAACCTTGCCTTTATTTGGAGCAATATCTGTAGTTACTATGACACGATAGGCAGAAGGCTATTATTAATAGAAGACTTGCAAATTGACCATATTTGGTGTACACCAATTAACGCGCGGTCGCAAATAGTCACTATTAGGCAGGTATTCGAAGACAAATCTCCAAGTGTTAGCATGTTTTGTTAAACCAACATCAGCGCACACGCATGTTGCGTACTGGAGCTATTTGCTCGGCGTAGGCTGGAGACTGTGTGATCTTGAAGTTGGGTAGTTGACATCGTTTTAGTACTTTACCTTCATTCCAATAAAGGACATGTTACATATTACAATTTCCATTATATTACTATCGAACTTTACATTGACGACTTTAAATCACACCATAGACCACTAAAAACACACTTATTTATCAGATATTTTACCGTTGATATATTTTTTTTTGATATGAATAATCACTATTTATAAACTACATAACGGTATTTAACATAGCCTTAACTGTCTAACACAATGAACTGAGGAAATTATCAACGGTTTTTGTTAACTAGCTATATCAATAAAAGTGAAAGAGTTAATACTAGCAACGTCGAACCTCTCCATCATCAAAACAGGTTGGGTGTTAGGGACGTAGACAAAAATAATGACATTGAAAAGTAGCAATAGTTTATTATGAACCCAATACTTCTTTGGATTTGTCTAAGGCTTTCAACCTCGGCTCTTAGACATCTTCTGGCTATAGTTGGGCTGGGTTGGCTAGGGGCGTCTTTTAGCACACTCTGAACCGAACCAATTTGAAAAAGTTTGGTTCTTGGATTGACTGTACCGGGAATCAAACCCGGGACACCACACAAGTCCAGGCGTGAAACTGCACTAGGCTAATGCGTACAAGTAAAAGTACATGTACGGGACAAATTGCATCAAGATCTCCTCCCCAAGCTTTTTGTGGTACTATGGAATACAGAGACTGAAACATAGTCCAACCCTTCTTACCACATTCTAGAATAGACAGTAACACCCAGTCACAGAACAAACAAAAAATGGCTGTCACATGAAAGTTTGTTCCTGGGATCGAACCCATGAACTTCGGTGTTATAGACAGGACTCCTTACCTGTGAACTCTGTGTAAATACGAGTATAGTCCTATTTTTGCATATTGTGTGTCATCTGACACTCGCATTTTCACGAATTAATGATTTTCAAATCAAAACTGCCCAAAATGTTATATTGGTATTGTATCAAAAATACCCTTAGTAGCTTGTAAACTTAAGCGCTTTATTCGTCCAGTGCAAGCTAGCATAATGCTTGGATTCCCTTTTGATCAAAAAATAAGATTTTATGGATTGAAAAAACGACACAAATTACGAACAGTGTTTCGTTATTACACTGACTATATAAATAATATAGACTTTGAATTTATTTATTTTTCGTTGGAGATTTTTCAAGACATTGTAAAAAAATACAGAAAAACTCACAGTATATGATTGAATTTGACACCAAGTCAGGGTGAACAACAAGTGATTTAAGCGCAATAACTCGTATTCAACCTATACTATTCCTAACTTAGCTATTAAGGCAATTTACACATTGCCTACAGGCAATGTGTACCTACAGGTACTGATTAAAAATTCACAGTATACCCGTGACTTCATCGTCATTAAAGTATAGATTTTCATCTCTTATTTTATGTTTTAGTCCGATATTACACAGATTAAAATTTTAGGTAAACTATTATGCAAAAATAAGCGCTACTGGACTACAACGAGCCAGTAAATCATACACCGCAGCTGACAATATAATTGGAGTCAGCTTTTTGTAATCTTTTCACTTTTCATCAGCGTCTTGAATCAGGTGGCAGAAGAAAAAGACCTCTTAGACAACGAACTTAACCCAGTTAGCCAGATTCAGGCAAAGCGCACTAATAATTGATCCAAACGGACTATGCCCTGGAGCACTCAGGCAAAGTCAACATAGGGCTAGCTCTTGTGGATCTTGCGAGTAACAGAGACTAATTGTAGTACAGACGGTGGCACAGTCAGTTAACACAGACTGACAAATTCACACGTCTTGAACCTTATGACTTTGAATCAAGTTGATATAAAAATTAAAATTTATTCGTGAGTTTTGAAAGATTCTGAGAACCTGATGAGCTGTTGTCTGTACATTCTACACTTAATTAAATTATTAATGCTCCTTGCAATAATAAATGTATAAGCAATTGTGATTGTTTAATTTAATAATACCGTAATTAGTGTTTAACTGAAGTGAGTGTATTTTTGTTGTAATCAACTTTTCAATTACACACATAAAAAAAACACCGAAAGCTAGTATCGCATTAAGAGCAACGCCTATAATTTTATTTCAGCAAATGTTGCACATAGATGTTTTATAATTAACCAGCTGTCTTGACAGACACGGCTTCGCCCTCGTAAACAATTTCTCCCGTCAAAATATAGCCTAAATTAAAAAATGCCTATGTCACTCCTCGGAAGATTTTTTTAAATCGGTCAAGTAGTTTCGGAGCCTTTTCAATACAAACAAACAACAATTAGTCTTTCCTCTTTATAATATTAGTATAGATTAGTTAGCAGTCTAGTAGTTACCAGTCTAATAGTTCCAGTCTAGTAGTTCCAGTCTAGTAGTTACCAAAATATAAAGGTAAATAAAAAACAACTTGTCTGACTACATGCACAGGGAACAAATCTGGATAGTCTCTGTTCAAACAAGGGATAAATAAAATTATCTTATGGCAAGTATGGTTTTTTTATAGAAATACTGGTTACCTTTAAAATATTTTTATCACTACACATTTTTTTGCGGTAGTTTGCACCAATACGAGTACGTCAAAAGCATAAATATATGTATACACGTTTCCATGACTTCAAAAATATCTGAGCAAAATATTAGGCACAAATATCTATACAAAAGTTCGTTCGACTCTTTGTTGACTTGTATAGATATTTGTGGCTAGTGTTTTGTTCAGATATTTTTAGAGCCTTTCAAACGTACAAATATTTATGCTTTTGACTGTACATACATATTAAAATATATTCTTAACAAAATGGCATCATAATATTGACGGTCATGTTTAAACTTTGTTTTTTATTTTCATTGTAACACCAGGAACAATACAAAGGAACTCTTTTGTATCAATGCAAAACATTTAAAACAACACTTGGTCATGAAGATCTGCCGGATTGAGAACTCGTGAGTCGTGATGTTATCGATACGGGTCGAACAATTTGGGAGTCTTTATTATATTATATGAATAAAGATTGAGATATTCATAATAATTTTTTTAGGATAACCTGGTCAAGATTGGCTTTTATTTGTTGTTTGTTGCGTAAGCCATGAACTTCATCAAGGTTGCTCATGAAAAAAAAATTGACTGATGATTTGGTGACATAATCATTTGTTGCAAAGTATGCTCTTGTTTTATTCTTATACTACAGTGCTTCGTGTATTCGCAGTGAAAATAAAATTGTGCTAGGATGGCAGATTTTTTGACACAACGCCTTACGCCTCGGCTGACCGCTTGCCTAGTTAATGTTATAGCGACTTGGAAAATGTCTTAGGTTCGAACCGGGAGCAACTTTGTCAACAACATTTGTGTAAGCTGTATTTGTGTGGTGTCACTACCTTTTTGAGTGTTTAATTTTAAAATATCCGATTGTTTGTGTGTATCCTTCTCTGCTTGGTTTGGAGTCAAATGGCGATGTTTGAAGATATTCTGAGCCGTCCAGAGGTGTTTGTTTACTATTTGTTTATTTTATTACTATATTGTTGGGAGTAAATGATTGACATGACAATGTACCTACCTAATGTATAATTTCTTAGTACATTAGGTTCTTTGCGATCATGCCAATTTCCATCAATTTTAAGCTTAATTTCAATAATAGAGGGGCTGGAGCCCTTTTCTTACTTCTGTATTTCTGCTGTACCATTTTATCTTACTCATACATCCATTTTTCATGTCGTTTAACTTCATAGCAAAATATAATTCTCATACATTTTAGGGTTATTAATGAAGAAACTTGTACTGCAACTTGTTGCTCTTGAGGACGGACTTTTAACTTGACTTTTGATTGTTTTATTCTATGCAGCAGAATGAAGCAGGACAATTTCATAATGAAGAAGTTTATTTGTAGTGAATAAAACAAAAACCATGTAGGAGTTTATCAATTTATTTCATAACAAAACATAACTATGTACCTAGTTAAAAGTACTATCTTAAAGAGAAGACCCACTTTGTTATAAATATTATAACAAAATATTGACACCAGCAAAAGTGACAGACATTCTCTTGACATTTAAGAACCTAATCAATTTATGGCATTAGAATCCAGCTACAATTACTTTGACTGACCCTCGAATTCTCAAACTCCACTCAAACTGAAGCAGCACATAAATTAGGCCACTTTCTTAGATCTATCTGGTGGGCCTTCATCGATCTAAACGCTCCTTAAATTTCAGTGATGTTTCTGAATTCGAGGGTGAATGTTTATTTAGTTCCTAATATTTAGCTACTTAGGTGTATTTTTACAAGAGAATTACTTAAACTTAGTTCAACGGTTTCTCTATAACGGAGGCACGGATTCAGGTGGCGAATTTAAAAATAAACATATTTTATATCAGTGCCAGCACCTCAGAAAGCCTCTCAAAACGTACACTTATACTATATTGACAATCCAGCAAGACGTCCATCCTGTTTTTCTGGGTCCTTTATAGAACTAGCAAGACAGGACTCCGCTTAGCCGTGAAATCTGTAAGAAATTAAAATTATGAATAATCCAAGTTTCTGTAAAAAATATACCGATGAAAATGTATTTTCTTGTAATTTATTTTATGTATGTACAATACCCACAAAATCAGTGAATTTTTCATCATTGATGTGAAAACTATCTACTTAATGGATTTAACTGAAACTTTTTACATTTCGATATTTAAAAAGTCGGCCAGTAATGTTATATCTACGGTTCTTCAGATCTACTCGTATATATGCGGGCTTAAATGTCTTTAACGGCTGAGTCCACGCGGACACAGTCGCTAGACTCGCTAGCAACAAAATTTACTTGTAAACAGTGGTGGGTTAAATTAGCGCTAATCAGTCCGCTAACTTTGACAGGTTAAGTTCTAAACAAAAGACGTTAACAGCAAATAAAATCCGCATTCCTTACATTCCGCCACGTTTTGGATTTACCCAAACATTACGGAGATCGTTTCGCCAGGTGTTACATCGAAACTAGATATTGTAATTTATTCAAACTGAGTATTCTTTCATCTTCCTAAATTAAATACTTATTGTAAACCTGTTTTTTGTAAATTGAATTTTGCATATATTCAAAAATGAGTGATGTCACGTGGCTTAAGAATCCCAAAACAAATTCAATTTTATTTGAATACAAAATAATGATATAATAATTTCATTTGGTATAGTAGATAGCAAAGCCAATAGACCAGCAGCCTATTGAATGTTACCTACGTGTATGTTATCTCTATTCATGAATATTCATTCATTATTTTAAAATGCTAAACGTGAAAAATCATTGATGTAGCCAAAGTTTGCTTAAATAAAGGTTTTCCCTTTCCGAAAGCATATTTTCCATATTAAGTCCTTCATTAAATATAAATATTTCACAGCTATCTAAAAAATATAGCACTCATGAACATTGTGCAATGCAAACCTTCGGACAAAATTAACAAACTTGCTATGTTTCTGGACTACTTCTAGCTGACCATCAAAACTAACTAAGCTTGCAAGGTCGTGACATCTTCACCAAATACACTTCGCATGCACACTGCAAACAAAGCTAAGAGCTTAAGATTCTGTGTGTCTAAATATACAAAGTCCGTGCAGCTTATTTAGGACAGAAGTATACTTGACATCAATCTCACATATTTCTTAATAATATTCGTCATCAGTCCAAAGATTTTGGTGATTCATTTGAACTTTTGGTCCTGTTGATGTCTATCTTAATTCTGCTACGTGAACATTTTTATTTAGCATTCAAAAATTTTGTGACATCTTTTTCTAGTGTCTTTTAAGCCCCACCCACTTTGGCATAAGCTATTTCAGAAAGGGTTAATCTAATAAAATATTCTACAACTACTATATAGGAATAGCGTGCAACTACGGTCATCTTTGAACTATCTGCGATAATCCATTGATGTAAAATCTCTAGATTTATGGTCCACACTAAATTTATCACACACTAATAGTCCACAAAAGCCAAAGACTACTAGAATATAAAAAATAAAACGTATCCCATGTTATACTCTTTATCTGAAGACGTTATGGAGTCGACTGTGTATCTAGAGTTTTTACAGCAATCGCTGAAACGTTCTAAATAAGTTAGCAAAAACATCCATCTACCTTCAATAATTAAAAAGAGTGCTAAATACAACATGAGGAGAAAGGAACATACCCAACGGCTGGCAGTAATTGGAGAAGTCAATAATTTAATTCAACCATAGTTATTAATTTATATTAAGAAAAAACAATAAATATGAATGTGCTGTGAATATTACGTAATTGACAGATTCCGAACCAAACCAGAACTCACCAATGATGTACTTCTACTGTCCATGATGATGGGGCATGGCTGTCAATGGTCAATTTGTTAGTTTATAATGTTAGTTACAGTTATTACGAGGAGTATATTTAATTAAATACTTAATGTTTGAAAAATTGATAATAATGATAGGCTGCTACGAGAGTTTATTCAGGAAGCGATAGAATAATAGCTTTTTATGATTACTCTACACTTAAGTATCGATCAGGGCGAATCTGATTAAAACTTAAATTATTAAGTAAGTCTCTAATTTCAGTTTGTCAGGTCTTAATTGCATACTAGGTATGTCTCATTTGAATCAACTGGCAAAAGAGAAATACGTTTAATTTATTAAGGAACTAAGTTACATTAATATGTATTTGAATGAGAAGCTTAGGAACTTTTGCTATATTTTTCTACACTGTTGGCATTTACTACTGATTTCTATTTAAGTTTGTATTTAGAAATATTTAAGTATGTTTATCAGTCTCTGACACCCACAATACAAGCTCTGCTTAGTTTGGGGTCAGATGGTCTTGGTGTGAATTGTCCCAGATATTTATTTAATTATTTATTTCTCTTTCCAGAAAGACCAGAAGAGGGACGCACGAAATAAAAATACTTAATTTATGTAATAAAATCATTGAGACCAATATGCAACATGCGAATAAACATTGCACTCCTCTTTATGTAACAAGTTAAATATGAATAACTAAATGTTCTTAGTTTTTCATATTTAACTTATTACATGAAGATAAGTAAGTTTATTTATTGGTTACATACTTTCAAATTCACACAAGTCTCTTACTTTTATTCAAGTTCAAATATCTAAAGATAAATAAGACCAATAATATAGTAATAAATAAACGAGACCTATTACAAGGACCTTTTTAATCGAATATAATTATCCAGCTGTAATATTCTCTGTAATTAACAAGATATCTAAAACTTAATAGTTAGTTCAAAACTACAGCTTCCCTTGTGAACAAGTTTCTCAAAGAGCTTGCGAAATAAGCGTGTAAAACTATGAATATGATGCATATTGTTATAGTTTTAAATTTCGATTCTTTCTGGAGTCATGGAACTTTCATCTCATTCTATCAGAATAAATATTCACGGGAAATCGTTAAATGTTAGAACACATAATTTGATATTTGCCTTCCTCCGCCAGTCACAAAATCGTGCGAAGGCAATTCTAATTAATAAGTAATATATCATTCTTTCAATAATGTCGATTCACGATGACTTGCGGTTTTAGATTTGTAATAGGTGTTGCTTCAATTTCAAATTTGTAGCCGTGAAGCTTAAGGTCACCAAGTTGTCATCAGTGCTGTAATGCATCATCATAAAGCTTTGAATGGCTTAAAAGGGCTAAATATTACGTTATGTTGTGACATCATGACCTTTACTGTGTAATCACTAATCAGAAACTATTACTGTCGTGACATTGCTACGTTCATGTTCTGTTGTGTAGACTATTGCATGTGGGCTGTTATTTTAACACTTGTATAATTGTGTAATTCACAAACTCGACAAGTGAGCAGTAATTGCGGTGACATTACTTACATACATACAAGTATTTAACTGACACAGATAACAAATCTATTGCTTTTTACTGTTTAATTGTTAATAAAAATTTGAGAACTCTGCTAACGAAATAAAACACTGAAAGGAGATAGTAGGTAGGAGGTAGTAGTAATTTAGTGGTAGAACTGCATAGGCATAATAAATCAATCAATCAGTGCAAAATCATTCCTAAATAAAACTCTACCTTAAATAATATCAGATTTGAAATAAAAATGCCAACAGTGACGTTAATAAAATAAGAGTTTCGAAAGAATTGTTAGTAATGTGATTAAAATTACTAATTACTACTGCTTTTTTACTACACTTGTTTCGATTAGTCTCAACAAATTCTCGATCTCGCGAGCAGCCTATCTTACGTGAGAATAGCATAGGTACTTATTAATATTTTATAAAATATACTTAAATATATCAGATGTTAGGTGTTAATAAATGTTAGTTATACCCATAGGAGTGATAGGAGTGGGCTGACGGGGATGAGTGTACTGACTTTTTCTTGAGGGCGAGCGCGCCCAGGCCCACCGCGCCGACCTTCGCTGCCTTCAGCCCAATGGCTCCTGTAAACAAGAGTAAGACGACTGTTTTTTCACTGATAGTTAAAATTGCAATACTTTAACTGAGTGATGTTCTTAACCATCTGTAGTGTATTGGAAGTTTCGATGATTACATTCCCGAACGCTGTACTCGCGACGATTTCAACTTATTAGTATCGGGATCAGACTCATCAGTTTTCAAAACACAAAAATATTCTATTTATTTATTTTTAAGTAGCAAGTTATCCAGTGTCCGAGTAAAAAACATCTGCTATAAATTCATTTAGAACAGCTTATACATCGAAATGGTTTGAACAAGATAAATAATGTATAGAGCAAAGTTGGCAGTCTATTAAAACTATTTGTTCTAAGAAATTCACTATGTTAAGCTTGATCAGCTGTATTGAAATCTATCAAAATATTTATTCTTTGATAGAATTACATATTACATTGTAGTTTCACTGAACTCTTCAAGCGTATTCCAATTATAACGTTCGGAATCAATAATGATTCAGCTATAGTTCCATCCATTGAAACCTACTCGTATTCGTATTTAAATTATTCAAACCAATTTCTAGTCAGTTTGATAGCAAATTTTCAGTAAATTTAATATATTTCATTGTTCTTTAAGAAAAACAGAGTTCGGTAACTATTTTCTTTGTTTCATTACTATCTCAATAATTTCACGATAGCTTGAGTAAAATTTAAAGCGAATTCTCTGGTTATACATACGAATATTTATGCTCAATTTTCATCAGAAATTATGAAAATTTTGCATAAATAGTGCAGTTATTGCAGCCTTGATAATCTATCTATGGGGTCTCCCTATGCCACCCTATTTTCTAGAGTGGTCGGAAGTCGTTGTCTGCCAAAATCCTGTGACCTTTATAAAATCGTCCTTCCTATGTCAGGTGGGCGTCCACACTGCGTTGCCATAATATAATGGTCTGCGCTTCAGAACCTTCCCGGTCTTCTGTGTTTATTTTATATCTATGCTTTCTTGCTATTTATAATAAGTACACTGAAGATTCTGAACATACTCCGATTAACTCGCAGGAGACATCGTGTCTGTGAGTGCAGCCTCATATTAAGTTGTTATTGAACCTTTGATCGGATTCAGAAAGAACGAGATTACGTTATGAGGTGAGGTAGGCCACTTGAGAGTTGGGCTGGGAAAATCACTGTATATTCGTAAGATAGGTTTAGGTAACTTTTTCTTTTGCTCCTAATAAAACTCAAAAAAATCGTGGACGAGTTTAGCTATTTTGACTACTAGGTATTTCAGAAACAGCGGCCCTACTCCGGTACAAAATTACAAAATTTCATGAAACTTTGGAAGGGTAAAACGGACACAAAAACTAGTATTTGATAAATGGTTTTCATGTATTTTGTACTTAAAAATATGGTCATTGGAATACCAAAAAATCAACACTAATTTCGACCGCTAAGTATGTTGTTTTAACGTGTGAAAGTTCATGTAACTACGTGTTTGACGAACGGGAGTAGAGGGCCAGATATTAAAACACTAAAATGAAAATAACTTACTAGTAAATTAGGGTTTACTAGTAATTAGGGTTTTATTCCCTTAGAATGAAATATTAACCTTTTCTAATTCTTGTAACCATTTTTATGAAGGCATGGCTATACTGGGGTGATATCTACATTATTTAATTTTGCTGTGAATAAACTAAACGTGTTGATTAGCCAAGCAGCCCATTTTAAAAGTGTAAAATAATTACAATAGGCATGATGGTAATAATCTGACGTAAAGTATGCAAATAGTCATACAACCTACTTGCTACCAGCGTAACTATGCCTCACGACTGGATTTCTCACAAACTTAAAGGCGGTGAGTAATAACATCCGAACAATTTTGTTTCGTTCCAAAAGTAGGAAAGAAAACACGTTACGTTGGAAGCATAAACAATCTTCGAGTGCACACAATGGTTCCCACACCCGAACAGTAAGCAATTTGCATGCTGCTCCATCCACGACGCACTAAGGGCCCTACTCCACTGGGAAGGCTGCGGCGCTACTACCTAACAATATACAACATACAGGGCTATGGTAACTTATGTGATGTATGCCTGATTGGGCCTTAAATTATACCAACCACCAACTATAGCTGATTGATTAGGGAGCACTTGCCATTATAAAAACGTGACGCTACGTTTTCTCGTTTTGCTGATTTGGCAAAATAAATTGGAAACGAACTTATAATTTTGTGTGCAGAAGCGTTCATATCAACCTTTACAAAACCATTGCAAGATGGATCTTAATGTCAGCTGCATAATGTGCTCGTATGTAGAGGTTGATGTGAATGCCTCTGTACAAGTAACCAATAACACTGTTCTGTTGTTTGTCTTTATTTATTTATCTAACGCTGTTCTTAGATTTCAGATCGATAATAATTATTTATTAAATCGAGAGGCCCTTTAAACTGTAAACCGACTCTACAGACTTAAAATTTTAATACACTAAGGACCATACAATATGTTACCCATTGAATTAATGGCCCGGTTCGCTTGAAAACTGTTCATCTTGAAATCAGTCAGTAAAAAGATTTTTAATTTGTCCAAAGTGTAAAGGACTAAAATGCGTCAACAAACGCAATTTCCGAGAAAGTGTTTCACTTATTCGGATTTGAACTGGACGCGTCAAGGTTATTTGAATAGCACAATATGGCTCAGAATAGTCCGCGCTCGTGGTATCTCAGTGCATTTCAGCCCTAAGTTTGTGCCAATAATACACTGCGGGCTTATGACGTAGAGACGGCATGCTGCGCGCATTGTATACGTACCCTACCGTAAATATTCGAAATTGGCAATTTGCTAGTGAAACCCCAATTTCCCACGGACATTGGGATGAGTTCCAACTTTGTACAGTTGGTAATTATTTCTACGTGCCACCGGCGTTATTAAAGACCAATCTAGGAACATAATTAATAACTGATGCCGGCAATATGCTGGAAAATATATACTTTATGGTTTGGTTATAACTTTAAAATTAAAATTTACAGATAATTTTATACTTATATTCATCTGTCGTCTGTATTTAATGAGGCTTATGATTTACTTTCTTCTTGTAATTATTTCTACAGCTTTTATTAATAAAATGAAGGTAAACATCATGAAGTAATCAATTTGGATAATGATCCTTTGTTAAATTAATATTTTCATTGCGAACAGCACGGTTTCTGAATCTTCAACAACAATACATGTCACGGGACATGGGTCCATTAAGTGAATACGCTATCATAGGTACGGAGGAAAACAGGGGCCTTATTACAAATCTTATAACTTGTCAAGTTCATTCCCTAAACTGAGCGTAGGGAGAAATTTCGAATTATGATCATTCATTTCCAGCCAGTCAGCTGGATAAAAGCGATTGTAATAAGGCCCCGGTCAACATTTATAAAACTTTTGCAAAATAGGTCTTATGACAGCAGCATAATACACCATTTTTTTGCTTGAAGTCATTTAGTGTGTACATACCGAGGAGAAGCTTTTTCTTCAGCAGTAGCAAACTCCTCTTGTTCCTGAGTGTCCTTTCCTCGGGGTAGTACTCCGACTCTGGCGCCACCTGGCCGTCGAGCGCGGCGACTTCGTCGACGGCCGGGAACTCCGCGTGGTGGCGCGCACACGCCGCCGCCACTAGGCACAGGAGCAACACGACGGTCATGGAGTTCATTGTTGCGGCTGTTGAAGATTATAACCTTTTAGAGGTTTTTGAATTTACTACTAGCGCGTAGCGGCCCCGCACGAATTTATATGCATAAACCTTCCTCTTGAATCACTCTCACTCATCCTATTGAAGAAAACCGTAGTTGGAAAGGTCTGCGTACAGAGTACAGACTGCGGGAAGCCTTGTTGTATACTTGCAGAGAAGCTAGCTTTTGATCGGTCTATGATTAACCTTCACACAACAGTTATTGTGAAATTGGTAAATCATCGCCTGTCGTGTCCAATTCAGCTAAATGTTACTGTTTTAGAATAAAAATGAATGCCAAGCTAAACGACGATAATTTGATTTGCATTTAACTATCACCTTTATCAATAGACATAATAAAACAAAACTTTCGGTATTTTTGTATAATGCTTTGCTTTATCTTCTGCTTTTAAAGAGACAGTATACTCGTAGTGATTCTAACTAAACTCTTCAGTCTTTATTATTACTGGTAGATACGAGTATTAGCTGATTTGACAGACTCTTCGTCATTTATTTTCCAGCTAAAGCTAGATGTCATGTGTGTGTCATTTGTCAGCAAAAGGGCACTTGCTTAAAATGAAAAAAAATAAGCAATTAAAAATAAAAACCAGCAGGTCAGTTGTTTATCCGTGAAAAGTAAAGTTTGAGTCGTTGCTTAACCCAATACCGCACCATCCTGCCTTATTCTTGTATTTCATTTCATATTAATTGGCACCTTGACGATTGACAGCGATTGACACTCGCCGCGGACTTTTCCATTGAACAGCATCTCGCGGCCCAACAAAGTTACCAAACCAGTAACAGACCTTCTGATGCCATTGACCATTGTTTGCATTTGTTTATACCTCTTGCCGGCATCTTCACTACTGCTCGACCTTTTTATGCTACAATTTAACTCATGTGAGGAGTTTTATTCACCGTCATCAGTTTTAAAGGGGATTGCAGGGGATTTGCAAAGTGATAATTGTTTGTTTGAAATGATATATTGTTTGCTTTTCATCAAGAATAATGTTTTGAGTATAAACTCATTTTATATTAATAAACAAATAAAACTGACTCGATATTAATAAAATGTGTTAATGAAAATCCTTGAATGGCTCGACATCGTTGCAATAAAATGTAAATCAGCTGACTTTGATAAAATCGATTTTGCTAGAAAGATACTGTTGAACCGAAACATTTTGGCACCGTCTACCTAACTACTCCAAATAGAAATTTCTTCAAGAACTCGTACACTTTTAATAAGCACTCGAAAATAGTAAAAAAATTTAAGCAAATACAATCTTAAAAGTAATAAACATTTGCGAGATATTTTGAAATAAATTTTCACTAAAAAGAATCCTGCAACTTTCGCGAGGAAGCGTTCCTACGGAAATTGAGACATTTCTATTTGGTTTTCGTTCAACATTTCCTAGCTATCTCCTTGGCGATCCGGTTGCGGCTGGCGCGAGGAAAACATTCGCCGCACTATCTATTGAATAGTAGGTATGAATAAAAAAATGCACTACCACCGTGCCAGGAATATCTGGTATTCGGCACACAAAGCGACCCAGTATCGTTTATGTTTTATTCATAGCGGGAACTGCTATTATGAGCATTAAATCGAGTCTATGTCATAACAAAACAAGCTTTACAAGTTAATCGGGCAAAACACAGTCGAAGAGTTATATACCCCAACTACTCCTAGCGAAAGTGAACTCAGCCGACAGCTTGGACGGACGGCACCTATTGTGGGAATGGTATCCGCATCTTTACAATACTATCAACAATGCTTAATTATGACATCGATTTGGATGAATGCCTAGAGCCATGGCGTCGTTGCCGGCTCCTACAAACACGATGACACGGCTGAGATCATGTTGTATACTAATTAGAGGATTTAATAAAAGGACATTTTTTATGACAACTCCCTCAATTATTATAATATACTTTCTTTGCATTTTCTCGGCTCGACGTCGTTAAGGGTGACATGCGTGCCAACAAACTCACCACTGAGGATGCACAAGACCGCGCGAAGTGGGCCAAGAAAATAAGAAAGGCGGACCCTGGGACCCCACACACCAGTGTGGGTTCACAACCGGGATGGACCGCACGGATGATGATGACTTTCTTTGCATTTTCGTTGTCAATATATTTTGAATCAGTAGCTTACATCAAAATATCTGACCTCAAACTAAACAGTGCTTAGACTACGGGTGGGCAAAGACTGATTATCAAACCTAAATATATATAACTAACAACTTAAATAAATAACGAAAACCCTGACACAGAGCAAACACAAATGTTTGTCCTGGGTAGATATCGAACCCACGTCCTTCGACGCTAGATGCAGGAGCTCTACCGCTGCGCCAACAGACTAGTAAATATTGGTGACAAGTGACAGATCACTAGAATAGCTAAAATATATTAAAATACTGATTATTTTTATGATTTAGGGACCTAATTTTCAAACTCGTAAATTCGAATCACCCGCGAAACAAGACGCACATCACGCAAATCCGAACCTGACTATTCTAGTAATAGTACCTTGTTTAATAGTTTCGAGTACACAACACAACACTGCAGCGGTCACTGACACACAGATCACAATGACTTGATGTCGAATTCTTATATAGACTGCAAAAGCGATGGCACGAGGGGGGCAGCCGAGTGCACGCTGCGGCTGCCGCGGTCGCATCGCGATTTTCCTTGAACCGCGAAAAACGACCGCAGGTGGAGTCGCGTGCATGTCATCGATCAAAATTCTAGAAAATTATAAAAATAATTACACAGATGCAATATCATGACAATGTAATCAATGGGAAACTACAGATTTTAATTGTAGAGTAGGTGGTGTATTTAATCTTCAATAACTAGAGGTGGAGACATTTACTGTCCACCGTAAAACCGAATTAAATTGTGCAACTTGTTTGAAAGGACCCTCCGTCGAGGTTTTATAGGAATAAAAAACACCGCTTTAGACAAAATAACAATTTACCAAAATTAAAGCTTCTGCTTCATGTTAAAGATACATTTCTACTTTATTTTCTACTCTATTATTAATTATTTATTACTCTATTAATTATTTATTTTTATTTTTAATGAAATATTTTATTTATTTGACATGTGAATATTATTTTTTTACTTAATATTTAGTTTTTTAATTTGTTATTTTTATTCGGTTTGGACATTCTGTTTATTGTATTAATCGTTTTTTTTTATAATAATTTCGACGATCATAATGCAAATTCTTTTATGTGACATCAAATGTAATGTGTATTGTAATGTTGTATTATGAAATAAAAATAAATTAATCTAATCTAATCTTATCTACTAAACTAAGCAGCTACTGATTTTTTAATTTTTATACATTTTATCAGCTACTGAGCTATCAGCTACACCCTTAAATATGTTTTTTCAAAAAGATAAATCCACTAACTTTCTGACGGTGGCTTCGCCTGCGTTAACTTAATTTTTATGAAATACAGGATTTTTTCCGAATTTCACAAAATCCCGTCTTAGTGAGCACCTACCTAAAATGAACCCCTATGCTAAATTTGAAGCTCCTAGCATTTGTAGTTTCTGAGATTTCGTGATGAGTGAGTGACCTTTTGCTTTTTATATAGATTCCTAAATAGATATTAATACCCAGACTCAGCACAAGCACAAATTACCGTATAAAAATATCCACGACCTTAATGTGCTAAAGGTAAGACCCATGTGGGGCAAGTCTAATACCTAACCTACCTAATATGTTTATCTTGCATTTGGTGTGTACGTCTACCACGAGTTGCCAATTTAAATTTACGTTATCGTTCGCGTAAAAAAATTATATTGGGGTGACAATGTCGAATCCCAAAACATTATTTTATGCGAACGATAATCTAAATTTAAAGTGGCAACTTGTGGTAGACGTACAAGGTATGTACAAAAAAGGTCAAAATATATCATGTTAAAGACAGTTTAGTGGCCTGTCATCATGGTTGCTTATTCCGTATCGCATATGATTTTCGTGTTCAGTTTACCTGTACACTAACTAATTCAAGGTGCTCTTCTCTATAACTTGCAACTTACCAAACCAATAAACTATAATTTAGTGGTTTTGACCTAGATTTGATTTTCTCATATTACGCAACTCACATCAGTTCAACTTAACTAATTAGTGACTGGTTAGATTTTTTGGTTATCCATACTTGCTAGTGCGTTGGGTTGGGTACGAGGTGTATTCCCAGTCACCATGATTGCTTAGAGTATCTACAGACCATTGCAGATCGCTAGCATTGTAATTTGGTTTATTATTTTAACATCGAACTATCCGAAAATAATAACAACGTCAACCTGATTTGATAGCTTTTATTCTTATTTGGCTTAATAAAAAAAAAAAAAAATAAGTAGTATAAAAATACAGCCAATTGCGGGTGGAGTTACGCATCGTTCAGTGTTCCGTGGTGGACTGTTGAGCGACTATTATCTAGTCGTATTTATCTTGGATTATTTCACTATCCTAACCATACTTCATTCATTATAACACTAGAAATAAGAAGCAGGGATAAAATGAATGAAAATTTGCATTTGACGTTGCCATGACGATGACATCCCTGAGTATAACCTGGCAAAATTGTAAACCCCTTCCGCCACAAGGTATGTAGGGATTATGTAACAATCGTACTTTTTACTACAAAGTGTACCCCAAAAAGAACCTTTATACTACACCTGCTCGGAAAGTACCTTGATACTTTATCAAATTTACGGTAGAAAGTACGTCATTGGATATCGAACAAATATGCGGGGAGAAAACGCATCTGAGCGGGAGAGAAAAGTGTATGAAAATCCATTTCTCACGTGGTTTTTCTTTTTTAATTTTGGGTAAGACTATGCGCCGGTAACCTAAATATCAAAAGCCAAAAAGTTTTTACAGTGAGTTTTTATCTCCAAGTTCGCAAAATGACACTGGCCACTAGCTGTGTGTCGGATGGTGTCGGGCTGGCAGTGCGACCCTGCGGCGGCAGGATAAACAATTTGAAAAAAGAACATGTGAAAATAGCAGACTCCATTGGCGCCATTTTTAATTTGTGTGTTGTTTGAGGATTCAGTTTTCGTAGAAAGTAAAATAAAACTATCAAAATGATAAGTAGTGATAGTGATGATGAAGATTTTTTAACTCCGCCGCATTTGAAACAAACATTAATGGAAAAAGTGTTACATTAAGCTTCACTAACTGCAACAATTTCAATATAAATTTCAATTAGTAAAGATTTAGTTTTTTATTTACCTCGTAGGTGTAGTATAAAGCACTATGTATCACTCGAGAGAAAGTGCGATTCCCGATCTCGGGTGTTTTCTCTTTGTCCTCTCGGTGAACAATGTACTATTCTTTACTTCTGTCTAATGCTATAATGAATGGAGTTTACTTAGTTTTCCTTTTTACTTCTCCAACCAATCAGACTTTCAGCTGACAGCTTGAAGGGAACTTGACTTCTAAGTCAGTCTAACAGACATGAACTCTAGCCACAGCTCTAGCTTCTTATTTCACAAATAGTGCTAGCGGTACGCTAAATTTACCTGCAAATGGTTTTAAAGGCATGAAAATCAGAACGATTGATATTTAGCCCATACGAATCAATTTGACCCGTAGCACGGCAAAAAATAAAAAAAAGTGGAGGAGTTATGGCGACATCTTTTTTTGTATGAGAAAAACTTTTTTTGTTCGTGTGTAGTATCTAATGAAAGTGCGTACTGAGCCAATTCCAAAAATGTATCAGATCATTACATTTTAGTCACTTGTATTAAAATAAAATAAAAATCATTTTAAAATAATAAAAAAATACTAAATGTAAATATTTTCAAAATGCTTTTTTAAGGTTAGATATGAGGATATTACGTACCAATTGAAGCATATTTTACAAAAAAATATTCAACCGTATCATAATTATCTGGAGGAGCCCAAACTTGGTATGTTTGGAATATGATTTTTAATTTAATTTAATATATGTGCCTAAAATGTAATGAAGTAATATATTTTTAGAATTGGTTCAGTAAGCCCTTTCATTAAATACACACAGCACAATAGGTTTAAGAGCAAAAACTTATTTTTTCCTTTGCAAAAAAAATATGGCGCCATAACTCCTCCCCTTTTTTTTCGTGCTACGTGTCAAATTGATTCGTATGGCATAAAGATCAATAGTTCCGATTTCCATGCCTTCAACACCATTTGCAGGATTTGACTAAATTTCGGGGTGTACCTACCGCTAGCACTAAAAGGGATCCACCCTTTATCGAGAAACGGTTTACATTATACACCCGCAACATCTTTGAACTGCCCACTCTAAGATACTCCACAGCATAGCATGACGAGAGAATAAAAAAACCGTTTTGCGAGCAGGGAAGGAACTTCTTGTTACCTAGATTTTACCTGACCATCTAGTCCACGTGATCAATAAGTTTATGTCCATGCAAAATTACAGTACCTACATATTATTTTCTAAGGACATGGCATAATAGTGTGGAATCCTCACATGGCATAACTAAAAGTAACCCAAGTAACTTTACACAGTTGTACTTGGTTACGGCATAAAAAGATGGAGTGGGTTCTTCAGAATAGTTTTATAATACAACCTTTTGACCGTCGCCATGTTAGGTGTACCGAAGGGTAAAACTGTTAGGGTTTCTTGTTGACTACGGACCCCTGAGAAGGATTACTTTTTCCGATGTACTCGTTCGTACTGGTACCACTGTATCACTCTCAGCCGGTCAGACAGCTTGGCGCTTTGTATGCCCTAATTGGTTACGGCATAGATAGGTTACGTATGTAGTGGTACTAAAAAACGAAGTTACAACTAAAGTTATTGGAGTCTGAGGCCAACAAATTCTGATCGCCGTGTCTACATTTTTAATGTTATTAAATGTAGCTAGGAAATAAGTAATCCCATAGTCTTCCGGCAAAACGGTACCAAAATACACCAACCTTACAAGGCTGTAAACACAAGTAGCTTTTTGTGATCAAGAACCGAATAATTCGTAACTTATCTTAAAAGGGAAGGTGCAATACAACTGTAATCACTTCCGGATCTCACCCACAACAAGCAGGGTTTGGGCTACCCAAAAACAACGTTAACATCTTATTAAATTCGTTAACTACAAGGCATTAATAATGCCGTTGATTGCAAGGCTCATTATCTTTTGTTCCGATCTCGAAATATTCATCGGGAAAGGTCAGACCATAAAGCATCGGGTTGTGGTTATTTACATGCTTAAGATAAAGAAATATTACTAAAAAAAAATTTCTCTCTGACTGATCAGAAGATTTATGAAGGACATGACCCCATTCCAACATTGATGGCCCATCCTGCGTGCGTGCTTTGTGTGTGCGTCAAAATATAAGAAAGAGTTTAACATAATATAAATATATGTATTTCAGTATCCAAATACCCATAGCACAAACACTGTTTAGTTTTTTTTGGTTTAGATAATCTTAACACAAATGTTCACATTGTGGTCTGATTTTTTTTCCTACTGAAGACGACGATTGTGTTGATTTACTAACCATGCATCCGCAATACTTGACAAAGTTAGACAATATAGGTACTAACTATAAACGTAGCGTACAGGGACCTTCTTGTCTCTTCCCGATACCTCGCAAATTGAAATTTTAGCAGATTGACTCGAGAAAAACTAATAAATTTCGGATTTAGGGAAAGTTCATTTGAACCAAGGGTCGTAATGTCTTAATAATAAACCGATCTAGAGAACTCGAGGAGTGCTTCCAAATTTGAAAATATCAGCGTAAAAAGATGGAAAGGGGTCTTCAGAATAGTTTTATAATACGACCTTTTGACCGTCGCCATGTTAGCCTTCAAACAAAATTCTTCGAATTTCATGGTGAATGATTTTGTTTATGAATTATGTCCGATACATCTGGGCTCAAAGGGTGTAAAGGGTATTAAAGTACATTGTGTCCCTCGAGTCAAGAGGTATGGCTGTTTTTTGATGATGAGAGGCTACGTATTTGGCCACAGCACTTGGTTGCGCCGATATATCATTTGGAAAAATGTATTTACCACTTACTAACCATCTCTACGGAATCAGATCATAGAAGTTTGGACAAAAAATATAATGTGGTACTAAAAATGTTATTATTTTAAAAAGACAGATTTAAAACAAAGTAAGTTCATCATGTCACCGCGTACTTTGAGACTCCTCGCCATTGTAGTGGAGACGGTGTGGAAACTCTTCTGGGTTCCTGGGGTCACTTTACACAACGTGTTTTGTATGTGACATGTCCGTTTAAAGGCAAATAACAATAGGTTAATTTTTTAGCCGCCGCTTTCCATCACGTATTCATCGGAAGGCCCTCGTGACCTTCTACTATTTGTCAAACCGTCGGCGCCAAAAGTAGACTCTCGAGTTCTCGACCGAAAGCAGTCGAAACACGGTTTCGCAATTTGGATGAGAAGTCGCGCCTATATTTAGTCAAACGAATGATCAAAGTTTCAAGTTAACGATCGCCAAAGACGGCATTTGGTTATTTGATATTCACCTTTGACTAGTATCGAGGTAACTTAATTTTAAAAGAGATTTGCCGCTGATTGAGATCGTTGTCAATGATCTCAATCAGCAGCAAAATCAAAAAGCTTTCTATCAAGTTTTGTGAAAAATGCATCCAGTACGTCTATACCACGAGTTGCCACTTTAAATTTACATTATCGTTCGCGTAAAAAAAGTATTGAGATTTGACATTATCATGTCATGGCATGTCAAATCCCAATACAACTTTTTACGCGAACGATTACGTAAATTTAAAGTGGCAACTGGTGGTAGACGGACTGTTGTGTAGTTTATTTCATGTATGAGCATTAGCATGCTATTTATTTCCAAGAAAAGTGTGGTTATGTACTATAGCGGGACGCACGAGTCCCGACGACCGATTACATTATGCGCGCGCCTATTAGAGCACTATGGCAGTAGTAACCCCACCGATTTCTTTATTAGAAGTCCTGTCCCACTCGTTCTGGACTAGCTAACAAAAACCTACAAACTTACAAAATCTGACTTGAACCTCATGATTTTTTCATGACGATCAAAATATATGAGGAAAAGTTGACAGTTTCTGCGAACCTGGTGAGCCGTTGTCTGGCTGTTCATTTGTGCATCCTTAACGTTATATCACTTGTCAAAAATTAAACAATTGCCCTCAAAATGATTTTAATTCGCACTCATAAGTCCATTGCTAAAGGCCTCCAAGTCTCCCCATAAAATAATTTAAGGAGGTACATGTTTCATTCCCTGCCACCCACAACACTAGTTCTGCTCAGCTAGGTCATATTACTATTGATATATGCAAAGATACTTAATTAAGTAGAAGTCTAGGACTCTTCAGAGTTTTCTGCGTTGTATTTCGTTTTGCATCTGGGCAAACCTGCTTTATTTTCATTGATGACAAGTTCCTTACAGCTCCAGTGATTCCATGATACGTGTAATGAGCTCGATGTGCTTCGAAGCGTGGATAACCACTGGTATTCTTCGACTCGATCTGCTGCTACATAATATTATAAGTACTTAGAATCAATGTGTGTTCATTTTCTCTGCTTTAATTAAACATACTAACATTTTAACGATTTTACTTATATCATTCTTGTATAACTCGTACTGGAGCGGAAATCATTGAAGCTAGCTTTTTAATGTCTGGTAGGTTCTGAACGATACTTCTTCTGCCTGAAAATATTACCTGTGCCGGGTGCAGTCAAGTAGAAACTAGCTTATTAAGTCATATTAGGCCTTAATAGAAGGTACAGTCAATAACAGATATACCTTTCTATGACCTAAGAACTACTACTACCACCTACCACCACCAACCTATCCATCATGAAACAAACATGCCTTGAAATTAATTGTAAAAAACCAACTTAAAAAAAAATATTCCATAACAAAACACTAAAAAGTAATAAAATAATTGCGCATTCTTATAAAACTTATACAATAATATAATGTAGGGACAATAATTGTTATTTTTGGAGTCGGTGTCAGCCAAAGGAACACTACAATGTAAGCACCTAGCAAAATACTTATTTTTTTACATCTCACGTTTAAGTACGTATGTAGATAGTTACAAACCTACATTGGCTGCAACCGACTCCAACAATAACAATAATTGTACCTTTAATATATTATCGTTTAAGTTTTAGAAAAATACGCAATTTTTTCTTTACCTTTTATACATCGAAAAAGTCGTTCATTTGCTCCTCAGAATTAAACAGTTCCGTTACTTAGTCATGGATCCCATAATCAACCTAACCAAACTCTCATCAAACTACCCTGAAGTTTCAATTAGAAAAGAATCATCGAAATCGGTTAGCGTGATATTGAGTTATTCGTCCATTTGTCGCGCATATAGTTTATCTAGGTTTAAGACTTAAATGGTTTTCACATGGATGCCTCTGTCAAAACTAGACCAAATTAAAATGGGACCACACGGAAACCACCAACATACAGTCGAATTGAGAACCTCCTCCTCTTTTTGAAGTCTGTTAAAAACATAAAGAATATAAATAATCATAAATAATTTATAAATGTTCAGCTCTTTTTAAACTTAATTATAACGTAATCTATTCATAAATAAAACCAAACTTTGTCTAGTTACCACAGAAAGACGTTGACACAGATTTTAGAGGATGAGGTATTGCTCCAATAAACTTTTAACCGACTCGGGACCAGTGATGTACAATAGGGTGGTTCAAATCTATTATGACGAAGCGTTTAATTTGATTTTTGGCACTTCAAATACTCGAAGCTGACTTGAATTAGATGCTGCTCGTGCCTTTAAAATACCCCTAGCAGCGAGTTCTCTCACGTGTTTCTGTTCGTCAGATAGCATAGACAAAAGTAAGTTCTCTGGGTGTGCAAAAAAGGCATTTCGCTTAATAACAAGATAAACGACAGTCTTCAATTCTTGTGGGTGATATCTAGAATAAAATACCAATTTCCAGAAGTGTCTTGCCCCATCCTTGCATGTCGGATGTCCTTTCATCTCAAACCAAATGGGAGCATAAACTTTAACTATAGTTGTAGCGAGCGAGTTGTTTCAGTTTATTCGTAGTTTCTTCAGTCGAAACATATAACCGCAAGATCCTATTGGCCTATGTGAGCGACGTAATTTTTCCTGGGGAGCGATTGAACAAATCAGGAGGACACTCACCACTTTTAACGGCAGATGTGATACCATAAGGTAGCGTTGATCACAATTTGAGGTAAGGTGACTTCGGAAATATTTGGTAACATGCCTTCAATTTTTTCAATATCACAACAGTGCGCTTTTCGCAGTCGTCCAGTATTTTTCCGATCGAACCTGAATATGTAGAAAGTCAAGTACGTCTACCACGGGGCGCTGTTGTATGTTGTATACTGTTGTGGCGCCATCAAGTTTTGCAAATAAGTGTCCTGTGGGAAGTTCATTCTTATGAAAAAGGCATATAATCCATTGAAGCAGTCTATTTAAACGCTTTTACAATAGCCTTATGACTCCGCCGCATTTACCTGTGTTTGTTATAGTTCCATCACAACCTATGGTTAGAGTATCCTGTAAAGATATATTCTGCTGATCGCAGACTGTGTTTCATAGATTGCCAATTGATTAATTTAAAATTTGTACTGGGATTTGACATGACATGACATGACAATGTGAAATCCCAATAAAAAAAAACAACTTCAAAAAAAACTATTCTAAAACAAAGCACTAAAAAGTGAAGAAATAATTGCGTATTCTTCTAAAACTTATACGATAATATAATGTAGGTACAATTATTGTTATTGTTGGAGTCGGTGTCAGCCAAGGAAACACTACAATATACCTAGCAATATACTTATTTCTTACATATTACGTTTACGTATGTAGGTAGGTAGTTACAAACCTACATTGGCTGACACAGACTCCAACAATAACATAATTGTACCTACATTATATTATCGTATAAGTTTCAGAAGAATACGCAATTATTTCTTTATTAGTGCTTTGTTCTCGAATAGTTTTTTTTGAAGTTGGTTTTTTTTATGTTAAAATTTTTGTTTATTTCTTGATTTTCAGTGAATAGTTCTTATTTATTTTATACAACAAAGAAGTATCGTCCAATTGCTCCTAACAATTGAAGAGTTCCGTTACTTTTTCATGGATCCCATAATCAGAACCTAACCAAACTCTCATCAAACTACCCTTGAAGTATATTCTTTCCAATAAAAAAGTAGCATCGAAATCGGTTGGCCTGATAATGAGTTATTCGTCCATTTGTCGCGCATATGGTTTATTTAGACTGATATAGATTTCCCATGGATTCTACTGTCAGAACTGGACCAAATTAAAATGGGACCACACGGACAGCATCAGCTTTCAAATGAAAAAATAATTATCAAAATCGGTTAGCGTAATATTGAGTTATTCGTCCTTTTGTCGCGCATTTTGACTATCTAGATTTAAGACTTATATGGTTTTCTCATGGATGCCACTGTCAGAACTAGACCAAATTAAAATGGAACCATTCGGGAAGCACCAGCTTTCACATAGAAAAGGATTATCAAAATCGGTTCACTCAGTCCAAAGTCATGAGGTAACAAACATAAAAAAAAAACATACAGTCGAATTGAGAACCTCCTCCTTTTTTGAAGTCGGTTGAAAAATTACGCGATCGATAACGTAAATTAAAATCGGCAACAACGTGGTAGACGTACTGGGCCTTCTCATGAAAATCCTGGCACTTCAATAACACTTCAATAACGACTGAAAGTAGCGCAGAAGAACAAATTTGGCCTCAAAGATCATCAAAAGTAGTGACGAAGTAATTGATAAGTCATGATTACGACGGGCCAGACAAAAATTACGACAAGTACGTCTACCACGAGTTGCCAATTTAAATTTACGTTATCGTTCGCGTAAAAAAAAGTATTGGGAATTCACATTGTCATGACTTGTCATGTAAAATCCCAGTACAAATTATTAAGCGAACGATAACATAGATTTAAAGTGGCAACTCGTGGTAAACGTACTGGTTTACAAATTACGTTAGAATCGTAATAGGTTTTAAGCTGATTTTTTCTCTCAGTCAACTTTCTCTTTCTGTTAGTAGTCAATAAATCAATAGTTCCCATAACAATTTTTCTGTCTGTGCTCTGATCGATTAGGAAAGCTCGTTCTTCTTTAGGAACCTTATGATCCTCAAGACAACTTCAAGACTCAAAATCTTTACTCTTACAGGAACTCACATCAAACAATTTCTCCGAGCTAAGGTGGAATTCTTGTATCTTTTCCTCTGAGAGCCGCTCTAAAGATTTAATTAGGTTTTTGCACTTAGCGTGGTAAGTTTGAACTACCTGCAACACACGATTATGGGATACGATAGGAATAGAAGCTTTTTTCCACAAATTTTCTATTTTTCTTGATACAATTTCGGAAATCTCGTTAACAGTTGGCTCTTTTTTTTAATTGTTCTCAAGTTTAAGACGATGTCTGATCAAATTGCAATATTTAATTACTTGTTTGTAAGTTGATTTTCACTTAATTCTTCCGAAGCACCAAAAATAGGACAATTTGTGGCTTTACGGTCATTATTTGAAATTTCCATGATGCACCAACGTCTTAAAACAAACAAATACTATGCAAAATAGATAAGTAAATGCGCGGGACCTTCCACCTTGAACTAATTGAGCGTACTAATAAAACAATTACGTTCGGGAACGAGATTTTGCGTCACCTCTCCTCTCACTTCCCAGCACTTCACGCCCGAATAGTCCAAGATTTTTATTTAATTATCATTTGTGATCGTATCTTTTATTGTTTATGCAATTTAACATCATTTTATGACTTTCAGTTTTTAAGATAAACGCTCATTTATTGAAGTATTTACAAAAGAGCCGATTTATTGTAATTATTCGAAACTTCAAACGTATTGCGCGTCAAAAATATGAAAAAAATACTAGTTTACTAGTCTATAAACCAGGTCACGTTTTCCACACTATTACAAATCAAATTTTAAACAAAGTTTTTCGACCCACCCTAATTATAAGGCTCGAAGCTTCAGAGTCTAGAGCTCGGTGTCGTTAACAGGGCTTGCCTCGTTTATATGAAGCTCGACGACTCGGGAGTCTTTTCCAGAACTCTGCCTTATTGAGAGCTCGATCGATCTCGAGGCTTTTTTTCAGGGCCCGAGTCTTTTTTAGCTCTCGAGACGTTATGACGTGGCGAGTCGCGCTCGAGCTAATTACCGTTTGGAGTCTTCCTTTTCAAAGCAGGCAATAAAATATGCGTTTGTGGGATATAAATATGTATATGTGACCAGTGAGAAGTACTTAGACCATATGTGAGAAGGGTATTTTAAAAAATAGAGGTTTGATTAACAGAAAATAACATTTTAATCATCATGAAAAATATTATAGTGAAAAGCTCTCTTAAAACTCAAGTTCTTTTGAAGGCTCAAGCTCTTTTAATAGGTTTAAAGCCTCGAGGCGTGGCTCAGGAAGCTCGCGTCTCGGCTGGGCTCGGGTCTACGAACCTACCGAGCTCACCGAGTCAGGCCTATCCGCCTCGAAGCTTCAAAAGTAGAACTCTATGCCTCGAGGTTTGTAACATTCTAGCCGATACTCGGACTCTTCAGCAAAGAAAAGGCCTACCTTGTTTTTGACCTCTAACGTTCTTAACACGACAGTTGTAGTGTTGGTTTACTGTATTTTTTTCCTTCGTTGAAGCGATACTCAGTCCATTTCCTTGTGTTTAATTTACCACGCTTGTTAGAGAGATTTGATCCTTATGATTGACCCTATCGATCGATGCCGCAAAAGTACAGGGTGTTATTTTTTCGGATTTTACCCAGTTCGATTCCCGGGTGGGGCAACAAATTTTCGAAAATCTGTGAATGGAGTTCTGTTTCTTTTTAAAAATGAAGGAATGTTTACTTTGAGTAAAATTGTCTATCTCCAGTATGTACAGTACTTTCCCTCCAGCCCCCCGATTCAGAACGAAGTTATGGACCGATTCGGTAAATTTGTTTAAATTACAGTAAATAATCCGCTAAGCGGTAACAATCAATATTTTGATGTTAAAGCCAAAGGCCCTAAGTTTTCATAAACCAAATTAGATAAAACCTACCCTACTTAAAAAATAATAATAATAATAATAACCGAATCGGTCGATAACTTTGTTCTGAATCGGGGGGCAGGTGGCGTTAAAAAAATCCAGCCTGTATATGACTTGCCGGAATCGATTCGATGAGAAGAAGAAGCAGAGACACACAGTTAGATAAATTTTCTCAATACTTAATGTTTTCTTCATGTTGTTTCATAAGCTTTTAGATTGTCGATTAAAATTATCCGACACTGACGTTGAAAACCTATGAATTTTTAGAAACATTAAAAATTCTGTTACCAACTTTTTTTTTAACCATTAGGTTTTCGGAAGCTGTTTGTGTTTTCGCCTTCACGTCGGATAGTGCAAGGTTCCTAAAAGTAAGCAACGCACTTAATATTTACATCATAATAAACTTTTCAATCGGAATAATTGTAAACTGTAAAATTAACCATTTCTAGCGTCAAATTATTAGAATAACAATCATATTGCACAATATTCGCGGCTGACTGATTAACATGTTCAGGCTACCGCCGCTTCCTTGTTTGATCGTTTCGTGTGCGAAGCGATGCGTCTGCTCATGTAATTTGCAATTACGTCAAATCGCGTGGCCAAAGTAACATAAGGCTATTACAATTTATTGTCTGACCGACGCGCGTGCGACCCAGCAAGGACTGCAAATAAGCCCTGGTGGCCTGGCCTTACATATCAAATTCTTACAAGCTGTGAGTTACGACGGCAATATGCTAAATGGGAACCACTGTTTAGTACGTAATGCCTGGCGAATCAGACTTCTTAATTCGTAGGAAGTTATCTAGAACTTGACTGTCGAGTACTAATACTTAGTATAAGATATGATGTTATTTTTGGGTCTATTCGTCTATGATTTCTGGGGAAATCCGAATAACAATCAAGTCTACTAAATACAGGTGTCCCAAAAATGAATGAAAACCGGTAGCCCAGTGATAGAGCATCATTAGGACTACCCGAATCACCCCCATGTATGTTCCGCGATTTTTGGTGGTTTTCAAGTTATGGTTTTTTTACGCATTGTCGAGAATTTCTGGGTTAAGTCTCTTTTTTGGCACTGTGGCGCGAATAGTTGAGGTACATGCCAGTTTTTTTTTACATTGGTAGCTGAATACTAGACCTACTTGATTCAGAAGCATTTACATTTATAGTACTGAACAATAATTTTGAAAAAAATTGAATCTGAAAAAGTGGAAAATCCCACTGCTTTTTCCCTAAGTTTTGAACGCCTTTTAAAATGCAAGATCTCATTTTTGGGACATCCTGTATATGAAATTTAGTTCAATAACTCTGATAAAAGAAATAATTAATTTCGAATTAAAAAAAAACAAATAATTAATTTCGAATTAAAAAAAATTGAACCAAATTCAAAAACCAAAATATTATAAACCCAATAGCTTCGCAACCATTCGCAGAATTGCTTTTGAACGGCAACACTGTACCGAGATCACACTTTGAACCTGAATGGTTGGTCCAACATACTTTTCCTTTGAAACTTATCCCGCGCTGCTGGTCGAAAATTAAAAATAGATACTAAATGTACGTGTGAAAACCTGTTTTAACAAATGAATAATAAATCTAGGAAAATTATAAAAGTTCAGAGAAAAACCTTATTATAAGTAAACGAGGGCCCTTTTAGCCTAAAGCGGAACACTGCACTCTTTGATATGACATACCAGTCTAAATGTAAATCTATAAGTAGGTCGGTTCAAATTAATTCTTTGTTCTTTTTATAAATGCGGCAAGTATGTATGCGCGCACGCACGCAGCGCTGCCGACATACCACGACGGCAACAAGACGACTTTTATGTATTTCACATGTTTACACAGCTGGTTCAACTAAACCTGATACAACAACGTCAGTATCACCGTAATGCCACCGCTAAAAAATTTACATTGCCCTGGTAGGAAAACCAAAATAGGGCCCCTCCGGGATTTGAACCCGGGACCTCCTGCACCCAAAGCAGGAATCATACCCCTAGACCAAGAGGCCACATGGTCAATGGGGGCAAAATAAGTGTACAGTTTAAAACAACACTTTAATTATATCTAAAAACAGAATAAGTCTAAGGGGACCCAAAAAAAAGAGTGTCCCGTTTTCTATAATTTCATGATTTACTATAAGTAAAGGCCTATGAGGTTATAAAATAAAAAGAACTTCAAATATGTATCCTGTAAAAAACACTCTGAACATTGGCTACTAAACTCTACCTGCTCCCAGAAATTCAGTTCGAAACGATGGGGATACGAGCTCCCAGCCTACAAAACAGGGAAGATTATCGCAGAATATTTTAAGTCCTCTAAAGTGACATCTGTTTATTGCATAGCCAAATAGTCCCCATTCTGCCGAGAAAATGTAAATGAGCACCAAGTCTCAGTGATATGCGCTAGATGGCGGTGTTCTTGCTTATTGTTTTGAACTGCCCTCTAGGTAAAATACATTGCAACAAAGGAATTACTTACAGCGCAATAAGCACGGTCCAGGTGCCGCTAGTATCGTTAAAACAGCTGTTTGATGATGTTTTGCTTTTCATCCGTTGACAACTTCATACCTTTCATTTACACAGGCAGAGAGAGAAGAGGAAGAGACACTCAGCCAGCCAGTCAGAATTTCGTGTTCACCTTTGTGAGTTGTGTTGTGGTGTCGATTAGAAACATTACTTCATTATTGTGACAAATTCGTACACTAGTGAATCTGGAATTATTTACCTCTGTAATACTTACCGTGTGATCTGAAAAAACGTTTTTGTTACGTTAAAACAGTGAAATTCCGTGTCTTCAGCCGACTGACTCCTTTCATAACACAAAGGATAAACGGGAGTTGCTGCCGTTTTTTCTACGCATCTTTGAAGAATTATCATCATTTACAGTGAATAACGTAAGTGTTTTTATTAACCCAGTAAACACAAACGAGTAGCAAAAGATTTTACGAGTGGGTACGCAACTATGCAATAAACGACATGCAATTTTGATGCGGTTGGTTCATCGATACGCTAAAATTATTATAAATCACTTACCTACCTACTTACGAGCCCTAAAAGTAATTTAAAATAAACCATCTGTTTTCAGTCACAGAAATGACTTGCAAAGTAGGTGTACCTATAATATTATACCCACTTGGCTGTTTCTTTTACCTGAGGGCCTATAATCGGAGATTAATAACCTAAAAGATCATTATTTATGCGAAAAACCAGATGTTCTCTAAATAAATATAAACAAATGACAAATATTTACCTGAAGCTTTAATGTCATATTGATGCTAAGACATTTAGGTATGTAATTAAGAAGCAACATCATTCTGTTTGTTTATTTGTACCATTTTCTGACATACACGCTATCCTAGTATTTTATATCAAGGACTCTGTCATTTTCATAAAGGGGAAGCAACATTAAAAGATAACCATCAAATTCTCTCATTATCAACAACATTTGAACATCGGATCAAGAACCCACTCACAAGAAACATGAGAGATTAAACCTTAAAAACTTCATAGGTTCATCTTACTGTTATCCTTGTAGATCATTCTTATCATCAGCATCGTATGCCTCCACAATGGCCTGACTTCAAAAAGGCTTGAAAGAGTCTGGCATAAACAAAGCCTTTTTGCTCAGCAGTTAGAGTCCCTGGCTCATTGAGATAAGATGTAAATCAACCTTACGAGCTGGTGCAGCTACTTAAGCATAAGTGTTGCTGTAATTGTTTTCACATATCTGTTAACATCTGTTTTATTTTTTCTAATGCATGTACAAAGTAGGTACTTAGCTACAAATTTCTTAATTTGTGCTCCTACATAAAGCAACAGATGATTCTTGTAACTTTACACTTTGTTCTGTACAAATAAGACTGGTGTCTTAATGCTGGGTAAAAAGTCTTGCTATGTCCCTGCTCCATGCAAACAAGTATTTTATTTAAATAATTCTAGATTGAAGATATATTACAAACAAATGAAGCCAGGGTAGATCACTGGCTATTATGTTTTCCAAACAAAAATACTGTGATAATGATTGTTTACTTTCTTAATTTATGAAATATTTAAGATATCAACTTAATAATCAAAACAATGTTTTCCAACTTCTGAGTGTTGGTACAGAAATATGTTTGCTGAAAGGAAGACCCTCAAGGCACCTTTTTATTTTTGTGTCTGTTTCTACAGGCATAGGCACTACTAAGGTATTTAGGAGTAGGCAGATCTAATACAGTAAACATTTAGAAATAGATAGATTATCTGTATGGTTAGAATTTAAAGCCAAATGTTATAGCTAAATAATTCAATAGTCAATCTAATCTAAAACTCAATATTTCAATTCGAAATTGAATACAGACAAATTTCTATTTACTTTTCATTTGATTGAGATTTCATAATGCCATACCCACCAAACCGTGCAAGTAGACATCGGAATGAAAAATTTAAATCGGATTTGTTTTTCCTCTGGTATAGTCTGATAATTTTACAATTTTGTTATGTTCTATTCAAATTGTAGCTATGTCACTATAGTAAACAATTTTGATTTCGTGTAAATTATCATCTCTAATAGCGCTGCATATTAGATAGTTTGAGGAGGCTTCATAGGTTTATGTAATCAATACAATAACATTAGGTACACACGCAGGCAGACCTGTCTTCCCCTGTACATCACTAGTCATCTGTGAAATATTTTAATTAAAATGATGAAGTTCTTCATCGTTTAAGCATGGACCTGCCCTCAGCCCTGTCGGATGCAAGTGATTAACATATTCTCTTCCTCTTAAAAATCTCTCAGACATGCAATGGTGACTGCACATACTGTTGTTCATCGGAATGCAAGACCTTTGCTTCATAGACCATTGATGATACCTTACTATGAAGTTTCCAGAGCATGCAATGTTAGCACAGCATTCACCTCCACAAAATTCAGTAGGCGCGCGTGTTAACACCGGCAGAGTGCGTTAACTGCGCTCTACTAGCGCGGGTATTTGCATCGCGCCTACAAGAAGAGCATTGTGGGTCAGTATGCACTTCCGTGTCGGCTTCGTCACAGAATGTGCACTTCTTGCCAACTATATTTGCAGTGTTTGATTAATAGCTTCAATGACGTTGAGATGTATATATTTTTTTCGATTTATAAGTTGAACGCTCGTAGGTTTTTCTGCCGATTTGCCTGTAAAGCAATTGTATAAAGTAAAAAGGTGTATTTTTTTTTATTACTCAAGTTGTAGTCTGTGATCTAAAAACATAATACCAAACACAACGTTAACAGACCTACTTTTATTAAATAACCCTATAATTACTACCTATATAAAGCTTCTGCGCAAAATCTATTATTAAAATTCGCAAACAACGCATCGTCTTAAAACAATTGTTTACAACTCACCTTTGTTTATGCGCTCTGTTAATCTTGACCCACATGGTTGGACCTAATTCCATGTAATTCACTTATACACTTGAGTAGTGTATCATCTCATCATTCATCATCACGTTACTGCCATGTAATGTAACGCCCTTGTTTGCTTGCTAAGTCATTAGTAAATGCATTTATCAAATCTAGAATAAGGATGCAAGGCTTGGAGTGATAATTATTATCATTGATAATATCTTATTAAGTACACTTAACCCTGAATGCTATATAGATCATTATCAACCTTCATTACTCATAACAATATAAAAATTTAATCAAATCACTTGTTTATTTCATTTAAAAACATAATAACTTGAACATTTCTTATACTTTCCTGATCCTTTTCCAAAACTCCCGGTTATTTTCAATTCCTAACGTTTCCTAACCTTTTTACTCTGTCGTGGATAATGTACAAACCGAACAAGCCAAAAAAAAAAAACCCTGAATGCAGACACTTAACTCAAAGTTGAGCATGTATTATGTCAGTACAGAGGCGTTCTCATCAACCTTAACATACTCGTGGAGCACCTTATGCTGTATTACCTATTCCGTGGTAAGAGCAGCTTAACATTGATAAACGTTTCAGAATTCGTAAGTAACACTGATACACGACACAGACGACACGATTGGCGTAGTGCGCTGGAGCACGGTTTCTCGCCTTTAATTCCGTAGTGTCCCGGGTTCGATCCCCGGTCAGGTCAATTCAGCAAATGATCTTTTCTAAATTGGCCTGGGTCTGGGTGTGCTGGGAGACGCCGCTGGCTTAATTCCTTGTCTGGTACAAGGTGGTACTGGTAACACAGGGATATTTATCCCTACTTCGAGACCATGACAAGAGGTGTGTTGTCTGGCGCATATTTTATTTATAAATTATGAATGCAAACATGAGAAAAATATTATGAAAATGGAACGTGTGGAATGTTGTAACGTAAGCCTGAGCGTACACAGCTAATTTAACCGTTTTTGACTGTAGCTAGTAATTTTATTGCCTTGTCTTTTGTTTTTTTTAGTTGCTGACTGTTAGGTTGGGGAAAAAGTCTTTTCGCCTAGCTAGAGTATGTATGAACTTGTAATAAAACCTCTTTGGCTATACTATTTGAATCTGGCTGGTTTTGGTATCATTAAAAGTTTAAATTTTAAAGAAGATAATTCCAAATTCAAATTAGGAAAATGTGTGATTTTCATTTGTTTTTCTTACTGTCAAGATGAGTGAATCTAATGAAGAAACTAGAAATGACATTTTAAAATTTTACTACAAAAATGGTAAAAATGCAACGCAAGCCGCGAAAAAAAATTTGCTGTTTATGGACCTAGTGCAGTGTCTGTGAGAGTAGCACAATTTCAATCCGGAAATTTTGATGTCAAAGACGTCGCTCTGGTCGCCCTATTACGGATAAAATGGATGCCATTTTTGAAAAAGTGGAGCAAGATCAGTAGTTACGACATAGCTTCAGAACTGGCCACAAAACAGTTTTGGTGCATTTGAAAGAAACCTAGGTACACAAAAAAACTAGATATTTGGGTACCTCACGAGCTCACTAAAAGAAACCTAATGATTCGTGTACTCATTTGTGATTCTTTATTACGACAATTTGGAGCGCCTGATAGTGACGGTAAAAGTTGAAGGTAAAAGACCTAGAGGTCGAAGTCCCAAGCGATGGGCAGACCAGGTGTCGCAGCAACTGGCGATCCCGGTCAGTGCTGCCCTACAGCAAGCAACGGAATGCAACCGATGGAAGCAGCTGATAGACAAAATCAGAAAGAGTCACGATCCTCAGCATTGAGGGAAACGACTGAAGAGAGAAAGATTACGACGTAATGAAACCGAACCATTTTTGAAGCAGCTGATAACTGGTGATGAAAAGTGGATCACGTAGGTACGTCAAGAACGTGCGATAAAGGTCGTGGTCAAAGGCCGATCAGGCTTCACAGACTGTGGCGAAACCCGGGTTAACTCGCAACAAGGTGATGCTGTGTGTGTGGTGGGATTGGAAGGGCATTATTCATTATAAGCTGTTACCACCAGGCACGACCGTCGATTCTGAATTCTACTGCGAACAACTGATGAGATTGAAGCAAGAAGTTGAGAGAAAGCGGCCGGAATTAATCAACAGAAAGGTTGGTTTTTCATCATGATAACGACGACGATAGACCTCACACATCTTTAGCCACTCAGCAAAATTTAAGAGAGTTTGGCTAGGAGGTGTTAAAGCATCCGCCGTATACGCCTTGCACCTTCAGATTTCCACGTGTTTCGGTCTCTTCAGAATTATTTAGGCAGTGTCAGGTCAACATCACGAGAGGACTGCCAATACCACTTGTCGCGGTATTTTGATCAGAAGCCTCAAAATTCCTATAGCAAGGGAAGGGGATCATGTCCCTACCTACAAGATGGCGAAAAGTAATCGAACAAAATGGCACCCACATAGTCCCCATTATTCAAAATGTAAATAAACTATATTAAAAAATGTTTTGAATTTTCTTAAAAAATGCTAAGAAACTTTTTCCCCGACCTATTATTTATAGTTTGTCATAGTTCTAGTAAGTTTGAGCTCCTAGTACCGAGATACCTTCATAGACTATTTCAGAAATTTTACTGTTTGCAATTCACTATAACCACAGAATAAAATTATAACTTACGATATTTTGAACATTTTATCTCAACATTTCATTCTTATCTTTTTTAGTAAGTAATTTATTATTCGCTATGTAGGTAGGTAAATGTTTAAATAATGTTTATCATAAAAAAATATTTGCATGTTCGAAAAGCGGAAATAAACGTTTTACCAAACGTTGGTATTTTAGTTAACCTTATAAATTGCTCAATAATCGTCTGCTCTGTGCTGCTTATGGCACGCATCCGAAATATTTGCGACTTGTGATCGATAATCAGTCTTGAACGCTAAGTGCACCGGGGCCGAGCCCTGACGCAAGCACCGGGTTGCGCAAGCGCAAAGACAAGCGCCGCGGCGACCGACTGCGCTCGCTTCGAAATCTAGGAACAGACAAAAGCACACCAGATCTCTTTACTCGAACCTTTTTTGACATTTATTACATACAAGGTTGCACTTACTTCACCGTTCACGTCAGTATTTAAAGGCCGTTGGTGTCATTGTCATGATCCATAAATAATGTATATATATTCATATCTCGATATCAATTTGATTACCCGATTTATTAATTTGACTCATGGTTTTTGTTTACTCTTCTTTCGGAAATCATGCTTTGTCTTCAAACCTAGGTATACTAGGGTTGTCTGAAAAGTTTCCGACCTCAACGCGAAGATGGCACGCTTGTCAATAAAACTTAGGGAATGTAGTTGTGCATATATAGGTACACACCAAAGTTTCAGCCATTTTCAACGCGCAGTTGTTATTTGACAGTCGTTGGGTGAGTCGATGTGAGTATTTTTGTAAAAATTAAAAAAATCTAGTATCGTGCTGTCATAAAATATTTGTTTCTGAAAGGTAATACGCCTACGCAAATCAAAAATGATTTGGATTCTGTGTACGGGGACTTTGCACCATTATTTACCCCAGTGAAATTTTCGGCAGCTGAATTTAAACGTGGCCTTAATTAAGAGCTTGGGAAACGATGAAAGTTCGAGACGTCCAAAACTGCAACTACTGACGATAACATCGCTACAGTTCACCAAATGGTACTAGACGACCACCGAATTAAAGTGAGAGAGATCGCAGAGGCTATGAAAATGTCGAAGAAGCGTGTTTGTCACATTTTAAATCAAGATTTAGGCATGAGAAAGCTGTCCGCGCGTTAGGTGCCGCGTTTTGCTGTCGTTTGACCAAAAACGTTTTCAATGAACATTTCCAACGCTCTGTTGGCGCAGTTTAGGCGCAATAAATCCGAGTTTTGGAGAAGTGTTACAAGGAGACTTAAGTCTCTTTCTTGTATCTTTGTTAGTTCGGAAACTTTTTAGACCACCCACGTATGTGAGAGATAGGTATTATGATATAGAAGCCGGAACCTATGATGTTCTATAGGTGTTATTTGTAACACTTCTTCCTGTCATAGTACCTACGTGCTTCGCTTTAGCTTGCTTATCAAAATGGCCTACCAACCAAAATAATTTACTTATTTGAAAATCAATAACGGCGCTTTTGGTTGGTCTGGAATATTGGAAAATTGCAGTGTTAAAACGCTACTGATTAATAATCAGTGATTGATTATAACGTTATAAGCCGTTTTAAACAACTTTATTCAAAATTAGGCAAAATAATTAAGGCAAGGTAATGGTAGGGGAAAAATCGCGTAATACAGCCAACAAAAAGAAGAGCAAACTAACTCCGGCACCTTTTTTACTTAATGTGGACTTCTGCAATATAAGGGGAGTTCACTCCAACCTTGCTGCCGTCCACCACCATCTTGAGACGGCCAGGTCTTGTTTGCTGTTTCTGACGGAGACCCAGATTTCCACCCCTCTAGATACATCATGTCTTCACTATCCTATCCTATCCTTCCTAAATTCATGCATAACTTCGTGCCACGTGCCGGTGTATGTGTATATATCCGGGATGACATCTGTGACCGACGCCTTGGCATTCTTGAAGTCCGGGACCTGTCAACACTTTGGGTGCGCATTGAATGAGACGACCATCCTCGCATCTATGCTTGCCTTTACAGGTCCCACAGCGGTAATGCAGAGACGGAGCATCTTATGGAGCACCTCCAGACTGCGACAAACATCTTGCTCGAAGAAGTCATTGTGTTGGTTGACTTTAATGCCCACCACGTTGAATGGCTTGGGTCTCAATTAACCGATTATGCCGGGAGAGCGGTTCACGACTTGGCGCTGGCTTATGGTCTGACACAGCTGGTTTCGTCGCCAACGCGAGTCCCTCACGTAGAAGAACACGGCCTTTCCCTGTTGGACCTTCTGCTGACCTCGCATCCAAACTTCTACCAGGTCTCAGTTGACGCTCCTCTGGGGTCGTCCGATCACTGCCTGGAACGGGGCGCAGTGCCTCTCACGCGTGCCAAACGTTCGCGATCCGCAGGTAGCCGCAGTGTTTGGCACTTCAGGTCGGCAGATTGGGATGGAATGCGCATTTTCTTTGCTTCCTGTCAATGGAGGCAAATTTTCTTCACATCCGCAGATCCCAGTGCTTGTGCAGACTCATTTGCCGATGTTCTGCTGCAGGGCATAGAGATGTTTATTCCAAACACTGCAGTGCCCATCGGTGGCAGCAAGTACTGGTGGTATCCCATAGTGCTAAAAATGTGCGCCCCGGAGTGAGCTCCAGTTCTCACGCGCTTGTTCCGGTCATACTTATCTGGAGTAGTCTCGGTCTGTTGAAAGACAGCGCTTGTGCTACCGATCCCAAAAAAGGGGGACCGCTCTGACCCAAATAACTACATGCGAATCGCCACTACCTCCCTTCTTCCTAAGATAATGGAAAGTATTATCAATGCTCAGCTTTTGCGGTACTTGGAGGGGCCACCAGCTGATCAGCGACCGACAGTATGGCTTCCGTCATGGTCGGTCTGCAGGTGATCTTTTGGTTCTACTTAACCACCGCTGGGCTGGAGCTATTGAGAGCAAAGGAAAGGCTTTAGCGGTCAGCTTTGATAGAGCGAAAGCCTTTTATCGGGTCTGGCACGAAGCGCTCCTAACCAAACTTCCTTCATATGGGGTTCCCGAGGGATTATGCACGTGGATCGCAAGCTTCCTCTCTGGGCGAAGCATTAAAGTCGTCATCGACGGCTCATGCTCTGGCGCTGGCGTCCCACAAGGTTGTGTGTTGTCTCCGACTCCGACCCTGTTTATCCTGCACATAAATGATATGTTGCAAACCAGCAACATTAATTGTTACGCGGATGACAGCCCTGGGGACGCACTGTACTTTGGCCAACGCAATCGCTCCAAGACCGCAGTTGACGAGAACCGAAGAGAGCTTGTGTCTGTAGTCGAGGCATTCCTTGAACAGGTCTCACAATGGGGTCAAAATAACATCATCTGTTTCAACCCCAAACAAATCTGCGCATTTACCTCGAAAAAAGCCCCGTTTGTTGCATGTCCTAAGTTTGAGAGCACTCCCTTGAGTATCAGGCCTAGCATTGGAATCCTTGGCGTTCACGTTTCGAGTGATGTACAGTTCAGCAGACATCTGTAGGGTAAAGCCAAATTGGCTTCCAAAAAAACTGAAGTGCCAAACAAAGCAAAGCAGTATTTCTTGTCGTCTCAGCGCCTTCAACTTTACAAGGCACAAGTAAGGCCTCACATGGAGTACTGCTGTCATCTGTAGGCTGGAGCACCTCAGTATCTTCTCCATCCTCTTGACCGTATACGACCGACCGTATACGGTCGTTGACAATTCGAGCGACTCTCCGGCCGCTCGAATTGTCAACGACCCTGTGATTTCCAACTGCTTAAATCCTTTGACGCTACGGAGAGACGTTGCATCTCTCTGTGTTTTCTACCGTCTTTCCAATCGGGAGTGCTCAGAAGAATTGCATGATCTTATACCTGCCGCTGAATTCCATCATCGCACGACACGTCATAAGTCGAAATTCCATGCTCATCACCTGGATGGCTGGCGCTTAACAACCGTACGGTTTTCGCGTTCATTTCTTTCGCGTACATCCAAGATATGGAATGATCTTCCTCCGTCGGTATTTCCAAAGGAATATGACATCGGAGCCTTCAAGAAGGTAGGGTATTTACATTTAGTAGGCAAGCAACGCATCGGTGACACCTTTGGTGTTGCAGTTGTCCATGGGCGGAGGTGATCACTTCCCATCAGGTGGCCTTCCAGCTCGTTTGCTCCCTATTACATAAAAAAGTGTAGGTCAAGTAGTTAAAAATAAGAAACGTAATGAACGTTTTTACACTGACTGGCCTGTTGGCGCAATGGCAGCGATCCTGCCTTTAGCGCCGGAGGTCGTGGGTTCGATCCCCACACATGACAAATATTTGTGTGACGAACATTTATATTTGTTGTGTGTCTGGGTGTTATTAACTATTTAAGTATGTATTTAGAAATATTTAAGTATGTTTATCAGTCTCTGACGCCGATATTACAAGCTCTGCTTAGTTTGTGGTCAGATGGTCTTGGTGTGAATTGTCCCAGATATATATTTATTATTATTATATACACTTCTCGGTTTTTTTTTTCATTGTGTAAATTTTGGTTCTAATTACCTTAATCTCTATAACTAAACTCACTTAAGGTATTAGACACCATTCTATTTTACCTGTGGCTTTTGAGTTTTTTTTGGTATTACCTCAATCTCAATAACTAAACTCACCTAAGGTAAGACACCATTATGTTTTAACTGTGCTGGCTTTTAAGTTTATCCCTTTTTGAGCATGGGTTGCTTGGTATAAGTAGAAACCGCCCAGTTTTTTTTAATACCTAATTTAAGGTGTAAATTATAAATTTAAAATGGAAATCAACGTGTTTTTATCATCTTCAGTGGTCAGTAAACGCTTACGATCGATTCTAATTATAACTATTAGGAAGGTATAAATAGGTAACAGTAAGTAGTTCGCTTTGAAGTTCTGCAGCCAATTTACAGCTCTAATTAGCTACCTGAAGTATCTTATTTTTTGCTGACGTCATCATATCGTGTAAACAATAATAATAAAATAAACCCAGTGTTAGAGTACCCATTGTACCGCGGAGACGGAAAACAGCCGACAGTCGCCATTCATATTTGCAGGTTGCAAACTTAGAACACAACACAATAGATCGAACAAGGCCAGGCCAGAACTGTAGCGTGGCTCCATCACTAGTTCCTGTTTTGTTTAGCTTCTATAGAATTCTATTCTATTCTGTGAAAGATAGCGATCGCTGATTAACAATTTCAAAGGACAGCGTCTTATAATGAAAACAATTTAGCAATTTCATTATAATTATCATAGCACTATCTAGTGTTGGAATAACTGATTTTGTTACAGCAATTTTTAGAAGGAATAGGCGTGGTGTCATACGGTGATCTTCGGCTAGTAGGAGCACCATAATGTGTTGTGGTAGGGAAAGATAGCCACTGATGACGGTGTACAGTTGCACTAACCACACACTACAATCGCACAATTTAATGTCATTGTGTTTCACAATACGGTTCAAGAGGTACAGAGCACAGCGGATTACTCCGCTCAGAATTGAGCTGCCCGTCTGATGGCGAATTCCTTCACCTTTCAGAAAACCACAACTAAATTTAATAACACTGCTTTGTGTCAAGTGAATGAAGTAGCTCATCAAGGAGCTGTTGATCAATCAGGACCTCATTTCTTCTTGCTGACTATACAAGAGTTCCCCTTAAGCCAGATTTTTATTTGTCTGACGTGAATCGTCAGCATTGGTTTCATACATTTAGTATGGTAACGTATACTAGTGTGATGATGACGTGATAGTCCATACTAAATGTCCGTTCTGACGCGTCACGACACGACACGTCAGACAAATATAACGAGACCTTTAGCCTCCCAGGGTCGATGTCTCTGGGTTGCACGATTTCATACCTGCGGTACTGCGGAAGCTGCTCGCCGCCATGCGGTCCGCCTGCTTGTTTGCACCCGTCGCGTTGTATAATCTAAGGCATTTCGGATGGCTCGTTCATTCAATAGGTCTTCTCTCCAGCGTAAAAGTGCTACGTGGCTTTTATTTTTATTAAGGGCAATTATTTTTATTGTATGTATTGTAGAATAATTTTATGTATTATCGGTCGCTGACCCCTATAGCACAAGCTCTGCTTAGTTTTAGGGTCAGATAATCTTGGTAAGTGATGTCCTACATAGGCTTCATTTTTAATCATTATTTATTTAATTAACCAATGACCAGCAGACGCGAAAGAAGTCGCAGGCAGTAGCTAGTTGTTATAATGATTAGAGGCACATTTAAAGTTATACCTATAACCTATATACATAACCACCTACCTATTTATGTGTAGATATTCACGCAAACACGAAAAATGGTAATAAATTAAATTCGAAACAGCCGCAAATAGGTGTTTGCATTAGTGGGGTCGGGTAGAACCGCGCTTGCGACCTTGCAAGGTCACTGCTCGCATACTAAGTAATAAACCAATATGAAGGTACTATGAGGGCAGTAGATTGTATAACAGTTACTCCAAGTTACGCACCCTATTCTGTGAGAATAGCGCTAAACCACCTTTTTTCTAAGTTGCAATATATAGTACTCTTCGAATCGAAGTCTTAGGGCAAATACTCCGTTAACAGCTTCAAAAACTTTAGTACAGGGAAAATATAGTTGCGAATGTGTTGTTCAAATTAATGATATCGTTCTCCTATCGAATACAATAAATGTTTCCTGTTGTGCGAAACGGGTAAGTAGTTCAACATAGTACCCACTAAAATACTTGATAGCATGATTGCCGCCGCGGCTTCGTGCCGCCTGGATTGATATCAAAAATCGTATGATTTTATTGAAGTAGGTACCTAAGCCCTACTACGCACCCAATAAGTAATTAAGCTTCGGATTGGATTCATACGATAATAGTAACTTACTGTGCTGCTGTTACAAATTAACTACTTAATATGTGGGATCATGAAGATTTCATGTATCCAATAATGGCTCCAACAATAAGCACTTAAAATAAATGTTAGTTGTAACAAATAGTATCAGCCTGTAAATGAAAACGCAAATTAATACTGTGACTTGAAGTTAATTAAGCAATTAAAACCTCAATCAATTCAAAAGCGTTGTGTAAATCTTTTCATAAAATTAAGGGCAACTCAAAATGAAATGTCAAAGCTATAGTTCAAACAGAACTGCGCAATGCGGACAGGCGCGACCACAACACGAGGTCACTCCTCAATTGACCTCCATTACTGCTCAAAATATGAAGAATAATGTTTCCGGTTGATATTGGATGACACCCCAACTTAACAAGTTAATCTTTTCATTTTATTGTCTGTGCAGATTCTGATTTGCTCTGAATACTATTGATTATTGAAGTAATAAAGAACTTTAACTACCTTACCATTTTAACCAATCATTGCACATGCTGACCACCGTTTGATCTCTTCGGTTGTTTGTTGTTGCAAACTTAGGCCGCTAAAGTTTTTGGCTTTCTTTTGTGAGATATGAATAAATACACCTCAATACTAAAATTTAAAATGGTATTTGTATAAAAAAAGGCAGCCCTGATTCCGCGTCATGTTTCTATATCATTTGAATATCATTAACTTGATCACTTCGCATTATCGTTGATATCTTTTGCTAGAGACTGTAAAGTTACCTACTTTTCGAAATTGATAAATGATAATGCCACCTCAAAATAATACCATTCTGTAAAGCAATATCACATCGTGATCCATTTATGCCCTTTTGATGTACCTTATTAAAATTTTAATTCTCTGCCAGGTTTTTCTCGCTAAGCCTATAGCTAAAACATTGGTTTTTGCTGTGGTAACCTTGTAAACAAAGCTCAGCATTTTATAGTGTGGAGATACGGAATCAACTCATAATAAACTACTTTTTCCTTCATGTCCGGATATCGGTGTTTCAAGGACATACTAACACCATAATGCCAACAGAATCCGGTTTGAACCTTAATAATATATGACCGGTTTTGTGTGTTAATTCTAAATAAGATGATCCAGTCAAGTCCATTTCTTTACACATTCTCTGATCATTATAATATTGTATTTACTTAACCATTCAAATAATAAACTTGTCGCTATGTCTATATGTAACACTCTTAGTTACTTATTTTTAATATAACAGTACTTAGTTGCCTTGAGTCCTTTATGTAGTCCACCATTTTCTAAATAATATGCATATAAAAGAGCACCTTATCAGCATATAGTAGTGACTATATTGAATATATCTCTGAGTCCATTGTTCAGTAGAAAGTGCAGTACGAGTAAGATCACGGCGGGCATTCTAATTATTGTACACCTACCTGCCTGCTTGCTACCAAAGGACTTCTCAGTTCTCACAGTTCTATTCATTTCGTAGTTCGTGAAATACTTTGAAGTATGGTGCTTCAAAGTAATTTAACGTCAGTTGCGTTGTATTGATAGCCTATGAAGAAGTTCTTTGTAGGCCTACCTTCTGACGATAATTATTAAATGTCTGACAAAAATCTTCTATATGCTAGTAGAGAGCAAGTGCCGTTTTGTGTTTTCAATAATTCGTAACGTGCAATGTACCCAATGAATGTGTTACAATAACCTACCTACATGTTGCATTATAGGTTGTTAATGAAGATTTATTTATATACAGGGCTGGTCCCACGGCGCGCGTAGATTAAATAGAAAATGGTTATTTGCATAATGCACACGCCTGCTTCGATAGCAGCATCAGGTCTACCTACAAACTTGATAGTAAAAAAATACATCTATGGCATAGAAGCCGCCGCGTTGAAGCCGGCCTGGTGTCTCTACCATGAATGAACGTTACATCATGCGCCGAAAAGTAGGTCCTCTCTTGATCTCCATGAGTAAAGCTTAGAATCATTGATAACTGGAGTAAATTTGGTACTGCAACCGTTTAAATTTTCTATTTAATGAAATAAAATAATGATTGACAAATAGTGATGGAATAAAAAAACAAAGCGATTTAAATCGATCCAATTAAAAAGAGGCAGTAGGTACGTAGTTAGTTGCATAACAGTAACTTTCACTGACCTGCTGAAAAGCGAAAGCTTTAAAAAGGTTTTTCTAATCGATTTCGTTCTTTTTTATTGATTCAGTCATAGGTAAGTCGTAGCACTGTGGCTCACACTCGAAGTACAACCTATACCATAACCCATAACCTTACATACCCTTAGCACAGTTGACTAGTATACATTTGCTCACACACACACACACACACACGCGCGCACTCACCCCAACACGCAACCCAGATACAGCAGAAATGCTTATTATGTTATATTTTTGTTTATTTAAATATTTTTTAAGCTATTCATCATGTACATCCAAAATTGAAACTGATTTGATTCCCACGAGACAGGCTTAGCCTAGTGTGGGAATTAATGTATAAATTTATAAAATTGTAGGTATTTAACAATACAGAAAGAAATTTTATCTTATTTTTATCTTTTTTAAGTTAGTAATACTAAGTGCGACACTCACTATCCAGAAAATAAATAAAAAACTGGTTCTTAGTTTCTCTAAAGTTTCATATTAATTTCAGAAGTTTTGATAGTGAAGACCACCGTAAAGTACCCACGTGGATTAACACAATAAATGTATTGATATTTGAGAAGATATTTTGTAAACGGCTCTTTATTTCTAGTATTGAATTTAGTGATTTTGTGAGTCTGCTTAGCCTGGTCGTTCGACCTTCAGACAACAGTCGATGAACTAAGTCTGCAGCATAAACCAAGTTGAGTTAGCTTGCGTGAAACCGCAATAGCCCGCGTGGTTTCAAGTTTCAAAATCATCACTTACGTATCTTATGATATTATTATTGTCATATTAACGAAGACTTAGATGGTATATCCATTGCGCAAGTAAACAGGTAATAACTAGGTTTGTTATTGTGTGCTGCAGTGAGCGGCTGTTACTATGCAATTACGTCATCTTAAATTGTGTGTTACCTACTTCCTCTATGTATCGTTTATGTTAATAAGTGCACTTGAAACAAATACCTAGTTTACTTACCTACATAATATTCGTTGCAGCGCAGCGTTAAAATGGTAAACATTATGTTTACAAAACTGAAATACAGGAATCCTAGGTTCAATTTTTATGTCTGACATAGTGTTTTTACAATAACCTGCACCTGATAAGCTAACTTACCTAGTCAATTTTATTTTCTCAAATAAAATATTTAGTTCGTTAGAAATATCCCGATTCTATGCAAAGCCAACAACAGCAGTCAGGGTTGAAACTCAACACTGACAGCATTGCTGTCAACTTTGCACCACGGGGCGACAATATTATGGAGTCCACAGGGTACGATTGAAATGCTCCTTTTACTGAACCTATGCATTGTCATTCATTTCATTCCTTAACCACTGTCACCAAGCGTTCTCTCGTGACGTGATCTGTACATGATATAAATGTAAAGACAATAGTGCATTGCGCAACGGGGCCACAAGATGAATCAGTGCGGGCGCGGCGACTGCGCGAGGCAAGGAGCGCGCGACGATGACCCGCGCGCGGTCGCTCACCTCGTCAGCGTCTCTGATACTTACTGCAAGCGCTTGCGCCGATCTAACAAAACTTAAAAAACCCTTTAGTTAATTTGGATCTGGCTTCTGCGCTCGCCCTAAAGTCTGGTAACGCCGTCAAAGCATTCTGCTGTTTCCTCCTTTAGAAAAATACACGTTTTTGAAAGAAGTAGTAACCATGACACGCGAAATGTAAAGCAACACTTTAGGTAACCGCAAACTGTCAATATATCCTTAGTTTAATAGATAGAGTTCACATGAAGGGTGAATTGTTGCGTGCCGCTCTTGTTTGCGCGTTCTTATCCGACCCATGCAACGTTGATTTCATCGAAAACGTTATGTTATTCTTGTATCTGCTTAAATATTGGTGTAGTATTCAAAATTAAAGCAGGGCCTAGCAAAACGCGTGCTACGGTTGCCAGTGCTTTTTTAATTTTCCTTGGGCAGGTTAATTGCGTCATCATAAGTTACAATTGTTCATCGTAATCCTAACGTAATTTTACTATCTGCTTCGACGTCATTCTATATCGGGATTATTTCAAGCACAGGTTATAAAATCGCGTCCTGCTATCGCGTGCGCTGCTGCATCGCAATTGTGTCATCTGCTACCAACATCTAGCTAATTGCAGTCGTGACGTCATCTTACTGTCTGTATCGATTGACATGGCATAATCCAATAACTGGTGCAGCTTAGACAATCGCATGCTGCTCGTGCGTCTTTATGTCTCCCGCTTGCGTAATTTTTAATTTGTCGTAAACACGCATTTTTCTACTCAATACACACAAAATAATAAAAAAAGAACAGGTATTTGAATACTTGGCACATTGCCTGGCGAGCTTGTTTTATTCAAATTACATGTAGAGGTATGATTACTTGAGCGATTACAGTTTCTTCCTACGGTGGATATTTTATTTATGTTTTTTTAAACACAATTTAAACCTCAAACCTACACTTTTTAAGTTAACCACTACTATTAAACTCCTTGAAACCTAAAGAAGGAAGTGGTGAATTTGAAGCAAATTATAATCATAGATTCGGGAAATCGGGCTGGTCCTTTTTCTGTGTTAAAACTTATATTTTAATTTATTGTTTCACGCTGTTAGCATTCCTCACACAACTTCGCAAGTTCTCGAGTTCATATTAATATAGTTAGGTATATTCAGTTCAAAGTAGTTTGCTTTATTTTTACGTCGAAATTATTCGCAGAGCAAGTTCATAAAAGTTTTCATGATTTGAAGTCTAATCTCGAAATTGGTTATTCCCGTTGAAGCAATGTTGACCTAGTGATTTTTAAACTAGAAAGTGTTGTTTTGCGTTAGCGATGCGAATCCTATTTTTATAAGCCGTTTGAAGCCTTGTGGGCCGATACGTCATACCCTCGAGGCAAATAATAAACACGGCTCCGAAATGTTGGAATGAAATCGTCGCTATCTGCTTGTTGGAGCGTGTGGGCCACAACAATGCCTCAAACCTCTCGGAATAGATCACATCCTCCGAACGAATACAACGTCAACATTGAAAATAGTAAATTACCCCTAACCTAGAAACCGGAAATTACCCACTCTCATTGTGCGTTCTTGTAAATGTTTGAAGAAAGTCTTCTGAAAGCGATTACATTTTACATCAGTTCTTTTTTTTTACTTTAGAACATTTGGTTTTAGTGAGTATTGTGATAAGCTGTTCAATTAAAATAATCACAATAGTAACAGAGACTCATTGATTGACCTTTATAAATTCACAGATTCGACAGTTTTAACGTCCTACACGTCGATAACATGCTTTTCAAAGGTCACTTGTTTTGTTATATTCGCAAAATACAAATTAGGAAGGTTGGACTGAATAATTGCGTTCAGAGGCGTTCACATCAACCATTGCAAAATGGGTGTTATGTCAGTAACATAAGGTGCCCCTATGTAAAGGTTGATGTGAACGCTTCTGTACCTTCTTTTGTGGTGTTAATTTTTATTTGTCGCAGTCAACGCTTCGCTTGCCTATTCTAGGTTAGACCAACGCTTTTCTACAATCCTCAATACACACTACGATTTTGGAACTTGTCTAAATTTAGGAATGGCCAAAATTTTAGTCTCCTCACAACAAGCAAGAAAACCAAGGCCTATTATGGCGTTAGTTTCCGCTGAGCTCAAGTATATACACTCGCGAGCAACTAAATCGACTCAAGTCCTCATTCTGCTTACAAACTTTGTTTTTACGAAAAGTATACAAGGTATTTATAAAAAAAAAATATCATTAGAAAGCTCAATATGCAAGCTTTCTTAAAACACTAATATTGTTCTTAAAAAAATATCTAACGCATTCATTTTCACATCAACAGCACTATGAGTCGTTTTGCTCATTACGCTACCCGCGACTTGCGCTAACTGCCACCCCTATATCAGTCGCTTATCACAAGTTGACAGGTACACATCTCCGTAAAATGCACTTATTTTTTCCACGTTACCATGGATACCACACCTGAAGAAGCCGCTCAAGTTGTTGCCTTGTTGGAACAAGGACTTAGCCAGCGAGTAGTCGCTGCCCAGCTTCGCTTGAGCCAGTCTGCTGTGTCCCGGGTCTACAGACGATTTCGAGAGACCGGTGCCTTCAATCGAAGACCAAGAACCAGCCGCCACCGGTGTACTTCTGACAGAGACGACCGTTTCATTGTCTCTACATCGCTGCGCAATCGGCATCTGACGGGTGTTGATGTCCAACAAGAACTCAGACACGTTCGTGGTGTAGCTGTAAGCGAGTGGACAATAAGAATTTGAAAGCAGCCAATCTCACTCCAAAAAGGGCTGCGACGGGGCCCAAATTGACTGCAGCCCACCGACAAGCGCGTTTTCAGTTTGCTCGAGAGCATGTCAATTGGACCATTGTCCAATGGCATGGCAGTCGGTTCTCTTTACTGACGAGTGCAGAATGTGTCTGCATCGCAACGACAGAAGAGGCCGAGTCTACAGGCGTCCGGGCGAACGATTTGCCCAATGCTGTTTCGCTGAAACAGTAGCATATGGCGGTGGTTCCTGTATGATGTGGGCCGGCATCTCTTTAGAGGGAAAGACGGAGCTCGTTTTCGTGCATGGTGGAGGCCGAGGAGGCGGGCTTACAGCTGATCGGTACATCACCGATATTCTCCTGGAACACGTCCCTATGAAGGATTTGTCGGCGAGGACTTCGTCTTAATGCACGACAATGCTCGTTGTCATACAGCGTGCTTTACCCAGCAGTTTTTGGATGAAGTCGAGATGCATACAATGGACTGGCCTGCGCTCAGTCCACACTTGAATCCGATTGAGCATTTATGGGACCAGTTAAAACGAAGAGTACGAGCCAGAAATCAAGCCCCTTCGATGGTAGAAGAATTGAAGACAGCATTGTTGGAAGGATAACATACCTCAAGACGACGTCAAAAAGTTGATCAGATCAATGAAGAATCGACATCAAGCGGTGATTAGGGCTGCGGGGGGGGATACCATGTATTGATTCAATAAATCGTTATGTGTTTCCTAATCAATTTTGTTTTATTTCTAAAATACCCAACCACAAAACCTCTCCCAAATTCCTGTTTTTCCTGTATTTATGTTCAGATATCATTAATTACAAAGATAATGAACGGATATTGGTAAGCGGTTTGGAGCTTTCAGATAATAATTATATTGTCTTTAAAAATATCTCCTATACTTTTCTTGAAAACAGAGTCTATACTCAGAGTTAGGGCTTGAGTCGATTTGGTTGCTCGCGAGTGTAGCTGCCTTAGTTCTGCTTATCTTGCAAAGTCGATACAGGCGTCGCTCTCGTGTATGCCGTTGTTTACAGTGCCTCGACATTACCATTTGTTTACTCTTGATAACAACTGAGGCGCTAACGGGTGTCTTTTTTGATGCGTCGCTACTCGCGACTGGTTTTAGCATTAATTTATCGAAAAGTATATCTCTCCTATACCGTAACCTAAATCCATTGTGATTAAATTCATACCCCTGCTAATTATTTACCACACCACATTAATGAACGTAGATGGTAGATCGATCTACTAATATGAAATGAAGGCTTACTCAAAAAGTTAGAGTTGAGGGTTAAATCAGTCAATATATGACTGAGTCTGGCGCTTGTTTGTTTTCTTTGTCCGTGTTTTGGTCCCTAACAGACAGCTGGTATTGGAGCTATCTTGGGTCACGTAAGTCCGTGTCCGTTTGTCCGCCAAGTCATATCTACTCATTTATCGATTGCCAGTGCGTGTCCCATATTTGGAATTGGTAGCTCGATTAGATTGTGTATGTTATTGTAACGTTTGTAACCTTTTGTGTGTCAAATAACCAACTGTAGATAGGGTACAGACTGATTGTGGTAAATAAAATACTACCACGGCCAGTATTACTGTTGTTGGGCCAGCTAAAAACGTAAACACAGATATTCCCAATAGTTTCGATTTGCCTCCCGGTCCGCTCCCTTTAATTTAGAAGGGGCTCTTAAAACTGTAGGTGCAAGGCATTTTTTATGATGGATACGTACTACTATTCCCTGAAATCACTGCAAATATTTGCGATTGTGTAGGAGTTAATCCCTCATAACCTAATTACATGTTGGTCATGCACGATTGATCTATAAAGTAATAGAAAATCGGTTTCACTTTTTTTGTTTGAAGCGCCCCCTTCCGCACAATAATGCGAAAACTAATTTATAGACAATAAACATCGCCACCGACTACTCCGCATTGAAAGAGAAACACAACTATTGTTTGAATGCCGTGCCATAATTTCATTATTATTTTCCTTTATTTACCCAAATGTTTCTTTGTTTCAGAACCGGGAATGATAGAAAAGTAGTATTCAAAAGCAAAAAATAGTGAAGGTAAGAAGATCGCCTACAACCTTAAAATAATAACGTGAAAGTAATTATGCTAAGCCATTAAGGGCCGATTTTTCAATCCTGAGTTAATGAAATTGATCTGTAGAATAAAGTTTAAATTCGAAGGTTACCAAGATTTTTAATTTTTCAATGGTCAGATAGATGTTATCTGTTGAATAAAGCCGCTAACTGAGGAATAAAGTTATCTGCTTCTTGAGGGGCTGGATAAGATTTTATCTATGCGTTTTCTTTGACATTTTGATGTTGTGTCATTTGATTTTTTTTTCATTTTGTTTGGTACGGTCCGAATCCGACGCAACGATTTTTGGAGCAAAGGCAGTTATTTAAATATACAAACGCTGAGCCCAATAGAAAAGATCGAGTTGTAAAAGAGTGACCTAATAATTTTAGTACATGGGATGAAAAGGAGTTTTGGAAAAGATTTTGCCTTAAAAAACACGAAGCATACATACTCTTTGCCTCAGCTTTAGACAACAAAAAAAGTTGAGGTTATTTTCTTATTCGTCAATGTCAATTTGTCAAGCATCAACTTTGGTCTTATTTCATTCTAACATTGCAATGATTGTTTAATTGCATCTCGCTTGTGGATAATCAGTGTGAAGTTAGCTATATAGGTACATAGACAACCGATGGATAGCTATTCTTTGGATAAAAGACGATTGTAAGATTTAAATTATCTATTCGCTTGATAAACAGCCAGTTAATTTTATACTTCAGTTAGCTATCTAGGGAATAAACTGAGAATTGAAAAATCGGCCCTAAGACTTAATTATTTCAGTATTAGTTGACACAGTTTATAATATGAACTTAATTAATTTCGGAAAGGTTGGCTCGATTGAAATTACTGTACTTAACTTTAAAATATAAAGCCTTAGTAAAAGGATTAGGTCAATAGCATTATTTTAATCGGATCAGTGCGTCAGTTATTCCAATGACGTACCTACTAAATGAACGTTCCTCGTACATTACTTATCCAATTGAAACATTAACGACATTTCACGGGCTCGGAAGCCGACGGGTTTCCCAAAAAGTCATTAACGCTACTGGCAGACTGTCGGAGGTTGAACTCCAGGGTGAGTCATCTCACTTTTACTAACCGCGACACGCCATGAATCACAACACTTCACCCATCCCTTTCTCTCCCGCAATGGTGTTGGGGATGTGCAAACAACAACCTTACTAGGGGATTGAACGAGCATGGAGAATGCTTTGTAATCATAGCCAGGCGTTGAGAGCGGCCGTTGACACTTATATCCCTCTTTAAAGATTGCCAACATGATACAAGATACCCTTTTTACTATTTTTACTTATCATCTTATCGCTCAGATTAGTACTCGTACTAAGTATTTAAATTACTCTGCTTTTTATCATTTCATAGAAGCTTTAAAGGATTTAATACGTCCAACAACCTTAAGCCTTAATCTGGTTATTAAACTGAGATTCGAAAAAATATATATTTGAATTGTGTATGGATTATCTTCGTTAAATTGTATGTAATCGGCTTTGTGTCATTGCTGCTCGTAAGTAAAATGCGTATTATAATTTATTATTAGTATGTATTCATATAATTGTTTATTACAAAGTGTGTGGTTTTACTCGTATTTACTATCATATTTATCATATTAGCGACGACATTTCACGTGCACACATTTTATAATATACTTACTGTGAAACAATGGAATTCAGTGTCTAAAGGTAGATATAACATAAAGTAAACAGAGTGATAACTTCTACTGTGTAACCATTTAGGAATTGTGTTTATTCCTAAAAAATATTTATAATAACTCTACCACAGAACACTGTTTTTAACAGATGTAGTTTTTTCTCCTTCATTATAAGCCACCGTTTGTGAGAGGAAGTGGCAGTACAATGCCTAAGCGAAAAATATCGAGAATATCCAGTTTTTTTATTATTATATCGCGGTTAATTTCAGGATTTCACCGCGAAATCACACTTAAGACGTTTTGAATTGACAAGAAAAATAAACTGTGCTGTCTTATTATCCCCAAATATTCAAATGTTTAATGAATTTGGCTGCTGACTGTACCTGTGTTTTTGTAACACGTGATCATACGAACGTAATTAACTGTTAGACTACCCCATTAGACTGTTTAATATTTGGGTTCTCGCTTTCATTAATGAACTGCTGAGATTGCCTCATCGTTATATCTCACGTGCAAGTGAATCTGAATAATCCTGCATTACACGCCGTAGAACAACGGTTAATTATGATTTCAATGCACATACCAGATTTCACACTGAGTTTGACCCTCACCTGATTCTCACTATTCATATCATCTCTGGCAAAGTTCTTCATTTCAATATTTTGGGAGTTAGCTTCAAGATAAAGAATTAGAACGTCTATATCGAAAGTAAGTTACAAGTTCATTGTTGCCGTCATGGAACCTAACATGATAGGACCTCGAAGGGTCAAACATATGCACTGGCGACAGAGCGTTGCGGAATTCTTCGAAGGAACCCAGGTTCGCTGCTAAAGTGCCGAGGTCGAAGTAAGTCCATAGGAGTCCTAATCATTGTAACCTCATTGTATCCGGTGGCGTATCCATGAGAATTTCCCAGCTTCAATGAAAGATGAGTGTGAGCCCAGACCACGAAAGCTTTGATACTGCTATGATAAAAGACGGCATGAGCCCTTATCATTTTTAAAATTAGTTAGTAACATACGTGCAAATTAATTAGTGATAGCTTGATAAGGAAATTAAGGGCGTTATCAATACATATTTAGTATTCGGTTGGAAAAAAGGAACTAGATATTTTTGTCGTGCTCTATGTATAAATGCAGAAAGCATATTGCACGCAACCAGTTTTCATCTAAAAGGAAAGGAACTGCTCTGTATCTAATTAAACTAGCTTAATAAGGTAAGTGTGGCAGGTCCGCCAGGCTCCGCGCTGCCGAGTGCCGACCTCCGGAGCTGCGTCACGAGGGAAAGGCTCCGAGGCCACGGGTGGGCGACCAGCCACTTGCGATCGATTCGAATGTCACACGCACGTCCTGCGGCTAACTAATAGAATCTTAATACTGTCTAAGCGAGCACTAAGCAACACAAGGCCCTTAGCACGAGAAATGACAAAACACTTTTCCGTGCCATGGACAACTGCAGTTTATGCACTAATTGAATGCATTTGCACGCTACATGTATGACTCAATTGTCTGCAGTTTGAATTACTAGTCCACTTTAATGTTGGTTATTTTATCACCCGGCTTTCTATTTGCTTTTAAAATGGATCTCGGTCCTACCTATATTCTAATGACAAATCGAATTAAGTAGTGCTTTTTTGATGGTTTAAAAATAATCATTATAATATTATATCGATCTAACTAATATTCGTATTTTATTTCTTTTGTTGATCAAACCACCCGTAATCGTAATGACAATCAAACTATCATGATCATGCGAAATAAAGTAACATAAATCCTGATTTAAATACCATGCAATATGTTATTATTGTTCGTTCGTAACGTTGCGACTGCCTATCGATGTTCGCAAAACTACCGACAACAACCATTATTTTAAACGGTTCGTTGCGATTTGTAAATGCTCTATTCAAATTTAATCACACAGGTAGCAGTAGCGGTCTAATGTAGACTAGATTTAAATCCAGAGAAATGTTAAAGACTTTTCCTTTTTAAACTTTGCTTAAAAATTGCTATGCTATGTACCAATTTTGTTAATTTAACTCAGATTGCCTTTGAATACAAAGTTCATAAAAAACACATATCATTTCAATCGACGTGATACTATAAATACTAAAGTGTAGTTAGTTAATTTATGACATCGAATCAAAAATGATTTTGTCAAGAAGTGATCAATATCGACCAAATCCAATCGGCCACGACATTGACCTCGGCCACACACGCGACTCACATAATTAAACTCGCAACCCCAAAAGGAATACGTATTCGAGACAATTAGATACAGTCCTAAAACACTTTGTACTTTCCGTCTATTTGTAATTCTATTTTTTGTTCAATTTCATGTTATACTTTTGTTTAATTATTCAAGAGGTCTATATGCAGGAACTTTTGAAAGATAATTCTACTTATGAAATAGTATAAGATTACCCGGTGCGGCTCTACGCTACCGGAGGGACTAACACGAGTAGTACATCTACTTATTTTACTTGGCGACCGTCGGACGTTAATACTTTTGATATGTTTAAATCAATTATTTATTTTAGGATGTTCTGCTAACGGGTTAACAAGTAGTTAAATGCAGGTATGGTTGCTATTATTTGTTCACATTGTAATAGATTGTGTGTTAACTGCTTATTATTTTGAGTTTGTAAATTGTGGAGTTTTTAACTGTAGTCTCAACAAGCTAAATACCTATAAGTAGCTCAACGAATACTTTTTCCGTTATTATCTTGTAAGGAATTTCCGATAACAACAAACAAATAATTCCTACAATGATGACCCCAACAAAGTCAACCCAACTTTATGTAAAATTTTATTTTTACATCGATTTGTTTCTTAAGGAAGCGTCTGTCCGTGAATTACCTAAAGAACATAAATATTTCGGTACTTAAGTCAGATTTTTCTTTTTAAACGCCCCTACTAATGCTAACTGTGTGTTGATCTTGATCTCAATTATTCAAAAGATGTACTATTACAATAGTGATGAAGATTTTGCGTAATGTATTCTTCTTCCTGATACAGTTTAACCGCACTATCTGCGCTTCAATCAGATTACATCTATATTGCAAGTAGAAAGCATGAAATTGTGTGACATACATTATGCAACAAATAGCAGCAATATTATGTTATAGTTTTGAAACGCGCAGATGCTCTGACAGTTTTTTGTATGACAGACATTACCCGACCTGGTGGCCTCTCCCTCCGGACGGCCGCATGTGTGCCGGAGTGAAATTTTGGCATCCGTTCTGCTCTGCAAAGATGTTACGTAACAATGCAGGTTGGCGCCCACGCTAGAACACAGGATGTTTTGTCGATTTCAGCGTTAAAAAGTCTCTTTCCATCTTACACCTACACCCTTTTTGTTGGGCTGCTTACAACCAAGTTTCACAGAAAGACACAATCGACACGCTGTACCGTTTGTTTCATTCCCACCTGCAGTCAATCTTCACAGCCTAATGGGAGTAACGTTAGTCTTAGAGTATAATGCAGAAGTGCATTCTATAGAATATTCCCGTTAAAGACCTAATCCATAGCGTGTAGTGCCGCTTGTTTCCACGGCACCGTTCGCGTTTGTTGTGCTTTTGGGTTCATTTCGAGATGCCATACGGCGATTATAGCAGACGACTTTTATAAACCATCTGCCGTGTAAAAGTGATGGTTATTGACAAAATACTTTTAAGCTGTCCTTTCTCCACATTTTCTGTATTGTTTTTTATTACAGCAATGGATCTGAATTCATATGCTGGTAAATGGTAATCGTTGCGGTATTGAATTCGAATAATTTTAAAGTTAGAAGTTCAAAAACAATCTCTCTCTAGACAAGGTGTAAAGATCATCATGAAAAGTGTGAACGACCCTCAGTGCCAAGGCACACAAAGCAACTCGCAAACATTGGTCATTCAGGTTTGGTCACATTTTTAGACGCTCTGATGATATTATTTAACAATTTATAATCCAGCGTACTATGCTTTTTTTTAAATACAGTCCTTGACGTTTTTACTATGTAGTATGATTGAGTATGACGATGAAACCTGCAATTTATGTCTGATTACACGGCTGATAATCTAGTTGCGTATGCTTAGACGTACCATGCTGTCCGAGTGTGCCATTGCGTGGTGCCTAGGACGACGAATTGTTTGATGTAATCGTGGACCTGCCCGCTCGCAGCGGTCAGGTTACAGTTCGGTTGCGGGCTGGACAGTTATGTACGCTTCGTCACACTTACCGTGGGAGACCATACTGAACCGGCGAGAATAGTTTCTCATAGCCTTTCAACGTGCGAATCGGTGGTAGAGTCACATCATGTTTATTTATGACTAGCTGTCCGTCAGCAGCTTCCCCTCGTAGACTGTTTCTGCCGTTAAAAATATAGTCTTAAAAAAAATATAACCTATGTCACTCGTTGATAATGTAGCTTCATTGGTGTTTTTTTTTTGATCGGTCCAGTAGTTTTGGATCCTATTCGTTACAAGCAAACAATCAAAGCTCTTTAAAATATTAGTATAGATAGAGTATAGATATTTACCTTCACAGTATTTTTCTAGGTGAATATTTATTTAGTATACTTTTTCGATTGATTTTATATACGTTAGCATTTTTGTATTAGTAACATTTCAGCTGAAAGACATGATAAATACTTTCAGAACAGCCTTGAACAGTTGCCAGATTTGCTCATTTCAATGCGATTCTAACTGTACCTAGGTAATATAATGGTGAAACATAGTTCAATACTAGTAGTTTTTATCAATATACTCGTATCTGAAGTGTGAGTTTTGCGACTGCGGCACGCCATTCAGCGATTTAATCAAGCCGCTCTGCGACTCTAATACATTTACCCAACAGAGGACTTCAGTATGCTGCTGCATTTCGCTAAAATTAGGCCACACAAGCCGAACTTTTTGTCTAATCTTTAGATTAAAAAGCTGTTTTGACTGCAGTGAAACTACATGACTCTTTTGTATCTAATCTCCAAAGTTAAAAACATCTTTGATGTGTTTCGAAATAGCAAAATTGTTTTTCAAAAGCATTAATAGTTTAGTATTGTATTTAATGGCAAATATATAACAATTGGCCAACAAATTTTCATCGCACTACAATTGCGTATTATGCTTTATGTCAACATGCTAACAAAATAGCGGGTTTTCAGCAACGCTGACGCAGGTAGAAGCAATGACCGCCGCATGTTAACCCGTTAAACAACTTCCATACCACTATACGTGGTGCTATTTATTTACGTATGTGTATGTACACAATCGCAATTAACCAAAAAGGGTTTTAAAAAAAACTGAGTTGAAAAGCATTAACATTGGTTTGGGCAACGTTATGGTGAATCTTGGGCATTCAAACTAAACTCAATTTACTTCTTTTACTTGAAACGAGTGAAAAATTTTTGTTAGTTTCCTAAAAACTATGTCATGCAGCGTCATTGGTGAGGCTTTTTGATTCACTCATTTGGCAACGGTGAATGTCAGTTCATATGTATGCAAATTTGGATGTGAAAAGAAAAAATCACGTGTATGAGTCATCAATTGGTAGACATCTGCAGTACAGACGGACACACTAAAGCAAAGACATGTATTTGTGATAGAGCGAAGCAGGGGGTCGAATGACAGAAACGTCTACTAGCGCATGAGACAGCTAATAATAAACAAATCGTTGTAACCCTGTGAGTGGTCTTTCGTTTTTTATAAGTTGGTACAAAAATATGATCTTTCTTGAAATGAACAACTTTACGGATTCTACTCGCGGAATTTATATTTTCACATTTTCTGACCTGAGGTTTCAACTTCTTTACAGCAGTCGTGATCACGGGATGACTCAGATGTTATACGTCAAGAAAGTAATTATTTTCATAGCAACCGTCACTCAACTACCATCATTTTCACTATAATCCCCGGAAACAACTGAGTATGCACAAGACCGCGCGCAGTGGGCCAAGAAAATAAGAAAGGCGGACCCTGGGACCTCACACACCAGTGTGGGTTCACAACCGGGGTCTATCCCGATTGTGAACCCACACGGGTGATGATGATGATCCCTGGGAACGTTCCTATCCAAGCAGAAAGAACTAACCGTGTCTTGAGAAGTCTTGCAGTATTGAGCTGCCCCCTAGGCTTAATGAGTTCAATTACCGGACCCCGAACAGGTGGTAGATTCCTGCCATCTTCCCTATTGAAATTTGGATGTTTTTTAATTTCAATGGCCTCCCGTAGCATCCTAGGAACATACCGGTTCTCCCTAGCGTAGACCTGGGGCTTATCAAATCTGATATATTGATTGGATTTTTCAAGGGCATGTTCAAAAACTGCTGACTTATTACTTCTACGATTTTTGACATCACCGATATGCTCTTTAATTCCGATAAAACCGATCGATGCTCCTCTTGGTCTGTCCTATGTACGATACGATAGCCCGCAATCACAATCGAGCTTATACACGCCCGCTGATTGAAAAGGAATATTACACTTAACAGGTCTTAAAAATTTGATCTTCTTCGCGGCTTCGGCTTGAAATAAGTTTTAATTGAAGCCCGCTTCAAGATGTTCCCAATCTTGTCAGTGACGCCCTTCTAACAAGGTAAAACAGCAGGTTGACGCTCAACTGTGGCTGGTTTTACTCGGTTTCTGTGACGCCGCGGTACTTTCAGTTTATTATCACGCAGTACGCGCTGGACATGCTGCACCTCAGCATGCCGATAGTCTTTATCACAGATCCGTTGAGCTCTCTGTAACAAAGTTTTACCAACAGTAGCTAACTGCGAAGGATGGGGGTGAGAATTACCGTTTAAGTACCTATCAGTATGGGTGGCTTTACGATACTCAGTATAACTCAAACTATGATCAGGATTTCTTATGACTAAAACATCTAAGAAAGGTAGTTAATTGTCAGCCTCTAACTCCATTGTGAAATAAATCTTAGAATGAATAGAGTTAAGATGATCTTAAAATGCAGATACTTTATTAGATGGTAAAATAATAAAATTGACATCTATGTACCGCTTATAAAACCGAGGAGCAACAGATGCAGGAGGCATAGCTTTCTCTTCGAAATCCTCCATAAAGATGTCAGACAAATAGTGAAAATGACGGTAGTTGAGTGATAGCAACCTATGAAAATAATTACTTTCTTGACGTATAACATCTGAGCCATCCCGTGATCACGACTGCTGTAAAGGAGTCGAACGAAACGTCGGGTTAGAAAATGTAAAAATATAAGTCCGCGAGTAGAATCCGTAAAGTTGTTTCATTTAAATGTGTAGTGTTCGCGTAAATATAAGAAAACAATATGATCTTTTTAAGAAGAAATTATGACATAAATAAACAGCAATACAAAACAAATGTAAGTGACTAAACTGCATTGCGAAATACCCTTTCTTTAAAAAGAGTCGCTACCTACTGTAAGAAACACAGTAGCGACTCTTTTAGCCGGGGCTTCTCAGTAGTATAACAGAAGCGATAGTAAAGTCACATTTTATACATGTTTAATATTTAGAATATGAATTGTATTTAATATCTTGTATGTCTATACTATGATTCAAGTTAAAATGTGGCGATTCGAAAAAACTGGTCTACTTGAATAGAGATTAGGATCTCGACAACTCCAAATACATTTAATTTTATTAAAAGCTTCATTAGACTTTGCAAATAAGATAAAGCCGCACTGGGTAGGTACTAACTACAATTAATATGCCTGATTTAGTGAAGACTACCTACATACTTCAATGGGGATGGTGCATGCCGGTCTGTCTGGCCTCGTAATGTTGATGCACGAAGTAGGTACCGTTTAAAGATGATACCTAATAGGATAATAACTCAATATGCGCAGTCAGGAGGAGAGTTCTTGTTGACGTAAATGGATACGCTTCTTTGGTGGGTGATGGGTAACCGTAAGAGATGTATTATTACTACCGAAAATCGGGGGCTCAGCTCGACCTTCACCTAAGTATTGTTTCACTTTCAAATATATCATTTAACAAGGACCTTTCGATTGCAATACAATTTTTTGATATCCTCTCTCCCTCTATCTCTCTAGTTACTGAAGAGTTCAGAGCAAAATTCAAGTACAGTGTAGTCCAAGTTTCTAGTTTAACTTTATGCTGATAGGATATGAGAACCAAGCTCTGTTAGGAAATTTAACTATTCAGAATTGTACTAGTTTTAGAAATTTTGCGCACTATAACTACTTTGGCTGGATGTAAAATGCGCCCTGCACTTTTTTCTTCGTCGTGTTTATATTTTCATAAAATGCTGTTGGTAGAGTAGGCAGACCTTGCTACGCTAATACCTCGCCCAAGTTTCGGCGAAACCCTGTCTGGCATCAAAGCGACCTTGCCGTGTCAACTTGTTTTACCTTCATGTCATTTTATACTTTGTTCTTTCTTTATACAGCGAGTATTATTTACTGGTACTGTTTTGTTAGCTATCGCGGAATTTTGTTCATTCTCTTCAAACTCGAGTGGGCAAGGCTATTTTCAAAAGTGTAAAATAAATAAAAATAAGTAATACCATTCGATAATCCACACAATTTATTACCAAATTCATAAAGGCAAAATTTAATATAGCTGCCGAACAAGTGTTTTGCAGAACGCATAGAAATATTAGGCGTTCTGTGACGTCACCATCTTGCGATAGATTGTAGGGAGCGTTTTGGGCAAGTCTAAAGGCCCGGTTACACTTTGCCTAATAGTTCGTGCAGGTGCTTAGAACACGCTTCTAATCACTTCACGACGTAGGTTACTATTCAATCGCACTAATCAATCGCTGTCCACACGTATTTTCTCCTTACACTAACCACCTGCACTAACTACTAAGCAGAGTGTAACCGGGCCTTATGGATATGTGACAAGCTGCAAATCAATGCAAAGAAACGACGTAAAACCGCGTTCCTATTGATCTTTTTATTCATAAACCTCCTTGTGGATCGTTATAGCCACATAGAGTAATTAGGAGCGTGGCCTATTCATGCCGGTACTCCATGCCATGACGTAACCCGGCCACAGGAACTATTATGACAGGCTTGGTTTTTTATAACGTTAGCCCCGAAAGGTTCAAAATCATTTTCTATGAGACTTGCCGGACGATCACAGGCTGCCTAAAGCCTACGCCACTTACAAAGGTATACCCGCTCTCAGATATTGCTCCACCAGTTGTGAGAAGGCATATTGCCTCGGCGGTCGAGAAGAGGAGGCAGGAATGCGATAGCAGACACCTACTTTATGCCTCCAACCTTGGTGCTTCCCGTCTTAAAAGCCATAACAGCTTCCTTCGAGGCACTCTGGCTACAACGTGCTCTCCTGGTGAAGCGCGAAGAAAAATGTAGAAAGAGGATCATGCTCCTCCATCTGACTATCTGGCCCCCACTGAGCGTCTACCCCCAGGAAGCGACCTGCCGTGGCCCACATGGGAGTCACTCAACCGGCTCCGAACTCAAGTGGGCCGCTGCAGGAGTAACCTCAGTAGATGGGGATACATTGCACCAGACGGGGCACAATGCAAGTGTCGTGCCCCAGAACAGTCAATGCAGCATCCTGCCCCCAGTGCCCCGCCAGCTGCACCCTTCAAGATCTGTGTGAAGCTACCTCCCTCGGGATAGCGGTAGCGGAGCACTGGGCAGCGGTAATATAGTTTACTATAGTAATAGTTGCCAACAACCAAAGGATCATCGACACGAAGAAGAAGAAGATCTAACTATCAGTTCGGGCAGCTTTCATGGCGTACTTTTCTCGGCGGCGCAAAAAAGGGTAAGCTCCCCGAATAAAAAGTGCGATCATTTGTTGTCCGATAGTATTTAAATATTCTGAGATATCGTTTTGCTGTAATTTACATGAAGTTTAACTAAAAGAGAAGACGTTTTAAAAGAGAATACTGGGTCCATCCCTTTATTTTGAATCGATTTTACGCGGCGTTAAGTCCGCCGTGTGCGTTGACTGCTGCTAGTACGTGCGTTTATATTTTTTTCGCGGACGCCTGCTCACTTTAATCCGCTACGCTCCGTGGGCGTCCGCGGTATTTCAGCGGACTTTTGGTTCGGCGTTCTTTTAGTGGTCCGTGTGCATTGCTTGATACAGTTAGTGCATAGCTTTTAAACGGTTGGAAATCGGACCAATATTGAAAGGTCAGAAATGACCCCAGCTATGCGCTATTTTGATTTGATCCTTACTTCCAGGGATACCCTGTATATTTGTGAGGTGACAAATTCCTATACACCTACCAAGTTTACAAGACAGTTATGTGATGACAACAGGGTCTTTACTCTTAGTCTTATTACAAAATACCGAAGGATGTTAAATTCTATCGGAATGATGTACAGAGGCGTTCACATCAACCTTTACATAGGGGCACCTTATGCTGCTGACATAAGAGCCATATTGCAATGGTTATGTAAAGGTTGAGGTGAACGCGTCTGTACATCCTAATAATGTAGTGATAAATTCTGTTTCTTCATAGCCACAGGTGGCTTTACGTGTACTGAAGTCGCGATCATTGTTCGCTCTATTTTGAAGTTTGTAAATCCGGGAATATTTTTAACAACAGGTTTGGCTTTATTCAATATAGGACTTTACTCGATCGAGCTGTTCTTGTCTGGAATGAACAATGCAAACAGTCTATTTCAAATTACGCAGTACTACCAGCCAATTTTGAAGCATGCAAATGCTTTATAAAACTATGTTTAGTTATTTGGTCATCTTCACTCGAGTTTTCATTCATAGAAACAAATATAGCTAGACCACACATCACAATACAAACGTCCTTTATTAAACACAAAAATAAGTAGATACGAATTGTTCATTGCACTAATACTAATATTGCATTACAAAAACACCCATTATTGGATGTTGCCCAACAACTTCAAAAAGTTACAGCGTTGCATAGAGACAGCTGGCATTATTGGCCGCATTTCCTGAAAAGCTTCATTTGAATGTATTTAATATGAAAAGTCCTTTATAATTTATTAACCCCTTCCCAAAAAAAATGCCTCTCGAGTTTACCTGAGTTTTATGTGCTTAGGCTAATGTTTTGTTTTGTTTGCACAGGTGGAGCAGTGTCGTGGCGAGTGGTATGGGCGTGCGGTGAGACGCAGCGTGCTTCAACATGACGGAGGGCGAGAGACAGCAGAGCGCCGGCGGCACCAACGCAGCGCCACAACACAGGAAGGGGCACAGGTCACCAATCAAGCATTTAAAGTTGCGCTATCAAATAAGTAATTGGCGGTAGCAAGAGGCCACTAGGGCGTGTGTATTTACAGTCTTCCCAAGTTCCCCCACCCACTAAACGCGGGGATAAAGTAGCTAGAACTACAGTGTGACTAGGGATTCATTGGCATCCTTTCAAAATAAGAACCTACTCATGATGTACAGTACTTTACCCAAGAATGAGGCTATTTAATAACTAAAAATTGGTTTTTTTTAACCTTATAAACATCATGTTTAATACTTGGTAATTGTTTATACGGTTTAAAAATATGCAATTTTGTACCTGTTAAATAACCTCATGTAATAGATACAAACTGCATATTTTTAAACCTTTTAAACACCATATTTAATACTTGGCAATTGTTTAAAAGGTTCAAAAATATTCAATTGCGTACCTATGAAACAGCCTCATACTTGGGGAAAGTACTGTATATCATGAGTAGGTTCTTATTTTAAAACGATGCCAATGAATCCCCAGTCACCCTGTATAGAAGCTGTGCGTTACGAACCGTGCCGTTTAAAAGGATGTCTCCTCCTGCTAAATTAAATCATCAAACTAGCGTTTTTCGAATACGTGGACTAAAGGCATGTCGATCCGACAAATTCTACATGCATAATATCGCAAGGACAGTAAAACACGTCTGTGGTATTTGGTACTTGAAAGGTTAAGGATTTTATAATACTCGCAGTCGAATTAACACGATGTAGCAATTACTTTTATACGTAAGCTACCATTTCCTTATTTGTGTAACACTGCATACCCAAACAGGGACCTCTGTTACATAATTTTTAATTTACAGATTTTTCTATTATGTGTAGGGAAATAAGCTTATCATAAAACCTCTGTTAAGACATTTATTTTCATGTGTAACAAAAGTAAAGACAGACTAGCTTGAATATTATTTAATTTACAAGTTGATTACAGTAACTTAAATACATTTTTGAAGTCTGTCACCACGTGACTTAATAAAATAGTAGGAATATTTTCGATTTCCTTTTTTTCATAAATTCAAACAGTGTCAGGAGGTATAACGGAAATAAACAAGATTTAACCTTATTTGTATCTAATAGTTGTTGCTTTTCCTTAGATCTATTGATCGAAAACAAAATGTTTCTCCTATACTTTAAAATGTATAAATTGAATGAAACATTTACTCACATAAACATTGAGATAAAGGAAATTGTTTCGCTTTTAGTTCACAATACCTTGCAAAGACCGTTGTATAAAAAGCTGATGACGCTATTGGACACAATAATTTTGTTCTTTCATTATTCAAATTATTAACATACACAGACCTACCTATATGCATAAGTAATTTAACGATAAGAAATATATTTGCGCTAACGTCATAAATGTGTAGGAAATAATGTTCTTTTTTATTTTTCAAACTTACAATTTGACGACTATTTTTCTCAATGAGTAGTGTCGGCCTGATTATCAGAATAAAGTGTGGTAAAATAATGTTTTAATTATACGAAATTACTTCTGTTTTAGCCATCTTCACACTTGACATTAATTAAATTTCACTGGGGTTTGCGAATTTGGCGGTGAATAAGTTAATTTTTCAGGTTGTTGTGGTTGTGATATCAGCTTCGCAAAATGTAGAGTTTTAAAAATCAAAAAACAATATTCTTTAATACGGCTACTCCATTTTACATGACTCGAACATAACTCAAATGTAACTGCGTATGGACGGACATGGTAGCCAGCGCATTTTAACTGCACGCGGCGAAGCAAACATGGTACAGAGGCGTTCACATCAACCTTTACATAGGGGCACCTTATTCCGGTGACGTTAGACCCATTTTGCAAAGGTTTTGTAAAGGTTGATACGAACGCTTCTGTACTAAAACTAACGTGCTGAGTGCGCTATTATTTCGAGTTTTACAAATGCTAGTGATAAATGCATACCCTTACCATTTAAGTCAATGGCCAGTAACCTAAATGTATAGGCATTGGACAGACATGATTCTACATCGAAAAGTGTACTTAGTTTCCATTGCAAGATTTTGCCTACTCGTATAAGTAGAACAACCGACCAAACTTTCATAATATTGTTTGCAATAACTTCGTAATTCGTATAACACGATTGCCTGATTGATAAATATAAATATTTTTGAGAAGTATCTCGCACGCAATGCCATCGATGTGATAATGGCTGAAACAGGCGATATATGCTCATACTTATCACGAATGTAGTTTCATTGTTATAAAACTTTAATGGATTTGGTTTTATTTGATCTTTACGATCAGGATGTTTGGAACACGGTCGTTGATCGACATCTGTTTTTTAATAATATTTAGGTGGGTGTTTATGCCTGTCCTCCGTACCATGTCTATATCACTGTCACCTATAGTTACGTATGTACGTGTGATAGCCTGGTACTGGGGTCCAAATTTGTAGATTTTTGATAAGCTAAGGAAACGTATTGCTTGATCGTCAGCGAAAAATCCGATTTCAAAATAACACTTTATGGGGAAATAATACTTTAGGTAATTGATTACGCTCTCCAAGATGCTGAACTTAGATTTAATTTTGCAGTTTTGAAGGGGACTTATAATGATTTCCGGACAAATTATGTTAGATCTCACTTGAAATGATCTACTCGTATATTTCTATAAAATCACTTTATTATTCTTTTTTAAATTTCACGCTCACTTTAAACATATTTTATAACTACGGTATTGCAGGTATATTTTCATTACTCGGGCTTATCTAATCTACATTTACTTACGGTCTGTTTAATATACATTTTGGATGACCTATTTATCGACATCGCAATGACCCAGCTTAGGGGTTGAGTAGGATTTCATGTTCCTACATTTTTTATGAACTTGGCTTAGCTCTGAAAAAACATTATGTTTTTCACTGAGCTTTAGATGTATTTTAACCATTTAATTTCATGTTTACGGTAATAGTCATTTATAAGTTGGTTTTGGTTAATTTGAGTTTAGTACCTACCCTGGCTTTGTATGGGTGCGATAAGGCATTATCTTGGACATCAGATTAAATTTTTGATGCTTCCAACTTTTGTATATTTGTGAAGATACATGTTCCGTGTGAAAAGTCAATCAATTTAGTTTATAAATAAAAATAGTTTTCTCGTTTGAGTAAATAAAAATCATAATATTCATGAATTCAGATGAATGTACTACACTGCTATTTTATTTTTGTTTAATGTTTCACGATAAACTTAAGTCTTCGCGAAATAAACACGCTACTTAAATCATGCACCTCTTACCTACCAGATATCGCAACAATAAGTCTTCTCGTTCTATCAAAGGCGTGTAACCGATATTTACTGCTTCATTTGACGTGCTATTTTGAAACATTGGCCCAACCGGCGCAATCAGAGCACAATGAGTTCATTCTATGTACCTGGACTGAACGTTATTTAGCGGCGTCGATCACGGAATAACTACACATCTTCGTTCTGCGCCATCGGATAAATCTGACCAAAATACCAGCAACATAGCAGACAATTTTGACTCCAACAAACATTAATGCAGTATTTCGATTTTTATTGTTTGGGTTCCTTACAATTACAACGTACATTAAGGTGAAACAATACTCTTTTAAGTACCATCTGCTAAATTACTTAACTTATGTATCACTTCTAAATACGAACCGTGTGACATTCGCAAGCAATGTAGATGAATAAACATTTGTTTTCATTTGTCAGAGTACTTCAACTAATTGGCATAGCTAACGAATAAAATCGAACGTGATATTAAAACGTACCTTACGTGCCTAACTCGAATCTGCAATTTATTATAATTAAAGATACATCAGGCTGCCTAGGTACAATTAATCTGCACAAAAACAAGGTCGTTTCTTTTTATTACCTATTATGATAATTACCTACACTGTCATCTGAATACTTAGAAATTTATTTATTTTTAATTATTAAAAGACAAATGTTTCACAGTAATTTTGTAACTTGTTGTTTAAAACACAATGAACATCTAACTAAACTGTATGTGTATTAGCTAAAAGATTAAGTAATTTATTTCTGATGATGACCTGTTCACTCCAAACTTGTTAACGATAGTCATGTATTTGTTCATGGAAAACTCACCGATGATATTCATAGATTTGGAATATATTTCGCAAAATTAAGAATCATATTTTTTCTCTTAAAATCAAACTAACCTTAAACATGTATACAAATTTACATCTTACTGCAACGGCTTACAACACAATAGTGTACAGCTGTTTGGTCCTAAATGTATCGTAATATCGTGTCCTCTAGTCGTTATAAACAATAACAGGCAGTTAAGCACTCCCTCGTCTGAGTCATTGCCACTGGAAAAACTACAGCTAGGTACGAGTAAAAAACAGAGATCAAGCCCCCGATAAGTCTTGTCAGGCAGTAGTTTCGTATCATAGATAGTTTAGATAGCGAGTTTACGACATCTGCCCCACTTTTACCAAAACACACGTGTTCTGTGATATCACTGAGACTATACTTTGAAAATCTTGACTCATACTAGTTTGTATGGGAGCTTTACACACTCGCGCATCATAAAAAGTCAGAAAAGTTACAAAAAATAAATATTTTTCCAATGTGTTCAATAGTTTTACTGGTTCGTTGACTCTGAAAATTGTGCTGATATTTTTAGGAGTGTAGTACTATGACTAGTGAGAAGTTTTAGTTTCCTTTTAAATTAACAACTGTGAAATATTCATGACTGGTATAGTCATGTCGGAAATATCAGCAGAACATCATGCTTTGTTTGGAAGGTAATGACGAATTGATGATACGGAGCGCATCATTTTAATTTGTTCGTTAATAATGCTTGTTAATAACTTAATTTTAAATATATCGATGTTTAGATTCTGCAATCAACAGATGTTATGTTTGTAAACAAAGCGCATTGTTTCCCACGATTTCCTGAACACTTTCCCCTCATCATACTTATGTATTATTAGTTACACTTAAATTACTACACCATTGTGACGCACGAAAATGGCATTTTTGATGCAGACCTTTTTTGCAAATTTCACACCGCACAGAATCGTTTCAATAATATTATGATGAGTTCCGTAACAAGTTTCGTCTCGTCTGACTCGACTGCGCATCTTATAATCTTCTTAATGTTATAAAATCACCAACAACCGCAGTACAACGTTTATAATAAGCTTTACATAATTTCTTGGAAACCATTTTAGTAATTTACCTTCACCGTGCTGAGTAGGCGTTTTGTCTGCTCGAGTATAATGTAACGTTAAATTGTATTTTGGAACAGGAGACAAGAGTCGATGTATGCCATGACGGGATTGTATGCCGAATCTGGATGTACCGAAGGCGGAGGGGACGACGCACCTGGGCCCAGCACACCTCCGCCGCCCTCACATCCACCTCGAGAACCTGGCAAATGTCACAGCAGGAACCCCTCGGCTGGTATTTGCGACAGGTAATAACTGTCAATTACAAGAGCTGTACTTAACGAGGTGGCACCACAAGGTAGTAACTAAATGTTTTATTTTTCAGAGATCGCGAAAGAGAGAAGGAAAAGCCTCGTCAATTGTTCCCAGAAATATTAGACATTCCTCATGACACACGAGACTGCGGTATCTTGTCGTGGAGACCGCTATTCATTCAGAGATTTTCTAGTATTAAAGTGAGTTTTCCGATAAAATGAAATTTAAATTTCGACGTACTAAAGTAGAACACTGTTGTAATCAGTTATTTGTTGCAGGTATTTGTATTTTTCCTTTCGTTCCTGGTGACGCTGCAACAAGCGTTGAGCTCGGGATACATAAACTCTGTGATCACAACAATCGAGAAACGTTTCGAGATTCCCTCGAGCCTCTCGGGACTCATTGCGAGCAGTTACGAGATCGGGAATGTCATCACTGTAATCTTCGTTTCATATCTGGGCAGTAGGAGGCACATTCCAGTTTGGATAGCAGTCGGTAAGCTGATATTGTATCAAAGCTATGTTTACGTACTTTTGATATTTTTTTGTAAATTGTGTGTACCATGACAATCTCTGTTTCAGGTGCCGTTATAATGGGCATCGGGTCGTTAGTGTTTGTTGTTCCACATTTCATAGCGGAAGTGAATAGTGAAACATTGGCGAACAATAAATCAGATGACAATATCTGTCGGTTGCCAAGAGCTCTAGACCAGGATATGGGTGGTTTGGGACGTTTGTCTCAAGGCCTGCCACCGAGTAACTTGAGGCCTGACAATTGCATTAAAGTATGTAACCTATTTCCTTACTGCGTCGTTGTTTATGATTAAAACTGGTACCAAATTGTTTGTTTTTGCTTATAGAGTACTCCAAGCACTTTCATGCCGGTAATGGTGTTCGTCGTGGCTCAACTTCTGCTCGGCTGCGGCGGATCGCCCTTATTGACACTCGGCACGACGTACGTCGACGATCACGTTCGCCCTGAATCCTCTAGCATGTACATAGGTGAGTGCTGTTTTTATGTCTAGTTTTGAATTGCTAAAAATGTATCGCCATTTTGTACTCCGGCGACCTTTGCAGGGCTCGTCTTATATTGCATGTCTTTATTGAGTGCTGTGTCGGTCGTAAATGCAAAATGTCCTTCTCATGATCTGCTAGTACTGGGAACTGAAGTCATTGAACCTAATCAGAACGAACACCAGACGCGTCTTATTGCTTATTTATAATTCACTCGATCAATTTGGGTCAAATGTAAAACTGCAGTCACTCTCAGGTTTATTTTCAGTCGATTGAGTACAAGTGAAAATAAATCAGCCTCATGCTAGATATAGATTCCCAAATATACTCTGGGCTACGATACGGATTTACTTTACCCTTTAATTACAACTATCATTTCGTGGCAATGTTTATAAAGCCTCATAGTAACTAAGTACTTGCTCATAATTTTATGTAAGTATTGATTTATTTATTGCTTTCTCGTATGTAATACAAAGGTCTTAAAAGTAGGAAGTAAAAAAATATATAAACAGAACATTGTCAAATTCTTATGAAAATGAAATTGCCGTAAAGTCAGTTATGAATAATTCCTTTGCCTATCTCAGTACTTCATGGAACTTTATCACACTGTTATCTGCATTGGTTTCGGTTACTTTGGTTCTGGCCGTGCCATACCTTTGATATAAATCGGAAACTGCTAAGTATGTTTTGAAAATACATGACTGAATTATGCATAGTTAAAAAGTTTATTACATCCTAATTCAGATAAAATCACCTAATGGACTAAAACGTAATAGTTATACATTTCCTGCAATTACGAGAATATATGACGCAAAAATATATGACTATAGCGCAAAAATAGTATATAATATTTATATATATATATATATTTGCGTTCATAATAAAATTTACGTACTTGGTAATGTAGGTAAAGTCAGCAACTAAAGTTAACTGATATTTTATAGATTTACTACCCTACATAGTTATTGGACACTAAGGACTGAACTAAAACTTAGAACCGTATTCTAGAATCATACTCAAGCACTGATCTGTGCTTGAGTAGAGGTTTCAAAACGTCAGTTCATACAAAAACGTCACTCAGGTCTATACTGAAGTACAGCTTTTGTTTTAGAATCCGGCCCAAGTCTCATTTCGAATATAAAACCCTTTAAGATTTGTTTTTCCAATTTATTCAGCCAGAGTTAATAATTAATAAAAGTAACAGACCGTCAAATATTGTACTGAAATACGTCTTTTATCAAAATGTCTGTTCTAATCTAGTAATTGTAAATAATTAATCTAGTTAATCCTAATAAAGTTTTTTTTAAATATATTTAGTATTCCTTAAAATCTGTAACAAGTTTGGTATTTAGAACAATATCAAAAATAATTTAGCAGAATGTACTTATTTAAAGGTTTATGGGCAAAATGGTATGTATTTTTGGTAGCAACATTGACACGAGCGAGACATAAAACTAAATAGACCATTATGAGGTAACTTTCATCAAAATTTGCCGGTTGGTTAGTCATTTGTTCAAACACACGGGTGTTTATGTTTTTGTACGAGTAAGTGTGCTCGTAAAACCATGTGATTAAATTAGAAAATGTTGAATACGTAGATTTACCTGTGGTTTTACCTACCGATATATTGCAAAAAATGAGTCATAATAAGGGCTACAGCAAAGTCCGCGATAGCAAGGAAAGCCTTTTCCATGCTATCGCGGACTTATACTATCCTTTTAAGGACCTTCAGTAACCATGTTGATCTTTAATTTTGATAAAATTTAATATTTGCGACGCAATTGAGACCTCGTAGATAATCTAATGTTAACATAAGGATATTTAATTGATGATTGAAATTTGAAGGACTGCTTAGGCATTGTCTAACTAAATAAATATTTTAAATATTATGAAACAAAAAATTAGAAAAAACTTGCTTGTTACATCATATTTATTATCAATTATCCTAAGGATGCTATCCTAAGATTTCTCTGGCGAAATAATGATTGCCTCCAGGCATTTTTATACACCTCTAAGAAGTCACTCGTAACTGGTGATTTGCTGATCACCTTGTTTTTCTTAATTATTTTTCACTCTATCGGCAACATAAACAGATACTGTAAAAGAACCCACTTAAATATTTTGTTATTTTTGTTGCTGTACTTGCGGTATTCGTAAAATGGCTATTCGGTCGGGCTAAGTACTCACGTGTGGATGACTATAAACTCCAGGATCCATTTAATAATTGAATCCAACACGTAGGTCGTCGAACCCACACGTGGTGGTCTTCGCGTGCATGAACGGTGCTTCGCTTCTCTTATCTGTTCTTTGATACAAATCATACATTAAGGGATTTTCGTCTGCATTCCTTTGTCAAGTTGAACAAAACTAACGATATAATTACAAACACGACGCGACTACTTTGATGTACTACACCTATTCAAACTTTAAAATAATGCGACAGTGAACAAAGTGCATGGGAGGGCAGAAAAGTTTCTTGGTACAAGTTTGGTAGGACTGAGTTATACGAACATAACTTTTACTGAAACAATGCTCCTTATTTTAACAACACGGAATATTTTAATTTTTAACGAATTAGTTAATTACTTAAACAACATCGTTGTTATACACGTCATTTCCGTAGCACCTACAAAATCTAAATATGTTCAGTAAAACGTTTTTAATTTGACGAACCCTAATGATAATGTAAAAAAAATGATAATGTAAAGAACATTATAAATTTAGAACAGATTTGTTAGTTTAATAGCTGCTTTAACATCTTCATTTTAACTCAGGAAATACAAGTTGCACGGATTCCCGCGTTATAACTGTATAATCTTCACCAGACTACGTACTTACTGTTGCAATTCATTAAACTTATTATAAGTATTTATATTGAATGTACTTAAATACTTGTTTACGAAACATAAATTAAATAAGGTTGAAGTGAGGTTTTGTCAATACTTTTAAACTTTTATTTCCTCTTAATGATCCACTTATTCAAATCTTTACACTATCTAATGTAACTTAGGGTGCATCGAACGCAAGTGCAAGTTTCTATTAAAAAGGTAACCTCCGTGTCAGAACCATACCCACAAAAGTGTTAGATGTGAATTCGATTCCCACCTTTATTTAAACAAACTATCAAATACTGAACTCGCGTTCAGATCAACCTGGGTTAGACAAAAGACAGTTACTTTCCTTCAAAATGAGTTTTTTCTTTGTCCCCATAGATAGCAAAGCTATGACATAACGTGAAACTAGGTCTCTTACCTAACACGGATATACGAGCGCGGATGTGCTCGGTCGCGGTATCCACGAGTAAGGTTGCCGTATCGCGCAACAGCCGTCAAAGTTAGAAAGGTGCCGCACTATAGGATTAAGTGCTATATCGCATGGCGCGGCCTGCCGCGGAGACTGCGCCGCCAAGCACGGTCTCCGCACCAGCACCCATAACTCCAGGCCCGGCCTTGACCGCTCCCTGCTTCACTCTAATGGCACGAATCGGATAAACTATTTCTCTATGCACGCCACATGCTGATCGATATCTGGCTAACATTCAACAATCAATAACCCAGTGAAACTAGCAACTACCAATTGATTAATGAAATTGTTAGTTCTAAATTGAGCATTGATTTTTTCATTATTCTGAATGACTAATGCTGGTTAGCTACAGAAATCTTGCCACTTAAGTGTTACTTGATTAAGCTTGGATATAGCTTCCCATAAAAGTAAGGCTCAAAATGGATTGCACCATCTGAACTCTGCCAATAACTTTTGACGGTTCCTGATAGGAACCTATACGATTATTCTTCGTTAATGTCAAATTATTAAAGTTATTAAAGCCAATGCAACTCACCCTCAGTTGCATTAACTACTTTGACAGTTGCTAATGCCATTGCATGTTAAACTCGAGATCAACATCAAAGTTTAAGTTCGATGTTTTGTCTGACTTCAACAAATTGGAGCTAACGTATAATCTTAATAAAGTATACGCTGTACCTTAGGTTACCAGAATTAATCGAACATGAGTTACAAGACCATAACCTATTACAAGCTACGAACCAATTCATAGAACAAAGTAGAGGAAGGTCATTTCAGAAATCAAGACCGTTCTTTTGGCTACGAACGAGAGATTATATCCATTTGTCACTAGTATCGATTTTCCACCGTGACTTCACTCGCGCCGCAGGAAACAGCTGTCGGGGCCAATAGAAAATGCGACGCACGTGGTTTCTTTTCATCGTTATTAAGGCTAGTATAAAATGTGGATATGAAATCAATTCAAACTTTAGTTTTACTCGAAACTTTCGCAAATACAATTTTGATTCTGCATTTACTATACCTTAGGACTACGTTTCTGTAGCAAGGGCGCCGATTATTAGACTGGTATTCTTCTACGTGTCTGGCTTTATATCCTCAGTCACATGGTGCTATAATCTACGTTCGAATGAAGGTTAATAATATTAGGTTACTAAACCCTCGTGTCCTCGCCCTCTACTATAGTAATTAGGTTAGTAAATAGTAATACAGGATTAAATGAGAGCGGAGAACATATAAGTTGTTTTGATCTCAAAGTTAAGTTTTCCTTTGTTTTTCTAAACCAGTGCCAAGCTAACCATCGGCTGACCAGTCAAGGTCCATAAACACCGGATCCCAGTTAACGCATCAACTGATTTGTACTGACGCGGGAGTAGAACCCGCGACTCTTTTCGTCTCTTTACGTCTTGTTACTCCTGCGCAGAACTTGTCGGCATAAATATCATGTTTATAAGCCTAACAAATTTACAAGGCAAGGGTGGATGGTGCTGTTGGAAGGGGAAGGCCTAGACGGACGTACTGAGGACAAGTCTAGACGTGCTCAGAAAAGGTCAGGTCAGGAGTACTCATAATCGACGAGCATGTATTATGGATCGTAGCAAGTGGAAAGAGTGGTCTCTGCCTACCCCGTTGGGAAAAAGGCGTGATGGTAGATATGTATGTAATATATGTATAAGCCTAACCTAGTTACTTACTCTTTTACCCCTATACAATCCTATCATTGACAAATAATCACTTTCCCCTAGTAAATCGTATCTGTTAGATACTATATTAATAATAGGCATTTATTTCAGACTGTAGTCCATACAAAAATCAAAATCACATACATAAATAAGAAAATTACATAAAAACCAGAAAATACAGCAAAACTACACAAAAACAAAATTAAATAAAAACATTCAGGTACTACTAAACTACACCGAACGCGGCTACACGTAGTTGACCTGTGTATGCCGCCGCATCCAGCGAGCAAGCATCGGAGAATCCCAACGGTCAACAAACACACTCAGGATGCCATTCGAACTAGCTCGCAGGCGCTTCAGCAGAGACGCAGAACGCTTGCGGATTATGGCATGAAAACCGTCTACGTGCCTCTCCGCAAACATTTCTGAAGCGCTGCAGTGGCGCGGCAGTCCGAACAGCACCCTAAATGCGTTGTTGTACTGCACTCTTAGGGCACCATAAGCGCGCTGTTTGTAACCCGTCCACAGGCTGCAGGTGTAAAATGATCGGCAAATGATTGATGATTAAAAAGGGTGATCTTGACTTGCCCTGTACACCGTGCAAACCTGCGGGCAAGCATATTACATCGCACGGATAGTGCCCTACGGTTACGTTCGTTGACTATACAACAGCAAAAAAAATTTTACCGTCGGCCGGTAATCGACAGACGATGGGTTTTGATGCGTTATTATAACTTCATCCTCACACTTCATCATCATCATCATCATCATCCGTGCGGTCTATCCCGGTTGTGAACCCACACTAGTGTGTGGGGTCCCAGGGTCCGCCTTTCTTATTTTCTTGGCCAACTTCATTCCCACACTTGCTCCGCTTAATCAGAATGAACACTTCGTCCCACCCAGGTTTAAACCCACGAACACTGCATGCAGCTCTTACAACCTTTATTAGGTACTAAAGTAAAGCGTTAGTCGCCTTAAAATAAAAATTATCATAGTAAAACTAGGAAAATTTAATATAGGCATGCAATGGTACTCATTAAAGAGCTGTTACTAAGATACTCGTAAGTGAGAGCTCTTTTTGTTGACTTTTTGACTTAAGGCTAACTTGCACTAAGATAAGATATCGAAAATTATTGCTTATTATTACATACTTAATTAAATGTTGTTACAACTTTCATAGTACTCGTATGATGTATTTATGATGTTATTATCAAAGGGCAAAGGTTAGCAGTATAGATATCAGTCAACAATGCCCCATGTTCATGAATAATTATAAAAAGTAAAGTAATACTTTACCAAGCAAAGTTTACGGTGTAATAACACGAATAAAAATAATCTTAACATAAGTGCTTTCAACCGACCTCTAGTGCGTAATCAAATCAAGTACAGAAAATCATTCAGATTTCTCTTTGGATGTTGTTTGTGGTTAGGGAGCTCGTCGCGCACTGCTATCTAACTGCCGAATTCATAAGCGATTGGAGGATAGTATTATATTATTATTGCCTATTTTTTGTTTGTTGAATTTAAATAACCTAGTTTTAAGCGATAACTATGCCAAACTAAGTAACATCTGCGTCACTCCCGAAACAGAGACGTCACGTGTCACGTTACACGTATCATTTTGCCTTGAAGTCTGTTTTGAAGCCATTGCAATGTTGAGCATCCAAAACCATAGATAGACTTTCTGAAAAATTTGTTCCAGACACGGAAATGTTGTATTGTGTTTTGAGTAATCTTCGGAATCTTCCTTTTTATTAGCGTTCAGCTCCGGCTGTACAGTAGAGTTACTTGTAAGCCGAACTGGGACCTTGAGGTTAACAATGGATGCTTTGTTATGGTGCAATTGGCTATATTTGCTGCCCAATCAATTGTTTTAACATTAATGTGCTAGTGCGGTCGCTAATGGCGAAGCTTCGCCAATGTCTCTTGTTTCACCAGGCAAATTCGCTCTTCAGGTATCTACTAATTATTAGATACCTGATACTGAGCAGAAACACGACTCTGTTATTCGGAAAGGCAGTATAAATAAATGCCAACTTGGCATTAGCCCCTGTCTCGAGTTATCAACCAATCTAATTCCATTCTCGCGTTATCAACCAACAATAATGCAGAAGTCAGTGAGCCGAGTCTGCCAATCAAATAAACAGGCAGTGAAACGTGTTCCATCACTAGGGCTGTACCCCTCCAGCTCTCGTGGCCGCTCTTGCAGGTGCGCGCCTCTCAAGCCTCTTGTTCCGCCACGCGCCCACCGGATTCGCTCTCGCCGCTTCCTTTCGGGCTTATTTCAAATGTCAAGGGCGATGTAGGTAGAATAATGCTTTCGGAGTTGGACGGATATTTTAAATCCTATTTTTGGATGTCTGGGCCTCGACTATCTGAAAGAAAGATACTAGGCTACGTTCAACCTAACTGCCGATGTCGGGATTATTGTGTAACTAATTTCTCGGGAGTTGGTTGCTAAATTTTTAACCAAGAAGTATTGATTATCAAAAAAGTGAAAATTTTCTCAACTGTAACTCTAACACGAGCTGCCACTTTAAATTTACGTTATCGTTCGCGTAAAAAAATTGTATTGGGATGACACATGACATGCCATGACAATGTAAATCCTTATACATTTTTTACGCGAACGAAAATGTAAATTTAAAGGCGCAACTCGTGGTAGACGTTCTGTTACATTACATCATTTGCAGAGTTGATTTTCCAAATCCTTTGTGAATGCGGGCATCCGTTTCATTTAGCTACCAAACAATGTCTTCCACTTAGCAAACCTTTTGTTTAGTGTGTCACTTTCACTTTTAGCTAGGTAGAGTCACTTTTTGCCAGTTCATTTGTCTTCTGATCCTCAACAGATTTTTTTGAATACTTAGTGGATAAGAAGACAACAAATAAATAGTTTAATACTGGCTTATGATTACGACCTGCCGTGATAATCTGTGTCAAATAATATTGCATTACACTTACTATTTCCCCTTCAATGTTTTATCTAGATGTTAAACCAAAATGTATCAAGTACTTCCGTTATCCGCATAACAAGAACTGGGTTTGTACTGTTGCAGAACTTGCAGAAAAAAGTTTACATGGCCAGAGTGTTTCGAGTTCAAGGTTACTGTCAAATTTAATTAATGTGTTAACACAGGATGCAGGGGCACCGTTGTCACGCGATACGAATTCGGCGGGCCATTAGTCGGGGGTATTTGCCGCGAAAGCCGCGGCATTTGGCGCGCAAAACAAGAGTGACCTAGATTTAAGCCGCAATGTCGGCAAGCGGGTAACTGTTACTGCATGCGGTGCGGCCTTTCCTCCCTGGCTGCCTGTCGCGATTCGCATGTCGGCCTATGTCGCGATAAAAACGCAATGCAATATGGGAATGTCTACTGTCGTGAGCGAAGCTTTTTTTGGGTCGCGGATTCGATAACGCTCTATGGCTGGGTGTTAGTTAGTAATAGTGTAACGATTTAAGACTATGTTATAAAATAAGGTGATGCAATAGCCATTCAGTATCTTATACTAAAAAAATAAATAGTAAAGCCTATTCAGCTCACAATATGTCATATATGTAATCAATAATCATACAGCCTTAAATAAGACAAGAGGTACTATTTACTAAGACTATCTGTTTATGAAAATAACAATGGCCCGGGCTACTTTGCGCATTTGTTTGTTAACTTCTTGTTAACGATATCTTCATATTCTCCATTCCGCACGTAACTTCAATAATTCACCAATATCTATAATAAATAGCCAGTGATCAATTCTATTAGTTTTTTATGCGACAAGCAGGATACTACATTTTAGTTAGATAGCCTTTGAATTTTGCAACTTGTGCAGATACGCAATGTGAACATGTATGTGGGCGAACTTACTAGGTTGCACGTGTTCATTTATGATAAAATACAAGGAAGGAACTGCTAATTGGTTATTAATGTGTGTAGGCTCTCCTTCGCAGGGACGAATGGGTCGATACCGTTTGTGTAAACGGCATAAAGTGCTTAAAAGCACTGAGTTTTAATAGCCGATGCTTCTGGTTTGTTCTGACTGACTTGGTGGCCATTATGGTTTACCATTACCCAAGCATATGAGAGGAACATTGTTCTTACTTTTGTCTCTCGGCGCCCGAATGTGGAGAAATTACATTGGTGATGTTTTGTTTTTCAGGCTGTATGTACAGTATGGCGGCGTTCGGGCCCGTCCTCGGCTTCCTGCTTGGCGCTTATCTGCTATCCTTTCACATGGACTCTTTCTCGGGCCAAATCATTTCCATAGGTATGACCATGTTTGTATAATTCCTGTTACTTTTTTTTAAAACGTATACACTTTTGAGCAAAATACTTACTTAAATATAATGCAATTTTAATATTTGGCAACTGGAGCAAGTACATAAAATTTCTGTTCATTACGCTTTTATTTTTAACCAGAATGTTTTGAAAGAGTTCCAATTTCTCGATTGTCTTTACCAGATTCCGTAAATTTAAATTTTACGTCAATTGAGCGTATCAGCGATTGGCATAACGCTGCTGCGATAATATAACGCCCAAAATGCAAGATCCTTATGTGATTATGCAATTATCACATAAGGATCTTGCATTTTAGGTGTTAAAAGAAGAGGTAAAATTGGTCTGCTTATTATAATAACAAGCACAAATTGGTAATAAACGCTCACTTTCTAGAATCCGGAGACCATCGATGGGTGGGCATGTGGTGGGGCGGCTTCTTGCTGTGCGGCCTCCTGCTGATCTTGGTCGCCATCCCTTTCTTGTCGTTCCCCAAAGTGCTGGTGCGAGAGAAAGAGAAGATCAGACTGGTGGAGAAAGCAGCGGCAGCTAGCGGCTCCTCTTCCGCCAAACCCAAGCCGCAGTCGGGTGTCAAAGATACTGGATATGGGAAAGATATAAAAGGTGAACTTGGCTGAACATTTAGGTTTAAATGACCTGTTACTTGTAAATATCAAACAAAAGAGGATCTGCAGTATATTTTTGAAAAATCTTTTCACTTAAATCTGGTTGTACAATTTTTGTGATGGCTCTCCCTCAGTAGAACATTTGCTTTACAGTTCAGAATTTAGGCATTACATCAGAGAGTGGGGTGAACCAAAAATTAGATTCGCATCGTCAGAGCATATGCTTTAAAACTAATCTAGGACTGTTACATAACGCAAAACCTCATCAGTCGACAGTCAGTGAAGTTGTGTTGTGGCATAACGCTAAAAATCTAATTTTGGCTTGTTACACTATCTACTGTCAACAGGGAGTGAGAGAGCACCTTGAGATATAGTCAAAGCCATGACCCCAGTGACCTCTCTCTGGTCCGAAATTGTGCGTTCGCAACGTCATTGTGTGGCTGAGCTAGTAAAAGTCACTATATGAGATTTTTCGTATTTCGCTGCCATGCCTTAAGTATGTCTGCCTGTGTTTAAGTACTCTTCTTTTTTATTAACTTAACGAATATTTCAGACTTACCCGTATCAATGTGGCGGCTCCTAAAGAACCCGGTGTACGTGGTGACGTGCCTCGGCGCGTGCATGGAGCTCATGATCGTGTCCGGCTTCGTGGTCTTTCTGCCCAAGTATCTCGAGACGCAGTTCAGCCTCGGCAAGAGTCAGGCCAGCGTCTTTACAGGTAAGGGACCACAATCACCCGTTACAGTGAACTAGTGTCTAATTACCAAGACCTAGAAGAAAACTAATTTTTCACATTATTCAATCCTTACAATTTACTACTTTTATGAACTTAACTCTGAATACTTCTTCCACAATTTTATCAATAAAGCTCTGCCTGAATTCTTGTGGTCCTGGGTGCAAATCTCAGGTCGGGAAAAGTACGTTTTTTAGCCAAGTTTATAACTACCCTTGACCTCTACATGACCCAACGCGATAAACAAGCAACTTACTTAACCATTATAACACAGCACATGCAGCGTTATCCTCGTAAATTCGCTCAGAGAACAATGAAAACGTCAATCTTATCAGCTACTTTATTAAGAGCATGCAGTGAGAGCGTACCTACTTGTTCTGAAGGTGGATTTTTCGGAGCACCACAACTGACTTGATTGCAATGATGGAGGGCTTATTCGCCCAGCAGTAGGACGGTAAATATTTTTTATACAGTCAACGACAGCGCCAATAAGGGCCAACTTAGTGTTACACTCTGGCTGTACTTTGCTGTTCAAACCTTGATAATATAACCTAACGACCATTCCCTAATACTCGTTTAAATACTAAAAAAATACCCCAGTTTAATTGTTTTGTTTCTCTTATCTAATGTGAGCTCGTTTAAATTGTTAATTTTGTTTCTGTGTGGTCTGACGTTCAAGAATAATACACTTTGTGATAAAATATGTATGAGATTACTAAAGACATGATGTAATGTGTTACATGCGTTAAATTATTCAACTGAAATATTTGTTGTGACCAATTTGAACCTTTTTTCGCTTTAATGAAGTAAGTCTCCCAGAGTTCCACCACAATTAGGAATAGGATACACAATTAAAAAGGAATTTAGAAAAGTTAATTTCCTAAATTGACCTGACAGAGAATCGGACCCAGGACACTACGCGAATCAAAGTGGCGAGAGACCGCGTTTGAACACTGACTCCTTTGACGCGTACTGTGAGGAATTATACCTTGACCGCTTTATAGTGTAATTGTAATGTCCTGTTAAATTAATGTTAGATCTTTTATGTACCATGTGGCATGCAATAAATAAATAAATTAATAGTCGACCCTCCTGATGGTGCGCGGGACGCGGGAGGGGGGGATGCTTTCAGCCAATCAATCACTTTAATCAGTCACCTGTCGGCTACCGACAGCGATAGACGTTCAGCGTCAGAGCTGGGGCGGTTGCAGCCTTGTGTCTGTCCACATGAGATAAACACGAAAATGGAATTGCCGAGTCTACGTAATAAAAAATTAGGAAGTCAATGCTTTAAAATGCAGCGAATTATTTTCAAAGAAATAAATTGCAACAAGCTTCTTCTTCAGGTGTGCATTCATTTCGTTTTCTACATTGTGTATAGTTTTCATACCTACATTCGATGTGTTATGATTTTTTTATATTGTTATTGCCATGTCGTTAGTATAAGGTATTCATGATTTTTCCAGGTGAAGATAAATGTAAATAAGACAATTTCAGAGGCTACTGGCGTGTCTATGACAACTAATAGAAAGTAAAGTAAAAGCCGCAGTATTTGGTCCCTCGTCTAATAAATAATTGATATTTACTAAGTGTATTTTTATTTATTATACTAAAACAAATACAACACATCTGAAGTTATAAATTTCTTAAATAACAAACGGAGATTTTATTAATCATGTGTTGAGATATTTCGCCGCGGCGTAATGCCGTGTGTACCCCTTCTACCCCCTGCCCCGCGTCCCGCAGACCATCAGGAGAGTCGACTTTACGGCGGTTAACCTGTAGTTAAATTTTGGTCAAGCTAAGGCTCACGCAATCGCGCGTAGTAGTGCATCTGTAACAGCACGGTTGTTGAAGCTTTGTTTCTCTGCCGTTTATTTACTTATGCGACAGAGCACTACGCCAATCGTGTCGTCTAAAATACCTCTCTGGTGCTCTTCAGGTGCGATAGCGATTCCGGGCGCGTGCATCGGCATCTTCATGGGCGGCTGCCTGTTGAAGCGGCTAGAACTGCGGCCCAAGGGCGCGGTGCAGTTCGTGCTCATCTCCAACACCATCTGCCTGTCTTGCTACGCGCTGCTGTTCTTCCTCGGCTGCGATAATGTCAAGATGGCCGGCACTACTATACCTTATACGAATAGCAGGTAAATATGAGAATTAAACGGAAAAATTGGCTAGTTTTTACTGTTACCTTTTCAAGGTCAGGAGTGTTTATCAAAATCGCCCAATACCAACATTGTAAAAATGTCTCCTCCTACCTGTTCCTGAAACGTATAGTCCTGAGTTGGATTCCTAGGAATCCGATATTTGGAACATATCTTATTTTTTTGATTACCAGCTAACGCCAGTTCCTGTTCTCGTTCTCCGCACCCTATTGGTTTTGCAGACTGTTCAAGGCACAGTGGAAATTATGAAAATGGAAATTCCGTTAGGTCGTAAAGTCAATGTAGAAAGGGTATTTCCAGAATAAGTTAGTCTGTAGCAGATATAACTGTGTGTTTTGTATGCTGACTTTCTATTGTTTCTCCAGTAACCTGGAGCCATTCAAAGTGAACCTGACCGCGGCGTGCAACTTCAACTGCCTGTGCACGGAGACGGACATGGAGCCGGTGTGCGGCAACAACGGGCTCACGTACTTCTCGCCGTGCCACGCGGGATGCGCCGCCTTCTCCTCTAAGTACAACTTCACTAACTGCGCATGTGAGTTTTGGCTAAATTTTACCTAAGGTATTTCTGTGTGGCGAGATTAGTTTTTCATTTTAAGTGTTATTAGAAGTGGATTTTCTGTATGTAAGTAACTATTATTAAAATTTCTGTGCGGTAGCTGTTCAGCATTATGTTCCCAGCTGATAAGTATTTTTATAGCAATGATTTAGTGTTGAGCAGAGTAAATTTAATATTCACCCCTACCCCACCCTAAACCCTCGTAGTCCTGCGTCTAATGTCCACTTTGAGCTAGATATTTTTGGATTAGGAGTATTAGGCTTATTTGGTTGATAATTATTTTCATGACCAATTTATTTTAAGCACAGAACGAAGATTTTGTTATAAATTCTTCAACAATATATATTCGTTAGAAGTTGCGCTTTACCTCTCCCAATCTAAACACGAGTGGAATAACGTGTTCCTATTGTTTTATAGTAGAATAGGTTTGCGTTTCCGCGAAACAAATTCAGAGTGAATCCGAAGTCTTGCCTATTAAGGCGCGAACTCTCATAATTAAAGCTTTAAAATGAGGTTCAAATAACATGCACTGTAGTGTGATCTACATTTAGTGATAAGGTGATAGGATGTCAAGGTGATAGAAAATGTAAACGACCGATTCCGCCGAGTGGCTAATTTGCACTGATTTATTAGGTAATTATAATAAATGTCGATACATCGAACTGTCGAACATGATACGATGACTCGTACATCTTGCCCATTTAAAGAAACAAACAAAGAAATAACTAACGACAGATAACAATTAAATTGAATAAAAAAATTAAACATTAATAGTGGGCACTCTAAAGCGTTGCGATGCCATCGGAGTAGGTGAAGTCCCACGGTCGACGCTGAATGTGCTGACTGCGTGGGGGATGGTCTCGATGGCTTCCTCGGTAGCTGACGCCGGGACGCGTTGTCTACGACATCTCCAGAAGTAAACAGCGCAACATGTTATGATCAAAATGATTGCCAGTAAGATGTACGCTAAGGAATAGTGATGAATATCGTGAGCATTAAGTTGTTCGGATGATTTTTCCTTCAACTGGTCAATGTCCTTTTGCAGCTGATTGAATATCAACTGGTGATCTTCGACAGGGATGGAGGCATCAATATAACTGCTGTTGATGATGGTGTTCAGTATAGATGTCTTCGGAACTTCCACGATGTCAATTTGTTGATGCATTTTACTCAAGAACTTGTTGTGTGATCGTATGGTGAAGGTTTCACCCTTGACGACGCAACCTTGAACTAGAGTGATAACACCAGTCCCCGTAATACTATGCACAGCTGTTCCCGTAGTGCAAAATATGCGCACCATGCATTTGTCGCAACATGAGTACAGCCAGCTGTTCCGCGGGTGTAACTTGATCCACTTGTCGGCGGTGCACGAGCATGGTGATTCACTAGTCGTGACGTCATTCACTATTAGTTTTATGTTGCAGATTGAACTCTTTATTTTTAGATCATATATCGGTTCATCTAATGAGCAAAGAATAGTGTCCCTTTGTGTAGAAATGCAAGTTTGTAATTGCTGTTCTGTCAAAAGGAAAGCAGCGTCTTTCTTGAAGTCGAATGCAATATATTGATAAGAAGAGATAACATAGCGTATCCTTTCTCGCTCCCTTTGGGGCACAGTGACGATCTTGTTTAACTCGTATACTTCGTTGCTTACGAGAGGTATTCTGAGTTCAATGATAAGGTAGTTCTCTATGACTCTTCCGAATACTTTAAGAAGTTTGTAAATCTGTCGAATATCGCTTATATCAGTCGGTAATGCGAGGTCTCCATGCAATTGTCCAGATATAATGTTTATTTGCTGTTCTAGTTGTTCGGGCGAAAACAGGTGTATGTCGATGTGACCTTGACTGATATCAGTGATTGTGTTGAGTAACACATCTTGCATGCGTCGCAGGTTTGTCAGGATAATGCTTGCAGGCAAGGAAGATGCAGTGATGTAGTTGCTATTTTGATTGTCTATTCGCACTTGACCAACTTCCAAAGTGAGATTTTTCAGAGTGCTTTTAATGAAGTTGACTTGTTTGTTCATTATTTCTTCATTCCGTTTGATGATATTGTATTCAGATTCTATGACAAGTGTCTGATTCTTGATCAGGGTCTGAAGATGGTTTTCATTGCGAGCGATGGCTTCTATGTCGGTTTTATATTGATCAGCGAATCTCTCGTCAAGGACTCCAAATAATGAATTAGCCAAGTAGCCAATGCCATTCACAAAGCCTCTCCTTACTCGTTTGTTTTGATAACGCAGTAACGTGTCGTAATGCTCGATTTCATTGATCTCATGTTGCAGTTGCGTCACAGTACTGTCGTGCGGCGTATTCACGTGACATAATGACTTCACATGTGTGACGTACTGTTTTATCGCCGCGAGTCCATGCCAATAAGATGTCATGTTGTAATATATGACTAACTTCCACTCGTCCTTGATGTGTCGTAAATCTGATATTTTATCAAAATATAGATTTTGGCTTTCGTCGATGGTGGTGATATTAAAGAAAGTCATATCTTGTTGCATACTTGGTGATAATATTGACATGAATGCAATTAGTGTCAGTAATATAAAATTACTTATGAATGTATTCTTGCTGCCGCCGCCACGGCAAGTTTGTCTTTTAGGTTGTCGGTTATCTTCGTGTGCATATTCTTTACTGCAGTCGGCTTGATCATGTTGGGTGTCGTCGTGGATAGGCAACTTTACAAGTTTGGTTATCGGGCGCTTTATAACGTTGTGTTGTGTTTTCAGACTTACAACTCGTACGAAGCCGTCTTTCCCGGGGTGAACTTCCAAAATACGTCCAATAGCCTACTTCCCAGGTGGCATATTGTCTTCTTTGATAACGACAATGTCATCGACCTTCATATTCTCACTAGGTTGTAACGATGCCGTTTCCCTTCAGTCTCGTGGACGTTAGAACCTCCACGATGGCTGGAAACTTCATGGTTAACTGCTGGCCATTAAAAGTATTTTGTACTTGTTTTTCAAATTTAAATTTCGTTTCGCATTGCATGCGCAGCTTTTTTGTTTCAGTCCTACTAAAACCCTCGTACCGAGCGGAGCTCTCCAGAAATATAATAATTCAGTAATAGTTTGCAATTACCCGGCCGTATAATGTCTAGCAGTTTATACTTATAAGGAACCCGTGTATCGGGGTAAGCATATTATTATCACACCTACTTGCCTAATAAGATTAGCTATTCACCTAATCGCACCTAGGATTCTTTTCAACCATGTATTTTTATCATTTGTTACAGTTCCTATCTCTACTTCTTTTTTAAGCCCATCTATGTTTTGAACTTTCTACACTAAAACAACAAGTCATATGGAGCATCTTTTATTTGAAAAACCATAAACATCCAAATTGTCCGAGATCCCTACCCATAACCTTGCGACGAGTCCGACGAGCCAGCCCCTTGAATAGCGGGCCAACGACGAGGTCCTGCTATCGCATATGCTGTGAGATTCAGTTGCCCTGAGAGTCTGTTGTGAGAGTCTGATGTATATAGTACTGCTGCGAGATCCCGTCGCAAGGTTGTCTCCATTTTGATCTGGTTTGCAGGTGCTGGAGGTACGCGTTAGACCACTTTTTCCAAAATTGCTTGTTCATAGTCTGCACAAGGTGCCATCGAGTTGGTAAGTTTATGACATCAGGATCGGTTTGTGGTCTTACTAGCAGTGAGTCACCCACTAGAAAATGTCCAGGTGTGAGAACTTCGTCATCAGGGTCTTCAGACAACGGGCACAATGATCGGGAGTTCATACACGCCTCGATTTGATGCAGCAACGTAATGAACTCCTCATATGTCAGTTTTTGGTCTCCCATGACCCGCTTGAGGTGGAACTTCATGCTCTTTACGGCGCTCTTCCACAACCCACCAGCGCTGGGCCAGGAAGGCGCGTTGAAGTGCCAGGTGATGCCAAACTCGTTGATGTTTTTGATGAATGATGTGTCAATAGTGTCAAGTATTGCCTTGTATTCTTGTCTCAGTGTCTTGTCGGCTCCAACAAAATTGGTACCGTTGTCGGAGTAAACATGCCGAGAAGTACCACGGCGAGCACACATCCGACGAAATGCAGCCAGGAATGCAGGTGTACTCAAGTCAGACACCAGCTCAAGGTGCACGGCCTTTGTCGCAAGACAAACGAATACAGCGATGTATCCTTTCGTTGTTTTGATGCCCCGCCCCTTGTTGGCCTTGACCTCTACGTGTCCAGTGAAGTCCACGCCTGTGTTGGTGAACGGTCGAGAAGGATTGACTCTCGGACGAGGTAGGTCAGCCATGATTTGCTTGCTGGTCTCTTGACTGAAGCGTCTACACTTGATGCACTGGCTGATGATTTTCTTTACGACGCGAATGCCCCCAATGATCCAAAATTGTTTCGGATGAATGATAATGTCAATCGTGGACCGCCGTGTAAAGTTGTGATATGTGCTTGATTTATGATAAGCTCTGTCAGTCGATTCTTGTCAGGTATGATCACAGGATGTTTTGCAGAATGAGCGATGGAAGCGTGTTCTAGTCTCCCGCCGATCCTCAAGAGGCCACTCTGGTCTATGTATGGATTGAGGCTTGAGATCTTGCTCGAGTTTCGAACGCGACCTTGTTTCTTCAAATGATAAATGTCGTCTTCAAATTCCAGTGATTGAATATTCTTGATAATAATGTTTTGCGCAGTTTTTAACTCGAGTGTTGTTAGTGTCAGCATTTTGTGTCGAAGTGCAGTTTCGATGTCGCAATCGCGTGATGAAACGCGATACCCAGCCCACGATGCGAGTTACTTGCGTCAATGAACTATTGTCTCGTAATAATTTAACTATGATATTTTCGCTCTGATGTAAGGCTGTGTTCACAAGTGTTGATTTCTTGACTTCGATCAACGGAGTATCAATTTTGATCGAGGGTGTATCTTGACAAGGGGATGGTGAATTAAGCCACAGAGGGCCTGCCCACCACAACTTGTGCTCTTGTAGCGATGTTGATGATAGACCGCGGGTTGCACAATCCGCGGCGTTGTCTTCTGATCTCACGTGATGCCACTGGGATGCTGGTATGACTTCGGTGATTTGTCGCACTCGATTAGCTACGAATGCTTTCCACCTAGTGACGTCTTCATTGAGCCAACCCAGCACCACCATTGAGTCTGTCCATGCAGTGATAGTGGATACTGCTATGGTTTCTGCTACTTTCTTCAGAAGTTGTGATAAAAGTAAGGCTCCCAACAATTCCAATCTCGGAAGTGATATTTGTTTATTATGTGGGGCCAACTTAGTCTTTGCCATAACTAAGCGCGTTGTGTACTCGCCCTTACTGTCACATGTTGTTATGTACACAGCACACGTATAGGCCTTTTCTGAGGCGTCGCAAAAGCCGTGCAATTGATAAGTTTGTTTGTCGCCCAGGTATCTGTCAATCTGAAACCTTTTTATGTTTTTCAGATCATCTCGTGAGTTGTTGCCACTCTGTCTGAATGTCAGTGGGCAGCTCGTCGTCCCATTGTAAGTTTGTAAGCCATGTTTGTTGAAAAATTATTTTTGCCTTTATAGTTATAGGTGATAACCAGCCTAAAGGATCGTAGATCTTTGATATGTCGGACAGGAGTAGTCTCTTTGTGTACTTCTGTGTGTCATTTGTATTTTAGTCAATTTTGTTTTGAAAACTGAACGAGTCAAATGATGGGTTCCACCTGAGTCCCAATGTTTTACGAGATTCTGCATCCCGGAACTCGAGAGGTGTGCTGATTTGATTGGACGGCAAATCGTTGATTATGTCAGGGCTGTTACTCGACCATTTGCGTAAGTTCATGCCGGCTCTTTGCAGAACTTTGATTAATTGTCCTTGTAGCTCCTTGACCTGAATTTTGTCGTCATTGCCACTCATGAGGTCATCCATGTAAAATGATGATTGTAGCGCAGCAGCCGCAAGAGGATAATCTTCGGCGTGATCCTGAGCTATTTGTCGCCATGTCCTTATCGCCAGGAATGGCGCGGCCTTGGTGCCATACGTGACAGTGATTAGACGATATTCACGCAGAGGGTCTTCGGGCGTCGACCTCCAGACGATAGTTTGTAGTGAAGTGTCTTGTTCTCTGATAAGGATCTGTCTAATCATTTTTTCGATGTCTGCAGTGATGACGTATTTATGAGTTCTCCACAACAGGATAAGTCCTTGAAGGTCCTGCTGCAGGTTAGGCCCACATTCCATCAGGTCGTTAAGACTGTGTCCGGATGATGTCTTGCTTGAAGCGTTAAATACAGTTCTAAACTTAGTGCTCGTAGAGTCCATATTCAAAACGCCATGATGAGGTAAGTAACAAGTAGGTATCGGGGTCGCGTGGCCGGTCGACTCGCTCACGTGACTCATATGACCTAATTGCAAATATTCTTCCATGAAATTGCAGTATGCGGTTGATAAGGTGCTATTTTTGGACATTCTTTTTTCGAGCTGTTTAAACTGCATGATAGCTTTTGGCCTTGATGTCCCAAGAAGATCTTCGAAGCCCTGCTTCATGGGAAGGGCTACTTGACATCTTCCAGTGTCTAGTCGTTGAGTTGTCGATTGATAAAGATCTTCACAACATTGATCTTGCTCAGACATGTTTGGCGCGTTGTCTTGTATGCCCTCGACCTCCCAAAACTTTGAAATGTCATCTACTTCATTGATGACCACGTGACAGTTGAATGTTCTGACGTTGCCGGACAGTATCCATCCTAACCTTGTCTGTTGAGCGATGGGAGCCTGAAGTGGGCCCTTGATAAGTCCAGACATGATTATATCGGAATAAACACTCGCATCCAGAAGTAGATCGATCGGTTTTGATACGTTGTAGTTGGGGTCGGCGAGGTTGATGTTTTGTAAGTGTGGCCATGATTGTTTGCTGAATGTGTTGTTTGGCAAACAATTGATGACTCTTGATATGACGAGAGCTTGTGTCGTGTCTGTAGTCTTCATATAGAGATTGACAATCTATGGAGACAATGCCTTTGCCAGTTTTGGTACTCGTGCCAATGCCAGAGACTGATGCATTGATATGTCGGCGCTGTAGCCCTAATGTCTGAGCTGCATTCTCTGATATCAGTGATACTTGAGAGCCTTGATCTAAAAGCGCTCTAAATGTCATAAAGCTGCCGTCAGCGGCTTTAACTCTCAGTGATACGGTTGTCAGTAATATCTCTTCGTCATCCGCAGCCACGTGGTTAACACTGTGTGGTTTGTTGCCATGCGGTTTTGCTTTTCTATTGTCATTCAATGTCGATGTAGAAGGCGACGAATTAATTGCAATTTGTTGCGACCTTGATTGCAAAATGTCGTCGTGTATGACTGAATTATGATACTCATTGCAATACTTGCATCGTTTCGTCGAATTACACGGCTTGCCATTATGTTTATACAAGCAGTTTTGGCATATTTCATGTTTCGCAATTGACGTCAGGCGTGTTTCCGGGCTCATGTTAAGGAACCGTTTACACTGGTACAAATCATGTTTGTCTTCACATAATGGGCACTTTGGTGTGTATGTAGCCACAGCTTGATGGTAAGGCTTGTAAGATGTCCTTTTTTGAAAAACAGGCTTGAATGTCGGCTTAGATGAATACGAAGGCTTTGGTTCTGTGTCCTTGTCTTTCTTTGTTACGGGTTCTAGAGCAGTAAACTTACTTTCAATGAAGTTCATGAGTTCCTCAAATGATGGAAGCTCACGCGGTGACTTACGAGATTGTTTATAATCGGCGTAGGTTTCTGCGTCTAGTTTCTTGCAAATTAAATGAACGATGAGTGGATCCCATGATGTCGTATCGACCCCAAGATTATGAATCGCATGTATACTCTCCATAGTAGTGTCATACAGGCGTTTTAATTCGAACGAAGTCTGTCGGTGCACAGAAGGTTGTGATAGGAATATTTCGATCTGCTTTGAGAAAAAAACTTGCGTGTTGTTATAGCGATGCATGAGGTCTCTCGCTGTATCATAGTTTTCAGCTGTTATGTTAAGATGTTGGATGAGACGCTCGGCTTCGAAGCGTAGTTTTCCCTTTAGATATTGCATTTTCTGTGCATTGCTGATGCTGTTATTGTTGTGTATAGTCTCGTTAAAGAGGTCAAAAAATGTTGGCCACTGACTATACTTTCCAGAAAACATAGAGATGTCGATCTTGGGTGTCGATTGCTGGAGATGTGACGTTGAACACAATTTGCGGTTTAACTGTCGTTTAATCTTGTTGTACATAGTTTCGTATGTCATAAACTCGTCTTCATAGTCATGATCACTGCCTTCTAAGATGTTGTCGATGTGCATATGTAGTTCGTCGATTGTACGCCAACGATGCTGAAGATCTTTTAGTAGGTCTTCAATTTCCCACTTTTCTTCGATGCCTTTAATGTCTGGACGCTTTATGACACGAGACATAGCTCTAAAATACGTCCTTTGTTGCGAAAGAAGTTCATCTACGGGACCGCCCGGGTTGGTGCCACATTCTTCACGGGAATTATTGTCGAATGACTTTTGATTGAACCGGGAACGGCGACAGGAACAGGTGGTGAGAACGGAGGATAACTCGCGATCATTTTACGCTGTTTCTCGTAGAAGTCTTTCGTTTGCTGATAAATGTTGTTGACGAAGTACTCAGAATCGTCTTCTTGAGCCAACAGTTGTTGGTTGTTTTGTTCGAACTCACCCCAAAATTGATCTAGGGCGGTTACGCGTTTGTCGATGTAATCCTTAGTTTTGCGGTTCGCGCTGTCCTTTGCGAAGTTGATTCCAATTCTGTTGATATCCTGGATGAGCTCGTTTTGACGCTGAAGTAGAGATCCCATGTCGATATATGATAATGGTGCAAGTAGTTGTTAAGTACCGTGTCTGCAACCCTTATGCAGTATGTGCGCCCTTGTCTCAATTTAACTGGGGATTCTTGCTGGTGAGAGGCCAGTCAAACCGATTCGCTACTAAACTTTGAGGAACAGAACACTGCACTACACTTGAATGTCACTTTTCCGAAGAAATGTCGATGTCGATGAAAATGTCCGAATTCCAGGTACCGCGACGCGTGTCTCACGAACAGGGTACAAGGGAATGATGATAACTGACTGGTTCAAGGTTTTTTCGAAGGACCATAAATGTAGTGTGATCTACATTTAGTGATAAGGTGATAGGTGATAGGATGTCAAGGTGATAGAAAATGTAACGACCGATTCCGCCGAGTGGCTTAATTTGCACTGATTTATTAGGTAATTATAATAAATGTCGATATATCGAACTGTCGAACATGATACGATGACTCGTACATGCACTCTGTTAATTTTTTTAAACCTATAATGTCCCACTGCTGGGCAAAGGGCTCCCCCATATTTCTGCTTATGTCACGTTATATGTTGATTAACGTTGAATAAATCCAGGCGTGCACGAGAGCCGCGAGGCGGCGCCGGGCGGCGCGCGCGTGGCGGGCGCGGCGGCGGAGGCGCTCACGGCGGCCGCGCTGCTCGGCGACGTCACCGTGGTGCCCGTGGCCACGGCCGGCGCCTGCAACCCGCCCTGCACCACCATCTTCCCCTTCTTGGTGCTGCTGTTCTTTATGACCTTCGTGGTCGCGATTACGCAGATGCCGCTGCTCATGATCGTGCTCAGGTGAGATTTATAGACTCGTAAGACGGGAGTTTCGTCTACCTTTTAGCTCTAAAATCACGGGATTACGATAAATCGTCAATGTTTATAGCAGTCATGAAACAATGAATACTTCTTGCTAAAGCAGGTTTATAACAAGGCCTTTTTTCAGGATTGACGGTAAAACGCGTTAAGCCCGAAACACACATGCTCGTAGATTAAACATGGCACTAAAAGCCAAAAGTGTAAAATCTGCAGGATCTTGACAGGATCAAGATTTAACACCATTTCGGCTGCTACTGTCACGAGAATGCCACAAACATGTGTATTTCGGGCTTCACTCGAAAATTATTTTGTAGTCTGCGATGTAGTTGCCTTGTTTTCCGTAGTGTCCCGGGTACGATTCCCGCTCGAGTCAATACAGGAAACGATCTTTTCTAAATAGGCTCGCGTCTTGGTATGCTTGGAGACGCCCTTGGCTTAATCCTGGTCTGGTACCTCGTAACACAAGGATATTTATCCTTACTTCGAGACCATGACAAGTCTTGTGCATGTTTATATTTATTTATTTATTTATTTATAGTCGTCACCTTCTAGTTATTACGACGGCGCGTTCAGATGATGTTTTACTTTCAATACTTTTTCAGATCTGTAAGCGAAGAGGAGCGCTCGTTCGCGCTTGGCATGCAGTTCGTGATCTTCCGGCTGTTCGGGTACATCCCGGCGCCCATCGTGTTCGGCAACCTCATCGACTCCACCTGCATCCTGTGGAAGAAGTCCTGCAACGGGGAGAAGGGCGGCCGATGTCTGCTGTACGACATCGAGCAGTTTAGATTCAGGTATAGTATTAGTATTATAGTAGTATATAGTATTTGTTACCGACGAAAACAGTCTGTATACGAACTTTATAAAACAAATCTGTAAATGAATATAGTTAAGGTGTGTGGTGTCTTTGGTGCTCTAAGGCGGCTAAAACAATGAAACAAGGCGAAAAACAGGAGCAAAAACTTATAACGATCCACAACAACACAAACATACAACTATGACATATATACAATCTAGAACAATCAATCAAAGTATAAAAAGTAAATCTATCTAAAGGCTTGATCCAGCTGCCACTCGCCAACAGTATTTACAAATACAAATGAGGAGGTGAAAATCAAAAAGTATTTATGTCCTTTATAGAATATGACACATTTTGATATTCACCACCTAAAATACAGTTACAGTAAGAGAAGCTCCTGCTGAATTTGTAAATCCTTTACATTATTTCCTTCACCCTTTTTCCAAATCTCATGTCATGCAGAATTTTGAAATTTACAGGACATTGCCTGGCTTTGTGACAAACAACTCTCGATTCGCATTTTGACAGACCTGGTAAATTAGCCATGGTTCTAGCCTTTGCCCAGATGTGGGACTTTATCCCACTGCTGAGAAAAGGATACGCTAACTTACTGCGCATTGAATCGTAGGGAACTTATTTCTTGCGCTTGTCACATTCAACTTTTTTGTCATGCTTTTATTATTGTGGAATGCCGTCAATGTTGATATTTTAAGAAATAAAATGCAAATCCGTTTTCCCTTTGTATCTGATAATAATATTCAGGCCTTTTCGATCCTCACCCATGACAAAATGTATGTGACGAAAATTTGTGTTTGTGGTGTGTCTGGGTGTTAATATACATATATTTAAGGATGTATTTAGAAATATTTAAGTATGTTTATCAGTCTAACAGCTTATTCCACCTTCACCTTTCCACTTCCGTCTCGTAAAAGGTTCGGTGACTCGTTTCTTTGTCGTACCATCCAGACGTGGAACGCTCTTCCAGCACGTGTGTTTCCTTCCTCTTATAGTCCCGGGTTCTTCAAGCGGGGCGTGAAAAGGTATTTCTGCAGGTCTTCAAAGTGAGGATAGCCAGCCCTGTTATTCGTTTGAATGACTGACCTTACGACCGCTTTCCATTAGGTGGAGTGAGGTCATCTTGTCGGGCAATAAAAAAAAAGTCTGACGCCCATATACTCGTAGTACGAGCTCTGCTTAGTTTGGGGTCAGATGATCTTGGTGACTGTAAATTGTCCCAGATATTTATTTATTTATTTAGCTAGTACTTTTTAGAAGTCATTCGAGGATTTATATTATTTTTATATTTAAATCAGTTTGAGAGCTAATTGTTTGCCTGTTCAGATACGTGGGCCTGTGCGGCGGCATCAAGATCGTGGCGCTGGGCATCTTCCTGGCGGACTGGTGGCTCGTGCGCCGGCGCCGGACGCTCGACGAGGCGGCGCCGCTCGACCCCAGCAAGGACATCGCGGGCTCCATTATAAGTTTGGACAAGTGTAAGTACTGGAATAGCTCACCATCCTGATGGTAAGCAGTTACCGAAGCCTATCCACACACAATATTACAAAAGAAACTGCTATCTAAATTGTATTATAATGTATAATAGCTACCACTCAAGTTAAGAGAGCTTGGATTATCCACGTTCAAAATAAAATTGCAAACATGGTTACTAATGAAATGCTTTTACTCTATCAAAGAATATTTAGATTCTAAAATTAACATAACATAATTAATTGCGAGACAAAAGTTCCGTATTAATTTTGCATTGTTTTATCTGACATTCACATGCCCTGCGCTTGGGAAAATACACTCAAAATGTTAAAATCACCATCATCTGAAATACACTCTATTTTATGTGAATAAATATTATTTGATTTGATTATGATGGACGCCTGTGTTAGCATACAGATATTTATGCTTTTGACTGTACACTAGGCAACCTCACCCCACCCCATCGAAGTTTAAGACAGTAGGTTAAGGTTGCCGATCTGAACGCACACTCGCTGCGCCACGCGTTATTGAATAATGTCTTTGTAATTTGATACAAATAAGGAAAATTTGTATTTACTTACTGAAGAATAATAACTGATCACTAGGAACAAACGATATTATATTCGATGTAAAAATAATGTTTCAATATTAAAATTAGATCGGGGAGTTACGACCCTACGTTTCGTGTCAACGGAATATGAACGCTCGTGCCTTCGCGTGCAAACTTACCTTTTTACCTTAACTTGACATTAGTTCGTGAACACGGATGAGGAAAAAATGGGTACTGGTAAGAGACGGACTTGGAAAAGTAAAAAAGACTTTGCTATTTGCAACTTCAACAAAGTTTTTGTTGTTATTAGTATTCGAAGAGCTGCCATCAGCGGACAACGCAAGCGGGTTCCGTTCAGGCATCGAATCCGGGCCCAGTTCGGCCACCACCACGCCCATGGAGGTGCCGCACGACCCGTATCGGCCGGGGCTGCAGCGGACTGACTCAGAATACTCGCAGGTAAGAGGACAGACTCGCATTTATTTTATGCCCGATTGTACTTTCGTAGTAAAGCAAAAAAAACCGCCCTTTGGGCCCTTATGAATACATCCCGCCTTTTAGTCCAATAACGCAGTGGTAGCCATAGACGGTAAACTCGCAATAAAATTTTTGAAATAAAACTCTTAAGTTACTTTGGACCTTGAAATATTAGGTTGGGGAAAAAGTCTTTTCGCATATAGTATGTATGAACTTGTAATAAAATCTATTTGGCTATACTATTTGTATCTGGCTGGCTTTGGTATCATTAAAAGTTTAAATTTTAATGAAGATAATTTCAAATTCAAATTAGGGAAATGTGTGGCGTCCCGATATCCTGGGACACCCCCAGACGGGAGCAACGTGCAATGAGGTGAAAGCCCCCCGGCTAACACCCCGGTGCTGTTTTTAGGGAGCAGGAGGAGGACGGGGGAACCGCCGTCTTCGTGCTCCCCGCCGTCTGCGTCGGAGAGGGGCCGCCAGAGGATCATCCTCTCGGGTCCTCTCCGCGGTCTCCTTCTGCGTCATCACCTCCTCGCAGGAGGCCTCGCCACAACCCCTAAATTCCGCTTCCTATGTTGAAATGCCATCGATCTAAACTTGTTATATTTTCTCTAGGAGTCGGCGACGCGCTCCAGTACCGGGCAGAACTCCCGCGTGCTGGTGGCCTCCCGGCACCTGCGCTCTGACTCCAAAACCATCCAGCTGGAGCCGCGCGCGCGCCAGCACGCGCCCGCCGCGCCCGGCAGCGCCTCCAGGGACTTCAAGGTAAGGCCGTTTGTGCAGGCCTTCGAGACGAGTTGACCATGCTGTGGGCCTCCTCCACAGATCACCCCCAATAGATTCCGCATGTTGAGAGTTTTGTATTGTTCCCAAAGTCACCAGAGATTGAGGAAGGCACGGGTTGCGGGGAGCGTGACAAAGGTGCTATGATTGGTTATTTCAAGGTCAATTTTGCATTAGCACTGCCTACGTTTGCAAATAGGGTTGGGACACCGTGTATCGACAGTTTTCTATAATGCAAAACGAAATATCACTTTGTAACTATTGAGTAACATCAATATCTCCACACCATAATGTCACATACGACGATACAAAAGTAAGTATAATAAACTCAAACATTTAGTTCCATACTATAAGACCATTAATTGTTCCTTTAAGTTTTGGAAGCACTTGAGTCTTGGTGGATTTTCACACGTTTACCATATTGAGGTTTATTCATTTGTTGAAAGATGAGGATAGAAGTGGGGGCGATGAAATAAAACTTCTTAAACTCAACATGTTTCATTAACACACTAAAAGTTATTTATTTATAAAACTAATAAAAAACGGAGCATTTAGAAACTCCATTGTTTGGTATTTATTTACAGATAAATCTGATACATCAGAAAATCAATATCTCATTAGTTTTTCTCATTTTAGCTTAATATATCTTAATAATCTTACTATAATATTATAAATGCGAAAGTTTGTGAGTATGAAAGTATGTATGTTTGCTTGTTATCCTCGCGTTGCGCATTTTAGCCCTATTAGGGGCCGATTCAGAATCAATCATTTAGAAGCTATCCCACGATTCGGTTATTTTCTTTGGTACTTATTTAATTTAGTTTTCCTTTATTTATTTATTTATTTATTTAAAACAATTACAAAAGTTTCTTAAACTAACTTAAATTAAAAAGCACGCTATAAACCATGTATGGTTTTTCTGCGCACTACTGATTCGCATCGCTATTAGAAACGCTTGTACGTGTGCGTTAGCAAAACAAGTTCCAGAAAGTGAAAACATACTGGCGCCAAATGCGCCGAACATTATTAAAAATAATATGAACAATGGCAATGAAATTATGAAATGTGTGTATGTACATAAATATAGTAACACTACATTCTATGATTAAATTACTTAAAAAAAAATTTTTTAATTTAAATTTAAAATTTCTTTTTTAATGCTTATCGGAAGTTCATTCATCAACCTAGGAATTTGGTATTGCAACGTTTTTTTTCCATATTGATTACAGTATCTTGGTAATGTAAACCTGGGTGGTCGCCTAGCATGGTCTGACGTACTTTCACTAATATTAAGATAACAATCATTAAGAAAGTTTTCAACAAGAAGTATGTATTTTACCTGATCATGGACAGGGATGATTTTACAGTGATTGAAAAGTTCAAGAATGTCTTTAAATTTAGCTTTAACATTTTCTGGTACAATAGCTTTCATTATTCTAGACTGTAAGTTGAAAATATGATCCAGGTGCGATCTGAAGGTTCGACCATAGCTGCTAAGGCCATAGAATATAATTGTTTCACCAAGCGCTTTGTATAGATACAACAGTGTCGAATAAGGAATTTGACGTTTTACAACTTTGAATTTGGCTAGTATAGCTCTCAGCTTGTCACATACAACATTAATATGATCTACCCATTTAAATCGGTCATCTATTACAAGGCCAAGGTACCTTTGCTTGCTCACTAATTTTAAAGGCGCACAGTTGCAATTAATGTAACTATTATGCAAACAGCAATGATTATGTGCTACCACTTTAAGGTTAATGGATTTACGGTTTTGGCTAGAACTGACATACATCAATTTTGTTTTATCCGCATTTAACACAAGCCCTGCATCGTGAGACCATTTAGTGACAGCATTAAAGTCTTCTTGCAGACTTTGTAATGCTATATGGATATTCCTGTCAGCAGACACGAGACAAGTGTCGTCTGCAAATTGATATATGTCACATTTTTTAATAACGTTTACAGCATCATTTACATAAGTGATGTAGTGGAGAGGGCCAAGCACCGAACCTTGAGCTGTTCCATCATCGACATCGACCTTTTTACTTAAAGTATCTTGAATCTTAACCAAATATGATCTGTTGTCAAGATAGTCTTTACACCAGTTATTAAGAGGGCCTCGAATGCCACAGTCATCCAACTTTCCACTCAGAAACTCATGCTTTAAAGTGTCAAATGCTTTGCTATAATCAATGAATATTACTAAGACATGCTCTTTGTTATTAATATATTTGTAAACGTTATCAGTAAATTTAGAAAGTAGTTGTGTAGCACTTTTACCGGTCTGAAAGCCAAACTGCTTATTAGTTATTATATAATTACTTTTATAAAATTTATGTATTTGTTTGGATATAACTTTCTTAACTATTTTATCGATAGTAGAAAGTATTGTTATTGGTCGGAAGTTATTATACTCATTATGTGTACCACTCTTATAAATAGGTCTAACTATACCTGTTTTAAGCGCACTAGGGTAAGAACCCTGTTTTACAGATGTATTTATGAAATGTGCGATAACGTCTGCAATATCGCTAGCGATTATTTTCAAGTCTTGTGCCCTAATGCCATCAATACCCGGTGCCTTAAGATTGCTTAAGGATTGGATTTCATTCATTACCTCTTTAGCAGATGTACGTTGAAACATACATGAAACATTAGCAGAATTAGCAAACGAGGCTTTGTCTAGCAATCTGACATTACATTTAGGAACAATATTTTTGGCGCTGTTAGCAAAGTGGTCTGCAAAGTTATTAGCTATGTCTTCGATATCTGTATTAATATTACAAAATGCACTAATAATAACATCATCTACTCTAGACTTAATCCTACTAGTAATATTGGGACCGTTCATGTTATTTTTATTATACAAACTATAGACCTTTGGTTTTAACATAAAATATGAAAACATTGAATACTATCATTGAGCCAGTAATTTACTAAATATCAGAAAAAATAACCTAATCGTATCATAACTTCTGAATAAGTGATTATTAATTGGCCACCTGACCGGGAATCGAACCCGGGATACTATGGATATCACAGCGAGAAACCGTGCTACAGCGCACTTCGCCAATCGTGTTGTTAAATGTTGGGTTTCAATTGCAGTATGAGAAATAAAGAAAAACTATATTTTTTTACCAATATCGGAAGGTGTAGAGTTGACATAGCGGAATCCAGAAGCCGTCTTCGGAGTTTTGTTACAATAAATGTATCTGCCTCGAAATATATAAAACAAATTACACATATTTTGATCGGGAACCATTCTTCCCCACGACACGTAGCGTCAATCCATTGAGGGAACCTAAAATATGAAATAAAAGTTAAATTTAACATGGAACATGAAGTAACTTCAATTCAGATTAATCTAATGAAACAAAATTTACATCGATAAATATTTTATATTACTGGGTAAGCATCATTAGTATTTTGTAAGAAGGAGATAGCTTATTGAAAAAATCACATGTTAGAGAGAGATTTTCAAAAAGACATCAACGCGTGCTTTTTTTTAAGACGCACGATTACTGTTTATATCCATTATAACTTGAGCTCCGTGGGACTAGTCAATGCAAATTATTTTACTTACCGATGAAATGTGCTACCATCCTTTTTAAAATTTGATTTTCTTTTAGACTTTCCACACCATTTTATTGCACACGTAGCCATTTTCGCACACCTTAATGGACAATAAGTATTTTTTGGAGTATCAAAATACGCGGAACGCACGGGTCTGTAGTTTGGTCGCTACTGAAATAGCGTTACTAGCGATCGGGACCGTATCGTATAGTAGCAAATACAACCATACATGTGTGGTGACTATTCAGGCCCTGCTATGCGGTATCTATTGGGGGTGATCTGTGGCCTCCTCACTAATGCTTCGGCCGCACCTGCGTGTATCGCCCCGAAGTAATGCGTTCGGTAATGGCCCCCAAAAAATTCGGTAGCTCCATTAATGATCTAAGCAGCAACATAATGGTTGAGTATGTCTGTCTACTGTGAGTTTACACCAATTACAGCCGGTAGCGCTGCGTAAACCGCGTTGAATATCGAAAGAGATAGCCCTGGCAATATATGCCTGTCACATGAAAGCACGCATTTAAAATTGTCAAAATTGTAAATTTTCTGTGATCCAGCTAAAATCGACACCTAGTGCCGAAATTTAATTTTTCTGCTTTTCCTATCTCTATTTCATACCAGTTCCTTAACAAACTCATCCCATATTCACCAGGTGCACTCGCGCTCCAGCTCGCGCGACCTGAGCCTGGAGCAGCTAAAGCAGCTCGCGCTGAAGAGCCTCGAGAGCCTGGAGCTGCCCGCGCGCGCGCCGCGGGAGAGCGAGCGGCTCATCGAGGGCGGCGTGCTCAGGCATCGCCGCACCGGGTCCAAGGTAACTAGAGACAACAACTCTAAAACTGCCTGCGTGTGACTAAATGGCCCGGGTCAGCCAACACCTTTTTCTCGAGATTTAACCATTCTCGAACGATCAACCATTTCTCGAGACAGGGCCACGAAAAAGAACAAGAATTAAAGTTATTGTATACTGCTAAATTAATAAGCTGAATCATGTTGTTTGTTGTCGTTGACAAAAAAGACTTTCTGTCTATTGGCCACAGCTTCTTATGTTTTCGATTGAACCATGATTGACTTTATTGCATTTTTCTGATTTACAACTAAGGGTCTTCAGACTGCAGCTTATTTAGGTAAATTGGGCATTGTACCAATACGTCTTTAGCTTTTTGCCTCAACAACCCAACATGTTCCCAGGACCTCAAGCCGACGTCGCGGCATAAGCGCACGTCGTCGCACCACCTGACGCTGGAGCCGCACGAGCTGTCGCTGACGCTGCAGAAGGGCCGCAGCGTGGACGAGCTCGCGCGGCCGCTCGACCCCGCGGTCTGAGCGCTACTGGCCCCTGACTCTTGAATCTGATTTCGTCGGATTGGCATTACATCACTGTCACCAAAACATTTTTGAACCTTATTGCTTTGGAATAAATTTCTTGTTTGACATTTCTGCAATGATTGTCCAATGAAATTCTGTTCAAGAGTCAGGCCCCTGATAGTGATACTTAGTCAAATTGTACTGTTAGCCCCGATAGAACGCTGCAGGGGGTCTACTCCGATGCACAATGTCCGTAGTTTCGGAAAAACTTATCTCCCATCATGAGTTTTTGTACTCTCAAATACGATTCTCTCTACACACAAAATTAATCTTCAAGAATGTCACATAGTAGGTTTTTTTGACACATTAATTTTACCGAAACAACGAATATCGTTAGTGAGTTGGAACCCCGATCAATCCGATGCGAAAAAGAAAGCAAGGCGACAGTGGAGGAGGGAATGGTTCTGCGCACGGGTACAGTAAGAAGAGGGTGAACCACTAATCTGGCCCTAAAATCGCACACTGCGCAGGTCCTGGTCAGCGCTCTTCTTAGATGACGGGAACTAGATCTAGATTCTGTAGTGAATGGCAATGTTGACTCTCTCAACATCACCTTAATGAAAGTACAACAAACCTTGTGGATCACTTGCTTTACAATTATAATCTAAATACGAATTTTAACAGCATCTGACATGCTAAGTCCGGCACAACAGTGGAATCGCGTACAAAATACGACTTTTCCATTTTGACAGCTGATCAAAAGTATCTCAATTGACTTTAGTGTCGAATAGCGTATCGCTAGTCGCTTGCTGTTTGGTAGCTTGTCAGCCAATGACGATGCAGTATTTGTTGTCAAATAGCAGTTATGTATACATGACTGTTAAAATTACAATTGTATCGCAACCATAGTTAGTGAATATTTCCGCGGATCTAGCGATGAACATATGAGTGATTTTAAATCATATCTTTAGGTAGTATTGACGCTTTATAGTTAAAAGTTTCGTAAATTGCTTATTACTCTTTGTAGTATCATATTAGTAGTTCGTTTATTCGTAACAGATGAGAGTCAATTATGGAAATCCTGTGTTAGGTAGAAGTAATCTTAAAATTATGCGTTGTTTCTAGTTTTGAGGTGCGTCCAAATAGTGGCTTTAGAAAATAGTAACTCCATTCTATATTCTATAATACTATAAATTGAATCTTCAGAAAACCCCAAAACCAAACCTCTATTAGATAATTGTTGAGTGAATATGCTAGGTTACTATGTACTTAAAAACTGTTTCTTTTGGTTTATGAGTGTAAGGTGTATTAAGAGCTTTGTAATAGTTTGATATTAACAACAGACCAAGAGAGGAAAAAATCTAACTTAAACCCTAAATAAATGTTTGTGTGATTCAAGCCATCATCAATATTATTCAAGACAAATAGACACAATCAAAATAACTGATTGCAATAGAGTGCATGAGATTCCAATAAAATAACAAAATTATTTTATTGGAATCTCATGGCAAAGTAAATTACCGTCTCATAAATCGATGACAAGTATTGGCATATTTGAAGTTGATTTTTCAGTGAAGACATATTGGTTTGTTTCCATAAGTTAAACAATGTGACATGATGAGGCCTATGATACAACACAACATTGTGATTAGAGTTCATTGCATTTAAGATATAAAATAACAATATGAATAGTATACTATACCATAAGAGTGCCAGAATAATAAAAACCCTTATATTATAAATTGGATAAGTACAACTTTCAGACACCCATTTCGTTTCTCAATCCCTTCGCATAAAAGTATTTTCACCCCAGGGGCACCATTGTGTATTTGCCATTAATGAATAATTTAGAAAATATTTGTATATGGTTAAAATAATTAACATTCCTTTAGTACCTACCTACTACCTTATTATTAGGTACCTATTTGTTTTTCAATGACAAGCACAAAACCACCAAGAGTTTTAGCAAATATTATAAGTACACTTTGTGTGTAAAACATTTTTCCTGTATTTATATTGATCTCAAATAATAATGTCTTTGCCTCCATGAGTGAAGAATGATTGTTTACTTTATTCAAGAATAATTTGTAAATATTTATTTGTATGTCATTTACTTTATGGTTTTTAAAGGTTTTATTGCATTGCTTTTGAATGAACATATTTATGTGAACAAACAGTTGTTCGTCAATCACCATTTGAGATTACTATTAGAACAACTATGTTTCGTGTGATGTACCTACCTAATTATAATCTACGTGTTAGTTTCTTGATGAAGATGACTGACTTGTCATGTCAACTGTACTGAACTTTATAATCTGTACTGTTTGTTTTAATTAGCCTTGAACTAAAACTATAAGGAGATGATACTCATGGATACTGGATGCTTATTCTTTAAACTGGATTATTTTCTTATGCTTAAGAGCATACTTTCCTAACCTAATCTTTTTCTGTAGTTCAACAGGAACAACAATATTTTTTATCCTGTCGTATTCATTATGTGGTGATTGATAAATATGCACAAAGACCCTAGTAGCATTTATCAAAAATGTGATTTTTTGTTGAATTTTTTATTAAAATATTGTCAATTCTTGGGCTGCTCTTTGAATTAAGAATACAATTTTCATAAGCTAAATTTACAGTGTTAGAGCTAAATTTAATCTAAGCATGATTTATTTATTTAGAATAACATTGTGGATAGAGCCTTAGAAATATTTTAGAAAAAATATGCACATAATATAGACAAAGCAATATATTTATCTCAGATTTTAAAATAAAAAGACATTCAGTTGTCACTGTAAATTTTTGTCATATATTTGTTAAGAGAGACAAATAGTTTGATATGGAAGAGAGTGTTTTTATCTTAAAAAATGCCTTATTACAATAGTTCATAAGACTTGATACTGACTTAGTTGTATAAGTTGTTACATCAATGAAAATGTTTGATGGTAGCAACTCCCTAAACTAATTTGTTGCATTTAGTGATTAATAAAAATTGCATACTTATTTTAAGATGTCTTTAATTGCGTCCAATTGCGCCTTTTTTTTTAAAGGACTTCAAAAAATGAGGAGGTTCTCAATTGAAGTCGAATTCAACTGTTTTTTTTTAATTTACAGCACTTTCAACAATATTGAACATTATTCCTAATGAATAAAAAACATTCTCTGGACATCTTTACACTTCATTAAGACTATGGTACTAATGGGTGTCAGATACTGATATTCACCATCAGATATTACTAAATATCTGCTTAGATTGATAAATATGCTAGGCAGAAAAGAAATACAAATGTTTGACATAGAAATGTTTTGAACAGGTTGGAAGAGTCACCGTCAACCACCAAAACAACAAGTAACTACGAATTCATCTAAAAATATGCTTATAAACTATTAAATAGCAAATTTTGCTCTAACAGCGTATGTACAAATGTACGCTCCGCGAATAAAGTCTGCCGCGGACTTTCCGTGGACGGACTTCACGCACAGTTGTTGAAATATTCTGAGATTACGTTGTGCTGTAATGTACATGAAGTTTAAGCAAAAGAGAAGACGTTTTAATATTTAAGAAACTTACATATAATTAGGCATTTGAAACCATTTATTCTAATAAGATATTAATTACAAACAAATTTAAAATTAACCAAAAACTGCACTGTTGTGTTCAATTTGTTGCTCTGCCATTTATTGTTTTAGGTAATTGTAATCTGAGTAAGTAGTTACTGTGCTGCATTCTCAAGCCATCATAATCTTCTCATAATCACCTGGAGTACAAATATTATTTTAAACATTAATTATTGGAAATAAGATTTCTACATGAATAGTTGTAAAATACTGGTCAAAATGAAATGGTCTGGCTATGGCAGTGGTACTAAAATAAAAATAACAATATAATTTTAACATTTTTATTTGCTACACTAAATAGTTACATTACATACATACTTATATACTTAGTTCAACAAACTACAACAAAGTCAAAAATCTAATATCATTAATCTAACTCACCACACTCAGATATAACAACTTTCTTAGATGTTTTTCCATTTTGAGAACCTAAACCTTCCATTTTCTTAACAACATCTATACCTTCTACAACTTCGCCAAATACTACATGTTTTTTATCCAACCATGGCGTGGCTATGGTAGTAATAAAGAACTGCGAACCATTGGTGTTAGGGCCAGAATTAGCCATTGACAAAATACCTGGGCCTGTGTGTTTGAGCTTGAAATTTTCATCTAAGAAAGTTCGACCATAAATTGATTTACCACCAGTGCCGTTGTGGTTAGTGAAGTCTCCACCTTGACACATAAAATTAGGTATGATTCTATGAAATGATGAGCCTTTGTAGCCGAAACCTTTTTCACCCGTACATAACGCTCTGAAATTTTCGGCAGTTTTGGGAACTTGTTCAGTGTTGAGTTTAATTACAATGCGGCCAAGAGATTCTCCATCAGCTGATACATCGAAGAATACCTTCTGCTCTGGCTGGGTGGAAGCAAAACGCAATGCTGCTGCTGAATACAAAGTTCCATTGATTATAGAACGGCGTAAAACGGCGCTTAGGGCCATATTTCAGGAGTTAGTCGTAAAATAGTATCAGCAAATCGCAGACAGAACAGAATTAAGGATTAATGCAAATAATAACCTCAAAAAGTCATCCGGTGCCGGACCACAGATTAACAGAAAAAAGACAGATGCGAAACAGCAACGCCGTAAACGCCTAAGGGTGCGTTCCGAGACAGAACAAAATCGATTTCAGCACTGTCATCGTTACATAACGTTCCGAAACAGTTAGCGCGATGATAGCGCGATGAGGACAATTGTGATTCGGAACACGAAAATGTTTGTTTGATTGACCACTGTTCGACAGCTACCTAGCTAACCTCGCAGATCAGAAAGAAGATAACCTCGCGAGCGCAGCATTGTTATTCGTATGTAGTTGTGTTTCTTGAATCCACTTTAAAAACAAACAACTAACCTAACCAAACGCTTACACACTGATCACCTGTCATTTTTGACAGACCGCCAACAGTGATTATGCTCGCGACCATGGGCGTCGTAATCGCAAGATGGCGGACGTTATACATAAGACCGCCCTATGTACTACCAGTCACTGTTAGCGCGATAACGGTGAATCGGAACGGGGTTATGGGTGCTGAAATCGATTTTGGTCTGTCTCGGAACGTACCCTAACTAAACCATATGAAATGACAACTAGTTCCTAGTTAGTCTGTGGAAATGACGGATCACGTACACGCACACATACTCGACACTCAACATAGCCCTGCATCATAGTGCATTCTACTAGTGTTGTTGTTGCGATAGCGATAGTTGACCTTGAAATTGAAAATCAGTCATACTGTCGATAGTCCTATCGAAACTATCAACACGCATCCTATCGATAGTATCGAAAAAGGTCAATGGTATCGCTTAAATCTCACCGTCGATACCATCGATAGTATCGTCACGGGTCGATAGTTTTTATAGGACTATCGATAGTACAACTAATTTTCGAGGTCAAAATACTATCGATAGACTATCGCTATTGGTCGAATATAATAGTAGGTAGGGGTAAGTAGTAAGTTTTCAAACGATAATACACAATGCAAGCAGCTACAACGATTCAGTATCAGTAGCAAGCTAATAATTATAGGAAAAGAAAAAATTGTTTCTAAATGTGGGTATTTCGAAACAAATTTTCATAAGATCACTAAGATATTTAGGTAATGATTAAATGAACTTACCTGTACGTGAGGTTCTATCATAATAATATACGAGTAGCTTTGTCCGAAGCGATTAGCATAGAGTAGTAGCACATACGATACGGTGTCTCCTTTTCACACTTTGTTTGAGGGTACAAATAACAAAACAAAAGGGAGGGTCGCGCGTCTTCTACCTCGCTTTGGCTCCGACGGATATCATTTAGTTGAGTACCTGTAGCTTGTTGACATTTGAACTTAGGGATTAACTTAGGGTAGGCGGGATGCTATCTCTTCGGACAAAGCTACTCGTATAATTATGATAGAACTTCACGTACAGGTAAGTTCGTTTAATCATTAATTATACTCATGCTTTGTCCTCGAGATTAGCATAGATTACATGTAGATGTTGAGAAAGATATGAAAATGACAACTTTAATTGAAATGGCTTATTTATCCATGGTAATTATCATTCAGAATCAGAATATTTACAATACTTAAATAAAAGAAACAATTTATTGTAGGCTTAACAAAACATAGTCTTTTTCAAACAACGTCTAATTTTTTTTTAATAATGATTGGTCATCCAATGAATTATTTATTATTTCATAATTAATTGCTTTAGCAAAATCACCACTTTTATTCTGGGTGAATAATACCCTATTGTGTCAAAAAACGAATAACATTAGGAATGGATTTGTAAGAAGGATCAGTGTTATTTCTTTCAGAAAACTAGAACCATTTTCTGAGGCAAATATCATACTGCTTTAAAGAATTATCGGAAAGTGCGGCTAGCATGATGTTCATAGAAGAAGATGGGACATGTCTTCTTAAGAGTGAGTTGCGGATAATATTGCGACAGCCAGGGTAGTCTTTGATGGGCATTCTGCTGGAATGGGATATGATCAAATCTTTTGAAGGGTACAATACTAGGGGTGGGGTTCCGTAGTCCAAAGAGGTACTAGCAGTATTCCTTCTGCTTTGTCGTCGATAATATTTCTTAGCGTTTTCAAAATAACTGCAAAAGGTGGAAAAATTTAAGAAATTAGTTTGTGGCTTCGGTGTATTTTGCATTTTTTGTTTTTATTATTGTAACCAAAATCTAGCTATGGTACCTACCATAATCGTTGAAATACGAAAAATAGGATGAAACACTAACATCAGAAGCGAAAAGATTACTGTTAATCTTGTGTACTATGTGTCTATTACCTGCGCTATGTACTCTTTGTCGCCCGCCACTCCTTAGCGGTATCTAATGTGCATGCGGGAAACTTTGTAAGACGAAGCACACCTATATTCGAAATGACGATGACGTGTCCAGAAGTTGATTGCATTGGAGTGTGTTTGATGTGGTGTGATTCGCACCTAGCGTAACTAAGTTACGGCTATTGAATTGGGTGCGAAATTGCTTTGTGTACCGTCAATTCGTTTGACAAGCTGATAATAAGTTGAAATTGATGTTCTAATATTTTGTTGTCAAACAAGAACTGCTTTTTTAATATCTAATTATTTTATCAAGACCATTATTATTTGTACTTGTACCTACTTTTGTATATGTACTTAGCACAACAAATTTAGTTAATTAATGCATTAATGTATTGATTTAATCGGTATTCTATTTTATGAAATGAATTTATCGTGTTGATGAAGTGAATGAGGGTGATAAAAGGGTTAAAATGTTACTATAAAATATAAATAACAGCAAAGTATAGACAACGTAGGTTACCTTAATTTTTATTTCATCTAATCGATGCAGTATTACCGAAGTCATCGCTGCGAGAAGTTTAGACCAGTTTTTAAATCTCCAAGATGTCGCGCGCTTCGTGCGCGACGTCACTAGTCCAGTGGTACCGTCCGCGCCGCCCGCCGCCCTATTGAAACTCGAGTAAAACTACTTGCGCGCACTATCAGTTGTGATTCTTTTGCAGAAATAGGTTTATTGAAATATAAATCTTTAACATTAGGTAGCTATCCTTTTTTAGTAATATTGTAAAAAATCATAAATCCTATAAGATAAACGCGATGTAAGAAGGATTTCAGAAAGGCCAGTCGGACAATCTGCCAAAAGTGGAATCGTCCTTTGGCATATATTTTGGGTGGGAAAAAAATAAAATCGATTCGTATGATTTCTTTATCAAAACATCTTTCCTTTAGTTATAATATCGAAGTATGAAACGGCATAAAGAAAATGAGGCCAGTTCGTCTCTGGCACTTACTGGCCGCTGCTGCGACACGCTCGCTTCGCTCGCTCCTCGCAACCTAATGAACCACCTTCTTACAGAGCGGAACACCTTCTCTTCAATAAAGTTTTTTGTAAGTAAAATTGAACGAAACTAATTACCAATAAATGCATTTTGTATGAGCAATTAATGCATAATTATGCAATTACCAATAAATGCATTTTGTACATGTATGAGCATTGTACAACCCCTAGGGATACATTAACTAGGCATTGTATACAATACCTGAATTATACAGATTGCCGGTGACATATGCACATATGCATACATTGCCTATACGTTGATTTTACATAATGTTATAAACGCGCTATTTACAGGAACGCGCCGCCGGGCATGCGCATACATGATATAGTAGAGAAACACTAACAATTTTAGAGATTTCTAATGTGATATTCATATTCATATTCATTTATTAATTGCATAGTCACATTACATTGAATAAGGTCTTAACAAACATAAATGTCGTAAATAAACACATTTTTTTGTGCTTATATTGCAAACTTTGGCTGAACCATACGAGATAGATTTAAATAATGTAGACAGTATTGTACACCTTAAAAAGGTCTACAAAAAGACCGCGATTGTATATGTCTATCTCTTAGGGATAACCCACAAAAACCATTTTTTATCTTTTATGTTTTACGAGAAATAATGGCTATTTACGAAGCGATTTTGAGCAATACAGCACCAATTTTTATTCAGTTAAGTACCTTAAATACATTGTGCATTTAATATAGATCAATGTGGCAATTTACAGCATGTAATTCAAACGAATATTTTCGAAGATGTTACAGATTTAAAATGCAGGGACATCGCGGTTGCGGCGGTATCGGCCAGCGCCGCTCGACTCGTGACGTGATAGCACGTTTGAGGACCGAGCGTGTTTTTAAATATTTTTAAAGGAAATAGCGCACTTTGATCCTAATTTTCTCAGCTGCTTTTAAAGATAGAAAAAAGTAAAAACACAGTTTTTTTCGTTATTTCTTCCTCAATACAATGACATTTACAGAAAAAAACTTTTGTCAGCCTCATTTACGATTTTGATCAGATTTGTACTCTTGTTTTGATGGTTTATTTGTTTTAGTGAAATTATTTTATCTTTTTAATGCATTTGGCCAATCTTTTTACTGAAATGAATATACTTATTGTTTTAAATGAAATTTTAACTAACTCAATATGTAATTTATTTAAATGAATGTTTTTTTTTACTGAAGTTGTTTGATGCTTTTAATTAACTTGCATGGTAATTTTATTTTAATGAATTTACTGTCTTCAATGAAGTTATTGATGTTTTTAATTTGGCTGATTTCATAATTTAATTCGAAATGCATTTGCTTACTGTTTTAAATGAAATTAGTATATAATTTTAATAGATTTAAGTACCTACTTGTGATTTTATTAAGATGTTTTTTTTGTTTTTAATGGAGTCATTCACATGCTTTACAATTTTATTTGTAATAATTGATATATTTAGCAAGTACCAGAGGTAAAAGTTAGAAAATAGATTACTAATTTGATAAATTTGTATAATCTCACTTTAAGTAAAACTTGTAGTTATTTAAGAGAAATAAATGTATTTAAACCTAAAGCCATAGAAAAAAAAAAGTTCGACCAAGAAATCGTGAACGCGTCTATTACGTAAGCATCGGGGTATCGGTGCCAAGAATTATATTTTAAACACTTCTTAAATCCTTCTTACAAAAATAGCAATTTCAGGTTGTCAAATACAATGATATAAATACAATCTTTTGGAAACCAGAGTCTGATATCTCCCGTTCTATGTCAGGGTGCACTCGACGTGACTGCGACTAAGTTATAAGCAGAACTTTTGTAGGAAGCGAACACTGTGATATTGCGACTTTCACACCATTGCCAAAGTTCTTTGGTTATGCTAGTAAGGTGTGAAAATTGCACGCCACCCATACGGGTAATGTTCGATATAGCGATGGTGTTATCGATACGTAGAAGAATCTGGCAGTCTCGAAGGGACTTTGCAAAGACTTTTAGGCCAAAGTATGCGGCTAAAATTTCCAAAAAGTTAATGTGTCGATCCCGTTCACTAACCGATCACATTCCACAAGCCCTATCTTCACCACAGGCCGCGCCCCATCCCGTAGTTGAGGCTTCACTATATATTTCTAGACAAAAATGGTTTTGTTTGATTTTGTTAGACGAACTGAGTAACACACGAGAGTAATATAGGTCTAGCAGTATGGTTAAGACATATATTTATCCTAATTGTCATCATTTTACAGCGCTCGAGCTCTTAAGTATAGACCCATCTGTATTCCCGGCAGAGCAGGCTGATTAGCAAATTCTCTTACTTTGCAGCGACTTCATAGTCGAAACCGGTTTATTTCTTTTGGAATTTTATTAATATTTTCCTCCGGCAAAGTAATTTCTAGACTATTCGAATCAATAACAAAACCTAAAAAGGTGCATATTTTATTTGGAATAAGATAACTCTTGTAATAATATTTAATAAAACCCAAGGCTTCTAAAAGTCTCGACGTATCTGAGCATATATTTGATCTAATGACTTAAGATACCTATTAGTAAGAAATAATTTAAATACAATAAACAGGGCTATTTTATAAACACCATCCAAATTTAAATATGATGATCTATGGAGAAAAAGGCAAAATAGGTATCTTTCTGTTTGACAACCTTCAGTACTAAAATGTTAAGTTATTAATGTTATTATTAGTTATTATTAGTTATTAATACTCAAAGGTATAAAAAAATCACTAGTTTCGTTGATACTGCGCGACGTGAGTGGCGGCGGGCTCGCAGTCTCTCCAACTCCCCTACCGTGCTTTATTCAGAAGTTGAAATTTAATTTTGAATATAACACCTAATGTAAAAGTTAGAAAGATCTACCCTTTTTTTAAAAAAGCTGTCTTTGATTGATTCCGACCGACTTCAACAATAACAATAGTTGTGCCTACATTATATCATCGTATAAGTTTTAGAAGAATACCCATAATCAGGACCTAACCAAACACTCATCAAAACTACCCTTGAAGTATATCCTTTCCAATAAAAAAAGAAGCATCGAAGTCGGTTGGCGTGCTAATGAGTTATTCGTCCATTTGTCGCGCATATGGTTTCAAACTCAAACTCAAATTCTAATAACTTTATTCAAATAGACTGTATCAGTACTTTCAAATCGTCAAATTTACAGCAAAATATACTAAATAATAGACATAAATACCATAATAATATGGATATGTAAATAAACAGTATACAGACATAATGCGACTCTACCACCGCGTCGGAGTTGTTTCTTGCTGAGAAGACCCGGCGAGAAACTCAGCAGTTACTCTTTTAAACTTGTTTTGGGTTTACAACAGGCGTTAGTAAAGTACAAGCAGTGTGTCATTTTGATACAAATACCATAAAAGAATATAATAACAAAAATTCATTTAAACAATTCAAAAAGAGAAATTGTTAGTCAGCACATACTAGGTACCTATTAACTACCTATTAACTATTACAATTAAACATCTGTTACAATAGAGCTATTTAATCCCGCATCGAGCAGAGCGCTTATACCCAGGCATTTTTATCTATAAGGTAGTCTTTTGTAGTTTATAATAGCCCTTTTTTAATAAAGCTGTTTTGATGTGATTTTTGAATCTATGTAAAGGTAACTCACAAATTGTTTTTGGAATTTTGTTGTAATAATGTATACCTTGCCCCTTAAAGGATCCTAAAACTTTTTGTAACCTAAAGAGTGGAAGTGCAATTTTATCCTTATTTCTAGTATTTCTGCAATGTATGTCACTGTGTTTAGCAGATTGACCTATATTTTTTCTCACCAAAACAATGCAATTGTAAATGTATTGTGACGCTACAGTGAGGATACCAATTTCCTTAAAAATCTCCCTAAGTGAAGCCCGTGCACGAAGCTCATAGATGGATCTGATCGCTCGCTTCTGGAGGATAAAGATGGTTTGTATATCCGCCGCCGCCCCAAAGTACAATGCCGTAAGACATTACACTATGGAAATAACTAAAATAAACTGTACGAGCAGTATCAACATCTGTTAATAACCTAATTTTTCTCACTGCAAATGCAGCCGAACTAAGTCTGCCTGAGAGAGCTGTTATATGAGGGTTCCATTGCAGTTTTGAATCTAGTGTGATTCCAAGAAAAACTGTTGTATCTACAAGCTTCATAGTATTACCATCAATTTTTATCTAGATTTAAGACTTATATGGATTTCCCATGGATGCCACTGTTAGAACTGGACCGAATTAAAATGGGACCACACGGGCACCATCAGATTTCAAATAAATAAAGAATTATCAAAATCGGTTGGCGTAATATTGAGTTATTCGTCCATTTGTCGCGCATTTTGTCTATTTAGATTTAAGACTTATATGATTTTCTCATGGATTCCACTGTCAGAACTAGACCAAACTAGAATGGGACTATTCGGAAAGCACCAGCTTTCAAATAAAAAAAGAATGATCAAAATCGGTTCACTCAGTCGAAAGTTATGAGGTAACAAACATAAAAAAAACATACAGTCGAATTGAGAACCTCCTCCTTTTTTTGAAGTCGGTTGAAATAAGCGTCTTTTATAGTCTTATGTGCTCAAAAATCTGGCTTTTGAAATCAGTTAAACAGCAGTACGCAAATCTTCCAATTTAAAATGTTGAATTTCTATGAACTTGTTCAGAGATTTCAAGGTTAAGAAAATGGTTAAGAATAAGACCCATTTTCAACCGACTTCAAAAAAAGGAGGAGGTTCTCAATTCGACTGTATGTTTTTTTTTTCTTTATGTTTGTTACTCTCGTTCGGTTTTGGCACTAAAAATATGGGAGATAAAAACTGATACTTAACGGGTAAGCATGCTGAGACATGATGCGCCCATTGTTACCAAGTCATGAATAGAATTATTGATTTGTGTTAAATCGTGAAGTGAATAGATTTTTAAAGTGGGCGGCTCATGTTGGATAACGGTACTTGAGAAAGGAATTTTGTATCCTTCTATCCAAGATAATAATGTAGTATCATGGGTAATAAGCGACCATTGGGCATGAAAAAGAGCTTACCTTCCAGCATAGCTCACCTGATTTAGCGTCGATTGCGATTGGGCATTTTGCGCTGCTCACGACGACGGCTTCAAGAGATTCTCTTGCCGATTTCTGAGTACAGGCTCTTTGGTTGTCCTCTGAGTCCCTTTCGGCCTGTAGTTTAGGGGAGGACCTCTCCAGTTTAAATGTCCCCTAGGGGTCTTATGAGCAACCGTTTTGGGTGGCTCCTGGGCGGACGGTATCTTCATAGCCCCTGATTTAGAAATAGCTTGGCGGTTTTTTGTGTCAGCTAGGTCATTACTGAATAAGAACTTGTCTATTTTGGTAGCCACTAGCCAGCAGTTGTTCTTTATGCTCTTTTTTATATTAAGCTTAACAAAGCTTCGTCTTGTGCTTGAATCTGCATGGTGACTGTTGTCACTAGCGTCGTTGTGATAGCGATAGTCTATAGGATACGAGGATACAACTGATTTACGAGGTCACGATTGTATCACGATACTATCGTGACCTCGAAAATCAGTTGTACTATCGATAGTCCTATCGAAACTATCGGCCCGTGACGATACTGTCGATAGTGAGATTTAAGCCATAATATTTACCTTTTTCGATACCATCGATAGTATCAGTTAATAACTATCGATAGGTTGGATAGGTTGCTTGTCGATAGTATCGATACTATCGCTAGGATGCTTGTCGATAGTATCGACACTATCGATAGGATGCTTGTCGATAGTATCGATAGGATGCTTGTCGATAGTATTGATACTAACGATAATCGAACATTCAACAATACTATTGCAAGCTCTTAAAAGGTTTCGTTTTATGCCCAGTCGATAGTGTCGAAAATACCTCGATAATTACTAAAGCAAAACTATCGAAAGGCGCGATACTAGCGAAACAATCGATAGTTATTAACTGATACTATCGATAGTATCGAAAAAGATCAATAGTATTTAATTCTCACTATCGATAGTATCGTCACGGGTCGATAGTTTCGATAGGACTATCGATAGTATGACTGATTTTCAAAGTCGACCATCACTATCGCAACAACACTAGTTGACACACAATAATTTACAAGCGGCCCTATGTAATTTTTTGATACTCGTAATAGGGCCGTCGCGCGTCGTAGGGCGTCGGCAACAGCCTTGTCTTTCCTAAATGGCTAATGTCATTTTGGCTCATCAAGTATTGTGCATGGCTGGGTGAAACAAAAAACACATCAGCTATTGCCATCGCTTAGAACGAATTTTAACATTAAAAAAAGTAACGTCTTCTGTCAATGTCAAATGATTGCTTTAAAGGTTATTTTTTAAACATTGTGTTTGAATATTTTAAGAAAGCGTTCTTTTCAGTTTAATAACTAAACAATTTGTTTTAGACTGAGAATAAAAGTAAGAAAATATGTATTGCATCCGAGCAATATATAATAATATTAGGAAGTCCCACAAGAGTGTTATCCCTATTCAAAAATCGGTATTATCCAAAACACAATATTTATACCAACCAAATCGATTCCTATCTAAAGTAGAAGACGAATCAGGTAAGTTTCTTTCTGGGTGTTCCGTTAACGCAGGTCCTCGGTCCTCCAGGAAGTTCTGGCATCGTCTGAACGTTTCAATCATTGAATGTGCTCCACAGCCACTGAAGGGATTTAAACAAGCTAAAGAGAAACCATTTTTTTCAGATAAAATCATTCAAGAACTTTGCAACAATGACCCAGAACTCGAAAAGAAATTAAGGATATTGATGCTAGAAGTAGAAGTTATGAGACAAGATGGTCGTTATGCACCCAATTACTTGAATACTAACCAATGGCAACGTCTGATGATATTATCCAGTCGGAATCAAAGAAATAATTACCTTACATATTTATGGAAAACAGAAAAGTCCAGAGAAAACCAGAAAGTTAGAATTTTACATATCAATGATGAAGTGTAATGACCTCCTAACTGACATTTTGTAATTTTTGAGATTCCTAAGGAAATTGATTTTAGACGAGCGAGCGCGGTAGCTTGCTGTCCGGCGGGCGGGTGAAGCTTCAGATGTGCGGGTGGAGCGACGATGCCGCCCGGCCGAACGTCTGGGTTGCTAGGCGACCTATGAATTCGCCCAGGGTCTCGATGTGCGTGTCCCTCCGTATTACGTAATTCCTGACGTAACAAGGGGCTTTGAGTGGTGTCCGGGGTGTAAGCGCCTGTTGCGCGCCCAGCCTCTTCTTGTTACAGTCCGAAATGAGCGCAAACCAGGCTGGAATGCGTATGTGAGTCAGCTGCGGATATATGTTTTGTTGATGCCCTGTTTTACTCTCAAGATGGGTTGGACCATAAAACGGGGCGTGCAGCTATGCCCCGAGCGGATCTTGTTAATGACTTCCCTCACGTGTGGGGCCATTGTCAGACGGTGGTCTACGGTCACGCCCAGGTATTTGGCCGTGGGGGACCACTCGATGGCTTGGCTTTGGAGGGTTGGTCGTGGCGGCTTCTTTGTTGCCACGTATAAGCACGGCCTGTGTCTTCTTTACGTTGACAGCGAGTCTCCAGGCGCCAGCCACGGGAGGAAACGCTGCATCTTCTTTGCGGCATGATGGGCTTGCATTGACGTGGTGAGGGAGGCTGCATCGTCAGCGTAGAGGGCGTAGCACGCGGGCGAGAGGCAGCTGCCCTGCGGTACGCCTGCGAGTATTGGCCTCTCTGAGGACAGGCCATCTTCCACTGCCACCTTTCTTCCAAGAAGGTGGCCACAGTCTTAACTATGCGACGGGGCATAGTAGACGTGGCCAGCTTGTAGATAAGGCCAGGATGTCAGACGCGGTCGAACGCCTTTTGCATGTCTAGCTAACACAGCTACTGTGTGTACCTTCCGGTTGAAGACGGACGCCGCGTGGTGAAGGACTCATGCCAGCTGGTGTGGTGGAGTGTTCGGCGCGAAAGCCAAACGCTTATCGCGTGGTGGCGTCTTAAAGGGCAGCAATAGCTTCTCGAATACTTTCGAGATGGTCGGAAAGAGAGTGATCCGTGATAGGCCGATAGCTCTCAGCCTTAGTCAAGTTTTTCCCTCGTTTGGACAGCATTACGACGCGCCCTAGCTACCATGGGCGTGGGAAGTGGCTGGTTCGCAGAGCTGCTTCAGCGCGGCGGCGCGACTGAGCGCGGAGGTAAGCGACGCAGCGCCTAGTTGGTGACTCGAACCGGGCCAGGGGCCTTCTTCAGCGGTGTGCTTCTAAGTGCACTTGTTATAGGGAAATCACGATCGGGTCCTAAGTGGTTCTATCGGCTCTTTAAACGAATAATATTAATAAATAAAAGAAGTAAAAACTGTTCAAAAATCTAATATTAACTATTTTTCTCTTTTGATTTCTTTTTGTTTTAATTTGCAATAAACTGTAAAACTAGCATCATTGCTAAACAATATCCTTTGCATTTAATTCAGTAACCCATAGGATTTTCGTATAATAACTATGTCCTAAATTAAGGGTCCCTATAATGATAAATGTACAATATAAAAATTATTCATTAAAAAAAAACACTTCGTTTTTTTCATATTGCCCGTCATGACCTCACTCCACCTGATGGAAAGCGGTCGTTAGGTCCAGATATGAAGTTGACAAGCCCAGTCATGAGAGCAGTATTCCACACACGAGCGAACTTGTGTATTATACAAAAGACAGAGCTGCCCAGGCGTGAAGAATCGTCTCACTCTGTTCAGGATTCAGAGTTTACGTAGACCGTTTTGGTCGGAAGCCGTACTGACGGTCGTGAATAAGAGAGTGATCCTCCAGGTAGCGGATGAGCTGCGTGTTTATGATCTGCTCAAACACCTTAGCTAAAACTGAGTTTACGGCTATTGGACGGTAATTGGCAGGGTCAGACCGGTCCCCTTTTTTGGGAACTGGTTGAACGTTCGCCTCTTTTCAAGACAGCGGCACAAGACCCGAATTGTAGGAGGGGCGATACAAGCTAGTGAACACTGGAGACAACTCCGCTGCACATTTATTCAGCACCACAGCTGGAATTCCATCAGGGCCACTGGCTTTTCTGACATCGAGTGACTGCAGTTCGGCACGAACATCACACTGCCTGATACGAATCCTGATCGTTTCCTGTAAAATCGTATTTTTGTAGATAGTAGGTCATTACACTTCACCGTCGTTAAGTAATAGTATTTAATGGCTCTAACGGCCTGTATTCAGGGAACTGACCCCAGCAGAACATTTTACCAATCTACTCAATTCTGCTATCACCTCACTCATTCCTTACTACTTACATATCCAAAAATGTTTGTCATGTCTGAAGATAGATTAAACTTTTTTCATCAATATTCAGGCAAAAAAGGAAGCCAGAAAAAAAGAATATGAAGAATCAAAACCTGAAGAGAACAGAGAATTTCCTGATGACCTGCAATATGGACTAACAAACAAGGCATTGTTTCTAAGAATAAGAGACCAATCAATAAATACTTTTGATAATTACAGGTTAATAAGATATGTCATTTATTCTGTTATTTCTGTGATAACTTACCATTTCGACATCAGCATCCACAAACAAGTAATGTCTACAGCCTACATCCGCTGATATCCTGCAACCCTCATAAGGTTTTCTATACACCTTGGTATCACACACTTTACTACTATTTGATTCCATAGATTTGCTATCATAAATTCCAACACTAAAATTTACATACATGATTTATGCCACACAACCCTGACAAAAAAACCTGTTATTTGAGCTTTTTAAATTTCAGAGCCTTACAAGCCATCCAATATGGGCAGCCAGTGGTAATAGATTGTTCATATGAAGAACACATGGTGCTAAGGGAAACTATAAATGCTGCTAAACAAATGACTTTTGCATTTGGGGACAACAGAATTCATAAAGATCCTTTCGACATTCATATGTGTAATGTCAACTTACAAGGAGACTTTATGGTCCAGCTACGAAAAAATATACCATCAGTGGAAGAACCTTGGTTCCCATTGAACATACATACCAAAACTTATTTGGATGTATTTCCAAAGGAGAAACTAGTATACTTAACACCACACTGCAGAGAAGAATTGACACATTATGATCCTGATGCAATTTATATTATTGGTTGCATGGTAGACAAGGTACTTCTTCATTATTTCATGAGCATGAGGGGTATAGTATGTTATCTTAAGTATCACCATTTGGTAATAATTTTTTGTTTTTTGTTTTAGATGAACAATGAGCCTCTATCACTAGCAAAAGCCAAAAAGGATGGAATAAAAATGGCCAAGTTACCCCTTGACAGATTTTTGGAATGGGCACCAGGGTCCAAAAAGAACTTGAATATAAACCACATGTTTCCCATACTCTCAGATCTTAAACTGACAGGTGATTGGGAATTTGCTTTGAGGCATATTCCAAGAAGAAAATTAATGCAAACTAAAATATTGGCAATGCAAAAGAGAATAAAAAGTAATCCTTTGTTAAAAGAAGATGTATTTAGGAATCTCAGCATGCACCCTAAAATTAAAGGATTTGCTTTAAAGAAGAAAATAAAGCCTAAAAAGTCTCTGTTTGATGATGATAGTATATAAATAAAGAATAGAATGTAACCATGTCTTTATTTTATTATATGTTTTTAAGTTTTATATTTTCCATGAGAAAAGGAGATAAAATATACTTTCTTACTATAAACCCTACAAAATAAAATCATTAACATTAAAAACTAATTTTTGTACACCACTTTAAATGATTTCGAACAATGTAAATGTATACTTATATACAATTATGCTATATTTGAAAATAAAGTCACACACAAGTACATCCAACCATCTTATGTTACACATTCAGCATCTGATTTGTTTTGCTGTCAACCATGGCATTCACATATTGCACACATAGTAAATATGCTTTGCACATTTCTATGGACTAAGTTTAATTCCATCTCACAAAATACACTACGTAATTTTAATCTAAATACACAGAAGTAAGAAGTTTATCCACATAATACATGTAGAAACTCAGAAGTCCACTAGTTCATTATGTTGTCATACAATTTGTATTCTGAATTTGATTAAGGTTATAGGCAATGTTATGTGAAAAAAGGTACAGCACGAGATCACGTGGGGTTTATAGGTACAACGCCCACACCGATAAATTTATTCACAAACATAAACTAAAAGGATATATTACCTAAGTATTTACAGGTCTATAAAAGCGAATAATTAAACCATAATTTTAATGCATTGCATATTAATAAACTTATGTTGTGCTTAATGTAAAAAAAAATCCTTAAAATGACATGTTATTATGCTGTTCACTGCGGTAAAGGCATAGTACGCATATCCACATCCGCGGGGGCGGGCTCCGAGCGCTGCTTGATGGTCTCGAGGATCTCTTGCAAGTTTGAAGGCAGCGAGATTTTCGCAAGCGGATTGACAGATGGAGGCGTCATGGGACGCGAAGGAGAATAAGCTTCGTCCTGGGAACAATTATAATAAGTTGTAAATATATAAACATGAGACAAAATCACATGCCTTGGTTCCAAAGTAGGGTTCCCGTCTTCCCGTTTGTTCTTAATTCTCAAACAACTGTTCAGGATTGTCGATGTGTGAACGCAACCATAGATCGTCTTTCGCCTGGCAACCCCGGTCAATTCAAATATGGTATATATGCCCATACAAAGCTGTAACGGCGCGCCATTCAAATTATTATCGTTTTTCGTTGATGGTAGTCGTTGTCGGTGCACAAGCACACTTTTCGTATTTTATCTTTATAATATATAGTAATTTAGCACACAATCTCTTGTCGCTGTCGTTCGCGTGTGTTATTCTTGCAAAGGAGAGAGAAATCAGTTGGAGGAAGCACGGCTTTATCACACCCGGTATAGGTACTTGGCGAGAGGTAACTGTCTCTGGAGGTGAGTTCGAGTTCCCGAAAGTTATAGGAGCCCCAACCCAACGGCCGAACACCGAGGTTCTACAAGAGCACAATTTGCTTAAGGTGAGTGTTTTATCCACACGATTTTCTCTTCCCACTATTGTCGCGTGTTTTGTTTCGTATCGTATTTATTTAAATTTATCGAATACAGTCCACTTCTTATCGTTTACACAACATTTTGTCACAAACCTGTCACGCCATTGAAATTGCCCACGCAGTCATTCACTTACGCCCCTTTCTAACTACGATTTGCTATTTTCATAAAAATGTTCTAGTCATCAGTCTAATTATAATATGTACATTTTTGATATGTTGAACGAAATTTGCAGCAGGTTTAGAATAATAATTGAAAACATATTTATTTACCTCTTCCTCCGAATTGTCAGTGCGGACCATTTTCATGATTTGCTGCTTTTGCTCTTCAATTTGCCTGTTAAGTTCTTCCATTTTGGAGCGCAGCACGTTGGAGGCGGGGGCGGGGGGCGCGCTGCCGCCGCTGCTGGACGAGCCTGGGCTGTAGGCTTCCTCATCATCTGCACACGCTGAAAGTAGATAGGAATGTAAGCAATACTACTGACATTAAAATAACTGATGAACAAAGTAATTAATGACGATTATAGTGCAGAAAATGCCTTTTGGCATTAAGTCCGCCTATCGTACTCTGACTTTTGAGAAATAAAGAGTAAATAAATAAATGAATGGGACTGCTTATTATAAAAGACTATTCATGTCGTCAGACGGTTTTGTGAATAACTGACTAAGGGCCCGGCCGGTTTCCACCAAAGCGGAGAGGAGAGGAGATGTGTTTTGATACTAGGAATAAGGATAAAATTGCACTTCCACTCTTTAGGTTACAAAAGGTTTTAGGATCCTTTATGGGGCAAGGTATACATTATTACAACAAAATTCCAAAAACAATTTGTGAGTTACCTTTAAATAGATTCAAAAATCACATCAAAACGGCTTTATTAAAAAAGGGCTATTATACTACAAAAGACTACATTATAGATAAAAATGCCTGGGTATAAGCGCTCTGCTCGATGCGGGATTAAATAGCTCTATTGTAACAGATGTTTTATTGTAAGAGTTAATAGGTACCTAGTATGTATGTACTGACTAACAATTTTTGTTTTTGAATTGTTTAAATGAATTCTTTTTATTATATTCTTTTATGGTTGGTTTTTTCTCTTCGTTTTATATTCTTTTAGGTTTATTTGTATCAAAATGACACACTGCTTGTACTTTACTAACGCCTGTTGTAAACCCAAAACAAGTTTAAAAGAGTAACTGCTGAGTTTCTCGCCGGGTCTTCTCAGTAAGAAACAACTCCGACGCGGTGGTAGAGTCGCATTATGTCTGTATACTGTTTATTTACATATCCATATTATTATGGTATTTATGTCTATTATTTAGTATATTTTGCTGTAAATTTGACGATTTGAAAGTACTGATACAGTCTATTTGAATAAAGTTATTTGAGTTTGAGTTTGAGTTTGATAACCTATCAGATTTCTTTATTTTCACATTTGTCCGTGAAATATGGAAATAACGAAATCTGACTGGTTATCAGACACACACACACACACACACGCCCATTTTGTAAAATGTACGCTAACGGCAAAGATAAGCAGTTGTGTTGTTCATTGTACTGTTGACAAAAAAACGCTCCGCCAACGCGACGCCTGCGCAGCGCAATCCCAGCGCCTGAGTTGAACCGCGCCGCTGAGCGTTTCGTCAGCGCCGCGCCGTCTAATAACATCTCGCCGGGGAGATGGAACAGAGAAGAGTGTGCAGGATATCATCACCCTGCTGAAGGCGATGGATCCAGACGACGTACCTTCATTCGTGGCGAAGGAGCTACATAAGCTTCCCCCAGTCACGTTCGGTCACGTCGACGTAACCAGGCTGCTGAAGGATATCAACTTCCTAAAGGCGAGCCTGGCCGAGGTAGTAGCAGGTGGGAGGCCTTAGATGACACTATTGGTGAATTGCGTGCCCAGGTGGTGTTATTAAGTAATGCTGCTTTGGTAAGTAGGTCACCTGAGGCCTGCAATGTAAACACTCTTCGCGGTGGCGCAAAATGCATCTGTCTGCAGTTTCGAGTCGGCGCATGTGATTGTGTCACCGGTCGTCGACGCCTCGCGCGTTGCCCTACTTCTCACCCCCAGCCCCTCTGCTTCACCGGAGAAGTCACGCGTTTGCACGTCAACACCTCAACGTGCCTACGCCGCTGCAGCCGCCAGCCGATCTGCCACCACCTCCCTACGGCCTGAGCGGCGGCCGATCGAGAGGAAAAAAGGAAGCGTGGATGTTGTGCCGGTTGGTGTGCCTGTCGAGCCACGATCACATCTTTGCGACGATGAGGGCTTCCAAAAAGTAGAAAGGAAGAAGAAGAAGCCCGTTCGCCGCAATCCGTGTGGTGTTGCGCCGGCCGGACTGAAGCTGCTGTTGCGTGCTGCAATACCGACGACGCTGCTGTACGTTTCCCGCCTCCATTACTCTACGAAGGCTGAGAAAATCGCAGAGTATATCAAGGTCATCACCAAAGCCAACTTCACCTTGAGGGTCGAGCGGTTGGTATCCCGCCATAATGTGAATTTTAAGACGACTGAAGATCTATCGACCTACTTAAAAGAGAAGTTTTGGCCGAAAGGTGTCATTTACCAGCGCTTTCAAGGTCGGTTACCGGACACCATGATGCTTCGCACGTCGCCGATGAACCATACGTGTGTGAATTAAATATTGGGTTATAATATGTATGTTAGTTCTAAGGTATTTATCTATGGGCCGATTATGTTTAGATAAGACTTTAAATGTAATTTGTTGCCTGAAAATAAATAAATGATTATGATTATTATAACGCTAGTGTGGGGGCACTCTAACACTATGGATACAACAATCCTTCAAAAATTGTTGTAAGACCTTTTACAGAATATGACATGTTATAGCTACTTTTTTGGTTTAATGAGGCCTTAGGATATAAATCTACAGCAAGCCGGTCCGGGAATCGGTAAACAGGTTACCGACGGTGGGGTTCACTCACATCCCTAATTACGCCGCAATGACAGCTTTCAAAACGGGCCTATTAGATTTGGACGACTGTAACAGAGAGCATTCTCTTTTGTTTTATTCAAAAACATCTTAATTTCAATTTATTCTGTAAAATTAAAGAGCTTTAAGTTTTTTTTTTTACATGGAATTGCAATCCCTGGAAACGCACAGGACCGTCTTTAACCTATTTGTGGCCCTGGGCACATTAGTATGATGTGGCCATTCTATTCTTATTTAACCTTGTTTTACATGCATACATACCATTACGCCTTTTTCCCAACGGGGGAGGCAGAGACCACATCTTTCCACTTGCTACGGTCCTGACACACCTCTTGCGCTTCTTCTAATAATCGCCTTTCATCCGTCCTTTCCATATGCCCAAACCATCTTAGCATTCGCGCCAGTCAGTCGCGCCTTCTCTGACACCTTCTGACTGTTCATAAAGGCATCCATTTAACATATTCCCTGGATTCACTCTTCTATCAATATCACCTTCATGCCTTCCATCCCTCGTGAACCTAGTCCCCAGATACACAAATTCTTTCAGTTGTTCTAACTTTTCACATCCAATTAAAACATCACATTCTGTCATATCCCCCTCTCTTGGTTTTTGTCTTACTCACGTTCACTTTCATACTTCTCGCTTCTCACGACGCATTCATTAATGTTACCATTTCCTGCAACTCGTCGGCCGACAACGCCAGTATGACAGGGTCATAAGCGTAGAGAAGGCATTTAACAAGCAACACATCCATTCCCAGTCCATAATCACTGTCGTTCAGATCTGTCAAACAATCATCCATGAATAGGTTAAACAGCTATCGGGACGCTGCAGAACCTTGTATAATCAGTCAGTGTACGCCCCGTTTATTCTGACGCAAGCACTGGAACACTCATAGAGAGATTTCAGCGCTCGTATCAGACAGCTGCTCACCCCATGCGCGGATAAAGACAACCACACCTCATTCCTTTTCACCCGATCACAGGCTTTTCCAGGTCCAAGAAAATGCAGACTTATGGTTTTTGGCCAAAAAATTTTCCGCTACGCAACGCAAGGAAAAAACCTGATCCGTGCATCCCATTCTCTTTCTGAATCCGGCTTGCGCATCCCAAATCTTTTCTTTCGCCTCTTTCACCATTCCATTAATCAGCACCTTAGTATACAGTTTGCCGACAACACTGAGGAGGCTAATTCCGCGGTAATTTTTGCAGTCCTGTTGTGAACCTTTCCCTTTGAAAATCACGGCCTTGCACCAATCTTCTGGTACCCAGCCTTCATCCACAATCACATAGTCAATCACGCTCCTTGTTTTTATGTTCTAAAATCTAAAAATAAAAAGATTTTAGGGGCCCTCAGGATCGTGGCCCCTGGACACGTGCCCTAAGTGCCAAAAAAAGGAGCGGCCTAGAAACGCATTCATACGCACTAAGGACCGTATTCTGAAAGGACGCTCAAGCGTGAATCTTGACTTGAAACTCGATTTAAGCAGAGATCTTATTCTAGAACTGCCCCTAAGTACAGATTCATTGATCACAGTTTAGACTTATTCCGAAACGTCACTCAGATGCGAATCGGCGCTCAAGTAGAGATTTGATCTGTGATCACGCAAGTGACCTCCTGACCACGCTTGAGTAGAGATATGCTTGTCAGTTTCCAGCAGTAATGATGGCCATACTGTTATTCAGTCAGAATGTGATTCCTCTCTTCTTAACACCCTTACTTCACAATCAGCCACCAACATTTCCATCTCTGATACCTGCCCTGTCAGTAACACTGATAAAAATCCAGGTTGTAACATTGTAATGTTTAGTGACGACATTGGAAAAAGTATAGGCCACATTTTGTATAATAGTCTTGGAAAGTCAGTTATAAATCACTGTTCACCGGGTGCCTCATACTGTGATATCATTCAGAAAATTGCTGAATATAGTTTCAGCCCCAATTCAACCCTTATTATTTTAATTGCAAACAGAGGTACTGTGAACAAGAACCAAATGAAAATACATTGCAATACTTTATGTTCATTAGTTAATGTCAGTAAAATTGTGATGTTCACATTGCCTTACAGTAGGGGTCTGTCACAAGCAGAAAATGAAAAAAGACATAGAATCAATTTGACATTTGATACTGTGACATTTTCAAATAATTTAATAAATCTCATTGACATTAATCCTATTATTAATAATAATATGTACCTGACAAAAGGTAGATTTCATTTATCTAATTATTATAAACGACAGATAGCTATGTCGCTATCTTATTTTTTTAACATTTCAGCCAATTATTTGGCTAAACGCTCTGCTTTTATTGAGCAGAATGATACCATTGTACCACAGACTTTGGAACTTGTTCCAAATAATTTAAATTAGATTCAGAGACAATAGAGGTAAACTCTTGCACATTGTTGACAAAAGAGAAGCCCCAAAATAATTTTATAAACTTTGTGCATCAAAACATGCAAGGCTTCTCTGGCAAAGAATTAGAAGTAGGTTTATTTTTAGACTGTATGGATATACATGTCTTATGTTTAACTGAACACTGGCTGAAAAAAAATGAATGCATGATTAGCATTGATAATTATAGTATCATTAGTTCGTTCTTGAGAAGTTCCTCTATTCGCGGTGGGTCACTGATATTAATTCACAATAAGTTTAAATCTAGAGAGCGTAAAGACATAGTAGCACTCTCAATTGAGCGAACTATTGAACTTGCATGCGCAGAGTTAGAGCAGATTATTATTGTGTGTGTGTATAGACCCCCTTCTGCTGATTATTGTCAGTTCGAAGAGACCATGGAAGAAGTACTGAAAAAGGTTTGTAAATCAAACAAGAAGGTGGTTGTATGTGGGGATTTTAATGTTAACATTTTAGATTCTTCTCAGACCTCTGTGAGATTTTTAAATCTTTTTAAATCATTTGATTTACTTAATCTTTTTGATCAACCAACCAGGATCACCGAGTTAACAGCCACCTGCTTAGACAATATTTTTTGTGAAAATATCTCTATTGAGAAATCAATTATAAACTGTTTGAAATCAGATCACTGTGGTCTATTGACCAAATTTGAGCACCGTCATGTCTCTCAATCAGTGGATATTAGTTATAGACCAGTTACCAAGAGTCGAGTAAAAAAGTTTCAAACGATTATAAATAAAAATATTTCTAACCTACTGCCCCAAGGTCATCATAACATAGATGATCAGTATAGGCATCTCTTTGAGATAATATTGCATGAACATAACCATATTTTTCCTAAGAAGAAAGTAACTGTTGATAATTTTAAGTTTAAATTTAGTGATTGGGCCACTCCAGGCATCCATAAAAGTAGAAATAAATTATACGAATTATATGGATTAAAAGCTAACTCAAACTGTCAAAAACTAGTTGAGCATGTTAAATTATATTCAAAAACATTCAAGAAATCATGTCATAGTGCAAAGTCAATTTTTTTGAGAGACAAAATAAAACTGGCTAAAAATAAAATCAAAGCCACTTGGAACATAATTAATAAAGAAACCTGTAAATCTAAACCTCGCGATCACTCATTCTCTCTCAAAATTCAAAATAATGTTATTGAGTCTGAGATTGAAATAGCAAATACATTTGAAACTTTTTTTTCTAATATACCTATTGTAACTACAAGCACGTTAAATTCTAGTCCACATATAGCTGAGTCCCTGCTAACATCTAGTGTTGATGGGTGCACAAATCAGTTCTGCTTTGATCATGTTGATTCTCATGACATCCTCAAGGTATTTAAGGAACTTAATATGAAAAATACAGAAGATTTGTGGGGTATTTCGATTAATCTACTCAAATCAATCATTAATACGATATCACCCCACTTAGCTAAACTTTTTAATAATTGCATAGACCAAGGTCAGTTTCCCAACTTGATGAAATTTAGTAAGGTCATCCCGCTTTTTAAATCTGGTAGCAAAAGTGACCCATCTAATTATAGACCCATTTCTATACTACCAGCTCTCAGTAAAATCTTTGAAAAAATTATATTGAACCAGCTGCTTTCACACTTTGAATTAAATAACTTACTACATGAGAAACAATTTGGTTTTACTAAACACAAGAGCACAACTGATGCAGGTGTAGCACTTATCAAACACATATTTGATGCTTGGGAAAACAAGCAAGATGCAGTAGGAATATTTTGTGATCTTTCAAAAGCATTTGATTGCGTGGATCATGAAATATTACTGATTAAGCTAAGACATTACGGTGTTTCAGGTATCTCATCTCAATTAATACAATCCTATCTTACAGATAGAACTCAAAAAGTTAGTATCAACGGAACTGCATCTTCCGGTGCCACCATGCGTATGGGAGTGCCCCAGGGATCTATATTAGGACCTTTGCTTTTTCTTATTTATATAAATGATCTTCCTACCTATGTCAAAGATATTTGTGAGATAGTATTATTTGCTGACGATACCTCGTTGATTTTTAAAGTCGACAGAGGTAAGCAAGCATTTGACGATGTAAATAATGCTCTCTCAAAAGTACTATGTTGGTTCACTAGTAATAATTTATTACTTAATGCAAAAAAAACAAAGTGCATCAAATTCTCTATGCCCAATGTGAGACAGGTTGATACTATTGTAACTATGAATGACGAGCCATTAGAATTAACAAATTCTACTGTATTTTTAGGAATAACTTTAGATTCTAAGTTGCAATGGGGTCCGCATATAACGGCCCTGGCAGGGACTCAGTTCCGCTGCTTGTGCTGTTAGAAAAATACGACTCTTGACTGATATTGAAACAGCAAGACTAGTATATTTTAGCTACTTTCATAGTGTTATGTCGTATGGTCTACTGTTGTGGGGTTCAGCTGCAGACTTGAACACCATTTTTGTACTTCAAAAAAGAGCCATTCGCTCCATTTACAAACTTAGACCACGCGACTCGCTTAGGGAAGTATTTAAGAAGATCGATATTTTAACTGTGCATGCTCAGTATATTTTAGATAACATAATGTATGTGCGCAAAAACTTGCATCTGTTCAAAAAAAACAGTGACACTCATAAACATAATACCAGAAATAAAAACAAATTGAAAACTCCCAGTCTTAGGCTACACAAGGTGGGAAACTCATTTGTGGGTCAATCTGTAAAATACTTTAACAAAATACCTCAAAGTCTTGTTGATCTACCTCTTCACAAGTTTAAGTCTGCAATTAAAGCAAAGTTAATGAAACAAGGTTATTATAATGTAGAGGATTACTTGAACGGCAAAAGTTTGTGGTCATAGTAGGAATAATCTGCTCCTCTGCTCAATATTGTGTTCTTTTTTCTACTCGCATTGACTGTACTCTGAATTTATTTTTTGTAAAACAAAGTTGAAAAGAGTAACTATCGAGTTTCTTGCCGGAGTCTTCTCGATAAGAAGCAACGTCCGAACCGGTGGTAGATTCACATTATGTATATTCACGATGTGTACTAATATTATACTATTTTATTTACGTTTATTATTATTATTTCTGTATACTTTTTTTGACATGTCATAAGTGCTTTATACAAGCTTAAATGAATAAATGATTTTTTACTTTACTTTACTTACTTTCAAAAACGATGGATTCCTTCGAGGAAGGATCCTTAGATATTTTTAACGACCTCAATAAATAAAGATAATTTAATTTTTTAATTCCTGGATTAAGTATGTACAATTTGTAATTAACCATAAATAGAAAGAAATTCAGTACCTATTTAAAACAAAGTGGGTGTTATGCAAATCTATATGTAGGGGTAGGTATCGTAAACCACATACATATACACACCAAGCACAGATTATATCGAGTGCCTCCCTTGTCAGGTTACAATTACGTTCCGTTACAGTTAATAGCATAAATTAACAAATAACAAGATTTAATTGAAATAGTTTCAGTGTAATAATTACATTACATTAACAAGTTAAGTATTGAAAGGCTAATTAAACCTTTACTTGGTGCAAATCTATTGTGTATCAGTTTAATTTCCACAATAAACACATAGTATCTGCTTGTAATGGAACGTAAAAGAGGTAAAAATGAATTATTAAACGAAAACAAACCTGATTCATGGACAAAAACAAACTCTACTCAAACCTTGTTTGAAACTCGATTCAACTGAGACCCGTTTGATATTCGTTTTAGAATAAGCAACGTACTCAAGAACAGATTCTAAACTCAAGAGTCCATCAGGTAATCACAGTTCAAAGCGCGCGTGAGCGTCGTTTCAGAGTACGGGCCTTAGACAAGCAAAAATAAAATCGCGACGTAGGTAGATAACAAATCGACTAAAAGTAACTAGACCATTGACAACCGAATGTATAAGGATCAAGTAAAAATACATACCTACCTACCTACCTGGCTCGACGTTGTCAAGGGTGACATGCGTGCCCACAGCCTCACCACTGAGGATGCACATGACCGCGCGAAGTGGGCCAAGAAAATAAGAAAGGCGGACCCTGGGACCCCACACACCAATGTGAGTTCACAACCGGGATAGACCGCACGGATGATGATGAATTAAAAATACATACCTAACGATGCAGCAATTTTGTCCTTGACTGAAGTAGAGAGAGCTGGTGAGGTGTAGGTGGGCAGTGGCAATGCGGCTCGGCGCTTCGGAGACGCCGGCGGAGTGTACGAGCCCTTCGACGCGATGGGCGGCGTGTACGACCGCTTGCGGGACTCTCGTGCCACCTGTCCATATATTTTAAGTAAGTATAGGCACCTTAGCGTAGGTAAACTTTTCAGTCTGTCCGTATCAAAATTCATCCTTTCTTGCCTGCTAAACAATATATATATTCAAAAAAAGAATTTAACACCTATACGATTACGAACCTCAAAGGAAAATAAACAAAATTGCAAGCAAACTCGTGCGTACTAAAAAAGCGCCTAGCGTTATATATTTAGGATGGGGGGGTGGGGTGGGGGGGAATTAGATTCTAAAATGTCTGGCAATCTTTACAGATTGCATACTGCGCTCCGATTGAGCCGCGACGCCTCAATTTCAGTTTATATATTAAGCCAATCTTGCGCAGTTTACGCTCAACTGCGCAAGATCCACGTCAGCCTTCCAAGGATTTAATGGTTTGCTTATTTTTGCAGTTCAGTCGTCGTGATCGTGACGCTGTCAACGACATCCCGATTACCCAACGGGTAGTCCATTAAATCACTGAACGGCTTGACTTGAACCTGCGAATAGTTTGGCTCTGCATGCTACCCATTCTACTATACTATCCTCAATATATTACTAAGCTGGCATCTGAATAGTTTACTTTGAAGAGCGCTAAGAGGTCTTACACACGGGACGGCACATATGCCGTCGACCTCTGCCGTCGGCGTGTCGACGGCTGCCATCGACGTGCCGTCGACTCGACATCTGTCATTTCGGAATTAATTTCTTCGGCTAAGCTCATTTTGTGTGTTAACAACTCTTGGATTACTGAAAATGCCAGCAGTCGACATGTCGATGACAGATGTCGACCAGGCATTTCCTGTCCCGTGTGTAAGAACTCTTATAAAGCGGGTATTATCGCTATGATTTCAGGCAAATACATACATGGTTCTAAATAGAAAAACATACAGTTTACCAATTGGGATGGCGCGTCCGTACTTATAACTTTTGCCATATAGCGGCAGACTTAAAGTGAAACTTTGAAGGTGGCTAACAAGCATGCTGATCGCATGATACTAAACAGTTATGCTTCATTTGGCTCTTTGGATTATGGACAGGGATGCCTACCTAAATGAATGCATTAGGTTTCCGATAAATGTATTATCCATACTAATATTATTAAGAGGAAAGATTCGTTTGTTTGTTTTGAATGGGCTCCAAAACTACTGGACTAATTTTAAAATCTTTAACCAATATCAAGCTGCATTATCAGGGGGTGAAATAGGCCATACTTTTTTTAATTCAGGCTATATTTTGTCGGGAAAGGCTACGCAGGCGAAGCCGCTGACGGACAACTCGTAATAAATAAAGGAATGCATAGGTGGCTTTATTTTCATCAATTCCAGCCAGGATGGAGAGAGCATTATAATAAAAAACAACACAAACAAAATAAATATTTTTTATTTGACATTTTCCTAGTTTATACTAACCTTGGCGGGAATGACTTCTTGTGGTATATGTTGTGTGAGTCGCCGTTTCCTCTGGCGGATGACGATGGCGATGAGGAGGTGGTTCTTGGCGTCGAGCAGCGGCGGCCCGTCCAGCGGCAGCAGCACGGCCGGCAGCGGGGAGGACGCGGGCAGCGGGACTATGTAGAAGTCCTTCACCGAGGTCGTGTTCGACACCTTCACCACGCCTAGCCTGCAGTGCACACTCACTATCATTAACCCATTCCCTGCCCTATGCACGATGCATAACAATGGATTTTCTATTGTTTTGTTTCCTGAACAAGAATCTGTTACAAGGACAATTACTACAATACCAAGAATATTGACGGGACACAGTGTGTGCAATCAGAAAAAAGCATTTTGTATATGACCTATTTTTTTTTTAATTTGACCTTTGAATCCTAAAGCTAAAAAAACCTAACTTCTAGCCCAATCAACATTCGTAGTCGTAAAAGTAGTATTTGTTCTGTTTAAATAACATTTGAAAATACCTACATAATTGCTAGGATTAATATAAATAATTAATAATAATAATAAGCCCGCAGGGCAGTTCTATGAGCTGTTGGTGCGTAGCGACACCACGGGCCACCACCATCCCGACGCTAACCCGCAGGGCAGATTGTGGCGAGCTGCTGGTGTGTAGCGACACCACGGACCCGAGTTCCCCCGAGAGGCGGTCAGGCCCTCCGCCTCCGCTTGCCTTCATTGGCCGGCTGGAGTGGACCCCAAGGGGGGCCGCAGGACTCTCACCTCTGGCTTGCCTTCACTGGCCGTCCAGAGTGGGGCGTTAGAGCGGAATGCTCGCAGGGTGGAAGTGAAAGATGCATAAGTTGGTGGGGTGGTTTATCCACCCCGTAGAAAGCGGTTACACCTCTCGACACCCTGAGCCGTTCACGACCATGTTGCTGCCTTTGCTGACCCTATGCGTCAGCACGTTTGGGTGGCCCATTTAGTGAGTGGCTAGTCACAATCTGCCAGGAGAAAAAACATTGAGACATTTTGCATGGCAGACGTCCGTTGTCTCAAGCAATAGCCCGTATACAAGTCCACCAAACTCTAAGCTCGAGGCTTGTGTCACAGTAAACCAAACTTTGTTGTTTACTTAAAAAATCTGTTATCACTGAGACACCGGTTCACGGTCAATAACGCAGGTAAAAAAGACAAAAAAGTAAAATAAAATGAAATTTAAATTAACAAAAAACTAATTAAAAAATATGCAATATGTAGGTGCGCGAGTGTGTGTGTTTGTTTGTTTGTGATTGTGTGTGTGTGTTGGAGTGTGAATTGAGGTCAACGCAAGGTAGTTATTAGTTTTTCAGTCTTCGTACGATATATTTAGTAGCCATTTCGTGATTACTCATTCTTCATGTTTTTAAACAGGCGGCAGGCTTCGTTATAAAGGTGTGGTAGCAGGAAGATAGGAAAACGTTGAATGAAAGAACTATGAGTGGTCGGAGTTGGAATTCGAAAAACTCTGCGATGGGAATCAAGATGAAAGGGAAGACAAATAACACAAACCTATTCCGACTACTGAGATAGCTGTACAATGCGATATATTGCATCTTTTCCTCATCATTAGCAGCCTGTAACCGCATTATTACAATGTCTTTGTTGCTGGCTCTTTTCATTTTTCCAATGTAATCCCAGACAGTGTCCGGATTTATCCTTCCAACAATATCTAATTCTGCACTTAAATCCTCTTCTAAATCAGATGCACTTCCAGAAACCTAAAAAAATATTACAATTTACTTGCCATCGCATCATACAACCACTCTCAAACTTTCAAATTGAATTAATACCACACCTCATGAGCGGCCACATAAAATCTAGCGACATCTACCATATTGATACAACCATTCCAAACAGTAGCTGCTGAATTTTCCACTGTACTTGTAGGCTCTTGGTCACTTTCGGCTTCTGTAAAAATAAATAAATTTATTAGAAATTTAGAACAGCTTTGTGTTATTATTAATTTGTGTTTGAATATGTCCTATAAACAATCTTTTACCTGAAACTTTGTCCTGTTTTGTCGGGATTTTTGGAGTTGGTGTCACAGCATTTGCATCAATGGCAAATGGCTTCGACGTGTCATAATCAGTGGGTGCATATTCTACGTCATCTTTGTATGAGTCTTCATAAACATCCTCTCTAGATTTCCTCAAGTCTTCCTCTGAGAATGCTGAAGTTATCATCGGCTCATGGGGATCGTACTCAGGGTGAGCTTCCTTCAATGTAGCTGATTTTGGCCTCTCTACGGAATCGGAATCTGTTGAGCTGAAAAACAAACATTGGGAATTATTTAATTATTGAAATTTATTGGCTTAGCCTAGTTTTAAAACCTTATTTTAAAGACATCACTTACTCATTTTTAGATTTGATAGGGGTGTTATCCTGCGATCTAGAACGCTGTTTAACCTTTTCTTCTGTACTCGTAGAATGTTTCGACCGGGAGCGTCGTTTGCGTTTGGAGTTATCTCTGGAGCGCGAGCGGTCCCGGCCCTGCGACGCGGACCTGGAATGTTCCCGGGACTTGGACCTTCGCTTCGATTTAGCTCTCGACCTTGACCTATATCTACCTCGGTCGCTGGTTTCAGTCTTCTCTTTAGATGCCTCCCTGGATCTGTCTCTCGTTTCAGATTTTCCCCGCGAGCGCTTCTCGCGCGTCCTTCTACTAGACCTCCGCTCCTCTCTAGAATCTCTCTCCTTCACCTCTAACCTGCGACGCGAAGACCGCGACTTCCTGCTTTCAGAATCTCGTTTGGAGTTCCGTCTCTCTTTTTTAGTTTGCTCGGAATTGCTGACTTCTTTACTTTTTTTACGGCTCTGTTTTTTCTCTAAGCCGTCACCTTTACTGGATGTGTTGTTTCTGCAATAAACAAAGTTTAAGTTGCATTCTGCATTTAAATTATCTAATTTAAATGCGGTAATTATACTTACGGATCCTTCTCCGCGGTCGTGTCGGGTTTAATTTCATCACCGCCAGTTTCTTCATTCAAAGCTTGGACTACATCTTCTACTGGTATAGCATCTGGATCCAACTCCGTTGAAACTGATTCCTTATTTTCCATTACCTAAATTATGTGAAAAAAACAATTATTCCAAATTAGTATACTTGAGGAAGGTTGTTATTACATTTTTACACTGAAACATGCTTTTAAGAATGTGGTCATTTCATTTTTTTACCTCTTCCCCTTTATGCGTTTTTAGGACATAACGTTTGCTGGCAGCTAGCAAGTTCAACTCAGATTTCTTGATCAACTCCAACTGATGTTTTTCTTCTTTTTCTCTCCATTGTGCTAGCTCTTGACTGGCCAGTTCTTCAGGAGAAAGCCGAACCTACAAAAAAAAATATATTTAAATACAATAACAATAATCAATTGACTTACCTAGTTATAAAGTTAATAATACTTACAAGTTGTTTAGGTGTTATTGTTCGATCACATATTTTTTGCCACAGTGATTGATTTTTGCGGTCTTTGATGTTGAACATGAGTGATCTGTATTTGGCTTTATATTTCATACCAACATCTCTAAACAGTTCATTTAGTTCGAGTTCAGTCTCGAATGCAAAATCGACTATATCATCTTCACTGAACTTGATTCCATCGTGCTCTGCCATTCTTTGACTAAGTTGTTCCTGTAACGCCTTTCGCACATTGTCGCGTATAGACTCCGCCGTGTCCATTTTGGTTTTACTGCTATCGACACTCCGGCGCGATGTTGAAGGCGAGACTGAGGGAACCTATAAGAAATAATTTACATAAATTTACCAATCTCAGTGATAATCAGAGTGCAAACAATTTCAAGGTTAATGCTAACATAAAAGGATTCAGTTTGTGACAAAGTTTCCATTACGATCTAAAGTCGAATTTTTAATTATAAATACTAATCTGACAGCTCACAGCGCCCTTTTTTTTTAATGTTGCAAGCGTAGTGCATTAGTGTTGTAGTTTGGCTGATTTATGATCAAATCATTTCGTGAATGAATGAATTTTTACTAAAAAATTACGAAGTACATTAAATATAACAACATAATCTTAAAAACTGATTTTGTAGTAAAAAATGAACGTCTTTAGGGAGTGGATTGAATGAAAAGGGATAGCTTCATCAATTATGAACACTCTGACACGTGAAATGTTTAACATAGGTGTTTGATGAGGATGACCTCTGCACACCAAAGCCACCGCCGTCACTACGGTGGGTCAGTCATGTCGCCGAGCTTGTTTTCAATAGTCACGCCAGCACTTGCCACTAGGCTATTTACTAGCTTCGATCGTTTCTCGCGAATTTCGACAGCGTTTATTGCTATTTGTCGTCTAATACTGCATCGTGATATTCGTGATTGGCTGACAAGCTGTCAAAACACGAGCGACTAGCAATTGAATCGCGTTGCTAATGAGATAATAAGGGTGACCGGCGATGGCTTTGGTGTGTTAAGTTTTAAAATGGCTGAATTTAAAAAAATGTTTTCGCTTCTCATGCTATAAAAGTACGCCAATATAGCCCTACGAAGCGGGCCCAAAGTGACCACTTTAGCCCCTAGGGAGTAAATAGTAATTAGTTTTTTAATTTCCTTCATGTGACATAGACAAACTCAAACAGCCAGTAAAAATACAATATTATCTGTGGAGTGTGGACCGTCTTCATTGCGAAAATGTTGAGAGTTTTAGTTCCATGGTTTGTCCGCAAAGAAGGTGGCGCCATGTGTTTTGAATAGTTAATCTGTGGTTCAGTTCAGAAGAAAAAACTGACCACGAAAATTTCAGAACTTGTGTCAAGTGTAAATTTGTTTGGTTTTAAATGTTTTTGTACTATTTTGACTATTTTTCTCGCAGTCAAAGTCCCTCGCACGCTCGGGAGTCAAACCACCTCTGGTATATTGTGGCTTCGTTTAGTCCCTCGATATAAAATATAGTATTAGTGACGGGCTGCAGATGGTGACACCGCAACGGTGGTCAAGTTGTATTGATCATGTAATTAAAGAAGAAAACAAACTGATGCAACTTGACCACGTTATTGATGATGTAACAGAAAATTTTATTATAAGTGTTACAGATTCAGATTCTGAAAGTGATGATTCGGAATTAAAAAGTGATTAAGAAAGCTTGGTTTCATTTATTCTCCCTTGCTTTTAATTTTGCATTTTACCCATAGTAAATGTAGTTTACATTTTTGGTCACTAACTACTTACCAACTTTAATGACAATTTCAATTTCTCATAATCAAACGCTTCATTCAACTTATAATAATTATTGATTCATAGGTAGTTTGGGATAAGTCTTGATGGTATGTATGTATATGTCGCAGTAAGATAGATAAAGCCGTAATATAGTTATTTCCCTAGGGATATAATTATATACCATAACATAGTTAAACGATCTTGTAACTCCATTACATAGGATACAACACTATTTTGATTTTTTTAAAAGCGGCAAACCACCAGACGTCACTTTAGTATCTTTAGTTAAAAAATCGATTTTACGAGCCATTATGCGTGTTGAGAATTTTTAATAATCATTACGCCATCACAATGTGATGTTAATAATATGATATAACCGTTGGTGGTGAAGCCTAAATGAAAATGAGTCACACACAAAAGGTACATGACTTTATAATGCAAGATACTTGAAATAATATTGACACGATTGGCGCTGTAGCACGGTTTCTCGCCTTTAATTGCGTAGTGTACCGGGTTCGATCCGCGGTCAGGTCAATTCAGGAAACGATCTTTTCTTAATTGGCTTGGGTCTGCGTGTGCTGGGAGACGCCCCTGGCTTTATTCCTTGTCTGGTACCTCGTAAGACAGGGATATTTATCCTTACTTCTAGTCCATGACAAGAGGTGTGTTGTCTGGCGCATATTTATTTATATAATTTTTACGTAGTTAAATACGTAGTACGTTTAATACGTAGGCAACAAATCGTTTGTGGGATACTTTGGTATTCTGACATCAGGTATAATTAATTGCACTGTCGTAGTTGTCTACCCTATTCTGAAGAGCGAGCCGCGCAAGTAGCTTGTACTCCAGTAGTAGAGTTGCTAGACCAATAACAAACCACAACATTGACTCCAAGGAGTCCATTCTATGATTGACGTATGTCATAGGTCATGAGTTGACTACAAAATGAATAAAAAAACACTACCCAAAAAGTGTAACATTCGTCATACATACATTATACCTACATACATTATAGCCAGTCAAGAAAAACTTTTCGAACCAAATGATGAAAACTTATTTAAGTATAAGCCTATACTAAGTTTTAATTTTTACTAGAAAATTTTTTTTATTACGTACCTTTTCATGAACTGCTTGTGATCTATTATTATTCCTAACCAGCCGTCGCGGTTCACTCACAGGCCTCGCAGCCGAAGTGCTCGCTTTTGGTGTGTCGGGTAACTGCGGTGGCTGCGATCTCGTGGCAACTGGGGTTTTAGGTGTAGATAATGTTCGCACTTCTTCCTTCGGTGATGTCATGGTTTTCATGACCCTCTCCTGCTGTGCCCTACCCTTAGCTTCTGTCTGTAAAATTTTAGCTTTTGAATCTGATTGTGGGGTTTTCATTTTAATTTCCTGTTGCACCACCCTACCCCTCGCTTCTGGATGCGCTTTACTAGAAGTTGGCTGCTCTAATGACTTCCTAGGAATCCTTTCAAAATTAAGGGTAGTTTGAACTCTGTTTGGCTCATTGGGTACTTGTTTCTTTTTCAAAGGGTTGGGTTTGAGGGTACTTAGCGTACCTGGCCGCACCACTTCAAATGTGGGGTTTTTCTGCAGCCAAGCTTTTAAATTTTCTGCCGTGGGAGCATTTGGTCCAGCCAACAAGCGTCCTGTCTTTCTTTCATAAACAATTACCTGTAATATAATATTTATGGGGTGTTAAATTCGTAAAACAAAACCGCCTGATTTGTCTGTTCTGTGTTTCTTGAGAACCAGACAAACATAATATTTAGTTTTAGTACAAATAAACCCTACGACTTTATGATGGTCGTAAAATGGTTAAGATGTATTATAAAATAATATATAGTACATTTATTTTGAATTATTTAAGTATGTAAATTTGCATGATTGGTATAATATCATATGTATATATGTATTATTATTTTTAATATTTTTAGATATTAATATCTAAGATTTGTTGTTCTCGCTGTCATTTTTAAATGTTGCACAGCCCAAAATTCCAATGTTTCTGTTATACCTTGCGGTCGACTCGAGAAAATGCCTCTAGGCATTAAGTCCGCCAATTGTACTTTACTTGTTTGTGCAATAGAGAATAAATAAATAAATAAATGATAATAATTCATTTGGGAAGATTGCTACATTTTTTTTTTTTAGCCTACCTTCCCCAAGGTACTGGCAATATTTGCAGAAAGTTATAAATATGCGCCAGACAACACACCTCTTGTAATGGTCTCAAAGTAGGGATTAATATCCCTGTGTTACGAGGTACCACACAAAGAAATAAGCTATTGGCGTCTCCCAGCACACCCAGACCCGAGCCAATTCAGAAAAGATCGTTTCCTGAATTGACCCGACCGGGAATCGAACCCGGGACACTACGGAAATCGAGGCGAGAAACCGTGCTACAGCTCACTACGCCAATCGTGTCGTCAAACAGCCATACTTACTAAATTAAATTGTAAAATCGTGTCTTTTATAGCAAAAACTTACCCTTGAGTCTGGTTTCTTCCGTTGTGATTTTCCCGATTCATCAGGTTTGCTTACAGGACTCTGATTGCCCAAAGAATCTTGTGCATGTTTCAAAATGCATGCATCACTGCAGTAAATGCTGCTCGCTCGAGCGGGCCTCTTGCACACTATGCAACTGGTTTTGGACGAGGCGTCCGTTGCGACTGATGGTGATGACATTGCTCCTTCAGTTTCGGTTTGCTTTTGAGTTGCAACCTAATAAACAAAGCATTTTCGGTAAAAAATTAATATATGTATGTAAGTACATAGGTATTTTTATACTTACATAGGTGTATTAATCCCTTTAACTAATTCGAACTCTACGCGGCAGTGGATGGGATAATTCTGCACACATTAACCATTCAGGAGACGCTCCCTACCACTATATTGGCCTAAATTCACACACAATCCATTCATCTTTTTTTAAAAGACGTAGTTAACGTGCTACTATGCAGAATTACTAAATTTCCAGTTTTTTTTTTAACTCATTAATTGAAACTGACTCCCATATGCTAGCTGTGGGTGCATAGCCGAAATATGGAAACAATGTAAAAAAAGAACACATTTTTTTTTCAAGATATTATGTAAAAATAAAAAGCGCACCTTTAAAACAGATCTGTTTGTAGCCTTTGAAGTTTTTATGACACAATTAGGGCATCTCCACTCAATGCCCTGTTCTTCCATCTGCTGACCCATTGCCTTCGTGATGTTTACACACTTGCCATGGAACCAATCCTCACAGCCGTCACAGCATATCATGAAGCGGTTGTTGTGTGGTTGTTTACAGATACACCATAACCTTCATGAAAAAAATAGTAAATAAAATAAATAAACAAATATGCGCCAGACAAAACACTTCTATCGGTACCAGACAAGGAATTAAGCCAGGGGCGTCTCCCAGCATACCCAGACCCAAGCCAATTTAGAAACGATTGCTTCCTGAATTGACCTGACCGGGGTTTGAACCCGGGACACTACGGAATTCAAGGCGAGTAACCGTGCTACAGCGCACTACGCCAATCGTGTCGTCAAGAAGCAAAGAAGAAGAAAGAGGTAGACATGCTCGACATGCTGGCCCACTATAGGACAAAGGCAAAATCATCTTAATTATTTCATTATTGACACAGAGACCTATAGCAATAATTAATTTACCCAAAAAATCTAATCCAATTTTCACAATTTGCCTTGAAAACTAGACCCCAGGATACACAAATCTTAGGCCTGTATTCTGAAACGCTCAAGCGTGAATCTTGACTTAAAACTCGATTCAAGCAGAGGTCTTACTCTAACTAGAACCACCCCTGAGTACAGATTCATTGATCACAGTTTACTTATTCCGAAACGTCACTCAGGTGCGAATCGGCGCTCAAGTAGAGATTTGATCTGTGATCACGCAAGTGAACTCCTGACCATACTTGAGTAGAGATTTGCTTGTCAAAAACGATGGATTCCTTCAAGGAAGGATCCTTAGATATTTTTGACGACCTTAATTAATATAGATAATTTCATTTTCTCATTGCTGAATTAACTACAATTTGTAATTAACCACAATTATAAAGAAAAATTCAAAGTGGGTATGCAAATCTATTAGGGGTAGGTATAGTAAACCACACACACATACATACACTCCAAGCATATATTATATCGAGTCCCTCCCTTGTCAGAGTACAATTACGTTCAATTACAGCTAATAGCTTAAATTAACAAATAACAAGATAAAACTTAAATTGAAATAGTTTCAGTGTAATAATTATATTACATGAACGAGTTAAGTATTAAAAGGCAAGTTAAAGCTTTTCCTGGTGCAAATCCATTGTGCATTGGTTTAATTCTCACAATAAACCCATTGTATCTGCATGAAATGGAACGTAAAAAAGGTAAATATGAAATAATGTAAACGAAAACCAGCCTGATTCATAGACAAAAAGCACTCTTAAAACTCGATTCGACTAAGACCCGTTTGAAATTCGTTTTAGATTAAGCAACGTGCTTTAAGAACAGATTCTAAACTTTTAAGACCTTAATAAACTATACTTAAAGGAGTGCAATAAACTGATTGAATTGAATTAAACTCAAGAGTAGATCAGCTAATCACAGTTGACAGCGCGCTTGAGCGTCGTTCCAGAATACGGGCCTCAGACTGAGCAATGTTATCACTTCTTTATGGAGTTGTTAAGATCAAACAAACTATAGAGGTTCAAGGTCTGAAAATCGATTTTTTTGATCTTTCAAGTCAAACTCAAATAACTTTATTTAAATAGACTTTCACAGTAAGTACTTTCAAATCGTCAAATTTAAAGCAAGATATACTAAATAATAGACATAATTACTACAAAAATATAGACATATAAATACACAGTATACAGACATAATGCGACTCTACCACCTCGTAGGAGTTGTTTCTTGCTGAGAAGACCCGGCGAGAAACTCAGCAGTTACTCTTTTAAACTTGTTTTGGGTTTACAGATTAGGCTTTTTAGATTAGGGCTTCCTATACCGGGGATTCCGAAATACCGAGATCCCGCATTATTTTTCACTCCCGCTTACTGCAGGATTCGAGATGCGGGATTTGCGGGATTGAAAAATGTGACGAGCACACGTGCTTTCGTGCCCTAAAGTCTTTATTGCCTACAAGCGTGAAGCAGAGCCAGCATTTTCGGCTGCCGGTTATCTTGCTGATAAAATACGAAGTAGTTTGGCTGACGATACGTTGGGAATGTTGTGAAAACACTTCCAAAACGCAAAGTGATTTAATTATAACTTTTTTGTACTTCTATAAATAAATGCAATGTTATCCTACGCTGTGTTTTACTACGTATGTACTTACTTTTAACTTTTCTAATCGACAAACGCGGGATCCCGTCATACCGTGATTGGTGCGGGAGCATCAATGAAAATTCTTGATCCCGTTGATACCAAGATCCGCAATAGCATGCGGGATTGTCTCTACTTTAGATAATGGAGGTTCAATTTAAAAAATATAATCAAGTTTCTATCCATAAGCTCCACTAGGTATTCAATTGATAACAAAATAAAATAGGTACATACCTGTAAGGATCATCTTCTGAATTCCAGCTCTCTTGAGATTCTGCAGACACTTTATCAACAATTGGTGCTTGTTGTTGTTGTGGTTGGATTGCTTGCTCCTGCTTCTTATGGATCAACTTCTTATTTACATAATTTTTGAGAGTGACCGGCGCGGGCGCGTGCGGCGGGGGCAGCGCGGGAGCGGGCGCGGGCGCGGGCGCGGGAGCGGGCGCGGGCGGCGCGGCGGCGGGCGTTGGTAGCGCGTCTGCAGTGCTGGGAGTCTCTATTTGGCTTTTCCTTTTTGATGATCTGGTGGCTGGTGCTTCAATCGGTGGCAAAGTTATCACTCTCCCGTCACGACGCACTATCTCTATCGGATCCTTACGCGTAACGACACTTTTCGCTGATTTTGTAAGAGTTTGGGCATACAGACTGCTCGGGGTCTGTTGGAATGGAGCCTGCACTGGTGTTTTAATCGGTGTTGTGTCCACTTTACCTAGCACTTGCTTATCTATTACTTCTTGTAAGTTTTCGGAGCTCTCTACCAGTTGAGCTACGTGCATCAACAAATCTTCAGTTAAGCCTTCCTCCTCAGGTTGCAAACCACCAAGCAAATCTAACGTTGGTGATAGTGGTCCAGCCAGGCCAGGACTGCTCATAGCATTCGGCGCAGAGATAGTGGGCTGAATTTTCACAGGATTCGTTATACCGGTAGTATCTTGTAGTATTTGAGCTAAGCTAGCATCATCAAGTTGGGGTATTGGAGAAGCCATAAATACTTTATCAGCAGATGCAATATTTTTATCTTTTTGTTTTGAATAAGTTCTAGGTGGCATATTCTTTGTTTTTTCTATGTGCTCTTCTAGGGCTTTAAGACTATCTGAAGATTTCAACTCACTATCAGATGTTTTGTTGAGGTTCCCTATTTTTTTATCGCTTACAACAGACTCAGGCTTTCCAGGCGTTTTGTTATCAGTAGAAACTCTTCTAATAACATCTGGAGTTGAGAACAGTGAAGTCATATCTGACAACAATGCTGAAACATGGGCTGGTGTTTTCTTCTCTTTCTTTATGGGTTTTGGAGTTTGCTTAACATTTTTAATAAGCTCATTGCCAGCAGACATGTTAGGGGTTATTTCTGAAGAAGGTATGAGACTTTCCAAATCAACATTTTGGTGACTGTGAACAGCCAATTTCTTATCAGGTAAAACATTTCTAACCATAACTTTTTCTCTAGTCTCTTTTTTTAAAGCAGTCTTGTTGGATTTTAATCTTGAAGCTACTTTTGGATCTAATTTCATTGGTTTAGCAGATAATGCATTCTTCAAAATCCTTGGTTTTGGCTTAGCCTTCTTAACTTTAAATGAACTACTTCGGTCCTTAGTGTCTTTGTAATCAGAATCGGAGTCCCTGTCTGGGATACTTTCACCGGAACTTATGGATGATGATTCTGAACTATCATCACTCTTTTGCAAAGCCTCCCTTTCGAGTTCAGTGATGACCTTAACTTTAGTTTGCACAGGTACAGGCTTGCCAGGCACATTCTTCACAGCTTGAGATTCAGTGGGATTTGTGACAACCTTTTTACCTTTTGTAATTATTTGCTCTTCCAGTACAGTTATTTTCTTTGAATTAGGAACTGGTTTTGGTGGTGGAGTGTGGGTAATCTCAATAACAGGGTCATCATACCCAGCATAGCTATCACTGCTCTGTGGCAAAGTCTGACTTGGTGATGTGAATGGTGTGTAACAGTGATCATTCTGAAATCCAATCAAACTGTTTTCTCTTGTTTCAATTCGTAATGACTGCAACATTTCGGCTCCACTATCTAAAACCATTTTCAAAACATAAAATAAACCAAGTATCAATCATTCATTATAAGATAATGGAACCAGGCAATTTAATTAAACTAACAAAGATAAGTAATAAATAATTAAAGGTAATATCAGTGAAATGGGTGACAAATAATTACCAAGATATGCTAAATAACATCTAATAAGTCCATACTATTTTCTGAGGCATTCCTATCACCAGTACCACAAAATAATATGTGTTGTAATGAAGTCACTTGTATCAGAAGTAGGAAACAATACTTGCCATATTTTATAATGCTGTTGGGCTCATCATAGTAGCTATCCACTGACAGTGTGACATGAGGCACTTTATCATCATCGGATTCAGAATCTGTGGCATCGTCTGGTTTTCCTTCGTGACCAACCCTCACCACACTGATTCCTGCAGCATGGGAGCCATCAGTACCTGTAAAATGTTATAACACCATTGAGTAGAACACCAAGTTTCAATTTAGTAGTATAGTTCCCATCATCTAAAAATAATGCTGGTCAGGACCTACACAGTGAGCAAATTTAGGTCCAAATTGGTGGTATAAACCCCCCCATCACAATGTTACCGTGCGCAGAACCTGCAGCCCCTTCACTGTAGCCTAGAGCGAGCTAGACACGATCTGTAAGATAAGTTGGGGCTGTGGTTCTGCAACATTATCTGTATTTTAGTAAAAAAAGTTGGCTTACAGACAATGAACCAGGAATATTTTAAGTTTTAGAAAATACATAATACAACATGAATTACGTTGGTTTGGTAGTAATTTACAAACAAGCTTTTTGGCGCCAAAATTATTTATGTACGACTGTTAAGTATTCCGCCTTCGGGAGATAAGGGGACATTATAAGTATGAATGAGATATAATTCAACGATTTAAATAGTTTATGATAAAACAAAATATTGCAAAATTCTACAAAACACATTTTTTTATCCAGTGGTTGCCTAATGTTTTTAAATAATGAAGACGGAGGTTTAAAGTTAACTTAACAGTTATGAATTATTGAATAAATACAAAAACTTTAGATGAATGCTTACCCATTAGAGTTCCAAGCAAATTCTGATCAACAGAGAGGGATCCATCCTTGTTTACAATAACAACAACAGAACTATCGGCCTTTGTCGAAGGCCCATTTAGGTCCGTGTAGTTGGTAATCACAGTATTAGACATTTTAAAAAGCTAACCACTGCAACTACAAAAATGCAAGTCTTCTATTTTTAGCCATTCTAAACACATGCACCGCTTCTATTTGTGACGCATTCTAGCGAAGAACGCCCGACGCCATTTTAAAATCACATCTAGCGTCGATTACAGACTAATTCACAGTAATTACGAATTACAAGTCGTTCAAACAGTGATACTCTCAAGCGAAAATGATTTTTCAACGAAAATTGTTATCAAAAACCATTGAAAAATCTGAAATCTAACCAAAAATTATATTTTTATCTCAACATGGACGTAAAACGAGACTAGTGATGTGACTTCTTTTTGTCAACGGTTAAACCATAATCATATCCAATGAATAAAATTTGAATAAATGGATTTCCTAGTTTGCTTGGAAATCAATGGATAATGGTTTGTAATCACAATTTAATACCCCAAGCTGTTTTTAATTATTAATCATAAATTAAAACAACAGTTTCCTCTTAATTTATATTTAACGAAATCTGACATCGATTTGGTTCTCCATTACGATTTCAAATGTTCAATTTAGTTTTGGCATCAATTGAAAGTTTGTGCATAGACAAAAATATTGATTATCTGTGCAGGAAACACATAGTTCAGTCAGTTCCGTTTCCGCAATTAACATTTGGCAATTTTGGCAGTAATTCATTCAATTAAATGGCAGTTCATTCCTTGTCTGTGGTTCGTTCCTTTTTGAGGTTAGGAGGAGGCTAGGTTGTTTCCTCTATGAAGTGGCCAAAAGTTTTATAACTACTGGTGAAGTAAATAAAGTGCAAAGATGAGTTATTCCAAGTTTGATCTTACGTTTAAGATCGGTCAATATCTTGACCGACATCTTGTGTTTCCCTTACTTGAATTTTTAGCAGCAAAAGAGGTATGGTATAACCACTATCGTCATCAATCATCATTATGCTGATAGAGTTGTAATGTCTTTCTATTCTTTATTTACTAATTCCCTTTATTTACAGAATATTTCATACAAATAGCATGAATCAGTGTAATCCATCATAATGCACGAATTATACATTTTCAGACATATGACCAGTCAGAGCTGCTACAGGCCAAACTAGAAATACTGAGTAAAACTAACATGATTGACTATGTCATTGATATTCGCGGAATGCTTTACCCTGATGATGACACACCTGAAGTAAGTGAAAGTGGTTTTCTATTATCTGAGAAAGAAACTTAGGAATTATAAAATGTATCAAAAAAACTCAGTGACCAAGCATTTCAGCCTTGGCATTTCCTAAGATAATTTGATGGCAATAGTGAACATGTGAACTATGCAAATTATACATTATTTACATTACCAAAATTTTATTGTTACAAATAAAGTTTGGGATTAACTTGAAGTTCACACCATCTCTACCTTTCATTAAGATTACTGTAAATTTGTATTGTAGCATTTCAAAATTTACTAAATTTAATTATATTTTAGGAAATCAAATCCCGTAGAGGTGTAGTCCTCTCCCAGCTGCAAGTGCTCCAGGATGCAGTAGAGCCAGTGTTGCGGCTCATGCAGAGAGATGATGTGATGAAAACTGTTGAAACCATGAGGGATCCCAAAACCTTAATAAACTATCTTACCACTAATAAGGAATTTGAGGTAGATAAAATATGCAATCAGGCTAGACTCTCTTAGAAGTGGAAGAGAAAATTGTATTTAATATTGTTCACATTTTCTTTTCAGTTCAAAATTGAGATGATTGATAGTATGTATCGTCTGGCCAAATACAGATATGAGTGTGGAAACTATGTGGAGTCAGCATCATACCTCTACTTCTGCCAGCTGGTTATGTCTCCTACTGATAAGGTATGTAGTAAGTACTTTCATGGACCAGGTTATTTTATCCACTTTTTGTTAGTTCAGATATTGAGGTTGCATTGTAACAGAACCTACATTTTATTGAAATTGATTAAAATATTTCAAAATATAATAATTTTTAAACTATTTTATGAATAAATCTGGTGAAAAAATAAAAAATATTATCTTTTTAAAACTTTATTGTTATTTTAATGTTAACAATTTGATTGCTCACTTTTAATTATCTCTCCTGTAGTATTATGTTCATTGTTTGTAGAATAGATATTCTGAAAGTCACTATAGTTTGAGACCTGAAATGGTAATACAAGAGCTTTTAGATCAGCATAATAGTTTTAAAGGTAACTATATTAGGATAAGGAAAAAATGGGTGTTACTGTTAGTTTGTTACCATGTCATTGAAGGGATGACACTGCCTCTTATGAACTTGAAGTGGAGATATGGATAAAAAGCATTGGGCACACATCTCGCACTGGTATGTTAAACTACCCAAGCTTGCACTGTTATTTTTTGCCATAAAGTGTCCGATTTTATACCTAAAAAAAGTTTTTGTTAATAGATCTTTCATCAGGAGAACAAGTTAAAAACAATTGCTTTAATTACCTGTGGTTGTACAATTGATCATAGTTTCTGAATTTTCTATCACATGCATTGCATAGTAATAGTTTTGGCAAACTGAAGCTGTAATATGCTTTCAGCCATGGACACAACAGCCAGTGCTCTTCTGCATCTCTAAAGGATGTGAATGGTATTTCACATGTGTTACATTCATAATTATTGTGTGTAGAATGCATTTTTGCGTGCCTTAGTAATCTTGGAATACTTGTAAACACCTTTTCACAAAATTCACACTGCAGCAATGAGGAAGTTCTTATTTCTCGCACACAATCAGGGCTGTCTATTTTTGAACATTGCATAGAATGATTTAAAGCAAGATCCTGTTGAGGCCAAACTTGAAAGCATTCTATACATGTCCACACCACTTGCCAACGTGGTTGGCTCTCCAATATAGCATGTCTCATAGCGTGGTGCCTTTTTAAACCAGTTTCATAAACAAAGCATTTTCCACAGGTCTTGCAAGGGTATGACCGCATAGATTTAGGACATACAATATCAAGAATTTCCTTTTTCTTAGTATAATTCAATGTTCTATTGAGCATGTGAATATTTTCCATGATGCGAGCATTATTTTCTTTTACTTTTTCTAGGCTATATTCCAAGGGACTCAAAGTATTTAAAGTAACTTTTTCATCAAAGAAGTTTATTCTGATATTAGTGTTTGTACTAGTTGGTTCCGTTGATACTTGACCATTATCACATTGTTGAATAGTATTGGAATTCTTGTTGTGGCCAGCGACATAAATAGCACTTACAGAAGGACTTCCAGTAACAGTTACTCCATCATTTGAAAATGATAAATTGTCAACTAATTTAGCACATATATCTAAGTTAAAATTAGTAAATTCATTTCCTGCTACTATTTTCACTACCAAACGTGAAGATTTCTGATTTTCTTTCTTTGTTTGGAAAGTCCTACCTTCCAACCATTCACCAAATTCAGTTTCAGACAGATGATTATCTCTTTCCGCAATGGTAATTAATAAAGACTTATTACGGCCATTTTCAAATTTATGAACTATTAATTTTGCTGACATCTTGATTGATACCACCGATCTGACCTGACACAACAATAATAGTGCAGTTTTATTTTTAATTGAAAGACTAAAAAATAGTGACATGTCAAATTCAAACAGGTTTTAATGTGTGCATTATGCCTTCAAATTTTTTTTCAGAACTACCTGTCTGTTCTTTGGGGTAAATTGGCCAGTGAGATCTTAGTGCAAAACTGGGACGGTGCTCTCGACGACCTTACAAAACTTCGGGAGTTCATTGATAATGGTGCAGCTGGTGCAACCGTCAACAACATGCAAGCCCTGCAGCAACGGACCTGGCTGGTCCACTGGTCCCTCTTTGTATTTTTCAATTACGCGAAAGGCCGTGATTTAATCATTGAAATGTTCTTGTACAAACCTCTGTAAGCTCATGTTTTCTTATTCCCTGCATTATTTATTACCATGGAAAACTCTTGTTCTTTAGCATGCTTAATATGTTTTTTTTATTTTTAGGTACTTAAATGCTATCCAGACTATGTGTCCACACATATTGCGTTATTTGGCGACGGCAGTCATCATCAACAGATCAAGAAGGAATGCTCTCAAGGATCTGGTCAAGGTCATCCAACAGGAAGCGTATACTTACAGGTAATTTTTTTCAGTCAATGGAACCTTTACAAGAATTACAAGGTTACTGGTTTGAGTTGACAATTTAACATACATTAATTGATTTTCAGAGACCCAATTACTGAATTCATTGAGCATCTTTACGTGAACTTCGACTTCGAAGCGGCGCGCCGAAAGCTGAACCAGTGCCAGGCAGTTCTGGTCACAGACTTCTTCCTGACTGCTTGTCTTGAAGAGTTCGTTGAAAATGCCCGCCTTATGATCTTCGAAACTTTCTGTCGCATTCACCAAGTTATTAGCATTGGGTAAGTGCTGTTTTTTTTTAAATATCATCGAATTGTGAACGACAACATTGTTTACGCTAGTGTAGCCTAAAATAAGAACCCCTGTATAAAATCCTCTTAAGAGTGCCCTTTCAATTCGATTTCACCTTTTCATCACATGCAACTATAGTTTTAATAAAACTGTACAAGACAGTTAAGTTAATTTATATTCACCTCACTAGTAGGTAGGTGAAAGATACAGAGAATACCTTTTATAAATTTTTCCAGACCACTTACTAACAATTCTTGTTTGTAGTATGTTGGCAGAAAACTTGAACATGCAGCCTGATGAAGCCGAATGTTGGATAGTGAACCTCATCCGTAACGCGCGACTGGACGCCAAGATTGACTCGAAACTGGGCCACGTGGTGATGGGAGCCCAGCCTCTCTCGCCGTACCAGCAGCTCGTGGAAAGGATCGACTCCCTCGCCGTCCGATCGGAAGCACTCTCGTCATTGGTTGAACGCAAACATAAAGCACGGAATCAAGACGTAAGTGGCAGGAATAGCGTTTTTTATATTTTTTGCCTGTGAGAAAATCAATAATAATGACTACTCTTGCTCTGTTCGACTCTATTTGCCGCATGAACTCCTGTGCATAGTTGCCACGAATACTTGGAGTCAGTAAATCTTCATGTTTGTTTTTTTTTTAATATGGACCCCAATCCCATGTAGACACATTCTACTGCCAATATTGTATATATATACAGCAGTATGAAGTGGTAGCGTATTCCTGTTGTAATTTTGTACTTGCAAGTCTTTATTTTATTGATTGATAATATTATTTTACAGATCCGCTGGGGAGCTCAAGAATTTTGAACCAAGTAAGAAGTCTTAAACTGTCGCAAAACAAATAACTTCAAATTGTGATTTGTACTGAATGTATGTATTAATAAATTTACACTATCCAAGATTTCTACCTAAGCAGTTTTTTATTCACCCTATCCATAAAATAGTAACAGTACCTATACCCGTCGTGTGTTTCAAGGCTAAGTACAATTACATTGTGGAAGAGTTTCTATTCTATTATTAAATATAAAAAAACTGAGACACTAAATCAAGATCATCCGACCCCTCATACTTTATTTTAATTAAAAAATAATAACACCCAGCCACAGAACTAACACAAAAGGTTTGTCCTGGGTGGGGAATGGAACCCATAACCTTGGCGCTAACAGGTCATTTGATTTTGGTACAAATAAATGGTAGACAGTAAGTAGCTAGCTACTGCAGTGCATCATTCATTTTGTAGAAGTACAAAAGTATGAAAACAGGCTAGTTTAATCTATATTTCTTTACTAATATTAGAAAGAAAAGTTTCGTTTGTTTGTATTGGGTAGGCTCTGACACTACTGGACTGATTTTAAAAATTCTTTCACCAATATGAAGCTACATTATCATTGAGTGACATGCTATATTTTTTTAATTAAGGCTATATTTGGCAGGAAAACAGACTACGCAAGCGAAGCCGCTGACAGACAGCCAGTGATGATATAAATTGCTTTAAAATTCTAAAAAAGTGCTTTTACCATTTTAAATAGCACTTAAAAGTTTTCTTTAATTACATCCTAAGAGAGCAACTGGTTGTCTGTTGATGCAGCGCCCGACAGTAAAACTTTTATTGTTATCTATTTGTGTCTAGCACATACAACAGACTAGGGGTAATTCAACCAGTTTATGTGCTTCTATCTATGAACATGACTATAATAAATTCTTCATAAATATAAAAACATCTAACCATTTTTTTACATTTTTATTTAAATAACAACAAGCTATTCTACAGGTTTTATGGTAATAAATTTAGACAGGAGAAAAGCCACCAATATTGTAGAAAGAACAAAGAAAATCACAAATATATAGAATGTATCTTCCGAAAAAACATCAGTAAATGCTGGTATTTGATTGTATAACTCCTCTACAACGTGCAGGTTGCCTTTACCAGATCGCGTCATTTTTTAAATAATTTCACTTCTTTTTCTTCTTTTCTGACTTAGTTTGGATTGTAGAAACTGGCTGTTCTTTTGGTGCTAGTGATGAAATGTGTTTGTTTAGTAATTGTAAGAGTTCTAAACATGTAAGATTCCCACTTTTCAAAGTAACCTTGCTCACTTTAGTAGCATCTGAAAATCATAACAAACAAAAAATATAGGCCACTCTTATTTAAATCAATCATAATCAAATCAAGTTATTATTACCAGAGATTTCTGGTAAAATTGCTATGTCTATTGTAGGCTCACTGCGATCACAGACTATTTCGGTCTTGAGGGAACAATTTGGATTAGTAAGGCCTATTGTCGGAGAACTCAGATAATGCAAGAAATTTCTGAAACAAACAAATGAATCTTGTATGGATTATAATAGGTAAATAAATTAAATGCATATCTCGAGAAATAAATATTTATCCGTTGATAAAAGGGATGAAGGAATACTTTATTTCCTAAAAATAAACACACCTTGTGTGGGTAACGTTGTCTCCAAAGGGATCAAATTTTACCGTGATTCTCTTCGCTGCTTTTAAATTCACTCCTTTTAATTGTTTTCCAATTGCTGAAACCACACCTCCCGATCTTCGCAATGTGCCGCTGTAAGGAATAGACATTATTTTCTCTTAGAAAATTCAGGAAGAAAATTCGATCGAGAATAAGCGACAGATGAAAATTGACATGACAGGAGGGCGCCACCTCCACGTGATTTTGTAGGAAAACTCGAAGTTTACAGCATTAGTCGTTCACCGACCGAACTCTTCCAACCAATCTGTCCTACCAGCTTATATTTCTGTCACAGAACCCCACAGCTAACCAATTTTTCCCTCTAAGTCTAATCTGTGCATAAAGGCCACTTCACTTTGTTTAGTAGTAGTGCAGGTGCTTAGTACACACATCAACATGGTCTAGGGTTATTTAACCTAAATAACTAAAATTTTATTAACTTTTTGTTAAGACACCTACACATTAAAATAAACCTTGTTCAATAGCCTATCTAATCTGATAAATAAACTTTTGGATAAAGTTAAATTTAAAAAAAACTCAGAAGAGGAAAAACTCAGACAAAATTTCAATCTTAACTTTATTTTTGAAACATCAAAACCTAAACAATTTTTTTTATTAAAATTGTTGAAAACTTAAAATGAATAATCCGTGGATTCACCTAAGACTCTCCTGGGTACTGATACATCTGCAGCGGTTCTGCATACTCAAAACAAGGGTGTCAATATCCTGTTGTGGAATACTGTCCCAAGTCCTGCTAAGATGCAAGAAAAGCTGGTTTTCATGCACAATATCTTCAAGGAAATCCCTAAGAGCTCTTCTCTGAAGCATATCCCAGGCAAACTCAATAGGATTTAAGTCAGGGGATTGTGCAGGCCAGTCTAAAGCTTGGAAATCATGCTGTTGTAACCAACTTGTAACGATACGTGCCGTATGTGGACGGGCATTGTCGTGCATTAGCTGGAAATCTTGTCCCATTTGCTGTTTGTGGGGCAAGATTACAGGCTCTAGCACCTCATCTCGGTATTTTAGAGCAGTCATATTGCCTTGTATCCAAACGAGGTCCGTTCTACTGCCGCAAGACGAATTCCTGCCCAAACCATAATCGTTCCACCTTGATATGCATGAACTTGTTGTGGGTGCTGCAGTCAATTCCAACGTCCAGGTTCTCTCCAAACGCGCACTCTTCGCGAATCAGGATGAAATCCAAACCTGGATTCATCAGTGAAAAGCACAAGTGGCCATTGAGAATGGTTCCAGCTTTCGTGTGCAATAGCCCATTGTAATCTTCTTCCTCGATTGCCTCTCCTTAGCGCTGGTACCCAAAGTGGCCTACGAGCACGTAGGTTGACTTCATGCAGTCGTCTTCTCAAAGTTTGACCGCTTACCAGCAAACCATACTCTCTCTGTAGCCTTTGAACCAATTGCATCGCCGTTACATTTGGTTGACTTCGTGCAGCATTAACTATGAATCGGTCCTGTACATGTTGTAATGCGTTGAGGTCCTCGGTGCCCTTCCACCACTTCCCCCGTGACACGATAACATGACCAAAGCCTTGATATAACGCTCTGACTGGTCCTCATGGCTTCAGAAACCGCAATTTGGGTAGCGCCAGCTTGAATCATGCCCACTGCTCTTAACATTTCGTTCCTGGTCACGTGTCTACGTGGCATGATTAAATGAACACTGGAGATGCGTTTGACAAAGATTTATAGAAATTTATGGAGTTTTAATCAAGTTAGAAGTTCGAGAAGATTTACTTACTTCTTTGGAAGAAATTCAATGAATGCGAATTTCATCTTAAAACAAAACCTAATATACAAATTTGAATTTAAGAAAGGAAGTCAATAATGTTTTTATAATCTGTCATTAATCGATTTTTTGTAAGGCCAGTACATTTTAAGTTATTTAAAAAAATTTATATATCCCTAGACCAATGTGTATTAATAGAAAACACGTGTGGACAGATGGACACCGATAGATTAGTGCAAGTGATTAGTAACCTGCGTAGTAAAGTGATTAGAAGCTTGTTCTATTTTTTGGCAAGTGGACTGCGGGTGGCCTCGTCCTGCGCGCCTCCCATTCAACTCACTCGCCGCGTGCCTGCCACTAAACACGTCTGGACAGCAGGTGTTAGCGTTTTGCAAAACTTGCATTAAATGTCAAACTAGACAGAAGATTTACCATAAAAATGTGTGCAGAAGTATGTAAAAATGAATGTCTTTTGAATTGTAAAGACCTTAGGTAAAAAATCAAAGTTGTCCGAGATAAATTAAGCACAGCAACTAAACACATCCACTGAACAGAATTGGACACTATTTGCACTAATCCATCGCTCCTACTAGTCACAAGCAAAGTGAATATCGGCCCTAAAGCGTTCATTACACTCTGCGCTGATTTTTTTCTAACTAAGCAGGGCCTAATTATCACTACACACAGCAAGACTATTGGGCACCACAGTCAGTCCACAAAGTAGCAAGCTACTAATAATATATTAATCTGTCTGTTCCACAAAGCTGCATGACTGCTGCACCCGCACCACTGCTAAATCCAATTAGGTCTTAGACACCACCATCATCATCAGCATCCGTGCGGTCTATCCCAGTTGTGAACTCACACTGGTGTGTGGGGTCCTAGGACTCCCAGGGTCAACCATTCTAATTATCTTGGCCCACTTCGCGTGGTCTTGTGCATCCTCAGTGGTGAGTCTACTGGCACGCATGTCACCCTTGACAACGTCGAGCCAGTGCTTTTTGGGTCGATCTCTTGTGCCGGTCCCCGGCGGAGGCGGCATAGCCAAATATTTGTTGCCCACGTAGATTGCCGATCTCCGTGAGACATGACCATACCAACGAAGGCGGCACTCCTGCAGCTTGTCTGATGTCACGAACACGAAGGCTGCCTCGGATGTGGATTTTCTGCACGCGGTCTTTGCGTGAGACTTCATACATCCACAGCAGCATCTTCATTTCCGTGACGCGCAGCTCCTGCTTATGTCGCTCTAGTAACGGCCATGTTTCACTGCCATATAAAAGGACAGGCCTAATGATGGTTTTATAGACCTGCCCCTATAGCTTATTCGGCATTTTAGGGTCACAAATGACACCAGTCACCTCACGCCATTAGGCCCAAGCCGCGTAAATTCGGGCTCTGACGTCGCTGTCGATGTCCCCGGACGCCCTAAACACAGATCTCAGGTATTGTGACGGACTGGGGATCTGTGGTGTTGCAGGTCATGCACTCCGTCTTCGCCACATTAAGTTTCAGACCGCCATTTTCAAGGGAATTCCTCCACTTGTTCACCCGTTCCAGCTATCCCCTGTCCGAATCTGATAGCGCAATATCATCAGGCTCATCAGCATATATGAGCAACCAGGGTGGCTGCTCGTCTCGGATGCTGTTTGACAGAACGTCTATTATTACGCTGAGCAGAAACGGGCTAAGCACGGAGCCTTGGTGTACTGCAACGGTCATAGGGAAGGGAATTTAAGCGTGTCACCAACCGCAGTCCTAACCTAACTATGGAACTGGAATCGGGGTACATGTCCCGGATAATGACAATTAAGACCTCGGGAAAGGCCCTGAACCGCAGCGCCTAGCCGATCATCTCACGAGGGACACAGTCGAATGCCTTCTGCATGTCTAAGAAATGAAGATGCAGAGGTGTATTCTTCAGTCTGTATCCCTCCATGAGCGTTCTCAAGGCAAATACGGGGTCCATGGTCCCGCAACCCGGTCAAAACCCATACTGACACTCCGAGATTGTACACTCCTGTCGAGTCGAATCCGAGAGTCCACATTAGTCCACATTAAATATTACAACAAGCTCGCTCTTCGCATAGTTGCCGTTGGTACAAAGTTATCACATCACTTTTTATGATTTACCACAGTTAATAAATCTATGTTCTATGATAATAAATATTTTTCAATCCTATAAAAATCTCTGCACTTCCTGACCCTTTCTGTCATCTTTCCTGTACCTGTAGTAGGTTGTCTGGAAGAGATTGCTTTTAGCAATAAGACCACCTTAATTGTACATCCCCTTTCTTTGTAATCCTAAATTTTTCCTCTGTTTTTGTGCAATGAAAAGTATCTTATCTTATCTTAGTGTTTCTTTATAGATGTTTTGTTTGCTACTGATTGTGTTGGATGCAGTAAAAGTTGTAAATATAATAAGTTTATCTTAGTGTCATTCTAATTTTTCTATTTTTCCTATTTTTTACGGACTTATGAGTAAAACTATACGTGTAGGGTAAAGCCGGCTACTCACGCTCCTGCTGCAGGGGCGCACAGCGGTCGGGGCAATATCGGATTGTCTCTACACACGTACCTGCCGTTCAGTTTCAGTATTCGAGGACAAGTTGAGCTAAACACACGCGTTGAGAATGGCACCAGTATTATCGAAAAATCAAAAGATCGGCATAGCCGTCTCTTCAGTGGTTCTACCGCAAAAAAAAGGAAAAGGACATACTGGGTGAAAAAGTAGCTACATAAAAGAACTGAGTTGTGCCATATTGACTAGCCTGTTGGTGCAACGGCAGCGATCCGGCCTGTAGCACCGGAGGTCGTGAGTTCGATCCCCACCCATGATAAACACATATAATACTTAATCATAAATCAATCTTTATTCAGGCAAATTACACCCATAAAACATTTTAAATCATAACATCAATCAAATTGAATATTCAATTTACGTAAATTTCACTCAAATTAATCAAATTACAGTAAATTTAATTAAACATTACAAAATAGAAATTAAAGTTGTCAAACAAATTACTATAAATTACATTAAATATCACAAAAAAGAAATTAAAACATGAACTTAGACCTTAGAACGCATCTGACGAACATTTTGTGTTTGTTCTGTGTCTGGGTGTTATCATCTATTTAAGTACCTATATATTTAGAAATATTTATGTATGTTTATCAGTCTCTGACGCCCATAGAACAAGCTCTGCTTGGTTTGAAAGGTCAGATGATTTTGGTGTAAATAGACCCAGATATTTATTTATTTACATGAAACCAACCAACTGATTGACAAATTGCCCCGACCGCGCTACACACGCGGCAGGGCGGCAGGGTGGCTAGGACAATCTAGGGACCAAGGATGGTCTCGTGACCCTGCCGCCCTGCAGCAGGGACAATCTAGGAAATTGCCCCTGCTTGCCTACACACATCACAATTATGGAGGCAATTGGGTATGGGAACAAAAATCAATCATGTCCTAAATCGAAAACCATTTCGAGGTATTTGTATTTTATACCTTATTCAAATATTTAACATTTTTCAGATCAACGAAATAATCAAATTGGTAACCTAAAATAGTAAAATGTATTTTAAAAAATTAAAAAATTTTGTTCCCATACCCAATTAAGGGTCATCCACACTTCTTCACCCTAGATTGGCCGTGCGGCAGTAGTGTGAGTGTGGCTTAAGCCAACATCTTTGGACTTACATTCATTGTTGCCCTTGCTGCTCTTGAAAAGAACAAATTTCAATTCCCGATTTAAAAAAAAACATTTATGTCAAAATAAGTCAAGGGCCACCTATTTCTATGTATTTTATTAGCACATTTTAACAATTTCGACACGAGGACCTTATAATTTCTCAGTTTCACGCTTTTTATTGGTTATAATCATATAGCAGGCAAAATGTACCCCGTTGGTCAGCGTAAGTAAAACTAAAATAATATGAGCACCCGATGAAGATGCATAGCAGCATCATCATTTTCTTTGTGCCCTAAATAATTTGTTTGTAACCAAAATACATAATTTGATTAATCTTAACTAGGGATTTACTTAGAATACTTGTTAGCATGATTTCCAAGGTTAAAACTAACAAAATTGTGCTACAGATTTTTTTATGGTAAATACAGACCCATGTTCTAATACTGTTGTAAATTGTCTGGTCTTGTAAGCCTCAGAGGGAGTTTGATATTGCTTCGCAGCTATTTTGTTTGCTAAGTTATAATTTAGAGCTAACAAGTTTCATAAAAATTGTGATAAATGATGTTAGGGATAGGTTAAATCACTCCCAGATTTGAAATTATGCTTGTAATTGTATTATTCTCACTTAAAATTGCTTAATTCTCAAAGATCTTCCAGCTGGTAATACACAGATCTCTTCACTCCTTCTAAGAGTTGTGGATATGATGTAGTTTTGGTAGACATAACCCCAAAACTGAGGTCATTGGCTTTGTGAGAAGGCACAGTAAATCCTTGATAGTTATAAAAGAATATAATTTGAGGGCTTAACTTGCACAGCACTCTTTGAATCATCATCTATTTGTTTTATATTCTCTGTATAAATACTAAAAGTGCAGGATTTTCAAGATAATAATGTGTTACAAAAGACAACTGTGGTGCAAATTGAATAGATTGATTGCAACATGTCAAGAGTGTTACAGAAAAGAGTTTAGGCTTTACACTCCAGAACAGATGTTAACTAGTTAAAGTGAAAATGTGAATAAGAAAATATATTGATTATCTGTGTGTTATGGGGTAGCTCCAGCGGGGGAGACAAGCGCAGGAGGCGTTGTTGGTGGTGTGGCCGTGGGAGTGATCGGACCCGGTGTGGTAGTGGTCACAGGTAATGCTGCACCCGCGACACCGGGTGCGGCCACAGCAGGTGGAGCGGCGGCCAACACAGCGCCCGCCACGCCTGGTGCCGCCGCACCGCCCGCCGCCGGAGCCATATCCCTAGTGTCACCGGCCGCCGCGCCGCCACCTGACCTGCCCGTGCTGACGTGCCCACGCCGCCCCAACCTCGGTCATGAAGGCCGCCCTATTATGCTCCGGGCAAATCACTTTCAAATATCTATGCCGAGGGGCTATGTACATCACTATGATGTCAATATTCAGCCTGATAAATGCCCTAGAAAGGTGAGCAATAGTTTTGACAACCACTATGCCTTCTATATCATTTGCTATTTTCTTAGGCTATTTGTCTAATGTCCTTGTAAAAACTTTCTTATTTTTTTACAGGTGAATAGAGAAATTGTTGAAACTATGGTTCATTGTTACAATAAAATATTTGGTGCGCTTAAACCAGTGTTTGATGGTAGAAATAATTTATACACAAGAGATCCTCTTCCTATTGGTAATGATAGAGTTGAGCTAGAAGTCATATTACCAGGAGAAGGCAAGGACAGAGTATTTCGTGTTACAATTAAGTGGGTTGCACAGGTATGATGTCTCAAATATTGTTAGATTCTATTAATAAATGTGCTTTTTGTTAATATAATGTGTTTACAATTGTTTTAGGTATCATTATTTGCCCTAGAAGAAGCGTTAGAAGGGCGCACAAGACAAATTCCTTATGACGCTATTTTGGCCCTTGATGTTGTAATGAGACATTTGCCCTCCATGATGTACACACCTGTGGGGCGGTCCTTCTTCTCATCTCCAGAAGGATACTACCATCCATTAGGAGGTGGCAGAGAAGTGTGGTTTGGTTTCCATCAATCAGTAAGACCTAGCCAGTGGAAAATGATGCTAAATATTGACGGTATGTACCTCAAAACTTGTTAGTGGCTGTAAATCAGCATTGCCCTTATAAGCAAGAAACACTTACACTTACTTACTCATATTTTAAACATTAATTTAATCTGTTTTTTTAATAAATGATGCTTATTCCAGTATCTGCAACTGCTTTTTACAAGGCACAGCCGGTAATAGAATTCATGTGTGAAGTACTTGACATCCGAGACATTAATGATCAGAGGAAGCCATTGACAGACTCCCAAAGAGTCAAATTTACAAAAGAAATTAAAGGTTTGAAGATAGAAATCACTCATTGTGGCACAATGAAACGAAAATACAGAGTGTGTAATGTTACGCGTCGACCTGCACAAATGCAATCGTAAGTATCAAATGCAATAGCAATTCTTATTTAGATTAGGAGAAGAAGATTTAAGGCTCATTTTCAAACATGAATAATTGCAATGCATCAATGAACTTACAATATTGTTATTTTGTAGGTTTCCACTTCAACTTGAAAATGGGCAAACTGTAGAATGTACTGTAGCAAAATACTTTTTGGACAAATACAAAATGAAATTAAGATATCCTCATTTACCCTGCCTGCAAGTGGGGCAGGAGCACAAGCACACATACCTGCCCTTGGAAGTATGCAACATAGTTCCAGGACAGAGGTGTATCAAAAAACTGACCGACATGCAAACATCAACCATGATCAAAGCCACGGCGCGCTCTGCCCCTGACAGGTAATGTATAGCATTAGTAGAGGCATTCATTAATATTACTATTAACTGATTAATGAACAGGAAACTGGTGTAATGAAGTACATTTTGAGGATAAATATCGCATAAAATAGTTTTCATTTATCACTACTAATTAAAGTCATGCCGTCACAGTTGTTTGTATTTCTACATTTTATGTGATCATTATCACTAGAGGCTGAACAGCTGTTGTGTTTATTGTAACATTGGCACACATGGAACATCAGTAGTTATTACAATAAGTCTTAGCTTCTGCCATCTTTGGATTCTTCCAAAGATATTTAGATTGATAGACCAAACTGTTGATATAAAGAAACTATAAAATAAAAACTAAAAGTACAGATAGGTATATTCTTTTCGCATAGTTGGAACTGTAACATCTCGTTAGTATTGATATGCTAAGCACCAACCAAATGATTTCCCGACAGGGAGCGAGAGATCAACAACTTGGTCCGCCGCGCGAACTTTAACACCGACCTGTACGTGAAGGAGTTCGGGCTGACGATCTCCAACAACATGATGGAGGTGCGCGGGCGCGTGCTGCCGCCGCCCAAGCTGCAGTACGGCGGGCGCGTGTCCTCGCTGGGCGGACAAGTAAACATTCGTTCTTATGCACGCCTAGATACACACATTCATTTCATAAATACCATGAACACTAGAGATATTTGGTTACTAAAATATATGGCGTTTAATAAATATGAAATGTGCACCTCTTTTGGTTTAAAATTCTGATAGAGTACATTGCATCGCATCATAGGGCTTGGTTATATGTTCTTAACAGAAAAAACACATTTTTGTGTATAAATACACAAAAAATCGTTTTAAGGAACAATAAAATAACGTTATAAAGTTCGATAACATAACCTAAAAACATTTTATTAACGCACGCCCACAGTTAATAATTTTGAAAGATTTGTTAATTATAGTTACAGAACACAAATATCAAAATAATATGGTATGTATTTATAAAATTAACATGTGTGCCTATCTAGGCGGTTGTTTTCAAATACTTAGATTAGATACTTTAGTTCTTATTATTTTACCAGCAAAGTCATCTTATCACCTTAATAAATATTCATCTTTTGCATTTAGTAGTTAAATATAAATTTTATTATCCTCTGCTGCATCTAATCATAATTGAAATTATTTCTTGATAATCAAAATAGAACCAGAAACCATACTTGCAAAGAAAGATCAGAATCCCATTATTTAATTTAAACTACTTAATTGGTTTTTGTAATAAAGTCACAATTACCTCAGTTAGGTTTATTTTTGTAATGTTAGTTTTAAGCTCAGACATGTTGTATGACAAATTATACACGGCCGCATAACGGCTGCATTATTGTTGCCGCCTCCCGCAGCAGGCGTTGCCCAACCAAGGCGTGTGGGACATGCGCGGCAAGCAGTTCTTCATGGGCGTCGAGATCCGCGTGTGGGCCATCGCCTGCTTCGCGCCGCAGAGGACTGTCAGGGAAGACGCACTCAAGTTAGTTTTTTGTATTTGACGCATGGTTCGCGTCATACTTTTAGTCCGCTCTGAAGTTGCGTCGCGCACGCGCAATACCTTTTTTTTAATTGGAAAAATTAGGAATGCGGGACTCGTCTCGTACACAGCGGACCAGAAGTTTGACACGAACTATATGGATTGACTTTAAAATCTATTTAACTTTCTTGATAACAGTTTGGAATTCAAATGGGTTGCTGGAGTTTATGGTAGAGATTTAGGAAATTAGATTGACGACCGAACTGTGATATTTATCAATTAATTTGCCCCAACAATAATAATCTGGTGAATATCCTGCCATATGAATTAACATAATCATACTTTCGATTTGGTTTACAAACTCAAATCCAGCGGGGACTAATAATGTCGTAGTCAAACTTCAAAGTGTTTGAATGTTGTACGAAGGGCGTCATCAGGCTCACCTTCACAAACCCATTGCGAAATGGGTGCTATGTCAGCAGCATATAAGGTTGCCCCCGTGTAAAATTTGACATGATTTTGTGTGTAGTTTAAATCACACATACCATCACGACTTTATCCCAAACGGGGTAGTCAGGGGCAAGTGACTGTTGCCGTCATGGTAAATGGAACACTCAGAAGCCGACTTTTCACCAATGGTATTAGAACCCACCACGTTGGGTGGTGAGCCTTCCGCCGCTATCCGGGTTGATTTGGTTTTTTATCGATGTTTTCCATCACCGGAGAGTTAGTCGGAAATTAAACAATGAACACAACAAATTTTGTTTCTGGCCAGATTTGAACTCGGGACCACACGATCCGTGATCCGAGTTGGAGTTCTTAACCACTAGGCCACGACGCTCTCGATATAAATCATTTTTGCAATAACTGAAATTCACCATAGATCTTCAACTTTTATCCATTGTCTCTACAAAGCCATCTTCTTGGACAGAAACTTCACGCAGCAGCTGCAAAAGATCTCAAACGACGCGGGCATGCCCATCATCGGGCAGCCTTGCTTCTGCAAGTACGCCACGGGCCCGGACCAGGTGGAGCCCATGTTCAAGTACCTGAAGTCCACCTTCGTGCAACTGCAGCTGGTCGTTGTGGTGCTGCCAGGGAAGACGCCTGTCTATGGTGATTATTCCGTTAATACTAATACCACATAATTTATTCTCAGCTGACGTTAATCAGATGGAATACTGTAGCAGTTTCTCCAGGGTAATGATGACTGACCTTTTTTCCGAACTTAAAAATGCAACAGTGGGGATGTCCTCGATAAAATCCATGTCCGTGACAAAGTTGACATATATTTCCGAATGTGAATCCGAAAGGAAGATCAGCCAGATCTATTTCTCCCTATTCCAGATATGCAGTGTTATCGCAGTCGGGCCCCTAAATGCTAACTTAACGATAGGCATTTTTGCCTAATCCTAACCTGCACTTTGGCAGGTTCGGATTAGGCAAAAATGCGAGCTTGTGATGACACAAGCAACAGTACTCCTACACAAATCAGGGGATTAAAAAGACGTTTTAGGGTGGAGGTGGGGGCTACCAGGGATTGTTCTTCTTTGCCTCACAGTCGAGAAAGCATTGTCTTACTGTGGAACTTAAGGGTAAATCATTCACATGATACCTTTTTTAATATTTCATATCTTAAGATAGATACTGGAAATATTTGTTGGTTCCGTTGAGGTTTCGGTAGCTCAGTGGTTAGAGCAGTCACCCGGATCGTGAAGGACGCGGGTTCGATTCCCGCTCGAGATCATCAAGGTCCGAAATCGATTTTTTCCAGTTTTTCTATCTATAAATATGAAAAACAAGCATTGTAAAATGCTAAAATAATCAAAGTAATAATTTCTTATTTCGTTCGACAGCGGAAGTAAAACGCGTAGGCGACACGGTCCTCGGCATGGCGACCCAGTGCGTGCAGGCCAAGAACGTGAACAAAACGTCGCCGCAGACGCTCAGCAACCTGTGCCTCAAGATCAACGTCAAGCTGGGCGGCATCAACTCCATCCTAGTGCCCTCCTTACGTCCGAAGGTAACCTTCCTCTCATCCATGTATGGTTTTCAAGTTTACTAAACAGTGTTCTAGTGATGCGAAACAAGAATTACTGTAGGTAAACAGAAAATCACGCCGTAGACGGTACGATCACGTTACCTATTTATTTTTATTTATGGCTTGTAAAGAGTTTATTACAGTTACCGTTTATTTTCTACAAAACATTTGACGAAGGCCATAAAATATATATTATTATGTTTTTCTGAAATTCATATTAGCTTAAGTTCCTGAAAGGTTTTGTCCGACTTCGTTCTACGCTAGGTGATTCATTGTGTCCAATAATCCTTCCCTTGGAGTTTTGCGCTATTGAGATGATTGGTCCAATAATCATCAAACCAATGGTAATCGTTTCGAATTTAATACTGTTAGAAATCTACGATAGCCAAGATATAAAAATAGAAGTGAAAGATACATAAAGAGAACATATATTTTGGGTGCGCTACTGCTGAGGCGGTAAAGCAATCGGCGTACAAGGACTGGGCTGAAGCTCGCACACGTAAAGCCTCCGATATCAGTACAAAGAAGAGAGCCTTTAACGCTGCTGCCAAGTCCTTTAAAAAGGTACTCAGGAAGACTCGATTCGACCGTGTTACCCGTATTGGAGCCAAACTCGTCTCTCACCCATCGGGTAGCAAGGCTTTCTGGTCCTTGGCTAAAACGGTCGAATCGAACTTTTGCCGCCCATCTCTGCCGCCACTGATGAAGCCCCACGGATCTCTGGCCCACTCTGCGGAAGAGGAAGCAAATCTTTTTGCTTCTCTATTTGCAAGCCATTCACGTCTCAATTCTGGAAGTAAAACACCACCTGTGCTACAAAGCGGTTCTCTAATGGCAGAAATCCGTATACGCCAAAAAGAGGTACTGAAAACGCTTCGGACTCTTGACGTGAACAAAGCCTGTGGTCCCGATGGGATTCCTGCAGTGGTTTTGCGGAATTGTGCGCCCGAGTTGTCACCTGTACCGCCTCTCTCTCACAACGGGACAAGTTCCTAAGTCCTGGAAGCTTGCCAACGTGCAACCTGGTCCCAAAAAAGGTAGTCGAGCTGACCATGCCAATTATAGACCAATCGCAATCACCTCCATACTTTGCAAAAGTATGGAACGTGTATTAAACAGCAAGCTCCTGGCGTACCTCGAGGACAACAGTGATCGACAGTACGGTTTTCGCCGTGAACGATCAACTGGTGATCTTCTTGCGTATGCCGCTCACTTGTGGGGCGAGGCCATCGAGAAACACGGCGAAGCACTCGCTGTCTCTCTCGACATCTCGAAGGCATTTGACAGGGTTAGGCACGACAGTCTCAAAAGCAAGCTTCCTTCATACGGAATTCCCACCGCACTGTGTGACTGGATATCTGACTTCCTGAGCGAACGGTCAATAAGGGTAGTCATTGATGGCTGCTCTTCTGACTTATTGGCTATAGATGCCGGAGTACCTCAGGGGTCTGTTCTTTCTGCGACACTTTTCCTGCTGCACATTAATGATCTATTGTGCATAGGTATCTTTGGATACGCAGACGTCAGCACTGTTACAGAGAGATATGTGTCCAGTGCCCGTGTCAGTGACGCTGAGATTGAGTCCCTTAGAGAGGCCATGGTTGAGCGGATGAATTCAACATTACAAGCAGTGTCCGACTGGGGCGAAGCAAACCTCGTTGACTTCAACGCCAGCAAAACCCAGGCTTGTCTGTTTTCCGCCAAACGGAGTCCATTCAATCTAACTCCTACTTTCCTGAATGCACCGATACCGATAACCAACCACCTCGAGCTCCCAGGTATGGAACTCTCTTCCAACCTTAACTTTGGTAGCTCTATTGAGTTGAAAGCAAAAACCGCTGCCAAAAAACTTGGTATCCTCTTTAAGGTTCGGCGATACTTCACACCGGAACAGCTGCTCCACTTGTATCAAGCACAAGTTCGGTCGTGTATGGAGTACTGCTGCTACCTGTGGGATGGCTCTGCCAAGTAACAGTTGGATGCAATGAACTCAGTGGACCGAAGGGCTAGGAGACTCATAGGCGACGATGCGCTCGTCGCTCACCAAACTTCAGAGTTTGGAGCATCGGCGTAAAGTCGCCTGTCTATCGGTTTTCTATAAGGTGTATTTTGGAGAGTGTGCGCAGGAACTACACAACCTGATACCACCGCTAGGGAGTGGAACGCTGTCCCTGCGTCTGTGTTTCCGGATACTTACAACCTTGGTGTCTTCAAGGCCAGAGTGAATAGGCATTTTCTGGGTAAGCGTGTACCACCATCGGCCTCGTCATCGCTTACCACCAGGCGAGACTGAGGCCCAACGCAAACCCATTTTAAATAAAAAGTTCCCCCGAGAGTCGGTCAGGCCCTCCGCCTCCGCTTGCCTTCATTGGCCGGCTGGAGTGGACCCCAAGGGGGGCCGCAGGACTCTCACCTCTGGCTTGCCTTCACTGGCCGTCCAGAGTGGGGCGTTAGAGCGGAATGCTCGCAGGGTGGAAGTGAAACATGCCTAAGTCGCGAGTTGGGGAGGTGGTTTATCCACCTCGTAGAAAGCGGTGCCATACCCTGAGCCGCTCACGGCCATGTTGCCGCCTTTGCCGTCCTTTTGTGTCGGCACATTTTGGGGGGCCCATCTAGTGAGTGGCAAGTCACTGTCTGCCAGGTATAAAACTTTGAGACAATTTTTATGGCAAACGTCCGTCGTCTCAAGCAATAACCCAGTAATCCAGTCCACCGAATTTACATACCCATAGCCCAATTTTTATTGTTTTCTTCATATTGTTCAATAGTTCATGCATTTGCCCGGGTGTTGTCTTTGGGTAGATTTTCAATATTTATCTAGAGACAAAACCCGGCAGATGTACTCATTTCAAATTAGAGTAAATGGTACGAAAAGGCCTCTACGTGTTGGCTTCGGCCCCACGCAAGCCTCAAAGGACCGGGTCCCTATGGGCCCGTGAATTTAATCCTACCAACATAATAATAATATTATTATTTTTTCTGAAGGAAAAACGTGTACATTGAGGCTCTGCCAGCCAAAACTCCGGTTGTTTCCAATCTACTGAAGTATTGCCATATTGCAAAGAATGACTCAATGAAGGCATGCATTCCGTTCAGGTGTTCAACGAGCCAGTGATCTTCCTCGGCGTGGACGTGACGCACCCGCCGGCGGGCGACAACAAGAAGCCGTCCATTGCGGCCGTAGTGGGCTCCATGGACGCGCATCCCTCGCGCTACGCAGCAACAGTGCGCGTGCAGCAACACAGGTACCTTGAGGCCCACAATCATGTTAGAGATACTTTTATTGTAATCTATTTAGGGGACTGTAATACGAAATTGGAAATTTGATGCATTAAGGTGGTAATTTTGTTGCAAGCTCTTACTTAACGAAACAATCAGACAAACTATAAACTAAAATGACTTAAGTAATTTGGCCTAAATATTTGTTATTTTTAGCTAGAATAATGATTGCGATTAATGAGCGTCGTGGCCTAGTGGTTCAGCACCCGAACTTAAATCGTGGATCGTGCTTGTGGTGCGAGTTCAAATCTGGCCAGAGCCAAAATCTTCGTGTTCATTGTTAAATATGACGGACGAAAAACATTGATAACAAACCAAATCTACCCGATAACGGCGGAACTAAGGCTCACCACCTACCACGTTGGGTTCTAATACCATTAGTGAAAAGTGGGCTTCTGAGTGTTTCGTTCACCATGACGGTCGTGATGGTATGTTCTGTTATTAATACGTTTTATAACTGCTGTGAATGCAGTGTATGACAGCTTTTTGTCATAATGTAGTCTTGATAGCTGCTAACTGTCTCTTCTTGAAAAAATATCAGTACAACAAAATTGCCACCATAATTAATAGTATAGGCTACGGCAACCGCTCTCCACGTGGCGCGAGCCGAACTAAGGTTTCTGATAAATGGTTTTAAAAAAAAAAACAACTTTTCTAAACTACATGAATATTTTCAATTAGTCTTTACTTACAGTATGGTCGCCGAATTGATGTACTTTATCTAAATTGTAATGCTCCTACCTCGCGTAATGTATAAGAACCTGATTATAGGATCAGGATCACATTAATCTAGTTTGAGACTTGATGTGTAGGGTTCGATTCCCGCACATGCATAAATGCCTAGCCAGGCCTTCAGACTCTCCAAAAACCAATGTAAAGCAGTCGTGAAGGAGAGCCTTCACGACTGTATATCATATTTATATGATCCAAAGTCTAACCAGGTTAATAGAAACCGGTTGTGAAGACATTGCTTGACTTCATGTGGCAATCTAAAAATTATCTAACATTGTTATAGCAACTTATTTATCCTGGTTGGACTTTGAATGTATGTGTACGTTTCATGTGAAATAAAACCCCATTGCAGCAGAAAACTGATGATTTTAACTTGTTCAATCTATTTTATTTGAAATCTTCAAATAAATGTTGACATGAAACTTTATAATAATGCATAGTTCTATAACACACTCTTGAAAACATGAAGGTCTTTCTTAACTATTGGATTTATTTTGTGGTTATATTCCGATCATGCTACTAAATACTTTTCCCCAAGAAACGTAAGTCAAATAACAGCGAAAAGAATCAAACCCCCATACTAAAAAGAGCGGCTTAGCGGATGGTTTTGTATGGAGAACTGATATTTTTTGTCATACCTTTCAGTTTTAGGGGAATGTGGTCAAAAGAAGCATCATCTTATAACCTGCAAATGAGGTTCAAAAGTTTTTAAAGACCTTAAATAAGGTCTAACTGAAATAGAAGGAACGCAATATTTTGAGATTTGTCTTACACTATACTTCATGTAACATATTAGTTAATAAAACCCAGCTCTGTTTACCACGGCAGCAACAGTCAACTTGCCTCTACTTAATTAAGATATAGTCGTGAGCGTAGCGTTGTTATTGTCCAAGACTTCAAAATAGAATGACTCTATTCACAAAATTGTGCAATAAGCAGCCCAATAAGTGTAAGAGCTATGATATATTTCATAATATATTTCTTATTATTTTTGAATTTCACCATACGAACGTAACCTCAAAATATTGTGCACTATCTCGATTAGGCCTTACAGGTTTCCCATTCTGAAAGTAGTGTCACTTTCGAAGCTATCAAGTAATAATAGTGCAAATACTTGCAGACAAGAAATAGTGCACGAGATGAGTAGCATGGTGCAGGAGCTGTTGATAATGTTCTACAAGAGCACGGGCGGGTTCAAGCCGCACCGCATCATCATGTACCGCGACGGCATCTCCGAGGGGCAGTTCATCCACGTGCTGCAGCACGAGCTCACCGCCGTCCGGGAGGCCTGCATCAAGGTACGCACTGCGGTAGGGAGCGACCCACTGTATTGTGGCATAGCAAATTCATCGGTTGGCACTAAATTAATCTTCCGTAAATAACAATACAGTTGGAAATGGATATACGAATCGAAGGAAGTTCCTAGTTCGTCGCTTATTAAGCATGCCGTCCTAGCATTGAATATCTACGCCTTGTGAACTCCCGATGCCCGGGTAGGTAAGCGGAACTCGGCAGGTGAGCAACCATCACTAAGATTCATTTTTATTGAGGCTGTTTTTCATCTATGTAAACGAATTAAATATTAAAAAATTAAATCCAAGTACACAAAAGTAGACATTGTTAGTGGAAACTACAATCGTCATCGTCAATTATTGTTATCTATCTAAAAACTCACGCGACGAGAATAGTTTCTATTGCTTTGTCGCTTAACTGAACAGGAGATCAGCCACGTTTCATACAAGGGTACGTATTAAAATAATGATAGTTCATAAGACCGACGATTAAAATACCTACGCTTAAAATACCGATGTTCGAAACCCGAAAGCTCAAAATCCCGACAGTTCAATAGTAGATTATACACCAAGGGGATAAAGCACTGTTTTATGTCACGGGCGCTACATTGAATCCTGAACGTAACCAAGGACTCCAAATTTAACTCCCGAGCGCAGCGAGGTTGTTATGAGTTAATTCCCGAGCAAAGCGAGGCAATTAAGATTGAGTCCTGAGTGCAGTGAGGGATTCAAGCGCCCAAGAAAAAAACAGTTTTATCCCGGTGGTGTATACTCTACTTTTCTCACTTTATGCGAGACAATAAAAAACCAGGCTTAGTAGATAGTGTATGAACTCAATCAATAAGTAGGTTCATAGGTTGTATTCACTTTTATGGCAAGAAAACTGTTGTCGGGAGCTTCATTCAAAAAAGTTTCCACGTTTTGTGTTGTAAGTATCTTTGACTTCTTTGCTCGATGTCCATCCGATTTCCTTTTTAAAAATGACAGTAACTTGGTATATGTATTAATTTGGATATCATGTTTGACGCTTATTGTTGCCTTGAGCATCGAATAGATACACCACAGGCTGCTTGACTTCTTTGTAGCTGATAAATATTCAAAATAGACCAGAAGCACTGATTCAGACACAGACTTTGCGCCTTTTGCAGTTTTCCATGTGTCAAAATCTTTATAGGCTTTCAGGTATTTTTCCTTTGACTTTTCTGGGAGTAGATTATTGACTTAATTAATTTAATAGTTTCTGGAGTCAAAATACTTTCATCACTCGACATTTTTTATTTTTTCTTTTAAATATCTATAGAATCTTCTAAAGCTAGTAGTACTACTAGCTACGGCTATAGCAACTTCTTTCAGCTGGCGCGATGGCGTGGCCTACTCGATTTGACAAACAAATGAAGTTCGTCTCAGTGCGAATCTAGTGGGCCACGGCCTCGGTCTTCGAAAATCGAGTTGGCCGCGCCCGCTGAGGACACATTCTGTTTAGTGAAATTAGACTTTATGGACATAGCAATAAGAATTATGAAAGTGAAAATCACATTATTGATCAGCGGGTTATAATAGAACATTATAACCCCGCTAAAGCCAAGAGATATAATGTCTTGCTTTCGGTTAGGTTTACATGACATATAATTCGGCATTGTCGAGCATGTGGTGTGAAAAATACTAAAAATTCAAAAACGTGCAGCTGCTTGCTATATATTTTTTTTTTTCGATTTTGAACTTTCGGGATTTCGAACTGTCGATATTTTGAACTTTCGAAATTCTGAACATTCGGTCAAAAAAGTACGTCGGTTTTACGTGCATCGGTCTTGTCTACTTCGGTATTAATAGGTTGGGGAAAAAGTTTCTTCGCATTTTTTAAGAAAACTCAAAACATTTTATAATATAGTTTATTTACATTTAAATAAAGTATCTTGTAGGTAGGGACATGATCCCATAGCTATAGGAATTTTGAGGCTTCTGATCAAAATAACGTGGCCAGTGGTTTTGGCAGTCCTCTCGTGATGTTAACCTGACACTGCCTAAATAATTCTGAAGAGACCGAAACAGGTGGAAATCTGAAGGTGCAAGGTTAGGACTATATGGCGGATGCATTAACACCTCCCAGCTAAACTCTCTTAATTTTTGCTGAGTGGCTAAAGATGTGTGAGGTCTAGAGCGTTATCATGATGAAAATCACACCCTTTCTGTTGATAAATTCCGACCGCTTTCTCTCAACTTCTTGCTTTAATCTCATCAGTTGTTCGCAGTAGAGTTCAGAATCGATGGTCCTGCCTGGTGGTAACAGCTAATAATGAATAATGCCCTTCCAATCCCACCACACACACAGCATTACCTTGTTGCGAGTTAACCCGAGTTTCGCCACAGCCTGTGAAGCTTGATCGGCCTTTGACACGACTTTTTTCGCACGTTCTCGTCGTACGTGATCAACTTTTCATCACCAGTTATCAGCTTCTTCAAAAATGGTTCGGTTTCATTACGTTGTAATAAAGAATCACAAATGAGTACATGGTTCATTAGGTTTCTTTCAGTGAACTCGTGAGGTACCCAAATATCGAGTTTTTTTTGTGTACCCAGTTTTTTTCAAATGCGCCAAAACTGTTTTGTGGTCAATTCCCAGTTCTTCAGCTACGTCGCAACTACTGATATGCCGATCTTGCTCCACTTTTTCAAAAATGACATCCATTTTATCCGAAATAGGACGACCATAGCGACGTGCATCTGTGACATCAAAATTTCCGGATTGAAAACGCTTAAACCAAATTTTTGCTCTCTCACAGACACTGCACTAGGTCCATAAATATCGCAAATTTTTTTCGCGGCTTGCGTTTCATTTTTAACTTTATTGTAGTATTTTTTTAAAATGTATCGAATTTCTTCATTAGATTCACTCATCTTGACAGTAAGAAAAACAAATGAAAATCACACATAATTTGAATAATTAATTTGAATTTGGAATTATTTTCTTGAAAATTTAAACTCTTAATGATAATAAAACCAGCCAGATACAAATAGTATAGCCAAAGAGATTTTATTACAAGTTCATACATACTATATGCAAAAATACTTTTTCCCCAGTCTAATATGATACGCACCCCGTGGGAGAAGAACATCAAACTGGTCTAGAAAATAGAAACCCGGTAAGATATCGCACAGAAATAATGAACATTACGAAATTTCTAGTTGGAAGCCGAGTACAAGCCCGGCATCACGTTCATCGTGGTGCAGAAGCGTCACCACACGCGCCTGTTCTGCGCGGACAAGAAGGAGCAGTCCGGCAAGTCCGGGAACATCCCCGCCGGGACCACCGTCGACCTCGGCATCACGCACCCTACTGAGTTCGACTTCTACCTCTGCAGTCACCAGGGTATTCAGGTTAGTATATACATTTATTCGTAACATCGAATGAACACTTAACGCTCTTGAAGCAGTTGGAAGAAAGCTTTTAGAGGCAGTATCAAGCGGAATATATAATTTAGCCGTTTATCATAAATGTTGAAATGCAATCATCTTTACATTTTACAACTGCATGATGAAATACGTGCAGTCGATGCTATAAAAATTGACCGTATTTTGATCGAAACACTTAAATTGCATCATCCAAGTTAATTTCGCGATGTTTCGCGTGAGTAATTAGTCTGTGATGACTAGGACGTTCTGTGAAGACGACATTAACGGGGCAGTTATATTAATAAGTCTTTTAGTGCCTTAAACTAGTTACTAAAAAGAGCGCTGGCCAAATCCACTCTTTTCATACGTGTAGAGGAGTAAACTACATTAAGTGTATCGTTGCCCAGGGAACGTCCCGGCCGTCGCACTACCACGTGCTCTGGGACGACAACCACTTCGGCTCGGACGAGCTGCAGTGCCTCACGTACCAGCTCTGCCACACCTACGTGCGCTGCACGCGCTCCGTGTCCATCCCCGCGCCCGCCTACTACGCGCACCTCGTCGCCTTCCGCGCGCGCTACCACCTCGTGGAGAAGGAGCACGACTCCGGCGAGGGCAGCCACCAGTCCGCCTGCAGCGAGGACCGCACGCCCGGCGCGATGGCGCGCGCCATCACCGTACACGCCGTCACCAAAAAGGTCATGTACTTCGCCTAACCGCGCGTTGTCACGACGCCTCATAGCGGACCCGCTCGCGTACCGCCCCAACAACTCTGCTAAGTAACGTGCGAAGCCTCTCGATCTCGGACGTTAGGCGAGTGGACCCATCGCGACGCGCCGTACTCGCCCGGATCTCGGCGAGATTACGAACTTTTCTCAGTGTTTTAAACTGCATTTGTTCTCGACTACACATATACCTCGTTATTGTTATATCGCGCAGATCGTTGCAACCGAAAAAGGAATAGTGCATGCGCCGGCTGAGTGCGGCGTGGTCGTGCCAACTTGTTGACAAAAGACACATGTTAAACGTCGTCCAGAGATTTTATATTAGGAGGGTGAGTACGAATATCCTGGCGTGTCTTTGTACAGACCTCTGTCCCTCATATTCCCATTGAAATTGACGATACCCCAGAGAGGATCCTCAAAATCTCATATCAGGCTTTACATTACATTTACGTGCTCTCCAGATATTCGGACTCGCCCGGCTGGTCACTCGAGCGCTGGCGAAACCTACGGCGCGCACGCCACGTTCGCCTATTAGATATCTTTTAAGGCTAGAATCATATTGCCTAAATGTCATAGTAGTTAATATAGTTCAAATTATTTACACTTGACGCATAGAAAGAAAAGAATAGAATATCATGAGTTCGCCCAAAGAAGATGATGAAATATAGCACTGAGGGCTAGAAATCTTTTATTGGTTGATGACGACTTTGAGTGCGCTCGTGTATGTATTTTTTTGAGAACACTATTTTAAAGGGATGCAGACCAAAAGACATTGATCACATTATATTTATCATATCAAAATATAACATGATGCGCTTTTTACAGAGAGTAAAGTAGAAACCTAAGGCCAGAATTACCGTCTCAGTTCAGTAATAGATGTAGCAATAACTGTATGTCGTACATAATTAACTTCTATGTCCAGATTAAATGGAATGTAGGTTTATCTATATCTGCCGTCAAATACTCATGATTAGGGGCCTATTCCTGTGCAAAAATTACGAAGTTTCGTAAATCTTTAGAATGCTAAGTAATACAGAATAGTAGTGGGAATTAAATTGGTTTTATGTATTTTGTATAATAATTATGATTGCAATACCAAAATATCAACATCTATTTCAAACTAATTATCGTTTTTAATGACGCTATTACGTGTTCGGACAAACAGAAGTAGGCCTCCCGATCTGTAAGACGAGATTTCGTACCCATCTGTCAGAACATTCAAAAGTTCATAAAACGTCTGGTACTAAAATAAACTAAAATTACTTAACGATTTTTAGTAGCAAGATAAAAGCTCAATATATCTATTGATAGAGCGCCGTTTATTTTCATATGACAAGTTAATATAAATTATAAAAGGATAAATTTAACTTATAAAGTCAACTTCTTGTTGAAACTTGAAGTTCATTCAAGGTTACATGTGTGATCGTCTTGCATTGGCCCAGCATTGACCAAGTGCTGAGAAGTGGTAAGATGGTGTGGATGTGCCTTCGACATGTCTCGCAGTATCTCGGCGTTAAATAGAAATTGGACAACATCACAACGCCATTCTGTTATAGTTTGTTCAATTTAGGATTTTTGACAATTCACGCCTATGAAATATTGCATTTTTTTTTCGGCAAAGTGTACTACAGATAATATCGTACTTTATTGACGGGTAGAGCCCACTTTGTGAAGTGCCTTGCAAACGAATAGCAATAGAAAACATAACATTGGTTGTGTAATAAAATTTATCTTACTTTTAAATTTAAGATTAAGGGCGACTAGCGCAACATTTGATTTTAATACAGTTTGAATTTGATTAGTATTGTTAGTTATTTGCAATTATATAAAACGATTATTTTTAAAGAACATTGAATAGAATAAAGATTTCGAAGTCAAATATTTTTTTCGATGATAATAAGAGTATGATAAGTTCTTCTAGTAATAAAGACCTTAATGATTTTGAAAGTGATTTAGGGGGTGCACCATAATATAACTGAAAATCCTAATACCTACCTTATTTAATTCACTAATATATTTTTATTTATTTAATTATCTCTTTATTGCACATTAAAACATTTGAATAACATTTTGTTTGTTTATCTATATAAACTAACGATAACAAGTTCTATGAAATGATAAATCGATAATCGAATAGATTCACTAACTATTATGAACTACCCCATCCCTATTGAAAGCTGTCAAAATTATCATCCTAAATTGGACAAACTATAGTTCTAAAACTAGAGAATAAATAAAACAAAAAAATATAACGAAAATGGTTACTGGGTCTAGCACCGCGAAATATGAGACAATTTTAATAATATTACATTTCATCAAACAGATCAAACACAATAAGATTTATATCAATTCAAACAAATTGACTTAGTAAATAAGTTTATCCTAGCTGCATCAAAAATAGACTAAGTTGTTGTCACCAAGTTGTTCTGTCATCGAGAAAATAAACGGCTGAATTGGTCTTTAACAGTGAGCTCTTTCTGTCTCTCCAGTAATGCATCTTATTTAAGTAAGTAATTCAGCTTCAAAAAGTACTGTGATTCAGATCTGCCGGGGATTTTTTAAATTAGGTACTTCGCTTTGATTGTATTGTTTATAAATGGGAGTAACTTTAAATGTATTATGTGCTACTGTCCAGGTATTTTAGGCCCGTATTCTAGAATCGTACTCCAGCACTGATCAGAGTGCCTACTTGAGTAGAGATTTCAAAACTTCATACAAAATCTTCACTTACATCTATACTCAAGTACAGATTTTGTTTTAGAATAGGCAGCTGTTAATATTCGCTGCTATACAGTTGCCGTGTCAACGCAATCAGAAAGTTCAGCTTAAAAATATTTTACCAGTTGCAGCTTTACATTTTATATCTGCAGGAGCATATAACAATCTTAATTTATATTTTTGGTCATTATTACCTCTCGGGCGGCGAAGAGCCGCCAATATCATTCTTTCAATTTTTTTCCATTTGTGTTGCGCTTGAAGCAAAGCAAATTTTGGTAATTTAGTACAAGTAGTTATCTTTTTTAACTTTCAATATCTCTGTCGAAGTAGATTAAATTGATCTGGAAGCATTTGTGAAAAAACAATTAAAGATTTATTTGTAAACCTTTATTATGAGTTACAAGCTTTCCGCCCGCGGCTTCGCCCGCGTTTCGTTATATATTATGGCCAATTTACATAAAATCTATATAAATGGTAGGTAGGCCATGTGTTATTCTGTTGTATGAGCTGTATTACTGTAAAGTTTCATCCAAATCCTTTCAGTAGTTTTTGCGTGAAAGGGTAACAAACATACATGTATACATCCTCACGAACTTTCACATTTATGATATTAGTAAGATTCCCGACGTTATTTAGCAAGTTTCTGTGGCAGTGTTTTCATAAAATCCTATTCCAAGCTTGCGGTGATCAATCGACGTGATCGTTATAAAAGGGGTAATAATGGGAAAAAAATTAATTTATCACGAACGCCAACTTTATTTTAGTGACAAAAATTTCATTAATGTGAAGTCAATCGCTAATTGATTATTCTGTTCATGATTGTCGTATTTAATAATTAAGTGTGGCTATGTTTTAAAATTATGACCTAAAGCAAAGTTGATAAAGTAGTAAGTCTACTACATAAATTAATTAAGTGTAAGAAAATCATGCCACAACGTCCACGACACGGTTTATTTAAAGAACTTAATTTGGATGATGTAATGTTATGTCCTGTCAATGTGAAGATGTCGCTTACTTGGTGTAGACTAGTTCTTAATGAAATGTTACACTAGTATAAGTAGTCAACTATTTGTTGTGCATAATATGGCATCTGCTTTTTTGTTATATGAAATAAAACTGTCCACAAACTTGCAAACTGTGCAAGCGTGGGCCACGTTCACGAGCCGCAATGTTTCTATCGGTTGCTTAATAATACTTATTGTCACTTATTGAGGCAAACAAATTGAATCATTTTAATTAGTCCCAACAATTTAATATACATCATTAGATTTTATAAACCTTTGTAATAGGTAAGTTATTTTAATATAATTATGACAAGGGAAAAGAGTAAAAATTATTTATAAGTGCATATTGAAAACAAAAATGTATAGGTGTTAAAGAACTAATATTAATGTTGTTATAAGGTTTTGCTTCCCGAAATTGTCTAAAATCAGGTTATGAAAGTTATTAAGTACGTACTGTATGTAGAAAGCCTATCTTGTCTTGTGACTCGAATTGGTAATGAGTTGTTAATACATAACTTGTTATGATGGCTTGCAAAACTGAAAATTTTGCGGAGTTGGTGTCGCTAGGGTTAGGACCTTCCCCGCTAACTTAATGTATTCCTGCATCAATAGTGCTATGTTGGTTAGGGTTGGCCTAAACACAACATTTTACTAATTTCTTTTCACAGTAAATAAAAGGTATGTAGATTTCATTAAATGTATTTTTGAAGAACGTAAGATGACCCAATTTCACCCTAAACCTTATTTTAATATCGAACTCGGATCAAGTGAATTTATAAATTTTGGTATTTTAAACATATTGGCACAAAAAATAGAAGTAAAAGTAGAAAAAAGTTGAATTCAGGCCCACCCTAACTCCGGTGCAGGTGAGTTGCAGTGACTCATAGTGATAATTCAGATTCATTGGAAAAACACTCGTTAAAGCGTATTTTTATATAGAGTCCTTGCACCGTCTCATCATCCGGTCAATTTCGACATCCGAAGTTACAATAATTCACACCCAGCTCAAATTTGGTAGGATTGTTCAAAGCACTATCATATATGAAATCTAAAACGTCCTCATCTATCCGGTCCCTGGAAAAAGAAATATTCTGGGTCAAAGGTCACAAAAACAAGTTTTTCTCAATTTTCAGCAAAACGGTAAGTTTTATCATAAAATTAGTTAAAACAAAATTGTAGATCGGATAAGTAAACAATTATCTATGAAAAATGTCTAAATACTTTTTTTCTAAGAGCCACTGTTTCTGAGATATAACGATGTAAAAAGTTGGAAGAGTTGTTATCGTCTTAATATATATATTTGATATAAACAGTTTTTTTTTGTTTAATTTAGTTAGATTAATTTTAGGTTAAGATTTGTATATTTCATAGTTTATATTTACTTGCAATTTACTCAGATCAACTGTCAGATACGGAGTTATTTTCTGGGGTACTTATTGCTATGACAAAGAAATAATAAGAGTGTTCACAGCCCAAAAACGATGCATCCGGTCAATGTTTCGATTAAAATCAGACGACACGTGTAAACCCTATTTTAAAAGACATAAAATCTTAACACTTCCCTGCATCTATATCGTATAAAGTGCGGTATTTGTTAAAAATAACTTGGAAAAAATTCAATTTAGAGTACGTGAAAGACAAAATAAAAAATTGTGCTTAGTTTTTAGTAAGACCACTTTGCTAAGTTAGTCTATATTTTGCAATGCTTCTCGCATTTACAATCGTATTCCGGAGGCAAACGGGACATTAATGATGTAAAGATTTTCAAGAGTAAGCTTACAGGATTCCTTATTGTAAAATGTTATTACTCCACAAATGAATTTTCAACAGATAAAATGTCGGTTTGAGATTATGGCTCATTTTTGACCACTTCTCTCAAAACAAACTTTATTATTTTACTTTCTTTAGTGTGTGTGTAGCATGTTTGCATCAAAAAGGTACCTTCAACTCTGTTAAATAATTATAGTACGCCCATAGAGGTAGGTCACAGTTGAACAACTAAGACACTTATGTCTGCCCACGTAGTGTTTATATACTCTTTGGTCAGCCTTGGATGGAGATCGAAACCACTACTTTGCGCTAATGGCAAGATCACTACCATTGCGCCAACAGGCCGGTTCGTTAACATCTGTAATCTGTTTATTATATCTCAAAAACAGTGGCTCTTAGGAAAAAAGTATTTAGACATTTTTTATAGATAATTCTGATCTACAATTTTGTACTAACTAATTTAATGATAAAACTTACCGTTTTGCTGAAAATCACTAAAATCTCGCATTTGTGACCTTTGACCGAGAATATTTTTATTCCCAGGTGTCGGATCGATGAGGACTTTTTAGATTTCATTTATGATAGTGTTTTGAACAATCGTACTAAATTTGAGCTGGGTGCGTATTATTGCAATTTATTTTTTGGTCTAATTTGACCGGGTTATCATGTTAAAATATAATATGTAAACATTCATGATTTCGATATTCATCTCTAGACTAAGGCAAAACATAAAAAAATGTATTTTAATCTTCGTACTCGAGTAAATATCTTTAAATATATAGTTATATAGACTATAGTTTAACCACCTATCAAAGCGCGGCGACGCCAAGAAAATAAATCTTTTGTATTAGGTAATATTAAACCTGGTTTTCTATATCATCTGCTAAGTAGTCGTTTTTCCGTTTATGAATTCATTCTTTTTTCGTTTCCCGTCCCGGCCCTCGTACCCATGAGCCGCGCAGACCCGCGCAGTGCTAGTGGTCGAGCTATAAAGGCTACCACAGTTCTTCAGGCATCTGTTCCGTCAACTAAAGTTAAACACAGACACAAATTGTTAGAGATTGCGCAGGGTCCTCCGCCTGTTTACAACATTACATTATGCTTTCACACTCGCATCATCGATATAGATTTATGTCTGTGGTTATAGGGTTGTAATATTCATTGAACGTTTATGTGTACGACTCAGGTACCTATATCAGCACTTTTATTAGTTATTTATTACCCGTGATCAACTCTGCCCCCCGATTCAGAACGAAGTTATCGACCATTTCGGTAAATTTGTTTTAATTATGGTAAATGACCCTCTTAACGGTAGCAATCTATATTTTTATATGTTAAAGCCAAAGGCCTATAGTTTTCATAAACTCAATAATATTAAAACTACCCATACTTAAAAATGAATTAAAAATAAAAGATAATAACCGAATCAGTCGATAACTTTGTTCTGAATATGGGGGGGGGGGGGGGGCTGGTGTCTGGAAAGGAGGTTTGTTTGAACTGACGTCAAAACTTCCCGGGAATAGATCATGAGATTATAGGGACCTGAGTCTGTAGAAATGAAATACTTGTCTGAAGTATTCCAAAGTTTTGGTTGTGTCAGAGTTAAACGCAGTGTACATTTTTATTTTTTGATTTCAATGAAATTAGCACAACATAAAATAAAGTAATTTTAGTTGGCCTGTGGCGTATTATGTGGTGATTGTGCGATTTATTAGGTGTAGTCTTGTGTCATGTGTCATTTGTTCGCTACTGGCGCTAATAAGCTACTAAACTGCTACATCGTGTAAATCGGAAGAAAATATTTAAATAGATATATTTGTAGTTTATAGATATTTGATGAACACCTTTTCTAATTAAGCTATGCAATAATTAGGAAACTTAGTCCATATTTTATTATACAACTAAGGTTGAAACTGCAAAAAATCCTTGAGGCCAAATAACCGGTTATATGTATACCGCCTTTTAGTTATAAGTTTTTTATTGTTTTCATTGTTTGTCAATTTCTTTATTTTTAATTTAGTTATTTTACTAGAAGCTCGACAAATGAAAATTAGATTTATTACTAATTGAACTAAAAGCTCTGAGGAATAAGATCGATTTTATAAAATTAATTTGTACTGTGTCTTGTTCTTCGAGCTTCATAATGAAATGAATAATTAAGTTTAAACATTATATACCTTTGTATTTCATTAATGTATGATGCGTTAAATGTATGTAGTAGGTATATGTAGTATAATTCTGTGTTGCGCACCAATTGCTTTAATCGTGTAGAATCCACCAAGAAAGTTATGTCCTAGAGTATAGACTATAATAGTTTCGAAATTCTTCGTGCAGGGTAACTTTAGGTGGAGAGGTTTGGGTGTAGCGGGAAATAAAATAAATGTGTGATTTTTATATTATTTCATGTAATGAAGTTAACGTGTGCCGAGTGAATTTAAGATTATTCGATTCTATATACAAAGCTAAAGGGATGAATTTAGGCTGCCTGCCCCATAGCGCGGAGAGAAAGGATTTTGCAATTTTCACGGTAGGTTGATGTTTGGTTGGTTGGATGAGTTTTCTTGCAAATGATGGTCACGACAGTCAGCTGACTAAAATTGAAAGGAAAATCGTAATGCTAGCTGCTTGTTAATGCAATATACGAACGGCTGTTATTACATGTGATAAAAAAAAACTCGCACAAATTATTAATAAACCGCCTCACTCGAAACATTCCCTCTTATCGATGACGATCATATTAAACTTAGAGCTCAATATGAAGGCAAGAATATGTTGGGTTTAAAACAATTACATCCCTTTCATAAAAATGTATGAACCTTGATCTATAGAGCGACAGACATGAAAACGCCAGCGGCATTGCGCTACTTAACTTGTTATAGGGTACTTACACTTAAAAAAACGTGTTTTTTCTTAGTTACGAAAATGTTTACTAACAGAATTATGGTGAACTTTTTAATCTCGTACGTTCACACACTGACGACGCTTCTATGTTTCCATGGGGAAATTTCGCTTTTAAATGTACGGTTCTTATAAATCAAGCAGTTGGTTTTTCAAATGAAAAATAACCTACCCGCGGGAGTACCTTGAATGCCAATCTGTATATGCCATCGGATGATTATGCATACAGTGAGGAAAATGTTATGGCAACCCAGTAAGTGACGTAAAAACTTTATACGTGACAATTAATTAGGGATAACATACAAAATCAGACGAACATGCGTATATTTTGAATGAAAACCTTGAGATAAAACATAATTTAGTATTATTTTTATTTTCGTTTAGATATTTTCGAGAGATTAGAGAATTTTGAGTTCGACGGTTTGCCATATTATTGACCGTGCAGTATAATATGTATAGTTATTCGATATACAATATGTATGAGCATTATACCTCAAAAGTGTTTCATGTCATGTGGTAATGTTCTCTTAGTTCTTTTAATTAACCGTCCTACCCTTGTCTTACGAATAAGCCGGTCTACTCTTTAAAACTGTTAATTTTCGTGTTATCGCTTACTTTTATTGTTTTATAAATGAAGGTAACTTATTGTTTGTTATTTAATAAACGGCGTTCATATTGTATCTTGTAATGACCATCTTGCAATGGGGTGAGGGTTCTGAAATTGCCGACGAGACAACTCATAAAAATACATTTTCCATTTTATGGTCTTCCTTTAATGAAATTAGATTAGATTGAAGATATCTCTCTTAGTACAAAATTACAATATATATCAGATATAAGAATTAGTATTAAGATCGTCAACATTATCGACAAGATACGATTATTTTCAAAATATTTCATTTTATTTTTTAGTCTGTTTCCCGGTAAATTATGTATCCTCAATGAAGATTACCTTTCAAATAATTAAGGTACCTAGTACCTACCAATTTGCCCATTTTTCGTTTAATGTATATTTTTGAATTTGGCATTGTCGCGCTTTATCAACTCATGCAATTAAAACAATGAATAAGGGATGTATTGGTTTAAAACGACATTTGTAATTTTACCTATATTTTATGAAATACATAGCAACAAGACGTTAAAGTAGGTCATATGTAGATTTATCTAAGTAGGGTTTAATTCATGCATGGTCAATAATCTGCCTAATATTAATGTCATTGAAAGATCAAACTAGTGCTAAGTATTTTTTTTAAATAGGTACTTTAATCACCTACCTTTCTTCTAACTCAAATACAAATCACATTACAGTGATCATTCTCCCTTTTTCTGTATGATATAGAAAAGACAAAGCTTTACGCTTCATTGATATTATTTCAAATTTAAATAAATACCTCAGTACTGTTTGCGAATAACTGTGGCTCAATTTTAGTCCTGCATTCATTCGCTACACACACTGCGTGTATGAATGAGAGGTAATAGCATACAAGAATGCAGCGCCTTGTTTCCAGTCTGATGTCCAACTCCTTAACTATACCGGGTGTACCGGGGGGAGGGAAAGAGTCAATTCACAGACTTCACAGTATCTAGAGCTAGCAAAAAAATCAAGGTTTTGAGTTTAAATTAACTAAATAGATTTATTGAAAAAAATATATAAAACGTTCTTTAAATGGTGATTTTCTCTTTCAATACAGATTCTGCAATTTCAAGCCATTTTAAAAACTTTCGTGCTGTTTTTTATAAATGTTTTTGTTTAAACATAGGAAACTAATTCAGTTTTCGGAAACCTATAAAAAATAATCGAGTAGTATACAGTAAATCGATAGGTATTGTCCTCCAACACCAGAAATATTGTTATACTCCCGCCTTTACACCCCGCCTTAAAACGAACTCAATCAAGAAGTTTATTATTATTATTATGTGTTAGACAAGAACTATTATATTATTATACACATTATCCAACTCGGCTGCATCCAAAATAATCCACAATGCGCATTGTGCTGTCATTTGACCCTGTAACTATTTACTATTTTCAAATAATACCTTCACGCGTCTATTGGTAAGGTGTTACAACTATGGTATAATTATGCCTCAGTACTTATACATTATTTATAAAATGTGTTTATCAGAGGGCTTTGTTTCCTGAGTAAATTACTTACAGACATAAAACGATTATATACAATTATTGTGAAATTCATGCGCCGTTTGATGTCACTTCTTTCATGGATAGTGTTAGTAAAACGAGAATTAAAATGAACACTGAAAACGAATAAACGACTAGGAACCCACGCAGGAGCATACGTACTTAGTGGCGTAGCGAGGGTAAGTGGCGTCCGGGGCGAAGATACGAAATAAAAATGTTAACTTACCCCTAAAATGTAATAAAAATAAAATAATAACTTCAAGTGGCTAAATCAAAAAAGTTTTAAATTTCTCAATTTTCCCGAAAAATAGCCCAAGTTTACGACAGATTTTTGTTCTGATAAAGCATACAATTACTATTAAAAATTAATGTCAGTATACCTATGATCTTTATTTAATCAAAATATTTTAATTTACAATCCAATCGTCGCGGCCTAGTGGTTCAGCACCCGAACTCAGATCGTGGATCGTGTGGTCCCGAGTTCAAATCTGGCCATAACCAAAATCTTTGTGTTCATTGTTAAATATCCAACTAACTCTCCGGTGACGGAAAAATCATCGATAACAAACCAAATTAACCCGGATAACGGCGAAAGGCTCACCACCTGCCACATTTGGTTCTAATACATTGGTGAAAAGTGGACTTCTGAGTGTTTCGTTCACCATGACGGCACAGTCACTTGCCTCTGACTACACCGCTTGGGATAAAGTCTTGATGATATGTATGTATGTACAATCCAATCAGTCTAATTGACTTAAAAACGTAATGAGATAGTAATACGTATGTAGTCATTTTATTTTAAAATTAAAGCATACTAATTCAAGTATTTCACAAAAAATAATCGTAGCTCTAGAACATACAATCACAAACTTACAAGTATCTAATTAAACAAATTGAAAGAAGAAATTGAAAATACAATTGAAACCCCTGTAAAATTTACATTAAAAAGTTGCGGGCTCTTATTTTAGATAAAATGTTTTTTACCGATGAATGTAATCCTAGTTCACTGCCTTAGTTTGTTACACTACGAACGGGTCTCATTGTAGTACCTATATGAAAGACGCCCGTGCCCCGCCCCCGGCCGCACGCTGCCCGTTTGTTTATTCAACTTTTACTTGTGTAAGTGCTGCCGCTCATTGTGCCACTTGTGGCAGCCACCAAACACGACCACTAGTAATTGGGATTAAGCTACTAGACGCTGCCACAAGTGGGTAGAATTCTCAATTTATCGTCTACAGCCACGCCAGTATGCGACAGCACTAAGAGCTGCGATCACCACCTACACATGACGTCAAACGGCAGTGATAGCATGAATTAGTTTTACCTTTTATAACAAATTATCAGGGTTTAGTTGGTTTATGTAACGGTATCATCTACGCTGTTTGTCATATACCCGGTTGTATGTTCATATTGTAAGTACTAACTGGTGCCGAAGATTTACTTTCCTTTCCTTCGTAAAATATAACAGCCATACAACATCTTACCTAGAGGATTGTAGTCTTGAAGCACTGAAGTTTTTATAAAATAAAGTAATCGCTGGCATATATTTGACGAGATGCGAAAAATTAAATAATGCATAAGCATTTATGATATATTATAGTAGGTATCTATTAGTTCCTGCTGAGAGCTCATGCCTGATGGTGACACCTGGCTAATCTTATAAATTCTTTAATACAACTATTTTTAAAATGAATAACTATTATTTTGATCTATTACTAACAGGATGCAAATGAGCAATACAATGGCAACCTTTGGCTATTATTCCAAAAATTGCCCGCGGATATATCTAAATAGAACGTGGTAGCTGCAAACTTTTACCTTGGGGGCCTTATTACAATCACTTATATCCGGTCAAGTTAATTCCCTAAACTGAGAGGAGCGAGCAAGTCTTTAGTAAATATCCAGCCTATAAGATGTGTTGTGCCAGGCTAGGTAACCGCTGACTGGCTGGAAATGAAAGATCATAATGCGAAATTGCTCGCAAGGTTAGCTTAAAGAATGAGCGTGACAAGTTATATGGGATTGTAAGGCTACTGTAGCCACTATGGGGAATTTTTAATACAGTATCTATATGAGATCGAAAGATAAATGGAGCTAGTATTGGCTCGTTAGATTCTGATACGTACCTACGTTACGTATCAGAAAACTGTTGTCGTTCTTAATTGTGAGCTCCTAAATCGTGCCTAACGGTATTTCAGGCAAAACGTAACATCGTATTCTCCAAGAGCTACTTGCTGATGTAGGCAAACTGGTATTCTTATCTTGTATTGATATTATTCAACCATTATGATGATATGTTATACTGAGTATCTGAATTGCCTAATGGCGTCCTCCAATGTTACACTTACTCCATACCTTTCTTTAGTAGGTAGTTATATTTTGTATGCTTGGAAATGCGAGCATTAATGTAATCATAATCCGCCTATAGAGCTCCACATAGTTCTTATAAAAATAATATTAACTTGCAGATTTAATGTCGAACTTATTTAACTCTCGAATCTAGATCCTGCAAAAACATTTATAAAACACAAAAGTTAATAATTCAATGTAAACATTTTTCTTCGATATTAGGTACTTATGTATTTTGTGATTGGGAGTTTGTTCCGTGTCGGCCCATATTTATACCGATGCATGATAAATCAGATTTTAAAAATCAATGTGTTAGACATTTCTAATTAATAGGCATGAAAGTTTTAGCTATTATGTGATAATTTTGTGACAAAAACGTATAAACAACCATTTCATGTATCCACATGTGACTTACTTGTTTAATAGCAAATGCAATACATATATAATGTTATTTTTGGTAATAGATGAAGAATACACATTCACTTAAACTGTAATCTTGTTTTACTGCTTTTACTATCTTGGTGAAGTTCCTAAATAAAACAAAAACTATAGCTATGCAGCTATGTATATATACCTACGTACAGGGTACCTACTTGATCGTTATAAATCTCGTATGTATAATTCATATTATTAAACTTTTTCATAGTACCTAGTAGTTTATAGCTTATCATAAAATCTTAATTTTAATATTATTGGAGTCTTAGAATAATTACCTACGCTTAGAAGGAGAGTCCGTTTTGACGCCACAAATATCAGGACGTCAGGTTTGGATTTGAACTTACGATGTTAATTTCTCGAGAAATAAAAATTTAGGTTTGGATTTGAACTTACGATGTTAATTTCTCGAGAAATAAAAATTTTGAAGAAGCTCTTCGAAGAAACGCTTCTTCAAAATGTTTATTTGTGCAGTACCTAAATGGTTGCAACTTGCAACAACATAACAGAGAAGCTCAAGTAGTGTTCATACATGTTATTTTGACAGTTGATTTCGACATCACAAATGGCGCGCCATTTTGTATGGAACTATCCTTCTAGGTGTAATTATTCTAAGATTGGAGTAGTTTGGGTTCTGAGTGGGCGTGATGGGAAATCGGTTACAACATTAAAATTAAATGATAAACAACAAATCCTACAAACTAAAAATTCACTCGCCCGAATCTGACAACCTTTTGCAAGGCGGGCAAACTGACGTTTCCAATCTTTTTGGCGCCTATACGCCTGAGAGAATTCGTTCAGGACTCTGCTTCCCTACCTTTCTTTCCACTGCCTACAACAGCCCTATTTTTGTTTTGTTTGTCCCTATCTACTAACCCGGGTAGGTAGGGTTTTCGCAGCTGGAACAGCTTCCGACGGTCATTTTTTGAGATTAAGTTAGGTATACCGGGTGATTATCAAATAACTTCCAAAAACTATATGGCATACTCACTAAGGAATGTAGAAACTAAGCGAAAATGAAATTTATTTAACTTTCATTTCAACGTCACCATACGAATCACTCGAACGGTCAGTATTTTTTGTATGAAAACCTTAAAATTAGGTAGTTAATTGAAAATAAAAATTCGCTAATATACTTACTACATCACTTACTGAGTATGCAATATCGTTTTCGGAAGTTATTTGATAATCACCCGGTTTAATTAGCATTATGCAAATAAACATGAATTAACCGATTCGGTCAAATAAAAACTTCTGGCATTCATCATCATACAGATAAAAATAATATAGTTTCCTACTTTCACTTGCAGTCGTTGTAACAAGTGTCTTTTATTAAGAATTTGAGATGGCAGGAATAAAAAATTACTAATAAGAAATGAAACAAACAAATTAATACGTAAATTTATTTACCATGTTTCAAAGGCCATGTAAATAGTGGAAATATATAAGATAAGGAAAGCTAAGCATCTTATAAAAATATCATTTCTTCATGGACCTAACAGGTATCGGCAAGTTTTCCTGTCTTAAACACATTCGATACACAGAGTTACACCATGTGTAATAATAATATAAATGTTTAACTGTTTCATAGACCTTTCCACTGTACTCGATACTTACAAACTCAGATTCCTACTTTTAATTGGGTAACTCCTTGCACAGATAGAAAACGACACCGCAACAATAGTGTGAAATATTTTTTTGGAATGCAATGTTTAAAAAAAACAAAGTGACGTCACCAAAAGTAAAGAACACGAAGCGTTCGCTAAATAGTTGTAAACTTAATAAACAAGAAACCTTAGCCCACGCCGCGGTATTAACTAATATAAATTAAAGTAAAACACCTTTAGAGTAACTTTATGATTAAAGTTCACTTATAATTTAGTATCAAACGACATAATTAGGCGCAGCATAATTTCATCGTATGAAATTTTAGGCGCCATACGTTTTTTAACAGACAGCAAGAATTATTTTCATTCACATGAAAACGCAAGCAGCGTTCATGATACAGATAATGACATAATATTATTTGCCTGCTTTTACATAAAATAAATCAACTTTATTCATTCATTAGGATTTTATCTTCAAAAACACCGAGCTATACAAATCCCCTAAACATGTTCAAACTAATACCTAACATCAATACAGTCATAATTATGCAGTACTTAAGGGGTAACAACACAGCTATTGAAGTTAAACGGTCTTAGAGCCCTTACACATGACGAATTCTAGCAGATTGAAACTCGGTGGTCACGATACAGCTATCTCAAACCATTCTATGCTGGTGATTATTTTATAGTAAGGAAAATAATATATTATAGCATACTCTGATGTAAAACTATGTGAAAGTTAGGATTTAATTTTAAACTAAATGTTTTTCTTTTAAGCGATTCATTGTCCACAGGCCGTATGTGGTCAGTAAACAATTGATTTCTAATTGTTATAAAATTTCGGACAGTGACCCTGTTAAGCTTTTCATACATGATTTGAACAAAAGCCCTAAAATAAAAGTTAAAAAAACATTTTTAAAATCACCTGCCGAGTATGCTTCATATTTTTCATAATGATATTAATAATCATCCGGTATAATTAAATCCTTCCCACTGAATACGCGTGAAACTCGAGTTTGCATTGTTACAAAGAGTCGCCGTGCATAAAGGTCCTTACTGAGGGGCTAGCCCGAACTATTGACAGCTACGTAATCGTATCGCTTACGTACCTACTAACTGATCAATTATATTGACATGTTGAATTAAATTAACATGTCCACTCAATTTCGTCGGTTTTAACGTAAGGATACGATTATGTAGCTGCCAGGGTTCGTGCTAGCCCTCCAGTCCGTGGTCGCGGCGTGGCGTGAGGGGGTGCGTGAGTGTGTGGGGGGCGGGGGGTAAGGTCTAGGGCAGCGGCTTGCCCTCGGGGATGGTGGGCGAGGTGGCGCCGGACGCCGCGCGCGACGCGTCGCGCAGCGCCTCGTCGAAGCTCTGTGTCGAATTTGATCGGGAGGCCACCTTGCCCTGTAACAAAAGCATAAATCATAATTAACATTATTATCCCACCCCTACTTAATCATTATTCTATCTATCAGTCCATCAAGTTCTTCGACAGTGTGCATTTCAACTGGTCGTCTGTCGATGTGCCTGGCGGTAAAATTGTATTGTTTTCCTCTTATTGTGTCCAGCACATACGACATACTATGGGACCCATACATCGACAGACGACCAGTAAGTAAAGTTCTATAGATTTCCTAATATTTTATTCGATTATGGTGCGGAATACCGAGCATAACTATTAGCTCGTCGAGTGTCCTAAAGCTTTCTTTAGGGTCCAAAGTCAGAGACCTCGTGTCGGCTCCATAAATAGATATCATGGGTTAAAGAACACAATAGACTATAGCCTATAATACCTACTCGTACCAAGTCTTCATTACAGTCCAACTATTCTAAGATACTGATTATTTGACTGGCCTGTTGGCGCAATGGTAGCGATCCTGCCTTTGACGCCGGAGGTCCGGGGTTCGATCCCCACCCATGACAAACATTTATGTGAAGAATATTTGTGTTTGTTGTGTGTGGGTGTTATTATCTATTTAAGTATGTATTTAGAAATATTTAATTATGTTTATCAGTCTCTGACACCCCTTTTTTTTTTTGCTGTGGCAACACTACGGCTAACAGCTGACCTTGACTTGTCCCGTATTTTAATTTGATTTAAACCTGTAAATAACTAATTTATGGCCCAATAAGTCGTCGTAAACAATAATTAGTGTTAATTACGTGTTATTTAGTGTTTTTTTTTGTGAAATAAGTTTATACTTGTTTATACAGTTGACCGTTCAAATATTTGTGAATCATTGTTTTCTCTTGGAAAAGGTATTGTATTGTTTGTTTAATAACATTCATACATTTCATTCTACGACCTTAAATTATACCTGAGTAGTGAAATATTCGAATTGTCTGACTCTGTTTGTCAGAAACGCGAAGAGGTTAGAATACAAAAATACTCTTGAGCTACACAACCTCTTGATTGTTTAAACAACACTTTGGTATTCTACGTTGTTTGTTGGATTTATATTTTGTCAATTTAACAATGATGACCCGCGCAGCCTCATCTCGCCAGCTGGAGCTGACTGCAGGAATTGAAGGCATCCAAAGAGTTGGTTAAACAATTGCATTTTGAAAGAGAAGACAATGAGAGGGAATTGTTGGAGGCGTTGAGTAGGAACGCTTTGTTAAAAAAAGACATGGCTGAGATGCATGAAAGGTATTTATTAGTATTAAATGAGCGGGATAGGTTACAAATAATAGTAGATGGGTTCAGTGACTGCAGCAATGAATATGTGCAAAGCCTCAAACGCATTACCATGCTTGAACAAGAGCTACAAGAGGCCTACCACCTGATATCTTCCATGGAGACTGAAAAACTACACACAGTTGACATCCAAAACCAAAGTTGGTTCGATGAGTTAGTTCTTAGTGTGCCCAGCCTGGTTTCTGTTGCACATTCTTCAATCCCTACTGTGGCTATTGATTTGGCTAGTAATAATTTGAATAATTCCACTGCTCCAGAGGGTGTAGCAAAGTGCAGCAAGAACAAATTTAGAAAATATGTTAGGATAAGCAAATTTATTAAGAAAACTCAGAAACTGATAAAAAACCAGAAAATGATGTATAAAAATGCAAAATATATTCAGGAACGCCGACGATTAGGTGATGAACTGGATGTCTATTCTATAATGATAGACAATAATTTAAGTCAATATGACAATGAAGTGAAAGTATTACAAGCAGAAATATGTAGTCTTAAAGAAAATCTGAGGCGTTTAACTGACAGATACACAATCACCAAAAAAGAAAATGAGGAGCATATTTTGGCCCTGACCAAACTCTTGTGCAACCCGGACTCAGTTTCCAGCAGTTATGATGGCCATACTGTTATTCAGTCAGAATGTGATTCCTCTCTTCTAACACCCTTACTTCACAATCAGCCACCAACATTTCCGTCTCTGATACCTGCCCTGTCAGTAACACTGATAAAAATCCAGGTTACAACATTGTAATGTTTAGTGACGACATTGGAAAAAGTATAGGCCACATTTTGTATAATAGTCTCGGAAAGTCAGTTATAAATCACTGTTCACCGGGTGCCTCTATACTGTGATATCATTCAGAAAATTGCTGAATATAGTTTCAGCCCCAATTCAACCCTTATTATTTTAATTGCAAACAGAGGTACTGTGAACAAGTACCAAATGAAAATACATTGCAATACTTTATGTTCATTAGTTAATGTCAGTAAAATTGTGATGTTCACATTGCCTTACAGTAGGTCTGTCACAAGCAGAAAATGAAAAAAGACATAGAATCAATTTGACATTTGATACTGTGACATTTTCAAATAATTTAATAAATCTCATTGACATTAATCCTATTATTAATAATAATATGTACCTGACAAAAGGTAGATTTCATTTATCTAATTATTATAAACAACAGATAGCTATGTCGCTATCTTATTTTTTTAACATTTCAGCCAATTATTTGGCTAAACACTCTGCTTTTATTGAGCAGAATGATACCATTGTACCACAGACTTTGGAACTTGCTCCAAATAATTTAAATTAGATTCAGAGACAATAGAGGTAAACTCTTGCACATTGTTGACAAAAGAGAAGCCCCAAAATAATTTTATAAACTTTGTGCATCAAAACATGCAAGGCTTCTCTGGCAAAGAATTAGAAGTAGGTTTATTTTTAGACTGTATGGATATACATGTCTTATGTTTAACTGAACACTGGCTGAAAAAAAAATGAATGCATGATTAGCATTGATAATTATAGTTTAGTTCATTTTATTAGTTCGTTCTTGAGAAGTTCCTCTATTCGCGGAGGGTCACTGATATTAATTCACAATTAGTTTAAATCTAGAGAGCGTAAAGACATAGTAGCACTCTCAATTGAGCGAACTATTGAACTTGCATGCGCAGAGTTAGAGCAGATTATTATTGTGTGTGTGTATAGACCCCCTTCTGCTGATTATTGTCAGTTCGAAGAGACCATGGAAGAAGTACTGAAAAAAGTTTGTAAATCAAACAAGAAGGTGGTTGTATGTGGGGATTTTAATGTTAACATTTTAGATTCTTCTCAGACCTCTGTTAGATTTTTAAATCATTTGATTTACTTAATCTTTTTGATCAACCAACCAGGATCACCGATTTATCAGCCACCTGCTTAGACAATATTTTTTGTGAAAATATCTTTTTTTTTTTTTCATATCTCTATTGAGAAATCAATTATAAACTGTTTGAAATCAGATCACTGTGGTCTATTGACCAAATTTGAGCACCGTCATGTCTCTCAATCAGTGGATATACCTAAATAAAAATATTTCTAACCTACTGCCCCAAGGTCATCATAACATAGATGATCAGTTTATGCATCTCTTTGAGATAATATTGCATGAACATAACCATATTTTTCCTAAGAAGAAAGTAACTGTTGATAATTTTAAGTTTAAATTTAGTGATTGGGCCACTCCAGGCATCCATAAAAGTAGAAATAAATTATACGAATTATATGGATTAAAAGCTAACTCAAACTGTCAAAAACTAGTTGAGCATGTCAAATTATATTCAAAAACATTCAAGAAATCATTCATATTGCAAAGTCCATTTTTTTGCGAGACAAAATAAAACAGGCTAAAAATAAAATCAATGCCACTTGGAACATAATTAATAAAGAAACCTGTAAATCTAAACCTCGCGATCACTCATTCTCTCTCAAAATTCAAAATAATGTTATTGAGTCTGAGATTGAAATAGCAAATACATTTGAAACTTTTTTTTCTATTATACCTATTGTAACTACAAGCACGTTAAATTCTACTCCACATATAGCTGAGTCCCTGCTAACATCTAGTGTTGATGGGTGCACAAATCAGTTCTGCTTTGATCATGTTGATTCTCATGACATCCTCAAGGTATTTAAGGAACTTAATATGAAAAATACCGAAGATTTGTGGGGTATTTCGATTAATCTACTCAAATCAATCATTAATACGATATCACCCCACTTAGCTAAACTTTTTAATAAATGCATAGACCAAGGTCAGTTTCCCAACTTAATGAAATTTAGTAAGGTCATCCCGCTTTTAAAATCTGGTAGCAAAGTGACCCATCTAATTATAGACCCATTTCTATACTACCAGCTCTCAGTAAAATCTTTGAAAAAATTATATTGAACCAGCTGCTTTCACACTTTGATTTAAATAACTTACTACATGAGAAACAATTTGGTTTTACTAAACACAAGAGCACAACTGATGCAGGTGTAGCACTTATCAAACACATATTTGATGCTTGGGAAAACAAGCAAGATGCAGTAAGAATATTTTGTGATCTTTCAAAAGCATTTGATTGCGTGGATCATGAAATATAACTGATTAAGCTAAGACATTACAGTGTTTCAGGTATCTCATCTCAATTAATACAATCCTATCTTACAGATAGAACTCAAAAAGTTAGTATCAACGGAACTGCAACTTCCGGTGCCACCATACGTATGGGAGTGCCCCAGGGATCTATATTAGGACCTTTGCTTTTTCTTATTTATATAAATGATCTTCCTACCTATGTCAAAGATATTTGTGAGATAGTATTATTTGCTGACGATACCTCGTTGATTTTTAAAGTCGACAAAGGTAAGCAAGCATTTGACGATGTAAATAATACTCTCGCAAAAGTACTATGTTGGTTCACTTGTAATAATTTATTACTTCATTCCTCGCCCGAACGTCAACTAGCGAGCACGGTTACGCGAATAAGCAGAAATCTTGATACAACTACTTACCCGCAATGTCAAAGTGCGTCCAGTGTAATAAAGCAGTGAACAAAAGATCTCCAGGTCTAGAATGTTTACGATGTGGGCTTCTAGTGCATGCGAAAAGTGAATGTGCAGGTCTCACCAATAAACAACTTAACGCAATTCGCGCCGCTGAGAACCTTGAGTGGACCTGCAATGAATGTTCGAAGCTACGGCGCAAAAGCTCACTTGCTACCCCAGATGAAGATGACGATGAAGAAGATGAGGCTGTAGATCATTCCCAGAAAATTGTTTCGATCAATTCGGAGAAACTGACAGCGGATATCACTAAGCAAGGGGGCATCGTATATTAAAGAGGGAAATTAACGAGGTAACTAAATCAGTTTAGTACCTAAGTGACAAAGTAGATGAGTGTCTTGAAAGCACAGAAGCATTCAAGCAAATCATAAAAGAACTCGAGAAAAAAAACATGGACCTGAAGAACAAAAACGTGTTTTTGGAGAATAGAATCAACTCTTTGGAGCAAAGGATGAACGAAACTGAACAAAGGCAGATTATTAAGATGATAGAAATCGCGGGAATACCCCAAACTCAGGAAGAAAATGTACGAGCGCTGACGAACATCGTAGCAGCGACATTGAAAATGAATGAAGATCATGTGAAGAGAGTTCAAAAGCAGCCGCCGCGTGCAGGGAAGCCAGGAATAATTGAAGTTGAAATGCAGGACGAAGAAACAAAGGCCAAGTGGATCAGTGCATCGAGAGACAAGCGTATGATCGTAGCCGATATTGTACCAGAATCAGAGACTAATATTCTTCAGGAGAAAGTGTATGTAAGAGAAGCGCTTACGCATTATAACAAAATCCTCTTTTGGAAATCCAAGCAGGAGCTAAAGGAAAAATTTAGGTATGTATGGTGTAAAAATGGGCGAATCATGGTACGCAAAGCAGATAAAGACAAAATTATTGTCATTAGGTCAGAAGAAGATATTTATGATGCCTTACAGTGCCCGTGAAACTAGATCCTGTAAGTTAACATCTTAAACTGACCTACCCTTATTTCTAAATGGCATTTATAGAGGATAATGTAACAGAATTAAAAAACTGTGCTAACCTTCATGAATACTGGTCTAGTATGCCTAAATCATTAAAAAGATTCAACTGTGTTCATGTTAACATACGGTCTATTATTAAGAACTTTTCTAAAATTGAATTACTTGTCGGTAGTTCCAAGCAGCCAATCGATGTAATTGTGTTAACTGAGGTAGGTATATCCGACCGGTTAAGCTCACTATATAATATTCCTGGCTATGTTATGCACAAAGAATTACGGAAACACCAGAAAGGAGGAGGTATTATTATGTATGTCTTAAATAAGCACAAGTTCACACCGTTCTCTTATTTTACAACGTCACTCGAATGTGTTGTAGGTAAAATCTCAACACAAAATAACACTTCCGTAGTCCTGTGTGCATTGTATAGGCCGCCAAGTAAATGTAAAAAATCGTTTATACGCGAACTAAGTAATGTGTTGAATTCCTGTCCAATGAGCTATGATTTGTTGCTTTTAGGCGATGCAAATATAAACTTAAAAAGGGAAGATAGCATTCGTAATCAATACATTAATATGCTGTGCAGTTACGGCCTGGTGTGTGGGATCTCCGATTATACACGAGTCGAACAACGTAAGGATGTAATTACTAAAAGTTGTATCATAGATCACATATTTGTGAGGTCCCGCGCACTAGACGTGTACTGCGCAGCGCTCGGAACTGTACTGGCCGACCACTGTCTCACGGTGGTAACTTGCAATTGTGAGAACTATATACAGGTTGCTCCTTTATATGGTACTAAATTTGATAATCGCGTTTTACGAAGGGAGTTTGAGTCCATTGATTTTGCACATATACGACATTTAGATTGTCCAACTGAAATATATAGTTGTATTAAAGAGTGTATAGTGAAATGTTATGAAAAAGCTAAATATAAAGTACAGGTGAAAAATTCAAAACGGAGTAAAGATGTTTGGATTGATAGCAATGTAATTAAAATGTGTCAAAGTAGAGATAAGAAATTTATAGAATTGAAAAAGGATAGTTCAAACAAATCGTTGCTATTAGAACATAATAAATTAAGAAATAAAACAAATAAATACATTGAAAAATCTAGGAATAATTACTATAAAAATCTTATAATTGTAAATCGTAATAATCCAAAAAAAATGTGGCAAATCTTGAATAATATATCAAGTAGGGTAAAAGATTGTTTGGACGATACAATTTTGAAAGCCTTTCATAATAACGCACAGTACACTAATGAAAAAAAAATTGCTGATTATTTTGCTAACGGTTTTGAAAGTGCAGTAAAGAAAGTTATACCGAATTTATTTATTTATTTATATTAGGTATGCAAACAGATCACAGCCATTACACAACCAAGAATATATATAAACTTATCATAACTAGACCGTAATCCTTAAATAGCATACACATCATGATTTAACTTTACATCTACAACGAGGGTTAAACAAATTTGATTACTGACTATATTTTAATTATACAATGGGTGTTCTTAATATCATACATTATTTGTGTACAGTCGAGGACTGCTCGGTTATAAGAAATTCAGATACTGCTCTTTTGTACTGGGGAAATCTGTTATTGAATACATCCACGCATCCGCCACTACGGACGACATCATTGTACGTTCTGCACATTCTGACCATGGGATTGAAAAAGGAGGTGTTGTTCTTATACACTTGTATTGCAAAAATGTTCGGGTGACGCGATCTATGCCGAGTATTAAAGTTGAGGGAAGAGAGCAAATCCGGGGCATCAGTAGCTGAATGCACTATCTTGTGAAGACAAAGCAAGTCATATCTTTTACGACGAGTCTGCAAAGGTATCAGGTCAAACTTTAAAAGCCTCTCCCTGTAGTCTCTGAGCGAACGTCCATAATTGAATTTACGTGAAATAAATCTTAAGCACTTCCTCTGCACTCTCTCGATGCTGTCGATATGGACACCATAATATGGGGACCAAATCGGACAACAATACTCTAAAACACTTCTAACCAAGCTAAAATACAGGCACAAAATACTACGGGGCTTTCGAAAAGCCTTGGTTGTTCGCATTATAAAACCCAACAGTTTGTAACTCTTTTTCAGAATATGATCATAATGAGGCCTGAAGGTTAATTGATCATCAAATAAAACACCCAAATCCTTAACAATCTCCTTTCTGCCTAGTATCTTGTCCTGAATAAAATACTGCTGAGCTACTCGGTTCTTTTTCCTGGTGAAAGAAATGACACAGCTTTTGCTTGCGTTAATATTCATTTTGTTGTAAGAACACCAGTCAGAAATAATCTTCAGATCGTTTTGAAGCGCAGCGCTTTGTGTCATATCACTGATATCCGTGTAAATTTTCAAATCGTCGGCATAGAGGAGAGATGGACATGTCAGACGATCAACCAAATCGTTTATAAAAATTACAAATAGAAGAGGCCCAAGATGTGAGCCCTGTGGAACTCCGGAAGGTACAGATATGAGAGAGGAAGTGTAACCCTTTACAGTAACTAGTTGAGTTCTATTACTCAAGTAAGATATAATCCATCTCAACAGACAACCATGAACACCGTAATAGGAAAGCTTATGACAGAGCAGAGAGTGATCAACCTGATCGAATGCTTTGCTAAAATCAAGATAGACAGCATCAACTTGCCCTCCAGAAGCAAACACATGACATACATAGTTTTTAAACTCCAAAAGATTGCTCAAAGTTGACCTTTTTCTAACGAATCCGTGCTGTCTATCGGATATGTAGCTGCTCAGATGGTCGTAGAGGGGTCCATATACTAACTTTTCAAAGAGCTTAGCAATGCAGGAAAGGATACTTATAGGTCGATAGTTTGAACATGATGACCTATCACCGGATTTATAAATAGGGATAATACTGGCCATCTTCCAACGAGTGGGAAACACCCCAGATGCAACCGCTTTATTAAATAACATAGACAGTGGTAACGAAAGTTCAACCGCGCAACATTTCAAAAATTTTGGTGGGATACCGTCTGGTCCTGGACCTTTCCGTGCATCCAGACATTCCATTTTGAGCGCTACATCCTTTTTTGTAAACTCAAAGTTATGCAGAGTGAAGTGAAAAGTGGAAGGTGGAGAATCAGTCGGATTCGGCAAATTTGACGGAGTCCTATCAAACACCGATCCAAAGTACTCCGAAAAAGCTCAGAAATGCCCTGTCCATCGGATGATGTTTTGCCATCATAAGTCATTGTGTGGGGAATCGTGACTCTAGCCTTCCTGCCATTTACATAGCGCCAGAAAACCTTAGGGTCGTCCTGTAAAGATTCCTCAATCGACGACAAAAACGTTCCATGGCATTCCACGATAAGTGCCTTACATCGAGCGCGAAGCATAGAGAAACTGTCATAATCCCTAGGGTTGTGAAACTTTTTGTAACGTCTATGATACTTATTTTTCTCCTTCATGCAGCGTATCAGTCCTTGACTATACCACCCGGGGTATTTATTAGAGGTATTTTTTCTAATAGGCGTATGTACCGATATAAGTTCATTGATTTTGGAGTAAAATGTATCGACGCATTCATTGACATCCTCAGACGACAGCATATCTCCCCAATCGACGCACCCTATGTCTGCCTTTAGGTTAGGATAGTTGCATTTATTGAAATTATAACGTTTCTTGTGGTGAGGTCTAATTGGTTTACAATTTTTTAGATCAGAAATTTCGACACAATATGCCAGATGATGACGGTCCACTCTACATAAAGGCTCAGTTTCGATGACAGAAACAGAGGAAGGAGGAAGTGTTGAAAATACCAGGTCCAAATAGCGGTTGCTCTTATTAGGAATATCGTTGAATTGAAACAAATTACACATATTGACGGTTTCTAATAGTAAAAGGGCTTTTCGATCTTGGGGACTCGTAGGTGTAAGAGCATCGCATTCTCCCCGCTTTTCCCACGTTATGTTAGCAGTATTAAAATCTCCCAGTAACAAAAAGTGATCCTTCAACTGTGAATCAAGTATTACCCTTTGACAGTTACGATGAAAAGTGACGAGGTCCTGAAGTGGCAGATCTGGGGGTAAGTAACATAGACAGATGTGAATGGCGGACTCATTAGATATACAGGGCAAGATAGTCAACCAGATATCCTCCAGTCTACTCTCCCAGCAAGTTTGCCGGATAACATTTATATGACTTTTGACAGCCACTAAAACACCACCACCACTTAGTTTCGCAGAGTGTGAGCTTTCACGGTCCCTTCTAAAAACAATGTACCGACTATCAATTACTTCACTGTCGTAGACACCACCGTCAAAATTAGTCTCCGTTAAACAAACAATATCATAGTTGTTAATTAACAGGTTTAAATATATATCGTTAAGTTTCGACCGAGCTCTTCCTAAATTCTGGTAAAAAATACTATACATTAGGATTTACTTAATACCAAATATGAGAGACAAGCAAAAAAAAATTAAACTATCTAATTGAGCTTATTAAGACACTCCACGTTCTTGATAAGAATGTAGCCCGATGACTCGTCTTTGCGCACGTAGATCTGACCATGCTTGACCCACACAAAACTGTATTTACGTTCTTTGGCTGCTATCCGTGTTGCGGCATGCAGCGATTTTTGTTCCAGTGACAAATGTTCGGTAACGAAAATTCTACACGTTTCACCAGCGATGTCGAGGTCCGAGGAAACCAAACCACCCCCAGGGTGGGATTTGTTGTATCGCTGCGCGGCCGACAGTACCAAGTCTCTAATTCTCGGCGATGAAAGAGTAACGACAATGTTACGTGGCCTGCTGGAAGCAGCGTCTTGTTTAGCCACCCTACGGCAAGCGCTGATGTGTGCATCATCCATTGAAACCTTGACCACCTCACATAGCTTTTTAAATAGGCTTACTACGTTCTCGCTCTTACGCTCAGGAACTGCTTGCAATTCTATATTACAGCTACGGGAGATCTTCTCAATGCCTGTGAGGCGGCCATTAAGTCGAACCATTTCAGCTTGGAGCTTAGCGTTCTCGTCCTCTAACTGTTTAATAGTGGTGGCAGCTCTGTTGATATCTGACTGAATGTCCTTTTGTTCAGCACAGATAAAGTCCGTAGTAGTGCTGAATTCGTCCGTAGTAATTTTCATTGCCGAGGCAACCTCGCTCTTAATCATTTCAATCATATCTTCTCTTATTGCCTTCCGAAAACTTGTCATGAAAACTGTGAGGGACGTGCTGAGCTTCTCTTCAAATAGAGAACTAATCTTCTCTTCAAGGAGAGCACTAATCTTCTCCATTGTTACCTCCTCTTTTGTGCCCATAATTAAACTGGAGGTTTCCGGTAACAAAGACGACGAGGATGTACCAGGGTCAGACAAATCGCAAGACATGTTCATGGAATCATCCATAAGCACAACAGAAGTGTTCTGTCGTACAGGGGTATCGTCATTCGAACGCGGACGTCGACTAATACTGCTGCAAACAGGACATAGCCAAGCTGATTTAACATCCTTATTCAATGCCAGAAACTGCTTTTTGTCTATATTAAGACACTGTATGTGGAATTTACTAGCACATAGACGGCATTTCATAGACTCTTTTAGGTCTAAAGTTTTCTTACATGCGCTGCAATTCATTGCAGATCCTTGTATTATCATACAGTGCCTATCTTGAACCAAATAAATACCCAATTAGCTCGCAGAGATTAGGTTCTACAATGTTTCACGGCGACCCGTTGACAGTTCGCGGCAAGCAGCAGCGGTGCCAGATAAGGACAACGCACAACAATAATACGTCGCACTCACGCGCGCGTACCTGCTCCTCGCTGCAACGATGACACGCCCTGTGTAGGTAACCGGCAGCCTAATTCGCCCGCACCGCGCTCAGTGGTCCTGGCCCAATGGATAAGAAAGCCGCCACTTACTCGACCGGTCCCCGGTTCAAGTCAGCCGCGCCGCCACGAAAAGTCGCGCCGCGCAGTCCCAGTTCGCCGACTGTGGGGGCTCCGTTGATGGCTTAGATGAAGGGCGAAGTCACGAGGTGCACAAAGTTAATTTATTTTAAAAAATACTCAAGAGCAACTAATCCAACACGTCCGTTCGCAATCGTAGTAACCCGAAGAAAAAAAGAACGAATTGTAGTAAGTTACTATTGAACAGGCAAGAATACTGTAATAAAGTTAATGTTTCTATGCGCTGGAAGAAGCCACCTCTTCCTACCATTAATAAGTTGCTGCTCGCTATAGACTGCAACAAAGGTCCAGGTGTTGATGGCGTTCGGCCGATGGATGTCAAGTCTTTGCGACAAAAACTGATTTATCCCATTGCGCACCTAATAAACACAAGCATTCGGACTGGAGTATATCCGAAGGAACTTAAATCAGGATTAGTAAGACCTATACTCAAGAAAGGGGATAAACAGGACTGCAGCAACTATCGGCCGATCACAATCTTACCTCTCATTGATAAAGTGGTGGAGAAGTATATATCTCGGGAGATCCATAACTTTTATGCGGAGAATAATATTTTGTCGTCTAACCAATATGGATTTCAAAACAAAAGGAGTACGACACAATTGTTATCCACGTTTACTGACCATGTCAATTATTGCTTGAACAATAAAAATCATGTAGTAGTGGCGTTCATAGATTATAGTAAGGCTTTTGACACTCTTAAGCATGATACGTTGATTCAGAAGCTGGACGAAAATGGCATTCGTGGACCTCTTTTACAGTGGTGTAGAAACTACCTTAAAGATAGGACTTATCAAGTAAAAATCGGAAATGAGTTAAGCAACGAGGTTAAAGTCACTGAAGGGACAGCGCAGGGCTCTGTACTGGGACCATTGCACTACATCTCGTACGTTAATGACATAAACTATCTTATAAAGAGATGTATCATTCTGCAGTTCGCTGATGATACATGTCTCATAGCGAATAACGTAAAGATAGAGGTGGCTATCGATGATTTGCAAAAGGATTTTGATCTTTTGTGTAAGTGGTCCCATGATGCTGGTCTTGTGTTGAATGCTCAGAAGACGAAACTTATGCATCTTCACTCCAGCCACAATAAAATAAGTAAATGTATAGAACTTGTTGCACATAGTCATGAATGTCTGCATCAAGACAGCTTTTCTTGTAACTGTCAAGCCGTTGAGCAGGTGCAGCAATACACCTACCTAGGGTTGGTTATAGACCATAGATTTTGCTGGAAACCACATGTTGAAGCTACGTGTAATAAACTAAGGGCAATTATGGCTAAATTTAAACTAATAAAGAATAGAATCCCTTTCAGTATGTTGCTGCAGCTGTATAATGCGCTGGCTGAGAGTGTAATTGCCTATGGATTAAGCAGCTACGGGCGCACTTTTAAAACTTACATAGAACAATTATACAGCCTTCAGCTAAGAATATTAAAAATAATCGTTTCTTCTAAAACAAAAAATAAATTTAGAAATGATGAGCTGGGTCTATTCAAACATTGTAACGTACTCCCAGTTCAAAAAAAGACAAAAATGTTGCTACTTGCGGAGAATTATTTTGTCTATAATTCGAATTATATTAATCATGCGAAAAATACTCGAAAAAAAGCTATGCGGCATGTTTGTGTTACTGGTGCGAGTAATTTTTATGGAGAAAGAACCACAGCATATATAGTTCCAAGACTGATAAACGAGTTACCAAAGGTATTTAAAGATTCGGTAAGTAAAAGTAACATTAGGTATAAACTAAAACAATATTTCATCCAATAGTCCATTTTTCAATTGACAACTAAATACCACAAAAAGAAGCAACCTGTACGCATTTAATTAACTTGTTTCTGTTGTCTATGCTCGATTGCTAAATTCCAATGTACCTACTCGTGAGTAACTTTTTAGTTTAGGTGAGCTACATGGTACGGACTAGGGTCCAACTACCCGTGAATGTGTTTTTATTTTATGTTTTTGTATTGGACACACTTTATATTGCGTTTCTGTGTTCCTGTAATGATAAGAGGAATTGCAGTACCCAGACAAACCAGTAATGGTTTAGGGGTGCGAAGCAAACAATGTTCAAACTTTAATTATAAGAAGAAATAAATAAAATAAAAAAATAAAAAAAAAACTTAATGAAAAAAAAACAAAGTGCATCAAATTCTCTATGCCCAATGTGAGACACGTTGATACTATTGTAACTATGAATGACGAGCCATTAGAATTAACAAATTCTACTGTATTTTTAGGAATAACTTTAGATTCTAAGTTACAATGGGGTCCGCATATAACGGCCCTGGCAGGGAGACTCAGTTCCGCTGCTTGTGCTGTTAGAAAAATAAGACTCTTGACTGATATTGAAACAGCAAGACTAGTATATTTTAGCTACTTTCATAGTGTTATGTCGTATGGTCTACTGTTGTGGGGTTCAGCTGCAGACTTAAACACCATTTTTGTACTTCAAAAAAGAGCCATCCGCTCCATTTACAAACTTAGACCACGCGACTCGCTTAGGCAAGTATTTAAGAAGATCGATATTTTAACTGTGCATGCTCAGTATATTATAGATAACATAATGTATGTGCGCAAAAACTTGCATCTGTTCAAAAAAAACAGTGATACTCATAAACATAATACCAGAAATAAAAACAAATTGAAAACTCCCAGTCTTAGGCTACACAAGGTGGGAAACTAATTTGTGGGTCAATCTGTAAAATACTTTAACAAAATACCTCAGTCTTGTTGATCTACCTCTTCACAAGTTTAAGTCTGCAATTAAAGCAAAGTAATGAAACAAGGTTATTATAATGTAGAGGATTACTTGAACGACAAAAGTTTGTGGTCATAGTAGGAATAATCTGCTCCTCTGCTCAATATTGTGTTCTTTTTTCTACTCTCATTGACTGTACTCTGAATTTATTTTTTGTAAAACAAACAAAGTTGAATCTTGCCGGAATCTTCTCGATAAGAAGCAACGTCCGAACCGTTGGTAGATTCACATTATGTATATTCACGATGTGTACTAATATTGTACTATTTTATTTACGTTTATTATTATTATTTCTATATACTTTTTTTGACATGTTATAAGTGCTTTGTACAAGCTTAAATGAATAAATGATTTTTTTACTTTTTTTTTACTTTACATAATACAAGCTCTGCTTAATTTGGGGTCAGATGATCTTGATGTGAATTGTCCCAGATATTTATTTATTTATTTATATAACTTTTGACGTTCCATGGTTGTCACAGTGAAATCACATCGTACTGGCGTATTCACGAAACTTCAAACATTCATCATCGTAATACACATGAATTATGAGGTTTTCCTCAATTCACTACAACTGGTTCACAATTATGATCACAAAAAACGATTTTGTTGCTAAGCAATGTAGCAAATCATGAATAATTAACAGAAAACATGTTTTTTCTTCACGTCGTACGAGTACACATGTTGTGGCGTTAGGTACTTTACCATAGTGTTGGGACATTTCAAATTCACGTTCATACCAATTATCTGTGCAAATTCACAAATAATCGAACATTTCATTTTATAAATATACAATTTAGTAGCTTTCTTGGTAGTTAAATGACATAACGGGGATTGTAAACTGTCAATTAGTACAACGTAGGGCGCCAACTGTTTTTTTTAAAGATATCGTTACGTTGATATTTATGGTAATTCAATATCCCATGTGTATAATGCCGATTTCACACGAGGGCAGAACAGTACTGCTACTGTGTGAACGTACTCGCCGAGACAGGACAGCACTGCCAGTAATCAAGGCAGGACAGGTAATATGCCGATTACACACGAGGGCAAGACAGTGAGGGCAGAACAGTACTGCTACTGTGTGAACGTACTCGCCGAGACAGGACAGCACTGCCAGTAATCAAGGCAGGACAGGTAATATGCCAATTACACACGAGGGCAGAACAGTGCTGCTACTGTGTGAAAGTACTCGCCGAGACAGGATAGTATTGCCAGTAATCAAGGCAGGACAGGTAATATGCCGATTACACACGAGGGCAGAACAGTACTGCTACTGTGTGAACGTACTCGCCGAGACAGGACAGCACTGCCAGTAATCAAGGCAGGACAGGTAATATGCCGATTACACACGAGGGAAGGACAGTGAGGGCAGAACAGTACTGCTACTGTGTGAACGTACTCGCCGAGACAGGACAGCACTGCCAGTAATCAAGGCAGGACAGGTAATATGCCGATTACACACGAGGGAAGGACAGTAAGGGCAGAACATTACTGCTACTGTGTGAACGTACTCGCCGAGACAGGACAGCATTGCCAGTAATCAAGGCAGGACAGTTAATATGCCGATTTCACACGAGGGCAGGACAGTGAGGGCAGAACAGTACTGCTACCGTGTGAACGTACTCGCCGAGACAGGACAGCACTGCCAGTAATCAAGGCAGGACAGTTAATATGCCGATTTCACACGAGGGCAGAACAGTACTGCTACAGCACTGTATAAACGTACTCGCCGAGACAGGACAGCACTGTCGTGCCAGTAATCAAGGCAGGACAGATAATAGCCTGCCGGTCTATTTTTTTGAGGCAACCTCTTGCACTAGACTAGACTGTCTTCCGACTGCCCTCGTGTGAACGCGAGGGCAGTGCAGTGTGTAGTAAACCTTCATAGTGTTTATTTCTAAATTAGAAACTTTTAATTCTGTATGTCTTGAATGTGATATATTATCATCTGTAATTCTGCCAATATGCCTGTCAATATCATCTGTTCTGCCCAGCCGCACCCGTGTGAACGCCACTGTCGTCCCTCAACTGTTTTGTCCTACTGTTCTGCTTCACTGTCCTGCCCCCGTGTGAAATCGGCATTAGGGCCAATGCAGCCCTTAAATTATCTATGGACGTGAAGTCCTTTTCGGTAGGGCAGTATTTGTCTCTGGTGCTGTCTCTCGCCATCTCGGAAGCTGACTGTGCGTACTTTTGTGTGTGTGACTGAACCTCATTTTGTGACTTGGCTTTGCTTTTCGGACTGATTCTACTTTATTCGTTGACCGTAGCAAGTGTACTGGACTCTGAATAAGCAAGTGATCATGTCGAAAAGAGGACGTAGTAGCGGTAGTCGCACTATGAATAGCCAGGCTCGTGAGTTAGTTGAAAAACTACACGATAATTTTGAGCGTGAGTCACAAAACGGTGGGCCTCTATTACCTGTGACACAGATGCTTTGTCGTGTGGATGAAGCACTTGGTATTGGCAAATGTATTGTCAGCAGAATAGTCACTGAAAAGTACGGACCTTCAGGCAGTAAAGAAAATCAACTTCGCACGCCGAAAAAGCGAAAAAAGCAGAAACCTGTGACTGGCATAGATCAGTTTGACATCGACGCCATAAGAAACCACGTTTACGGCTATTTCACGAGAGGGGAATATCCTACTCTGGCAAAGTTGCGAGCAACCTTAGCAGATGCAAGTTTGTACAAAGGGTGTATGAAGTCATTGAGAAGAACCATAAGAGAAATAGGCTTCCGATACAAAAAAGTTGATAAACGTAAAATTGACATGGAGAGAAAGGATATTGTTTTACAAAGAATTTCATACACACATCAATAACTAAAATTCTATTAACTTTTTGTAAAGACACCTACACATTAAAATACACCTTGTTTAATAGCCTATCTAATCTGATAAATAAACTTTCAGATGAAGTTAAATTTAAAAAAAACTAAGAGAAAGAGGAAATACTCAGACAAAATTTCAATTAAGTTAAATTTTTGAAACATCAAAACCTAAACAAAACAACTTTTTTTGTTATAAAAATTGTTGAAAACTTATTTTATTTATTTTATTTATTTGTATTTAGGAAACAAACAATTTTATTCCACCTTAAGATTAACACTAAAAATAACACTAAAATCAGTTAAGTTTCCACTGATGTTTGACACAAATCATCGAATAACCAACGTTATCAACGCTACGACTCCGAATTACAAACAGAAAATGAAAAAATTAAATAACAATAGGAACTTAAAAAGCTCACAAATACACGGTTCATCATAAATTGTTACTCCTTAAGATATTACATACATCGTTCCTGAACTTAGAGGCGCTACTACTATAGATATCTAAATTACAAAATTTCTTATTAAAGTTATCAGTCGATCTGAACAAAAAGGCGTTGCTTGCATAATTTGTTTTAGTGGATGGCATCCCGAATGCGTAACTGCAGCGAGAACCTGTCCGAGGGCATCTGAATCGTATATTTTCCAACAGAAAAGGGGTATCTACTAGGTTTTTGATAATCTTATACAGAAAAATTTGGTCTCTCTCCGTACGGCGTTCTAATAAAGAAGGCACGGAAGGAACTGATAGCCTGCATGGTGCAGCTTTAAAATTCAGATGTCTTGCCATTTTTTTATTAATTCTCTCAATGCTGTCGATATAAATGTTATATTGCGGGTTCCAAACTGTAGGAGCGTACTCCAGAATAGATCTTACATAGGCATTATACAGAAGCAATAGAGTAGAACAAAGTTTGAAATCTCTACCAGTCCTCATCACAAACCCCAGCATACGATAAGCTTTATTTGTGATTTGAGTAACATGTAAATTGAAAGTCAACTTACTATCTAAGTAAACACCCAAGTCTCTCACCTCGGTCACTCTCTTAAGTTTTACGTTATCTAAGTAATAATCATAGAAAATTGGTTTTGGTTTACGGGTAAATGATATAATGTTACATTTTTTTAAATTGAGAGACAGATAGTTGTTATTACAATAAGCATAAAGTTTGTTCAGGTCTTCCTGTAATGTTAGGCAATCGCAAATTGAAGTTATTTTCTTGAATATTTTGATGTCGTCGGCATAAATCAAAACATGGGAGTTTTCAATGACAGAGACTATGTCATTAATAAATATAATAAACAAAAGAGGACCAAGATGCGAGCCCTGCGGTACACCTGAAGTAACTGGAACAAATGAAGAACAGAACCCCTTCACTGTTACAGCCTGACTTCGATTCCTGAGGTAAGATTCGAGCCACCGCAGTAGGTCACCATGAATACCCACAACACTAAGCTTTTGCAACATCAGCGAGTGCGGGATCTTATCGAAGGCTTTGGAAAAATCTGTATAAATGGCGTCCGCCTGACCACCCCTATCCATTGCGGTTGTTAATCGATGCACATATTCAACAAGATTGGTCTCACATGACTTTTTGCTTATGAAACCGTGCTGTTGTTCCACAATTATGGGCCGCAAAACGGGAAAAATGGTATCGTAAATAATCTTTTCAAAAAATTTGGGAATAACACTGATTTTAGAAATAGGCCTATAGTTTTCAATGTTATGTTTATCACCAGACTTAAATACGGGAACCACATGACACTGCTTCCAAGTAACAGGCATTCTACCGGTCGCAAGAGATAAATTGAATAACAGATATAAAGGAAAAGCTAGGGAATTATGACACATTTTAAGAAAGAAGGGAGGAATACTATCGGGACCACAGCCTTTTTTCACATCCAGCCTTTTCAAATATTTCTCCACTAATGAAACTGAAATATCAACGGAACCGATCGACACCATGCAGTTTATGTTAGGCGTTTGAGTAGAAACTCGGTTTAGCATTGTATCACTTTCGAAAGCTGCACAAAAATGCTCGTTGAACAAGTTGCATATGCCTCTGCCATCAAGTAACACACGGTTATTTAAGTACATTGAGTCAGGCAGATTCGATGTAGACTTTTTCGATTTTATAAAAGACCAAAAATGTTTACTGTCAAATTTGATTCTTTCTTCAGCAGTATCAATAAACTTCTCGTAGCACTCCCATTGGACTCGTTTTTGGCGCTCGCGCAATAGTTTAAACGTATCATAATCACCTAGCAAGCCATAAATCTTCCATTTCTTATGATACTTTTTCTTTTCCTTGATTATTTTAATCAATGCCGATGTAAACCACTGTGGATAACGAGAGTCACACTTAACCACCCTACTAGGAACATGCCTACTTATAACGTCATTTAATAACTCATAAAATTTTCTTACAGCCACCTCAATATCAATACACTCCTCAAGGTCATGCCAGTCAATGGCGGCAAGCTCTGTATTAATTGCCGCATAATCAGCCTTGCGAAAAAGTTGCACAGTTCGAGGCGCAGGTCGAAGCGAACGTGGGTTTAAAGAACGCACACGAATCTTAAGAGCAGGGTGATGGGCATCTTCTAAGACTAATGGCTCGTTGCAACGGGCGACAGTACAAACATCATTCGCTAGAACAAGGTCTAAGATTCTTCCATTAGAATTACATACATCATTGCACTGCTTCAAGTCAGTGAAGCTCATGAAACCATGCAGAGCCTGCACTAATATATCATCATTGATGCTATCACAACTAAGAGAGGGTCCGCAACGAACCCAGCGCGCAGCAGAAACATTGAAATCCCCCACAATTAAATATTGAGTTTCTGGATTACTATTAACTAAGTCTGAGGTACTTTCGAAAAATTTACATAGACTTTCAAACTGTAGAGGACAATGAGGAAAGTAGCCACAAAAAACTTGAAGTAGCTTTGACTTGTGAGAGTCACCGTATTCTATAGAAACCATTACTACATCAGCCGCGGCTCCCGGCATACATACAACATCAGCTGAACGCTGAGCGCGTTAAAATTAATAATCCGTGGATCCACCTCAGACTCTCCTGACACATCTGCAGCGGTTCTGCATACTCAAAACAAGGGTGTCAATATCCTGTTGTGGAATATTGTCCCAAGTCCTGCTAAGATGCAAGAAAAGCTGGTTTTCATGCACAATATCTTCAGGTAAATTCCTAAGAGCTCTTCTCTGAAGCATATCCCAGGCATGCTCAATAGGATTTAAGTCAGGGGATTGTGCAGGCCAGTCTATAGCTTGGATATCGTGCTGTAGTAACCAACTTGTAACGATACGCGCCGTATGTGGACGGGCATTGTCGTGCATTAGCTGGAAATTTTGTCCCATTTGTTGTCTGTGGGGCTAGATTACAGGCTCTAGCACCTCATCTCGGCATTTTACAGCAGTCATATTGCCTTGTATCCAAACGAGGTCCGTTCTACCGCCGAGACGAATTCCTGCTCAAACCATAATCGTGCCACCTTGATATGCATGTGCAATAGCCCATTGTAATCTTCTTCTTCGATTGCCTCTCCTTAGCGCTGGTACCCAAAGTGGCCTACGAGCACCTAGGTTGACTTCATGCAGTCGTCTTCTCAAAGTTTGACCGCTTACCAGCAAACCATACTCTCTCTGTAGCCTTTGAACCAATTGCATCGCCGTTACATTTGGTTGACTTCGTGCAGCATTTACTATGAATCGGTCCTGTACATGTGTTGTAATGCGTTGAGGTCCTCGGTGCCGTTCTACCACTTCCTCCGTGACACGATAACGTGACTAAAGCCTGCTTATAGCGCTCTGACTGGTCCTCATGGCTTCAGAAACCGCAATTTGGGTAGCACCAGCTTAATCATGCCCGCTGCTCTTATAACATTTCGTTCCTGGTCAAGTGTATACGTGGCATGATTAAATGAACACCGGAGATGTGTTCGACAAAGATTTATCGAAATTTATGGAGTTTTAATCAAGTTAGAAGTTCGTGAAGTTTACTTCTTTAGAAGAAATTCGATGAATGCGAATTTCATCTTAAAACAAACCCTTTTTTATACAAATTTGAATTTAAAAAGGGAACTTAATAATGTTTTTATAATCTGTCATCAATAGTTTTTTTGTAAGGCCAGTACTTTTTTTTTGATTCTTCACGCCTGAGCAGCTGTGTCTCGTATGAGACACAAGTTCGCTCGTGTGTGGAATACTGCTCTCATCTCTGGGACGGTTCCGCCAAGTACCTACTCGAAGCTCTTGACAGGTTGCAGCGGCGTGCTATCCGTATTATTGGAAACCCAGAGGCAACTTTGACCCTTGACCCTCTTCAATTGCGATTGAGACATTGCCAGGCTAAGTGTTCTCTATTGCTTACACAATGGGGAATGCTCTGACAAGTTATTCCAGCTTATTCCACCCTCACCTTTCCACTCCCGTACCACGCGTGCTGGACTACGGCGTCACCCACACACAATTCAACATTTGTTGGCCCGAACTAGAAGGTTCGGTGACTCGTTTCTTTGTCGTACAATCCAGACATGGAACGCTCTTCTAGCACATGTGTTTCCTTCCTCGTATAGTCCCGGGTTCTTCAAGCGGGGCGTGAAAAGGCATTTCTGCAGGCCTTCAAGGTGAGGATGGCCAGCCCAGTGATTCGTTTGAATGACTGGGCTTGTCAACCTCATATCTGGACCTCACGACCGCTTTCCATCAGGTGGAGTGAGGTCATCTTGACGGGCAATATAAAGTTTTTTTATTACCCTAGGGCCTAGACCATGTTGTTGTGTGTATATATACAGGATTATTTTTTGAACACCGTTATATTATTTTTCAGTCATTATGTATCATTCACATAAACTATTTTCTAAAAAAAATAGGTAGGTCAAACTTTCACTACACAATATTTTTTTCGAAAGGATTATCCGCACAGTGTAGTTACTTAATCAAATACTAGCGTACGCAAGAAGATGAATGAATGAAAGGGCAGCGCGGGGAGCGGGGTAAGTTTCCAGCTGCCGGCGCCCGCCGCGGCGTCTAGCCGGGCGGGGCTGCAGGGGTGCGCGCGCAACCTGCGCAAGATCAGTCAGTCGCCCGCCGCTCCGCGTCGACCACGCACCCCCGTGTGACGCCAGCGCATTTCCAGGATTGCCGTGCGCCCCGTGACTGTCTACCTACGCGCTTTTCAGTGTTCTGGTGCAATGTTTTCACATCGCAAATATTATGAGATGGTGCGTTGCTACATTTTAAGCGGAGAAAACTTAAGCGGAGCGCAAAGACTGTACCAGGAAGAAAGTCTTCCTCGGCTTCGGAATAGCGGACTATTAAATGCTAGAATACCCAATCGGCAAACAATTTTAGCGGCTAATCAACGCCTACTGGATCACGGTCAGTTTACCTTACCGTTAATTCCGATGGACGAGGCAGGCGCAGGCTGTCGATAGAGATCGAAGAGGAAATCTTTGATTTCTTTGAACGATGCATCCAGAAGATTCGGTGTAAGCCAATACACCGCTTGGAAATTATTAAACACCGCCGGGATGCACCCTCACCATTTCCAGAAAGTACAGATGTTGAATGAGGCCGATGGCCCATCCCGCCGTGCTTTTTGCGAGTGGTTAATTGTACATCGCGATGCTAATATTTTGTGGACCGATGAATCACTTTTTACTCGAGTGGGGTTGTATAACCAGCACAATGAACATTGGTGGTCATTACGAGAGACCTATCATCAGGTGCGTTTCAGGGCAAGTGTGTGGGCCGGGATAGTCGGCAATCGAATACTGGGACCCTATTTTATTGAAGGGCGGCTGACCGGAGGCACGTATCTCGATATGCTACGTACGGTGATATCGGATTTCATGGACGAAGTGCCGCTCGCGCTCATTCATCATCGCGACTTCTACTTCCAGCAGGACGGGGCACCACCTCATTACGTTGCCGCTATACGCGAATATTTGAATGCCGAATATGGTAATCGCTGGATTGGTCGTGGTGGGCCCGTTCCATGGCCACCTCGGTCACCGGACCTCACGCCTTGTGACTTTTTTTTATGGGGCGAAATAAAACGACGGGTTTATGTGGAGGAGGCCCAAAGCCTTGATGATTTAAAAAGAAAAATTTGTCAAGCATTTGACGAGGTGAAAAGTGACACTGTTGTGCTTAACAAAATAAAAGACAATGTGCAAAAGCGTGCTAGGCTTTGTTTATAGAGGAACGGCCTACATTTTGAACATTTGGTAAAATACTCTGAATAACTTCTTCTGTTAGTGAATGCCTGATTATGTAAGATTTTGATTGGATTTTAATTAAGTATTGTAAATAAGTTGATTCAATTTTTTTAATTACGCCTGATTACAAAAGGTAAAGTACCTACTAATTTTATTTTCAAAGTTCTGAAATCATATTATTTTCATTCCATCAAATTATTTTAAACACAGTTAACTATTAACCTTTTGCAATTAGACGGTCCTAAGCCCGTAGAAGTAAGAAGGGAAAAATTGAATCAATTCAACTAATGAATGAAGCGCGAGCTACGCATAGCGCGCAGTGTCAACAAAACTAGTGATTCTTTGGATATCTTTGTGTAGCTTTATCTCAACAATATAGTACTAAATGACATCAAACAGATAAATACGTATTTTGGCATTTTCTACATAGATCCTCATATTTAAATTTGGATGTGGATGAGTGGCGATTGGCGTGATATTGAGTTATTCGTCCAATTGTCGCGCATATAGTTTTTCTGGATTTAAGACTTATATGGTTTTCTCATGGATGCCACTGTCAGAACTGGACCAAATTAAAATGGGACCACACGGGCAGCATCAGCTTTCAATTCAAAAAAGAATGATCTTAATCGGTTCACCCAGTCGAAAGTTATGAGGTAACAAACATAAAAAAAACATACAGTTGAGTACCTATAGTCGAGAACCTCCTCCTTTTTTTGAAGTCGGTTAAAAACACAAGAGACACCAAATGTTTCACAGCTGACTTTTTAGCAATAAAAACCTATAAACTTGTTCATTACGTGTTCTATATCAATTTATTCTGATACTTATTCAGAAAACCTGTAATTGATTACCATCCCTCAGGAATGTAAATCGATATCTCTTATGAATCGCAAATTTTTGGTACCGACTTTTTTGACCACATGCCTAGTCCAATCAGTATGACATCTGTCAAAACTTATATATTAGAACAGTTGGACTGTAGTTCAGGTAAAGGTGGCGGAGGTTCAGGTTCGGCTGGACTGGACCGTGACCTGAGACCAGTATTTGTTTTTTAGGCTTTGTATAGGTTAGGGCTTGGGGTGTATCGAGTCTCTGTGTGCGGTCTCGCCGCGCGAACTAGCAACCATGCAAAGCCATGGTGACAATATGTCTCTAGTCTCAGTGGGTGCCGGCACCAACAGCCACCACATCGCGAGCAGGCAGTATAATAAATTCCAGGGGGATCCAAAATCGGTAATTTTCAAAATATTGTAAACTACCTGCGGGCCTCAGGTCCGAGTGCTAAGAGTAGTACCTACCTTAACATTTTCGTACGCGCTGCCGACGCGTTCCTCGATGGAGCGGAAAGAGTCGGAGTTGCGCATCTGGCCGAGCTTGCTGGAGACGCCCGCCGTGAAGCCGCCCAGGATCGAGGTTGTCTTTTCCGCCGTCGTTTTTATCACAGATTCAGTTTTTTGGTATCTGAATAATAGTAAACGTTTTGTTAGTTGCGTTTGCAGTCGCTCAAGTCTGGGTAGTTACTGATGTAAAAAAATAAGTATTTATATCGTGTGCTAAAGTCTATTTATGTATTAACCTTGTTTTGATATATTACTTGCACTCATCAACACAGGAGCTAGTTGTAGGCGTAAAATATCAATGCCACGGCATTTCAGTTTTTTTTCGCCAATAAATATAAGAAAACCCCAATCAGACTTCTATCTTACGCGTCAACTTCTAGTCCACTCTGAAACTGTTCCGCGCATGCGCATTCGGGACTCTGGAGAAGTTCAGAGTGGAATTGAAGATTGATGCGCACACTACTTACTACTGCAGAGATCTTAAAAGTATTCTATCGGGGACCAATCTTCTGAGTAAAAGCTTTTTATAATTTGATGTATTTACAATAAAACATGTTGATGATATCATCAGCCATGGATAATAAACCTGAAAATTTGATTTCCAAAACCACGACACACGAATAGCCAAAAAATATATACATGCATAGGCAATACTAACAACTAAAAGTGCTATTGAACAATTAAGCGACGGAACATTCGCATCTCATTTCGGGTTAGAACAAAAAAAATCGTTAACTTTTACACCCTTATCACCCCTTCCTTCATCTTAGGATATGAGGAATGATTTTAGAAGTGTTTTTAAAGTTAGTATACTCCATTCATTATAGCATTAGACAGAAGTAAAAGTAGTGTAAACCCTAAACAAGTTTAAAAGAGTAACTGCTGAGTTTCTCGCCAGGTTTTCTCAGCAAGAAACAACTCCGACGCGGTGGTACACGGAAAAAAATGCTCGCGGAAAAAGTTTTCTTCCAAGAATATTTTTATTCTAAGGAATATTGTTTAATGTCAAATAAAAATTTACTTGAACTAAAAATAATGTCTTAGTCCAACCGAAATTATATTCTCCAAGAAAAACAATATTATTCTCATTATATTCACTAAAATCAAAACAATTATCAACATTTTCTAAGTTCAAGAGCCTTTAATATTTTGAACCAAAAGTTTACATTTACTTAAACTAAAAATAAAACATCATTAAAACAAAATCTCATTTTCTTCCTGTAAGTAATTGACGATTATTGATATATTTAGAATTGCATTGACGTAAGAATCTAAATTGTTCAAGTAAAGATAGTCAAAATATTTCGAACAAGACATTTTTGTTTGGTGGAAAGAAGTTAAGGTTTTGAACTAGGAATCTAAATTGTTTCAAAATAAGATTAAAATAAAGTATTTTAGTAAGAAAATATATGCTTGGTTTAAGAAAAGCTGGTTTTTAGGTAAGTTAATAGTTTCATTGACGAAAGAATCTAAATTATTCAAGTAAAGGTAATCAAAGGTTTTCAAACGAGACATTTTTGTTTTGTGGAATGAAGTTATGGGTTTGAACTAGGAATCTAAATTGTTTCAAAATAAGATATACTAACGTGTTTTAGTAAGAAAATATATGCTTGGTTGAGGAAAGTTTGTTTTTAGGTAAATAAATAGTTGCATTGACGTAAGAATCTAAATCGTTCAAGTAAAGATAGTCAAATGTTATCAAACGAGACATTTTTGTTTTGTGGAAAGAAGTTATGGTGTTGAAGTAGGAATCCAAATTGTTTCAAAATAAGATATACTAACGTTTTTTAGTAAGAAAATATATGTTTGGTTTAAGAGAAGTTTGTTTTTGGGTAAGTAAATAGTTGTACTGACGTAAGAATCTAAATTATTCAATTAAAGGTAGGTAGGTACTCAAATGTTTTCGAACAAGACATTTTTGTTTTGTGGAAATAAGTTATCTATGGTGTTGAACTAGGAATCTCAATTGTTTCAAAATAAGATATACTAACGTTTTAAGGGTTCCGTAACCATAGGGTAAAACCGGGACTCTATTACTAAAACTCCGCTGTCCGCACGTAACACAATAAAATAAGTATTTCTGGGGGGCTCCCATACAACAAACGTTACTTTTTTGTCGATTTGTCTAATTTTGTGTAGATAATGGTACAGAACCCTTCGTGCGCGAGTCCGACGCGCACTTGGCCAGTTTTCGAGTCGCATTATGTCTGTATACTGTGTATTTATATATCCATATTATTATGGTATTTATTATTTAGTATATTTTGCTGTAAATTTGACGATTTAAAAGTACTGATACAGTCTATTTGAATAAAGTTATTTGAGTTTGAAAGGTTCTTTCTAGGGTACACTTTGTGGTAAAAGTACAATAATAGTAGATTGTTACACAAGATGAGAAAGTTACCTTTTCAATGCACGAGATGGTTTGGGGCGCGAGCGTAGCGAGAGCGCTAATAGTTTGAGGGCATTGAAAAGGTCTTTTTTCCGAGGTAAACACTCTGCTTTTCATTACGAATATAAGTAAATAAAAATCAGATACATAAGTTCAACCAACAAATTTTTTAGGAAAAATAAACCTACAACAAAGTTGATGATATTTCTATTTAATGTTTACATTAAAATTAGACCAATTGTTAAACGAGAGAGAGAGAGGTTACTTCCTGGGATGTTGATAGTTGATATTTTTTGTGAAACTTGAGCATCTTGAGTAAATGTTGGTGATAGAACAATCTCTTCATCCGGGCTATCTTTTGAAGTACTTAGTAGGTAATTTATTGTTTCAGTCAACTGATTTGAAATGTTTGCCTTGTTATTGACAGATTCCTCGATGTAGCCTTCAGCTACTGTACTAGATTTCCATCCTAAATGTCTTTTTATTGTAGTATTGCGCCAATTTGGCGCCTGAATCAGCTAATAGTAGCTGAAGTCCTGCGGAAGCAGTGACCCGAGTATAAATTTGGATTTGGTAAATCAAGATACGTGTCTATCTGCTTCGGGATACTGGATAATTTGTTTTTGCCAATTACTTGCCTCAAACATTTTCTTTTTGGTAATTGAGGAAAAAACGATCAGTTCCCATAGCAAGTGGTCGAAGTCTTTGGTATTTTTCTATTATTTGTACGAACTCTTTCTTTACTACGAAAGTTCGGTCGACTTTTGTTTTAGTACCTCTTAACTTGACTACCATCATTTCACCTTGTTTCTCTATGTCATGTTCCATCAAATTTAACAGTTCAATGGTTCTGCAAGCGCCACTTATGAAAAGTAAATACAAATCTTTAATGGGGTTTTTATTGTAGGTAGGTTACCTGTATATAATTTTAAACACATTTTTATGGATGCGATGTTATTTAAAAGGAATCGTAACCTTTACTGCTAAATAAATGTCGTCTGGCTCTTGATCTAAGAAGGTTTGGACCTCTTATGCAGTGAAAACTTTGGATTTTTTCGCTATGTATCCACCCGACTGCCTTTTTAAGAAAGATGATAGTTTGGCGAAATTTTTCAAATGTATATCGTGTTTTGTATTTAAAAGTTGTCTTCAACATTGAATATACGCTCCACAGAGTTGAAGATTTATAATTTTTTGGTAATTGATTGAAATATGTTAATAACACGTTTTCTGAAAAAGACTTCACTTTTTTTTCAGTGCGCCATTTCATAAAATCTTCATTAGCTCTTATGTATCTTTCTCTTGATTTCGGCGGTAAAAGGTTTTCCACAACAGTTTGAGCTTCTTCTCTAATGAAATCAGGTGTCAAATCCATATCTAAGGCTGATGAACTCATTTTGCAGAAAATTAACTTCTCACTCGATTTACGAAACAACTAAATGAAGTTCGAATAGTTGCAATCCCGCCTTTTTTTTTGTCTGTGGAATTCAACCATTTTTTTAAAATATTTGTAAAAAAGCATACTTAGACAATGATGATGGAATTCCCCGCCTTATTTTATTTGAAGAATAAAATAAGGCTTAGCTCAAATTTATTCAATTAAATACTAATTAAGTAAAACATATATTAATGAGTATATTCCTGCTTCGATTGTTTAAATATTCATTTTTTTTAAATTTTAATTAAATAAAGATAAAGAAATTTCAAATACAGCTGTGGCTGAATAGAATACATCCACTTGCCGCAAATGGAATGTCAAAATAGAAGGTAACATTTGACAGTTATTTACTTTCAGCCCTAGGGCTGAAAAAAACTTTACAGCCCTAGGGCTGAAAGTGAAGCTTTCAACCCTATGCTCAAGCAACTTCAAGCATAGATACTTTCCGTGTATGAGTAATGAAAACATTATCTTAAAAGATTTATGCCGAATTTATTAAAATCTACTAAAATAGCAGCTGTCACACTTAATTGTTCTCATTTAAAGTAAAGTAACTTCAGAATTTATGAGGTTTTTGCCTAAATAAATTATTTTGTCTCGCATCAAACTATATTGTCGATGTAAAAACCTAAAAGAAGCAGGGGTTTTTATTCGAACACTTCTCACTCTACCAAATCTAAAATGTTACATGATCCTTTCATACGTTGTGGCGAGAGGGGTGTTCAATTTTGCTAGGTTATACTCAGGTATGTCATCGTCATAGCAACGTCAAATGTAAATTGTCATTCATTTTAGCACCCCTGCTTCTTATTTCTAATGTTATAATGAATGAAGTATAGATAGTTTTAATTAATGTATGAAGACCCAAATAGGTACTTACATAGGTGCTTCTGTCACAGCCTGCGTGACCGCAGCCACGCGTGTTTCTATTGACTGATAGCTGTCGCATAACAAACGAAAAGTGAAATCAGAAGAAACTATAAAAGCTCGCTCACCATTTTTTTCACTCCTAGTCAAGCTAAAGCAAAATCAATACAAGAAAGCGAGGTCACACACTACTACAAGAATTAAGACTTATGTAAGTATGTGGAATAAAACGTTCTAACCCCGTAGAAACAATTTCCATATATCTTTTTTTAATCAGCGTTCTCAAAATGAATAACTAATGTGGCTGAGGTAAGCGTAGTATGCTTATTGTTAGTACTTACACTTGGCTTTCTTTGACGTTTTTCAAACCCTGATTAACGTCTTCGGTAATTTCTTTCCACACTGTGATGCCAAGTTTTCGTTTAAGTTCGGAACTTTGACGAATCTGTCGAAATTAAAATATAAAGATTAGTTCGTGAGCCATAATTTTTCGGGTTGCGCTACAATGACTATGTACAGAGGCGTTCACATCAACCTTTACATAGGGCAGCCATATGCTGCTGATGCTGTACCTAAGACCCATTTTGCAATGGTTTTGTAAAGGATGATGTGAACGGGTCTGTCAAGGTGTATGATATTTCGGTGACATACCTACAGTAAAATGATGCGGTAACATCAGCTGATTTTGATAAAAATATTTTTTTTCTTTTTATAAGAGTAACAACGTAAATCTAATATATCTATTCTAAATGAAAAAAGAAACAGCCAACAACAGTGATTGTATAAAACAGTATGATAAGTACGCCAGCTTGTCTGTGCCTGTAGGACTCAATATAATATGCTGGACAAATGGGTGTACCTTGCTCTGGAGTACGGTGCGCAGCGTGGCGATCTCGTCCTCTACACGGGCGAGTTCACGGCTCCACTCGGCGCGGAGTTGCTCCGCTTGCTCTGGCGTGAGCCCCGCCAGCTCGTCTGGTGTCTGAGCCTCACCCGCAGGGCCAGTCGCCGCCATTGCTTCTTCAGCTACAAATAAGAAATTGATGTTGAGGAAATTACCGGCCAAGTTTAGCTATAATATCATGTACTCAATAAAGGCCTAGGTCTTAAGTCCCTTAATCGACGAACATTATATGGAAGAATTAATTAGTAAGAGCGGAATGTCTGTCACTTAGAGTCGTAGCGAGTAGAAAGATATCGTCTTTGCCTACCTCATGGTAAGAGGCTTGATGTGATGATGTAAGTATGTAGACAACAAGCCCAGTCGCTGCAAAATGAGGGAAATGCAAGCGAGAGCTGGGAACCAGTGTGAACCAACCAACATATTATAACAATTTAAAGTACGACGCGAAACCTAACTTGCGAAGCTTGCAAGGGTTTCTTGTAAATATACTTTTAAGTTAATGTATTAACATTATCCGTATTTGCTGCAGAGAAAGGTACTAAGAATTATGTATGAAATAGGTCCTGTAACTTTCGCGCTAATAAAAAGTAAATTATCAACATTGCAGTTTCACCCTCTCATTCATAATAAACATCAACAATGGTTTGAGACAACAATTCAATAGGGGAAAGTGTTGTACAAGAGATTTATTTTTCAAGAATAAGTGGTTAGACTCTACCTACGCTGCGACGCGTATTCGATAGCCCTAGCATTTATATACATAGAGGCATCCTGGGCCTGTTAGCCACTCACAAATTCATAAAAACGTGTCTATTTGTTGTGAACGTGTGTATGCTAGCGTGACGGCAGCTGACTTGTCTAGGCTCTGTTCTTGAACTAGCATAGGAATGTTGGAAGAATAAGCAACATTATTCGCTGACATAATCATCCACTAAATAAAACCCGGAAGTATTTGCGATTCAGGCGAAAACGTATGCCACCGCGCCAATAAACAGATACGATAGAGTCTGCCAAAGATTGTGTGATTTTTAACATACTTAATTTAGTTCTTCAGGTTTCTAAATCTGCCAACTAAAGTACTTGTACCTTTACCTATCAAATTGTTTTTAAGAATTTCAACTTTTTGTTATTGCTCTTTTTTAACAAAAAAACTGGTTACTTCGTTGTTTCAGTAAAAGGCAAACTAACCTCCAAGAGTAAGGCCTAAAAACTTCTTATAATTTGTGTTACTCGACACTTTGGCAAGATACGGCTTTGATAAATCTTGGAATGTGACTCTCACTTCGCGCATTTTTTTTCTAAATATTCGCAAGCGTCGACGTCGATTGTCTGTATAGAATTCCGTTTCTATGCACAAGCTGGATTCTGCGAGGTCCGGGAGGGCGCGCCAGTCCGCGTCGGGGTCGTCACGAGGCCAGCCGGTGAGCTCCTCCAGCTCTTCCAGCTCCTCGACGGCCACGTCGAAGCTCGGCGTTGAGTCGTCGTCCGGCGGCAGAAAGTACGGATCCTCCATGTACTCCAAGCTCACTGGCTCGCCGCCGCCGCTCGACGCCCCATCGCTCGCCATGCCACAATCCTCTATCTGCCTCGTCTTCCGCGACAATATAACATACTTCGCTCGTATCCGTTCGGGTCACACTACGATAGGCGAGAAGCGCAATATAATATCATCACTCACACGCATGAAGCACAAAACAATAATGAGATCACATAAAGATGCAATAAGCGTTACATGATGTTTCTTAGAAAGCACTGTCACTTTAAAACATAACGCGACTTTGGTAACGTGTTGATGACGAACGGCATCAAAGTGTGCGCAGCCGGCGTGCGGTTAGGTCGGAGTCTTCCGCCACGTCGGGCCATCAGCAGTGCACACCCGCCCGCGCCCGTCTCGCGCCGCTGCCTGAGTGATCGTGCTCGCCACTTTCACCAACAATCATGCGAGCTCCAATTTTTATAATTTCAGTTTGATCTTGACCCTCCTAAATATTACGAAACTAGTTTAAATACAACATAATGTCACTCTCTTGAACACCGATATCACGCAGGTGGGTCAATTAAAGTCCAATTAAGGACAGCATTGTTTTGCTAACAAAACACTTCTACATTTTTCAATACAATTCAAGTAGCAACCTTGGCTAATAACATGCAGATAAAATGCGACGGTATTAAAATTGTATGATATCCAACCGCGTGCACCTAAACGCCGGTGGTGGCCGGTTTCTGATCGGACAGCAAGCGAGGAACAAAACAACACACGGGCCTGAGCTCACCTTGTACGGCCAAAGTTTATTGACAGCGCCCGCGGCTAGCGAACGAGGCGCGTGGCCAGTGTTAGCTCAAAGAGTTACGTCACTGCAGACTTTTGAAAGTACAGAGGTCCACTGGCGTAACACTCTCAGTTGGTATCAGCTTATATTAATGCAATAAAGCTGACAATCCAACTGATATGTTAACTTTGATGTGTGCCGGTCTGTTTCACAAAAAATGCACCGATCCTACTATGAGTCACCTACCACCGATGCTTTGCTGAACGCTCTAGCTAGTCGAGCTGGCAAATATTCGCCACAAACTATACCATCTGAGATTTCCTGGTGTTACACGACACGACATTATGTGAAAGGTTCATTATTTCCATTTACTGTTGGGCAAAACATCTTTGCTTGCCACATCTCGGTGCAGTGCAGTTCACTTTTTCGTTTTTAGATTTCCTTTGTTGGTCATTAAGTTTATTTCGCAACTTGGTTTCGTAACTGAATGACGTAGGCACTCGGGCGTTTTATTATTATGATGATGAATATTATGTGCTTACTTACACGTTGCGACCTATTTCAATTACGAGCTCTGGTCATAATTCTGACCTGAATATAATAAATGTAAAATAAATATATGTAATAAATGTAATATTAATATATAATAAATGTGTATAATTTCACGTAACTATCGGTAATCGGTACATACTCAATGTTTGTACGAATTGTAAGAACAATAAGCAAGTCGCTCGTAGTATTTACATTGAGCCACGGTAATATTATCTATTCTTTGATTCTGATTGGCCTGACTGGCCAGACGGGCCTGTTGGCGCAATGGCAGCGATCCTGACTTTGACGCCGGAGGCCGCGGGTTCGATCCCCACCCATTGTGACGAACATTTGTGTTTGTTGTGTGTCTGGGTGTTATTATCTATTTAAGTATGCATTTAGAAATATTTATCAGTCCCTGACGCCGATAATACAAGCTCTGCTTAGTTTGGGGTCAGATGATCTTGGTGTGATTGTCCCAGATATTTATTATTATTTATTCTGATTTCCAAAATACAAGGTAAATCCTCACTTTGGGACCAGAGTAAGTATGTAATGCGGTGACAAATTTATTTTATGAAATTTATTGAAAAATGACACTCAGATCTGAGTACAGAGTTTGATTTAATGACGTTTAGTGTTTCCAAATTTTAATGTAAAGGGGGACAGTACTGTAAGACCGGCCGCGCGGCTTATACCGGTTAAAAAAACCCTGTGTGCTCCGTCGTGTCGTACCTAGCTCGGAGAGAGAGGAAATAAGTTTTTCGACTCGGTTCGGAAACGTGATTGTTAAGGTTTTTGAGCAACTAGTAGTTTTACCCGTTTGGTATTAATGGAGACTTCTATACAGCGGGTTTTGGTGCAAAGTTTTTTTTTAAAAGATGCCGATATGTGATTGTTATGTATTGTGTTAGCAACGAGCGAGCAATCTCCAAGGACTGACCTGTTCGGTCGGAGGCTACAGTAATAGCGTATCAGAAAGCAGATGTTTGCCACTAGTGTCATAGGCAAAAGTTTTTAACGCATCGGTCGTTTTCGCTTTTATTATCCAACATAAATTAGTAAATACTTGCGTGTAACATCAAGTACATACAACTCTATGTGATTCTAAAAAGTAAATAAATTTAAAGGCAATGTGCATATTATGTTTGCCTCTATCTTTTTTAAACAGGGGCGTTGGACAGAGATACACATTTGACCCAAAAAGTCGAATTTAGCAATAGCTTACGTGTTTGTTATTCGTAAGATTTATTGATGATAACACCTGGAAACGTTAGTATCGGCGATAACTTATCTATCACAGTTACACCTGAACACAACCACAGAAACTTAAGACGCTACTTTTATGGAGAAGATTGTGTTTAGCTTGTTGATTAAAGACTTTGTTTCGCATCCTACGTGAGTGTGTGAGTTGTTAGTCATAGTCAGCCCTAAATCTCGTTCAGACTTTGGGCTTTAACACGCTTTGGCACGTAAACCTGCCCGCGTTAAGGCTTGAGGTAGATGACAGTCTTTCAGGCATGTCAGCGCTCTGAAGCGGCGGCTGCGGATTATGAAAGACTGACGACAACAGATGACCTCAATGGTTAATTTCGTTTCAGAGATTCTCAGTCAGTTACCCTATCGTAGGCAGAGTGGCAACACTGGCAACTTGCTTCTCCTGTCAGATAAAGTTAGTCATTCGGGAACAATCCAAGCGGGCGCGGTGGCTTCGGTAGCATGGAATGGCGAGAGGTGTCTCGTGGTGAGGGGGTCTGCTTAGGCCACAGATCACCCCCACTTAGGCAGACCATTATTGCACTGGCGGGGTTGGTGAGCGCCGCCGCGCACCGCCTTAGCGGAGCCAGGAGGTAGCAGGTCGAGGTGGCCTGCTACTTGCACATGAATAAACTTGGCTCTGCCTGGAGGCGTATTGGGTATTGTATGCCCCCCCTTTAGTAAAGTAGTAGGAAACGGCCATACGCAAGGGGTTCCCGGTAAATGCTTCGACTATCCCGTATTCTCCCACTTAATCCAAAATGAGGTCACCCCCAGTGAAGATTTTTACTCGGTATGCCCGGTGAGGTAGCAGGAGAGTCCGAGACTAGCACGGTGCTCGCCTGGGCAACGTATAGTCGATAAAAGATTTTGAATGACACTGGCTATTAACAAGAAAGGAACAGATGGCCCCGGTTGCATGTGTGTAACTTACGTTACTTGTTCTCTTCATCTTGTTATGGGGTTTGAACATTTTTGTATGGAAGCTGGCGTAGCAACCTGCCGCCTTAGTTTTTTTTAGAAGATTCCGCGCACTTTATAAGTTGTATAATATGGATAGATAGAGGACACATAAACAAACAAAAAATGTTTTTTAATATGGGACCCTAAAGTGTTACGTTTCTGAGTTATTTGAACATATGCAACATGTAATATTAACATGAAAATGAAAATAGAAACATGAAAATAGATTAAAATGCAGACTGCGGCTTGGCTAAAATTCATTAATTGCAAAGTGTTGGTAACCATGCACTTTAGTTAAATTTTATTTTTTAGTTGTCAACTAAGGAATATTCAGCAAAAACTAGTGAAGACATGTATAAGGCCAGAAAATAACTGCTAAACAGAAGCAAAGGCAACTACAACTTCAATGTCAAGATTCATAATGCAAAACTAGTTGGTGAATGAATCACATTGTGTTTACTAAAATCATTGAATTCAATGGAGATATAAGTACCTACCTAACACATTGACACATAGATAACATGCACTGAAGTGAGTCATGCAACAAAATGATAGTATGAATTTTTATTAGGTAGCAAGGATAAACCACTACAAAGATTGAAAGCGGCAGAGAGAGGAGCAGAGTAGAGCTGTGCCACTATTAATAACTATCTTGTTGGATTTCTCTGCTTCACTGCCTCGCTTTGCATAATTGGTCAGGCAGCTTAATATAAGTCGTAGAAAAACCTCAAACTTGTTTCAAGATATTGAAAAATAAAATATAAGAAAAATTTGAGATTATATTCCATATTAACCCCTGGTACAGTTTGTTCCCGTGCTTCCCCCTTCAACTGAATAGGCGCGGATCCGAGACAAGGTCTCTTAGGTCGGCTTTTACGCAAATATAAGATTTATTACAAAGAAATACCATTTTTTATTGCTTGCATTTGTTTCGAACTTCATTTGGACTTACTACTTGATCAAATGGTTCAATTCAAATTGAAGGAGTTGTTAAGATTTGGTGTTGCTACTACTTGCTTGTGTTTTTTTTATGTTGACTAGCTGTGATCAATGGTCTATAGAATAAATACAAATAATGTATTATCAATAAAACTCAGTGCATCAGATAGAATAACTATTTAGGTTTCAAGAAAAGTCCTTAGTTTAGCAAGTTTCATATAAATAAAAGGAGTTTCAATAAATTCTATCGCGTTCGCCATCCATTGTGAACTCTGCGCAGATGACGGGTACATGCTAGCGCATCAGTTTTTCATACTAGGGGTTAAGTGACAGACTGACATTTTTACTAAGCAATCAATCACTGAAGATTTGGAACATCAAATTGGTAGTAGTACTATACCAAATTACACCTGAAAAATGGTGAAATTTTCTATAGAAATAGTGATTTAAAGTACTATATTATAATTGGAGGACTAACACTCCCTGTTAAAGGCATTCTAATTGGTTAATTCAATAAAGAGATAGGTATTCCAGTAAGTATTGAAGTAACAGATACTAGGAACACTGGATATAAGACACAATGCACATCATTTATTTTCAAATAATAAGTTTATTTCCTTCTTTATAAAAATACCCAATAAATGGTTTATGAGTCAGACTAATTTTCATGACAACAAATCTTTCTCAAAACTGTACTTACCAACTACACTCTTGAGCACAAAGTTACTTTCAGTTCAAGCTTTTGATTAATATTACGAGTAAAAAAACAAACAACATAATATATGTGGCATGACATGATTGCATTGCAGTGCAGTCTACACGAACGAACTGCTAGCTACAAAAAGAGAAACTCACCTGTTTGTACTCCGCTCATTCTGATGAGATTTGATGCAAGAAATTACAATGAAGATTCAGTCTCAATTTCTCAAATAGTTTAACGTAGAGTACGATTTGAAGTAACTTTTTCTTCTTCTGTTCTCACTCACCGACGGTCCCAGTACGGCAAATACAGCAATTGACTCAAACAAAAAACTCAAATAGTGATTGACCAATGTCGACTTGAAGTGTATCGATAAAGTCCATTTAATGTTACTTTCTGACAACTGCAGAATGGTTTCAAACTTAGTAGTATTAATGTAATTGAAAAAAAAAACTCAACAATAATAAAAAATATATTTTCCACTAAATGAAATTCGATAAATCCACGAAAACTCATTTTTGATCATTTCCTGCCGTATAAAAGTTAGCTGTAAAGCAATAATCCTCCGTTGTCGTTGTGTATCATCAATTCGTAAAGGAAAAAAATAAATATACTGCAACTTATACCTCTTTAGAATCTGTATCAAAGTAGCCACTTTTTTAAATACTATAACAACTTCCAGTAATACATTTTTTTTTCACGACATCTGCTTGAACATGCAGTAATTTTTTTGATAACCATTTTTCTTGCAATATTTTTAGTTTTTATATGGGCATGGGTATAGCTCAATAAAAGAACTAGTCAAAGTAAGACAAATCACCTGCTAATCTTCTGGCAAAAGAATTAAGTGAGTACCTTTGCTACATTTTTCAATAATTATTTTTGTATGGACTAAGGTGATTTTCTGAAAAAATCTAAAATGAATCATTACTTTTTAACGGGTAGAAATCGGACCAATATTGATGGCGTTAAAAAGGTCAGAAATGACCCCAGCTATGCGCTATTTTCATTTGATCCTTACTTCCAGGGACATCCCGTATATACAGACATAATGCGACTCTACCACCGCGTCGTAGTTGTTTCTTGCTGAGAAGACCCGGCGAGAAACTCAGCAGTTACTCTTTTAAACTTGTTTTGGGTTTACAACAGGCGTTAGTAAAGTACAATGTGCCATTTTGATACAAATGAACCTATTGAGTGTCTGATCTAAACCATATAAAACAATGGAAAAAACAAACATAAAAGAATATAAACATAAGGTCATTTAAACAACTAAAAAAGAAAAATTGTCAGTCAGTACAAACTTGATATTTGGAAAATCAATTAGCGGAAGTCATCTAAGATTAACCAGCTTATATTATTTATTTATACCGGATAATTATCAAATAACTTCCAAAAAGATATGATATACTCAGTAGGTGATAAAGAAGCTATTTAAGTAAGAATATTTTTTTAAGTGACTTTAATTATCAGGTTTTCTTACAAATAATGCCGACTGATTTGTATGGTGACCTTGAAATAAGTGTGTCATATCGTTTTTGTAAGTTATTTGATAATCGTTCGTTAGAGAGAGTTTTACAATTTGTTTCGCTTGACAGAAATTTTGGTTATAGTTAAAATAACATTCGACAATTGGACTTCTGAGTTTTACGTTCACCATGAGGGTGCTGCGCTGAATGTCGCTAGGTTTTGGTCGGGGTCCGTTTAGCTCATACTTTTTGCCGTTGGCACTAGAAGAACAACCATGAGGGTAACAGTCACTTGCCACTGACTACCCCGTTTTTTATATGGTCCTGATGGTATGTACGAGAGGTGTTCAATAAAAGTAATAATGGCATATAAACTCCTCGAACAACAAAAAAGTAAATATAGACAGGTAAAGCCAGACATTGGATAAAAAAAAAACATTTTATTTTCTTATTTTAAAAATAGAAGTTTTTTTTTTCGTCGTGTCGGAGCGTGGTACGTAAAAAGGATAAAATTTAAATAAGCTTCGTAATAATATATCTCTGCCTGAAAAAAAATACTACTGAGCAGGTAAATCTTGACTTGAAAGGAACATTAGGGGTTAATGCTCCTCCGTATTCTACCGTTGCGCAGTAGTGTGCCGAGTTTGAGAGAGTAAGAACTTTGACTAAAGACGACCCGCGCTCGGGACGCCCTACGACAGGAGTTACGGAACAAATGATATAAAAATAAAAATAAATGTTTCGGCAGGTCTTCGTGTTACTGTTCGTTTTGTAGCTGAAGAACAAAAGATTTGGCCAAATTAATATGCTGTACAAGCACAGTTGTTGATGCCATAAAGATATAAAAAAAAGATTTCGATAGGAAGTATCCATAGTATTATACATGATCATTTGGGCATGAAAAAAGTATCAGCGTGCTAGTTGAGAGTAGAATGCTTACAGACGAGCATAAACAAACAAGACTGCGGATTTCTTAAATCAATTTGGAATTGTTACAACAAGATCCTGACTGATTTTTGGCTCGCTTCGTAACTATGGATGAAACATGGCTCCACCATTATGATCCTGAATTGAAACAACACTCCATGACTTGGAAGAGGCCGTCATCTCCAACGCCTAAGAAGATTAAGGTAATTCCCTCCGGCGCCGGTAAGATTATGGGCTCTCTTTTCTGGGACAGTCAGGGGGTGATAATGGAATCATGGAGCCACTATTACGGGGCCCTTATACGCAGAACAAATAAAAAACTGCGTCAGGAAATACGCGAAAATCGACGCGGCAAACTTGGTAATGTTGTGTTTTTTCACCAAGATAACGCCCCCGCACACAAGTCCCGAGTTGCGATGACTGCTATTAAAGATGCTGGATTTGAACTGATGGGACATCCTCCATACTCACCTGACCTTGCGCCTAGTAATTTCTACCTGTTCCCGCGGTAAAACGAACAACTGAGAGGTCAAAAAAATGGCAATGATGAAGAAGTGATTGACTGATTCATACTCATTATCACTTTTTAATGAACACCTTTAGTTTGCGGGGTCGGCAATGGAATAAGCAAGTGGATTCAAAAATAATCTTTAGTCATTCTTCCGAAGTACAGCTTCACAATTAACATCATCTCTTCAACCATCAACCGTCAATCATTCTGACATACAAAACTTGAATTGCAATTTTAGAAAATAATCTTTGAACATAAAATGATAACATACGAAACACAACTTTAGGCCCGTACACTAGAACATTACTCAAGTGTTGATCTGTGCTTGAGTAGAGATTTGAAAACAGTTCATACAAAAACGTCACGCAGATCTATATTCAAGTAGCGATTTTGTTTTTTAGAATACGGGCCTACAACCACTACTATCTTCTATGTGTCGTAACTTGAAATTCGACATTTGTGCAATCGGTACTCTAAATATTTGGAATAAAGTGGTTTCACTATTGGGATTTTTCAAAATACTCGTGCTTGACGCAAGTTCAAATCATTTAGAATGATCAAAATCGAAATTTGATATTTGTGATTGTGACAATCGGAGTTGAGTTTTTAATAGGTATGATATTGTACTAAAAAGTAATGGTAATAAAGTTCATGGGTAACCCTGAACCCTGTATTAGGAGCCGTCTGTATGTATATACGAGTTTTAAAATTCAATAGGTTTTGAAAACTCAAAACATCCTGTCCTTTGAAATAGTTATCATTTTATTTATTAAAGTGAGTTTAGGGTCAAAATACAATTTATAATTTTTATCGATACTTTCTGCTTCTCCCTAACTAGGTAGAAAACGTCAAACGTCAGAAAAGAAAAGGTTGCGTTCTAAATCTGCGCTGTCGGTTTTACTCCGCCTAACTAAAAATACGACTTTAGAACGTGCCGTTACTTTAAATTAAAGGTTAAAAAGTTGGTACCTGCCTATGGTTTGAAACTAAGTTCGAAACAGTATGTTTAGCTTTTGAAAGTTACTGAATGGCACAACTGTGGTTATGTACCTACACACACCCCTTTTGGAACGCAACCATGTTGCTCTGTGATGGTTATATGTAGTCTGTGGTTATATGTCTGTGGCTTTAGATAGACGTTCGATTCTCTCTATTTAATAATCTGTGGTTGTCGTTTTCGTTCGTCATCTTCGTCATCTTTCTACTTTAATCTGTATGTACCTACCTAGTCTTGAATTTTAGTAAATAATTTTGATGTCAAGCTATAAAGCTTAAGTTTATTAGTTTACATTTGAAGGGAGAGAACAAAAGGTATGGAATGAGATGATGCATTGGAAAAAAATATTTTTCTTTTGTTTGAAAATTAACTCGCAAAATTAAATTTCATCATTTATTTTACAGGGTTCCAGCATGTCTGCCACTGCTTTATTTGGAAATACATCTGCATTGGGAGGAAGTTCTGGAGGGAATAAACATATAGTTGAGTTCCGTGCCGGGAGAATGACTTTGAAGGGGCGCATGGTTCATCCAGACAAAAGGAAGGGCTTGCTGTATGTTTACCAAGGCGAAGATTCTTTGATGCATTTTTGTTGGAAAGACCGGACCACTGGAGAAGTTGAAGATGATTTACTAATATTCCCAGATGACTGTGAATTTGTCCGTGTCAATGAATGTACTACTGGTAGAGTCTATGTTCTTAAATTCAAGTCTTTCTCTAAGAAGTACTTTTTCTGGATGCAGGTAATATTTTAGAGATAAGTCTTCTGATATTATTTATAAATTTACAATTATTAATACTACTGATACATAACCATTATCTGTACTCAGGAAAATTCTTAAATATAATTTTTCTAGTAACTTAGTGTCTCAGTTGGTAAAACTAGTATAATGTTTGGAACCAGTTCATGTGAGAATACCTTGTGTAACCTTGTGTGCAGTTACTCCGTGCACTTGCAACAGTGCTGAAATATCGAATACAAAAAACATGGTAAAAATCCTGTAACAAAAACTATTCTAATGTTAGTGACCATGAAAGTTTAAAAAAATATACCTTGTGTAATTGCACAAGGTGTATTATTGGTACACAAGTTCCACAAGGTGAAGCTTTGCTTTTTTTCTTCAACATACTATTCAATGTACTATTATTACAGGAGCCTAAAACTGAAAAAGATGATGACTTGTGCCGCCGCATAAATGAATCTCTCAATAACCCACCAACATCTGGGGGCCGAGGTGGTGGAAGCGGAGGCGCCCAGGATGGGGAGTTACAAAACTTGTTGAACAACATGTCGCAGCAACAGCTGATGCAGCTCTTTGGTGGTGTGGGCCAGATTGGTGGGCTCTCATCACTCTTGGGAACTATGGGGTGAGGTTTTATTCAACAACAAAAACATTATAACTTTGATTTCTTAGCATTGTATGCTTGTTTTCATATCTGATGATAGAAAACCTGCTTGACATCTATGGCGAAATGATTTATTAATTTTCTATCTTTTGAACAGAAATATTTCAATGGCATTTCTTACAACCATTAGCCAATAATTCTAGTTAACCTGTACCATTCCTATTTGATGTAGGTAGTGATTTTTCTGTAGTTACAATAATGAGACAAACCATCAGTCATACGGGCTGAAACGCAAAATATGACTGGTACTTGCTACTGCTCTGGCAGGTTGCACACTGCGCGCAATACTTTGCTCTCTACTGGTTCCTTTATCACTTAATCCCTTCGCCAACTTTACCCCTCCTGAGGCATGATATACAGCTCGCCTTCAGCGAAATGCGACAGTAAAAATTCTCATGACAGTAATAACAGCAGCGGCAACACCAGCACGCGCCCATCGGCGGGCAGCGGCAGCAGTTCCCGTGGCGGCAGCGCCCCTCGCAGCGAGTCGCGCGCCAGCGAGCCGCGCTCGGAGACGCGCACCGAGACGCGCACCGAGACGCGCACCGAGCCGCGCACCGAGCCGCGCACCGAGCCGCGCACAGAGACGCGCACCGAGCCGGCCTCGCGCGCACCCGCCCGTCCGCGCGACACCGCGCCCTCGGCCACCCCGCCCAATACTGCTGATTCAACGCAGCCCCGAAGTAAGTTCTATAAGCTGACATTGATATTATTTTTTCCACAATTGTAAAAGAGAAACAATAGGGTAGTTGACATTTTTTTTGTTGAGGTGTTATCGAATGACCTCTCAATAATAGAAACATTGGCAAAATAAATATTTCGGAAACAATAAATCTCCCTGAGATATGACAAAAAATTATATTATTGGATTTTCTCAAAACGTTACCTATAAACTGTCGCAAGATAGTGACGTCACAGGTCACAAAATTGTTTTATTCTCATCATATTTGAGTGCGAGTGGAAGTTATAATTCAAACCATTGCATATTTTTTTGCGAAAATTGTTTAATAAAAATCATTTTATAAAAATTACGATAGGATAATGTCTCCTCACTACTCTCATTTGCGTCTCAAGAGGCCGTGGCGTCACGGGCACGACTTTCGGAAAAGAGTGTGGCGTGAGAAGGGTTAACGTCGAATACTGCATCATGATTGGCTGACAAGCTGTCAAAATGCGAGGGACTAACTATCGATTCGCGTTGCTAGTTAGAGAATAAGAGGGCGTTGTCTATAATCGGTCATGAATGAATAAGCCAAATCAGATGCTCCAGCACTCCCATTTATCCAAGAACCATCCATAGTTTGTCTCATTTTAGCAGTCGCAGGCTCCGCTATTACCTAACGGGGCTTTGAACTCGCGGCTTTTTCGGCCGTTACTGCATTCAATGTTCTCCCAGGGTTTCCTTTTTTCTATTTGCTTTTATTATTCAGGATGAAATCGCCAACCAAACCTTTACATAAAGTAAACATCATTTTAGTCCATGACACATTATATTACCCAAGATAAGGCTAGGATAACCTTTGATTGAACCCAGTTATCGGAGTATGCTATAAAATAACACGCTATTTATTACACCTTATTTTGTTTCTTTCCTGAATTATCATTATTATAAGCACAGCGTATCAGGGATGTTTTTACTTAAATGGTCTTGGTGAATAATTCGTTCATAATGTAAACTATAGTCTTCCGATGCCATTCCCGAGGAGCTCATAAATTTAATGCCAAAATAACCTTCTAAAAACGTATGATTCTGCGAAACGTGTCTTCGGTATAAACAGTAGAGCGCTATCATTGAACGTAAACTAGCAAAACCGATAGAAGAATAAGGGTGCAACGGTGAAACGCAAGGTTTGACGCGGTTATTTCGGCATCCAATTGTGAGCCAATTCTCGTGAATGCAGAAATATGTTACGATTATTTGTTTTAGGTGGTCAAATTTTCCTATCAGACTTGCAACGTTACTTTTCGGGGCTCGGTAACGCGCCTCCGGAGGGCGCGGGCGCCGACGGAGCTGAGGGGGCTCCAGGGGCTAAGGCGGAGGCGGAGGGCACGACGGGGGCTGCGCGGCTGGACCTGGCCGCGGCGCTCTCGTCGCCCGAGGTGGTCTCGACGGCCACCGCGCCCGAGCACGAGCCGCTCCTCACGCCGCACCTGCCGCCCGCGCCTCCCGACGGCACCCAGGACGATGTAAGGACCACACTGCTCTCACCGCAGTTCGCTCAGGTGAACCCTCACGTATTGCGCACCTGCTTCTGCTTCTGACTCGCTTACGCTTCGGCTTGTTTACGCTGCGGGTGTGCAGTAGCGATGAATGCTCTAATATCGCTTTTTTCGTGCATGTTTGGTCTTTGTCGCGGACGGCGGCCGTCGTAGTTGCCGCTCACACTGCGTAGTTATTTGCTTTACCAGTGCAGAGACACATTAATTTATATTTTTTTAAATACGTCAATACCAGCAGAAATATTTTGTTGTCACTATAATTTCTCAGTGTGAGGGTAACAGTATTATGTTTGCGTTTATCTGCTTTGTATTTATTTATTTGTTTAAATACTTTCATATTGTAATCGCTGAAAAAATAACACTTGGCTAAGGCTAACAAGGTGGAGAAACATTTATTAATAATCAAATTATTCAAATTATACTTCAAAACCTTTTAATGATAATTATATTATTTGCAATACTATCTCAATAAAACATGATTAAAAGCGTGTTTGTAAAGCACAGTAGTAATTTGCTCATTTAAAAAACATCACTAAATTAGTGCAAGTCACTCTTAGTAGCAGGCTCATTGTAAATGATAGTAGTACGAAACGTTCAATATTAAGTGAAGTATCCGTGAACTGACTTTTTGACACTGGGGGTGTCGTTGGCAATGGGCGCTAGTGGAAGATAGATAGTAAACTAAATTATTTTTTCAGGCTGCCAACCAGTTCTCTTCGGCATTAGCATCTGGACAAATGGGTCCCATTATATCACAGTTCGGCCTCCCGGCTGAAGTAGCTTCGGCTGCGAATACAGGCGATATGCAGGCGTTTTTCAAGGCACTAGAGAATACTTCAAATGCTTCAGATAACAGCAAATCTAAGGAAAGTGCCGATAAGAAAGATGATAAGCCCAAAGATAACGCTGGTGACAAAAAAGATGACGATGCTGGAATGTCACTGGACTAATCGGGACAAAGTAACCTGTTATAACAAACTTTAGTATAATACATAATTAAAAAACATATTTAGTCAACGCGACGTTTTGTTACTTAATCCATGCGTTAACAAAGCTTTGTTTAATTTTTTTTGGTGGATATGTATATTATCAGACTTAATTCTTATGTAGGCAGGTTATGCCACATACAGTAACGGCAATCTTTTTTAGTCTGTTCTGCAAATTAGGATAAACCTATGTATCCTTCATAGAATTTGCGGCCTGTAAAGTCAGACCAAGTGTGTACACAATGTTTGAATAAATAGTTTTTTAATAATTTTGCGTATTATTTTGTACCTAACATCTCAGTTGACGGCGAAGGCAGAGCTCTGTAGGAGAGCAGTGTACGAAAACCGACGATGGTATTATTAGAGCGTCTAAAGTGCTCTAAAGAACATTTCACAGAAAAGACGCTACGATACGATATACTTTTGTCGAAAGAAACTTTATATAGGTAGTTCACCGAAATCAGCACGTAGCCGGTCCCTAAGCTTACTCACTTTCATTATTAATTGCCGAATGGGCACCGACATGAGCTGCTCTATTAAAATCGTTCGTAATGCCTTTACCAACTTTCATTACTAATTTCCGAATGGGCACAGACATGAGCTGCTCTATTTAAATCGTTCGCAATTCGTGATTTTTGTTGGCTTCCCCTCTCAAATTCTGTCTGCCCCCCTGCTCCTCTGAGCTGTAAAAAAGGGCAGCTGAATGGTCTGTCTGTATTACAGTTAGTGAAGTCGAAGGAGAATAAGAATATAGGATAAGGAAATACTGCTAGAAAGCACAGAAATAAGCGAATAAGAAATAGCAAGTAAACAAGTCGATAGAAGATTAAGAAGCTAAATGTTAGCAACTACGAAAATAAGTAATATAGCAAGATATAAGATTGTTAAGAATCAGGAAAATAAGAAATTGTTGTAGGTTCTAAGAATAAAAAGAGAAAAGAATAAAATAATAAAAAAAACTGACCATCAGGCGGACAACTGAAAAAAAAATGGTGTGCACAAAAGATGTAAGTACTTAGTTTAAGTTAACATGGCTACCTTCAGTAAACAACATACGTTACTTCAAATTCACGCAGGGCATGAACTTAGTGTAAAAAGAAACCCCGATTCTATCATTGTGTGTCAACATGCTCTACTATGGTGTCAACTAAATTTGATTTACCAAGTGCGTTGGAATGCGGCGGATTGCGGCGTTCGTTCGTTAGTTGAACTTGCTTAAACTAGATGGCGTTACTTGTAAAATATCATTTTGATTTATAACTTTCTTATCTTAGAAACTTACTTCGATCAACTCGGTAAGGCAATAAAGTTTATTAGCCTTTAGATAAAAATATGATCGATTGATTGGAATCATTGATAATTTGAAGTAAGGCAAATACCTACATAATTATCCAGAATAAAACGCTTCTAGTGAGAACAAAACGCATTCAGAAACGTAATCAATTTTCATTATTGTGAAACTTAATTCTTTGTATTAAGGTGCATTATAGTTTGCCCCCTCGGTATTATGCTCGTTGATTAGTAGGTACTGCTTTGTCACTGTGTTGTATATTAGCTAACGCGGATGCTCTGTGTGCGTGATGTGTATACTTTCTGTTCTGTTGACAAGAGTATCTATTCATTCGGCTGCAATCTGTGATCCGTGCGCCGCGTATTTACATGTGAATCTATTTACATAAACACGTATTACTTGTTTTTATGTATACTATAGGTACTTTATATTAAATGTATACTTACTATCGGAAAGCAATTGTTATAAAATGAAACAGTGACGCGTTTAAATATGTAAACAAATATTAAAATTGGTGTAATGGAACTGGTACAGGTTTTGCAAGATGTATGAGTAACCAATGACCGCAGGGCATCCCTGCGCGGCGGAGGGAGGGCGGGGGGAGGGGAAGATCAGATTGCTTACTACTCAACGGTTGGCTCTTACTTGCTTCGTCTCGCAAAGGATCAGAGGACAATGACAAGTGAGTACTGAAATACATCCTACGTATATTATGCAATGTTGCGTAGGTACTACCTATTACCCAAGTATGTTAAAATAATTATTATTTGGATGGCAATAATTATGATAAATTGGGTGTAATAGTTCAAGATACTTACAAAGTTGTTATTGTTTTGAACGATTGCAAAACAATGTAAGATAAAATAAATATATTTTATGGCAAATAATTATATGAAGCTTGGTCGCGCATTAGATACCTCCCAAGTTTCATTTGATAGGTAAACCTAGGTCAGTAAAATGCAGTTCAAAAATACAATGTAGCTCACACATAAAAAAAAAGATTAACACATCTAAAATTGCGGAACAGTAATTTGCGAAATCAATATAAAAAATATTTTCTTAGAAGTTAAAGCGTGTGATGTGTTCATTCCTGCCGCTATATGGTAAATCATTGACAGCGTTGGATCCGTAACGAGAAAGCGTTAAGGCTATTCTAAATCACTGCGTAGAGCGTCGCAAGGAAAGGCACGGGTGCGCGGTGACCTCGAGGAGCGACGTTCGGCGGGAGGGGCGGGGGGCGCTGGGGAATCCTTCTGGCGCCAGACCGGCAGCGGCGTCTGCCCGCACCCCGCCGCCCGCCCGTGCCCGCACCGGCCAACTCGAAATAGACGCACGGTGATTTACGCCTCGGGCGTATGAGTAAATATGTTGCTTGCCTGCCTGCCTTGGCACGTCCGCCCGCCCCCGCGCATGCCGATCTCCGGCTCATCACACCGCACCTTTCGACGACACGGTAGCGCTAGTCGTTACGCGCGGAGAACGACAGATTCACACCAAACCTTATCAATGGCAAATTCGCGTGGACCATTTGATAAAATCGGAATGACGTAAAATGATAATAAATGATAATGAACACAAAAGAACCTATACATACATACTAATAGTATTATCTACTGATTTCAGATTATTTACTGAAGACAAAACTCTCAGTTTGTTTAAAGTTTAACACTTACATAAATAGGTACTTACTATCTACCTATATTTATTATTCAGCCTGCTTAAAATTCGCATTCTTTTAGTACCCATTCGTTCGGATGTCAGTAAAAGTTAACTTTAAACACTTCGATGTAAGGTTGATTTTTGTCTAATCTGCATGTATGAAAATTTTTACTGGGTAATTGATCTATTAGCCGCAAAACTAAAAAAAAACTGCATATTTTTTTAAAAAAGGTGAGTAGTATGAACACCCGTAAAAGGGGCATTCTTAATGGACTAAAGCTATTATGGGATCTATTTAGCAATTAACCCGGAAAAGTACAAAGTACGTTACAACTTAAAAAGCGTGTCCTTAATTGCGCTCAAGTTGATTTCGGTAAGATATATATACTGCCGGCTGTGTAAACTCACCCCTTCCACGACACCGTGCCCTATAAATTGTGCCACGTCTTAAGAATGGAAAGTATTGGTTACTTGAGATAGGTACTTAAATATCCCTATAATCAAAAAGCAAGACCAAAGCAAAATATCCATAAAAAATAGCGTTAGAACAACAAGACTGATGAACACCTATTTTATATGAGTGCGTTACTTCAGCAGGAAAGTAGCTTCTAGAGTGATTTGAGTGGAACGTAAAATTATTGAGATATATGCTGTGGATGTGCGCGGCATAAAAAATTAGTGGGCGTTGTGGTTTTGGAAAAAAATGAAAAAAACGATTCCTGCTGCAGTAACGTTGTTCTAGCAGGAATATTCTAAACGAATGATCGAAGAGAAAAATGTTGTACATTGGCAGATAGCTTACTTCTGGGGAAACATGCGCGCCAAAAATATAATATGTGGGGCTTCAGGTTTTCGAAATATTGCGTTTCCTGCTGGGGTAACGTTTTGCGGAATCGTGTTTCTCTCAAACCATGGCATGTGCGTCTCTTTAATAAACATTCACTTGTAGCTCTTGATTTGTGCTTGCGGCACATATAATAAGATTTTGAAATTCATTTTCAGTAATTAAGGTGTCTCTAAAATCTGAAAAAAAAATCACAGCGCCTAAATGAGAAACTGTATCAACTCGCTGAAAACTGCATTCGATTCCGCTTCACACATCTAATGGTCAGAAAATGTTTCAAAAGTTTACATACATGCTTTATCGAATAAGAGATCGAAATAACAAAACCACCGGTACATAACTTTGACGTCAAAATATAAGAAATCAGTTCATCCTGAGATAAGTGAGTGTTAACCAAAAAACTGAGTTTCATAAAATAACACTGAAAATTTCAGCCTCCAATGTTTCGTATTTATAGAGAAATAAACAAAAATCAAAACCTTTCAACAACGACTGATTATCCGACCAAATTCGAACGACTACGAAAAAGCGACGGTTTCATACATATCGATGACCTTAACTTACTCACAAGATAGTTTTGGCTAAGTACACTGAAGTAGAAAAACTCAATTCGACCAAATTAAAGGGAAATTATTGGCGTACGGGCACATCAACTCTATCGCTAACTGACAAAGACTTTTCATGGGTTGTTTTTGTCTGAAGAACGAGTGCAGTTTAAGAATCTAATTATAAGCAGTTCCTTACATGAAAATCATTCACAGGTTATCAACAGTTTAAAATTCTAAATATATCACGTATGAGTTTAATTCCCAATATATTAAAGGGTTACCCTTATTAAACAGAAAGTTTATACCTACTCCGAATAGTCCGAATATTATAAGTTCCTACCCATATTTCTAAATATCGATATAAAGGTTGTCTTAAAATATTTTTATTCATTATATAACATCTCATGATGTTTTTTACCATAAACATAATTTCTCCGAATGATAACTTGCCCGAACTTGATATGTCAAATTACTATTAATATCTTGAAGCTGAAGAGTTTGTTTGTCTTTGTTTGCCTGAACGCGCTGATCTACAAAAAGCAGCTAGTACGAAATTAGCTTAGTGTTCTGTTCAAATTGTAAAATGACCTTTGAGTAATGTTTTAATAAATATTATCTGATTTTATATTACAATTGTTTCATTTCTACCAAAATCCAACTTGGTGCTTAATGTAGGTAGTATTGAAAGGAAATAAGTTCCTTGCGCAGGCAAGTAAATCCGTGGCTTTGATGCCTCCGGCGCTGCAGGACTCCGCGCGTGCCAATCGTCGCAGACGGCTTTCAGTCATCTCCACAGCTTCCGCATGCTGGCCGGCGGCCAGCTTCAGCTCGCAAGCCGCGTCGTCCCTACGCGGCCAGCTTCAGCTCGCAAGCCGCGTCGTCCCTACGCGCCTAGCTACGCGGCTATGAATTACACTTTTGGGGTAGGGCAAACAAAACTATGTGAAGTAGGTTTTCCGGTGATTATTTTTGTCACTGAAACCTGATTTAATTACAAACTATTATTATGCAATAAGAGAATAGGAGATTTGACTTTTTTTTGAGGTCTTATAGAAACATTGATAAAAAATATATTTCAATCGCAACAAAACATATTTTTGGACTTGCCCAAAACGTTAGCTACAAACTGCTGCCGTCAAATGACGTCATTTGCTGTCTATTTCCTTGCGTTCTGCAAAACATTCGTTCGGCAGCTATATTAAATTTTGCGTTTAGAAATGTGGTTTCTTAACAAATGTTTCTATAAATTTCCTAACCAAGTTTAAAGGGCTATAAAATGAACTGTACATGAGTAAACAAAAGGCCCTTAAAGACCCCTTTTTAATGTATTTTTGATTACATTCATTAAATAATTTTTGAGCATCTGACGATGTTGTCAAAATACCCTATTCGGACATAAATGACTACATGAGAAATAAAGGGAACCAAATACTGATATCTAATATCGATACTTTAAGGTGTCTTTACGGGTTTGGTGCTGATACTATAAGCTGGCCGGCGAAGCCATACTTACTTTAAGAACATAAATTAAGAGGATAAAATGAGAATTTCAATTTAAAATTAAGCTCTTTCATATAGGCTCATAGGTATAAGCTTTCATTCATATTTTTAAATTTTACTCTAATCTAAGATGAGGTTCTAATTATTGCCAAAAACCGATTAAACGCGATTGTACGGGCAAGAGTTAAGTGTAATACGTCCAGTAAAGAAGGTCATATCGTCGATCAAGATGTGACCCCTCGTATATGGAAACCAATCAACTTTCCAGGAGAGACAAAAAACTGCTTTGATAACTAAGTATATTATATATCTTTTATTTTTTACAAATTTGAAATGAAAATATTATACGTCAAGTTAAAAATTATAAAAATATAAATGTTTTTACTTTCAAAACTAAGCATTTGCACTTACATGGTATCACTAATATTTCTCTTAATATTGAAGGTTACTTACGAGGTATCTAGACCTCAGATAGTAAATAATTATTAAGAAATGAAACACTTAAAATTCATAGAAAAGTTTTTATATGAATAATAATGGCACATGAACTTTATATTATAATTGAGAGACTTAAATCAATACTTTTAAGGTAAGTAGTATAGTAGGTATACTAATTAATAATGGCACTTTTAACTTATATCTAATGACTTTGTTTAAGATGACTTTAGTCTAAACAATTTTAGGAACATTTTCAAATTAACAACAAAAAGTAATATTATTAAAGAAATTTCAATATTTGACTTACTTCTTAACACTAAAATGGCGACAATGTAACACTTTACTAGTAGTAATGTCTTGATAGTAATAGTAGTATCTTAATGGACTAGTAAATAAATTCTTAGTTCTAGCTTTTTTGGCACCAGCACTATTTTACAATAATAAAATAAATTGAGCTTATAGCTTTGAACAAAACAAGATTAGAATATTTTATCATTGAGAAAGTGAAAATCTCAGTCTTATTAGCAACAGTAAAATATTGGCTATAAAAGTACAATCACAGACAAGTAATTTAAAGAGTTTTTTTTATAGAAAGAAGTAAACAACTAATATACCTACAAACTATTCATGAGGCAAATTGTCATAAAAAATATGACAGTCTCTTGGGATCACTTCTTTTAACTGCTGCAAATGCAGCCATTTTGTATGTTTTATTGGTATTCTCTGCTTATGCAACTGGGAAAAGGATTGTATGGGCTTAATAGCTGCTCGTTTACCTCTTTTTTTTGGAAGGTTTTGGAACTCTTCATCAAAACTTGTTTTTACCGTTATAGTTCCATCAGGAGAGTATTTTATGGCAGTTATATCTACTACCTGAGGATCACCTGCAGATTTGCCGGGTCTGATGGATGGGTATACCATGTCGACTCCGTAATTATGACAAAAAGTAAAATCGAGACTTGTGACCTCATATGCTTGCGGATTACGTCTTGCTTCAGAAGTCAAACGTGTGTAATCACTAGGTAAATGTATTGATTTATTTTTGATTTTTCTCTCAATAGTAGCGTGCACCGAATCTGCTTCCATTTGCGTATGGCCTTTTGTCAAATATTTCTGGTATATTGTTATACCTTTATCAACACTGAATGAGAGAAGAGCATTTGAAAGGGTCGCATTTCGATTTTGATAGGTACACCCATCACTCCAAATTATTACAGGTTTCTCACTTATAGTGTTTGACAGATAGTCAATCAGGCAACTTGCAAAGGTATTTGCTGTTAAATCGGCGTCAGTCTCGTCAAACCAATAGCATCGGCAATGGTGAGTGTTTATATTATAAACTGTAAAATTGTGCACACATAGTTTCGTTTTATAATACAAAGCTGATGCATTTAAGCTTGGGCAAATTTTAACTGCTTGCAAGTCCATTGTAAGAACATCACAAGATCCTTCCTCAGCGGCACTTTTATCTTTGTTCTTTTCATCACGAGCTTTTTCCTTTTTTGCAAGATGATGTTGATATGCTTCTTCTTCCACGTTACCTGTCTCATAACTGATACATAGATCACATCGATCTTTTTTTGGAGGCTGGAACCCAATATTTTTCTCCTTCATTACCATATCAAACGTAAAACGACTTAGTGGCTTTTGAGGTGGATTAAAAGTTGCGCACTTTTTTATATATTCATTATAAATTTCACTCATAGAGTTCCTGAACGTTGGCTCGAGGTATATTTTTGCTGTGGATTTCCTGCAGTAATGAGATGGAAGTTTTGGGAGTTGGTCTATAAAGTCTTCTAAATCTTTTCTGTTAGCATTAGTTCGTTCTTTATGTCGCATTGTATTTCTTTCCTTTGTAGATTCTGACATTCCGGCTTTAGAGTCTTTAATCCAATTTATTACCATCCATTCGTTTAAACCCAATGTTGAAAGAAACATTTTTTTGCAGACTTTAAAGATTTTGCCATCTGTTGTCTTCAAACTGTAAGCAAAAGACGCCTTTCGTCTAGAAGTATTACCATCTCCTGTTGTACGCCGCTTTGGGGTTTCACTTGATACACGAGATGCAACATAAACTTTTTTTTGATCCCAACTCATTTTTTGCCAAAAGAAATTAAACATAAATTCTCTTTGTGGCTCTATAATTTTTTGACAGTCTCGTGTTTTTTTGCAATGATCTGAAGAACATGCTGGTTCTAGTTTTCTTTCAGATCTCTCTGCACCTCTTTTTGCTTTCTCTCCTTTATGTTTTGACCATCCTTTATACGCTTCTCCACGTTCCCTTCTTTTCTTGTTTACTATATCATTCCATTTTGATGGATCTGCTATACGTTTTCTGTTTTTTTTTTACTTTTCCGTTTTCCAAATTATTGTTGGGCTGAAAATTTTGATCACCTGGTTGACTTTCTGCATCTGTCACATCAGTGTCACTCGTATGTTTATTATCGCTTCCCGGTATCCATTCACGGTCAACAATAGTTTCCGCAGTGTCCTCATTAATTCGTAGTTCACTTTCTAAGTTCAATTGATTTAGGGGTTTTGGGCTACTAAATAAAATTGATATACTATCATTAGAGTTATTGGATTCATTTCTTTCATGTTCTACTATATTTATGTCAGGTTGAATTGAAAGTTGTACCTGAGTTCTGTTTGAAACTAAAACCACTTCAGCGCTAGAATCAGAATTATTATTATATGTTTCCAGATAAGTCTCATCACTATTGCTATTATACTGCGTATTAGACTCCGTCATTTTAGCTGATGTGTCCTGCCTGATTTCAACTATTACACTGGACTGGGAAGCAAAAATATCTTCGAGACCATTCTCTTTCATTGTTGAATTATTTACAGTGGGAAATTGCGAGCAGTTAGATTTATAATTATATTTAATGTTATCTTCCATTATCAAGTGAACATCATCAGTCAAAACTATCTCATTCAGAGGCACAACTATTGTTGTATTAGCTTCAGATGATTCAGTTTCCATTTCGAGATTTTTTCCATTATTCTGCCTTATTAGTTGTCTAACATTTGTGTCTTCCAAAGTCAAAACCGTAGCATTACCTTCAAACAATGCAGTTTCTATTTCCTGGCTTGTGGAAACCAGAACATTGGAAGGACAAGCATCTTTTGGTTTTTTTGTTATTGAATTCTCTGAAGTAAAACTCTCAAAAAAGTTTACCAAATCTGACTTATTATTATTTGCTTCTAAGTTCGTACATTCCTGCAATACTTTCGTTGTAGAATATTCGCAAGATTTCTCTGTTACTATCTTATTAGTAGCTTGCACAGTCGTTTTATTTATATTAACATTATTCACGTCGGCACGAATATCTGACTCTTTTTTTTTGACTGAACAAATTACATCTAGAAGCTCTGGATCATCCACAACAATTGCTAAACTATCGTCAGGAATTTTTGAAATATTATCACCTGAATCTGTGCGCGTCTGTTTACTTGAGTACCTTCTTCCTTTTAGCTGATCATCTGAAACTTTTTGAGGTAGTTTAGAAACATTATCATTGATGCAAATTTTTGAAAAATATTTATTCTGTAGCTTAAATTTACCTTTCGATATTTTTTTATTTGATTGAGATACCACTTTTGAGTTGTCATATACTGCACCTTGTCGACTGAGCGCAAAAATATGATTCAAACGAAGACCCTAAAGAAAAAAGGTGACATTTAAAAAGTACACTTACATCACTACTACTACTTTATTATATATACTTATATACTACCTACATACATATATATATATATAGACAAATAATTAAACTTATAGATAAACAAACATCATGACTTTGGCTTCAGTGGGATTCGAACCCATGACTCTTTGTTCTGGAATTAGAGACTCCTACCACCAAACCAAAACAATATTTTATTTCCCTATTGAAACGAAACACCAATTAAATTATTGTAAAAAGAACTACGTCACATTTTTGCATTTATGATATTAGTAGAATCACATACGTAAATCAAATTCAAAGAACAAATTAACATAACACTTAGAAGCAGTTAATAGGTACCTAAAGTCATTCACGTGTTTACTTGTATCTACATATTTTTTAGTGAAACTGCCAACTGTCAACATGACGCTTTTGTTTCAAACAACACAGGCAGCAACATTTTTTTTACAATAGCCTATAAAACAGCAAAGACATGCCTACAAATACCTGATATTTAAAGTAGAACAAAATAAAATATCCCTGAACTTAAAACAGAATGGTTTACACGCAAATTTAGTACAAAAACAAGACTTACTTGCAAAGTATTACATTTTCTTGCCGCCATTTTGAAACGCTGCGCACTTACTGGTTGTCACCAAACGAATAAAACATGGCGCAGGTACAGGTAAACACAATAATTCACTTACGTTGTCCCACCTTATGCAAGTAGTTCCGTGATTCATTACAAGATGTCACTAGTAAGTCTTACGAGGATACACCAATAAGTTGTTATCAATGCTTCTTACGAGAGGTCACTACAAGTTGTTCTTTGCCTTTAAATAAGTTATTATGCAGGAGGCATTTACAAGGTAACACCAGAAATACTTTTCGGATCTTTCTGCATCAAAATCGAATTTCACCAAAAAATGCTAGTTACGAGGGGTCACATCTAGAACGACGATATGTATGAAGCCGTCGCTTTTTCGTAGTCATTCGAATTTGGTCGGATAATCAGTCGTTGTTGAAAGGTTTTGATTTTTGTTTATTTCTCTATAAATACGAAACATTGGAGGCTGAAAATTTTCACAGTGTTATTTTATGAAACTCACTGTTTTTTGGTTAACACTCACTTATCTCAGGATGAACTGATTTCTTATATTTTGACGTCAAAGTTATGTACCGGTGGTTTTGTTATTTCGATCTCTTATTCGATAAAGCATGTATGTAAACTTTTGAAACATTTTCTAACCATTAGATGTGTAAAGCGGAATCGAATGCAGTTTTCAGCGAGTTGATACAGTTTCTCATTTAGGCGCTGTGATTTTTTTTTCAGATTTTAGAGACACCTTAATTACTGAAAATGAATTTCAAAATCTTATTATATGTGCCGCAAGCACAAATCAAGAGCTACAAGTGAATGTTTATTAAAGAGACGCACATGCCATGGTTTGAGAGAAACACGATTCCGCAAAACGTTACCCCAGCAGGAAACGCAATATTTCGAAAACCTGAAGCCCCACATATTATATTTTTGGCGCACATGTTTCCCCAGAAGTAAGCTATCTGCCAACGTACAACAGTTTTCTCTTCGATCATTCGTTTAGAATTTTCCTGCTAGAACAACGTTACTGCAGCAGGAATCGTTTTTTTCATTTTTTTCCAAAACCACAACGCCCACTAATTTGTTATGCCGCGCACATCCACAGCATATATCTCACTTATTTTACGTTCCACTCAAATCACTCTAGAAGCTACTTTCCTGCTGAAGTAACGCACTCATTTTATATTGTAGTCAATCATAGTAGGTCAGGGAAAACATTTCTTCGCATTTTTTAAGAAAATTCAAAACATTTTTCGATATACACACCAGGGATGTTACGAATATCATATTTTCGACATTCGCGAATGCGAATATTGGTCATGCGAATGTGCGAATGCGAATGCGAATACGAATATTCAGGTAAGTCATTAAAATAACAAATAATACTAAAGAAAACTACGTCATCACAACATTTATTAATAATTATGTATATAAATTGTAATAAAGGTACAGTAAGTAGTTAGGTAAACATATCAAATCAAATCATGCATAACATAATCTTTAGTAGTCAAATTTTAATACTGGTAAATTATATTTAACGAAAAGTAATTTGGCAGCCTTTTCTCCCATGAGGCGATTTCTGAGTGGCCCATAGATGAGCCCGGCTGCACTAAATAATTGCTCACTTGCAACGCTGGCTGGTGGAGCGCACCATAGGACATTCATCGACTAGGGCGCGTTTTGCGCGAGCATGCACCGACGTGCACAGATTCGTATTCGCAAAACATTCGCATCGTTCGATTTGACGCGAATTTTAAAAATGATGCGAAGCATTCGCATATGCGAATGCGAATACAAATATTCGTAACATCCTTGATACACACATCAACATGGTCTAGGGATATTTCAATTAAACCTAAATAACTAAAATTCTATTAACTTTTTATAAGACACCTACACATTAAAATAAACCTTATTTAATAGCCTATCTAATCTGATAAATAAACTTTAGATAAAGTTAAATTTTAAAAAAACTTAGAAGAAGAGGAAAAACTCAGACAAAATTTCAATCCTAACTTTATTTCTGAAACATCAAAACCTAAACAAAAAAACTATTAAAAACAATTTTTTTAATCAAAATTGTTGAAAACAATTTTTTTAATGAAAATAGTTGAAAACTTAAAATTAATAATCCGTGGATCCACCTAAGACTCTCCTGACACATCTGCAGTGGTTCTGCATACTCAAAACAAGGGTGTCAATATCCTGTTGTGGAATACTGTCCCAAGTCCTGCTAAAATGCAAGAAAAGCTGGTTTTCATGCACAATATCTTCAGGGTAATTCCTAAGAGCTCTTCTCTGAAGCATATCCCAGGCATGCTCAATAGGATTTAAGTCAGGGGATTGTGCAGGCCAGTCTAAAGCTTGGATATCATGCTGTTGTAACCAACTTGTAACGATACGCGCCGTATGTGGACGTTCATTGTCGTGCATTAGCTGGAAATTTGGTCCCATTTGCTGTCTGTGGGGCAAGATTACAGGCTCTAGCACCTCATCTCGGTATTTTAGAGCAGTCATATTGCCTTGTATCCAAACGAGGTCCGTTTTACCGCCGAGACGAATTCCTACCCAAACCATAATCGTGCCACCTTGATATGCATGAATTTGTTGTGGGTGCTGCAGTCGATTCCAACGTCCAGGTTTTCTCCAAACGCGTGCTCTTCGCGAATAAGGATGAAATCCAAACCTGGATTCATCAGTGAAAAGCACAAGTGACCATTGGGAATGGTTCCAGTTTTCGTGTGCAATAGCCCATTGTAATCTTCTTCTTCGATTGCCTCTCCTTAGCGCTGGTACCCAAAGTGGCCTACGAGCACCTAGGTTGACTTCATGCAGTCGTCTTCTCAAAGTTTGACCGCTTACCAGCAAACCATACTCTCTCTGTAGCCTTTGAACCAATTGCATCGCCGTTACATTTGGTTGACTTCGTGCAGCATTTACTATGAATCGCTCCTGTACATGTGTTGTAATGCGTTGAGGTCCTCGGTGCCGTTCCACCACTTACCCCGGGACACGATAACGTGACCAAAGCCTGGATATAACCCTCTGACTGGTCCTCATGGCTTCAGAAACCGCAATTTGTTTAGCGCCAGCTTGAATCATGCCCACTGCTCTTAACATTTCGTTCTTGGTCAAGTGTATACGTGGCATGATTAAATGAACACCGGAGATGTGTTCGACAAAGATTTATCCAAATTTATGGAGTTTAAATCAAGTTAGAAGTTCGTGAAGATTTACTTCTTTGGAAGAAATTCAATGAATGCGAATTTCATCTTAAAACAAAACCTTTTATTTGAATTTAAAAAAGGAACTTAATATTTTTTTTGTAAGGCCAGTACTTTTTCAGTTTTTTTTTTTATATCCCTAGACCATGTTGTTGTGTGTAGTTTATTTACATTTAAGTGAAGTATGTAGGTGCCATTTTGTTCGATTACTTTTTGCCATATTGTAGGTAGGGACATGATCCCATTGCTATAGGAATTTTAAGGCTTCTGATCAAATACCGCGACAAGTGTTTTTGGGCGTCCTCTCGTGATGTTGACCGGCCCAAAGAATTCTGAAGAGACCGAAACAGGTGAAAATCTGAAGGTGCCAGGTCAGAACTATATGGCGGATGCATTAACACCTCCCAGCCAAACTCTCTTAATTTTCACTGAGTGGCTAAAGATGTGTGAGGTTATCATGATGAAAAACCACACCCTTTCTGTTGATTAATTTCCGACCGCTTTCTCTCAACTTCTTGCTTTAATCTCATCAGTTGTTCGCAGTAGAGTTCAGAATCGATGGTCCTGCCTGGTGGTAACAGCTCATAATGAATAATGCCCTTCCAATCCCACCAAACACATAGCATCACCTTGTTGCGAGTTAACCCGGGTTTCGCCACAGTCTGTGAAGCCTGACCGGTCTTTGACACGACCTTTTTCGCACGTTCTTGTCGTACGTGATCCACTTTTCATCACCAGTTATCAGCTTCTTCAAAAATGGTTCGGTTTCATTACGTCGTAATAAAGAATCACAAATGTGTACACGGTCCATCAGGGTTTCTTTCAGTGAGCTCGTGAGGTACCGAAATATCGCGCTTTTTTGTTTTTTTCAAATGCGCCAAATCTGTTTTGTGGTCAATTCCCAGTTCTTTAGCTACGTCGTAACTACTGATACGCCGATATTGCTCTACTTTTCCAAAAATGGCATCCATTTTATCCGTAATAGGGCGACCAGAGCGACGTGCATCTTTGACATCAAAATTACCGGATTGAAAACGCTTAAACCAAATTTGTGCTACTCTCACGGACACTGCACTAGGTCCATAAACATCGCAAAATTTTTGGCGGCTTGCGTTACATTTTTACCTTTTTTGTAGTAAAATTTTAAAATGTATTGAATTTCTTCATTAGATTAGTCAAATGAAAATCACACATTTTCCTAATTCGAATTTGGAATTATCTTCTTTAAAATCTAAACTTTTAATGATACCAAAACCAGCGAAATAGTATAGCTATAGAGAATTTATTACAAGTTCATACATGTATGTATCATAGGGTAGGAAATTCTTTTGTGGGTCAATCTGTAAAATTCTTTAACAAAATACCTCAAAGTCTTGTTGATTTACCTCTTCACAAGTTCAAGTCTACAATTAAAACAAAGTTGATAAAACAAGGTTATTATAATGTGGAGGATTACTTGAACGACAAGAATTTGTGGTCATAGTAGGAATAATCTGCTCCTCTGCTCAAATAATGTATTTTTATTGTTCTTTTGACTGTACTCTGAATTTATTTGTTGTAAAACAAAACAAAGTTCAAAAGAGTAACTATCGAGTTTGTTGCCGGAGTCTTCTCGATAAGAAGCAACTTCCGAACCGGTTTTAGATTCGCATTATGTTTATTTAGAATATGTACTATTATTGTATTATTTTATTAACGTCTATTATCGTTTATATATATATTTTGTGAATTTTGACATTTCATAAGTGCTTCTTTATAAAAGCTTAAGTGAATAAATGATTTTTTTACTTTACTTTTACTTTTTTTACTATACTATATGCGAAAAGACTTTTTCCCCAACCTAATGAATATCGAGGAAAAGCAAATCTAACACCAGCAGACAAAGTTTAAGAAAAAAAGTGGTAAAAAACAGGTTGGTCGTAGGCAAGGTGACAAAATTTGCTTATAGCAGCGCACCTACTATGTCTTTGGGACGCAAAAAATCCATTATACTTGCGAGTTACTTCCAAAACAGCTCTAATATCTAATAATATACTCCCTATCTATCCCCTATACAGATTGAACTGAATATACTGTCAGAAAAGAAAGAGATCAACGTAGCACAGCCGTTTCTCGACTTTTTCGTACCGTAGTCAAATCTTCTGGAACTGAACTTAACTATGGATTTATAGCTCCATCTCCATAGTTAGGTTCAGTGCCCATTGTTAAATTGTTCGTTGGTACGTAGTTTTTAAAATAGAAGCAAAGGCTCTAAATAATTTGTATACGAAGCATTGAACTGTGTCAATGAATATCATTCGCATTAGAACTGGCAATTTCTGTAGAGTGATGATCTCTTATTAGTGCGGCGACGCGGTGGCGGGCGGCGCGGGCCGCGACACGGCGGACGGGATAAAAAGCGCTGCGCGACCGGTCCCACAGGTTCCCATTGGCCTCCGCCCCTCGATCCACATGCTGCCCCTTCCATTCATCTCTTTTAATTGCTTTCATTTTGTTTCTGGAATATTCTCCTTAATACAAATACTTAATAAGATGTCGCATTTTATGGGCATAGGTGTAGTTGCCTATGTGCAATAATAAAGTTCGATTGCGGAATAAATAATTACCATAATTTTGGCATAGCAAGAAAAACAAAAACCAAAGCAACCCGGATTAGGGCGTAAGGGTGACACCTGACACGTTGGGTTCTGATAGGCTTGGCAAAATGTGTATGAATGTTTGTGTTCCGTTCATCAGGGCGAGCGAACGGCAACATTTAACTTGCCTCAGAATCTTGTGACTACTGCCCCCTAGGATATACGAGTAGACTATTGTCGTTCCTAAGCGTGTATGTAAAATTTTGCAAATTAGTAAACCATTTCATGTGCCCGGTAATTCTGGGAATAGCCTGCCTAACTATAAAAAAGAAGAAGATACGCGTGAGAGACTACCAGGAAAAGAAAATTGGTCAAAAGATTCCAAAAATAACGCAACTACACTCTGTATCGATGCAGCTTACATTCAAGTTTTTCGAATCCAACTTAATTTTATATTCTGCTGTTAATAAATTGGCAATAAAGGCCTGTGCGGCTGAACTTTATTCAACTGACCAGCAGCTGCAAGGTGTATCATTATCATAAGCTTTTCAAGCGTGCTCGTTTATCTTCCTTTAAATTGGTTGGTACTTGTTAGCTTTTTAATACGTAAAACGTAACTATTCTATCAGTTACGTTTTACGTAGTGCAGGGTATTGAGACACTTATTTTACTTATCTAGATGGACAATGTGTGATCAGTGATCACCTTTGAGCGCGCTAAAAATAATGACTATTCGCGTCATTCTAGAACGTTACCCTAGCCGTGGTGAGCCGTGCTCGAGTACAGACCTCAAGACTGATGGACGTTCTAGAATAGGCCTCAGCTTTTTTATTTCATAAAATAACACTGATGATGAATTTATTATCAGCTTATAATAGAGCAGGTACGAGTTAGACAAGTGAAGCATTATTTAGTTATCATAATAAAGCGCGCCCTCCCCGATTTTGCACTGCACAAACATGGAAATCAAGATTTCTCTACTATCTTTAAATGTAAATAAGTTATACACACAAAACTTCTGCAAGTTCTCTGAATAATGGTGAAATCAGTAATAAATTCAGGAATAAAGTTAAAAAACCATATTGCAAAGCAGACAGGCAATATCGGTTTTAAACCATTTTTAGATTTGGAAGCAAAATTTAAAAAATCGCTCAATTTACTAAGCAGACTAGATCACTAGACTACGTCCAATTGGGTGAGCAACATTATCAGTCATGTGGTTCGTGATAAATGCGAATGTACACGCACATACTACTTATGTATAATTAATTAAGTATGTAAGAGTTACAAAGGTGAAACAAAACAATGCTATATGACCCTTATTGAATTTTATTTATTAGAGCCAAGCTGCCAGCCCGTTAACTTGCTTCCGGCGTCAAGCAATTTATTGATGAACTCGTATAATCATATACGGACGGTCATGTCATCATGTTCTCAGCGTTAGATGACGCGTGTAAAAACTGGCGGCGCAGCGCCAAAATATAAAAATTCTCTAGATAGAAAGAAAGAAAGAAAAACCATTTATTGACCCACACACAAATTTAGCTTAAGACTACTAGAGGGTATATTATACAAAGAAAAAAAACAGGGAATAAAAACTAACAAAGTAGTGAGTGGGCCAATCAGGACCCTGCCGGTCCCTGCCTCAGCATGTGCCACTGTAGTGCAAGCACGGCAGAGACGCTGGTATTCTGGCAGGGCCTGCTGATGTGGTCGTACATCCTTAAGATAATATAACTAATAAAATTGTATGTACCTACTTAATATAGTGTGCACTGTATGTACATAAAGTAGGTGAGTAGGAATATGAAAAATTCAAAATACACTCGAAAAATCCAAATTAGTATATTACGATATTGACCTGAACTGCACTACACCCGAATAAAATAAACTTAAACGAAATCATCTCATGAATAATATGAATTCCATTAGAATCCACTATTTACAAAATACAAACAAGTCTCAGCAATTTCACAAAGAGAGCAGTGGTAATAAACTGATTAGTAATTGAACGTAGTATAATAGTGTCATCATGATATCAGCTCGATGACGTAATAAATGTAATACACCTTAAAAATAGGGCTCACGTTACCCTCTAGCTAGATCAAATGTTAAACTGTTAGCATTAAAAATACTTGACATTTTAATTGACATAGTAAATACATTTTATAATTCTAAAATAATTAACACCCTCCCTAAGTCTTCGGCCATTTAGCTCGCATTTAAAAATAACACTTGAGTGGTACGAGGCATCGAGGAAGCTTCCTGGAAATATAAGAATTATAAATGTGAAAAAGCTTGACGCGTCACAGCCGTCGAGCCCGGCGCGTGCCCGAGGGTGTTCCGAGAATCGTACGCGCCCAACAAACAGCTAATAAGCGCTCTTTAAGGAGCTCTACTGTTTAACTCCCTAACCCTATCAATCATTATCTCTGTATTCAGTCTTAAAGGCTAAATTTGAAAGCGAACATAACTTGCTGATAAGACCTAAAAGACCTGCCTGATGGCGGTTAAGTCTAGACCTTTATTACTTTCAGAGTTAACGAAACATTTTTTACACAAATTCATAGAAACAAGCGCCAAGAAACATAATAAATATAGGTTTCAAGGAAAATTAAAGGTCTTAGCCACCTTTCTACAACAACTGCTTCGTTAAAAGTAATGGTTCAGTCGTTAATGTTGACAGAGTTGAAGGTAAAAGAGTAGTAAAAAAACAACCTATTTCGAACGAGTTTCAGAATATTTTAATTGGTATTTTTAACGAGAACTTCTAGGGAAATTCCAAATAATGTCTACTTACTGAAAGTTTAAAACTTAAAATGTTGCTAATACAAATTTGCTTGTTAACTATTATTTAGTTCATAGTGAGTAATTCTCCGAGTAATTATAGTGGTTATTGTTACTTTATTTCTTCTTCGTCAGTAGTATTGTTAGAAACGGATTAAACATGTTTAGTTTGAAACAAACTACTAGCCGGTTTAATTAGTACTGTAAATGGAAAAAAAATACAGCATGGGGATGAGGTACTATGGATTCATGTCCATTCATCATAAATGAAATGATTATCCCTCGTTTTCTGATTTGCATCGGAATTGCATGATTTTTGACATATTTATATAAAATCCGGTTCATCCGAAGATTTCATCTGTAATTGTAATAAAAAAACAAATCAGAATATAGGTCAGTTCATACCAAATTTAATCATTAATAAATGAACTCGTGTGCGCGTTTATGAATTAATAATAAATTGATGTAAATTCATAAATACGGAGCTCGATAACCCAGCTGAAATTATAATATTTTGGTATCTTTAATCGCACGGGTACGTACTAGTATTATCATAAAGATAGCACAGACAAGGTGATATCGAAGAAATTCTCCATTATTGTAGCTTTGCTGATTCGATGTAGCATTGCTATTTTTTAAAGGCCTTGCACGCGGTCATTTACAAATCACGTGACAATGTAACTATGCTGTTCAATCTATTTATATTAATATTATAAAGAGGAAACATTTAATTGTTTGTTTGTATTGAATAGGCTCCGAAACTACTGCACCGATTTTAAAAATTCTTTCACCAATATGAAGCTACATTATCAGGGAGTGACATAGGCTATATTTTATATTGATTGAACAAAACATTCAGTGAAAAATAATGGTTTAAGTAAATCAAGTCGGAGAAACGCGGGCGGGATGTGCTGCTTTACCGACGCCGCGACGTGCAATTACTTTTGACAGAACGAAATCTGTCGAAGCAGCTAGTTTGAAATAAATAAATAGGAGACAACATCAGCTACCTACATCGCCAGGGCGGGTCCTAGACTTACTTCTATATCTACATACATCCCTTGCGTTATTGAAATGAAGTTACGTACAATTCTGTTGACATAGGTATTTGTTGACAGTCAAGTTAATCGCTCTCTAAATGCTATAAGGTGATTTCAGAAGTTTAGTTAATTAGTGCACTAACTAGCTTTCCGGCAAAGACTTCGCCCGCGTGAACTTAATTTTTTCCGACTTGCGATACTTATAGTTTTATAGTTTTGGTCAAATTACATAAAATCAATATAAATTGTAGGTAGCCTATGTGTTATTCTGATGTATAAGCTAAGCTGTATTACTGTAAAGTTTCATCTAAATCCGTTTTGTAGTTTTTGCGTGAAAGAGTTACAAACATACACACATCACAATAATATCACATTTATAATATCAGTAAGAAGTAAGATTCGTAAAGCGGAAAGGACATGAACAAGATAGAAAAATCAGGATTGGTCCAGCGAAGAATTTGAATTTAAAAACCTGCCTTTGTATTGACTGAGCGCCTTAATTTTGGCAGAACACAAGTTTTTCTCTTAGTTTTATTTTTGTTGTGTTCAAATAGAGGTGTGTAGGAGTTAAGAATGCACTTTTGGAATTAATCCAAAAGTCAATATCTATAGACAGATGAGTTACCTTCACTGTAGCGATAATTCTTATAACTGGCGAATGATTGCGGTTCTAATATATTTGCAAATTAAAAAAAAATCTCATTGATCCTCGATAACATATTTTTTGAGCATATATCGCAATGAACTTCGTCAAGGAAATATTTCGTTACAATGAATACTAGTTATTTATTTGGTCAAGTGGCACGGCTTTGTCTGACTCACGAGTATTTATTGTCGCACTCATACATAAGGCGTATTTTTGTCGTTGATACGCGAACAGATGAATTCGCAGAGAATGACGCCATTCTCTCGTACCTATCTACAAGTGTTGTATCTTATATCGGAATATGTTGATAAGTATGGTGAACCATGACTGTTGCCTTTTTAATTCCTATGATGATTATATATAGTTAGTTGTAAAAAGGTTGTTTTTTTCAAAATGTGGATTCCCTTTTAAATAGAGCTTAAAACAACTAAACTCGTTAAAAATCTACAAGAAACTGCCTCGAATACGTTGGTCGAATCTAATACTCGAATGTAAAGTTTTATTTTGTATGTTACGTTCATTTGCAGTTATTCAATCTGCTAGGACTTCAGCAAAAGTTAAAGAAAATTCTATTTATTTGCCTACTTTCGAATACCTACCTAGAGTAGGTAGTCAGATTGTTGGTTTACAATTTTCTGTCTAGTTTCAAAAACCACAGCCGTCTGGCTAGATTTTATATCTGACTATCTGAAATCAACATTTAGGGTGGGTGCCTAAGCTATAATTTGAGACGTTTTGAGGTGATTCAGGAGGTTTAATTCAGTGTCCGTAGGAACACTAGATCATAAACTAAAAGAGTATGCCTATTGCCTACCCAGCTAACGCAGGTGGTACAACTGCGCAACAAGTTAGACATGTTTCACAAATATTTTGTTTTCGTGCCAATACTGCCGATGTTCCAATCGGCGTAGGTAGAGTTAAATAAGACGGCGTGACGTGGCCAGTGTATAGAAAGCCTTACACGGAGATGGAATTGGTGGTTATACGGGCGCGGCCCGTCTCGCGGCGAGCCGGCGTCGGCATAGCGGTCGAGCCAGCCAGGCGATGACCCGGTTCCAAGGGAAGTCCGAGCAAGGTGGGGAGACTATAGTTATGGCACTGCACCGGTCGCGGCGAGTTGCCGCGCTGATTTAGCCAATCATTGCTTCGAATGTATTTCAGATTTAAAATGCGGTTTATAATAATAAATACCATAAATATCTAAATAATAGGATGTCATTGTTTATCTACCCATGATTATATTAAAAATATAGTGTTGAGTTTAATAAATACTTCAGGAACTTTTCTCCTAATAATTTGAAACAGGCTGTTAAGTTAGCAAATATAATATTTCGTTTTTTCATCCACATTTAATAATTATTTCTTCTCATAAATCTAACTCTGTATAAAAAACGTGATTACATTACATATCAAAAATGAAAATATTATTAACATTCCTTTAATAACCAACATTTTGTAGGTAGGTACTTCTTTAGACTAGTTCATTTGGGTAGTTAACGCTGCTGCCTGCCGCCAAGACGGGTTTCCCGCCCACGCGACTATATGGCGCCCGACAGGCCAATACTTACATATTTTGTTGATACGTAAACCTATGCTTGCCAAAAGGGCTAGTGTGGATAATTGTATCTTGTAATTATTTAAATTTTTAATGTTGACAAACAGATTTGATAATTTATAATTTTCAAGTAAGTGTACCGACCGATTTTGTAAACTCTGAGCTATTAAGTATCAATGTAGATTTTGGAAGGGTTCAAATATAACGTGATATAAACTTGTAATGCTTAGGTAAATGTAGTGTTAACAACTTTGATGATTTAACAACTTTGCAGTTTATAAACTTGCATAAGTAGGTATTTAATGTTAATGAATGATTAAGACTTAAGAATTTATTTATCAAAGTGATGATGCAGAAGAAACAGAAACAGACGTTCCCCGTGCCGCGTGGCCCAAGGTCGTGACGTGGATGCTCGGCAACAGGCGAGAACGCCAACCAAACAACGCAACAAGTGCCCCGCACCCCCGCGCTCGCATGCCATTCGCGAAACAGCTGTCATAGCATCGCATTATCTGCTATTTCAAATTATGAAATAGCAAAGCTATAGTTTTTACTAAAAATAACTTGCAATAATTCAAATCGGAATCCATTAATTAGCAGATAAATGCATAACATTACCTATTTTGTGATTTCCGTAGGAATATGGTACAGCTTTGTCTTGCTATGCATTTTGTTATGTAGCTTAACTTGAATCGGTAGCTTTGAAATAAACTTGTACTGCTCGACCATAATTTTAATGAAGCTTAGCAGGTCAGTGTATCGCCACTCGCCAGCTTCCTGCAAGTTATTCACAATCGAGCGACTGCCTCGTACGTATCAGCTAAACGCGTGCGTCATCACCTCCGCCTCACTAGTGATAAGCGCCTACCAATTATCATTGCAAATATAATGTGTTATTATACCTACATTCGTATCTAGCGCAAGTAGGTATGGCGGAGTTTCCACTGAATATTATTATCGGGCATCTTAGCGACTAAAATATAGATTAATGTTCAGTGACGATGACGCTCGGATTATTTGTTTGTAAGTGAAGAATTTGATAAAGGGGTCTTTCTGATAGTAAGTTCACGAGATAAGTTAAATATAGGAAAGAGCCTACTGAACGTGTTATAGTTCTAGAAATATTTTTGCGTTTGTCACATTTACTATAATTTCTGTTGGATCAGTCATCAGCACTTAGGGTGATCTTCGCTGTCGTAAATCGGAGAATGTTTAATGGACGCCAGCATACAAAGCCAATAACCGTTCTAGTCGAGCGCAACCGTTACGAAATCAGTGCTGCATGAAAATTACACTGCGTCGTTCGCGCTGCCAATAGATACGTAGACAGGCAATCACGATAACCGGGAAGGTACCTAGTAGTTCCGTAATTAATTCATGGTTCACTAATTGAAGGCTTAACATCGTTAATTTACTTTAGAAACGTAATTCGTTAAGTATTAGAACATTATCTCACTCTGAGTACCTATTAAAAAGAAACTGTTGAGTTAAGGACTGCTTCATTACCATTATGTAGAAAATGGCACTATAATCGCGGTGTTAAAGTCCGTGCATAGATACGTATAAATAGATTACGAAGAACGACCGATCCGGTTGCGGTGAAGGAGAGAGATAGATAAAACGCGACATGAATCACTACTCGCAGGGAGCACAGAGTCAGAACGGCGGCGCGCGGGTAATGCGCGGGTGGAGCGGAGGGGCCGATCGGAGCGAAACGAACGACGACTGGTACACACAGTTGTACAGTCACCCGCGCCGTGGAACCCTGTACCGTGCGTTGCGCTGCCTGACTGTATACATTCGACCATATAGGACACATTGGAATCGAAGGCAAAATAAAAGGATACCTGTGCCTATGCTATCTTACTTCGATTAATGAGGATTATTGGTGATAAAGAAAATGTGTTGTGTTGTAGCAAAAGTATAAGAGGGCCAAGTGAGACGCGAGTGACGACAATTCAGGTGTATATGTGTGTGTATGTGCGGCGTGGAACGTCGCGCAATTATTAACGATGATTCACTTGTGCGCGGGTGAAATGCAGCCTACCGAACTTGTTGACATTTATTCTGGATGCGTAAACAAATGATATCACGACAACATAAATATAATGGTGGATTGATTCCTAAACCGCGGTAAGTCGGTTTCTATTATTATATTTTTACTTGATAATGAATCTATGTTTAAATCACTATGATAAATTGGTTTTAATACTTAAAGCCATTTGGAGTGTTTATCACCAATAATTATTACAAAGATTATTAAAGGTATTTAAATATTTAAAGTAATAGTTAAAGCCATATTATCTAAAAGGACATTATAACTGCTTTTCACGTAACTGCGATTAAGAATGAGGGAAACAATCTTGCAAATGATAAAAAAGACAATAAAAAATATTAAGATTTGACATTGATGATTGATGAGAGGACTAATTATAATTGAATGATATCAAAATTAAATGAATTACAAGCCATTGCACTGTAACAAATAGAATAGCTTAAACTCCCGCTTTAGATAAAGATCCTTTCCTATTTATTAATTAAGCACGCCAAGGAATCAACATACAGTATTCCGATATATCATTAAAATATATGTTACTGTATTGCACTTATGTTTCAAAAGAACTTTTGATTATTATGCTTTATTAAAACAAAGTAAGTATGATAATTAATACCAAGTAAAAGTTGGTCTCTGTGAAGTGTAGAGTGGCGGCGTGCTGGCGGCCGACAGAGGCGTCACCAGGGCCGCCTGGCCAGGCGCCAGGCCGGCGGGCGGCGGCCAACCGCCGGGATTCCTTTGTCTCACTACAACACTTGCATTTCTTGTTATTTCTCTACTAGGATCATCTTTTACTCTATCCATTATATTTTCGACGTAATATAAAAGAAACGATTAGTATTTATGAAGGCATTTTGAAAATTGCCTTTAACTCATGACGTGTCAGGCATAAACGTTACCTATTTTAAATATCAAAAACTTATCAAGTTTTAAGTCTTTCAGTTTTAATCAATAAAGTATCGCGAACGAGCATTATGAATGTTGATTGTGTAACTTGTAGGTGTGTGCGTAACACGTACAACGCTTATTTGCTGGCTCGTTGTTAGCGAGTGGAGCGGTTTGCTTGTCTCCGGTTCTCAGAAATTGTAACGCCTTCTTGGAACGCACCAACGCAGCCGTCCACAAACGACTAGTGAGCGAGGTCGATGTCGTACCTTTAGTTACACGCATTCGGACTGTGTCTATAAACACCCACACTTGCAATCGATCAAATCACCTTTCTTACTACTCATAAATTTGAATATACTCGTATGATTCTAAACTAAAAACAATGTAAATTAGGATATTAAATTAAACGAAATGTTTTTATAAACTATGACTAAATATTTACCGGCTTGTTTCAACGAAGATTAAACAAAAAAAAAACACTTAGTGAGAGGGATATCCTCATTCGTAAATGTTGGATTGTAACTACGTCACGATGATGTCACACTGCACGCCAATAGAAATAATCACACTTGACTTGCGCATTGCGTCAGATCTTATATCAATGGACAGTCATTAGTGGCAATTCTGTTATTCTTATTCAGTATTTTAAGCTAAGATGGTGTATGTCAACAGAAGGTTTCTTTCTATCTCTGTTTCTCCTTACCTTTAATGATGGTAGGATATGGAACCGACAGATTCAAAACTGTCAATGAAGAATAATGGTACCTAACCCGCTAAATTGAGTTTGACTGTTCTTTATTTGATAACCCTTTAATAGCTATATTTAAATTAAAGATAGCTAAATTGTGAAGACAAAACTCAATTGGTGCTTTAAAATTTACATGTTACTGAACATTAAGGTTATTGAACAATTTCTTAATTATAGTAAATCAATAATTGGCTTTGTTAAGATAGAAATTACGATGTTGACATTATGAGAAGTTGACCAAATGCGAATTTGTCATTGTGAGAAATCGACTTTAAGAGAAGAGAAGCAATACAGCCATGGTTTTTTAACAAAAATATCGTGGTAGAATAGTTATGTAGGTGAGAATATAGTTTAGTAACACATCCTTAGCTTTAGCTTAGCAGTAAAAAAAGAGCTAGGCAATGTTCGGTTAAAGTGGGCCGGGCAAACGCATGTTAATTTACTGTTTGTCGCTACTTAACTGTTTGCTAAAAAGAAATTTTGTTACTATGACATAAAAATTATGACTAATGACACAAGTCTTCCTTTCTAAGCCCTAAGTTGAGTACGCATGCACCTGGGTCATGCGGTAGGCGTTAACGGACTATGTAGCTAAGCAGCTTTTGTAAAACGTTTTACTTGAGAAACTGTCATTTAAAATGATTATCCTTGTTTTCAGATACAAACGGCGCGGGTACGATGCCGCTCACACAAGAAAAACGTCTCGACGCAAATTTTGCCAACAACAATGACCAGAGCTATCTACACAAAAAGTTTAAAAAAATGGCATCGTCCATTTCGGTATTTTCACCCAATTCAACAAAGGGCGGGGAAGGTCTACACAAGGAAGCAAACGTAGTAAATCCTGCTTGTGATACTATCATCACCAATGGGAGTATTGCAGCGGGTCACCCAGAGATAGAGAGGATTAAATTAAAACAAGAAAAACTAAATGCTGACATTGAAGTAGAGAAAAATGTACAAATTAATTATAATGATGAGAACAGTAGGTTAAGTAATGTAAATAATAATATTCAGGTATCTGGTCAGACCAGTTTTACTGATGAATTTTCAAATAAGACTGATAACCTTGAAAATGATTTCATCAGGGAATCCTACAACGGAGGAGCGGGGGGACGATATATATGCCCTTATTGTAAATTATCATGTGCCAAGCCTTCCGTACTTCAAAAACATATCAGAGCCCATACAAATGAGAGACCGTATCCTTGTGTACCGTGTGGCTTTGCGTTTAAAACAAAATCAAATTTATATAAACATCGGCGATCCAGGACACATGCTTTGAGATTACAAGGAACCGATGTGTCTGCTTCACTAAACGAGGAAGATTTATCAGGAGGTTCAGAAAGCGATACATCTATGCCGCCAACACCGGTATCTGATACAGCATCTGATGTTTATAATCGTTATGAAAACTTAAGGTCTAACGAGATTTCATCACCTGAATTAACATGTGATGGCGTATCACAGATAAACATCAACTTGTCAGCCATTGAAAACAGTAAATCTAAAACTATTTACAAACCTAAGTTTAGAGCTGCATTCTATCAAGATTCTGACGATAAAGATAAGTTAAAAAAAACGATGTCACCCCACGCTGACTTTCTTACGGAACATATCTCTAAAATTATATCAGATAATGAAGCTATTGTAGACGTCATAGAGACACCTTTACAGAAAAAATATGGTAAAATCAAACAAATTGCAGAAAGCAAACAGTTTTTGAATGATAGTTTTGATATAAAAACTGATTCAATTCCTCTTAACTTAACTAAAAACAATATTGAAATTGAAAACAACTTCAGGAAAAGATCACATTCTGAGAGTTTTTCACAGATTGATCACCAGAAACATCCGCTTAATCCAGAGGGATCTATAATAAAAGATCTTCTTTTGAAAACTAAATCAAATGGTCTAACTCCGGTTACAAGCGATTTTGTAGATGGGCAGGGACCCTTATTTGTGTGTCCTTTGTGTCAAATAATGTATAGAAGTGCAGATAATTTGGAAATACACAGAAATTATTACTGTAAAGGAATTTTTAACAATACAACATTAATGAGTACTGCCCAAAAAGACATTAAAGTGGTTAGACCTGAAAATATATTTGTGCGCAGCAATTCTGTCAACGTGCGTTTGCCTGAAACCCAACAGAATTCTTACTCAAAAACAAATGCGCCAATTACATCGATAAACCATTTAAAAAGCAAACCAGATAACCTTGTAATTATGAAGTCTGAACCCAGTGACATAGCAGCCCCTCTGCCTTCGCCTGGTCCATTACTAGGTAACACGAGACTTGTAGATTCCAAGAGTTCACTAGACATATCACGAAAAAATGAAAATTTTAAATTAAAACCTATGGCTAGCCCTAAAAGGAGGGTGGAAAATAGATCAGAAAGTTACAGTCCAAGACTGATAGAAAATGTTTCGCCCCGCTCTGCGGATTTATATGCACAACCGAAAATAAGATGCATTGACGTGAGTGCATCGGGGCTCGTGTCACACCATATGAGACATAACTCTGCGTCGCTACAAATGTTTGGAGGCGAAGTAAAAATAGTGGATCATTCCGGTAGCACTACCACATTACGAATTGAGCCGAGTAAAAATCAGCTGTCTCCAATATTAATTCAACATAATTTATCTCCTTCAAAGCTAGGCAGTGATGCAGAGGGGAGTAGCATTGTAGTTCGTTCTGGCTTACACTCGGGCGGCACTATAATGCACAACCCTCCCACACCAAAAGATGTCATTGGGACGCCACAACCACAAACTTCCAGAATGTCTCTGTCTAATACCCCAGGTATTTCAAGCTCAAATTTACCGAATTTACATGAATTAACTCACTTCCAATTTCCACCTCTTAGCGCTATTACGGCTTACAACCCTTTGACACTGCCCCCTCTTAGTCCATCAGCATCACCAAGCGGCGCTACAACAATTTTACATGGTGGCAAATTGATACCTCATGTGCCTGGGATGCCGGGGCCGACTAACACGGGAGTGTTTGTTGGAAATCAATCTGCACAACCGAAAATTTACCTCAAAAATGAAAATATCAAAAATAAATCAAAAAATGTTAGAGAGAATGTTCATAGCCCAGTAACTTCAGTGGATATTCAGACATCAAGTATAATAACAGGTACAAGTTATGATCCGAAACTCAGTAGAAGGAGTCCCAATTTAAAAGCAGTTCATATTGAAAGTGAAAAACATCAGCAAGGAAACATTTTTACTAGCGATATATCACAATATATTCCAACAGTTCCTATTATAAAAGTTAAAAATGTGGACGATCCCGAAGAACTGTGCAAAACATTTTCAACTGGTCTTATTAAGTCAATAATTCCTAAGCAAGATGGAATATTAAAAAGAAGCATCGATGGCTCGCCTCGAACAGCTGTTTTAAAGGAAAATACTTATTATCCAGTAAAGAATAAAAGTAAAGACAGAATAAATTCAAACCCTATGACTAAGGGAAACAGCTTGTTGCATCCTGATGCAGAAATACGGAATTTTAATTTCGAAAACCTAATTACAAAAGTTGAGATATATAATAACCAAATTCCAAGTCCATCAGAAGTTCAAAAAAATACGAACGATCAAGACAACTCTCTGTCAATACAAAACGAACGCTCTGAAACATTATATTTTCAAAAAACCATTGCATCCAAATCCCCACCTGAAGAAATGAAGCCTAAGTTTTTAAGGCCTACCACTTTACCCTTAAAACCGGGAACATTCACACCTAAAAGACATCACGGTATTACGCCTACTGCCAATACTATGTCTTTGGTGTCACCAGAGACGCCTCGACCGGCAAAAGCTTATGGTCAGCTTTACCTAAATGGAAATGCGTATACATATTTAGGACTGAAATGTTCAACTAAAGTCTTTTACTGTACCATCAATCGTCCGCAGCCCACATATGTTCCAAATCAACATTTCCTATCAATGTATAGCAACTGGCAGGTAATATATGTTTTTTGTTTTTGTCACGAAACATGTCCATAGTTAAAATCAAGCAAATAATTCATGAATTTATAATTGCAGCTGTTATCCGAGCTAACACCAGACCCGCTTGGATTGTCGGCATCATCTGCAATGTCTCTCTACGACTCACGTCATCGGCCACAAAATATGACTGTATCAGTGATGAAACAAGATCTCATATTAACACATTCTTCACAATGGAAAAGTTCAAAAGATAACAATCAGGTGCGTATAATGAAAAATAACCATATGTTTTCATAGGTCTGATTTTTTAAATTTATTTAACATTCACCTTTTCAAACATATGCAGAGAACCAAACAAGTAAATGACTTGAAACTAACATCAACGTTTATTTTCAGACTATTATGGCAGTCGACCCTAGAAAGATGGAAGAAGACAGATTAAATTGTGAAAACAACTTGAACGCGAAAAGAGAATTAACTGGAGGTTTTGAAAGCAATGAAGAATATACATATGTTCGTGGTCGAGGCAGAGGACGTTACGTTTGTTCAGAATGTGGAATACGCTGCAAAAAACCTTCAATGCTTAAGAAACATATTCGAACTCATACTGATGTACGTCCTTACACGTGTGTGCACTGTGCCTTCAGGTATTTAACAGTTTACAACAATAAATTGCGCTTAATGTTAATAACCATTAAAAGCCAAATTAAAGAAGTTAAAACACTTTGAAAATACTTTCTTAAATCTTAACTGAATCGACTAGAGAACTAGCTTACTACTTTCAAGATTGTGCGAGCATAATAAACGTAAAACAAGAGCTAATGAACCGATTAGCAGATAGAACCATCACGGTAGAACTTGGTTGAAAGTTATAATAAAAACCATCGAAATCAGCATTAAATATCAGATAGACGGTCAAAAGGCTGCAAACTAGACGACCGCGGTAGTACAGAGGCGTTCCCATCAACCTTTAAATAGGGGCACCTTATGGTGCTGTCATAAGGCCCATTTTTCAATGGATTTGTAAAGGTTGATGTGAACGCCTCTTAACAAACGGCTCGCGCCACTTGATAAAAATGCTTTGCGCCGCGCCCGCGGGCGTCCAGTTTGCAGCCTAAGAGAGTTAAACTTTAAACCACCCCTTTTTGAATCACGGTGATTAAAAGGCTGTATTAATATCGATATCCGCCAGTTAAACAATTTCATTAGTAATAATAAATAATATAATATTGTTGCAGTTTTAAAACCAAGGGCAATTTGACTAAACATATGAAAAGTAAGGCACATTATAAAAAGTGCTGTGAGTTAGGAATAAATCCTAACGAAGGCACTGACATGGAAGGAGGTGACATGAACCAATGCTCGGGTGAGACAGATGATGAAACGGATTCTGAAGGTGATGAAGGAAATGAAGGCGAAACAGAATCTAGTGGTAAGATCCCTACAATATTCTTATTAATTAAAATTAAAGACACTGTTCACTGTTCAGCAAGTCGTTATTCTTAAAAAAAACTGATTTGGTTGTTATTATTTTGGTTAGCGAACTTTCTGTTTGCAAGTTGAGCGTCAGAGTCGGCCTACACTTTGTGCTATGCTTGCAAATTGTCTTTTCACCCGTCGGCCTGGGTCTTAACTATAAAAGAGCCAGTAATGCCAATTGCTCTATTTCATGCGGTAAATTTCGTAACATTTAATAACAATATATTTTTGTATTTGATTTCAGATACAGAAGTTTGCAAATCAAGGCTGCCTGAACACGAAGCTGCCCATTGTTTGTTATCTTTGGGAGGATCTCGTCCAGCGAGTTCTGCTGCACCAGGGCTGCTTACGAGTGCTAGACCCACAACCTATCCATATACACCAACAGGACTTGAAAATGCGAATTTAGAACTGTCACCTGAAAAACTGATGTCAAGAAGTTCTTCTATTGATTCAAGATTAGACTCAGAAAATGAACCAATGGATTTGAGTAAAAGTGATGTAAAGATGTCTCCGACTATTCCTGAAATACCAACCGCTCGGGAGTCTAGTGTATTAGCGTCATTGGCTTCAAATACAGCGAAATTACCGCAACATCAAAGCCAATGGTCTAATGGAGAACCAATGCTACACACTTATTTAACCGAAAGGGCGCTTCTAGATTCTAAAATAAAACAAAGTCAACTGACATGCAGTTTATCAAAATTAAGAAAGATAGATTTAGAAAAGCCTGCATTAGTTGAGAAGGGTTGTGGCAATGCCGATGATACAAAAATTGTAGTGACTACAAACTGCATAACTACCTGTATAACATCACCCAAAATAATAGGTGTATCGAAAGTAAAGAATGAAAATGAGGATATTTCTAAAATAACGACAGTGTCTAAAGAAGAGGTCATTCATGTAAGAGATGCTCCTTCACCGTCTCTTGTGTTGAATGTTGATAACAAAAGAGTAAACACTCCTAATAACACTAATGCTGAAAACGCAAAACACGTTGTCTCTGAATACTTAAAACAAGCTAGAATCAACCTTATTAAATCCCAAGACGAAATATTGAGTCAAGATAATTCTAGCGATGATGGTAATAGTGCCAAAATAGGCATGGAAGAGAATACCCAAGGCGACGAATTACTTATGTCCGAAACAGATCCATTAAAATTGCCAGCTTTAGAACATGATCCTATAGCAAGAAAAGTTGTTATTGGAGTTGGTGGTGTTGCATTTAAAGTGACTAAAGGTAAAGAATTTGAAGGCTCTTCGTCGTTTCCTACAGGTAGACTTATGGAAGACGGACGTCGCGTATGCGACTTCTGCAATAAAACGTTCACTAAACCCTCACAGTTGAGACTCCATCTCAATATTCACTACATGGAGAGACCATTTAGATGTAGCGTTTGTGCTGTTAGCTTTCGAACAAGAGGTCACCTCCAAAAACACGAGCGTTCCGGATCTCATCATAACAAAGTTTCGATGACATCTACTTTTGGCGCTGCTACATCGTTTAACCCCAGACCATTTCGCTGTTCAGACTGCAATATTGCCTTCAGAATACACGGGCATTTAGCCAAACACCTGAGGAGCAAAATGCATGTTATGCGGCTTGAATGTCTATTTAAATTGCCTTTTGGGACATTCACCGAAATCGAGCGGGCTGGTGTCAGTTTAACTGATATTGATACAACTGACTGTGCTAGTTCGCTTGCCAGCTTGCAGTCCCTTGCACGCAAACTTCACGAGAAAGATCCTACGAAGTTGGAGTATAGGGAGCCTACAGGTTCATCAACCGGAGCCAATCCTGGTAGGGACTCTTCTGAAGACGATGATGCCGGTTTACTATGTGATAAGACAAGTGACAGTGAAAAGGACATTGACATGAAAACAATTGATAGTGAAAATATTGGTAAAGAAACGAGAGTTAATTATAGTGCCACAGATAATTAGTGCCAAAATATATTAAGTAGGTTATTTAATGTGCAATTTGTTTTTGTTGTTTATTTAAGATGTAATTATTATTCATATTGGGGTTGGACTCGGAAGTGTGAAACAAAATATTGCGCTTTAATTATATACATTATTGTATTTTGTTTCAATATTATTGTGAATTTGTGAAGTGTCTTGTAAATATCTCAAATTAAAATAGTTTTAAACGTTGTTAAATTTGCTTCCAGTATAAGGCTTATGTATATTTGTTATTAGTAACTTTTTATAAGTAGTAATAATGAAGATTTTGAAACTTTGAACCCTAAACAAATAAGTTTTTTACAAACTTCTATCCAAATTTTATGAAAGAAGAAATCGTACAGGAACCTAGTGTGGTCCAGTTTGAAGGAATATATGCTTAAAATATCAATGAAACATATTGCAAAATCTTGAATTATAATCAAATGTAGCTTGATAAGAACCGTATCTCTTTTGTATGTATTTTTATATAAAATATATACCATAGTGTATTTATACTACTTTGTAACAACTACTTCCAAAATACTTTAACTTTAAACAAAATTGGCATATCAAAATCCATAAACGAAATTAAGATATTACATTATAAAAATCCTTGAAGAGTCTTCCATATCAAAAATAGTTTTTGTGCTAGATATGTTTTAATGTGTACTACCTAGTTACTCTTCATTTGGGTGAAAGTTTGATAAGTGTAAGCAAGCACCCGGATAATATCATTGTTTGTATTATGTATCAAAGTTAAGTTGTTTTCGATCAATGCTGTGGAAATGCGTACTATTAAAATACTATTCTACTTCCATAATAGCCTTGATCGAGATAAACATTAGGTGATAGATAATGATATAGTTTGTACATAATGTACCTGTAAAGCTGTATCAAATGTTTAATCAAAGTTTTTAGCTAAGTAGCGTGGTTTTATATCTTTTTATGTACTTTTGAACGGGATAAAACCAGAAAAACCACGTTAGTTTAAAACTTTACCTGTCTTTATACGTAACTGCTTTCGAAAATATAAAAGTGTACATGCATGTACTTTTCCTATTATTTGTCCACATCTTCTCAAAAATAGTACATTAAGTTTGTATTAAATTTTTTAAGAACTGGGTTTAAGAATTTGTTTTTCTTGCAACAGCCATTATCCATCATCAGTAAAATGATATATTGAGTAGGCTGTGTAGATACCCATATTTTTTCCCTACAAAAATGTAAGTAGACATACAATGCACGTCATGTATAAACTCTCTCACTTGGGATGTTATGAGGCTCAAGGGTCATAGATGCATCTGGGTTTCCGATAAGTTATCGTCCTAAATTGCGTCATGAAGGTATACTTATACATTCCAAACAGTATCAAAACTACTATACCTTTTTGAAGATAAACGCGTTAGTGAATTTCTACGTTCTAAAAAATTATAGGATGGGACGGGACAGTTTTAACTGATGCCAAAAACACTTCGTGTTACCAACTTTGTACGTTGGTCAAAATAGTAATTAAAAATATAAAGTTATCCTCGTGAAATATAAAAGACTAATAAAATAAGCAAAAGACGTATCTGGTTGTAGTGGACGCTTACAGTAAGTGGCTCGAATGTCTTTCCATGAATTCCGTAGTCACGGTTCGCGCGCTCATATCAAAACTAAAGTACATTTTTTCTAGCGAGTAGTGAGTCTCTGTACATCTTTTCAAAATATATCATCATCATTTGTAGGTACATAAATAATAACCAATAAAATATCGAGTATTGAATAAGCCAAGTAGGTGCATACATGGAGTGTTTTTTAAAATTTAATTACAGGTTCGTTCCTGAAAAAATTTAAATCATATGGAAAGAAATAAAAACAGATTACGACTTCACACGTATATATAATGCGACGACACTTCACATTATTACAGTTCAGCTACTTTATTTTTTATATGGTCCATCCCAAAATTAATTTAAATATAAATATAAATATGCGCCAGACAACACACCTCTTGTAATGGTCTCGAAGTAGGGTTTATTAAATCTCTGTGTTACGAGGTACCACACAAGGAAATAAGCTAGGGGCGTCTCCCAGCACACCCAGACCCCAGTCAATTCAGAAAAGATCGTTTCCTGAATTGACCCGACCGGGAATCGAACCCGGGACACTACGGAAATCGAGGCGAGAAACCGTGCTAAAGCACACTACGCCAATCGTGTCGTCAAACTTATTTTTAATTTAATGATTTTCACATCGGTGTTCTTTACGAACCGAATAGAGGGACTAACCGCTTAAAAAAAACAGAAATTATGCTTAATTTTGATTTAACCCTTACGTCCCGGGACAGCCTGTATAGGACTGATTGCGTTTTTATGAATTTTGATAGAGCCAGTTAATGAAAGCACCCGGTCTGTGTAAAAAAAAATACGATGCCCAAAGTATTCTCCGCCAGCAATTTTATCTATGCTGCCAGTCAATAGATGGCGCTGGGGGTAACTTGAATGGCGCTAACATTGAGTTCTCTGATTACTTCAAGACTGGCGAACGAACATTGCAAGTGACACTTATATTCTATATACCGGCACGTGCCGTGTAGATTTTCTTCCCAAAATGTCAGATCATCCTCAAGTAACGCCCTGAGTCGAGGTTCTACCCCACATGGGGGCCCTTAAAGTGCTTCTTTAAATATTTGGGTTGAGAGCCTTCTGCGCTCACCCTACAAACCGGTGAAGCTGCTAAGGCCGTCGAGGCCGAGCAGCAGCTTCCTTGTCAAAAAAATAAATAAATTGCAAGTGTCATAAAGAACATTGCAATTGAGTTCACTATCACATCACAATACGATTGCAATTATTTTTGAAGGCAGTGTTCGACTTTGAACATTGTTGTTAATGATCAAGACTGAGGAGGAATATACACACAATTAATTTATTAAAATGTGCTGGTGAGAAGTGTTTTATCTATGGCTATCGATCGATATACCTACATACTTTGTTTTACGTTTTTGTTTGGGGAATGACAGATCGGCGCATTAGTTAGTTCAATAATAATAATCTCAAACTTTGTATTATTAAACTGCCCACGAGTAGTCAGTCATCATTACTCATATGGACCGGCCAAAGTAATTAATTTATCATATTGATCGACCGATGCACTTGGTCATTAATCCTAGGGACCGGTCCGTATTAATACTGCCCAGTTAATCAAGTAGCCCATTCCATTACAGTTACACACACTATGACCTTCACACAGTACATTAATTGACGGATGAAATAAAATAAAATACTCTTCACTAGCTCATACCTACTACAAGAACCGCTAGTAAGTGGCAAGGCAACTGAGACTACTGCGAGCGGACGCGTGAAGCCGAGGCGCCATGGTGTGACGTCATACTGTGGTCACGTGACTATTTGCGGCACACGATATTTAGGGTTATTTTAAATGTCTGTCAACTAGAGATGTGCCGATTAGTCGCCAACTATCCGGCCACTATAGTAGTCGGCGACTAGTCGGCAAGGAGCGCCGACTATCCGGCTACATATTTCATATGTATTTCTCAATGAAAATCAAGTTTTTTTTTGTTGTAATAGCAGCACCTAATTGAGGTATATTGGTTGGATGTCGGTGTTTAATATAGTTGTTAAAAGGTTGATCATACTGTTAGTATTTGCTGTTTTTCCCTGCCCACCACGAGTAATTATCATTTGGCACTGTTTACATTTAACTTTTTGGGAGTCATTGTCTAAAGCCGTGTCTCCTGCGAAGGTGTTTTGTGTTTTCAAACACCTAACATCAAACATCTAACAAAATATAGGTGTGGCCTAAACCGGTTTGTTAGTTCAAACAAGCAAACATGATAACCGAGGTAGACGGAAAACATCCCCGGGTTAGCCCGCGGGGGGAGGGTTAATTCATTTCATCGTTGCTTTCGAACATTGCGGTTGTGCATTCCGTATTTCCCATGTAAATTTCTTTTTTACTTACCTATATTGTCAGTGTTATTTTACATGAACTAGAATAAAGAAAAAACGTTGTTATTCATTGATTTAATACTCGAGCGTCCTGTGATTTGGGAATTTTGGGATGCTTCATTGTCGGATCACAAGAACAAAAAAAAAAAAATGAACCTATTGAGGAGGTGTCTAACTAAACCGATAAGAATTTCAATCAAAGAAGTAAATACAAGGTGGGCAAGTCTCCGCAGCCAATATAACCGCGAGAAAATATTAAAAGTAGGTACGTCGCTGTAGATAAAAATAAATACTTTTTTTGCACAAAAATACTGCTCCGTCCCATTCAAAAGCGAAATACAAAAAACAATGCGACTTAAACAGAACAGGTTCTGACACGTTCGGCTAATCGGCGACTAGTCGGCCGATTAGCCATCGACTAATCGGTTAGTCGGCCAAGGTCATGATCGGCACATCTCTAGACTAAAATCAAAACCACTGGGTTTCATAATGAAACAAAAACTAATGTATTTTTATACTTACTACGCAAGCTTTACTGTGAGGAACTTTCGAGCGATTATGCATACCTAGTAACAACTCTCATTGCAATTGCAAGGTATTAAGGTTTTACAGTGTTATAATTTCTGGATGTATAAGTCCGTGTATTTAAGAGGTTTTTTAACGCCCTTTTTGCAATTACTACCCAGAAAAGCGAGTTCTGGATTCGGAGGTTTACTGTTACAGTGTTAACTGCTAGTGCCTCTCTAAGAATGTTCTTCAAAATCACAATGAATGACTGACTAAACTAGGTACTACGGCTACACTTCAGCGATCACTTCGAGAACCGGACGACCGGATAGGAATAGGATACAGACTTAGTTATAAGTAGGTACTTGATGTGTGAAATAAAACAGTCTTGTCTATTACATACTTAATCATTTATTTAGTTTACTTACAAAGTTAGGCAATACCATACAAAACTGGTAAAATAAAATTAACTTTGAGGCTTTTTATGTAGTTGTTCTGCATCAGTTATCATCGGGCATCGAAGACGACCACTGAAATCTCTGTCAAGGATAACTATTATGTTTCTTTAAAAGTTGGGTGTAATGTCTGTCAGTGGTAATGTGAAGCGTTAGTAGTACAGTCATCACTAGAATATATTTACCATAAAATACAATACAATTATATTAAAATTACATACGAGGTGCATTCAATAAGTACCTAGATAGCAATAAGTCGCCAGAGGGCGCTGTAGTTTCAAAAGAGTTTTACCACAGTGTAGCACATTCTTTTTGAATTCTTTTTTCAAATTTTCATTCCAATCCCTTCATTTGTTTTAATTTGACAACTTATGGAAGCGAACGTGTCGATCGGTTTTACAAAAATGGAAAAAGAGCAATATCGTTCGGTGATTCGATTCCTATTTTTGGAAGGGGAAACGCGCATCGAAATCAAAGAGCGCTTGGATGCTGTGTACGGTGACTCTTCTCCATCGATGGCCACCGTCAAGAATTGGTTCAACGAGTTTGCACGTGGCCGTACGTCGGTTTTTGATGAACCACGTCCAGGTGCACCGAAAACAGCTGCTACGGAGGAAAACATTAAAAAAATCCATGATCTCGTATTGGCAGATCGCCGATTGAAGGTTCGGGAGCTAGCTGAGACTGTAGCCATTTCAGAAGGAACAGTGCATCATATTCTTCACGAGGAACTCGGCATGAGAAAGCTGTCGGCGCGATGGGTGCCGCGTTTACTCACACCGGAAAACAAGCGCAACCGTGAGACCACATCGGAGACGTGTTTGGCGCTGTTTAAGCGTCGTTTTGTGACCGTCGATGAAACCTGGATCCACTGGTACACACCAGAGACCAAGTAGCAATCAAAACAATGGATCCAGACCGGGGAACGTGCTCCAAAGAAGGCGAAAACTGTAAAATCGGCCGGAAAAGTTATGGCCACCGTTTTCTGGGATTCACAAGGTGTGATCTACATCGATTACCTCGAGAAGGGTAAAACAATTACAGGGCTTTACTATGCCGATTTATTGGGCCGATTCGACGCCGAATTAAAGAAAAAACGACCCCATCTGGCGAAGCAAAAAGTGCTGTTTCACCACGACAACGCACCGGTTCACACGTCTGCCGTTGCCATGGCCAAATTGGTCGAATTACGCTACGAATTGCTGCCCCATCCACCGTATTCTCCAGATTCGGCCCCATGTGACTGCTTTCTGTTTCCTAATCTGAAAAAATCACTCGCCGGGAATAGATATGGATCAAATGAGGAGGTCATCGCCGCCACGGAGGCCTATTTTGCAGTTTGACAAAAACTATTTTTCGGACGGGTTAAAAAAGTTGGAGCATCGCTGGGCTAAGTGTATCGAACTAAAAGGAGACTATGTTGAAAAATAAATTGCCACTATTCCAAAATTTTCGTTTACTTTTTGTAGGCTAAGTATTTATTGAATGACCCTCGTATTTCCTACTGAGTTTGTATGTCGTGTGTAAGTAGGTATGTCCGCGATGATATCGAAAGTCAAACCACCTCTTGTATATTATGGCTTCGTTTAGCCCCTCGATATAAAATGTACTATTTCGATTTTCGACCATCTTGGCATTTCAAAGGTGCGCAGCAAGATGGGTGTCGAGAATGCTTACGCCGCACCAAAAGCAGCGGCAACACTCAGTTTTTGGCGCGAGTTTTTGGATCTCTGTAGTGAAAATATAAACGAAGTTTTAGTGGTTTTAGACTGGATTGTGACTGGAAACGAAACTTGAGTTTGTCATTATGACTATGGGCCCAACACACCAAAAGAAAAACAGTGTTTTCTGTGATACAGAAAGTTTCTTTTTCATAAACTGCAAAGAAACGGAAGTCTCTTTAACTAGAGATTACTACGCTACGCTATCAAAAAAAATTCAAGATCCTGTGAGGGAAAACTGATGAGGAAAATTGACCAAAGGTGTGCTCCTTCTGCACGCCAATGCACACGTGCACGAGGTGCAAATTGCGATGGCAGCTGTGCAAAGAGTGGGATTCGAAATTTTAGAAATTCCGCCCTACAGGTTAGACTCATCTCCAAAGATCTATTTTCAGTTCCTAAAAGAGAAAAAAAAGCTCCGAGGGAAAAAAAATCCAGCGAAGAAGAGGTGAAGCGCGTAATTTCAGCCCATTTGGAGGTAAAACGCAAAATATAGTTTTTAGAGCTTATAAATGAATTAACTGATAAATTAAACAAATGGATTAGAGAAAAGGAAAAATATATTAATAAGAAAAAATATTTTGAAGTTTAATTTCTAACTCTTAACTAGAGTTGCCGCGAATACTTGCTATTATTCGGTATTCGGCATTACTCGTCATTTTTTTGGTATTCGTCGAATACCGAATAATAGTGTCTCCTTCGACATTCGGCGAATAGTTGTCAAAAATAAACTTTTAATGAAAAAAAACTAGTCTTAAAAATAATCGCTTTAATTAAAAAAAAACAAAGCACACCTGTTATAATTATTATTATCGTTAATATAAAAAGCCAGCATTTAAAAATGTGAAATCGGTACCTACTTATTACTGATTAATTTATCTTCATTTTCTTTTCTCATTACCTAAGAAAATTCTAGAGTTCAGAATAAATGATTCTGCAAGCGTTATATTACTATTTATTAACAAATAAATGATTAAATCTCTTATTCTCTTTCCTTCTTTTTACTTCTCCCATCTGTTTAGGTACTTATATTATTTTATCTTTCCCTGATCACTTTTTGTTATTGGTGGGCTGTTAGTTACGGATTCTATATTTTATTGTTATTTATTTGTCTTTTTATTGGTAATTTTTAAGTGAATTAATTTTTTTTTTAGTTTTTTGTGCACTTGCTTACCCTTCCTAACATTTTCCTCTACTTGGGTTGTCTGGAAGAGATTGCTTTTGAGCAATAAGACCGCCTAATTGCTTTATCATAATCTTGTAATACCAAGCTGTAATGTTTTATTTGATGTGCAATAGAGAATATTTATCTTATCCTATGATTTAAATATTTTTTATGTGTCAAATAATAATAGCGAGTATTCGGCTATTCGCCATACGGAATGGCGATTAATCGGTATTCGACTATTCGCTATAACAACTATTCGCAGCATCTCTACTCTTAACCCTCCTGTCGCGAACTTTTTGACTTCCCCTCGTAGATCTTACTTTTCTTCTTTTGTCGTTCAAGTCAACAACCGAGGCATATATCCCAATATTGAACTTGGCACTCATTTCATAATCATGTTTTTGTTGGGATTTCATTACTTTTTGTACAGAAATTAATAATACCTTCGTAATTATTCATTGCTTACATACTAGCTGTCTGCCTTCATTTCAGTGATGCAAAGCACTCAAGAGGTGCCTGCCAAGGGTTTAGGGCATTGGCTGAATCAGGTGCTTAAACTTCATTTTCGACACCCATAGATTAAGTTAAAATTAAAAACAATATCGTTGCCCCTGTTAATATAGTAGAATAATATAATAATATAAATTTGCATGACATTGACCATGCTTAGCGAAATATGAGGATGATTGTTGAATATTCAGAAATAAGAGCTGTCTGGGAATAAAAACGCTGCCAAATCTGAGTGCCTAGTGCGACTTGCATCAAGAGATTCGAATGATAGTCCCGGGTCCTATTGGGAAAAGTGTGACCATTTTGAGTACAGCAATGCCACTTGCTACGGATGATAAACACGTCACACTTCCACCTTAAGTTAGCCCTTAGGCAGGGAGAAGAGAGAGGGGGGGGGGGGATGAACGGAGGAATGAACGGAGCATTATCGATTTACCTAAAATTGATTCAAAAGTCCTAATAAATCCGCTTTAATTTTATTCTGAGCGGGAGGTCCATACTTGCCATAAAATCATTAGTTATAAAGTTAAGGGTGCATTGTTAACTTATCTATAAAATAACTTTTGGTGTGTACTGTATGTATGTAAATAGGTACTTATAAGTCCACACAGAGATAAATAAACTAGTACCATTTTTGTACAGTGAAAGCCATGCTAAAGTCATACATAAGCCATGCATGCCAGCAGTCAGTCTGAAAGAAATTTTTCTTTAAAGAAATTCAGTCATTCATTTGCAGCTTTTCTGGCTATTTCACTAAAGAATCTATTTCCAAGAAAATAATAAAATGTTCTAATTACCCACTGATCACCTCCGTGTCTTTTCGGAACATAGCCCAGATTTGTGATTAACAAGCCGCATTTGGCAAGGGTGGTGATTAAGCCAATACCCATCAATTGTAGCAATGACTTAATTTCAATAATGGGAATGTATATAGGCTAATTACTACCCACTGATCAAACACATCCTTTATTAAAGATTAGTGTATGGCAAGCAAAGAAAACCAGTACCTATAAATAAATAAATATCCCTGGACATTATTCCACACAGCGCCATCTAGCCCCAAAGTAAGCTAATTAAAGCTTGTGTTATGGGATACTAGACAACGGATAAACATACTTAAATACATTTTCTTTTGTAAATACATACTTATTATACATAGGAGACACCCAGACCAGTACAAACAGACATGTTCATGCACACAAATGTTTGTACTGTGCGGGGATCGCACCCGCGACCTCTGGTGTAGTAGCCAACTTCTTAACCATTACACCAAGTCGGTCGTCAAATTAACCTATAATTAAAGTAAAAAAAGTAAAAGGGTGATTTTTTTTTATTCAAAAGGTTCCTCAAATGTCTTATCTTCACTATTTTATTGCAGATTAATAAAAAATCTTGGAAGTCTTGGAATACTGAGCAGGAAAAATAATTAAGTTGAAATTGAACAGGTTAATGCTGCAGCATTACAAAAAAATAATTAAACATTACTTACCATACAAAACTGAGAAACCAAAGTAGCAAAACACCATAAACCACTAAACAAGCATTTTTGGTTAATTGTTATAAAAAAGAAGTCAAAATCATACAAAATGATAATTCCATTCGAGTAAAGAGATGACAGGCAAATACAGAATAAAAAAAACTTTTAAGGTGATGCAGCAGCAAACTGTATTAATCCGCATGAAACTGAATCATTTAAGTATGTATTTAGGCCAAAGCTATTTTGAAAATGTTTGGACAATGTAATGTTAAATAAAAGACCAACCCCACAAACATTAGGTTTGTGACCAGAAGAAGAAGCCTCTGTACATTGAGATTAATGGTAAAGCTTGGTCTTCTGAACATGTAATGTGTTATACCTTCCTCAGTCGTTCCCTCACCTTTGACTCTCGCAATATGTGCTCTCCAACGGCTTTAAGCTATTGCCTTACGGAGCAGTCTGTTACACAAACAAAGTAATAAGCAATATATTTAAAACATATGCAGGGTTAATATTAATAAAAATATTCAAAAGGATACATCGTTTTGTTCTTTTCTTGTACATGATGCGGTAACCACATTCTCTGCATCGAATGGGGTCTCTGGGTTTGATTTCATTTTCTCGGTGACATTCTGGAACATCCATGTGATAAAAGGTTTTGCTTTAGAAACTACAGGCAGAAATAGTCCAATGGCAAAAATGGATGGCACCAGAAATTGTTGAACGTAACTTATTTCCTAATCCTCACACACACCGATTGAAAGTGAAGGCTATCCAAGCTCCAACTATGTGTCAATGGTCAACTCCGCACTTGCATTTTGGGGGTCGTAGTAGGCACAGCCGCCTTATTTTAGAGTCAGATTTAAGACTTCTTTTATATACATTACAATAATAATTTTAAGGTCAACGGACTTAAACATTGAAATTAATGGTTTCTTTCTACCCTATGCAAATAATTTCACGAAAACTTTGACAAAATAACATACCACCACAAACATAAATCATGGGCACTTTGGTGACCGATTGCTCTTTATTGTTTGCATCGGCCATGATAATAAATTCACTGTTTGGAGTTTAAAATATCACAAAATTAAATCTGCAGCACGAAAAAGACACTCATATCACTCAAAAGTACTCAATTACATACTCAACAACGTTTTAATTTTAAGAGGTTATTTTTGAAGAGAAAAATTGTTTTGTTTCCCTCCCAGCCGGTTGACTTGACGGACCGACCGGGACCGGATGGGACGGTCGACGGATTAAAAGCTGCGTTCCAAAACGTGTGACACTAAAGGCCCGTATTCACTTTGAATAAGTTACCTGACGGGGCGCCTCAATTATTTTAGAGCGGACAATGATAGATTCGGAACGCGGTCCGCTCTGTCAAAACACGGAAAGCTATCGAGACATCATGGAGGTCGAGCGAGAACACGGAAGGAAGAATCGAATTGAATCCTGAGATGAAAAAGTAACGCATTCCGTGGATTGATAAGTGTTCATTTAAATAAGACATTATGTGGCTGATAAGCCCTAGAATACAATATAATAATATTTTTCGTGGTGTGTTTGTTGTGTGATTGTGTTTTTAGGTTTTCTTCCTAACCCGACAATCCTATAGTCACGGCCGGTTGTCTTCCTTCATACAAAAAATAATAGCATTAAAACTAAGCGTGTCTATGGATTCATTTATTGAAAATGGCAGCTTCCCTTCCTCCCGCGGAGAGGCAGACGCCATTTTAACTTGTCAAAGTTGTCCAACAGTGATCTGTGTTGTCAAAGTTTCAAAGCGCTATCCGCCCTATTACAGTTTCAAAGTTGATCGAGTGAAGTTTTGCGTTGATTTATTTCCGTAGCTTATCCTCTCAATATTAGAAGCTGTTACTTGCGACCATGTACAACAAGTGCTGTATTGCGGGTTGTGATAGTAGACGAAAGGACGTAAATTTTTATAGATTTCCGAAATCTGAGACAGGACTCTATATGTGGTGGAAGTGTGAGAGATTAGGAAGCGTAAGCTTTCAGGAACTTCACAAGCATTTTGTATGCAAGAAACATTTTGAGAAGAAGTTCTTTGCATCCACGAACGTGAGGTCTCGTTTACGTGTTGGCGCTTATCCAACATTATTGAGTATTGATGAGATTGTTACTGGTGTTCCTCAGCAGAGCGTTCAATCAGCTGACCACTCAAGTAAGTATGATATTAAACTTTATATCATTTATTATGGTGTGAAAGAACAACTATGTTTGTAGGATGCTAACTGACATCGTTTGCTGTGATGCTAACTGGAATCGAAAGTCGCACACATTCAAACATAAATAGGGTTGTCTGATAACTTGAAACTAGTTTGGTTGAGAGCTTACTCAGTTATAAAACATAAACTACAAAAAAGGAGTACCTATCTTGAAATAAAAAATATTGGATGCCCAAAAATAAAATAATTTGGTATTAGTTTAACATAGCCTGTTAGTTTATTATCATTTATTAGGTAGTTTTAACCAGGTGATTATAATTACAGCAAATGACATCCACATGAAGATCATTGTTACTTCAAAATTGAAGAGAAACGGCCAAGAATTGAATCAGGTAAAAAATTATACCTAAGATGGCACAAATTCTTGTCATTTAAAAATCTTCTACACTTTCATAACCATGCTTCAATAACTCAGCTTTAATTTGTGACTTAAACTTGTGAAGAGGCAGTTCAACAAGAGTTTGCGGAGTCTTATTAAAATATTATACACACCGACCAACAAATGATTTCCCTACCTTATGCAGTCTTAGACTGGGAGTTACGAGCTTATTTTTAATATTGAGTTTATGAACACCACTGTTTTTCTTGAAATGATGCAAGTTTATACGGACATACACTACATTATCATAATTAAATTGAGAGTACACAGTTAAAATATCTATGTAATGCACAATGATTCGATTTATAGATAGTCACAGTAAAGAAACATCTGTACCATCATTAAAAAATTGGGTCGTAACATTGAAAAGTTACCAAAGGTTGTGGCAGTTCTATAATCAAAGAATGTTAAAATTATGCGCCCTCGCTATTTCAACTCCGACCCTATTGAAAACTTTTTTGGGCAAGTGCGGGCGTTTAATTTTCGAAATAATGATCCAAACTGCCACACATTTAAAAGTACCTTTAGATCACTGTTAATCACGAGATTTATTCAGTTTCACTCTGAGAGTTTTAATTGTGAAGAGGATTCAGGCGAGCAATTATTAAAATTAAAAGCCTTATTCAAGGGCCATACGGATAATGCAGGTACCAGTAAAGTTGGCTCCCTGAATATTCTGCCATTCTAATCGCAGAAGGAAGTACCAACAAAACGGCAGGTGAAGAAAGAATAAATGTTCATTCACATGCATACACTACCGGGTGGGTTGTCAGAAACATTTTAAGAAAAATTAAATGTGAACGTTGTGAGGCCAACCTAACAACAGTAACAACTGATGAAAAAAATAGTGTCAACAATTATATTTCCTTCAGAGAATTTAAATGCTCAAAAGCAAAGAAACTTACCTACCCATCAGAACATGCGGTAAGATTGTTTGGAAACATAATTGAAGAAGCCAATCAATTTTTAGAAAATAGCCCACATCGACAGGGCATAATAAAAGAGTTGAAACAACTAATTCGGTCCAAGCATTCATATGATTCTCTAGCTTGTGAGCAACACAAAAGCGTAGTTGCGGAAAGCTTTCTTATTTTAACTCTGCGATTAACAGTTTTCAATTGGTGGATGTTTCTAGGTCAGAAAATAAGATTTTGCCATGTATGCAGCGTTAAGCATTTATTAAATATAAAACAAAGTTAAGAAATAAAAGTCATAATAAGTAAGTTAAAAAGTAGTAAGTAAGTAGTAGTAGTAGTAATTACGTTGTAGTTGTTACGTTGTAAGTTGTTTAATTTATACCCCATTAATATTTCCAAAGAAAACCAACATAATTTAGGTAGGTAGGTAGGTACCTATATTCATTTGTGGATTTATAACTTTAATATCGCTGCCGCAAAATGAAAATACAATTAAAAAAAACAAAGCTGTCAAATTCATTAAATGAGGAAATATTTATGGCTCTCTACGGCGAGTTTTTTGCTACGGAAGTTACCCGTCTGAACCTGTTCTCTAACTAGTCTGTGCCTATACTAGTGCAGGTGATTATGAGAAAACACTTGTGGATAGCGATTGAGTAGTGCGATTGAATATAACACGCTTCTAATCACTTCACGACGCCGGATACTAATCACGCGCAAAAAAATACTATGGGCTGATATTTCACGTAGATAATATAATAGATTTGGTAAGAACATTAATTCAGGCGCCTAACGACTATTTTGAGGCACTAATTTCTTCGTATTTTTAAACTAGATTGAGGATTTGGGTTTATAAGTTCAATATAGAATTGTTGCTGGTTGTTTTGATACTATTTATATATCCTTAAACGGTGTATAGTAATAGATATATCTTGGTGGTTGCGCCAGAAAAGATACTCCGCAGCGCAACCACTTTAAATATTATTTTGCGACCAAACGGATAGACTTTTTTTTTAATAGGAATAGAAATTCATAGACCTTTCATAGATTTTATAGTGTAACATATATATAAGAAAGCAAAGGTGGTTCCGCTAGAGAGCATGACGTAAAAATATGCCATGAATAGTGATGTTTCTTATAGGTATATATTTTTATTTTTGCAAAGTATGTAACCTTTTGTAAGACATTAACTATAAAAAAAAAAAAAAAAAGTTATTTCTTGAAATTTTACTCAATGGCTTTATAATGAACATGCAGCAGGTAGCCAGAACAATGGAAAATGAAAATATATTAGCTCGGGCGTGGGTGTGCTGGGAGCAGTTCTCGGTAGAAAAGAACATTGTCCGGCATCTTCATTCATAATGATGTTAATTATTCTGGGTGATTATGAAATTACTTACAAAAACAATATGGCATACCCAGTTAGTGATGAAAAAATCATCTCTAAGTAAACAATAAATTTATTTGATTAACCGGACGTAGATAAGCAAAAACGTTCCAACCCACAAAATGGCCAAAACTGAGTTAAATATGCCAATATGGTTGTCGTTTTATTTTCATAAAGCGAAAATGTGTTAAGCTACCTTGATCCTATTGGTAGATGCGACCACTATTATAGATCAACCCACACATATGGCCAAGGTGAAAATAAAAATCGTAGAAATGTACTTATTTGTTTGGATCATTTTTGATCTATTGGTTTTGTATGGCGTAATTTTAAAGTTTGATTACAAAAATGAACCAAGTCGTTTGAAACATTTTTGTTATTTACGAACTGCTACTCTTTGTTTAGAATATACTTTCTCAAAAAAGATCTGAGAGGCCTGAAACGATTTTCAGAAATAAGTTCATAAGATTGTGTACTTCACAAAACGATTTAAGTAGCTTAAAACGTTTTTTATTATTTATGATTTCTACTAAGCTATATTTGTATCCATTCATCAAAAACGTTCCAAAGTATTTTGTAGATCGAAATAGATAGAAACAATGTAGGTACCTATTAATCAAAAACCCTTTTTATAATTTTATCTAGTGTTATAATACAAGCTCATAAAATTATTAGGTCTCTGAGTATAAGATCAACTTCCGAGGCGGTGGTAGTCAGTGTGCAGTGTATTTATGTATTCATATTATTATAGTATTTAAGTCTATTATAAAGTATTTTTTTTTCTTGTAATGACTTGAATGATATTTAAGTAAATAAAGATATTTTTGTTGGTTTGTTTGTTTGTTGTTTAGAAAAAGAAAAAAACTCAATTTTATGAGGCCGCTTCCACATTTTCAACTACCACCAAATCCATTGAAAACATCCTAATTATCATTATTACTTTTGAGATTTCTTGGAAAGGGCAAACAATTGGGTATAGGAACAATTTTTTTTAATAATTTTTTTCAATACTTTTTACTATTTTTGGTAACTAATTTGAATATTTCGTTGACCTAGCCGGTAGTTTTTTTTTTAATATAGCGAACTCATGACGTCACAAATTCACTTAGTGTTCCCACATGTGTTTTTTTTTAGATTCGTGATAAAGAAATAATGAGGAAAAAATTACTGATTTATGTACTGCACTTACGACTGAAACAGAACTCGCCGTTCATCATGTACAATCTCACGAGAATGTGAGAAGTAGACTTTAGATACAATTCATTTTGCCAAGTTCTGAAACCAAGCCCTCCCTGAAAGGGTTGAGATTATAGCGAATGGCTATTTTAAGTGCTACCTACCCGTCTGGGCAATGGGCGTAAATGAATGTACGTATTATTAAAAAGAACTTTGTGAAAAAATATATTTCACCTGGGGGAATTTAAAATCTGTTAACTGGATAGTCTGGGAACCCCACTAATACCATGCAGTATAACTCCTGAGTGAAAGACAAAAATGATATATATATTTTCAAAGAATATTCATTCACTCGATCATTTAACTTTTTAAGTCAGGTAAATTAAGTCACATTTCTAGATACGACAAGCTAGCTAACTATTTCTCTCACTCACAACACCTAATCTAGCTCAGCAAGCAAGTAAATCACTCGCTGATCGAGGATTCGTATACTGTAACACTGAGTTTAAAAAGAAGATATATAAGAGTGATATATATCAGAAACTTACAATAATATATATCACTCTTTTCTTTCATTGATATATTTTGCGCATCGCTTCATGCAGTAGAATCGCCTAGCTAAAAGTCTTACGAATGGTACAGATCGCGTCATTTGATTGGTTGATGGATAGATTATAAACCAATCACGTGAAACGACGTTTATACGACACAATAGGTTTCAATTGTGAGATGTTAATTTGATTACCGTCAAGAGTCCAATATGAACCATAAGATACTCTTTGCGGACGTTGGCAAACTGGGGTTATTCATTTGACCCCAGTTTGCCAACGTATTTGACTAAAAATATCCTCGATCCTTTGCTTTTAAAAACTTTAAATATTTGAATAAGGTATAAAATACAAATATCTCGAAATGGTTTTCGATTTAGGACATGTTTGATTTTTGTTCCCATACCCAATTTAAGGCATCAGATGATGTAAATCCAATTTTGCCCATGCGATTTCTTTCCCATTAGGATAAAGTAGAATGAATAGTTAAGGCGCTCGCTCTTTAATCTTCCCTGCACCACTAAGCGTTCGATGTGCGCATTACTACGTCGGGAAATATAACCAAAGAAAGTAAGGATTATCGTTTAAACTACAGGAGATAGGCGACGAAGTTAGCGCGAAATTCAGTCCATGACACCCCAAGATGCATCTCCAACATCTCATCTCGAAAGCGTCTATTTCTTTCTTCCGCTTAACCAAACGTTAAAAATGTGGGTAACACCAATGTTCTGTAAGTAGTGTTTTTAGTGGCCGGCGTGATTTTCTTCATCATCACCATTTTGGAAGTTTACTGCTGCACATAGGCCCCGCCATTGAACGCCGCAGGGACAGAACGCACCTAGCGTCAACATCAATGGCGAATACTTATCTCACCTTCGTTTTGCCGACGATATAGTTATACTGGCGGAGTCTTTCAAGGACCTTGGTACTATGCTTGGCGGCCTCTGTGAATTATCCCTACCGGTAGGTCTCAAAATAAACATGGACGAAGGTAATGTCAAACTTCCATGTCGCACCCGTACCAGTAGTTGTTGGGAACGATACTCTCGAAGTTGTTGACGAATATATTTACCTGGGACAAACTACTTGCCTGGGCAGTACAAAACTTCGATAAAGGGCTGGCACGACGAATACAATTCTAGTGTGCCGTGTTCGAGAAACTGCGCCACATTTTACGTCCCTCTACGGAGCTTGAAGACTAAAGTCTTCGAGCAGTTGCCAGTGATGACCCACGGCACTAATACGTGGTCCTTGACGGATGGCCTTTTGAATATGCTAAGGGTTGCTCAACCCACTATGAAAAGAGCTCTTGCAATACAACGAGAAGATCCGCAAAAAATCCAAAGTTACCGATGTAGCTCACCGCATAGCACATGCAAGCTAAAGTGGCAATAGGCAGACAAATTGCTCACAGAGCTGAGGACCGTTGGGAAGTAAAGTAAATAAAATTAAGCCAAGTCATTTTACGGCTATGTATTTCAATATCCAACTTTGGGTTATTTTCTGACTCTTTAAGGCGTCCTTGGCGTCAGGAGCAAATTTTTAAACGACGCTTTTAAGCCACACGTGTTTTCTCATAATCATTATGCACCTGCACTAATCAGCTGAACTGCACTTACTACTAATCAAAGTGAATACGGGCCTTTAAGCGGGTGCTACACGGTCGCCAACAGGACATGACCGTATATATTCGTATATACAGGGTGTCCCAAAAAGAAGTGTCAAGCGGAATTTATTAAAATCTACATAAATAGCAGCTGTCACACTTTTGTTCTCATTTAAAGTAAAGGAACTTCAGAATTTATGAGGCTTTTGCTTAAAATAATTATTTTGTCTTGAATCAAACTATATTGTCAATGTAAAAACCTAAAACAGGCAGGGGTTTTCATTTTTACTGTCACTATAATTCTACCAAATCTAAAATGTTACATAATCCCTTCATAGGTTGTGGCGGAAGGGGTTTTCAATTTTGCCGGGTTATACTCAGGTATGTTATCGTCATGGCAACGTCAAATGCAAATGGTCATTTTAGTCCCCCTGCTTCTTATTTCTAATGTTATAATAGATGTTTATCGGGTGTTTGGTGCACATCCGTTTTCTTAAGTTTCTTTATAATGCTCTGATAAAGAGCAGGTTGGACTATGGTTCTTATTTCTGAGATTCTGGTAGCATAATTGGTTTTGTAAAATTAGACGGTATCCAATCTAAAGCTCTCAGAATAATAGGAGGCGCAATGAAATCTAGCCCCATTATCGCCTTTGGTTGAGTTTGGAGATCCCCCTCTTAAACTTAGAAGACAATATTTGTGTGATACATTTTTATTTCGTGTTTTTCAATTCAGTAATCATCCTCTTTAATCAAAATTAGAACGTTTATCAGAATTTGTTAATATCTCTTCATTTTGGTCTATTCTAAAACAAGGCACTAAAAAGTAAAGAAATAATTTCGTATTCTTCTAAAACTTATACGATAATTTATTATTGTTATTGTTGGAGTCGGTGTCAGCCAATCTACAGGGTGGTCCAAAAGGTGACGTCCAAAAACTTGTTTTGGGTAGCTGACATCGGGGGGTACTCGAAAATACCCCATGTGTGTTCCGCGATTTTTTGAAGTTTAGGAGATATGAATTTTTTTTTCATCATTCTATAATTTTCGACTGAATTACTTTTTTTTTTATTGCGAATTATGACTTTTTAAAAATTGTTTTTATTTTCTGATAGTCCCCATGAATTGTGCTTTCTCAGGTAAAATAACTTGGCTTCCTACTCTTCACAAACATTATGAAAATTTAGATCAAAAATAAATAATTTGGGTTAGAGTGAGTCAGGATTAAATTTTAAACTGAAAATTAATAAAAATAGAAAAGTTCCATGACTTCTAAGTAACTTTACAAACTTTCTGGGATTCTCAGCTATAATTGTAATACAAAAAAAGTGGTGCTTAATAGGCCAACTTTAGCTGTAATCTGTCTTTAAATGAAAAAAGGTGAAAATGTCTTAAATTACTTAATTATTTTAACAACACCTTTTCTTCATTTCTAAGTTTAAATTAGGTTCGCGTAGTTACTTAATTATTTTTAAAGCACCTATTGTTCATTTAGAGGTTCCCTAGTATGATAAGAAATAAAACAACCAAAACTGTTGTAACAAATTTTAATTCATAATAAAAAACCCACTATTTCGTAAAACTGAAAATGAATGTATCCTTAATTGTAACATTACAATTTTTTTTCAGAGGGTTACCACGCATTCTACATTCAACGGGTGCAACAGTTACAACCTGCGGACTATCAAAGGCGAGTGACATTCTGCCGTACAATGTTAGAAAAACGGAGCGGGATCCCGATTTCTTCAATAAAATCCTCTGGACAGATGAGTCACGATTCCAAAGAACCGGAGTATTTAATATTCACAATAACCACAGCTGGGCCATTGAAAATCCACGCATCGCAAGATCTTCCAACTTCCAGACACGATTTAGTGTCAATTTGTGGTCGGGGATTGTGAACGGGATGCTAATAGGCCCTTTTAAATTGCCATCAAGGCTAAACGGAGCCCAATATTTAGAATTCTTAGAAAATAATTTGGACGATTTGTTAGATGATGTGGACCTACTAACTAGAAACAGACTGATTTTTCAAAATGATGGTGCTCCTTGCCACTACGCAAGAACGGTAAGGGAGCACCTCAATCAACGTTTCCCCAGAAGGTGGATTGGTCGAGGAGGGCCAATTTCTTGGCCTGCGCGTTTGCCAGACCTAAACCCAATATATTTTTTTCTCTGGGGATATTACCGAAACCGAGCTACGTGAAAAATTAAGGCAAGCGGAAACTACAGTAAGCCAAAATACCAGTGCATTTAGGAGACTCAAAGATATTTTTTTACGGCGTTGTAGACTGTGTATCGAAGTTGGAGGCAGACATTTTGAAAATTTATTATGAATTAAAATTTGTTACAACAGTTTTGGTTGTTTTATTTCTTATCATACTAGGGAACCTCTAAATGAACAATAGGTGCTTTAAAAATAATTAAGTAACTACGCGAACCTAATTTAAACTTAGAAATGAAGAAAAGGTGTTGTTAAAATAATTAAGTAATTTAAGACATTTTCACCTTTTTTCATTTAAAGACAGATTACAGCTAAAGTTGGCCTAATAAGCACCACTTTTTTTGTATTACAATTATAGCTTAGAATCCCAGAAAGTTTTTAAAGTTACTTAGAAGTCATGGAACTTTTCTATTTTTATTAATATTCAGTTTAAAATTTAATTCTGACTTACTCTAACCCAAATTATTTATTTTTGATCGAAATTTTCATAATGTTTGTGAAGAGTAGGAGGCCTAGTTATTTTACCTGAGAAAGCAACAATTCATGGGGACTATCAGAAAATAAAAACAAATTTAAAAAAGTCAGAATTCGCAAAAAAAATAAATAGATTAAGTAATTCAGTCGAAAATTATAGAATTATGAAAAAAAAATCATATCTCTTAAACTACAAAAATCACGGAACATACATGGGGTATTTTCGAGTACCCCCAGATGTCAGCTACCCAAAAAAAATTTTTGGACGTCACCTTTTGGACCATCCTGTATAGTAGATGTAGAATAGATACACCTTCCAGACCACCCTCAGGTATAATGTGTTAAATTATTGTCTTCGTAAGTTGTATAAGGCAATTGCATGTTTTGTGCCTGTTTCCTTTTTAGTAGATTTAAGGAAAATAGGAATAGGATGGGTTGTAAAGTAAATCAATAACAAAAATCTAAGGTACCTAATGTAAACTAAATTAATTACAAAAAATGTATTTAGCCGAACTGTAACCGAGAACTTCTGCCGACAAACTGCTATGCAGTTTGGCAGATTTTTTTTTTATATTAAGAATGTATTTTTGGAAATAAATGAATAAAATAAAAAAAGTCTGGTTGGTGTAGGAATGTATCATGAACAATTCGGTATTGTTAAAAAGTTAAATTTCCTCCCGAATCATCCATATTTACAGGTGAATGCTATGGTATTTTCAAGTCTTTAGAGTATATTTTACTAATGAAACTCAAGAGAACTGTAATTTTCACTGATTCAACAAGTGCATTAAAGGCTTTAGAGAGGTTTCCTTATAAACGTAATGCTAAACGTAATAACAGCTCGATTATAATGGAATGTAGGGATTGTTCACTTTGCTTGGATTCCTAGCCATCATAACATTGTGGGTAAGTAATGAGAAAGCTGACAGATTGGCTAATGATGCGGTCTTATCTGGTGATTGGTTCCCATATAAAAATTATTGTTCTGATTTGGTTGCTCTACCAAAGTCCCAACTCCGAAGTTCATGGGAGGACGATTGGGAACGTAGTAGTCAAATTAAAGCAAAGCACTTAAAGTCGATTCAACCAAACATTCCTATGAAACCTTGGTTTCACATCCTGAGGCTCGGTGAGTCCGCTACTACATGCATTATACGTATGAGGCTTGGGCATGTTTGCTCCCCAGCCTTCCTTTCAAAGATTGGAATCAAAGATGACGACATGTGTGATTGTGGTACTGGCGTAGGAGACCTCAATCATATTTTTTTTGCTTGCCCTTCTATGACCATACCTCCTTCTTTGCTTCACTTCAATCCCTCCGTATTCCTTTTCCTTCTTCTATTAACTCTTTACTATTCTTTTGTAACCCTGATATTTATAATATTTCTATCAATATACATTACCCAAAATAATATCCGTTTATAATTACCTACTAACTTACCTGATCCGATCCAAATTTCCCGTTTAAATTCAATTTTTTTCATGTCGCTTGTTTCCCTACCTTTTAATTAAAAACTCCAAAACTCTTGTCAGTGGCGAATGCACAAACCGGGCGAGGCAATGGAAAAAAAAGTCAAAATAAAATTAATCAACGGAGATCCATTCTCAAATCTCACCCATAGAGATGCATTACTAGTTATTAAGCAATGTATTACTATCCTATAACTATAGTAATAGATTGGGAACCCCACAGACTAGTTAGAGAACAGGTTCAGACGGGTAACTTCCGTAGCAAAAAACTCGCCGTAGAGAGCCATAAATATTTCCTCATTTAATGAATTTGACAGCTTTGTTTTTTTTAATTGTATTTTCATTTTGCGGCAGCGATATTAAAGTTATAAATCCACAAATGAATATAGGTACCTACCTACCTACCTAAATTATGTTGGTTTTCTTTGGAAATATTAATGGGGTATAAATTAAACAACTTTTACTTATTATGACTTTTATTTCTTAGTTTTGTTTTATATTTAATAAATGCTTAACGCTGCATACATGGCAAAATCTTATTTTCTAACCTAGAAACATCCACCAATTGAAAACTGTTAATGGCAGAGTTAAATTAGGAAGCTTTCCGCAACTACGCTTTTGTGTTGCTCACAAGCTAGAGAATCATATGAATGCTTGGACCGAATTCAACTCTTTTATTATGCCCTGTCGATGTGGGCTATTTTCTAAAAATTGATTGGCTTCTTCAATTATGTTTCCAAACAATCTTACCGCATGTTCTGATGGGTAGGTAAGTTTCTTTGCTTTTGAGCATTTAAATTCTCTGAAGGAAATATAATTGTTGACACTATTTTTTTCATCAGTTGTTACTGTTGTTAGGTTGGCCTCACAACGTTCACATTTAATTTTACTTAAAATGTTTCTGACAACCCACCCGGTAGTGTATGCATGTGAATGAACATTTATTCTTTCTTCACCTGCCGTTTTGTTGGTACTTCCTTCTGCGATTAGAATGGCAGAATATTCAGGGGAGCCAACTTTACTGGTACCTGCATTATCCGTATGGCCCTTGAATAAGGCTTTTACTTTTAATAATTGCTCGCCTGAATCCTCTTCACAATTAAAACTCTCAGAGTGAAACTGAATAAATCTCGTGATTAACAGTGATCTAAAGGTACTTTTAAATGTGTGGCAGTTTGGATCATTATTTCGAAAATTAAACGCCCGCACTTGCCCAAAAAAGTTTTCAATAGGGTCGGAGTTGAAATAGCGAGGGCGCATAATTTTAACATTCTTTGATTATAGAACTGCCACAACCTTTGGTAACTTTTCAATGTTACGACCCAATTTTTTAATGATGGTACAGATGTTTCTTTACTGTGACTATCTATAAATCGAATCATTGTGCATTACATAGATATTTTAACTGTGTACTCTCAATTTAATTATGATAATGTAGTGTATGTCCGTATAAACTTGCATCATTTCAAGAAAAACAGTGGTGTTCATAAACTAAATATTAAAAATAAGCTCGTAACTCCCAGTCTAAGACTGCATAAGGTAGGGAAATCATTTGTTGGTCGGTGTGTATAATATTTTAATAAGACTCCGCAAACTCTTGTTGAACTGCCTCTTCACAAGTTTAAGTCACAAATTAAAGCTGAGTTATTGAAGCATGGTTATGAAAGTGTAGAAGATTTTTAAATGACAAGAATTTGTGCCATCTTAGGTATAATTTTTTACCTGATTCAATTCTTGGCCGTTTCTCTTCAATTTTGAAGTAACAATGATCTTCATGTTTTCTCTTATTATAATAATTGTGGTCAGTGTGGATGTCATTTGCTGTAATTATAATCACCTGGTTAAAACTACCTAATAAATGATAATAAACTAACAGGCTATGTTAAACTAATACCAAATTATTTTATTTTTGGGCATCCAATATTTTTTATTTCAAGATAGGTACTCCTTTTTTGTAGTTTATGTTTTATAACTGAGTAAGCTCTCAACCAAACTAGTTTCAAGTTATCAGACAACCCTATTTATGTTTGAATGTGTGCGACTTTCGATTCCAGTTAGCATCACAGCAAACGATGTCAGTTAGCATCCTACAAACATAGTTGTTCTTTCACACCATAATAAATGATATAAAGTTTAATATCATACTTACTTGAGTGGTCAGCTGATTGAACGCTCTGCTGAGGAACACCAGTAACAATCTCATCAATACTCAATAATGTTGGATAAGCGCCAACACGTAAACGAGACCTCACGTTCGTGGATGCAAAGAACTTCTTCTCAAAATGTTTCTTGCATACAAAATGCTTGTGAAGTTCCTGAAAGCTTACGCTTCCTAATCTCTCACACTTCCACCACATTTAGAGTCCTGTCTCAGATTTCGGAAATCTATAAAAATTTACGTCCTTTCGTCTACTATCACAACCCGCAATACAGCACTTGTTGTACATGGTCGCAAGTAATAGCTTCTAATATTGAGAGGATAAGCTACGGAAATAAATCAACGCAAAACTTCACTCGATCAACTTTGAAACTGTAATAGGGCGGATAGCGCTTTGAAACTTTGACAACACAGATCACTGTTGGACAACTTTGACAAGTTAAAATGGCGTCTGCCTCTCCGCGGGAGGAAGGGAAGCTGCCATTTTCATTAAATGAATCCATAGACACGCTTAGTTTTAATGCTATTATTTTTTGTATGATGGAAGACAACCGGCCGTGGGGAACCCATTCTTGGTATTATTACGTTACGTTGATGCTGTAAATATGTTGTGACGTTCATCAACAAACAAGTTTAATTAACTACCTACCTACAAATACATAAATGTGAAATCAAGTAAATTGTTACACGAAAAAGTCAAGCGTAGTGTATTCTGCGTATTCATCACAGAATGAATAACTTTATGTGTGAGTGAATGTGGTTGAACTTCCGTTAAATAACTACAATAATAACGCAACATTGATTTTAAGAAATTAGACATTCTTTGAACACTTTGAAAATGCGTTTTTTAGACAATTTCGACCCTGAAACTTCTGCCCGAGAGCGGCGTAAGTTAAATCGTAAAAGTTATTTTATCAAGTGAGTTTTTCTAATTTTTTATAATACTTACCAACTTTATAAATGTTGCTACTTCTCTAAACCTGACTTCTTTTATTACAGTAAAAAAAGCAAGAATATCTACAATGAGCGCGGCCAACTAGCCGCAACTGGCAAAGATCTTTGTGACTGCTTAGATGAACGATGTCCTGGATGCCACTTTTCTTGTGCTAGGTGTAGCTCAAGTAAATGTGGCCATGAGTGCAGGTAAGGCATTTTAGTCTACACTTATTTATATTTTAAAGAGAAGAGATTACATTTTTTGGTTTGTATGTAACGGATAATGGATAAACTCATAAATTGCTGGACTAATTTTGAAAATTCTTTCACCATTTATACATTATATATACACTACATACACATTACACACACATTACATTTTTTACATTATCAGCAAGCAACATGTTCATTTTTCTGGCTTATTTTTTTGTATGGGGGAACTAGCAATATGGGCAAGCTACTGTCAGAAAGCTAGTATTAACCCGTCAATTGCAGTCCACCGGAGTGTTCACTAATCACTCCCCAAGTTAAAAACATTTTGAACTTTTAGGCTTGTGTGATTTACCTGCAATTGAATGCATTTACTGTTATTGTATGCACCACAATTGGCACAAATTATTTTCATAACCTAGAGTTTTGGTTCTGTTTGTTTGTCCTGCAACACTATTGTTACTCCCCTATGAAGGTTAGGGATAAATACTAATCACACTAGTGCTATTTTATTGTTATAATTTTTTTATTACATCTAGGTATATTTATTTCAGAGTTAACAGGAAATGGATGTATGACAAGATTGAAATAGAAGGAAATGATTTTGTAATAAAAAATGAATACAAACATAAATAAATTCTCAATTCATTCAAGAACATGATCAATCATTGGCTAGCAGCTTAAAAAAATATTCGACTTCTAGCTCTCCATCTTCTGGTAGGTCAGTGCAGTGGATAGCATTATGTACTATGGTTTTTCCGTACTGTGCTCTTATGGACTCTGGGTAAAGTTGGCGACATAAATCCTGTAATTTAATAAAATATGAAAATGTATGTTAAGTGATTCATTTCTCTTAGGCTAGCATAATACCTATAACTAATTCATTGTCACCCTAAAACAAAATCATGTATCTAATGACCATTTATTTCTTGATGCGAGGCCGAAAGACCTCAATAATTATGAACCATTTATTAGTAAAAAAAAATCTAAAGCACAACAACTCCCGAGACTTGCCAATAGCACTTCGTTATTCGTTTAGCATTAGGATGTTGGCAAAGCGATTGACCACTGTGACCAGGATTGATCTATTGTAGTCATCATCCCCTCAAAGATCACTCTCCAGGCCTACAGCCATCATGAACTGAGTTATTTTCTTGGGAGTGATGTCAATGATGTCCGAAGGGGCAAGCTTGTGCCGGCCGAGCACGCAGCTTCTGCTGTGTATTAAAGCATCACAGTGGCATAGGACATGGACCGGGGTCTGTTCCTCTTCGCAACAGAATCTACAGGTTGGGGACTCAGCAAAACCAATCCTGTGTCTGTGTTTGTTCAGCCTACAGTGCCCCGTAAGGGTTCTGGTAAGGATTCTTATCTGTCCCCTTCTTAATCCAAGGGCCTTTGTGGTGAACTTATGTGAGTAGCCTTCGATAAGTGCCTTAGCATGTACCATACCATTGCTGCTGGTCCAGTGTTTCCTGCTAAGGTATTCCATTCGGGCTAATAGCGGCTGCCTCAGTGCACATTTGGGTATACCCACCACAGGGGCATGTGTGATGATTGCCGCACCCGCCCTGGCCAGTTCGTCTGCTGTAACATTACCTGGGATATCAGTGTCCCGGTACCCAGCGTATCGTCACCCTATTGTTGGCCCCGAGTTTGTTCAGGGCTTCGGCACAATCAAGGGTGAGTTTTGAGTTGATTTCAACTGCGTCAAGCGCTATAAGCACTGCCTGACTGTCTGATAGTATATATATCCTCATATTTTTAAAAGCGCGTTCCAGGTTCTCCTGTGCGCAGTGCAAGATGGCGGTCATTTCGGCCTGAAAGACGGTGGCGTGTAGGCCCAGACTACTGTGAATCTGCGCTTTTGGTCTCACGCCATAGACTCCATAGCCAGCCCGCCCATTTATCATGGAGCCATCAGTCTACCACACGATGTCTCCGGTTTGGAAGTTTGCAGGAGTGCCATCCTCCCACTCCTTCCTACCTAGTATTTCAACTGAGTACCATTTTTTAAAAGATACTGTCTCGACATGCTGTCCTTAGGCATGAGCATGACTGGCATTTTGTGCAGCTCAGCTTTCAGCTTCATGTTTAGTAGTAGGTACCGGCTACTTCCACCGTCTAGTGCCCTCAGCATGGCCGCTCTGGATTCCATCCCAAGATGCAAGTGGAGCGGGCACAGTGACAGCATGGCTTCTAGAGCCACGGTGGGTGTAGAACTCATGGCACCAGTTGTAATCAAGCAGGCCAATCTTTGGACCCTGCTGGGCAAGGTAATGCTCGTTATTTGGGTGGTCTTCTTGGACCATACGACACATGCATAGGCAATCATGGGTCGCACTATGGAAGTGTATATCCAGAGAGCAGCCTTAGGGCTGAGGCCCCATTTGGTGCTGACTAGACGGCAACATATACCTAAAGCCATTCGCGCCTTTTTGGATATGTAGCTAATATGAGAGTTCCAAGTAAGTTTCTGGTCAATGATAACTCCCAGATATTTGACCTCCTTGGAGAACCCTATAGGTTTGCTGAACAAGGTGGGCTTACGAATGCCTTCAAAGTTCCTTTTCCTGGTGAACGGCACCAGTGTGGTTTTGTCTGCGTTGACTGACTTCCCGGCACCAGTTCTCCACAAGACGCAGAGCACCTTGCATTCGGCTTGAGATGGTGTTCAGGCATTTGCCAACCACCATCATAACCAAGTCGTCCGCATATCCCTGTGTTGAGAAGTGTGCGTTGTTCAGACGGTAGAGAAGTTCATAAACGACAATAGACCACTCTAGGGGAGACACAATACGCCCCCCTGTGGGCAGCCTCTTGTCACTTTGACTTCTACGTGCACATCAAGGAGGGACGTTCTTACCGTCCTTACCTGCCAATAACACTCACTATAGTCTATCTTTTCTTACATGTCGTATGTTAGCAAACATGGCGTACTGACTACCATAGTCAATTCGTAGTGTTGGAAAATCGTCGAATGAACCATACAGAGTCATTAGCCCACCATACACGTATAGGTTTCAGCGGACAAAACTGTTTGTGGTGAAACTACGATTTTGCCCTGTAACTGTACGTGTATGAAACTTTGAAGTTGTTGATTCAATTCAGTAGGTCTCCCGAAATTGGCCTTAGTTTACTGAATTACTGATTTTGAACGACAATCTACCAATTTTTACCAATCTTCATAAAGGCTCACTAATCCTAAGCATAATGTTCATTGTCATATTAACATGTTCCTTAATAAAAAAAAAATTGATTTTTTTTTTTGAGAATGCTTAATTTTATCAGTTTTGCATGAATTTCATGTTCTATGTTTTTTTTATACAAAGCAAGACTTTTATGTGCGACCTAATAGTGTGAGATCAATACGGAAATTCGTGATGTTGACGGTGTGAACATTTTGATCAGCAGCTATATTATATTAGGCTTTTATGAGTATGGTTTCCTAACAAAAGTTGATATGAATAATTGTGTGGATTATGGAATATAATATATTTTTTTATTTACTTTACCTATAATTTTTTAAATTGGCTTTCTATCCCAAGGTTGAAGGATGATAAATTGAATAAAACCTACCTATATTCGAATATTATGGGAAATGATGTTTGAGGAGTCATAATTTTAAAAATTCAATCATTATAAATTGTAGCCTGTGTTATTCTGATGTTTAGCCTGTATTACTGTAAAGTTTTATCTAAATTTCGTTTTATTTCGAATCTCAGGAGTCTCTTGCCTCAAAAGTAAATTTGTCTAATTCTCCTCTGATCTCTCTCTTTTTTTGAACCCACAGATGCTCAGGAAGTGGTGTGACTTATAAATTATCTTGATTCGAGTATTGCTCCGGGGTTGGACGGCGTAAATAATACGCTTTTAAAAATAATTGGTCCCGCTATCGCTTTGCCGCTTTCAGCCATTTTTAACAAGAACATCTCCTTAGGCACTTTCCCATGTAAATGGAAAACTGCAGCTGTGAACCCAGTTCACAAAGCCGGCGACAAAGATGACCCATGTAATTATCACCCAATATCTCTCTTATGTTCATACTCTAAACTCCTCGAGCGTATTGTAAATAAGCGCCTTGTTCGATTCCTTGAAGCCCATGCTAAAATCTGATTGCCAGTTTGGATTTCGCAAAGAGAAATCTACCGAAGAAGCTGTTACGCTCCTCATTGACAACATCTTGAACGGGGTCAGAGCTGTATAGGTGTCTTTCATGACCTAGCAAAGGCATTCAATACGATTTCGATGCCCATCTTGCTAAAAAAACTGGAAGTGTCTGGTGTTCGTTGAACTGCGCTTAACTGGTTTTCCAGCTATTTGTCAGGCAGGAAACAGTCGGTCAAAATGGGCGATTGTGTAAGTTCCCTGGAGTCTTTTTTTTGGAGTACCACAAAGGAGTATTTTGGGGCCCACGCTATGTATATAGATTTTTAATTATATTTTGCACATTCCCCTTCAAAACAGTAATTAGGTTGGGGAAAAAGTCATTTCGCATATAGTATGTATGAACTTGTAATAAAATCTCTTTGGCTATACTATTTGTACCTACCTGGCTGGTTTTGGTATCATTAACTTTTAATTTTAAAGAAGATAATTCCAAATTCAAATTAAGAAAATGTGTGAATTTCATTTGTTTTTCTTACTGTCAAGATGAGTGAATCTAATGAAGAAATTCGATACATGTTAAAATTTTACTACAAAAAAGGTAAAAATGCAACGCAAACCGCGAAAAAAAATTGCGATATTTATGGACCTAGTGCAGTGTCTGTGAGAGTACTTAGCACAAATTTGGTATAAGCGTTTTTAATCCGGAAATGTTGACGTCAAATGCACGTCGCTCTGGTCGCCCTATTACGGATAAAATTGATGCTATTTTTGAAAAAGTGGAGCAAGACCGGCATATCAGTAGTTACGACGTAGCTGAAGAACTGGGATTTGACCACAAAACAGTTATGGCACATTTGAAAAAAACTGGGTATACAAAAAAGCTCGATATTTGGGTACCTCAAGAGCTCACTGAAAGAAACCTAAGGAACCGTGTACTCATTTGTGATTCTTTTTTACGACGTTATGAAACCGAACCATTTTTGAAGAAGCTGATAACTGGTGATGAAAAGTTGATCACGTATACGACAAGACCGTGCGAAAAAGTTCCGTGGTCAAAGGCCGGTTAGGCTTCACAGACTGTGGCGAAACCCGGGTTACCTCGCAACAAGGTGATGCTGTGTTTGGTGGGATTGGAAGGGCATTATTCATTATGAGCTGTTACCACCAGGTAAGACCATCAATTCTGAACTCTACTGCGAACAACTGATGAGATTGAAGCAAGAAGTTGAGAGAAAGCGGCCGGAATTAATCAACAGAAAGGGTGTGGTTTTCATGAGAGCTCACACAGCTTTAGCCACTCAGCAAAAATTAAGAGAGTTTGGCTGGGAGGTCTTGATGCATCCGCCGTATAGTTCTGACCTTGCACCTTTAGATTTCCACCTGTTTCGGTATCTTCAGAATTCTTTAGGCAGTGTCAGGTTAACATCACGAGAGGACTGCCAAAATCACTTGTCGTGGTATTTTGATCAGAAGCCTCAAAATTCCTATAGCAATGGGATCATGTCCCTATTTACAAGATGGCAAAAAGTAATCGAACTAAATGGCACCTACATACTTTAGTTAAATGTTAATAAACTATTGTAAAAAATGTTTTGAATTTTCTTAAAAAATGCTAAGAAACTTTTGCTCCAACCTATTATGTTATGCTGATGACATAGCTATTGTATTTCATGGCGACTCTTGGTGAGAGGCTTATCGTGTGACTGTTCTTGGCTTGAAAAAAATATTCCCATGGTTAAACCTAAACATCCTAACTCTTAATACTTCTAAAACAAAATTTCTTTGCTTCCATAAAACTGGTGCTTCCAGAATCAGCATGACAACGAGTAGTGTTTAAAACATAAATCTGTCTTATCCGATGCAAAATTTAACGCTCTACAACTTTTACAAAGAACTCTTCTGAATAATTTTACCTTGCCTTTTTGTATGTGTTGTTGTGTAGTAAAGGAGAGGGTTTTCTGCCTTTCTTTGCCGCTAAGTAGATTGTTGACTAAGTTTGTTCATTCAAGGAAACCCCCTTTATAGCTCCTGTCTTACGGGAACTCCGTATCGTCAGCGCGATGTGAGGTGTGAGGGAGTTCATAACAAACATTGTCGTATTCTAGCATAATACATAACCCTGCCTACGCATATAACATCTATTAAAACAAACAGTCAAAAACACCTTACCGGATCTCTTGGGCCACATAATTTCCTGAATTCACAAACGCAGTTCATCTTAGGGTCGATGCTTTTCACTTCTAGTGCAATACATTTGCCCTCGGCTAAATGTATGCACATAGCCTATAACAAAACAATAATTTGTGAATGTTTTAAGGTAGTCCCTCACCTAGAGCATTTTCCTGTAATGCAACGTTACATAATTCGCTTTTGAGCATTACATTACAGTACTGCCTCCCTGACATGACAGATTCGATTTTGCGCATTACATCAGGTACAATACTACCTTAGAAAACTTCAGGGAAGTTGTATCAAAATATTACATGCTTGCCGCGGCGCGTTGAGGCGGCGCGTGAAGCGGCCTGCGTCGTCCCACGTGCAAACTCAAACATATAGAAATGTAGGGCCTCGTTAATGGAAACGCGGGGCGTCTAGCGTCGCGTGCGGCGTGACATGCCGCACGCGCTGCGCCCGCCGCGTAGTACGCAGCGTTGTTTACGGCGTCGTTCAGAGCGGCACCCGCTGCGACTCTCGCAGCTTATTGGCATCCTTCCAGTCTTGTTTAACCGTTTCCGACTGCAAACTGGCGCCAACATCACCGCCGCAAACCCTCAAACAAACGCTTGCAAAAACGCTTCTCCTTGAACGCTCCAATAATCGCCGTATGTTTGTGTTTCTCAACGCCCCGCGTCTCCTTAAACGAGCCCTAAGGGTACGTCTAGATCTGGCGAATGCGCAGCTCGCGAGCCAACGGCGAACAGCGCACGTTAATTTTTCGTTCGTGCGCAATCTACGAGCGGCGAGTGACGCTAGAGGCGCACGCACGCAACATCTAGGTACTGGGCAACAACATGAAAGCGAACGGAACTGTTAGCGCGCTAACTGCACGCGCGCGCGCCTTGCTTGCATGAGTTGCGCTAAAGAGGGTTTTCTGAAATGGCCTGCGTGAGATGGCAGCATTGTAGCGTCAGGTTCTATCAACTGTCAAATACATACCTACTTAAACTTTTCGTATTTTTTGATCATTTTGTTGGTTTATTTATTATAAACCAAAAAACTGACTGACTTGACTGGCCTGTTGGCGCAATGGCAGCGATCCTGCCTTTAGAGCCGGAGGTCGTGGGTTCGATACCCACCCATGACAAATATTTGTGTGACGAACATTTATATTTGTTGTGTGGCTGGGTGTTATTATCTATTTAAGTATGTATTTAGAAATATTTAAGTATGTTTATCAGTCAGATGATCTTGGTGTGAATTGTCCAAAAAAAAAAAACATTACTTTATGAATATTGTTTTCCTATAGGCCATAGTGTTGTGCAGCGCTTAAGTGTGCAAATAATTCAGGAGGGCATAAGTTTTGTACGGGAGATATCTACATACCGATTACCTAAACATTGGCTTGTAGCCATTCGCAGTGATAAATTTACTCCAATAAAAATAGCCTCGTTGATTAATATATATTAATAAAGCATGGTTTATTGTGCTTAATTAATAGGTATACGTTTTTTGTGTTTTGTGAGTTATAGTTGATTATTGTACATTAATAAATTCAAATTCAAATTCATTTATTGCGGACAAGATAAATTCATGGGTTACTAATACATTAACACTTAAAATCTAGGTGTTAGTACTTATAACATTAAATCATATTAAAAAATTAACAAATCAATAAAATTAGATAAAATAAATCAAAAAAATTATGATAATATTACAAAAAAATAATTTGTCATGTACCTAAGAGGCACTCCGTGCGGCTGACACCTAGTAGAACTATCGTCCACTGTATAAATCACCAAACGCACGAAATGCTTCACAATAGGCGCATGCGGATCATCTGCCACCGTTCTCAGGATATTAGAGATCTTCCTATTAGCGACGCCACTTTTTTGCGAACTACGGCATAAAAGCCGTCAGTTCGGGTCTGTGCAAACATGCTAGATGCACTGCAGAAGCGGGGAAGTGCCAACATCATCCTGAAAACGTTATTATACTGTACTCGCAGGGTGTTCAGCGATTTTTTGGCGTACTGAATCCACAGACCGCCGGTGTACAGACCCTGGCAATGCGCTTTAAACAAGGTTATTTTGACCTGGTCCGAACAGCGGGCAAATCTACGGGCCAGCATATTGCCGCGTATCGCTAAAGCCTTACGCTCCCTTTCTATGTCTAGATCATCTTTAAGGTCGTCGGCAAGAATATGCCCTAGATATTTAAATTGATTAACCCTCTTTAGTTCCGAGCCATGGTAAAGCAGGGTTTATTTTGCCTTAAGTTGCTGTATATTATTACATTGATCTACTACAACTCAATGAAACACAAATAACTGCAATTTAGAAGTTAAAAAACCAAATCAAATTGTGTAAACAAATACTATTGGTACCTTAAGTTACCTTTCGATGAGCTTTTCCTTAATACCAGTGGCTTTTGTGCCTCTGTTTTTGAGCTCAATCTTCAGTTCGGCAACTTGTTTCTGGCCGTTATTCATAGGTAATAAAATCAATGACACCTCCAAATTATTAGAATTTCAAAAAACAATTATTATTTCGGTACGAATTTATGGGGTCTGACAGCTATTTGGACCTGACGCAATGTTAGGCGCCGACTGGTGGCAGAAAAAGTATCGTAAACACTCCGCGGGAAGCGCGCGCTGCTTGAGTGTCTCGCAAGCTGCGCACTTGCGGCGTATTCGCCAGAACTGGACGCCCCTTAAGTAAGTAAGTATATCTATTTATTAGTAAGTATTTCGATGAGGCCAACTGTTGATGGAATAACAAATATCTGTTTTATTTAGCGAGAAAGATCCAAATTATCTGTAAGTTAAGGTATAGGTAGGTTACCTACTGAATAGCTACACAACTGTTTCTGAATTTTCACCGGTTCTACGAATTCTCCAGTGTGCTTCAGGCTAACTTCCCTTGAACCACAATTTTACTGCGTCATCATCAGAACTCTTTAATTAAGTTAGCAACCAATATTGGGGGTTAGCGGCTTATTGGGGGGGCCGAATTCCTCCCCGTCGTAGAGACATTTGCTCTATTGGTTGGTCATAAAATTATTTCATACCTACTTACCTCGTACTCTGGAAGAACTCCTTTGTATATTTCGTAAAACTCCTCTGCATTGGCTAATTTAACAGAGAACATAGCTATTGCCGAAATGAAGAATTTTCCAGAGGTGGATATTTGTTCCAAAATGGCACCCACATTGCCCTCGATTACTGCGTGAGGCTTGATCACACAACATGTGCAGTCTTTGAATGTGGCCCGGAATGGAATTCTTGGCAAACCTTTGTCATCGTAACCAAAGAATTGTTCCAACATCTAAAATACCGGGTGAATATCAAAAGACTTACAAAAAACGATATGGCATGCTCTGTAGGTAGGTACCTAAGTACAGTTGTTCACTTACCACATTAAAGTTAAATGCTTTAATTTTAATGCTTTCTTTCATACAAAAAATACTGACTGATCGATTGTTTTGTGTCCCGATTACCGCGCTCCGCGGAGGGACGCTTTGCTAGGAGAATCGCCTTATAGGCTATGCACACTATTGCACACGGCGTATTTAAACGCGCCGAAGACGTGCAGATGCCGCTTGTTAGCGCGCAATAAACAGGTCGGGCACAGACTGATGATGTTTCGAATCGGCATTGTGATGGCATCACAAAACATTTTTACATGTGAGTTACAATTTCTCTGCTCGTCGTGTTTCAAGATTAAATACCTGAACGCTCTTAATATAATACGTTACCTTTAAGGTATGAATCCTAAAACGAAACTGGATGTTTCATTAATAAAATAAGGTAGGTATTCATTTGTATGACCTCAGTGGCGTCTTCCAAAGTGTTACATCCGTGCGCCGTGTTCCTGAGTTTGTTTTCTCCATATAATTGGCGCAATGTACCGGGAGCTGCTTCTTTGGGTTCCGTCGCTCCCAAGCACTGGCGCCATTTTGTTACAGCATCAGCGGCGACTAACTCTAGGCCTATTACTTCTCCGGTAGTGATGTAGTCGATAATTATTCTAGGAAGTCGTAATTTATAATAATTAACTTTGTAACTGTTCCTTAAAGATTCACAAATTAGCGATGCACGCGCATCAGCGCTTTTTTAAGGCAAAGGCATAAGAAACAGCCAGTATTACTAATAAAGTAAATTGATATTTTTGTGTTTTTGTTACAGATATTTATTGTCAAAATAATTAAATTAAAGAATTAAATGTTTATTTATTATATTTTATCTCCCAAAGTTAATTTTATTCATAAAATGTTGACCTCATTTCTGACATAAAAACTCTTTGCCTAGATTTAAAAAAGTACCGTTCGTTTTAGACGGAGCATCTTGATAAACCGTGCGTTTTACCCATAGAGATGCTCTAACGATTTACCTCAATAAAAAAAAACTCGTGTGTTTTACATTTCAATAACGCACAAGTATGTAATGAGATACAATACGATATTGAAATTGGTGAAATAAGAGACCCTTTACGAGCAAATATGTTATACAATTTTTTTCACTTCTCATGCTCTAAAAGTACGCCAATGTAGCCCTACGAAGCGGGCCTAAAGTGACCACTTTAGCCCATAAGGAGTAAAAAGTAATTAGTTTTTTAATTTCCTTCATGTGACATAGACAAACTCAAACAGCCAGTAAATATACTATTATCTGTGGAGTGTGGACGGACCATCTTCATTGCGAAAATGTTGAGAGTTTTAGTTCCATTCCATGGTTTGTCCGCAAAGAAGGTGGCGCCATGTGTTTTAAATTTTAATCTGTGACTGGTTTAGAAGAAAAAAAACTGACCGCGTAAATTTCAGAATTTTTGTCGAGTGTAAATTTGTTCGGTTTTATATAAATTTATTAAGAATGTCCTGTCCTGTGACAGTGAAGAGTTTGACGTCGAGCAAAGAGCAAAAGACATAATAGATAATCTTTTGCCGCCAAAATCGCAGAAGATTTACGTAAAAACTTACGAAAGTTGTATGGACTGGAGGAATAAGAAACATTTGTGATTTTTATTTTATTAAGTAATATTTGAGTGCGTTCGCCCAGCAAAAAGTATCGCCTTTTCAAGAATTGGATGATGCAGATAATTAGAGCCCTATATCGTGTAAATGTGCCCGAAATTTTATATTTGTGCGTCCAACAGCTTCAGAGTTATTTATGAAACACGGATTCTGCTGCACGAACGTTCGCCCAGCAAAACTTTTTTTAATTGATGGGTCCAGCTGTATATTAAATATGCAAAAATGTAGCTTATATACAAGCATAAATGTGCCGTGAAAGCCAAATTTGTGCCCCTTAAGATGTCAGAGTAATTTAGTTTTTTGCTGGGCGAACGTTTTGGTGATTGCCATATATCGGAAACGGTTGAACGCACACTCTTGATTTTTTGTATACAGATACAGTAAATTTGTACATATTTGTGCCGGAATTTTCATTAACATGACTAGCATGGTTCAGAAGCTATTCTTTTTTTTCCTAAACAATGGAAAAATGCTCTGGCTCTCGAACGAACAAGACCAAGGACTTCGCGTTAGTGCCGACTGGTACCCATTATATATTCACATGATCCTGTGAAGTTTTGCCGGCCTACTACATATCGTTACCGAGTTCTTAACGATTTTGTCTTTTTTTTGAGGTTATCTTGAGTGAAATTACTTAGAATACGAAACCACTAGTTTTCTGTGAGCTGGCTTATTACATGCTTCTACAATAATATGTGCCCTGTTTTAAGAATACAGATGCAAAAAATCATGTCTGTATACCCATTACTTTAGACAATAACGATAAAAAACCAATCGAAATATTTTTGGTAGATTATCCGACCAAATTCGAGTGAACATTAAAAAGCGGCCGCACGATACATCAAACTATCCTTCCGAACTTGATGGCGTTGTAACGATATAAATAGTACAGATGCGTACAGAATTGTTAAGTTGGAAAATACACACATCAAAAGTGTCTAGGGATCAAGCATTTTTATGCGGATTTCTTGAGATTGAGATGTGGCTTTGTAATAAATTTATGATTTTATAAATTTATATGGATCCTTTTTGGTGCATTTCATAATTTGAAACAGGAACTGTCAATCAAATTCGAGTAAAAGATGAAAATCAGCTGTCAATATTTTCCCTATAAAAACATACAACGCATTGAAGACATTATTAGTGCTACTGTTTCCCTACTACTGATTAAAACCAACGTTATTATGGAGCGGCGACGTCATTTAAGCAGGGAAGAAATGCTCAGAGCCGTGGGAATGATAGAAGCTGGTTCCCGGCAACGTACTGTGGCTTTAGCTCTGAATACAAGTCAGAGTGTTATCAGTCGACTTTGGACGCTTTACCGAAGCACTGGTACCGTGGCTGAGCGCCATGGAGGACGGTATCGCTGCACCACACGGAGACAAGACCGATACATTCAAATCACAACTTGAAGAGCTCCAACAATAACCGCCAAGATGTTAGCCGTGAGGCTTCATCACTCTTCAGGGAACTTAATTAGCGACCAAACAGTCAGAAACCGCTTGCATGAAGTGAACCTTAATTCCCGAAGACCGCTAAGGGTACCACCTATAGCAATGCATAATCGTAGGATTCGATATCAATGGGCTCTTGAACACAGAAATTGGGCAGAAGAACAATGGCGTTTCGTGTGCTTTTCTGATGAGTCTCGTTTTGGTATGAGACCGGATACAAGACGTATACGACACTGGAGAACCCCTGGACGCCAACAGCGATTAAAATCCTGCCAGGAAGTCCATCCTTATAGTGGTGGAACCATCATGGTATGGGCGGGTATTTGGATCGGCGGAAGAACTGAGTTGATTTGGATCAGAGGCAACCTCAACGCTCAAATTTATGCTGAGACGATTGTATCAGACGTCATCGTTCCTCTACAAGTGCAAATCGGTCCCTTATTTCAGTTAATGCATGATAATGCACGACCGCACACCGCAAGAGTTGTAAGACAGACTCTCGCCGCAGCAGCCATTCCACAGCGTGATTTGGATGAACTCATTTTGAGTATGCCAAACCGATGTTCTTGTGTTGTTAGTGTTCGCGGTAGAAACACGGATTATTAATTGTTTAAGTTACCCGATAAAATTTTAAAGAAAACTGTTATTTCAGTCTTTTTTTCGAACTTTAATGTTAGTGGTTCAAATGTCAAAAATCCCTTCATTAGGAAAATGGCAAATTTCTTTATTAATGCAAAGGTGACTTGGTTTACCGTTACTGTAGACAAACGAAAACACTTTATTTGATGAATCCTTAAAGAAAATTTTAATTAATATCAATCAGGAGAAAAGTTATTGCAAAAATATATGTTGATCCCTAGACACTTTTGATGTGTGTAGTTAAATTAGGGACATGAAATAAAATGTGAATTGTCTTTTTTGTAATAATACACTCGACCGACAGTCGGTTCCGCCAGAACGTATTATGGGATTATGTACCTAAGTAAAATTTCAGAATTGGTAGAGTTATAGTGACGGTAAAAATGGAAACCCCTGTTTGTTTTAGGTTTTTACATCGACAATGTAGTTTGATGCAATACAAAATAATTTATTTAAGCAAAAGCTTTATCAATTCTGCAGTTCCTTTACTTTAAATGAGAACAATTAAGTGTGACAGCTGCTACATAAGTAGCTTTTAATAAATTCGGCATAAATCTTGAAAGTAATCATGTTTGTTGTACTTTTACCACAAAGTGTACCCTAAAAAGAACCTTTTTTACTTTTGTCGAAGACCTGCGTTCGGCGTGACTATTCACCTTGCAAAGTTGGTGCTATATAGCTCCTTTTACATGGGTTTTCTGTTTGGGTTGTTTTTTGATTTGAAAAAAAACAATTCACATTTTATTTCATGCCCCTATTATAAACTATTTTCCAACTTAACAATTCTGTACGCATCTGTACTATTTAAATTTCGTTACAACACCATCAAGTTCGGAAGGATAGTTTGATGTATCGTGCGGCCGCTTTTTAATGTTCACTCGAATTTGGTCGGATAATCTACCAAAAATATTTCGATTGGTTTTTTATCGTTATTGTCTAAAGTAATGGGTATACATACATGATTTTTTGCATCTGTATTCTTAAAACAGGGCACATATTATTGTAGAAGCATGTAATAAGCCAGCTCACAGAAAACTAGTGTTTTCGTATTCTAAGTAATTTCACTCAAGATAACCTCAAAAAAAAGACAAAATCGTGAAGAACTCGGCAACGATATGTAGTAGGCCGGCAAAACTTCACAGGATCATGTGAATATATAATGGGTACCAGTCGGCACTAACGCGAAGTCCTTGGTCTTGTTCGTTCGAGAGCCAGAGCATTTTTCCATTGTTAAGGAAATAAAAGCATAGCTTCTGAACCATGCTAGTCATGTTAATGAAAATTCCGGCACAAATATGCACAAATTTACTGTATCTGTATACAAAAAATCAAGAGTGTGCGTTCAACCGTTTCCGATATATGGCAATCACCAAAACGTTCGCCCAGCAAAAAACTAAATAACTCTGAAATCTTAAAGGGCACAAATTTGGCTTTCACGGCACATTTATGCTCGTATATAAGCTACATTTTTGCATATTTAATATACAGCTAGACCCATCAATTAAAAAAAGTTTTGCTGGGCGAACGTTCGTGCAGCAGAATCCGTTTTTCTTAAATAACTCTGAAGCTGTTGGACGCACAAATATAAAATTTCGGGCACATTTACACGATATAGGGCTCTAATTATCTGCATCATCCAATTCTTGAAAAGGCGATACTTTTTGCTGGGCGAACGCACTCTAATATTTATTAAATGTTTTTGTACTAAATTGACTATTTTGCTCGCACTCAAAGTGAAAAGTACAGCTTGCACCTCGAGACTAAACGCCAACTTTATATACCCTCGGTTTCATTGACTCTATTTATTCGTTTAGGAAAATCAGAGTTTTATTTATTTCCTCGCAATTAAGTTATGAAACGTCGTATGACATACGTGCGCTTTGATAATTACAGCTTTTGCTTTCTTGTAGCCTGCGTCTCAGGCTAGCAATATCGCCTTGGCACTAATTTTTGACTTACCGCACCTAAATCTTAAGTACTATTACCTAGAACTGCATTATAATTTCATAACAACTAATGTGGATTCGATTTTTAGAAAATTACGTTTTCCCTAAGGCGACCAAGGCTGACTCACTCTTCGAAACTAGCACGGGATAATAATTAATTTGTTTTCAAGACCGCAGCTAAAAAAACTTTAAAACTAGCTACCCAAAATTTAATAAGGTTTATCCACGGCGTCTCGTAGCGTAAAGCTGATGAAAGCGACGGAGTGTTTCAGACAGCGCAAAACCACTCAAAATGTACCTACCACTGCTCCGAAGCTTTTACTCGTAAGTATAAATCGCCAAGCTCATTTTACAACGCATTTTGCGCCCTTTTCTCATGTTGCGGTAAGAAACTGTGTTTATTCAAAGTTAGAAATCTGCTACTGGAATACTGAACTGAACCCCTACCATGCCATGAATTTACACCGTTGACAGTCGCTATACTAGCGTCTCAGCGTTGACGTTTTTATATAGGAAATCGGTACGGAGCCTCTAGTGAATAGAAATGGAACCTAAAATGCCATACGTTTGCTGTAGTCAACTATCGTAAGTAGTTTACGTAACGGAAACTCATAGTGGACGTATTGGATCCCATATATCTTAAGTAGTTAGGTACATCATACTAGTTAAGTACAGGAATCTGGTACTCGTATTAAAACTGATGAAAAGTGCAGGTACTTACGGCAACATGCTATTTCCAGCTATGCTCCTGTAAAGTTCCATGGCGAAATCTTTGCTTATCTTTCCATTTTTCATACGAACTATCCGAAATCCCTTTTTCATGATGTAAGTTATTATTTTTCCATGTTCGCTTGGTGGTACGGGCTTTATAAGCGCGAAGGTGCTATGAATGAGAGCAAAAGTAAAACATAAATTTTAGGTAGGCAGAGAAAGCTAGCGGGGGGTTGCATGTGGCTCGACTCGGCTCGAGGTGTTACCTACCTAAGAGGAGAGTCTTCTTTTATTTTTAGTATTTATCGAAATAACAAAATCTATACTAATATTATAAAGAGGTACACCTAAGCGTTTGTAAGTTTGTATGTTTGAGGTAGGTAATCTCCGAAACTACCGAACTGATTTTAAAAATTATTTTACTATTATAAAGTTTCAATATCAGGGAGTGAGTGACATGGGCTACATTATTTTTTAATTATGACCATATTTTGTTGGGAAAGACGCGGGCGAAGCCGCTGACGGACAGCCAGTACTTTATAAAGTGGTCTGGCATGTAATACATATCAAGATAAGGCTTGAAGTCGTTAATTTATAGGTCAAATTCATCTTTTTGAAATGTGACTGGTCTCTAAAGGGACCTAATGGCTGACCGCACATAAGGATATTCTACGCCCCAGCTAAGGCGTCCCCTCCAGGGGCTTTATCACAATCCCTTATAACTTGTCAAGTTCATTCCCTAGACTGAGCGTAGCGAGGAATTTCGTAATTTGATCTTTCATTTCCAGCCAGTCAGCGGTTACCTGGCACCGCTGGTCTTCTGGGCTGAATAATTACTGACGAAATTGTTCGCTATCCTCACTTTAGGATATTAACTTGACTTGAGCGATTGTAATAGGGTCTCAGGAGCGAGAACGTTGAGGCGATATTATCCGCATGCCACAAATTTCTATACACTGTCTTAAAACGTGGTTCCATGAGGAGATTATGGTTATCGCGGCAACCAGTGGCTGATTTGTCAATGTATCGACAAGCTACTAAAGGCATCCGTAGCGCTTTCGCCCGTCGAATGTGTAAACTGCCTGCGTTAGCTTAGCTCAGTTTCTAATGCATGAAACTATAAGTACTTATAATTACTGAATAGGCGATACCTACTCCGTGCATTACTCTTGATCTATGGGCTGGCAGTACTAACTGCTACTAACATATTTACCTTTGAATGTTCTTAAACAAAGTTCGCCGGGTAGCTGGAGCACAATCTACAATGTGCAGTAGTTTGGAAAAGATGTTGACGATGTTTCCTATTTGTAGCATGTCTTGGCTTATTGTTGGAAGTTGCACCCTTCTGAGCAAGTTTTTGCCTTTCTTTGCATTGATCACTTGGACAGAGTTGTCAAATGGAAAGAAGTTTAAAGTTAACTCTACAATTTCGTCGGCGTCTTCATCATACATTTCACAGAGGAACGTATATTTGTCGAAGTAGTCGTACACCTTCAACATAGTAATAAGATAAACAAGTAAGTAATCTACTTTACAGTTTCTGTCTTCACTACGATAAACTACTACCTAATTTTGTAAGTATAGTAGATTATGTGATTTCTGTTTTGCTGTTCGTGTACCTTAATAAATAAATAAATTACCAAGAGAACCAATGGACCCAGACATGGCCATCATTTATGACCGATGGATTATTATCGACCTTTTTGTTAAAACTACTTTATTCTGCCTCTTCGCACAGCAGGCCGAAGCCCACTTAAGATCAGGTAATTCTGCAGAAGTAGGCATTTAGCGCTTGCACGAACTCGCATCATGACCACTTGACATAATGACGTCGCTGCCAGCGAAATAGTACAGAAATATAATATAATACCTATATCTATACTACTGAAGTAGTATTATTTTATTTATTTGACTTAAGAATAGAAATGCATTTTTATGATGATTCATGAAATGGCATTGCCATCAGCTGCCATGTAGATTTTTTTTCAAAGTTTCCACGCACGATTAAAGTGGTCTATATCGATGATAGCAAGCGATCATGTTGTATCTTAAAATAGTTATTAAATTTTACAGCACGGGCAAAATACCATTTCAAAAATGCATATGTCATAAACATAAAGATGAGAGTGGAAATTTAGAACGTACTATTTTTTTAAACCCTTCTGCTGACTGTGATATTCTAAAGTTAGTAGGTACTTCAATGATTTTTAACAAGTTACATCACTCTTTAGTTCAATATCGAGGAGCAGAAATGTTGCACCAGTAAGGTGATAATCAACTACTTGATATACATTTCAATGCGACTGGTCTGCTGTATCTCAATTAGAAAATAAGACACAGCCATTTTGCTGTATGATTTCAGCAAACTAATATTTCAAAACAAAATGGTCTTTTATACAACCATTATTATGAAGACATAAAAATAAAATGCTGTGTCTGTTTACGAAATTCTTTTATTGAATTTATAAGAATGTGATAACAGCATGAAATCAAATTTTAAAACAACCAACGAAAACATACATTAGGTAAGTTTATTTTAACCTCTTGTTAATTTTTACATGAACCTGTTGTTTTTTTCAACATAAAATGATTCCGTTATTGGCTGTATGTTAGGCCGAGATCTATAGTCGTTACTCCGATAAGCACAGACTTATCACATCATTTCTTATCTGACTTATTGATTATTGTTATAATTGTTACTAAAGAATGTTTTAATTGATGTTTAACTAAGAGAAAAATGACTTAATATCGATAAAAATTTACTGGTATAGATAGATACAGCTGTTCAAAGTCTAAGCTAAGTCTAAGTTTAAGCTAAGCACGCTCTATAGATCTCGGCCTTAGTTTCATAAGTATAAAAAACTATTATTCTTAGGAGTAGTGAAATTTGTAATAAAATTAATTATTAGATAGTATTGTATGTGTGACCTACTGTGTTTTAATTTAAAGGTGCAAGTTCGTTGCCGACTTCACGCTGCAGCAGCAGATGACGTGTCGTCGCAACACTACTGATTTCTATGTATTTTTATGAAATACCATACCAGCCAGGATACGAAACCAGCATTTCTAAACCTGATGCAGCCGCATTTTCAGACAGTGGATGTATTTGAAAACTGGGAATAACTCACCTTTGACTGCGCCAACATGCTGACAAGCCACAATGCCTCGTATGTTTTCAAAAATTGTAAAAATAACAGTCGGAATAAAAATGTATCGGATGGAATATCATACCTACTTTCGGTAAGTAAATGCTTTTTTATAATATAAATAATGAAATACCCAATTGATTAATGTAATAACAATATTTAGTTATTAAAGCCAACCGACGTAGGTACCCACAATTGGCCATTATATGGATACTTTAGAACAGTGAATCTATGAAATACTTTATTCCTCAATCGACGTTTTTGGGAATTCCCCACAATATCGGATTTTCCGAAATGGATTGAGCAAACTACAGATTTTTTCAGTCTTATGAATACTGAGGAAATCCATTTTGCACAGAGACATGGGTCGCCAGGAAATCTATTTCAGAGAAATAACATTTTATACTATTTCAAGAATGAATAAAGTATCGTAATAAAGTATTTCATGGATTCACTGTTCTAAAGTATCCTAAGGGTTGGCTTTAAAAACTAAATATTTTTATTACATTAATCAATTGGGTATTTCATTATTTATATTTTAAAAAACCATTTACTCACCGAAAGTATGATATTCCATCCGATACATTTTTATTACGACAGATATTTTTATAATTATTGAAAACATACGAGGCATTGTGGCATGTCGCATGTTGGCGCAGTCAAAGGTGAACTTTATAGAAATATGTTCCCACTTTTGTAGTGGGACGTTTTTTTCTCAGCCGTTTTTGACGATCTTACCGGTTATCTATTGAATTGTTGATCGAAGGTCTTAGTAGATATATGACTATTGTACTATTCTTTTGTAGAAATAAGCTTTTCTCATTGGTAGTATTTTTTGGAAAAAAAAACAATCAATTAATTAGGTATAAAAATATCACCCTCCTCAGTCGGTCCCTCACTATTGAGGATCGTGACTCTCGCGAAGGAGAGCAATATAAGCTCCAACGGCTTCGGTCTTCTGTTTGATGGAGCGCTGCGCTTATGGGGACCTCCAGCGTGTTGGCGACTTGGTCTGTCCCTCTTTTCGGGCTTCGCGCTCGCGGTCTCTTTCCCTACAGCTTGCCAACCACGAGCAACTTCTCAAGGTTATCAGACTCGCGTCGCGTAATGTGTTCAAAGTACTGGAGGGTTCTATGCAAGCAAACCGCGGAGAAGTGTTGTTGCTGTACCAGTTTGAGTTGTTTGAGAACGGAGATGTTGGTTCTATGCGCAGTCCAGGTATTAGTAGCAACCTACGCCAGCACCACATCTCAAAAGCATCTATTCTCCTTCGGTCTGCTGCCTTCACCGTCCACGACTCGCATCCGTCTATGAAAATCGGAATAACCAACGTGTCGACTATCTTGATCTTAGTCCTACTGGAGACATTGCCATCCTTCCAGATTTTCCGAAGATTGGTCATCGCCGCTTTGGCTATTAATATTCCCCGTCGGATCTCAGGTTCACAGTCACCCCTGTTGTTTATTATAGAAACAGATGTGTGAACACGGGCATTGCCTTGATGAAAGAGGACTTTTTTTCTAAGCATTCCTGGGCGTTTTCCTTTTATTTCCTCACGCAAACGACGTAATAAGGTGCCATAGTTAACAGAGTTCATATTCTGATCTTTTGCAAGCGAATCAACCATAACCACGCCCTTTGAGTCCCAGAAAACTGAAGCCATCACTTTATTTGCCGACAAAATCGTCTTAGCCTTTTTAGGGGTTGTGATCCCGGTCATCCCGTTTTGATTATTGTTTTGCTTTTTTTTTTTATACTACGTCGGTGACAATCAAGCACGCGGACCGCCTGATGGTAAGCGGTTATCGCGGCCTATGGACGAGTGCAACACCAGGGGTATCACTCGCTTTTAGTGTACTGTGACGAACCCAGGTTTCGTCCATAGTAGATAACAAATAGACTTATCATCTGGATGGGCTTTAAATAATTCCGCGTGAAATTGTCAATCGCGTTCTTTTTTGTTCGACTGAAAGCAGCCGTGGCACCTACCTCTCTGACACCTTGTGAAAACCCAATTCGTTGACTTTCATGTTTTGTAATCTTTCTTATGAGATGCATATAATCTCGGCTGTCTCTCTCATTTTTAATCTGCGGTCTTGCATAACTAAATCAAGTACCTTTTCTCTACTGAAACTGAACTACGGTGTCGTATTCACTAAGAGTGCCTGCGTATCCTGCATTGTTCCGGAGCGGTCCACCGTCATCAGTTTTGCCTTCTGTTTGTAAATAGAGAGGCCTAAATCTTCGCTGCATACCTCCAAGCGTCTCAACAGGTCTCAGAAATCTATGGAAGGGAAAGCCTATGTTTGGCGATGGTGGACGTCATCATAAGGCTGCGAATGATGATGATACAAGATCCCACCTTGGAGTCCATCGAGCGATCGATCGGAAAAAAATATTGTGTCAAACCAACGACCCCTAGGAAGGTATTTAGGCATTCAACACACAATGCACAAAGGCATTCATTTAGGTAGGTACTGAAATCATAACAATTTAAAATTTCGAAAATACATTAGTTTTCGCTACTCACCATTTTATTTATTTGTGCAATAATTCTACTGCAAGGCTCACAGTAGGTACTTCGGCAGCAAAATTTATTATATTAATAAATATATTTTTGAAGTTTTGGACTGACTTATTAATGACACGGAGATGAAACAGACAGAAGACTGGATGATAAATAACTAAAACATCTTGGACAACCTACACGGAGATCATGTGTGATTAATGTATTAAAATAATGCTAGCTTTCACTTATTATCAATTTGCGTGTATGTAAAGTGAAAACCTCTAGAATCCATAGCCGTAAATAACTTAAAAAAACCAGTCAGAATTATTCTGAATTGACAGTTGTCCGCAGCCGTAAAATTATTATACAAAAAAAATACAGGTGACATCTGCTGTCAGAAGTGTCAGACGTCAGTCGAGTTTGGTTTGGTTTGTTTGTTGTGGTTTTTAGCGGTTACATTTTTGATTAAAGTCTGATTATTTGCCTATTGCCATATTTAATATTTTTATCAATTACTGATACTTAATAGTGTCTTACAATGGTTCGTTGGTCAAGGTTGTTTCGGGTATGCACTCTCATTTATCGCTTAAGAATAATATTGCTTGTTTATTTTCAGGAAGGAGCATACAAAGACAAATATTCCTTTATTGGTGAATGGTATGATAACCAAGCAAGCCTGGTCCGGCGGTTTAATGTATTTTACTACCCGACTGATGATACTCTTGAAATGTTCGATTTAAAAAACCGCAAAACATTCGTAAGGAGGGTGAAAGTGAATGGTATCACCCTCGACAGTTTTTACATTGGCTGTACTCTCTATATTCTAGGCCGACTTATCAAAATAGTGGATTTTGCCTGTGAAGATACTAAAACTAAATTACATAAAGACATGCAAGTGTAAGTGGAAACATTGTCTGAATTTCAAATATTTGTTCAACACTTATTAAGCTGTCCTTTAAATCATGAATTCAAACAAAATTTGAAAGTTTTTAAATCAAGTGTATATTTTACCTATGTGATAATGTTGGTAAATTATCAAGCCTATATTTTTTTTTATTATTACTAATTTTGCACCTATAAGCTCATAATGCTACTTTTTCATAGTATATTTGATTCCTTGTTTTAAACAGTAAAAGTTAGTCCGACAATACATTTTCAGAACATTTGCAATGATTAAGCCTCTGCCAACAAAGATTGCAGGCAAAATCTTATCACATTTCCATGAACATGGACTGCGTGTCACTAGGATGAAGAAGGCTCGCCTAACTGCTGATGACATTAACACACTGTACAGGACCATGCTGACAGATCCAACTTTTCCGTAAGCTTACATGAAAATATTAGAGATGTGCTGACTAGTCGCCGACTAGTCTGTAAAGCCAACTATCCGACCACTATAGTAGTTGGTGATTAGTTGGCAACTAGTCGGCAAGGAGCGCCGACTATCCAGCTACATATTTTGTATGTATTTCTTAATGAAAATCAAGGTTTTTCTTTGATGTAATGGCAGAACCTAACTGAGGTTGGATGTTGTTGTTTAATATGATTGTTTATACTTGTAGTGGGACTCCCATTCATCTCCGATTTTTTTTGTCCGAAAGTCTCTTCTCAAATCATAACACATTTCTTATAACCTTCACTTGCACTAATATTCAAATGTTTGATGAATTCGAATTTTGTTTCATTTGAATGAAACAATTTTAAAATAAAATCAGATTTTAATGCAAAAGATGTACTAGTTTAAAAAATTTAAAAAGATAAATAATTATTTTGATTTAATTTTGGACTCATCTCATGACTATTGACTTTCGAATGTTATGGATATCATACGTAGAAATATTGATTATAGTAAAAAACTGAATGAGATGTTTAATTATGATTAAAAATTTAATAAGACAAAATAGAGAACCACTTGTAGTATTTGTCTTTTTTACGTGCCCACCACGAGAAATTATCATTTGGCACTGCTGGTTACATTAACTTTATGGGAATCAGTGTCTAATTGTTAAATAAACATTCATACAGATGATTAACTTTTTAACATAATTAAACAATTGAGCTCTTTCTCTTTATTTTACACAAACATACTGCTCTGACCCTTTCAAAAGCGAAAATCAAAGAACAATGCGACGTAAACAAAACAGGTTCTTACACGAGCGCAGGCTGCGTTTGCGACTTGCACGCGAATGAGCTGTAAAGGAAACGTTACGAAAATCCCCAAAACCGTGATCAGCTTGGCCGACTAATCGGCCGACTAGTCGGCTGATTTGCAACCCACTAATCAGCTAGTCGGCCAAAGTGATGATCGGCACATATCTAGAAAATATACAGTGTCAATAAATATATAAATATAAATATTAAATAAAATAAATATTAAATATTTGATTGCTATTACATACTTCAACTGTAATTATTTAATTCAATTTATAGGATTTGTTAGTCATGTTAAATGAAAAAATAAAATAATTTTTACAATAGAATTGTCAGATAATAATAATTATAAATGGGTCATGTATTATTAATCTTCATGGTTTGTTCCAGATTCCTAATGGAGCATCTCACAGGTCAACTTGTTTATGGCCTAGAACTAGTTGGAAAAGATGCTGTGTCAGTTTGTGTTAAAATATTGGGAGATAAGGATCCTGTTAAAGCTGCTCCTGATACCATAAGAGCTTTATATGGTACAGACCCTGTTAGAAACTGTGTTCATGCTGCATCTAACCCAGATGATGCACATAAGGTTTATTCTGATTACATTATAAAAAAATGGCTATGAATGGTCTATGGACATTTTTCAACATAAATAATAAGTACTTATTAGAAGCTGTATTTTGAGTGGAAGCACTAAATTAAGTATAAAATACTAAGTAACTCTAGATAAGAAATATGACAAATAAGCTGAAAAAAATACATTTTCAAAATTAAAATAAACGTAATTAAACACTTAGTTTAAATAATAATACAACAATGTTTGTTGTTTTTTGTTAGAGTTTGTTTATAACTAGGCACAATGGAGATGTCACATTTCTGCCAAGTATGTACACCTATTTAAAAAATAAGAAAAATCTACTGATTCCAGTAAAAATAGAAACAATAAGAATAATTCATTCATTTTCTTGTTCTTTATTAAAAATTATTCAGTATTCAAGTCTATTTTCAAGGGCTCGGTGCAAGAGTGCTGCAATTATCGCGGCATAAAGGTGATGTCCCACACCATGAAGCTCCTCGAGCGCATTGTGGACTCTCGGATTCGACAGGAGTGTACAATCTCGGAGTCGCAGTATGGGTTTCGACCGGGCTGCGGGACCATGGACCCCGTATTTGCCTTGAGAACGCTGATGGAGGGATACAGACTGAATAAAACACCTCTGCATCTCCTTTTCTTAAGACATTATTATTATTATTTCAACTGGGGACGCTGGCAGTGGGCCGGGTGATCGGTCCGTTTGTTGTGGGCCATTTCACCCATTTCCCCGGGCCCCCCTTGCAGGGGGTCTTTAGGTTGTCCCATTTTCACGGCGTCCCGTTGAATCTTCCTGTTGCTCTGCAGAATCTTACTATCTGGTCCACCGTCAGTTCTTTCAGATCTTCTTCATCTAACGACTCTGACCCCAAGAGTTCCCACCGAATGTGTGAGTACATCGGGCATTCGGCGAGTAGGTGGAAACTCGTTTCCTCGCTGTCCATGCACTCCGGGCATGTGGGGTCGTCTTTGATGCCTATTACTGTTAGGTGCCTGTTAAGTCTCGAGTGTCCTGTGGCACATTCTATGACCATACGTACACTGTTCCTTGACAGCTTCAGTAGTTGACCTGTCTTCTTCATGTTCATGGCACTGATAAACATTTTGGACTGTCGCATACCTGTTGCTGCCTCCCATCGTCTATTTGTTGCTTCTGTGGTTTTTCTTTTGATTACTCCCTTGGTGATGTAGTGTGCTATTGGCAGCCTGGGTTCCGGACCCACTAAGCCTTCAGCGGCACCACCCCTGGCTAGTTCGTCTGCTAGCTCGTTGCCGGCGTTCCCCTCGTGTCCAGGGACCCAAGCAATCACTACTTCTATTTTGTTTGCGAGTTTCCCTAGAGCTTCTTTGCATTCTTTGACAGTTGCTGATGTCGTCTCTGCTTTGCTAAGTGCTTTCAGCGCTGCCTGGCTGTCACTGTAGATAGTGGCCTTGGTGACGTTGTCCTGGTTGTCTCATATATCTGCGCATTCCATGATAGCGTATATTTCTGTTTGCAATAGGCTGGCGAACCTGCCTAGGCAGATTGATCTGTTTATCACTGTACCATCCTCGCACCTTATGTGCACACCCGCGCCAGATAGCTTCAATGACTCAATTCTAGAGCCATCCGTGTAGCAAACTGTTGCGCTTGTGTTTATGTTCCATTCGTCTCTTTGTCCTATATGTACTCTGTATTTCTTGTCAAAGATCTTTTCTTTCCTTGTTAGGTCATTGTTGGCAAAGATCATTGACATGTTGCTCTCAATTTCACTTCCAATGCGTAGATGCCCTCTGTCCGTATGGTTACCGACCCAGAGGACCTCTGGAGCGACCGAACAATGGTTCAAACTCAGGAGTTTGAACCATTGTTCGGTCGCTCTTCTTTTAATCGCTAGGTCCAGCGGTTCTAGCCCGAGCACCATCTCTAGCGCTGATGTGGGTGTTGTTCTCATTGCACCTGTGATCATTAGTGCCACTAGTCTTTGGACCTTGTCTAGCTCTAGTTTGTTGGTCCTTAGTGCCGCCTTATGCTACCATACCAGTGATCCGTGAAGGATTATTGCTTTGTGTATCCATAGTACAGTCGCCGGTTTGATTCCCCATGTGCGTCCTATGGCTCTCTTACATTGCAACATGGCCATTTTGGCCTTAGAGCAGGTGTTGCTTATGTGTGCTTTAAAAGTTAATTTGCTGTCCAGCGTGACTCCTAGGTATTTAATCTCCTTTACCATTTCGATTTGTCTATCTGCACTGTTTCTTTCCTCCCAATTTTTAGTTTATTGGTGAATAGGACTAGTTTCGTCTTTTCGTGATTAAGGTTGAGTCCCTTACTTCTGCACCATGATAGAGCCGCTTTCAGTCCCTTGTTCATGATGTTGCACATGACATGACGCTGAGGACCTTTCCAGTTACTAGGAATACCCCGTCATCAGAGTACACCTGTGTGTATATATGTGTCTTGTTTATCTCGTTGACTAGTTCATCTATTAGTAGGCACCATAGTAGAAGGGATAGGCATCCCCCTTGCGGGAATCCTCTTCTCGCTCTGAACGTGTGTGTGACTCCTAGCTCTGCCTTTATTAGTCGTTGTTACAGCATATTCTTCACCCATCCTGATATGTCTTTGTGTATGCCTTCGCGGTCTAAGGTGGCTTCTATCGATTTAGGGCTGGCCTTGTCGAATGCCCTTTCTACGTCGAAGAAGCAGCCCAGTGCATATTACTTGTTGCTCAGAGACCTTCGTACTCTACTAACTAGGTTGTGGAGAGCTGTTTCTGTGGACTTTCCCTCCATGTATGCATGTTGGTTCTCATGTAGCGGGGATCCACTTGTTCTCTATCTGGGCTCTGATAGTTCTGTCCATGATCTTTTCCATTGTCTTCAGTAGGAACGAGGATAGGCTAATACATCTGAAGGCCTTCGCCTCCTGATATGTGGCCTTGCCTGGTTTCGGGAGGAAAACTACCTTGACTTCCCTCCATTTCTTGGGTATATACTGCATTGTTATACTGCTGTTGAACAGTTTTAAGAGATCTTCCTTAATGTACTTTATCGCTACTTGCAGCATTTTTGAAAATATTTCATCCGGACCTGCCGCCTTATATGGCTGGAAGGAGAAAATGCTCCATACCAGTTGTTCTTCCGATATAGCGAAGGCCTCGCCTGCTCTTACCACTGTGGGGTTTGGGGTGGTTGGCATGTCTTCGTGTATATCGTGGTCGCAGTCTGGGAAATGAGTTTCCATCATAGTCTCCAGTATCGTTTTTGGGTCGCTTATCAGTTCTTCCCACTTCTTGATACTTCCTAGTTTGCAGGTGTTGTCCTTGGATAGCATTTTGACCAGCCTCGCGGCATCTGGGTGTTTTTCAATCCCTTCGCAGAACGCGCTCCAGCTGTTCCTACACTCTTTTCTGCTCTCGCCTTTGAACTTGTTTCGCTCGTCTTTGTACTTGCGCCAGCTCTCTTCATCACCCTTTTTGAGGGCCACCCCGAGAGCGCGTCAGGTTCTCTTTCTGGACTTCTTTAGTGACTTGGTCCATGGTTGTCCCTTGCCTAGTTTGATTTCTCTGAGTGGACATGCTTTGTGATGGGCTTCCCTGAGGGCCTTATCTAGTCTTGTCGCCTCTTTTTCTACCTCCATTACGTGATTGGCTAAGTCGTGGTTTCCAGGTGTCCACTGTTTGATGTAATTTTCAAAAGTAGACCAGTCTCTCTTTTTTGCATTTTTCACTCGGATCCTAACGATGCTGCAGTCTTTGCTGAAGGTTATACGTCTATGATCTGACATGGATTCATTTTCGTCTTCCTTCCTTTCTTAGACATGCAGAAGGCCTTCGACTGTGTCTCTCGTGAGATGATCGGCTATTATTTATTATTGACATTATCCGGGACATGTACCACGATTCCAGTTCCATAGTCAGGACTGCGGTTGGTGACACGCTTCCCTTCCCTATCACCGTTGGAGTACACCAAGGCTTAGCCCGTTTCTGTTCAGCGTAATATTATACGTGCTGTCAAACAGCATCCGAGAGCACATGAGCAACCACCCTGGTTGCTCATGTGTGCTGATGATAATGCGCTAGCAGATTCGGACAAAGGACGGCTGGTATAGCGGTTGAATAAGTGGAACGATTCACTTGAAAACGGCGCCGCGGCGGTCTGAAACTTAATGTGGCGAAGACGGAGTACATGGCCTGCAACACCTCAGATCCCCAGTTCCTCCCGCATAGGTGATGACGTGGTCGAGCGCACGGACCGTGTCAAATACCTGGGATCTGTGTTAAGCGCGTCCGGGGACATCGACAGCGACGTCAGAGCCCGAATTTCCGCGGCTTGGGGCCAAATGGCGTGAGGTGACTGGTGTCATTTGTGACCCCAAAATGCCGATCAAGCTGAGAGGGCAGGTCTATAAAACCATCATTAAGCCTGTCCTTTTATATGGCAGTGAAACATGGCCGTTACTAGAGCGACACAAGCAGGAGCTGCGCGTCATGGTAATGAAGATGCTGCGGTGGATATGTGGAGTCTCACGCGAAGATCTCGTGCGGAACACTGACATCCGCGGCAGCCTTCGTGTTCGTGACATCGCAGACAAGCTGTAGGAGTGCCGCCTTCGTTGGAATGGTCATGTCTCACGGAGATCGGCAAACTACGTGGGCAACAAATGTCTGGCCATGCCGCCCCCGCCAGGTACCGGCAGAAGAGGTCGACCCAAGAAGCGATGGCTCGACGTCGTCAAGGGTGACGGGTTCTCGAGTGGAGACCACGTGTCGGCAGGCGTAGTGTTGGACGTCCACCGGCACGTTGGACTGACGACCTGAAGAAAGTGGCTGGTAAGGACTGGATGGCAAAAACGGGAGATCGGGCTTTGTGGCGCGTCCTGGGGGTGGGGGGGTGCTTATGTCCAGCAGTGGACTGCTGTAGGCTGAAAAGAAGAAGGAGAAGAGACATATTATTATATTTGTCCCAGCTCAGCTTTTGTTTTGAGAACTTGAACTTCTAATGCTTTTCAGGCAACCATAACGGTAATATTTGTTCGTAACAACTGTTAATGAAAAAATTACCTCCATGATTATTTTGTAGTCTTGTCGAACTGACACCGCGTAATCTACCACCGCCACCGGTGGTTGTATTGACACCTACATTTCCGCCAGGCGCCATGATGTTTGTGTGGTGTGTTGCAATTCAGCTCATTGAAAATCTTGTTTGAACCAAGTAAATAGAGCTTTACATGTAAATTGAATATTTAAAAACTTTTCTACGTAGTTTTTCCTATTTTCTGGTAGGGTGTACATAGGTCTCGCCAAGACTCCATCCCTTTTGGGACATCTCCTTTCTCATGTTAAAATAATATTTACTTACTTGTTATTTTATGAAAATTCACAGGATATAGAATATTTTTTCCCGCCTCCCCCCTTGCGGTCGCAGCGGCTCCGCCTAACAGCGACCCTGTCGAACTGCACGCTGTGTGTGGTGAAGCCGCACGCCATCCGCGAGGGGAGACTGGGTGAGGCGCTGGTGGGCATCGACGAAGGCGGCTTCGAAGTCACCGCTCTCAATATGTTCATCGTTGAGAACATTAACGCGGCAGAGTTTTATGAAGTATATAAAGGAATTGTACCCGAATATAAGGTACACAAATATACGTTCAAATGTCAACATTTGCTAGTCAGTAACAACAGAATGCAGAGAGAAACAGAACAAATATTAAAGTACTGTTGTAATGCTGATATCGTTTCTATGATTAGGGGGCTTTTACATAGCCAACTTAAAAGACATCAAAATGATATTGAGATTATAGCTCACACTTTGATTTCAAAATGTTAGTTGGGGCCTGTTTTAGCAGAAATGTTTTTGTATGGTACAGTTACCAGCAAAAGTAAATGATTGAACAAACTTCCAATTTGTTTTTATTAATGATTAATATGTAAAAAGATGATCACAAGCAGCATATATCCATTATAATTAATGAAATGTCTCATTTATATTCTTAGTAGTTTAATAAGCTTTATGGTTTTTGTACAATCATCAATTTTGGCACGTTAAATTATCACTTACTTCTGCTGTTGACTGTACCTAGTTTATGGAACTCATTGTTTTTTTTTACAGGGAATGGTAGAAGAATTGTCAAGTGGTCCGTGTGTGGCCATGGAAATTGTTGCCAAAGATAAAAGTCTAAATACTGCTGTTGAATTTAGAAAATTAGTTGGCCCATCAGATCCTGTACGTCATATATACGATTTGGTTATCATGTTTTTTTAAAAGGCGAAATGTAATTCAATAATTTAATTGTTATAGGAAATTGCAAGGCTTTTACGGCCCCATACCTTGAGGGCAAAACTGGGCAAAACAAAAGTTCAAAACGCAATACATTGCAGTGATCTAGCTGAAGATGGATTACTAGAAGTTGAATATTTCTTCAAGATCTTAGATTTATAGTGAAAAATAAGGCTGAATACTTAATAGGTACTTATGAATTTATGATGATACTAGTATTTGAAAATTTGCGCGTGTGAGTGAAATGAAATAAAAGACATTATTTAATTTTATCAGGCCTTTTATTGATTTTCAGTCCAGCTCCAGACTAGAATTATACAAACCAGTTACCCGAAAACTAACTTTTAATGCATATACTTTGAAAAGAGAAGTAAAACAAAGCTCCAGAACGTACTTGCACATGGCTGGGAACAATTTCTTTATTAATCTATCTATACATACCGGGTGATTATCGAATAACTTCCGAAAACGATATGGCATACTCAGTAAGTGATGTAGTAACTATATAAGCGAAAATTTGTTTTTTTCAATTAACTTAAATTTTAAGGTTTTCATACAATAAATAGGTACTGACCGTCCGACTTACTTGTATGGTGACTTGAAATGAAAGTTAGTTAAATAAATTTCATTTTCGCTTAGATAATTTTTACATCACTTAGTGAGTATGCCATATCGTTTTCGAAAGTTATTTGATAATCACCCGGTGTAATAAAACTGTAGAAGAGTCTGTACATGACCTATTCTGGTTCGGGGCGGGCAGCGCTCCCGGCATTTATCTCGAGGCTTCACTCGCAGGTCCATCACAAGTAGACGGTGTTGGTCAGTAAGACTCTCCGGGTATGACCTTACAGTTAGCTACCTTGCCGATCTGGGCTCTCCTGGTGAGAAAGTAGTCGATCTGGGTTGCGCTCCTACCGCTCTTGTAGGTGATCAGATGCTTGGGACTCTTTTTGAAGAACGTGTTCACGACGGCCAAGTCGGCGGCCATACACGTCCGGAGAATCTCTTCGCTTTCAGCGGTTCGACCAAAACCAAAACCAAACCAAAACCACCGTGAACACGCCCGCATTCCTCACACTGTTCACCCACATGACCGTTCAGATCGCCATCCAGAACGACGCCTTGGGACAATGGAATAGTGCATAGGAGCTGGTCGATTTGCTCCCAAAACAGTGCCTTACCGAATCGCTACAACCGACCTGCGGTGCGTAGGCACTTATCAAATTGGTCGTGACCCCTGCGATAAGCACCCTCACGACCACAAGGCGGTCGCTAACGCGATTTACTTCCAAGACACTATTCTGGAATTCCTCGGACAGCACCACCCCCACTCCATTGGCCCCACCAGGAGAACCCGCGTAGATCAGCTTGTAGCCGTGCCGGATGTTACGGGACCTGTTGCCTCTCCAGCGAGTCTCCTGCAGGAACGCCACGGCCACCCTCCGCCTGGCTAGCACATCAGCCAGCTCGCGAGCGCGTCCCGTCTGCGTGCCAACGTTCCACGATGCGAAGCGGGCCTTCCTCTGGACTAATGTCTTTAACCGGGCCCGCCCATGGCCTGGTTAGCCCTAACCCACTTAGCACAGGAGTAGGGCGATCCCCCTGCGCGTCGTTTTTCGGCGACGCCCTATCCAGATCGGGTACTCTCTTCTTGCTGTCCATAACTGTTTAGCGTATGTTTGCTTTACGGGAGCGACTGCCATCTGACCTCCCAACCCATAAAGGGGAGCCATCGCCAGAGCCTCCTTCGTTGATCAGCAGGGTGCACCAGCTTGCAGGCGAGGTTGGCTTGGGGCCCGAAAATGTAAGAGGACCCCCTTACACCCCTGCAGGCCAGTCCGAAGCCTGGATATCATGCTGTTGTAACCAACTTGTAACGATACGCGCCGTATGTGGACGGGCATTGTCGTGCATTAGCTAGAAATTTTGTCCCATTTGCTGTCTGTGGAGCAAGATTACAGGCTCTAGGTAGCACCTCATCGCGGTATTTTAGAGCAGTCATATTGCCTTGTATCCAAACGAGGTCCGTTCTACCGCCGAGACGAATTCCTGCCCAAACCATAATCGTGCCACCTTGATATGCATGAACTTGTTGTGGGTGCTGCAGTCGATTCCAACGTCCAGGTTCTCTACAAACGCGTACTCTTCGCGAATCAGGGTGAAATCCAAACCCGGATTCATTAGTGAAATACACAACTGACCATTGAGAATGGTTTCAGTTTTCGTGTGCAATAGCCCGTTGTAATCTTCTTCCTCGATTGCCTCTACTTAGCGCTGGTACCCGAAGTGGCCTACGAGCACGTAAGTTGACTTCATGCAGTCGTCTTCTCAAAGTTTGACCGCTTACCAGCAAACCATACTCTCTCTGTAGCCTTTGAACCAATTTCATCGCCGTTACATTGGGTTGACTTCGTGCAGCATTTACTATGAATCGGTCCTGTACATGTGTTGTCAGAATGTGTTGAGGTCCTCGGTGCCGTTCCACCACTTCCCCCGTGACACGATAACGTGACCAAAGCCTGGATATAACGCTCTGACTGGTCCTCATGGCTTCAGAAACCGCAATTTGGGTAGGTGCCAGCTTGAATCATGCCCACTGCTCTTAACATTTCGTTCCTGGTCAAGTGTCTACGTGATTAAATGAACACCGGAGATGCGTTTGACAAAGATTTATAGAAATTTATGGAGTTTTAATCAAGTTAGAAGTTCGTGAAGATTTACTTCTTTGGAAGAAATTCGATAAATGCTAATTTTATCTTAAAACAAAACCTTTTAAATACAAATTTGAATTTAAAAAAGGAACTTAATAATGTTTTTTATAATCTGTCATTAATAGTTTTTTTAAGGTCAGTACTTTTAAAGTTATTTAAATAGTTTTATATATTATTCCTACACCATGTTGTTGTGTGTATTAAAAATGCGAATGTTTGTAAGGATGGATGTATGGATGTGTGTCTCTTTTTTACGCAAAAACTACTGAACGGATTAAGATGAAACTTTACAGTAGGTACCTACTACAGCTTATACATCAGAATAACACAAAGGCTACAATTTATGAAGATTTTATGTACACATGTTATAGAAATTAAGTTCACGCGGGAGAAGGCGCGGTAGAAAAGTAAAACAGGAAGATGGCGCCACTGCCACCGTAAACATTAGTCTCCGTGAATAATAATGCATTAAAAATAAATATAACGTTTAATTGGTGCTTAATATAAACTGAAGTGTTCATAATAGCCTAAATAAACAGTGATATTGTTTGTTGCGCATAATTATTTCGCTATAAAGTGAAATAATACCTACCCAACATACTAAGTGATAAAAAAGTGACATTAGGTTAAAATAAAGTGCAAAAACAGTGCAAATACCAAGTTCGCAAATCAGAAACCGACTTCCGAATTGAGTTAAACCATCTTCAATACTATTTCATGTTATGACCAACCAGTAGCATTAATCTGAAAAGTAAGCGTCCTTTTCAAATTAAATTCGAATCCATAACGATCATCCCGCTCAAAGCGTTCGATCAGCTATACTGTACCGCTATGGAATAGCGCGCTAACTATCTCACATAAAACACTGCGCGATATACGTTCGAATCTGGAAGCTTTTATTGGTCAAATCAATAATCTTGTTCACGGTTATTATTCTTATTAAAAATGAGAATAGCCATATAATTTTTTTATTTTTTATTCCTGGTAATATTTTTTTGGTGAACATTAAGATGGAGTGCTCCGGTTGCAAGCAAGAAATATCAAGTAAAAGATATTTAATATGTTGTCTTTGCAATTAGTCTTAAGGTTTAATATGCGCCAACGTTACTGTAAAATGGTTTTATATTATGACCCCAGAACACCGACGCAATTGGAAGTGTCAAGCTTGTGTTTGCAAAATGCCTAAAAGAGACAATACAAATACACCGGTACGATCTTGCAATGAAGGTACAGAAGAAAACGTGACCTTCAGGCGCAAACCGACATCTTTGTTAAACTGTGACATTGCCGACAGTGAAGACACGTCAATTAATGAACGGACTGAAAACGATGAGAGTATCATGGGTGACACCATTCAGAATGGCTATGTCAATCAAATCTCAAACCCACCAATGACTTACGAACTATTAAGCGAATTGTTATGCGAAAAATTAGAAAACAACAAACAGACAATAATGAAAGAAGTTCAATCAGTAGTACAAAAAGAAATAGCAACTGCCATCTCAAAATTAAAATTAGAATTCACTGTACGTACTGATAATCTAGCCACAGAGCAAAAAACCTTACGAAGCATTATTAGTGACCTGAATAAAAAGATTGCCAACATAGAAACTCAACAAAAAGACCTGCAAAATAAGCCATTGAGCAGATAATTCCCACAGCGAAGTAAAAGAATCATATGTTAGAGAATCAAAGGATAAAAAAATTGTACTGCATGGTCTTAAAGAACATCACGGTGAAACAGAGGCTCATGTACATAATCATGTGATTCAAATATTTCGCGACACATTAAATATTAATTTAGAAGGCTATATTGAAGAACTAAACCGAATTGGCAAACGGGGCTATCAGAGACCTTTGGAAGTTGAACTAATGAGTAAAAAGATGACAAAATATATATTGCAACACACCCAGTATTTCAAAAACACAAAACTGTCGGTAACCGAATACTTGGGTAGGGATGAGCTGAGGAAACGAAGTCAAATGAAAAAGCATCTGCAGGAAGCAAGAAAAAGCGGTAAACACGCCGTCATCAAGAACAATAAATTATATATAAATCGCCAAGAATACAAAGAAATTCAAGAGACAAGTAAGGCGGAGAAAACCCAACCATTGATAGATCGAGATACCGATGATTACGTCGGTATCTCGATCGATTAAAACGAAACAAATATAATAAATGAAGTGAAACAAACAAGAAAAAAGATACAGGATAGGACTAATAATTCCTTTCGGAACCGAATTTAATATACTAATACAAAATACACAAAGCCCTAAAAATAAAACACATTTACTAGAAACATATAATAGAGACTAGTCTATATGACGCAGTATGCTTAACAGAAACGTGGATAAGAGAATCCCAAAAAGACCTCATACAAGTAAGTGACTATTTATTTGGAGCAGCATTTTACAGACGTCAGAAAAAAGGAGGCGGTGTCGCTATTCTCCTAAGAGAAAATATTAAATGTACAGAGCGAACTGACATTGCAGACTTATCCACAGAATATGTGGTTGAATGTTGTTGTGTGGAACTGAAACCAAACATAGTTATAGTGGTAGTTTTCAGAAATGATCGTAAAATTGACATCTTTTTTGATTTTTTAGTACAATTGTTATATAAACTGTCTGTAAAGGGACATAAGCATATCATTATAGCAGGAGACTTTAATTTAAATAAGTTTAAAATTCAAGTAATTATAAGAAACTAATTAACACAATGCTTGAAAATTATTTACATCGAATTATCCAAGGCCCTACAAGAGAAACTGCTAAAACATCGACATGCTTAGATCTCATATTTACAAATAACAGACAATACGACTTTAAAGTGGAAGATTTAGGTATTCCAGACCACAAAGGCCTCATTTGTAAATTCAATATAGTTAGAATCGATGAAAAGTTAGCAACTAAAACAAAAAAGAGATGTTTTACACACAATAACTTAACTAGATTCAGGATTGCCCTTGGTGACATAGATTGAAGTACATTAATTAAAACAAATAATAATGTTAATGAAAACTACAACATACTTGATGATAAATTGAAACAATTACTAGACCAATGCATACCCCTTATGCAGATAAAATGTAAGCCTAAAAAGAAAAAATCTTGGCTAACAAAAGGTTTGAGAATAGCGTGCCAACATAAAAGGCAGTTAAAAATTATGTTAAATCAAACAAATGATAGTGTTCTAAAGAAGCATTACAGTTCATACAGTAAAATTCTCAAAAAAAGTTTCGCAAAAGCCAAAAAGATTTGTTATATACAAAATATGAACTATTTTAAAAACAAGACCATTACTATGTGGAATATTATATCAAAGATATTACAAACCGCAAAACGAATAAAAAATATACAGTTCAGAAATGTCCCCAATCAATTGCAAAACAATTTAACGATTGTTTTGCATCAGTAGGCGCACAACCGCATCCACTAGTCAACCTATGGGCCAGCCCACTATTGAGCCATCCCTGAACTCCACATTCATACAACCAGTTACCGATCATGAAATCCGTTTGGTTTTGCGTAACTTGCCCAGTAAGTATAGCACTGGCTTAGATGATAGGCGCAAGCGAGAGTTATTATGGCACTGTAGACGATATCCCAGCTCAGGAAATAAAAATAAGTTCATGCAATACTCAAAGAGACTTAAGAAAATTATATTATTAACAAAAAAGGCACAAAATAATCACTTCATAAATACGGCAAAAAATAAGTCTAAAGCAACATGGACTATCATCAATAGGGACAAAAACCGATTTCCTGCGGAGAATATCTCTTTTCAACAGAATGGACAAACAATAAAAGACCATAAATTAGTTGCTGAAACTTTCAACGACCATTTTATAAACCAGGTTACTCCTTTATGCCACTCAAGTAAAATAAAACTCATGAATGGTGCCAACACTAAGATCACTCAATCCTTCTTTATGGCTCCAACTATACCCTATGACATCTACAAGATTATAAAAAATCTGAAAAACACTAACAGTTGTGGTTATGATGGCATAGCAACAATGGTTGTGAAATATGTGGCGGAAATTATCACTCCCATTCTTAGCTTCTTAATCAACTTATGCATAGAGAGTGGATACTTTCCCGAAGAATTAAAATTATCAGTCATAAAACCTCTCTTTAAAAAAGACAATAAAATGGATATTAATAATTATAGACCTGTAGCCCTGATCCCAATTTTATCTAAAATCATAGAAAGGGTAATTTTCAATAGAATTAACAACTTTCTCAACCACTTTGACATATTAGCTAAAGAACAATTTGGATTTAGGAAAAACAAAGATATTAATATGGCAATATTCAACTTAGTTAGCAAAGTACTTTCTTGCATAGATAAAAAATTGCCCGTGAGCGCACTTTATATGGATATGACTAAAGCCTTCGATCACGTAGATCATGAAATTCTGCTCAAAAAATTAGAAATGTATGGTGTAAGAGGTAATGTGTTGGATCTTTTGGCATCTTATTTGACTAACAGACAGCAAGTCACTTGTGTCAGTCAAATATGTCCCATATCAAAAGTTGATAAAAGTTTTTATTCTGAGAGAAAACTGGTAAAGTATGGCGTCCCTCAAGGTAGCATTCTGGGCCCATTACTTTTCTTAATTTATATCAATGACATGCCTGAAACTACTGATCATCCAATGACTTTATTCGCTGATGATAGTACTATATTATTTACTAGTGAAAATTCAGAATCATATGAAACGGACATAAATAACACTCTCTCAAATGTTTTTAACTGGCTAATTTCTAATAATATTAAAATCAATTTAAGTGAGACAAATATTATGATATTTAAACAATACACTGATAAATTAACTATGGACATTAAATTTGAACAATCTAAAATAGAAAACACGAATAAAACCAAATTCCTGGGTCTTTGGGTAGATGATGGGTTGACATGGAAATTCCAGACTGAAACTGTGTGCAAAAAGCTTAACCAGTATTCTTACGCTTTATATAGGCTAGCCCGAATCGTTAACCAACCAACTGTAATAGTAGCATACCACGCGTATGTTGTTTCAACCATCAGATATGGTATCATCTTCTGGGGTAACTCTTCAGAAAGGGAAACAGTGTTCAGAGCACAAAAGAGGTGTGTACGAGCTCTCTGTAAACTCCAGTCGACGGATAGCTGTAAACCATTCTTTAGGTCACTAAAACTACTGACTTTGCCCTCAATCTACATACAATAAATATGTTTATTTGTAAAAAAGAACTGGACATTGTTTGCTAAACTGAAGAGTAAACGTCACAAAAATAAAATCTGTTCTGAAATTCATAAGACATCGTTGTTTAAAAAAAATATTACAGGCATGGCACCACGTATTTTTAACAAGTTACCAGATAGCATAAGAGAGAAGGATGATGTTATCTCCTTTAAGCAGGCATTATTTAATTTTCTGACTGAGAAGGCATACTACTCTATTGACGAATTCCTTCTGGACAAATTAACTAACAGGTACTAACAAGAAATTGAATAATGTAAAAATCGGTGTTATGAACATTAATGTAAACTAAATGATTAACTCTGTTTTTAGGTACTTTACTATTGCACGCCACCTATTTGGCTAACTGTAGCAGGACAACCTAAACTTAAGACCCATCTTTGTATGAATACCTACGGTTGCAATAAATATATTTGACTTTGACTTTGACTTTGATATTCCACCCTTACTTCTCAAATCGTGTTGTAATGAACTAACACCAGTACTAACCCAAATAATTAACCAGTCCTTAGAAGAATGCACTTTCCCAGATAGACTTAAAATATCCAAAATCAAACCAGTGCTCAAAAAAGGAAAAAATTCAGAAAATTTAAGCCAATATAGACCTATAGCTTTACTATCGTCCATCTCAAAAATATTTGAAAAACCAATGTCAAATCGTATTTACAATTTTTTAGAAACCTTCAAATTAAGTCTTTGACTGCCGCTAAAGCAGACACAATAGAAAATCTATTGTTTGCGGGTCACCGGTGACCCCCATGGCAGCTAATGTGTTTGACAAAAATCAATATGGATTCCGAGAAAATCATTCCACAACACTGGCAGTTTATCATTACATCCAACAAATACTAACCTTCATCAGGGACAAAAATTATGCAGTCGGGCTGCTGCTAGATATGAAAAAAGCTTATGATAGTGTACTACATGATATTCTTCTCTCTAAGCTGTCAGGAATGGGTATACGTGGACCCGCATATAGATGGTTAAAATCTAACCTCATGAACAGAAAACAATATGTACAGATTGAACACTATGACGAAAGTACTGGCGAGCTATCATCCATACAATCTGAAATACTTACAACTAATTGTTCCATTCCTCAGGGAAGTGTGCTAGGGTGCATCCTATTCCTTATATACATTAATGATCTTCCTAAAATTACAAAAACCAATAGCATGTTATTCGCAGACGACGTATCTTTATTATTCGAATGTCCTAACAATAGAAACAATAACTTTCAAATGAATACGATTCATCATAATTTTAATTTGTTATAGTTTTTTAAGTACGTTAGGATTTTTCATTTTGTTGGTTCTAATATTTCATACTAAACAATATTCCCTATGTTTATAAGAATTATACAGCATACGATAGCTTTGTATAACATACGATTGCTACACCCTTTCAGGGTACATGTATCGCTTTAAGTTACGATTAAGTATACTTTGTTATGTGTTCATGTGCAATGTCAAATAAATAATTAAAAAAAAAAGCTAGTAATATCTATATAACAATGATGTAGGTATACAAAGTGTTATTGAAAAAGCGAGTTGGTTCAGAATCGAGAGTAGAATCGATTCCACTAATAAAAAATAGGGGTCAAATTTTGACCAAAAAAATATTTCTGTTACCATGTGTTTCACTTAATATATCTCTAATTAATGCGGTGGCACGCGAAGCGGCAATTCGCATCAAACACAAGAAAACAATAAAGCTAATATCGTCGTAAATAATCCGCGAAAATTTGATTTAATAATTTACATAATTCTTTTATAATAAAAATAAGTTTTTTTTGCGCTGAGGTTTTGCGCTTTTCCATTAACACGTTGTATATAAATAGTTTATAATAACAAAGGCAATTATGTTATTTAAAGATTATGGGTATTGCAGACGTAATCTGTACAGTTTTATGTTGTATAACAACGTTTGTTTCTTATTACGAAATGGCGCTGTTCGTTTTTAAAACGCGCTATATTTTTTTTTTGTATTGGGATTATTTTTAGGATATATACCTACTTCATTCATTATATCATTAGAAAAAAGAAGCTGGGGTGCTAAAATGAACGAAAATTTACATTTGCCGTTGCCATCATGACGATGACATACCTACCTATTAGAGTACCTACCTATTAGAGTATAACCTGGAAAAATTTAAAAAACCCCTTCCGCCAAAACGATTGAAGGGATTATGTAACATTTTAGATTTGGTAGAGTTATAGTGACAGTAAAAACGTGTTCGGATAAAAACCCCAGCTTCTTTTAGGTTTTTACATCGACAATAATAATATAGTTTGATGCAAGGCAAAATAATTTATTTAAGCAAAAGCCTCATAAATTCTGAAGTTAGATACATTACTTTAAATGAGAACAATTAGGTGTGGCAGCTGCTATTTAAGAGATTTTAATAAATTCTGCATACATCTTGAAAGTAATAGATAATGTTTATTGTACTTTTACCACAAAGTGTACCCTGAAAAGAACTTCTGTCTATAAGTGCTCAGTAAGACGGGATTTTGCGAAATTCAACCCCTAAGTGGTTGTTTTTGGGGTTGATAGTTTGTATGAAACTTCGTTACTACTTACATGTGCTAGGTGTCTCAAATTTTTCATAGGAGTTCTTTTTAGGATTTAGGTGCAAACTAAGACGGCGGGGACGGAAACAGGACGGGACGGGGCGCGAAATATCCTGTATGTCATAAAAATTAAGTTCACGCGGGCGTAGAAAAACCACTACTCATGGTGGTTCATTAATTTTTACTGCAAATAGTTTGAAATGTAAAGATCGCACTGACATTGTAGGCCTGCCCATAGAGCGTATTGTCGAATTGTCTAGTGTTGGGTTAGAGGGCTTTGTTGTGATAAGTGTATACCGTCCCCCAAAAACTAACTTAGATAGATTTGAGACAGTTATGGAGGAAGCTTTGGGTAGGTTAAGTGCTAAGTCTAAACCCATTATTGTGTGTGGTGATTTCAATATAGATTTGCTAGTAAACTCATCTGAAAGCAATAGGTTATTGTCGCTATTTAAATCCTTTGGTCTGGATTATCAATTCCATGAACCCACGCGGATAACAGCCACAACATCTACTTGTCTGGATAATGTATTTTGCAACTGTGTACCCATTGAAAAGGCAATAGTAACTGAATTAAAGTCATTGTGTCAAGTGATCATTGTGGGCAGAAGATAACATTTTTAGATTCAACTAACAATAGCGTTAATTACAGGAAAATAACATGTAGACCGAAGACGGGTAATCGCATTAATAGTTTTAAAACTAATTTGAAGCATTAAGTATCTTCCATTCCTTACAAGCAGGGTGACCCTGATGCAGTCTACAAAAGACTGTTTGATTGTGTTAAAAATGAATTTGATGCTTCTTTTCCCACCAAAAAAGTAACTTGAAGAGTTCAATCTAAATTTTGTGAATGGGCCACGCCTGGAATTTACAGGAGCAGACGTAAGATGTATGAGTTGTACGGCATGAAAAAATACATTTTCGATCCACTTTTTGTTGAGTATGTCAAGAACTACTCCAAAATCTTCTGAAAAGCCTGCACTACAGCTAAGGCATTGCACATTCGTGATAAAATATCAAAGTCCACTAACAAAATAAAAACCACTTGGGACGTCATAAATCACGAAACAGGTAAAGCTAAACAGCGCGATACCTCATACACTCTTAATATTAACAATAACATCTTACAATCAGAAGCATCTGTTGCTGAAGCATTTGATGAGTATTTCAGTAATATACCTATAATCACTATAGCTTCATTAAATTCCTCACCAACTAAAGCGGAACATTTGTTGAAAGATAATGTATCTTGTTGCAGTGTATTATATATATATTAATATTAAACATGTTGAGTCACTAGATTATATTAAAAGCATTCAGATTAATTAATTTAAAAGATACCGCTGATCTTTGGGGTATATCAGTCAAAATTGTTAGCCACATAATTGACGTGATTGCCCCTATTATTAGCCGTAATATTCAATGATTGTGTTGATGAAGGTGTTTTTCCAAACTTAGTGAAACACAGTAGGGTTGTACCACTTTTTAAATCAGGCAACAAACAAGACCCAGGTAACTTTAGGCCTGTTTCAATCCTACCAGCTCTAAGTAAGATCTTTGAAAAAATCATTCAAGAACAACTATTAAGCCATTTTTATGAGAACAATCTCTTACACAGTGAACAATATGGATTCACGAGAGGCCGTTCTACCACTGATGCTGGCATTGCACTTCTAAAACACATCTTTAGGGCTTGGGAGAATTCACAAAACGCTCTTGGCGTCTTCTGTGACTTGTCCAAGGCCTTTGATTGCGTTGATCACGATACACTTATACGCAAGCTTGATTTTTACGGGGTTAGAAATAATGCTTTAGATTTGGTAATTTCGTACTTTAGTATAAGAACTCAAAAAGTTGATGTTAACAGTGTACTGTCTACAGGATCACAAGTTAAAATGGGGGTCCCTCAAGGATCCATTCTAGGTCCATTACTATTTCTGATATATATAAATGAGAACCTTTTTACTTAAAAGATATTTGTGATGTTGTATTGTTTGCAGACGATACATCTTTACTTTTTAAAACTGACAGAAATAAAAACCTTTTTGATGATGTTAATGACGCACTTTCAAAGGTTTTACAATGGCTCACAGTAAATAATCTACAGCTTAATGCAAAAAAGACTAAATGTATTAATTTTAAGTTGCCTTATGTTAAAGATAACCCCATTAGTCTAAAAATTTACGGTAATACTATGAAGCTTGTAGATACAACAGTTTTTCTTGGAATCACACTAGATTCAAAACTGCAATGGAACCCTCATATAACAGCTCTCTCAGGCAGACTTAGTTCGGCTGCATTTGCAGTGAGAAAAATTATGTTATTAACAGATGTTGATACTGCTCGTTCAGTTTATTTTAGTTATTTCCACAGTGTAATGTCTTACGGCATTGTACTTTGGGGTCAAGCGGCGGATATACAAACCATCTTTATCCTCCAGAAGCGAGCGATCAGATCCATCTATATTTCTATAAGCTTCGTGTACGGGCTTCACTTAGGGAGATTTTTAAGGAAATTGGTATCCTCACTGTAGCGTCACAATACATTTACAATTGCATTGTTTTGGTGAGAAAAAATATTGGTCTCTATGCTAAACACCGTGACATACATTGCAGAAATACTAGGAATAAGGATAAAATTGCACTTCCACTCTTTAGGTTACAAAAAGTTTTGGGAACCTTTATGGGGCAAGGTATACATTATTACAACAAAATTCCAAAAACCATTTGTGAGTTACCTTTATATAGATTCAAAAATCTCATCAAAACAGCTTTATTAAAAAAGGGCTATTATACTACAAAAGACTACCTTATAGATAAAAATGCCTGGGTATAAGCGCTCTGCTCGATGCGGGATTAAATAGCTCTATTGTAACAGATGTTTTATTGTAATAGTTGATAGGTACCTAGTATGTACTGACTAACAATTTTTCTTTTTGAATTGTTTAAATGAATTTTTGTTATTATATTCTTGTATGGTTGCTTTTTTCTCTTTGTTTTATATTCTTTTAGGTTTATTTGTATTAAAATGACACACTGCTCGTACTTACTAACGCCTGTTGTAAACCCAAAACAAGTTTAAAAGAGTAACTGCTGAGTTTCTCGCCGGGTCTTCTCAGCAAGAAACAACTCCGACGCGGTGGTAGAGTCGCATTATGTCTGTATACTGTTTATTTACATATCCATATTATTATGGTATTTATGTCTATTATTTAGTATATTTTGCTGTAAATTTGACGATTTGAATGTACTGATACAGTTTATTTGAATAAAGTTATTTGAGTTTGAGAGTTTGAGTAGCCGCGGGCGGAAAGCTAGTACTTTTTATGTATAACTTAAAGGTATGTATAATAAAAAAAAATCTCTTGTTTGAAGTCAGCATGCTGCAGTTTTCCTAATGTCTGCAGGGAGATCATGTGATGATGATTTGTGTTTAAAGTTATTAATGTAAATATAAGAAAAATCCCACTTCGGCGTTCTGCTGAAAAATTAAATAAACTATACACTGACATAAGAATCGCATACTAAGGGCATGGAGCGATTGGGGACTACGGAGGAAGTGGCGTCGGTTGTGTAATTGGATGATGATCCTAACGACTTCTTGCAGACTTATTTATATTTGATCTCGGACACTTTTAAGGCAGGCATGTTTTGTACGATTTTAAAAATTATAGGTACTTAAATAGGTAGGTATGAACGTACGTCGAAAAAAGCTAAATCTGATAAAGGATGCGCACTTAAAATTGACTTATGTATTACATACATATATGTTATGGGCTAATTGAATAAGAATGATGCGCCTTTGCATATTTAAGTTGATTTCATGAACAAAAACATCAAAGATCATCGTCATTATCATCATCCGTGCGGTTTATCCCGGTTGTGAACCCGGTGAGTTCGTTGGCACGCATGTCACCCTTAACGACGTCGAGCCACCGTTTCTTTGGTCGATCTCTTCTACCGGTACCTGGCGGGGGCGGCATGGCCAGACATTTGTTGCCTACGTAGTTTGCCTATCTCCGTGAGACGTGACCATAACAACGAAGGCGGCACTCCTGCAGCTTGTCTGCGATGTCACGAACACGAAGGCTGCCGCGGATGTGGGTGTTCCGCACGCGATCTTTGCGTGAGACTCCACACATCCACCGGAGCATCTTCATTTTCGTGACGCGCAGCTCCTGCTTGTGTCGCTCTAGTAACGGCCAGGTTTCACTGCTATATAAAAGGACAGGCCTAATGATGGTTTTATAGACCTTGCCCCTTCAGCTTGATCGGCATTTTGGGGTCACAAATGACACCGGTCACCTCACGCCATTCATTCATTGCCCATTTGCCAAGGGCATTATGCATACAGACTGGTCATATCAAGGACCGGACTTATCAAGTAGCCCGTAACATAAATACATTTCTACTAATTTCATATGAGCAACGTCAAATAGAATACCCTGCAACTTCTGTTTAACGATACTACTACGGAGACGCGCTGTACGGACATCCCATACAAAAGAAATATCTCAATACATTCTAGGACAAAATTACACCACGATCATCTATACGTCTACATTGAGTTGCCACTTTACATTTACGTTATCGTTCGCGCAAAATATTTGTATCGGATTTCGCACAGCGCGCCTAGTGAGTCGAAATGGAACTAAGAAATGGTACCATCACATAACAATAGCATCATAGCTACCGTTTTTTAGTTCCATTTCGACTCAAAAGAGACATACTAATACTTTACGCGAACAATAACTTAAATTTGAAGTAGCAACTCATGGTAGACGTACATACCCCATAATAATACCCAGACACATAACAATCTCAAATGTTTGTCAAACAAATGTTTGTAATGGCTGGGGCTCGAACCCACGACCTCCGGTACTAAAGGCAGGATCGCTACCTTTGCACCAACAGGCCAAAAACAAAACGTGAACACTAACGCTGGCTACTGCCATCACTGTTTGCTTGATAATTGGAGTCAGTTTCATGAAATCACAGTCGAACTCTTACTGAAGAGTTCGACTGTTATTCCATGAGCTGACTGCAGCACAACGTAGGTATACCTAGTTACCTACTTGGATATAAAATTGCGCGGTGCATGGCGCTGGGTTACAATTTTGCTTCCTGATTGATCCATTGTGCTCTCCTGCATTGTGTGAATTACTGAACTAAATGATTCCATCTACCGAGCCTGTGTAGGTATGGTCAGTAACAGAAGTGGCTAAGCACTTTGCTTTGTCATAGTTGTCCTCATTCTAAGTACTTACCTGTCATTTCCCTTATAATTTCTATAACAACTTGGACAAAGTACTAAAGTGCTCAGCCACTTCTGTTACTAACCGTACCTACACAGGCTCGGTAGACGGAATCATTTAGTTCATTTGGTAGCCCAAGTGCGTCAGGGTTAGTTTTGATTGGATGCCTGGTCTGAATCTGAACGTACAGATATTATAGATGGTTACCTACAGTCTGCGTACCTACAGTCAGCCAACAAGAACTGAACTGCTGTTGCTGAACTGTGATTTGTCTTAGTGGATGCAGATGTAGGCGACTAGTTTTGCGCCATGTTTCGTGCGCCGGTTTAGGAGACTGAAAGGGTCACGGTCACGGGTTCGATTCCCGCACGGTAACTTCATTGTTTCTGTTTCCGTTAATACATTGAAATTATTATGATGTTGTCTCAATTTATTTGTCCAATTTATTTTTTAAAAGTACTTATTGTGAAAGTCTATTTGAATAAAGTTATTTGAGTTTATGTTTCAGTTTGACTTATCATTTATGTCGGCTTAACCGTGGTAATGTTAAAAAAAAACTGGCCAAGTGCGAGTCGGACTCGCGCACCGAGGGTTCCGTACAAACCTGTAGGTATATTTATTAAAAATATTTTTATTATATTAAGATGTAACTAACGCTTTTCGTACTTTATCTGTGTTATAAGATTGTAACTGCTTTAACAGGTGATTTAAGATTTATTCGTTTATGAAAGTCAGAGTTTTATTTATTTCCTCGCAAATATGTTATAAAACGTACTTGCGCTTTCATAATGTCAGCCTCTGCTTTCTTGTAGCCCTCGCCTACGGCTCGGGCTAGCATTATCGCATCGGCTGCAATTTTCAACTTACTGCACTTATATCAAAATGCACTAAAATACAACCGAGCTATACGCACTTTGAAACAGGATTGTGAAGGGGAATGCAGTGGAAGTTGGAGCAAAATATTCGCGCTTTCCTTAAAGACAAATGTGCATACGATGCAGGCGTAAAAGGTTAGAGGCGTAAAGGTCAGACGTAAAACTTTCGGTGACAAGAAAGCATTCGGACCTCGCTGTGGTGCCATCCACAGTTACCGCTGTCAATGGACGCATGCAAGACCAGAGGTATCACACTCGCTTTGCTGGCCTTTTAGGGACATTTTCATACACCTCTTCAATAATTACAAACAGCCGAGATACCGTTTGCGAGCATCCTGTCGATAGTGAGCCCATTTCAATCTCATGGAAAACATTAAAATAATGTTGATAATTGATCTGAAATTTCATAGTGACCATAAAAAGACTGCACATGTAGTATTGGCGTGATGTGTAGGAACATTTCTGTACGTCTACCACGAGTTGCAACTCAATATTTACGTTATCGTTCGCGTAAAAAAATGTATTGGGATTTGACATTGTCATGTCATGTCAAATCCCAGTTACAAAATTTTACGCGAACGATAATGTAAAGGACACCGTCGAAATCATTATTATAATTCTTCTGTTTTTTTAAATTTTATTAGCAATCATTCATAGAAAACAGATATTCTGTGGTTAGAAACGAATAATAAAAAGTTCTGTAACTACTACACAATTTAATATGTTTGGAGGTGGGTGGATATGATTGGTTGACGGTTTGTCCAAAGTTATGACCAATTAGTTTCAAGTAATACCTACCCGAGCATCTGATCACCTACAAGAGCGGTGAGAGCGCAACCCATATCGACTACTTTCTCACCAGGAGAGCACAGATCGGTAACGTAGCTACCTGTAAGGTCATACCCGGAGAGAGTCTTACTGCCCAACACCGTCTACTTGTGATGGACCGATGCGAGGGAAGCCTCGAGGCAAATGCCGGGAGCGCTGCGCGCCCCGCACCAGGTGGTGGCTGCTTGAAGGAGCCAGATTCAATGACTTTGCTGCCGCTGTCGGTGACCAGTGCATCGCAGCGGATAGTGAGGCCGGGGCCGGGCAACAGGGACCCCACAAACCAGTGTGAGTTCACAACCGGGATAGAGACCGCACGGATGATGATGATGATGATGGAGCTTCAAGTAATACCAACAGATGGAGGTATACTCCTTTAGATCGCGCTATAATTGTGTTTCGTTTCAAGCATTTATGAACTTAAATTCGTTACGCCTGCTATAAGTTATTTCTTTAGTTATGTATTTTATTGGTGCCATCTGCCAACACTCTAATAACAAAATGAATATGAGCATTATTGATTTTTTGATTAGAAGTTGTAAAAAATATTTGTATACGATGTTCATTTAATTCATATCACTTAAGTTCTTACATAAAGATAAACAATATATCTATCAGAACATAACAAAAAGTGTACATCGTTTACGATTAAGTATAATCTCAAAATCTAATACATTCTGTAGTAGGCCACGGTACCTAAAGTTGTCCGTGTTCCAGCAGCAAATGCCTTATGAGAATTTGTGAATGATTCCGAACACACATTCAATGTATGGGGAACGAGCGATGTCCTTTAAAGTGGCAACTCGTGGTAGACGTACTGGAAGAAAAAGTTTATTAATAATTCTCCAAATCTCATGCTAGTTGACGTGATTGAACAGCCAATCGCATCACTTGTCTGCGTTCAATAATAATCAAATTTACTTAACTATAACTTTGCCATCATAACGATTTTCTCAGAGCATTCTTGGAAATTGTGCTGAACATTGTTATCTTAAGATCTTTATAAGACCCTTGCAAGGATAACAAAGGATTAAAGACCCGCCAGAGATCATGTATCTATTGGCAGAAGGTCATGTTATGTAGCACATACCAACAACTACTGTCTGAGTTTCCTGCCATGACTTGTACACATACATGATAATAAAATATTATTGATGACCCGTTCAGCGCAGTATTTCGAGCGCCTTTTAGACGCTAAGTAGATATGTGTCGTGGGTTCGATTCCAGCACTAGCTCAAATATTTGTTGGTGAAGCAGACATTCGTGTAGCGTCCGGGTGTTTGTGGTTACCTTCGTTATTTACGTTTTTCAAAACTAAGTTAACTAGCCAAAAATAAACTAAAAATACTATGAGGCCGGCGAGATTTTACGACTTAATTTTAAAAAGACACTCAAGATAACTATTTATTAATCTGTGACACAAGGAGGAGCACACAAGTATTGTGGTCACTTTTTTCGGACTTCCTAACCATGCAATAAGCAATCAACCACCATCATTTGAAAATTTGGGCACTAGGAGTAGGCTCACAGATACGCCTAATATGGTTATTAGTTATTTTTGAAGTAGATACGTAGTTACGAACGTATCTAAACCCCTTAAACATTTTAAGAAGTTTATCTATTATTTTAAGACGCCTTTTGTTTTCTGTAATTGCTCTTTATTCTACACCATTTTTCAAAAGGTAGCTTAAATATTCATACTGTTCAGAATGTAAACTATTAATCGCTGCTTAACTCGGCGGCTGTCGCGCCCCTTTCAGCTACACTGATGATCGCAGTGGGTAAAAATTACCCAGGTATGAAATCTAAGATTTCAGTGCTATAATTGTTCACCATGTTTCAAAAATGTGTTATATTCTAATCAGTGTTTGGTAAAGATATAAATAAAACAGAAAAAATATTTCAATTAGTTTTATTTTGTTGGAAAAATAAATCACTGAGCTATATCTAACAATACCATTATTTTATGGCCTCTTGCTAACAATCATAGAAAATATAAACTATTTATGTAAATAAGTGGAAGTTAAGTTTTTTTCCCTATGAAATAACACCTAAGTAATTGCTTACAAACAAAATCAATGGGGAATGCTCTGACGAGTTATTCCAGCTCATTCCACCCTCACCTTTCCACTCCCGTACCACACGTGCTGGACTACGGCATCACCCACACACAATTCAACATTTGTTGGGCCGAACTAAAAGGTTCGGTGACTCGTTTCTTTGTCGTACCATCCAGACGTGGAACACTCTTCCAGTACATGTGTTTCCTTCCTCGTATAGTCCTGGGTTCTTCAAGCGGGGCGTGAAAAGGCATTTCTGCAGGCCTTCAAGGTAAGGATGGCCAGCCCGGTGATTCGTTGAATGACTGGGCTTGTCAACCTCATATTTGGACCTCACGACCGCTTTCCATCAGGTGGGGTGAGGTCATCTTGACGGGCAATATAAAAAATAATAATAATAATAATAATCAATGCACATAACCATATACATTTTTCATAAATTAACTAAGTAGTAACAGTAACAAATTTTTAGAAAATACAACTAATCAGCCTTCTGTGTTTAGGAACTTGAATAATTACGCAATAATTACTGTGTTTTTTGAACGCAATCAAAACAGACTGGTAAAGCATGCTCCCGACACAACGTTTTGTCACAAATTTGACAGCAAGAATTGGTCTTACGATCCTTTTTAGGAGGACATACTCAGCATCGAGAAGTGGCGCATCTTTTTCTTGACGTTGATGGCATAGCATGGCAGTTTAGCTGTTCTCTTTCCATGTTGTCCGCCCTAAGTATGAGTTTGATCTTCTGCTTGAGGTAAAGAGGCAAATAAAATTAGGTATAGATTATCTGCGGCTTGATCAGAGCTAACGCCAAAGTCTTGATATAGTGTCGTCTTGGTTTAAACTCTAGATTCCGTGCCTGTTCGTTTTCTTTCACAAGGACATAGGCGTTGATCCCTCCCATATTCAACTGTCCATAAAACACCACTAATGGCCATCTTTTTGTGATACGAGAGACTGAATAAGTGCCACACATTTCATCAACAACGTCTACACCACATTAATTTGTTGGCATTATAATCAGTGATCATCTCTGTTTTTTTCTAGTCACCAGTAAGACTATCGATTTTGGCATCATGGTGCATTGTAGAAGCTAACAAAACAATTTTACCCTTCTTTGGCATATACGAGACTAAAGTGCAGTTCTCTTGGAAACCGAACATCCAGCTGTGAACTTCTTTGTCCTTGCTTGATAGGAATAATGGAGGTATTTCTTTTTTACTCTTGCGAACTGTTCCCAAGACTGTCAATCCGTAATCATTGTATAAATCTCAAAGCAGAGGAAGAGATGTGAACCAATTAAATGGATAATATTGTCATGGGACAATATTACGATGTGTTTTTTTTAGCGGCTCGACTAGATGCTTTACTAGATCAATGGCTGTATTACTCACTTCATAGGGCCCTGGATTCTTACCAACATATATTTCCATGTTTTGAATGTAGTATGATTTTGCATCAGCCAAGACTTCAATTTTTATGCCATACTTTCCTGGCTTGCTAGGTAAGTATTGCCGGAAAGGACAACGCCCACGAGTTTTCTCTAGTTTTTCGTCAATGGTAACCTGGTCATGCTGCGAATAGTATTCTTTGCTTCTAGAGCAAAAATTGTTTAAAACTTCTCGGATCGCTGTAAGTTTATCTTGTCAAATCTTATGAAAATGAAACCGAGATCGAGACATAGTAGCCAAACACACGTCAAAACCAGTACCATCTGTAGCCCAAATATCTTCAGTATTCAAATGCGGTCCTCGAAGTCTCCCAATATAGTACTGCAGGCCGAACAAAGCTCTCAATTCAGTCACATCAGTGTATTTACAGTCTCTAGCTCTTTGATATTTTTCTTTGCGTTTATCGATATATCGATTGGTGCAATCAACAATTACTTCGGTTTCTCGCCTCGATTTCCGTAGTGTCCCGGGTTCGATTCCCGGTCGGGTCAATTCAGGAAATGATCTTTTCTGAATTGACTCGAGTCTGGGTGTGCTGGGAGACGCCCCTAGCTTATTTCCTTGTGTGGTACCTCGTAACACAGGGATTCAATAATCCCTACTTCGAGAACATTACAAGAGGTGTGATGTCTGGCGCATATTTATATATATATATATATATATTTATTTAATTACTTGTAAATCATCAGTGGGAAAAAACAAATTCCATGAGTCAGCAATATTCAGGCATTGCTGAGCATTGCCTTTTGGCCCAGGTGCACTCGCTGGGATGGCTCATTGACATTCCATTTTGTTGTACCATCCTTTCCTAAATAAAAACCGCGTTGTAGGTTACTCACTGGAACGTCATCTAGATATTCGGGCACGGTATCGGGTAGCGATGATGTTGACTGTTCAGGTGTTCCGTCGTCTGCCGATAATTGAATATCCTCACCTTTTTGTTCAGAGTCGGTGTCATGTTCACTGAACTCTTCAAAATCGTCGATTTCCGAACAACTGCTATCGCCTATCAGTAAATATTGTTCTATATCTTCATCAGACACACCTTGACGCGCCATTATGTTACCTAAAACACGTAAAAAAGTCAGTGTAATAAAAGAAAAATACGTAAGGGTGAAAATTACCCATACTCACTTTACACGTCCACAACTCTCGAGCGCGTCGCGCCAACCGACTGCTGAGCGGTGAGTGCGCAGTATAATATACCACCCGAAGGTTCTTGGAAGCGCAGCGCGCTGTGATTCGTGGAACAAAAAATATGACGAATAATGTGTAGGCTTGGGTAAAATTTACCCGTAGCGAGCAGCGCCGAGGTAACCACTAGTTTTGGCTAATAGTACTTAAGCTTGCTAGGACCTGAGGCAGAGATATTCTATACTTAGTCGTTGATTAGCTAAGCTCAGGCTTATTATCTCACTTATTAAGTATTGTTATAATTATTACTAACGAATACCTAAGTTGATGTTTAACTGAGACAAAAATAATTTTATATCGATAAGAAGAGACTGATGTGGTATCCCTTTCTTTGGCCGAATTTCACTTCCCAAAGAACTTATCGCCTCAGTTCCTCCAATCTTTAACAAATGTACATTTCGTACTTTTTTCATTTGGTCAAAATCATTTCGCAGAATTTTACCTTGTCAAGTTTTATTAGGACAAATGTTAATATGGCGAAAAACGTCGCAATGGGCATCTACTTACGTTGTGTTATTTCCCTTTTTTAGGGATATCTAACGCCTGTTTTAAAAAAATGGACGCTCATTCATACTTTAATGTTAAGATATTTTTTTGTTCGTGGTTAAACGCTAGTAGTCTTTACTAATATAATGTAAACAAAGACAAAAATAACATACTTATAAGCAGGATTCAAATAGGCCAAAAGTCCTTAGCGCTATAATAAGCGTCAAGCAATGCTGTGAAAGCTATCTCCGTCTAACCAGAAATACTTAAATGTTAGGAAAAGGCTTGATTATTTTTTCTAATTATTCTATATTCATGAGCAAACGCTAGGTAAGGCGAAACCACAGCGAACAATTGCAAGGGAGAAATAAACTGGTTGGTGGGGCGTTGCTCGCGACTTTGCCTGCATAGAAAACCGTCGACTCCGTATACCTTTCACTGCATTTAAATGTTGAAGCGACGCACTTTGCTGGTGTCGTCGCATGAATGGAGTTTGTAGTTTGCGCGACGCACGGGGTTGCGCATGCGCCAGTACGGCGCAAAACTTTCTTACTCGCGCCCGCGCTGCTCACACGCAGAAGCGCGCACTATACGGATTAAAAACAATCGCGAGTATAATCCACAAAAATAAAAAAAACAGTTTTAAGAAAGACATTAAGTGTTACAAGAAGTCTGGGATTTTTTTTATTCGTTCAATGTGACTGACGAAGTGGTATTTCTAATGGAAACAAACCATAACATCTATTGCTGTAAAGTTTGTCGATAAGGTTTTTTTAATTTGCGACTACGGTGAGTACCTGCGAATAATACAGCAATATTCTTCCATTTTAAGAAAACAAACGTATATATGTATGTGTTAAAGGTTCCCAAGTCCTGCTTGGAAAAAAATGTTATAGTTAAAAGTATTTCTTGAATAAATGGTTACCAATTATTTTTTGTTGCCCAAATAATAATCATAAATAATCTACATAACCACCCACCAAAACCTACCTAGCAAAACTAATATTGTAACTCATAATAAATATAAATATAAATATATAGACAACACACCTCTTGTAATGGTCTCGAAGTGGGATTAATATCCCTGTGTTACGAGGTACCACACAAGGAAATAAGCCAGGGGCGTCTCCCAGCACACCCAGACCCGAGTCAATTCAGAAAATAAATAATAATAATTCAAAGAATAATGATAAAAAAAATAAGTAGCGAAACTGGGAACTTATTTCTTTTCATACAGACATCAAACCAATCAAACTAGAGAGAACATTTTCGAGCGGACTACCATAGATAGAGAACATTATACATCTGACTACCTCCAAGAAACTAAGAGAACTTTATATGATAAGGTGAATACTAAAAGTAACATGAAAGTGAACATCCTAGTACTAACTCTCCTTTTCAGGGGTGAAAATTCTACTTATCTCTGCTTATTAGCTAACCTTAATGATATTGTGTCAGGAAAAACTCGTAACAAAATACAGGAGGAATAATCTTAAAATCTCATTCTAATTCGCTATATCTTTCTAAAAATAGAAACCTCTTTTACTATCAAACCTTGAATTACCTACCGTGGAGCTAGAAGCAGTCTTTCAACTGCGGTCTATTTGATAATGTCGACGCAACCTCTCACTCATGTTGATGATAAACCTCTGTGAATACGAGACGCATTTTACCCTATCTTAAATAATATCAACATCCTACAAATAGGTATACATAATACATAACCGTAAAAATAACCAGATAATTTATAGTAAACTGGTAAAGTATGGTTCGAGAAGTTGTCAAATGGGAATTCTTGCAGTCATAGCATTTGAATCGCAAATCTTCATTAAACATATAGTTATCTCTTTTAAATTCTTTAGTCGGGTGCCGGTTTATTTGTCAAAATTTTTAATGAACTTTGTCACGCTCGACGCAGTTAATAATGCGTGGTAGGTGGCTTTTTTTTAGAACTGTAACTATTCGTCAAGCAGTACCTAGTCATATGAAAGCCCTCATACGTTTTTGAATGTCGGATATGCTCCTTAACATTTTGGATAACCAACGCTTGGCGAAACGTGGGCTTCTGAGTGTTCTGTTCACCAGGACGGCAACAGTCAAATTCCTTTGAATCCCTCATTTGGGATATAGTCGGATGTTATTTTTATATTGAATATACGATTAAACATTGTGACTACTTCTTTTAAGTGTTTAATAATTGACCTGGTTTGTTTGTTATGTTATTAAAGCTTAATGAGTCGATAGTGCTGTAAGTAAGTATCCATTTAAAACGTAAAGTTACACTTGGCTAATGTTAACATCTATTGTAATTTTAAGGAGTTGAGAGTCCAATGCACATTAAGCGCAGGATAAGTAGGTAAATCCATTCAACTGAATTCAGTGAAGAGGTCTTCTGGCTGACGAATTTGGTGTAGTGAGGCACTTTGAAGGAAGGCTTTCCTGTTCCGATACAGAATTAAATAGTGTGTCAAAATATCGAAGTAGGTAGGTACCTCGCTAATGATTTCTGCAGTTAGCTGAAGTTTAACTTTCAATAAAAGAGGTGAAGTATGAGACCGGCTTGTCCTTCGAAGGAGCACCTGCACCTGCAATTGCGACATTTATGCTCCCGCTTTGTTGCTCTAAACCAAAATAATTCAATATTACCCACTCACAACTGCTGTAGGCAGGTCACTGTTTAGTCCATAATGGGATTTTGCACACGTTCTTGCCGACTACGTTTGAACTTGCGGATAATGTTAAAGGGTTGTTCCACACTGCGATTTCCGTGTCAGCCGGGTCGTTGTGTCCGTTGCTTATATTTTGTTACGGTGCGCCAACCATTGTGGCCACCCATTGTTCCTCGGGCGCGGTCGCAGTATGTGTAACTGGGCCTTCGCTTCAACGCTTGCGCACAAGTCAAGTGTGCCGTGTTATGAGTATGCTCAATAGTAGGTGATAACAAAACTAGTCTAAGTAGGTTTACACTTTACGTTAGCTACTCATGTTATTATTATGGCGAAGGAGTGTAGCGTTTGGTTAATCTTAAAACTCTTAGATGGGAACGTTAAATATACTATTAGATCTCGCGCCACAAGATCATCTGACCCCAAACTAAGCAAGGCTCTTCATATGAGTGTGAGACAGTCTGATCTTAAGCATACCTAAATATTTTAAATACATCTACGACAGATAAATACAAAAAATACGTTCTTCACATAAATGTTTGTCCGGGTAAGGAGCGAACCCAGGACCTTTAGCGCTATAGTCAGGAACGCTGGCAGCCTACCATTGCGTGAACTGGCCAGTCAAATCGTTGGTCGTTGTTAAATATGTAGTAGATGTACACAAGATACCACTAAAGTAGGTTTTATTTTTTGTTATAGGTACACATTTTCCATGCATCAAGAAAATCAACCAACGATCACATACGAGGGAGGCTGGGTAATAAAGAATTTTCCCACGTAGGCCCTCGGGAGAGTGGAAGTTTCAGTCTCCAGTACAGTGGTGTGCCTTGATCAAGATGCATTTCATACGCTCCTTCTTCACGAGGATAACAGACGATCTCAAGCTAAAGAAACTAGTTCCGCTGAAGTCATTATTTTTTGTTCATGCTTCAAGTAAGTTTACTGGTAGGGACTGCCTTTAGGCATTATGTCCGCCAATTGTACAATAAAGTGTGTCTTTGTGCAATAAAGATTAAATGAATAAAAGTAGGTAAGTTTAAAAATTGTCTGATAAAGTTTGTTAGTGTATAATTTAATTAATTTCATGAAATATTCATCATACCTTACGTATTAGGGAATAGAACTGATTTTCACCAAAAGACTTATTATTTCGGGATAGATTTGTACATAGAAGTATAAATTACTCTACACAAGTACAGTCAGCAATCAAATAACAAGAACTAGAATCAATCACGCTACCTTCAAATATGTCTGTCTCAAAACAATTGCACGTAGGCCATTTGTGGTCGCTTAACGAGCCATTATAACACTGCTGTTACCTTCCAGCACTGTTTGTGCTGTACCCGTACCTCACGATCCACATGCGCGAGCTGGGCATCAACGTGGAGGAGACGGCCATCATGTCGGCCGTCACGCCCGTCGTGTCCATCGTGATGCCGCCGCTGGCCGGCATGCTCGCGGACAAGATCGGGAATTTTCGGGTTAGTACACATGAAATCACATCAAGCTTCTCCTTATAGGTATGCTGCTGATGTTAGACCCATTTTGCACGTTTTGCAAAGTTTGAACTGTAGTCCCCCGTACGTACATACTAGTTTGCCTGCCATGAGTTTACGTAAAACAGTAGTTATTTACAGCAACTTGTAAGTATGCCGTTTTAAGTTCCAATACTATTCGGTAGAAGAGTATCGTTTGTGAGATAGAGGTCCATGCAGTAGTGTAGAACACATCAATTAAAATAGACGACGCGACCGTATACCGGCTTCCCTTCATTCCTCATTCTATGAAATAAATAACAACGTTTCTAAAAATGGCGGATCCCCATCACTAAAATGCTATCGTGGTGCTCAGTAAGCGAAAAAAAGTGGCATGCTTAGTTTTCGTACAAACAGCGCTTTGCATAATCTGATTAGATTTATATCTGTGGTGTATAAGCTCACTACCGAACCGAAGTCTGCATTGCAACATATGCAGCATCAAGGATGTGGAGGAACATGTCAGAAGTGCAACACAATACCACGTGCGAGGGTCAAGTGTGCGAGAAACTGCCCGGCCTCTGTTTCCTTGATCCTTCTTTGCTAGAAGTTCAGGGATGAGTAAACTCTTTTCCGCGCTTGACCATTATTATTAACAAAATCTGTGATTTGAAGTTTTGGCTGTTATTGCTTCGATTCTCACCCGGGACAACAATGTGATGTTCAGTTAGTGAAGCAAGGACAAAGAAATTTTCAAAAAATATGCAAATTCTGATATTTTGTTTGTGGTCGTGGGCCACAGAAGGCTTTTATATGCATATGTCCAGACTGCTCATAACGATTTCCTGAAATACATCCAGTTTAGAATTACCAGCCAGTTAGCAACCAACCAACCATGTTACTTGCTTATCTTCTGGGCTTAATATACGCCGTTTCAAGTTATGTTTTATTGGTAATTGATTGATTAAATATTATGCAATCTAGAGAGTATGTCAATAACAACCTATTAGTTTAGTACGATAATCAGAAGCGTAAGCCTATTATTCATCTTTTCTTACCCAAATATTACTAATGTGTAAGTAAAGGCCATAGGGAGATAATGGGTAGTAAAATAATTACTAATAAGTAGTTAATGGTTAAGTCGTTTTGAAACAAAGAGGTAAATTAGATACATTAAATAGGTACAGAGAACTCTTTTCCATGTCAAAGTAGAGGACCTATATTCATAAGTGATGATGAAGCTTGACAAATAGGTGTACTTTGAGAGGCCTACTGCGTCGCGTCAATCGCGTCGATTTTTAGGCGTTAAAAGCATTCTTGAATTTTGAAATCTAATCTTTTGGTGTAGGTACTAAGCATAGGATTGTATGTTACAAATTTACATGAAATATGTCTAAATCACCCTTTTAATATGCTTTTTGACCTTCCAAATATTCAAAAAAATAAATATTGGTAAATTTCTGAATTTCTGACCTCTGAACCTTCATTATTAAGAAATAAGCCGGGTTCATTAACATCACCTTTAGAATATGTAGGAAATAGACAATAAATAACTGTTCAATGTAGGATAATACAAGGAAAACACGATTAAACTGAGAAGAGACAAGTTGGCTAACTACATTGCTGCATTGCATTCATTGAGTGAGGTAGGTTTTTGCCAACGCAATGTTATTTTAGTTATTACGTGACTGTTTTTTTGACATTTAATAACAGTTTTTTGTAACCGTGACGGAAGGATGATATTATGCGGTCACATGTTACCATGGCTCGAACAATAAGCACAATAGCACGATTATGTGCGCAAATCATGTCAACATCGCCGACCCGACATCATAATCGCGCCTTTGACGTTATTTCGGATACAGACAACCACGTAGCTCATCCACGGCACCTTGTCGGTTGATATTTGGTATAACTATTTAAGCCTTTTTCAACTACTGTGTTGTGTTTAGCCGGCAAGTAAGTTGAAGTGGCAGTGGGCTGCGCACATGGTCGTGGAAAACTGATGGTGGGGCAGATAAGGTCTTCGCCAGTGAGTGCCACATTTTATTCTATTAAACATCAAAAGGCTCAAAGTCATCATAAGTTATTCTGATGTTTATAGGTTTTATTATGTATATGGTACGATTAAATTTGATGCTTATAATACCAATAAATCATGTTGAAATTTGGTTTACCTACTATATTTTTTAACGCCTAACGATTTACAATACTTCATGTTCGAAAAAAAATAGACCTCCAGCAGTGGAAGACACATCGTTATTAAATATTTCTAGCTTTGCACAGGATGAATGTGTTTGATGTGGAGTGGCAGTCCACAACACATCAAACGAGTCAATTCTGCCCATGGACTATGTTTTCAGGCCCACTCCCAGTGTCCTTCCGTTGGGCTAATCTACGTCGTCCGTAACGCGAATTACAATCAATTCTCTCACAATAACCTTTACCTTGCATTGTAGTTGCTCAGCGCATCGGTCGTCGGACCGCTATTAATTCCTGTTTGAATACATAATAAGCATATATTTTAGTCATACATTCATTGTTATTTATAGATAGATGTGTAAGAATAATGAAAGTAGTGTTGTATTTTAACATTTACTTTGCCACCGTGTTACTTCTGCCTATAGCCATAAGTATCTGTACCTAGTCAGGTTCCTTAATATCGCTACCATTATTTGCACGTTTTATTAATTAAGTAATCATTAAATTAAAACATGATTATCTCAAGTGGAGTTGTGGGTGGGTAATTAGTATAATTAAGTACTTCGTACCTTTCTTTCCAATTATTAATGAAAATAATAATAATTCGCCAGACTAGTACAAGTTGTAAGTGTACCTGGTAACTAGTCTTACAGTTTAGGCGTCAGGGGCGATCCACGCAGGCGCGTGCGTCATAGCCCGCCACCGGAAGCGCAGCGCCAATCATGCCTTTATGTGCCGAGCACGGACGGCACCGCGCCCCGCACTGCCAAATTAGAGGTCTCGCACCGTCTCGCACTTTGCAACACAGATACTCGTACTATAATCATCGTAACATCACATAACAAGAAGTTAACAATGAAATTGAAAGTACCTTCTTCTTTTTGAAGGCCAGTAAAATGTGATCTTAAAAGTATTTTTCGTCTGAAGCTGGACACCTCATTAACCTCAACTGATTAAAGGTTGATGAAACAGCTGCGACTCAATTTCCGTCAATCAATCCCGGATCATCAGTTGTGATAAGATTTAATATTTGATTAATTTGATCAGCTTTTTAGATGTTTTAGATCTTCCCTTTTAGACAGGCGGAATGAAAAGCGAAAATTAATTTTATAACACTGTTTTACTGTACACTCGTATCGTGTACGTGTACTCGTGTGTATCGCGTAGTAATAATTGGATAAACGAGTAGGTAAGTTCTCCTATTTCTCCGTTAAGTGAATTATGTATTATTTTTGAGAAATAAATGCCTAAAACTGTAACCGTTAAATTAGTTAGGTTTCTGGGAGATCACTGTTTTATTCTTGCTTAGCATAATAACTAAGCCATTTTAAAAAAGTCTATGTTTTTGTGTAAATTCATTGCATTATATTTTTATACTTATTTGCTTGGGTTCTCACCATCAGTGGGAGATTTTCTTTTGTCAGGTTTTGGATACTTTCTTCGTATTATATTGGAGGAGAGAAAGTGCGATGTTGGCTCTTATCATCCTGTTTAGTTCTTTGTTAGTAAATTTTTCACTTGATACAAATAACGTAAAGACGTTTAATTTTAAAAGACGTCGTTGACCTTCGATTGATCACACCCGGAATAGGATTCTATATTATTATATTTTTGGTTGATGCAATATAATATTTATTTATTCGTGTCGACGGTGATTAGCGAATTTTAATAGTCGGCTGTGATCTATAGATAAATAAACTATAAATATATGAACATACTTGATTGCATAAATAAATATTCACAGTAGAATAGAATTTCATTATAAAATGTTCAATTTGTACAATTTAGGCGGCCTTATAGCTGTGGCTATACTAGCTGTAGGCTGTTATATTTTAAAGATAATTTAATTGACAGTCAGATATACTGGAATAATTTAAAATGCAAACCTGGCTAACGGGACTTCGAGACGATGAGGGTAAGGTAACGGGCAGTTCGCTGGACAGCAGTTGCAAACTTGCAAGTGTTACAACTATTCATATTTAAACGAGTTATTAACATTGCGTGTAGAAGGAAAGGTTTTACAGGAACTCATATGTTTTATTCATAGCTAGTAGTCTCCTTGCATCTTGAGATATTACTTTTATAGATAAACAGCTGTAGGTATGTACCTTACGGGCCGTTAAGTTACAGCTAATTTTCAACCTGCGTTTTATGGTATTAATTAATAAATTCAAATCTTTATAATCATCTTAGTACTTACTACAATCAATTATTCCAGTTAGCACGGTTTATTTACTTAGTATAGGTGAATTGAACCGAACTGTAGATATAAGTATTCACTTATATTTGTGTTTACATTTGTGTAAAATTCATCTTTGTATGTAATTATTATTCTATATTTAAATATCCAGATTGAACATCTTCCAAAATATCGATTGCATGGCATTCTCACGACCTAGAGTTCTCTCAGACAGACTATGCGTACGGAGAAAGTAGGTCGCTAACCTATGCGAATGTGACCTCACACTTACAATAAAATTTGTCTACAGATACTTACTTTGTTTTTAACTACAGGAAATGTTTATTCTGTTAATTCATGTTAAGCTTGTATAGGAAAACTACCGCACACAAGAGACTGCTGTTTTTAATCTCCCTATAACATGAGCAAGGACATAGGGCTAGGTACTCTTGCAGTAGATTAGTGTCGACAAGTCAAACACAAACCAAATATATATATATATAATATTCAATGTTTTACGGAAAATGTAAGTGGTGATACTTTGAAAAGCATAAAGTTTATTGCCATTATTGCAATTGACTTGGCATACAAATCAAAAAGCATAATGGATTTTAGCAAATTTTTCACAACGCATAAACATAATAAGTATAACGCAGAATTGTTAAAAGGCATAATCATGATCAAAATCCATAATTTTACCAAGCATACCATAAAACGCATAATTTAATTAGACATACTCTTACAAAGCATAACTCATTAAAGGCATAGTCTTATAAAGTATATAATAACTGAAAATCTCCATTCGATAAAAATAATACCTAGTTTTTTCAGCATTTTTTATTTATTTATTTCGACATAAGTAGTTAATGAAGTATTTCTAACCCCAAAAAGCCTGTTCGTGATATTTTTATTTTAGCTTCTAACAGAAAGAAAAACAAATTGGTTTTATCGTTAATTGGTTAGGTTAGGTTAGAACTGCGACCAAACAACGCGCGAGCCGAGTGAGCGAAGCGAGCGTGCCGCGGTAGCCGCTGGCGAAGCACCAGAACACTCGCTATTTATTTAGTATTATGCGTGCATGCAAGCATGCTTGCTTGCATATTATCTGAGGGATTATTTGAGTTAGGTATCCTTATTTCATGTATGCTTTTTGAAAAGTATGTGTTTTGAATATTATGGCAAATAAAAATTATGCCTTTTGATACTTATGCTTATCGAAAACCCACAAACGCACTCCCACACACACGAACACACACACACACACACACGTTATGTAATTGTACTTTAAGATTAATAATTTAAAAATGTTTACTTTTCGTTTCATTTATATAAAGTAAATCCTTTATTGGCTGTATGTAAGTTCTTTTACTCTTTTCACTTTTCAACAATGGAATTAGAACCCAACGTGGTATCCTGGTTGATTTGGTTTGCTATCGATGTTTTCCATCACCGGAGAGTTAGTCGGATATTTAACAATGAACTCAAAGATTTTGGTATTAAAGAATGTCACGAATATATGACATTCAAAAAAGGATTATTTTCATATTTAATAAGTCACTCATTTTATTAATGAATTTCTTTCACTCAAATACTAATTTTATGCTTTATATCTCTTTGTATGCCTGAATGTATTAAATGATAAAATATTATTATCTCTGGACATTTCCTTCTTTAATTTAATTTAATCAAATTCATTTTGTTAATTGTATTAATTAATTTACTTTATGTGACATTTGTATGCCAATAAGGCTGATCACAGCATGTGCATTTTCTTTTATGTATAATATCTTTTAAGTACCTGTGTATCACAAATAAACTACTTATTTGATTTGATTTGATTTGGTTCTGGCCAGATTTGAACTCGGGATCACACGATCCACGATCTGAGTTCGGGTGCTGAACCACTAGGCCACGTCTTTATTATCAATCGTAATATCTATCACGTTTAGAATGTACGTTTTATTTGCCTGATTGTGCAACCCAACTTTACCTTTGAAAACTGCAGATTACGCTGTTTTTTTTTTTCAATTTAATCGGCTAGATATGCACTGTGAATTTTAGCATTCGGCAAAGGCAAATTGTAATTCCATTGCAATTCCCGACCCCGGATATTTTAAATAATGTAGAGATACTAACAAAAAAAAAATGGGCATGATATTATTTAATTAAGCTATATGAGGTGGGTATTTATTTAGGAACTTCCGATTTATTTTTAAGTCAATTACTTTTCCCACTCTGATGTAGTTTGTTTTACGGTCATGTGAAGAATTCCAATGGTTTTATTTATGCGGTTTCAATCTATTATTTTCATGCTTGAAAGTATTCTGTAATCGAATATAAATTATAATATATTAAATTGAGATAATATTTAATAGCCATTGATTATTTCTATTAACAAAATATATTTTTAATAAAACTATCCGGTAGTCAGCTAACTTCGAGTAAATCGCTAATTTCGTGTGAGTTAGAGCATGGTAAAGTTACATTGGCTAATATAGAAATACTATTTTCTGGATAAAGTGAGCTTAATCTACATCTGCAGCCACATCTAAATGATGATTTTTGAACTGCATACAAAATATAATCAGTGAATGAAGTAGTTTTAAACTTTTTCAACCGTGAACCTCTGTCACGGCCCATGTGTTTAAACATCTCTATTAAAGTGCATTTACGCGCCCGCGTACAATTGCTCTTGAAAACTGCAATTTGTCCACTAGGTAGGTGCATCATCAACAGACGATTCTCCGTAAACGCTACATCCTGTTTTGTCCCTGTAGCAAAAACCTTTGACGTTCAGTTTTCAATTGATCTGACCATAGCTTCTTCTCAACTGTTGAACAAAATAATCATAGCTGCCTCTAGCTTTTCATCCACGCCTTCAGAAACCTTCAAAATTAGTTATCTCTTGCCATTAGAAGGTAGTACCCAGTCATTCCAAGGAGTCCCGTCAAAGAGGCCTAATTTTGCTTTAGGAAAATACGGAGCAGTCCTCCTCATAACTGAGTGTGTTAGTTATTCAACAATTCGTAAGCAAGGTATTTGCTGGTTTTTCAACGTTAGGTACTCGTTGTTTTTTTTATTCGGCTTGTGATTCTCGCTTTGTTTTTTTTTTCTTCGAGTCAGGTGTTCAGAATGAACAAGCTTAGACAGCTAACTGCTAATGTCAATCATTTTAATTTTAATAAATTTATTTATTTGCCAGCTACTTCTGGCGGTCTCATCAGCGCTCGGAGGGGTGTCGGCGCTGCTGCTGCTGGCGGTGCCAGTGGGGCGGATCACGGTGACGTTTCCGCCAGAAGCCGAGCTGCTGGCAAGCTGCGGCGACGGGCTGCGCCTGCGACACATGAACGACAACCTCTGCGAACCGCTACATCCGTTTCCTTACAACATTGACTTGACGTTAGTAAGAATGGTCTATGACTTGCTTTCTTTAAGATTCTGCTGTAGAATGTACGCATTTTAGTATGTAAAGTGAAAAACATAACGAAAATTTACAAAAGGGTATTTAACAAAATACCATCCACTAATGTGCTAATACCAAGAAGTAGATATGAAAAGGTAGATATTTGACTGCACCGACCACTGCCCTAAGACAATTGAAGTAAGCCGATTAATTTGATTACTGCAAATCAAAATCTCAAACATTCGTACATACGAGTACTAGCTCCAATATTATGACTCGTGCACACTATATTTCTCTCGTTGTGTAATTTAATAAGCACGTTTATTGTTACAGCATTGCGACCTGCGGTTTAATCTGCGAGTTACCGGGTGACACATCAAAAGAACAAATAAATGCGATATTACATAGTCACTCGTACGATTTACATGTTCAGTCTATGGATGATGCCCAGCGGCTGGTGTACCGGCACACGGTGTCCTCTGGCCTCACGCACTCGTTGGCGCCAATGAAGGACCAGAGTACTTCCCGCATACTCTACAACAATGATTTCTTCAACACCACCATCGCAAAAATATCCGAAAATGAACTTTTCTTCCCGGCCCCCCAACTATATCAGATGGAATGTGCCCGAAACTCAACAGATGCCGTATGCTATTTTGGTAACAATGAAATGTTCGATGAAATTATGGATAAAAGAATAAATGACAATTATCAGCTTCAAATTACCCATGAAGAGGGGACAGCGATAAACGTGATAGGCTTAGTAACTGGAAATTCATCAGAAGTCGAAGAAAGTTACCAGTGCAGAGATTACTTCGACGGGGTAAGACCAACCTGTTTATTGGGTTATAGTGATGACACGGTTTGTTTTTAGCAACGAATGATTTGATAATGTTTTTAGGCACTCGATGAAGAAGGAGTACGAGTACAGGTGGCTTCGATGCGGTTGTCGCGGTGTTCCGCAGCGTGCGCGGGCACCGTGCCGCGGAAGACGTTGTGTTCCAACAAGCAGCAGCAGTTGGAACTGGACCCTGTCTTCACATTTTGGGCCTACCTCGCTGTAAGTACTGTTTTATTGATACTTATTTCCAAACTCGTGATGGGTGACGTCAGCATCGGCAATTGTCCGATGTTATGCTACGCTAGCTAGGTACTCTTAAATGGCTTGGGTGACTATTGTCCGGGCTTATCCCTAATTCGGAAGACTCGTAAATCGGTGGCAGTTGTATATATAATCACAACAGAAAGTAAGGTTTATCACTCGCCTTGCATACGCCTACGCCTCGCCTTGCATACGCCTCTTTAACAACTTGCATTTAGCTCACGTGTTGTTGAATTTGTAACTTCACTTAATAGTTGAGCTGAGCTATGACCCAGCAGCAGCGGTATGACACTGAATTTGTCGTTGTTACAAACCTATGTTTACTTAATCACTCAAAAACGAATTCGGATGATGACGCATTCGTACTCGAGGATGAAGTAATAAAGCTAATGATACTGGAGGTGGATCATCATTGCCTAATTCTGGTCAGTTTCAAGGGGAGCACGTGGAGCGTTGCCGCAAACGCATGCAGATTGAGCGGCGGAACCTCTAATGGGAAGATTGTCGGCGATCGTCGCTAACTGGCTAATGGCGAACTTGATACTCGACCCGGCCCATTGCCTGCGTTCCCATTCCAGCGTCTGCTACTGCACCTATAACTGGTCCTACTAGACGCGAGCACTTTTTGTGTTCGTTTTCTACTAGACACTGCGTCGGAGACGCAATAACATCACATCAATGTTAGCTTTTATACTTTTAGGTACGTTGAAATAATTATGAGACCACGTCGCCCATTTTCCCTCGTGTTATGGAAACCTGAATCAACGAAAGTACCACAAAAACACAGATACAGCACATATGCGTTTCTTTTAGTTCAGGAATCGCACTCTTGACCCTTTGTTTGTCAAACGGAGTTCTGAATCACTACGCCTAATGTGTCGATCATTTCCGCTGGCTTACCAAGTTGTTGCCGGAATAGATCAATAGCAATAGATATGTAAGTAAAAAAAAGTAATATTGGCTGTCTGACAGGCACGTGTTATAAACAATAAACTCTTAGGTAAAACTTAACTTCTTATAGTAAATCCGTATATTTACATACTCCTTCTACTTATTTGCGGATCCAAACCTCAAACACGAAAGGGTATTTCCCATATTAGATGTGATATGCGAAACGGACTTAGTACACGACGTGCTGGAGCTGTGACAGTTCAGTAACTTTTAAACTACTTATTATTTTTATGGCAAAAATAATAATCAGCCCAAGTTCACTTTACAATAAGGCTTAATTAAGAATAAGCTGCTATACTTACTCGTAAGACACACTATACATATTTGTCGATAAATCTATAAGTACGAGTACAATATATGTTAACTGACCCAACGGAGTATGTAGGTAGATGCGGTTCAAAGACGCAATGAAATTCGAGATTATGAAATTCGTAAAAGAGATATTGAGAAATTTAATTCCAGCATAATAAATGACAGTGTCGCTACCACTGAGCTTAAGGGTGCGTTTACACCAGAGATGTGCGAGGATGCGTTGCGAGGAATGTGTTTGTTAAGAAACAAAAGAATCGCGAAGCTAGGTGAATGACATGGTTGAGTGGGACGCAGTTATTTACCTCGGTAACCAAAAAAACGCACTGGTCATGAGTTGTCATTGGTGTACCTACTACCTGAAGAAAATATACGTTAGCCTACATCACATGCCCTCACTCACAGGGCTGTTATTAGTTATGGAAGCCAGACACAACAAAAACATCATTAATACCTAGACCCAATAGAGATAAATATAGACAAACATTTTACAGCCACATAAAAGCTTTGAGTTAAACTAAAAATCAAACAATAGCCGTTCGAATACACGCGCAAAGCAAATGTTGACTAAAATTTATTTATAATTATCAATATTTGCTCTAAGTCCATCTACAGGCAAAACAAATTATGTCATGCTTGTTTGTAGTGATGTTACTGATGGCTGCACCCAAGGTTGGATCATTGCTGATTGTATCACTGAACCCATTGATCTATAACAGGTTTCTGGAATTTGTTTTGGTTCTTTTGAATTCATAAGAAACAAGCTAAGTAGTTTATACGAGTATAAAATCTCCCACCGCTACGCACGCACCAAATGCCTGGGTGTTTGCGGTAACTTCGTTGTTTATGGTTTTCATAACACAAGGGATCCCTTATTAAGGGATTAGGATAATGCATTGCATGCCATATTCTAATATATATTCCTACAGTTATTTCGGAACAAAGGAAAACCTACTTTTCGCTAGCATTTAACGTTTATCAACTTCATACCTATTATTTAACACAGTGCCGAGTATCTTTCTCGCACTCTTCTTATTTTTCGATGGATTTAAAAGAAAAATGAGAAAAATTCTAACGAGAACCCGTTACTCTGGCAAAGTTTTTGGATTTACATATTTATATTTGGAAATAAATACAAATGTTCATAAGTTAGGTAAATCTGCATCTAGAGTGTAGGGCTTAGTGATATTGCTTCGTTTCAATACTTATGTGGAATTACAGCAAACTGCATTGAAGCCTAATCACCAAGCCACCTAACTATAAGTTTTTTTTTTGCGGGTAATTGCAGCACCTTTTGCATTTGAACCGAGAAGGTTCACAGAAAAGTAACTATTTTTAGAATTGAAATTCAATGCGGTGCCTATTAGATATGATTAAGCTGAGATGAGGAGCTTGCAAGCGCTGTTTGTTTCGCAACGATAGACGAGGCCGCCCGGCCTTGTCCCCGTTATGCTCGCATGAAGTACACGGCTTATGTCGGTTCCGTGACGGATCACTTGCCTTTGCCTAGGCAAACGATGACACGAAAATCACATAATTATTACATACTCGTACAATACATCTGTTATGATTTTGGCATAGTGAAATCAGCCATGGGCGAAGGGTAGATAAAGGTTGAAAAAAGTGACAAATGAAATATGATCACTAGCACTACACAATTAAATAAAGTAGAAATCTATATTTGTGTTTATTCTCCTAAACGTTGTAATTTATATTTTTATAGTAGTTGTACCAAATTTAAGGCATAAATTATAGGTACCATGACTACGAGAATATAATAAACATAGTATATGTTAGAAATACTTAAAGTTAGAATTTCTACGTTAGTTACAAGCATGCGTATTAAGTTGGATGCGTATTTATGCAACTTCGCTTCATGTACATACAGTGGCACTAAGAGAAGAAAAACCGGTATCGATCGATCTTTTTATTACCAAATCTAGGAAAAACTAAAAATATCTATCCTAAGTAGGTACAGAGCTTTTTTTGTAAAACAATTATTGACTAAGCCATAACAGTTCAAAATCGTATTATTTATGATAATAAGTATTTTTGCTCAGCAGGTTGACAAATGATGGATTAACAATGGAATCCTCATAAAAAGCTTACGGTTTGTTTTACCATAACTTAATATGCTATAATTTTTAGTCGACAAGCCACGTGCTTCGCGTTTTTCTGAATTTAATTTGCATTTTAACGATGTAATTGGATAGCTAGGAGTTTTCTATGCATAGGTGGTTGGTTGTATTTGATCTTTTCTGTAATTTTCATTATCGTTCGGGCAAAAAATTGTATAGAGATTTGACATGATATGATTACAATGCCAAATCCCAATACATTTTTTACGCGAACGATAATGTAAACTTAAAGTGGCAACTCGTGGTAGACGTACTGCTTCCCGATTCAGAACAAAGTTATCGACCGATTCGGATAGGTTCTTTTATTTTAAAATCACTAATAAATAGGGTAGTTCTTATGTAATTTAGTTTATGAAAACCTGCCTTAGGTTTTCATTTGACTTTAACATATAAAAATATTGATTGCTACCGTTATGCAGATCATTTACTATAATTAGAACCAAATTACCGAATCGGTCGATAACTTCGTTCTGAATCGGGGGGCTGATCTGACTATGCTACCACAGGCGACATGTAACATTTATGTCAAATGAATAAGGATTCATAAGAGTTAGTGAAAATAGTTTGCGGTAATCTGATGTGCTGTGCTGTTATTAAGGCTGTTATTTGTACCATACTCGTAGAGTCAACAGTTCAAACTTTATTTGTCAATTTTTGTTTATTGTCTTCATCGAACCATGAAATTTCTAATATGGACATAATATCATTTTATTATTAAAGTAGTCGTTTTAAAATTAGCACTCATTTGTTAACACGTAGCTATAGGTATTCGTCTGTGATTCTGGGTTAGGTACTAATACAACGAGCGCTCATTAGACAATGCAATGCTACCTCCAGACTCGAAATTTGCAAACAAATTTCTATCTCTTCTCTATCTCCTAGATAAAATCTATCTGAAAGGAGCTTTTTAAATTGTAAAACGATTTATTGCAGTAAGTCGGACAATCACGCTTAGGGATTGGACAAGATGTATAAATAAATATATAACCTTTATGTAGGTATATCAATAAAAAATGGGTCACTGTTAAAAAATCACTTTTGACATATTTTGATAATTTCACTTGCTAGGTGCGTGTATTCATCGGGATCATCGGAGGTACCGCTTTCGCCATGTTCGAGGGCGCGGTAATCGCAATCATTCGGGAACAGCGCGCCGATTATGGATTGCAGCGTGTGTACGGCAGCATCGGCGGCATGATCTCCTCGCCGCTGTCCGGCATGCTGATCGATTACGTGAGCCGCGGGAAGGGCTACACCGACTTCAGGTAGGTACCTATAGCCATTAAAAAGTAATGATACACGAGTCAATAAGCGAAACAGAGGCAAAGCTGAAACTGTGTACTCTGTGCGTTTGCACTGGCGGTGTCATGTACGGAGAGAAACCCGTTCATACCGGATTAGCCAATGCTCTAGCTTAGTCGCTATACAGGGCTATTTTATAAACACCATCCAAATTGGAATATGGGGATTTATGGAGAAAATGGCAAAATACCTATTTTTCTGTATCAAGAAAGTATGAAATATGACCATTAATAACTCAACATTTTAGTACCTTCAGTACTAAAATGTTGAGTTATTAATGTTGTTTAATTTCTCAAAAGTATAAAACAATCACTAGTTTCGTTGATACAGCGCGACGGTAGTATTAGCGGGCTCGCAGTCTCTTCAACTCACCGCCCGCGCTTTATTCAGAAGTTGAAATTTAATTTTGAACAAGTAACCACAGCGTACGGATAATCTGGTCGAAAAAAATATAATAATGTAAAAGTTAGAAAGACCTACCCTTTTTTTAAATAAAGCTATCTTCGATTGATGCTAAATGTCTGGGAAAATTATGGATGGTTTTTATAAAGTAACCCTGTATATTCACACTCTCGTGCGTTCTTGTCACAGCGCACAGTTCTTGCAGCTTTGCCTCTGTTCCGTATATTCAATCATGTGGAGCATGTGGTATTAAGTGATAGGAATCAGTGACAACGGTGACGCGATGTCTGAACTACTGATAGTCGACAACATGCTGTGCACCGAAAGGTTTTGGTTCAAACCCTACAACGAGCTTAAAAGCTTCGGTGAAAGACACCATCGTGGAGATACTATAGGCTGGTGAGATAGGGCGTTAACGTGTGATTGCATGTCTCAAACATTTCTACAATTTGCTACCAGTTAACTGATTGCAGTTTGTGAATTGTACTTCAAACTTGAGGCAAGAAAGACCTTAACGAAAAAACCCAACATGAAGCATGAGCTTCATCAACCACATGAGCTGCGACTTCAAGTGCCTACCTATCGAACTAGGTATATCTAAACCTATGACGAAGGAAAACACACAGCCACAATCTATAAAATCAAATAGTGGTTTCTTCCTATCGGTCTAAGACTTGAATACGAATCTTCTGTTTATGAATAAAATAGCGCTAACGATTTAAAAATCACACATGATCATAATATTATATGAAAATTATTTATCACGTGTATGGTGGTTAACCTTGACAATTCTTATATTGAAAAACTTCGCATGCCTATTATGACTACAATTTTTTTGCGTGGGGAATTACATTTTACATGCACGTCGTGGTAAAAACATTACTGTGGATGTACCTATACATATAGTGTAGTCCATTCCGAGTGGATAAATTGCACCATATTCAAAAAAGTGCTGCGTTGACATGGCTTCTTCATCATGGTTTTCCTTTAGCAAAAGCTCAAAGCTCATTAAATCCTCAACGTAGAAAAAGTATATTTTTTACGTAATGGCTAGACCAGCTAAACGGTATAGCTTCTCTGACTGGCCTGTTGGTTGTTGGCTGGTGGCCCTTGGCCCCACTGAGGACAAACGTTCATGTGACGCATATTTGTGTTTGTTGTATGTATTTAGAATCCCCTTTAGTATGTTATGTATATAACTTATACCGGTCACTGTCACCCACAGTACAAGCTCTGCTTAGTTTGGCTCAGACTCAGCTAACAAGTGGCTAACGCTTGGTTTTGTTATCAAGAACCGATTGCTATGGTGCTCACTTGTTATAACTTATCTTTTATCACTATTTCAGACCGGCGTTCTACCTGTACGCGGTGCTGAAGGTGGCGTCGGGCGCGCTGATGCTCAGCATCGACCTGGAGTTCAAGCAGCCCGCGCAGAACCTGCTCGATGACGTCTTAACCGTCTTCCGGAATGTCGAGATCGTCGCACTGTTCATCGCTTGCTTCATCATGGGTGAGTCTGTCTTTTGATCTCGCTCGTTAGCTACGTTGATACTTGTGCGCGTTCCATCCCACCGATTTTAAATTGTGTTTTTCCTGACTCAGGATGTTAAATTCTTTTTAGGTATGGCGTTTAAATCGTTTAAGTGCTGAATATTCATACATACTTAGACGATTTCTCTTATCTCTCTGTCTTCCACAAGCTTTACAGCCTGTGAGACAGTAATGATGACTAATACGCTCGCTCACATTCAGGATGGCGACCGGCGGAGCAGCCTTGGCGCTGGCGAAGTCCAGCTCGTCGCGGAAAAGTTTGTGGTTAAATAGCGTGGTGTAAAGACGTGACGTAGCGTGGTGACCGGATTAATTTAAGTAGGTTTCCTTTTCCTTGTGCCATTCACATGAGTGAATAGAACAAGGCATATATTCAAACTCCTTAAAGACAAGGAGTTTGTAGAAAAACATTCAAGGCAAACATTAAAAAAGACGAAATAGCGCAGTACAATACGCCTGATAACAGATTGCCAGGCCTAGGCCCAGCTTCTAGCTTCTAGAAAATGATACCTTTTCAAACCAAATGCAGCATTGGTACCAACCTGCGAGGTGGACGGATAACATGGTAAAGTTAGCTAGATTCCGGTAGAAGCAAACCACGTGCAACCAGTTGCTATGAAAATCTATGATGACAATGATGCAAGTTATTCCATGTCACGTACTTTTAAATTCCAGGCACAGCATGGGGCTACATCGAGAGTTTCCTGTTCTGGCTGCTCCAGGATCTAGGAGCTTCCCGTTCGCTGATGGGCATCACGATCACCGTCGGCGGCATCGCTGGCCTGCCGCTCTTGGTGCTCTCAGGGCCCATCATCAGGAAGCTGGGACATGCCAACGTGCTGTTCATCGGCTTCGTGTTTTACGCCATTAGGTTGTTAGGTGAGTAGTGGTAGATGGTTACGAAGCCTAGCAATATTTTATGTACGTATACTCACTTGAAATAAAAATATACCAACAATATACCTACCACATAAAAATCCTCAAATTTTTTCTAACAAATTAAGTAATACCTATGACCGTACTTAGGAACGAGTACTATAATGAAAGATTTTACTTCCGGTTAAGATAAAGACATGAGATGCTGCATAGGGAAATGTGGAAACTTACTATTAGTTTTTTTTTTAATAATGATTGTTGAAAGATTTACATACAAAATACGATCGCCAGTCTGAATTTTTTAAATCTATTGCCATCGGTCATCGGCCAATCGGTACTTGCTCACTAGTTTTTAAATTTTTACTCAATTTTATTCTTGTGATAGAAATTTGCCCTAATTATGTGTGTATTCGAGTTTATACTAAGCAAGAAGATACGCATAAGATCGCGGGTTCTACTTTGTTGAGTCTTGGTGGTTGTTTAATGCTGGCTACCTGTACTCTCAGGTTATTCGCTGATCTACAACCCGTGGCTGTGCCTGATCTTCGAGGCGCTGGAGTCGGTGACGTCGTCGCTGTCGTTCACGGCCGCCGTCACGTACGCCGCGCGGCTCTCCTCCACCACCACCGACACTTCCGTGCAGGGGCTGCTGGGCGGCCTCTACTACGGAGTCGGTGAGTTAACGCTACTTGGATCAAAGCTTTTAGGCTTTTTCGCCAATGATAATTTATGCTGTGTAGCTAAGGACGTGTATATAATACTCCAATATGGATCGCTTATTTGGCTGAGCTATGAAAATAAAACGTCAGGGCAGGTTCTGCTGGGTGGCCTCTATTACGGCGCCGGTGAATGGGGGCTATGCAGATTAAGCGCTTTTAGGATTGTATGATGGAAGCGCGCAACCATACGCACGTGACGCAGGTCGCCAACGACTTTTTGGCAGCATACTCTTACGCAACAAATCTTTATTTCAACCCGGCCGACCATTGAGATGGTGGAAGACCATCTTTGCATCCATCGCGCATGTGTTTTCTTTTATACAGTCCATTAATTTTTAGTCCTTCGAGCCGGATTGTTTCCATCTCTCGGCCGACCGTATTAGGCAAAACGGCGTGCACGAAGGGCAAGGATAGTAGATGGGAAAGAGTAAAGGAATCGCTACTGTATTATGTCTCCTCAAATAACATTTTCAATTCAATTCTTTGTTTGCATACCCATATAAGTAGGTAGCAAGCATTCTGGCTTGTCTAGCTTTGGCCGGGATTGAACTTTGGACGACACTGGATTTGAGTTGTAGGATTCAACCCATCGGCCAAGTCCCAAAGTTTATCCAATTTAGATGATCAATTTTTCAATGTTACAGGTCGAGGAGCGGGCAGTTTAATAGGTGGCTACCTAATGAAATACGTCGGAACTAGGCCGACGTACCAAATATTCGCCGCAGCGACATTCTTCACTGGCTGCTTATACTTCCTATTCAATAAGTTCTGCATCCGCAAACGCGTCTTTACCGAAGATGACGACATCTGCAAGAAAAAGCCGGCATCCGACGTCGAGGGCCGGGAGATGGAGCAAAGTAAAGCGGTGGCGCCGGTAGATGTCGCTGCTAAAACCGAAAGTAAAGCCGAAAGCGACCCCGTCAAGCCAAAAGCAGACCCGAGCCAACCGACAAAGTTGCCGCCAGACAGTATAGATGGCGGTAGCGACTCCGGCGTCGACAACCCAGCCTATAACGACACGGACAACTCCTCGAGCGAAGCTAAAAAAGAAGACAACAAAATTAACGGATAGTAATACTTACCACTATTTTAACAAAACTAGACTAGACAAAATTTACAAATTATTTTTAAGTTTGAGTACCTACTAAATGACAAAGTATACCTGTAAGATAAATATTATGTAAATAAAATTATTTATAAATAAAGGGCACAGGCTTTGACTTCAACAGCTCACCATCTGGCGACTCGCATGCTTGTTTGCCACCGACGTAAGACGTTGTAGGTAGGTAGGTACAAAGGGAGAGAAATTGAAGCGCTTTTTTACAAGCAATCACAAATTATTTGCTCCTTCGGATTAAGTAATGGAGTTACTGGAAACTTTCAAGTACCTACTATTTACCAAGATTCATACTATTTGAATTCGTAGTAAAGATATACTAAGATTCGTACCGGTACCGTGTCAAGATTTTGTCACGCAATAACTCGAGCACATAAAGGGGCACCTACGACAGACTTTGTGCGGCGCGCAAAAAGTCTGTCGTGGATTTTTCGCAGACTCTAAGCACGGCAGAACTGTAGGGACGTAGATCTGAATCTGAATGATCGAATATAAGCGTCGTGTCCTTTGTGTCTGAAAATCCGCGACGGGCTTTTCGTGCGCCCCATGTCTGTCGTCTGCGCTGCCCCTTAATGGTTTTGGCACCAAAAAGAGCCAAAATGTGGTGGTGGTGCTCTGCTAGGTAAGTACCTACCTATTAATGAGAAAAAACGTAAAGAACGATAGTTGGATCCACAACGAGGACATCCACAAAAAAACTGAAGCTGCCGACATAGATTCTCGCATAACCTAGCTGAAGTGGCAATGGGCAGGCCACATTGCTCGCCGAACTGATGACCGCTTTTGGGAGTAAAGATTCTCGAGTGACGAGACGATCACTAACAGGAAGACGCAGCTGGGCAGGACTCCTACCTAATAATAATATATCATTTAATTCAGGCAACAAAATTACATTTTCAGGTCTTACAAAACATAATTGGCCCATACAATAAATACCTTACAGACTAACATACCTAATAAATAAACTAAAAAATATCTAACACGTTATTCTTAATAGGTGACGTGTGACGCAGTATGGTGTCCGGTAACCGACCTCGAAACCGCCGATACAAGACACCTTTCGGCCAAAACTCCTCTTTCATGTAGGTCTACAGATGATCAGCAGTTGCAAATCTCACCACAAATGAGTTAAAATTAACATTATGGCGGAACTTCAACCGCTCGACCCTCAAAGTGAAGTTAGACCCATAGAGCAACCTTTCTCAATCAAGAAGCGAATGCTCTTGGTGTACGATGTCCCAGATATTAATTTATTTAGTTCTGTATACCTGTAAGTCTTGAGCTGTCTTTTTTCTTCTGTTTAGTAAGAATGATCCCCGAATTCAGAAACCTAACCTTCTGTTGAGCACCCTTCAAACTGATATCCCGTATTACAATGAGTATTTTTCCTTATGTAGAATGTTACAAGCATAGATTATTCTTGATTCTAAGTTATTTTTCTATTAGAGTACAGCTTTTTGGCTGAGTACGGAAATTTCCCCATACATTTTCAGTGGCCATGTAAAACCATTAAGGTACCCACCTTGGACTTTGGACTAGAGCATTACAGTGTAATTTGACTAATTCTCAGTTCTTAAAACATTTCCATGTAATGTGTTGCATCGGGCATTCATCTATCTATATTACAAGCAGTATTGTACAAAGGTACCACTGAAAGCATAAAAACGTTACATTTTAGGCATTAGACATGATAGCCGATTTGATGTTCTAAAGCCAAAATAATCCATATTAGCCATGTTAACATCGGAAGCTTTCGTTTAGGAGCTGGGACTTATTAAAGTTTTACTTAAAACTTAATTAAAAACTTTAAAGTTAAACGTTTAAGTAAAACTTTAATAAGTCCCTTCATTAATGTGGGATTCGTCAAACCCCTCTTAATTATAATTGTAGTTTTAATTAAATTATTTTCAAATACTTTTTGGTTTTTTTTGCATCCTCCGGCTGTAGTCTTCATAATTGGACTTATTAAAGTAAAACTTTAATAAGTCCCTTCATTATTGTGGGATTATCTATTAAATACGAAAATATTTATTTGTGAGATTTCTATAATCATTGAAATCTGAAAATGTTATGTTTTATTTTATAGTGTACCTTTAGACCGAATAACATTTTTTTTTTAAATAACATTTTATTTTATTTTATTTAAAAAATTGAAGCGATTCATTATTTACTGATGTCTTACAATTGCGTTACCGTTTTACTACGCTTGGTTGGTACCTACAAAAACGGTCTACTTTAGTAGACTGGATAATTTTGTGATAATAAAAGTATTATCAATATTGTGCTATTTAAACGGTGAAAAATGAACAAAGCCAAATGTATATTTTATACAAATATGTAACACTTTCTATTGGCGAGCGACATTGCCTCCCTAGCTAATTGTGTAAATTGCTCCTGGGTGCGGGTCGTCCGCGTCGTGCTTCAGGCGTGCCACATACTGAAGTACCGCTAGCAATTATCGCAATTTTACATTGGACGGTTCAAAATGTGTGACACCTCAAAACCTGCAGCATATACCATATTTTTTAGTTACTAGTCAGACCTCGAGCTGACCACTCCAAGTTTCGGTTTCAAATGTACAAATAAATTTTCAACAATGAAAAAACTCTACTATACGTTATTAGTGTGTTTACTAAAATATAGTTCGGAGGCGGCAAAGCACTCCGGGCAAGTGTTCGTAGTAACCCCGTCACCTAGGAGTCAGCAGAACAACGAAGCCCGTTCAGCTCCTTTCTACTACCACAACTGGCTAAGGAGAATGGATTCTCCACCAAACGCCACCGTGATTACTACTTCAACGACACCTAAAGTGAAAACGCCTGATTTAATATTTGCCGAATTTGAATCTGACGCTGGAGGCAACATGAAGAAGTCAATTCGAAAATTATTGGAGGAAGAGAGAATTGCAGCCAAATCGTCTACCACCTCCACTACGACTTCTCAGCCGATATATGTGCCCGAAGAAACTAACAGTAATGTAAATTATGATATGAGCTACGCAATACCAAAGCAGGAATCTAAGAAAGAAGATACTGACAAAAGTGAAGTTGATATGACAGATTATTTTGCACTGTACAACAACTTGTATAGCGATGCCAAAAACAGTTATGTTCCTGCGGATCCTGCGCCAGTTTACTTGCCTTTTACTTCTACCACGCCTAGCACGACCACTACAACGACTACTACCCCGGCGTCAATAGGAGTTGAAAATATTTGGCACATAATCGACAAGGAAAAAGAAAATAACCAATACTTTGACAAATGGGAAGAAGTAGCTCTCCATTCCAATGACGAAAATGATCAAACTAAAGTTGACGGTGAAAAAGTACGAAACAATGCCGATGAAGTAACAAAAGCCGAAGAAGATAACGATCAAATGGATGAAAATTTCGCTTTACCAGGGTAATTTCTAACTTTCATTTATTTTCAACTGACCAATTTCTAGTTTTTAAAGGAATTGAGACCTGGTCGCTATCCCAAGGTGGCAGTCAGGGTCATGATGGCTTCCCATTATTTAAGAAATAGAAATAGGTAAACATTTATTTGGTAAACTACCTATATCACACATAATACAATGAAAATATAAATTAAAACACAACAAAATAACACAAAAATAAACACAAAAAATAACAATAGACATTACATTCATAACATCAAAATGATAAATGCGTGACATAGCTACCAAAATGGTTACTACTCAGCTGCTACGTCAGAGCCATGTTTTCAGTGGTAACCACTGACGTCACCAGTCTATGCAAAATGTAAAATACATGATTTGGTTTCGGTCTTCAATGTAGTTGATGGTTTGGTGGTGCGTAATTTGTGTGAAGGAGTGTTTGAAGTTGATGACACAATAAAATGGGGAGCAAGCAGTTCCTGTGACTTTTTTGCATACGAGTTATTCTGTGAACAATCCAAAATTCAATTTAATTATTTTAAATAACTTACTTCGCGTACGCGTATCATATTTATAAGCATATATCATTATGACCCTCAGCAGTTCTGAACGTCACTAAAAATCAGCTCCAGATACACGCAACTCCTATAAACACAACATGTAAGAGGTCCGAACAGTTCTGAACTTGGAAAACTCCGACGCTATAAAATGCCAGACGCCGACTTAGTGGTGAATTAACTACACGATAAAATATTTTTCAAACTTTTGTAATCGTTATTTTCTTTGTTTACAGATTCGACGCGAATTCTGGCAACGGAGCCGAAAACGAATCAAGAGCTATTCGTACAGAACCGAATGTTCGATTCCCGTACGTCAGTCTTAAACCATTTCAAATGAAGAATCTAAAAAAACCCCTTCTGGATGTCTTTTCCAACAGCAAAAAGGGGAGTAATATGTTTACCAGTTTAGACAACTATAAGGAAATAAAACAACCAGTGAGAGGTGAAATCCAAGATGTAGTTCCAATGCGTCAGCCTATTGATCGGTACAATCCGGCTCAACCTTATTTACCTCAAGAATATGGTAGTAAGTCCAAACAGTCTAGTCCTCCATCACCCCCTTCAAAAACAGTGGCTAATTTGGTGCCTCCTCCCCCACCGCCACCCAAAGCCACCGGAGATGACTTTCCCGTTCCTACAAGCTACGAATCGTTTCCTCCTTATCCCCCCTACATGAGCAGACCGGCACCACCTTCACAGGCTTTTAGCCCACCTGTTTCTGCGTATAAGCCTCCAGCAGAAACTCCTGATGATTCTGAACCTGCAGATGATGATGGCAATGACAGTCAAATGGATTTAGGCTATCGGTATAAGCCTCCATCACCTCCAGCATTTGTGCCGACATTACCACCATTGAATAAGCCTTTTAATGGGTATTCATATGATAAACCAGGAAATGGAATGGAAAATGCAGCTTCTGGTATGGATTCAGGCGGATACAGTTACAACAAACCGGCGATGCCTCATGATGCCCCGCCAGCAATGGCCGCGGGTGGATATACTTACAGTAAACCAGCGATGAGTTTTGATTCCCCACCAACGATGGGCAATGGATATTCGTATAACAAGCCACAAGAAGAGGCGCCACCGACACAAATGGATGACAAACCAGATTTTCATAATTTTCATGGTCATAGCTATGATAACCCCGGACCGGTAGATGATCACGCTGCACCAAATTATGATCATCATAATCCATCTTACAATCATGATAGTGATTTCCCTGAATTGATTTTCAATAAACCGCACGGTGGTATGTCAGATGGACACGATATGAAAGGAAATGATGTTGCTATAATGGCTCCACCACCGCCACCCGACAATAAACCGGGAATGGATTCCGGCCCCCCGATGGATGACCACGGGTTCCCTGCAGATTTTCCAGGAGATTTAAAATTCCATCATGATTTCGATGACCATGATTTTCACTATCATCACCATCCTCATACGACAACAACCACAACGGAAACTCCCCGTGTCAACAGATACAGTTACTATTATTTGGGTAAAAAGCTATATTACTTACCATTGTATTTCAGCGTCTATTTTATAATTTACGTGGGGGCTCTTATAATTAAGGCAGTATTGCGGCATAAGATCGTGTATCCCAACAGTTGGAGACCTAACGGAACTACAGCAACGTTCTTTGCAAAACGATCTGTTGATTCTTGGGATCTCTCAAATGAAAATTTACACGAAATGACTGGCAGAGTGACGAAGGCTATTGCTGAAGCTGCAGAGAAATATGTGAATGAAACCACCGAAAGAAAATAAATGAGGATGCACGAACTGCACATAATACTAAATTATTTTGTAAATAAATAGTTTTAAGATGTTGTGAACTGGACATATTTAATGATTAGGTACAATTTATTTTACATTTTTAAATAGAGTTCATTATCACAACAAAAAATACACTTAAACACTACAAATTTAGTTCCTAGTAAGTACTATTTGCTCAATAAATTAAATAATACACGCAATTACTATTTTCTTTTACCATTCCTTAATAGATTATTTTCATAAAAACTTGTAGCTAACATTTTATTTTTTCATTATGAGAATCTAGTTTTCTTCGAATCCTCTTTGAAAGCTCTTGTTCAACTTATAGAATAGATTCCAATAAGCCATCCTGGCATGGAATGGTCTTTGCTGGACACTGATTTCTGAATCTATGTCTAGATAAGACATAGAATCTGGGGTGAGGGGTGGCCACTCGACGGGAAGGAGCTCAGTTAACTCTGGGGTTGGATTACTGAAAATAAAATGTACAAGCAATTGTCAGTATTAGTATGATAACATCATTAACAAAAAAAAACTGTTATAAGAACTTTTAAATGGTCAAGAATCTAAATAAATTAATAAACATCCAGGACAAATTATACCAAAATCAACTGACCCTAAACTAAGCAGAGCTTTTACTATGGGTGTCATAAACTGAAAAACATCATGGGTGGAGATCGAACCCTCGACCTCTGGTGCTAAAATAAGGATCGCTACCATTGCACCACCAGTTCTTTCTGTACTGAGCCGATACTCCTATCAAGAGGTGTTTACTTACGTTAAATAAGGAGTTAAAAATCTTAATAAAATGTTATTTTTAATCCATCGCGTCTACCACGAGTTGCCACTTTACGTTATCGTTTGTACGTCAAATTCATGTCATTCACATTGTATGTCAAATCCCAATACAATTTTTTACGCGAACGTGGTAGACGTACAGGTTACAAATTTTGTTAAATCAAAACATCCTGCGTGACATTAATTAATATTTAAACTTAGATGGTTACGGACGTGTGTTTCTGGCGTATATTTATACTTATTTATTTAATTAACTGACATGTTTTCACAACTAGGTCAATGAATGACACCTTCAAGTGCTCTACCTATTACTGAGTTAGCCACAAAACAGAAGAAAACTTCTTGTGTGTCTACTTTTTCTAGTAAACTCAACTCTACTCATTTTTGGCGTAACTACATTGCACATCAAGAACCGACTATGATAAACACCTCATAAGCTTCTTTATGAAAACTAATAATGATACCAACCATTAAAAAAGTAATAGCGTCTCTAGCATACCGGAGACCTTTTTTCTCATTGTTTAAAAGTTTTAATGTAGAAAGTTAAGAAGCTTGAAATCATGTGAATTTATTTCATCATAATTACCTGTATTTAGCAAAATTTGTCCACAATGTCGTGATCCTGTCAATGATAAGCTGATCTTCAGAAGTTGGAGTTTCATTCATAAAAGAAACGTCAAATAAATAACTGATTTCATCAGCGTGCACCGCACCACTAATAGAAGAGTTAAGTGATGCTTTGTTAAAGTTTCTTTCCCCATCGTAGGAAAACATATAATGATATATCGTGCTGGCTTCGTTGTCAAAATATTTTTGAATGCTTCTATAAGAAGGATGATAAAAGTAAAAGTCCGATGCAAAGTCAGCCATGTGAGTCTTCACATTTTCGCTTATATCTTCATCTCCTATGTAGAATTGACGAACGTTTTCTTCCGTTTTAACAAGGTATTCATCATCGAAATTGAAATTAGCTTTTAGGAAATCCAAAAAATAATCGCTTAAAACTTCAAATTCTTCAGGGTTAATATTTTCGAGCTGATAGCCTAGTTCATTATTATTAAAACCAATAAGAATTGGCACATATCTGGCTTTTGGTATATTCACGTTAATGGGGTGGCTGGTAATAAAGCGCTCTACATTGTCAAACTCTTTCTCAACGCAGGGAGATAGCGGTAAACTCATTTCCGAAGTAGCTGCAACTATTAAGTCTGAATCTACTGTATGCAAAAACTGTAACGCTTCATCCAAATTATTTGCGATGAATCCAAGGTGTTCAGCAAGCCTCAAAGGAGCGTTTTCGTTTGCTTCTGTAATCGAAAATGGAGATAAAGCTGTACCACTCTGCAAAATCACTTTATTAAATAGGTCTTCTTCGGTGTAAATAAGATGAAAATCTACAGAAACTCCTCCAGCACTTTCGCCAAATATAGTTATTTGTTCGCTATCACCACTGAATGCATCTATGTTATTTTTGATCCATCTTAATGCTGTCAATTGATCCTTAAGGCCTTGATTTCCAGGTACATCAGGGGTGTCTAAACAGAAGAAACCATAGGCTCCAAGGCGATAATTTAAAGTCACAACTATGACATCGTGCTGAACTAAAAATTTGGGTCCGTGGACATATCTTCCAGAAAATCCAAATTGAAAACCACCACCGTGAATCCATACCAGTACAGGGCGACGATTTCTTGAACTAGCAGTGTTTGGGACATACACATTTAAGTGCAGGCAGTCCAATGAGCCAACTATGGTATTGTTAAATTCTTCTACTTGGGGGCAAATAGCAGAGTCATCAAAAGCATCAAAGGTGCCCTCAAATCCTGAATGTGGAATTGATTGCTGGAACGTAAAGATATTATTTTAGATTGGAATACTAATAGGAAACGTATTATAAAGAAATAAAGTACACTGCTCAACTTATTCTAAGCAACAAGTTAAAAACCAAAGACATCGTTTTGGACAAAACGATGTCTTTGGTCGTATTAAAAGTTACTGCCTAGAAAAGCATTTTCATGTCACAAGCGAATAATTACAATGATATTGATGCTGTGAACTGAAAAATTGGTTTATTGACTGTGTGGGTGAGAAATCTGAATCCTTGCAGCGCAACACCTGATCCCACTTAGTGCCCGGTCATTCCACCACCCACCGTAACTTACCCTAACTACATCGAGATAAAGGCTCTTGAGCGGAAAGATGCCAATACTGAGTTAACCTTTGGCGATTTTTCCAAACGGAATCAATTCGTGTGACTGTGTTGGCTTTACCATAGATAAAACATGTTATAATATTCCCTGTTGCTTTACTGACTAAGTTTTTATTAAATGGTGACCTGTATGTACTGTGCTACGAGATTTCTGTAAAACCCATCTCATGCAGGCTCCATTCACTCAGTCTTAGAGTTTTTCGTTGTAACTTTTATTATAACAATTATTCACCTCTTTCATGTAGTTGTAGCGCAGATTTTTAAAAACAAGAATGTATGGTCAGAACGTAGATGTGCTGCTTAGTGTGCACCGGAGGTAATTTTGTATCTGTACCCACTTACACCTTTTTTAATCTTATAATATTTTACCGAGACTAGCCAAAATACAAAATAATTTATTTTTCAATAAACAGGTGTAATAATGATACTCACCCCAAATGGATTCGATGGATCGACTGTGGCATAAGGTATGCCCAAGAACATAGAGTATTCTCCATCAGGCGCGGTGAGACCTCTGATGAGCCCAACTTTGCTGTCGACCAACGGGTCGACCCTTGGGAGGGCCCACAAGCCGCTAATCAGACACAGTAGTATCGGAAATAGGTATTTTGCTGTTCCCATCTTGCCTCTTAGATCAATACTAAAATGCAGTGATGGTTTTTGCAATCTATAGGATTTTCAAGAGATGTTTTATCGTGGTTCAGATAAAACTCATCTGGCCTTGGAGATAACTTTTAAGTTTTTCTCTGTCTGTACGATTGGATAAAATAGATACCGACTTAAACCATTTTCAAGATATTCTTATCAATTTACCACAAAAAACACCTGAAACCAGAATAATTTTATAACCACAATATAAAAAATACCATTCACCGTGATTATAAGGATTAATAACGGTAATTGAAGAGTTAAATAGACTTAAGGAGTTCATTTGATTCAGGGCCAAACAATAAGATTAAACTAATAACAGTGGAACAAGCTGCCCGTTTCTATTCGAGAGTGTCGCACTGTGGGTTCCTTCAAAAGATTGTTGAAAGAACATATTTTAAAAAATGTTTGAATTGCGTTGGATCTTAATAATTATAATTTATTATTATTATATTAACATGTATAATTATTATAGTTAGGTACTTATTTTAGTTACTTACTTGTAAGTAAGCTAGCCTATTTATAATAAGCTAGTAAATTATGTACACAGTTTTGTCTATCCATCACTGTTTGTTTTATGCTTTTCCAAGCATCATGGTCTGCTGGAAGAAATCTCTCTTTAGAGATAAGCTCATCTGTACATTAGCTATCCTTATTTTTCTATGTAAAAAACTGTAATTTGTGTACAAACTAATAAATAAATAAATAAATAATAAATGAGTTTTTATTTTGTCTAAAATTGGGATTATTGCCCAGGCAATAAAATAAAATATTTCTTACAACTTACTTAATAAGTAGTTTTTTGAATAAAATAAGCAAGAACAGCCAAAAAAATGTGCAGCTATTCGTACAGTCATTGTGATGCAGTAGTATGTGATGAATATTGCGCACAGCAGCAGTTCCAAGTCAAATTGGTGCATATAGAAATACAATTGTGTGTCAGAACCGCTTACATGTTAACTAGTCTATTTCTCTTTGATCTCTGTAGAGGAGGCACGGGTCAAAAAGCTGATTGGTGATCACAATTTTTTTGTAAACACTCTTTTGAACAGTGTGCTTTAGGCTTGTTTGCTTCCTATATTATTATTTTTTATCGGGTAATAACTCGGGTTTATAATCACCAAACGCATTTGGCAAGCGTATTAATATGCCAACTCCCATCAATTATTGATGACGTGATTTTAATGATAAAGGCCTTTTCCACCTCAGTGCATACAGGAGCATACACGAGCGTCTTGAACCTATTTGGGGCCCTGGGCATATTAGGATGATGGGGCCCTTCTATTCTCAGTAAGCTAAAAAAACAGATTTTAGGGGCCTTCAGGACCGACCGGGCCCTGGGCACATGCCTAAAGTGCTAAAAGGGAAAGACGGGCCTGGGTATATATTTCAAGATCAATAAAACTAGTCACAATAAGATACTGATTGTCAAAAATTTACTTCATAATAATATAAATACATTTCATTGATAACATCTATCTCAGTAAGATACTCGTACCTCTCACCAAAATTGTTATCTTGTTATGTTGGTAAGGAATTGCACAAGGTAACAAAATAACTGTGAATGCAACTGGCAAATTCTGCAGATAATTTCCAGTGAGTCGAATCTACAAGGTATCTATTCTAGATCTCAACGTTTTATAAACTCATTGTCCTACTTTTCTAAAACCGGTAAGGTCTACAGATACCAGACTAGTGCATTGTTCTACTAAATTAATAAAGGCAGACAGTGTTAGTTTCCTACAAAAAGTTTATTCTTTCATTGTGTTTGTACCCCTGTTGAAATTCTTCGTTAAGTTCATAGAATATATCCCAGAAAGTCATTCTTTCGTGGAATGGTCTCTTAGTCATGCGCAGATCAGAACCTATGTCCATGCAGTACAGAGCTTCTTTCGTCACGGCTGGCCATAGGATGGGCAACAGGTCATTTGTTGCTGGAGTAGGATTGCTATAAACGGAAATAAATGATCTTTAAATAAATAAAATTAGTGCTCAATGACGCTCACAGTGCTAGTAGTAATAATGTCTGAATGTAAGAATTTGATTAAAAATATATATAATTACAGATTTCTTGACCTCGTATACAGACCATGTAAAGGAGGAATACATACCCGTATTTAGCAAAATTGGTCCATAATGTTGTTATCCTGTCTATCACAAGCTGATCAGATAGTGTAACAGGATCATCCATGATCCCCATATCGAACAAATAGCTAAGCTCGTCGGTATGCGCTGCTCCTCCAGTAGTTATGTTATATCTTGATTTAAAAAAGTTTCTATCTCCATCATAGGAAAAGCTGTAGTAGTATAATAAGTTAGCCCCTTCTTCAACATAACTCTGAATGGTTCTATGAACAGGGTAAATATATCTAAAATCCGACGAGAAATCAATGAGTTGCTGTCGTAAATCTTCATTTATATCTTCATCTCCGATATAGAACTGGCGCACTTTTTTCGCCATTCTAGTAAGGCGGTCACTATCGAAGTTGAAAGATCCGTTCAAATTATTGGAAAATAAGTTATCAAAAGCCTTGATAGGAGAATTCCAGAACGAAAAAAGAGCTTCGTTGTCGGTGTAGCCGATTAAAATTGGAACATTTTTCACTTTATCAACAATAACATTTATAGGATAGTTGGTTATTAGTGATTCTATGTTATCAAATTCTTTTTCAACGCATGGCCGAAGCACTAGGCTGAGTTCAGCTGTGGCTGATATGACTAAAGCTGGGTCAACAGTCGTCAAAAAATTTAGAGCGCTATCTATGTTATTTGATTCGTAGTTAAGATGTTCTGCAAGTTTCAAAGGAGCGCTGTTATCTGATTCTGTGAGTGCGTATGGTGATAAGTTTGAAACGCTTTGAATAATAACTTTATTAAAAAGATCTTCTTTCCCAAAAATTAGGTGATGATTTACAGAACTTCCACCTGCGCTTTCTCCAAATATTGTAATTTGGTCACTGTCACCTCCGAACGCATCTATATTGTTTTTTACCCATCTTAGCGCAGTCAGTTGATCCTTGAGACCTTGGTTTCCCGGTACTTCAGGAGTATTTAGGCAAAAAAAGCCGTATGGGCCAAGGCGATAATTTACAGTTACTAGAATGACTTCATGTTTCACTAAGAACTTTGGTCCGTAGAAGTATCTTCCAGCGAAGCCTGTACTGTAAGCGCCTCCATGAAACCAAACGAGCACTGGAAGACGGTTGTTGGAGTTGGCAGTGCTAGGTACATACACGTTCAGCCGCAGGCAGTCTAGTGTACCCTGTACTGTGTTACTAAAATATTCTACTTGGGGACATATTTTAGAATCATCGAAGGCATCAAAAATATCTTCATATTCTGTTTGGGGTATTGATTGCTGAAATATATGGAATATTTATTGTATGTTATGTATGATCCACATCAACAGATAGCGTCTTTCATCAACATGTTACCATCGCGCCTCATTATATATTATGACCGAAATATCAGCTGATCATTGTTTTGAAAACTGAAGGAAAGCGACCTAGGCTAGGCGAGGCTAATCACCAAAGAGATGGTCTGATCAATTTAAAGATGCAAAAAGACCTACGCTTTTCACAGTCACCGAAGTTACTACTGACAGAGGCCGCGCCAAATAACCCCCCCCCCCCCCCCCCCACCCACCATAATCACGATCTTCAGGCATGAAGGACCGACCAGAGAGAGAAAGAGATTATACACATGTTTAAACTCGTATTTAGTCTCATAAAATATGAAGCTTAAAAACCTTCTCTGCTGTACTCTTCAAGCACAGTGCAAAAACACGTAAAAATAACATCTGCCAAGATAGTGTGCAAGTGCAAGTGAGATGAGGTTGGAACCTAAACTACATGATTAAATGCACATGATTTAGTAAAATCTTACCCCGAAAGGGTTTGAAGAGTTAACCGTTGCGTAGGGTATCCCCAAGAACATAGAATAATCACCGTCGGCTGCAGGAAGGCCTCTGATGAGCCCTTCTCTGGTGGCCACCAGCGGGTCGACCCGGGGCTGCCCCAAGGTGTAACATAGCAGACACAGGAAAATTGGCAAAATAAACTTTGATCCAACCATCTTCAACATTAATCTTAAACAAAATGTAACGAGAGTTATTGTTATTTTTCCTGATATCCTATCCTTATCTCCTAACAATAGATAATAGTCGCACACTCATTTGGTTTTGGAGAGCGCAATACAATAATAGTACATTTTATATCGAGGGACTAAACGAAGTGATAATATATTATACCAGACGTGGTTTGACTCCCGAGCGTGCGAGTCAATGAAATCGAGGGTAAATTAAGTAGGCGTTTAGTCTTGAGGTACAAACTGTACTTTTCACTTTGAGTGCGAGAAAAGTAGTCAATTTAGTACAGAAACATAATAAAATAAAAATCACAAGAGATTTATAACACATAGCGCCACCTTCTTTGCGGACAAACTATGGAACTAAAACTCAACATTTTCGCAATGAAGTTGGTCCACACTGTGAATAGAATAGTATATTTACTGGCTGTTTGAGTACTTTTAGAGCATGAGAAGTGAAAAATTCCTTAGGTAGGTACATTATTTTATTATTTTTAATATACCTACCTACCGGCCGTAATTCGATCAGCAGGCCGTGTGGCGGTTGATATCATTTATATCAAACGGTCTAATTTCAATTGATTAATGTCCAAAACATGCCTTCTTCCAATCTACAATGTTGTCTTGGGTTAGGGATAAAGCTGTAAAAAAACCAAAGTTTTCTAATTTGACTTAATTTACGAGTAAAATAGCGCCATAAGTGTAGGTAACCAGAATTTTTTTACAATGAGTTTAGGTGTCTGTTTCCAACCGCTCTGAATTACATTGAGACTCCATACGTCACTTAGCAATAGCTTTCACTGTCTGCGCCGGAGACACAAATTAAATTTACATACTTTACATGCTTGTATGTTTGCTCAAATTATATTTCAAATGGTCCCTTTGCACGGCTAACGGGAGATAGCATTTAGATCTGCCAGTCGCTTCTCTATCACCCTGCCGTGCACTTGAACCGAAAAATACTTGAAATATTTTAAAAAAATAGCATTTTTGTTTACGGTTGGCTTTCCTTAATAACAGCCAGTGTTATAATTAGTCCGATCAAACTAAGTTTTTCTTTTGCTGAGTTGGAGTTGTAAATAATAATTGTAGAAAAATAAAGTTAAAAAGAAGCAGAATGGCGTCAAAGGGTGGTCTCCTGTTTTCGTGCCACATTTTAGTGTGGGTGGCGGCGGCGCTGGCGCTGTGGGCGGTCGGCGCGGGCGCCGCTGTGCGCTACGACTCCGCCACGCCGCACGCGCCGCCCTACAGATACATACCCTTGCAGTGAGTATTGCCTCTATAATTTAGTATTTTTAAAGTTTTATTCGATGCTCAATTGTGTACTTTTGAGTTTGTGTTTAACGTGAGTTTGCCAATCGGCTTCGGACTGGTATTTCCCCATTTGAAAATTGATTTGGTAATATTATTATCACACAAATGTGCTGTTTTTTAAATCTATAAGTGGAAACTATTCTGCCACCAATTTAACATAAACATTTTCTTTCTGTGTTAAATAATAATAGATTGGATTTTACTGCGCTTTTGTGTTTAAATTTTATTATTGATCAAATAAACGAGTAATATGAATAAGTCAGAACTAAGTAGGTGAATAGATTAAATGAATACATATCTGAGACATCTCACCAAGATCATTTGCCCCAAACTAAACTAAGCTCGTAGGTACTATTGATCTATTACAGTCTAATTATAAAACACCGATAATTATGTGGAACCGTAAAACGTAAGTATTTAAAGTAAGAGTGTTGAGTGGATGGATGTTTTAATGAATTGTTGTTATTATATTCTTTTATGGTTGGTTTTTCTCTTTGTTTTATATTCTTTTAGGTTTATTTGTATCAAAATGACACACTGCTTGTACTTTACTAACGCCTATTGTAAACCCAAAACAAGTTTAAAAGAGTAACTGCTGAGTTTCTCGCCGGGTCTTCTCAGCAAGAAACAACTCCGACGCGGTGGTAGAGTCGCATTATGTCTGTATACTGTTTATTTACATATCCATACTATTACGGTATTTATGTCTATTATTTAGTATACTTTGCTGTAAATTTGACGATTTGAATGTACTGATACAGTCTATTTGAATAAAGTTATTTGAGTTTTTGAGTTTGAGTTTGACATGAAAATTATGACTAAGTATAGGATATCGCGCATTCAGAGTTATTTTTAGATGCTAACCATACCCGACACTTGCATAGCATATTTAGCATTTCTCAGCAATGAAGAACTAGACCACGAAGACCTGTCTCCAGCGGAGGGAGAGCAGCCAGTGCGGTCCGGCATGCCGCCGTCCGAGCTCATCCTGACGGGCCTGCGCACGATTCTGGACGTGGTCAGGAACATCAACAAGAGACGCGCCGGCGCAAGAGGGGCGGTCCACAATGCTACTGAGCCAGTGGTAAGTTTAGCTTTGTAAGCCACTTTGTAGATAAGAAGTGACTTTTATTGGTAACCCTAACGCCCGAATCAATATGATGTTTCACATTGTGTAGAACTCCGCTGAGGTGTACTGCGGAAGAGAAACTACTCAATTAAATAACTAAAAAATAAATAACATTAAAAGGGAACATTTCGTGGAATTACATGATATTATCGTTGAAAATAATAAATGAGGTTAAATTATTGAATTATCGTATAATAAATTATATATATAATTGGCTAAATAGTTAACTATTGTTTAATTGTAGGTATAATAATATATCAATCTTAAGTATCATTATATATGTATAGGTCAGTAAGGTAGGATAATTAAATTATTCGATTTTTTTTGTTAATAATTAGATTAGTTTATTATTAATAAATAATAATAATAATAAATATTCTTTATTGCACATCAAAAAATAACAATGAATGTTTGTATTACACGAAATAGTAAGATGACACAATTAGGCGGTCTTATTGCTAAAAAGCAATCTCTTCCAGACAACCCAAGTAGAGGAAAATGTTAAAAAAAGGGTAAGTATGTGCACAATAATAGTCAAATGTAAATTTAAATAACAAAATAATAATACAGGATATGTACTAATTAGCCCACCAATAACCAAAGAGATCAGAAAAGGAAAATGAGTTAAATAAACGGACGAGGAGAAGTGAAAGGAGGAAAGTAATTAGGAGAAAAAGTAGAGTGTTAAAGAAGGAGTATTATTGTTATAGTCCAGTGTTTTCAGCCATTTGGTAATGGTTCTCTTGCAGCTGGATCTAGGGAGGGAATATAAGGACAGCAATTCATTCAGTTTATTATAGATGTAGGGATTAATAAGTAAATAAAAGGCATTGACCACTTTTTCACATAAGTACATAGATTTTTGTAATAAATACTTGTGGGTTGTCATAAGTAGGTATACTATGTTGATGCAGGCAATAAGGAAATTGTTTTTTTAAAGCAATAGGTAAATTTTCGGACCACAAGTTATAAATTTTCCCTGCAGCAACGTTAATTACTGACTAAGCGGACGGTGTGGAATAATTTTGCACTTCAGTGATTTTCCATAATTTCCGTTTTATCATACCATATTTATTTAGCAAATTCTTCAAATCAAATGTAGTAATTTATTTGCTTTAGAAACACGATACATTGGTCAGTACGTCTACCACGAGTTGGCACTTTAAATTGACGTTATCGTTCGCGTAAAAAAATAAGTGGGCTTCTGAGTGTTTCGTTCACCACGACGACACAGTCACTTGCCTCTGACTACACCGCTTAGGATAAAGTGGTGATGGTGTGATGATGATGATGATGATGATAATGTAAATTTAAATTGGCAACTCGTGTAGACGTTCTGGTTACAGGGTTTTAGTACAAGCGTGATGTACCGAAGTGTCAGCATGCAAACATTTAACACTATAGAATACATGATTAAAATAATGGAATAATGTCAGTTAATAAAATTTTCATATGCAATATGATTGGATACGAGTTACTCGTGATATCACTTCAGTCATGTCAAAATAGTTTTTAAGATTAAGTATATAAGCATTTTCAATAAACCACCCACTGAGTTTTTCAAAAACAAAGTGGTGGGCAAAGTGATTTTTGAAAAACATCACTCGAGATTAAACATGATGCAAAATTGGTACAAATGATATGAAAGACGATATATGCAAACCATTCCTAGTTTCCCTGTTGTAAGTTGAAGGGTTGTGTCAACATGCTTTAAATCAAATTAAGTTTATTTCAGACAACAGGGATGTATTATTATTATTTACACGTCAATCAAATATTATACAATAAAATTAAAAAACAACGCATTGAAACTATATAATAATAAAATAACTTCAAACACAAAATTCATAATTAACAATTAAAACATAAAATTAAAAATAAATAATTCCTGACACCTCCACAGCTTGATGTGTGTCTGCTCGAGCAATGCCTCACATAACTGTTAGTTACTAGTTACAAAAATTTGAATAAATTATTAACACACGTTTACCTATGTAATGTAATAGAATGTAGTCGGTTCTCGAACAGGGTCACACAACGGTACCGCCTGAACTAGGTGACCGGGCGTCGGCGCTAAACGACGCACCCTTCTTTAGTCGGCCGCGAGCCAATCGCTACCTTTACGCGGTACTGCAAATTAACAACCACTTGCTATCAATTTTATAGATAAGCAGTGTTTACTGCGCTCGGTTCAATGGATGACGTGGTTACTATGCCGTATAAACTAGTTTTACTAGACTATTGGAGGGGAGGTACTTATTATGTACAAGAGAGAAAATAGTGGACTTAGCAGTCCAGAATGAACGACTTCCAGAGTTAGTATCTGAAATTCGACCTATTCCCAGGTCAGGCAAAATGTTCTTTCAGATCCATAACACAACATACCATCACGACTATTACCCAAACGGGGTAGTCAGAGGGAAGTGACAGTGGCCGTCATGGTAAACGGAACACTTAGAAGCCCACTTCGCACCAATAGTATCAGAATCCAACGTGGTCTCTCAGTTCCTTCCATACTCAGCTCAGTTTTGGCAAGCTTTGTAGTTAAGTCCACGGAAACGCGTCGTGGTGATTTTGACTTACCCAAATGCCTATTTTCCAGATACGGAAATCTAGTTCAAAGAACGCTACAGCAGAGATCGGTCGAGGGTTCGAAGACTACTACGACGAGCACCACCACCATGAAGTGGAGACGACTCCCAAGCCCATGAAGCAGGGGCGCTACACCGACCCCTGGGCCGGCTACTACGACTGGATCATCAACGAGGGCTCCTTCAAGTTCTGGAGTGTATTCCAAGTAACTACTTATTATTCTAATTGTACGACCATAAAATATATCTCCTACCTTACCAAACATCGAGATGCATGGCGAAGCATCGCGAAAGTAGGCCGATATTTATGATCACGACCACTCTGAAGAGATAATTTTGTATAATTAGTAACAAGATTTTAGAAATTAATGTTGGGAGAATATAATTCACAAAGATAAAAATAAACATAACAAAAGATATATAGCGAATCATCAAAGGAAATTAAAATACCACTTAGGTAGTGGCGTTGCAATATCCCAAATAAAATAGAACAAACTCAGCTAATGCTCGGGCTTGATTGGATCAGAGTCACGCGCTGATTTTGACACTGAACTACTTTTTTTTCTTTAGACGTTCATTAAATAAATCCAAAAGCTATATATTCGTACTTAGCTACTTACTGTTCAAAGTCAAAGTTACTAATCTCAGCATGTTAGGGGTGGGTGGGCGTTGATTCTTTTACAAAATGTTTTTCAACTTGGAGGAAATGGCGGCTTTAATAATTTTTTTGACAAATTAGCTTTGTTAAAAGTACAAATAGTTTTGGCCTCAAGTGCACCGCAGCGCATCGTAGCGCAAAAATAATGCCGTTTGATTGCTCTGCTTAAAAAACCTTACGTTGTTATTTGGCGATCAAAGCAAAGTACGTCGAAGTCATAACATTGACATAGTTTTGTGTCAGGCATGGGTGCCGTCCAGCCAAGGAACTTAGGTATTTATCCGAACCTTGCACTTGTCGTTACACGCAACAGCTTCCTATACTTAATTTTTTTTTCCTTAATTCTTGAATTACTTGGGAATCTAATCGGCATCGGCAAACTTGTTATAATACTGTCTACGAAGCAGATTCTAAGCCATATTAGTTAGTATCAACTCCAGTTAAGCAAATTCGATATGATTTTGCAATGTCTTTGATAAGAAGCAAAATAACATTATGTATTGTTCCTAAATTTTAAAATTCAACGCTTCCTTTTATACAAGTATTACGTCAATAAGTAGCCACAGATCTACAAAAAATATGCTAGATTGATTAATACTATTATAGGTTTCTTAAAATTAGGAAGCACTTAAATTGAAGATGTCTTCCAACATGAAGGTAATACTTCGAGAAGTTAGACATCGCCGAGTTAAGAGGCATCTTATTTATTCTATGACACGTACTGCAGCAAAACGCGTGCATTTATTTTTGAAAATGAGTTGTTATAATATTGAACTATTGATATTCAGTTAGGTAACTATTATTAGCTATTTGTTTAACTCGCTTGTTCATGCATATAATAAATAGGTAGCTAGGTTACCATTAAATATTTACAACGGATGTTCAAACATAGCATTATGTATATTCCCACACAATTTGCATACTACTCCTACGCATCATTGTTGCTCTAAATAGCCGCAATTATTACAATCTTTATCGATTGTAAATAAGCATATTGTATAATACAACCATAGTTATTTTTGAGTAACATAAAGTGTTTCCGGATTTTTACCGATTCAAAATATGGAGGAACTTAGGAAGCCATTCAATCTATTATCGCTCACAGGGAAGTAAAGTAAGGCATTGTTTAAGGTGATCTAAAATACGACATTTTAAAGGCTTAACCAAGGCCTTGCTGATAATAATAACCCCAAGGATTATAAAAGATAAGAATAACTACTGACTGACACATAGGGTAAAGCTTTGACAAAAAAAAATAAGTTAGGATGAAATGCGGTAAAGAATGTTTAGATATAACGAAATCTCTTCTAGGGTTTCTAATACCAATCAATCTACCTGATTTTTTTAGGTCTACCGCCACTATCTTTGAACCATTCTGCCCATTAGCACAATGTTATTATGGGGTCAGTTCAATCCTCAATGAGGCGTGGCATTTGTTTCACGGAATTCAATTACAATAAATAGGTAGTGGCTAGCCGGGTACTAAACGTGAGAGGGGGTAACGCATTGCGGCTGATACCCACCACCAGTAAGATGGACGATTGACCTGTAAAGGTTGCAGGATTCCGGTGGATGCAAAATGAACGTATACTCGAGGCCACCTTTGATTCGGGGCCTTCCTTTAGCAGTGGATGTCATATGGCTATTAAATGATTATGAATGAAATAAGAAAATGTTTAACTCTATAGAAATACAACGAGTTCACGCTATAGACATAATGAGTAGGTACTAACACTAATATGTAGAAAGTTAGCTTTTTCACACGTGAATTTCACGTTTTGGATTGTACGTTATTCTTAGTATTCTGTTTTTTCTCGGATCTATTTGCTTTATCATTCCAGTCCTATACTATGTTCATTTGATGGGCATATTTAGTTATATTACCGCATATTCATAAACGCCACGCCGCCGCCGTGATAGGTAACTCTATTTAGTATTTATTTGAATAATATATCTACATATTTTAAACAACTACAATAGGTGGTTTTGAAGCAATAATATTAAATATTATTAAATTTTAAATAGTTATTTTCGTTCTTTAAGCTTGAAATAATACGAGCCCAAACTTACTTTTAAAATTACTTTATTTAAACAAGAGAAACTTGGTAAAATTTTTGGTTATCTTCAACCAAACATTACAAAATAATGAAATATGAAATCACGGCCAGCGCTCCTCGAGGGCCGACCCTAGCTCGTGTGTAGAGTAGTATAAGTGTAGATAAGGCATTCAGCGGAATTACGTGTTTGTGCCGGTTATATACTCATGTATTCTGCAATGGGCACGTCCATATGTTAAATAGGCTCATGTTGTATGTGGAACAAGGTTTTGCTTATATTTTTGTTTACTAGCACCCACAAAGTTTAGTTTCAGTAGAGTTTAGTTTTTGGTCATTGTGGATTCCCTGAAGTTCCGTAATCTGAGCTGCCCTTGCAAATACCTTCACCTTACAGAAGACCACGGCTAAATACCACTGTTGTCTTAATGCAAGTGAGTAATTATCCAGAGCGGTTTACGTGTATGGGCAAGCTGTTGTTTTGGCAGCCTAGATACCATCGATGTATCAAAATACTCGAACTTGAGCCTATAAGAGTAGGTCTACGCCTCATTCTAATTCTCAGAGTTACTGTTGTTCGTTTGACATGACAATAGCTAAATTGGCAATTGGTCAATTTTATTTCGCTCGTTTTCACCTTGGAACGCCCAAAAACTCCCATCAGACATTAAAAACTAAATGGGTACTTATGCGACAGGACAAGGCTGTTGGCAGCGGCAATGCTATGTTTTGAGGGCTGACATTATTTGGAAAAATATACCTCTTCTAATAGGTCAGCTTAAAACTGATTGCAATATATTTTATTAATCTGTACCTATATATAAACTAAACTTACAAGCAATAGCTTTGTTGCTAAGGAAGTTGACATTCCAGTTCAGAAGTCAAGTTAAACATATTTTAATAACTTCGAACAGACTTTAGATTTGTCCTTTTAAACTATGTGTACTTCTTATAATAGAAGCAGGTCATAAGACCAAGTAACAAAAAGTCTAGATATAAATAACGAGTGGTCTTCTAATAAACACGGTCTTAATTAGTGTAAGTGGTAGGTAAAGTTCTCATGGTGATGAGCAGTGTGCGGTATGGCCGGCGCGTGCGCTGCGTGCGTGCGGGTCGCGGTATTGACCGCGCGACTTCGTGAACATATTATTTACTATATTATGGTACTCCGCACTTCCGGAACCATCGGAAGTTCACGTCCATTTGTTTGGCAAACGATGCCAGTGATGAGTATTAAGCATGCTTTAGTTAACCTAATCGGTGTTAATGGCCGTGTAAAGATTTCTTGAGAGATCATTAATCAATATGTCGTTTTTAATGGTACTTCCTGGTTGAAAAAGTTTTAAACTGTCAGAATTCGCAGCTATAGAAGTTTATTAAAACGATAATAGGCTGCTGAAGGAGGTTGTAACAAAAACTGCAATTCTTAATAAGATTTACTTAAATGTGCTTAGCTTCCTACATATAAAATATATTCATTGTGAACGCAGTTCACACGCGGGTCAATCGCCTTCAATTACCGCAGTAAACAAATAAGAATAGTCAGAAAACCACTTGGCGCCAATCAATCAACTTCATTTGGCTTAAACAATTTGGCAAATTAAATTACAAGACTTAATTAACTCGTTTGAATGCTTCATTAATCTCACAAAATCCGTTTATAAAAAATAGTTGTTTTTGTAATGATGTGATGTTTCACAGATTAAGTTATTAAATTGACAAAGAAAAAATTAAATATAATATTCTACACATCATGTTACAAATCTAACATTATATTCACAAACACCCGCATACTTACACCTAAATATGCCTATTTTTTTTAAATAACTTTTTTTCAAAGCGTTTAATAATTTGGGATCAACAATTGCTTCACAAACCGAGGGTTTGAAGAGTTTTATGTGCAAATACTCTTTGATGTCCTGTGTAGGTAACTGGTATTTATTTGGGAATACCTAAGTATTCGTAAGAATAAGTTAGTATTCGTGTCCGCCTCTGGCACTCTTACGGTTGCGGTCATAATTAGTGCCGTAGGAAGTTTCATTACCAACAGAGCTAACGAGCGAGCTTCTTCATCTGCAACTTTACATGCCCAGTTTTATTTTCAGCCTAGCACAAAAGTAATAGACCAATTGGGTAAGGGAGCAAAAATGTTTTTATATTTTTTTTAAATACCTTTTACTATTTCAAGTAACTGATTTGAATATTTCGTTGATCTAGATCTAATTTTATATTAATTTTTAAACATTGCGAACTCATGACGTCACAAATTCACTTAGTGTTCTCCCGCATGTGTTTTTTCCCGGATTCGTGGTAAATAAATTAGGAGGAGAAAATTACTGATTTACTGCACTTACGACTGAAACAGAGCTCGCCGTTCATCATGTACAATCTTACGAGAATGTGAGAAGTAGACTTCAGATACGATTCATTTTGCCAAGTTCTGAAACCAAGCCCTACCTGAAAGGGTTGGGATTATAGCGAATGGCTATTTTAGGTCCTACCTACCCGTCCTGGCAATGGGCGTATATAAATGTACATATTAGTATAAATAACTTTGTGGAAAAATATATTTCACCTGGGGGAATTTTAAATCTGCTATCTGGAAGCCCCTTATATACCATGCAGTAGAATCACCTAGCTAAAAGTCTCACGTATGATACAGATCGCGTCATTTGATTGGTTGATGGATAGATTTGCAACCAATCACGTGAAAGGACGTTAATACGACCCAATAGGTTTCAATTGTGAGATTACAATTTGATTACCGTCAAGAGTCGAATAAGAACCTTAATGTACTCTTTGCGGACGTTGGCAAACTGGGGTAATTCATTTGACCCCAGTTTGCCAACGTATTTAATTGAAAATATCATAGATCCTTTGCTTTTAAAAATGTTAAATATTTAAATATGGTATAGAATACAAATACCTCGAAATGGTTTTCGATTTAGGACATGTTTGATTTTTGTTCCCATACCCAATTATTGGAAATGGTTGCTCAGTTACTAAAAAAATATTTCTGACAGTGACATACCGTCGGACAGTATTCATAAAACGCTAGTTATTATATCCTCTTTGGGTGTTCTAGCTACGGAATAGAGGTTATTGTTTTCAGAGTTATTATCTTTGTTGTTCGAGATGTAATAAATAGAAACAAATAAAATTGTTTTCTTCATCCAGCTATTCACTGTGGCCCTGCTTCTCTACGCGTGCTTCTCCGCGATCTACTACGCGAAGTTCAACCCCATCCTGCCGGACTACAGCATGGAGTACGACGACTACTTCCTGGAGCGCACAGTGGGTAGGAAGGCCCGGAGCCTGGACCCCCAGGCGCTGCCCTCAGGGCTTAGCTGGATCAACCCTCAGACCTTCCAGTTCATACTGGACGCAATTGTTAAACATTATGAGGAAGAATAGATTGCTGGATTGTGATCTATCTAGTCGGTGGTTGATATGTTTTTAGCTTATGGTTGATGGATGGAAATATTAGTTCCTAAAACTAGGTGTGGTAGAATAGCTCTACGTTGAACCTTGATGTGAAACGAGAAACTTATTAAACTAAAACAGAATTATGAAAAAAAACAACGCATAAAAGAGCAAACGGTACTTACTAGCTTTAAAATAGGTAAGGTAGGTTTTTCCCCCTTTATTCAATGATTAAATAAATATTCATAAATAAGTGGCCAACATTTGGTCAAAAGGACAGAACAGTGCATCGGCTGTAGTAGCGTAAGTACCTACCTACTCTTTATTATGAATAAGGGGGCTAGTATGTAAATGTTTATACAGGGGAACGACGACTTACATGGTATGAAAGTTCCTTTTATTTTTTATAGTACGAAGCTGCCCTTGTTACCCTGTATTAACAAGAAGCGCGATTCGACAGTAGGTACTTTGACCAAAGTGCGTATTGAATCGACCTTTATTTTTTTTGGATTATTGTTAGTGTAATAATTATAAATGTTGCTCAACTTAGTTCCAAGATAATCATTTATATAATAAGTTTTATGTACAGTTTAAGCAAATAAAAATATTGAAGCATATTATAATTAGTTTCAATGTCAATATTTAGGTCTAGTGCTTTCTCTAGTATCTATGTAGTGACTTTTTAATTCCTTAGGACTGCGCGTCCTTATCTATTTGTTCCAGTATTATAATCGTGAAGACCTTATTTATAAACGGATAAGGCTTTAATGCAATGGGTTTTACAGGTTATTGTGAAATACAAGATTTTTAATAGCTCCATTTCGCACGTTTAAAAAAGTATCTTTAGAATAAAATAACCAAGGGGTCCTTCTTACAAATATATCCTGCAGCTTCGGCTGTAAGGCGTGTGAAACGTATCGGGAGTGTCGGCATAATGGGCTGTAAAGCGGACGGCGCAGGTCGTAAAGATGGCCAGTGTACCGGCCGGAGGTATGTATGACTGCATGTATAAGCGCAAGTGTACGAAATGAAAATAATTGTGCTTATTTGAGGACTGAATTCTCTATACTACCTATATATCCTCTGTAAGATGTACGAGCCTCTTTGTAGACACGTGCATAAATAGCTGAGCCATGTTGTGAAGGAGAAGCTTAGGAGTGCTGGCCGTTTGATGAGAATTTTAGTTGATGCAGCTCTACCACCCACTCTGGAAATGTTCACAAGTAGACCCCTCACGGTTGCGGATGATGACAACTTCTGACAAAAGAAGACGATCAAAAGCACTGAGACAATGAGAAACCGTGAGTTTTCCAAATATCCTGTTTGATTATATTACTAATTTCGTTTTATTCTATTGCTATAAATAATAACCTTGATTACTTTATCTCTCATGTTGCAAGTTAGTAAATATAAGTTTAACAAAGGCTTTGTTAAGTTTAACAGATCCACCCAAGACCTCTAGTTTCAGGTCGACCGCTGGCTGAGCCGCCAGCATGGTAGTGCCGAGTTCGATGCCCGGTCGGCGCTCGCGGCTAGGACGCGCAGGATGTCGTCATTATACGTTTACGAGCGGCGCGGGCGCAGCGCAAACAACGCCGCCTGGACCGTATAAAACCTCTCGATACTCGTAAATCGGAAACGGCCTGAGTTAGGAAAAGGTTCACCATTTCCGCGTTCAGTGTAAAGTTCAAATTATTGGATAGCGACCAATATTAAATAATTGGTAGTTGGCTATAGTAGTATAGTAGAGTAGGTGTACTTCATTGGATAGATGTATTGAATCACTATGCATGGGAGCCTACTCCCGTTCATCCAAACTCGCAGCAGCGTATGTACCGTGAATACTAGGCGTTAAAAACATTGATAACTGCTTACAGTTCGAAATTTAAGTTGTTTTCTAGCATTTTTAGCGTTCTATATAGAACTACAACTGAATTTTTATTTGCTCTCTCATTTTAGTGAGTTTTTTGGGCTTACATAGTAGTACCTGAGGCCTAATACAATACCAAAGACCTCTTCATGTTTCACTAGGTTTTTAACCGACGTTAAAAGAAAGGAGGAGGTGGTCAATTTTTAAATGTTTGTTACCTCATAACTTTCGACTGGATGAACCGAATTTGATAATTTTTTTCTTTATTTGAAATTTGCTTCCCGTGTGATCTCATTTTAATTTGGTCTAGTTCTGACAGTCATCCATTAGAAACCATTATAAGTCTTAAATCTAGATAAACTACACACATCAAAAGTGTCTAGGGATCAACATATATGTTTGCAATAACTTTTCTCCTGATTGATATTGATTAAAATTTTCTTTAAGGATTCATCAAATAAAGTGTTTTCGTTTGTCTACAGTAACGATAAACCAAGTCACCTTTGCATTAATAAAGAAATTTGCCATTTTCCTAATAAAGGGTTTTTGACATTTGAACCACTAACATTAAAGTTCGAAAAAAAGACTGAAATAACAGTTTTCTTTAAAATTTTATTAGGTAACTTAAACAATTAATAATCCGTGTTTCTACCGCGAACACTAACAACACAAGAACATCGGTTTGGCATACTTAAAATGAGTTCATCCAAATCACGCTGTGGAATGGCCGCCCATGTTCGTTGCAACAACAAAAAAAGGTCTTCTTGCGACTGGATACCCTCCATATTGGACAGAGCTCTTCTCTGTAGCATATCCCATGCATGCTCAATCGGGTTCAAGTCTGGCGACTGAGCAGGCCAGGGCAGGACATTGATGTTAGCTGCGGCGAGAGTCTGTCTTACAACTCTTGCGGTGTGCGGTCGTGCATTATCATGCATTAACTGAAATAAGGGACCAATTTGCACTTGTAGAGGAACGATGACGTCTGATACAATCGTCTCAGCATAAATTTGAGCGTTGAGGTTGCCTCTGATCCAAATCAACTCAGTTCTTCCGCCGATCCAAATACCCGCCCATACCATGATGGTTCCACCACTATAAGGATGGACTTCCTGGCAGGATTTTAATCGCTGTTGGCGTCCAGGGGTTCTCCAGTGTCGTATACGTCTTGTATCCGGTCTCATACCAAAACGAGACTCATCAGAAAAGCACACGAAACGCCATTGTTCTTCTGCCCAATTTCTGTGTTCAAGAGCCCATTGATATCGAATCCTACGATTGTGCATTGCTATAGGTGGTACCCTTAGCGGTCTTCGGGAATGAAGGTTCACTTCATGCAAGCGGTTTCTGACTGTTTGGTCGCTAATTAAGTTCCCTGAAGAGTGATGAAGCCTCACGGCTAACATCATGGCAGTTATTGTTGGAGCTCTTCGAGTTGTGATTTGAATGTATCGGTCTTGTCTCCGTGTGGTGCAGCGATACCGTCCTCCATGGTGCTCAGCAACGGTGCCAGTACCAGTGCTTCGGTAACGTGTCCAAAGTCGACTGATAACACTCTGACTTGTATTCAGAGCTAAAGCCACAGTACGTTGCCGGGAACCAGCTTCTATCATTCCCACGGCTCTGAGCATTTCTTCCCTGCTTAAATGACGTCGCCGCTCCATAATAACGTTGGTTTTAATCAGTAGTAGGGAAACAGTAGCACTAATAATGTCTTCAATGCGTTGTATGTTTTTATAGGGAAAATATTGACAGCTGATTTTCATCTTTTACTCGAATTTGATTGACAGTTCCTGTTTCAAATTATGAAATGCACCAAAAAGTATCCATATAAATTTATAAAATCATAAATTTATTACAAAGCCACATCTCAATCTCAAGAAATCCGCATAAAAATGCTTGATCCCTAGACACTTTTGATGTGTGTATATGCGCGACAAATGGATGAATAACTCAATAACACGCCAACTGATTTCGATGATTCTTTTTTTTTTTGGAAAGGATATATTATACTTCAAGGGTAGTTTGATGAGAGTTTGGTTAGGTTCTGATTATGGGATCCATGACAAACGATACTCTGTCGATGTATAAAATGAACAAGAACCGATTCACTAAAAATAAAGATTAGTTTTTTTATCACTACGCAATGAACATGAATGAGAATCAGGGCTCCACGAAGCAGCTACAAGCTTGTTTCAAGCTTTTAAACTATCTTATTAAAAGCTTGGAGATTGGTTACAGCATGGACCGCAGGAGTTTTCAGTAGGTAAGGTCCGCTACCCGTGAAGTCCGGAAAATATGTTCGCATATCTGAGCACCTCACCACCTACCACGTTGATTATCTAATACCATTGGTGAAAAGTGGCCATCTGAGTGTTCTGTCTGTACTGTCCACCATGACGAAACAGTCACTTCCCTCTGACTCACTTTTTACTCATATTTTGTATAGATAACCTCAGATTTTTATTTGCCGCCTTTATAACGCAATGGCTTAACTGCACGTAAATTTAGAGAACTTCATTAACTCGTGATCTTACTAACTTCGACATTGCGTCGAAAATAATATTGCGTTAATGAAATTCTAAATTTTAGTGCCATAGTTTTGCTGATAGGTAATAAGGCGGCTAAAAAAATATCTGTTGGTAGATATTGGTTTAATCCATTTTTTTCTTGTTACAATTAGATATGTAACGTTTCATACGTTTGCGTACGAAATGTCATTGCTATCATGAAACGATTATGCTCGTTAGAGTAATTCGGTTTGTATATTTTTAGTGTATTTACTAGAATTTTTTATTTTAAACTTTCCATAATTATGTTTCATATTCAAATGCCTATTACCTTGTAAATCCTACAGGAAGAACAAGAAATGTTTCCACTGCTTTGCGCTCTGTTATGTTAAAGAACATAATGAAACATAATTCATAGATGACAAAAAGATATAATGGTATCTTACAAGTCTGACTGGTTTATTACACCAGATGGGCGCTAAACCTTGTTCAGCTAAAGATATGATCATTACTATTAAACTCGTGAAGGAGCGAGAAAATTATTGTATTCTTCCACATACTCGTACTATCTTTAATATTCTTAGAATAGAGTTCTAATAAAAGTGGTTTGGTAATAAATAGCTATAACCTAATGAAATATTCAATAGTTTGGATAAATTACACTTAGTATCTATTGATACAGTCTGAAAATGATTAAGCTATTAAATAACATATTAATCTACTCAAAAATGCTTCCGAGCAGCGAAAATTGCTAATTGGAGCAATTTAAGCCGCAAAAAAATGGTCTACATACCTATATGGGTTATAGTTTGTTTATAAGGTAAGGTAGCTTTTAGTTATCTTTGATTTTGTTACAAAATAAATTAAACAATAAAATACACGTACAGAAAATAGATACAAGCCAATTTGAGTTAGTTGACTTACCATAATTTGACAACAAGAACCAATTTGAAAATAACTTACAACGCGTCGCACGCATATCTACTCGTATAATTGCAAAATTACTTTCCGGATTACTCATTTGTTCATTGCTGACTCAATAAACAACTACTAACTAAGCAGACTGGTGTTGAAGTACCCTTCATGATTATTAATATTATTAGCAGGACTAAATAATTATTTACAAACTATTTCATCTTATCTTTGCGATCATAACGTGAACTTCAATCCGCAATCGTAACTCATCTAACGAGAACAACTGTTTTGATATGAGAAACAATTAAGTAGTCTATATCTTTTAGATTCCGTTAGACTCACGAGATAACGTTACCGTGATATACATAGGTGATAGCGATCATTGAGCGACCAATTAAGCTATCTCGCGCTTCGGCGGCTGACCGCAACGCATTTTCCGAACTGCTCTTGCGGTTTGGCCGTCGCCCGTGTTCGTATTTTGCGTTACAATTACTAGGACCGGAGGAGTCTAACCCGGCAAAGTCTGCCAATGATCTACGAGAACCGAGGTGCGTGTTGCCAGCGACGTCCGCCAACCGGACGGGTTTTACCGCCAGTTCAATGATCAAGTGCACCGCGCGCGCACACCCGACGGGTCCGTTTCTGTGCGCGGCCGCGCTCGACTCATCTGCGCCTGCGTCAGTACGCGTTCCAAATACGAGTTTCGATACATCACTGAAAATTTGTGAGTGACACGACCCTATTGACGGATTTAAACGTACATTCGAGTGCAGTGATTATTTGGACGTTGCGTGCAAAGAGATCCCGGCCGGAGCGTGCCGTTGCTTCTATTTGGGTCGAATGAAAAGGTAATATTATTTCTAAGGTACAATGAAAGTAGAGTATAAGATGCTTTTCTCAGATGTGCTCAACTGTGAGTTAACTAAACGTTTTAAAAATCAAGACACGTAGAGTTTTACGTTAAAATTAAGAATACAGCATCCGCTTAGTATACTTTGCTGGTGAATATACCTAAATCAATAAGGACAAACCGTAAACAATCATTTTTAACTGCAATAAAGATTCAGTTTCATTATATATTTAATATAATAAAACTGAATCCAGTATTATTTAATCCACTGGCCTTAACTAATTGGCATGCCTAAGCGTTCGTAGCGCACCGCACGCCTTTGAAAAGACATCAACGTCTCCTGCGATTTCCTTCGTAGCTAATGCAAATTGCACACACACCATTAAAATTATGAATATTAATCTATAAGAACAGTATTTTACTCGATATGTTAATAAAATTACACGGCAAATAAGTAAGAATGTTGCATAGTAAAGAAGATAAAATATGAATTCAATGGCATGAATAAAACAAAGATGATTATGCACTATCACTTAAATTTTAATAACAAAACTAGAATTGTTTGATTTATGAATGTGAATGTGAGGGGTATGATAAATTTACTAAAGCGGCTTACTATAAGATGCCTCGTGGCTTAATACTAACATTTTTGCATTAACAGTTCTACTAGGCCAACAATTGGATATCGGACTTGATGTAGTACCTAAGCAGAGTTTTGTTCAGGTATAAATCTGTCTTGCTGAGGCATACGTCATGCTTGTTGAGATGCTACGTGCATCGAAGAAAAAACATGTAACTAACACATTTTGGACTTGTTCCGGTGTTTAGCAACTAAGCTACACATTGTTCAGTGAGTGTACGAAAAACGCTAAAGTAACGGATTCTCCGTTTACTGCTAATTAACCGTCTCGTGGAGCAGACGCTGCGTAACTCTGCCTTGTTCCCCGCTCGCAGTTACATGTTGAACTTTCATTTAATACATAGATCTCTTTTATAAATTGCTTTAGTAGCTCAGTGTTCCTTAGTTGGCGACTGAAAACCATTGATAAAGCTCATTCCAGAAAAAGCAATCTTGCAAAACACGTCTAGATATAGACAGAGTAACAAAGTAACTTTTCAGTTATTTCAAAATTTGAATCCCGTTCCAAGATATTCCGAAAATGAGCCGTAGTTTGTGTTCCACAAAATCCTCAAAAGTACGCTTTGTTGTGGTAGTATGTTCAGCATGAAGTCAAATTAAACTTATGGCCGCCTTTCGATGAGGATATTAATGTCTATTAATAATTAAGAAGAATTGGCACGAAATTCAGCAACTGTTCTACTCATTTTTTCTAAAGCTTGAAACGTACGGTGAATGGAAAATAAAAAAATAAGTATTACTAAATGACTGGATACAAGGCAGGAACGAATTTCCTATAGTTTAATCACACAATCCACGCTACGTTCTTGTACTCCTGGCGGAGCTGGTCAGTCTTCTCACATTCACAGGTTTCTCGCCTCGATTTCCGTAGTGCCCGGGTTCGATTCACGATCTTTTCTAAATTGACCAGCTGGGAGTCGCCCCTGGCTTAATTCCTTGTTGGGTACCTCGTAATACAGGGATATTTATCCATACTTAGAGACCATGACAAATGGCAAGAGGTGTGTGTCTGGCGCATATTTATATTTATTATTTATTTATTCACAAAGTGTTAGCCAAATGTAAAATACTAATCCTTTGATTGTTTACTAGTCGTTGTTGCCAAATGGTTACAGTTTTACTTCGACTATTTCTATTTCACAACCGCACTGTCACAAACCTACCGACTGACGGGACATTGGAAATGATTGACAGACAAATAACTACATTAATATGCATATTTATTCATAACTATCTCAAAAGTAAACACCTCCTGTTTTATTTTTACTTTACATGCTAGCGATCTTGACCCAGTGAATTTTGAAGGACAGAGTGACCAAATAAGCAAAGAAATAAGAAAAACACCTTAATTATGCATCAAACTGTTGTGACATTTAACTATATGTTGCGTATGTGAATACGCTAGAAAAGGTAAAATTTTAGAATCTTTCTCAAGCAACTGTAACTGCTAAATAGTGTGTACACAAATTTATATTCACAAGAAAATTTCATTTCAATGTTTTAAAGAATATTTGAAATTGAAATCTTTGCATGTGTTTAATTTGACGTAGTGCTATACACATAGAAAATAAAAATAAAAAAACATTTATTGGCTTTAAGCACATCGTTACACTTTATAAAACATAATTAGGTGGCAGGCATAACACAATGAAACAAAATAGTAACAAGACAAAACAATACCATCAGACAGCGGTGTCCCGACTCCTGATGTCCAAAAATAAAAGGACCTCACTCAGCATTTACTGTGCATTTAGAAAAAAATATTAATAAGCAATTTACTCAGTCATTAAGCAATGGCTTTAGAAAAAAAATCATGCAAATTGATGCAGTAATGTAAAACTAGGCGCATAAAATAGGTTCATGTGATATTTTACAGACTTGTTATTAGCTATCAATTTGATTTACCATTTTGCAATGCTTATTTCACATCTAAAGATCGGAAAACTAGAGAAAAATCTAGTTTTATCAAATTAGTCGAACATATTTCATATTTATTCGAAGACGCGATTGGCGTAGTGCGCTGTAGCACGGTTTCTCGCCTCGATTTCCCCATTAGTGTCCCGGGTTCGATTCCCGGTCGGGTCAATTCAAAAAACGATCTTTTCTGAATAGACTCGGGTCTGGGTGTGCTAGGATACGCCCCTGGCTTATTTCCTTGTGTGGTACCTCGTAACACAGGGATATTAATCCCTACTTCGAGACCAACAAGAGGTGTGTTGTCTGGCGCATATTTATATTATATTTATTGTATTATATTTTTGTTTTTTTTGATTTACCATAGCCATCAATTGTAGCGATGTCTTGATTTCAATGATGGAGGCCTTTGCCCAGAAGTGGGACAGTATATAGGTCAACTAGCTATTCGTATTACGGCCAAATTACATAAAATCTTTGTAAATTGTAGCCTATGTGTTATTATGTTAAGCTTTAAGACTGTAAAGTTTCATCCAAATCCGTTCAGTAGTTTTTGCGTGAAAGAGTAACAAACAATCGCTTTTATAATATTAGTAGGAAGTAGGATAGTAGGATTATACTAATTACTTTTTTTGATTTAGGAGCCTACAAAAATCAGTAATTTGGGCGGTGTACCACTTTTAACAAAACATGAATTATTTTTCAATTTTTAGCAGTAAAATTAGATTTACATTTATCTAAAAGATAACTCACGACAGAAATTTGCATGAAGTTTTGTATGCAACTTCATCATTTATTTAAATGCTTGTGTTGTACTTAAATTTATGAAATCCACTCTCCCTTGCAGACCTCTTCTGTATTTATTATCATACTCTGCTGTTTGAACGTAGTGTTTTATACTTTTTTCGATACATATAGCTATTCATGTTGTTTATCGGGTGATCAATATTGTAAGAAAAAACAGTAAGCAATTTGAGCAAATGTATTGTGTAATTTGAACAGTGACTTATAAAAATACTAATTCTTAAAAACGGAAAATATGTAAGTAACTTGCAGCACAACACCAAGTACAGCTAGCATAACACGGTGCTTGGTTGGATGCGGTATTAGGGTTGTAATCTGTACACGATATAACTAGGGTTCTTCTTTTTTATCCCGTTATGCATATCATGTCTATTAACGCGTTTGCCTGTGCTATACCGAGAGCAAGGTCATACAGTAGATAGAACAAGATGTCCCAGAAATGATACTGTCAAAAATACTTTTAAATAGTCAAATAAATGACAATAATAATATAGGTACAACTAGCTTAAGATTCTCAAAATAAGAAGTATTTTGTAAAGACATACACATTAGTCCAGCTCCAGACTATGGAGCAAATTGTTTCGGAATACCCCTTGACCCGCTACGACGGCACTTCAAAGGACTTGCTATCCCTGAACGACGAAGCTGTCGAATGGCTGACCTATTTAAAATTTGAGTTATAATTGTAACTGTTATTGTTTCTTCTGTACTTCCGCTGTTTTATTGCCAGACGAATAAATAAATTATAAAAGTACTTGAATGTCATATTTCAGTATAAGGAGATAGATAACTTGTAAAATCACTTCTAACATTTCTTCATCAGTGTGAATAAAATATTGTTTATTCCCCGTCATCGTCCCTTTTATCTGACGACTGCGAAAACCCTAGATACATGCGTGCGCGCATCGTAGCGGGACGGAGACACTGTTGACACACATAGTGTTATGAACATGCGATAATTCTATGTAAAACCTGCCAGTGAGCATTATCTCATGCGAACTGTTGTATATTTACTGACTGGCAGACAATACATTTTATAAGATATTATGAACTTCGACAGCAAACATGTATATATCTCACAGCTCAGCGATACTCGTCGTTCTTTTTGTAATGTGAGTACTGTGTAACATATTTTTACATACTTATGTATATAGTTGTTTGTCAAGTGCATATTTCAAATGTTTTTATAGTATCACAGATTATCATTCAATGATAAAAACCAAAATATAAGAAAGTTACATAATTCAATAGTTAGTAGGTAATAGCGTCTTCTAAAAACATACACAAAAACCTCTTTTGGGAAAATTCTTAATTGTACAGTACAGTTAAGGCACCCAAATAGACGTTTATTAATTGAGACATCATAGTAGTGGCAAGTATGTACTTAGAGCCTCAGTTGGCTCGGCGTAAAGTTCAAGTGCGAATGCCGTTAGGCCACCATTCAGTAATGGTGCGTGGCTCGATAGCAATCAGCTCGGTGGCAGCGCCGTTCACCCTTGACTACGCCCACTGTTAGCGGTCGCGGGACCAGCGGGACTTGAAAAAGATGTTGTTACAGAAGAATAGACACTAACTGAACATTGTTTCATAAAATGTAGAGCAATATCAGTGATAAGTTTATGTAGTACCTAGGTTAGACTTACCTTTTTTACTGGAATATTATAAAAGGAAATAGAGACACCCTCAGCAGTCAATAATACGGTGTCTTTAAATATAATGCCAATAATACCAAACACAACACGATATAAATAGATGATTGCATGCTATTGTCTCAAAAACTACCTTTATTATTGTTTATTAATAGTTAATGAAAATAATGATGAACGTTGGTATATAGTTGGTAGGACTAAGCTCGTTATTAGGCTTCGATTAAACGAAATACTTAAGCAATACAAGCGATAAACTTCAACCGTAATGTAACATTTAATCAATACATTTTCATAGTTTGATAAATTGTTAAAAGGCACACGGTCATTTGCCAACCATAAGTTCAATTAAGAATAATTATACAATCGTGATGATTACAACTATTAGATAACTTGGTTCAGCTGCATGGAAATAGGCACCGCTTGCAATTATAGATGACGTCACTCGAGGCCGGATTGTCGGATCCACCCTGCCTCCTCTGAGGACGCCCGGTGCCGCGCGTCGTGACACGATATCGCACAACACGGCAGCAGGAAACACATGCTTGCATTATTAAAAAATAATAATGAGTCGTTGGCCGGTCACTTAGATGATGATTTAACCACGCTTCACGGTTTCGTGCTCTTGCCGAGTTCTTTGCGAATAATTGATATAAAGAGCTTTGTCTTTACACCTCAGAAGATCCTGTTTAATGTATTCATCCTGTTCAGTGAGACAACAGAAAATAATTTTAACATAACTGTCTTTCAGTTCAAACATACTGCTGAAAAAAATTATTAAAGAAAATTACTAATGAACAAGATTATGAATCGTTGTGACTCTTCCAAGTCCATTTCGTACAAGTAAGATTAAATCTTTTCTTTAAAGAGGATCTGGAGTCCGCCAAGAGAAGATTGTATAAATTAAACTTCAAAGATGAAAGTTTCCGTAGAGAATAAAGTATTTCAATTTCAGTCAAATAATAGTAATAATAATATATTTCCATTTGATGGTTTTATAAACAAAAATTTTAACAAAAAAAAAACCAACTTCAAAAAAAACTAGTCGGTGTCAGCCAAGGAAACACTACAATATACCTAGCAATATACCTATTTCTTACATATCACGTTTACGTTTGTATGTAGTTAGTTACAAACCTACATTGGCTGACACCGACTCCAACAATAACAATAATTGTACCTACATTATACTATCGTATAAGTTTAGAAGAATACGCAATTATTTCTTCACTTTTTAGTGCTTTGTTTTGGAATAGTTTTTTTTGTTAAAATTTTTGTTTATTTCTTGATTTTCAGTGAATAGTTCTTATTTATTGTATACATCGAAAAAGTATCGTCCAATTGCTCCTAAAAATTGAAGAGTTCCGTTACTTTGTCATGGATCCTATAATCAGAACCTAACCAAACACTCACCAAACTACCCTTGAAGTATCCTTTCCAATAAAAAAAGAAGCATCGAAATCGGTTGGTGTGATAATCAGTTATTCGTCCATTTGTCGCGCATATGGTTTATCTAGATTTAAGACTTATATGGATTTCCCATGGATGCCACTGTCAGAACTGGACCAAATTAAAATGGGACCACACGGGCACCATCAGCATTCAAATAAATAAAGAATTATCAAAATCGGTTGGCGTAATATTGAATTATTCGTCCATTTGTCGCGCATTTTGTCTATCTAGATTTAGGACCTATATAGTTTTCTCACGAATGCCAGCACCAGCTTTCAAATAAAAAAAGAATGATTAAAATCGGTTCACCCAGTCGAAAGTTATGAGGTAACAAACATAAAAAAAAAAACATACAGTCGAATTGAGAACCTCCTCCTTTTTTTGAAGTCGGTTGAAAAGTTGAAAGATGCAAGTAGTGAGGTAACTATACTAACACGTGCAAGTAAAATCTGTCTCAAAAAGTTGCCAAATAAAGTCAGTTAAAACATTTGCAGCGTAGATCACACTGCTAAATTGTTATATTCACTGAACCGATTTAAAAAATTCTTACACCAATATGAAGCTCCATTAACAAGGAGTGACATAGGCTATACTTTATTATGATAAAAAAACGTTCAGTGAAAAATGATAATTTAGAATTGATGATTGAAAAAAACATTCAGTGAAAAATAATAATTGATAATTTTAGATCAAGTCTGAGAAATGGGGGCGAAATTTGCTGCTTTACCGACGCGCGGCGTACTATTAGGCCTTAATCTGCAATCGCCAGCTGCTCTGCTCATCGATCTCCTAAGGCATTCAGTATATGAGGGTGATGTTTTCTAGAAAGAAAAAACCCTACTTAGATAAATCAATTTAAAAAAGGCATTTAGTAATTTGCATTCGGTGTAGAACATGTAAGAAAGATGACTGTTCGCTTTATTTGCCCGGCCTAATCTCCTAGTTGCACAGGTGTCGCGAGTCTCTTTGTTGAAAACAAAGCCTGTGTGTCGCAGTGAGCGATGATACTGGCATTCCAGAAATAAGTGTTGAAGGTTCGAGTGTGTTAATGCATTCTCATTTGAAATCTGTTCATCACAGACAGTCAGAAAAATGAAATCATCACTTAAGTGTGTCCTGGGTGGGACTCGAATTTACGGGCCGGCAGTTTACGGGGTTGCAATACAACTCTGTAAAATATCATGAGATGAGATGATTGATGGTGGTTCGTATTATGGGCAAGCAAAATTTATTTATTTTAAAATGCTATCCTTGCACCACATGTAACCTTTCTGAATGAACCGACTCCGAGTGTTCTCAATAAATGGTGTTTCTTATGGATATAAAATTGGCCGACCAGGGTTTCCGTTGGAATGGGTTCCATTCAAAAACTGTTTTGTGCTTTAAGCAGTGCTTGGTATAACATTACACGTAATCTGACAGTAGGTCGCGTGGGCACCGTTGTGTCCGAATTCCACTGATTCGCGTTAACTCACCCACATTTTATCAGTTTGTTTGTATACCTTTACATAAATTACTTAGACACAACTAGGTAACACACATTCCAACCTTTCCAATGTTTTATTTATTAACGAGACATTTCTGTGAAGTTTTTAACATGTTCGTGCTTGAATAGCAATAATCTGTCAGATTATTTTCGAGTTAAGTACTGAGATCTCAGAAACCAACTCCAATCGCTCTTCCATTCATATGCATTTCTATGAATTTAATATCATCTTATAATTAATATAAACGCGCGGGAGCACCAATCAACGAATATTCCTTGTAAGTATGATTACTGACATCCTTGTCATATAAAATAACATCTTGTCAGAATCTGGAATCCCAACGCGCCCTACAGGGTAATCTGTAAATCCGAATGGCAGCAGGCTCATTGCGTATTCATAGAGCTCCCCAGCAGCGCCCGCGACGTCGCCGTCTCTATACCTATTACGGTCATAGCTGTCGCTCATAACTTTTATCAAGCTCCAATTGAGGTTATGTAGGTGTAAAGGAACTGCTCACACTGATAGCCGCATGCAACCGCCTTTTTCTGATTGGATTTATAGACACCTAAATGGAGAAACAAACTCCATCCAAACAAAATCCATTAAAAGATTCAATTTCTTCGTATTGGTAATCTTTTTGTTTATTAGCCCGAAAATAATAATAAACTAACTAACCATAATGTGAGAAAAATAATAAGTTAGTTTCAACCTTCATCAAATGAAATTAGATAAATTACAACAGTTAATAAGTACTAGGACCACGAAAAACTTGTAACGCAAGGCATTAAAATGATACATCCAATCCTATATTGGTACTAGTTTATGAGTACTGTCGTACCTAATTGTCTAAGAAATAAGAAAGTAATCAGATCTATTTGATCTATCTATCTGGGTGTGCTGGGAGACTCTCCTGGCTTATTTCCTTGTGTGGTACCTCGTAACACAGGTATATTAATCCCTACTTCAAGACCATTACTCGTACAAGAGGTGTGTTGTCTGGCGCATATTTATTTATTTGATACCAAATTATGAGACATTGATCGTATTCCCAATGGAGATTACAATTTTTATAAGTCGTGCTAAAATTTAATCTGTTTATCAATGAGAAGTCGTTCAATTAACTTACATGAATTCGAACGTTTCTGCTTCGCAGACTGGTTGCGGTGGTATCCGCCAATGCTGCTGTTACGCCACATTACTCAAGGCTAATTTTACGTTGCATTGTGATCGTGAATCTATAATGTGCGTATGAATGGAGATTGGTGACGACTGGTGCCGGACAAACAGGGTTGGCAATATCGGGATCGGCATTTCATTAAAGGTTCATTCCCTAAAGCAATATTTAAACTACGAGTATCTTAGTCATACTTCAACCCCATATTGAAATAACATTAAAGTTGGCATATTTTATGCATTTTTGAATATTTATTAATCATATATTACAGCTACCCCTGTTGAAATGTACAAAGTTACCTTCGTTGCTATGAAGAACTTTGGTTGCCAGAACTTTTTTTTCCCTACATATTCAGTCTATTGAGATCTTTAAATTCAAGATATCGTCTCGGCCACGTTTATTTGAAGCCCGTTGGTCTTCAACCGCTAGGCCACATGCTACTAAGTTTCTATATGTAGAAAACTTGTAAATGAATGGTGAAGACATACTCGCCGCGTAGCGCTTTTCTGAGCGGTTATATTCAAAATTACATTCTACGTCAATCTAGTACATAGGTAGGTAGGTAGTATCATAGGTTTTCTACGTGTCAGAACTTAGTGGCTCGTTGCTCTTGGCTAAGGCCCCTGTTGTCCGAATTTCCCATACACCCTTTCAGGCCACTACTGATATGACTTGAAACTTAAAGTAAGCTAACTATTGGTCAAGCCAGGTCAAGCGACAGCTATTCGAGCTCAAAGTTGTTGTGACCCTACTAACTGCGGCGGTGGCGGAGCGTGCGACTGCGCGGGCGCACGTCGCGGTGAGTGGAGGTGACATTGACATTGGTCGCGGGTCGAGCTCGAAACATTGAACTCTGAAGTGCCTACTTTGTTTACTAACAGAAATCCGTGAAACATCCTTATTTTAATCCGTATTCATTTTCAATAAATGGCTTTATTGATCCCAAAGAGCAGTATAAAAATGTAGGTTTCTATTTACATTTATATTATGTTCAATAAAGTCAGATTGATAGCATAAAGTAACTACGTTCTATCGGTTTCTGAGGCTTGGAGAAGTCTGGCAAAGCCCCGTCAGGGACTACATTTGACTTTGGCTATAAGTTTCATAGGAGTCATTATATATGTAAAGCAAAGTTTTTTGGACTTATAGTGTCCCCTGACATGGACTTATGTTCTCTATGGTGCTTAAGTCACTTTTAGAATGATTCGCAAAGCATTTTTACTTTATTACTTGTGAGAATCTCAGAAGTTGACCTCTGGTCTCTAATATTAAGGACTCTGCCTGGAATTTTGCGGGCAGCGGTAGGCCGCGGCGGCGCCGAAGCGGCAGGATTTTATGCGTAAAATCAAATAGAGCAGCCTCCGGAAACAGCGGCGGGGCAGCGGGGCGGGAGAGGGCGAGTGGTGCTATAACAGAGGTGTATAGTGCAGAGGCAGAGGCCTAAGGCCAGATATTGACGCAATCGAAATAACGTTTTTTAAATTAAAACCTATTTGAGTAGACAGAAGTGTAGTCAATAAAGCTTTCATGGGCATAAATCTAACAATAGTTAGTTAGATACACCGGCAACTTTAGATACCTACTGGTATATATTTTATAATTATGCAAATATGCATTCTGATTTTAAATGCAAAGGTATTTTCCTCAGTAAAATCGAGGCATGAGCTCATGCTGGCCTCGCATCAATGAGAAGCAGTAATATATTGTTATTGTGAGCAATACACGTGTCGTTTAAAGCTAGGTAACCATTATCATTAGGCTTCGACTGACTTAGTTGCCAACACTGACGCGACGTGACTTGATCTACTTACGAGCCCTTGGTACCTACGCTGCGTTCCCACGGCGTGTGCGCGTGAGTCAGACGCGACGCGCGGCAAGGCTGCGTGTGGTAACGCTACGTGCTAACCGCGTAACTGCCGTAACGCGCGAAAACTGGAAGGGCGATATGGTTAGCTGTCTAAGCGATGATGTGCGCCGCTGTGAGGGCTGCCAACTTTTTAACGAATGGTGTGAATTATTAATTGCAATAAGGAAAAAAAAAACCTTGAAATAAGGTTAATCTGTTAAATGAGCCTCAGTCGTTGCAAACTTGGTTTGTGCAACTTCATACTTAGATGTAATAAAATCAAACAAAAGTTTTAAAATACATAAGGGCTGAGCAAGAGCACAGTTTTGTTTCGACATTAAAAATGTATTTATCTAACAACAAATTTTGTTGTTAGATAAATACATTTTTAATGACTTTTAATGTCATTTCGATTTGACGATCAGTGCTAATGTGTCATTCCTGTGCATTTTTTTAATTTAACATGTCGAAACGGACGCAGCGCATTCCTCTTGGCTAGGACCCTAGTACTGTAATACGTTTATTTTTGTACTGTATAACATTTAACTTTGAAAATAATTGTTTTTCAAGAAATACGTAAATTTTTCTGTTCACTTTGTCATGATAATTTTCTCTAAAATGATTTGATTTAAACTATAGATATGTACGCAGTAAAGCACACGCTTTTTAAGTCGCTGTCACAAATGTAACTGTAACTGTGCTTCTGGTGTGAAGCGCTTAAAGACTTTCGAGAATAGCGTAGCGTATAGCATTATAGCCACAAGTAGTTTATGGCTGATGTATATAACTGTGCATATCTCGAGCTATACGTGCAAAATTGCATACTTACACTGACTGACAGGATGGTATTTGGGTCCAAATATTGCTAGTCACGTAGCTGCCACTGCAACCCGCCACGGTTGTTTACTCTCTGCAGTGTGTAATAAAGTGTTAGCTAAAACTAACTTAGTTACATTTGAGAACTTTTTTGATAACAAAAGCCCATATAACAAAATCAAAGGTTTTAAAATATAATATCCTCGAATATTATTACCTATTACTCGATTTTTAAACAATGTAAAACAATGTTAAGACTATTCTGAAAATTATGTCTGGTGGTGACCCATGAATGATGATTCTGCTAATTATATTTATGATTAAAAACACATTTTGTTGCATTACGTGTGGTCCTTATAACACGGTACTATTCAAATAATGATTCCAAAGAGCTATCGATTAATAAGCAGTTATCTAACATCTCATGTGTTTGAGGACCAAAAAATCCAAACAACAGCTTCCTGATAGCAATCAACAATTAATTTCGACATCGCAATTATTTTTTTGTTCAATTTAGTTCTAATAATGGTTATGATTATGACACATCATTGAGGAAAAACGTAGGTAAAAACAAGCCATTCAGCCGTGGAGCCCACCGATACTACCAACGAGCAGCCACGCAGTGCAACGACTGGCCCTGGCGGGAGGTCACATTGGGCTCCAGGCCTGAGACCTGTTGGGAGATTCTGTCAAATTTAAACCCAATCTCACTCAGGTGACCGAACACAATTTTGATTAAATAGACACTATTTTTATTATCTAAATGTCAAAATTAAATTAAACGTAAAGTTAAAGCTCCTATTACAGAGGCAAATGGCAACATTTGAAAGTGAGAAAGGAAAATAAGCATTCACAAATAACATAAAGAATGAAAAAAAAATATTTCGACAAAAAGATAGATTATATTTTACATTGCTTCTGACACTGTATGTTTCTGAAGTGATTAAATACATAAAAATAGATATTTAAGTGTTCAGATCGATTTTCTCTATAACGGAGGTATAACTAAGGTTCGAGCTAATTACGGCGGTAGTCGGCTCCTACAACAGAGGGTCAAAATCAAAACATTAAATGTACTGGGGTTCCTTACATTAATATTATACTACTGGTTTGTTTTATGTTTAGGCTCTGAACAATTTTTCTATTAGATCGGAAACACGGTAATGAAAGTACTGATACAGTCTATTTGAATAAAGTAATTTGAGTTTAAGTTTGAAACCTGGGCACTAAATATCACAGAATATAAATGTCACATTTATAGGATTTTTTAGGTTTATAGTTTATTATTATAAAAACAAATCGTCGTCTATATTTTATTTTACCCTTAGTGATTTGGCAACTCCAATAGCATAGTTCTGTCATGTTTTTTTCAATCCCCGTGGGTTCCATAGTTACAATAGTCCCGTCAAACACTAACCGTTGGATTTGCACTATTTATTTTCACAGTCTCTCTCTACTTATGTTTACTTCTACTTTGTACGTTTTTGGTTTCAGAATTATCAAAAGAACGATCGAAGAATAAAAATAGAAGTTTTTTTTCATTTTCATTAAGCCTACGTAACAATTTTTCCAGAACACTAAAATACGAATTACTGTATACATTTTAGGTTCGTAATAGGTTCTATGAAGTTCCTTTTATGGAGGTATGTACTCGCAATCACAGTTTTCACTTTTAAATAGGATTTCTAGAGGGTAAAACATAACACAGAAAAAGGTTTTAAGTTGGTTTAATTGAACATAATTTCAACTAAACTCTTAAACAATTGAATAACTTATTATATTGAAAGTTATGAGCAAATACTTCTGACGCTCTATTTTCCTTAATACGGATGATGCCAACGTATTAGGATTGACTTTTAACATTCGTTTCCTATTACTGCTTTATTTTGTTTGTCTTGGGTATAACATATTATTTTACAAATATGAAAAAGCACTAAATATATGGTAATAACAACAATAAAACTATCATATAAATAACATACTGATGAAATTGTACAGTATATTCCTATTAAAAACTCAATTGTATTAATATGAGTGTACTTACCTGAGTCGCTCCGCGTTTATATAGGAACGTCCTTTCACATCGCCGCCGTGGCAGAGACTGACTTACTCTGAAGAGTACGTTTACGTTATATTCGCAAATGTCAGATATGTAATAAAGCAAAAGACTTTGAACTAGTAAATTCCATTTTTGTGTACCTAAACTAATTTCAATGAGAATAAATAATGTAAAAAAAATACCACCGTAATTAGAGTCGATTTTGGTTACCGCCGTAATAGGAGGTTTTTATTTTTAATTTTTTTGTGTCTCATAAGGGCATTGTTACTAAGTTGTTTTCAAACATTTTTTTTAAATTAGTCAATATTGTCTGCCAGCACCTGCAGGTTACTCGCATACCATCGGATAGAGTAGGAATGCGCTGAAAACCAGCGCTACCCAGGAATTACTTACACTTTCCAGCAAATGCTGAGCACCTATTCCTTTTATCCAGTAATATTCAGTACAAAAGATTAATGGTTTTATCATTGTTATTTATGAACACGTTAGTCAGTAAGGAGTCATGTCGTCGTTAATAAATTTTACAGGATAAGAAAATTTGAATCGCACAGCGGATTCACTGGGAGAGGTCCGCGAAATGAGTTTTTCAGAATAGCCCTACAGATCTGAGATCTGGCAACGCCACCGAAACAAAGCAACAAAACGTGCTGATAAGCCTCTTGTATGTCAGACAGTTGGGAAAAAACGTGGGAACTATTTATGTGTTCAAATAATACTGGTAATTGAATATCTACCTCTCAACAATGACGGTGCCAAGTGTTTCCGTGTTAATAATAAATAAATTATTTAACTCTGAAAATTAAAATAAACATCTTACCTAGAGTTTGAATAACCTATTGGATCTAATTATAAGAGGTAGGCAAAACTCAATGAAATGTAATATATACTGGGTGATTATCTAATAACTTCCGAAAACGATATGGCATACTCAGTAAGTGAAACAATGTTTACTCGAAAATTCGTTTTTTCAATTAAATTTAACTTTAAGGTTGTAGTAGTAGTAGCAGTTAAGGTTTTCTAAAAAAAAAACCGTTCGAGTTATTTGTATGGTGACCTTTAAATGAAAGTTAGTTAAATAAATTTCATATTCGCTTAGATAGTTTCTACATCCCTTAGTGAGTACCTATGTCAAATAGTTTTCGGAAGTTATTTGATAATCACCCGGTATAAATAATACGTAATATTATGTTATATAATACATAATATTATGTAATATAATACATAATATCATGTATATTTAATTGAGTTTTGCCTGTTATTCGGTTTCGTGTTTTATTCTATTTCTTGCTATAACACCTAACTACTTAGGTTACTATAAATTTATGAATAACTATCCTTATTAACTTCATACCGTACCTTTATGGTATAAATACACATGCATTTTGACACAGTTAAACCTTGATTTCAATAAAGGTATTCCTTCCATCCACTCCAGGATATGTAGTGAAATAAAATACAATCAAACTCCTCATATGGTTGCTTTCGTAGATTTGTAAAAAGTTTTTCGGGTACTTGACCGCTTTGGGACTATTTTTTAGCACAGACAGAGCAAAAACTTGTGTAAATACCTAAGAGACAAACGTCATTATATGAGCCGGACCGCTTCCAACAGTGCCGTTACGACTAGCAAATATTACGAGAGTTCATTGCACGATAAACATTCAGGATTAATACATGACAAATGACTATGCCCAGCAGTGGGCGTCGTTCGGCTGAAATGATGATGATGATGATGATGACATGACAAATGGGCATCTACTCTGTCAGTCTTGTGTAATTGGGGTGCACAGTCTGTAGGACCAACATGAAACTATATTTGCGCTTGTGTTAGACACTACTAACAAACAATACTTAATAGGTAATCAAATAAGCCAGGCCATGTGAACCAAAAACAAAAACACTTCAAATTAAGTGGTCTCGTATATAAATGAAGATATTTCCCAAACTAGCCAACATAGCTATGGGATTTTTAGTATTTTAATCAACTATCGAAGTTTTTGCATCTTGCCCGCAAGTAATTTCGAATGAATAAAATTGTGTTCACCACTTTTTGCGACTATAGATAGAGAGCCTAAGCGATTAAAAGGTTCTATTTTGTTTTTGCTCCACATCGTGCTTAATGAATTTTATGACATCATTCAATCAGTGTGATAAGTTATTAAACAATAATTACTTCTTAATTAGGTATTACTTCCTCATATGAATAGAAGCATCATATTAACAAAAAACGTGATGTGTAGGTACTTTTACGGCTGAACTTGCGCGATAGGTGGCATTGATTCACAATTTTTAAATTTCTGAGCTTGTGAGATATTTGTTTTGAATTATACACAATTAAAGAACTGAACAACTATGAAACAGTATTGTTTAATCCAATTCTCCTCGAAATTGTGGAATACATGGGGCTCACTAAAAGTTTTGCACTTCTAGCTAATCGGAACTATTTGAATTTCGAATGTTATATTTTTTTTAAACGTTGCATGCAACCTTCTTAGTAATAAAAAAAACAATTGGCGGGAAATCATTTGTCAATTGTTTTTTATCACACATCAAAGTTACGCAACGAAAATGGAATTAAGTCAAAAAGATTTTAGAGTGATGATTTTTTATGATTTTTAAAGTTCTCTCTCTCCGCAAGACTGTGCCGCTCGTCTTCAAAATGCTTTTGGGAGAGAAGCACCTTGTTTGAGCACCGTGAGGCGATGGTTTGCTGAATTTGAGAGAGGTCGAGTTTCTTTACATGACGAAGAGCGGCCTTCAACTGCCGTCAACGAAAATAATGTAGCTACTGTTAAGCGGCTAATTGAAGAAAACCCGCAGATTTCCTATGAGACAATTCGAGGACTATTGGGGATTGGTATGAGCCAAATTCAGAAAATTTTACACGAAGAATTGAAAGTTCGGAAACTTTGTTGTCGTTGGATCCCTCATGAACTGACAGCGGAGCAGAAGCGGGCTCGCGTGGAATGGTGCTCACAGATGCTACTGAAGTACGACCACGGCTGTTTATGACATTGTCACAGGAGACGAAACGTGGATTTATTGTTTTAAACCCGAAAAAAACAGCAATCTCGTGAATGGGTGTTTGAAAATGAGAACAGGCCAACAAAAGTGAAGCAGGCGAGAAACGTTGGTAAAAAAACGATCTCGTTTTTTTTCTCAGCTACGGGTCCTATCTGTACAGTTACACTTGAAGATCAAAAGAGTGTTAATGCCGAGTGGTATTCTACCATATTTGTTTTCCCAGGGTATTAGAAAAAGTTCGCGAAAGACGACCCAAAAGCCGCGATCATTTTTTTCATTTTCAATTCTCCTACATCATGACAACGCTTCTTCACACACGGCCAACAAAACAAAGTCATTTTTAGCTTACGAAAAAGTACAACTCGTCACCCATCCTGCGCATAGCCCCGACCTAGCACCCTGTGATTTCTGTATTTTCCCCAAAATCAAAGATTTAATGAGAGGTTTCACTTTTACCAACTCCGAAGAGGCAGTGATAGCTTTCAATCAGCACGTAGAAAACATGCCTTCAGATCTGTGATCCTCCTGTTTTAAAAAATGGTTCGATCGCGAGAAAAAATGTTCCAAATGTGAAGGAGAGTATTTTAAAAAGCAATAAACATAATATTTTGGTTATAATAAGTTGTTTTTTTAAGTTACGAAAAATGTATAGTGTGTATATGAGAACTTAGGCGCAGAACGTCAAAGACACACAATGTCACAACTCACTACCGTGGTTTTCCTAATGAGTTACAGTATATAGTTTACTAAGACGTTTTTGAATTGTTATTATAGAGGCGGTCACTCGCGTGTTATTCCTCCAGTGTTGCAGAGGTCCATAGGCTACGATTATCGGTTACCATGAGAAGGTCCCTCTGCTCGTTTGTTACCGACGTTGTATAAAAAGAACACATTTGGCTAACAACTGGTGCATTTGTAGAGTGTTTAAGACGCCTATCGTAATTCGAATTAGTTAGTACCTACATGTACTATCACCCCAGATCGTTTGGTATGCTTGAGATGTGGTCATTATTAGTGATGCGCAGCGGATAGGCATCTCGTGTTCCAGCGGCATGCGCGGGCGCGGGCTACTGTCACCTCACGAACTTTAACAAGCTTCTTGGAAACATGGCTGTCTCTGCTGACTGATAAATAGGCTTGTCAAGTTAGAGTTATTTTCACTTAAAAGTAAATGTAGCTGTTTCTCTAATAGTGAGATTAACGATTGGCCATGTTAAAAAATCTAAATGAAAAGTGTAAAAAAGTAATAAAACCATCACTTTCTGCGTTGTCTTCTCTTTCAATTCAATTCAATTCAATTCTTTATTGCAAACCATAATGTACATTGAGATAGTGGGCTTAAATGTTGTGGTATCAATTATGGACCCTGTAGGGCGCCGCAAATATATTTTCTTTCAATGATTAGTGTTCGAGTAAATGTTAGAAGTTATTGGAATCATTGTAAATTATATTAAGAGTCAATATTTTCAAAACGGTGGAGATAAGGAAAACAATAAAACGGTAAGGAGGGTATATAGGGTAGAGAATATTAAAAATTTAGAGCACAAGTATTTTTAATATATAATTATTTGTTAAGTTGTTAGCCTACCGCTAATAAAGCCCCTCTCAGGGAAATTAAATCATCCATACGAATGCTGTTATACTTTTTACCTGCAACTTTATAGTAATGCGCATGAACGAGCCTTATTCAATATATCAATCAATTGCTCTGTTAGGTCCAGTTAACCACTAGAAAGATATAGATAATCCTAACTGACCGCTCGTTTTGTTACAGATGTAAAGGTCGTGCACGTAACGGTGACCAAGTGACGGGACAACTCGCGTCAGTGTGAGTGAGATGCACTAGTGTGCGCGATGCACACCATGGACACGATGGGCTACGGCCACAAGAAGTACCGGCCGCCGCTGTCGCCCACCAACTTCTACCATCACGACTACTACTCGAGACACACTACTCTGCGCCCACAGGTACGAAAATGCTATATCATATATGCTAGTTGCAGGATCTAGGCAGTGAGAACAGATAATAATCCTGTAATTCGTCAATTCATACGTAGCTAAAGGGGCAGCTTTACAGCGCATATGATCTTACTTTAGGGGTAGCTGAATCGTTAAAAGTTTGCTTGAGTTTTACGCAATACATCCATTTAGATCCCTAAGCATTTATACTCTTTGGACAGACAAGCTCTCCCCAGTTTGAGCAGACTTGGGCTCTGGACAGTGGAATGTCTTAGTCCAAAAAACCTCTTGGACGTTAAAATTACCGTTTTAGTCAATAAATTTTGGTGCCATTATAGTTACAATAATCTTGTTCGTGCTGAGACCAAGCCTAAGGCTTCATTGAGATTTTAGCTAATGAGATTTAAAAAAAAACAAAGCCAATAGAAAAAACGTTTTGTAGTATGATTTTAAAGTTTTAGTATTATTAAGTATATAAGGAATATTCATTTGTTAAAATTATGTAACATTGCACCGGCAGTAACTTAGGTTCTTGTCTGATCCAAGCAACGATTAATTTATTTTTCTTCGTTCAATTTCAATGACTGGTCGATTAGCTGAACGAACTATTTTATTACTGCTTATTATTAGTGTTCTAAAGAGTCCACGCCATTGTTGCTTGTCACACCCACTGGAAGGCTCGGCTGCTTACAATTGAATCTATCGATACCAATTTAAGTATGAAACGGGTATAATTTTCGAGATGATCGGCGATCCGAGCACTCGGACTCGACTTAGGGCCGGGAGGTCGGTCCCGTTACCCCGCAACGGTACCGCGACGATCGTTAAACTGGAATAACGCCGGCCAACTATTATTCTCGGGTTATTTCTAAATGAAATGAACGAAATAGATGCCCGCTGCGCTCGTGAGGGTTAAATCGGATTAGCTAAAGCTGATTAATATTTGCATGAGATTAAAAATGGATCGTTTAGTAGATTTTTATTACTAATTCACTACTTACATTTAACAATATTTATTATTTTTGAAAAGTAATTTGTGGTGGTGGTGAAAATTTAAAGTAACTCCTTCTTTCTCTTGAAACTCTACAAAAGTGATTTAATAGTTATTATTCAAACGTAAGCTCAATTAGCTCGTACAAAAAAAATTACATGATTACTTTTGTAATTTAAATTACTTACTTAAAGAAATATATTTTAAGTAGGTACTTAAAATAAAAATTAACTATACCACTTAATACCACCGAAAGCATATAATTCCACTTCCATAGCGACACGTACGACGACGTACAAAACAAATTCGTGACTGAGATTGAATATTATCCTTCTAAGATTAATATCAATTTGGTATAACGACGCGTCCGTCGTAATAATTTGGTTGATAGGAAGCCATAGCAAACAGCGTGGCACCAAATAAAGAAGTTTGGTCGTGAAATACGCATAAAGTTACGGAAGTTTGTTCCTGGCGTGGATCAATTTGTCAAGCTAATACGGCCTTTCCTTGACAATCGTGTGGAATGACTTATATACTAATTAGTAATACACACATACATGCGGTATGGGAGGATATGGTGTTTGTTAACGATTGTGGTGGGCAGGTGCAATAAAAGTTCTAATTGTTAAATAAATTCAGGGCTGAGTATATTTCCGTAGACACTCTCGTGGTTATTGTCGAGGTTAGGTAAACACACAATAAAAAAGGGCATAGACAATTTTTTAGTGACTATCTTTTACTTAGGTAACTTTATACAATACTTACTGCAGTTTAGTGAATCGTTATAATTATGTGCACGGTTATAATACCCTCATATAATTTTGAAATAAAAACATCAGACATTATTCAATTGTATGAAAAAAAAAGAGAATCCAAGTCGCCGTTATCACTTCAATTGCGTCCCAAGATGAACTCTACTAATTTTCGTTTGCAGTTAATCGATTCAGATCGATAACGTGTCAATAATTGGTGCGACACCGCCTGCGCCGATCGCACGGTGTCGTTCACCGGTGTCTCCGCGTAACCGTTACGTTACATCTCAGGGCATCAAATTTCTTGCATTCTTATTATGCCGCGATCCACTGAATTGCATTTTGATGATCCAGCTCGATACTGCTGCTACTTTAGATCCTATAATAAAAAGCATAAGTTCCATTATTCATCGGATAGTGTATCTCCAAAACTAAGAAGAATACCGTCAAGCGTCAACATCGACCGTGGCAATGAAACGGTTAAATGCATAGATTTTTACGACACCTTAAAGTAAATTACATCTTTTAACGGTGTTTTAAAACGGTAAAGCCTTTATTAAATGTTTAATAAGACACATTTTTTTGTTCAGGATTTTACCTTGTGATATGAAACTCAAAACCCATATAGGTTCCAAAAGCCTCCGTAGAACGATTACAAAACAAAATTAAATACCTACCACCTTCTAATTTAAAACTAGAAAATCGAAATTTGTTTTAGTAAACTTATGAGTAGTTACTGGCAAAATTAAATTAGCAAAGATCAAATGTAAGACAGATCTTGACCTATTCTTGTCTATTCTATAACACACCATATCACGTCTACGCTTAGTTAGATTGCGTATCATATCCATTTGATTCACGTTCCCTCTAGTTTACCGTATTCCGTACAATGGTGTGCTCATAAAGCGGTTATCATGGGATCTCGATCACGTTTCTGCTCAGGCCAATGAAGGAGCGCTTCTTAGTTTGATGCAGCATAATGCTGCTGACATTTATGACTGGGCTACGCACTGGACCTTACTGTTTTGTCATAACTCGTTCAAATGAGGTGCCTTTCGAAAATAAGCGAAAATAATTCTGTCTTTTTCGATTGGAAGGTTTTAAAAAAGTACAAGTTATTCATTGAATATAATTTGCTGTAAAATGTGAACTCTTTTAGCTATTTTCGTTATTTTTGCGTCGAACGGTTTGTGCATAAGCCAGTTTTGTAATACACACTTTAACTTTATCTCGTGTCATTTTCAGAAATGTCAAATTCCATATCGAATGATTATGCTGCGCGGTGCAAAATGAAAATTTGTTGTTGGTGCTCGTTTTTCTGAAAATACTTATTTTCGATCAAAAATAAATGTTGTGGTAACCTAATCCCAAAATAATATTGCTTTGTTCTCATAACCCGTGCCCCTAACTTAGTTTCGAGTGAACTTGGCCAGTGCTCATTGCGGCGACCACAACTCATTGAGAATCGATTACGTGACAAGTAAAAAACATTTGACAATCACGCGCCTGGGCTCATGCTCTAGTGCGCTGGATCGATTCATTCAGATTGTAAACTAAACTAATCCTCACCGCCGACTTTACTTGCAATATCCTGAAATTTCTAAAAAAACGATGAATACCACCATGTTCTTTTATTTGTAAACATCACTCTTTATTCACTGTTTGCAAATTTTATTACTAGTTTTGCGGGTTAAGGGTACTTAGTTAGTTGTATTTTTACAAGTTAATTATATTTTGACATTTAAAGCATATAAAGGGTTTCCATTGTTTCACTCTGCAGGCTTTAATTTCTAAATAAATATTTTTTTAATTTTCTCAGTAGTCTATATTACTACTGAGAAAATACTGAACATACTGTATTAGTACTGTCCTACATTTATAACTATAGATAATCCGGTGATTCGCGCCCGCTGTCACACTACGTAACGGTTCCACGTACTTTGGGATTATCTCAATCGTTCCTTCTTTCCGGTTGAGAACACGACGACAAAGAAACTTTTTTAGCCATTTCTATTTTTTACTTCTCTGGTTTTGTCACTGGCCGTTCTGTTATTCGTTTATTTATCTGTAATAAATAATAATAATAAAATTTAAATCACTGAAAGATTCGATTTGTTGATCGTCCAACCTTACGCTTTTTGCGTTGCAGGCAACTCAGCAATGCAGGCGTAGTATAAGTATGTTGAGGTTGGCACACAGCAGGAAGGGCCAGCTCTATAGTCAATATTTAGTTTGTAATCTGTTTAGCCTTACAATACTATTGACACTAACATCATTGTTATGTAGCAAGCGCCTCTTTGTGTTCAAGGGCCTTTGACAAAAATGTGCAGCATGTACTTTGTAGAATGGCTGTCCACCATTATTTACATTACCTAGGTAGTTTTACCTAATTTAAATATAAATAAGCAGATAAATCAGTGTTTCAGTAAAAAATAAATATCTTTCGGCCTTAATTACACATTGCCATCTGACTCAGATAAAAGGCAAAACAATGGGGGTTTAAGAGACTGTTATACATATTTGAATGAATTGAAATACAAATAAACACCCTGCTATAGAACAGAAATGTTGTTGCTAAGTGGGCAATCTCACCTAGGACTCCGTTTAGGAATGTGTGTACCATTAGGCCACCAGACTCGGGAGAGTGACGTGCCGGTTGCTTAGCTAACTAATTTTTTTGGTCAAGTAGGCATAGCGCTTCTAGGTACAACCTGATCTATACGAACAGGTAAAGTATCAATTTTCCTTGCGTTAGGAAGATGAAGTATTTTAGTAAGAACGGTGCTCACCGGACTCTGAAATTACCAGTTTTTCAATTAAAAAGATGAATTGATGAAGCGTACTACCGATTTTAATAAATAATGCGTGCTTTGCTAACTTCTTCCTTATGATGTTATAAATTTACATTTCTATCACGACTTGTTTTTATGTTCGAACGGAAGTAGCATGTTCTATGCGAGTAGATAGGTTATCTGATCGAAAAAAACCTAGTACTAGGAAGAACAAAAAACCTAAATGAGTATTAAACGCGCGTTGTGGGTACCTACTTATAATTTCTTTATTGCTCTTTTAAGCGAATTAATAAAAGAGGTTACTAAAATTATGATTCATTTCAGAGCCTCCTTTTAAAGCATAAAATGCCTTTACCAGAACACTTCTTACCTTCTTATCTTCATACTATTCGTATCAATATTTAACTTGGTTAATAACTACTGAACCTGCCTGCTAGATTGTGGGTCAAGAGTTAAATCCCTACATAGGACAAACATTAGGTCCATATCCTGTGGTGTTAAAACCAAAATTTATTTTATTTTGCACGTAAATTGCTATGCAAGTGGTGGAATCCTGGTTACAAAGGGTGTAGTTTTGCCACTTGATACGATAAGGCGAAGATGGTTATGAAAGGAGATGAAAAATGTTAGCACCTTTTAATGAGATACCCCTTCAACAAACACTTGTCGGGTTGAGAGCTGACCACCGACCGAATGTACCGTTGGTTGCGTAGGTACGCGTGCGCAGGCGCAGGCCTAACGTGAGTTGCTTGTTAATTGTTTTTTCTAAGGAATGTGTGGCTATGACGGCTGAGAAATGTATCTTCGATGGCCAGTTTGACCTATTAATTATAAAATTCTTTACAGTTTTCAATTTTAAATAACACTCAATATTTAAAATTGAAAACTATAAAGAATTTTAACAGTTAATTTTATGAGGCGATTAACTATTTTATTCAAATATTTTTGATAGAAGTTATGCTGAATGGTATTGATCATCATATACCTTATAATTTCAAATTATTAAGTAAATAAGGTATGAGCTAGGTAAATCAGGATAACGAAATTGACAGTTGTTTATTCTGGTGACAGCTCGCCATTTTCCTATTCATATACTTAGTTTGTTTCTGGACTTGAGTTATTTTGTTTCCCTATTTGTAACCCGTCAGCTGCAATTATATCATCAAAACAATTAAGATTAATGATGATAACATTTGTTATGCAAAAAGTTTTCAAATTGAATACAAGTACTTCTTCAATTAAATTTAAGACCAGAACAGGTTTGCCACAACACATTTAATTATTGTTTATATAAAAAAAACTATACTTACGCCCAACTTGCACATAGTTAAAATAAAGTAAAACTTGAGGTAATAACAGATTCAGTTCAAAGAACTTTATTCTCATAAAAAATACATACATGTCACTTATCTGAGAACGAAATTATTGTACAGTCATACGTTGTGTATTTAATTACTAACTGCACTACTTTACTTAACTCAAACATTAGAGCAATATAGAACAAAGAGTTTAGGAAAATAATGAATTAACAAATAACGAAGACAAAGCTAAATATTTGTGTACAACACTGCGTCATGAATGACGTTAAGCCACTAAGTGAGCTAATACTCTCAGCCACGTAATAGGCTATAATCTGAGATGATATAGTTACTTAATTTTGTTTTAAACGCTCGGAGAGTATCCGCGGCCTTAATGTTAGCTGAAAGTTTGTTGAAAAGCTGTGTTCCCTCAAAAGTTATAGCCTTTTTCCCGTAGTTGGTACGTGTTTTGGGCAAAACAAGATATTAGTCTTCGTGAGCTGCGTTTGTTTATTTGATTTATTTTAAGGAACGAAATGTTGGTGTGTATAATTTTATTAATAATTTTATAAACTAAAATGCAGGTACTGTAATTAAATAATTGTTTGATGTTCATGAGTTTAGTGTCTCTGTATTTTTTTTCTGTTCGTGTTATATAGGGATAGTGAAACAACATTTTAACTATTTTATTTTGGGCTATTTGGAGTTGATCTATTTTACTTTTAGACGCAGCACCCCATATTTCAACCAAATACAAAAGATTACAGATTAAAATTCTATGTTGGAAAAATATGTTTCCCTCCGACTAAAATCCGCCATATCTCTTATTTCTTAAACAGAAAAACAACAATACCTATTTAAAGCCCGTATGGCACCGTTACTTATGAAATTAAAATTCATAAAGCGAAACAAACTCAAACATTATTCAGAGTAATGATGTAAGAATTAAGACGTGTGCGCACGAGCGGCGCGTGGCGGCACGCGAGCGCGAGAGGAGCTCCCGCGCAGAAAAACCCAGGAAGCGCGGTAACCGCAGTCAGCGTCCAGCTAAGTGATGCTGAATAGTGATGAACACTCTTCCGCATATTCGGTTAATTACCTCTAGTGTGAAGCGTGCATTATAGGCGGGTGCCGCGCGCCTGACCGTGTAGACACGCGCCGGTAAAGATAGTTTACCGCAATTATGTAATATCTCGCAACGATTAAGCCATGAGACGAGATTATTCAATTTGTGGGCAACTTAAGCACTTTTCTCTAATTTACTAGAACTAAAAATTACAACAGTAGGTACAATAGGTTGGCTTGCGGTTTCCTGGGTTGGTTTTTATCCTACGACCTAAACAAACACAATAGGGTAGTTGTCAATTTTTTTTGTTAGTGTAGTTGTAGTTTTTCTCAACAATAGTTACTATAAATTGTGTGGATTATCGAATAAATAAATAAATAAATAAATATCTGGGACAATTCACACCAAGATCATGGTATCATGGTATCCTATTTTTACATTTTACACTTTTAAAAATAGACTTGCCAACCCGAGTTTGTAGAGCCATAAAATTAATTATACCTAAGTGAACGAACTTAAAAGTTTTCATATGCCCCTTATTTAGTTTATTTTTTGCCTATTTTAAATAATTTTTAGGATTCGATGATGTTGTCAACTCATTAGCGACAAACGTAGATCAAAAATTAAATTTATCCGTTCTCAAATCCCGTCGACCTAGTTACTTGTTGCCAACAGGTTGTCTTTTGTTACGCCCGAATCCACAAACGTCAATCAAAGCTGAGCAGTCCTAACATGTATAGCTGTCCCTTTCATTTATATTGACATGTGACAGGGCAGCATCAATTTGAGGTTTCCTCAACTTTTGATTAGCGTTTGTGGATACGGGGGTCAACACACAACCATTTTCTGTTAAAATTATATTACTCAGGGCCTTGCGCAATAGTGTAAATAATTAAGCAAAGTTGTTTATTTTGTGTGTTAGTTTTTAATAAATAGAATGTCCCATGCTTTTCTAAGGCTCAGGGTGACCAAAGTTAGGTAGTTCATAATTAACAATCGATCTACCTGTCAATTAGGACTTATACGTTTTAACACTTTTAGGTATATTTCTGATTTTCTTCTTAATATTCTCTGGGCTCTGGGTATTTTATTCTGTGCTCTGGGGCCTTATTACAATCAATTATAACTTGTCAAGTTAATTCCCTAAACTGAGCGTAGCGAGCCATGTCTCAATATAATCTCTCATTTCCAGCCAGTTAGGTTCAAGCATCTTTTAATCCGGAGATCTTAAAACGAAATTTCTCGCTACGGTCAGTTTTAATCAACTTGACTAGACAGACGATATTGTAATAAAGTCTCTGTTTTTGACATCATTCTGTTGTTAATTTTGTGTTCGCCGGCTTAGTCCGTTTTTCTTAAATTCTCATATACGCTTTATTTTATCTCCTTCAATACAGTCCTCTATCTATTTTTACTTCCCTGCCTTTGCACTTCTCATATTACTTATGTAGTAATCATTCCAGCGTTGAAAGAAGAATAAGTTTTTTTTATTAACATGACCATAACAGCGCCCAAGATATTTTTAAGATCCGTTACCACACCAGTAACATAACAGTAGACAGTTATGAATGTGTCGGATTCATCGCTAGTTATCAATCAGGCTTCCATCTGTATTGTATCTGTGGTCGGAGAAAAAACCTGTCGCATTGTCCGAAAGTCGGCCGAAACCGTTGCGTGACACCCGACCCGGGTGTCACGCAACGGTTCCAAACAAATTATAAACTTAATTTCAATGTTAAACCGGGATATGTGTGTCAATGATCTTATATTTCCTGCTTAAATACAACTGTCCTACAACAGGTTATTGCGCTGACGAAATTCTGATAGACCAGTTTGTGTATTGATGCGTTTTATTGGTTTTATTTTTTTGGAACAAACAACGGGATTCAAATTCGTCGTGTAGAATGTGTGGTTAAATTAGAATATTTAAAAATAGCTATTAAACTTGAAATAATTTTACTAAATTTAAATACAATTGATCAAATAAGGTACTAAGAATTAACTTAAGCCTTTACAATTCGGCTTGAAATCATGGTTTAAAGTATTGTAGATTGTTTAATAGGTATAATTGTATGCCTCGGGCAAAAAATTTAGTGGAATTTTTTTGTTTGTGTTTAGGTGTTGGTATATAAATGTATGCAAGAATATGGATGTGTGTATAAAAATCTCAGTTAGTTTGGGTATCAGATAAGTAAGATGCCCGTGTTGGAAAATCTGTAAGATCTGTTTTCAATAGAAGTAAAGAAATCTTAATGCGGTTAGTACCTACGTCAAAATACTACTGAAACAATGCCCCGATTGTCCAGACTGTCTCGGCATTGAATTAAAATAATCAAATTTAAGATTATTTGCTTTTCATCTGAAATAAGTGATGTCCGCCTACATTTCCGCTAATCCGAAAAGTAAAGAATGTCGTTTTCAACTTTCTTCATTAAACCCTTTGCTTAAAATACTAAGCCTGCGTCATTATTTTAACAACAAACATCTACAAAAGCAAAGGCATTCAAATCTAACGCTTGATAATATACATCTCAATCTTGTCTACCTGAAGACTGACGTCATACCTTACAGGAAACGTTTAGTTAGTTAGGATCATCAAAAGCCTCATATCGCTTCTTTCGGCCTTCAATGGTATTTATTAACATACCTATTCATAGAATCCTAATTCACACTGATATTGAAAATATGTATTTTCTATGCTATTTAATTAATACCTACCTACGACAAGCAAGTTTCTGTAAGGGTAAACAAATTAACCGGATGGCAAAACTCTAATGTCGGCATTAAAAAAATACACAAATAAATAAATATCTGGGACAATTTACACTAAGATCATCTGACCCCAAACTAAGCAGAGCTTGGCAGAGCTTGTACTATGGGTGCCAGAGACTGATAAACATACTTAAATATTTCTAAATACATACTTAAATAGATAATTACACCCAGACACACAACAAACACAAATTTTTGTCATGCGTGGGGATCGAACCCACGACCTCCGACGCTGAAGGAAGGATCGCTGCCATTGCGCCAACAGGTCATTCAACTATGGACAAATACATCACTTAAAGTCATTTGTTCGACAAAATAAACCAAAGAGTTTATAGATGACAGTGACAGAATATGCTAGGTGAAAATTGTCTGTCGCCTATCATGGATGATGATGTAATATGTGTTCGTAAATTCCGTAAAATTGCTAGAATTATGTTTAGTAAAGGTGTAATTGTATATGAAAATAATCTTCAGTTGGCTCTGTTTCAAAATATAGGAATATTTCCATTACATCATCAAGATATTTGTCTGATATATGGACAAATTGGTAAATCATAATTTTTATTTGTTGATAATGTTACTTTTTTCTTTTAATTTTTTAACTTAGTGATTCCCGATGAAAAAAAACATGTTTTTTACAGAAAATTAAAGATGGATTTTTTTTCTTTCTGATTATATTTTTGTACTATTTTCGATCATTTATTTATTTTATTATTTCAGCAGACATCGCGGATTTTTTTTCCAAACCTCATTTTTTTTGTTTTTTTTTTAGTCTAACATATGTTTAAATTATCTTATAAAAAAGATAAACTAATTTAAAGATGGAATAAAATATAAAAATCATATGTCATCACGCTATATTCTAAAAATTTTTTTTCAATAAGAAGGAAATTAATCGCAATATTGAAGTTAGATTTTTTTTTTTTAAATTATTACTAATTATAGTAAGCATATTCTATTTAAAATCAAATACAGCATCTATTTCTCAGTTAAAAACAGTCATTTTTTTAGCTTTAAGCCGCACGTGTGAGTCATAAATCGTGTTTACATCTCGAGTGGCGAGTTCTCCGGAGTGGTGTCAAATTTCATGCGCAGCGTAAGCAAAAAACGGTGCGGCCTCCCGCCGCGCCAATCCCTTGAGTGGTTAAAGCGAGAATCAGCATCATCATCAGAATATCATAGTCCACTGCTGGACATTCGGCCTCCCCCAGGGCGCGCCATCGCGTCCTATCCTCAGCTTGGCGCATCCAGTTTCTACCAGCAACCTTTCGCAAGTCATTGCTCTATCGGGCCGGAAGGCGCCCTACACTACGTTTGAGGACACGCGGTCTCCACTCTAGAACACGCTCACCCCAGCAGTTGCCGGTTCTACGGCATAGGTGGACTGCCCACTGCCACTTCCGCTTGCTTTTCCTGAGAGCTACGTCAACGACCTTAGTTCTCTTTCGGAATACCTCGTTGCGGATCTTATCCTTCCAAAAGCGGAAATAAGAACTCGTATTTATTAATTACATCAGCAACTACAATATATCCAGCAATATACCTATTTCTTACATATCACGTTTACGCATGTATGTAGGTAGTTACAAACCTACATTGGCTGACACCGACTCCAACAATAACAATAATTGTACCTACATTATATTATCGTATAAGTTTTAGAAGAATACCCAATTATTTCTTTACTTTTCAGTGCTTTGTTTTGGAATATGTTTTTTGATGTTGGTTTTTTTTTTGTTGAAATTTTTGTTATTTCTTGATTTTCAGTGAATAGTTTTTATTTATTTTATACATCGAAAAAATATCGTCAAATTACTCCTAAGATAAATGAGTTCCGTTACTTTTTCATGGATCCTATAATCAGAACCTTACCAAACTCTCATCAAACTACCCTTGAAGTATATCCTTTCCAATAAAAAAAGAAACATCAAAATCGGTTGTCGTCATATTGAGTTATTTGTCTATTTGTCGCGCATATGGTTTATCTAGATTTAGGACTTAAATGGATTTCCCATGGATACCACTGTCAGAACTGGACCAAAATAAAATGGGACCACATAGGCAGCATCAGCTTTCAAATAAAAAAAGAATTATCAAAATCGGTTGGCGTCATATTAAGTTATTCGTCCATTTGTCGCGCATTTTGTTTATCTAGATTTGAGACTTACCTATATGGTTTTCTCACGGATGCTACAGTCAGAACTAGACCAAATTAAAATGGGACTATTCGGGAAGAACCAGCTTTCAAAGAAAAATAGAAGGATCAAAATCGGTTCACCCAGTCGGAAGTTATGAGGTACAAACATAATAAAAAAAATACAGTCGAATTGAGAACCTCCTGCTTTTTTGAAGTCGGTTGAAAATAAGTAGGTACACATACGAATAATTTGCATGCATCATCGCAATCATATGAAACCAATGCTTGCATTATTTATTTCCATTGAGAACATAAATCAGGCATTCGTTATAATAATTAAAAGTAAGTTTGTGATGTGCTTGATCCAGTGCGGCATGGGACCCTATTCTGATTGGTTATTTTACCAAAATTAATTGTACCTACCTACTTAAATACGAAAACACGAATCCCACCAAAAACATTCTGTAAAAAACTAGCCAAGTCTCGATGGAGCTGCTTGTTTATCTCTAAAAAGTAATGAAATCTAGACAAAGTCGTGCCAAGTCTAAGGTTCCTTACTGCGATTTCTTTATTATTATAGTTAATGTTGTGTGACTTGGCCGTTGAAGGGTACACAAGGGTACAAAACCAGGTGGTCCATGACACCATTGCACCAATCTGTCGCCAGAACCGCTACCCATTGACGATGGATAACGTTGATTGAATAACCAGTCAATTGTAGGCTTGATAAAGCTGCGTTTACACGTAATGATATATCTGTTGTAACTGCCTATGTTTGTCAAGCGAGATAATAGCCCATACTGGTATTGGTAATGCCAAGGCCAAGCGGTGGCTCGACGCCGTCAAGGGTGACATGCGTGCCAACAGACTCACCACTGAGGATGCACAAGACCGTGCGTAGTGGGCCAAGAAAATAAGAAAGGCGGACCCTGGGACCTCACACAAAAGTATGGGTTTACAACCGGGATAGACCGCACGGATGATGATGATGATGATGTACCCTTCAACGGCCAAGTCATACAACATTTACTAAAATAATAAAGAAATCGCAGTAAGGAACCTTAGACTTGGCACGACTTTGTCTAGATTTCATTACTTTTTAGAGATAAACAAGCAGCTCCATCGAGACTTGGCTGGTTTTTTACAGAATGTTTTTGGTAGGATTTCACTTCTTTTTGTAGAAACGTGGGCATATTGATTTATTATATAAAGCTGCGTACGGATAGCGCGTACCCGGGCACGCGTATATACGAGTATGTCGATATCTTCTAATTCTAATAGTTTGGTTGGGCTCTTGTGTTTTCTAATCAGGGTCACCAGGTACTCCAGATCTTCGATTATCCTAGTTTTTCTAGTTTTCCCTTTATGTGGCAATTAAACCCTAACTCTGTACCAAATTTCAGCTCTCTCAGTTTATGGGAAGTACTAGTTCTATTTTGATGATCATGAGTGAGTGAGTGTCATAAATGCGAAACTTTGCTTTCGCTTAACTTCGGAACTAAATGACCTACAGACTTGAAATATTAGATTTTAAGTATGTGATTATAGCTTACTGGATGATGAAAATTTCTGCGTTCTGGTCTTATCCAGAGGTTCTCAAATAGGGGCCTGAAAATGGGGCGAAATGGTTCCAGTCTTTACTGGACCATCCTTTGATGGTACGGCAGTGTTTGCTTCGCGCTCGACTTGGCGGGGGCACTACCGTGCCCCCCGATTGAAAAAATAACAAGGATTGTGTGAGTTTCCTACCGGGTCTTCTTAGTAGAAAGAGCAGTTCCACCCACCGCGGTGGTAGAGTCACATTATCTATAAACACGTATTATTTTTAGTATACCTAATAGATTATTATGTATATCTATACTATGATTAAAAATAAAACATCGAAGACTCGAGAATACTGTGTAATGGTATTCTTTAATAAGGCATTATTGGTTTTGGTTTCTTGATTTTAATTACGGCACAGAAGGTTCTCTGACGAAAAAACTTAGGAAAGGGTTCCCTAAATCGTAAAGAAATCTAGATCTCTCTATCCCATCACATATCGGTAACGACAATCCAAAAACCACACATTTGCCATACATTTAAGTAACAGTAAACAACATTATATTATTCATTTCGAAATACATGCGTCATTAAAGTTGCTTACATGTTTTTTGCCCTTTGAAAAAAATTCCGAAATGTCGTAGGTTCGCATGGTAGTCCCCCTGCGCCGGCCGTCGCGGTTTTATTGCGCGCCCGGGGCACATTAGTGCGTCTGCACATCTCATCTATGTGGGAGTCTCTCATCAATTTACATTGTGAGCCCGTAATGAGCCTCAAATATTCGCAACATAAAAATGCTGAATATGTTACCGTCGTCGTTCCTAAATTATTATGATACGTCCTTATTACAAACAACAAATTAGGTACCGGTTTGATGCCCCTTGTTGTAGAAAACAATTAGGATTGTTTACTTAATTCATGCGTGAGAACTTTTAGCTTTACTTTACAAAACAGGTAAACTCGGACGTGAGATACCAATTAATTATCTTCAAAGTTTAAGTAAATAATATATTAATTACCAAAATTAAATCAACAAAGCTATTAATCATGCTTTGGCTGAAAATGAACATGAAAATGAAAAATATCTTCATTCATATAGACTTATAAAAAGTACATAGGACAAGTCAAACAAATGATTACTAGAAAAAATATACCAAAAAAATTTACGTAAATAAAAGAACACTGTGATAATTATCATAAATAAACATAATGTGACTACCACCTGGCTGGTAGGAACGACAAAAAAAACAATTTATTCAACCACCCTTTTAGCGCACTGGTTGCCAAATGGTCATGGGTTCAATTACCGCATGAGCACAAATTTAAAATGTTTGTCGAAGAACAATATATTTGTGTAGGATCTGACTGTTGGTAAGTACCGCGTTAGTGATCACTTTTTTGTTCTGTTTTCCCTAATACAAGGAAAAACCTTTTAGGTCCAAAATAAGGTGTATACCTAATATCTCTTATAATTTTTTTGGCATTCGCTGTTTGATGAATGATGCAGGTATTAAGCTAGTGGGAAAAAAACGTAATAGTGAATGTTTTATGATCTTTAGATATCTAATACATTCCTTATAACAATCGCTTATTATATCCAGTCAATTTTTCCCTAAACTGAGGGTCAGTTGAGTCATTTACCGTGTCACGTTAGCGCTGACTGGCTGCAAATGAAAGACCATTTTACGAAATTGCTCGCTACGCTGAAATTAGGGAATGTACTCGTAGTTGACAAGTTAGAAGTGATTGTAATAATGTCCCTGTTTGAAATTTGCTGATTTTGTGTTCGTACGAAACATACGCTAACATTAAGACTGCCTATTTAATGTAAGCTTACCTTCACCCCTAACCAATTAAAATTATCAACGATCTATAAATAAGCTGGAGCCACAATACGAGTTTTACAAAAAGACAGCACAGAGCTGGGCGCTCACGTCGGCTGCCGTAACTCGTGTCACGTGGTCCTTGCTCCTGCGCGTCTTCAGTGCAACAGCCGGCCCTGGGGCCGAGATGAAGTGCATCTAGATGAAAACTTGTCTGTGGTGTTACTGACTGACAGCGGTAACCCGAAACGAACTTGCTGTCATATCGTATTCGATTTAGTAACTGATTACTCAGTGCGCTCGTTGGAACCAAACTTCAGAGTTTGGAGCATCGGCGTAAAGTCGCCTGTCTATCGGTTTTCTATAAGGTGTATTTTGGAGAGTGTGCGCAGGAACTACACAACCTGATACCACCGTCTACTTTCCGACAGTCCGTACCCAACGGTTTGCTGCGTCTTTTCTGGTACGCACCGCTAGGGAGTGGAATGCTCTCCCTGCGTCTGTGTTTCCGGATACTTACAACCTTGGTGTCTTCAAGGCCAGAGTGAATAGGCATTTTCTGGGTAAGCGTGTACCACCATCGGCCTCGTCATCGCTTACCACCAGGCGAGACTGAGGCCAAACGCAAACCCATTTTAAATTAAAAAAAAAAACATAGAGTCGCCTAACGAACGACTCTACATCAACATAAAATGGTATGACATTATTTTCAACCTAAGAGATGAAAGAGTCAGACTTCGCAAAAATAATATGTAAGTATTATAAATTTGTTTAATAAACCATAATTTCCAACATACAAAATATGACTTTAAAAACTAATCCAGCTAAACTACATCGCTGAACCTTAAAACTATGACGAATAAAGTAATTCATTTTACATCATTTACATTTTATAATAACATATTGCACAGTCGACGAAGTTTTCATAATACGTGCACTTAAATGTTGATTGTCGTAACGCGTTACAAGTTACAACGCAACGTTACGAAGGCGGTTCGCCTTGCACTTGGCTCGCTCGGCTGGCCGCCGCTTCTTCAGGGCAACATTCGGCCTTCAAACCGGCCCGGACCCGCCCTAACTAGTCTGCACTATCGGCTATAAAATTTATGTCATTTATTTTCAATTTATCTGAGGAATACTTCGTTATTCCTCTTTAGGAAAGGTACATACTTACAGAATTACAGAAGTCAGTGTCAATAAGCAGATTGGCATTATAAAACCTAACTTTACCACGATCTGATGATAACTAATACTGAAAACATTATGATATGGTTAGTAACAAAAGAGCTCCAACTTCCTGAAGCTCTTTTGTTACTTACGTATCATAATGTTTTCAGTTATGCTTAATCGGTCTTTCAAGACAGTTTCTGTTTTGTCTCTTTCATTGTCAAAGTGATCATACAGTGACGTTGTTAGATTACTCAAAAGTTCAAATGAATAAAATGGCTGGTATTCATGATTTGGATTAAAGAAATAAATTCCTTTGTAGCATTAACGGCAGTTCCATCAAACCTAAACCTAAACAAACACGCCGTTTGGGCGGGAACGGCACCTCATTGGGGTCAACCGGGGCCACCTGCGTCAGGGGCCCACGTATACATTAGGCACATTACGCCATTGTCATCTTTCTCGTGTGAAAGAGCCGAAGCATTTGCTGAGAGCAACGAGTCATCGTTACGGTTCTGGAGTAGACATAAAAATGAAGTGATCTCGAGACGCGACAGTTAGGTTTGTATTTGTATCAAAGCTTGGTGCGCAGCCAACTCTGCGGAGTCAATGGGCCGCTTCGTCGTTAGAACGAAAACAACGAACATAATTGTTTCGTGAAGCACATTTCGAGTTTACTATGACTAAAAAAAGTCGAAAGTTGTATTGTCTTGTTTGAGGTACCTAGTCCTATCCTCACAAAGCAGTTTAAATTAGGTGAAAAGCTTCATTCTCGAAGAAAAATAATCTATTAAATTTATGACGTGCAAAACATGATGTTATCGTATTTGTTATTGTGCGCAAAGGGTTGAAAATGTAGGTTAACATGACATTTGATGATTTGAACCTCTAGGACCATTATTGCGCTCACCTCTCCACGAACTTGTTAGGTTATATTTAGCCAGCATCTAGCCTACCGGACAACCTGTCCTGTGCTGCCCTGCCTTATTTATAGTCCAACAACCCGGTTTGCTGGATTTTAATTAAGTCCATCGCATGTGCTATGGTTAGGGTTAAACGGCTATCATAATTCATACCTTATACGACCGTTCCCATTCGCAAATATTTTATTAGCTATACGGTTGAAAGGGAAGAGCAATATACTTGTGCTTTTAAAAGTAGGTACCTAAAAGTAAATAGAAGTTGCTTTGCAATTTGAAGAGCAATAATAATAGTATTGAAGGGCCGTGTTATTTGTTTTTAATAAAATAGAATGAACCAAAAATAAAAAAATAAACACCTTTATTGAAAAATTAATACACTAAATAAGACGTGTAAATTATAGCAATTATTACGCGTGTTGGAAATTAGTTTATTTTATTAGTCATGATTATTCTATATTCAAAAAATTTAAAGGTAATTTTAGTAAAGACACTTAGTATTTCAAAGAAACATGCTTCCAGTAACGTTTTGCTTCATCAGACATCAGTATTCATGCGTTACTACACTTTTTAACATTAAAACGGTTAACCTGAATAAAATATTTCAGTTGGTAGGAAAGTTGATCATTTCATTCCATGACGAAAGCGCCAAGATTTGCACGCCACGAATAACACCGGATGATTAACGACCTGGCTGAGCAAGGCGATCACTCCCACTCGTAAATAAACGTTACTCTTAACGTTTTTGGAACCCGGCTGATTTAATTTTTAAAATCCATTATCCCACCCCGCGGTAAATAATTACCTACTCAAATTACTGCAATTAAACTCTTTCTAGAGTGTTTTAATGATAGTAGATGTTGGATTTTTAGAACTTAAATAAGTGGTTTAGTTAATTTTATATCGGAATTAAGTGAAAATTATTGGTCATCCCCATCCATATTGATGAGTAAGTAGGTCAGTGCCTACACTCGGTTACAATAAATTTGGGTCGTCCCTAGGTCAATATCTGTAAGTCCTTCCTTAGACGACTGAGGTGAAGGCACTTTATTACTAAATACATTCCAAGTAGTATCACTTTTGCCAAATGTTGCAAAGAACAATAAGTGCGAGGAAAGTGTCGGCTGAAGTGTGTCACTGGGTCCAGTCGCTCACCTTTCTCCGGCTCTCGTTAACAAAAAACATATTTTACAGCTGATTTCTTGATACAGGCTGTTTCATTCACAACAGAAACGCCGAAGAAAGTGTTTTGACAATTGAAATAAATTACTTCTCTTGCGGTTTTGTTTTCGCAGTAATAGGCGCCGTGAATTCTATCGAACTTGAGAACAATGTTTTCAATATTTAGTCGGAGCTTTCTAAAATGTTTCATTTGAATTAAGATTTGAACATAGTTCGAAAGTTTCAGTTTTGAATGCTCGCTTGTATGTACTTACTCACGTATCTTTTTTTTAAATGCACCTAATAGGAACCATACTTTCGAGCAAAAACAACGAGACACTCCCGTTATTAGGTTTTGTCGTTATTATTCTCGTCATTTTATAATATTGGTATTGGTTAAATTATGCTTGGTTTTATAAAATAATAACGACGAAATATAACATTCATGTGTGGCTCTATTTCTTTACCAGTAGGTAAGTGTAGATGATTCTTCATTGCAATAGCCCCGCGCAGCGAACTGCAAGACACTTGTACGTTGGCACTATTATATTAAGTACTCCGTGCCACTTGCATCAAAATTTCACTCGGACGCCAACAATTTGTCGGGCCAGCAGTCATCACGGTTACCGCACCGTAGCTGTGGGTTATCGGAATGTGATGTACGAGTATGTAGGAGTGCGTATCGAGGCCTATCGACCGGTGCAGGCCGTACGCAGGCGCTCGCCGCAACTCAATCGTCCGTGCTATGAACACTAATTTCGTTGACAGATATTCTTTCTCCAACCTATTTGCATGAAATAGTAATAAAGCTTTATTTTCATGTGATTATGGATTATGAAAACAGTTGGGTTATTGGCAACGGTTACCGACAAAACTCGGTAAAAAAAATATCTGGCGAGGGACAATAAATTTCGCGATTCATACCAAAAGTGGCGTTAGGTACTGTTAATTACAAAACCGAATCACGGAAACATTTAATACAAACACGTAATTATTGTAGCTGAGATTGCCATCAATATCCCTGGGGAGAAAGATTTGTATTGACAAATTAAAGCATTGACAAATTGAACATTTGTTTTGACAAATTGAAGATTAATACAAACAAGCTAACTAGCTTTGTCAAGAAAACTAACCAAATTAAGTAGTTTTTGCTTAGACAGCTCCCTGGCTCGGCGACTAATTGGTCTATGATGCTTGTTAACATTTACCTGCTAAGATATAAACTTAGTTGTTGATTTAAAAAAAAAAAATATTGCAGCTTGCATTTCAAGACAAAAGTTGAAAAAAAAATATATTTAATAAGTGTTGAATTCCACTAAGTACTTAGATATTTTAATAAACAATAAGATGATAAAAACAAGCAGTGAGCTGTGCTGGAGACAAGATTTGAAAACATCATTTCCATAAAAAGAACACAGATATTTAACCATGTACAGGATCGGTTTAAATTTACCTCTAAGAAGTTGTTTATTCTATCTTGCAACCTTACGCTAAATATTCATTGTTTTTGCGAATTTTCCCGCAAAATAGTCTACAAAGTATCCGGTTTTTTAAGACGAGATCACACGCCGCGTCACGGGCCAAGAAGAGCACTAGACAGTTGCTACTATGATGCTTATAGGATCACAGCAAAATGAGCCGAAGGTTCAAGAGCCGCGGAGTTCGTTGTCCCGCAGCGTGCGGCTAGACCGAAACATGTTACGTTAATCTCTAATGCACTTATTTAAGACATTTTGATTCAATGAGATTCTCAATCAGCAAACTTTAACTTCCATTTATACCTTCATTCTTCTCATTAATCTTCTTCTTCGTCCCACAGGTACGGAATGTACTCGTACCTACATCATTCAGTAATGCATTTTCGTTTTCAATTAGCTCATTCTGCTTAAAGCGGCTTTATTTTGTTTTAAGGTTCACTCAGATTAAAAAAAACATAAATAATAGATTTAACTGCATGGTTTATACTCTTCTACACGACGAGTATACGTCGAGCGAGAGTCATTATATCATGAGTCACAGTCATAATATGCAAGTACTAAGCGCATTAAAAATAAAAACAGTAGATTACAGTAGATTCATCTTTATTATTATCGGCTTGAGAGTCTTTTATTACCTCAGCAGACCTTTGATCTAGATTGTATAGGCGTTTCAGACCAACAGAGTGCTAGATCCTAAACGTATTCTCTTAGAATCTTTACAATGAGGGTACCATTAGAGTAAGAAGGTACAAATTATAGGTTCCTCTGAGCACGCCCTCCCCTGCAGGGGTGCACGTGCAGCTCAGTTAGGTATGTATAATACTATAAAGAAAATCATTAAATATTTAGGTATTTATTTAGTAAGATACAGATAAGGTCGATAGAGATGAAGTGTTTCAGCAAATTCATTCGTGTATTTAACAACATTGGTTTTACATTATGGGGCCTATTCTGTGAAATATAGGAAACTTTTGAACGGGGTTAAACAAGCTTCTGATAGACAATGTTTAATGCTTTTAAGCTTTAAGTATAAACAATACGCTTTTCAAGTAATTGTTACAGGAGTAACTAACTTTTCGCGATAGTGTGCTAATTAAAGGTTGAGGACATCGTTTTGCACTCTTTCACTACCAGACATTGAAAGGCCTTTAAATGATTCTAGCTGTACATAGTATAACTATATATCTACATATTTTTTTATTCACGCTCTTTCCCAGTGTCCGTCGGCATTGATGATCTCATTTATCTTCCTGTAATAAAACTCGAAAATTCGATGGATTGCGAATTCGACCTGCGTCACGTCAAAGTTTCAGAAGAATCCAAAAGAACTTCAATTAAAGTATTAAAAAACCTTACTTTGCATTGTAAATTACTCTATCAAATGTCATGTTTAGTTACCTAAATACTCGTTACTCTAAACAATTTGAATTATTGGGTTTTGATTTAATTGTATTTGTGACTGTGAATGAATTGATTTGTGTATTTTTGAAATTTAAAAGTTGACATTTTTTAATTGATCATATTGATAACTGAAAATTGTATTTGCATGCCTCAAATGGGTGAATGTGTCTAGTTTGCTATTTTATCTGTACCACCTTTAATGTACCACATTCTCGCAAAATGAATATTCTTATTCTTAAAATTGGAATAATTCATAAAAACCTTCACAATTAAGTAAAGCTTCTGTTAAAATAAAAACCAAACATACCCCTGAATTCAAAACGGAAATAAATGTTGTTGTTGTGATGTTTCAGTCAACCATTTCATTGAGTTCAGATTCAGGCATCTATGTTTAACTTTCTTTAGGGAAATATTCTATTATATTATATAAGTATATTTATTTTAAATGTATATTATTGTTGGAATGATAAGTAAATATAATTTTATGTATTTATGTAGTATATTATGATCTATATGAAATTTATTTAAGTTTACAAATTGTATTAGGTATTTGTTAGTTTGAGTACTAGTAGGTTTTTAAGTATTAGTTAAGTAGGTATCAAATTTGTTGTTTGTATTTTCTAGTACCAATTTTCATACGTTGCACAGCCCAAAATTCTCAGCCCAAAGTTCTCTGTTAATCCTTGCGGTTGACTGGTAGAGAATGCCTCTAGGCATTAAGTCTGCCAATTGTACCTATTTTTTTATAAATGTGCAATAAATGAATAAATGCATGTTGAGTACCCATCAAATTGGGTTGTACGTTGTTTTATAGAAAATGGTTACACAGAACTTCGTTTCACAAAAATTGTTTCTCATATTATAATTTCATAGAATAATCAATACGCAGAATAGTTACTTAAACGAAATTTGAATCATATGAAAATGCATTTCTAACCTAATTAATACATTTTTCTGTGAAATATGTTTATATGAAGTAAATGGTCGTTGAAACAATATTATTAGACATGAAAATATATTGACTAAATATTCTATGAAGTAAATCGTCGATGAAACAATAATATTCGAAACGAAAATATATGGACTGAAATTATGAATTCTGTGAAACATTTTCTGCGAAACGGAATTCTATGAAAGTTCTGTTTGTGAAACAAGAGATCACCATCAAATTGATGTTGTCCTGTCACATATCAATAGAAACGAAAGGGACGGCTATACATGTAGGAGCTGCTCAACTTTGATTGAAGTTTCAGAGTTCGGACAATACTATCTCAGCTTGTGGTGTGGACAGAAGGCTTGTAGCTAACGCTGGGAGCTTAAAGCTAGCTACGGATTCAGAATTCTGAGCGGTTACTCGGAAATGTTACATAATGTGTAGGTATCGATGATTTAATTCGAAATCCCAAGGTCTAAAGTTAAGGAAATGTCTTCAGAGATCACATTACATCATAAGTGAGTTGTTTGTTTTTATATTTAACTGTAATTAAAGTAAATTAAATTGCCCGTGTAAGTGGTGAATAGGAAAACTTCATATGTAATCATGATCAAATAAGAAGAATACATGTATTACAATAGTTTTTATTGGACAAGCAAGGGATATTGGACATAACGTCATATTTGTATACATAACTGTTATCTGGGGGAAATATAGGTAAAGTACATGGGATTTCCCTTAACATTATACCTGAAACCCCGGGTGTTGGGCCAATTAGATCTTAGGAAATTACGAATTTAAGTCAGATGCACCATTAACATTTTCTTTTAACATTAAAAACCAACACGCTGATTTCTTGATTGTCTGACTATTTTAAGTCGAACACTATTGGGTAGTTTATTTCTACTTCAAAACGTTCTATCCTGTGTCTAGGAGTTAAAATAATAATGCAATTCAATTCAATTCAATTCAATTTATTTTTATTTCAGACAAAGTCCATAGTGTTAGTAACAATAATCTTAACCTAATGTTAGTAAGGGAGTACAAAATATTAAAAACTATTTTTATTGTTTAAATCAACGATGAATCATTACAGTGCAAGTCCGTAGGATATTGCGCTGCAGCGACTCATATAGGCACAGTCCATCCTGTCAGCAATCATGTTCAGGATGCTGTTGGTGCTGGCCCGCACCCTGCGCACTAGGGACGCGCATCTTTTACGCATAGTTGCGTAGAAACAGTCTATGCGTGCTTCTGCAAACATCCCCGAGGCACTACAGAAGCGGGGCAGCCTCAACAGCACCCGGAAGGCGTTGTTGTATTGAACTCTCAGGGCGCTGTAGGATCGTTGGGTATAGACATTCCACAGGCTACACGTGTAAAACGAACTGCAATATGCTCTGAAGAGTGTAAGCTTAACTTGCTTAGAGCAGCGTGCAAACCTGCGGCCTATCATGTTTGCTCTCACCGACAGCGCCCTCCGCTCCCGTTCAATATCATCATCGTCCTTGGTAATGTAAAAGTATCTATGGCTGTATTGCATATCGATCTCCGAAGCTTGTATCATACATCGACCCTAAGGTCAGATGACTATGTGTGTGGCTAAGTAGGGTATGTATGTCTTTAGAATGAACATATACTAGTAGTTGAATTCATTCATGTTTCCTAAGGAAACACTTCAAAATTAAGAAGACGCTTGGCACATTGGATCCAATAATCTACCATGATTAAATCATTTAAGAATTCCAGTTTTTTTAACCATCTAGATTGAAAGCAAAAGGCAAAGTCAAAAGTTGACATGACGAATTCGCTTTCATGCAAACAAAAGTGACTGTGACAGCCTTTGACTGTGACAGCCTTTTAAGTTTTAGGCACTACTCAAGTAAAACTGATTTTCTTATTTTGGGTCTGACTTTAGCGCGGTCAGTGTGTCGGCGCCTACGCATACGCTGCTTCACCACGAAACAAGACAATTTACATGGATTTAATAAATCATGGATATGAGTGTTCAGAAATAAAGTAAGACACAATCCTTCAAGAAAAAAATACCTCTCTTATGGTTTACAAAAACATGCATAAATAACAAAGGACCTTAAGAACGATCTCTACTTGAAATATTATTTTGAATCTAGATGTATCGTATTATATAGTAGGATATCGAAAATGCCCGTGCATTTTATATTAATACAGGTACCTATAGTTAAGACGCAACTTACTAATCATAGCTATTCATTCTTCGTTTTCCCAGGTTACCATTAGAGGCCATTAAATAATTGTATACTAATTACTAGATTACATATTTTTAACGCTATATAGGAAAAACTTTATCAAGGTTACTTTAATAAACATGGTACTCTAATTTATTTCGCATATCCAAGAATATTCATTCATCGGTGACCCAGACCTCCAAACATGACCATTACCTGGGGACCCTCATAGCGGTCACCGTGGGAGGGGACTGGGTGATTGACCGAGGCCTTGACCCACAGCCGCTCGCATTTGGTCCCTTCTAACTGGATCTCTATTGAGGTACATGCATTATGAGAAGAGCCCTTTTGTCGGCAAGCGTGGGCAAACCTTAAGTAAGTTAGAGACTGGATCGATTTCGGGTCCCATTAACTAAGTAGGGTTTTAGTATTGCGGTTTCTTTTTTAGAGTAAAGTCGCTTATGATTTATAAATCAGCCAGCGCCTTTCTTTTTAAGGTATTAAATTGTTTTGTTAGTAGTAATAGGGTTCACCAATTTAACCACAGGCTGTTGACAAATGTGTGGTAAACAACCGATTCGATGTTCCATATCAATACTAATATTATAAAGAGAAAAGATTTGTTTGTTTTTTTTGTTTGTATTAAATAGGCTCCGAAACTACTGGACTGATTTTAAAAAACCTTTAACTATATAAAGTTACATTATCAGAGTGACATAAGCGAGTAAAGAAAACGATTGCCCTATTATAAGGCATATCGTCAAACTACTGGTTGGCTAGGGTCTCTATAACTGTACTTTTTGTTGTTATTGTGTTTTATTTTTATATGTTGTATTTTTATTTTTATTACTTGGATCTTGTGTTATCTGCAAATAAAGTCTTATTATTATTATTATAAGCTATTTTTTTTCCACGCGGGTGAAGCCGCTGACGGACAGCTAGTACTTCCTAGTTATTTCAAAACCAAAATCACATACAATTACATTTTCACGTTTGCATGTATTCCAAAACCTACTTGTTATTTAATTACTTGTCTGTTGTTCGTCCAACTTACAGATAAGCTTAAATAAGTTTAACCTAATCCGGTGCCTGTTTCTGTGCCAGTGTAAACAAGGTCGACGTGATGTTCCTTTTATTAACGCGTTTGTTTGGGGCCGGAGAAAGTGGTGTGATGAATCAGTTGAATGTCCGTCGTTAGGTGTAACGATCTCGTGCATGAGTCGTCTGTCATCATCGTCGAAGTGACGAGGATAAACAGCTACGGTGGACAAATGGAGGTGCTAGACGTCCCTTATATGTAACTGAGCATTGAAAAGCGTAAAATATAGCCTGCATGATTCGCAGGTGCTTGACAGTGGAACTCAAACTTGATATTAGATTCTCTCCGCGAGATCGATCGTGTTATAAGTTTACAAGAATAAATTCATGCTCAGTTTATTTTAAAGAGACTGCGATCGCATCTTACATACTGGTACATAAGCTTTCGAAGTAAGGAAAAAAGGCACCGAATATGAATCATGGCTACCTCACTTGACAGTACCGTGATAATATTTAAGAAATGTCTTAGATATCATCACTACAAACTAAGCCAGTGTGAACTTATCTCAGAATTTTTTATTGCTGGCCTTACGCCACTTAAAAGAAATATCAAATGCTTATTACATTATATACTCTAGTATTAGCGTTTACTAATAAATTTAAAATCTTATTACCTCAGATTATAACTGACATAACAATGGTAAGAACCGGCAGATATTGTTCACAGAATGCATTGACTATAATGCATCGTCGCATGCAGCGCGGGCGCACATAATTGCTAGTAATTCTATTCATTTGCAATTGGTTCCGCGAAGGCTGTTTTTTTTAAATTGAACTGTGTATCCAATGAAAATATATATATAAATAGGTTTATCATTCGACTTACAATGTTATATCACTATTCTCTACATCTTCCTTCAGTAAATAAACATCACAAATACTCTTATTTTGTTTCCAGCTCCTTAGTGAAAATGTACGTAATTATTTATTATTATATTCATTTATTTCAGACCTTGGTCCATATGTTATAGTAACAATTTTAATCCTAATAGGTAGTGTTAGTAGATACATTTTAATAATTACAACAGCCTAGTGTGAAGCTGCACCCAACGGCACATTAGTGGGGTGTCCCACCTTTCTGCAAACACATTTAGCATCCCGTTGGCAGCGGCACGGAGACGGAGTAGCATGGAGGCGCACCGCTTTCTCATGATAGCATAGAAGTCATCCGTGTGCGCCTCCGCAAACATACCTGAGGCACTACATCGCCACGGCCGCCCCAACAAAACCCTAAATGCGTTATTATATTGGACTCGCAGATCACCGTATGCCCGCCGCGTATAGTTAGCCCACAGGCTGCAAGTGTGAAAAGTTTAACAGTATGCTTTAAAAAGCGTAATTTTGACTGGTTCTGTACACCTTGCAAATCTTCGAGCCAACATGTTGCAGCGAACAGTCAGCGATCTGCGTTCCCTCTCGATGTCACAATTATCTTTAAGATCATCGGTGACCCAGTGGCCCAGATATTTAAATTTATGTACCCTGCGCAGAGGTGTACCACAGAGTGAGACGTTCGGTATGTCAAGATAGGTCTTAGTACCCGACTTAAAAACCATAAGCTCACTCTTCTCTGCATTATACCTTAGCCCATGTGACATTGCGTATGATTCACATAACTCTAAGAGCTTCCTAAGACCGCCAAGCAATGGGCTCAGCAGCACCATGACATGTCATCGGCATAGCTGATGTTATTCATACAAACACCATCAACATGACATCCAACATTGGTGCCGCTGAGCTCACCGATCAGACGGTTCATATACAAATTAAATAGTCGGGGTGAGCTCAACCCCCCCTGCCTCACCCCGCACTCCAACCTATACACGTCCGAGTATGATCCCGCCCATCTCACGCTGTTCTCTTGATTACCATACCAATACGAGTACCTCAAAATTGAAATAGTTTCTGGAGGTAACGTAGTATCCGCACGAAGCTTTTGCCAGAGTACATTATACGATACCAGGTCGAATGCCTTTGACAAGTCCAAAAACAAGCAAAGACTGGTGTGACTGTGTTTTTCTAGCTGTGTACTTTACAGTCTGCTTGAGACACAGTATGGGACTCTCAGTCGACAACCCGGGCCTGAACCCAAACTGGGCATCATGAAGTTCAAGGTGCCTTGCCAACTGTTTGTCAAGCAAACTGTCCAGCACTTTCGCTATAATAGTGACCAAAGATATGGGCCTGTAATTGGACATATCAGAGGCATCTCCAGTTCTATTCTTTATAATAGGTACAACTACGGTCTGCATCAACGCCTGAGGTAGGTATTTATGACTAAGACATAGGTTATAAAATAAGAACTCGTGACATGTCGTGTGGTCCAGCATGCTTAAGGTGCTCAATACTAAGGCCATCGTGCTCCGAAGACTTACCTCTCACCATTTTTTTAATGACAGAAGCAACTTCCTTGGCTGTAAACATGGTGGAGATCTCCTCAGGCCTGGATTCATTATCGAGCCCCCGCCGCACGCCCGACAAGGGTAACTCGACTTTAAAATGTCGCTGAAATAGGTTGGCCATGTCTTTAGGCGCACTAAGTCCACCTACGCTCACAGGCAGACTCGACCTTACATAACTCTTATTTGTTCTCTTCCAAAACTTAACAAACTGCTTTTCAGAGTGACTTTGTGCTAACATATTCATTTTAATTTGTTGTTCGTTATTTAAACAATATTTTAATTTAGCTTTAAAGCATTTCCTAGTCCCACACATTTTGTTATATATATCTCCGCATGTAGGTTTATTATATAACAGCCATAGCTGATAACACAATCGAGCCTCCCTGTGAGCTGTTCTAACATGTGTATTCCAACCTGTTATTTTTTTTTGTTTTCATACAACATCACTTTCCACATACGTACACTGTGCACCCTCCCTGAGATCGATATTATTTTATTATACATATCATCCAGTAACAAACAGTGACCCGGATCATTACACATTTTGAAAGAATATTCTGTGCATTCAGTTGGAAAATCAAGCAGTTTTAATTTTGAATTACAGAATTCAAAATATTTATTTATTTGTGCAGTGTCCCTTTCTCCCCATCTTACCCTATCACAAGTGACTTTACATTTAAATAACTTTGGGCTAATTGTAGTGAAATCACATTCAAATACAAGTGGATAATGATCCGATACATACACACCATATAAAACTGACGCCTTAACAAATACATTTCTCACTGCATTAGTTACTATGCAGTGATCCAGCTATCGCTGATACCCGCTTGTGAAACAAATGTGTGTGTATCGCTAGGTAAAAGTTCATTGTCAATATAATACCATGACTGCTCGGCACATGTACTCAGCAACTCTCTTGAAAATCGTTCACCGGGATGTGCGTTAAAGTCACCCAACATAACAACCGACTCCACCTCTTCACTGTCTATTATCGCAGTAATTTCACTCAGACATTGACTAAATTTTATTAGGTTATCACTCTTATTATTATCATACGGCATATACACTGAGAATCGCAACCAAGTACGGCCATCTTGTACTATTTTTATAGCAACTAGGCGATCACTACAACACGACACCACCGACACTGACTGGTAAACTCCCTTCCTCCACAGCAAAGCTACTCCACCGTATGGTCTTCCCTTAATAACTCCCTTACTCGTGTCCATAGCTGACTTGCCAGTGTATGTAGAATTATCATTATCATCCAGGCTCCCAAGATATGGCAGTTCATGGGGCCATAGCCAAGTCTCTTGCAGGGCTATGACATCTGCTGTATTGCATAACCTCCGCACACACTCCGTAGATCTAATGATGGACTTACAATTAAAAGTAGATAAAATTACGTACTTTTGGACGATCTATCCATTAAGGGTCAGGAGCATTATTCATAATCTGAGGGTTGCCTCTGTCTGGTGTTTTCCGAAAGAAAATCAAACGGCGAAATGTAATTCCTTCCGGCCACAGGTTGTCATTAAGGTATGTATGTAACTTATACCTAGACACAAATACTTTAAAAGCATTGTAAGACTTTTCTTTCTTCATAATAATTTTCTCTAGGTGAACAATCTCTTGTGTTTTATTTTTTATGTATTCACTAATATCATGTTCAGTAGTTTGTTTACATTCGATATGAATAGTGGGACTTTCGACTCCGCCGGTTTAAAGTTTCCTGTGGATGTTATCGTTCGCGTAAACAATTTGTATGGGATTTCAAACAGTGCTTATATTGAGTCGAATAAGAACCGTGTCAAATACCTGGGATCTGTGTTAAGAGCGTCCGGGGACATCGACCGCGACGTCAGAACCCGAATTTCCACGGCTTGGGCCAAATGGCCCGAGGTGACTGGTGTCATTTGTGACCCCAAAATGCTGATCAAGCTAAAGGGACAGGTCTATAAAACCATCATTAGGCCTGTCCTTTTATATGGCAGTGAAACATGGCCGTTACTAGAGCGACACAAGCAGGAGCTGCGCGTCACGGAAATGAAGATGTTGCGGTGGATGTGTGAAGTCTCACGCAAAGATCGCGTGCGTAACACCCACATCCGCGGCAGCCTTCGTGTTCGTGACATCGCAGACAAGCTGCAGGAGTGCCGCCTTCGTTGGTATGGTCATATCTCACGAAGATCGGCAAACTACTTGGGCAACAAATGTCAAGCCATGCCGCCCCCGCCAGGTACCAGCAGAAGAGGTGGACCCAAGAAGCGGTGGCTCGACGTCGTTAAAGGTGACATGCGTGCCAACAAACTTACCTCTGAGGATGCACAAGACCGCGCGAAGTGGGTCAAGAAAAAGAGAAAAGGGGACCCTGGGACCTCACACACCAGTGTGGGTTCACAACCGGGAAAGACCGCACGGATAATGAAGAACTAAAAAATATTATTAAGATGCTATTTTCAACAGTCACGTTTACGTAAATTCTAGTAGGTTATTCTAGGGGCGCACGTACTGATAGCTTAGTGCTACAACAAGATATTATTTTCATCTGAGTTAAGTTGCCAACTCTTAACAACAACCAATTATATATAAAATACATATTGGTGATGTTTTTTCACAGGCGGACTAAAAAACAAAACTTAATTCGTGGTTAGCATACGAGTTTCTAACACTTACTGGAGTTTATAATTGCAGCTAAACCGGTTGTAAGAGCCGGCTGTTGGAAGCTTTTCCAAGACTGTGTTTCAAACGCATCGCTTTGAATGTGCTAGGTAAGACTTGTTAACCTAATTAGTTCAACCTGACCCATTCTCGTAGCGAAACTCCGTAGCTTCGTAGCTAAGCGTGAATAATAATAGAATAATATTTTACATCTCAATTCAAGGTCTTACTCTAATTCCTCTTATGGTCAACGCTTCGAAATAGCTTTTGGTAATTATTTTGTTTGGTTGAGTGCTTTTAATATGGTTATTTTTTGGTGTATCAAAAATATTAGTATTTTTTTAGTGTATATATATATATATATATATATATCTAGAGCCCCCATAAACCAGAACAATATTATTATGTACCCAAAGATACCAAAACTTGTATTACGGGTGTGAAAGACACATGCATAAAATATTATTGAGTGAATATTTACAATAAAAGAAATAACGAAGAATTACGAATTACATCGATTGCCGCAAAGTAGATACGGCCATCTACATTGTTTGCGAAAGTGTTTTTTTCTCAAAATTAGCTTTAAATAAACCTTATCTAACAGTCTGTATTCAAATTATTCAGAATTTTAAAATAATAAGCAATATCTAGCACGTAAATAAAGACATCTACACTCGGTTTTTAAAAAACATCGTAGTAGAAACGGATATTTGAACTTACCTGCCATTACTTGGCAACTTTGACAGGGGATTTAAACGTCAATAAAGACATCTGCCACTCGTCTCATTGAAAAATAAGAGTTTTAATTAAAAAAATCCTATTAAATGTGGCCCAAAAGGTGTACAGAAGGATATCAATGAGATTTCGGAGTTGACAATCTTGAAGTAAACCTGTTAGGAAGTTATCTGGCAGATATCTTCTTCTGTTTTTGACGTCTAAGAAGATATCTGGCAGATGACCGGACATACACGTCAAAGTTTTTCAGAAGTAAAAAAATACATATCCATTATTTCAGTAAAAAAACGATAAACAGATATAATTTGTTACATAATCAATGAAGAATATTATTTTAATGCATCGTTCAAAGTTTCATGTTAATCGGTCAATAACTCTCAAAATTACCACATTTTTTTATTAAATGTGTTCTCCTGTAAAATTGCTATTTCGTATATGTCTTCCTCTACTTTGCTGCCATCGACATTATAGTCAATAGATGTTGACTTTGGTTTGTGAATTTATTTCTGATATTTCATTATAGTTACTTATCTATTAAAAGGTTGTTTATATCTGAAATGTGTGTGGCACGAGGAGCGTGACGCAGTGTCCGTTACGCGACACACTAGCGGCGCGCGGCACGCGGCTCGCGTCTGCGCGCGCGACGCATCGAACTTTAACACGCAGGGGCTTTCTATTGGCGCCCTAGCCCACCGCTATTAATGCTCCTCTGATTATGTAGTTAGTTTTTTTTTTGATTGTAATGGATTTCATTGCTAAACATCACATATTAAACATACAAATTGTAAGTAATTATAAACTATGAAATATACAAATCTAAACCTAAAATTAATCTAACTAAAAAAGAAAATATATATGTATTTATTTAAATAAATAAAAAAAAAAATACCGTCAATCGTTGAACAAATCCTGTGAGTGTGGCATGGCAACAAGGATAGAGGTTAGTGGGAAACCTCCAATTCGTTACAGTCAAAACATATTTTCGACAAGATTGACACTTAATCAACGGCTTGAAAACTTCTCGTGAGCTACTAATATGTGTTAGTCATTTGTAAACCTGTGAATAAAAATGATGAAACATCCTAATGTTAAACAAATCTGATGTCTTTCTTTAGGCATAGGGTTATGGACATTAATATGTGTGTGTTTTGATAATAACACGCACAATTTGTTTATTTTAGTGAATGGGTAAAATACTTAACTGAAGTGTCCGACACCGATTATTAGTAGGTGTGGTCGGTTGGGAGTAAGATATCAAAAACAATTTCATTTACAGGTTGTGATTAGATAGCTTTGATTGCTTAAAAAGCACTTCTTCTTCTTCTTCGTGTCAATGATCTTATCGCTAATACTAAATAACAGCAGCCCAGTGATCCGCCATCGCCACCTCAGGGGAGGAGGTCACATATTGATCTTTAATTAAGCAGCTGGTAGGGCACACGATAAGAAGGTGCCTCCTGTCTGATTCCTGCTTCTGTTTTTCAACAGAGGTGGCGATATGCCTCCTCACGACTGGACGGGCTTTACCGGCTAGAGGGTATATCATGCCAAGTGGCGTAGGTATGAGGCATCCCGTTATGGTCCTACAAGTCTCGTTCAAAGCCACATCCACCTTCTTTAAAAGCACTGTGATTACTCAAATCTGTCAATAGTTATTTATTATTTGACAGTGATCGATTTCACTCATAGGGAAAATAACTAGGAATCATTTGATATTTAGCTATTAACATTCTTGACAACAAAGTAAATGGTCATCCCTATTGACGGCAATACTGGCGTTATGAAAAGAAGCGGTTATTACTGACGTGGCTGTTGCCCGGCATTCTTAACTCGTTGTATTATCTATGACGGAGGACACTAAATCGAGCGTGCGGCAATGTATAGGGCTGCCAACTTTTGGTGAAATTTGCTGGGTGATAGCTTAGGCCATTTTGTATTTATTCAGACACCAGTACTGTCGAGGAGATTTACTATCTAGTTCCTTACAATATCTTATCTGCTTCGCTCAGAATTCTACAATAAACATTTTATCCGCGACAAGAACCTGTGATCTTATTTAGTGTATAAATTATTAAACAATGGTAATAAATCTCTTTCTTTCACATAATAGAAATGTTATACCTTCTTATACATACACACAATTGAGAGCCACTTAACTGTGGGACTAGGGCACATCCCACATTTAGTCCTCTCTATGAGCCAGGCTCCTTGCCTCTTGTAAAGCCTCCACAACACCCCTTATAGCTTTACCCTTTACTACCGAACCACCGAAGGCTTTCTTACTGTATACAATATCCTTGTGAATGTGATGACACTTGTGTCATCATCACCATTCATCCTCATTATTTACTATTCTCGTTACAAAACACTACCTATGAGATGATATTTCTATCATTCTCATGTCCTTATAATATCTTTGTCAAACATGGCAGGTAACTTATCATAGCGAATTCATAAAGTTAACTTACCCGGTGAACTCTTGACTGCACCTCTGCCGCTTCACTTGCTCCTACCTCTTTATGTCTTGTCCTTCCTTATTTGTCCTCAGTTATTGTTTTCTGCCTCCTCCAACTCACTGTAAAGTTTATCACAAAACTTTTCTTTTACTAACTTCCTATTTTTTCACGTCAATACGTCATTCTCAACCTTGTTACCAACCTGAAGATAATTGTAGCAAGTCTGTTTCCACAGACAATAATAATATAACTAGTATGTTCTTACTTACCAGAGTGTTGTAACTCGCGATCTTCGCGACAACTACTTAAAGTAATATATATCAACCTCACAATTTGTTTAAAAGTGTCTATAGCACTATCTACTATAGGAAGTATGTGATATGGCGTTAAAATATTATTATGTAGTCCTACCGATGTTGTTTTTCAAGAATAAAAATATTTTTTTGTCATAATACTTTGATTGAAAGATTTAAAATCGATGTTTTTCATAGAATTCATCTGTTCAGACCTAATAAAAACTCTTCCCATGACTATAAACATACCTTTGCTACAAAATATTTTGAAATAATTTAGGATTTGTGAGTTTCTCCGAGAAAAGAGAATCTACTCCTATTCGTCCGAACTTGACACACTTCTAGTGAGTGTCTTTAGATGCTTTAACCATACTTTTTACTTACAAGCAAGTCTTTATGTTGCTTTCCTGGAATCGTTTACTTATTAGGTATTTAAATTCTGTAAAGTAGTTTCATTTCAATGTATGGTGTTCGCGTAGTTTAAAGGAAACAATATTTAAATCAAGTTTTGCCCCGTAACGTTAGGTAGCAAGTCTGGATCTTTGTTTCTGGATTAGCTGGCAACCCTAACATCAGTCCTAGATTTATATAGCAAGCATTGATGACCATAAAAGAAAAGTGGCAGTAATGCCGGTAGTAGCGGAATGTTATCGGATTGACTCGTCATCGGACAATCTGCGCCTGCGACGATTATCGGCCGTTCGCAGCGCATTCCAAGATGCAACTATGTTAAGATCACACCTGTGTGGTGGTGCTGCTCTTATAATCAATTCAAACAGACGCGTGCCATTGTGTATACCTACACGACTATCATTGAAGATTAAAAATATCCTTACTCGTAACTTAGATTAGTTAGAGTTCTAAACTGAAATTATCAAACACCGCAATCGTTCGCCAAAATCATGTGTCAAAATGCTTGTTGGTTGCACATATTATATGCATGTTACTGAATTATTTCATGAAAACGTGTTAATGTTTTTCTGATGATGATGATATCATCATCAGTAAAATTACACCCATTGAAATTAAACTGTCCTTTTGTTGAAGTTCTTGCCTGAAGGGAACTTACAAATTAAGCACAAGTTACATCCGGTCTCCCCCCTTTTCATGTGTTGTTATTCTATGATTCAGGCCAAGATAAATCAGCCTAAAAATCCAATTTTTTTGGGCCTTCAAATGTTTCACTAATTCATAATTCGAACACGGTTTGTCACCAGTGTCGGTGACTTGTTTTACCAGGAAAATAACGGTGCTTGTTTTTGATACATAAACAATGACGCACTTTCTAATATTTTGAAAGTCAGATATTCTCAAAATAGCTGGCGATAACAAAGTCGCAGGAAGTAATGTGATGGCATTTAACAAAAGCTAGAGGGAGAAAAATGTGTCATCAAATCTTATCAAATGGCATGTGCTTGAGACTGGTTTCACTTGAGAGTAAAGAGCCATTTCGTATTTTTGGATCCAACGCATGATCCAACTTTTCAAGCGCCTATTTTACGACCTTCGGAAAAAAAGTTGACTGTTGAATTCATAACTAAACAAATTTGTACATAAAATCTTTTTCCTATTATAAAATTATCAATCTCGCCACCTCGATTTACGAAAAAGCCTTATCATGTCAACTTTAATCTGAAGCTGCAAAAAAATCTCTGACCCAAACGCTTGGCTGAATCTCTGACCAAAACGTTAGACAGGTTGGTTGATAAATAATGAACAGAACATGCATTTCATCACAATAACTGTAAAAAAATGTTTTGAATTTCCCAATTTTCCCGAATAATAGCCCAAGTCTAAGACCGATTTTTGTTCTGAATATAGTATGATTACTGTTAAAAAATTAATGTCAGTACACCTATATGATTTTCATTCCATCGAATTTAGAAATTTAGAAATTTATTAAATATAGATCAAAGGCGTACTGACGCCTCATTAGAATAGTCCAAAGTTTACAATAAATTACGATGCACACACGGGCGCTATGGCAGCGCGTAATTTTTGTGACGGCCTCTTAAGAAGTCCCTAGGTGGAGAGCTATCGCTTCGGTATCGGTGACATGGCTTCCAAAATTTAAATGACGTTTGAAAATCGGGGCTAGTAATTAAACAAACAGAATCAAACGTCTCAATTCTACGACTAAACTGTTTTTTTGAGCTACGATTGAATCGTGCCAGAGGTTTCATTTTTTGATTGATATGAAGGACTTCAAAAAATAAAAAAAACAACTATTTTTGCTAAAATAGATGAAATACAAGTTTTGTAGCCTTGATACAGTTCAAAGCCTCTCTGGCAGTTATGATGTCCACGATTTTTTATGATTCAATAAGACGGGTTTGTTGTTACATGTCAAGGTTTTTTGCCATTATCAGTATGTAAAGTGCCACGCCAATTAAGTATAACTATAGCTCACAGAACTAGTCCATGATTCACTTGGCTTTACAGACATACCGACGACGCGATGTTTTTGTTCTCATTTATTACGACCATTTGCATAGTTTTTGTGACACGTAACACGTTTTTGTTTTGGGTTCTGCTATGGTAACTTACGTCATTTTGGTTATATTATCATGCAGCTACTTAAACACTGCTGTCGGTGTTCTTGTAGGTTTTTATTCAAACTACTGTTGTTTAATTAGTAATCGTTTCTTAAAACACGAGTAGGTACATCAAGTAGTCACAGCTAAAACCTGCAACGGTTGAATTTGCTGCCTGCATTTTCTCAATTTTTAAATTGTTGTTCAACATCATCTCATTTTTTGTTCATTACCTCTCATACATTACGCTGATTGCAGACTCGTGACTTAAGAATATTTTTTAATTGATGGAAGTTATTACAATCATCTTAATTGATACCAATAGGTAGTGTTACATACAAAGTCGTAATACAATTTCCTAAACAGGGTAACATCAACATTCAATCCTTTGGTTTAGCAGGTAGGTAGTTCTTTAAACTACAACTTCGTTATACACGAAGGTTCTTTTGTAAAAACTCTTCCTGTATCAGGCACAATAGTGGTAAATAATAGCAGTTATTACGCGTAATCTTCTAAGGAAGGCTGTCAGCCGAGTCTCGCTGACGAGGCCCAGTGCTTCAAGCTCGTCGTCTCGTGCGACAAGGCTTAGTAATTGAACACAATAAACTAAAGAAAATGAGGAAAATTAATGTCAGCGAGGACGAACTAGCGTGACTGGACAGAGATAATTATTTACTTACTTACATAATTTAGGCCGTATTCATGATAATTACGCCGCCATTATAGTTTAATAGGGACCAGCAAGAAAAATAGTTATAATTTTACGATTATGTCATAGTACCCTAGACCTGTAGCTTCGGAGCCGTGACTTCGAATTAGTTCCCGCGGTTATCTTATTATGAAGTTCACCCGTGACCTAGACGCCTTGGAATATTGCACAATTACAGTAAGTAGATATCTAACAGAAATGTAAACAAACATACAGGTTTAATAGGTGTAGATAATATTCATTAAGCTATTTGAGACGCTTTATATAGCGTTTTACATACTTAACTGACACATTTATATGCTTCACCTACCTATGTGTACATAGGTAAACGGGTAATAATGCAATATCATAGTCAAAGAAGTGAGCAACAAAACAAGTTGTTTCATAGTCTCCTCGGTTTTATAATCTTTGAAAAATTATTCAAACAAAAATCGTAGCTAGAACGAAATCATAGCATATTTCCTCATCCGTAAGTACTCAGTAACAATTAAATAAAAAGCAACGCCACATGAAACTAGTAGAACCTGACTAGTGCCTATTCTTAGCGAACACTTCTGACCAATAAGTTAAACGAAATGATAACTAAGCGACTTGCGAAGCGCATCTTCCGAAGGCCGGCCGGTCAACCACCATACCCGCACACAACACATTTTTGAAGGCGAATTGTTGAATTAGTCTTTTAGTTATTTTTTTTTTGGTAAGGGACATCAATAGTCTTAGGGCCGCCGATACTATACACTAATACTTAAATAAGTACTATGTAATAACTCAAACTCAAATAACTTTATTCAAATAGACTGTATCAGTACTTTCAAATCGTCAAATTTACAGTAAAATATAGATACTAAATAATAGACATAAATACCATAATCGTAATATGGATATATAAATACACAGTATACAGACAGTTGACTTACAGCCGTTAAAAGTCCTTAGTGTGCAATGGCCCTCAGTAATTAAAATAGACCATAAACTCAAGAGCTTTTGCACAGCTTCCTTCTGCACATATTTTGTCACGTTAAACTTTTACATCAAAAAACAAAAATAGTTCATAATTATCTACGAGTACCACAATGGATGAGCTAACTAAACGCAAATTATAAAAATGATTATCTACTTTATAGGAGAACGGCAGCCGTGTATGATAGTTTTGTACACCTAAAAAAAAACTCGTGTTTGGCCGCGAAACATTTACTTAAACTTATTAGATAAAATATTACTTTTGAGATTTTTAATTGCAGATTCTATAAAGTTGGGGTTCTTACGTTAAATGCATTTATTGGAGTTAGGTTAGGCTGTGTTGTTTGTGGGGACACATCCGCCGGCGGGTGGCCGGGTGCAATTAAATAAGATCATTCGTGAGTTACATTAGAGTCTATATTGGCTTGAGTGGTTTCGTAGTTTTGAGGATTAATTGACAGTTGACGGTATTAACTTCAAACTTTTTTTGATAAAATGAGAGCGTCGTGAGTCGTGGCGTAGTGGTTCAGCACCCGAACTCAGATCGTGGATCGTGTGATCCCGAGTTCAAATCTGGCCAGAACCAAAAAAATCTTAGTGTTCATTGTTAAATATCCGACTTAGGTACTCTCCTGTGATAGAAAACATCGATAGAAAACCAACCCGGATAGCGGTGGAAGGCTCACCACCTACCACGTTGGTTTCTAATACCATTGGTAAAAAGTGGGATTCTGAGTGTTTCGTTCACCAGGACGACACAGTCACTTGCCTCTGACTACCCCGTTTGGGATATAGTCGTGATGGTATGTATTTTTTAAATAAACTCATTATTATTTATGTTATAAACGCACTGTGACTGTGCGAGATTTAATTTTTGCTCCAAGCAACAAAGAATTTGTTCCCTCCAATCCAGGTATTCAGTCACGACTCACTTCCAAGGCATCAACTCGACGTAAAGAAAAGATATGGTAGCTAATGTTTCGAAGAGCACCAGCAACATGAAAAACAGCAAAACAACAGCACGAACGCCATTTTTTAACCATTTGTCAAGTTGAGGTGACAAAGACAATCTGATCCATCCGTCAGTCACTTTTTAAAAGGAAAATATGATTTTGTGTCAATTTACAAAGATCAGTTTTAATTTAAGATAAATAAAATCGTTTGTGTTATAGATAAGTACTAATTAATATAAATTAATGATCTAATAAGATATAGCGGTAGTAAAATGTCGTTATTTGTTCGGTTTAAAGGTGTAACGATTTACTAACCGATTTATTTATTGACATCCATCACGGCTGCGCTTTGATATAATGTTCGGCTTGTTTAATGCTACTTTGAATTAAGGTTTTTTCATCATTCCCAACTTTTAAAATGATTGACATTATTTAAAAATAAACCCTTTTAGTTGTTGTATAAATTACATAAATATGAATCAAAAACAAACATCATAAGAGAAGTACGACAGCGGCCGTTCTCCTTTATCGATAGTTGTTAAAGGATTTATAGTTATTACCTATATCAAGAAATATTTATGGGAGTTATCAAATGATTACTCGATCCCCTTCTAGTATCTCGTTGATTTTTACTATTTTTTGTACATCACGGTTACGGTCAAGTCGTGCTTTACTGTGCAATGTAACACATACAATAGCCGTTATGGAGCGTTAGAGTTCCAACTGTGAAGGTTAATCAATATGTCAATTAGTAATATCTAACAGCGAACATCGCTAAGTCCATTACGTACGGCTAATTGGGCGTGAAATAACCCTTCAACGCTTACTAGGCGGCATCCACGTCTTATGTACTAAGTGTCAGTTTAATTTAAATTAATAATCCTCAGTCTTAAAGGCGAGTTAGGCTGCTTTTCCCGCCGAGATGAGATTGGTAGATATCAAACGCATTCGAGGCAACGTAGCATAGATACACTACGTTTTATTTTGACGTTCTTTACCAAAAACAAAAATATTCGTTCAAGGGTTTATGCGTGAAATTGTGAACCTATACACAAAACCTACTTTCGAAAGTATAATTAGTTTGATTCTAATAAGACCGGCACTCACATCAACATATTGTTATCATAGGTAGGATAGGTATGTAAATAAAATTCTAGTATAGGAATGTATCTTAAGTATCAGTGTTATTACCTCAGCCTAGTTGCATCGGGCCCACGGTCACCGTGTCATCCTTTTCAACTTTAATTATTTATTGTAATTGTCAGTCGGAGACGTATAATAATAATAAGAACATGCCAAGGTGTGCTAGGGCACTTGGTAGTATCGTTAATCATAAACATAAATGATACGTCTTCTAACACAACAAAGTAACAATGCTTTATTAGCTAGCTCAATAAAAATAATTTATATTAAACGAACCATTCTAATAATTTATTTTATTAGTGACATACCTAACCACGGGAACATAAAAAATTGCACATTCTCTTCGTGTGATTATAGTGGGTACCTTAGCACTAGATTTCGGCCGTGGAATCATATTAAAGAACCTAGTACTTTCATCTGGTAACACTTTATCTGCTACAATGTAAGTTTGCAAAGGCACCTAACCCTTGAACCACAATTTCGTGAAAGCAGCTGGTTCATAAATTTGACGTAAGTTTCAACGGTTCCATGGTGTAATGGTTAGCACTCTGGACTCTGAATCCAGCGATCCGAGTTCAAATCTCGGTGGAACCTGTTCTTTTTGAAATAAAATATTTGTTCCGTATTAATTTTTCTTTTCGTGTATTAGGCCTAAACAGAAAAGCAGTATCTATTTAGGGAAAAATATTTATAAAAAAAGCAGTTATGTCATGTGGTGAGCACATGACGTCGCATCGTAAAAATGTATTATCGTCCATCATTAAAAGCAGGTAACTGCCATTTTTTTCTCTAATTAATCTCGCATTGCAATGTTGATACTGAGCGTGCTCCCGCGTAAGCTTTGACAAACTTAAGTTTGCGGGCGCGGGAATGCGTTCCCGGGCTGCAGAACCTACCGCAGTTGTCACTCGAGATGTTCGCGGACACTCGCCTTATCGATATTAGCAATCATAAATTGTCGTCTGTCAGCGATGCAGTTGAGCCGGGTTCAGGGCCCTCATTACGCAACATCGTTTAGTGAGGTGCAATTACACGGCGGATGTTGGGTGTCTCGTCCCGCTAAATAAATAAGAAATAATTATAATTACGCAGGCCCGCGGAGTCTGAGGACCAACATGGGTGTAATCTGTCTGCCTCGGTTCGCCATTCCGCGACCGCGCTCTGAGTTTTAATTAAGTTTGAAATACAGCCGCCATTAAAATATGATTTTGGTTCCGACTAAATTTAAACAGACATGATATTTGTCCGTTGATATATTAATCCCCGTATATCTATATCTACTCTGAGATAAATAAATAGGTTAATAATTAAGTACCTAAATTATTTGCATATATAGCCACAGAAGCTACTAATTAAATGATTACTTTAATTTTCGTAAAATCTTCTAAGGTGAATTAGGTGTAAGTAAGAGGTGTAATAATTATTTTTCACAAAAAATTGAGTTGCGGACAATAATTAGACAATAGTATTTTAGCGTTCGATAAAATAAAAACACTGTTGCTAATTAGTTGCTGAGGGGTGAATTAATGGATGTCTATTGACTATCTCTTTAGTTATCACTTCTCAACCCATAAACAGCAAATAGTTCAAAAAACATATGATTACAATTTTATCAATAAGAATAATTTATTGCTCGGATCTCGTATTATCTAGTAGTTAAGTATTTGTAAACTGATAAAAATGCCTGATATATATTTTAAATTATTTTGATAATTTTTTTAAGCTTTGTCCAGCAAAAAATAATTTCTTCATCCCTAAGTTTATAAAAACCAGAAGCTTTTTATAATGGTCGCTTTTAAACGTTGTAAATGCTTCAGGACAAAAAATCTCTGCTAAATGTTTGCCTCATCATTATGCTGAGCCTTAAAACTTAAGTAGCTGTAACAAAAACAAAGGAATGCAAATAATAAACTAAAATGTAAGACTTTCAAAATTTAATTTAGATATATATATACCAAAGTATGTTGTTAAGTACATACATAAGGTAGCGCATTTTAAAGAAAAAATCCTACATGAGTAGGTATTCGTTAAAGCGATATTGTCACATAGTTTTAGAATTTTGGATGCAACAAAAGTCCAAGTCATGGCTTTGAAAGCTAGGCTCTGACGCACACACTATGAAGATAAGCGAAAATGTTGTTTTCCTTTGGATTTTTAGACGTGCTGATGGTAAGACCACTAGCACGTATGTACAGAGGCGTTCACATCAACCTTTACAAAACCATTGCAAAATAAGTCTTAAGTCAGCAGCTTAAGGTGCCGCTGTGTAAAGGTTGATGTGCGCCTCTGTACTACTAGCTTCCCGGCCGCGGCCAAATTACATAAAATCTTTATAATTTGTAGCCAACACATAGGCATTCTGATGTTAAAGCTGTATTACTGTAAAGTTTCATTCAAGTTATTGCGTGAAATTGTAACAAACAAACATACATATATACGAGTACATCCTCACAAACTTAAGCATTTTATTATAAGTATAAGTAAGATGTACCTACCTTCTCTAATAATTTCATATTAGATGCTTTTGAAGGATAGGACAGCTTTATTATTAATTTACATTAACCAAATTGTTCTCAGAAGAAATGATATTTTTTATGGTAGGTAGGTTATAGGTACCTTAAGCTAATAAATAATGATTTTTCATAAATCGTGAGATTGAACATAACTGTAGACTGCATGTTTCGATATTTCGGGCGTCGTATAATGTTCGTGTACGAATACCTCGGATTGATGAATGGTGTGAAGCGACAGCCGACAGGACGGATCGCGCACCCCAGGCGCTTCCCATCCCATGTAGGCGCGGCGGAAAGTGTGTTCCCATCATCACAATAATGATCGTGATACCACATTATAATATACCAATACCACAGTAATGTTATCTATTTACCTTTCCGATACCCATATTTTAGGTCGTCTTTGTCAATCATGGAGACCTAATGGGAAATTCTTACACAGTGATAAGCTACCACTACGATTTATCACCAAAAGCTGCGTTATGTTAGTGGAAAGGTGCAATGTGTTTCTTTAATTATCACTTACACTCTTCTTCGATGATTTCATATCCTGCGAATAAAGTATTTATTTTAACTAAAGTTCAGCATTCAACATAAGGAAGTTACGTTGGCCTAACTACCATAATTAGACAATTCGTTGAAGCCACAAGAGATCAGAATGAATAATTTTTTTGTCACGCTCATTTGTAATCTTCACACCTTGAAACTAGCGAATGAAAAACTAGAGACGACACTCTCGTTGGATCGTGCAAAAAATAAAAGGGTATTGGGACGTGACGAAAGAACATTTGCTATAAATTCTTGTGTAAGAATCACATTTTGTCTCTACTTCGCGCTCGTGTTCTCTTAGGTATTGGCTTTTTGATTTCCACAGCTGACTAAAGTTTACTTTTTTAACACACTAATTGTCAATTTATTTGTGATTTGCTTTGAGTTTTAGTCTTCGTTTTACCACCACGACAACATTCAACTGATGCCTCTAATTAAAGGCACCATGGTGTTAAAAGTTCTTATTGAGAATTAAATGATTTTTTGATGTCTTATATCCGAAATTAAGACATAATATTTTCGGATATAAGACGAAATTAAACTGTTTAGACTTGCTCCATGTACGAGTAGGTATGAGAGAACAGCCTATACTAAATGCTATACTACGTATAACTTGACAGTTGACTTGCGGTCGTGTCTACAAGTTTAATGTTTTTACTGTTGTTACAATTTAATTGATTCGGCAACATGAACGTTTTCACAAGGTTTGGTTTGGTTTAGTATAAATTGTATCCTACTGTCCTAATCGACATCGACAAGCTATTTAAGTGTCAAGCTATGTAAAGAGTTTTCAAGTGCTAATATTAGGCGAAAACAAAAAAGATTGAAGATTGTTCTCTTTTCAACAGAGTGAATACCGGTTTGCGGGCGGGGGGTACCCTCGTGCCAGCAGCGGCGGCTCCCGCAGCGGCAGCTTCTGCTCCGCGGCGCTGGTGGGCGGCGCCCTGCTGGCCGCCTTCGCCGTGCTGGCGGTGGCCGCCCTGGCGTTCTACATGGGTGCCCTCAGACCTGACAACGGAGAACGTGAGTCGGTTTGTCTTGTGGACTATGACGATGTTCTTTGCTAAGCTAGGCTGTTGATTGTGTAAGTGGCTTTGCTTGCAGTCGCCACACTAGTAGCAGGGTTAGAATTATGTTTAAAATAATTTAATCTCATCAATCTACAACAAACTCGCCATCGAAATTACAGGTAGGTATATAGTAACTTCCTATCTTGTTCTATTCCAGCAATGATGACATTCGACGGCTCGTTCCGGGTGACGCGCGGCGACGTCTACGGCGGCGCGCCCAACAGCCCGGCGTGGCGCGAGCGCGCGCGCAGGTACGGCGCCGCCCTGCGCCAGGTGTACGCGGGGCCCTCGCCGCTGCGGCAGGCCTTCGCCGGCGCGTTGGTCACCGGCTTTGGAGACCGAAGGCTCGATGTGCACTTCAGACTTTATTTAGATAGAAGAAAAATACCAAAGTATGACACATACTACTTATTTTATTAATTATAAGTATTTGAATTCTTTCGACTTTCATTTCTCTTTTAATTACACAATTGTATTTTTTCAGCTCGGTGTCGAATATAGAAGAAACCCTGAAGAATGTTTTAGTTCAAGATTTGCTGTCCAAACATCCAGCTTTTGGGCAGACTATAAAAGTAGATGCATCAAGCATAACAATCAAAAGAGATTTAGAACACACATATCATTCCGAGTCCTTTGTAAAGGAGGCTATGAATGAAAGCATGATTGCAAATTATCCAAAAGCACTGTCACCACAAAATGCAAAAGACAAAACTCTACAAACTAGAGTAGGAGTGGTAAGGAAAACAACAGTCAAACCTAATCAACCTACTAAAAACGGAGAAGTGGAAGAACCTGATATTGATATCGAAAACATACCAGTGGTACAAGGCACTTTTCAAATAACAAAAACAGAAGCAGATATCACAGAGAATAAAAAAAATGCCAGTCCTGTACGTGGCAGTCATAAGCCAGTCTCTGCACCTAAATCGTCTTCGACAACGAAAGCTCCAACGATTAAAACAACGACGAGTAGAACTACTACGAAACGAATTGCAACCACGACCCCTAAACCTAAGCCTTTTACAATAAAATCAACTCTGAATGTTAGGACGAGAACAGATGCTACGCCGAAAAGAGATTTTGAAAAAGATTCTGAAAAATCGTTAACAACTACTTCAACGACTACGACATCTACAACAGCGGCTCCTTTATCAAGTACCATAGAAAACACTACAAGTAATGTTTCTCAAATATTACTTGACCTGTTAACTAATGAACATCATTATAAAGATTTACCAAAGATTGATACCCTGTTCACGGTTCCACATGTAATTGATAACGAACCTTGGAAGCCAATCACGCGGCCTTATTATGAAATAACTAGCAAAGCACCGCCACTAACTGACGAAGCCAGCAGTGATAAAAATGCTGAAGACAGAATAGGAGTTGCAGAAGTAGTTGATGATGTTTCAGTGTTAGAAAGTATTTTGACTCCCATACCTCCTGTAAAGCCTAGAGATAGGACAACACGCAAACCAGGAGTTTTTAGCATCGATTCAGATTTAGCTGCTGATGTGTATGTCCCAAGTCCTGTATATACTAGTTTTACCCTTCCGACTTTTGCGACTCCGCTGAAAGATATGGAAACTTTGGGTTCTGGTTACGTGAAACCTCATCCTATCCCAGTGGACAAAATCAGTTCAGTAGTTGAAGTGATTCCAGATGAAATTTCTTCTCAAGACGAAGATGATGGTAAACCAGTACAAAGACCACCAAAAGATAAAACCACTTCAGTAATTATAAATATAGCTCAATCTGATCAACAAGATACAAGCACGGAAAAAATTGCAATCGATGGAGCATCAATAATAAAAAAGCCAAATAGCACAGCGTCTGCTACAAGTACTTCTACAACTTCTAGTACTAGTCCCTTAAGCACAATTTTGACTTCTACACCTTTTTCAAATGAAAACATTGACAATGATGGAAATTATACAGAAATAAAAAATGAATCTAGCAAAACCACAACAAAAGATTTCGTTACAAAACGACCGAATAATAAAGTCTCAATCATTCCTACTACGAGTTCACCACTTCATATGTGGGAATTGGTTAATACTTCTACAAATGAAAATGATGGTTTTAGTAAGAATTCACCAGAAAAATATTTTAACGACACTTTGCAAGCTATAATTACCAAAAACGATGCAGTATTTCCTAATACAACACCACGGTTTCAGAGCAAAGTTTCAATCCTCAGAAATTTAACAGAAATTATTAAAAGATACTCTCAAAATAACACAGAGAAGCCTGTAAGAGAGATTCAAAGTACAGTGAAACCCATTAACGAAATTCGGAGCACAGAAACGCCTGTTAGAGAAAATCAAAGCACTGAAAAAATTGAGGAACGTTACAACCACAACAAAATGACAGGATCAGTTGAAGTGGTTCTAGAGGAAGAAATCCAAACTACCACAGCTAATGTGATAACCTTGTTACCAGCAAAATCTAACCTGGGTGTAAATAGACCACTGAGGCCACGTCCAAAAATAAAGATAGAGAGTCCATCTTCAAAAGAAAGCCTACGTGGTTTTTTTCGTAACGACCCCGAAGCGCAGAAAATAATTCATGAACTTAGTACAGAAAACTATGTTCAAGTGGTTCAAGTATTAAATGACGCTCCGAGTAGTCCTGAAATCGTCACAGCAGCTGCTTTTTTTGATGAACAAGAAACCGAAGATGGAATGATGATGGCTACAATCACTGACAATATAAAAGTTTCCCCCGAAAGTTACCCAAGCAATAACAGACTACCAAAAACAAGCAATGATTTAAATAAAACAACCGGCGAAAACTCAAATGATTCTGAACACACAAATGTTCCTGAAGGAACATACAGAGTGTCCTACCACGTAACAGGTAGTGTGAGCAGCAAACAGGCTAACAAAACTCAAAGCCTTCCCGCTTATGAGCTAACATTAGAACCTGACGTTGTATTGGAAATACCATACAATCAAACGAATTCTCTGACGATTGATAAACTAAAGCAACTTGCGAATCTCGCAACTATATCTGATTCCAATAACAATACTTTGTTTCGGTCTCCGGGAAGTGTAATTTCTACGAAAGCAATACCTTCAAGTTACACTTTAAATCAAGCTGGGTTTAAGATTTTAACAAAAACGTTTAATAAATTACCACCATCTAAGCAAGACGACAACAGTCTAGATAAACTCGAAAAAACTTACAGTAAACCTTACGGTACCAAGCCTCTGAAAGATAAAGATTACGGTGTTGTTAAAGATATTGTAAAAGTTGAGGAATGCAATAATGCGACATCGTTTCGGTGTCAAAGTGGTGTGTGCTTGCCGCTTACCTCACGCTGTAACCGCTTGATGGATTGTCCTGGAGGGGAAGACGAACGCGCTTGCACCTGCGCAGACTATCTACGCGCGGAATTTTCTCAGTCCAAAATTTGTGATGGTATAGTAGATTGTTGGGACTACACAGACGAAAACAAGTGTGGTAAGTCTTTATCTTTTAAATAAAATATGTTGCACGTTTGTTCCACATGCTTATGAGCTAAATGATGAAACTCTTTCAGATTGGTGTCAGGAAGGTCAATATGTATGCGCAAATGCAAAACAATGCATTGAAATGGATCGAGTTTGTGACGGGAATCCAGATTGTCCTCTTGGTGATGATGAAAAAAGCTGTGTTGCCTTGGCAGATGAACTAGAGGACAACGAAGTAGTACCATATAACGAAGAAGGTAAGTCTAAACTACATTGAAAAAAAAGAGAATTTGAAATAATGGAGTTTAATGTAATTTATTAATTCTTCGATTTTAGGATTCGTGATGGTGCGCAAACGTGGTGTGTGGGGCAGACTATGTGTGGAGAGTTTCGCGGACGTGGTGGAGGAAGCGCACAGTTCACTCAAACTACCAGACTTAGGAAAAGCAGTTTGCCGAGCAATGACATACCAGTAAATTTATTTATTTATTTTTATAATTTCTTTATTTTTGTAATTGTTAGATAGATAAGTATATTTGTACAATAAAGAATATCTTATCTTAAGTTGTTGTAAATCCTAAAAATCATGCATATATAATCATAAAACATACCGTTTGAGCTCACGAATAGCTCATACGTAATTAGACCAAACTGTTACTGGGTGCATCAAAAACGAAGATTACATTTTTAATTTGCAGCGAATCCCCATGGACACGCGAAGCACGCGAGGGTCGGAAGTCAAGTTCAGTGGGTTACTGGGAGGTGTGGCACAACGCAGGTACACGCGCTGCCGACACGCGCTTGACGTTCCGGCGCGCGACGTGCAGGAAACGACGTGCACTGCGCGTGCGATGCGCTGACCTGGACTGCGGCATCAGGCCTCATGCTGACGCACAACAGCCCAGGTGAGCAATCGATATCCAGTGTGCATTCCCAAAACATTTATTACATTTGTTTAATTTAAAAAGAGACTAAACCTGAAAAGAAGATAGGCATCCAAAGTATTATTGTAAGCCCAGTCTGCTTTATGGAAATTAAAAAAATATTACAATCAAACTAATAGAACTTACACTTGAATAAGTAAATAAATTCAATTCATAATACATGTGTCATGTCCAAAAGTAAGGTTCTATGGAACTAAATCAGGAAAACATGAATCAATAAACATAATTTGTGATTCTACGGAGATCGAACCTACAGCTCGTTTTGGTGCCTGATTGCTCGATGATCAACCTTCCAGACGACGCGATTGGTCCATAGTACTATCCAAACTGGTCAAAACTGGGCAAATCGTGCGGTGGAAGGCTATACGTTGTGTTGGGTAGGGCTGTAACCCGTGTGCGCTGGAGCAGGGTGGTGGGCGGCGCGGGCGCGGCGGCGGGCGCGTGGCCGTGGCAGGCGGCGCTGTACCGCGACGGGGACTTCCAGTGCGGCGCCACGCTCATCGCCAGCCAGTGGCTGCTCTCCGCCAGTCATTGCTTCTATCAGTGAGTTCATAAGCTTGTTATCTTCTTATTTAAGTTTTGCTGCTTGTGGAACAGGAATTGTTTTGGTTGACTTGCCTCGTAATACGCCTTGAACTTGAACTTGTAAGAACTGAAATCCGAAATCCAGATGTAATTGGTTCAAAGTCCAATTCGGGAAAAAATATTTCTTAACTTTATGAACATTGCCAGAGTATGTGATTATCACCCTGTGTTTGGCAGGGGAATTGATTGGAACTTATTAGAAGAGCTGATACATAATTGTAGAAACGGCTTGATTTTAAGAAAAAAGGATACTTGATTTTTAAAATAGAAGCTTCTGACAAGTAACGGGACATTACATCTTGTGATACAGGTGCTGAGACACTGAAAAAATTTCTCTGATCTTGCTAGCTGTTCTTTTTTAATATTGCCCGTCAAGATGACCTCACTCCACCTGATGGAAAGCGGTCGTGAGGTCCAGATATGAAGTTGACAAGCCCAGTCATTCAAACGAAAATCACTGGGCTGGCCATCCTCACCAAAAAGGAAGGCCAAAAATGATTGATATGATTGATGTCGATTACAAATATTTATTGAATAAGAGTTCATTGGCCATATTAGAAATTCAATTTCACCATTTGCAATGGGCTGATCGATATTACACAGGACTTTTCTTACTGCTTGCTATCCTTAGATAACTTAGATCGGTGGGTTGGTTGGTTTACCTATGTGAGTGTTGGTAATCTAATTTTCTAATAATTCCACAGAGCAACTGAAGCGCACTGGGTAGCCCGCCTAGGCGCGCTCCGGCGCGGTGCCTGGCCGCGCGGCCCGTGGGAGCGTGTGGCGCGCGTGCGGCAAGTCGTGCTGCACCCGCGGTACGCGCCGCGCGGCTTCCGCAACGACATCGCGCTGCTGCGTGTCGACGCGTTACCGCTGCACGCGCGGTTGCGGCCCGCCTGTCTACCACCGTCGCGGGCGCCCCCGCCTGCTGGACAACACTGCACTGTGGTCGGATGGGGACAGCTGTATGAACATGAGCGAGTATTCCGTGAGTTCTGACCTTGCGAACTTAGTTTAAGCTGTGGCAGCTCGGCACCCTGTTTTAGAATGTCGTTGTCAATCCAATCGGTTGGCCTGCGCACATGTAGGTACACATTCTATGGCGCCTTAATAAACTTGTGAATGTGAATTATCCAGGCGACCAACAAAGTACGGTATTCTATCATAAGCATTAGAAGAATTGGTCTGAAAACTTCTTGATTATTCACAGCAATCATTCCTGGTGTTCAATACAATGCATTTGGAATAGATAATAAATTAATCAATAAATAAACATGCGCCAGACAACACACCACTTGTCATGGGCTCGAAGTAGGTAAGGATAAATATCCCTGTGTTACGAGGTAAGAAGCTAGGAGCGTCTCCTAGCACACCCAGACCCGAGCCGTAACATGGGCGTCGCAAAAAAGGGAGGGGCAGTTGTCACCCTAGAGATTCTGGAAAACTAAATCTTATTTATTTTACAGTCAAGCGCTCATGCAGCATGCTTTCACATTGGACTTTGTACCGGTTTTAATACCTACTATCGCTGTAGATGAGGGTAAGGCTCGTACTACTCGTATAAGTGTAAAGCTTCATGTGCTCTTGACTTCAGTATGTCTACCATTAGTTGCCATCACCTTTACGACGATCGTTGCGTTCAGAACTTTGTATGCCATTTTTGGTTCATTTTCAAAATCACTAGGGGGCGCATGTATCGAAATTCCATATAAATATCTACTTAGGTACGTCAACACGGTTTGCGCAAACGTTAGCGGCTATTGGTGTCAACTCGTGATAGACATAGATAATAATTCTCATTCTCCTTAACATCCCCTCCCCCCCCCCCCCGTTCCATCACTTCGGTTGGCAATGCAAAGTAGGAAAGGAAGGAAGGAAAGGAAAATGGAAAATACAGCTACCATCTACCACCTTAACCTACGTAATAATTTATATCTACTATTATTGAATTTTCCAAATGTCAACCGCGCGAAAATCGTTTTCAATTATTTTTTCGCCCATACAGAAAAGTCATACAGTAACCATTTTAAACATTGTAAATAACTGTGAACCTTCACTTACAGCGGACACCCTGCAAGAAGTGGAGCTGCCAGTGATCTCGACGGCGGAGTGCCGGCGGCGCACGCGCCTGCTGCCGCTGTACCGCGTGACGGAGGACATGTTCTGCGCGGGCTACGAGCGCGGCGGCCGCGACGCCTGCCTCGGCGACTCGGGCGGCCCGCTCATGTGTCAGGTACAGAGCACCCCTCGTTATAAGAACGCTAGAGGGCACTTGTACAGTATGAAGGGGGATTCTTACTACGAATCAGGCCCTTTAGTAGCTCATTGCGCAGGTCCTGGCCAGCGTTCTTTTTAGATGTCGGGAGTTATTATTGTTCATAACTCGGGATTGTCCGTTGATGGACAGCATTGTGCATAACTCCACACATTCTGTCGCTGGACGGCACGTAATGCTTTACATGTGAGCACATGTCAGCATAAGCATAAGCCCCATTTTACATTCGTTTTGTAAATGCTGACCTGGGTCCTCCGTACTTCTCAAGTATACCGTGGGTTAACACTGACAAGCCCGCTAGTATTTTGATGGAAGTTGGAACAGGTCTTCCAGTGGATAAAAGTGACACCTGAAACTAAGTTGATGTTTGTATTCTCTTTTAGGAGTCCGACCGCTGGTACATCTACGGCGTGACGAGCAACGGCTACGGCTGCGCGCGCGCGCACCGCCCCGGCGTCTACACGAAGGTCTCCAACTACATCGACTGGATCGATGGAGTCATCGCCGCGCACACGCCCAACACATATCACAACAGTACTTCAGGTTATTGACTGTTTCTTATTGGCATTAAGTGTTTTGCCTAGCTATCAATGGCTTTGCGGCTCATCAGCTCCACCTAAAAATCTATAATTTCGATATCTACTTACATAACTGGGGTCGCAGAATAAAATCCAGATACATAGTGGAACCAAGACGATTAATATATTTGAGTACTTAAGTACTTAAATATCGATTCTATCGAAATCCACTGGGGAAGCCTATGTTGGAAGATATCTTTTGGGTGCGAATGACGATGATGATGATTCTTCTACAGCAGCAAAGTTAGTGTCATCATTAACAGTCAACCTGAGACCTTAAGCTTCTTAGTTCATTCTTGCTTTGTTGTTATACTTACCTTTAATTTCTGAACGGTTAAGTAGTATCTACTTACCCGTAAATAAATTGCGCAGTTCATTTTTGGGCAGCAGGGAAATGGGTCGATATTAGAGTTCTTACACACGGGACGGCAAATGCCGTCGACATCTACCGTCGATATGCCGTCAGCTGCCGTCGACATCTGTCATCGGCTGTTATTTTTAGTAGTCTAAGAGCTAGGATGTTAGATTCTAAATTGCTAAAAAGTGCTTATAAAAAGGAAAACAATAATTTGGAACTCAAACTTATAGGTAAAGATATAAAAACTGGAAAAGTTCGATTTCGGACCTTGATTGAATACTTGTTTTTCTATCTTCAAATATGAAAAACAAGCATTGTAAAATGCTAAAATAATTTAAGTATTAATCAAACTTATAGGATTACTAAGAATGACAGCCGATGACAGATGTCAACGGCAGACGACGGCACCCGACGGCAGATGTCGACAGCAGACGTCGACACGTCGACGGCAGAGGTCGACGGCATTTGCTGTCCCGTGTGTGTGAACTCTTACTGTAGTTTAGTGCTTGATTCGATTATGCAATAAAATATACATAATTTTCAACAGTAAGTGACGAGTACGAATCCGATGAAGAATTCTACGCAGACCTGGAGACCGCAGAGAACAAGCGAGCTACAAGAATAGACACCTGCAAGGGCTACCGGTGTCCGCTCGGCGAGTGCCTCCCGCCTGCGAGCGTCTGCAACGGCTTCCTCGAGTGCTCCGACGGCAGCGACGAGTGGCGGTGCCCCGGCCAGGAGCGGAACACCACTCACGTCACACACGAGCCAGACTAACCCAAACCTAAGGCTTGATTTCCTCCTGCGCTGACGTCGGTCGCGTGCATCGCACAAATAAACACAATGTTCTAATGGGACACTGCTCAGCGACGCTGACGTGCGCGGTAGATTTTTTGCTACGCGCCGCGTACGACGCGCGTCGGCGTCGCTCGCTGACGCGCTACGGAACAATAAGAGCACGCTCAGTCGCGACGTCGGTCACAGACGTCAGTGTAGGAGGATATAAAGCCTAACTCCCCTAGCCTAACTCACTTATTAGCCAGTATGTAGCTCGTAACAACTTTTCCGAATTCGACTGATATTTTATAAGTAGATTTAAGAAACTGCATCTCAAGTAGAATAATCATCACAATCCATACATTTTTGCTAAATTCACATTGTAAAGCTGGAGATTTTGCCATATAGTAGCTTGGGCTTGTATGTACATATAACTGTTATTTCTCACGCCCAAACTAATTGTTTACCAACCGCATGTTTACGTCTAATCGAATCTATTTATTGAAAATCTATGGAGAGCCTTTTCCGTTTGAATAATTTTGTCTCGATATTTGAATGGACGATGTTAGCCATACATACGAAAAATAAAAATGTAACATAATCATCACAGTCTTGTCGTTTTTTTACGTTCATTATCCCTTATGAAAGCAGATACTTTGAGGAGACACAGTGAAGAACAAGAAAATTCATTATCACCTTAGTAGAACATTTTTTTATCCGATATCATAGTTCGATTTCCGTTTATTGTATGAGATGATTCATCTTAACTGTTTTTACTTTCAGTTTTGGTTACTTTAAACAGCGTTCTTGGAAGCGAGCTAGTTAATGAAAACCATTACTTCTTAAAAATTAGTTTAATATCTCGACAATAAATTAACAAAATGGAAACTATTATTACAATATTCTTGAAATCTAAATAAAGATGGCATAATAAATAATTAGAATGCTTTAAGACGTCACAAAAAATTACAATCAAATGGAACAAAAAAAATATACTGATTCACATTTTCGACTAAATAATTAATACTTTAAATTGGATAATAATGACAATTAAAACACAAATTTAAAAAATTAAGTGTCCGTAAATTATTAAGTTATGAAGCAACACATGTATAGTTAAACACTTTCCAGAAATCTAGCTTGTATAAAACAAGACGTTTGCGTGACGCAACGACTTGCTCCGGGGTTTTAGCATCACTAGACAGCGATTCGAGAAAGCAAACTATTCACTTAGAATAATTACGCATAGGTAGAAAGCGAGTCGGGGCACCCATTTGATGCCACAAATATCAGGTCGTCACGTCTGGATCTGAACTTACAGATGTTAATTTTTCGAGGTAAGAGCTTCTTCAAAATGTTTATTTGTGCAGTAAATAGTTGCAACTACATAACATAGAAGCACAAGTAGTATTCAGACATGTTAAATACTGAAAATTGTGATTACATTTGGCATCACAAATGGCGCGCCTTTTTGTATAGAACTATCCTTCTAGGTGTAATTATTCTAAGACTATTCATTATTCAAATCGAGACAATCACACGCCTTACACCTAACTTAATTACTCCTGTACCTTCTGGTACTCCAAGTTATCCTTAGCCTTAGATTTTTTCGCATAATGTCAAAATTAAAATCTCGCAAAGTGAATGTAAGAAACCTTTTCAAATTACAATTCAAAGGCCAGTAAATATATGAGTTATAGTAGTTATCTCTACGTCATATTATTATACTTTTAAAATACTACGATCAGCGATATGAGCAAGAAATAAAAATAGATTTAGAATGGAAAGGAGACAAACTGAAATATACCCGAGAACTGACCGCTTACTGTTATCGAATGACAGTTTGTGCTGAAACATTAGACACTCGAGGCGAACCGCAGCGAGTGTTGAACTAATATTGAACTAGACCGTGCAAAATAGATTTCCATTATCATTAATTTAAGAGACTCGCCTCGTCTCAAATTATTAATTAAGTATTACTATACGCTCGCAAATTCCACGCAAAAGTAGAGAAACACGGTCTGAGTGTCTGAACGAATCTGTTAATACTACAGATGCGCGGTTGTGGTTGTGCCTCGCTAATGAAAATTAGGAGCCTTAAATAATTTATGATAATAATACAATTGCGTGACGTTTGAGATCGTATCAAAGCCGAAGACAGGACTTGAGGGCCTCCGGTAAGCAATAAGAAATACGTCAAAAGGTATTAAAGTGAGAGGCTTACAAATGTCGTCTTCTTAGGCTAAAATATTATATAAGCAAAAGAAGGTTCCCGGGCGCGGCTCAGCGTCCTGGCGACTTAGCCCTTGTTCTCCACGGGGGTGGTGGCCAGGCCCTTCGGCGTCAGCAGCGTCTTGAACTGCTCCGGGATGGGATGCTCCGACTAAAATTAATATGGTTTTAGTTAAATGAATCAGATATAAACGAAAAAATAAATGAATAATTTCGTCCTATGAGTTTCTCCGTTACGTAAACTACGATAGCTGACTTCAGCAATTTGTATTCCATTTACAAAAACGTCAACTCAAAAAGTCAACTCATCGTAGGGGTACAGACTGATTCAGTGATTTTATTTTGTTGAGGCACTCTTCTCTCTTCATTGGTCAAATATTTTATGAATAAAACAAGAAGTCCTTTAGCTTAAAAAGCAATATAATTGTAGTAGTGTTTATCGAAAAACTACTGAAAAATATCAATATTATCTGAAGACATCGAGGCAGGTACTCGCTGCATAACCGTTTGAGCACCTCTTTTTGTTTCAAACAAAAAATACAGTAGAGTTTACAGTAAAAACCAAGTGACGGATATACTTACATAGTCCCCGTTGGATTTTGGCACCAGCACGTTCATTTCCGAGGACTTGGAGCTGACGATCTCTACGCTGAGCGACTCCGGAGAGAGGTAGATCTGGCAGCCGTCCGTCTTATCCACAGATATAGTGGGCACCTTGCCGAGGACCTGTAACAAAGTGAGTAAGTCAATAAACAGTTCTGCGGCGATAACTCCTAATCTTCTACTAAATTTATTTGTTTACGGCATTGCAAAGTTGGAGAACACTTGAAATATCGTCAAACTATTTCTATTCAACTTTTATTTACGAGAAGTACACACATCAAAAGTGTCTAGGGATCAACATATATTTTTGCAATAACTTTTCTCCTGATTGATATTAATTAAAATTTTCTTTAAGGATTCATCAAATAAAGTGTTTTCGTTTGTCTACAGTAACGATAAACCAAGTCACCTTTGCATTAATAAAGAAATTTGCCATTTTCCTAATAAAGGGATTTTTGACATTTGAACCACTAACATTAAAGTTCGAAAAAAAGACTGAAATAACAGTTTTCTTTAAAATTTTATTGGGTAACTTAAACAATTAATAATCCGTGTTTCTACCGCGAACACTAACAACACAAGAACATCGGTTTGGCGTACTCAAAATGAGTTCATCCAAATCACGCTGTGGAATGGCCGCCCATGTTCGTTGCAACAACAAAAAAAGGTCTTCTTGCGACTGGATACCCTCCATATTCGGCAGAGCTCTTCTCTGTAGCATATCCCATGCATGCTCAATCGGGTTCAAGTCTGGCGACTGAGCAGGCCAGGGCAGGACATTGATGTTAGCTGCGGCGAGAGTCTGTCTTACAACTCTTGCGGTGTGCGGTCGTGCATTATCATGCATTAACTGAAATAAGGGACCGATTTGCACTTGTAGAGGAACGATGACGTCTGATACAATCGTCTCAGCATAAATTTGAGCGTTGAGGTTGCCTCTGATCCAAATCAACTCAGTTCTTCCGCCGATCCAAATACCCGCCCATACCATGATGGTTCCACCACTATAAGGATGGACTTCCTGGCAGGATTTTAATCGCTGTTGGCGTCCAGGGGTTCTCCAGTGTCGTATACGTCTTGTATCCGGTCTCATACCAAAACGAGACTCATCAGAAAAGCACACGAAACGCCATTGTTCTTCTGCCCAATTCTGTGTTCAAGAGCCCATTGATATCGAATCCTACGATTGTGCATTGCTATAGGTGGTACCCTTAGCGGTCTTCGGGAATGAAGGTTCACTTCATGCAAGCGGTTTCTGACTGTTTGGTCGCTAATTAAGTTCCCTGAAGAGTGATGAAGCCTCACGGCTAACATCATGGCGGTTATTGTTGGAGCTCTTCGAGTTGTGATTTGAATGTATCGGTCTTGTCTCCGTGTGGTGCAGCGATACCGTCCTCCATGGCGCTCAGCCACGGTACCAGTGCTTCGGTAACGTGTCCAAAGTCGACTGATAACACTCTGACTTGTATTCAGAGCTAAAGCCACAGTACGTTGCCGGGAACCAGCTTCTATCATTCCCACGGCTCTGAGCATTTCTTCCCTGCTTAAATGACGTCGCCGCTCCATAATAACGTTGGTTTTAATCAGTAGTAGGGAAACAGTAGCACTAATAATGTCTTCAATGCGTTGTATGTTTTTATAGGGAAAATATTGACAGCTGATTTTCATCTTTTACTCGAATTTGATTGACAGTTCCTGTTTCAAATTATGAAATGCACCAAAAAGGATCCATATAAATTTATAAAATCATAAATTTATTACAAAACCACATCTCAATCTCAAGAAATCCGCATAAAAATGCTTGATCCCTAGACACTTTTGATGTGTGTAATAAATAAAAAGATTCAAATCCCCTGTACCGTCCGTCCCGATGTTAAATTACAGTTAACCTTTTTATGAAGTTTAATAATGAAACTGCTAAGTGTCATAATTTAAGTCAGAGACTAGAATCTCCTTAGCAAGATATGATTAAAGAACTTCAAGAACTTTCAAATTACAGAACGTTTCTTTAATCAGTGATGGCTGACGTCAGTGTCTTAGTTTTGAGAATTTTTCAAAATGTATTATTGAATTCACTTAAATGTGTTTTCCGAATCTGTTTTTGTACGATATATATTTTTAGATGTTTGCGATAGTAGTAATATTAGCGACGGTGCTTTTAGCCTTTCGCGTGTGGAACATGATAGAGCGTGGTGATGAAGAAAGCAAGGAAACTTTAAGCGTAGCTAATGGAAGCGAAGGAGGCTTCGTACATTTGTGGCACTACCTCATAGACCAATATGGTCTACCGTTTGGACACGTTTGCATAAGTTTTTTGTACGCCGCTTACATGAGATTCACCCTGTTCAATGTGGTTTGTTGTTTTATGTTTTCTCGAGTAGAAACTTATTAGTCCGACGGATCAAAATACATAGGCTGCTAGAGGCTATGCTTCGTTTTAGTGATTAATCAATTCATCCATCGAGTTTTTCATGCTATCCACATATTAAATATCGATAGAGCCAATAATTGGAACATTAATTGATAGTGATGAATTATATTATCGCCTGTTTTAACTAAATAACTTTTTGATAAAAAATCTAAATCATTTCTTCAGACAGTGTATTTATTTTCTATCTCGTGCATACAACACTTTATTTGCTCATTACTGTAATTATTGTTTTCTCAAATATAGTACCATTCAAGAATTTTTTCATTTCTCTTTTATAACATTTCATATTTTAATGAAGTGCATACCGACCGGCCAAATTGAGATTCAAAGTGCATTTTTATGTTAATATTTCAGACAATATTCATTGTGAAGTACGTACCAACGGGCCTGTACATGTATAAGTTTTTAAGGAACATGTACGTGACGTCACGGGAGAGGATAAAGCAGAAGCAAATGGAGTTAGAGGACATCCAACTTCAGGTTTTAACTTAAAATTACACCGATATAACCGTATAAAGGTTGTCATTTTAAGTGTGAGAAACAATAGTGCAAAACTATTGTTTTTTTTTATTATTTATTGTATTGGTATCATGAGTCATCATCATTCGCGGCCATAAGACGTCCACTGCTGAACATAGGACCTCTACCATAGATCTCCGAAGCGACCGGGATAAGATCCGGCAATTTGCCCGGCCCTACCCAACGGTCATCATCATCATCATCGGAATAGGCTGAGCTCTCATTGCTTTAGGCTTACATGTGATGGTACACGACACGTCCAATGTTAACTGTGACTTCTGCATGTTGACCCATACATTGACATTTCTAAGATTACTGTGTCGGTACTTTTACAACTCGTGACAGAATTCTTATCACTCAAGCGTCTCAGGCATATTACCTGTCCCCATGTAAGAATCAAGCTCAGTCTAATACAATAACATATGTTACGGTTGTGGCAGACTAGCGTTATGGGTCGCTTTGCGGTCAGCACTCAGCTTAACTACCTAACGCCATTTAGGTTTGTACAGTACTCTAATTAGTAACTGTTGCTGAGCAAGCTTTTATAGTGAAGCAATCAATGTGATGAGGCAGGCCATCATTGTTAAGCAGGAACATTCAGAAAACTATTTTAACTAAATTAAAATTAACTTTTGATTGATTAGGTGTTTGTATTTCAATAATTAATTTTGTTTTCTTACTCTACGTACTTTGATGAAAATTATGTATTTTCAGCAAAATTATTGGCAAAATAATTAAATGTACCTATCACATTAACATTATCACAGAAAAAGTTAAGGTCTGAGAGCTGTGGCTACTCAGGCGTGACACGTACTTGGAACCCTCCGCATGCGTGTTCGTAGCAAACAAAAGTTCAGCTAACGTTGCTGAATGTACCACGACAAACTTATTCGCGCTCATGTTCCTGAATACAAATTATTTATCGTGAAAATGACATCCCCGACCAATTTGTATGTATTGCCATCTGTAAAGTTAATTTCTTGATTGAATTTCTAAGTGTTTCTTGCGGTCGCGTCTTCGGAAACAGGCGTTCTAAATATTTGTCGAAGTTTCACGGCAAATGTTTCTTTTTTTAACTATAAGACTGTGGTGAAATAAAAGCTGACTTATAATTAATAAAAAAATCTAACTATAGTTAACGTTAACGTACTAGGCATTTGGAGGAAAGAAAATATATTTATGGCTAATATATTGCTCCTTTTCAAAAAGCGGGCTCGAGCGACATAATGCGAGGCACTTATACGCCCCTATAAGCTAAAAACCTTTTGTAATCCGATGCTTACAAGACAGAATATTGCAACTGACTGACGCAATCTATCCCTCCCGCTCTCGCATTGCGATCATGGAATACGCGGTTTCCGAAATGTTTGCGGGACCCGCAATAAAAATCGCGTTATTCATGATCGTCAAAGACAAGCTTATACGCGCCAAAAATACGCCTATAGTTTGTAACACCCTTAATTAGTATAATTAGAGCTGCGGTCGTATCAGTCGCGCGAAGTAATTAATAAACCCTACACAAGCTACCACATTCATCGTATCGCAGATCGCAGCACTATTAACACTCGTTTGATGACAAACAGTTGTGTGAGGAACATTTGTGTTTGTTGTGTGTCTGGGTGTTATTATCTATTCAAGTATGTATTTAGAAATATTTAAGTATGTTTATCAGTCTCTGACACCCATAGTACAAGCTCTGCTTAGTTAGGGGTCAGATGATCTTGGTGTAAATTTTCCTTGATATTTATTTATTAATGTTATCTCAATAAGTATGCCTTGTTTTTCAATTGATTTTAAGTCTGTTTTTGCAAAAAGGTATCTTTACGCCAATTTTTACTGTCTAATACCGTCCTTATATCTAGTCGTAAAATTAGTAAAACCAAACAAACAAATAACATAGCCCAGTGGGTTGGTGAGTCGAAGTGCCAAACGGCAAGGCACATAGCGCGAAAAATTGTGAAGTGATGGCAGTTGAAATAAAACGCAGCGCCAGGCTCCAACGACCTGGTAACAGTTGCAGAATTTTGGTGGATATTGGCCGCCTGTATGTCGATTTGAAAATCTATGGGAGAGGACTATGTCTGCCAGTAAACGCCCTACTCAACTGATTCAAATGTTACAGATCCAAATAGTAAACACAAAGCTATGCGTCCGCGACGCGGAGTTCACCGAGCGAGCGGAGCAGTTGCGTCGCGAGGCGGAGCGTCTGCGTCGCGTGCGCGAGCGCGTGCGGAACATCATCGCTGCGGACGAGGTGCTGCGACGGGCGTTGGACGCCGCTCCACTGTGGGACTCCGAACGGGACATCGTGGGACTTCACACGACGCCTGGACAAGGTTAGTGCCTCCAGAGCAGAACAACTAAGTTAGTGCAGTCATTGAAGCATTATTGCTCCGAATTTTTTTACTGTGAACCGAATTGCATACAATTTTGGAATTAGGTTCATCTTACCCTTAACTTCAAAAGTGAAAATGATTTGAACTCCGCAACCACCCTGGGGGTGGTTGCCACCCCTTCTCGGGGGTGAATTTTTTTTTTGCAAAATAACCTCGGATATCGATAGAAGGCCTAATTTTAAGCAAAAAATCATCTCTAAAGTTTTTCAAAAAATCCAATACTTTTCAAGTTATTGGCAATTGAAAATTCGCAATTTTTTCACGTTTTTCATCGGTTTTTTGCAAATATCTCCAAAAATATACGTTTTATCGAAAATTTTACGAAGAACAAAATTGTAGCAGGTAAAACAATGAACAATTTCGTTTTTTATAAAGTATTCTAAGTGCAATATTAAGCTAGATATTAAAGATCAAAGCCGTTTTTTATTTTGTCTGAAATTTAATCGATGTGGTCAATGCCATCTAGCGGCGAGCAGATGCATTTTATGCATTCTAATACAAAAGGGTTTTGTAGTGCTTGAAATAAGCTTTAAAATGAGCACTATTAAAAGTCTTTTGCACGTAAAATAAGTGAGCTGTATTGCAAATAAGGGGAGCATCTAATGTTTTTTCTTTTAAATCAATGGGTTTCATAAGTGCCATTTCCACCAAAATTAAAATTAATGGTATTCCGCCTAGAATTAACTTTATTATGAAGAGTTTGATAGATAGTATCAGTTTGGCTGCTTCAGGACACATATTTTTCAAAAAAGTCACGATTAAAAAAAAACAAATTTTTAAAAAACCCACTTTTTTTTCATAATATCTCAAAAATGACGACAGATACGTATAAAAGTGTACGGATTAAAAATTTAGGTATTTTTCTGACAAACAATTTGGTTTTTTTGTTTTTTCTGTCAAACAAAAATTGACGGAGATATGATTGTTTAAAGAGCGCGTGGCAGCGCAATCACAGCCTCTCTTAAGCCTTCACCGTTTTAGAAAAAGGTTTTTTACTATATATTGCAATAAAGGATGTTGTAGCTCTCTTAATTACCTTTACAATGGTTTTTTATAAATTGTGATAGCATGAAAATTGAAGGAGTTGTGGTCCAAAAACTTATCATATTTTTTTCTACTTAGTAACTGAAATTTTTTTTTTTTTTCAAAGGGGTTGAAAATGATTTTAATATGAGGTAATTATGTTAGAAAATACTTTACAATTTCACCACTTACTATTAGACATGTTTTCTAGCGATAAAATGGCTCAATGTCAATTTTTCCATTAAGGGGTTGTTTACACCCCTTAAAAATAATAGGCGGAGTTCAGATCATTTTCACTCTTGAAGTTAAGGGTAAGATAAGCCTAATTCCAAAATTTCATGCAAATCGGTTCACAGTTAAAAAATTCGGAGGTAAGACCGTATTTTTCGCTTCAATGACTGCACTAAGTATTAAGAGTGTCACAACTCCGCAATATCATTGACGAGGAAGAAGCTTCGCTGCACCTTGTACCAAACTGTCCTACTCTTATTGCGATATAATCAAATGTAGTGATAGGGTTAGTATATTAAAGTAGTAACAAACCAATTTGAAAATACGTAACTCCTGTATTTCTTCAACGAACAAACAGCCGTGTCTTCGGCCAATTTATTATCCTTGAACCCTGAAGTACGAGTCCTATTCCCCATAGCATGTTTGGCTTAAGTACCTACTAAAACTTTTTATTCGAACAAATGTGCAATTTGGCTAATAGAATAGTATCTAATACAATCATTAACACTAATTCTATTTATCGTAAGGAGCTAGATTAATCCTGGAATCCAACCCGTGGCATTAGAGCCCACACCAAACCCCGCACAAGGTTAATTGCGTTTTAAGGATTTATCAGTTTATTACCCACCACGCGATGAGCAGTCCAGACACGTAATAAGGTCGCAAAATTGCGCCCCCAAGCCATTGCGGTCGTTCACAATTCAATACTCTAGCTTTATTCAGCACTATTATAATCCTATTCTAAAGTCGTATGAAGTTTTGCTTGTTTCGGGATAACGTCACCGAGACATCACGCAGTCCGTCTATGCAGCCTGGACGTACGACGAAGTCGCTACAGTAAATGCAAATCGTAAGTAGTTAAAGTACAATCATTTTACGAGCGCGCGTGCCGACGCTCTTAATACCGAACAATAAAGTTCAATTTCGTTAAATTCACGCGCGCTCGTGATTTGCAAGAACTATAGTTGGTTATGTTTTGGGGTGCTCTAGTTTATGATAAGTAGGTGAGCCTTGAAGCCCAGTCGACTGATCCGGCCTCTAGCTAGACGGATAAAGGATGAGAACGTGTATACCAAGCCACAAGCTTAAAATCGCGTTTATCAACATTCAGTAAAACAAAACGCGCGCGTCAGAGCACATTACAATTGATAGGGAAAGTTAATGTATCTTCACACTAATTAAGGTTCTAATTTGTATGGCAGCTGTGTAGATTCAGGAGAGGTAAACACCCGAAACAAATACTCGTAGCCGGCCAAATGAGGTCAGGTTCTCCCGTGGCCTGTCTTGGTTTAATGATTGGCTAACCAAAAAAAAATACTAACAGCATTATTAACATGTTTTGATTACAAGGAACTAAGCCATCTGAGACGCCGTTTTACTTTTCCCTTAGTTTTCATCCACAAAATTTTATATTCTGCTCAATGAGGTCATGTTTCGCATTTCATTATATTTATGTTAATTTAGAAACACTTATCCAGCCAAGCATTGTGATATTGTGATTCAGAAATTTTAACTGAAAAAGGAATTCATAAAAAGAAATCAATTAATAAAGGAGAAGTTTATTAATGTGGAATAGGCGAATTTCAAAAAGTAAAATGTGGTTTGAAGAAACCCTGAAATGTAGCCAGTAGCCATGCCAGTAAGAGGTACTGTGCCTTAATCCTCAATTACGTTTTTGCTATTCTATTTACATTTACCACAAAAATAATTGTTATATTTGCTTTTTCCTTTACTTGTTTCCTTCAACTCCGCCTCCCTCTGTCTCTCTTTTCATTATCCATCTTTGTTTTTGAGAATTGTCATGTCATATAATGTGGCATTACGAATTAAGGCTTACACCCAATGTATTTTATCAGATCAAGAGTTCATCGCAGAGCTACTGAAGGGGCTGAAGTACGAGAAGCCCGAGCGCCAGACAGACAAGATGGAATGCGGCGAGCACGCGCAGACCGAGCCTCACACGCCTGAAGCCAGCATCTACTCCTCCCTTAGTGACCTCGACGTCAAGCAGGACTGCCGCGTCAAGATCGTCAAGATCACCAACGTGTACAAAGTCGCCTACCTCAAACACTTCATAAAACAGAAACGTCTGCGGCGCGCTCAGAAACATGCGATATTAAAGAAAAGAGTAAGTGAGAAGTTCAACTGTTCTGCATGCAGACATAGTTAGACTTGAGATTAGACTTAAATAAGTTTTTCTATTTTAATGTAAAAAAAGAAATCAATCAAAATGTAACTTTGCTTCTTTATTTATAGTAACTTGACTTTCGACTTAAATAAACCAAGAAATTCCACGTCCGTTTTTAACTTGACTTTCGACATAAATAAACCTAGAAATTCTACGTCCATTTTATTACATTTTGTCTTTCGGTGGATGCCGTACTCATACGTTTCGTTAATAAATAAGTTACTCTCGGTTTTCAAAGGCCAACAAAATTAACCCCAAGTGTAAAGTCGAATAAATCGGTGGACAACATTTTCCGTATTGTAACTTATTCGCTAGCCGATTAACCCATTTTGATCCAACCCATAGAACTTGGTGGTGACGGATCTTTAATTAGGTTTCAATTGCTTCAGATGGAGAACATTAAAAAGCTGCTAGAAGATTGGCAAAAGTCGCTCAACATGGTGATTAACAGCAAGCTGACAATCCTGAACATGGAGTCGCACATCGACGTGGCCTCGCAGGAGGCGATGGGCGACTACTCGAAGCCGAATCCCCTGCGCGACTCCGACTCGGACAGTGATCTGCGGAACAGCGGCACCGACGGGGCCTTCGACGAGTACAGCCTCTGCTGGACGCAGAACCCTTACAGGAGTTACAGCTATAATTATGAGGTATTACCTCAGCTGTGTGTATAATCACAAAGCTTTTATATCGAGGGACTAAACGAAGCCATAATATACCAGAGGTGGTTTGACTACCGAGCGTGCGAGGGAGTCAATGGAACCGAGGGTATATTAAGTTGGCGTTTAGTCTCGAGGTGCAAACTGTACTTTTCACTTTGAGTGCGAGAAAAATAGCTAATTTAGTACAAAAACATGTAATAAATATTACTTAATGAAATAAAAATCACAAAAGATTTAAAACACATGGCGCCACCCTCTTTGCGGACAAACCATGGAACTAAAACTCAACATTTTCGTGCAACATTTTTCAATGAAGATGGTCCACACTCCACAGATAAGAGTACCTATATTTACTGGCTGTTTGAGTTTGTCTATGTCACATGAAGGATATTAAAAAATTCTTTCAGCATAAATTAAATGCCGCTGGCATGACTTGGAGGCGGGTTTATTATCCGTACATTATGAGACGGGTTTATTATCCGTACATTATGAGCCGCCTAAGCCTCTGTTCAATTTCACGGAAAGCACAAATTACCGACGAATAATATTTGATGGACTTGTCAATAAGTAAATAAGCTTGATTGTTACGAAGCCCTGCTTTTCGGACAAATCTCCTTGGGGCGCATCCTAATAAGACAAGTAGGTTGAAAGATAAATTACTTATGTCCCTTATAAACATACAGATCTCTCAAAGTGACATACTTAAATTTTTGTATGATGAGCACCAGTCAACTACGTTTTAATTAGATTAAAATAGAGTCAGCAGCATTTATAGGGTCTGCATTGTATTTTCACATCTGCTAATGATGAGTAAGCAAGATTCAAATTTTATCTGATGCGTTCAAATCAATAAATTAGCTAATGCAAATTAGTCTCGACTGACGGACGATTGATTAACCTAAAGGCCTTACATGCGATGCGCCTCTATACTACTTTCGCCGTATGATGATATCCCTGACAGTTCATAATTGTCAATTATAGTGCTGTAACGAATGTAATTTAATCGAGTTGGCAAAGGAAATGGAATCGGACTTACCGATTTTGAGTTTTTAAATGAATTCTTAATAAACGGGTTATGGCTTACAAGATAAAGAATGAAACGCGGTATCTCGAAAATAATAGTTAAAAAATAGCACACAAGGCAGACGCACTGGTACTGATGCGAATGACGTGATTACAAATTACAAAATGGTCGCTCCTATTCATCGTTTTTTTGTTGATTCAGTAGTGTCAATACACTATTGAATAGCGTTCCTTTTCACGCATCAGGCAGTTAATTAATTGAATTTCAAATACTTAATTTCAAATACTTAATTTAACATAAGATTCTAAAGAACAATAGTTTTTTAATAGTTTATAACATTTTCTTTCGCCAGTTTCTTTTTATTTAGTTTGAAAAAGTATGCGTGATACGGAACAATAAGAGCTGTCAGGCATATCATCTTACAGTGAAAATAGTATAGTGACCACAAAACCAATAATTTAAAATTTATCAAAATACCAATGAGACTTATTAAGATTGGCTAAAGTATCATAGACTAGCTCCTGCCCGCGACTTCGCGTGGAATGATGATATATAAATCAGAAATCAGAAATATTTATTTGCTACAAACACAGTACATAAAATGGTGAAATAATAATGTAAGTCCAGTGTGTTTAGCATGCTTGCAGACGTGCAAAAAAAAATTAAAAATAGCTGTACAATTATAAAGATTAAACAATGTCAATAAATACCAATTAAATACGGACAAAATTAGAAAAACATCAAATTAAGAATCACATTAAATTAAGAATAACATTATATTATATTAAATTATGTCGATTTCCAATTAAAATATTCCATAAGACTATAAAAATAGTTATTCATGCGCCATTTCGACAGTTTAATTTTAAAAATTCTACTTTTTAATATTTTTAAGTCTTCTGGAAGCAAATTATAAATTACTATGCTCACGTTATACGCATTTCGTTTATAAATATTTTTGTGACAAGGAGATTGACATATTAAGTCTCTGTGCTGCTGCCTCGTTGAGACTTCCTCGCGTTTTTTATAATACCTTGAGAATGATTTCACAAATAAACAAATTTCTCTGATATAAATGCAGCGTAGCGGTAGTATATTAAACTCTTGAAAAAGTGGTTTACAGCTATCAAGTTACCACGCTCGAATGCACCTATTCTGAATTTTGAAGGTTCTTCCAAAATCCACCGAATTGCCCCAAAGTATGATTCCGTAGGTAAGTACTGACGACACATAGCCGTGGTAAGCAGTGAGCGCCGCTGCGGTTGAGACAGATTGACGGACCCTTTTTATGGCAAAGACAAACCGGCCGAGACTTTTGCAGATGGTTTCAATGTGACTTTTCCAGTTTAGATGCGAGTCAACATGCAATCCTAAAAACTTGAAACTAACTACTCCATCTATTTTTTCGTTTTTATACTTCATGTTTAATTTAGGCTTAATATTATTATAATAATGGAATGGCATGACTTTTGTTTTGCTATTAATTAACATCTAAATCACAACCATTTAACCAACCTACAATATTATTTATGGCAATGTTTGCTGATGACTCCATGAGGTTTTTATTATCATTTTTAACTACGATAGTTGTGTCGTCCGCATATAATATACACTTATGTTGAGTAGCATCCGGAAGATTGTTCACATACAAAATAAAAAGCAATGGTCCAAGAATACTTCCCTGGGGTACTCCTGATTTTCTAATTAACAATTGCAATCTAGATGTTTCTTTGATAAGACTTTGGTTACTTTGTGACATTTTAGTAATTTCTGCACATTGCTTTCTGTTTCTTAGGTAGCCTTCAATCCAGTCATGTGCCTTTCCTCTAATACCAAATAATTCCAATTTATGCAAAAGCTTATCGTGATTCACGAAGTCAAATGCACTACTCATGTCCAAAAACACTGCCATTGTTGGTGTGCCGCTGTTAATATTCTCAGTGACATATTTTATAAGATCAAAGCAAGCAAGAGCTGTCGAGCTTCGCTTGCGGAATTCAAACTGATTAGGTTGTAAAATGTTATGTGCGTCTAAAAGTTATTCAATCTAATTACCATCGCTTTCTCAAAAATCTTGGACAATGAGGAACCAAGAGTAATAGGTCTATAATCGCACACATCTCTATTATCACCTTTCTTAAGTAATGGCTTTACTATCGAGAACTTCAGTCTGGAAAAGAACCCTCAGAGAAAGACTAAACTATAGCCTTAGCCTTCCTCGATAAATGGGCTATCTAACACTGAAAGAATGTTTCAAATCGGACCAGTAGCTCTTGAGATTAGCGATTGTTTGCTTGAAGCAAACAACAAACAAACTCTTCACCTTTATAATATTAAGTATAGACTTATGTTAACCATGTAATAATCGAGACTTAAATGAGGCACATTCTGAGAACTTATTTGAATTTTATAAAAGTGATATCTAATGCAAGCCGATGTGATGATAATTAGAGTTGCCACGAATAGTGACTTGGCCGAATACCGAATATTCGGCAACGCTGTCGGCCGAAGCGCCGAATATTCGGCACAAAATACTTGCTTTTCGAGCGCGTAGGTAAACAAGAATAAGACAAGTCGCAACCTGCCTCTTTCTTCTCCTGGGAGTAACGTGTATAGTGTGAGGTTATTTTCTGAAGCTGGTATCATTTACGACGATAAGCGTAATCGTTTGCTACCAACAAATGCTAAAAAGCTTATTTTTATCCATCACAACTTACCATTGATCAATTTTACTTACTTAAGTATTGTAATTTGGTGATAAATATATATAATCCCGAGTAATATGACGTGTCCTTTTTTCATGATTAGGTATTCGGTATTCGGTCGAATAGTACGTATTATTCGGCCGAAGTACGTATTATTCGGCCGAAGTACGTATTATTCGGCCGAAGTACGTATTATTCGGCCGAATACCGAATATCAAAATAAGTGGCCGAATAGACCGAATACCGAATAGTTTCCGAATATTTGTGACATCTCTAATGATAATGCAAACGAGAGCTATTTCTGTAATTTATTATGATTAACAAAAACATTATTTATTCATATAACATTGCAATTAATTAAGTAGGATATGTTGATTCCGCTTTAATAGAATACTCGTGTCGACCTGTAATCTCACTGGTTTAACGTGTTTTCCCGTTGTCATCTGATAGCTCAACGTTATTCGGTTTATATTAACCTACATATTGCCTGGTGGCAAAACTTAGTATTATGAGGCGGGATGTTTTATTAACATTCGCGTGTTTAATTTTAGAACATGCCTGAAGGTTTAAATCAAGAGTACGGGGAGCCGGCAGACTACACGGAGGCGAAGTATCCTCTGAACGTGGTGAACCAGTGCGAGTACCACAAGCTGACGGTGCTGCCCGAGGAGACCGTGAGCCAGGTGGCCATCGAGGAGATCAGGGCCGAAGACGAATGCGCGTGACGTATTATATTGATTATATCATCAGTTTAACAAAATAACTCTAGTTTTTCAGTTGATAACTATTATTATGTTATTTCATGTATGAAATATACTTGAATAAGTATATATTAAATCTGCCGCACACACACCTCGCTATCTGATTTCAAGCTATCTCAGGGAGTGATGTTAATACTTAGATGTATTAAAATAAGTAATAGTAATTGAACAAATAAAATTCTAGTCAATCAACCCAGCCAACAGTCACTATTGTTCTTTAGCGGTTAACGGTTGCATCCTCATCTTTGATAGATAAAAACGAGCAAATTGATTTATAATGAATGATATTTAATTTCATATAAGTAAAATTGAAATTAATTTACCATTTTCAAGTTTAATCTTTTGATGTTGAATTAAAAACCTGTCCTACTTTTGAGCCGACTCGCAATAACGCAGAACTCTGGTTTAATCCGGCTGCTATATTAGCTCCGGTATTTGGGAATACGGAAATATTTCAAATTAATCACACTGCTCGCCTTACGGTGTAGATTTAATAATATTTTTACTTTTCAACGTTTATTAATACATTTAATCGCGTGCTTCCTCCGTAATGCTCGATTCCTTAGAATAATGATGAAAGGAACCTGAAAGCAATTCCTAACAGTAGGGCTGATCAAAATCAAGGCCAGCGCAGAATACTACAATTGCGGGTTTGCGAATAAAAAATACTTTTTAGGTATCTAAGGATTGTTTTCTGTGTTATATTCTTAATCTTGAGTGGCCTACGTTGTGGCCGCACAAGGATCATTTAAGAATTTTAAACGGTGATCTTTTGTGTTTAAACGGGCGCTCTCAACCAATCCGTTAAAGATCGTCGGTTATTGCTAGGTTAAATGTGGATTTCCGCATTCCCGTCACGATCACGTTCAGAGGAAGAAAGACAGGTGGAAGCAATTTAAAAAACATCTATCAATCATCATAGACCAATAGAATGTCACTACTGCAAATAAATAATATATTTGGATCGGACATGCATGCAGTGTGCGAATTCCAATCGGGTGTGCAGATCATTCATAAGTACTTAAAAGTAGCTCATGAATGACACATTGAACTAATTGAATTTTGGTGGCTGGGTGCCAAACACATCTTGTCAAGCAAGATATTATCTTTTACAATGAACGAACAAGCGCGAAAAAAATATGTACACTCATGTGTGGTGGACAAGAGGGTAAAAGTTAAGCGTAAACTTTTTCACTGCCTTGGGATGTAAAAGTATACTGAACTCCAAATAAAAGGCCCGTTTTGACAGTTCACGCCCATGAAGTGCTCTATTTTTTACCGATCGAAATGTTCTGAAGATAATTACATTTTCTATTGATGGGTACCGCTCACTCGGCTAAGTGCTGTGCATAACGATTTTTTCTTATTTTCCACGGATTATTAATAATCGGATAAGGAAAAAAATAAATTGATCAAGATTTTTTTTTAGATTGACTCGCACTCGGCTGCTTTTATTTATTTAATACTAGTGTTAGACCAATAATTTACTGAGTTTCACCAGCTGTGACTGAAAATTATGAGCTTGGAGCTCGAAGACGTAAATAATGGCAACACTGATTTCTACAGAATGGCTTGTCTCTGACCAAGTGGCATATGATAGCCCACGCGCACACAGCACAGTATTTCATTCGCCATCTTGTGAAGTTGACTGTACGTCCGTTAATGTTTGATATTTTTTCTCGACTCGGCTTTGCTTTTGGACTATTACCGTTTACTATCACGTTGACCTCGGCTTTCATATTTTGGACATTGATTTAAACAGTGATTTGGACTCGATTTTGTGTTTGTTGTTATATCGTACGAACCTTAGAATAATTACATATAGCAACCAAGTCCGCGAGCCCATTTTGAAGCACCTTAAATGGAGCAATAAACGGACCGCTTTGCAGTGTTCATTAGGCCTCAGCCTCGAATTTTGCGAACAGCGGGGCGGCAGCGGCGACGGGCGCCGCTAGACTGGAGTGCACCGCGGCGCGGGGGCGGGCAACGAGCGGTGCACTACAGTCTTTACTTTCTGAATATGAGTAAAAATATGATGGAAATTATGTTTAGGGGTAAAAGCGTTATGAAAAACATCAGTAAGAGTTAAAATTATATTAATTACAACATTCGGAAACATGAATGTTATGAACATCGTCGGTAGTACTACAAATTGTATAAAAGAAAACTTTAGAAAGAAAAATTTGAGAGTGAAGAGTGCTCATTCGGATTATGAACATTAGGAACAGAGTAGTTAGGAATGGTGATTGTTAGGATGAAAAATGTTAGAAAGAACATTTTTGGTGGTGAACTTTGGCCCACCCGGTAAAAGAAAATAAACCTGCGAAAAATAAAAAATAAAATTGATGAATTGGCACTTCATCATGGACACAAAGTGATAAGAACGCCGCCGTACCATTGTCAGTACAATGCTATGGAGCTGATTTGGGCTCAAGTGAAAGGATACGCAGCACGCCTTAATACAAAGTCGCCATTCTTCACTAAGAAATTGATGACATTGCTGAATGAAGCTTGTGCCAAAATTACTAAAGAAGACTGGGCAAAAGTGGTAGAAAAAACTCGAAAAATAATAAAGGAAGACTATGACAGAGACGTCAATATTGACAATATAATTGAAAATGAAATAAATATAAATACAGGTGCCGATAGCTCGACTGACAATTTTGGCTCATCATCTGAATAAAATGATTGACTGAAGACTCACTCTTTTTTCGATATTTTTTTTGTGATTTAGTGAATGACTGTAACAAAAATATTGTATGAAAGAAAATTGACCTTTCGTAACTTGTATCATTTCAAAATACCTACAATATCAAAGTTAAAGAAAATTTTCTAATCAGAACTGTAATCCAATGCACTTTACAATACATATTCAAATCGATCAAATACTCATGCAAACTTGAATCAATTTATTGTGAGTATCGAGTACAGAGTCGTACATCACTAGTTACGTCATGAAGACAAATGTCAAAGCGGGCCTTTTATTTTGTGAAGAGTTTAGCTGCCTCGACTGACTTCGTTCTGTCAAAAGTAATTGCGCGTCGCGGTGTCGGTAAAGCAGCTCATCTCGCCGGCGTTTCACCGACATGATTTACACTTATATTTTTCACTAAATGTTTTGATCAATCATAATAAAATATAATATATCACTATCACTCCCTGATAATGCTCCATATTGCAGACAGTATTTTTAAAATCGGTCCAGTAGTTTTGGAGTCAAAGTATTTAATGCAAACTAAGTGGTACAATGGTGTTAAATACAGGTTTTTTGCCTCTTTATAATATTAGTATAGATGTGCCTAGAAAACAATATGAAGCTGAAGTTGCAAATTGAGCTCTAGAGAAAGAGAAGAGAGTATAGCGCTAGTTGGTTTCAAATCAATGTACATATATAAATGTTAAAAACTTAGTTGGATTCGACTCCAAACTTTCAATTTTTAAATATTTTACTGCAACATCTAAATCTATCCGTTTTAAGACAAGATAATTAATGTGCATTCTAAAATATCAGTGAATTAATGATTTTGATAAATGTAGGCACGTCAAACTAAATTATTTTTTAACGGATCTCTTATAAGTGAATTTAAGTTCTTTGAACCCCAAAGCTCATTTGCACAAACGGCATGGCCACGCACACACGTGTTTTGTTTATCGTTTTTATTTCATTATATCCTCGTAAACCCGAGAGTTTCTATTTCACAGGTTTGAGATTAGACCACGAAGGTCCCTAAAAGGAAAAGGAAGGTCCTGTAATTTACAAAGTTCAGTTGTCAAATACTATAAAGATTTGGTCCTTTCTAAGAGTTCGCAGGGTGAACGAGTATATTACAATAACAAGTAATAAAAAAAGAAAGAATCTGAATGCTCCTGTAAAACAACATTTATTTAAACCTGCTTGCACATAGAAAGTACTGACCTGCATCTGCACAGACTGGCAGTTGACAAACTCCATGCTGGAGACGAGGTTGTCGAAGACGACCGCACACTTGGTGCAGGAGTCGAGCACGACGCCGTTGATCTTGCCCTTCACGGTGAGCGCCGAGTCGCGGCAACGGAACATGTACACCACGTTGTTCATGTCTGCGTTCTCGACTACCAGGTTTTGGTTGCCCTTTTGGTATTCCTAGGAAGAAAGTGGATTTGGTTACTGACTCGCCCGTTGGTGAGGCCTGCCTATCCCTTCCACTGACGCATAGCGCTCTTTTTACGTGACATGACCTACCACGTCGTTGTGCTTTTGTGTCATTCATCTCATCATACAAAAACATTTTGCTGTGAACTATTCAGATATAGGATATAGCTTAGGCCCATTTATAAATATTTGTAGTTTTCAAGCCTTTTGGACCATTGTACCTTGCGTTATTTGCTCCTCTGCGTAATTAATCACAGTCAGATCGTAACAATCACATTCAGAGTAACACTGGTGCTAAGTTGAACTCCTCTGAGGCGGAACGAAGTGTATTACGCTTGAACAGTGGTTACTGTACGTGATATAAAAAAATATTTACTGACGTGGAAAAGGGACAATAATTTACTACGTAACATAAAGAAAGCCTGGTTATGTTCGTCGCTGCGACCCAAAACGTTATGAGACGATTAACGAGGGTACTACACGTGCCGTACGCCGCGTCCCGTGAAACAATTTGAAATACACAGTAATCTTGTAGGGATTACTTTAACTCAAGCAGAGACTACCCTTTGTTAGTTTTGTTACCTGTTATGCTAAAGATAATATTCCCACGCTAACATACGAATGTTTTTAGATATCAATGTTTATGTTAGATGATAAACGGCAAAATATGCTTACTCTTCATATTATGATTATTTGGCAGGGTCTTGGCTTTTTTACAATACATCAGATTTTATAAGAAACGTAACGATGTTTGACAATAATATATAGTCGAGAGATGCCATGTCAAGCGAAGTTATTAGCATTTATCATTTTAATCAACCAATGCTGCACAGTCTTGTCTAAGCGAGCTGTGGTCAGGTCCCACAGATAGAAAGCAGCTCATGCCATAATCTCTGCCTAGGTCTACCGCGTTTTCGTCTTCCGATTCCAGGCATCCAATTTAACTGTTTTCCAGACCGCTGACATGGGCAGATTGGCCAGTCCAGTTTCATAAAGCTCAGCAGCCGCGTGGTATAGTAAACTAGAAAGGTAAAAAAAAGAGTAGCAAATACTTACAATGAGCCACTTCTTCCCGTCGCGCGTGAAGACGGGGGGCTTGTCGGGCAGAGTCCCGGCGCCCGGCTGCGGGATGGGTTTGGAAGGCGCGTTGTGCGAGCCCGCCTTGAACGGCGCCGGGCCCTGGCGCAGGCCAGGGTTCTTGTGCGTCTGCATTTCTGACGTCACCTTGCGGAGACCTGGACAACGATTTAGACTTAGTTCTATCTGTGAACGGAGACTCGGCCGCTTGTTTACCTAAGCTTCTTGCTTTCAAACATAACGAAAAATCAATGCACAATAGATACAGTTTTAGAAATATCGTATTTTTACTAAACATTACAAACAATCTTTAATTTTGCGTGAAAGTTTTATTATAGTTTATTAACTCGTTTCATTCTAGGCATATCCATTTGGGATAATCCAGTTTGGATAATCAAGCTGCCGAATATCCGATTACTATGTAATCTACAATGCTCAAGACAGGTATTAATGAACAAAAGGCCATCACAACTGTCCCTGATATGTTATATCATGAAGCTTTAAACAGAAGAAGAACCTCTGGAATCTAAAGTTTTTGTAATCAAACACTCAAGAAAGAGTAGTAAGCTAGCAATCTGCCACATCATTCCACGAACGCGATCTCGGAATTGTTTATGAGCGTTTGAAACTTCGTTATAAACACCCCTAAAAAGACTTTCAGTAATACGAATGGTAATGCATAATGAATTCTAATATATCGCTGCTACTTTATCAATTTCGTTTTTCTAGTGGAAAGGCTTAGCATTGATTTTCATGCAACGTGAGCTAGCAAGAGAGGTATGAGATGAGTGTGATGTGAGCAAAGCAGATGCGAGTTCTGCGAGCAGGAAATGTGTGCAAAGAATGTTTCATTTATGTTACATATAATTTACATAAAAATACAAAATTCTTAAAAAAAATAGTATTCTTGTATAGTATGTACAAGTGGCATTGTAGCTACGTGAAGATTTGTTGTAGCACTCTCTCTCACTTTAGCAGAAAGAGTCGACCGCTGAACAGCTCCGGTATCCATCTCGTATGCACCATTCTGCTTTACTCGTACAGCTCACAGGAAATCAAATCTGCAGATACTTACTGCCAGTAATGCCTTCGCCCTGGTTGATTTCGGCAAAGAGCGCGCTGCGGTCATCTATGGACAGGTTGGAGAAGTCAACCTCGGGCAGCACCGGAGGCGGTGGGGGCATGCCACCTGGGGGCGGTGGTGGGGGAGCGCCGCCTTTACCTAGTCCGAAAAAACGATGTTAACTTCCACTTTGGAGCAAATTCCCTTACACGCGGAAGGAAAACCAAAGCCAAAGTTCGAATTAAGAAGGAAATAAAATTAATTAGCAGAATTCGACACATAGGTCATGCCGTCACCTTTCCCGAAATCACGATGATTTATCCCACACCTTGCGTAAGCGTTTTGTAATGTATTAGATTGATTCCTTAATTAATCTAATCAAAATGTCCTTACTGTAATTCAGGTCACATTACAATCTCGGATATTTTGCGATTGGTGAGTCTAGTTAAATTTCAGTAATAATTATTCTGACAAGTATGTTGTAGTGTAACACGTTAATTGACGACACGATTGGCGTAGTGCGCTGTAGCTCGGTTTCTCGCCTTGATTTCAGTGTCCCGGGTTCGATTCCCGGTCGGGTCAATTTAGGAAACGATCTTTTCTGAATTGACTCTGGTCTGGGTGTGCTGGGAGACGCCCCTAGCTTGTTTCCTTGTGTGGTACCTCGTAACACAGGGATATTAACCCCTACTTCGAGACCATTACAAGAGGTGTGTTGTCTATATTTATAATTAACAATCGTGTTAGTAGTATCGCCTTACACCAGTGTATTAAATGTTATATGCAATTGTTAAGGTATGTTTGATGTGTAGTCGTCGGTCGACTGTACAACGCAATACACTTGAATTGCTAAAACTATCTTGAGAACGAAGTTCGTTACTGAGAATATTATATTATTTACATGTTCTAAATTCAATTCAGCGGCGTCCTTTCCTGAAAGAATTATTAATGAGGCAAACGAAGGTCAGCTACGATAGAGCCATTTCAATTGCCTGCTACGAACTGGGGAGAAATTTTCAGCGATGGCGGAAATCATTTTATCTTATAATTTAGGCAAGTTTGACACCTTGTTAACAACGCTTCAATTATGTTTCGGTTAAGAAATTCCAATTTTATGCTTCTAATATTTTATAAATATAGATAGATCAACTAAATGGAGGGTTAAATAAGGCCTTGTAGTATAGCGAGTTTATACTTAGATCGATATCCTTACTAAGGAGTATCTGAAAGAACTATAGATTTAAAAATAATATAGGTTTTTTGATAATTGGTAAATTGATTTACACATTATTGCGTAGGTGAAGTGAACAGTGTCTTCTAATGTCATAGCGATAACGGTTAAAACAATTATAGCTACCACTCAGAATGTCTAACAGTTCTAATTGTTGTTGCAATGATCTACCACCTGAAAAAATTAATAAAGCATATCCCTGCATTAATAAACCAATCCATTACCTGACCACACGAGTCCAGTGGTGTGGTACTGCTTCACGTACAGCTGCAGGTCGGAGAGCAGCTGCACCCACGCGCGGCACCACTCCACGTGCCTCTTGTCCTTCTCCTTCCACTCCTTCAGCACGCGGTTTGTGTAGAACTGCCCAGCATCATTCATCTCCTTCACGTACGGCGCTGGCGTAGGGGCTATAGCCACCCAGCCGAGCGCCGGAATACTCTCCGATATAGCCGAAAGGTGGTTGAAGAAACTCGACGCACGATTCTTCTCCCTAAACTGCTGAATAGCAGAAATCTGTTCGCTAGTCGGAGCTAGCAGCTGCATCTCTTCGGCCTGCGATGGCTTACTTAGAGCCGCCGCTTTTTGGAGGTATCGCATCTGTGCCCTGTCAAAAAAACCCCGTTACTATTGAGATCCCAAGAAAAACATTATTAGTCGTTAAGTTCTATAACTATGAGACCAGAGTGAGACTAAATCTTCTCTGATATTCGTACTGTTATTTTTTAAGCGAAATTATTCAGTCGGCGATAAGGTACTACTAAAAGATGAAATTTATCTACAAAAAGCGCGTTTTCATGAGAGCCAACTACGGCAGTTTTCACTAAACCTACTCGTGGAAGGAAAAGGAATACTTGAAATAGTCCAAATGCCAGCTGTTTATTATGTTGCCTACCCTGCAGTTTAAATAACAACGAAACGAGTAAACATTAGGACTTACTGGAAGGCAGCGTTGACCAGTTTGGCGTGCGAAGCCACATCGCCGCCGATTTGCTGGGACAGCTCAAGGTATGTGCTGAGAGGACCCTGTGCAACAAAAGAAGTACTGTTCAACTGTTCATTAATCATAAACAGGCACACATAACAACTTTAAACCTACCAAACGAACATGGGTTCTTTAGAATAGTATAGTACATATAATTTGTTAAGGAACGCGCATTTGACAAAGATTTTTCATGATTTGAGTTAAGTAGATACAAAACTCGGGTAAGCAGACCCCCCATGACTTCATTTGTAAAGGACAGTGCCCAACTTAGCCTATGAACCAACAAACATTTGACATTTGTCATAATTCTGGCCATGATTTAAGACATAATTATCACTTATAGATTGTCACGGACACTTCTGTTTCTTGATATCAAAATTAAAAATACTGAAGAAATTTATCGTACGGAAACATTTTTTTGATACCATTTATGTTGCTTCGTCTGTGCCCTCTGTTGTTTAGCCATCGCAAGAATATTTTATTTTCTTTGTATTGACAAAAGAAACCTTGTACATATGTGCAAGAAAATGTAGTTGTGAACTAGGCTTTTAAAAAAAGGCTTTTAAAAATAAGTAACAATACATTACTGTCAATGCGATAGATGTTTAATCAACTTTTTATTTTAAATCAGATTAAACATTGGCTTAAATCAGCTTTGTACGAAGCAAAAAAAAAGTTAATGACGTTTGGTTGACTTGACACTTCAACGCAAAAAAATAGCGGCGCATCTGTCTTGTATTTTTCGCTTGCAATTTGCAATGCTGTGTTTTTTTATATTAATAATTTTATTCTCACGTCTCTGCTTAAGAAAACGGACGTTGATGGCTCCCTGTAGTGACCTACCTCCTTTTAGATTTAACCGATTAAATACTTTGTAACCTGTACTCAGCAATAATTACGGATCTACGATCATGGCAATGGAATCAACATTTAGTGTGAATTGTGGCTCAGCTAGTGGGTCCCTGGTACTGGCAGAAGTGGCAGATCAACAAAGTATGTGCTTGAAGAACATAAGTCCCACATACGTAAATAAAACCTCGCATTATTAAAGATATTTTTTTTTCAGTTTTTTTATATTTAACGAGCTCTCAGAAGTGTCCGTCTATAAACTACGTTTTGACACTATTTATGAACCCTAAGAGGTATTTTTCATGACTGTTGGTTCTAAGGCCGCAACGTATGGGCGAATGTACACTATCCTTTATACGATTTCTTTTCAGTCACAATTTTTACATAAACTGAATTTCAAGCATAGATAGTGTCCGCCTATCTGTGCCGGACCAAAATAGTGAATAATAAAAACTTTTCGCTCAGATAAAAAGCGCTACACAGAGAACATTTTGACCCATATTTGCGCGAAAATACTCCGAAGCTTATTTCCCGGAGACGAATATTGTGGAACTCACGTGAAGGAGCGCAGCGCTCGGTTGGAATGATAGATATCACGTCGATTTGGAGATGAGATATCGGAATATTTCCATCGTCAGTCATCGATTATTGTTGCTGTCGGTACTTTGCAATAGAGGCTTTGCTTTATCAGTGCATACGCTCGCGCGATGGAAATACACATGGCGTGGTCACACGCAAATCGATTTTCCTAATGTGATCTACTTACGACTATAATACATTCTTTTGGTATTTCTATCCTACCCCATAACTAATGAAAATGAATTGAAATTCATATGGTTACTGGCAACAAATTTAATTAACTAATTAAGTCCTTGCTATTTTAAGAATAATAAACCGCAAATTAATTGATATAATAGGCATGCGTAATGTAATAACCACCAATTCCGTCGTGTAATTGGATTTGCTCCCAAGAGGACCAAATTTAAAGTCCGCGGTCGCGTCCCTCCCTCACTTTACATTATTAATAATTTGACATTTATTAAGCAGGCATTTAATAAGGATCGAAATACTTCTGTAATAAAACCGTTACGAACAGCAAAGTATTTATCAAGATATCGTAAAGCATCTCAGGGGGTCTAGCCAAGAGCAACTCGCCACGACGATTTCTACAATAGAAATGAATAGAAAAAAATAAAATAGAAAAAATAGTCGTGGCGTGTTGCTCTTGGCTAGACCCCCAGCTCATTTCAGATAAGTCGACGATGAATGAATCGTACGAATGGTAAATAACAATACAAAAAATAGACCTGAGGTTCATACCTCTCACAAAATGTCACAAGGTTTAAAAAATATATTTCAATAGGTCCTGTTGTTATGTATTAATTCATATAACTAACAAGAAATTTTATTACTAGTAACAAATTACAACATATCATCTTGGGAATTGACTCGGTCAAATAGCAATGCCGCTCTCATCCGAAGTAAGTAAATAAAAACACTCTGTAAGGTTAGATTAAATCTTTTTTTGTTACATAATCCAAACAAAATACAAATGCCGCAGGCACGGTCCTTTGCGTGAATAATATTAATAAGAGCCTCGACCAACACCTTGAGCGGCTCTCGCTCAGCGGTGAGGTCAAGGGTCAGATGCAGAAGGCGGTGCTCTTGGGCACGGCTCGCATTGTCAGGAGGTTCCTCTCTCTGCAGCCCTAACCACCGGTAGTCATTGCCTGTCCCGCTGCCGGCGGCACCCTAGGTTAAGGTTTTTATACAATTTTTTTATAACTTTAATTTAAGCTTAGGTTTTATAATAAAATTGTAATTACGTATTTAGTTTTTTAATTATAATTAATAAGTTGTTTTATTGTTGTGAATCTTTGTTTTATAGAAATACTGTACACATTTTATACCTAAGTTAAGTATATACTTAATAAAGAGAATAATCATAATAAAAAAAAACGCTCTTTAACAGCACGTCTTTTTGTGTCAATATTTAATAGTATAATTATTTAGTTTAATTTTGAGTCCATTTCAGTTTATCCCATAATAAAACAACAACAAACTAATGCAAAATATATTCAGATAATTTGCAAGACAATTTTTGTCATTCTACAGAAGTTCCAAAAATCAATATTAATATGGATTTGTCAACTGTGACAAATGTCAGAAAGCCTACTAAAACAATAGTGCAATTGAAATTGAAATATCTAATATTATGATCACAAGAGCAAAAGCAAGAGCTAACGTTACAAGCGCACAACCACCACCACCGCCCGCTCCGTCGCCCAGCTCGTCGTCGGTGGAGGAGTTTGTTACACCTCCTGATACCGCAGCGAGCTCAACTTCGAGCGATGAGAGTGGGCCACCGCCGCCACGCCCGCCGCGAACACCTAAGCGAAGTGGACGACGACCGCTGCCGGCACGCTTGGGGCCTGTGGGGCAGTCTGCCCCGCGCGGGGCCTTTGCTACCGGTGGTGTAGTGCGCCGCATGCGATGGACTTACGACATGAATGTCAACTGCATGCGCGCCTATTACGGGGCTACAGAGGGAGGAACCAACCCGTCTGCGTATAGTGACCGAATGATGCCTCTGTTTCAGGTCCTTGACCCAACCGTGGCTGTTTCCGCCCAACGTCTGGCGAATCAGGCGCGGGCGATTCAGCGTCTACAGATGCTGGATTAGCCTACGCTTGATCGGCTTCGTCTGGAGGCGCTTCCAGTTCCCGCGACTTCTTCCTCGACACGGGACCCGTCCGACGCGCAGTCACATCCGAGTCCGGTTACAGACTAAGTTCCGGTAGCGCTTCGGATAGATCCAGATGCCGATGGAGAGGCCAGTGCGAACGCAAGCGTAAGTACCCGGGCCAAAGAACAACTGAGGAGGGCTTTGGAGGACGCGATTTCAGAATATCGCTCCACACGAGTCTCCAGGCCGCGGTTACCACGTTTGCCTACTAATAGACGCAACCTAGCGTTAAGGGGGGCCCTGGACGCTTTACTACATTCGTTTATACGGTCTAGTGAAGATTTAGTTGATACTCACTCGATTCTAACCGTATCCGTCGCTACAGAGAACGTGTGGACAGATATTTACAAAATCGCCTTTTCCAAAGTTACCAAAGGAAGGTGTACCGAAACTGGGAAGAGACTAACCAACGTGTGAACGACAGTCAGCGACCGGATGCAAGTGTCATGATTGACTTCAGGCGCAGCATCTGGTCGATGCCGGTTGAGCACACGGAGGGTGACTGGCTGCGTACTGTCGAGCATGAATGCGAATCCATCGAAACCATGGAGTCAGTAACTATTGACTCCGAAGACGTTAGTTGTGCAATTCAGACGGCTCATAACTGGCAGTCCAGTTCCAGGAATCCCTTGAGGTTGGTTATCTTCCTAGTTTCCTTACTACTGGTGTCACTTCCCTTTTACACAAGTCTGGTAGTACCTCGGAAGCAAAAAACTATAGACCCATCACGTGCTTGCCTACAATCTACAAGCTCCATACATCCATTCTAGCAAAAAAAATTAACACGCATATCATTGCGAACAATGTTTTGGCTCCTGCTCAGAATGGATGTAGGGTTGGGTTAGGTACTAAAGAGGTCCCCCCCATGAGCCTTCGCCTTGTCGTGGCGGGGGGGCTTAGTACTGGTGGTAGGTGGAACCACCGGGAAGCTAAGAGGGCTCAGGCATGGCAGTGCGGTGGACTTCCCACCCACCCATTGCCTGCCGCCGGGCGTGGTGGTGGTATGGTGCTACCACTGCCCGCCCAAAGGGGCGCCCACGGGCGCAGCGCCTTAGGGCGCGAGGTGGGAGCCGCGGTGCACAACCGTTTGGAGGGGGTCAGTGATCCGCGGCTGGCCCCCCCTGTGCACTGCGGCTCGGCGGGGCCGCACCGCCAGATGTGGCAGCGGATGCACCTTTTAGGTGGATCGTGGTTGCGGACCTAGTAGGGTCCGCGTACGGTGAGAGCCAGCGGGCTTGAGTACGGGGGTGCTTTTGCCCGCAATGCACGGCTTTCACCCCGACGGCGGAAGTACCTGCGTGCTCCAGGTACTTCCGTGGCCTCCCCCCTTCATTGGGGGGTCGGCTGGAGGGGGCCCCAATACGGGGAAACACTGGCGGCGGGGCGTTGCGAAACTTTTTAGGGACCCCGCCTCGCCGCTGAAGTGTTGAGGTCGAGTACCGTGGGGTTTTAGTCGGTAGAAGTCCGACATAACCTCGTCGTTCCCCCGAGCGACGAGGTATCCATGAGGATTTCCCCACGATAATAAAAAAAAAAAAGGTACTAAAGAGGTGTTCCCTGCGGTTAGGGGACGAGAATACTACCGAGGTATCCCTGCCTGTCGTAAGAGGCGACTAAACACACAGGACACAGTGGTCTGTGTTATCGTGCACTGGAGTTGAGCTTGCTCCTCCCGAGGCTGGCTGCCAGGCGGCCTTGCGCGCCGAAGGGTCCTGCGAGGAGTCTCTCCCTCGTTGGGGATCCCGGGTCCCTTCCATTCTGCGCCGAAGATGACCACCGTCAGGTTTTAGTGGGTAGGGGTCTCTGTTTTCCCAGGAGTTCCGAGTCCCACATATCCCAGGTGTCCCGAACCCAGGGCCTTGGGAATGCCTAAATGCATTTCCTGACGCAAAAAAAAAAGGTACTAAAGAGGTACTAAAGAACTCCTCCTAATAGACACGACCATTTGCCAGCAAGTCCAGCAGAGCAGGAAAGCTCTTTCAGCTGCTTACATTGACTATAAGAAGGCCTATGATTCGGTGCCCCATTCGTGGCTGAGAAGGATCTTGGAGCTGTATAAAATTGATGCAACTCTGAGATCTTTTTTAAGCACATGCATGGGGCAGTGGATCACAGTCCTTCGTCAACCAGGTGGTGGGGATGGCTCGCCAGCTCTGCAGGACTTGATAAGGATAGAGCGAGGTATTTTCCAGGGCGATAGTTTGAGTCCTTTGTGGTTTTGTTTGGCTCTGAATCCTCTTAGTACCTTACTAAAGGATTCAGAGCTAGGCTATCGGCTTCGCAGAGGGGGTGAGTTCATCTGTCATTTGTTGTACATGAATGACCTGAAGCTGTGTGCACCGAAACCCCAGGTCTTGATGGAACTGTTAAAAATCACTGAGATTTTTAGCAATGCCATCAAGATGGAGTTCGGTGTGGACAAGTGTGCGGTCATGCATGTTCAAGAAGGGAGGGTTGTAGATTCACCGAATTTACAGCTCTCTGAGACGATGACACTCAGATCCCTCTCTGAAGCCGAAACCTACAAATATCTTGGTATGTCAGAGTCATTGGGTGTATCAGTGGGAGACGTCAAGCAATCGGTGAAGGAGCGCTTCTTTAGTCGCCTTACAAAGGTACTCAAGAGTTCTTTATTAGGTGGCAATAAGGTGCGCGCCTTCAACGTTTGGGTGATGCCTTTACTGATATTATCCTTTGGCATACTAAGATGGACTCAAACCGAGCTGGACGCCCTTGATGTACGGGTCCGAAAATTGCTCACAACATATCGTATGTTACACCCACGCTCGTCTGTCATGAGACTGTACATCCCGCGGAAGGTGAGGGGTCGTGGCTTTTTAAATGCCAAGAACCTTCATAACCACGAGGTGTGCAGTCTAAGGAGGTTTTTCCTCAGCAACGAATGTGGGATACATCGCGATGTTGTGGCAGTTGATGAGGGCCTCACACCGCTCTCCTTGGCAAATGAGAATTGGCATCAACCACCGGTGCTCACCACCAATGACCGCAAGGAAATATGGAGGAGCAAGGAGCTACATGGGAGGTTCTATCGGGCCTTAACAGGGCCTGATGTAGATCTCTCAGCGTCGGTGAACTGGCTACGCTTCGGGGACCTCTTCGGGAAAACCGAGGGTTTTGTCTGTGCAATTGCTGACGAAGTTATCAAGGTGAATAACTACCGGAAATACATTATGAAGGACGGTACGGTCAACATTTGTCGGGCATGCCGCCGTCCTGGCGAATCTATTCGCCATGTTATTTCCGGTTGTTCTCACCTTACTAACGGCGAGTACTTGCACAGGCACAACCTAGTAGCCAGGATTATCCACCAGCAACTTGCTCATCGATATGGCCTTGTCGAATCGGAGGTATCGTACTATAAGTACGCACGCTTCAGAAAAAAAAACTAATTACTGTATAACCTCAACTACAAAGTCTTCAGAATGCCGCTAAGTATATTGAATTATTATTATTAATGAGCTTTTATCATACCTTCGTTATGGGGTGCCTTCTTGTTTATTTCAAGAAAGTGCGCTATTACGAACATGGAATCCACTTCGGAAAAGTTTCAAGCAAAGTGGTCGGGCTTGTTTATGCGATAGTGATATTTACTATCTAGAAAATACATCTTACTTTAATCAAATTGACGGAAACTTGCCAAAGAACTACAAGGTTTGGTTCGGAATGAATGGTCATATCTCAAGGACATCCAGGAGTCTTAAGTGCGCTTTTTCAGCTAGGGTGGTAGATCGTTAATTAGTGCTGAGTGATTCCACAGGCAATTATTTATTTCGGTGAATAAATAACAAAGTGTCACGTAATCCCTGCGGATATGGGGCATGATGTACATTTTGACGCGCAGGAAAAAAAGCCTCGCTCATTCGAAAAAGGTTTTTTTTTTATACCACCAGGTGGCAAACAAGCTGATGATAAGCAGTTACCCAAGCCTATGGACGCCTGTAACATCAGAGGCATTACTTGCGCGTAGCTTACAATTTAGGAGATACCTATTAACTCTCCTCATAAAGGACCGCATACTGTATTCTCCCGGTAACTCTTTCCAGATCAAAACGGTAATCTCATGAGATGTTCGTTTGTTATTGTTAATTTCGAAGTTACATTTATATGCATCGCTTGAGCAATCCAATAGAGGGGCCTCGTAGAATAAGCACAAGCAGTTTTAGCCGGAATAAGAAGGTCAACATAACCTCGTCTCTTCTATGAAAATTTCCGCACGTTAATAAAAACTGTTTTCTAGCTACACGGTCAGGCTAAACCAAGCAGATCAAGCAGACGAGGGCCTTCTTCGCAACTTACTTGTATAATATCTTGATACCCGCTGACACTCATGATGTCGCTGACGTCTGGCTCTGGGTAGGGCGGTTTAGGTGCGTGTGCCAGTGAGGTCGGCGTGGGCGCCGGCGAGCGGGGCGGGGAGGGGGAGCGCGCGCGCAGCAACGGCAGTCGCTCCAGGCGGGAGGTGACACTCTCCAGGCGCTCGATCAGGGCCTCGAACTCCGCGGCGCGGCTGTTGGCAGATGCTGCAGGCTCGGATTCGCTGGCTGTGGACAATATTTCTTATACAGTCTCAGGTTTGATACTTTAATCATTGCTAATCATTTTGATTATTCTTTCGACTGATAGACGATTATTACTACGTAAAAGGCTACTAAATAAGAGTTTACGCCCTTTTGGTAAGTAGCTCGATAAAGGGCTAGGCACTAGATGGTGAGGACGTGTACAAGCCCGTATAGATTTAACCGTTATTGCACTCTTATTTATAAAAGAAAGGAAATTTTATCCGCCAGTAAAGTAAGCTAGTGCGCGTTCCCAATCCCAATCGTTATAAACGAACAAGAGTTATTGTTGCGGATTTTGGCTGTTATCCCACTCACATGTTTTACGAACTTCTACTGGTAAAAATGTGTTGTTGCATAAGACTTTTAAAAAATCAATGAAAAAGGTATTTCAATTTAAACAATGCATTTAACAGTAAATTTAATTAAAAATAAACTATTTTCAACAAAAAGGAGAAGTAATCGGTTGGAAAACACGGCAATGTAATTTTCTTGAAAAGGCAGTGACAACGATAGTGTGGCAAGTGCTTGCTCGCCTTAGTATTTGTGTAGAGTGCTCTGACGTTACACTTACGTTGCGCTGTCTCAGGCATTCATTCTGTAATGGCAAACTCTAATGGTTATCTACATTAAGTCTTGAGTGCCACAAAAGCAGACACAATATAAAATAAGCTTGCAAGGTCACTGGTGACAAATTAAATAAAAAATAACTAAAACAAAATCCTTTTTAAAATGCCTATTGCATAAATAAAAACAGACACTTTTTTAACTACAAACACACGTGCAATATTTGAATACAGTAAAAGTAAATTAGTAGAGGTTCTGACTCAGATGTTCGGAAACTTCGAGGCGGCACATTCACAAAACGAAGAATAGGTAGGAAAACGAGTGATTTCGAACGGATTTATTATTTGTTAGCCCTCTGGCGAGGTTCGGAACAATACTAACGAAACCGTCACAAAGGGTTGGAATTTGTACCAGAATACGCCTCAACAATTTAAGTTGCAAATATTGTACAATATTGCTGAATACGTTAATAACTTGAACAATTTATCACACAATTAACTCTACTGGAGCAAAGGCCTCAGCTGTTGTAAAGCGGGCCGAATAACAAATACCCTTCAATTCCTTATACTAAATGAGCAAATGGAGTCATAAAAACTTATAGTAGTCATTAAACTGTATTGTGGGTAAGAATGCCCACAAGTACGTCTTTGCCTCCTATTGAACCAATTCAAAGGATTGAACAAAATACTGCAAATTCAATCGTTTTAAACTATCAATTATAAATTTTCTACTAAAATATAGTCACTTGAATCCTCTGCCACGCCCTCTACGCCGGTTTTGTTTGTTCGAGCTTCAAACATCTGTATAAGATTTCGAGTTTTCTTGATTGCTTCCTCCATATCCATTACTTTGAAATTACAATGTTTTTTATGAACTTAATTCACAAACACTAAACGTTTTACTCAATGTAAAGTTACGTTTACAAAACCAGTTGCTTGTACTAATTCTAACAATACACTGATTGGGTGTTCGTCATTATCACTGTGTTACTGTACTGAAGATATGATCCGATAACAAATCTTCGAACGACTCACCCATACATGATAATCGTCACTGAGACACTAGATAGTTAATGCCAAAATATATTTCACACAATATACGACGATTATGAAAAAAAACTAATGGCAAAAAACGATATGGCATACAGAAAATTCGATTTTTTCAATTGACTTTCATTTTAAGTTCACCATACAGAATCAGTCTTAACAGTCAGTATTTTATGTATGAAAACGTTAAAATTATAGTAGATTGATCAGAACAAATTTTCATTTACATAGTTACTACATCACTTACTGAGTATAACATATCGTTTTTGTAAGTCTTTTTATTTATTATGAGGCTGTGTTATGATAATGAGCCTAGAATATTCAAATCATCATTTTATATCTTTACCTAGAGTTGAGTGAGGAAGTACATAGAGTCCTAGATGTAACGAATTCAACGAAACTTATAAAATTCATCATTCAGGCGTAGAGCCGACAGCTAATATGGCTTACGCTGGAGATTTTACTGATAAGCCGTTCGACTTACTATACGTTACTTGCTTCGAAACCTAGCCATCATGTTTAACTACTTGTGTACTAACAATTACAGGAATCGTAGGTTGTTGCTTGCTTTACTTGTAATAAAAAAAAACTCTTTACACAACTTTCAATTGCTCTGTTTGGCAGTGTGATAAGTTTTGGGTGCTTTATTACGATCTCTCAAAAGTTAGTCCGAACAATTAAATAATACGTCATATTTCTTATATTCGTTTCAAATAAGGTGGATTTGCCTAAGCGCAATTTGTGAGCCAACATCGCTGAAACAAATACAGATTCAAAGTTTGTTATTAGGATCAAAATAAAAGCAAAGCCATATAAAACGACAGTTTATTAGCTCTAACAAAGCAATAAGTAGACAGTGTTGGCGTTTTCTGTAATGAATTTGTTATAGGTCCCTAAACTAGGTCAACGACAAAGAAAATAAATAGAAAGCATTGCCCCCTATTTTATTTATAATATTAATCATATTATAACCTGCTAGATAGGAATAGAATGATAGAAATCGTTATTAATATTAATAACGTTTTTAAGCAATAATTTTAAAAAAACAACCGAAAAAACGGTACAATCGCTCTGATTTGCATTTTTTCTAATATTCTTATTTCGAATCTTACCATAAAAAAAAACATGCAACTCTCATGGTATTCCAACAGTTAGACTTTTAGTTTAATAATACAGAAAAAAAAAAGATCTATATGTGCAAAAGGCTTTCATCTTTACGGCTGAAGACTTACCACCTACCACGTTGGGTTGGGTTGGGCCATTGGTGAAAAGTGGGCTTCTGAGTGTTCCCTTCACCATGACGGCAACAGTCACTTGCCTCTCACTACCACGTTTGGGATAAAGTTGTGATGGTATGTTATGCTATTTGATCTATTTTATTTAAATCACGTTGATATGATAGGCTACAAATATTATTGAGGAGATACGAGGGTCATTCAATAAATACTTAGCCTACAAAAAGTAAACGAAAATTTTGGAATAGTGGCAATTTATTTTTCAACATAGTCTCCTTTTAGTTCGATACACTTAGCCCAGCGATGCTCCAACTTTTTTAACCCGTCCGAAAAATAGTTTTTGTCAAACTCTGCAAAATAGGCCTCCGTGGCGGCGATGACCTCCTCATTTGATCCATATCCATTCCCGGCGAGTGATTTTTTCAGATTAGGAAACAGAAAGAAGTCACAAGGGGCGTAATCTGGAGAATACGGTGGATGGGGCAGCAATTCGTAGCGTAATTCGACCAATTTGGCCATGGCAACGGCAGACGTGTGAACCGGTGCGTTGTCGTGGTGAAACAGCACTTTTTTCTTCGCCAGATGGGGTCGTTTTTTCTTTAATTCGGCGTCGAATCGGCCCAATAAATCGGCATAGTAAAGCCCTGTAATTGTTTTACCCTTCTCGAGGTAATCGATGTAGATCACACCTTGTGAATCCCAGAAAACGGTGGCCATAACTTTTCCGGCCGATTTTACAGTTTTCGCCTTCTTTGGAGCACGTTCCCCGGTCTGGATCCATTGTTTTGATTGCTCCTTGGTCTCTGGTGTGTCGAGTGGATCCAGGTTTCATCGACGGTCACAAAACGACGCAAAAACTCCGCTGGATTCCGCTTAAACAGCGCACAAACACGTCTCCGATGTGGTCTCACGGTTGCGCTTGTTTTCCGGTGTGAGTAAACGCGGCACCCATCGCGCCGACAGCTTTCTCAAGCCGAGTTCCTCGTGAAGAATATGATGCACTGTTCCTTCTGAAATGGCTACAGTCTCAGCTAGCTCCCGAACCTTCAATCGGCGATCTGCCAATACGAGATCATGGATTTTTTTAATGTTTTCCTCCGTAGCAGCTGTTTTCGGTGCACCTGGACGTGGTTCATCAAAAACCGACGTACGGCCACGTGCAAACTCGTTGAATCAATTCTTGACGGTGGCCATCGATGGAGAAGAGTCCCCATACACAGCATCAAAGCGCTCTTTGATTTCGATGCGCGTTTTCCCTTCCAAAAATAGGAATCGAATCACCGAACGATATTGCTCTTTTTGTAAAACCGATCCATACGTTCGCTTCCTTAAGTTGTCAAATTAAAACAAATGAAGGGATTGGAATGAAAATTTGAAAAAAGAATTAAAAAAGAATGTGCTACACTGTGGTAAAACGCTTTTGAAACTACAGCGCCCTCTGGCGATGAGGCTAGGTACTTATTGAATGCACCTCGTAAACAGACTTTATAGCGTTAGGAAAAACCTTGTGTTCTGTACGTTAGTACAATATCGTTTATTATTGTCTGTTTATATACCGGAAATAAATATTCTAGAAGAGAGATCTAGTTCAAGCATTTATATGGTATTTTCAAAGAATTCAATTCACTAGTAATTATAATTTCTCATGCTAATACCAAATCTTTTACTGATTTTGGAGAAGCCTGTTAAAGAAGTTACAGCCCCCGCAAATCATCGTAATTTGGAACCTACAAGTGAGCGAAACATTAGGAAAACGAACCATTGACGTACATATAATTGAGTTACCAAAAAAAATGGAATCTTTTCTAACAAACAACAGATTGGAACAACACTCCTGGGGCCCGATTGTACTTATTTTAAAAGCCAATGGAATCGTTATTAAATGACACGATTTTGACATTTAGTCCATACTAATCTGTCAAAATCACGCCATTCAATTACGATTCCATTGGCTTTTAAATAGCAGAATCGGGCCCCTGTTCTGTAACCCTAACTGGAACATTTAGAATGAAAGCCTAAACCGCATTTACCACAATGCAAGAATGGCGTCGCACACGACTCCCGTTACGAAGTTATGCTACTCATGTGTACTCATACACTCGCTATGGTTTCGTATACCTCTAAGAAATAGCAATGCTCCCAGTAAGCTGGCTTTCCACCGGAGCTCAGCGAGCGAGCGGTGCAAATAAAATTTGGGTGGCCAGGAAAAACGTAGAAAAATACTATTTACCTCGCTTATTCTCCGCTATCACTCTCGAACGAACGCCTAAACATAATATTATACAAAACTATGAATTTACGTACCTATTACAGGAATTATCAAGTGGTGAAATGGTGACTCAGGTCAAACAATGGACATGAAAAAAGGTTTCAGAAAAAGATCCGATGTAGAATAATTTTAGTTGTGGCATATAAAAGACCCTTCATTTTTGGCTGAAGTTTTGGCCATTATTTCAGCTATTCTTTTAAAACCTGGCAAATTATAAAGTTATTACAAACTAGTTGGCCGTCAGCGGCTGCGCCCGCGTAAACTATTTCTCTCGTAAAATATAATCTTAATTAAAAAAAATAGCCTATGTCACTCACTCTCTGATAATGTAGCTTTATATTGGTGAAATAATTCGGAGCCTATTCAATGCAAAAAAACGAACAAAAAAACAAATATTTCCTCTTTAGTATAGATAACGCCCTTGATCACAACTTCAGCTCTGTTCGATATCAGTTAAAAAAACCGCTACAACCTAATTCAAAGATTTGAATCAGAATTTCTCCTTGTTGGTAAGGCTATGCTTTCCCAAGATTGTCAATCATTGATCGACTTTGTTAGCAGATAACTACTAAATTAAAAGATAAAAAATTGTACGAGTAGGTCAGTGTCTTTAACTAAGGCGACAACTTTTCCGAAACTCGATAAAGCATAATTTCACCAATAACAAAAACACAAAGAAGTATGTCGACGATTTTTTGTTTTACTCTAAAATATTTATTATTAACATTTTGTACTTAAAATATATATACATATAGATAGGTCTTTGTTTATTCTAGGCCGACAACTTTTAAAACTTTTTATTTTGTCTTATGTTATTTCATAATAAATTCATTACACGAAAACAGAATTATTCCGTTCGCGCAGAACTAATCAGTGGCCCACCGAATGCTCTATCGGACGGCGCGCTAAATCCCAGCCGCAAGTAAAGTAACTACAATAACAAATAACAAGTTAGTGCCACCGCAACATTTTTACTTGCGAGTAACTTAAGAATCACGTAAGGAAAACTGTTTATTTTATTGCGATTGCTTCGTGTCAACTCAAACAAGTTTTACGATCTTGTTTTTTCGTCCATTACTGCTCAAGTTCAATTTACTGCTTAACTTTTGTGATGGAAAGCTATTTGCTATAGATCAAAAGCAATTTCAAAGTTAACATTAAACAAAGTTAACGCATTGTTGGTTCATTCATTGTTAACAGGACGTGATCGATCATAATTTCAAACAACGACAAGGTCATACATGATTAGTATCGTTTGTATGGGACCTATATTAGTGAGGAAGAGCTGTGCCGAAATTCAATGAAAAACTTCAGTAGAGACGCTAGCGCCTATCGCCGGCGTTGACATGGTACTGTTACATACTAGCTACAACGCTTAACCCAAAAAACAGGCGGGGTGTTTTATTAACGTGTTGCAACGCCAACTTGCCAATTCCTTTAAAAAATAACTGACGTAAGCTCTGTACAATCGCAACACAAAACGATAATTTTGGTACTCGAAGCTCTTCTCACAACACAACGACAAAGCTAGTTAATATACTCGTCAAGTTTCGGGAAAATCCGGTTCAGAAAACACAAACGTCTTATTAATACTTTCATCTAGAAAAATAGAGCATGTGATTATAATATTTGAATTAATCCTTCTCGCTCAGCTTAACTCAGCTAACGGGCTGCATTATATTTTATTCATTAATATCTTCGTCGGAACCTCGAGCTGTGTGTAACGACCTTTAGATATATTTTGTTCGCGTCTAATTTCAAGCCGCTACAGGGCCAAGGTTGAATCTAAATTTCAGCTGACGATTTCTATACTGATTGCAAAGACTCCACTTTAACAGAGTAAGGAATATTTAGATGAAAGGAGCTCATGAGGATATCACCTTTAACACACCACCTTTCTTTGAAAGGTCATCTCAATAATCTTAACTCTAAATTTTTACTCGATTGCGTCTGGGGAAGGTTTTGTACTGGGGTGGTTACACAGTTTTTATTATTATTGGTCGATTTAAATTTCAATATGTTGTTTTTCGGATTATCATTTTTTTCCTAAGTCAGTTTTTTGTGACGATATGTATAAATGTATCAATTACGTTACGTAGAAATAAGTGTGGGACATGGTTTGACAAAAAAATACAATTTATATTGGGTGATTGTCAAAAGACTAACTTAAAAAAACTAGGTAGTATCCATATAAGAGAAAATGATATTTTTCCGATCGACTTTAAGTTTTTCATACAAAAAATACAGATACCTACTACATCACTAACTGAGTATGACATTACCTTTATGTAAGTCTCATGATAATCCGGTAAAATGACAAGTTATAATCGTATGGCTACAAAGAAGACGCTTCTCACTTCTATCAAGTACCTTTGCGTAAAATATTATTAATTATCAATACAGAACAGAACTTTTGTGCAGAAAATTAATTGTGGGCGTTGGATAGGCCAAACCAGAAAGGAATTAATTGAAAAGACTTTAAATACGCCGAATACGTAAACAGCTAAGGCAAATTGGAAGAAAACGGGTTGTAAATTGTAAACGAAGATTCTTAAAATTGTTCAGCTTAACTTTTTGGGACTGACATTCCATTTCTTTACATTATGTATACAATGTTTTATTTCCTCGCGAATATGGAAAAGTAAGTCAGCATGCCTGCTCGTGTTAAATACTAGTTTTAAGTAATCCAAAGATGGCTGACAACATTTGTCAAACAGATGGCTGTTGGACGAATGTTGTTTTGCCATGCCATGTGAGTGAGGTTGCCTTAAGTGGATAAATGTATGAATTATAATTTGAAGCCAGGTCAGCAACAAGTGACATTCACACTTCACCTACTTTTTATCTCGAGATCATTTAAAATATTTTCATAGCAAAACAACCCAAACCCCAGGTAATACACTAAAATGAGGCCCGAGCACCACACGAGCCCTCGAGAAACGACTCTGAGAAGTGAAGTACGGCGAGTCTAGCAAGACATGAGTCCTCCTAAGGGGAACCTCTTAACTCGCTCTACATTCGCAGGGCCCTACACTACACCAACTAACTAAACGACAGACTCGTGTACATTTTTAACGAGCGCTTTTCCCTGAGAACGTGACAGAATCCAAAGACAATTATTCAGATTCATACATTTTGCAAATACAGAATGCTAAGGCAGGACACACTTATAACATAAGAATTTAGGAATCAACAGCAAGCTGTTACGAGAAGTGATGTCAGAGTGTTTGCCTTCCAGTAATATTTTCCGTTCTATATTTATATTTCGTTCGGGAGGTGTGCCAGCCGGGTCAGATTAGCCCCGCAAATGCAGAATGTGTTTAAATATCACACAATATTCTTTACTTTTTATAGAATTCCGTTTGAATAAAAACGAACCTAACTCAAGAGGACGCGAAATCCGCGGCAAAATATTTGTAAACGCTTTTACTCAAAAGTGTTATTACTGCCGAACTCAATATAAAATGTTAAAGGTCGTTGTATGCTTACTGCCATATGTAAGTCGACAAAGAGGTTAATTGAGTTTTATAAACCACTTTGAGACCGAATTTCCCAAATGTCATCGGAGGGGTTATAATGTTTTAGAGAAGTAGGTATACAGCTGATTCAGAGATAGGGGAAGAAGGGAGGTATCGCTAGTGAACAATGCGTACATCACAACGAAAAGTGTGGTTTCACATGAATGGGCTTCAGACAATGGCGAGTGGAATCGATTCAGGTAGGCCGCCGTTAGACCTCTTAATGAGATATCAAATCAAACTCATTTATTTACTTAGTATCTGTTTAAAAAAAACAAGAATGATTAAGGTTCAGATTGAACTGCTAATTTTCAAGACCCTGAATAATGTTTTTTGTTATCATTTTTATAACAGCAACAGTAGGTAAGTATATTAACTTGCTTGAAAAACTTTCCACAAGTTTTCCATTGTTGAATTTTACTAAACTGCGTTCAAATAAATAGCCATATGAGAATACCCTGCTCATAAATAAATTACTGTTATTGGATGTTGTTAGACTAGCTCAACATTTGATCAATAATCAAAGTTGAGTAATCCTTACATGTATAGCTGTCCCTTTCATTTCTATCGTCATGTGATGTGTCAGGGCAGCATCAATTTGAGGTGTTCTTAACTTTTATTATCATTTCTGGATTCGGGGCAAAATAGTTAAACCTAACATGTACAACACAGTCAATGAATTACATCAATGATGTAATATGTAAACGGTTTGACCACGGGTGCTCCTTTAAAGGACGAATTTCCTCCATCCATTGCACTTAATTAAGCGATTGGTCTGCCTACTTGTATGTAAACCGCAACAAAGCATGCACTGAAACATTTTTCAAAGCATTGCGGCGCCGTAGCTGGGATACCCGATAGAACTTCTAACGGACAATATGGAAGAGTAATTAATTTCACAGCTACTTACAACTTTACTGTTAGGTACTTTAAACTGCAAAAGAACACGGATAATGTTAATTCGAATAAAATTACGTAGTCTCATCTACGTTAACACAAGAGCAAAATGAAAAAGGCTATTATTCAATAATTCTAATCGTTTAATAAAATAAGTTGAATGACATTAGCAGAGTGTGTTACATCTGTTGTCAAGCCGGGCGGCATCATCGGCATAAACAGTAGAATAGATAGTACGTAGGTACGAATCAAAATCGAACATAATGTCACTGTTTATTAATAAACTTGTCCTGTTATTCTAAAATAATAGTCAAGTAATTAATAAGGTATGAATTTATATGCTTATACGATGTGCTAACTAGTCATCAGAGCATAATATGTACATAGTTTCTCTAGGTATGTTGCTTGCTGTTATAAGCGCTTACCGGATAAAAGGAGCACGAATCCAAAAATCCGTAAAGATTGGCACGGTTGCAAACACTTCGCGAGCACAAAACCGTTCTTTCACGCACTAGTAGCGACGCAATATGAAAGGAGACACGCGTGTAAACATGCGCGTGAGTCTCCGAACACTGGCGGGATACAGTAGGTAGCGTCGCGGACGGATACTGCAGTGATTCACCGAACTTGTCAGCCGCGAAGAGAGGCAAACGCCCAGTCTATTCGCTCTGCACACACGCCTCGGTGAGCCATCATCGTGAATCATTCTGTGAGGTGACGTAGTGCTCGTAATGATGGTGGCACGTTACGTACGAATGATACGAGTACTTAACTGATATGCAAAGGACAGCGAAATGTACGCGTGGACAAGGCAATGGCAGTGCATCGATGTTTTTCAAAAAGCTATTGGAAATAAATGAACTTCCCACAATTTTATATTAAACTTTAACTTTAAAACTGTTTCGTTCTAAAGTAGATAGGTACATATTACAAACACCCAGACCCGAAAAAATATCTTACTATCAACCGAAACGGTGTTGGTGTGGAATTCGGTGCCGCGACTTTTTGCGGATTTACAAGCTTGTAGCTCTACATTATCTACTAGGGGCACGGTATAGAGGGGTATTCGATAATAAGTGATAATTAGTATGAAGCAGTTATGTATATTTTTTGTTATTTTATTTTCCGACATATTGATATATCAACACTTGGTATATCGTTGTTATAATCCTAAGAAAAAAGCTTCATCTTGAGCGCTTAAAAAATCATGTACGGCGGCAATCACTTCCTTATCATTGCCATATTTGTGACCTCTCAGTAGTTCTTTTAACCGCGGGAACAGGTAGAAATCACTAGGTGCAAGGTCAGGTGAGTATGGAGGATGTTCCATCAATTCAAATCCAGCATCTTGGATAGCAGTCATCGCAACTCGGGACTTGTGTGCTGGGGCGTTATCTTGGTGAAACAACACTTTAGCAAGTTTGCCGCGGCGATTTTCGCGTATTTCCTGACGCAGTTTTTTATTTGTTCTGAGTTATTGAGGTATTCAATCATTATCAACCCCTGGCTGTCCTAGAATAGAAAGCCCATAATCATACCAACGTGCGGCGGATGGAATTGCCTTAAACTTCTTAGGCGTTGGAGATGACGGCCTCTTCCAAGTCATGGACTGTTGTTCCATTTCAGGATCATAATGGTGAAGCCATGTTTCATCCATAGTTACGAAGCGAGCCAAAAAACGGTCAGGATCTTGTTGTAACAATTCCAAATTAATTTGAGAAATCTGCAGTCTTGTTTGTTTATGCTCGCCTGTAAGCATTCTTAGGCACCCAGCGCGTTGAACTTTTTTCATGCCCAAATGTGCATGTAGAATATATGGATACTTTCTATCGAAATCTTTAGTTCTTCAGCTGACAAACGACCAATAACACGACGATCTGCCAAAACAATTTATTCAACTTTTTTTATCATTTGTTCGGTAACTGCCGTCGTAGGGCGTCCCGAGCGCGGGTCGTCTTTAGTTAAAGTTCTTCCTCTCTTAATCTCGGCACACCACCGCGCAACCGTAGAATACGTAGAAGCACTAATGTTCCTTTCAAGTCTAGATTCACTTGCTCAGTCGTAAAATTTTTCAGGCAGAGATATTTTATTACGACGCGAATTTCAATTTTATCTATTTTGCGTACCACGCTCCGACACGGCGAAAACAAATGACATCTATTTTTAAAATACTTAATGCAAGAGAATTTTATCAAATGTCTGGGCTTTACCTGCCAATATTTACTTTTTTGTTGTTCAAGGAGTTTATATGTCATTATGACTTTTTATTGAACACCCCTCGTACAGCTTTCATTATGTCAATTACGTTACGAAAGACGGAATTTACTATTTTTTAAATAAGTATAATTTTCAGTGAAAACAGGAAATATTAGATTCAGAACAGCAGAGTATTCTCTCACTTTCATTTCTGGATGAAGCAGTTTAAAATAACATAAATTTTGAAGGCAAAAGCGTTTCTTACCAAAAGTAGGTTCTTACAAGCCAAAAAATACCTAAGCAAAAAATTCACTTAGGTAGTTTTTTTCGTCCTGCGACGCAACGGAAATTCACGAACATTTATGAAATGAATAAAAACAGTCAGGTTTATCGTTGATAATCTAAACAGGTAAGAAGTACCCAGAAATGCTGATAAATGCATGGGCAACAAAAGATAAAAATCTGATAAAGCGTCCTTTTATTCAAATGTTTTATAGCATCAGTATACAAAAATAATACGCGACAGAAAAACGCAAAACGCTCGACAATATTTGACTTTCAATTAAGATTGAAACTAGCAAACGGATTAGTGTATTTTTATTTTTAGCATTTAACAATGCACTGTTTTCCACACAAATGTAGAAACTGGAAAAATTCAACCTGATCCTAAGGCTCCAGCGGGACTCGAACCCGCGTCTTCCACAATCCGGGTGGCTGCTCTTACAACAATGATGCTACGATGTTAATGGCCTCGACAGCTCAGTTTGAAGAGCAGCCAGCCGGATTGAGATTTGTATGTTTGTTTGTTTGTATTGAATAGGCTCCGAAATTACTGAACCGATTTTAAAAATTATTTCACCAATATAAAGCTACGTTATCAGGAAGTGACATCCGTGAAGTGCTTTTGACAGAACGAAGTCTGTCGAGGCAAGATTTTATTGTTTGTTTGTATTGAATAGGCTTCAAGATCGTGAAAATTCTTTCACTAACGGAAAGCTAAATCATTAGGCTATGTTTTATTATTATTGAACAAAAATATCAGTGAATATAAATCAAGTCGGAGAAAAGCGGGCAAAATGGACACCAGCTGCCAAACATTTGACAGAACGAAGTCTGTCTGGGCAGCTCGTCTATAATAATATATTAAAGAGGAAAGGATTTGTTTGTTTTTTTGTTTGTATTAAATAGGCTCCGAAACTACTGGACTGATTTTAAAAATTCCTTCACCAATTTAAAGCTACAATAACAGGGTATATTTTTTTTAATTTAGTCTATATTTTGACGGGAAATACAGTCTATGCGGGCAAACCCGCTGACGGACAGCTAGTTATTTATAAAGACGATACGTGTACGTTTTCAGCATCACTTGAAAACTACTAATCGATTTTAAGGAAATTTTGTATACCAATTCTATAAAATCTAGAACTAGATGAAAGTTTGGGTTACTTTTGATTCAATTTTTTAAGGACGAAGTGGCTGGCAAGAAATGTACCATATAATGGCAAAGTTGAAAAGTTCGTATTTTGTTTTTTTTTAGTATTAGATACCATTATTACCATTGCCAATAACTATTATTATACGGTCTTAAATATCCGGTTATTTTAAAAAGGTAATTAATTAATTAATTTGCAGACTCGTCGTAAAAGATATGACTTGCTTTGTCTTTACAAGATAGTGCATTCAGCTAGTAATAGCCCCGGATTTGCTCTCATCCCTCAAATTCAATACTCGGTATTTAGCGCGTCACCCGAACATTTTTGCAATACAAGTGTATAAGAACAACACCTCCTTTTTCAATCCCATGGGCAGAATGTGCAGAACGTACAATGATGTCGTCCGTAGTGGCGGATGCTTAGATGTATTCAATAACAGATACTCCCAGTACAAAAGAGCAGTCTCTGAATTTCTTAAAAACGACCAGTCCTCGACTGTACACGAATAATGTATAATATTAAGAACACCCATTGTATGTTAAAAATAGAGTCGTGAATCAAAATAGTTTAACCCTCGTTGTAGATGTGAACTTAAATCATGATGAGTGTGCTATTTAAGGATTACGGTCTAGTTATGATAAGTTGATATATATTCTTGGTTGTGTAATGGCTGTGATCTGTTTGCATACCTAATATAAATAAATAAATAAATCAAGTAATCTTATGTTATTGAATTTTATATTTAGCATTTTGCACACAGAACATTGTGTAAAAATTTCCATCTAAAGATAGAAACTAGAAAAAATCAACTTCGTTTATAGATATCGAGCACGACTTGAACGCGTGGTCGAGTTACTGCTACTGCTAGTTTAGGGACGTTAACCTCGTATTTAGGTAAAAGTTTACTTTTTTTTGAAATTTTATACAGGTGGTGAAGGTAAAAAAACATAAGGCCAACAGTAAGACGTTGTTTGTGAGCAAACGAAAAATAAGAACTGGGAGATCCTTTTCAGAACTAACTTGGGCATTAGCCAACAAAATTCATTGATTATTCATCCTCCGAATAATAAACATTCAGTATAATAAACGTAGGACCTTTTGTATTTAGTGACTTTTACAAACCTGGTTCAGCGAGGACTGGGCCCAGGGGATCAAAGCGTACACGATGCTCGACAGCTGCGCGGGCGGCGCAAACAAGATCCGAGAAGAACCTATGCCTCCGTAAGGCTAATTCATCTCGACCCACAGGCGTAGCTGGCGGTTCTTGATGACCTTCAGCAGTACTACTTGCTGCATCAGCTCCTTCGAATACTTCATCATCATCCGAGAACGACTCCGGTTTAGCGGGTGGAGCCTGGTCAGTCACTCCATTACTACTACTTGTTGTAGATTTAAGGATTCCTGACGATTTACGTCTGACGCCAGGACGCACATCTACATTCGTCCTGGCTAATTCCTGCTCGAGATGTGCCAATTCTTCTAAGGTGGCCGAATCACGACGGTAATCCACGGAAAACCTTTTAAAATCCAACCGGCTTCTTTTATAATCCACTGAAAACCTTTTCTTAGATAAATCTCTTTTGAACTGAACGCGATCTAAAATATCTTCATCAAGAGTATCGTTCGCTGAGTCATCGAACGCCACTTTATTTTGCTCTGAAAGCTCTTTTTCAGGTTGCGGGTCACAAACGTCGTCATCAATAACTTCAGATATCATGTCTTGTTTATGCGTACTTAAACCACACTGTTCTTCTATTTCTTTAGTGTTAGTTTTGCCACTGTCATCTAACATTTCTTTACTGTCGATATCGGACATCGCATCCATTTTTTCTGAATTAGATTTACTTTTACTGACTTTTTTATTTGGCCGCGCACAACAACTTTTGAACATATTAGAATCTTAATATTTGATAATATTTAACGTTTTATTTGCAAACATGAGACAATGAACTAGTATAAGTTTATAACAATTAGAAAACGTGTTAAAATAGAATATTAAAAGTGAATAACGTGTTTTTAATCCAAGAAGTGCATAATAATGTTTTAATGAATTCGTAGTTGTGTAAGTGTCGTGCAAGGCAAGGTTACGTCGGCGGCCGGCCGGGCGCGCGGCGGCGGGCGACTGGCGGCACTGACGCAGGGCGGCGAGCTCAGGGAGGATGCGCCGCCCGCCCCTACCGCGCCCGGCGCATCCTGCCCCCACACAGCACCCGACTCACGGCATTTGGAATCCCACATCCCTTCCTTGGTAAGATAATCGCAATAGCCCAATTCAGGCCGAGATACTTTTTGAGTAAATTGAATAACCAAGGGTTTCTTAGGATCTATCTCAATCAAATCGAGATAACTAATGATTTTATTCTCAAGTGTAAACTTTTTGGTTTGTGTACTTTAAGTTTTATCAAATCATCTCACGTTAAAAGTTCAAATGCTTTGAAATCCTGAACAACTGAAAGGTCTCTCATGATGAAGGTTCTCAAATGCGCTATCCGGACATTTTTTTTTAACTCACAAACATGGTAGCAAAGCAACCGTACAAGCAGAAACAAAAGTACATTTAATAGATATTTAAATTAAGTTAATTTGGCTCCCAGCTGTATCAATGGATTTTACACATATATTGTATAGCATATAGATAGACACATTTTTCAGGTGAATACAAAATAGTAACCAAGATCTGATGAGACTGACAAGACGACAAACGGCTATGAATTATTAATAATAAATGATTCTTTGATCTAAAGGTTAAGTGGAAATGTTGACAGATACCGCTGTCGAGGCAATAAAAGATGTGGCAAGTAATAGGCGCTACATTTGTAGATAGGTGTGGCAGTAATGGGGCTGAGCCGAATGAGCAATTCTAAGACAATGGCCACGCTGCGGCTGCAACTAACGACTCGCTCTGGACTACCACAAGCGAGGCGCGCGTGCGTAGTACTACTGACTTATTGTTTTTGTGAACCTACTGTGGGACTCATGAGAAAGCTCAAGTTCATTCATTGGCCACGAATCACCATAGCTATAATCTCGTAGTGTATTCTCGCTACGAGACAGAATCCTACTGTAACTGACGTAGGCCAGCGGATAAGCGAGTTGAATTGCATTTAGCAAGGAACATAGAGTGAATTGCTATCCGTTGGGCCAGATAAGTCCAGGAAAGGCAAACATTCGATGAAAAACTCAGCGTGAGGCGCTCATCCGGACAGTGTAACGCCGACCTTAGGAGAGAGCACCTTCAACCGGCTTTTTTTGGGAATCTATGGCCAAACGTTCAGCAGAGGACGTTTTATGCCTAGCCCTTAAAAGAAGGCCCTTCAACCGGCTTTTTTTGGGAATCTATGGCCAAACGTTCAGCAGAGGAAGTTTTATGCCTAGCCCTTAAAAGAAGGCTATTCGGCATGGATCTGACTGTTTTAGAAGGACTCTAATAAGCTCATTCTCTCACTTAAGTCTACCTTCATGGCTTTTTATTGAAAGAATAAAAACTACTTATATTTGCATTTTGCACCTTTATTTCCTACCACACTAACCCAAATCAACAGCTTAGCCACACATTACTGGTCAGGGCAGGTGAAATGCAAAAGTCTATAGCTCGTGCAGCGGCAGTGTGCAGCTCTGGATGAGGGTTGCTGACTCCACTGACTTAGGAAGTTTAGACACACTATTTATATCCACACAATTTTTAAAAACTGCAAATTTTGGTTTTTAATTAACACACTCCTTGCGTAACGCCGTGACCTGGGGTTTAAAGCATCCCAACTCGGATCGCGAATCGTATGGTCTCGAGTTCAAATCAGGCTAGAACCAAAATCTTTGTTCTCATTGTCCCGACTAACTCTCCAGTGATGTAAAACATCGATAAAATACCAAATCAAGCCGGATAACAGGGGAAGACTACCACCTACCACGTTGGGTTCTAATACCATTGGTGAAAAATGGGCTTCTGAGTGTTACGTTCACCATGACGGCAACAGTCACTTGCTTCTGACAACCCCGTTTGGGATAAAGTCATGATCTTGATGGTTAATTATAACACGATTTCTAAGAATAGTAGATATAAATAGTGAAAGTTGTAAGTTTAGTAGAATTTTTTTATAAGTAATTAATGCTGTACGCAAGTACGCCATTACTACCTGTATTTTCGAGTACTTTCTATTGTTGGACATTACATTTTATTATATTAAAATGTAATTCAAATTAGAGATCATTAGAGAGCAAACTACGTGTATTTCTACAACAAGCCAAAAATAGCAGTAATAAAGTCAGCAACACTTTGTCAATATTTTTATCATTGTGATACAATAGAAGTTAGGAAAAAATTATATGTCCAATTAAAGGAGGAGATTAACTTTGCTTGTTTAGTAGATCGAGCATGGTAGGAGATATTCTCTGATTTTCCTGGAAAAAAAGGTAGATGTTGCACAAAAAAGCTTGTTTCTTCTGTTTTTTGGAACTAAGGTGAATTTTAATTCAACTTATACCTAGATGTTTGTTGTTTACATTGAAGTTTATTTTTGTCCAGATTGGTATGTTGTATTTTACCTGCCTACTGTTACACCTTCCTACCATACCAAGCTTTATGTATAGTCTAATTATTCTTACGTGTCTTATTCTGTAAACAAATATCACACCGTAACAGAATCACACACTATAGGTCGAACATATAAAAGTCTTGCGTTGTAAAAAAGAAACGCAGAACGTGAAATTCATGCAAAACTGTTAAAATTAAGCATTCTAACACATTTATATGAATAAAAAACGTAATAACGAAATAATTATGAAATTTGTTTAACAGCAATTTGACAACATTTTCGTTTTAAAAAAAAAACTATTACAAAACAAATTACTAAGCAATAAAAAGTAAAAAAATAATTGTGTATTCTTCTAAAACCTTTACCATTATACCATAATATCATGTAGGTACAATTATCGTTATTTTTGGAGTCAGTGTCAGCTAAGGTAGGTTTGTAACTACTTAAATACTTGAACGTGAGATGTGAAAAATACTTCTTAAAGTATTCTAGTATTTATTATTATTGCTAGGTATATTGAAGTGTTTGTGTAAGTTTATTTATTGCTATCTTAATTACATGCATGTCTATTGTTTTAGTCAATATGTTTTTTTATTGATTAACTGCTCATCTTGCCCCACAGATCTGTTTACTCTTTTTAGTTTATCTACTCGAAGGTTGCCTAGGAGAGATTGCTTCTAAAACTAAAAGTCAAAGTCATTTATTGCAAGCAAATCTAGCGATAAGGTCGCCTAAATTGTACTCTTAACTTATGTAAACTTTATATTTTGCAATTGTTTGTTATATTTGCGCAATAAAGAATATATTATCTGATTATTGAGCTTTGTCTAGTAGCAGCATGCATAACTGGATAGTAATGGTCTCAAATCTACAGCAAAACACGCCATGGAGAAAAAATCATAACTTGATTTTTTTAAATTTAAATTGGTGGTGTATTGGAGTAGAGGTTTGGTATTTAAATGAAAATAAATAAAATAAGGATGGTAGATTTCTGCAGAACCTAATTTTTTTAACGATTCGCTATCAAGAATTAAATTAAAAGCAAATAACCTAAATGTTCCATTCGCATAGCTCTAACTTAGAATTTTAATGTTAAAAAAGGTCCGGACTACGCTGGAGGAATGAGAGAACGTCATTAAAAAGTGGCGCCCAAGATGTAAAACAAGAAACCTCCACTGAAGCTTTAGAAATGTTGGTGAATATGTAGGCGTAATGGGAAGGGGCCTTGGATATAGTACTGAGGTATGCCTCTATCCCCCACCCATGGCAAACATTTGTCTTTATTTCTAACTTCTTTATGATTATGATCTAGATCTAGATTATGTAATGCCAATTTTATGTATGATTTGTTGTACAATAAAGTATATTTATCTTATCTTATCATAAACTTTCTTGTTGCATTTAAACTACTAGTTCTAACAGTAATGGGTTTTTGCAACATACAATTACTGCAAACTGTGTTTGTTCTTGCCTGAAAGGTTACTAGGTTAAATTATTTTCAATGAGTTCATTAGGCTATTTGACCCATTTTACAAGTTTTGCTTAGTCAGCAGACGATCTTATGCTGGCTCTACACGTCGACAGATGCGTCTGCCTTGCGTCCGCCGACGTGTAGATGGGTAAAATTGCGCGTCTGTGGTAGGAATTTAACATCGGCAGACGCGTCTGCCGCCAAACCGTTTGCTGTCGGTTTTTTTGGCACACATCAAAGTGTTTCCAGCGAGATGCCCGGTGACTGTCCACACGTCTGACGACGCATCAGTCAGTACGGAGTTGCGAATGGGAGTGCTTCTTGCGGTTTTCTTTCGTTGTTGTTAATCTCGTTCGCTAAAATGACTATGAGCACTGACGAAACATTCAAATTTATTTTCTTTAGTCTCTATTCTACTTATTTTGTTGTGTCTATCCATTTATAGCCTGTATCCACCACTTTCTTCTTCCCCATGTTTTTTTAAATAATTCTGCTATGATGCCACACTCAAGCAGTAGATAAAAGTAGGTACTAAACAAGTAAATAGCTGCAGCTGTTAGTCTTAACATCCATTTTTTAAAATATTGCGTACATGTTCCGTCTGTCGAGAGTTAAAAGCGACTGATCGGCCAACGGACGTGTGGAGGCTCGTGGAGATCCATCTGCCGACGCATCTGTCGACGTGTGGAGAAGGCTTTAGACGGAAAAATCTGACACCTGCTAACGTCACTTTGTAAAATAATGTGGCCATGTTCAATGTAATAGTGATGCGTTCCGGTTTCGTTCATTCACAGAAAGGAATGATGAATGATGGGACTTGACAAGAAAAGGAAACTATTTCTAATTGTATATTAATTTATTAAAAAATTGACGATATCTACTGTGATATGTAATTTTAATTAAAAAAAAATCTTTCTAATCCAAACAAAAAAAAAACTGGCACGGTACGTGTTTCTTTGTATTTCTGAACAGATCCTACGCTGGCCGTATAGGTCACCATTTCACAGATGGCTCCAGGATTGAGTCACTGAAGCTTTCTGGCGCGGGTGTGCACATAAGGTGCGAGGACGGTACAGTTATAAATAGATCAATCTGCCGAGGCAGGTTTGCCAGCGTATTCCAAACAGAAATATACGCCATCATGGAATGTGCTGACATATTAGACTACCAGGACAACGTCACCAAAGCCACTATATACAGTGACAGCCAGGCAGCGTTGAAAGCACTCAGCAAAGCAGAGACGACATCAGCAACTATCAAAGAATGCAAAAAAGCTCTAGGCCCTAGAGCTTTCTTGCATTCTTTGACAGTTGCTAATCCCTAGAGTCTAGGGAGACTCGCAAACAAAACAGAAGTAGTGATTGCTTGGGTCCCTGGACATGAGGGGAATGCCGGCAATGAGCTAGCAGACGAACTAGCCAGAGGTGGTGCCGCTGAAGGCTTAGTGGGTCCAGAACCCAGGCTGCCAATAGCCCACAATATCACCAAGGGAGTGATCAAAAGGAAAATCATAAAAGCAACAAATAGACGATGGAAGACAACAACAGGCATGCGACAGTCCAAAATGTTTATCAGCGCCATGAACACGAAAAGGACAGGTCAACATGTAGCTATCAAGGAATAGTGCACGTACGGTCATAGAGATCGCCACAGGACACTCCAGACTTAACAGACACCTTACAGTGAGATGCCCGGAGTGCATTGACAGCGAGGAACGAGCTTCCACCTACTCGCCTAATGCCCAATGTACTTACAAATTCGATGGGAACTCATGGGGTCTGACTCATAAGATGAAGAGGATTTGAAAGAACTGACGGTGGATCAGATAGCAAGATTCTGCAGAGCCACGGGAAGATTCAACGGGACGCCGTGAAAATGGGACAACCTAAAGACCCCCTGCAAGGCGGGCCCGGGGAAATGGGTGTAATGGTCTAGCACAAGCGGACCGATCACCCGGCCCACTGCCAGCGTCCCCAGTTGAAAATAATAATAATAGGTAGCCATTTTATTTGTGTCATTCGGCTTCTGGAAAATAACACCTGAAAAATGGAGTAGCTGCGTGGCTCATATAATAAAAGAAGATAAAAATATGTCAAATCTCGACCACATGATCGTCAGTGTTTCCGACAGATTAATATTGAATGTCACCGATGACAGCAAAAGTGATGATTTTTTTATGTCCGATGATGACAGCAATTGAAAAATATGAAAAATAATATTGATGCCTGCATGGCTGCATGGCCCAAGTCAAAGTCAAACTATCATTTATTCTTAAAAGCTTTCACAAACACTTATGACAGTTCAGTTAAAAAAATAATGAGAAGAATAAACGTAAATATAGTAATACTATATAAATAAATACACTATCATTCGAACCCAGCACCCGATATTGACAGTCTGGTGTTATAACTGCTCACTAGGCTACCGAAAGTACAGCAGTATCATTTATAATAAATAATTCATGTTAAGATTGAGCGTCGTGGCCTATTGGTTATGCGCTTCAACTCCGATCGCGGATTGTGTGGTCCCGAGTTCAAATCTGGCCAGAACCAAAATCTTTGTGTTCGTTGTTTAATTTCTGACTAACTCTCCGGTGATGGAAAACATTGATAAAAAACCAAATCAACCCGGATAGCGGCGGAAAGCTCACCACCTTCCATGTTGGGTTCTAATACCATTGGTGAAAAGTGGGCTTCTGAGTGTTCAGTTCACCATGGCGGCAACAGTCACTTGCCTCTGACTACCCCGTTTGGGATAAAGTAGCGAAGGTATGTTATGAAAGATTGTTTCATTCATTCACTTTCATGCTCACTTTGCCCCAACACTATTTTTTTTGCACCAAAACCTGGCAATCCAGTAAGCGTCAGATTTTTCCATCTTATTATGAATTTGACTTTAGTGTAAGCTGTCCTAGATATTTTTTTTAATCATACCTACTATCTGATTGTAATTTCCTTGTTTATATCTTTTGTTTTATTGCACTTTAGGTTCAGCTTACATCTCAATCAGCAGTGAATGAAGTTTCCATATTAAAAACTGGTCAACAGAATGAAACAGCAGGATTCCATCAAACAAACTTGTAGCAAGCAAATCCATCAAAACCCAGTCAGGATATAGGTACTCTATCTAAACTAGATTTCTATCATTCCTTCAGAAATGCGGAAATGTATTTATTAGGGAAACACAGTGTCTTCCTGTTACTGGCTGACAAACTATTGCGTTCAACATTATGCCGCTAGATCATATTTATCTATTTTCTATCTTTATTATGCCGCTACTTTTGAAATTGATAAGTATGTTTTTTGATGCTGTACTGACCTCTGCTAGACCCGACTCCTATGCACCTCCGATCTGAAGCGCGATATTCGCGAGGGGCCATTTACTGTTATAATTTTTGTATCCGTGCAAATTCTGCATAACACCAATACCATGCAAAGAACTCTGAGGAGGGTTAGATTTGTATTGCAGTGTATAGCTGATTTTAAGCATAATGCACTTTTAATTCAATAGTAATAAAATGCTCAAACCAACTGTTCGATTAACTCTGACTCCAGTAGTGGTTAACCACAAGAAAGAAGAACAGATCATACCTATCTGCAATGAATACTCCGGTCGGCAACAACACGCTAAATAACTTACGACGCCGATGCACACAGTCACAATATGGTACCTACTGTTGGTGAACTCATCACTGAATGTATTGTATTCCTATCGCACCTTATAATCTCTATCTCAAAAGTACAATCAAGTATTACTTTTTTAGTAAAATGAATCTTCTGATTTCCATCAGAAACAAAATTTAACATAGGATTTTTTATGATATCGTCGTATCACGATCATTGTAACTTGAACCTTTTATTTTTAAGAAAATTTCTTACCTTATATTTCCAAGTAAATAGTAGTCCTGGTTCAACCCCAAACGAAACAAATAAACTGCAAAACACTTGTTAATCCTTATATAAAATGATACAAAAATCAGTCTTGTTTTAGGTTATTCGTCAAATACGATTGCCACAGATCTGCTCTGCTGATATCGCACAAACACAGAGCAAGCAACACAACAAATGCCAATGCCAAAAAATGACGGCCAGCCATGGCCAAACGACATGCAAACGACATGGGCTGCGGTCCGAAATAGTCAAAATAAAACTTTTGATTGGTGTGGTGGCGAACTTATTTTAATAAAATGGCTTTCGTTCGTCGAACATTATTATTAGTTCTTTTTGTGTAATGGGGAATTTGGGGAGCAAACGAACCGTAACGTCGTCGGGTGGAAAGTGATCACCCCCGCTGCCCATGGGCAACCATGAAAACTAGGTAAACTAAAAAAAAATTAATTACAAAAGTCTTAAATACGTCTCCAAAAATTTCAAGAAGAGTCTTACAACGTAAATCAAAAGAGTTTGACGGAAGGAAAACGATTTCATTGTTACTCAGCGATCGCGCAACATAAATATCTCAACACTTAAAGTCAAAAAGGCCCCATAATCCTGATGAGCCCAGAGAGCCCCATGATCCTGATGTGCCCAGGGCCTCAGCGTGCCAATGTGCCCAGAGCCACAAATAGGTTAAAGACGGTCCTGTGGACAACTGACTCCAACACCTCGTTGTCGTGTCGTGTCAGAGAATAAAATGAAAAGTCGTGTCACCGATGCATTGCTAGCTATTAAGATGGGAATATACAGGATGTCCCAAAAAGTAGTGAAAATCGGAAGCCCAGTTGTAGAGCATCACCTACCCGAATTACCCTCATACTGTGCATGTATGTATGATGTGTTAAGTTTTTTTTTTACGAATGTTCGAAAATTTCAGGGTTGAGTTACTTTTTAGACATTGTTTCACGAATAATTAAATTAAACTGGGTATGTTATTTTTTTTTTCTATTTGAGCTGAATATTAGGCCCATTTAATTTAAAAGCATGTATTTTTATAGCACTGAATAATATTTAAAAAAAAAAATTTTTGTTAAAAAACGGATAATACTGTTTTTCCCAAAGTTTTCACGGTATTTAAATTAAAACAGTATTTTCCACTTTGTTAGTATCATATTTTCTTTCTTAATCATTATTTGATGCTATACAAGTAAATGCTTCTGAATCAAATAGGCCTATTCATATATTATTCAGCTAAAAATGAAAAAAACTATTCGCGCCAGTGACTAAAAGAGTGAATCAACCCAGATTTCAACCCCTCGAAAACTACCAAAAATCGCGGCACATACATGGGGGTAATTTGAGTAGCACTAGTGATGCTCTACCACTGGATTTCCGCTTATCACTACTTTTTGGGACACCCTGTACTTTTACAGGTTGTAAAAAAAATATTATTAATACACACAATAACATGGTCTAGGGACATATAAAACTTTTTTAAATAACTTAAAAAGTACTTACCGGCCTTACAAAAAAACTATTAATGACAGATTATAAAAAACATTATCAAGTTCCTTTTTTAAATTCAAATTTGTATTTATGAGGTTTTGTTATAAGATGAAATTCGCATTCATTGAATTTCTTCCAAAGAAGTAAATCTTCACGAACTTCTAACTTGATTAAAATTCCATAAATTTCTATAAATCTTTGTCAAACGCATCACCGGTGTTCATTTAATCATGCCACGTAGACACTTGACCAGGAACGAAATTTTAAGAGCAGTGGGCATGATTCAAGCTGACGCTACCCAAATTGCGGTTTCTGAAGCCAGGGGGACCAGTCAGAGCGTTATATCCAGGCTTTGGTCACGTTATCGTGTCACGGAGGAAATGGTGGAACGGCACCGAGGACCTCAACGCATTACAATACATGTACAGGACCGATTCATAGTAAATGCTGCACAAAGTCAACCAAATGTAACGGCGATGCAATTGGTTAAAAGGCTAGAGAGAGAGTATCGTTTGCTGGTAAGCGGTCAAACTTTGAGAAGACGACTGCATGAAGTCAACCTACGTGCTCGTAGGCCACTTCGGATACCAGCGCTAAGGAGAGGCAATCGAGGAAGAAGATTACAATGGGCTATTGCACACGAAAACTGGAACCATTCTCAATGGTAACTTGTGCTTTTCACTGATTAATCCAGGTTTGGATTTCATCCTGTTTCGCGAAGAGTACGCGTTTGAAGAGAACCTGGACGTTGGAATCTGCAGCACCCACAACAAGTTCATGCCTAACAAAGTGGTACGATTATGGTTTGGGCAGGAATTCGTCTCGGCGGTAGAACGGACCTCGTTTGGATACATGGCAATATGACTGCTCTAAAATACCGAGATAAGGTGCTAGAGCCTGTAATCTTGCCCCACAGACAGCGAACGGGACAAAATTTCCAGCTAATGCACGACAATGTCCGTCCACATACGGCGCGTATCGTTACAAGTTGGTTACAACAGCATGATATCCAAGCTTTAGACTGGCCTGCACAATCCCCTGACTTAAATCCTATTGAGCATGCCTGGTATATGCTTCAGAGAAAAGCTCTTAGGAATTTCCCTAAAGATATTCTGCATGAAAACCAGTTTTCTTGCATCTTAGCAGGACTTGGGACAGTATTCCACAACAGGATATTGACACCCTTGTCTTGAGTATGCAGAACCGCTGCAAATATGTCAGGAGAGTCTTAGGTGGATCCGCGGATTATTAATTTTAAGTTTTCAACAATTTTTATTAAACAAGGTTTATTTTAATGTGTAGGTGTCTTAACAAAAAGTTGTAGAATTTTAGTTATTTGGGTTTAATTGAAATGAGTAAGCATACATACCATGTGTAGACATAACAGTAAAAATATTGAAGCATTAATTTAGTTCTAGGGATATTTCAATTAAACCCAAATAACCAAAATTCTACAACTTTTTGTTAAGACACCTACACATTAAAATAAACCTTGTTTATTAGTACCATAAGTACACACATCAACATGGTCTAGGCCCTAGACCATGTTGATGTGTGTACTTATGGGTAAGCATACATACCATGTGTAGACTTAACAGTAAAAATATTGAAGCATTCATTTAGTTTGCAATAAAAAAAATTAATTGATGCAATGTTAGAATTTTTAGGAACCCTAGGGTATTTAGTAGATCTAGATGACTCCGTCACTAAGCAGGAGGTGGCTATGAAGGTAGCAGAAATTGGCGGCTGTCCGGTGGAACAGGTTAAGGTCGGTGAAATACGCACCGGCCGCGGAGGTGTTGGGACAATGCGCCTCCAGTGCCCCACCACAGCTGCCAAATCCGTGCTCAGCGCTGGCCGACTGGTGATCGGCTGGAGCTCGGCATCCGTTCGCGCACTCGAGGACGAACCCCTCAGGTGCTTCAAGTGCTTGGGCACCGGCCATACCAGGCCGCGCTGCCCCTCCTCTGAAGACCGCACGGAACTCTGTTTCAGGTGCGGAGTCGAGGGACACAAGGCGAACAGTTGCACAGCCGAACCCAAGTGCGCCGTTTGCGCCGCTAGTGGCCGGCCAGCTGGGCACGTCATGAGGGAGAGCAAGTGCAAATGGGAGGGGCCCACGAAGGGTAAACAGCCGGCGCTGACCAAGGCCGCCGCTACTGTTGGTGCCGGTCCTTCAACGGCGCAAGATGGTGCAAAGCAATGTCAATTATTTTGTCACGTCCTGTACTTACAATCATTTATTCTATGTTTTGACGATTCTAGATACTGTTAGGGTTGAAAGTTTTGATACAAATTTCATCTTCAATTTACTTCAAAACTATAATGTTTTAAGTTATCAGATAAAGCTCATAAAATCAAACATCCCTGATAGTATAAGCCCTATAGGTATTAGTGCTCATTTTTTCACACGCTTTAGATGCATCTTTACTGAATCAATGTTAGTAGAACTACTTACAATGAATGTCTTTAAATATGGCTTTGGCTTAATTTGTTTAATTGTTCACCAAATTTGATTAAAAGTGACATCGAACAAAATATGTTTGTCATCCAAAATTGGTAAATGTTCACCAAATGGTGTTACCCATTAAAATACTGAAACTTAACTCATTTATTTCAACGTTGGCCAAATAAAAACAACTGACACCTAATTAAGTATCTTTATCACAAATTTAGTAAATGTTATCAAAATGTTAACTCCAAATTTTACAAATCTGTTAACTAAATATGACCTTTAACAAATCTAAAATATCAGCATCCAAAAAAAGTTTGCTTTTCTCTAAAAAAGTAAAGGTTGGCCCATATTTGATTGAAATAGCTTTTATTATTTATTTGACTGACAAAAATATGTATTGTTAAACAGTGTTCCTATTTAAAGCTTTGCGATACAATTAATTTAAAATTTAATAATATGGAGCCTCGTGCTAATTAATGCCGATAAGGCCTGATATATTTACAAGTAGGAACTGTTGAAAATTTAACACCAATATAAACCTAAAAAGGTTGTAATGCTACGGCCAGACTTGAACGTGAAGATTCGTGATCGCGCTGTCGCGATAAAACTTTGTGTTCGTTCCATGATTTGTCATAGAGCGAACACAAAGTTTTATCGCGAAGTTTTTCTAGATGTGTTGAACTGTTGACCAGACGTCCTGTCTCGACAACGCAAATCTTCACGTCATGCTCTCTGGCGGAACCACCTTTACTTTCTACGTTGCACTATAAAATCTATGAAAGGTCTATGAATTTCTCTTCCTATTGAAAAAAAGTCTATAGGTCCCGTTTCGGCGCAAAATACTATTTATAGTGGTTACGCTGCGGAAATGAGTGCCTCAAAATTTCTTTAATTATTTATTTGGCTCGAAGACATACATTTTAATGCAAGCATTGTACTTTATTTGGGTAGCGAATTTGGCGAACATTTACTAATTCCGGCATACAGTTACATCTTATTTGATAAGCGAATTTACTATTTTAGATATTCAATAATTGGTAGACTTTTCTTTTTGGGATCACTTTTCTTTTTTTAGTGTAATTTAAATTTTTAAGGGTTAACATATTAGGTTCACAAAACTCATTTTGGTAAACAAAATATTTGTACCCTTATTATGGATTTCATGCATTAGGGGTTTTAAATTAGGAATTTTAATTGAAATTTCGTATGAAATGGGGCGAGTCGCTAGTAATGAATAAAACAACCTTGATTTACAAAATTAGACTGTATTTCATTTGCAATACATAATAAATTAATTCAAAAGCAATATTTTAGTGCGATTACGTGTAGACATATTTTTAATTACGTAGGTACCAAATTAAATGACATTCTATTAAGTTTGCCATTACATTAAACAGTTGAAGGCACAAAAACCATATTGCAGATTACACAAGCCAGTGCAGTTAACCTATTTGGTATATTTGTACTCCCATAACACAAAAAAACCACACTTGGGTCTATTTACTCTGAACAAATCACACAGAAAACATTGTGTGCCATGTCCTGCGAGCATGTAACTTATTCTCTGAAAAAAAAATTGTTGAATAGTTTAATTTAGATGTGTAATAAAGGTTCAAATAGGGGTATTGTATAAATACTAATGGTAGAAACTCATAAAATATACCTTAATTATTCATGGTACAAACAATCAAATACAGAGTAGAAACAAAAGGCGGTCACTTCAGGGAAAGCTATTACAGCAAGTAGCCCTCTATATTAAAAATTAAAATGGTTACTAAAATTATTAGAAAAAACTTTTAGGCAGTCATACTAGAATTTCTTGGAAGGCATCCTAAGGTAAGTTGACAAGAGTGAAAAGTTTTATTTTAATCCATTTCATTCAAGTATCAACACCTCCATCCTATTTAATCATTCTGTAACGTGGTTTTATACTTTATCTTGTGCATTTTTTCTGGTTTTTTTAGCAATGTAATGTAATGTGTTTTTCGCTCCACAACCTTTTTTAAAGAAATATTAGCCATATTTATCGAAAGAAAAATATTTTCTTTCGATAAATATGGCTTTCATTAATATGTATGTATTGAACTTTTTTGTAATAACCGTCTTTTTTTAATACTGCTGTACGATTTGACCATCACAACATAATATATGGATAACATTATCCTGATTTGACAGAAGTTCATTTAGATTTTGAAAATAGCGCACTACATTTCTGAAAAGTCTATCTTAACAAAAGCTTCAGTCTAAATTACCCCCTTGGTTTCTCATCCATAAATTATATGCATAAATAGTAAATACAACAAATGTTGATATCAACTTATATTAAGTAAGAAATAACAATAAACTATTATCTGATTATTAACGTAACATTTTTCTTTCGAAATAATTTAGTTTCCTGATTTAATCAAGAAGGACAACTAGAAAACAAGGATATATTATTTTAATGGTCTTAAAAATTGGTCTGATTGAATTTACTTTGCTTTTATTGATTTATTCTCCATGATCAACCTACCGTATACATTTATAACTACAAACATATCTATTAAATGTTCAAATGAGGGTATCTATTAATTTTAAAAATAAAATTATTTGTGCATTGGAACCTTAAATTTTATTTTATATAGATTAGGTTTTGTATTTTTTTCACTCACTAAAGTATCAATTCGTTGCAGTTGTTGTAAACGTTATAAGGGCGCGTATGTACTCTTCACTGCCGACTAAAATTATAATAAACTATATATCAAAACTATATTTTATAGGTACATAAATTAAGTTGTTTTGACTAAATGCACTAATAAAGTATGTGGAAAAAGTTTGCACAGCATCTTTGGTAAATGGGGTCAGTAAATGCCAGTGTGACTTTTGGGATGTTCATCAACACAAATATGTATAATATGGTTGACTTGAACTTGATGCCAGCTTTGAAAGCTTTCACGGCTGACCCCATTCAACTACTACCACTACTATCAAGAAGTAGGTACTACCATAAACCACATTCACATAATATTCTAAAACAGGGCTCATTAAAGTAACATACCTATTTATAAGACTATGTCTTTACTGCTAAAAGGGTCTTACTTTGGTCACTCTGTAACATGATTTCAGACATTTAGGGAATGCGAATTTATTCACTAAGGTTAAGAAATTAGGTAGGTATCTTCTTAGTACTAAAATAATCCTATTCTTAAAACAACTAGATTTATCTTGTACCTTTTAGCATGTATTACAATACAATATAGGTACTATTTGTTCATAACTTGACTTACGATTAAGAATGCACCTGCTTGTTTGTTAAAATTTTGATATTTTTATGAACTTTTGTTTTGATTGACAACAGTCGTTGGAGAGAAACAGTTTCATTTTGCACAGTTGTTTTAATTGTTTCCTTAAATTATTGCAGGAGTTAGATATGATGAGCCATAATCATAGCCTCGTTTTCGGTTCCAGGAGCTTAGCTTGAGAAACGAGAAATCAGGTAACCAAAAGGTTACCCTGAAAAACGCAAGTAAGTTTACACGTCTTAAGAGGGTTTGCTTTTTGCGTTTGGGGTAGATCTTAAACGTCCATTTTTTTAAGGTTTTCGTGATTATTTAGCTGAATTACAATTGAGTATAAATTATCTCACTATTATTGAATGTGCCTTTTAATTTCATAATTATAACTTTAGCTGTATACAGTAAATTTTTAAGTGTCTTACTATTTAAAAAAAAACGGTTTTTTATTTAATTTAGCAAATAATTGGCGACTACCTTATTTTAGACAATCCAATGCGTTTTGCAATAGTATTATCCACACAATAATAGAGCAAAAATTTAAGTTTTACATAAATTCAATGAAATAATCAAGAACATCTTACAAAAATGCAATGTTTTTGAACCACCCCCAACTAACGCTCTTAAGGTGCCGACGTGCATCCAAGCGAAAACGGGAATCGTAAGTCGTGATCGCTATATAACTTTGGAAATCCATTTTAAAGTAGCTTAATCAAACTACTACTAACTACATACATTTTGACTAGTTTATTTCATTATTCATATCAAATGACAGTTTATATACACTTTTGTAGTAGTGCAGGTTTAACTTAACTAGAAGAAAACGTTTTCCACTCAAATAGGTAGTATGTTCCAATTGATTTTTAATAAATATATTTAAGGGTGATTATTGTACAATAAATATGTACAGCGTGCGTGTGTACACACATACCTGCAAGAATTATGATAGTTAATTGAAGTAAAAAAAAAGTAACTTTATAAAAGTTATCTGCCTCAGTGTGGCAATACACGAAAAAGTAAATCCTTAATATTAGTTCATATTTTTGTGCACTTTGTGACGCGAAGCTTCAAATATACTTAATTATTAGTGCCACGAGAAGGAACAATATTTTAATACCATCTACACATTTAGAGATTAAAAACTACGAACACCGCACCAACGACACAGAAGACAAATATTAAATTGGAAAAAGCAGGCACTTTGTGAAAATATTATTGAAAACTGTTGAACTAATCTTACACTAGTCTACGAGCTTAGGAATTAGACTTAACGATTTACATCACTACTGTGTTACATATTTACATACAAAGCAGTTATGAAACTTCATTCGTAAGTGGACAAAATAATGTCGGAAAGGTTCTCTGAAAATACTGTTTCTGAAAAAACTGCTCACAATGCTACAAAACTAGAATGCTATTTTTCTTCAGGTATTTTCCATTCATCACAACGAATATATACCCGGTGATTATCAAATAACTTCCGAAAACGATATGGCTTACTCACTAAGAGATGTAGAAACTATTGAAGCGAAAATTTATTTTATTTAACTAACTTTTATTTCGAGGTCACCATACAAATCACTCAGTATTCAGACAACGGTCAGTATTTTTTGTATGAAAACCTTAAAATTATAGTTAATTGAAGAAAACAAATTTTCGCTAATATAGGTACTTACTACATCACTTACTGAGTATGCCATATCGTTTATATAATATATTTATTTATTTAAAATATTACAATGACAGACTTTAGGTCTTCTTACTTGCTACTTATTCCTTCTCATGTACAAATTAAAATGAAACATATTTCAAAACCCCATAAAAACTCAGGCAAAATATGACCAATGACCGTATTTAGATACTGTAAATTTAATTACCTTCTAAAACGATAGTACCTGTGGAAACATGTACGAATCATCGTTGTTTTCGAACAGACAGGACCACCACGATTACATGTTGTGGACTGTGGTTGGGGTTTTTTGTTGTTACATCTAATTTCACGACAGCTCTCCGATGGGTGCATTTTGAAGCCACAAATCATGAATGAAACTGTACAGGTCATCGCTGACCGCCACCTGAAACAAATTTATTTGACTATTACCTAACATGAATATACAATTACATTTTTGCCAACATGTCACATTCACTCCGTTTGTTTTTGACAATAAGTTTGGCGATATTGTAAACTAACGTACGGTTTCATTGTAAACAGCATTCAATTCCTTAGTTTCCAGACGTTAATTTGTGAAAGAACAAATTAAGTACTGGTGACCAATCACTATACAGTTATATTTATCATCATCGAATGGTGGGTTTAGACCTAACGAGCGAATTCTCATTCTATCCCAACTCTATAGTAGTCTGTCTCTGTTTACACAAAAGGTTTCGTACTCTTGACGACGTTTTGGCAAGGCGCTTGCTTGCCTAAATTCGTTATTAGTAAAATTCCTCACTCTTGACACCGTGTTTTGACAGCGCCATTGCTTCAATCTTGGTTAATGGATTTGCCTTGTAGCAATTACGAAAGTGTAACTTTTTAGATATTGTTTTCACGTAAATATCATATTTAACGTCAGAAATGGCTTGGTTTGCGATAAATTATCATTTTTAACGGGGTTTACCCGTTAAAAATGATTGATTCGATTTCTCTAAGATTTGTGGCAAAATAAGCGGCTTTGGGAATTTTTAACATTACGAAAACGTAAGTAGGTAAGGCCCCTGCACAGTGAGCGAATTTAGGGCCAAATTGGTGGTAATAAATCCCCGCTTCATACTGTACCGTGCGCAGAAGCATCCCGTCCACTGTCACCTAGCGCTATTTTTACGTGACGGGAGTTGTACACAGCCTAAAACAAAAGAGTAGCAGCACTGCTTATTAGCAGTGATCAGACAACCAGGTGCTAAAATACCTAAAGTTTATTTTTATTTCCACGAAAGAATAATAAGGACATGCTATTTTTAGTTTTCTGTTCATATAAAATAGAATAAATCAGTCGATTCGATCATTAACCTCTTCAACAGATGAATCGATTTCCACTATTTGACAACATTGTGCATGTTATTTTTTTTATTAATATTCCATTTGTTTTGAATAATAATCAAAATAACCACTGCTTTAACATTATTAAGTTTGTTACTCAGTTACTCATTTATTCAGAAGGTAATGTCCATATTATTCTTTCGTGGGAAGAAGTTTAGGTATACAGTATAAGCACCCGATTATCCGGTCACTGTTTATAAGTTTATGTACCTTGTATGGAGTGGGGTTCAGGTTCCTCTTAATGTCCTGCCGCAGCGTGCGCAGCGACGACTGCACGCGCTCGCGGACTTCCAGCAGCGGCTTCACGGTGATCGAGATGCGACCGTCCTTCCAGCAGTGCTGAAAACGACAAACAAACCATACATTACTATGATAATCGCTCATGGCTATACCCCAAAAGGAGTAGTCATAGGCATGTAAGCCAAATAGCTTAACCCTTCGTTATATTGACCTTTAGGTCCAAAAACAATGAAAAACTGCAATCTGTTCTGCCACATTAACGGTTAAACTATTTTTGGCAATTGCATAATTTGTTATAATAAAATTACCCTGTAATTAATCAGCAGCGTTTGATTCATTCTCGCATTATGTGTTTTCCAGTTGGGTTTTTACGCATTATCTGAATCTAATAAGCCCATTAAAAGTATATTCCGAAAAATCTTAATAAAGTTTGACGGTTGCGAATTCAACCTAATAGTATTAATATATTTTTTAATAATATTTTTTTATACGTAACAACATGTGTATTGATAACCGGGGTGTAAAGGATCACATTGCTGTCCCTCGAGCTTGACCTTTGACGATTAACTAAAAACTACTTCAACCCACCTTATACAGATGCTCGACCTTGCTAGGGATGACGTAGGCGCGCTTGGACTCCTGGAAGGGATGGCGGCACAGCACCTTGCGGCCCACCGCCGGCGCCGGCTCCGACGAGCGCTGCAGCAGGTCCACGAGCGCGTGCCCGTCGGCGCCGAACAGTCTGTAAGCCTGGGAGTACGCAGATGTATTCAACAAAGGGTAGTAGATAACCTAACCACCATTATGCTATTGGAGCGTCTAAGAGCGACTTATCAGTGTTTTGTCGCTCATATTGAATTTCTGGGGTGCCTTTCAATAATATTAGTTGCTTAGTTTATACTGGCCAAGGATAGAAACCTGAAGCGTAAGAATCGGATTGTTGTGTATTAAAAAACCAAAGACTGTATTATTGCGCCATCCTAAAGGATTTCTTAACTTTCTTGTGAGGATCGGTTCTCAATTCGTAATGTTTCGTGGCCAACTAAGGGGAAGGTCTCGCTTTCCATTAGAAGCAATTTTTCACAACTACTTCGTGACCAGTGTATGCGAACGAAGCAGAAGTTAGTCTGCAGTTTTTTGTTTTTCTTAATATTTGTGTGATTTTCTTAATGGAGAATGTTTTTTTTTTATTTGATTAATTATCATCATGAGCCGTAAAGCGTCCTATGCTGAAAAATTTACAGAATGACTGTTTGAAGGCGGCCTGCTAACTCACTTGGTAATCGAACCGTCATAACTAGCCACCAAAATAGCTGCTTAATCTAGGCTAGTTTGATCCCCTCTGGCTTCACTAACTAGCTGATTTTCATAAGGATTAGTACACCCCGACAAACTCCATTCTGTCAAAAGTTAGTGGCTGATGCTTGACAGCTGTGACCATTTAGTGTAAAAATGTTTTTGCTATTTTTTTTTCGTCAATTTCCTAATGTTTTTAACACTTACTATCATATTCCCGATGTAGACAAATTCAAAAACATAAATATCATAAAAATCGGTCCACCCGTTCTTGAGTTATAAGTGGTGTAACTAAGACGACTTTCTTTTATATATAGATTAAATGACAAGAGCTCAGTTCAGTTGCTGACAGATCTGAAAATTGAAGGGGAGTGGCAGTAGGTCAACATGAAAGATAAGTAGGAGCATGACATACAAAGTAATTAACTGTTAATATAGCTCCTTATCAACGTCAATTTAACTATCATCTTTTTGCTGATAACGTCTAGAATTGTTTATCATTATGATAGTTAAGTATAGCAGTAGGTAAGTACTTAGTTTAAAAAAAATAAGTATGCGAAACAATGGCTGTGGATTGTTCAAGGGCCAATTTTGAAAATATCTTCGTTCTAGCACGAAAACTTAGGTCCTCGTTTCCTTAAAAGTAATTTTATTATTAACAACTATTTCAAATATCGACAGCATTTTTATTTTCACGCCATATTGTTTGGTTTGCATTTCCTTGTTTTGTCTTGTTCGGATAGCAATAACTTCCTGACCATCCTTGAAATATGGAACTAAAAAGCGACTTTTTCGTGAGTTATGTTTCCGAACTCTGCTGCACGCAGCAGTGCCGTCGCAGCACTACTGGTCCCCATACATTCTCTATAAGTTTATATGAGACTACATTCTGAGCTTAGCAGCACTGTCGCGGCAGTGTTTCCACAGCACTGCTTTGTGCAGCTGAGTTCGGATTATACCTTTATTCATAAAGGTTTTTTCAGTGTGAGATATGAAGTAAATTCCATCCGATAAGATTTTAACGACTTAAAACCACTTAATTTACTTGCCTAGATCATGCTATAGTTTTTTTCAGATTTTTACGATAAGTGTACGTTATCAGTTAAAGAGAAATGATAACTTTAATCAAAAATCTCAAACTCATTAATAATTACTTTTATAAATGACTTGGGAAAATTAAACAATTGAGATAAAAATCCATGCCCAAACTTAGTTCAGTACACTCGAAGTGACCCTGACAAAAATAATTACAGTATGCTTGTGCGTCTTTATCGCTTAGTTCAAGATCACGAAACGCGTATCTCAACAACATAAAATATTTGTTATCTCTAGCACTTCAAATAAGACTTTATAAATACTAGCAAGTAGGAAATGGTAAAGTCACCTGGTACACCACTTGAAGTAGCAGAGGAGAGGCCACATAGCACGAAAGTATGTAATAAAGACCATGGTAGACCAGAAAGGTAACCTGGTAAAGTTCTCAGGATCTCAGAAGAAGCAAGCTGACTATCCAGATACTCCAGAAATGTAAGAGGCAGTTGTTCAGCAGTGGGCAGTTTATAGCTGATGATATCTGACGACACGAATGGCGTAGTGCGCTGTTAGCACGGTTTCTCGCCTCGATTTCCGTAGTGTCCCGGGTTCGATTCCCGGTCGGTTCAATTTAGCAAACGATCTTTTCTGAATTGACTTGTGTCTGGGTGTGCTGGGAGACTCCCCTGGCTTATTACCTTGTGTGGTACCTCGTAACACAGGGATATTAATCCCTACTTCGAGACCATTACAAGAGGTCTGGCGCATATTTGTTATTATTATTATAGTGAAAACTGCTCTCGTATTATGAAATCCCTTTTCAAAATGAAATAACACCTGGTAACACTCTGATAAATTCTAACCAGATGGAAGTGACTACATTTCTGATCCCAACTCCACCCAACTCAACTCGAAATTAAGGGCAAAAATCATACTACAAGGTATTCTGAACACAACTAGAAAAGCGGCCCGATTTCATTGAAGGGTTCAATATTCATGTCTGTCATGGCCAGGGCAGGCTATGACAAACACAGGTGTTTCCTTCCTCTTATAGTCCCGGGTTCTTCAAGCGGGGCGTGAAAAGGCATTTCTGCAGGCCTTCAAGGTGAGGATGGCCAGCCCTGTGATTCATTTGAATGACTGGGCTTGTCAGGCTCACATCCGGACCTCACGACCGCTTTCCATCAGGTGGAGTGAGGTCATCTTGACGGGCAATATAAAAAAAGGCCTTAAGGTGAGTATGGCCAGCTCAGTAATTGCTTTGCATGATTGTGCTTGTCATCCTCATCCTCACAACTGCTTTCCATCAGGTGGAGTGAGGTCATCTTAACGGGCACTATAAAAAAAAACCAACCATGATCAGTGAGACTTACAAAATAACCATTACCTCTTTATGTCCGGGAATGGTTACTTTTCCGACGTCTTGGCTCAACTTAATGCGGGGTTGTCCGTTTATCTCCACCAATTTGTAAACACATCCCAGGGCAGGCTGGCGTTGACATGTGACTGGAAAATGTATTAGCCACATTAGCTTGCAGAGTACCAGAGGCGTTATCGCTAACTGTAGCATAGATAGCTATAATTATGGATCAGGAACGCAGATTAGAGAATCATACGGGACCGGTTGCTCAATATTTTTGCGAACATGACAAGTGATAAAATGACATTACATATTGCATTATGTTTTCGGTAGTTGGTTACTGTGAAGTTGTGAACTAAGTATAGCGGAAACTACGTTTAGTCCCTAAACAGGACAAAGTAAAACGTCTTTTTCCGCATGTTCAATGAAATAAATAAAAAATAAATAAATATCTGGGACAATTCACACGAAGATCATCTGACCCCAAACTAAGCAGAGCTTGTCTTATGGGCGTCAGAGACTGATAAACATACTTAAATATTTGTAAATACATACTTAAATAGATAATACTTTTCAGATTGATATTTGGACGTACCTACGTCAAAAATAGGAAATCCATGCGGTCTTGAACTGCATGTTACCGATTACCGAAGAATTACTACTTTAACTCAAGCTAAAACCTTTCTTAGTTGCTTTCAGTACAGTGTTTTGCAAACCCTGTCCAGCAATAACCAAATACGGAAGACCATGTATTTCATAGATTCTATGACTATGGAAGGTGTTGAAAGTTATCAAATTGCACTACAATAATGTATCCGAACCAGACAGTTCAGTTGTTAACACAAGTAAACAACTAAAAAGGAAGTTATTTGACCTACAATAACAATAACACAGTTATCAATAAAAACAACTGAGGTGGATATTAAAACAAAGTAAAAAGAACAGAACTTATTTGTACAAAACAAACAAACGTCAATAAATAAATGTTTACCTAAATGTGTCCCAATGCCGAAACAATCAATCTTGTGGCCCTGCTCGTTGAGGCTAAGTATCGTTTCCTCGTTGATGTCATTGGACGCGACTATCGTCAGTTTGGAGAACCAAGGCAGTTTGAACGCCTCTGCGATTTGCTCAAACGTCTCCCGAGACAGCACTGACAGGTACGCCAAGTCGCCGCTGTCAATGCGGATGCCCACCGCGCGGTAATCGCAGTCGTTGAGCGCTAGGGCTACAGCGCAGAAGTTCAGTAAACCACTCCTGTTGAAAGTAAACACCACTCAATTATGATAAATACAATCAACGTATCATGCACGATTAACCAGACATTGCCCTTTTTTAATAACAAGATGCGTTGAAACAATATTATTCATTCGAATTACCTTCATGCACGATTTAATTGACATATTTAAGATTTTAGTATTAGTATAGCAAGGATCATAAAATGCGCATCTTTTTACAAATACGATTGTTAAAAGGGTGAAACGTTAAACAATATTAGAACAAGCTTATTATTGTATACAAATTACAACTTGAATATTTGTTTAGAAATGCCAGATTACAGTTTGCATGATAATTATAATCCGTCACCAAGGTTAGGAAGAATGTATGGAACTTAGTCAATCTTTTGCTCGAACCTTGAAAGGTTAATTTATAAACACATACAAAGCATGAGTACTCCAATGTAAATGTAGACACTTATCTAGGTGCACACGATATGACATCATAGGCAGTCTTAATAAGTTTGTCATTTATTGATTGCGTGTTTAAGGCAGATAAATACAAAATTAAACTAACACTGAAAACCGTATCCATTATTTAGACCAAAATTGTAAAGTGATCATAAAGTCAATACATTTTATAACTTTACATCCATCGATTTATTAAAATGCACAAATTCTGTCATTTCAAGAAGTTAAATAAAATTATCATTCTGGAGAATTATTTGTTTTGAGAATTTCTGTAGATAAACATCCATCAAATCAAACTACACTAACTTTTTCGTGTTTTCAAATAAAATAGGAATAGCCAAAGAAGCAAAACTATAATATCTGTATCAAGTTCAGTGAAAATTAATGCCTTCAAGTTATTGCTGTACTCATGGAAAGGAAACTATTATTGCATTAGTGAATCGCTACTCAAATTACCAACAATTTGTTTAAATTATCGCAGCAGACTACTCGTTTAGTTAGTACTCTGTACGGCAAGAATTACGGGTTGGCGCGCGATGCAGACTCAGAAATGTAGCATGATGTCATTGCATTGCTGGTATGTCTATGAATGTCATGATGCATCGTAGCGATAAAGTACCTCTAACTATTTATCTATTAAGCTATTCGAGACGATGAAAACTAAAACAACAATGAATTATCACCGTGAAATGAAGATGGAAAATGTGCATGCATACCATAAAAATTAATAATGTGACCATGTGCATATCCCTATACAATGCAACTGTGCCCAATGACTAAAATTGTCCCTAACATTGCTCGTAACAGGACAATCGTCACACTGAAGCAAATGTAATTTCTCGATTATGTTTTCGTTTTATGTACATTCGGTTGTAAATGAAGCGGCGTCTTTTAACGCTTCACTGAAAAAGCAAACAAAATATATCGTACTACGGCCATGAGGAGGATGTTATGTTATGGTGGGCCCGTGGACTCCGGCGTGTTACGTGCTTGCCGCTCGCCGCGTGAGTACGGATGTATGAACCGGACATGCCAGCTTCCAACATTATTTAACCATCGAAACTCCACAAACTTAGACAAATGTAAATGATCAATGCAAAACAATAATACAAGTTTATCAGACACCAATCAATGCGTTTTCATTAGCATCTTTACCTCAGTGTGCGTTCGACCGTGCTATATCCATATGTACTAATCGGTGATTTTAGTAGGCTAGTATCATTGGATCCACAGTTGCTATTGTAGCCAGAATGCCCATTCGTATGCTGCTGTCGTGACGGTAAGCCTTGAAAATTGTACCTCTTGACGTCGTAGGTATCCACTAGAGCCAAGAAACCTGAGGGGAAGGCTAGGGCGTAGGAGATAAGTGCGGCGAGTTCTCCGTCGCTGGCTTCTTCGGGGGAAATGTCAATGACGGCGGAGACGCGTTTGCGCCACTCTATCGCCAGTTCTAGCAAGTCGCGCGGATCCTGCGACTGCGCATGTCTCAACGTCGTGCTAGGCAACTCATCCAGTGTGCTGAATGACGTCACGAACGAGTGTGCGTGCGTCCCCCGCACGGGGATCTTAAACATTTTTCCCGCCAACACATTACTTGTTCCGTCGAAACCTCCTGAAAGTAAACATTGCGTCAGCTTATCTCAAGAGCTACTTTAACAGAAAAATTATCAGAATTAGGTGAATTCAGCCTAAAAAGATAAAATGATTTATCTGATGATTGGTTGGTTAGGTTACTAAATAAAAGATAATGCTTTTGTATTCTATAGTGGTTGTCGTTTACTAATTGCTTCAGATATCAATAAAGTTATTGATTGACTTTCTACCAAGACTAGGGAAAGCCCTATGCAAATCGGCCGCGATGATCATAAACGATATAACATATAGTAGACGATAGATACGTGTAGTTTCGAGGTTGATCGGCGAATTTTGATAGCGCGGGCTGAAATTCCCAACTTCGGTAGGCATGACTAGCGATATGCTAGCGTTCAAGGTTCGCCAAAGTTGCCTGATTAAACCTATTAAATAAAAGTATATTCGCTATTGGGGCTTCTTATGAGTCAGTGCGGCGTGTGTTAGATTGCCCAAGTTTGAACAGGGCGGGCGGGCTGTGCCAGGCACCGCGAGATCGGTTCCACCTGCTTGTCAGCTGCGGTAACACGCTAATACAATCAATAGCACAAAACAAGTTCATTTACGCTATGACACTACAAAAAAAATATAAAAATAATATTTAGCTAGAAAATACATTAACAAAAAGAATACTGGAACGACCAATAGCACAATAGTTCCAACCGCCTATTCAAGGGCTCAGCTCTGAGATTTCAAGTTTCATTCTGCATTAATACACGATTGAAATTTTATAAATAACTAGCTATCCGCCCGCGGCTTCGCCCGCGTGAACTTCATTTTTATGACAGGGATTTTTTCCGACTTACGATACTTGTTATTCACAAAATCTTAGTTAACATCTACGTCCTAAAAAGAACCCCTATGCAAAATTTGATACTCCTAGCACTTGAAGTAACCAACAAACCTTTTCCTACAAACTATCAACCCCAGAAACAACCCCTTGGAGGTCGAATTTTGCAAAAGCCCTTAGTGCAACACCCATGCAAAATTTTAAACTCCTAGCACTTGTAGTTACTGAAATTTCGTATTATGTGAGTGACCTTTCACTTTTATATGTTTTAATTTTTTGCGTGCGTATTTTCTAATTTTACGATATTTCAGAATATAATAATACAATTAATGTGTTGTAAATGACCAAATTTATCTCCGTAAAATTTTCTTGATGATGAAATAGCTTTGAATCATCCAATTGATATGCTTGTCTAGTAATAATTCTCAAAATCGACCTTTTAATTCACATTATTTTTCAACACTTAACATACCTTACAACTACCTATTTATTAAAGATAGATGTACAATGATATTTTGTCGCGGGATTTATTTTATGGACCTCCTAAAAATCTATTTTTTTAAGTATATTGTATGCATGTATAATCAACAGTGGGGCCAGCGCACGCACGAAAAGATTTACGGTGGCGCTTTTTTTCCGGATTACTTAATAAATGTGAATTGATCTAGCTAAAAACTAATTATTTCAAAACAAATATATGCCTATAGCAATCAGGGATAATGTAGCTTTTTAACAGTTAAGGATTTTTTGAAATCGGTTCGTCAGTTTCGTGAGTTACCTGTCCCAAACATCCAAACTCACAAACACAAACGCTTACCTCTTTATTAGTATAGATGACTCGCTACCGACTACTCGCCACATGAATATTAAAAACAAATTCTAACACGCAAAGAAAATAATATATAATATCACAGTAAACATCAATTCCAAGGTTTTGTACGCGACGCGCGCTAGCATCAACCCGCTTGAACTTTAACATAACTTCTAAGGTGAAACGTTGTACGAGTATGTTCGTTAGTCATGAAGGTGATATATTTTATTCTAAGCATGTAAAATAACATTTACCAATGTATGCATATTTGGATGCGGATAGCCCGCCATCAGGGCCTTGGGCTCTTCGTAGACCAAATTCCAGCAGAGACACATTCTTACCAGCCACCATTCTATACCGTGCTGCGTTTGTGGCCATCAAGCTAAAACAACATAAGAAATTGTAAAATTGCACTGTTTGTGTTTCTTTTATTAAGTGTTACTTTCACCTTTATGACATATTTATGAAGAAACCAGCTTTTGCCTGCGACTTCGTCCGCGGGAATAGTTGTCATGAGCAGCGTTTTTAATTTTATACGATACCTATTTTGCAAATAACACACGGGTATATAATGGAACGCCTCTTCATCTAGGTACCTCATAAAATTTGTTAATAAATGAAATAAAATAGATTTATGTGTAGATAATCAAATGAAATTAGTTAAAATGATACTAATCTTGATAAAAGTAGGGTAGAAAATTAGTCATTTGTTATGCCAAAAGTATTGTATGCAAATAGATCTTAGGATATTGAATATTAGAAGTTAAGAAATAAGGGCTTTTGATATTTAGAGACCAAGTTATAGTAGTGCGAAAACATCGATTAGGCGAATCAATAATTCTGCGTAACAAGTTGAGGCCAATAAGGTTTGGCCAAATGAAATTAGGAGCAATAATTAAAAATAAAAATAGGTCATCCGAAGGGCACCCATAACATCATCTTCCCCCCACCCCAGGGTCACCCCAGGGTCCGCCTTTCTTATTTTCTTGGCCCTCTTCGCGAGGGCACCCATAACACACATCCCTACAAACTGCTGTCTTTTACTGTAAATTTCGATACATTCATGAAAATGCATAACAAACAGGCAGACGGAGTTACTTACGTAATTAGGTATAATATTATGATGGTTTTTGGTAAATGTAGAGGATGTGAAGGTTTAAGATATAATAAGCACGTTCAAACACACGTCCATGTGAAGTATGAAGCCTCAAAGCCTGGTCTATATTTCACTTTTTCTTATTCCAGTGGCCAAACCGTCACGGCTTAAGGCCTTTGAGTTTCTCGATTGGTGGCTATAACGACATATTGAAACGGACACCCTATTGTCAGTTCCAATATGTCGTTATAGCTATTTGACTTTTTTTTGTTGAGGTGTAGACCTCTCAAATATAGAAACATTAGTAAAAAAAAGTCGAAAGTACACAAGATATAGCATAGCAATTTTAAAATCATATTTTTGGAATTGCCCAAAACCTCTCTACAGACTGCCGCTAGCAAGTAACGTCATTTGCTATCTATTTCTTTGCTTTCTGCGAAAATTTGTTCGGCAACTATATGAATATAGTTTCTTAACATAAGTTACTTACTATAAGTTCTGTAGATTATCGAATGGTACCTACACTTTTTTATTTTCCCCAAAAATGGATTTGCATTGAATAAGTTAACTTTAACTGCAGTATTACTTTGCTGCATTAAAAATCACTTTACTACGGAAGTTTTGCCACATAGTAGGCCCCTTGATTTGTTTGTGGAACTGAATTTGCTGAATCATCAGTGCATGACGTGCGTGAATTCAGATATCTAACTAAAGCGGGCGATTAGCATGTAAGAACTCTTTTAATTTTAGTAACCGTTTGTTAACAAAAAATCCCTAAAATCGCCAACAGTTCGGAAGCACTTCATTAGGTTACCCAGTAGTTGAATATTGATATTGGATATGAGTGGAATATAGCAATTAATTGAGTTAGCGGAGCTTGACACCTGATAAGATGTATGTGGGTTGCCAGTTTGTTGCTAATGACACCCGACTTTTACACGATTGTGATGATTTCTTAAGGTACTTATGAAAATACATGAAGTAGCTGTATAGCCGAAACATAACGCAGAGGCAAAAACTTAAAAAGTTATTAACTTTCAATGCCACGCTACGCACCGGTGCGTTTTAACAATTGATTTCCTATTGTGTTTCATAATCGGCAGTGAATGTGTAATGGAATGGGTTAATGTTGCTTGACAGATGTATTTTTTATGCATGAGGATTTATTCTAATATTACTTTTTTTACCAATCTCTAAATACATCAGGCAGGCTAGCCAAGAGCAACACGATACGATGATTTCTACAATAGAAATCGTTCAAATGTATGGGAATGACTTAAGCTGTCTTTAAAACATTTTAAACTTTCTTGTTGCATTTTAACTAATTCTAATGAAAACGGGTTTTTGCAACGAAACAAAATTACGGTAAATAGTTTTACCTATTTTTCTCGACGTTTCGGCGACAATTGCATGTCACCGTGGTCACGAGCGGAAGTCCGTTTTTATTAGAATTAGCTGTCTTTAGCGCTAATGTCATCCCCATACATTTGAACGACATTCCACATGTCCCGGATAATGTCAATAAAGATCATTCCCTTGGACCGCACCGCCCAGCCGATCATCTCACGAGGGACACAGTCGAAGGCCTTCTGCATGTCTAAGAAAAGGAGATGAAGAGGTGTATTCTTCAGTCTGTAATTGCCTTTGCCTTAAGAACGCTCATGGAGGGATATTCATAAGGCAAATACGGGATCCATGGTCCCACAACCCGGTCGAAACCCATACTGACACTCCGAGATTGTACACTCCTGTCGAATCCGAGAGTCCACAATGAGCTCAAGGAGCTTCATGATGTGGGACATCATTATTATGCTGCGATAATTGCTGCACTCCTGCACCGAGCTCTTGCCTTTGAAGACCGGCGTAATAATACTCAGTCTCCATTGGTCAGGTATCTTACCGGTGAGGAGAATGCAGTTAAAAAGGTGGGTAATTATGCCCACACCACGAGAGCCCATCGATTTCGAGCCGAGTTGAAAGTGTCGGTGCCGACAGCTTTTCGGTTCTTCATGCGGCGAAAAGCCGACTGGACTTCATCAGGCGTTACCGGGAGCACTAGTCCCTGATTCAGGGGGAGTTCAGGTGGCTGCACCTCTTTGTGCTGCTTGTTGAGCAGCTCGTGGAAAACAAAATAATACTATTCTGCTTATTTCTATACTATGTCGCTGGCAGCGACGTCATATTATGTCAAGTGGTGATGATGGTGAGTTCGGGCAAGGGCTAAATGCCTACTTCTGCAAATTACGTGCCCTTAAGTAACTAAACATTATGATCAATAATATTATTAAAATCGTTTTTCTATGATTTGAATATTCTCTGATATAAATTTTATTTACATACATCTATGATTTAAATTTCTTTTAAGTAACTATTACGTGTATTGATTATTCTATGATATGATAATATGAGAAATAATTTCTGTGAAACGAAATCATATGGAACCATTATCTATGAAACAACATACAATCACAAATAATATTGTCAAGTTATGACTAACAATAACTTATTAATTATAAGTGACATGTCACTTACCTTGCAAAGTTAACCAGGGTCAATAAGGTTGTTTCCAGTAACTGAGCAATTATCAGTGGACCTTCCACTCTCAGCAGTGGTACTCTGAAACATAGTTTACATTTATTACATACATACATACATAGTACATAATTGGGGGTACATTAAAAGGGCTGGCCAAGATCAACTTTGCTGATTTTATACACATAAGATCATACGAGGGGTATTCAATAAAAAGTAATAATGGCATTTAAACTCCTTGAACAACAAAAAAGTAAATACTGGCAGGTAAAGCCCGGACATTTGAAAAAAAATATATATTGATTTTCTTTTTTTATTTTAAAAACAGAAGTCATTTTTTTTCATCGTGTCGGAGCGTGGTACAAAAAATAGATAAAATTAAAATTCGCGCCGTAATAAAATATCTCTGCCTGAAAAAAATACTACTGAGCAAGTAAATCTAGACTTGAAAGGAACATTAAGGGTTAATGCTCCACCGTATTCTACGGTTGCGCGGTGGTGTGCCGAGTTTAAGAGAGGAAGAACTTTAACTAAAGACGACCCGCGCTCGGGACGCCCTACGACGGCAGTTACCAAACAAATGATAAAAAAAGTTGAAAAAATTGTTTTGGCAGATCGTCGTGTTACTGTTCGTTTTGTAGCTGATGAACTAAAAATTTCGATAGGAAGTATCCATAGTATTCTACATGAACATTTGGGCATGAAAAAAGTATCAGCGCGCTGGGTGCCTAGAATGCTTACAGACGAGCATAAACAAACAAGACTGCGGATTTCTCGAACAATTTGGAATTGTTACAAGATCCTGACCGATTTTTGGCTCGCTTCGTAATTAAGGATGAAACATGGCTCCACCATTATGATCCTGAAACGAAACAACAGTCCATGACTTGGAAGAGGCCGTCATCTCCAACGCCTAAGAAGTTTAAGGCAATTCCATCCGTCGGTAAAATTATGGGCTCTCTTTTCTGGGACAGCCAGGGGGTGATAATGATTGAATATCTCAAGAACAAATAAAATAACTGCGTCAGGAAATACGCGAAAATCGCCGCGGCAAAACTTGGTAAAGTTGTGTTGTTGCACCAAGATAACGCCTCCGCACACAAGTCCCGAGTTGCGATGACTGCTATCCACGATGCTGGATTTGAATTGATGGAACATCCTCCATAATCACCTGACCTTGCACCTAGTGATTTGTTCCTGTTCCCGCAGTTAAAAGAACAACTGAGAAGTCACAAATATGACAATGATGAGGATGTGATTGCTGCCATACATGATTTTTTAGGCGATCAAGATGAGAATTTTTCTGTCGGATTAGAAAAACGATATACCAAGTGTATAAACCTCAAAGGTGATTATGTCGAAAAATAAAGTAACAATAAATAACTTATAACTGCTTCATACTCATTATCACTTTTTATTGAAAGCCGGACCAGACTGTTGTAAACAAGCCCTCCACATTGGTCTCCACAGGCGTTTGAAACAGTGTAAACACTTGTTTGCAACAAAAATTGGTTTGACGTTCAACAACCTCTGTGGATGGAACCCGCGTTGTGAACAGCGTGTGGATACCGCCGTTGTTAACACGATTCCACAGTGTAAACGCTTGTTGTAAACCACCCACAAACAGCTTGTTTCACGGTCCACAAAAATGGTGTCTCAAATCAAGTTAAAGGTGAATTTATTACACTATACAGGCAAAAAAATTATTTTGCATTTGTAGTAAGTAGTAGGTATTTGTATGTTTACAGGAATTCTAAACTTGAAATTTAAATTTCCTTGTACAATCAGAAAAAAGGGGTTTATTACATTTTGAAGAAGAAAATAATGAATCATGAAAAAAAGCCATTTTGTATGCGTGCTTCCAAGCGAAGAGTCAACAACACACTGAGGTGGGAGCCTTGTTGTAAACCAGTGTGGCCGCAAACACCAACCGTGCGCTTCACAAGCCTTCTACCAAGGTGGAAACTTGTTTTCAACAGTCTGGCCCGGCTTTTAACATCCCTATAGTATTCCATAATATAATAATAAACTTTACATGTATAAGAAATAAAAATAAGCTAACTTAACTTATACATTTTTTATATTTATAAGTATAAAGTTTTCTCATCAGATAAAATTACCTTGGGAATACAACAGAGCCTTCTTCAATAGCACTCACTATAATATCTTTACAGGTTAAGTCTTTCAAATAGACAAAAAACTCAGGTTCAATGTTATCTGGTAAGGTCTGTTTCAAATACTCTATATCTGAAATCATACAAAAAAAAATATGACAATGGTGATAATGGTAGTCTTCAGGTAACTTCTAAGCATTATTACCATAGTAAGAGACATACTGGGTCAATCTTACATGCAAATTGCATTCATTTTTTTATAAGGCTGAATTGTATAAAATCTATAATTCTTAGTGATAAAATTTAAATGAATAAGTACATGCTTAAATAAATAAGAAAATATAAACAAACCGCTGTCAGAGTAATGAAAATTTTCTAAAAACTTCAGACATTCTTCAAGCCCTGCAAATATTGTAAATTCTCCTTGGAATGGGTTGGTACGGAAAAATAAATCAAACACAGCAACATCATTGACCTTTCCTGATTTCCAATATGCATATGCCATTGTGATTTGATAAAGATCTGAAAACCAAATAAATAAAATAACAACAACTCATCAACATGTTGAAGGACATGAACTGTCCATCAATAATCAAATGGTCATAATTATAAGAATTGAAATTTAATAGTCAGTAGTCAACTTATGAACAAAAACACTAAGACATATTTTACATAATTTTTAAGGTAATAAGGCATTGTGTCTTGACTCTTGTGTGAAAAGTTTGTCACACTTAAGTAGGTACAGTAAATTAATTTAATCAAGTAGGTATGTAGACTTTCAACACACACAAAAAATAACCCTAAGAATTATTGCGTGTCTGAAGAATAGGTACTTTGTTACTGTATTGGTTTGTAAAAATCTCTGATAGGAAACACTATTTGTTTTGAAATGCTAATTTCTTAAGAGGATATGTTTTTACAGTTCAAAAGTACAGCAAGGATTTCCACTTTTAAAATTCGCTCCAAGATCAAGTATAGATCGAATGAGTAGGTAGTACTTTACTTACCTGTGAGCAAGGGTTGCACAATACCATTTTGTCTTGCCATTTTAACTTTGCAGGTTAAATCGTGATTAGACATCTTCGTTGGAAATAAACTTCTGATAAGAACAGTTACGAACGTCAACAGTCCTCGGAATCTGTTGAACGACTAAAAAATATAAACTCATTTTGTGATCAACACTAGTTCGAGCTTATCAGCGCGCCAAACACAATTTGACAGAGTATTTTACGCATGCGCACTATTTTCTCTATTGACTACACAAGTTGTAAGGTCACTTTTGAAGGTCGTTGTTTCTCGAGTATAAGCTACAATCGCTTGAAGCACTTTTTTTCCCGAAAACACAAAATAAACAAAAGACTTCTATAACCTATTTATATTATAAAAAAGTTAGTCAGTCCTTCTGGGCTGTGATTGGTCAAGTTTGTATGAAGGTATAAGTTTATTGAAACACAATTGAATGATAGTAACAGCAAAACTCTCAAAGTTGATAAACAATAAACATTTTAATAACTATTTGACATTTATTTGCTAGTTGCTTGATAATCTACAACTCGTCTTAAAGAAGAGCCAACTCGGAATAACGACAACTCGAGTTAACTCGAGTTAAAATTCACATAGTTCGAGTTCAAATCGAATCACGCTATTCGAGTTGGCAGCAGGATTTTTTATGGCTTTAACTAAATTAACGATTTGGGTCGAAACCGAAATCACTTTTTTTTTTTGTTCATTAAATGTTTTCATACAATTCTTTTACTTACATGAGACAATTAACTTGCTCAACTTATTAGCTTATGTTAATATAAAAGATGTAATGACAACTTAGTTAAATTACCTACTCACAGGGTTTTTCTTTGCTGTTATAAATTATCGCTCAAACAAACTCATATTCGCTTGCTGCCTTAATTCCTTTATCACAGGACCTTTACAAAACATTGCAAATTGCGTCTCAGGACAGCAGCTTAAGGTGCCCTTATGTAAATCTTAACGTAAACGCGTGTGTTCAGAGGACAGCAGGTAAATCGTTTACCAAACCATTGCAAAATGGCTTATATGTAGTAGCATAATGTGCCCACACGTGAAGCTTGACATGCCGTTACGTATCAGTCAAACTTAAGTTGAGACAATCCGACTCGAGTCAACCTGAGTTAAGCTCAAGTCGAGTCTCGACTTCTCGAGTTAGTAAATCGAGTTGACCTATCACTAGCTCGTCAGCCAATAACAGACGACGCCATCTTAGATTTTAGAATAGCGACACCGTTAATTTTTTTTTCATTAACCATAAGTCAATGCATTAACCAGATCTCAAAGCAATAGTTTACATACAATTATTATGTGCCTGACTTGCCTATTAAACCAAAGCGAAGCTTGGATTCAATTCCCACCACGGACGTTTGTGTTTATCTTGTATCTGAGGCGTCACCTTTAAGGGCCAGAGCTTAGAGACATGTGTATCTGGATTGAGGGCCCATTTTTAAATCCTTGTGGAACGAATTAAAACTTTTAAGGAATTCAGTTATAAATGGTTAAGACTTAGAGCAAAGGGCCATGAATTTCTAAAAAGTGTATTATAAGTGTTAGGATTAAATAGCTTGGGCCCTCCATCCAGACGCCTGCATAAAGTGGCATAGCCAAAATATAAGAAAGTACCATCTCTGTGTTGATACTTTGAAATGTTACTCCTAAATGTTATAAGAATAAATCCTGATTGAAAATACTACAAAACAAAAAGCTCAATAAGTTTTCCTGTTTCTTATTAGTTGATATGATATTAGTAACAAATTATGTTGATTTTTGTTTTGACAAATAATAGCTGAAATAAATTTGTTGATTTTCATGCATAATTTTATATAAATAAATAATATAATAACTTGTCATGATCTCGAAGTAAGAATTAATATCTTTGTGTTACAAAGTACTAGATAAGGATTAAGCTAGGGGCTTTACCCAGCATACCCAGACCCGAGCCAATTTAGAAAAGATCGTTTCCTGAATTGACCCGACTGGAAATCGAACCCGAGATACTACGGAACTCGAGGCGAGAAACCGTGCTACATCGCACTACGCCAATCGTGTCGTCAAAATGTGCACTTCGATAATGTGGCATTCGAAGAAATGGACTATCGGTGATATGATTTTCTGCCAAATGGCTTTTTGGTGAAGTGACCCATCGGTAAAATAGCCCATCGATGTAGTGGAACTTCGATGATATGGTGGTTGGCAATCGGCTTTCGACCAAATAATCCATTAACAAAAGTCGGGAGTCGTCACCACGATTTACTCGCTCGCTCGAGGAGATGACACCTAAGTATCTATTAATTAATTTATTTATGAACACAAAAATTGCACAACATAGCAGTATAAAAAACCAAATCATTGTACAATTTAACAACTACATATTCTTTCTTCTTCGCTTTCACAAAACAATAAACAAGCATTCATCAATCTGACAGGCCTATCCGCAAGCACATCACACACAGACCCAGGTTCCGTTTTGAGAAGCCTGTTCAGTTGGGCAAGCCCTTCCTTATGAGGAGAGTGCCTTAATGTATTGTATTTAAGTAGAAATATTTAAATATCATTCAGCGTGTCTGTAACCCATAAACTACAAACTTCAGTAAGTTTAAGGGGTCAGATAACCTTATGTAGACTGTTTTAGATGATTATTCACTGAAAATTTACGCGTCGCTGAACGTAACCGATTTAGCAGAGCGCAGGTTCACAACGCAACTCGCTGATTTAATTACACACATCAAAAGTGTCTAGGGATCAACATATATTTTTGCAATAACTTTTCTCCTGATTGATATTAATTAAAATTTTCTTTAAGGATTCATCAAATAAAGTGTTTTCGTTTGTCTACAGTAACGATAAACCAAGTCACCTTTGCATTAATAAAGAAATTTGCCATTTTCCTAATAAAGGGATTTTTGACATTTGAACCACTAACATTAAAGTTCGAAAAAAAGACTGAAATAACAGTTTTCTTTAAAAATTTATTGGGTAACTTAAACAATTAATAATCCGTGTTTCTACCGCGAACACTAACAACACAAGAACATCGGTTTGGCATACTCAAAATGAGTTCATCCAAATCACGCTGTGAAATGGCCGCCCATGTTCGTTGCAACAACAAAAAAAGGTCTTCTTGCGACTGGATACCCTCCATATTCGGAAGAGCTCTTCTCTGTAGCATATCCCATGCATGCTCAATCGGGTTCAAGTCTGGCGACTGAGCAGGCCAGGGCAGGACATTGATGTTAGCTGCGGCGAGAGTCTGTCTTACAACTCTTGCGGTGTGCGGTCGTGCATTATCATGCATTAACTGAAATAAGGGACCGATTTGCACTTGTAGAGGAACGATGACGTCTGATGCAATCGTCTCAGCATAAATTTGAGCGTTGAGGTTGTCTCTGATCCAAATCAACTCAGTTCTTCCGCCGATCCAAATACCCGCCCATACCATGATGGTTCCACCACTATAAGGATGGACTTCCTGGCAGGATTTTAATCGCTGTTGGCGTCCAGGGGTTCTCCAGTGTCGTATTCGTCTTGTATCCGGTCTCATACTAAAACGAGACTCATCAGAAAAGCACACGAAACGCCATTGTTCTTCTGCCCAATTTCTGTGTTCAAGAGCCCATTGATATCGAATCCTACGATTGTGCATTGCTATAGGTGGTACCCTTAGCGGTCTTCGGGAACGTCATCGTTCCTCTACAAGTGCAAATCGGTCCCTTATTTCAGTTAATGCATGATAATGCACGACCGCACACCGCAAGAGTTGTAAGACAGACTCTCGCCGCAGCTAACATCAATGTCCTGCCCTGGCCTGCTCAGTCGCCAGACTTGAACCCGATTGAGCATGCATGGGATATGCTACAGAGAAGAGCTCTGCCGAATATTGAGGGTATCCAGTCGCAAGAAGACCTTTTTTTGTTGTTGCAACGAACATGGGCGGCCATTCCACAGCGTGATTTGGATGAACTCATTTTGAGTATGCCAAACCGATGTTCTTGTGTTGTTAGTGTTCGTGGTAGAAACACGGATTATTAATTGTTTAAGTTACCCAATAAAATTTTAAAGGAAACTGTTATTTCAGTCTTTTTTTCGAACTTTAATGTTAGTGGTTCAAATGTCAAAAATCCCTTTATTAGGAAAATGGCAAATTTCTTTATTAATGCAAAGGTGACTTGGTTTATCGTTACTGTAGACAAACGAAAACACTTTATTTGATGAATCCTTAAAGAAAATTTTAATTAATATCAATCAGGAGAAAAGTTATTGCAAAAATATATGTTGATCCCTAGACACTTTTGATGTGTGTATTATCTTTTAGTATTAGTAGTAGTAATAATTGATCTCGTAATTACTTATAATTCCGAGTTACAGTTGAAACAAATCAGAAACAGAACATTAAATAACAGCTCGGCGGCGAGTGTGCGTGCCGAGCGGCCACCTACTGTCATATACCCCAGAGAGGGGCCACGCGGCCGAGCGTACCTAAACTTTGAAGTGACACAGACCTGCTAATACACACACCACCGGCAGAATTAGCGGAACATAAAAAAGGTAAAATATTAAACAGTTAATTTAATTTTTTAACAAATAGTAATTAAACATGAAACAACAATTAAATTAATATATCTTGACATAAATTGGCATCGCAACACCACACTCAAAGTTAAATAAACAAAATTAATTTTTCTTAGATTTCGTAAAGCAGAAAAATAGTTAATAATTTAAGATTTTGTGACAATTAAAAATTTAATGAAATGACTGTTTGATATGAAGTGTTTCCTTCCCATGCTCTGATCAAGGTTTCCATCCGTCTGGGCATGCTACGGGTGATGCTATCAATGATTTCTTGGGGCAACCTCTGCCATTTTTCGAGTAATGCGTTTCGGAACTCGCCCAGATTGTTGGGAGGTGGCATTCTTGACTTGACACGCCTCTTCAGCAAGTCCCAAACGTGTTTAAGAGGATTCATATCCGGGGATCATGCCGCCACTCCATCACTGTTACACTAACATGGTTTAGCTATGCCTGTACTGTGCGAGCACTGTAAGCCCGAGCATTATCCTGCATTAGAATGAAGTCGTTGCCAATAAAGGGGGCAAATGGTACAACACGTTCTTTTTAAATCTTCCTGATATACCGATCAGCAGCCAGATTGCCTCCGTCGACTACTATCAACTCTGTGCGAGCTCCTAAACATATCCCTTCCCAGACCATAATTGAGCCACCGCCATATGCCACTGTATTTTCAAAATTAGACTCGATATAACGCTCTCCTTTCCGTACTTGTTGCCATCTATCAATCTTATTTAACAGAATCCTGCATTCATCAGTAAAGAGAACATGTTACCACTCGTCAAAGTCCCAATGACGATATTCACGAACAAAGTATAATCGGTTTGTGCAGTGGTCTCAAGTTTTGGTGGTTTGGCGGGCACAAATGAGTCTATATACCGACTTCTTCGAGTCTTCTGCGAACTGTCCGCTCACTCATTCTTACTCCTCGAACCTCCTCCAGTACATTTCGGGCCTGCACCGCCGTTAGACTCATGTTCCGACGAACTTGAAGTTGTAGAAAACGGTCATCCCTCCTTGAAGTACACCTTTTCCTGCCTTGGCCTCTCCTCCTTCCTAGAGAATTCGTCAATCTGTAGCGTTGGATGCTACGATGATTCGTTGATAACGCTCGACGAAGTCTTGCGGCAATCGATCTGTCGAATTGACCATTTCTTTTCATTTTATCAGCCCTAAGGATTACTGATTGCGTTAAATCAGGCATACTCAGATCCCCTCCTTGAGCCTTGACCTTGTCGTGGCGGGAAGGCTTAGTACTGGTAGCAGATGGAACCACCGGGCAGATAAGATGGCGCAGGCATGGCAGTATCGCGGACTTCCCACCTACCCACTGCCCGCCGCCGGGCGTGGTGGTGGTATGGTGCCTACCACTGCCCGCCCAAAGGGGCGCCCACGGGCGCAGCGCCTTAGGGCGCCTGGTGGGGGCCGCGGCGCACAACCGTTTGGAGGGGGTCAGTAATCCGCGGCTGGCCCCCCCTGTGCACTGCGGCTCAGCGGGGCCGCACTGCCAGATGCGGCAGCGGTACCACCTTTTAGGTGGATCGTGGTGGCGGACCTAGTAGGGTCCACGTACGGTGGGAGCCGGCGGGCTCGAGTACGGGGGTGCTTTTTCCCGCAATGCACAGCTTTCACCGAGACGGCGGAAGTACCTGTGTGCTCCAGGTGCTTCCGTGGCCTCCCCCTTTCATTGGGGGGTTTGCTGGTGGGGGGCCCAATTTAAATAAATAATAAATAAATATGCGCCAGACAACACACATCTTGTAATGGTCTCGAAGTAGGGATTAATATCCCTGTGTTACGAGGTACCACACAAGGAAATAAGCCAGGGGCGTCTCCCAGCACACCCAGACCCGAGTCAATTCAGAGAAGATCGTTTCCTGAATTGACCCGACCGGGAATCGAACCCGGGACACTACGGAAAGCGAGGCGAGAAACCGTGCTACAGCGCACTACGCCAACCGTGTCGTCCCAATTTGGGGAAGCACTGGCGGCGGGCGTCGCGTAACTTTTTAGGGACCCGGCCTCGCCGCTGAACTGTTGAGGTCGAGTACCGTGGGTTTTAGTTGGTAGAAGTCTGACATATTCTCGTCGTTCCCCCGGGCGGCGCGGTATCAATGAGGATTTCCCCACGATAATAATGATAAAAAAGGCATACTCAGATGCTCGATCTGATTTAATTGAAAAAAAAAATTCAATTAAAGGTACCAACTTATTTTTATGCCAAAAGATGTGCAGATAGTTTGTCTTACTTTGACTAGTTATTTTGTTGAGCTAGAAAACCCATGTCAGTTTAAAAAGGTAAAATATTGCAAGAAAAAATCTTAATCAAAAAAATTACTTCATGTTCAAGCAAATGTCGTGAAAAAAAGCTTTCTACTGAAAGTTGTCCAAGTATTTCAATTTATTACATATTCTTTTAACGTAGAAATTGCATAGTTATTCTGATAATTTCCAAAGAATAAGCATTTATTTATCTTTTGTTGCACGAAAGTCCATTTGAAGTTACGTTTTGACAAAAAAGGACGTTTATAAACTTGGTACATACCATTATTTTAATGAAAAAATTATAATAAGCAAAACAACATTTTTAATAAAAGTTAACAATTCCATGAAAATTCAATAAGATTAATTTCTGTCTTATGAAAATTTGTTGTAAATCATTAATTCATAGATTTTGCTGTGTATCATCAATCCGCAATGAAAAAAATTGAAAATCAAGCAATAATTTATATTTTTCCATCTAATGTAAAATTAATAATTCCACTTTTTAACTGATGGTTGACTTACTAGCTTCTGATTTGCTAATTAGTCGGGAAGTCAAAAATAATATTGCAGTTGCAAAAAATAACTGTTCTTAAATGGATTTTCATAGAATTAAATATCTATTTTGTTTTAAGTTATTTTATTTTGGGTTTTAAGTTTTTTTATAATAAGATTATTGGTACTAAATTTATGGATGATCATAAACTTAGTACAGTGGTCAGGAAATGGGTTGAAATGACAAACTCCAAAAGAGACGGCTTTCTTCTTCAAAATATCCAAACTTTAGAAATTATTGAATTAACTCTGCAATTCATACCTATAAAGAGTTCGTATTAAATGAGCAATTTTTTGAAATACTTGGACAAATTTCAGTAGTACATTTTTTTTTACGGCATCTGGTTAAACATGAAGTCATATTTTGATATAGATTTAGAGTATTTTAATTTTTTACTTTACATGGGTATTCTAGCTGAATAAAAAAAACTAGTCAAACTGAGCTATACGCTATTCTGATTTGATCCTTACTTCCTGGAACCTGTATATTTTTTGTTAAAGGCTATATTTCAACGGCCACCTTATTCTCTAACTAACAACTCCAGTAGATTACTAGTCGCTCGCATTTTGACAGCTCGTTAGCCAATGACGTCAAATAGCAATAATCGCTGTCAAGGTCGTGATTTTCTTGCAGTTGAAGTTAGTGAATAGCCCAGCCATAGAAATAGGCCACGCTTGCGAAGCTGCTGACGGACAGGTAGTTGTAATATAAATTTGATCTTAATAGAGCATTTGGTACCAGGTTGAGGAACAGAGCATAATATTAATGATGTATCTCTTGACACAGAAATTGTGGGTATTTCTTAATCGATTACGTTACCAAACCACCCCTGCTCTGACGACCTTTTATTGTAGCATAAATGTGTTCATTCAATTGAAGCATTTGAATGTTTTGACGCAAGATGTTTGTCGCATCCCTAGTGTTTCGAAATGTCAGTTTGACGTTGACAAGAAAGGATTCGTGCGTTGCGAGCTTTGTTTGACAAACTGACAAGTAAAAAAAAGGGCGAGCTCCGCACCGGTGACCACTGTAGGTGAAATTTAAGCCTGAAATACACATATGTGTATTTCAGGCTTAAATTCCATATAACAACAAGTAGATACAATAATCTTAAGATTATTGATGAATGTTCGACATTTGACGGTAATACCATAATGTAACGTAAATGTAACTCTTTGTTCTGATAATCTGTGAATGTAACATTATCTGTGAACAGAGTGAACATTGATAAATGTCATGTGTCATGTGCCCCCCCCCCCAGCGTAGAAGAAGTTTTGAAATTAATATTGTTTGATGTTATTTTATTTTATTGTATTGATTGTTTTCTTCTATGACTAATTTACTTGTGTGACTATGAATCGTTCCTTCCTCATTTTTAATAGATAGATACATACGTAAAATATGTATTGCAACCTTACAGTAAAATAGTTTTATCAGGTGCTACTTGCGTTTTCAATTTTGACGGTGAAAAACAGTCACATAATATTAAAGCAGCATTTAACCTACCAGCGTTTCTTCGAGCTATGCTTGAGTCTGCGCAGTAACTGAAACCTTACCAATATTATACCTTTTTGAAAAGTATCAATATGAAGTATACAAAGTTCAACATCGCTATCTCTCACCGCGCATGCGTCGTGGTTTGTTGTAGAGCAGAATGGAAAAATCATTACAGTATACTTCGCAGGGGTGTAAGTTGACTATGCCGCATACACATTAGCCATGGAGGCGTCGCTGTTAGGGAGTTTTGAGCGGTGCTGTCGCCTTTGTGCTGAGGAACAAGATGTTACTATCATGATATTTAGTGATGAAGCTGAAGAAATGCTACTCCAGAACAAACTCAACCAATATCTTCTCATTGAGGTATGTATCCACATCCATCTTCCTTAGCTTACTTTAGTAATTTATAGATTTGGTTTTAAACCTAGTTTTGTGACAGAAAAAGTATTGTCAAACAAACTTTTGCAGGTGGATGAGGATGATAAATTACCCAAAAATATTTGCTTAAAATGCTGCTCGAGGCTTCAAACAGTTTGTGAGTTCATTGACATGGCAAGAAATGCACAAGAAGTTTTATTTAACCGTAGCATATTGTTAGATCAAATTACAGTGGATGAGTGCGCTGGCTCGCTAGAAACAGAAATTAAAACAGAACCTGACACCAACTCAGATGATGAAGGTAGATTCACAGGAATGGAAGTTAGTGTAGACCCTATGGTGGTTCTTCAAAACTCAGAAGAGCCTTTATCTCCATGTGATGCTGATATGAACACTACTTTTGAAGATGTTACACACTTACATGGTTTAGATGGTGAAAATGTGACTATTAAACTAATTAGAAATGCTGATAAAGTTCCAGATTCAGATGAAGGGAGAAGAGACTTTTTTAGGGCTACAGGCCCTAAACCCTTCCCATGTGTAACTTGTAAGAGAGGTTTTTACACTGAGCTAGCCTTAAAAAATCACTCATGGATACATAGCAAAGACGAAATGGCGAAAATGACTACATTTAAGTGCCACACATGTGGTAATGGCTTTAATTTCAAGGGTGATTTAATAGCACATTTGAAAACACATAAAACAAATGGTGTGTGTCAATTTTGTAGTAGAAGGTGGGTTTCCTAAAATTGTCTATCTAGTGATTGATATATCTTTTTTCATGCTTTTAAATATAATAATATACAGTATGAGTCTCCATAAAGTGCACATATTAAATATAAAACGGAAATTATAGTCAATTTTATAGATGTAAAAATTATTAAAAATTACAGCATTTTAAAAAAATGTTTAATGCACATTTTAAATAAAGCATTATGTTGTAATTGGGTACTCTATGCAGAAATAATGTTATAATTTTTAAACTAAATGCTGTATCGCAATAAAACAAAATTGCTAATGATTACTAATAACAGGCCATGCTCATAAAATGAAAAAAAAGCGAAAACGAAAATAACAAAGATTAGTAATTAGTAAATGATTTTTGCAACAAAACATTGTTATTTTCGGTATTTTTTTACAATAATTATAAAATTTCTAAATATTTGACCTTTAAACCCTATTATTTTTTTATTTTAAATAAATTTACGTTGTATTAGCTTTCATATGGTATAAATATCATGTTCGTAACCCAATGAGGATCAGTAAAGTTTGCAAATTCAATAGAAATAGTATCTACGTGATTCTTATGACATAAGAATAATAAATTGAATTATCTAAATCGGACCATTACTTACGAAGATATTTAGTTGATAAACATATGCCATGCATACTGCTAAAAGTCAATGTACACGGGTGCGGGTTGTGACGTCACTGACGGAACCGAGCGCAGCCGACACTCAGTTCATGTGTGGACGGTGGACTTGTATCATTTGTCATAGATATTTTTAGGAAACGTTGGAACAGTTACTATTACAAACTACTATAATGTTAAGCTACTTCTGAGGCTGACTGTACTGTACATATTATTAATCTTTAGGACTAAGCTGTTAGTGGTAGGTAGGGGAAAAAAGAATGAATGTAAAGTCTATGAACTTATAAATGAAGTGTTTATGGTATCTTGATAAAGGAATGTTCTTTTTGTTTATTCATAAATGGATCCTTAAGTGGATGTCTTTTTAACCTACTTGCGGTTCATTTAGTGCAGTGCATGGTTCCCTACACTTGCTGATCTATGACAGAAACCTTATTATTGGTTGTTAATGGCTGTTTCTTGTGTACTTAGGTAGGATGATAGGCGTAGGGAATAAGAATATTTATTTTGCAAGAATGTGGTACATTAAAGGTGGTACAGATAAAATAGCAAACAAGACATCCACCCATTTGAGGCATGCAAATACAATTTTCAGATCAATATTATCAATTAAAAAATGACAACTTTTAAATTTCAAAAATACATAAAGCAATTCATTCACAGTCACAAATACAATTAAATCATAACCCAATAATTCAAATTCTTTTCAAATCAAAATTTTCAGCCAGGTTATAGGAACAATTTTTTAATTATATTTAAATTGATTGAGTGGGTGGTTCTTTATGTCTATTGGCAATTTATTAAGAGTACATTATTATGATATAAGTGCGTTAAGTTGAAAATTACAGCCGAGGCGATATTGCTAGCCCGAACCGTAGGCGAGGGCTTTAAGAAAGCAGAGGCTGTAATTATCAAAGCGCACGTATGTCATACGACATTTTATAACATATTATCGAGGGAATAAATAAAACTCGGACTTTCTTAAACAAATAAATTTAAGGCAAAGGCATAAAAAACAGCCAGTATTACTAATAAAGTAAATTAATATTTTTGTGTTTTTGTAAATAATAAATGGTTGTAATTTATTGTCAAAATCAATTAAATTAAATAATTAAATGTTTATTTATTATTATACACACATCAACATGGTCTAGGGATATTTCATAAACCTAAATGACTAAAATTCTATTAACTTTTTGTTTAGACACCTAAAATTAAAATAAACCTTGTTTAATAGCTTAACTAATCTGATAAATAAACTTTTAGATAAAATAAATTGAAAAAAAAACTTAGAAGAAGAAGAAAAACTCAGACAATATTTCAATCTTAACTTTATTTTTGAAACATCAAAACCTAAACAGAACAACATCTTTTTTTTTTATAAAAATTGTTGAAAACTTAAAATTAATAATCCGTGGATCCACCTAAAACTCTCCTGACACATCTGCAGCGGTTCTGCATACTCAAAACAAGTGTGTCAATATCCTGTTGTGGAATACTGTCCCAAGTCCTGCTAATATACAAGAAAAGCTGGTTTTCATGCACAATATCTTCAGGGAAATTCCTAAGAGCTCTTCTCTGAAGCATTTCCCAGGCATGCTCAATAGGATTTAAGTCAGGTCATTGTGCAGGCCAGTCTAAAGCTTGGATATCATGCTGTTGTAACCAACTTGTAACGATACGTGCTGGAAATTTTGTCCCATTTGCTGTCTGTGGGGCAAGATTACAGGCTCTAGCACCTCATCTCGGTATTTTAGAGCAGTCATATTGCCTTGTATCCAAACGAGGTCCGTTCTACCGCCGTGACGAATTCCTGCCCAAACCGTGTAATCGTGCCACCTTGATATGCATGAACTTGTTGAGGGTGCTGCAGTCGTTTCCAACGTCCAGGTTCTCTCCAAACGCGTACTCTTCGCGATTCAGGATGAAATCCAAACCTGGATTCATCAGTGAAAAGCACAAGTGACCATTGAGAATGGTTCCAGTTTTCGTGTGCAATAGCCCATTGTAATCTTCTTCCTCGATTGCCTCTCCTTAGCGCTGGTACCCGAAGTGGCCTACGAGCACGTAGGTTGACTTCATGCAGTCGTCTTCTCTAAGTTTGACCGCTTACCAGCAAACCATACTCTCTCTGTAGCCTTTGAACTAATTGCATCGCCGTTACATTTGGTTGACTTTGTGCAGCATTTACTATGAATCGGTCCTGTACATGTGTTGTAATGTAATGCGTTGAGGTCCTCGGTGCCGTTCCACCACTTCCCTCGTGACACGATAACGTGACTTGCTTGGATATAACGCTCTGACTGGTGGTCCCCCTGGCTTCAGAAACCGCAATTTGGGTAGCGCCAGCTTGAATCATGCCCACTGCTCTTAAAATTTCGTTCCTGGTCAAGTGTCTACGTGGCATGACTAAATGAACACCGGAGATGCGTTTAACAAAGATTTATAGACATTTATGAAGTTTCAATCAAGTTAGAAGGGCGTGAAAATTTACTTCTTTGGAAGAAATTCAATGAATGCGAATTTCATCTTAAAACCTTTTATATACAAATTTGAATTTAAAAAAGGAACTTAATAATGTTTTTATAATCTGTCATTAATAGCTTTTTGTGAGGCCAGTACTTTTTAAGTTATTTAAAAAAGTTTTATATATCCCTAGACCATGTTGTTGTGTGTATTTAATCTCCCAAAGTTAATTTTATTCATAAAAAGTTTGCCCTTTTTTCTGACTTAAACCGTTCGTTTTAGACGGAGCATCTTGTTAAACCGTGTGTGTGTTTCACCTTAATGAAAAAAAACCCGTGCGTTTTACATTACAATAACGCACAAGTGCGTAATGAGATGCATTACGTTATTGAAATTGGTGAAATAAGAGACCCTTTACAAGCAAATATGTTATAAGTATTTTAATGGCCAATGCATGGCTATTTCTGTAATAAAGAGCAGCAACTCCTGCGAAACGAAATCAAAGGCCTTGCTCATATAGAAAAATACAGCAGTAAGCGGTATGCTCTTGTCAACGAATTCAACTATTTTATCAACCAGAGAGAAAGCAGCCAAAGTGGTTGATTTTCCCTCTTGAAAGCCATTTTGTTCGCTTGTTATAAGGTCATGCTTATTAATGAATGAAATTAACTTAGTTTGCATGGCTTTTTCCTAAATTTTAGACCAAATAGGTATAAGAGATATGAGTCTGTAGTTGTCGATGTTGTGCTTGTCACCCTTTTTAACAACTGGTTTAACAACAGATGTTTTTAAAGTATCAGGAAATAATCCACCAGAAAAAGATAGGTTAATTAATTAGGACAGTACTGGTGCTATTTCTTGTATAACACTTTATTATTCGATTTGAAATCTTATCATAGCCTGTTGAATTCGGTGAATTTAATGACTGAATATTTTTTATTTATTTTGTAAGTGTCAGTTGGGAGATAAAATATGGAAGAATCATTTGTATTTTTGTTTGTCAAAGCTGATTTGTCCATTGTATTATTATTAGTAGATGTCAAGTTTATAAAATATTCATAACGCATTAACGCATTAAAATAAATATAATAAATATGCGCCAGACAACACACCTCTTGTCATGGTCTCGAAGTAGGGATAAATATCCCTGTGTTACGAGGTACCAGACAAGGAATTAAGCCAGGGGCGTCTCTCAGCACACCCAGACCCAGGCCAATTTAGAAAAGATCATTTCCTCAATTGACCTGACCGGGGATCGAACCCGGGACACTACGGAAATAAAGGCGAGAAACCGTGCTACAGCGCACTACGCCATTCGTGTCGTCAAAATAAAAAAATCGTGTCATGAAAATAATTTGGTACCTACGAGGTGCATTCAATAAGTACCTAGCCTCATCGCCAGAGGGCGCTGTAGTTTCAAAAGAGTTTTACCACAGTGTAGCACATTCTTTTTTAATTCTTTTTTCAAATTTTCATTCCAATCCCTTCATTTGTTTTAATTTGACAACTTAGGGAAGCGAACGTGTCGATCGGTTTTACAAAAATGGAAAAAGAGCAATATCGTTCGGTGATTCGATTCCTATTTTTGGAAGGGAAAACGCGCATCGAAATCAAAGAGCGCTTGGATGCTGTGTACGGTGACTGTTCTCCATCGATGGCCACCGTCAAGAATTGGTTCAACGAGTTTGCACGTGGCCGTACGTCGGTTTTTGATGAACCACGTCCATGTGCACCGAAAACAGCTGTTACGGAGGAAAACATAAAAAAAATCCATGATCTCGTATTGGCAGATCGCCGATTGAAGGTTCGGGAGCTAGCTGAGACTGTAGCCATTTCAGAAGGAACAGAGCATCACATTCTTCACGAGGAACTCGGCATGAGAAAGCTGTCGGCGCGATGGGTGCCGCGTTTACTCATACCGGAAAACAAGCGCAACCGTGAGACCACATCGGAGACGTGTTTGGCGCTGTTTAAGCGGAATCCAGCGGAGTTTTTGCGTCGTTTTGTGACCGTCGATGAAACCTGGATCCACTAGTACACACCAGAGACCAAGGAGCAATCAAAACAATGGATCCAGACCGGGGAACGTGCTCCAAAGAAGGCGAAAACTGTAAAATCGGCCGGAAAAGTTATGGCCACCGTTTTCTGGGATTCACAAGGTGTGATCTACATCGATTACCTCGAGGAGGGTAAAACCATTACAGGGCTTTACTATGCCAATTTATTGGGCCGATTCGACGCCGAATTAAAGAAAAAACGACCCCATCTGGCGAGGAAAAAAGTGCTGTTTCACCACGACAACGCACCGGTTCACACGTCTGCCGTTGCCATAGTCAAATTGGTCGAATTACGCTACGAATTGCTGCCCCATCCACCGTATTCTCCAGATTTGGCCCCTTGTGACTTCTTTCTGTTTCCTTATCTGAAAAAATCACTCGCCGGGAATAGATATGGATCAAATGAGGAGGTCATCGCCGCCACGGAGGCCTATTTTGCAGAGTTTGACAAAAACTATTTTTCGGACGGGTTAAAAAAGTTGGAGCATCGCTGGGCTAAGTGTATCGAACTAAAAGGAGTCTATGTTGAAAAATAAATTGCCACTATTCCAAAATTTTCGTTTACTTTTTGTAGGCTAAGTATTTATTGAATGACCCTCGTATGTCCTTTGGGTCCATAATCTCTTTATTTGTTTGACTTATTTTATTATTTAAAAAGTCCCACGGAGCTTTCATTTTATTTGTAGCTTCCGAGATGTAACGTGAATTTCTGTTTTTTTGTGCATGCATCTTCGCAATAGTTTTGTGTAGGTATCTTTGATATTTGTCTTTCTGTTAACTTGTCGGATTTCTGTAGTATAAATTAATTTTTGCTTTTGTTGATTTCTCAAGACCGTTTGTGAACCAAGACGGGCTTTTTGTCCGGGTTATTTATTTTATTTTATTTAATAGAAAACATAACTCATAAAAAAGCGTAAAATCTTAATGGAATGCGCTAAAGGCTTTATTTAAGTTTGTTTCCCGCAGAGTTTCAGACCATGTAAGAGAATTCATGCATTCCTAGAATTTGTGAATATTGTCAGTGCTAAAATCTCTGTTGTATTGGACCCACATTTTAGGAAGTTGTGGGACAATGTGAGATGTCTCAAATGTGAGAATTTGGGCTGTGATGATCAGACAGACCCAAACTCACGAGACTACCTACAGCATCCGGGTCGTTACTTATTAAGTGGTCAATGCAGGAAATATTCCGTGTACCCTCAGTGATATGTAATAGTAAAATTATAGTTTGCAGCAATTCTTTTTAATTCGCTTGAACTTTGTGAAGTTTTTAATGTATCGATATTGAAGTCTCCTGTAATAATTATTTTATGTTGGGTTCTTTATTTTAGTTTCTTTACTAAAACTTCAAAAGTCAATAAAAATGTCTGGCTTTGAGTTTGGTATGCGGTTTACACAGATAATTATGCACTTGCACTATATCAATTCTATGCCACAGCACTCGAAAGCGTAATCTGCGGCGAAATCATCTAGGAAGTTAAGTTTTGTTGCATCTAGATGGCGTTTACAGAGAACACCAAAAAATTGGTGTTTTCTGGAATAGTAATATATTTTCAGTTAGGTGTATGTTTTGTTCACTTCCGAGGCTGATAAAAGTATCAGAGAAACAAAGCACATCAATGTGTATATTTTTATTTTTGAGTTCATCTTGAGTCATTTCGATTTTCTCCCCCTTGCTTAGTAAGCCTGCAACATGTTGATGAAGTACAGATAACCGGTTCCTTTTATGATCGAAAAATCAATGTCTCACTGTGGACAGGTTTGGCAACAGTTAACGTATCCAAATTGGAAAGTAACCCAGGATTGATTTCTGGACATCTTTCCCTACAGAGATACACGCTCCATTGTACCTCTCCTTGTATATATAGTTTTGGCGTAAGTGTTGTCTAGTATAGTTAAATTAATTGTTGTTTGTCGTAGTTAGTAAGTATTTGTTTTCGTAGTCAATACTTAGTGTCGATTAAAAAAATATTTTATTAACATAATTATTATTTAATATGCTTAATACAATAACAGTTTTATTACTTACCTCGTTTTTTTAGTACACTAAACAATTCAGAAGTTGTTTTTAAATAATTACTATCATTTTCACTTGCACACAATATTATTTTATCATAGTCCGTAAAGTCTTGGTTTTGAATAGGCTGTACGATTTCCTCGGTCAAAGCAAATGGTTTTGTCACTGAGCTTATTTCGTAGTCCGCCGAGAATTCAATAGACATGCAGCCATGCCTACACATTGCTGTGATCCGTATATCAGGAGCTTTTTTTTGTAGGCGCGACTACGTGAGAATCTTTTTTGGATTTAATTGGGCTTTCCGAATTGCTGCCTATATTATGTGTCAACTCCGGCGTTTTGTGAAGCTCTTGATGGTTCCTTTTTGTCGTTTTCGTGGTTAAGAATCAACATATCCAGCGATCTATTTGCGTTTGTACGTTCGTTTTTATTGCGCCTAAGCGTTTTACTAGTAGGGGTGGAAATACATTTTGCAGATAATTATTTTATTTTTATATCCTGTTCCTTAATCTTGTTCTTCAGTTGGTTGTTCTCTATGTGTAGGGTTGTCTATTTCCATATGAGCACTTTCCAATTTTAGCTTCAATGCGTCGATCTTTTAATTTAAGGTTATTGTTTATTCATTTTCTCTAGTAGACAGATCGGGAAGACTGGGAGTCTAATGCCAAATTCCCCTCTCTATAATAAGGATATCCCTTTATATGATTCCTGTGTGGTCTAATCGTGATATTTTCATATGGTAGAACCACCTAACTGATTTGTTTTTTTTGTACTAAGGGTGTAATACTACTTGTGTGATGTTTTGTCTTTTTCTTTTTACAGTAATTCCTACAATTCCATGATTGTTTACTTTCCTTTGTCATTAAATAAAAGAGTTTATCTGCAACATTTTCGCATGTTATAGCATAAACAGCAATTTAAGAACATTTTTTTGGTTTATTTATTCTTAGAAACATTACTATGTATAGGAATATTGTTTTCTTAAAGGCCACAGTGTTGTGCAGCGCCTATGTGTGAATAAGTTCCCTACGGGAGATAAATACCGATTAGAACAGTGGCTTGTAGCCATTCGCAGTGATAAATTTACTCCAACAAAAAAATAGCCTCGTTGATGTATAGTTTCTCGGACCGGCGCTAAATGGAATATATGCGTAGGGATGCCTTCCTGCACAATTTTCAGGTAGAAATCTGTCTGGATTGAATTTTAATAAAGCATGGTTTACTATGCTTTATTAATATCGTTTTTTGTGTTTTGTGAGTTGTAGTTGATCGTCGCACATTATTAAGCATGGTTTAATGTGCTTTAATATACACACATAAACAACTGCAATTTACAAGTTAAAAAACCAAATCAAATTGTGCAAACAAATACTAGTACCTTATGTTACTTTCTTCTATTTTCTACTGTGTCTGCTTTAGCGGCAGTCAAAGACTTAAGCGCTGATTTAAAACGTTATAGTTGGGTAACGAACATGGTATTTATACCTTATGAAAGCTTGTACGACGTTTATTTATTTAAAAAAAAAAAATAGGGTAAAGGGGGTAAATATTTAGACATTTAATGATTATTGTAAAAAATACGTAAATAAAAAAAAAATCTGCAAAAATCATTTAATTACAAATTCATGGAATTAATTTTTACGTATTTTTCATTTTGCATGGCCTGATAAGTGATCATCAGAAATTTTGTTTCATTGCGATCAGGCATTTAGTTTAAAAGTTATAACATTATTTCTGTATAGAGTACCCAACAACAAATGCTTTTTTTTAAATGTACATTGAAAATAAAAAAAATACTGGATTTTTTTAAATATTTTTTTCGACGATTAAATTGACTATAGTTCCTTACTTTTTAATATGTGCACTTTATAGAGTCTCACATTATTGTAACTGGGATTGGTTTCAGAATGAATTGAAATTGTTCATCTATGAAATACAATAAAAAAAATTGTTGCCTAAAATTTTTGATAATAACTTGCCATTAGGTTATATAATAATATGAATTTAACCAAAATTCAATTAGTTAATGTCACTGTATAATCGATTTACGATATTATTATACAATCATATTTTGGCAAAGGAACATGCCACTTACTTTATAAATAATCAGAAACAGTGTGCAAAATGTTTTAATCAATTATCAATTACTTAATATTAATTAATTAGCGATTGAGTTTGTTTGTAACAATCTTTATTTTATTTATAGGTCAAAATACACATAAATGGACTAGTATTTTCCATCATTTTTTTATTACTTGTTGTGTGCTCATTGCCACTCTTGACATTATTTTATTCTAACTTGTCTTTGCTTATCATCTTCATAATATTATAAACAGGAAAGATTTGATTGTTTGTTGGTTTGTTTGTATTGAATAGGCTCTAAAACTACTGATCCGATCGTGAAAATTATTTCACTAACAGAAAGGTAAACTATTCAGGAGTGATATAGGCTATATTTTATTATGATTTCACAAGAAATTCAGTGAAAAATAATAGTATATGTAAATCAAGTCTGAGTAAAGCGGGCGAGATATGATAATGGACACCAGCTGTCAAACATTTGACTGAACGAGGTCTGTTGGGGCAGCTTGTATGTAATAAACTTTAAGTTTTGTGAAATGTTCAATAAGAACCCATTGCGCACCATAATACCATGATGTAGTGCATGGTTTCCATGATGTAGGTTTTAATAATATGAACATTTGAACAACTAACATTACATTTCAATAAAAATAAGATATCTTCAGTTTTAGGACTGAAAGAAACCTTGCTGCTCACATGGCAGTACATCTGTCAAGCAGTAGGTCATTTACTTGCAAAGTGTGCAGTCGCTCATACAACACACTAAGCAATTTGAAAACGCACAGTATCACACATAGCAACGACCGACCATACCACTGCCATCTCTGTAAGAAGAGCTTTAAGAGGAACCAGGATTTGAAGGTAAGTTGTCAAACCCTATACTATACACACACCGGCAGAATTAGCGGAACATAAAAAAAGGGATGATTAATGTTAATTATTTTTTCGTAACACAGGCCAGTTACACTACTTTTTTTTAATTAGGAGAGACCCCACACTAGCGTTCGTTGAGCGTCAGCGTCGTGCCGACGCACAGCGACCCCACTTATTCTGTGCCCACACTAGAGCGTTTTTGGGCGTTACGTCGTGTCGTCGTTCGAAGTTGATTTTCCGTTTTCTTAAAGTTCGTAAATTTCATTTGAAAAACATTGTATTGCACTTTTATGAGGGTTTTGTGTTTTCTCTCCTATTGATCAGTTACGAGCATCTAAGTATGCCTGATTTAACACAATTTGTAATCATTACGACTGATGAAATAAGAAGAAATGGTCAATTCTACAAATCGATTGCCACAAGACTTCGTCGATCGTATCAACGATTCATCGTAAGGAGAGGCCAAGGCAGGAAAAGGTATACTTCAAGAAGGGATGACCGTTTTCTACAACTGCACGTTCGTCGGAATACAAGTCTAACGGCAGTGCAGGCCCGAAATGTATTGGAGGAGGTTCGAGGAGTAAGAATGAGTGAGCGGACAGTTCACAGAAAATTCGAAGAATGTTTATGCTACTTTGTGCTCGAGAACATCGTCATTGGGACTTTGACGAGTGGGGGCATGTTCTCTTTACTGATGAATGCAGAATTCCGATTGATGGAAGGCAATGAGTACGGAGACGCAAAGGAGGGCGTTAAATCCAGTCTAGTTTTGAAAATACAGTGGCATATGGCGGCGGCTTCATTATGGTCTGGGAAGGGATATGTTTAGGAGCTCGCACAGAGTTGGTAGTAGTCAATGGCGGCAATCGGACTGCTGATCGGTATATCAGGGAGATTTTAGACGAACACGTTGTACCATTTGTCCCCTCTATTGGCAACGACTTCATTCTAATGCAGGATAATGCTCGGGCCCACAGTGCTCGCACAGTACAGGCATACCTAAACCATGTTGGTGTAACGGTGATGGAGTGGCCAGCACGGTCCCCGGATATGAATCCTATTGAACACGTTTGGGACTCGCTGAAAAGGCGTGTCAAATCAAAAATGCCATGCACGGGGGGGAAACACTTCATAATAAACACAAAATCTTAAATTATCAACTGTTACTCTGTCATCATTACGAAATCTAAGAAAAATGCATTTTGTTTAGTTTTTGTTTCATTGAACTTTCAGTGTGGTGTGGCAATGCAAATGCATCTCAAAGCAGGTTAATTTAATTGTTGTTTCATGTTTAATTACTATTTGTTTAAAAATAAAATTAACTATTTGGTATTCTACCTTTTTTATGTTCCGCTAATTCTGCCGGTGTGTGTAGTTACATACATACATACCTACCATCACGCCTTTTTCCCAAGGGGGTAGGCAGAGACCATATCTTTCCACTTGCTACTGTCCTGACACACCTCTTGCGCTTCTTCCACTCTCATTAATCCTTTCATAGGTACATGCTCGTCGATTATGGGTACTCCTGACCTGACCTTTTCTGAGCACGTCTTGGACTTGTCCTTAGTACGTCCGTCTGGGCCTTCCCCTTTCAACAGCTCCATCCACCCTCGCCTTGTAAATTTGTTTCGTTAATCGCCTTTCATCCATCCTTTCCATATGCCCAAACCATCTTAGCATTCCCATCTCAATTTTTGTGACAACATCCTCTTTCACACCACATCGCTCTCTTATTATGCTATTCCTTACTTTATCACTCAATGTCACTCCTGCCATACTTCGCAATGCTCTCATTTCCACTGCATTTATCCTACTTTCATCCTTCTTTTGCCATACCCAACTCTCACTTCCGTACATAAGCGTCGGCACTAACACCCCCGCATGAACAGCCAGTCGCGCCTTCTCTGACACCTTCTGGCTGTTCATAAAGGCATGCAGCGCTCCATTTAACATATTCCCTGCATTCACTCTTCTATCAATATCACCCTCATGCCTTCCATCCCTCGTGAACCTAGTCCCCAGATACACAAATTCTTACTTGTTCTACCTTTTCACCTCCAATTAAAACATCACATTCTGTCATATCCTCATCTCTTTCAAAAAGTGTGTGTAGTCAATAGCTTTAATTTACTTTAATATAAGATAAGTATACTTTAGTGTACATCTAAAAAGAAAATAATTACAGCAGTACCTAAAATAAATAAATAAATAAATATCTCATATAACAATTCACACCGAGATCATCTGACCCCAAACTAAGCAGAGCTTGTAATATGGGCGTCAGAGACTGATAAACATACTTAAATATTTCTAAATATATACTTAAATAGATAATAACACCCAGACACACAACAAATACAAATGTTCGCTACACAAATATTTGTCATGGGTGGGGATCGAACCCACGACCTCCGGCGCTAACAATTTAGGCGGGCAGCGATCTCTTCCAAGCAACCCTCGTTTTAGTCAATTAAATATAAAAGAAAAGAAATGGGAGTACTTTTTTGAAGATCTATGAAACTTAGTAAAAGAAATTTGAAAATCCATTGGTCTGGCGATTATTAAACCATTACAAAATTAATAGCCATTCATACATAGTTGTTGGTCTAAAAATTAAACAGATTTGCTTAACAACATACAAAAAATTCGAATGTCCATCTGACATTCGAATTTTTAAATGAAAACTTAAAAATAAACTTGATTAATTCTTCCGAGTATGCTGTATCATCCTTCTAGCATAAATAATCTCAATTAAATAAACATCTCCAGTTCCACCTGAACCAGCACACCGGCGCAAAACCTTACAAGTGTCCGTTCTGCGACAAGTGCTTCGCCAGCTCCGGCAACTGCTACTCGCACCGCAGCCGCATGCACCCGGGCCGCAGCGTGGCGGACGCGCGGGTGCGGCGGCGCAGCGGCGTGGACGCGGCCGGCCCGGCCATCTTGCCGAAGCTGGTCGCCAGGAGACCGATAGCTGATATCAAGGGCATGTTCAAGTATAAATGCACGTTCTGCGACCATAGCTTCGTGAGAAGAGATAATTTTACAGTAAGTGTCTGCTCTTTTCTATACCAATATTATTAAGAGGAAAGATTTGATTGTTTGATTGTTTTTTTTTTTTTTATTAATAATATAATAAATATAAATTTGCGCCAGACAACACACCAATTGTCATAAATATTCTTGTTTTACGAGGTACCCAACAAGGAATTGAGCCATGGGCATCTCCCAGCTCACCCAGACCCAAGTAAATTTAGAAAAGATTTTTTCCTGAATTAACTAGACCGGGAATCAAACCAGGGACACCACGCATATCGAGACGAGAAACCGTGCTACACAAAACGCCAAAAATAATCCCCATTGCAGTTCACATACATGCCTAATAATTCCAAAATTTCTTTTTCTTGGCCATGAACTCAGCAATTTCGTAATGTTGAAAACTACCGTTTAGTTCATTGAGTTACATTTGACCTTGTACAGTGGTAATAGCGCGCGCACCCGTGTCCCTGGGTCTTGGGTTCAATCCCCAGGCGGGTCGAATATGTCGTGCTGTTTCTGTAACATTTATGATGCCTGGGTTTGTGATGGCTTTGATAATAATTCCACATTTAAGAATTGTAGTGATTAAGTTGAATGCATGCATTTCAATTTGCTTGCAAAATAGGACTTGTGAGACTGTGTGATATCTACCATGTTTGTTTTTTTTTTGTTTCTAGTATCACATGTACCAACACACGGGAGAGAAGCCATTCCACTGTTCGTTATGCACGCAGAAGTTCGTCACGCGAAGAGGCCTGCTCATCCACCACGAGAAGGAGCATCCGGCGAATGATAGGCCGCTCGCACTTTTATCCAGAAACCTCTTACTCAAGTAAATAGTGCATTATTATAATAAGTAATTCCCTTATTTATTTTGTGAAGGTAACTTTCTGCTCCCTGTGACTTGGGCAAAGCAAGGCTGCATAGATCAAAGGGGGGTTGGGGGGGGGGTTCTACTCCCTTAGAAATAAGTACCTACTTGTAGCCAGAGTTGGGCATTATTCGAATAAAAAGTTATTCGCAATATATTTATTCGCGAATAAATCTCGTAAATAAATTGCCTACGAATAATTATTCGTGATTTTATTTGTTATTTTGAATAATTTTTGAAGACTCATCTTTTTGAAATAGTGATTCTGTTCGAACTTTACACGAATAGCACGTGCGACACCGTAAGCCGGCTCCGCCCTTCCGCCACTGGGTTTTCATAATGTAATGAAAGAAAAAACAGCCCAATCTTTATAGTGATCAACCTAGGAATGAGAGATAATAAGTTAAAAAATTGTACATTGCTTCGTTTTGGTGTTCTTAAAGTTGTCTCAAAAGTCTTACTTGATCTCATATCTGTGTCGTAAGTTATTCAAGATCAAAGGTAAAATAAAACAATTTCTATGGTCCAATGACGATATCATCTGTCATAAAATTGTAGAACATAAAATTCGTAGACCGAATTTAGCGTTTTCAACTCACTAACTAGCCAGAAAATCATTTTGTTCATTTGGTTTTTTAAAATTAATAATTAACGCCAACAAGAACACTTGTACAAATCCGGTGACTGTGTACTGTAGCTTGAATATTTGAACTCTCATTCACTTACCTCTTCGAAAAACTATAATACTAATATTACCTGTTTTATTTTTATTCTTAAACTAGTTACTATCTCGGAGTTAGTCAAGCTCGAATAACGAATAAAATAATTTATTCATCATTCGAATGATTTTACTTCGAATAACCGAAATTATTTAACATTCGTGAATAACGAGTAAAATTATTTATTCATTCGTTATTCGTCATTCGAATAATTTTTTCCCAACTCTGCTTGTAGCCTATAGGCCTCACATATATAGATATAAAATTCAATGACTGATGGTGTGATACTGATTTAGAGTGCCTCAGGCTGGATCGTTACACTACAGCAACTCTGACGACACAAGCTGCTAGAGCTTGTCTAATCTGAAATGACGCGCCCCAATACTTTTTTAGTTGATTTAGATTTGCCTTTTTTAGTTGACTTGAGCGGAAAACGAAGCGTTTTCCTAGGTTCGAGTCCAGCTGGCTACTGAACGACACTAATTACAGTGGCATGTTTATATGTATGTATTGCGGACATATTTAAAATTTATATTCGTGTGTGAATGCGGTGGAGGGGCGCGTCATGTCTAGCACACTGTGCAATGTGATCTTGTTACGTTTGAGTTGTGGCTTACTATACAACCAGACATGTTGAGTCTGTAGTAGTCTCGGTCGTAGTCCCAGGGATCGGAACGATACTTTTAAAGTCAGCTTTTATGACTCGGTGATTGACGACATAATTGATCTGATCACACAATACTTTAAATCTTAGGTTAAGTAAGTACATAAATGTGTAATTTTAAGCTTGACTAAAAAAATGGTTCTTTAAGTTGCCGCCTACTGTACTTCAACAATTGTACAGGCTTCAACAATTGTTATGGTGTTATGTTTACTGTTGGAAAATAACTTTTATTACATGAATGTTTATTTATTAACTAGCTTTCTGCCCGCGGCTTCGCCCGCGAGTAAGGGTTTTTTCTTTTCGAAATCTTTATAATTTGTAGCCTATGTGTTATTCTGATGTATAATCTGTATTACTGTAGAGTTTCATCTAAATCTGTTCTTTAGTTTTTGCGTGAAAGAGTAACAAACACACACATATATACATCCTATCAAACTTTCGCATTTATAATATTAGTAAGATTAAATGGCGAAACCAACTGTCAAAGTGTTTACGCTTGTTCATCTATGGCCGTATGTATGTACTCACAATGATTTGAAACAATTGACTGAGGATGCTTTGTCAGATTTTCCGTTCAGTATTATTTTAAGTTGCTCTACCATTGTTTATTCCTGGGGTTTTTCTACAACAAAGTACAGATGAGTAGCGTAAAGAAGGTCTAGCTAGATTGTGAGTTGGACGATCCATTAAGCGAAAATGTTCTACTGTGCGTTTTGAAAAACCAGGTTTTGAATTTAGTCCTATGAATCAGGGGCAGATCTGAAAACTACTAATATAGAGCTAAGGCAACACAGGCGAATGAGGCTGTCGAGCTAGTCATTAATGTTTAATTTGTAATTAAGAACTATAGTAGTTTTTTAAAATAATTTATAGGCGCCCCCCAATGCTTAATTAAAAATACTTTACACGTAGGTAAAATTATAATAAGAATTTGTCAAAGTTAGTTCTGATACCCTGTTGTTAATGCGTTTAAGCATTACAATAAGTACTCAGAAATAGCTACTGTGCCATTATTTATTAATTAAAATTCATGTAAAGAAGTTTCGGTGTTTGTAGTGAGTCAAGCACACAGTCAGTTTATTTTCAACTAGGTATACTTAGGATAATAAGGATGTCAAAAGGTCTGGATAAAACAATCACAGAATCTAGTCAGGAAGACTTTGATAAGACACTCAATGTATACTTACTAACTACTTACATTCACTTCACAACTGTAAGTTAAACAAAATTCGTACAAGTTCATGTTCATTCCTTTGTTATTTCAATTTAATACATAACTTCATGCTTTAAAAAGTTTTCTTATTTATCCTTTATTCTATCTTGATAAAGTTTTATCTTTCAGGTGCAACAAAATAAAAGAACTTCCTTGTTCTATTTGTCTTGGCAGAGTTGAATTCATACTTATCACAAAATATTATGACTTTATGGTGTCGACATTGTAAGTTCAAGAAAACAAATTATTTCAAAATAATGTTTTATCTTATTAATTTGCTTAAACGTCTACTTTCAGGATATAATGCATAAAAACTGCTTTATATGTGTAATGTAGTTGGTTTTGTGTAATGTATTACCTTTTTCAAGGGCTTGCAGCACATCTCTATAAGCGATCCCGTATCCCGGAAATGCCCGCGATAGTACAAAAAAGGTACATGTTTTGTGTTAATATTGTATTAATAAATCCAAGGACGCTTTTAAATAACAAAGCTTGTAAATTAATTCTATGATTTTATGTTGCATGCTTCACCAATCTACAATGTATATTCATAGCTTTCCTTTGTACTATATTGTCGTAGGTTACTTGTAGCTCCGACGAAGGTGGTGGTCTTTGTGTCTCGGCATACATAAATAAATAAATAAAAGGTGTGTTGCGTGCTTGCGGCTGGCTACCTACAAGGCAAGCTAAGGAGATAGGTAAGCAAAGCGGGGTGAGGGGCATCGTTCTCTCGGACCGGTCTGGGCTACGCGCGGCGCGGGCGCGGGCGGTGCGCGTGGGCAGGGGCCGCGGCGGGCGGGGCGTGCGTCACTTCAGTCGCGCAGCGAGCGCTATACTAGAACAACGTCGGGTGGCGGGAGCCAGCCCGTCGCGTGCCAGTGTTGTGTCACAGCGGTGGGCCAGGTCGGCTTCGAGATTTCTTCGACCGACGCAACCATGGCTCTCAACTCGGACGGTGAACAAAAATCCAACCTGGTCCTCCGCGTGGACCAGGATTCGGACTCGGTTCTGCAGTCATTGTTCGACACTGTGCTCAAGCCGGACTCGAAACGGCCGCTACAGGTGCCTCTTCGTATGCGACAGCTTCCAAAGTCGTTCTTTAACCCGCCGTCGACCGGTTCCAAGTCGCCATCTGTGTCTCACTCGCGAGAAAACTCGGCTGACTCGGCGTTCGGATCGTCGTCCGCGACTGGCGCCGCGCCGGTGTCGCACTCGCGGGCGCACTCCTCGCCGGCCAGCCTGCAGCAGACCTACGCCGCGGGGCAGCAGGCGCAGCCGCAGCCGCTGCTCCACCAGCACGCCAAACACAGATCATACGATGTCGGAAGCCATCTCCAAGATGATTTGGGTCCGCTTCCAGCTGGATGGGAACAGGCGCGGACTCCAGAAGGACAGATATACTATCTGAAGTAAGTTACAACACATTTATTTTTGGCTTCCGTACCATCTTCTTAATATCATAATTAATGTATTTTATAAAAGCTTGTATGTACAAAGTATCATTTATTTTGAAGACGTTGTGAATGAATGGTGTTGAGATTATGATTTTGGGAGAGACACTAATACACTTAATATTAAGGTAGAATATATTTTAAGTTCAAGTTGAAACTGAAGAAGAGATTTTATCCCCTTAAGTACTGTATGTTCTTACGGTGGTGTATGTAAAAATTACTGTACATTACGTTTTCTTATTTCAGTTTATATAGTAGGTACTAACTGGTCTTTATTTACAAAAATAAACTTCAAACAAACCGATTCGATAACTTTTAAGATGACTTCATGTTTTTATAAATTATACTATACGTCTATTTATCAGTAGAAATGGTGTAAATTGCCTCCGATTGAATTAATCTTTACATGAATACATATAAAATGACATTATAATTAGTTCCCTCATGTTATCATAACTCTGGCCAGGTATTTAAACACGAGTGCGCGCGGGTACTTAACCTGAGTAGGTAGGTACCTACTATTGCAATTTACTAACTAATAACCACAGCAGTCAGCACCAATATGGTTTCAGCGCCGCGTTGTGTATACCATTTGTGGGCATATCTACGTATTTTTACCTGTAGTTACGTAACGCCAATCTTTATGGACTTGGAGGTTTTAATAGCTTTATTATGTAGCTAAGGGGCTGAAGCACCTCCCGAATAAATAAATAAAAATATCTGAGTTCACTTTCATTATTTGATACATTTTAAATTGATATTTTTCATTTTTACGAGCCAGGCCCTCCCCAAATGAAAATCATGAATACACTAGGACCTAGTTACTAGGTTCAAGAAATATTTTTTATGCAACTGTTACATCATGAAGGGTACCTAACTCGACACTAGCCAACATTTAAAAATCTCTCTAAATTTTCATCGTTTTAAGAAATAAGAATTGAGCACCGAATCATAGGCCTTCTTGTAGTCAATCCAGGCAGTTGAAAGAGCTTTCCGATTCCGCCGGACTTGTTGGCAAATAGTCGTGTCTATGAGGAGGAGTTCTTTAGTACCTCGGGACCCAACCCTACATCCATTCTGAGCAGGGGCCAAAACATTGTTCGCAACGATATGCTAGTTAATTTTTTTTGCTAGAATGGACGTAAGGAGCTTGTAGATGGTAGGTAAGCACGTGATGGGTCTATAGTTTTTAGCTTCCGAGGTACTTCCTGACTTGTGTAAAAGGAAAGTGACACCAGTAGTCAGGAAACTAGGGAGAGAACTAAACTCGAGGGATTCCTAGAACTGCACTGCCAAGCATGGATGCGAACATCGAATCCACTTGATCCAGAAGTTGTGCAATCCATCCGGGCCAGGACTTTTCCAGTTCTGAGCCTTCTGAATTGCACAACTAACGTTTTCGGAGTCAATAGTTACTGACTCCATGGTTCCGATGGATTCGCATTCATGCTCGACAGTACGCATCCAGTCACCCTCCGTGTGATCGACAGGCATCGACGAGATGCTGCGCCAGAAGTCAATCATGACACTTGCATCTGGTCGCTGACTGTCGCTCACACGTTGATTAGTCTCTTACCAGTTTCGGTACACCTTCCTTTGGTCACTTTGGAAAAGGCGATTCTGTAAATATCTCCCCACACGGTTTTCCCACGCATAGACCTTCTGCTTCAGAAAGTCAATGCGTTCCGTGACACAAGCCATATACTGTTCCGGTCTAATACCCGTCCCAGCAAAGGCTTGGTTCACGTAACGCATTATCTTGGGACGATTGTTTCCTCGGCTGAAGCAGACCAGCTTTGCAATGAGGGTCCCAAACGTGCTGATACGCCGCTCGATTCGCATTTGCCATGCGGTTACATTTGCGACAGGTCGCGCTGCACGGTCAGAGTCCGGGAACTTGACACGAGCAACACGGCATGCCGCAATGGCCCCGCAGTACAGAATCGAGTGGGTATCAACTAAGTCTTCAGTTCGTATAAATGGAGCTAGTAACTTTACTAGACACTTGCCCTTGCACTTGAAACGAAGTGAATTGAGGGCCCTGGACACTTGTCCAGGGCCCTCAATTCACTTCGTTTTAAGAAATGGCTTGTTGTGATTACTTGACTTGTTCTAAGTTATGATGAGAACTGAAAATGCTTTTATAAAAATCCACTTTTCCAAAAACACATTATCGTCATTCTTTATCTTATCGCAATCATATTCTTACCTGCCGTCACTGCATAATGATAATACGAGACGAGATAAGACGTGAAACCTTATACTCTAACTAGTAACACACCCCCGCTTCGCTTGGGAGCTGTTGATAAATATTCACCTAAATCTTGGGAAAAAAGCAAACGAACGGGATCTTATATGACTATAAATCTTTGGACATAGTGGCGCTATTTTTTTTGTGTAGTCAGTATGGTACAGTTTAAATAGTGTGGAATATTTTTTTGTGATTCATAGGAACTCTATTTTAATCAACTAAATTTTTCATTAAAGGTTACAATAAATAACATAACTTAACCAAAAAACAGTTAAATAGGTAAAAACCTTTACGCCACTTGTGGCATTAATTTGAATTAGATTGTAGCAGGAAAAATCTTAACAGATAATGATTTAGTCTAAGGGGAAATATTTGTCCTCCTTATGATACTCATGATGATAGTGTCAATTTCATCTAAGTACCTATTATTAGTGCTGGTTTGAAAGGAATATACATGTTTAGCTTTAAATTTAACAACACAATAATCTTAATAGATTATTAATGAAATGAACAAAGAAGATCTCTAATCAACATCAATAATTGCTATCAATAATTGCTATCAATAATTGCTATCAATAATTGCTATCAAAAAATGATGACAAATCAAGTAATGCAAATGAAACTGTCGAAATAACATGGTAAAGAAAACAAATTTGGGTAATAAAATGTGGGGATGAGAACGTAGCGTGCTGATTTGATTTAATTATGAGAAATTAAATTAGCTCAATAATCAGACAATATCATGTATTTTTTCATCTATTCAGTAGTTGATATTCTATAAAAAAAAACATCTGACAGTCAATCGCCAGAAAATGAAATAAGAGTATTTTCTCACTAGAATACTACGTGTAATTCATTATTAACCTATCTCTCACAAGGTAAATTAAAATGTAAGATCCTTCAAAATTGTGCTCTTATACAATGTTTTGATGATTTTCATTTATACCATTAGGGATCAATACTTCGATAATGAATTCTCATCCCGGGATTTTGGCAGCGTCGTAGTCCGGGATTTGTGACCATCCCTAGACCATCCCAATCTTAATTTGTTGGACATGGCACTGCCAGTTTAAGAGTTGCTTAAAGCAAGACTCTGGCTGACAGATAACATTAACGATGAAGACACGGTTAGTAGGTATAGTAAGTAAGTAAAAAATCATTTATTCATTTAAGCTTGTATAAAGCACTTATGACATGTCAAAAAAAGTATACAGAAATAATAATAATAAACGTAAATAAAATAGTACAATATTAGTACACATCGTGAATATACATAATGTGAATCTACCACCGGTTCGGACGTTGCTTCTTATCGAGAAGACTCCGGCAAGAAACTCGATAGTTACTCTTTTCAACTTTGTGTTTTACAAAAAATAAATTCAGAGTACAGTCAATGCGAGTAGAAAAAAGAACACAATATTGAGCAGAGGAGCAGATTATTCCTACTATGACCACAAACTTTTGTCGTTCAAGTAATCCTCTACATTATAATAACCTTGTTTCATTAACTTTGCTTTAATTGCAGACTTAAACTTGTGAAGAGGTAGATCAACAAGACTTTGAGGTATTTTGTTAAAGTATTTTACAGATTGACCCACAAATGAGTTTCCCACCTTGTGTAGCCTAAGACTGGGAGTTTTCAATTTGTTTTTATTTCTGGTATTATGTTTATGAGTGTCACTGTTTTTTTTGAACAGATGCAAGTTTTTGCGCACATACATTATGTTATCTAAAATATACTGAGCATGCACAGTTAAAATATCGATCTTCTTAAATACTTCCCTAAGCGAGTCGCGTGGTCTAAGTTTGTAAATGGAGCGGATGGCTCTTTTTTGAAGTACAAAAATGGTGTTCAAGTCTGCAGCTGAACCCCACAACAGTAGACCATACGACATAACACTATGAAAGTAGCTAAAATATACTAGTCTTGCTGTTTCAATATCAGTCAAGAGTCGTATTTTTCTAACAGCACAAGCAGCGGAACTGAGTCTCCCTGCCAGGGCCGTTATATGCGGACCCCATTGCAACTTAGAATCTAAAGTTATTCCTAAAAATACAGTAGAATTTGTTAATTCTAATGGCTCGTCATTCATAGTTACAATAGTATCAACCTGTCTCACATTGGGCATAGAGAATTTGATGCACTTTGTTTTTTTTGCATTAAGTAATAAATTATTACTAGTGAACCAACATAGTACTTTTGAGAGAGTATTATTTACATCGTCAAATGCTTGCTTACCTCTGTCGACTTTAAAAATCAACGAGGTATCGTCAGCAAATAATACTATCTCACAAATATCTTTGACATAGGTAGGAAGATCATTTATATAAATAAGAAAAAGCAAAGGTCCTAATATAGATCCCTGGGGCACTCCCATACGTATGGTGGCACCGGAAGATGCAGTTCCGTTGATACTAACTTTTTGAGTTCTATCTGTAAGATAGGATTGTATTAATTGAGATGAGATACCTGAAACACCGTAATGTCTTAGCTTAATCAGTAATATTTCATGATCCACGCAATCAAATGCTTTTGAAAGGTCACAAAATATTCCTACTGCATCTTGCTTGTTTTCCCAAGCATCAAATATGTGTTTGATAAGTGCTACACCTGCATCAGTTGTGCTCTTGTGTTTAGTAAAACCAAATTGTTTCTCATGTAGTAAGTTATTTAAATCAAAGTGTGAAAGCAGCTGGTTCAATATAATTTTTTCAAAGATTTTACTGAGAGCTGGTAGTATAGAAATGGGTCTATAATTAGATGGGTCACTTTTGCTACCAGATTTAAAAAGCGGGATGACCTTACTAAATTTCATCAAGTTGGGAAACTGACCTTGGTCTATGCAATTATTAAAAAGTTTAGCTAAGTGGGGTGATATCGTATTAATGATTGATTTGAGTAGATTAATCGAAATACCCCACAAATCTTCTGTATTTTTCATATTAATTTCCTTAAATACCTTGAGGATGTCATGAGAATCAACATGATCAAAGCAGAACTGATTTGTGCACCCATCAACACTAGATGTTAGCAGGGACTCAGCTATATGTGGACTAGAATTTAACGTGCTTGTAGTTACCTAGTTAGTATACCTAGCATCTTACGTGCCTACTAAATGGACTGCCTTTAAAAATATAGAGAATAATACCAAAAATGTTATATAAAACTACAGAATGGGCTTATAGTACTTAGTAAAAAAACGAAGAGACTCAGATCCGACTGTTGGCTCGCAAAAATTTGACGACCGACTTGGTGTAATGGTTAAGAAGTTGGCTACTACACCAGAGGTCGCGGGTTCGATCCCCGCACAGTACAAACATTTGTGTGCATGAACATGTCTGTTTGTACTGGTCTGGGTGTCTCCTATGTATAATAAGTATGTATTTACAAAAGAAAATGTATTTAAGTATGTTCATCCGTTGTCTAGTATCCCATAACACAAGCTTTAATTAGCTTACTTTGGGGCTAGATGGCGCTGTGTGGAATAATGTCCAGGGATATTTATTTATTATTATTTATTAAAGTCGCAAGTCAGCTTAAAATTTATTATAAAAGAATTCACTAGGTTAGTTATGGGCCTTGATAGCTCGGTTTGAAGAGCATCCACATAAGTAGTCTGAATTTCAGCGCAATCATCACATTATCATTGAATAAAGTCAATATGTTTAAACAGACACGTTCTAGTGATCAAAGGCATACAACCAAATCTTTTGTAACTGATTCCAAATAGATTTTATTATTATGTTTCCACGTATATTTGGGTGAAACAGATGCGGCGCGCTAATGCTTTAAGCCAGGTCGAGTGTATTGAAATAATTATATCGATAATCAGTAATGGTTGTAGCTGAAGTCTGGCGCCAGGGCCATTATTGTCGTTGGCGTTCGTGTTGCGTATATCGTGCGATTCGCGATTACAGCAGGCAAAATTAACGTACTTAGGTACTTACCTACGTTCGTGACGCAATTCATTAATACGTGTGAACCACCTTAATTTCAATACCAATTAAAAGTACGTAATCAACCACTTATTTGCGAAATGACGTTTAGATTGACACGTTTTATGACGAGTGTTACCGGTCAGGGCGAGCAAAATTATATTTCTTTTGCAGATTTGCACGGTAGGAGACATGCCTCGCCTACATAGTCTCCAGTACTTCAATAGTATAATACCAAACTGGTATATAAGAGCTACGGCATGTAAGAGTCGTAGGCTCGTTTCCTGCAGGCTGTGGATAAAAAAAAACTTCGATTTTGTGGTTCTCAGCACTTATCTCAGTGTGTATCAATGCTAAATCAGTGCATTAAAAATAAGCGACCCTTAGAACATAAAGTTTTCTACGACTTAGATAAATCTACACCGGCGCGGTGGGTAAGATTGTTTATGAATGACGTTTTAAATTAATCCAATATAATACCAGGAGAACCAGCTGTATTTTGCAACAATAGCAAGGTGTTCAAGAGATAGTATCTAACATCGAGTCACAAATCGATGTTCTCACCGTGCGTGGACCGCAGCCAACGCGACATCAAAGGCTTTGCCACCTCGTAAATAAACATTACAAGAGTACCTACTACATACTCAAAAACTGAGAAATTGTCCCTAAACAAGCTCTGAGTCACCTATGATTAGGAGACACTTGGACAGAAACTGTGTAGTCTGAATATGAACATGTGTCCCCATTAATAAGATTGGAACAAATCGTACAAATCCGAGCGGCCGCAAGCGCAACAGTGTTGGGTGCAGATAAATGTTTCGTGCGAGGATTTATTATGTATTCGCTTGGGTCGGTTCGTTAGCGAGCGCAGAGTGCCAACGCGGAAGGCCGGTGGTTGCAGCGACGCACTTCATAAGCTCCCTTAAAATATTGATATTTCGAATATCAAAGGTATTAATTTAGACGGCTGGCGGCGCAGGAGCGCGCGATGGCCCATTGCAACCGGTGCGTCTCTTCCGTGTGTTCCTAAATAGACGTGCGCGTCGTTTCTTAATTGCGAGCTGCGGCTGATGCTTTATAAGCTCTATAACGTCCGTCGGCGTGCGTCTCGACTGCGAAATGTTTGCTTTAATTATTATTGGAATGGAGGGTAATTCTCAGTGGTTTTGTTCGGCTAGACTTGGCGATGTTCCGAAACGGGTAGCGATGCAAATTGCCTTGGCGGACGCCCAACGCGGCGCTATCAACCCCACCGGCTCGGGAGCATCACACCTTTCAGCTGATTCTTGACCCGAAGTTCATGTGCTTACCTGTCATTTGCCCCCTGTAGACTAACTTGTGGTATTGTATCAGGGCAAGACTAAAAACAAACCTTGTCAGCGAAATTAATATATAACTATATATTAATAAACTTGCTCCTCATGATTGGCTTGGCACTAAAATAAAAAAAAAACATCGTATTTATTCATTAACAGAAACACTTTACAGCTTTTCACCACGCTGCTGTGGTGTTTTTTTCAGTCTTTAAAAAGACTAAAAATACTTAGCCTCTACACAACCTGGTGTAGCATGCGTGTTTAATATTTGTCACTTTAATGTTCTCTCTGGAATGTTCCTATTTGTTTTTACCCCCAATTTATTGTTACGTAGCTCCTACTTTTTCTAAACTCTACAACTCTGAAGGTTCAAAAAGTTTATTCATGTTGAATTTCACCTAATCTTATGACCTGTATAATTATTTTCGCATAAATTACTGTCAGTTTACTCCTAAAGGCATGATAAATAAGTAATTAATTAATATTGTGGTAGGGGTTATTGCTTGTATGGCTTATTATTGAAAGTTCAACCGGTTATAATGTATCTGCAGACAACGGACTACGTAAATAAAAATAATTTCTCTCAGGAATCTGATTCTGCTCACTGGGAAACTGATGTAAATACCAGGGTAGGTAATTAAGTTTGTAGAATCAGTTAGAATTTGATTGTTATCCCACCTTGAATGCTCGCTATCGTTTAACTATTGTAAGCTGAAAAAAGGAAAGCCAAAGTGTATTAGATTCGAGAACCGCTCAGTCAAGTTGGTTTAGGTACTGGTGAGGTGGGTTACAATGAGATTGGATATTTTACCTACATTTGTGCGATAAATATCAGTTGCTATGCAATAAATACAGTGCGTCAGTAGAATTCAAGCTGACCGCACTTTACTCGGCGCTCGTCCATACAATGGGCCAACCGAGCTTCGAACAATATTTCCTTTTAAGAGTCGTTCTTTGAATCCTTAATCAGAGAAACTTCTCGCGCTGCATACAAAGGAATACGCGTTGTACGAAAAGATAGCACAAGTTCGTTCAACTCTTGTTTTATTTAGACAGGTAAATCAGGGTTAACATTCAGTCTGTGCTTAATTAAACCGACTAAGTTTTTCGACTTTGAGTATTTAAAAAACTGTTCACGTTTTATTGCCGGTTTAGTTTAGTGTCGTTGCTACTCTTGAGTGTACGAATTAGTTCCATAAACTTAAAATATGAATAATTCCAAAAACTCCTCACTCTCTAAATTCTGAGAAGGAAAACAGTTGAATCGCAACAAAGACCACCTGCAGAATGATTCAAAAGAAAAGACGAAGAATACCTGAAATAAACAACCAATATTAAAACAACTTCACCATTAAAATCAGTTTTTAGCTTGGGAACAAAATGAATGCCTTGCGGAATATCTATTGGAAATTGGATACTGCAAAACTCGTTTACAATAATTTAATTTTGTAGAAGAATCTGTCTTTACAGAACCCCCACGGATTCTGGAATAGCGTGCCAATACGGCTCGTTTAAAATATTTTTGCAAACGCAAAGTTAAAATTAACTCTGTACTTTGTGTCACACGAGAATAGGTTATTCTATTCTCAGTAGTAATTACGTCAACTCGTTCAATTTATAATTTGTGTTGTTACCAGATACTTGCTTAACAGACGAAGCTCTTTGTAGGAGAGTGACCTTTGCGTCTGTTGTAATAAGAGCTAAGGATCCGATTGGAATATTGCCGTGTGCGTGGATGGCGAAAGGAAAGGAATAGCCTCTCGGACGACTTTGGCAAGGCCGTCCGCGCGGAGTTACAGCGTTGTCTGCTATCCGATCTGACACCACTTGATACATGCACTGTCTGCATATTATTACATTTACAACCTTTCATTACACTAATTGCTGTATTACGAATTTCCTCAACCGATAAACAGGAAACTTGGTGCATACAACAATCACATTTTTTTTTGCACTCTGTTCCGTGTTTTTACAAAAAATATGTATAAAACTGGATTATTATGTTACATCTTACTATACTAAACCTTGGGATCTCAATTATTAACCATCTACCGAAGACGCGTAGTTAAATATCTGTTTTCATTGATACCGAGTAATAATCAGAATTTTTTGGTGAATTGAATCATTGGTTTTCATGACCACTATCTATTGTAGTTACAGACGAGTAAACTTACCAAAAAGGTTGACAATAATACGCAATGGTAGTTGAAAATGTTAAGTACGGTACCACAACGATTTATTTACAAGGCGATTAGTTAAAATGAGCCAATACTTTCTAAGAAGGGTACGGTGGAGTGCACAATCTCATACTCAACAAGTGGACTTATCGGAGGGTGTTCACTGCGCGATAACATTAAAACTGCTTACTATCGCCTTCCGAGAACTCCGCGCGACCGCTGCGCCCGCGCCGCGCGCCGTGCGACAGGTAGCTCTGCCTAACGGCACTCTCTTGAGAATACAATTTTCGTTTTAGAACAAAGTAATAATGTGCCGTTAATATACTTTCTCCTGCTCGCTCCAAAATAGTATTAGAATACTCAGTGAAAACGATTCTGTAACAGGTGGATTACCAAACTATGGCCACTAGGTAATTAATTAAACGTTAATGTGAGTTTATAAATATTTTATCAACCTACGCGCTGACGGTTGTTGTTATGCCGCTGATGTAGTCTCAAGTGTAAACAAGAGGTTCACTAACTGCGTGCTTCGGCGGAGTTTTGCCATTATTAATATCGCATTACGTGTACCTTTCAATCGTCATGTGACATCTACATCCTTATGTATACGGCGGCGAGCTAGTCGACCAGACCGTCAGAGCTAAGTAATCTGGACCCTAACATGATGGTACAGAGAATGTTGTTTCTCGAGCGTCGCAGCTGCGGCAACAACGTAGGTACTCAGTTTCCACGCTCTGATTACTGGATGTTGGCTCTAGACAACGTCTTTATCGGCGCCGATCAGAAACTTAGCGCTGTTGGAGTGCTCTGAGAAATCGATCCGATGCTAACCAATTTTAACAAAAAGAAATTCCTACATACAATCGATCCCAAAATTTGCAATCAGAGGATATTTATATTCTATTCAAATGTTTTGGCTGTCATATTCTCGTCTCTTTATCTTCTGGTTGATTCGAACGCCTCGCGCTTTTAAAATGTCATCGCAGTTACAAAACAGACTCACGCCTCCGAAGACCTTTAAATGTCTTATCTTGTATTTCGAAAATACGTACGTCGAACTCTACCATAACAGTAAACCAAAAATTTAATTACCATTCCTCTAAAATCCTGCTACTTTTTGAAATCACTTTCATGATATGAAATTAAACACACTTCTAGATTTAAATATCCGAAGTTACGAGTATATATATATATTGTCAGTAACATACTGGCGAAACAGTCAGGCATAGCTCAAGCGTAACTTGTAGACTTCGTATCGTCGGGTTACGGTCTAGCTGTGAAAAAAGAACACTTGACATGTTTGAAATTCCTTAAAATGCTTGTAACAAATGCATCTAATTGACTATGTTTAGTTAAGGCCACATAGCGTGTTGTGTGCACGTATTCATGCGTCCGAGGCGTAGACTCTAGTGCGGCACCTTCAAGGGCGGATCTTTGTTCGTGGTGCATTATCAATCCTTGTGGACACAGATGGCTCTCATCGGCTTGTGTCATCAGTATTAATGTGCTCCAATGATACGTGGCACGATCAACAAAGCTGCCTGTTGCGATAAAAGAGTGAGACGGAGCATTCAGCCAGACCACACCGGTGGCCCACACCGGCCAGACACTTAAAGTCGTCTTATTTTAAGACCTCACGTTGGTATTAATGTAAATTATGGTGCCTCTACTCATTTATGAGAAAATGATTTCCTGGATAAGAAGTATTAAAGTAAACAACTTTGGAACTTACGGAGTGAAGCTTCATGAATGTGTTTACTTTCTGTAAGTCGACACTGAGTAGTGGTATGGGTAATACAGTCTGAGAGTATCGCCATGCTTAATTGTAGGATCAAAAGGGGTCAACTGTGTACATTGACAAGCGCCTTAGGGCCAACGTCATCTACCGGCGCGGGCGCCGCTGGGTGCCGTCCCCTCACAACAATGAACATTTGCTACCCAACAATTTGTGTCTTAGTTTATGCATACCTTGAACTTTACGACAGCCTGTTTCACCTTAACCGAAACTCAATCCACATGGTGGTTCTAAACGAAAGAAAAACAAACCATGGTCTGCAGTAATTTCTATTGACAATAACCATGACCATGCCATTATTGCTAGTATTAAAATAATTATACGGTGTCTAGTTAGTTGAATTATTTAGTTTTGAGATTGTTTCATTAGTATACAAACAAGCTCATTTATTTATCGTTCATTAGCATGAGTGAGTACCTATCATTGTAGGAACTTAAGTGTTATTCATTCCATTGCAAAACTTGTCCTCTTAATAAATAAATAATCGAATGTTTATTGTGTATCCAAAATCTACAGATGCACGATTTGTTGCATGCGTTGAAGAATTCGTGTGGTTTATTTATAATGCTCGACGAAGTTCGCATGAGATCGAGCGGCCATGCCAGTTGAAGGGCCGCCCGAGTTTGCTCCTGATTGGAGTCAATGCGATGCCTTCAATTTACCATTGTGAACAGATTGTTGTGGCTCCTATCACTCATACGATGTCACACACAGCACGCAGACGTGGTCGACGCACGGCTACCGCGCCGCGTACGCGCCTATATACTCGTAGAATACTGATAAGTTTACTTACCTACTCATGTGACGAACCGACGTTGTTCATTATTCATCCGATTGTTTTGTTTTTATACCTGTTTCGTTGCTTGAGTGTTACGAATGGGAAAAACATACTTTAGATATGGATGCGTTCGTAACGTTATTTGCATTTAGTGGGTTACTAGTACTTATAAAAAAATATTTTTGGGAATAAGATCTTTTAATACGCTCACATATTTAGCTTACTCATTGAAATGTGTCAGACATTGGCTTCTTGCTTGATGTGAATTAAAAATCAATTGATTGTGGAAATCTTGAATTAAAAAATATATATACTTAGACGAGGTTAAAAACTGAAAAGCTTTTCTTTATCTGCTTAACAACTGGTTTACCAACATATACTACATAATCTGTACTTATATGAGTATGATTTACCTAAATAACATTCTGATTGCCTGATTTGACTAGATTACAAGTTTTAGACAAAGTAGAGGTAAACTTATTGAGAATGATTATAAAGCGAAGCAATCGTGTACTAGATTCTAATGATCCGAAAGAAGACTTGATAAAACAAGCTCAACAAAAGGTGAGTACTCAACTAAGGTGAGAGTGCTAAGGTACTCTCAGCCTTAGGCTGAGACTTCACGGAGCGATTTTCAGCCGCGCCCCGGAACGGTGGCTTTTTAGTTTATACTTAAAATCACGAGACCGGAGTTTTGTGCGGTGCCGCAGCCGCCGCGGTTGCGATTTTCGCTCGCAAACTTGGTTGGACACCCGCGCCTATCGACCGCAGAGCGCGCCGGCGCAAACTGCTGCGACTGCGGCTGCCCGCGCGGGAATAAAACGCGTCGTGAATTCTGCTTTCATTTTTTCATATATTTCTGCATTCTATAGAAGCTGCAAGCCCGCAACCGCGGCGGAGGCGGCAGAAAACCGCTCCGTCAGGTGTTAGCCTAGAGTTGGAAATGTTGGAATAATGAATGCGTAAGAATATGCCATAATTTATAGAAAAATATGCGCTTTTAGCCACAGAATAGGTAATAGTATACATGGGCTTAGTTCAGTAAGTAGCTGCATTATCAACATAAAAAAACAAGTACTTAACGTGAGTGAGCAACCATGTCAATTCGTGCAAAAGCGATCCCAAGAAATGAAGTTGGGTAGTTTCGTGAAAGCGTTGTACTGGGATGGCATGAAGGTGTATGGGTGCGTCGCCGGCGCCTCGTGCCCGTCGTGTTTACTTCTAATTTTGGCGCGAGCGCCGCGACGGTACTCCCCCTCCGCCCCCCGCCTCCCATTGAACAAGGTACGCATGCGGTTATTTCGGCATAGCGAAGGCGGCACAACGGCGCCACTCCATATACTTAGCCTCAGAAGCCTGTCTAGGCACCGTAATTACAAAATCTCAAACTTAAGATGAAAATCGCAATTCAAAAATCCTTCAATTGATACTAGGGATTAGGAATATGGTCAATTAATAAAAATGTAGACCCCTAATGCGGTTTTGCAAAAGTGCAATGCTACGTCTCCGTTGTCTAAAGTATACGCAAATAGGTTTTCGATGTACCTACTTATTGATAAAGTTTTCTGAATCTTACTAAAACCTTTGCCATAGTATAGATACTAAATACATAGATAATAATAATACATCAATTATCAGCTTTAGACTAAGACCTCTTCCACACTAATACCTAATACTCACTATCGCCTCAATGTTCGGCTCAACCCATACACTTTCATGCAAACTCAATCTCAAAATTATTATTTTCATTATTGAGACTGACTCCTTCTCAATCTTCAAAAACAAACAAGTTAGTCTTACAACAATATACTACAAAACAGACATCAAAACTATAATATTATGAATGTACGTTACACAGTAAATAAACATAATATGATTGTACCAGCAGCGTCGGACAGATAATTTCTGCTAGCGGCCTCTTTGAATCGTCACCTAGCTACCATCACCTTTAATAAACAAGCTAACGAACATATTATTTTCAAATCTGTGATAAAGAAAATATTATTTTACGATTTAAAAAAGGGCTTCGATAATAAGCCTTATCTTGGTTTTCTAAACGTGCTATTTCTTATCTTATTTAATCGCATCAGGATATAATGTTGACTGTATAGAGATAAAGAATGAAAAATATAAAAATGCTAGTTTACAGTACAGAACAATACGAAGCTTACAGAACATTGCACCTGTTTTCTATGATTGAGTTATCACTTTTGTCATCATAACTGTCTCACATAGGTACCTATCCATTATTAAAATAGTCCGTTAATATTAATATTAATCCTAATTGATAGACTGAAACTAGCCCCAAAATTGTGTTTCATACCTAATGAGTTGGTAATCGGTACAATGAAGAACAAATAGGTCCATCAATTCAGTTTCAGTTGATCGACATTTTCAGTTGAATTTTATAAAAACACCTTTTCTGTTTTATCTTAGTTAAAATATTGAGAAACTCAACAACGTTAAACAATATTAGGTAATTATTGATTTATCGAGCAATGAAATTTTCTATTTTATTTAATTGAGTCTGCTCAAAGTGCATCTGCGGCCGTCGTTTTTCGCCCGCGAGTTAACGAGCGGCCACTGCGCCTGTGATGTTACCGCGCTGGAGGCTGCTTCTTCTCGGAATCGAGCCTTCCCCCTCCCCCCGCCTTCTCCCCTCGCCCCTAGTAATCGTCTCTCACCACAGCCTCGCTTAAGGGATAGCCACTGCTGCACATCCGACTATCGACAATCGCTCGCTATTTATTGCAATCATTTCATTGTCAATTCCTTTTTTTTCGAAACTGAAATCATGGACCCTGTCGTTCCTTAGGTACCAAAATGTACTCTTGCACTAGTTGCAGATTTGCACTTCGGTAAATACGGTTTTTCTTCAACCTCAATAAAAGGGTTGCCAAGCACCGCTTTGATTTATAACCTATTTGTATTCTGACGTAAGTGAACATAAAGTAGATAAGAGTTTACATGACGCGATTATTACTTCATCGATACATCGTGTAGCGTCAGGCGCCTCCCTGTGCACCGCGGTTCGAGTTCAGCTCTTTTTATTTGATTTCTGTACACCTGAGTTGTTAGTAACAAAGGGATTGATTTTTTCTTTGGGCTCCGCCCCGGCCTTTGAGCGTCTCGCCGCGATTCTCGGAATCAAGTCCGATCATTCAGTAATCTCTGATAGCTTGCCGATACCTCTCCGAACAACTCCCCTAGCCAGCTAAAACCCGACAGCTAAAAACATGATCAATGACGTTCATTTCAAACTTTTGCTTTTGAAGCTCTAGCAGATTACAAGGAAAATTAATTACTTTATTTATCTCCCAAGCAGCGTGGCCATTGTGTGTATGATATGTGGCAGTTTATACAACAAAGTGGTTTGATATGGGGATAATTTTGTGTAATTGGTACACATAATTACTTTTCCTTTGTGTTTCCTCCACATGGAAATCCCTAATGGTATCCTCTTAGTAAGGAAGTATCTACGCGTAAAAGGTTAGATAATCGTTATTGAAAAAATACATAGAATACACACTACTAACTTATTATTACCTATCGTTATGTGCATATCCTTGATTTTATTTCTTTGTCTATTAACAAAGCGCACAACATTATTAAAATTTGAGGCCGTGGCATTCCCAGTAAAAATAATGTAACAATATCACCACGTATTGACCTTGAGTGATTAAACAACTGGGACGAATATTATGTAAATTACAGCTGGCATTTTAAACCTCGGAGGCGGGGTGTCTGTCTCGTTCCCTTCTCAGTTGCCTTTGGCATTTCGCAACCAAGAATTGCGTTTGAGTTTCGATTGTCCTAGATTCAAACATCTGATTTAACATCTCCTTGTTGTAGACTCCAATATTACTCAGGCCTAAGACTTGTAAAACAAACACAATTTCCGTGTTCCAATGCAGACAGAAAGGCTCAAAGGCAAACTAGTCGTGCAAGCCGGTTCGAAACCTTGTGAAACAGCTCATAGGTTCTACATTAACTAGTTTGGAACAAGAACAAAAAGATATCAGAGATGACCGTGGTGAAGATTTACCTGTTGGTCTCATGGAGGATGATATGCGCGAAGGGTTCAAGGACCGCAAGTCATTTAGTAGCCAGGTATAAGCTACTTGCCCGCGGCCATGCGATCACCCGCTCCTTAGCTTGCGTGTGGGAAATGGATTGTCATTCTGTCTCCGGTTGCACCTGGAAAATTTGCAAAATTTCTGTGCTCTACCATATAATTTGAATAAATTTATTCATAAGTTTAATGGGGTAAATTTGTCGAAAATCGTCATTTATAAAATTGGGTAGGTAGCATCATTTCGGGCGACTTGATCAAGGTAGCTCTTGACGCGGCAAGTTATCCTCGTGACAGCAAAAAGTGCACCGATACGAATCGAGTGGCGAGGTAATGATGTTGCGGGCGTGGGGTGTAAGGGGGGAGGTGGTCTGGTCTGGGACACTAGGAGCGAGCGGGACGCAACAAAGCCGGCGAGAATAGGACGCACGTAAAACAGCCGGGTCCAAAGTCTGCAGGCGTAGGACACTAGCCTTTGCATTGCATCGCCATGTAATGTCAGGACCTTCTTTTTGTTTATGTGAGATATGTCATCATCATAAAGATCAAGCACTAGGGGTTCTTTGTGAGGAGATCTGCAATAAATTGTACGTGTAGGTTTCATTCTTCTTGATAATATTGATGGTAGGTAAAAAACGAAAAGCAATCCCTCACCATTACAGTTTTATTATTTCTTTCATTATTAACCTGAGTTTGCTCTTCTTCCAAAAAGAAAAACATTTAGATTACACAGTGGTTTCTCCCAAGTTCAATTCTTGTTAGGTTCATTTAATCTGAAATTGTGCCCATATCAAAAAGATATATATATTGTATGTTATGCTTGCCTTGAAAATAACCAGGTGTCGAATGGCGATGTGGTGGTTCTTCTATAAAATCTTTGTCTATCGTTCGTATCAATGAAGATATCTGCACGTAGTAGTAGATAAGCCCGATAACAAAATGCCCCAACGCTTTTGTCTTGTCAAATATCAAGTTTGAATCGACGGGCTAGTAAATCAATCAATGCATTGTCAAATATGTTAATTATGTTCAGTATTTCATTCGTCCTTATCCACCCATTTGTGTAATATTTTCTAACCGCATTACTGGTTTTAAGGGTTCTACCGGCTTGTTTATCCTCTAGACATTGTTATTCATACCACGGGTTATTTAAATTTCCTGCTTTCACTATTTCTAAACTAAGTTTTCATTATTCCCTACTACCAGACCGTCGTAATATTGTTAAAAAAGATTAATTGATTAATAAATAACAGAGTTCTTTGCTATAATTAAAGTGCTTTGTAATTTATTTCTGGCTTCTGTCTAACTTAGAACGGGAACATCGGATGTAACTGTCTTAAAAGGGTCAACATCTGTGAATCGGCGCGTTGTTCGTGTTAACCGTTCAGTTCCTGGCAACTTCCAGTTCCGGTGGTGCAGTGGCCATTAGCGCTTCCTGTGCGACGCACTCAATGGCGCTATCCTCAGCACGGACCTGCGCCTGCGCTGACGTGACCACCTCGTGCGTCAGAATACGGATCTATTTATTATAATCAACGAACGATTTCGACGAAAGCAGCAGCTTTGCGATGATTAGCAACTGATAAACTGAGGAAGTTGATTTAATCAGATGGATTGGATAAAAATAACAGCTAACAACTTGAAAGCGAATAAAATACTGGCGTAGGTATATAATTACGATATTTATTTGTGAAATAACGGATTTATTTTATTTGATAAATTACATTTCACAAGTGCGTTGACATATCTTAGGCTGCATGTGTCAGATACGATAACAATATCGGCCATCAACACGGGGATAGTTGAAGTGAATGGTACTTATTGTAATTGTACTAATGGGTAATAGTGTCAGTATGAAAAGCTAAAAGACAGTCCTGGCAAAAAGTCTCGCCAGTCGCCTGGTCACGTTAGCCGCACCATATGAATGAGTGGAGCGTAATGCACAATGAATTATTCGTGCCAGCCCGGTTTCCGTTGGCGCCGGAGCCCGCCCGGTTTCCGTTGGCGCCGGAGCCCGCCGGACACATGCTCAGTATTCAGCCTTTTTCGCTGATTAACGTCTAATTATAGGGCACAGCTCTCCAACACACGACTCCTAGTGACTCAGGCCTGCTTAATAACTGCACAATACCGTTCGAGACTTGTGGAGCTATGGTTTAGGAACGGTTGAATTTAGCGCGGTGGGTGTTTCTTTACGAGTGCAAGTGCCTATTCGGGCTTTTGATTTGCTTTTTTCCCGATTGCTCTCGAAGTCTTCCGTTCATTGTAAACTTTATACTATTTATTGAGTTACGTTTACGCACTTGATAATGAGGTGTTGTCAGACCCATTTACTCAATATTTATATGAATATAAAGTGGGCTCTTGTGAAGCTACAGATTCCGAGCTTATGCAGAGTAGGTGACTTTCAAACAACTCAAGCACCTCTGAATTATCTCCTTCTAAAATTTTAAGTGAAGAAGAAATATCTGTCAAAGTTAGGAGTTTGCGAGAGTAATATTTTTGAGCAGTTATTCTGGAACGAGCTTCCGCCACGCAAGACGTTTTTGACGCAGTTAGCTGCTACAGATTCCCTTTACACGTTTCTAAAAGTGACGTTTATGAGCACTTTTGCGAAATATTTTATGACTCTTTTAGAAATAACATCATTACGACTTCCAAATTTAACATTTTCGTAGATGTCCACAGGGTAATTTTACGATGATAAGTATTGTTATGTTAGTGGGATTACGCACTGTAACTGGTAAACACATAACTCTATTGTTCCGAATTTACATTAATATAGGTATAAGTTACCTATAAAGCGTCTAGGACGGACATCTGTGGGAGGTCCGTTACCATCTGTCATCTGTCTGAGGGGCAAGACTGTTCAAAGTTCAAGGAAACTCGAAATTACTCGTAAATTCTGAGAAAACCCGGCGATTTTGAATTTGTAAAAACTTGAGACATCGACCCGGATGCTTTCGGAGGGCCTGACTCAGCTTCACAATCGCGGGTCGCGCGGCGCCTTAACCTTATCACACTACCCACCCATTAAAATACAACTTAATTTATGCGAATCATAATTCACAATAAGGTGCCTATTGCATATTCATCGTATTTCGTCATGCTCATCCACTGTAATCAATAATCCCACACAAAATAACAACTCCATTGTTGTAATATCAGTTCAAGGAGTTGGTGCTCTCTCCCCGATTGCGAGATGTGATGAGGCACATCGTCTTTATCAGTTCCGTTCGAAGTGGATAAGGTATAGTCGTATTTCAAGATAACGCCCATTGCGTGTTATCTTGTTACTTTCTAAAGTTAGATGAAAAAACACGTAGTTAACCTCTGGCAGCGAGAGGCAGGCCACCGGGCCGCAAGGCCGCCTGGTCGCCGCCGCCCGCGCCCGCGCCCGCAGTGCGTGCGTGAGTGCGTACGCACCGACACAGCTCTATGTATTGTTTAGGTATATAGAAGTGTAATCATATGTCACGTCAGTCTTGCCATTCGTACGCTGTTAGCATCATTACCTGTCTTTGTCTCGTAGTCATTCACGTTTTGCCCGTTATTTTAAATTAATTCGTATCTATTAGTGACGTATAAATTTACACTACCAGGAAGGCGAATTGATGTCTGGTTTTTTAATCGCTAGCGGCACTTTAAACTCTTTAAAGTTTAAAAAAAATGTTTATTTGTTTTTCCTTGATGTAATTCAAATGGTAGTGGTGCATTAAAAATTTTGTTGAATCAGAGGCGGTCAGCGCGGCGCCACATCGGCTTTTGAAGTCGCGGTGCATAAATCAGCGGGACGTTGGCGGCGCGCGCGCAGCTTCGCGAACTTGGCGCTGGCGCCGTTCTACCTACAATCCTTTTGTTTTGATTTGCCAAAGTGTGACCTGTTAGAATATTTTAAAAAAATCACCAAATTCACAATACTTTTGTTCTGGATGTCATATTAGGAACCGACAGTGGCGAATTAGTTAATGTTTGATATAAAGATTTTTATAAAATGGATGGGCAATGATGGTACCTTTACAACATTTGCGCATAGCATTTACGAGTAGGTAAGCAATAGTGTTCAATACACAGATTCCGTATTCTATACAAAGGAAATCAAAATCTTTGTAATTCGCATTCGAAAACCAAGTTTAGGAAATCTTATCTCAGTTTGATTTGCTGCACTGATTACCGAACCAAGCGTTTTGTTATTTTCAACGAGTGCACGTAAACCTACTGTAGAACTTAAAAACATCTTTATTTATATAGATGTTGTTTAATCTCAGCTATAAGAAAACTCTGCTAAGGAAAAATACGTGCGTGTTGGCTGAAACAGTGGATCCCATTTAAAATAAAATCACCGACCGGAAGTCGATGCGTCACACTTACGTTTTCGTCCTCTTTTACTCGTGTGGGTACTGTGGTGGGTGCGCACGCGCTTAGGCTGAGAGTAGGAACGATTCAAAATATATTTGGTTCTTAATTTCTGGTAGTTAGATCCGGATCTAACCAACCAAAATTTAGGAAGAAAAGGCACAGTTTCGGTACTTTTTGAAATATTCCGTAAACAACAACAAGCATTGCTTAGTGCAAAGTCCGCTAGATATAAGTCAAAACTTGTGATAATAAACATTACTTAATAACAATATAATAAGATGAAAAGATAGATTTTTAAATGAAAATCAAAGAAGTTAAATCCTTAGACCTTTGTCAGGTTAGCCGCCTTCTTCTCATGCTGCCTTTCGCGTTGACTTGTGCAACTTACCTAACCTTTCTTCATACATTCGTTTTTCACCACCACCAAACACCAATCACCGCCTTTGCCATAGATCTCTACTTTAAGCATTCGAATTAGTATAACTGGTAACAAACACTGATTGTTAAGTATGTCCAGATCTTAATAGATGTTAGCTTAGATTAAATGTTATGTGTTGCAGAAACAGAACAATCAGTTACTCTATCTAATGAGAACTCTACAATTCCGTAATGAAAGTATGATTTAAGTCTCTACCATCATCGCAGACAGTATTGGTATTTCCGACAGAAGGTTAGTAGACTAGTAGTGTACTTTCACATCTTTTCCAATCTTTCAGTATTACACGGTGCTGTAAAACTTGTATAGTGTTACTGATTATTAGTGTGTGCGTTTATTTACGTACGCGAGCGCCGACTCGTCCGAGATTCAAATTTAGAACGGCGTCTCCGCCATGTTGTTCTCGGTGAAAAACCTACGATCCATCGTTTGAAAACCGTAGATGTGTCACAAAGATCCCGTCCATTAAACCACTCTGTTATTTCTATATAGACCTGTATTCTCAACCGTTATGTATACTTAGGCAAAAATTTGAGTGAGGTTTTTGTACGAATTGGAGTTGCCAAACATTCCCTCAAGCGCAGTTAGTTAACACTACTTACGATAGATTCCCTTATTTTACTCTCTTTGCCAAATCAAATTATGATTACACCAATCGGAAGATACTACTAAATCGTTTGTAATCAGTAATCACATTCACATTAGTCACAAGAGCGGGTGATACTTGTTGTATAACGCCTTTAGTATAATAAATTATAATAACGTATTCGACTACGTAATTTCTCAATGTTTACAATACGATGCTCCACGAAGGTTGTCTGCTACAAGTGTTATAGTTAAGTGAGCTCTGTAAACCTATACGAAGTGTTTTTAAAACATAAGAGTGTTATTTCACTCAAATGATTTCAATAGGGAAAAGTTCAGGTTATTCAATTAGGAAAGGCTCATAGTTATCTGAATGTATTGAATTAATTAATAATCGTTGTTAGATACAAATAAAATTGACAGAGCAGTAAAAATAATTTAGGAAAAATAAGGAAAAAGCTGCGCAATACCTACTTTGCTGGGGGAGATCAGGGTCCTATAAGTTTAGTTGCACTGTATGGCAATATTTTTAATTACTCTAATGAATATCTTCTGACACAATCAGTTGGATACATTATTAGAATTCCAAAAAACAAAACGCCTTAATTTAAAATGCACGAACTCAAAATACCCGAATTCTAAATACCGTAATATTAAAATACAAATATTCAAATAACCTTACGGTTGAATAGCTCTAACTCGAAACATCATAAGACGGAATAGAAAAAACAAGTTTGTGTCAATCATTTTTACGTAAAATATTTGTTATAATTTTTGTCGTAAAAATCATCACAAAAACAATTAAGTTCATGAACAAAATAAATTATAAGATCATCATAATTACTTCATAGAAACATACTTCACTGAAATACAGTTCTATGGTATTTTACTTGAGTGAAATTAAAAAAAACGAACATTAGCTTATAGAGCTTCAGTCGGTTCCTCTGCCAATTTCTGACTTGCTTCCTAATAGGAAATCGTCTTCCCTCAAACGTCGTGACACGTGTGAATACGTGGTTGTAAATAAATGGTGCGTAGGTAAGCATAATGTATGATGTGAATGAATGAATGAGTCACGGCCAGAATTGGATCAGTTGTTCCACAGATTGTTGCGGCAGACCTACTCTTCTGCTGGTCATATGCTCACACCGAACTATTCGTAGCGCACACGCAATGTTTTGATTGGTACGTAGTAGTAGGTACCTATGTACACTCGTACAAAGTTCATACAGTTTGGTTATATTCATTTAAATGCCCTAGTAAGTGTAGGCAGCATAACACGATTTTTATTTAAACACTATCGATAATCACTAATTGAGACTGATGAAATTTAATTTTGACGAAAATGTTAACAATGACAGTGCTAGAAATTATAAAAGGCTCAACAGTCTAACCAGATAAAACAATGTTGTAAGATTGTCTTCTTTTCATGATAATGTGGATATACCTAAAGTAGCTAGGTAGAGCCTATAGCTGAGGCAAATGAGGTATCCTACAAAGATCCTACAAAAAATTAGCGACCGTAAAAAATTAAACATGTCCTATCCATATGATATATTATATTTTTATATAACTATGAATACGATTCAAGTAACAAGAACATTTAGGTTCAAATTTAGTCAAATTCACTTCAATTTTGATACAGGTGTCACTAAAAAAATTTAATGTCGTTGAAGCAACTTAGGATGAGTTCAGACGGAAGTGGGTAGGTAGTAAAACTAGCTTGGGCGAGGAACCAGTCAGTCTCATTGTTGACGAGCTGGCACACTCCGGCTAACGGTACCCACTGTTTATGTTGCTGCCACTACCTGTCTCGCGGCTTTGCGTTTGCGGAATATTTGCATTTCCATGTCTCATGCACTTATCAGGGGCATTATTACCATCTCTTAAAGTCAGTCAAGTTAATTTCCTAAACTAAGCGTAGCGAGTGAATTCCTAATATGATCTTTCATTTTCAGCCAGTCAGCGGTTACCTAATTCTAATAAAAACGGGTTTTTGCAACGAAATAAAATTACGGTAAATTGTTTTACCTATTTTTCTCGACGTTTGCAAAAACCTTTGGTATTGATTTGGATATAAGGAATATATATAAATAAGTCCCCAGACATACCAGCAAGATTAATTAGTGTGAGTTAAATTGAATTCTATTGAACTACCATTCCAATAATAAATTAAGTATTTAAATAATACAATAACTTTGTCTGGGACAACATCAACATTTCAGTAGTACTATTAGTGTAAGCACATAGAAGTAGTACAAGTATTATTATGCTTAGTGATTAACGCATATTTACTGAAATGAAAGAAACTGTTCTGTGTTCTTTTTCTAATCTTATTGTTTTTACTATACTAGCTTACTGTTTCTCGTACAAAAAACACTTTTACTCCTCGAGACCACGACTGCACCACCGCGCAATCGGTGTTACGCAATCAATCTCGCCGAGTAAATAAGGCTGATTTATTTTGAGGTTGCAGTTGTTCATTGTTGTCTGTAGTACTAACTTGCAGTGTAAAAGCGGGGAAATTACGCACTGCAGAGGATGTGCGTCCGCGTGACGCGCCCGCGCATCCGCTGCCCATCTTAGGAGCGCGAGCGCACACTGTGCAACACAACTTGCACTCGATTTAACTAGCTAATTGACTTGTTTATCTCAATACACCAAACGGCCCGTAATGCATGATATGATTGCAACCGGCTATGATGTATATGATTTTGGTTCTCGGACTAAGGATAGATAGAGGTAGGTGGAGTGGTGGTTCGTTGGTGTGGACAAATGCTCATGTCCAAAAAATAACATACCTTGAAAAGCTGACGTTAATCATTACAACGCACAAAATAAATACTTGGATTCAAAAAAATTGTTCAAGTATTCGCCCAAATACTGTAACGTAAAATAAATGTCGTAGATATGTAATCTATTGGCAGCTGAATGAGATTTGGGTGTTCGTTGCTACTCAACGATCATAGTTATTTTAATGTTTATGTTACGTCGACGGACACGGTGCCAACTTTATTTTCCGTTTAATTGAAACACGAGGCATTTCGCCGAATTCGTCATATTGTGATTTAGTTTACGAGCCTTACTTTGTTGCGGCCGGTTTATGCGCTTCTGAGTGCTTGTTGTCAGAAAAAAGGCGCCATTTATGGATTTAATTAATCCGAATCGTTTGTACCCGTCTCTTTAATTAGTTACGGCGTCAAAGCACGTCAAAGCGGCCCCGCGCACCAAATAAAATTCAGCCGTGATATAAAACAAAAGGTTTATCTGGCGGTTGTTTATCTATATCGGTCGAGTTGAAAGCTCTGTCGCTACAATGTGTCACTCTGAAGGCCCTTTCGATCTCGCGCTCGCTGGTCGAGACTCGAGAGTCGTTGTGCAAGACTAGAAGACCTTCACGAGAGAAATGGCTTGCCGTTCCTTAATTTCTCGTTGTGATCATGCGGTTGTTGTCGCTACGACCTATTGAAATTCTAATTTCGCGAGGCTTACACGCTTATGTCATGTATGCCACCAGCCCACTTGTTGTGTTATTGAAACAAATTACTCGGTTTCGTTAGCCGACGGCGACGCCTGCCTTGTGGTGGCACGTCATCATTTGTAACTTAATTGCTTTACGTAAATTTCATTAACTGCAGTGTTTCAGGCCAATGTTATAGTTTTTATTTGAAGGGTTTTTGTAGCTAGGTAAATACTATTTACAATAACTAACTTAGTAAATGTCGCTCAGGCATTTTAGTAGGTACTTTAGGTGTATGGTGAAGGATGTGAAATTCAATGCATTAGTTCTTCGGTTAAACAAAATATTTTAATATTTCATTATAATGAGTATTTATTCCAATAACTTCAAAAAATTATGGTAAATCAGAAACAGTTTTACAAAACATTCCGTCTACCAGAGTAAGGGGCTCCAATCTTCTCTTCTATTTGGACTTCTAAATCGTCATGGTTTAGTTTATTTTTCTTTCAGAAAAATCATAAGCTAATCATATACAATTTTAATTGTGAAATAGGGTCCTAAGCTTTGTCAGAATAATATACAGTGGCTTAGTATCTAGAGCCAAGTGTGACTAATGATCCCCAGGTGTGCGCCGCAGTTGCCAATTTTGATGTTAGGTTTCTGAGAACCACCGATTCCGATTACGTGTCGCTTACGGAGTGAGTAAAGAGTGTGATTGTGTACAAACAAACACGACGCGCTGGAGTACACTGAACAGAACGCGGGTAGCGAGCAGTGATGTCGAGGCTGAGTTGTCAAGCAAATCAATGAAAAATCTCTCATCTTATTCATTTCTATAAATAGCGACTTTAGATAGAAAAACCATTGTTCATGCACGCTCCACTAACATATAAAAGTTTTGATTTGAGAACTGCGCTCAACCTAAATTCCGGCAACTTTTTGGGCCATCTGCGGGAACGAGTTCTCTGCAAAAAGGAAATTTGAGCAAGTTTCAATCCCTTCAGAATCGTTCTACAGTTTAGTTACAACTCAACCACCATCATACGTTTTGTTTAGCTTAAACTAAGTCTAGCCAACAAAACAAACCGACGCAACACTGGCAATGCACTGAGTTATGCAACCCGAGCCATCCGCGCCGTCAGTGAGCCCCACGCAGCCTGTAACTAAATACACCGCCCCTCCCCCTTCCCCTTAACCACACTGCATCTTCCACTAATAGTCCATGGCGGTTACTGTATTATGTTAGTTTTATCATTTATGCAAAATAATACTTTACGATTGCCTAGAGAACAAGTACCTAATATGGGGTAATGCTCTGGACACCGAACTTCACGAAAATATTGCAGAGTATGCTGCGATAGCTATAAATGCAAGCCTCGAACGTACTGGCCGTTTACCTTATACTTATTGTAAATAATATCAAAGCTTTAAACATACGGATTTTTAATTTTTTTTTCATTATGCAGGCTCTCAAAGATAGTCCTTTAGTAAAGTACGAATATAGTGAGAATGATTCTGCGAAAAGCGCTCTTGTTTGTTTGAATCCAAATTAAATGAATAAATGCTTACACTTAAAATACGTACTTACTAACATGTAAGATTTTAAGATGATCATGTTGTAACATTAAAAGTTGATTTAAATTTCTAAACTAATTTCCCGAGAAAAGTAAAACACGTGTTACGATTTTATAATAACACGCGTAAAATTGTTTTATATGGGCAGGCCCATTGAGTGTTAATATTGTATAAACTGCTTAACAACGCAATTGTGATTGCGCAATCACAGCCGGGCTCTAAGGAAGTCATGGCTCGAAATGGCTTTTCGGAAACATGAATGATTTAAAGTTGAAAACAATCTCCTTAGTAATACATAATGTATAACTGAATATTTTACTGAACTTGAGTAAAGTATTAAATTACTTTACTCAAAGTGCTATATATACGTTTTCGTAGTCAAAAGCAGCTTACCTTTTGTTTCGGGAATTTAGGCGGTTAAGTGTTCTACTTACATATTGCACACAAATCGTCAATGCAAAGCCAAATCAATAACATCGTGTTTATGTTAGTACCTAACTTTGTTGTTTATTTAGGCTCACTTAGGCTTTCTAATGAGAACCTGTAAGCCCTTTAAAAGTATACATAGCCTCAAAATAGTATATTATGCGTACTGTCGTAGTGTTCTTGAATACGCTGGCCCGATCTGGGATCCCCAATTTACTACGTATATCAATAAATTGGAGCAAATTTAAAAGCGCTTTATCGAACATCTATACTTTAAAACCCACAGAAGGAGCCTGTCCTATGCGCATGATTGCAAACATTATCAGCTGTTGCCGCTTGGTTGCAGTCGTGACTTACTGGACTTATGTTTACTGCATGATATTCTCCGAAATAACCTGGACGAGCCTAACCTTATTGCACCAATTGGTTTTTGTACACCTTAGGCCCGCACGAGGCACACTCCGTTGTTTAACGTTCCCAAACACCGTACTAATTATTCAATAAAATATGTATGACAAGGTTGTCCAGAACCTAAAACGAAAAAATTAAGCACATTGACATCTATTGTACAAGAAAACGAGCCATGAAAAGGAAAGAATTTGAAGAGACCTAAAGTAATAGTTAGATACTCGTACCTGTTAATAAAATGAATGCACTTAAAAAAAGAATAAATGAATATCAATTAAATAAATACAAATATGCGCCAGAAAACACGCCTTTTGTAAAGGTCTCGAAGTAAAGATTAATATCCCTGTATTACGAGGTTCCACACAAGGAAATAAGCCAGGGGCGTCTCCCAGCACACCCAGACCCGAGTCAATTCAGAAGGAATCGAACTCGGGACACTACGGAAATCGAGGCGAGAAACCGCGCTACAGCGCACAACGCCAATCGTGTCGTCAAGCACGAATAAATAATACCTCAATGCTTTTAACCTAACAAATTAACCATAACTTAGACACTTTGGGAGAGTAACTAAGAATTTAAATTAAATTTATAGTGATTATTGAACATGTCACTTAGTCAGAAGTGTTATCAGACGTCTCTTCTGTATTTCATTAAGTTGTTGCTTGCCTTATAAATCTTATAATGTCTGATGAGTATGAGTGATGAGATGACAAGCATTCTGGTGGTTGATTGTGCTTAGTTACTAGTGAATTACTACTTAGTTGTGGAACTCTGTAATTGTCCTACGTAAGTTCATGAGTGTTTTTGAATGTATTTGTAAAAAAAAGCTGTTGAATAAATAAATAAATTTGCTTAATATTGTCGTTGAAAATTATTCATTTGTTTTCAAACATTGCCAGCTGGGGCAGTCAATAACGTTCTATTTCGGGTACGATGCGAAGGTAACTTTTCTTGCGCAGTTGTCCACCGAAACAAAAAAACTATTTGAGGCACGTGCCATAAGCAACTGCGGCGAAGTCTAGGTGGTCTAAAATTATAACCAGCTGCGTTGACCGCTAAAGGTTAACGCGGAGGGAAGCAATAAAGAGTTAGCCGTCGATGAGCGCACGCGGCGCAGGTGCCGGCCTGCGCCCGCGCACAGGTGCTGCCGTGACACCGCAACAGCTGATAGTGGCCCAAGTTCATTACCGCTCCGTGCGAATCGATCCGTCATGGTGACGCCCCCACCCACTTTCGAATGCAATACTTTCTTATCTTTTCGTCTGTGAATGTTCGATTTGCAGCCAGTTCATACTGCTTTTTTTTCGAGTCAATGAGATTCACACACGGATGTTCATGTTCATTTTAAGTTTCGCCGTCTCTATCTTTCATCCAAACGCCTGACTACAAACGTCTGATTGATTTTTAATTTACCTTCGTACGCTCTAATTTCGAACAATATCCTGGGCACGTACGACTGATAACGTAAGCGCCGATTACTCATGATTTATTTACCGACGCAATAATCATTGTACAGTTGACCACAGCTCAAGCGTAACACATTGGTCTTCGTGCCTGCGCGTAGTATGACATTCAAAGGAAAGATAGCTCAGCCTATACTGGCACAGTAACACACTATAGGTTGAATGTGCGCTTGTGTACGCTCGACGTGTACCAAGATCTGTAGGTTCTAGGACTCAGACGTCCTAAAAAGGGGTCACTACGGCGCGCCGTCCGAACTGTGACGAGCTGACGACTGCCTACTTTCAGCGAAGAAAGTAAAAGAGCCATTGATCATGCCGCAGCAGCGACTGTTCAGTGGGTCGCTCACGCCGCGTCCGGTTTGCCTACAAATTGGTCACATCGACCGCTAAGTGGGAAGATTCGGCTCACACGCCCCGTCGACGTTGCTGACTACTTTATGATACCATTTTTTCAAATTTAATGTTTTATCTGACTTTTAAGAAGTTTTCAAATGAACAAATATAGTAGTGCAGTTAATATTTTACAAAAACTTTTTAAAATGTACACATTTTATCGCAAGCATACATGCTTGGGCTATATTTTATAATTATATTTATCCTCTCTCTTGATTGTTTAATGGCTAGAGAAAGTACCCATATTTTTATTTGCAAACTTTTTAATTTCTTTTAATTATCTCCACTTATATATTATATAATCGCTTACGTAACATTGTCTATGTCTCGCACATTTTACGTTGATAAATTTAACTTTATCGTTTAATTTATTGTGACGTGTTACATACAAAAATATCGGGATTTTATTTGCTATTTCTACTAACTCACAAGAAACAAGAAATTGAATATATCGATTTAAATTTAAATTTAGGAAGGAAACAGACAATTATACAGATAATTAGGTGCAATGATGAAGTTGATAGTTATACGGATTTTAACATAACTTTTACCAAAAGTTTCTACACTACTAGAGTTTTGTTACTGTTTATTGTTGTGAAAAATATTTTCAAGATCGCTACTAACAATTTTATTTGTTTTTTTCAGTCACATAACAAAGACGACGACGTGGGACGATCCGCGGAAGACCCTGGCAGCGCAGTCGGTGGGCGCAGTGCAGCGGCAGAACGCCGAGGCGCTGCTTACTCAAGGAACCAGTCCAGCCATCCCCCCTGCCCCCGCACCAGGTACGCCATCTCATAATCTTGAAGACGTAAATCCTGGTGCCTTATCCTTAATAACCGGGGCCATATTCCCAGCCAGTATTTTACTATCTGGGACATCTCAAGCTCAAGCCATGATTTTCAAACCGAACTCTTTAATTCTTAAAACATAGTTACCTACGTTCTTGTCTCATATTCGAGGATGAAATCACCTTTGTAAGAAAAACAAAGAAAAACTTATGACTTGTACAAGTTTATAGGCGGACACGTAGCATATTATCTTACCTCGGGTTTTCCGTTGTAGTTATTATCAGACGCAGTAGGTATACTACGTACCTACTTTTTCAGAGGTTGCGTCAAAACTTTGTTAGTAATGGTTGTATCATGACCTTTTATATTCGATTACACACGTTCTATGAGGCGTGAAAATAGAGTTTGCATAAAACTAGGACAATAAGAGCCGCAGAATAAACTTCGAAGACCAATTTGTAAATTCTTACTAAGCTATTAATTAGAAGAATCTTTCCGTATGAAGGTTACTTTCACTACGACGATGATAGTCAGCTCTCTTCTGATTATGCTGTCTGGGAGATACCTAAGTCATCCAGAATTTGCTAGCTTTTCAGTAGTCATCTGACAACAGGCACGATTCCAACTATGGATGGATTCACCTAGTTTGTTGGAACTTAGTTTACTTCTTTTCTCTATTCGTATTCACGTGATCTAATTGGCCCCAGTGGCGCGTTTAAAATTATCATGGAACTGAAATAAAAACAAGTAAATAACCCGAATTCTAAAACTGATTTTATGACGGGAATTAACGCGTTGTTTCCGTCGGTCGATGCGAGACGAGCGTTGAAAGGTGTTCGGAAAATACATCGGTGTCTAGGGCTGCCAGCAGGGAAAGCCTGTAGACCTGGTAAACTTAACATAATACATATACACAACTAAACTTCGATTGTTTATCTATCACATCGATATTCATTGATATGTTTAGGCGTAAAATAGACTTCAACGCGTGTTGAAATAATTAAGAAGTGGAAATTTCTTGATTTTATGATCACTCTAAGGTTCTACTACGAACTACATATTTAGTTGTAAGGGCTGCTTAACTTTAAGTGAAGTTTTATAATGGGCGTAAGAAAACATAATTAGGTTTATAGTTTTGTACAAAGCATAAGTACATGGTTTTGCACTAAGCATAAGTAAATGGTTTTGCATTAAGCATAAGTTCATAATTTTTCACCCATGGAACCTAGAGTTCTCGAGTTAGCTAGTTGGCAGGCAGCCCTAGCGGCCGGCGCCGTCGGGAGCGGCGCAGGCGCCCGGCACTGGCGCGCTCCCGCTGCTTGCGACACATCCGCCACTCCGCCACCACCAACAACTCTCGCTCTTTGTCACAGAAACCCGATAAACAAACATTCATCATCCAATAACAGAGGAGAATCACGAGTAAACAATATATTTTTTATAAATTAAATGGTATTCGGTTTTAAAACAAAGGAAAACTTGATTACATGACTGACGGTTGAATGAGGGGTAGGCGGAGACGGTGGCTTAAGTTAAGGTAAAAAATCTGTTATATTCTGACGAGAGCTTTTCAGTTACCACAAACTGTCAAAATGTTCCCAATGTGTAATTTTATTACATTAAGGATAATTTAACAGGTTTTTGTGGGATTTTACAATAATCGGCCAAAGGATAACTTTATGAAAACATAAACCAACATTATGTGAAGACGCTACCACTAGCTATACATTTTGTAAGTAAGTAAGTCTTTCTTGTGTATGGAAAAATGGATTACATCATGTCTTTTACAATGATTGTGTAGATGTTACAGTTAAAACCCGTTTTCTCTAGTTAAAACTAGTTTTATCGTAATGCCTTTGTTAAAACTAGAAATACCCAGTTAAAACTAGAATTATCCACTGATAAATTTTGCAGATAAAACTAGTTGTCACATCGAGCTCAAGTAAAAACTAGCAGAGAATCTAATTCGGGATTGAAAAAAGTAGTTTTAAAAATAGAGGACTAACTTTTCGCATAATGCTGATCCTCCTAAAGTAGCTTATCATAACTTATTTGGCATAACATCATACAGCATAACATTAACGTGTAATGGTTTATGCATCAAATAACTTTTGAATAGCAAAATAGTCGAAATGCATATTATTACATAGCATAACAGTCTAAATGCATATCATTACATAGCATAAGTAGTGAAAGTCCTATTGGTATAATATCTATAGTTCATTTTAATATCTAAAAGCAGAATTTAAGATGCCATAATTAGTAAAATCCCTAATACCAAGTTCACTTGGTTTGTTAGTCTAGGATCAATTCGACCGAAATAGCTAGGTTAGGTTAGGTTAGAACTGCGACCCATCGCCCCCCCATGAGCCTTCGCCTTGTCGTGGCGGGGGGGCTTAGTACTGGTGGCAGGTGGAACCACCGGGAAGCTAAGAGGGCTCAGGCATGGCAGTGCGGTGGACTTCCCACCCACCCATTGCCTGCCGCCGGGCATGGTGGTGGTATGGTGCCTACCACTGCCCGCCAAAAGGCCTTAGGGCGCGAGGTGGGAACCGCGGTGCACAACCGTTTGGAGGGGGTCAGTGATCCGCGGTTGGCCCCCCTTGTGCACTGCGGCAGCGGATCCACCTTTTAGGTGGATCGTGGTTGCGGACCTAGTAGGGTCCGTGTTCGGTGAGAGCCAGCGGGCTTGAGTACGAGGGTGCTTTTGCCCGCAATGCACGGCATTCACCGCGACGGCGGAAGTACCTGTGTGCTCCAGGTACTTCCGTGGCCTCCCCCCTCATTGGAGGGGTCGGCTGGAGGGGGCCCCAATACGGGGAGGCACTGGCGGCGGGGCGTTGCGAAACTTTTTAGGGACCCCGCCTCGCCGCTGAAGTGTTGAGGTCGAGTACCGTGGAGTTTTAGTCGGTAGAAGTCCGACATAACCTCGTCGTTCCCCCGGGCGGCGAGGTATCCATGAGGATTTCCCCACGTTAATAATAAAAAATAAAAAAAAGAACTGCGACCCATCGCACGAGTCGAGCGAGCGAAGCGAGCGTGCCGCAGCAGCGGCCGGCGAGTGCCAGAACCAAGTTAAACTTATTTTACTTGGTTGTTTAGAGTAGGTAGTAATTGAACCATTTTTTTTCTAAGCCTAATGTTCATTCTCATAATATCATGTCAACTTATATTTCGTTTCAATTATTATGCTTTCAATAAATATGCGTTTAGTTATTATTCGTTTTAATTATTATGCTTTGAAACATTATAATTATTCTGCTTTTCGAGTTTTAATACATATTTTAAATAATTTTAGCCGTTGGGTATCTGAAAATATGCCATACAATAATAAGGCTCGTTGCGATTAGGATAAAAAGAAGAAATATGGAACATGATGTTATGACAATAAAAATTATGCTTAGAATCAGTGAGTCTTTAAATTATTTATTACAAATATCGGGATCATTTTAAGGAACATCGACATAAAGTAATTGCCAAGGTGACAAAATTAATTGAAAGTAAATAAAATAATCTCGCAATCAGATTAAGGTATGATGAATTTTAATCTCAGTCGGAACAGTTTTAACTGACTCGCTTCGGAAAAACAAGTTTTGTCTAGTAAGAACTACTTTTAAATGATATTCAATTTTGAGCATTAGTTAATTCTAGTCTTAACAAAGGCATATACCTAGTAAAAACTAGTTCTAACTAGGAAAAATGCGTTCTAACTGAAAACGGGATTTAACTGTAACATAGACACTGCTGCTCACCTTCGGTTTGCCGACGATATTGTGGTAATGGCAAAATCGTTGGACGACCTCAGCAAAAGGTGGGCCTTAAGATGAACATGGATAAGACGAAAGTCATGTCAAACTGCCATGTAGCGCCCGCCCCAATATCAGTAGGGAACTCGATTCTCGAAGTGGTGGACGAGTATGTCTACCTAGGGCAAACAGTCCATTAGGAAGATCCAACTTCGAGAAGGAAGTCACTCGGCAAATCCAACTCGGCTGGGCAGCGTTCGGGAAGTAAAGCAGCGTCTTCAAAATACCTCAGTGTCTGAAGACAAAAGTCTTTGAACAGTGCGTGTTGCCAGTGCCTACGGTGCCGAGACGTATGGTCTCTAACTGTGAGCCTACGCAATAGGCTCAAAGTCACTCAGCGAGCTATGGAAAGAGCTATTGGTGTTTCTTTGCGAGATCGAATCAGAAATGAGGAGATCCGTAGAAGAACTAACGTAACCGACATAGCCAAACGGGTTAGCAAGCTGAAGTGACAGTGGGCAGGACATATTGCTGGAAGGACTGATGGCCGATGGGGCAGAAAATTGTTCGAGTGGTGACCCTAGTAGGACGGCCCCCCGCGAGATGGACGGACGATCTGGTCAAGTCCGCGGGGAATCGCTGGATGCAGGCCGCTTCTAATAGGGATAGGTGGAAATCATTGGGGGAGGCCTATGTTGAGCTGTGGACGTCCTGTGGTGTGGCTGATATGATGATGATGAGACACTACTGAAAAGTACCTACAACTTAGTGAACAAGTACATTCGGACGCCCACACGAAGGTGTTACGCTCTCGCTGGGGTTGACTGTGAAACTAGATACGGCGAAGTGTATAGTACTAGGTAGAAAGGTATCTGTTTTAATTCGTTAAATCGAGTGTGATTAGGTTTTCATAGTTGGCAATCCGAGAAATAAACATTTAATGCGTACCTAAGTACTTCTCTTTGTGACTTAATCACGCGCATTTCGATTCAAATGACGAATGGGTAGGTACTTTTACAGCTGACTCGTCGATACCTTGCCACTGGTCACGCGGACGCGCACCTATTTGTGCATTCTTCTGATAGTTTGCTACGTGCCCTAGTCACGTATGACACCAGCAAGTGCCTGCTTCACCGGCTGCGACCGCCTTATCGCCGCGAGAGACAATCTTTGTAGATCAGGTGACAATACAAATAAATGGTGTTTCCCTAGCACATTCTTTCGTAATCTGATGACAAGGCGCCATCTTTCTTGTTATCTTTCAGAGTGAAATTGCTTACTTATTACGTTGTGCTCGAAATATTTGGACCACTTTCTGCGTTTTCAAGCAACGTACGTACTCGCGTGTACAGACATCAACAGATCAAGCATAAGATTCCAGTTTTTATTGCCTAATGCGAATAAAATTAAGGTCGTTTTCCAACTAATAAACTTAATGTGGGGATGTCTGTCCGAAACAACTTAGCAATTCTTGGTAGTCGTTACGTTACCCACTAGATACGGTAATTTTATAAGAAAGTTTACGAATTTTTTTTAATTAAATTATAAAGACTACTGTTACGCAAAGGCTTCGCAAAGGTAACGAAAACTATGACTAACACTTGCAGTATTGTTGTGGAATCGTACACAGATCGCCTAACTTTTCACTTCGACCGGTCAACTATACAGTTTCTGTTATTATTTACTTGTTGTCATTATGATATTATTTACTTGTTTTGGTAATTTCAAAACAACATACCTACTTGAAATGAAAATGGGTATTTCTTTTAAATACTTTTAAACCAAAATTTCTTACGAGGTTTAATAAACATAAAAAAAAAAATACACTGATTATATTATGACAAATAATGATTTTTTTAAGGTTTTTTCTAAGAGGGAAAAGGTTTGGTGTAAATTTGGAATATTTTTGAGAAATTACCGAAAAAAGTCGTGTAGAATATTCAAGGAAAGTAGATAGATACCCTAATATTATTATAGAATTAGTTAGATACGTAAGAAATATACAACATCATAATTTCATAAACAGAGGCGCATAGCAAGTAAACGTGATGTTAAGTAACGTAATACGGTGCTTAGTCGCCGAACCGCTGTTGAGTAATGCCGCAAATAATGCTTAATTATGTACCTGTGACCACTGACCACCGGCCCCGGCGCACCGCGCAATCAGGGCTATCTTGATCAGGGGAAATTATAAAATGTGAAAAAGAAGGCGTAATGGCAGCATAGCATTGTTGTTATAAAAGGCGATGTCAGGGCAAGTGTCCTCCGAAGGTCAAAACTAGGCATCTTTTACTAAGGGGTACTTTAAGAAGTAGGTATGTAATCTCATTGCCATTATTATTTTAATGTTTCAGATGACAAGCAAAATGTTATTATGAATAGTAAAACTTACGACAAAATGTAATTAAGTTGACATTTAAGCCTTACTATCTAAGGCCCAAAACGAAAGAAAATAATCACCATAATTTACCTTGTGGTATATAGAGTTTTACGGGACACGCTCAAAAGAAATGGGACTCAAGCTACATACAGGACTTATGTGTACTTCTTTTAACTTAATAGAACGTTGTAGAAATTTCTAACTAATGCCTTGTGAGCATTAGTTAGACGTGCTATAAAATTAGTTGATAAATTAATTCATATTAGCTAATGCAGAGAAAGGCACGCAGACGCCAAAATGCTAGGAGGTAGGTACTCTAGGTACGTCGAGATTTAATGTCAATGACGATTGATTCTATACCTCGCTAATTTTGTATTATAAGTTTTAATCAGTGGCTATTTATGAATGATTGGAAGTTGGCAGAGTTGTTGAGTGTGACATCCGCCGTGAATCACGCGCGCCCGTTGCCGGCGCGGGCGCAGTGCGTCTGGCGCCGTTGTTTTCTTGGAACCAGCTCTCGCTGACCTTCCATATACCCACCTGATTTGCTATCACGTGTGAACTGCGTTACTCAGACATCTTTTTTGGCTCTTAAAATCATAAGTGATTTTATAGCACATTTATTCTTTCCCTTCAATGGGCTTCAATGGACGGGTTCGATCCCCACTTAGAAAAAACTCGCATGTACCGAGCCTGAGTGTTTAATTGAGTCTGGGTGACTCTGTTAAGAAACATTTTAGTCTCAGACAAGAAGTACAAGCTCTGTGTCTATTTGTGAAGACGTCCCAGTAGATCTTTTATTGTTTATTTAAAATTCTAGACTTGAAAAAACTATTTAACAATATGCTAGCCAATATTGGCCAATGTCTCATAACGCGCCCTGTTTAATGATGATTCAATACACTATACCTACAGGTGGTTTGCATGTATGTGGTAGTGGTGTCAAGTGTTTCCTATCAAGTTTAATCTAAAGTAGACAAGTTGTTCTTATATTTTTTTACTAGGAAAGTAAACTTTATTAACGACATAATTTTTATTAATTTCAGCAGCGAAGAGTACAAGTAGTACCACGACGTCGGATCCGCTAGGGCCGCTACCGGAAGGTTGGGAGCAGGCGACGACACCAGAAGGTGAAACCTATTTTATAAACCATGCCGCCCGAACAACGTCTTGGTTCGACCCTAGAATACGTAAGTTAGCTTCAATATTCCCTGGCGTTGCTTAAGTTGGGTCTATGCGATTGATATTTTGACTGATGGTGGTTTGTTGTTGCAGCACAACACTTGCAGCGCACCCCGGCGGCGAACGCCGGCGTGGCGGGCGGCGGGTGGGCCAACGCCTCGCTCCAAGTCTGCCAGCAGAAGATACGCCTCCAGTCGCTGCAGCTTGAGCGGGATCGTCTCAAGCAGCGCCAGCAGGAGATCAGACTCCAGGTAATATGGTGTTTATTATTACAATGTCTTTCTCAAGCCATCAATAAATGCCGCCTCCTTAGATTTATCATAAAGACATGCTTGGCCAGTAGCTTGGCGAGAGCAGGTCATACGTTACCTGCTATCTAAAGTTCCTATTTTTTCCTTTCCTACATTCCTTTTTTCCTATTATTCTTAATCACAGTATTTCACCTTAATAGAGATGGACAAAAACACAGGATCCTTGCAGTTTAATTGATTTTATTTGCCTCTCGCTGTTAATTATAATGTGCTCAACTATCTTGCTCGTTGTTATGATTTTAGGGCAAAAAATTATTTTCCTTTATTTCAAACTCAAACTGAAATAACTATATTCAAATTTCACAGTAAGTACTTTTTAATCGTCAAATTCAAAGCAAGATATACTAAATAATACACATAAATACTATAATAACATAGATATATAAACACACAGTATACAGGCATAATACATATTTATTTCTGGAGCAGTTTTCAAAATCATAATTTGAGGAACAACTTAACGAGTAGCTTTCTAAGCTAAATCTGTACGAGCAATGAATCCATAGGTTTTCTAGTACAAGATCCCTTTCATACAAACTACAAACCTTGCGCGTGCCCTGGCTCCGCGCCAGCGTCTTAGGTCAGTGGGACAAGCTTCTCCCAAAAACATATCAATCAACGTTACTAAAGAACTATGAATATATTTCCAGCAAGAGCTAATGGCGCGGCAATCTTCGTCGATCATGTCGTCTCTCGCGAACAGCACGGGAGCCGTGGCGAGCACAGAGCTGTCGCTGGACCCGTTCCTCTCGGGGCTGACTGACCACCAGCGGCAGGAGTCGGCCGACAGCGGGCTGGGAATGGCTGTGCCGCGAGTGGGCGAAGGAGACGGGCTGTTCTCCATCCCCCACACGCCTGAAGACTTCCTGGCGGGCATGGACGATAGAATGGACTGCAGCAGCGAAGCTGGCGCCAACATGGACTCCACGGATATGGCCATCGGCGACAACCTCGACTCAACAGATGACTTGGTACCTTCCTTACAGGTAACCTTGCTTACTGCTTAGCTATTTATCCTTGAATCTTTCTCCTAAAAAATAAATGTAGCAGCGTTGTGGGTAAGACTACACGCGTAGTCACAGCTTTAACATATAATGGTGTCTGTAAACTCGAGCCTTAGCACTGTGAGGCACGCTGAGTACGAGAGTATCAATAAAAACTCTGTGTGTCTTGCCTTTCTCAGGATATGGGGCCACCGAAACCCAGCGAGAGCATTCTCGCAGGAGTGTACAATCACCATTTGCCAGAATAACTACAACGCTGCTGTCAATGTTTTCAATAAAAAAGAAGCATTAATGCTAACTAATTTATGCTTAAGGAGCTGTGTTATTGTGTTTACTAATTCATTGTGCAGAATATATAAATATAAATGAGTTCAACCGACAGTCAAAGTAAAAAATGGGTCGGTCGTTAAAAATATAATTTATTAAAGATGGCGCTTTGTTTAATAAGATAAGCTGAGTCAGCATTTACCGATGGTGATGCTTTAATACTACCACCTTTTGCCATAGAAAAATTTTCAAGTGCAAGTAAACCATTTTGAAATTAGTCTACTACCGCAACAATCAAAGTAGGCAACCCAAATAGTATTAATAGTGACACTAAATTTGTTAAAAAGTTTACATGTTCTTTACCTTGCTCTGAAAACAAACAGTTTGATTTTGTAAAATACCTAATCTAAATAGACTATCTAATGTTTTCCTAATTGTTCCGGGTGTGTATTTTCTGTTCATGCCTCATAATATTATCGTCACAGATGAACCTGGGAATATATGGGAAACCCTCGTTATAACAAAACAAAATTATACACTTCTAATGTAATGTTTTCCTTAATTTGACCACATGAATAACAAAATGAGTCATTAGTTGCTTTAATGGGAAATAGTCCAATGAATCAAACAAACGTAGTCGTTGCTGGATAACACACATTCTAATACTATATTTTCCTCCCTTTGGATGTTGATAGAGCTAATCAATTATGTCACGTTCACTAACGCCTAACATGCTATTTGTTTTTATATTAACAGTCGTAATAATGTTTTTTTTACCCTATGTTAGCAAGACTTTTGAACTAAATTTAAAATAGCGATTTAGTTGCAAATTGGTTAATTAACTTTATATAATTTATTCATATTGAAAGTAACAAGCGTTTTTTCACTCTACAATACAAGTATACAACCTTCCCTTTTTTAACTCTTTGCAATCTACATCATGGAAATCCAATACTTTGTTTAAGTGGCCTTATATTACTCGTAACAAATATTTTTTTTACATAGGTCCCACAGAAAGTACCAACCACTATTAACCTATTTCTAATTGATTCCAGTTGAACGAGTTTACAAACGACATACTGTTGGACGACGTCCAGTCTCTGATAAACTCGACGCCGAGCAAGCCCGACAACGTGCTCACCTGGCTGTAGGAAGCTTACAAACTTTCAAATTAAGTATCTGATATACCGTACTTACCGCTTCAAAATACGACGACCGCTACAAGTGTCGGTGACCGGTAAGAGTGTAAATTTAACGAAAATGACAATAGTGCAACGTGTGTCTGGACTGACGTGAATGTTGCGTTTGGCAGTGTTGTGAGGTGAAGTCGGCACCGTGGCGCCTCACTCAAGTGCGCTCGCTACCCGGAATCCGTCGTAGTCTCTGCATTTATTCGAATGAGACAGACGGATTTCTACGTGATAAGCGTCACTCGAGATAATTGAATGGTGTTCGAGTCTGAAGTCGCATCGTACTCATGAAGGTTTTAAATAATATATATCAATGCTTATAATTGCAAGGGCGGACTCGAATGGCGCAAAGGCGTGTTCGACGATGTATCGGAGAGTATGCATTGCGTATAATAGTTAAGTAAGTCGTTTAGTTAATTCGCGCTGAGCGGCGTAGGGAGATGGCAGGCGGCCACGACTGTTCGGCTAGTCACAGAAGCGCTCGCACGCGCTGCAAACCTTCTTTCTTCGCCGAAAGAAGCTGTCTTGCACTCTCATACAATTCTTAAGTTAGGTTTCCCAAATTCTTTTGATCTAAGACTATCGGAAATCCTATTATTTCAAACGTATTTTAAACTAGATATAGGTAATGTTGGCTGAATATAAATAACTAAATATTGTACCTATATCAATAAATTTAAGATTGTGATAACATCTTGACATAACAGTGCCTTAATGTGCCTTTATAAAAATTATTTATTGTGTTTTGTAATTTAGATAAATGTTAAAATATTTCTACACTCTTCTATTGTCAAACTTTGATGTATTAATTTGATTTAATTATAAACTACTTATATGTACTTGTAGTTATGTGTTTTGTCGATTTACACCGTCCTTGTGTATTTTTTGGAGATTATTGATAGATGTTAAGTTTTGTCATTAATCGTGAACTAGTTAATAACGTTGGCAACTATTACTGTGGTTATTATAGTGACTGCGCGCGGCTCGCACGCTGCGATGACAATACATGACTTTGGTTCTTATGATCGCTTAAGAAGTCAACTTAATTTAGGTAAATTTTTCGAGTTATTTTTACAATGTTATGTTGCGTTGTAGCCACAGACGAGTGCTGCGCGGCGACGGAGGCCAGTGCAATATGGATCCGACGTCCAATTTGGTGCCAACTTAGATAGGATCAAATATATTTTCGATATTTTACCGTCGCCTAAGTATTACTTCCCATAACTTATCGACTCACTGAATCAATCATCCATATCTTGTATAAATGTCAGATCTTCTCAAAATTACGTTTTAGCCCACCTAGTCTTTAGATTTTTTTATTATGAGTGTGATGAATTCAGCTAGCTTCGTTACGATTCGAAATTAGGCCTTATGAAATGCTACATAGAAAACTTTGCCATATTAGTAAATTACTATTATTCTTATAAGACTTATTGTAATCTTCAGTTATGATATAATAGCAATTTTAAGCATCTGTGTAACTACTGTAATTAGAGGTAACGGTGCTGGGTTTGTGGTACATTTTACTTGTATTCTGTGGATCCATTTGTTGTACTTTATATTGTATTCGTGTAATTCTTTGTACTCCGTAAGGGATGCTTATCATATTGTTCGGTTCATTATTCTGCCGCTTCCTTTCCTGTCTCTAGGAGCTTTTGACTCGTCGGTAAATATATTTTGGTCGGTAGCTGCATTGAATATATGTATCATTCTTTTGCCTACTTATATTATATTCTGTTGCTTTAATGACACATTGAGAAACATTCCATGTTGCTTACAGTCGGCTCACAGCCATGCTTACCAAGAATAATATTCAGAACAATATATCAAGTGTAAAATAAAACTTTTATTCCTTAAGTATAGCCTTTATGATTACGAACATATCTTTTCAGTCTGATAGCAGATGCAAGTTTTCTCTGTAGTGTATGTAACATTACGTGTATCAATGTCATAGCAATGAAATTCATAAAAATGTCAAAAGTAATTCATTTACTTTAATTTCATTGTAAATAATTTGATATCATAAATGAATGAAATAAATTTTTGTTTTAATACCTATTCTGTTATCAATTTCATTTTCTTCCAATCATCAATAAGCTATTTTCGTTGCGTACTCTTTAGAGTTCCAAATGGGTATTCTGTAGAAGAAAAACGATGCGGTGAATAAACGAATGAAGCTCTCTCAGATCATTGCATTTTGAGCGGGTAACTACTCATGCTATTTAATTACTACTTTCCATGCACCCAACTACGTACAACACGAGATAGTAGTAATTTACTCGTATTACTACATAAAAAAATACAGATGATCTGCCTTTCTAGTAGCAGGCATGCTTTATTACTTTTAGGTCAACGCGCACCACAAGTGGTCAATCTTAATCATAATCATTTATTGTTTTATGTGGTATATAAAGACAATTCGCTATTTGACAGTTTTTCAATAAGTGGTTTAATGTTTGTGAAAGATGTAACAAAGGATTTTTCCATAAAAATTGTCAAGTTTAGGAGAAAATTTCAGTTTTTTCGGCGTGGATTAAATTTCGTGACTCTTACGTCACTACTCGTAAAAAAACGTTCCTTTCCATTTGTTGAATGTATTACTTTTATTGAAATTAATAAAACGAGCTTTTATTAGTCTTGTGCAGTCAAGGGTCAACGTGCAAAATTACAATAAAACACCATTTAAACCAGATAATCGAATTTGTTCATAAGTATAAAAAAGTCAGAAACAAAGGATGTTACTAGAATGCACCGATGTTATTACGGTGCAAAATTCAGCAGCACATAGGTCCAGCTTGGAAGCAAAGAAACTTGCAAATATGAAACAAACCACAAGAAGCAAATTTTCATGTGTCCATTTTTATCATTTCGAATATTTAAACTTGTAAAAAAAGAGAATGCAATCAAAAATGCTGGTAAACTCTGGAAAATCTTGTAAACCAAACAAAATCTTATCGAAGTCGACGTGTCAGAGTTGTGACGTCACGCATGATCAATTATGGCCCTCTATGTTAGTGTGTCATGGCCGTCCATGTTAGTGTGTCATTGCCCCGCACATTTAAAAAGATTTATTTTATAAAAATAAAATATAATGAACGTTTTTTACTTCAAAATATATCCAACATAGTTATTGTTCACTTAAGAGAGACATAGTGTCTTTTCATCTTCTATTTTCATCACAGTCAAATGGCGAATCGAACATCAACGTTGCAGTGCCCTAGCACCATGCAGTTAGTGTGGATCTACAAATTTATTAACATAATGGAATAATTTTTAAATAAAATTGTAATAAATAAGGCACGGTACTTAATTTATTAGTAAGCGAAAAACATTAAGTTATTAGTAAATTTACATGCTACATGCTTCGTCAATTTAAGACCGCCTTACCTGAAAGCAAAAATGATTATGCTATGAACTAAATTTTTGTTAGTTTGTAGGCAGAAAGGTTAAACTAATTACTTACAAAAGCTGAGGCAAAAATCTGTATATATACTTAAAATATAAACATAGATATAGTCACTTACTAGCTATCCGTCAGCGGCTTCGCCGGCGTACTGTCCCGTCAAAATATAGACTAAATAAAAAAAAATCTACCTATGTCACTCCCTGATAACATAGCTTTATATTGGTGAAATAATTTTTAAAATCAGTCTTGTAATTACTATAGCTATAGGAGCCTATTCAATAAAAACAAACAAAAAAAAACAAACTAACAAATCTTTCCTCTTTATAATATTAGTATTTTAAATTAATTTTAGTTTAATTATATTTTAATTTAAATATGAGCCAGACAACACACCTCTTAATAATGGTCTCGAAGTAGGGATTAACATCCCTGTGTTACGAGCTACCACACAAAAAAATAAGCCAGGGGCGTCTCCCAGCACACCCAGACCCGAGTCCATTCAAAAAAGATCGTTTCCTGTATTGACCCGACCGGGGATCGAACCCGGGACACTACGGTAATCGAGGCGAGAAACCGTGCTACTGCGCACTACGCCAATCGTGGAGTGTGTAAGTATAGATTGATAATTGACATCAATAACTGCAATCTTATTGGCTACATGAATCATTACCGTTCACGAACAGTACCAGTTTGTACAAAGAATTCGAGCGAAGTATTCATCTATGTAGTAGACCCTAGAGCAGAGAACCAAAGTGATATTGAAAAATTAGAAAGATTACTTTTCAAGAGAGGTGCAGAGCGTCCAAAGAGGAGTGCCGACATAGAGCGCAGGCACAAAGCTCCGATGCGTTGCGTAGTCAATTTCAATGTAGGTATTTATTGCAAACCATGATGTACATTTCCTAATAAGGTTCATAGTTGGTATGTCAATGGTTTTAGTTCGACGGTGATAGGTACGTGTGGCATATATGCCACTATAGTGCATTATTTCGTTAAGCCGATGCAACGAAATGGAACAATGAGGCTGCGTTCTGAGCAAATCGGCCAGCAGTCTAAAGGCAACGCGAGGCAATAGGCTAGACGACTAAAAAAACTATTTAGTCCATCGGTTAGATTATCACAAAATTCTGGACTGGTATTTTTTATTTTTACTCGTGAACAAAAAATGACGCCAATACAGTGCGTTGAAGTTTCGCGTGACGTCACGACTAGGTAAAATTTTTACTTAGAAGTGACGTTACAAGCGAAAAATATATGTCCAGTATTTTAGGACGGTCTAACGAATGGACTAAACAGAATGCCATTTTTTTAATGTTGTCGACATCCCTATTATACTCGTTGTTAATCAAGGGTTAGGGGCGCCGATATAGCTCAGCTTGGTTTGATCTGCTATCCACTAAAGTTAGACCCCCAACCGAATAGAGAGTTGACTCACAGCGGGGTCCTTGAACCGCTGGTCCGTTGGCAGCTCGCGCGTGGCGCACAGCTGGCGGTAGTACTCGACGGAGAGCTTGGGCGTGCGCGGCCGCGCGGGGTCCGTGATGTCCACGTACCAGAAGCCGAAGCGCTCGCTGGAAGTATGCATTTGTTGGAAGCTCAAAAGGAAGCATTTACGAGAACATGGGAGAGTGAAAAGAGTTCAATAAATCAACAGTCTTATATTTTGCCCTCTTGTAACTGTTTGGCCGTCTAGTTGGATCATAGAGAACGCCTTTTGGCACCGTATCTGTACTTATAACCTTCATAACTAAGAAGAGAACAACTGTAAAATTACTGCCTAAGCTCTCTGTTTTTTAAACCCACAGCAGAACTACTGGCTCGTTTGAATCTGACAGCTTGTGCCCGCAAAAGATTGCGGTCAAATAATTAACGTCTTCCTGGGTTCAATCAGAAGGTAATTTGGACTGTTTGAAACAAAGATCATGACCAAAGTTTATGTCGAACTGATTACTTGTTCAGAGAGGTTCGAAATTTCATGCTTGAAACGGAGCATAAAATTGTTGGACACCAGGTTGACTAATATACTTAGTTAACCGTTAAAAAGCATAACAAACATCTAAGTTATCTTACGAAAATCCGGCGCGCCATTCAAAGTTGTCCATAAGAGTCCAGGCAGTGTAGCCAAGAACTTTCACTCCGTCATCGTAGATGGCATGCAGAATTTCACTCAGGTATTCCTGTAAAAGATATCCGTTCAAATTGATGATTTTAAAAGTTCCAAAAACGAATCTCCTTGCCCTAGAACGGAGGAATAGAACTCACGTTGAAGTATGAGATGCGTCCATAGTCCTCCAGGGTGCCGCGGTCCGAGAAGCCGTTTTCTGTAATGTAGATGGGCGCGTCGTTGTAAGAGCTCTTGCACCAGCGCAGCAAGTTGCCGAAACCAGTTGGAACTACCTGTAAGCCAAATAAATCATTTTACCGAAAGAGGACGTAATTCACCATTTGAGAAAGAAACTGAGAATACTATAATTAAGCTAAAAGTTCTTCTAATGGAAGAGCATGCACAAGAAATCTAAAAGCAAATTTGAAATGTGCGTCAGGTTCTCAAGAATGGGAAGAAGTGGCAATACTTGGACTTTGCTACCCCTAAAAAAGGCATACTTACCTACTTACATGCATTTTATTAATCCAGTCAATATAGCAATCCGCATGCCCTTAAACTAAATAAAAAGAAAATAAGGATTAGGTACCCTAAGCCATTCAGAAGCGGAATCTCCGCCAACTTTCATAGTGGTGACGGCTCCGATGTCCTTCAGCCAGGACGGATGTTTGGCGATTGGATCGACACCTGGACCGGTGATCAGATGCGTGGTGTAGTGGTTGATGCCGAGGAAGTCAGAGGTGCCCTTGATGCGAGCTGTCCAGTAATCGTCGAACTGCTCTAGGCGAGACTTGGGCAGACCTTCGGCGCGACTCTGCTGAGCAACGTTCTCTATCATCACGGCGGGGTATCCGCCCTCTGTGGTGAAGATTGGGTGCGCGAACCAACCGAACTGTTAGGGTGGAAAATAGTCGTTAAAATTATAGTTTGTTTAAATCTTCAATATACTAACTAGTTGAGGTCAGTTAACGTCCAGAATGCTACTATACAAGAGCAACATGCCACTTAGTTTCAACACGTAGTAAACTTTGAAAAGTATTGAAATGAAATTAGCATAGGCCTCATCGGCGATAATCAACAAACGTGTCTATAATTTATATTTCCCACACATTAAAATAAAATATAGACAACTTCCTCTTGTTGAGGTCCTTTGGTACGTTCTGTAAATCGAAACAGTTTGTCAGCTACTTACTTTGAACTGGTTGGCAACTTCAGCAAGAGTGACTTGTTCCGCGTTGTTAGGGTCGCTGGGCTCGTACCAGATAGAGTTGATAGAGATCATGATCCTTCCGTTCTGCACTGGCCTGTACGTCTCGTTGTACAAGTGGTAGGACTCAGCGTGGGCCTTCAACAGCGTGCTGCTGCACAAGTAGTTGCCGACTCCGTGGCTGTCGATAGCTGGAGCTTTCTTATCGTCTCCGTACGCGTCTTCGCAGATTTCGTAGGGCTCGTTGAAAGTGATCCACGACTTGATCCTGTCACCGAACTCGCGGAAGCAAAGGTCAGCGTAGTCGTAGAAGTAGTCGATCATTTTTGGGTTCGACCATCCTCCTAGGTCTTGAAGAGTTTGAGGCAAGTCCCAGTGGAACAATGTAACCTGTAACAAAAATAAAATTTGAGACAAAATTCCTGGGCTCACAGTACAGAGGCGTTCTCATCAACCTTTACAAAACCATTGCAAAATGGCTCATAATAAGTCATCAGCATAAGGTGCCCTTATGTAAAGGTTGATGTGAACGCCTCTGTACTATGATTACAATTCGAGAGCGTCGTGGCCTAGTGGATAAGCATTTCAACTCGGGTCGTGGATCGTGTGGTCCTGAGTTCAAATCTGGCCAGAATTAAAATCTTTGTGTTCATTGTTTAATTGCCTACTAACTCTCTGGTGATGGAACACGATTAAAAACCAAATCATCCCGGATAGCAGCGGAAGGCTCCACCTACCACGTTGGGTTCTAATACCATTGGTGAAAAGTGGACTTCTGAGTGTTCCGTTCACCATGACGGCAACGGTCACGTGCCTCTAAATACCCCGTTTGGGATAAAGCCGTGGTGGTATGTTATGTTTTATAATTATTTACCCGTATGACCAGTTTAACGCGTGGGCGTCATAAGGTTTTTTTGATATCTGAATATTTATTGTATCTTTATTCAGACGTTAACCGCAGGAAACAGGGGCCTAGGAAAGTGGTAATACGGAATAACATAAATGAAAAATTGCATAAATGACGCATATCTCTTCGTTACTTTTTATAGTGCTCCGTAAGCTAAGTAAGCAGAGTATAACCTGCTTACCAGAGGTTCAATGTTCTTCTCAGCTAAAGCGTTAAGCAGATCATTGTAGTAGCGGATTCCGTCAGGGTTGATCTGGTCGATGCGGCCGGTAGGCAGGATGCGTGCCCAGGAGAGGGAGAACCGGTAGAAGTCGACGCCGAGGTGGGCCAGCGCGTCCACATCCTCCTGGTAGCGGTGGTACGAGTCGCACGCGAGGTCGCCGTTGGTGTTGTCGGCCACCATCCATGGTCGCGAGTGAGACAGGCGGTCCCAGACGTTCTCGGACTTTCCTGAAATAACACCGATTGAAAACCAAGCCAACAACGAACTTCCGGAAATTTATGACGGAAAAAGTTTCATTTTGCGAAAATTTTAGTCACATCGATCCATTTTAGGTAGAAAATAGATAAATAACAACGAATTATCAATATTGATACCTGTTATAGCTATAACTTAAGAGCAAGATAAGAGTTGTTACTTTGAACTTTGAATTCATAGATATAAAATACCTATCTGTGTTCCTCGGTATTTATTAGTCACATGATCACAGCAAAGTAGTAAAAGTTGCTGTACGTTTGTGGATGTAAGGATAATCTTTGATAATATACTATTTATTGTTAATGTATCTTTAAAAAAAAGATACTGCACCATTGTAGGAAAATATATGGCGAAATCTATATAAATAAATACGAATTGTGGAAAAGTATGTACGCGCATAACTTCCGAACGACTGCACCACATTGGTTAATTTTAAATTTTCTTATTTTCTTTGTCGTTACTGTTAGGACAAGTTTTGTATTAGAGATAAATTTAAAAAAGGACTGATTATTCATGACCATGTCTGTATGGTCGTAGGAAGTTCGCTGGGTCAGCTAATCAATTATTACTACATAGTGGCCACTCCCTATCGTTAAAGGTAATACCTATGCAAACTCAAGAAGAAGAAGAAGAAGAAGAACTCTTTACCATAATCTCAACTTACCACTGACATTCCAAGCGCCTTCGATCTGGTGAGCAGCCGTGGCCACGCCAAAGGTGAAGCCCTCAGGGAACTTGGTGTAGTGTGCAAGGCATCTGGGACACGTAGACATTGCAATAATAAGATAAGATACAATTTATTGCACAAACATAATTTGTATTACAAAGTCAAGTAAGGTGTACAATTTAGGCTGACTTATTGATAGCATCAATCAAGGCGACCGATGATCAAATAAAACTCAATCCAAGAGACGACTTAAAAGACGAATGTCATCATCATCATTTATTGCAGCCACAAAATTTCAATTGCTGAACACAGGCCTCCACCACTAATTCTCATCGTAGGCGGGTTGTTCCCCAGCTAGGTGGGTAAGAGAGCGCACCTTCTTGCAACGAGACGCCGAAACTAGGAAAATTTACTCAGTCAGGTAGGTAAGCCAATCCTTTGAAGATGGAAACCAGAAACAATCGACCCGATTTGTAGGCTCGAGCGGAACTGGATCCCGCGCTCTCGGCGATCCGGGCGGCTGGCTGCTCCTCCAACCCAAAGAAAATTCACCAATTCTTTAAAATTTGAAATATCTGAGATTTGGACGATCGTTAAACAGAAGCAGGAATGAAAAACTGTCGATAAACTAAACAAAACAATGTCATGGTTATTGGACATGTTTGTTGAAGAAGTAAAGATTGCATGAGATACATAAAGGAGGGCCATTTTAAATATACAATCCAAGTGAAGAATTCGGAAGATGAGGACTGAACTTAACGCAACTACCATAATTTAAATAAAGTCAAGTAACTGTGCATTTTTATTCTCCCCGCTTCATTATTTCCACTAATAAAACAAATATTAGCACAGTTATTTTTTCAAATTGTATTAACCTTCAAAATGTTTTTACATCCTAGATGATGAGGATCCCCACCTATCGCCTGTATTGATTATTATGACGAACATTATTAATGATTCGATGTCAATGGCCAATTTATCCTGTTGATTGCATATTTCTTAGACACAACACAGGGTCACAGTGCAGCACTCAATAAGATATGCACCAAACGAAATAAGATTCTTTATTGTTTCAATCCTGCTGATTGAACGTCCAATTTGATATTGTGACCCATGCTTTATGGCATGGCTTCAGCTAACAAATACTTATAATGCAATGTGGTGACGAGTATTTGCTAAAGTAGGAAAAAACCAGTAAACAAATAAGTGTTCCCCGTGGGCATGCGATAAGGACTCTATTTGCGTAATAAACCAAATCGTACGCAAGTAATAACATATTTTGAATCTACAACCAGTTTAGATGAACGGCGTGTGTCACTTGGGCTCAAGGCCATCGATATTTTGGTAGAGGTATGTTACTTACGCGTGGTGCAGTTAAGTAGGATGTTGACAGTTTTTTTTGTAAACTTGGTTGGTACTTACGTGTGGCTCAGAGCAAGCAGACCGATAAGCGTCCAGTGCGGCATGGTGACGACCCGTGGCAACGCGGTTCCTTGGCACACTGCCCGCTGTTTAGCAACACCACGCCTTTTTTACCTGCCTGAATTTAACGGTAATCTCGACTCAAGAGGTTAGGAATCTTTACTTTGAGATATAGTAACGATAAGTCAAGGAAATATCGATAACAGCATCTTTGGGTGGTTACATAATTTGTTTTAACACGTATAATTCTTTGATACCATGAAGTGGTTCTTGGTGATATTTAGGTTTCAAAGATAAAGGTAAAGAAGCTGTTCTTGCAAAACTCACAAATAGCGGATCAAGATGTTCAGTTACACTTTTGTTGTTGGAAATATATATCCACACTTCAATGATTCCAAAACTGATTGTGAACCCTTTTGTTTGTGAAATAAACAACATAAATATTACTATCGAGGCTCACCACCTACCACGTTGGGTTCTAATTAATCTACTACTATTGGTGAAAAGTCGGCTTCTGAGTGTTCCGTTGACTATGGACTGAACAGTCACTTGCCTCTGACTACCCCGTTTGGAATATAGTCGTGATGGTATGTTAACGAGGCTTGAAAGTGAGTAAGAGCTAATCATATTGGCCAAAAATATATGAGATGGCTTGAAAGGCAACAAAAATTAAGTAAAATTATGCGCATATTTTTTTCTAGTCGCGTATATTTATCATAAAAACCAATTTTAATTATAAATAGCATAATTTTGTTTAGTAACGTGTTAAAAAAATATATGAATTTTGGGCATATTTTGTGATATGATCACAAATGTCTAATTTGCTGTTTATTTTAATTCATTGTTCCTTTATACATGAATGACGTAAATGTTACAAAACACAAATTTTGGGGAACAGACATGGGGTAATACTCGTAGTATCCAAATAACAACCACGTATTTTGTATTCAACATAATCGAATATGAGGCAACTAAATAAAGAAGTATATATTGAAGAAGATAAATTCAATTATTTCGTATCCTTGATACGAATACTAACGATTACCTAAGAAGTTTTATTTGATAATATTTTCCTTGAGCTTAACCTTGTGAAGGCTAAAGTTGGACGCCTCGCTAAGAGACAAAAGAGCAGCGAGCAATGGCATTGCTAGTTAAGTAAGAGTTGAAATGGAAACAACTGATTATTTATATTATCATTGCGTTTATCGTAATCAAACGCTTGGTATATTTTGTCAACGGTTGCAAGTTGACTAAAGGCTCGTACAAAAATATCACACGAAAAGCTTCATGTAAATAGTTTTTTTTTATACCACTTCAGTGACAATCAAGCATGCGGACCACCTGATGTTAAGCGGTTACCGCAGCCTAATACTACTAGCTAGACTAATACTAATAGATTACAAAATAATTACATTGATCAGTACCTGCTCTGCCCAGTCAGGACGAGGTCATAGTGGTGGTGGTAAGTAATACTTATTTCCATTTGTCAAATGGAAATGTTACTTACCACCGGAAATGATGGCCGCATTTGTTCACACGCGACTAAAAGCTCATCTAAGTAGAATTCATCCTTTTATTGTTTTTACCAGTTTAACACTGTTTCAGTTTCAGATGAAATCCTTGAATGATGCTCAGGATAGTAAAAGTATCATGCGAGTGACCAATTTGTATTTTGTTCTCGTGGGTTACTATTCGTAGCTTACCACGTTCATGTTTCATTGGTCTCCTCGTTTTTTTACTTATCTTCCAATCTCAGTTTTACATTCGTCGAGCACGTCTTTCTGGTAATCTAGGTTTAGGTTGGTATTTTTCATATAACTGTCGACTGTTAAGCTTCATCAAGCAGCCCCTGCATCACGCACAGGTAGTCGACGGAGGTAGCGAGCGAGTGTGCGAGCAGGATGCCCCTGGTGAGGACTTCGCGGACCTTCCACACATCGTAGGTGTTGCATGATTTGAACGACAGTGACAGGATGCGCTGCAAGATGCTTGTGGGAAAAAACCTCCACGGCTGATCTAGGTGCCAGCTGAAAATTATATTTACTTCAGCAAGTAAATCATAATCTATCTTCAAACCATACCAAACTAACCGTTTACTATCTAAAGTCTAACGTAAAGTTCTTTGGGAGGTCTTTGTGTGAAGTAATTTGTGAAATCTGAAAAAACTTTCACTAACAGACCTTAACAATACGATGATTAATTTTTATTACCTCAAGTACAACCCCTCACATGTGAAGTACGTCATCGCGAGGATGAATATCGGATATAAGAGAGGCATGATGACGAGCAGACACAGAAGCAAGGTCCCGATGAGTTTGAGGAAGGTCGGGAAAGGCGCACCATACCGCCACAGCGCGTGGACATCGCCGGCAAACTCGCGCGCTAGCACGCGCAGGCGGCCGAGACGCGACGCCGAGCGAAGCTGGGCATAAACAGTGGAGTCATGGAGTGTAAAGGTCTGTAAGATAATCTGTAAGGTAATCTGTAGACCACGTTCACTCGTCTTTGTATGTCACGCTGCTCCTACCGCCCGGGTAAAAGTTGAGAGTGCATTGCAATTACAGGCTAGTGAACGTGTTAAGTCATACACACTGTAAAACAGTTTGTTCAGCTAGGTAGGTACTACCACATTTAAATTAATATACTTACCTCTACCATAAAAACTTTGTTAGAGCGGCGATAGGGCTTCATGCTGGAGAAAATTTTGATTCTTTATTTTTCTAACTTCAGTCGTCATCACACACCTGTTAAGAGTTTTGTAACTAGGTACGGGTTACATTCCATATTGTTTTTTTGGTTCGTAAATGGTTGTTGGTTTGTTATGTAATTTATGCCATTGAAGTATGTCACATGAAATGACGTGTTTTATGTCATTTTTTTATATTACTACCAATCACAGATAGAATACAACATTATTATCTTTTGAAAAATCTATTTGCTCTAAGATTCACAAGTGTTTTTTTTTATATAGATTACAAATACTGAATTTACCTGCACACCATTCATTCTTATTCTCTCTACTTACCTCTTCAACTTAAGAGGCCTTCACCAAAATTGCGCGCAGCCATAGCGCGCGTGTGTGTATGTAACCTTTTTCATTCAAGATATTTTATTTCTGTTGTAATATGTCATTCGAGACACTTCTGTCAATTAATATATTAGCAATGTTTTATGTTCAATAAAGCCAATGTTTCTTGGTTTAATCTTTATTAATATGACAATTTATTGAACTTATATAATGTCGACGCCGGAGATTGCTTCAACTTCGGCCAAAGTATCATCAAGCGCAATATTAAACATGTCAAGGTATTTACGTCCCGACAGATTCGATGTAGATCCCAGCGGACCCAAGTCGGTCGGGTTCCCTACATAAAATCGAAAAACGTTACGTTGAATGTCACGACATAGAAAACGGAAGGTCCAACGGTCTTTAGAGCGATGGTACGAAACATGACCATGGGTTCCCTACTTATCATCGAAAAACGTTACGTCGAATGTCGCGACATCGAAAACGGAAGGTCGAACGGTCTTTTTCGTTGGTAAAACGAAGTTAAGTTGCCCGACCATCTATAATCACATACGAGATTGCACCACGTACGAGGGTCATTCAATAAATACTTAGCCTACAAAAAGTAAACGAAAATTTTGGAATAGTGGCAATTTATTTTTCAACATAGTCTCCTTTTAGTTCGATACACTTAGCCCAGCGATGCTCCAACTTTTTTAACCCGTCCGAAAAATAGTTATTGTCAAACTCTGCAAAATAGGCCTCCGTGGCGGCGATGACCTCCTCATTTGATCCATATCTATTCCCGGCGAGTGATTTTTTCAGATTAGGAAACAGAAAGAAGTCACAAGGGGCCTAATCTGGAGAATACGGTGGATGGGGCAGCAATTCGTAGCGTAATTCGACCAATTTGGCCATAGCAACGGCAGACGTGTGAACCGGTGCGTTGTCGTGGTGAAACAGCACTTTTTTCTTCGCCAGGTGGGGTCGTTTTTTCTATAATTCGGCGTCGAATCGGCCCAATAAATCGGCATAGTAAAGCCCTGTAATTGTTTTACCCTTCTCGAGGTAATCGATGTAGATCACACCTTGTGAATCCCAGAAAACGGTGGCCATAACTTTTCCGGCCGATTTTACAGTTTTCGCCTTCTTTGGAGCACGTTCCCCGGTCTGGATCCATTGTTTTGATTGCTCCTTGGTCCCTGGTGTGTACCAGTGGATCCAGGTTTCATCGACGGTCACAAAACGACGCAAAAACTCCGCTGGATTCCGCTTAAACGTCTCCGATGTGGTCTCACGGTTGCGCTTGTTTTCCGGTGTGAGTAAACGCGGCAAACATCGCGCAGACAGCTTTCTCATGCCGAGTTCCTCGTGAAGAATATGATGCACTGTTCCTTCTAAAATGGCTACAGTCTCAGCTAGCTCCCGAACCTTCAATCGGCGATCTGCCAATACGAGATCATGGATTTTTTTAATGTTTTCCTCCGTAGCAGCTGTTTTCGGTGCACCTGGACGTGGTTCATCAAAAGCCGACGTACGGCCACGTGCAAACTCGTTGAACTAATTCTTGACGGTGGCCATCGATGGAGAAGAGTCACCGTACACAGCATCCAAGCGATCTTTGATTTCGATGCGCGTTTTCCCTTCCAAAAATAGGAATCGAATCACCGAACGATATTGCTCTTTTTCCATTTTTGTAAAACCGATCGACACGTTCGCTTCCATAAGTTGTCAAATTAAAACAAATGAAGGGATTGGAATGAAAATTTTAAAAAAGAATTAAAAAAGAATGTGCTACACTGTGGTAAAACTCTTTTGAAACTACAGCGCCCTCTGGTGATGAGGCTAGGTACTTATTGAATGCACCTCGTACCAAGCCGCTATTCAAACAATAGATAATATTTACGTTAAACCTAGGAATGAGATACACGCGCCCTACGTGTTGTCCACTCGAAGTCAACGAACCTGACTCTTCGGTTCGTTAAAATTGCAGATTTTTAAGAGGTTTAAATCAATTGGCTTACGATTGTGAATTTAAGAGTAACTGCTGAACAATATCGAAATGAATACATCCGTGACGCCTTTATAGCCCGATTAGCAACCCAGAAAATACGTCAAAGACTACTTGACAACTGTAGTCTTACTCTGGCAGACGCTCATAATCAGGCTCTATCCTTAGAATCCACTGAAAAGAATTCGATGATCTTCGTCACTCGTACTAATATCCCCAGTCAACCTAACACCATGGCAGAGTCAAGCCAATGAACACTCGAAATACAAAATTTAGCTGCAGTCCCCATTCAACGGAAACGCTGTTTCTTTTGTGGAAGTAATAAGCTACATCAACGAGTTAAATGTCCAGCATTTAATAGTGTATGCCAATTATGTACTAAAAAAGGGCATTATGCTAATGTTTGCCGAAGCCAGAAACAGTCGCTCAATGTTGTTACTTCGGAGATTCAAATCAATCAATAACGGCTGTAGTTACTTCAATTGCTTCAAATCCTCCTAAAGCGCCAGCAACGTCCTCAATTTCGGCTGCTGCACCGTCGAGCCTTCACAAGGTCACGGTATCAGTTGCTATTAACGGAGTGCGCGCCGATGCGCTAATCGATACCGGCAGTTCTATAAGCTTTATAAATAAGAAAGTAACCCAAGACATGAAACTGAAAACGCAACCATATACGCAAGCTATTACCTTAGCAACTTTCAATATTTTTTCTTACGTTGATGGTATTTGTCATGCCAGTATAAAGCTTAATGACAATGTGTGCGAAAATCAACCCTTGCTGGTGGTGAGCGATTTGTGCACAGATATAATCATAGGGCATGACTTACCAAAAGCACAAAACTATAGAATTTGACTTCAGTGGATCTAGAGAAGTACTTAAAATCTGCGTAATGAAAGTATCTGTTCCACCGGCATATCTCTTCACTTACCTCTCTCCATAAATAAAACCTATAGCTATCAGATCCAGGCGTTACACCGAAGCAGATGTAGCATTTATTAAAGACGAAGTCTCCACATTAATTAAAGATGGAGTCATCGAACCCAGTTCGTCACCTTGGAGAGCCCAAGTACTAGTGGCAGGCGGGACAACTCATCGGAAACGCTTTGTCATCGATTACTCGCTAACTATCAATAACTATACAGAATTAGACGTTTATCCACTTCCAAACATTGATTCAATTGTTTCAAAGGTTGCAAAATATAAATATTTCAATCAAATCGACCTCAGAAGCGCCTAACACCAAGTGCCAATATTGCATAGCGACAAAAAGTACACGGCCTTCGAAGCATGTGGGTCCCTGTACCAATTCACTCTGATCCCTTTTGGCGTCACCAACGGAGTCGCTGCGTTTCAAAGAACACTTCAACACATCATAGAAACGGGAGAAACTAGATGGTACAATCGCGTTTCTTGACGGTGACTGTGTGTGGGAAAAAAAAGGAAAATCACGACTCCAATCTGCAAAAAATTATGAATGCCGTAGGGAAATACAATCTCACTCTAAACAAAGACAAACGCACTTTTGGATCAGAGTAAATTAGTCTTCTAGGATATACTATTTCAAATAACCCGACGATAATCGATTGAAGCCACTCATTAACCTTCCCATACCATCCAACACAGCATCATTGAAGCGTGCAATGGGAATGCTAGCCCATTATTCTAAATGGATTAACAATTTTTCTGGCAAAATCAAGCCACTTGTAGAAGACTCAAAGTTTCCCATCAGTGAAGACGCACAAAATTCTTTCAAAACCTTGAAAAAAAGAGATCGCAAAAGCTGCTCTAGTGTCTATAGATCATGATGCTACGTTTGTGGTAAATACAGATGCATCAGAAAATGCAATAGCCGGGACTTTATTACAAAACGGTCGTCCGGTTGCTCTTCTCTCGCTCTCCGAAATCCGAAAGCTGCCACTCGTCTATTGAAAAAGAAGCCAGCGCTATCGTTGAATGTCTACGGAAATGGCGTCACTATCTTATCGGAAAAAGTTTTCTCTTAATAACTGATCAACAATCCGTGTCCTTTATGTTTGATCAAAAACATTCTAGCAAGATCAAAAACGAGAAAATACAAAGATGGCGATTGGCATTGTCTTGCTTCAAATATAATAATATTGTCTATCGGCCCGGCCGAGAGAATACTGTTGTCGATGCCTTGTCAAGAGTTTGCGCTCACTTAAACCCTAACGAGCTTTACGAACTACATGACCAACTGTGCCACCCAGGAGTTACTAGAACGGCGCATTGGATACGATCTAAAAATCTTTTTTATTCGATTGAAGAAATTCGATCGATTGCCGCTTCCTGCAGAATTCGTGCTGAAATAAAACTACATTTCACAACTGCTCAAAGTCGATTAATCAAAGCTATAGCGCCATTTGAAAGGCTGAACGTAGATTTCAAAGGTCCCTTGCCAACAAATTCTCAGAACAAATATATTCTTACCATTATTTACGAATATTCAAGATTTCCGTTTGCCTATCCTTGCAAAGACGTTTTTGCAGCCACAGTTATAATATGCTTTACAGACCTTTTCTTCACATTTGGCTTTCCTTTTTATATACACTCTGACAGAGGCGCATTCTTGTCTAAAGAATTAAGAAACTTTTCGATTCCCTTAGGTATTGCATCAAGCCGAACGACTCCTTATAATCCAGAATGCAACGAGCAGGTCGAGCGCATCAATGGGAAACTTTGGAAAGCAATACAGCTCCATCTTCGTTTCAGAAACTTGGAAACAAGACAATAAATATAAATAAATATCGTTCGTTACTATCCACGGCTACGAATGCCACACCTCATGAACGGTTGTTCAATCATACACGCCGTTCTTCAAATGGAGGATCGCTTCCTACGTGGCTTATGAAACCTGGACCTGTGTTAATGAAAAATATGGGAAGGTCATCAAAATATGATCCGATCGTCGAAGAAGTAGATACCCGTTTGTTAGACTTTCTGATGGAAGAGAGACTTCTGTCTCAAATAGGCAATTAACACCAGTGCCCGTAATGGCTGACGTTGATTACCGAGAACCGGAAGATACGGCTAATAATGACAGTGGTGAGCCACCCCTTGCTGACAACAGAAGCGAGCCTGGCATGCCAGCAACTTCAAGCGATGTAGAGCATGAAGACTCAAGTTCCTCGCCTCGTCGTTCTACAAGAGCACGACCCCTACCGTCACGTCTGAGGGACTATGAGCTCCAGTAAAAGGGAGGGGAGAATTTTGTAACCTTTTTCCTTCATAGATATTTTATTTCTGTTGTAACATGTCATTCGTGACACTTCTGTCAATAAATATATGAGCAATGTTTTATGTTCAATCAAGAAGGCTAGAGACTAAGGAGAGATAACTCCCTGGAAAGGGTTGGACTAAATCCGTATCCCACAGTGACGCATGCGCATTACGCTTCTTTGCCGCGATCCTCGCGAAGTGTCAAAATTGGTCAACACAACCTCGAAAAACAACAACTGTCGCACGTGACACCGTTCAAAACAAAACCATGTGACCATGAAATGACAAATAGCTGCCGCTGCACATGCGCAATACAGCGTTTTGCCCGGCACAGAGTATACGACTTTCGGCCCTCGAAAGCTTACCCCCACTTCGGGAGTTATCTCTCCTTAGTCTCTAGCCTTCTTGTGTTCAATAAAGCCAATGTTTCGTGGTTTAATCTTTATCTTTATTAGTTTAACAGTGTGCATCGTGATTTAGTCCGAATTTCGGGGTATTCTCATTACGTTTTTAGGTCCAATCAGTGTATTGTATATTTTTAAACTTTATATTTCGATCAAATAAAGATAAAAGGGATACTGACATAGATTTTTAATAGTAATTATGCTTTATTCAAAACAAAAATCCGTCGTCAAGCTTTAATTCGGAAAAATTATCGGGATTTTTTTTAAAACTTTTTTTACAGTTTTTGTGATCAATTATGCATATTTTATAGGTTAACCGTCTTAAAGTCGACCCTCTTGATGGTCCGCGGGACGCAAGGCGTGGGATAGCACGAGTACACATGGCAATACGCCGCGCCGCAGCGAGCTTCATGATATTAACTATCATAGTATTATTTTATGTAAGTTTATTTTTATTCAGTATATTTTTGCTACAATTTTTTTTTGTATATGATTTGTCATAAGTACTTTTTATAAGTCTATATGAATAAAGATATTTTTTACTTTTACTTTTTACTTTTACTAGATGTCTCAAATGATTATTAAAATGTTCGTGTTGTTATTTAGGAATTTTTTAACTTCAGATGTGTAGTATATTATGTTTGTTTTAGTATTATAAATAAAAATAAACGAATCAAATATCAATTACTTATTAGACGTGGGACCAAATACGGCCGCTTTTACTTTACTTTTAAATAGTTGTCATAGACACGCCAGTAGCCTCTGAAATTGTCTTATTTACATTTATGTATTGACCTGGAAAAATCATGAATATATTATACTAACGACATAGCAATAACAATGTAAAAAAAATCAGAACACATCGAAAGTATTATGAAAACTTAATAAATACAATGTAGAAAACGATATAAATGCACTCTTGAAGAAGACGCCTGTTATATTTTTTTTCTTTGAATATAATTCGCCATATTTTAAAGCATATTCTTTGCTTGACTCCTCATTTTTTTATGACGTAGACTCGGCAATTCCATTTTTGTATTTATCTCACGTGGAGCAGACACAAGGCTGCAACCGCGCAAGCTTTGACGTTGAACTTCTATCGCTGTCGGTACCCGACAGGTGACTAATTTAAATGATTGATTGGCCGAAAGAATCCCCCTTCCGCGTCCCGCGCACCATCCAGGAGGGTAGACTTTATGGCGGTCAAGCTATAGTTCATAATGACAATGTGTCAACAAGATTATGTCTGACGTCTTTTCAACAACTATAGTAGGGGAACCCGTTGTACGTTGGGACCATGATCCCATGATTGATACCACCAAGTTTTTTAAATGTACCCGCGCCTTTTATTAAACTTTGTCTATGGTTTATTGAAGCTCTTTTAAATATTATTTTGCTTCAGATAACATGCCACGTAGTAAGAATAAAGTCAAAAGACCGGTTATTGATCAAGAAAAACTTCGCATCGCCATAAAACTCCTACTTAATAGAAAAAAAACTCGCGGTGATCTGCATCTTCTTAATATGAAATAGCCCGAACAACTTTGAGAAGACATTACTTCTACCACGAGTTGCCACTTTAAATTGACATGACATGACAATGTCAAATCCCAATATTCCCAATTCATTTTTTTACGCGAACTATTTAATAATATCTAAAACTAGTTTGTAAGATGGGTATTTTGAGGTTCCTATTTAAATTCAGACTAGAAAAGTTGTTAAAATAATAATTTTGGATGCCAAATATATAGAAATAAATAATTCTTGAAGAAATAATTTAATATTTTGTTAATGAAAAGTTTGGTGAAACACAATTATACTTTATCCTTTTGTTTGTAATTGGTCCAAGTCGGATAATAATATTAGCATTGTGTTAATTAACGATTTAGAAGGTTTGTTAGGATTGTATAATTATTTATGTTCAAGTCCTATTTTTGATTAAATAATAATAATAATAAATATTCTTTATTGCACATCCAAAAAAAATAACAATGAAGGTTTGTATTAAGATGACACAATTAGGCGGTCTTATTGCTAAAAAGCAATCTCTTCCAGACAACCCAAGTGGAGGAAAATGTTAAAAAAAAGGGTAAGTATGTGCACAAAAATAGTCAAATGAAAATTTAAATAACAAAATAATAATACAGGATATGTACTATTTAGCCCACCAATAACCAAAGAGATCAGAAAAGGAAAATGAGTTAAATAAACGGACGAGGAGAAGTGAAAGGAGGAAAGTAGTTAACTTGTTTTGATTCCGTGAATGAGTTTTTCTTAGGCCTGATGCAGCAGGCAGACCAAGGTAAAACGGGGGGAGTGCCAAGGTACATCACCCCTGTTGTACCTGGGGCCAGTAGCCATATTTTTTTCAATATTTTTTTTACAATGATAGCGTTCTATATTTATATAATAAACCTTATTAATTCTACTATAAATTCCAATTCAGTTTGAGTCAATAACTGTCACCGTTTATTTTTTATTGGAGATTAAAAAATGGTTTGGCCAAGGTACAACAGGTTCCCCTAAGTTTTAATAAGAGATTTAGCTACTTGAAGTTTACACGATAACGCTTTTTCGCAAATCGAGGTGGCGAGATTGATAATTTTATAAAAGAGAAAAGTTTTAATTTATGTTTCATTATTTTGCTTTAATTTATGTGTTAAAACTTTGACTATGTTTTACATGTTTTGAACAGTCATTTTATTCCGAAGGTTGTAATTAGGCGCTTGAAATGTTGGATCATGCGCTCAAAATACAAAAGGCCTCCTAATATTTTATTCTCTTAATGATATCTCTTCTAGACGTGTCCCACTGACAATGGTAAGTAAATCATCCTATTTTTCATTTTTCGTATGTTTAATAGCAAAGCGTAGTTTGGTTTTAGCGAGTGGTAAACCATATTTATCTTATCATAAAGTAAGATAATCATCCATGTTCTTTTTGACAGTCCCTACCTACCAGCACTAAGGCGCTGCGCAAACGAAGACACTTTTCTGTTGCCGACACGGCACACCATCACAGAGAGCCGTAGTTGCTGTGGCCTGTAGCGGTGATTGGACACAGCTAACGTATGCGCAGGGAGTTGATGATTTCATACTGGTTTTATAGAAATCAAATATTCATCGGTAGCTTGAATCTGACACAAGACACAAAAGTGTCCTCGTCCACCTGTCTAACAATGCAAATCACCACTGAGCCGGTCAATCAATCTCATCTAGAAGGAATACAAAAATGTGTATGTCGCCAACGACAGGGAGTTCATCGTCGTCACACTCTGAATCCAATTCCAAAATGGTCTCGTACGGTTCGTTTTCAGAGATGTTTCCTTCCGAGGTTTTCCCTATGAGTTGTAGTATGGAGTTCTCCAAGGGGTTTGAAAAGTTTTTGCAGGGTCGACAACGCGCGAGTGATGCCCCTGGTGTTGCACGCGTCCATAGGCTGCGGTAACCGCTTACCATTAGGCAGTCCGCGAGCTTGATTGTCACCGACAAAAAACAAAAAAAATATTATCACCCCCGCTTGAAAGTAGTCAGCAATCAGCAAAACAAAGATAAAGCGCGACCACTTTCTTCTCTGATTATAACAAATGATAATCCTAACTAAACCATAAATAGAATAATAAATGGTATTATAATCCGAAAGAGCCTGTTTGTTTGTTACGTTTCTCGCATAATTTACTGAATTGATTTAGATAAATTTTGGTAAAAAAGGGAAAATTTATAGATTTTTAACGGTAGTAGTATCAAAGTGCAAGAAACGAATCTAATAAAATATTGGAACCTCGGAAAACGGCGAACATCAATCTCCTCTTTTATAGTGTTAGTGTCAGTGATAGTGCAGCTCAGATATTTTAACTTAGCTGCACTATATGACAGACTTATTAAATTAATTGACCGGTGTATTGAAGCGATAATTTCATGCTTAAACCGTTAATATGGATATGCACTAATAAGTGAAGATAATAATATCACTATATATTTCAGTTGCTTGTTTATTGTTGGGTGTGTCACACGGGCATTCAGCTAATATGTTATTGTATCTTTTAATCATTGTGGTTGTGTTATGTGCATTAAACCTTCTCCTTAATTTTAATGAAACAGCTCGAATATTAGGAAAGATTCCAGGTCCAACGTACTCCTTTATTGTAGGAAATGCATTTGAAATTAACAGAACCCCAGGTAAAGTAACGATGTGGCATGATCTTATAGACAATACTCCAGACACCATGTGAATAGATGTTGTCGGGGTTTAAACTACTTTTTGACTGCGATGACATAAAACTAATTTTTCAGTTGTTAATGAATACTACAGGTTAAATTAAATTAATGGAATTCATTAGGGTTCAACGTTTTCATAGCTTCCTATGAATGAGCATAGCGTTAATTTCTATTTCAGTGGAATTGTTCAAATTAGCAAGAAAGTATGCTAAAGCGTACGATGGCATATACAGGATTTGGATATACCGCTTTGGCTGTGTTAACATATACAATGCCACGGATATAGAGGTAAATATGAAATGTAATGCTTTCATTTTCACATTACACTGTTAACTTCAGGTTTCAAATATTGATTTTTTTAATTTTGCGTAACTTTGTAACAGATTGTAACTTCAACTACGAAGCATAGCTACAAGAGCGTAATCTACAGATTGTTACAGCCCTGGTTATCTGATGGACTGCTTTTAAGCAACGGTAAATATAAATAATGTAGGTATTGATACATTTGTAAACTTTGTACTATTAACAAATTTATTAATTTTAGGCGCAAAATGGCACCATCGTAGGAAAATTTTAACACCCACGTTTCATTTCAACATTCTACGCCAGTTTTGTATGGTTTTGGAAGACAATAGCCGTCGTTTAGTGGATACCATCCACGAAACCTTGGGACACGCCGTTGATGTCAACCCTCTACTTTCTGAATTTACATTACACTCCATTTGTGGTAAGTTTTGTTTGTTTAATAACACGTAATAATAATCACAAGATAATGTACCCAGAATCATTTCATAGCAGATTATCATCGTTACAAAGCAGATCTTTATATTTCACAGAAACTGCTATGGGTACACAACTAGGCAAAGAAACATCACAAAAAGGAAATTCATACAAACAAGCAATTCATGAACTTGGAAAAGTATTAATGGAAAGATTAGTCAAGGTGTACTTCTATTCAGATTTGATTTTTAATTTATCCACTCAAGGAAGACTTCATGCAAAATACCTTAAAATCGTTCATGACTTTACAAAAAAAGTAATACAGGACCGCCAAATTAACGTTGATTCTCAAAACGTGGAAACTATTGAAGCAGATGTTAATGATAACTTGTATTTGAAAAGTAAAAAGAAACGAACAGCAATGTTGGATCTACTTCTATCAGCGGAGAAAGAGGGTTTGGTAGACGAAGACGGCATTCAAGAAGAAGTCGACACTTTCATGTTCGAAGTGAGGATAGTAAAGTGTATCAGGGAGTCCATATTTTGTGTTAGAAATCTGTGGTTATTCAACTGTTTCTTACTTCACAGGGCCATGACACTACAGCTGCTGGTTTAACGTTTTTTCTTATGTTATTAGCAAACAACAAAGACGTTCAGGTAAAGAAATTATCGAGCTGTTATCAAAAATTATTAACTGAATATACCGTAATTTTATTTAGAACAAACTGCGTGCCTCAGTTTCCAATTTTTACGGCAATTTGGAGCGATGTCAATGGGAGTCAGGTCCGAATTTGTGTCAGCGAACCAATTCCGCAAAACGATATAAATATCCATCTTTTGCACTTTAACAGGGAATATAGCGATATTTTTATATTATATGCGATATATAGGACAGGGAATGTGTTACTTTCTGTATTGCAATAGCCGCATAAATTGTATATTGCTCTCCGTTTAGTTTGAATCGCACTTAACTTTAACCAGATTATGATTTTCTTCAAAACTTTTTAGGATAAAATTGTTTCCGAATTGAGAGAAATTTTAGATGATTCACCGACATCCATTGAAGCATTATCTAAGATGCGATATTTAGAATGTTGCATTAAGGAGTCTCTTCGTCTCTACCCACCGGTTCCCTTCATTAGCCGAACCATAACCGAAACAGTCAAGCTAAGTATGTATGAGCACATGATTATTTTATTAAAATATGATAGTAGCATCATATTTACCCATCTACGTGTTTGCACGAACGGAAGTTGGCCCTTGAGTATTAAAAAAGCCTTCATTGATATTGACGAAAGTCGATATTTGCCTGAACACCACCATATCCAGCATATCGTACACACGCGGACTGTACTAAGTCTACAATGATACTCTCGAGCAGAATTACTGTAAATCACCAATACATAATGCTTCCTAAATAATGTATAATAATCACATTTATTCAGATTTATCTGTTATTTTAATTTGCAGGCAACTACACTGTACCGGAAGGGACGATTTGCCATATCCATATTTATGACCTGCATCATCGAGAGGACTTGTTCAAAAATCCCCTAAAGTTTGATCCTGATAGGTTTCTACCTGAAAATTGCGTGGGAAGACATCCTTATGCGTACATTCCTTTCAGCGCTGGCCCTAGAAACTGCATAGGTAGGTAACTAATTAGTCTTCAATTAATATGAAAATTATTTCGACATGCATCTATTATGCTATAAAATACATGTAAGTATGTAGGTATTAGTTACAGGTACAATACTATTTAAAATTACTGAATAAAAAAAGTTGTATTTTTATAAAAGTATTTACTTACTCATTTTTTTTTCTGACGACAAGTCAGCAAAAAAAAAACAAAGCCTACACGTAGAGAAATAGAGAATACGTACATTTTCTAACTACAAAACATTCAGGCCATTGGATCATCTAAAAAAAATATTTTTCGATAGGTCAAAAATTTGCAATTTACGAGATGAAATCTGCTGTGGCGGCAATTTTACGCGAGTACACCCTGCTGCCGGTCACACGACCTGAAGACATTGAAATGACAGCCGACCTGGTGATGAGGAACAACGGACCGGTGTATGTCAAGTTTGAGAGGAGAACCGAATAGTGTCCATTGTCAAACAAGGGAAGCGGCACATAATTGGTCTTGGACGCAGGCGTGATAAATAATAATTAAAGTTGTAAATTATAAATTATTTGACGCATAGATAGATAGAGTTTATGACATATGTGACTTAGGAATAACATTAGACAGTAAATTAGACTTCCATGATCATGTGACGACCATATGTAAGAAAGCGAATAGAATTCTAGGGTTTATTATGCGGACAGCCTCAGAATTCCATAATGTAACTGTGGCCAATGTTTTGTATAACGCCTATGTACGCAGCAAGCTAGAATATGCAGCTATTGTTTGGGACCCACACGAGGACAAATATGCTGTAATGGTTGAACGAGTTCAGCGCAAGTTCGCACGTTGGCTTTATCGGAGGCAGTACGGGTACTACCCATACCTGTATCCCTCCGACTTTGTCGCGGGTATGGTGGAGTTGGTTAGGTTGAGTTTGCGGCGAAAGATGCTTCTTCTTGCCCATTCCATAGGGGCGTTTCATGGCAAAGTAGATACTGAAATTATGTCTCGGGTTGATTTGCTGGTGCTCACGCGTATACCTCGAGATGAGAGAGGAGCGGTGGCTCCACGACGCCGTCCGCGGCTCCTGTGCGTAAGCCCACGACGCGCACAGTGCACGCTGCGAACGCGCCTACCGTCCGCGCATTGCGCCTGATTGGGGACATGCTTACTCAGTGTGATCACGTAGATATTTTTGCTGATTGCGTGCAATACATAATAAGGGAAGCTTCGGTTTTTCTAGAAATCGTTGATACCTAATAATTAATTATTCTCATTTTTATTTTATCGTTTTACTATTATTTTTCGTTGACATTCTAAATTTTTTATTCAATTTTTTCTGATTGAAATTTTAACTTTAACGACTATTGTAAATTTGTACTCTATTTTAAACTTGTCTGGCGTCTTGGAGTTGCTCTGTAAGCCTACAAGTTGTGTGCTATAAATAATATAAATAAATAAAGCCATCGACTACAAAACCACAACTTTTAATGAACTTGTACAGAGGCGTTTCATCAATCTTTACATAGGGGCACCTTTTGCTGTTGACATAAGTCCCATGGATTTTACAATGGTTTTGTAAAGGTGGATGTGAACGCCTCTGGTACGTACATACCATTTTTTCCTCTAGAAAACCTTTACGAGTACCTATTCCACTTTTTATTTTTAAGTTACTGTCATACTAATCGTGCTGGCATTTTCGCCGTGCCTATGAGACATTGCTATGTATAGTTCTATCGAATTACTTTTTAAATACGGAGGTAAGTATTTTAGGATAATTCCTAAATCTAATTGATACACAACGGGTCATTGTTGTGTGTCAACCAGAGTGAAACGATGCTTGGCCCGAATTAAAGATTCAGTTTCGAAGACTTGCAGTACCTATTCAGAATTTGTGGGGACCGTAGTCCAGGGTTGTTATCTAACGGCCTCATGAGCCCTCGCCTTGTCGTGCCGATAGATATCTAAGGCCGATATGCTTGTTTGAGTTTGCGACTGGCAGTAACTGTCATTTCATCGTCGATGAACACTAATCACATGATGGAGGACACGACTTAAAACCATAATGGGTACTTGCATGAAAAACTTCACCCACGAAGATTCAATAAGTTTAAGACTTTGTATAGCGCAGCCGTACGAGGAGGATTATGTTTCGTTCGATATCCTGATAATAACGCCTTCGAGTCTACATCCGCAATCATGATTATACAGTGGCGTGCATTCAGTAAAGAGGCAGTCATGCAGTGCCTATTATACTGCATGAAATTCAAGTGCCTACTTGTAGATCTGGTGTATTTTTATGCGTAAAGATGTTAGGCAACATTTTTATTTTGTATGAGTAGTTAATTATACTCTTATATACTGTCTAGCACTGCTGGTCAAAATCACGAAAGTCAAAGTAAAATGGATATTTTGGCTCCCCACCACTCAGAAAGCGACTTTCGTTCCTTCTGGAAACATACCAATAAACTTCAATCTAAACCTAGTCTCACTGTGAGTGTTTGTGGTGAGAGTGAGCCTCAGAAAATAGCGAATCTGTTTGTGGATCATTTTGTTGTTAAGTCGCCTCTAGGGCCCTCGCGCTCTATGCTGGAGGTTGGACCCGGAATGGGCAGGGAGATTTTATTCACAGTCAAAGATATAGATCAAGTCATCAAATCAATGTCCAGAGGCAAATCCCCTGGCCTTGACGGGCTCAGCATCGAGCATCTGAAGTTTCCTGGTTCACACTTACCTAGAGTGTTATATATACTTTTTAATTTCTGCTTGGGTCATAGTTACATGCCTGGAGATATGATGCGTACAGTGGTCGTTCCTATAGCTGAGAATGAAACGGGTAACCTTTCAGATAGGAACAAGTACAGGCCTATATCATTGGCTACTGTGATTTCGAAGGTATTTGATAGCGTGCTTAATACACAGTTGAATAAATATATAACACCACACGATAATCAATTTGGGTTCAGACCAGCATTATCAACTGAAAGCGCGATATTGTGTGTTAAGCACGCTGTATCATACTATACACAGCGCAAGACTCCTGTGCTAGCTTGTTTCCTGGACCTGTCCAGGGCCTTCGACCTGGTTTCCTACGACCTATTATGGGGTAATCTCAAAAAAGTACCTATTATAGGGTAATCTCAAATAAGTAAGTAGAGTACCAGCGGAACTTTCAAATATTCTAAAATATTGGTATGGAAACCAGGTCAATAACGTTAGGTGGGACGGAACACTCTCAAGACCCCATGGACTGGAGTGCGGGGTGAGGCTTTGTTCATTTGTCTACTCCCGGTCTCAAAAACCATAATCTGACTCTTGCTTACATTATATGCCAACCCATGAGATTCCGCGTACGTTTCACATAAAGCTACAAGCTTTCTCAGGCCACAGACAGACGCACTCAGCAGCACCATGTCCGCGTAGCTGATGTTGTTTACGCTTACCCCATCTATGTAACAACCGACCCTGGTGCTGCTGAGCTTGCCTATCAGCTCATCCAAATAAAGATTAAAGAGGATTGGCGAGCATAGGCCACCCTGCCAACCCTCTTTAATCTTTATTTGATCTTTATAAAGAGCCTTTTGTACGTCATTCTACACGTGCAGCCTGTGGGCTAACTGTACTCTGGAAGCGTATAACGCTCTCCGAGTGCAATTTGATAATGCATTTAGGGTGCTTTTGAGGTTATCGCGCTTTTGTAGCGCATCAGGGATGTTCGCAGAACCTTGCGTTGATTGCTTTTACGCAACGATGCGCAAAAGGTGCGCATCCCTGGTGCGGCGTGTGCGCGCGAGTACCAACAGCATCCTGAAGATGATTGCAAGCAGAACAGACTGTTCTTATGTTAAACGGTGCTGTGCCATATCAAATGGCGTGTTACGAAAAGAATTAATTAAACCTCTTTATAATCTTATTTTTATTAAAATAGTTTTTTAAGCACTTACTAACAAATGTGAGTTGTAATTTGTACTCGAAATAAATATTCATTTATTCATTCAAAGGCCTCCAGCGTTGAAATCAAGCTATAGCTACTATTTGTGGATATTCGCTAACGACCTTCCCTACCGTATGTGGGCTGGGGTTCATTAATGCAGGCTATCTTCCGAAAAAAACTGAAAACGCACTTTGCCCAACCTAGGATCTGGCACCCAGGACCTCCGGTCTGAATTTGGGGCCTCAAATCACACTGTTACCAATCGGCTTCGTGGCGTTACCTTCTTGTTATTTTGTGTACATTTTTCAAAACTAATATTACTAACTAGTAATTTTTAAGATGAGTCGTCAGTTCATGTATGGACTGAATGAACCTTTTTCACTTCATTTTCATTTCTGAAGTATAAAACAAATTAGGGGCTTCGCCCGCGTGGACTATTGCTCCCGGTTTATTGGTCTATATTTACAACTAAAAAAGATATAGCCTGCGTTTCTCCGATAATAATACAGCTTTATCCTATTAGTGAAAGATTTTTTAACTCGGTTCAGTAGTTTCGGAGCCTTTTCAATACAAGAAAACAAACAATCAAATCTCTCCTCTTTTAAATATTAGTATACAGGGTGACAGGGAAAATAGACCTATTCCTTGAAAATGGTGACAGTAGACGTTATTTGCAATAAATTAACCCCCATTAACTAGGGGTCCAAAATGAATAGTTAACGAGCTATTGGCGTTTTTTTTTTTTTTTTTAAGTTTACGACTAGTATCCGGAAAAAAAATTGCCACTCTTTTCAAGGAATAGGTTTATTTTCCCTGTCACCCTGTTTATATCATCAGCCTTTATATCTTTATCCTGTTTATATAGAGCAAAATAGAAAATATTCAAGTTCCAACTTGATCAAGTTAACAGTAAAACTTTAATAACCAATCGTAATAAATTTGTTTAGTCTATCATATCGAGTACACACCCGAAAATACCAACTGCGTTTGCAGCACAAGATAAATATATCTAAAGCGGGGTACTCACACACCTGCCGTAGGAATTCAGGGTGTAAAAGTTGGTATGACCCTAATTGCCTTCTTAATTGTGATGGGTATAGGGTTTTCTATATTGGATATCTGCAGTTCCGACATTGCCCCGACCGCTTTGCACCCTAGATTGCCCCTGCGGCGGCAGTGAGTATCACACTTAAGACACTGGAGTGATGACATTACTACAAATAGGGATTGTATTTATTTAGGACAGATATTAGTTTTGACTCCCATTCAGTGTGTGCAAAATACGCAGTGCTTAGGTAATTAATAGAACTGCAACGCCAATTCTTCCATAAAATTACCGGAATAAATAAGCTTAAACTAATTTCGCCTTCTTCTAAAACTGTAATATTATTCGATGCATTGCATGTTCCAATTAGCTCATTTGAGTTCATTTTGCCGTTCCGTGCACACATTCTGCAACGATGATAGTGTATCTTGTGATAATTGTGATTGTGTTGTGTCTAGTTCACATTACGTTTAATTACAACCAAACTGCAAGGCTAATCACTAAGATACCTGGCCCAAGAGATGTGTTCATATTAGGAAACGCAGTGGATATTAACGTAACACCAGGTACTAAAACCACCCTTTTAATTCATCTGCCATTCTCTGTAGTTAATTCTGTTTAATATCAATAGAACGGAAAAATAAAATATTTACGACAAATACTGTATTGCTGGACCTACAATCAATGTAAAATATTAATTAAGTTACACTGTTGCCTACTGTAGTATATCTACTCGCTAATCTAATGTTTTTTTAATTTTATTTGTAGTGTTCTGAACTTCAGTCATTCTGATAAAATAACCAGTATGAGAGTAAAAATTGATTTAGTGCTAGCGGTATGCCAAATAAACCTGGAAATGGTGTTAAAGGTATGATAATCGGAATGATTGATCTTTAGGCAATAGCAATCGATTTGACCCGTAGCACGGAAAAAAAAGAAAAAAGGAGAGGAGTTATGACGTCACCTTTTTTTGTGTGGGAAAATTTTAGTTTTTTGTTTGAAACCTATCGTGTGTGGTATCTGATGAAAGGGCTTACTAAGCCGATTCTTAAAAATATATCACATCATTACATTGCAGTTACATGTTTTAAATTAAAATAAAAACCATTTTCAAGTCATACCAAGTTTGGGCTCCTTCAGACATGATACGGTTAAATATCTTTTTGTAAAATGGTACGTAATATGCTCATATCCAACCCAAGAAAAGTAATTTTTAAAATATTTACATTCAGTATTATTTTTCATAACAAATTGTGATAAAATCACGGTTAGTTGAAACCTGTATAAAAATTCCATTTTAGACACTGAGGATGATAAATATTAATGCGAGAGGAGTTTATAATCATATTTATATTATTTATCAATATTAACATATTTATTTTACACAAAGATAATAACTAGAAAAATTCGACCTGATCCTGAGGACTCAGGACGCGGGATCCCGCTTGAGTCCCTAGGATCAGGTTGTATTTTTCTAGTTTCTATCTTTGTGTAGAAAATAGTGCATTGGTGAATGCAAAAAATAAAAATTCACTGACATTTAATTTTTAAGAACAAGCAAACTTAACAATTATCTGTAATGGTGTCTAACTCCTTTTCACAACACTAAATGTAAATATTTTCAAAATTCTTTTTTAGGGTTTTATATGAGCAATTGAGGATATTACGTACCATTAAGGCATATTTTACAGAACAATTTTGAACCGTATCATGTCTGGAGGAGCTCGAACGTGGTATGTTTGAAAATTATTTTTATTTTAATTTAAAACAAGTGTAAAAATGTGATGATGCGATATATTTTAAGAATCGGCTTAATAAGCCCTTTCATTAGATACCCACGATAGGTTCCAGACCACAAATTTGTAATTCCCATACAAAAAAAAGATGACGTCATAACTCCTCTCCAATTTTTTTTTCGTGCTACGGGTCAAATTTGTTCGTATGGCTTAAAGAGCAATCGTTCCGATTTTCATGCTTTTAACACCACTTGCAGCTTTTCGGTGTAACCCCTGAAATCTAGGAATCTGTTATTATTCGTGCTGTGCTAGCGGTTACGCTAGCACTAATAACAACAAATTTATATGATCTGTCCCTTTGTAAAAATCTCAAGATTCACGCAAAAGAAGGATTTTTTCTATTTTCCTCTTTAAGTGTCTATTCATTTGCAGTATATAATAATGACTTCATTTTATTTACAGTAGAACTGTTTAAATTGGGACGTAAATATGCGAGCACGTGGAATGGAATTTATAGGATTTGGGCGTATCCTTTTGCCATGGTTAACTTATACAATCCGAAAGACATAGAGGTATCAAAATTACGATAAATGCATGCTCAACACATAACAATATAATTGCAGCCATCATAAAAAAGAGACAGTTTGCAAAATGGTATACCGCCACAACGTAAAGAGTTACGTTTAGCTGTTATACATTGTATGTAAGATTTGCTTAAAAACATTACTCATCGGCAAAGCATATTCTAATTTGAAAGAATATTTTGAGGATAAAATGTTAATTTAATTAGATATTTTTTTTTTGTTTTGATTAATTATTATTCAGTCTTTTGTGTGTGTGTTAAGTGTTAACTTTTATTACTATTTAATTATCTTGGTACACCTATTGTAGTTTTGAGGTCATACTGAGTGCCGAGTGCAAGTTGCAGTGAGAGAAGTGAATGACTTCACCATCGCGTTTTGCGAGCACATAAATGTCAAATAGTATGGAATTGAGTCAGCGCCATCTAGCGGCGAATTCGCGCAACCTCTAAGCCGCTAGATGGCGCTGACTCGATGCCATACAAATTCACGTTTTTTTTCTCGCAAAACGCGATGGTGAAGTCATTCACTTCCCTCACTGCAACTCGCACTCGGCACTCTGAATTATATTTCCATTTGAGTTTTTGTAAGATGTCCTTGCAACACCCTTAGAGGGTATATGTACATTTTCGTTTTTACATTTATATAGCTTTATATGTGTATAGTGCAAATAAAGAATGATTATGATTACGATTATGATTGTGATTATAAGAGTAAAAGTAAAAGTAAGATTTTTTACATACAATGTGGATAACAGCCAAACTGAAACCTTTCAGATTCAGACAGAGGAATACTCGCAAATACGAGTAGTTAGGTGCATTGTGTGCACGTAGTAATTATATAAGGGACCAAGAACGATGATGTTTTTGCAGCATTTACAACTGACTTAATAGATTGATAATCAGTAATACGTTACGTAATTCGATTGATGTATTTGTTTTATTCTGATAAGTTGTTTGATGATTTTTCCTTGTTTCTGTACATTTAAACATATTAGATAGCTTTTATCTATACAATACATGTATGATAAAACAGTAGCTTTTTAAATGTTTTTTGGAAATGTATCACAAAAAATGTTTTAGAACTAGTGTGTTGTTCATTTATTATTACATCACATGAAAGCTACTGGATGGATTTAAATGAAACTCTGTACATTTACGATACATTAGCTGAATTAAAATATAGGGTACTTAAGTAAGGGAAGCTAAGCCATATTACCGTGGCTAAGCCTACGCGGACGAAGTCGCCGGCAACAGCTGAATGATTAATGACTTTCATGTTAAGAGTTAACTCTAAAGATTTGCTTCTGTTTTTTTCATTCACTGTTCCAGGTAATAGTTTCAACAATGAAACACAGCGAAAAGAGCCCCGTCTACAGTTTTTTAAAGCCTTGGTTGCGTGAGGGCCTACTATTAAGCAGCGGTAATTTTAAAAATGTGGTTATTATAATTTTTTCATATAAGTTTAATTATAATAATATACAAATCTGGAATGTTTAAGGTGCAAAATGGCAGAATCGGCGTAAGATTTTAACACCAACGTTTCATTTTAATATTCTGCGCGGGTTTTGTGTAACTTTGGAAGAAAACAGTCAACGTCTGGTGAACAGGCTAAAATCGCTACTAGGAGAACCCATTGATGTTACACCACTTCTATCTGAATTCACATTGAGCTCCATTTGTGGTAAATATCCCACTCTTCTTGAGACCCGTACCTGTTCTAGAACGTTGGTCAACCAAAACCATTCCTTAGGTAGATCTGAGACTTTTTTGTATGGATGGACTGACGTTGTCAAATTTCTCCTCAATTACCGATTAATCCTGAAGTTGCTGTTGCTTAAGAGCCTTCTGCTCAACCTACAGCACGCATTATAGTCATTTATAAACAAAATGGAGTAACATTCTATAATACGGGTTTTAATTAAAATGCAAGTTTATATTGTGTGGACTTAATAATGATTTTTTTTAGAAACTGCAATGGGCACGCGATTGGATGAAGTAGCATCTCAATCTGGAAAATCATACAAGAAGGCGATATATGAACTCGGGAGACTCCTAGTGGAAAGATTTGTTAGAATATATTTATACTCTGATTTGCTTTTCAATTTGTCTTCAATTGGAAGGAATCAGAACAAACATCTAACAACAGTTCACAGCTTTACCAAAAAAGTTATAAATGACAGGAAACGTCATATTCAGGAACCTATCGAGGAGAAAGCTGAGGAAGACTTGAATGATACGGTTTATCTCCATAAGAAAAAGAGACCGACAGCTATGTTGGACCTACTCATATCAGCAGAAAAGGAAGGAATGATTGACGAACAAGGTATTCAAGAAGAAGTCGACACATTTATGTTCGAGGTAACAAAACACAAACTAAATTTAAAGTGCTAAAATATTCATGCTGCTATGCTTCGACCTTATCTGTGTATTTGTCGACAGGGTCACGACACTACAGCAGCGGGTTTAACATTTTTACTAATGTTGCTTGCCAATCATAAACATGTGCAGGTACGAGCTTCTGTTTAAATCATCAGAGTTTAAAAAAACCAAATATTCTGGGTCTCGTCAACTCCTTAACAAATTAAGACGCTCGGTAAACTAACTAAACCTTTTTCGTGTATTCACAATTACTTTCCAAACAGATATCTTTTGAATATTCTAGAGTAAAATTGTAGCTGAACTTAAAGACATATTCGGTGAATCTATGAATATCACAAAACAAAATACAATAGAAGATTTGTCCAAGTTGCGATATTTGGACTGCTGCATTAAGGAATCTCTGCGCCTGTATCCTCCAGTTCCTTTCATAAGCCGCACCATAAGCGAAACGGTTGAATTAAGTAAGTATGGCTATTTGTTACATTTAAATGGATGTAAATCTGGGACACCAGACACGGTACTGAACTGACCCCGAACTGATCAACGCACTTTAATATGTGCAAATAAATACTCATATAGTAATTTTCGTCATAGATCGAATAATAAATTATGCATTGTTTTAAAAGACTTGCAAGAATTAGCGACAAATAAACCCTTACGCCCCGTAGCGGTACCCTGATGGCGTAGTCAAAGTCCGTAGCACGTAGCACATCCTGTTTCTGAGTGTGATTGAGTGACACGTTTTGTTTGTGCGTTTGTATGTACGCTACATAGTATCTTTATCATTTCAGGTGGTTACACCGTTCCACCAGGGACAATATGTCATATTCACCTTTATGACCTACATCGTGTAGAAAATATTTTTATAAACCCTCTAGAATTCAATCCAGACAGATTTCTACCTGAAAATTGTGCAGGAAGGCATCCCTACGCATATATTCCATTTAGCGCCGGTCCGAGAAACTGTATAGGTGATTTTTTATTTCAATAAAACTTTTCTGATTGTGTATTAAAAACTATATAGATATTTTGTTATTATGAATTCATTAATTAATCTTAGTTGTATTATTCGATTTGCAATTTAATAACTGGCTGCTGACTGACTGGTTTTCACAATAAAATTAATGATGTTGTTTCAGGACAAAAGTTTGCGATTTTGGAGATGAAATTCGTAGTCGTAGCGTTATTAAGTGAATACATGTTGCTGCCAGTCACACGACTTGCCGACATAGAAATAGTGTCGGACATTGTGCTACGAAACAACGGCCCTGTCCATGTCCAGTTTGAAAGGAGAATCGATTAGAACCAGCCTAATAACAATACTAAGCTTATTAAAATCCTCTACCTAGCTCAGAGGCTTCACGTCGGATAGAATTCGGCAAATTTAATCCACAGTGTGATTAAGAACTTGTGTGAAAATTTGCAAATAATGAATCTCTTGATCACCGAAAAGTTGTAAGATCAATACTTCATTCAATAACACATTAGAAATAAGAAGGAGGGTTGCTAGAAGGAATGACAATTTGCATTTAACGTTGCCATGACGCTGACATACCTGAGTAAAACCTTGCAAGATTGAAAAACCCTTCCGCCACAACGTATGAAGAGATTAAGTAACATTTTAGATTTGGTAGAGTTATAGGGACAGTAAAAAAGTGTTCCGATAAAATCCCCTGCTCGTTTTAGGTTTTTACATCGACAATATAGTTTGATGCAAGACAAAATAATTTATTTGAGCAAAAGCCTCATTAATTCTGAAGTTACTTTACTTTAAATGATAAGAATTAAGTGTGACAGCTGCTATATAAGTAGATTTTAATAAACTCGGATCGTACCGTCTCTTAGAATCCTATATTTTGTGCTAGTATAATTTCTAATACCACTGGTGAAAAGTGGGCTTCTGAGTGTTCCGTTCACAATGATGGCTACAGTCACTTGCCTCTGACTACACCGTTTGGGATAAAGTCGTGATGGTTTGTTATGTTATAATTTACGATGAGCCTAGCAACTGCCCCAAATCTTAACATGGTACGCATGTTGAGATGGCGATACGAAACGGTAAAATACCAATGCTTTGCCATCAGAGTGTCTGTTCAGACAATCGTACGGATATTCCGAAGAGGTCATGGTAGACACAATGTTTCATATTGCTAGGACCTATGAAGGGTAATAAAACCTGAGTATGGTTGCTCACTGACTTCGCTTGTAAACTCATGTCTCTGTGGGCGTGCATCAAAAATGGAGTGTTGTTCTAAGCGGGCTATCTGTCAGAGCGGCGCGCATGTCTAATTTGTGACGATATCGTCGCAGAACAATGACTTGGTGTAATGGTTAAGAAGTTGGCTACTACACCAGAGGTCGCGGGTTCGATCCCCGCACAGTACAAACATTTGTGTGCATGAACATGTCTGTTTGTACTGGTCTGGGTGTCTCCTATGCATATTAAGTATGTATTTACAAAAAAAAATGTATTTAAGTATGTTTATCCGTTGTCTAGTATCCCATAACACAAGCTTTAATTAGCTTACTTTGGGGCTAGATGGCGCTGTGTGGAATAATGTCCAGGGATATTTATTATTTATTTTATTATTTATTATTTTTAATGTGACCATGATTTTCCGTTTTTCTGGACGTTGTTCATGTGCTCATAGCATGACATAGGATAATCATACATTTTAATTACCAGTCCACTGTTTAGCCGATTAAGTCTTCAGGAGCGTTGTTTGATAGAAATAATGTTATTTCAGTGAACACGGAAAAGGAAATTCATGATTTGTATTAAGTTATTAAACTTTGAATAACGATGTTGCAATTACATGAAACTATTATTTCACTATAAATGCCTAGTGAACAAAATTACTAACTTTTATTTATTTGAATTCGCCAACCACAATAATGTTTGCAGTAACAGAGATATGATGTAACCACTAACCATTATCCTCGTAATACCTACTTATTGCAAAAAAAATTACGTTTACGTGTGCAGGGAACCCGAATGCCACGCGTCTTATATTTAATACCTAGCGAGTGGACTACGCAAGGCTAAACATGGTATTTTGACACAAGGAGGGTAGCCAAGAGCAACACGCTACCAACGCTAATTTCGGTTCGATATGTCAAATTTAAAAATGTATGGATCTGAACATACAATGTCTTTCCGATTAGACGAGTGCTTATGTCATTCCCATACATTTTTCACATTTGACATATCGACACAAAAGTAGCGTGTTGCTCTTGGCTAGGCCCTAAGGCTATCTTGAAAGATCAAGATGGAAAATATTTGTCATAACACAAAGGATCTCTGTAATTAACAAATGTATGGGATAAATAAGGGGTTAAAGCGAATAAAGGTGGGTAAGGACTTTCTGCGAGCATTTCGTTGAGATTATCTATCTAACGTTTCTATAGGCAAAATTATTAGTTCTCTATTCAAAAACGGCGAATGCTTGATGTCTGTTCTAAGTAAATGCTCTAATCTATCAGTACCTTCAGACGTCATTGACCCCGCCCCAAATTCGCTTCAAAGATTATTACCAACTAATTATGTCTCTTTAGAGTTGGTTAAAAGTTATGCACTAACTGAGTAAATAATCAATAAATGTACCGAAGTTAGGTACGCCTTTCTTGCATTAAATGCCTTTGTGCCTAAACTAGGAACTTAATGTGTGTAGCGATTTACGCTTAACAAGCTAAGCTTAGTGACTGGTACATAACAAAATTGCTATCAATGCGTTGCATCCGTTGCATGCTCAGCGACTTCATTAACAAGGTTAGCTATTATCCTACCAAGACATGAGACAGTGACTTGGCAATCGCGAATATCCAGTGAACGTAAGTAATATGCGACTGTTTCATTGCTTTCAGACAAACGCCACCATCTCCAATTACTACGGATACATTAGATACATACATATGTACCTACCTAACTACACTTCAACAGATACGACAAAAAGGCCCAGCAGTGGTAACGTTTACAGACTTACATACGATTATTGGTATCTGCTATACTGTATTTGGGAGCTAATAAATTGAGCCACGGTTATCCACGAAATACCATGAATAAATAAATAAATATCAGGAACAGTTGACACCAAGATCATCTGTACCTACGTCTACCACGAGTTGCCACTTTAAATTTACATTATCGTTCGCGTAAAAAAATGTATTGGGATTTGACATTGTTATGTCATGTCATGTGTCATTCCAATATTTTTTTTATGCGCACGATAACGTAAATTTAAAGTGGCAGTTCGTGGTAGACGTACTGACCCCAAACTAAGAAAAGGTTGTACTATGGGTGTTAGAGACTGATAAACATACTTAAATATTTCTAAATACATCCTTAAATAGATAATAACACCCAGACACACAACAAACACGAATGTTCGTCACATAATGTACTGGGGATCGAACCAATGACCTCCTCCGAATTATAATGACACAACATGAAAAACAAGTTTGGCATCATATCTCTGCTCCCAAGTGTGTAATTATTACTGTTATCGTTCCGATTCTATAACCATTGGCTCGCAATGTCAAATTATCCTACTACCTAGGGGCAGTGCGCTCTATTATCTTGTTAACAACGCACACGTCCAGCGTTTTTTATCGCGATGGTTTTCTTTGTTTTAATAACAACAGTTATAGTGTTATTGTGTATACATCTGCTATTTAACTACAATGAAAAGGCTAGGATGATGCAGAAGATACCAGGACCGCCGGATGTCTTCATCATAGGAAACGCGTTTCAGTTCTTAGTAAGTCCAGGTAAGTAGCATCATATAACATAACACAATACTCTGTTAATAACCTCTTATCAGTTGCAGAACGTCGTCGTCGTCGTTTAGTTGCAAACTGTCATTTTATTATTGCAAGAAAGCATTTTTTTTATTTAGGTAGGTGAATTGTTATAAGTAATTCCCTTCAAAATAATAATTAAAAAGCGACTAACAGGGATTGCTATGCTGTTCACTCTTATTTTAATGATATATTTATTACGAGTATCAACCCGGATAACGGCGGAAGGCTCACCACCTACCGTTGGGTTCTAATACCATTTGGTGAAAAGTGGGCTTCTGAGTGTTCCGTTCACCATGACGGGAACTTGTCTCTGACTACCCCGTTTGGGATAGTCGTGATGGTATGTATGTATTGTATTTATTAATTACCGTTAGCTAGGGCCAATATCCCCGTTGTTAGTAGGTATCCCATTTGTATTGCAGTTGAACTATTTGAACTAACGAGGAAATTCTCAAACCAATGTGATCGCTTGTGGAGGTTCTGGGCATTTCCTTTGGCGTCTGTGAATATATACACTCCTGATGACATAGAGGTTCGTACACAAACTAAATATAAAACGTTGAATTTACTTAGAACTTTGCTTTTTTATCATCGTTAATTTTAGGCTGTAAGCGTTTTATTGGTCGCACTGATGAAATTATGTTTGTCGATTTGTTTCGGCCTTAAGTAGCTGTAAGTATACTATGTGAATATATTTTAACTTTGCAGGCAATAATAGCAACCACGAAATACAATGAAAAAAGTTACATCTATAGTTTTTTAACCCCTTGGTTACATGACGGGTTACTGTTGAGCAATGGTAAGTTCTTAGTATGAAATATATAGAATACTTAAGTTTTTAACTGCCGCCTAACCAGACACAATAGAAATTCTATTAGCAGCTAATGTGATAAAGGTATAATGTTAATTAATTATAAAAATATTCAATTATTATAGCTGACTAGCCAGTTGGTGAGATGGTAGTGATCCGCCTTTAGGACCGAAGGCCGTAGTGTCTAGGTGTCTAGGTATTTTCATCTATTTGTATCCATTTAAGAATATTTTAGTATGTTTATCATTTATCAGTCTCTAACCCCCGCTCTACACACAAGCTCTATTTAGTTTGGGGTCCAATGATCTTTAGAATAATTAGAATTTATTTTTTTAAGGTTCAAAATGGCATCAGCGAAGGAAAATTCTGACACCAGCGTTCCATTTCAACATCTTACGAAAATTCTGTACTACTATAGGAGAGAATACCCAAAGGATGGTACGCGCGTTGGAAGAGACTGCAGGCGACAAAGCGGACGTCGTACCCATCATGTCTGACTTTACATTGAGTTCTATTTGCGGTAATGTTTTTTATTAAAATGGTTGTCACATAGAGCACTAAATGAAGTAGATTCATACTCAAGCAACTCTTAGGCTTTTTTTGCGCTTATTCAGTTAAAAGCAGGAAATAACGAAAACGACATAAACTAAAATAATAACTTGACATACATATACGCTCAGGACAGAGTATATCCAAGGGGACATGACAAGGTGGCTCTGTCATGGTGGAAGGAACACTCCAACACACTTCGCCGAGCATTTACACGCCATTTTATATTGAATTACACGGGCTACAAATCGGAATATTTTATTTCTAGTCACGCTTTTTTTATTATCTCAATTGTTTTTTTTTTCAGAAACGGCTATGGGGACGCAGCTTTCGAACGAATTAGCTGATTCAGGAAAATCTTACAAAGCTGCCGTTTACGAACTAGGAAAACTTCTCGTAAACAGAGTAACAAGGCTTTACTTACATTTGAATGTTATATTTGATCTAACATCTATGGGACGAAATCAAAAGAAATCTCTCGAAATTGTTCATAGCCTAACAAAAAAGGTTATCAGGGAAAGGAAAGAGTACTTGGAGAAAAACGGCTTTGACATAGACGATGTTGAAAACGATGCGGACGCCATGTTTGTAAATAAAAAAAGAAAGAAAACAGCCATGTTAGACTTACTTCTCTTAGCTGAAAAGGAAAATTTAATCGATGAAGCTGGTATTCAGGAAGAAGTCGACACCTTCATGTTTGAAGTAAGTATCTCTATACGGTTCGAATATACTTACATGTCTAACAGTACCATAGATAGAGAACATTATACGTGCTGTACGTCTAAGAGTTTCCACTTTAAATTTACATTATAGATTGCGTAAAAACATGCCATTTGACATTGTCATGTCTTGTCATGTGTCATCCCAATACATTTTTATCACGCGAACGATAACGTAAATTTAAAGGCTGCAACTCGTGGTACTGGTGACAGTACCATTACTCATATGAAGTATTCCCAACTTTTAATAAGTAGGTACCCCTTAAATTACTGTTTGAATTAGCTACTTGGGACCAAAGGATTGGATAATATTAATTATCTTTGGGGTTATACTTTTATAATTATTTTCAGATGGTTAATATCAACGAACATTAATTTCGTTTTACAGGGCCACGACACCACTGCGTCTGGACTCACATATTGTTTAATGATGTTAGCTAACAACAAAGATGTTCAGGTAATTAATTCTTAAGTATTACTTTAATTAGTTAGTTTACTAGTTAATTGTTCCCAAATGAAACTAAATTTAACTAACAATAGGGTCACATCGTAATGAATCTAAATACCTAATGTCAAATACTTACCTCCTTGACGATGGTCTAAAAATCATTTGGCAATAATATACAGGGTGTCCCTGGAAGTAAGGATCAAATCAAACTAGCGCATAGCTGTGGTCATTTCTGATCTTTTTAACCCTATCAATATTGGTTCGATTTCTAACCTTTCTGTGACATCGCCGCTGCTCGCGCATGCGCTGTGCGGCAGGCCGCCAAAGAATAAACACGCACAGATGAGCTTCACCGATTCATGTTGACTTCGTAACTAAAGAAAAATTCAGTATTTTTTGTCAAGTTTAGACAGCGAGGTACATAATGTCGTGTCATAAATGCAATAAAAAAATTAGTAAGGAACGGCTTAATTGTTATGTGTGTAAAGGATCGTTTCACCTTGAACCCTGCACAAATGTGTCCTTTAAACGTTATATGTTGATGACTACGGAGAATAAGAACAACTGGAAATGCACAAATTGTGTTGGTTTGAAAAACAGAGTAACGAGTAAGGAAATAACAAGTAAGTTTCACCAAGACTCTCTATCGACGAGTAAAAATCACGACACAAATGTCACCTTGCGACAAAAAGGATCCAGGACAATGATCTCATCTTCTCCATCTGATAGTATAGACACCATAATAGATTCTACTATGCAAGTTGACATGCAATTAAATAGAAGCTGTCCGGAAAATACCTTACACATATGGGCAGAACTAGAGGATCTTAAAAACAAAATGTTACGGTTAGAAACCAAATTGGAAAGTGCGGACAATGAAATCGAGAGACTGCAAACTGAAAATTACCAATTGAAAAATATTATATCGCACAGAGATGCTAAAATTAACAATTTGACACGTCAATCAACTCCGTCCAGCTTCAACAAAAGAGGAACACCGCCATCTGAAAAAGTGGCTGGTATGAATAAACCCCCAAGGGGCAAAATATTAATACCTAGGAATGATTCTACATCGCCATCCACTGCTACAAAAGATTTGAAAACAACAGCTAATCTAAAGTCGTTGTCATCCACAACACCAAAAACGGGTAAAACAAAAATGGCCCAAACTCAAAACAAAGAAACGACTACTACCGGCGTTCTGCAGCACAAGATCTGTTTGATAAGTGCCAATACATACAATAAAACTAGAATGATTGCTTTGTCTAATTTACAAGGAAACATGTGCCACTATCTCATGCCTGAAAGCGGTGTAAGACGACTGATAGAAGGAGTCAGCACGAAACTTGCGGACTTCACGGTGGACGATTACTGCGTCATACTGATAGGGGAGGAAGACTTTGAATCCTCTACTAACTACTATGATTTGATCATTTGCTTAAGGGAAACTAACAAAAGTTAGTCACACTAATATTTTGATCTGTTTGCCTACATACAAATGTTGTAAATTTGCTGACTTATTCAATCGAAGGGTAGAAATATTTAATAATCTTCTTGATCTGGATGTATCGACACATGAGTACGCATATTTGATTGACTCGAATCAGCATTTGAATTATGATAAAACAATGTTTCACTCACGGTTCGGCACACTTAATAACTATGGCCTGAATGTTATACTGCATGATGTTAGTAATAGAATTAATGAAATAAATAAATGGAACTCAAATCTTACACAAAAAAATAGTCCCACAAAAAGCACGGCCAATAAATCTGCAGAAGCAGATACATTTTTTCGAGGCCTTTCGGTTTGAAAATAGTTTAGGTATTCTACATCAAAATATTGCGGGGATTTTAAACAAACAGGAAGAGTTGAATTGTGCAATATCTGAACTCGAAGGGAATGGTAATTATATAGATGTAATTTGTATGAGCGAAACGAACATTATTCGAGGGTCAGAACAAAATTTAAAATTACACAATTTTAATGTAGCTGCTTCGTTTTCTAGGAAAAATCATAAAAGAGGGGGTGTAGCTATTTTAGTACGAAACAATATTGAGTTTACAAATATAAAGGATCTAGAAAATATTTCTGAGCCTTACGGCTTTGAATGCTGTGGAATCAGTATTGCTAAATACGGATTAGTAATAATATGTATATACACAAATAAAACACCATCATCTACCTCGGCTATATTTTTTAAAAAACTAATTGATTTATTAGATATGACTTGTCAACAAGTAAGGAGAAAATTCGTGTTTTGTGGAGATTTAAACATCGACCTATTGAAATCGACAACGATTTCAACTGAATTAATAAGAATATTCGAAACTTATAACTTGCATCCTGTCATAAAAGATCCTACTAGGATTACTGATAAATCTAACTCCTGCATAGATCACATATTTACTAATATTAAGGACGGTGTCAGGCTTTCATTCATGACTTGGGATTATCAGACCATACGGCTCAATCATTGCACATACATATTAAAAAACGCTATTTACCACCGATAAAATGGTGGTACGAGTACCGAAGAGATTACAGTGTTGAAAATAAACTTAAATTTAAAGAATGTTTATTATCCCTTTCTTTTAGTGAAGTTCTTGCTGAGAGTAATGCATCTCGAGCATTTAAAAATTTTTACGACTTGTTTACTCTATTTTACAATTTATGTTATCCTATAATTAAAATTAAAATCTCTAATAAAAATATCAACCTTAAATATTTAACTAAGGGTATAAGAACATCTTGCAACAATAAAAGAAAAATATACTTAAAAAGTAGACATCAAAAGTGTTACAAAAATACTTACAAAACATACTCAAAAATTCTAAAAAAATGTATAGTTTCCCTTCAAAAATCTGAAAATATAAATTATATAACTAAAGCTAAAAACACTTGTAAAGCAGTTTGGGAAGTTATTCAAAAGTACACTCAATCTGATCGGTCTCATCATGCTTTAGATAAAGTAACAATTGATGACAAAGATATTACTGACCCTCAGCTCATTTGTAATTCGTTTAACAAATTCTTTATTGAAGTAGTGAAAGGCAACTGTTCACCAAATGTAGCCACAACAAATGACATTAGAATAGATAACACCGAGGCGAGTATTTTTCTAAACCCAGTTAGTAATAAAGAATTATTGAAAATTACAATGACTCTCAAGAATTCTTTTTCTGTTGGATACGACGACATTAGGACAGATGTAATAAAGAATGTAATATTGGCTATAACAGCACCACTGCTCCATGTTATTAATTTGTCTCTAGTACAAGGTGCTTTTCTAGATGATTTGAAGAAATCTGTAGTAAAACCGTTGTTCAAAAAAGGTGACAAATCTAAAATGGATAACTATAGACCGGTCACTCTCATACCGATATTTTCAAAAATATTTGAGAAAGTTATGAGCAATAGGTTGAATGAATTTCTGAACAAAAACAATGTTATAACTGAAGAACAAAATGGTTTCCGGAAATGTAGAAGTACCTCTCTTGCAACATTCAAACTAATTAAAAGTGTTATGGATTGCATAGATCAAAAAATGCCTGTGACTGTACTGCTATTAGATATGAGCAAGGCTTTCGATTTTGTGTGTCATGAACGATTACTCATAAAATTAGCAAAATATGGCATACGTGGTCCTGCATTGGAATGGATAAAGTCATATTTATTTAAAAGAACTTAATCTGTTGAGATTCAAAGATACTGTCAAAAACAAAAAACACTCGTAAAATATCAATCACCGTACATACATAACGGTTATGGGGTACCACAAGGTAGCATACTGGGACCCCTTCTCTTTTTATTATATATTAATGACTTACCTCAACAAATATCCCACGAATGCATACTGTTTGCCGATGATACTAGCCTTATTATAAAAAGTAATGATATATTGAATTACAATGACGATATAAATAGAGCATTAGCAGAGACAATTTCATGGTTAACAGTTAATAATCTTAGAGTCAATATAAATAAAACAAAATATATACAATTCCGAACACCGCGAGCCAGTTCACAAAGTCTAAATATATCGTTTAATGACGAACTTGTGGAAGAAGTCTCGCAAACTACATTTCTAGGCCTAAATTTAGATTGTAATGTTAATTGGAAGGATCACATTGATAAGATTAGTACTAAAGTTAATAAATTCGTGTTTGCCTTAAGAAAAGTAAGTAGAGTGGTTTCGCTGCAAGCAGCCCTAACAGCTTATAATGGATACGTAGATTCTATATTGCGTTATGGAATTGTATTATGGGGAAATTCAGTTGATATTCCAAAATTGTTTATTTTCCAAAAACGATGTTTAAGGGCTATGTGTAGTATCAAGAAAACCGACTCATGTCAACCATTTTTTAAGAAATTGAATATACTTCCATTGCCATGTTTGTATATTTATGAAGTGTGTCTATTCGTTTTTAAGTATAAACATTTATTCCAAAAAAAACAAGATACAACACAGAGAAAAATTCGTTCACAGTATTTACAAAAACTACATAAACCCTTAATGAAATTAACTTTAGCGTCAAGAAATTCTTATATAATGTGTATAGATATATTTAATAAATTGCCAGACTATTTTAAAGACATGAATATATATAAATTTAAAACAAATATTAAAACATGGCTATTGGATAAATGTTACTATAGTATAAAAGATTTTTTACAAGATAATAGTACTTAGATAGATTATATTTAGTATTCAATTACATAGCAGTCAAATAATTAGTGTTTATTGTATTACAGCTTTGTTTAGTGTGTTCTAATAATAGAAATGTGAATTCATCTGAAAAGGTAAAATTTGGCGATTATACTTTAAAAGCAAATGTATCCGCTAACAATCTACCCAAATTTATGTTCACAATAAAGTTCATTTCATTTCATTTCATTTCAAGAAAAAATCCTGATCAAAAAATTACTTCAAGTTCAAGCAGATGTCGTGAAAAAAAGTGTACTATTGAAAGTTGTCTAAGTATTAAAAAATGTTGCTCCGTTATTACAAATAGTTATAGTTTTAAGGTATAAATTACAGAGTATTTTGAACAAGCAAGCCGTGTTTTATGGAATTTGTTATTTCAACCTCTTTCACTTTTTTTTGCAAGAAAGTGCATTTAATATTACTAAAATTTATCATAACTTTTTATCGGTTAAAATCGGACTAATATTGAAACGGTTAAAAAGATCAGAAATGACCCCAGCTATGCGCTCTTTTGATTTGATCCTTACTTACAGGGACACCCTGTATATACACAATGTATATCTTTTGTGCTAAATGTACCCATTATCAACTTATTTTCGCCGTGCAAGGAAGAAAATTTATCCCATTGCTCTATTCAGGAATTATAATTTTCAGGAAGAAATAATAAGGGAATTGCACGAAATATTTGGTGATTCTGACCGGCCAGCTACAATGGAGGACCTGTCCCACCTACGTTACCTGGAACGCTGCATCAAGGAGTCGCTGCGGCTGTACCCGCCCGTTCCCCTCATCAGTCGCTGGTTGACTGAGGACGTCACCCTGGGTAGGACTAATGTATTACTAAAAAGAGGTGGTCCTTTTCTCAAAACGCAGATTATACAGAACAAACAAAAATGTTCGTCTCATGAATGTTTATTCCGAGTGAGGATTGAAAATGACCATCGGGGCTATATGCATTATCGCTACCATTGCACCAACAGGCCAGTCTCTAGCCAACATTTTACTTCTTCCTTAAAAATGCCTATTCACTCTCTTGTATTCACTTCACACTTTTAAATAGAAGATTTTATATTTAGGACCGTAGGCAGTTGTAGTGCATCATCCACTTTCAATTTATTCATATACTCCTAGTAAGTGCTTTAAAAAACATATTGATGTAGGTAATTATTTATACATTTTCAGGAAGTTACACTATACCTGCCTCGACGGACTGCCACATTCATATCTACGACCTGCACCGACGCCCAGATTTGTACCCTGACCCTATGAAGTTCGATCCTGATCGGTTCCTACCTGAAAACTCTGCGGGAAGACATCCGTTTGCCTACATACCATTTAGTGCCGGACCTCGAAACTGCATAGGTAATTATAAACACTTTATCTGATTGTTACTGGGCTTGTTGCGTTTGTGCCATCTTCATTCAATCTAATGGAGCTATTGACTCTACATCAATTTAATTTGGTAATAAACAATCGTAACATTTGTCTGCACTCGAATTGTCATCGAAGCATTTTTATTTCATTTGATCATATTTAGCAGTCCAATAGTAATGATTCACTTAATATGTATTACTTTCTTATTTCGCAGGTCAAAAGTTTGCGCTTATTGAAATGAAGTCTGCCATCTCAGCAATACTACGGCGATTCGAACTAGCCCCCGTCACCCGCCCTCGCGACCTTAAATTATTTACCGATTTAGTTTTACGCAACAGTGATCCCATATACGTTTCCTTCATCAGAAGAACCAAGTGACGCGTGCAGCTTATTGTTATTGACAATTCAACAATAGTAATTTTTATATTTCTAGACTAAATATAGAATGGTTCCCGGTTAGTATGGCTTGGCACTTGTCGAGGTATATTTATAAATGGATGTGAGGAAAAATGGTTCAGTATATCGTGTGTGGAAGACGCGTCCGAATCGCTTGCTCGCTCCGTCAATTCGCGCGTTTCGCGGCGCACGCGCACACTTTGAGCGCGCCAACAATAACTGTTATGAGAACGTTTTCGAAAGGATACGAGGATTTCGTGATGGAAAATAACAGTGATTTTGAGGTGATTTTTATCGTTTGTTTTAATTTTAAGGATGTTTTATCAAAATGTAAAAGTCATTTATTAATGTTAAGTATATATTTACAAATATATGTTTATGTGCTCAGATGGTAAATGTCATTTTTCACTTTAAATATTTTTAATAACATCCAAATAAAGTGCAGTGAGAGTGCCAGTTATCGGTTGAATTTTTGATGCCCGATTCAGCAGTTACTATGACTGTTGATGTAACAAAAAAATATTTGTACGTGATCTAGGACCTGGGTATTCGTGGTAGACCTTTGTTGTTTTTCTTAATGCTATGGCTGGCATGGTTATTAGTTACGCAGTCAAAAAGTTCAACCGTTGTTGGTAATAGATCCTTACTCAGGAAAATATTAATCATCATCATTCACAGCACAGCCAATTAGGTCCACCCACTGCTGCCTCCCCCATTGATGTCTGGAGTGGACGAGTCCAGCATGCTCCCAACCAAATCCTGCAACCTATATCCCACAGATCATTACCATAACATCACAGATACCTTTTTAACTTAGTGCCAAGTGCCAGAAAGTGTATTACTATGCATTATTTTTAATCGACTTCAAAAAAAGGAGGAGGTTTTCAATTCGACTGTATGTTTTTTTAAATGTTTGTTACCTTATGACTTTCGACTGGGTGAACCGATTTTGATCATTCTTTTTTTTATTCGAAAGCTGGTGCTTCCCGTGTGGTCCCATTTTAATGGTCAAGCCAATGTAGGTTTGTAACTGCCTACATACATACTTGAGCGTGAGATGTAAAAAATAGGTATATTGCAGTATATATTGTAGTGATTCCTTGGCTCACACCGACTCCAACAATAACAATAATTTGTACCACATTATATTATCGTAAAAGTTTTAGAAGAATACGCAATTATTAATTATACAACTTTACTTTTTAGTGTTTTGTTTTGGAATAGTACTTTTCTTAAGTAGTTTTTTTGGGTTAGTGTGTTACGCCCCCGGTGTGTGTAGCCCCCGTGGTGTTCGCCCCCGATTTTCAATAAAATTATAACAGCCCATTTCGTCGGAATAAAAGACATTTGTACCAGATACAGTCGACGAAAAAGCGTTTCTGAATTAAATTAAGGCCTTCAAGGTGAGGATGGCCAGTCCAGTGATTCGTTTGAATGACTGGGCTTGCAAACCTCATATCTGGACCTCACGACCGCTTTCCATCAGGTGGAGTGAGGTCATCTTGACAGGCAATATAAAAAAAAGTAATTAAATTTAACTGCGAAATTGGGATACCTGAGATTTTTCGTAAATATTTATTGATTGATCACTGTGAGAACGGAAACAGAATGGTCGTATTTGCATCAGCATAGGCTTTAAAAAACATCAAAAATATACAACACTACTTTGCGGATGGTAGATTTGTTTTCAAACAAACATATATATCTTTATTTAAATAGACCAGTAACAAGTACTTTTAAATAATCATTACAAGCAAAAAAAAATTTAAAAGACTTAATTACTATAATAATATGAATATATCAATACACTATATACAAACATAATGTGAATTATATTTGTACCACCATTTGATTGCTGCTCAGGTCCAATTCACCAAATATATACCATTCACGGAGATGTAGGGAGTGCTGGACAAGAAACCAATATTGTGCCAATATTTTTCCTACTAGTAGTCAATCGTTTTAATAGGTTATTACTCTTTTCTATCTGACTGTACTTCTGATTAAAATATTTGTCTAATAAATGTTATCGCAATAAAACGAAATCGGGGGCAAACACCACGGGGGCTACACACACCGGGGGCGTAACAGACGAATCCGTTTTTTTTTGTTATTTTTTTTATTACGAACCATTTGTGGCGTCGCGCAAGCAGTTATAAAAACTTACATAAAGTAAAACGGGAAACCGTTAACAGTCATACGTAAGGTAAAGGTGCTCACACCTCAGCCCAAAACTCGGAGGCCCCGGGTTCAATTCCCAGGTCAGGCAAAAAGTGTGTTTCTGGATTTTTCGTAACAAGGCGTGGGTTTGTGATCACCAATCCGCATTTGGCAAGCTAGGTGATTAAGCCAATACCCATCAATTGTAGCGATGACTTGATTTCAATGATATAGCCCTTTGCCCAGCAGTGGGACAGTATATAGGTTAATTACTACTTATTACTATAAAATTTATTTATTATTCGTTTCTTCACAACGTAATATATTCATTAAACACATTTGGCAGTTTACCAAAAATGATGAGTATTTGCAAAAATCACCAAGGTTGAATACAGGTAGTGAAAGACAGTGAAATAAAATCTGCCTAATTTACAGTCATTTTCAGTTATTCAAGGTTTAGGTTTATTTGCAAATTCTAGTATAGGTATTACACAAGACAGTGCTATGCTATGTAACACGGTCTACTACCGGTATAGATAAGCTGAGGTCTCATCGTTACGACCTCGCATGCTAAGCGCGGTCTATGCGAAGTACGGTCAGTGGTTGAAACCACAACTACCTCTTTTGATATCTGGCTTGGTAACCCTCAACGTGGGGTCGTCAAAGAATGTGTGGGGTGGAGCTGAGTGTGTACGTGTGTGAGCGCTAGGAAGACGGGAACGCGTGTCCTCGGACACAATTGTCTGGGTTATCGAGCACTGGCAGGCCTCTGTCACTGCATATACATGCGTGCGATAATTACCTTCCAGCCGCCGGGTATTCCATGACACATTTGGCAGTTGGTTGTCAACAGCCACGTATACTTCATTGTAAGTTGTAAGATCTATACTTCATTCAATAAAACATTAGAAATAAGAAGCAGGGGGGCTAAAATGAATGGCAATTTGCATATTTGATGTTGCCATGACGATAAAATACCTTAGTATAACCTGGCAAAATTGAAAACCCTCTCTGCCACAACGTATGAAGGGATTATGTAACATTTTAGATTCGGTAGAGTTATAGTGACAGTAAAAATGAAAACCCCTGCCTGTTTTAGGTTTTTACATCGACAATATAGTTTGATGCAAGACAAAATAATTTATGTAAGCAAAAGCCTCATAAATGTTGAAGTTCCTTTACTTTAAATGAGAACAATTAAGTGTGACAGCGGCTATTTAAGTTTTCAAAAAATTCGGTATAAATGTTAAAAGTAATGATGTTTATAGTACTTTGACCACAAAGTGTACCCTAACAAGAACCTTTTTTACTTCTGTCTAATGCTATAATGAATGGAGTATAGAGCATTTGTACGCGAATTTTGCAGTTGAACTGACTGACGCGATGGACCTATAACAACTGACTACTGACATCTATATCGAAAGAGGTGACCCTGGCAATATAAGTCTGTCACATCACATGACAGCACGCATTAAGGATTAGGAAAATGTACATTTTTCTATGGATGTGATTTCACTGTTACGTAGTAACTAGTAAGTAATCTGTGGCACTGATGTCGAGCTTGCTCCTCCCGAGGTAGGCTGTTAGTCGGCTGAGCGCGCCGGGATGTCCCGAACCTAGAGACTCCGAATGCGCACATGTATTTCGGAAGCAAAAAATGCATAGCATGCATTTTTTACATGACTACTATTGATCTAATTCTGACTCTGACCGCACATTACTAAACTGTCTAAAGGCGCATTGTATAATGGACCTCAGTTTAGGACGTTACAGAGGCGCAATTGAAAATATTGTGTTTGGACAGAAAAGCGACCCTCGTACAATTAAATCTGGCCGCCTGATTATCTCTTCAACGAATACTGTTACTTATTGCTAATTAATGTTTAAGAAATTGAAACATAACATGCATTTGTATTTGATGTATTATAATATTTCCAATAGAAATAACTTCCTACTTTCTGCAATGAAAACAAACCGTATAAACTTCGTATGTGTAAATATTTTATCGAAAAGGAATAATCACAATGTTACGCCTGAAAGTGAACCTAATTTTACTAATGTAGCGATAGGCCAGTTGTTTTCTAGAAGTTAAACGCATTCGCTCAATAAACCTAATAGTAAACTGTAGTCATATCAGTATTCAGTTGAACAATCTACATAAATTACCGTTGATATGTTACAAGAACTTTATCATTGTTAAAATATTAATGAACTTGTATGCACTGGGTATCTAAGTAGATACTATCGTGCATCATAATATGGCTAGCAACAAAAACAGATGGAAAGAAATTGTGCAGTCAAGGGTAATTATCACGGTTGATTTTAGTGCTGACGAAAAAAATGAGATAGTAAAAATTAAATCGCGGTATCAAATAAAAGGTGACGTAGTTCTAAATAAACGAAAGATGGCGTGAGTGCGTGAAACGTGACATAGGTATTGAATATTTTTTTCCGTAACCAACGCGTCAGAGCCAGGTACTCTGAAAGTAAACAGTCAGTACTAGATAACCGAACGAAGCGAGTAGGCGGGGACCGGGCGGCACGGCAGTTAGCGCCTGCGCGTTGAGGCAGCTCGGTGGAACGCCAGCGCGAGTGGCCTGTCGGCTGTCGACCGTCTCGTGACTCGTCAGTGCTTCGTCACCCGCTCTGACCGTGACCATGAACACCCGTCAGCTGCGACGCCTGGCTGCTGCCTCCCGTCCACTCAAAGCTTCGTGCCTTTGCATCAGAAAGTATAGTCAAGTGAGACCCAACTATATCATACATAGAGAAGTGAGTGTCCAACATTTTTTCGTTAAGAGATAGAAGGGAGTTAGTGGGTGGAGGGTGACGGTTCTGTGGGAGTTACGTCAACTAGGGTTAATCAGGACTGCTAACGATAAATTAAACCCTAAAAGAGATTATTTTTGTTGCAGAAATGGCGGAACTCAGCACCAAACTTTTATGCTGTTCAAACCATCGATATGAGGTACGATTTGTTGTGTGTCCTACACAACATTTATCTTAGTACTTTTCTTTCGGGTCATATGTTAACATGTTGTTTATTACAGTGCAGCAAACTTGTCAGTTTCTCATTGAAAATAAATTGTCGCCAATGACCCACATCAACTTCTATTGATCTACATTAAGAGGGCACGGTATTGGTCGCGACGAGTCTGGCGGCGCAATTCGCCGGTTCCGTTAATTCACCCCTGACATTTAGAGCTGTTTGAATAGACTACTAACATAAATGCATCCATAGTTCTATTTTCAGTGCCAATCAGTTGAATAGCTATGATATTTTGTAAAAATAACATCGAAGTAAGACTCATGAGACCCTAATGGGAAGTCTCTGCTCTATAACAAAAACACTAAGAATTCCTGAGCACTAAAACATCATAATTCATCAACAATACGTATTAGCCTTTATACAAACTCTATTATCCATGAGATTTTAAAAACAGTGTTGATTCCCTGCGTAGAGCCGGCGTTGTTAAAAATATTATTGAGGTCCTTCTGTGTCGGTGTCTATGATATCAAAAGATAGAATATGTTTTCAGGCGCGTCTTATTTTCCATATCTATTAACACAAAATCTCATAATTGTTCACATTTTATGACGCAGACCGTACTCGTTCGTGCACAACGTTGATCCTGTGTTGTGAGTATATGGAGTTTCCTCGGGCTATTTATGCATGGCTAGTTTTTTTATAGAATATCCTATAATTTCAAGTAACCCGTATTTTTTTCTGTCGTATTTATGATTTGAGTGTTGAGTGAATCTTTCTTGTATTTTTTTCATATTGTTATAAGTTTAAAGAAACCGACAGTCTATTTGTACTTTAGATATGTCCATCAGCTTAAATATTACTTTTGCAATATTTTATAGAAACGCTGATTACTGTTTTTTTGTTTTTGTTTCAAACATCAATCTTCTAGTAGGTATCGTGACGAGAAAGGTCGTGGTCAAATTCTGATATTTGATAAGTACTTTATAGTTAATATCTAAATGTATCAAAGTGTTTAATAGGTTTCTGTGTTTCAAAATATGAAAACAGCACTTCAAATATCATTTGTGATGATTAGTAGGACAGGCAAATCAAGTTCCAATTATATTATGTGGAACACTATTGGGGTTAAAATCATTTTCATTCGAAATTTCTTTGACCCTTGATGGAATTTTAGTTCAGTTCAAACTATTTATTCCATCGGGTACTGCAGAGCATCCGTTGGCTCATATAGATACCAATAGATACTAACTTTACTAACCAATTTCATTCAATTGTTTTTGTGATACAAAAGATGGAATATGGTGTAATCATACAACAGTTGTAATTGATTATTGTAGGGACATAGCATATTCACGACGTGACTGATTGGATATAACTTTTTATATACGAGGAGACTTGAAATTATAATATTTCTGTCATTTCTGATATCATTCTGATACCAGTATGATTGAAAGGTTTGTTCGTGTTTTCTGATTTGTTTAAGAACCATTTTCACCAATAGATATTTTCGAGTTCCTCAACTTACATAGGTAGTTACCTTGGTAGCTAGCTGTTCATAGCAGTAATTCGTTAGGTAACAGAGCTTCATGAGAAGTTCGCTCCAAGCCTTTCACGTTAGTTGGTCTTGTAGGTTAAATAGTTACCTTCTAGTTCCTCATTCGAATTTATGCGGTACCTATACATACAGGATGACCTACGCGAAAGTTGCTATGTAATACTTATTCTCTCTTGAATTTTTCATTTGGTTTATCTGTATTTTTTTTCATATCACCCAATTTCATCATTAATTTAATTCATTGCTTTCTTAATAAAAGCTCCTAACGAACGAGTATTATTCTTTACGAGTCACAAGTCATATATCCAACTAAAAATACGACGTCAGGTGATCATAGCAACTGATCTGAGAAGCCCATGTATCTACGTCGAGACACACCCGCGTGCTTACGTCACAAGTCAAACAGAATATTATTAGAAGTAGATCGTGCCAGCACACTTATTTCTGGAAACCAGTTCTTATGGACACTTCAATATTTATACTTATTATGAACGGAAATATAATGAACGCTTTAATTCACATAGGATTTTATATCAATATGTAGGTATTTCATTTCCTACAAGATAAGAGTATCTGGCCTGCTTGTCTGCAATCTGATAAATTAAATTATTAAATGAATTGATTTTAATGACTAAGGCTTTTACCCAACCGCGCTTTAGTACATGCCTAACACATATTTTATAAAAAAAATAATTATCACATTATTTACATTTTCTTTTTTATTATCATTTCCTTAAAAACTTTTTTTTCTGTGCGCTAAGAAGAACAGATGCAGCAAATAGCGCAATAAATTCGCACATGTATTGTATTTGCTTCTATTTATTCCTAGCGGGTACCAACTGTAGTGTGAAATTAGCTCTACATATTACAGGCACGCTCAACTGTTTTACCATTCATTACCAGGGTCCGGGAAGGTTCGCACAAAAACGCAGACGATGTCCTGTTCGATATGTTCAAGAACGAAGACACAGGACTTTTGCCAGTTGGAAAGTTTTTAGCGGTAAGTTCTATCATTTCAGCACACTAAAGGCTGCTCAAGCAAAAAAAAAAAAAGATTTCAGGGGAAAGTATCCACTACATTATAGCAGTTAGGAAAATTAATCCCTCCAGCAAGAGCCTTTGCGCACTATACTATAGGTATAGCTTATCATTACTACTATACTACAAACATAGACTAGGCAAAGGTGTAGGTTCGATTCCTACTAATGGTCATGCATTTCCTGTAAAATTTTCACCATAGCCTCTTTTATCCACCTTGTAAGGTGGGTATCTAGACTAGAGCATTTCATTATAATGTAACGTATTTGGAAAGGCACAATACAGTCAAAATGATCAGTTTTCTTTTCAAAACGATGAATGCTCGATGTACTGATACAAGTGAATGCTCGAATCTATCAGCACCTATTTAAACATATTTTTTTAATAAGGTTAGTAGGAACCGGACAAGTGGTTCTGTTAAAAATTTATAATATTATAAGTTCAACAATCTTATTTAGAAATACTAGCTAGTATTAATATAAAAGTTATATTAAGTTAGATAAAGATCTATGAATTTCAGGCCCTGAGAACCACTGGAATCAGAAAGAACGATGCAAGAGTAAAAGAAGTCATGCATAACTTATACAAAGTTCACAAAGAACAAAACTTCGAGGGCGGTACTCCTGAAACTCTGAAACTAGATAGAAAAACTTTCAAAGAAGTTATTGCACCGAATATTGTCCTGATCACTAGAGCGTTCCGCAGTCAGTTCGTCATTCCAGATTTTCAGGACTTCATAAAAGACATCGAAGAAATGTACTGGGCTGCCAAAAGCAATACTGACGGTAAAGTGGCTAGCTACATCCCACAACTGGCCCGCGCAAGCCCCGAGTCCTGGGGCGTCAGCGTGTGCACAATCGACGGTCAAAGATTCTCTATCGGTGAGTTTGTTTTGATCTGAGTGTACAATAACAACTTCTCGTGACGGTACTTAATTTATTGTTCTATCGCGTAGGTGACGTGACTGTCCCATTCACACTACAGTCATGCAGCAAACCCCTGACATATGCGATGGCGCTCGAGACTATAGGCTCAGATGTGGTGCACAAATATGTTGGCACTGAGCCCAGCGGAAGAAACTTCAATGAACTCGTCTTGGACTACAATAGTGAGTATTATCTAGTACCTATAGGATTCGCCGAGTAGAGTGGTAAACAAAACAAGTAATTGCTTTCTGCTCCTAATTATCAAATAAACAAACTAGTTTATAAATATCTCCACTTGAAACAACAGAAACTACTGCCAAAATTCTTAATGCTCTACTTTTTACGTCAACAGTGAAACCGCACAACCCTATGATCAACGCCGGTGCAATTTTAATTTGCTCATTACTAAAATCCTTGGACAAGCCCGAAATGCCTCTCGCTGAAAAGTTCGACTACGTCATGTCATTCTTTAGCCGTCTCGCTGGTCACGAGGCTCTTGGTTTCAATAACGCTGTATTTTTATCGGAGCGAGAAGCAGCTGATCGGAACTATGCACTTGGTTTTTACATGCGCGAGCATAAATGCTATCCAGAAAAGACTAATCTTAGGGAATGTATGGACTTCTACTTTCAGGTATGGCTATTGAATTAATCATAACTATTATCGGTACTTATCTTCCTTTCTTTTATGTCATATTCTCATGATTTCTTCTTGTACACAGTGCTGTTCCATGGAAGCAAACTGTGATATAATGTCTATTATGGCAGCAACTTTAGCCAATGGCGGAATTTGCCCCATTACGGACGAAAAAGTATTACGCCCAGACTCTGTTCGCAACGTGCTGTCTCTGATGCACAGCTGCGGCATGTATGACTATTCCGGACAATTCGCCTTCAAAGTCGGGCTACCAGCTAAGTCTGGGGTATCCGGAGCTATGCTCATAGTAGTGCCAAATGTTATGGGTATCTGCACATGGTCTCCGCCATTAGACCCTCTTGGAAACAGTTGCAGGGGGCTTGAATTTTGCGACGTAAGTATTTTTTGGCGTTCTTCTTCATTAGCGAGTGGGTGATACTGAATTATATTGTTTACAAATAATTTCAGGCACTGATCCAACGCTTCAACTTCCACAAATACGACAACATTCGTTATGCAAGCCACAAGAAGGATCCACGACGCTACAAGTTCGAGTCTACTGGTCTTAGCATTGTCAACTTACTGTTCTCTTCAGCAAGTGGAGACCTAAGCGCTTTGAGAAGGTATGACTAAATTATTTATATTAGCACTCGTTTGTTATATCCTAAACTAACTAGTAAAGTATTGTGTTGTAATGTTTGTCAGCCCGCCGTCCAATCAGCATCCACTCGATGAGCCGGCGAAATCGACAGAATAATAAATTTAAATTGACAAGTAAAACAATCTATCAATGTTCTAGTGCAAATGACCATGGCTAAAGCATTACATTGACCTAGAATTGTAATCATCTAGTTTTATTTCGTTGTACTATTCACATATTTAAACATAATGCGCGGCGTTAGGCGTGAGGCTTAACTTATATTTCATTGGCTATTATATTCATTGTATTTAGGTGAATCAGCACAAGTCAATCAAAGCTACATCACAAAATTCAATGCTTAAAAACATACTGAAACTCTCACATCATCCTAAAACTGTCAACTGCTTACTTACAGGCACCACCTATCTGGTATGGACATGACATTATCTGATTATGACGGCCGCACGGCGCTGCACCTGGCTGCTGCCGAGGGCCACTTGGCGTGCGTGGACTTCCTCCTCGCACAGTGCAACGTGCCCCACGACCCGCGGGACCGCTGGGGCAGCCGCCCACTCAACGAGGCAGAAACTTTCGGCCACACCACCGTAGTCAAGTATCTCAAAGAATGGGAAGCAGCACATCCTGCTGATCAAGAACCCACCGCCGCCGTCCCAGAGTGTGTAGACGAGATACTCGAAGCAAAGCCTGATGCCAACGATGCCGTAAAAGACCCGAGCATACAAGAGATTGTTTCGCGGAATGGCGATAAAGTGCAATAGAGCAGAATCTCAGACAGCTTGAAGTAATCTCATAAAATGTATGGCTTTGGAATAATGTAGGCCCTCTCAATCAAAACTTAAATGTAGATGTTATAGGCATACAAATTATGTCAGATAAGTTTTAAAATAAACAAATGCATTTTGATAAGGAGTAGTAACAATACATTTATTGCCTCTTAGTGTTCAGTGGATCATATTTGTTAACAAAAATGGTTATTATGTGTGAGCTTCTGCAATGTTTCAGCAAGAATATATAGATTATTGAAATGGAATGCTTTGCTGCTTGTTCCCAACACAAGCAAGGTGCTGATAGGCAAATTTGAAGGGACTTTGAGACTGCCCAATAAAGGTTATGTAAGGGGTGAGATTTGCTAACAGAATTGAATGTGACAGAGTGTCAGCATAGTTAATTGTTATGCAGGTTAGGCAAATTGGGTACGGAAATGGACAACAGATTTTTGAACTTATACATAATAAACATTCCAATAAATTGAAAATAATGTCTTCAAAATATGTGTCGGCATTAAAGCCAATTTTACTAGTACTTCAATGGTCATGTTTAATTCAGTGTATGTAAATGTAAAACATGTTATATCTACAAAGAGGAATGTTAAAAACATTTGATAGTAATATATTCTCTATTTCAGACAATAAATATGAATTTTAACAGTATCGTTATATTGATGATTATAATGAATATTTATTATAGTGTTTATTCCCTGTCACATTATAGGTGTTGTCTAAGTATAATGTCAATTAAATGATTTACAAGTTATAGCATTGTATGATTTGTTGATATTATATTACACTATGTTTAAAACCCCTGTATTTGAATATGAGTTAACAATACCATAATTAGATAAAAGTAGACCCATCATAATTTTAATATTTCTTCTCTACTATGAAACTACAATAAATGAATAAACCAGTATTGCTATTTACAAAAATTTATTACTTTTAAAACTACATTAAATAATCTACTTGAGTTAATTCTTGACACTTACTGTAGGCCTTAGTGGTGAAGAGACTAAGCCTAACAACTTGCAGTCAGCTTCTAACAATGTGAGGTCAGTGCTTGTGCCGAGGAATCTCGATGATAGCTCTAAGTCATTTATCTGAATACGCACTCGTGCTCCTCTCACATACTCACTGCTCTTGTTAGTAGGGCGGCTGCACACACAGTGAAATTTCCAACCGAAATCTATGTACAGATCATCTTCAACTACATGGTATATTTTGCCAATGACTGTCTTACCGACAGGGTCACCAAGCTGAAAGATACAAAATCTGTTAATTTAGCAGGCATACTACAGTAACAAAAGCATTGAACAGATAAAAATAAATGTTAGTCTTCAAAACAAATTGGTGAGAATAATAGACTTACATCAACAAGTTTAGAGTTCCGAAGTAAAGAAGCAAAAGTATAGTTTTGTTCAATGTCTTTGCTTTCAGTCAATTGTGACTGTTTTTCGAATGCTTTTGCAAATCCTCCCTTAGATGGAACTGCATCATTTTCATTTTGTTGTCCTACACCAGTATTTACATCAGATCCACTTGAAAACAGTCTAAATTCCGGTCGTTTGTTGAACTGAGCTAAAGCATTTGAAACCACTACATTTCTTAACGCAGTAACTCTTCCCAGTGATTTCCTGACACAAAACATTGTATTTATTTGTTTAAGCGATGTTTTTCAAAATTCAAATCTTTTTGTAAAAAAAATAGTTTTTATCTTTCACTGACACATAACCTAAAAATTGATTGAGGCCCATAGACAAGAATCATGTTTTTTATTGCCTCGGTTTCGTTCGAAACGTGAAATAAGCATAGACAGGGTGAAGGGTGGTTTCGGTTTTTAGCTTTCTTTCGACACAGACAACGCATACATATCTGAGGCTGCGTTCCAAATCGAAAGAAATTTAAATCACTCGAACCTGATTCTTAAATAAACCCGCTCGAGCGAAATCGAGGCTTACCGAGCTGTTACCTGACAGATTCCTAGTTGTTACGGAACGAATTCTACTGGTCCGTGGGGCCTGACTCTTGAACAGAATTTCATTGGACAAGCATTGCAGAAATGTCAAACAAGAAATATATGAACCTTATTCTAAAGACTTAAGGTTCAACATTTTTTTTAGTGACAGTAATGTAATGCCAATCCGGCAAAATTAGATTCAAGAGTCAGGGGCCTGGAGCCCAACGAAACTGGGTATGGGAACAATATTAACTGGCTAGATCAACGAAATATTCAAATTAGTTACTTTTTAGTGAAGAGAATTTAAAAAATATATATAAAAAAAAAAGTTTCCATACCCAATTTGTCTGTTTTTTGTCTCTTTCTATCAAACGTGGGTGCGTTGGCAATCGGGGGTCATTCATTTACCCCAGATCCTTCGCCTTGTAAAATGTTAAATATTTAAATAGCAACTTTTTCTCCTGAAAGAATACGCTTAAAATACTTACCTTATTCGAAGCTTGTAAATTAGATAGGCATATCCGCTTCCCGTAGTCTTTTACCATTGTAATATTATTTGATGACGTCTTTCCGTGGCTCAGCAGGCAGTGGCACTATCTGTAAGCTTATAAAATATGTGCAGCGACATTCTTTCCTCATTGGCTTTTATTCACCAGGCAGAGTTACAAAGTAAGCTTTGAATAAGGTAAGTAATTTAATATGCGTTTTCTTAGTTAGGGGGAAACACTGCTTTTAAAAGTACTCGACCGTTATTCAAAGCTACAGACAAAATAAATGAGAAGTGTTTGTTATCGCCTGGTGAGAAACGAAAAGGTACACAATGAAGAAAACGCCAATGTAAAACATATTGATGTATTAAACAGATTTATTTAGTGTGAAAAATACCCGACTTAATGAACGAAACTTTTTTTATTGTAGAATACCTGACGATGACATATGTTTTTTATATTTGAATCCATCATAATATTAGTTTTCCTCTTAATTAAGATAATTTTAAACATATGTTTAACTTGAAAAAAAACAATAAAAAAATTTCGAAGTTTGCAAATAAATTTCGCGATGTCAGCGGAAATATATGAATAAATTAAATAAATGTCTAAAAATAAATGTTCGAAAATAGAACAAAAATATGTTCAACTACAGAATGATACGTTTCCCATCTCTAATATTTGGTAAGAAACATGATATTAATAATCAGGAATTATTAATATCATGTTTCTTACCAAATATTAGAGATAGAAATATATTAATAGGAAAGGAAAGTCACATTATCAGCAAAAAAAAAAAATGATTTACCAATTTGTCTACATTTCAGACAAATACTTGGTGATCTTATAAAAATCTGTTTCGAAATACCCATATTTCGAAACAGAGCAAACTGAAGATTATTTTGATATACAACACCTTTACTAATGCATAATTCTATCATTTATAAGGAATTTACGAACACATATTACATCATCATCCATGCTAAGCGGCAGCCAATTTTCACAAAGCATATTCTGTCTCTGTCATTTAAAAATTCTTTGATTTATTTTAACGAACGCATGACTTTGAGTGATGCATTTGTCCATAGTCTATGTATTTTTTTTTAAAAGGAAAGAAACGGCCCAGTGATTCAGTTATTTGAGCCTGTTGAGTATGCGAAGCGACCCACTAGCCGCTGTGCAACCGTGGTTGCATAAAAGCACTTTGGAAGTCTGTTTTCATGCAACCGTGGTTGCATAAAGCACTTTAGTGGTAAGGACATTTCGGAAAGATAATTAACAGTTTGTCTTTCGCTAGTCGATTATTCTAAATCATGAAGCTTTTTCAGCTGTAACTATTAGCAAATTTTAAATCTTATAGTTTATACATTGATTATTATAACCTGAAGGTATTGTGTGAACATTAATCAACAGGATTGAATAATTGAGTTACGCTCGTAGTACTATTTCGTTGCATTATTTCACGCCGGTAAAATTTCTTGAAAGTGTTGGTAGAACGCCAATTTACGCGTGAGAGGATCTCCTTCAGGAAATAATTTGACCAATTCTTTGACGCTACTGCTGACCGGACGCTGCCAGGACTAAATGGAATGTTTGCGTCTTTAAACAGGTGTTCTATCCAGCCAGCAGTGACAGCTCGTGAGGCAGGTTTAGGAGGTCCCCTCAACGTCATAAGTAAACTCGGAAGTCTTCGCAGTCTCTCGCCGATTGTTTAGCAGCGTTATCATGGTTTCTATCCAAACTATAGGGTTCAAGTTAGCATTATCAGTATTACCCAAAAATTTCCAACCTGATTGCCTGTAATCGCAGTTATCAGTTTTTGATCCAAACTCTGGCCATAAAATCATAGTTTCCTGAGATATAATGCAATGATCGGGATCGACTCGAAGTAAAGTTAAATCGTAAATACGCTGACTAGATACAAAAACAATAAAATAGCTGTGTTGCCGATTAAATACTTTATATATATATATATACTGTAGATTTTGTACCTTTTTTAATGTGATTTTTTTTCTGTTCTTGACATAAGTCCTGTCACATTTTCTGTTCTGTTCTACGTCTTGGTTTGTATAGTTGATTATTTTATTATTTCCTGTTTTTCAATATACGCTTTACTGTGCACTTAATAACTACAGTCCACATTATTTCCTCTCCCCTCCTTTATATTTGGTCCTTCAAGCCGGATACCATATTAGGCCCAACGTACGTACGTGCTTTGCGGAAAATGACCAATATCTACGCCTAAGCTACCAGAATCTAGTCTCAAATTTGGTGGTATAAGAGTGAGCGCATCGGGTTCGTTAGAGACCCACCCGCGAACTTCAAAGTGCGCTCGCTTCTGCACCTCTATGATGTCTCTAGCTAACTGCGTGGCTTCATCTGACCCTTCCAAGCTGCCAATGAAATCATCCATATATGTATCTTGAATAATTGCATGGGCAGCCTCAGGATATAAATCTTTACACTCTTCGGCATTTTTGTTTTTAAGATAGAGTGCTGTGAACGGGCTACAAGCAGCACCAAATATCAATGATGACATTTTAAATGTCGAAAGAGGCAAGTCGGGAGCATCACGCCATAAAAACCGCTGTGCATCCCTGTTTCCGGGCAGGAAGGCTATCCCTTTGAACCCCCCTGTTGGAAACCTCCCGGCGGTTCGACTCGCCCATCATCGCCGACCCTTCACTTTCGTCGGCCTAGACTACTTCGGTCCAGTGCAGATAACAGTTGGCAGAAGACACGAGAAGCGGTGGGTTATCTGTCTCACGACGAGGGCTGTACATGTAGAGGTAGTCCATGACTTTTCAACGGACGCAGCGTTGATGGCCCTACGTCGATTTACGGCCCGTCGTGGAAGTCCTCAACAGATTTGGTCAGACAACGGGACTGCGTTCGTCGGTGCTGCCAAATTCATGCAAGAACTCTACAGCCCTGCAGTTCAAGAGTTTGCAACCAACCAAAACATCGAGTAGATCTTCATACCACCGTCCGCACCGTCAATTGGTGGTGCTTGGGAGCGGCTCGTGCGTTCGGTGAAGTCTGCTTTAAAAGTAACTTTGCAGGAGCGAGCCCCAAAGGAACCCGTTTTGGCGACTCTTTTGATAGAAGCTGAAGCTGTGCTGAACTCAAGGCCCTTAACATACGTTCCCGCTGACTCAAGCTATCGAAAGGCACTAACGCCGTTCCAATTCCTCATCGGCACAGCATCCACGGCTAACCATTACGGTAAGACAGAGCCGTAGGATTTATGAGGCCGGACTTCTTGGCGTATGGCATTAAGGCTTACAGAATTATTCTGGAACCGATGGGTTAGAGAATACCTTCCAACTCTGGCACCTAGGTGAGGTGACAGGACCGGCGACGGACTGACTCTTGCTGTAGGTGACCTCGTGCTTGTGGTCGATGGTAACTTACCTCGCGGAACATGGCCACGTGGCCGTATATCCCGAGTATTTCCCGGTGCAGATGGGCTAGTGAGAGTAGCCGAGGTTACCACTGTAGGAGGAGTCCTTTGCCGCCCCTGTTAAAAGCTAGTGCAACTCCCTCAATAATCAATAATCATTTTTTTGCATAGAATAGGTCTTAAAGTAAAGAAAAATACGGTGCTTATGACTATTCTGCGTTATATTAACAGCATGCAAAATGTGAGTTAAGAAATTCATTAACACTATAAATGCAACAATCCACCAGCCACTCACGCAGTTTACGCATCATTACGTTCATGGGTCCTATCTTGTACTTATTTGGAATTTCGTTGTAGACCTTAATAAATAAATATAAATAAATAAATAAATATGCGCCAGACAACACACCTCTTGTAATGGTCTCGAAGTAGGGATTATTATCCCTGTGTTACGAGGTACCACACAAGGAAATAAGCCAGGGGCGTCTCCCAGCACACCCAGACCCGAGTCAATTCAGAAAAGATATCCTGAATTGACCCGACCGGGAATCGAACCCGGGACACTACGGAAAACGAGGCGAGAAACCGTGCTTCTGCGCACTACGCCAATCGTGTCGTTAATACACATGTTATAGCTACTTTTTTGATACAATGAGGTCTTAGGACAGAAGTCTACAGCAAGCCTGTCCGGAAATATGCTATTCCTGGGGTATACATTCCTTGCAGTCTTAAACAAATATTGGTGTTGCTTGACGAATTTAAAAACTTCTAGGATGTACATGCTCGGGACGGTGAGAATTCGTAATTTTGTAAATAAAGGCCTACAAGAGTCAAAAGACCCTTTAAAGCAGATGGCTCTGATGCATTTTTTTTTAAACAATAAAGACTCTCTGGACGGCCGTGCTATTACCCCACATGAAAAGTCCGTAGCTGATATTCGATGCAACATATACGAGTACGTATTAGGCAGCCAGGGTGATATTCAGTGAGGTTTTTTTTGGTTAAGCGGGGAAGAACGTAAACAAATCTATTTATTTTTATACACACCTTTTTAATATGATTTGTGAAATTAAGGCTTTTATTTAGAACTATTCCTAAAAATTAGATATTATCTACACCATCAACAGGGGAATATGTTGTATGTTGAGGTTGATCTCGTCTCTTCGTTTTAAATTAAATTGTACATATTCGGTTTTAGATAAATTTATATTTAAGTTATTCATGTCCAGATAGTTTACAATGTCTTTAATGGTATTATTAATGTCAGATTCATATGTAGTCAAATTTTTTGGGTCAGAGTTTATTATGCCATAAAAATATAAGTTCACGCGGGCGAAGCCGCGGGCGGAAAGCTAGTTATGTAATAATTAGAAAGAGAAGCGCATCGTTGCATAATCACTTCCGAGGCAGTGCCAACAGTATACTGAGTGCATTGACCGGGCGGTGGGAATCCCCGATGATGTACAGGTGGTTGAAGCTTCATGCCAGCCCTTTTCCCTTTCATAAAATAAGAATTTTAATTGTATTTTATTTGACAAATTTTTAATCTAACTTTTTTATTGTATTGTATTATTTCTGATCCTGTTTTGAACTTAATTTAAATAAATAAATAATTATAAATATGCGCCAGACCACGCACCTCTTGTCATGGTCTCGAAGTTGGGATGAATATCCCTGTGTTACGAGGTACCAGACAAGGAATAAAGCCAGGGGCGTCTCCCAGCACACCCAGACCCTAGCCAATTTAGAAAAGATCGTTTCCTGAATAGATCTGACCGGGGATCAAACCCGGGACAAAACGGAATTCAAGGCGAGAAACCGTGCTACTGCGTACTATGCCAATCGTGTCGTCAAATAATTTTAATTTAATTTATTAATTTGTGAAATTCCATTCAATTTATTTACTTTCAATACAATTTTAATACAGCAATGTAAATTATTATTTTTATTGTTTAATTGTATTTTTGGACCATTGCAAGAGGTGTGTTGTCTGGCACATATTTATTTATTTTAAAGTTTGGTTCTGGGGTCGTAGTTCTAACCTAACCTAACCTAGCTATTTCGGTCGAATTGACCTACCCTAACAAACCAAGTGAAATTGGTATTACTTACTATGTTCTGCCAGGGTCGACAAGGCGCGAGTGATACCCCTGGTGTTGCACGTGTCCATAGGCTGCGGTAACCGCTTACCATCAGGTGGTCCGCATGCTTGATTGTCACCGACGTGGTATAAAAAAATGCCAAAAGTAATTAAGGCTTTCACTATTTATGCTTTATTATAAGTTGCATTTAGACTGTTATGCTAAAATATACATTTAGACTACTATGCTATAAAAAAGTTACGCCAAATATAAATTATGAGTAGTTAATGTTTTGCTTCATGATGTTATGCCTAATGAGTTATGCCAAGCGACTTTAGGATAATCGACGTTTTGCGAAAAGTTAGTCCCCCGAAAATAACAATGAAAATTTTTATTTGTCAATATCACTAAAGCAACATCTGCCCTTTATTTACGCAACGGTACATACATTATTCGGTTACCCGTCAGTAACTTACCACACACGTACAGACTTACTCACTGGGTATCCGGGTACCCGTTCCATGACGTCATAATGGGGTCTTCATCTGACAGCTGTCAGGTGAATTTCTTCGGGCTCCCGTTCGATTGATTTTGATTCCTCAGTGTGAAATGCCACCCGTTTTGGAACACAGCCTTCGACGAGGCTGAACATCACCCGGTGAAAAGCGATTTGGAAGTCAGAAAGATTTTATTTTCACTCCCCAGAGTGATATTGTAAAGACTATTCCACTCGATTTGGAACGCAGCATTGCATTTTTTTTCCTGGCAATTTTTATGCTACCCTTTTTTATTTTGACGTTACGCTATCCGTTTGTCAAATTTCCCACGATACCACACGGTTTTTGATAATGTGGAACAATCATACTGGTAATTTAGCACATTTTATATAAACTACATGGATACAATGACAGAGGATCAAGATGCTAAGGACTCTCATTCAGATTCGGGCAGCAAAACATTTACCAACAAGAACAAAGACAAGAAAGCGAAGACCCAACGGCCACTGACCAAAGTGATTATTTTTGTTCCAGTTCCAGTATTATGATGAGCGTATAATTTTTCGCGGATATGTATTTTATAAAGCTTTAAATGTCACAGATAATTCTTCGTCGTTTGCCGCCCACAATGACTGAAGAAGCGTTCCTGGAACAAGTGTCTCCGATTCCAGAACACGATCACTTCTACTTTGCCAGGCCTGATACGTCACTTGGAAACAATGTTTATTCGAGAGCTTACATAAACTTCGTGAATATGGAGGATATTTACCTTTTTAAGGACAAATTTGATGGATATATTTTTCTTGATGATAAAGGTAAACATTTGGTTAGTTTGACAACATAAAAGTTAATCATACCATAACTACCCCCTTTAATACACTGAGACTAGCAAATTAATGTTTTTACTAAACATATAAATAGCTGGGTCATCTTACACAATCATCTGACCCCAAACTAAGCAGAACTTGTACTATGATTTGTTACTTATTCTAGCAATACAGTAATCATCTACTTGTGCTGCTAATAAATCCAGGTTACCAACTGATGCATGTCTAGTGCTTCTCTTCTTTCATCTTTCTTTAGTCACATCACAATCACATCCTATTGAACATGTGACTTGCAATAAAATGAATCTGAATCTGAATCTAGTGATAGTGATGAATCAAGACAGACTGTTAAAGTTTAAAATTAAATACTAAGCCCTTAGTCTCAATCTCAATTCAAAGGTTTAAAAGTACAAGTGTGGACCAGTATTAGCCATATAGTCATCAGAACTGTATGTGAAATTAGGATTTGCCTGCCCTCATGCCGGGTAGCCTGGTAATTGTGTGTCAATTAATTTACTGAGATGAAAAAGAGATTTTGCATGTTAGTCAATACTACTTGCAATCCCTCACCATACTCATACCTAAAGGCCTCTGCAGAGATTACTATCAAACTACATGTATAATTTTCTCTAAACATTAAGTTAGGCTTAATGATGTTCATGAATTTATATTTAATCTTTAGAAAGCTACTAGACTGCTAGACCGATTGCATTGTAATATAGAAGTAAAATGTATATATTGCAAGCTGATTAGCCAAATTCCTCAGATAATGATTTTTTGAAATTTATAATTTATGTACTTAAATGTCTAAAATTACTTAAGTTATTTTAAACACCCGAAATAATTACTTTAATTTGTATTTTAACTTGACTACTGAAATTTTTCTGTTTTATAAACGTCCCTGTTCACACCACCATTGATCTTGTGCCTTTGACTTAAAGTCTGACTTGATATGTCTAACCAACTAAAACTTGTCCTATTAAAAAGAGGAAAGCTTTGTTTGTTTGTCTGTTTTTTTGTTTGAATGGGCTCTAAAACTACGACTGATTTTAAAAATTATTTTACCAATATAAAGCTACGTTATCAGGGAGTGACTCAGGCTATATTTTTTTCAATTTAGGCTATATTTTGACAGGAAAGACAATTTCCGTAGGCGAGGCTGCTGACAGATAGCTAGTTATTTATTTTAATACATATTATGTCATGTATCTATAAGCTGATGGTAGGAAGTCCACAGGTAACAGATTAACTGAAAGAAAAGGTAGGATTGTCTTGATATGCAATCCTGTCTCTACACCAATTAACAAGGTATATTTTTATCTTTTTCAGGTGTTGAGTATGTTGGTATTGTAGAGTATGCGCCATTTCAAAGGATTCCAAAGAAGAAGAAAAAGAAGGATCCCAAATGTGGAACAATAGAGAGTGATCCTATTTATCAAGATTTTTTGGAAAGTTTGACCAAGGAGGCAGAAACAGACAACCAGCCAAAACTGGAATATTCTTATCCAGTCAATGATGGTCAGTTTAAATACTTCTGAATACAAATTTAGGTGGCACTTCTTATATCTTGCCTATAAAAAATTGAATAGGTACTAACACAAGTGTTGTTGACCCCCTGCTAGGGGAACCCGAGAAAATGGGTGAAATAGCCCATCAACAAAATAACACAAGTGTTCATCACATAAATGTATGGATTAAGTGTGACTGGACTCAGGACTTATGGCTGTTAGATAAAACTACTAACGAAACCAACAAGCCAATCTATACTAATTTATATAAAGCGGAAGAGTTTGTTTGTTTGAACGCGCTAATCTCAGGAACTACTGGTCCGATTCTGGAAATTCTTTCAGTGTTTGATAGCCCATTTATCGAGAAAAGCTATAGGCTATATATCATCACACTAGGACCAATAGGAGCAGAGCACCAATGAAGAATGTTTCGAAATCGGGGGTTTTTTTTTCCTTTTGAGAGCTTCCGCTGCGTGCGCTGCGTAAACGGTTAAAGTTTCGCAAAAATCATGTATGACAGAATTGTTCCCCTTTAAAAGTTCTTAAAAAAAGTCTGCAACAGCATAAGTCGTTCTTTTAAGTTTGGCTCACTGTAACCTTTTTCGAAGGTGTTTTATAAACATGATATTAATCTTTATCCAAATAAATATTCATCACAAGTATTTAATTTAAAACAAAATTGCCCTTTACATCATTCGATTTCAATGAATATCTTAGGAGATATCGCAGTTTTAAAATAACATCGCAGCAAAATGTACTGCGCGCGCATAAACGTAGTCGCGGGTTAAAGTTAGCGTTAGCCCAGAGTAACTATTCCACGCGGACGAAGTCGCGGGCATAAGCTATTCATCAGAGCCATTGCTGACTTATATGTCTATCACTTAATCTCTTCTTCTTCTTAGTTGGGCACTCTTGGCAGAGTGGTCGTGGCTGTTGATGGATAGGTTTGCGGCTCGCCGTCGCCGCTGGCTTCTATGGCAGATGTCGCGCGATGTCCCGCGATGTCCCTCTACTTTTGTTGACTTTGTGTGTTGCGAGTACACTGTACTCCGGACGACTGCATAGATTTTCTAATAAGGTTGATCCAGCGAGTCGGAGACCGGCCTCGTGCTCTCTTCTCCTCAGTGTGGCCCAGTACTACAAGCCTCTCCATCCAATCCCTTGAACTGAGTTTATGTATATTAGATTAACAAATTTTTATTATTTTGTTTTAGGAAATGATAAAAAGGTCCAATCAACCCCATTGCTGGAATACCTAGCTGCGCGCAAACAAGACAAGCGTGGCCGAGACGAGCGTCGCAGGAGGGAAAATGACAAAAGAAAGATGAGGATAGAGAGGAAAACCAAGGAGGTGCCTATCAAGGTATGATGCACTAACATTTTTACAGAACATAGTTCATTCACGACTGGGTTTCAACAGTGTAAGTAACGTCTAAAGTACAGTTTGATCAAACAGACACAGATCGAAGGGCTAATCCCACATAGTAATACCACTTCTGTTGATTTAATAAGTGACTACCAATTTGGCAACTAGAAATTAAGCTTGCATGAAGAAATCCAATTTTTAAATCTCACTACCAATCAAATAGGCAGGGAAATATAATACTACTCTATTCATCTGCCTTAGTCTATATAGGCCCATGACCTTAACCCTAAGTATCTACAAGAGAACAGGTACCTAGAAAAACACACATTGGGCTATAAGAAATAGTAAATTTTAATAGCAATCAATTACGTCGCTTCTAGAGACCTGAGGATATATCAGAAGATGAAGCATGTGTTGAGAATTCTGACTATGACGAAAATAGGCAGAAGAATTTTTGGCTTGGAGAACAAAGAGTTTATCACAAAAGTAAAACAAGATCAGTTAGACACCAGTTAAAGACAACCCATGGTTCTGATGAATTCATTAGCACTGACTCTGATTGGGATAGTCAATTTCCTGCCCTGTCTATGAAAACACATAGTACATTTACTCTTTCATCTGGCAAATATTGTGACAAAAAAGAAACTCTGGAGGGTAGCCAGAAAAGTAGTGGTGATACATGCTATAAGGTCCACCAATGATTATGGTTGATGTTAATATTCATGTACAAAAGTAGATATCATTAGGTGTTAAAAATCCCATTGTTGTGTCTGGTAGTTTCATGTAATTGTTTAAACAGTTGATTTAATATTTGTTCTGTCAATTCAATTTAATATCATTTTTGTATGTAAAATAGTTCATCATCATTTATTATTCCATTGCTCTCTTTTTGCTGTTCTGATATGAAAATAAATGTTTGCAGGAGGAGGAATCTGGTGAAAATGATGTGAAGAAAATTAAACCAAGGGACTGGGATAAAGAAAAATCATCAACTGAATCTAAAGATGATTCTATGAGAGCTGAAACTAAAGATGGCACTGTGTTTGAATCCAAAACGTTTAGAGATCAACGCAAGGCTGCAGCTCTTAACAATGACAAGAAAAAGAAGTATGAGAATGATAAAAGAGATGGCTCTGGTAGAGATGATGATCAGGGCGAAGATTCTGATAAAGGCTACAAAAAGGAAAAACGCGACAAATTTAAGGAATCGCCCCGTGAATTGAAAAGCAAAAAGTATAGTGATACTCGGAAGGAAAGAGCCAAGCAGACAGAAGTTGTGAGATCAGAGAAACAATCAGCTATTAATAAACTTATGTCATCAGAGGGTAAAAATAAGTCTCTTAATCATGACGATATCAAGCCATTCACTCAATTACCACAAGTGAAAACTGATGATTTGACTAGGATCATCGAAGGTATGGAAAAGAGGGCCAAATTAGATGACGCTGATTTTAAAGCCTCCAAAGATACGAAAGATTCCAATGACAATGTAACTGATAAAATAATTGAAGTTGCAAACATAAGAAGGAGTAGCTTAGACTCAGGTGAATTGGAATGTGAAGAAGAATCAGATTTTAGGAGACAAAAGAGCTTAGAAGAGAGGAGTAAATCAACTGACAGAGAAGGATCTGAAGAAAAAGAAAAGAGTGAAAGCTCAGACCGTCGCACAGAAAGAAGGATTAGAAATAAGGTTGGATTTAATTATATGTATACACAGGTGACTGGGGATTCATTGGCATCCTTTTGAAATAAGAACCTACTCATGATATACAGTACTTTACCTAAGTGTGTGAGGCGATTTAATAGGTACAAAATTGCATGTTAACCTTTTAAACATCATGTTTAATACTTGGTAATTGTTTTTACGGCTTAAAAATATGACATTTGTACCTATTAAATACCCTCATGGAATAGATACAGAACTGCATATTTTTAATCCTTATAAACATCATGTTTCATACTTGGCAATTGTTTATAAGGTTTAAAAATATGCAATTGTGTACCTATGAAATAGCCTCATTTTTGGGGAAAGTCCTGTATATCATGAGTAGGTTCTTAATTCAAAAGGATGCTAATGAATTCCGACTTACCCTGTATATTTTTTAAAACTCTTTTGCAACGCGGACAGCTTTCGATATTTAGCGATGGGATAAGGGAGTCTCTCCAGTCTTTCAAAATTTTAATGTTTATATTCTTATAGTTGAGGTTACGTGCTAATATTTAATCAAATTTTCAGGATCGCCCTAGCCTCGTCATCTATCAGCCGGGCATGGGCAAATTCAGTAAACAAAGACTAGCTAAAGACAAGGACACCCCGAACGCAGCAAAGGCAGTTAGTGACAGTGAGAAAAAAGACACCTGAAACAACTTTATATTTTCTCGAAAATTGGACACCATTCGACGGAATCACCCTAAAGCTGGCATCGAAAACACGTCCTCGCGGGCGCCGTAGGAGAGACATTGGACATGCCAACTGAGGGAACCACTGTTCTTGTTACTGAAAACTGTTGTTTTAATGATTCTTTTCCTTAACATTCAATAATGACTTGGAGATACCAAATCGTTATGAGAAATCAGCGTAGCATTTGATGCTTCATATTTTTAGCTGGTGATCATTTAGTTCAGTTTGTTTAATTTCATTTAAATATAATTCATTTTTAAAACTGGGAATATATTTATTTCATTTCATTAGGAAACCAGTCACGAATTGTGGTCCAGACCAGTCCAAGTACATTTCCTGTTCTAGAAAGCTGAGGGGAGAAGGCAGTAAGTTAAAAACCTGCTTATAAAATCTTACCCTCGTGATTTGTACCCAGACCACATCCTTACCCTTAACTAGGCGTGAGGTAAACATTTTCGATATTGCTGATTAACTTATGAATTTGTACTTTTCAATGGATTAGAAATAAAATAAGATAGAAAAATTATTTATATTTTTTTTTATTATATAAAAAAACCAGTGGGAAATCAGTATCCCCTTGCCTGTTTAGGACTTGTTTGTTTCTAATTTTTACGCCCGCCCATGCGCAGTGTGAAATTGTTCCCAGCAAGGATAACGGCATATAGGCACATGACATACCTTTCACACATATTTGGTGCGTTTTTCTGCGGTTTTAGTGCTACAGAAAAGATATAGCAACCAAATATAACAGTTAGGAGAAAATATCTGTCAAGCAAACCAATTTGTAAACTCTCTTTAAAAATAAAGAAATATTAGCTGGTAAATACAGTGTTTTTATAGCGGTCTACGTTTTCCACATAGTGGCGACCGTGACAGGACGATCGCCAAAAGAAAGCGCACCCAGCTTAGACGTGAGTTTACTGCTTTGGCAGAACAAATTGAAAACGCTGTTGAGGCGAAAGATGATACCTCCAGCTTCTTCGAAGCCTTAAGCGACGCCGCATCAAGGCTTTTTGAGACAGAAGCGTCCATTCGCGAGATGTGGCGAGAAGAAGAAAACTTCGAGGAGAACATCTTTCAAGCCGACCAAGATAAAGCGATGTCATACAAACTGCGTTGGTACAAAATAAAAAAACTATTCGACCAATGCAGAGAGTAAGTGACGCAGCATCGCTAACGTCTAAGGGTTCGACAATAAAAACCATTAAACGTCGACCGAATCTCCCCAAACTGGACATCTCAACATTTGATGGAAATGTCAAAGCCTGGCTTCAATTTTGGAGTCAATTCAAGAAGATTTTTTTATTATTTATGTTTTATCTGCGGGCAAATTAAGTCTCAAAAAGGCAAGAGGATAATATTCACCCACCAGTTAATGATCTAAACGGGCAAGGATTCAAAAAATTCCCGCCTACATGCCCGTTAAGTTTTTTTCACATTTCAAAATATTGTGAAATAATTCATAAAATTCTACTCATCGGATTTTGGATGACACTGTCACCCTTTTTTATCACAAACGAGTCAAAAAAATTCGCAATAAACTGACACTTCTTTTTTTCCTTTCGTGACATGAAAATTCCGTTCGGATACGCGATGCAGTCAATTAGAAATCGGTAGCCTAGTATATTGACATATTATTATGACGGATTACGGGAAGTTTAGAACATCTTGCCTTGTGTGGGAGTTTAAAAACCAGCGTGGGAAATATATATCCCAATCCTAACAAGTTAGGGGAATGAGCAATATTAAAACTATCTATATCTAAAAAACACAATAACAACCAAGTATAACAATTGAATAGTAACCAATGAGAGGTTGACGTAACAGTCATATGTTTTAATAATGGTCACATCTAGAACATCACAGGTTGAGTCTATCTTATTGAATTCGATGCAAGTCTTTTTTTTCACTACGATTTTTTTTGTACAACCAAGTGCAGAATGGCCGCATACTTGAGTTCCTTACTTGAAGTAATTTTGTTAAGTTTTATTAGTGTGTTTGATAGAAAGATACTCTCAAGGTACCTAAGATGGAAACATACCATCGAGCATTGTAGTTTTTAAATTTACTCGAACCACATTGCGAACATGACGCTCGATGGTTTGTTACAACTTGATTTTAAAAACCAAGCAGAATCGTTCCATTACATGGAAATGTGCCTGCAATGTACCTTTTGTAAAACCGTGCCATTACAATGTAATGCTCTAGCAAAAGCTCTAGTCTAGACCCACCTTTAGAGATACATTTGTTTGTAGTGAATTTAATCAAATGATAGGCTACATTTTATATATCACAAGCAGCGTTGCTAAGAAACCAGGATGTGATAACCTCCTGAGTTAATCACAAAACTCTTTTCCATCATGATCTGCGCTAGCGCTAACGGTGGTGCCACCTGCCAAATTATTTTATTTTGTTATGACTCGCATGATATTGGTGAGACTGGCAAGTTAGCTAAATCATAGTCACACCATAGGGTTGAAAACATAAGAAGAAACCAAAAAGCTTTGGGAACAAATAATTTTTATGATAGGTATTTGGCTTATTTAGGCTTTTTTTTATATTGCCCGTCAAGATGACCTCACTCCACCTGATGAAAAGCGGTCGTGAGGTCGGCATATGAGGCTGACAAGCCCAGTCATTCAAACGAATCACTGGGCTCACCATAAAGGCCTGCAGAAATGCCTTTTCTCGCCCCGCTTGAAGAACCCGGGACTATAAGAGGAAGGTAACACATGTGCTGGAAGAGCGTTCCACGTCTGGACGGTACGACAAAGAAACGAGTCACCCAACCTTTTAGTTCGGGCCAACAAATGCTGAATTGTGTGTGGATGACGCCGTAGTCCAGCACGCGTGGTACGGGAGTGGAAAGGTGAGGGTGGAATAAGCTGAAACAACTTGTCAGAGCATTCCCCATTGTAGAAGCGATAGAGAACACTTAGCCTGGCAATGTCTCTACGCAATTGGAGAGGCCCAAGGGTCAAAGTTGCCTCTGGGTTTCCAATAATATGGATAGCACGCCGCTGCAACCTGTCGAGGCTTTTTTTGTAGCCTACACAATTTACATAAATAGTATTCTGAAATAGCTTGGTATCTTTTTTTTTAACTGTCTGATCTATTTCGCTGATCCTTAATTGTTAATGTCTTTTGAGGCGTTGCGTCCTGTATTTTATGTTTATCAGATCACCATTATACGGATGAGATTGACCGAGATTTTGCTTAACAAACATTTAATAATGACGAGAATTTAATTAAATTAAATGTTAAATCAAAACAATTAGTATTTAAAATACATTTATTTGCTCTATCACAGTGAACTTTAGCTCATAATCAATTTTAGCACAATTTTAGTAACATATACAACTCAACATCCATGACAATAACATTATATTTCTAATGCTTACAATAAAATAATAAAATACCATTTTCATCAAAGGGTAATGAAGAAACTAAAAAATAGCATTCTAAATACCATAGAAGACAACGTACCTATAGAAAGAACTTCATATCACCTTTAGTTTCTTTATCAATTAACGGGAATAATTAATTACAACCTGATAGTTTTCACATCCTTAAAGTAAGTTTATCTATTTCAAATAGTTTATAATTAACGAACAACATTAGTTACCCTAGTCAGCCTTTTGAAAGCCTCATAAAAGAAATAATCATAAAACCGAAGTCCGAGATACAAAAAACTAAAAACAGGTAGCATTAAAATTACGAAACGATAGATTCGCAGACAACGACCCTTAATTTATTGCCCCATTAAATGGACTGAAAATAAAACTACTGCTTGCATCCATTCTATGGCATTTAATAGAATAAAAATTATAAGGTAAGTTCGTATTGATTATATGTGCATTTTCTCGTAAATAACTATATGCCTAGGTACTATTGTAAATTACGACTAGGACCTATCCTAGAAATACCTTTACATTCTTGCCTTTTTTTCTGGAGGATATTACGATCTACTGTAGTAGAAGAAGCACGGTGCAGGCCTTGTTATACCTACTTTTCCTAATGTAAACGAACTTTGCTTAAATTTATGTCTATGGTGAATTATCAGATCTGTGCGACTTTCTTTAGATATTTTGAAAATTATGAAACAATGTTTATGAAACAAGTACCTATAGGTAAAGTAACCGAATGATTATATGATAGTATTGCATTCACGACTTGTAAAACGAAAAGAATGAAAAAGGATACCTACAAACTAAAGGCCCATTGCGCTGACACTTCTTCCAAAAGGTAATACCTATCAATTCTAAATCTTCCTTATTCTTGGACTCAAGAATAAGGAAGATTTAGAAAAGATAAATATTTTTTTGAGGAATGTTTCGCAAGATCACTTTAGTGTGATCTAAATCCTTGAGTGTTTTTGGTTTCAGCAAAGTTTAAAATTTACATCTTGGTAGGTGAAGCTTTTTTGTTTTTATTTTCAACTATTATAAAATAAAAAAAATCGATGCAATACGCGTGGAAGTACGCTCCAACTCGTCCTTAGTAGCACATTGAGTGGAATTTGCGTAACAGAATACGTACATACGTTACACAACCGGTCCTCGACATAGCCCCAGTCTAGCGCTCAAGTAGTATTTTCTTTGGTTTTACATTTTATTTGTATATAAAAATGGTAGTCTCTGTTCTAATTTCTACCACAGCCTGAATAAATGTTAAATATTTTAACGAGTATCAATGAAGTGGTAGCTAAAGTCTTGACGCGTCGTTCCCGTCGTTGGCGAGGATGGGTACGGTGGCGTGTTTGTCTCGCTCATGTTTCGGAGTCGCCTTCAGCTTGTCCGCTTTGGAGCGCGTCTGCGCCACGTTGTGCCGGTGCATCAGGTACAGCAGCAGTATGAACCCGACCAGGAAGCCGGCCAGCCCGCCCGTCACCGTGAGCCAGGTGCGGCGGGCGGTTTTGGAGCTCTGGAACTAAAACATTTTACATTACTATACGAAGGCAAGCAGACGGAAAATCCTTATGATTACTTTGCAACCTGGGACAACGAGTTTCTGTTAGACTCCTACCTACCATCACTGAGCCCCTTCAGCCAGCCACAGATGAAGTGAGATGCCAGTGTTCAATGCCAGTAAGAGCACTTCCCCAACCTACTCCTCTAGTTCCCCCCCGTACGCAAACCCTACCGGACCACGACTACGAGTATGAGCCACGCAGCTCCACTAAACTTCGATGCTGAGGGGAATCAGCCGCAGATCATTAGCGTCTTCAGAAAACTGCACCCCGGTTTCCAACTTCCCCACGCAAGGTGAAGATCATGGAATGGCTTTTATCTGGAAGCGCCCGCAAGAGGTCTTGAAAGAGTTTACTCGGTAAGTCTTTAGCTTTACTAATATGAATCCGTTATGATATTCTGGGTTGGTTATTTTCCCTTTACTAGAACAGGGCATACTAGGGGTGTTCAATGAAAAGTGATAATGAGTCTGAAGCAGTTATATATTATTGATTGTTATTCAATTTTTCAACATAATCACCTTTGAGGTTTATACACTTGATATATCGTTTTTCTAATCCTAAGATATCCTTCTTGAAAAAAATCTACATCTAGATCGCTTAAAAAATCATGTACGGCGGCCGGCAGTCACTTCCTCAACATTGCCATATTTGTGACCTCTCAGTTGTTCTTTTAACCGCGAGAACAGGTAGAAATCACTAGGCGCAAGGTCAGGTGAGTATGGAGGATGTTCCAGCATCTTGGATAGCAGTCATCGCAACTCGGCACTTGTGTGCGGGGGCGTTTTCTTGGTAAACAACACAACTTTAGCAAGTTTGCTGCGGCGATTTTTTTATTTGTTCTGTGTATAAGGGCACCGCAACAGTGGCTCCATGATTGAGGTATGCAATCATTATCACCCCCTGGCTGTCCCAGAAAAGAGAGCCCATAATCTTACCGGCGGATGGTATTGCCTTAAACTTCTTAGGCGTTGGAGATGACGACCTCTTCCAAGTCATGGACTGTTGTTTCGTTTCAGGATCATAAGTGTGGAGCCATGTTTTATCCATAGTTACGAAGAGAGCCAAAAATCGGTCAGGATTTTGTTGTAACAATTCCAAATTGATTTGAGAAATCCGCAGTCTTGTTTGTTTATGCGCGTCTGTAAGCATTCTAAGCACCCAGCGCACTGATACTTTTTTCATGCCCAAATGTTCATGTATACTTCCTACTACTACTATGGATACTTCCTATCGAAATCTTTAGTTCTTCAGCTACAAAACGAACAGTAACACGACGATCTGCCAAAACAATTTTTTCAACTTTTTTTTTGGTATCTAACTGCCGTCGTAGGGCGTCCCAAACGGGGGTCGTCTTTAGTTAAAGTTCTTCCTCTCCTAAACTCAGCACACCATCGCGCAACCGTAGAATACAAAGGAGCATTAATCCCTAATGTTCCTGTTTAGTATAGATTTACTTGCTCATTAGTATTTTTTTCAGGCTGAGATATTTTATTACGGCGCGAATTTCAATTTTATCCATTTTGCGTACCACGCTCCGACACGACGAAACCAGACTACTATTTTTAATAGGTACTTTGACTGCCAGAAAACCAGCCACAATAGAAAATCTTTTGTTTGTAATGATACACTGGCGCTGAACGTGATAAAATAAGAAAAGAAAACCAATAATTTTAATTTTTTTATTTTATCAAATATCTGGGCTTTACCTGCCAGTATTTACGTTTTTGTTGTTCAAGGAGTTTTTATATGTCATTATTACTTTTTATTGACCACGAGGCGAAATGTTATTTTTTGGAAATCGAAAGACATAAACTAGGAGTTCTAGGTACTACAACATACCGACAGTTATGTGGACAGGTGTCAGTTTGTTACAGGTGGGTGTGAATCACCTCACTTCTGACTGATTTTTACCTCCTTTTTGTAGAAATTGAATCTTAGCTATAATTATTATTATTAGTTAAATAAAGAATGATTACCTTACCTTAATAAAATAATATTAGCAAATGATTTTAAAGAAATGCTGTGTTTTTTTTGTAATACGGAGGAGCACTTATCAGTGCCTTTAGCGATCCATCAATATGAAATCCGGCTAATAAGCGATTTGGATCTTTAATCATGCTTATTTTTATCGATTTACATACAAACAAAATTTTATATTTTTTGGACGTCTGATAACACACTTACATAGTTTCATTTTAGGAACTTAATAATATATCGATAAGAGTTGCGTTTTGCGATCGTCCTAGGATTTTCACGAAAATCCGGCTCTTCCTATTATCCTACAGGGTGTCCCGGGTAACCTGGACCAGCGAAGGTCTGTGGTCTGGGGACCCCAAAACCTATCGATTGGAAACAATGTATGTTCCGCGTTTTCATGGTAGTTTTCGAGTTATGATTTTTTTTACGAAGTTTCTAAAATTTCTGGGTTGTGTCACATTTTTGGTTAATGTGGCCCAAATAGTTGAGGTATGCTTAATTTGTTTTATTGTTAGCTGAATAATAGGTCTACTTGATTCAGAAGCATTAACATTTGTATTACTGAATACTAATTCAGAAAAAAATATGAAATTGAAAAAGTGGGTTTTGAACGCCTTTTTAAAAAAAGTAGTATAAACTATTCCTTCTAAACCTTTTTCAAAAACTATTTTATCAACTATTCATCACAACAATTTCAATGAGATATATAAAGGGTACTGAGATACTAGTACTTGAAGAGCCAAATTCAAGATCTTATGGTAACAAATAAAATCTAATTAAAAGTAAGCCTGATGCATTTTTCTATTATTTTTTTCTGACAAATACATCACAAAAAGTTTTAAGAATGGTGACTTTCTTGTTTAAAACCAATCCTACTAAAGTAAAAAAAATATTTTTTGTTCAAAAAAATCATCCACGTAAACGCTTTTATAGCATATAAAAAAAATTTTGACCGTGTAGTATTTGCGCCATTTAAGACAGTCGGTATTTCAAAAACTTTTATTAATATATTTTTTTAAGAAATGTATTTGGTTTACCTACTTTTAATTAAGTTTTATCTGCTACCATAAGATCTTTTTGACTCTTCTGACATTTTGAATGAACATTGAGGTAAGTATAGTCAAGTTTTTGAAAAAGGTTTGGAAGAAAAAGTTTATGTAACTTTTTTTTTTAAAAAGCGTTCAAAACATATGGAAAAAACATTATTTCCCACTTTTTAATTTTTATTTTTTTCTAAATTTTTATTATGTGCTATAAATGTTAATGTTTCTGAATCAAGTAGACCTAGTGATGTAAAATGCAAATTTTGAAAAAAAACTTAGTAAGTATCATTGTTTTTTTCTATTTTGTTTTCTTTCTGCCTTACATTTAGTTCCATTAGAAATCAAATTTGGATAATAAATCAACTTTTTTATTTATAATCACACTTAAAACAACTTTCAAACACAGATTACAACTCAATTACTTTTTTGCGGATTTCCCTTTCGTTAATGTAAATATCATTGAATGTTGCCAATATTATTCATGAAAACTTGGTACTATTCAACCAGAAAAGTACAGTATAGGTTCAAGAATAAACCTTACATTTTAATACGTACTCTTAAGTATTAATTCGTAACGGTAACCTGCCTTAACAGTTTTGGATTTCATAGTCTTTAAAAAATCACGATCCAGAAAAAAACATTTTATTCAAGTTTTATTTCAACATTTTTAACGTTTAAAAAAAAACTTTTTTTTCGCAACATCTAGTAGACCTAGTACTCAGCTAACAATGAAAAAAAATTAAGCATGTACCTCAACTATTTGGGCCACAGTAACCAAAAAAGTGACAACCCAGAAATTTTAGAAAATTCGTAAAAAAAAACATAACCCGAAAACTACCAAAAATCGCGCAACATACATTGGGTCGAATCGATAGGTTTTAGGGTCCCCAGACCGCAGACCTTCGCTGGTACAGGTTACCCGGGACACCCTGTATATAAAAATGAAATTCAGGACCCCTACGTGTCAATTCTTTTTTTTCGTTATATAAATCAATAGAATGAAACAAACCTCTAAATATAAAGCCTTACAGCTATGATGAGTAGCGTTATATGTTACGAAATTCTGCCTCGCGACTTGACAAGCATCAAACTCTGAAAAATAGTAAACAAAACGTGAGATAGAATTCAAAAACAGACTAGTTACTCAATCTATGTATATTTAGGAAAAATAAGTTAGGGTGAAGTACCTTTCGAATTCAATCGGGAATAATCGTCCAGCTGAAAATATACATTTCTGTCTTGCAACCAGGCGACCGTCTGTTTGGTCTCACACAGGCCCAATTTATCAATGGATTTGGTCAAATCCACTTTCTCGAGTTTGCACATTGGAGCAAAATGATGTGGCCCTAATTCCTTTAGTGGGTTGTATGATATGTTGTATTGCGTGAGGTGGGGTAAGGTCCCCCAATTTGGCAGAACCTCTATTCTACAGTTTGATATATCTAGAAGGTCCAAAGGTGCCCTAATTGGCTTGTGGAGCTGTAAGTTGCTGAAACTTAAATGAAGCAACGGATTGTCTTTGAGATACAGTTTCCGAAGCGATGGTAGTTGGAATAACGTCTCTGGTAGATTGAGGATGACATTGTTAGACAGGTCCAATGTTTGCAAAGACGTGAGAGGGGCGAAGGCGTCCTTGTCTATGTTGTACATTTGATTTTCTGCTAAGTACAGATACTTTATGCTGGTGTAGCTCCCGAACGTGTCTGCTTTAAGTTCTTGTAGTCTGTTCTCGCTGAAGTCAAGTATCTGTAAAAACAAGAGCTGTGTTAAACAATATAACTTAGTAAGCAAGTTTAGGCCACGAATAGGAATAATTTTATTTATTATTTCTGAAGTATTTTTTTTAATTTCTTTTTTTTGAGTTTTTCTCTTTTAAGACTTTCTCCTAATATTGAAATTGGAGCTGTTTTCCTAAAGAAAATATACTTATTAGGTACTTATAATAAATAGTCATGAAATTCGAACTGAATGCAGGATTAGGGGAAAATTAGTAAAATAATTTAGACTTGAATAATGCCTTTCGTTTCAAAGGAATTGAAAATGTGAATTTTGGCTTCACATTATTTGCTTCAGATGCATCTCCTGTGTTTTTAATTAGTCAGCCACGGCTCAAAGTGCTCAAACGTGAACAACTTACTTAGTTTGGAGCAATCTCTACCTCGTCACTCCTCCGTTGTTCCGTTTCATTCATAGGAATACACGACGGCACGTCACCCTTTACATGAAGGCACCTTAAATGCTGCCAATATAAGATCCATTTAACAATGGTTTTGACAACGATTACCTTTTGTCCTCCGTACATACCTCTATCCCTGTCTTCAGGCTCGGTATATGCTGGAGCCTCAGGCCCACGCAATAGGCCCCGTACATTTCGTACGCGCGCTCGTGCGAGCAGCGCCGCGGTTTGGCGTCCGTGATCATGTCCATCTGCGTCATGCCCTCCACCACGGCGCACGAGAAGCAGACGATGGCAAGGGCCAGTGAGCCACTTACTCTGGAAATGAGAATTATGCTCTGAAGATCGATAACTATGACATACCACCACAAGCTATAAGTTGCCGTTATATCCCGGCGGTTGTAATAAGTACATGATTTTAGGGTAGGATCTCGCCTGAATTAGTTGGGGCCATATAATTTTTACCCTCTGGGCTCAGGAGCCTTTTGTTGGCAGACATTTTTCGATATTTGTGGTAGAACGAGGACTTTCGGTTAACCAGATCATTAAGTTTATTGAAAAATGGGGCTTGGCACCGAAACAAATTTTAAATCGAATAAGCCCTTCAGCAACAAAAAAATTGAGGAGGTTGACACAAAATGTGGTGCTGATAAAAGTAGAGTCTGTTAGTTAGATTACTCCTTCTTAGGGTTCCGTACCTCGCAAGGAAAATACGGAACCCAAAGATCACTTTGTTGTCCGTACGTCCGTCTGTCTGTCTGTCAAGACCCTTTTTGTCAGGAACGCGTGGAGGTATCAAGCTGGAATTTATATCAAATACTCAGGTCTATTGTCCCTTGGAGCTGTGATAAAATCAAACTTCTAAGCCAACGCAATCACAAGATACAGCCGTTTATGCCGCAAATTTCCGCAAATTTTCGACACTCGCAAGGAAATTAAAACCTACAGGGTACTTCCCGTGAACTCAGAATCTTGAAATTTGGTACGAATGAACGTCTTATAGCACATATAAAGGAAAAATTACGAAAACCGTAAATTATTATATTTTTATTAATATACTCACAGGTTTGTACGGAACCCTCGGCGCACGAGTCCGACTCGCACTTGGCTGGTTTTTTATTTTGATGTTGCTTTTGTGTATTTTCAGATCTCCCTAATTGTTGTCAACTTTATTTTTACGAATACGAATCGCATTACCTTCATGTGCTAGGAAATGTTTTTGAACTGAGTACCTATTATGGTAGTACCTCTTATATGCAATTAGTAATAAATATAGTATATGGATGGTACCTTAGCTAATGCAGTATTAAGTGATTTGCCTATATCATGCCAGTGAAGGTGCATGTTATCTTCATCACATGTTCCTACAAATGTACCTAACTGCACTCAATGCGTTTATTCATCTTGTATAGCTCGATGCATACAGTACACACTTCATTTGAAGCCGTGGTAGGTCGTAGGTCAATCTGATAACGTTTTTTCTCGGATACTCGTTATCTGTTGAACTTACGGTGCCACATACATATCTTACAAGTATAATATCCACCTACGCGTAACGTTGAATAGATATTTCCATTTTTACTTCAAGTAGTATTGTCATGGAAAATATTTTGAATTTCATCATTCATCTAAAATCACATATGGGCCATATGGCCATATCAGTAACTTGAGCCTATTGATCCTTATTTCTTAAACAGGATAGTTCATTATACATCTAAATCAAACACTAACATTTTCCGCAAACTACTCGTAAAATAATTTGTCTATCGTTAGGCAGACTCAACATTATAGTCATCGTTACTATAGGATGTAGAGTAAGTAGAGCAGCTGCTTAATACGGCGGATAACTAGGGCTTTATTCCTACAAAATCAAAACAAATTGCCGGTCTGGGAATTGAACGCGGAAACTCTGATATCGAACAAAATAAAAAAAAAAACGATTTTGTAATTGGCTCGATAGAAAACCAATAAATCACAACTTACGCCTTAGTTTCGATATACATTTAGGCGATGACCTCATGGCTTTTAGCTAATCAAATGACTCAATAATTCCTAATTACCTACTTACTAATCAACAAACAAATAAAATTTACACTGATTGATTTCAAATACCAAATTATTGGGTTGAACATTATTTTAAAGTTATCGCACTAGGAAAGCAACATAACATGGTTAAATTAAATTGTTTTCTTTTACCGTTAGGAAAAAATCTCTATCTGCTGAATGAAAGTGGGGTAGGTAAGATAAGATAAGATAAATATACTTTATTGTACAACTACAAAGAAAATAATTACAACAGTGCTTAATAACGAATAAAAACTTAGTCTAGTACAATTTAGGCGGCCTTATCGCTAGGAAGCGATCTCTTCCAGGCAACCCACGTGTAAGGAATTTACTAATAAAATAAGAGTAGTGGGTAAGGTAATGAGAGATCATAGGATAAATTAAAACATATTGTATGAGTAGATACTCCCATACAGGTCGTGAATTTATAATGGATGATAATAGTATAATATAAACATATAACATACGTGTTAGAAATAAATATCAACATACACAAAGAAATAGTAATAACGAGAACAAACATATTTGGTTTGGCTTATCCACGCACTAGATAACTAAAATACAGGTAACAGAGTGAGGAAATATGCTTTTACTCGGGACTTGAAAGTATGTAAGGACTGGGATTGCCTGATAAGTGACGGTAACGAGTTCCACAAGCCAATAGACTGGATAGTGAAGGAATGAGAATAGTAACTAGATGAATGAGAGGGAAAAGCTAGAAGGTGTTTCCGGCTTGAACGCATATCATCAGACCTGGCAGACTTCTAAAAAAGAAACAGCTCCTTGAGATACGGAGGAGACCGGGGATCAAACAAAACAAAGTACAGTAATGAGAGAATATGAAGATCTCTTCGGCGACGAATTAGAAGCCAATTTAATTGGGCGCGGAATTCAGACACATGATCATACTTCCGTAGGCCAAAGATGATGCGGATACAGAAATTTTGAAACCGTTCAAGCTTATTTAGATAATTCTGAGTAATGTCAAGATATCAGCAGTCGGCATAATCCAGAATGGGCAAAAGCAGAGCCTGTACGAGATAATTTTTTGTGGGTATCGGCAAAAAAATTGCGCAATCTGCTAAGTGCACCTGCAGATGCAAACACCTTCCTGCTAACCTCGCCAATTTGCTTACCCCAATCAAGTGAGCCGTCAATGAATATCCCCAGGTTCCTAACAATATTACTGTAGGGTACTACGACTCCATCAAAAACTATTTGAGGCAAAGTATTAAAATTAACTCTGGATAACAACCATGAGCTACCTACGACAATGGCCTGAGTTTTGGTAGGGTGAACTTTAAGACCAAAAGTCTCACTCCAGTCCAGGATACGGGACAGATCTTCGTACACAGCTTGTACAGTTTGATGCAGATAGTCAAGGCTGCTCTGAGAATATATTTGAAGATCGTCTGCATATAGGTGGTAAGAAGAAAAGAGATTACGGGATATTGTATTTATGAAAATAGCGAAAAGGAGAGGAGATAGGACGCCACCTTGCGGAACACCGGCAGGTATAACACGCCATTCAGAAAACAAGTCTTCAGCGCGAACGCGTTGCCGGCGTCCATGCAAGTAACTGTTTGTTCAACAGTTACTTGCATTGACTGGTTAGTCAAGCACTGACGGAGATATGTTAAGGAAACGTAGCACACCAAGTAGAATATCGAAGTCGACAGTATTGAAGGCATTGCTAAAATCCAGCAATACTAACACAGTCAGACGTTTGTTATCCATACCAAGGCGAATGTCATCGGTAATCTTCACTAACGCTGTAGTCGTGCTATGACCAGGACGGAAACCAGACTAGAATGGATTAGGGAGATTGTTTTAGATAGGAAACTGCTGAGCTGCTGGCTTACAACCCGCTCTAGGACTTTGGACAGAAAGGGGAGTATGGAAATAGGACGATAGTCAGAGAGGGATTCTGAACTGGGCTTTTTTGGCAGAGGGATGACTTGTGCATCTTTCCATATAGACGGGAACATGCCGGAGAGTAATTAATGGTTAAAGATATGGGTTATAATTGGATTCAGGATTTCAAGGATAGGTAAGATCATATTACGACTAATGTTATCGTTACCGACGGCATTAGACGCAACAGACAAAATTTTCCGCTTAACATCACAGTCAGTGACTTGACTAAAAACAAGAGGTGAGTAATCCGGAATTGGAAAAGATGACAGAAAATTTAAGGTGGATCTTTTAGTTTTACCATCCATGGCAAGAGACGCACAGAAGTGATCATTTAGTTGATTGATGTTTACGTTATTAGGTACGGAGTTATTACGGGATTTTCCAGTTCCTAGAGATTTCAGAAATTTCCAGGCTTTCGCTGGATTACCATTTTCGACGGACTGGTGGATATGGCGCCGCTGAGCGTCTCTACACAGCCTATTGCAGCGATTTCTCAGTTGCTTATACTTTGATCGGTTGCAATCGGTTGGGTCCATTTAAATCTTAGATTTAGCCAAATTTTTCTTTTGACTTAAATTTTTCAGCTCATCAGTAAGCCAGGGTGCAGGAGAGTGTCTCATCTTTACAGAACGAACAGGAGCATGCACATCAAACAGCTGAACCAGAAACGTGTTGAAAAGATTAACTTTCTCATCAATACTGTCAGCATTAAATATCGCCGAACAATCCATGCCCAGTGCATCCTGGCGCAGTTTCTCGAGGTTCACACCACCAAAATTACGCTGCAGAAGAATCTTTGCCTTTGCTTTGGGTGGACGGATTTTATAAGAAAGATCGTGAAATGAAAAAGCGTCAGCATGACATTGGCCATGCTTAGCGACGTGGGCAGATGAAGAAACCATTACAAGATCAAGAAGAGATGGAGTGCTATTAGGGAAAAAATGAGTCGCATCGAGCGGGAGAATATGCATGTTACTGGCATTTATGACGGACTTAAGTCGACGAGTACGTACGTCGTTCTTCAGAAGGCATGTGTTTAGGTCTCCCATCAGTATTGAATGACTGTATAAGGGAGTCAGGTCCTCTAGAGTTTCTTCAAGAGTGGAGAAATAGTTCACACTCGAATTAGGACTGTAGAAGACACCGAGAAGAACCTTAGTATGGAAGAGATATTTCAATGAAAAGGTACTGTGCTGAATCGGAGGATGATGACGGTTTGGATAATTTTACGATGTTAAAAGGAATGTGCGATCTGATGTAGATCGCAATACCTGCACCGATTCTGTTGATACGGTCATTCCGGACTAAATGGAAACCAGGTAAAGAATAGGCTGTAGATGGAAGACAGGGGTTGAGCGAAGTTTCCGATACCATAACTACGTACCATACCATAGGTAGTTATAGAATGGATGAAATATGTTTAAACTGTCAATAAGTGCCCCGCTAGTTAGCTACCTACATACTTTACGCAAGACGTATGTATGTATTCATATTTTCATTATCTATCATATCATATCACACGTTGACGAAATTGCATACTTATGTGATGGATGTGACCGTGTTTCGTGATTCAGGTGTTACGAAAATTACAGTCAGAATCCTGATAAAGAATAAATGTTGATAATGAAAGTAGGCGTATGTGTAAAGCGTGGAAATGACAAAACTAATTAGTTCAAGTGTTACACAAGTCTATATCGATGACTGACTAAGGGCCGTATTCTTGAACGTTTTCCAGTACCTATATATCTTGCTTCAGTGACAATTACGTATAAATAACGTTTTAAAATTACTGTTCTCAACAACAGAATAGGTGGGTACTGTTTGAGATAACTTCTAAACAACTGTAAAAAGTCTTATATGATCTTATTCTCGAGTTATGAGTTCGTAACAAGTAGGTACAGCTACGCTGAAAGAGTTTTAATTTGTCATTCTAATACATAACGTTTTCTATTTTTACTTAAAAGTGTACCAAAACTGTTCCATTCTAAATACTTAGACAGGACAGAAATAATCCAGCAACAAGTACTATTATTTTCAAATTAAATCAAATAGCATGTCATTCTAGCTGACATCTTAAGAATTAGATACACGAGTACTGGATATCCAGTTATGTTTTAATTTCTACTTTATGTAGAGTCCAACAGTAGCTTCACATTACGAGTTGCTTCGGATATCAGGGTCTTTGTCCTGACTTGCAGATCGACATGTATTTGAGAGTGACTACAGAAACACAAACATTGTTATCTCGTTATGTTTTCTTGACTATTACTTACCTACCTACTTTCTTTATATCTCGTAGTCGTAACTCGTCTTGGGAAATTTATTTGGGGCTGAAAAAATTCATCTTTACTTATGTGCGAGTATTTTCAAATAGCTCTGTGATTATATTTTTATTGAAATTTACCCAAACTAAAATCTTTTTTATCTGTCATATTAGACCAAGTTTTACTGTGCTGCTTCACTTTTAACTTCAGTATAGAGACTGATGAATATCATTATTAGCAAACTGTGATACGCCCACTGTTAAAAATATGCTTTCTCCATATTTTCCTACGACAGACCTACTCAGCACGTTCCCACAAAATTTTGCGACTTGGATCAGACAAATTTGCCAGTGGGCTTTTCTCGCCAGGGGCCATAATACCATCTCTTAAAGCCAGTCAAGATATCTCCTTAAACTGAGCGAGCAATTTCGTCAGTAAATATCTGGCTTAAAGGATGCATTATTGACCTAGGTGACCGCTGACTGGCTGAAAATGAAATATCATATTATGAAATCGCTCGCTACGCTCAGTTAATAAAATTAACTAGACTGGCTATAAGATATGGTAATTGGTAACCGGGAAACCAGGAAACCGTCTCTACTCTATAGCATTAACTGTCCTAATAACTCAGTTCATGCACTCAATTATACACTGAGTCACATATAGTTTTCACATTTCAGCTACCTCATAGTTAACCTCATTTTTAATACAAATAGATAACAAAAGAAGCCTTAATAAAATTGATTTACTTTCAATAAACCCTTTGCACAAGTATGGATGTTTATTCATGTAAATCGTAGTGAACGTTGAGCGCAGTCTACTTAGTCATTCTGCAAATACAACATAAACCAAATTATAGGTTTGCCTATGAAAGAATATAGATGACGAATCTCCGGAAATGTTCCCAGAAAAAGGTTATTTACAACGCTCTGTCAACACCGCACCTATAATTTTCCTGCGTCACATAGTGACATTGTAAAACAGCTTAGTTATTCTTGTGTCAGCAGAGATAATGAAGCTAATGGACGCAAAATTAATATCAAATTAGAGGGTTTAAAGCAATGCAATAATAGTGTGCACCGGATAATGGGAGATGTCCTCGCCGTGACAAGTGTGGTGACGTCATTGCGTCAGCCCGCTTGATGCAGGTGGGAACCGCTTCCCGACCTTCTCAATTGTGTGCTGTAAGTTTTACTCGTAGTTATGACTTAAACCAGGAACATAATATTTTTATTCATAGTCTAACTAGGTAGTCATTTGGTCACAACACAACCGCACCTAGTGGTACTGACGCTGTGGTCTATGATAGGTACAGGTATGCCCAATAAATGCCTATTCAGTCTTATCATGAACAGACCCTGGTTATATCTGTATTGGTTGGTTTCCACTTCTTAGATGTTTGCAATATAGTAGGGTCTGCGAAACGCTTCGTGCGTAAATCGGGAGTATTATTTGAATGTGAAGGTAACACACATTACATTACACACACAATTTTTATCATCGTCGCTAGAACTATGATGATGAAAATATTCGTCACCGATGATGAAAACCAGTGGGCTCAAAGACAAAATGTACTTCGTTGCAAATGTTATCTCGCATTATACTTAAATTCGATTCTAATATCATGCAAGTTTTGTGGACATTTATTACTAAATTAAACAAATAATTTATATGTTATTTTAAATAGATAATATTAAATCATGAGTCAAAAACTATTTATGTAAAATTTCCGTAGCATCTAGACTACGAATATTACGACGAATGGTTGTATTACATTGTTAAGTATTTAATGACACTTTGAATTGATATTAAAATACAGTTTTAAGTTAAAATGGTCGTCGTGATGATGATGAGGAGAGCGTCGTGGCTTAGTGGTTAGGCACTCCAATTAGGATCGCGGATCGTGTGGTCCCGAGTTAAAATCTGGTCGGAACCAAAATCTTTGTGTTCATTGTACAATTTCCGATTAACTCTCCGGTGATGGAAAACATCGATAAAAAACCAAATCAACCCGGATAGCGGCACTCACCACCTAACACGTTGGGTTCTAATACCATTGGTGAAAAGTGGGCTTTTGAGTGTTCCGTTCACCATGACGGCAACAGTCACTTGCCTCTGACTACCCCGTTTTGGATGAAGTCGTGATGGTATGCTAAAATGATTGATGGGACCATCTAATTAATTACTCTTCTGGTTTATGTATTTTATTTTGGTAGATATATTTATCATTTCAAAGTCAAGAAGATATAAGTCTACACTACACAATAGCACTCCCTAAGATGATAACGTCCCAATACCTGACCGTGGCCCAAATAAGACACTTATGTTTTATTAGTGTTTATTGGTAATCATAGCAACTAAACCATGCAGAAACGTTGCTATTTACGACAATAACCTATCAAGATACGCATTTTGATGTGATTATGGAAAGATAACAATTTCAAGGTAGATAATGTAATTCGATTTTGATCAAGTGCGTATATCGTGTTGTGATAAAAGTACTCGTAATAGCATTTTACGGTTTTAAATATTTAAGATCAAACATTATTCATTGTGATAAATCAAAACCACACGTTAATAATTATTTTTGTTTGCAAATTATATATGCTTCTTATTTTTCGTTTCTACCCTACTACCTACCTTATACTCTACTTTTGCGAGCCAGAGCTATTATGGTTTTTGGTTTGATAAAGCAACTGTAACACTTTCTCTAAAAAAACATTTTTTTAATACTTTCTGCCCTAGCTTTCTCTAAAGGCATATAATACATATAAATACTGCTTTTTTCATGAAGATAATACCGGAGCCATATAGTGCTACAAGCAGCTGCAGCATTACAAGAAGAAGTACGAAAATAACATAAGACACGCAAAATGGTCATTTCATCTGTTTCAAGGGTCTTCCAGTCAACTGTCTTAATTGGTAGAGGTCAAATTAATTCCCGTTAATTGCCTACTTGCTACACATTCATGACTACTACAAGCCATCTTCGCAGAATAAAAAAAACTTGCATCATTTTCTGCCTAACTATTAGTCAGTCGAATTTTCTGTTTGTTATCTCACAATTTTATGACAAATTATGAAGAAACCTGGTAAACAAGAAATAAAAAGAACCTACTTCTTACTTCATGTACCTACGGTAGTACTACTTACCTACTTATTCTATGATTTTATGCTGTTTGTAAGGCTACAGGCTAATGTTGCAGCTGAAATATAATTAGCTGTAGGTAACTTATTTCATGAAGAATAGGATGGGGTCTGAAACTATAAAAAAAATTAAATGCTAATTTATTTTCCAAGGCACTTTACAAATGGGTTAGTAATAATGATTTCTACGACATTGATGAATTTTACAAAAAAAATGCTACTTTCCTGGAATTCAATTACCTTTTTAATTTGGTAATTTATTTTGATTTAATTTTTGTCCAATTTCATGTTTTTATTATTATTTGCATGCAAAACCTGTGCGCTTTAATTTATATTTAACATTGTATGTGATACACACATCAACATGGTCTAGGGATATTTTGATTAAACCTAAATAACTAAAATTCTATTAAATTTTTGTTGAGATACCTACACATTAAAATAAACTTTGTTTAATAGGCTATCTAATCTGATAAATAAACTTTTAGATGAAGTTAAATTTAAAAAAAACTTAGAAGAAGAGGAAAAGCTCAGACAAAATTTCAATCTTAACTTTATTTTTGAAACATCAAAACCTAAACAAAACAACTATTTTTTTTATAAAAATTGTTGAAAACTTAAAATTAATAATCCGTGGATCCACCTAAGACTCTCCTGACACATCTGCAGCGGTTCTGCATACTCAAAACAAGGGTGTGAATATCCTGTTATGGAATACTGTCCCAAGTCCTGCTAAGATGCAAGAAAAGCTGGTTTTCATGCACAATATCTTCAGGGAAATTCCTAAGAGCTCTTCTTTGAAGCATATCCCAGGCATGCTCAATAGGATTTAAGTCAGGGGATTGTGCAGGCCAGTCTAAAGCTTGGATATCAAGCTGTTGTAACCAACTTGTAACGATACGCGCCGTATGTGGACGGGCATTGTCGTGCATTAGCTGGAAATTTTGTCCCATTTGCTGTCTGTGGGGCAAGATTACAGGCTCAAGCACCTCATCTCGGTATTTTAGAGCAGTCATATTGCCTTGTCCAAACGACGTCCGTTCTACCGCCGAGACGAATTCCTGCCCAAACCATAAACGTGCCACCTTGATATGCATGAACTTTTTGTGGGTGCTACAGTCGATTCCAACATCCAGGTTCTCTCCAAACGCGTACTCTTCGCGAATCAGGATGAAATCCAAACCTGGATTCATCAGTGAAAAGCACAAGTGACCATTGAGAATGGTTCCAGTTTTCGTGTGCAATAGCCCATTGTAATCTTCTTCCTCGATTGCCTCTCCTTAGCGCTGGTACCCGAAGTGGCCTACGAGCACGTAAGTTGACTTCATGCAGTCGTCTTCTCAAAGTTTGACCGCTTACCAGCAAACCATACTCTCTCTGTAGCCTTTGAACCAATTGCATTACATTTGGTTGACTTCGTGCAGCATTTACTATGAATCGGTTCTGTACATGTGTTGTAATGCGTTGAGGTCCTCGGTGCCGTTCCACCAATTCCCCCGTGACACGATAACGTGACCAAAACCTGGATATAACGCTCTGACTGGTCCTCATGGCTTCAGAAAACGCAATCTGGGTAGCGCCAGCCTGAATCATGCCCACTACGCTTAACATTTCGTTCCTGGTCAAGTGTCTACGTGGCATGATTAAATGAACACCGGAGAAGCGTTTGACAAAGATGTATAGAAATTTATGGAGTTTTAATCAAGTTAGAAGTTCGTGAAGATTTACTTCTTTGGAAGAAATTCAATGAATGCGAATTTCATCTTAAAACAAAACCTTTTATATACAAATTTGAATTCAAAAAGGAACTTAATAATGTTTTTATAATCTGTCATCAATAGTTTTTTGTGCGGCCAGTACTTTTTAAGTTATTTAAAAAAGTTTTATATATCCCTAGACCATGTTGTTGTGTGTATTTAAATTTCATATTAAATCTGTAACTGTCCTAACACCATGTTTTAAGGCAATAAATAAATGAATCTGAATCCGCACTTCACTTTTCCGAGAGCACACGTGTAGAGTAAGTAATCTGTATGCCAGTAGTAGTAGTATGTATAATAGGTAGATATGTGTAATTGGTTACTAGGGATTAGTTGATGTCGTAGAAAGAACGGTCAACCAACCATTACTTAAAACGAAACACGCCGCGCCGTCACTAGCTGAGTTCTTGTGTGCGATAAAATCGCCTTTTCGATATGGTAGGCTTACGTCAAGCGTATATTTCGGTATGATAATTCTTAATGTAGAACTATCCCAATGGGCTCGGCGGAAGCCGCACAACGGGGCACTCCTACGCAGCGTGCGTGGCGGCCCCAATTGTCTGATTGATCTTTACGATGCGTCCACGCCCTGCCCGAACCAATCAACATCACCCTATTCATACATATTGCTTCATTGGTATCCCAGATTTTAAGGTCTTTTGGTGATGAACTGGTATTCAAATCTACATTGGCATCATTCTTAACACATTGGTCGCCGAATGACCAGCAAACAATAGAATATCTATTGTGTCTCGTTCCGCGGCGACGAATGTGTTAAAGAGATGGGATGGATATTGTTCATTTGTTTTACTTTACCTAGTTATAATTTGACAGATACAGCTTGATCTTGCAAAACTTTAGCTTTGAAAACATAAAAAAGTGTGAAAGATTTAACTAAAAGTACTTGTCAACCTATTTAACGACATCTTGACCCGCTGAGAATACGTACAGAAACGAGGGAATTTTTGTACCGGTCGAGTAATCATGAGGAACCTACTTAATTGCTTATTATTCTTACTAACATTCTACATAAAAGGACGTTCCTGCCTGATAGTGATAAAAGACAATAAACTTCACGTCAACCTCATACCCAATATCAAGAAAAGCGAGTTATTGCCCAAGTGCATTTAAGTGATAAGATATCCGTAATGTACTCTCACAATATCCTTGTTTTTACTAAACATTTGAATGATGCTAACTGTGCCAGACAGTTTTTTTCATCCATCCTGCCATGTCATTGGCATTATTTTATATGCCACAATCGGCGTTTACCATTTATTCCCGTAGTTTCCAAAACAAAAATAAAGGCCTGCGCAGACGAGGGATTATCCGCGGCGTTCTTTTTTCTTCGTCAAAATAGATCCCTTACAAACTGTATCGAGCAACGTACACGAACGAATAAAAGTACGCCGAAACACCACAGACTCCCGCGGAGCGTAGCGGATTAAAGTGCGCGGGCGTCCGCGAAAAAAATAGAAATAACGAACTATGAGCAGTCAACGCACACGGCGGATTTTACTCCGCGTTAAAAATCGATTCGAAGTAAAAGGATGGACCCAGTATTCTCTTTTAAAACGTCTTCTCTTTTGCTTAAACTTCACGTAAATTACAGCGCAACGTAATCTCAGAATATTTAAATACTCTCGGACAACAAATGATCGCACACCGTGTCGTGTGCGTTGAGTCCGCGGTAAATCCGCGGGGGATTCTGTAATCGCTGAGCATACTTTTGTATTCCCGGAGCGTACTTTTTTCTCCGCGTAAGTCGTCGGCGCAGGCTTTAGGGGATGGCTCTTGCAAAATTATTGTTAGGTTTAGGTTAGGTTTAAAGATATTCATTTTCTCATAAAGATTTTACAAAATCACTTAGGTACATGAGAAACTTAACACTTAAAACAGTTTTGGGCTAACTACTAGGAAGACATAATTTCAACACACAGGTTAGGTATTCAATTTCTATCACAACACAAAACGTACAATAACAATTATCAGTAATTATGGAGGTAGGCCAAATTGCACTCGGCCCGCGTTCAACGTCAGCCCGCTCACGACATCCCAATAACACCGACATGGCGCACAGCACAACTGGATATGATATGCCGGATGGTAGTTACAGGTTTTGGTTATCTGAGTGAGATACATACGTAAATATTTATTATTTTATTTTAACTAACTTTGAATGAGTTCAATAAATAAATATGTTTTATTTTAATTAAGATGAAATATTTCATTTTTAACAGTTTAGGAGGCTATTAATGATTTGTTAATTTATTCATTTTATTACTTTGTGGATGTAGTGTTTAAGAAGTCTTTTATGGCTCACTAATTCTAAGCATAATGTGCATTGTCATAATATCATGTTGCATATTTCTGATAGTATTGTTTGGCATATTTTCAGATATCCTAATATAGTGTGGGCTAAAATTGTTTGGCATAAGTATTAAAACGCATAAACTCGAAGGGCATAATTATAATAAGGCACAATGTTTCAAAGCACAATAATCAAAACGAATTATTATTCGTTATTTTAGTTATTACTAAACGCATATTTTTCAAATCATAAAAATATAAAACGAATAATAAGCTGAATGGCAACGAACACTATGCTTAGAAAAAATATATATTTTGGTTCAATTAGCATACTTTAACTAACCAAGTATAATAAGTATAGTTTGGTTCTGGCACGCGCCGGACGCTGCCGCGGCACGCTCGCTTCGCTTGCTTCGCTCGCTCGGCTCGTGCGACGGGGTCGCAGTTCTAACCTTGTTTTTTTTTGCGTCAGGAAATGCGTTTATACATTCCCAGGGCCCTGGGTTCGGGACACCTGGGATATGTGAGACTCGGAACTCCTGGGAAAACAGAGACCCATACCCACTAAAACCTGACGGTGGTCAACTTCGGCGCAGAATGGAAGGGACCCGGGATCTCCCACGAGGGAGAGATTCCTCGCAGGACCTTTCGGCGTGCAAGGCCGCCAGCCTCGGGAGGAGCAAGCTCGACTCCAGTGCACGATAACACAGACCACTGTGTCCGAAGACACGTGGGTTACCACGTGTACCTCGGGATCGCAAACCGAAACACACGCAGGCCCCCCCGCGTGCGCTTCGCGACCCGAAGGGCCCTTTTAGTCGCCTCTTACGACAGGCAGGGATACCTCGGTAGTATTCTCTTCCCCTAACCACAGGGAACGTCGCAGTTCTAACCTGACCTAACCTAGCTATTTCGGTCGAATTGACCTGACCTACCCTAACGAACTGAGTGAAATTGGTATTAGGGATTTTACTTATTATGCCATCTTAAATTATGCTTTAGAATATTATGTTTAACTATATTATGCCAAAGGTAATTAGGGTTTTCAACACTCAGGCTATGTAATAATATGCATTTAGACCATTATGCCATGTAATAATATGCATTTGGACTGTTATGCTACATAAAAGTTATGTCAAGCATAAATTATGAGAAGGTAGTGTTATACTTTATGATGTTATGCCTAGTGAGTTATGCCGAACGACTTAAGGATAATCGGCGTTATGCGAAAAGTTAGTACACTGTCTTTCATATGTCAAGGTGGATTTTATTTTATTGCGCTACCTATTTCGCTGCCCGATTACAAATGTTTTCATTTAGCTCCTTTTGCTTAAACTAACGTTTTATTATGTCTGTAATCAAGAAACTCGGAATCTGTCTGCTTAAGATAGCCCGAAAGATGGTAGCTTTTGTTAGATAGCTAACTACATACCTACACCTTTTTATTTACCATTCCAAATATATTTCTTTTTTACTGCAAGTAACTAATAAAAATACCTATGTTTATAAATTAGGATTATTGCAGGGTACACTCCTCTTAGTACAGCATGTTTACAGAATCAGATGGACATTGGTATCATTCAATTTTAATCGACAACACTGTACCTATAGTTTGAAATTTAAAGAAAAGGTTTTTCCCATCTCGTCCACATTTAAGCGAGTCATCACTATTCCCTGCGGTTATAGTATTTTCGCAAATGCAACGTTTTTGTCAAATTAAAGGCCTGCGCAAACGAAAAAAGTACGCTCCGCGAATACAAAAGTATGCACAGCGAATACAAAATCCCCGCGGATTTACCACGGACTCAACGCACACGGTGTGCGATCATTTGATGTCCGAGAGTAATTAAATATTCTGAGATTACGTTGTACTGTAATTTACATGAAGTCTAAGCAAAAGAAAAGACGTTTTAAAAGAGAATACTGGGTCCATACCCTTATTTCGTATCGATTTTTAACGCGGAGTAAAGTCCGCCGTGTGCGTTGACTGCTCATAGTTCGTTCGTTCTATTTCTATTTCGTTCTATAAACCCGCGCACTTTAATCCGCTAAGCTACGCTACGCTCCGTGGGCCTCCGCGGTGTTCCGGCGGATTTTTGGTTCGGCGTTTCTTTAGTGGTCCGTGTGCGTTGCTCGATACAGTGTGTAAGGGATCTATTTTGACAGAGAAAACAATACGCCGCGGATAATCCCTCGTCTAAGCAGTCCTCAAAGGCCTGCGCAGACGTCGTCAAAAAATACGCTCCGCGAATAAAAAGTCTGCCGCGGATTCAACGCAATTTCACGGTGTGCGATCGTTTGTTGTCCGAGAGTATTTAAATATTCTGAGATTAGGTTGTGCTGTATAATTTACATGAATCTTAACCGAGAAGACGTTATAAAAAAAGGGAAAACTTGGTCCATCCCCTTATTTCGAATCTATTTTTAACGCGGAGTAAAGACCGCGTGGGTCTGCGAATTTTTGGTTCGGCGTACTTTTAGTGATCCGTGTGCGTTGCTCGATCGACACAGTTTGTAGCGGCGGGTAATCTCTCGTCTGCGCAGGACTTAAAGTAGACAAAAAATTATAAAAAAAATGCATAATTATTTTAGCTGTTAAGCGTTCCACCCACCAGTCCCTTTCTTAGTTTGTTTATTCGAACTACAATTTTGTCGCTTCGAATGTCATTTGGTATAACACACTTGGTATATTTTTTTTAATCGAATATTTTTAACGCAACAAAATTTGTTAGCATAATTGTTATTTGGTCGAATTTTTACATATCCGAATTACCAATGGCATACTTATAACGTGGCAGAATTTCATTTGGCATAATTACCTTTAACAAATTTTCATTTCGCATAGGTACTTTCGTTTAGCATAACCTTTATTATGTCGAACAATTATTCGGTAGAATTTCACTTGGCATACTTTAAAGGCAGCAGAATATCATTTGGAAAATTATTAAATCGCAATTTACTTCTTAAAATAGTATTTTAACTTTGAATTAAATTAAAAATGGTCCAGAAAAGGTTTGTGCTACAGAACTGACGTGGCTGAATCGAATCGCTGCAAAACCGACTCCACGTAGTCTTGTCTGCCCTACCCCTAGAGTGTATGTAATTCAAGCCCGCGTAGGCGCGGAGGTGCGAGGCGGCCCGCTAGCTAAGGAGCAGGTTGTTTGCAAGCTCGTCGCCGCGGCTGAGGCTGGCAAGCCGAAGCTGTGCGAAAACCATCTGCGACGAAAAGCTCGCGTGGGATCGCCGTAGCCTTGCGTGCTTGCTTGCGTGCATGCTTGCGCCCATGCTTGCGTGCATGCTGCATTTTTGCGTATGCTGCATGCTTGCATATGCTGCATGTTTGCATATGCTGCATGCTTGCTTGCATGCTGCATGCGATCATAATTTCTGTTCAAGCAGAGAAATAGAAGCCCTTATTCCATAACCAATATTCGTTTTGAGTATGAGTATGATATATGAGTGGATGCCAAAAGATTTTCGGCGGAACGAAGTTTCTGCTAATCGATGTTATGCGTTTTAATAGACATTGAAAGTTCGGCAATAAAAGATAGACCACAAAAAAGAACCCGGACTCATGCCAAGGAACATACTGCTTTTAACTACCAAAAGGTATTTTTCAACTGGTTGTGTGAACATCTTGGCTTACAAACAAATCAACAACAATCAACGTAAGTAAGCTGATAGAATGGCACGACACTCTGTTAAGTATGAAAATCAAGCAAGCGATTCACGTCATGATGGTGTTTTAGTGATAGGAATCCGTCATTTGTTTTGATTTTGACACTCGTTACCATAGCGAATGAGCGCGGATTCAATAAAGCAGCGCTGCAACGTCAAAATAGGTGCAGTCTCCTTTTTTGTAACGTGTAATTCTCGTACCTACACTCGCGTCATCGATTACAATTCATTTTCGTGACTATACTCACTTTAATTTCACGAAAATTTACGACTTACTTTCCGCGTTTTGATAAAATCAAATCATTCTTAGGCATGATTCATGTTGCGTTTGTACTTAATCAACTAAAATTTGTTGTTCTAGGGCATCAATATCCGGTAAAGTGGATTCTTCAGCGAGATTAGAAATATTAGGACATGATATAATAATTTATACAATAAAAATCAAACATCAAGAACTTTTCTTAGGAAATCCGTACCTTGATTTCCTCATTCAAAAAGTGACTATGTTACTTGTATCTGTCAGCTCTTCTGCCAATCAATTTTATTTGGCATAAATAGCAAAAACGGTGTATTAACCGTGATTTTGTTGTTATTGTAGTTAGTGTATCACCCAGACATTCCGAGTTATTTAATTAAATTTTACAATCAAGCTGTTTGTTCGCAAATAGATCCAGTCCACAGATTCAAATGACGTTGATGATTGACTTGTCATTATTAGAACTGACTAATTTGATTTACTAACCGGAAAAAATATTGCATTTGGTCGAAAGAACTAATATTAACGAAAATTCAACACACACAACAAAACCGACATCAGTATTTTTTACTGATTGTAAGAAAAATAAAAAGGAACTTTGCCTATAAATTCGGTATCTGAAGTTGGCAAAGTACAAGTATGCATATGTAGGCTTTTTTATAGGTAATGCGAACTCGGTCTGAGCACTAATTTAAAAACCTACAGTCAGACCTACTAATTGATGTATTAATAATATCTACACGTTTAATTACAAATAATATAACATTACGATTTTACTAAGTTGTTGTTTGCTCTGCGACTTTCGAAATTTGATTGGTTTGTTAAATATAACTTTTGTATTTTCACTCAGTCTTATAGGGTTCATGATACAAAGTCTAATATTTAGTAAGCGTTATGTAAGGCAGCGTATTTCTGTGGAATAAGTTGCATTAAGGTTACATTCGTAACTATGTAGATGTTTTGTATAAAAAAAAATTCATTCCTAAAATAATGGAAAAACCAAAAATACTGACCTATACATGTTGAAGGCTTCCAATCATACACTAATACTATAACATCTTAACAAGTTCCACTTCACAAACACTTCACTTCCAATTTTTCATCACGTTCGTCTCTACGGCAGATTCCCGGCTGCAATCACCGACGGAAGGCATTCGTTGATCCAATTAGCCTAGTCGATCTGTTCGTTGGCTCGAGATGGTTCTTTCCCCGCGGAGGATCAAATGATACTGGTGCGTCCTAATCTTTTATCAGCGCTCGTCCTTCTGCGGAGCACCCCGTATCTATCCACAGACTGAGACAATGACGACGCGAGCGCTCATTTGGGACAGATACAGACCAATATGATAGACACCGGTATCTAAATGCCCCGATTGGTTACTCGATTATGTTTATTATACAGTTACTGAGTTTGACGAGTAAATTGTCTTTGTTCAAATGATGGCCGCGATAAGGTACTAATTGTAAATTAGTTTCTCGAGTCCCTAATTGATTCGTAAAAATGCATTAATTTGGTATTGCTGATGAGTTATCTTAGCATCCATGCGTAGGTATAATGTGTAGTACAGACAACAGACGACAAAACTTAAGTGTGTTCAATTGGGTAAATAGGGTGAGAATGGTCGGTTCATTGGTCTTGAAAGCAGCTGCAGTACTCTGTACTTATTTGCAAGTTGCGTAGTCGTGACGGTAAAGTCTAGATTGAAAATGTGACAGTTATGTTGAATAATGATAAAGAGCTTCAGTTACTCGATTTATCAAGCTTAACTTTTATAAATATGCATCTCCCATTAAATTTCTCTGGTCTCAAAAACTTTATTTTTAGCTGTCATATAAATACCAAAGAGCTCTACGACCAGCTATAACTTTTCTTGCTAACTGCCCACGGATAACAGTTTCAGGCTATTATGAAAAAATAACTTCATATACTTGACGACTGGACGTATCTAGATACCTACATACCTAATGGCTTCGAATTAGGTTTGGCTGAAGATCAACCTAAACAAAGACATTTGCTTCAAGGTACTTATGTTTGTATTAAAAAAAAAGTATTTTTACAGTATCACTACTTCATACAAAGTTTGGTCTGCATATTCAGCATTTTGCAGATCTGCAAATCGAGCTTCAACGAGGACGAGATTTGCAGTGGCAAGGCGCTGCTTTTCAAGACCCTCGGAAAGGCCGACCAGATGCCATCTCGCCGGAGGGATGGGACCCAAAAAAGTGTGCAGGACATCATCACCCTGCTGAAGGAGGTAGATCCTGACGACGTGCCTTCATTCGTGGCTAAGGAGCTGCACAAGCTTCCTCCAGTCACATTCGACCACGTCGATGTTATCAGGCTGTTGAAGGACATCAATTTCCTTAAAACCAGCTTGGCCGATGTTGTGAGCAAGTTCGAAGCCTCAAATAATACCATCAGTGAACTGCGTGCTCAAGTAGTGTTATTAAGCAACACTGTTTCAGTAAGTAGGTCACTCGTGGCATCTAATGTAAACACTCGTCGCGGGGCGCAGAATGCATCCGTCGGCAGTTTTGAGTCGGCGCTTAATATGAGTGCGTCACCGGCCATCGACACCTTGCGCGATGCTTCGTTACCCGCCGCTTTATCTTCCGCCTCGCCGGAGACGATTCACGTCTGCACGTCTACTCCTCAACGTGCTTACGCCGCTGCAGCTGCCAGCCGACCAGCCACCACCTCCCTACAATCTGAGCATCGGCGGCTGACTCAAGAGGGGAAGAAAAGTAACCAGGAGTTTATCCAGGTTGCTGTGCCTGTTGGAACGCCAAAAAAGCTTTGCGATGACGAGGGCTTCCAAAAAGTGGAAAAAAGGAAGAAGAAGAAGCCTGTTCGTCAAAATCTGTGTGGTGTTGCACCGACCGGACCGAATGATCTCTTGCGTCCAGCTATACCCGTGACGCTACTGTACGTCTCCATTACTCAACAAAGGCAGAGGAGATCGTAGAGTACATGCGAATAAAGTCTAAATTCACTTTGAGGGTCGAGCGGTTGGAGTCCCGCCATAATGTAAATTTTAACTCATTTGTGGTGAGGGTTCCCACTGAACATCTTTCGACCTTCATGAAAGAAGAGTTCTGGCCGAAAGGTGTCCTGTATCGGCGGTTCCGAAGGGCGGCTACCGGGCACCAGCTTGCGTCACACGTCGCCTGTTCCTACGAGTAATACGTGTAAAATTCATAAGTAGTTTTATTGTTTATTAAATATGTATGTTAGTCTCTAAGTTATTTATTATATGGGCCAATTATATTTTGTAACATCTGAAAATGTAATTTTGTAGCCTGAAATAAATGATATATTATTATTATATTACTTACAAAATAAAGCGCTAGTCAGAAATTAAATGATTCATACCGTCATTATTAACATCACAATTGAGCTCAATCAGTGATTTGTTAGTGCCCGGACTGCCGGGAGCTGGGATTCAGTTAGTGGGATAGTTACATAATAATATGTAAAAGCACAAAAAAGGTGTCGAATTCTTGCAGCCAACTCATACTTTCTACTTTTGAATATTCCCGCGCGCGCAAGTTGTGTACTATTTGATCACAGACTAAAAATATTACATTCTTTGTGTCACAGATTAAAACATTTGTTTTTCTTGCATGTTTCATCGGGATCATTCGCCTAACGTTGACGTAACCATAGCGTTATTCTAAGAAGCGACAACGTTGGCCACAAGGCCAATGCCATGAAAGTGTTGAAAAAGTAAAAAGTCAGGGTGTAATTTGACAGATTTTGATGAAACGTTTGCGGCTTTTTTGGCTGTGAATTAATTCGGTGTAAACAATATATAACTTATACTCGTAAATGACCGAGATATAATCGCAGATTTACTCATGAAGATGAATGCAACCAGTTTATATGTATCAACATGTCGGTTGATTGTCTTGGCCGACGCAGCTGATAAATCTTCATGGACAGATCTTTTTCGTTTGGTTCCTTACTTGCGCCAGTCTTTATCGTGTACTGTCTGCAGTAGTTTGCTGAAGGAGCCCTACACGCCAACAGATTCGGACTGCCAGCACCACGTGTGTAAACAGTGTAAAGGTGGTAGAAAGAAACTAAAACCTTCTTGTAGTTGGTGCAAAGACTACGAAAATTATGCTGAGAATTTGCAGTTACGGATACTTCTTCAGTGCTACAAAAAGCTGTGTGAATATTTTATGGGCACTGAGGTGTATAAGACATTATTGGAGGAAGATGAGATATCTGCCGGTGTAAATGGCGGTACAGTGGCAAGTTCGGGTCTAATCGACTTGATACAAGAGGGAGCTGGGTTTTCTGACGACTATAAAAGTACAGCGGGGTTGTCAAAGTCCGCGTACAGTATATTGCCTTGTGTGTACACAAATTCTGCTTCAACACAAACACAAGGAGCTTCTTCAAGCGGTTCTGAAACAAGGTCTTCCAGTAAAGGTTCACCAAACTCAAGAGCAGTCTCAAACGGCTCACCACTCTATTCTGTTATGTATGCAGGTTCTGGAAATAAGATAACAATAAAAAGGAAAGCAGTGGATGACACTGAATCACCTCCCAGGGGTGAATCTACCACAAGAGAAAGCAAGGTAATAGTTTTACAATTCTTGAAACTCAATTACCTACATTCATTAAAATCAATATACTTGTAAACTAAGCATTAAATTTGGTGTATTTTATTGTCTATATACAGCAGTATTGTATTTTTTTACTTCATTTCAAAGGCATAAGGTTTAAATATGACAACATATCAGTGCTTGCTTTCCCACTGATGGGAAAATTGATGAATCTAAACAATTTTTAAATGTCATATTTTGTTTGAATGTTTATAGTTACAAGACCTTTAAATATGACTTGTTTATTTTAAGATACTATATTTATCTTTAAAATTATCTACTTTTTTGTGAAAAGTAAACTACTTATATAAATAAAATAAACAATAAAATCCTTATCATTACAACTCACAGTAAAACTTTACATGTCAATCTCTATTTATTTATTTCTTTTACATTAAAAGATAAAAATATAAAAACTCTCACCTTTTTAAATTCTAGTCAAGTCAACCTGGCTTCAAGAAACCCTCCAATAGATCCCGGAGTTCAGCTAGCAGTAAGCGCAAAGGTTGCCGGTGTGGCAATGCAACCGCAACACCTGGGAAGCTAACATGCTGTGGACAGAGGTGTCCTTGTTATGTCGATAGTAAACCTTGCACGGAGTGCAAATGTAAAGGATGCAGGAATCCACATAGGCCTGATGGCTTGAAGGTTGGTTAATTTGTATGGTTTTGGTTATCATTTATTAATGTCTAGTACATTAAAGAAAAGTATTTTATTGAATGCAAACACAAAAATTTCAAAACTTACCTTTTCCCTGAGTGCATTTGGTTCATGATTGTGACATGATATTTATTCGGCCTTTAATTATTATGCCTATAAAACTTATGCTTGAATATCATATGGGTAAGCATATTTAGGCTTTAGAATAGTATGCTTACCAATAAGTATGCTTAAAAAAAAAGTGCCTCGAAAGTTATGCCAAATTAGTATTGTGCGTTACTATTATTAGGATAAGTCATAATTTAACATGGCATACTTTTAGTATGCCATGTTAATTTGTGACATAAAATTTAATGCAATAAAATAAGGAACTGATTACACTACAAGTCATAAGTTTGATTTCCAACCAAAACAAAAATAGGTGTTTCTTCTGTGAAGAGTGATATAATTTATATTGCTTTCTCCTACTCTGAATGGGTCAGACATCTAGCAGCTGGTAAACTAATATAATAATATTATATTAACTGCCAAAAAATATATATTTTAGAAAGCATGGAGTTCTATCATGCATAACTAAGTGATACTTTAGTAAAAACAAAATAAGGAAAATGACTCATTTTAGTATGAAGGCTCTGAATTTGAGCTTTCACATTGGAAGGAGTGAAGAATACAGTTTATTAAAAATTAAAATAATCAAATAATAAAAGTTAGTGGTGTGTCAGACCTTTGACTTGCTAAATATATTTGTTCTGGCAGCTCTTTTATTATTTTATTTTTATTTTAGCTCTTCAAAAGTATCCCTTCATAATCAAATTTTTGTTATAGTGTTGATTTTTTAATCAATCTTAATTAATTTTCCAGGTGAGACCACACATCCCCCAGCTGGACAATGTTCAGCTAACAGTGAACACAAATCCCGACAGTTCACCGTCCTGTTCCGGCTCTATGGATAGCCTCGATGCTGACACCCTTTCGATAGAGGCCATGGAGGAATCTCTTAACTTTAGTGCTGATCTCAAATCATCAAATATAAAAGGTAAAGATTTGTTTATGAGGTGATTACACAATGACATACTAAAACAATAAAAAAACATAAATGAACAGGAAAAGAGGTCCTACTTTATACAGCTTTCTTAGACCCATAGAAACATACTAGTCTATCTGATAATCTGCCAGGTCTATTAATTTATTTATTCATTCAGGACAACTTAAAGAATGTATACCAAGTAAAGTAATAGTACACTAGCATACAATATACTCGCTATAGTGCAATTTCTATTACAAGTTGCCACAACATGCATTATTCAGACAAGAAACTTTTAAACTTAAAAAAGTATTGTTACATTTAGATATTACAGTAATATTAAGGCCTATACACAAAAGCTTATATTTATATCCCATGTTTATTTATTTATTTATCTATAGGGATAGCAACTATTCTGAAACTGTAGTAACACACAACGGAATTTGATCTAGTATTTACAAAAATTGTGCCTGTCCCCAGTGTATTCAAGTCAATTACAAGAAGTGTCCCAATCGCTCCCCGCCACTATAATGATGGATGAGGACCTGTCCGGCTCGCCCGAGCCCGAGGACGACAGCTCCGCGCACGAGTCCGCGCCGGACTCGCAGGACGAGTCGCCGGCGTCGTCGCACGGGCTCAGCGACATCGAGGTCGACGTATGACATCCGATGTCCACTGCGAGCGACTAGGGCACGACCCTCGTCAAACGCGCGCTGCAATATGTGGAAGTGTCTCTCCTCGCGTACGCCCTGCTAGTCAAGTGTGCCGAACTGGTATTAGCTGTAAGTTAATAGTTTAATAAACCTCGTTCCATTTTAAATATTATAGATTCGGTTCTATTTTCAAGTTTTTTGTGTTATGGAAACTACAACTCAGGATTTTGTGATATGCAATAAATGACTTCCATATGCCATAATTTTAATTAATTAGGTCTGTTGACTTACATGTACTTAAGAATGACTTGTTGCCCATAATATCGGTTTTGGATAGCAAGGTAAGACCATCTATACAATGTGACCCGTTCGTAGTTTAACAAGCTTAAAGTCTGCAAAAACTTGCAAGGATGCAAAAATTAACAAGTAATTAAATAAATTATTTCAAAAGAGTTCGAAAACAAAATTGAAACCACTGTTAAATTTACAATAATTAGTTGCGGGCTCTTATTTTATGTGTTTTTGTCGATGAATGTAATCCTGGTTACAGCCTTTAAATTTGTTACACTACGAACGGGTCACATTGTATAATAATCCATACATATTTTTCATAACTTTTACATTTTAGATTGTTAAAGCTAAAGTAACATGAATAGTTTTGTACCTCACGTAGATGCTATGACTTAAGTGATAATTATAATAGAATTATTGTTGATGAAGTTTATCTTAGGCATTTAGCCCACAGAAGGTATAAAACGGCGTAGGCCACTGATTCGATACACGCTGCTGGCCTTCTATCACACATGACGCGTCGCTGTATCTCGCTCGCTTCGCGCGTTCAGCTCGCGCTATCGTTATAATAACCAACGCTATAGTAATATCAGACACTGACGAGTCAACACGCGCCAATCATATTTACAACAGAATTTATTACACCTCTTAAGACTACGCCATGACGTCCACTTTGTTCATTGTAGACCTCTTCTTTGCATCATGATCTGATTTCCGAGGATAATTTATAACTAAATTATAAAGAACAGCATGATTTAAATAACTTTATGAAACAATCAGTATTTATGTGCCAGCTTCGAACCTAATATCTGTCATATTTTGTTACTCACTTCCTGTTTTTTTTTCATTTTTGGAAAGTTTTTCCTTTTTGTAAGTTAAATAACAGAAACATTGTAAGTAGTGAAAGATTTAGAGACATCATAGACATGTTACTGTCCATCCACATACAAATACCTTATCTTTTCAACTGGATTTGCAAGGTGGCACATTAAAATCTTATTAAGAAATATGCGGTAGATGGGTTGGTAACTCGAAATACTGCATCAGATAACTGAAAAGCTCTTCCTTTTGAATCCATCTTCATGAGAACTAACTTTGCCAAAATTCTTTTCCCGCTAACTTGCCTTTCAAAAAAAAAAAAACTAATGAAAAGTTACGCTTATGTAATTTTATCCTATTTTTCTTTTTTACTTGATAAAATGCGTTCATTGTACGAAGGCACGCTGAAGCATTTTCCCTGTTTAATTTTTAGGCTCTTAATTGTTATTGATTCTAATTTCCTACTTTGCCAATAATTAAACAAGGAAAATACTAACAGTTTGCAATCCCAAACATTATGGATGTTGAGCGAAAATGAGCGCATTATAACAAACTGCCCTAAGCGGGCTACTGAATGTATTGAACATTAATTATTTTTAGAAAAGGTGTAAAAACTTATTTATAAATGTAGCAAATATTAATATACTTTAATACACAATATAAAACCCAGGTATTTGCAAAATGTAAAAATGTAATTAGGAACATATTGTATTAAAAATTAACATCATCAGCATAGCGCTAATAAATTGGTAATTCATTTTCCGATACAAGCAAAATAGAGCTCATTATATAATTACTTATGATGAGTTAAAATCTAATTATTTAAATGAATTGTTACTTCTTATATTAATCAATGCACCCTGCATTTAATTTATTACAACCGGCCCCCGATTCAGAACGAAGTTATAGACCGATTCGGTAAATTTGTTTAAATTATAGTAAATGATTCGCTAAGCGGTAGCAATCAATATTTTGATATGTTAAAGCTTAAGGCCCTAAGTTTTCATAACCCAAATTAGATAAAACCTACCCTACTTGAAAAAATAATTAAAATCAATGAAAATAACCGAATCGGTCGATAACTTTGTTCTGAATCGGGGGGCAGGACCTTCATATTTTAGTGCGTTTTATCTTATTAAGTCCCTTTTTAGTTTGCATAGCAATGGCAACCTCCGTCTAGTTAATTCCATCACTATGCTTGGTCACCCACCGGTGACACAGAATTCAATATTCGATCGGGTAATTTCATACGGATTGACCGTTTACTGTAATACAACCTCCTTATAACACAGACCTCCTGTTTATCACAGAGTGTTTATAAGTGGTTGCTTTTGTGATTCTTAAAAAACTGTTTGTTACTTTCGCGCCAATGTTGACGAAACTAAAACAGCTCATTAGTTAAAACAGTTGTGTAAGGGTGATTGCGGTTTTATGAATGAGCAGGTGAGATGCAAATATATTTATATTAGAATAATACACGTCGCGGTGAAGGGCCGGGGTTCGATACCTGCACTAGTACAAAAGTGTTTTGATGATCGATATTTGCACTGGGTTTTACTATGCCTGGTATCTTAGTTGTTTCTGGTTTCCATAACACAACCATACTTTTGGACTATGATGATATTTCTCATACTTTTTTATTTATTTATTTAATGTGCAATCTTATGTCTTGTGACTAGAGTGATACCTAAATGTAAGAGTACTTTGCAAACGTAGCTAGTAGCAAGTTTTGCAATATTCGCCGTGTATCATTCTTTTTGTATTTATTATTATAATGTACTAACCATGTTATAATTTCGCACTGATTAATGTTAAATCGTATCCAATATTGTTATACAATTTGAGTGTTGTTTCAAACTGTAAAAATGGAATGTATTCGAATGTTTCAGCATTCCGATCCTCGAGTGTGTTGTAGAAATTGTGATTCGTGCCAGTTCAATATTTTATATACTATATAATGAAATCATCATTTTTATTCTTACATAACAAAATACATTTTTAAGAACTGTGATAGAAATCACCAATGAAAGTTGCATAGTTCTACGCTGGCATGTATTGTTGTAAGTGTATTAGGCTATAAAGCTCTCGAGTACAAATAAATTTAAAAAAAGTAAATACAATTGATGTAATTTTTGCTTTAAATCATTAGATGAATGAAATAAAATCGAAATATTTTTGTTAATACACACTTTTATTTCCGAATCATAGTATAAAATAATTAAAAAAATAAATCCACTAATTCAATTGATTTTGTCGTTTGCGCGGACGACTTCTGGGGTGGAGTTCCAAATCCTTTCGAATTCTCGTAGAAGGTTGGTCACCACTGCAGGCTCCGAGGTGAGCATGGTAGTGTCCCAGTCGCAGTTCACGCGCTCCGCCTCGTAATCCAGGGAGCCGAGGAGCGCCACCGCTTCCGCCGATCCTTCCGCCGCGTCCATCAAAATAAACTCATGCTCCAAACGCACAGCTGATTTGATTACCTTCACTTCTATGGAATGTTGCGCGAACGATTTCAAGTTGCTGAAATGGTCGCTGTCGTGTATAGCGACTCTGATCTTGGCCTTGTTCTTTTCGTGCACGTTTATCAGGCATTTGGCCAGCGCTTTGCTCCTGAGACTTGGGACGCACACGTCCACCGTTTTAGATGCATGGGATATTACATAAGAAATGCTTAACAGATTTTCTAAGCCTATTTCTTGCTTCTGTCTCTGGTTATCCGCTCCGTAGAACAACACTTCGTTTATCGCAGCATCACTCTGCTTACCGAGTCTGTTCTTAATTAATTTAAACGCTAGTCCACACAACACTGGTCCGCTAATTACTAAAGTATTTTTCCAATTCAGAATATCCATAGCGTTTAATTTTGATTAGTTATTTGTTAGTAATATCCTTCCGGCTAGCTGGGAAAATGTGAACTTTGGTGATGAAATACCTACTTGTGTGTGATAAGTAAATCTACCTTCAAATTTAAATGCCATATTATTTTGTGTTTTGTTGCCACACTAAATAAAAGCAGACATTCAGAATGCTGTGGATTTTTGGTGAAACCAACTGTGTGTTTTAACTTTTAAAATTTGAACGTTTTATTTAACCTTGTCAGTCTGTTTCATGCTAGATGTTAATTTTGAATACTAAAACAAAGCATTTGAATGATAAATCTGTTCTGGGCATTCAGTCAGATTGCGAAACACACAAACACGGCACTCGTCTATCTTTCGAGATTATGCAATGCGCAATCGAAATAACTATAAATAATCTCTGAATCTAAATACTCTTCTTCTTCTTCTTTTGTTATGTGGCGTTCTCTGGGTTTTTTTAACCACAATTCCGCCAATGTCACGTTAGTATCTAAAAACTACTTGAATATCCAAAAATATGTCAATTTTGACAAATTGACAAGACAAGTGAAAGTTTCATATTGACGTATGCTTTTCTATACTGTATTTTTTATGTTTTTAGAGTTTTTGTAGGTTGTGAATGTTTGGGACTTCGTAAGCTGTAGGTATATCTTATGTCTCAACAGAGGCGTAAAACTGAGCCGGGGCGGATGCGGGCGCCGCTCGGCCAGGCAGCCGGCGACTCCGGCGTGGCCGGCCAGACCAAGCAGAACCACACGAATAGAAGCAAAAGCAAGATACCGAAGAACCTGCGATATGATCTGGAAAACGCGCTTGTTGGTGTAAGCGCCTGCTGGATGTTTTAGTGCAATATTTGTTCGATATAAGTTTGAGTAGGCAATTCCGTTACGGCTGTCTGTCCCATTTTATCCCTGTTCATCACTCCTAGAGGTTAGATAAAGAGATCCGTCTACTATGGACTAGGTATGCCAATAGTGAAGATTATATCAACATAGCTTATGTGCAGCCATGACTCTGATCAATGTCGATTTCAAAGTTGGACAACAAAGGGTTATCCAGTAGTTATAAATGGTCAGATTACACACCTCCCGAAATAAGTATAATTATCCAGGTAGGACTAGGATTTCAGCCATAGGCGTCTTCGAGCACATCCAGGCTCAAGCCAATTTAGATTCATTTCCTGAATTGAACCAGCGTAAATCCGCGCTACAGTCAACTACGCCAATCGTGTCGTCTGGTAAAGAGAAGGTTTACACTGACGTTATTTATTTCAATATTTCTAGCTATGCGACGTATGGTTCGAGGAGATCAAGCCGCACCTCGTCGCCAACAACATAAAGGTGCACGTGCCCAGCGCCGTCGCCGCCAGTGGCGATCACCAGGGGTTGCCACCCGGCTGCGACCACCGGCGGCCACCCGGCTGTTCACACCTCGACCCAGGTGCTGCTCCCGATGTACGAGCTCTTGCCGCTCACACATCCATATTTTGTTGATCTGACAGCCATCAGGGGCCTTACTCTTGAACAGAATTTCAATTCCAACATTAAGGCCCGTATTCAAGAACATTACCTACTCGAGCCTGGTCTGTGCTTGAGTAGAGATTTTATAAAACGTCAGTTCATACAAAAACGTTACTCAGATCTATACTCGAGTGCAGATTTTGTTTAGAATACAGGCCTAAGATTCTGTAAGGCTTGCAGTTTTATAAAGGACTTGCTGTTGCCAGTGCATTCTGCCGCGCGAGTGTTGTTATAACTATATTATAACCCACCCACTATTTATTAAGCAAGATATTAAAAAAATATTATCAAAGAACAGTTAGTAAGCTACAATTTTACTAGATTACCTACGTGTACCTATTGCCGCTATCCTTTGATGAGGTGTTATTACAGTATTATTAATATTGTTTTACAAAGCCTATTACTGTAAAAAAAAATAGTCAATATAACAAAAAAAATGTTGTTTAGCGTTATCAGCGGGTGACTGCGAGCTGTGCCGACTGCTGTTCAACGCAGCGAACAGCATCGAAAGCGCGGTGTCGCAGGCCGCCAGCGTCTCCCCGTCGGCTATCCCGGGACTGCACCTCGCACATCCTCAAGGTTCTTATTCTCGTATTATCGAGGGTGTCATTACTACACCTACTTATAAGATCTGCTAATTATTTTAATTATTAATTAATTTAGCCTGTGCCAATAGTTGAAGAGACTAATAAGTCTCTTCAACTAATGGCACAGGCTAAATGGGCGTTTTTTTTTGTTTTCTAAAGATTGATTGGTTTACGGTATTAGTTGGTGCGTAAAGTGACCGACGTACCCCAGCGGGTAAGTAAGTTGAAGTGGCAGTGGGCAGGGCACATAGCACGAATAACTAACGGCCGTTGTGGCAGAAATGTTCTAGACTGGACACCAATTCAAAGTTGGCGCAGCGTTGGACGCCCGCCTGCAAGGTGGACGGACGACTGGTAACGGTGGCGGGATTCCGGGGGATGCAGACCGCCTGCAACAGGTCGTTTTGGAAATCTGTGGGGGCCTCTGTTCAGCAGTGGGCGTCTTGTGGCTGCGAATGATGATGATGATGATGAATGGCTTAGTTTGCTAATTTTTTTGTTTTTTTATCGTTCAGGATCCTTGTCGAACCAATGACAGCAAGCCGCGGGCCCCACTGCGGCCTCATCCTCAGCCACCACAGCCCCCGCGGAACTGGCGCACGCCTCGTCTCTGCCGCACCTACAGCGTGCTCGCGCCTGTTGCATTCGAAAACCAGATTAAGAAGACACCTAATGCACAGCTTTTTTATGTATGTTCTAACTAAATGTTTATTTTTATATACCTAGTTTGTCTATTTTACTAGTAGTAGAACTATAGTTTACAAAACTGATTTAAAGCCAAACTACTGTAGTTCAAATAATAAATACACTTCATGTTTAAACATTTCAATTACTTTAGTTTTGAAAACATGTTTTTATTTTTTTGCGGTTGAAAACTGTAGGTACATAACAATAGCGGTCATTACCTAAACAAGTTAAAATGGACTAGCGCTGTATAAGACAATAATAAGAAATGGCTTTAACAAGCTAGCTAGCTAGTTTTTTTTTATTATTATTCTCTTTATTCAGTATTAAACTTAGGTATAACATTTGTACAGTTTTTCTATAAAAACAGAGAAGTATAACAATTAAACAACTTAAGAATTATAATTTTAAAAACGAAATAATAAAATTATAAAACCTAAGCAAAGTTACAAAAACAATGATTCATAAAAATACTATAAAAACCTTAACCTAGGGTGCCGCCGGCAGCGGGACAGGCAAGGCCCAGACAACCGGTGGTTAGGGCTGCCGAGAGAGGAACCTCCTGACAATGCGAGTCGTGTCCAGGAGCATCGCGTTCTGCATCTGACCCTTGACGCAACCGCTGAGCGAGAGCCTCTCTAGGTGTTGGTCGAGGCTCTCCGCTTCGCCGTTCGCCGATACGACTATCGGGACAATGATCGTCGAATCAACATTCCACATGACGGTCACCTCGTGAGCCAAGTCAAGGGACTGGTTGAGTTTGTCCTTCTCAGCTTTTACGAGGTTATCGTCATGCGGAATGGTGATGTCGACGAGCACTGCCCGGCGTTGGGATCGGTCTACCAGCATGATGTCAGGCTTATTGGCTACAATAGTCCTGTCCGTGATGATAAAACAATCCCAATAGAGCAATGCACGACTATTCTCGCGAACTGGTACCGGTGCGTACTTATAGTACGGTACCTCCGACTTGACAAGGCCATTACCTACCGAAGAGCAAGTTGCTGGTGAATGATCCTGGCTATACACAGGTTGTGCCTGTGCAAGTATTACTACCCGTTAGCAGGGTGAGGACAACCGGAAATAACATGGCGAGTAGACTCGCCTGGACGGCGGCATGCCTGACAAATTTCGAGCGTACCCTGCTTCATGATGTATTTCCGGTAGTTATTCACCTTCATAACTTCATCAGCAATTGCACAGACAAAACCCTCGGTTTCCCCAAAGAGGTCCCCGAAGCGTAGCTAGTTCAATTAGTATTATTAAAAAGTATTTTTTAGTATATTTTCCCCTTTTACCAAAAATCGACTTTACTATTAGGACGAAGCACTGCAAAATGCTTGTTTTCAGAATATTGATAGGTAGACAATTTGACCTAACTATTCTTACATGAGTATTTATGACTTCATCTATAAAATTAGGTACTATTAGGATTAGCTTCTCAAATGTATGCGTTGTTTCAGAATAACTATCCAAAGCGAGCGAGACCAAAAACAGCTGATAAATCGACACAGACGCCAAAGCTGCGGCTTCCCAGCGCCAGTAAACCGTCTCGTGCGCCGGTTACTGTGACAACAGCTCGACAGGATGTGGGACAAGTCAAGCCCAGAGTGACGTCGCCCTCCTGCTTGCGGTGCCCGGCCACCACGACACTCGCACGGAGAAGCCAGCAGCCAGCGCTGCCAATGTCGCCGCTGTTTAAAGACGTAAGTTAAATCATTAATCTATACTAATATTATAAAGAGGAAGGATTTGATCGTTCGTTTGTTTGTTTGTATCGAATAGGTTCCGAAAATACAGGGGACATCACCCCCCCAAAACCATACACGTGAAATGGAGAAATTTTCTAATTTTTTTTTGTATTGTGCAATAAAATCTAATTTAGGTACTCGCATACTGTATGTTTATTAGTGACCCCCTCCAAAATATCAGGCTGCGACCGCGCCTGCATATATCTCCCTTTTAACAAATATTAAGTATTTCACTAAGAAACCTGATCAAAGCTGTCTCCTTCCTCTACTCTTTTTGGTTTCTTTAGGTGCGCATCCAAATTTCTCGTGCATTTGCTCGGTTTTCTCATTTCCTATTTGACAGGCCTATTGCAATTTCCTCCAAAGTGTTGCACGACTGAACGGAGGCTTGCTAAACATCTGATTTAAATCTGTGGCCAATTTTATGTGCACTAATGCATAAATCAGACGTAGGTGAACCACGAAATACCTAAGCTGCGGTTAGCGGTAATATATTATAATTAACTCTCTTGAATCATAATTGTGTTTATGAATTCTTGATTGCATTATAGTGCGATATAAATTCATCTGTAATTTATAACCTAGCAGTAATTATGCATGAAATTAAACAATTCTTTCAATTAACACAAATAATTGACAAGATCAATGTACAGTTTTTTATGAAACTACAGACATACTTTTTCCACCCTACTATTATATTATATGTGCAATTGTATACTGTCTGTCTGCATAGTTTGTCTGCACTTTATGTCGCCCCATAGCATTTGATAGCCCCTAACTAACTACGTCCTTTATAAGTGTTTCAACATGAAGCACCAAGTGATTCTGACCTATCTCGGTCAGGTCGCGTTCCGGGATCAGCACTGCACTAACCGGTGCCAGGGAGACTGTGATCGTGTTTGTTGTTGGAGTGGGAGCCTAAGCGGCGGTATTGTGTGTGTAGTGTGTATTGGTCCACCGGCCAGGGAGACCCGTAGAAACGGTGGTGTACCTGGCCGCCCGCGGCATAGTACATGGCCCAAAAGGGGCTAACCACCTCTGGAGGCTGCCCCACCAGGTCGTGCATAATCTCGGGGTGGCTCGTCGTGCCGGGTGGTGCCCTTTCGTCCGGCGGGCCCTACCTACACTATTCCACACGATTAATAATACCAATGCAGGGCACCACGCTTTGTTCTTCATTGCCTCGCACACAGTCGTCCTTTCACGCCACTCCCTTCCTCCAACTTCTATGGCAGTCAGAAGCACGAAAAAAAGGCCAACAGCGGCATCCCCATCCCGCTGTTTGAGGTGGAGTTCGCTAACATCCGCGGACTCCATGCAAACCTCAACGCCGTCCATCAACTCCTTGAGACGGCGAGGCCTGCGATGCTCTTTTTGACGGGAACACAGATAGGCCACCCTGCCGATACGTCATACCTGCACTACCCCGGCTATGTGCTGGAAGAGAAACCAAAAGCCGGTGTATGTCTGTTCGTCAGGGCGGACGTCGTAGCCGTCTCCGCTGCCTAGAAGACCCATCCCTCTCCACCCTCTGGGTGCACGTTGACCTGGGCTCCACGAACCGTGTCTATGCGTGCATATACCTACCTACCGCTCTCACAAAGGCGACGCCGAGACAACTCGACTCTTCGAACATCTGAGTCAGGCCGCAGACAACGCTCAGGCGCAGTTCCTAAATGCCGAAATGGTGTTTTTGGAAGACTTCAATGCCCACCATGAGTCCTGGTTAGGCTCATCCAAAACAGACCATGCAGGCCGAACTGCCCATGCGTTTGCTCTCACGCAAGACCTGACGCAACTGGTACACCAGCCCACCCGGGTACCAGATATCAGTCATACACCCTTCTTATTGGACCTTCTGTTGATGAGTCACCCAGCCGGGTCTAAAGTGCCGGTTGGTGCTCCATTGAGCTGTCTGGTTGGCGCAACAGTGCCCTGTGCAGCTTCCCCACAACCTGTGGAGGTGACGCGGCGGTTATGGCACTACTTGTTGGCAGATTGGGACGGATCGCGAGAATATTTTGCCTCCGTCCCTTAGCGGCAGTGCCGGCAGTGCTGCTTCGGAGATAGGGATGCTTTAGAGAGTGCATCTGCTATCGCTGACGAGATCAGTACCGGAATGAAATACTACATTCCTTTTACTGATGTCGTCAGTGCTAGCAAAACTGGTCTCTGGTTCAATCGCGAGTGTGCCGCAGCTGTTGAACAAAAACAGGCGGCGTACCGTGCTTGGTCTAGGGCCCAGGCACTGAATGATCATTCAAACCTGGTGTCCCTGAAAGCAGCCTTTAATAAAGCCGCCAAGGCCACGAAGAGGGCTTACATTAGAGCAGACGCCCAGTGAATTGCACGTGTGGTCCAAGAACTCATCAAACACCCCACGGGTAGCCGCTCCTACTGGCGACTGGCTAAACACGTGTAATCTAACTTCTGCGTGCCTTCGCTGCCCCCACTGAGATTCCCTGATGAACGGTGCTGTGCCGCCTGAAATTCCACATTACGGCTTCACAATGCCTGATATTCGTATCAGGCAGTGTGGTGTTCGTGCCGAACTGCAGTCACTCGATATCAGGAAAGCCTGTGGCCCTGATGGAATTCCAGCTGTGGTGCTGAAAAAATGTGCAGCGGAGTTGTCTCCAGTGTTCACTAGCCTGCATTGCCTCTCGGGCCTTGTGCCGCTGCTTGGAAGGAGGCGAACGTTCAACCAGTTCCCAAAAAAGGGGATCGGTCTGACCTTGCCAATTACCGTCCAATAGCCGATACCTCAGTTATAGCTAAAATGTTTGAGCGGATCATAATAATAATAATAATAAGACATTTATTTCGAACAATTCATTACAGTTCATTTTGGTTAGTAATTAAAATTAATCTTAGAACTAATGTTAGTGGAGAACGTACATAGTTAACTATTGCGTGTTTTGATGCCTAAGTGTGATTATGTCAGACGTATTTTCTCACATAATCACCCTTCGCACCCAACATCTCCAGATAGGTGATGTGTATCTATCAGACACCGTATTGAGAATGCAGTTGCTACTGCCACGCAGTCTGTTAATCAGGGATGTTGTCTTCTTACGGATGACGGCATGAAAGCCATCAGTGTGATGTTGCGCAAACATCCCCGATGCGCTGCAGGAATAAACACGCAGCTCATCCGCTACCTAGAGGATCACTCTCTTATTCACGACCGTCAGTACGGCTTCCGACCAAAACGGTCTACGGGTGATCTTCTAGCGTACGTAACACACATCTGGGGGGAGGCTATGGACAAGCATGGGGAATCTTTGGCCGTCACATTGCTAAAGCTTTCGACTGTGTATGGCATCGTTCGCTTCTTTACAAGCTTCCGGTATATGGTCTGCCACCTCGCCTATGCGACTAGGTCGCCGGATTTCTGGAGAGACGTAGAATTCGTGTCCTTTGCGATAGTCGAAAATCACGCTTTCTCCAGATTAACGCCGGAGTGCCGTAGGCTCCGTCTTGTCGCCGAATTTGTTTCTTCTGCATATCAATGACATGTTATCTCTTGGTAGGTAATATTCATTGCTATGCGGAAGATAGCACGGTCCACGTGCGTTATTTCGAGCGCCCTGGGGCAAAGCAGACTGACATCGAGGAGAAGAGTCGAAGTCTTGTTGTTGAGCATGACGGAGTGTTGGACCGCATTTCAGGATGGGGTGGAAAGTGTGGATGGCCAGCCCACTGATTCGTTTGGATGACTGGGCTTGTCAGCCTCATAACTGAACCTCACGACCGCTTTCCATCAAGTGGAGTGAGGTCATCTTGACGGGCAATATAAAAAAAAAAAAACAAAAAAAAGTAGGTCCTATGTATATTTTAAGTGTCTTTCATTTTAGGCGGGCTATTTCCGTCATAACATAACCAGTTGTCCGTAGTTCGACAGCTAGAAGTTATACAACCAAGAGGTAATCGACGGTCACGTCATATATTTGTAGGATCTTGACAAAAACTCATTTGCGTGTATTAATATACACAAAACAATGTTCATCATGTTAGGGTGTGTGTATACCCGGCTTTTAAAGTTATGAAACCACTAAATTGACATTGCAATAATTAGTTATCTACCTACTTACCTTAATTAATTCAGTAGCAATTTAATAGGGAGATGTCTTTCAACGTCATACGTAGGCGTCACGGGCTTCAGCTGTGAAAAAATACGTTGACGCCGACTTAAGACGCTTTAGAACTCTGTTATCCAGGGGGCAGCTCTGCCCAACCCTGGCTTCGCTAGGCGCACTCTTGCCTATGCTACAGTGCGATGCAGAAGTGGGGAGTTCTAGCGACTCGGAGCGGCCACCGCGTCGGCTACTCCCGCGAAGGAGTTCTTTGCAAATAAAACAGCATACCCTCAGGAGGCATTATTGCCGATTAACCAATGACGAATGAGATTCATTTGAGAAAGTTATTCACCTTTACCACTATTAACTAAGCGTAGTTGCCTGGATATTTTGTATCAACCCTGCCGAATGTTTGAGGGGGCGTTTCCACCAGATATGTGCGAGGATGCGGTGCGAGCAATGTGTGTGAGCAATGTGTGTGTTAAGAACCAATAGAATTGTTTCATTCACCTAGCTTCGCGATTCTATTGGTTTTTAACAAACACATTCCTTGCAATGCATCCTCGCACATCTCTGGTGGAAACGCACTCCAATACTGATTTAGTGATGTTGGCGCTACACCTCTATTCAGGATGGCTTTTTTCCTGAATTTGTAACCATTGCCATTACCACATTGTAAAATCCTGCATCTATTTCCTGTGTTTTTTTTTTACTAAAAAGCGTAGGGACACTTCGTTATTATCTCTGTTTTTGTGTTACTTGGGAGTAAGTCACTATGTCTATTCTATAACACTCACTAAAGCACCTCCTCGAGCGAGCGTATCGCAGCGATGTTATTGTCGTGCCATGCTTTTCACTTCACTCTCATACGATGTGTCTCAACAGCGCGACGATATCGTAGCTATACGATCACTGTTAAGCAAAACCTCAACTCTTGCCATTCGCTCGCTCGTGGAGATGACGCCTAGGACGTGAATTTTTGTTTTTGTCGGCTAGCTTGTAACATTATAGGTATTGTAGCAAGCTGTACTCGGATAGCTAAACGATTTTCTTAGCAAACCTGGGGGGTTGCTTGATTGATAGATTGTGACTTAGCTACTTACCATGAAAACTATTTTTTTTAGGACCTAATAGATATGATAGCTGAGAAGAGTGACAAGCAACTGAAGCTGCTTTTCCAGAGTCCGCCGCGAGAGGAGTCAGAATCCACGGACAATCTCTTGCATGCCCAGGGACCGCGCCTTCACGCAGAATCTAAAAAAATACGGCCTTGGAGGTGAATCTCCAAAATTTATTTCAGAATAATTACGCCACTTATTTATGTTCTTTAGCCTAATTGCCTAAGAAGAGAGCCATCAGAGTACCTAAGTCCTCTTTACTTGTGCTGTTACAAGATAGCAGTCCTTGTGCACTTTTTCATACAATGTAAGAACGTGCTTTAATGCTCAATCTCAGTAGAAGACTCGTATTACCGACTCGCTTGACATTTTACCTAATTCATACAAAGTGGACTGGAAAATTGAGGCCGCGGTGGAACCTTCATTCTTTCTTTTCTAATTTATGCAGTAATGTAGGCGCTAACTCTCGAGATCTGTTATGAATTCTTATTTATATATTTTTCTTTTTTATACTAATGATAAGTGTTAGTCTATTCCGTTGCATGAATAAACTTTAACTATATTTATTACCTTGTTTTCTTCAGTGTCAGCAACAAATACACATGTTTAATTATTACCCATTAAGCTCAAACGGCGCTTAGTCTCATGAGCCATATTTCAACTAAAACGTGGGAGAATTGCAGGTTTTCTTGTTTGTAACACATTAGAACAATGTCTTACTTTTCTCACCCTTTTGCTTATACCATGTGCTCAGATGTTTCATAGATCTGATTAGTCTAAGATAATTTATGTCTCATTTTGAGTCAGTCGATGAAAGCGGCGATATCTCAGTCGCTAATTCGTGTCGAGATTAGTATTGTTGAGGAAAAATAAATGAGACATTACTCACGCGACACTTTTTAATTGGTATACAACTTCCTTACTTCTATTTCCTTACCTACGACTCTTTACAAAATTACAACAGACGTATCGACTAAAAGGCAGTACAGGTAGTGCTTTTCACACGAATAAAATAATTTACAAAACAACAGTCGAACATAAACATCACGCTCACTACTTAGTAAATAAATAACTCACACACGTGACCGGCTTCGATCGCGACCGCGGCAGCTGCGGGGCCGCCCGGCCGGGGCCGAAGCGCGCACGCTCTTTGGATCCGAGAAGAGTTTATCGAACGTCCTCGCGTCACACTCGCACCCTCGCACTAGTTCGTGTGCTTCACGTAGTCGGTCTCGAAGTAGGCGGCGCCGTGCGCGCCCTTGCGGTCCAGCGCGCGCACCCGCACGAACAGGAACGCGGCCACCAGCGACGCCACCACCAGCACCAGCAGCAGCATCACCAGCCCCGCCACGAACGACGGTACCGACATGCAGATCGTCTCCGGGTCCGACGCCGGTGACTGGATTACCACGGTCTCGTTACCCGCGGCATTGTTCAGCGCGAAGTTCACGTCGCCCGGCGCCACCACCTGGATGGTGCGACTAGTGTTCACGTCAGTCATCTCCTGTGCGTCTCGTTTGTAAATTCGCGTCGGCGTTGAAGTCTCCCGCCGCCGTCTCGCTCCCACTAGTCTCTCGGGCAAGTCCTCCACTGAGCGTGGACGTCCACCTAGAGTAGCTAGATTTCCGTGAGCCTCGTCTTTCCTCTTGACGGTGTTGTACACACCGCGGCGACCTGGAGGCGGTGGTGGAGGTAGATTTACTTCATCGTCATCGCGGGCGGGTGCCGGGGACGATGGACTAGGAGCGTTTGGTGTTGAAGAGACTTGTGCTTGAGGAGGCGGAACGGCGTCGTCCCGTTTTTCTGAAAACGATCCTGTAGCGTCAGCTGGATGTCTAGGATCGGGGAATGCGGGAGGAACGCCATACTCAGAGTGAGGTGACGGCGGAGGACCGTACTCTGCATGTGGTGAGTTAGGAACACCATATTCTCCTGCGCTTAGACTGTTGCCGCCCAGAAGTGGGACACCATAGTCTGCGCCGAGGCCACCGCATTTCGGTTCGGGACAGTTATATCTGCACACTTGAATGACACACTGGAAGTGTACATTCATAGAGTCGGGGAACTTGAAAGCTTGGAAATAAGCAAATGATACAACAGAAGCTGATGGACCGAAGTTCTTAATCTTCTGGAATTTACTCATTATCTTAGGGCGCACGACGCATCCGTACTGGTCGACCAGTTGTATGGGTGCCCTTTTGCCATCGTGTGCCACGCAGTTTCGGACGAGCATATCGAATTTGTTCTCATCGTCCTTTATCGCGAGCACCATTGTCATCGTCTGTCCTATCTTGACAATACCTGACACTTCTGAGGCCCAGGGACCTTTTCCGACCTGAATCTGCATCCAGCACTGCAGGTTGTCGCCGAGAAAGTTCGCCGTGACGGCGTGCAGCATGTCCACTTGGAACGGTCTAAATGTAACTGCCTTTTCGTAGAAGTCGTACCACGTGCAACGTAGTTTTCGAGCCTGATCCCATACTTCTTGAACGTAAGGGTCGTATTGTACAATAATCGTGTTTTCGACGTAAGAACCACTCGGGGTAGGGCTTCCGTAAGTGGCGACGTTGTGGTTTGCAGAGCTTGACATACCGCAGCTGTTTAGGAAGATTTCAAATGTCGCGCTAAGATGCCCTGTGCCCGGTTTAAGATGCATGCAGTGAGGATCGCTGTAAAAGCCTTTGGAGAATATCATGCCGTAGAATGGCCTGTCAAACTCAATATTCACTCGCATGTGGGTCTTCTCACATTGAACTTGGAGATGCTTTATCTTTGGACTATCGGGCGTGGCGAGGGGCCAGGGATCATCTGTGTGGGATTGGGGCAGCGGCGGGCCGTATCCGCCTCCCGCGCGGTGTTCTAGGGGTAACGAAGCCGAGTCTACAGGTGGCTCGCATGTTGCTTCCTGGAAATAAAGAAAATTATATGTTTTAAATAAAATCGGGTGATTCATTGTAACAGTAACCGACTGGTATAATAAAACGAAGCTCTAGAAAATTGCTTTCCGTTAAAGTGATAATTCCGTCGCTGGTAAATAGCGGTATGGACACGTTTTGCTTTAATGATGACTTATGTATCCGTTTAGTGGTGTTGTGTACCCGCGGCGCATTCCTCGCGCGTCTCACTCCAGTTCGCGCCGGCGCGCGTGCGCGGCCCTCTCCGCGGCGCAAGCCGATCTCGGCGCAAGAGCGTTCTTTCCGACTTTCTACACTGATGGATAGCTCGCGCAAGCAATTATAATATTAATCAGCGCAATCATACTGCCTAGATGAGTTCCGCGGCTGCTTTCACGATACTCTGCTACATACTTGTGATGTTTAGCGGGCAAATTAAGAATGAAAATGAGACGTTAATAACTTTATATCAGAGATTTAAAGTAAGTAGGTAGGTAACTAAACGATGAAGCAATATTTTTTCCGTCCTTTTGTTTTATGAAATCTGTATTTTACTGATGTAGGTATGCGCCCTGGGTACAGACCCTGGGCGCATACTTACCTGCTTACGACGACCCTGCTTACGGTGGGTGAATGAAAAGTTTCTAAGTATTTCTGCTACCGATAAGTATCAGAGCTTGCGGTGTTTTAAACCAAAGAATGTGTCTTGTCATTACACTAACCGAGAATATCTTTGAAGTAAAAAAGTGTAATAGCAAAACTTTTGCAAATTATTTAAATTCAAGTTTTCTAGTAGAAACACACCTAATCTTGATCTCGGCTATATCCAGACTAATTTAATCAGTTTTTCAAGACCATCTCACCGGGAATAGTACTTATAAGTGGCTTCAGAACTGGATAACTCCGTATTTGGGCGCAAGCCGGAGATATATGGGGTGAGAGCTGCGGCCGGCGGCTCATACGGCCGCGAGGTGCAAGTGGTGATCGACTCTGTACAATACTCGCACTGCAACAACTATCTAAACATGGCTACAGCCGTATCTCCAGCACTTACGGGCTAAATTGTTGCAAGCAAAGCAAACAGCTATTTTCTAAACCGGCTAGAAATTACCCACTGATCGAGATTGTCAATTGCGGAAGAAAACACTGGACCTATAAACACGCGCGCCTATGACAAATAGAGCTTTCTTTGACGACTCTCGCGAAGGTCGTATTGCCAGATCAGCTATTTCCGACCGGTGCTGGAATGTAATCTGGTGATATTATTAGAAAAAGAAATGATTTCTAGTTAATTGAAACCTCTCTTAGGGATACAAGTTAGTATCTACTTAGCTTTTAATTTTATTCTGCGACTACAGACGGGCCCTGTCGCTCCAATGTGTTGTAATACAATACAATAAATCAGATTTGCAATTGCTGTGCTGCAAACAATTCCTTGAGTTTGAAACATCGCTGGTAGAGACGCTATCAGCGATAAGGCCGCCTAAAGCATTATGATTCTTTGTTTAATGTCAAATAAAGTATGTGATCTATCTATCGCTAATATCAGCAAACTAACGACAAAAAATTAAAGTCAATCTATATGTTGCCAAAAGTGTATAATTCAATTAACCTCAATGAAGAAAAAAGGTTTTTTTCGAGGATTTGTTTTATGAATAAAAAAAAGATTAAGTTTGTATTGTTTATGACTTACCTCTAACCTACTTATTTAAGTACTTACTAAAGTTGAGCCTGCCGACCTATTTAAAAAAAACATCGTCCTACTGCCTTATCAAAGGAAATGCAACAAATAAAACTCTGAAAAGGCGGCTTGTAGGTCACTGGCTGTCCAAGTAATAAATGCAGTCGTTCCATAACCGACCACCTTAAGTAGGCAACCCCTAAGCCTGATCAAAAATCAACTAAACGATTATACGAGTTACATAGGTATTGTAACAGGAAATAAACATTTATGTTCAAGATTACATAGAACGATTACTGTAATTGATGATATCTAGAGATGCACGGGTACTTCTGACGCACGTCAGCGTGACAGGTGCGCCCGCGCTGGTGAAAGTGCCGCCACCGCCGCCGCATCCGTTTCCTGCGCGTGGTCCGCAACGGATACTTAATACCCCCCAAATGTTATTTTTTTATTAAGTCACAGCTGGTTGGTAGTGGAAAATATCCGTTACTTTTGCGTAAACATTTAGCCGAACCCCAGCATTTTTGGTGTTATTGATATTATAATGATACCTACCTAATCGTCGGTTATAAAAAGTACCTACTCACATAATATAGAATAGCCTAGCCTTAAAATATCATCATTATTATTTTCTATCAGCCTAAATAAAACCAAATAAAATTGATGAGTAGGTACTACTTCGTAATTAATAATGCAACGCCGCTGGTCCAAGGCATTTAAATAATGATTATTGGCTGAATCACCACCATTGTGTTCACAAACCCAGACTTTCATCCACTGAAAGAAAGGAATGAAATAATAAGTGAAACGATCACAGACGTTAGGACGCAACGTAAGTATAAATGCCGTCGTACAGTCTTCCCCCCTAATTCGTAAAAGATAAAACAGCCTTAAAATATTGTTTTCACTATGGTAAAGTTGTCTTGAAACATTGTTAAAGTTTTTATGAATAAGACGGCTCAGGTTTTCCTATCAAAATTAAATAGGTCAAATAGAGTATTGCAGAAATACATAATAAACAATTAACTTATTTGTATTCAACCAAATGTGGTCATCACTATCAAGAGCAACTATGCGTTAACAACTTTATATTCTTAGCTACGCTCCATAAAAATATATATGCATAAAAATGCAGCGTGAGGCAGAAAAGATAAAATAAAAGGGAATCGACAATCGTGTAACTTAATACGAGCTCAAATCCAATATCTCACGTTCTAAAAACCCCAAAAAATATTGTGTCGCAGACGCAGTGTTAAATCAGTCGTAGACTAGATATTATGCAGTTAAAAACATAATCATTCACCATTCTAATAAATTCATGTTATTCAAATCAATTAATTTAAATGGATCTAGATAACTATTAGCCGCACAATATGCTATTCAGATTTATAATAGGTACACGATTCCTTTGCATTTCTTATAACTAATTAGATGGTAAAAAAATCTATTTGTTTTAAATTAGAAACGAATTTCAACGTTACGCTGATTCCATGTTTTTCTCATCTTGAAATCTACATGTTGGTTTTATTGAACGTCATATCGAAAATGACTTGACATTGACTACATCTTATTTTGAGAATGCCTTGCCTTTAAATAATGTAATCTAATCTATGAGGCGACATAAAAACTCATTTATCCGTTGAAAAAATCACACTTTAAAAATTTTGTTTTATGATTACTTTAGCATATAGTGCAAAACAGTGCTGGTCATTCACTAATTATATTTTGTCCTAGCAAAGATGTAACTATGCAGGCGATTATTCTCCATAGTCAGCAGGTATAACTTACCTTACATAAGCTACCGAAATGAATGGAACCTGTAAGGCAACCTGTCTACTTATCTTACGAAAATTGGTACGCCGCAGATGAAAGGAAAGTTGTTTAAATGAACGTGAAATGAGTAGAACCGGATTTTTGTTTGCGTTCCACGCGTTTGCAAATCTCAACAAGGTCGAGGTTATTTATGTTTTCGACATTCTCATTATTAAAGGTCCGCTTGCACAAGCCCATTAAACTCAGCTTCGTCAGTTGTCACTATTTTCCGGTTACGCAAAAAAATAAAAGAACAGCGAATTTTAGGTGAACCCCATGCGGCGTTAAGGCACAAATAAAACATTATAAAAATAAGGATTACAAAAGCTATCCTAAACAGGTACAAATTGTTGTAGTACGAATTTTGTCAAAATCGTTTTGTACTTGTCTGTTTCTCATCATCTGATCCCAAACTAAGCAGATCGCATATCAGTCATAATCGTCTGCTAGCTTTGCAGGAGCTTGTCCAGGCTTTGCTCATCCATCCCATGTCATGTTTTAGCTGATTCCCTAATGGTACAAGTGTGTGTACTTGAAAAGAAATCGATATTTATGTTGTTTCGCTAATTTGTTTGTTGTCGCTTTCATTTGTTATGCTAGTCAATTTTAGCATAACAAATGAAAGCCTGGTTTTGGACTTTATTCACTGAATGATTTTATTAACAGTGTATCCAATAGCCACGTAAAACTCAAAATATAGCAATGTATTTAAGGCCTAGTTACAGGACCGAGTTAGGTAATATCCAAATTTTCAATCTAGTCAGCTGTCTTTTTGAGATGTGTATCAGTCAATAAAAGCACAGACGAGAAGATGCAACTTGAATTTCGAGCATTTGAGAGAAATGCAGGGGCAAAACCGAGTTGAAGCGTTAAGTGCACTGCAGAAAAACAACAAAAACTTCCGGGATGTGCAGAACGCATATGTTCAGACGTGTCTCACAGTTGCACCTGTGACCGCGGTATTGTCTCGGGACGTGGGAAGTGTGCCTGGGTGCGTGCCGTATCGCGCGTAATCAGTCGACCTGCATGCTTCATGGGATCTCTGCTCTTAATTGTCCCCAGTTGCCTACGCGCACGGCACACATGCACTAATGAGTTATTTGAAACGTGAGTGAGTTGAGTCGAGGATTGCTTTGGCAAGCTCAGATTTGCGATTTTTAAGGTAGATTCGGAATATGGGTCTGTAGGAGAGGTCGTCTGATTAAGCATGTAGAATGACTCGTTAGTTTAATGATCTTTTACTACTACGGCGCGGGTTGGGTGTATGTTCCCCATTTTGAATGGATATAAATGTAAACGTGTCGGCATAAGTACCTAACTGTTTGTTAATTTTTGAATCTATATGTAAAATTAATTAATCAGAAACTCAAAGTAAGATATTCTCCCGTATTTATACTATGGCCGATAATCTGAAGTGATGGATGCACAAAAGAAAATCTGCTATGGTCCTCATATTGCTTAACCTATTTTTCATTCTAGTTTACGATTGAGACTGAGTTTCCAAACATGCAGATGCAGGCAAACTAAATGAAATGAAATGAAATATTTATTTGCTTTAGAAACACGGTATACATTGGTCTTGTGATAGGTTTTATAGTACATGCGTGATCTGCCGAAGTGACGGCATGCAAAAACTTACACTGTAGGAAAAAGTTCCCAATCGTACAATTAATAAAACTATTATAATAATAAAATAATGTCCAATAAAAAATCAATAACAATAAAAATTTACATTATGATTGAAAATGAATTAATTACTCTTGATGTCAAAATATTACCTTCGATCATAAAAACATGCATCAATAAGAAATGGTCTAAGTTTTTTCAAAAACAAAGGGGTGAGGAACAACACTATGACAGTATATTATCTGTAGTTACTTCTGACACTTCACATAATGATTGTACAAAATTTAAATGGAAAATATTCGAACAACCTCCGCCAGGTCTTGAAAATTAATGGCGTAGCAGTATCTATAAAATATATCATCTAATAGCTTATGCTTAACCACGGGTTTTGCTTATGAACGAATTCCTATTTCAAGTGTAAGTATCCGACTTTCTCCGATATTTAATCGTTCATCAACAAGCAGGTACATGACAATCTATAGGTTGGTTATTTTCACTTGCTCTGCTGCATATACCGGCCTAATGTTTTCGACAAGTGAAAATCTATCTCGAAATAATTACATGCGTTGTCAGTGTTCACGGTTATCCATCAATGATTAATACGGCTCGCGATCGCAAGCGCATAAATCACCGTGAACTTGAACCGTGCTGGAAGGGCAAGCCCGCGCGTGAGCACTTTCCCTAAGTACGGGAATGAATTCGAAACATGCTATTGAGAATTGTTATAGCGCATGATTATACATCAACACATAGATGAACTGACATTATAGCAATCGTGCGTTAATCGATCGATCAATATTGTTCCGTGGGAAATCACGACTCTAAGCCCTTTTTGGGAAAACAAATCGATAAGGAAGATAATTAATCGCACCGGTGCCATATGTAGCTTACAATACTATTCTATTTATGTTGCAGTTCCTTTTTAGATTAATTATCAATCAATTTGAAGAAATTAGGTGCATGAGGATGAGGTTATTAATATTGTTGTTCTTTAAAACCAGCGCGGTCCTAATTTAGTTTACTCTATTGGAGAACTAAAGCTTTAGCACCTACAGTCGGCAGAACTGATTGATTTATTCGAGTCTGAATAACAAAGTGCAATGCAATAGAATTTACCGGTCTCAGCAACGAAAGCGTCGGTTTACACTTTCCTTGTCAAATTACTTTCTAACACGAATTAGTGAGATTATCGCCTGTGCTTTGAGTGAAAATAAAGCAACTTTGGAAGAGCTATCACTAATCACATCAGTTAAAAGCATAGTGTAATTATAGACTTAAAAAAATATAGTAACGTTACTCGTATTGTGATCTAGTTTCGGAGGGTCTTTCACAAATCACAATCTTCTGAATAAATATCGCAGGTTGGTGATCCTCTACGAACCTTTTCTAAATCTCTCATTAGGAAACATCAGCACAATAGGGGGCATCAGACATACTTAAGAAATGCTTGCTGAAAACAACCCGATCAGATTCATTCCAATCTGTCTACTCCCTAGCCAGTGTATATTTCAAGTTAATTGATGAATAGTTAAGCAAGTGTGCCATTAGGTTATAATTTACAAGTTCTAAAAATAGCTCTGCTGGTATTGCAAGTAAGAATAATTTTATTATAATCAATAACGAGTGTAACAGAGCCGCTGCCACTGATCGATTGAATTAGCCGTCGGTGATCTAATCGCGGTGCGCTTTGCGTCCAAAGCTCACCGCACGACTTATAATGTAACAGCGGTAAGATCGCCGCGTTCTGAAAGCCATACAATGGAACTGTTTGATGGTAATAGTTTAAAATATCTGTTACATAAATTACGCTTCCAAGCGATCATCGTATCGTATTGGAGCTTTTCGAAAGCTTCTTTTAAAGGGTAAAATTATAATTTACTTAGGTTAGACTCTGTGACGTAAAGCGAAGGTTCACAAAGACTCTAGTCCTATTTGATTATAATAATTGGGTTTTATTATCTAACTTTCAAGTAAAACTCGTAAACACGAAAATGAGAATTCTCCGGTCCGGTATAAAGAAGTTTTTCAAATATCGCGGGAAACCCTTTTTATTTTCGGAAAAGGCTGAGTTTGTGGTTAAACCCATGCCCAAACTTCATGCTCATTAAGCAGACGCCCATTAATAGTTCTAGCTTTAAATTCACTTTAAATTAAAAATTATGAGAATATTTGTGCTCTTTCTTCGGATTTTGTTATTTTTTTGCCAATCCTTTTTTGGGGCTGAAAATCTATTGACAACCATACCAAAGTAAGAGTATGTATTTATATTTATTCTACCTGCACCAATGTTCGCAGAGTATCACGTACAACTTGGGCCCCTTCAAGAAAAGAGTGAATTGGCGTATTAAGACAAGTCCTTAATTGAGAATGTGGCTGAATGTACGCCTACCTAGACATAAAAAAATGTAACACGCGCATTCCTTACGTAAAAATTGTTATCTTACAATTGAGGAAAATGAAATTGGTCACAAGTTACGTCAGTGACGCTAAAAACGCGAAACTGTTTTCAGTGAAAGTGTTGTAGGGTATTTTGACGGTCGGTCGTCGACTGCGCCCGCGCCGGTACACGGTCTTATGCAAATTATTGCGTTTCTACTTTTTGTTTCTAGTGCGGGATCATAGAAAAATTAGATGAGGTTTTTTAACATAAAGTAAAAGTAAAGTTTATCTGACCCTATGTTTTTATACTTCTCCATTGATATGCTTAGATCGGCATAATTGAAATCGAGTTGTCGCATTAATGAGTATTGCATTAATAGGTTGTACGTTGTTTTATAGAAAACGGTTACATAGAATTTCGTTTCTCAGAAATTGTTTCTCATATTAAAGGATGATCAATACGCAGAAGAGTTACTTGAAAGTAATAAAAATCATGGATTTTAGTTCCAAATAAATGTATATCATGTATTATTCTAATCATATCCTAGAATAACAAGTCAAATAATATTATTGCTCATAATGTTAAGTTAATAGGAAACTTTTTATTACCAAGAAAAATACGAAGGACAATTTATTATGACATTGTATACTTAATTTCAATTTCATTTTTTGCCACTTATGTTCATTCGGCTCTGGCACTCGCTGGCCGTTGCCGCGGCATGCTCGCAACGCTCGCTCTACTCGTGCGACGTGGTCACAGTTCTAACATAACCTAACCAATAGCTTTTTCTGTGAAATGTGTTTCTATGAAGTGAATAGTCGTTGAAACAATAACATTTAATATAATAATTTATGAACTGAATATTCTATGAAGTAAATAGTCGATGAAACAATAATATTCGTAATGAAAATATATGGATTGAATATTCTATGAGACGTTTTCTTCAAAACGAAATCCTATGACAGTTCTGTCTGTGAAACAAGAGATCACCGCCTTAATAACTCATTCTTCGTACCCGGTATCTAAAGTGATATTACTCTTTTGCATCTAGCCTTTACTTCTGATTTTCCCTGTATTTTGAGACATATTACAATTTAGAATATGAGTGTATTGCCTAGAATTAGTATTTATCAGAACTCGGTTACTTTGGCCTTTCGTTGTTGTTGGTTTCTGTATGTGATCAAGTTACTTGTATATCACGAATCGATATGTCTATAAATTTGCTAGAAGATAAGCATACGCAGTTAGCTGCCAATAGTGGTGTTTTGTGGATGTGCTACTGCTAACGGAATCATTAGCCTAGTTGCCGCGGACACGAGCGGAAAAAGCTGAATTATTCACGAGCGAGCCACTCTGCCGACTGCAACGCACGCCACACTGCACCCCGTACATCTCAAAATAATCTCTATTGCAACGCATTTAAGCACCTATTTGTATAAATTAACGAGTGTGCTCGCCCGTACAAATTACTCTCTGCATCATAAAGCATCACTTATTTTCTGGTGAAACAAACGGATCCGCCTTGTTCTGAAAGCTCTGTTGTCCGAGTCAACAATTACGACGCTTCTCAAACATTATTTGAAACTTATTTCTTTTTATTATATAAATTTGACACTTAAAAAAAATATATTCAAATTAGGGCTTTTAAATAGATAGAAAAAATATATTTAAATCCTAAAATAATTTGCAAGAAATCATAATATGTTTTTTTGTCTATAATATTCACAGACTTCTGGCAAGTTGCGATTGATTTTAAAATATATAGTTTTGAAATCTAGCTAGATTCGTATGTTATAGTTTTTGCTATAAATACTGTAAATTCAACAATAATGTGTGGTCAGATCACGTCGTGCGGGGCAGACTGTTAGGGGCGCTGTTATCCGCACTGCGAACGGGACCCGCGCTGCAGTGCGCATGAGCCCCGCAAACCGAGAGATATTATCGTTATTATTACGATTCAATACAGAATACTGTTAGTGAACATTTGTATTCTAGATATCATGAAATAAATTAGGCTAAGACAGCACTAACCTAAACTTGGTTTGCCTTGACATGCAAAATTGGGAGAAGTATAAACTGGCCAGTTATTTTAATTATTTCGATATGCACTTTTTTTTTAAATTATTTATTAGTTATATAACAATATGTTAATTAGTAAAAAAATATATTAGGCACTTGAATTTAGTTTATAGTATCTTTAATGACTTGTCTATCATTTGCAAAAAAAAATAAAAGATGTACAGACCTGTAGCAGGAGCGTCGCTATCGCGAGCAGCAGTCTGGTCCTCTTCATAGTCACAGTCGTTCGGTGCCTGCAACCAAAACACGTACGTGAGCACTAGCACTTCACACTAGCCTAGGGCCCTAGGGCGGAGCGGGCATGGGCGCTAGTGGCGCGGCGCGTACGCACACTCGACCATCTCGGCGACGCACGGGGCACTGGGGCCCGTGGGCTCCGGCCCCACCTGCGCGCGCGCTGACCCACTGACCGAGTGCAGCGCCGCCGGAACTGCTGCATCTTTCACTGCAGCGCGCCGCTCCCGTTGCGTCGGAGGAAACCGCGGCGGCCTTCACCTTATTATGGCAAGGTCGCGAATGCAGTTAATGGATAAATTGAATGTTAAGGTTGCGGTTGGAGTTGCATTGAGAAAATTTAAAATATATAGTGGCTTGAGAACATTGAAAAAACAACCCGTTTCAGAAGCTAATCCTAAGGATGGTTTTTTGTTTTTGGTTTTTTGTAAAATGCTTCTCTTTCCAGGTAGTTTAATAATATTCATTAACCCTTGTATTGTTTCCATTAAGACCTACATAATTATTGTTGAGATTTGTCAAGTTTGCGAAAACTAACGAAAAAATGTAGTTTCACGAACTTTAAAATTATGCTATTCTTATTCAGGTTGCTATCGGATATAATCGCGTCTACCTACTCATATACTATACTACAAGCCTCGTATAGCTACCTAAGCTAAAAAACTTGTAGCTACCTAAGCTACAAGTTTCGACAAATTATCATTCAATTAATTTTTTTACTTTCTTTACACATAAAAGCATTAGATTCTTAATATGGTCGGGCTGCACACGCTATGCGGGCAGCAGCACGCAGGGTGCGCGGGCGCGGATTTCACTCCAGACACTCGATCGCTGGTTAGAAAGCACATTCGCCTATCGATGCAAGAATATGCTCGACGTCCGAGCGCCGATAACGATTCGATACATCAACTTGGTAACGAAAATAATCGCTTACTAGGAGTAAACACATCGTACTGAATTGATGGCTGAAAATTAAAACAACTCGTTTATTACTTGGAAGTTTTATGATCATATAAAAATAAAAATTAGTTTCATAGATTAATATTAAACGTCAAGTAATTTTGATAAATATACGCCATCAAACTACACTAGACATCAACTCATAATTTTGTAGAAAAAAAAATTAACATATTCAATTATCCATCAATATAATTTCTGCACTGCAAAATGCAGACTTTAGTCGAATTTTATTTCTACTGAGAAGATTCGACAAGAAACTCCCAGTGAGTTCCTCTTTTCAGAAAGAGGATCTGGTATTTTACGGTACATTTTAATTGACGGTTTACAATTGTACATTTATGTGAGTTTCTTAATGTGATCAATCTGATAGGAACTGAAGCTAAAGCATATTAATTACTATAGGATTGAGTTAAAAAATACTGGAAAACGTTGGAAGTGCCAAGCAGGAGTACCTATTGTATTTTTAGACGGCTGCCCCACCGTTAACTAGGCTGGCGAGCTGCAAGAAAGCGGCCCTCGGGCATTTTCTGTTTTCTGTAATCTGTGGTGATATTATAATAATATACTGTAGTAGGTGCTGGCCGCGTTCAATTAAGCACTCGGCAAGAACGATGCTAGGGCTGATAAAACTAAACAATTCATTATGTTCACCTTATCAAAAGTTATTTTAACGCCTTTAAAAAATTTAGCTACGTCAGTTTTAAAGTTTAATTCACAATTGTTATTGCAATGGTTGTTAGGGCTATGAAGTTCTAGAAAGGTAAACTACCTTCAACTGAATAATTTGATGATGGACAGTGCTAGAACGCGACCGCCTATCGGCTACTAATGATAATTATAACATATAGTAACCGAATTAGCTTTTATAACCGAAAGAGCTTCAATAACAAATTTAAGTCACTCAAATTGCCGCCTAATATTTTCTCGGTAGCCCTAACTCAATGTGGGGCACCTCTGGCCTATCGAACGCGTAAGCATGAACGCTGATCGGCTTGTCCGGCCCTTGCGCCGCGGTCCCAAGCCGCACCCGGAAAAAACACTTTCATTCCTCCGACTCCGGCGCATTCGCTACGCTACCATAACCGCTACTACTGTAATGCTAATGTGCTTGCTTATTATTTAGATGACTGTACAGTTTCATTAGATGATTGAGAGAATACATTATTAACTGCAAATTACAGTTACGATAGTGATACTTAGAATCAATAACTTCAATCTGCCGATACATACTGCTAGCATGTGTTAACAATGAATGTCTAAGCAATTTTTAATAACTGACTTTATTGGGTTTATAACCATATTTCGTTAATTCGATTTTGTGTTTAAATATATCATTTGTTTGAATTTAGAGTTTTGCTCACGCCCGCGCCCATGGAATTGCTAACCTCACCGGACCAACGTAAGTGATGGGTCTGCCTCGTTGTGAATTTAGACATATAAATGTGTTTAACAAAATATACGTGTGTAAATCAAAATTTGACACCCAAAGCTCAAGCTCACCATAGATAAGATAAGATAAGACAAGAACTTTATTTTGCTTCAAATGTGGTACATACAGATCTTATGAAATAACAGTTTCACACAATTTTCCAGAAACTGGCAAGCAAAATTGTACAATTTGGATATAAAATTAAATTTACATATATATTGGTGCCATACAATTAGATGTTGTATGAGTAGGTAGTTTAAGAATTTAAACCTCATGTTGTAGAATCTTACTTAAGTTTTTGAATTTCTGCCCAAACATCTTTCGGCATCATTTTAGAATATGGGCCTAATAGTATCTAGCACCCATCATAATTCCGCCTAACCTACACAACACCCGAGGCCAACTTATTCTCATTATTATTTGCACGAGTATTTATACTTCCTTAATTGCTCTGTCAAAATGCTCATCATTCGTTGCCAAAGAATGGACGACATTATCCAATTAAGAGCTCGTTGATCAACGTCCAGTTCAGTGAAAGCCACTCCAATTTTGACAATATTATTCAGCTTCAGGTGTATCTTTATCTCTTGTTTTAAATTGACGAATGAATTTGGTATGCCTAAGTGGGAACAAATTATTCGTTAGATAGATTTTGGCCAGCTTTCACTCTTACTAAATCATCTCGGATTAAGCTTCTTCAGCAATTACCCATCCAATAACCAGCCAACTATTGTAGGCTTAGGCTCAGAACTTGTTATAACCACTTATTTTCAGATTATATTTTATTAGGCTGCACTGCAAGTTTGTATTGTAAACAACTGAACTTGCGTCAAGTTTTATCATTCGGTTTACGGCACGTCCGTATTAACTTGTTCTGAACTGTATAGTTTTAGTGTGAGCCAATAAGTCTTCATCTTGCACTTTATCATAAATACTAATCAACTAACCAGTTTAAGTATATAAAATGAGTTGTCTTATTTTGTAAATAAAAAGATGTAATAAGGCCTGTTATGTGAAACAAGCTACGAAAAATATAATGGACAATGAGCTAGAAAACTCTAATTAACCGATGAGACTTGCCAAGAGCACAGGGGCTTTTCCACTTAAAGTGATTCCAATGGACCGATCGTGGGATTGCCATTTAAATCATTCGCAAAATTTCATAAAAAGCCATGCTCAGATTTCACACGAGATGATCAACAAAAACCAACGTGAGTTGTAACTTTATTCAGAACTTTCGTTTTCTGTCTATCGCTAAACTACAATTTGCAAGTCAATGCGATCAATATTTAGCGACCGCTAGTTTTTTTTTAATAATTGTCTTTGGTGTCGTTTTTGTAATTATCCGAGCCGAGCATAGAATTTAGATCAAGTGCTTAATGGCACCTACTTAACTATTACTGACGTGAGTGGTAGTTACACGTAATTGAGTTAAGAAACTGTTCTGTGCAAAAAAGCCAAGAATTAAAAATGGAGAAACAATATTAACACAGTTAAACAGGTAAGTGAATAGTGGAAGTTATTTATAGGGTAGTGCTCAAAAGATATATATAAACGACTGATTATTACTACTCGTGTAACAAATAAGTGTTAGTATATAATAAGTAAATAGTAAGAGTTTCTTATTTAATGTTTGAATAAATTCATTTAATTAATTTATTTTTTCCTAACCTAGTGAAAGTGATCGTAAATATTAGTTTTAATGCTGCTTTACTCAAGAAAATGAAAGTTCCGTAACGGTAGGTGTGATTCTATTTCGGAAGTTTCCGAACACCACAAACAGCAGTCTGCTAATATGACGCGGCGATGCTGCAGCAGTTAAGGCGTGATATGTAACAGTATGTAAGTGTGCGTAATTTGGCTGAAGAGATTTTCTAGTACCATTTTGCACCTGCATGGTTACAAAGAGGCTTGTGCCGAGAAAGCCGCCAAGTCACGTAAGCAATTACACCGAGGAGACGGCGTGCTTGCGTTATCTATTGCGGATCGCAGCCTTTGCATCGCACTCATCGCTCTATTGTTGCGGTGCGACTTCATTCGAAACAGGTCTTTGCTTTTGTTCAGCTCTACAGTTTTTAGGATAAGATGAGCACTTCATATGAACTCAATGCAAAAAAGTTATATTGAACTAATCAACTTACATGCCATACATACACAGGCCATAATCAACATTAACGCAGAGAGGTAGAGATTGCCGCTCCCCACTACTTTTTTAGTTGATTTAGATGTGCCGGTGTACTTTTACGTACAAACAACGCTAGCTCCTAGGTTTGACTACAACTGGCTACTGAATGACCAATTATAGTGGCATGTTTACATGTATGTATTGTGCTCATATTAGAAAATTATATTCGTGCGTGGGTGCGGTGAAGGGAGCCTCATTTCAGCTTGGACAAGCTCTACTAATACGCAAATCGGTGAATTTTACAACATTGAAATTATACCTAAAAACCATGTCGAAAAGAAACACGTTTCTGTTATCTATTGGTCAAATGTTCACTGCAGCCTAAACTAACCGATAGTTGTTGTAGAACAGATAATAAATATATTACATTAGTATTATAGTCGTTTAATTTGCATATTCTACAACTTAGAAAACTTGTTTAAATAATGGACTAAGTAGTAAACCTAGTCTTTTGCTACAACATTATTGGCGCTAAATTGCTGCCTGTAATATGACTGAAACAAGTTTGTGAAGGAGAAATAAGTTGTTGCGTTATTTTATTAATCTCTGCGATTAAGTAATTCTGATTTCCTTTGAAACAGGATTTTATACATTTTCTAACAGATTGATACAGGATGCAATTTTATAGTCGACGAAAGTGCAAGTTACATAAATAACGAGTAATATATAGATCAAGTTACTTAGAAATAAATTCATGATAAAAGACAATAAAGCATCTGGAGTGCAACGAGTATTAGATCACTCAGCATACAAATTGGATAGTATCTACAACAGTAGACAGTATCCCGGTTGTACTTTAATCAAGCTAGCCGCAAATGGCATTCCTCTATAGTCTCTATAGAATAAAACAAAAACATAGTGAAACTATACCACTCAAATAAATTAATATCAATAGGTACCTACAAATACAAATCATAGTCAGTTGCCATTGTATAAAGAGTCTATTTCAGTTTTTTAATAGTTTTTGATTAGCTTTAGCGCATATATAAACAAAGTTCAAGCTAAAATTATCTTTTTTTTATTTTTGCCTGTCACGCTGCCATCGATCATTGTGAACAACCACAGACACGTTTGCCTCCTACAATCATTCGCAAAAACAAACAAAGCCGATGGGCGGAGACTGTCACCTTCGTGATTAAGGCTTTCGGCTCTGACTAACGAGCATAAGCACATGACTTTTAATTAGCCGTGAAGACTGAAAGTTCGCTGAATAATGAATGGGAATGCCCAAGAAGATCGACTTTAAGCGTTATTCTTAAGCGAGCACGTTAGAAAGCAAGCGTGACTGCTCACACGTATTTCACTCGTTACTCGTAAACGCAAATTTCAAGAAACGCCCTTGCATTATCTTACGTTTTAATTAGAAATTAGCCAGTGGTGCTCATTGATTAAATAATTGCACACTGTTCGAAATTAGCGTGCTTAGTAATAAATACGTTTAAAAATGGTGTTAAATAGTTATTACCAACTATGCACAACTTTAGCGTAAGCGAAGTAAAAATATTGTGATGAACACTGTTAAGTAAAAATATGTTGTAAAAAAGATTTCTCTACATGATCTATTACTTTCAAAGGCAAAAATAGAAAATTGCCTGCCAATTGTAGTTTCTAAGAATTGCGATATGATCTAACGTGCACGCTTCAATAATGCGAGTTTTGATTCGCTGGAGTCGAAGAACGAGCGGTTCAGTATGTTTAACTGGCTTTCGTTTCTAATGAAAAACTACATTTTATTGTTGCACGCGTTTTCACTTGTTTGCGCTGCCCGCTTCATATTACAAGTTTTCCATGCATTTGCCATTATTAAATTAAGAAGGTGTCATTTGTTTTCCTGCTTAACGTATTTTTTGGTAATGTGTATAATTTGTTACGATACGAGCGACTCCGGAGTGAGTAATGCTGCCTAATGAATGAGGGTTATTTAGTCACATCAATTTATTTTGTATTAGTAAAAGTAACACTTTTCTTCAATTCGCGTACTGGTGCCAAGCCGAATCTCATCGTATAACTGTATTTTTGGTTTTGGCACTGAGTACTATTCGAAAACAAGAAGAAATCGTATCGATAATAAGACAGTTGTCCGATTGATCTAAAACGCCAAATTCATAGCTTACAAACGGTGCTAAATATCTTCATCGCCTTTCGAGTCACGTAGCTTGCCCTGACACATAAAAGGATGTGCGGCTACTAACGGTAATGTTCTTTGTTGATTTTCAAATTTTTCCAATTGGCCAACATTAGCTGAGGGTAGATTTAAATTTATTCGTTTGTTTATCAGTTAATCCAGAAAAATAAAGTGTTCTCTCGTACTTGGACATATCACCCTTTTTTTGCGTCAGGATATGCATTCAGGCATTCCCCTAGGCCCTGGGTTGGGGACACCTGGGATATGTGGGACTCTAAAATGCTGAAAAACAGAGACCCCTACCCATTAAAACCTGACGGTGGTCATCTTCGTCGGAAGACGACGTTACCGTCTCCCTCGGGATCGCAAACCAAAACAGACGCAGCACCAAGGGCCCTTCTCATTGACAAACTCACTTGCACATTGTATGGTAATTATTAATTGTAATAACTATTTAATTGTAAAAAATAATGTAGCAGTTTGGACTTGTTTTCTCAAAGTTTAAATTCATTTATTAAAGTTGGGAGACAATTGTATACTGACTGTACCATATTAACTGCTCAATCTGTGGGGGGTAAAATGATTTACTATGACTACTTTACGACTTATCTAAGTATCCGATAAGCAAAATTGTTATTTCCTTTATTAAGTTTGAAGAGTAAACGTTGTGCGCAACATTTACCGGAATACAATACAAATTAAAGTGAAATTCTGTTTGTATAATATAAGTACTTAATGTTTTGGATTGTACTCTGTAGTTGTGCGATATAAATAAAAGAATAAATAAACACATGTAAATATAAATAGCTCAAATATGACTGATTGTAATTGATTACGGACGTGGGTGTACCCTCACTTGCGCGCAGTGCTCAGTGACGTATTGATTAGGTGATCCGATGAAGAGCGACACAGGCTCAAGGTTACGCCACAACACTTTCTCCGGGCCTCAAGTTCATTGCTCTCCGAATTCTGCATCTCTGCATCAATGGCTACCACCCGAGTTCGCACGACGAAATCTTACCAACAACGACTAAGCCAAATTGCACCTAGTAGTTATGATAACAACATCGAATTCCCATCATCGTGGAACCACAGATGCTATCCGTTGACGTTTACGTTCAATGCCCGTGTTAATGGTACTGAGAAACGTAACGTGGCCCACTTTCTCTTTTAAGCACACGTGGTCCCTCTTCCACATGTCGATTCCTAAGTCGCGAGAGCGAGATGACGGCACTAAAGATGCTTCGCTGTAAGCTGAGAAGCTCGCTTTCTTCGGCGCACTTGGCATTGGAAGTGCACAAAATCCGGTAACTTTCGTTAGCGGCGTGCGATTGTCGCATGGGGGCGCGGGGCGCGGGAAGGCGGCGCGGGCGCAGCCTCGTCGCGGTACAATTAGCTGATCTTTGTCTGTTACGTAATCGCCGACATTTATCAATTCGGTAACAGAAAGTATTGGTCGCTGACCCGTGCTGCGACGCATTCAGTACGTTTTTGGATTTGCAAGGTTTGGGCGTTTTGATCCGCTTTTTCATTCTTGCTCCTCTCTTCAGGAAATATACCTATTACAGTACTTTGTTAGAGGACTTTCCTGATATTCAATTCAAATTGATAATATAGGGTTGGCTACTATATTATTTTATTATTAATTTCAGCACAGCGAGGTATGTCTCTTCAAACGATAAACTACTAAACGGCGATATTGTAGCTTGTAATTGTTGCTATTATTTCAACTCCATTTCACAAAGTTAAAAGTAGAAATGGCAAAATTATACCTAGAAACATTCTCTGTCAGTGGATAGAGGTTTAACGTTTAGAATGTTGAGCGTCAGTACAAGATATATTTGCTGTCATTTAAATGAAAACTTTATCAATGTAAGTTATCTTAAAATGCCAGCCGTCACAGAAATATCTCCTACAGAGCTCTAAAAGAATTAGTTTCAAAATATTTCTGACTTCAAACACGTGACAGTTGTGTTTAAAGAGATAAAGGCGTAAGATACAGACACATATTGGGAGCCTTTTTGGGCTAACTTACGTTCTCATACGTACTACCAAAACGTAATTTAAATATTTTCTCATTGCCTTAAATACGTTGAAAAATATGAAATTAAAATTTTAGACACAATGAAATAAATTATTGAACTAAAATAAAACAAGTGAAAATGTGGTTTATTGGTCTCTCAAGCATTAGACATGAACGCTTCAGTGAATCAGAACAAATAATATGGCAAATTCTAACCTGGCAAAGGACATTGCCAAGGTTTTGGACCAAGTGCTGCCTAGCAATGGAAGTTGGTCCACTGGTTCTGTTGCATTAACATTAACTTTGAAATATATTTTGAAAAAACTGTCCCCAGGGAAAAAAATATATAATTCAACGCTCAATATTTTTTCCAATACAAATATTTAAAACAAGAGGCTGTTTTTCTTTGGACTCCTGAGATAGATGTTTATTCGCTTTGAATTACAGATTTGTCATAGTCTGAGGAACAAATTGCACTATGTGAGCATTCTAGGCAGCAGCCTTGGTCTAACTCCCATACAAAATTAGGCAATCTCCTTTATGTTTAGTTTTATGGTTTTCTGGGATTACTGGCTCAAATGCTCTGTTAATAGTGACCCTGATTACAATATCAAAGATGATGAATTCAAAGTGATGAAGATTTGGTCTTTTCTGTATCCAGGTGGAAAAAAAACTATAGGACTAACTAACAAATGTAAACCAGTCTCTGCGGAGTTTGGGGCCTCGGAGTATGCTTCTTAGATAACATTAAAACATTAAACCTTGCTTTGCATTTTCAGCAATAAGATGCAGAGTTAGTAAATTATTATTTAGGTCATCCCACACTAAGCACAACTTGACTACAGGGTCAGTGAATAATAATACCCAATGAACATCTGACAAAGTAATTTCAGATCTAATTCTCACTTTAGAAGCTTTGGTAAACGTGCTCGAAGTACTTTCAATAGTTATTTTCTCTTAACAAGACAGTTCAGTCAGTTAAAGTATGTTACTATATTCCAGTTGAATGTATCTAAGGCTTGCCTAACGAACGTCACAGGAAGGAACATTTCTGTGTCCACTTAATTTGCACTTACTCGTAAGCTGCGACATATCGTGCATCAGAACGTCACCAGTCGCGCTTTCCAACAAGTTTACGGCTACATGTCGCCTTCACATCAATCAATAGCTAAGGCAATCGTTTTCAATCTAATCATATTGAGTTTATTGTAGAAATCATTAAAAAAATATAATTTTATGGATTCAACTCGTTGGTAAATAAATATTTTTATGTTTACCTATATCAATTTAAAATATACACTTTGAAACAAAACAGTCTGCACGAAAATTAACGAGGGACTGCACTCATTTATTCTTTTTCTTTATTTATTCAATGCAAAAAAGTACAAATAGCGAACCTGTGGGCCTACTACGGTACGTCTAACACGTAGTAACGTGAATTTTCAGTTGTTACCTCTTCTAAAATTTCATGAAACTTCGTGAATTTGTACCGGAGTAGGCCCCTTGATCTAAAACGCATTCCGTAGTTAACCGCAACCCGGACAGGTAAACCACAAGCTATGCAAAATAATGAAGACAATCAGCAAAATCCTTTTTTTGTTGCTATATTATTTAGTAAAACCAATAACTAAATAACTTCCCACACACTCAGTGTTATCAAACTACGCAAATTTTAATGCAGTTTTCATTATAGAAGAGTGATTCAAGAAGGAGGTTTATAATTATAACACTGATACGACATTAGTACCTACATTGCACCCTTGGGAAGCCGGGGCGGGTCGCTTTTGTAAATATTAAGGGATGAGCGATTGCTCACGTGTATAACATACCATAAAATCGGAACTTATGTGAAACTACAGAGAAATGCAGGAAGTTACAATTTCTACGTTCAGTTGAGTTACACTTATGGTGCGAGGTATCATGTGTCACAGACTATCCTCGTCGGTCTGCACTTTCAGACAGGTTTGCGATCTCACGTCACGGTCATCTACTTTTCCTCCTAATGATTGGTGGCCACTATATCCCAAACTTGTCACAATACTCCGGTTCCTGAGTGACATCAGAGGACCTACTCGCTAACGCAATGTCCGTAGTTTCGGTTGAACTAACATGTCGAAAAAACCTACAAAAATATGATATTCTTGAAAATGTATTCCTAAATAGTGAATTTCATAGTAAAGAGTGCAAAATTACAAGATGGTTGTCCATGTTAGTTTGGCCGTAACTACTGAAATTGCGTTAGTGAGTAGGCCCCCAGATGTGTCTTTTTATTCTTAGTTATGTCTTGATTATACTCGCTGCTTAGCAATTTGCAGTTCGAAGCCAGCTAATAAACTGCAGATTTTGATTTCGTTTCGTTATTACTTAAATAAGTGTAATGTTCAAGCGAAATAATAGTAAGCCATTTTTAAATTAAGAAAGTATTAAAAAAAGTTAAAACCACACAAACTTTTATTTTAATTTATAATTAAGTACCTCTTTTCCGCGCCGCAGTTTTTGTGAGTGTATGTCAATACTTCTGAAAATAACACATGATGTGGTTTAGGCAAGATATGTGACTTTGATAATACACACAACAACATGGTCTAGGGATATATAAAACTTTTTAAATAACTTAAAAAGTACTGGCCTTACAAAAAACTAATAATGACAGATTATAAAAACATTATTAAGTTCCTTTTTTAATCAAATTTGCATATAAAAGGTTTTGTTTTAAGATGAAATTCGCATTCATTGAATTTCTTCCAAAGAAGTAAATCTTCACGAACTTCTAACTTGATTAAAACTCCATACATTTTTATAAATCTTTGTCAAACGTATCTCCGGTGTTTATTTAACCATGCCACGTAGACACTTGACCAGGAACGAAATGTTAAGAGCAGTGGGCATGATTCAAGCAAGCGCTACCCAAATTGCGGTTTCTGAAGCCATTAGGACCAGTCAGAGCGTTATATCCAGGCTTTGGTCACGTTATCGTGTCACCGGGGAAGTGGTGGAACGGCACCAAGGACCTCAACGCATTACAATAACACATGTACAGGACCGATTCATAGTAAATGCTGCACGGAGTCAACCAAATGTAACGGCGATGCAATTGGTTCAAAGGCTACAGAGAGAGTATGGTTTGCTGGTAAGCGGTCAAACTTTGTGAAGACGACTGCATGAAGTCAACCTACGTGCTCGTAGGCCACTTCGGGTACCAGCGCTAAGGAGAGGCAATCGAGGAAGAAGATTACAATGGGCTATTGCACACGAAAACTGGAACTAGGTTTTTTTCTGAGTTTTTTTGAAATTTTGTCTGAGTTTTTCCTCTTCTTCTAAGTTTTTTTTTAACCCTTAATAAGGCATTGCATTGTGAAAAAAAATCATAGGTTTTCGCCTGTATGCCCAAGTAATAAGGTTCAAATTCTGGTGGTAACTATTTTACCTCTGCCTTATTAAGGGTTAAATTTAACTTTATCTAAAAGTTTATTAATCAGATTAGATAGGCTATTAAACAAGGTTTATTTTAATGTGTAGGTGTCTTAACAAAAAGTTAATAGAATTTTAGTTATTTAGGTTTAATTGAAATATCCCTAGACCATGTTGATGTGTGTATATCTAATAAATGAATATTTGACATCCACAGAGTGACTTAAAATCTTAATAACGTAATCAATGTCTGTCACTTAACTAGCAAACATTATCAGTGTACAAAATTAAAGGGACAACAGTACCTACGTTATGTTTGTAAGACTAATTGATTTTTTAAGAGGGTTAAATTGAACTCTATATTTGTTTAACTATTTCCTAACATTTCAAATATGAAAGTAAGTGTTTTATATCCTACTTCTAACCCATCGCGAAGTGGTCGGGTCGCGTGACGTGTGGCAAGATTCCGCGGACCTACTAAATACGTCAGAGCGAATACGCAGCGATCAGCCGTCACTCAGCGGTGACGACCGAACCGAAACAACCGCGGTCAACGAGACATTGCTGCCGATTTTTCAATTCTTAGTTTATTCCCTAGATAGCTAACTGTATTACAAAAATCGGACTGTTTTTCAAGCGAATAGATATTTTAAATTTTTCAATCGTCTTTATCCAAAGAATTGCTATCTATCGTTTGTCTATGTACTTATATCGCTAACTACACACTGATTATCCACAAGTGAGATGCACTTTTACAATCATTGCAATGTTAGAATGAAACAAGACAAAATTTGATGTTTGACAAATTGACACTGACGTATAAGAAAAACAACCTCAACTTTTTTTGTTGTCTAAAGTTGTGGTAAAAAGTTTGTGATTATAATGACACTCCAAAACTCCATAACAAAATGAAAATAATCTCAAATGACACACCACATAACCTCAAAATGTCAAAGAAAACGCATAGATAAATCTTATCCAGCCCCTCAAGAAGCAGATAACTTTATTCCTCAGTTAGCGGCTTTATTCAACAGATAACATCTATCTGACCATTGAAAAATTAAAAATCTTGTTAAACTTCGAATAAACTTTATTCTACAGATAAATTTCATTATCTGAGGATTTAAAAATCGGCCCTAAGGTTGTTATCAGACAAAGTAGTTGAATAAGTAGGTCACAAAGGAGTTCATATCACGAACAATCAGATACTCCGGAGCATTTTTTTATGCACTTGCATGCGCTACTTCTTTACACTTATTTAATTTCACAGTTTTAAAAGCCGATCCACTATCGCAAAATACGCCATATAAATATATTTGGTAATGTGTAATGAACATATTTCCCGGTTGATATCAGAACATTTCTTTGCATTTACTAAAATATGCATATTCACTGATTTTACGTACTCTTTTTATGGTTGATATCCTAATTATTAACACAAAGCTTTTTTTCAGGTTTCTCTTATTTTTCCCTTAAAATTAGATTTCTCTTTTCTCTCATAAATATGGTACTGTGTATAGTATTGTCGAACAATGTGTTTCCTAATTAGACACTCCCAGTAACATTAGTGTTTATTCTCCTAAAGGTTATAAATTACCGTTTATGATAAAGTGTGTCAGGAAAAGCGGCGGAGGTATCGATTCCAAAGCCATAAAAATCCAGCGTTGATTACGCTTGTCGTTGACTGTCGTAACATAATTAAATGGAATACCAACAGTCTCTAGCTACAGCCATTATGTAGAGCTTCCAGATTGAAGTTAGCTATTTTGAGGGGTTATTTTAAAAGCGGACAATATTTTAAGTTGATTTAGTATATAAAAATTTACCTTATAATGCAAGTTGATTGTAACGTAGCGTTTAGCAATTTGTAAAATTTAAAAATAGTGGTGTATACTGCCAATATAATCTGCCTTTAAAATAAAACTTCGATATATCTACAATTTTTAGTATCGCTTTTATATTTCTACAGCTTTCTTTACAAGTGCACCAATAAAAACAAGCATAGCTATTAGAGCAACTGTGCGTGACAAAACAGACAGACATTCTCACCAGTACTTTGTAACCTGATAGGACAGATAAATTATGCGTTCCAATAAACTGATCGAACCACAATAGGATCAGTCCGAGCGTGTTTCGCGGTCTCTGCAAATGCTTTATGGAACGCAAAAAGTGATCTTATTTGTTTTAAGATACAATCTAAGTAGAATCCAACTTTCGATGTGGTAAAAATAAGATATAAGCATAGAAAGTTAGCTACGCACGTGTAATCATGGACCCAGCCTAGGCCCTATTTCATGTTGACACTGTATAACACATAAAGGTTAATATTTTTTTATAAGCTCACATTTTGTTAATAAGTTATAACATGGTCATATCTTAGCTAATGCTCGTTTGTACCAAACTTACACAATGTTTTCATTGTTTTAGTTTACGCGAAGTATCGTCTGTCATTGATACTAATGAATAAGACTCTCTAAGATGACACAACATAAACACTCATCAATTTATGTTTGTGGTAGGTGAATTGTTTATAACCTGCATGAATGTTTTTCTATACCTTTAAGTACTAGGACTACTACCTAGTAATCCTAGTACTTCAAAGTAGTAAGTTGCAGTTGCAACACTATTAAATTAAGGCGTGTAATGCGCCCGCCGACTTATGCAAAGTCAACAGTATCCGTGTCTCCTAGAAACTGCCCTGGTTTCAGGGGAAATCGTCGTATCTGCATACTTCTATAGACAAAGAAAAAAGTGCGGCTGAGGTACTTGCTTTATAAATATTGCAATGAGAATCTGCGTATTAACATACCGCTACATGTTTGAGAAACACATGTTCTAAAAAACAAAAAACAACTGCACTCGATACTATTATCAATAAACTAGACAAAGCTGTCATGCTTTCAAACTAACAGCTAAGTATTTTGTAATGGATAATTTTTAACAACACTGCTGCATTTGATTTACCTATCAGCGAAAGCCACATTGAAAGCATTATAGAAAATATGAGATTCCGAATCCATTACTGCTTAATCAGGCGGAAACTCGGCGAGATAATAAAGATGCCGACCAAAGATAATGTAGATAACCAACAAGGTAGTCTTGGCCACCCACGCATTTGCCAGCATTTCCAATCTGTCAGCAGAGAGAGACAGTGCGTCATGACAAGTTTTCTTCAGCGTTGGAAACAGGCTATTGAATTATGATGGGAGTTTGTAGTTTACGCCAAGAAACTTTGTTATTTCATGTTATCAATTAAATTTAAATATTACGATGTAAGTCTTTTCATATTTTGAACAATTTTATAAATCTACAATCTTTAAATTTGCTAGCATTTTGTATTTAATAAAATGTGATATAAAATTCATTTCTTGTTTTTTCACTACTTATTTAAGATGGCTTTAATAGATCAGTACGTCTACCACGAGTTGTCACTTCGAATTTACAATATCGCTTGCGTGAAAAAATGTATTGGGATTTGACATTGTCATGTCATATCATGTGTCATCCTTATACATTTTTTTTACGCGAACGATAACGTAAATTTAAAGTATCAACTCGTGGTAGACGTACAGTATAGGACTGATCTACGATTCCAAAACGGTAGCACCCCAAGAACTGAGAACATCTAGACGTTATTGAATCTAACTACAGTTATTGTCATCTAATGAATGACGCTTCCGATAAGATTTTTATTAATGTTCGCTACTTTCCGCCCTAGTCTATCGTAAAGATTCAATAAGTTGAATTAAGGTTTATGAATTAAAATACTTGTTTTACATTACTTAACCTAAGAAAGACCGTGACTGACGCTAGAACATAAATGCCCGATACCAGTCTTTGGCACGTACATTGTACTGGATCTCTTATCACAGTGTTCTGACGTCAGTAAAAATGATGCTAATTTGCTAAAACAGATCGTTTCCAACACTGATTATTATCAGAGATTGATGAACATTCCTAATTATTACTAATATACTTAAGCAAGAAGGGTGAGGGTTGGTTAGAGAAAGTATGGCAAACAGTTTCTTTGTCGGTGTATATGATATATCCAGCACTTCCTAACGAACCTTGTTATATCATAAACGCATCCTACGTATGTGTGTCTGTATGTCTTTCACACAGTATAATGTATGCTGACCTAAAGCCGGCGCTGTCGGTGGCGCATAAAATTACGTGTTTTAAGAGTTGCGTGTAAACGCACCCGGTGCGACAACTCTAATCGCTCTACGTTAATCGTCGCGATTAAAATTGCAGTTCAAACGCCTACTGTAGTGCTAACGACTACAGTTAGAGAATTATAAACGTTGAAAAAAAAAATCATTCATTTATTTTTCGTACTCCACAGATTATGTGATTTGATTAAAATTAGGGCAGAAAACGGCAAATAGTCATTGTCAGGGCTGGAGTCTATTGTTGATTCGTGGAAATCTTCTGGGTTAAGTGTAGTCATGTGTCCTAAGTAAATCACATATTTTTGCTTCAGTGGTCGTTAGCGCTGCGGCAAAAGACTTGCTTTGAGTAAGCCAAGCTCTAACGTCATTGAAAGGAAACATTTAAGAAAAGCTGATTATTGCCCGCGTGTTTTCCTTCTATATCGAATCTATTCTATGATGGTAGTCGCTAGGACTATGTATCTTGGCTACAGGCTAAGGTCTGTTCCACTTACTAGCGCATACTTGTTCAATAGGCTTGGATCGTTACAACGATTCTCTTGCGCCTTTATAGACAACCTACTTTTATACATGCATGTTAAACTAACTGAGCATGATTAAAAGCAATTTAGAGCTTACATTAGTTTTACTAATGTTTCAGCTCGCAAACATCATTGTAGTGTTTGTGTGCGTTTTAAAAAACAGTGAATTATTATCAGATTGTTTTTGTGGATTTGTTATAAAAAAAAATTAAATGCTGTTTAATATTCAGCACATCAACAACATAGGGGCTTAGCTTAACTTTTACTAAGAAAACATAAACATTCCATTCTAGAGCTCATCTTAAAACAGGCATGATTAAGGTCAAAGTAAGCCTATTGTCAATAAAAACTACTTCTCTCCAAAGAGGTGTGAGCCCACCGCAAGTTGTTATTCATTGACTTTTTTTCAAATTCTCAGCTAAGTATCTCGTAACTGTTTAAAAGAAATGTAATAGAAATTATGTCAATAGCACGACTTGGTAGAAAAACCAATAGAGGCGTGATGAGTTTATCATTGCGTGAAATCTTCACGCCAGGAAGCGTGAAATGTGTTGGATGTATACTCTTGAACGATTGCTATCGCCTGGTGTCGCGTGAAATTCGACGGGGGTCCGACTCTGTAGGGTAAAAGGGTCTTTTGAATAGCACTGCACTTGCCACCACACGCGACCCTATGATTCAGCCACAAAACCAGGCAGGATTAAAGAGACGTCTTCTGGCGCGCGAGCAGACTATTCCAACTCGTGAAATTTGCCATAAATCGCAGTGTTCTCGACATAAGAGTTACTTGATCCATACATTTTTCTTGAAGGTAAAAAACAATGGCGTGGATTTAGAGTAGATAAACTTTACTATTACAATCACAATATGTATTGTGCGCGCTTGCGTACGAGGATCCGGGCTCGTTCGTTTGCGCGGCTGCGACCTGCGCGGACGCAGAGAAAGTTACGGGCTCAAGGACGAGGGCGCGCGCGGGCGACGCTCCCGATATTGCACAACACCGTGGGATAATTTATGGGCCCGCGCGCGCGCTGTAGGTGACCAGGAAAGAAGTGTTTTTCGGGATTTCAAATAAGCACATAACATGCCCTCTAAGTCACTACATTTTTATCAGAGGAAAAGAGCCAAAAGAGTAGGTATACATTGCAGTTCTGACTTAGAAGGAAAAAATTTAACATAAAATCGTTTTAAATTCCCAAATATAAGCAAACCTGATGCCGTTTACTGCAATGCAAACTACTTCACACCCAATGTCCAGGCCTTACGGTCTAACGCTGTTGTACTTTCTGAATATATTTTGTTATTTTTATACTTCCTCTTTAATTATCAAACGCTTATTTACAATTCAGCAAAATCCCTAAAACTAAACATGGTAGTTTGTTTTGTGTTACAATAACTCGGTTCCAAAGGATAAATTTTGGTTGCAGAATAATGTAAATAGCTGATTCTCACGAAACTTAGATTTGGCTGGAACTCAAATTTCCTCTCTTTCCTTTCAAAGTTGGTCACTACTCGCGATTGTGTCGAAACTCCCTAGGCGCGTGCACGACGCCGGAGCAGCGGGGGCAAACAAAAGCGGATGTCGGTCCAAGGACGATGACTCCGGACTTCATCATCATCGTGCTTTCTCTCGGGCCAAGTTCAATGGTAACGATACAGACGCAGCCTTTTGAGAACCGCTCGTCATTACACGGTGGGTGATTTCAATTTGATGACCGGTTCGAGTGTAAAGAAAACGCTGTTACATCATCTTTTTAGATGGGCGAAGCAATTTAGTTGTTAGACACTAACTACTTACATGTGCTTTTGTATGTTTTTAGGTTCTTGGTAAATAAAAGTAAGATTTATATGTTAACAACCTACCTATAAGTGATAAAAGGCAATCGGTTTTTAAGTATTAATAAATTATTAGTACATGGCTCATGACCTACTGCACTTTATAGCAAAGGATCTCACTTTTCTTTACATTGTCGTCCCATCCAAAAGGTAAAACAGACAAACCGGTCAGCATGATCCTTCAGCTGGCACTTTCACCGTCCGTGCGCCCGCGCACTCCAAATGTTCTTACGCTGCTTACGTAACTTCACGCAGAGCGCAGGTTTCGGCAATTACGCAGAGAAAGTCGATACATTTCGCCGAGAATGATCGAGTGAACACAAACTAAAGCGTTTCCGTCTCTTAACGAGCTAGCATTGCACAATTTGATACATGAGAATTGAAATTGCATAATGATAAGTGAAAATCTTAGACCTGTCCAAAATTAATTGGCCGGCAATAAATTATAACGTAAACCTTTCTACTTCTAAATGATGGAAAGTCAATGTGTGCTTTAAAACTGATGATATTTTTCCAGTTAGTTAACTTACAGATAACTATGTATAGCGGTAATAAGATACTTACAAAACTATTTTCTTGGTGTCATATATTCAGTAGTTTTCGAATATTGAAAACCTGAAACAAAAAATTAAGGATATTAAATAAGTGACATATAGCTTATATTTTACGTAAAAATTCGTAGTAGAATAGACATGCAAGTGTGACTGCAAATAACAAATACTTAGAGTTCTCTGTACTTTTGCCTTTAAAATAAATATATAAATAAACAGTTACACGAAATAACGATGACACTTGCAGTCAAGAAATACGACAACCCACTGATTAATTTAAGAACTTGTTTGTTTTTTCAAATGTTATTAAGCCTGACATCAATAACAATAATGTGTCAGAAGTAAAGATTCGAAACAATAGGAAAATATATCAGCTGAGCAAATTATTTCGTTCCTTTTTTTCAACGAATTTTTACTTTTTGAATTAATGTTAGAGACAACATTAATACTTTTTTTATTACGATTGGCTTCTGTTCTTTCTCTTCGGTTAAACATGCCATATCAAACTAACTGATTACAATGCAAGTGGGCCTTATGTTATTTTAGGAACATACAGCTTGAAATACATAATAACTTTTTAAAATACGTTACATAGATTTCCACCCCTAAAATATAGGATACATATCAGTTGAAATTTAGATTTTAGGTAATTTATGACCGTATGAAATAAAAAATCCAAGTAATTAACACGAAATAACTAAACACGAAGATTTTGCTGCTGGCAGCAATAAAAAAAACAAATTGTTGTCTAGACTACTGTAACAGATGACGCAGCTGCAGTCTGAATTGAGCCAATGTGATTCGAGTGAGCTTGAATTGATGTAAGCTAACTTACGACAGACGGCGTCTTGAAGAATAAGATGGCATGCTAACAACGACATTTTGCAATCACAAAGATTTTTCACAACGAGACAGACACTTTTATCATATTAAAGAAATGGAAAAAAAATTGAATACCTTCAGATTAAGGGATGGTAATTGAGCGGCCTAGTTTGTTATCAGTGTCAACCTAGTCATAAATCATAGCATCATTTATAAATAAATATAAATATATATAAATATGCGCCAGACAACACACCTCTTGTAATGGTCTCGAAGTAGGGATTAATATCCCTGTGTTACGAGGTACCACACAAGGTAATAAGCCAGGGGTGTCTCCCAGCACACCCAGACCCGAGACAATTTAGAAAAGATCGTTTCCTGAATTGACTCGACCGGGAATCGAACCCGGGACACTACGGAAATCGAGGCGAGAAACCGTGCTACAGCGCACTACGCCAATCGTGTCGTCAAATTTATGTATTTTTTATGTGAGTCCTAGAGTTTTAATACTGCAATTACCTGTCACTAAATTGACAGATAAGTAGATTGGCCACAGGATAGAAGATGCAGGATAGAATAAATTGAAGTCGGCCTTGTGAGCTTGGGAACTGACAACAACACACAATTTTGTATGAACTTTCCTGTCACCATGGTATGCTGAAAGAAATCTCTTACTAGAGATGAGCTAACCTGTACTTTTGCTATCCTTGTTGTTTTCAATGTAATTGTCTCCTTTGTGAACGAAATAATAAATAAACTGATTGCTCGTAGACATGTCGACAATTTGAGTACGGAACGCTCAAATTGAACGTCCTTAAGAATCGCGTGAATATAACGACGACCCAACGAGGCCTTAGTATGGTCATTTTATAGAAAAATAATCGAAATTAAAAATGTATTATTTCAAAAACAACTTTCTATGCCATAAAATACAAAATCTTATAACGTGAACACAATAGTAAAAAACATATTTTCATCGTAAATATATAATAACCACCGAATTTGTGATGTGCTGTGGGATATAACGCCGATGGAAATAATTGGTAAGTATAGGAGAATTATCTTTCACACTTGCCACCAAGCTGAATTTTTTATGTAGTTCATCAACTACTTAGATATCTACTATGTTTGCAAGATTGTCATTCATCGACTGCTTCGATTTTCCCGGCATTGAATGTTATGATTACTACCACTAGTAAAAGCAAAAGTCAGATAAGTATAGAAGTCAGTCAGACATCGGGGCTACGGCGCACCTCACCCAAATACCTGCATTAGTATGCTGCAAAACAATACGGCTGATGGCGCCAAAGAAAACCAGCTCCCGCTGTTTTGAACATTTTTTACAAATGACTCATAGTTGGGCTACTTAGATCCACACAGAGTACTATGTGTGACTATTGTTAATCAATATAAATTACCCTGTCAGCACAATTTTTTTAAGGCTTTTTTAATATCAGTTTTCCACTGCCTTCAATGCGGTTATAATACGGTTGTTAACAGCAAACTATGAGTTCATGCATGCACGGCAGTCAATATCTCGTCGAGTGTACTAAAGATTGCCCTAAAAGATCTATATAAGTTCTTCTACCATTAGTGAAAAGTGGGTGTTTGAGTGTTCCGTTCACCATGACGGCAATAGTCACTTGCCTCTGACTACCCCGTTTGGGATATAGGTGTGATGGTATGTTATGTTATGTTATATGTTATTCCTAAAAACCATGTCGTCTTCACTCGACTGGTAAAACTGTGGAAACTGCTAAATGGTGGTGCACATGGAGGACATGCTACAAATTCGTAGTATATACAACTGTATACTTCTAGCACGCTACTAGTTTTTGCTAAATTAAATCTATGTCTAATTTTGCGTTATATTTATGACCCGCTCATTACGTACGCTTATCAGGACTGAAAAGTTCAACCACTATTGGGGTCATCAGAGCCAAAATTAGTAAACATTTGGCAAAACACCGACGTAATGTCTGATCCATTACGTTACAATTATTAACACGCGTATCGAGTTATGCATTGAAAGTGTATCCGCGTATGGATCGAGACATTACTATTGTGCCATTGTTCCTTTTATGATGTCACAGACATAATAATTCTATTACCGTAGTAAGTTATCTGTGTCTCAGTTAAACATTGTAGGCGGTGAAATCGTCCTTGCAACAATGGGGCTGGCGCACAATGGACTATTTTCGCGATAAGCTGCCTTCCCGTGCCGCGGAAACGCGAAAGTGAAAGCCATTTGTCGTTGCGGTTAATTTTAGTGTCTGTTACTATTGAGACGGACTGGAAACTGATTCTAATGATAATTTTAATTGGACGTACTGTCTTATTTCCTTTGTTACTTTACGAGTGTTTGACTCTTAAAGGTGATTCCAATCAACTGATGAATAAAAGATTTAAAACGCGAACTTAAAACGCTTTCGTTTGCTCTTAACCTTGACTGCAGGGTTGACGACTATGCTTTTGTAGAGCCAGCAGGTCAAGAGCCGTTAACAATGTTTACTGTCCTAACTAGTAATATACAACTTATGAAATTAATAATACATTTTATCGTAAATAATGAAGTTAAAACTTTTTACTTAATTTATGCTCTTTCAAATTCTCAATCATAATAAAATCATACTCTTGTTTGGTATTTTAATAAATTTTATGGTTCACTTTTAAGGCCTTTAAAACTTGTGTTTTGTTTCTATGCTCAGAACAGAGTTAATCCACGTCGTCAAATATCAAATTGTTCGTTTCGTAGAAATGGCATACACGGCCAGTTTGACAGATGGTCGAGATAACGATCACCGGTAGCCACCTGACGTTGACCTCAATCTCACGATTAACATAAGTATGGACAGTTAAAAAGCAATCAAACTGATGAGTTAATTAATAGCATTGCCGTAGATGCATAAAGTCCTCCTCTACAGACGGATCTTTTGTCTCACGTATACTTAAACAATACATAATAAACTAATAAGTTTATTATGATTCTTGAATTGTATTATAATCTTAGGTTTTCTGATAGTATTTTGCTACATCATAGCTTGAAAGATAATTATTATTCAGTGAGATGGTTAAAACATATTTTAGTGCGTTTGAAATACTTTCCAATACGTGTACATACATACAAGAAAGATGTAAATACCTTGAGGTTTTAGTTTATTTCACTTTAGCGGCCATTTTGATTCTACAAAATTGATTTGTTGGGTACTTAAACCGTCTCAGGTGGCTCGAGGGTTATTGGCGAATCATCAGAAATATAATAATGATCCATTATTCAACTGATAAGAAATAAGACGATTTTAATTTTAAATACTAAAAAAATAACATGAAGGTGCTCCCTCACCTAGAGCAATTTCCTCCCTGTGAGGGAGGAGAACTGCGCATTACAGTGAGCAATTTGTGGTTACAATGTGTTATATTTTGATATAATTAGCCTGATGTTTTGTAAGGCAGAATTGTAATGTAATGCTCAAAATCGAATCTGAAATGCAAATTACAGACGAATGTTCGTCATGTCAGGGAGGCAGTACTGTATTGTAATGCTCAAAATCGAATCTGAAATGTTTTATCATTGTGTAACGTCAGATGGAAAAAGGACTGTTTAGATTCCCAGATAAAGGTGGCTATCGTGTACATACTCGTACACACAAGATGAAAGTAGTGAAACCTCCGCCCGCCTGCGAGAAATCGACGCGCAATAAATAATGCACCCGATCGACGACGGGCCCTTCAAGCCTCTAACAGGTTCCGCACATATTTTGACAAGATACTATCGGATAGATCCGCATCGTTAACTGTAAGTACCTACCCACGTTGTTATAAGAGCTCGCAGTACAATGTAATTACCATTTACAAGAAGATTAAACGATATTAATCTATCTTATCCAACAATTAATCAAACAAATTGCATAGCATAGTAGATGAAACGTATTTTTAAGCGGTAGCGTCTAATTAGAGAAATTTCTATGCGTAACTCATCATGTACTTAGCTATTTTGATTTTGCCCCGTAGGCATTTATTGAATAATTAATTAATATGATCAATATCGTATGCTGTATCAATATATTCTGCAATGTTTAAGGTGTGTCAATAACCATTTAACCGCGCCCCCTGCTAAATTTCTTAATTAAAATTATCATCAAGTAATTAATTGAAATAAAGTTAGAACCACCATTCGATTTGCTAAAAATAATCCTAATAAACTTATGGGTGTACCAGCATGCCCTGGGGGATCCTACTAAGTCCATACTTACTGATTACTGATTGGATCTCATGATCCAATCAGTCGACCTGTATGTTAACTTGAAGGTTGGGTTAATAAATCACCGTGTTTTGATGAAACAGATATTTTTGCTGGATCTTGGTGGTAGGTGAAAGCATCGTTTCTAGTTTTTATAACTCAAGGAAAAACCCAACTTTGGTATCAGGGTAATGTTACATACACATGTATTTATCTATCAACATTTCACATCCCAGATTGGGCTTTAGTTTCTCTTTGCCTTAAAAAAACGTAAAAATAAATAGTACTTTTAATAACATATACAGGATCTCGGACTAAGAATTATTGATCAGTTATCAGGGTGTCAGATTGACACTGACCAGTAATTCTTATCTCACGAGTTAAACTAACTTGACTTCTATCCGCGAACCACATCTGCCAGTGCGCAGGCGCCGCGTAACTTCTAACAGTGCAACATAATTGGAGCACAATAATTTGAGGCACTTTCTCAAATCCAACTTTAAAATAATTCATAAAAATTCATACGTGCACGAGCGGTGTCCACCGACCAATTAGAACTTTCCGTTTCTCTTATATTATAATAAAAATGTTCTTGGTCTACAGCGTATTCTACCATAAAAGATAACCGTGTAGACGATATTAGAGATAGGAAAAATCAATTACTGCAGACACTCAAATCTGTAGCTTTTAAGAAATGTTTAGTGTGCTTATTAATGTGGCTAACGCTTACAGGAAATATCTTCGATATTCCTTTCATTTTCATGAAAAGAATTTGTAAAATATGTTTCATAGATAAGATTATCTTTGAAACATATGTATTTTACAAATTTCTCCGTTTGTTGGGCAGTTTTACGGATGCTTCTGCATAAAACAAAATATTTTTATCTTAACTTTAAATTTCTTATAACCAACAATGTCTTAAGAAGTTAAGACACTGTTGGTTATAATAATCTGTCCCACCCTTTACATTGCATAGTTTCAGATTTTGAAAATACCTATCGACTTTCTAGATCAACCTGTTTTACAGTAGTCCCAGCTTCAACTGTAACGACTAGAGTTATAATTCACTCAATAGAGTATTAATAAATAAAGGAATTAAAAAAAAATATATACGGTCTGCCAGTCCACGCTTCACAGTAAAACAGTTCATAAATAACTTAAGATCAGATATTGAAAGTGATAGATATGAAAATGTAAGTTAAGCGAATGACAGACTTGTTTCAGACGTCCAAGCAGTGAAATGAACCCATTAAATAAATGGCAAGCAAATCTCCGAGATGTCAAGGGAGAAACTTTGAAAAGTGTCTCTGAAACGACAGTAACAAAAGTGAAATCTAGCCAATTTCCCCGCGGCTAGGCTGCATGGTGGCGAGTCGGACTTCATGAGGGCGTTATCGGCTAAAGGTAGGACCACGGTATCGACTCAAAAGTATCGATAGTACTCATACCTCAGATCAAAAGTATCGTACTCATAAAAGTATACTTTACCAAAACGCAAAGTATTCATCCTTATACAGCAAAGTCTTTTTTGTAGCAAGCTTTGCGTGTTGAAAAAAACTACGCTAAATGCTCGGCTCAAAGTGAACGTTTCATGATTATTTTGCCCTAAGTAGGCATTATTTAAAAAGTAATAGGACTAGTCAGGTTTTGGATTTCAGTATCGAGTATAAAAGTATTGAAATCGTATATAAAGTTTTCGATACCAAAAAGTATCAATAGCTTTTCATGTCCTTAACTATGCGGGAACAATCTGACTCATTTGCGTACGTAAATAGCGCTACTGGTGCATTGCATGGCGCTCCTAGTCTGCCTCCAGGCGAGGATATACTTTCTAGCAGTGATTTATTGCCAAGGGCGAGGCTCTACAAGCTTGATTCACTTATATGGTTTGAACTAACAAGGACACCTACACGATAACTTTTCTTAGAGCAACGCTAAACAAGATTTAAAAAAACTCTCACTCTTTGGAAACTCAATACTGAATAAAGACAATTTTACTTAAAATAAAACACGAACTACGAAAGCAGTGTTCACATTTAAAATTCTTCTCAAGTAAAAAACTTCTCAAGTATTTTATTCAGGAATTAATCGGACGAAATTATTATCGGTGTGTTACTATTTACAGTAATGAACTAATACTTTAGTTTTTTCTGTACTTTTGAACCTCTTTTTTACTGTAGACTAGTCAGTCATTCGATCACCTCTCATATGAAGCTAATAATAGAATGCATGCCAGAAGTATGCCATGCCCAACCTCAAAAACATATTTTAATTATCAGTAATATTTCACTACGAAGCTTATCCTCATCGTTGAAGAATACGGATTAATCACCATCTCAATCACACATCACATCGTTCTTTGGATGTTGATATAAAAAGCTGCCTTTGAAGTTTGGCTTATTTATGCATTACGAATAATTTGTGTACCGATTTTTTATCGTTTACTTAATGAAATCATGATATTATACTAACGAGTTTAAAATCCTAATGCGACTGCTACATCCTGTAAACAAGACGAAAGAAATGGTTTCGAACATTTATTGATTAAAAATATTATCTAATTTGTAAAACTTGAAACTGATTAATGTAATATTTACTTTTAGGCGTTTTCAAATATCACTAAAGTTCAAGCATTACTTAGGTTTGTTATAAACTTAGCATTATTAAGTATTGAAGTGGTTTCTCCTGTAAAATAATTAGTTTTGATCAAAAACATTCAATTTTAATAAATTTTACCATCAGCATGAAATACTTACCCCAAAACATTCTACTCATTTATTTGAAATAACAGAACCATGCACACATAAGTATTTTTGAGCATAAAAAAATTGTGTAACTGGGTTTGTAGCTATGCAGCCATTAGCAAATTGATGTAGCAGGTGGTCGTGTTATTTGCCGAAAAAAACGCAATAACTGATTGATGGTTTCATTCGCAATTAAATGCGAACATGCGCGTTTGCAAAAATAAGAAAGGCGTCAACGAACAGATAGTTAATGTACGTACATTAATTGTTTCTAATACGCTAGACTTATCGTTTACGAGGAGCGTCAAATCGTCGCCTCGAGCATCGAATCGATCAAAACAATCGTTGGAAAGCTGCGGGCTGACCACTGTTCGCATAACCGCATTCCTCGCGAGTTTCATCGGGTAAATAAAACACGTAACGTCAACTAATTTTTCTAACTACTAATTATTTTTCCTCTTTATGAGATTTGATGCTGTGCGAGGAGCCACTTTTTTAGGATCCATTGTAAATAAACCAAGTTATGGTTGCAATAATGGTATTGTAGATGCGCAATCTTCACGCTCCAACAAAATTGAGTTTGGTATCATTAAACATTCTAGACTGTACCCTGCAATACCCTGAAATTTAAGGTCACGGGACTCCGCGACGTATCATTTGGGATTCTGTTAGATAAATATAAATATAAATAAATATAAATATGCGCCAGACAACACACCTCTTGTAATGGTCTCGAAGTAGGGATTATTAAATCCCTGTATTACGAGGTACCATACAAGGAAATAAGCTAGGGGCGTCTCCCAGCACACCTAGACCCGAGTCAATTCAGAAAAGATCGTTTCCTGAATTGACCCGACCGGGAATCGAACCCGGGACACTACGGAAATCGAGGCGAGAAACCGTGCTACAGCACACTACGCCAATCGTGTCGTCAAAGATAAGAGACAGCACCACATTCTCTGCTTCAATACCAAAGTAGTTTCTTCGTGTTATGTTAACCGAAAACAACGAATGTACCATGATAAAAAAAATCTCAACTCTAATGTCTTGACTGCGATTTATGACCCTTTAGCTTCTCAACCAGCTCTCGTATACCCTTTTTTATATACTTTAGAATAATATACGTGGCTAGAAACCGTCAGATTTTTGCCAACAACAATCCAGTTTTTAAAGCAAATTTAATGTAGCTATCTCTCATTTTATTTAACTTTTAAATCTTAAAGTTCGGTATTAAATATTTGTTCATGAAAATTAAATAAAAAGTCTAATGTACTAAGTCTGATATGTCTTGATTTCTATTCGGTTACGTGCTAGCAATTCACTTCCAATCCAAACCGCAGACTTTTGCAAATCTATTTCACCATTATAGGGTTATATCTACTACTAAAGAATGCGTACTGTCCCGAGATAAAAAAAAACGAATAAAAAAGGAGTGTCAAAATAGTTGAAGTGAAATAGCTTTTGTTTCTCCAAACCTGAGTCCAATCCAAAATAGAAATAAAACTAACTCCCTGACACACAATAAGCATTCGTTCGCTAAATGGATGTGTTCCTGTATAAAACCAAGGACATTACTTTATAGTTAGCACGATGATCCATTCAATTAGAATACCTACATACAGACATTAACATTCTTAGCAAATTATATTAACAAACCGAAAAATTGTGTGTATTTGCAAACCTGTTAAGTTATTTATTTATAAATAATATATTACAGAGATGGATGAAACTTCACAGTACTTGTTAGATAGGTATTATTGTGTGCTTCCACTTGTTTGGACATTTGTAATAACTCACTCTAGTTGTAGTTGTTGTTACTAATGCCAAATGTGCTACGTCCGAAATAAATCAACCACCATTATAAGTTTATTCAAAGAATATTTATGATAAATAAAACCATGCATGACACCCCTAGCCGTGCTCAATGCATGCGCGCACGCAGTCAAGCTGCGGCGATGTTTGCGGCGCGTCATAACCGGCCTCCACCCAGTGCCCTGCCCACCCTTCCTCACCAGATCTAGATTTTTGACCGCAACTTTTACAACAGGTTGCCACAGTCGCTGGCCTAGTTTTATTTATAACACACTGCGATCTAGTGGATGTCACAGCTGATTTATTCGCTTGCAAATCAATTTAAGGAGAACGCTCGGCGATTAATTTTAATATGATAATATTGACATCTGCTAATGAATTCGTTAAGGATTTCTGCGTAAAATGGAAACACTAAATCTTTATATCTTCTCGTTAAGCTACTCGTACTTCATGCATTTTAAAGAGCAGAATTATCATATATTTCAGACTCGTTTAATTTAAAGCGAAAGTACTCATCTGAATATTTCTTCTAAGTTTTAATAGTTGCGTAATAAATATGTAGATACTTAAGTAGACGATCTTAAAGAGAAAACAGAAGATCTTACCGAATGGAATGCCAGTAATATCCACCTTCCATATATTTACATAATGAGTCATCATTTCTTTTGCGCTAAGCTTTCGAGAGGCACAATGCAATCTATTCGTACAATCGGATGTCGAATCACATCGATTTACAATACAAATGTTATCGATCTAGCGAATATTAGATGTAAAGAAAAAGTAACACGTACCATAGTGGAGTTTTTATTTGAAACATTTTTATGACCTCAAAAGGTTAATAGTGAGATTATTCCATCGTAGTTGTGAGTACATCTATAAGTATGTACGGGTGGAGACAATTGGGTACGGTGCATGATACTGAAACTTTTGGACCTCACTTCAATGATTTTTGTTAGGGATTTTATTTCGACGTTCTATTGAAACGTTTTGAAAGAAATCAGTCTAACGTTAACATGTGTGCAGCTTTAATACTTGCAAACGACATTGTACTTATGTCGTAACATCAACATTATGATTGTGAATACAAACGGGAATGATTTTAGATAAAAATGAAAGTTTAAATAATAGCATGCTAACACGTGACAAGAAAAACATCTTTCGAATTTTATCTCAAGTTTCAAGAAACGTTCTAGTATCAGAAGTAAGTTTCAAAAGTTTAAAAGCATGAGTTTATGTTTTCGAAGCATTTGACATTCGAGCTATTTGAAATCTTGTTATCGATGTAAAGCGCGGGCAATTTATATTGCATGTACTGACAGCCAAACGGAAGCTATACTGTCGTTTCTAGCACCACCTATACATTAGTCCTTAATCTGTTGTCGTCACCCAAGTTCATTTATTTAGATAACGTCAAAGAGGCAGAGGAGCGGCTTCGCCTGGGAGCTGAGAGCTGACACACTGACTCGCTTTCCACTGGCCGACACGCCGCCCGCCTGCATCTCACTTGATACTCGACGCAATACTCGATTAAGGGAAAACGATCATCTATTTCACTAGATTATAAATATGCTGCTTTTCTTAAATATAGTACTTTGATGCGGTTTTTACATTCAGTCTATTTGCAACCAGAATTTATTCTTAGGACGCTATCACCGTCGTTGCAAAGACTGAATATTGTTACAAGTACTTAAATAGTTATTATCCTTGTTTTGTGAGGTCTGCTATTTTGCGTTAGTAATAGGTACACTTTTAGTTGACATAATTAGTTTATTTGCTTTATTAAATAATAATAGTAGTTAATAAGGAACAGCGCTACGTAACTTCATAATAATAATACATCTTCGAATTCGTAATTATCGAGATTCACTCACGCGTAAGTTTGTTGTCGACTCCGGCGCTCATCTAGTTTGGGTGCTCTTGAGTCGTCTTGACGGAAATTAAAAACTGGGCATGCTCATTAGCGCTTTCTCCGCTGTTTCCGTTACATTCAAGAATTAACCGGTAAACATGGGACTTGCCTTGCGCTGAAGGAGAAAGTGACAATTATTGATAAGTTAAACATTCGTATCCTACTGGGCGTGTTAACAAAAATGTTTTGTATAATTTAATGGTGCTGTAACAAGTTAGCAAAAAATTCACGGGTTCACGAGCAAATGTTACCATACCATGCCAAGCACACCGTACCATTCTAAACAGAGCTTGTATGTACTAATGGGGGACGGAGTCGGACGGATACTGGGCAGGAAATTTCGGAAATATTGTCCTTAACGTAAGTGACTCCATATTTTTACTTATCCACTGAGTAAATTCCACAAATTAAGTAAAGCTTCTATTTTAAATGTGTAAATGTGTCAAACTCTAATGAATAAAAAGCATCAATGGTACAATGTCGACACGTGTTGATAAGTGAATAAAATTGAGACTACTCGGATGAATCCTTTTGCAACTGTAAGACGACATAGGCATTGTTGCTCAAGTGGTCGCAGACAATCCCTGGTGATGAGCGAGCACCGTGACACGTTACGACACAGCATCCGAACAACACAATGGGAGGTCCTACCGACTGTGGCGCAACAGTCGCCTACTTTGGAAACAGACGCAGGTTCGCAATTACCATATCCGCAAAGATAAACGCACTCGCAAAACCCATGAGTCTTTACGAGTAGACTAGCGGCGTCGACGATAACGTACAATTCTTAACGCATTTCGCAATTGTGTCAGTTTTACTGTTATATTTTTACAGCAGTAATTAAAAAATGAAAGAATAAAGATAATACGATCATCTTTCGAGCGTTGTTTGAAAAATTACCTGAGCCTTAAGAAAGCTTTTTACTTTTTATCTTATTTATTAAACTATTGTGTGTAAAAAAAAAACAAGTGCTTTTCAATATGTGTGTCGCATATCACATATATCGCAATATCTGTATTAATTTATTCGGATAAGCTCACTGAAATCGGGTTACCCAACACATAGGGTTAAAATCCTGCGATTTCATTTCTTTAAACCTTGAAATAAAGTTCAAAAGAACTTAATCTTGAAAAAACGTTATCATTTTTGTCAATTTATATTCAATAACGATTCCTGGCAAGCAATCAGGCAACTAAGTAAATAACCTTCACATATTACTTGGTCTTATTTATGATTTATAAGTTATTTGTGAGTTAAAACGTGCTAACAATAGTGGTTTGTATTCAGAATTTTCCCAACGTTTTTTTTAAGTAAAATTAGAGAGCGGTGTTTTATCGCTGACGTCTTGAACCCATGATGAATAGTTGATTTATGGGTTTCTAGCGACATATGTCACGATCACGATACAATGATGACTGGTGATTGATAGCTCTAGCTCATGATCAGTAATAATGTGAAGTCGATTTCATTTATAGATTCACTCTTATCTGCTATTATTTTATGCATTCAATAGTACAAACCAAGTATTTTCCTTCATTACTAAAAGTAGGCAACCTCTAATATATCTATTTCGTATTTTATATTCACATTAATACTTCGTAAATAATTTAATAGGAGTAGATTTAATGACACGAATCAAATTTGGGCTTTATAAGTCAAGTAATAAAGGTAATAAAGGTGATAAAATTGTAATAATTGTGTTCGACCAATGACAAACAGTCATGTGACCAACATTTGTGTTTGTTGTGAGTCTGGGTGTTATTATCTATTTCAGTATGTATTTAGAAATATTAAAGTATGTTTATCAGTCTTTGGCACCCATAGTACAAGCTCTGCTTAGTTTGGGGTCAGATGATCTTGGTGTAAATTGTCCCAGATATATATTTTATTTATTTATTAAATAAACTCCAAACCCACGACCTCCGGCGCTAAAGGCAGGATCGCTGCCATTGTGCCAACAGGCCAGTCAAAAAACAAAGGTGCTTACCAATTTTATTGATCAAAAAATTATGAGGTGAAATTACAAATATTTACAAACGGTAGATAAATGTACAACATAATATAGCCATCTACTAAAACGTGAACTAATCAAGTACAATTAACATTTATAAGTATTTTGTAGTTATGCTGAACTTAATGCCACACGTACCTTGTGTCTTACTCCAAATGTGTTAGATAAACTGGTTTTTATAATAGGAAAACATCGTTAAAGGAGCTTTAAAATTTAAGAATAAGTCGGATATAACGTTAAACGTGACTGACTAAGAGCTGACTGTGTGGAGATTATACTCGCAACTAGTCAAGTGCAACTTTCTTTAGCCGTCATTTAGCGTGATACTCTTGATGCTTTAAGCGCACATAAGTCCTAAAGCAGCAGTCGCGAAGTTATTTATCAGGCAGGCTCAGTTTATTACAACCTATTTACTAGCATTTCACATATTAAAGTAAACGAGAAACCCCTCGGTACACCTATAAAATGCGAGCTCTGTGACGCGTGCCCCACTTTCCACACGCCGCACACCACATGACGTTTCTAGAGATGTCTAACTCTTATTCACATCCGGATAAAGACCAAATTCGGATGACAACGTTAATTGCTTTGTATTAAAAAATCGTCAGCTGCAAGCATTAAAAATTGTACGCATGTAAATGAGATTTTCAAACATACGCGATATGCGAAAGATTATTTTGGCGGATGTTTGTAAGTGAAAGTAAAATTATGCAACTTTCTACAGCCGAGCAATGAGTATAATTATCGAGAGATATGTACTATTTCACTTATCACAATATGCTAAATCACGAACTTTAAAATAGTCATGAACAGAATGTCCTTATATACTTATGGTACAAATTATAGCGCAGAATTTTATAGCGGTCGTTTCGTATTCATGAAAAACCCGTGGTAAAAACGGAATTTTTATTTTTTTATTACACATCATTACGCTTGCGGTTGAAGTGATCCCTCCAGATCAGCTCACATGAGTAAGTTGTGTTTTATTAATGTTTTAATAATTGTTAAATTAATACAATTTGTAGGAACCAATCAAACCTCTTCTTCGGAAATATGTGGGGGAGAAATTGTTCAGCAGTGGACTTCTTTTGATGGTGAATTTTTTTTTCTTTTAATTTTGCATTCAGTCAACCTACATGTAACAAATTTTGTAAGTTATCCTATGATTATGAAACATTTATTACGAGTATTTTGTAATTAATAAAAACAGGAAGCTTTCAATTATAAAAAGTCCTCTATAATAAAAAAAACATAGGCGTACAATCGTACATACTTAAGGGCCAAAAGGGATTAATAAATTGTTCACCTTTACATGCTGCCATGAACTCATTAAAAATAGTTGAATGCGGAGATGTTTGTCCTCCTACTGTTATGTCTTTATGGGCTCAATAACAAAATGATGAGGTTCAACAAAGCCTCCCTTGTAGACGAGTAGAATCTCTCCTTATTCATAAAAGATGGCTTAAAAATATTGTAAAGTACTAACTTAGTGCTAATTACTGAAAGACAATTATGCAATTTTGCGATGTACATCTTGTTATCGACCGATTGAGTATATTTCTTTTAATTTATTCAACTGTCCCCTCACCTTTCCAATTTTGGCTAAATCTCTTAAACTTATTCATAATTTTTAAAATTAAATTAATACCATAATATTATCAAAGTAGTTGACAATGAGCCACTGAATTAGAGAGCTGAATAGTTAATTTGATTGCCTTTAACTAGTGTACGAGTCGACTCTTCAGACTAAACTTATCTCCAACTAGCCTTACCAATTGATTTGTTACCTTATCTACATAAAATTAAGTAAACTATCGACTGTATGTGTATAACACGACAGTATCCTTCCCTACGAAAATATACGTCGAGACGTCGCGTCGTAGCAGGTATCCCACAACACTCAGTAATCCATCACAAAAGCACAGAAAGCCTAATACCTTCACAGGCGTTTTCAGGTTCAGTCGCACCGTCACGGGATATCACTGCTCCGTTCACTGCTCCAGAGTCACAATCACTATGTCACAGTCAAATGTCGATCACCTGTCACTTTCGTTTTCCGAACGAGCGCGCGCATTGCCCGTGCGCAGGTCGTGGTGTGTAGCGCACTGGTCGCGCCCGCGGCGCCCGCGTCGTTTTATACGCGTGAAAGTTCCGCGCAACCACGCGGCTATCCCGGATCGGAAAGAGGATTTGGATTTTGAAATCCTTTGATGACGTTATGATGACCAAGAATGCGCGTGGGTCGACCTTTATATTGCACAATTTTCTCTTATTTGGGTAAGGCGGTATCTTCATATGGCGGCGTGATTAATCAATGAAGCAAGGTCATACTTCTTAATATGACGCCGAATTTACTACTTTCCCTAGTTCTAGTAAGGATTAAATTTTGTCATAATATTGAACTTACTAAATTCTGTAAAAGTAAGGACAGAGGAGGATTCTTAAATCTATTTATTAATACTCTTATACAAATTTTAAATAATAAAATAAATAGCCATCAGTGAATATTTATTTAACCATATCAAATGGCCGGCAAAAGACAGATTCCCTAACTAGATTTTTAATATTACAAAACGTATATCATCGACTCAATGTTATTTAATTTCATCAACTTATTTATCATCAGACTGATATCGTCGAAAAAGTGATATTCACAACGTTAACTTTATACATATTATAAAAACTCAAGAGTCGCTTCCCTAAACTCCAACTACTCGTACAGGCGCTACGTGCGTATGATGGTCGTAGCATAACTTACTACGCACTGCTACGACGTTACGCAATCTCTGTACAGCCGTTACAATTTTTACCTCTATGTTAACTGCTACGAAATTATTTTGATCTAATTACTAAATTAATAGATAACTGTACTCATTATCATAAAATGTACGTTATGTATTTGAGAGTTGATCATCATTTATATTTTTTTAGACAATACGTGTTCCGATTGTGAATCAATTATCTATTTTTTTCGTTGTTTTGTGGAGTCCAAAGAAAACAAATATTTGATTTTCATAATGAAATTACGAATGCGAAATTAATTTATTACTTGTTCCGCTTTCAGGGCTTTAAAGTTCTAACGAATTTCATGAAATTGTGCAAACAAGTGGCCTGTAATAAATGTAAGAAAGAAGGAAGGAAAACATGTATATTTGGTACTTGCATACAATTTTTATTTTCAGTCTGGAAAGGGTCCACTGTTATATTTGGGTCTTCTTAAGAAATCCGAATGCTGACTGCAAAGCTACCCTTATATAAAATAACGATTTTGCCATATATTTTTCCCTTTATTACTAGACTGTTTCAGTTAAATTGCTTCTATATCCCACTTGGTTTTTGATATATCTAAGAAAGCCCCACACATGGCCTGTTTAGTGCACTCTTAAAAATATGTTGACTATCTAATCTGTATAATTTGCTTTAATGCTGTAGAAATTTTGCTATTTCGCTTATCTACAAATTCACACACACACACTCAACAACAACTTCTCTTACATGCACTCCTCACATTCCTTATACATATACATTCACTACACTCAAGAAACAACACTCACTCATCACACTCAACACAAATTACACGTCGTATGTTCTGCAGTACTGTTTTATTTTAAGTTTAGTTTTTGATACCCATCTTGTGCTTTTGTTAAATGCTATGTGCTATGGCCCTGGGTACCTGTGACACAGGCTCATGATATGAAGTAATATGAACCTACATCAGGCACCAGTCTCTCACAATATAGCACGGTTCCAATATATCTGTACACTTATATCTGAATTTATATTTTATTATTATTATTGTATAATATAGTATCAAAAGACTTACAAAAGCGATATGGCTTACTCAGTAAGTGATGCAGTAACACAGACCTGTTTTGCTGATGAACCTTTATAAAACCTACTTACTTTACTTATCCTGGCGCAGCGACCCAAAATGAGTTTTGGCCTCCGACACAAGAAGACGCCACGCTTTTCTGTCCTGCACGATCTCTTGCCAAGGATGCGCTTGGAGAGCCAGCAGGTCCCGCTCCACCTCGTCCTTCCAACAGTACTTGAGCCGACCCACCGGTCGACGACCGCTTCCTCGCTACTTGGCCAAACCAGCAGAGTCTATGGGATTTTGTCCCTACAAGTATGTTAGGTTCAGCCACTAGTTCTTCTATTACGAGATTTTACGCAAGCCCAAGAATATTACGGAGCACCTTGCGTTCCGCTACAAGCAGCTTCTGTTCTTCCTTTTGTGTGAGTGTCCAGGCTTCACATCCATACATACGTATTGATCCTTATGATCGTCTTGTAGATGCGGATTTTCGTCTGTTTACTCAGAAGCCTGGACACAAGGACTTTGTGTAGGGATGCACTACAACGTAGAGTGTTCTGGATGAGTATACTCGTATCAATTTTTAAAACCTATAGAACTGTGATTCCATACGTGTATTCGCAGGAGATTCTCAAGATACTAGTGTAGCCTTAAAAAAATATCGAATCATGAATGATGGTCCTGGGCAGGGACTGAAACCATGACGTTCCGTTCCATACACAGAAAGTCTACCATTACCCCAACGGACCAGTCAAAAGCAGGAATTGTATATGCTGTCGCGGTGGCAGATGCGAGCTAGTTACCACAATCGAGTAGGTCTCAGTATCTATCTTAAAGTATATCCCGTCGATATAGCATATATATAGTATATTATGTTTAAATTTATTTAAGTATTATTTAAAATTGGTCTTTTCTTGTTTAAATTTTTATATGTTGCACAGTCCTAATTTCAATGTTTCTGTTATGCAGTTACCCTGCGGTTGACTGGTAGAAAATGCCTCTAGGCATTAAGTTTGCCAATTGTACTCTACTTATTTGTGCAATAAAAAATTAATAAATGAAGTGCTAGGATAGATCACTGCCTTAGATTACCTCAGCAGTCAAAGTAAAAGTATTAACCGCGAATTTTAATCGCAGATTCAGCATAGAGCAAATCAAATATAATACAAATGCTTTTTAATAAGGGAGAGCTCTCCAAGATCTGAAGTCGAGATAAAAGTGTTTTAATATTCTGAAAGAGAAATTAAATGACCCGTCTATTTAAACACTTCGCTTCACGCATCTTTGCCGCGTTCTAATTAATTCTAGTGATCGTAATACTTTGGTCAGGCTTAAAGTGATTGTAAGATATGCTAATAAAGCTTCGGAAAATTGTTTTTTAGAATTGGTTAGACAATGCGCTTTCTTGTCGAGTGTGCAATTATTAAAACTCGTAGAAAGTATTAAGTACTATCGTTTTTTTTTTAATTTTCACTGAACAAGTTACTCAAGACGTGATAAACATTTTCTAGCTGCCAAATGATAAAAAAACCTTAATCTTGATGATAAGTTCTTTAGCATACTTATTAAGTTTTATTTATTTTAACGTGCTTCAAAATGAAGGAGCTTTGTTATTTGGTTTCATTTCATTAAATGGTGTAAGAAAACAAAGAAAAAAGCAAGGTATAATGATGCCTTGTTTTTTTTACAAATCTAATTAAACCCAAGTGAAATTTTATTTTTAGCATAACCAATGCACTATTTTCTACACAAAGATAAAAACTAGAAAAATGTGAGCTGATCCAATTTTTTCTAGTTTCTATCTTTGTCTAATTAAACCTTCAGCTTTACTCATCATATTACAAGGATATATTAGCAACACCTTAACGGAATGTTTATATGCATAACATGCGTTAGGATTGTTCAACAACTAATTTGAGAAACGCGCATGATTTTGTAAATACTTCCCTATCGGTAACTTTGAAAAAAACATGGAGCTTTCTTTTTAATTAACAAGCGCATAGTCTAATTATTTGTAAAGTGAGTAGGGTCGCTCGTAAAGCTGCCGGCGCGTGCCTCGCAGCGTGGCGCCCGCGCACCAAAAATATGAAATTGTGAAAAGAGTGAAATCGAATAAATTGCCTATTGTGTTCGCAAGGTGCACGAATTTGGTAAGTAATACTTTCATCTTGACGTGTGCTGCCGCCATGACCGATCCGAGTTAAATTCGGCTGTGATGCGTTGTTAGCGCGCCGGTACGGCGGTGTCATCATTTGTGGTTCCATTATGCAATTTACTGGCTTCATTCATCGTTTTACGTCCTAAGTTATTTTTTTTTTCTATGAATGCAGCATTAAATGTTAAATGCCTAAACGGTCAAATGAGCTACAGCAAATACGCGCATTTTGTATGTTCTACGATCTAATAAATAGACATCTAGTTGCTTTATATATTATAAATCGTGATATAAATAGTAATTAATGTTCCGAGGTGCGTGTTTGCCGTTGAAGTTTTATTTATTTTACTACAAATTTATGATTTATCTATTTGTAAATCAATTGACATGGTACATGGTCAACAAAAAACAGACTAAAGATACAGGTTGGCGATTTCAGCACAATAAGGTGACAGGAGAAAGTAAATGTGCCAAACAATACTCTTATAGCAGTTTACTTTAGTAAAATCAACAGACTTCATTACAAATGTTGTTCTAAGAAATCTACTTGTCTATCTAAATTATCTAATCTTTAATTAAGTAACTACATTTCAGTGAACATCGTGCGTATTTAGCTAATGTTTTTAAAGCTTTTTTCGTAAGCATTAGACACTTAGTTAAGTTAACTTTATATTTACAAACTTATCACCTTAACTATTATCTTATTTATTGAGTTTTGTTATAATTATTACTAACGAATGTATAACAAAGACAGAATTAATTGATTATCGATAGATAACTAAAGTTCAGCTAAGCACGCTCTATAGATCTCGGTCTAAGTAATAGTCCAGTTAATGAATGCTCAAAAAGGGATGTAGATGGAAACGTCGAAAGCAGAAAATTTGGCTGCGACACTTTGTTTGGACTAGTTAGGAGATAAACAATAAACACAGGGCAAAGTAGGTTCAGTTTTTTGGTAACATCTCGAAAACGGTGCGTCGTACGTAATTCTGTCTTATTACATAATAAAAGCTAATAAAATTCTCTACAACTTTGGCATTTACACTTTGATCTATCTCCTATCTTTGCCTAGCTATGAGCTTCAAAAAATGGTAGATTTTCAGAATTGTGTTAAATTCTCTGTAGTATGTATTTGTCGCATGTCCTAAGTTTGAGAGCACTACTCCCTTGAGTATCAGGCATAGCATCGGAATCCTTGGCGTTGACGTTTTGAGTTCCGCATTCATCTGGAGGGTAAAGCCAAATTGGCTTCCAAAAAACGGAGTGCCAAACAAAGCAAAGCAGTATTTCTTGCCGTCTCAGCGCCTTCAACATTACAAGGCACAAGTAAGGCCTCACATGGAGTAGTGCTGCCATCTTTGCGCTGGAGCACCTCAGTATCTTCTCCATCCTCTCGACCGTATACAGCGGGGAGCCGCTCGAATTGTCAACGACCCTGTGATTTCCGACCGCTTAGATCCTATGGCCCTACGGAGAGACGTTGTATCTCTCTGCGTTTTCCACCGTCTTTACAATGCGGAGTCTCAGAAGAAGAAGTACTCAGAAGATTTGCATGCCACTAAATTTCATCATCGCACGACACGTTATAAGTCGAAATTCCATGCTCATCACCTGGATGGCTGGCACCCAACAACTGTACCTTTTTCACGTCAATTTCTTCCGCGTACATCCAAGATATGGAATGATCTTCCAAAGGAATTTGACATCGGAGCCTTCAAGAAGAGAGCGTATTCCCATTTAAAAGTCGAGCAACGCATCGGTGACACCTCTGGTGTTGCAGTTGTCCATGGGCGGGGGTGATCACTTTCCATCAGGTTTCCTTCCAGCTCGTTTGCGCCCTAAGTATGTGTAGTAGTATCTGTAGTATGTTTGTTACCTCAGAACTTTTGACTGGGTGAACCGATTATGATGATTCTTTTATTATTTAAAAGCTGGTGCTTTCCGTGTGGTCCCATTTTAATTTGGTCAAGTTTTGACAGTGGCATCTATGAGAAACTCATTTAAGTCTTCAATTTGCATTAAGTATGTATGAAGTTGTTTTTTTTTGTATTTTTTTTAATTTTTTTATTTATATAGTATTTTGAAATCTATGATCGCAGCTGAGAAAAGTTATTATGAAATGTATGACAGAAACCGTGAACACATTTTTAAAAATCGACCATTTTTCGAAGCTCATAGCTAGGGCAAAGATTAGTGATAGATAAAAAAAGAGAATGACAAAGTTGTAGAGGATTTTATCAGCTTCTATTATTTAATACAAAAAAAAATCGTACGTTTTCGAGATGTAAGAAAAAAACCAAAAAAACGGGACCTTCCTTGCCCCCCGCTCGGGCTCACCTCGGAGGGGTAAGGACTTTGAGCATGTTTATCTCCTAACTAGTCCAAACAAAGTTCCAAAGTAAAAATTTCTGCTATCGACTTTTCCATCTAGAATCATTCATTGCCTAGGCTATAACTGTCATTTTATTTTTGTAGATGCATTGTAAATTACTTTTTTTACAGCTGTGCTGTAACGATGAAGATATCGAGAGCTCAGAATGTGCATGATATTTATTGCATACGTACAACTTTCCTTAAAACAAAAGTGAATAAGCGTTTTTCGTACAAGTTTCTCCATTCCATCTCAGCATAAACTAAGTTGTAAATAAGTACGCGGTATTCCATGACGTTGTAGTTATGCGAGAAGTTAAAATGCATTTATTCGTATAGTTTGTCACCAAAGTTTACTCTTTTGTTTTTGGTATTTGTGATGCGACATTACATAACCTTGCTGAAGGTTTTTAGGTAATCATTATTAGTAAATAACAATGGGGCTTTTCTAAAAATTTCACCAACCCGCATCATTTGCACGCCTGAATTACGGATGGCGTAATAAAGCGACATGTAATGTCCTCGTTCAACATTAGGTAATAAAAAGATACGAAAAGAATGTACTTCATTATAACTACTTATCTATTTACCTTAAATTTTGCCAAGCTCCCCGGGTCCCGGATCATATTGTGATACTTAAAAGGGTTACTTATCAAAATTCGAATATAGCCCATCTATCCAGTGTCTGAACCTAAGGTTTTCAGGGCTAGTTTTCACTTCGCTACGTAGATTATTCACCCTATTAACAGTTTATTTGAATAAAAATGAGTCTGAAAGTGGTCTTACCCTAGGACATTAATCATTCGGAGACACATAATCCTGGCCAGTCGTTGAAACAAAAGAATTTCTTGCTTCACCATTGTATCCGTTTTGCATAACAAAGAGCGTCACTTTCTTAAACGGAACACAGTTAAGTATGTATGTCAGTCTTGTTAGTCACTGTAGACCAAATAGCGATTTACATAAGACCTCGGTATTATAGGGTATTATAATTGTTGTTGTAAATGTGCCGGTGTATCGGGGAGCAGTGAAAGTTGCATTGTATTCGTATTGATTTGGTTCGTCATAAAAATGTCTTGTTGTTCGGATATGCTAATTGGAGGTTTATTACCACGCCATATATGCTGTCTGATAGTTGTTTATTTGATAAAAATCTTCTAACAACCTCGCTCTCTACTTTGGAATTATTTTTGGTGTGTATTATTTTTATTTTCAACGTGAATTATCTGACTTTACGTTTTAACTGCCATATCTTTACTAATATTATAAAGAGGAAAGATTCATTTGTTTGTCTGTATTGAATATGCTCCGAAACTACTGAACTGATTTTAAAAATTATTTTACCAACATAACGCTACATCATCAGGGAGTGACATAGGCTACATTTTGACGTAAAAGACAGACACGGCAGCTAGTGACATATAAATAAATATTGTAGTAAATACTTATTTATACTACATACAAAAGGTATATTTTACGATTGATGAGTTTAGTTAACATAAATAATATATAGCACACTACTTGTTTACTGTACTACCTCTGAAAAACCAATGAGGATCTTTTATTAAGTGGAACATCCGTCTGAACGTAGCTTCTTAATGTTATGTACATCGTTAAATTAGGAAGATAAACAACTGTAATTATTTTATATTAAAAGTAAAAGTGAACACTTTCCCTCGTTTCCACAATAATTGCAATTAAAAGTCGCTACTTAGATTTTGATTACCTAAATATAACAGAAGGTAGTGATAAAAAAAAATATGTGAAAAGTTTATTCCTAATTCAAGAAATTACTATTTATTTAGTAATTTAGGGTGAAGTCAAAATATTTTGATTAAAGTATACCATGTTTTACGCTATGAACTAACGTGCTTACTAACGACTGGGTACCAATTACCACAACCGGGATCTCGTACAAACCTCAGTTCAAAAGAAAGTAATAAAACCAAAAACTTGGTGATACTTAATGTAAAGATAATATATTTAACCAAAACTTAGTTCAATTATAGACAATATTTTTTATATTTTATTTATGTCTATCTCTTACTTTATCAAGTTAAACCTGTTAAATAAGAGTGAATACTTAATCTATTTGCACTTCTTAAATTGTCTAGAGTCCATGATTATGTTTTATAGTTCCAAAATTCTTGAAAGCCTCATTTTAAGTAAGACTGCTAGGGCTCCCAAATGTTGGCCGAGATCGCGGCCCAGATTGACCTGTACAATATTTGGCAACCCTGTTAACACGTAAGTTCACGACAATGACCCCAGCCCAAAACGTTGATGTAACTGCAGACGTCACTGGCTTGCACGGGCCGCGGTTTCGATGATTCAACGCGGACGTGCAAGGAATGTAGCAAACTTATTTCATAATTGCGTGTATCATAAATACAATATTAAACTGAACTGGCTGGTATCAAGCATGACTTATCAGGGTTACAGGATATTAGAATAAGCAGCGGGTCGCCAAGTCTTGACGCTGACTGAATGTAAAAAATGCGCTGCGATCTACATCCTAAACCTTTTTAGTGAAATGTTTTAATCATGATAAAACACATTGAATTTCTATTCAAGGTTTTAAAGCAAGTAAATATTTTATACTGTTCACCGCACCCACTCACATTGCGGAGTAACTTACCAGAACAGAAACTCAAGGTAAAGGTAAATGCCAAAGAAAGTGAGAGCTAACGGATAGAGGCAGGAAATCCTAAAACTCTGTAATCGCTTGAGCTTGTAAACACAGTGACTTTTAAATCGAACTACTTTTAATCTTGATTTAACGCCGCAGGTGATAATTCTAATTTAATGGGAGGTAATTCGTGAGCTCAGGGAAGATAATAAAACGCATAATTCTGTTATGCAAACTTAAGGAAGATATAATTTTTCTCATCCCATCTTATTTAAATGAGCTTTTATAGCGTGCGTAAGTGAGTTCTTACTCACAGAAACTTTCATTTTCACTCATTTATCTGCTGCCGTAAAATCACAACATTAATCAACTAAGAAATTCTAAAAACTAACATTACGTTTATTAGCCACGAAGTACACACATTATTTATCACACAAATAATACACAATGCCTATTCCCAAGCATTGTATAAGTTAGGTAAAGCTTGCCTCATCTCGAATTTCACTTAGCAAATCGGCGATTCTACGAGTATTCCATGAAATGCATTTTCACATACAAAATGCTTTGCTTTCGCCCGCCCAAGAATGCGTGTATGAAGCCGCAGTGATCTCTGTCATTGTGTGCAGATGAGCGGCGCTACTGGGATCGGAGCAAACCATTATTTATAATAATGCACGTGAGTGTGAACCTGTGTGAAACTGCTCTGCATTGTTACTTCAATAAATGGGGTAGACTGGGCACAAAAGGTGTTTACATAATGTGATTAAACTTACTCAGATTATTTGAACCTACATTTTTGAGCCCCTAGTTCTTATAAATTCTAAACTTAAAAAATGTATTTTGAGCTTAAAATAGTCAACATAACTATACGTAAGTAACAAAAAGAGTGTTACTAGGTAATTTTCCCTACGTGAATCGAAGGAATAGGATATTGAATAGTAGGCGTTGTTTGAACTTAGACTTTTTGGTCGCCTTATTGTAATTTGTTGACTCCTGATAAAAAAATAAACAACTAGGTAATAAAGCGATTGATAAAAGGCGAATGTTTCATGAATAGTAGATGCTATTTGTAATACCCCATCTTTCTTTCCCTTTCTCATGGTATGCTATTTGCAAACAAGCTTATCTCTACCGCACTTGAAAACAAAACTGTAGGAATGAGGCAGATAACTAAATTGCTTTAATATCTGCTCAGATTAACCAATGTTCACTGTTCCCCGATTTCCCCTCAGTTAATTTGTTAGTCCCCAACAAGAGCTTGTTCAGGTGGCGCTAATTGTTACGAAAGTGTTGCGGTCGTGGCTGGCGCGGGCGCAGTTGAGAAAGCTGCACCAAATACAAATATTACCTTCTCGGCTACCCGGTGAGAATTCGTTAATAAGCATCTCTCTCAGAGGTATTGTTATGTGCTTTTGTTGTTGTGTGTACTGGATGACAAGTAAATTGATGTGAGTGTTTAAGAGACCAATTGCGCGAAGAAAATGTTATTTTTTTATAATCTTTATTTATTTACAGGACTTTCGTCTTTTGCAGACATGTCAGTCCTATCGTAACTTATACTGAGTAAGTCTTATTTACAAAGGTATTTATTTGTTGCTTAAAATAAAATCTACCATCTAAGCGCCATCATCGACAGCTTACTATCCTCTTCGTTTCCGCTCAAACCAATATGCGATGGAATCCACTGAAGTCTCACGCGTTTTTCGACTAACTCTAAGTCATAAAGCTTTGCAAGGATTTCGAAAGCTACTGATGTACCTCTGTATCCAGAAGCGCATCGAGCTATATGCTGCAAAGCACTTTTGCTGTCAGATAAAACTCTCGTCTAGCATTAATACCAGCAGAATACAGAATAGCCTGATATATTGCAACTACTCGTAACTCCAAAGACATAATACAAATATCAGCTGAAATATTAAACATTGCTTTCTTTTGTTGGATAGGGCAGAAGAATGTTGCGTTCTCCATACTTAGCATTTATTTCTGTTAATATATTGTATTTCATCGTATTATTTTCGTAGCACTTTTTTGGCCCTTGGATACTATATAAATTTACATAATATGTAATTTTAATGAAATGTATGTAACTGACCCAAATGTCAAGTTGAAACATTTCAAGAGGGTATGTGCAGCTAATGACGTCATTGATTATAGCGTAGATTTCAATAAGAAGCGGAACTCTATTTCTTGCCAATTTGTTTGAACATAAGACAAGGTCATCTAGCAGATCCATTGTAACGACAAATGCTCCTACAACTCTGAGGGCGGGACAGGAAACTATCTATCAAACATCCACCCAAAGAAACAACTAACAAAACAAAATAAACACCCAAAAACCCATTTCCCTAAGATAACATTGATTGTTGCATTCCCTTGTGATACCATTGTTACTATTGATAATCCACATTCATTTTACACGCAAAGTATGTTATTTTTGTAAGGTCGCCGGGGATATCCCCCGTAATCATGATGGTTGCCACGGAAAACCAGCGTCTTGGCTCTGTCATGTCCATGACATACAGCTGAGTGGTGATCATTGTATTTTATGTTGTTTTTATTTTTTGACTTGTATTTTGTTTTTCTGTGCGATGTGAAAGAAGGTTAACATAAACTTTAGGACATAGCTACAAAACACGAAAAGTTAGAAAAAAGACAAGATGATAAGGTTTCATTTGTATTTCGTAAAACAGAAACAATGAAGATAGCTTAACTAACACCCAGATCATGGATAGTATTATTCATTCAAATATTTCTTTCTTATTAAGACATCATTACCAACTTAACCGTAGCCATTTTTTTTAATATCGAATAAAATTTCAGACAAATTAAAAAACGAATTCGATTTAATCTATTTGTAATGCTTAAAGTGTATAAGAAACTCGTCGTGAAAGCCTATGTTAATATAACTTCTGAGAAAACAGTTAAAGTATTCAATTCTAATCATCTGCCCTTGAATATTCTGCAACGGTACGAAAAAAGAAACTAAGGGAATCTCTCATTTTGTTTGGTGTTAAATTGCAAACTAGCCTATGTCGTCATTGCTGTTTAGACCCAAATTTAAAAGCCCACCTCCTTTGTCTACTGAACTATGCCTACGAGTACTTACAAAATATATAGTAAGTAGCATTTATGACATGAAATTATTAAAGAGGTGTTTAATAGTATATTTTATATCGAGGGACTAAAGAAGCCATAATATACCAGAGGTGAGAGCGTTCGAGGGAGTTAATGAAACCGAGGGTTTAATAGGTTGGCGTTTAGTCTCGAGGTGCAAACTGTACTTTTCACTTTGAGTGCGAGAAAAATAGTCAATTTAGTACAAAAACATTTAAATCCGAACAAATTTACACTCGACAAAAGTTCAGAAATTTTCGCGGTCACTTTTTTTTCCGAACTGAACCAGTCACAGATTAACAATTTAAAACACATGGCGCCACCTTCTTTGTTCACCTTCAAATCATGGAACTAAAACTCCCAACATTTTCGCAATGAAAATGGTCCACACTCCACAGATAATAGTATATTTTTACTGGCTGTCTGAGTTTGTCTGCGTCACATGAAGGAAATTAAAAAACTTATTACATTTTACTCCCTAGGGCCTAAAGTGGTCACTTTAGACCCGCTTCGTGGGTTTTATTGGCGTACTTTTAGAGCATGAGGAGTGAAAAAAGGTTTTTAAGTATCGGTAACGCGTGTTGCATGGTATCCATAGGCTTTGGTAACTGCTCACCATCAGTCGGTCCCATAATCGGTCCGCATGCTTGTTTTACACGGACGTTATACTGGGTGATTGTCCCACTGTTGGTCACATGCCTCACCTCAACTTTGAGGTGGAACGAGCCATACTCCAACACGCGGGCTCAGTGCGGATTGTTGGAGAGGTGATTGTAACCTTACCGTTAGAGGTTATCAAGCCGCGCTAAGGCCTCTGACTAGGCTTAACGACTGATATCTTGCGACACCAACCTGGACCAACTGTTTAACGTGCCCTACAAAGCACGGAGATTCCCGAAAATGCATCACTTAATTTCGGTCAGGTGGTCACCCATTCCTTTAACTGACGTGACAGGCGTTGCTTAGTAACTATGTTAGTTAAAATTGTATTTTTTCAATTGACTTTAATTACTGACAGTTCGAAATGTATGAAAGCTAAAATGCGTGAAAACACACCCACTTTTGGGCATCGTGCTTGATTTAGCCATAAACAGGAAAGAACACACAAAAACGGTAGCGTCCAAATTATCCAGATTCACTTATGCACTCCACGAGCTTAAGAAATCAACAGATGCCAAAACAGCAACGTGTGCGTACTATGCACATGCCTGGCTCCAATATGGAATTATATTATGGGGAAATTCTACAGACGCCGTTAAACTATTTATTTTGCAGAAGAGATGTCTTAGAATAATAGTAAAAATACTCACTCTTACTTGTATGTATATCCTGGAAGCTTCTATATTTGTGAAAAAGAACCCAGAACTGGTCCCTTTGTATGTCCGGTCACAAAATTTAAGACCTCGTGAAAAATTGTTGTATTGTATAGTTTAAATATTTTAAGTGTTCCCGGTTTGCAGTGCCCTTACAGGGTCCTGAACTTAGTTTAAATATAAGACCCACAATGTACCTACAACATGAATGCAATAAATAATTTAAATTTGAATTTGAAATACCTTGAAATTGAAGTCAATTGAAAAAAAATACAATTTTCACTAACATAGCTTCTAAAATCATCACTTACTGAGTATGCGATATCGTTTTTGTAAGTCTTGGTATTCCAAGACAATTATTTAGACAATTATTATCACCCGGTATAAAAAATCAGCATAGTAGACAGCTGGGAGATTCATAATAAAGCGACATGCTTTTGTAGCAATCACTCCTACCTATAATAACAAATAACCGTTTCTTCAGATAGGGTGCAGTCAACAGCAAAAGTAAATGATGATTGAACAAACTTCCAATTTGTTTTTATGAATGAAAAATACGTAAAAAAACGATCACAAGCAGCATATATCCATTATAATTAATGAAATGTCTCATTTATATTCTCAGCAGTTTAATAAGCTTTATAGTTTTAAAAAAAACAACATAAATTTAGGCACGATTAAATTATCACTGACTGTACAGCTCTTGTGTGTTCATCAAATCTACTTGATCTGTGTTGTAATAGTAAACGTTTCAACCTGCATTCTGTTCAATTAAAATGCACATGATTTATAACAATAACATAAATTCCAGAGTACATTAATCCCATTAATAACCAAAATTGCTGTTCCGTGAATCAACAGACCCGCCTTGATTGCATTGCATCTGCAGCGTTGAGTCGGTGGAAATTCAATGACATTTGAATAACAAGGACTCCGCTTCAGCTCTGTCTAAGGAACAACACACTGTTTCCTTAGCAATGTATTCTTACTCTTTTTACCCATTCTAATAAGTAAGAAACAAAATTACGGTGAATGGTTTTACCTATTTTTCTTTATTTACTCAATCATGTCAACAAGAGCCAGAAGGCAGGATTTCACCGAGACACGTGTACCCTGTTCAAGCTTTTCAATTGTATGACGTGCATTATCCAGTTATTAAAAATCATTGGATAAATCTGTCAGAGGAGCGGCGCCTGCTCAATCTTCCTCTGTATTTAACTGCATTCTGGACAGCTTTCTTTTTCAATAACGTCATCGATACTTATTATAGACTACGGCCAAATTTTGGGCAGGTCGATGATTCATGGCATACCTGCTTACCTACAGAGTTGTTTTCTCTGAGATGGCACGTGCTACCGAACGAGTTGTAAGCAAAACATGAACATCATTTAATCTGGCTCATTATTTTAGTTTGGTAGTAGATCCTTTTCGGATCGTGGCGTCCATTGAACCATTTCCGATCAGAACAAATGTTTGTGTGGCGAACATTTAGTGCTTTTTCTGTGTCAGGAGTCATGATGTTAGTTCTCCAACACCCTTATGTGTTAAAAAAAATTCAGGGTATGTATATCGGTCTGTGCAACGTCTGCTAAGTATATCAAATGGTCATGTGTAAAAATGTCCACAGAATTTTTTTTTGGAAAAAATAAGACATTGTCTGTAGACTAAAAAAGAAAATAAACCTTCAATTTCTTGGCCGCCTTTTCTAAACGTAGCTTTGTGGGCTGGACATCTATGGGCTACAAAAGCAACATACCAGAGAAGCTGATTCACTTTTGTTTTTTGCGACTGAACGAGGACTTTGTTGCGCAACATGTCGCGAGTTTAACAATAAAGTCCTGCACGGCTGACGTAACTGGTATGATTCAGAACGAAAGTGAAAGTGGCACATTTCGTGCGGACTGCGAAGCCCTATCTGCTTCGCGCACTATAGGTATAATTTATGAGCTATTTGCTGCCTCCTGAAGTCACATTTATTATGCCCAATGTTACAATAATAATTTTTCAATGGTCCTTTGACAGATAAATTAATTTGATTTAAGTCCAAGTTTTAAAACACCTGTTTTTTCATGTATTTAAACTGAAACAAACAATTAAAAACATGGAATTACACAACTTTAGCATCTTAGGGATGAAGACATCTAATCTGTGACGGTTGGTGATGCACTGCTAGATGGTGGTAATAGCAGCATTTCTAACTGTTACTCAAACAGAATTAAACAGCGTAGATATTGGTAATTTATAATAAAGTAGAATAGCTCAACATCAGTAAACATGAGAATGGGCGTTTTTTTACCGCAATAACAAGAGTAACGGTTTATGAGTGATTAGGTAAGAGTACGAGAAGGTACTCATCTCTGAAGTGGGAGTTGCGAAATCTGACATTAACAATAAGAATAACTATGACGTTAACAGCGGATTTAAATATGGGTAGTCATTAGCATCCGCCAAATTCATTATTCAAGCTAAGATGTAACAGCTAGCGCTAAGCTTTTCACCTTTCCTAGACATTAAGTAGGTATATAAATTTGCCTAATATTGGGGAATACTGTCTGTCTTTTCACACCGTGAAACGAAAGAAACCACATAAATCATCTAGGTGGGTGAACATCTATCCACTTTGTTAATAAAATTGTTTACTAAAAGCCTCATTGTACAGCTCAATTCACTGACCGTCAGCTGTCACAGCCATCTTGGACTGCAGCTAACAAGCCAGAAACCACAAGTCTTCAAACGATCGATTGATTTCTGGGGTCAGCTAACAATGCCCCTAAATTCACTTTACGTTTGCCTGATCAGTCTATTCGAGTGTGCTGTGGGATATCTGAAGTGGAATGTCTGGGTATTGATACATCACAATAAAAATTAATGTTCTATACAAAATATTGAGCTAAGAGTTTAGGCTTGTTGCAGTGAAATAGTCACACAAACAAACGTTAGTGATTATTTATGTGCAATCTACGTAAGCCTTCATTCAAGTCTTAACGCCTATTTCTAAATATTAGCAACTGTTTTTGTACTTTTGAAGCGAACTAAGCGCCTAGCAGAAAGTTTAAGCTCATTTTTTATTTGTAAGGTTCGCAATAGTCGGTAGTCACTTTTTGGTATTTTTGTTCTCATAATTCGTCAGTATTTTTTAACGGCGATTGCGAGATCTGACGATGTAAGGTCTCTTAAAACATTAAAAAAAGTTACGAATACGCGTTAAAAGATGACCTATACTGTATATTTCAGTGCACTGTTATCATTTTGTCGACGTTCTGGTACATTGGTGTAGTACAAGCAACACCTTTTTAAAAATAAACTTTGTACTTAACAAGCTAACACACAGTTCTGTAACATTTTAGCATTAGTTACAACGTTTTTTAGGAGACATATAAACAAACATTTTAAAACTACTTCAGTGTTAACGAACAAAAGGGTTAGTCTGACCAGTCATACACTTAACTTTTAATTCCCTTTTAATACTCTCCGGCAGCCCTACGCGTGCATCCGGTGCGGGCTTCTCGATTCCGTGAACAAGCGAGTGTGGAGTAGAAGGTAGAGGCAGAGGTACTTACTACACTTTCACTAGCTGGAAATAGGCTTCGCTGCAATTGTTTACGTATTAATGCGCCTTTTACGCCGTTTCTAGATGTGTCCGCCCGATGTGGCGGTCGTTGACTCCTTTTCTAATATGCCTTATGTCAAACTCATTATGCCATTATGAGTATCATTACGTAATTTGCAGTAAAAGGGTAAGAAGTAATTGTTATTTGCATATTTTTAAATATGCACATTATGTTGGCGATAAGGAAAGTAAATTGCTACTGTAAGCACTTTAGCCGTAGTAATTAGGTAGATTATAAATATAAAAAAACAAAATCAGCGTAAGCGTTGTAAGTTTTTTGATAGTCCTTTTATATAGTAGACAAGTAACAGAGAAAAATAGATATCGGTTGATAAAAAATATTTAATAAAAAATATAACCTATCTTGAAGCAGTAAACTTGCGAATGATCTTTAAAATTAAGACTGTTAACCCTGTTTCACAGCTTGACTGTAGCTGTAGGGCCTAATGGGGCTGGCTTTGCCCTGGCTGTCGTAGAAGTTGACCAGCTGCTTCACTGAGCCTGGGCCGGGGGTAGTTATGGGGTTCACCACGGGCTTAGGGTTAACCGGAACTGGTTTTATTTGGTTTGGTGTGGGTTTGGCCGGACCTGGTAGGGCAGGGGAGGCGGTTGCAGAGACCACAGGCACTGCGGGTTTTGGTACCGGCGCAGGATTAGCCGGAACCACCGGCTTGAGTGTAGGGGCCACATTAGCTGGCTTGGTGGGCGCTGGAGGAGTGACTGGGGGGATGACAGGCTTAGGCGGGCTGCCGGGCCTCACGCCGGCGCCACCCTCCATGTTTATAAAGGCGAGATTGGCATTTTTGTCGATGGCTGGGTACGTTTTGCGACCTGTAACGAAGGGCATAAAAACTTATAAACTTATTAATCACGGGGTCGGTTGTATTAAGTCTCCTTCCGAATGGTGAGACAGGAATACATTTTATCGTTAATTCTTCAGTTGCAACATTGGGTACATTATTGTTTAGAAACTGTGTTAAACCTACATATAGTTTTGTACGGTTGAAACTATAAATTAACACTGGCTCTCATTTTCAAATATGCACATTGTACAATTCCTCCCAGCACTCAGCCACAAAGTGCGAATACGGAAACTAGAGTAAATAAGGACAAAATATTGTCTTTATTATTTAGTATACAAAGTATTAAAATACTGTACATTAAGTTTTTATAAGGAAATCATTGCTATTGCTAATAGGTAACATCGTACACATTTGCCTGTGGTGATTACACTTCTTTATTTATGATATCTATTATTTTGCAGCGAAATTAATAAATGTATTAAGGTAATGACTGTAGGTACTCAAATGACTAGTTGACTGAACACACTGACTGACTAATAATTATGCATAATTCTAAAAATCTTATTTCCCTCAAAAATTAACCAATTCAAAGTACTAACCAGAAGGTACCAGCTGTAAATCAATCATTAATTATTGTACAAGGATGGAAAAACAAATTATAAAAAAAAAAAAAACTCACATTGCACATAACAAAACACGAACAACAAAACGACGGCGGCCTTCATAGTCTCCTCGTGAAGCAGAACTCTGACTGGCAGGAAAATGATCTGCGTCTAACTTCAATTACTGGTTCTACACCTTTTCGGCTCAGGACGAGTTGTTTGTCGGGGTCAAGTCGGAGTACTGGCAGGCGGCCGCGACGACGACGACCTCTCGGCGCTGACCTCATCGCGATAACGCTATTCACTGAACTGAGATTGAACGCTAATCTAAACACACCTTAAAATATTATTTGTATTTACAGTGTTATTAAATGTGAACACTTCCGTGGCCATGGTAAAGACTGCCGACCCGAAATCAAGATTCAAATCCTAGGTCTGGCGGTGTAAATAGGTTTTTCGTATTTAGCCAGCATTTGGCTTATCGATGTAGCCTGAGTTGAATTCAGTGATGTGTTTTGCCCAGCTATAGGACAGTAGGTATATAGGGTCAATTAAATTATGTAGTAGGTATTAATTAATTTATTTGGAGTTGTTAGTTTTTAGTACCTATTTTGGATTAATAATTTTTCATGAGATTGCACCAATTATATTTTCATACATAGCCTAGAGAGCCTAGTAGATAATGATCGCCAATTATGCTAATTTTCAACCTGAAATATATAAAAAAAACAAATAGAAACATTTACCTTGAACACTCATCACATTTAACGCCATACATAACTTTTAGAACTTGTAAGGAAATACGATTAATCCTGTATAATGTGTGGGTGTCAGTTCTAAATCTAGAGCTTCCTTAGATATTAACAAAGTGATGATAAAGGAGTATGTGCTTGTAGACCGTACTACTACGCGGATGACACTCAATTATCTACTTTACTAGTGTTTATGTCAGTTTCATTTGTTATTATTGCTATACTTCTCAGAACTGAGATAACGTTATACCGAAGTTCATAATACTTTCCTCCTTTGTTATTTATTAGTTCGTACACAAAAAATACGTTACAAGGTACAACATTAGAAAAGCAGAAGTACAGGTTAGCTTGTCTCTAAAAAGAGATTTGCCTACATACCTACTTATGTGGCGCGATCTAACTTTATTATAAAAACTTTGAACCACGAATTTCGTGAGGCTACTGTCAAACGCTATTGTATGAGTGCAACTACTTACTTAGAACCAAAAAAAATACATTTTAATGAAATAGTAAGTAGTCACTTTCAGAACATTTATTTATTAATATCATGTTTGAGGCGGACCCTGGGACCCCACACACCAGTGTGGGTTCACAACCGGGATAGACCGCACGGATGATGATGATGATGATGTTTAAGAAAAAAAATCACAAGTAAAAGCATCCAGTTACAAATACATTTAACTACTTTAACTAGTTGCCGTAACGTTATGATCGATGCGTATAGATAAAACCAAAGATAGGTAGGTAAAGTGTTTTTTTTTCACCACAAAAAAGTTTGTTTTCTCATTTGATCAGTTCCAACAACGCAATAGCAAGTCCAATACGAGTTGTATTGCCGGCGTTCTCCGAGCGGATCCGATGTATAATACATGAGTGGAACACCGATTTTCCCGCCGTGCGCACGCGACTCTTGCATTGCGGGAGATCGCTCGCCTGCGACCAATACTGGTGATAATGTCTCTTTTCAGAGACTTTCTTTTATTTATCCTAAAGACATTTTAATTATGCCTTAAGATACACGGAATTATGCACGTTGTCGGTTGTGCATTACAGTTATGTTTACTTACCTCTCAGTTTATTAACCACCATACCGCTTATTTGATCTAACATACATCATGTATGTAAATCTTAAAAAGGACAGGATATGATACGGAACTCATGCAAATAGACGAGTTTTTTAAAGGTATTGTAACAAGCAAACAATGAGAAATGGTTACCGAAGAAAACCCTGGTTTGTGTATATATTTTCATGACTTCTTCGGACATATAAACTCCAGATGTGAGTTGAATAAATGTATAATTCATCTAACTAACAGCCAGAATTAAAACACAGTCTTAAGATTATAGCAAAAGCAATTAATAATATATTAAATCGTGATCTTGGGATAGACAATGAATTCTTGCTTCTCAAACACGTAACGGGTCATACAAGTCAAACAGGGATTTTTTTATATTAAGGAACGCATTGCATTATTTTTTACAGGGTCCGATAAACAGCGGAAGGGTTTTTTATACTTATCGTTTGCTTAAAAGGAAAAAGAGACGATGATACGGAACACTGTATACGAATGACATCACCCTGAGCGTCGAAGCCTTACTAGGTTGCTCAGGAAACAGATAATTGTAAAAGTAATTGCATACTTAGCATTATATAGGTGGTTCAACTTAATGGAACTAGGTAGTGGTGAAGAGATTTTATAAACATTCACCTGGCAGTGATAAGGACTAATACCCTAAATAGGTATGTACGTCCTTACATTTTTAGCATCAGACTGTACAAAAAAATATGAATTGGGACCATTAATTAAATTATGCCTATGTGGGTAACCAGTACTTAGTATGGAAAGGTTTTGAAATGAATGAATGAATGAACACGAACTGACTTTCCAACACGACTGAAGGTCAACTTTGTTTACTTCCAAGGTATCTACCTACTTATGTTAATTTAGCGTCTATTACCTATTCAGGGCAATCACCGCGCACCGGCGCAAAAACTGGAAGTCCGCGGGTTGAATCTCAATATCATGCCGTATCTATAGTAGCCACATAGATGGACATGACGTCATCCAGAGGTCGCACAGTATCGCTGCTCGGCGCGGGCGCAGTGATCACTAGTGCGCCGTAATCGCGCTACACTAAACGTCCTAAAACACTCTCAAAATGAGGGTTATTATTCCTTTTGTGCTGTGTCTAGCAACGTGCTACGCTGACGACATAGCGCACGCTGCGGGTCAGATCTTCAACAGCATACTGCCCAATCTGATCGGGAATCAAGTGACCGGACAGCAAGGGAACACCGCTACTAACACACTCAACCAAATCGGGACTGTCGTCGGAGGAGTAGTGGACTATGCAAAGAAGAAAAGCTACGAAGACCTGCTCAAGCAGGTGCAGGACTCGACCACGGACGAGGACCTGCTGCGCGTCAGCGAGGAGATGTTCAACGCGGATATCAACAACGCTTTCAACTACATTCAGGTCAATTTGCAAGGCAAAACCAGTTCCATGTCGAAGAACGACGAGGCGCAATCTAAGTAAGTCTCTTAGTAGGAATTTTCATTAACTCTAACCCACCTGTTTGACTAACGCTAACGATCCGTCTCCCATTAAAACTCCTTTGAATCTGTCGACGTATCTCAGTAATTTATGTTACTAGGATAGCGATAAATGCATTCTACTTTATTCATTGGCATATAAATTAAGCAGGGCGTATTTATTGTGTCACTTTATCTACATACCCACCTGTAGTGTCATTCAACATTGTGTGCTAGGAAGTACACAACGTTTTGAGATATTGACAAAAAATCGCCTTTACCAGTTTCATCTCTCGTTTTTGCACTTGTCATCTTCAAATTTTCTATTTTTTGATTTGTTTGAAATCCTCTTTATTTTAAAGCCTTCTGACTGTTCCGGAGAACGTGTGGAACGGCCCCACCATTCGGCCTTTCGTGGCCCTGTTCGACAACTACCACAAAAATGTGATTCGCCCCGAATTCGTCACACCCAATGTAAGTATCAAGTTGCGTTCCCACCCTACCTTGATTTTTACGGTTGGTAAATACGCCAGATATACGTATATACCTATGCTTCAAGCATTTATCTCAGGTCGTGGGTTCAAATCCCAGGTCAGGGAATGGTTTTTCAGTTTTTTTTGTTTACCTCTGCTGAGTATATGGGGGGGCATTATTATAACTTTAGTTGACTTTAAGTAGGTTCACATAAGTTCTCGTCGATGTTATAGTTACCTTAGCGTTTTAATTTCTGACAAACAAACAATTAAAAAGTTTGTGTTTTCATTAAACTAATGTTGATAAAGTTTATTCATTATTTGACAGCTTCCTCCTCAATCTAGCGTTTTTTGATAGGTTTACTTATGACAATACAATACAATCATTTATTTTCAGGCAACAAATTACATTTAAAGATCTTAACTAAACATAACCCGCCCATAGATAAATACCTTAAAAACTAACATATATACATATTACACAATATCACTTAAATTCTTTACACGTATGTTAACTGCGAGACCTACTTATATCGTGCTTTCTCGGTCGACCGTACCTGTTCATGCGCCACCTGCCCTGCATATTGCACTGACTGTATACTGACGCACGATGATGTCATTGCAGGAGGAGACCGAACAACAAACTTACATCAACACTATTCTTGCGACCGGACCTGTGAGGAGCCTTATGGCCTTCTTGACGAGTAAAGGTAAAATTATAATGGTTTTTTGATAAACGCACAATCCTTGTCCCGAAGCTATAGGTTTTATTGTGTTACGGTAACCAGAAACAACTAGTGGGCTGCAAACAGCCAAGTTTTTTTCTTTTCCTGATGGTGGAATCGAACCTGCAACACCTTCAATTATGTAAGGACAATCAATGTTGTTTTTTTTACTGAAATGTTATTGTAGACCTGTAAGTTTCCTAACTTTATTGATGTCCGACAGCAATATGAGACATGTGCCCACAGAGCCGCAGTAGTTACTCGTTAAGAATCATTAAAATTCTTCTCATAACCGAGTACTTCACTGCTTTAGTTATTCAGATAGTCTCTGACTCAGCTTTACGTTTAGATAACTTGACATGTAGGTAATTATTTATCGATTAAAAGTAACTATTTTACTATGTGCTATTGCATCTTCAGGCATAGGTATAGCTAGTCAAGACAGTGTATGTGTATGTAAATACGCTCTCTTCTCTCTTCGTTATAGCCGGATTACTTTATCTTTAACTCGTACAGCTCATTGTATTCAAGATCGTAAAATAAAACCTCAGATCATGTTGGCGGTGTTACGGTTCTCTAGCCTTCATGTGGTTCACTGTACAACCTAACACAATATGTATATACTCCCATATTATTAAGAGCTTTACAAACAAGACACTTAAAATCTGTTCTGATAATTTGGCAAGCTCAAAACCAATACTTCCTAGTGAAACACTGACATAGCACCCAATGTTACTCCTTAACATAACAACCAGGTCATTTCCTTTATTCCTTTCTTGTTTACCTAAATGTCATGAGGGTCGCATTTTAATTTCTATTCGGCAGTCTTAAGATTTAAAAATCCTTTCCCGCATTCAGGTCTAACGCAACTGAACGAGTACCCTGAGCAGGTTGAGCTGCTGAAGAAGATCTGGTTCACGAAGTACGCGCGCCACTGGACCGGGTTGTGCAAGTGCAGCTGCGCCTTCGAGAATATCTTCATGGCCGAGCTCAAGTCCGACAACGTGCTTGGTAAGTAATTATTGACATAAATTAAGTACATTCGTTCTTCCGAACAAATTAGGCAATAATTAAATACTATCTGACCCCTTACACCAAGATCATCTGACTCCAGAAACTTAGCAGAGCTTGTTTTGTACTATGGGCGTCAGAGACTGAAGAACAACCTTAAAAAAATCTAAATACACTCATAAATAGATCATAACACCCAGACACAGCAAATACAACGTACCTACGTATCTGTATTTATTAAACTATCTTTAAAATATATAAATCATTTGATTTAATTAATTTTATTTTTATCTCTAGACCATCTTAGATTACCTGTTTGGCCAGGACGTTGACTGGTAGAGAATGCCTTATGGCATTAAGTCCGCAATTGTGAATTTTTATTTTGTGCAATAAATAATAAACTATTACTTAATGTTTCACAGGTCTCCACAGCTGGCTGTTCTTCGCCAAGCGCGAGCTGGACCGCAAGGCCAACTACCTAGGATACATTGACAAGCTCGACCTCTCAGGAGTAAGATATTATTTATTTTTACTCGAAGAAACAGCCCAGTGCCAGTACTACTCCACGGACTGAGTCTTCCATACCTTAAAAGGCTTTCTCTAACATGTGAAAAACACGTATTATTTACTATACCTATTTATCTCATCCTCTGCGTTTATAATGGTTAAGCCGACGACGTAATCAGTCCACCTAATAATGTACAGTCCATTATGGGCAAATGCCTTAATCACTGACATCAAGTCATCGATAAGCTTATGCCTATCGGTTTCATTATTCATCACATACCTAGCAAGTCAACAAACAAAAACGATCTCACAAAGAGAGTTAAAAGACACACCCCCTTTTCTCACCAACGCGCGCCCTCTTTCCTCTGCAGAAAGGCCTCATCCTCAAGCAGCACTCCGTGCTCAGCGACACCAAGGACGCCCCAGAAGTGACCATGTTCGTCGGCACCTCCCCCGAGTTAGAAACAGCACTATACACTCTGTGCTTCATGGCGCGCCCCGACCGGCCGTGCAAGCTGCGCGCCCCAAACAACGTCGGATTCACGATACAAACCAAGACTCTTCGCTCTGACAATGTTCAACTCATCGATACTGCTTCCCCTGTCTTTTAATCTAAGATCTTTATGGCTAATAATTTGTACAGTCAACCTCAGTAACATAGGAGTCGGAAATTTTACCACATTTGTTAATAAACGGAATAGAACGAAAGCTTCAACGTCCGCGCTGTGACTAGTGACACTACTGCACGTGCGTGCGTCACTGACGGCCTCGTCAAGTTAGGGCACACGCACACACCAGTAGTAGTGCACCTGTCACAACCACTTGTATGAAGCTTTGTCTCTGTTCCGATTACATACTTATGTGGTATTTATTACACTTTAGCTGTGATTGACTGTACGAACTATCAAGCGACAGGATAGTACCATCAGTGAGAATGGGCATAAGTTATTTTTGAATATGCAAAAATGGATGTTGCAATAGATAGATTCTTCTACTCTGCATCGCTCTGTTTTTTTTATTTCTATGTTCAAAAAGCGGCACTAAAGTATATTTTAAACCGTGAGGGTTTCCGAGTATAAGATCCTTCTATTCTTTAACTGCAACATTATCCTGAGTTGTACTGTCATTTTAATACCCAGGAGCAATTAAATATTAAACAGTACCTACTGAAAAAGCTCTCTGTTACAAGTACAAATGTAAGTATTTAAGAATGAAATAAATTATTTATATAAAATGATGGGCTTTATTTGAAAATAACGGACCAATTAAGTGATAGTAATTTTGGAGCAGAGAGATTATCAAGAATGACCCCGGGGAGCGACCCCATGATAACCCTCGAATCGCACTAAATAAACAGCAGGATTTATTGCAAAACGACGTTTAAGATAAACAACTCTATTGAAATAATAATCTTTATTTAAAATATTTTCATAGAAAACAGTAAACAAACAACACACGATCACTCAAATCATTGATACTAAGGACTTTATACACGGATGTAGGTATGAATGATCCCTTTTTTCATTTATATTAGTCAATTGCATAGACTAGTTTGTTTTTAACATTTATGCACGTAAATTGTAATCTATCAAAAACATTGGTTGTGATTTATTGTCTTTTCTATGTGCCTGTATGGCAAGGTTTCCCTATTCACTGATTAAATTAGTACTAGCAATCTGCACCAACTACTCACAGTGCAAAACATCGAAATAGAATAATCACTTACACTTCATTCTTATAGAAAAATCGTCTAAATTGCAGTAAAATCTGCAATTAAACCAATTCCGTAGTTTAAAAGCACTGAAAGACAGACAACTACATATTTACAACAAGGTCTCTGACAACTATGGGTGTCAAAGACTAGGATATACATCCATGTATATTTGTTAATAGGTTCGGAACTAGATATTATAATAACTATATTACACTTAGAGTATTTACACCCACGCAGAATATTTTCGTGAGCAGAGCAGAGCGGTTTGGCAAATAAATGTACATCCAGGATTTGTATGAAACCCATGACCGGTGTATTTTCTTTCAAAAATTTGTTACAAGCCTCAGTAAGTTTGAAAACGTCTCCAAATTCTTTTAGCCACTTAATTTAAGTTCTAATTATGGCGTATATAATATTCACTGTATAAAAATGGTTATATGTAAATCAAAATACTCCAATTTACTAATCGTGTAAACTTCACTCTCTGAGCAATATAAATGTAATTATAATAAACATTAAACAGTATAAAATGCCTCGGATATCAACAATTAATGAACGGCACGTCTTATGTTAATCTGATTATTATCATCTGGGGATGTTAACTTGAATCACCCAATAAACAATTATATTTAACAAAATTTTCAAACCTTAAGATTTTAAACTGTAATCACAGTCTGATTTCAGAGCGTACTTTCGAACGAGTACCTACTCGTTTTTAGAAAAATGATTTATGTTCAATATATTGCGTTGTTCCAGCAATATGTTGGATTATTAACTAAAAACCCTTGATTGAAGAAGTAGTTAACTATTGATTTGTAATAATAACATATGATAATACTGCAATCACATGAGTTGAACACATAAATAACACAATACAAGTTAGTCGGTCTAACGAACTTCGTATCTACAATTGATTCTTTATAAATGATAAAAGTATCAAATTAACATTGCACAACTAAAATCAACAGAAACTTAATACTATGGGGTCATTCAACTGTTTTTTGACCCTTACCATTTCTTAGGACAAAATGTATCCTATTTATACACTGTTGTTGGAAAGTGAGCGATTTAATTTAATATTATATCCTATGAGATAGACTTATAAAAAAACAAAATTATACATCGGAAATATATGAATTAAGCTTTAAAACATTATCATTTATTCCCTGAAAAAAGTACTAGTCCTAGTTGTAATTTTTCAGTTCGATTGGTATACTTACAAACAAACGAGTGTTGACTGACTAAAATGTTTTAAAGCCTACTATTTGATACTACAATTTAACATTATCTACAATGGCACATCTGATAACTTGAGATTGGGTAAACACCTACCAGAATAACAAAAACAGGAAAAGATACCTAAATTAAAGAAACTACAAATTTAACTTGATTTATGAGAAAGTATTAAATACTTTTGACTAGAATACAGTTGGCTAAATAATTACGAGTATGTTCCATATTAATATTCACATTTTTATTTTTAGTTTATAAATAGAGATGTGCCGATTAGTCGCCGACTAGTCGGTAAAGCCGACTATCCGGCCACTAAAGTAGTCGGCGATTAGTCGGCGACTAATCGGCAAGGAGCGCCGACTATCCGGCTACATATTTCGTCTGTATTTCACAATGAAAATCAAGGTTTTTCTTTAGTAATAGCAGCATAACAGCAGCATAACTGAGGTATCAGGGTTGGATGTCGGTGTTTAATATGGCGGTTCATACTTGTAGTATTTGCTGTTTGTCCCTGCCCACCACGAGAAATTATCATTTGGCACTGGTTACATTTAACTTTATGGGAATTATTGTCTAATTGTTAAAAAACATCCATACACGAGAGATCATTTTTTAACATGATTAAACAATTGAGCTCTTGAACTTTGAATATCAGAAAACAATATTATCTCAACAAATGAATATTTGTTTGCACAAAAATACTTTTTTTGCACAAAAATACTGTTCCGACCCTTTCAAAAGCGAAAATCAAAAACAATGCGACTTAAACAAAACAGGTTCTGATACGTTCGCAGGCGGCGTTTGCGACTTGCACTCGCGTGCACATGAGCTGTAAACGAAACGTTACGGAAATCCCCGAAACCGTGAGCGGCTTGTCCGACTAATCGGCGACTAGTCGGCCGATTTGCAACCGACTAATCGGCTAGCCGGCCAAAGTCATGATCGGCACATCTCTATTTATAAAGTCAACTATCCAATTCTGATAAAATGATATGTATCAAACGAATATTAATAAACTATAACGTCTCAGAATTCACCAAGAAAGGAACTAAAGTTCTCATATAAAACATATTATACTTATTATAAAACATAATCTATCTCAAAGTTAATAAACTAAATAAAAAATACACAAATCAGTGGCAGATCTCTTCGATTTTATACTATGGTCATAAGTACTTGATTCTATAAAAATACTGCTCTTAAGGTACCCTACCCTGGAACATTTTCCTGTAATGTAACGTTTCAGATTCGATTTTGAGCATTACCTTACAGAACTGCCTCTGACATGACGAACATTCGCCGGTAATGTACATTTCAGATTAGATTTTGAGCATTACATTACATTCTAGGAAGTTGTAAAACTTCAGGGAAGTTATTACACTAAATATTACACATTGTATTAAGTTGCGCACAGTTATGCTTGGTGCTCTTGCCTCACCAACGTAATGCTCGAATCTGTAAAATTACAGTTTGCGCACTGTATGCTCGGTTTTCCTCTCTCACGGATGTAATGCTCGACTCTGTAACGTCACATTACAGGCAAATGCTCCAGGTGAGGGAGCACGTTTAGATATAAATTATGAAAAATATACAGTAAAATCAATAGTCATAGTTTTCTGTTTACTTAAAGATATTTTGCCACTAGTATTCTCTGCTTAAATTATACGAAATACGATCCATACTCGTGTGGCATCACACCACGTCTGGGGTAGAAAGTGTGGGTGGGGGAGTAGTTGAGTAGGTTCGTTATATTAGATGTGTAAATGTCCGCGAATCGGAACAGTCTTCTAGAGAAGTAGGTGGGGTTGTGGTAGGTCCGGAACACACTACCGAACTGGGGGTTAAATACCGCCTTTATTTCGTTCCTGGAAGTGAGATAAGAACTCCTACAATGCGTCAGCGTGAAAAGCAAACACAAGCGATTATTTACAGCCAATAGGTATGTAATAGCATTTTTATAATTTTCTTAAGTAAGGGACTGACCTGTATCACACACAAGTTGAAACGAAAAGAGCATTACTAATTCAGTGTAGTGAGGCGAGCATAAATATTTCGACGTTTTGTAACGTAATCGTATCAAGCTCTGGTCTCTCAAAGCATAAGGCCTGGTTTAGTGGAAAAATCATGATAATTGATAATTGTGGTGCAAGTCAGCCTCAAAATAAATGGGGCAGTCGAGTTTCAAATTGAACAGAGTCGAGTAAAGCATGTGGTCGAGCTTTAGGCCCCCCTGCTTGTAGAAAGAAGTTAGGTTAGGAGCAGTTTAAAAATATAAGTTTTCTTTTAAATTAATCCGAAACCTCAACTGCACTATTTTGTGTAATTTAAGGAAATTATTTATTTTTACATGAATTTTGAATAATTTTGAAAATATACGCTAGCGTTTGGATCAGTATACAATCAATATACGATCAAGGTACAATCATAACAACAATGAAAACACTTTAGGGCCATTACGACAAAACACGTTACGATTGAAGGCCTGCTAAAACTGGTCCATTCATCGTGGTTGGTTGGTTGGTTTCATGGTTTTCAGCTCTAGCTAATATTATTGGATAGCTGAATTTGCGGTTGTAACATCAACCCTCGTGTGGCGCACAGTTTAAGAAAACATATTCTATTTCAATGTAGATTATTTTGTCATAGATAACTGATAAAGATATCTAGAGATATGTATCAGTCAGGTCAATTTAGTAAAGAAACAATATTTTGGCAAATAAAACTGGGATCGCAATAAAATCGCTTTTTAATTTAAAATTGCCATTAGTTCTCAAATGTGTTCAATACTCCGTCCACATAGGCCGAAATCTCAAATAGCAAGTGACTAGCAATTTATTCGTTTTGTTACGGTTAAGGATTCCACACCAAATGGAAATCAAAAACGACTAATCTTATGTCAGTTAAGTAGTTTCTTCATCTCCTACTACCTACCTAGTACCTACTGAATATGCCATAATATTCAGGTACGTTACGGTAGAAGCTGATTTCCATAATAGGGAAAAAGTGACAACGCTTACCTCAAAAAGTCCCTCTCGGCCATCCACTGGTTGATGACTTCGACAGCTTCTGGTTCCTTGTAGTCCTGGTGGTCCTCGATGAGCTGCGTGAGCATCTGCAGCCAGTTCGCGTTCTCCTTGAAGGACTGCGTGTTCAGCGTCGAGATCTCGTGCTGGAACCAATTGTTTTTTTTGTAGTCATAAACACAAATTTATTTATTTGACTGGCCTGCTGCGATCGTTCGATCCCCACCCATGAAAAAAAAATATGTGGCGAACATTTCCGGTTGTCTCTCTCTCTGGGTGTTATTATCTATCTATGTATGTATTTAATTTTGAAATATTTAAGTATGTTCATCAGTCTCTGACGCCCATAGTACAAGCTCTGCTTAGTTTGGGGTCAGATGATCTTGGTGTAGTTGTCCCAGATATTTATTCATTTTTATTTATTTAATTTAAATATCTATACGTTTCCAAGGCTTCAAAATATGTAAGCAAAACATAAGCCACATATACTATCTATACGAAAGTTCATTCAGACTTGACTTTTATCGATATTTATGTTTTGCACCGGTATTAGCGGGCGTTATTGACAGACGACGTGACGTCATTAATAAGATCACGTCATCTGTCAATAACGTGCTTTCATAAAATCTGACCAAAAGCACAGCTTTATGCGCGCTAAAATTACTTGTTGTTCAAATTGGACCGGCCTTTTTTTGCGGGGGAAAAAATGCATTACATACTATCCCGCTACCTGGGTGGGGCAGCGAGGGAGTGTGGGACTCGCCGTCACAGGTCACGGCATACCCTCTAAAAAGACCCCCAGTACACCTCATCGCCTAGACGGGACGACATGGTCCCTAGTTCGGATTACCGTGCCCTCCCTGGCGGACGGCCCAGCCTTCACGCCGGGCCTCCTCACGCTGCGGAGCATCCCGGTATACGGGGACACCCCAGACAGGAGCACCGTGCAATGGGGTGAAAGCCCCCCGACCTTAACCACGGTGCTGCTTTTAGGGAGCAGGGAGAAGGCGTGCAAACGGCCGTCTTCCCACTCCCCGCCGCTTGCGTCGCAGAGAGCCCGCCTGAAGTTCTTCCCCCGGGCCCTCTCCGCCGTCTCCTTCTGCGACATCACCTCTTTGCAGGGCCCAGGGGGCCTACTCCGGTGCAAAATTTATTAAGTTTCGTGAAATTTCGGAAGGCTAAAAACCGCACAGAAAGTAACATGAAAACGTTTCATGTGTTTTGTAAGAATGAAACCCTATGATTGGAATATAACAAAATTACAAAAAAATCGAAGTAAAGTCTTTTTGTCAGCGAATAAAAATTCACGCTACTAGGTGATCGGACCAACAGGAGTAGGCCACTAGTACGTCTACCACGAGTTGCCACTTTAATTTACGTTATCGTTCGCGTAAAAGAATGTATTGGCATTTGACATCGTCATGTCATGTCAAGTCAAATCCCAATACAATTTTTGATATCAATTTTCAATGTGAACGCAATGAAAAAGTAGTGGGTCGCGTCATTCCTGGTTAGACAAGCTTTAGCTGCTTATCCGCTCTACCTACGGACTGACCGTGATCTCGTTGATGATGGCGCCGGTCCGCCAGCCGTGCTCCAGCGTGACGTCGGCGAGGTCACTGTAGGGGTGGTCGCCGAAGTACAGCACTTGGTGCCCGCTCCAGCCCGTCAAGTCTTGTAGCTGCTTTACTGTACCCTGGAATTATATACATATATTTGCAGTATCAAGTTCAGGGGCGTAATATGCTGGGGTAAACATGATAACGGCTAATTAAACGAACTTAAGCTAGTCAAAACACTTTAGATAGGTAGTTATATTTTCATGCTCCAGTCAAGGAAATTGAACTTATAGTTTTTCTGCGTATTGGTTCCCGAAGATAAATAGGACACAGTAAATTAGAAATTCCAAAAGCACTGTTGGCTGCTATTCTTAAATTATTTATCCACTGATAATAGAAGAGTCATGTGATCAGCTTGTAGGCAAGCAGCATAGCAAGCGACTTTTGCAGACTGCATTTGCGATTGCACTCGCTTCTTGATTTTTATTTGACGCGACAACATTTACGTATTAAGGAAAATATAGCGTGATAGTTAAGGAAACTCGATGCATATTCGCCAGGGCTGCTAGTAAGGAGACCACTGAAAAAAACATCATGCTTTGTCTGTTAATAAAAAGCTAACCTCATAATAAATAATCCCTTTCTCCAAATGCGTGACCTTCTCCCAGATATGCGTGTTGGCGTTCTTGTCGAAGACGCGGATGGGGCGCGACACCTCCGTGAAGAACTTGGGCTTGTTCGCGTTCACGATCACCACGTCGAACCAGTCGCGCCAGTCGTGGCCCGCCAGCATCTCCATTCCAGCGTTACTACGTTCAAAATATATAAACATAACATTACTAGCTTTTAGCCAGAGACTTCGAACGCGTTCTTTCCGTTAAACTATAGCCTTTGTTACTCGCTGCAGAAGCTTTGTATAAAAGCTTGCGCAGACGAGGGACTATACCGCAACGTACTTTTTTGTCCGTCAATATAGATCCCTTACAAACTGTATCAAACAACGCATACGGACGACTAAAAGTACGCCGTACATAAAGTCCGCCGAATACCCGCGGATGCCGACGGAGCGCAGTGAATTAAAGTACAATAAAAATAGAACGAAAAACTATGAGCAGCAACGGACACAGTCGGACTTCAGTCCGCGTTGCGCGAAGATTCGAAATGAAGGGATGGACCTAGTATTCTCTTTTAAAACATCTTCTCTTTTTCTCAAACTTCATGTAAATTACACGACAACGTAATCTTAGAATATTTGCCTTCATAACGTGCGCTTCAACCTGGACAAAAATGATCGCGCACCGTGGGCGTTGAGTCCGTGTTAAGTTCGCGGCGTACTTTTTATTCGAAGAGCTTATTTTTTTTCAGCCGCGGACTAAAGTCCGCCGTTTGCGCAGAATATTTTACAAATATCGGTTCAGTAGATTTAATTCATCCATTACAACTAATTTACTTTAAATTACAAGGTATCTGCATCAGCGCCGTGTCAAGGGAGAAGATAAAAAGTGTGCTTAACAACATTCAAGAACACTTTTTTCTTTAACAATATATCACTATTCTTTTCACTCATACCTGTCAGAATGAGATAGAAAGCTGGATGTTACTGTGACACGTGCGCCATGTATAAGCTTGCCAATTGTATCACGTGCATTATCGAGTTATGGCTCATCGTTGATTACAAACAACAATAACATCTTCAGGCGCCAACAGGCCAGTCAACAAAGTTGATCATTTACGCTATTTCGAACGTTTACGTTTTAAGTGTTTACGTTTATGCTATTTGAAACTCAAGTCAATAGATATTCTTCACAAGTTGTCTCAAATCTTTGGATAGTTAGATTTTTTATCTGTAGATTGAACAACGGGCCCTAAATGTAAAATAAGTCATGGATTTTGTACGAAAATATACTGCTATGACGTCAACTAACTTAATGCTATTTAAATTCGCTTTAGATACTAATTAAAATGTAAGGAACGTGGTTTGTTATTTTTTTTACTTAAATTTGCATTGAACAGTGTTAACATGTCCAATGTTCTGGCCGCTAGGTGTCTACTACCCAGAGATTTAAATCTCTGCTACTACCGAGGTTATAGTCAGAAGGTAATTAATTTTTAAACAATTTTGCTGTGAGTTATTTAGTAATTATCAAGTATGGTAATGGAAATGACTACAATGTGACACACTTATGAAATCAGGTTTATGCTATTTCTTCATAAGTAAATAATATCTGGGGTGTTATTCACTAACTGCGATCGCAAGATAATCGCGACTTTGACAGCGATTATTGTTATTTGACGTCGAATACTACGTCATCATTGGGAGACCAGCTGTAAAAATGCGAGCGACTAGCAATCGACTGGAGTTGCTAGTTACAGAATCTAAGGGCTGGGGTATATTTATCTTCTTATCAGTTCACAGGAGAGAAACACAGCGACTCACAAACTCATGTTATCTTCGTAGATATGACTGGTTAGAAATTGGTTTACAAAGGCATTGTTCAAAAAACCAAAACACATTTACCTATACGAAATAGCTACACGAAGAGCGGAGAATTTCGCAATCAATTAAGTTAGATAAGCAAAACATAACTTACACAAAATGAAAGGGGCTGTTTGTCACGAGAAACAATTTCTTATCACTGTTCTGCAACTTTTGAAAATATTTCTTGAGGTCTGGATTGGGCCTAATGTATTCGTCCACATTTTGTGCAACAATCTTATGCATTACAGGATGGCAGCTTTGTACAGAGTTCTGAAACATATTTTTACAGTATAGTTATTGTAACGCAGCGTGTCGGCTCGGAAGGGCGACTGACGAACTGATAAAGGTCTCAAGATTTTGGTAGATGCACACCACCTAAAAATGGTCGTTTGAGATCTATCAACATTAGTTAATTATTCATGCACTTCAAATATTTGTAGATCATTAATTCAATATCTGTCTCTTTGAGCAATATTGTATGTGATTTAATTCCTATTATAATGTTTTCCAGTGCACGTTTCTGCATCATAGGAAATTAAATAATGAGATGAGCTACCTACCTTAACATCCAAGAACAATATTTCAGGGTGGTAGTCGATGTGGTTTCTTATGAAATACTCTGCGACGTTGCAAAGGAGGCCCATTTCTGGCACGGAGAATAAATCTGCCAAATGCACCATCTTAGCCCGGTTTGCCTGAAGAAGAAGATAGTTTTTGAGAAATAACACATGCTTACGAACAAAGCCATTGGTTTCGTATTTATTGAAGCTAGGTAATTGAAAACACACTACTGGTTCCCTTTTCTGCATTGACAGTTTTTTTTTTTTGACTTGATTTACAGGGTGACCGTCGTGGCATAGCGGTTCAGCACCCGAACTCAGATCGTGGATCGTGTGGTCCCGAGTTCAAATCTGGCCAGAATTTGGTTCTGGCCAGATTTGTGTTCATTGTTAAATATCCGACTTCCTCTCCGGTGATGGAAAACATCGATAAAAAACCAAATCAATCCGGAAAACGGCGGAAGGCTCACCACCTACCACGTTGGGTTCTAATACCATTGGTGAAAAGTGGGCTTCTGTCTGAGTGTTTTGTTCACCATGACGACACAGTCACTTGGAAATGATAAAGTCGTGATGGTATGTTATTTTATGTTTACCGAGTGACCGAATACCGAGTTTTATTCGTTTTTTTTTATATCAAGTACTAGGCTGAATACCTCGGTTCAGTGATAGTGTGAACAGTGCGAACAGTGTGCTCGTGCGGTATACGTATACCTTGTACCGCCCGAATCGCATCATTCGCTCTCGCCCGCCAGTTTCTTGTTCTCTTAACATTTTTTTTTAAAACAATACATACACGACACGACACATATCTTTTATTATATATATTTATTCATATATATAATACTATTATCCATGAACGATAAATAGGTATCATAAATGTGAAAGTAAAACTGTCTGTATGTGTGTTTTCATGTCTAATCCGCTACCATGTTAATAAAATAAAAACCTTAAAGCTAGTAAAAAAATAGTTGTGGTATATTGATTGATTTCGTTTATACATATTCCAACTAATCGTAATTTTACACTTTTGTAAAATTATTTAAATAAAACTAAATGTACATATTATTTTCAAAAATGCTTTTTTAGGGTTAGATATGAGGATATTGCGTACCATTTGAAGTATATTTGACAAAAAATCATTCAACCGTATCAAATCTGGAGTAGCCCAAACTTGGTTAGCACTTTAAGGGATATTTACTTTGTGTAATTCTTTGATCATATAACGCGGAGTAATGCTCCTACAATATCGACTGACTGTAACAGTTTATTTTAATCATATTATTCGTCAGTTGAGCCTCGGCATTCGGCAGAGTACGAGTACTGAAAATGCTACGAATGTTCCGAGGACCGAGACCCGAATAATAAACGAGTAGGTACTTGGCGCATCTTCGGATCAAAATTATAAAAAAAATACTAACCACAGCATTAAACTTTGGAAATGGATAATATTATCTTATCATAGATAATCACTGCCACCCAACTAAAAATAATAAGTTAGTCAATATTAACATTAGATAACTGATAACAAATTACGGTATGATATTGTGTAACTATTATGTAACTATCTCCAACGCGCCTTACCTAATATATCTAATTAAAACTTTTTGAAGAAATTTTCTAGGTTTGGTACTAAATTTATATTAAAAGATTCTCTATCTTTATAATTCTGTTCAACAAATTAATGCTATGGATAAGGGGCATGAATTCTACAAGAAATATGAAAAGTGTGAGTATCGATACTGGATTCATGTTTAGCCATCATTCAAAAAACAGAAATTGCCAATAAATAACTTGATTAAACTTCTAACACCTTGTAGTGAATGAAACGGCAACTGCCGAAATCTATGTATGACTTTAGATAGGAGTAAAACTTTCAGCCAATAAATATTTCAACAAACTACCGTAGGTATGTACATTATTTAGAGCTACATTATTTACAATTGCACATCAGCATCATGTCACACATGGTCCTTGTATCAACACAAGACAAAGGGGAGCCAAATGAATGATTGCCTACAAGTGCCGTTCATTACTAACACATGCAATGTCTACAGTTGTGTCTTGAATTGTAACTATAACTATCAGCTGTTTTTACTTGTCAGAGTCAGATCATTTCTAGAATTAACATATAAGATTAACATTGGTTTGAAAAATATTTCATAAATAATAAATCGCAAAGGTTTCTAATGCCTATTTCCTAGAAGTTATACTATCAGGCTGGTTAAATCTTTGTAGAAAACAGACATTGATACAATAAAAATAATAAAAAAGATACTAAAACCTTTCAGAATCTAGCCTGGATATTATTTAGTAAATAGCTTACCTTTCGTTTTCCCTTTGCAAGAAATGTATGCATGTTGACATACAGCCAATTGAAATAAATAAAGATTGTAAGAACTATACATAATGAGACTACTTATGAGGTTCATAGTTTTGGTGAATGAACTGTATGAAATCAATGAAGTATCAGGTAAATAAAATGATCTCAAAGGCATTACTTTATAATGCCACTATCTACACTGTACGTACACAGACTAACAATTAAAGACCTATAGAACATAATTATGTTGTTTTAGGATTTAGGCTAAAATAGGGTACTGCACAATATAAGTTAATGATCTTGGCAAAATCAAAAAGTATGGACATTACCTTGTGCGCTCTTGTATCACCTTCCACATAGGCTATTGGTATGATGCGGTTTTTGTATATCTTAAGCACTTCTTCAGTAGAGATTGGTGTCAGCCCCCGATATACAGCACCAAACTGTATTTGTAGAAATGAATCCAATTTGAGCAAAAGGCCTTTCTCAATATCATAGTGGAGACCCCGCACAGCAAAGTTTGGCTTGTATTCTAGATTTAATATTTCTGGTGGATACTGAAATAATAAAAATAAATCAATTAAGTAGCTCTTTCTACGAAGAAACTTTACTACTCTATTAATTTATGAAATCAATCCAATTGGACACTAAAGTTAGTCTGCAAAGCTTTAGTGGTTTGTAACTCATAATAGTGATTATTATTTTAATTTTTCTTTAACATTAACTCACATTGTACTTTTCCAACAAGACTTCTCTTCCAAGGTTGTAGAGTAGATGTTCCAAAGTGGGTTTATAGTGGGCCAGTGTGTAGTCATAATCAAATCCATACACTTGCACTTCAGACAGATCTAACTCATTGCAAGCAAACACTCCTCGAGGGTTCACATCTTGAGGAAGCTTTTTGGCTGAGTAAATCAAATAATTTCTTTTACTTTAGACTTAAGATTGACTACACCAGGGGTTGAGAAATATAGCTGCATAATATATTTTACACTCTCATTCAGTTTGATGTGGAATTAATAGGATTAGTATAGATGTCAAGTTTCTATGCAGAATAAACAAAATCGAGATAACATTTGATTTTGTGTAATTTTAATTAAAAAATACTACATCACAGATATTAGTTTCATTGACAGACATTTTCGGTGGTGCGGGAATCTCATACTCAGACGTGATCCACGTCTCAACTCTAGTCATGATAGTCGCAATAAACTCGTTGAAATAAAAACCATTATCAAAGCTCACAAATATCTAAATTACAAAAACATGCGGATTATTGGGACTTCAATTTATTTTTTAACCAAAACATCCACAACATACTTACATCGACACTTGAGTTTGGTCCGACAATACGCTTCTTTTAGCAATTCACGAGTTGAATAGGACTTGGTGATAGAAATCTTACATGTTTTTATTTTACTGTATATATTGCGATTCAATGTCCGAACACTGCCGACCAAAATACACAGGCTCATTTCGGTAAACTAAAACAATGATACGACTGCGTGATAAATTGTAATGGGTAAAACAAATAGAAGTAACAAAAAGTTTTAGTAAAAGAGCTTGCACATTTTTTTTATTGTACTGAAGTTAATCAATTGTTAACACAAATAAATGAACATCGTTGCATAATTACGAAAGTCAAAAAATCTGAGCACAATAACTCGTCGGCAAAACACACGTATAAACGCTGTCAAACTGACAATACTGACAGCAACAGCACAGCCAGATGAGACAGATCACACACTGCTGTGCTGACAGGACAGAAGACAATTAGGGCTGCGTTTCAAATCGAGTAAAAATTACACTTCGAGGAGTGAAAATCACTCGAACCCGTTCCAAATTGACCCCGAGTGAAATCAAGACAGTTTCCCAGTTGTTTCGGACCGAATTTGGGTGACGTTTATCACTCTGACAAGTGCGAAATTCTACCGGTGTCTATAGCCCGATGAAATTCACCTGACAGCTGTCAGACAGACGTTTTGTTCGTTTTGTCTCAATCATTTCGACGAGGGTGAAAACCACTCTGCAAAAAGCGGTTTGGAACGAGCCCCAGAATAGTGCGAGAGCGGCGGAGATTTCGGCAGAAAAGAACACATTATTCAAATAGCAACTTTTCGAATATGCAATAGCTGAAACATTTAATGCGAAACTGCGAAAGTAACTATCTCTTGTTTGTTACATTTTAACGCCTAAGCCAATAACGCAATTTAAATTCATTTTGTCAGAGAATTCAGTAAATCACAATTGAAATGAGCCTGCATTCAGCGATTCAGAAATTTTATTAAAAGTTAAGTTAGCCAACAAGTACAAATTGCCTTAAACGTATCTTGTTAATGGTGAAGCGACTCCTAATGTTTTGCTGAGTGTTTTATATATTTTAACTTGAAAGTTATCACAACAGTGTAAAAATTGAGACATTGCACATCTGGTGACCGAAGGCCATGTTCAAACAAAACATTGCGCTGTAATTAGTTGAATAATTTATGTAGTCTTAACTAGACATTGTCAATCCATGTTTCTCAATGGTCTCAGAATTCATATACAGCTACACAAGCCAAATGTGTGAATGTGTTGTTTGCGATGGTTTTGTCTTTTCGACTTATACTGTTATTTTTGCTTGGTATGAGTGTTTGCAAAAATATCATTTCAATGTTTTTTTTCAATAAACAGAATAGGTATAGCTGGGGTTCAAATGGATACAGGAAAATATTGCAGCGTTATAGCAGTTTTCAACTACGGTTACATCTGGTAGGAAGAAAGGGGACTAGGGGCATTTGAAAAGAGGAATATAGCCGTTTTTCTACTTTTTTTTGAAAATAGATGACTTGACTAGTGATGTACAAACCTCGATGCGTCGAGCTCTACTTTTGAAGCCTCGAGGCGGATTGGCCAGACTCAGTGAGCTAAGGAGGCTCAAAAGTCCCGAGCCCAGCCGAGACATGAGCTCCCTGAGCCACGCCTCGAGGCTTCAAAAGAGTTCGAGCCTTCAAATTAGCTCGAACCTATCAAAAGAGCTCGAGCCTACAAAAGAACTTTAGTCTTAAAAGAGCTCGAGTCTTCTTAAACCTTTTCACTTTAATGTTTTTCATGAGGATTAAAATGTATTTTAGACCTCTATTTTGAAAATACCCTTCTTATTTTATATCCCACAAACACATATTTTATTGCCTGCTTTGAATAGGAAGACTCCAAACGGAAACTAACTTGAGCGCTACTCGCCACGTAAAAAACGACTCGAGTGCTAAAGCAGACTCGATGCCTGAAAAAGCTTCGAGATCAATCGAGCTCTCAAAAAGGCTCGAGCTCTGGAAAAGACTCCAGAGTCGTCGAGCTTCATACAAACGAGGCGAGCCCTTTAAACTCCTTTAAGAAATCAGAAATATTTATTTGCTACAAACACAGTACATAAAATGGTGAAATAATAATGAAAGTCCAGTGTGTTTAGCCTGCTCGTGCAAAAAAAGAAAAATAGCAGTACAATTATAAATACCAAACAATGTCAATAAATACCAATTAAATATGGACAAAATTAGAACAACATCAGATTAAGAATCACATTTAATTAAGAATTACATTAAATTATATTAAATTATGTCGATTTCCAATTAAAATATTCCTTAAGACTATAAAAATGCTTGTCCATGAGCCATTTCGACAGTTTACTTTCAAAAATTTCACCCCTTAACATTTTTTAGGTCTTCTGGGAGCAAATTATAAATTACTATGCTCATGTTATACGCATTTCGTTTATAAATATCCTTGTGACAAGGAGGCTGATATATCAAGTATCTGTGATGCTGTTCTAACTGTCTCGTTGAGATTTCCTCGCGTTTTTTATAATACCTTGAGATTTTATATTTATTTATATTTAATGACTTTACAAATGAGCAAATTTCTCTGATATAAATGCAGGGTAGCGGTTGCATATTAAACTCTTTAAAAAGTGGTTTACACCTATCAAGATACCACGCATTACCTAACGCTCGAATGCACCTTTTCTGAATTTTGAAGGCTCTTTCAAAATCCACCTAATTGCCCCAGAGTATGATTCCGTAGCTAAGTACTGACGACACATAGCCGTGGTAAGCAGTGAACGCCGCTGCGGTTGATACAGGTTACCCTTTTTATATCAAAGACAAACCGGCAGAGTCTTTTGCAGATGGTTTCAACGTGACTTTTCCAGTTTAGATGCGAGTCAACATGCAATCCTAAAAACTTCTGACTAACTATCTCATCTATTTTTTCGTTTTTATACTTCATGTTTAATTCAGGCTTAATATTATTATAAGAATGGAATTGCATGACTTTTGTTTTGCTAAAATTAACATCAATCACAACCATTTAACCAACCTACAATATTATTTATGGCCATGTTAGACTCCATGAGGTTTTTACTATCATTTTTAACTACGATAGTTGTGTCGTCCGCATATAATATACACTTATGTTGAGTAGCATCCGGAAGATTGTTCACATATAAAATAAAAAGCAATGGTCCAAGAATACTTCCCTGGGGAACTACTGATTTTCTAATTAACAGTTGCGACCTATATGGTTCTTTGATAAGTCTTTGGTTACTTTGTGACATTTTAGTTGTTTCTGCACATTGCTTTCTGTTTCTTAGGTAGCCTTCAATCCAGTCATGTGCCTTTCCTCTAATACCACATAATTTCAATTTATACAAAAGCTTATCGTGATTCACGAAGTCAAATGCACTACTCATGTCCAAAAACACTGCCATTGTTGGTTTGCCGCTGTTAGCAAAGCAAGCAAGAGCTGTCGAGCTTCGCTTGCGGAATCCAAACTGATTAGGTTTTATAATGATGTGCGTCTATAAAGTTATTCAATCTAATTAGCATCGCTTTCTCAAAAATCTTGGACAATGAGAAACCAAGAGTAATAGGTCTTTAATTGCACCCATCTGATAATAGATCACCTTTCTTAGGTAATGGCTTTACTATCGAGAACTTTAAGTCATCTGGAAAAGAACCCTCAGAGAAAGACAGATTTATGATATGCGCAAGAGGTCGACTTATGTAGCTGGCACCCATTTTTAAGACTCTAGTAACGATGCCATCAAAGCCAGACGACTTACTATTAATTAAGGACATGATTATATTATACGTCTCTGTTTCATTATTAGGTTTCAAATATATTGTGTGAGAATTAGAGATTACTGTAGCATTATGTCCTTACCAGATGTCTGTTGTTGGCTAGTTAAATGAATGAAATAGTTATTAAATACATTGCAAATGTCAAGAGGATCTGTTTAAGTCATATTATTGAATTCAATCATGTCAAAATTATTATTATATGGTCTATCTGATAGAGTCGAAGAAATAGTCTCCAAATACAATCATTCTTAATAACTTGTATATACTTGTTACTTATTGATTCTATGTGCTTTTTGGATACATTTCCTTAGAATTTTACTGTACTGATGAAAATTTTACAAATTTTACATTATTATCTTTTATTTGTTTTAACTGACCGATATTTTAAATAAAGTGTTTTAACCTTTTGTGATCCACTGTAATTTCACTGACTTAATGTTTGCCTTAATCATTATTACAGGAAAACACAACTCATAGAACAAGCAGAACATAATATAATAAAAATGCCGGAATGCTTCTTTTAGTTTAGAGTATTGGATTCCATGACTTCAGAAAAGGAAAGGCAGGAAATGCAATCGTAAAATTTATTTATGTTTTCCGCGCTATAATTCCGTTTATATTCAAACCAGGTAGTGAAGGAATTAGGTTTGTTACTTTTAAATGTAATAGTTTGAGCAGTTTCATGATCTGAAATACCTAGACAGTGAATTTCTGTCTCCACCTGTTTAATGTTGCTCGCAATTTGGTCTAAACAAGAGTTTTCCCTTGTTGGCAATTTTATATGAGCCTAAAAATAAAGCTTTATAAAACGCTCAATAATTCCGTAGTATGTTTATTAGGGCTAAGAATATTTAGGTGCCAATCACCGCACAAAACAATTTTCTTGTGTTGGTATTTACTAGTTAAATAGTACAAAAGCTTATCAAGTTTATGCAAATTAAACTTTAATTACTGACACCGCACTCTAGACAAAAGGACTCGACTAGACTTGAGAGGTTCGAAATTCTGTATGGATAGTGTTGCCTTTTAATTGACTAAATGTATTATTATAATCGATTTAAAGTACACAAATGAAAAAAAAACCATGAGTATTTAATAACAAGCAAATGCATTTGTGCATGGTATAAGCGATTAGTGTGAATCTTTTTTAGTGGTCTGAGATACAACCTACCTCAATGTACAATTAGCAAAACTTCTCAAATATCAAAATATGTTGATTTTGTTTATACGGTCAACAATGAAGTCAGTTAAATGTAATAAATGTAACTATTTTTAAATAGCAACCTTCTCGTTGTCAACATCATAGTGCTAAATTATGTTTGACGCTCCAGAGAAGAGTGATCTTTAGTAAAAAAATACTTCTTTGCATCATTCTCTTTATTATAAAAATGTACCAGATTACTAAGAACATTAATTAAGTATTCATATATAATATATATTATATAAAGAATGAGTAAATACTGTGGTGTTTTGACATATGTGTTTTTAGTTTTTCAAGCTTTAGTTAGTAGTTATTAAGAAGCAACCTTGAATGTACCTAAAAGATGGTTTGGTTTTTAATATAACAATTACTTTTTCAAACCTTACAATGGTTATATTTGCGGAAATGCACTACCAATATAATTTTTACTTCTGTAACGGAAATTATAAGCGTTGATGTTTACATCTTTGCCAGCTAGTTTGATATTACAGTCATTGTCAACGCGAGTTACAAAACAAAGCGTGTAAAGCGCCATCTCCAATTCTGGCGAAGTTCCAACGAAAATAGCGTCGACTGGCTTATCTACTCCTTGTTGATTAAGATGAAGTTTTATCACAGCTCCCTTCTGTAAAAAAAACGAAACATAAGGCAACTTGCTTGCCTCTAAAAAAAATTTTACTGACATCAAAAAACGGGGATTGACGCATACAATTTATTTTTGAAGTCGGGCTTGCATATCCATTTTTAAAACACTACATGTTAAATTCTTGTACCAGCTTTAAAATCGAATTGTAGGCCCGTAGGCCTCTATTAAAATGATGATTTCATTATTTTGAGTGACTTTTTTGAAGTCGGAGTAATTTTTGATTACAAGATTTTTAAATTGTTTGCGCAATTTGAATACACATGTTTATGCTTTAATTTAAAATAACATGTTGATACTTACGTCACCTAGGTCAGCATATTTCAAATATCCTAAATAGTTTAAACGATTCGCTTGCTCTTCTCTGGCAAAATATATCCAATTGTGCAAGCCTAAAACAGTTTTATAAAATTATTCCTTTAAAACCTGCCCTCCTGCTCCCGTTCAACTTACGGCCGAAATTTCGTTCGCTCTCGCATGCCTGTGCAACCTGTAGTGAAAACGGAATAGCGTACAAAACTTCGGCCGTAAGTTGAACGGGAGAAGGCCCTCTGATGATGCAAAGAATTTGACCAATTTTATTTTGATTTCAAATAAAATTACGGGACCCTTACCGGATACTTGGTTATTTTTAAGTTCAGATACAAAAATGTGCTCAAATCCAGAACTGCTGAGTTTTCCTTTACCCCTAGAGTACAAACCGAACCACATCTGCTTAAGAAAGTCTCGCTGTTGCCTTGGATCGGGGGTAACGTAACCTGAAAAAATCAGTAAGCCATTAAATTATTGCAAAAAGCCGCGCAATTTACTATCGTTTACAGTAGTAACAGTTACAGTAGTAAGCATAGTTAATTACATTTTATAAGTACCTTTATCTTTTAAAAAAATCATTAAATGACGTATAACTGTTGTCGACATGATTGCGTCCATAAAAGCATTCTCTTCATTTCGCTCCTGAAAATATAATTCAAATAATAAAATGTAATAACTTAATGAACACAAAGACTGATAAAATATATAAGTATAACTTAATATGTATGTACCTGTGGTGTAACATATTCATTTACAAGCGTGTCCCTTTCATAATTATCCAATAACGGTGTAATTTTCTGTATGGTTGGAATATTCCAAGCTTCAGGTGTAACGCTAAGTAATCTGTAATAAGTTATGTGAGTTTTGCAAACAAGAAAATAATATCGATCAATCACTGTAATCAGTTAGTCAGCTCATGCATGATACTCTTCCCATTCACATATCTAAACAACTGCGTTAAAGTTAATTTTCTAAGATCTATGGGAGATGTGGGCCTGATGTGAGATCGACTATTCTTTTAACTGAAGAGTGTTTTAGTTTACAAGATGCAACAGTCTTTGGTTTTTTGAATTCTTCCAAAGTTTTTGTTATACTTACCGCAAGGCACCTCTGTGAAGTGTATTTATCCGGTTTTGACCCAGAATGATTATCTTAGACGTTACTTACTATAGCCTGAATGAAACGGTCTCTTTTAATTCTTCTAAAATATTACTGGACAGCAGCGTCCGTATAAAATACCTAAAGCGACTTTTGGGAATTTGGGGGCTTGGTCACTAGACTCACCGAGAGACAGATACTTACGGAAGTGGTGCTTTGTCTTCTGTAGAATGTGATGTAGTTTTTTCTTGGTAATTAATAGTAATGTATTTGGCAGCATTATTTGCGTCACGCTTCAAGAGTTCTTCACTAAGGGTTTGTAATTCAATATCAGTAGGGGAATTTCCAGCACTTCCCTGATTGCTGTTTGGTACAGAACTTGGTAGTACTACTGGTCGTGTGGTTGACACACGATTACCATTTACTGCTGGTTTTAAAGGAGAATTAAATGCACCTGTGTTAGCAGGTTTTGTTGTTGACAGGGTCGATCCTGAAGTAGGTTGGTTAGAACCAGCAACAACAGCACTAAAACTTAGGGGTTTAGGTGTATTTTTCATAGGAGGCATCTTTGTAGTTGTAGCCTGTAAGAAAGAACTGTAACTTGGGATTTGCTGCGGAGTATTTTGTTGATTGCTTTTACCATCGTAAAAATTTACGAGATCTTTTACTTTATTAGTTCCTTGTTGTGTATTGGCTACAGGTTTGAGAGCTGGAAAGTTGGCTGCCACATAATCACGTTTTCCGGATGATTGAGTGGATCGAGAAGGCTGAAGACTGGTTAAGGGTCGAGCAGTGGTCTGTGAAGTAGATGCAGGGCCCAAAGCAGGGAATTCAGATTTTGTGGTTTGAGGTTTAACCGATGGTCTGATTGGTGCAACATAGTCACGTTTCCCTGATGATTTAGTCGTCCAAGTGGGTAGTGGACTAGACAAAGCAGGGCTTGGTAATGAAGAAGACGAAGGCCCTAGAGCAGGAAAGTCTGTACGTTTTGTAGTTGCGGTCGGTTGTGCCACATAGTCTCTTTTAGGAATACTCGGATTGCTTGCAGGTAGTCCAGCTTCGTGAAGTAGGAAATCCGTATTTTGATTGTGCCATTGTTTTGCTGTGAAGCAAAAAGGTAGATATTATTTAAATATTTCCTCATACCAAACGAAGGTACTTTAAGAACCGGCGGCAATTTAGTAATCTAGATAAATAACGTTTAGGGAGCGGCAATTGGTCAATAATGTATATGGGTATTACGTAATACACACATCAAAAGTGTCTAGGGATCAAGCATTTTTATGCGGATTTCTTGAAATTGAGATGTGGCTTTGTAATAAATTTATGATTTTATAAATTTATACGGATCCTTTTTGGTGCATTTCATAATTTGAAACAGGAACTGTCAATCAAATTCGAGTAAAAGATGAAAATCAGCTGTCAATATTTTCCCTATAAAAACATACAACGCATTGAAGACATTATTAGTGCTACTGTTTCCCTACTACTGATTAAAACCAACGTTATTATGGAGCGGCGACGTCATTTAAGCAGGGAAGAAATGCTCAGAGCCGTGGGAATGATAGAAGCTGGTTCCCGGCAACGTACTGTGGCTTTAGCTCTGAATACAAGTCAGAGTGTTATCAGTCGACTTTGGACACGTTACCGAAGCACTGGTACCGTGGCTGAGCGCCATGGAGGACGGTATCGCTGCACCACACGGAGACAAGACCGATACATTCAAATCACAACTCGAAGAGCTCCAACAATAACCGCCATGATGTTAGCCGTGAGGCTTCATCACTCTTCAGGGAACTTAATTAGCGACCAAACAGTCAGAAACCGCTTGCATGAAGTGAACCTTCATTCCAGAAGACCGCTAAGGGTACCACCTATAGCAATGCACAATCGTAGGATTCGATATCAATGGGCTCTTGAACACAGAAATTGGGCAGAAGAACAATGGCGTTTCGTGTGCTTTTCTGATGAGTCTCGTTTTGGTATGAGACCGGATATAAGACGTATACGACACTGGAGAACCCCTGGACGCCAACAGCGATTAAAATCCTGCCAGGAAGTCCATCCTTATAGTGGTGGAACCATCATGGTATGGGCGGGTATTTGGATCGGCGGAAGAACTGAGTTGATTTGGATCAGAGGCAACCTCAACGCTCAAATTTATGCTGAGACGATTGTATCAGACGTCATCGTTCCTCTACAAGTGCAAATCGGTCCCTTATTTCAGTTAATGCATGATAATGCACGACCGCACACCGCAAGAGTTGTAAGACAGACTCTCGCCGCAGCTAACATCAATGTCCTGCCCTGGCCTGCTCAGTCGCCAGACTTGAACCCGATTGAGCATGCATGGGATATGCTACAGAGAAGAGCTCTGCCGAATATGGAGGGTATCCAGTCGCAAGAAGACCTTTTTTTGTTGTTGCAACGAACATGGGCGGCCATTCCACAGCGTGATTTGGATGAACTCATTTTGAGTATGCCAAACCGATGTTCTTGTGTTGTTAGTGTTCGCGGTAGAACCACGGATTTTTAATTGTTTAAGTTACCCAATAAAATTTTAAAGAAAACTGTTATTTCAGTCTTTTTTTCGAACTTTAATGTTAGTGGTTCAAATGTCAAAAATCCCTTTATTAGGAAAATGGCAAATTTCTTTATTAATGCAAAGGTGACTTGGTTTATCTTTACTGTAGACAAACGAAAACACTTTATTTGATGAATCCTTAAAGAAAATTTTAATTAATATCAATCAGGAGAAAAGTTATTGCAAAAATATATGTTGATCCCTAGACACTTTTGATGTGTGTATTTTTATTAAGAATTCTGTAAGTATATGCTTTTTCCTGGGACTTTTTGTGTAAGATTTAACTATGGTTGTGCAACGCAAATTGAGTTTTTGGCAGCAATACTATGTAACAAGTGATTGCAGCAAGCCACTCAAAGGCACCTGACAACTGGAAACTCAGCTTGTTTAAGAATTACAGTATTTGAAGCCCCAAACTATCTAAATTACTTTTAATAAAAAAAGCAAATACAGATTAATTTGTTAATCTATCATAGAGCTAAATGAATTACTTTAAAAACAAACATAACAAAAATAAAGGCTTTTTTTAAGGTTTCTCTTAAGTAAATGAGAGAAAGGAAGCAAGATCTTAGAATAGTAGATATCTACAAAACAACTTCTGAAACAAAAATAAATCTTTTAAGTGCCTGTAAGTAGGGTACTGCATCATATCAATCAATAAATAATAAACAGAGCAACAACCTTGCACTGCAAACCAAGCATTTACATTAAAGGAATGTCGAATAACGGAAGTAAAGAACTGCTAATTAAGCAATCTACTCATACAATAGTTCTCTTCTTCATTTTTTTTTTGATTTAATGGTCTCAGAATACTTATACATTTTGTGTTCGGGTACACAGGACTTACCTTCACTATGTTTTAGTGTCACCACAATTATAAACGTCACTAAGAGCCTGTATCTACGCATTATTGAGCAGTCAATTTTAATAAGGTAAATGTTCCCCAGACGAATGACTATAATATAACAGACTAGATAAATTCACTTGACCCAAGTTCGGGGTCACGAAAGCTGGTATCACGTCACTTTACGTAACATCTAACGTCTGGCTGTAGCGCACACAGATGACTGGCCAGTTGAATGAATGAATAAAGACCAAAACAAGTCTTTAACGAAGAGCACGAATGAACAACTACGAAGGAAGTGCTAATAACCACGCTTATTTCTGTACCAGAAAAGCTAAGGGGTTTGTTTGTTTGTTTGCTGGTCCGATTTGAAAAATACTTTCAGTGTTATATAGCCCATTTATCTAAAAAGGCTATAGGCTATAAGTCATCACGCTAATACCAATAGGAGCGGAGTACCATTGAAGAATGTTTCAAAATCGGGGTTTTTTTTCCTTTTGAGAGCTTCCGCTGCGTGCGGTGCGTAAATGGTTTAAGTTTTGCAAAAATCATGTATGACACAATTGTCCCACTTTAAAAGTTCTGAAAAAAACCGCGACAGCATATGTCTATCTTTAAGGTTGGCTCACTATAACCTTTTTCATGCTGACCACATTTGTTCTAAAATGATGCATTATTTGCGAAGGTGTTTTTATAAACATGATATTAATCCTTATCCCCAAATAAATACGTTATTTATCACAAGTATTTAAATTAAAACAAGATTGCTCTTAACATTATTCGATTTTAATGAATACCTTAAGAGATATCGCAGTTTTAAAATAACATCGCAGCAAAATGTACTGCGCGCGCATTTATGATGTTCAAGGCCAGCGGGCGGTCATCATGAAGTAACCGTTAGTTAGCCCGAAGTAACTATTCCACGCGGACGAAGTCGCGGGCAGAAGCTTGTAATAATAATTTATGTTCTTAAAGTAAGTATGGCTTCGCCGGCCAGCTTATAGTATCAGCACCAAACCCGTAAAGACACCTTAAAGTATCGATATTAGATATCAGTATTTGGTTCCCTTTATTTCTCATGTAGTCATTTATGTCCGAATAGGGTATTTTGACAACATCGTCAGATGCTCAAAAATTATTTAATGAATGTAATCAAAAATACATTAAAAAGGGGTCTTTAAGGGCCTTTTGTTTACTCATGTACAGTTCATTTTATAGCCCTTTAAACTTGGTTAGGAAATTTATAGAAACATTTGTTAAGAAACCACATTTCTAAACGCAAAATTTAATATAGCTGCCGAACGAATGTTTTGCGGAACGCAAGGAAATAGACAGCAAATGACGTCATTTGACGGCAGCAGTTTGTAGCTAGCGTTTTGGGCAAGTCCAAAAATATGTTTAGTTGCGATTGAAATATATTTTTTATCAATGTTTCTATAAGACCTCAAAAAAAAAGCCAAATCTCCTATTCTCTTATTGCTTATTAATCGTTTGTAATTAAATCAGGTTTCAGTGACAGAAAATAATCACCGGAAAACCTACTTCACATAGTTTTGTTTGCCCTACCCCAAAAGTGTAATTCATAGCCGCGTAGCTAGGCGCGTAGGGACGACGCGGCTTGCGAGCTGAAGCTGGCCTATTATTATATTTTTGGCGCACATGTTTCCCCAGAAGTAAGCTATCTGCCAATGTACAACATTTTTCTCTTCGATCATTCGTTTAGAATTTTCCTGCTAGAACAACGTTACTGTAGCAGGAATCGTTTTTTTTCATTTTTTTCCAAAACCACAACGCCCACTAATTTTTTATGCCGCGCACATCCACAGCATATATCTCACTAATTTTACGTTCCACTCAAATCACTCTAGAAGCTACTTTCCTGCTGAAGTAACGCACTCAAACAGGCCTATGTCACTTCAAAGTTTAGTGTAGACCGCGTGGCCCCTCTTTGGGATATCTGACAGTGGGTTGCCGCTCAGCTCTCGCTCTCGCACACTCGCCGCCAAGCGCGTTATTTAATGTTTTGTTTCTAATTGGTTTAAACTCTAACTTGTAATTATAAGATATTTTGAAAATATTAATGAGTACTACTAATACTAAACGATGTTATATTAATCTCAGTAATACTTTTTTAAAAGTTAATCATTAAATAAGCGAGTGAGTTGCGACCCTGCGCTCTGACAGATAAATCGGTTCAGACAGTGGAATATAAACGCTTGTGCTACGCGATAAGTTTCGATTCTGCGTGCAAGCTACCTAACTATGGCCTTGATCAATAGCACGGAAAAATTAAAAAGTAAAAGCGTGACAGATACGAACTTGTAAGATAAAAGACTTTTTTACTTGTCCGCGTTTCTTGAGAGAACCTTCCTTCCATTACATACCTATTCTGTGCTAGAAATCATTTATCCATTACCTAAGCTACAGTTACACATGCTCTTTTGTAGCGTGCTTATTAGCACGCTAATAAGCATGATACAAACGAGCACGCTCATCTACTGACACACTTGCTTTTTATTAGCATGCTTTTTTTAAGCCTGCTACTAAATGACCGTGCTCAAAGCAAAGGATTGAACACACATGCTTTTTAAGCACGGGTTCGATTCGAAATAGTGTTGTTGCGACAGCGATAATTTCGATAGCGATAGTTGACCTTGAAAATTAGTCGTACTATCAATAGTCGAAACTATCGACCCGTGATGATACTATCGATAGTATCTCGCCATTTAAGTCGATGCTATCGATACTATTTATAACTATCGACACCTATCGATACTATAGATAGTTTTTCTTTAGTAACTATCGAGGTATTTTCGATACTATCGACTGGAAATAAAACGAAACCTTGTATGAGCTTGCAATATTAGCGTTAAATGTTTGACTTTCGATAGGGCAAAACTATCGATAGTATCGATACAATCGACACGCATCCTATCGATAGTTTTGATACTATCGAATTTATAGCATACAGCCTAAATTAAAAAGAAACATAGCCTATGTCACTAGGCCGTATTACCATTTCATATAGGCAGTCAAGTTGATTTCCTAAGCTGAGCGTAGCGAGCGATTTCTTACATTTTCAGCCAGTCAGCGGTTACCTGTCAATAAAAATGCATCCTCTAAGCACGAAATTGCTCGCTATCCTCAGTTTAGGAAATTTACTTGACCGGCTATAAGAGATTGTAATATGGCCCCTGATAGTATAGCTTTCTAATGAGGAAATATTTTTTAAAATCGATCTAGTAGATTCGGAGCACAGTTAATACAAACAAACAAATCATTCTTCTTTATAATATATTATAAGATAAGATAAGATAAATATTCTTTATTGCACATCAAATAAAACAATACAGCTTAGGATTACAAGATTATGATGAAGCAATTAGGCGGTCTTATTGCTTAAAAGCAATCTCTTCCAGACAACCCAAGTAGAGGAAAATGTCAGGAACGGTAAGCAAGTGCACAAGAAACTGAAAAAATCAAAATAAAACAATTGATTCACTTAAAAAATAACAATAAAAAGACAAATAAATAACAATAAAATATAGAATCCGTAACTAACAGCCCACGAATAACAAAAAGTGATCAGGGAAAGAAAAAAAGATTATAAGTAAACAGAAAGGGAGAAGTAAAAAGAAGGAGAGAGATTAGGAGACTGAGCAGGAGCGTTAAAGGCCGAGGAAATGTGCTTTGATCCTTGTTTTGAAAATAGATAATGATTCTGACTCTCTAATAAATAAGGGTAGGGTATTCCAGAGACGAATAGATTTAACAGTGAACGACTGTGTGTAGGAGTGCGACGAATGAGGAGGGAATGCAAGGCGAAGCTTCTTAGATGACCGCATCGGCTGACCTCGTACTGGTTGCAGAAATCGGAACCGCTCCTTAAGATAACGCGGCGACAATGGGTTAAACAAAATGTTATACAGAAGAAAAAGAACGTGAGAATCTCGACGAAGACGCATAGGAAGCCAGTTGAGCTGAGACCTGTACTCAGATACATGATCGTACTTTCGCAGTCCAAAAATAATGCGGATGCAGAAATTCTGGAGCCGCTCAAGTTTATCAAGAAGATTCTCAGTAAGATCTAGAAAGCAGCAGTCTGCGTAGTCGAGAATGGGAAGGAGTAAGGCCTGAACAAGTGCAATTTTGGTAGGTATTGGCAAAAAATTACGAAGCCTACTTAGTGAACTTGCAGCAGCAAAGATTCTCCGGCTAACCTGACCAACCTGGGTTGTCCAAGTTAATGTATGGTCAATACAAACACCTAGATTTTTGACAGTTTTACTCAATGGAACTACCACACCGTCAAATACAACTGAAGGCAGAAGATCCCAGTCAACCCTAGAGATCAGCCACGAACTGCCCACAATTACTACTTGCGTTTTAGCAGGGTTAACAGTGAGCCCAAAAGACTTGCTCCAGTTGGAAATAAGATTCAAGTCAGCATTAATGGTATTAATAACTCTGGGCAGATCAACAAGACTTCCTTGGGAGTAAATTTGGAGATCGTCTGCATAAAGGTGATATGAAGAAGATAGATTTTGGGAAATAGAATTAATGAAAGTAGCAAAAAGAAGAGGAGACAAGACGCCACCTTGGGGTACGCCGGCACTAAGGTCGGACCATGACGAGAATACATTCTCAGCATGCAAGTAACTTTGAAACCAGTCAATTACAATTGGAGATATGTTGAGAGAACGCAACACGCCAAGTAGGATGTCGAAATCAACAGTGTTGAAGGCATTACTGAAATCCAAAAGCGCCAACACAGTAAGACTTTTTTGGTCCATACCAAGACGAATGTCATCTGTAATTTTGACAAGTGCAGTAGTCGTACTATGATGACCAGGGCGGAAACCGGATTGGAAGCTATTGAAGAGTTGGTTTTTGGCGAGGAAAGCACTGAGCTGCTGATGGACAACACGTTCAAGTACTTTGGACAGGAAAGGTAAGATGGATATAGGACGGTAATCAGAGTATGCAGAAGGATTTGCTTTTTGAGGGAGAGGAATTATTTGAGCTTCTTTCCACGCTTTAGGAAATGCTCCTGAAAGTAGAGAAAGATTGAGGATGCGGGTAATGACAGGTGAAAGGATATCAAGGATAGGTATGATCATATTACGACTAATGCTATCACTACCCACCGCATTAGATGCGATGGAGCGAACGTTCTTCTCAACATCACAATCATATATTTGACTAAAATTAAAAGAGGTGTAGTCAGGAACTGGTAAAGATAAAAGACGATGAAGTGTATTCGATTTAACAGTACTATTAGTAGGAGTAGAGGAAGAGAAGTGCTTATTTAAAAGGTCAATGTTCACATGATTTGGGATAGAATCTTTACGTGTTTTTCCAATTCCAAGAGACTTGAGAAACTTCCAGACTTTAGCTGAATCTCCATTTATGTATAGATAAACCACAACCTCGCTATATAATTATACCGAGACTGACATCTCTATACCAGTTCTCAATGGATATTAGTCTAGTAGCATGCTCAATAAGCAAACCTGTTCACACGTGCTACAAGCACGCCCCCTTCCACCCGCGCCGCAGGTAGCATGCTAATATATCGCACGGCTGTCGATTTTTGAGCATACTCGAAAGTAGCATGCTCATAACTAGCAAGGCTTCGACACACGTGCTACTAAGTAGCACTTGCTCATTTGTAGCATGCTTATTAGCACGCTAATAAACATGCTACAAACGAGCACGCTCATCTACTCACACACGCGCTTTTTATTAGCATGCTTTTTTTAAGCCTGCTACTAAATGACCGTGCTCAAAGCAAAGGATTGAACACACATGCTTTTTAAGCACGGGTTCGATTCGAAATAGTGTTGTTGCGACAGCGATAATTTCGATAGCGATAGTTGACCTTGAAAATTAGTCGTACTATCAATAGTCGAAACTATCGACCCGTGATGATACTATCGATAGTATCGATAATGAGAATAAAGCGATGCTATTGACCTTTTTCGATACTATCGATAGAATCTCGCCATTTAAGTCGATGCTATTGATACTATTTATAACTATCGCCACCTATCGATACTATAGATAGTTTTTCTTTAGTAACTATCGAGGTATTTTTGATACTATCGACTGGAAATAGAACGAAACCTTGTATGAGCTTGCAATATTAGCGTTAAATGTTCGACTTTCGATAGGGCAAAACTATCGATAGTATCGATACAATCGACACGCATCCTATCTATAGTTTTGATACTATCGAATTTATAGCATACAGCCTAAATTAAAAAGAAACATAGCCTATGTCACTAGGCCATATTACCATTTCATATAGGCAGTCAAGTTGATTTCCTAAGCTGAGCGTAGCGAGCGATTTCTTACATTTTCAGCCAGTCAGCGGTTACCTGTCAATCAAAATGCATCCTCTAAGCACGAAATTGCTCGCTACCCTCAGTTTAGGAAATTTACTTGACCGGCTATAAGAGATTGTAATATGGCCCCTGATAGTATAGCTTTCTAATGGTGAAATATTTTTTTAAATCGATCCAGTAGATTCGGAGCACATTTTGTACAAACAAACAAATCATTCCTCTTTATAATATATTATGTATAGATAAACCACAACCTCGCTATACAGGGTGTCCCAAAAAGAAGTGTCAAGCGGAAGCCCACAGAAAGAGCACCCCTTGGGGTACCCGAATCATCCCCATGTATGTTCCGCGATTGTTCATAGTTTTCGAGTTATGATTTTTTTTCTGAATTTCTGAGAATTTCGGACCTAAAAGTTTAAATTTTTTTATTTTTTAAATAGTAGAAGACTTATCAAATTTTTTCTTTGCCCAAATGAATCATCATTAATTGCACTTTGATGCATAAAATAATCAGCTTTATAACTTTGACCAAAATTAATAAAATGTCGGTATAAAACCAAAAATGGACGGTTAATGAATAAAGACTTAAATTTTCAACTTTAAATTTAAAATCTAAGCAGGTGACTGTATGGTTTCTTAGTAAAGCTCAAAAATGCTAAAAAATCTCAGCTTTCATAATCATTACAAAACAGAAGTACTTAATGGGCTTCTTTGGCTAAAATCAGCCTTCAAAGACAGCGAGGTGGAAAGTTCTTGAAATTAGCCATCAGATTAATAAATGTTTTTTAACAAATTAATTCCTGAAGTTCATTAATTTGTTAAATTACCAAAAATTACTGCAGGAAAGTTGATTAAAACCTTTTCTCGCAGATAATCACTGTCACTTTGAAGCAAGGTGTCAGAACCTTTATCAGATTCCGTCTTGATAAATTTTGACAGCGGCGCCTGGTAAGGGGTTATGGACAGCTAGTTTAAAATTATTGAAAAACATAGGGTCATGCGTGCAATGGATTTTACGGAAAAAAAATGTTCTCTACTAGCAACAGTATCCAGGGAGGAAACAGGGGACTACGTTCGTATGAAAAGACCCTTCTGTTTCCTCCTACTAAGAATATGATTGTTAATAACAAATAATTGGTTAGCTATGCTATTATGTGAACTATTTACTAATCATGTATTTGTTATTGCAGTTGTGAAAAGAAAACGAGTACTCTCTGAAACTGAAAAATGTTTACACAAGAAACTTGTTAATATTGGCATCAAGTTAAGCAAATGCCGAAATAAAATAAAGAAACAGGCATTCAGGATTAAGGCAATGAAGAATATTGTCTCACACCCCCAATTATTGAAGGCTCTCGATAGTTGGCCAAGCACATCTCGAGTACTGACAATGCTTCAGTTTAGAGAACGAAAGAAAGGCGACAAAGGACGAAGATTTACCTTAGAAGAAAAAATTATGGCTCTATCGCTTTTTAAACAGAGCCCGAAGGGCTATAGATTTTTTAGAAAAATATTTATTTTGCCGTCACCACAAACATTAGTTAAACTTATAACTTTAGCAGATATAAGGCCTGGCTTGAACAAAAATATTTTATCACAAATTAAAAAAGCTACACAAAACATTAAAAATGTGCAAGACCGTTTATGCATGGTAATTTTTGATGAAATGTCACTTAAAGCTCATGTAACATACATCGAACGAAAGGACAGAGTTAGCGGTTTTGTGACCAACGGGAGGGAAACTCGTCCAGATTTTGCGGATCATGTCCAAGTCTTCATGATACGAGGATTGATTAGAAATTTTAAGCAACCTGTGTATTACAGCTTTTCCCAGGCTGCGACTAAAGGACCGGAATTAGCGGTTCAATTAAAAGAAATAATATCAGCCCTCATAGAAGCGGGCTTAATAGTGGTTGGGACAGTATGTGACCAAGGAACAAATAATGTGAACTGCATCAAACTTTTAATGAATCAAACAAAAACAGAGCTTTTAATAAAGGGCGAAGAATTTAAACATAACGTTTTTTATGTCAATGGCTACGAAGTCGTACCACTTTATGATCCTCCTCATTTAATTAAATGCATAAGGAATAATTTGATTTCCAAAGACCTTCAATGGGAATCCAAAACAGCCAAATGGGAACATATAACAAACTTGCTGAATGAAAATCCAGGATATAAGGGCATAAGATTGATCCCAAATCTAACAGACTTTCACTGTATTCCAAATAAAATACCCAGGCAAAAGGTTAAATATGCCACACAGCTATTTAGCCAAACTGTGGCCATCAATATGGGTTATCTTGCTGGTAAGCATATTTTGTTATAATAAAAAACAAATCAATTTAATAATTTGATTATTTTGCATAACATTTGATGATCGTGGTGTTGGTCGAATGGCGTAAGTACTGGTATTCAAGTGCCTCTATCTTGGCGGTCCCGGGTTCGATTCCCATTCGGGTAACTGTAGAAAACGAACTTTTCTATATTTAACGTATACACGTTACAAAATATACATTTTAATACCTACCTGTATTTTCCAATTGCCATACCTTAACACAGGTATTTAAACAAATCAATTTGGTCTTAGAGCAATAAATGTGAGGGTGTAAAATGTTTAAATTGATATTTTTTACTTATGAGACAAGAAGTAAACAGAGAAATAAAAAAAGGACACAGGTCATTCAAATTTTGAAATTATGAATAAACCTTAGATTAATTGAAAACAGAAACCAAGTCAGCCCGTCCATTTTGAAGCACCGTAATTGGAGCCATAAATGGCTCCAAACGGACCGCTTTGCAGTGTTCATAACAGCTCCGCAATGTTCAATGTCAAAGCGCGTCGCACGTAAGCAAGCAATAGTCACGCATGTGTGGATCGGATTAGTGCTTCATTTTTGACGGGGCGGTTGTATGAAGACTATCCTTCTATACGTTATTATTCTAAGGAATAAACTGTAGTTAATAGTTATTGTGTGATTGATTATTAATAATTATTTGAATATGTTTTATTGTTCTTTTCACAGATAAAGGGATTTTGCCGAAAGAATCAAAGGACACAGCTGATGCGTTAATGTTTTTTGATCAACTATTCGATTCGGTGAATGGGAGTTATGGAAAAAGAAAGAAGCACGGGAAACCTCTTCTAGGACCTGCGACCCCTAACTCCCTGCACCATCAAGTATGGAATGAAAGCAAAAGAGTATTAAAAAATATGAAATTTGTAGGTAAATCTCAAAAAAAAGAGTATGTTCCTACTTTGAATAACTGGGTGTGGACACTAGAAGGCATTCAACATTTAATAAACAAAATGAAAGAAAGATATGATGTTAATTCTATTTGGTTGCGGCATCTGAACCAAGACCCAATAGAAAATTTCTTTGGGTCTGTACGAAGCCATGGATGCCGTAACGTGAATCCCTCTACGGAGAATTTTGAGTCAGCATATACAACTCTTCTTATAAACAGCTTATCTGGTGTCCACGCCCCAGGAGCAAATTGTGAGTCAGACAATTGTAAAGCACTTACCAATATCATTGTCGCAGATAATGACTGCAGAGCCAATACTGCTTGTGAATTTGATACCATCCCTGAAATAATAGTAACCCCACTTGAGGGAATAAATGACCCACGAAAACTGGGGGGTCTACAATATGTGAGTGGATATTTTTTAAAAAAAGCAAAAACTAAAGTATTTAAAGGATGTGTTCAATGCAAAACTGATTTATTCACCGATGAGGAAATAGAATACATAAAATATAGGGAGTACTCTAAACAAAAGTCTTGGCTTTGCAGTCCAAGTCACGCTCTCTCAGAATGTGTATCAAGTCTGCAAGATGTCACGTATTGTATCATAAAAGAAAATTTTGAAAAAAATAATTTAAAGGAACTGATCAAAACAATGATATTATTACATATTGATTTTGATTTTATAAATTGTAACACACACAAAGATAACATAATTAACTTTTTAATAAATATATCTTGCAGATTCTTTATCTTTAATTATTGTAAAGATATAAATAGAATTTTAAATAATAAGAGATCGTGTGACGATGATGATGATATATTCAAAGTTAAGGCGAAAAAGTATTTTGCGAAATGTTATAAAAGAAAAAATAAATGATGTAAATAAAATTGTTTTTTATTCCTTCCTACCTTCACTACTTTATGGGCCGATTTTTTATTATTTTGTTAAGATTTAATCCAGTTTATTATAAAACTATTAATGGGTGCGTTCAAAATACTGGTTAAATCTTGACAAAAGAATAAAAAATTGGCCTTCTGTCATCATTGAAAAAAATTATGAAGCAGTAGGCTAGCTAGTATATGCTAGCTATATGTATACATACGATGATATCAGCTCCAAAACACCTTAAAAGATGGCGCTGCTTTCATGTTACCTTTTTTTCGGGCAGAGATAAGTCTCTATTCCCTATTAATATAATATACTCTATGTTATGGACTTTGAGTGCGATTACGATTTAGTTTTGTGTGGATACTGGACTTCGACTAATTTGGCTTCCTCAACGAACTTTCGAGCCCATTCGTTTGGTGAGATGCCTTTCACATCACGTGATTATGCTCTTATGCATTACTTTTATGGCTTTGCAAGAGAAAACGCTTCTGCAGCAGCCAGATTGTAAATAGAGCAAGTACAAAATGGAGGTGGACCTCAACCCGAAACTTGGCCTGATCATCGCATGATTTTAAGAGTGCATAACTCTTACATGGGAGGACATCCACCAGGTAGAAGACCAGGCCATGTATCTCAAATGCATGACCCAGATAGTGTCGAATCAGTGCTCGAAGAAGTGGCAAGAGATTCATCAGTAAGTGTGAGAACAATACAACGTCGAACCGGAATTCCAAAATCACTGGCACATCGCATACTCCAACAAGAGGGTTTTTTCACCCATATCATATTCAAAAAATTCAGCAGCTTAAGCCCGCAGACTATACGAGAAGAGTAGCGTTTTGTCAGGAAATGTTGCGGCGTCAAGCTGAAAACGATTTTTTTTTAAATATATTATGGACCGATGAGTCACATTTCAAGAGATGTGGAATTTTCAACATACACAACTATCATTCTTGGAACATTGAAAAACCACACTTGACCCGGGAATCTAATTGCCAAGAACAATTCAGTGTCAATCTATGGTCAGGCATCTTAAACGGACGGCTGATTGGTCCGTTCGAACTACCTGACCGACTAAACGGCGAGGCCTATTTGCATTTTCTACAACATAATCTCACGGACTTGTTAGGAGATGTTAACGTGTTAACGCTTTATAGGAATATGATTTTTCAAAACGACGGCGCCCCATGCCATTTTGCGAGAATCGTCAGACAATATTTGTCTGAAAGATTTCCAGACAGGTGGATCGGCCGTGGAGGGCCCATTGCGTGGCCGCCACGGTCCCCCGACTTGAACCCAATTGATTTCTGCGTCTGGGGATATTACAAGGAATTGGTTTACGCCAAGGACATCAGCAACGTAGCCGAATTACGAATAAAATTGAGGCAAGCAGAAGAGACGATAAAAAACAACAGAATTGCCTATATAAAACTAAAAGACAACTTTTTTAGACGATGTAGAATTTGTATCGAGAACGAAGGTAGACATTTTGAACATTTCTTGTAAATAAATAATGAATAATTAATAACTATTTCTTTTTGTTTTATTAATTAAACTTTCAAATGTTTATTCTTTCTATTATTTCCTTAGCCTTCCTGCAGTAATTTTTGGTTAGATAACAAATTCATGAACTTCAGGAATGATAAAATGGCCAAAAAACAGTTATTAATCTGATGGCTAATTTCAAGAATTTTTTCACCTCGCTGTCTTTGAATGCTGATTTTAGCCAAAGTAGCCCATTAAGTACTTCTTTTTTGTAATGATTAAGAAAGCTGAAATTCTGGAGCATTTTTGAACTTTACTTAGAAACCATACAGTCACCCGCTTAGATTTTTAATTTAAAGTTGAAAATTTAAGTCTTTATTCATCAACCGTACATTTTTGGTTTTATACCAACATTTTCATAATTTTGGTCAAAGTTATGAAACTGATTATTTTATGCATCGAAGTACAATTATGGATGATTCAGTTGGGCAAAGAAAAAATCTGAAAAGACTTCTACTTTTAAAAAATAAAAAAAATAAACTTTTAGGTCCGAAATTCTCAGAAATTCAGAAAAAAAATCATAACTCGAAAACTATGAACAATCGCGGAACATACATTGGGGTGATTCGGGTACCCCAAGGGGTGCTCTTTCTGTGGGCTTCCGCTTGACACTTCTTTTTTGGACACCCTGTATAATTAAACCGAGACTGACATCTCTATACCAGTTCTCAATGGATACTAGCCTAACCACTAAAGTGCTTCATGCAACCACGGTTGCATGAAAACAGACGTCCAAAGTGCTTTTATGCAACCACGGTTGCACGGCGGCAAGTGGGTCGCTTCGCATATTCAACAGGCTCAAATAACTGATTCACTAGGCCGTTTCTTTCCTTTAATTTTTTTTTTACATAGATTAAGGACAAATGCATCACTCAAAGTCATGCGTTCGTTAAAATAAATCAAAGAATTTTTGAATGACAGTGACAGAATATGCTTAGTGGAAACTGGCTGCCGCTTATCATGGATGATGATGTAATATGTGTTCGTAAATTCCTTAAAAATGCAAGAATTATGCATTAATAAAGGTGTTGTATGTCAAAATAATCTTCAGTTAGCTCTGTTTCGAAATATGGGTATTTCGAAACAGATTTTCATAAGATCACCAAGTATTTGTCTGAAATGTAGACAAATTGGTAATTCATTTTTTTTTTTTGCTGATAATGTGACTTTTTTATTTTATTTATTTACTTGGTGATTACTAATTATTAATACCATGTTTCTTACCAAATATTTGAGATAGGAAACGTATCTTTCTGAAGCTGAACATATTTTTGTTCTATTTTCGAACATTTATTTTTAGACATTTATTTAATTTATTCATTTATTTCCGCTGACATCGCGAAATTTATTTGCAAACTTCGAAAATTTTTTATGGTTTTTTTTTCAAGTCAAACATATGTCTAAAATTATCTTAATTAAGACGAAAACTAATATTATGATGGATTCAAATTTAAAAAACATATGTCATCGTGTTGTATTCTACAATAAAAAAAAATCGTTCATTAAGTCGGGTATTTTTCACACTGATGAAGTTTGATATTTTATGTAAATTATTACAAAGTATGCTAAGCATATTGTATTTAAAATCAAATAGAGCATCTATTCCTCAGTTAGAAACAGTCATTTGTTTAGCTTAAAGTCACACGTGTGACTCATAAATCGCGTTTACATCTCGGCGAGTGGTCCGGAGTGGTGTCAAATTTCATGCGCGGCGCAAGCGCAAAACGGTGATCCCACCCGCCGCGCCAAGCACGTGAGTGGCTAGTAGCATGCTCAATAAGCAAACCTGTTCACACGTGCTAAAAGCACGCCCCTTTCCTCCCGCGCCGCAGGTAGCATGCTCATAACTAGCAAGGCTTCGACACACGTGCTACTAAGTAGCACTTGCTCATTAGTAGCATGCTTTCGTGCTAGTAATGAGCATGTGTAACTGTAGCTTTATTTCTGATTGAAAACGTCGTCGTATTCATAAAAAAACAGAAAAATTTGACAGCTGCTAATGTCAATGTAGAAGACCATGTTCAATGTAATAGTGATGCGTTCCGGTTTCGTTTATTCACAGAGAGGAATGATGATGACGGGACTTTACAAAAATTAGGAAACTACTTCTACATTTATTTTTATTTATTTGAAAATTTAAGATATTTACTGTAATTTGTAATTATAGTGATTTTTCTAATTTCTATTTTAAATCAAAAATACACTGACACGGCCCGCACGGCACGCGGTACTTCGTATTTTTGAGAATATTTATTTTACGCCGGCCATGTAGGTCACCATTTTTTTTGTGTAATGCGGCGTCTAACTAACCTCTGGTTTGTCTGCTCGGATGTTCCTCTGTGCACAAGGTGTTCACTTGTTGTTTTGGGTTACATTGTGTTTGTGGTTATTGTTATTTTGTTTTGTATTTTGTTACGTACAAACGATATGGATCCTCAACCTAGCACGCCAAGCCAAAGCTTTTTATCACCAAAAAAGAAGAGACCACGATAAGGTTTAAACCCCATGGAAAAACGAATGGTTCACAACATGTGCAAACATGTGTAAGGAGAGGCCATAGCCTCACCACTCGCAGCGTGTTGGAGGAGTCTAAAGTCTTTAAACAATTGATCATCTCGGCGCTTACGTATACGTAGGCGTTGAAAAAAATCGAAAATTATGTATAATGCCTGCAAGGCACGCACGACTTAAAGTGAAAATAAAATTTATTCATATCTACTTTCACAAGTAGGTAGATACTTATGACAGGTCAATTAACAATTAAATTAAAAGAATAAACGTAAATATAGAAATACTAGAGTACACTAGGATTCTAGTAGTAGTAGTAGTAGTAGACTAGGATTCGAACCCGGCACCTGATATCGACAGTCCGGGAGACATTCTTACTACTCACTAGGCTACCGAAAGTACTACAGTATTATATATAATAAATAATCATAAGATTGTTTCATTCATTCACTTTGCCCCCACACTATTTTTTTTTCACCAAAACCGGGCAAACCAACAAACGTCAGATTTTTCCGTTTAAATAAACAGGGGCCTGACTCTTGAACAGATTTTCATTGGAAAAGCATTGTAGAAATCTTGAATCTAATTTCGTCGGATTGGCATTAGATTACTATACCAATTTCTTTTTTTGAACCTTAACGCTCTGGAATAAGGTTCAAAAATTTCTTGTATGACATTTCTGCAATGCTTGTCCCATGAAATTCTGTTCGAGAGTCAGGCCCCTGGTACTACTTTAAAATATGTGCATCAGAATTTCGCTATAATCACGTGTTCCATTCTCAAAAGAGTTTCATTCTGAAATATTAAAAAATACCTTTTTACCATGTCCAGTGAGTAAATACTCACAAAACAGCAAATACGTGAGATCCCTGTATTTGGAACTGATAACATAAATAAGTAATTTCATTATTCATAATTCATTTTACATAAAATGAATCGACTACCTACCTACCTAAAACAAATGCACATCCTTATTTTACAACATTTGTCATATTTGACATCCAGCTGACTTTGACAGGCAGCCAGATGAAACAAACATTTCTCTTCACCCCATTACCCTCCCTCGCACAGCAGTTTTCATTGGAGCTTTGGCTGATTAGATTTTACCGGAAAATTTAAATAGTGAAAAAGCCGATAAATCACTTCAGTTTTATTTGTCTAAGTTTTGAAGATGGGGAGCAAACTTTCGTATTTAGAGCTTATTTTATACTTTTTTATATGGACTTTTGCTAACTTTTATTGTTTGTACAAATTGTTTGTAGCACAGAACGGTAAGTTTGTAAACTATTTAACTTTTAGTAACTCTAGGTTCTAGTGGTAGGTATCTATTCACATAATCATGTTATATTCAGGGTTTTTACTTCGATTTATATGTAAAACGTTTTTATTATTTTCAGAGATATACGGGAATATTTATGACTTATTGCATTCTTTGGGAGAGATAAGACCAGGATGGAGATTCCTATCAAGGATGCAAGATGTGTCAGATATTGAGTGGAGTAGTTGGAAATACTTTATCAGGACAGCCTGGTTTTATTTGTTAATCCAGTTTGCTATATCAGAAATCATAAGAAAGATTCAAAGGCCCCTTTTAAAATATTGGTACATAGCATCCAGTGTGATTTTCATAGTTATACACATGAGTTATAAGCAGCTCATAATTATTTCAGCACAACCAATTATATTTTCCACAGTTATTCTACTTGGTGGTAAAAAAAAAAGTGTTTGGCTGACAAGCATTCTGATGCTTATTACTTACAATTCAATGAAATATAAATATTTCTTTTGGTCTTATTTAGACAGGGATGACTTGCACGATGAAGAAGTTTACTTACTTTTGTTTACTATAGCCTGGATTAAATTGAGATGTGTTAGTTTTTGTATTGAGTACACTGATAAAAAATACAAGACACAAAATCAGGAGAGCACCTCTGCTATTGAAACTGTAGTTAATTTATTCAGTTATGTTTTATATACACCTCTTTTGTATATTGGGCCAATTATTCTCTATGAAGATTTTGAGAAGAGTTTCTCAGTGAGCTGTGAGAAACTGTCTAAACGCATTGAAATATTTTTCTGGGATATATTAATTTTCTCTGCCTATACTTTCATACTGGATTGTGCATTTCATTACATATATTTTCTGGCTATGCAGAATGACGTCCAGGTATTCACATTTTCAAACAAAATATTTCAATTATAATTAGGTTATCATCCATTGAATTATTAACCTGTTTAATTTCAGGCTATAAGAAAATTACCTACAATAGCCTTATGTGGTGGAGGTTTATGGATGGGTTTTGAATTCCATATGAAATATGTAATATCATATGGAACAACTACAGCATTTGCCAGATTGGACAACATGGACCCTCCTCCGACGCCGAGATGCATAGCACGAGTACATGTTTATTCCCAAATGTGGAGATATTTTGATGTTGGCCTCTACAAATTTTTAGTCAAGTGAGTGTTCAATTAGGTATTTAATTATGTTTGTTGTGTATCTGGGTGTTAGTGTCTCTATAGAAAGTAGTATTTAAAAATATGCGACTTTTTATTCAATGATACTGATTAAGGCCTGCGCAGACGACGTACGCAGAGATAAAAGTACGCTCCGCGAATACAAAATCCCCCGCGGACTCAACGCACATGGTGTGCGATCATTTGTTGTCCAAAAGTATTTAAATATTCTGAGATTGCGTTGTGCTGTATTTTACATGAAGTTTAAACAAAAGAGAAGACTGAATTGAATACTGGGTCCATCCCTTTATTTCGAATCGGATTTTAACGAGTAAAATCCGCCGTGAGCGTTGACTGCTCATAGTCCGTTCGTTCTATTTTTTTCGCGGACGCCCGCGCACTTTAATCCGCTACGCTCGCTATACGCTGCGCTTCGCGGGTGTCCGCGGAGTTTCGGCGGATTTTTAGTTCGGCGTACTTTTAGTCGGTCGTGTGCGTTGCTCGATACAGTTTGTAGGGGATCTATTTTGACGAAGAAAAAAGTACGCCGCGGATAATATGTCGTTTGCGCAGGCCTTTACCAGCTCTGCTTAGTTAGGGGTCTAAACTATGACTATGTGTAAAAAAAAGTTCCAGAGATTAGTTCTATCTATTCTTATTTTATATCTAATCATTAAACTAGTTAATCATCTACAATTTAAATCATAGCAGTATTTTTTATTTTTCAGGTATATCTACAAACCGTGTCTTGAAATGATATCAAGGCATCTAAAAGTACCCAAAATTGTGAGACAACTTATTGCATCCTTTGCAACATTTGCTTTTATTTTTATGTGGCATGGAACTCTGTGGAATATATTTTTATGGTCTAGTTTGAATTATTTGGGTATCACACTAGAACAAATTGGCAAAGCAATTGCAGGAAGTAACAAGTATAAGTTATTCAAGGAAAACATATTGAAAACTGATGAAATGGAGACGCGATTCGTGGCCGTGTTATGCACTCCATTGCTGGGCCTTTCTGCTATATCCAACTTTTACCTGTTTGCTGGGAGCAAGGTTGGCAATATTTATTTTGAATGTTTCACAAACCCTCAAACATTCTTCAATTCATTGCTGGTGACTGTTTCTTTATATTGTTGCTGCAATGTGTCAATGGCTTTGCAAGACGTCTCATCCAGGACAGAAAAAAAGCGTGCTGATTTAAAAAGTTCATGATTAATCATACTCAGTCACGAAATAAATGAATGCCATATTAAAAATTGTGTTAAGGTGTACTTACTGACAATATTATTTATTATTAAATAACTTTTGGGTAGGTACTCGCCTACAATAGTACTAAGAATCTAAATAGGTAATTGATATTTAAGGGTCTCACTCTCTACTTACTTAAATGGTTGTAGTATAGATGGCCATATTATATCAAGCGAAGTAGTTACTTAGCAGTTGTAATAATTATGGCTTTTTTGCATTAGCATGAAGCAATATTAAAATATGCCAGTGTTTAATCTTTACCTGTTCTTACATTTTCCTCATAATTATATTGTCAAGTGTTATTTTATAGGAATTGAATAAACTATGTGACATGTGATATAAAAAAAAAGATAGACAAGGTCACAAAAAAATGGTTGTGAATGTACAGTCAAAAGCATAAATATATGTACGTTTCAAAGGCTCCAAAAATATCTGAGCAAAACTCTAGCCACAAATATCTATTCAAGTCAACAGTCTGAACGAACTTTTGTATACATACTTGTTGCTAATATTCTGCTCAGATATTTATGAAGCCAAGGAAACGTATATATACGTATATATTTATGCTCTTGACTGTACGTCTAGTACGTCCTAAAATAAAATGATGTCCTGTCCAAGCAGACAAACAGACTCGATTATTGTAAAACTGTGATAAATTATATAAGATTATTTTAAATGTATACCAGGAAGCAATAAAATTTTACATTTTATAATGGCTCTGTTTAATTTTATATGTCATCATTTATGAGTAAAATACAGACACCAAATAAATTACTTAAAAACCATTTATGAATATTTTCTAGGACCTTTTCACTTGTAGTTAAAAATAATAAATATAGTTTGTAAAAATGTACAGTTTGTCCTGATTTGCTGTAACCTGTTCTTTAGCTATTTATGAGTGGTTTGAAATGAAACTGTAGGTAACTGTAACAAAAATATATTTTTAAAAATTAACTTACAAATCTCATATAGCTATAAGTTGATATGTATTAGATCCTTTTAACAATAGGTATGAGTGTATGTGCATGGCTTCGATCAGCTCGGCCGCGTCTCCCGGCACGCCGGCTGCTCGGTGAAGCTGTATCATTTCTTGTCTTGTAAATATATCTTTTCCTAACTGATGGGACCTCCTGGTGAGTGCATCTAAGAACTTTTTGAGCTGCAACAAAGAAAAATGTATTACACGGAGCGGAAAGTTTTAGGTATCAAATGCAACAAAGGTTAATTTGAAAGGACAGCCATTTTTCTGCATTTGAGCAGGTATCGCCGGTGCCCAATATACCGTCCCCAATCGGAACCCTGTCACTTTTTCAACAGATTTGCCTACTGCGACAAGCTCGGTGGGTTTGATTCCCACCCTGAACTTATTAGTGTTCGTTTTGTGTGTGTGTAAATATCTGTTTACGTATGTCTTCAAGAAGATGTATAGTATCTGACATTGACATTATAAGCACAGAGTAAGTTAATAGTATGCTCTGCTTATTCAAAATTCCGAGTATCTTAGATGTGTGACATAATATTCACTTGTATAGTTATGTACAAAACAAATACTCACTTTACTTCTAGAGCTGACCCCTGATCCGTTTATAGACCTTGATAATTGGATATTTCCAAATTCGTCACTGAATGTGTCCATCAAACTGTGCTTTACCAGACTTATGACGTCATTAGCATCTTTGACGTTTGCTTCTTCTCTTAGTTCCACACGCGCTCGTGCCTAAAAAAATAAAACATGATATAAATAATATCGTCAAATTATGTACACTTTTGAGATCAAAATTTTTATTACAAAACCCTTATAACAGATAAGTTTTGTAATAAAATTTGACCTGTGACCTTTGATGAACTGAAAAGGTTGTTGGACGTTCTTAAACTATCTTCAATTTCAATTCAAAGTTACGGGACACTGTTTCAGGGATGAGAGGAAAGATAAGAAAAATAGATCACGCAGTAACGTCCCTGAATATGGGCCTTAAGTTAAGGCAATAAGGTTGATTATTCTTGAGACTTTTACTTACTTGTGTGAGTCTTATACATGCTTCTAACTGTCGTGTTGTGATGGGCGTGCCGTCCTGAGAACCTCCTTGGTGATTGTGCCGAAGTTCCAAATAAAAGTTTTGCAATGCACTTGCTGCTTCAGTACTTAGTTTAGGGTGCACATATCTTCTTGCGTAGGCAATGTATTTCCGTAGTAACACTAATGGCAGCGTGTCAATTACTTCACCGGGTTTTAGCCGCAACCGATTGCTGCAAATTGAAGTTTAAAATCGATTAGGCACTTTTAATTGACAAATGAATGTTGATTTAAAAAACAGCCAAAACATGCTGGAGAAATAAAATTCTGTTCTCGAATGAGAAAATAAAATAAACTCAAAATAGCGACTTAAATTAAAATTTCAATATTTTTACAAAAAATTAAAAAAATATGATTTATAATTTTTTGTATAGTTCTATTCATAACTATTCCAAATCTAAAACCTATTTGAATTACCGTCTAAACCTTAAAATAAAATAAAATCTCGAAATCCACTCATTTAGGTGTTATTTAATAAATTATTCAAACTAGCAGGTACCATAACGAAACATCTCCATCATATTGACTTGTGTTAATGGCCGGGTTCAAATGTTGAGATTTGCTCTTCCCTTTATGACCACTGTGCAACGCCAATACATGCTCCGACAACATCGCATCAATTTTCTGTGGAATATTTCAGGCATCATTTGTCATCATGTCATTTGTTAATTTAGGGTCGAGCCTAGATGATATGTATTCAGTAAAATTAAGTATTTAGAAATACATTACGGGTACCTCATCTGGTTGATCTAACAGGATGAAAACTAAATCGAATCTTGATAAGAGAGCAGAGTTAATTTTTAGGTTTTCTGCCACAGTTTTAGCTCTGAAACGAAACAAAATTATTAGCTGCTAGCTGTCTCGACAGACTTCATTTTGTCAAAAGTAATAGGCTAGACGACTAAAAACAACTATTTAGTCCGTCAGTTAGATTATCAAAAAATTCTGGACACGTATTTTTTCTTTTTCTCGTATACGAAAAATGACGACGATACAAAGTTTCGCGTGACGTCACGCCTAGGTAGGTACATTTTTTTTAAGTGACGTTACAAGCCTCCACTCCGGAACTTAAATGCTCTTTATCTTTGTATTTTTTAATTAATTTGATAAAGCGAAAAATATATGTCAAGTATTTTTGGACGGTATAAAGAACGGACTAAACAGAATGCCATTTTTTTAATGTTGTCGACATTCCTATTGCACGTCGCGGCGTCCGTAAAGCAGTACATCTCGCCCGCGTTTCTCCGACTTGATTTACTTAAACTATTATTTTTCACTGAATATTTTGTTCAATCATAATGAAATATTACAGCCTATGTCACTTCCTGATATATAGATATAGTGAAAATTTGAAAATTATTTTTTTACATCCGTCTAGTAGTTTCGGAGCCTATGCAATACAAACAAACAATTCGATTTTTTCTCTTCATAATATTAGTATAGAAATAAATATAAAACAAGAATCAAAGCATACATCCTTATCAATTGGCATTGACGCATAAAAAAAAACCCCAGCGTGTTTATCTGGATGTCAAAGTTGTTGTTCGATACTATGTCATCTGGTATTCAGATTATTATTAACTACCCTGATATTCGTTCATTATTATGATAAGGTGGGTATTTAACGGGACAAACTCGTAAGGTATTTTTACCTTCCAGACTGTATGGCAGAAATTTTATTTATGGAAAATATATTTATGTAATACTTGTTTCTGCCCTAAGTGTCTGGAGAGCGTCGTGGCCTAAATGTTACGCACCCTAACTCGGATCGCGAATCGCGTGGTCCTGAGTTCAAATCTGGCCAGAAGCAAAAAATTTTTCTGTTCATTGTTGAATTTCCGACTAATTCTCCGGGGATGGAAAACATCGATAAAAAGTCAAATCAACCCGGATAACGCTGGATGGCTCACCAACTACCACGTTGTGTTCTAATATCATTGGTGAAAAGTGGGCTTCTGAGTGTTGCGTTCGCCATGACGGCAACAGTCACTTGCCTCTGACTACACCGTTTGGGATATAATTATGATGGTATGTTATGTTGTTTCTGCCTGTAGGTACCTGTTGTAGCTGCCTTGCGCGGGGTTTGCGGCGGCGAGTACAGTCGCGCGCGCCGCCAGGCTGCAAACTACTCCGCCTTTGGCCACGCTAACACGGCCTTGTTCCATCGCTTCTAGAAGGCTGCTGTGGTGGGCACTCATCTGTTGGAAGTATAACAAATACAGCCTTATACGTCCCACTCCTGGGCACAGGCCTCACCTCAACTATGAGGTGGTACGAGCCATACTCCAACACGCGGGCTCAGTGCGGATTGTTGGAGAGGTGAATGTAATGCCAGTGATAAACCTTACCGTCAGATGTTATCAAGCCGCCTTCTTAGGCATCTGACTAGGCTTTACAACTGATATCTTACGACGTCAGCCGGGACCAACTGTTTAACGTGCCTTCCGAAGCACGGAGATGCCCGAAAAACACATCACTTAATTTCGGTCGGGATGGTCACCCATCCATAACCCGACCTGACTGGCGTTGCTTAACATCGGATCTTTGCCGATCCGCTGCCGTCACTTAGCCACGGGCACCTCCTCCTCCATTTGTTGGAAGTATACTTTTATGTAACCACACAAAACAGGCACTAAACATAACGCTGGGCTGTCTGCATGATGATGAAACAATAATCGTCTTCTGAAAGTTTCAACGGCTTTTTATACGCTTTGATAGCGTCGTTTATAAGCTTCCTTCGATGTCTGCATTCAAAATCTATTTTTGTGGTTTAAATAACATGAACCACAACATAGATTTGAAAATTAAGTTTATATCAGGTATTATATGTAAACAGTAATTCTACAAGGTAACTTGAATAAGGATTTATAACAAACGAGCTGCCCATCAGATAGACTTCGTTCCTTCAAATGTTTGACAGCTGGTGTCCATTTTGCCCGCTCCCGACTTGATTTACATTTAGTATTATTTTTCACTGAATTTTTTGTTCAATCATCAATAAAATATAGCCTATATCACTCCTGAATAATGTAGCTTTGTGTTGGTCCATGAATTTTCACGATAGGATCAGTAGTTTTGGAGCCTATTCAATACAAACAACAATCAAATCTTTCCTCTTTAAAATATTAGTATAGTTAGAGTAGGTATCGATTTATTACTACTAACATAATACTTATTTGCCAGCATTCATACATACGATTTTCCTTAAACAACAGTATCGAAATGATATAATAATAATAACAAATCATTTACTTCAGGCAATATTATACATTACAAAAGTCACATATAACAGAGGCCTGTAGATAAATACCTTACAGACTACATATTATAATAAAAAATAATTCTAAAACTAATTTACCGTTGACTCAGTAACTTATAGGCCGCTCCGTATTGTTTAGATCGGTCAGACAAACGGTAATTTCAAGCTATTGTCATTTATTCAAGGGAAGTTTATTCGTCGTGGCATTAAGGCGACGGTATCCAACTTTTGGTCATCTTTCGACGGATTTATACACAAAACTAAGCAACTAATTAAGTTTTAAAAATACTATCAAAATATTTGATCTTTTATCTAATGTCTCGATGTAACCAAAACACGATAATAATGATTTGGATGGTTAGAATTTTAATTTGAAAGTAGGTCGTTTTATGATTTTTAGACCGATTTTCTGAAAAGATTTTATATGATACAAGTATATAAAAATTAAGCAGTTTACTAAAGATCTGAATTTCCTAGTGTCTCGGTGTTAAAAAAATCAATTTTTATAAGTAAAAATCATGCATAAAAGGCGTGCAAGCCACCCCGCCAGTGTCCAGTCGGACGTCGCTGAGGTAGGACCTGTGACCCCCCCCTCGCCTCTCCTCTAGCTACGAAATTTAATTCTTGTAAATATTTAGATTATTTTAGGTGTTTGTAATATAGTAAGATTAGTGTTAGTATTAGTTGATTTTGATATTGTAAGAATATAAGATTTATATTGGTTGTTTATAATAGAAAATAAAAGAAATGATAAATGTAGGAAACTAAAAACTAGAGCATACAGGAAAATGTTGCAAGAGAAAACGTAAGTACTCGTAACTTATCTACGAGTATTTCTGTGTTCTGTTTTTAACTCAACAAAATCTTTTTGGTAAACAAAACCTAACAGCACACTGATTATAAGTAGTTGTAATAATATTACTCAGTGCTAATCATAACAAGGTAAACAATAAAGTCTGTTGATGAGTTCGATCGAAGAGGCATTTTAGATGGCCTAATTATGTCTTAGGATTATGTTTTCAAACCAAAGGAGAACAAACCTTTTTATATGGAGCCAGGCATCTGAACCTCAATTTCCCTCTTTTTTGGTGTACACCGATGAAACATTCGCCAATCAAAAGAAAAAATACTGACAAACAAGAAATAAAGTAAAGTTGTAGGTGATTCGGTTTTTAGGTACGTACAATATACAATTGAAAATGTAAAAACAATATTCTATAATAATTCGTAAATGGTTTGGTTCGTTAAACAATGATAATACCAACCTGTGATGTTTTATCTTAAATGAGAGGTCTCAACAAGTTTTACACGATTATTTATTTATTTATTTTATTTTTAAGAACAAAATATGTACAAGGCGGACTTAATGTTATTAATGCCATTGGTCTCAAATGAGAGATCTCAGTGTGCGTTACTCCAGCTGGACAGTAGCTTCTAAAGTGATATGAGAGAAACGTATAATTAGAGCGATATATGCTGTGGATATGCGCGGCATAAAAAAATAGTGAGCGTTGTCGTTTTGGAAAAAAACAATTCCTGCTGGAGTAAAGTTGTTCTAGCAGGAAAATTCTAAATGAGTGATCCAAGAGAGTAATATTGTGCATGAACAGAGTGCTTACATTTGTGGAAAAATGTGCGCCAAAACATAATATGTGGGGGCTTCAAGTTTTCGAAATATTGCATTTCCTGCTGGGGTAACGTTTGCGAAATCGTGTATCTCTCCAACCATGGTATGTGCTTCTCTAGAATAAACATACACTTGTAGCTCTTATTTGTGCTTGTGTCATATAAAAATTTAGGAAAAAATACGTACCTTTTCAGTAATTGGGGTTTTTAGCAGATTACATTATTCTTTTTTTTTTTTTTATTTACTTCGAGAAAGAGATCTCTCGTCGAATCCAGCTCGGATGGGCAGCGTTCGGGAAGCTCCGGCATATATTTGCGTCCGAAATACCTCAGTGTCTCAAGACAAAAGTCTTTGACCAGTGTGTGTTGCCAGTAATGACCTATGGGAGCGAGACGTGGTCCCTTACTATGGGTCTCATAAGAAGGCTCAAGATCACCCAGCGAGCAATGGAGAGAGCGATGCTTGGTATTTCCCTGCTCGATCGAATCAGAAATGATGAGATCCGCAGGAGAACAAAAACAACCGACATCGCTCGAAGGATTGCATCGCTGAAGTGGCAGTGGGCGGGACACATAGCGCGGAGAACCGATGGCCGTTGGGGCGGAAAGGTTCTCGAATGGCGACCGCGTACCGGACGACGTTCCGTGGGCAGGCCCTCTACAAGGTGGACCGACGATCTGGTCAAGGTCGCGGGAAGCCGCTGGATGCGGACAGCGCAGGACCGATCGTTGTGGAGATCCTTGGGGGAGGCCTATGCCCAGCAGTGGGCGTCGTTCGGCTGAAATGATGATGACATTATTCAGTTTTTTTTTCGAATACAGATTTCATCGAATTCGACTCGCTGAAAACTGTATTCGATCCTGCTTTACACATAATATAATCGCCTTAGAATGTTTCGAAAGTTTACATACATGCTTTAACGAATTATAGAAATAAAGACCAAAACCACCGGTACATAACTCTGGTGTCAAAATATAAGAAATCAGTTCATCCAGAGACAAGTGTGTGTTACCCAAAAAACACTGTAAAAATTTTCAGCTTCCACTTTTAGCATTTAAAGAGATATAACCAAAAATTAAAACCTTTCCACAACGACTGATTATTCTACTAAATTCGAATGACTACGAAAAAGCGGCGGATTCATATATATCGATGACTTTCTTAACTTACTCCCGAAATGGTAGTGCTTAAGTAGACTGAAGTAGAACAATCAACGTAAACAAATAAACATGTAATCAATGACTCTTTTTAAAGATGTTTAAAGCTACTGTATATTATAAACATGTTTAAAGAAAGTGTTTGTGATGCGAAATGGTAGTGCTTAAGTAGCCTGAAGAAGAACAATCAACGTAAACAAATAAACATGTAATCAATGACTCTTTTTAAAGATGTTTAAAGCTACTGTATATTATAAACATCTTTAAAGAAAGTGTTTGTGATGAATACCTATTCCAAAAAAGAACCTGCAGATACAGATAATAAATAAAACGCGAATTAACACCATAATGAAACCGACATAAAGTAGATATTTTGATTTAGGCTTTAGGCAAGATAAATCAGCATCCATCAATACTATAATTAAATAATAAAAGAAAAATTGTTTATTTCTTCTACATAAGTGCAAATACGTGAGTGAGTGTGCGTGTTTATGTGGGAGAAAATGTTATTTAAATAAATAATGAAATAATTATACTAAGGCCCGTATTCTAGAATCGTACTTGAACACTGATCTGTGCTTGAGTAGAGCTTTTTAAACGTCAGTAAATACAAAAAAGTCACTCAGATCTATACTCAAAAACAGATTTTGTTTTAGAATAGGTCTAAGAGGTTAAATGTGTCAAACATGTAAAACAGGTTTATCCACTGAGCATCGTTTAAAATTTATAAAAGTGATTTGAATAAGAACTCCTCCGTTTCACAATATCCTAGCGTTTCAAGAGTTTTGTCACAGTTTTTTACATTCGTGATATTGCTGGATATATATATAGTATAGATATATATCCAGCAATATCACGAATGTAAAAAACTGTAGATTTTATATTTTTTATGCAACCTATTGTAGTAAAGTATAGTAGGAAAGAGGCAGATACAATAACGTCGCTCTATTGTTATCACTAATGCAAAGTGTTTTTCAATAAGAAGTGCGTTTGGGTCAGGGTTGCCATTGCAATTGCCGTTTTTAACGGAAATTGGACCAATATAAAGGGAAATCAACGGCCTACGGCATCAACTCTATTGCTAACTGCCAAAGACAAATACTTACATGTTTCACGGGTAATTTTTGTAGCAAAATTTAAGCAACTACTTTTCTTTTTGCAGTCCTTATTAATTAGATTTTTGACCTTTGCTGTACTTACATTCGGTTCAATTGCTTTTAATTTTTTAATCATAATCTTCCACGCTACGTGTTTTTGTTCGAATATCTCTGTATATATCATATCAGAACTCAAGTCCTAAAGACAGGGCAGGTACCGGATAAGAATCGATGAATTTCGAAATAGCTTCACGTTCACGCACCGCCATCTGGGGGCCTACACGAAATGTCCGTAGTTTCAGTCAAACTAAAGTAAAAAAAAACCTACAACAAAATATGATATTCTCAAAAATGAATTTCTGTATTGTAAATTTGATAAAGAGTACAAAGATACATCATGTTTGTTAAAATCATCTTCGTTTTCATAATAATTAAGACCATGTTACTTTGCCCGAAATTACGAACATTGTGTTGGTGAGTAGGTAACCCTGGTACGGGTTTAGTTAGGAGAATCGCCAATTTTTTTAAGTTTCAAATCAATCTTTACAAAACCATTGCAAAATGGTTCTTATGTCAGCAGCATAAGGTAAAAGGTTGATGTGAATGCGTATATACTTGGTAAGGCTTGGTGGCAACCGTGCATCACCCGCTTGCTGAAATTTAATATCGATACTTTAATGTGTCTTTATCGCTTTAGGTACCTACTGATACTCAAAGCTGGCCGGCGAAGCAATACTTACTTTAACAATCCAAATTAAGAGAATAAAAAACAAAAGTTTACAAATCAACAAGTTTTTATATTTATATTTTCAGATATTTCCCTAAAATGAGGTTATATATAATTGCCAATAAACATTTGAACGCGACTGTACGGATAATAGTTTAGCTTAATACGTCCAGTAAAGAAGGTTATGGATATATATGAATCCGTATCCGATAACCAGTCATTGTTCAAAGGTTTTGATTTTTGTTTATATCTCTTTAAATGCTAAACATTGAAAGCTGAAAATTTTAAGTGTTATTTTATCAAACGCACTGTATTTAACACCCACTTATCTCTGGATAAACTGATTTCTCACATATTCACGTCAAAGCTATGTACAGGTGGTTTTGGTCTTTCGTTATATTATTCGATAAAGCATGTATGTAAACTTTTGAAACATTTTATGACGATTATATGTGTAAAGCAGATTTGCTTTACTACAGTTTCCAGTAAGTTTATACAGTTTCTCATTTAGGCACTGAGTTTTTGGCAGACTTAAAAAAACAATAACTGAAAATGTACGAATTGTTTCCTAAATCGTATTATATGACGCCTGCAATTGCTACAAGTGTATGTTTATTCTAGAGACGCATATACCATGGTTTGAGAGATACACGATTCCGCAAAACGTTTCCCCATCAGGAAACGCAATATCTCGAAAACCTGAAGCCCCACATATTATTTATTTGGCGCACGTTTTTCCACAAAGGACTCTGCTCATGCACAATATTTCTCTTTGTGATCATTCGTTTAAAGTTTTCTTGCTAGAACAACGTTACTCCGGCAGGAATCGTTTTTTTAGTTTTTTTCCAAAACGACAATACATTTTTTTTATGCCGCGCACATGCACAGAATATATCGCTCTCATTATATGCTCTGTTATATGTTCTGATTATATGTTCTGTAGAAGAAGGGATATGTTCCACTCATATCACTCTAGAAGCTACATTCCAGCTGGAGTAACGCTCACGAGACCTCAATAAGTCCTACACGTTTCTTACATAAACATGTTATTTGGCTATAAGTATTAAACAAACGCTAATAAACCTCTCGACTTTGGTCTGAAGTAAAAGCTGCATGCGCTCGTGTGAAGAACGACCAACCGCGCAATTTTGTAAAAAAAAATTAGGTCTTTCTCTAAGTTTCCCGTATGTCACTCCTTCCCTCCCAAATTTTTTTCTTATTAGTGTCCCCTATCAAACGGTGTTATAATTCAGGTAGTTTTTTTTCAAAATCAACAGGTTCGATTCCCGGCTAGAAATATTGTTTTTCCAAAATCTAATAATGCAGTTTTAGTTTTCATCAAAAATCGGGCCTAAGACTCCTTTTGAGTGTTTTTCTTTATTTCTCATAGTTTCCGCTTTTGGCCTACCACGCCCACTTAAAAAAATTCACACTGTGTGATAATTCATAATCTAGCTAAGAAATAAAGGTTACGACGATATAGATTAAATATACACTTCTGAGTTTTTTAAGTTATATTAATATATATAGTTAAATCGCTGAATACGCTGGCCTTAATAGGGTAGTTGAATATTTTTTTGTTAGGGTGTTATCGAAAGACCTCTCAATAACAGAAACATTGGTAAAATAAATATTTCTAAAACACGAAAACTCCCCTAGATATTGCAATTACAAAAATCATATTTTTGGACTTGCCCAAAACGCTCCCTACAAACCATCACAGGATGGTGACGTCACAGAACGCCTATTTCTGAAATGAATTCCATGCTGTTGTCAACTACCCAATTTGCTGGATCAAAGCTGGAGCAAGCTAGTACAGTTATTCAAGCCCACGCCATAGTCACCGTGAGTCCGACCGCGCTTTGTGTATGTGGTCTTTAGCCTCTGGGTGTGTGTGCGTAGGCGTTGGTGGATCTGAGTGCTCACATGTGTGTGTGTGTGTGTGTGTGTGTGTGTGTGTGTGTGTGCGTGTGTGTGTGAGTGAGTGTGTGTGTGGGTAATGGGTATGTGTGAGACTTCACAGTCACCTCACCTTGTCCAGTTCGTCGACGCAGCAGACGCCGGTGTCGGCCAGCACGAGCGCGCCGGCCTCGAGCGCGAACTGGCCGCCCGCCTCGCGGCCCAGCGCCACGGTCAGCCCGCCCGCGCTGGCTGAGGCTCCGCAAACGTATACGCCTACCCAAACATCATCTAAAGCTCAAGGTCTTAGCTCTCACATGCAAAAGGAGTGCATGTCAAAGGGAGTGGGTTATATATCCCGATTTTTATAACTGTGCACTTTAAGTTGTCAAAATCGTTAGGCTGGCAGCATTGAATTTGACCCGCCCGCAAACTTCCTCACTACTCCGCAGACACGCTAGCGGGTGTGAGCGGAGTAGTGAGGAAGTTTGCGGGCGGATTACCTAAACTTGCCTGACCGCCTAGGGTTGTTTCTATATTTGCTTTGAATTTAAAATGAAGTAGGTAGTATAAGCCCGATTTGACAGAACCCGCCAAAAACAAAATACATCCTGTCAAAAACTGCACCAAGTTCGCCAAAAGAAAACACTCACGACAGTGCGAATGGCCGCGACGCCGATTCTGACCGGTATCGCCTGTAAACTCACTGTTTCTGTGTGCGTGATTTAGATGGTCGTTTGTTTTAAGCGGACTACCTGTCCGGGGCGCTGGGGCGCTGCGCCACCGCCTGCGTAATTTGTGATTAAAGATACGCCTCGCGTTTCGGATACGGAAGACAAAGATTGGGAAACGGAACTCGTATTTTGAAATTAATGGCAAAAGTCACGTTTTGCTAACAAAGAATCGATATGAAGGTTACACATGAATGAGCCCAGCTTTCACTGCCTCGTGGCCAAATAACATAACAAAAAACCGTCGAAAAAGTTAGATAATTGTATTTCACTAAAATCGTGATTTCATCATAATGGTATGGTATGTATGTAGTATGTAGTATAGTAAAATAGCAGTCTAGGCATGGGCCTAGACTGCTATTTTACTATACTATATATTTTTCTATTTACCTCTCGGAGCAGCATGCGCTGCAGCTTGTAGTAATTGAGACTTCCCAAGCCCTGGGTCCCCTACCACCAGTACGTGTGGATTTGATCGCGGCCCATTCTCTATTTCCGTTCCACCTATGAGGCCGAGTATGAGCCCGGCCTTCACTGCCTCGTGACCGAATATGGTAGGGCATAGTGAATGAACCAGCAGTCTGAAAACGTCTTCTGATGCGTGGATTTCCTAAAACAAAAATAACTGCTAATTATAGAAATACTAGGAAATTTGTCTAGGTAGGTAAATCTTGATAAATTGTAGCCCATGTGTTATTCTGATGTAAAAGCCGTATTACTGTAAAGTTTCATCCAAATCCGTTCAGTAGTTTTTGCGTGACAGAGTAACAAATATCCTCACAAACTTTCACATTTATAATATTAGTGAAGTAAGATATAGCTTTATAGTAAATAAATAAATAAATATCTGGGACAATAAAATTCACACCAAGATCATCTGACCCCAAACTAAGCAGAGCTTGTAATATGGGCGTCAGAGACTGATAAACATACTTAAATATTTCTAAATACATACTTAAATAGATAATAACACCCAGACACACAACAAATACAAATGTTCGTCACACAAATATTTGTCATGGGTGGAGATCGAACCCACGAGCTCTGGCGCTAAAGGCAGGATCGCTGCCATTGCGCCAACAGGCCAGTCAAAAAATATATACTATAAATAAAAATAAATCGCTAAAGAACCACAAATAATATATGTTCATGTGATGAGAATGCGAGAGTGGTATCATTAGATCAAAAATTAATAAAATAATTTCATATACTTTGAATTGTAGGTGGAACTATGCATATTCTGATGAGGAAATTGATTTGAGTTTTGTTCAAAATAATTTAATAGTGGTGAGCCCACAAAATATTACAATGGACCCCTTTACAGGTACCACTATGCGCGCGTGTAAATTCCAAATATTATATTATTTTAAAGATACCATCACGACTTTATCCCAAACGGGGTAGTCAGAGGCAAGTGACTGTTGCCGTCATGGTGAACAGTACACTTAGAAGCCCACTTTTCACCAGTGGTATTAGAACCCAACGTGGTAGGTAGTGAGCCTTCCGCCGCTATGCGGGTTGATTGGTTTTTTATCGATGTTTTCCATCACCGGAGAGTTAGTCGGAAATTAAACAATGAACACAAAGATTTTGGTCCTGGCCAGATTTGAACTCGGGACCACACGATCCGCGACTCGAGTTGGAGTGCTTAACCACTAGGCCACGACGATTTTGAATAGCATTGATCAAAAAGCCTCACCTACCTGTATAGCATAGTAATCCTTCAGAGTGAAAGACAGGGTGGGGTTGCTCAGGTTCCGCTGGCTGTGCACTGAAACTGCCTCTACATACAGCTGCAGTAGTCTGGCAGCTCTTTTGCCATCTTCGCCACCTTTACTCTCACCGCGAACCTGTCATCAATCACATTTCTTAGAGGAATAACTTCATCCTGCTAAGCTGCATTTGGTAGCCAGTAACACTTACATGATGTATATTTTAATTTATAATAGATTGCCTGATCAGTTCAAAACACTTTAGACTGCAAAATTTAGAGAGAGTATTAAATCTTGGCGCTTTGCAAAATGTTTTATAGTATTCAAGAGTATTTAAATTACAAATGTTAACATAGTTATTGATTATTTTGTGTTCAATTTAAGTTAAAATCTATTTTGTGTTTAAATTAAAGTCTAGTTTTGTATTTTGTGCATACACCTAAGGGTAAGGGTAGTAATAAGTGATACTTAAATTATGTATTTATCGATTGTACTTAATTAGTTATAAGACCAGCTACATCTTGTACCTTATTTCATGCTCAAATAAATAAATAAAAAATAAAATAAAATAATTATTTTCGTTTTTGAATAACAAGAACAAAAAACAAGTATAGTAAAATGTTAGGAATTTATAGTACCTGTACTATACCAGTTACTGAGAGTACATCTCCAGGACACGCTGTTGCTACTAAATCACCCTGCAATTCTATTTCAACACTTCTGGGAATTGAACCAGAAACACTCTGAAACAAAATTATAATTATTTAATTATGGTTAAAGATATATTATTTCTCATTAGAATACAATTCACTTACTGAGAAACTTAAAAAATAAAGACAGTGTAACATAATTATATGCGGGTGAGCCGCGCCAAAATAACAATAAAAAAGTTGGTTGGTTTAAAACTAAAAAACAGTCGCCGCGCGAGATCATTCTAAAACTAAAACACAAGCTTTAGTTGTAGGTAGCTCATGGTTGATTTCTAGAATTGACTGGAAGACTTTGCCACAAATAGTTTGTGAGGGAGTCCGTATACCTTACAGTAACGTGGTAAAGAATCTGGGGATATTCATTGATAGCTCACTTGATTGGGGTAAACAAATTGGCGAGGTTAGCAGGAAGGTGTTCGCTTCTGCAGGTGCACTTAGCAGACTACGTAATTTTTTGCCCATACCCACCAAGGTTTCTCTAGTCCAAGCCCTTCTCCTGCCGATTCTCGATTATGCCGACTGCTGTTATCTCGATGTAACTCAAAATTTTCTTCTAATAAACTGGACTGTCTTCAGAATTTCTGCATTCGCATCATCTTTGGCCTATGCAAGTATGATCATGTATCTGAATTCCGCGCCCAATTAAAATGGCTTCCAATTCGTCGCCGACGAGATCTTTATATTCTCTCCTTGCTTTACTCTGTGTTGTTCGATCCCCGGTCACCTCTTAAGGAGTTGTTCCAATTTCAGCGGTCTGCCAAGAGTGATAATATTCGGTCAACCCGGAATCTTCTTCTCGCTTTCCCCTCTCATTCTTCAAGTTGTTATTCCAATTCTTTCCAATCCATTCGCTTGTGGAATTCGCTACCTTTACTTATTAGGCAATCTCAATCCTTACCTATTTTCAAATCCCGACTCAAAGCTTATTTCCTCACACCGTAACTTTTAAATGTCTCTAGTGCGTGGATAAACCAACCCTGAATAAGTCTTTTTTACCGTTTCTTTATAATTTTGTGTATGTTTACAGATATTTACTACGTTTATAAGTACTACCTATATGTAATTGCATTCATGAATGCATAAAATAACTTCATGTATGTTTAGAATTATCTCACTAACTCACACTACCTTACCTATTTTCTCTTTTTAATCTTGTCATTTCCTCTACCTGCAGGTTGTCTGGAAGAGATCGCTTCCTAGCGATAAGACCGCCTACATTGTACAATCTAAGATTATGTAATGCTTATGTTAAGTATGATTTGTTGTACAATAAAGTATATTTATCTTTATCTTATCATTCACTGCAAACATTATTAAGAATTGACTGGCCTGTTGGCGCAATGGCAGCGATCCTGCCTTTAGCGCCGGAGGTCGTGGGTTCGATCCCCACCCATGACAAATATTTGTGTGACAAACATTTATATTTGTTGTGTGTCTGGGTGTTATTTTATCTATTTAAGTATGTATTTAGAAATATTTAAGTATGTTTATCAGTCTCTGACGCCCATATTACAAGCTCTGCTTAGTTTGGGGTCAGATGATCTTGGTGTGAATTGTCCCACATATTTATTATTTATTTATTAACTTGTAAAAGCATGAAATCTTTACTGAAAAGTTACTTTAGTCTGTACCTGTGATTGTATTTCCTGAATTTTAGCCACTTGCCAATCTGTTGTGTTGGTGAATGGTGATGACTGTAAAGGATCAAATCTAGACCCACCCTTGCAACTTTGACAAACAGTAGGAACTGTAAAAGGGAGAAGATTATCGTTATAAAAATTGAAACTAAAGTTATATTAGAATTACTATTAAATTAACAAAGTCTCATACTTAGCCACTAGACCACGACGCTCTCAACTACCCAATTGTGGGCCATTTTACCCAAAGATGAGATTTCACACCTTTCTCTTTCAAAAAAGAGGTAAGATCTAGTAGAGCGACTAGCTCTAGTTTTAACATCAGGGGTGATTTTGACTGACTGTTACCTCATTTCTGATTACTCACATTCATATTTTACTTTTAGTTACTGATTTACCTATTATTGCTGCATAAACGTAATTCTCTGCTTCTACCTGTGAATACGCCTTGTGGCTGCAGGATGGCTTGGATGCTGTGACAACTGGAACATTCAAAGGCCATAGAAGTGCAAATAAGGCCGACACTGCCCACACGGATGACTGTACCCTTAATTGTCACTAATTTACCTGAAATTATAGCAAACTTACAATGAAAACAAATCAAGAAGGTACATTAATTTGCTTTTTAAGCCTTTAAAAACATGCTGCATTGAGCAAGAAGATAACAAATGAGTATGAAGACCATTTTTAGACTCACCAAAATAATTCACTTTTAAATTAGCCAAAGGAATCACTGGTTGATGGTTTAGAACTCTGACTTTTATCTTAGATTCACATTTCAGACTCTGTAAAAAGTTGAATGAAGTGGATTAAATACCACAATAAAGAAGAATTTTAACCAGATTAATAAAATGCCTATGTTTACATTCAAATGGTTTAGAACTCTGACTTTTATCTTAGATTCACATTTCAGACTCTGTAAAAAGTTGAATGAAGTGGATTAAATACCACAATAAAGAAGAATTTTAACCAGAATAATAAAATGCCTATGTTTACATTCAAATGGTAATTTAAAGATTTGAGAACAGTAAGTGGGTGACAATTTGAAAAAAATAATATTTTATACTTAGATAATACTTATGTAGGTATGTAATTTTTTTAATCAAAATAATCATCAGGTGCTTGATGATACATATAACATCCTTAAAATTACTTACTTGAAATTTTTATCAATGTATTTTAATATTTACCTGATGCAAGCAATACTCTAGCAAGCGCAATGTTCTCTCTGGTCTTTCAAATAAGTCTGTGTTAAATGTAGACCACTGAGAGTTAAATTCAGTATCATTCACCAAACTCAGTACATCCAGAGGAACACTTCTAGTCTGGTCTATCTTCTCTAAGTCAAACAAATTCCTGTTCTTTTCGATGAATGATTTAAAACATTTAATTTGTTTTGACAATTCTTCACCGGGCGGATATTCTGCAATCATAAATAAGATAAAACCTTGTGTGGCCAAAACAAATGATTACAGATAATAGCTATTTATTTTAAAATATTTAACATAACATGTGCAACACTAAGATTTCTCATAACACATAAGTAGGTACAGAACAATCTGTGATTATTGTAAGTGTATTATTATTTTTAAGAGATAATTACAACCCATAATAAGTCGTATGTGCTAGACACAATAGGAAAACAATACAATTTTACCGCCGGGCGGTACATCGACAGAAATTATATTAAAATGGGAAAAAAAATATCTCACAATTTTCTTGTAAGTACCTGATGGAATTGAACGTCATATTATTATATAAACGTAGTGATTAAATTCTCTTTGGGCATTTATGACAGTAAACAATAAATAATACACATGAAAATAAATATATAGTACCTTCGGAAGGAAAATATAACCGCCAAAGGTCATTTTCACCGTTCAGAGAAATAACTATAGGCAACTGATTCGCTGGTGCTCTTGAGGATCCAGCAGTAACATTGGATATTCGGGCTGATGAAGAAGAGTTATTGAGGCTTCTATTGTCGGAACTGTTGTTTGATCTACACCAGTTGTTTCTGTACCGCCCTCTCCAGCTACGACGCATTTTCTACAATATAAAATGCGATGTTTAAATGAAGTTATTTATGAGTTTACTAATTACTGTAGTTCACTGAAATCTGAAACGAATCTTCGGTAATTTTATTTCGCGCTCTTAGCGTAAACACACTCGTCAACAAAACAAAATGTGACAGCTACTGTCACTGTCAGCTCTCTTTTTAATTTTTTTGTATAAAATGCAGTTTAGCGTCTTAGGTATGTAGCCTTTCTGATAAAGCTAGGAGGTCTCAATGAACACGAGATATAGGAGAAGTGCACTAGCCAAAGATATTCATAATTTAGCTACATTTATGAGTACAGATTCACGAACGGATCCAAAATAAATAAGTTTATAAATGTTATAGAAAAAACGAAATAAATAATATAATAATATTAAAATCTTTGCTTTTTTTCGCTAAACAATCAAAAACTACTGGACCGATTCAAAAAATATTTCAGTACTCTAAAGCTACATTTTACAAGCGAGTTTAATTTTAAGGATACTTTTTTTTAACGACAGAAAAAGTCCACGCGGGCGAAGCCGCTGGAGGAAAGCTGGTTTAGGATGTTTTTTTTCATTGCCTAATATTTGAATCAATATTTATGCTACTGTTCTACTTATACTATTTTATCTCTGTGTTTAAACAAACAAACTTGTTGGTATTTTATTAAAAACTAGCTTTGCGCCGGCGGCTTCACTAAGTGGACAACTTATTATAAAAATAAGTGGTCCAGCGAGGCCTTTGTCACTCGAAGTTAATCTAGCTTTATATATAGCAGTAAAGGAATTTTTCAAATCGGTCAAGTTGTAGTGGAATTTATTAGTTATTAACATCCAAAAATACATCTTTCCTCCTTGTAATATTATCCTACCATTCATGGACTTATTTGTCCGTAAGGTAACGCCGCGGCGGGTACCCGTCAGGCTCCTGACTCTGGAATCTAATTTCACCAGATCGGCATTACATTAACGTCACCAAATAAAATTTTGAACCATATGGTTCCGGATTAAGGTTCATAATTTTCTTGTTTGACATTTCCGCAATGCTTGCCCAATGAAATTCTGTTCAAGAGTCAGGGCCCAGATCATCCTAGTCAATATACCATACACGCATGTTTCTGCCCTGCAGGCATCCGGCGAGCAAATCTTTAAGAGTGTATGGCAAAACGACTAGTATGATAATTTGACGGTTACAAAGAGAGTACATACTCGACGGGTAAATACGTATGTATGTGATACGCTATTAGTTTAGATGAATTTGCTTAATCCTTTGCATGACTCTCTCTGTGTGGATTCGCACTGAAGCTATTCGAGGTAGTTCTTCTATCTCTCCTTATGAAAATTGTATGAATGAAGAAAAGGTAGTCAAACTACGAGTAAATGGAGATCATTTCTTTTTGGGCCTTTTCTGAAACCAACAAAAAAAGGTGATTCGTATAGTTAGAAATAGTCATACGGAGCAAAAGCAGCTTTTCGTTGTTTCGCACGAAAGTAGTTGTTTTATATATCCCAGCACTTTCCAAAATCATAAAACTCTAATGTAAGAAAATGAAGAATCTTTGAACTCTTAGAACTTTTCTTAGGGCAACTCAACTACTTGCGTGCCTTAATAAGTATTGCTCCGTATGACTGGTTTTTTCTTTTAGTACCTACCATCTTTTTTCGTGGGCGAGCACTTTCAGAAAAGGTCCAAAAATGTCTGGAGCCAAATGATATCCTTTTCTTAATGAAAAGTAAAAGTTCAGAATACACTTATGCTACTGGATGTCAAAACCTCGCAACACACGTTGCCATTTTAAATGGAAAGTGAATAGTATAGCTCTATTTCTGTTAGCTTTAGCTTTAATAAGTAATTTAGTTTTCAATAGCTACAGCTCAAGGCCAGGATAATTAAATATTTAAAAGGTAAAATATGGCGGGAAACTTTTTTATAGTGGAATTCGAGCAAAATGTATTTCCTCGTGTGGTTTTAGAAGAAAAATACGCAGTTGTGACTTTACTAACGACCATTTCCGTGATTTTATTCTATTTAGAAACAAAGCTTTGGTTACCTTTATACTAAGATTTTCTTGTTCTAACTTATGTTCTAATAAAATAATCTTTTTTAACGTAGATGTCAATAAACGGTTAACTTAAATTCTAAATTTAAAATACCTTATTAAATTTCGAATATGAAAAAAACTTTAAACTCGTAATTTTTATGTCATAAGTCAATCAATCAGTGACCTCTGTGAAAGCTGCTGCGTGTCATTTTTTGTATACTAAAACTTGTTTACAAAATATTGAAATCTTGCTGCAATGGCTGCGGAAGGCGGGGAAGTGCCGCCTGATGCACCACCTGCTATTGGCGAAGGGGAGGCAGTTGTGGAAGTCGCAGGTGCTGTTAGCCAAGTCAAGCATGAGGCGGAGCCCGGGAAATCCACTGTGCGAATCGACGACGTAGCTAGAAGGATGTCTAGAAAGCAGTCGAGGTTTCGTTCAGCTCCTACTATCAGCAGTCTAGACCGGGTGGACGTCGATCGTACCGCACTCGAAGCCATCCTCGACGTCAGTTCTCGCATACAAGACATACAGAAGAAGAGCAAAGTGTCTATGAGCACCTTGGCTTTAGCTCACGAGTCTTACAAAGATAAGCAAGTAAATAAAGTCGTTAACTAAACATTTTAGTCGTTTTTATCCTACTGACCCTAATTTTTGTCTAAATATTTTCTAGGCGAAAGCTAAAGAAGCTCGCAACAATCGCATGGGTGGCTTGAAGACTCAAAATAGGTTTTTGCTAGAAAATGCCGCTTCGATTTTAAACAAAAGCGTCGAATATGTACTGGTGAGATAATATACATTAATCGATGATTTTATTTCTGCAATTTCACACAATCACAGCTAGGTGCAACCGGTGCAACATAATCTTTGGTGAGTGAGTCCATAAACACTGAAATCACTTTTAACCTTAGCTCAAAAAAAAAATACTTACCGGGTGATTATTTATTTCTTCATTGCACGTCACATGGAAAAAGATGTCAATTTAAGGACATGTTATATTTTTTTTTACATAACATTTAAATTGTAAGCAAACGATATGGAGTAGGTACTCAGTTGATGACGTAAAAGTAAATAAGTTTTCACCTACTAACTACCTGACTCAGCCACCAAATCACTTGATATACAAGTAAAAATACCTTAAATCAGTTAATTATTTAATCAAAACTACTTTGTAGGATGGAGTCTATGATGCTGATGTTCACATAGATTTACTAGATAGTGCTGTGGCCGAAGGAGGTAGAAACTGCATAGTTCTTTGTGATGCTGTGTTACCGCCGTTGAAAATGGGTAAGAAACACTTACGAGTATTAACTAAAATATGAAAAAGAACAGCGGAAATCCTGACATGTGAAGAGTTATGAAGCAGACTTTTATGATGATTTAATCTAGTTTGCATAAATATCTACTTATTTGGATAAGCTGTTCATAGATATTGATTTCAGAAACTGGGCGATTCATACCCAATCAGAAAGCGTGGATGGAGAGAACGTACATATCGGACGCGGGTTCCATAGGCACAGAGGGACGATGTGTTGCGATGTACAGAATAAAGAACAAGCTGATAGACTCTAAAAATGTTGCCGAAGTATGTTTTAAAACAATATTGTATGTGCAATGAAAAAGCCCAACATCACATTATCGAATTCTAACAATCTATTTTGAACTTTTTTGGCTTTGATTTTGAGATCAAAATGAACTCTAGTTTTTTAGCAGTTATGTTAACCAGATGTGTAGTCGCCTGAACAAATTACTATCTAAAGCATTCTGAGTCTGATACTGGTGAATGCTCTGACGAGTTGTTTCAACTTGTTCCATCCTCGCCATTCCACTCCCGTACAGTACCACGCCTGCTGGACTACGGCGTTATCCACATACAATCTTTTTGGTTTTCTCGGCATAGTTACATAAGAAACCGATTTTTGATTGACTCACTTACTAAATATAAACGGTCTAGAAAGTGTTAGGGTCGATTCCCACTGAAAGAGCAGCGGCCGGCAGCAGATTTTTGGGGTAAAATATTACAAATCATTTTGAATCTTATCTATGTGATTATAAAGGCAAAGGAGGGGCAGCGCAGAGAAACGAAAGGTAGCGCGGCCCCTCCGGACGCCGCAGTAGGCATCCGCCTTAAAAAGTCACTTGCTCTTACGGCCGCTGCGCGCCGCCGCTCTTTCAGAGGGAATTGACCGTTAATCTTTGGGTAATTCCAAGTTCTTACGAGTCAAGTTAACTTGACTTTTGCACTATTTTCACCAAATTCGCAAAGTTGTAAGTGAGGGCACGTCTGAGTAGGACAATCATATCCTCTGACCACGACTGGCAAACTATCGCCGCCGCTCTTTCAGAAGGAATGGACCGTGAATCTTAGGGTAATGCCGAGTTGTTACGAGTCAAGTTAACTTGACTTTTGCACTATTTTCACCAAATCCGCCAACTGGCTAACTATACCTGCTTTTTCCATGCATGTTTCAGGATTATTACTTAGTATTTTTCGACATGAACCAAGAAACGGAGAATGTAGTTTCCGGGATCTACAAAACGATGAGTAGAGTGTATATTCCTGCGCTGCAATGCTGTAAGGCGTGGGGCGACATCAACCCACCCAACCCGAGAAGTGAAGACATTATAAGGACTTACGTCTCCAAAATAATGCTGTTCATTGATTATCTTGCAAGTAAGATCACTTTGATGATTTTTTGAAGACCAGTAGCTGCGGATTTAGAGCGTTACCTGTCCGTAGGGCGACTGCAAACGTCTACCAGCCTGATGATTATAAAGGCATATTTACATTTTTGTGTTTTTTTGTGTACTTCCGTCCTTGGAAAGTAGCTGCGTTATTGTAAGGCAACCTAATTAGGTAGCTGTCGCTGTCCTAATTTGCAATTAATAAGAACCGAAAGGATGCGAATTTACAAGTAAGGAGGTCGATTGAATATGAAGCTACAGTTAGTCATGCTCATTCCTAGCACGAAAGCATGCTACTATTGAGCAATTGCTACTTAGTAGCATGTGTGTCGAAACATTGCTAACACTTTCAGCGGGGCAACGTTTCTTTACGTCATTTTGTGAGTGCATGAAGTGGCTCAACGTACAGTCACGTCGACCAAAGGTATGCATTTATTCGCAGAACGTTCTTCTACGTCCGTCGCCTATACCAAATTCTATTAGCTACGTCACTGCGCCGTATCAGTGTGATTTTCCAAGTTTCTAGCGCCGCACCACATACATTTTCACCCTATTTTATACAAAGGTACTCACACATGCATTTACACTTACGTAACAGTCACAAAACCTCAAGACACGTCGCCTCGTGTATTGCATGACGTATTTAGTCACCTCAGTAAGCCGCAAGCGAGAAGGGCACGCGCGCTGTTTTGGTCTGTCGCCTCACACTCTGTGACTTCTAACGTATACAGACGCTCGTGTCATAATACAAACCCTCCTATTTTGTATTATATACAGAACGTCTGTAAAAGTCCATTAAATATGTATGGATTAAGAGTGTGACATATCACGTCAATATATGAGTCAGGCCGCTCCGCTGAAAGTGCTAATAATGAGCATGCTCATTTCAGTGCATGTGTAGCTTAGCTATTAGCTATGCCTTTACTAAAATCATGTAGGTAGTGTTTATTGCTCGGTTTGCGGTGTTTTTTGAGTTACCTTCTAGCAAAAACTTTTTATGGTTTTTTTTTATGGTTTTAGAAACTAAAACTGACTTGGATTGCTGCACGAAGTTCAAAATAAACTTGTTACTATACGAAGAAGAGTTATGCGACGCCGAGAAAATGAAAGCGGCAATAACGAAAACTCATGTTTTGGAAGAAATCTGCTCTTTTGTTAAGCAGTGGGTTAAGCAAATAACCATGGTAATAGTCTAATTCCATTTTTTTCTTTAATACGTTTGCATGATCTCACTTTCTGCGGCTGATTCATAGACGTCAACTTCGAATTCTAAGTTGGTATGAATACAATTGCAAAACTTCCTGCCACTAAAAACGAACAAATGTTCAAATCAAAATGGGAGGATGGAAAGACTTACTAAATAACTATAATACATTGTAAGAGTAACTGAATTAACTAGTGGTTATGAATGAGATATCCCGCTCAGTATCTCATTGAATTGAAAATATTATCCAGGTGCTAGTCCAAAGCCAACAGCTAAGGCGGGAGCCGTCAAACATTGGCCCCTTAGCAGAACTGGACCACTGGCGACGGCAGCTCACCACCTTCACATCAATCATCGAGCACATCAAGAGCGATGCCTGTCAGATGTACATCCACACGCTCATACGAGCGAAGTCGAAACTGATAAAGGTAATTTCAAACCGTAACCACGATTAAATCGGTAAATTGGCTTCGGCAGTCCTTAACCTCACAAGAAGTGCTACTCAGGTGTACACTTCCAGGTGCTATGTATTATTTAATCTGGGCTTTCGTCACCGTCACACATATGATGGGATGATGAGATGTGCAATATGAAGAAATTACGTTAATAAAAAGTTAGCCACACGTAAATTGTAAAAAATATATTCATATTTTGGATTTCAGAAATGGAGATTGCTTGATAACCAAGTTACAGATTATTACAACGAATCATACGATAACGTGAAATACTTGTATGCGCTAGAAAAGTATTGTGAACCGTTGTACAGGTATAGTTTTCCTACTTTAATTCTCTGGTGAACAGTTTTTACCTAAATTACTTTAGCTGGTTCTGGTATTCTTAAACACCCATTAATAACGTGTAATTTCAAAACCCCTTGTATGCTAATGTGCTTTATATATATCACATCAGGGGTTTTGAAATTACACCCTTCAATTAGCATGTTCATTATCATATTCGTAATTTCAACAAAATGAAATCTTCTCTACCTAAAGATGCGACCCACTGACTATGCAGCAGTATATACCAGGCCTACTCTACACAGTACGCATGATATTCGCTACCTCGCGATACTACAACACAACCAAGCAGATTTCAACTCTCTTGGTTAAAGTTACCAATCAAATCCTAAATACGTGCATGGATTTCTTGACCAATAACGGAAGGAAGACTATTTGGAACCAAGACAAGTGGAATTTTATTAAGAAATCTAAGGTAAATTTGTAGATTTGTGAAAGGGTTAATAAAAATAACTAGCTTGAAAATAATAACAACAGTCGGAGCTGGGCGACATTGTTTAACTCACGACAAACTATTGTCACGTTAAGTTAAATGAATAATTTCTAAATACTTAAATTCCCTTACAGACCTTTGCATTTTTAATAGATGATAACTGGAACATGTCATTGCTTTCCATAATTAGCCCACCATCACCCTTCAAAACCATTTTCAAATTATTTTTTTAGCTAACTTTTGTCTGCTTGTTTAGTTGCTTCGGACTTACCTATGCTAACTAAAACTAGATTTCTAAATGTGAAACATTAATTTGCAGCAATGTCTTAGCTTGTACAACTTCTATCGGGAGTGTTACAGTGAAACGCAAAAGGAAATGATGGAAGCGGCAGATGAAAGGCCCTTCGATTGTTCAGAGATGTACATTTTTGGCAAATTCGAAACATTCCGAAAGAGGCTATTAAAGGTCAGCAAACAGAAATATAATGTTTACCCAATTTATTAATTCGTGCCTTTTTTTAAACAGTAAACTGATTTGAAATTTGGTTTTAGATCATTGATTTATTTCAAACGTACATAACGTATTACGTTCTAAACAAAACCACTTTAGAAGGGATAGAAGAGTTTGCTGCCAATTTCAATAAGTTTTTCAAAACAATCTCAACGAAAACATACGACGCTTTAGATCACAGGTATTCATTGAGATAATCATATTTAAAGTGAATTTGCTTATAGTTATCTAGATAATCTTCAAATAAAAAGATGTTTTTTTGTTTAGACGACCGGACTTCGATAAAGATTACAAAATATATAAAGATGCTGTAGCAGCTCAAGAATTGCTGTTAGAAAATTTCATGATCAGTGTTAGTGTTCTCAATACCTTGTTTATTGTATGCCATAATGTTTTTTTTAATTTTTAACTCTGAATTCTATTTGTTTTATTTTAATGGCTACTGCAGAGTGTCAACAAGTGCCCTACTACTGAGATAGCTTTGCACTTACTCCTTCGTTTTGAAAAGCTCAAGTTGGATTGCCTTTATTTAGAGGATCAGTACTACGATTTGATTAGCAACTATACTGCTGAAATTGAATCGATAAGAGACAGGTATGAACTTCACTTGTAAAAAGATATACACCAAGCAGAGTTCCATTACTTTACTGAATTTTTGTATCTTACGTGAAGGTACAACGAGGAACGTGAAAACCCAGAGCTTCCAAGGAATATGCCGCCTGTAGCTGGTCGAGTTATGTGGATACGATTCTATGATAAAAATATTAAAGGACCCATGGAAGAGTTTAAGAAACATCACGAAGTCATTACTCACATGGTAGATAGATAAGTTTAATAATAGTTTTGGTAGAGTTGCAGATAATCTTTTTCACTTCTCATGTTCTAAAAGTACGCCAATATAGCCCTACGAAGCTAAACTAGAGTGACCACTTTAGTCTCTAGAGAGTCAAAAGTAATTAGTTTTTCAAACAAACTCCAACAGCCAGTAAAAATATACTATTATCTGTGGAGTGTGGACCATTTTCATTGCGAAAATGTTAGGAGTTTTAGTTTCATGGTTTGTCCGCAAAGAAGGTTGCGCCATGTGTTGGTTATAAATCGTTAATCTGTGTCTGGTTCAGTTCAGAAGAAAAAACTGACCGCGAAAATTTCAGAACTTTTTCGAGTGTAAATTTGTTCGGTTTTAAATGTTTTTGTACTAAATTGACTATTTTTCTCGCACTCAAAGTGAAAAGTATAGTTTGCACCTCGAGACTAAACGCCAACTCAATATACCCTAGGTTTCATTGACTTCGTTAATATATTATGGCTTAGTTTAGTCCCTCGATATAAAATATACTATTAAAGGTTTAGTCAAATAGCTAAAGTTCATAGAATATCAATTTCTTGCCCTCTTTCTACTATTCAATCTCTGGTTTCATTGGCTTGGGCTAATTGGACAAAAACATTGGGCATTCAAATGCAATAGTGTTGCTTGTAATCTGGAGCATTCAAATAATGACTATTGGCTCACCTCGTAACGTAGACGAGTAAAATTAGGCTTCAACCAAGGGTTTTAAGAAATTAAATTTTTAGACTTACTTTAACTTAATTACTATTTTTAGACTACACAAGGAAAACTAGGTTTAAACAGTAACAGGTAAAAAAACTTAAAAAAAAACCAAACCGAAAACTTTTCAGAATACCCAAAGATGCATTAAACTCTACAATGTAATGACTATAGTTTTTACGGAATTCGAGTTGATTTATCACGACGCATGGGCTGAAAATGTCGGACAGGTAAGAAATAACCAAACAACATAAAATTCAAAGAACAAACCAATATTATGTTATTGTTTTATCTCCCTGAAAACGAGTGGTTCCATTTTAATCGTTTAACATTACATTCTAGGTTCGGTTGGGTCTCATAGCTCCACTATTGATCAGACATCCTCTGACGAATATGTACATTGTAAATTTTAATCTATACATACCGGAGTGTATCAGAGAGGTAGAGTATATGTGGCAGTTGGGTTTGAGTAAGTATCTGCATTTATTATCCAATTTTCAAGTAACCTATTTTATTTCAAATCTTGTGTATGTATATACTTACTATGTTGATAACCCTTTGGATTATTTTCATACGACTACATATTGTACGTGTTTTGTATGAAAACAGGTGATAACGTATTTGTATTCTTTTCACATCGTAGGTGTTCCTGATGGTGCACAAATTGTTGCATTCTGCAAAGACAAGATCCTAGGAAATTTTGAAAAAATGAAATCTCTGGTTGATAGAAATAACCTAGTCCGAAGGTAATTGTCCGTTGTTAAAGTTACATTATCTAGATATTTATGTACACAAGCTTGCGATAAAACTCATTACCGAATCTTAATATAGCATATCGTTTTTTTATAAAGGAGTATGCCGAAATTGTATTTGCCCCTACTACGAGCGCAGCTAATAAAGCTAGAGAAAGCTTTCCAGCCCGGTCTGTCTACTATAACGTGGACCTCCCTAGAGATTCCTGCGTATTGTGAAAATATTGAAAGAGTTCTAGATGAAGTGGACCTTTTTGTGAAAGAAGTTAGATTTTTTTCTTTATGCTATTATGTAATATTCTCAGGCAGAAGGATAGCAAGCAAGGAAGTATTATTTCAATACTTTTTTTTATTTTAATTCAATTTTAGGTTGTGGATATGAAAGAAGCTCGAATAGATACAATATTGCAGTCTATCACGAAGACTTCGCTGGTATATTTGCCAGAGCAAGCTGTTGATCCAACAGTATTTTATGAAGATAATTTATTCAGACGAGATGACATCGGTAAACATAAAGCTTTATGTTTTGTATACATACCCATTACACAAATCCTCAATTTATGTTTATACCTATTTAAAACTTTATTTATGTTTTTGGAAAATCTATCGTGATGAGTGATAGAAAGTAAACTGAACACAGAAAAAACTTTTATAGAAAATCGAGTGTGACTGGTTAGTTTCTGACTAAATATGTATAAATATTAATATTAATTAGAGTTTTGCTTTTTTGCTTATTCCTTAGCATCGGATTTACAACAGAAGTCCTGGAATGCAGAAGTAGCAGTTATCGAACTTATTAACAAGTTTCTGCAAAGTGTACCCTCAAAGCAAATTCAAGACCTGAGAGATAATTGGTAAGGCGGTAACTCTCATCTCATCTCTCGTCACCTTCGTGGCAAATTTTATTTTTAGATTATTTGAACTATCTGCATAATAACATCTAGCGCTTAATAAGACTACTTAATTTATGCGAAATTCAGTCAAATCGTGTCTAGTTTGGAAGATTTACAGTTTCACAAGTCCCACGAAAGTGCCGCGATTCCACGAAAGTGCCGCGATTCCACGAAATTGACTCATTAACTGTACTATTCATTAGCTATTATTTTTTCACAATAATAAGACTAAATGTTCGTGAAATAACAAATTCAATTCAAAAACATGATAATCAGTAAACAAAATAGCAAATTACCAGTTCGGTCTTAGTATGTTCAGTCAGTCATTCTATGAAATAAGTTCTTAGGTACATATATTGTTACTACGCAAATTTAAAGTAGCTAAAATTGTATGACCGACGAATATTGTGTTTTCAATCCAAAATAATAAAGAAAGAAAGATATTTTTTAGACTACTCAGTGCGAAGTGTATTTAATTACGATGATTTTAGTACATGTAACATACAATTACACCGAAATTGGTTGATGCAATATCGAAATGTTTTACTGCAACGGGTCGTGTGACACGATGAGAATACGAAAAATGGTCCCATTTTTGACCGTTCGTGTTAACTATTGATGTTATTTTTGCTTCTATTATGACAAGCTTTATTTATTTTGTAGATTATTGGATGTTTTATCCTCCCATCCACAAATTCTGTTTTGAACTTTATACCGTTCATGAAATATAACTGTGTGACCATCAAATTAGAGCTTCGATGAGAAGTACCCAAGGACTACTACTTATAATAGTATGTTAATATTAGGTTGGGGAAAGGTCTTTTCGCATGTAGTATGTATAAACTGGTAATAAAATCTCTTTGGCTATGCTGTTTGTATCTGGCTGGTTTTGGTATCATTAAAAGTTTAAATTTTAAAGAAGATAATTAAATGTGTGATTTTCATCTGTTTTTATTACTGTCAAGATGAGTGAATGTAATGAAGAAATTCGATACATTTTAAAATTTTACTACAAAAAAGGTAAAAAGGCAAAAAGTGCCGCGAAAAAAAATTGTAATGTTTATGGACCTAGTGCTGTATCTGTGAGAGTAGCACAAATTTGGTTTAGGCGATTTAAATCCGGAAATTTTGATGTCAAAGATGCATGTCACTCTGGTCGCCATATTACGGATAAAATAATAATAATAATAATAATAACAAATATCTGGGACAATTCACACCAAGATCATCTGACTCCAAACTAAGCAGAGCTTGTAATATGGGAATATAATATAATGGATGCCATTTTTGGAAAAGGGGAGCATGATATATTACGACGTAGCTCAAGAACTGAAAATCGACCACAAAACAGTTTTGGCGTATTTCAAAAAAATCTGGGTACTCAAAAAAGCTCGATATTTGGGTACCTCACGAGCTCACTGAAAGAAACCTAATGAACCGTGTACTTATTTGTGGTTCTTTATTACGACGTAATGAAACCAAACCATTTTTGAATAAGCTGATAACTGGTGATGAAAAGTGGATCACGTACGATAAGAAAGTGCGAAAAAGGTCGTGAATAAAGGCCGGTCAGGCTTCACAGGTTATGGCGAAACCCGGGTTAACTCTCAACAAACAACTGATGAGAATAAAGCAAGAATTTAAGAGAAAGCGGCCGGAATTATTCAACTAAAAGGGTGTGGTGTTTCATCATGATAACGCTAGACATCACACACACACACATCTTTAGGCACTCAGCAAAAATTGAGAGAGTTTGGCTGGTAGGTGTTAATGCATCCGCCCTATAGTCCTGACCTTACACCTTCAGATTTCCACCTGTTTCGGTCTCTTCAGAATTCTTCAGGCATTGTCAGGTTAACATCACGAGAAGACTGCCAAAACCAATTGTCACGAGATTTTGATCAGAAGCCTCAAAATTCCTATAGCAATAGGATCATGTCACTACCTACAAGATGGCAAAAAGTAATCGAACAAAATGGCACCTACATACTTTAGTTAAAAGTAAATAAACTATTTTAAAAAATGTTTTGAATTTTCTTAAAAAATGCGAAGAAACTATTTCCCCAACCTATTATTTTGTATGAATAACTTTAAAATAAAATTTTCTTTTAGGTTAGATATTGAAAAAGCCTTGAAGCAAGTTACATCAGCCACTAGAGTTTTTCCAGAAGATGCTGGTAAGTGTATTATTGGATGCGATATGCGATAATAGGTCTACTCTACATATTTTTACTTACCTAACTGCTGTTTTAATTTTGTCAAGCTTTCATGGAGATCGACAATCCAGAACGTTTTGATGTACTACCTACATTAAACGAATGCAATGAACTGTTTGCATATTTTGCAACTAAGTGTTTGGAATCTCTTATCAAATGCACACGACAAAGTTTAGATCTTTTGAGAAGACGAGCTTCAGTTTCAAGGTAACATACGGGTTTTTTGTTTGCTAATTTCATTACAATACCTAGGATCAACAATACACTAGATAACCGGTCAGAGCGTAAAAAACGGCTGCGCAAATAACGTCCCACATTAAAAGTGGGAACTTATTTCTATTTAGTTCTCTTTTGACTGTGCCAACGTACTGACATGTCACAATGACTGAGTGTGCTTTCAAAAACTGTAGAAACATCCATCGGGGAAAAAAAGTATCGGACGTAATATCATACTTTCAGTAAGAAAATGCTGTTTTATATTAAAAAAATAATGAAATACCCACCCAACTGAAAATCAAAAATAATAAAGCCTACCCACGGGTCAATATTTGGCGAAATGTTTGGCCAACATAAAGGCGGATGCTTTAGAACAGTGAATTTATGAGTATTTTTATACTTACTTAGAACTTTTTTTTTTTACATACCTATTTTAAAATGTTATTTTTTAGCCATTGGTTTTCTGGCGGCCCATTTGTCTGTGGCCAGAGGTTGTGGGTTCGATCCCCACCCATGACAAACATTTATGTGACAAACTTTGTGTTTGTTGTGTGCCTGGTTATTATTATCTATTAGTATAGATCTTGAAAAAATGAGTATGTTTAAGATTAACTTTAGTATGTTTTTAACTGTTATGTATGTGTTTAATTAAATAAGTAAGTTTTTAAATAATTTTGATATTTGCAAAAAATATTATAATAACTAAACATAACCTAACATAACATAATTGCCAATTTCTGTTTCACAGTAAAGTTGTAGAACCGGTTTCTCAAAACACACAATGAAAAATTAATTTTACTTGTCGCTTAGCGTCGCGTTACGGTCTTTAATGTATTTTTTTTTGTAATATTAAATTGTAATTAGTAGTGATAAATTGTAGTGATAAAAAGTACAAAGTACTACTCCATTATACCCTGTTCAGGGCAGTCATGTCAACAGTGTCAAAAATTCTGAATGAAATAAGTCAAATTTTGTCACTTTTTATTTTATTCATTGCTTACAGAATGAGGTTGAATTTGAAATAGAGATCGTAAATAAATGTCAATATAATCGAAACTGCGTTTTATTTTTTACGTACAAGGCATAAATTAGGTTGAAATTAGTAAAACAAAATCTTTTTTCTCATCTTTTGCCTCATTCACACTATGAATGAGACCAAAGATGGTTCACTGTGATAAAGAAAATCGATTCATAGAATTTCGTTTCACATAAATTGTTTCTCATATTATCATTTCATCGAAAAATCAATATCGCGGAATAGTTACTTCAGAGAAATTTAAATTATAGATTGTTGTTACAAGTAAAATTCATTTCTTAGAATATTCATATCATAGAATATCAAATCAAGTATTATTATTGCTCATAATGTTTGGCTTTTGTAAGAAGTATTTTCAAGAACCTTTTTTTGCCACTTATGTTCATTATTATAAAATTCGCTTCTTGCACTCGCCGGCGGCCGCTGGCCGCTCGCTCGGCTCGTGCGATGTGGTCACAGTTCTAACCTAACCAACAGAGGCTTTTTAAACTAACGCCTGTTATGACATGAAAATATGTGGACTGAATATTCTATTAAGTAAATAGTCGTTGAAACAATAATATTCGAAATGAAAATATTTGAACCGAATATTCTATGAAACATTTTCTGTGAACCGAAATTCTATGAAACTACTGTCTGTGGAAGAAGGGATCACCGACAAAAGATAGGACAATCAGTCGGTGCCATTTTTACTAGCTGTTACTGTGTAGCTGTGTTTTTCTTCCTGAGGCGTTATCTAGTGTAATTGTTGATCGAAGCTATTAGCCCACCTATTTCAACTGTGGAATATTTCAGCTTCCTTACGATGACGACTGATCCTGAAGAACAAAAGAAATTGAAGCCTCTGATGAGTACAATGATGTATTTACAAATTCCAAGAATTTTGATAAAACCGTCTTTGGAAGAGATTCAAAATTCTTTCTCTCAGGCACGTAATAAATTTATTTTTAAAAGCAGAGCAATTAGCCTGTAGCATCTTACAGGCTAATTGCTCTGCAACATCTTCTGTGACTTTTTTCTGTTCCACCACAGACATGTAGATAACGCAAGGTCAAGCCTCCGTCACTCGCTCAACGAAGCGTTATAAATGCCTACCGCTAAGTATATCTTCGACGGTCAGTCTGGCAGTGGGCTGTAGCACACGAGGCAGAGCGCGCGCATAGCATGTTTCTCGTACAAACGCAGCGCAAAATTCATATTCATTTTAAAACATACAACTAAAATTCATCTTTTTACGGAGGATTTAAAGTTTCACCAAAATCATTTAATAATATGTGGAAAAACTAGAAAAATCATTCATAAGTAATTTTGAAACAGTATTCATGAATTGGCCGGGAAGCACTTTAGTGAATATTTTACAGAAAATTGAGTTTACTCTACCTTGTTCCGGTTTCCCGAAAAATTATCTATTAAAACTATTTATTAGATTTAGAATATTCGCACGCAACACTTACATTTTATAATCGTAAATTCAAAGACAGAAAAAAAACATTGATCATTTTATAAAATTAAAGCACCTGTAAATATTCATTTCATTGTGCATTAATATAGTAATAAAACCATTTTTACTTAACTTCAGTCTTTTTGTTCAATTCATGTTCTTTGTACAACCCTGATGTTTTCGTTCGATGACGCACTAACGTGGCATACGCGGGAATCTTGATTCCCTGCACGTTCATAGAGTCGGTTTCTCCTTGCAGCCCGTTTCATTGCGGTTTTGTAGGTTATTATAGCGTAGGTATTTTAACTTTTGTATGGAGGTGATGTATCTGTTAACTATTTATTAATCTGTGGCAAGGTTCTCCTTTTGTATAAAAACCAACCGTGCAACGTGTTGGACCCTTATTATGACGTCACCATAGCCATTAGTGTGACTGGAATCCCCCATCTCTTAATCGATTTAGATTTCAAGCAGCATCAAATGAGATGCTCTGTTCTTGTTTTTGACACGTAAAGTACATACGCTCGCTCGCACCGTTTTATTAAATGTATGATTGTAACACCTACCCGATCTGGGATTTGAGCCTAGGAACCCTCGGATTTCGCGCCAAAAAGTCTTACGAGTATTACTCGGCCACGAAGGTGTAAAATTTATCCTATTTTCTAATGTATGAAAATAAAAACTGGCATATTCTAGGTTGTACTCAATGGCATTATGGATATTCACCGTAACGTGTTTATGTGGGGCCAACAAGAACTTTTAAAGAAAGAGAAAATAACGGGTGGCGTGTCCCTGACCGGAACGCGCAGCGTTAGTGGTATGTTTAATCTACATATTGTCATTTGTAACAATAAATACTTTTTAGGACCGTGTTATGTAAAACTTCGTAATTTTTTCAAGGTGGCTCACGATCAGGGTCTACTATTACCGGCGTTCGGAATTACTTCAGAATGGTGTCCGAGCACAAGGACATAGTGAGATCTGTTATGGCGCTACAAGGAATGATGTATATGTATAAACCGGATATTGAGAAATTACTAAAGGTAAATAAGTTCTGGAGTTAAATTCTTGGGAGCCAAGATATCAAGCCACCCCATTTTTAAGGTTTCAGTCGTTATTATTTTAAGTATATATCGACGAACCCTGAAAATCGATGTCCTCAATGAAATAAATTTCATTGATACCAACAGTAACTGTAAGAGATCAACAAGTACTAATAAAAACGGTTACTCAATCCGTAACGGCCTCATGAAATCGTTACAGGATTACGGCAGATTTGCTCATCTTTGGGCAGAGAACCGAGTACAACAAGTACAAGATTTTGTTGACTCTAATCCTCTTAATGTCATAATCAGAGATATGCTCAAAAAGTATGAGAATCAAACGGAAGAGGTGCTTAATTTACCTGAAAGACATATAATAGGTTCGATTGAGATAACAACTGGTGAGTAACTTACAACTTTTAAAGAAAATTAAAATTGTATATTTGTGCGTTTAAAGATTCGTTCAAACAGATAAAAGGTATAAATGCCTTTCAGAAAGAACAAAACTTGGGCTTCACGTGGAATCTATAGAGTGGAAAAGAATCTTAGGTAAACTTTTGAGCCAGGCATATAAAGAGCGTGTTACTAAGCTGATGCAGTTTATCAACGACCGGATGAAGACAATGGGTAAAAAAATTAAGGATTTGGACGATGTTAAATTTGCTATGTTGTGCCTTGAAATGATTCGCGAAGAATTTATCGGGTGTGTGTTTGAATTCATTACATTTTGAATTATTCATATTTATTGTTTGTTCTGAGCATATAATAATTTTGAGAATAATGTTACAGAATGGATATGGAATTGGATCTTATTGAAGAAAGTTATGCAACATTTTATCAATTCAATATTGATATACCAAAAGATGATGCAGATATGGTATATGGATTGCGATATGCGTTCCAAAATATGTTATTAACTGTAAGTTATTTATTCAACTAAATAGTATGTATTCCCAAATTAACTGAAAACCGTAATACTAGTAAGTTCTGTCAATAATCAATGACACTATTTTTTTCGTTAGTCACAACAAGTACAACAAAGAATTGTGGATATGCAAGGTCCACTTCAGAAAGAGTTGACTGAAGGTGTGTCAAGTTTTAATACGGATGTGTTAAAGTTTGATGCGGACTATGACGCGTTTGGACCTATGACACCTGGCCTGACCGCTAGGGAAGCTAGCGACAGGTAGAGTCTCGTTACAACAAATAATTTTATTATCAATATAGTAAACTGCCATAGACAATTTCAATCCACCAAAGTGCAACAGTTGTATCTCATGATTGCATTATTCTAGGGTAATCATGTTCCAGTCAAGATTTGATGAACTTTGGCGAAGATTTGAAATGTACTCCAATGGTGAGAAACTATTTGGAATGGAAGTAAAAGACTATCCTATTCTACACGCAAAGAAAAAAGAGTTCAACCTGTTGAGCAAACTGTAAGTGTTTTTCTTATTAGGATCCTTTATTTAAAGGCTTATTTAGTAAATATTTATGATTACACGGCTTGTTGACACCAATAACATAAACTTGCGAACTTATATTATTTCCTCTGCCGTAACTTGAGTGGTTTATTCAAAGTTTTGAGTGCACCTGTCTGCGGACGCCCTGCCCAACATCGCTTTTGGTGTAAGTATTCATTTATTGAATTTTTATCATGTTGTGGTTTTACAGATATTCACTATATCTCTCAGTTATGAACACGATCGATGGATATTTCGAAACACCATGGGTCGAGATCGATATTGAAACAATAGTGGCCCAACTAGCTGACTTTGACCTCAGGTAAACATAAGCAACGATTGGGTTTTTTAAAAATAATATTTTTTATAAGTAATTTTTCTTTTGCAAAAATGTGATGTACAAAATGTTTCTTTTCAAAAGATGTCGTAAGTTGCCAAGAGGCATGAAGGACTGGCCTGCTTTTATAGAATTAAAAAACAAGATAGACGACTTCAACCAAACTTGTCCGTTGTTAGAATTAATGGCTGATAAGTCCATGAAAGACCGACACTGGAGAAGACTAGAAAAACAACTTAGTAAGTAACACCCAGTAATAAATATTGATATAAATCTGTTTCTTTAATTCAAACTGTGCTGTTAAACTATAAATTCTGTTTAGATTGTGTATTGGATGTCGAGTCAGAATCGTTTACTTTGGCTAATGTCATGGAAGCTCCTTTATTAAAAAATAAGGAGGAAGTTGAGGTACGCTGCATAATTTTGACTATTGACTACTTAGTACACTATGCTAAATTAATGGTGTAACATATCTAATAGATACTAAATACTATGAACGTTTCAGGACATCTGCATTAGCGCCGTCAAAGAAAAGGACATTGAGGCGAAGCTGAAGCAGGTGATTGCAGACTGGGCGGTAGTGGACCTAACCTTTGCTCCATTTAAGAACCGTGGCGAGCTGCTGATCAAGCCACAGGAGACACTAGATATCATCACGTTATTGGAAGACTCTTTGATGATACTCAACTCCTTAGCGTCAAATAGGTATTGAGGATTATGATCTGGTGCAATTAGTGATGTTGTGGTCTTGTAAGCATATAATTTTTTGAGTCATTATCTCCAGATACAACGCGCCGTTTAAAAAAGACATCATAATGTGGATAAACAAACTAGTTGGGACTACTGAGATCTTGGAGAAGTGGCTGCAAGTACAAAATTTGTGGATGTACTTGGAAGCAGTATTTGTTGGTGGTGATATTGCAAAGCAACTGCCAGCTGAAGCTAAACGATTCGGAGTAAGGATGATAATTTTAAGACTGCACAGTATATTTTAATGCAAATTTTAGGATGTTCATTTCTCATGGGTAAATTATTCTTCACTTTTGCCGTTTGCGTCATGTGGATTATACATACTTAATTTCACACTGTAATGAAGGCATAATGTTTGCGTTATCGCGGCTCTTTAATTTTTACGTGGTACGAGTAGTTTTTCCCATGCATTTAATAAAGAACATTATATAAATCATACTATTTTGTGATATTATTAATAATAATACTATTGTATTCACATGACAGACGATAGATAAAACCTACGTTAAGATTATGTACCGCGCTCGTGACATCGTCAACTGCGTAGAAACTTGTACATCAGATGACACACTTAAGCAGCTTCTGCCCCACCTGTTCGAACAACTGGAGGCCTGTCAGAAATCGCTCACTGGATACTTGGAAATGAAGCGTCTGATCTTCCCAAGGTTTTTCTTCGTATCAGATCCTGTCTTACTTGAAATTCTGGGCCAGGCATCGGATCCTCATTCTATTCAAGTAAAACATTATTTCATTTCACGCTGCTCGTTTATTACAATGCTTTTTTCTGTGTCCTATCAGCACAAATAAAACATTTGCGAAACAACTTGTTTTTGGAATGAAAAGTTGGTTAAAAAGTGAGAATTTGTCAAGAGTTTTTTGTTTAAATATTTGTAGATCCTTATTTTTCATCGTTTGTTCATGTTTATCGCCGCCCCAAATTTCAGACATTAAAAGCAAGAAATCACATAGGTAATCCTAAAAAAATTGAATTATAAACTTAATTTGTGCTTTATTCTGCTTAGCCCCATCTTCCAAGTATTTTCGATGCGATGAACACCGTCGACTTTGACGACAAGGAGAGAATAGTCAACATGAATTCTGATAATGGCGAGACCATTCCGTTGGACCGACCGGTCGCGTGTCTTGGAGGAGTAGAGGTAACATTTCTAGATAGACATAAAACTATAAAAAAAAAAAAAACTTTTAAAATAGGTAGGTCGCGGCATGAGAGTCGGCTTAAATGACTGTAATTACAAGGAAGACTACATATACTAGATTTTAATACTTATTTTTATGTAATGTACAATACATTACATGAAAGTAAATGACTGATCACTGCTATTTTTTCAGATTTGGTTAAACACTTTATTAGATACCATGAAGGATACCGTAAGGAATATGATTGCTAATATTTCACAGACAATGGCAGGAGACCCTGAGTTTGAATTCTTAGTTGGTTTTTGGCATTTCCCAGGACAGGTAAGATTGAGTTTTGTTCCGAAATGTTTTCAAAGAGAATATTTATCTCACAAAATATTCTGATTTCCCTATTTTTAGGCTGGTTTACTAGGAATGCAAATTTTATGGACCAGCGATGCCGAGTATGCTTTGAAGAAAGCTAGAGCTGACAAATTTATTATGAGGTTGACTAATCAAAAGAATCTAGACTTGTTAAACGGGCTTATTGATCAAACTGTGACAGATCTCGCACCACTGGATAGAACTAGAGTAGAAACTATGATTACTATCCACGTACATCAGAGGTTTGGTTTTTCATATGAGGATTGGTGATTAAATTGTTAAAATTTCAATCTTTCTAAAATATGTTTTTCATTTGAAGGGATATTTTTGATGACTTAGTTAGAATGAGAATTAAGTCACCAATTGACTTTGAATGGCAAAAACAAGCCCGTTTCTACTACTTTGAGGATAGCGATGACTGTATCGTATCAATTACAGATGTAGATTTCTTGTATCAGGTTAGTGCAAAGTGAAATCTTCCATAACATTTGATTATAACTAAGTTACTTTATTTCTGTATTCTAGAAACTAATGAATTCGAATACTTTTTTGTTTCAGAATGAATATTTAGGTATTACGGAGCGCCTTGTGATCACACCGTTAACGGATCGGTGCTATATTACGTTGTCCCAAGCTATTGGTATGAGTATGGGCGGCGCACCGGCTGGTCCCGCTGGTACGGGCAAGACAGAGACCACCAAAGATATGGGTCGGACCCTCGGTAAACTGGTCATAGTGTTCAACTGCTCCGATCAAATGGACTTTAGAGGTAAAATGGCCGTTGTTAAGTCTAACTTAGACTTTTTTTAGGAGAATTTTTGTTGTGCACTTCAATGTGTTGTCATTACTTCGCCACGTTCTAATTCTAATTTATTTGGATAGGTTTGGGTCGTATCTACAAAGGATTAGCTCAGTCCGGTACTTGGGGCTGCTTCGATGAGTTCAATCGTATTGAGCTACCTGTGTTGTCTGTAGCTGCTCAACAGATTTACATTTGTCTCACTGCAAGGAGAGAAAAGAAAGAATTCTTCATATTCAGGTGAGGTGCAAACGTACAGGTGGTAAAATGACAGTATGTGTGGTTTCTACCGGTCGGCAGTGCTCTAACAATACGTGGAATACTTAAGTTTGTATTCTCTCAAAAGTACCAGCACAGTGGGATGAATGTGAAAATCTCTCATATCTTAATTATATCCTTATCCAGGGGTTTTTTCAGCAACAAAAATGAATTTGTTTTGCAAGATCTACTCGTAACTGACTGAAACTAAAAAAAACTTGATCTTTCATTTTAGCGATGGCGATCTTGTGAGCTTGAACCCAGAATTTGCGTTCATTATTACCATGAATCCTGGCTATGCTGGGCGACAGGAATTACCTGAAAACCTCAAGATTCAGTTCCGCTCAGTAGCTATGATGGTGCCAGATAGGCAGATCATTATTCGCGTTAAGCTGGCCAGCTGCGGTTTCAAAGAGAACATTTTACTAGGTATGGTCAGTTCAAATGTATTGTAATTTATTTGTAATAAAAACAATAATGAGTAAGAAATAGAATGAAGTTTACTGTGGATTGATCGGTGAATGTAATTTTCTTTTAGCCCGTAAATTCTTTACTCTATACAAGCTGTGCGAGGAACAGCTGTCAAAGCAAGTGCATTACGACTTTGGTCTCCGTAATATTTTGTCAGTATTAAGAACCATGGGTTCGCAGAAGCGAGCCAACCCTGAAAGCACTGAAGAAAACATCATGATGAGGGTATTGAAGTAAGTTTTCAGATTTATTCTTCTAAATAATTATTTTATTTCATGTCTTAGTTGTTATGATTGGAATAATAGGGGGTGAAAAAAGTGGACCCAATATGCCCACACATTTTTTTAGATAACGATATTGCTAGGATAATTTAGTTGCCTGTTTTCGTGAACACTTTTCCTTAACTATTGTATCACGATTTAGAGAAATGAACGTGTCCAAATTGGTAGACGAAGACGAGCCCCTATTTGTGTCTCTAATTGAAGATTTGTTCCCTGGCATCAAACTAACCCAAACTGTGCAAAGGTATTCATTCACCTTATTTTGTAGTATTGTAAATAGATTTGGATAATTTAGAAGTAACAATGATAATAAAATCACAATAGCTTAGAATAAACGTTTCTATCAAAATTTGAACAAATATTAGCTTGATGGAGAGCTTCTACAGCTAACCTTTTTTTAGAGAGATGCAGCGAGCAATAACTTCTGTGACCGAAAAAACTGGTCTAGTGAATCATCCAGACTGGAATCTAAAGATCATTCAGCTGTTTGAGACGTCTCTTGTGCGGCACGGCTTGATGACAATGGGTCCCACAGGCTCTGGGAAGACAACTTGCATCCACACTTTGATGGCAGCACTCACTGAAGTTGGGAAACCACATAGGGAAATGAGAATGAATCCTAAGGTATTTATCGAGCTATTCAATCATATAAGCTTAACATGACTATCTGACTGACGTGAGATATTTTAACTTGGTCTTCATTACGTTTATATTTTCCAGGCCATAACTGCACCACAAATGTTCGGTCGCTTGGACGTGGCTACAAACGATTGGACTGACGGCATATTTTCTACTTTATGGAGAAGAGCTTTAAAAGTCAAAAAGTCTGACACTACTTGGATTGTGTTAGGTTTGAAATTTAATTTGCTCTAGATGAATGATCACTTAAATCTCTACATATTTTAGTAAAATTTAATAGCTATCAACGTATGAAGTTAATACACATTTTCTGAACCGAATTGCGCTATATATTTGTATTCATACAGATGGACCAGTAGACGCAGTATGGATCGAAAACTTGAACTCTGTGCTTGATGATAATAAGACGCTGACCCTCGCCAATGGAGACCGCATTTCCATGGCTCAAAACAGCAAGCTGGTGTTCGAGCCAGACAATGTTGATAACGCTTCTCCAGCCACCGTTAGCCGAATGGGCATGGTGTTCCTGTCTTCATCCGTTCTCAAGTGGCAGCCTATTCTAGAGGTACAAGGCCAAGTTTTACTAAAAAGCGTGATTAATTTCAAACTTATACCAGGCCTGTGTCACTTTAAGGCTTAGGTACGCTCGGCCGCCGTGGCCCCTCTCTGGGGTATAACAGGTGGTTGCCGCTCGGCCCGCACACTTGTCGGCGAGCGTGATAGTTAATGTTTTGTGTCTGATTTGTTTCAACCGTAACTTGTAATTATGAGTAATTTTAAAAATAATAATGACTACTGTTGATACTAAACGATTTTATATTAATTAAAGTAATACTTTTTTTAAAGTTAAATATTTAATCAGCGAGTTGCGACCCTGCGCTCTGTCAGCTAAATCAGTTTCTTTCAGCGGCGCCCAGTGGAATATGAACGCTCGCGTTACGCGATAAGTTTCGATTCCGCGTGCAAGCTACCTAAACATGACCATGATTGATAGCATGGACAAATTAAAAAGTTTTGTAGAGTGACACGAACTTTTAAGATTAAAAAATACTTTTTTACTGGTCCGAGTATCTTGAGAGAACCTTCTGTACGGAGTGCTATTACCTATTTTGTGTTTATACTCTTCATAACAGTTTAAAGTAGGTATAGACCTACATAAACTTTATGAACATTTGCAGGGCTGGTTGAAGAAACGATCACAAAAAGAATCGGATTCTTTACGTAATGCTTTCAATAAAGTTTATGACGACGTGCATTCGTATGTGCAGCAAAAGTTGCCAGCTAAAATGAAGTTGCTTGAGGCCATTTATATCAGGTAAGCGTTGTTGTTGAACATTTTCCGTGTAGGTAAAATTTATTTGTTTAATAACTTTCAAAATTACAGACAGTGTATCGACGTATTGATCGGGCTGCTGCAGATAGAAGTTCCTGGAGGAAGTAAGTTTTTGTTTTTGATTGCTTTTCCTACATATAACAAATGGACCAACATGCATGAAAATGCTCTTTCTTTCTTTTCTTAGAGGTGCATACGGATCGTCATTTGGAACGACTATTCATATTTGCAATGATGTGGTCCCTTGGCGCTGTGTTAGAGTTAGACGCGCGCACGCGTATGGCTGAGTACATGACCAAGCTGCCCGGTAGGATGGACTGGCCTGGCGCCAAGTCCAAGGAATGGATTATGCCCTTCGAATTCATGGTCACAGAGACTGGTGTCTGGCAGCACTGGTTAGTTTAGTAATTAGTAGTGGTATTGAAAGTTATTAGCTTATATACTGTCCCACTGCTGGGCAAAGGCCCCCATCATTGGAATTAATCAATCCGTACAATGGATGAGTATTGGCTTAATCAAACCCGGGCTATGTACCGGAAAATCAGAAAACACTTTGCCCGACCTGGGAATCAAACCTGGGACCTCCGGTTAGTTTACTAAAGTTTAGTAATTTCATATCTTCATGTAGCATTTTCTTGCAGGCTTATCGTAAAAGTAGTACTTAATACTATCGCACGCTAGTATTGAGTTAAATCTGACAAAATTGTTTTACTAGGTCCGAATGCGTAGAAGACTACATTTATCCATCAGACAGCGTGCCTGAGTATTCATCCATCCTCGTGCCAAACATCGACAATGTGTGCATATCGTTTCTCATCGACACTATTGCAAAGCAGAATAAAGCAGTGCTTCTAATCGGTGAGCAAGGCACCGCCAAAACCGTCATGCTAAAAAGCTACATGGCAAAATATGACAACGAGGTCAAGCTGTTCAAGATGATCAACTTTTCTTCTGCGACTACGCCTAACATGTTCCAGGTAAGGCTGATCTGGCTGGTCTAAGTAAAATTTTTGAGAGGAGTTTGATCACGTGGATTATATTGATTATATCATACCCATTGTTCTTTTAGAGAATTGTAGAGTCATACGTAGAGAAGAGAGTTGGAATGACGTACGGTCCACCTGGTGGCAGAGCAATGACGGTGTTTGTAGATGACATTAATATGCCCGTAGTCAACGCGTGGGGAGATCAGGTTGGTACTTTTGAGTAAAATTAAAAGTATAAAATTGAGCGGAATAAGAATAGATACTAAATGGTTTAGTTTTATTATTCGTAGGTCACTAACGAAATTGTGCGACAAATGATGGAATGTGGTGGTTTTTATTCATTGGAGAAGCCTGGCGAATTTATAATTATCGCTGATATTCAGATGTTCGGCGCTATGATTCACCCAGGTAAATTGAATGCAAGAAGCACCCTAACTATTTTATGCAAGTTTTTTGTTGAAAATTAATACAATGTTTTTTTTTCAATTGTTAGGTGGCGGTCGTAACGACGTTCCTCCACGTTTGAAGAGACAGTTCAACATCTTTAATTGCACTTTACCAAGCACTATTTCAATGGATAAAATATTCGGTTTGTACTTTGTTGCCACATTAAAATGTTAGCTTGTGAGTGATCTTGAGCGATTTATCTAATGAAATAATTGATTTACAGAAACAATAAGCGCTGGATACTTTTGCAAGACACGTTTTGATAAAAAAATTGTTGAATTTATGCCACGACTTGTACCGGTTACACGTATTATTTGGCAACAGACAAAGGTATAACGTAAAAGTAAGTCATTAGCATGTTAACTATTATTGGAATATATTAATTGATTATTAAAATGAATTTATAGATCAAAATGTTACCGACGCCAGCCAAATTCCACTATGTATTTAACCTTCGTGATCTTTCTCGAATTTGGGAAGGCATCTTATTCATCAAAAAAGAAGAGCTACAAACTATTGGGACAGCGTTGAAGCTATGGTTCCACGAATGTTTGAGAGTTGTTTCTGATCGGTTAGTCACATGTGCCGTTATCATTGAAGATAATGTCGGAAATAGTTACTGTTTAAGTTTTTGTAATTTCTAACTGTTAGCAAAATTACTGTCAAAAAGTTTTTGTGAACTTAGACTTTAGTGTTGGAAAAAATATCAAGTTCCGGATCTTATCACACCTTTACTTTCTCCCCTCAGCAACAGAAGAAAAACAAAATTTACTAGCATTTATTTTTGGTTACTTACTTTATACCAGGGCTTGGAACCGGTTTGAAAAATAACGTTTTACAAACGTTCCGCACGGCTCCTTGTATAGCATTTTGTTTGGAATGTTTGGAACAAAATGGGAACATTTTGAGAACGGAAAAAACCGTTTTGTTCCACAAGGAACAGAAGCTCGTGGCGTGACAGCAAAAAATCATACATACTTTTTATTTATCTGAGAATGAAAATATTTCGCGGTGATATATTCGTGAGATGATACAAGTTCATAAAAAATATAAACGTTGCTGACAAAAAATAACAGGTTGGGAAAACAGACTGTAGGGATGAATCAGAGTCGATAAAGCTTCTCAGATTATTAAGTTAATGATAACAGAAATGATATTGTGTGGTGTTATCTGTCAGATAGTAAAAAAAATATTCACTTAATAATAAATTTGGTGTTGATGCCGAGATACTCTGGTGATCTACAAAAGGTATTCGTTTTTTTTTTTTTAAAAACATTTTTTTAAAATTATAACATTGCCATGCAGTGTGTGTATATTTTAAGGCGCTTAAAGAAAGTTTATGTGTATGTGTGTAAAGTTGCTTTTTTATCCGGCAGTAGATATTTTGGTGTGCGATGATTGCGAAGAGGTATAATGTTTTTTAATGATGTGTTCTCAATTTGTTGGTTCACAAGTAAAGGATTGCTGAAAAATTTCATGAACAAAAGAATTTTAGTCTTTATCTCGCAGCGCTCAATTCATGCAGAGTTGCAGTCAAATTTGTGTTGGTTATAAATGTGGTCTCGGTTTGGCTGTTACTAACTTCATGGAGATTGCAAAATTATGAGCACAAGCAATCAGCCTCTAAAAATTACCACAGTGCTTTCGGTACTTCAATTCCGGTAAAATAATGAATTAGAACGGGTTCACCGGGTGGTTTTAAGGTCTTGCAGGTTGGTTGGCCTCTGCAGTGGGATGAGCCCCGTGCTCATGTCATGATGAGCTGCAGTATTGGTTGAAACTGCATAGCTTTTAGTCTTGATTTTATTTGGCCGAATTTTAATTTTAGAATACGAGTATCACACCACTGCACTTATTTACGATTTTAACGTTAAAATTTTTGCGTCTTCTTTGCGTTGGGCGCGCCGGTCGATGGGTAAACTTAGGAACAATAGCAGAGCTCGGGGTGTCAGGCGCACGTGGGCAACGTCTGCACTGGGCAGAGGTCCGGACAGAACTCCAGCTGCGTATTGAACCTATTAAATAGAAAAAACCGGTTAAAATAGATAAAAACGTTATATTGAACTATTATTTTTCGTTCCTCTTCTAAATAATTTTTATTATGTTCCCGTTCGAATGGAATCAAAACCAATACGTTCTTAGGCATTTTAAAAATTAAACCAATTTCCAAGCCCTGCTTTGAAATAACAAAATCAAGTTCGTCGTTCGTTCAATTTCATTTCGCCGTAATTTTTACGAGTTAAGGTTACTTTTAGTATGCGGAAAACAAAAACACTGTAGTTAGGTAGTGTTTTGGAATTGACCCCCATATGAAGTATTTTCGTCGATGAAATCGATCGTATTACAACCCCGGACACATTGTTTATACTCTTCGAGCAACGCGGCCTTCCGCCCCGAAGGCCTACGTTGCTCGAAGTTTATACTATAACTACCTCCAGGTTCACAACATTTGATGATAAGGATTGGTTTGTGGACAACTTTTGGAAAACAGCAGCTCGAGAAATGCCGGACTTACAAAATGAGTTCCCGGAAGAGGAGACATTTTTTGTCAACTTCTTGAGGGAGCCAGTTGACCCCACTGGAGATGAGGATGAGGACTTTAGCACAGAGGCGCCTAAAATATATGAGGAGCTTCCTTCGTAAGTTATACAACAAAATGAACACATACTCGTACTGAATAAAGATAGATAGGTAATAAACTTTCCAATATTTATTTAACAGAAAAACTGTGTCAACAGTTTTGCAGAACAATGTTATTTTGATGATTTTAATGTGTGTGCATAATAATAAATAAATTAATAAATAAATTCGTTTGTAGGTGGGATTTTGTTTTAATGAAATTAGGCCAATTCCAAGAGCAATTCAATGACCAAATCCGGGGGGCACATTTGGACTTGGTCTTCTTTCACGATTGTATGGTGCATCTGTTCATAATATCAAGAATTATAAACACGCCACGGTAAGTTAGTTACATATCAATAAATTGATTTATATATTTTTCAATCTCAACTGAATTAATAATATTTTCAGAGGCAATGCTTTGCTTGTGGGTGTAGGTGGTTCCGGTAAACAGAGTCTAACAAAATTGGCCTCATACATAGCCAACTTTTCGTTCTACCAGATAACATTAACGAGGTCAGTTAAATGCAATCTTTATTCCTGCGTTAGTATTTTTTTACAAATCTGCAGGCATTTTCATTAAACTTGTTTTATTAAAAATTATAGATCATACAACGTAAATAACTTCATGGATGACATCAAACTGTTGTACCGTGTCGCGGGGCTGCAGGGGCGAGGCATCACTTTCATATTCACCGACAATGACATCAAAGATGAGCAGTTCCTCGAGTTTTTGAACAACATTCTCAGCTCGGGCGAGATAGCTAATTTATTTGCTAAAGACGAAATGGGTAATGTTATGGTTATTTCCTAAAACGTTTTTCAACCCTTTAAACAGCCATAAAGACTGTCCAGTATCTTCTTTCGTTAGTAACTTTTTAAATTTGTGCTAATAGGTAAAAGTAAATATATGTACCGATACCAATGATGAAGGCCTTTGCTCAACCGTAAGAAAAATAAGTAACTAACTACAAACGGTGATACCTACGAAGGCTTTTAAACTTCAAGGAAAAGGTCTTCTTGGGGGGTTGACGAAACAAAATCTATGTATATTTTTAGATGAAATACTGAACGAGTTGACTCCAATAATGAAGAAGTATGCCCCAAAGCGAATTCCAGTGCCAGACGTACTGTATGAATACTTCATCATGCGATCCAGGTCCAACTTACACGTGGTTTTATGCTTCTCACCGGTCAGTGAATATTTTAATGTCTTTAACTCACCGTATTATTTCCCTGTAAGTAATAACAAATAATGTAAGAGAATTATTTTTATGATATTTCTTCTTATACAGGTGGGTGAGAAGTTCAGGAGCAGGGCTCTGAAATTCCCGGGTCTCATTTCTGGATCTACCATGGATTGGTTCCAAAAATGGCCAAGAGTGGCGCTTATTGAAGTGGCCTACCACTTTTTAAACGAGTTCAAAGTAAGCGTTCGCAAATTTAAGAGCTCATTAAAAGCAAGAAGAGTTATATCATTGTGCACATTGGCCTATTCACTTGACCCTTATCTACTAGCTGGCGTAACGGCTTTATTGCTGCTCACTGAACGTGATCGTAGGTTCAATTCCCATTTAGGACAAAAATTCATGTGCCGAATGAAGCCATAAGGCAACGACCATACTCGTAAATATTTCTGATGAATCGGTGTCTAGGTGTTAGTCAGACACTCAGAGCGTCTAACATTCAGAACCGATCTGTTTACAGGTGGTGTGTTCATCCGAGATCAAACAACAGTTGATCGAGATTATGGGCATGGTGCAGGACAACGTGGCGGATGTCTGCGTCACCTACTACGACAGGTTCAGGCGGCAGACACACGTCACGCCCAAGTCCTATTTGTCCTTTTTGGAAGGATACAAAGTGTTGTATAAGGAGAAGCATGTAAACATTGCTGAAATGGCTAAAAGGTTAGATGTTTGCTGCTTTTTGTATGAGATTAGTCATCGATATTTAATTTGGTGTTGTTTTCAAACGAAGACTATACAAAATCAATGTTATTTACTTGCAGGTATGCTCTGTTCTGAAGGGCTGATTACAATCGTATAAAGCAATACCGTAAAAGATTCGTTTGAAATATTGGGCACCGTTAGCCTGTGTGGTCAGTGTTGTCACAAATTATGGACTGCTGGACATCGACTATAGAATTACAAAATTTAACACATTTGTGCTTTATTCGCTGCAGGACTAGCAGGACTAGGGGCCAAACCGTAGGCCAAAATGGTTTCAGTTTAACTCATGTTATATTTTGTTTGCATAGAATGACAACTGGTTTGGACAAACTGGTAGAAGCTGCAGCGAGTGTAGATATTCTGAAGAAGGAGTTGGAATTAAAGGATCAAGAAATCAAAGAAGCCACAGCTAAAGCTGAAGAGGTGCGATTATAAAATCAAAAACTTCGCACTAAGTGCTATGCTATGATGTTATGGAGCAGACAATTTATTATTTCTTTATTGCACAAAGTAAAAATTTACAATTGGCGGACTTTATGCCAAAAGCTATTCTCTACTAGTCAGAAAGAAAGTTGTATCTATTTAGAAATCTATTTCAAAACCAAAACAACTAATTTTCCTCGACCATTACTCGTATTTTGGCTGCTTTACGTGATTGAATAAACAAAATATACACCTGTTCGATTTTTTTATTGTGAATAAACTGGCCTGCACAACAGGTTTGTAGTCACAAAAGGATTGTTTCTAAATTTTCGAAAAACAATTTAGCTATTTTTGTTTTGTTTGGCTAGGTATTAGCGGCAGTGGCGGACTCACAGGCAGCCGCTGAAGTGGTCAAGGCCGAGGTGTTGACCGTGAAGGACCGCGCAGTGAAACTAGTCAGCGTCATTGCTGCAGAGACCGCAATCGCTGAGGAGAAGCTGGCTGCTGCCAAACCAGCTCTCGACGCTGCTGAAGCTGCTTTGCAGGTCTCACTAATTTTGTAACAAACATACATACAAACAAACTCACAAACTTTGGCATTCATAAAAAATTCAAATATTACTAAACGGATTTAGGTGAAACTTTACAGTAATACAGCTTATACATCAGACATAATAACACATAGACTAAAAGGACACCTTCGAAATCGGCCCTATAAATTGTTCAATTTAGGATGATAATTTTGACGGTTCACGCCGAAAAAAAAATACAATACTTCATAGAGTATTGTATTTTTTTTCGGTAAAGTGTACTACAGATAAGATCGTACTTTATTGACGGGTACCGCCCACTTAGTGAAGTGCCTTGCAAACGAATAGCAATAGAAAATCGTTTGTGAAATAAAATTATTCTAACATTTAAATTTAAGATTAATGGCGGCAAGCACAACATTTTATTTTAATACAGCTTAATTTTGATTAAAAGTTATCTGCAATTATCTATCATACGATTATTCTTAATAACATTAATTAAATATAATAAAGATTTTGAACCTAAATATTATTCGATTGTGGGTTTATGAACAAGAATTGATAAAAAACTTAAGGGACAGTTCTTCTAGTGAAAATGACGATAGTGTTTATTAGTAGGTATTAACCTACCTTATTTAATTCACTGATATATTATTATTAATTTAATTATATTTTTATTGCACATTAGAATATTCGAAAAACATTTACTTTCTACAATTCCAAGTTCTACGAAATAATAAATCGATAATGGAAAAGATTCACTAACAATTATAAACTACCCCATCCCTTTTGTAAGCTGTCAAAATTATCATCCTAAATTGGACAAACTATAGCATGCGCAAACGCATGTCCTTCATTATTATTCTTCTTTTTTTTTTAATTAGCAATTATTCAAAGTAAACTCACATTCTGTGGCTAGAAACGAAAAATGAAAAGTTCTGTAACTACTACACAATTTGATATGGTTGGTGGTGGATAGGATTGGTGGACGGTTTATCAAAAGTGATGACAAATTAGTTTCAAGTAATACCAACAGATGGAGTTATACTCCTTTAGATCACGCTATAATTGTGTTCCGTCTCAACCAAATAAGAACGAAGTCAATTTAAATTTTAATGCCTTATTATGTTATTATGTAAACAAAGATCACACCGTTACAAAATCACATAATAAGTCGCACTTATACGTCTTGCATTGTAAAAAAAAAAGAAACATAGAATAGAATATGAAATTTCATGCAAAACTGTTAAAATAAAGCAGCAGCATTCAAATACGATTATTTTATCAAAAACGAAATAATGAAATAATTATGAAATCAGCTTGACAGCGATTTGACAACTTTTTACTCTTAAATAAAATGGGTTGTCCTTGGACGGTAGTGATAAGAACGTTGCAAGAATCAGAATCAGTATCATTTATTTACGGTTATATATTTATACGAGGTGCATTCAATAAGTACCTAGCCTCATCGCCAGAGGGCGCTGTAGTTTCAAAAGAGTTTTACCACAGTGTAGCACATTCTTTTTTCAAATTTTCATTCCAATCCCTTCATATGTTTTAATTTGCTGTGTACGGGGACTCTTCTCCATCGATGGCCACCGTCAAGAATTGGTTCAACGAGTTTGCACGTGGCCGTACGTCGGTTTTTGATGAACCACGTCCAGGTGCACCGAAAACAGCTGCTACGGAGGAAAACATTAAAAAAATCCATGATCTCGTATTGGCAGATCGCCGATTGAAGGTTCGGGAGCTAGCTGAGACTGTAGCCATTTCAGAAGGAACAGTGCATCATATTCTTCACGAGGAACTCGGCATGAGAAAGCTGTCGGCGCGATGGGTGCCGCGTTTACTCACACCAGAAAACAAGCGCAACCGTGAGACCACATCGGAGACGTGTTTGGCGCTGTTTAAGCGGAATCCAGCGGAGTTTTTGCGTCGTTTTGTGACCGTCGATGAAACCTGGATCCACTGGTACACACCAGAGACCAAGGAGCAATCAAAACAATGGATCCAGACCGGGGAACGTGCTCCAAAGAAGGCGAAAACTGTAAAATCGGCCGGAAAAGTTATGGCCACCGTTTTCTGGGATTCACAAGGTGTGATCTACATCGATTGCCTCGAGAAGGGTAAAACAATTACACGGCTTCACTATGCCGATTTATAGGGCCGATTCGACGCCTAATTAAAGAAAAAACGACCCCATCTGGCGAAGAAAAAAGTGCTGTTTCACCACGACAACGCACCGGTTAACACGTCTGCCGTTGCCATGGCCAAATTGGTCGAATTACGCTACGAATTGCTGCCCCATCCACCGTATTCTCCAGATTTGGCCCCTTGTGACTTCTTTCTGTTTCCTAATCTGAAAAAATCACTCGCCGGGAATAGATATGGATCAAATGAAGAGGTCATCGCCGCCACGGAGGCCTATTTTGCAGAGTTTGACAAAAACTATTTTTCGGACGGGTTAAAAAAGTTGGAGCATCGCTGGGCTAAGTGTATCGAACTAAAAGGAGACTATGTTGAAAAATAAATTGCCACTATTCCAAAATTTTCGTTTACTTTTTGTAGGCTAAGTATTTATTGAATGACCCTCGTATATTTACGGTTCCTCCTATCGAAGAATATAGATTTAAGTTTGAATTATTTTGTTATAGCTTTTATACAATAATTAGTTGACTGAATAAATCCATGAGGGTGTCATTACTAGGTTTCGAGATTAGGTTGTATTTATGTTATAATTTTAGCTAAATATAGGCAAAAAAACCTACTTAAATGTCACATCCGAAGCCACATGGGATATTGGATCGATACCCATCGTCATGATCGTGAACGACAATACAAGTGGTTGATTTGAAAGGAATACCAGCGAAGCGCGCAAAAGCATGCTAGTTTCTAATTTATTGCCTTATCAATGTTGTCTTTCGATTATTGTGCTTCGAACCCTGTGTATCATCATAGTTATTCTGCTTTTGATTTTATGCGTTTTAATACGTATGAACGCCAAACAAGTTTAGGCTACACCATATTATGCTTTTTGGAAATATGCCATGCCACTCAATATGAAACTCGTGACGATTAGAAAAATCTGAAATATGGAACACGATATTATGACAATGAACATTACGCTTAGGATTGGTAAGCCAATTCTGTAGTAGGCCATACGGTTCCTCTAGTTGTCCGTGTTTCAACAAATGCCTGATGAGAATTTGTGAATGACTCCGAACACAACTACTATTTTCTCATTGTTGTGCGTTCCTGGGCATTCAATGTATGGGGAGCTTAACGAGCGATGTCCTTAATAAAGATTTTAGTTATAAACAAATAAATAAAATAAATATCCCTGGACATTATGCCACACAGCGCCATCTAGCCCCAAAGTAAGCTAATTAAAGCTTGTGTTATGGGATACTAGACAACGGATAAACATACTTAAATACATTTTCTTTTGTAAATACATACTTATTATACATAGGAGACACCCAGACCAGTACAAACAGACATGTTCATGCACACAAATGTTTGTACTGTGCGGGGATCGAACCCGCGACCTCTGGTGTAGTAGCCAACTTCTTAACCATTACACCAAGTCGGTCGTCAAAAAAAAGTTATGCATGTTATACAAATGAAGTTCACGCGGGCGTAGCCGCGGTCGGAAAGCTAGTTTTAAATAAGATAATAGGTAAATTCAAATAAACGTGACATTTTTATCGCCTGTAAAATACTTTCGTCGTAACATGATATCATCCATGCAAATAAAAATAGACCAGAGGTTATGGCTGCTGCAGGCGTTATTGTTTTCTTAAGCATTACATACGAAAGTGAACAAGCAAACTGATCTAAATTCCTGTAGGATAAGGCGTGATCACTTGAAAAGTTGAAACCCCATATTCGTAAATTATATTGGTAAAACGAAGTACAACGAAAAACAAACAATTTCTTGTAAAAATTAATTATAAATATATTTAGTTTTTTTATAAGTGTTTTGAATAAAGTCTATATGAAATTATGCTTCACCTGTTACAACAAAAACTGGCAAAACAAATGTTGTTTAAAATGGATAAATTCGTCGCCTCCTGCACGGCCCGGATAGCTCAGTCGGTAGAGCATTGGACTTTTAATCCAAGGGTCCAGGGTTCAAGTCCCTGTTCGGGCGATATCTTTTTGTAGTCAAATGTTGTTTTATGGAATTCTATAGGTATTTTAGATATGAATGTCACCTAAGTTAAGTAAAATAATTAGTTACTTATTTTCTGATGATGATGAAATTGTATGATAATAATTGTGATATTTTACTTCTAGTGTGTAATTATTTTTTCTATTTCTATATTATTTATTTTTATTATTATACATTATTCATTCAACGCAAGGTGTCAATAAAAGGACTTTTAGGTTCATTAAAATGAACTTAAGAGTCATTTTATACGTACGGCTTAAAAAGACAAATAAGTACATATAAATATAAATAAATAAATAAAAATAAATAATGAATATGCGCCAGATACCACACCTCTTGTGATGGTCTCGAAGTAGGGATTAATATCCCTGTGTTACGACGTACAGCACAAGGAAATGAGCCAAGGGCGTCTTTCAGCACACCCAGACCCGAGTCAATTCAGAAAGGATCGTTTCTTGACCCGACCGGGAATCGAACCCGGGACCGTGCTCCAGCGCACGACGCTAATCGTGTCTTCGAACGTGTATTTGTCGTTTTGAGTCGTGCATTTATTATTTAAGAAACCCGTCATCTATGACTATACCATATTAATCTGGTGTAATCGTTAAAATTTGTCGTAAAATTTTGTATCTGTGATAATGCCCTATTTATATTTTGTTGTAGCTCTATGAAACATTTAAAGTTTACATGCTGTGTGATTTCCTAGAGGAGTGTTTGTTTTCTTATCTTCCACGTTTTTATTAATTTTGTTTTGAGAATATAATTTAAATGTTATATTTTTATCAGACCATCAATGCAGCTGATATTGCGACGGTGAGAAAGCTGGGCAAGCCGCCGTACCTCATCACTCTGATCATGGACGCCGTGTGCTTGCTCTTCAGGAAGAGGATAGACCCCATCAAGCCAGATCTGGAAAAGAATTTCCTCCAGGCATCATGGGCTGAGTCTTTAAAGGTAGACAATTTTTGTACATAATTGACCTTCTCTTTATACCACAGGAACTTTGAGTTAAACATTTTTATTTTAATTATATTTTACACGTAGTTCGGGAGTTGCCGTTGAATTTTGGGGTTTTAGTAAATGATTGGTTTGCTAACTATTATAATTTCATTTTTCCATCATAAAGGTGATGGCGGATTCAAGATTCTTAAACAACCTTAAGTTCTATCCAAAGGACGAAATTAACGCTGAGATGGTTGACTTGTTGACACCTTATTTTAGGTTCAGGTATGAACTAACCCACTTACTAACTCTTTACTATGTTGTTTAATTGACTTAAGATATTTGTTAAGCTCAGCAGTCGCAGCACATACTTATTTAGTTTAGGTGTTAAACGGTCTATCAGTATTTTTATTATGCAAGGACGTATTTAGACAAATTGAAATGTCGTGCAGCTGATTTTTTTTGCGTTAAAATTAATTTTGGAATTGGGTTCAATGAAATTAAAGTATTCAAAATCTACTTATTCTTTAGCGGATACACATTCGAATCGGCCAAAGTTGCATGCGGCAACGTAGCCGGTCTGATTTCGTGGACCATCGCCATGGCGCAGTTTTACTCGGTGAACAAAGACGTACTGCCGCTGAAGGCCAACTTGGCTGTAATGCAGGGCAAGTACCAGGGTGCTAAGAGGGAGCTGGAGCAAGCTGAAGCACTCTTGGCGGCGAAGGAGGTAAGAAGATTGTCGTCTCGAGAATTTTTCTTTTACTGTTTCATTATATTTTGACAAACTTATCCCTTAGAGGTTTCGTTAGATTTCTTATCCTAATGCTGAAAAAAAGTCTCGCATGATTACTCTTTATAGTTTTGTTATTCCTAATTCAGCTGCTGTATGTACAAATAAATGAGAACTACAATAATATACACATTTGCAATAATTCTTATTGGTAAACAGCGCGAGCTAGCTGGGGTACAAAGGCAGTTCGACGAAGCCATGTCACTAAAGCAAGCCGTGCTAGACGATGCGGCGAAATGTCAGCAGAAGATGGACGCCGCCACTGCGCTCATCAATGGGCTTAGCGGGGAGCGGGTACGATGGACTGAACAGTCAGCCTTGTTCAAGTCGGAGATAGAAAGACTTGTTGGAGATATACTGCTGCTCACTGGGTAAGTTACTCATTTGCCAAGAGATTGCAAAGAACCAAGTCGTATGGTCTTTTAGATCAGGAAAACAAAATCAAATTTAAAATAAACGAATAAATACTGGAAATATTAAATGATCAAGCATAAAGTGTACTATATAAATATGCTGGCTAGCTAAAGTCTCGAGTTGAGCAGTCGCCCGGTCAGCGGAAGATGAAGGTTTAATTCCGATTTGATTTTTTGCCTATTTAATTTTTCTAGTATTATTATCTTTAAATGAAAATATAGCACTGAAAATGCAAATAACAGATTTATATATAAATAAACATTTCAGGTTTTTATCATATTCGGGCCCATTTAATCAAGAATTCAGGAATCACCTTATCAGCTGTTGGCTTACAGAGCTTCTGAAGAGAAAAATACCTGTTTCAATGAACTTGAATATAACTGAACAACTCACTGATACTGCTACGGTATGCCGAAGTTCAATGATTTACTCGCAAAACAACTTCACTTGATGCTCGTGTATTCATTTGAATGTCGTCTCATGCATACATGCTTTTACTGACATGATAGAATTGTCTTGCTTTTTTGATTTCATTAAACAAAACTCGTGTTTCAAACACTGCTCATGACTTTTTGACCTTAAAACAAGTTGGTTTTATAATTTAGATTGGTGACTGGAATCTCTGCGGCTTGCCAACGGACGAATTGTCAATTCAGAACGGCATCATCGTAACAAAGGCATCGCGGTTCCCGCTGCTCATTGACCCACAGACACAGGGCAAGATATGGATCAAGAATATGGAGAAGTTTAACGATCTCATTGTCACTACTCTTAATCACAAATATTTCAGGTGCCTGATGATTTTCTTTGCGGTAGTAGGTTTATGGCAATAAATTGTGAGGTTGGTTTGCTTCCGTATTACCCCAACTAAAGTAGCTGACCTTATTCATTTGTCCTAGTTGTTTCCTTTCTACCTGTTATCGGTCTGACAACTTGGACAAAGTGTCACATTCATAATCATAATCATAATAATTTATTGCATACCACATTGAAGTACAAAGTAATCTTAGAGATAGGTACATAGGTTACAATGTAGCGCCCCGTGAGGGCATGGTAATATAAAAAAAAACAACATTTACAAATTATTATAAAAATAACAATTCAGGGATCTGTTTAATAAAAGGAGTTGTTTCATCGTTTTTTATGTATATCTATATATATTTTTGTACACCAAGATCATCTAAACTCAAACTAAGCAGAGCTTGTAATATGGGCGTCAGAGAATGATAAACATACTTAAATATTTCTAAATACATACTTAAATAGATAATAACACCCAGACACACAACAAACACAAATGTTCGTCAAAATTTGGTAACTTGTTGTAAGTATATTTTGATCATTAAGGAACATTGACGAGGTACTAAAATGTTAAACTACTTCTGTTGCCGAATGTATGTATGGGGCAAAGAGCTAACCTAGTTAGAGCATCCATACATTCATAACACAGATTGACCTATATCAGATCTTACAATTCGAATTTCAGAAATCACATAGAAGATTGTGTTTCACTGGGTAGACCACTACTCATAGAAGATGTTGCAGAGGAATTAGATCCTGCTCTTGACAATATTCTTGAAAGGAACTATATCAAGATTGGTTCCTCTTATAAAGTACGTAGCTAAGTAAAAAAGAAGTTAATATACCTACCGACTTTTAGTTTAGTTTAGTTTAGTTTAGTTTTATTTATCTCATAATACAAAATTACAATATATATTACATTCGATGTCACATATAAGAATTTGCATTATGATTGTCAAAATTATTATACAAATTACAATTAATAAAATAAAGAGAATGTCAAAAACTAAGATAAATACAATAAATGAACAATTAAATACAAAAAAAAAAAAAAAAATTCACATTTTTTATATTCTGGAAAATTCATCGTCAAGGTCAAGATCCTCTAATGGACTAGATTTTAGTTTTGCTTCAATCAACACCTGGCACTGTGTTTTTTAGCATATTAAATCTTAAATAATCTCAGTTTGAATGCTTTTTCTTCGTATCAGGTGAAACTAGGAGATAAAGAAATAGACGTGACTGCTGGACATAAGATTTACATCACGACAAAGTTGCCTAATCCTGCGTATACTCCTGAAATTTCAGCTCGAACTTCCATAATCGACTTCACCGTCACAATGCAAGGTAACTATGTCGGTTTTAACTAGCTTGGCTTTTAATAAGACGATAAAATTCAATGTGTTGATCTAATTTGATGGGGGATTAAGGATGATGAGGTGGCAGAGGAATTTGCTGACTTTTTTCAGTCTGTGTACAGTAGGAAATCTCCGAAGCTGGAAGCCGACGCTTCAGGAGCGGAAGCGGATATGGCCATAGCGCGTGTACACATGGATGCTCTGAGTCTTCGGGAGATAAGAGAGGCGCTAGTTCGCCTTAAACCAAAAAAGTCATCAGGGCCGGATGGTATGCCAGACTTTCTTTTTAAAGACTGTAGCTGGATATTGGCAGAACCGCTACATTATATTTTTAACATGTGCCTAAAGCAAGCAACATTTCCGGCGAGATGGAAGGTTACAAGAGTCATTCCGGTACCGAAAGGCAAGACAGGCACTGACGTGAGTGGCTATAGACCTGTGGCTGTGCTATTGACAGCGGCGAAAGTGTTCGAGTAAGCCATCCAGAGGCGGATGCCGGCGCAAGTCAGCGCTCATATCTCCGACGCACAGAACGGCTTTAGACCGGGCCGTAGTACTACTACCAACCTGCTTAATTTTACGGCCCATGTGGTGCCGGCGTTGGATGCTGGAAGACAAATGGACGCAGCGTACTTTGATTTTAAGAAGGCCTTCGACACAGTAGATAATGATGTCCTATTAAAGAAGCTAGCTCAAGTCGGATTTACTCCGCAAATGCTCCGGTTCTTTGTCAGCTATATGGAGGACCGGCAACAATAGGTAGAATTGAATGGGTATGAATCTGGGCTCTACTTCTTTCCGGGGTGAGCCAGGGTAGTAATTTGGGGCCTCTCGAATTTATAATTTTGATAAATAACTTACCACAGGTTGTAAGAGACGTGCTTATTGTTTGCAGATGACCTTGAGTTGCTGCTTCAGGTTAGCGATATAGTCTTAAGATCCGAATATAAAACGACCTTCACCGAGCTGGTTAATGGATGAAAAGTATTTTATATCAAATTTAATATGTTAAAAAATATATCGCGAGTAGGTTGGCTGAAAAATTTAGTCCAGGATATGATTAATAAAGAATTGAAAAAAATTTTTTTTCGAACATTGCACTGGTTTGGTTATTAAACAAATTACATACAAATCAAAAGTATTAAGCCTATAGAATATGCAAATGTTAGGTTGGCTATTTTTGTCCCGTCACAACTATAGGGTAGGCAGGTATAAACAGGTAAGTCAATACTAGTAATTTGCACCGGTCTGGTTAATAAATAAAAGTTATACCAAAATAAAGATAATCTTATTGCGAACACGGTGATATAGGGTTGTCTGCAAAAAATCAGTCTCGAATTCCGGTTGTCGAGTTTTAAAAATCAAAATATTGCTGTGAGTGAATACGTGCAACAGAGAGGTCCCAGCGAACCATCCCGTGCATTAAAAAAGCACGCAGCATAGCAGCTGTGTGTAGCTCGGCGATTGGTTTTGTTAGAAATTAAAAATGTTGATAATTTTTTTTTATTTACAATTTAATATTGATGAAAAAAAGTTTATGTATCTCAAAAATTATCATATTAGGCATAAGTTGCAAATATTTCAAAAAATTGTCTTTAAAATGATTCATTTGATTAAAACATATTCAAAAGTGTTTAAATTTCATTAGTGTGAGTTTAGCAGACAGCAGACAAATTTTGAAAAATTGATGCTGACGCGTAAAAAAAAAAATGCGTACTTATTTAGAATTGTGAATTTTGGACACATGATTTTTTTTTTTTTAAATTAAATTTTTAATGTGAGTATTTTATTTTTTGAATTTGTCTGCTATGTGATAATTTCACACTCATTAAATTTCTCAATCTTCCATGTCATTATTTCATTATTAAAAAAATTTAGAAGATGTATTTACTAAGATAATTTTGAAGATTAAATTATTATGCACTTACCGTATTCGCAGCAAAAAAGTTAACGCTGTAAGCGTTTGCAGGAGGACATTAACAGAGTGGTAAAGTAGAGCCACGACAATAAACTTTACTTTAACGTGTCCAAATGCTCAGTGTTTCCATTCACCCGTGCGCGTAAGCCGGTGCATTTTGTCTACACGGTGGCCGAGGTCCCGATGACGCGTGTGTCGCAGGTGCGAGATATCGTTGTCCTTTTCACGGCTGATGTAACGTTTCGCGAGCATGTTGTAAAAAATTGTAAGAAGGCATATAGGAATCTGGGTTCTTTTCGTAGGCAGTCACGAGGTTTTACCAACATTACCACACTGAAAGTATTGTATGACGCATTGGTCAGGAGTCACTTGGAGTATGGAGCTGGTGCATGGGCACCGAACGGGGAAAAATATAGCCTAATGATAGAACGTGTCCAAAATAAATTCACAGGGCATTTATATCCGTTTTACCCCTTGACGTACCCCACCTTGTTAATACTCGGAATGGTCGGTTATAACCAGGTCAGAGTGAGAAGGGAATTTGCACTGGCCACGTATGTGCTGAAGCTCCTGCGAGGCGCCGCGTGCAACCCGGGGGTCCTGCGCCACCTGCAGCTGAGCGTGCCGGACCGCTAAGTGTGGAGGAGGCGTCGCCTGCTACTGCTGGCGGTGCCCGTGGCCAGGACCAATTTGTACAGTAAAAACCGCTTGTGCAAACAATCCTCTTGGTGAACAAAGTTCACGAGCGGATTGATGTATTTTCGGGCAATCTGAGTGAACTCGCAAGGATAGTGTTTTAAATAGCATGTTATGTTAATTAGGAATTTAGTCAATAAGGTACCATGTCAATAGCCACACTATCGCATTAGGTTTTGCCTGTAAGGATAGATGTTATGGGTTTTGAATAAATAATAAATAAATAAATTGATGATATAAATGTAGGTTTGGAAGATCAGTTGCTCGGACGAGTCATTCTTACTGAGAAAGCAGAGATGGAGGCTGAAAGGACCCAGCTTATTATGGATGTGACTGCTAACAGGCGAAAAATGCAGGAGCTTGAAGCCAATTTGCTGCACAAGCTAACCACGATTCAAGGGTCACTTGTCGAAGATGTTTCGCTGATCCAAGTGCTTAATATAACCAAAGCTACTGCTACTGATGTAAGCTATTATTGTGACTATAAATTGTGACACTTTTTACAGCTTTGCATTTGTTTTCTCTAGATTTTTAGGAAACGTGAGGAATTGTAGATTATTGATAGCTGTTGTCCTCCAAATATGGCATGAACTTGCTGGAGAGTTAGTCGAGGTTGAGTACTCATTTCTATGTTTCTGTTTAGGTTAAAGAAAAATTAGATGTGGCTAAAGAAACCGAGCTAAAAATAAACCTGGCCCGCGAGGAGTTTCGTCCCGTGGCCACCCGAGGCTCGGTGCTTTACTTCTTGATCTGCAACATGTCTCTCGTATGCAACATGTATCAGACGTCTCTAGCGCAGTTCTTGGAACGCTTTGATATTTCGATGGAGAGATCCACTCCAAGTCCCATAACATCCAGGAGGATCTTACTTATTATAGAATACTTGGTAAGTGTCTGATTATTATGCGTTTATGTGTGTGTTTATGTTACAAAAGAATGCATTTCGGTGTACAGATTTGTTCTCACAGCTCTAGGTATAGCTAAACCTGTCTAAATTAGTATAATAAATAACTGATCCTACAAAATCGAATCTAATTTTTTTGAGAATTTGTTTGTTTTTGCAGACTTTCGACGTTTTTAAATACATAAGCCGTGGTTTTTATGAAAAGCACAAGTATTTGTTTACGTTGCTGTTGACACTGAAAATCGATATGCAAAAGGAATTTGTAACATACGATGAGTTCCAAACACTCATTAAAGGTAACTTTATTAAATAACATATTAAACTTTCTTGTTGCATTTTAACTAATTCTAATCAAACCACCGAGAGAAATAGCTAAAACAATTTACGGTAACTTTATTAATTCGGTTTGTCATGCCAGTGCGCTCAATAAGTATGTTAGGCCTATCGGTTGCCTCTTTCGAACTAGAATTTCCAATGTAATGTATGCAGTACATACAATATTTCCAACGTTTGGCAGGTGGTGCGGCTTTGGATCTGAACGCATGTCCACCAAAACCATTTAAATGGGTGACGGATATGTCTTGGTTGAATTTAGTGAACCTATCTGGTCTACGTCAGTTTACTAATATTCTTAATCAAGTTACGAACAATGAAAAGGGCTGGAAAAATTGGTGAGCATAAGTTAAAAACTTTTGAAGGAGATTTATTGACAGAATTAATACATTTTGTAACCCTACTAATTACAAAGTTATGTTATGTTTGCTGTTTAAAACTGCAAGTGAGTTTAGAACGACGTTCAGTAATTTATAGATATTCGATTGCAGGTTTGACAAAGAAGCACCTGAAGACGAGCCTTTACCAGATGGTTATAATAATTTAGATGTATTCAGAAAACTGTTAATCGTGAGGTCGTGGTGTCCTGACAGGACAATTGCACAGAGCATGTCAGTATCTTGCGATATGTTGTTTTTATTTTCTTAATTATTCTTCACCAATAGACTATTACCTATTCTGTGCCTATAGTTAGGACACGGTAATATTATCTATCAGTATTGTAACTTCATACAAGCGTACGAAACGCGACCTATTCACGCGCCTCGGATCTCGGGATGCGCTCGGGGTGCAAGCAGTCGCGAATGTGCCGCAGTGACGAACGGTGTGTTGTTTTTATACAGTAAGCGCGCGATTTTTTTGATTAAAACAAGTACAATTACTAACTATGGCAAGAAGCAATTGTAGAAAATGTTGTGCTGTTTTTGGTTGCATGAATTCCTCAATAACGCACCCAGAGATAAAAAAAAATTACCTGATAACTCCGAAAGTACTATAAAATATCTTTTGTACTTACTAGTAGGTACGTAATTTGTGTCTTTTTTAAAGGATAGGTATTTCGTTTTCTCATCCGAAAAAGGATAGGATTACTAAATAAAGTAAATACGGTAAAGGAAAGTGATACACGAGTGAACTATGTATGATAGTTATAGGCGGTTCATGATAGTAGGTTAAAATAAAAAATATTATTTATTTACAATCACAAAATACATTCACAAAACTAGATTGAAACTTAAAGTAGGAAGATGTAAATAAAAATACTGTAGGTGGGCAGCCCTATCGCGTGTTTACGTACCGTGCGGCTGTAGGTATTTATTTCAAAGATAGGGCCGTGTTACAATACTGATAGATAATATTACCGTGGTCAGGACGTTCAAAACTATAAGCACAGCATCTGACGCCTACCGGCAAAGCAAAGCAACGGCCTGACTTCCACAAGAGTATGGTTATTTTATTAACGTGTACTACACGTACTTTTTTAACCATTTACAGAAAGTATGTGGTGTATTCAATGGGTGCCAGATTTTCTGAAGCCGTCATCGTCAGTTACGAGGTACCTAATGAATGTCTTATTTAAAGCATATCTATTAAATATGATAACGAATGGCCAAATGAATATTGTAAAATAATTATTTCAGCAAATGGTCCTCGAATCACGTCCGTTGGTGCCACTGATTGGATTCTTGGCCATGGGTTCCGATCCAACGCCGTCAATAGAAATAACTGCTAAGCGATTGGAATGTCTTTGTTCCTCTATCTCTATGGGACAAGGGCAGGAAATTCACGCAAGGAAACTCATGGATCGTGCTCTAAAAGAGGTTTGCATAACTAACATGAACCATGAATATGAATTTTGATAATTTTTAACAGTATATCAAACTCAACTGTTTAATTACTCACACCATACTTTCACTAACCTACACCTAATTTAGATACTTATTTGCTAGGGCATGTGGGTTCTTTTACAAAACTGTCATTTGGGTTTGGAGTACATGGTGGAATTAATGGAACAAATTGCTGAATTGGAGAGAGAGCCAGAAAAGGTGCATGAAACATTTAGGTCAGTTGACTTGGATATTAAAATGAATTGCACTCTTTATAAGTTTATAACACTTTCGATGGTAAATTCATGTTTATTTGTAGATTATGGATTACAACAGAAGTACATCCTTCGTTCCCGATTACTATGTTGCAGTTGTCTATCAAGTATACTTGTGAGCCTCCATCAGGTAAACACACAATCGGTGTATTCTGTGACATTAATGAATTCTTAAATGTTAAAACAAGTTGAAATATGTCGACGTTCTTTTAAGGTATTAAAGCTGGTCTCATGAGAACCTACGATTCCATGAGTCAAGATTTTCTGGACTACAGCGACAGTCCTTTCTATTTGCCTATGATATACACTCTTTCTTTTCTGCACACTGTTGTGCAAGAGAGGCGGAAGTTTGGGCCGCTCGGCTGGAACATCCCTTATGAGTTCAATTCTGCGGACTGGTTGTCATGCTGTATGTTTGTTCAGAATCATTTGGATGCTTTAGAACCTGGGCAAGGCATTAGTTGGACGACTGTACGGTAAGTGCAACATTTTTATGTTATAATAGTTGTTGCCATTCAGTGCATTTGTTTGTTACGAAAACATATTATCGGATGTATATTTCTCAGATAAACTGTAAAATTCCTTATGTTAAACGCCTCTTTTTTTATATTGCCCGTCAAGATGACCCCACTCCACCTGATGGAAAGCGGTCGTGCCTGCGTTTTCTTGGCATTGAACTCGACAAGATTGCATGCACCCACCCCATTCTGAAATGCGGTCCAACACTCCGTCAAGCTCAACAACAACGCCTCTTCTCCTCGATGTCAATCTCCTTTGCCACAGGGCGCTTCAAATAATGCCCGTGGATCGTGCTATCATCCGCATAGCAATGAATATTACCAAGAGATAACATGTCATTGATATGCAAAAGAAACAACGTCGGCGACAAGACGGAGCCCTGCGGCACTCCGGGATTAATCTGGAGAAAGCGTGATTTTCAACTGTCGCAAAGGACACGAACTCTATGTCCTTCCAGAAATCTGGCGACCCAGTCGCATAGGCGAGGTGGAAGACCATATCCCGGAAGCTTGGAAAAAAAAGCGTCTATGAAATAGAGGAGGATAAATTAGCGAAACAGGGTCTGCGAGAGTGTTCAAAATTGGAAAAATGCTACTGAGCTGGTCTACTTCGAAGTAAACAAATTATTTATCGAAGAAGTTGTACTCGCTTAAATAAATAAATATCTAATAAATATCTGGAACTATTTACACCAAGATCATCTGACCCCAAACTAAGCAGAGCTTGTACTATGGGTGTCAGAAACTGATAAACATACTTGAATATTTCAATACATACTTAAATTAATAATAACACCCAGATATCATTATTGAAAACTTAATGCTGGTAGTTTCACTAAATAGGTATATCTACATTATTTTTCAGATATATGGTGTCTGCAGTGCAATATGGTGGAAGAGTAACGGACGACTATGATACTCGTTTGCTGGTCACATTCTGTAGGGTGTGGTTCTCTGACCAGCTATTTGCAGAGGATTTCCAGTTCTATAAAAGCTATGGAATAATGAAATTCAGGAATATACCCGAGTACATTGAGGAAATTGAGAAAATGAAAACCGTAGATCCACCACAAGCTTATGGATTACATACTAATGCCGATATCACGTTAGTCATTCATTAAAAAAAATATGATCGTAAACATTTTATCAAATTAATTAAGTAAACATTCCGTTTTGAATATTTTGAGATCCAAAAATATGGTTGGCGAATTTACACTTTGTATATTTTTAATAGGTATCAGCGTAACATAACTGCAGATTTGCTGGATACTATCCTCTCAATTCAGCCTAAAGAATCTAGTTCAGGCGGAGGAGAAACACGTGAGGCTTCCGTGTACAGGCAGTCCAAAGAAATGTTAGACAAGGTCCCACCAAACTTTGATCCTCATGAAGTCAAAGAGAGGTTAGTACATAAATAACTTCTGCTACAACTACATTACAAACAGTAATGAAAAACACAAAATAACTAAAAAAATGTTTTTAGGTTGAAGTATTACGGCATGTTGAATTCAATGGTTATCTTCTTACGGCAAGAAATAGATCGAATGCAGAAAGTTATTTCACTAGTGCGGTCGACACTTAAAGATTTGCTTTTAGCAATAGATGGTACTATTATTATGAACGAGGTAAGTACTTACCTTAATAATGTGGCATAAAAAATGTTAAGAAGTAAGGTGAGAGTCACGATCCTCAATAGTGTAGTACCGAATAACTAGAAGTCGCGTAATGAATGTCTAATTTAATGCAAATATTTTATCCATTTCAGGCCCTACGGGATTCTTTGGACAACATATTCGACGCTAAAGTACCTAATATATGGCTGAAGAGCTCATGGTCTTCTTCTACTCTTGGCTTCTGGTTTACAGAGTTCTTGGAACGGAACATTCAATTCTCTACCTGGTGTTTCCAAGCTAGACCCTTTTCTTTTTGGATGACGGGTTTCTTCAATCCACAAGGTAAATTACCTAAAATTCTTAAAGGGTGGCCGTATTCTATTTTGTTTTATTGCAAAATTTTAAATGGCGTAACTTCTTAAAATTCCATTTCATTGTTTAGGTTTCCTGACGGCAATGCGACAGGAAGTAACACGAGCCCATAAAGGATGGGCATTGGACATGGTGTCCCTTCACAATGACGTGACAAAATCTCTGTATGATGAAATCAAAGCTCCACCATTGGTAATTTATTAATTAATTTACATTGAGTTTGATACACTACGAACGGCTCTTTATACACATTGTCCATTAGTTTACGCTGGAAGTATTACTCTCTAGCTGTGCAGCTGTGGTTGAATATACGGTTGAACGGGTTACATTTCCTTCAATTATTTTTAGATTAGGTAGATGAACGGTATTTTTTTGTTCGTCACAGGAGGGGGTATACGTTCACGGCGTATTCTTAGACGGTGCGGGTTGGGACCGTCGCAACACGAGACTGTGCGAGTCCACACTGAAGGTGCTGTACACTCCGTTGCCAGTCATCCACGTGTATGCCATCAACTCGACTGCACCTAAGGACCCGAAGCTTTATCAGGTAAATTTTGCAGAGTTATCAAAAGCAAAGTTGCTGTCACGGCGGTCAATTGAAAAACACTCATGATTGTAGACATTGAACACTAACTATTATTGCCTTATTGGCAATTTGATAATTCCATCAGCAACAAAAATTGTTCATGATTACCTAAAAAACTTTAGATTCAGACGACAATATTTGTTTCAGTGTCCTGTTTACAAAAAGCCGGTTCGTACTGGATTAACCTTCATTACTCCTCTTTGGTTGCCTACCATAAAGAACCCTGATCATTGGATCCTCAGAGGTGTTGCCATCTTGTGTGATATCAAGTAAACTTGTCAAGTTAGTGCGCGGTTTTCCGGTGGTCATTGATTATACTCGTACAATACATTCAGTGATTTTAAAACTGAATAGTAGATCTGAGAGGTATGTTATAATATTTGTATTACTAGTCATAGTTTGTAATGTTATTATTTTTTGTAGTTCGTATTGTTTCCTAATAAAATAATTGGAACTCAGGATTAAACATGTTTATTATTTTCATAATGATGTGAACATGTCGACGTGTTTTCTTGTAAATGGGTTTATGTTTAATAATTTATTTACAAAACGTGTCAAATGTAACTTACAATACTGTGGATGGACAATACCTATATTTCATTTCCCGTGAGACATAATATGAATTTCGAGTATATTTTACCCAGTTTAGTTATTATATTGAATACGTTAATTATTTGATCATTATAATAATCAAGCATGGATTTAGCAAACAACGGTTGTAACAATCTTATTGGACGGAGCGGATTCGCTGTTGCAATAGTAGTAATCACATGTTTGGAAGCGTTATTTGATATAGATGATGAATTGGTATTTATAAACAATCAAATGAATTCTTCCATGAATAACTATATAAAGAGTAAAAGGCATACAATTAGTTTAAATTGATAAAAATGTTTTTCTTCTTACTAATTTATTCCGTGTTTAGTTGATTGGACGAAGTTTCTATTGACACGATATGTGGTGTTAATATGGCATAATTTCATACGGTATCCTTTCATTTTCTTCAAAGTTTCTAGGCTTAGCTTTGGCAGTGTAAGTCATTTACATTAATTGAAGTAATTCAGTCTATTAAGTACTAGTCTGTTTTATACAGAAATATTGATTAATAATCTTATCAATAGGTTTTTGTCGATTGCATATTATTTATACAGTAACGAGATCTAGGGTATCTAGTGAATACCGCAACAGTATCATCGAGTAACAGATTACAATAATAATTCTAAATAGTCAAAGTACATAATACAGTCTTATCGTAGAACCATATACAAAGCCAACAAACATTTAGCATAACAGTATAGCATAACAATATGCTGTAGTAAATAATATTTACAATGTAAAATTAATGCATCAGCAAAAATTATACCCAAAAATCCATCGCCTTAAACACCATGCATAATATTTGCAATAATATAAGTACAAAATTAATATGTCGTTGTGACAACGATTCGTCATACAAAATTCAACATTACAAGCAATTTAAAGGTACGTAATATCTAAGTTTACATGATTTTGCCTTTGGCTATAGGATTAAGTAGTAGATCGAAATTATTGCACTCAATATAATATTTTTCTCTTTGGAGTATAGAGTTTACAAAAGCTATTCTCTTTTGTTGTTGCCACGGAAGTTTCCGAGAGGTTCCACCGATCTGGACCTAGGTGCTCTGGGAACAAGATTAAATATTATAAGTCAACTATTTATTTATTTAGCAAAGATGCCATTTTTAAACGAATATAAGTTTGATGATTGCTGCAGTATAATAAAATTACCTTCTTCTTGAAAGCGTCAATTCAAGTTTTCCTTCTTTAACTTGTTTGAAAAGAGAGATGGCCCCAGCATGGCTCAGACCACGTGTTGGCGCGTTGTTCACTGACAATATCTCGTCACCTAAAAAACAAGGCATTATTATGACTAGTAATGGCGCTGTTACATAAGGCTACTATCCTGTCAAAGAAAAGCTATGCGTTACCTTCAAAAATAGTACCCTTGTCAGCGGCTTGACCATTTGGGAAAACGGTTTTTACAAATATTCCCATTTGTCCTTTCGGTGAATCTGTTCCTCCAACAATACTGAACCCAAGACTCTTATGGCCTGGACCTTTCCAAAATTCCACTTTATGCGTGGAACTATGCGAGTAATGACCTCCTTGCGGACCTTCCTGGTGTATGTATGCGTTATATTCTTGCGGACGCGATACATGAGAGCTATGATTCGGAGAACATCTTTGTGATCCAACTCTACTGAAAAACCTACTTCGACTACTACTTCGCAATTGCTCGGGTATACTTTCGAATGATCGGTTTTGGTACAATCTTGGTACATGTTTGATATAGTGCGGAGAGTTTTCTTTGATTTCGTTTGTGGCATTATCATTGCAAACTGGATATGCTACCATTGGCTGAGGTCTAGAATTATGCAATGATATGGGTCTATAGTTAACATTTACACTGGGATTTCTGGGCATTGGTGAGGGTTGCATAGAGATTTCAATGTTTGTGATGTTTTGTAAGGACGTCGTTGATTGAGTATAGCAATTTCTTTCCAATAACTTTTCATCGTCACTTTTTTGACTCGGCTGTCTTAGTCCATTATTAACAAGTACACCTGTTTCATATTTATTAGCAGCTTCGAATTTGTTAGAATGAAGTTCATGAAAACCTTGACTTCTACTACTTTTTGCGCTACAATTTTGATTATCACTAGGAAAATGAGTCTCAATCGTTATTTGATTAGACGATGAAGGTTTGTGAACAGTTTGTGAAATAATATCAGGTGGAACGTTTGATTGAGATGATGCAATGGAATTTTGTTCACAATTTTGACTATTTATTATCCGACTCAACGTAATTGGCGTAATTTCGTCATGCGCCATAACAAGGTCCACTTGATATCTCTGAAATAACGCTCCATCCTCTACAGCGGCTTCAGTTGAACAGGAGTTGACGATATGTTGAACTTCTTTTAGAGATGCTAAGCCACGCAGTACTCTTCCGTTTACATTTACTATTTCGTCACCGATACGTAATCTACCATCTCTATGGGCTATCCCGTCAAAATCTAGTTTCACCACTATGTATCGAATTTCATAATTAGACCCGGTGCTGTCAAAATCAACTCTATGCTGTGCTAGGTATACCCCTAAACTTTCGTCCAAACGTGATTTTAGTAATCTGATTTTTCTAAATCGCTTAGTACATGGCCCTCTACCAAATATGTCTTGTTCTGAGGGCTGTTTTGCTTTTGAAACAATTTCGGTTTTCATCGATGCGGTATTAGAGTTTATTGTATTTTCTATAGGTATTAACTGGGCGTTAAGGAATTTAATTTTCCGTGTTTGTACACGTTCGTCCAATGTTATGGTTTTATAAATATAAGGTGCTTTGTTTTGTTTATTAATGGTTTTCTTTGGTAGCGGCGGGGGTTTGCCTTCGTTATGTTCCATAGTAATGTGTGAATTTATTTGGTTACTATTGTTAGTGTATTTGTTTCTATTTTCTGTTTCATATTCATAAGGCATTGATTTCTCAATTGGAAACAATGCACAAGGTGTAGAACTTCTACGCATTGGTACCTGTACTCTACTTACATTAATTTTATGATTCAAACTGTACTGTCTTGAAAAATTACTGTGATTTGATTCAGAATTAGCATCATTATCGGTTCTTATCGAACCAGATGACAAATGGCAGTGGTATCCTGGTGGTGAATGATTGCTATGTTCATCCGTTGGTCGTCCGTCACTATCGTACCCAGATTCATTCGAACTCACATAATTACTCAAGCGATGAGCTTGGAAAACTTCCGAAGTTTTATGTATACTTTGTGTTGAAGATGTCAATTCAGTTTTTAGATCTCGTACTGAGCCAAACATTGAATTATACTCATAAACTGGAAGACTATTTCTGTTTCTTGGAATAAGCATTGGATCATAATCCAAAGCACCTCTATGCGAAATCATTGATGACCTTCTTGGTACATCTTCAATACGTCGCCCTGAATATGTGTTACTATCTATTTCGTTGATACTTCTCATAGAACTCCTTGCAAAGTCATAATCATTTTGTAAAGCTGAACTAGATCGCAAGTTATCTTCATATGCAGTTATGCTGTCATTACTTTGATATCTCTCTTCTGATCTTGAGTTATGAAGATATAGTCTTTCGCGTCTGAATTTTGGTGATTTCCGATCTAATCTTTCTGAAAAACTTTGTCTAATACAGTTGACTCTTTGCTGGGAATTGATACTATTTTCCTCGGGTAACACAGATAATTTAGACCTCAGAAATGCATAAGGAAAATTGGGTTTCTTACAAGTTCCATTATTACCTGGTCCTTCTAGATTTGGAATATTATCACAACTAATAGCCTTAGCTGATGCTGATGCTAAGGAGTCTTCAGAGGTAACATTATTCTGTTTGGTTGGAGAATTTTTGTTTTCGTTGACAGCATTTTGTAAGTCTATGTCATCTGAAGGATCATCAGCTTTTACGTAAGTAGATAGATGGGACGTTGAACAACTTCGATAAAGTGATGGTCCGTTTGCTACGGGATAGTGTTCGTTAGGTTTTTGTACATTTAACGATTGTGATTTCGAGGAATTTAACATTCCTGTCGAGCCCATTCTATGAAAAAATGTCTTAAATGGGCTCGGTGATCTATCTCTAGAATTGCTTTTGATAGAATCTGAGTCATTGTCTCTTCTTAAAGACGAAGAATCAGAACTGCTTCGACCCATCTTCCAATTCTGCTTTTTCTTGTATTGACCCGGTATATTCGTAGGAGAGTTTTCGCTGAAACCTTCATTCACTGGTGCTTCATTAGCAATTTCTTTGGAATCAACCTTTTTCAACATGTCTAGTTTTTTTCCCATTCGGCGACCCCAGGTTGCAAACACTGAAAAGAAAAAAATTACGAGTTAGTAAACAAGATTCTGATTACTGTTTTTTTCCCCTAAAATCTCGTTTAATTCAAATCCATAATTGAATTTTAATATACTCTTCCGAATAAATCATTTTCTGGGTAAATTAATGACAGCCACCAAAAAATATTTTGGTAATAAGTAAAGAAACTAAGCTGACTTGTACTCGAAATCACATTTATCTCGAAAACTGCATATTGTAGAATTTTTGTTAGTCCAAATTATGTTACACCGCCTTTTAATAAAATAATAAAAATAATAAGGTATCACACAATGCATACCCTTCTTCATCTCCTTCACGTCGTCCTCCATGACCATAGCGGGGAGAGCAGTAACAAGAGCGAAGTCGTGCGCAGTTGCTTGCGTTGCGTTGTGCTGCGCGTTTGCGGCGACGTCGCGGCGCGGAGACGGCGTCGCGGCGGCGCGCGGCGCGGTCACTTCCCTGCGCTTCGGCCCGCGGAAGAGGCGCATGATGACCGCTCACGCAACCATCGCGCCACACCGCACGCGTCGGCTCTGAAAATGATATGAGCTTACGTTAACTAATTGATTCCAAATTTATTATTAACTGAGCATGAGGAAATCCATTTGGATATTATTCAAAATTGTTGCGTTTTATTTTTAATTATGGGTAAACCTATTTAAGTACATTTTCATAAAACGATTGGTCACCTTTGATATTATTTGGTTACATTCACCTGATGTAACAAAGTACAATTGGTAAGTATTGTGAAAGCGGACGTTGTTAAATATCCTTACCAAGTTTAATTAATATTTCCATTTTTTGCAGTAAATGAACAACTTTCATTATTTAGTAGCTCGCAATCGCATTCGCTCGCAAAAAACTTAACCGAGCAAGATAATAACGCCATTCATGTGTAAACAAGGTAATGTATATGAAACGTCGCAAAACAAGTTCATTATCCCTTCGGAGTGATGTTTGACGTGGAGCGAGTAAAGCGCAGGACAGTTTGAGGGATGCGGGCCGTTTGCTGTTATCATTACATCTGTATGATAGACACGCGCAACGCTGAGAATAAGCCTCGACGCACACAGGCCACCAGTACTCGTAATAGCCACAAAATGCTATTTGTTCTCTATAGACTTTCATTTCAGATGTTTTTGGTTGCTGCACGGTACAAGTCGATATAACTTGACATACTGTCGTTTCCGCGGGATAAAAAATAGCGGCTACCGAATATTAATGTTGCGGAAAGAAAAACAGTTTAGGAACACAACATGACACACACACAATTTTCCGGGACTTCGAACAGTGAAGTATGCCGAAATGTAAAATTGTGGCTTTGTTCAATTAACTATTTCAACATAGTCAATAAGTCAAAATATAAGTAAAGCGTAACAAATCTTTGGATAGTCTTGATTTTCAATCCGGAATACGAAACAGTAAAAGTGGGGTTGGCCTGGATTTCTGGACACGTCGCGTTCCCGTGACCCGATTATGACCACGAAGTTGGTGCTTCTGTTTTCGGGCTTAGACGGGGGCGTTTTGTGGTCTCAAAGCGCCTGTGTGCGGTGAGGCTTAGATTCGTCTTAGCGTGCACGCTAATACATCCAAGTGACTCATCACGAAAGAGCTCTAGGTAGTCGTTAGACGAGACCGCCGGAAATCTAGGCGGCTCCGCGGCGCCCGGCCTGTCCAGTAACTGGCCACAAACCAACCTGTTCTGGATCACAGGCTTACATCTACAGGTTTATTTTTCACTTAAACGAACGCGACATCGAGTAATAGCTTTACCTTTAGGAAACGCTCAATCTAATTTTAATGGACAGTCCGTTACAGGAAATGTTAATGGGATAAACACGACTCGTCTCGTCTGAAGTAGCGGCTACTTTTTATTTTATTTGCTCACGAAGGCTCCAGTGCGGATATGGTTCGCCGATAAAATTTCAAAACAGTTTCATTTGCTTCTTTGCAATTATGGGAAACATGCAATTTGTTTTTTTATAAACATAGGTCTCAAAAATTCTATTGGTTAGTTAGTCTAAAGATAAATTCGCAAGAGGAAGATGGATATGACTACCTGTAAAATATTTTGAGTGTGTATCGGATTCTATATCTTAACTCTTATAATAAATATATATGCATGTAAAAAATTTTATACAATGATTAAAAACGAATAATTCAGATACTTATTTTTGTAGAGTGATATTGTGCATTTGTGTTATGTGCAGTGTATTAAGTATCATACTAATAAAGTACCTACTTACACCATAAGACGCTGATCCGCTCATCACCCAGGTAGTAATAGGCTATAAAATAATTTTGTTCATGCGGTGCACTTTCATTAATTAATAGTGAGATTATAAATAATTAAAGGTCTCGAACCATTAAAGATATTCTAATAAAAATCCATGTCGTAAACTTTCGGTTCTCGTTTGTGAGCTAAAGAGTTTATGAAGTAGGAATTAAATTACACTACATATTTAATTACTGCTGTGGGGAATATAATTTATAGCCACTTTAGTGTTAACATGACCGTTTCAATTCGATTTTAATGGTTTTATGAAATATTTATTTTTACACATTAAAACATTACGTGGTGCATAAACACCGCAATAGCACTTCGCGGTAACACTGGATGTGGTGAGTCAGCATTCCTTTTAAATTACCACAAATAAATGTTAGAAACAAAGTCGTTATCTCTTAGAAAACTAGGATATTAAATCGTCTGTTTTAAAATGTGGAAGAATCTGGTGTTCCAGTTAAGTGTTTTAGCCAATTTTGCAACAAACAAAGTAACTTTACGTAATATATGTTTTGAAGTGCTTTAACGTAGATAGTGATGTGTAAAGGCATCATTAGACTGACAGTTAAGTCCAGTAAGCGCATAATTCGCCGCATTCCTCGTCTGAATGCGCGTTGACGAGCTCGACGTATCTTACCTGTCAGGATAATAGCGTAAATATCTCCTGATTGCCACCCTGTTAAGATTTCTAGCGGGTGTAGAGATGCCTCGCAGTCCATTCTCGGTGCTGATTTGTTTAGTTACCTACTTAGTTAGTAATTATGTTTTTCTTTATGGCGCCGCGTCAGAAATATCCTTACCTGCCGTGGAATTTCCTTGTTTTTGGTTTTTAATTGTCTTTTAAGTTTTCCCGGATGCATTTCATAGACGGAATTATTTAAAGCACCTGTATATTTTTGTATGCGCTAATGCTTCACACAGTGAAACTATTAGATCAGTGAAGACAGTTTCACTGCTCCCCATCTGACCCAGTTCCTTTGTAGTCTGTGATTGACAATGATAAATCAGCAGCGTTTGATTGGTTCAGAATTGCATATTTATAGGAGCTCGCGTTGACATGATCATGATTAACAATGTTTACAGCCTTTTAAGGTACTTAGTGGGAGTGTGTACAGTCAGCAGCAGAAGGCGCTATACGGTCCAGGTGCTCATAAAGAAGTAAGCATTTCAGATTTAAAAAATATATACACAGACAAATTAACATTAACTTATGAACGTTTGGTGCTGCAGTCATATCTGAGCAGTCTGCTTTCTATGCTAGGTCGTGTATTTAGATATAATTAGCAAACTAGCTGCTCAGATACACAATAGACGTTTATATATTAATGAGAACTTTGCAGAATAGAACTTATTGTAATTTACTTTGCTAAGATATATTTGACCACTCTGGCAGCTTCGATATATCTGCTGCTGACTGTACTTAATTTCTTGCGTGCTCTTTCTTCAGTGTGCGTTATTAGTTTGATACCAAGTGCTTTGTTGTAACAATTAAAAGGGGCGTGTAAAATAAGCTGGACCCTACTAAAAATGTGACCGTAAACCCAATTTTGCTATACGCTTTTGTATTTAGTACCTGCATAAAATTAACAGTCCCAGATGAAAACCACTTTGGTGCAAATACAATGTACGCTTCTTTGTTTAAGAAAAGTGTCCGTGGTAATTAAGCATAGCTCGTGGAACACTGTTTGCTGTTTATTAAGATGCGTGCAGCGGGGACGCGCATAGTTTAGTTCGCTTCGCCTTATGGTTTGGACTTAGAGGCTATATTTGAATGGGAATGTGTTTCTGTGCGTGGCCCAGTGTGTGCTAGGCCCGCGTTTGACGGGCATTGACATCGAGTGGCGAGGCAGGTGTGCGACTAACTAATAGCTCGCTCACGAGTACCTTTGCGATAATATGGCGTGTCGCACGTTTTAAAAGCGAAGCTAGTGTCTTTTATCAGTTTTAAAATAAACTCATTTTTGAGTGCAAAGAACGTATTAAAAACTGCCTTTGCCGATTCTAAATTCTAGATAGTATGTTTTTGGGATATTTCATATATAATATTTATGAAATGAGTTTCCTGAGCTTGAGAGAGAGCACTACCAAACAATGTCCGAGCTAGTATATCCCTTACATTTTCGAAATTACTACTTGAAAAAGAAACGAGACTGATTATACTAAAAGTCCACCTAAAATTATAGATTAATTAAATCAACAATTTAATTATTTGATTGATTATACAAAAAAAAACATTACGATGTAAATTTTTAACATCCACCGCTGAAGAACCACTGCTCTTACACTAGCAAAATATTCCGGTACTAACTCTCCATTCCCTGTGCTAAAATAACCTTTCGTTTACAAAATGCATCGCTAAGCTTGAATACTCTAGTTTCGCACCGTTCAATTCCTTTCCGAACGCGATAGCTTTAAGCTCCTTTGTTGAACTTGGCTTAGCTGAAAGCTCTAAAAGTATCTGTGAATGCAATGCGGGTGTAAACAGTTTATATGCGGTGCTATGACTCACCTCATGGCAGGGCACATGGGTGTACGCCGGCGCGGGCGCACGCGTGCCTCTGAAATAACACATCATACTCCGTACAAATAGACGAATACACGACGCTGCCAATGTATAATTACAAGTTATGGTAGTTTAATTTTTTATTTCTTCCTAGAATTAATGGCGTTAAAACGGAAACCGTTTTTGCCTTAAATGCCTGGGAACGTACTGGTTTTGTTCCCGTTCGAACTGGAACCTAATAAAAACGTTTTAGAACGAAATTTAAATCGTTCTTGCTCAATATAACGATAGCAAAATGAACAAACTATATTTAACAATTTTTAATTTTTAACGGATTTTTCCATTTCTTAGGTGCAATACGAAACTAGAAATTTTCAATTGTTATTTTCTGGCCGCGCAACTTAGTCACAGCTTGTTTTGTTGAAGTTTGAAGTAAAAAACATTGATACAATAATGAGGGAGTTATGTTTTTTGTCAGCAAATTTATATTTGTCATCAACTTAATTCATTCAACAAATCATCATCTAATCAATAGATCTATCTCCACAAAATATTTTCAAATTCACGCCACGAGCCTCTGTTCCCTGCGGAATAAACCGGTTTTAGCTGTTCTATTATAGTGTTCCCATTTTGTTCGCGTTCCGAACGAAATGCTATGCAGGGAACCGTTTGGAACGTTTCAAAACGGTTATTTTTAATAACGATTCCAAGCCCTGGTCCAAATAAATGGTTCCTTGTAAAGTAACATACAAACTCACGCATCTGTTTTTCAAATAAATTTAAAACTTCGTATTATTCTAAAAACATACCTAAAACTAATATTGAGTAAAACGTAGGACTTTTAAAAAAAAATGTCTACAAATCAAAAAATATTGTTGTTTACCTAAATAAATAATTTAACAATGTCGGTGAAAATATACAGTTGCATAGTTAAGAATATCACTTCTTGGTTACTTTTATGTGCTGTAATAAAGTGATATACGTATTATAATAACAACGATACAGGCATAACATTTTTCCGTGGTCATTACAATAATTATAAATCTTAAGAGTAATGAAGTGACGACACACACATCCATGCACATTGCACAATCTACCCAATAAAGTGTGATTTCTTTTCCTTGTTCCATTTGTTTTAACCGCAAAGCTTACCTTCTCAGATATAACGGCAAAATGAAGCTAACACTATATACCACCGACCTTTATTCAGGTTTATTCTTGGTTTATGCTACAAACGGGAGTCGTTTAGCGGAAGGGTTGAAGGGTTAAGTCACTAAGCACTCTAGCTTACAGCCCTTGTGGGGGCCTTATTGAACACGGCATTAACCACCTATCTTGTTTTTTAGTTTTACAATTTACACTAGTAGAAAAATACCGTTTAGAAATTTAAGCAACCCAGGATAACGATGACGCGGTTCTTGGCACGTCTTGGCATTCGGTTTCTGAGTGTACTGTTCACCAAGACGAGACCAGTCAACTTTCCTCTTTCTTACGTATGTTAGGTTATGTACAAACTACAAGCAGCTACTTCTGTAGCTGCTAACGTAGTAACGTTTGAAGTTTTCTACAAAGGCCATGCTAGAAATCTAAAATGAATCAATGCTAGTCGCTAGCGGTTTGAGAGTGGTCGGATTTCTGTACCTAACCACAAGGTCGTGCATACCTAAGTTAGGGCTGTCAAGAATTTATGCTTCATTGAAAGAAGTATTCAATGAGTTATGAGCTATAATAACAATTAAATACGAGAATTTTGACTTACTAATTATCTCTACCAGTATTATACTGTCTAGAGCACTCTGTGAATTGATAGCGATTCGTTCTTTAACAGCGTTAGCTGGGGGTGGATCGAAAACGTTGCTGCATTTTTGTAAGATATTCGTGATTATTTAATTGAATTTAAATAGGCGGACCCTGGGACCCCACCCGACCAGTGTGGGTTCACAACCGGGATAGACCGCACGGATGATGAAAATGATTTCATTGAATTTAAATAAAACCAAAATTTTTGCTCTATTATTGTGTGCCTAATACTATTTAAAAACACATTGAATTGTCTAAAATTAGGTAGTCGCCAATTATTTGCCAAATCAAAAAAAAAACGTTTTATTAAAAAAAAAGATAAGACACTTAAAAATTTACTGTACACAGTTAAAGTTATAATTATGAAACTAAAAGGTGCATTCAATAATAGAGAGATAATGTACTTAATTTGAATCCAGCTAAATAATCACGAAAACCTTGAAAAAATGCGACGTTTACGATCCACCCCAAACGCAGAAAGCAAACCATCGGTACAGCTATACTTAATAACAATTAAATATGAGAATTTTGACTTACTAATTATCTCTACCAGTATTACTGTATAGAGCACTCTGTGAATTGATAGCGATTCGTTCTATAAACTATAGTATAGAAATAAACGCCAACTTGGAAAGTTCTATTCCTACCCAGGACAAACATTTATTTGTCTGGGCATTATTAACAGTCTCTGACAACCATAGTACTTAGTTCAATATAAAATATCCCTGATTATTTTATAGTTTCAAAGAATAAATGAATAAATAAATAAATATTCGCCAGACAACACACCTCTTGGAATGGTCTCGAAGTAGGGATTAATATCCCTGTATTACGAGGTACCATACAAGGAAACAAGCTAGGAGCGTCTCCCAGCACAACCAGACCAGAGTCAATTCAGAAAAGATCGTTTCCTGAATTGACCCGACCGGGAACCGAACCCGGGACACTACGAAAATCAAGGCGAGAAACCGTGCCACAGCGCACTACGCCAATCGTGTCGAAGAAAAAGAAGAAAGGACATATACTCATTTTAACATTTAACAAAACACCATTGGGTATTTTGCAGTTACAGCAGGGTAGGTTGGAGTTAGTCAAGTAAGCGAAATTAGAATGAGGTTAACTGAGATTGCCTTAATTATAAAATGTCTTAGAGTTGCTACCGGGAAATCTATGGCTTAGCTCTAGACAGGGTTAGGCTATTGTTTGTGGTTCCAGTGGACAAATACGGGAGGCAAATATGGATTTGAACAATAGCCACGGCTGAAGCATAATTATCTGAAAGACATTAAGACCATTAGGATCATCTGACCCTAGGACTAAGTGGAGCTTGCACACTACAGGCGTTGAAAACTGTTATATTCTTCAGTAACTAGATACTTACGTAGATACAGACTTAAAACAACTACAGCTTTTCACTTGTGTTATTTATTATCCAAAGGCAATCTATGCCACTTTCGCGGTGCATTAGGCTGAGTTCCTGACCATTTCTTTCTACCATAAGTGTAAATCCTTTCACGAATCCTGACTTCTAAAATAGTACAATGGATAACCAATCCTCGTGATTATTGTATGAAGGCAAACTTTTTATATCATAATTCTAAAAGCGTGTACGCATCGGAAACATAAAAATTCCTTCACGCAGAATGTTTTATCGCCATCTATTGCGGGACAATAGGGCCTCGTTGCAAGAGTAGCTAAAAGTACTTAAGCTTTCTACACACCGAAGCCGCCAGGCCAACGCAGCCTAGCGGGTTGATGTCGGCGGCATTAATTGTAGGAATCACCTGGCCGTGCGGTGTGCCGGGCTCAGTTGCCGGCGCGGCAGCTTTGGTGTATGGTGTTGTATCCTATTCCTAATGGTATAACTCTTGAGGTCTTCACATACTATCATGCAAAGATGTGATATTTTGAGCTTTTACACCACAATCTTCATGGTCTGATAGTTTTGGCATTTGAGATTGCTCAATCGCACATGATTTTCAATCCTAGAGCTTCAAGCAATCTTGCACCCTAACTAAATCATTTAACAATATGGAAACAGTCATCCTTGGGAACGACGCCTAAATATCAACCTTAGCCAAATACAAAGAGGACGAAGAAAAAACATGTTTTTTTACACACTCAACTGCCACAACTTCTTGGCAAACTTAATGAAGAATCATTGTCTGTCTGTGAACCACAGTGTAAACTCTGAGGGAGGGTTGTGGCTGCGCTCGACATCCCGACAAAGGGGCATTATTACCGCCACGTCTGTTGCCATTACACGTGTCCCTTGCACGAGACGTCTATACAACAATGGGAACAACGAGACATTAGACAGGAGTGTTTCTTTATGTACTCGTACCTCTAATTAGCTTCAAGTGACGTTATTACATTTACTAACACCTAACTATATAGATACCATTAGATTCAGCTCTGGAATTGGTTTAGAGTAGCTGAAAAGCATTATTGAGTCAGAATCCCGAGCAGTAGGTACTTGTTGGAAAATTGCATTGACTTGCACTATATTGGAAAAGTCCTCAGAACCAAACGCCAGTAGAGTTTTTAGGTATCTTTGAATTCGATTTTAAAGTGGCCGGTATTTTTATTATCAGCAAAGAAATCGCAATAATACACGGGTAAACTAACACGTGCAAAAAGGATTTAAAAAATATTTGTATTTACAACAGCCCCATTACCATCTGTGAACAGAGGCAAAGGGTGCGGCACGTAGAAGCCTTAAATCGCATGGGAGGTAATTAAAGGAAGGCAATATTTAGGAGACTACTTCCTGTGGTGGATATTGGTTACAAATTAATTAATTTTGTCGTAACGTACAACGTTAGGTTTTACTCCAACATTATTATGAACTTTGTTAAATCTATGTTCGGACCAAGATCATTTTATAAGTATTTAAATAACCTGTAAGAAGTTCTAACCTACCTTAAATATATCACTTTTAATCTTTAAAAGTTAAAATACTAACGTGAACACCAATGTATGAAATGCAATGTTATTTTGCAGCACAAGGTTTGCGTGCCAAAAAGAGCATCACTATTATTATTAGGTGAGTTATTCTCTTCGAAATAAAGTTTGAAACAAGTTGAGTAAACAAAGGAGCGAGCCTACTATGATAAGTATAAAATAGTCAGTTTATCTTGCATTAATATTTACACAAGTGTTTGGAACGTGCTATTTTATTTAAAGAGGATCCACGCTAGTACGAGTATTGCTTTGCTGAGGCTTTAAAAGCCAAATAATAATTTCTCGTATGGAATGATCGGTTGGGGAATCCCGTTTTATTTATTCTTAATGCTTAAAGTTCGTATTTTTTTAGTTTTTATAAGGTAATGTAAGTAAAGTCAATAAATTAGCCTTTAGGTTGTCCTACTGCTGGGCAAAGGCCTCCATCATTGAAATTAAGTCATCGCACCATTGATTGTTATTGGCTTAATCACCACGCTTGCCAAACGCGGGTTGGTTAGGTTAGGTAACACGGGCTAAGGTAATGTAGAAAGGAAAAATTTATGTCTATTGTAAAACAGCTTAAAAACATTGAAAGTAAATGATTAACCAGATAGCACATGTCAAATATAAACAATGTGCATTCCAGTTTGCAAATATTTGCGTATGGAAGAAGTTGAGTAGCGATCAAACGATCAAGATAAAGGGCGTCTGTTTGACTCGCGGCGTTATCGCGAACGTGCTTCTTAGCGCTCACAACTAATCATTGTGTCTGTAATACGGGCCGTATTTGAATCTAACAGCCATTTATATTATTATAAGATGAGGTACGTTCCGAGTAGCAACATTTATTTGATCTATCATGCACAATTTAGTCATTATTCAGGTATGCACACCTGCACAAAGAAATAATGGTAGCAGAAGTTTATTGTCAGATGTTTACCTTAATAAGCTAGTAATAATTTGTTTTGCATGGGCATGTCTGCAAATAAATTAAACCTTGCAAATATGTAAACTGTGTTATCGCGACCTTTGTTTTTTACTGCCGTTCGTTACATTCTCTTTGACGTCTAACTTGTTAACATATTTTATTAAAAGACAGCAAAAAAATATTGATATGATTAGTTACTCGTACTGTGTAACATACATCAAAAGCGTGACTTTTTTGGTTGATTTTTTGTTCGATGTCTGTATATGAAAAAAAAATACTCACTTTGTGAAATTGGCTCTGGTATGTACCTACAAGTATCCCGATATTAGCTCAGAAAAAGTGATATAGTAGATATTTATTTTATTAATGTATTTAAAAAGATGACTATCCACTTTAACAGTAAAAACAAATTATTGCTGATGTGGGCTTCCGTTAATGAGATATTATTATCTGATTTAGAGACTACTTATCTTTTGAGTAACTAATTTATTTATTGGGTATATTTTAGTGCCCCAACTAATTTCATAGTTCATAAACATGGATGCATTATTGTTTTTCCTTTTTCACAAAAAATGTAAATAACTACCAAAATGTTATCGTAATGTAAGTGATTTTTCAGCATCTGGATTAATTACATGCATGCATTTTTTCAATATTAGGAAGGTTTAATCATTATTTACTGTACCTTAACCTAACGCCGTTAGGTGCTATTTATATTCTATGTAAGTATAGTACGTAGCAACATCCCACCCTACACCTTATCCGTGCCACAATCATTAGTATAAGATTTCACTGTGATAAAAACGCTCCAATACTTATTGCGATGTTTATTCATCACACGTATCAAATGACGGTATTGACTACCACATCGCTGTAAGCATATTGGTTTTGAAAGTAAATAGGATTGTTTTCGTTTTATCTTTCTAGAAAATCGTGAGCTCGTTGATTTGTTTATGTAGACAGTCTCTTAATAATAGATATGATGTAAGAGATGTAGTCGATTTGTTTTCTTTCTATAATGACTTAACATCAACAAACACACTTAAGGCCCGATTTTCAATTCTTAGTTTATTCCCTAGATAGCTAACTGAAGTATAAAATTAACTGGCTGTTTATCAAGCGAATAGATATTTTCAATTTTTCAATCGTCTTTTATACAAAGAATAGCTATCTATCGTTTGTCTATGTACTTATATCGCTAACTTCACACTGATTATCTACAAGCGAGATGCATTTATACAATCATTGCAATGTTAGAATGAAACGAGACAATAGTTGATATTTGACAAATTGACACTGACGTTTAAGAAAAACAACCTTAGCTTTTTTTGTAGTCTAAAGTTGTGGTAAAAAGTTTGTAATCATAATAACACTCCAAAACTCCATAACAAAATGAAAATAATCTCAAATGACACACACAACATAACCTCAAAATGTCAAAGAAAACGCATAGATAAATCTTATCCAGCCCCTCAAGAAGCAGTTAACTCTATTCCTCAGTTAGCGGCTTTTATCAACAGTTAACTTCTCTCTGTTCATTGAAAAATTAAAATTCTTGTTAACCTTCGAATAAACTTTATTCTACAGATAAACATCATTATATGAGGACTGAAAAATCGGCCCTATAATGAATACATTTTTTTAAATTACATTCATAATTTAGGTTAAAGAAAAAAATATAGTACCGTGTGCGGGTTGGTAGGATTCTAAATTATTATTCTCAAAAAACTAGAGATTAAAACTCAATACGAACTACTTATGAGCTATTTTTATTATGGTTTTACTCCTTTCAAATGTGATGGCTATTAGTAGGTTTTTGTAAAATAGTCATTCTGTTATTATGGCTAAATTGGACCATCAAAAACGCTGTTTACCAGGCATTTGGCTACTTTGTGATTGTGAACTGTGGTGGATATGCGCTGTAGCTCATAACTATAATGTTAAATGTATACGATGGGTAAAATTGAGCAAAACATGCTCATGCACGTGCAGGGAAATGACGTGTTATTTGATGCCCAATAAAACTTGGATGGAACTACTCTTACTTTGTAACAAATATTCTCCTTGGATTATGTCAGTAGGGTCTGTAGCATGTACCGTTCACTGTTTGCTGATCATTAGCTAAGCCACGCCGTTTATCGGTAGGAGCTGCAATAGGGATGTTGACATGTTCCATTAATAATAACGAAACAATAATTGTAATGCAAAAACGGTTTTCTTCATTCCCAACTTGCACAACGTAAATACTCGTATACTCACGACTCTACACCAATGGGGGTAGTAGTCTAGCGCAAGTTGACTGGTGTTGTTGTGAGTACTTAGACGAGCGTATGGGTAGGGGTACTCGACTGGGTAGGGGTTCAGCTTTTTGTGGTGGACCTTGTCTAACCAGAAATGACGCGCCCCACTACTTCATCCATTGTAGGGATTACTTAATTTCAATGATGGAAGCCTTTGCTCAGCCGGGAGACAGTAAATAGGCTAATAACCTTACATTACTTTACTTTAAGGTGCTACCTTACCTAGAGCATTTTCCTGAAATGCAACGTTACAGAGTCGAGCATTACATCAGTGAGGGAGGAGTACCGCGCATTACAGTGCACAATCTGTAATGTTGAAAATTCGAGCATTACATCAGTGAGTGACGACAACCGCCCATTACAGTGCGCAATTTGTTGTTACAATGTGTAATATTTTGATACAATTCCCCTGAAGTTTTGTAAGGCAGAGTTGTAATGTAATGCTCAAAATCTAATCTGAAATGCAAATTATAGGCAAATGTTCGTCATGTCAGGGAGGGGAGGGGAGGCAGTACTGTATTGTAATGCTCAAAATCGAAACTGAAATGTTACATTACAAAAAGGACCACCTTTATGTATACGTGAATGCGGTAGAGGGGCGCGTCATTTTAGATACGACAAGTTCTAACACGGATAGCTTGGATCTCAGGTGATGAACATCATCTTTTAAAACCAGGGCAATACGAAGTGCCACGATACTCTTTAGTTAAATGACGGTTAAATGTAAACTGTGTACCATGTAACCGCCTAAACCTTTTTCATATGTTACCAGTCATTCAATAGATTTCAAAAACATTGCAACTGACCATTTAAACATAGACGCAGACTGTTTCTATATTATGAATAATGAAACGATTGCTAACATTTGTTTGAATACGAATGTTGGTGCAAGCTTGGGGCTTCGGGCGTAGGACGAGTTCGTCTAGACATTCTACTCCGAGGGGAACGGAGTATGGCGGGTCGATTATGTAGTTTCAGCATTCAGTATTTTCATTGCTTTTAATAATTCAAATGGCCAAGTGAAAACTTCGGAATGAATTTTAGAGGGTTGGTTCAATGCTCAAAGAGAAAAAGACGCCAAATAGGTTTGAGTAAGTTTGTTTTATATAATTCAGAGCATAGCACGGATTTATTTATTCAATCTTTATTGCACTGAAGAAAAATGTACAAATGGTGGAAGGCAATCTCTACCTGTCAACCTCGCAGCCAAATCGATGATTTACAACGGTGCAAAAGTTAAAACAAAATTAAAGAAATTGAAGATATAAACGAGTTGTGGTCAAAAAATAAATATAAAAATAAATAAACTATTGAAAACAAAATGTAGATGTTATATACAGATAGTTAATTAAATAAGAAGGTATAATAAACATGCATAAATAAATAAACACACTCGCTCAATACAAGAATGTACACACACAGAACAAACAAACAATACATAATGAAGAATTAAAAAAAAACAACTAAAGAGCTTGAGCTGCGATAAAGGCTTTATAGTCCCTACATTCCGCCACTTTGAAGGCATATTTGCTGCGCGACTTTCTGACTGAGACAGGTAGGTCGTGGGGTTTGTGAGCAATCCCTATGGTAAACGTGGTGATGAAATGTATTCATCCTATTTATTGTAATGATGGCAACTTTCAATGGTTGAGGCTCCGCGTACCGGTTGCCACGCTAGATGGCAGTCGCCAAACAAGCGCATCAGAGATAATTAATAAATTAATGATTAGCTTGAAAGAGCCAGGAAAACAGGAGTGCGAAAAGTAAGTGGAAGTGGATAACTGTAGGAGCAGTTTTATGTTCACCAGAAGACCTTGTGGTGGTTGCTGCTAAGCTGTCATTGTTCGCCATCGGGTGGTTTATATGTTGGTTGCATAACTTGTACAACAGATAGTGAGGAATTTGATAAAAAATGTGTGTTACGCTACGCGCTGAACTAGACGGCCAAGACCAGTTTTAACAAGCTATAATTGCAGTTATTAACTACTCGTATTCTGTGGATTACCGAATGTTTTGCGGCCTCATTTAGTTGTTAGTGTCTTAATTAGTAAACTCATATTTACTCGTATTACTTGAACTGTCGTATTTTAGGCTGAGATCGCAAAATCGCCCAGAATTTCTTCACTGTCTGCTTCTCTCTCACATCTGTCTCCATATTTATTTTCATATGTGCATGTCGTGGCAACTTGTAATAGAAACAACATTATAGCGAGAATATTGTATCCCTACTAGTGTACCACTACTTTACTTGTATGTATCTATTGTAGAATTCTATCTTTGTGTTGAAGGTTTAATAAATTACTTCCTTACAGGTTTTTAACCCTTAATAAGGCATTGCATTGTAAAAAAAATCATAGGTTGTCGCCTGTATGCCCATAAGCCCATATGCCCTGTATTAAGGTTCAAATTCGGGTGGTAACTATTTTACCTCTACCTTTTTAAGGGTTAAAACCAAAAACCAAGTTAGTGTTAGTCAAACAAATAATTAAATCAACATTGTAAATCAAAACACGTTAGTATGTCATTGTATCCTAATTTAATGTATCTATGTAGTGCTTCAAACTTAAATTGAATGGAAAACATAAGCGTATGAGTAATAAATGTAAGCTTCATAAATATCAACGTTATTTTATGAAAGAGACACCATTAAGACTAAACACATTCAATTACGTATGTAACATGGGTAATTTGTTGCCAGTACAGTTAGGGGGACGATTTACAAGCGCGTAGGCGGGCGGTCTGCGCCCGCGCATCCATTGACGAGAAAATGCCCCGAGACCCACCTACACCCAGATGGGCCTTTACGACACCTAACAAAACATGCCTCAATAAAACTTTAACACCTCTACAATACCACGGTTTCGTAAGCAAACAAAGAAAACAATGTAACAACCATTCGTAAACGCCTCTTTTGTTAAGAGCGGATCTTGCTTGTTACAATCGTTCTATTTTAACATTTTAACAGGATAATGTCAGACTACTTTCAGTTTTATTACGTAAAAGATAAGCGAGGGTCAATGTTCTTAATGGTTTAACAGATAAGGATGAAGTAATGTTGCCGCGACGGAAGCGGTCCGAGCGTGGTGCTCCCTGCGTATTCGTACGATGTAGAGTTGGTCGTCCAGCGGAGGTAAATCAAAGACGTCAGGCTAAGCGACATTAATAGCGGGCAATAAAACAAACTTGACTGTTTCCTGCCTCAAAATTGTCTCCAGAGTGTTCTATACGCGATCATATTTACGATTACAAATTAGCATTAACCGAACTTTGGCTAGAAGGAATCTCTATACCCTGGAACCGAGCAATTTGTTGACACGGGCGGTGCGTAGGATTCGAATTTTACGAATCTGATTCATGTTTGGCTTGATAATAACGGTTAACAGCAATCTGTTACTAACTCGAATTCGTTTTTGCAGATGTGCTTCTTTTTATTACGTAATAGATACGATTAGTTTTATTTTCCACGTGTGCGGGTTGAATTAGCCATTCGTACAACCGTGACCTGGAATGACCCTACAAATTTAATTTTAGCAGAGTTTCTTCAAGATCGCTTTTAAAATTACCATGCCAGTTTGAAAGTTTTTACAATTTTAGTAGTTATGAACATGCGATACAGAAAACAAGTAGATCGCATCACGATATCTAGTTTCACACTCCGGAATAAAGCTGGCGCTTCGGATTCTGATTCAGATGTTATCCGAGAGTTCGCTAATTAAAGCAATCATCGTGCCTACCATAGTTAGTTATGCGTCGTGATCATAGAAGTCATTCATACTGTGACCCAAAATAAATATGAACCATCAGCCAAGCCAAATAACGCATATTGAGTCTAGTTATTTACTCGCGGAAATAATAAATTGTTTAAACTGTGGACCGGTAGCTTGGCCAATAAAATATCGATATAATTTCTACTTAGTAATTAGTTCCGAACAGTTTCACAAATAATTTTGCCATCAACTATCTACGTAGGAAACGGTTATAGCTTTTGTATAATGAAAAATCATAAAAACTGGGTCCGGGAACCATTATTTCTGGGGTATAAAAACTATGTAAATATTTGTTCAATGTTTATAAAGTAAGGAGAGTTTAAGAGTCGAGACAGCAAGCAACAAAAAAACATATCCGTACTTTATTACTACCTTAACGGATAGTGCGATTACTATTAATTAATATACAACGACATCGTCGACGATTACACTGCTGCACTGGCGTAAACTTTTTGGTTCACAAATTAGTAATTAATTACTCATTGATTAAACCCTTATGTCATCTTCGCAGTTCAGTGAAGAGCACATCGTAACACAATCAAGTGATCGACAAGTTGTGCTGGGTTACCTAAAAAAGCGTTGCGTGCGGCCATTGTAATAACTACCTTGCCAGTGAAAGCCGTTATTGTTACTCAATCCTCGGTAATAGCTCAAAACCAATCCACGACCAGGGACAGAACGTTTACGAGCATCTTTTATTAGTAAAAATTAAAATTCCAATTAATAGTTATCTCAGCGAGAACCTGTTCGCTTCCGGAGTTACGCCAAACCAGTCCGGCGCCTAATTTGTTCTTTTTTTAATATCTTTAAGACTTCTCGGTCCATCCACGGTTACATAATTATTGTATAGTTAGACATCATCTAACCGAACTCGTAAAAATGAATTGGTCTCGCATGAGGACATAAAACACATAATTTGTGTGCGTTCAATTTTGACAGGATTACGATGAGAAAATAATTTATAAGATTATTCAAGCTGATGGAAATAGAACAGTTTATAGTTGACTGAAGATATAGATATGCCACATTTGCATTAAAAAATACAAAGATTCTGCAACAAAGTATAAACATCAGCCGGGCCAACTAATGGACCGATAAGGTTTTCAATGCTCATAACATACTTGGAGGAGTTTAAGATATCTGCACTCTGTCGATAAGTTTGCTATTTACGATAAGAGCAAATCTTAAAATAACACAGGAAAAATGACAACGATAAAAATTCAAGTATCACTTAGAATTTACCTGAATCATATCACGTATAAATTCTTTAGAGAAAAGCATTTAAAATGTTTTATTTTGACTTAGTGATCATAATATGTTTTTAATTTTGAGTGGATAATCAGTTGATTTCATTTATTAATCAAATATTTTTTCGTTTGTTGTTAGGGAGGTAGGTTTAGTTTAGGTTACCTTGTTACTGCCATTTTGAAAATATAATTTAAAAAAAAACAACATTTTCTTGCGTTAGCAGTAGAGATTATACAACTAGATCTACAAATTGGAATATTTCAACTAAGAAAGTCCCAGAACACAAAGCGGTTGTTTTCGAAATTCTATATCACTGATTTCCGACCTAACTGGCAAAATATATTTTTTAATGCTCTTAAAACTACTAAATTATTTCCTATCTCCTCTTAACTGCCATTATATAAGCAATAATTAGAGCATTGTATTCCATATTACTCAATTGCATGTTTTTAGTGTATTTAACATAATACTGCAGTAAGAATAGCTATTATGGCAGACAAGTGACATTTAAGAACAACAATTATTATGCGGTATTGGATACGGATGCAAGAATGCGTTCACTTTTTGTGAAGGCACTCAAGTAGAACGTTTGTATTTTATTAAAATCGACAGATATCGAGTTGATCGGCAATTTAGGGATATGTTTTAAAATATGGCTCATTTAGATAACTGGTTTGCCGTAATGTTTTCGGCTTTAATTGTAAGATACAATGTTGCGTCTTCGCGGCGGCAATGGAATAATTTCTGAATATTTCGAAGCGGCTGTCGAGGCAAGATGTTTAATTACTGAGTCCGGCGTTGATGAATTGTCCAGATTAATACATGAGACGGTCTGGTGGCATCCAGGTCGCAGATGCGTGCGCGCAGGCCGGGCCATTGCGGACGGTCTCAATGAGCTCTGTTCTGTCTCATCTCGAATAAAAACATGAATGTTTGCAGATTATCAGATACAGACGTATTGTGGGTAAGTAAGTAGTGCACGATTAATATAACAACACGCTATGGATTGTAAACGACCTACTTATTTCTGTTCTTGGAATTGTAAAGTTGAAGAAAGATGGCATGTGATGTGAATATGATTGATGTTTTAATTAAAAACGTTTCCCAACTGCTGAAATGTGTTGCGATTTTGTAAAAACGAATGAATTTGCAACTCAAATGTTCTGGTTCTTTGCGCAATTACAGTAGGTGATTTGTGTTTAATACAAACAACCTTGAAAACGCATAGCCTAAATATTTATAAATGAAACTGTTTGTGATTAGTTTAACATTGTTTAATCAGTTAGCAGATTAGATTTACACTTTGCAAGTTATGATGAAGTTAAGCATATATAACTGTATTATGTTTTATGCTCAGATCATAGAAGGGAATCCCTTCTATGATCTGAGGTTTTATGCTAGAGGCAAAAGATACTGTTAGTAATATTGACGAGTGCATCGCAACGCACTTACGAGTACATCTGAGAGTACAATAATAATGATGTTCATCTCGGAGTGTTTATTATAAACTAATAGTAGACAGGAGTCGTTAAGGCATGTTACTAAAAAGTGCTTGTCACTGATGGGCTCGATGGGAATCGAGCAGTCATCGAGTAGGCACGCGTAGTGTATCATTTGAAGACACTTTACTAGTAACGGAAATAGGAATAAATTCATTTCTAATCTTTTATATCACACTAGCGCACATTCACTTTATGTTTATGGAAATAATTAACACGCGGGATGTGCAAAGACACGGTAAAAGCTTTAACTGCAATAAAATGCAGTTTGTTTCATTAACAGCAGCTGTTCTAAGCATTTCTTTTGGTACATCTTTTATGTTGCAGTAGAGGTTTAAATATACATGTGTTGATGCTCTAGCATCTGGAAATGCGTTTCTACTTATACCACTTTTGTTCGACCACGACGATGATGAGTTTTAGGAATGTTTGAATGTAAATGCGGGACATGATTTTAGGATTTCATCTTTTTGGGCATTGTTGTATTGTTCCTCAGTGGTCATTGTTTTGCATTTCAAATATCATAACAACCATCTTGAGGGATGAGATTAACTTTGTGAGAAGTGAACCCTGTTTATGACTTTGATATGTGTTTACTATGTCGGTATACTTTCTTTGCTACTAGTTTACTATGTATCAATTTTTCTGTTTTTCGGTAGAGGTGTAAATGTTTTATACCATTTTGTGTCAATATTTTAAAAATGTTTTATTTTGACTTAGTAATCATAATATGTTCATTTTGAGTGGATAATCAGTTGATTTCATTTAATTATTAAATATTTTTTTGTTTGTAGCTAGGGAGGTAGCCTAGTTACTGCCAGTTTCAGAATATAATTAAAAAAATACAATATTTTCTTGTGTAGTAGTAGAGATTGTACAACTAGGTCTACAAATAAGAATATTTCAACTAAGAAAGTCCCAAAATACAAAGCGGTTGTTTTCAAAATTCTATATCACTGACAGTATCTAATGTTTATCAATATTGCTTGAAATTTAAATGCAATAACAACCAATTTCGGTCAACACTACTTACATAGAACAAGTCAATGTCAACACACAATTGGTCCTGTACAGTCAGCACGAGAGCACATGTCATTCACAACACAAGGGCACTGGAGTCACAAGTCAAGCGATCGATCCTGGTGCGGGAGGCGGAGCGTGCGGCCGGGCGGAGCCGTGTGCGCGGCGCGACTGCCGCCCGGCCCGCAGCGCAGCCACCGGTGATAACGTGCATCCATTCATATCTGCAGTTTTTGATGCCGACGCGTTGCGGCTTAAAAATATTTGGGCAGGTTACGAGATATTTGCGAGGTAGAATGCTTCTGGTAAGAAAAAAAACAATCCGTTAATATTACAAGTGTTAATTCGGTTCACCTAAAAGATTTCTACTTTTTAATTTTTGAAAAAAACTGCCACAGCGAGTAGTTCATTTATTTTACTGCCACTGGTGTACAGTAGAGTGAAGTTCATTCATCCAAAAAATATTTGTGTAGATTACTAATAATATTTGCGAGGTGCAATGCTATTAGTAATAATTAAACAAAAAACAATGAACGATTATTTTACAATTAAGCGTTTAATCGCTACAACTAAAGCCAGAAAGGAATTTACGTTTTACTTCTTGCAAAGATTAAAAGTCGCAGCAAATAAGTTAAAAGCATTACCTGAACATGATTTTTCATCATTCTAGTTTTCTAGAGTGATGTTTGTTGAAGGTAAACTGCTAATAGTAAAAACAACCCATAAGTAGAACAAAGAAGTGTTTATTCCTTACACCTTAAGCTAAAAATGAATCAAAGTTTTACTTTCGTAAAGATCAACCACAAAAGCATTGTCGTAACATTTCACTGATGTAGAGTATTGACAACTTAGTTGATACAAAATACATCATTGCTATTTCTAGCAAAGTGAATTTTACAGAAGCTACACCAGTGGTTACGGTTACTGGCGTCCAAACATGTATTTTGGTGGTCTTATTCCTGATATCTGTCTGGAATTCGTTTCCAAATATTAAGTTCGTATAAGTTTTGTTTACATTCAGACTTAAATAGAAAAAGTAACACACGTGAATGCATTTGTTTATGTATCTGCCGTCTTGTAGAGCAGGGTGCGGCCACCGATGATAACCATCCCTTCAAAAGTCTAACACACGATGCACTTATTCACCGTATCTACAGCCATGGGCAGGGCATGTCAAACTCAGTCTTGGCGACGAAACATAAACACCAGCACAGTAGAAGATAAGGTTTTCTTTTGAATAGCTGTCGGTAATTTGCCAAATGTTTTCCGAACGCCATTGCTTTCTAAAGTAATTTTGCATATTTTCCTTAACTTTGATAAAATCAATCCCGCTGAAGGAAACCGTTAAATGAACATAATTAAGTAAGGATTCAAAAAGTTTTTCTTGTATTCCCTTTTTTAAATGTTTATGTAAGTAAAATATACATCGAAAAAGCGAAAACATCGATTTTTAGCTATCACTATAATATTATGAAATGTTTTTATGTTTAAATTCATAATAAAATTATATGTGTAACTGAGCTTGAGCATGAATAGCCAAAAAACCACAAATTACAAAACGATAACTGAATTTCCTGTTATTGAAAATATGTCATTCAAGTCGCATATTTAATAATTACTTCTTCCGAGCATCACTATCATGTTATTAGTCACTTGTTTGTGTAACAGTGATTCAATAACTTAGTACTGCTCAATCCATTAGACCATCACTAGCCGAATAAAAAAACTCTGTATCACATGTAGAGTCACCCGAGAGAACCAAAGCAATTGCACAGGTCACTGCCCAATAACTATTACATGTTGCTATGATTAAATTTATTTTATTTCATGTAACGATATTTGTAGGACTGTCTGATTCCATAATAGATAAATAATATTCCATAGTAATCTTAACTAAAAAACAGAGTATTTTATAGATTACAGCTGTTCGTCAGCGGCTTCGCCCGCGTAAACTATGTTCCAGTCAAAATATAGCCTTATTAAAAAAATATAGCTTAAGTCACTTACCTGATAATATAGCTTTATATCGGTAAAATAATTTTTGAAATCGGCCCAATAGTTACGAAGCCTATTCAATACAAATAAACAAACAATTCTTTCCTCTTTATGATATTATCTAGTATAGATTTATCGTGAATGAAATTAAATAGTCTGCTTCAAACATATCTTATGAAGATTTTTGCAAATTCCATCGTATTTACATTTTGTAACAATTAAAAAATGTCTTTCGAAATTACGAGTTGTATTTTTATTTGTTTTGATGTCGGCTATTAGAGTGTCCGCAACTCGCAGTAATTTGCACGCAATTACCTAACTGCGTTTAGTTGCTAAAATGAAGCGAACGTTTTATAGTGTAATGCTTGTTTCTCATGGTTGCGAGACCGCAATGCTCATACGCACATATGTGTGAAGGCGAAATGTAATTGTTTCACATTCATCATATTTTTGGATTTACGATTAAATTGTTAGTCATCAGAATTGTTACATCGCAACAAATTATACACTCATTTTGAGAGGGTAACAAAATTCTCTCAAATAAGTATACTTATTTTCTATATTAATAACTAGCCAAAGGCACAAATTAGGCATGCGCGGTGCCCAAAGGTATCTAAGTATTTTTGTGTAATATTTTGAAGTTTGCCCCGTCACTTGCATTATTTTGTTCAAGACACCGGAATTTTAAGCAGAACATCTCTGTCGGTTGTAAAAACAGAAAGTAACTTGTCTGCCTAGTGTAAGTGCGTAAATGCACGCTTTAAAGAAACATTTTCAAGTACTCTTATCAAACGCAATAGAAAGTGTACTTATCAATTCGTTACGCGAAACACGGCAACAAAAAGAAGTGGTGAGAACTGGCGTTAGAACTTGGTCTGGCGTAGTTGTTTACGTTGTTATCGATCACAGACGACTAATAAGACTCGATTGTATTGGGTTTTCGCTCTAGTATCGATTGTGACGCGACCGAGACGAATCCGGACGTTCTGCCGCACACGTAACTTGGCCGGTGCGGGTGATGCAGGAATTTTCTCATCTAGTTTCAATGATAACTGAGAACTACTACTGCTTATCTTCATATATGTTATTTTACAAATAAAATAAACATTGAATCTGGAGTAAGTTCTTCAAGATTATTTGACCCCAAACTAAAATTATGGGTAGCAGTGACTGAATGTACTCAAGTATTTCTAACTATACATATAACATACATAGAAAATATCACCCAGACACATACCAAATACCAGTTCATCACAAAAATATCAGTCCTGGGTGTGGGATCGAACCCATGAATTTCACTAAAGGCAGGATTTCTGCCACTGCATCAACAGGCCAGTAAAATAAATAATTTGTTTCAAATTATACTTATAATAGCGATAACGGTATTGCCTAAATAAGCACGAGTATATGACAGAATAGCTGATAGGTGAAGTTACAAGCGTAGGTGTGGATTTACGTTGAAAACAAACATGTTTGCCGTGAAAAGTTGAATATAATGGCCTACAATCAGATTGGAATATATAGTGCTTTCATAGTACTCCCCTGTGTATACGTCCAATTTGTAGAAATACATTTATTATTTACAACAAGGTTTCGCGAAGTGTGACTGATACCCTTGGGTGCTTCTGCATGACACTCGAGTAAAGTTTCACAATTTATATCAACATACTCCTCAATTCCATTCCGTGCAATATGTACTTTAAGAGTTCCCATGAAATCGAGGTGTGTGTGTGTGAGGTTTATACGCTTAAGGGAAGGGTTTTTTCAACTGTTCTAGAAAATGTAATTTATTAATAATGACAACGTGTAAATTAAAACCTAAATCCGAACAAAGCTTACAACCATACCTATCACAGCCAAGCTTCGAGCATTAGTTATTGCTATTCAAAAACAGATATTAGTGAAAAAAGGGAAAAAAACAATAACTTAGGTTTTACCTATAAACATTGATGATTTTTTCTTATGAATGAAAATATCATATGATGAAAAATAGCAATGCAAACTGATAAAGCCATCGGAATGTTCGGCATGTTTGCGCAGCTATTGAGATTCGCAGACTGTTCACTAGATCGAATACCGACGTGCTCATAGTAAGATCACCTTATCTTAGTTGTTTCGGGAACTATTGTATCAAGATTGTACTTGAACATAAGAATTTTTCTTGAACAAGTCACAACCTATTTATTTAGAATTTTATGTCATTTTTGTGATAACTCGTTCATTGCAGGAAGAGAGTTTCCATTATTAACACCAAATCATCGCTTCAGTTGACGGATAATGGTTTATTACGATTGAAAATCCGATGTGGTGGTCACTGGTCAGTTTATCCGAAACCTACCTCCTGATTTTCTAACTCGCAATGCATCTCGATGGCCAAGCGCTAGCCATTTGACAGCTCTTCAGGCAATGACGATGCAGTATTTCGATCGAAGTGAGTGAATAATCGTGCCGGAGAATGTACCGAAGAATCTGAGACACAATTTGCTCAGTCTCTAGACACATTGAAATATTATGTACTAGCGTAAAACTTCAATGTTTACACACAATGATTTTCAAGAAAAGCGCTCTTACAGTTCTAACTCCGATGCGTGAAAAGGCAATATTCAGCGGATTCAGCCGAATGACATTGTGCCTGTCGGGGTGGTGGAATATACAATCTTTTTGTTTTCCTTCTCTGTGCTTATAAATATACCTAGCAATCGTCAGCTTTTGTCATAAGCCCAACTACACAGGCAAACGCTGTTGTGGGTCTTGATATCAATGATGACGAGCAGTTCCAAGCGGACGCACAGTTTATCTAGGCACTAAATACTCTTACTGTGATATTTAACTGCAATGTGACGTGGGTACTGTAAACAATTAATTAGTATTAATTACGTAATCACTTCTCGGTAACGAGATGGTAAGTTTCTAAGAAGCATTGTGCATGGTATGATAACATAATGTAGCATGAAATGAGCTGCAATTTCAGTGTCTTCACGAATATTTTGAAGCCTTTTTATTGATTTGTGAAACGAAATTACATTTAGATTTATTTAAAGTCTAGACATTTTGAATCCGAGCCATATTTAACATGAAAATAATGAGACGTCATTAAAGCATCTTTGACGGTCTCATTCAGGGGATGTTATCATTTAATTTAAAGCGTTTCATTACAAAAACTAATTTTGTTATTTTATCCATACATTTATGTTTTTCATTGTGAAAGTTTATGTTGAAACTAAGGACTATTTTTTTTTAGTTCGTTGAGGAATGATTTTTATATTATAACTAAAAAGGCTGATTATTATAATGTTTAGAGAGGATATAAAGTTGATTATTAAAATTTAACAACATAATAAAATGCCGGTATAATTTCATTAACTGATACTATATGTATAAGAAATCTTGATTAAGTATATGGGGTAGCCTCAACATACCGCGAGTGCTCTCGTGGCTAAAAACTGCGCGTGTGATCCAGGGTTAAACATTACCATTTCAAGGTGTACCTACTTGGGATAATATTGGACTACTTTACATTTTATAACACACGAATGGCGCAGTGTGCAGTAGCACGGTTATTGATAGCTGGCGCCTTGACGTGTGTGTTGTCCCGGTTCGATTCCTGGTGGGGTCAATTCAGAAAACAATATTTTCTAAATTGTCACGGGTCTGAGTGTGCTGGGAGTAGCCCCTGGCTTAATTTCTTATCTGGTACATATTTATCTCTTCTTCGAGACCATGATAAGTGGTTCTGGTCTACTACAACTACTACTTTGTATAATAATATACTATCTTTCCGCTCGTTTAGCCTATGTGTACTTCGAATGTATAAATCTGTATCACTGTAGAATTTCATTTGAATCCCTTCAGTTGTTTTTGCGTGAAAGAGTAACAAACACTCACAAACTTTCGCATTCACAAAACAAGTAAGATTTAATATTTATAAAAATATTTTATTCTGAAATAGCTAAGTTTCAAATTATCTAACCGTTAGCTACAGCTAATTATTAGGCGGCATATGATTTTATTAGCGTGATAGTTGCGAAATTATGCGTTTTTTAGTCGGAAATAATTAGAGTGCGCCCATACATACGTACAAATACTTTATGCAATCTTAAACTTTAAGGAATTGTGTTAGAGATCAGAATGTGCAGTATTTTTTGAGATGGCTGTACGTGTGAGCATGGGGAACATAACGGTGGGTGGGCAAATTAGCCCGAGTTGTAGGTATACTAAGACAAGAAGCGAGCAAATTTTAATTAATGAAAATGTCTAACGGAAATAAGAATTTAGTGCATAAGCAAGGAATTTTGTTTATCTTTTTTATTTTGTTCCTGGTACACGAGTTAATCTTTGAGTAAAATGCTATACATTTAAGTAGATAGGCAATAATCGATTATAAGAAAAAAACTGTTGTTTTTTTTAATCATGATACACATACATACGTTGCACAGCCCAAAATTCGTTTGTTCTCTGTTAAACATTGCGGTTGACTGGTAGAGAATGCCTCTAGGCATTAAGTCCGCTAATTGTACCTTTTTTTTATAAATGTGCAATAAAGAAAAAATAAATAAGTGACAGACGAAGAATTTAAAAAGTTTACACGTTTGGAATCAGATTGCACGTTTGTAAAATTTTAAGTGGTTCCACGAGCGCAGTTAGCTTGTGCCAAGTACTCTAACATATTTACCCAGTTGGTGCCAACAGCATAGTGCGGACCCGGCAGTTACATCGGTGACTAGAATTGGGCCAGTCGGAATATTTGTTATTTAAATTGTTGAGAAATTCCGCGTTCTATTAACGTCGCTTGACTTTGCATTCGACCGCCTTATTAACTTGACTTACATTTTGTAAATTGTTACACTGATGCTAAAACTTTGTTGTGTATTAGAATCGCTTGTCTTTGAATATGCAAGCTTTATTTACATGCGTTTCATTTAATTCATTGGTTAATACAACTTAACTGTTAACTCCTGTAAAAATAGTAAGATTGCAACCGCTTGTAGGTGTGCCGAGGCAGGTTTCCCAAAGCATCTCCCATACCTCAGGATATACTTCGATAATTATGGTATTTTACAAAGATTTATAAGTTGAATTAAGTCTAGTTGCTACCTTTAAAGTAAAGCTCTCAGGAGAATTTGTTAGTACCTATAGTGTATAATAACAATTGCTTTTATTCACAGTGCTAACAAAGTAAGCGCACTGTATGTACCTTTCTAATTCTTCATTAGTGTATCTTAATTTAAAACGCATTAATAAAATAACAGCCAATTACTGAGCAGTAAAATATTGTTAATTACTTAAGGAACAATAAACTTAATACCTATTCCAGGAAGTTCATTGTTTTCGTATCTGACTACCGGCATTAGAATATTTTTAGCCAATGTATCCTTGATCAAATTACAACAAATGTGTATTAAACTTGCTAAGGAAAAATATGATTGCGCTCTTCAGTAGAAAGTAAATAGTATCCTAATTTTAAATTGATACTTGAATGTTAAATGAAATTGAACCATTCCATAATGTTCTCAGTATGATTACCACTAGTTTAGTATTCTCTGAACGATAAGGACTCATGAATAACTCATAATAAGTCCGCAAAAAGTTTATCCTACAAATAAGAAATACCCTGTTTTCCTCCGACTTTCCAGAAACATGCATGCAATGCATGGTCATACCTACATGTTTACTTAAATTCATATTATAAAGACGACAAATAGGTATGGTTAGTAATACAAAATGGCTGAGGACTCCACATTATGTGGTGGTGTTCTATGTAGTATTCGTTGTTGTTCATACTTATTTAAATAAATAAGTATGTATGTATACATAATTACGACAAGCATAGGCTTTACCTATATTTATAGTTGACTAAACTCTAATAAAGAAAATACCAATTATAAACAATAGTACTGAAATACGTACCTTATAACTATAACAATGCTTGGATGAACATTCTTTATGAAAAATAAATAATATTACATGCATATTTACAACAACTATTATTTCATATCCGATGATTGTTACGTTTGCAACAAATTCTACATGTAAAGGAATGATATGGTTGAAATAACGAAAAACAGCAGGTAGTATGCATATTTACCATTATATTAGGTTAGAATCAGTATCAAGGGTTGCCAAACGCTGGGCCGGCTTCCTACCAGTGCAGCAGCGTGGAAAGCCGGAGGCGCGGCGGCCTTTGCAACATCGGTGATATCCTCTGCCCCGCAACCTATTATAAAAAATGTATTATTATGTTTATCTAGTAAAATAACCAAATAAAGTGTGATTCTTTAATTGTATTTTTGTGCCCGCATTGAAAAATAAAATACCTCTAGCCCGTAAAGTAAAATATTGAGAAGGAGCCTATTAGATATACTATCACCACATCACACAGGCATAATGCCGCCAAAGCTTATTTAACATTGGCCAAAGACCGGCAGATGCAACTATTCCTAATAAAAATATATTGCGATATTTTAGGGCTCAACCGCACTTGGTCACATTTGTAACATAGTTTCGGCACTAGTTGCAAATACGACATGCCGATACAATGCAAGTGCGTATTGTATTGTGAAAATGGAATTTGTAACTTGTGCCTTCAATAGCTCATAGTTTATTGTTAAAGTTGCCAAACTATCTGATAATTCAGCATTGCCCCACACTAGCCGAGTGGTGAGTGTTCGGTCTGCAATATAAAGGTCCTGTGTTCATTTCCAAGTCGGCAAACCTTGATGCCGATTTTTCCAAATATACGAGTACCTCCACCTCAACATCACCAAGCAGCATTTGGAAAGTATGGTGATTAGGTCCTTGCCCATCAAATCATTCCTACGATGAAGGGCTGCTTAATCTGTCATTGAGATAATACTAATTGTCGGTTATTAATTACAATAATCTTTTAATATCTTCTACTTGATATCTGCGTACAACATTGTTAGTCACGGTAGTTTACTGGTTAAACATAATAAATCTTCACTGCTAACCTTTAAACGCAATGAGGCGGTTACTCCGTTTGAGCTACAAATGTGTTCATTGAGTGAAAAAACTAGGCACACTTTATTGAACACTTGACATTAAAACGATGTGAAAGTTCTGCTTTTGTGGAATATTTAGTTACTGCAATATTCTTTATTATGAGGGGACGATGTGCATTCTAGATTGTATGAGGTCATCACAGAATATATCATTTCACAGGATTGCGGCGACAGGTCCAACAAGCACTTCGAACTTCATCTATAAATGGATATAAGAGTAATTAAAACTTAGGGCCAAATTCTATTACATAAGCAATCAAGCCAGTTGATTATAAGATACCAGCAAAGATTGACGTGCCAAATCCAAGTTCAGATTTCTAAGTCATTTGCTTGATTTTATACCAATATCTATATTTACGGTTGTTTATTCTGTCTTCACTTCCCAAACACTCCATAAACAGACCTGCCTCCTCGAATTCACAGAAATTAATTGAACGACATCAAATAGGCAATCCCTTTGGTCAATTCCTGCTCTACCGGTTTCCCGATATTTTCAGTACATTTTCCCTCCCCTTCACGGCTTTTCGCGAGAGCGGTGATGCAGTAAACTTTTTGATTAGGATTAATGTTTTTTTATCGTATTTTATATAATATTTTGGGGTGGCTTGAATAATGGTAACGTGTTTTGAGGTGCCTACATATAGGCATCGATATTCCGCTTTTATTAGCTGTTGCTATTATTTTAGTTATTTTTGTCAGCTGGTTATCAACATGATAAGGAACTAATGTGGGCGTTTAGTAGTCTAATGCCACCGTTCTGTCATTCATAGTTCACCAGCATTACATACATAACTAAAAGCTGTCCTCACTTCTCCACCGTCAATAGGTCAACGTTTTAAATTTCGGAAGTAAAAAAAATTTAAAACAGAAGTAGTACTTTAAGCAAAGCAAATGGCATAAAACAATGCGTAGGAACTGCCTGATGGTAAGTGGTTACCACATCCTGTTGACACAACACCAGATGTAGCACTCTTGCTTTGCCGCTCTAGTCAGAAATCGTATAAAATCCCGCCGGCTGAAAAAACTTCACTTCTTCTGCTTTTTAGGAAGCAAACATATTAAAAACTGAACCATTTCAGACCATGGTGGTTCTATAGCGTGAGGATAAACTCCTTGGGGATGGAGGAGTTCACATACTAACTCACTTTAGGGTACGCGTTCCTTATCATGCAGTGGGTGGATCCGATTATGAGAGCGGGGTGGGTACCACGTAGCGTTACAATTGCATTATGCACGTCGTATCTTACGTATGTTGCGCAAGCGTTGCATCAAGCAAATGAAGCATAAAGTTTGATTTACGTGTGTACAGCACGCGTCGTTCTGCATAATTTAATTTGCATAATACCTAGTGTATCTGGTGATCTGGGTCAAAAGGCTTAAGATAATTCTAGGTCGGACTATTTTTTCTCCTTGATTTCTTTTAATAAGCTACGTGAAGACCACCCTAATACCCTGTGAAGGTCACCTGTGCTGCTGATCCCAAATTGGCTCATGTGTTGATACAAAAATGGGATGCCCCAGTTTTAGAATAAGTACATCACTTTTCAAAAGTTGAAATTCGAAGTATGCCGTTGCAACTGTTGCAAGGGATTCCTTGACGTTTGAGAAATCACTGATCGGCAACGAATACTCTATTGACACACTTTTAACACCATGCCATCATAACATTACATAATGCGATTACTGGGTGGTATGCAATGATAAACTAATAAAGTTGTGAGCACATAGGAGCCGTGCGTTTCTTACGTGACGTGACCGATAGCACGAGTCTGAGTTGATAGTTCAATCAAATAATGATCAGCATTGTTATCCAATACAATTAAAATAAAATACTACCATAAACAATCGTCTCATATTTAACTGCGATGGTAAGTAAACATAATTTTACGCGAGGTTTCATCGCGTCATTAAATATTATAGTAGTCATTAAACACAAGATAGTATCATTAAGGCAGTAATGTAATAGTATCTAGATGATATCAGTGGTTGTGGGCTTTAATGTTGCGGATTTCCGCTGATCAAATGGGCTGTTCAAATAATGATGCATTTGAATGTAATGCAAAGTTGCTTGAGCAGGTAAACAAATTGCAAATAATTTTGCATTAGTTTTATGCTGTAATCTTCCTCAAAGACAAATCGAATTTGATGGCGCCGCTGCATTCAGCCCGCGCTCTTCCGATATGGTATTGGATGTCAAAATCAACATTTATCTTTACTCTGTCTATAAAATCGATTAAAAGCCTATAATATAAATTAACAAAAAGCTGTCGTGACGTCACGACCCTTGGTTTTCATAAACATTTCAGGTATTCGAATCAAGACACATTTTAGGCATAATGTCACACTTAAGAAGATAGTAAATCTCATTTAACACTTAATGAAGTAACATAATTTTTGTAATTCAATTTAGAATATACATAATGTTATTGCACCATTCTCTTCTCGTCATGATAAATTTAACACGAAATGTGTTTAATTTATTTTGCAACTAGGAAGTAAAATAAAATGATACGTTCTCTATGACACATAGTATCAAGATGATTTATTATCCTGCATTAACGATTGGCATATATACAATATGTTGTGTTACGAGTAGATACCCACGTCGTTTAGATGCATCAGATTTGATGCTGTGATGGCTTACATAGATAAGAAATAAATAATTAAACACGTACGTTATATGAAACCACGAATATTATTACATATTGTAATATTGTATGTAGAGCAGTCTGATATGAAAAATCGGAATTTGAACAGTTACCTTAATTGTGTAAACTACAACCGATTAAACACGTTCTTAAGTTTTTAACTGATACACAAAGCTATGGCAATATATAAACAAAACAAATATATTCTATTAATAACATGACATGATTCATATTAATATAAATTTTGCGTTAAGTAGCCAACTATCAGTATTCCCACCGTCCCGATATAAATACTTGGGATTCAGCACAATTAGTGTGAGTGCAAGACAGGTGCGGTAATGTCAGCGGGATTCCTTTGCTCGCCTTCAAAAAACTAAGGTTTGAGCAAGGAACGTCGGTCAACAATTAACCGGCGGAAAAATGTCGCTCAACATCCCCGGCAAATAAGTGGCCTCTAGACACCTGCTCCTGTATAAAATACGAAGGGCGGGATTACACAGATCAAGGAAGTTTGTTATATCTATTCGCCCCTGTGGAATTTTTCCCTAAGGAGGATCATTTAATTTTTATTTTTAGCTTACATTTTTAAACATAATTTATAGCTGAAATGTATTTGATATAATGGAATGAAATATCATATCTATACTTGCTGATACTACATACGTACGGTAGTCAAGATGAAGGCTGTATTTGGTATAGTCATATATTTATACCAAATACAGCCTTCATCTTGATTCATTTAACAGACCTGTTAAAATAAGGCCACATAAATATACACGTTGTTGGTTGATATCCATCAAATTGTTCCAAGCAACTGCCTTCGATTTTATAAGATAGCTATCCGCTCTATCTCTTGATTAGATCACGCTTCTCCATATTTATTAATATCGTGATGTTTAATGTCTTATTTCAAACGTAAGTCGCTTTTGCAATGTGTTAGCAGATGGCTACATTGGTACATACAACGTTAATAAATAGCCATCAGTTGTAGAGATGACTTGATTTCATTGATGGATGCAGTAGGTAACCTAGCACAGTTACCTACTTAGCCTACCTAGGACAGTTTATTGGCTATATTACTACTACTTACTGTTAGCTGCATGAAGTTAATACTCAAGATATAACAGATAAAGTACAAAAACGAAAAACACAAACTATAAAGATAAAGTTCGTATTACAGAACACGTGCTTTATTGTAAGGTCCATGAACTCTATGATATGAAAAACCAGAAAAACTCCTAGATAACTTTCTAGAGCCAACTTAAAATCGCAAGCAGCATTTGCGTTTTTGAACCAGTTTCGATTACGAGCAACATAATTAAGATTCTAAACAAAATCCACTCCATTTCGGAAAACCATAATTAGTCTATTCAATTTTAGTCTTTCAAAATGCAGCGGTCTGCCGTGATGAAATTATCCAACTTGTTTACGTGTAGGTACGTAAGTGTGTGTTACGATCTTTATACTCAATGTCAAGGCATATACATAGTATACAATGATGATTAGATAAAAAAGGTGATTCTACAAAGTCAATTTTACTGTTTCAATAAAGTATAAGAAACCACAACAAACTTGAAATACAAACAACACAAACGATCAATCTTTAGCATCAATATGCATGACAAGCAACGGCCACGTTAACTCGAGCAATTCTCAACTAGTTACAAATTCAAAGAGTCAAAGGACTAAAATGTTCCCTTTTCATATGTTTTCTCATATTTTCTTTATTATTGTGCGGCTGACCGCCCCAAGATGTCGTCTGACGTTGACAAATCGAGAGGCGAACGCATTACGACGTCTTTTCGACGTGCCTTCATATTAGGGTTGCCAGTTAATCCTGTACGCGCGCGGCCTGCATTTAATGAGATTGTATAACAGAAATAAATATTAAAATATTGCTAGTGTTTTTACCCTCTGGCATGGAAAAGTTATTCTTTATTGTAGTATGTTTATGAATGAGTGCCTCAAGCTAATCCAAATGCAAAAATATGTGTTATATTTTGGATTGGATTGAATTTCTAACCCTAAACTAAGTAGAGCTCTTACTAATGGTGACAAAGACTGATGAACATACTTAGGTAATTATTAACTCAAATAGTTAGTAATACACAAACTAAGGCTTGGCGAATGTAATGTTACAGTAGTACAGAAAGTTCATTGAATTGTGGACTCTTTTAATATTTTAATCAAACAGGGACATAGATACCCAAACTCATGCCCGTAAAGCTCGTCCCACGTCTCCGATATTGGGGACACGGCCTTAATTCACTGAACTACGCCATGTTAACCCCATTTTCTTAACAATAGACCACTATTTTTCCCTAATCGTCATGAGATTCATACATAACAATTCTTTATAGGTAGTAAGTACTCAGAAAACATTAATGTGTATGGGCGCAAACCTGTTCATTGGTTGTTTACTCCGCATAATGTAATATGTAGTGCATAAGTTGTTGGGAAGTAATATCAATCAATAAAATTAAATACTTGAGCAAACAATAAATCAATGTTATGGTCGTAGTGATACCTGGCCAAGGATGCATCCTTTACACTTATCATTCACGGTGGTGTATGATAGAAAAGTGTAAAACCCGAACTACTACAGCAGAGTGGACCTTACACAGGAATATTTCTGTAAAGTGGTAAAGCACTGGAGTCTTCGATAGCACATAATACAACATACACTTACGAGTAATATTATGTGTAAGACATTACGTTAATTGTCATCAATTAAATCCGGGGATTCATGCCAATTCTCTTCTCATTCGGTACGTTCTCGCTAGAGACGACGTTATGGTCATGGAACTCGTATTCTGAGTAGTTGGGATCGTCCTTACAACTTTTCGCTATTTCTGCCTGTTAGCGGTCATCTTGGAACATTCATGTCAAATAAACGGAGCGAAATCTTGCAAATCATTATCCCGAGCAGTTTCACAAAACGAGGCTACCCAAAAAGACGTGTTTTTTTTTATGTGACTGATGTGGATTTCTTGATTCAATACCATCAGAGTTAAACACATTCAGTGACCATATTTTACCTATGGCAGATAGTACTGTAAACATACCAAATAGTAAACAAAGAGCGGATAGGCAATAATACATTACTAATGAATGAATACCCACGCATCTAATACGGTACGTGCTCCGATGGACGCACACAGCTATGCCGAATACCTATGCTAATAGTAAGGGACCGAGTGTAATCTTACAGGAACTAGAAAGATATAAAATTACACTTTTGTATTTAAAGACACGTAGTGCAATTGAATCGCTTATTAATGACCTTGTAGATCGTAATGTTCACTTTAAAGTCATAAGCTCCGCAGTCAACCTGTTTTTTTAACACTAAGTGAAGTTGTAGGTAAGTAAAAGTTAGCAATTTAGATAACTTGCTCTATGAAAACAGTACAAAGGTTGTGATTTCAAAGTATCATTTATCGGCATTTTGTTTGCGAAGATTGTTTCAAAGTTCTGCCAGTAGACAGGAAGTTAAGGAATAATAAATCTAAGAACGTATTTTATTTTATAACAGTGCCATGAAAGAACAACATTCAACAAGATTTGCTTTGAAAATTTTAGCCAGGGATTAACGATAATTAAGCATTACGTAAGTTGATTTTTTCTGTGATTGTTGTGATAAAGAGATTATTTTTATTTTTAGCATTTTGAAACGCACTATTTTCTTTTTTCACTTTTTCTTAAAAATTAGACCAGTACGTCTACCACGAGTTGCCACTTTAAATTTACGTTATCGTTCGCGTTAAAGAATGATGAAATCATGTCATGTCAACGATAATGGAAATTGAAAGTGGCAACTCGTGGTAGACGTACAGATCCTAGGGCTCAAGTTTAATCAGTTGGAAGAGCAGCCACCTGGACTGTAGAAGTTCACGGGTTTGGATCCCGCTTGAGCCTTAGGAGGATCAGGTCGAATTTTTCTAGTTTCTATCTCTGTCACGAAATACATACCTTATTTATACTAAAATGGTCCCCATCTTATGAAATTACATGTTTTTGTGTTTGTTTAAGTATCTTGTAATGGCACTTGGGTTCATCATGTTTGTTATTGATCGATAAAATAATCTTCACCATAGTCTCGCTCCCCACAAATATAGATGTCTTAGAAGAAAATAAATCCATAGCATTAGGTTGCGGGTCGCGTTCTCTTGCTCACGTAACGTTCCCCAAATGGTGGCGGAAGGGCCACTGACTCAGCGACCTAAGGCGTCGTCTATTCAACGCCTTTCATCGACGCCTATGGCCATGTATTCATACATGGCGTGACCAGACTCTTGGCTCGAGGCGGGACTGTTCCAGTGACGGACTTTTTTCGTTTTGATCAGAAGCCACTAAGTACATACTTATGCAAGGTGTAATTTATTTTTTAATGATGAAATTTGGTTTAAAAGAAGATCTATTTTGACAGCCTACTTAAAATGAGAGCAGTACCTACGTCTACAACGAGTTGCCACTTTGAATTTTCACTATCGTTCGCGTAAAAAATTGTATTGGGATTTGACATGACATGAATTGACAATGTCAAATCCCAATACATTTAAAGTTACATTCAAAAAAGTTTCAGCTCGTGGTATTTAAATTACATTAAATAGTAAAAGCTAGTTAGAATGATAAACAATATTAAATTGAATTTAACAGTGTTATATTTTACTGGATGATTATTTTTACTGTAAATAATCATATTTTGTAGAAGTTAGAAAAATTATCGAACGTAAAATCACTGATTTTGTTAGAAAAAAAACAAGAATTCATGTCGTTTTGGTTTCGAAGCTATGATAATATAAATAAAAGTTAGTTATTGTCTGAAAGCAAATACTGCAATATTAAACGTAGGTTTGGTGGCCCACTGAACACTTTTCTGAAACCATGCCATGTCCCGTTACGACTAACAAAAATTTGGTCACGCTGAATATGACGTAATGTATTGATTGATTTGCATTTCTATAGACAGCAGGCCTTGTAGGGAGGCGCAGATGACAGGTGTATCTGATATTGATCGTTCTATGGATAACGTAGACATATTTATTAGTGCAATCGAATGTATAGCACCACGGGGGTCTTTGGCGCAAGAATTACTCGCTGACATATTAAATACTAAAGTCGTAATAATCTTATTTATATATTCAAAAAGGTAGTTTTTGTTGCATTTCTTGGGTAAATTTTAGCAGTATTTTTCCCTAATACTAGTATGAGGCACATGTTGCTAAAATTCCTCCAGGCCACCAGCATGCTGTTTTTCGCTAATTGCGTGAAAATTGCGATGTTGGTCACATCCTGAACCTTGATCTTAATTTTAGGCAATTACTTCGATTTTCGTTAAATTTAGTAAAGTCATTTCGTTTAATTTAGTAATGTCCTTACTTATAATGAAAACAATTAAGATTGCCTTATAATAACTGTTTATTACATAAACTTTAATTGCGTCTTATAGCACGCTTATAAGAGTCTTGTTCAAACGTTTATAATCTGAACAAGTTTTCTATTTGCTGGTAAGCATCTTCTACTTAATAAATGTAATGTTTGTGAAGTGAAAGGTTTTATGGTCTAGCTGATTGCTTTTAATCTTGAATTATGCTGTCTATAAGGTGTACTTAGGTTAATTAAATCTATATAAATTTTACATAAAACAATTTCATTACCAGTAGCACGATCAAATGTGTCATTTTACACAATCATAAAGATTAAGTACTTGCGGAAATTGGTTTATAAATTATGTGAATGATAACTACCTACTTTCCAAATTGAACTCAACGTTATAATATACTTATTTCATGATCAATGTTTAATTTACTTTTGAATTTGTTTGTCCATATGTTTGTCTATATTATAATATTTTAAAGAGGCGAGATTGGTTTGTTTGTTTGTATTGAATAGACTCCGAAGCAACTAGGCGGTTTTCAAAATTCTTCTTTATTGCTTCATGATGGTACTTATGATCTTAAAATTAAAATTGAACCCGCAACATGACCTCTGCTAGGGCATTGCAACAAGAATTTAGTAAGGTCTAACAATTGTTAAGTATGTTACGAGTTAACATTTTTAGCAATTGCTACATCTTTAACACCTAATATACGCCACGTGAAATTGAGTTGATTTGCGTAAAAAACATGTCAAAATTGGTTTCACGAAATAATACAAAGCTTTTATAATAGTCCTTTTTTATCTGCTATGGTTTTAATTTTGTACGTACTGGTTAAGTAATATAAATAACCACTTTCTTTTCAATGTTTCTTTACTAACATTATATATCTACTGACATAGCGCTATCAGCGCAAATAAGATAAGAAAGAATGCATGTCATCCTGCATTTAATTCGAATTACGTAGCTTTGAAAGTTGTGTTGCACAACAGAGCAAGGATTATGCCGTAAAATATCTACAATATTGTAGATATGTTTCTATAATTGGGCACGTGCTAATTGAAAACAGAACGGAAGTAACATTCAACACAGATTTTCTTGTCCTTAAACGGTGAGAAAAAAAAACGCTAATGATTAATCCAAATAGACGAAATAATCACAAAGTCACTTATAAACTATAGCAAATCTGTGATGTCTAACCCCCGTATCCACAAACCTTAATAAAACGTTGAGGACACCTCAAATTGATGCTGCCCAGTCACATGTCAATAAATGAAAGGGACTAGAAATGAAGGGGACTGCTATACAGTACGTCTACCACGAGTTGCCACTTTAAATTTACGTCAACGTTCGCGTAAAAAAATTGTATTGGGATGACACATGACATGACAATGTCAAATCCCAATGAAAATGTTTACGCGAAGGATAATTTAAATTTAAAGTGGCAACTCATGGTAGACGTACAGTACGTCTATTTACGATATTGTCATATCAAATCCCAATACAATTTTTTTATCAGTAATGACTGCTCAACTTTGATTGACGTTTGTGGATTCGGGCGTAAGTCCACAATAATTAAATAAAGCAATTTCTGGGATGGAAAAATTAAGTTGGACTCAAAATATAATTAAATTATTTTAAAGCAATTTCTGGGATGGAAAAATTAAGTTGGACTCAAAATATAATTAAATTATTATTGACCTTATCTGGAAGAGCAGCTACCCGGACTGCGGAAGGCGCAGGTTCATGTCCCGCTTGAGCCCTAGGACCAATGTTGAATTTTTCTTGTTTCTATCTTTAGATGAAAAAACGCAATATAAAATGCCAAAAATAAAAATTCAGTGAACAAGGCCCTCCTTAGTATGTTTTCTGCGGGCATGGCCATCTATTCTTTATAGTTTTGACCCATAGCAACTATTCGGCAGACCGGCGTGGCGACATGTGCGGACGTGGCGTGGCATTATTCTACAAATTAATGTCCACGACAATGACCTGGCTGCAGTTTGTTGCACCCGGCCGCGTTGTGCGTTGACATTGCACCGTGACTGACGTGTGCCTGGTCAGCCTAGCTTCCATCATACGATCAAGGCATTCAAGCGTTTTCGCATCGAAGTTTTGATAAGGGAAAGTTAACTTTGTTAAGATAATGTGCACTTTAGATTTTAGGAAGTTGTGTTGCAAGTATCTGGATATTTTTAGCGAATTAAATCTTATTAAGTGCTTAAAAACCCCAAATTACAATACCTATAGTATACTTGGTCGGAGCATGTTTAGCCCGCGCAAAAATCTACATCTTCTACTTGTGCATAAAATGACATCTAAAAGAAGCACACAGAGAAAAACGATTAAATTTTCAGACTTCCTTCTAGCCTGAAAGAAAATCATTATCAGGTAACGTGAGATATATTCCAAATGATTATTTCTGAGTCATTTTACTTGTAGACTCTCCTCGTAATGACTGGCTGCTCGTTTTTTATCTGCTTACACGACCTGTCGTCACAACTTTTGTAAGGAACAATGTAACCTGTCTTTTCACCGGATACAAACTAGCCCTGATGACTGTCCGCACTTCTGCTGACTTTCTACAATGATCCTCTCCAATTAACGGAATGATTGGCGTGCGAGCATTTGCGCACGCGACACACTTAAGCCGCGGCCCCGAAGTTAGCGATTGCAGGGCGGGAGCGCCGGCGGCACAGGAGCGGCGTACCAATGCATAGATACGAGTATGGACTGGCCTCGAAGGCAGCAGCGCGGGCGAGCGGCGGGTGTATAGATCAGAACAGAACGAACCGTTGCAGCGTACGTAACAAATGTAATCGTATCGTTTACGTTATTGACGCCCAAATTAGGTGGACAAAAAAAAAATATTGACGTGTCAACATAATTTATCAGTCAGTTCGTTTACATAAGTAGCAGTCAATGATTTGTGCTAGCTCCACGGGTTTGTGTTTCCGCGCCGCCGCCGCTCTCGCCGCGCAATCGCTGACTTCGTGACCGCGGCCTAACTCTTGTTATGTTACGTTGCGTCGGCGCAGCATTGTCTGCCGCCGTAGTTCCGATTTGGCTCGCTGATAATTTGACAGATGTCTTGATATACCTGCGGCAAATGTAAGATTGTCACATCACTTGCAATGTAACGTACGAGCATTGTAATGTGTTCATGTTTTAACGTAATATGTACTGTGCTTGCATGTAATCCCGTACTTATCATAAAAAATCAGGCCGAGTGAAGTTTCGGTTTTAGTCAGTAGAAAAAATAAATGTGTTCATCAAAATGAAGCATTTTTACGAAGCCGGATAAATATCGACGACACGGTTGGCGTAGTGCGCTGTAGCACAGTTTCTTGCCTTGACTTACCTAGTGTCCAGGGTTCAATTCCCGGTCGAGTCAATTTAGAAAACGATATTTTGTAAATTTGCCTGGGTCTGGGTGTGCTTAATTTCTTTTCTGGTACCTCGTAACACAGGGATATTTATCTATACTTCGAGACCATGACAAGTGGTGTGTTGTCTGGCGGCGCATATTTATTTATTTAATATCGGCAACGCGCCCTAATGATTAGGGAAGAGTGGTCTCCGTCGGCCGGTATAATAAATTGCGGGATTTCGGTGGCCGCTTACGACGGACACTCTGAGAGAGACCCCACACTAGCATTCTTTGAGCTTCGGCGTCTTGCCGGCGACCTCCCCACATAGGTACGCGGGCGCCGGCAAGACGCAACGCTCAAATAACGCTAGTGTGGGGTATCTCTGAGAATCTCGGTTAGTTTCTAGTGAGGGGAATCAATTTTAAAGTTACGGCGTTAATGATGATTTTGTAATAGCCGAAAAACTCGATTACTGAAAAAGTAATCAAGTTAAAAAAAATTAGCACATAATAAAATGTTTAGGTACATTTGCTTTACTACATTTTTTACCGTTTACCGTACTAGAATGATTAACTTAGGTAGATTTCTAACAAACTTAGCTACAACTTTGATGATTGACAAGTGAGTGGTGGCTAGGGCGTTCAAGGTAAACATTGTAATTTGTGAGTAAGCTGTTAAGGCAATTACAGACCCTGACGCCGGGCCGGCCGCCCGCCTATGTCCAACCACGGCCATTAGTCATGCGAGGAGCTTCCTGTACATGCACTCTTTATACGGTACTTGATTATAATTAGCATGATAATTACAATTTTACCTTAAGCTAGTTGACTTAACAAATTTTACTAGCTTCTAGTTTTAAGCAATATTTTTAATATTTTCTTAACAGGTGGTCCGTCAGGCTAATTACATGTTGCAGTGATCGTAAGTGGTATTGAAAGAGCTTTTATAGCCGTCAAAGCACAGCGATGATAGAACTCAAAATTAGAATACGTACTTGGTAGAGTTGTCATAATTCATATCTTTTCTTTATAGAACCATTTTTAGTATTAGCTTCCATAAAAGATGGGGAACGGCAAAATAAAGTATAGTTTACTGTCTATTACTGCTTTTGGCTAGCAGTAGTAGACATACAGTAAATTATACTATTCAGCCATTATTGGAATCAAATCTTCATTGATGACTTATGCACACAGTTGATGACAAATATTTAATAGCAATCTTACTTCTTACTAATATTAAAAACGCGAAAGTTTGTAAGTATATGTATGTGTTTGTGTGCTTGTAACTCTTTCACGGAAAAACTACCTAACGGATTGAGATGATACTTCACAGAAATGCGGCTTATTACATCAGAATAACACAATTTATATACATTTTATGTAATTGGGTCATTATATAAAACGATAACGCGGGCGAAGCCGCGGGCGGCGAGCTAGTAACGATATAAAATGAAAATTAAGAGTATATCACGCGACCTGGTTTTATATTAAAATGTGAACTAAAAAACCAGAAACAATGAAGGTAAAGTACAGATAACTTGTTTATGAATGACGGAGAAAGTATCTACTTTGTAGCTTCACATAAATACAATTTGTATCTATTATTGTATCTTCTATTCTGTGTATCAAAACATTCTGTGCTCAAAGTAAGACGTATCTTATATTTGAGGAATCAATTCAATGTATGATCGATACAAAATTGGCGTCGAACGAAATCGTGCCCGGAAACTGCAGCATTCCTATCGGTTACTGACTCGCGTAGATCCGCCATGGCTTCATACCGGCACTTCCGATTGTCTTCGATACTAAAAAATGAAATCGATAAATTTCCTGTTATTAAATGGTGTGTCAATAAGTCTACAATGTGATGCGTTTACTGTTTAAATTTTCATAAACTTCTAATACGTAATAGGAAGAACAAAAGAGTAGTGTTGTCCTTCAATTAAAATAAGGATTTAAAACTTTTCCAAAACAAATTAATTTGCACTAAAGAGTAGAAAAAAAAGGCGTATTCTTCTTAAACTTATACGACAATACATATGTAGGTACCATTATTTGTATTCTTGGAGTCTGTGTCAGCCAAGGAAATACTACAATATACCTAATAGCCATTAAAATACAAGAATACTTTAAGAAATATTTTTTTTTTCATCTTATGTTCAAGTATGTGTGTAGTTTCAAACCTACCGTGGCTTAGCTCAGATTATTAAAATGAAAAAATATTTTTTTCTCAGTAAACGTCGAAGGCCCTATTTGTATTAGGTTAAGGTGGACAAGAAGAAGGTATTCATTAGCATAATGTTTTTATATTATTATAAGCTAAGAGACGTTCTGTTCAGGCCCCTGTTAGACCTATACCTTTGGTAATAACATAATAATTTCACGGCGGTTAATGTTGTTGGTCCCCGTTTAATAACCGAGGTCGATCGTACAATAAAAACAAACGGATAATAAACGAAAGGAAAGGTTTCATACACATTATGCTAGGACGAGGGTCGAATGCGCAGTTTCGTAAGAGGGACGCTTCGGCCAACGTAATAAAATAAAAACACATAACGTAGTATGATATCCGACCGTGAGATTTTCTATCTCATCAGGTACACGACCGACACATTTTTTTATTTATTTTATTTATTGAGCTACCATAATAGTGCTCTGCAAAATAGCACAGTAAGTGGTTCTAGTAGCGCTTGTAATAACGAGTGCAATATTTACATAAAAATACATAGTCTACTGGGAAGTTAAGGCCATGCAGCTAGATTTTTTAGAATAATCAGGTAAATTATGTCAGTGTTTTGGGGCAAGCCCAGTCGTATGAACTTGACAATTTATAAGGGATGGCAATAAGGCCCTCGGCTATTGTATGTGATGTTGATTCAATTGAATATAGGACCAGAATATTTGAGATGAGCCGCTCGAGCAGACTTAGTTTTCAAACTGTTATTTTGCTAGCTTTCAGCAGAATGTTCTTGATTAATAAGGCAAACTAACAATCGGATCTTGTTCTATTGGGGGTTCTTGCCAACAAGGCGTGCTGGTATTGTGTTATTTCCCATCTCCTTACAAGATTATTGCAGCGGAGTCATTGTTTGTTTGTTTTCCCCAACACGTGCTGTATTGACAAAGGCTATATATTTTAATTGTAATTTAATACGATATAGTACGTCCTTAAGTTAATTGTCTGCAACTTGCTGATATTTAACCACTAAATAGTACACGACTGTAACAACAAATGAGCTTATTTAAAAGAAAATCTTGATTTCGTATATTTTGACATCATATTTCTATCCTGTTTATAATTTTAAAAAATACACGCCGTTGTCATTGAAGGATCAGTGGTGTTGTGTTCCAGTTATGAATATTTCAAAAGAGATAGTAAGACTTTTTGGTGCTCGCTTGTTTCACAGAACGAACTTTCATAGAATTTCGTTTCGCAGAAAATGTTTCATAAAATATTGTTTCCATATATTTTCATTTCGAATATTATTTTTTCATCGACTATTTACTTCATAGAATATTCAGTCCATAAATTTTCATGTCGAATATTATTGTTTTAACGACTATTTACTTCATTGAAACATATTTCACAGAAAAATTAATTGATTAGGTTAGGTTAGAACTGTAACCACGAGTGTCAGAACCGAATCGGCGGCGTATGAACATAAGTGGCAAACAATATACATTGATATTAAGTATACCATGTGTTAATGAATTGTACCTCAATATATTTTTTGCTTAGTTATTGGTTTTATGTTACTCAACCAAACATTAAGATTAATAATATAATTTGAATCGTTATTCAAATTATATTGGTATGCATATTCTGTGAAATACTCACATTTTACTTGGAACAAAAATCTGTGACTAAAATTTATTTTAAGTAACTATTCTGCGTATTGATGTTATGATAATATGAGAAACAATTTCTGTGAAACTAAATTCTATGTAACCATTTTCTATAAAACATCGTAAAACCTAGACTTGTTAGGTGTTCTGTCGTTAGGTAAATAGGTTTGTTAATTATGAACAACTTTTTTATAGCATTATTGGCAAACCTGCATGCATGATGCCTACCTCAGGCTATGGACACATACAGTGTGACTTTAGGCGACCGCTTGACCCAACTCTTTTAAAGTTAGACAGCGGATAAAAGGACTTGGATTATACATGGTGGGCGAACAAATACTTGCCCGGGGGCATGCAAAAAACCGGCACTAGATACCTGAAAAACCAAATCTTCTTTGAAGAACTCTATACCTACTGCGAATACCCTGTCAATCATTTTGCATCCGTATTCATGAATCTCTTTCGGTGCATTTATTGTGTTTAAACGGTTCCTAGCTCGTTAATGAATGGTTAATCTTGATAATTAATAGTCAAAATATGTATAAAAGTTAACACGACCGCCGCACATTATTTCACGAATGTCGAGTACATGTTGGTTAATGGAGTGCAAAAAATGTAATTACTAGTAAAATAGGTCCGTAATTCTGTGAACAAAATTATGAGCGCAGTACGTAGCAGTGCATTGCTGTGTAATTGGCCTGGGAGAGGGCTACCGCTGTTCTAATGTGGTGTGAAAATACTAGGATCGCCAGCGTTTTTTCATTTGACGACACGATTAGTGCGCTTGACTTTGTCTCGCCTTGATTTCCTTAGTGTCCCGGAATCGATTCCCGGTCGAGTCAATTCAGGAAACGGTCTTTTCTAAATTGACTCGGGTCTGGGTGTGCTGGGAGACGCACCTGGCTTAATTCCTTGCCTGGCTGTATTACTAATACTATACTGTATTACTAAGCTGTATTACTGTTAAGTTTCATCTAAATCCGTTTCGTAGTTTTTGCGTGAAAGAGTAACAAACGTACACAAGAGTACCATGCATCTTCACAAACTTTTGCATTCATAATATTGTAAGATTTATTTGATTTTGGTGGCCTTTGATTTTCGTATGTCATTTTTTGTGTTCTTCTCCAGCCCCCTTTAGCTCAATAAGAAATCTTACTGTTACGTGAGAGTCGTAGGAGCGATTTCTGTAAGGCGTGTAGGTGTATAAATCTATATCTATAAGCAAGTATAGTATAAAGTTTAATAGCGTTTGACATCCATCGATACAAGCTGTGTTTATTTTAGGGTCAGGTGGTTTTAATGTAAATGGTCTCAGATGTTTTTTCATCAATGAAGTTTTCCAGTTACGGCATCGCTTTTGGACGATGCCTGAATGCTTTGAAAAAATATTAAAATAAACTTTTTTTAAAACAATGTTGCTGTGGTAACTTGAAGGGAGGTTAAACATAAAAGATAGCCCAGTAATACACTGGGTGCAAGCAACCAAAAGTTGTCTGTTACTATGTTCTAAGCTCAAACTCAAAATTTATGTAAGCTACTCGTCTTTAGCTGTAAACAGCACATCTATACTAATATTATAAAAAGGAAAGATTTGTTTGTTTGTATTGAATAGGCTCCGAACCTACTGGACTGATTTTGAAAATTCTTTTACCAATATAAAGCTACATTTTCAGGAAGTGACAGCCTATATATTTTTTTTTAATTTAGGCTTCATTTTGACGGGCAAGACGGTCTACGCGGGCGAAGCCGCACAAGGACAGCTACTGAGTAAATAAACGGATGGCAGACAGAGCTTCAACAACCGCTCTGTACAGACACTACTTACTATACGTGCGTGCGTGAGCACTGGCGGCATCGTCGCGTACGGAGAGAACCGGCTCGGCCAGCGGTCAAGCTAAAACGTCTGATACATGGTAGGCAACAAGACCACCTACGGGGATGACCTTGGTCAGGGCGACCGTCGATAGTTATTTGGTTGCCAACAGCCGTCCACACGGTCTGAACTGACTAAGATCACCTCAGTCGGCCGCTTGTTGCCCGTGTAGCAGAAGCTTCAGGTTCACGCATACACGCGTAGCAGCGTACCTACCTGCCATAGCGCGATTTTGGAAGCTTGGTCACTGTTCCGTTTATTCAACAATTCATTTTGTAAATAGTATTTTAGAATTACAAAGTAGCATGTGGCAGCCCTGTCGTCCGGGTATGCGGATATCGCGCAACCGCACAAAGCGCGCGACCTTCGAGGTCGTTCTAGTTGCGGGGCGATGCGTAAGTCATTCAGCGGGATTTCACACCAAAATGCGGTTGGAAATAATTATGCATGGATAAGCGATTCAACTGTTTATAATTTAATTTACTGTATGCAAAAACAATAACTTGTACCTAAATAAATCTAAAGTACTCACGAGTTATAAGCCAGTTTTAAGAGTCATCACACACAGAGCTTTGGTTGGACAACCTAATCGTAACTTTGAAAATAAATCTCTAAAATATTTGACTAATGTTAACATTGAAGTTAAGTTACACAGTATATTTTAAATGTAAAACAAAAATATATTCACATACTTACATAATATATTCATGAACAAAAACTTTAAGAGAACTATTGTCAGGTTGCTAAACAAAAAGATACTTAACATTTAAAATAATAATTTTATGCAGCCGGATAAGTCACATGCACTGGTTAAACTGCCCATTACAGCTGACTGGTGCTTCGCCTACCATCGTTGTTTAAATCACAGTGTTTGTTGTAAGTTATGCTATATGAAGTAACCATATTAAATTATTACTAAGTATAAATAATTACTGCACCCAATTAAAAAATAAATGTAATAGTAAAATATTACCCAAAAACTAATGTTAATTTACCAAACTTTGACTTTTGTGATTTACAAATCTAAAAAATATGGTTGCGTTTTACCAAACGCAAATAACACAAACAGGTACCTGTTTACGTTAAGAAACTGCTTTGTTATTTTTGCATATGCAACCTATATAAAAAGTGCAAGGCTCACTTGGTCATACGTATTATCGACACCTGGAATGCACCGTCGTCATTGTGACATATAAATATTCAGTGGCGTATTTAACATAGTTGTAGAGTTCGCGGTTTACTCGTACCTACTATGTAAATGTACTTGTATTACAAGCCAGAAAGGTAACCAATGTTAGTTATTTGAGCATCAAGTTGTGCACCGCCTTAACATTTACCCATCTAAGAGGATCCAGTATGGACGAAAAATAGAAAAATAGGTATGTGTCAAATCTATTGCTATCGTTACTAACTTCAAGCCACCGCAGAGTGCGTTAAAGACCACTGCAACTCTGAACGAAATTACCTATCCAAGTACACAAAATTGACGTTTCGTTGTCGCCATCCCTTTTAGTAAAGCTCACCAATTAATTTATAATAAAAAATGAAACAGAGGGACATGCCAAAAGTGGCAATACTTTTTTTTGGAAAATTTATATTCCTCTACTAGCAATTATTCAGGGAGGAAACAAGTGACTATACGTTTGTATGAAAAAACGGCGCTTCTGTATCCTATTGAGCTTTCATAGTTTTATAATTTTTTTATTAAAAAAAGAGCGTAAACTTAAGACTGGGTTGGTTCCGTGCGAATGAAAAAGCTATGAAAGGTGGGCAAAAAAGCTGGCGTGACGAAATAGACCAATTGACCAAGTAGTTAGTGTATAACTTTGTCTTCAGATAAGGATCATGGTTGCTGGTTGAGATTTAGGGGGTTTTGCCCAACAGTTGGCCTACTGTAAGTAATCTTCTTTTCAGCCTATAGCAGTCCACTGCTGGATATAAGCCTCCTCCAGGTCGCGCCACAAAGCTCGATCTCCCGTTTTTGCCATCCAGTCCCTACCAGCCACTTTCTTTAGTTCGTCGGTCCAACGTGCCGGTGGACGTACAACACTACGCTTGCCGAGTCATGGTCTCCACTCGAGAACCCGTCTACTCCACCGACCATCGGTCTGCGACAGATGTGACCAGCCCACTGCCACTTCAGTTTGCTACACTTCTGGACTATGTCAGTCACTCTGGTTCTTAGCCGGATTATCTCGTTCCGGACCTTGTCCCTTAACGAGATTCCTAGCATGCACCTTTCCATAGCTCTCTGAGTGACGTGTAATTGGTGGGCTAGTTTCACTGTCAGGTTCCAGGTCTCGGCTCCGTATGTTATGACCGGTAGGACGCACTGATCAAACACCTTGGTCTTGTGGCAAAGGTGACTCGAAGATGTGACTTTCCAAATGCTGCCCATCCAAGCTGAACTCTCCTAGTGATTTCCCCCTAAAAGTTGTCTCTATCCAGCTGTAATTTTTGACCCAGGAATATGTACTCCTAGACAACTTCAAGGGCTACACCTTCGACGGAAGCGGGTTCAGGAACGACGTGTTCGTTGAACATGACCTCGGTCTTGTCCAAATTCATCCCAAGCCCAACGCGTCTCGAGGCAGCATTGAGACTGGACAGCATTTTCTGCAGGTCTTTCTGTAAATAATAATAAACATAAATCAATGTGTCTACAGTGAGTCACCAATGACAGCCGCTAGCGTCCACGTTGACGGCGTTGACCTTTTTTGTATGACATTTCGGTACAGCGACCCTAGTGATTAGAAATGAAACCAACAATGCTATACATATTTCTGAAGTCAACTATCGTAGTTTCTGTGACAGAAACTCTAGTAGACATCAGGAAACCGTACATCTGCGTAAGTAAGGAAAATCAGAAATGAAACATTAACCTACTGTTCTAACAACTGGCCACCATTTTATAGTAAAATATTCATGATAAAAACATTATCCGAATCTTGGCTACCTTATTTAGAATAGACGTTTTAGATATTTCTGTTTTTTATTTCACACCAATCAACATATTTTTTTCGTCGTTAGAATGTTTTGTAGATCGGACTGTCAACAGATTGCAATCATTACTAACTTAACGTAGGCGTTTACTGTTTAGAGATGCATTCTAGGGTCAGGGATTTAAAAAATGTACAGTTATCATACTATGCATGATTTTTTATAGTGCCTTTCAAGATGACCTCACTCCACCTGATGATAAGCAGTCGTGAGGTCCAGATATGAGGCTGACAAGCACAGTAATGCACAGCAATAACTGAGCTGGTCATTCCAATCTTGAAGGCCTGCAAAAATGCCTTTTCACGCTTTTGTAGACCCCGGGACTTTATGAGGAAGGAAACACATGCGCTGGGAAAGCGTTCCACGTCTGGATAGTTCAACAAAAAAAAGAGTCACCGAACCTTTTTGTGCGTGGAGACGATGACTTATAAAAGAGTATATATTATTTGTGCTTTGTAAAGGTTAGCCAAATAGGGCGTAAAATCTGAAGTATATTATGTTCCACAGCACTGAAGTAGCGTTGTGATTGTGCTAGTCAATATATGAAAAACCTTTACATATAAATGGATGATGTTTAAATCGATACCAAGGTTTCGAATTTCCAATTTAGCAGAGAACAAATAAAAGTACGAGTACCAGCTAGGGTGAAAATTGAAATGAAATGATTGTAATTTGTTGTATTTACAGTTGAAGTAATAAGGGAGTTTGTCGACGTCCTTGGTCCGCCCCTGGCTTAAATTCTGGTGAGTTCTCAAAGGCACGTAGAGGTAATAGCTGAGGTAGATTACTTTCGGAAAGGATTTGCTAGCATCCGCCCTTCACGGCAAATGGCCGCTCACTTAGACTCAGCATGGGAATCTTCATTTACTCTGATGGAAAAAGTGCGATCTCAGATATCAATAGTTCACAATTTTCAAACTAAGTTCTTACATCAATACAGGTTCCTACTCGTACATCTACGCACGCGTGAAAAACACTTATCAGCAATAGTTGAATAGTTGAAATGGCTAAATTGCCATGATAATTATGGTATGATAGTGTTCTTTCTGGCCTAAATGTTCACTCTCAAAGAGGAATTAAATATTATTATTGTAAGTACAACTTTGTTTTCATTATTAACCATTTTTAATTTTTTGGGAGATACAATCACCGATTCCCTAGATTATAGTCTAAAAAAAACTTTAGCCCATGTTACTTGCTGTTATTGGAGCTTTATATTGTGAAAGAATTCCTGAAAATATCAGTCCAGTAGGAGAGCATCGGAGCGCATTTACAAAGCCGCTGAGGAAATTATTATTTAATCATCAATTCTTAAGGTCGTATTCGCATCCAACTAATACATTTTGGAACCCGAACTGATGCGCGAGCATGCCGCGGCAGTCGGTCGTCTCCGAGCGTATTCCGCGGAACACGACCGACTGCTCGCGGATGCCGTCGGCTCCGCTCGGCTGCCGTCGCATGCGCTGGGACCTTAGATCAACAATACACTAAAAACTACCGATCGGAAGTTGTCGGTCAGTCCTATGAAAATTAGAACACTTTACTTTTTGTATGGGGAAAATATACTTTTATAGCCAACCTGACAAAAATACAAGAGGTATACCACATAAATTAAAATAGCAAATAAACTTAATTTAAAGAGGTATTTATCACTAAAAAACTTAAAACAACTCTCAATATTTTTTTTCAGGGTCAAAAATGAGGTTTACTTGTGTAAAAGTTAATTTGAAGAATTTTTTAAATCGGTTAAGTAGTTTTTGAGTTTGTCAATTACAAACCAACAAACGCAAATCTAATCTTTCCTCTTTATAATATCAGTGTAGATTAAAACATTCAGATACACGTTATTTGTATCTAGTTCAATATGTAGTCGTGTATAGCAAAACAATACATTAGTTAGGTCGAAGTAGGTATAATTAAAGCGCAGAACCGGCCCGATCGGCTGCTATTCATCTTAAATGAGGTCCTTGCAAAGACATGCGCTATTTCACTACCTAATGGAATCTCTTCTTGGGTTGTCAGAGGCGAAAACTTTTTTCCTTTTAAAAGTTAATTAGATTGTTTTGCGAATTCACTTTCTTTTTATTGGTTACTAATGTTTTTTATTAATGTTTTTTAGAACACAAGGACTGAATTTAATTAAGAAAATCAATGTCAAATCGATTTCCAAGTAGGTATGTACAAGCATGTATGCAATGATAACGTCTCATTCTAGGGTTCTTAATACTCATAGTTTGGAGAATGTTTTTGCCATTGCAATGGACCTATCGCTCTCTAGAACGATAGGGAATGGCTTTGAATTGATCACAAATCTTTAAAAGCATTACCAATGGCAAAAAGTAGAAAAAATAAGCACATTTGTAAAATCTTAAACAACATTAGTACATGTAAAAATGCAATAATCAAAAGGGAAAAGCGGACCGCAAGCTAGCAACACTAGTCGGGAGCCTGATCCAGAGCGCATTCCCGATTCGTTCCCTGTTGTTTTTGCGGCTAGGCACTCACTAATGGGTACAGGTTTAGCTTCGAAGCCTGCTCGAAGTCTCGTCATCTGCAGCGACATAGCTCAGCGTTCGAAACGCGCGGGACGGCGTGCAAAACGCACCGCAAAAAAGTGTAACTAGCTAGCTACACGTAGTTGAGCTAATTAGCAACGGATTTGGAAAGACCGTAATATCTCGGAACACAAAAAAAATACTATGCAAGACCATAGTGTTCTCCTATCTCCATCTTCAGCTACTGGTCGGAGACTTACGTCTGAAGAGAGCCTCATAGTTTTTCGGTCAGCGAGATAAGGTGGACGAAACACAGGACTAAGTGTCTAAACACACTATGCCGAAGGTACGCGACCGAAATTTCGCGGCTGATTTCACGTTCCGACGTAATCGGCTGATATGACACACCATAAGTGCCGAACTTAAGTGGCAGAAATTCAGTTGCTCGACTTTGTGTGTGTATTCAATGTCTATAATTGTGGGCTCTACAAAATAGGTTGCCGCTGAACTTACCTGTGAACTTACGTCCGATCGTAATATCGGCTCATTGTGTCATCAGTAATTGAAATAGCATTGCTGGCGTAATAATGCCGAAATTCGGTTGAGTACCTTCGGCATAGTGTGTTTAGACACTAATAGTTTTTAAGAATTTATAAAATCTTTGCATTCATTTCCGATTCTAAATGAACATTTTGCACCGCCAACAGCATTTCTGTCTCATCCGATGGTTGACTGGTAGAGAATGCTTTTAGCATTAAGTCCGCCTAATGTACATTTTTGCATTAAAGATTAATAAATAAATAATACATAGTTACTAGCAAGATCGATGAGCTTCTTATGAGCAGTGGGCGTCCACTGGAAGGTCTGATCAGGTGCGCTCATTATTTGACACAACATTTTACGACGTCAAGGATAAGATGCAAGTTAGCTTCACGTCGAGGAAATCACGACCGTTAGTTATGAGGAATACGAGGCGACGAGGAGGCCGTCCAAGTAAATATCTATACTAACAGATATTGTTGTGGCAAACAAATTATAGTGAAGTAAAATTATCATCACGCAATCACGAAAATTTGACTGGCCTGTGTTGGTGCAATAGCAGCGATCCCTCCTTTAGCACCGGAGGTCGTGGGTTCGATTTCCACCTATTACAAACATTTGTGTTTGTTGTTTGTCTGGGTGTTATTATCCATTTAAGTATGTATTCAAAAATATTTAAGTATGTTGATCAGGCTCTGACACCATAGTCAAGCTCTGGTTAGTTTAGGGTCAACACAAAAAAAAATACACCCATTACTATAACAAGAGTAGGTAATTGGTTTCATTAGAAATAAACTGTTATCTTACAAAAAGCATCCTCTGGCTTGTTCCTATAAATCGTCGCCTTATGGGCAAAACAATCTAGCCGGCGGGTAGCATACGCTCCCCGACCGGTTAATTGTTCGCCTTAGTATTAAAAACTTGACCGGCCTTGTACAAGTTCTTAGTAATTTAACATTTCTGTTAAGGGAATGAGCCGGCAGGACGCCTCTAGGAATTTTCGCGTCAAGTGTTATTAGTTGGGTAATTTAACGATTTCATATTTTTCATTCTTCAACACACTTTCTTTACCAACTGTATGGTCCAATCTGGGACATCTTTCACCAAGATAATCTGATATTGAGGCTAGTTCGACACCGCTAAGCTGATGCTATATGTGTCAGAGATATCAAGGAGGCACATTACGATTACCATCGAAGTTTTGTTGATGAGCAAAAGTTACAAAATAGTTAGATGAAAGTAGTGAGTTTTACATAAGCAAGTGAGTAGTTAGTCAATTGAATACAATATCAAAGTTATAAATAGATTGCTGCAATTCACCATGATTTTGTCGATATTTACAAAGCATGATAGTGTCGTTAAAAGGAGAGTTGAGCGGGCTTTGTCGATTTTGCCCAAGTTGCGATGACTGCGTACAATTTTGTGCCAATATAAGATTAGTTGTGGAAAGTCTATTGCAGAATAAAAGTAAAAGTCACGTCAGCGAAGGAAACGTCGGCACACCAGCTTCTGATTATAATAAACCGTAAGCAATAACGTTCCGATGCCGAGAGAAATTATAATTCCAACATAACTTTTGCATTTGCAACAAAGTAATTAATGTAATTTCCATAAAGATACGGAATGTAAGCCATTACACCCTTTTTATAAGGTTTTATGAGCAATTTTATGAGTTGGTTAATTTACGACGTCACCGAACATTAATTTATGTCTTTGCCCTATATCGTTTGACAACATTGAAAATGTTTGTCCTAAAGAAATAAAGTGAACATGATTTATACGATGGAGAGTGGTAATAAACACGTGTTATATATTTTTTTTCAAAAACTGTTTCACTTAACTGTAATTTTGTCTCCTTCGAAAGTAAAGTCATCCACTAAAAAGGTTTGTATCAGATCGTATTCACATTTTATATACTAGGTTCATCTTTGCGCCCGAGTGAATCTGGGTGTCATTTAGAATGAAATAATGCTGGTAAATCTCCTTTTTCGTAATATCATGCTTATTACTGAGACGATAAATGAAATTGATTAGTAAAATTGCTTTCCTAAAAATATCATCTGCAGTATCAATTGCAGGTCAGATTAAATGCAAAATTTGAGTTTTGCCTTTTCATCTCGTTAAAGTTAAACTCTTTTGCTGATAAAATTCCGGCTAATCTTATAAAGTAATCACAGCAAAAAATTAGTCTGTTCTTCATCAAAATTCATTACTGAAAGGAATAGTATTAAAACGATGATTTTATTTGAAAAGGGAACAGCTATTCGCTAACAAGTTAAGATAACCGTAAAACTCTGATAATTCTATAGTGCTAGCGGTACACCCCGAAATTCAGTAAAAACCTGCAAATTGTGTTAAAGGTTTGAATTTCGGAACGATTGATATTTAGGCCATACGAATCAATTTGACCCGTAGCACGTAAAAAAGAAAAAATGGGGAGGAGTTTTTTGTATGGAAAGAATAATTTTTTGCCCTGAAACCTATCGTGTGTGGTATCTAATGAAAGGGCTTACTGAGCCAATTCTAAAAATATATCACATCATTACCTTTTAGTCACTTGTATTAAATTAAAATGAAAATCATTTTCGAAACACCAAGTTTGGGCCTCCAGATATTATACGGCTGATTATTTTTTTGTAAAATATGCTTCAAATGGTACGTAGGTAATTTGCTGGTTACTACTACTACTACTGGAAACTGTCATATCGAATCCAGAATCGATCCTGGTTACTCTTTAACATGATAGATAAGATTTAACTATAGATGAGAATTGAACACTTTGCGTACAATATCTGTTTTTAACTAGTTTATTGCGTGTATTAATAACTTGCAGTCATTTACTATCATGTCGTTATCATTAACTTCGCCTTCTTTTACCGTCAATGTAAATGTCAATTGAAAAGCAAACAGTAAAATCTTTGTACAATGTTATTTTATGTTATAAAATAAAAAATATATGCACTTAGTTGGTAGTGCTTAAAATGTTATTGACATGATGAGTAGAGGACATCATAATGTTTATTGTTAACTTACAAAAGACAGTGGTTTGCTTAAGTGTTAAGAATGTGAACTTTAGGAACAGAAACTAAACTACTAGAGTTTCTTGTATTGAAAATACAATTCCATATTTAAAAAACAAACTAATAAGTCCCACAGCACTGCTTTTACGAATATACCCTTTCTATCTATTATTTGTTCATCTCTTGTTAAAACAAAATACAGACAAGCACTTTTGCAGAGAAAGTATAGCATTAGTTCAGCGATACTGTTCTATGCGCATGCTCCAGTTTCTTTGTATAACTGAATAAAATACATTAATACATATTTCATGCATAGACATTTCTCAGTCATTGACGTAAATTGCCATGAAAATACGGTTAATAAAGCCGCCACCTTTCCACAACGAAACGCACTTTCTTTGAGTTATTCGACTTTCGTTTTCGCATGTGGTCAAAGTGACCACAGCAAAGATTATAATTTTACTTTTATATTTCATTACCAACAAAACATTACTTCATAAATCCCAATTTTTTTCGAGAAATAAAACTTTCCTGCCAAGAGTGCGAAGTTAATGTTATATACATAATTGATACTGAAAGCCTGTGGCTGTTGTGTAACGTTACTGAAAACTGTATCATTAAGATTTGGAAAATAAATAGTTTTTTGACGACAAAATCTTGTATGAAATAAACTCAAGTACTTGACTTGCTTTGATAACCTGGTTTTTCAAAGAAACAACAAAATACAATTTGATTCTATACAAGCTTCTAAAGGTGAGAGTTTCCATCAGATTAGAATTATGAAAAACAGAGCGAAACCTGTCTGGATAATTTCTCTGGATGAAAGCTACCTGAAACGAAAATTGTAGAGGGAGGGTTGTCTATATTATTAAGCACTGGATTTATTGTGGCGATGAATGATGTCAATTAAATTTAAGAGCTGGAATATCAGAGAGCTGGAAGATCTCTTAATATTATGATGTAGATGTTTGTATGTAGCTAATTATCTCCTAAATCTTAGCAATTCTATTATTTCAATGCGAAAATGAATTTACTCAAGAAAACAAAGATTTCGGAATTTTACATTTTATTTTTGTTCGAGCAGGAATAGTAGCGATGTCTCTAAGATTTTATTCGAGCAGAATTAGGTAATCCAGATTCTTTAATTGATGACGATCAAATGTGTAAGATAAATATCAACGGCAGTGTTGCTTGAAAACTAGTTTGACTTGACGTTACCCTAGCTAATCAGAAACGTTGGCTCGCTACGCTTTCTTGTCTAGACTCTCAAAGTTCAGCAGGTACATAGCTAAAAAATACTCGTTTGGCTGTATTTGTTCTCCACGCCAAGGGCGAGGGTAAAAACTACAAGTGTTGAGGAGCAACGAACCTTGTTCCGTGACTTCCTTTTCAACGGCAATGGGAAAGCGACGAATTAGAGGAGCGTGGCGACCGCCTTTGTTCTACGAGACGAGCGCCGGCGCACTGCCTTAAATGACAAGCCATTAAGGAGATCATTATACTCGTTGAATATATTTGTTTATATTACAATCTGAATGAATATACTCGAGGTAAGTCCATTTGAAATTAAATGTCAAGGTTCCATTGTTGAATATGCATGGTAAGTATTGAAGATTAATTATGTTCAGAGAGCGTTTGATGCTTTGCGAAGAGATTTCAACTTTTTAATTCACAAATCAGCATGCAGTATTATTAAAAAAATCAACAACAATGTAGGTATTTAAAAATCATAATTATGTAAGCATTACATTTACTTACTAGGTGAAAGCATTGATTCGCAATCACGTAAATACTTTTACCGATTTTTTGCATTACGTCTACCACAAGTTGCCACTTTGAATTTACGTTATCAGTCACGTAAAAAAAAAGTATTGGGATTTGACATGTGATGTCATGACAATGTCAAATTCCAATACATTTTTTCACTGCCAAAAACTTATCTATTTAATTTAGGAGCTTCGTAACACAGAATTAAATAAATGATGAATAACAGTTTGTAAGAAATCTTATTAGATTTCGTCCGTTCTTCAGTCAGTTTTATAGATGTGGCTCTACCTTCACTGTTTTTAAAGGTCATTGCAAAATTAATCACTAAAAAATTCAAACTTTTCCTGATGATTAAGCTTAATTTAAGGGCATTAACATGCACTATCCGTGGGGTCGCGCACGTTGAGCCTATTATGCACGCCCGACGGAGAGTCAATAAAGCAGCAAGTCATGTGCGCTAATCAGTCGAGAGTCCTGTTACACCGACGCGTCGTGTCATTGTGATGCACGGGAATAACGACCTTATTAGCATACGTATTTGTTCGGTTCAGCGGCTCATCATTGGTCCATTAGTTGTGGTTATTGATTAGGAAATTATCGAGCGTAGTCAAATTGGGGTTCTTTGGCGTTTGATAAAATATGATACTTTCAAAGCTAGACGATATTAATATCACGTAAGATTTTATTTATTAAATACATTTAAGGAGGTATGCTTATAAATATGTTAGAACATAGAAGAGTTAACATCAAATTATGAAAAAAACAGAATGAGATTTCTTTCTACAGTATGTACTTCATTGAGGGAAAAACAGTACCCCGGGAGATAACATCTAGATAGACTGGACATTTGCCGTCTTAACTCCTTGATGTCAAGCTGAATGCACTTGAACTGAAATAAAAGCCTGTGATATTCAAAAGATAGCTACCGTGGGCTTTGGACAATCGGCGATACTGCTTCAGGGAGGGACCATCTGATTTCACTGAGGGAAGCCAAGGCTCACTTAGATTCCAAAACTTCATGCAGATTTCGTCCACATGACCTTTCTTGTGACCAGGACAGGATACCACAGTTTATTCTAATGCCCGGAGCTTTGCTCGAAAAGTGATTAAACCTCAAAAAAAGTAGACAATTAAAAAAAGATCTTTAGCTTTGGTATATCTTGAAGGAAATGTAACAGGAACATTCAATAATTACAAATGCTAATAAGTCTGGGAGCAGTTGCAAATGTAGCACTAAGTATACGCTATACATAGGAGTAATTTGATACGATAATGTCTGTGTGACTGTGAACGCTGCAAGATTTATTTGTATTAAAAACTAGTGGACAGGTATTCTAATATACTGAAGCCCACATTGATTCTTAATCTGGTTAAAGGACAGGTCTGAACAGGGAATGTGTTAAAATGCTATTCTATTTTTTGGCTGTCGCTCACTCAGCTGTAACTACATGCGTCTTCTCGTATTACTATAAGCCCGAATTTTCAAGAAACTAAAGAAAACAAATACCCTAATAATTATTGCACAATAGAAAAAATAGAACAGGACAGATATTAACAGCAATTTACACTTGTATGTCTACACAACGATCGCTTCAAGACAACTTTCAACAGAGAGATTGCTTCAGCAGAAAGAGGCTGTTCTAAAGCGATGTAAATGAGAATCTAAAGATCTAAAGACACTATTCATGTTAATTAAAAACAAAAATGTAAACATTAACGCTCTCTGTTTAAATACCTCTTCAGAGCAATGCTATAGTCGGAGGCAGATACTCGTACTTATTATTTCAATGCTAAATCTGTCTTATAGAGCCAAGAATCGGGTTACAATAACGCTTTCATCGAGTCGTTAACACCGATTATACGCCTCTACACTTATCCACCTTCGGTTATAATAGACTAAATCCCACAAATTAAAATTAAAATAGATGTCGCAGTGTACGAACGCACTTTGCAAGTCAAAAATGAGTGCAGGCCTCATTACAATGCTTATATTCAGTCAGGTTAATTCCCTAAACTGAGGGTAGCGAGCAATTTCGATAGTATATATACAGCCTAGAAGATAGACGACACAAGCAGGAGCTGCGCGTCACGGAAATGAAGATGCTGCGGTGGTTGTGTGGAGTCTCACGTAAACATCGCGTGCCCCACCCACATCCGTGGCAGCCTTCGTGTTCGTGACATCGCAGTCAAGCTGCAGGAGTGCCGCCTTCGTTAGTATGGTCATGTCTCACGGAGATCGGCAAACTACGAAGGCAACAAATGTCGGGCCATGCCACCCCCGCCAGGTACCAGTAAAAGAGGTCGACCCAAGAAGCGGGTCGACGTCGTCAAGGGTGACATGCGTGCCAACAGACTCACCACTGAGGTTGCACAAGACCGCGCGAAGTGGGCTAAGAAAATGAGAAAGGCGGGCCCTGGGACCTCACACACCAGTGTGGGTTCACAAGCGGGATAGACTGCACGGATGATGATACCCAGCCTAGAAGATGCGTTAGTGCCAGGTAACTGCTGACTGGCTGGAAATGAAAGATCATATTACGAAATTGCTCACTACGCTCGGTTTAGCGAATGTACTTGACAAGTTACAAAGGATTGTGCTATAGGGTCCGATATCACTAGTTTCGAAGCTGCTTCATTTAGTCACGGATGTAAAGATAATTAGGTACACTTATCATTCGTCTGTATTAAAATTCACTGAGAAATAAATATGCGAAAGACAACACAAACCTTGTCATGGTCTCGAAATAGGGATAATTATCCCTGTGGCACGAGGTACTAGACGATGAATTACGCCAAGGGCGTCTCAAAGATTTGAGAAAAGATCATTTCCTGAATTGACTCGACCGAGAATCAAGCCGAAACACTAAGTAAGTCAATGCAAGAAATCGTTCGTGTCGTCAAAATGCCACCATTGTAATCCACATTACTATCAGTAAAAACTGCAGTGGCGATGGCGAGCGGTCAAAACAGTGGCACGATTGTATGAAAATCATAGCACCTTGCTTTTTCTATTCAGATTAAGGTCCGTGCTAAATCCGATTGGTTATGGCTACAAGTGGCTCGCTGCTCGTGAAATTATCGAGTACCCTCCACTTGATCAGCCTGCTATTTATTATTGGCTTAGAAATTGCGAACTTCCAGTTTAATCTTAGAATCATTGAAATAAGAACCCCTTTAAAGAAGGCAAAACCTTTAGGTTACCTCGAAGTGTTTATCATTATACAATACATTTTTTTATAAAGATTTTTGGCGTTGCGGCTGGTTGTCTTTGAATGTAATTAGCTACCACATAAAGAAGGCCAGAACCAGTCTGGTATGCGGGTTCATAGCAATAATAGCCTATCAAATAGACGGCAGTGCTACTCTCAGCTTGAGGCTGACCATAGTCAGACTTTCCAGGGCACCCTGTATATTGAGGAGTTTGACCTTACCCTAAACAACTGAACGCTGAAAATGCCTGGTATTTTTTATTCTAACTTCAAATCTGTTATTGTAGAGTCCATCAAGATTAAATTGGGCGTTAAATAGTAGAAACAGCTGATTATTTTGTTTTTATTATCCTCTTTCCTTGCTTTACTTACAATGATATAGTGGTTCCGACTTTTATTTGCTTTTTTCCACACAAAAACAAAACATGGGAGAGAAACAACTCTCTCCGACAAACAACTTGTGATTCGTATAAGTGTCGCGAATGATTCATTACAGAAACTATTGCGAGCATATATCCTTAATAGTAGTGTATTACTTAATCATTTCTGTTATGCAACTACTACCGTTGAGCATATTTTGGTCTCGTAATACTTTAAAAAAGAGCACTAAAAGTAATTTGAATTGGCAACGTCGGATCGCTGGAAAGGCACGGTGGTTGAGTGCGAATTGCTCGGAGGGGCAGGCGGGTAGGGCTGGCGCGGTGCCAGTTGGTGAATGACCCCGACGCACCCCCAAACTAAATTGGTAGCTGTTCTTTAGGCTAATGTGTGGACTGACGGGTTGAGCGCCAGCGATGAAATGCAGGTTTGCCAAATAAATTAAAAAACTTTATACAAAACGAATAATGTAAGCTATAAGGCTTGTCGTACTTAATAGCGAATCTCGTGAGCTAGCGTAAGACAAAGGCGAAATGAGCTTTTTCGGCTATAAAAATTCACCACTTAAATAAAATGTGTATCTGAGTCAACTTCACTCAGTTTTTCTGCTGCATTTGTACTATTGGAAATTGGTGGTGAAAGTAACAGTAACATACACTTCAATAAAGAAAACCTAGACAAAACGCAAACATTTGTCGCACAAGAATAATCCAAAATATCTTTATTTACTTAGATAAACCTGCATATTTTTTTTACAGATAGTCAAAAATTGTTTAGGAGGGTCGTATATTTATCATCTATAGATAAAGAACAACTCGAACCTCGGTCGCTTATAAAAAATCAAGCAATAAATAAAAGTTCATTAACAACACTAATGACGTAAACGTAATCACCCACAAATGGATTCTCAAGATCACGACCCGGTCACTTCATAGCATTAATTTAATTTGTCTATTAATCGATTCGATAACTAAAACAATCGAGTAAATGGAACAAGGTTCCTTTTAAATCGAAAGTTTTTTTTTATGATTACGACACTCGAGTCGAACGCCAGATGTCCCCTGTGTAATCAGCAAGATAAAAATGCACTCGTTCTGGTTTTCAAGCATGCTCGGTTTTCGATAACCAGTTTTATTGAGCTTGGCTTACTAGAACGCTTTTTTACTACGAATATCATGGTTTTATATAATAGTGCAGCTCCATCCAAACACGGTTGTAAATTGTTCTGTTAACGATGTACTCGCAGAATGATGCATTTCAGGAATTATGACTTCATTAAAATGGTTGATTATAAAATGCACATTTTTTTACGCCTGAAACTTGCGTGGGAGAGTTTTGGACAATAATCTTGCCTGATTTTAATTGATGATGTGGTGCGTGTGAGGGATAATTTTACTTTGATCTCGTTGTAGATTTTTTAATGACATATATAGGTCAATTCAGGAAACGATCTTTTCTGAATTGACTCGGGTCTGGGTGTGTTCGGAGACGCCCCTGGCTTATTTCCTTGTGTGGTTCCTCGTAACACAGGGATATTAATACCTACTTCGAGACCATTAGAAGAGGTGTTTTGTCTGGCGCATATTTATTTATTTATTTAATTGAAAATTCAAACGTGGATTTGATAAGGCAGCGGTGAAACGACGAAATGGTTTTCTCTGTTATCTTCAATTCAAACCAGTCTTTACATTTCCCTATATGATACATGTTGAAGATGCCTCGTGTCGCCTAATCTTTGTACAGCCAGACAGGACATTAGCATATGGTGCATGCGTTAGATTGTTATCAAATGTGTGCGCGGTGAGGCAATATTGCACCTCAAGATTTATGACGGCAGGGTAATTAAAACTTGGGAAAGTACGAGCCTTGCTGGACGATTGTGTTCAGTACATTTTTTTTGAGAATACAAGGTGTGGCAAAGGAAAATAGCGCGCAGAGCGTTGCTTTGATGGCAACTGAGATGACGCTTTTGAACCAATTATTTATAAAATTAGTTTGTACGTTAAGACGTGGTCTTGTAACTACTTACTATTAACTATTTACTATTAATTTAAGAGTCGGTTAATTTTCTAACATAATTTCACTTTCAAGAGTAAATGAAAGAATGTAAACAGTTACAAAACGATAACATACTGAGACAGATGATGAGTTTCCACACATTTTTTTGTATGATAATTAAAACCATGACTGTGCAGGTATAGTAAAAGTAATAAACTTGCTAAAAATATTTATATGTTTTAATTAAACAGTTACAAAATGTAGGTAGTGAATGAAAATGAAAGATTTTCCCGCTTGAGTCCCTAGTATACGGTCGAATTTTTCTAGTTTCTATCTTTGTGTATCGTTCTATCGTTGCGATTTTCAGTTTAAATTTATAAAATAAGGGGCAATTTTTTTTTCTTTTGAGTGTTATCATGAGAGAGGGGTTTCCTACGCCATATCGAAACACTATTCACAGAAACACGTTTCCTGAGTGACATTTCATATAAAGATCGATTTGCGGAATATGTTTCCCGTAAGATTCATTACCCCGATAGATCGTTTCATCGAATTTCGAATGACCGAAGATCATAAGCCCGATAGATCGTTTCCTCGAAAACCTTCAGCGTTGTAAAATCCTTACACCACCATAGATTGTTCCTGTAGAAAGAAATACTATTTGCCTAGCTAGATTGATAATGGTATTTACTTCTGGTGAACATTAACCTTACCTACTTGTGACGAAAAATAATACTGCATTTTAATAACCGAAGTAAATTTATTTTCTCTTTCAAAATAAGTATAAACATAAAGCTTACGTAATTAACGAATAAATCACAACACAAATTGTATTTTCACTAGATAATGAGAAAAATTCAACAAAACAAACTGATGTACCCCTAATAATGATTCAGATACCTTAAATGAAAATGAGAAGCAAATTAAATTTCAATATGAGTCGCAACAGCACGCAAAAAATTCAAAGTATTCATGTTGAGCCTATTACTGGAAATTCTCTTCAAGGAATTCATAGTTCTTTTGCATTTATTTTTTGGTGGAGTACAAGAGACGCTGGCCATGGACTTTTCAATAACGTGATTGGTGCTCATTTGTTCCTTATGCATATGAGTGATAGTCGCATAAACACCATATCGGTTGTCATTTAATAAACTGTTCCAGCGTCTGTGCCACGCTTTCACGTTATTTTGCGTTCTCGGCAAATTCATTTCATTGTTGATTTGAATTGACCACAACTGCGGAGGAAACATTGGATTCACCCTTGATATTGAGAGTTTGGTTCCATGAAGTTGACTTTTTCCTTTGCCAAGAACATAATAGGTTTCAAACCATTCTACGATGGGCTCTCCTTCTTGTGGTAAAACCTCATCTCTCAAAATTCTAAAGGCCTGTGGTATTTCTTCAGGGGGTAAATATGCCAAAGCGATTAAATGACGAATCTTCAAGGAAAATTCACTGTTGCTAGCATAATTTGACTGCAAACTTGTGCTTTGAATTTTTCGCCAAACATTTTAGCCTAAGTGAAAAAGGCAAGGTAAATAAACTTGGACATGTACGAAATGTCCCATCCATTAACCACAAAACAGCGTCGCGGAGTAATTTTATACCAGTTTAGTGCAAAACATCAAAAGTCTTTTATATTATTGCCATATTTAAAATCTTTCGCTAAAAACCTTTCCCCTTCAACAGTTTTGAGATGATCTGGTATTTCGATTTCATCTAATGTTTTTGGCTCTTTTGGCAAAATCTTCTTTCTTGCACGCTGAATTATCTGCCTCAATGCATTTTTATTAGGCATAGAACAAGCACTAGTACTTGGTACTTGGGCCCGACGGCCTTGAATAAGCTGAGCAGGAGAAGACTAACTGCAAATGGCACTTCGTTTCAAGTTGGTGCGTAGTTTTAGTTCATCCAGCGCTGCGGCATTGGGTGCATGAGAATGTGCACTCATTGGCTTATTTATAGTTTTTTTTAATAGCACTGTGAATATCCGTCGTGACTGTACTTTTACACTATTTTTCTTTTGCTTGCGCACAATACCAGTACATTTATGCCCCAACAGTTTTGCTTAAACACATTTTGTAACCATCAATTACTAAAACTACATTTCCTCGCTTCGATAGCGCAGTTTCAACAAAATCCGACATTATATTCTACAATATTATAGTTCTAAGAGTCGTAATGAAGTAACCGAGTATATGTACTGACAGTGAACTCCCTGATATTTTTGTTACGATCCCAATTTCAAACTACCCCCAAAAAGTTTAAGTAAACAACGCCTGCATTCTTTGAGCTAGGCAAATAGTATTTCTTTCTTCAGGAACAATCTATGGTGGTGTAAGGATTTTATAACGCTAGAAGGTTTTCGAGGAAACGATCTATCGGGCTAATGATCTTCGGTCATTCGAAATTCGAGGAAACGATCCATCGGGGTAATGAATCTTACGGGAAACAAATATTCCGCAAATCGATTTTTATATGAAATGTCACTCAGGAAACGTATTTCTGTGAATAGTGTTTCGATATGGCGTAGGAAACCCACTTGAGAGCAGGTTAATTACACTGACTCAGTAAGTAGACAAAAAATACAAAAAAAGGTGCACGCACTCGTTGTATTTAAAATCACAAAAATAATAAATCACGTTTGGTTTTATGATTCCACCATGGAATACCAAGAAGCAACGGGTAAAGTAAACATACGTGCGCCAGCGCATCTCCCCGTGTGACACAAGCGCTGCGGGAACTGTTTCCTTTCGCGTCGTCTGTTCCGGCTATATTTAGTGCGCTAAAAATATAATGTCTTTAGTGCGCGTTTTTAGGTCAGGTTGGTGTCTTTACTTTGTCGTTGAAAAAGGATGGGAAGTTTTATACGCAATGTTTCTAAATGTTACAATTTCACAGAGCTTAAATTAAAATTGCTTACAAGTAAATTGTGTATGTGTTTCACCTTACAACTCTTATTTCAATAAAGGGTATAAATAGTTTGTCCTTATTTAGTTCTAGTGTCAAAAGCTTTTTGCTATCAAACTGTTTTTCTTCTATGCAGGAGTATTTTGAAAGTGTTTAAATTGATCATAAATGTTAAAATGTGCATGAAAACCTATGTTTGTGAATAACTTACCTAATTATTTCAAAAATATCTTGCAATGCCCTAGTGTGTATGCACTATATTTTTTATTTAAGACGTGGAACTTACCACATTAAGCATCGAATGAATGAATTATGAATTACACCAACGCAATAGAGGTTTTCTTCAAAGATTTCTGTGCCTAGGAGATGAGATGATGAAAATAATTGAGATGCTTGACATTAACGTGCTTTCAAATGAACACTTAAGTTTTTAATGACAAACATGGCGGATGACGAATTAATAAAGGTTTTTGGTAAATGTAAGTCAAGAATGCCTTTTACCAAGTAGATCAAGTATGTTCATTAGTGTACGCCTTACTCTGCGTCTACGTCTGCTAGTAATGAGGACTATTTTATTTCAAAAAAATATCTTTATGACCTGATAGGCTTATCAAATTTTGTAAGTTTAAATGTTTCTTGTTTTTATAATGCAGGCTATGGCCACTTGTAATGAGAACAATAATGTAAGGGAATAATAAATAAAGTTTATTTTGTAAGCGGCTCATATAACTGTATATAAAAGAAATATACAAATGAAACATCTTTTTCTGGGTCAGCTTCTTATTTGTTCTTCTGAGATGTATCTACTTTTTCAAAGTAGTATTCCTTTCCGAGAAGGATTGTGGTTAGCTATTTACGAAACACCATTGGTTGTAATCAATGAATAACATTAGCGTAGGCTGTTGATGAATCAAATGATTTATACGAATGCCAAATATGCATTTTGTACCCGTGACCTTTTATTACTTACGAGCATGCTGCACAGGGTCTAACTACATTTATTTGGAATTGGCATTTATTTTTCTACAAATGTCATATATAATTTTATATCGTAGAACAGTGGAAACGTTTCGTGAACTCTTCTCATTACGTTAAAAACTCCACGTGTTCTTGTTATAAATTAGGTTGGGACCTGTTGGGGCACCTAGTCCGTTGTTTAGACTGCAGCCGCAGCGGCGTCACAGGCTCATCTAATATTAACACAACCCAGCAGAGACTAATATTTGAACAACTTTTAATTTGAGAAACATTTGGGAAAACAATCAACTCGTAAATCTCCTATTTTGTAATATTTAGGTCGCATTGTGTTGTATTAGTATTTGTAAATTATAGTGCTTGCTGGATTAAACGATTCAAATTTAAGTTAAAATTTCATCTCAGTCTGTTTCATATTTTCCTAAAAAATAATCACCCAGTATTCGTTTATGCTGAGAGTGTCAGAAAAATTTGCCAGTCATGTATGCTGCCTTCAAAAAAATAAAGAAAAGACGTCAAGCGTGAGATTACGATTACTGAGGGATCGCGATTCCGCGGCACAAAGAAATCTAGGCCACGGGGGAAGTTGGCGGCATAAATTTTCGTGCACCATTTATTTGACCGACCGAACGAGAGGGCTGACTCGAAAATGGGCCAATAGGGGTGCGTTCAGTACCGAATCCTATGGTCTTCCTCGTTTAATCCATTGTTTTCGTGCTGGCGAATCCAACTTTTTTTGTATTCCTAATTTGTTCGTCTTTCGTGCGCAATCTTATTGAATCGTTTGTAATTCATTTCCGTTTCGAATTGTCTGTCTGTAGAAGAATGGTGATTTAAAGCTTTGGTGGAGTTGTTTTTCAACGATAATGATCAGTCTGCATTTATGCACTAGAGTTCTAGACATATTAATAAATATCTATGAGGTTGATGCTAATGCGTGATTCATGCCGCATTAATTTATCTTCTAGTTTGGATTTTATCTGTTAAGTACTCGTACCTACAGTTAGTATTGGCGAGACTGGCAGAGTATATTTTTAGATTATTTGCAGAAAGCATCTTGACTACATACCAATTCAATTAAGGTTGGATAATTACTTGATTGAAGATAATTTATATCAATATCTGGAAAATCTGTCAGCCTAACGGTAAGGGTAAAGAGTTTCTTAGTTCGATAATTACGAGAACTACTCTGCCATGACTCCTTAGTCCGGAGTTGCTACAAGGAGTAACAAGCAAGTTACAAAGAATCCTACTCCTAATCACCCGAATACAATGTATCGTACGTACGAGTATATCTTTCGGCGTGATGGAGACAGTAATTGTCACTATGGCTTTGAATGGGCGCCAGTTTGCGTACGTGACCGAGACCGGAGACAGAGGACTCTGCACCACCCGGCACCTTTCCAGATCGAAAGATTTGTTTTTTTGGTGTTGTAAGCATGTTTTTAATTTATTCAAAAGCTGTAAACATCTCGGTTGGTATAATGAAGAAACAGGAGAAGAAATTTAATTGGAAACTTCGTAAATGTTAAACTGGAGTAGACCCCTTGGCCGTTTTAGACCGAAAACTGAGATTAAATTGAGGAGGCAAACAGTGTGACTAAACGCAGACCCAAGGTCGAGGGCGACGCCTCTGCGGCAACGGCAGCCTTGACTCCGCTGCCCACGTAAAAATAGATATAATTACTCATCAGAAATTTTATCATAAAATACCAGTAATTGTTACAATCCATCTTATTGTTGCAACCAATTAGTCGTGCAGCGTTAAATACTTTGTTAACCACTTAAGCTAATCATGCCATACATATCGGGTTGCAAGTTTTTTAATTTTTTTTTGCATTAATCTTATTTTTTTTCTAATAAATAATTCGTGTGATTTTCTGCTAATAGCATCTTCAAATGGTAATTGAGGCAATGTTGCCAAGTGACTCTGATCTATCTCGGTCAGGTCGCGTTCCGGGATCAGCACTGCACTAACCGGTGCCAGGGCAGGCCTTCAAGGTGAGTATGGCCAGCTCAGTAATTGCTTTGCATTATTGTGTTTGTCATCCTCATTTTTGGACCTCACGACTGCTTTCCATCAGATGAGGTCATCTTGACGGGCACTATAAAAAAATATACATTTCCAAATAACACAATGTCACCGTAGAGCAAAGAGTTATGCTTGTTCGTTTGATTCAACCCCAATGTTTTAACTGAAGACGAACAGGAGAAAAGTGTGTCTTGAATGCACGCTAAAGATGGTCAATGAAATTTCGTCACATGGAGTGCCTCCGAGTTCCTGTTTTCTGCATGAAGTTCAAATTCCTAACGTTATAATTTATTTAATAGCAATCAATGCATTTACTTATCTAGATTTGCTGTAATGTGCAGATTAGTTATGCAGATAAATGGAAGCATTCACTTATGTTATCTTTGATGTATGGAAGCAGAGCAACCAGGCCACATCTTTAATGGTTATTTCTATAATATTTCACTTGAAGATTTTTTTAGAGTAAATAATAGTTAGTTCGTTCAACTTCAACTGATTGGATTAAGTAGTTTAGTAATAACTTTCGTTAATAATTTGTAACAATCGCGCTGTGTTTTCTTCTCTATGAATATTTACAACAATATATCTTCGCATGTATCCTATCGCATTGCTAGCTGCTATTATGTGACATGAAATATACCCACGGTTTATGACCTCTACGTCTACCACTAGTTGCCACTTTGAATTACGTTATAAATGACATGACATGTATTATAGACGAGTTATGATAATTTTCACGACATTTTTAATTTGGAAAAAAAATATATTATTATCAATTAGGTACTGTCATTCTAATGGTCTGAAACTGACATTGCTTTGTTCTGTCTTTTGTGTAATGTATTGACGTGTAATTTTATTTAATGTGTTCGCTTTTTAATGTTTTCTTCATTGTAATTTATTCATTAACAATGTAATTTGTTAATGAATAAATTGAATTGAATTGTATTGACAATGTCAAATCCCAATACAATTTTTTACGCGAACGATAACGTAAATTTAAAGTGGCAACTCATGGTAAACGAACTGAATGTCTACCATAAGTTTCCGTCACGTAAACTATGATAGTTTACTTAAGAGAGTAGTTATGCCATTTCTGGTTCCAATTCTAGTCACTAGGGGCGCTCTACCGAAATCCCAAACAAAAACGTAAACGCGGACGCTAGCGCCTATCCTTGGTGTAAATTCTTGGTAGACATACTGGTAATTTCACCCAGAAACGACATTTTCTTACCATTAAATTGTAGCAGAAAATATAGGAGAGTAAAATGCAAAAAATATTCACACAGCAATTTAAGAAAATGGGCGTAAGCACGTTTAAGCGCTTTTAGATATACGCGTAACAGCTTAAGGCAACTTTAAAATTATGCACTGTGCCGTATAATTTGTCTACTAATTACTTAGCATCACATACATGACTCATTTAAAACGCTTGTGATCAACATTGTAAAACGAACTCGTGAACTCCGGGACGTGACTGCAGTGTCAATTCCAAGTTATTTTTAAAATATCTTACAAACTATTTAATGTGATTTTGGATATCTTTTACTCATGCGTAAACATTTTGATTGATATAGGGTTCTAAGAGCATTTTAATTTGGATTTTAAAAGCTTTGTTTCTCTAGTTCTACAAAATTACTTATACATTTTTCACATCAGATTAATAGCAGTCAAAGTAAAGAAAAAAATGTTCGGATGTTTTAATTGCAATTAACCATATCATGAATTGTTTCACATTCGTGAAGCGCTAAAAAGTTATGATGACATATTTGAAGTTGGTTCTTTATAGTTTCGTCTTTTTGCCAATGCGTTAATACAAGGAAGATTTGATGATATTAAAGCTCTATTTTGAAGTGAATAGTCTTTTATATCCCAGTTTAAACGAACGACTGGCAGCGTACGTACAGGCACGAACAGAAGTTTTAATAGGTTTATAAAAATTGGCAGACCGTCCCGTCACGGATGTTACGTAATTTTATAACTTTATTATAATGGGACTGTCTCGGTCGTTACGAGCTCTATGGCACGGTACGCTTTATGTGAATAAGTTTTCAAGCAATCTTCGAGCTTTAGGGAGTAATTTTTAAGTGAGGGTTCAGGAAATAATTCAGTTAACTTTTAAAAATAGAAATAAACAGTAAAATAAAAAATATCATTGTTTTTGTTCTACTGCTAAGCAGCCAGGTCCAGTAATAACTACGGAGACTGCGTGACAATACTGGTTTCTCCACACCCTCCTCAAAAGTGGTAGAGGGCAAAAGTCAGGTTTTTAGACGGTAGAAGTCCGACATAACCACGCTATTCCCCCGGGCAGCGTGGTATCCATGAAGATTTTCCTGACTGAAAGACTGAAAAAAAGTTCCAGTAATAACTGAGCCAGAAAGCCATTCATTTGAATGTTTTTAAGTCTGAGACTTGTAGTTGCAAATTTCGAAGTCACTGTGAAAAACCTGTAATTTGACTTCTAATAAATTAGTTCCTTTTGGGTTTTTGCTGTGTTATTTATTTAAAAGTAAATTATCTATGTATCTACTTTCACATTACATATTCACATTAGTGTGTAGAAAATCTAGGTCACTATAGATTTTAAAATGATTTATGTAGGTACACCTACTTGAATTGGTTCCACTATGTATATTTCTTATTAAGACTCACTGTAAATGTTTCATAAGTACACTCATGTCGTCGCAACCTCCGAGTCGGCGGAAGGACGAACAAGCAACGTTATGTAGTTGTTATTCAAAACCCGGCTAAGGCTACGTCGTTCCCGGAACTGTCCAATCGAAGAATATACACTCACAGTCGTCGAACCTAACATTGTTTTTGCAAGTGTCTTTTATCAGTCCGTATAATTTTATGGGAGAGGTATGTAATGTAATGTAATGACCGGTTCAGTCGAAATAATCAAAACGGCCGAGAGCGTTGGCTGCAAAATTACGTTGTTAAAAATTAATTACGTTTACAGTAGCAAGCACGGATGTCAAATAATGTATATTTATAAGTTAAAATGTTCAAAGTGGCCTACGCTAACTCAAGAAATTTTGCAGAAGAATTTCGATACCTTAGCTAAAGAACGCCTCAAAAATACTTTGTTCACTACAAGTTAATTGTCTATTTAGAACTTTCGCGTGTCATCACATTTTGTTTGATAATTATGGTCATTTCAGATAAGTATCCTCAAACCTAAAATAGCTGAAACTAGATTTATGATTAATAAATAATATATAATCTATTCCAATTCGAGCTCGTTCCCATGAACCACTAATATTAGTATCAAGTATCGCAGTTTCCTGTTACAAAACACTTGATAAGATACGCTATTTGCAGCGGATGTGATTCATCACTAAAATTCATCCCACAGGAACTAAGTGTCTCCTACGAGTGCTTAAACGAAGAACTTTAATAGAATACCTAGGATGTGTCTGGAATGATTGATGACATCAATTTCTTGTACAGTTTTAGATGTAAGGATGGAGCCACGTACTGTAAGCTGTTTTTTAATCGCCTGACTTATTACGTATTAGCTGGATAGTTGATAGAGGCATAATCCATCAGGCAGAGCAGATCCTAATGAAATACTCAAAGTGGTATTCCTAATTAGATATATATATATGTATGATGGTATATCAAAGGTATTTTTTTGAAAACAAAGAGTAATCAAACATTTGGAGCTTTTATGTTTTTAGCAACATTCGGTGATCACCTCATTTGTTTTCTACTGGCCCTGAATGATGTGATTATTACTGATTGCTTTGGTTCAGATAGCTTTAACTAGTTTCATTACTTACAATTTACCGAAAAAAAAATTACCGAAAAAAATGCACTCAACGTACTAATTTCTGAATTCCTGATTGAAAAATAACAACAACAAATGTCAGTGTAACTGTGTGTTTTCGTCCTGTTACACCCTTCTATGTGTATTTTTGATATTCAGCTTGTATCATTCATTCAAACATACTCTTGCTCTTTCGATTCTAGCTAAGGATCTGAGTCAATGTTTTTTCCAAAGAGGTCACCCTATTCTAATTTGTTCGTGGCCTGGTATACAGACCTACTGTAATACAGGCCATCTGAAATACAGTTTGCTTATAACTTACCCGGATTTTGCCAGCTGTGACATGCTCAATACCTCTTTTCAACTGTGCTCTCAGCGATTGGTTTTTGTTTCAACTGTGCGACGTGGTAAAAGAAAAAAAAAAGAAATTGAACTTGTTTACAAGATCAGACTAATTGCAAATGCACCAGACTCTGCACTTAATTACGTTTGATCATTAATCCATTAACATACAAACTGGTACAACCAGATGAAATTGGCTTTTACATTCGCAACTTTGTTGGTCCGATACGTGCAAATAAAGTGATTAAATAGTTACTGGGTTGCAGTTAAGGATCAACTTAACAAGTATCGTGATCATAAATCGGGATCATAATAGCTGCAGAACTTTAATCAGGTACGTACTCCCTTTAGATACATGCAGATACTCGCTAAGCAGTGATTTAAAAGTTTTCTCCCAATTAGAAACGACAACCAATTTGAATTTATCACCGATCATCGAGAAGTCGTTTTAGGTTGACTGTTATTTTTGATCACTCTGATTCAAGACCACAAGTCTCGTGTTGCTACTTATTGAGGCAATATTTACTGAAGATTTTATTATTTCTGTTAAAAATATTCGAAAAAAAATGTTTCCAACTCCCTCAAACGGTATACGCTGCACCATTGATTTTGTAAATGGAAAATCTTTGCTTTCAAATGAACCAAAGAATTAACAGTTCGATTTATTGCAGTCCATTCATGAATACGAATTTCCAAGCGAGCGAGATACCACTCGAGTTGAAAACGACATCTCATCAATTTTATTTTCGTTACAACCTTGTCATCTGATTTATGAGCTCTACCTACTCTCGTTCGTCCGGATACGAAGTATCGTGACTCTACATTTAAAGCCCGTAATTAATTTTCAGATTTGGTATTATGCATCTAATTTTACTGTAGAAAACCTAAAAACACCACGATAGTTTTATTGGCTGAAAGGCAAATCACAGTTTTACAAAACTTCGTGAATGCTGCACTGGAGTAGACCTCCTGGATGTTATCCGGAGAGGATTCAGTCCACATTAAAATTCACTAACGATGTACCTCAACAATAACATTTTATTTCAATTGCCAATTAAGAAAGATAACGAGGAGGAACATTGTTTTACAGATTTATTACGGATTGGGATTACAGTCGGCCACACAACGTAAAGTATAACAGCTGGAAAGGATTGTTTTTATTATAGGGTGACAAATTAAGAATATTTGTACCTACAAAGGGTGTGATTTACATTTTGTTCCATTTTTGGTAAAAGATATTGAAAAATACGATTGATTAACTGAATCGCTACTACCGCTACAAAAACTAGGTCATAAAACATGAAATAAACTTACAACTTTGTGGTCTTCATAATGAACGGCTGCAAGAGACATTCAAGCACTTTTATGTAAAACGTACGTGGTGATAACGCCAATACCCATCAATTGTAGCGACAAATTGATTTCAATGATCGAGGCCTTTGCCCAGTAGTGGGACTTTTGCACTTTACTTAACTGAAACATTTGATTCGACGAAAAATTAATCTCAAACTTAACTAGTTTTAGCACGATCGCATGAGGCATACGCAGCGTGATACTCCCGTGGACCCGCAATGTGAATGGTCAACCATTCCTTAACCTTTCCATATCCTAGCAATAGGCTTTCATTAATATATGCCTGATGGGGCAGTAAGTGGTAAATTCAATGTTGCCCTGAGAGTGAACGGAAAACTCAAGATACACTTGTTTGCCGAATTTAAATTATCTTGTTTTTAAAGTAGCCTTAAGATCTTAATCTTAAACGCCTATTTAAATTCAACCCTCTGGGAATGAGGCGGGAAGCGATGCTGTGTTTAACGAAGAATAAGATTTGTGTGTTGCAGTTATTTACCGTTACCCAGAAGCATTGGGTGTCCGCTGTACCGTCTGTGGGAATCTACCCCACAAACTGTGTTTCAATGGGTGCTTGTCACTTCGCTAACAGGATCAGCAAAATCATGTTATTAAATACATGACATAACATTACGACAATATCCCAAACGGGGTAGTCAAAGGCGATTTGAATGTTGCCATCATGGTGAACGGAGCACTCAGAAGCCCACTTTGCACCCAACCATTATAACCCATCATGTAGGTGGTGAGCTTCCGCCGTTATCCGGGTTGCTTCAGCCTTTTTAGCGATGTTTTCCATCACTGGAGAGTATTCGCTTTAAAGTTGGTTCCGACCATAGATTTTTATTCGGAACTTAACCCCTAGGCCTTGACGCGCTCTATTGAATCATGATATTGTTGGCGGTAAATGACTTTGTTTGTATCAGGATTTCACTTGTCAGGCACCAATGGCAGATTTCAGTGTGCGATGGAACGCTGCCAACTGATGAACGACTCGATACGGCTACGGCTGGTCGTGAACTCGTGACAAATGGAAGTTGCGAGCGATTCGAGCTCTCGTGGCGCCGACCCGTCTGTTTGAGCCTCTGAATTGAATGAAATCTTGCTTCTTCATATATGCAGCTCAAAGCAAAGGTTTGTGAAGTTCTCAAGCTGTAGATTTGATTCTTACTAGATTTCTGAAAGAGCAGAAAAGCTCTAGCTGGCTTTTCATATACATCTTTCTGCTATATTACTATTTAAAACACGTGGACGCTGCCACAATTTTGCAGGCTTAACATTTCAACGGCTCATTGTCGATAAACCATTATTGATTGTATTAAACAGGACCAACTAAATTAAACGACATTTCGTCGTCTAAAATTATAGCTTTCAGTGAATCAGAACGCGTAGCCGTTTAGCGCTAAGTTAGTAAGCATAGACGTCGCGTCGTAGTCTACATCCCAGTTTGATGCAATTTGCTTCCACTTCGAATATCACGATTGAATAAAAACAGTTCCTGTTTTATCGTTATCACTACTTACTTACTAGTCTATTACATAACACAAAGATGGATAAGAAAAATGGAGGAAACAGGCGAAAAGATAACTTCTCTTTCATTGTTAATTCAGTAGATAAAGTAGATAAACTTTGCTAAGTAGAAAATGATAACTCAGTAAGTAACTAATAAAAATCGGTTTGGTAAGATTTCGTTTACAAACACAGAAACTAAATGAATAAACAAAAACAACTTTCAAGAAAATCATGCGAAAAAATCTTTTCAAGCTTGCCAAAAGTTGCGTCCGCATAAAACTATAACAAATGGCCCTTACCATATTTTTGCCTAGGGTTGCCTACATACGACCATACACAGCTGGCTGCATTCCTCATTTATTTTTGATCGCTCTTAAGCATCGAGTTGAAGGACCAATGTTTCCCATGTGAATTATTGGGGTTACCTTCGACCGAATGATCACTTCCCAAAAAATTCTTCGCTAAATTTAATTTCTCAAATTATTACTTAGCAAATAAACTCTTCACAAATAATTGTTACGCAAACCTTATGTTTGGCAAGTGAACGTTTAGACAATAAATCTTTTACTAAAAAGTACTCTTTGGTTAAATGTTTCAGTTGGTAAAACATATTTTACGCAAAATATGAAAACACAAACACATAGTATTATGTTTTCAATTTACCATTTCTATTGAGTCAATAGATACTCGTAAGTCAATGACCAAATAAATGATTTCTACCTCTATGTCAGTTGCACAGAATACCCAAATGTTACTAATATTTCTTCATGCTTTTGGAGGTAGTTTCTGGTTTTACATTCAAAAATTATGTTACTAGTTTATAGTCGGTCGCAGTTCTAACCTTTTTTTTTGTTTGCGTCAGGAAATGCATTTTGGCATTCCCAAGACCCTAGGTTCGGGACACCTGGGATATGTGGGACTCGGAACTCCTGGGAAAACAGAGACCCCTACCCACTAAAACCTGACGGTGGTCATCTTCGGCGCAGAATGGAAGGGACCCTGGATCCCCAACAAAGTAGGAGGCTTCTCGCAGGACCCTTCAGCGCGCAAGGCCGCCTGGCAGCCAGCCTCGGGAGGAGCAAGCTCAACTCCAGTGCACGATAACACAGGCCACTGTGTCCGAAGATACGCGTTACCGTCTTCCTCGGGATCGCAAACCGAAACATACGCAGGCCCCCTCGTGTGCGCTTCGCGACCCCGAGGGCCCTTTTAGTCGCCTCTTACGACAGGCAGGGATACCTCGGTGGTTTTCTACTCCCCTAACCGCAGGGAACTCGCAGTTCTAATCTTTTTTTTTCTTTTTTTTAAATTATTATTATCGTGGGGAAATCCTCATGGACAAGGTTATGTCGGACTTCTACCTACTAGAACCCCACGGTTCTCAATCTCAACACTTCAACGGCGAGGCGGGGTCCCTAAAAAGTTTCGCAACGCCCCGCCGCCAGTGCTTCCCTGTATTGAGGCCCCCTTCAACCGACCCCCCGCACACAGGTACTTCCGCCGTCGCGGTGAAAGCCGTGCATTGTGGGCAAAAGCACCCCCGTACTCAAGCGCGCTGGCTCCCACCGTACGCGGACTAGGTCCGCAACCACGATCCACCTAAAAGGTGGATCCGCGGCTGCATCTGGCGGTGCGGCCCCGCCGAGCCGCAGGCCACAGGGGGGGCCAGCCGCGGATCAGTGACCCACTCCAAACGGTCGTGCACCACGGCCCCTACCTCGCGACCTAAGGCGCTGCGCCCGTGGGCGCCCCTTTTGGCGGGCAGTGGTAGGCACCATACCACCACCACGCCCGGGACAGGCAATGGGTGCATAGGAAGTCCACCGCACTGCCATGCCTGAGCCTTCTTAGCTTCCCGGTGGTTCCGCCTGCCACCAGTAATAAGCCCCCCGCCACGATAAGGCGAAGGCTCATGGGTGGGCCTAACTCGCAGTTCTAACCTAGCTTTTTCGATTTAGGAAAAAGTACATAACTTAACACTAAACTCTAAGGCCACGTCCGCACGGACAGGCGGCTTGCTTAGCGCCTAGAGCCTAGCGAGTCACCTAGCGAGCATTTTAGTAAAACCAACGTTCTAAAACGTTCACGCCCGGCCGCACTGCGCGCTTAGCGCCTAAGTAGTCACTTAGCGTATACAAGTAAACAAACGTGTTGGTTTTTTGTCGCGAGGCGCGATTCATTTTGAGGTTAAAAATGGATGAAATATTAATTGCATCAGTTTTTAAATGAGAACCTCTATGGAATCCAGCTGGATTCAAGTTCAGAGTGTTCATGAGCTCATTAACACCCTAAAAATACAGTTGTCTTAAAGGAACTATGAGAAGAGGTAGCTTTCGACTTATTTATATCATGAACCCAACATGATGGCTAAGACCGTGAAATTGTATATTTCAAAGATGAATTTTCTGTAAGTAGCAGTTTTATAGCAATTTTTGAAAGTGACATCTCGTTACATGCCGACAAGCAAATGACCGAGGCACCTAGCGACCCACTACGCAAACCACCTTTCAGTGCGGCCACCGTGTATCCTAACAAGTAGCCAGAATGATAGCCACTAGGCTCTAGGCGCTAAGCAAGTCGCCTGTCTGTGCGGATGTGGCCTAAGAAAGTTTTAAACTATACATGTGTTTCGTTGTTTGGTCGCAGTTCTAACCTCACCTTACTGATTTAAATTCTACAACACAGGTCTGACTACTCGCTAAAATAATATTGTAAATGACCATTGCAAAAAACTTGAAATTGTAAGTTACAAATATTTTGTATTCAATAAATTATTAACAAAATTGTATCGGATGATAAAAGATTAAATGAGGTGATGATTGTAAAATGCTAAAATTAACAAAGTAACCTTATAACCTTATTTTTGACTAAATGTCTATTGTCTAAAATTGTTTGCTGTAATATTTCGCTAAAAGACATAATGCCATAATGACATTTTCCATATTAATATCCTACCAAGTAAAAATTAGTTCAAATGAAAACGTGGCAACTTAAATTTTAAAATATTTCATTGGCATAATAAAAGGTTGCTAAAATTTGTTCGGCAAATGAAATTTTGGCAAAACGGCAGGATCCCGAATTATTGATAAAATGAATCACACAAATTAATCCCCTTTGTTCCCTTTAACAAGTCCTAATGCCCTTAAGGCATGTTATAGGGATATGAAAAGTCGGTTATCAATAACGAAAAAAAGCCGGAGCTTTACCAGAAAATCTCTCTAATTAAGAAGAAGTACAAATCATAAAAAAAAACTTAAAGAATCGGTGCAAGTATAAAAACATAGTAAGAATGGCAACCCTGAACACCATGGCAGCAATTCCTGCTTAGGCAGACATAAAGCAGGATGGTTATTAGATTCACACGTCTCAAGATCCCGGCGGAATCCTTCACACTAGGGTATATTAAATTTTAAGGGTCCATTGTGTCTCCCGTAAAACCAATATTTCAATATGAAGTGTTAGTAAATCTTGGGGACAGGAAACTTGGGAATAATTCAGGTACACGAGTAAAATTTAGCAAGTACCTACGGTTATTTTTGAGGATGTTTTTCTTTGGAATTTTGTTTTGAATTATTGAGATTAGTACTGAATTATAGAAGCTTCACTATACAGCTTTCACTAAGACGATATTACTCCAAACTAAACGTAGCTTGTAGCTGTGACTGTGTATGCAGAGTAAGATACTTTAATACGTTATTTAACATTGCTTTATTTTACATCTAAAGAGCGCGATTCAATTCCAACTGAGCTACCGTGACATTGTGAATTAAGTTTTTAAGACCCCTAAAATTAACTTTGATTCTTTCTATTATGTCTTGGTGGTAGGTCCCCTTCAATATATTATGCCCTACCTCTCTGTTCCGTGTCACCTGTATCCACTTTGAACCAGCTGCGCTCTTTATATCATCCTGCCATGGCATGTAGCTTGCTTGTGGGACGTTTTTCTCTATAATCTCCAGTTTCTCTAGTTTAAATTTACTTATTTAAATTTCATGCTGCATTTGTGAGAAAAAGGGTTTTCAGCTAATTCAACAAAACATTTTTCTAAACGATAAAAAAAAGATGGTATTGAAAAAAAGTGTATAAAATAATAATAATAATAAGTAACTTTTTTAAACTATGAAATCGTACATCGTATCGTTAAATATTAACGCTGCTTGGTAGTTATAACCTGATGAGTCTTTAGAAATAAACTATTTTGCATTTACAATTTGCCGGAATGTGACGTTTCTTTCGCTTTCATCTATTCGAGTGAATAAAGACCCTATCCGTTAAGAAATAAGAAGTGTGTTACAATTTGTAATACACGTGGACTGTTTAAGTAAAATTGTATCCGACATCCGATTGATTTTGCGAAGTTCACGCGCGATACGGCTCCGGAAATCACGTTCGAGTCGCTTCCTCTTCAACCTTCACCTTATTGAGCTCAAATATATCTCTTACTCCAAAAACAACTTTAACATCAATGTCATAAAGACTGGTATCTATTTCCTTTTACGAGGACCTCTGTGTCTGTCACTATTCGTGAATACACGTGCGAAAACAACGCGTTGGATTGTTAAATAACTGATTAGTCCGCCAAACTGTTCGTCCTAGTTCAAGTTTGTTTCGCTTCCCTATTGTTGTTTGAGGTTCAAAGCTTGTTTTTGTTTTGATCTGGCATAACGAGCTTTGTCTTCAACAAAAAGCAACACAAGGATGTAAACAAGTCTATGATGCTGAGTGAAAATTGAACCCCACAAGCTGTGCTTTGAGGGGGTCATTTTCACTCTGGACAAACATTTATGTGATTCGTGATGGTCATGAGTACGAGCTCTGCTTATTATAATAAATTTCAATCACAAATCTCTAAAATTGTTTTCCAAGTAACATTTCTTGTAATGACTGTCTTTGTTGTGGTTTCTACCATTATTAACTTTTACTGTGTCTATCAGTTTTTCTCAAAATTGGTTCAGCAGTTAAGGCGTAAAAATGTGAAAAACGAACAGACATCCTTACAATTAAAATTAGCATGAATTAACCCACCTATGTAAAGAAACAAAAAGTATTTGGTTTGTTTATTGAGACTTTAGTCTGCCGATGCCCTAGTAAATTGTTCCTCAGTTTATTACAGCTCGAAAATTACGATTACGACGGCACGCGTTTATGTCAAACCAAAGTTTGTTATCCATGCAGGGTTTCATTAAGGAATACGGTTTTATTACAACATTTTACTACTTAATCTTGTTTGTTCAAAACTAACTTACTCCTGCCATGCGGCCATGTATTAACCACCAAAGTTGTTCTGGGGGCAAGATAAAGGGAATATATTAGACTCAGTTTGTATGGCGGTTTGGGCCTGTTTTACTGCGATACTTTTAGCTCAGTTACTGTCCACTGAAGCCCTTATAAACTTGTAAGTAGATAGGTACTTTTGTCTTGATTAGTTGCTAATGACTTGACTATACTAGATCTAGTTGCGATACCTGTCTTCAGAACATGTCCGAAGTTAGCGACCGATTTGAAACGTCTGTATCTGCAAGTTTTTGTTCGTTAAACTTGAAATGCAGGTTAGTGCATTACTCACGACATGTAATGTTTGAAATAAACAATGAATAGTATATTTTCCGTCTTCTACTCACAAATATTTTAATTTAAGAGTAACTTTTGCCGCCTTCAAGAGCAGAAAGTTTATCAAAAAAATCACTGTTACGATGCCCGAATTTGAAAATAATACTTGTTTTGTTGTTTCTGTAATGAAATATTACTTTCATTGTAGCAGAACTGTATTTTTATTCGAATATAGTTAGATTACGGCCCTAAAACCAAGCAATAATAAAGTAATACGTTTTTTAAAACTGTCACGTATATTTATTTCGTAAATCAAATCGCTGGCAGCCTTCCAGTAAAGACCAACCCTTAGGACCTGTAGTAGGGGAACAAACAAGGATCAATGACCGGCTTTAAGCTCACCTTCAGGAGTTTGCGCCACCTGATCCCTCATTTAACGGGAACTGTTATCTTGGGAGTGACAAGAGTATCTACTTTAAGGATAAAGGAGGGTCACTATATCCTTTGCGAGATTCCTTTAATTTGTGTTTGCATGTAAAAGAAAATAATAATTTTCTTGTTACTATGTGTGGACTATGCTGCTACAGTTACCGACCACGAGGGCGGTCTAGTCAACAAGCTTGTTTTTTTGAAATGATAGTGCGTATAGGCGCGCCTTTTGCCACACGCGTAACTCGGACGATCGTTGACGCGCTTAGAAGCTCATATAATATATGTACCTAGATACTGACTCACTACTACCGGTTCGAGTGAAAACACCACAATAAGCCCGAGTACGTGAGTATGGTTTTTTGGAGTGCGAAATGTAGCGCGCCAAAGCGACCGTATACGCGCAAAAAAAAGGTTGCCGATAACCCCTCTTACCCTAAATCAATTGTGTGGTTAATGTCAGAGTTGAACTGAAATAATGCAACCCATCATTATTACAGCTTGCGAGGTTAAATTTAGTTTGAATGGTATTTTTTTTATTATAAAGTACTCCAAAACTTGTTTATGAGCCAAGGGGCGCTTTTACGTTAGTGCGGTTATCGACCTACTTGATTGTAGCTATTTTTTTATTTGTTACTATATTAAGTGGGTAGAAGCCCAGTGACATGCTTGCAGATATATTTTTTATGATAATCAGTTTTACAACAGTTTCTTTATTTTCTACCACGATTGTTCTCGAAATCCTTTACTATAGTTTGAGTGTGGCTACTTAATCCGTATTCAAGAGTAAGTACGTATTTTTAAGTCACAAAAGTGAATAAATTTAAACATTGAATTTCACATAATTCAAGAGCAATTTGACGTAAAAAGTAGCTGAATAAAGTAACTCTAGTAACTACAGTCATCCACTTATAAAATATTGAAGCTAGCTGCTTTGATCGTTTTAATTAAAAGCGAGAAATGTCTTTATTATAAGCGCGTACTTTAATCAATGCTTTGGAAAGCACGCCTTGGCTCGGCGCACGACTCCATCTCCCGCTAAAGAAGATATTAACTACAAAACTTCATAACTCGTCTAGTTGAATACCGAAGCAAACCTTCCAATAAATTGGCTAGCTCATATCTCGTGGTTGAGAAAGATCAGTCTGCAACTGCGGATTTAGTAATACCATGAATTTCAAACGAAATTATGAAACTTAGATTCGTAAAATTTTAGTCAAAGTCAAAAGTTATGAGTGATTATAAAATAAAATATAAAATAAATATGCGCCAGACAACACACCTCTTGTAATGGTCTCGAAGTAGGGATTAATATCCCTGTGTTATGAGGTACCACACAAGGAAATAAGCCAGGGGCGTCTCCCAGCACACCCAGACCCGAGTCGATTCAGAAAAGATCGTTTCCTGAATTGACCCGACCGGGAATCGAACCCGGGACACTACGGAAATCGAGGCGAGAAACCGTGCTACAGCGCACTACGCCAACCGTGTCGTCAAATTAATAGTTAGTAATTAGTTAAAATCGTCTCTGTATATTTAACATTTTCCATATTCACTTCAACCGGTAGTGGTCATTAATATTCATTTTGCTTTACTTATTTAAGTATGTGTATTAAAATAATATTAAAAATTTCTGTAAAAAATTAAAAAAATACATTAAGCTGAATGTCCCATTAGCCAAGAAACCTTTGGTGCCCCTACAGTTCGGTGGTGGTGTGCCATCGATCCGTCGCGACGGCGGCCGTCGCCCGCGCCGCCTCATCCCCGAGTCTTCGTGCCTGTCTGTTCCAGCATTTCATTCCGGAAAAGGTTGAAATTGAAACGTATCCATGGATGTTTACGTGCCTTAAAAACCGCCCGGTAAGCGGAAGTCGTGGGTTCGAATACCGCTTTTATAGGGTCAAAATTAGTTTTTTTCTCATTTTCCTATCTTGATCATTTCAATAGTTTGTGATAGTGTTAAATAATCCAATTGAATATAAGAAAGTACAATGACAAAAGACGAAACATTGATTTTGAAAAATTTTATATTCCTTCTATTAAGACCATCCACATGGACTTTCTAAATTTGTGCCTAATCCAAATTAATTATAAACACCCGGATACAGAAGAAACACAGAAGTTGGTCTCATATTTTCGTCCCGGTTAAGGAGGTACTTAATCGAAAAAATAATAATACGTTGTGTGCACCACTGAGTGTAAAAAGCCAATTGTATTCTGGCGTCCAAGCGTAAAGAATCAATAGATATTATCCATGTAACTAAAAAGCTTTTTAGTACATATTTAAGTAAGAAAAACACTTCGTTATAATTTATCTTCTTGCTTCCACACTCACAAGGTAGATATGCTGATACTTAATAGAAGCCGTCGCAAATCGCAATTAAAACTTGCACGCTTGACGAATTATCTCGTCCATTATCGGAGAAATGCGTATTACTACTTCCAGAGCTGCCAGGTCCTTACGATGTTACACTTTCAGTGTTATGTTTGTGTTCATCAATTTGTCCTTTTTTAGCCATGTAAAAAAACTGTCTTTGGATAAAGATGTGGAGATAGTGTGTCGTGACTGCCGATTACAACGATAAAAACTTATTAAAAGTGTAAGTTTTCCAGTGGGTTTTTTATCAGTGCATCAAATACAAAATCTAACATCCTTAGCTTTTTTGATCAAATAAAAAAAACAATCACAGCATCCCCTAATAAGGGTCTCATGTGGCCCACTATAGTATGTACTTGTAACTCTTGCTAGAAGGTATTTGCATACTCAGTTGTTACCCTTGCATGGAATGATTAATTCATCCTTTCAAACATTGCTACTGTAACATGGTCTTCCTTCGACTGGTCCGTTGACGCAATGGGTAGCCCATAGCGCCAAAGGCTGTAAGTTCGATACTCTCTCAGGATAAACATTTATGTGACGAATTGCGTATGTTTATCACACCCGACCCCCTTAATAGAGTTTGACAAGTTTTGCGAATCTTTCGATCTTTCTTTTCGTAACTTCTACTATACTACTTCTATGATTCTACCGTAGCAACACTGATCTCTCCTGATTGGAGTCGTCAGGACGCTATCCTGTCATCGCCGGTCGTGTTTGTTTATTTGTCTGGTATGTAATTACACCTGCTTGCCTGGCCTGTCTGACTGGTCCTGTAATATTAATCAGATTAACTAGATGCCAATGTCAATACAGAGCATTATTACTTAAGCTAGTGAGCATTGGAGTACACATTAATTTAACTTATTTATATCACAGTTGAAGTGTTTTTAATTAATCTTAAAAGATTATTTTTAAAGCTTGTAAGAAAAGTTAGGTTTACAGTTTCAAATCCAAGACAACGAACAAGACTGTGCTTAACTATTGCAAATAAAATGTGGCTTTTTTTACATAATATAACATAGTCGGTCATCAGGCTTAGGTGAAAAGAGAGGCAAAAAACAATTATTAGCATTAATTAAATAAATAAATAAATAAATGCGTAAAAATCAAACAAAAAAGCTCATTAACCGTAGCCAAGACAAAATTAAGGAAAAATAAAACAAGTAAAGAAAGAATATTGGACCAGTGAGCAAAAACTAAAGATCTCTGTAAATCATAAATTTTAGACATCACTCCTCAATTCATCATCATTTGCTACTTTACTTTACATTTGCTACCACCCACGGGCCTCGTCATCGTTTACCACCAGGCGAGACTTAGGCCAAACGCAAATCCATTTTAGATATAAAAAAACAGTACCTACCTATGTCTGCAATGTAATTCGAAAAAACATTTGCATTTGTTGACAACGTTTAATCCAACCCTTCTAAACATCATAATGACCATGGGCTCTTGCATTTATAGTACAAAATGGGCGGCTATTTTCAATACTATAGCGGCCATTTTTAGCTAAAAGAATTATGACGTACCGCTAATGGGCGGGAGAGTTCCGTAGGCGCCTGAAATATTGTCACAAACATTAGGGGACATTATTTTGGTGCGGCTTAGCCGGTGTTGTCAGGCCATAAAATACCGCTTAGTTACAACAAACAAACACGTTTGTCTATGGTAGGTTATGTCTATGAATGTGTAGGAAGAAATGGAGGGCCGTGTTTTTTTGTACTAGCTTTCCGCCTGCGTAGACTGTTTCTCCATATAGGTTAAAAGTATGATAGTCTATGTTACTCGCTGATAGTGTAGCTTTATGTTGGTGAAATACTCGTTAATTTTAAAACCAGTCCAGTAGTTTTTAAGTTTATTAATTACAAAACAAACATACAAAAGATCATAATATCTTTACTCTGTATCATTTCAGTATACTCGCAGATAACTCAAAGTTGAAATGATCAATGAGTAAACTCAACCAGACGGTTAAGTAAAATACATTTCAGTGATGCAAAAGATTGAAACATATCCAATTAAAGTTAGAACAACTTAAAAAAGTATATAAAATACAAAAGTAAAAATAAAAATACCCAGATATGCATTGGCAACGATTTTATTCATTTATTACATACTGCCGGTCAGTAAGTTAAGGTTTAATAAAGAAATGATGTTCCTCTTAAATGATGATGAGATGTCCCAAAATAGCGAAATTTCGAATACTCCGTGGATAAAATCTCTTATTCATGGCTTTTACACCATAAGCCCAGCAGGGGATGCCGTAGATAGGAAACAGGTGCAGTAGACCACTGGAACGGATGAATACTAATTGCGCACAATCGAAGGTTAGGATATATAAATAATAAACTTTGATAATCGAATTAATTTTGAATATTGGTTAAAATTTTTAAGTTATATCGCACTATTAATAATGTTTCAACTACGATATACCTTTGAATGACAAGCTGTTAGATATAAGATAGAACATAATTAATATGATAATACAAAAAAACAATTAAAGTTCTTGATTCTTGATTTTGCCACTAACCCGCCCGAAACTTCACTATAGATATTGTTAGTTTACATTTTATTAGTATTGCCACATGCTTTAATTTTTATTAATCTATCGATTATACTCGATTGCCATCGATATAAATCATCAGCCCATCACTATGTTAGACTTTAAAAATGTATAAATATTCATGCTTTTATGTCAATGACAGGGGTCAACGTTGTTATTACATTTTGTTATGTGTTATTTGTAGGGAATAAATTACGTTTAAGAAAAAGCGGAAGAATTAATCACAAATCGGCCTCAATTTGTAAATGTGCTTCCGTGTTTTCTTATAAATGGTATGAAAAAGGAAAAGTTGTTTAGAAGTGACGAAATGCAAAATATATCAATCATTTCCCCTGTAAAACATATTTTTTATAAATGCAGTAATATGCAAATATACAGACATACCGTGTAACTTTTTGTCTACAGAACCAAACAATACGGAAGTATTTTAAAGGTGTTTTAAAACATGCAAATGAGTTATTGCTATTAATTACCATGATTGCCTATTCATACATCACTCAATGTGCGATTTCATTCATAAATCTATCACGCAGCCATGTTGACTGTTCGCGGATCATACCGCAACACATTGTGCGCGGGCGCAAGACGCGCTTCCATGTTATTTACTGCTCGGGATTCCGCGAGGCTTCCGATACATTTGTAACTGGTGACGTGGATTATGTCTGGTGCGTCGACGTAATGGTGAATGATTCTATCTTCTATGCCGGTGGTGGTAGATTTGATTTGTACTCCTGAGTAGATTTTTTTAGGAGAAATATTCATTTTACGGACACTTTTGTTTGTTATACGTCTTGATATACGTACGTATATTTATTCACGATTTGATCCTTGACATCCGTTGTACAAGGTGTTCCACTTAATTTTTGATAAGATGTATACATATTTGATAACCTGATTAAAATATCAATTGAACACCATCAGCAACAAAACAAATTATTTCTTTTTTATATATTAGTTTTATTAATACACAGCAACAACATTCATATTTATTGGGAAACATGTCATCTCGACGAAGTATCCATAAAAAATATTGTTTAGGCATCTTCTAATATCATTAAAGGAAAAATTAAATAAAATAAAGCAGATCCTTACTTGTGAGAATTGCGATGAATATCAAATTTACTCTACTAGCAACACTCGTCTTTTGGTTTTATAATCAGGTTTCTGTCTCAATATTGACTCAATCCACACTTATCATTGGCAAGTAATTTAGTTTATAAATATCTGTGGCGGTGGCACTGAAATACCCGCGCAACGCAGGTTCATCATCCGGCCTGCTATGCCGCCACCAGACTGCCTGCCAGCAGTCACTCGGTGACATGATAAACAAACATCTTGAATGGATCAATTAGAATCATATTCAGTATCATTGGGCTCGTTTGAAATTTTTGCTTTAAATAAATTATGTACAAAATCGGTAAGCTAAGAAAGTTAACAGTGTCAAGTGAAGTTTAAAACAAGAAGACCTTTCATTCTCTAAGGATTGGCCAGATCATGATTTTGTTACCCAATCCAAAACTTGGACCATCATTATGAGAGGTAATGAGATAATATCAAGAAATGCTGAGATTATTTCGGTTAGGTACCAAAGTAATCCATTTTTACTGGTTAAGTATTTTAGTATTGCCCCGTCATTGATGATCATTTGCATGCACGGGCCTAAAGGTCTAAGAATAGCCATGGCATTCATTATTTTCTCTCTATTCTCTATAAAGTGTTTAAATGCATAAGTTTTTTATCACTTTTGTCCTTGAGTCGTCGATATCAAGTGGATTTGTTTTCGTGGAGTATGCCCGTCTTACTTAGGTAAGTTAAAAATGTTTTTAAACCAGTTTTCTTTCGCATTTAAACCTCTTTCATATAAAAATAAGTGCCTCAAATGCTAATCTTGTTATAATATTGACAAAACATTTCAGAAACGGCTTCGAATGTGATTGAGGAGGTCGCTAACTTAGCAATAACAATATCAAACAAAATATTATTTGACGAGAGGAAAAAATAAAATTTGCATTTGCCAGTTGTCTGCCATTCTGCTTTGCATTTTTATATACTCGAGGGAGAGGAACGTGTTTTGAAAGTTAACAAGATCAAAAATGAAATGACAGCGATTGAGGGGGATATAATTTATCTGCGTGTTATGAGTGGTCTGCGTTTTTGTGGGTTGTTTTTATTACAAACGTGTCGCGCAGAATTCATAAAATATTTTACGAGAGTAGTACTTAAAGGGTTGAGAAAGCCTTTTGCAGCAAATCCTAATTATTTTGCCCTCTTTAAGCCATAATGAGTCACATTTTGTTCCTTTTACATGTTTAATGCTATCACAAGGTGCGACTCATGTCATGCAAAGAGTATATAAACCCTCGATGTCATGCTTGTTTTATGAAGTTTTGACATGAATCGGTAGGTATTAAAACAGCAAACTTAAAAGCAATGAATTAAAATAATAAAATACATTTAATAATAAATAACTGACAAATACTCGCTGTATATTCTTGTTTCTTTACCTATAGCAAAATTTCCATGCTTTGCAGATTGCAAAGCAGACGGAAATTAATCCATAAATTTTAAACCATGGCGGGGTTAAATTAAAAAGGCCGTTTCTATTTAATTAACTTTATCTAGTCTATTAAAAAGTCCTATTAAAGAATATGACTCATAATAATATAGTGGCTCATGGTAAACGGATCAGCAGCGTTTGAAGTCGCCCTGCAAAGGTCTTGCACCTTTATTGTGCATGTACTTTCTGCTATAAAAGTACTTCCTTATTAGCTTCATGGGTGAAGTAGATTTATTTGCTTTATTGCTCTTAAGGTAGGGGTTTAGTATTAAGGATTAAAATAATTACCATAATTTCTTGGTTGGGTATTTAAGGACTTATCATGAGGGGAATCCTTCATGCGTCCGCTTTAATTACAAAAATTGAAAGTTTTAGAGTCTTTTTAAGTGAAGTTTGTAAAAACATGCCTGACCTGGTAATTCAAGGTCTCAGGTTTTTGAGCCTAGCGCTACTTAGCCACCAAGGTGTTTTTGTTAATTCCTATCATAACCCAGTAAAATTTTCCTTTGGGCCAAGAAAACATGATTAATTTACACATTTGCAATATTTTCTCTTTTATCAAATATCAGATTGTGTTAAAATTCTTGAGTCTCTTCATTCAAACTCTTGAATTAGTCATAACGGCCGCTGTTTGTAAACTTTGGTCAAACTTTTCAGGTGATTAAAATAATTCTCTAGAGATCAACTTTCATTTCTGAATAATGTCCTGTTAATTCTACACCTTAACTTAAGAAAGTATGGTTTATTTCAAAAACTGTTACAAACACATAAATAACGTAATATGATTTCTAATTCAGCGTTTCCGCTTGCAGTGCATTATAAACGGACTGTTAATGTAGTTCTATTAATTATACCTTCCTGTGAGGACATTTGGAGTGGTTGAAGTGGGGGGAGGGGGTCCTGAAATAGATCGCGACTGTTTACGGTGCCGGGAGTGCGCGGGCGCATTCCTTCCCTGCATCATCGGGTAATGCAAAATAAGTTTTTTTACGGTGACATCGTTATTGTATAATAAATACACACCTGCTATTATTCTATAGGTAGATGACCAAAAAGAAATCGACAGTAACAAATCTCAAAAGTTGCTAAGCTATCAATACAATCAAACGTAGACTGGATTTATTTTTTAATTTCTTAATATACTTCCAATCTTAACAATTATGGATCAATATTACGACAATTTCATTTTATTGAAATCAAAAGAATATGCCAAATTCTAAGACATAATTAGATATTGCACATGAAGTGCAATAATACACATCACCACAGTTGATAAATTATGGCTCATTTTTTGTTTTTGCCTCATGCAGGGTGGGAACCACTATACCGAGCTATGTTTCAAAAATCCGAGCTTTAGCAGATCAGACGCCGTAGCAACAAGACGCTAAAGTATAGGATAGGAATTTATTTCTTTATTTATTTATATTTTCCTATACATTTTCAAGTTCTTTGCATTCAGAAACTTGGCGGAATGCTGCTCTGTGCTACGGTTACAGGGTTTCGGCCAAGGCGTTACTCGGCCACCGAGAAAATTGTTACAACTTGTAGTTATGATAAAGTGTTTTGGTGTCTAAAATTACTGTGACAAAACAGACGTGTTTTCAAAGAAGTTCTTGACCTAAAAATCGTCGTTATTAGGCGAAACAATAAAAGGGGCAGTGTTGAAAGCCATTGTGACGCAAACAAAGTGAGGAAGTCGCAGCGGCGACATGCACCATCGGGCTGCGACAGTCTTTATGAGGAAGGTACCTTATGACTGATTTTTTAATTATCTGATTCGTGTGGTTAATACATTTTTATTCAGAATAGTTAAATGACTTGTGTACTCGTAAGTAGTTGTGGGGCTAACCAGCTCCCTCTCTCATCATGAGATCAAGGCCTAAAGAGGAGATCTTGTCCGACATCGTATTCACAAAAATAGCAGATGGGATAAGAATTAAGTAATGAAAAAAGGAGGATATACATTGTGAAATATCAATCTAATGTTTCTTTACAACCAATGGTATGGCATAAGCGTTAGATATATCTAATATTCTTTGCCATGACTGACAATCAGTTTAAAAAACTACAATATTCAAACCAAACTAGCAGAGTCAACCTCAAACCCCAAACTTGGCTATGGGGGATAATATGCTAATACTTGTATATATTATGAATAAGAAATAGAAATAGTTTATTTGACACAAAAATAACACAAAATTCTTAATACTAGACATAAACATTATAACGTGTCAAAAAGGCATTACGTCGTGGTGCATTTATGCAGCACCACGGCGGCTGTAGGTCTTCAGTGGTCACCTGCATGTGAAGAAGGAAAATAGAGCGTGGCAACAAGAAAAATGATAGGGAATACAAGATATTCACGATAAGCATACTTATACACAAATTTTTGTCACATGAATATTTATCCTGGGTGGGATATACTTACCTACAGCAATATCATATATTATAATATTCGTTTCATTAAAGATTCTTTATCCCCTAAAACATAACTTAAACAAAATATGAATATGACAAATTTAATAAAGTTTAAGCACTATACATATGTATGGCATACTGCTTCACGCATATTAAACTTCCAAGACGTGCTTACTTACTTAAATAGCAAACGTTACCAAATGTTGCACATAAAGGGCACCCAAAGGCACGTGTCTGAAGCTATTATCATATTATTTAGACAGATGGGACCAGTGCAAAGGCTTACCTGAAATTAAACTGGGGAAGGGAAGTTATACCAACACATCCTTTTAGAAACCTGGTGCCGTTAAAGTTTTACCCTTCGGGACTGTAGGCATGAATATGAAACAAAATGATGTTAAAGTAATATTTGTCTTCCCACAAAAGTTTGATGGTGAAATCGCGGACTAAAGCTTGATTAAAACGCAGAAGTTGGAAATGGTCATCCCAAATGCTTGGTTGACTTTAATATTATTTGATTAGATTTTGACTGGCTGACAACTGTATTGCCATATTTTTGTAAGAGATCGGAAAGTTCAGCAAGTGTTAATATCCACAAATCATTATAATATTTTCATTCCTTAGGAAAATACTTAACTTTTGAGTATTTTATAGGTTAAAGTAATGCGTTATTAAACTCTATGCCACTTTCGTCACTTATTCGATTCATGTAGTTGTGAAATGTTGTAGAGAAATAGGCATATAAAGTCATAAAATACTAAAGTTAGGTAAACACCTTAGGGACCTGAAAGTTGATTGGTAGGAATTTCAAACTTAGATAGCAAAACAAAGACTAATATAACATTCACTATCAGTATTTTCGCATAAAACGTAACTAAAGCCGTAAATTGGCGGGGTAATCAATACGATTGTAAGTTTATTACAGTTGATTTACAAAGTACCGACATTTGTTACGGACCACGATGACATTTAGCAATTCTCACAGGCGGCGAGAGGCCGACGGCGACCCTTCCATGCATTCACTTCTTTAAAGTGCAGTCCAGATGGGAAAGGTTATCCTTGAGAATGCGCGATAAAATTGAAAGGGAAACTCACAATGGAAAGCAGTCACGACCGAGGTTTCCCAATCAGGAATTCCTTTAAACTTAAGATTTGAAGTTTGAAATACCCAGTCTTGGGCACGATGTTGAGTGAGTTGTGGTCGGACAACACGATTTATGTATCTTTGTAGATTTTTGCTAAATTCATGTTAATTACTCAACGTCCACCTAAAGTTCAATATTTTTTATATTTTTACTGTTTTTCGCCTGGATCATGTTGGTCGGTCATGTCACCTTAATTGTTTACGCGGGTGATTACAGATATAATTCAAAGAGCTTATGATCTCTTTTGACCATAAAGTCATTCTTGGAATCAAAATGGAATCTGGTAGACTGCACTTTAGCGAATTATGCCGTCGCTGACCTTAGGGCTTCTCGTGATGGCCTGCCCATGTGACTCTGTTTTGTAATAAAATATTGTCTCAAGGTGCTAGACGTTATCCAATTTAGATCCGAGTGAGGTCTCACTATGAACGTTGCAAAATGCCTGCTCTAGCTTCTCAAATGGCATACAACTAAATTCAAAGGCCTAGTTTAATTTGAATAAACTAGTTTCCCAACACATTAATTTAAAGGACCGTCATTTGCTAAACAAAAGAAAAATACAGTCGAATTGAGAACCGTAACGGGTAAATTACATTTATTGAAAGACTGAAACTTAGAAGGCATATATAGTGCATGTTAATTCATTTTGATGGTGATTTATGTTTTTTTGGCCACACTGCCTTTCTCCCTCAGTCAAATTTTTTGTAGCAATTTTATTTATTGCTTATTAAAGCTATACTCCATTTTTAACATTAGAAAATATTAAAAAAATATATATATTACAAGTGAATGTGAGTAAAAAGTTTACTTACGACTACTCCTGATTGATTCAAAAGTATCAATAACATATGACTACGAGGCGTGGCTTTTGCAATTGCAGCTGACCCCAACCGTTCAAAGATGCAGCGATAGCTCAGCTTGCTATTGCAAATGTCATGAGCGCTGTGACCTAAGTGCCCAGCAGTGCAGGGCTTACTGTACACTGTTTTATCCTATTTACTACTCAGTTCTTAGTTCTCGTTGAAAAACATTTTTTACTATATTTCACCCTTTTAGATATACTATATTTCACACTAGCTCTAATTTTGTAGGCGGTGGCTGGATAACCCATTAAATCCATTTCGACAGTATGGTATTCCTTATATGTCCCATTTCTTCCAATAAAATAGGGAGTTTATATGTTTTCTTATAAAAAGGCAAAACACGGTCGCCTTTAGAAATCTATAAGGATAACCGAAGAACTTGCTATGGTTTTCAATCTTATCTTTTCTCGAAGGAAAATGTTTAAACTAGAGTTAAGGATGAATTCATTGACGAACTAATACAATCCTTTAGAAAGTACTTGAATGATTAAATTGTGTGGCTAAATATGACTCATCTGACGTCAAGTCTGAGAGCAATGAAGGAGGAAAACTTAACATAATGTAAAATTGTTGTAAAAACAGGAAAAATTACACACATACTACCCTACATAAGTTGAATACAACAAAAATAACCACTGGGCAGTAACTTATAATTAAACTATTCCATTTGCAACTTACTAAGCATTCGCCCAATGCATGCTCCGAGTGAAATGTGTTTGCATTCCGGTGCGCTGGGGCGTATCTGCCGGTGTCATCATGTGCGCTCTATTGCAATGTCGTTCACTAGGACGATTGTAAGAAGTACAGTTTGGTTATAACAACGTTGGCAATTATTATAATCTATGGTATAATAGAATAACGATGTATCTAAGTGTGCTAGTTAAAAGTAGCAGTGAGCAACAAAGAGTATAGTAAACACTCCAAGAGATTCTCACGTTAGGTGCAGAATTAGAGAGTGATCACCTCTATCAAAAACTATTGCAAAAACTCTGGTGTATAATGAATGCTGGCCATTTAGAAAAAAAAACGCGAATTTCTTGAAAGCCCCTATATCATAATTTGTCTCTCTGGTGATACCGTGAGTTGAGGAGTGGAGTTCTATTTGGATACTGTTAGAGAGCAAGGTGCAAAATGGACGGATTAATAAAGGTTGCCGGATCTTGTTCAGCAGTGGACGTCTTATGGCTAAGATGATGACTAAAGTATTCAGCTATTTATGTTGCCGATGATACTCAGTAGTGCCTCAGTCACGGATGGGTTGAGTAATTATTACTGACGCCAACGTAATTGGCATGTAGATCGCACTCGTAGCTCTCACCCAATTATGACGCCGTTTACTTCATTCATGTGTAAGCCGAACGTCCACTTACCATTGCCATGCAATCATGAGACTGGGTTATCGGCTGGTAACCGATACTATGGTCGATCTAAATACTTACACAGCGAGCAATGACTGGTCATCGAATGGAAATGTAGGATAGATGACCTTCAACAACAAAAACAAATTACCTACTAAAGTTAAGTAACTTTTTCAATTTTGCTCATTCCTGACCTGGGATATTAAAAATTTATGGAATTACTTTTGGGTGCCCAAAGTGGGGACATATTGACGGTACACGCAATGTAAGACGAACACCAGCCTGATGAATGGTTTGCAGGATCCACATTCACCAAACTCTTATGCTGCTTACTATACAACCTATACGGGATACAGGAGTCCACTGTCAGCCGTAGACGTCAAACGGCTGTTAGTACAACTTGGCAATTTTCCTATACTAGCATTGCAGGTCGATCTTTATCACTTGTTTGCAGCACAGTATGATCAACAAAGGTGAAAAATTAGGAAAGTCTTGAATATCCATCAAGGTAAATTTATTTTAAGTTTATTCTTTTAAGTGAAATAGGTTCTGAGTTATTTAACCACAAAGACTTGCTTTAAAGTCCGTGTTGTTATCACCTCAGCTTGGGACATATTGACGTGTTTTTAAAGTGATTTTGAAGATCATTTTCCTGCGATTAATACTGGGTCGCTTACTTCGATTTGAAACACGATCGTATTAAAACAGTGAATAATTTATCAGTTTTTATCACATCATCTGCCCCGGTTTAAGGGTTACCGCCATGTATATGTCTATGTGTTGTGCTCTTTTTATATTTACTGTCGGTAAAACCAGTTAATGTTTTTGAAATTAGTTCGATACTTTCAGCGTTTTCCGTCATGTCAAGCGAACGAGTTATTTTATTTTTATGTAAAACCCAACTGTAATGTTGTTATTGTGTAAGTAAATAATATTTTTTATTATCTCAAGTTAATCAACAACCTTAGAAAGCAAGTGTAACTAATATTTATAGATTGAAGTTGCATAAAAAGTTGTCTGAAGGATGTCATATTTGCTACTATGACAAAATACTAGTGTCCAGCTAATTATGTTGCTGACTTTCGTTGTTTCTAACAAGGACTCGTACGTAACACTATAGATAGTGTCCTACATTTAAAATTAGTTGACCGTCCGTAAGTAGGTTCAAGACATCGTATCTTATCCTATCTACTTATCCCAACTCTCTCGATATCTCGATTACGTATATGTTTTCTTCGATCGGTGTTCCGGGTTGTATTAGGGATCGGTGTAACGGGACAAAATGCGAAGGAGCGTATTTACTCAGTGGATATCCGTTGACATTTCGGAATATATTGGCGGATAAATCAAATACGGCACTATTGAATAAGATGATCAGGTTGTTGACTTGTTACTCAATAGATATGGTTTGGGAAATGACATATGTAAATAAAGTCTGTATTATTATTCTCGGTTTTCATTTGAATTGTTTTGTATTATACGCTTCAAGATGGTAAATAAAAAGCTTTAGCTCGGACAAGAAAATAAACTTACAGGGTCGTCAATGCACACCTAACAACTGGAACAAAAATAAATTGTAATGAAATAAAAACAAAATATCACTTATTTCAGGCTATAGTAAAGTCCCTGTAATTTAAGTTTAATACCTTATAAGTAATTAGATTTTTTTTGTATTTGTTGTCATTGAAGGAGAATAAAAATACAAAGAAGCAAAATTTATCTGTTAAAAATATCTAATTGTCCTTGGAAAACCAGCCACTACAGTAAATTTCTAGCGACAATAAATTCGGATGTATATTTTTTTCAACAAATTAAATTCTGTTCTTTGCGCCACTCCTATAAAGGTCATTCGATGGCTAAATGGTTATGGGTGAATGCTAATACGGCCATATCTACACAACATGAGCTCGCGAAATAGGTTTTTGTATCCAATCCACTTTAGGTGCTGATAAAGATACGGCGACCCACATTGAGGATTGAGAACAGTTTCGTCTTCTTGTGCCACTTCCAACTTTATTAGGCTATGTTTATACTAAGCAAATAATTTGTATGTTAGATGTTTATGTTCGTTTGACTGCCTTGTATTAGAGCGTGCGGCAGTCAATCGAGATATACCAAACAGATCAAAAGTAAATGTAATTCGGGACATCCATACTAATATCAATAACAAAAAAAAACAAAGTTCGAAAAAAACTATTCCAAAACAAAGCACTAAAAAGGAAAGAAATAATTGCGTATTCTTCTAAAACTTATACGATAATATAATGCAGGTACAATTATTGTTATTGTTGGAGTCGGTGTCAGCCAAGGAAACACTACAATATACCTAGCAATATACCTATTTCTTACATATCACGTTTACGTATGTATGTAGGTAGTTACAAACCTACATTGGCTAACAATAACAATAATTGTACCTACAATATATTATCGTACAAGTTTTAGAAGAATACGCAATTATATCTTTAGTATTTAGTGCTTTGTTTTGGAATAGTTTTTTTTGAAGTTGGTATTTTTTGTTCAATTTTTTATTTTATTCTTTATCTTCAGTGAATAGTTCTCATTTATTTTATCTATCGAAAAAGTATCGTCCAATTGCTCTTAAGAATTGAAGAGTTCCGTTACTTTGTCATGGATCCCATTATCAGAACCTAACCAAACTCTCATCAAACTACCCTTGAAGTATATCCTTTCCAATAAAAAAAACGTCAAAATCGGTTGGCGTGATATTGAGTTATTCGTCCATTTGTCGCGCATATGGTTTATCTAGATTTAAGACTTATATGGATTTCCCATGGATGCCACTGTCAGAACTGGACCAAATTAAAATGGGACCACACGGGCAGCATCAGCTTTCAAATAAAAAAATAATTATCAAAAGCGGTTGGCGTAATATTGAGTTATTCGTCAATTTGTCGCGCATTTTGTTTATCTAGATTTAAGACTTATATGGTTTTCTCATAGCCACGTCAGAACTAGACCTAATTAAAGTGGGACCACACGAGAAGCACCAGCTTTCAAATAAAAAAAAGAATGATTAAAATCGATTCACTTAGTCGAAAGTTATGAGGTAACAAACATAAAAAAAATATACCGTCGAATTGAGAACCTCCTCCTTTTCTTTGAAGTCGGTTAAACACTGATTAGATTCAGACTATACTACATAACTTGAATGGTAGGTTGAAGTAATTGATTGATTGTTGAAATATAAAGAAATCTACTAGTAAATATGCGCCAGACAACACACTTATCATGGTCTCGAAGTAGGAATAAAAAATCCCTGTGATAAAAGGTACCAGACTAGAAATTAGGCCAGGGGCGACTCCCAGCACACTCAGACACGAGAAAGTTTAGAAAATATCGTTTCCTGAATTGACTCAACCGGGAATCGAACCTGGCACACTACGTAAGTCAAGGCGAGAAACTGTGCTACAGCGCACTCCAACAATCGTGTATCTGACTGTGGCAACATGTTCAAGCACTACTTAGTTTAAAGCCACGCCTAAAGATCCAAATAGAAAAAGAGATGTTCACCCTTGCCAATATAAACTCCCCTCTATTGCTTCGCGTAGAAAAGGGAGCATCGACTAGTCTGTTTTCGGTGGCAGGTAATCAGACAGATGGGACTCAGACATTATTCAGTTCCACACCGTAGGCTGCGAAAGTTGTTTTGACTATCTTGAGGGCTTCGACAGGCGTGATTCGACAAGGCAGGCAGCAGCTTGTACGCAGGAATAAACGGACATACTATTCAAAATACTCGTACTTTTAAGCAATATTGCATTGCATATCTCTAGTTTATGATTTTAATTGACGAATACTTCAATTACGCCAATTATGAAGTACGCAATGGATAATAATAACGCGGAAACCTGCTTGAAATCAAGCAACTGATGTGTTCATTTTATAGACATGCACTCAGAAATTACGAGCATAAAGTTATTAGCATTTTTTTGAGACAGCTTCATGAGCAGCTACCGATTCTAGAGATAAATAGATAGATATACTTTATTGCACAAAATAAAAAAACAACAACAGAAACATAGCATTATACAAACAATTTGTACAGTTTAGGCGGCTTTATCGCTTTAGGGCAATTCCTTCCAGGCAACCTTATATGTGGGAATGCATCTATAAATGTATATGTCACCGGCAATGTGTATATTCCGGCATTGTATACAATGCCTAAACCGTTCAGGCAATGTATGAAATATTCTTCATTTCATACTTTGCCTAGGCATTGTATGCAATGCGTAGCCGTCAATGTGTATAAAAGGGTTCACTAAAAAGAAAGTTTAGTCAGAATCGTCTTTTGGCATACATTTTGGGTCGGTAAGATAAACGGAATTGTTTGTTTTCATTTTCAAAATAGCCTTAGTTATAATATCAAAGTATGAAACGGCAAAAAATAAAATGAAGCCAGTTCATTTCTGGCACTCGCTGGCTGCTGCCGCGGCACGCTCGCTCAGCTCGTGCGGCTGGTTCATGTCAACCTAACATGCTCGTCACTTTGCTCCTAGCAACCTAATAAACCCACGTCTTACAGAGCAATTCGGGTTCTTCGGGTTAAAAAGGTTTTCTAAATATAAAATTGAACAAAAAGAATAACCAAGCTATGCATTTTGCCAAAAGTTATTTATGCATTACGTTGTTTGACTTTGAGTATCTCAATAAAACTTGATAATTAAAAGCAAAATCCATTTATTTCACACATTACCAGATGACCACTGGGCATTTCTAAAAGCCTATGCAAATTATGCAATGGACAATCAAATTCGTAATATTTTATACATTGCTTAAACGCACCCGGCACTGTGTACATTGCCTAAACGCACCCGGCCCTGTGTACAATGCCTAGGCATTGTATACAATGCCTAAATTATACACATTGCCGGTGACATATACACTTCTCTACTCTGTTTACTTTCTAAGATAGGTTGATTATAAAATCAATGGCGCATTAGGTAGAAAAAACATTAGGTAAAAAATACATATTTTTCATTAATACTGAAAATGGCATTCCTATTTCTTTATATTCAGAATTTTGTTACATATTACGTAAGAACGTTTCATTTTCATAGGTAGCAGGTTGGCCAAGGTCAATGGGGCTGCGAGAATCGTGACTTTGCTTAACTGGGAGCTGTTTGGCAGTGGGATAGCCAAGTTGTTTGCTCTCGTCAATTTAAGTTCAAAAACCAAACTATTAGGACATTTTTTTTTTCTTGATTCTTAATAATTCTCAGTATGATATTGTCGGCTTATTAAGGTTATGTCGCTTCAAATATTGCATGTGATCTAATATTGTGGGGAAATGGAACATACGTGCAGAAAGTATTCACTGCACAAAAAAATGCATACGAGCTATTTGTGATAAAGGCCCTTTTGATTCTTTCAGACCGTTGTTTGTCAAACTAGGACTGTTAACCGTTTAATGCATGTACATATTAGAAGCATTTAAATTTGTCATACAGCATCCCGAAATGTTTAAGCGTGCTAAGGATATATATCTCCGACATACAAGAGACAAGGATAGACTTGTATTAGACTTCCGCCCAAACACTTCATTGTTCCAAAAGGGTGGTACAATGAAGGTGGGTAAGGTGCATTAAAATTTATAATAAAATCCCAAAGCAGTTTAAGTGTTGCCCTTCTAAATTAATGATAAGGAAACTGAGCATGTGGCTCTTAGAAAAGTGTTATTATAGTGTAAGAGAATTTTTGACTAATCAATGATTTATGTTGTGATGTAATAATGAAATACAATATCAGGAAATTACTATAAATAAGCGCATATTTTTGCATGTTAATGTATTGTTAACTGAATAGAGAACTGTAAAATACAGGGTGTCCTTAGAAGTAAGGTTCAAATCGAAATAGCTGGGGTCTTAAACGACCTTTTCAACCCTATCAATATTGGTGCGATTTCCAACCGTTCAAAAGTTATGATCAATTTTAGTTTTTTCGTCTATACAAAAATAATTATTACAAAAAATGTATCAAAGGTACAAACTTATTTTTGGCCAAATTTTATTGAGCTAGAATATCCATGTCAATTTTAAAAGTCAAGATATTGCAAGAAAAAATCTTAATCCAAAAAAAATACCTCATGTTCAAGCAGATGTCGTGAAAAAATTGTACTACGGAAAGTTGTCAAAGTTTTTAAAAAAGTTGTTCATTTATTACAAATTCTTTTAAGGTATAATTGCATAGATATTCCAATAATTTCTAAAGTTGTCTATTTTGAATAAGAAAGTCGTGTTTTTTGGAGTTTGTAATTTAACCCTATTTATCTTCTTTTCACGGTTACTTTCTGACAAATGAAGGACGGTTATAAGCATGATACCATTAATTATAGTAAAAAAAAAACAAAGCAAAAATTTAAAAATAATATTCTACAAAATGCAAAATGCAAAATGCAATTTCAAAATGTACTAAACTCAAGCTTGATTTAAATTTTTAACTCTACATAGGCATACCGCAATGTAAGACAAGTGTATTCAGCCACAGCCTACATTTCATAAGCTTGGACTAGGAAACATACCACATAGGCACACTACATAGGCCATTTTTATGAGAACAAACTCTTACACAGTGAACAATATGGATTCACTAGAGGTCGTTCTACTACTGATGCTGGCATTGCACTTCTAAAACACATATTACGGGCTTGGGAGAATTCACAGAACGCTCTTGGCGTCTTCTGTGACTTGTCCAAGGCTTTTGATTGCGTTGATCACGATACACTTATACGCAAGCTTGATTTTTACGGGGTGGGGGATAATACTTCAGATAAGATAATTTCGTACCTTAGTTCAAGAACTCAAAATGTTGATGTTAACAGTGTTCTGTCTACAGGACCACAAGTTAAAATACCACATACCACAAGGATCTATTCAAGGTCCATTCTTTTTTCTGATATATATAAATGATTTACCTTTTTACTTAGACGATATTTGTGATGTCGTATTGTTTACAGATAATAAAGATACGTCTTTAGTTTTTAAAACTGAAAGAAATAAAAACCTTTTTGATGATGTAAACGACGCACCTTCAAAGGTCTTACAATGGTTCACAGTAAATAATCTACAGTTTAATACAAAAAAGACTAAATGTATTAATTTTAAGTTGCCTAATGTTAAATATAACCACATTGACCTTAAATAGATAGTAATACTATAAAGCTTGTTGATTCTACAGTTTTTCTTGGAATTACATTAGATTTAAAACTCCAATGGAACCCTCATATAACAGCGCTCTCAGGCAGACTGAGTTCGGCTGCATTTGCAGTGAGAAAAATAAGGTTATTAACAGATGTTGATACTGCTCGTTCGGTTTATTTTAGTTATTTCCACAGTGTAATGTCTTACGGCATTGTACTTTGGGGTAAAGCCCCGGATATATAAACCATCTTTGTCCTCCAGATGCGAGCGATCATATCCATCTACAAGCTTCGTGCACGGGCTTCACTTAGAGAGCTTTTTATGGAAATTAGTATCCTTACTGTAGCTACACAATATATTTACAACTGCATTGTTTTGGTGGGAAAAAATATTGGTCTCTATACTAAACACAGTGATATACATTGCAAAAATACTTGGAATAAGAATACAAAATGTTTTAGGTTCCTTTATGGGGCAAGGTATACATTATTACAACAAGATCCCAAAAGCCATTTGTGAGTTACCACTGCATAGATTCAAAAATCACATCAAAGCAGCTTTATTGAAAAAGGGCTACTATACTACAAATGACTACCTCATAGATAAAAATGCCTGGGTGTAAGCTCTCTGCTCGATGCGGTATTAGATAACTCTATTGTAATAGATATTTTATTGTAATACCTAGTTAATACTTATTCTGTACTGACTAGCAATTTTTCTTTCTTAATTGTTTAAATGGCCTTAAGTTATTTATTCATTTATGTTTGTTTTTTTCCATTGTTTTATATTCTTCAGATTAGACACTCAGTAGGTTTATTTATATCAAAATGATACATTGTACTTTACTAACGCCTGTTGTAAACCCAAAACAAGTTTGAGAGAGTAACTGCTGAGTTTCTTGCCGGGCCTTCTCAGCAAGAAACAACTCCGACGCGATGGTAGAGTCGCATTATGTCTGTATACCGTGTATCTATATTATCATAGTATTTATGTCTATTATTTAGTATATCTTGCTTTAAATTTGACGTTTTAAAAGCACTTACTGTGAAAGTCTATTTTAAAAAAGTTATTTGAGTCTGAGTTATGTAAGACAAGTGAATTCAGCCACATTATGGCCGGTTTACACTTTGCTTAGTAGTTAGTGCAGATGCTTAGTTTTAGTAGAAAACACGTGTGGACAGCGATTGATTAGTGCGAGTGATTAGTACTCTGCGCAGGAAAGTGAATAGAAGCGCGTTCTATTTTTTTGCGAGTGCCTCGTCCCACGCGCCTTCCTTTCCCCTCACTGGCAGCGTGCCCGTCACTAAACACGTCTGGACAGCAGTTGTTAGTGTTTAGCGTTTCGCAAAACTTGCTAAAAATGGCGAAGTAGACGGAAGATATACCATAAAAATGTGTGCAGGAGTATGTAAAATAAGAATACGACACGGTTGGCGTAGTGCGCTGTAGCACGGTTTCTCGCCTCGATTTCCGTAGTGTCCCGGGTTCGATTCCCGGTCGGGTCAATTTAGGAAACGATCTTTTCTGAATTGACTCGGGTCTGGGTGTGCTGGGAGACGCCCCTAGCTTATTTTCCTTGTGTGGTACCTCGTAACACCGGGATATTAATCCCTACTTCGAGACCATTACAAGAGGTGTGTTGTCTGGCGCATATTTATTTATTTATTTATTTATTTATTTATTTATTTATGCTGAGGTGGTTTGGTCATATGGAAAGAATGGATGAAAGGCGATTAACGAAACGGATTTATGAGGCAAGGGTAAATGGGACTGTTGGAAGGGGAAGACCCAGAAGAACGTTTCTTGACCAAGTTCAAGATGTTCTCAGAAAGGGTCGGGTCAAGAGTACCTTTAACCGACGAGCATGTATGAAAGGACTCATGAGAGTAGAAGAAACACAAGATGTATGTCAGGATCGTAGCAAGTGGAAAGAAGTGGTCTCTGCCTACCCCGTTGGGAAAGAGGCGTGATGGTATGTATGTATGTATTAATATCTTTTAAATTGTAAGGACCTTAGGTACTTATACTTACGAATTGAACACTACACTTCACACCTACACTAACCACTCGCTCCTACTAATCACCTGCACTCGCACTAAGCAAAGTGTAACCGGGCCTTTAGTTATATTTCAATAGCTTGGACTAGGAAAACCTTTAACAAAACTACAAACAACGCACAAACAACTAAGGCACTCCGCCAAAAACGTATCCGAGTGCCATTGTCTTTAATAAAACAGGCAAAACTCTATCCAACTTGGCAGCCGTTTCATAACTTTGAAGAAAATTCCCTTTATTATTATAACAGCTAACGTTCCCCTTACGACACAATTTCCGTGGCGGCCATCACTTCCCCTGATACCACATTATCTGATGCATTAGTGAAAATATTACCGCATAGGCACATTTTGCAAATTTGCACTGCTGTAACTTAGAGTCTACCACAAAAATAATCTTCCATATCTGCTGAAAGTGCCTGCGTTATAATATTTATTTACATAGGATTTGATTACTATGTGCACAAAATAAAGAGTTTACAGAAGGACCGCTCACGCCTTTTTCCTAAACTTGCGTGACCACCCAGGGTTACTATATTTGCTCTGAATTTTTAAAATGAAGAAGGTAGGTTATTATACCTACGTACATGACAGAACCCACAAAAAACAAAATCATCATGTAAAAACTTACACCAAGTTCAACAAAAACTCTCGCGACAGTGCGACGGGCCGCGACACTGATGCTCACTGTATCGCCTGTAAATTCACTGTGCCTGTGTGCGTGATCAAAATGGCGGGTTTGTTCTAAGCGGACTTTCTGTCAGAGAGAGTAATTAGTGGTAGCACTAATGTAGGTAGTGGTGGGTTTTCACGCACTTCTCGACATAATCAGGTAGGTACGTGTACGTACGAGTATTAGGAGATAGGCATATTCACAAATTCTTTCATCGCTTGCCCAGATTTCCGTGTGGAACTAAACTAAGTAGCCGAAGAAGTCACTACGACTCGGTTGAAATATTATAGAAATTTAAATATCCGCCAGACAACACACCTCTTGTAATGGTCTCGAAGTAGGGATTATTATCCCTGTATTACGAGGTACCACACAAGGAAATAAGCTAGGGGCGTCTCCCAGCACACCCAGACCCGAGTCAATTAAGAAAAGATCGTTTCCTGAATTGACTCGACCGGGAATCGAACCCGGGACACTACGGAAATCGAGGCGAGAAACCGTGCTACAGCGCACTACGCCAATCGTGTCGTTAAATTATGTCTGCCAAGTGACGTTCGTTACAATGGGCATTGAGTTATTTAAAAATATGTATAATACTTACATTAGGATTACCCGTCGAGTCCGGACAAGGAAAACTGGTGGAACAGGGAGTTATAGATACTATTTCGTAAGTATTAGGAAGTGAAGTTTATCTCACGTTTTTAGGATCGATTTTCAACAATAGTAATACTAACAATAGTTTAAGTGAAATATATCCAGTTCTTTAATACAGCGTTATTGTTATTGAATAAAGGTGATCACGAAAGTTCTGCGTACAAGTATTTAAAAAAATAAGAGGGTTGGGGGGGGGGGGGGTTCTAAATAAAGAACAATATCATCACGCGGGTCGCAGTTTTAGGATAGCAGCATTGCACATTTTATTCTATTACGACTGTCATGTAGGTAGTTATTACATACACACCTTTTTTCCAACGGGGTAGGCAGAGACCACAGGTAGGCAGTTATTAAAATGGTACATCACTCGTATAGCAATGCGGTTTATGGGCCGTGCTACATAGACCTCAGGATGGATAGAGTATTCAATGTTCATGTGGTTTGGCTGAACCACTGCAATGCGGATACTGTACCTATCTACTGCGCGTCTCTGCATTCAAATAATTACGCAGGAACATGACATATTAATTTTGTCAACAGTGGTCACGTGGAAGTTACGTTAAATATTCACTGTTTATAAAGTAAAACATGATAACTGAGTATGAATCGAACTTTGGTTCAGAAATTATATTAGATTTAATAATGTTTTAATGTTATGCTGCAGAAACGGTAGGTACCTATAGGTTGAGATGGACATCATTATCATCATCTTCATCCGTTATATACTGCTGCTATGTTCGGCACCTCTTAATTTTCAATGCAGACAGTGTTACACAGTGTTACACCAAAAGCTGACCATTACAGTCTTAATTAGTAAGTATAATTAATAATGTAGATACCTATATATTTTTTTTGTTCATTAGTTAGGTACTTCTGTATTTTTGTATAAATGTTGTGTACACCTGTCATAGGTACTTGCATAAGGAAATGTATTTCAATTGTTTTTTTATAATGAGTATATGTGTGTAGTTTATGTATGTAGTTTGTGTATGTAGTATGTTTCCATAAATAAATAACTAATATCCGACGACGGCCCTCCATCAAATTAACTAACCGAATAATTTTCTTTAGTTTATAGAATATGGTTCTAATTGTAGTCCTACGTCGTAGGCTCGTTGACCATGAATACAGGAATTATAGATCTGACTCCAAAATATGTCTATAGATGTTTAATATTTCTTTTAAAATGTCTATTTACAATAAAATAAAAATGATGAATTAAAATAAGCGTTCTGCTGTCCTTTTATCAGCTGGTTCGTCCATCCTGCATGTCTTCCATTAAATGCGAAATAAATTAATCCACTAACTAACAAATTGGAGCAGTTAGGCTGTAAGTATATCAAAAAATATGAACATAAGTAAGTCCATATACATTGATACTCACATGACATCACATAGATATTATTTTCATGAACACAAATGTTGGCACATTTTGCAGGTGATCAGGTGACACAGCAATTTTTGGCAGCGGCAATGTCGCCATTATGTCGGCTCAGCAGTCGCCACTTGACCCGAGCCCATTGTGCTCACGGCGGAGACAAATCGACCCTTTGTTGTCACCTTGCTTGTGACGTAAGATTTCCACATGTAGGAGCGAAAACTGACGAATGGACTTGTTGGATTATATGACATGTGAAAATATGAAAAGATACTGGTCTGGTACTTGAATGTTGATTGGATAGAGTAACAGCGACGATTTGCCTTTCAACTACAGAAAATGAGAATTTGTGTAGCGCGCTGGTCATGGGTTCGATTCACCTAAGACAAATATAATTTGACGCAAAGCTACGTGTATTTTTTCTGAATTAACTGTCTATTTTGGTATAGAGACTGCTTATTTTAGGGATGTGTAAAGTTGTCCTAGTGCTAGTCCCAATGAGAAAAGATATTTAAGGTATATGAGATATTGAAATTAGGTTACTAATAGATTTATGCTATGTTGTAAATTATGATCCTGAACGAAGCTACAAAATGTCTCAATCCAAATTTTTTCTCAACCCTCTCATTATTTACTGAAATAATGAAAACATTGAGAAAAACTAAGTATTCTACCTAACTTTGTCCAAACTCTCTCTGTTATGAAATCACGGAAATAATTCTTAAACTGGGTTGAAAAGCCCAAGCTAGTCGGCCACAAAGTTTGAAAGTAAGTCTTATCTTAAGTAATATTTCATAGCGCAGTCAGCAAAAGTGTGATGAAGATTCTTTACGAGGAAGTTCCATAAATCAAGCCAGGGAAACGTCACGAGGCGCCACGAATTGGGCCGTTTTGTATGAAACTTGGCTGCGTAGCGTTAAAAGAAAACATTTTTCTTGCCTTATTTTGCCGGACAGGTTACTTGGATACTATACCTGTGCTAGCTTTTTTAAGTACAAATACAAATTATTGAATAGATATGGGAAAACTTTTCAAGTATATATTCTATTTTTATAAAAACAAATAGCTGTTCGATTGTCTCGCCAAAACTCGAGAATGGCTGGACCGATTTGGATAATTTTGATCTAGGAATATTTGTGGAAGTTCAGGGAAGGTTTAAACGGCGAGCAACAAAAATAATTAAAAAGCCTGGAAGAAAATATAAGAAAACGTCAATTTTATTTCACACTAATAATCGAGCGAACCTGGCGTTGTATTTCGGGATAACCTGTATGTAGGTACAATTAAAGTATTCAAACGGGATTTCTTTTTAAAATTTCCCAATCATTTTTTCTACTTATTGCATTGATCAGTTTCGTATTAGACCTCCTGGCAGTTCCTGTGACATAATACAATACAATTACTTTCCTGAATAATAATTATTGTGAAAATTAACGTCAGGCTTAATTATTGCCTGACGTTAATTTTGTTTAACAAACGAACGAAACAAAAATGCACACAAGAGAGGAAGAGAGGCCGTAGCATAAGTAAGCATGATCTACAAATAAAGGTTCATACATTGAGTAGTTCACTCTATACAATAAGTATCCATAGATGACAATGAACTGTAAACAGTACTCTTGAGAGTTGGCGGTCCTCATAAATTAAATTCTCCTGAAATCCCAAAACTCACGGACCGTAAAGGGCCTGGAAGTTCATAGCTTACTTTCGTTTCTCTTAGATTCGGGCATATCCCTTTTTTATTACGTTACAATAGATCCGGCCTATCCTGATCAATAGAAGAACTTTTGCTGTGACTAGTTAAGGACGCCTATACGTTCTGTAAGAAAAACCACGGTCTTGCGGTTCATTTATTGGGTTATTTGGCACTAAATAAAGCAAGTTTTAAATTTTAAGGGGTTATTCGATCCTTTATCTACAGTTCATGGGAATAAAAAAATAAAAAAATGTTATGCCCTCTTCTCTGTGATTGATTTACCAAAAGCATTTTTGCGTAAACGGCTAAAATACTGTCAGTTTCGGTAAGTAAATCTGGTTAATTATATAATTTAAAGAATAAATAAAATATTTATGGACGGCCTACATAGTCCATTTTAATTTGTGTTTGCAAAATATTACAAAAAAGGCCTTGAAAGTCCTGAAAAAAATAAAATAATTATGGTCAAAAACTCAATTTATATTAGCCTTATTACAATGGAACGAGGGTCAAAATAGCTCGCTGTATTAGGTTTGCGTTTTCGAACACCTATCTCAGTCTGCGCCGGAGCGCCTTCGAGGTCGGACGTGCGTCGCTCTGTCTGGACTTTGTTCACGATCGACTCGATCTATTCGGATACAAAATATTCCTCTAAGAGCATTTGATACTTGCGAAAAACAAGGTAGGTATAAGCAATACAAGTAACTAGTAAAGTACATTATAGTCAAGAGATATCTATTTCATATTTTGACTTGGCTGACCTGCTCATTTTGTTGGTTTTCGTGAGTCCTGGATGACTTGGCTGACCTGATGATGGACTCCGAAGACACCCCACGGAATTCGGAAACTGTCAGAGTTAGGTATCCCGAGTTTGGGCTCGTTTTGTAGGTCTTTGTGAGTACTTACATGCTGGATGACTTGGCTGACCTGATGAAAGACTCCGGAGACACCCCATGGAACTCGGAAACTGTCAGACTAGGTATCCCGAGTTTGGGCTCGTTTTGTAGGTCTTATGCTGGATGACTTGGCTGACCTGATGATGGACTCCGGAGACATCCCAAGGAACTCGGAAACTGTCAGAGTTAGGTATCCCGAGTTTGGGCTCGTTTTGTAGGTCTTTGTGAGTACTTACATGCTGGATGACTTGGCTGACCTGATGATGGACTCCGGAGACACCCCAAGGAACTCGGAAACTGTCAGAGTTAGGTATCCCGAGTTTGGGTTCGTTTTGTAGGTCTTTGTGAGTACTTACATGCTGGATGACTTGGCTGACCTGATGATGGACTCCGGAGACACCCCACGGAACTCGGAAACTGTCAGAGTTAGGTATCCCGAGTTTGGGCTCGTTTTGTAGGTCTTTGTGAGTACTTACATGCTGGATGACTTGGCTGACCTGATGAAAGACTCCGGAGACACCCCATGGAACTCGGAAACTGTCAGACTAGGTATTCCGAGTTTGGGCTCGTTTTGTAGGTCTTATGCTGGATGACTTGGCTGACCTGATGATGGACTCCGGAGACAGGATGGAACTCTGAAACTATCAGAAGAAGGTATGCCGAGTTTGGGCTCATTTTGTTAGTATTCGTTAGTACTTACATGCTGAACGATTTGGCTGACCTTATAATGGACTCCGGAGACGCCCCATTGAACTCCGAACCTGGCAGAGGTAGGTAAGAAAAGAAAGAAAGAAAAGAAAGAAAAAATATTTACGAGTATTAACCCTACAAATACAAACAATGAAACGGTAAAGCTAAACAAAAGACAAGTAGGCGACACAAAAAAGGTTTGTACAAAATAGTAATAGGTTAATCAGGCCACTGCTTCAGCATGTGTCTCTGCAGCACAAAACCGATGCTGGTATTCTGGCAGGGCCTGTCGTCATTCGTGATTTATGTATGGGTAAGTGTATGCGATAAGTTAAGTGGAAAAAGTATGAATTGCGAGTGTAATAGTGTCGTAATATAACGTAAGCAAGTGAAGCGTGCGTGCCTAAAGCTGCAAATAAGTAATAAATTAAAACATAAAATATCTATGGTATGACAGCCGAATGACTTTGCTGTGGCTGTGACATGGATTTAGGGATATTTAGCAGGATTGATAACTCTGAGTGTATTATCAAAAATGAACTGTATTGTTTGCTTTTAAAGTATATTTTTGATTACGCCTTTTACAGAAGCTAAACCGAGCCGACTTACACAGCATTATCAGATGCCGTGTGTCTCGCTCTTTCATCTTGTCAGACCTAAAAAATATTGTTGATTGAAAATTTAGACTTAGTAATCTTTGTTGAAACACTTGTTTTTAAATGGCATTGCAATCAATTTAAGTCACTGTATATGTATCACGTTATTTATTTTGATATTATACAAATAAAATATTAATTTTTATCAAATCTATATTTTGCTTATTTTCTACTGGTAACTCTTAAAAATGTCATAGTGAGTCATAGATTGGACAGTTTGTATTCGATAATTATCAATTTTACGAGATTACTTTCTAACGTTTAAAATGGTTAAAAAAGTGTTGCGGTTATGCTTGCCCCAGTGAATCATATGGTGGTAGCAAAATTTATTTTCACAGCCAAGCTAAAAATAACATAATCATAAATCTAACAACTATGTTGTCCATGAATTCTTGCATTGTGAGGACGAGGAAGGTCTTACTGGCTCACCTTCGGATTATGGGCCCACGATTTTCGAGTTGAGATGTTTACCATTAGAAAGATAATATTTTTTTACACATATTCACTAAATATTAGATCTCGGAAACTTGTACTTTTTTTATAATTAGTGATTGAAAATCGTAATAATTTGCTTCGATTTTTGTACTGAAATTTTGCGACTGAAATTTAAGATTTCATGTGTTTGGCGTTTTGATACGTGTTGGTGTCATCGCGTTGTGGTGTTTTTAAAGCAGTATTTAAATACTTTTACAGTTTTATTTAAGGCCAGCGTATTCGGATTGAGAAGGAACCTCCTCCTTTTATGAAGTCGGTTAAAAATTATTTGCACTGTATAAATTGCTGTCAGCCAATAAAAAAAAATGTTTTTTTTGTGTATTGTTTGTATTATACATTTCGTAATCAACCCATACATCCCTTAGTAATCGTCTATTGCTAAAAATTTAAAAAGTTCAATACCAATGTGTTCATATGGACTATCAAGCAGTAGATACCTACATACATACATAGTATAAAAACTTGATTTTTGGCTTTAAATCTACCAAATAACTGAAACCAATAATAACTATACGTTTTCCTGTGAAATTAATAAAAAAAAAGATGAAACGTGCGATGTCCCACATAGCAAAGATCTTTTAGTCACCCTATTTAAAAGAGACATACATACCTAACTCTGACCGTTTCCGAGTTCCATGGGGTGTCTCTGGGGTCCATCATCAGGTCAGCCAAGTCATCCAGCATGTAAGTACTCACAAAGACCTACAAAACGAGCCCAAACTCGGGAGTGCGTTACTTCAGCGGGAAAGTAGCTTCTAGAGTGATTTGAGTGGAACGTAAAATTAGTGAGATATATGCTGTGGATGTGCGCGGCATAAAAAATTTGTGGGCGTTGTGGTTTTGGAAAAAAATGAAAAAAACGATTCCTGCTGCAGTAACGTTGTTCTAGCAGGAAAATTCTAAACGAATGATCGAAGAGAAAAATGTTGTACATTGGTAGATAGCTTACTTCTGGGGAAACATGTGCGCCAAAAATATAATATGTGGGGCTTCAGGTTTTCGAAATATTGCGTTTCCTGCTGGGGTAACGTTTCGCGGAATCGTGTTTCTCTTAAACCATGGCATGTGCGTCTCTTTAATAAACATTCACTTGTAGCTCTTGATTTGTGCTTGCGGCACATATAATAAGATTTTGAAAATTATTCTTACATTTTCAGTAATTAAGGTGTCTCTAAAATCTGAAAAAAAAAACACAGCGCCTAAATGAGAAACTGTATCAACTCGCTGAAAACTGCATTCGATTCCGCTTTACACATCTAATGGTCAGAAAATGTTTCAAAAGTTTACATACATGCTTTATCGAATAAGAGATCGAAATAACAAAACCACCGGTACATAACTTTGACGTCAAAATATAAGAAATCAGTTCATCCTGAGATAAGTGAGTGTTAACCAAAAAACAGTGAGTTTCATAAAATAACACTGTGAAAATTTTCAGCCTCCAATGTTTCGTATTTATAGAGAAATAAACAAAAATCAAAACCTTTCAACAACGACTGATTATCCGACCAAATTCGAATGACTACGAAAAAGCGACGGCTTCATACATATGGATGACCTTCTTTACTGGACGTATTACACTAAACTCTTGCCCGTACAATCGCGTTCAATCGGTTTTTGGCAATAATTAGAACCTCATCTTAGATTAGAGTAAAATTTAAAAATGTGAATGAAAGCTTATACCTATGAGCCTATATGAAAGAGCTTAATTTTAAATTGAAATTCTCATTTTATCCTCTTAATTTATGTTCTTAAAGTAAGTATGGCTTATTTTTATGTTATTTTTATGTCTAAGCTGTATTACTATAGAGATCCATCTAAATTCGTACTTACTGTAGTTTTTGCGTGAAAGAGTAACAAACATTCTACAAACTTTCGCATTATAATATAATAAGTATAGTATTAGTAGGATTAAGTAAGATTAGTAAAGTAATTAGAAATTAATATTAGTAAGAAGTTAGACTAAATGTCCGTCAGCGACTGTCTTTCCCATCAAAACATAGCCTTAACATACAAAACATAGCCAAAACATAGCCTAGATTAAGAAAAAGTCTCATTCACTCCCTGATAATCATGTACTTACTTAGCTTTATAATGGTGAAAGAATTTTCAAAATCGGTCTAGTATTTTCGGAGCCTAATCAAAACAAACAAACTTTCATCTATAAAATATTAATAGTAGTTTAAATTTTAGTATTGGTACTTGGTAGGTAAGTGTTAATTAAATAAGTCAAACAATACCTTTAAATACTTACCATTGCAGATCGTCATCGTAACTTGATAAGTGCCAATTATTTGAATATGAATATTATAACACCACTTTCAACTAATTTCTAATTTCACTATTGGTATTTATTATCAATGCCGGTTGCATCACCGCAACAAACGTGCCATGAGAACTGCAACTGTTTGTTTATCAACAAACAACAACAAGTTTAGTAATAAAGCGTCACAGACGTCACAGTTGCTAACAAGCGTCCGACAGAGCTCCGACTCGGCAAAATAGTGTTGCCATTGCCAAATTTTTGACTACCGTGTTTGGTAGGGGGTAATTGTCTTAACTATGCGATTCAAAAAAGAATAAGATTGGCTTGCGACAAACTGCACTCGTTCTTCAGACAAAAACAACCCATGAAAAGTCTTTGTCAGTTAGCGATAGAGTTGATGTGCCCGTACGCCAATAATTTCCCTTTAATTTGGTCGAATTTCCCTTAAAAACGGCAATCGCCGTAGCAATGGTAACCCTGGCCCAGACGCACTTCATATTGAAAAAACACTTCGCATGACTGTTAATAACAGAGTGGCGTTCATCTACCGCCTCTTTTCCACTAATGCTCCACGCTTACTAGCTGTCTCACTCACTCCAAGCTAGACAAAGCAACTCCTCGTGACGCCAGCAGCGGGTAGCGCGGGGCCAATGGGTGCGAAACAGCGGCGAAAGGTGATGTCAAAAAGGGATTAATATGGTAGGTATTGATGGATGCTAATAATTCATCTTGCTTGAAGCATAAATCAAAATATATACTTTATGTATGGTTTCATTGTTGTGTTAATTGGTTTTTTATTTATAAACTGTATCTGCAGGTTTATTTTTGTAATAGGTATTCGTAACAAACACGTCTTTATTCACAGATATTTAAAAAATATAGTTTTAAACATCTTCAATAATTTAATAAAACGTCATAGATTAGGTACAAGTTTATTTGTTTGAGTTGAGTTTTTCTACTTCAGTGTACTTAGCCAAAACTATCTTGTGAGTAAGTTAAGAAGGTCATTGATATGTATGAAACCGTCGCTTTTTCGTAGTTGTTCGAATTCGGTCGGATAATCAGTCGTTGTTGAAAGGTTTTGATTTTTGTTTATTTCTCTATAAATACGAAACATTGGAGGCTGAAAATTTTCACAGTGTTATTTTATGAAACTCACTGTTTTTTGGTTAACACTCACTTATCTCAGGATGAACTGATTTCTTATATTTTGACGTCAAAGTTATGTACCGGTGGTTTTGTTATTTCGATCTCTTATTCGATAAAGCATGTATGTAAACTTTTGAAACACGCCCACAATTTTTTTATGCCGCGCACATCCACAGCATATATCTCACTAATTTTACGTTCCACTCAAATCACTCTAGAAGCTACTTTCCCGCTGAAGTAACGCACTCCAAACTCGGGACACTTACCTCTGACAGTTTCGGAGTTCCAAGGGGTTTCTCCGGAGTCCATCATCAGGTCAGCCAAGTCATCCAGCATGTAAGTACTCACAAATACCTATAAAACGAGCCCAAACTCGTGACACTTACCTCTGACAGTTTCGGAGTTCCACGGGGTGTCTACGGAGTCCATCATCAGGTCAGCCAAGTCATCCAGCATGTACTCGTAAGTACTTACAAAGACTTACAAAACAAGCCCAAACTCGGGACACTTACCTCTGACAGTTTTGGAGTACCATGGGGTGTCTCCGGAGTCCATCATCCGGTCAGTCAAGTCATCCAGCATTTAAGAACTCACAAAGACCTAAACTAAGAGCCCCATCTTTGGAAACCTACCTCTAACAGTTTCAAAGTTCCATGGGGTGTCTCCGGAGTCCATCATCAGGTCAGCCATGACACACAGAGATTTCCAATATTGTGTCTATTAACCAATCTACAAGTTGGTTGGTAAGTACCTAATAATACAAATATTTCATTTTTTATTTTATAAACAAGCAAATAAAAATAAATTGTATGATTTGTCTGCTATAATTACAACAAGTATCAAGATTATAATTACGTCTGTTTTTTTGCCCTAACGACAGTTTCACTGTGTGTGTGAGCCGCACGTGTGTGCGTTAGGCTTCTTTTTGACAGAAATCGAAACGTCTGAAACGTATAGGCGTCTTTAATGCCATGGGAATAATTATTCACTGTTTCTCCTTGAATTTTAATGATGTCAATGTTTTTTTGAAATATTCTCAAAACATTCACGTCGATAAGTCGCAAAGGATCGGAGAAGGGTGGCGAGGAAAATGGTGGTGAGAAAGATCTGCATGATGAAAGTGAAGGCAAACTTTATATCATACTGTATATCTACCATGAGTTTCCGTCACGTAAACGGCGCTCGTTGCGTTCAGAAATTTCTATGCCAGTTTCTGTCCCATTTTGAATCAATAGGGGCGGCCTAATCCCATATGGACAGAATCGTCAATGCGGCTTACGCAGAAGCTAGCGGTTGTTTGTAATTGCATGGTAGACATACTGAAGATGCAACGAAATCCAAAGAGAAATGGCGATTGCCCTAGCGACAAGAACACTGATAAATTTAATGATGAATGAAGAACTTTGTGAACAGATAATAATGAATAGCTAACAGGGCCGCGTTTCCTACAAGGACAAAAAGTTAGTTAAGTTTGTAATACGAAGGCGAGTGTGTGCTTTTTCTGCGCGGTCGGTGCGTGATTGATATCCTGCAGGGCATCAGTGGTTGGTTACGGGTCATTAGCTCGCTCGAACCAGCTAGATGCTTGTGCGCAGGTACACTCGTGCGCACGTTGACATTTGTACTTACTCGTATGCACAGGATACTTGCAGTAAGGTTTTGAAATAAAACATGATTCGTGATTATTGAACATGATTTTCGAAGATGGAAGACGATAACGTGGCAGGCTAAAGAAGAGATGGTGGGATGAGCCGGATTCATCCTGAAAGATCTAGCTACAGATCGGTCCCCTGCAGGAGGATAACGAAAAATTATCGTACCCTAAACTAAACACAAAGGTATTTTTAAAGTTGATCAAAAAAATACAAAACTTGGAATCATAATCTAAATGATGTGCCGCAAAACTGCGTAACAGTTTGACTGCAGGATCACATAGATGTTTAGCCTGGGTGAGAATCACCATCATCTGTACAATATATTTGGAACGTATAAGTACATACGTTAACATTAAGTTTCTTTTGTTAAATGTACAATAAAGAATATTATCTTTCTATCTATCTACATGTCATAGTCCCGGACCATAACGCAATCGAGCCATTAAATCAAACATCTCCACTTACTCCATAGTTGCACCTATAGGGGTTTACTAACACACGGATAAAGGTGTTAATTTTTGTGCTAATATTTACAATCTGAGAAACATTCATAATCATGAAGTTCCCGTTTTTTAAGATAGTGTTTGTTTGAACGTTTTCTTTTTATTGTGACGTTGTGAATTCCCAGGACCGAGATGATTTGAGGCCGCTAGCAGGTGTGACCTAGTTGCAGAAGGCTGGGCATGTCTTTGCACGGGCTCATCTAAAAAGGTTCATTATTTTTTCTGGGGCAGATAACGTAAAGCCAACCACAGGGTAAAAATGTCAGCATAAGTTGAGCTCTCTTCACATACTATAGGCAGACACGAAAGGTAGGAAAAAAAATTCGCTAACTTTTCATAGTCTCGAAATAAGTAAACATAATATAGCAAACTAAAAATGTATTTATAGCTTTCAAACAAAAAAAAATTATTATCCTTGTGTAACGACGTACAGAAATGTTCACATCAAGCTTTACAAAACCATTGCAAAATGGGTCTTATGTCAGCAGCATAATGTAAAGGTCGATGTGAAAGCCTCTGTACCAGACAAGGGTTTAAGCCAGGGGTGTCGCCCAATACAACCAGACCCTCTAAGGGTGTGGTTGTGTTGCGATTTGATTTCGGTCGAATCAATTCAAAGTATGTTTTTTGAATTGATTCGATCGAAATCAAATCAGTATGCAATTTACGGCAAGCAAAGCAGCGCACTACGCAATCGATATGTAGTCAACTGTACATGAGTCGTACAGTGTCTTACTTACCTAACGCCTAAGAAGTTTAAGTTCTTTAAAAATAATTGTTTACAACAACAGTTACTGCAACTATGGCAAATATCAAAAAGCGATCCCGTATTGTAGAATATGCGGCAAACTGTACGCACTGGCATTGAAGTTGAAGACGCTTCCCTAGAAATAGTAGTCACCTGTAATTGCTATAATTTTATGTAATAAGGGATAAATTAGAACTATTAAGTTCTTAGATTTGATCTGGAGATAGGTATGAGATGAAGAGAGGTTTTCTGTGTTTTTCTAAATGGACTCTATGTTATAGTATAAGAACAGGGAAGTGTAAAAGTATGTTGAGAATCACATATGTTTGAATTTGTCATTGTATGGATTGGCCATCTTGTTGATAATGCTGAATCGAAAATAGTAGAAAAAAGTGTGAACATGATTATTCTTTCTGAAGTAAAATGTGCATTTCTAACTAAGTTATTAACCTTTAACGTATTATTTATAAACTTCTCTTGTAAAAAAAGCAGATTTTGTAAACTTACGTTTCAAAAAAACACCCTATCCTCACACTTCAAATTAATAGTTTATCAAAATATAATTTCAAGAAGGACACTAGACTTAATTAAAATTGTTGCAAAAACGTTTTTCATTCCTCACTGGCATTGTATGGTATGGTAGGAACTCATGGCTAATAGTAGGTCAAATACCGTTAAATGTACACTTACCAACATGTAAAATAAAAAAGATGAGGCGTGTACTTATTGAATGTCACTACGAGTTTCAGGTTTCATGGTTTTTGCGGTGACAGGGTAGGAAGGGTAGGGTTACCTTGGAACTACCTATAAAAAGGCAAATTGGACGATGATTTCTGTACATCAATATACGAGTAGAGGTAGATGAGCACACCTTTTCAAAAAAGAGTTTTAATAATTTTCTATGAAGACTATTATTACCTACCATTCGGTCAGTTTAAGTTCACTTTCACAGAAACCACATCGAAGAAATTCAACTAATTTTCGTAACCAGTGTTGCCAGTTGATTTTGATTAAAATGGTCAAAATTTTAATGACATAACCTCATTGCATTTTTTAACGCAAAATGTCATTATTTCCATTTTCGACTTTTTTGGCTATTTTCTCAAAAACTACCAAAAATTGCAAAAATATTTTGTAATGCGAAAACCCTCAAGCACAATCCTCACGATCGCCTAGTAACTCAAAAATGGACAAAAATTGGTAAAAACCCAAAAAACTGTTTGAAAATTGCAAACTTTTTACAAAATGGCCGCCAGCGCCGCCGCCATCTTGATTTTTAAAGTTATGTTCAGTTTAAACTACTCGCACCTACCTGCCTTTTAATGAGAGAAAAAAGAGTCGGTGGCATGTACCTCACAAGCTTCCTGATGGATTAAATAGGCAAAACACGTGCTGGAAAGTTTATCACATTATTGTGACTTACCTTCCAGGTAAGGGTTTCTTCACAACATGCACAATTGTCCATAGTTCGTTATCTTTAAATATTTTTTAAGGATTATAAAAAAGACTCACTAAGTTTGGAATAACAATCGAAGTCAAGCAGCTCCTTTGTTTGTAAATTCTTGGTTTCCAGGCAGAAAATCATTTTCAGATCTTCGAAATTTGTTCATCATTGTACTTCTTTGTATTATTTAAGAGTTTGGATTAGCTGATGATTTTCTCGCAGTGGATTAACACTACATTACTACATAAAGCCCATACAGTATCCCTTTCAACATGAAAAAATACCTTATCTAATCCTTCTAAGTTCATCGACCCCTCAAAACGTTATCGTGTAACGGTGTTGTTCCGACATCGATGAAGCTCCTGGCTGTAATGAGATGGGCTTCTCAGAAGTGACGACACGTGAGTCTTCGTAAATAGGCTGGCAAGTACTTCGTTAGCGTAGCTCATCATAATATAAGTTTTCCTGGAGAAAACCATTAGAGAGCAGGGCTGTGCCATGACTCGCAAGGTAATGATTGGTTAGCTAGGAGCTGGCTCTACTTGAAGTTTACAGTTTCCTAGGAAAATAATCGTTAGTAATGATGGTATCGATTTCTATCTCACTATATAATTCTTCTGTACGGGTGTTTGTCACCTAACACCTCGCAAGCGACTGGACCGATTGGGATAGAATTTTTTGTGTGTTTTTCAATGGTTTACTGGATCGCTTTAAAACACAGTTGGACCTGTTAGGTGGCGCTCCTTCCGGACAGCACGAAGTCTGCCGGGTTCGCTAGTTTAGTTATGTATGAAAAGATGCTAGCAATAGTATGCCATTTTTCTTATTTATTACAAAAGTCTTTGGAGTATTTCTAAGTTTTGCACTTACATTGCAACTGTTGCTATATATTTTTCATCATATTTGTCACCATGCGTGGCCATAAGTCATAAATATGCCTTATCTATTTATAAATAAATGTCTAGAGCAGCTGGTTTCAGAGGGCCGGCATCTACCAGAGTTTGGCGACTTTTCAATCTAAATTGCGGGTGGTGGCTGGGACGTCACTGCCACCTTTCGAATGGTGTCGATTCCGCTGCTTCATCGCATTTAAGAGAGCCATCATCAGATTGTGTTTGGCTCTTTTACAGACAAATGGAAACTCGTTAGTACTGAAAGGTTAACTGGGCTTTGACTAAACCTCATGCGATACTTTAAAATTGAGAAAGCCACAGCTAGAAGCGGCAGGGCTGTGGTCTCTGGTTACCAAGTCTTAGGATTAGATTAGGATTGACCTAGGAATCTAATAAACGTTCGAGACTGTTTCTATGTAACTTTTTTTTACCTCTATTTTATACTCAGATATCCACATAGAAAATTACCCTACTTAGTGACATGTTCGTTCATTGTTGTTGTAAGCATTGGGAACAATGAAATATCTTTACTGGCTTTTCTTTTATGATCGTTCTTTGTTTGTTTTTGTTGGTCTTGATGAAAATATAAGAAGCCGTAAACGTCACGCTATGCTTATATTTTACTTCCTACTCTTTGAAACGAGCTATATAATCTATAGGAGATAGGTACACGCCATTTCTATTGTTTATTAGAGGTGCCGAAAGCGAAAGTTTCACACCATCGTTAGATCAAATTGATGGTTTTCAAAGAAAGGAGCGAAGAAATATAAACGGCTGCCTTTATGGTTTTTGTGACAAAAGCCAGAATCATTTGTAAATCTATGAGGTGTTAAGTGTAGAAAAGATAAATGTAATTTAGGACAGAAAAACTAAATAGACTACCTACTTTGTGTTTATCACTTCCGGACCTAAGTATAGTTTGCTAGTTAAGAAAATCTAGTGGTGTTGATTTTTTTTGGGAGGTTCCTGTGAGGTTATTTATTTATTTAAATGGCACAACTACAGAGTACAATCCAAAACATTACTTATATTATACAAACAGAATTTCACTAATAGTATCAACTGAGTACTTAAACACACAACATTAAGGGGTGGGGATATATAAAACTTTTTTAAATAACTTAAAAAGTACTGGCCTTACAAAAAAAACTAATAATGACAGATTAAAAAAACATTATTAAGTTTCTTTTTTAAATTCAAATTTGTATATAAAAGGTTTTGTTATAAGATGAAATTCGCATGCATTAAATTTCTCCCAAAGAAGTAAATCTTCACGAACTTCTAACTTGATTAAAACTCCATAAATTTCTATAAATCTTTGTCAAACGCATCTCCGGTGTTCATTTGATCAAATGAACACTGGTCAAGTGTCTACGTGGCATAATTATGCCACGTAGATACTTGACACTTGACCAGGAACGAAATGTTAAGAGCAGTGGGCATGATTCAAGCTGACGCTACCCAAATTGCGGTTTCTGAAGCCATGCGGACCAGTCAGAGCGTTATATCCGGGTTTTGGTCAGGTTATCGTGTCACGGGGGAAGTGATGGAACGGCACCGAGGACCTCAACGCATTACAACAGATGTACAGGACCGATTCATAGTAAATGCTGCACGAAGTCAACCAAATGTAACGGCGATGGAATTGGTTCAAAGGCTACAGAGAGAGTATGGTTTGCTGGTAAGCGGTCAAACTTTGAGAAGACGACTGCATGAAGTCAACCTACGTCCTTGTAGGCCACTTCGGGTATCAGCGCTAAGGAGAGGCAAAAAAAAGGAAGAAAATTACAATGGGCTATTGCACACGAAAACTGGACCAATCTCAATGGTTACTTGTGATTTTCACTGATGAATCCAGGTTTGGATTTCATCCTGATTCACGAAGAGTACGCTTTTGGAGAGAACCTGGACGTTGGAATTGACTGCAGCACCCACAACAAGTTCATGCATATCAAGGTGGCACGATTATGGTTTGGGCAGGAATTCGTCTCGGCGGTAAAACGGACCTCGTTTGGATACAAGGCTATATGACTGCTCTAAAATACCGAGATGAGGTGCTAGAGCCTGTAATCTTGCCCCACAGACAGCAAATGGGACAAAATTTCCAGCTAATGCACGACAATTCCCGTCCACATTCGACGCGTATCGTTACAAGTTGTTTACAACAGCATGATATCCAAGCTTTAGACTGGCCTGCACAATCCCCTGACTTAAATCCTATTGAGCATGCCTGGGATATGCTTCAGAGAAGAGCTCTCAGGAATTTCCCTGAATATATTGTGCATGAAAACCAGCTTTTCTTGCATCTTAGCAGGACTTGGGACAGTATTCCACAACAGGATATTAACACTCTTGTTTTGAGTATGCAGAACCGCTGCAGATGTGTCAGGAGAGTCTTAGGTGGATCCACAGATTATTAATTTTAAGTTTTCAACAATTTTTGTAAAAAAATAGTTGTTTTGTTTAGGTTTTGATGTTCCAAAAATAAAGTTAAGATTGAAATTTTGTCTGAGTTTTTCCTCTTCTTCTAAGTTATTCAACTTTATCTAAAATTTAATTTATCCGATTAGATAGGCTATTAAACAAGGTTTATTTTAATGTGTAGGTGTCTTAACAAAAAGTTAATAGAATTTCAGTTATTTAGGTTTAATTGAAATATCCCTAGACCTTGTTGATGTGTGTATATTTGTTACAGGAGTGGACCATACCTCTCATTAACTATAACCCAATTTTTTACATCTTAAAGAAAAAGTGGTATTAAAAATAAGTTCCAAAATTCGACAACAATTTTATACTAATGCTTGTATAATACGAGTATAACATGAAGCTTAACTAAATATATTAAAATACTGCGTACTTTCTTGTAGTTTAAATGAATTTCGATTCATAAGGAATTTAATATAATTTTATATAAGTATTTAGTAGGTTTTTGAGATATTACCTTGTCTGGTAAATGGGCAAAACAATTATAATTTGCGTACGTGCGTAGTAGCGACATCTAACGAATGCTGTTTTAGGTGTCACGAAGAGCTTCGCCGGGGCAAGGCTTAAAACATTTAGGTTTGAAAAAAATAATGCAAACGTCGCTAGATGGCGTAGCAGCGAAGAATTTCATTGGACAAGCATTGCAGAAATGTCAAACAAGAATGTATGAACCTTATTCCAGAGTGATAAGGTTCAAAAAAAATTGGTGACAGTAATGTAATGCCAATTCGGCGAAATTTGGTTCTGGAGTCAGGGGCCTGAAGTTGTAGTTCGGCTTTCAGTAAAGTAGCAGTTTGTGCTTCAGGTGTAGGCTAAGTATCTATTATAATTTTAACGGGCCTAAAAGTTTGTAAAAAAAAATATCACCCTATTTCTCAGCAGTCTTTCCTACTCCAATTATTTTACAGTAGTCTAAGGAGTTGACCCTATCTTGTACTTCCTAAGCATGCCTAAGAAGAAATAAATCTGGATTATCACTATTTTTTTTAAAATAAATACCAATTTTCATCAACAGCTAAGATGCCAAAACGTTTGCTTTGTGCAACTTAATTAACTTGCAAATTCTTGTGAAGATATTCAATCAAAAAAGCAAAATAACGAAGTATTTTCCAATAATTTTATTTTTGAACAGTTTATGAAATCAACATTACAATCCCTACTTATGATTAACAATAATTAAATGATATGTGTAGTAAAACTTAATTCAGACTATAACGAATGAAATAACTAGAAATCCCTAATATAATAAATGATTTATTTTTATAAATCTAATCATGCTTAGTGAAAGATGTACTCGTTAAACCGAGTTTTTCTTTTATAATAAATCAAATTAAATTCATTCAATATTTTGGAGGAAACATCAATATAAAATTAGATCATACCTATATTTTTTTCTAAATTACTTTACATTATAAATGTATAACATGTGTCACTGGAAAATGAACTGCAAGGTAATAAAGGTAGCTATACAATAAAAATGTATAGATAATATCTGTCATGTGAATTATCGTTATGTCAAGTCTGATAAGGATTTTTAGAATAAGATTATTCATTGTGTAAAGGGACACCTGCATAATGTGCCAAATACTCAGTTTAAAAGGCATAATTTTTAAAAGTGGAACAAAATGTAGGTATAGCAAAAGACATTAACATAACATGCTGAAGGAAGAGTCAATAAAAGTAGTTTAAGTACCGCATTTCAATCCCATTTCAAATATTAATACACTGTGTTCTATGTGTGGATTCAGCAGGTCTGAACAATAATGTTTTTCTATGTAAAACGTTTTTATTCAAGATATTATACAGTCAATCACAGTTATCGTGAAACTCTGGTACGTCGGAAAACAGACAAAGCTTCAACAACCGCGCTGTGATAGGTGACACTATAGCTGCCTCGTAAGTAGAGAAACCGGTTTATACCAGTTTGGCCAGTGGTCAAGCTACGGCTCACGCACACACGCGTTGTTGTTCTCTTGTCACAGCCACTTGTGTGAAGCTTCGTATCTGTTCCGTTTATATATATTATATACTCATGTGCTTTGTACCGTGCGAGCGTAGTTTATTAAGAGTTCAGAGTATATCGGCAGTGTTACGCTGTAGCTGTGGTTGCTGTACTATAAAAAAAACAATACTTATTAGCAAAATTTATACATTTTGATAAAACTATGATTCTAAACCTACCATGCATAAACTGACCAAGTATAGTACGACTTTAAAATTTTGCAACTTGCGTATGGAAAATTTTTGTCTGTTACAGTCCTTTATAATGTTGAACTTGCAAGATTTTAAAACTGTACCACACAAACTTACAAATCTTCATTTCAACAAACAATTTTACCATATTATTGAATCATCAAAAGCTATCACAGTACACAGATCATTGCTAAAATTTTAATTACCTTTTTAAAGCAAATATATCTTCATTTAATAATATTGCACAATAACTCATTTATTTTCGACTTAAAGTATAGCAAAGAGCATACTTTTACATTTTCAACAAAGCTCTGAAGAACAGCTTATACACAAATACCTATACTAACCGATTAAATATTGTGGACGAAACAGACTACTCCAAACGCTACCACATTATTTTCTAAAATAAATTGAAAATTACACAAATCTAGGTCTCGTTTTGTAAAAAATCACGGAGGTATCTACTAATAATCTTTATTTCTATATAATTCAACCTACGCGTCGGTTATGGTTACAAGAGCGAAACTATCTAAGTAGTTTAATAAGTTTCAGTCATAGTGCAGACAAAAATAAACATGTACCAGCTAAGTAATACGAAGTAATTAAACCTTATCTTTGGGATTTATATGTAGTTCTGTATTAAACTTAGCGTCAAAAAGAAGATAAAGAGATTACTAGGTTCAGGGAGATTATTTTCCAGGAAAAAAAAAATCTTATTTTTTTAAATGGCACTTCAAGGCAGCATTATAACTAAAAGTATGAGAGTGAGATAAGGAACTTTGTGTTTTTAAGGTGAGTATAAAAATGTAGCGTTTGCAAAAGCAGTAGAATTAATAAGTCATTATTGTACAGCTCTACCTAAATTACATATTTTTCTTTTTTAAATTTAGAATTTCAATCAAAGATATGAAGACAAGAAATTAATTGGGTCCAGTCATAACAGAAAAGATATAATCAATTTTAATTTCAGTTCTATAACCGTAATTTCTCCCAAAAAAACAATGCATTTAGTTATCTTTCTGTAACTAATAGACAATAACTTTTGTTAATAACTGTAGAAAACAAATAAAATATATAAGATGAAAGAAAATCAATAAATACTAGTATTAATTATAAAATTATATATATAAATGTAATATTTCTTCACTCTTCGTCGTTCAGTAGGTCTGTGCAAGATTTCGCTTTGGTTGACCTGAAAATAACAAAAAAAAATTGACTTCAAACGCAAAGGCTGATCACATCCGAATATTTCATAGCTACTCGTAACTGAGTATTCGTGGTTTAAATCATACGCACCCTTACTGCTAAGCATGTCCCTGGTTGAAAAGCAATCTTGAAATCAAAATTCCAGTGGTCATGGGTTAGTGTAACAAGAATTTTTTCCTCACCTGTCCTTACAGGTTATTCGAGGTTGCAAAGAGCACACGGGAGTGGCTGTGCACTCTGAACCAAGTAACCCTTAGATGAATGACCGTGCAAGGTAGCCTTACGATGGCGTTAGCACCAGGAAAATCAGCTCCGGGGCGCTTAGGGTCCACTGGCTTGGGCTTAGTAAGTAAACCTAATGTTTTCATTTATTTGTTCATCGACAGAAATATTCCGAGCTTTGGAACTGTACGGGGTGGTAGGTATTTGCTATGGATACCTCGACCAGCCCGTATATTGACTCTCAGAAAGGTTGTTAGAGGTGTTATTAATGAAATTCAACATTGTCACTAATTTTGCTGTATTTTTACTTCCGAAAAGTATGCTTATAATATACGTTACAAACTGTCTGATGGGTATGAGAGCGGGGAACGACTGGCGCTCGCCAAACTGTGCGCTACGAACGCGAGTACAAAAAGTTTACTCAGCACAAATGCATGTTATCAACTGTGTCCCTACAGAACTTTTACTAACTTTATCCTTTCCAGTATATCTACCATGAGTTTCACCAATTACAGCCGCTAGCGTCCGCGAAAACCACGTTGACGTTTTTGTATGGCATTCCGGTACAACGCCTCTAGTGATTTACAATGGAACCAAAAATGGCATTTACATTTCTGAAAGCAACAACGCGATCGCCGTTTATGTGATGGAAACACATGATAGACACACTGGTATTCTAAGAGACCATGATCCTAATAAACATCATATTGGTTTATATGAAAAAGGCCACGACTACACAGGGAAGCCAGACCCCAACTAAATAACTTAACAATAAACTTATACTCACTGGGAGTTTTTGACTCGCCTGCAGACCCTCAGTTCTATTGATCCATTTCTGACTGATTTGAACAACGCCAACGCCTCCACGTGTGCTAGCTCATGACACGCTTGCCCATTGACTGCCAGAACCTCGTCTCCTGGAAGTGAAAACAAGTTTGTCTGAAGATTATTAGGCATAGGTATTACTGCTTAGTTTATGTTAAATGACTAGCCTTTCCCGCGAGTTTGTACGCGCAATCCAGTTCTATCTCGTTCCCGTGGGAATTTCGGGAAATCCTCTCTTAGTGCTCTCCTTCACCTCCTAAGACGAAGGTTGAGCAGTGTGACGGAAGATTTTTACTACATTGGTAAATCTATTCTCCTAGCAGAAATATTTTATTGCAAAACAATTTACTATCGCCATAAACTTATACTAGCAAGCTGATAATAACACGCTTAACATGGTGTAAATGTAATTTATCTGCAGTAAATAATATACAACATGCATTAAAACTATTCAATGAGGAACGCCTATTAATCAGATGACGGGTAAAAGTGCGCAAAAACATGCAATGTTATTTCCCCTCATTTATATTTTGAATTTGACGTCAAAAAGCAAAACTATTCATTCTTTTTATTTCAAGCTAAGTTAACTTTGTATAACTAAACCTATAACTTAAAGAGATTCAATTTATTAGCAAACTTGTGTTCTTTACTAGTAAAATATTCAATTTGGGTTAAGTAAACGGAGATTGTAAATAAACAACATTGTGTCAGTGTAATGTAAACATAATGATATCAAGTGTTGATGCCTAGTCTAGTTACAAAGGCCTCCTATCATGTGCGCTTTGTTGCAGCGCAACTATTCAACCAACTATTATTTTCAAATGTATGTATACACAACACTGAAATTTGTCAATGCTTAGCTATATTTGTACCTATAATGTTAAATTACCTGCTTTTAGTCTGCCGTCATCTATCGCCTGTCCCTGTGGCAGAATACTCTTTATGAATATTCCCAGAGGTCCTCTAGGAGAATCGCGTCCGCCAACTATAGTAAATCCAAGTGGTTTCTTTCCATGTCCTTTTTCAAATGTGATCGTGTGGTATGTGTGTGTAGGAGCCCGAGGTCGTCGCGGTAAGGTGCAGAAATTCGCGGCGTTTGGAATTTGAATATCACTTTCACAGTCTTGTCTGTCTTTATACCTTTCAGAGGCACAGTCCGGCACATCCACATCGACAATATCGCCAGCACAACTGAGCGCGAGTCCGTCTTTGTTAGCTCCACCGTAGCTGACAACCTGCCGTCGCAGCAGCTTGTTGTTCATGCTGCTGTAGCTCGCGTTCTGACCCTTGAGGAAGTGTGAATGCGAGTTTGCCGCGCTGTCGCCCGACTCGTCCGCAGCTGATAGCGCGCCGCGATTACAGGCCGACTCATCCTGCGACCGCCGACGGTCTATCCTGACGTCATATTTATCAACACGTTTTTCCTTTCCCAATATAATAGCGTTCTCATAGTCTACTGAACTTTCGCGCATTAGAATGGCGCTCCTCTGAGATGGTTCCCGCTGTCTGTCTTGAGGTTTGTCTCGTTGTCGACAAATGACGATGTCAATTTCTGATGAACCAGATTTAAGAGCATCTTTGGCTTCAGACATAGTTAAATCCCGAAGTCTGCGCCCGTTCACGTTGAGTAACTCATCGCCAATGCGTAGCGTGCCTTCCCTGAAAACGAAAAAAAATATATATACCTATCGGCAGTTATTTAAATACGTAAGCTATAACTGTAATCAACATAAAATGTGTGTACCATGCTTCTTATATAAATGAAATGCATGCAGTTCTACACTTTTACTTACTTTTCTGCCAGTCCTCCAGGAACAACGTGAGCCACCAAATAACCAACATGTCCTTCATCAGATAATTTTGTTTTAGCAATAAATATTCCCAGCTCATCCAAAGGATTTCGTCTCATTATTTTTACTACTTTGAATTCGGATTGCCCTTTTTCTGATTTAGTATTTTTGGTAGGTTTCCGGCATGGAGGTATTGGTGGAATTCCTGTATCACCAGTGGCATTCCTCTGCCGCATCTTTTGTCTTTCAGTAAGTTTCAAATATTGCGGTTCCGCGTACTCACTAGTATTAATGCTCTTTGGCATGCGCCTCAGGATTTCTTTGCGATCTAAAGATAAAGCTCTTTGGGTATTTCGGGGTCGTGGTTTCGGATGTTCACTTCTTTCCATCCTACTTAATCTACCTGATGATCTAGGTTTGGGATAGCTTTGGTCGCCAGAAATACTTCTGCCATGACATGGCACTAGAGGATTTATCTGAGAAGCAGAACTTTCGCAACGAGATGAGATTCTGTCACTGTCGAAAATTGAAGAAGCTGCGGATTCATTGACTAGTATTCCAGAATCAGCATCTTCACAGTCTTGTATTAAAACGTTTTCATCATCACATGAAACTTGGTAAACATCATCGTGAAAAACAGAATTATTGCCTTTTTGAAACTCTTCTAAACCAGGCAGAGCTCCGTAGGAAAAGCTTCGTAACTTGGCTTTAACCCCGCCTCTTTTTTTCCGGCTTTTGTTTGAATTACTTGTCTTCAAAATATTGTCACTGCTACAATTAATTTCGTCTTCATTATCACCATTTGGTCTGTACAATTTTGAAAGAAATTTGTTAGTTGATGATTTCAAATATCGATCGGACATTGCTCTTAACTTTGCCGATAAGCAAGAACTAGGGCCGACTGTGTCCTTGTCAGTTTTATTAGTCTTATATTTATCAGTCTTACTTATATTATGAGACTTTAACACTACCGGCCCATCGTCATAAGGCTCATAGTCGTCATTAAATATCTGATCGCTTGATTTCGATAATTTGGCACCCGCTTTAGGTATAGCATGGTAACGATCGCATTCTGAACCTGAACTATAACATCTAGTACCTCGGTTAGTGAATGACTTGCCTTCTCGCCATTGGTTTTCGACAGCACTAGGCATACTTTTTGCAAAAAATACGTCATCTTCATACGTTGGCATTTTTACCCAGGGATTTTGGTTCTCAAATTCAATATGAGAGTCCGCGTAATTGGCAGCGTATCGGCAATGATTTACATCTTCAACATGCCCAAAACCACTGCAGTCGCTTCCTGATGTAGATGCAGCATCTTCTGTATGTCTAAGAGGTCCGTTAGACTTGAAGCATGATAGCTTGGTGTTTTTCACTTTGTCTAGCAATGGGTTTCGCTTTTCGCGGTATACCGTATACTCTTTTTCCAAAGAGTCTCCGCGGTTTTTGCGGCTAGCATTATAACTTTCTTGCGGTGAGGTGAGACCGTTTTGTAGTGATATGCGGCGAGTAACAGGGGTTACATTGCCTCGATTGCTGCTCTGATGGGGAGATTTCTCCACAATGATTATTTGATCACTGAGGTTGTAAAAGTTGGTTTCCACCGAACTGCCGCTACTTTTTCGGTTTGGGTAGCGCACTGGAGATACGTCTGAAATAAAAGAAAACGATATGCTTAGAAAGTGAAAGAAAAATAATCGATTAAAAAAAGAACATTGTAATTGAGCTAAGTATGACGCTTTTCCTTCCTTAAAGCTTTAGATAATATTTCAAAGTTTATTTCCTTAATTTGCAACTTCCAACATTTCCTTCCTATCTTGGTTGTGGTTTCGTCAATATATTCGCGACGAACTTTTTGTGGTCACTTTGCAAAATAGGGTATCAATGAAGTCAGTCTCGCTCTTGTAACGTATTAATGGAATAATGTCAACTGAGCTTGCACATAAAGCAAATGTGAATATGTACTTCAATTTACAGAAACCAGCAGTCTACACTCAGAATATATCTAGAAAGAGAAATCCAAAATCTATGGACATCAGTTTATTCATTTATTTCGAGATTTAATGATTTGATGAAACTAGGCAGAAACTAAATCAACGCCTTTTTTGCATCTTCTTGCTGGCCAAGCCCTACTTCTTTCTTATGTAAACAAATAGTACTTAGCTAGTCTTGCGTGAGCGTTGCATAATGAGTTAGCGACGGCGACTATTAATTACTTTGGACAAAATGTTGTCATGCGTAATGCACGCGAAGAAATTACGTTGACTGTGATTGAATTCTAATGATGAGCAAGTTAGTAACTGTTTATGCTAATCGAGCGTTATGCTTCTTTGGTCAATTTATTTAATTCCCATTCCAATTCTATAAATTATACGATTTGTTCGCGTGCAAGTATAGAGCAATGTATAAAGTATCTACCGAACAAGGACAAATAACAAAGTCTACAAGAAGCATTTCCTTTTTAACCTCTTAAACATCCAAACGGTTAGTATTTACTTAAAATTCATATTTAAAAGCAAAAAAAAACCCTATTAGTAAAGGTAAATGGCAACTGACAGTTAAAAAAAGAAGCAAAATAATACCCAAAGACTAAGGTAACCTTTATTAGCTCAATGTGCCTTTTACGTTATTATACTTGATGAAAAGAACAGAATAATTCAATTATGAAGTCAAGTCCATTATGAAGTCTATAGAGAAACTAAGTTCAAACTAGTTTTGTAAGATAGGCACCTTGTCGAGCCGAGCGAAGTCGAGTAGTAGGACGCAATCGGTGGGAGTTAGCTAATCCCTTGTGAGATAAGCTGTGTTGAGTTGAACAAGTAAATAATAACATATGCAAGCCTCAAAACTGGAGAAAGATATTGCTATGGTTCAACTACTTCATCTATTTGGCATGTATTGCTTCGTGTATTGCATGAAGCGCCTCATGCAATACACGAAGCAAATGCTGCTAGAAGTACTTGCTTGCTTGACTTTTTTTTTAATTTGATGGAATTTCGAGAATTAAATATCTTGAAAAAGAAATAGCGATTATCCAGGGGAATTAGTTGTTTTTAAAAAGATTCAGCAATAGATCACGATAAAGTCGTTTATTTTACCTTTTCATAAATAATATAGACGATAATTTGAAGATAGGGAACAGATGGTCTGAGAGGAGGACATAAGTAGGTATGCAATTTGTAGTCACACAATAAACATTTGCAACGGAAACATGCAATTGCATTACAGTTGTTTGGGGCCATTGTAGGCGGTAATGTGGATAAGGAGTCGTTAAATCTGGCACCTCCTTTGTACAGAAGGACATAGAATGAAAGGAAGCAAGTAGACACTCAACACAATAGTGAGCGTACAGAGATCTCAGACGTAACATGTTCTAAGAATATCTATTGAAGCAGGCAAGTCAGGCTGTTTCTTTTCTAGATGCGGGGTTTGAATCTATCTGGTTAGAATCCCCGCGGACACTTAAAACCTTATCAAAGTTCACGATAAGATTTTTAAATTGTGCATGATCGGACAGTATTATCCGATAACTTTGACGTTCACCAAGCGTTATGGTAAAGGGTACTATTTGCAACCTTAATAGTTGCGATGCTCTTGTTGCATTTGCACTGTCAAAAACAAAAACCGCATAAGAAGGCAAGTTAACTAAAATATGAACACTGACTGTTTATCAGGGCAAATGACTAATTCATGTTTGATGGTCCTAAATTAATTTTGATAAGGTTAGCTGCATTCCATTCACTAGAAAGGGATTGAATTTGAAGGGAAGGTTTGGTTGGCCCATATACCGGGGAACAAACTTTTGGTTGGATTGAACACTCCATCTATCAGGAGCTTTATTAGTCACATGTTTTTATTAGCGCAAGTACTATCTGTACTATGCCATTCTGTGTCTTATACGCCAACACATGGCAGTTAAGGTGTCTCGAACGCTGAAGTAAAGTGGCTGATCATGTCCCACCTCGGTAGAAAGCTACGATTTCCTCGGACAATAAGTATTAAGAACTAAATGAATGACCCATTAAATTGCTCAGTGAAGGTCTTTTTATTGCTGAATGGCGAAAAATATGTATTAGAGTTAGTTTGTTAACATAAACAAGTTAGGTACATAGTCAAGCTTTTGACACACACAAAAAAATTAAAACTTCAAGAAGGCGTTTTATTAAGCTTCTATCTTCACAATATACAAAAGTTCAAACTGATTCAGGCAAGGATATATTACTATCACAATATTGCTGTTTGAAGTAAAATTGTAAGTAGTGTGTTTATTTGCATATCTTATGTTATTATATAATCTAAACCTTTTAAATATAATTTTTTATTATTTTTGGAGATAAATCCCGATTTAAACTTACCAATTCTAGATCTTCTTGAGGAACGCGGCTCGGTTTCTGGAGACACGGCAAGCAGCCTCGGCGGCTCGCCCTTCTTGAACCACCGCATAATCTCTCTTTTCTACACCATCTTGAATTTACTGAAACAATGAGAAAACATTATTATTAGAAGATCTGGAATATTTTACAGTCATTCATCATCATTCGCAGCCACAAGACGTCCACTGCTGAAGGCCTATGCTCAGCAGTGGACGGCTTGTGGCTGCCCCACTGATTTCCAAAGCGACCGGCTGCAGGCGGTCTGCATCCACCGGAATCATGTCACTTTTATCAGGTCGTCCGTCCACCTTGCAGGCGAGGTCTATAAAATAACCTTACTCAGAACAGTGAATATTAGAAACTGAAATACATACAAATATATTCTCAAATACATATTTTTACGCGAGCACCATAGCAGTAATCCCAATGATAACACGATTAACGATTTCCAAACTTTATTACATGAGCAAGAAGCCCACTTTAACGATATAATTATAACTCAAGAAGGCTTTTAATAATTATAGTGGTATGGAATGGTGAAGTCATGGTTTTGAGATGCAATTTTTGTCATTTCGCGGTCAGTGTCACACGGTCTTACGACTCACGGCAGACTATAACCATCAATCATGGTAGGTCTGGCATCAGTCATATTGATCATGTAACTCTAGCTAGCGCAAGTTAATCGTACGAGTACGAGTAATGAAACGTGATTTTATATTTATTCAGGTTGACATGTTTTTGAACGATGCCAACGGAAACAGCCTTATTGGGATTTGGCTTTTCTTGCTAAGGAGTAATTCTCGATAAAACTTAAGTTACTTAATCTTCAAAGACAAATATCTGCCAAAATCGGCAGTAAAGGTGAGGTGGTTCTGCACAACATTTCCCGAAGGAAACTGGTGAGCGCCACGCGGACCGTAAATCAGTAAAATAGTCGATTAAAAATAAAAAAAACCATCGCATGAAATCCCTCCAGTTATCTTCAAACTTTGTTTGGGAAGGGGACCCATATCATCAGATCAATTATTTTAGGAATAAAACCAAAAATAGAAGACAAAATGTCACGAAAAGAGGTAACTTTGTGAATTTATTATATCGAGCCAACTTTATCAAATCATGTTTCCACCGCACGAATCTGCTGTATTATCCCCTAGACAATATCAGTAAATTTTATTTGATTTTAATTTCACTGTTTACTACTTCTAAAATGAAGTATACACTGGAGTACAAAGAATGAAAATTAAGATGGCATACACTGCAGTTACGAGTATTTCACAGTCGCAAGTGTCTATTAAGTATTTAAACGATTGGACACCTCCAGTCATTAAGACTCAGCGGGTTTCTTAACTTGTCTGTCTCCTTTTGCGATTTGCAAATAAAATTTCTACATTTATTCAGTAGGTACTTGACTTGCTCAAGCATTATTATTGTGTAGGTTACGACACGCTAATGGTAATAACTTGAATTCATCCGTGTTATTGGGAGAATTTGGTGCCTCATTGGCATAATTAGTGGTGTGCGCTTTGCACGACTTTAAGAATCCTACTTAACGAGTTAGAATACCTTAACCTTTTACACTAGTTCGAATTTAATTTAATTTAGTACCCGCTCAACAGAAGCATACACCTTTTTATGTAAAAACATAAATTTACTAAATCGGTCGACGAAAATGTTCTGAATCGGGGAGCTGGTTTCGATTACAAAGTTTTGTAAAGTGTTTAAGATTAATCGGAACATATTTTGATAAAAGTGTTTAAAAGTACTGAGTACTTCAGATAAAATTAGTTATCTACAAGCAAATAAGGGATCCACAACATTTGCGAGATCCTTTCCCTTTCTGCTGAATCTATAACGTAACCATCGATGCTGTCACTACTATGTCTTACAACAGTCTTAGCTACATGGCATCTATTTAGCAAAGCTAAAGTGACAACTATCGATCATCGATTCTCATCGTAATAAGTGATTCATATCGTAACAATCGCGACCTGACCAATTGCGATCACGTAACGTCTAACCTTGCTCGTGGCACGTTGTGTAATAGATTTATGTTTTTTTGCAACAATTGAAGGCTGGTCCAGTTAGATCTTAAGAACCTGGATAAAGGGTTTGATTTATAAATTTGCAATTACTAAAACTTGCTAATACGTTTCTGGGAAATCCCTGACCAAAGAAACAGTAGAAATGCGGGTTCCAAGTCGGTTGGAGTTGATCTCACTTTCGAAGGTCATAAAAGGTTTTTATACTCGTACACCATTTAACGTAATTACGATTCATTAAAATATTTTTTTTAACGCCAGTAAATAATAATATTTCTGTTTTTGTAGGGTCAGACTTCAAAGTAAATCTATTGATTATTATTTCCATGAAGTAAACAAACATTTTTATAAGAATGTTTTCTAGCTTTTCTCATTCCCAGAAGCATGCTTTCATTTCATTTGAACTCTGATCAAAAGTACGTAATGTACTACGTGACCGTCATGTACCTCCTTGACCCTTTTTCATTCTTTCCTTTACAATGTCAGTGTTTGAAATTCTTGTTGAGTTTTTCATTTCGTTTTATCTTGGACACTTCACTTCAGGAAGATTGATTCTAACCCGCCTCACCTTGAAGTCCCTTTTATTTCATCCTTGCCTTATCTGTTTTTTTTCTGTGTATTGGGTTTTTTGAAATAAATGTCATAAATTGACTAGAATACAATACCTAAATATTTTCTATCTATTATGGAAAATATAATAATATTGTGCAATTGCTTCGTCAGCAGACTTAAGTAAAAGTAAAAAGTAAAAAATCATTTATTCACTTAAGCTTTTACAAAGAAGCACTTATGAAATGTCAAAATTCACAAAAAATATATATAAACGATAATAGACGTAAATAAAATAATACAATAATAGTACATATACTAAATAAACATAATGCGAATCTACCACCGGTTCGGAAGTTGCTTCTTATCGAGAAGACTCCGGCAAGAAACTCGATAGTTACTCTTTTGAACTTTGTTTCGTTTTACAACAAATAAATTCAGAGTACAGTCAAAAGAACAACAAAAATACATTATTTGAGCAGAGGAGCAGATTATTCCTACTATGACCACAAGTTCTTGTCGTTCAAGTAATCCTCCACGTTATAATAACCTTGTTTCATCAACTTTGTTTTAATTGTAGACTTGAACTTGTGAAGAGGTAGATCATCAAGACTTTGAGGTATTTTGTTAAAGTACTTTACAGATTGACCCACAAAAGAATTTCCTACCTTATGTAGCCTAAGACTTGGAGTAATAAGTTTTTTTTTATTTCTAGTATACCAAGGTACTGGGAACGGAGTTTTTAGGTTTGTTAGGTAAAAAACCCGAGCTTAAAAAATACTTAGTAGCCAGACGACTAAATTTCTTGATGTGGCTCTGGACAGAGGCACATAACACAAAGAACCTTTCAGATGTGTGTGTGACAGTGGCGATCAGAGGATGGCAAACGCAGCGTGGAATTAAAAAAGTTAGACGAATGACGTGATAAAAGTCGCAGAGTTTCGATGGATACAGACTGTGACTGGTAACTTTGTAAATTTACAGGCGAAGCTAACGTTTAGCAGTTTTTATGGATACCGAAATATGCATCATAGGATTCAAAAGCGCTTTGATCAAAAACAATCTAACCATTTTGGGTAGCAAAACAAGAAGATTAATTTATTTCTTTAATTTTGACAGATGGATTGTGAAACCATTCAAATCGATCAGAATCGTACCCTTCTCTAATCTGGCTATAAGGGTTTCATCCTAAAGCGAGAAAGTATTCCAAAGGAGTATTTACAAGGGTTAGGTCTCGGCATTCATTGCGTTAATGATGTCCTTAGACGGAACCTTTAATGTACTCTCCCTAGCAGATACAGCTAAGACCACGTCGAGCTTGTTACTTTGAACTTCGCACCGTTCTTATGTGGTTTAACTTATGGCATAAAATCAAACCACAAGTGTACCTACACTTCATAGAGACCTGCTCTGGGGAGCCAACCTTCTTCACAAGAAGTTAAAGATTAGGAGGATAGAAGAAAGAAAGCAATTCATTTTTGTTTAATGCTTTAACGAAAATATTATGTTAAGAAGTTGCTGAATAATTTTTGATCCTAAAGATAGATGCTGGTAGCAAACAATAAAAAACGTAATTTCAGCTATTTTTGTTTGTCTCTGTCTTTGTCAAACCAGTTACTTACAATAAATTTTGTAGAGAGTTGTTTGATAGGAATCTATATTTCAACACGTGAAGTCATTTTTAGATACAATGACAAGCCAAATAGAAAAGCCCATCACTTCCTTATAACAACAAACAAAGTTTCGAAAGTATTTAACTATATTCAAATTATTCTATTGGTCAATATCCTTTTCTAAATCCTAATTGAAATTCTACTTGTAAAAGCTGTGCACGGTCGGGGAGTACGAATTGGACATTATTATAACGATCAAAAACATTAGCCAGGTACAATTACTGGCATTCTCTGAGATAGATATACATACGGACAGTTAACAAGATCATGAGATCATTGAAGCAATAGTCATTAATCATGTCATAAGCAATTAAAAACAAAATACAATAAGTACATGTATAAGTATACTCAGGTAAACGAACAATCAAACTACATTTGATTTTCGATTTCTGTGATTCAGGTACTAGAGTTTAAAAAGGTCAAAAACGCAAAGAAATTAAAAAAAACTACCATCAACATGGCATTGAAAGGAAAATTGTTTCATAATGACGGAATACAAAACTTCTAACGTTGAGAACTCCGATAACCGTAATGGCGGTAAAACAATGGTGTATAAGTATCAGCAGTCAGTTTTATCGATGCTACTTCGTAAACCACTATTTCAGCTTTCTCGTCTAATTTTGTTGCGTAAGAATCATATTCCAAACTCGATACAAAAATATCCGCATCTGGAGTAACCACAATAAATTATGTATAAGGAAGTGCAAATTTGTTATCGTAATGGAATTTTAATATCCAACGATACCGTCTAAAAGGATCATCGACTCATGCTGTTTATTATTCTGCTTATATTTTGAATCCGGTCTGGAATGAAGTTCTAGCTCGTTGGCGCAATGAATTAGGTCCTGCCTAGAGCAGGAGGTCGTGGGTTTGATCCCCACCCAGAATAAACATTTATGATATGTTTTTAGTGCTTATTATGTGGGTGGGTGTTAAGTATGTGATAGGAAATATTTAAGAATTTTTATCAGTTTCTGAATGACACCCACAGTATAAGTCAGTTTAGGATAGGATGGTCTTGGTCTAATCTGAGATGTCTCTGATCTTAACTTTATTTATTTATTACAATACGTACCATTATGCCCTGAAATGCAAACTAACTTAAGGTGAAGTAGGATAACTTAAGTTTTAATAGACTTAATAAATAAATAAATATCCCTGGACATTATTCCACACAGCGCCATCTAGCCCCAAAGTAAGCTAATTAAAGCTTGTGTTATGGGATACTAGACAACGGATAAACATACTTAAATACATTTTCTTTTGTAAATACATACTTATTATACATAGGAGACACCCAGACCAGTACAAACAGACATGTTCATGCACACAAATGTTTGTACTGTGCGGGGATCGAACCCGCGACCTCTGCTGTAGTAGCCAACTTCTTAACCATTACACCAAGTCGGTCGTCAAGACTTGAAAGCCTTAAAGTAAGCCTTGATCCTAATGGTCCATTAGTTAATTGTCTTAATTTGCCTTCTAAAATGATCAGTAGACGTATAGCTTTGACCTGTAAAAACAGCTACAAAATCTCTTTCTGGGCACATACAACAAACAACTACTGCATCACCAGAATAGCCGACACTGGGAATGCGCCATGAAGACGTTATTTTTATGTCAATAATTCATGACAGTACGGTAAAATACGTGTAAGGTCTCGCAATCGGAAACGTACGTACGGCGTAAATGATTCATGCAGGTGATGTCAGAAAACACGTCTCGACTCACGGAACCGATGCGACAAAACGACCCTAGTTGTTTGTGATTCTACGAACATCCGCGGAAGATGAGGAGATAAAGTTTTGGAAAAGTTTTTGTGGTTTCAGTAAATTATGTATGTATACCATACCAACGCTGACATATTCCGACAGTTGAAGCCAGTAAAATGTTGTTACTTTCTGGTATATTAGATTAGGTTTAACAGGTCAACAAAAATAGGCTCAGCTCTGCTTAGTTTCGAATCAGATGATCTTGTTGTAAATTATCTGAGACATTTATTTTGAACATACAAATACAAAAAATACAAAATATTTTATTGGTATAATACATGTTACACACACAAAAAATAGGCCTTATCCAATTAAGTTTATACAAACCTGTGCTAGGATAAAGTTGCTCTTCAGACGTTTACACTGATACATAACATGTTAGTTACATTTACAAAATTCCTTGTACCCAAGTACATAACAAAAGTAGCGTCGAGATCTTTATATTTAGTCCAAGTTACAATCAAAATAATTAACAGAAGATATACGTTATTTTTAGCTTTTACAAATTTAAATTTAGCACATTTTTCACATTCATCTGTTTTAACCAATATGTAAAGTTTTCTTACAGTCATTAAAGGGCATGTTATAAATATGCAGAATTCTATTTATTTTATTTCTATAAACTTTTAGATTTAGAAATAAATTGATTACGTGCAAAATTTGTATTGGTATTATAAAGGCCAAGGAGGATTTATTATTATGTTGTGAAATTTCGGTAGATGCAGTCCTCCTTTAACCGGCTATTCTGCAAATCTATGGGTTACTGCTTTTATTCAGCAATGGGAGCCTTTTAGATGATGATGATCAAAGTCCCAAAAGACAACAACAAGGCTTTATCGAGAAATGCCAACCGGTAATGAAGGGATACAAATTCTATTCTGTAAAACGTGATTATTGTGATGTTTTCGTAGAAGCAAGAAGTGTTTACGTAAATACGCTCGGAGAAATGGAATGCGATACGAACCGGGGGCAAGCTCTAAAGACGGAACGTGCGTTACAGCTTTTACTTTCCATTGAATTCTGAACCTTGAGACTTCGACAAATGCTGCTGCAAACTTGAACATTTACTTTGAAAGGTGGCCAGCCCAGCTTCGGGAGTGGGAGCCACTGAGATATTCGAATAATATGTCCTAAAACATTTTTTAATTATCAGAATCGTAACATTTTGGACTTCGATCCAGAGAGCCACACGAGTGCAGTTTCTGTTCAGTGTTTGGAGAAGTGGCGCGTCCTATCGTACATACTATACTAGCTAGTGATAGTAGCTCTACTAGCTCGATATATAGGTAGTTGACTGCACATTTTTAATATAATATACGAATCAAACAGCCTGTTATTGTCATACTATCAACATTTATTGGTATCGCTCAAATCTTTTCTCAAGAAGTTTTTTTTTCTACAGTCACGGCTTGTACTCAAATAACAGAATACACACACGTTACTCAAAGATTAGCGGCACATCTAGCTTCTTATCTTTGGGCTTTTTAAATTTTGGGGATATGGGTGGGGTTCACTTCATTAACCTATGATTTGAATGAAAGATCATATATCAGAGTCGAGAAAAAATGGCGTCACTTCTAAGTAAAAACCTCAGTTGAGTCATTTTGCATCGTAGAACGCCATACCTACCTACTACACATCTCTTTGTATACAAATCACGTTGCCGATATAACTTTTTTTACAAAGTACGTAGAGGAAATACGCAAGTTTAGTAAGAACTCTGTAATAAGGAAAATAAACCCAAAAACTTGTTCAGCTATACAGATTTAAAATATTAATGTAAAGTTATAGCCGGGTACAATTACTGGAATTTAAATTGTAATTAATCCAGGAGTTTGTGTTAGGGTTTTGCTATATTTATTGCTGACATCGTTAATAATTTATTATTTTCTCATTTTATTTCACCGTTTTACATAGTGGGGTGAACAAAACCAAAACTATTATTAAATATAATAGTTTTGGTTTTAAACTTTTGATATCATCATAATTTAATAACTCCTGTGTTTTCAAACTGTTTAGTACATTCATTACCTTTCTATCACAGAACTGCTTGCCATTATCATGGGCGTCATCTCCGCACTCTGCTAATCCATCATGCAATTTTACAGTTCAGTGTCAGAACTGTTTCCTTCACAGGAAGCTCATATTGGGAAATGTGCTCTCCAAGGTTTTCCCAGGGAGGTATAGTATGAAGTTCTTCAAGAGGACTTGGACAAGGTTTTAACAGGGTCGGCAGCGCGTGAGTGATGCCGACTGAATGCCCCAGGCGCGTACCACCAGGCGGATTCAGGCGTACCGACGTAGCATAAAAACAAACCAAAACGGAGCTATGATCAAAAAATGATAAACATAATTTGCTTAAAATGGTGACACCTTTGAGGCAACCGACGCACAATGAACACTTTTAAAATTGTCCCAATATAAATTAAATTAAAAAATTAAAAAGTCTTTTATTGAAGTAAATGTTTAACAATTAAATTGCCGGGGCTTCCCAGAAAGTAATCAAAAGATACTTGTGTTGGGAAAGCCTCGCTCTTCCTACAAAGTCATACACTATACATTTACATTTGGTACTATAAAAATAACACAATAAACTTAACTTTTTACATTTCTAAATACGACAAAAATAAATGAGAAGGGGGAAATGCATGTCTCTGTGTGTGTGTGTGCGCGCGCGCGCGCGTTTGTGGTAGTTGAGTATCGTTTTTAAACATCGAAGAATTAATGACTGAATGACATTGCATTGTAGTGCTTCAAGTTATGAAAATTACTAGTAACTGTCGTAAGAAGCGCGTGGGCATCGACGTCGGCGGTCGAGTGTATTTGCTCAAACAAATCACCACTTCCTTCCAATTTCAATCCTATAGTTTGAGACATACGGGCGAAAAGGCTGTATTAAAAAAGAGGTTTTTTCATAAATCGAGTACACTTATATCATGACGTCATTTTCGGCTTACTCACATTTTGTAATCGTATGAAGCTGGATATATATGAATGCGTCCTTGCGTTAAAATTACTATTATAGAGGTAAGATGATGTAGTTACTTTTCTGCACTTGACTCCAAATGTTTGCTCATGTACTTGTTGACTTTTAAAGGTGACATGGCCGAACAAGGATCAAACTTAAAGATTTACTTAGATGATGTTAAAAATCTCAAGTTTGTTATCATAGTATTACTTGAGAGTGCTGTTTTTCCAAACGGGCAGTAAGTGGAACGTGATGATACTTTAAACAAATATTGAAATTAGATAATAACACACTGAATAAACGGAATTATTGAAATATTGCACCTTCAATAAGGACGGTTGTTGGCTTGTAGCTAGGAGCCAACAATCATGTCTTTATATGCATTTTTTTAGAATGATCTAAGCATTTGTTATAATGTTTTCTAAAATCATTTCGCCATAGCATAGTATAGCCATGTGTAAAGAGGATTACAAATATTTACGTAATTTAGGTGGTGGATTATGGGATTAGGTATCAAACAGTTAAGCCTTTGAGAATATATAAAACAGAAAGATTCGAGAAGTCACTACTCGTCATTTGATATACAAACAAAATAAATAAACATCAATTCATTAACATCAAGGCATCATATCACTTCATAGTTTACTTTTTATGTTCAAAATGGGATAAGATTAAGGTTTTCAAATATTATTGGATAAGTTATTCAAATGGTAATGTTGAAGTAGATAATATTCAAATAAAACAATATTTGGTCACAATTAGCTTAACTGTGATAAGTCATTAACATGTATTAATGTCGTGAAATTCAGGTTGTCAAGTGTAAAGTATATTTATAAGTAAACATAGTTCAGTGAGAAATGTGTTATTTTAATGAGGGAAATTCACAAAAACAAAAACCGGTGTAAAAATTGAAGTGTCCTGCCTGGGTGATCTTTCAATGCATATTCTTAGTTGTAGCTCCCATGCCAATTTATCATAAATTAGAAAGGACTCAAAGGCCAGCATTATAAATTAATAAATAAATATGCGTCAGACAAAACACCTCTTGTATTTTTTTTTTATAATGCCTGTCAAGATGACCTCACTCCACCAGATGTAAAGCAGTCGTGAGGTCCAGATATAAGGCTGACATGCACAGTAATGCAAAGAGATCACTGAGCTGGTCATCCTCATTTTGAAGGCCTGCAGAAATGCCTTTTCACGCCCCGCTTGGAGAACCGGGGACTGTAAGAGGAAGGAAACACATGTGCTGGAAGAGTGTTCCACGTCTGGATGGTACGACAAAGGAACGAGTCACCAAACCATTTAGTTAGAGCTAACAAATGCTGAATTGTGTGTGGATGACGCCGTAGTGATCATGGTACACAGCCATCAGTATAATACAATTTAACATGTATGTGCATAATCACTAAACTTGCCAAATTCGACTAGGTGACTAATTACAAACAAAATATATTGAATTGTATGTTCCGTATAATCCTTAGATCAAATAGAGAAATCAAATTAGATTCTGCAGGCGTTCTCCGACAGTCGTTCGTTTTTGAGAGGTTCAACGTCAGAATGTTTCACCTATGGACGTTTCGTCGACAGAATGGTTCGCATTTGACTATTCACTGAAAGAACTTTTCACCTGTGGACGAATACTAGCTGATTTCTGTATTCATTTGAAAAGTCAGTTTGTTATTTTAACATGAATTAAACTTGGATAATGTTTTTTTAGTGACATTTTTTTTTCTTAATTTTTTCTTTAAATCGGAATGAATAATGTTTGGATTGACATGAACATTCAATTTACTAAGTCCTATGTTTACAATGTTTCGACGACGGGACTTTTTAATTATTACTTATTCAGCGAGAGATCGTCTCTTTTACGATTTTTTCGAAAATAAAGCTTTTCCACTATTTAACTACCAAGTCATCAAAGAAACTACTAGTTTCTAACAAAGACACGAAGAAGAAACTGACACACATGATTCTGGTATTCATTAAATTGAAAAGTTCTCATTCTACAAAAGTCACAGAATAAACGTGTCACTAAAAAAACATTATTCAAGTTTAATTCTTGTTAAAATAACAAACAGATTTTTTAAATGAATATAGAAAATAGATAGTTTTCGTCCACGGGTGAAAAGCTCTTTCAGTGAATAGGCCATAGTGGAAAACGCCTGTCGTCAAAACGCACCAATGTGAAACATTCTGTCGACGAAACGTTCATACTCGTAGGTGAGACATTCTGGTGTTGAATCTCTCAAAAACGAAACGTCCTATTGGTGATCAGTCCAAAGGAGAAACGACCGTCGGAGAACGCTTGCAGAAACAGAAAATTTTAATCCAAATCACATTGTTTCCAGACTTGTAATTGAATTCAAATTCAAATATCGTTCGTCGTTATCCTTCCTCAACGCCAATTTAGCGTTGCATATAGGCCTTTAGTACTTACCCACTCACAAAGTACAAAGAGGCGAAGCTGTGAGAGCCGAAACCATCTCATTTAAACCGAAATAAATATATTCAAAGTAGATTTGACACTCGCATGAAATCAAAGCTCAAAAGTCCACAAAAAAGTGTAGCTACGATTCCCACAATCAGGCGTAATCGCCACATTATCGCGCTGATAATCCACCGTATCATGTTAACGCTACGATCTGTGAGTCTTACCTCTTGTTTTGAGTCACGCTCCCATACAGGCGTTACGTAACATAATAACAACTTTAATTCAAGTTGAAGTGAAGTCATTTAGCTATACGCATGGGTTCCGTAAAAATAAAAAACACGTGTTAGAAAATTATAAATACACTTGTGCATGTGCTTTTAAATAGTTAAACAAAAGTAAACAAGAAAAACATACTTAGTAAAAGTTAAAAAAATAAGACACGTAGTCGTTTAGCGACGTCTTAATTACCTTTTTTTTTAATCTTATCTGTAAGCTATAACATGTGCTAGAGGTAAATTCAACCAAAACTTGAATGTTACCTGCGTAATACCTTCGGACGATACGAAGTCTAGTCTTACTTGATCTGTGGTTTACTTTGACTAACCGCATCCAAACCTTACAATTGATTATTCAATAAGATCATTTTTCAATTAGTTACATTTAGAATTTATAACCATAGCTTAAACTACTAAGTAAATCCGTTTAGTTCTGTCACATACGGATCTCTAAAAGGCTATTGTTTTCTGAGAAATGAAAATCTAATAAGGTGTCGGGAACAGAACATCGAAAGAACATGAGACTGAACCCATAAATTGCTTCGGGTAGCTTCTCCGAAGCAGAAGCGTCGTGCTTTAATTTTTACGACTGTAAATAAAACTGGATCGTAACTAAGTGGTGGTAAAAACTCTTATTTGTAATTAAAGTTGATTTATGGGCGTTGTTAAGCGTTTGAATGAATAATTTACAAGAAAATAAAGATTTATTTTTTGAATTCAACTGAATTAAATATAATTTAGGTTCATACAAATTACTTACAAACTATGTACTAGCAAAAACTATCGAATTAGTGGCCTAACTACTGCGCTCAACGGGTTGTGTGGTAAATAATGTAGGGCATGAAAAGAAAACAAGAAAAATATATTTCGGACCTAGAAGATATCGATGCTTATTTTCAATATTGAGATATGAAAACAAGCATTATATAAAATGCTAAAATAATCAAAGTAATGATGAGTAAAGGATAATTTTATGGAACCATTTTGAAAAGCGAAGTGAAACTTAAAACATACCTCATTTTATTTTTCACGTCTTCGCATCAATTATGTATTAGGTGCCCGTGTGAAGACATTAGATAATATATTGTTTACTAAACTAAGCAGTAACGTCGTTCACGTTGAATATATACTAATGTATATTAATGACGTATCATATGTTTGCTAAGCTAAAACTACTACGAAACTTACTTAACTCAAATTACTACTGAGAAATTCACTTAGCAATGTGTACATTTGTCGTAAGAATTCTAAATTTGTTCAGTCAGCACTAGTCTGTCATTCATTACGAAAGAATCTTCTTAAAAACATTGAATATGAAAATAATTTTATATCATATAACATAACCTATTGAAAATAAAAATATCAGTAAGTAACGATAAACCATTTTTTGTGATAGTTTTTCAGTAAAAAATATTCTAACAACTCTATAATAATAAGTTATATTATTTTTAAACAAGAGCTCTTTCAAGAATTTTTTGAAATGTTATTTATTTATTGATATCCGTCAGCGGCTTCGAATGGCTGCGAATGATGATGATCATGATGAAACTTTAAAGTTTATAATTTTTATGATCCACCTTCACATGAAACTTTGCAGGGTGAAGAAATTAAACAGCACAATCCAAGCGAACGAAGTCGCTGGCAATAACTGGTAATTTAACAAATCTGCAGACAATTTCTTAAGTCTGTAGTTTCATTTAATTAGGTATTCTTCTCGGCTATTAAGTTTTATTTTATAGTTTTCGGTAGATCCTTGCACAAAATTGCTTGTAAATGAACAATACTATCAGCCATTGTGTTACTATTCATGACTAACATAACATCCCTTATTTGGCCAGTGACCAAAATTCGCAGGACGGCTGAATGGCTTTATGCAAAAAAGAACAATCCGTAGTAACAGCGGATATTCAAGTAAAGCTTCTTCATAAACAATCTTAGAATCACCCTTGAAATTACTATTCATGAACCAGACCCTAATTTGGCAAGTGACCAAATGTGTAGCAGGCGCATTCTGCTACAACAATGTTTTATAGACAAACGTTATGTTAAGCAAATGAGATTCGTTATTCACGCGTGGCTATTTGCGAAAGTTATTTATTGTGTCTCCGACTGTTTCTACAACAATAGCTATGGGTAAGTGGATTAATTCTGGTTCTTAAACAAACACCAGCTCTTACATAACACGGTTCACTTGCTTAACTAAACTTTGTGTCGGTGTAATATCCCAGCCTTGGTCTGACACTGGGTATGCTTATTTTTTCGACACGTGCCCGTCCTTATGGCTGCCTAATTTTTTTAGTTACAGAAACTTTTTTTGGTGTCTGATATCTTAGCATTACATTAGTTTAATGCTTGTTAACACTAAAGTTAAGTCTAAGGTTAAATTTCAGAAGAAAGTGAGACTTTACGTGCCGACGTAAATTATAAAAAGATTTCTAAAAGTACTATCACATAAACTCTAATTGAAAGGTATGAGATTTCTGATCAAATAGTAGTATGGTGAGGCATAAAAATGCCATCAAAAACATAACTTCTAAAAAAACCAAGTCTCGCAACTCAGTTCTTCTACCGTAAAATGCTGTGTGATTCATGTAATACCATGTCGGTGCCACCAGATCGAGTCATAAGTTTAGGTTGTATTCAAAATGGTGCAGAATCCATGGTCACTAAATAAAATCAAATGTTAAAAATGCCTGATTTGGCATCATGATCAAATTCGAAATCAGTTCTAGTGAAAAGCGACATGGGGAAGTATCACGTTGATCAGGTATTGAGGTCGCGGCCGCGGGGATGCATCGGAATACAAACGAGATCAAAATACGGACGTGAAGGTACAGTCGCAAGCATTAGTGTATCAATTTTGCACCTTTAGCCAAAGGTATATAATAACTCTTTAATGTTGGTAAAGGTTCCAATGATGGCACATATAGGAGCTGTACAGTCAATGTTGGTGAAGTGAGGGTCTGTAAAATCCGCACTCAGCTGTTTGCTGCGTCTTTTCTGGTCCGCAACCCTAAGGTTTGGAACGCTCTCCTTGCGTGTCTTGAGGGCCAGAGTGAATAAGCATTTCTGGGTAAGCGAATACCACCATCGGCCTCGTCATCGCATCCGCAAACGCAAACCCAATTTAAATTAAAAAAAAATACGCTGAACCTACCGAAAAGGTTGTCTGTAATGCAAATTTATTGGGACTGCTTGTAAAGTTATTTATAAGAACACAATCGGTCAAAAGAACTATAAGCCTATTTTAACTAATGTTCCGGTTTGTCTATTTCGTTCTATTCATAGCGTTGTCAATATTTGCACGTGAGTGACAATGCATCATGAATTACCCGAATTAGTGTTCGCAAAGTTTTTTATGAATTAGGAATGGCAATTAAACTAAGATAAAAACATACCCTTATTAGCATGTTCTGTGGACTAGATAAGTACACAAAATAATATAAACATAGCAGTTGGGATTCGACCCTTGTGTAACAAAGTTAGAACTTGTGAATAAGTTAAAGCAGTGTTACGTACGGACGGCGGCAGGTCAACCTTTGCGAATTTAAAGGTTGACAAATTGTCGTGAGTACACTTGGCATATCGTTGACAGTACTGGTAGGTCTACCATGAGTTTTTGTCACGTAAACGGCGATAAATATAAATATGCGCCAGACAACACACCTTTTGTAATGGTCTCGAAGTAGGGATTATTAAATCCCTGTGTTACGAGGTACCACACAAGGAAATAAGCTAGGAGCGTCTCCCAGCACACCCAGATACGAGTCAATTCAGAAAAGATCGTTTCCTGAATTGAGCCGACCGGGAATCGAACCCGGGACACTACGGAAATCGAGGCGAGAAACCGTGCTACAACACACTATCGCCAATAATAGACATAGTTGAGTTCAGAAATTTGTATGCCATTTTTAGTTGCATTTAAAATCACTAGAGGCGGTGTACCAAAATCCCATACAAAAACCGTCAACGCGGATTTGAAATGGCTTAAAACCAACGAAAACCCTGTCGAGATATTGCAAAATTTGCTGAATCACACTGTACAAGCGGACGGCAGGTGACACTGCTCTCAGCACTCCGTAATGCGGAAAATATATTGAAGTGAGGTGTAAACATATAAATTTTACAGATAGAAGAACGAAAATAGACGCTAGACGCAGGCAAAATAAGGTATTTTATAATGTAAAATATCACGAACACTTTTCAAATTCAACAATATCAGTACATCTACCACGAGTTGCCAATTAAAATTTACATTATCGTTCGCTTAAAAAATGTATTAGGATTTGACATTGTCATGTCATGTCATGTGTCATCCCAATACATTTTTTTACGCGAACGTTTTAAATAAATTCGACCTGATCCTAGGGATCCTGCTTGAGTCCCTAGGATCAGGTCGAATTTTTCTAGTTTCTATCTTAGTTTGGTTAAGTTTTAGCTCTTTTAAAGACTCACGTTCGTTCATGAAATTTATATCAGAGATGTAGTCAAAGGAAAGTCACTGTTGCCGTCCTGATGAACGGAACACTAAAAAGCCTATAAATCATTAATAAATTGTTTCAAAAATGGGAAAAATAATCATAATACCTACCCGTAAATAAGATGAATTATTTGGTCAAGTCTTTGTTTTAATTAAAGTATGACCGCGAAAGCTGTGCGCTTTTTAGAGAGGGACGTGGTGCAGGAAGGGGAAACTTAGGCATTACATGAAGTTTGCAAAGTTAAAATACTACTCTGTGTGTTTGTCTCCCGACGAAGTCTAGAACCTAAGCTAGCGACTTAACTCGTGTCTTCAAGCAACGTCACTTTAAAACATCTTAAGACTTAACTACTCGACATTTTGGTTTGCAAAATATCCAAGTTATTTGAGTTATATTCTATGTAAAACTGTTTTTTCGTTGCACATCAATCAAATAAGGTACAATTGTTGGTAGCACATAGGCAAGATATGGTAGAGAACTGAGCAAACATATTAAGTTAGGCTTATGTTTAGGGAGCTGGGTGCGTGCGTACCTTCTCTTACTTGATGGTATTAATTAGTAGGATACTTATATTATGGGTCTAATTGATGGTCATTAAAACGGTGTTTAACTTCAGATGGCCTTGTTCAAAGAACTTCTGACATGTATTTGCTTTCATTGATGATGATTATTATGATTGTACCTACACTGTTTCAGAGAAAATCGATTCATAGAATTTCGTTTTACATAAATTGTTTCTCATATTATCATTTCATCGAATAATCAATACGCAGAATAGTTACTTCAAAGAAATTTTAATCATGGATTTTTGTTACAAATAAAATTCATTTCTTAGAATATTCAAATCATAGAATATCAAATCAATATTGCTCATAATGATTGGCTTTTGTAAGAAGTATTCTCGAGAACATTTTTTTTGTCACTTATGTTCATTCGCCGAAAAATCGCTTCTGGGATGTGGTCACAGTTCCAACCTAACCTAACCTACAGAGGCTTTATAAACTAATGTCTGTTATTAAATTAATTACATTTCTGTGAAGTACGAGTATGTTTCTATGAAGTAAATAGTCGTTGAAATAATAATATTTGAAATGAAAATATGTGGACTGAATATTCTATGAAGTGAATAGTCGTTGAAACAATAATATTCGCAATGAAAATATTTGAACTGAATATTCTATGAAACATTTTTTGTGAACCGAAATTCTATTAAAAAATTGTCTGTGAAACAAGGGATCACCAATTATTTCATATTTTTAACACGCGAACTGATAAATGATGTGGGTCAATAAGTTATCTACCTTAAGCCATAACCTTCACCTATATGTTCACTATACGCTTATCGTATTTATTCAAGGTATCAGTGTCACTGATGATGGCAAATTTTATTGGCCAGGTAAACAGGTTGAGTTATATTGACAAATACTTTGATAAAAGCCTTTAGCCTCTTTGTAAATATAATATATTAGATAGGAGGCCCATTACACAAATTCCTCAGATTACAATATTGACATTTACAAAATATTTAGGGCGATAACTATCAGTAAATGCAGATCGATAACTTTTGACCTATTTTTGTTTGACTGCAGTATTTATTTTTTAAATGTTGTATTACAATAATCTATTTACTATTATATCCTGTGCATTTATTCTCCATTGCTGAGTTTATTTAATGCCCTTAGTTTTTAATGTATGTTGCATCCATAAGCACCTTATTTATAAACTTTTAAATACTATACAGAGGGGTCCAAACATATTCGTCAATCATTTTTTTTAGCTCCCTCACACTCAGGGGTATCCGAAAAAACCCCATGTATGTTACCCGATTTTTTGTAGTTTTCGAGTTATGATTTTTTTACGAATTTTTGAAAATTTCAGGGTTGAGTCACTTTTACGGTCACTGTAGCGCGATCTATTGAGATAAATGCCTGTTTTTTTATTTATTAGATAAGTCATAGCAACAGATGATTCTGAAGAATTCACATCCATAACGCTTATCAACACTCTAAAAGAAAATGAAATTGAAAAAGTTAGAAATGCTGTTTTTCCCAAAACTTTGAAAACCGTTTTAAAAAAAAAAACCTAAAATGTTCACCCAAATCATTTTTAATAACTTTACTACACCCTTAACTAATTACCATGTAAATTTCAATGAGTTTATTATTCAATATATTTATTGACGTGTAAGTATGTTTGGACCACCCGGTATATGTTTTAGTGAAAGCTTCGTCGCTAGATCCTTTAAGCTTCATATAAAACAAAAATATTTTAGTGGAATTCTTGACACTGGGCATGTTTATGAACACTATTTGAAATGGACATCCTGTTTCTACTGTTAAAAAAACTCATTTAACACATAAAATATGAACTCTGCCATTTGCTCCCTAAATTGACTAATCACATAAATCAAAAGAAATCTCAGTTTAGTTTAAGTGGAATATTAAAACATGATGCAAGCTAATGAACAGTTTAATTGCTGTACAATGACGGAGACGGTTCGGTTTAGATCGTGAGTCAGGTAGAGGTCACCGGTGTCGTCGACTTGGATAGCCAAGATTAGCCGTGACGCGCCGTGGGCTAGGCTTACGACGCGTGCTCACCGTCCATCGGTAATGAGACATGCTAAGATGGTAAACAGTGGTTATCTTTTTTAAAAAATCTAAAAAAATGCACTCGAAGCTTAATTGTAGCCGCAAATATGCGTATTACTTCATTTCACTACGAATACTAAATATTATTTACTACAAGTAGCTTTTCGCCCGCGTGAACTTAATTTTTATAACAAACAGGATTTTTTTCGACTTACGATACTTGTCGTTGTATATTATTCGCCAAATCCCGTCTTAGTAAGTTACTAAAAAGAACCCCTATGCAAATTTGAGATTCCTAGCACTTATACATTAGTAACGAAGTTTCATACAAACTAACAATCCCAAAAAACCCCTTAGGGGTAGAATTTCGCAAAATTCCGTCATAATGAGCACCAACGTCATAGAAAAAACCCAAAATTTGAAACTACTTAGCACTTGTAGTTACTGAGATTTAGTGATTTTTCTAAATAGAAGATTACTCAAAGTGGTATATCTACATACAAAGTATTAAGTGGCATAACTTCAAGTGTTATAAACTAACCGTAGACTTTAAAGGCTTTAAAGGCAGCTGCAAGCAAAAACCTAGAGAAGCATTCAAAAACAGAAAAGATTTCAGAAATAACATGTACAAATTAACATGGCAAATCATTTGAAATCCCTCAAACTAAAAAGAATACCATTATTATTTTTCCGATACTCGCACACAAAGTACGCATGCGGCGCGGCGCCTCTGACAGATAGTCCGCTTAGAACAAACCCGCCATTTTCATCACGCACACAGACACAGTGAGCGTACAAGCGATACCAGTGAGTTTCAGTGTCGCTGCTAGTCGCGCTGTCGCGGGTGTTTTGGTTTTTGTCGAACTTGGTGTAATTTTTCACATGATGAATTTCGTTTTTGGCCGGTTCTGTTAAGTAGTATAACCTACCTACTTTATTTTAAAAATTCAGATATAGTAGTAACCCTGGGCGGTCACGCAAAATTAGGAAAAAGGCGCGAGTGGTCTTTCTGTAAACTCTTTATTTTGTGACTCATAGCTCAAGCGTAATAAGGTGGACTTCGTACGTGAGTTATTGAACGAAACTCAGTGGTCAACTCAGTAATGCAGTTACATGCGCGTCACATATTGTAAGGTATTTAAATAATATCTAAATAAACTAGAAGTATTATCTTCAACAGACTTCGTTTCTCTTACAAAATGTCAATATTTGCGCGCATTATCCGAGGGTCAAAGATTACAGTTGTCAAAGTTGGTTAAACCATAGCAAAATGCGATAAGACCGCTGTGTAGTTCGCATTTATGCAGATAGATATTATAGTAGCCGGTGGAAACCAAACCTAATGATTTCCGAGTCGGATAAGACGGGTTATGTTTCCTTACATACGCATACTAGAACCTTTAGTACAATATCGTATGATTTATGTGGTTAAAGCATTGACTTACGATGGTTTACACTACAATAATGTACAGGATTTATCAACTTAAGACGTAAGTCAAAAATAGTATGTAATAAATCCGTTTTAGTGATTTAATACATAGAGAGCTCCGACTATTAAAATTCTGATATGTAACTAACTTGTCTGAATGTCATTTAATGTATTAAGTCGAATAACGATGACATAAATAAATTCTAAATTAATGAAAAAAAAAGAAAGCATGTTCTAAAACAGTAAACAGTAACCAAAAAATTTTAAATTGCTGAACAAAAATCCAACTTTGGAATAAATTTATTATTAATGTATACAATTTTAGCTCTTTTGGTATCTTAGAGACGTTCAAACGCAGGGGTAAGAGGTTGTCTCAGGCCATGGGGCATTTCAAGATAAGTTATTTGCCACATTCTAAGATTTAGTAGGTATTTTGCATAGAGTTTATTATAATAACTCATATTTCGAGGTTTCTTATCAAAGGGCCTATTAAATTTATAGAAATTGATTCTTACCGTATCGCTTCTACGGCTCTAAGGAATTGCCGTTCGGATGACCTCAGAAACCTGTAAAAAATGAGTCAAATTAATATTTTGTTTGCTGTTAGTGGTACCATGATGAGTAAATGACGAAAAGTAAACAAAAATAATTATAAAGTTTCAATATTTAAAAATAAATGATAAAATTTGTTGCAAATAGCAACAAGCAATTAGTAACAAAAGTTGTCGAATGAACTTTTGAGCACTTTGTCATAGTATACATACACGTTATCACGTCAAGTTTTTATATAGATGCACTTTATGCAGCTGACATAAGACCCATTTTGCAAAAGTTTTGTGCAGGTTGATGTGAAGGCATCTTCACCAAGATAATCTGACAACCCCTTGGCCTTAATAACTTCTATGACCATTTCAATAGGGTTAATGTTAAGCTGTGTCAGAGCTCCGACGTTCCGGAGGTGCTAATCGGTGTAGTAAAAACGGAAGTTCATTTTGTCTGGTACTATATTCTTACTACTATGTGCGTAAGTATAGGTATAATACACCATGAATGTAACTTGATGACAAATAAGTAGATACAATTAATTTAACTTACTGACGTTTGTTCGTTTAGATTTGTTGTAAGTTAAAATAAATAATATACCTCGTAACATCACCTGTTGATTATTATTACCAAACAATTCTCTTTGAGATAAAGTGGTTTTCAGGTAATTCTCCTTCGCTTTATGAAAGGAGCGGATATTTTTCAATAGCGTCTACCGACACACCACACGGCGAGCTATTTTGTGGCTTCGTAAGATGCTGGGGTTCAAAAAGCATCACTTGATATTTTGATGATGTATCAAGCGTATTTTCATAATATAAAAGACAACGGGACAAAAAGGTCAGATATCTATTTAATTTAGTACTATTGCCTAATGTTGAAAAAGTTATTAATGTTTTTATTAAAGTGGATGTAATTGAATAATTTAATATTTTTCAATAGCATCTACCGACCGACATGTAGCGCACAGCGCACTATTTAGTGGCTTTATTAGATGCTGGAGTACGAAAATCGTGTTACGTGAAATTCCGTAATTATTTTACGTATTATAAAAATAAAAGTTTTATGATACAAAAAAGTCTGATAGGTACTTCAAAAGCATAAATTGTTAATTTAAAAGTGGACAGCTGGTGTCTTGAAATTTCAATAATAAAGTCTTTTAATCAAATCTTTTTCAGCTTCATTTGGTCATACATTTCACACGTTTGAAAGGCTGAATCTATTTCGTTTTATTAACGACTAATGCAAACATACATCAAAATCAATTATCTTGAAAAGAAAACGAGTCAGATTATACTCATTGCGAACAACTTACAAATTCATTAAGTAAAAGGTTTCTAAATTGCTTCAATCGCCATTTAAAGTAATTTGCTCGATACTCGCGTATCCCATTTCTCTGTCACTCGATACTTATACTCGCAGCACTGCTCTCTCCCGTACAGCTGGCTGCCGCTTTCACGCTCCGGAACAAGGTTCTTTCTTGCCTTTGAGGAGTGTGGTGCTCCTATAGAACGGACGCGCATTGTGGCTCAGCCTCAATCAACTGCGCTCTGCCATTCAATATGGAACACACTTTTTGAATAAGGCATCTCATTTAACCTTTTTAGCGCGTTATTAGTCAAGTTCAGCGGAGTTCTATAAGCTAACGGCTTTATTGCTATGCAGTTTGGTTGCAGATTGCTGCTTTTGCATGATCCAATTGAAAAATACATATTTTGTATTAGTTTAGTAAACAGATTACTTACAAACCGTTTTATCGCAATGTAATGTAAAGGCGATTTATGTTATATCAAAATAATAATAGTCAGTTGGAGGACATGGCAATAATGAAGTACAAGTTTTTAGTATTTCATGAAAAAAATGCAAAGATAAACGATGTATTTTTGTCCTTAAATAGACACATCGATAATACATAACATAACTTTCATACTTTATGTGAATACATAATTTGTCAAAGGATAATATAATAACAACTAACTCGTAATCAATTAACTCATGGGCTATTTTTGAATACTCATTGTATTAATAAACATAATAATAAATCACAAGAAGTGACTTGGTCTTAATACTATGTGATATTATGGGAAACTTTCCCAGTAGTGGATATTTAATGGGCATTTACTTTTTTTTAAAGCGGTCGTTAAGGCGTTCGCTCGTGCAACCTCTTATTCAATTCGCAGTAACACGTTTTTAGCTAAATTGATATTTAATATGGTGCATTGAAATACCTAATAAGCACTTACAACATTAAATTTTCAAGTTTTTAATTTGTGTTATAAATTTAGCTGGCGTGATGAGCATGGTTGTAAATTTCTAGTCTTTATATATTTTCTGCAAGAGTTTAAAAACAGCATCATCAAAGGTTTTGCACAGAGGTGACGCCAATATTTTTGAGTTTTCCTTTTGAAAAAAATTTACTTCCTTTACATTAGCTATTTTACGCTTTAATTTAATAGAACATTGTACTGAACTGTACAATGTTCTATTAAATTAATTATTTGTACTGAATTGTACTGAATACCTACTTCATTCATTATTCATTAGAAATAAGAAACAGGGGTGTTAAAATAAATGACAATTTATATTTGACATTGCCATGACGATGATATACGAGTATACCTGAGTATAACCTACCAAAATTGAAAACCTCTTCCGCCACAACGTATGAAGGGATTATGTAACATTTTAGATTTGGTAGAGTTGTAGGGACAGTAAAAATGTTTTCGGATAAAAACCCCTGCTTATTTTAGGTTTTTACATCGAAAATATAGTTTGATGGAAGACAAAATAATTTATTTAAGCAAAAGCCTCATAAATACTGAAGTTACTTTACTTCAAATGAGAACAATTTAGTGTGACAGCTGCTATATTTATGTAGATTTTAATAAGTTTGGCAAAAATATTAGAAGTAACAATGTTCATTGTACTTTTACCACAGAGTGTACCCTAAAAATAACCGTTTTTACTTCTGTCTAATGCTGTAATGAATGGTGTATACAGACCTATGTAAGGGATTGTTTCTTCAGATGTCACTAACATTTTATTTATCGACTTATGTGTACCTGTTTTTGCTTCAAAAACGTGCTCTGTCACCTATCTTGTCCTAAAACCCTACTAAACTAGGTTTTAATTCGTTTCAAAACAACCTACTCTGTTTAAAGCTCCATTACGTATAAGATAGGAAAAGATACGGAAAGAAAAGCTTCCGTTGTTGTGCGAGTTAGAATTCACGTTATTCGTCGTTGTTATTTAATCACCGCTTTTAAGATTACTTTAGGATCCCTTTGTTTCATAACCTTTGTCGTCGAAAGATTAGCCGAAAAATTAATTACATCTTCTGATGAGCTATTGTACAGAGTGCCTTTGTTCCGAAAAATGTACGTTTTAATGTCAATAACCTTTAAAATATAGTAGGTGTAACTGTACGTTTTAAAAATGTATAAAAGTAATCTTGTGTTAGTGCGTACATTTCTTTCTTCTTTTTCTTTTGCTGGCTCCTTCGTTCCTCAAAGGCTTAGTATAGCCATACAGCAAGGAAAACTGTTATTATTAATTTGTTTACTTATTATTGTGGTATTTTAAGTGTATGTGTTTATATAAGATGCTGTAAATACTTTGAAAATCTCGCCAGGTTTAAAATAATGATGAGTTGGGGACTTATATCTTTCAAAGTCCTACCTGAGGCTGAGATACATAGTCGTTGCCTAAGGTATGCAGAGATTTTACCACATCAATTATTATAGTACTTATTGAGCATTGTTGTTATAACTAACAAATGCTTAGTTCATGTTTAACTGAGACAGCAATCATTTAATATCAACGGAGTAATATACATAGATATAGCTGTTTTAAGTCTAAGAAGATGGAAAAATGCATGTCCCATAGATCTCGGCCTTAGACGTCGCAAATAAATTGGTAATTAAAGGAGATTGCCCATTTTCCTATGGAACTTCGTCCATCAGTGAAGTATTTTGTATGATTACCAAAATTGGAAGTAAAAGAGGAGTAATGGTATTAAATAAAATGAAGCAAAAAATATCCCTATATTTAGTGGGGTTTTCTTGAGATTCAAAACCAAAGTCCAGTTTTGAGGTTAGTATAGATATACCTATCGAAAAAGTATTGGTGGTTACACTTTCATTAGTGTAGGTATCGATGGATATTATTGTAGGAAGGTATAGTGTAGATGATCGATAAATGTATAGTATCCACTGCAATAGTATAGATTAAAATGTATGGAAAAAGATTTAGCATGTTCTTTAACGTCACAGTAGTCACTAAAAGCTTACTATATTCTATGGTTTCGATAGAATCTATAGAATTGTTGCAATACCTGCTCATAATATAGGTTAAATAATAATCAATATTTATAATATTAATTGATCCGGAAGAGAACCAAAGTGAAAGTCATAGCTAGGTGGGTGGGTTTGCAACCACCGTGTGCGTTGACACTTTCTTGAGAAATCCATGTCGAGCAGTGGACCCAATGATGGAGGCCTTGAGATTACTACAGGTTGTATTACTATTAAAGTAAAAAACGCGCGTATGCGACCAGCTGTGCCTAACTTATTTGGACAGTTGTCTGAATAATCGGGCACCCGTATGGCCAGAAGCAAGATGCCTGGATGGTGATCTGTGTCATACAAGTACAAGGGTTATGCAATTTTATTGCATCACTGAAATGAAACATCTGGACATCAAAATCAGGTTAAAGTCGATCCAAAAATCGATAACTATAGCATAATGTATGGAATTTACCAGCAAACTATTTAAGTTGCTATATAAAATTTACAGTACCTACTTAACCTGATAGAATGTTAAGTTGGGATTTATCTATATCAAAATGGCCACGGTCAGCAGTGAACGTCATTCATTATGACAAGAAATAAAACATTTTGATTTCTGCCATGTAACAATATAGTATGTAGTTGTTACAGTTCTCAGAAGTACACATCTGATTTGCATGATTTACAACAAGAATAGTTCTTTATTAGTTGCAGTAAGACAAGCTACACATAACAATAATGCAATCTAAAACACTGTATGCAAGATGATGCATCTGCTTATGATAATGAAGTATAATTTTAGTCCTATTAACAGTTGCTGGTGTTCGTGCTTTTCATATGAATATTCAATTTCTTTAAACACTGTTTAAGACATACATATTCTCCACAAATACCGTTTTGAACAAAAACATGAAATATTCACAAGTCTCTTTGTTTCATGGATTGTGAAACCCGACGGCAAACAAGGGTATTTACAAGATAAAAGACTTCACGAACATAATGATATGCATTTGAAGTTGACTACCAGAACTTTGCCACTTTATGAGTTCAGTATTTCCACCATGAGTTTAAGCCAATGGCAGCCGCTAGCGTTCGCGTGGACCGCGATAATTTCTAAAGTTGTAAGTATTTTGAACAAGAATGTCATCTTTTTTGCAGTTGGTTATTTTAATCTACTCGTATTTAACTTTTTTTCCAAGAAAGTCGTTTTATTTATGTTAATTACTTTATGGCAACTGCAGGATGTTGTAAACTTAGTACTTACCATTAATATAATAAAAAAAAACAAAACAAAAAATTAATATTTTTTTAACAAAATGGAATTTGATAATTTTATGAAAATCCATTTACGATCACTTTCTATCGCGTTTTTTTTGCAACTGCCATATTATTTTTGACTTTTTGACTAATTAGCAAATCAAAAGCTAACCAAAAGTCAAAAATTGGCATTATTAATTTCCATTAGGTGGGAAAAATATTAATTTTTGCTTGATTAGAATTTTTAATTGATTTTCATGGGATTTTAGTAGTTTACGGGACGGAAACTCATGGTAGAGGTTGTATGGTATTTTCACTAGAGGCGTTGTCATTGGTTCTCATGGTAGTGTCACTGGTACTAAAATGTTTTAAAATAAACCGCTGAGTATGCACTCACATTAAAATGTCAAACTACAGTTTTAATTATTGCAAGTAAACACTATGTAGGGTACGCCTTCAAATAAAAGTAGGTCGACGTTTCATAAGCATAATATTGATACCAAAATTATTTCTGCCGTCAGTTTATTTTTCACGTTCTATTCATGAAACTCTCTGGGGAGTTACCGGAAAATTACTGCCTAACAGTTCCTGTTTTGGATGAATTAAAAGGTTACGCATAATAAGGTCACTTCATGATGGTTTTCGGGGTATTTTTAAGTGCTTGTACTGTTGCGCATCACTGTAATGTAGGTAAGTAATAAAGACTCTATGACAATTGGCAGAAAATATAAAAGGTGAAAAAAATATATATTTTTTTTAATACATTAAACAATATATATAATTTAATTTAATTTAATTAACGGTGTTGGTATCACGATTATTATTTTAAGTTACTCTAAATATTATTTGTAACCGTATTGTGATATTGCTTGTCTGACCCCAATAAATAAATAAATAAATAAAATAAAAAATGCACTAAAATTTAAGCAGCCTTTATTCATATTAATCAAATTCAAACAAATTAATACTGTACCTAGTCTAGATATCATGCTTTTAGTTTTAGTACCAACTACCTATAAGGGCGCAAAAACATACTGCTATCAGCTATGTACTACTACTGAGATGTTTGAAAAGTTCTGAAACATTCAGATGTGTCAAAACAAAATATCAATGTCATATTTTGTTTTGAATTCAGTACGTCTACCACGAGTTGGCAATTTAAATTAACGTGATCGTTCGCGTAAAAAAAGTAATAGGATTTGACATGTGTCATCCCAATACAATTTTTTAACGCGAACGATAATGTAAAGGGTTTTGAGTAACTTTGTAAGGACCCGTGGCGTCCTTTTTATTTTTAGCGGCCAGCAATAATTTTATCACTGTTTTATAGCACCCTTATAAATAAACATATGAAAGTGGTCAGAATTGTTTTAAGTGATATCGGAGCCGAGATATGATTTCTTTATATATTGTTTTTCTGATAAAAGTACATACAGTAATACATCCATTATGATAATATTGTTTACAAAGCAGTAGATGTTAAGTATTTGCCATTTAGGAAGTGGAACACGAGCGTTCACGAAAACGACCTCAACGTCAATGACATCAAAAAGGCATTTTCGAATAGTGAATAAGTAAATAGGAGGTATTGATTCTTAACCGTCGATATTAGAGACATTACATGAAAAAACACCTGATAGTCTTTTTACCTACAATACAAGAACAATATTGGCCTAATGTCGCACCTGGCCATTGAAAACTAGCCTTCTTCAATCCTCATTGCGTCGCATGTTTATAACCAGTATCAAGGATTATAAATAATGCCGCTTTTTCAACCTCTTCGTGGTATGGATCAAGTTCAATTAAGTAGTTAGTTAAAAATACAATACCTAATATCTTAGCTACGATTCACTTTAGCTATATGTGCTACATATAAAGTTTGTTCCTCTCGATATGATCTTTCATAATAGTAAGGTTTGGTAAGTGGCCGCGAAATTTCAAAAATGACGCCAACATTACCCATACCCCAAAGTGGGGATTAATCTGCTTGCGTCCGTAAGGTTTAGCCCTCGATGCCTTACACGTGATCCCTGGGTGGCGCTAAATAAGCAGAAGCTTATGTGGTAGAGCCTAGCTACAGTCTAACTGGAGCTCATAAATGGGCTGGCTCAACCGGTGCAATACCACACTCCTGCAAAATACCAGCGTGAAGCAGAGATTACTCTCTGTGTTTCGTTCAGGTCAGCATGAGCCCCGGTAGCCCCAAACCCCTGCCCCCCTAGTATGAGTGCGATTTTAATCAATGTAGTACCCCAGGAGGGTACCTGCTCCGTTGGAGCAGGAGAATCCCTCCCTGTGCTTAATCGCTCAGGCAAATGCCCATCGTATTCTGGGGTGGGCAAAAAATCGCGAAATACAGCCAAAAAAAAGAAGAGCAAACCAACTCCGGCATCACATTTACTTAATGTGGACTTTTGCAACATAAGGGGAGTTCACTCTAACCTTGCTGCCGTCCACCACCATCTTGAGACGGCCAGGCCTCGTTTGCTTTTTTTGACGGAGACCCAGATTTCTGCCCCTCTGGATACATCATATCTTCACTATCCCGGCTACAAACTCATGCATAACTTTGTGCCTCGTGCCGGGGTTTGTGTATATATCAGGGATGACATCTGTGGCCGACGTCTTGGCAGTCTTGAAGCCCTGGACCTGTCAACACTCTGGGTTCGCATTGAATGTGACGACCATCCTCGCATCTATGCGTGCCTCCACAGGTCCCACAGCGGTAATGCAGAGACGGAACGACTTATGGAGCACATCCAGACTGCGACTGACACCGTGCTTGAACACGCTCCCGCCGCCGAAGTCATTGTGTTGGGTGACTTTAACGCCCACCAAGTCGAATAGCTTGGGTCTCGAACAACTGATTATGCCGGGAGAGCGGTTCACGACTTTGCGCTGGCTTATGGTCTGACACAGCTGGTTTCGTCGCCTACGCGAGTCCCTGATGTGGAAGATCACATCCCTTCACTGTTGGACCTTCTGCTGACCTCGCATCCGGACAACTACCAGATCTCAGTTGGCGCTCCTCTTGGGTCGTCCGATCACTGCCTGGTACGAAGCACGGTGCCTCTTACGCGTGCCAAACGTCCGCGATCCGCAGGAAGCCGGCATGTTTGGCATTACAGGTCGGCAGATTGGGATGGAATGCGCATTTTCTTTGCTTCCTACCAATGGGGGCAAATTTGCTTCAAATCCGCAGATCCCAGTGCTTGTGCAGACTCAGTTGCCGATGTTCTGCTGCAGGGCATGGAAATGTTTATTCCAAACACTGCAGTGCCCATCGGTGGTAAGTCCCAGCCTTGGTTCGATCGGTCCTGTAAAGCTGCTTTGCGCCTGAAGCAGGACCGTTATCGTGCTTGGGCAGAAGCTCAAGCAAACGGGAATCCCAGCAGCTTGTCCCTTAAGAAGCTTTACAATCATGCCTCCAGGTCCTACAAAAGGACAATTGCCAGCGCAAAGGGCGATCACATCCGCAACATTGGCGCAAAGCTGGCACAGTTCCCCTCCGGCACTCGGGCTTTTTGGTCATTGGCCAAAGCGGTGCAGGGAAACTTTTGTCGGCCCACATTTCCACCTTTATGCCAAGAGGACGGTTCCGTTGCCCATTCTGCAAAAGAGATTGCACAACTTCTATGCTCTCTTTTTGCTACTAATTCGACGTTGGACGACCAAGGTAAGACACCACCCAGTATCCCAGAGTGTCTAAGCTCTATGCCCGAAATCAAATTTCACCATCGTGCCGTACGTAGAGCTCTACTTTCACTGGACGTCCATAAGTCGTCTGGGCCGGACACTATCCCCGCTATAGTGCTAAAAATGTGCGCCCCGGAGTTAGCTCCTGTTCTCACGCGTTTGTTCCGGCTGTCATACTCATCTGGAGTGGTCCCGGTCTGTTGGAAGACAGCGCTTGTGCACCCGATCCCTAAAAATGGTGACCGCTCTGACCCAAATAACTATAGGCCAATCGCCATTACCTCCCTACTTTCTAAGGTAATGGAAAGTATCATCAATGTTCAGCTTTTGCGGTACTTGGAGTGCCACCAACTGACCTGACCGACAGTATGGCTTCCGTCATGGTCGATCTGCAGGTGATCTTTTGGTTCTACTCACCCATCGCTGGGCTGAAGCTATTGAGAGCAAGGGAGAGGCTTTAGCGGTCAGCTTGGATATAGCGAAGGCATTTGATCGGGTCTGGCACAAAGCGCTCCTTGCCAAACTTCCATCATATGGGGTTCCCAAGGGATTATGCACGTGGATCGCAAGCTTCCTTTCAGGGCGAAGCATCAAAGACGTTATCAACGGCTCATGCTCCGACTCCATGCCTGTAAATGCTGGCGTTCCACAAGGCTGTGTGTTGTCTCCGACCCTGTTTATCCTGCACATAAATGATATGTTGCAAACCAGCAACATTCATTGTTATCCGGATGACAGCACTGGGGACGCACTGTACGTTGGCCAACGCAATCTCTCCAAGACCGCAGTTGACGAAAACCGAAGACAGCTTGTGTCTGTAGTTGAGGCATCCCTCGAACAAGTCTCACAATGGGGTCAAAACAACATCGTCAGTTTTAACCCCGGTAAGACACAACTCTGCGCATTTACCGCGAAAAAAGCTCCATTTGTCTCATGTCCTGTTTGAGAGCACTTCCTTGAGTATCGGGCCTAGCATCGGAATCCTTGGCGTTGACATTTCGAGTGATGTACAGTTCCGCAGTCATCTGGAGGGTGAAGCCAAATTGGCTTCAAAAAAAACTGGTGTGCTAAACAGGGCAAAGCAGTATTTCTTGCCGTCTCAGCGCCTTCAACTCTACAAGGCGCAAGTAAGGCCTCACATGGAGTACTGCTGCCATCTTTGGGCGGGAGCACCCTAGTATCTTCTCCTTCCTCTTGACCGTATACAGCGGAGAGCCGCTCGAATTGTCGACGACCCTGTGATCTCCGAACGCTTGGATCCCTTGGCCCTACGGAGAGACGTTGCATCACTCTGCGTGTTCTACCGTCTTTACAATGGGGAGTGTTCAGACGAACTGCATAATCTTATACCTGCCGCTGAATTTCATCACCGCACGACACGCCATAAGTTGAAATTCCATGCTCATCACCTGGATGTCTGGCGCTCAACAACCGTGCGTTTTTCGCGCCAATTTCTTCCACGTACAGCCAAGATATGGAATGATCTTCCTGCGGCGGTGTTCCTAAAGGGATATGACATCGGGGCTTTCAAGAAGAGAGCGTATTCCCATCTAAAAGGCAAGCAACGCATCGGTGACACCTCTGGTGTTGCAGTTGTCCATGGGCGGAGGTGATCACTCTCCATCAGGTGACCTTCTAGCTCGTTTGCTCCCTATTACATAAAAAAAAAAAAAAAAAAAAGTGGCAACTCGTGGTAGACGTACAGAAAGGAGATCGTTTTGGCTCTATACATTTTTCGTCCTTTTCATAAAGTGCCAGCCAACGAAAAAAAATGGTATAGTTAGAACACGGAGCAATTGTTATTAGGGCATAGATTCATCAGTAATAAAACTTCAACGCGGTCAACGTGGACGCTAGCGGCTGTCATTGGTGTAAAAATTCATGGTAGAAATACAGTAAATCTAAATAAGCATTTTTGACTAAAAACCTCACTCCATAGCAAATTCTGTGAGGTCCTTTACCTGTTATGTGTGAAATGAGAATACCGACCGATACGGTAAGTTTGTTCAAATGAACGAACACCGAGCAAAGTTCACCGCACCCTGTAGCAGACAGGGATTAACTTTGTCATGCTCAGATCCTATTAACATACCCGTACGGGTAGAAATAAATGAAAACTTAATGAATGCTCAAAACATATTATTCAATATTCTCACGGAAATATTTGGAGACATGATTAACGAAATTGGACACATGATACTCGTATAAGGATTTGGAGATTTCAGTGATGGAAAATAAGACTTTGCAAAGTATAAGAAACGCAAATAGTAAAATTATGTTTTAACAGTGATCACTTATCTTTGGCGTGTTTTTTCATACTTAATCTAAACAATATATTGGTAACGCTCGTTTATGAACAAATTTATTTATGCACCTCTGAGACAAACAAATTTGTTTTGCAAAATAATGTTGATGAAAATACGATGTTACCTATGTCATATAGGAAGTATTCAAATAAAAATATTCACGATCCTCTGTATACGAAACGAGGTTGTAAAGGTCACGCATATGCATACGTATTTGATTGTTCAAATTATGTGTAAGATATTTACAAAAATTCATTTGGGAAATTACTGTAATTAAATTACTGATTTACTAAAATCAGAAAGGTTGCAAAATGTTGTCATCCAAGAAAATTACTCTGCATACTATAAACCACCATATTAGCTTAAACTAGGTACCATCTTAATTTTTGCACCATATTCACATGCATCCTTTTGAATAACCTAACTAACCCATTTAGAAAAATCATTCATATCGTTCTTTTTCAACTTTTTAGTAAATTAAAAATCCGCATACGACATTATTAAGGATATAGAATACAAGTAATGAGTCACAGCAAGATTCAAAGAACTCCTACACGATAGTGAAATACCAATCTTATGAGATTATAATGAATCAAATAATCAGTAGTTCTGATTAAAAATGCAGGTTCTGCAAGTGATTAAGTATTTGCATTAATTATTTAACATACTTAGTTGTGTTCATAATTAAATAAATGACTTTTAACCAACCTAGATAATGTGATAACTACTGATCTGATTGAAATGCAGGGTCTGCGAGTAATTTAGTATTTGTTATAATTAATAGCATAGATACTAGTTATGTTTTTAATTAGATTAATGTCTTTCAACCAACCTAGATAATGTGATAAGTACTTACGAATAAAAACATATTTCCTTGGTAATATTGTAAACTGATTTATCGAAATTTGATACGCAGCCGATTCCAAGTATTTGTCGTGACATATTTGTCATTACGCTCCAGTGAAAGTAGCGTCGTCAGATCACCTGAATAGCTAATCTGTCTGAACATTCTGTGGTGATATTATTTGATGTGTGAATATCTTCTTACACTTCAAAATAATATAATTAGTTCCAATACCGTACAACATATCGAGACCTCTTATTCATTTAATAATTATTATAAACTGTATTCACGAAAAAATTACGGAAACACTATTTAAATAATTTTGAAAAACAGATAATTTGGACCTAAATTTTTCGCGAAAATAACTGAAAGACGTGGATGAAGCAAGAAAAAACTACAGACTCATAAATCACATTTACCTACTGTAAATTTATTTTATGGGACTTATGTTTATTAGGTATGACTAAAGTACTGTCCAAAACTATGTGCCCATTTTATCAAATAAAAACAATAAACCTGCAAAAACCATCAAGATTGTTTAAGTAGTTTTTAAAAAAAAGCAAATATACATATAAAAAGTAACATGAGATGTATGTACTATGATTGTGTTTAAATTAATGACGCGAACGACAAAAAAAAACTACTTCAGAAGTCCGTAAGGTAAGTTCGAGACTTAGTATTGATTTACTCATTATTTAATAATATCGAGCTATGACGAAAAAAGTTCAAATCGGTCTAAAACTAAATTTTGGCCTTTTAATTTTTATTTTATAGACCTTTTGAATGTCTATAAAAAAACGTAATAAGGCCCTTAAGTATGAGTCATCTAAGCAGTCATTACAAATCATCGTATTTCTGGTACCTATTCAAGATGAATGACTCATCTTACTTCCTATTGATGTACCAAATTGCCCGACTTGTAAGACCATGCATCACGATGAACCAGATTACCCTAATGCATGATTGAACAATACGAAATATGTACATGAACGAACTTCAAAGATACTATACTATTGGTATCAATCGATAAACATACATTTTCATTAATTTCTGTCATAATAAGTATACATCTGTTAAAATAAGTAGCACTTATTATAAAATCGAATTTTGATGACTAATAGGTTCAATACTAGGTCAATTTAGTATTTATGAATGTTTTCTGTGTTTGTGGGCTAGCATGTGTTGATGGTATTTTATTATTGCTACAGTAATAGTAAACAAAGTACAATAATAATGATTACTTGTTACATTAATTATTTTTGCGCTTTTTCCAAAATGATCTTTTCAATATATTATTTTTTGCCCTTTATCTGTCATTTCAAGATTTTCTGATTTGGTAGACAAATGCCTTCGCAGCGATCTCAATTCACTACTTTGTATTGATGTTTTGATGGTTTGTATCAAATATCATACAATGAGGTAAATAAGTGTGATACTCGTGATGCATCTCTGCTAGCCATATTGACCTTGTGCCTTACCTATGTTTTTAAAATGTAACATATCTTCGCTAAACAGAGCTTCATGACTAACACACATGTTTCAGACGACTACGAATAAGATTTTCACTTTAAAATGCTCGAACACTCTATTGACATGTCACATGGATTTAATTGAGGTTTTTATTTTAATTGAACTTTACCAGTTCATAAATCTCAACCATAGTCGTTACCTGTGTACCTGCCTAGACACAAATTCAGTATTGCAAATGTTGACTAAATAGAAGTATTCCCTGATGAAAGTAGTTATCGTAAGGATTTGTTTCAAAATTATTTTGAAATATTCTAGGTCTTCATTAAAAACGCCTACATTTTAAAAATTATACTTAGTTTCTCGTGACATTATTCGTTTTTTTAGGGCCTGACATCTATTTGATTAAAACATTATTTAATTATCTAATCATCTGTCGAAGTGATACCTTTTAAAAGTGGTATGATATAATTGCTGACGACACGGTTGGCGTAGTGCGCTATAGCACGGTTTCTCGCCTCGGGTTCGATTCCCGGTCGGGTCAATTCATGAAACGATCTTTTCTGAATTGACTCTGGTCTGGGTGTGCTGGGAGACGCCCCTGGCTTATTTCCTTGTGTGGTACCTCGTAACACAGGGATATCAATCCCTACTTCGAGACTTATTTATTTATATATTTATATTTATTCATTAATTGCATTGTCTATATACAGGGTTATTGATAAAACATCAACAACCTGCAAGACTAGGTAGCTACCATCATACATCATACCATCATCAATAACCCTGTATACTTACTAATATAAAGAGGAAAGATTTTATGATAGATAGATAGTTTGTTTGTTTAAGCTCCGAAAATACACGACCGATTCTTTTAAAACTTTTGTCAATATAAAGCTGCATTATCAGCGAGTGACATATTTATTTTGTGTTTTGTTAGGCTATATTTTAAAGGGAGATATAGTCTACGTAGGAACAGCTGCTGGCGGACAGCTAGTAATTCATAAGTATAAATGTTGAATACTACATAAGTAAAAGTAGTGGTAGTAAGATATCAACTTGTTTTTTTAAGTCTGAAAAACACGAGAGTTTAATCAATAGGCTAGACGACTAAAAATATATTTAATCCGTCAGTTAGATTATCAAAAAATTCTGGACACGTATTTTTTCGTAAACGAGAAATGACGAAGATACAGTCCGTTGAAGTTTCGCGTGACGTCACGCCTAGGTACTATTTTTACTATGAAGTGACGTTACAAGCCCCCACCCCGGAACTTAAATGCTTTATATCTTTGTATTTTTTTATTAATTTGATAAAGCGAAAAATATATGTCCAGTATTTTTGGACGGTCTAACGAACGGACTAAACAGAATGCCAGTTTTTTTATGTTGTCATTGTAATCTCAGTGAATTTAGCATAAACTAATGTTATTATTACAGACAGATACATCTGTTCAGTAAGTATACCGTTAGTGATATAAATAAAATATTATCTTCAAACGATCACGTACAATATTTAATAGCTAATCTCATAAATCAATAACCGATTAAACTGAAAAAACCGTCAGAGTTCACTGTACGGAAATTACTGCGTATTTATAACCTATTGGCTATGTTATTTAGTTCCCGCTTAATAAGATCAAAGTGAATCATTAAGCGTTATTAGTAGTTTTTATCATACACTCCCTTCATTCATCGTAGCTTCCTAATAAGAAATTAAACTTAAAGGAATTTCTCAAAGAACAAAATACGTGAGAAAGTACTTGCTTGAAATAAATCATTCTCATTGTAATCGAACGTCGTCAGTGAAGTAATTACCTCCGGTAGATACATGTGCAATGCCATGGCAATCTCAAAGATAATGTCGCTATTCTGACTTTAATAGTATCTCCTGCTGTTTTCACAGATCTCATTGGTTTATTAGATACAGAGATCGATTAACAAGACTGCAAGCTGTTTTGTAAACTAGATTATGTCAAAAAAGTTCTGTCCTTTTTATTAAATTTCATTTCCTAAGTTGGTTGGTGGACCGGTCGTCGGTTAGAGAATCATACCCTTAAGAAGAATTTATGTTACCAATCATCAGTCATTCAGTTACCTGCATTTGAAATATGAATTTCTCCATCAAGTTCCTCAAATTATTGGTGTACTTAAACAATATACTGATAGGAAGGAGAGGAGGAATAAGTTTTAATGATGAGTCAAGTGTCATGGTTGCTTCATGTTTTTTTTCATGGAATGTCCTACTAAATCGGGTCAATTTGATGTCTGTACTAAAGATAATTTATGATCATTACAAGATCTGGCGGCAGTGATGTTGTTAGCATCTTAGTTATTGCTACATAACCTTTCAGTGAATCAGTTTACAATATGTCTGGCTTGACTGATATATTAACACACAGGCTCTTATAAATAAATAAAATATTGAGCAAAACTAGTTTGATGCACAACATGTCTAAAATATGATAAACATATTGTAAGAAGATTTGTGTCTACCTGATTGTATTCTCCAGCATCACGTGACAAATACTGTACGTCTACCAAGAGTTGCCACTTTAAATTTACATTATCGAGTAAAAAATGTATTGGGATTTGACATTGTCATGTCATGTCATGTGTCATCACAATACAATTTTTTTACGCGAACGATAACGTAAATTTAAAATGGCAACTCGTGTTAGACGTACCGAATGAGTTTTACGACTAGCTTTTTCGGGACATTTTAGCGATCTTACCTATAGCTCTGGATGTTGAGGTTCGATCTTCACTCAGAACAAGCATTTATGTAAAGAATATAAAATACTTAATGAGTTTCTTATTTCAAGCGCTCTGGTGGTAAAGGCAAACGAAATACTTTTACCTACTATAAAAATACTTATTTTTCGAATAGAACTGATATTAAGCAAGAAGAAGAATGTATGGATGGACAAAAGTGTGCAGACAGCTGTAAATGAAAAGAAGAAAGCATGGGTAGACTGGTTAGCAATAAAAGCTAGTCAAAGAGTACACGAGGCAACGGATGGTGATGTGATGGAAGCTAAAACAAAATATAAAAGGTTGAAAGGTATAGTAAAGGAGGTAGTAAATAAAAAGAAAGAAGAACAAAAGGACGAATTTGACAGGAAGCTTACTGAAGACTTCCAGTCAAACATAAAGTTTTTCTGGAAGTCCGTACGAACTGCTAGGGGAGCATCTACAACATCAGATCTAGCAAAAATCAGAGGCAAGGATGGAAGCAGTTTGAAAGGTGAAGAATGTGTTTTAAGAAGATGGAAGGAGTATTTTGAAAGTTTGTTTGAAAGAGATGATGCATTGGCAGAAACAGCTGATGTCGTAATGGAAGTGAATGAAGAGGATAACCAGATTAGCATGGATGAGATTATGATAGCGATGAAAAGTATGAGAGCTGGTAAGGCTGCAGGGTACGATAGAGTGTCTGTCGAGATGCTGAAGGCAGGGCGAGGCATAGCGGCTAGTCAGTTGTACCGCCTTTTCAATATGTGTTGGAGGACCGGCCGAGTCCCGGGAGACTGGTGCAAAGCCGTGATCGTGCCGTTGTTCAAAGGGAAAGGGTCACAACAGGACTGCAAAAATTACCGCGGAATTAGCCTGCTCAGCGTTGTCGGCAAATTGTATGCAAAAGTGCTGATTAATAGGGTAGTGAATGAAACTGAGCACAAGATATGGGATGCACAAGCGGGATTCAGAAGGGGAATGGGATGTACGGATCAGGTTTTTTCCTTACGGTGCATAGCTGAGAAGTTTTTGGCCAAAAGTCAAAAAGTCTATTGCATATTCGTGGATCTGGAAAAAGCCTATGATCGAGTGAGGAGGAATGAATTGTGGTCGACATTATCTGTGTATGGAGTGAGCAGTTGCCTGATACGAGCGCTGAAATCTCTCTACGAGGGTTCCAGTGCTTGTGTCAGAGTAGACGGGATGTACACTGACTGGTTTGATATCCATAAGGGTGTTAGACAGGGCTGTGTAGCGTCACCGTGGCTGTTCAACCTATTCATGGATAATTGTTTGACGGGTTTGAAAGATAGGAATTATGGTTTGAGAATGGATGGGTTACTCGTGAAATGTCTTCTCTACGCCGATGATCAGGTAATACTTGCATCGTCGGCCGACGAGTTACAGGATATGGTAACGGCAATGAATGCGTCACTGGAAGAGAGAGGTATGAAAGTGAATGTGAGTAAAACCAAGACAATGGTGTTTGAAAGAGATGATAGTGTGACAGAATGTTAGATTTTTATTGGGGGTGAAAAGGTAGAGCAAGTGAAAGAATTTGTGTATTTGGGTACTATGTTTACGAGAAATGGAAGATATGAGGGTGACATTGAAAGGAGAGTGAATGCAGGTAATAGAGTGAACGGGGCGCTGCATGCCTTTATGGGCAGTCACAGAGTGTCGGAGAAAGCCCGACTGGCAGTTCACGGGGGCGTGCTGGTACCGACATTAATGTATGGTAGTGAAAGTTGGGTATGACAGAAGAAGGATGAAAGTAAAATAAATGCAGTGCAAATGAGAGCATTAAGAAGCATGGCTGGGGTAAAACTGAGTGATAGAATTAGAAACTGTGTAATAAGAGAACGATGTGGTGTGAAAGAAGACGTGGTTACTAAAATTGAGATGGGAATGCTGAGGTGGTTTGGTCATATGGAAAGAATGGATGAAAGGCGATTAACGAAACGGATTTATGAGGCAAGGGTGAATGGGACTGTTGGAAGGGGAAGACCCAGAAGAACGTTTCTTGACCAAGTTCAAGATGTTCTCAGAAAGGGTCGGGTCAGGAGTACCTTTAACCGACGAGCATGTATGAAAGGACTCATGAGAGTAGAAGAAGCGCAAGATGTATGTCAGGATCGTAGCAAGTGGAAAGAGGTGGTCTCTGCCTACCCCGTTGGGAAAGAGGCGTGATGGTATGTATGTATGTATGTAACTGATATTTTTTTCGATGGTGTTAGGTTCAGGTCAAGTTGTAGCTTTATGTGAAATATTTTAAAGCATAGAACACAGAAGTTGCGCAGTAAACGACGGTGAAGGCTAAGCCTAAGTAGGAAGTAGTTATGTTCGCAGCGTAAAGGGCCTATTCAGTCTAAACTTGAAAGCGCCAAAGTGCTAAGAAACTATACGCCCTTGTCCCGCCGTCTATTGAATTCATAATTATTTATCAGTACGTTTACAACGAGTTGCCAATTTAAATTAACATTATCGTACGCGTAAAAAAAATGAATTCGGATATGACATGACATGACAATGTCAAATCCCAATTCAAAAGGCAAAATGAAAAGGCATTTCGGCAGGCCTTCAAGGTGATGATGGCCAGCCCAGTGACTCGTTTGAATGACTGGGCTTGTCAACCTCATATCTGGACCTCACGTCGGCTTTCCATCAGGTGGAGTCACTGGGCTGGCCATCCTCACCTTAAAGGCCTGCAGAAATGCCTTTTCATTTTGCCTTTTGAATTGGGATTTGACATTCTCATGTCATGTGTCATCCCAATTAATTTTTTTTTTACGCGAACGTTAACGTAAATTTAAAGTGCCAACTCGTGGTAGAAGTACAGGAAGAAGTTAATATTTAGGTCTTCTTGTCGTGTAAAAATCTATCTAAGTAAATGCTGAGAGCGTGTACAATACCTACCCTTTTTTCTGAAAAATACCATCAAGAATCACGACGTACGGTATTTCTATTATATTCAAAACCAAAAAACATGAAATGTAAATAAGAATAGAAATACCGAGGGTGTGTGTCAAAGTCTTAACTGACACCACAACACATATAAATTAGTTACAAAACGCTCTGTAGAAATAACAAATAAATTGAAAAGTAACTCCAATTTAATAGAAGGTAATCAATGATGAATAATATCGTCATTCATATTAATAAGCAGGTATAATACATAACAAAATTAACTGCAGGTTAAACCTGTTTCTCAAAGGCATCATTTTTCTTAACTTAAAGGTCTTTGTCGTCTTGTAGTAAATTACAATTTGTTACTTCATCACAAATCATAAAACCTAAACTCGACTGATACAGTACCTTAGAAGTTCAAGATTTTCTGCAAGTTATCCAAATACTGAAGACACTACACTTAACTTTACAAAGTGCACGTTCAATACATGTAACCAAAACTAATAATTGACAGCACAACAGTTATATTATCGCGTACATTAACTCATCAAACGTTGATTTTATCAGAGCAAATTATTCGGATGAGCGACGAAGCGTTCTATTCTGTGAGAACGCGACACTGAACTAAAGTTATTTTGCCGGCATCGTGGTCGACGCTATCCGGACGCTTATTACCTCAGAAAGTCGCGGTGTACCATCGATACTATCGTCATCCACTGCCGCTTTGCCGTCACAACGAAATGAAATAGCACCAATTTCCCGAGAAATGTAGCCAGTGCTAACAAACTCGAACGAAGGCTGATCGCTGTTAAGCAAACTTCTAAGATCGTTGTCAAGCGGGATTTCTTGCACGTGAACAAATTTGATTCTCTAGAATGAGATTGTAATATCCAGGTAAAATTGTGGATCTTTTCGATATGAGTTTTCGTTTAGCCCCAAGATTTGAAGGATATTGTTAGGTATTTTGTTAGATTATTCCTGTAAGTAAAAAAAATGGAAGATTTTATAGTCCTTCATGAATACATGTTAAAACAAATAACACAGAATAGGTACGTAAAAGACACCGAAATAAAGTAACTTTAGAATCAAAATATAAAAAAATTAACAAAGTATTAAAATAACAATGATTCTTAGAAATTAACTGCATTCATAAATAATTATAGTGATGACACGTAAATGTCGTAATATGCAGAGCCAGCATTTTATGGGCTTTGTTTGTAGATTCCGTAAGAAGAAATCACAACACAGACAATGTGACAGCGAATTGCTAATTCATCGGAATATGGTCATGTCATTTAGCATTGTTTTAACGTGTGCATTTGTGGAAAAAACTAAACTAATTTGAAATTCAGAGGTGTTCGTTTATAATTTTTCTTGTCTTTATAAGTTACACAAGGTAGTAAGCTAGTTCTATGGTACGTGTCTTTATGGTTCTTAGTAATTTGACCTCGCCACTTATGGGACGAGTCTTTTATTTCAAACGTTCTGTTTGACTACCAGCCAAACTTCAAAAGAAACGAGGTGTAAACGAAGCACTCGGAAAACCTCTTTTCGTTGCTGTATTTTTACAAATATGTGCACATACTTTACAGTAGTTACTTAACGTTTTATACCGAAACCACGTGGATACTCTGTCTGTCAGTACTAATTTTGTGGAACTACTGCTAAACTAAAAGTAGTCAACCCTTTTTCAAATATTCAATTTCGAGGATTCATAGTTTGTATAGGTTCTTCAAATCGTATTTTTGTGTCTTCAAAGCCTTTACATTGAGTGAGTTGGCCGAATTTCATTAAGTTATTTCATCTGTTAAAATAATTGGCTTTTAATCTACACAAGAAGAACCTAGACGTCTTTGAACGACTTCGGAAGTTTGCGAGTTAAGAAAGAGCTATAAACAAATCGTAAAAAATATTTTGGCCCAGTGGCAATTCCATTCATAAATAAGTACATAAAATGAAGAAGTGTGCACATAAGTCATAACAAAAAAGCAAAATCATAATCATTTATTCATTCATAAACATAGGTACTTAATATAAAAAGCATTCACCTGTTCTAATAAATAAAAACAAAACACGTAATATTACGCCTATGCTTTTCAATTATCCTATCGAGGTCTAGCCGAAGTATTGTATAAATGAGCAGAAAACTCTGTCTACTGGTCGTGCAGGTCACTTCCTGCGTCGAGGAAGCGTACAGTGAAATCCGATTACCTAGTGTATCGACCACGCCTATACTTCCCCCAGCTTTCTGATAAACGGTAGCCTATTTAGTAACGCGATTGAAAAATCAATTGAACAATGAAACTACGTGGTTTTATTTTCCAATTTTGAATGAAAGACACCTTCAATTTTGAAATATCAGGTTTTGTAAGTACTCTAGTAGTAAGACTGCAATATATTATGGAAGAGACTCCTTATTAAAGTTTCTTGAATTTAGTCGACGTTTCGTAATTTGAGGATAAGCAATTGAGTAAAGTACTTCTATATTTTAAGACTATTAAATCACTAAGTACAATCTATAAAAACCAAAACTTTAACTATGAACATTTTACTGCAAAATTTTGCAACGCAAAAAATAGAGTAAACAAACGTTTTTTAAGTTGAAACTGTTTTTAATTAATAGGTACTTATTACTCGAAATACCTATCAGTCGAAATAAATAACAACCTTATAAAATATCGCAAGTTTAAAATGCTCTTATGTTTTATAGTCGGCTACTTAATGCATGTAAAAAGGCTATTTTTGACACCTGCTTCATGGTTCAATGTGTTTTATATAATCATAGTTCTGATCTAAGGTTTGTTCCCAACTGTTTAGTTATTTATTCCCAGTTATGATAATATAGGTAGGGATAACCGTGAATTATATTTCGTCATATTGCTTTACAAGAAACAAAATGCATTTTTATTATTTTACTTGCTCAATTTTTAATGTGTATGGGGCACTATTTACCGTTCTAATATTCAAAGAACAAAGCACTCATAAATTAACATTTCATTTGGTATCTTTTTGAAATGACGTCATGTCTCAGTCTTATATTTACCTTTATTTCAGCTGAGCACGAATGCTATCCAGTTTTATTGCTTGCTGGGTCATGACCTTGTCTTTAGGAATAAAAGTTCACAAAGCATGACACAGGTATGGGAATTCAAAAACCAAAAAGTATTTCTAGAACCATTGTACACAGTTTAACAATAAATAAATATCTTATCTTATCTTATCCTAGATATCGTTAGTCGATTTTGAAGTATCATAGCTTTTGCTTGCGTATTCGTACCGTAATACGACCATCTACCAGTTTTCATTTGGATACTAAAAGGTACTCGCTCAAAACATTTAAGAAGTAAAATTAATTAACGTGTCTTAGAATAAAGGATACATTTTGCAGTTTCATATAAATCATCCAGTGCCTTCATCGGGTCCCTGACCCTCCAAGGTTACCACATTTTAATCTACATTAGTACTGCTACAGCATTATATTCAAATCCCAGACTTCATATTTGGATTGAAGAATGTTATTGTTTGCCGCAATTAAAAGCGACCATGTTCCCATATCTAGAATTTATTCAGTTGCTTGATTTGTGTCGGTGTCGTTAAAAATAACATCTTATTTTAGAATTACCCACAAAATTCAGCTAATTGCGTCCGGTGGATTCTGTCGCCATTAAAATGTAATGTGGAGATTTGGATGTTTAAGAACGTTTGAAGGTTTAATAGTTCCTCAGGAATAGGAAGTTCTCGAACCATGCGGTGTCGTGAGGTACTAGTTTAGTCAGCTGTCGCTCAGAAGATTTAATCATGGCTAAGGTTGCGTAACTCTCCTTCAGGTTAGTGCATAAGTGCTGCTTAATGACATCTTTACGTCTGCCACGAGTTGCCACTTGAAATTTACATTATCGTTCGCGTAAAAAAATGTATTGGGATTTGACAATGTCATGTCATGTCATGTGTCGTCCCAATACAATATTTTCATGCGAACGATAATAAAAATTTAAAGTGGCAACTCGTGCTAGACGTTCTGATGTGTTAAGGTTCATGACTAACCAAACATACACCTCTTGAATCATTTGCACTGAACACGCGTGATGAAGCATGACTCTTCCTCGTGCTTGTGCCCTGCAGTGGGATCCGAATGAACGCTGTGTTATCATTAGAATGTTCATTGATAGAGATTTAGCGACGAGTTTATTTCACTTAGCCTTCTTTTCTTATAGCAGAGGTAATTCATTTATAAATAGATTGTTGGATTTGTTATAACAAGTGTTAAGTTAATTTAAGTGCTGTGGATTTGTTATAAATAAATAAATAAAATTGAATAGAACTTTACGCAGTCGCAGTCCTGGAAACCCGGACGTAATGATTTCAGCCTACGGCCTAATGACTGCCATTTGTTGTGACTTCTGTAGAAATTGTCTCGTTAAAATGTTTCAAAATATTGTTGGTTACATTTTTCAGAAGTAAGTATTTTGCAAGTTAACTTAGGTACCGAACCAGAAAATATAAGTACCAAACTTTTCTCGTTTTAAATTTGGCTAAAGACTAACCCACTTATTCATAAAATTCAATCATTTTAGCACTGTTTTCACTATAGTAAAGTGGTCTTGAAGTACTGTTTAAGTTTTTATGAATAAGGGGGTAAAGCTACAGTTACACATTCTCTGAAATAGAATGCTTATTAGCATGTTTAAAACCAGCATGCTCACTCTTCAATGAAATGAGCATGACACACACATGCTTTTATGTGGCAATTGCTAAATAGTAACATGCTTTCGTACTAGTAATTGAGCATATGTAACGGTAGATTAGCAATGTCAGACGTATCGATTGCTGTGATGAAAATGAATCCTGCATTATGTCATCAAAAAAAAATTTTGGACTGGCTTGTTGCGGCAATGGTAAAGATCCTAACTTGAATTTATACCAGGTAGGTTTTTTTTTGCGATATGTTATGCTACGCAAATGTTTACCCATTTTTTTTAACAAATTATCCTTCAAATGAAAATGAATGATTTTTTCCAACTTACGATACTCGTTATTCACAAAATCCCGCCGAAGTTAGCACCTACGTCCTATAAAGAACCCCCTATGCAAATTTTGAGACTCCAAGCACTTGAAGTAACAAAGTTTTATACAAACAAACCATCAACCTCAAAAACAACCCCTTAGAGGTCGAATTTTATTTCGCAAAAACCCGTCTTAGTGACTCCTAAAATGAACCCCCATGCAAAATATGTAACTCCTAGCACTTGTAGTTTCTGAAATTTAGTGATGAGTGACCTCTCGCTTTTATATATTATAATAATTCTGCGTGCGTATTTTTTAATTTCACGATATATCAGAATCTATTAATTGGCTTAAGGCTATGCTTTCCCAAGATTGTCAATATTTGATCGACTTTGTTTGAAGATAACTACTAAACTAAAAGATATTTTAGCGAATAAAAAATTGTACAAGTAGGTCAGTGTCTTTAACTAAGGCGACAACTTTTCCAAAACACGATATAGCATAATTTCACTGATTAAAAAATCACAAAGAAGTAGTTCGACATTTTTTTTGTTTAACTCTAATATTCAATAATCTTATTTTGCAATCGAAAAAATATATATAGATAGGTCTTTGTATATTCTAGGTCGAAAACTTTTAAAACTTTTTCAGTTGTCTAATGTTATTTCATAACAAATTCAGCCGCGGATTGATATGCTTGTGTTGTAATAATTCTCAAAATCTACCTTTTCATTTACATGATTTTTTACCACATAACATAATTTATAGCTACTTATTTATAAAAGATAGATGTATTGTGTCGCGTACTTTTTTACGAATCTACTAAAAACCTTTATTTTTATATTAATTGTATGCACGTATAATCAACAGCGCACGCACGAAAAGATTTTCGATAGCGTTTTTTCCCGGATTACTTTTTAAGTGTTATTTGATCCGGCTAAAAACGAATTATTTCAAAACAACTATATACCTATAGCAATCAATAATAACGTAGCTTCTAAACAGTGAAAGAAGTTTTGAAATCGGTTCGGTAGTTTCGGAGATTACCTGTCACAAACATACAAACTCACAAACGCTACCGGTTTATAATGTTAGTATAAATAGATAATACACTTCATGTTATGTGAAGCTTACCAAAATTAGTGAAAATCGCATCCAAATTAATTTAGCCGTTGCAGGGATTAGTGCACGCAAACGCACAGACAAACAGATATACAGACAAACAGACATAAATTCTAAAAATCATTGTTTTGAGTTCTTTTGCGTTAATAAAAGCCCCCAGTTATAGTTTTTCTCATTTACCTACCTTCTTTTCGCGCCCGCCGCGCCAACTCATAGTAGACAGGCGCATAAGGCTGGTTCACAAAACACGTTTTTAGAATTCATTTTTGAAACGTAAACAGTGAAATTAAAATCTAATAAAATTTACTGATATTGTTGAGGGGATAATACAGGGAATTCATCCGATGGAAACATGATTTTATAAAGTTGGCTCGATATAATAAATTCACAAAGTTACCTCTTTTCGTGACATTTTGTCTACAATTTTTGGTTTTATTCCTAAAATAATTGATCTGATAATATGGGTCCTTTACCGAAACAAAGTTTAAAGATAATTGGAGGGATTGCATCCAATGGTTTTTTTATTACATCTATTAATTTTTAATCGATTATTTTAGTGATTTTCTGTCCGCGTGGCGCTCACCAGTTTCCTTCGGGAAATGTTGTGCAGAACCACCTCGCCTTAATGCATCTTCATCCAGTTCAATCTTATCGTGATAACCTTCAAAGTAATCGGCCAAACTGCTTAGTGTTTAAGACAAATTTTATCTACATTAAATACAAAAACGCTACAAATATATCAATTTGGATGAGAAATCAATAAAAATTCTAAAATTTGCATTGTAAAAAAAGTATCTAATTTAATTGTATTAATGGTTGGTTGGACTATTTTGGATATTGTGGTTTCCACTTAACAGATAGATATATGCTGTCGCGGACTTGTGTGTTATGTTTGTTATGTGTTATTCTGATGTATAAGTAGTATTACCTACTGTGAAGTTTCATCTAAATTTTTGCGTGAAAGAGTAACACACATACGTACATCCTCACAAACTTTCGCATTTATAATATTAGTAGGAAGTAGGATTACTTAATGTTGGTACATCCTGATTCATGGGTCACAAGGAACCGTCCCTTGAGGCTTGCGTGGGAATACGTCCTCGTCAAGATGTAGAGGCAATTTACTCTAATTCGAAGTGGGTCCATCTTCCTGGTTCTGTCCCCAGATGAACAAGAAAAAACTACCTAAAATATTTTTTTGCAAGGTAACGCTTAAAAAACTGTAGCTAGAAGCATAACTATTTCTAAAAGGTGAAGGCGTTTTCTTCGTTCCTACTGTTAATTTGCGTTACGTGGAACGAAAATAGAAAAATGTAGACACTTGTCTTTATAAAAATAAAAAGTTAAATGTAGTCTAAATGAATTTGTAATACTTAGTTACTTAAACGGCGCAGCGACCCAAAATGAGTATTGGCCTCCGATAATAAGTATCTCCACTTCGGTATATCCTGCACCGTCTACCGCCAGTCATCGGCATGCAGCTCGGACAAGTCCTTGCCCACCTCTTCCCTCCAGCGGTACCTAGGACGACCTACTGGACGACGACCATATGGCCGTCCCTCGTACGCTCGCTTCACTGCACGATCCAGCCCCATTCGTTCAAGATCGCCAAGCCAGCGAAGTCTATGAGCCTTTATCTCGCCATTGAGGTTTGGCTCAGCCACCAAGTCTTGGTGACTTGGGTTTGTAATAGACGCTGTATTTTCATTACATTACTGCCACGTTTAGAACCTTGAAAATGAAATTAGGTATGTAACAGGAGTCAGTCTCCTTTCTTTCTGGTTTTGTCCCCAGATAGAAGAGAAAAAAAACTACCCATAATATTTTTATGCAAGGTATCGCTAAAGCGTTTGTAGTTGTCGAATTTTTCTAGTTTCTATCTTTAGGCAGTAGAAGATTTATTTTTCTTGAACTTCTTGATTTCTAATAGAGAGAGATCTAGTATAAATAGTGTCTGTAACCCGCCTTGAATTATCTTATTCTAAAAGAATAAATGGGCGGGTTGACCTTTTTTAAAAACATTTATAAGCGAATGTTTTTGTAGCGTGGGTTAAATGAAAGGAAAGGCAACCATTAAAAAAATGCCTCGGTGAAATATAGAGTAGGACCGGACCTTTTGAAAACCCTGATATTTTCAGTTCAATAGAGATGTGAGATTGTAGGCTCAGTTCAGCGGATCAAAACACTGCTCCCATGTCTGTAGTTCCGTGAAAGTTTTTATGCTTTAAACGACTGTAAAGTAAAACTCTATTAAGTATTGAAAAAAATCGGCACTTAAAAGTCACCATGTTTTTATTACCAGCCGTTATCATAGTGACAAAGCCCTCATGGCGACACCTGCGCCCGTTTTCTAATGTAGGTAATACAAAACCACAAATAGCTAGTAAAAAAACTTACGTATTACTTAAATTTATTACTTCACATTTGCATAGCCTTGTGGTAAAGTGTGACGTGATGGTGCAACTAGCTTGTCTATTTTTCCCATTGTAAATATATTTTTATAAGCAGACTCGGTGAAGCGACCAATTTCCTTCTTAGCGAGCCCAGTGCCCATCCCTATCTAACTATCAATAGCAAACCGTATCATTTAACTTCAACTCTGTTTGAACAAGTCTTAGTAGAGAGCTTTCAACGTCAGTTCTTGCGGAAGCGTCTTTAAGATCTCATCACAGTAAATTTTTACATATTTTATTTCATTGCTGCTGCCAAACAGGTGTGTTTGCCGCCGACTGCAAAATAGCACATGGGCATTGAACATTCGCCTAACTAGTAAATAGGTAGTCAACCTTATAAGAACATCACCGAACCCCTCTAACGGAATGTCTACAAGAAACGGAATGCCCATAACGGGCTAAGCACCATTACCACACGATGTCAAAGCTAAAAATCTCAGGCAATTAATAGAATAGTGGAACTAACGTTGTTAATTGCAGAGTCGTCACAGTCATTCACAGACCATCATTATTTTTTCTCGTTTTTTTTGTTAAACTTATAGTGAATGAAACCATAATAAAAGGTTTCACAAAACATAACTTGGGACAGACCCATCTAAGAATAAATACGAAATCAGGATTGATAGTTTGCGTGAATTACTTTGTCCAGTTGGATAATAAATTTTTATAACCAACGTGTTTAACAAACTTTTTGTGATACCATTATTAATTTAGTTGACAACGAACCGTGAACAAAAATGCTGCAAAAACGTTACATTGCGAATACTGTGGTTAGTGGTTTTCGTAATAAATATGTTTGATTACAAGCAAAGCACGCAGAGGAGCAGATGAATCAAAAAGATTAAACAACAAATGATGTTCTAAACATGATCTTCTAATTCTTAACAACGTTCCAAGATACAAACTTGCTAGTACATATCTATATTCTCATGATCGAAAAGCAATTACTATGCAATATCCGCGTTATTGCTTCGATGACGCGCCGAATATTTTCAAAACTTATTTTCTAGCTCAGGCAAACAAAAAGGTAATTTTGAACTTTTTGCTCCTGTATCAATTTTTTACTTCATGATAGACTAAAGTGACGTCACTTATTCAAATAATATTTAGCTGGTGTAGTAAACGAGTCTTGTCTAAAGAACAAATGTGGTAAACATGTGATGTATGTGTGGAAACTATAAATTGTCGGAACTAATGGCTGTGTGAGAGAACCTCAGGTGTGTAGAAGAGAGCACTCAACAAAGTTCACTGCTCCTTCCTGCAGTCTTTGCCTTGAAACAAAGAAATATTAACTTTACCGCCTTGTCACAGTGATCGCATTGGCTGGAAAGCTTATCGTTAAGACTAGTATTTTTTGTAAACTTTGAAAAAAGAGACAACACAGTGATTAAGTTTAGTTTAACAACTAGGTAAATTGTAGTGTTGTCACCAGTTTCTGGCATCCAATTGCCCCATAGTATGTTGTATGTGCTGAACACAATAGTAAACCAATACAATTTTACCGCCGGGCGACATACTATGGGTTTAATTAGATGATTATTATTCTGTGTTTTAAAGATAAGGAACTGAGAAACAGCAAAAATATGACACATTACACAAACAGATGCTTATCACTTGAGAGGTGTTTGTAAATATAACTAACAAAAACAATACAAAAGTTTTGGATATACTTTTGGTTTGAAGTATTTGACTCATTCAAAAAACAATATCCAGCTCCATGGGACATAAAAAGACTAAATAAACTGTTGGAAAGCAAAGGGCACCATTTCGCCACGCTTGCGTATTCAACACTGCCGAGCGCCTCAATGTCGCAACCGGCATAAATTTGACATGACAGGATTCCGGTCTTGTCGAATGTCGCGCCCCGTATGCTAACTACCAGTATTGCACGCTTCACCTGCTTTAAGGTCTGTTTACGACACACGAATCTCAAGAGTGCACTAATATGTACCAAAATACGTATTTTGAAGAGTTAGCCGCTGATTGGTTATTTGGATGTTCCACTGGAGTCATGGAGTAGTAAGTTTTCAGTGTAACATTCAGACCAAACTGTTCCTAATAGGGATCACTATGCAGTATTTTTTTACACACCATGTTTCAAGCTACCGTGCCGCTTTAAGTTATACTAATTCATAAGTCAATTGAACAAGCAGAGAAACTACTCACAGCAGACATCCACTGCCACAACTTAAAATAAAAACAATATTGGAACGAAATGAAAGATGCCAGGCGAAATGGTGGAGGAAAATGATGCCAAAATCAAATATAGCAATGGCAAATTTAAAATATCAGTGAATAAATTCTTATCGCAGGGAATAGTTAAGGTGATGTCTATATTTCAAGCGTTTTGTCGTACGGGCATATGATTGATATTTTTTTTAAACAAGACTAAAGTCTGCTGAAAGAAATGATGCGCGCGAAAGTCACTTGAAAATAAATCTCTTTCTTGACGAACATTATTTTAGGAACACGTTTGAAATGCCTTTCCTGTGCGAACGACATGACTGACCTGACTTGCCAAACAGATCACTCTAAATTGAACTTTGTTGCTAGTGTTCAGGGTGTATTTCATTTCTGAACTTGTTCTAGCTGCAACCCGGTTAGCAAATGGTCCACCGTTGAAATTAGCGCATTATTTATACACTGCCCACCCCCTCACAGTCAGGTATCGGCACTGTAGCCGCTGCTTTTGGTTCAAAGCTTTTTAACCACGACCACTGTGCACTTTATCAAGTTTGCAAGGCAAAAGCAGACTGTTGTTTTCCACTGTTTCTAGTAGTAATGATTTTGTCCAAGATTCTCCCTTTTACAATTTTTTGTCATTTCTTTTCTCATAACAAGTGACTTTAAAATTGTATTACTTTTTCATATATTTGCTTAAAACAAGCTTACCAAGTGGCAGGGTTTGTCCAGATTTAGGATCAATGTACATTACTTACTAGGCAAATGTTTGTGTTGAAGTTTCATGGAAAACTAGTCCATTCAAAACTAAACTGCAGTCCATGGGTGAAAGGGGTGTTTCATAGATAAGCCGCACAGTGGTTATGGTCAAGCCGAACTAAATACTTCCGCTACAGGTATATCGATTCAGCTCAAAAGCGTATTAGTTTCGCTTGTAGGTCAGACTTACTATTTTTAAAGCATTCGACGTGATCTAGTTCCAAATAATTTCTAAAACAGACTAAATCCCAACATTTGATAGTATTTATGAGTATGACTGGCCTGTTGGCGCAATGGCAGCGATCCTGCCTTTAGCGCCGGAGGTCGTGGGTTCGATCCCCACCCATGACAAATATTTGTGTGACGAACATTTGTATTTGTAGTGTGTCTGGGTGTTATTATCTATTTAAGTATGTTTATCAGTCTCTGACGCCCATATTACAAGCTCTGCTTAGTTTGGGGTCAGATGATCTTGGTGTGAATTGTCCCAGATATTTATTTATTTATTTATCACAGTTGCTTTCCTAGAAGTAAATGATGGTACAGTAAATGGTCCAGATTCTTATCATGGGTGATTAAATCACCATGAAACAAGGAACAGTTAATGAAAAACCATAGTCACGGTTGTTAGCCAACCATTTGCATTTCGTTTTCCAGACCTTTGTCGTTAATGAATTTATGTCAATTTTGATTGATTATTAATGTCAAATAACTTTGTATTGAGTAACAAATGAACGAATCTTTCTCCTTTTAATAGCTGTTTATACAATTATAGAACTTTACTTATGCCAACGTTTCAATTTATAGCAACCGTCATCAAAAAGTTTAGCATATTCGTCAAGCTTTAACGAAATGAATTAATAAAGCTGACTACCGGCTTTTATGTTGTTTCTGACAAAGCAGAGTTCGTCGGAACTGAGTAAAGCGAGGGGAGACGCCGGACGTTGCTTGGTTACAATTTGTTGTACCTTTTGTTTCCATTATTATGCCATTTGGTAAGACCGCAAGAAGTCTTCTTTTAAATTCATTTGAGGTGGTAGTATCGTATTTCAATTATTTATCATTAAATAGCGATTGTAGTTACATATGGGCTATTGATATCTAGTAACAGAGGAAGTTAGGTTATAGAATCGTAACCCTAACTATTGTAGTCACGTGTATTATGTGGTCAATACAGTGGAATTGGTGGAATTAATGCCTTGAGCCATGTACCACTAAACTGCAGGGTTAGACAGATTATTTAAATCAAGAAACGCGATTAATTTATTAAAAAACAGGTGGTACAAATAATGAATTATTATGAAATATTAAAATTGTCGCATTCAAGCTAAAATGTTTCTAAGGATCTTCAGAAATCATCATCATCATCCGTGCGGTCTATCCCGGTTGTGAACCCACACTGGTGTGTGAGGTCCCAGGGTTCGCCGTTATTATTTTATTGGCCCACTTCACGCGGTCTTGTGCAACCTTCAGAAATCTGTATTTGACAATAATAATATTTTCTCAAGTGTGAATTTTAAACACGAATACTTGTTATCAAGCCCACATACGTAGTGTTTGTCAGTATATCCCTTGGAAGGAGGATATCTCCAGGACATTGCACCGTCTTATCTCCTTCTGCCCTGAAGATACCGCGTAATTTGTTATGTTTATTTCTTCGAGCAACCTAATGGTCAACAGGACACGATATTATTATCACGACACACGAAAGATATATGGCCATGCCTTGTTTACACAGGATATAATTATCGGTCACAGATTGAGAGGTAAACACGCCATGATTTGAGCTGATTAGATTGAGCAAATAATATAAATTATTGATCATTATAACAATTTCCTACAAGAATAACGATTTTTAACGATTTATAGCCAGAAATTAGTTTAACTGTCCATTTATTTTGGAATTTAAAACGGCAATTACCGTTTTTGGGAATATAAGACAGTATAATATTATGATAATGATGTCAGCCTTGATCTGATCAACTGACGTATATGGGAAAATGCTATAAAATTTTAATAAAGAGTACGTTTTGACGTAAAATGTCCGATCATAAGTTATGAGATGCAAATGGCCGCGTGAATGTCTCCTGGATAAAGTGAGCCCTCATATTTCCTATCTGAGGAAGCCAATCAGAGGGGAGACAGAATTTTAATTAATTTGAAAGAGCCGATCGCTGCGACGGTAATTAATTCATAGAGACGACGGTTCACGGAACCCGATTCATCTGGAAGGTGCTGTCAGTGTGCTAGTTTAATGTCGTTTATCTTGGCTAGATTCGAAGGGTTAATGTACGCTGCTAATAGAAAATTCAAGTCAGTTTATCATGTACCTACTATATTATTCCCAATATTTCTATAACCACTGAATTGGATGCCAAAAACATTACTTGTTAGTACAATAACCTCTTTAATATCGTTTAGGTACGTCGTGTAAAATGAGATAGTTAACTACAGAAACTTGTTTGTCATTTTTAGTTCCTATCATATTCAATAGAATTCTCATACAAATACTTGATTAATAGACGGTATCGACCATCGTCGGTGTAAACTCTTGGTGCCACTAAACCTCTCCATCCTCTCTACCTGTTACGTTTCCCTAAATACTAGTTGATAGGGCTTTGAATATTGATTTTATCATTAGAAGTTAAAAAAAATATATTAAAAGAAGAATATACTCCTACATGCGGGTTAAATCCAAGAAATCCTAATTAAGGCAATGACTTGGGGAATTGTGTAGAAGTTGATTTACGAGGTTCAACTTAACATAAGAGTGCGACTTGTGAACAAAACAAAGATAATCTTTTAAACTGTATTTTGATGGCATTCGTATACTTAAAAACAGGCTATTCAATGTTGCTACGAATTGAGATAACTAAAATAGCTTTTATATGAATACATTCTCTAAATTAATGTTAATGAAACATTTATTCAGCTGAATTCAGCCTATTACCGCACAGCAAGTTGAGTATCAAGCATGTCATTCATTTGATATTTATGATCCAGAGCGTTAAATCTATGATGCGGTAACTTAATCGTTCAATGAATAAATTAGACATATAAACCATCTGGATTTGCGTGATGAATTTTACACGCTTTTTGTGTGGTACTCCTTTAACAAAACATCAGGAATAATTGAAAATCTTTATGGCCTTAAGCTTATGAAATAATAGCTTGGTGAATAAGGGTTGATACTTGATACTGGGGCTAACAATCACACTGAAAGTTTTCAAGAACGTTATAAAACAATGGCCTTTTAAGCAAATTATTACTCAATACGTTTATTTGCATTCATGTTACAGTAAGATGGAAGTTGTGATGGTTTCCACTAAAGACCATCGTGTTACCCATTTAGGCGTAACAACAAAAACATGGAGATATAGACAATAATAAAAATACAAATTGAAAACATGAGCGTGAGACGGAAAACAGTTTTTAAGAAGAACCTAAGGTTTGCAATTAAATTTAATCACGATTACTTATAAGTAAAACCTAATTTAATATATAAATCAAATAAATAGATATCCGTAGTGAATTTTATCATCAAACAGTTCCCTTCGAGGAGGATCACAAATGCCCCAAATCCTTTAAACAGTGCCCTTGAATTGAACCTCCCGCAGGAACTTCCCACTGACTGCCAGTTTTATACGTTAATGCTGAAGAAACGAAACGTCAAAATTGCTGTATATCGCAATCTTGATGGTGCTAGATCCACCGCCGCATCTCAGCAGCGGCCCGAGATACCAGGAGGAAAAAAAAAGAATAACAACTATCATCTGGCCGAGAACCAGTTTTGGACCGGCGGATGAGCCGCTCGATAGACATAAACATGCAAGAGGTAGCTTTTTTATTGCCTGTTCGACAAGGATAAAAGGAATGAATGACGTTTTTCTCGGTACGGAACGTGTTGAGAAATCGCCTTGGTAAGATCTTGAAGATCTTATTTAAAGCATTGAAATGACAATGGTTTTAAATCGTTCAACAAATTTAAAACATTTATTATTTTAGTGTGCAAGTTATTAAACAGGCAATAAGATTAGCTGCTAAGACCAATTAAGACAAAGATATTTCGCATTACATTCGATCAAGCCTATCAATGTAATCTTAACATAATCTGAATCAAAATAAACTCAGCTTACCTTCAAAAACAGCAATTAGTGCATCGGCATAAGTAGCGCAAACAAAAACAAACCGGTGGCGAATGTTCGTAAAACTGTGTAGAAGAGAAATCCAAAAAGTGTTGTAACTAAACGTTTCGACGGTTGACAATTTTGTTGTTCTTTGAATTCATAAGTTTCACTTCACTAGCAGTCAAAACAGTGTGACGAAGAGTAACTTTTCGCGTCTCAATGAACGAGACGTAGCAATGATGCGGTCATTCGGTCTCGACTGATGCTCGACTAGTGTTCGGTTATCAGTTCGTGTCCGATTCGGCTTTCGTCGGGCCCGACCGAGTCCTGAGGGTGGGCCGGGAGCTTCCGCACCTCGATCGGGAAGCGAAAAGTTCGATTGTTTCAAAACATTTGGTGGTATAGTCGTTTCGGAAGATGACATCGAGTTCCCACAATCCCGGGGAGTAATTAAAACTTCGAAAACTTGTTTACTGCTTTAATTTGGAAGCTGGTTTTCGGTTATATTGTTCATATGGATTATTTTCTTTTACATTTTAGATTGACTCTTCCCCATCATTATTCAGGAATCATGACTTTGCAGTTGTATGAAAATTGTTAGTAGGTGAGTATCGTTAAGACTGGCCTGTTAGAGCAATAGAAGCGATCCCGCTTTTAGCACTGGAGGTCGTGGGTTCGATCACTACTCATGTTAAACATTGATGTGACGAACAATAATGGTTGTTGTGTCTGGGTGTTGATATTTATATAATAATTTATTTAGTAATATTTACGTATCATCAGTCTCTGCCACCCATAGTACAAGCTTTGCTTAGGTTGGGATCAGATGAGCTTAGTATAATTTGTCCCGAATACTTATTTAGTTATTCATAGTAAGTTCTCGGCATGTTGAAATCTTGCTATAATTAATATAGTAATCAACTTCTGCGCACTTAGTGTAGTGCCCTTAGAAGCGTATTTTTTATATAAATATGTATTGTTTATTGTTTCTGTCGTAATTAATACATTAAAAAGTGTGAATAAATGAATATAATTGTGTTTGCGCTAACTGAATAGAAAATGTTGCTGTTTCAAACAAATTATCCATCTTAGAAATTAACTTACTAAAATGTTTCTGTTTGCTTCAAAAGCCTCTTCTTTGTACTATTTTAGAGAGGTATTGAACGTCATTAATCTGATAACTGAGAGGCGACAAACCACAAAAGGAGCATTGCAAGTGCCGGCCTATTTCAGAAACATGTTTACTGACGCAATTGTCGCCTGCAAGTGCTAAATAAAAGGCAGCCCACGTGCACATCATGTGCAAAGCAGCCATCTACGCAATCCATCATTGTCACTGCGATGACGTTTTTGTGCCAACTATCCTAAGATATTTTACATAAATAAAAGATGGTTTTAAATCAGATGTGGCATCGGAAAGTATTCATTGTTTCCCTATATACCTATAGGTTTTCTATCAAATATATTCAAAAAGATAACTGACTACCCTATTTGGGATGAAGTCATGATGGTAAGTTATGTATCTAATGTTGAGTTGTATTGAGTCTTAAATATTTTTTAAGCCCTGTTATCAAACAGGGTTGATAATTAATTTAGTTTCTGTCTGCCTGGTCTGCTATATCCGCAAAAGTAATTACATACGAGCTTAGATTTGGGACAGATCATCCAAGTCACCAGTTTCAATATTCCAATATCAGTATACTCACTCCTTTTTAGTCTCAGAGTAAAAAACTGGCAAGAAAGGTACCTTCATGACTCGTTTCCACTTACTGATGTTAACCACTGAAATGTACTAGTTATGACTAATGACTATATTAATATTTTTTAACATGGCTAGGTTAACAAGTTGAACGCCGTGGGGGTCACCGGTGACCGGCAAACAATTGATTTTCTATTGTCTCTGCTTTGGCGGCAGTCAAAGACTTAAGAATTTGATGAGACGATACGCTACGTGCATGGCACGTGACGGTGTTGTTCGGTGACGGGACGGTTTAGTCGTCATAGTCTCATACATTTCAATATAAATTATATTTTCAACCGACTTCAAAAAAAGGAGGAGGTTCTCAATTCGACTGTATGTTTTTTTTTATGTTTGTTACCTCATAACTTTCGACTGAGTGAACCGATTTTGATCATTCTTTTTTTATTTGAAAGCTGGTGCTTCCCGAATGGTCCCATTTTAATTTGGTCTAGTTCTGACAGTGGCATCCATGAGAAAACCATATAAGTCTTAAATCTAGATAGACAAAATGCGCGACAAATGGACGGGTAACTCAATATTAGGCCAACCGATTTTGATAATTCTTTTTTTATCTGAAAGCTGATGCTGCCCGTGAGGTCCCATTTTAATTTGGTCTAGTTCTGACAGTGGCATCCATGGGAAATCCATATAAGTCTTAAATCTAGATAAACCATATGCGCGACAAATGGACAAATAACTTATTATCACGCCAACCGATTTCGATGCTTCTTTTTTTATTGGAAAGGATAATACTTCAAGGGTAGTTTGATGAGTGTTAGGTTCTGACTATGGGATCCATGACAAAGTAACGGAACTCTTCCATTCTTAGGAGCAATTGGACGATACTTTTTCGATGTATAAAATAAATAAGAACTATTCACTGAAAATCAAGAAATAAACAAAAAAAAAAAAAAACAACTTCAGAAAAAAATATTCCAAAACAAAGCACTAAAAAGTAAAGAAATAATTGCGTATTCTTCTAAACTTATACGATAATATAATGTAGGTACAATTATTGTTATTGTTGGAGTCGGTGTCAGCCAATGTAGGTTTACATACATACGTAAGCGTGATATGTAAAAAAAAATTGCTAGGTATATTGTAGTGTTTCCTTGGCTGACACCGACTCTAACAATAACAATAATTGTACCTACATTATATTATCGTATAAGTTTAGAAGAATACGCAATTATTTCTTTACTTTTTAGTGCTTTGTTTTGGAATAGTTTTTTTGAAGTTGGTTTTTTTTTTGTTAAAATTTTTGTTGGACGACACGTTCATAGCACGGCCATAGTATGGTACGCTATAATGTACGGCAGAAAGAGGTAAATACGAAAAAAAAATGCTCTGAATGTCCTCTAGAATTTTGGAGCAAAATGCACTTATTTTCTGCAGTTATACCGGTGAAATGATAGAAAAATAAAACTGCACGCCATATCAGAGTTCAGAAAGTCAAATAAACGTCCGTTATTAATGAATGCAGTATGAAAAAATCCAGGGCGCAGGAACGGCAGGTACGAGAGTGAACAAGCAAAAAAAACTCTACAGACTATGAAATCCAATAAAGAGGGAGGTTTCGAAATGAAAGTGACGTAAGGAACTGAGTTTTGCAAGAATTTTATGACTACCTAACATCAAATGGGAAACTTAGCAGGAACATTGTTTTTATAGTTGTAATTATAATTTAAAACTTGTTTTTATTGTTATAAATCTTTGTTTTTATAGGAATACTGTACAAATTTTATACCTAAGGTTTATGCTAAATAAAGAGAATAATGAGATTAGAATAAATCTCAAACATGACAGTAGATTTATGTTAATATGATGATTCAATGTCATAAAAACAATAAAAAGCATTTAATAAATTAAATTAAAAACAAAAACAACCTACAATATTTTATTTCAATTTTATGAATTCGTCGGTCCTGTAGAATGCCTTCTGAATGCCATTGCTTTAGTCTGTAATATGACTGTATTATTTATGTTTATTTTATTATTTTCTACTGTTTATCCTTTTTTTCCTTATTTATGCAGTTGTAGAAATCCCCAACTAATGCATTTCTGCATGGGTCCTGTAATTTATAACAAATTACCTGAAGATTTAAAAAACCTTAATGTAAATCAATTCAAAAAAAACTAAAACAGTTGTTGGCTGATAAATGTTACTATAGTGTAGACGATTTTCTTGAAGATAAAATACTCGACAGTTCTAGGCACAATTCCATGTGACTCAGATTGAAATTAATTCGACATTTTGTATTTTTAATTTGACATTACGTAATTTAGGACATTTTTATTTTATTTTAATAATGTATTTAACAAAGATTTAACGACTTCCCTTGAATGTTAACGCCCATTTAGGTAGAACATGTTAGATTTTCCCGGTATGCTATCATCTGCATGCATTTCATAATCTTTTGCAATGTCTGCAGAAGTTTAATTGTCAATAAAAAAGAGCGCGAATTTTTTTTTGTAGTGCCCGTCAAGATGACCTCACTCCACCTGATGGAAAGCAGTCGTGAGGTCCAGATGACAAAGCTCAAAGGGTTACTATAGATGTATACTTATACCTCTCGAGCTATAGCCACCCATAATAATGCACAGTATAACAATGCATGCTAAATGTTTTGAAACAACTAATAGATTGCATTATATTAATAGTTATTTACCGTCAGACTTGTAATAAAAAGATCACGTCTACCACGAGTTGCCTCTTTAAATTAACTTTATCGTTCGCGTAAAAAAATGTATTGGGATTTGACATAACAATGTAAAATCCCACTACATTTTTTTTTACGCGAACGATAGCGTAAATGTTAAAGTGGCAACTCGTGGTAGACGTACAGATAGTTATGAAAGCATAATGCTCTGAGAGATTGCTAGATCCCAGATGTAAGCTATATTTAAGCCTATCAACCTTGAAGCGTTTCCCAGACATGACAGTGCCTAAACCAGCTTGCTGAAAGAAACAGCGAAATGGTTAATGGATATCCCGCTATTAAACACGGTCGAATGACTGATGGTTCACTCCATCAAAGCTGACTCGGCTATGTTTGTATTGTTGCGGGAAATGAACGAAACAAATAAAAGGATATTCGCTTTACTAGTGAACGTGAAATGAAGTTATTCTCGGTGCTGTCGCCCTAATGGACGAATTATGTGTACATATTATATCAAAGTTTTAGCCACGCGTAACTTTATTTCACGTGTTAATAAGGTAAGTTATATGGTGGTAAAAAAACAGCAAAACGTATTATATTTAGAAGGCAAAAGCTAGCAATTTCAAATATTCTCATTTTATTAAGTGAAAGAACTCGAACGTTAGTAAAAGATATTATCTCAATTTCATGATACAATATCACCTATCAAGACACACTCGATTTATAATATGTGAACAAAAACTAACCGAAAACACAACCCTGCGGAACATCGAATTTGTTTTCAGGCTTTCAAATAATTAAGTAAACAAGTAACTATCTTGATTCCAGGATGAATAAAATTCAAAGTAATTTTTTACCTACTGACAATCACGATTAGCATTTATCATGCATTCAAGTTAAATTATTTTAATTAATTAATTAATATCTTCCGTTCACTATTTTCTAGACACTACCCTGCCAAATCTATTAAAAACTATCAGTCAAAGTTTGGTTAAATTACAAATCAGTTTTGAGACTAACTTCCACAATATTTAACTAGTCAGCAAGAGTACGTTTCAACAATAACCACTATTTCATAAAGTTAAACTGCCAATATAAAGTTGTCACGGTAATGGCTGTGACTGTGTATCAAGTCACGAATTGCTTTGTAAAAACTGAAATATTAAGTCAACAACAACAGATAGAGGTAAAAACTTTGACCGACTTACAATATTGGTTTTGATGTAATGGAAAGCATAGCTTATTGCACTAGGTAAATTAAGAATCGGTTTGTTTGTTTTGATAAATAAATAAATAACCTGTTGTTCGGTTTAATGTAATAAAAGAGAAGATATACTTAACCGATTCAATATGATCTGTGGCTAGTTCACATAAATTGAATTTGTAAATTCATTTATGATTGTAATAGAATGATGTACTCGTAAATCAAGTAAGGTTAAATAATTAGCTTATGTATATAACGGTTATACAACCGTGCAAAGGTAAACATCACTGTACTCAAATCATCGCTACAATTGAATGGTATTGCTCAAATTACGACCCTTGCTAAAATCTGGCCACCCTGGTGGTAAATCCTTTTTTTCATAGCTAGCAAACAATCTCAGTACAACTTGCTTGTACAGGCCCGGCTCTTTTTACCCGTCTAAAAGAGACAACATGACTTTTAAATCATTAAGAAAATAATATGGATGATAAAATTGTCTTGTGATGGAATAAACACTACGCTAATTATAAATAGGAACCTAAGATCAGAACGCAGTTGTTGACCTCTAGCGGCTTGCAAGGACAATAGGCTATAGTCTCTACCAAGAATGGCGGACAAAAACGCGGATGCCGCTCAGTGGGGATTATGAGCAATTAGGTTTCATGATGATGCGCACTTGTAGGTAAAGGTTGCTTCATATGGAACGCAATTCTCAAAGGTAAAAGCAATTTTCGATCACTTTCAAATAATTTGAAGGCGAGGAAATATAAAAAAGTGTGAAACGTAAGATAGGTTCAAATTTTCAATTCAATTCAATATTTTCGTATGCTTAACTTATAACGAAAACAGGTGTAAGCTACGTAAGGTCCGTTTTAATTTTATTCGTCGTGACATGGTTTTGTTTATTTGCGTGCGTGTTGAAAAATCCTTTTTCTGTTTGATTGTTTTTTTGAGATCTCAGGAGTTTATCAAGTAGACCATGGACCGATCAGACCGCAGTGGACAAAAAGGTGCCATTTCCTGAAGGCGTTGGTGTTATTCATTTCAGACTCACGCTCCATGGGAAGTCATCTCAATACGCAGAGCAAATGCTCTAATGATAATACATCGGTATTGCAATCAATACGCTGTTAGATGTTTTGTGAACCGCGAAGTAATTTGTGCGTAGCTGCATTATAATTATGATGTGCAACTCACATGCTTAAATACTAATGACAATGTGTATGACACCCTTGTGGATTTAAGGTTGGAAACTAAAAACGTTTTCCCCTCAAAAGCTTTAGTTTTGTTAGTTTACCAGCCAACTAAGTTATGGGTGATGGTGTCAGTTGCGCCCAAATTTTGAAACGACAATCGAAAATGAGCAGCTCCACACGTATCTGTCCTTTTGACTTCTACTTGAATGAGACAGGACCGAATCAATTTGAAGGTTGCTAAAATTACCTTTTCAGAAGTCGGGGCAATTAGTGAGGAACGATTTCGTTTATTCTTTTGTTAGGTGTTTATATTTAACATATTCTCAATATTTTGGTGTGTATAAATCTCTGGTAATTTACGTACCTATAACGGCGGACTTATAATAGGTATAAATTTAGTGATTTACATTCAAGGAACCTTTGTAATAGTTGAAACACAGAATTTATTAGTAAATAGCCAACTGTCTAAAACTCACTAAATTACTCAGGAATATTTTCAATTTGTATTGATCAAGTCGCACATGTAATTTATTTATTAATTGTATGTATTATTTATTTCTTATTTGGCGTAGTAACAACAGTTGTCGTGTTAACCACAGACAAAGAATATCTATTTTATCTATGCCACAGATAACTACTGTTACCACTAACTGTTCGCGCGAAGCATACAAGTTCACAGTTTTCAGAGCTCAACTAATTCCTTACTTACCTAAGCTCAGACTCATCGCAAAAAGTATGTCTAAGTTGAGTTAACCAGAATAATGTAGTATCAATAAAGCGTAATGAATATAATATAGGGGGCCCACTCCTGTTCGCTTAACACGTAGTAACGTAGATATTCAGTGATTAGAAAAACATACTTACTGTTCGAAATTGATGTTGATTTTTTGCTGTGCTTATAATCATATTTTATTGTATAAAATACATAAAACCAATTCATAACATATCTACCATGATTTTTGTCCTTTTCACCCTTTCAAAGTTTCACGAAGCTTCGTAAATTAGTACCGGAGTAAGCCCCCAGGTGTTCTAAGTCTTTGTTTAAGCTCAGCACTCTCTATAGATTTCGGCGTTAGTCTCTGCGGTGGACTGTACAAGGCGTACTAGGCTACCCAGGAACTCATTGGCACAGTCCCTGTGGAGTTCATAATTGTTTATATTGTTTCACCAATAGTATTAAGCATTGCTACAAATTAATATTTCTCATTTAGTGCACTCTAGATACCTACTATTATTGGTGGTCCAAGGGGCGAAACCACCAAAACCATAAATACTTCACAACCCATAAGGCACGGTGTTTGTAAGATAACATGGCTATGAGAAAAAAGCGAACCATAATTAATGGTTTCAATAATGCACCAAAAGTTGCTATATTTATTTAGAGGTAAGCGTATTATTAAATGAATTATTTAAAAATGCAATCATTAATATTTCACGCACACATCCTTCCACTTGCTACGATATTGACACAACATTTCACTTTTCCACTTTCGTTTACACTTATAAGCTCGTCAGTTTAGGGCACTCTTGACCTGTCCTGAATCCTGACCTTTCTGAGAGCTTCTTGAATTTTGTTTAAATAGGCCAGTCACTTCATCCTATAGATCTGTTATCACTTTTTATACATCCTTTTGAGTAAGCCGTGAATTCAGGTAGAGAATGATGCTCAATCAGTAATGATTATTTTATATTACTAGCTAAAGACAAGCCCCCAACTTCGCACGAGCGAAATGTAGATACTGATGTGGTGTCATGTTTTTTTCTACTATAATAATGCATGTTTTATACATTAACGAGTAAAACCTTGAATCACTCTGTCTATTGATGACATCTGCATTAAAATTCGTTGTAAAGCTTGAAATATACAGACGGCGAAAGCCACTTTGTATTATCCACATTAATGTTTTAAAGAGGTAAGCGTTTGTGAGTTTGTTTGTTTGAGGTAGGTAATCTCCGAAACTACCGAACCGATTTCAAAAATTCATTGACTGTTAAAAAGCTCACTATCCCTGATTGCTATGGGCATATATTTGTTTGAAATAATTAGTTTTCTTGTCATAAAAATGAAGTTCACGCGGGCGAAGCCGCGTCCGGAAAGCTAGTACTTTGTGAAGATGAATCAAACATTGACATGATGTTACAATTAAAATTGTAGATTGAGCAGAGCAGACGAGGTTTTACAGAGTTATAGCAAAGGAGTTCCACAAAATAGGTAAGGAAACGTTTTTACAGGGTCGGCAACGTGCAAGTAGCAACACGTGCGTTCATAGGTTGCGGTAACCGCTTACCATCCGGCGGCTCGCAAGCTCGTTTGCCATGGACATTGTGTAAAAAATCATATCAGAATCATATTTTGATTTATGTAGAGCTCGCCTTACCAGAAATGACGCGCCACCCTACTTTTTTATTGCGTCTATAATTATTTCAAATTAATCAATTAGTTTATAAGAATCCCATCCATTGTAGCGATGACTTGATTTCAATAATGGATGCCTTTGCCCAGCAGTGGGATAGCATATAAGCTAATCTCTGTTCTTTTCTTTAGGTACGTAATTTGTGCGTGAATCAGTGGAAGAGGGTGTCGTTTCCGATTAGACAAGCTGTACTTGTGTTTGCTACTAAAGGGGTAAAGAATAATAATCCTACTGCCATAACAAAAGCTGAAATTTTGTAAGTTTATTATTATATAGCAGAACAAAGTCGACTTCGTTATCAACTCTGCCTAATAGAAGGTAATGTTTTCATTAACATTTTACGCGCACATAGCAGTGAAGCAAAGCTTGTTTACATCATTTTTCATAACTTTTTCTTTCAATTAAGACTGGACACTAAACCCTACAACAGCGCCATTAATGCTAGATAGCAACTATAAGCGGGACAATAGAAAGCTTACAAACAAATACTAATCTAACGAACAACGATATCCCTGATAGAATCTCTCTGTTAGACGTTTTAATTACAAGGCTGCCAGTACACAATCCAAATAGACGAGTATCGAATCGAGTCGTGAATCGATTCGTGTAGTATCGAATTAACTCGGCCACTCGTCCGCATACTCGGGAGATTTTCATTCATGTCGCTCTATTAAAGAACTATCCGTTCGTTTTTATTGTCCCAGTTTTTCAAGCGTGCGAGAATTTTCTTTTAACAGTTTAATCTTGTAAATTGAGATACTTTTTTATAACTGAGTCGTGTGTCAATGTGTGCTGTTAGGAGAATGAGGAAGCTATCCCCAAAAATAGGCAGCGTCATGAAATGATGGAGTGATGACACAAAATTTTGTTTACTTTTCATGAATGAAAGTTTGGAACACTATTATCATTCACTACCCGTAAAGGAACACTATCATTTCTCAAAAGATTTTTGCCTTTTGCGACCGCCTGTTTCTTTCAAATTTGGTAACGCAACAATAAAGCAATTTACTACACAAAAATCGAATAAAATAAATGTATTAGGTCCTTAATTTCATTCTCCAATAAATATTTTATGAATGATAGATTTCACAGTCTAAAAATAGCTTATTAACATGTAGGTGATAATTAATAGAATTTTGTAAATGTTCTGCCATAATTTGTGTGCAAAGCAGTAAACTGCTTGAGGTATTTTGTTCGAAAGGCGGTTCGTTTTGTTGTAGTTCATCTAATTTATTGTTCTATACTTCTTTGCACTAAAATGAGGCAAGTAGGTACCTATTGCCTGTGAAAATACTGAAAATAACCAACTAATTGTTAAAGGGCCATTGTCTTACTCAATATTCCAGAAAAGTTGAAAAATCTCTTCAGCACATGTTTGTAAGACGGCATTTAGTAAGTATGCACTTTTATAATTTAAGAAATTCAGTTATTCCAATAACTTTGCAAAGTATATTTTATCAACACAGCTTTTTCTAATTACACGATTAAGGACATTTTCCAAATTTAGGTTCTCACCTAACCAGTGGTTAGCATTTATACTACTGTCGAATTGTTCAGCAAAGATCTACAACTGAATATGGAGTTTGGCAAAGCAGTAATTTGTGATCACGAAATCTGAAAACCGATCTGTCCGCACTAAGACATGAACTCAAGACTTTAAGAATTTGACCAAAGCGCTTTGCTCCCTCAGCCAGGCGTTATTTAGGATGGCATTAAACATAATATAAAATGAAGGTATTATTTCGAACAGTCCCTACTTCCCACCTTCAGCGTTTTGCCCATGAGTGTGAACTCAGAATGTTTCCGTTCTGCGGTTTCCGATTCATTGTTAGGTCTTCTATTAGGGTGTTTCGTGGTTTACGACATCACGTATAGTGGTCATTAATTTTGTATTGTGCCTCGTTTCTGTACGTACGTGACCACGCTCCGGGAACTGTTATTGTAACAGTATTCGTGGATATGAAAATGTTACTGTTTAGGTTCTGAAAATAAGAGAAAGGTAGGCCACAGTGGATTCCTTTGCCTGTAATTTAGATTCTCGCCTCGATGCAAATACCTTAGAATAATAACACTAGAAACCTACTCCGGGAGCCGGTGAGATGGTACAAATATTCAGCAGTTCCGGCTAAATACGCTTAAAGTATCGTCAGTGCTCATATCTAGTTCTTGAGGTGAGAGCTCCGCCAAAATGTCCATTTTCAAAAGCACGTATAATATCCATGTTACGTACTCGTAGCTCACTTAACAATTGTGTGACATTAAAAAACTGATACTTATTTGATTTTTCCATTACAATTAGAGCGCCTTATTGTATGGATCTATTCTTCTGGGTGTTATTTTAAAAAAACTTTTGTGTTCCCTGATGAAGATTACCGCCAAAACCAAAGCTCAACAAGGAGTGTCGTGTGTTGGTGGATGACAGTGGTTTTTCATCTTCCTAGCTAAACAAAAGCTTCCCCTATTATCAACGCTGATGTCAAGGCTAAAATTCGCGCGGGTCGTACGCACTCGTGTCTGTAATTCTGCATCAAAAAATTGCAAAGTAGTATATACCTTTGGTGTAGAGCAAGTTCATAGGCCGCAGTAACTACTTCCTTGCTACATTTTGAAACAGTTGAAAAGAAGTTAACGTTTTCTGCCCGTAAATCACGCTATAATTTTGCTGTAGTACATACCTACATACCACAGCCGACTAATCCGTAATCAATTTGATATACCTACTTAGGTACATAATTGAAATTCTGCTATAATTTACGGGTATTCGATCGAAGATTTATGCATGGAAAACATTAACATCAATTGCCAAAGTTCTAAAGTATTGATTTTACTGTGCACTAGCATTAATGCCTGGCAAAGTACTAAGAAAGTTCTCTGCCAACTCTGTTGCTGGCCGTACCATTCGTGCGTACAGTACCTGTTACCATGCGTCTCTGTCATGCGTGACAACTACGATAGATACTCGTAGTTGACAGCAGAAATGTGTATGCTATTTTTGGCTCCATTTATAATCACTAGGGGGCGCTGTACCGAAATCCCATACAAAAACATCAAGGCGAACGCTAGTCGCTGTCATTGGCGGTAAAACTCCTTGTAACATACTCGTACTTGCGAGCCATAAATGTTAAAGAAACTGAATAGCCTATTAAACCATTATTTCTAGCATAGATAGTTTATTGATAACATAATGTTGCTGATTCAGACAGAGATATGAATATTTTTCTGTAAATATGTCCTACACACAAAGAAAAAATATGAAACAAACACAAGAAAGACCTTAAAAGACTTATTGACCGCGAATTTTGTGATAAAACACAAAAATAGCTAGTAAAAAGTCAGCACGTTTGGTTTATTCATTGTAATCCGTTACCACGAAACAATAATCTTATTACAAATGGCGTACCATTCTTAGTCCTTATTGAGAAACGATTTTATTTATGAGTGAGACCTTTTTAGAGCTATTGCTCGCTATCGGCATACTTAAGCCTGCATGAGCCATGAGTCATGCAGAGACGAGGAAAGCCAGTGCCGTTGATGCATCCAACTTGTCAGAATATACCGGTAACCATGGTTCTTTATTATTTTACAATCACACCTGGTGGTAAGTGGTGACGTGGTCTATTAAGTGACCCACGAGCCGCCTTTTCAGTTTTATTTGTTGCAACTCCTTTGATAAGGTAGTAGAACGATGTATTTATAAAATAAAATTCCTCGAAAATAATTTTAACGTTGTTATGATGATACATACTTGGCCGCCCAGTAAATGCCTATTCACTCTTGTCTCAAAGAGACCCAGGTTGTATTTTTTCCGGAAAAACAAACTCGGGCAGCGAGTTCCACTTCTTTGATGTTCGCATTATCAAATAATGCTTTAAGTGAGGGAGAACTTTAATGTGACTACGCTTTGGACATCTCCAAGGGTAGTCGATTGTATGTAGGTAGCCTGCATCTATTTTATTGTGTGACTTTTATTGAGGGACGCGGAAACACGAAATCATTTTATTATCTTCATTCAAGATTTAAATAAAAATAAGTTTTATTGATTAATTGAAGTTTTTGTAGTTAAAAACTGCGGTGCGCAATAATATTCTTCAATTGTTTGCATAAATAAAATAACACTTTTCAATTATCTGAATGTAAGATCCTTGTAAACCTGCCGGTAGAACCGATATAAAATGTTCAGACGATGTGTTTTGTTGTGAGATGCAACCTATACATCACTGACCCAAATTGACGGCCGGTCAATAGGAGAAAGTGATGTATCGTTACAGCAGCCGTTGTGCAACCCATGGATTCTCAATAGTGATGTAAGACTTCGTATATCGCGGGAATTAGATCGACATTTTTCGGATTCGCATGTGAATTTTGGCACCCTGTAAGTGTATGAAGTTCTTATGTAAGCGCACTATAGAATCTTGGTGATAGACCAGCAATTTTTATGTTCAAAAATCAGTTTGCTACATAAATATCAACCGTTCCATTTTGCTTGCTATGATCTACTTCTATCTTTGAATTTAAAACTAGTCATTAAACAAATTTTGTTGGAAAACTGATAATAGCTGTCTGGTGACAGAGCTTTTTTGTAATCTATCTCACTAAAAACATTGTAACATCTTTTTCGGTTCAACATCCAGTTAAACCATTGCACACCTAAGTCAATGTACGTTTCGAGAGTACCTACATCAAAGGAAAGCTGCGCGGCTGGCGACGCCTGGAGTACAGTTAAGGACATGTCCCACTGAGATACCTTGAGGTAGTATCTAAACTGAGTTATTCACGAAGACAATCTATAAAGAATATATACATATTAAGTCCTTAGAAGTTAAACATTAGTTAGTTTCATCTCTACTGTTTTTTTTTATTATTTCATATTTAAAAATTTCTTGTTTATAAATCTGCAATCCCAACTTAAGTTAAACATGTAACTGGTGTGCATATTGTGTACTGTAGTTATGGTTGAGCTATAATTAAAATAATTATTCATAAAAACCTCATGATGGCTGTAAGATCTCAAGGTGGTCCGCGTAGTGTCCCCATACAAAATGCGGAAGGTAGATCAAAGCAAGGTTGTGATGTGAGTGACGTGATTCTAGCTTTAACTGTTGAATCTATACTATGAGCGTTAAATAGGTAATAGACTCCGTCTATGAGTCTAATTTATTTATTTGAAAATACGCATAATTATAGCTTACCTTATCAACAATCATTATGACCACACATATTAGTTTGACTATCAGGTTAATAATCTTATCAGCTGACGGAAGATGTAACTGTGATTACGCACGCCCACAACAACCAGGTTCTTCTGATACTGCAGATAAAATTCAATCTTAATAATTAATAAATTTATTATTAACGTAGTTTTTTCCTGCGCATTTGTCCGAGTAGAATAGTTAGTTTTGTCAGCATTATTATTATTTTATAAATAAAATAATATATAGTGGAGATAAATATGTAGTAACATCATGTTTTGTCGAAAACGAAACGAACGCAAACGGTACGTTACCACAGACACTCCGGCTCCCGCGGTGAAAAACCTTCGGGCCATTGCGTCTCGCAAAGCGTGGCTTGAACGACATTGTAATTTCGTATTACATCTGTGTGGCGTCCTCATGAAACAGGGCCTTCAGCAAATACCGTCTGCACGGCCACACCGCAGTTGTGTCAATATTGTCCTGTCACCGACTCTGTATGGCTTCTACGGTAACCCTAAACTTATGTTACAAAACCCCGTGTATAGCATGTGTCGTTTTACCGTCGGAACTAAAGTACCTAGGTAGCAAGTACGCAGGAAATGTTTATGTTGTACTATGGGTTGCAGGTATCTCAATTATTATGATAGCAAAAAGCTTTCGTCCTGCTAGCATAATATTATTTATTTATTTATTTATTAGTTTGTACACAAATTACAGTTTTTTACAAAGAAAAATAAGGATATATAAAGTACAGGTGATCTGGCACAGATAATTTTGTTCGTAAGTACCTATGCAGTTAATAAGTAAGGATTCATCTTAAGTTTTGTCAACCCAAAGCTAGGATAAACAATAAAAACACCATTATCACCGAGCCATACAATTATTTGTTTCACCAACACAGTGCAAGTCTAAGAGATATATTGTGGTGAGTTAGTTTGCCCATCATTGATGTGTTATTATTATTTAATGAAAGTTAATACGAATCGGCAATTAGTCTAGCTAGCAGTGACTCGTCTCAGGTTGTTTTGTAAATACCTAGGTATTTACAAAACAGCGATCTTTATTATCTTTATCAGTAGGTATGTTGCAGGTCCTGCTTCCCTTTGACCTCAACAACCAAATAAAAATAATGATATTTTAAAAATGGTCATTGGCGACCTTGTATTGTAGATATGAATAAATGCCGCAACCAATTCTCAAATTACACGCTAGGTAATAATTGAAACGGCTTACGACTTATGTTCAAATTAAATATTTATTGATTTTACATCGGAGTCGCAACAACAGTCTAATTAGCACTTTGGTACAATATTTCACTTGATTATAGACACTCAAAAATTTTTTTTGGTAAATAGTGCCATAAAACAAGGTGAACAATGAACCGTAGACAATAAAACATCTTATTAAATCATCCTTTAAGTTTAAACTCGTTTCTCCAATATCATCACAACGGATCCGCAATAAAGAGGTCAGTTTCGAACGAAAACATAATGATACGTTAATCTTTCAAGCTTGTAATCTACACGTCAATCCGCCGAAGCTTATAATTTTTGTAGGCGTGTTTCGGATTTTTTCCGGGCGAATGGAATCCGATCACAGACAAAAATCTAAATACATAACGCAAGTCCCTCGGTCAGTAAAAGAAATACTTTTGACGCTTCTTGCAACGCGCCATCTCCAAAAAAAACAGAAAAAAGAAATCGATTGAGAAATAGAGAATTCCTATCACAAACGCGCTATTTGTAATAGGAATTCTCTATTTCTCAATCGATTTTTTTTACTTTTTTTTTCTAGTAACTTTGGGCGCAAAACTTTTGTATGTTTATTGCCAAATAGAAAATCTAAGTCTTGCTTTTCGCTGATATCACAATAGTACAGTACGAATTGAAAGCAGAACTTTGGCCTACCTTTGAAAACACGAAGTACATTCCCCCGTGTTATTTAATTCGATTTATGGCTGAAAACCCGATCAATAATCGCAGGTCGAAGATAACATAGCATCAGGCGTATCGAGGCATCTGTATTCGGTCGGCTTGCTGACCTAAAGATATTTGTGTGTCCGTTACACCCGCGGTAGGGCTGTGGCTAACCACACCACACGTTGTAGCTGACAGGTAAAGTGAGATAACTGAAAAGTAGCAAGTTTTCCGGATTCCGGCCTGGTTTATTTCGACTTACTTCTGATTTTATATCCTATCGTTTCTCAAAGTATTGTATTCAATTGGGTCGTTGAAAACATCATCGATTTTTTTTTAAATAATCAAAAAATACACTAAGAAATGTTAACTTTTAGTTCGTTTAGGTCTAATTAATTTTATGGCTGTTCAAACTCGAGTGGGCAAGTTAAATTTTAAAAGTATAAAATTAATAAAAATAAGTATACCATTCGATAATTCACACAAAATTTGTAGTAAATTTTGTAATGAATCCATATTCATAAACGCAAATGTAATATAGCTGCCGAACAAGGTGTCATGCAGAACGCATAGAAATAGACAACCTGTGACGTCATTATCTTGCGACAGTTTGCTTGAGTTTTAAAATGGTCATAACTCGGGGAGTTTTCCTGTTTTTGAAATATTTATTTGACCAACATTTCTATTATTGAGAGGTCTTTTGATAACACCTCAACAAAAAAGAATTCAACTATCCTCTTGATACAGGAAACCGAAACTTAGTCCATTTGGATTTAAAATTAAATATGTAACGTATGAAAAACCATCAGTAGAATAATTTGAAGGTATTTTTATCCTCAATCCTGATAAGACAACAAATTAGTAAGTATATCGGAAACTTAGGAGTTGGTATATGTACTTAATGACTCAAGTTTAGTGAGTCTGATACAAATAGATTAGGGTTATTGTAATTTATTAAGAGCATTTGGGTACAAGTTCAACGCGAGCAGGCGTCGCTAGATATATGATTCATAATAATGCATTTACATTATATGATTTTCATTGCATGAATTGCAGTCACACATATTCTGATTAGGTAAATAGTTATTTTTCATCAATAGTTTCTTGAGTGTGACTTTGAATATCGCAGTCAAAAAAACAGTTTTTATACTTAAGTCACTTCTCTCGGTTGGCTGTTGCGAATGGTGTTGCACTGACAACCGTAACGTTTCTCAGTTAACCACCACTTACGAGCCATTACGGGTCGGCGATTACGCAACGCTAACGTCGTTAGGCCGAGTGGACAAACAGGAGGGCCGAGGATAAAATGTTAGCAGAAGACCCTACTTAAGTATATAGCTAAAGTGACGAGCCCCCCAAGAATATAAAAATATCGAGGTATAGAGCGTCGTGGCTTAGGGTTTAAGCACGGCAACTTGGATCATGTGGTCCGGAGTTCAAATCTGGCCAGAACCATCTTAGTGTCAAATTTTCGTCAAACTCTCCGGTGATGAAAAACTTTAATAAAAAACGAAATCAACCCGGATGACGGCGGAAGGTTCGCCACAGACCACGATGGGTTCTAAAGTTCTAATACCATTGGTCAAAAGTGGGCTCCTGAGTGTTACGTTCACCAAGACGCCAACAGTCACTTGCCTCCGACTACCCCGTTTGGAATATAGTCGGTATGGTAGGTATGTATGTATGTAAAAACATAGTTATGAGGGTCATTTTCTTGATAAAATGACAGGGTTATGTTAAAATAGATGAAAATAGATAGCGCTGATTGATTAAAAGAGCTTTCCTAAAGCATTTACCTGGGTTAATTTTTAATCAACAATGGCCTAAATAACTTACAAATAAAAGATCTTCCAACCCAAGATATACGTATAATAACGTAGGAGCACTAACCATGATTTGTGTTTAAGATTGTTGTTAAATCCATACAGAATGTTTACAGTTCGATTAGAAACAAAGATTGTGTACCCAATGACCATTTTAGTAACCCGCATACTTAACCGTTCCTTTGATCGAATCAAGGCCTACTTTGGTCTGATAAATACAAACCTTTGAGCTTGGAAAGAGGAGAAAATCAAGTTTGGTTTATAAATCCGCATGGCACGGTGAACTATTTTGCGCCATGGCAACAGCTACGAATGTCGGAATGTTTAAAACAAAAACCATTACCCAAAAGCCGTAGTATTCGTACTTATAACCGTAAATTGTTCCAGGATTGCTTAGGGATTGCTTAGTCGGTGTATATTCGGGAGCGAAGGGCGTAAGGCCCTCGCATTAGGCGCATGCAAGCTGACGCGTGTAACGGCTTCGCCTGATTGTTTGCTAGTGCCCAACGGTGCGTGTCCACGCCCGCTTTCGGTTTAGACTAGGGTTGCAATGCCTGATTCTCGTAAATTTTGTTGAAAGATATGTAATTTGCCGAATATATTTATACTTTTCTAATTCTGCACGTCACCAACATTCGTTGGGTATTGTATTCAATGAACACTTTGTCGGTCAAACGTGTAGAGACGGCGCCGGAATTACGAGTAGGAGGGTTGAATTACAATGGAATAGAATTCTGTGAAGAATCTGCGGACGTAGAGGGATCGGGGAATATGGAGGAAAACGCCGTTATATATGTAAATCAATAATGATATTATAAAACAAACGTTCTTGGCAAAGAGCAAGTTATGAGGTGACAGACTGATGTGAAACAACAGAATCATATACAAAAGTGGAACAAGGAAAATATGAATTTTGAATTTGACAGTTTAAATCTTTATGGAATGGAAATAAGTTCAGTTTAGGAGAAATCATTATTTTTAATTTCACAGTTGCCGGTGTCGCCACCCTTAGTTGCAGGCAAACATACAAGTACCGCACCCTCCCGAAACACGCAAGGTGGCCATTTCGGCTCATCAGTGTCGTTATTTCGTGCGCCTGTTTTTGAATATTTGCATTTTAATTATATTTTGACAGCGCTGCCTTTGGATGATGTTACACATCGCATTTAATACTAATTTTAGCTGAAGAGCCATTTTTGGATTGCTTAACTGAATGTTATATAAAACACACACGTTCAAAAAACATCATAGGTACTCCCTTCTTAACTAAAATTGTGCTAGTGTTACTTAACGTAAACTTAACTGCTCTGTAAATGATGAAGATAAAATAACACGTAGTCCAAACAGTGTTATCGCATAATTTAGCATATCTTATATTTAGTTTCTAGCTATGAGACCGCCAAAATTGTGTTAGTTACCTAAGAATTAAGTGTTTACGTGCGACTTTTATTTATTATGCTTTCACTCGTGTGTTAATTGTATGAAACTTCACATGTTCATTATTTGACCACAGTCTGAGAATAGCGACTACCTTGTTTCAAAACGTCTAGATGTCTACCATGAGTTTCCGTCACGTAAACGGCGATCGTTGCGTTCAGAATTTTTAATGCTATTTTTGTTTCCATTTTTAATCACTATGGGCGCTACCGAAATGTAATGTATCGAAAAACGTCAATGCGGTTTACGCAGGCGCTGGCTTGTAAGTAAACTCATGGTAGACATACAGAAAACGCTTTACAATCATGTCGCTTTATTATTTTAGAGAGAAAACAGTATTGGTTAAATGAGTGTAGCAAGTAGGTACCTATCGAAGAATACAAATACAGTTAGGTACATAGTTGAAGAAAGCAATTCCGGAGAATAAATAGCAAAGGCATAGGTATTCAAAATAGAACACAAGTACAGCAGTTACTAATGGCAGTTCAAGAATTTGAGCAAGGGTTTCCCACAGACCCGTTGGGATGGAAAGAGACGGCGATAGCAATCTCGAATCACGCGTGGTATGCGTAACGTGGCCACAAATTCAGGCAGGACTCTCCTCTTTTTTTGAAGGTTGAGGATGCCATTTGAAAAATCGACTCTTAAGTTCTGGTATAGGTGTGGTTACGAAATAAATAGGAATCTATACTAATAATGCGCTGTCAAATAAAAAATATTAAAAGTTTTGGCACTTCAGGAAAGAACCTACCTCTAAAATAATTACCTCCCTGTAACATATATATTACATGCTATTTGGCTGGAAGTATTATTTTATTTTATGTTCTTATCTTGTGTATTAATTGTGTTGCTTTATTTATTTTTCTTCGTTTGTATAGATACGTTTTATCTACGAGTATCCACCCATTCATGAACTACCCGCAAGACAGAAAACGGCGATTATTGTGAATACCATTTATTAGAAATAGTTTGACACTAACAAATAATAGAGATTCACTTGTGTAAGACATGTTTATTGTTATATTTTTTCGAAGTGTAATTTACTGAATTATTAAGTAATTTCTGAAAAATTGCCTGGTCACATTAGGGAGGCGGGCGCACGCGCAAGGCAGCATGACAGCCTTGATCAAGGCATCTCGCCGGTACACGCGAGACAGCTGATCGGCACAACGACCCTGTTTATTTTTTGACTTGACTTACTTAGCTTTGACATTGTTGTCAATAGGTATTTATGTTGCTGCGGCCTCCCTATAGGTCCCTCGTGATCATAACGTTAAGGCAAAGGTATCGTTTTACTTATGTATGATATTCAAGGTATGTAAATTACCTAATTTAAATTTACTATCAATACTCATTACTTTTTTACATAATATTATTTATCTCAAAACGTCCTTGTTTGGTTAATTTCTACTTAGCCTGGCTTAAAACAAGCCAAATGTGGGAAACCTGTATGTACTTTTATGTCACGGTGTACTACCAAACCTTGTACTAAAATAATGCTTGTGTTTTACACATAAATATACTTGCTCTTTTTGAATCAAAGTACAAATACCCATTATGATTGCTTTGTTGTTTTTTTGTTTTTGAATCTAAGCCACAGTAAAGTCAGTCCATTTAATGCGCATCCCCTTGATATTTGACTTGAAACTTAATTAAAATTCAATACCAAAGGCAAACAGTAACCAAAGTTAACTCGAATCTTGGGCATCGGTCAAGAAAAGCACAACTTTTTAACAAGAGATCTGATTAAATAATCCAGTACTAAATTCCATTGCTAGACCCGAAAATTCATTAAATTCGATTCATAATTCAAACACGAAGGACTTAGAAGCCAATGAAAACGAAAACTAAATGTCATCGTTAAATTCGTAAGCCTCTTAAAGGCGCTTGTTGGCACAAAATTCTCAACGTGGATTCAATTACTGGGTGACAAGAGACAACTTATTTTAGCTCAGCGATTGTCACGAGACAGGATACACAAGGATTTTTTAAAATTATTTATTTATTTATTTATTTTAATAATTAGAAATGGGAAGAAGTAATAAAGTACTTATGCATTTAATGTACTTAATTTTTATTCTAATTATAATTTTATACCAGTTTACCTAACATCAAATAGGTATACAGTTTGTTTAGTTATGTGTGGCAAGCACTTACAGAGACCCGAGTCAATTCAGAAAAGAGATTTTCCTGCATTGACCCGACTGGGAATTGAACCCAGTACACCACGCAAGTCAAGGCGTAAAATTGTGCCACAGCGCTACGCGCCAACCGTGTCGTCAGACATCATTAGTGGATAATTTGATCCCGCCTCATGGTGCTAAATCAGGATCTCTCTCTCTGGTCGGTCCTTCATGTCTAAAAAACGTGATTTTGATGGGGTGGCGTGTAAGTTTGGTGCGGAAAGATTGTCTCCACCGGCCTCTGTCAGTAGCAATTTTGGCGACTGTGTAGAACTTTGGTGGTTTTGACAGATTTTTTACGGAGGCGTTTTGTTTTAAGAAGAAAAAGCCGTTGTTTCTGAAAATTGAGCAGAGATGGCAAAGTTAAATTTGAGACGTTGAATCACAGGTTTGTAGGATCACTCGATCAAAACCACAGGTCACAGACGCAGACCAATCAAAAAAATAGCCAAATGTGCTTTATTTATTTCTAAATACCGATCCACAAAAGCCCAGTCGTAGCCAAGCTCTATTATTCATAAACAAACAAGATCACAACTTCAAGTAGTAACTTAACAATGTCGTAACTCCATAACTTCGTAGATGGGTTTTAATTATAAAACAACCTCTAAAACCTTGGTTAGGCGATGAGTTTAATAACAGATAAGACATGTCAGTGTCGGTATTATCAAAGTTTAGGATGTCAAAAACTCATTGAACTTGAGAAAAAATGGAGGCTGGTTTAATTAAAGTCAGATACAAGACGACAATAAGACTTCTGGAGAACGCAACGGTAGTGATCCTAGAGCGGCGAAAGTCTATGGTTTGGTCTCCACCACTGTTTTGTGTCTGGGTCATCCAACTTATTTCTTTCGTTTATTCATTTACAATTCAAAGTTATCTACAGCTAGCCAACACATGTACATGCTAAAAAGAAAAGAAAACAGTAACAAAATTATGTAAGTAAGTAATTTATTAATAATGAAGTAAGTATGTTTTTTTATTATTATAGATTAGGCAATCCTATGCTTATCAGCCTGACATCCTTAGGCAAGCTCTGCTCAGTTTTGGGTCAGAAGATCTTGATGTGAGGAGTCCCAGATATACGGAAACTTACTTTGAATAGTGGAACAGGATTTCAGGATTTTTTGAACAATTCCCTCAGAACGAATGTTTATAATATTGCCAACATAGTTTTAAACCATTGTTTACTCATCTAAGCTAGAAAACTGTAACCCCAGACGGCGGGACCTCTCGTAACCTGATGCATCGGCTAATGAGAACGTGACTGCATCGGCTAATGAGGACGTGACTGCATCCGGCGTTCTTTATCTATAGAAAACACTGTAGTGCAGCATTCTAACCGCTTGACACGTGGCATAGTTTTAGATAAACAATATATTTCAAAATCAAATAGTTTTATGTTTTTTTTTTTAATCTTAGCCTGTACTGTCCCACTGCTGAGCAAAGCCCTCCCCCAAATCCCTCCAGTGATCCCTATCATCAGCTAAGATCTGCCACTCCTGTGAGTACTTCTCCAGATTATGAATTATCTATACTTTACTAATATTTTAAGGAGGAATGATTCGTTTGTTTGTTTTTTCGTTTGTATTGAATAGGCTAAAAAACTACTGGACGGATTTAAAAAATAATCGGCGAGGTGGGTGGTGGCTCTGGTAGTAGATTTTTTAGGTAGCAGGCCAGAACGGGTTACTTATGTTATTCGCAGCCAAGTCCTTCGAGCGAAAATGTAATTGTAAGTTTATTTAATATTTTGTTAAGATAAAGCTGCTATGTTGTGATTTTGATTTCATAGATAGCAATATTGCAACCAGACGTTAAGTAGGTAGAGCGAATTAAAGCTCTGGTTAAAGTATTGCATTTAATGATAGTAAAGGATTTTATGTTTGGTACAGTAAGTTAAAGCAATTCGAATGTAGGTAATGATGCATTTAATAAAAAAAAAAAAACAGATCAAGTTTTAATAAAAATGTCTGTGGTCATCACGCGTCGTGTTAGTTTAAAAAAGGTGGTCCCTACAATGGCTAAAAACATGCAGTAGATGCAAAGATGCAATATGACAATATTCAGAACTTCACAAGCTGATATGTCACACGAACAAAATAAAACACACCGGCGCAATCTGAGCATTCAAGCAGCCGCGCCCTAGACACAACTAGGGGCCAAGTGTGCAACAGAACTAACTCTTGGGTCTTGTGACAGATGGATAGATAGAACTGGAGCGGAGCTATTAGTGTTCCGTTTTCCGTTAATGGTACGAAAAGCTTAGAATAACTTGGCACGGAAAGAAAACTTAGTAGAGAATATTGACCGCGTAGAGCTAAAATAGTCAGCATAACTGAAGGTAGCCGCCATTTTTAGTGACAGGTGTAACAAAGTTGATTCGTTGTTAAATCCATTTTCTGCCAAAAATTTCATATTTTGCCGATACTCAAATCAGATAAGCATCTTATTATAGGCCATAAATAAGGTAACCTTTTTGACAGGATGGTCTTTTTAATTTGTTAATCCAGTAATAACGTGAAAATTGGCTAAATAACAAAAAGTACCTCTAGCTAGTACAGTCGACCACAGCAGGAGCAACACGACTTGCATACGCTGAGCTCTCATTGCCATGACCAGGACCTACTAAACGTAGACTGTTTGAAGTTTATGTAATGCTTAAGCTGTGGGGTTAACTGTATCTAGATAGGTAAGTAACTATCTTACCGCAAAAGGTAATATCTACCCTCTGACCTCGTTTTCCACTCAAGGTTAGAACCACGGATATAAATCTAAATTGATAGACAATTAATTCAAATCAAAAAAAGTTTCTTCGAGTGTATTAAGAGGACATAGCACGGGCGAGAGAATTGAAAAATAGGTATTTGTGTAATCTATTGCTGTAACGCAAAGTGCCTTAAAGACAACTGAAAAAGTTACCTATTAAAAGTACACAAAATCGACGCTTCGTAGTCCCCTGATCTGTAGTAAAAGTGGTAAAGGAGAGAGTTATACTATGCCTGATCCCTTCTCGAAAACTAGACCGATTGATTTTTCTTTTACGAATAAACTTTGGCCGTGTTTCTATGTTTTCCTTTTTATATAATCTAGTCAAATTAATTTTCTGGGTGTTTTAACACAGCGGAAAATCTGACCAAATTTTAGATTTTTGAAGGGTCATATCTCTTTTCATAGTTAATTTGTTAAAAAAAGAAAAACAGGGACAAATAAAATAGGGATATGCTAATTTGGCCATGGATTTTGAGAACAAATATTACTCTCTCTACTACCAATATCCTGAAGGAAACGCTTCTGTATCCTCTTAAACCAAGCATGCAACTTTTTCAACGCTTTACTATGATGGCAAGATAGATGTTTAGTGATAGAACTTTCCATTTCACAATCTTCTGAAATCTTGATATAAAGCGCGGCTTCAAAAGACAAGCATTTCTCCCTTTGGCTAGTGAAGTAGGTGCTAATTTTTTTTTAATATTAATTGTACATGAAAAAAATTAATGAGGGACTTAATGCCCGAAGGCATTCTCTACCAGTCAACCGGAAGGTTGAAGAGAATTAGTAGGAGGTAGTTTAGGCTATGCAACTTATAAGAAACGATAAAACTTCAAGGCACAGTGACTTATTTAATTATCTTGAATTATTAATTAAAAACCTTAAAGGAATAGACAGACAATGTATGTACCTTACATAAAAAAACACAAACACAATATACATACATTTTTTTTTGTAATTGATTTATTGCCTAAATAATCGTTGACCAGATAGGTCCTAGTGTGAACCGTGAGAAAGAAAGTCATAATAGAACAAAAAATTGCAGAGAAAGTAAACTTCCACTGGCGTCATCTGTTTCGATTCACTTCTGTGGTTAGGACGACATCAACCACCAATCCAGATACTTACGGCTGTAAATGTTTCGCTGTCACGAAACTGTTAATCCTTTCTGTTTTGTAAAAGTTTCAGTATAGACAGGTATTGGTGTAACTTGACCTTGGTTTTTTGGTTCTAGGCAGTCAGGTTAATGAGTAGGTACGATAAACATGATTTGCTCTCAAGGTAGTTCGGAAACCAAACTTAATTATGCAGGTACTTATTTAGTAATGGCGTTTGGTGACCGGTAATTACTCGTACCAATTGCGTGAGAGAAACATGAAGTGGGCTTTTGCAGGATTCTGCCTTATTTGAATCACTTTATTACAACCGACAAGTTAGGCAATACCTCTAGTTATATGCTGGTATGTCGTCAGTTATTGATCTATCCTCAATCCTCAATCCTCGAATAAATAGATATAGGTATGCTTTCTATATATTGCTGCGTTGATTGACAGAATTTCCAAGTTAAATTATGTAAAACCTAGGTGGTGCCTTTTGGCCATACTTTTTTGATGATGCTTGCCTAAATGGGCGTTTAGGCTATACTTTTTTGTAGATGAAAGTGGACTTTGTTAATTTAATAAATTAATAAATAATAAAACAGCCGGTGGACTTAGTGACAGGAGAAAATATATAGTCACATTAAAAACATACTTACTTCCAGAACCAAGATGTAATAGAAAAATATAAAAGTAAATAAACAAAGAGGTCCATAAATTATAAGGTACGTTTACCACGAGTTGCCAATTTAAATTTACGTTATCGTTCGCGTAAAAAATGTATTGGCATTTGACATGACATGACATGATAATATTAAATCCCAATACATTTTTTACGCGACCGATAACGTAAATTTAAAGTGGCAACTCATGGTAGACGTACTGTATACAATAGTACTTATTTAATTGATCCGTCAATTTTAGCAAATTTACTAAGTGTCGGTTTGTAGGTTCATCTGCTATGTAATTCTTAATCGTATTTTTGAAGCTCTATAGCACTAACATCGATCGCAAAAAAATGACGATCTAATTGCTATTGGACGTCGAATCGTCATTGAGAGACTACAATCGATTCGCGTTGCTAGTTAGATAATAAGGGGGCAGGTATTATCGTCAATCATCAGAAGGCGTGTGATAAGGGTTAGGCAAAATACCGATAAATTGCGATACCTGGTTTTGACTGGCCGCTTACCTACCTGCTGCGCTACTACTGCGCTACCCGCTTTTCCGCCCTGGGTTCGGGTCATCAATGACAAACATTTATTTGACAAACGTTTGTGCTTGTTGTGTGTCTGGGTGTTATTATTTATATATGTATGTATTTAGGAATGTTTAAGTATGTCTATCAGTCTCCGACACCCAGTCCAGGGATTTAAGAATTTCACAGCGGAAAAAGTCCAACCAAGCTAAAAATTGGTATACACTTACCTTTCAGCTCTACAAATATTAATACTAATAGCCCAAGAACGGAAAGCGGAAAAGAGTCATTTTTATTACCGTTCTTGGTGGCTGTCACAAGTTATGCGTACAGCCGAATTCCGGGAATTTTTCACACCTTATTTGGAGAGCTGAAAGGTAATTGCATACCAATTGTTAGCTTGGTTGGACTTTTTCTAAAGATGAGCTCATTTTTTGTCTAAAGTTCCTGAACTATTAGTACAAGCTCTGCTTAGTTTGGGGTCAGATGATTTTTGTGTAATTTGTCCCAGATATTTATTTAAGTATTTATTTCAATAACAAAGCGGGAGGCTTCCTCTATAGCAGTGGGGATATGTGGGGACATGTGGGGACTGGGAGTGTCACATGCTCACATTGCGATCTTTACTACAATTTAATTGTAATGTTAATCGATTAAGCTACATAATGACCCTTTTTTTTGCGTCACGAAATGCATTTAGGCATTCCCAAGGCCCTGGGTTCGGGACATCTGCGATATGTGAGACTAGGAACTCCTGGGAAAACAGAGACCTCTTCCCACTAAAACCTGACGGTGGTCATCTTCGGCGCAGAATGGAAGGGACCAGGGATCCCCAATATGGGAGAGACTCCTCGCAGGACCCCTCGGCGCGCAAGGCCGCCTGGCACTCAGCCTCGAGAGGAGCAAGCTCAACGCCAGTGCACGATATCACAGACCACTGTGTCCGAAGACACGCGTCACCGTCATCCTCGGGATCATAAACCGAAACACACGCAGCCCCCCCCCGCGTGCGCTTCGCGACCCCAAGGGCCCTTTTAGTCGCCTCTTACGACAGGCAGGGATACCTTGGTAGTATTCTATTCCCCTAACCGCAGGGAACTACATGAAGACCCTATCACAACCGGAGCGATCTACTGCCATCATAAGTTGAACTCTAAAATTTCTATCAACTTGCGTGGTGGACGTAGCTTAATCAGTTGTTACCTACGCTTCAGATGTGGTTGACTGTACGACATTTTCTACACTCCCGAATGAAGGGTGTGTCAATATGAAGTCGAGCTCGTTGTAGAACGATCATAAAAGGTCTTACAACCGTCAAAAACTCATAAGAATCTTTGCACAAAAAGCCGAAAACACTTACAGGAAGGAAGCAGTTACGGTGAATTCTCAAGATGGCGCTTCCCTTGAAGCCAAAGAGTTTTTATGTGGCAGCTGCATCCCGAATAATTTTGCCAAAAAAAGTTCGTGGCAATTAACCATGTCTCTAAAAGTGACAAATGTTTTGTTCAATATAAAATAAGGCTAGGATCATTTATAATATCATTAAGGCCCGATTTTGCAATTTTTAGTTTATTCCCTAGATAGCTAACTGAAGTATAAAATTAACTGGCTATTTATCAAGCGAATAGATATTTTCAATTTTTCAATCGTCTTTTATTAAAAAAATGGCTATCTATCGTTTGTCTATGTACTTATATCGCGAACTTCACACTGATTATCCACAAGCGAGATGCTCATAAACAACCATTGCAATTTTAGAATGAAAAAAGGCATAAGTTGATGTTTGACAATTGAAAGAAAAACAAATTTAGTTTTTTTGTTGTCTAAAGTTGTAGTAAAAAGTTTTTGATTATAATAACACTCCAAAACTCCTTAGCAAAATGAAGATAATCTCAAATGACACACCACATAACCTCAAAATGTCAAAGAAAACGCTTAGATAATCTTATCCAGCCCCTCAAGAAGCAGATAACTTTATTACTCAGTTAGCGGCTTTATCCAACAGTTAACATCTATCTGACCACTGAAAAATTAAAAATCTTGTTAACCTCCGAATAAACTTTATTCTACAGATAAATTTCATTATCTGAGGATTAAAAAATCGGCTCTAATAATAGCCCACTCAACGAAGGAAAAATAGGTGAAATAATTTCGTGTAAAAGCGAATTTTGGCACAAATGTAAGGAATGGTGTCTGAAGCAACATACTCAAAGTACTGATGGATGGGGGTGGAGCTAATGGGTAGGGGGGGTTTATTATTGTCTATCTTCATTCCTTCATATTCACTAAATATTGATCCCAGAGAAAAATGAAATACCTAGAACCTGTTTTGTAGAAAATTTTACTTGAGTAAAATAATTTTTTTTGCTCCACCGTTTACGAGTGGTTTAAGAAAAACTTAAAAAAAGTACCATCAAAGTAAGAATAATAATATTATATAGTATCTATTGCGTTCATAATATGAATATAGGTAATAGTTATATATTAAATTTATAAAATTTATTTGCGTGCGTGAATGTGGTGGAGGAGCGCGTCATTTCAGCTTAGACAAGCTCTAGTTCAATTTTCAATCATAAACGATTTCTTTTTCATCACTTTCATTTATAAATAAATCATCAAATCCGTATGACTTTAAATCAAAAAATTTAGTCTAAAAAAAACAATATTTATTTTTATGACTCTTAGTTTATATTATAGCTTACAGCGACATCTATCAAGAGTGATTTCATTCGAAACGCCGCGGCTTGTGCTTTTGCTTGTATAATAGTGCTTTCATATCTCCACAGTAAATTTAATGTAGTCCGTAGCATTGCTAAGAGGTGGCGCTTTAAAGGATATGTTTGGTTACATTTGTTTTCTGAGTTAATACCATAAAAGACAGTTTTTTTATAATTTATTTATTCCGTAATACATATTTTTGTGATACATCCATTTTATCTAGGGACAGTAATGACAGTATGTTGCAATCACACCTCATTAACTTATTTTACCTTGTTTACGGTAAACTATTGTTAATAAATCTATATATATTTTTTGTGTGGAAGACTATGCCGTTTACGGATAGGGCTTTATAGCCATAATAAAAAATGTTCAAGCGGCACTGCATAAATCGTCTGTGACAGACGCTAAGGCCGATGATGATTATTAGGAGGAAAGATTTGTTTGTTCGTTTGTTTGTATTGAATGGGCACCGAAAGTGACTAGACTGATTTTAAAAATTCTTTCACCAATATAAAGCTACATTTTCAGGGAGTGACCCGGGGGCCTAGCCAAGAGCAACACGCTACAATAGAAATTTTCTACAATAGAAATCGTCGTGGCTTGTGGCTCTTGGCTTGCCCCCCTAGGCTATATTTTATTTAATGGGCTATTTTTTGACGGGAAAGACAGTCTACGCGGGTGAAGCCGCTGACGGACAGCTAGTCTATGATACTAATACTATAAAGAGGAAAGATTTGATTGTTTGTTTGTTTATATTAAATAGGCTCCGAAACTGCTGGACCGGTTTTAAAAATTATTTTGCTAATATTATGCTACATTATTTATCAGTGAGTGACATTGGCTAGGTATATTTTTGTGAGCCTACTTATATTTTAACGGGAAAAACAGTCTACGCAGGCGAAGCCGCTGACGGACAACTGGTAGTAATTATATGTAAAATTATTTACAAATGTCATTATACGGATCATACCTATTCTAATTTCGTGTAGTTTTTGACTAAAGACAATTACTAATAAAGAACGAATAAAAATAGATACAAAAAGTATCGTAACACGTAGATAACAAAAAATTAAGTTCTTATTCATTTTATTTTGATCCGAAGATGATAGCAATATCTTATCGAATTTAACATTGTTAGCGTTATAATATTGTGTAAGTGATTTTCTAAATGAACTTTTCCATGTTAACAGTGCCAATTAGGCAGGCTCATTGTATCCCATCTCCTTGATCGTTTTTAAAACAACGAAAGCTCACTATAGCCGCAAAAACTGCAACCCAATAGTATTTCTTGCAACATTTCTAAAGAGATGAGAAAAATAACGGCAATTTCCCGCGCCATTGGCACCCGCTCCAGGCCCTGAAGACTGCGTTCTTGCCCATTTATCACGTCAGAGCGAAAAAATCACGGGTTCACTGACCCGAAGCTTTTCCATTTACACGGTGTTCTCTCTTATCTCATCCGCGTAATGCCTGACCTCATCGAGATATTTTACGGAGCTTTGCTGACTATTGTATTGTGTAAGTCGCATTAATTTTGGCGGGATTTATCTATTAAAATCGCTAAGGCACATATAAATAATTGCGCCAGACAACACGCCTCGTGTCATTGTCTCGAAACAGGGATAATATTCCTGTGTTACGAGGTATCAGACAGGGAATAAGTCAGTGGCGTCGCCAGCACGCCCATGCCCGAGCCAATTTAGAAAAGATCGTTTCTTGAATTGACCCGACCAGGAATCGAACCTACGGACACTACGGAAATCGAGGCGAGAAACCGTGCTACAGCGCACTACGCTAATCGTGTCGTCAAATAGAATAAAGAGTTTACAGAAGGACCGCTCGCGCCTATTTCCTAAGCTTGCGTGATCGCGCCCAGGGTTACTACTATATTCGCTCTGAATTTTCAAAATGCACTAGGAAGGTATAACTAACTGACAGAACCGGCCAAAAACAAAATTCATCATGTGAAAAATTACACCAACTTCGACAAAATCAAAAACACTCGCGACAATGCGACTGCATGGCCGCGACATTGATGTTCGTGATAAAACAAAGTGAAGACGACCGTTTGACACCCGCCATTTCAGTGAATAGCATCCCGAACTTAGGTGATTTTAGCGGCCAACTAGCGCCATGAATTGGAATAAAAAACAGAATGGAAAGTCGTGGACAGACATTCAATATTTAAAAGAAGTATATTTTGAGATATTCATTGTTCAGTTTATAAAAACAATGTCTAATTTGGAAGTTATAAAAATAAGTCAATTGGTGGCGCTAGTTGGCGGCTTGAATCGCCTTAATGAGAAAGCAATAAGTCTGTGAAGTTGTTTTTAAAAGTAAGCCTTTTCTACAAAATCTTTGAAAGTAAGACTTGTAATAACAAATTTCAAAGTTTTCAATACCTGTACAATTGAGGAAATTATAGGATACAAAAGTTTTAGTACTAATATATATCAAAATAAAAGACGTATACTACTAATAGTAACTCATAACTACTAAAATCGTTGCAAATTGTAAACCCCTTCAAGTGAAATTTTGGTCGAAAATGAGAGCTACTGATTGAAAAAATCTCATGAGAATATATTTTTATTGCAATGACGAACGTAATTTTTTATTATTCCAGTATTCGTTCACTTTATTTCACATTAAAATCTCGTAAGAGCCCGATGATCACATGTAAGGTTTTAAGAACAACTTAGTTCAAAAGTTGTTATAAACACACAAAAGGTTTGAAGGAAGGTGTTTTAGACACATAAAAGGGGTTTGCAGTCCACGTCAAACCGTTATGGCAACGTATAAATCTTAAAATTAAGTAAATTTACTCCATTACTCGATTAAAATTGATTGATAAATTATTAATCCTGTCACTTAAGCGCTATTGTGACGATGACATACCACATATAATCAAAAATCAAAAATCAAAATGTTCTTTATTGTTCTTTATTGCTTAAATGGTACATTATTACAAGTGTTGGGCATCTCCTTTTAAATTTATAAAAACCTGTGTTAGGAGAAGCCCGCTCCTTCGTTCGATTCATATAAATGTAAACAACAAAGGTAAGTATATCCCTGTTATATATGGCCATAGGCTATATGCTCTGTGCAACGACGTCACAATATGAACTTAGGTGAAGAAAAGTGGCACGCTTGGTCTCCATACAACGTTTTTAAACATATTATATGATATATGTTTGTTTTATGTCTGAGTGTTATGTATTTAAGTATGCATTCTTAAACATTCAGCTATGTTTATTGCAAGACTGTAGACCTTTAATACAAAATTTGCTTTTTTCAGGATCTGCTTTATATATTTTGATTTTATTCTGTGGTATTAGCGCTGTTTATCGTACAAAGCTACACACGGTCTCATGCACCTTCAACAGGAACAAATTGCCAAATTGGAGAGCTCATTTTCGACTCATTTCAGATACATTGAAACTCAGTTGAATGTAATTTAAATTTTGGGGTTTTAACGGGTGTAAATCATCAGTTAAGGCGCTTTTGTTAGGGTTAAGTGTGTGGAATGTGTTGTGAAGTGCAATGGAGCTTATTTTGTATCATCAACCATACATTTGATACATTTGATTTGATACTATAGATTACTCTTACCATTTCTCTCTCTTATAGTTAATCTTTTAAAATCTATTCATGTTACATATAAAACTTAGTTGCTATAAATAGTACTAACAATGAGGTAAATTCAAAAATTTGGACAATGATTTTAACTAAAAACATGGCGCTGTAGGTAAACATTTTGTGAACCCTTCATAACCATGCTGGCAATATTTGCCAGGTGAGATAACTCAGGTCTCGGTGGTCAAATAGGAAAAATAGTGAAAGATGAGGGTTCGAATCCCAGGCCGCGACTTCTTCATCAAATATGATTGTGTTTATCTTTGACAACATTAATACTTTCACCGTCAGGTTGTCACATTCTGCGACATTCATTGCTCATGTTTGTTACAGGAAGCTCATAAACGGGATCAAACCAAGCTTTGCCGGCTCGTGGGCCAAATGATATATTTTCTTTGCGTAGAATTTCTCCCCGCTTTATGAGAGTACGCACGGAGGAGCCCAGGAAGGTGCTTATCCGAAGCGATCTCTTTTCTTTCCAACTTGAGATTCAGCACATTACCCTAAATGCGGAGCGACAACTAGCGAAAGCGGTATATAACGCATAGTCTGGGATTTAGCTAACGATATCAGACTGATATAAACTGATAACGCATTAAATGAATGAAATGTTTGAACAGTCTTACTTCATTCATACTATGGCGAAAGTATTTCGTATTTTTTTCATTTTACTAAGGAAAGACTTCAAAATTATTTACCTTGTGCTGCAAAACACTTCATCATCATCCTGTCTTGGTACAGTTCACAGCAACCTTTACTAAGCCATTGCAAAATGGGTATTATGTCAGCAGCTTAAGGTGCCCCTATGTAAAGGTTGATGTGAACGCCTTTGTACAATGTTGGACAATAGCCTTTTTTTCTTATTTTTGCAAGGAAATGCATTTAGGCATTCCCAAGGCCACGGGCTCGGGACGCCTGGGAAATGCGGGACTCAGAACTCCTGGGAAAACAGAGATCCCTATCCACTATAATAATGGAAGGGACCCAGTACGTCTACCACGAGTTGCCATTTTCAATTTACATTATAAACAATTGTATTGGGATGACACATGACATGACATGACAATGTCAAAACGCGATACATTTTTTGACGCGAACGATAGGTAATGTAAATTTAAAGTGACAACTCGTGGTAGACGTACAGGATCCTCGAAAATTGGCAAGTTTCAGGGTGAAATTCTGAGAGCTATATGTGTATATCTTGTTTTTTGGCCACATTACTTCGTTACGGGATTTACCTATCTTTCAGAGCAACTACGATGATCATCTATTTTTACTAGGAATCTCTCTTAATACTCGATTAGCTGAAATATTATTAGTTGTAGGTAGGTACAATGAAAAAATGTCCAAAAAACACTTTGTTTTCCATATTTTCATAATACAAATAGGCTTTTAGCATTAGCTCAAGGCGTAAATAATTCTTAAATATAAAGTTACATCTGAGCGGCCAGAAAAATAGCTCCATTAAAATACTGTGCAAACATAAGGTTATGAATGAAATATTCTACTAACTCCAGTACTTCACAAACGAGCATACATAAAACATGACCCGTGATTTTCATTTCAAAACAAATCACTGGAAGTAAAAAGTTAACTGTATACATTAAGCTATTTTTGAAGGTTTGTTTCACTTCCGCGGTCGCCAATTTTACGTGTAGTATACTCGTAAAGAATAATTCATGAGCCATATCAGCACAAAAACAGAAATAGGTGGAGAAAACTTTCGGAAAACCACAGCTATAGGATAGTGCGCAATGGCGCGCATTGGTGGAGGCCTATGTCCAGCAGCGGACTATGATAGGTAGATGATGATGATCAATAAAACACTAAGGCAATGTTGTGTTCTTGGTGTTGAGTTAGTTCATAGAAGAGCGGTGGCGACCTGGCTATGTCATTGTTCATCTTGCTGACTGCACAGAATGCTTACAGGGTCGGTAAAGTAGGGGTGCGACGCCAAGTTACCTCCAGGCGCGTGCAGGGTTAGCTTGTCCGTGGTAATAATTAATAACTGCGAATTTACCTGTTGTAGATCCAGGTTTCTTTAACTGACGTATATAAGCCCTGACTGCGCCAGAAGTGTGTCGCATGAATCAGTGGTGTTTCTGATGGCCCTGAGAGCTGATCTTCATAATGATGGTGGTTTAGTGCATACTGATAAGTCTCCAAGGAGTTTAACCATCAGGAAAGAGTCTCACACAGCAATAACAGCAATGAGCTGGATTTAAATGTATTCATGACGACTTCTCGAGAACGAGAAAAAATTCATCAAAATGACTGCGGTAAAACCAGACAATCTTAAATCTGTTAATGTGTCAGCGACTCCCATGGCGTTGAAGTAGTTTACCCAAGGCTCGGCAGAAGCTGCTCCTCTTATGGCGCATAAAGTTATATAATCGTTATAAGACTATAACTTTGAATCCACGAGTGGTTATAACACATACATTTTTAAAATGTGTACCTTAGGCACTCAAACTTTGTTCTTAATTCTGAAAAGCAGTAAAATGTAAAAGAGCAAACAACCGAAAATTACGTCCTGTCAAACTTGTATAAAATTACAATATCTTTCGTAGACAGTGGAGGTAATTTTCCGCAAGAGAGGCTTCTAAACCAATACAGAACAGGGTAAACCTACTTACGGGATAAACTACCCTAAACTGATGCTTTAGATCCGCCGCCCTAAGCTTTACTTACTCAGGCTTTGTAAGAATCCTAATAATTTACCTTTAATAGTTTCTCTAACACTGTAAGTAAGCACTTTATGGGTGTGCTCTGGCACTTCAATGCTGTCATACAATTTTATGGTTGAGAATATGGGTTAAATAATGGGTTTGGTGTTAGAATAATATCAAGAGAAAGAAACATTATTTCTAATAGTTCAGATGTCCATACTAATAATGCGAAAACCAACAAATATTATGGAACATCGTACACTAAGACAAGACCATCTAACCTCAAACTACTCTTAAGTATTACAGTATGAGCAATGGACATTAAATCTCGATCTCCGTTCTATGTATGAACGTTATGCTCTATTTAATTATATATTTACAATTATTTAAGTACGTTTATAGTCCGAAATCCATACTACAAGCTCTGCTTAGTGTCGGGTCAAATGATCTTAGTGTTATATCCCAGATATTTGTTTATTCATTACTGTTATTTGATCATGTCTTTGTTCAAGCTACTGCAAGGGTTCCAGAAGAAAACAGGCAGTAATCACAATTAAGTGTCAGCCGGTCATAACGGCCGCTCGCGAGCCTCAGTCAGGACCGTGGGCTTATCGGTGATTGCTTTATTTTATTACTGCCATCCGCCCTCCATTCTGCTTTACTACGTAATTAATTTCACACATTACTGTGTGACTCTTCCTATTTACTGTTTGCCGATTAAAATAATGTCGTCCAGGGCTCGAAGACGAGTGACTTGAATTAAGCTGCCCTATATTAAACGAGTTTATGTGCTGATGAACAATTGCAATAACTTGAGTTTGTGGCATCTCTACGTTGAATAAATAGTACTAGCTGTCAGTCAGCGGCATCGTCCCTGTTGACCATTTCTCCCAATAAAATATAACCTTAAAAACAAAAAATTATAGGCCATGTTACTTACTGATAATGCAGCTTCATATTTCTGAAAGATTTTCTAAATTCGGTACAGTAGTTTCGGAGCCTATTCAATACAAACAAAAACACAATCAAATCTTTACTAATTACAATATTAGTCATATACGCCCTATTTTTTTAGGCTTTGGCTTTGTTGTCTATCTTTTAATAACCGCCGCCGCCGTTATGCAGCTAGATTTGCACAGGAAAGCGTGAGATTATACGAAAATCTATGTTCAGAGTGCCGAGAACGAGTTGCAGTGAGAGGAGTGAATGACTTCACCATCGCGTTTGGCGAGCACGTAAATGTCAAAAAGTATGGAATCGAGTCAGCGACATCTAGCGAAATATGCGGGCAACATCAAAGCCACTCAGTGTCTAACTCGGAAAGAAACAAAATAACAAATAGGCGCTAGCTGTAAGTCAACGTAAAACTCCCATATTGTGTGGGTTCAGATCCAACTAGGTAAGTATGTTTTATAGCAAATAAACACTTACATCTTTATGCCAAATAAAATTTAAAAGGGTACTTACCTATAAATCAATAAAACGTACGTTAACGCCGCATCATAATTATAAAGTTATGCAAATTCTTTGGATAATTTCACGCTGACAAACCGCTGACTAAACTTTCGGTAAATTTTATAATAAGCGCTTAAATTCTAAATCAAAACAAGAAGTATTTGGGTTATATTACGGGGACAAACAAATTAATGCCGAAGTTTCAGTGCTCTTCGGAATTAATTTGATCTGAAATAATTTTTGACGAGTTTGTAACCCACGGAATGATTTTATTTTGAATTCGTTTAAAGGGTGTTCCTCACGAAGACACCAATGTGTGATTTTATTTTAGGGTCAAATTTTCAAACGCAGTTTTTTGTGAAAAGTGGTTTTTCAATGTGATTAACTTTACCTAACAAAAATAGGTGATATAATATGTAGTATGATTTTGATGTATCGTTTACTGAATTGTTTCCGTTTTTTTATTTGTGTGTGTAAATGAATTTGTCTCGCCTGCTGGTGAGCGATTACGAGGCCTATAGTGGTATACGCTATCCCAAAAAATGCTTATTTACTCTGGCCTTGAAGACACCGAGGTTGTAAGTGTCCGGAAACACAGACGCAGGGAGAGCGTTCCACTCCTTAGCGGTGCGGGCCAGAAGAGACGCAGCAAAGCGTTAAGTTCGGACCGCTGGGAAGTCAACCACATGGAGGTGGAAACCCGCCCTCCCGGCGTCTAGTGGTCCGGTCGTAGAAAGTAGCGGGTGGTATCAAGTTGTGTAGTTCCTGCGCACACTCTTCAAAATACACCTTATAAAAAACTCATAGACAGGCGACTTTACGCCGATTTCCCAAACTCTGGAGTTCGGTTCCAACGAGAGGATCGTCACCTATAAGTCTCCTTGTCTTTCGGTCCGCTGAGTACAATGCATCCAGCTGGTACTTGGCAGAGCCATCCCGCAGGTCACAGCAGTACTCCATACACAACTAAACTTGTGCTTGATACAAGTGGTAGCTGTTCCGGTGTGAAGAATCGCCGAACCTTCAATAGGATGCCAAGTTTTTTAAAAGTGGCTTTTGCTTAGGATTCAATATGACTACTGAAGTTGAAGTAAGATGAGAGATCCATACCTAAGAGTTTGAGGTTGATGGTTTGGTTATCGGTATAGCTGCATTCAGGAAAGTAGAAGTCGGATTAAATGGACTCCGTTTGGTGGAGAACAGAGAAGCCTGGGTTTTGTTGGCGTTGAACTCTACAAGGTTAGCTTCGCCTCAGTCTGATACTGCTTTTAACGTTGAGTTCATCCGCTCAACTATTATTCCGTGTTTATGAAACAATGATTTGCGAATAGTTCAACAATTTTATCTGGCAAATAAAAAGTACGCATTTCTGTCTTGCCAATGATTGACAAAAAAAGAAGGTTTTTATCATTAAGTTTGATTATTTGTTAGTGTTTCATCTGAACATCCATCCATATAATAAAAATCGCAATCTATGTTAGACAAAAAATGGTAGCCGCTATCTTGTTGCTCGTAAGTGATATTTAAGGCAAATTTCATGTAGAGAAGGTCTGGTTAAACTTTTTAGTGTTAAGTGGTAAATGTTGATCTTTCCACAACTTACCCCTCCTAATCGTTGCCCTATCCAGATGGATACAGACGGGCTAAGATAGCCCGTGCCATGGTTTCAAGAAGTCTTATAAGAAGTACTCTGTATATAGAAAGTGGCCTCCTCGTGAGATAGGGTCTACAGAGGGTCGGGTAAATACGACCGTCGTTTTGTCGCATCCTCTATTAAACGACCATGATTTGTTGCTGCCCCTCTCCAAATGTTTACAATTTTTTTGGTATTCTCCTGAAATAGTTGGATAAATTGCTCACGTCCCTTTGTGGATTTCTTGGCTGTGACCTCTTATGAATTGCTTTTAGTAATCTTTAGATCCTTTTCTAACTTTGAGAAGATTTTTCTTACGGACACTGGTTTTACTTTCACTCTAGGGAAACCCAATACTTAAGCTGCTTACTGAGCAACCGTTAGAAAATAATTGAACCAAATTCTCCATTGAAGCAGCAAAAACGTAGAAATATTAAAAAACCAAGGCATCTTTATGATGCTTTCTAGGTTTTAAAACACTCAAATTACATACACTATATTATGTGTGGCACATCACTAAGTGGGCGGTACCCGTCCATGAAGTACAATATTATTTGTATGAAGTTTTAACGTAAACAATAGCGCCCTCAAGCCAAATCCGTCTAAAACATTGTCTTGTGTCTTCCATCTTCGAAATCACCAGGCTAACAGAAAACTGCAAATTAAATGGCGTGACATCAATATCCGTCACTCAGACCACCCGATTTATCTAGGAGTGACCTTAGATAGATCCACCACGCCACTTACAAAGGTATACCCGCTCTCAGGTATTGCTCCACCAGCTGTGAGAAGGCATATTGCCTCGGCGGTCGAGAAGAGGAGGCAGGAATGCGATAGCAGACACCTACTTTATGCCTCCAACCTTGGTGCTTCCCGTCTTAAAAGCCGTAACAGCTTCCTTCGAGACACTGGCTACAACGTGCTCTCCTGGACAAGCGCGAAGAAAAATGTGGAAAGAGGATCATGCTCCTCCATCTGACTATCTCACCCCCACTGAGCGTCTACCCCCAGGATGCGACCTGCCGTGGCCCACATGGAAGTCACTCACCCGGCTCCGAACTCAAGTGGGCCGCTGCAGGAGTAACCTCAGTAGATGGGGATACGTTGCACCAGACGGGGCACAATGCAAGTGTGGTGCCCCAGAACAGTCAATGCAGCACCTGTTGTCCTGTCCCCAGTGCCCTGCCAGCTGCACCCTTTAAGATCTGTGTGAAGCTACCTCCCTCGGGATAGCGGTAGCGGAGCACTGGGCAGCGGTAATATAGTTTACTATAGTAACAGTTGCCAACAACCAAAGGATCATCGACACGAAGAAGAAGAAGAAGAAGAAGAACGTAAACAATACGAAACTTCATGGGTGTGAGCTGTCAAAAAACAATAATAAAATGGACAGAGTATAGTCACAAATTAGGCATGCGCGGCGCTCTCTTTATTTTGTTACCAAGAGAGAGCGCCGCGCATGCCTAATTTGTAGTTTAATTAGTGACTTAAAATAGCAAGTCAAGTTTCCACAGATCTACCTAAATATAACATAATATTTAGTTCTTAATGGTATTTAAGGAGTTTGTCATGAGAAAGGTCTAACAAGAAAATAAATTACTACTAAAATGACATTATATCAAATATAATAATTGAGTACTTTATTGTTGGAAAAAAAGACATCATTCCGTTACTGATCAATTCCTAGGTATCACAAATACTGTTAATTGGTTTTAGCAAGCATTACTTTTCGACCCAGCCACTGTATAAAAACGTCGTGTGATCGAATCACACTTCTAATACTATAATCAGGATGCACCTACAAGCCAGTCGATCAATTACAAAACTAGAGTTCCTAGAAAACTATACTTTTAAGCTTTAGTTTTCATAATATATTAACAATGTTACATTAACCACCATGTATAATTATTTTTGACTGTCCAAGTTGCGTTGGCGTTCAACTACAACTTTTTTACGTAAACTGTATCTAGTTAATACGCCATTTGTTTAGACATTAGCAGATTGGTCCAAACGGACTTTCATCCCTTAGGCAGTGAAATGAAATAACTTTGAAAACTTCTGTAATATTATACGACTCACCGAGAGTGGATGAAATTAAACTCCTACCCAACATTTTTACGATTTTTTTCCCGAAGTATTTCAATATGCTGATAGAAATAAAGTACCCACTGAAATGACTGTTGTGAAACCGAACACCTAAAATGAGCATGTATTAAAATTGCATGCTGTGTCCATTCACAGTTAGTGTCATTACACAAGTCTTAACAACCTTTATGTTTATCGCCTTGGCTTGCGTGGAATCCCGGGTTCGATTCCTGGTCCGTTCAATTCAGGAAACGATCTTTTTTATATTGGCTCAGGTCTGGGTGTGCTGGACCACTTTATGCTGATATCAAAAAACTGACGGGAGCAAAATGATTGGAAACTGCTCAAGACCGTAAAAGATGTTAAACATTGAAGGATGTCTACACCTTAGCGGTTGAAAATGGCTAAAGAAGAAGAAGAAGCGAATTCTACTAAAGACAATACCTGGGGGGCTAGCCAAGAGCAACACGTCACGACGATTTCCACAATAGAAATCGTTCAAATGTATGGGGATGACTTAAGCGCCAGTGACAGCATAGTCATCCCCATACATTTGAACGATTTCTGTTGTAGAAATCGTCGGGGCGTAGCGGGTTGCTTCTGCCTAGGCCCCCTGTGTTAATGCTTCATGAAGGGCTGCTGCTGCTAAAGTTGTTTTTTTTGGGTGTTTAGTCGTTTCGCAGCGCAAACAATTCGCCCCACGGTGCGAATCGCCCAAGAGCTGTTTTTAAATGGGTCCTTTCGCACCGCGAGGCGAATCGCCCAATAACTGTTTACAATGGATCGTTACGAACCGAAGGGAACAAAATAGTTATCTTTTAGGGTGGCTAAATTCGGATAAAGAAACGAATTTTCCCTTTACATCCCATTAAGTACAATCATAAACAAAATAGCAGGTCACAGAAAATATTGTACAAAATTTACAAATGACTTAAGATCACTAAAAATGTTCGTGCTAATAGACCGTGTAAAGTTAATATAAATTATTTACGAAGTGAACATTTTGTTTAAAACCAAGTGATGTCATTATGTTAAATAATGCAGAAAAGTGCAGATCTACGCGCAAACACATTCCAAGAATATCACAGGTAAAATAAACCCTTTACGTAGACCGTAGACTTACTGGTCACATAACAATAGAATAAGCTGGATCATAGGCACGCGCTTCTAATTGTCACGTTTCCGAGTTTTAGAAAAAGGTGATATTCATTGAAAATCGACTAATCATGAAGCTTTTCGTGTTCATTTGTTATCTGATAACAGATTTCAGGACATTTGAACAGTCATATTACCTTCTTCCGGAATCCCCCCACATGCCAAAGTCGTCCAGAAGAAATCGTTCAAAGCGATAGGTCTATTTGCCTGTCCTAATATAATATGATACTTAATATATTATAGTTCTTTCAAGTTGTATTTTTCCTATGCAATAAAGTTTATTTGATTTTATTTTGAAGCTTTTTTGTGAACTTTTTACTAATAAACATGTAAATATGTAACCACTTTCAAATGTACACTCCATGAAAATGCAATAATGTACACAGCCATCTGTTTAAATTTACTAAAATCTGTTATTTGTTGACAAAATTTTCCATAAAATTCGTAGATTTTTAATGAATATCACATTTTTCTATCGATCTTTACCTTCAAATAACTCAGAAACGTGACACTTTACAAAAGTTCAAATCTGACAAACAAATGAGCATTTGTTTTTTTTTACGGTGGGCCGAATCGACACATTTCATAAGATAACTTGGGCCGTTCGCACCGCTGTAACCACTGCGGTGCGAATGGTCCTATTCTAGAACAGTACTTGGGCGATTCGCACCGCGGGGCGAATCGTTTGTGGGGCGAAACGACTAAACACCCTTCGAGGCTCAAGTAATAATAATTTATGATACCTGGACGGTTACGCAAACAGTAATATTGAAACACAATTATTAAATCGTAAGTGGTAATAAATGTGATAAAGCAGTCGTTCTTGTCAATAATGTCCTTTATTTATGGGCATAATGCTCTTTTTGTTATTTACTGTTAAAATATATTTTTTAGCTATTTTCGTTCATCGCATGCTTAGCAAACATCAAGTATAAGTACATACTATAGGTTTTTAGAGTTCTTGAGCACAAACTACTTTACATTTTTAATACTTGTATGCAAAGCTTTATTTCCAAACAACCAAATGCTTCCCACACTTAGCTTGACCTAAATCAGAAGCCTTTAATATGCAGCGCGGCTTTCCTCCTTGTTAAAAACTTGCAACACGTAACACATTTGCTCTAAATCCTCACTGTTAATAATTGTCTCCCCTCGTCGGCCAAAGCTGCTTAGTTAGAATACTAAAACTTTTTAGTATTCCACCAAGAAAATCTCAAGTTGTTAGTTAAATTCAAATTGGAAAACTTTTGGAATTTATGTCCGCAGTTTTAAGGCACCTATTATGTCCTCGCAACTCGTTACACGTGTTAGGAAGTTTTTTTCCAAGTAGCCTTACATGTTAAACATTGGGCCGAGTTTCAGCCAACATTGGGTTTGGTTTAGCTAGCATTCCGGTGTATGCTGTCTTAGGATTATCCTGGTAGGAATTTAGAGAGAAATTTAAAAAAAAGTCTGATTTTGAACACACTCTCCAATATTTAAATGTTTGCTTTCGGCGTTTTGCAGAAAAGTTTTCATTTTTCTGTCTTAACAATGAAAACTATTCACTAGGCTGTGAATCATCTGAAGGAATAGAATAGATAAGACAATGTTATTGTCAGATTATTAATTTTATCTTTTTAAAATTGTATCTATCACTTTATTATTTAAATAATCGGATAGAATCAGCAATAAAATAATCAAATCAAGCAATTTCTGAAGATGTAGTTACGTTAATGTATTGTGAGTACCTACCTACTTAATGTAAAATTAAAATCTGGACAAAAATTGTCGTCTTAAGGTGCTCCTTCACTTAGAGCATTCGCCTGTAATGTAACGTTACAAAGTCGAGCATTACATCAGTGAGGGAGAAAACTCGAACATTACGAAGTTCACCGCGTTATCAAGTAATAATATAAAATAACATTATTACCTACTCGTACACAGACAAATTCGCGGATCCGGCTAGTACTCTAGAACAAATTAACATTAATAAAGCAACATAAAAACGCTAATGAAGCAATAAATTGGCATGAGACAACCTTTTTGAACAGCCTTAAATATCAAGCAAGTATATTAATTTGGCTAATTCATTAAAAATAAATAAGTAGACGTTTCTTAGGAAAGATAAGGACGTTGATGAGAATACCCCTTCTTACTAATTAGGGCCTAATCAGTCCTCGTCGTGATAAAGGTTAAAAAATCTCTTTGTACTTTTATTATGGAACTAAATTTTAAGACAACCAAAAGAGTTTTAATTATTAAATTTGCCTGTGGAAAGATAGCTGTATCAGCATGAGTTGAGGGAGTAAAAGTTTTTTGAGTGGTACACATTATACATTTCGCAGATAGAGATATACTCGTAGATGTCTGTAATTTGGAAAAAAAAATACTTAGACTAGGAGGGAGTCTGATACATGAAAAAAGTACTTTTTACTAATTTTGTCTTTGAACTAAAATATGGCATTGCACTAAATACAAGAACAACTGATTTCATTACTTATAATTTTTCAATAAAACTGAGTCAAGATCTAATGCAGAGAACTTTTCTTTAGATTCACAAAGAGTAGTCAGAACTCTCATGCTTAAAAAAATGTACACACATAGGTAAATCCAAGCAACAATACATTTTTGAACCACATTGAAAGATCTGCTTAATATTTTTTGCCATATTTTCTTATGAATTGGAGCTGACGAAGGGCTTTGTGTAGCATTAACAGACCGCACCGCAATCGCCTCAGGATCATCTCCATCCACCATGCTAAGCTAAAGATTGGTACTCGTCGACCAATCCCAAGACGCACGAGGAAGCCCCAAAGCAGCCTTGCCGAATTAATTTTCAAGTTGGGGGTCTACGCAAGATAGCAACTTTCGTAAATAATTAAAACGCAATAAAAATGAGTGTAATTTGTATAGGGCCACAGTCTATAGGGATTTTCTGGGCAAGCGTATACAGTCAACAACAAAAGTAGATGGTGATTGTACAAAGTAGTTTAATAGCCTATAGCTTTTGCAAAACATCAATTTTGGCATTTTATCACTTTCTTCTGCCGTTGACTGTACTAACATAGTGCATCGATCTCTTCATCGCCTACCACCAGGCGGTACTGAGGTCAAAGGCGTAGCCATTTTGAACAAAAAAAATAGGTTAATGTATTGCTGTATTTTATAACAATAAAATATAGTTCTCAGAATAACAAAATCGAGAAAAATTCCGAATAATAACTTTATTTTTTTCCGACTAACGATTTACGATACTTCGCGTTCGAACATACAAGAGTAGACCTCCTTGCCGTCCGGCGGACGATTAAATATGAAAAGCGGAACAATGTGAAATTCCGTTTGCGGTAAAAGCGTCCAAGTATTAGGTAGAAAATATTTATAAATAAAGAGTGCTCGCAACACTGAAGATAATGCGTCGTTAATGGAGTGTTGCTGGTGCCGGCGTGTTTAAAAAAACCCGTATAAAGCGAAACTTACAAATACCCACCACTACTTGAATAGTAACCATTTCTTCGCAATCACGTGTATAATGTATTAATCCCATTTGTTTATAGCCAGCGATTTGGTCAGCGAACCTTTAGCTCTTAAAACTATTTACCCTCTACACAATATCAATTCAAAGTATATAACTGGGATACGATCAGTCTTCAGAGTTTCATTAAAATCCATCTAGTAGTTTTCACGTGATTCTGGAACATACAAACAGACAGACACAAACTCTTGAAATTTTTTTTTTTCATTCAGTACCGTTTATTGCAACTGCTTTTTTTAAAAGAGTATCATATGTGCAGTTTTACCTCTTTACAGTTTTATTATATTTATAAAAGTATTAGGTAAAAGGTGTTTTAAAAAGAAAGGGTGCTCGCATCGCGGTAGATAATGCGTCGTTAATGGAGTGGCTCTGGCGCCGGCGTGTGCGCGCCAAGCTACGAGTATTTCAGCCGTTATGGGATTTATACGCGAGAAAAATTACCGTTCAGCGGGAAACTTATTATTAATACTACTTGAATGTTAACAGTTGTTTCACAAAATGGTAATATTTTCAATTTTAGTTCTTATTAGTAATTATAGACATGTAAAGGGGCTAAAAAAACATTATTTGAAACACTGCCTACTTGAATTATACACTCCTGACAATTGGAATATCAATGATGCCCAAAAAGTAATAGAAATTTGAGAAAGTAGTGAAGTTTTTAAAAAGAATTTGTATGAAATAGTTTATGCTACTTGTCTTAGATGGCTTTCAAAACTTGATAGGGAAAATACAGGATTTCTAATTTTTCAATTTCAGTTTTTTTTTTCTAGTGTGTTGATAAGCGCTATGGATGTAAATGCTTATAAATCCACTAAACCTAGTATTCATCTAATGGTGAAAAAAAAAACAGGCATTTATCTCAACAGGTCGGGCCACAGTGACCGAAAAAGTGACTTGAGGTGGTTAACAAAACGAGTTATTAGAATTCATTTCTGAAGTAGTAAACAGTGAAATTAAAATCTAATAAAATTTACTAATATGGTTGAGGGGATAATACAGAGAATCCATCCGGTGGAAACATGATTTGATAAAGTTGGCTCGATAGAATAAATTCACAAAGTACAATACTTAATAATTTTGACATGACTGACTGTAACGGAATAAAAACACCAATGGAGATAAACTTTAATATAACAACTGAACAGACAGAAGAACAAGAAAATAAAGAAAGATACAGAGAGTTGATAGGATGTTTATTGTACCTGACATTAACTTCAAGACCAGATTTGACATACTCAGTTGCATATTTGAGCCGCTATTTAGACAAATCAAATAACCAAACATGGAAAGCAAGAAAAATAATCTTAGGATATTCAAAAGAAACAAAGAATAAAGGGCTAGTATTTAAGAGAGGAAACAGTCAAGAATTAAATGATATTAAAGCAGTACTTACCTATTAATTAAAAAAAACGATTCCTCTTAGTAAATAGTTATCAAACGAGTTGCGGTTCTTGCCGATTAGTAAAAAACCTTTTTTTTTTCAAAGAATTAACTTTCAGATGCAAAGTGGTTGATTCTGCAAAAAGCTGATAACTTTGACTCAGTAAGTCTTCTCATAGCTTAAAAATACGGAAAATTAGTTCAGTAATCGTCAACACTACACATGAAAGAGAGCACTATTTATAAATCAATAAATAATAAGTTTCGGTGGTGCTTTGTTTTGTTATACAACTTTAAAAACTCATTTTGACCAATTTTTTATTCACCTCGTTTTAAGCTCCTATATCTAACATTGCTATTCAATTTAAGGGACCTAACAAAAGCCGCAGGATTTCGGTAGATGCAATTTAATTACCAAAGGCGACTCTGGGAAGGCCTATGTTGAGCAGTAGACGTCTGATGGCTGCGGATGGTGATGATACATACACTTTGAGCAGGTAGTGAATTAAAACAAATTGAGATTACTTTGTTAGCAAACTGAAGTATACAATACTTATAATTTCACAACAGTAAAAACATTGCCTAAAATTCAAGTAGAAAAAAGAGCAAGTATTTCTCGCAGCGTTGTATCTCTCGAGTGCTCTGAAAGCGTTATAATAAGTTAAAACGAAATTCTCTGGAGCTCTTACTGTCGATGTTCCACTGGCAATGAGAAATATTTACGCTTTTTGTTACAGCAATGGACTTTTTACGATGTGGCATTACTCGTATTATCTTTAGACACTTACGAATGCTTTGAGAGATTTTTGCCCCTTGAGATTATTACTAAATACCTACACGAAGGTAGAACCTTAAGCCAACTAAGCGATTCTGGCGATCTGGAGATACTTTTTAATGTTTTTATTTCGCATAAATCACTTGTTTATATTTATTGAATCCTTAGCTGTACTTTCCTAAACATTACGTTTTTTATTACAAAATACACAGCTCTTAAGAATAATACGTTTTTACTTTTAAAACTAACAAACAGCCATTAGAGGATTTACGTAATATAAATGAAACGAAAGGTAAACATTTTTAAGTTACAAATCTTAAAGTACGAATACGTTGTACTCGTATGTACCTTTATAACATATTTACTAGTAAAAGGTCTCCCACTGTCAGAACTGGACCACATTAAAATGGGACAACACGGGCAGCATCAGCTTTCAAATAAAAAAATTATTATCAAAAATCGGTTGGCGTAATTCACCGATTTCAATATCGTATTGTATTTCATTCATTACGTACTCGTGCGTTATTGTAATGTAAAACGCACGAGTTTTTTTTATTAAGGTATAACGCACGGTTTATCAAGATGCTCCGTCTAAAACGAACGGTACTTTTTTAAATCTTAGCAAAGAGTTTTTATGTCAGAAAAGAGTTAACTTTGGGAGATAAAATATAATGAATAAACATTTAATTCTTCAATTCAATTAATTATGACAGTAAATAACAACCATTTATCTGTAACAAAAACACAAAAATATTTATTTACTTTATTAGTAATGCTGATGCGCGCGCATCGCTTATTTGTGAACAAGTAAAATTTTTAACAAGTTATTAAAGATTTATTCGTTTTCGTTTCGAAAGTCTGAGTTTTATTTATTTCCTCGCAAATATGTTATGAAACGTCGTATAACATACGAGCGCTTTGATAATTACAGCCTCTGCTTTCTTGTATCCCTCGCTTACGGCTCGGGCTAGCAATATCGCTTCGGCTGTAATTTTCAACTTACCGTACTTAAATCATAACATAATGTACTATTACAATAGAGGCGTAATAATGTTTATCGCAACAAAAGCTCAGTTATCAAACATACACGGGGTTTGCGTAGTCATGTTTTAGTCTTGATTTACGCAGCGTCGCAGCGCGTTATGCAATCCATTATAGCGCGTTAGTGCGTTTTTGAAGATCCGCAGGGAGTTATAAAAAAAAAAAAGTTTTATTATTTCCATATCTAATACAATTTCGTATTGATGAGTCTAATTAGTAGGTCCTTTGATAAAAACCTGCAAAAAAAATGAAAATGTATTCAAAACAGATCTTTAGAAAAACAATACAAAACAGCTAAATAAATTAAAAAAAAACACTTTATAAATCATTGTTGAAACATTCACTATTTTTAGACGTCTTTCTTCACACCTTGTACCTTTAAATAACAAAGACCTTCGCGACGGTCGCAATTAGTACAGTGGATTAAGTGTAAACGCGATATTCTTAACGATTCGCTATCGACTATCGCGAACGCTAACTGTACATACCTACACCTTCTACGTATTCCAAAATTTTTTTTCAGTTCTACAAGTAAATTTACGCCAAAAGAGCCGGAAAATAAAGGGCTAAAAAGAAAAGATAAGTGTCCCATAAATGCTGACACCACAGAACACCAATCTTACCACGCTAGAACGCGCTTAGCCGCTTCTAATGTAGCGTATGCTAAAATTGTCTTTTTAAGGGCCATAAGGAGTCGTGGGTTCCGTCGCGAGCAGAACCGTTGTAATTTACGATCATTGAGGTAACCACCCCTAAGTGTATTCCTATTGAAACAGGAGATTTACTACACAGGTTTTTTGGCTTAAGTGTAGTAGTTAATGTGTTTCGATTGTTAGGAAAAATATCATCTATGTTTGCAGAAGTTGATGGTAAACGTATACTGTCTACTGGGTGGATTGTTTACTTGCACGTCTACTCATAAATAGCTTAATTTAGATATTATATAGTTTATACATTTACAAAGCTCATTTCAAAACCAAACCCTGAGTTCAACCCCCAGGTCAGGCGCACTGTGTTACAAATTTAAAAACTTCAATTTGGGAAAAGAAATGAGAAGCCATTAAATCTTTGGCTTCTCATTTTCTTTCCAGAATACCCTATTATTGTCCCGATGAAAAAAATCAATGGTTTATCTATTGTTAAAGGAGGTGCAACAAAAGTCGTTAAGCAAATATTTGTGTATTTAAAACATCAAAAAGAAATGGTTCTTTCTTTTGGACGCAATTTTCGTAGTTTTCATGGTTTAAAAACTACAAAAATTGCGCCCAAGGCAAGCTTTAGTACAGTCAGCGCAAGCTTAACACCATGAACATCGTAAATATACGTATTGTTGCTTTCAAGATGTGATTCTCGATACGAAAATACACAACTGATACCCTTCCAACTCAACAGACAGAACGAAAGTAAGTAGCTTATGCTGAAATTTTGAACAACCTACTTCATTATAATAAGCATTCGCCGGCTGTTCAGGAGTACCAGTGTGATCACATTTACGGGTTCGCTAAATTTCAACTAAGCCTCTTTGAGTTAGACGATGTCACAGCCACAAGGGACTTCTGGTTTTGGGGTCAAAGCAAACAAACGGATTGAATGCCTGAGACTTTCCCGCGTGTAATCTTGTGCCATATAACAGATAAGTATAATCTGATGATATTTTGGAGACACTGGACAGTTACTTGGAAGATGTAACTGAATCGGGAATCTAGTCTAATCGACACAGCTTAAGCGTAGTATAGACAATACTCGTAATGCTTTGGTGCCAAGTAATAATGATTGGTTTTGACGACACGATTGGTGTAGTGCGCTGTAGCACGGTTTTTCGCCTCGATTTCCGTAGTGTCCCGGGTTCGATTCCCGGTCGGGTCAATTCAGGAAACGATCTTTTCTCTGGGTGTGCTGGGAAACGCCCCTGGCTTATTTCCTTGTGTGGTAACTCGTAACACAGTTCCGTTCAGCGGGAAACTTATTATTAATACTACTTGAATGTTAACAGTTGTTTCACAAAATGGTAATATTTTCAATTTTAGTTCTTATTAGTAATTATAGACATGTAAAGGGGCTAAAAAAACATTATTTGAAACACTGCCTACTTGAATTATACACTCCTGACAATTGGAATATCAATGATGCCCAAAAAGTAATAGAAATTTGAGAAAGTAGTGAAGTTTTTAAAAAGAATTTGTATGAAATAGTTTATGCTACTTTTCTTAAATGGCTTTCAAAACTTGATAGGGAAAATACAGGATTTCTAATTTTTCAATTTCTGATTTTTTTTCTAGTGTGTTGATAAGCGCTATGGATGTAAATGCATATAAATCCACTAAACCTAGTATTCATCTAACGGTGCTTTGTTTTGTTAAACAACTTTAAAAACTCATTTTGACCAATTTTTTATTCGCCTCGTTTTAAGCTCCTATATCTAACATTGCAATTCAATTTAAGGGACCTAACAAAAGCCGCAGGATTTCGGTAGATGCAATTTAATTACCAAAGGCGACTCTGGGAAGGCCTATGTTGAGCAGTAAGTAGACGTCTGATGGCTGCGGATGATGATGATACATAAACTATGAGCAGGTAGTGAATTAGAACAAATTGAGATTACTTTGTTAGCAAACTGAAGTATACAATTCTTATAATTTCACAACAGTAAAAACATTGCCTAAAATTCAAGTAGAAAAAAGAGCAAGTATTTCTCGCAGCGTTGTATCTCTCGAGTGCTCTGAAAGCGTTATAATAAGTTGAAACGAAATTCTCTGGAGCTCTTATTGTCGATGTTCCACTGGCAATGAGAAATATTTACGCTTTTTGTTACAGCAATGGACTTTTTACGATGTGGCATTACTCGTATTATCTTTAGACACTTACGAATGCTTTGAGAGATTTTTGCCCCTTGAGATTATTACTAAATACCTACACGAAGGTAGAACCTTAAGCCAACTAAGCGATTCTGGCGATCTGGAATTCTTTTTAATGTTTTTATTTCGCATAAATCACTTGTTTATATTTATTGAAGCCTTAACTGTACTTTCCTAAACATTACGTTTTTTTATTACAAAATACACAGCTCTTAAGAATAATACGTTTTTACTTTTAAAACTAACAAACAGCAAATAAAGGATTTACGTAATATAAATGAAGCGAAAGGTAAACATTTTTAAGTTACAAATCTTAAAGTACGAATACGTTGTATGTACCTTTATAACATATTTACTAGTAAAAGGTCTCCCACTGTCAGAACTGGACCACATTAAAATGGGACCACACGGGCAGCATCAGCTTTCAAATAAAAAAAATATTATCAAAAATCGTTTCAATATCGAAAACTTCAAAAAAAAACCGATTTCAATATCGTATTGTATCTCATTAATGAGTAATGTAAAACGCACGAGTTTTTTTTATTAAGATAAAACGCACGGTTTATCAAGATGCTCCGTCTAAAACGAACGGTACTTTTTTAAATCTTAGCAAAGAGTTTTTATGTCAGAAAAGAGTTAACTTTGGGAGATAAAATATAATGAATAAACATTTAATTCTTCAATTCAATTAATTATGACAGTAAATAACAACCATTTATCTGTAACAAAAACACAAAAATATTAATTTACTTTATTAGGAATGCTGATGCGCGCGCATCGCTAATTTGTGAACAAGTAAAATTTTTTACAAGTGAATAAAGATTATTCGTTTTCGTTTCGAAAGTCTGATTTTCATTTATTTCCTCGCAAATATGTTATGAAACGTCGTATGACATACGTGCGCTTTGATAATTACAGCCTCTGCTTTCTTGTAGCCCTCGCTTACGGCTCGGGCTAGCAATATCGCTTCGGCTGTAATTTTCAACTTACCGTACTTGAATCATAACGTAATGTACTATTACAATAGAGGCGTAATAATGTTTATCGCAACAAAAGCTCAGTTATCAAACATACACGGGGTTTGCATATTCATGTTTTAGTCTCGATTTACGCAGCGTCGCAGCGCGTTATGCAATCCATTAAAGCGCGTTAGTGCGTTTTTGAAGATCCGCAGGAAGTTCTTAATTAAAAAAAAAAGTTTTATTATTTCCAAATCTAATACAATTTCGTATTGATGAGTCTAATTAGTAGGTCGTTTGATAAAAACCTGCCTATAAAAAATGTAAATGTATTTAAAACTGATTTTCAAAAATAACGGAAAGATCTTTAGAAAAACAATACAAAACAGCTAAATAAATTCAAAAAAATCCACTTTATAAATCATTGTTGAAACACTCACTATGTTTTGACGTCTTTCTTCACACCTTGTACCTTTAAATAACAAAGACCTTCGCGACGGTCGCAATTAGTACAGTGGATTAAGTGTAAACGCGATATTCTTAACGATTCGCTATCGACTATCGCGAACGCTAACTGTACATACCTATACCTTCTACGTATTCCAAAAAAATGTTTCAGTACTACAAGTAAATTTACGCCAAAAGAGCCGGAAAATAAAGGGCTAAAAAGAAAAGATAAGTGTCCCATAAATGCTGACACCACAGAACACCAATCTTACCACGCTGGAACGCGCTTAGCCGCTTCTAATGTAGCGTATGCTAAAATTGTCTTTTTAAGGGCCATAAGGAGTCGTGGGTTCCGTCGCGAACCGTTGTAATTTACGATCATTGAGGTAACCACCCCTAAGTGTATTCCTATTGAAACAGGAGATTTACTACACAGGTTTTTTGGTTTAAGTGTAGTAGTTAATGTGTTTCGATTGTTAGGAAAAATATCATCTATGTTTGCACAAGTTGATGGTAAACGTATACTGTCTACTGGGTGGATTGTTTACTTGCACGTCTACTCATAAATAGCTTAATTTAGATAAATAGTTGATACATTTACAAAGCTTCTCATTTCAAAACCAAACCCTGACTTCAACCCCCAGGTCAGGCGCACTGTGTTACAAATTTAAAAACTTCAATTTGGGAAAAGAAATGAGAAGCCATTAAATCTATTGGCTTCTCATTTTCTTTCCAGAATACCCACCCTATTATTGTCCCGATGAAAAAAAATCAATGGTTTATCTATTGTTAAAGGAGGTGCAACAAAAGTCGTTAAGCAAATGTTTGTGTATTTAAAACATCAAAAAGAAATGGTTATTTCTTTTGGACGCAATTTTCGTAGTTTTTATGGTTTAAAAAATAAAAAAATTGCGCCCAAGGCAAGCTTTAGTACAGTCAGCGCAAGCTTAACACCATGAACATCGTAAATATACGTATTGTTGCTTTCAAGATGTGATTCTCAATACGAAAATACACAACTGACACCCTTCCAACTCAACAGACAGAACGAAAGTAAGTAGCTTATGCTGAAATTTTGAACAACCTACTTCATTATAATAAGCATTCGCCGGCTGTTCAGGAGTACCAGTGTGATCACATTTACGGGTTCGCTAAATTTCAACTAAGTCCCTTTGAGTTAGACGATGTCACAGCCACAAGGGACTTCTGGTTTTGGGGTCAAAGCAAACAAACGGATTGAATGCCTGAGACTTTCCCGCGTGTAATCTTGTGCCATATAACAGATAAGTATAATCTGATGATATTTTGGAGACACTGGACAGTTACTTGGAAGATGTAACTGAATCGGGAATCTAGTCTAATCGACACAGCTTAAGCGTAGTATAGACAATACTCGTAATGCTTTGGTGCCAAGTGATAATGATTGGTTTTGACGACACGATTGGCGTAGTGCGCTGTAGAACGGTTTTTCACCTCGATTTCCGTAGTGTCCCGGGTTCGATTCCCGGTCGGGTCAATTCAGGAAACGATCTTTTCTCTGGGTGTGCTGGGAGACGCCCCTGGCTTATTTCCTTGTGTGGTAACTCGTAACACAGGGATATCAATCCCTACTTCGAGACCATTACAAGATGTGTGTTGTCTGGCGCATATTTATTTATTTATTTTATTGGTATGGTGATGTTGGCTAAAGCTAACATCGTGGTTCATTTTCTAGTCCAACATTGCTCGGTGTATAAAAAAATGTGTTTATGTTGCCAGTTATTACAAAAGGGTTAGAATCGTGGTCTTTTGGCTGGTTTTTCAGAAATGTATAAGACTATACTCTATAGAAGCTACGTTAATGAATCAAAAAACAGAATTAGAAGATTAATGTGACCAACTTAGCCCTTAGCAGGCAAAAAAAGTGTAGTGATATAGGTACATAAAAATATCATGTGTATATACTCGTAGTTGTAATAGTTTTAGTTCACTGCATCCATTGTCTCAGCTTTGATATACATAATACTGACTATTTAAAATTTACTTACGTTGTTTTTTTGATAAAAAGATCTAAGAATAGCTTATGATTCGCTGAGTCGCGAATATAGTGGCCACACATTCTCGAATATTCGTCGAAATGCCATTACGGTAACTCATAAGAAATTCTGTGTGTTATCGATGCTTCGTCCTATTGTTGCTGGTCCTATTCACTGATGGAATGTTTGATGTCATCAACTAATGGTGGACAGAGGCCTAGTTCAAGTCCCAACTGAATTAAACCTATCTGGATTATCTAACGTAATTGAAATGGTTTCAGTGTTGTATGCATATCATAGTGTGCGCAAAAGGTTCTGCCGTCTATGTTTGTAGGTATTGCATTTTAATATAGTCTATCTGTTTGCCAATTAATGAAGCAAGTTTATTTATATCAGTCTAGTTTGAAGCAGGGTATTTTTTAGAAATGTAATTAATTTTTTTGACTTATTTCCACTGCCGGATCAGGAGAGCGATACCAAAAGACAAATTTCTAATAAGAAAAATTGTTGTAAAAATGCCACATGTACGAAAACCAAGTTAAACTAACCTACATCTAGGGCACTAGAGCTTCCCGAAACATGACTTGCAAGGATCAACCTCGTGTTTACAGTCTACCTTACACAAGTGTTCAGAAATGTGCACCTTATTTGAAATAATAATACAGAGCTGTTGTCTCTGCGCGTAGTGTATGTTATATCAAAAACGAATCCCCTGGCTTACAAACATGACGTCCGCAGGCAGTGGGACGAAATTACATTATGCCACACATGGGCCCAGTTTGCGAGTGCGATGATTATATTTCGAAGGGACTCAGTTTCAAAGCGTGGCCTGGTGGTACAGATAACACTGTAAACGTCAATCTCTGCAGGTCTGTTCCATTTTGAGAGGATCAAAGTTGCGGACAGGGATTATAAGGGTCTAAGATAAGCTTATTTTCTGTAGCCTAAATTTGTATCTACTTACCTTGTGCCTTTGTTGCACATCTCAGTATTTTTGAGCTTATACAACGTAATGATTTGATCACGATCTTATTAGACTTAATGACATTACTTTTGTGTTTTATGTTAAAATTAGAAAACTAAGAAAATAATAATTACAAACTAAGTTTCTACTTTATGATAAAAAAATCTTTTCAAAGCAACTTTCAATAAAGTGTTAATAGGCGATGACCATCTTTCCTAGCAATAAAGGAGCTAACAAGACCTAATTACGTTCCTCTTTACCATATTTGATACTAAAAACATTTCTGAGTTTATAGTTACCCTAAGTTTTTTTTTTTATACTACGTCGGTGACAATCAAGCACGCGGACCGCCTGATGGTAAGCGGTTATCGCGGCCTATGGACGCGTGCAACACCAGGGGTATCACTCGCGCGTTGTCGACCCTGTAAAAACCTTTTCAAACCCCTCTTGAAGAACTCCATACTATAACTCATCGGGAAAACCTAATTTCTATGCTATATTAAATAATTACCTAAAAACGCCACCACACACGTTCCGTACTCTATATTTTCTATGAAAAAACATACGCACAGTCATTGGAGATTTAAACCTGCCAAACGAGTTTATTGATAACGAACCAGTCTTAAATTAAATACTCTACTACAAGTAAAATGTACATGACATAAAAAATTAATCGTTTCATAACGAAATTACATCTGACGAGGGTCGTGCGCGGACAAAAGTGCTCTTTACGAAAACCTTTTAACAACCACGTTAAGCCAGGGTGTTATAATTTGTGACATGTTATAACGTTTCCATAACTCGGTGCATAAATGAAAAATTAAAATTCATAAGATACAACGAAAGCTCTTGTAAAAAACGCCCTTTTGTGCGAAACGACTTTGTGCTACACTCCTGGAATTTGTTTCGCTTTGATGATGCTACGCGTAGTCATTAATTCTTTTAACGTTTTGAAGTGGGCTGCAGGTTTACAAATGTCGTTCTAAGTACCTTCACCTTACGGAAAATCGCTGTTGAATAGAGACTGCAGTGTTGTGTTCTGCTAGAGTAAGCCTCATTCACGGAGACGCGGGGCGTCGCGCGTTGCGTTGGGCGTCGCGGCAGCACTCATACAACGCCATATTATTTCAGTACACAGTGCGAGCCACGCCGCCACACGCGAAGCACAATTTCGCAACAGGGGAACGTGGCAGATGAAGCGGCGGGCGACGCTGCGAAGGACGCGGCAAGGAAGGGGAGAGAGAGGTGCGGGGTATTAAAATACTTTTTAAGTAATAACTATCTTCAAGCAATATGTCAATGAAGTCATCCATGATTACAAACAATACACACGTTTGCTTTTTGTAACTAGTTGAACAAGACTGGAAGGATGCTAATAAGCTGCGAGAGTCGCAGCGGGTGTACTGAACGACGCCGTATACAAATGCGTAGTACGCGGCTCGCGCAGCGCCGTGCGGCATGTCACGCCGCACGCGACGTTCGACGGCCCGCGTTTCCTTAAACGAGCCTCTACATTTCTTAATGTTTGAGTTTGCGCGTGGGATGACGCAGGCCGCTTCACGCGCCGCCTCACTATAAACGGTAAAAACTCCCGACGCGCCGCGGCAAGCCACGGCAGCACGCGACGCTCGATGCCCCGCGTCTACTTAAAAGAGCCCTAAATGAGGCCTAAGTGCTTGTTCACGTAGTTACGCGGGGCAAGTCGTTTCGAGCTCGTGTTCACACTAGCCGCCAGGCGTTTGCGCAAGTGTGACGTGTTGTCAGAGGTTGAAAAGATGGACGACGATCTTTTATATTATAACCGTAAATTTTGAAATTTCGTATAATATTTGATTAATGACCGTTTCTGTTCAGTCACTACTTTGCCCGCTACCTAGACCGCACGTGCGTTTTGTACGTAAACACTTGGATATCACGTCATACAGATGTTTGATATTTCGTGACCACGCCCGCGTGTCAACGTGAACAAGCACTAAGGTAGCCAGATCTTGTTGTTGGTCCGCAGTGGGAGCTTCTTTGCTTCTTTGCTGACTATACAAAGTGTCCTTAGAAAGGCAAAGGCAAAACAAATAGGCTAAGGGCTGAGTGTCTAGTAAATAGGTGTCTCTAGTGTTGCATGCGTTCATAGGCTGCGGTATGCTTACCATTAGGCAGTCCTTATGTGTGTTTGGTTAACTTCAAATATCTACATCAGAATGTTTTTTTAAAAAAACTTTTTCACGTTTCTAATTTTAAGTTAGTATTGTACTACTAGAGTTAATTTTTGTTGCCTTTTTTCGATACATTCAAAATTATTCAATATTTTTATGGCCTAAGTCGTGTTTTCAGTCACTTTTTTTCAACTGTAGGAAATTCAAGTAAGTATAGGTTTTTTCATCTAAGCTAGTGATGTAACAAAATGATCATGAATATTTTAGGCTGTTATCAATGTTATCATATTTCTACTCCACGGTAAATTTAGTTAAATTTTGAATGATTTAAAACATTTCTAGGCTTTTCTCACACAAAGCAATGAAATGAACTGCAATCTACAACGCAGTGGTCCCAAAATGAAACGAAGCGAAGCCACCCCAGTTTAAATGGAAAAGTTTTAGTTCTGAGAAACATCTGGAGTACTCTGTTAAATTGTTTAACGTTTTTTAAACAAGAAAGCAGTTACTCAAAGGAAACACCCTTGTTAAGGGGGTTAATATTAAGTGGGATAGTTAATAAAATTTGTAGAGCCAGTTACCATAAAAATCTTTTCTTCTGGAAGTTAACATGGATCGTTAGGAGTTTTCAATCTGCTATTTAAACACTCCGCTTCTTTTATTGCGTTGGCAAAATTTACTCTTCACACCGAACGGCGTCCCTTCGGCTCTTAATTGTCTCATAAAACAAAGGGAATGAGCCGTTCTGCCCCCTTTCCCATTCCATAACTGAGCTTCACATCCAGCCGTTAAAATGAAGTGTTTTTGTTTACCTATCAGCTGCACATTACAGATATTTCATATTTATCTTATATTAAAAAAAAACTGCAATTGATAAAAATGCAGTCAATTCGAATAGATTAAATATATTACTACTAATAGACTTTTTTTTAATGACGCTACTGCGTGCGACGTAGTGTCTCTCACGTGTCTATAAGGAATTTATAGGTTTATGACGTAAAATGGTAAATTTAAAAGATTAAAACATTTCGCTCGTTTCAGAATCGAATACAAAATGTTGCCACTGGCATTTAAATGCCTCAACAAAATGTTTGATTTTGATTCACCAAGTTCACAAATACGGACGTCATACGAGTATTTGACATCGATACAGGTCCTATTATACTAAGTCCTCGAGTGTAGTGGCCTTGACGCCCTCGAGTGTAAGTAGCCTGGTGGCTACTTAGACTCGAGCTACAGCTTGGTAGCTGGCTGGAGTGCTCCAGCTGTTCTGTGTATGTGTAATTTCAAAGCAAAGTGGCATGCAGGATTGAGGCCCAAAGCAACTTTGTGCTGCTTAGTTGAAGCCTCTAATATCAAGAGTAGAGCTGCATTCGGGAATAGCAAGTCTGTGTGGTATGTCTAAAAAGTCTTGTATTATTTTTGTACAATCAAAATCAAACATGTTCAGGAAAAAAGGAAAGAATTTTGATAACTAGTGGATGGGCATACTTGTAACATAACATACCCTCACGATGTTATCCCAAACGGGGTAGTCAAAGACGACTACCCCGTTACGCCCCCCCCCCCCCCGCCTAGAGACGCCCCTGGCTTATTTCCCTGTCTGGTACCTCGTAAGACAAGGATATTTATCCTTACTTCGAGACCATGACAAGTGGTGTGTTGTCTGGCGCATATTTATTTATTTATTTAAAGGCAGTGACTGTTGCCGTCATGGTGAACGGAAAGCTCACTTTTAACCAATGGTATTAGAACCCAACGTGGTAGATGGTGAGCCTTCCGCCGTTATCCGTGTTGATTTTGTTTTTTTCGATGTTTTCCATCACCGGAAAGTTATTCGGAAATTTTAAAGTCAAAGTCAAAGTTCTTTATTTGCGAATCATGGATACATTTGATGTTATGGATATGATAAGTATATCTATATTCAGCCTCTCGGCATGCAAAAAACATTTAGAAAACACCAAATTACACTCATTACTGGCTTAAACACAATTTCAAAATATCATTATACAATTCATTTTATGTCACGAGCCGTTAAAATATTATTACATCTAGAATCAATTATTAATAATATGAATGTCAGATAGTAGATGAAACAAAAAAAATAACTAAAAAATGTCAGACAAATATGCATTACCCAATTAGTAACAGAAACAATTTCACTTTATGCTTATATATATTAATATCTGTTATTTCTAAGAACGAGTCAGGTAAATGGTTGTATATTCGAGGTGCCATGCAAACAATACTATTATTTAAAAATGTTGTTTTATTTGGCGAAATATTTTTTTTTAAAAGGTGTCGTCGGCTATTTAATCTTACAAATTGTTCGACATTATTTTTTACATAAGTTACAGTTGCAAAAATTTATAAACTGGCAAGAGTTAAAATCTTTAACCTAATGAAAAAGGATCTATAACTGGTAATATGTTTTAAATTACAAATAGCACGTATGCACTTCTTTTGCGCTCTGAAAATGGATTCTTTATTGGTTGAATTACCCCAGAACATAATAACATACCATAAAAGTGGAGCGAAATATCCATGGTATGCTTTTATTTTATAATGCCCGTCAAGATGACCTCACTCCACCTGATGGAAAGCGGTCGTGAGGTCCAGATATGAGGTTGACAAGCCCAGTCATTCAAACGAATCACTGGGCTGGACATCCTCACCTTGAAGGCCTGCAGAAATGCCGTTTCACGCCCCGCTTGAAGAACCAGGGACTATAAGGAAACACATGTGCTGGAAGAGCGTTCCACGTCTGGTTGGTACGACAAAGAAACGAGTCACCGAACCTTTTAGTTCGGGCCAACAAATGTTCAATTGTGTGTGGATGACGCCGTAGTCCAGCACGCGTGGTACGGGAGTGGAAAGGTGAGGGTGGAATAATCTGGAATAACTCGTCAGAGCATTCCCCATTGTAAAAGCGATAGAGAACACTTAGCCTGGCAATGTCTCTACGCAATTGGAGAGGCTCAAGGGTCAAAGTTGCCTCTGGGTTTCCAATAACACGGATAGCACGCCGTTGCAACCTGTCAAGAGCTTCGAGTAGGTACCTACTTGGCGGAACCGTCCCAGAGATGAGAGCAGTATTCCACACACGAGCGAACTTGTGTCTTATATAAAAGACAGAGCTGCCCAGGCGTGAAGAATCGTCTCACTCTGTTCAGGATTCCGAGTTTACGGGATGCAGTTCTAATGACGCTCTCAATGTAGTCCCGCTGGTTTAGGTTGCTACGAACATCCATGCCAAGGATGTTTAGGCTATCCTTAGGTAGCGGGGTGCTCTGAAGAGTGAAAGCGTGATTATCGACCATCGCAAAGGACACGAATTCTACGTCCTTCAGAAATCCGGCGACCCAGTCGCATAGGCGAGGTGGCAGACCATATGGCGGAAGCTTGGAAAGAAGCGAACGGTGCCATACACGGTCGAAAGCTTTGGCAATGTCAAGGCTGACGGCCAAAGATTCCCCATGCTTGTCCATAGCCTCCCTTCAGATGTGTGTTACGTACGCTAGAAGATCACCCGTAGACCGTTTTGGTCGGAAGCCATTGAATGAATTCACGATCAATTTTAGTCATCTGCAGACTCCTTTTTTATCTAAAAGAGCAGAATCAAAGTAGTCAAAAAAACCTTCATATTAACAAAAGAACTGAATAAAAACCAAATTATCCCGTCGAATGTAAATTCAGTTTGCCGATTTCGTCCATTCCCACACAAAATTGATTGAATGAAAGATTCCAAACGAGAATTTAGCTTGTTTTCGTGGAATACGTTGATGAAATTGATGAATCAGTGAAAGGCGCGGCGTCGTGTAAACCGTTGCTAAATAATCCGAGCCTTGATTGAAAAATTGTTTCAATCTAACGAGGGACGGCAGCCGCAGTCAACAAGAAATTAAATTTGCCGATAAAAATAAAATTGTACGCCCATTTTTCCTGTTTTTAAAGAAGGAAGCTTTATATTGCATCACTATTGAGAGCACAGGCTCTTCTTTGGCGCTTTTTAGTTAAAAACTCGTTTAGGTGTTTATAGCAACACTACTCCAAAACACTATAATTTCAATAAAATCAAGTAAGCAATGTCGTTTAGTAGCTACCCTTGCTCTAAAGATATCCTCAGCTCGTTAGGTAAAAAAAAAGTCAATGTCTGTTGGAAATTACCCCGCCTGCTAAAAAACTGGTTGGAGTTTCTCACCTCTGCCTCAGATGAACATTCATGTCTCGAACATGTATTGAGTGGTTGTTCTGGGCTGGGTTTTACTTTCCTATTTAATTGTTTTGAAAACATTGAATTATCTAACATCTATGGTACATACTTCGCTTAGTTTGTTGAGGAGGACATTGTGTATGAATGTCTACAGATTTTTCTCTCCATAAAGTATTAAATATTTCCCATACTGAAATATTTAAGGTTTCTGCATTGAAAGTTGGTTTTTAGGATTTAAAAAAACCTAAATAATATTGAATGTAAAAAAAAACTTTTTCGTTATGTGCCAACATTACAAGATGCGTCATGTTCCTTAGATTTATAGTATACACAAAGGAGAAATATATTTTTGCAATAAATTAACACAGCAGGATCGTTTGTTTCACGTATCAAGTGAAAGGCTAACCCTACGCAGAAATCAGATTCAGGCACAGGCTACGGCTAGATATTATAAAAAAAATCATATTATATTACGTTGTGTGATAAAGAACAAAGCTGCAAGTTTATTTGTTGCCGACAAGTGTTTATGTGCAAAAAGTCAACACCGGGTACACCGATAAACATCATTTACGATGTTGAAATCCTCTCAAATATCTGCCGCCTCAGCGATATGCTGCAAGACCAATAACGTACCCTAGATATTACCCTGGAGCGGTTTTATGGCAATGAACCCCGATATTGCACTGGGAATATTAGTGCCTGCTAGTCTTGATCCGGCAACTGCCATCTTTTACCATCTTTTTCCAATATCCGTTAATATTGGTCGCTCCCCGATAACAACTTTGCGGTCGTTGAAACACTTTCCTTAATGTTCTCACGCGCCGTCCTGCGGGTGCCAAATGCCTTTATTAAATTAGCATATTTGAAGTTCATTCTTTGAAAAATAAACAGGTAAATACTGTTGGGATGGTTTTAACACCTTTCATCCTTCGTAGTGGCGGTGGCGGAGCACTGCGCTGCTCTTATTTAGTTCCCATCAACGGCAGGATCATCGACATGAGGAGAAAGAAGATATTTTATTAGTCGCACCCCCAGAGGAAAAACGGCATAAGTGATCTTATTGCGAAATCGTGATTTTGACATAATTGAAATGTACGTTTAAGATTACAAATGCTGAATTTTTTTTATATTTTTCTTGTTAAAATTGTCAATTTTATGCAAGAAAATTGTTTTATGAAATTAATAGCACAAGCATTAAAACGCAAAGAATAAGTCGATTAATAAAACGTATTACCGAGTTATGTTTTTTTTCGGTAAGATTTAAATTTAAAAGTTTCAAATGTTATGATTTTATTCCGTAGAATTTTTATACCACTAGTCTTGTATGCGCGATTACGTTTTTCTCTAAAGTAAAAAAGAGCAGTATGCTTGAATACGCTTTCATAAACCTAATATAAATTAGAATAATAACGATTACCGCTTTCTTCCACTAAACACAATTCGTAGACATAAGACCGAATACAGCAGCGCGAAAGGGTACGGTGGGAAAGCAAGAGTAAATGCGTGGGTGCGGGAGAGTATCAACGTGTTTCTTGCAGCTATGTCAAGGACGACAAAGAAGAAACAGGAGTTTAATTTGAATGTATGTATCAGTTCAGGTCAAATCCAGTTAAGAAAGGTCCGGCTATGTACAGTAAAAGCCATTGCAAGCTCATTCAGACCCAGTCATATTACTCTTTGCCAACTAGTCAGTCTATCAAGAGTATCAATTCAATGCAATTAAGCAAATGTCTCAAGTCAAGTCATGTAAAGGTAGTCAGTAGTTATCAAGGTCTTAAGATATAACTTTGGATTAGTAAAGTCAAGAATCTACAAAAATCTTTTAAAGATATTCCGTACAAACAACCAGGTTATTACTAGCTTTGAAGTGCTAAGTTCCTATAAATCGTCTTTAGCTCGTGTTTCTCGTGATCAGAATGACGGTATCAAGCAGGATTCCTGTTTTTGTCTGGACTAGTGAACAGTTTTCTGTCAGGGTCTGGCTGACCACCTCCTCCTCTCGTTTGAATCAAGCTGCAATCCACCACCGCTGCCACCTTAAGTACCGTTAAGGCGCTTGTCTATTAGTGTTTAATAAGGTCACTACATGACTTTATACCCCGCTCTACCTTCTACCACCGGACTACTAGAAGTCGGAAGTTTTTGCATCCTTTCCGGTCCGCACCACCAGGGAGTGTGAATATTGATTATTTTGATGATTATTTTTATTTTTGACAATTTTTATATTATAGTTATTAGTAATTTGACAATTTTCATTAATAAGTTATAGGAAATTATTGTTCATTGTTTTATATTTTAAGTCATCAGCATTCTATGTTATTTACCACGAATTTATACGTACGTTGACGTACTATTTTGTACTGTTTCTGTTGCATTGGTGAAATAAATGAAACTGAGTCTGAAAGCTCTCTCTACGTCTATTTTTCCGGATACATACAACTTTGGTATATTCAAGGCATTTTCTGGGTAAGCGTGTTCCACCATTGACCTCTCCATCGCTTACCATAAGATTGGACTGAAACCAAACGCAAACCAGTTATGGATAAAAAATAAATCTTGATATGATCATCTACGAATGACTTCAAGCTTATTGCGCCTGAGTTTATCGCATAATACGAAAACTAAAAATCCTAGCAGATCAAAGACATAAATATAATTACTTAGTTTGTGGCGCTTAGTCGTATGCCCACCACCTTGACTGACAACCATGTCTCAAGGGCTGGAAAATATGTAATCGTCCTGCTCTTCCTCTGACTCTTATCATGCGTTTATTTGGTAACTTTAGAATGCCACAGGGCACTCTTGCTGTTGCTTATCTAGCTTTAACTTACGTGTTTGTTCTTTGTCATCATTGTGCTGTGTTGTGTCATCATAACTTAAAATATTTGTCGTCATAACCTAAAATATTTGTCGTCATTTTACTGTGTCATCATAATTTTAAAGTCTCTCTCAAAAAAGAGATTGGTTGGGAGGTGTTAATGCATCCGGCGTATAGTGACCTTGCATCTTCAGATTTTCACCTGTTTCGGTGGTCTCTCCAGAATTCTTTAGGCAGTGTCAGGTTAACATCACGAAAGGACTGCCAAAACCACTTATCGCGGTATTTTGATCAGAAGCCTCAAAATTCCTATAGCGATGGGATCATGTCCCACCTACAAGATGGCAAAAAGTAATCGACCAAATCAAACCTACATACTTTAGTTGAATGTAAATAAACTATATTAAAAAATGTTTTGATTTTTTTTTTAAAAAGCGAAGAAACTTTTTCCCCATCTATTAATATTGTTTACTTTGCTTCTATCAACAAATATTTAAATTGGAAAAAGAGGTAAGTATTTAATAATACATTGTTCATAGAAAATTTTAAAAGGGGAAAACGCAATAATCTCACTTGTGCAAGCAAAAATGTTTAGCGCTATGGGTTCATCACTGCTTTAATCGTGCATACTTTTCGTAATAAATAAAATTTTGTAGGAAAGAAAGGCATAAGTGTTGATGATACTTTTAATGATATATTTACAGTGTATAATGAAAAGTAGTATAATTATATTTTTTTGCAATTCCTAATAAACCAGAAACATTAGTACTTATTTAAAAACAATGTCATAATTTTTTTCCCCTATTTTTGATGTATAAATTATATTTTTAGGACTGAAAATACAGTAAATATTGCCATGAATTCAGTTTTTTTGACGTACTGAAAAGTTAACATTTCTGGTTTATGCCTTTTTTCCCCTGGGGGTGCGTTATATACATATTATTCACACATTGAACGCTATGACGGGGGACACCATCTGTTGTTATTAATTGTATCTATGAAAGAAGTTTGTTTCAATCACAACCATTCAAACATTATATAATATTCTTAATATTCATTGATCCACTAAAGCGTAAAAAAAAAATATTGTTGTAGTTTTCGCGGTAATCTTACATTTGGCAGAAGACGGCTGTGGAATTTCATTTATTCAAAGATCTCATACTGTGGCCCTTACAAAAGCAAAAAGTTGTTTAGAATTTGTGTCTGTTTCCTGGGAATAAATGTCTTCGGATGAACATGAGAAAGTAATTGCCTAATTGGTTGAGAATGCCAATACAAAATTAAAGTATCCATTCCGTCGGTCCCAAGGCAAGTTCAAAGGGTTTTGAGGGCACAAGACGACCGAATCCAAAAATATATATACGTATATTTAATTAAATTGCTTTTTATCTCTATTGAGTACGGTACCGTCTTTATTTCCATTACGAAATCTTGTAACTTTATTTACTCGTAGTAAGTTAGTGAATGAAAATTTTCTTTCATGGGTCCTCTTTTCTGATAACGTATACAATCTTTTTTTATCGTGACGTTTCTCCAAGGAAGGGGATACTAACTTGACATTTTGTGAAAGCAAAAATCTAATGTTACCTTGCTTCTCTTAACTTAAATATTTTATATTAAAATAAAATGCAATTGAATTTACTGATTAGGTGTTCTTTACGCGTCAGTGTGCTATCATAATTTTATAATATTTGATTTCTCAGATGTTATTTAATTGATTGTATCTTTATTTATAAAATTTTTAGGTGAAAAATCTTCTGAGAACATTCTCAACTTCTCCTAAGACCTGTGCTGAGGAGTTGTATGTTCACAGAGACTCCAAGGATAATCATGCTCACACACCTTTTGAGTTTACTGAACCTAATATGGCCGTGAGTACATTTGTATACCTATTATAGTGCAGGACTATCAAAAAATCAATCAGAAACTACAAACAAAATATTATTTTGGTTAGTTTTACTTTCCTGCTGTGGCAGTGCCAAAAAAACAAAAATCAGATAAGTGAAATTGATATTCTTTAAATCACAAAAACCAATCGAAAAAATATTTTGAATTGAAAAACCAGCATGCGGTTCGTTTTAAATCGTGATGGGAAGTTTGGACAACTTACTTTGGAGTTTAAAACTTATTGAATAACTGCGATGGAACTTGCGGGGGAAAATGCAACTGCTAAAAGGGAAAGAACCACTTGGCTAGTCTAAGGCCGAGATCTATAGTCGTTACTTAGCTAAGCACAGACTTATCACATTAATAATTATTTTACTTATTGTTTTTTTAAATAATTACTGACAAATATTTAAGTTGATGTTTAACTAAGGGAAAAATAATTTACAATTGATAAGAAGTTACTGATATAGATAGATACAGCTGTTCAAAGTCTAAGCTAAGTTTAAGCTAAGCACGCCTCTATAGATCTCGGCCTATGATTACTTGGTTAAAATGTTCCGTGGGTACTAAAAACTGTCTTCCTTAAAAAATATAATAATTAATACATTTTTTTCAGCTCTATATCTACCAAGAGCTGCCCCAAGCCCCAACAGACTTCGTTCTGTCAAATGACAGCTGATATCCATTAACATATCTCGCCCGCTTTTCTCCGACTTGATTTACATGTACTATTATTTTTCACTGAATCTTTTGTTCAATCATAATAAAGTATAGCCTTTAATACTCCTGAATAGTTTAGCTTTCTGTTGGTTGAAGAATTTTTACTATCAGATTATTAGCTTCGGAGCCTATTCAAAAAAAACAATCAAATCTGTGCTTTCTTAAATACTAAAATTAAGTATTTAAGAGTTATGACCGCTGCTAGCGACCGAGTTGACCGCGTTGACCTTTCGTATGGGATTTCGGTACAGCGCCCCTAGTGATTAGGAATGGAACTAAAAATAGCATACAAATTTCCGAAGTCAACTATCGTAGTTAAAGTGTCAGAAACTCATAGTAGACATACTAGTGAACTTATGAAAAAAGCAGCCCAAACATTAATAGAAATTAGCCAAACTGAGTAAGATAGGATTTTTATTTCAAACAAATGTGGTCAACGCAGGTGCTGCATTGTATTTCAATTGCTTAAAGGTACTTGGCGTAAATCTACCGTCTTTCAATTGCCCATTTCTACGAGTATAGTTGGTAACCGGAGACTGATTGTATTTTATTGACGCAAGTTAGAAGCCACATTAAAACTTAGACTATTTGTTATCCCGATTGAGTGTTCCAGTGGGACGCAATACATTCTGAGTTTCGCACGAGCCACTGGAGATAACCGATTACACTATGATATTTATTAGGTTGCGAAGTATTGAACTTCCCAATTGATATATAACAACTATGAATAATAAATTAATAAATAAATATCTGCAGATCTAAGCAGAGCTTATACTATAAGTTATAATTTTTAATTTAATTAAGGCTCATTCATAAAAACTCTATCAGTCTAGGAACACTGTTTTAATTAATCGATCTTCTTTCTTTTATCTCTTTAATTCTGAGCTTGGTTGTTGAAACCAAATCTATGACATTATGTTCCTAAGAAGAAAAAATATCAGCGGGGGTCTCAAGTATTGTAACCCGGCTTTTATTATGGGAGTGTAAAGTTTTATTAAGTCCATCCACGTGAGCTGGATTATACAAACGAACGCACGCAAATTCCGAGCTTATGCTGGTTCATGTTGAATAAAACCCAGATTTTTTTTAATAAGAAATCAATTTGACATTATTATACTATTACTCATTGACTGACATAGAGCTCGTTTGCTCTTGCTAGGAAGGATGCTCAAGTAATTCCTCTCCCAAACAAGTCCAAACCCAATTCTTGTTTCGACTATCGCCCGATTTCTATCCCTCGCTTCCTGTCGAAAGTCCTTGAGCGTATTGTAACATCAGCTCGGCTATTTCCTGTTGAAAAACAATCTTTTGAATCCTTTACAATCCGGTTTTCGTCCTGGTCGTAGTACGACTACTGCTCTAGTCGAGCTTACCGACGACATTCGTCTTGGAATGGATGACAGGCGTCTGACGGTTTTGGCGTTGCTAGATTTTAGCAATGCCTTTGATACCGTTAACTTTGACATCCTTCTTGGCGTGATTCATTCTCTTAACTTATCTCTAGCGGTGTTAGACTGGTTTCAAAGTTACCTGTCTGAACGCCGGCAACATGTTCGTGCTGATGATTCGTTTTCTGCTTGGCGTGACATTTGTGCCTTCAAGGTGGCGTCTTGTCTCCACTTCTCTTCACTATCTTCATAAATGCTATAACACATCTTTTCTCTTCTTGTTACCACCTATATGCAGATGATTTACAAATCTACTCTCAAGGTTGCCTTAACGACATTCGGAAAGTCATCCAGATTTTGAATACTGACCTTGTGCATATTCAGGAATGGAGTAAGGCCTTTGGCCTCAAGGTAAACCCTGATAAAACGCAGGTTATGGTGGTAGATGGTTCGCAACTGATCTTCAGGATTAACTGTCAGTCTATGCCACCCATTTTGTTTGTCGGGAATAACATCCCGTATAGTAAGGTTGTAAAAGATCTGGGTATTTACATGGGCAGTTCACTAAACTGAGACAAGCAGATCGGCGAGGTGAGTTGAAAAAGGTTTATGTCAGCTAGTTCACTCAGTAGGCTCAGAAATTTCTTACCAATACCCACCGAGATTGCGCTTGTGCAGGCATTTGTTATGTGGATATCAGTGAACACTTTCTCGATAAGCTTGAACGACTACATTTTTTTTGTATCCGTATTATCTATGGGCTACGCAAGTTTGATCATGTTTCTGAATATCGCGCTCAACTAAATTGGCTCCCAATACATCGTCGTCGTGATCTCCATGTCCTTTCATTGCTATACTTTATCCTATTTGATCCGCGGTCACCTCCATATCTTAAACAACGTTTCAGTTTTCAGAAAACGGCCAAAGGTGAAGATTTGCGCTCTTGCCGTAAACTGCTTCTATCATTTCCTTCCTATTCCTCTGAATTTTATTCTAAATCATTCACTGTAAAATGTATTCGCTTATGGAATTCTTTTCCCGTGTCCATAAGGCTATCTAAATCATATCCCATCTTCAAATCCCGAGTTAAGGCTTACCTTCTGTCACTTTGACCCAATCGCCTTTTTTCCAGTTTACTTTCACCTATAAGTTAATCCATACCTCATTTTATATGTATGATAAGTATGTAAGTTTATTATTTTGCTTCGGTATTGTATGTATGTAATTTTTTATGTTATAGTAAATTAGTTACTGTATCTCTTATTTATCATCTTGCAACACCACTTAATTTTCTTACTGATTCTCTGCCTGAAGGTTGCCTAGAAGAGATCGCTACTAGCGATAAGGCCGCCTATATTGTTCACCTAATTTATTTAAATGAAACTGTTATATTTTGTTTGTGGAATAAAGTTGATCTTATCTTATCTTATCTTTGTTTTACACTGGTTACTACTTTATTTTTGTATAGACAACCACGTGTTATTCGTTTGAGTAAACCTACACTGACTTGTTTTAAAAGAGTTTGTTTTTTATTTTTAGCGAATTGCAGCCCTTGTTCAAAATTATCCGGTCGGTGCCCAAAGGTCGGCCCTAGGTCCCGCCCTGGACATTGTTCAAAGGCAAATCGGATGGATACCCATATCAGCCATGCACAAAGTGGCTGAAATATTAAGCATACCGAGAATGAGGGTGTATGAGTGGACTACATTCTACACGATGTGTAAACGGTTTGTGGGGTTTTCCGCTTCGACTTGCGTGGTGTCCCGGGTTCGATTCCCGGTCAAGTCAATTCAGATAATTATATTTTCTAAATTGGCTCTGGTCTGGATGTGGTTAGAGACACCCCTGCCTTAATTCCTTGTCTGGTACCTCGTTATACAGGTATATGTATCCTTACTTCCAGACCATGACAAGTTGTGTGTTATCTAGCGCATATTTATTTATATTTACACACTGATAATGTGTCGCGTAGATGAATTTTATCTTACAAGTAAAGGATTTTTAAATTCCGAAAATAGGTCATTTTTGATTACCACCCAAAATGGAGTCGGATTGCCACAATCTTACTGGATGTTCACGAGTAATTTCGTTATTTTAATCTAAAGAAACGATAGTAATATTCACTGTTCCTCAAAGTTAGAGTATTTTATCTTTTTCAGACGCTTTCGTGGAAAATTCAACGTCAAAGTTTGCATTACCACGCCTTGCATGATACGTGGGAGTGATATAATCCTGAGAGCTGTGGAGGAAGCTACCTGCTGCACGGTGGGGGGGCTTTCCCCTGATGGCATGTTCGGTGTGGACACGGTCGAGTGCCAGGGCGCCTGCGTCAACGCTCCAGTGTTTGTTGTTGATGATGACTATTATGTAAGTGAAATTGAAAGTTTTTTTAAATCACCAAGTAATAATCTGAAATAGCTTACATTTGTTTGTGCCTATTTATCGTTATGAAATCACTACACAGGAAATATTAAAAAAAAAAAATTGACATTCTAAAATGCGTGCTTCAGCCAAACTTCGATCAACAGCAACTGTTTTTGTTGTATGTTTAGGTGTTTTAAGAATGTATTTATTTACAAGTATGAATATAAGAGGTATTAGTCTTTGACACCCATACTAAAAACATTGCTTAGTTTAGGGTCAGATGATCTGAGCGTAAATTTATCCTAGATAATTTATTGGTTTATGCATTGAATATCATTTATGTACCTTAACTATTTAGGGGTTAAGGTTTGTGCTGCGTTCTCCTATTTTAGGTACCTACATGACTCTTTTTCCAAGAATGACTCTTCTTTTTTCTAGGAAGACGTTAACGTGTGCGATGTTTACAATATCATACAGACGCTGAGATGCGGCAACATACCACCTTGCGGGCCTCAGTGAGTTGATCTTATTTATTCTTGTTTCAGAGCATAGAGACTAAGTTTTTAAAACTTGAGCCTTGAGGCAGGGCTATGTGGGCGGGCAGCCCTGGTTTTATCATAAAAACTCAAGAACGAATTATCACCATTATCAACAGCCTTTAGAAGTCCACTGCTGGACATAAGCACCCTTGCATAAAACGCCACAGCGAGTGGCTTGGGGGTATTTGCATCCAGCGGCTTCCTGCAACTTGCACCAAGTCATCGGTCCACCGGCCCACCTACACTGCATCTTCCAGTTCATGGTCGCCATTCGAGGACCCTTACGCCCCAGAGGTTATCAGCCCCGAGGCCAATGTGATCCGCCCATTGCCACTTCAGCTTGGTTATTCGCTTAGTTAACAGCATTGCTAGATTCTCCACTTACCAAATACGGTCGGTGAAGTTTGGGCATTTGAGTATTCCGTTCACCAAGTCTGCAACAATCAGACAGTGTATGACGCCCCATTTTTAACATATAGTCTAGTTATATTGCTTATTCATGCTATTTAAACAGAAACAAAATGATTCCAATTCATTAATTAGAACGGAAGGTAACGTTTCGGTTACATAAAAGATTGAAATTGAATTTACTATGACGGATAAAATTTATTTTAACATTTTATGATTGACCAAATATTAACCAGCAAGACAGCTATAATAGTAGTGTACTGCTTAAATTTTTATGAATAAGGGTTTATATCTAGCGTGCGTTTCATTAGAGATGTTCAAGAAAGCTTAGTGCTGTGCGAGGAAAATTTCCACCAATTCACTACATTCCCTAGCTTTGTTCAGCGCAGTTCTGGTGAATAAAGAGCCAGTGAAGGCAAGTATTAGTACGAGTATCTACATCTGTATGTGTGTGATATTCCAAGGGCTTTAAAAATACGTGCTAAGAGTTACACTTCTCATACACACAGCACCCGCCGCCTCCGTAAACTACTTACCCACTTGGATAAAAAGAGGCCGCTAGCAACCTCAAATTGCTTAGATACCTACAAATGGTTTCACAGATTCATTTGCTTAGCTTTACCCTAACATTACAAGCGTGAAACTTATATCTTGGGTAATTTACTGTCAGGGGTCAAACTTTTTTACAGAAACGGAAGATATACGTCTGAGCCGATATGTGGATTGACAAGTTTATGTGAAAATCCACCTCCTCCAGGATTTGGGTTGCAAAAAGCATTACGCAAGTAATTCTAGTCCCTTAAAAGATGTGACCAAGAACTGTGTTAATAAATTATTTTGTATCAAATGTATCTTTAATGTAGCCTTTGTATCCATTCCTGACCTCTTTTCGGGCGACTGCTTTTTCAACTGAACAACCGCGGACGTTAACACCTGGTAAATTCTTCACATGTATCTACGAGTATTATACATTCCACGTCAACCTGGTTTCATCAATGTATTAAGGCCACCTAACTTCTTGACCTCGCTTCTGATAAAAATGAAACTAGAAGTAGATTATAGTATTTTTATCTCACCTTTTATGTGTATTTAGTAAGCTCCTTATGTAAGTATTTCTAATAATCTGCCTGCGCTCACGTAAATCAGCGACACGCCTTATTGATACACAAGCGGAAATAAAATAAATATAAAATAAGTCCTTGCAAAATCCTGAACATCAGGTACACTCGTGTTTAGGCGTGACGGCAATTTTTAGGAGCAAATTAAATATTTCATCAACGTTTTAATATCCTGTCAGAAAAACGACAGTATAAAATTCCAATTTTCCGCTTGAGACGCGAGTCCGTGAAACACGACGGAAGAATGTATAATTAGCATTGGATGATACTCGGATCACTGGGGGACAAATGTTTAGTGAGAAATATCACAAAGATAAGATAAGATACTTGTTTGCGAAGTTTATTTTCTGAAGGCGACAAGTTCAAGTTTAATTTTGAAGCGGAAAGTTAATGAAAGGAAATAGGAATAGCTTTTGTGGATTGGAACAAGTACGTCAAGATTATAACTAAGTAATCTTACTAATATTATTAATGCGAAAGCTTGTGAGGATGTATGTATGTATGTGTGTGTGTGTGTAACTTTGGGAAGATATCCAACTAAGCAACCACGTCTAGTTTGGCTATTAGATACACCTTTATAGGTGCTTGCTCGATGGAATTTCTAAGTTACTTTATGAGACATAAATTGTTTGGCTTTTTTATTACTTACTACGAGTATCTTTCGTTCCTCTGTCTAAATCCGTCAAAGTGATTTGTTAACATCCGCAAAAAGATGCTGCATGCAAACTTGCAAAGGTGTTTACTTAACACATATTCATATAACGGTTGTTATTGAACAAATAAGAATCGGTCGAAAAATTGGTATCAGACACGGTGAAAAGATGAGGAAAGAAGAAGGTGGATAATCCCGACTTATTTTTTCTGTTATAATAACTGGAACTGATCTACTATGGTACATTATCTTTTATGAACTTACATATTATCACGTCTTTCTCCCCACGGTGTGGTAGACACCACATAATTTTCCCTTTTTACGATTCTGACACACGTCATCGGCTAATCCTACTCTCGTTAACTCTCTTATATTTTTGACTGTGTTCTTTTAATATAATTATAGTTCTAAAAAATTTTGGTGTAGATCAAATCTAGCTCGGCAACTAGTATCGTTATCGAAGAGTCCAACTTCAAGCTGTAATTAAAGCCTCGCGATGCGGATTATCGGTGTATGTTGCACGCTGCTAAATTAAGGACGAGCGATATTCTCTGGGGATAACGGTTACCGCAGGTGGATTTACTGCTCTTAACCTCACTTCATCCTTAATAACAAACGCCAAGTATCTGGTATTTGTTGTTTATTTTCTATCTAGTGTATCGGATGTAATTTGTAAGCTTGGTCCATATGAATACGACGTGATCCTTTTAAGGTATTTTTTTCAAGATTTTGAGGTGCGGATTCACAATTTTTTTTTGGGAGTCATGGATAAAAATTCATTAAGAAAGTACCGGTTATAAAACCAGTGCTTTCACTGTCTGCGTTAAACAGTTTTTCAAACTATCTACCGTATTTATTAGTGGTTTAGAATGTATTTTACAAGTTATTTATTAGGATCTGTTATTGATATTGATGATATGGATTTCAGTGTTATCTTATTAAACCGAAAGTATATTATTAAGGTGTAAAAATGTAAAAATAAAAATATTTCGCTGTACTTGTAAAGTTTTGTTGGTACGAAACAAATCATATTTGCTCAATTTGAAACTCTACAGAGAAAATGTGCTCACGACGAGGTCCATTATTCCCCATAATTGAATTTCCCTTACCTGCATGTTAAACTGATTTTCGACATCACTATGAAAAACGACTTTTTGTACAATAATATTATAGCGTGAAATGGGGTATATTCTGTCAGAATCGTTCTGGGTTTTTCGATCTGTGCTATATTTGTTTTGTTTCAAATGAAATAGGTAGTTTTTGTAAGTTATTGCCTACAGATTCACTCGTTTGTCACATATTATATCCGATTTGGGAGCTGTCATTATCATCTTCATTAGCAGGTACAATCAATTTATGTGATCACTTTGCTACTGATCCACCTTGCGAACGGACTCCCAGTCTGCGCATGAGATCGATTTTAATTGCAAAGTTTTCAGTTCTGCCAAAATCTTAAGTTTCTAATCATTTGTTTTAGAATAGAATAGAATAATAATGTGATGTTTTACCCATAATTTACTGCAGTAAATGTGATACATATAGGTATAATAACATCACATAGGTTTCTCACATTTAACCAACAACAATTGGCATAATAATGGTTGAGAGACAAGCACTTAAAATCGATCATGAATTAAATAAAGAGATAAGGTTTAAATTATTTCAATTAATTACATCTTTAATTCAAATTTTACTATTAATAAATTTATGAACACTATAATAACATTTTTTGGTCAACAACTTGATAAGGACATTTAAATTGTTTAAATGGCAGGGCTTTAATAGCCTCCGGCAACTTTTATTTTACCAAACTGTCGTCGAATAAGACGGCACCACCCGCTGGCTGTACGTCTTGAATAATCTATCAAAGATTATTTAAGACTCAATAAATATATCTTTTTAAATGTCATCTAAATCGTTATTAACATAGATGTCTACCTATTTGTTTGCAAAGTTCATTTAAATACACAATGGATTCGACGTGGGTTTTTTCAACATCACTAAGAGAATTTCTCCCGGAAGGTTTATGAGTAAAACACTCATTTCTTATTTAGGGATACATCTTTTGATGTTTTGCTCGGGGAGTCGGGGACGGTCACCATTATTTCAATAGATAGTTGAATTCAAATAGATCTATTTGTTATGAGTTATTTGATTTTTTTTTAAAAATTATCATGAAAATGTTGAACGTCTGTATGTTGCTCAGTTTGAGGTCATTTACGTATCTGTCAATGTGCCTTCATACTTGTACTACTGGTGAGCTAGTCATTACGTGTACCTATTTGTAGGTGGTTTTCGGCAGAAGGTTTGCTCAGCGGATTCAAAGGCACGTAGCTAAGAAGCTACGGGATGACTATACTTCATTCATTATAACATTAGAAATAAGAAGCAGGGGTGCTAAAATGAATTATAATTTGCATGAAAACCTGGCAAAATTTAAAAACCCTTCCGCCACAACGTTTGAAGGGATTATGTAACATTTTAGATTTGGTAGAGTTATAGACTGTAAAAATATGTTCGGATGTATACCCCTGATTCTTTTAGGTTTTTACATCGACAATATAGTTAAATGCAAGACAAAATCATTTATTTAAGCAAAAACCTCATAAATTCTGATGTTACTTACTTTAAATAAGAACAATTATGTGTCACAGCTGCAATATAGAGTAAACTTCCAGTCATTGGACACATAAGCAGTATAAGAAAGTATTGATAAGTTCACGAACACATTTACAAAGCTGGTTACTAAAATTTTTGTTATTTAATTAAGTTAATATGTATCCATGTATAACATATTCTTAAAAACCATATTCATCAGCAACTTCGCGATAAACTATCACTATTTAAAAAAAGTAGCCAAATATACAGTTATTGGACAATATTTTAGTCATTGGACAGTAGAATTTAGTCATTGAACAGCACTTTAGTACACATTAAAATTTATATCTTCGAAAAAGTAGTACTTAAATTAAGTAAAAATACTGTCTAAATAGGTAGGTAGGTTTATTAGGACATTTTAACAGTATCATACTTATTTTTATCTTAGAATACAAATTGTTTAGTCACATTCAGTAACAAAACTAGTAATAAAACTATCAGTGTGTGTAGGTTGCCTGGAAGAGATCGCTATTAGCGATAAGGCCGCCAAAATTGTGCATTATTTTAATGTCATACTTAGCATTAAGTTTTTTTTGTTAAATGTACTTACAATAGAGAATATTATCTATCTATCAGTCTTAGCAATAGGTAAATGGTTACTTAGATTAAACTCAAAACAAAATAAAAATAAATTCTCAAAACAAATCCCTATTATTATATTTTAGGGTACCAAATCCTATTACATAACATACAAAATACGATAATGCTTCAATGTGTAAGAAACTTAGCACAGAGAATGAACGTAAACAAAATGAATAGTTGAAAACTCTGTGAGGAAGAACTCTGTCTAATTTTTATTTGTAATACTTACTTGTCTGATAATGTCAATCAAAATATTATATAGGTAGAAAAAATTCACTGACATACTTCTTAGTTCATTGTTTTGTTGTTCTTTATACAAGTGCTGTGAGTGCTAATTCAGATTTTCAACCTGTATATATGATTTCACAGTGTAAATATTCCGATCATACCAAAATTTCATTTTAGTGCTGCTGCTTCCAATGATAGCGAATAAAACGTCCAAATATTTGGAAAGAGAAGAAACGAGATAATGCAGTAGTTAATGGCGCGGCCGGACGTCGTGGCTGTTGTTATTGCTTTAGGAAGCCGCCTTACACACCGTTGCGTTTCATCATCACAATTTCAAATAAAATAAATCTCGTAGATATTCGCGGGGCCTAGGGTTGATCACTCCGGCTGGTAGACCTATGTCGGGGTCATACATGTTCCAATCTGGCCAGAATTATCTTTGTGTTCATTTAAAAAATTGCGACTAACTCTCCAGTGATGGAAAACACTGATGAACAACCAAACAACCCGGCTTATGGCGCGCTGGAAGGCTCTCTATCCATTTCCTTGGGTTTTAATCGCTTGGTGAAAAGTGAGCTTCTGGGTGTTCCATTCACCATGATGGCAAAACAGTTTGCGTCCCTCTGCCTTCCCCGTTTGAGATATAGTCGTGATGGTATGTATGTAATATGTATTTGAAACCGAGCCATCTAACGCCAGGATCATATACTTAATAGAACTTGTACTCTAAGGGCTAGAAAGTAATAAACATACTTACATAATTTTAAAACCCAAACACAGCGTATTGTAATTGAAATAAAATATATTTTGTTTGTGAGTGCAAAAAGACAGTCTTTATTGTAAACCAAAAACATCATTACCTACAGGTTAACACAAGATACATGACCGTATTCAATGCAAGCAGCCTTATTGCTAAAAGCCATCTTTTCCAACCAACTCACAGAAACTACTTTTGGGGCCATAAAGTTGCCTATTTATTATGTTAGTTTCACCAATATTTTCCTCTCTATATCATATCGTTAGGCGCGTTCGCTTACTGGTAAATCGAGGCAACGTCGTCGCTGTGGCAGCAGCGCGGCTTCGCAGTACGACCCCGCCTTCATTAGTTCCTAAAGAAAACCTAATTGCGATGCGTGCCGCTTCTGCGACTTCGCCTCGACTGTAAGTTGATCGAATGAGTGACAGGCCTTACATAACGGTGTGATACAAAGCCATCTTACCACGCCCGAGGCCAGCCGCCAGACCAGAGTCGTAACCGTAAAACGTACAAATGGAAAACAAAAATGCAATAATAGTCCCCTCGAATTGTGATTCCCTCTGCCGTGATGGAAAACGATGCCTTTCGTGTGTATTAAATTTTGATGTTACCCGTTTGATGACGTAACGCTCGCGTTAATCCCATCAAGGTAGAATCCACAGTTTATAACATACAACCTTGAGTGAAATGCTATTAAGAGCAGTTGTTTATCAACAATTTATTACTGTCTTTTTTATTTTCAACTTTAAACGTGTTTTGAGGTTTTCCTGTGAAAGTTTAATGAATTGCAATCGCGTTATTTTTCCGTGCAATTTAGATTAAAACAGTAGGTACTCCTTACAAAAAGTTTTACCTTGTAGATAAGTAACTATTCCTGTGTTTCTTCTGGTCGTAGTGCGGTGAAACACTTAATTTTATCGAAATCTTTAAAAACCTCCAAATATAATTCACGAATTAATAATAACGAAATCAGTAAGATAATTTGTAAAGCACACTAGTGGTAGTAAATAAATAAATATAAATAAAAATGCGCCAGACAACACACCTATTGTAATGGTCTCGAAGTAGGGATTAATATCCCTGTGTTACGAGGTACCACACAAGGAAATAAGCCAGGGGCGTCTCCCAGCACACCCAGACCCAATCCAATTCAGAAAAGATCATTTCCTGAATTGACCCGACCGGGAATCGAACCCGGGACACTACGGAAATCGAGGCGAGAAACCGTGCTTCAGCGCACTACGCCAATCGTGTTGTCAAAGTAGTAGTTACGTGACTTACGATAAGAATCTATGGCCTAAAAAACTAACGTTACTCTCATCGAAAGGGCTGTGTCTGAGTATCGTTATTGATAATTATTCTTGTTATCCGCATTGAACCTGAAATATTTGACTAAACTTGATTTTGTTAACAAGCACTAGGTTAAGCGTCAGTCTAGGCATTGTTCACTAAAACGATCAACTTTCATCAGGATTCTTATAACCAAAACAACATAATAATAGCTATCCTATTATGATTTCAACTTGACCATAACGCTAAGGACGTGAAATTTATTTTATTGGTTTTAATTTTATACGCTGCTGCTTTGAAATTATTTATGTACATCTCGGACTTTTAACTTCGCAAAGACAATTAGTGAGATTATATTCAAATTAGACGTACCTAAATATAAAACTTTCTAAAACATCCAGACACTGAACAAGCAGAAAATGTTTGTCTTAAGTTAGAATTGGTACTACGTGCAGGGTGCATCAGACAGAAAAAAACAATGGTCGTTTCAAAACAGTTCGAGTACAAGGAGTTTTTAAAGATTCTTTTGGCGAAATTGTATGTTGACATTTGGATGAATGCTACTTAAATTCAGTAACATTTTCATTGTGTTTGCTAGCCAAGGTCAAAATTCTTTACTCACAATAGTTTTAAAAAGAACAGGCCCTCCAACACCCCTTTATTTGCTTTGTCCGCAGCGCCGAAGTTGCAGAATTATTTCGCAGACTTCAAAAGATCGCATTTTCTTTACAAAAGATTGAAACTTTTTCAAAGTTTGTACGAGTGGCAAGCGAAGAAAGCGGCAAAACCATAAAAGGACTGCTTCATTATTTACATAAATGCCATAAAAGTGAACAAAAGAAAATTTATACCGTAAACTTTTGGGCAATATCCGTTTTCTGTGACACGTTTTTTCGAGGGCCGTTGTTCATCGTTAATCTTGGAAACAAAAACAGCAAGTTAGCCGTCGCGTCTGCCGGGCCCATAATTTACGCGCGGCAAGTGCGCGCGACATGCGGCCGGTGTTCGGCGTTCAGCCGGTGTTTCAGCGTTCAACCGATAAAAATTTAGGTAAACACTGCCATTGCTACAATTTATCGTTCATGAAACAAGCCGAAATTATTCTAAATACAAGTCATTTACGAGTTAGTTACCAATATTAAATACATACCCAACAGTAATGTTCTCTTAAATAACCACTATATGGTTATACTGCTTAACATGACTGTACTAGATCTCTAGAACTTCCAGTTGCTGATAGTACATAATATCATCAGTTCCTGACTCATCAGGTGTCTCTATGCTTTGCCACTAAATGTTCTTTAAGCCATGTGCCCTAGGCTACGTTAAGCTACATCAGTGCCTTTAGACGTGTAAGACAGATTATGACCATGATGATTTTAAGCTCCCAAAAATGTTTAAACTAAGTATTTCATTTAAACCCGAAAAATAGTGAACCAAACACTAACCCTTTTTCATACGCCTTAACATAGTTACGCTAATTTCAATTTGAGCTAATGAAGCAATTAGTTATCCACGTCCAAACTAAAAATACTTAAAAAATGCAACAAATGGATTTGATGATTTTGTGATTAATTTATGGCAATGTATTATGTTCGGTTATCCATAGTGCGGGTCGATAGGTTGACGTACTGTGACTATGAATATATCACTTTACAATAGACTATTCATCGGTGGGTCAAAGTTTATCTATCGATACCAGTTAAGAAACTTTCAGTTTAGCTTTTATGAATGCTATTAAACACCAGGTTCTCTGAGAAGTTATGTTTCAAGTTACCATCTAAGAGAAGCTGTCGAAAATTTTACTGAAAATAACTGTCCCAGCTAGAGGACTGTCTACGAGTTTATACGGCAAATTGCAAATTTGATTAGGTTTGTATCGAGTGACCTTTGTAAATTTTTATGCGAAATATAAACGAACTGGCATGCGGAAATAGGAAAATTGAAGTATTGGAATAAAATCCCATACATATTTTAAGGAAGCCAGGAATAGGAAATTCGAAATCTGTTATTAATGCTTATGTATTGTCTAAAGCTTCTGATGAGTTTTTACACATAGTAGATGAAGCTTTCATATTCAAAGGTAAATTGAAATGCCCACAAGCTAACCCATATTATGTCGTATGTGCTATACACAACATAATAACAATACAATTTGCGGTGGACGGTGCATCGACAAACGAAAAATGAAAGAAAAAATGTTTTACAGCAATCAATAAAATAAAACTTCAGTTGTCTGGCAAAGGTTGCTTTTTAGCGATAAGACCACCTGATTGTTTCATCATAATCTGGTTATACCTCACATTCTTTACGAGTAAATTACATTCTTTTTATTTTTTTAACTCTTTATCCTCACTTCGAGACCACGACAAGTAGTGTGTTGTCTTGCGCATCATTATAACTTTTTTTTTTATTAACGTGGGGAAATCCTTATGGATACCTCGCCGCCCGGGGGAACGACGAGGACTTCCTACCGACTAAAACCCCACGGTACTCGAGCTCAACACTTCAGCGGCGAGGCGGGGTCCTTAAATAGTTTCGCAACGCCCCGCCGCCAGTGCCGTATTGGGGCCCCCTCCAGCCGACCCCCCAATGAAGGGGGGAGGCCACGGAAGTACCTGGACCACGCAGGTACTTCCGCCGTCGCGGTGAAAGCCGTGCATTGCGGGCAAAAGCACCCCCGTACTCAAGCCCACTGGCTCTCACCGTACGCGGACCCTAATAGGTCCGCAACCACGATCCACCTAAAAGGTGGATCCGCTGCCGCATCTGGCGGTGCGGCCCCGCCGAGCCGCAGTGCACAGGGGGGGGGCAGCCGCAGATCACTGACCCCCTTCAAACGGTTGTGCACCGCGGCTCCCACCTCGCGCCCTAAGGCGCTGCGCCCGTGGGCGCCCCTTTAGGCGGGCATTGGTAGGCACCATACCACCACCAAGCCCGGCGGCAGGCAATGGGTGGGTGGTAAGTCCACCGCACTGCCATGCCTGAGCCCTCTTAGCTTCCCGGTGGTTCCACCTGCCACCAGTACTAAGCCCCCCCGCCACGACAAGGCGAAGGCTCATGGGGGGGGCGCATAATTATAACTATACCAACCTGTAATATTATTTTTGATGTGCATTATAGAATATTGACCCTAAGGGTCCTTTTAGTCGCCCCTTACGGCAGGCAGGGATACCTCGGTAGTATTCTCTTCCCTTAACCGCAGGGAACATGGTCTATGAGCCTTTTTTTTGCGTCAGGAAATGCATTTAGGCATTCCCAAGGCCCTGGGTTCGGGACACCTGGGATATGTGGGACTCGAAACTCCTGGTAAAACAGAGACCCATACCTACTAAAACCTGACGGTGGTCATCTTCGGCGCAGAATGGAAGGGACCCGGGATCCCCAACGAGGGAGAGACTCCTCGCAGGACCCTTCGGCGCGCAAGGCTGCCAGCCTCGCGAGGAGCAAGCTTAACTCCAGTGCACGATAACACACCACTGTGTCCGAAGACACGCGTTACCGTCTTTCTCGGGGTCGCAAGCCGAAACAGACGCAGGCCCGCGCGCGCTTCGCGTCCCCAAGAGTCCTTTTAGTCGCCTCTTACGACGGGCAGGGATACCTCGGTAGTCTTCTCTTCCCCTAACCGCAGGGAACATGGTCTATGATTCTACTCTAACCGTTGTTGTTGTCCAAGGCCACGATTTTTTTGGATAACTTCATTCGTTAATAACATTCGTAGCCTTATCAAGTCCACCGTGAGTGTGCGTACACAGTGAATAGTGAACACGCTGAACCCTTACAGATTTTCGTCACTACTCTTTTTCTATACCTACTTTTCACATTTAGAAAAAGTCTTAAATAATGGTTTTTCCTATCGCACAATAACGTTTTATTTGCCTTTACATACTTTCCAAGCGATTTTATGTTGTAAAATGCTTGATGCGATCACTTTTTGCCATAATCAGGTAAACTGCTATTTTTTGTCCGTAATTTATGCAATAATATATAAAATTCCCTAATCTAAATACTAATAATATTATAGATGATTTTGAGATCACCGAACTGCATTTTTGTGGACCAGAACAATGTTATTCCATATTAAAAAACTCCGCAGCTTAACTTAAGATCTCACAAATGAACATTAGAAGTTTAAACAAAAACTTTGACAAATTTAGAATTCTTCTTACGATACTGCAGCTCTCGTGTGATATTTTGGTCCTCTCATAATGTCCTCCTAGGTTGCTCCAGTTTTTGCTCTACAGACGCGTTTAATCAAAATGATGGTCTGACTGTATTCATTAATAACAACATTGATTTCACTGTTGAAGAACCAGATGTTTCTGAGGCTGTCTATTATTTAAAATAAAAAATGAAACCGCTTTTCTTGCAATTTATAGACCACCATGTTATTAAAACATAGATAGCTTTCAAGATTCACTGAACAGAAGACTACAGTAAATCACTTCTTTCAATAATGTTATTTTAGTTGGCGATATAAATATTAATTTAATAGAACAGAGTCAGAACACAACTAGGTACTTAGATAATCTAGTTTTATGCGGTATGACATCAACATACTATCGTTCAACAAGAGTAGAGAGCTGCCTTGATCATGTAATCCTTAAGAATAAATTACCTTCAGTAACCTTCATTTTAGAATCCTCTATTACAGATCATTTACCAGTTTTGTTCTGCTTAAAATATAAAGTAAATACTAGACATAAGACACAATATATAAATTGAGATAAAATACCACCAAGAATGTAATAAGCTTGATTTTCAACCCATTTGTAACACTAGTGATCCAAATGTGTCCATGAATATTTTAATTCAGTCCCTACAAAAAAATATTCAAAATAGCACCTCCAAAGTGAAGATATTTCGCTATAGAATGACTGAAAAACCGTGGATTACGTCTAGTCTACTGCGATGTATCCGCACTAGAGACAAAATGCACTGGAATTTGAAAAAGACCCAAAAAACTTAGTTTTGAAAACAACATACAAGCAATCTAGAAACTTTTGCAATGCCATCTTGAGAAAATGTAAAAGGCTTCATGAAGCAATGAACTCGAAGCAGCTAAAACAATAACAAAAATCATGGACAAGTATCAAAAACATTGCGAATTTATAAAAACCTAACGAAACTCCTCTTGATCCCTAAATGTTAGATACAAATCCGCTTAGTTCCGCTAATTTAATCAACGATTTCTTCGTTAATATCGGCGCTGACATTGCTGCTAAAATCCTACTTAACGCAACACCTTTGCCATCCTCTGTCAGATCCGAAAGGTAGTAACTGTGCTGTTTGGTATGGTGCTTAAATCAGTTAAGAGGCTGATTGTCCCACCACTTACGTTTATTTTCAATCAGTGCCTCTCCCTCGGTATTTTTCCTGTTTCTCTAAAGAAATCAGTAGTGATTCCCATATTTAAAAAGGGCAGGAGGGACGTCACTGCCAATTATCGTCCAATCTTACTTCTGCCTTCATTATCAAAGATATTGGAGAGAATCATCAATGGTGCAGGCTTACCCAATTCTTATAAAAAACAGCTGTATGTGAGTCAATTTGGATTTCGGAAAGGAAGATCAACCTCTGTAGCTGTGCAAGTGTTTACAAACTCCATTGCCCGTCATCTTGACAACGGTAAAAAATGCCATACCATATTTGTTGACCTGGCCTAGGCATTTGATACTGCCAGTCAACTGTGCAAATCTAATTTTCAAGCTTGAAAATATGGGTGTTAGAGACCAACAACTATGAATGCTGCAGGACTACTTGAATAACCGTACACAACAGGTGAAGTTAAGTGACGTTTTGAGTAAGCTAAAACCCATCAGTGTTAGGTCCCACAAGGTAGCATACTCGGACCTACACTTTTTCTGTGCTATATAAACGGTCTCTGTGACTTGAACCATACAAATGGCAAGATAACATCTTATGCTGATGACACCACACTCACTTTTCACAGCGATACTTGGAGAGAGGTTATGAAATAAACACAGGATGGCTTTGATGTGATCCTTAACCATAAATGTGCAAAATACCAAATATATCATGTTTTTCGTAAATCCGTAACTTGACTTCAGATTGTAACTGGTACAAACTCGTTGCTCATTCTTGTGACCTTCAGGATGATAACGTTTGTGCGTGTCCTGTTATAGATAGAACTAATTTCATCAAGTATTTGGGATTCACTATCGATAGAAACATTAACTTCAAAGACCATCCACAACCTATCTCAGAAGACGAGAAAACTTGTTTACGTTTTCAGAAATTTAAGGCATGGTACAAACTGGAAACTTTTGAAAATAATTTACCAATCCCTCTGTCAATCCATCTTGACTTATTCCATTTTATCTTGGGGTGGCACTGGTAAAACTTTTATGATTGTTATTGAGAGAGCACAGCGTCTTGTTTTAAAGGTTTGCTTATCGTAGCCATACCTTTTCCCAACTCTTTATAGAGAGGCATCTGTACTAACGGTCAGTAAATTGTACATTTTGGCTATTTTATTACAATAGCATACTACTGTTCTATCTGAACTTGAACCCTCTAGCTCAGGGGTTTTCTAAGTGGGGGGCGCGCCCACCAGGGGGGGCGCAGAGGCATTTAAAGAGAAGCGCAGGACACCTGTGTAGTTAAGTATAAAAAACCTGCGACCGCTAAGAGAATGCATTCCAGACTGCTCGACACGACCAATAAACTTTATGTATACCTTTATTGACAAATAAAAATCGTTATTTTTGCAATTAAATACTTTTTAATTCTGACCTGATAATTTGGACTGGAGGATGGGGGTGCGGATTTTTTTATGGTCGAAAGGGGGCGTCCCGAATAAATTAGGGAACCCCTGCTCTAGCTCAAAGAAGAGGAATAATTACAAAGTCTGCTCAACCATCATCATCATCATCATTTCAGCCGAACGACGCCCACTGCTGGGCATAGGCCTCCCCCAAAAAATCCCCTCTGCTCAACCAAGGCCACTAGAATTACATTTTTACAAATCTTCTTCTCTTTTAGGAGTCCGCGGTTGTACAACACGGCAAATAAACTTCTATCAGAGTTTATTTGCCGTGGTAAATAAACTCTGATAAATAAACGTAAATAAACGTGGTAAAGGTATTTGACTGGCTAAGAAAGTTGGATTATGACCAAACAGAACAATTATTGTCTGCTCTTGTTTAAGGGGAAAACTTCCTATAGTTATTATACGCTCAATCTCTTTTCGAGGTGAACGTGACGCAATGCTGCAAGTTGATTCCAGTTTCCTTTTTATCCTGTGTAGGTACTTTTGTTTTTGTAAATTCAAAAGTTTATTTTCACATTATTTTATTTTTATTTTTAAATCTTTATTATCTCTTTTTCGGTCGGGGCCAGGTAACTAGGTTGTCCTGTGCTATCACAGGGCAACCTAGTTTGGGTGACCTGTCTCCTACTAAACGCAGGCTTAGTGGGTTATTCTCATTGTTCAACATTATTTACTAGTAACAATTAGTTTTAAAAAAGAACCCAGTTGTTATTTTTAATATTTATGATTAAGTGTGTTGTTATGTGGGAGAAAACATAAATTATTTATTATTATTACAGTGCGGGCCTGAGGGCCTACTCCCGTTCAACTTACGGCCGAAGTTTCGTGCGCTATTCCGTTTTCACTACACATTGCACAGGTATGCGAGAGCAGGATAGCGAACGAAACTTCGACTGTAAGTTGAACGGGAGTAGGAGGGCTAGTGCGGTTCAGGTGGCGGGCGCGAGGTGTTAAACGTATAAAACGCGCCTTTGCTACACTATGGACGCAAAGGCGCGTTTCATATGTTTGATACTTCGCGCCCGTCATCGCCACCGCGCTAGGCTTGCACTGTAGACGCACACTTAAGCCTGCCACCTCCATCAGGTCGTCCGGTCCTTTTGCGGTGGACAACACACGGCCCGGCGTTTACCTCAGTTACAGAACTGTCTAGGTTCAGCCTACTGTTATTTCGCACTTTGACCCTCTTCAACTTGCGGGAAATTCTAGACATGTAAAAAACATAAATTTACTGTGATTTTTATAAATGCTAGCTTTCCGCCCGCAGCATAGCCTAGAAATGTTGCCTATATTACTAGCTGATACTTGCTGACGATGCAGCTCGAGAAGTCTTAGGGTTCAGTCGTTGTAAATATATAAATCTTTTCTCTTTATAATATACTAGGTGTCCGTCAGCGGCTTCGCCCGCGTAGACTGTTTCTCCCGTAACAAAATATAAAATAAAGCGAATGTTTTTTTTTATACCACAAGGTGGCAAACAAGCTTACGGCCCGCCAGATGGTGAGCAGTTACCGAAGCCTGTGGACGCCTGTAACATCAGAGGCATTACGTGCGCGTTGCCGACCATTTAAGAGATACCTAATAACTCTCCTTAATCCTAATGTGCACCAATTTAAGCTACATTAACAGCAAATTAAAGAGTTTTCAAAATCGGTCCAGTAGTTTCAGAGCCTATTCATTACAAACAAACAATCAAATCTACCCTCTTTATAATATTAGTAGAAAAGTACAGATTTATGTTAAAAATGGCACATAACCAAATAACAACGAAAGGTACAAACCATGAGTTTAAATGGGCCACCGCATATTAAAGATACAAAAAAAATTATCTTATCTGCTAATTTATTCCCTTGACTAATGCTTCTGAATTGTAACAAAGTAATAACCTATTTTAAGAAGATTTAGTGGAACTATAGTCTCGAAATAGGACTGATAATAGCCTCGGTCCATCAAAACATCACTAAACTTGTTATCAGGCGATCGTTTTATTTGGGTACGCACCCTCACGTTATACCTACAAATTATGATCGTAAAACTACTACGAAGGTTGTTTATACCTCGTTTTGAGATAGACAATGGTACCCTTTCATCAAATATGAACGTACATATGTGTACCCGACAGTGAAGCGACTAACGACCTCGAGGGAAATGGCCCGAGTAACCCTACAATCAGGCACGAATGTCTGTACAACTGGTGCAGAGTTACCGAATATTGTATCTGCAAAATGTAGAAGCATTTTCATTTAAGAGCTTCATAGCTTAGCGATATGGCACGTAAGTTCGAAACCTGTGTGGTTCCGGGCAGAAAACCGTCTTTCGAGTTGATGAAAAATCCAATGCTAAAAAAAAGTATCCTAAATAACTGGCGGTTCATTATAACATTAGAAGTAAGAGGCTCATAGAAGCAGGGGTGCTAAAATTAATGACAATTTGCATTTGACGTTGCAATGCCGAATGACATACCTAGGTACCTATACCTGGCGAAATGGATTATGTAACATTTTAGATTTGGTAGAGTAATAGTGACAGAAAAAATGTGTTTTGATACTTAACCCCTGTTTCTTTTAGGTTTTTAGCATCGTTAAGATAGTTTTAAGCAAGACAAAAGATTTTTTTAAGCAAAAGCCTCATACATTGTTAAGTTATTTTATTGTACTTTTACCACAAAGTGTACCCTAAAAAGAACCTTTTATTCACTCTTTAATGCTACAATGAATGGAGTACGACGCGAACGGGTTGTGTTACAATTACCCCAAAAAAACTACTTGTTTAGGCATCAATAAAGTTTCACAAGTAAATAGCAAAGTTTCAGTACCAATCAAGTGCTGTGATTTGATTTCAATCTATTTTTCTATCTCTATCACAAGTGAGATAACATTAAGAAACATGATTAAAAGTTGTTAAGGATATTATGTGTGTTTTAGTGTGTGGTGATATCCCTGAATATAATTTATTTGAGTACCTACTATAATATTATGATTGCCTTATTTTTATTTCCAAACCAAACCAAATCAACCCGGATAACGGCGGAAGGCTCACCACCTACCACGTTGGGTTCTAATAATGAAAAGTGGGCTTCTGAGTGTTTCGTTCACCATGACGACACAGTCTCTTGCCTCTGACTACCCCGTTTGGGATAAAGTAGTGATGGTATGTCATTTTTATTTCCGTCACCCTATGATTTCACACGAGAAAGTCTGATCAAAATTGCACGTCAATGGAGCTCCACAAAACCGGTTAATGCACTGTTTACACACAGACATAATAAAAAACTCGCGGTTGAAGAGCTGCAGTCACTCTCAAACGTCTGCTACGCGGTCGCCAACAAGACCACCAACAGGGGTGGCCTTGGTCAGGGTGACCGTGTGGACGGCCGTTAGCAACCAAATAACACTGAATCAACGGTCGGCCCGACCAAGGTCACCTCTCTTGTTGGTCTTGATGGCGACCGTGTAGCACCCGTTTTAGGATATTGGAACTGACGGTTACGAACTCCTGAACCGCGCGTACCGAATAAAAATTTACGAATGAATAATAATTATAATATGGCGTCGACTCTGCAGTGCGTTAATACTTAAGTAAAAATTTGAGAGTGGGATTGGGAGACTATTCATTCACACTGTCAGGAAATTAATATGTAATGACCGAGCTTAAACCCATCTCTAGATATAATTAATGTATGTTTGCTGTGTCCATTTAACAAAAGCTCTGCCTATAAGGTACTTGTAGCATTATTGTGCAAATTTGGCTTTAGGTGAAAATTGATGGGCCCCCGTACGAGCTATCAATCAAGATTTGGAGCCAAAACTCCCCTTCAAAGTTGAATAAGCTCCGCAAATTGAATAAAAATACCCCGCCATTTTGAAGTGATGAACATTGCGCGCTATGAAAATTTTATACTGGCACTTTCACTAAAATAAATTGCTAATTTTCATCAACAAGTTGCGGCCCGTACTATTAGCATAATTTTATTTTGAGCGTGAAATAATGTGAATATTCTGTTGTGATGATGGCATTATTTACAGGGCTCAACAATATTCAAAGCATTTTAAGTACGCTAATGGTGTAATTATTACCCACTGCGCTAGGGGACATAGATTTGTTTCATTGCAACCCATTTAAATGAGGCATACATTTTTGTGTTCTTTTCTGTTTTTGTTAGATTTAAAGATATATTTATTACAAATTAATGTAGATCATCAAATACAAATTATTGTTGTCTGATATTTACGCAAAACGTGATCAATCATCATCATGGGCTCTACTATAGAACGCTACAGCGAGCAGTTTGGGCTGATTTCATTCAACGGCTTACTGCAACTTGCACCAAGTCATCGGTCCACCGGGTGGGTGGCCTACCTACGCTGCGTCTTTCAATTCGTGGTCGCCATTTGAGGACTCTTACACCCAGCAGGTATCAGCCCTGCGGGCAATGTGACACGCCTATTGCCACTTCAGCTTGGTTATCCGAAGAACTATGTCTGTCACTTTGTATATTTTGCGGATTTCCTCATTACGGATCTCATCACGCAAAGAGACACCAAGCATAGCTCTTTCCATAGCGCGCTGTGTAACCCTGAGTTTATTTCAGAGGCCAACTGTCAGAGGCCATGTCTCAGTATTGCGTTAATCGCGTTTTATAAAAATAAAGCGTGATTATCGCGTACAAAACACCGGAATCGTTGAAGTTATTTTATTTTTACATAATATTTTTATGTTTCAACACACACAGGACTTGGAATGCAAAAAAGACTACAATAAAGTTAAAGTCAGGATACATTCACCGATAACTCAAGAGGTATGTACCAATCCTAATAATAAAATATTCTGGACGTAAGCATTGAGATTCTGCAAGTGTAACCTGACCCAGCGGAAATTTCACTCGATTTAGTAAGTGATATGCTGAAGACGCTCGGCGTGATTGATCGGCGGGCGTTCCCTCTGCCCACTGCATTCGCGAAGCTAAACTAGCTGAGGGCTTTGTGAATCTGCAAGGTAAACAAGTGACTGACATAACATAACATGCTTATGGTGTAGGTACCTACTCGTATTAGATATGCTGACTCTTTTTGGAAAAGTGTTTTGAATTAATTGACTACAATGTCATGTCACGAGTCAACATACCCATGTTGACTCGTTCTGAAAAAATGTTTCAAATCATGTATCGTTACCTAATGGGTATAGGTACCACAAAATCATGCGTGTGAGTTTTCGAAAATGTTAGTCATCACCAAGAAGTAAGCTGATTTTTTTTTTTTTCAAAGCAATTTTTTTTTTAAATTGTATGGATAAGATCCGGATGGATTTCGCAAGATCAGGTTACAATCGCTATTTAGCAATTGTAACACAATCTTGCGGAAATTTCGCTCGATTTGGTAAGTGATATAAGCTGAAGACCGCAGCGTGATGGATTGTGGCGAGTGTTCCGAAGCCCGTTGCCTGACGAGCTCGCTCTCCGCGTGACAGGCGGTGGCGTGACGTGAAACTTTTCAAGCACCCACGTGAGCAGACACAATAAACATTAAACAAAAACACAGGGGTAAGGTCCAACTTCAGTTAATAAGTACTACTACGTATGTTTTTAAATATGAATGTGTGTTTGTTACTCTTCTTTCAGAAAATTTCATATTGCTGTAGGATTTTTTGACACATTAGTTTCACCGCGAGTAGGTCCCCTGAGCGGATAACAATTCGTGTTATATCAAACTCGAATGCTGTTAATTAGGAATCGAGGATTTCATCGAAAAAAACATAAAATAAGAGTGACGGCCCCCGCAATATTTTTTAGGAAACCAATTCGTACTTTAATTATTAAAAAAATAATGAATTACAACAAGTTGTTGTTACAGCTAGTTACATTGGATCTGGCTTAATTAATCATAAAAATAATTTAACCTCTTGAATAGAAATGAAAATTTTACCAATTAAAAATAATATGTTATGCAGTCATGAGAAAAGGGAAAGCATCGTCGGTTCACAGTAAGTCTTTTTGTGTTATCTGCAAATATTGAAATGGCGGTTATCCTTTTGAACTGAATGTAAATATACCTTGTCAATAAAAAAGTATTACCTCGTTCGTGAGTAGCATTTAGAAGATGGGGGATATGAACAAGAGTCAAATAAGTTTAAACCGTGTGGCCGTGTCTTTTGAAACATAACTACTAGTTAAATCGTCTAAAAGGTATAATAATAATTGTGAACTATTAAGAGCGAATGTAATTAGTTGGTTTTAACCATTTTTGAACTAGACCTCTATAAAACACCTACTTATGAACATAAAAGCCGTAAAAATGTTTTCAGCACGGAATAAACTCAATATATGGGTCTATAAAAACCACAGAAACATAAAATTTCCAGTACCTAATATATTAGCAATTTCCGTTAGGGGAGCCGATGGTATATGCTCATAATGTTTCATGGCCGGTCATTTTTTGTTACATAATGGACTTTAAAACGTGCTCGCAAATAACAACAAAATTGCCCATTCTACAAATCACAGACGTACAAACATTGATCAATTCGAATATTTATACATTCAATTTTTGTACGAGGGGCATGCCAAAAGAAGTTAGATACTCTTTACACCATCTAAAAGGCTTGTTGTTCATTGATATATTTGAAAATAGAACACACATAATTTTGTTTATTTTCATTCGATTTGGTTTGCTGAATTTAAAAGAGGAGGGGGATGTCTAGAACATGAAGCGAAGACAGGTCGGCCGCCAACCGAGGTCACGCGTTCGTGCAGTCGAAAAACTTATTCGCGAAACCCGACGAATTACATATGTAGAGCTGGAGCGAGAACTGGGAATTGGATCAGCAGCAATGCAAACCATGATTCACGACCACCTTTCTAAACGTTGTTCGAGATGGGTGCCGCACAAACTTACCGATGAGCAGAAAGACCGTCGGGTGGATTGGTGCCTATTAATTATAGATAAATTCGATGGTGGCGAAAAAAAAAACGTGTATGATATACTGATTGCTGACGAAACATGGCTATATAACTATGATCCCGAAACAAAGCGACAGTTGGTGTTTTGAACATGAACCAACGCCAACAAAATGTCGCCGTGTACGAAGCACACAGAAACAAATGGTCGCCTCGTTTTTCTGCAAAACGGGTCATATTGCTCGACCTCAACACTTCAGTGGCTAGGCGGGGTCCCTAAAATGTTGCGCAACGCCCCGCCGCCAGTGATTCCCCGTATTGGGACCCCTTCCAGCCGACCCCCCAATGAAGGGGGGTGGCCACGGAAGTACTCAAGCCCGCTGGCTCCCAACGTACGCGGATCCTACTAGGTCCGCAACCATGATCCACCTAAAAGATCCACCGAGCCGCAGTGCACAGTCGGCCAGCCGCGGATCACTGACCCCCTTCAAACGGTTGTGCACCGCGGCCCCCACTTCGCGCCCTACGGCGGTGCGCCCGGTGCGCCCGTGCGCCCTACCACTGCCATGCTTGAGCCCTCTTAGCTTCCCGGTAGTTCCACCTGCCACCACTACTAAGCCCCCTCGCCAGGACAAGGCGAAGGATCATGGGGGGGACCCAGCATATTCCCATGACCTAGTGCCTTGTGATTTTTATATAACCCTGACCTAGCGTCTTGTGATTTTTACCTGTTTCTAAAAATTAAAGAAAATCTAAAGGGGAAGAGGTTTGAAAGCAAAGAAGGTGCACTGGCTGCCTATAATTTCGAGATTTCTGAGGTGTCTAAAGAAGAGTCACAGGTATTTTCCAATTGGTTCAAACGTATGGAAAAGTGTATACGTGCTCAGGGTGAATACTTTAAAAAGATCGATACTTGTATTAAAGAATACATTTTATAATTTTTGAGTTTCTAATTTCTTTTGGTATGTCCCTCGTATTAACCATTTGAATGTCAAATACTTCCAGAAATATTATAATGCTGGTAAGTCACCTAAATAAAAATGGTAACCTCATTGACTACAAAATTTGTTCTCAACGAAAAGAGGAACTAACTCGTACCTTACGAATCCATTTGCAATAACGCTCTATAGCAATTCATAGTAAACCAATAAAATTCTAATAAACATTCTAATAAAAAAGAAAGTATCCTGGTAGACGTTGAAAATGTGTCCGCGTTTGGACAAATTTGGGTCAAATATTATAACCCCAAATGGAGAGAGTGAACGATCCCTTACAACCGTAATATAAAATTCAGTGAAAACCTCTGTTACAATATTGAATAGATATGGGCATAATAAGTATAAAAACAATCTAAAACGTAAGAATAAATTGCTGCAAACTAAAGCAGCGCGTAGTTCGTAATATATGTGAAACGTTTAGCCAAGTTTGTCATGTCTGTGTTTAATAGCCAATTATATTTGGCTGAAGAACCTAATCGTTCGCTTCGAATCGGCAATTTAAATCTGTCGACTTAAACAGTTGGAGTAACGAGTCACCGGGCATAGGCAAGTTTTTGTACGAAAGATTAACGACAAAGTGTGGGTCACAAAAAAAGCGTCGCAAAGTACGGAAATTGCCAAAACTTCGTGTCGAAGGCTGAAATTTTCTTGTTCTAAATGTCGTCGTAAATGAAAGATGGCTCTTTTAAAATCGGAAAAGAAATTAGGAACAGACGTTTTTGGGATTACGAGTTTTGTAACAACTTACAGTTCGGCTTTTTACTTTCGCGCTGACGGATTGAATTGGTCAGCAAATTACAAGTAGGAACTTCGAGGCAGCTGTGAACAAAACGGTATAATATTGTGGTAAGAATTGATACCAATCAAACGAAAAACTAATCACAGATGACTTAAGAAGAGTTAATAGAACAAAAGTTGCAAAGTAGTACAAAAATGCAACAATAGCTGATTTGGGAGCTCCTTGATAATTTCTATTGGCAAAAATGTGATTTGTAGGCGCTCAAATTTTTAGTAACTTTTAAGTGTTTTAGCAAAAGCAGTGATGAGAAAAGTTACATTGTTGTTTTCAATGAATCTGAATGAAATAATCCGATAAGTAGATTTGGTATTTTCAACAAAAATCACCCTAAATAACAACTGCAGTTATAAAACTTTCAACTTCCGCGCCCACCCATGTACTGACTAAACGTGCCCAAATTGGGAATATTTAACGTGAAAACTTTTTTGCATTTAATTCAGGGTCTCATGTCGCTGGTAGGCATCGCATCCCTTCAATTCATCCGGGCACGCTCGTATACGTGCCGCGCCTCACAACCGGTGGGATGTTACGGTGCTATAAATATGTATATTCTGCGCGCGAGCCGTAACGACGGCATTATAATATGCCCAAAACTGCTTCTGTACTCGATGTGATGAATGCTTACGGTTATTTGATGGTGGAGCTGTGTATTGTTAGACGTTTGGATTGCGGAGCTTTTTAACGTAGTACAATATCTAAGCGGTGTACAATTCAACGCCGGGCAAAGTGTATTTTTTGTGACATAAATCGCAGTTGTCAAGCGTGGTGATTAAAGTAGGATCACACCAATCGCCCCTCACCGCGCCAGGCCGAGGGCGGCAGCCGTACGGTTCCGTACGCGTGCCACGGTGGCGCGCTGGAATCCGTACGCAACACACTCCGGGTACCCAAAAGTACGAACGAACCCGATGGCAGCCTGTCACTTGCTTTCAGAGTCGCGGAATGAAAACGAAGATTAGTTGCAAGCAAATATGAACTGCAGTTTCTGCTTAGATCATTTTATCATGTTAATAAAAAATATTAATAATATAAATAAATAAAATAAATAAATATCCCTGGACATTATTCCACACAGCGCCATCTAGCCCCAAAGTAAACTAATTAAAGCTTGTGTTATGGGATACTAGACAACGGATAAACATACTTAAATACATTTTCTTTTGTAAATACATACTTATTATACATAGGAGACACCCAGACCAGTACAAACAGACATGTTCATGCACACAAATGTTTGTACTGTGCGGGGATCGAACCCGCGACCTCTGGTGTAGTAGCCAACTTCTTAACCATTACACCAAGTCGGTCGTCAATATAAGTTTATTATAAATAAGTTTGTTATTAAATTTACATATTTCTTCATCTAAATAGTTTGTTATATTTGTGCACATACTTGCCTCTCGTTTACCATTTTCCTCTACCCGTAGGTTGCCTGGAAGAGATCGCTATTAGCGATAAGGCCGCCTATATTGTGCATTGTTTTAAATGTAATACTTAGCTTTAAGTCTCTTTTTGCTTTTGTACAATAAACAATATATCTATCTATCTATCTATCATTCAATTTCCTTTACCGCATTGTAATATGCCGTTCGGCCCAGCTCGGTACGAGCCGGTCGTTGTGAATCGTACCTAAGGCATAGCCCATCAATTAGCGAGTAGCGTTGGTTTAATTGAGAATGCAATTACGAATAGTGTCAATCTACCGTTAGCATACCGTACGGATTAATTTTATTTCATAGTATTAGACAAATCAAAATTAAAAAAAAAAAATTAGCTCTTCATTCCTCATTGTTTAACGAAAGGATTGGCGTAGTGCGCTGTAGCACGGTTTCGCACCTCGATTTCCGTAGTGTCTGGGTTATAAAACGATATTTTATGAATTGATTCGGGTCTTATTTCCTTGTGTGGTACCTCGTAACACAGGGATATTAATCCCTACTACGAGACCATACAAGAGGTGTGTTGTCTGGCGCATGTTTATATTTATTATCATCTGCCTTTTAATTTAAAATCTCAACTTGATTGAGATAGGAAAGTTTACCATAACTTATCTTCAAAAAGATCATTAATGAAAAGGAAGGCAAATATAAATAAACTTGATCCTATTACCTCAATGCCCAACATTGCTTACAGAAGACAGCCAAAAAGCCAATATCAAAACAGTTCTTCCCAGAAAAACTTACTAAGCTGCAATATATATCCCAAGATATTTAATGTCCAATTAACAGTATTACCGCAAAAAATCTGAGCTTAACTCGTAATGTCGACCGCTAAATCAGGCTCACATATGAAAAGTTACGTAAAGGTTATTTAGAAGAATTTCCCGGCGCTCTGCGGGCGATGTAGCGTTCCCTGGCTAATGACGACTCCGGCCCACAATATATCTCTCGTACGCACTACCCCGTGTAAAAATGCGCGCTTAGCACCTTAATCATTGGTAATAAAGATCATAATATTATATCGTGTATACGGGACTAGCGGTTGTACCTAGTTAGGCGCAGAAATCACGGCGACCCGTGCGCTTGATTGAGTTTTCTTTCCCATTGTGCCTCCATTAACAGAATGGCTTTCTCCCCGTTCTCAGCAAACGCCATGTGTTCTTGGAAAATTATATCAGCCGTTTTTCTTTCTTGCCGCCATTGATTTACTAACAGCCACCGATTCGTTTTATGGTTTTGCGTAAATATGTTTTAGTTGTGGTGGTTAGGTAGCAAAGGGGGCCTTTTTTTCGAATTTTGCCTCTGTTACCCAAACAAAACCACAAGAGTATTGATTTCTATGTAAAAAATGAAGACTATACGTTTATTAAAACTGTAAAACGCCAATAGTTATTTATTTTTATAAACTCGCTTACTCCACAGGGGTGATTATCCACCATGAAAACCTGATTATTATTTTTGGCTATCTGACCGAAACTGGACAGAGCTTGTACAACCGTTTTTAAATTAGAGATTGACAGTTATAGAAAATAAGAGTATAATATTGTGTGTTTACGAACAAATCAGTATTGTGAAATTGTGATGTAGTGCTAGCGGTACGCTAAATTAACCTGCAAATGGTGTTAAAGGCATAAAAATCGGAACGATTGATCTTTAGGCCTTACAAACCAATTTGACCCGTAGCACGAAAAAAAAAGGATAGGAGTTATGACGTTACCTTTTTTTTTGTTCAAAATCCTATCGTTTGTGGTATCTGATGAAAGAGCTTCCTGAGCCAATTCTAAAAATATATCACATCATTACAGTTTAGTCACTTGTATTAAATTAAAATAAAAATAATTTTCAAAACATACCCAGTTTGGGCTACTCCAGATATGATACGGTTGAATCATTTATTGTAAAATATGTTTCAAATGGTAGGTAATACTATTTCAAACCACAAAAATATATTCGACAATTTTTACATTGGTAATTTTTTATAATTTTTCAATTTTACAAAATGTGAAAAAAATACGATTAGTTGAAACTTGTATGAAAAGTTCAATTTTAGACACAGGATAATTATTACTAATGCGGTAGGAGTTTTTAATTATATCTATATTATTTACTGATATAACCTTTTTTTAGAAAAGCTTTTATCGGCGTAAGAAAATGTTGTTGACCTCCTCCTATTAAAGCAATTGCCATTGCATTTTTTGCAGATGGGCGCACAAGGGAGTTTATTGCACGATCTCCTTTGGCAGTCTGTTCATACAAGTATCCACATCGCGTCAATTCTGTACAAACTTTCCAGTGCGTATCTCGTGGGGTCCATAATGGTTCCCAAAGAAGGGCGGCGAAACTCGACTGCATATTTTACAAAAACGTTACCAAACGGACACATGTTATATAAATAGAGTTAAATTTGTTGAATTTATTTCCATAAAATCGCGATTTTTAAAGAAGGCAGGTCAAAGATAAATTATTTCCGATTTCAATAAAACAAAACTTTTCTGCAGTGCAACAAAAAGTGAAAAACTAAACGGTTTTATTTCCTGTACCTAAGAGTATTCCAATTTACGCAGAAGTTTTCAATTAATGCAATCTATTCTTTTTTCAATTTATGATAAGGTAAGTTATATTTTAACTGTTTTGACCTAATTAAATAAAATCAATACACTTCAATAAACATTTTAAAGCCATATACTTGTATTTTGAATGTATTCTAGTGCAAAGTGAAAAAATAAACTGAAAAAGAGGCTGTATGGCCCATACTTATTTGCCTTCCGATTGTTGTCATCAATGCCAATGTCAAATCACTCTCATTACGATACGTTTGATTTTTATTACTATTTATAAAATATTTATTTAGTTTTTATCAAATAATCAAACTGTAAGAGAAAGTAGCCCTCCAGAATTACCTGCACCACCTGTTGCAGAAAAACATGATCAAATTGAAACCCAGCAAACAAATAATGAAGCAACAATAAGCTGAGCACTGCCACTGCTGGCCGTAGCTTGTTTCCAGAGTGTGATGATCGGGAAAAACTTCATGTACATGTATGTATGTATGTATGAGACTATACGCAGAAAGGCCTAGTAGACTTTAAGTAGTACAAGGGAGTGAAGCCATTTTAGGATATTATTGTTGTTGTGCTGCTGGAAATTACACAGTTGAGTGTTGCTCGCGCATAAAGTCCAATTTATAGTACATGGGGTACGCTTGTCATCAGGATCATTTCGGAGCTCCTGCTGCATTCTTGGACAACTTGTTAATTATTGAAATAAATGTACCTACATAAATAAGTTAATATGTTTTTTATTTCATAGCTTACATAGCAGTAAAACTTAAATAAGCCTCACACTAAGCTAAACAAACTTAATTTAAGTACACCAGAAATGTACTTATTTTGTTCTTTGTCTTGTTCTACAGTTTTGTGATGATGTGATGAGGGCTACGGGTGACAGATCGCTCGTGCCGCGCACCGATGCGGCACGAGTTATCCACATAGTAAAAGAAGCACGCGGCCGTACTAACAAACTCGCAGTGCGCCTTTGCATGGGATGAGGATGTGGTGGATGAGGCCCATCGAGAATCTCATTGCACTTATCATGTAGCGCTGTTGACTGAACAAGCCCGTTCGTACACCCGCGACGGTACCCGTCGCACGGACGTGGGCCCGTCTGCGAGGGCGCGGAGTTCGCCTTCCTGTGACGGTCATCCGCGCAATTCTCAGGAACGGAACACTTTGGATGGAACCGTGCCTAGTCAGACAAAATGCGGACATTGTTTCACTATAATAAGTAATATCTAACCTAACAGCCTCCGAAACGCGAAAGTGGAACATGAATCCGCTTACGTCGGACCAAATCTGACTGATGTGTAAGCATCAGTGTCCTTTTATTAATTAAAAAATGATTAAAAACCAACGATTTCAATTACAACTTCACTACCTTCAATAGCATTAATATTTTTTAACCCCAGCTTTTAAAAAGTTAAAACAATTAACTTTTTTGTTAGTCTAGTGTAGTTCTAAAAACATCTACCGATTTCTTTTATGTACGCGGCCCGTAAGCAGAGGACTGAAATTACATGAAGTTCGCCGTCCTTCTTTTATTACTTGGCTGCCAGCTGCCATTACCAGTTCTTGGGTGGCGTTTAATGAACGGTACGCCAAAAAAGCTGCGAATGGAGGCAAAAGCATGAAAATCGTCACGATTGATATGTAGGCCATACGAATCAATTTGACCCTAAGCACGAAAAAAAAGGATATGATTAAGGCGTCATCTTTTTTTGTTCTAAAACCTATCGTTTGTGGTATCTGATGATAGAGCTTCCTGAGCCGATCCTAAAAATATATCACATCATTTATTTTAATTTAAGCACTTTTATTAAAAATAAATCAAAATCATTTTCAAAACACACCAAGTTTGGGCGTTACTTCAGATATGATACGGTTGAATGTTTTTTTGTAAAATATGTCTCATATAATTAAATAATATTATAGATATAATATAATTCTCGCATTACTATTTATCATCCTCAGTGTCTAAAATTAATTGAACTTATTAAACATTTTTTAACTAATCGTAATTTTATCACATATTGTAATTTATTCATTATTTATTGCACATAATTATGAGTACAAACGGCGGACTTAATGCCTAGAGGCCTTCTCTACCAGTCAACCACAGGGTCAGTCGGAGATATTATAGGCAGTGCGAAAGATAATAGTTTAGGACTATGTTTACTAAAAGATCCAGGTGGTGATCCAGGTGGTGATCCAGGTGGTGGCTACTGTGAGACCTTTACAGGTCCCATTCAGAAGACGGTTCAACTTTGCCAAAGCTGACTGGACCAGCTTCTCTGAAAAAGTGGACCAACAGCTTCTCGACATACCGCCTGAACCTCGAAACTACGACGAGTTTGTAAAAGTCATCTGGTCAGTATCCCGGCGGACCATACCCAGAGGCTGTCGCACATCATACGTCCCAGGCTTGACATCAGAAGCTTCCACCCTGCTTACACAATATGAGGCACTCTTCGCAGAAGACCCCTTCTCTGAACAGATCATCTCGATCGGAGAAGAGCTTCTTAGTCTCGTAGGCGATAGTAGGAAGGAAAAGTGGATGAATACTGTCACGTCTATCGATATGACGCATAATAGCAAGAAAGCGTGGTCCACTATACAAAAACTGACAAATGACCCGCCCCCTCCATCATTACCGGGTCAAACCACAGCCAATCAAGTAGCGCACCAGCTCATACTTAATGGAAAGCCTACTGGAAGACTTCCCAAAACACCAAGATCAGCCCAACATACGCAACAGACATGCAACAACATCAGCTTGCCTTTCACACTCACTGATATCACCACAAGCATAAAAGCACTCAAAAACGGCAAAGCTGCTGGCTTGGATGATATCACAGTCGAACAGCTGAAACACCTGGGACCAGTGGCTACATCCTGGCTGCTTAGTTTATTTAACGCGTGCATGGCATCAGCGAAGATCCCAAAACTGTGGAGGAAGTCGAAAATTGTGGCCTTATTAAAACCTGGGAAATCTCCATCTGACCCTAAGAGCTACAGACCAATTTCTCTCCTGTGTCATACCCTCAAGCTCTTCGAGCGACTAATACTCAACCGACTCACAGTTACCATTGACCCCACTCTCATCCCAGAACAGGCCGGATTTCGGCCGGGAAAATCATGCACCAGTCAGGTACTTAACCTCACTCAATTCATTGAGGACGGATTTGAGCGGGACATGGTCACAGGTGCTGTGTTTGTCGACCTCTCAGCAGCGTATGACACAGTGAACATAAAAAAATTGCTGTCTAAAGTATCGAGTGCCACAAACGATCCCACTTTCGTGTCACTGTTAAGTGAGCTCCTTCGTAATCGCCGCTTCTGCGTCCACTTACACGGAAAGAAGAGCAGATGGCGATGTCAGAAAAACGGCCTTCCCCAAGGAAGCGTCCTGGCACCACTTCTATTCAACGTCTACACGAATGATCAGCCCCACCACCCTAATACTCAACGATATATATATGCGGATGATCTTGCACTAACTTGCCAAGATAAGACCTTCGAAACCGTGGAAAGTACACTGAATCTTGCCTTGGAAAACCTCCATGAATATTACGAGCATAACGCTCTAAGGCCCAATCCAAGCAAAACCCTATCGTGTGCTTTCCACCTTCGTAACCGCGAGGCAAACAGGGAGCTGAACATTTCCTGGAAAGGCGTCGCCATCCAACACTGTAACCTCCCTAGATACCTAGGAGTGACACTGGACCGCTCTCTGACTTACAAGACCCACTGCAGAAACACAAAACAAAAAGTTAGTTCCCGCAATAATCTACTGCGCCGTCTCTCCTCCACTAACTGGGGAGCAAACCCAACGGTTATGCGCACTACGGGACTAGCTTTGTGTTTTTCAGCAGGAGAATACGCGTGTCCAGTGTGGGCTAGGTCAGCACATACCAGAGACGTGGACGCAGAGCTGAACGACACCTGCCGCATAGTTACTGGCTGTCTTAAGCCAACCCCGGTCGGTATGCTGTTTCCTCTTGCGGGAATAGCTCCACCCAGAGTCCGTAGAGAAGTGACATGTTCGCTTGAAAAACAAAAACAGGAAAGCGACCCGAGACATCCACTCTACGGGCTCTCCCCCGCCACAGGTCGGTTGCGAAGCCGCAAAAGCTTCCTGCGATCTACGCAGCCTACCGACGAAACCCCTACTGACATGAGGTGCAGGCTTTGGGCAAGCGAGTACCCACATTCACTGTACCCCCCTGATGAAAATCTGCCTCCAGGGTATAAGGAACCTTGGCCAACCTGGAGAAGTCTAAATAGGCTGAGGACCCAGGTTGGTCGAAGTAAAGATAACCTGTGTCGATGGGGGTACTCAAGCAACGTAGACGCCAGCTGTGAATGTGGAGAACCCCTGCAAACCATGGCTCACCTCATTAACTGTCCCGCGTGCCCGACCACCTGCTCGCGTAATGACTTACTTGTCAGTAACCAGAGGGCTACCACAGTAGCCGCTTTCTGGGCAAGTCGGATTTAGCCCGTGTTCTTGCCGACACGAAAGAAGAAGAAGAAGACTAAAAGATTTGTAAGAAAAAATGCGATAGTACCTAATAATGTAAAGAAACATAAAAGGAAATAATAGCAAACACATACATAGACTAATAGTATTAAATAAAGCATTGAAAATATGGTACAAGAAAAATACAATAGCATTACCAGATGGAGAAAGACGAAATGAAAAGAGAGGACAGGAGTCAACGAAGTATAGTTCTTGTGGCGTGATGACACTTTTCAAATGCGCGCGCAGAGCCATTTTGAACCTATATTTGCTGCATGACTTCCGTACTGAGACTGGCAGTTTGTTCCAAAGTCGTATTGCCGAAACAGTGAAGGAACTAGACAGAAAGCCAGAATAATGAGCTGGTGTAAGGAGAGTAAGAGTATTTTTAGATCGCAACTGACGACTATGCGAATTATGTAGAAAGTAAAATTTGTTTTTTTTAAATAAGAAGGAGAATTAGCTTGACAGCAAATTATATTTCTATAGCTATTGACGCGAATGTGCTTATTTTTTCTTAATTCTGAAGAAACCTGTAAGTAAATATCAGTAGTTGCCTTAGCTAACGTTTGAGCAAAATTGAATTAAAGTAACATGATTTAATTTAAGCTAGCTTTAGACCTGCCTAGCTCTCTTGAAAGTAAACGCAAGCGACCCGGAGTGCTCTTGTTGAGCTGCCGTCTAATTAACGACGTATCTAATTATACCATCGTAGAGCAAGACCGGCGGGAGAATTTCCCAAATTACTTATTACGAAACGCAATTACACTTAGGGAGAAAGCCATGAGACAAATTGAGTTAGGTGTATTACACCCTTTACTTATAGACATTGTTTGGATTGGTAATTAACTCGAGACGTTTTACAGTTTAATTGGTAATTAAAGAGCTAAAAATGTGTTTATATTACACTCCGGTGAAGCTCCGTCAAAAGTATTCGCATATCATATTATAGCTTTCCGCCCGCGGGTTCGCTCGCGTGGACTATACAACTTTAGCTGATGTGAAGGTTCCAGCTTTCGCTTAGCGACCTAAAGTTTTAGACAGTTTTTAGCTTTTTTAGTTACAAAATCAATTTCTGGACGCAGTTATAAATGTTTGTCAGGTATTTACAAATACATTTAGATTTATTGTGACAGTTAATATTATGCCGTCATTGTTAAAATCAAACTAGGTTTTAGGGTGTTTTTGACATCGTGCGGGTTTCATCAGACATAAATAAATAAATATCTGGGTCAAATTATAAACATTAGACCCCAAACTAAGCAAAACTTGTACCTACTATTGGTATCAGAGACGGATAGACAAACTTAAATGTTTCTAAATAGGTATATACTTAAATAAATATTAACACCCAGCCAAACAACAAACACAAACACCTATTCGTCACATAAATGTTTGTCATGGGGATCGAATTGACGACCTCCGATACTAAAGGCAGGATCGCTACCATTGTAACAAAAGGCCAGTCAAAAACTAATATAACAATGTTATTATCGTGTTATATAGCATAGGTTATTTAACATGTTACTTATTCTGGACTCACCTTTAGTTAGGATATGTGTAAGGATAGTAAGGCCACAGATTACTTAGTAGTTACTAACGTAACAGCATGGAAGTAATAAGTAATTAAGTACAACTGGAATGTGCACTGCTACTAAAAAACGTTCCTATTGAGACAGTGGGTACGAGGTCAGTTTATCTCACTCTAATAAGGTGACATAATGTATGAAATTAATTTTTTTTTCTTGTTTTATTATTAGTTAAATTAAACCAACTTATAAATGCGATAGAGCGACCAGATTCGCATCACGCTTGAAACCACCTTGCACGATACCCTTCAATCTGCTTCGGACAGAGGCAGATGGCAACAAATAATTCGCGACAAGATACTCCATAAGGATGATCACGACCCTCAGCATTGAGACCGACGCGAGGAGGAGGATAAATGCGGAAGCGTTTGTTAGTTTTGATGAAAAGTGATTCAGTGATAGCTGGTCCTAAGTTAGAACCTAGGCAATTATATAAAAAAAAACGATGGCATTGGAATATTCACCTACATACACGAATGTATAAAATAACAGATTATAAAAAAATAGCAAGATGACCTTGTTCGCTTCACTCGTTTGTTTCACTCGCGTAAGATTCCTTAGTAGGATCTACTGGGGATGCCAGAAAGTAGGTGGCGGTGTATAAAAAAGATAAATTATTATAATACTTTGTTTTATTATTACGAAGATCTTATAGAAACTAATATAGGTACCTATTTTACAAAACAGGATTACACATTACTAAATAAGATCGTCTTGTGCAATTCAAGGCGCATACCAACACGGTTTCCTAAACAAGCCATAGACTTCAACTTTGCGTGTTGAAATATTCGCAAGGTGAAATACGAATCAGACACAAATTTTCCAAGAAGAATTTCATGTGATTCTTCTTGCGCTGGATGTTCAAATAGATCATTCAGTTTGGTTGAAAAATGTTGTACTACGAGTATAAATACCAACATTTTCTTCTCTGATTATGTTTAATATATCAAATAACCTGCCTAGCCATCGAATGTATTCCACAGTAGCTTCGCTGTTTTGGAAAATTTGGACTGCCACTTTGTCTCAAAAAGTCTAGGGAATCTGCTACAGATGCACTTTTTAGTTGCGTCGCTAATTTGACATTCATTTTTTTACCAAAAAATTAATGTGGGCGTTACAAATCTTGTTCCCCAGTCGCAAACCTTCGTTTTCTTACAAATTGTGTAATTGTTTAACAAAATTAAAAAAATTGAAACCTCGAAAGTTAATTCTGTCACAGCAAAAATATTTCTAGCCAATTCAACAACTACAACAACAAACAAACAACAATTATAAGTTTCCTGCAACGGATGTTTGAAACTTGATACCATATTTGGAAGGTGAAAATTGCAACCTTAGATTTCAAATGTTTTACGATTTGTAATAGTATCTATCACAATTCAAAGATCGCACAGTAATATTTATACCATGTAAGATTTTTACGACAGTCAGAATTGATTGTGCTTGGACATTAGCTGAAGTTTTATTGATAAAAAAATTGCCTATAAGGCAAATTTTGGTTTGAAAGACACGAATTGAAACTCAAGCACTTCAGTAGCCAGAGCTTCTGAATCACTTGTTACCATTAGGGCATGTAATATCGGAGGATTTCCAATTCCGATACTGATTTGCGATATTAGACCGCAATATCGGAATTCCGATATTAATATCGGAATTGTACATGTTTGTTATAAATTGCAAATTTTTCGTTATAAGGTTGGATTGGGCAAAAAAAATAAACAATTTTTTTTTTATTTTAGCACAAATTTTTACGATCCTCGAGTGTTTTATAGTTTTTATTTAGGTTTCAAATCACAGTTGTCGCATTATCCTATCATCGTCATCCGTCCGTTTATCCCGGTTGTGAACCAACACTGGTGTATAGGGTCCCAAGGTCCGCCTTTCTTATGTTCTTGGCCCATTTCGCACGGTCTCGTGCATCCTCAGGGGTGAGTCTGTTGGCACGAATGACACTCTTAACTACCTCGAGCTAGCGCTTCTGGAGTTGACCTCTTCTACCGGTACTGGCGGGGGTTGCATGGCCAGACATTTGTTGCCCACGTAGTTTGCCGATCTCCATGAGACATAACCATACCAACGAAGGCGGCACTCCTGCAGCTTGTCTGCGATGCCACGAACACGAAGGCTGCCGCGGATGTGGGTGTTCCGCACTCGATCTTTGCATGACACTCCACACATCCACCGCAGCATCTTCATTTCTGTGACGCGCAGCTGCTTTGCCCCTTCAGCTTCATCGGCATCTTGCGGTCACAAATGACACCATTCACCTAACGCCATTTGGCCCAAGTCGCGGAAATTCGGGCTCTGAAGTCGCTGTCGATGTCCCCGGACGCGCTTATGCAGATCCCAGTATGTCTACCATGAGTTGCTATCCCGTTTACGGCGATCGGTTGATCGTTGATGAAATGTTGGGTTCTCTACACTAAACAGTAACCTCTTATCAGCAACCACTACTCAACAGTTCAATAAAAGCCTCCATAATTTCAAAGATGCTGATGGGACGTGCTTCTTTGCTCATGCAAACAAAACAAAAAACCTACCACCGAACTTTATGTCGGAAATTAATAAAAATCTTTCTTTTTTGTGACTGACAGTTTTGTGACCTGACAAGCCCTTCTGAGTTTGAAAACTGTAAGGTTTCTCAACATATAAAGGATCTGTCTGTGATCGATTATGAGGTAACCAAGGTAACACGCGTTGTTGGTTTTGGGGAATATGGCTATAGTACTTCTACCACGAGTTTCCGTCTCGTTAACTACGATAGTTGACTACAGCAATTTATATGCCATTTTGAGTTCTATTTATTAGAAATAGAACTCAAAATGGCATATAAACCGCCTCTAGTCATTAGACTATAGGCGGTTTCGGAACAGCCGAAATCCGTTACAAGAACATCAACACTGACGCTAGTGACTAACATTGCTGTTCACTCATGGTAGGGGATTTCACCCCTTGTTGCTGTTTTTAATAACATGAACCGTGCGTGCGAACAAAATCAAAAAAAAAAGCAAAACACGATCCGTGGTCTGACACGCACTTGCCTGGTGTTTTGTTATGACTGGTTTTCAAAATCATGCTACGTTAGGTAGGTAGGTAGCTTACAAATTATTTTTGAAAATTTGTTACCCCTGTGACATTTTTTGCTTTGCAACTAATCGCATTTTTGTTAGCAGCATCCGAAAATGGTGTATCAAAATAATTTCAAATCTTTTAATGCAGTCGTTTGGTGATAATTATGATTATATAAGATTGTACTATGTATAGAGGTGGGATCCTAACGGCTAATTTAGATTAGATTATACTGTTTATGTAGTCAAGTATCAAGCATAATATTGTATAATAAAACGATGCAAATGCCTGATGTTCACTCACGTGAGTAAGCAGCGAATCTTAGCATTTCTGAAACTGTGAAACAAACGGTAATGCCGCCGCACGGAAGTCGTGGCTGGGCTTAATTTTGGTTCAGGAACGAGCCGGCATTACCCGCCCGAACACCTCTCTCCCCCCGCTTTTTCCTCTAATTGTTGCATAAACCAAACAAAATGGGCAATCGCAGAGCTCGAAGATCAAGCAGGTCTGTTAGTTTTCTTTGTTTTTACTTGCGAGCTAGAAAGGAAAATTTGCCATTTAAGTTCCCATTTTTATGCTTCAAAAATAGCCCAGCCGGTTTTTGCCTTAAATAAGTGTTGTTTTTAATCTCCTTAAGACTTAAGAAAGTTGGCATATCTCCTCGTTATTGGAACAGAAACGACAAAATTTATAGAGAAGTTAAATAAGTACAATATTTGTCTATATAGCAGACACAGACATAGCTCGCCAGATCAAAAATCATCCGCAAATACCGTATTGGTCGGAGAGAGTATAAAACCTCATAAGGTTTCAAAAACTTTTAATTTTTCATCAAGTCAGAACACCAACTTCGAGTTAATTATTTGCGGCTTACTCCCGGAGTTCGAAACCAAAAATCCAAGCAACCGAAACTCCACTCACCAGCTATTGCGGTGGTTTCTAATACGTTTGGCTTCGTAATGAGGGCTTCCTTACGTTCCGTTTACCACGACAGCAACCACACTAAGGCCGAGATCTATAGTCGTTACTTAGCTTAATCTTAGACCTAACTTACCGAAATGAAACTTATAGTCAAGATTGCGGCGCTGTCTTAGCTCACGCTAAGCAAAGTCCAAGTCTGCGAGATCGACGACTTACCAAAAACTTAGAATATTAACCGTACAAAAATAGTAGGTTGTTAAAAGCCTACCAAAATCGGAAGCTTGGAAGCCAGTTTGACAGTTCATAGCTGTCGTCGCTTGGTTTGCGTTCCATTTCACATGAGAAGGAAATAAAAGAACTATGAAAAAGCTTTCCGATTCAATTAACTGGATAAAAACGTCAGTTTCATGGTTTTTGTTAAATGTTCGAATATAATTTAATAATATTTCTTGATTATTCACCAATAATAACCATTCATATTTATTTATATCCGGAGAACGAAAGAGCAGTTTATACTTGTATCGGAACGTTGTGAGATTCATTGGCTAAGCCTGTGCTTAGGCTACACTTTGCATGATACGACTATAAATTGCAAATCCAACTATAAGCTAAGTTCACACTAAGGTAAGTTAGGCGTGAGTTTTGGCTGAGCAAAGCGTAAGTCGGGACTATAGATCTCGGCCTAAAACAACTTGTCTCTGATTACGAAAACATGATATTATAATCTCTGTAAAATCATTAACAACCTCAACCAAAGTCTTCTACATTAAAAAAATCGATGTATTTTTTATTCTTGCTTCCTCTGGACTAAAATCTGCGCAGCCTTTCACAAAGATCCTATGTAAGATTAAAATAGTAACCTAAACAGTAAGTTAAACAGTTCCTTTAAGACCACATTTCCATTTTGTTTTTTTTTTAAATTAATGGATAGGGGGATCAAACTAGAACACACGGTAAATGGCTAAAGCAGTTAGTCAGTTGCATTATAAACCATAGAGTTAACCTTTAGTTTGCTTATTAACATAACAATTAATAACCAGTAGACTTATTACGTGAATTAATGTTAACAGCCCGTCCCGCCGTATTCATCACCTGGCCGCATGCGACGCCATCGTGACTCTAAACTATTTTCCTCGTTACACTTTCTGAAAATTAATTCAGTTCGCCCCGCAGAGATCTAATCTATTCAAAAGTTGGATACATTTATGTGGCCAATGATTTTCCATACACTGGATATAGCACAACACGATTGGTGTAGTATGCGGTAGGACAGCTTCTCGCCTTGGCTTGCGTCGTGTCCCGGGTTCGATTCCCGGTCGGGTTAGTTTGAGAAATGATCTTTTCGAAATAGCCTTGGGTCTGGGTGTGCTGGGACACCCCGGGTCATTTCGCTGTCTGGTACCTGGTTACGGAAAGATATGTATCCTTACTTCGAGACCATGACAAGTGGTGTGTTGTCTAGTACATATTCATTAAGAAGCACATGGCACACGCGAGGACGTTACATCCTGACTTCTGCCTATATAAGTTGTTTATTAAGTTGAAGTAGTAGAAATAAATTGTATCTGAGGAAAAAGTGTGCTTAGAATAACGTCACTCACATTTTTGTTGGCCGGTTGACAACGCGCAGATGCTAGATCCTTGTATATTGAAGGTCATTGAAAAGTTGGACACATTTATGGCTGTGTCACTCAATGTGTTCCGATTTCACCTTTTCATGAGGAACCTTAAGGGAAATTTAGTGATTGATGAGACTTTATAATAGGATTTGTTCTGATTCGTTTTTAATTTCCTGTTCGGATATTTAGCTGCCGTTTATTGCAAATTCAAGAAAGTATTTGTGCTTAAGGTTTTTAGTGAACTTGGGTGGGCAAATGCATTTTTAAAAATGTAAAGAAAATAAAATAAATCCATGCGATAATTCACACCATTCAGAGCTATATTCGCCAAGGAAAAATATTCATAAACGCAAAGTTGAATATGGCCACCAAAACCATTTTCGTGATGAACATTAGTGTTTATTCTTTGTATGGGTGTTAATATCTATTTAATACTCATATTTAGGATGCATTAGGAATACTTATGTACGAGTATGCTTAACAGTCTCTGACTTTGCTTAGTTTGGGGTCAGTGAAGATCTTGGTGTACCAGTTTTTTATTACTTAATTTAAATTCAGGTCAATATTTATTCAGTCTTCATGAAGTACAAATCAAATCACTCTCTTGTTTAAAAGCTTCAAATCATTATCTAGAGAATAATCAAGTGGAACTGTTTAGAATAATATGTTTAATGCTTTTTATGTTGTTTATTCAAACGACTCTGATAAAAAGGAAGGATTGATTTTAATTAACAGATATCAAAAATTGGGTCTATTGTATTTTCGCAGACTTGATTAGATTTTCGTGAAACAATGTGTAAAGGGACAGATAACAAATTGAATAGCACGTTTATTAAAATTTGTTCGTGCTTACGGCTACATTATTCTTTTGTTCGAATTTAGAACAGGATTTAAATACACAATGGATTGGAATTCGGAAGCACGTTAGTAATTGAAAATTTGTGGTTGGATATAATGTATTTTTTCCTGTTATTATATAATCGAGGACATATAATGGCGTTGTTTTATGAAAGGTATTTTATGTAACCCAATGCATAGTTTTCTTAGAATTTTACTAATACAGTAAATAGCGGTTAAAATAGAAAACAGCACATATGCAGGACTTCAGAATAATGAAACCTAGAAGGTTAGTTTCATTCATCAAGGCAAGCCAATTGTAACGGCAAAATTAACTGTCAGAATGATTTTTTGTTATATTGATTAATTATGTAGTTTAACATTTAACTTAATATGAAATTACTCGTGATTTTCTGATATCATGTTACAACCTTTTACATACTGCACTCACTGCAACAAAATTTTATGTGCAAGGCCATAATCGGTGTTTTCACAGTGTGTTCCTCCTCAGCAGAATAATAAAATACTAACTATTCTAATTAATATTTAATAGATAGTAGGTATTCTGATGGGTCTATTGAGGGTGTTTTCGGACAATGATCTAAAACTTCTCAAGGGAAAGCACGACTTATGTCTCAAACCAATTGATTACCTCGATAAAATGAAGAAATTTCGCGATGCAGGAAAAATCATCAACCTTTTTATGAGGGAGACTTACCATACATTCAACCCCAAAGACAAAACCTGAAGTGATGATAGAAAAAAAGTCAAAATAGCTTTTTTTAATATTAGGAATATCACTTTCAATTAAAATAAAAACAAAAGGAATTGTTTAAACAGCTCCTAAATAGATACCGGAATGACAGTGCTTTGTGAGACAGAGACAAAACTCTACGAGGCTGGAATTTACCGATTGTCTCTTTTAAGGTTTATATGCATTATTTAGTGCCGGGCACTGTACTTATTTATTAAGGGGTGTAAGGGGGCCCTCCAACATCTTCGGGTCCCAAGCCAACCTCGCCTGCAAGTTGGTGCACCCTGATGATCAACAAAGGAGGCTCTGGCGACAGCAGCCCTGGGTTGGGAGGTCAGATGGCAGTCGCTCCCGTAAAGCCAACTCAAGCCAACAAAAATGGACAGTCAGCAAAAAGTACCCGACTTGGATAGGGCGTCGCCGGAAAACGACGCGCAGGGGGATCGCCCTACTCCTATATTAAGTGGGTTAGGGCTACCGGGCCATGGGTGGGCCCGGTTAAAGACATTAGTCCAGAGGAAGGTCCGCTTCGCATCGTGGAACGTTGGCACGCTGACGGGACGCGCTCGAAAGCTGGTCGATGTGCTCGCTAGGCGAAGGGTGGCCGTGGCGTTCCTGCAGGAGACTCGCTGGAGAGGCAACAGGTCCCGGAAGCTGATCTACGCAGGTTCTCCTGGTGGGGCCAATAGAGTGGGGGTAGTGTTGTCCGAGGAATTCCAGAATAGTGTCTTGGAAGTAAATCGTGTTAGCGACCGCCTTATGGTCGTGAGGGTGCTTATCTAAGGGGTCACGACCAATTTGATAAGTGCCCACGCACCGCAGGTTGGTTATAGCGATTCGGATAAGGCACTGTTTTGGGAGCAAATCGAGCAGCTCCTATGCACTATTCCACTGTCCCAAGGCGTCGTTCTGGGTGGCGATCTGAACGGTCATGTGGGTGAACAGTGTGAGGAATACGGGCGTGTTCACGGTGGTTTTGATTTTGGCAGTCGTAACGCCGAAGGCGAAGAGATTCTCCGGACGTGTATGGCTGCCGACTTGGCCGTCGTAACAAGTTCTTCAAAAAGAGTCCCAAGCATCTGGTCACCTACAGGAGCGGTAGAAGCGCAGCCCAGATCGACTACTTTCTCACCAGGAGAGCCCAGATCGGGAAGGTAGCCAACTGTAAGATCATACCCGGAGATAGTCTTACTGCCCAACACCGTCTACTTGTGATGGACCTGCGAGTGAAGCCTCGAGGCAAATGCCGGGAGCGCTGCCCGCCCCAAACCAGGTGGTGGCTGCTTGAAGGAGCCAGATCCCATGACTTTGCTGCCGCCGCTGTCGGTGACCTGTGCATCGCAGCGGATAGTGAGTCCGGGCAACAGCTCTGGGATAGGTGTCAGGCAGCTATCACCAGGGCGGCGAGGGTGGCGTTGGGTGTGCCTCGGGGTGGACGTGGGCTTGACAAGGAGACCTGGTGGTGGAACGAAGCAGTCTAGAAGGAGATCAGGGTAAAGGAAGCCCTCTTCAGAGCGTGGCAAGCGTCCAAATCTCCTGAAGATCGCACCGGGTACAGGGATGGCAAACGTGCCTCTAAACGAGCTGTAGCCAGAGCCAGACGTGACCACTTACGTCCTTTGTACGATAAGTTGGAGTCATCTGAGGGGCAGAAGCTCGTTTACAAGTTGGCACGTTCGAAAGTCAAAGCGGCCTAGAATATTTCCATGTGCCGCTGTGTAAATGACACTCTCGGTAACCTACTATGCGAGGACCGCGCGGTGAAGGAGAGATGGCGCTCTTTTTTCCACGAGATGTTCAACAAGCAGTACAAAGAGGTGCAGCCACCTGAACTCCCTCCAAATCAAGGACTAGTGCCCTCGGTAATGCCTAATGAAGTCTAGTCGGCTCTTCGCCGCATGAAGAACCGGAAAGCTGTCGAACCCGATGGAGTCCCTATCGTCCCTATTGTACAGTAGTGTACAGTCTCGGAGTGTCAGTATGGGTTTCGACCGGGTTGCGGGACCATGGACCCCGTATTTGCCTTGAGAACGCTCATGGAGGGATACAGACTGAAGAATACACCTCTGCATCTTCTTTTCTTAGACATGCAGAAGGCCTTCGACTGTGTCCCTCGTGAGATGATCGGCTGGGCGTTGCGGTCCTAGGTTGTTCCTGAAGTCTTTTTTGACATTATACGGGACATGTACCACCATTTCAGTTCCATAGTTAGGACTGTGGTTGGTGACACGCTTCCCTATCACCGTTGGAGTATACCAAGGCTTTGTGCTTAGCCCGTTTCCGTTCAGAGTTATATTAGACGTTCTGTCAAACAGCATTCAGGATCACCACGAGCAACCACCCTGGTTGCTAATGTATGCTGATGATATTGCGCTGGCAGACTCGGACAGGGGATGGCTGATACAACGGGTGAATAAGTGGAAAAATTCACTTGAAAACGGCGGTCTGTAACTTAATGTGGCGAAGACGGAGTACATGGCCTGCAACACCACAAATCCCTAGTCCGTCCGCATAGGCGTTGACGTGTGCGAGCGCACGGACCGTGTCAAATACCTGGGATCTGTGTTAAGCGCGTCCGGGAACATCGACCGCGACGTCAGAACCCGAATTTCCGCGGCTTGGGCCAAATGGGGTGAGGTGACTGGTGTCATTTGTGACCCCAAAATGCCGATTAAGCTGAAGGGGCAGGTCCATAAAACCATCATTAGGCCTGTCCTTTTATATGGCAGTGAAAATGGCCGTTACCAGAGCGACACAGACAGCAGCTCCGCGTCACGGAAATGAAGATGCTGCGGTGGATGTGTGGAGTCTCACGCAAAGATCGCGTGCGGAACACCCACATCCGTGGCAGCCTTCGTGTTCGTGACATCGCAGACAAGCTGCAGGAGTGCCGCCTTCGTTGGTATGGTCATGTTTCACGGAGATCGGCAAACTTACGTAGTTAGTAGGCAACAAATGTCTGGCCATGCCGCCCCCGCCAGTACCAGTAGAAGTGGTCGACACAAGAAGTGGTTGCTCGACGTCGTCAAGGGTGACATGCGTGCCAACAGACTCACTACTGAGGATGTACAAGACCACGTGAAGTGGGCCAAGAAAATTAGAAAGGCGGACCCTGGGACCCCACACACTGGTGTGGGTTCACAACAGGGATAGACCGCACGGATAATGATGACTGTACCTATTTATGTATCGCCTTATTTAGTTTTGTTCTTATTATTTAATTATATACCTTTGACCCAGCGACGTCAAAATAAATTCAAATTCATAAAAAAGAGAGACTCTGAAAACACCTATACTTTTATTTTGTAAATAATAACATCTTACTTACATGTGAAGGTAAAACTTACCCTTTTGTGAATTCATGATTCACGAAACAAAAGAGAGCTATGCAAAAAATCCACATTCTAAAAAAGTTGCTATAAAACAATCCGTGGCTGAATGTAACACGGTACAGAATAAAATGGAGGAATGTAAAAGCTGGCATTTGTGAAATATTCAAATTTACTTTTTCACATTTTACTAAATGAAACGATTTTATGAGTAAAATGAGTTTATTTTTAAAGGAGTTAACTAAAAAAAGACGCCTTTAGTTAGTGTCTTTTTTAAAGCGATAACGTGATAGTTATTACCATAGTCCGAGGCCCATTGAAATAATAAGAAGATTTGGCAATTTGTTAAAACATTTTCTGTTACATTTAGGTACCTGCATAACAGAGTAGGTAGGTAGAGCGGGGCTAGTTGAGCATAGGGCCAAGTTGGACAATCGAAATATCTCGCAAACTATTCACCTTACGCATAGGCATCGTACGGCGAAAAGAAGGGGTCGCGGGAGGGGTAATCACCGCGCGATCGCTAGTGGCGGCTCGACGAACGAGTGAAGAGCCCGTGCGTTTTGATTTTTTTGTGATCAAAAAGTAAAAACGTCGTTTATCGCAAGTTTTCATCTATATTAGTCAAATTATACCTGTTTTCAATCAGGTAAGTGTTAATCTTCCAGATAATTATTGTACTTTTGATATGAAGAGAGTTTCTGGGTATAATTCTTACGATTTTTTTATAAACATACTTTTGTTTTAAAATTCCGGGTTGGGGTTAGTTGAGCATTAGTTGCTCAACTAACCCCACGACCCAAACCACTTAAGTAATGAATGCTTTATTTTTTATTAGGATGCGGACTTATAAGAGGAAGACTACAAGATGTTCATACAGTACTGAAAACTTAAATAATGCTGTAAAGGCTGTCAACGATGAGGGAAAAAGTGTGAATGCCGCCGCTAAAGAATTCGGTATCAAACGGATGACTTTGACAAGATTTTTGAAGAAATTAAATGAAGGTGGTAATTCATCCATGGGCTATGCAACACCGAAGCAAGTATTTTCTCCCACACAAGAGGACTCTTTGAAAAAATACTTGCTACAAATGGCATCAATCTTTTATAGATATTCTCCAAAAGACGTCCGTCGCCTTGCCTACGAGTGTGCTGCTAAATTTGGCATTGAAATTCCACCCAGCTGGACTGCAAATAAGATGGCTGGAAAAGAATGGCTTACGATGTTTTTAAAACGAAATCCGGAGCTATCCATACGAAAACCGGAACCCACCAGCCTTGGTGGGGCAACATCATTTAATGCGCAGAATGTTAAAGTTTTTTTTGAGAAATTAGCGGAAGTAATGGATAGATATGGATTTACTGCGGGAGATATTTGGAATGTAGATGAGACAAGAGTATCCACTGTGCTGAAGCCAAATAAAATTGTAGCTGCCAAAGGTAAGCGCAACGTCGGCGCAATAACTTTTGGGGAACGAGGGACTAATGTTACAGTAGTAACTGCTGTATCTGCTCGTGGAATGATGTTCCCCCTATGTTTGTATTTCCGAGAAAACAGTTTAAGACATACTTTCTTAACGGTGGTCCCCCTGAATGTATAGGAGCAGGCAATGCCAGTGGATGGGTCACAGACGAAGAATTCTATCAGTTTATGCAACATTTTATAAAACATGTGAAACCGTCCATTGAGCGCCCTGTTTTGTTAGTGTTGGATAACCACTCCTCTCACTTGAACGTGAAGACCCTAACTTTTGCCAAAGAGAACGGAGTTGTAATGTTGTCCTTTCCACCGCATTGTAGCCATAAATTACAACCATTGGATGTGTCAGTCTTTGGACCGTTCAAAAAGTTTTGCGCTGCTGCTCAAGATGCATGGCTACCCGAGAAAAACCCTTACTATTTATGATATACCAAAAATTGTCGCTGATTCGTTGCCGTTTGCTCAGACAAATTTAAATATTGTTAACGGTTTCCGAAAGACAGGCATCTTCCCGTACAATGCAATCATTTTTGGTGAGGATGAGTTTTCACCATCATTTGTAACTGATCGTCCTGAACCAGAAACTATTGAGCCGGAAAGAGAACATCCAGAGCAAGCTGTGATGTCCAGCACTGAACCTAATCCCACTCCTGCCTCCACCAGCTAAGTTGAACCCGAACCTGGCCCAAGCAACAAAGAAAACGAGACGATCGATCTAATACAAGTATTTTCCCCGGAAACTGTACGACCATACCCAAAGGCTGGCCCTAAAAAGCAGCTAAAACTAACAGAAGAAAGAGAAAAGCTGCAATATTATTAGACACTCCCGAAAAGAACGCTTTAGAAGAACAGCAAAATAAAACTACAAAAAAAGTTAAGAAGCCAAAAAAGAACATGGATAAGAAAAGAAAGAAGAAAGTGTCTGTAAAAAAATACTCCAGTCAAATGAGGAAAGTGATGATGATGATTATTCCTGTCTGATTTGTTGCGAAGGCTATGCTGAAAGTTTACCAGGAGAAAGTTGGATCCATTGTCAAGCTTGCAGGGAATGGGCTCATACAAAATGTGTTCCAGGTGCTGGTCTTACTTTCGTTTGTGTCAGTTGCAACAGTGACAACGACGATTAAGTTGCTAAGATCTTATACATATCTTCTTTTAAGATATATAAGTTTGATTGTAAACATAAAGACTGAATCCAATCCTGAAGTTAGTCATAAAATCGTTGATCTTTTGTTTATTATATTTTCAGTTAATTATACAAAAAAAATACTTTAAGTTTTGTTGTTCAGCCACTATGACTAAAACTTAAACTTATTTTTGTCAATTGCAACAGTAGCAATGACCATTAAGTTCCAAAGATCTTTACCTTTAAGATATAAGCTATATGTATGGGTAATAATATAAATATTTAAGTCTGATTTTGAACAGAAAGACTGAATCTAATGGTGATGTTAATCTTATGAGTTATGATACGTTAATGTTTGTTGATTCTAGTTTCGGTTATTTTTTTATAGAAAATTACTTTAAGTTTTGTTGTTCTGTCACTAAAAGACTATAAATAAAGAGCTGATTGTGAAACACATATTTCACTTCATATCTAGTCAACATTGAACCCATAGTTTCGGTAGTCATTCTTAGTGCTCAACTTGCCCCATACCCTTGCTCAACTTATCTCACCTATGGGGTACATTGAGCATACTTGACTTTCCGCATTTCAACAGCTGTAGCTCTTAAATTCGACTTGTTTCAAAAAAAATACTATCAGCACTTTTGCTAAGGGATAACTTTCTAATCCATCAAGCCGCATAACAATTCATTGTGACTTATCATTGAGGAGCTATATCCACTCAAGTGAAAAATTGCTCAACTAGCCCCGCCCTACCCTACTTTATCAAGAAACCGCTTATTGTGCCTGGGTCTCTTAGTGTGGGTTGGGCTAATCGCTATCTTTATCTGTGTTTTAAATTCAAAAAGATACTTCGTTTAAACTAGAATTTGAACACCGCGCCTTTGGGTTTCAGGCAAAAGGCTCAGAGCATTTTCGTCAAATCAAAATATCACTGGTAGGACTTGATAGAACTTGATTAGCCGCCAACTTATTAAACAACACTGTTAATCCATATTTATGAGTTAACATTTGACTAACGGCGAGTTAGCTAACCAAACTTTAAAATCAATTACTTTGCTGACAATGTGTACTTTATCCATGCTAATTAATAATTTCAAAATACTTGGACTCTCAGGTTTGATATTGGGTTTTTCATTAAAAAACATAAGTAGGTATGAGTTCGATAAAGATTGAGTTAAGTATTGATTGAAATAGTCAATTAATGTCGCATTTTTAAATCAACTTTGTTAATGTATAAGTATATCCTTTGAGAAATCTGAAATATAACTGAGGCCTGAAGACTTTATAACTCACGCCAAAGTTTTCTCAGCTGACGCCGGAATGTTTCGTCAGATGGCTCATTTTTTAATGCAGTAGGTAGGCGGTTGTACTAAGTAGGGGCCAATGACTCGCGTGTTCCTTTCTGCAAGTGCCATACGACGAGGCACCGTGTTCAAATGATCTACTATGCTTTCGCTTAATAGCATCCATACACTGAAAATCAACGATATTGTTTCTTATAAAAGTAATTACTTCAAATAAATGGACTGAGTAATCCGTTAGTATTCAGTTAACGTTGCTTCGGTCATCGATATTATAAAAATAAATCACCAAAAAGTATTGATCTTAAAAAGTTATCTATAACCCTAAGTCGGTTTAAAAATATTGTAGTACCTTTGGTAAATTATGTTCTGATAAATGATGAATTTATTTGGTCACGAGAACTATAGGACATTCTGCGAATAGGACGTTTTGCGAATAGGACATTCTGCGAATAGGACGTTTCGCTAATATGACATTCTGCTAATAGGACGTTTTGCGAATAGGACATTCTGCGAATATGACGTTTTGCGAATAGGACAATTTGAGAATCGGACTTTTTTTCAACAGAGGACGTTTTGCGAATAGGACGTTTTGCGTCTAAAGCGCTTGTTCCACGTACCTACTGCGCAGCCAAATCTTGGTCATTGAACCTCATTGGCATTTGTGCTACAGTGGGCTAAACAAATGCAAAGGCGTGCAGTTTCACATTTTCCACGACAAGTAAGCAAATTTTATACGCAAGATTGGTACCGGTGGCAATATTGTCTTGCGAATCCTTGATTTGTTTTTTTCTCAATTTTATTTTATTCTTCTCATTTTTGTTTCTATTGTTTAGCTTCGTTTTTTAGGATACAGCCATAACACTTTTTTGTACTTTTGTTGTGTTTAAACTTTTTAGCCCGGCGTGTTAAAATAATTTACTGGTAGTTCGCAGAGCAACAGGCGACTCGCAAGTATAATGCGGCTAGACCCCGAGCCCCTGAGATTCATGCGACTCAGCCAAAATAGCTTCGCTGCTTCGTATTTAACTGAGCATTACGTTATCTTGCACCTGTCTGTATTTAAAATTAAATCTTTTTAACTATAATATCTTCAGTAGCTGATCCAAATAAAGGTTTTTAAAATTTCACAAGTCCATTTAATGCTGTTTATCAGTCATGCAACTCATCATGACATGAATGACTTCATTTTCAACATCTTAATTAATAAAAAAAAACATATAGCATAGGTACTCAGTGGGTGACTTAGCAACCGCAGCGTACGAGAAAAATATAAAATACGAATTTCCGACTGACTTCGTACGAAAACCTCAAAATGTATGCGAGGTAATTAACTCAGATATTCACTTAGACAGTGTCTACTTCACCTACATACTGAATGAGCCATATCATTTTCCGTATAGTAAAAATAATCACTTAGTATTTACGTGGTAGCGTCATAATTTGGTGGATAATTTGGTGGTTAATATTCAGCTGTGATACGCAAACAATGCACCGCCTCGCTGCGTCGAATGCGCGCCAGCACCAATACCATTCTGATCGCTGTACTCGTTACAGTACGTGTACTTGTTAGCAATGTAAGAAGATTTTTAAAGCATTATTCACTGATTTTTATGAGCGCTGTTGTAACTAATAAATATTCATAAGTTTTTGCTAACCTAACTATGGACACTGTTTAATATCATGTAGGGTCCAATGAGTAAAACCACATAGAAAAACTGAATAATTAGATTTATTTGGTAGATCACACACTTTCAGACACAACGGGCCGGAGAAGAGAGTGATGGTAAAACAGTACGGATCGTTGATTGGTTTGACACCGTAGCGCTATCTAGGTTTTACATTATGAACTAAGTCGATAAAACAAATCAAGTAGTTCCTACTTGATACGTTTTGTATTTACCAGACACACGAAGTCTGAAATAAAGTTTTTTTTTAATGTATAATCAGAAAATATACCCAAATAAATGGATGGGCACCGTTCGGGAAGCTCCGGCATATATTTGCGTCCGAAATACCTCAGTGTCTCAAGACAAAAGTCTTTGACCAGTGTGTGTTGCCAGTAATGACCTATGGGAGTGAGACGTGGTCCCTTACTATGGGTCTCATAAGAAGGCTCAAGATCACCCAGCGAGCAATGGAGAGAGCGATGCTTGGTATTTCCCTGCTCGATCGAATCAGAAATGATGAGATCCGCAGGAGAACAAAAACAACCGACATCGCTCGAAGGATTGCATCGCTGAAGTGGCCAGAACCGATGGCCGTTGGGGCGGAAAGGCTCTCGAATGGCGACCGCGTACCGGACGACGTTCCGTGGGCAGACCCTCTACAAGGTGGACCGACGATCTGGTCTGGGTCTGGGATGCGGACAGCGTAGGACCGATCGTTGTGGAGATCCTTGGGGGAGGCCTATGCCCAGCAGTGGGCGTCGTTCGGCTGAAATAATGATGATGATGATGATGACCCAAATAAAATCTACTCTTAAATGAATTCGTATTATTCATCATCGCTTTAATGAGTTTTTGACATACTCTACTCAGCGATATACATTTTTTTTTGGAAATAAATATGAATGAAAATTTTAATAAAACACTTAAGATGCCATTTGGCTGCTCCGACCACTGATTACGAAAGCATAAAACCAATCACTAAAATGTTGGTAATTACAGAAAAAATCATGTTCCTACTCAGCCCTCATTTTACCAGTTATGAAAATAAAATACTTTACCTACGAGTACATTAAGAAAGGAGAGTCTGAAACTTAATGTGGCGAAGGCGTAGTACATGACCTGTAACACCACATATTCCTAGTCCGTCCGCATAGGCGATGACGTGGTCGAGCGCACGGACCGTGTCAAATACCTGGGAACTGTGTTAAGCGCGTCCGGGGACATCGACAGCGACGTCAGAGCCCGAATTCGGCTTGGGCCAAATGGCGTGAGGTGACTGGTGTCATTTATAACCCCAAAATGCCGATCAAGCTGAAGGGGCAGGTCTATAAAACCATCATTAGGCCGGCCCTTTATATGGCAGTGAAACATGGCCGTTGCTAGAGCGACACAAGCAGGAGCTGCGCGTTACGGAAACGAAGATGCTGCAGTGGATGTGTGAAGTCTCACCCAAATATCGAGTCCGGAACACCCACATCCGCGGCAGCCTTCGTGTTCGTGACATCGCAGACAAGCTGCAGGAGTGCCGCCTACGTTGGTATGGTCATGTCTCACGGAGATCGGCAAACTTACGTAGTTAGTAGGCAACAAATGTCTGGCCATGCCGCCCCCGCCAGTACCGGTAGAAGAGGTCGACACAAGAAGTGATTGCTCGACGTCGTCAAGGGTGACATGCGTGCCAACAGACTCACCACTGAGGATGTACAAGACCGCGCGAAGTGGGCCAAGAATATAAGAAAGGCGGACCCTGGGACCCGACACACCAGTGTGAGTTCACAACCGGGATAGACCGCACGGATGATGATGATGATATAAGGAAAAGAGACGATTAAGCACAAGGTGGAAAATTATATTCATAATTACTTTCATTCAAAAATCATTGTTGAGTTCTTTCGAGGGTCAGGCATCTGTCCAAATTTCAGAAAATGGTTTGAGTAAGGAAAGTTTTTGTAATAAATTCATTGAACGAAGTGTTCCAAAATTAAATATTTTCGTATTGCAAAAGTTTGAGGGAAGCAAACAATTCGTTAGGAGAAGATTTGCTTAAATAATTTCGCGTAAATACAAATCTTTCGCCCGATTTGCAATTCACATAAAGATGGAATGGCAAAATTATTCATTTTGAACTTTTAGTGTTGTATCCTGGTATTGTTTCGAACAGTTGAAATGCAAAATATTGCTTTAAATTAATTTTATTTGAAAACGAAATATAAGGTTATTATTGCTAACACGCAAATCTATGCATTCATCTTACTATTTGAAAAAATAATCACAGTGCATAATATGTAACATTGGTAAAACAACCTGCATGCGTTCCATATTAACAGCATTACATGAAGTCAGTAAATAGAGTGAGGATTAAATTTTACGAAGCACGGTGCAGCTATAATAATTTTATTATATGTCTTGGATAAAATTATGCTCGTTTACAGGAGATGGTTTTTTTTTTGAGGGGCAAGTAAATTAAAATTAAATCAACTCCGAAAATCAGTAATCGCTCTTTTTTGATAATACATTGATTTAGTCGTTTACCAAAATGATTTCATCTCTTTTGCTTTAGCCATGTTAATTAGAATTAGACTAGTTATTAGCGATCCGGTGTATTTCATGTACGTATGTGGTTGTGTTTCCGAAATGAGATTAATACCGCAATATGATTTACTGTGCCTCCGCCAAAATGTTCCCAGGCTCACGATAATATCGAAAGTAATTTAATTAACGAAAGAGCCCTCGTTCCTTTCGTATAATTAACCACTTCATACGTTCTTTATAATAAAATATAAAGTACGCGTTTATACGCTTTCATTAAAATCTAGGAGTTTTAATTTATATCGATTATTGTAGAAATGCCGACAAAGTGCTATGAAAGATTTTTTCTGGCAACAGAACAATCAATAGGAAGGTTTATTTAGATGAAGTTTTAGCGTTATTTATTTCTACATTCTGAAAATTTCAAATCAACTGCACATTTCTTCGCTCCCAGTACTTCGACAGCACGTTGGTTTGGTATTATTGTGACTTCGTCATGTCGTTTTCACCGTAATTAATTATTTTTCGTTCATTTTTATAAAATTCAAACGTATTTTTACGCTCGACTGCAACCCCAAAACATCAAAGTCATAATTTCACCCCAGCCTTTATCGCGACAAATACCGCTCATTAACTCTGTAAGCGCGGCCACAACAAACATAAAACATATCCGGAACCCAACAATACTGTATAATCCTGTATAATTTAGGCCGTGATAGGCTTACAAAAACCAACCTGTAATTAAATATTAAATAAAAGTAAATTAAAGCCATCATCCGTGGCTCTGAATATTAATAATCCTGTAGCCTCAGAGAATTAGACCCTTATAATCCAACCCTTCAGTTCCATCCTTGGTTCAACCCCTGTGTGATTGACGTCTCGGCGGCGATTATTGTAGGTCCTTCTGACCGCGCTGCGCTACCCAGATTATGACTGCGAACTTTCTGATAGTGATGACTAAATATCGATAGTTTTGCGACAAAAAGTTGACTAAGAAAATTGTTTATTGATCAAGATATGTGCGGTTGTATTAGTAGTACTTGGAATAGTTGCTACGTTACTGTTTTAAATTATATGTAGAATGGGTATGTAGTTATTTCCCTGATGGGTATCACTACTTAAAGTTTGCAGACTAAAAAAAGTTTTACATACCTTATTTTATATTTTGATTTAACAAATATTTTTAAAGTTTTTCGTGTTTATAAAAAGTAGTATTAGTACGCCTATAAAATTTGTTTTGACAGATGCCGTTTGACCAATTAATAGGTGAGAGACGCCTAAGGGGTCAAATAAAGCGACATTCTGACGTAATTAATTTATCCTATCACCTAAGTTTGGTGCAATCGGGCAATATATTATGATAGCTATGGAGGTAGAAGTTGAGTTATATTTATAGTGTTACACAATATTATGGTTTTCTATCGATGAGTTTTAATTTCGTTTATCATTATCCGTCACTAATTTCTGAAAAGGATTATTGTTCAAAGACATGGGACAGTTAAGCCGTGTGCACATGACCGGTCCGTTGTATTTCTGTAACAAGAGTTGCTTATATTAGCGGAAAATAAGGGAAGTTAATGGTATTGTCTGTAATACGAAAGTAATTAAAAATTATTTTAGTTTTGTCCAAGTGGTAGTAGCAGTAGTAGGTGAGATGTATGAAACTACAGTTCCTAAATTACGTTAAAATGTTGAAATGTTATATTGATATGAATTTATTCGTTATCTTATCACTCTTAATAGTCAACTTTAATGAAAATATCTAGAAATACTCGTACATTATGGAAATAAATCTAAATAAAAATACCAAGTAAAATTAGGAAATTTAATGGAAAGAAAATTAATCGAGCTTATTAAAAGTCTCTTTGATTATAGGATAGGGTTTTAATATGAAACACGGAGCATTTTCACGATGGGTTACCTATCTTAAGATCGCTTTCTCTTGACCGAATTTCATTTAACCGAAATTTTTAGGACTATTTTCGTTTTGTCTTTCGTTGTTTTGCGTTACTCCGACGTTTCACTTGGTCGAAATTTTTTAACGAGCTTTTTTTTTGCTTGGCCGAATTAACATTTGTTCGAAGTATTATGTTTTCGAACATTCATTACACCACTGTTTTATTACTTAAGTGAATTAAAATATATATAATAGAACTTTCACAAGTATTTCTATAGATTCAAAACTAGAAAACAAATTATTACAAAAACACGCACGGTGAAAATGCAAAACTTCCGATTACCATACTTTCTTTATTTTACCAAGCATACATCCAAGTTGGCAAGCAAACAAGCAAGCAAGCATGCAAGCAATCAAGCGTTGTAAATATAAGCATGCAAACATGCAAGCAAGCGTGGAACAAGCATGAAAGCAAGGAAACATGCAAGCAAGCATCCATGCATGAGGATTGCCTCTTCTCCGGCGCTGCGGGAAGTGCAACCCTTTCGCCCTTGCGTAGTAAGGCTCAGGCTCTTATGTTGTGTAAGGTCAAAATGTTTTATTAATTTGCCTAACTGTCTCGATGGCGTCCAACACAAAAAACTACAAGAATCATGCATCCTAAAAGAAAGAGTAACAAGTACAAAACCGGACATTTCAGTAAAACATTTCCATTTATGGTAACGCCTGGCAGTCATTGTTTTAAAATATAATGTTTATGGCAGAAACAATGAATGAAGTCTGAAAGTCTTTTCTGTGGTCTTTTAATAGCTTTATTCTTCATCATTGATCATTATCGTCGAATTTTCATCAAATATGGTATTATCCCACCATTGATGAAATAAATTATAACTAACCAGCTTCTGCCCGTGACTTCGAATAGAGGCGTTCAAATCAACCTTTACATAGGGGCATCTTATGCTGTTGACATAAGACCGATTTTGCAATGGTTTTGTGAAGGTTGATGTGAACGCCCCTGTTTTTCCGATCCTGCAGGAATTTTGGGAAATCCTCTTCAAGGAATCCACAAGGAAAATGGAGGAAATTGAAGCTTTCTACGCTCAGCATTTTCGGCTGTGCGTGTCTATTAATAATAATAATAATAATAAATAAATATCCCCGGACATTATTCCACACAGCGCCATCTAGCCCCAAAGTAAGCTAATTAAAGCTTGTGTTATGGGATACTAGACAACGGATAAACATACTTAAATACATTTTCTTTTGTAAATACATACTTATTATACATAGGAGACACCCAGACCAGTACAAACAGACATGTTCATGCACACAAATGTTTGTACTGTGCGGGGATCGAACCCGCGACCTGTGGTGTAGTAGCCAACTTCTTAACCATTACACCAAGTCGGTCATCAACACACATTACACATTAGTCACATTATACTATTATTATTATTGTTTGACGTCACGATTGGCGTAGTGCGCTGTAGCACGGTTTCTCGCCTTAAATTCTGTAGTGTCCCGGGTTCGATTCCCGGTCGGGTCAATTCAGGAAACGATCTTTTCTAAATTGACTCGGGTCTGGGTGTGCTGGGAGACGCCCTTGGCTTAATTCCTTGTCTGGTACCTCGTAATACAGGGATATTTATCCCTACTTCGAGACCATGACAAGAGGTGTGCTGTCTGGCGCATATTTATTTATTTATTATATCTTACTTCTTACTAATATTATAAATGCGAAAGTTTGTGAGGATGTTTGTATGTATGTTACTCTTTCACGCCAAAACTACTGAACGGATTTAGATGAAACTTTACAGTATTACCTACAGCTTATAAGGCAAAATAACACATGGATCATGGAACAATTTACATAGATTTCATGTAATTTGGCTATAATATTTGTATAACGAAACGCGGGTAAAGCCGCGGGCGGAAAGCTAGTATTAACAAAATTTTGATATTGATTCATATCGATGAATTGTTTTGAATATTGAAAACCATTGTGAAGGTGACTTAGCTTAGTCATTGGATTTAGCTCTATCCATGCCCTGTCAAAGAAGTCGTGACGACGCAAATCAACCAAAGGGACACGTGTCATTATATTTTTTCAAGCCAGCGACAAAGCCTTTTTTCTAATAGACACAATAATGTCACGGCCAGTATCAAACAAGTGCCGCGGGATGACATATTAATTACTGATGCGCGGAGTGCGAGCGTCGGCGCGGGCGCAGGTAGGTTGTGCAACCGAATATCGATACAACCGGGTCAATGCCAGAGACACGTTGGTAGCGGGGCTTGCACATGAGATGTCATGTGGCTAAACTGCTTTGATTAAGAAAGGTAATGTTGGTTTTGTTGATGCGTAATCTAGTGCTTGTGATGGCATAAGCGGCCATTTCCTAGGTTGTAATTTTTATTTGCTCCATCTATTTTAACAGATATTTATTAATAACTTAATATCTGGAAAGGATCATACCCCTAAGTCCCACAACCACATCTACTATAATCCAAAAACCTGCGGCCCTAAAGCAAGCCACTTTAAAAAGAAAACTAAAAAGTATAGCATGCCATTTTGGCTAAGCGAGTTTTCAAATTGGAATGTTTTGAAGTCTTTTACTCACATGTGAAAACTTAGTGTGTGTTGCTCCTTTTCTCCATATCGTCCGAAAAAGTTTTAAAAACCAAAAAAGGATATGTTGCTTTGCCCATGGCTTAGTTTTCTAATAGCTTGACTAATTCAACCTATTAAAAACATTTTGGTCATTTAGACATTGTTGTACGGGAAGTCGAAACCGCTTATACCTTGTACAGAGGCGTTCATATCAACCTTTACAAAACCATTGCATAATGGGTCCTATGTCAACCGCATAAGGTGCCACTATGTAAAGGTTGATGTGAACGTCTCTGTACATCAAAATTGATGTTTCAAGTACCTGTACTTTTTATCGAATTTATCTACACAAAGTCAAGGCGTCCAGTGTAAACAGTCCACGGCCCCGGTTCGTCCCACAGATGACACACGATAGCGTGATGCGGACCTGCCTCTAATTACCGTTTGATGAAGTCGTGGGACGGAACTGTCATCTTCAGACTTCATTTGGAACCTTTTTTAGGGAATTGACCACTTTTATGCTAACTCCTTCACTTCTAAGCTTGAACAAATACCGGATTATGCATCTGTAAGTAATTGGATTTAATCATTTTTATTTTGAGGGTCTATATGCTGAACTTGCGAAGAAAACTGTTCCACTGGTTCAGCGTTCATTCTTATAATTAGATGCCCGCTTGAATTCCAAACGTTAAAAAGTTAGGTTCCATTAGGATAATACTAAGGATAGGGTGCTAAGCTGAAAGTGACGGTTAAAGCGCCCAAAATTATAGTGAACCTACTTTAGTTTAGACACACAATATTTGCGTGGATAAATTTGTTGAGTAATTTTAATGTATCAGTGATTTGACACAGGAGGCGACTACTGATTTTTGAAGTGAATTTATTCCAATTTGAAAATTTGCATTTTTGGTGCTATAGCTTCGCCTGGTTTTGTTTTCAAATCAAGAGGAGTTCCTATCGTCACCAATTTTACTTCTTTTTTTAGAGTTCTTGACCCACTTACATGGTGACGTTTACGTGCGTAAAATCATTAATACCTTTTAGTCATCCCATATCTCAAGGTAAACCCAATTACTGGCCGAGATGACGAAAGTTATAAGGCCCCAAGTGACGCTACACCTACTTAAATACGTCACTAATAATCAACTGATCAGGATAAGTCCTGGGTTTTTACCTTAGTTTTTACATTGAGAAGAGAACTATGCATGACGTGTCAAAAAATTGAAACATCTTTATTGCAACCGAAAAGGGTGTGATTTCCCAAAACACGTAGAGATAAACTGACATTAAAGTGTATTTTTTCTTTCGAGTAAAGTTGTGACCTCTAAGACAACACAGTTTGGGTTTATAATGCAATGTGACTGAATAAGCCATTTCATTCTGACCTTGTGAGTTCCTTTGAAACCTTTGCTGATTTTAAGAACAACAACATTTAGAATTTCCTTAACATTATACCTAATGTTCAAAGATTTTTCAACTTTACTGTTTAAGAAATTTTTAAAATTACTTACCAAATAATTGTTATTGTATTTAAGCAGGCCCAAAAATTGTTCTAATTTGATTGTTTCGAGTGCTAAATGGGTTTGATGACCCATTCAGCTCTGTGGTTACAAGCGCCAGTAGACGCAAAGGATCGCGGGTTCGATCCGCGCGAATTACACTCTAGTGTAGAGCAGACTAGTATCACGGCGAGGTGACTACGGCAAGTCGGGGTCTACCTATTTCGGATGCAAGCCAGTTTACCTAAATGCACCCGTGCTCGCTTCGATCGCCAATATTCGGTAAAATGTTGCATCGGTCAAGTAAAAGTATAACAAATGAATCTGGCAAATAAAAAAGTTCAAGAGAGTCTTCGACCAGTACTAAAAAGTTATTTTGAAAATCGGTGAAACGTAGTTTGGTAAAATGATACTTATGACAAATAATATTTCGATGGTTTAAAATCTGGCAAACAATACTGATAGCAAAAAAGACGTCGGTCAACCGTTTTCGGTCAAATTAAATTCGAACAATTTAATTTTGGACAAGTAATCGGTTCCCGTCTGAAAGACGATTGACTAACAGTTTTCAAAAATTAGCAAAAATTCTTCCATCATTCAGAATTTGCCCAGGTTTTTTACAGTTTGAACAGGCCGGATGAATAAAAGTTTTATCAGCTTTAAAATTGCATTCACTTTAATTTCTTCCGTTACTAGCCTTAATTTATTATACTACCCTATATTTTAATAGACCAATATGAATTTGGAATTACCTAGTCCTGCAAACTCGACACGCAACGGTTATGTTGTTCGTAAATAGCTTATGGTTTACAGCTTTAAGTGAAGTAGGCGATAGAAACAAGAACAAATCGCACGAAGTGTTTTTTTTTTGGTGTCTGGTTGGTTAACTCTGGTTTAATTCACTGACGCTCTCCTAGTGGAGGCGCTACCGTCGTTTTCATATTTTAAGAGTACCAAATTTGAATCTCACACCGAATTCCGCGTGCGGGTTACTTAGCGAGTTTTTAGAATTACTCTACCGTCCTGACATGATACGGGTCTTGGATTAGATACCTACTCATAAAAAACATTTATGCGAAAAATTTAAGACTAAGCATTGAAATAAAAAACCTAACCAATTGAATTAAAGCATCAAAGCTTAAAGCTTACCTACTTGGTATTATATTATTATTATCCTGTGTTTATTGTAAGTGCTTTATTCAATATTTACTCTATCAAAGTGATTGAGATTTTTTCCAAACCAAAACTCAACAAAATACTGTTTTGGTTCTTTTCGTCACAGTATTTTTATTTTATATCGCCGGTTGAGACGGCTAAATTTCCATGCCAACACAAATGTTTAAAAATATAAAAAAGGTAACTATGTCTGAGTCTGGATATTTGTAATGCCTTTGTCGTTCCTGATTTGAAAAACACAAAGCCAAACTTACTTTGGGTCCAGAGTGTGTGACGAGAGTTTTATATGAAAAGCTTGTGTGAAATATTTTACCTTGTGTTTAAAAATAATAATTTTGGGCTTAGTAGCCCTATTATCATATTAAAATTCGTGGTTATTGTCTAAGTTTAACTAAAAGCTACTTTATGAAAATAACCCATAAATGATTTCTCTTTGAACTCCCATTTTCACATTACCCAAAGTGTCATTGAAACAGTTTTCTCACCTCGCGAAAAATGCGGAAATGAAATTTCAACTCGCAGATTAGTGGTTTTGTTACCGCGTAACGTGTACAGTCACGAATATATCTTAATTTTGCACCTTAAATCAAAGGCATAAAGTTCAGGTATATTGTTGCTGTACCAGAAACGTGGACTAATTGCGTCCTTGAGAGGAGGGGCGCGTAAACATTGTTTATAAAAGGTACGAAGAGACGAGCGTAGCGGTATTACCGAGGAGGCCTTATTACACGCGAGTACGTACAAAGCCTTACCGTGCCTTATCTTCGGACCAGAAGAGCTCGTAAGCCCAGGTTGTTACCTCGGAACACATTGTAACACATTATGCGCTAGCGCCCTAACGCCCCGTCCTCACGTAATAGGAATATAGTCTTATAATGTTTTGCGACAATATGCCGTTAGAGAATTCGCTGTGCATAAAGTAAGAAAGTACGGTGGGACGCAGTTTAACGTCCGCTTCAGTGTTATAGACTTTATTAATAGGTTGTTCCGTGAAGAGCTTTTTATTTAACGTTAATAACATCTTTGAACTAAACTGCTTCTGTAAGGCGATCGCATAAAAAACCGTGTTAACTGTTTTACTGTTTTCATGTTTGTTAAATCACTAATTAATATTTCAAGTTTATTTAAAAATAACAAATTACGGCTACATAAGTCGCCAAAGTCATATGCTTTAAAACTGACTGAAACGCTACGCCTTAACCATGGTATAATGGATAAGTTTAATGTTGCTACTGAATCAAAATCACAAACCAATATTATTTGTCCCAGATATTTATTTCTAGTACGTTACATACTCAGTATAATAATGCTATTGTCATTTACTTTACAGAATGAACAAGCACCCATAAGCTTAAAACAATACACCTTTTTATACTAATTAAACATGTTTGTATAATAAAGAGGAAAGATTTGTTTGTTTGTAATGAATAGGCTCCAAAACTACTGGACCGATTTCAAAAATTCTTTCACTAATATAAAGCTACATTATCAGCTAATGACATAGGCTATTTATTTTTTATTTAGGCTTTATTTTGACGGGAGAAACAGTCTATGAGGGCTAAGCTGCTGACCAACAGCTGGTACTTGATAAGATATTAATTGAGCCACAGCATAATCAAAATCATTATAATTATTATGTGTGCTTCTATGAACTTCAAAATTCAGTGATTTATATGTCATATTTGACTGCAAAACTCTTTCAAACAACCGTATAAAATTTTTAACAATACAAAGAAACTTGGAAGAATATTTCGCAATTCGTCTTGACTGCATATGAAAGTTATGATTTCTGTTGAGTAACTGACTTCAACTTAGAATCTTATGCATTTGTTATTTCTAAACATAATACTGACAGAGTCGAATAGTTTAGTATTTACTTACCACTATTATTTGAATATATATATTAAGTTTAATTTTTTTATAGTGTCTGCAGTAAGCACAGTAATGCAAAGCAAACACTGAGCTAGCCATACTAGTCTTTAAGACCTGCTAAAATGCCTTTTGACGTTTGACGATTATGGTTTTTATATTTATCTAGGTCCAAAAAATAGTGACTTAATAGTAACCATCACATATAATTATGTCCCATACACTTTCATAAACACAATGCAAAGTATTTACTCTATCATACTCCTACACCAATGGCAGTCACTGCGTTTGTGGTGACGTTTTTGCATGGGTACAGCGCGTCTTTAGTGAGTATTGATGCAACTAAAAATGGCAAACAAATTGCAAAAGCTTTTAGCTATGAGCCATGCGAAAATAAAATAAATATCAAAGACTTTAAACAGCCGTGCTTCCATTCATTAATCAATTGTGTTCGTTATTTCTGACCGCGACTAACAATCGCAACAATCGGAAAACTATAAAAGTCTTACAAATTAAATTATTTCGAGACCATTTAAGATGCGCCATTCATTAAGGCACAAGCTGAGTACTCGTAAGAGGCAAGTTTTAATAATGTAGGGCGGTTGGCAAGGCAGTGCCAGTTTCCTTCCATTCATCTCTCCCCTTTCCGGTTGGCGCAATTAAAACGCGGCCTGTTCCGGCACTTTAAAAACTTTTAAAGCATAGGCACAGACAATTTGAGCCGCCCGTATATTGTTGCGAATGATGGAGTATCTATTTACGGGTATGTTTGTCTCTGTGGTTTAATTTTAGGGTTGTTACGGTGCGTGGTTTGGTTTCTGTAATCATTAGAACGGTGAAGGAACTTGACGCGTGTAAAAAGGGCGGCTTGGTAAGGGAATTCAGTTATGTTTTTTACGTTATTAGGTAACTGATTTTAAGGTTCATCAAAGTTATGTAATATGGTCAGATGCCAAGTGAAATGAATAAAAGTTTCAGAAGGGATAGCTTGGAATGCGTAATTAAGCCAATACCCATCAAACGTAGCGAAGACTTTATTATATATGATAGTTACATTCTTAATTTATTCAACTTATTTTATTTTATTACAAAATCCACAGCTCTTAAGAATAATACATTATTCTTTAAAGAACAAACAAACAGCCAATAAAGGATTTACTTTATATAAATGAAACGAAAAGCAAACATTTTTAAATTACTAATCTTAAACTACAATTACATAACGTGTGTGTTTGTGTGTGTGTGTATCAATACAGGTAGATACGTCTATACTTTGCCTACCAGTATTATCTTCAAGATATACTTTTTAAAGGTTTCCTTACCACTGTAAAATATATCAGCAATGTTAAATTTATTGTTGAACGTCCGTTGCAATCTATTAATCACGGAGTTTTGTGCATAGTTATAGATTTATTTTTATTCATTTATTTATCTTTACTCACTTCCAACGAGTCGGCGGTATGTTAAAATCTAAGCGGTTTACTGTAACAAGTCTGCCACTGTCTTATTCGGCGAAGAAGAAAACTGCAAGTATTGCTCTGCATTGGTTAGTTTTTTGAATGAATTTTACACGAAAACCAAAGGGATATAGACCAATAAATGACCCCGAAATTGTGATGTCAGCAACTCGTACAATGTACAACAACCACTGCCTATGTAGTTTCATTCACCAAGGGTTTTCCGTGAGGTTGAAGTATTTACATCTAGACGAGCAGCTCTACCCTACCTCTGCTGAACACAACCATTAATCATATTGCTCTGGAGTTACATCCGCTTGCGCTCCATTCTAAATAAACATTCCGACAGCAACTTAATAACTGAACAGAGCCACACAAAATAATGTCACCTGTATTAATGTGGCACTATAACTAATGGCCAGCTTCAACAGAGACAAAAACCACATACTGTTCGGAATTATGGCGCTTTAACTGTTTCAATACCGGATGGTTATTACCTACCTGGACAGTCAGTGTAAAGTGTGGTCGAGTTAATTAAACTTTGATAATACACTAACTCACTCAGTGGGGAAAAATAAGTAGGTAATCACGTAAATGAAAGGTGTATTGCATGACTAGATAAAAAAGAGTTCTGTACGTCTACTACGAGTTGCCACTTTGAATTTACATTATCGTTCGCGTAAAAAAATGTATTGGGATTGGACATCGTCATGTCATGTTATGTGTCATCCCAATACATTTTTTTTATGTGAACGATAATGTGAATTCGAAGTGACAACTCGTGGTAAACGTGCTGTACCTATTCCATGAGTTTTCTAAATAGTAATGAAGTTGTGAATCAAATACGTTCATAATCGACGACACGATTGGCGCAGTGCGCTGTAGCACGGTTTCTCGCCTAGAATTCCTTAGTGTCCCGGGTTCGATTCCCGGTCGGGTCAATTCAGGCAACGATCTTTTTTGAATTGACTCGGGTCTGGGTGTGCTGGGAGACGCTCCTGGCTGATTTCCTTGTGTGGTACCTCGTGACACAGGGATATTAATCCCTACTTCGAGACCATTACAAGAGGTGTGTTGTCTGGCGCATATTTATATTTATTAATTTATTTTAATCATGTAATCTACTTTTATTTCTATTGATCTTATTTGGTGAGATTTTTGTTTCACTTAAATTCCTATTTATATTTATTACGGCAATACAAGAAAAAAAAATTGGAAAAAACCATGTAATTTTTTAGTTATAGCAAATGAAATGTAATTTAAAAAAAATATTATGGCAAACGAATCTAAATCAGATAAAATTCGTAAAAAAATAAGTAAACCGTGTAGCAGAAATATTTTCTTTACTGTTTACATCATCAGCAGATTCAATTGTTTATTACTTTAAGCGATATTGAGCCCCTAAAACTGAAATAATTTATTGTTTGTAGCGTTTTCGTTGTACTTACAACAGTGTTTTTAGTTTTTTGTCCTGTCGAGGAAAAAAATTGCAAAGTAGTTCCATAAAACGAGCTTAGACATCATAATCTGTCACAGCTTAGAACCTCTTAACTCAAACAGCTGATTAGCGTCAGAGATCGCAAACCTCGTCTTACTCACTTTGCGCCTTAAACGTTGCAACTAAGATAATACCTTTACCGAAACGGTTCATCAGTATTCAGCGGCGTAGCAATTGAAACTGCGGTAGTGCTCGGTCCCCCCACTCAATTTCCCTTGTTCCGACGGCTCGAGTTATTTGCATCACAAAAACACAATGTCGGGGGAATGCGAGACCATTAATCACAACGGAACTCCAACGGTGGTGAATGGTTTCAGCCACACGAGAATGATTCAGACGTTTCGGCTGATCGAAGGCGAGTTGACACGTCACGATGTCGCGAATGACGCCGCGCGGAATATGGAAATTAGGGTAGGAGCTCGGATTGAGAATTTTCGATTAATTATTGTGAATTTCAACAAACTTTTGACAACTTCATGTGATTGAGTGTGGGTATTAAGCAAGGTATATTGGTGATAATTGAGGATGCTTCCAGCAGACTGCTGGGTCACATCTTTTCACACTTACGTTTAATCCTTACGAAATCAAGAATAATTATTCCAGACTTGCTGTAATTTTTAGTGTCATCGCCCGTGTGAACTTAGTTTGAAACTGTAAACTATGTTAATAATTTTAATACACACTGTATTTTGATTCCAGGTTTTATTTTATAGTATAAGTTTAAAATATAATTTTTATAGTATAGTATAGTAAGAACTGTTTCGTTATAATTATGCATAAATTAGAATTCATTTATTCCTGTTTTATAAATTGTGTACGCCTTAATAGGTACAGCAATATAGTTTGAATGTTAATATTATGAAGAGTACCTACCTATGCATTCACTGTTGAGAATCTTTTGCACAAAATAAGATTTTACATAAGTTTAGATGCTTGAATTTTCAGCCGTAATTAAACTAGTAACAGTTCCCAATAGATTGAATAAAGTATATTCGAGCTGGTATCCATTGAAAAACTTATCACCTCGAACTTTTTACGGTGGCCGTCTGGACGTTAACTATGCAAACTTCTTCTGTCGTTGCTCCACTTGAGAATGTAAAAACAATTCGTTTTAAAAAGGCGCTCGTAACAAAAACCCTTCGTAAGTAATTAAGAAGTTTGAGAAACACCGGCTCATTGGCATACTTTCGGCTTGTAATACGCAGTTAATCTCGACGCAAAAACTTGGCGCTTTCTGATGTTATAATTCACAACGCCTGACGCCAGCGACAAGGGTGAATTTCTTATGAGGCCGACGTGTATTTGTCACAAAAATCTATATGTATATTAGGCTTGAGCCTACGTGCCTCTCGACGCCGAGCAGATAAGGCAAAACTGACATCGTTCTTTATTGCTTTCAGTCAGATATTCTGTGTTTCTTTTACGCTTCCACTGAGAGTAATGAAGAAATTCAGAGCAGCTTAACACTCCTAAATTGTGATAAAGCTGTAATATTGTCTTCCACGGCGGCGCAGCTGGGTCACGCCGGGAAAACATTTCATTACGATTATTGCCGAGTTAACGATGTCGTAGTAACTTCACTTATTCGCGCCAAGACGAGGTATGCTGTGAATTTAAATAAATTCGGGCACATACGAGTTATCCTCATTCCGGAGACGAACTCCGAGCTGTGCAGTCTCAGTCGCACAAAGAAACGGCGGTAATTCACGGGCTTAGCGCGATCCACTCTTATCTCCTTCACTTCTGCGAACGACGACGCTCTTAAATCTTACCGAGTCTCGAATACTACACTCAGAACACTTACAAGCCTTTAATTCGAGACAAATTAATGCATAATTTAGCAGTTTTAAATCAGGATTAGCGTTTGCAATGAGCTACGTTTGTTGCTGGATTAAATTGTTGGGCTAGAATTAAAGCTCGTTGATTGAAATGATGGCATTGCATGTGGATTTTTATGTAAATACTCTGTAAAAATTGCCTTTTTCATACAAGTACCTACAGTATTTCTACGTAAATACAGTATATACCATTATACCAGAAGAAAAATGGTATGGCACACTCAGTAGCAAATGTTTAGACCATTTGAACGTAAATTTAAAATTATTTTGTCATCGTTTTTATAGCGTTGTCTTGTTCTCTGGGTTTATATTATCACAGAACAATACCTTAACTGAAGACACGATTGGCACAGGGCGCTGTAGCACGGTTTCTCGCCTTGACTTGTGTGGTGTCCCGGGTTCGCTTCCCGGTCGAATCAATTCAATAAAAAAACCTTTTTAAATTGGCTTGGGTCTCCGTGAGCTGGGGTCGCCCCAGGCATAAATCCATAATGTCTGGTACCTCGCAACACACATAATATATTAAATCCTTACTTCGGAATCATAACAATTAGTGGTGGTATTTATTTATTTATCATTTATTTTAACTCATTAGCCTAATGTATTTTGTTACATAAAGTAATTGGCTAGCCTACGCCTCGTTTTAACTGTTGGAGTTGCATAGCGTCCGTGGTCAAGCTGTTCACAAATTTAACGATTATTACTGTTCCCAAAGTATTTTTATTTCCTACCTATTTTTTTAATAATAAGTGTTTTTTTTTACATTTACCAATGCACTATTTTCTACACAAAGATAAAAAATAGTAAAAAAAAACCACTTAAGTTCCTAGGATCAGGTGGAATTTTTAGTTTAAAGAACTTTAGTTTCTCTCTTTATTTTTATGTGTTTAAGTCAATACTTACTTGAGTCTCGCTAAATAGTTTCAGATATTAGTGCTTTGGCATGAAGTCAGCTTTTCCAAATCGTTTCTTTTTACTACACAAAGTAACAAATTATATCATTAGCCGTTTAACAGACGGTCTGAGAAATGAAACTAATGCAATTAAGTTACAATGACTTTTTATTAAAAATTTAAATCTGTTTAATTTAGTCCAGTTGTTTGCTAGTGCCTGCCTTTAAGCAGGTTTTTAGTGTGCAATAAATATTATTTATTTATGCTTTGTTAACTTAGTTCTGAATTTATACTGCTCTAACCGATTTGCGAGTTGTTCGAAATTGCAAAATTAATGCGAATTATGCCCGTATATTGCGGAGCGACAATGATTATTCCGGAAATGTTGCATGTGCGCTAGTAACCTGAGTTATAAAAAGGGTCCCGACCCAACTAATACCCTTGTCATGTCGAGACGAAATTAGTTCAACTCTTGCAGCTGCGACGCGAACCCCTGTTGTTTGTCCAAAATTTAATCTGACAATATAACATCAATATACACCACAATAATATGAACACAGTTGTGTTTGTGCTAGCTTAATTAACCAATGACTGGCAACTACGAAAAGGCCACTTGTATTCTTGTATTGACATAATATAGTTATAGTATGGACCAAGTTCGGCTTCCCTTGGGGTTAATCTAATTGCGAACCGGTTTGAAGATTTCAGTTTTGTGGCAAATACAAATAAGTTTTCAGGTCGACTTGGGGTTTTTAATCAAACTAGAGCGCAACTCTACTGACCTAATTGCAATAACAAAAGGCACTGATTGTTATTACTTTGTGTTCCTACCATTTAAAAAAATATATACTTTATATCTAACGATAGGAATCCTAACATTAGTAATTTGTATTTATCTATTGAGTGAAATCAACATTGCGCTGGCTCACCAAGCTCAAAAGCTTATATTTGGAGTAGTTCTTCGTCGGTAAAGTAAATAAATATACATAAATATTCGGGGCGAATCACACCAAGATCATCTGAACTGATAAACATACCTAAATATATTTTTTCACGTAGTCTGTCAAGATAGTAACAACAATACAATTTACCGCATTTGGTTGCATCGACATACAAGGTGTTATTATATAACACCAGTAACACAAATGTTCGAGACATTAATGTTTATCGTGGGTGTGGATTGAACGCTCAAATTCCAGCGATGAAAGCAGGATTGCTACATTGCGCCAACGCACAATTCCACAGTTAATATTTTCACCATTACTTGATTGGGTACATCAAGTACATTTTTCAAGACAAGACAAGTTTTACAACAAGACATTTGGCAGCGACTTTGTAAGTGTGGTTCAAGTATGATGTAGGTGTCGTTGGCACGGGCGCTTCGGCTAACGAGGCCGGCTGTTACGTGCGGCTTCGGACCTCATTTGAAATCTGTTAAAAAATAGCGACTTCTATGGCGCATTCTTTGTTTCTTTAAATATTTACACCTCGTCTATTTATCGTTACGTGCCGTGGATCTGACTTAAACCTGACAAACATTTATGTGATGAACATTTGTACTTGTTGTGTGTCTGGGTGTTATTAACTATTTAAGTATTTATTTAGAAATATTCAAGTATGTTTATCAGTCTTTGACACTCATAGTACAAGCTCTGCTTAGTTTGGGGTCAGATGATCTTGGTGTAATTTGTCCTGAATATTTTTATTTTTTAGAATCTCCCCACTATTTCAAAAGGGTTTGGTATTGATAATACTGGTCAACGTTGCTCCTCTGCTTTGACACCTCAAATGTTGTCGACACTTTATAAGCAGCAACTTTGCTGACCTGTTATAAAACTAAATCGTTCTAAGGTTTATACATTTTAAAAACTAAACAACCAGAAAGCAATTATCTTAAGAGGGTTTGCTTTTTGCGTTTGAGGTAGATCGTAAACGGCGCATTTTTTTTAGGGTTCTTGATTATTTAGTTGAACTTTAAGTTTATCTCTATTATTGAATGCGCCTTTAAATTTCATAATTATAACTTTGTCACTTCTCATGCTCTAAAAGTACGCCAATATAGCCCTAAACTAACCATTTTAATCTCTAGGGAGTGAAAAGTAACTAGTTTTTATAATCATTATAATCATTTATTGAGTTATGTGGTACATAAGGTGTTATAAATATGTAAAAAGTACAGGCACATAAACCCTGCAAGGGTGTGCCCTTGCAAAATATTTAAATAAACAAAAACAAAAACGACAACATTCGATATAATATAACAACAACATTACATTTTTTCACTTCTCATGCTCTAAAAGTACGCCAATATAGCCCTACGAAGCGGGACTAAAGTGACCATTAAAATCTCTAGGGAGTGAAAAGTAATTAGTTTTTTTAGTGTCCTTCATGTAACATAGACAAACTCAAACAGCCAGTAAATATACTATTACTCGTATCTGTGGAGTGTGGACCATCTTCATTGCGAAAATGTTGAGAGTTTTACGTAGTTCCATGGTTTGTCCGCAAAGAAGGTGGTACCATGTGTTTTAAATTGTTTTGTACTAAATTGACTAATTATCTCGCACTCAAAGTGAAAAGTACAGTTTGCACCTCGAGACTAAACGCCAACTCAATATACCCTCGGTTTCATTGACTCCCTCGCATGCTCGGGAGTCAAACCACCTCTGGTATATTATGGCTTTGCTTAGTCCCTTGATATAAAATATACTATAACTGTGTACAGTAAATTTTTAAGTGTATTTTCAATTAAAAAAAACCGTTTTTTATTTAATTTAATAAATAATTGGCGACTTCCTAATTTTAGACAGTACAATGTGTTTTTAAATAGTATTATACACACAATAATTAAATAATCACGGAAATCTTACAAAAATGCAACGTTTTTGATCCACCCCCAGCAAACGCTTTTAACTTGACTGCACAAAGCGTTGTTTAAGATTCCGTTATACATGCAGATAAGACCTAAACGAAGAGTGGTTAAGTGGGGAAATTGGGTCAGCCACCAGCGAAACTGCGGATTACACCGGGCTACGTCATTTCGCCTTAATTTCCAAGATTCAGGTTTATGGCTACCCCTTCGTTTTCCTTAGAATGGACGGTGGTACTTCGGTTTATAATATTTCAGGAGTTAATTTATTTTATATTCAGTTGTTATCAGGAAAATATTACTAAGAGTTGAAAAAGCACATTAGTGTATGTCAGGATTGTAGCAAGTTGAAAATGTTTGGTCTGTCTACCCTGCTGCTATGTTTTTAAACACAATTTGAAATAAACTTCATGTATTTGTTTTTACACATGTGCAAGATACCTCATGTAGTGTTATTTAACCCATGTTTAAAGATACCTCAACAAGTACATCATGAAATTCATTAAGTACGTGTTACCTTTGCGCTGTCTCATTAATGAGACCACGAGGACTTGTAATTTATAATTTTTTAATTTAAACAAGTTGAATGACAAAGGAACTTTAGTTTCTGGTAAAATTACCTTATCATGAATATCTTTGTTGCCCATCAAAAGCATCATTTCAGGTTGGTATTACAAGATTATGATGAAACAATTAGGCGGTTTGGTCTTTTAGACAATTCAACCATACCATTGAAAGAAGTCCTACACTATTCAGTAGACGAGTCATCATTTTATTCCAAAATTCACTCTATTTACACCGAAAATACAAAGAGTTACAAAAATAATGAAAAACAAAAGAAAGTTTTTAGGCGGTTTTCTTTTGTTTCGAAATGTTTGGCAATGCTCATTTGTTTTTGTTTGCATGCCACGTGCTTCATGCTGTTTCACGAGAATGGATTTGACATTTATGTTAACTATACAACGGCACGATTCAGAGAAGCTCTAAGCTGAAGATATATTCACTTCTTTATTTCATACAGTAGGGGTAAAAAAGAAATCACCGTTTAAAGAGATGTAGGAAGAAAAAACGGACTGATTTGTAGAATTAGAAGTATGTCAAAAAAAATGTTTTTTTTTTTGGTAATTACGAAACAACTAGGTTAAATGCTTCTTTCTATGATAAAATTTGCAAAATTTCTGGCTGGGTATTCATAGTAAATATCATCGTGGAGAAGTAACACCCATTATTCATTCATTTTATAACTAGATATAAACATTTGGCCTCATTAAATCAAACTCAATAATTGTGATTCTAATTCTGGATAACCGTATCCATTATTTAATGCTTATAAACATCCAACACCCAAGTTTGCCGTTAATCTATTAGAAAAAAATTAATGTCACCATTCTTGTAAATTATAGCTCGACCAGATGTTGCAAGCAAACAAGAGGTGGGCATTTGTAACAAAGATTAACGAGAGAAAAGTTACATAAAAAGTGCCACAACGTGGAGAGGTAGTAAAGTTTTACGTGATATTTCCTCAGTTATATTATGGACCTTATTAAACGACGCACTTTGAGGCATTTTCACGGTTCTAATTTTGTATGTACCCTTCTAGACCAGTGCATTAAATATTCTGGGATGAGTTGTAAAAATCTCCCTTTTCTCGCGTAGTAGGTACTAAACGGTTTTCATATTTAATGTTTAGGCTGTCATAATTTGCCTTTGACCATTTTTGAGTGCTTATATGGAATGATCTACTATGTTTTTTCGACCACCACTTTATGCTGTTGTTTGAATAAGATGATAATATTACAACTTATAAATCCCTCGATCAAACTCAATGAACAACAAGACAGTGATTTGTGTGAAATGAAAGCATCGTAATTCGATCTCGAAAAGGTTTGAAAGCTGTAAAGGTTGTCTCAGCTAAAAATAATACTTTTAAGGTCGTCGTACCCGTCAGTCAACACAGAAGTTGGTTAGTTTTGGTATGCAATTAGTAAAAAGAGTTCTACCATGAAGGGCTTTTTACTATTCATAGAAAGATCAAAAATACTTTTATATAAAATTTGGATTAAATTTATATTATTTATATATTTCTGATATTTGATATATCATACACTTTAGACAAATGGTGTACGAGCAAACAGATATTAGATTTCTCGGTAGCGAATCAAGTTTACCTACATGATACAAGAGGCACTTGTCTCTACCTTAACGAACCCCATACGCTTCATTGAACGGAGCTTAATGCGAAAAATTCAATATAATTTATCGAAACTCTCATTTCCGCCATTATTTAATATCTTTTGAGAAGTGTTCCCCTCCAGGGAAACATTACTGTAAGGGCCATATAGAAGACAAATGAGGCAAAAATGCGCTCCCAAGACGCTCCCATTTCTAAGTATAAATCTAATGCTCTCATTTTACCTTTATTTCACTCATTTACGTCGACGCTGTGATATCAGATTTTGTTTGTTGTATATCTTACTCGAGGATATTAGGCTTGATGACCGCTAAGCGTACTAAGTTCAGGAAAAATACTTTGTGGATTCATGCTGTGGTTGATAGATCACTATATACAATTATTGTTTGATTGCGATCGCCATCTATCTTGTTTTGACAGCCGGATGTAATAATTTATGAGACATGCCCATTATTGAATTTACTTAGCGCTATATTATATTGCTTTGGGTTGGTATCGCGACTGGTAGAAGAAATCAACACGCAACTGCTTCTACACATTTTTTTAAAATGTTCGTTGTAGTATAAGTTTTTTTGTTTTAAAACTAAAACAAAAAAAATCATTCATTATAACATTAGATTAGAAATGAGAAGCAGGGGTGCTAAAATGAATGACAATTTGTATTTGACGTTGCCATGACGATGACATACCTGAGTATAACCCGGAAAAAATTATTTATGATAATGTAGTATATGTCCGTGAAAACTTGCACCTCTTCAAGAAAAACAGTGATGTTCATAAACTCAATAGTAGAAATAAAAATAAGCTCATAACTCCCAGTCTAAGACTGCATAAGGTAGGGAAATCAGTTGGTCAATATGTAAAATACTTTAATAAGATTCCGCAAACTCTTGTTGAAATGCCTCTTCACCAGTTTAAGTCACAAATTAAAGCTAAGCTAATGAAGCGAGGTTATTATAGTGTTAAGGATTTCTTAAATGATAAGAATTTGTGGTCATCTTAGGGATAATCTGCTCCTCTGCACGTTTTTTTTGTTATGACTTTACTCTGTCAATTCAATTTTTGTGTATAAAAACAAGATTGAAAAGAGTAACCATCGAGTTTCTTGCCTCAGTCTTCTCGATCGGAAACAACCTCCGAACCGGTGGTAGAGTCAAATTATGTTTAATTATGATATTTACTATCATTTTATGTAAGTTTATTTTTAGTATATTTTTGCTATATTTTTTTTTTGTATATTACTTATCATAAGTACTTCTTATAAGTCTATATGAATAAATATATTTTTTTACTTTAACTTACTTTACTTTATTGAAAACCCTTTCCGCCACAACGTATGAAGGGATTATGTAACATTTTAGATTTGGTAGCGTTATAGTAACATCAAAAACGTGTTCGGATAAAAACCACTGCTTCTTTTAGGTTTTTTGGTTGAAAATATAATGTGATGCAGGACATAATGAATGAATGAATTAAAGTTTATTTGGTACCTACATACACAAAAAAATAACTTATCTAAACTTACATCTAATACAATAGCAACAGTACCAAGAAGGTCTCCGCTCAGCATATGTCGTGCGTGGCGCAGCACCACGACGCTGGTATGCTGCGAATGATTCATTTAAGCAAAAACCTTATAAATTCTTAAGTGACTACTTTAAATGAGAACAAATTTAGGTGTGGCAGCTGCTATTTGAGTAGATTTTAATAAGTTCGGCGAAAATCTTAAAAGTATTAATTTTTATTGTACGTTTACCACAAAGTGTACTTAGTTTATCTTAAAAAATTACCTTTTGTACTTATGTCTAATGCTATAATGAATGGAGTATAATTTAGTTGCCTTTATGATACAAGTAAATTTATACTGTATATTTCTGTCTTTATTTAAATATCTACTGACAGATATAAGAAATTAATTAAAGAGAGACTGATAATAATTGGTATGGTTTATGATAAATAAACTCCCGAAAAAAGAAAAGGCTATATGCAGAAGAAATCGTAGGTATTAGCTAGATGTGATAACTTAGAAAGGCTAGCGAAACGAGGTCAAGAATGTTTACAAACTTTCAAGGGTATAAAACATATGTGATTTTTGGATTTTTAGCATTTTACAATGCACTATTTTCTACACAAAGATAGAAACTAACTACCTTTGATCAGGTAAAATTTTCCTATTTTCTATCGAAGATATTTAAAACATTTATGACAATAATATCTAATCAAGCTGTCAATAAAAAAAACAAAATAAGAAAATATATTGTATCACTTCAAATGCAATCAAAACAGTATGAACATGTTCACAAAATGGTGGAAGGCATGGAACACCAAAAAGTTGACGTCTCCTGTACTGACAGTACCTACAGCTTTCCTGTACCATGTATGAATCATGCAACAAAAGCCAGTCGTCAACCAATGGATGACATTATTGCGTACAGGGTGCCTGTTGCGGTACAAATTAACGTAGTTTCTTGAAACTTTGCAAGGGTTAAAAGGACACTAACCGTATATCTTATAAAAAGAATTTATGTATTTTAAACAGTAAAATATTGTAATTGGAATACCATAAAATCAACATCAAATTCGAACGGTCAGTATTTTTTTTAAGGGCTGAATATTCATATTATTACGTATTTGAGGAAACGACCCCCGTACGTCGAACACGTAGATAGGGCTCCCTGGATGTAATGGCAGATAATAAATGAATAAATAAATATGCGCCAGACAATACACCTCTTGTCATGATATATATCCCTGTGTTACGAGGTACCAGACAAGGAATTACGCCAGGGGCATCTCCCAGCACACCCAGACCCAAGGCCAATTTAGAAAAAATCATTTCCTGAATTGACCTGACCGGGGATCATACCCGGGACACTACGGAATTAAAGGCCAGAAACCGTGCTACAGCGCACTACGCCCATCGTGTCGTCAAATAAATAATAATAATAATAGTAATATTCGCTCGTTATCGCAAAGACACTCAGTAACAGACAGATTGTTTACATTCCCTATCTCGTTCACTGCCGCATCTTACCGCAGTTTCTGTTAAAACTCTACAGTAACAAATCAATTATCCAAAATATGTGAGAAACATCAGCAGATGCGGTAAGTAGTTAGTCTGCTTCTGACTGATATATATTAGTATATTTTATATCGAGGGACTAAACGAAGCCTTAATATACCAGAGGTGGTTTCACTCCCAAGCGTGCGAGGGAGTCAATGAAACCGAGGGTATATGAAGTTGGCGTTTAGTCTCGAGATGCAAACTGTACTTTTCACTTTGAGTGCGAGAAAAATAGTCAATTTAGTACAAAAATATTTTATAAATATTACATAATAAAATAAAAATCACAAATGTTTCTTATTCCTCCAGTCCATACAACTTTTGTAAGTTTTTAGGTAAATCTTCTGCGATTTTGGCTGCAAACGATTATCTATTATGTCTTTTGCACTTTGCTCGACGTCAAACTCTTCACTGTCACAGGACATTGAAATTGTCAAAATACTCGACAATAACTCTCCAATTTACGTGGTCATTTTTTTTTCTTCTAAACCAGTCACAGATTAACAATTTAAAACACATTTAAAACACACGTCACCTTCTTTGCGTACAAACCATGAAACTAAAATTCTCAACATTATCGCAATAAAGATGGTCCATCCACACTTCACAGATAATAGTATATTTACTGGCTGTTTGAGTTTGTCTATGTCACATGAAGGAAATTAAAAAACTAATTACTTTTTACTTCCTAGGGGCTAAAGTGGTCACATTAGTCCCGCTTCGTAGGGCTATATTGGGGTACTTTTAGAGCATGAGAAGTGAAAATATAGTATTATCTGTCTGTTGGTGTGAACCTGTGAAATGGCTATCTATGTTCTATAGAAGGACGCGTTTGCTAGTAGTTGTAGCACGTCGATCAAAAAGATAAGACAAGTTGATCAAAGAACTGACTTGCCTATGGAATTTTACTGTTAAAAAGCTTCAATTAATATTTAATAACGTTGAAGAACGCTATGAACAATTATTGTGTTCGCCATTTTTTTTTCTGTCATGAAAATTTTTCGGCAATAGAAGTAAGCTGAAATAATAAGGACTTACATTTTTGCTGTGGTCGGTGTTATGAAATCTTGATGAACTTCCTTAAACACACATCAACATGGTCTAGGGATATTTCAATTAAACCTAAATAACTAAAATTCTATTAACATTTTGCTAAGACACCTACACATTAAAATAATCCTTGTTTAATAGCCTATCTAATCTGATAAATAAACTTTTAGATGAAGTTAAATTTAAAAAAAAACTTAGAAGAAGAGGAAAAACTCAAACAAAATTTAAATTTTAACTTTATTTTTGAAACATCAAAACCTAAACAAAACAACAATTTTTTTTAAAAAATTGTTGAAAACTTAAAATTAATAATTCGTGGATCCACCTAAGACTATCCTTACACATCTGCAGCGGTTCTGCATACTCAAAACAAAGGTGTCAATATCCTGTTGTGGAATACTGTCCCAAGTCCTGCTAAGATGCAAGAAAAGCTGGTTTTCTTGCACAATATCTTCAGGGAAATTCCTAAGAGCTCTTCTCTGAAGCATATCCCAGGCATGCTCAATAGGATTTAAGTCAGGGGATTGTGCAGGCCAGTCTAAAGCTTGGATATCATGCTGTTGTAACCAACTTGTAACGATACGCGCCGTATGTGGACGGGCATTGTCGTGCATTAGCTGAAAATTTTGTCCCATTTGCTGTCTGTGGGGCAAGATTACCGGCTCTAGCACCTCATCTCGGTATTTTAGAGCAGTCATATTGCCTTGTATCCAAACGAGGTTCGTTCTACCGCTGACACGAATTTCTGCACAAACCATAATCGTGCCACCTTGATATGCATGAACTTGTTGTGGGTGTTGCAGTCGATTCCATCGTCCAGGTTCTCTCCAAACGCGTACTCTTCGCGAATCAGGATGAAATCCAAACCTGGATTCATCAGTGAAAACCACAAGTTACCATTGAGAATGGTTCCAGTTTTCGTGTGCAATAGCCCATTGTAATCTTCTTCCTCGATTGCCTTTCCTTAGCGCTGGTACACGAAGTGGCCTACGAGCACGTAGGTTGACTTCATGCAGTCGTCTTCTCAAAGTTTTACCGTTTACCAGCAAACCATACTCTCTCTGTAGCCTTTGAACCAATTGCATCGCCGTTACATTTGGTTGACTTCGTGCAGCATTTACTATGAATCGGTCCTGTACATGTGTTGTAATGCGTTGAGGTCCTCGGTGCCGTTCCACCACTTCCCCCGTGACACAATAACGTGACCAAAGCCTGGATATAACGCTCTGCCTGGTCCTCATGGCTTCAGAAACCGCAATTTGGGTAGCGCCAGCTTGAATCATGCCCACTGCTCTTAACATTTCGTTCCTGGTCAAGTGTCTACGTGGCATGATTAAATGAACACCGGAGATGCGTTTGACAATGATTTATAGAAATTCATGGAGTTTTAATTAGGTTAGAAGTTCGTCAAGATTTAGTTCTTTGGAAGAAATTCAATGAATGCGAATTTCATCTTAAAACAAAACCTTTTATTTACATATTTGAATTAAAAAAAAAACCTAATAATGTTTATATAATCTGTCATCAATAGTTTTTTTGTCAGGCCAGTACTTTTTAAGTTATTTAAAAAAGTTATAAATATCCCTAGACCATGTTGTTGTGTGTATTTATTTTAAAGACTTTGATTATCATGATTATGTCAAGATGATGCAGTTCTTATTAAGTATTATTAAGATGTCTAATTGACAACTTTTTTTTTCTTTTTTTAAAGCGTGTACCACCATCAGCCTCGTCATCGCTTACCACCAGACGAGACTGAGGCCAAACGCAAACCCATTAAAAAAAAGAGATTAACAAATTTTCTGCTGGTGGTGTTTTTATTATTATTAGCCACGTAATTTTAATTTCTTCACTATTCAGTTCGATCGATGTGAATGGATACACTCACAGAATGTTTGGTAAGGTTATGTCATGGTTTTACTTAGGTAAGGGGCTAGTCTGTTCCCGGCTGAACTCCTTGAGGACCCTCTGCACGGTCACCTCAAAGGATTCGGCATGTTATCTACCTCAGAGGCGTAAGGGTAATACACTCAGCCCCGGGGCTATTCGCAATCTCCGATCCCCTTTGAACCACCTTGATATGCCAGCGCCTCCAGTCAAGAGTCGTAAGAGCAGATTCGTGGGTTTCATTTGGCTCCGCTGTGGCTAAACAGTCATGGTTTTTTCAACCTGCTTTAACGAAATTATCATTTCATGAAGGAAGAAAACGAGATCCATATTCGTTTCAAACATTTCAAAATAAAAAAAACAAACTGCTAAAACGTAGTTTTCAAGAGCAACGTCTTGTAAAGTACTGTTTAATGTATTTTCCTTTTAACGGCATACGAAAATGCGGTCGTTCTCAATAAAGCTCATTACAATGACATAAGAGTAGCGGGTGCCAAGCCAATCCTAAACTTTTAAGAAATACTGATTACAAATTCTTTACTTCTCATATAGATTATATAAATAATTTACATGAAAAATCAATTGAGTTTAAAAAGTACTCTTAAAGGTATTAAACTACGTTATTAAATCACATCTAGTTTTTGTTTAGGGAAGTAAGGACATTTATTTTTATCTCTTAATTTACCGTACCAAAAACATCTGACAATCTGGACAAATCCCGTTGTAAAACCACACTGGTGTCCCAGGGTCCGCCTTTCTAATATTCTTGGCCCACTTCGCGCGGTCTTGTGCATCCTCAGTGGGAGTCTGTTGGCACGCATGTCACCCTTAACAACGTCGAGCCACCGGTTCTTGGGTACCTTACCGACCATACCACTGAAGGCGGTTCTCCTGCAGCTTGTCAGCGATGTCGCTCGCGATCTTCGCGTGAGACTCCACACATCCACCGCAGCATCTTCCTTCCTGCTTTTGTCGCTCTAGTAACGGCCATGTTTCACTGCTATATAAAAGGACAGGCATAATGATGGCTTTATTGACCTGTTTCATCAGCTTGATTGGCATTTTGGGGTCACAAATGACACAGTCACCTCACGCCATTTGGCCCAAGTCGCGGAAATTCGCGCTCTGACGTCGCTGTCGATGTCCCCGGAGGCGCTTAACACAGATCCTAGGTATTTATATGTAAATAACACAGACCAATTCAACGCCTATGCGGACGGACTGGGGATTTGTGGTTTTGCAAGCCATGTAATCCGTCTTCGCAACATTAAGCTTTAGACCGCCGTTCTCAAGTGAATGCTTCCATTTTTTCACACGTTGTACCAGTATCCAAATACTATGATGTCTTACGAAATATTGGTTAACATACCAGAAAAAGCATAGTCAATTTATAAATCTATTTTCGGTTTACTGAAAACACTTCCAAGAAGCAACGTGACCCAAATATATCGGCCATTTTATACCAAAATCATCAGCATCCGAAAAAAAAAAATTGGTGCGCTTAATTCCTGTTAATTTTTGTCGCACTGGTATCATTAGTCAAATTACTAACTTTTATAGTAAAATTATAAAGCCTGTACTTTAACTATTAATGAGCCAAGTAGTAGCTTGCACCTAATTCCAGTACATTTCTGTTATCCTGGTTTCAATTAATTATTATTATAGCTTGATTAACTTATATCGATTTCATTTACTACAAATCTTGCTTGCCCTTCTTTATGTTTTGCCTCTTGTGCGCTTCGAGGAATAAAATTGTTATATTTATCACCTTTCGACGAAGCGCACATCAATAGTGCGCTTCGAGGAATAATAAATGTGCGGCTCGTCTTGTGCGCTCCAAATGTATGCGCTTCAAGGAATACCTCGTAAAGGTCAGGCATAAAACAAAAAAGCCCTTAAAATCTTCACGTAGCTTTTTAGAGCCCGCCCTCGCATGCACTGTAGTCAAGCGGTAATAAGCGCTCCCTACCCCTACACGGCATTCAAGAAATTTCTTATTCAAATAAAATCCTCTCGTCTCATTTTGAATGATTTGAAAGTATGATTGATGATACTGGAAAAGACTAAATCGAGATAAGTGCCTATTTTTAAAGCTGCCGCGAAGGTAAATATAGGTTATTTTACAAGGACGTTTGTAAAGTATTTTCATCATGTATTAGGTTGGGGAAGAAGTCTTTTCGCATATAGCATGCATGAACTTGTAATAAAATCTCTTTGGCTATACTATTTATATCTGGCTGGTTACGGCATCATTAAAAGTTTAAATTTTAAAGAAGATAATTCCAAATTCAAATTAGGAAAATGTGTGATTTTTATTCGTTTTTATCACTGTCAAGATGATATATTATTCTAATGAAGAAATTCTATGGATTTTAAAATATTACTACAAAAAACGTAAAAATGCCAACGCAAGCTGCGAAAAAAAATTGTGATGTTTATGGACCTAGTACAGTGTCTGTGAGATTAGCACAAATTTGGTTTAAGCGTTTTCAATTCGGAAATTTTGATCGGATTCGGCGATCTTACGGATAAGTTCGATGCCATTTTCGAAAAATTGGAGCAAGATTGGCATATCAGTAGTTACGACGTAGCTGAAGAACTGGGAATTGACCACATAACAGTTTTGGCGCATTTGAAAAAAACTGGGTACACAAAAAAGCTCGATATTTGGGTACCTCACGAGCTCACTGAAACTGATGAAAACTGATGAAACAACTGAAACCGAACCATTTTTTAAGAAGCTGATAACTGGAGATGAAAAGTGGATCACGTACGACAAGAACGTGCGAAAAAAGTCGTGGTCAAAGGCCGGTCAGACCTCACACATCTTTAGCCACTCAGCAAAAATTAAGAGAGTTTGGCTGGGAGGTGTTAATGCATCCGCCATATAGTCCTGACCTTGCACCTTCAGATTTGCACCTGTTTCGGTCCCTTCAGTATTCTTTAGGCAGTGTCGGGTTAACACCACATGAGGACTACCAAATCCACTTGTCGCGGTATTTTGATCAGAAGCCTCAAAATTCCTATAGCAATGGGATCATGTCCCTACCTACAAGATTGCAAAAAGTAATCGAACAAAATGGCACCTACATACTTTAGTTAAATGTAAATAAACTATATTAAAAAATGTTTTGAATTTTCTTAAAAAATGCGAAGAAACTTTTTCCTCAACCTATTATTTTTTTACACAATAAATTAGGACATAAATATAAACACTAACGAAAGCCTACCGATTTTGCATTAGACAGATATAAAAATAAAATAGTACTGTAAACAATCAAGGCCTCAATCTCTTCCGCACATTTACTTGGATAAATAAATTGTGAGAATAAATAGAAGATAATTTATACAGAATACTAGAGTATCATCCGGAAACAGAACAAAACACATGATTTTTTAACAATGCTTGATGTTATTATGAAAAACCTTTGTTCGGCTGTTTGAGAATTGATGATATTTCTCAAGCTTCTAAAGTTCATATTATAGAGTAAAATGTAGACACAACCCTAAACAGGTTTAAGCTAGCTAGTTACGTAAGACGCCGCTAACTCTAATAAGTTTTTCCAACTGTTTTAAAAAGAAATTGGATCAGGGATGTACCTGGCCACGAAAACATTTGTTTCAATAGATACTAAGTTTTAACTGGAAAAAATCTCTTTAAAGAACATGCTACACACAAGTTTAGAACACCGTTGTGCATTAGCTTTAGGTAGTGCTATTCCAACTTGTGCTGCCACCTAAAAGGAAACTTTTAGAATAAAACATTCCGGCATCGCACCATCTCTTTAAATTGGAATATATTTTTCTTTACTGTGGCCTGCAAATAGAAGCGCCCCAGTGAGATTCGTGTCATTCCCCACAGCTATTTGTACTGTGACACAGAAAAATAGACCGGTCTTGCATTTTCTCAGCCGAGACTATGTGCTGAAGGAACTTTTATCATCGACTTCATAAAGGGCAGCCATCCGTAAATGTTACTTATCTGCCCACTTTTACAGCTTATTCAGCTTGACATTTTGAGCATGAAATCATTATGCTCGTAAAACTAGTTAGTACCTTAGTCCTAACCTTTCCAACTTACTTAACTTCGAAGTTTATTTGTATAATATTATTTAATACTAACAATCACACTAAACAACCGGTACGGTATCACTTATCTACTCGTATTTATTGTATTACACTTTACACTACACAATACATATATAATTACTAACCATCCTCTTACTTATCTCAAATATTTATTTCACTTATTTATAAGGCACATACGTGTGTCCACCGCAAGTGTCCGTGAGTCTACTCATTTGGGGCCCACTGAAAATCAGCGCCTGGGCCCTCAAAGCCCAGGCTGAATGCTGAGTGAGGTCCTTTTATTTTTTGGGCATCGGGACGACGCTGTCTGATGGTATTGTTTTATCTTGTTGTTGTTTTGTTTTGTTGTTCTATGCCACCACCTACATGTTTTTTGTTTCCTCATATGTAACGATGTCCAAAAATTAAAGAAATGTTTTCTTTTTCTATTTCAAATATTGTGATGACAATTTATTTTATTTAGACGTCTACCACGAGTTGCCACTTTAAATTTACATCATCGTTCGTGGTAGACGTACAGTAGATAGGGATTTGTAACGACGTATTTACCAATTATCAAAAGTATTTTTATGTGTAAACACAGTCATGTAGGAATCACGCAAGTCGAATCACAAATTTGGGGCCATGACATTATTTGTGATAAATTGCATATTCCAATTTTTGCTGTTGACATTTTGTTCCTCTTCTGAATCATTTTTAATACGTTCCCGTTCGAACGGAAACAAAACCAATACGTACTCAGGCATTTTGGATACAAGCGGTTTGAAAAATGAACCGGTTTCCAAGCCCTGGTTTAGTGATGAAATTGTCAAGTAATAGAAGATTGTAATGAGGCTTAGATTAAATCAAAATGAAATAGGTGACTCGCCTTTAGCGCGTGGACCACTTAAATCAGGCCCACGTCGCCTAATTTCACTCAGTAGCATTATACTATCGACAGGACTTTATTTCGACGCACGCTTGTCTAGCTTACGCTATGGTCAAAACAAATAGGTTTGTCTCTGTCCTTCAACATCGCACAACGATAAATACAATTACAGTGGTGTGAGTGTGCGTGCATGTACTAGTAGTTGTGCATCATTCCCGTTTTCAGTTGACAATTTTAAGGACGTGCCGTATTTCCGCTATTTGATTTAATCTAGATAATCTTATAAATATAATAAGATATCGTTAAAATTGGACAAGTGATGGTTTGATGCTCTTGGTGTAAAATGCTTTATTAAATCAGTTCAGAAATGTAATTTATTTACTGGTAGGGTTTATGAGTTCGCTATTACCTATAATTTCAAATATCCAATTTAGACAGCAATATACTTGTTACGATATTGTTCCATTTGGAAGGCTTTGTTTCAGTTAAATATCAATTCTGCGTAGACGTGAGGCATGCCGAAATGCCCCGCAATAGCCTCGTATGGGCATTAGTAAGAAATATACGATACGTGACTACGGGTACATCCTGTGTAAGTAAAAGTTACTGCTGATAATGTACGCGACTTAAGACGTAAGCGTTATAGATCGTGTGATGCGCGAACACCTAATCGGGGGAACGTGTTAGTTAAGGAGCCGTTATTTTGATTAGGTGTCCTGGATTAAGCTACCGAATAAAGTTAACCTAATCCAACTTTATTAAGAATAAAACCTTACTTACTCGTTTACTTATGTGTTTACAGATTTAGTGAGATATTCAAATAGGCCACTAAATAAAAAAATGGCCTTTCCGCGTCATAGGTAATCAGTATGATGATGAGTGATCTTCTGTTTGATGCCGCAGTTTGTAAGTCAGATTATCACCTATTTTACAAACATGTGTGCTTGTACACTCGTACAGCTTTAATGCATTTTTTTTTACTTCATCATTATGTCTTTCTTTGCATATAACAAACCACAAGGCCTATTCAAAATGTAGAGCTACAGTGTTATTCAACATGTTTACTTGCTAGTACTACGTTCCAATCAATCAAACAGATTAGTCTATATACGTGGTCACTACAAGCGCCAGTTTACCCCGCCAATGAATCTATCATCAACTGAGCTAATACTCCAGCGAAGGCTCGAGGGATTGCGGCTGCGTACAACTGATTGGTCATCTTGTTAGTCAGATTAATTGTTATCTTAGGCTTCGAGGATCTCATAAATATCTACAACGGAATATTCAGAAATAACATTTCGAATCACATCTCAAATTGGGTTTGAGTTTCATTAGTGGCGGGCTTATTGTTCACCGCTGCCTGTTATTTCAAGAGCGGTTCTGTTTTATAAGAATGAAAAGAAATATGTTTTGGTTGATCTTTTAACATATAGATACCTTTGGGCTAGCTAAGAGCAATACGCGACTTTCATTTCGAAATGTCAAATAAATAATGTATGGAACTGACATCAAACGTCATCTCGATTAGACTAGTTCATAAGTCATTTCTGTACATTTATCCCATTTGACATGTCGACACAAAAGTAGCGTGTTGCTCTTGGCCAGCGCCCCTTAACTGCTGGGTTTAGTAATTGAAACCCTTTTATGTATGTGATTTACTGAAACGAGTATGACTTACCTGGCATATTATACACGTTGTGTCAGCATGCGTGAATGAGTTTAAAGTACCATCACAAATCACATTCATTTCCCTGGTCCTTAAAAAAAGTTTTCATTTGCATACCGCGAACAATTCGTAAGATTGGATGGGTACGAATCACATGTCTACTACACAAGATCGGGTGTAAGTCAGGGAAGTACGCTTGGACCTACACTTTTTCTGATCTTCATTAACGATTTACCTAATGTGGTAAGTTCTGCCAGGTGCCTCTTGTTCGCTGATGACTTGAAGTTAAGTCTGGGTATCAGTGATGCAGCGGATGTGAGTGCCTTGCAGAGGGATGTTGATGCGGTATCACAGTGGAGTAGAGGAAATCGTCTTCCACTTAATGATGGCAAATGTAAGATGATCACTTTCTCGCGTAAGCGTTGCCCAATAAACGCAACCTATATTTTATTTGACGTTCCACTGGAAAGAGTTGGTGAAGTACGTCACTTAGGCTTAACTTTAGACTCCAAATTGGATTTCCACAAATACATGACAACAATATGTAAGGCGGCGAACAGGCTTCTTGGTTTTGTTTTGAGAACTGCTGGTGAGTTTGGAGACGCAGTGGTGGCGAAAGTCTTTTAGAATGCCTACGTTTGGAGCAAGCTGGAATATGGTGCCATCATCTGGGATCCCTATGAGAGCAAGTACATCCAATTGTTAGAAAAAGTCCAACGGAAATATTCGCGCTGGTTGTACAAAAAATGCTGTTATTTTTACCCCTATTTGTACCCTTCCAAATTTGTTTTGGGAATGGTAGACTTGGATACACTCGAGCTACGGCGATTATTGCTGGCGGTGAAACATTATTTGGCTGTGTTGCATAATGAAATGGACTGTCCAGAAATCCTGGAAAAAGTTGGAGTTATAGTTCCCGGGCGTATTCCGCGGGATGCAATGGGCATCGTTGCGCCGCGTCGCCGGCCGCGGCTCTTGCTCTGGCCAGCCATGCGCACGGAGCGCGCCGCACATGCGCCTACCACTCGCGTTCTGCGCTTGATTGGGGACACAATTGCGCAGCACGATCACATTGACATATTTGCTGACCGTTTGGGGCATCTTTACAATGCATTTTATATAATTTTGTGTAAATAATTTATTAATTTATATATTTTTGTAGGACATGCACGTATACGCCGCCTTTTCAATATGTGTTGGAGGACCGGCCGAGACTGGTGCAAAGCCGTGATCGTGCCGTTGTTCAAAGGGAAAGGGTCACAACAGGACTGCAAAAATTACCGCGGAATTAGCCTGCTCAGCGTTGTCGGCAAATTGTATGCAAAAGTGCTGATTAATAGGGTAGTGAATGAAACTGAGCACAAGATATGGGATGCACAAGCGGTATTCAGAAGGGGAATGGGATGTACGGATCAGGTTTTTTCCTTACGGGGTGCATAGCTGAAAAGTTTTTGGCCAAAAGTCAAAAAGTTTACTGCATATTCGTGGATCTGGAAAAAGCCTATGATCGAGTGAGGAGGAATGAATTGTGGTCGACATTATATGCATATGGAGTGAGCAGTTGCCTGATACGAGCGCTGAAATCTCTCTACGAGGGTTCCAGTGCTTGTGTCAGAGTGGACGGGATGTACACTGACTGGTTTGATATCCATAAGGGTGTTAGACAGGGCTGTGTAGCGTCACCGTGGCTGTTCAACCTATTCATGGATAATTGTTTGACGGGTTTGAAAGATAGGAATTATGGTTTGAGAATGGATGGGTTACTCGTGAAATGTCTTCTCTACGCCGATGATCAGGTGATACTAGCATCGTCGGCCGACGAGTTACAGGATATGGTAACGGCAATGAATGCGTCACTGGAAGAGAGAGGTATGAAAGTGAATGTGAGTAAAACCAAGACAATGGTGTTTGAAAGAGATGATAGTGTGACAGAATGTAAGATTTTTATTGGGGGTGAAAAGGTAGAGTAAGTGAAAGAATTTGTGTATCTGGGTACTATGTTTACGAGAAATGGAAGATATGAGGGTGACATTGAAAGGAGAGTGAATGCAGGTAATAGAGTGAACGGGGCGCTGCATGCCTTTATGAGCAGTCACAGAGTGTCGGAGAAAGCCCAACTGGCAGTTCACGGGGGCGTGCTGGTACCGACATTAATGTATGGTAGTGAAAGTTGGGTATGGCAGAAGAAGGATGAAAGTAAAATAAATGCAGTGCAAATGAGAGCATTAAGAAGCATGGCTAAGGTAAAACTGAGTGATAGAATTAGAAACTGTGTAATAAGAGAACGATGTGGTGTGAAAGAAGACGTGGTTACTAAAATTGAGATGTGAATGCTGAGGTGGTTTGGTCATATGGAAAGAATGGATGAAAGGCGATTAACAAAACGGATTTATGAGGCAAGGGTAAATGGGACTGTTGGAAGGGAAAGACCCAGAAGAACGTTTCTTGTGCCAGTTCAAGATGTTCTCAGAAAGGGTCGGGTCAAGAGTACCTTTAACCGACGAGCATGTATGAAAGGACTCATGAGAGTAGAAGAAGCGCAAGATGTATGTCAGGATCGTAGCAAGTGGAAAGAAGTGGTCTCTGCCTACCCCGTTGGGAAAGAGGCGTGATGGTATGTATGGTATGTATGTATGTATGTATGCACGTATATAGTACCATTCCTCACCCCTAGATGGCGTTAGCTGTATGTTAAATCGCGCAAGCATTTGGTTTCTGCCGAAAGTATATAGCCCCTCGTAATATTTTGTACTGGACCCATCAACTAGGGACTTCTAGTAACCTTTTGAGTGGCCTTTAAGATTTTGAAACGCTCTACTATGCATCTAGAAGAAATTAATCGACGTTACCGTTTCAGTATTGTTGTAAATCTAGCGAAGCTTACTGGAATAAAATTATTACATTACAAGTTCAACGGCTGTTTATTAAAAGAATCTCTTATCACATTTTGACATTGAATTAATTTGATTTGATTTTTGTATAATTTATTGACGTTGTGACTGAATTATATTGTATTTTATTTGTATTGTTATTGTGTTGTTACCGTATTATAATGTTTTGTGATTTTATTGTAACTGTATTTTAATTGTATTGTAATTTCTATTTTAATTTAACTTGTTGGCATGTTGGATCTGTTCTGTGAGCCTTCAAGCAACCTTTTTTTCTAATTAAATAAATAATAAAAATAAATAGACGGAAAACATAAAAGGCACTCTTGACGACGCACTATTACGTATAAACACGTATCCCAGGACAGTAACTAAAACTACGACCTTTTGGATCTTCCCCTAGTCTGTCGTATGTGTTAGACACAATAAAACAACAACACAATTTACCGTCGGCCGGCGCATCGACAGACAACGGACAGGCCGTAAAGACAAAAAAGGACTATTTGAGAATCAACCCCTTAGATTAACGGTGGTAGGCTCACCACTTGCCAAATCTGTTCCAAGTGTTGAGTTTTAAATCTTAACTGGTTTGTTCACCATGACCGCAGTCAGTTTCTCTCTCGACGTTTTTTTTGGGGACTATGACTTTGAATATTAGTGAGCGTATATTATTAAGTTTCGTCTTGCGTGGCCGAGTGGTGAACGAGCTCAGCTCAAAATCCGGAGGTCCCACTCCGGGCAAAGTGTGTTTTCGGACTTTTCGAAACATAGCTAGTTTGTGATCACCAACCCGCATTGAAATATCGTGGTGATTAAGCTGATGCCCATTAATTGTAATGATGACTTGATTTCAACAATGGAGGTCTTTGCCCAGCAGTGGGACAGTACATAGGCCAATTACATACTTTATTTTCTTCATTTCAAGTTTAATCTTTCCCTCGATAAGGTGACTATTGTGTGGGGGTTTTTGCCGTCAAGAAATATACAGAAAGACCACATAAACAAAAGAAATAGCAGACTTTTCTTTCAAATGTGTAATCATGTAAGTCAGTCATGAGTAAATTAACAGAGTTGCGTCTTTATGAAATATAACAAGTTTACAGGGTACAACAGAGAAAATGTTATTACAGTATAATTAGAAGTAAGAAGCGTCCTAGTATACGGTAAACGAAATGTTTACTCTTAACTCCTGAAAAGCGCTGGGAAGTTTTTCTTGTAACTTTGATGTTTATATTTTTTACTTGGAACACTTAATTTTTCTAACTATTGGCAACGTTTAGAGGGAAACGGTCTGGCGTAAATGAGCACTCCTTTGTAAATGAAGTGTGAAGAACTTGCAGAACATGCTTTAGCTTCTGACCGCCTCGCTTTGTGGACATTGTGGACCGTAGCGTATGAAGCGATGTGGAAACCTAGAGCCACGAAACTGACATTTTGAGAGGATATGATATCAAGGTTTAGGTTACCTATACCTAATAGGTTCCCTATATATAATAAGTACCTTTTAGTTATTAATTATTCAATCATCTAAGAAACTATTTGTTAATTTACAAGAATGCTTCATAGCAAACGCAGACATCAGTCGGTCTGCGTATGCTAAAATATCATGTAATAGATATTTTTATAGTCTTATTCACATCTTTTTCTTGCCTTTTCCGAGAAATATGAATACCAGTCACACATGTTTTCTTCAAATATCTGGACAACATCTATAGAAAACACTAAGTAAGTACTTAAGTTTACTCAGTCTTCAATTGTTTACTATGTCAATGTAAACAATGTGTTCGAGTTCATTGGGTGGGTTGAAGTATTTAGACTCATAGTTACTGTGTTAATATTTCTTAAGATTGTGTCTAATTGCGAAACTGAAAGATTATTAAAAAGATAAAACATGTTCTTGCAACGGACAATTGCGCGATGTCAGCATCACTAAGTTTTAGCACACCACATAGATTTCAACAGCGGCTGGCAGTAGATAGCTTGCATCCAGCAAAATCCTTCTAAATTCAAAAAATTTGGTACTCATTGGAGCTGCTATGTGCTACTTGCCTTCTAAGGCTCTAATGGCAATAGGTTCTAGTAACATATTCTGGCTTATAATTATCTCATAGGCCTCATCCAAACTAATCGATAAATTCTTAACTGAAGGTAATTTTAAACGTGGTAGGCACGGGCCTAGCAATAACAATGCAACGTGCCGGTTTACCCGTATTCATGTTCGGGTGCTTTATCATTACACGTACTACCCCTGCACAAATGCATGTAACTTGAATGTAAACTATGCCTTTAGACTGATCTCTGATATGTGAGAAGATTATAGATAGATGAAATAAGATAGTAACCACAGAAAAACTCTGAACTCTTTATCGTGAGGGGATGGAAGATTATTTTTCTCTATTCAAACTGAAATTCAGCTGCTAGTAAAAATATGGACACAATAGACATTGCTTTTTAGCAAGAAAATCAATTTTAAATATTTTTGCACATCTTAAAACGTAAGACCTTTTTATATACTTAGGTAAAGCGCACACTACAGCAATACCTACAATTCTTCAATGCAATCCTAAGTATACACACATTATACTCTTAGTATAGTATTGTAGTAGTTAAATTAAGACTATCCAACGTCTAACATCGGTACTCAAATTAAAGTTTATCTTAACAGGTTCTGTCCACTAAATATAACAATAGAAAATCCATTGTTATGATAGATATATAGATAGAATTTTATTTCTCATATAAAATTTAATTACAAAATTACATGTCAAATTGCAGGCTTTCATATTGAGATCGTCGTTTAATATAAAACCAATGGTCGAAAATAAAAAATATTGGATTTGGAATATGGATCATGTGATACATGGGACAGGAAAGGGTTAAAATTGCAACAAAAAAAATGTGTTTTTTAAAGTAGGTACTTCGAGGATGTCCTCGAGGGAAACTGACTGACTCACCCCCAAATTGCAAAAATAAAAAGTTTTCTTTCGCGTTTTTTTTACTAAACACAGTACAGGACCTAATCTCCTTACGCAGGTTTTAGCTATCAACCTATTGAAGCTTCGTAGCTTATAATCATTATCATCTAAAGTCAGGTTTTACAACAACATTATTTGAGTTTATCTACATTGGATAGCAATGATTACTTAGTTATGTGTCTTAAGGTGCCTACCAAAATGGCACCAGTTTGGCTAAGTGACGGCATAATGTTGTATTTTTCGGCGTAAAAGCGTAACTTTCGGCGAAAACAAACTTTACATAATTTTAAAAACTATTTCTAGGCCGAGTGGTAGTAAAAAGAGCTCAGCTCAAAATCTGGATAAATCCTGGGCTCAAACTAGATAAGGGACAGGTAAGTCTGCTCACAGAATACTCGTAACATAGCCAGGTTTTGGTAACATCAACTTTGTATTTACAGGCTCCGTTCATTTTCTAGTTTAGATTTAACCTGACTCTTGGCTTGGTTAAAGATATTACCCAGGCGAAACATTTTTATCACTAACTGTTGTCATAAATTAATTTTAGTCTCTGACATTCATAGATTAAAAAAATTTGCTAGCTTGAGCAATATTATCTTTTTCCGTCCGTTTTTTTTTCTAAATGACCAATGCTGTTAACCACTGATGGGTTTTACACCTTCACCAAACAAGAGGGCGAGGGAAAGGCTTTCACCCCAAAAAAACTAAGTAACGTTCCTAAGGGAGCTCCAAGGGGGGACAGGAACCTCGGCTCAGGGCGTTACTGGTAGATGGCAAACGGACGTAGCTTAGGCGGCCGTCTGTTGTATCATCCATCGTTCCTCCTTGGTTCTATGCTAAAGAGGACCACTGTCGAAGTTCAGTGGGGTGTTGAGTCTCACATGCTCTGATCTTCTTGAACCAGGTCTTTACCCTAAACATTGTCCTGGCGAACATTATTTTACGAACATAAAAACTTTTTCCTCCTCCTTAAGTCGGTCCCTCAGTGCTGAGGATCGTGGCTCCGACGAAAGCGTTGCAATAAACTTCTCCATCTACTTCGGTCTTCAGCTTGATGGAGAGCCTGGGATATCGGCATCCGCAATTCCTCGGACACCTGGTCGGACCACCGTCTGGGACTGCGTCCTCTCGGTCGTTTGCCATCCACATTGCCGGTCACTATGAGCCTCTCCAAGTTATCAGTACCTCGGCGTGCTACATGACCAAAGTACTGTAGTACTCTGTGTAGGCATATTGTCGAGAGACGCTGCTGGGTGTCTAGCTTGAGCTCTTTCAATATCGAAACGTTGGTGCGATGTGCTGTCCAGGGGATTCGAAGCATTCTTCGCCAGCACCACATCTCGAAAGCGTCGATTCTTTTTCTATCCGCCGCCTTCATAGTCCAGCCCTCAGAAGCGTAGAAGAAAATAGGAAAGACCAATGTACGGATGATGTAAATTTTTGTATTCCTTTTGATGTTGTGGTCTTTCCAAATCTTGCTGAGCTGAGTCATAGCGGTCCTGGCCATGCCTATGCGTCGCCGGATTTCCAGTTCACAGCCGCCTTTGCTGGTAATGACAGAGCCGAGGTATTGGAAATCCTGTACCGCTTCATACTCACGCAGTAGGTAAACGCCTAAACATTGTCCTGGCGAACATTATTTTACGAACATAAAAACTTTTTCACCTGTTTTGTAATTTCAATAAGTACATTTTGTGTAAAACACCTCAATCTTGGCTTTGTAGACACGAACACATTTTGTCAAAGAGCCAGTGTAATCTTCCACCGTGAAGGTAGTATATTAGCATAAGGTGTGCTCACGTAGCCAGCCCATTTACCCTGGGGAATGGTGATTTATGCTTTAAAATCACATATTCCCGAGCCACTAACGATGCTTTGGCAAAGACACCTTTAACCTTAGCTGTGATTATGTAATTTTCACTAAAAAGAACGACAGTTTATTCCGGGTTGAGGATTTAATTCGATTCGATAGGTTCCATTCATATATTTTTAGGATTAATCTTTTTTGTTGGGTTTGCCTGCCATCAAAATTTTATATGCATTGGCTTTTTCGAATTTTCCATGGGGCGTTGGGAAGTTGAAGGCTGGAATGCCATTGTTAAGATTGGGAAAAAACAATGGGACAAAATATATAAAATGATGATTTTTTATTCAGTAAAATTTTTGTTTGTAACTTTGCTCTAACGAAAATAATGATATTATTTTTCTAACTGGAACCAAACTTCAGAAACAATAGACTTTTATTCACTATGTTAGTGCTTCTGTTATATAATAGTTCACTGATATTTATTTATTAATGTTTTCGTTACTCTAACCGCAACTACGGATGAAACCACTGAACGTGACATTCTATCAGTACGACGGATTAATCTTAATTATATTCCGTTTAGCCTTTTATTTGCCATTCATGTCATAAAAGACATTACTATTAATAATACAATAATGAACTGAAAAAAACAACAGCCTTGATTTAAACCAAAGCTCCTACACTTAAAAGTTACTCCTGCACTTTAAAGTTTGTTAGATGCCCTAGGTTCCATCTCATGTTTCTACACTAACGGTTTCAGTCAGGTACTCGCCGGCAATTTATTGTAGTTCGTAAATCAGCCTACGATAATACCGGATGATGATCAAAAAAACTTACAAAAACGATATGGCGATGTAATAACTTTATAAGTGAAAATTTGATTTCATCAATTTGCTTTAATTTTAATGTTTTCATGCATAAAATACTGACTGTTTGACTTATTTGTATAGTGACCTTGAAATGAAAGTTAATTAAATTAATTTTATATACACGTATACTCCATTTATTATAGCATTAGACAGAACTAAAAAAGGTTCTTTTTATTTATTTATTTATTTTATTCATTAGTTTGTACACAAATTAAAATTTTTAACATAGAAAAATAAGGATAGCTAAAGTACAGGTGAGTTTATCTCTGAAGAGAGATTTCTTCCAGCAGACCATGATGCAAGGAAAAGCATAAAACAAACAGTGATGGATAGACAAATCTGTGTACATAATTTTAAAGATTAACATTTCTATAAATAGACCAGCTTACTTACAAATAGACATATATTATTACAAATATGAAATATATAAGTACCTAACTAAAATAATTATACATATTTAAAAATAAATAAAATAATAATTATTATTATTATGATCCAACACAATTCAAACATTTTTTAAAAGATGTTCTTTTAACAATCTTTTGAAGGAACCCACAGTGCGACACTCTCGAATAGAAACTGGCAGCTTGTTCCACAGTTTCACAGCCTGAACAGTAAAAGAGTCACCATACATGCTCGTTCTACAGGTAGGGGCAGTCAGCTGTAAATTATAGGCTGAACGAGGAGTTCTGCCGGACGATGAAAGATAGGAGAAGCGCTCACGGAGATAGCGTGGAGAAGAAGGGTTGAAGAGGATGTTGTAAACAAGAACCATCATGTGATAATCACGCCGCAAACGAATAGGCAGCCATTTCAACTGCTTTCTGTACTCAGAAACATGATCATACTTACGAAGGCCAAATATGAAGCGAATACAGACATTTTGAATACGTTCTAGCTTATCGAGGAGTTGCTCAGTAGCGTCAGGATAGCAACTATCCGCGTAATCAATAATCGGAAGCATAAGTGTCTGAGCTAGAGTGATTTTAGTGTGAATGGGCAGAAAATTCTGAAGACGCTTCAGGGAGTAGAAGGCTGCAAAAACTTTTCGGGCGACTTGACTAACATGATAGTCCCACGCAAGGTTACAGTCAAGGTAGACACATAAGTTCTTGACCGAAACAGCATAGTCTATGGTCGTTCCGTTATACACCAGCGGTGACTAAGTCAATGCGCCAACCCTATTGTACATAGACCTACTACCGATGATAATGGCTTGAGATTTCTGCGGATTCACGAGCAGACCATACGATTCAGCCCACCCACAAATGCGTTCTAGATTTTGATTCATTTCCACTATTGCTGAATCAATATCATCAAGTTTGAAGTGAACGTAAAGTTGCAGATCGTCAGCATAAACGTGGTAGTTAGCAGACAAAACTGAAGTGATTGCATTGATAAAGATCGAAAAGAGCAAGGGAGAAAGGACGCCACCCTGAGGAACACCAGCAGTAAGCTCACACCAGTTCGATGAAACATCGTTAGCGCGAACGCACTGAAGGCGGCCTCTCTAGGGTACACTTTTTGGTAAAAGTATAATAAACATTATTACTTTTAAGATTTATGCCGAATTTATTAAAATCTACATAAATAGCAGATGTCACACTTAATTGTTCTTATTGAAAGTAAAGGAACTTCAGAATTTATGAGGCTTTTGCTTAAGTAAATTATTTTGTCTTGCATCAAACTATATTGCCGATGTAAAAACCTAAAACAAGCAGGGGTTTTTATACGAACACATTTTTACTGTCACTATAACTCTACGAAACCTAAAATGTTACATTATCCCTTCATACGTTGTGGCGAAAGGGGTTTTCAATTTTGTCAGGTTATACTCTGGTATGTTATCGTCATGGTAACGTCAAATGCAAATTGTCATTCAATTTAGCTCCCCTGCTTCTTATTTCTAATGTTATGATGAATAAAGTATAGATAGTTTTTACATCACCTACTGAGTATACCTTATTGTTTTTGTAAGCCTTTTGATAATCACCCGGTGTTTCAGAGAACAAGGTGACATATGACAGCTAACTGTCACAAATGTAAGGAATGTCTGAAAATAACTAGTACAAAAATCTGTGAATGGGGCCGTATTACAAAACCCCGCCTGGCAGCGCGACCGTTTACGGTACTAAAATGCTCACTTCACTTTCTAGTGTATACGAAGTGAGCGTCTTAGTACCGTAAACGGCCACGCCGAAACATAATCATAATCATAATCATAATCATAATCATTTATTTACTCACCATAATAAAAATATACAGTAGTAAGGGTACAATGAGAACAGTAAGTACAGTTTGATTATGGTGGGCTGATACCTGAACTAGGCCGGAGCCTGTATCTCAGGATATCAGCCCTCCACCTCTAGAGAACAGTTCAACGGTATCTAATGACATAAGTATGAGACAATGATTCAGAATTTTCGAAATCTAATAATAAGTAAATCTTATCTGAAGGAATAAAACTGGAAGTGCCTGCTTGTATATCATTGAATGTGTGTGTTGTGTGTGGGGGGGGGGGGTGCGAGTGTGTGTGTGTATTCGTGAGTGTATATGTGTGTGTACGAGAGATTAGTAGGTGCGTGAGAATAATGAGAGCGAGTTGGTATGGAGTTAGGATGGAAAGGAATGTGCGTGATTGTGCATTTCGTTTGATTATTTTCATTTCAGTTGAGGTTAGTAACATGGATAAGCTTCTCGGTACCGATGTAGTTTACAGCACGTAACTGGTTCTTTAAGGAAGATTTCAATGTTGCTGTGTTCATTCTGATAATGTTGTACCTATCATTGAAAGACCTGTATAGAAAAGGAGCCAAGTAAAGTAATTGGCGTTGAGCAAACTTAGTTCTTACGGAGGGGGTTGGGGTGCGTTAGCGTCTTTTACCCGTAGGAGCTTGCGCCACATTGACTGTTTTGTGATGGCGAAGAATGGTTTTAAAAATATACAGTTGACGAACAGTGAACAATTTTGTTTCCTTGTACAATTTATCAGAGCTGTAACGCCTAGGCTTGCGATGCATAACCTTGATGATGGCTCTCTGAGCTCTTTCCAATTCTATGAGATGGGTAACGGCTGCGCCACCCCATATGGTTATACAGTACGATAGGATGGACTGGCAAAGGGCAAAGTAAATATTTGTGGCCAGTTTTAGGTCAGCGGCATCTCTAAGACTCCTAAAGATGGTGAGAAGTCGTCTAATCTTCTTGCTGGTTGCCGTAATGTGTGGTTGCCAGTTTAAGTTCATGTCGATTGTGACGCCAAGATACTTGTGAGTAGCTGTCTGCTCCAATGCAACACAGTCACAAACTGCCCCGATCTCCACACCACATTGCTCATTATGAGCTTTAATTTGCAGTTCTGTCGGGGGCCTGCCCACTCTGTTGATACGGAAACATATAACCTTCGTCTTAGCCAGATTTAAGGTTAGTAGGTTGGCATCCAGCCATGTAGTGACCTTTTTAATGCCCATTTCTGCGGTTCGCTTAACATGAGACCATGTTTTGCCACTAAAGATTAGTGCCGTGTCGTCCGCAAACGCAAGTATATCCCCACCATCAATTTCAAGTTCACAGAGGCTATTGACATAGATCAAGAACAAGGTTGGTCCAAGAGTACTTCCCTGTGGAATGCCATAAGTGATAGGAGAGCTCTCACTAGTGTGCCCTGCTACTCTTACCATCTGACTTCTGTCCGTCAGATAGTCCTGAAACCAATCAAACACGACACCACGGATCCCCAGGCTTTCCATTTTGTGGAGGAGTAGTGGTATTGACACTGTGTCAAACGCTTTCTTCAAGTCGAGAAAAATGGCTGCACAGCGTATACCTTTATCTAGGGAGTCCGTGATCCTTGTAACCAGACCGTCAACCGCATCCTCAGTGCTTTTTCCCTTTCGAAAGCCGTATTGATTGCCTGCCAGCAAGCCATTCCCCTCCAGATAACTTGTTAAGCGAGTGTTCATCACTTTCTCGATCACTTTGCTTATTGTGCTTAATAAAGAAATAGGGCGGTAATTAGAAACGGCATCCATATCACCTTCTTTGTGGATAGGAATAACAACAGCTCTCTTGAAAACAGCTGGGAAGACTCCAGCTGCCATACTCAGGTTGCAAAGGTGAGCTATTAGGGAACAAAGAGTGGTGTGAGAGTTAATTAGTATTGCGGTGGAAATGTGGTCAAACCCTGGAGCACTGTTTTTCTTAAGGTTGCGTATAATTTTGTCAACCTCTAAGTAATCAGCCGGTCTTAATCCCATCGATCCTATCGTTTGTGGTATGCTAATACTTCCTGTTTGTGGTTTGTTTCCATCTGCTTTTTTTATAATTTCATCAGCCAATTTACTGCCTATTGTTGTAAAGTATTTATTAACATTGTTTAAAGACTCGTAGGGAGAACTGGAAATTTTCAGAAGAGAAGTAGCTTCAGAGCTCTTTGTTTTAATGTTGCATAACTCTTTCACTGTGCTCCACGTTCCTTTGTTGTTCTTGTAGTTCTTATTTAGTTTATTTTTAAAGTATTCTATTTTTAATGTTTTAGCTATATTGTTACACATGTTGCGATAAATACGATAGTTGATTTTCAAATCGGGATCATCAGTTTTCCTCTTAACAAGTTGGTGCATTTTGTCCCTTTTTTTAAAACATTGAATAAGGCCAACAGTAATCCACGGTTTTAGTAGCTTATTTCGTTTCCTGAGAGTAACTGTACTAGTGTGGAAGTCCGTGAGCTCCTGCAACGATCTTATTAGCACCTTGGCTGCTTCGTTTGGGTCGGTAACATTAAGAAAAGGATGCCAGTCTTTGGCCTTGATAGCCTTGTCAAGGGCCTCAAGGTTTATCTTCGTCCTTTTGATAATTTTGGGCATGGAGGCTTTATCATCAATCGAATTAGACAGTGACAAGAAGGTTGGGTAATGGTCAGTAATGTCTGTCTCTAATACATAACCTTGAAAGTTTCCAACCAGTTTGCACATAAAGTGATCAAGGCATGTATGACCATGGGTAGGAATAGTTATGACATTTACTAAACCGTGTGCACCTGTGATTTCTAGGTAATCAGTTACACTCGAGCTTTTAGTTTCCAAGGTATTAATATTAATGTCTCCTGCTACAATCACGTTACGCGTTTTGATAGACGAGAGTAAGTTATCCAGAGAATCAAGGAATATGGCAGGATTTTTAAAGCAATAGGGGCGGTAAATGCCCAGAATGGTCATATTATGCAGTTTTGCTTCCAAGCAATTGGATTCATTAAGAGCAACTTCCCGCACCGTTGCCTTTAAGTCAGAGTCTATGTACATGATGACTCCATCATTTTGGTTAAAGCTACGTTTGGTAGAAAATGTAGTGTAGCCGTCGATAACCGGAAGCACAGAGTTCTCATGGCACCAGCACTCCGAAAGAATAATAATTTGTACATTTAGTTTAAGACTCGATATGTAAATAAGAAGATTGTCTAGATTTTTGTTTACACTGCGTATATTTATGGACAGGACGTTGAGTGGGCTTTTGCACCGTTTGCCGTCTGTCTCGCAGACTAAAGTATCCAATCTTAGTTGGTTTGGGTCTTTAATTAGTTGGCAGGGAACTAAGCAATCCCTTTCGATACTTTCTAAAAGTGAACGATTATCCATTCCATTATTAGTTGTCTTGTTAGACTTTTTAGTGTTTTGTGGCGCGATATGACATGAAAAGTACAGCAGTGTAGTCGCAAAAGGGACTGTAGTTGTGGAATGCAGGTGTGAAGCGGCAATAAGGCGGCAGGGGTGTAATGAGGAGGTAGGTAGTGTGTTTGGAGGTACTCGGGGATGTATTGTGTGTGTGAGATGTGTTGTTTTTCTGTAAAAATGTAAGTACATAATAGAGTGGTTTGGCAGGCAGTTAATAAAGCATGCTTAGTAATAAAAAGGAGATGAGGTTTAACATGGGCAAAACAAGTTGGCAAAGTAAATAGTCACTTGTTATTGAGTTGATGCAGCTGCGCTTCACTTTTCACTAATATGTACGGGTCACCTTGTTTTTTCCGTAAGTAGACCAGTCCATTTGAGGTCCAACAATATTCATAGCCCATGGTTTTCCGAAACTGGCAGGCCAAGAAGAACAGGCGAGAAGCTACAGGGGTTAGATGTTCTGCTATGTAAATTTCACATTTAGGTCCTTCCACTCCCATATGTGATGAGTTTAGTTGCTCAGTTTTGTGTCGTATAGCCATGATGTTGTGGTTTCTTGCTGCTGCGATAAAGTTTCCCTTGGTAAGAGTAGAAGAGAATTCAGCGATAATGATGGAGTTTGTTTGGTCTTGTTTGGTTGGCATACGGAATGCATCCCGCAGTTCTAGTGAATTGAGGTTTATACCCAATGTCTCCGACAGCTTCTGCATTTTGTTAAATAGGCTCTCTTTAGTTTCACCTTTCTGCTTAGGGACATTTCTGATTTGGATACTGGTCTTGCGGGCTGTCCGTTCGAGAGTATCGCACTTGTCATCTATCTTGAGTAGCTGTGTCGCTAGATTTTCTCGCTCTTGTTCAAGGTGGCAAATGGTCGATTGTATATCATCTAGCTTCGCCGTAACGAACTCAATAGATTTTTCTATATCTTGGTTCGTCCTAAGCGTGTTATCACTTTGTATTTTTATTTCTGAAATGTGTTGTTCCAGTGTGTCCATACGTGAGCTCTGCTGCGCCATCATCTCCTTCATGACCTCTCGCATTTCTTCCCTGATCATGAGTCTTAGCTGTGAACTATCCTGAGCCGATTGTTCATCTGAAACACGTCTGAACAGTGGCAAAATATTGTAATACGGCCCCAGACCGACCAGTACGTCCACCATGAGTTCCCATCACGTAAACTACGATAGTTGACTACAGCAACTAGTATACCATTTTAGTTCCTATTCTATTCACTAAAGGCGCTGTACCGAAATCCCATACAAGAAGTCAACAATGACGGTATTGAATTAAAAAAGGCGAAATGAAGTGGAAAATAAGGGGTAAAAAACAGCTAAATTACATTGTAATCTTTATGTAATGTCAGTAAGTATTTAAGAGCGCTAGCTGGGGGTGGTTCAAAAACGTTGCATTTTTGTAAGATTTTCGTGATTATTTCATTGAATTGAAATAAAACTTAAATTTTTGCGCTATTTTTGTGTGCATAATACTATTTAAAAACACATTGAGTTGTCTAACATTAGGAAGTCGCCAATTATTTGCTAAATTTAATAAAAAACGTTTTTTTTTAAATTGATAAGACATTTAAAAATTTACTGTACACAGTTAAAGTTATAATTATGAAATTAAAGGTGCATTCATTAATAGAGAAATAATTTATCCTTGATTCGAAATCAGCTACCCCAAACGCAAAAAGCAAACCCTCTTAAGGACTTTAAATTTATTTACCTATTGATGGAAAATGAGGAATGGATATCTCTCATTGTGATTCAAACTTGTTATTTTTGATGATTGTTGTTCCATAAGATTGACATTAACTCAACAAAATATCCAGTTATTATACAGCAAATATTTTGTAAATATGCATACAATTTCTGCCTCTAAGCGACCAAAAATCATAATTCTGTTAACAGTAACAAAATGACTTATAATACTGCAGAGGAATTTAATTTTGCAGTTGACAGCTGCCTGGCCACTACCAATGTCGGAGAATGAACGAGCAATTTTTCAATAATCATTTTCAACGTGAGCTCTTTAAAACATTTTGTCGAAAGAATGAAGATTGAAAAGATATAATTGAAAAATGTATCAAAGCCGCTACTTAGATGAAAATAATTTCTGAAGAAAAGGATAAGGCTTCTCGGCAACTTCAAGTATAATAAGAATAGGGAATGATTTTATTTTAGAAAAGTTATTACGAATCGATTAACTGAAGCAAGTAGGTATTGTTTACGACTGCAAACCCTTTTTCTTTGTGTCTAATAATAATTGTTTCAGCACGCGTCGTCTACGCGTGCTAAAAGACGGACGGTCCGTACGGTTCATCCATACGGACCGTCCGTGTAGCACTGAATCCAGCCTTCAGCTGTCACTAATATTTCACTGACTGCCGCAGTTTCGAGAAACGATGTCGTTTCCAGAAGGTATTTATGACAGCTGCTTCACGTTTTGTGTCTGATTTTGATGATGTTACTCATCATAAGCCAGGAACGTGTTTTTTTCACTAAGGGTTTCATAACAAATCGAACGATCATGCAACGCATGATGGAGGGGGTTATGCTCGAAAATGAAGCAAGCCCACATTGGCTGACACCGACTCCAACAATAATAATAATTGTACCTACATTATATGTAATGTAGGTACAATATATTATTATCGTTCAGGTTTTAGAAGAATACGCAATTATGTTTTTACTTTTCAGTGTTCTGTTTAGGAAGTGTTTTTTTGAAGTTGGGTTTGTTTTGTGATGTGACAACGCAAAGTGAGCGGCGATGACGCATCTTGCATGACCCCCGAGTTTGGATTGCAGCGCGAGCAGAAATAACAAACAGCCGGAGGTAGACAGCCTTCAGAGCTGCGCGTGGGCGCATTCATGGCTCATTGGTGCCATAACTCAAAACTAACTTAATCTTCTCAGTCAAGTAGTACTACTCGTATTAATCAGCGACATAACGAGCAGATGAGTAGATGCGAGTAAAAAATACTTTGCAAGAACCAGGCGGTTACATTTTTAAGAATATCTTGCAATTTTTACTACAGAGCGTTCTCAAACATGTTTCGGTTTTATAAACATGGCTGCCGTGCCTCTTGGTCGAAGTAAAACAAACGATGGTCGTTTTCAAACAAGATGTTAATTCCGACACCCTCACATCAAAGTGGGTAAGTGGATACATAGGCACACTCGATCACAGGGCGCCATCGGCAAACATTTGGCCGACACCGACTAAAGGCTCACCTACAATAGAACACCGCTTGTGATATGCGTAAACGCAATTTAGCTTTGATATTTTGTTTAGATATTTATAAACAGTTTATTATCATAAACTGTTGGATGTTTTTGATGGTTCCAAACTTATGATCAAAAACTGTTCGATGTTTTTAATCTTAAACTTTATACTAAATGTATAAAATGTATTTTTAACATTACAAAGACAAATTGCGTTCACGCATGTCACAAGTGGCAACTTAGATATTGCCACATGAACCATTTTTTGTTTTAATATTTTTGCGATTCCTTAAGTGTCTTAAAGTTTAGGATTGTTTTAAATTATGCTAATTCAGTTTATATTTGCCAAAGAAAAAAACACGTTGGCGAAAGTTAGGTTATTTCAACTGCTTTGGACGTAGTGTGAAATTTTGTTGTTTAGTTTAGACATGTTTATTAATTACAATAATATGTTTTAACACAAAAAATATGTTAATAATAATAACATTATGCTTTCATCCCTGAAAAACGTTGGCCACCAGGCTCGGTCCTTAAAAAGTAATTTTACGGATGATCTATTAATATTTACTAGAATAATAGCAACTTCAAATAAATAAATTCAATTGAATAATACAATAATTAATTGGTTCGACCGATGTGTGAATTAAAACCACAGATCCGCGGGTTGATCACAGAGTCGTCCGTATGTAAACAATGGTTCGGCCGAGCGTCGGCAAAACGCTTCATCAGACTCCTGAAAGCGGCCTATGCAACGCCCGCCCATTGTGGGTTACTGTTGGACCAGTCACGGAGAACCTGTCACACCGTTCTACTTCCTTAAAGTTGTGAACACTAATTGAAAAGGACAACACATAAACCAACTCGACTTGGTCAGTGCTCATCTGATAAAGCAATTTCTTACAAAATCATATTGTAAGTGGTAAGCATAAATGATTAGTCTCACCCGCGAATCCAGAAACGATAGTCAAATTGAGCGCAATTCAAATTGATGCTGTCCTGTCACATGTCAATAAAAATAAACGATACAGCTATACATGTGAGGTGTTTGTTTAACCAGAAATGACGCGACCCACTACTTCTTCATTGCGTCCATATTTAAAATTGTTTTTCGAAGCCAATATTACCCAATGACTTGATTTCAATGATGGAGGCCTTTGCCCAGCAGTAAAACAGTATACATGCTGATTACTTTACTTTTCTTCACTTTATTTGTGCGTGAATGCGATTCAGGGGCGCTTCATCTCAGATTAGACAAGCGGTACTGGACTTTGATTTTTGTTAGTAGTGCATCACGTCGTCAATCTTGAACCAACTCATTGCTTGAGTACCCGATACCGTATTTCTACTAGAGCGCAGAGTATAATATTATCAGCAGTCATTTTTAGGCTACCTATGGAACTTTTAGTGTGTTTGTCCTCACTATCTTTGGTGTGTGGGTTGAACTTTTGACATCATTTCGATACACTAGATTGTCAGTAAGCAGTAGGGCGACTAGGAACCGAATTATTTGTAGCCAAACTACGATATATAAATCAAATTAAAAAAGATTAGCTCCAAAAAGTAAGGCTTTTCTGGTTCGGCGTCTAGTTTGCGTGAGGAAAGAATGGTTCGGTCCGCAAAATGTGAAGAGATGGTGTAAATTCGGCCCCTCAGTATGTAGGACAGTCATCACGTAGCTTGACTCAAGTCATTTGCATCACAACAACGCCGAGCTGGCTCTCATTAATCATGAGACCGGAACGTTCATCGCGTGTTCACATTCGCACCATTTCCATTGAGGTAATAGGGGTAAAGAATGAAAGCATGAAGTTTTTCTATATTTGAAACACTGCAGTTTACAAAAAAAATATCTTTGAATTATAACGCATTAAAGGCGAGTCCAGGCACCCGTGGTGATGCCACAAATATTAAGCCATCAAGCCTAGATATGAACTTACTGTCAGAACTCAATGTCAAGTCCTTGGGGTAAGAGCTCCGACAAAATGTTAATTTGAGCAGTATTTTTTTATAAAAGCAATGATTGTATTTACACTGGATATTTCACGTCATACAATTGAAAAGCATTATCATGGCACACGCGTGATATTCACGTCCTGCCATTCTGTCTTTTTCTGAAATGTACGAGTCTATGGAGTACGAATAAATTGTGCTTAATTTAATAAATATTACCCTTGCACAGCTCAGGGAAAAGTGTGCTCAAAATGACTTCAAGCTAACTTTTATTGGCCCGTTTACAATACGCAGATGATTGGTTGTTGTATATTAAAGATAACTGTCAAAAGAGCATTATGGGTATTTTTGAACACTGCATTACTAAGACAGTGTTACTAAGATGATTTTGGAATCGCAATTGTCGGGCCTTTATGTAAGGAACTATATATTTCTAGGTTAAATGGTTCTAAGCCTAGTAGTTAAAATGTTTGAGCTAAATTAGTAATCATTTCTGCTGAAAATAGATTTTACAATGCCTTTCAAATATTTTTTTCATTCCTGCATTGTAAGGACTTCAGTTATAAAGATGTTGAATGACATTATCGATGAATAATTGCTTCTGCAAAGCTGACTGAAATGGTTATCAATAAAAAATATTTAATAGCCCTTTGAATTATGTCAATAATGGCTTCCGAACATAACAAAAGGGCGCCGTCCACGCAGAGCATTGTCAGCAACGCTCGATGGCAGGTTGCCACTGGAAAATGGCTCCACGAATCATTTGAGTACAGTGGAAAATGACAGTTCCCTTTTAAACCTTCGAGTAATTGAAATCCAATCTTCAAGTTTCAAATTGTTTACTTGAATTGACCGTTAAATATAGCTTATGGTCCGTCTGTTTTTCATCGTTATCTAAAAATAGTTTCAATTTAATCTTCTTTAGATATTTTTTAAGCAGATTGGTTTTTTAAAAGGCTAAGTAAGTTTTGCTTAAGAATAACTTGAAAGTAAATTTATTTTATGTATATACTAACACGAATTGTGCGACAAAATATCAAAGTCCTAAACTTTTCATAAATAATCAGATACATATATTATAATTAGACTGTTTTGTGGGCGTAAAGTAAAAATCTAATTTTGTATATCCCGATATTCTTATTTTCCTGTAATATAAAAATTGTGCATCTCTCTTGATTTTTATTCTTATCCGAAGGCTTCGATAACTGCTGTAAACACGCTACCTAAAACCTTAATAAAGTAGCGGTCAAAATAGATACTTATAAACCGTTTAATAATATAAGAGCTACTCAATTATTGTAATCAGCAAGACAAATCTAAGATCAAAAGAATTGGAACATGAAGAGAACAATCGACTACAGTCCATCAAAAATGAGTGGAAAAAAAGGATTAATTTTGCCCTAATGGGATCATTTCCATTTTATCCTCTGAAATAAATTATAATAGAAAGTATTTCATTGTTCGTTTTAAAATGCCTTTTGTATCATATGTTAATTTTCAATCAGTAACAAATTTAATCTGTTCCAGATATTTGCAGCTTACATATCTTTTTAAGGGGAGGTGGTTCACAAAACTCGTTTTTAGAATTCATTTTCGAAGTAGTAAACAGTGAAATTAAAATCTAATAAAATTTACTGATATTGTTGAGAGAATATTACAGGGAATTTATGCGGTGTAAACATGATTTAATAAAGTTGGCTTGATAGAATAAATTCATTAAGTTACCTCTTTTCGTGACATTTTGTCTTCTATTTTTGGTTTTATTCCTAAAATAATTGATCTGATAAAATGGTTCCTTTACCAAAACAAAGTAATACATAGTAATAAGATAACTGGAGGGATGAGGGATTTTCCTATGGTATTTTTATTACATCTATTAATTTTTTCATCGATTATTTTAGTGATTTTCGGTCCGCGTTGGACTCACAAGTTTCCTTCGTGAATGTTGTGCATAACCACCTCGCCTTAATGGTCTATTTTGTACAAATGGGCTAACTTAAATAATATATTTCACTGGAACTGTCTCACGGTTTTTGTTATCCTTTTTACCGGGTTTTCAAAGATAGTTTATGATGCTTATTTATTTGCTGATTCTTTCAAATAAAGTGAATTCTAAAAAAGTTTCGACATTATTTATGTTTCGAAACATTATGGTTTGAAAACACCTTTAAAACAAGTTGACTTCAGTAGCTATAAGTTTGTATTTGTATACTACAAGTGTGTGTTTGTGTTGAAACAGTGGAACAAATAAACAAATGGCCCTAATTATCATTAGGTACTCACTAACTGCCCCGACAGTCTTCGGTCTGTCAAATGTTTGACAGCTGGTGTGCATTAATAATAAAGATATTCGTAAGACCATTTGAACACACTCGTAATTGTTTATGCGATGCGATTTCACCATAATGCTACTTGATATTCCCAGCATTCACTATTAAATGAATTGAACAAACATTGCAATTACTAACACAAATTGTTAGAAATAAGTACATTTTTTCGTCGGCAACCGGAACAAATAAAGCAAGTGCATGCTATTTTAGTGTAATTTTCTTCGCACGCGAAGCGCGAGAAATACAAATAGAGTGAAACATTGTTACTAAATAGGTAGCTAAGCGAGCCGGTATGTAATTGAAATAGAAATAGGTCCTAACAACGTCTTGGAAACGAGTCCGAGTTTCCTGAGAGTTGCAATTTTGTGCAATAAGGTTAACAAGTTACGAGTATATCAAATTAAGTAACCCACAGACAAAAGACATGACAATAATGGTATTGATTGATGTAGGTATGATTAATATTTCTATAGATCTCTAAATTTAGAGCGTCGAAGCCTGAGGGTTAAGTTCCGGTTTGGAACCCGTGTGTCCGAGTTTAAATCTGGCCAGAACGATTTTTTGTTGTTCATTGTGAAATTTGCGACATTTTGCAGATGATGGAAAACGCCTATAAAAAAACAAAGCAACCCGAACAACGGTGGAAGGCTCACCACCTACCTTGGATTCTTATATGCTTGAAGAAAAAGTGGCTTCTGAGTATTCCGTTCACCATGACGGAATAGTCAACTTTGCTCTGACCAAACCCTTTGGGATAGTCGCGATGGTATGTATGTGAACCCTCAATGTAAATCCTTAGATTACGCCATGTTACGCGCTTCAAACCAGCTAACCTAGAAGTGTTTTGTTTAGCATTTAACAATGCACTAATTTATACACAAAGATAGAAACTAGAAAAATGAGACCTGATCCTAGGGCTGGACTAGACAACACCAACAGTGATTAAACAACGTAAAGTACAGTAGGTACAACAATTATTCGCCAGGTCTATTATTGGCCTCGATAGCTCAGTTGAAAGAGCAGCCACCCGGATTGTGGAAGACTCAGGTTAAAAGATCAGGTCTTACTTTTCTAGTTCCTATCTTTCTGCAGCTAACCAATAGTTTAAATTAAACAAACTGACTTTTTCATGAAACACAATTCACTACGATACATTAGTGAAATGTTTTCAAACACAAAAGGAACACTCAATCGTGTCTAATCTTCAGCGGCGCAAACGCGAGCGCTGAATGCGTCTACACGACAATAAACTGCCGGCGCATTTGTGTCAGATAAAAGTTTTAATGACTACAGCATAAAGGATACCGTTCTGCTAGTTCCTCGGAGTGACTGGATGTGCGAGTAGATATGTTACGCTATTTATGAGATTATAATACAGCAATAAGCATACAAATTAAAAATGTATAAGCCGGCTGAAAAGAAAATAGTTTGGTAAAGATTAAGATGAGATTATAATTCTTGTATCATTTATGGGCTATACGACTCAGAATACAAACTAAATGGAACTTGTCTTGCTATGGATAACTAATCATCGGGGACTTTATGAAGGCATTTTTGTAATTCATAAAACGTAGTCAACACCTATAACCAGCGGGCCTATTAGCTATTAGCTCCGCAGGAGGCCACCGGTGCAAAAATGCCGAAATTTCGTGAAACCTTGGTATACTCAATACTCAATCATTTATTGCAAAACCATAATGTAAAATAAGATGTTACAGTTGTGTTCTAGAACAGTGTTATGGACCCTGTCAGGCACGCAACTTTGGGTTAGGAGAGAGAAAGTGCTTGTATTAACACAAAAATGAACACAAAAAGTGACAATAATAAGTGTGATATTATTAGAGCTTATATAGTTTGTACAATAACTTGATGTGCTAATCTTTTCCTTCATTCTTTGGCCTATGAGCAAAGAAATCCGGTCTTAGGAGTATTTGTTTTCTTTGAAGAATAACGCGTTCTATTTTGGAAGTTTTCGCTATCTCTCAGTAAAGAAAGCCAACCTAATGTCGTAGCTAATCAATGAGAAAACTTCTCAATTGAAAAAGTTTTATCTGCCGATCTATTAATCGGCGAGTTACGAATGAAAGCTACAAATTTTACCATTATGAGACAAGTTTATTAAATTTACTTTCACTTTAACCATCATAAAGAAGTATGTAATTTTTTTGTGTAAAAGATAAAAATATTTTTTTCTATGGTTTAATAACTGCACTTGTTTTGCTGTTGCTTGGTTTATCATTTTATTATAATATAAGAGACTTTAAAATTCCACTTCTGTAATCAGCCCCCCACCCAAGATTTGGGCCGTAAAAATCCAAAGTCTTTCCGCCAACTGCACCAGGCCCAAGGCCAACACCCGCGTACACCTAATCCGTTATCGGCCAAACTATGATTGGCCGTCATCGGCCGATCAAATCAAACGTATGTAAATTAAATAAATAAATATAAATATGCGCCAGACAACACACCTCTTGAGATGGTCTCGAAGTAGGAATTAATATCCCTGTGTTACGAGGTACCACACAAGGAAATAAGCCAGGGGCGGCTCCCAGCACACCCAGACCCGAGTCAATTCAGACAAGATCGTTTCCTGAATCGACCCGACCGGGAGTTGAACCCGGACACTACGGAAATCGAGGCGAGAAACCGTGCTACAGCGCACTGCGCCAACCGTGTCGTCAAATTAACGGTACAAACCGATTTGTCGGCCAATGGCGAACAAACAACTCGTAAAATAGCGGCTCGCGTACACATAATCCGTTATCGGCCGAACTCTGCTCGGCCGTCATTGACCGATCAAAGCAAACGTATGTAAATGAACGGTACGCATACACCAAAACAGATTGTGTCGGCCGATGGCGGACAGAACTACTACAGAGTTATGATCGGCCGAGCATAGTTCGGCCGATTACAGATTTAGTGTACGCGAGCCGTTACACTTTTATCGGCATTTTTGCTCAGCTTTCTTATCGAATAATAAAAAATAGCAATAAGGAAATCTCTAAGAGAACTGAAGTCATCGTTAGTTATAAGTGAAATAAACTTTGAAAAAACGCATTAGTGCTATCACCTGATAAGAGCGACAAATCATTTTCCTTACGGTATAAAAAAATAACATTATGTATTTTAAAACTGTATGTTTTATACAATTTATAATTTGAGAGGAGGAACTATTTTAAAATTAGAATTCTTTACCCATCCCCGGTAGCTAAATCTTCCTCAGTAAAAGATTTCCCAAGTTAACACGGAGCAAACAATATCGGCCCCGCCTTCTAAACTTTTGGGGAGTTTATATCAGTTCTATGTTCAAATAAAAAGAATGAACGATTTATCCCTACCTGTTAAATTGAAAAAGTTGCTGGGACCAATGTAGGGGTAGATTTACGTGCAACGGGTGCTGAGTAATATCAAAAAAGTTTATCGGAACGGTTAGCTTAGCGTCACAACCAGCTCAGATTTTAATAATTTGAACGGATTGAAAACTAGGTTGCAGATGACATGAAAACACCCAAAGTTATTGGGTTTCATAAAAAGTAAGATATTTTAGGGTACTTTTTAGATCTAAACAGTCAAATAAGGCAGATTTATTAGAGAATAATAGGACGCTGAGACTGATCAACTGACATACTTCATTGTGCACTTCAAGCAGCCCTGTGTCACTTCACAATTTAGGTACGCTCGGCCGCCGGGCCCCATCGAGGGGCACATAACAGTAGGTTGCTGCGTTCCCTTGAGTGAACCTTCTGTACGGAGTAGGTACTATTACTTATTTAATGTGTCTGCCATGATGACAGCCGCTAGCATCCGCTTAAACTGCGTTAGCGTTTCTATGGGATTGCGGTAAAGCGCCGCTAGTGATTTAAAATGGAACCTGAAAGGCTTCCAAATTTCTGAACGCAACGATCGCCCTTTACGTGACGGAATCTCATGGTAGACATACTCTGCTTCTAGCATATCTGCACGAGGTCAAATTAGGTGAACTATTCGTACAAGTCGTACAACGTGAAAGGGGTATGGGTAATGTTGGCGTCATTTTTGAAAATCGCGGCCACTCACCTAACCTTATTATTATGAAAGAACATAGCAAGAGGAACAAACTTTATATGGAGCACATAATATAGCTAAATCATATTGGAGCTGAGATATTAGGTATTGTATTTTTAACTAATTACATAATTGAACTTGATCCTTATCAAGGAAAAGTTAAAAAAGCGGCATTATTTATAATCCCTAATTCTGGTTATAAACATGGGACGCAATTATGATTTCAGAAGGCTAGTTTTCTATGGCCAGGTGCAATATTAGGCCATTATTGTTCTTGAACTGTGGGTAAAAAGACTTTCAGGTGTATTTCCTATAAAATGTCTCTTATATCGGCGGTTAAGAATTAATACCTTCTATTTACATTTTGACTATTAGAAAATGTATTTTTGATGTCATTGACGTTAATGATAGCTCGTGTTCCACTTACTAATGCCGAATACTTTACATCTACTGCATTGTAAACAGTATTATCATTATGAATATCTTACTTGACGTATTACTGGATGTATTTTTATTAGAAAAAAATTAACCAACAGGTAAATCTTAAAAAGAAAATTCCCTCTCCTATTTCAGCATCCTTTTTAACAACTGTTAGGTGAGATTAGCTACATAAAGTACCATTTCAGAACTATTATTTCAGTGGAACTAAGGCATGAAATAATACTTCATGAAATCATATCTCGGCTCCTATATCACATACAACAATTCTGACCACTCATGTGCTTTTTTATTAAGGTGCTATAAAACAGTGAGAAAATTATTGTTGGCCGCCAATAAAAAAAATGACGCCATGGGTTCATACAAAGTTACTAAAACCCCCTTACAAAATCTCCTTACATCGAAAGATAGAAATATTATGATTTCGGACCTTGAAGAAATTAGGCAGGATTCGAATTTCGAATTCTCGAATTCGATAAGAAAACAAGCATTGTAAAATGCTAAAATAAACAAAGTAATCATCTTTATTTTACATTGTAGGTTACCACTAGGACAATTTTAATTGAATGTGCACCGCATTTTCCTAGTACTTCTTGTATTTTTTGGGTATGACAAAATTTAATTATAATGTTTAGTTTCTTATTGCAAAAATACCATTACATTACAAAATCATGCTATTCACAATTTAAAAAATTATTTGTTTGCAGTAACACTATTTATTTATATACACACATCAAAAGTGTCTAGGGATCAAGCATTTTTATGCGGATTTCTTGAGATTGAGATGTGGCTTTGTAATAAATTTATGATTTTATAAATTTATATGGATCTTTTTTGGTGCATTTCATAATTTGAAACAGGAACTGTCAATCAAATTCGAGTAAAAGATGAAAATCAGCTGTCAATATTTTCCCTATAAAAACATACAACGCATTGAAGACATTATTAGTGCTACTGTTTCCCTACTACTGATTAAAACCAACGTTATTATGGAGCGGCGACGTCATTTAAGCAGGGAAGAAATGCTCAGAGCCGTGGGAATGATAGAAGCTGGTTCCCGGCAACGTACTGTGGCTTTAGCTCTGAATACAAGTCAGAGTGTTATCAGTCGACTTTGGACACGTTACCGAAGCACTGGTACCGTGGCTGAGCGCCATGGAGGACGGTATCGCTGCACCACACGGAGACAAGACCGATACATTCAAATCACAACTCGAAGAGCTCCAACAATAACCGCCATGATGTTAGCCGTGAGGCTTCATCACTCTTCAGGGAACTTAATTAGCGACCAAACAGTCAGAAACCGCTTGCATGAAGTGAACCTTCATTCCCGAAGACCGCTAAGGGTACCACCTATAGCAATGCACAATCGTAGGATTCGATATCAATGGGCTCTTGAACACAGAAATTGGGCAGAAAAAGAATGGCGTTTCGTGTGCTTTTCTGATGAGTCTCGTTTTGGTATGAGACCGGATACAAGACGTATACGACACTGGAGAACCCCTGGACGCCAACAGCGATTAAAATTCTGCCAGGAAGTCCATCCTTATAGTGGTGGAACCATCATGGTATGGGCGGGTATTTGGATCGGCGGAAGAACTGAGTTGATTTGGATCAGAGGCAACCTCAACGCTCAAATTTATGCTGAGACGATTGTATCAGACGTCATCGTTCCTCTACAAGTGCAAATCGGTCCCTTATTTCAGTTAATGCATGATAATGCACGACCGCACACCGCAAGAGTTGTAAGACAGACTCTCGCCGCAGCTAACATCAATGTCCTGCCCTGGCCTGCTCAGTCGCCAGACTTGAACCCGATTGAGCATGCATGGGATATGCTACAGAGAAGAGCTCTGCCGAATATGGAGGGTATCCAGTCGCAAGAAGACCTTTTTTTGTTGTTGCAACGAACATGGGCGGCCATTCCACGGCGTGATTTGGATGAACTCATTTTGAGTATACCAAACCGATGTTCTTGTGTTGTTAGTGTTCGCGGTAGAAACACGGATTATTAATTGTTTAAGTGACCCAATAAAATTTTAAAGAAAACTGTTATTTCAGTCTTTTTTTCGAACTTTAATGTTAGTGGTTCAAATGTCAAAAATCCCTTTATAAGGAAAATGGCAAATTTCTTTATTAATGCAAAGGTGACTTGGTTTATCGTTACTGTAGACAAACGAAAACACTTTATTTGATGAATCCTTAAAGAAAATTTTAATTAATATCAATCACGAGAAAAGTTATTGCAAAAATATATGTTGATCCCTGGGCACTTTTGATGTGTGTATATTTATAAGTTGAGTGTCAATAAATAACGACTGTACTTAATTATTTAAATAAATTGTCTACTCAAGTAATAAGTATTAATAAAATTGGTTGTTATTAACAAATTGTTTGCAACGACGCTTCGTGTATGTATTACGTTGTATGCTAATGGTTAATCCCATGTCGACCCTCACAAAAGCCTATTTACGTCAGAATAATTGCCATGAAACTCCAATTCCAAAGCATTTTCATACAAAACGTTAATCACTTAATGGTGACATTAATTTTGGCTTTGTGTCCGTAGAATTGGCGCACATTGATTAAAAATAACACACAATTGCCTAATTAAACCTCGGATGTGTCTGCAGAGTTTGGGTAAAATAATTTGCTGGACGAGAATAACCTAATATGACTATAAATTTGAGTGGCATTATTAGATCGGAAATTAGCATTACTAAAATGATACATTCCAAATATTTAAATATTTTATACTGCCATCCCTCATTGATCAACTATTCGAAAGTAGAGCAAACTTTATGCGACAAACAATATTAATTTGAAAAGAGGTCTGCATTAGTGCAATCCAGTCATCACTCGAACAGCTTAATTACCACGCTTTCCAAATAAAGGTTGGTGATCCCAAATATTTATGTTGCGAAAAATACAATAACTTGCGCCACGTACCTACTATCATTTGAACCAACGTCCTCAGAATTTTGGGACAAGCGCTTTTAACACTCAGGCAACATAATCTACTCGTAGGTACAAGTAGTATACCTACAAGTCTACGTCATGAAAATATAAGATAAAATTAAACATCAAAATCATTATATAAGATACTCTCACGACTAATATATCCCAAACGGGATCACAGGCAAAGTGACTTTTTCCATTATGGTGAACGGAACACTCAGTTGCCCACGTTTCGCCAAGTGTATTAAAACCTAACGCGGTAGGTGACGAGCCTTTCGCCGTTATCTATAAGACTATAAATAGATCTTTTATCTGTAAGCCAGTAGATATTTGCGGAAGTTTTGTGTAGACTTCTGCTAAGCAAAAGAGCATACTAATAACTAAAGTTTCAACCACTAAACCCTGTTAACTTATAATTAAAACAGTCGGTATTTAGCAAAGTTCATTAACGGATATGAATATACGAGTATTTTCTTAACTTAAAGCTTATCCGGTATACAAATCTAGGAACCCATTGGGCAAGCAGAGAATTCTGTCACCACTAAAGCGTATGCCTTCGTCTAATCGAGTAAATGTTTCTAGACCAGTGACTTGGACACGTCGCGCGAGCGGCTGCTCGGCGGCTTCGACACCGTAATAGTACGGGATACTCAAAATAATTTCCCTACACCCTCAAGTACAAGTAATAGACTATAACTTGTCCAGTTTAAATTATAGAGTGTGACAATTGAAATTTAATATTTAGACATTTGTTTCAGCTTTACAGTATGTATGCAAATGTACAATTTGGTGCTATCAAGTAAGAATAGTTCATCAATGACAGTATTACTATCATTAATGACCTTGTCTTACTTGCTTGTAATGAGTTTTGTTGTTGTGATGTCCAATAAATTATATTTTTCTAATCAATCCGTTTACGGTCGGTCGGGCACCTTAGGCATACGTTAAATTTAACTGTTTTCATCAAAACATTATAAACAAATTGTGTGTGATTTTATGTTCGACAATTAATACACCAAACACAACACGGGTAGCACATTTAAATCTGTTTAAAAAATCAACCTGTGTATCCTCACACCTTTCTTACTATGTGGAACTTCAAAGAATAAAACAAGGAAATCATAATAAATATTTTAGGTACTAGGAATACATTTTGAGAAATTTAATTTTAAATTGCAGCTCACGACAACTTCAGCCAATTAGTGTGAATGAGTTTATTGTTTTTATCACAAAAATGTTACATTTAGTTGACATAACTACATGTATTATCTACAATGTGTGGAAAATTGGCACGCGCTTTCCTAGGATTAAAATTCATGGATACCCATGAAGATAGTCCTCCGTTTGTCCTTTAAGAAGTGAGCAAACTAACACATGGCTCTTGTACTATTATGTACTCGTAGTTACGTACCATGCAACTTCAGACTAAAGCAAACATTTGTACTGCACTCGCAGGTTTGATGGCCGCATTGGAAACGTTTTCTGACACGCTTCGCTTCCTTGTCATTATGAGCGGGCTTTGGAAACGGCCATCCGACAAGACAAAGGTGGCTTGGAATCTGAATGGTTTCTGGATATTCCGAACTTATTTTGATATTAACAGCATTGTTTGTTAATTTGTTTTAGATAGGCGTTGACACTGTATATTTACCAAGTTGAAATATATATACTTAGATACCTTGCCTATCAGAGGCAAGTGACTGTTGTCGTCATTGTGGACGAAACACTGCGAAGCTTACTTTTCACCAATGGTATTAGAACCCAACGGAATAGGTGGTAAGCCTTCCGCCGTTAATCCGGGCGGATTTATTTTTTTACGAGTATCGATGTTTTCCATCTCCGGAGAGTAAGTAGGAAATTCATCAATGAACTCAAATATGGTTCTGGCCAGATTTGAACTCAAAGCCAGACGATCCAAAGTAATGTAAAACACCTTTGTATAGTTTTTTGTAGCTACAAGCATACATTTTGGTGATAAACAAGTATGTAAACTGTCTGATGGCACTGAAGCGCTCACCACTGTGCAGGGAATCAACTCGCATGTTGTTGACCATATATGCCCTTTTTCTAACTTCATGCTATTATTCGCTCGGAAAACCTCATCAGAGTCAAATCAGTTTTTAAGTTAATATTAATGAGAGCTAGGCTGTATGCCGTAATTTTACACTCTGTGGTTGACTGAAGATGCATTGAGACGGGACTATTTCGGTACAAATTTACGAAGTTACGTGAAGCTTTGGGAGGTGAAAAAGGACACAAGCGTTGTATTTTATGAAAAAGTTTCATAATGCCACAAATTAGACATGCGCGGCGCTCTGACAGATAGCCCGCTTAGAACAACACGCCATTTTTGACGCACGCACACAGAGACATGAGTTTACAAGCGAAATCAGTGAGCTTCGGTGAGTCGGAAAGTCGCACTGTCGCGAGTGTTTTTGTTTTTGTCGAACTTGGTGCAATTTTTCACATGATGAATTAGGTTTTTGGGCGGTTCTGTCAAGTAGGTATAACTTACTTACTTCATTTTAAAAATTCTGAGCTAATATAGTAGTAACCCTATGCGGTTCACGGAAGTATTGGAAAAAGGTGCGAGCGTTCCTTCTTAAAACTGTTTATTTTGTGATAATACCAAAAAAAAGACATAAATGTCAAACGGTAAGAATGATGTTTTTAACTACTGTAAATTTACGCTATTTCATATTCGACGAACGTGGTTAGGCCCCCAGGTATAAAACTAACTCCTAAATTGTTTACTCCAGACCGCTAATTCTGAATTACGTGTAGCTTAATGCAAATACAAGCCAAAATCCCTCGCTTCATCTGTTTTATTCGGTCCGAACAGAGACGTGGCCCATCGAACACTTATCAATGTCGCTTTACGGTCGCGGGTTAAAACGAAATGTAACATTTGGGAGGCGCCCCACATTTGTAACGTGGCTGGCTTAAGTGGAAGAATTTGCGGGAGTGCTTGAACAATGGACACGTTTAAGGACACTAATTTTTACTCGAACGCCCCGTCAGAGGTCGCTTAAACGGGCTAGGCTACGTGTGTTAGTACAGGTCTGTCTTTATTCGCATATTGTCAATGGCATTTTCGAGGCTCTGTCTTCGTTATTTTACGATGTTCTAATTACTTGAATAAATATTGTAATATATTGTTTAAAATTGTCATGGTCACTCACAGTAGAAAAGTTATTAGTTACGGGATCTCTACCGATATTTACCAGAGTAACTTCGTTATCATGGCACTTGCAACAGTGTTACTGACGAAGTAGCAGGGAGATAGAACGAGAGGGATTATCACACACTTCTAGCAAACATAAGTACTAGTTAAAGTATACGTGGTGTCTTTTTTTGAACATCTCAAGAGCTATATTATTATAATAATATGATAACAACAATTTTATTGGAAGATTATTGTAATAGCGCTTGAACGGTGGCGCGGCTCAGCGGCCTTTTTTTATCTACATATTATTATATTTTAGAATAATAATAAATATATGAACGTTTGTCAGACACCCATAGTAGAGATCAGATGTCTGCTCAGTTTAGGGTCAAATACGTGTGCGAGATGTCCTAGATTTCTTAGAGTTAGCTTTTTAGGAAATTAAAGATGCTTTCAGTTAAAATTTAAAAGTGCACACTGAGATATGATAAGACATGCGCCAGACAACACAGCTCTTGTCATGGTCTCGAAGTAGGGATAAATATCCCTGTGTTACGAGGTACCAGACAGGAACTAAGCCAGGGGCGTCCCCCAGCACACCCAGACCCAAGCCAATTTAGAAAAGATCGTTTCCTGAATTGACCTGACCGAGGATCGAACCCGGGGCACTACGGAATTCAGGGCGAGAAACCGTGGTAGCGACTTGATTGGCGTACTCACTTGGGACCTAATGTTTAAATTTTACTTATATTTTTAAATGCAAAGTGAGTATGTTTTCGTGTTTGATACTCTTAACTACTTAACGCATTTAGATAAAACTTTACAGCAATACAGCTTTTACATCAGAATAACACATGCTCGTAGGTGGCTGTAATTTATTAAGATTTTATTTAAAAAATTGAAGTTCACGCGGGCAAAGCCGCGGGCGGAAAGCTATAAGAGCCTTCACAAAAATTACGGAATCTTGTAATTCGGTAAAGATCCTTACTTTTTCGAATTTTCTTCTTAATTTGATAACAGATATCCTTAATTAATCGAACTAAGGGCTGCCAGATGTCCTAGATGAGATATTTGAATGTATGTTGCAAATTTATTAATATCACTTCTTTCGAGAAAATTCATTGATGGAAAACAAAAATTATGCCAATTCAGCTAATTCAAAATTCAATAACAATTCCTAATTTCTGAAGTCTACTATCGTAGTTTACGTGTCACCCCCGTATCCACAAACGCTAATCAAAAGTTGAGCACACCTCAAATTGATGCTGCCCTGTCCCATGTCAATAGAAATGAAAGAGGACTTACTATACATTTAAGGACTGCTCAGCTTTGATTGACGTTTGTGGATTCAGGCGTTAGACATACAGTACGTCTACCACGAGTTGCCACTTTAAATTTACGTTATCGTTCGCGTAAAAAAATGTATTGGGATGACACATGACATGACATGTCAAATTCCAATCCATTTTTTTACGCGAACGATAATGTAAACTTAAAGTGGCAACTCGTGGTAGACGTACAGATGGCCATTCAAGTTAAGTGCCCTAGAAGCATTATAGTTAATTTGCTTTAAATTAATAATAATATTATTTGGTTAGGACGTGTTTGCTTTAAACACGTCCTAACCAAATATAATTTTCATCAGTTTTCTGCTTCATTGAGCTCAGCGTAGTGGTTTGAAATTTGTTTATTATACAGTCATATTGTCAAGATAGTAAAGGCCAAGAGACCAGACAAAGCGCAGACACGAGTGCAATACCATTGTGGCACATGAGTAAATAACTTGGTAATATTCTCTTTAATTCACATAAGCAAGTGATGATGGTGATCCGATTGGCTTGCCTAGACCCTGCGTTGTCTGGCTGTTTACAGTGTTTTACACGATAAAGTTTGACCAAACGGATGTATAATAGTATACTTTCCTAAAAAACTACATCTCTTTACTCTTATTAATATAGCGAAACGAATTAATACACAAAATAAAACAATATGTACCAACAAAAAAAGGTACAAAATAGTTTAAAACATGATAAAAGATTAACTATTAAGCCTATTTACTATCCGACTGCTGGACATTTATACGAGATTTTTAATCGTACGGGACAGGGTACAATCATTTGGAAACAATTACAATTAGCTGAGTCAAGTTAATTTCCTTAAACTCAAGGTCGAAATACTAAATAATTTAATAACAAAAAGAAGTAGGTAACTGATTGTGTATTGATGTAGTTTATTATGTCTAAGTTAAGACTCTAGATCTCGGCGTACGCGTTTTCTAGTATTTATATTAAATAACTGATATAGTCGTGTTTAATTATTTAAACGTACCCGCAATTGTCCGTGCGCCCACTCGCTGGGCCCGCTGAAAATCAGCGTCTGGGCCTATCAGGCACAGGCATTAGCTGAGCGCGGTTCAATTTACTTTTTGGACATCGTGACACCGCTGCCTGTTGGTATTTTTATTATGTCTTTTTTAATGTAGGTTTTTTTTGTTTTTTTTTTATAATTGTTGCTTTGTGATGTTTTGTAATGCGATGTCCATGAAATTAATAAAAGTTTTTTTTTCTTTCTTTCTATTCTATATGAATAAAACGATTTAATATTTTGTACAAATTAAGATCACTTATACAAACAAACATTACCTTCACGGCTATATCCCAAACGGGGTAGTCAGAGGCAAGTGACTGTTACCTTCATGGTGAACGGATCACTCAGATGACCACTTTTCATCAATGGTATTGGAACCCAACGTGGTTAAAGGTGAGTCTTTCTTCGTTATTTGGGTTGACTTGGTTTTTTTATCGATGTTTTCCATCGCCGAAGAGTAAGGGTGCGTTTCCACCAGAGATGTGCGAGGATGCGTTGCGAGGAATGTGTTTGTTAAGAACCAATAGAATTGCCAAGCCAGGTGAATGAAACAATTCCATTGGTTCTTAACACACATTCCTCGCAATGCATCTTCGCAAAAACGAAAACGCACCCTTAGTCGGAAATTTGACAATGAACACAAAGGTGGATCTGACCAGATTTAAACTTGGGACCACAGGATCCACGATCTGAGTTGTGGTGCTTTACGCTTAGGCTACGACGCTCTTTTATTAATGTCAACCTTAAATTCACTTATTAATACAAAATATAAAAGCGGCTTACTTAAAAGGAGCTTTAATCTAACATTATCATCTTCCCAACCCTAGTAGCATTAAAATTTACCAAAATTGGCAGATGCCTGCATAAACAGCAAACAGGGCGGGTACTATAAAAAGCTGTTGCCGCAATTGAAGCCAGATGCGGGGGCATTTAATAAAAAATAAACGGGAGCGACGCCGCCCGGCAATCTATCACGCTCTCAGTCATAAGCTGACTTTAATGCTGGGTCACTTCAGACCTTTTTGTTGACGTTAATATTACTTAGCGTTTTCCAAAAAAATTACAAAGTCATCGGACGCTCTTTAAATGAAACGTCAACTTTGGGATAAACGTCCGAATTTATAGCGGGGCCGTGACGTGACGTCACGTGACCGAGGAAGTAATTAATTACTTTATCGCTTTATTAGGAAGGCTGAATAGGACGGTAATTAAAGTGGAGATCAGTGAATTGGCGTTTATTTAAAAATATCTTGAGTTTGCTGATATGATAGCAGGTAATGTGGATTATTATGGAATTAGGGCTCAGTCCATGGTTGTTCAATTCTAAATCATTAAGTATCTATATGTTATTCAACATGATTTTAAAGTAGTATTTTTTTAAACAAGTTGAAGAATTTTTTTTTAGTTAATATGTTTTTATATGACGAGGCGACAGTTTCAATATTTTTTCATAATTCTAATTACCTACTTTTGAAAAAAAAACATATTCCTAGTCTTAAATAAGTGTGATAAATATATCATGAACGTGACGAAAACTTCTGTTACAACTTCTGATATTCAAGTTCATAACAAAATTATACGAGACGTCATACAGCCAAAAGGAACAATTTTATACGTAATATTTTGTTGTTTTCAACTGCCAGGACTTATTGGAATAATTAACTCTTTTGTTTGTTAAATAATTGGAGGTAATTGGTTAAAATGTTTGCGATTTTAATCATTATTGGAATCAGACTCTTAATCGAAACGAATTAAATTAATTGAAGCTATTTTTATAACTTGTTGCGAATAATATATGTATTGCTTGTTTGTGAATAAATAAGGTTAAAAAGGAATGTTACACATTTAAAGTGATGCTACATAAAAGTCTCAACATGTTGAAATTATATAAACAAATAAATTAATTACATCATTAAGTGTTTCTACCAGGTCATTATCAAAAGACTTACAAAAACGATATGACATACTCAGTAAGTAATGTAAGCATAGTAACTATGTAAGCAAAAATATGATTTTTCAAATAATTTTAATTTTCATACAAAAATGGTGAACATTCAAGTGATTTGTATGGTATCCTGGAAATGAAAGTTAGCTAAATAAATTACATTTTCTCTGAGATCGTTTCTACAGCACTTATTACGTATGCCATATCGTTTTTGTAAGTTATTTGATCACCCGGTATAAAAGGTGAATGAAAGTGTACTTTATGTAGCAGCTAGCCTAAGAGTAAAAACTACTGAAACCCTGTGATTTTTTTAATGTGAATGACCTAAATCTTTAAGCCCTGTCGGCTATCAGTTCTGTACCCGTTTAAAGAATTTAAAGGAACTCTGCGAGTATATATCTTGAATGATATGAGGCTTGAGTAGACCTCTAGTATTCTATATCTTTCTGTACAGAGTTGGAACTGGACAATCTTAGCCTGAGAAAGATAAATGATTGAGGCTTTCGAGATGTGGTGCTGGAGACGAATATTAAGAATACTTTGGACGGCGAAACGCACAATCCTGACCTAGCTCCGAATAGAAACTAGAATGCCAGCTTGATGCTGACCACCATGATGAGGGACCGACGAGAGAGAGAGAGAGAGAGAGAGAGCTGAGGTTTTTACGATTATCATCTCAAAGTTGAGTACTTTGAGGTAAAGGGATTTTGACTACACGGATAGCGTAGTGCGCTGTAGCACGGTTACTCGCCTCGATTTCCGTGGTGTCCATGTGTTTGGTTCCCGGTCGGGTCACTTCTGGAAACGATCTTTTCTGATTTGGTTCGGGTCTGGGTATGCTGGGAGACGCCCTGGCTTAAATTCTTGTCTGGTAATAACACAAGAATATTTATCCTTACTTCGAGACCATGAAAAGCTGTGTGTGTGTGTGTGACGCATATTTATTTATTATCAATTATTTATTTTGATTTAGTATTTTGTAGTTGAATATAAATAAATTAAAACCATAATCGTCTGAACTAAAGCTAAGTGAATCCTTTGCTATCGGTGTCATAGACTGACATACATAAATAAATATTATTTCATACCAACATAGACTAGGAGATAAAAATATCGAACAAACACGCTATTTTTCATAGACCTCATCACTTACCACCAGGTGCGATTGTGGTCAAATGACTGCCACCTCCTCCTCGCGTCGGTCTCCTCAATGCTGAGGGTCGTGATTATCCTTATGGAGTATCTTGTCACGAATTATTTGTCGCCATCTGCCTCTGTCCCAAGGAGAGTGAAGGGCATCGTGCAAGGTGGTTTCAAGGGTGGTGCGAATCTGGTCGCTCGAACGCATAGGGCTCCTTCGTCTTAGTCTTCTACCCTCGATTTTGCCAGTGAACACGAGTCTCTCCGGATTGTTGACATCCTTTCTTGCAATATGGCCGAAGTACTCCAGGATTCTACGTAGGCAGGTGGTGGAGAGCATTGTTCTTATATTCAATTGTCGTAGGATCGACACATTGGTACGGCGTGCTGTCCTTGGTATTGCCCAGCAAATGACTGCCTAGTCTACAGTAAAAAATGTTTGTCCTGGAAAGGCAACATTTTGCGCTACAGGGAGGATTGCTACTTTTCTGCTGATAGGCTGTTCTTGAATTACTAACATTCGTTTTAAAAGTATAGATCTGGTTTGTCTGGTAGCTAAGTGGTAATGTACTATAAAAGAACATTCCCCGGGCTATGCCGTTGAAATGAGCTCCGTCTTAAGCAAATTGAAAACTTGATTACTCTTAGTTCTTTGAAAGTTTGTTAATTAAAAGAAACGTCGAAAACCAACATAGGTACACGATGGACAATCAGTCCTCTAATTAAGAATTCAAGGGTCTCTCGAACGAATTTTGTAAAAACTTGCGACAAGATTGTTTTAAAACAAGATGTTCGCATAGAAATTCTTAATTATTCAGCAAAGAATCTACAAAGATTTGTAATTTATGTTTTTAAATATTCGGCGGTCACTGTGAATTGTTTCCATTTGATTATTTATAAAATTTGTTAAGAATTATGGATGCGATCACACAAAAAAAAAACTTTTTTTACATTGCTTTAATGTAAGGTCACGGTATCATCGAAGCCAGCAAAGGAAATTAACGTGAAATTGGTCGCCATAGACCAATTAATTGTGCAATTGACCCATTTTTTTTCGTGTTTCGGGGTGCTTTTATCTTTACTTGATTTCGTACGTAAAATTCAGGCCTCAATATAAATAATTTTCAGAGCTTGTCTTATACGTTCCAATAGTACTGTTTGCTTTTAGAAATATCAACATTCCAAGAACGCATAGAATTCGAAGAAACCACTGGGGCCACCCACGTCAATTGCACGGTAACGGCGAGGTTAACTAACCAACAATCATTCAGCAACTACGTAATTCAAATTCAAATTCAAATCATTTATTTTAGGCCAGGTATATATGGGTCCTCATCCATCTAGCAAGGAACGGTGAGTCCCAACGGTCAACAAATACCTTAAGAATAGTGTTGGTGCTGCCACGTAAACGCGTTAACGCCGAAGCACACCTTTTCCTCATAATAGCGGTAAAACCATCGATATGCGCTTCGGCGAACATTCCAGAAGCGCTACACCGCCAAGGCAACCCCAACAATATCCTCAAGGCATTGTTGTACTGGACCCGCAGATCGCTGTATGTCCGCTGGTTATAACTTATCCAAAGGCTACACGTGTAAAATGTTAATGTTACACAATCTAATTAAAATCTGCATTTGATGTTTTACCTAAAGATGCAACAGCGAGACAGCAGCACTGCATCGCGACGTGAAGCCTCAATGGCTAGAATGAATGGACGCGCGTTACGGTGCGCTGTTACCATTTACATTTTCCGTAGCTATGTTTGCTACGAAGCTACGGAGTACAAATTGTTACTCAGTCATGTTACTACGGATGATAAGCGCAGGAGTCGATGGACAGCACTTTTCTCAGTACCATAATAATAGTCGACATTGAATTGTTCAATAGCAGTACAAAATATTTCGCGTGTTTCTAAATATCTACTTCTATTTAGCAAGCTTCTTTAAGCCACAAATTAGGTATTGCGCTGTACAGTGATGATCATCAATGTGCCTCTTTTCACATCACACCTTAAAGTCAAAAACCTGATAAAGCATACTAAGCGAGCTACTTTTTTCGTTTTTAATAGTAGTTAAGGTATTAATTAAAGTAATCCTAAGTGTGTCACAAAAAGTAAAAACTAAGGAAACGAATCTAAAGTGTGCTCGACCACAGACCAACATCATTCAACATAAACCCTATTCCACAATACCGCACCCCTGTCAAGTACGGTCAATGTGCAGTGCTGAGAGTGCATGCTACCCCGGGCAATTTCATCCTTTGTTTTAAATGATGAGGGAGTCGTCTTCGTCACTGGAGGGCTCTTAAGGCCCTATTTCAGTAGCCCGCCTTGATTTTGTTTGTTTGGTCTTTATGTCTTTGTAGTAAACAAAACTATAGTTAGTTTCTGTTTCTTAGTATGGAACGGCAATGAAAAACACTAACAAGCACTCAGTATCACAAGTATCAGGCTATTTTCCAACTATTTTATTAATTCTTCATAATCGTGATGTAATCTATAAATTTGTTACATTTATTCGTCATCTATTTGAGTATACATTTAGAAATATTACAATATGTGCATCTGTCTCTCACTGCCGCAGTACAAGTAATGATAATTTGAGATGATCTTGGTTATCTTATCTTGAGATGTATTTATTTATATCTTATAAAACTCAGTTATTTCGAAAAATTGAATAGTAACGGCCTACTTCTTTGAACAGTACTAAAAAAAACTATTTCTGTGACCTTTTTTGCCGTATCGCACTGTCAAACAAGGGCCTCACTTGCCAACATTACATTGCTCCGTTGCCCCCTACACTCAAACAGTGTAGCATTATTCCTGCTCACAATGCGAGCGGTGAGCAGATTTTTAATAAACTTTTTAAATTGAGGCGCTTCTCCCTCACAAGTCGTAACAATGAATAACATTTAATTTAATAAGGTCATTATAACAAGTGACATTTCATTTTAATTAGTAACATCAATATATTTTCACCCGCAGAAGTCTAAAACATTTCCAATATTTTATTATTAATTATTATTTATTAATTTGGCATTAATATTATAACTGACTAACATAGTTAGAGTTTTGCTACAATGTAACTCCAGATTGCTGTTACATTTTTGCAGGACCTTGGGGCATCCTATTAAAGAAGGGCCCGAGTGGCCAAGATGTCACAGTTCCCTTGCCCCCTACACTCAAAAAGTCGAGCATTCTTCCTGCTCACGATGCGAGCGGAGTGCAGATTTCAACAGCCTTTTGTTGTTATGCAGCTATGCGTAAATTTTACACGAGTGTGCGCACGAATTCAATTTTGCTGCCTTCTTTCGCTTTAGCCGTTTTGCTTTTAACTGAGTATCTTCTATAAGGCCAGGTGGTTCTAATATTTCGCAAAGGAAAATGGTGAGCGCCTTGCGGACCGAAAATGACTAAAAAAATCAATTAAAACATGAATAGGTGTAGGTAATAAAAAAAACCATCGTATGAAATCCCTCCAGTTATCTTAAACTTTGTTTTGGTAAAGGACCCATATTATCAGATCAATTATTTTAGAAATATTTTTCATTCCTCAACAATATCAGTAAATTTTATAAGATTTTAATTTTACTGTTTACTACTTCAAAAATGAATTCTAAAAACGTGTTATGTGAACCACCTCCCCTTAAGAGTTGTCATTCTGTTAACATCAAGGGCTACATTTTTAGAAAAATTTGCTTCAGAAAAAATTACGAATTGACTTGTGAATAAAGGAGTTACCGTAATGTAGTATTTATTTGTTACATAATACTATGTATTATTATTATCTATTTAATTCAATTGTTAATCAGTTTTAAATTCACAAATTTAAGCAGTTCCTAATTAAAAAATGCTAATGCAAAGAATATTTTATTGATAATACTAGTACTATTATAAGATCCGCGAAATAATGTAATGAGATTGATTATTAAAAAGGACTTTACTTACTTACTTAGAAGATAATAAATTAAAGATATTTAAACTAATTATATTTAGATAAAGGATTTTAAGTATATTTTTTTAATGTAATTTTTTAAAATGATTTTATTTTTTATTTCTGTTTATTTTGAATTAATCACGTAATATTTTTTTATATATTGCCCGTCAAGATGATCTTACTCCACCTGATGGAAAACAGTCGTGAGGTCAAGATATGAGGATGACAAGCCCAGTCATTCAAACGAATTCGATGTATGTTATAGTATATTTTATATCGAGGGACTAAACGAAGCCATAACATACCAGAGGTGGTTTGACTCCCGAGCGTGCGAGGGAGTCAATGAAACCGAGGGTATATTAAGTTGGCGTTTAGTCTCGAGGTGCAAACTGTACTTTTCACTTTGAGTGCGAGAAAAATAATCAATTTAGTACAAAAACATTTGAAACCGAACAAATTTACACTTGACAAAAAGTTCTGAAATTTTCGCGGTCTGTTATTTTTTCCGAACTGAACCAGTCACAGATTAACAATTTAAAACACTTGGCGCCACTTTCTTTGCGGACAACCCATGGAACTAAAACTCTCTACATTTTCGCAATGAAAATGGTCCACACTCCACAGATAATAGTTTTACAAGCGCCGATTTCAGCGCCACCATGATGTCTTTTTTCTGTAATCTATGATGATGGCGGGTTGCACAACCCGCTATGTCACTGTGACATTGCTGTCAATGGTCACTTTTTGGCTAGAGCGCTTGGCTGTGACGGACGTTCACTCGGCTGAGGGGTTTGTGACCTAGGGATTTTAGTATTCTATACTTCATTCATTACAACATTAGAAATAAGAAGCAGGGGGGTTAAAATGAATGACAATTTGCATTTGACGTTGCCATGACAATAACATACCTAACTATAACCTGGCATATTTGAAAACCCCTTCCACCACAACGTATGAAGGGATTATGTAACATTTTGGATTTGGTAGAGTTATAGTGACAGTAAAAATGAAAACCCCTGCCTGTTTTAGGTTTTTACATCGACAATATAGTTTGATGCAAGACAAAATAATTATTTTAAGCAAAAGCCTTATAAATTCTGAAGTTCCTTTACTTTAAATGAGAACAATTAAGTGTGACAGCTGCTATTTATGTGGATTTTAATAAATTCGGCATAAATCTTAAAAGCAATGATGTTTATTGTACTTTTACCACAAAGTGTACCCTAAAAATAGTTCTTGTTATTTTGGGTTTCGTTGTTGTAATCTGTAGCAGTTATATTTTTCATTAATAATTCGTTATCGTTACTAGTTAATTTGTGCTACCTTTTTTGTTTATCTATTACACCTATGATCCATAAGAATAGTATATTTTTACTGGCTGTTTGAGTTCGTCTACGTCACATAAAGTAAATTCAAAAAACTTATTACTTTTTACTACTTATGTACTAACGTGGTCACTTTAGTCCCGCCTCATAGGGCTATATTGGCGTACTTTTAGAGCATGAGATGTGAAAAATATATTATGTGTCTTGTCTGTATTTCAATTTAATTAGATTTTAATGCTATTACAAGCGCTTTCTCTCTCCTAACCCAAAGTTGCGTGCCCGGCAGGGTCCCTAACACTGTTCCAACACTACTGTAACTTCAAATTTTACATTATAGTCTTGCAATAAATGATTGAGTAATCAAATATAGCAAAAGATTTCAGTAATTTATTATGTATTCACTTTTGTTATGATTTTTTTTTATCTTAGTTCAATATCTTAATAACCTTCAATCATCAATTCTTATTTCAGAAGTCGGCTCTTCGAAGAAAACGTTGGTCTCAGTTGAGCAGCGCTTACATGCATCGCTATCCGTTACTTTTTCATACAAGAATCATCAGTTTAAAGTTTAAAGTATGCTCAATTTGAACTTCTGTTGGTATAAAATTATGTTTATTACGTTTGAAAAGTTCATTCTTAAAGTGTCGCACTGTGTTTTTCAAGTTAAATAATATGATGACTAAGAATGCTAGAATTTTTTGAGACATCACGTTTCTGTGGCCCTGTGTTTTTGCCTCACGAGTCTTATCAATAAAGATTTTAGAGGTGAAGTTGAAGAGGTTTTACTGGAAATTAATACAACAGAAGAATGCGTCAACGTAAATATATCTTTTGTATAAATAGCCATAAAGTACCAAATGTTTTTTACATTCACTGTGTGAAAAATAATTTTAAATTTCGGAACAACGGGACAGAAACAATGAATAAACAAAATCCACTGATTTTTGCGAATGCAGTTTGTTCCAATGTTACATTGAAAAGCTTTCAACGGATTTCACGATACTGCTTAAAACTGATCCATGTTCTAAACTAGCACTTGTGCTGAAAATCGTCAATTTTGTGATTGAATTTAAAAAACGGAATATCCACAACTCCGGGAATATTGGTTCATTGAGTAAGTGAAAACTACATCAAAAACTTCTTACCTACGTCCGAATTTCGATTACCGTACTGTTACGTAAATTAGTAACGTAATCGATTATTTATTGTCTTCTCGCGGTCATTTTCGATCAAAAATATACAAAACATGAAAAAAGACATGAACGTTTAAACGGCGATACACCGACACTGACATTAATATTTATTTTTAAGTGTTCAACAAGTCGTAACTTTGTAACGAGTTGCTCTTTTGTTCAGTACGTCTACCACGAGTTGCCACTTTAAATTTACACTATCGTTCGCGTAAAAAATATTGGGATTTGACAAGACAAGACATAACATGACAATGTCAAATCCCTACACATTTTTTTACGCGAATGTTCCCTGATTAGGGATGCAACGATACCGATACGATAATCGTATATCGGCGATTATCGTAAACCTTTACGATCATTCGTTATCGTTAATATTACGATACGATATTTATACGATACATTTATTTCAAAAAATTTAAATTTTTACTGTTTCGGGTGAAACGAAACGCATAACGCCGTTAATTTCTGAACGCTTCTCCACAGCAGGACTGATACACAGTGATGAGAGAAACCGACTTAAGGGAAAAAACTTAAAAATGTTGTGTTTTCTGAATAAGAATTTGCCAGTAACAAATTACGACTACAATTAAAATTAAATAATAGTCAGTAAATGTAACAAATAGTAACAATTTAAAATATAAGCTAATGATGATGAAAATTGATAAAATTAATAAATAATTATATTGATTAAAAATGCATAGCTTTTTTTATACTTTTACTTTATTTAGTCTTACAATAATAACATACAACAAAGCTTCCAATAAATTCATCAAAATGGTATTAAACAAATATCGTAATGCATTCGTATCGTAATTCGTTATCGTATTTAGCCATTACGATGTATTCGTCATTTGTATTGGTATCGTAATAGCCGTATCGTTGCATCCCTATTCCTCATTTTATATCCACATGTCTCACATAATGCGAGTTGAGGTTGTTTGCCAACCAACCATCTCTCCAATAAGAGCAATCTCTAAAATGAATATCAACGTAAAATTAAAGTGGCAACCCGTAGTGGACGTACTGAACACATGCACAAATTAGACATGCGCGGCGCTATGACAGATAGCCCGCTTAGAACAACACGCCATTATTGACACACGCACACAGAGACGTGAGTTTACAGGCGAATTTTTACGTCGTCAGATACTTACATTATAGTTCAATGGTCAAAAATGGTTTCGCGCAGATATTTCTGTTGCAGCGTATATGGCTGTATGCACACCACACGAAATTGTGATTACACGTTTTTAAAGTTACTAAATGATGTTGAAAAATAAGTAAAACTCAGATAACGTTTGCAAGTTAGTAGTACTATGTACGAGTATTAATAGTATATAGGTAGGTAAACCATTATGTTTGGTAACACATTCAAATCCAGTACAAATGGGCTTTTACTTTTTCCGTAACTTATCTTAACATGCATTGGTAAAACACCAGTATTTTTGGCATATTATTTTATTGTCACACGCGGTTGCTGCATCCGCGCCGCGCCGCCGACAGGTGACCGCCGCGAAGCGGTGGCTTATGGTGTTATCTACAGCCTACTGGGTAGGTAGGTAGGTAGGACTGTATGATCAAGCCATTAGGCTAGCAGGTTGCACCTGGACCCCGGTAAATGAATTCTTATAATATAATACTTTTATACGTATTCAACCATCTCAACCCCTTTTTAATCTAACTGGACCCCTTTTGTATATTTTTGTTTTTGTCGAACTAGGCTCAATTTTTCACTTTATGTATTTTATTTTACGCGGTATCTGTCAAATCGTGCTTATCTGGCGATTATAGCAGCGAGTAGCAACCCTAGGCGATCAGGCAAGTTGATAGAAAAAGGCGAGAGCGGTCCTTCTGTAAACTCTTTATTTTGTGACACATGTTAGAAAACGTATGAATTAAAAATGACAACCAAATTGAGTTCCCATAACTTTTTTTTTTAAATTTTATGATTTTGTTAACTGCCTGTAAAAATTTTGTTGATAACAGTATTTTTGTGCTCTCTTTATTTCAATGATAAAAAATATACAGTCAGTTGAACAGTTTAATATATTTGTTCGGTTCCTTTCATAACCAATGCACAAAGACAATGGTTTCCTGCTATTAACAATGGGTGATGGCAATGCCCGTGTCATACTTAGTTTATAATGCATAACAGAATAGGTGCATTTGCTCTAGCGTATGTGTAAATTGGTAACGTTAGTTCTTAAGTTATTTGATCTGCGTCTATTCTGAATCTGCTTTGTAAACTTGTAACTTAAAACTTCTTACGTTTTTAATTATAATTAAGTAGTCATAAATCACGTCCGTTCATTGTACGTAGTATTTAAAAGCTTTTATTATGAGCACATTTGCCCAATGGAAAACTTGAATACTTACTTAAGTGGATTTCCTGTGTTAGTGAGAGTGCTATTAAATAGTGAAAGTGAAGCATATATGTCAAAATTACTTAAAAAACAGACCAAAGAAATACCACAATTTTCCACAAACGCTAATCAAAGGTTTAGGAAACCTCAAATTGATTCTGCCCTGTCCCTTGTCAATAGAAATGAAACGACTGCTCAGCTGTGATTGACGTTTGTGGATTCGGCGATAGTGTGTTAAAAGTTTAAATGCTCACACAAATCAAAAGCGTACGCGTGCAAGCATGACTTCATGTACACAAATCTTTAGAAATAAATTGAAAAAGTCGCATGGCAGTACCAAAATAGTACCTTTATTTTAGTTAGATGAACGGAAAAAACAAATAAACAGATAGTAAGCTTCCTTTGGTTTCTTAAGAAAACGAAAACGTCTATTCAATTATAGATTCGCCACTAACTCCGATCCATCTTGAGTGAAAGCCAAATGAAATTATTAATTCCGTTTGCCAAGGAGATAATTTTGCAGAACGGTTGCGTTGTTTGACTTTAATTAATTCGAGGCTTGTCAACTGTGGGTATAATTTCAGCGGCACGCCTGTCTGAGGCGTGTATCTCGTTACTGTAATCGCCTAACGTTCATTTAGTGTTGATAGCGTCGAGGAGAGCGCCACATATGCGTAGGTGTACCTGATTCAAACGCATTACGAAACAAAACCAGAATTAAATAGTGGAATGTGACAATGCACAGATTTTTTTCAAATCAAATGTAAATCTGACCCGTTTGTGAATGCCGGAAACAGTAAGATAATATCAAATGTAAGTTAAATATGAATTTTTACTAAACTTAAGTACATTACATTCATTACGAGAATAACATAGTAGCATTTAAACGATGAAATAAAAATCAGTGAAATCGAAGAACGTTCTTAACATTATTCGAATTCACCAATAAGTAATTTTATAATAATTAGGTATACTCGGACGTGTGTAAAAAAAGCTTTGTTGTGGGTTGATGTTTTAACATCAATTCAGGCTAAGCCGTCGATAATACAAAGGTAATTTTTCCATTACGTGGTTAAATGTAATTCTGAATAAAGAGAAAAGCAAAAAGCAACTCCTTAAAAATCTATGTTTCACGAAAACAAAAATATATTCTGAAACAAGACTAAAAACAATATCTTAGTACTCGTTAAACAAAACAAGATAAATATTAGCGCCACTGTCCACGGAGCAATACGACGACGTTGGAGTTTTGAAGCTACTCCATGGTGGACAGTTGCGATTATACAACTATAAGTTACAACACTTCTACATTTTATTGAGCTCTCAAAAAAGCAAATTTTCGAAACAGCCCTAAGTGGTTAAATTAACCACAAATTTTTTTGTACATAAAATATTTTGTTCCAAAAGAAAATATATTACCAATCTTGCGAAAACTATTTTTAAAATATGATAATTCATGCGCAATTGTACAATCCCAATAATAAGGTTCTAAACGCCTGGTCGAATGTCACTTCCAGTGTTATTGCTGTGAAATTAATATTACGGTAAATCTTCGTTTTTTTTAAATCTAAGCTATATTATAATAATATGACGATTTACTAGATTTATTATTTTTGATACGAACATTTTTTCAAGGCAAAAATACTACTCAAGCCGCGGATTTTAGGTTTCTATTTTTATTCTCTTAATGATAAAATGCCTCTCAATACCAAATGCTATAGTAATAATAATATAAGAAATCTAAATTTAAAAAAATAAATAAAAAAAACTATGAAAATGATAACCAACCTTATTTTCACCTTTCAACAAAATATATTCTTTGTTAATGAAATATTGTGCTGAAAAAGGTCATGGCCTCAAATAGGCATCAAACCCACATCTATCCTCGAATTATTAATGGAACCTATTAATTAGTAATGGGATCTGTATTTTTATGTTAGCCTATAAAAATCTATCATTTTATTACTTCTGATATTCAACAGAAATGAAGAGAAACCTTTTTTGTCTTTGGCGTTACGCATACCTACCCAAAGAAGAACGTTTTTATTAATAATAAAACGAAATACAATAGTTGAACCTCCGATTATCTTGTAGTTAATAACGTAACTAATTGATCAATAATGATATTGTATGGAATTTCAGTCACCAGAGTATATAACATGCAACATTTTCTTTCAATCTTAACATGCTCGCTCAGACCAGCACAGGCAGACAGAAAATCCCAGCCCCCTGATGAGGTCTAAAAAGTCGCGTCTGCCTCGCCTTGCAAAGAGAAAACAAATGCACGAAATAAGTTCGATGCTTTCTAGTACTGAAAACCGATAGGGACTCCCAACGCACGCTGAGCCAAGCGGAATCCGTACCATATTTCATGTTCCCTACGTTATGCGCTTTGTGAAAGAAAATACATTTTTCACTATCTTTAGAGCATTCGCAGTGCATTTCCTTTGTTTGTTTCGTTCTGCACCCAATAGCTTTTTTACAATTCAGAAAGATTTAAATTGAATCAACAGAACAGTAGTCGTATTTTACTAATATCAGGTTCAAGCGCCAGACCTTGGGAACAGTGGTTGGATCCAGCTGGATTTTGGGATTTTAAAACCTGATAATATAAAAAAAGTTTTGTGATTAAAAGTTTTGTTATAAAGAATTTGCATTTGGTATCAAGCAGAGTCAACCAATAGCAAGCTATACTCGAATACTTATTGCAAACAGCATTGCAGACAAACTGTCTTCTTGATCCTAAAAGAAGATCAAAGATTTGTAAGTAGATAGATCATCTGTATTAATTTATCACTGACTATTGAACACACGTACGTGTTGATTTGAAAATACCTTTACAAAGCTCGTTGCGCAAAAAGTAAATCATAACTGAGTAGTTAGTTCAGTTTCAATGAAAAAACACGACAGGCTGGCATTTGACTACAATCCCATCCTAAGTGATGTATGCTCTAGGTTATTACAAACGTAAATTTTGAAATTTAAAGGGTTCGTTGCTTCAAATTTAGTGTGTTTAACTCTCAATGGGTAGGAAAAAAGTACTCATGTTTAATTTACGGTGTGCTTGATCAGTTACCGATCCGGGCAAGTATTATTCAGGCAAAAGGTGAAATAAAATTGGAAAGCGCTTTAGCCCGGTGGGCTGATTCCCCGTTTGCCGACACTTGGTAACGATTCATTTGAGAAACTCATTTGCTCGAAGCCTCCGGAGAACGATCCTCATTTGCGTACTGTAAGTGGAGAGAACCGACTGATTGTACGGCCGACCACACGTTAAGCATTTCACTGCAGAGAAATTAACTTTATTGCGATGGTATAAGTGATAACTCTCAAAGTTTTGTTGCGCTTTGGTTGACTGTACGAGTCGTGATGGACTTATTCGTACGTGTCAAACGTTTAAACTATCAATCAAGTAGGACGTGTTCTCGTTTAGGTACCGGCACTAAACCAGTGCATCCCGGCGCTGGTCAGCGCAGGTTGTCACCATACTTTTTCGACAAGCTTGCACTGCTAAGCCAAAGAGGTGACATGTTTAAAATAAAAGATTATTTCCGATACGCGCTGGCAGGACCGTGCCAGCGACCTGCTTCTACGTGTATGGGGTGGGTATACAAGTAGGAAAATGACGCAAAAGTACTTATTAATAAACATGGTCTTTTATCTCCAGCAAACTTAAAATTTTCACTATTTTATTTTAAAGCGGTAAAACATCTATTCTCTTGAACTAAATATTTATTGCCGCGAGTAAAAATCTCTTTAAGCAGCTTAACCGACATAAACTGTCTAAGCACTCACATGAGGTGATGTTTCACATTAACGCGATGTTCTCACTTCAATTTTATAGACACACGACTGTGAACTTTATATCTTTAACATACATTTATTTTTTATTTATTTATTCTTTTTTGCAGAAAGAAAAAGTACAATTGGCGGACTTAATGCCTAATGGCATTCTCTACCAGTCAACCACTGTGCGAAGCAGAAATCGTGTTGGCGCAGTCTTGTAAAAACCCGAATAAAATATATTGTTAATATAAAATACAAAAAAACATAATATACAAAAATTATACATGTATACAAACATAATTACGATATATAAATATCACATATCCACATATATACACTAAATATCGTACCTAAATCTTAAAACATCATCTATAAAGGAAAGAAAATCAAGTAACGCTATTCAACCTCCGACGCTAACGCTTCTAATGCTTCTGGGTTGAGGTTTCTGTAAGAAGTAGTTGTGAATATTGGACGTAAACCTACTGGTCGACAACTTAATTTTACATACATAATTTTGTATACATGCATAAATATTAAAAAAAGTGGCATAAATAATCACAGCAAAAGTGGCAAAGGTACGGAAACTTGTCCACCGTAAAAGTTCTACAGAAATTTGGACCCTAATTACAGCACACATGCTATAACGCTTACATACCAAGTGCGAAATGAATTTTGATTCTCCTTGTTCGGTCTAAATCGTACGTAAGAAACTTCTAACGAAGGCTAGACCTTTTTTTATATAGCGTTAGTCCTTTCAACACTAACGAAAGCCTGGGCTTCAATCAATCAATCAAAATTTTTATTGCGTCCTACATTGGGTACAGAGGCGTTTACATCAACCTTTACATAGGGGCACTTTATGCTGCTGACATAAAACCCATTATACAATGGTTTTGTAAAGGTTGATGTGCACGCCTCTGTACATGGAACTTATGAAATACCTACAAAGGGTTCAAACCAATATAATGTATCGCCCCGTAAGAGTGTAGCGACATCTATCTCGCCACAACTGACGTATCCTACATCGCGATATCAAAGATATCCGAGTGATCGAATATAGATACAAGAACCCGACAACAACCGTTGGGCTGTAGCCCACCAGACAGAACACCCGTCTGGTCGGAGGATCTTCCCTTTCAATGGTGAATGAGGAACTTCACACCCTGTTCCTCACACTTCCATAGCAATTTTTTTTAAAGGGCTTTACAAACTTATAAGACCTTATGCATATCTTAAGTTCACTTATTGCATAACACTGTTTCGGGTGGTGATAGGTAGGTAAGATAGTGTATAGCCAAACGATGAGCATATGCAGCTTAGGTCTTGCAAACTGAACAGTAGATATTATGTCTACCGTGAGTTTCCTACTACGATAGTCGACTTCAGGAATTTGTATGCCATTTTTGGTTCCATTTTTAATCACTAGGGGGCGCTGTACCGAAATCTCATTAAAAAAAAGCCGGCGCGGACGCTAGCAGCTGTCATTGTTGTAAGCTTGAACAGATGACCTGTGAAACTCGCAAGAGTTCGTTGGACACGGGCTGCCTTTAACCTACCACTCAAAAATATACCGGATAGGCCTGTGAATAATAATGAATTTCTTTTGGCTTTGAATGATGATGATGATGAAGAAGATTGCTGAAGCGTTGCGCAAAACCAAAATTGCGGTAAGACAGGTAACAGTCAGACCTGATTAAAGAAAATCTAGACTCTTCAGCAAAACTGTTAAGCATTTCTGAGATCTTTATGTTTTTTAATAAGGCTGCAGCTATTATCTATAATTATTATATATTTAAAAGAATAATTTTAAATATAGTTAAGAGTCCTAAAACCCGGTCAATGATTTGCCAACTTAAAAATGAGACACCATGACTATCGAGGCACTGGATGTTAGATAAGCTATGCAAAATTTCGTACTATTTGGAGAACACAATCTTTAAATAAATACATTTGTACAATGTTGTATTTGAGGACAATAGGTACCTAACATAACATCGATTTTCGGTTCTACCTCTGGGTTTTACTTCTGGGAATGGTTGATTAAAGGATCTCACTCAAAGTGGTAACTATTTATGTTCACTGCCTTTCTCAGAATGCGATACCTTGTCTGGATATCCCGACCCGTCAGTCCCGATGAAATATCCAATTCATTTGCACTCAATTTTCAAGACTTACTTCAACAATGCAAATCTTCTAACCTCTTTTCTGACACCACCTTTTTTAAGGTTTTTACAGTAACTCTCCCCATACACGTCTGAATCGAATCAAGCATCGTATTTCCAATGCTGGGAAATCGAGGGACAGTATTTATCTGTTCTACTTTACGCTGTTCTAAAAGTTGAATATAAATAACAGTTCTCTAGCTTGAAAACCGCTATTTCTTCGCCGAGAACAATATTTTCCAATTTAAGTGACAAAGTGCACTTAGGTCGGCGTCTGAAACCAAAACTTTGCCATTTGAACTACAGAACAAGTTGCAGCTTTTTATGTTAGGTTACGACACCCCGCAATAGGACCTGAGTGGGCTACAAATTGTGTTATCCCTTTTACGGGGCGAGAAAACAGTATTTTTGCACAAATAGTTAAAAGAAAAATGTTCTGGCATTAAGTGAAATCACAAGTTTGGAAACTGAAAATATTTCGAAATATTTTTTAGGATATATTTTATTAAAAAGTTGTGATTTTGAGCACAACAATTCAACTGGAATGATTTGTCTGAACCCAGAATGAAGCCAATTATTGAATGTTCAACGTTTGACAAAATAAAAAAGCTAAAATTTGCTACTGCATCATTCCTTTACTTTATGTCATATAACATATAATACACATAACTTTTAAAAAACGTAATATAGCTCGAAATAGAAAAAAAAACTACTTAAATCGACCAGACCATTGGTATATATGCCAGAAAAAGTAGTGAGTGCCTAAGGGTTAATTAAAATGAAACAGCTTTCCGAAGCCAATATAATGCGATTATGTTACTATAACTAGTAATAAACTTAAGTTTATCATCGCATCCGAGGGTCAAACTAGATATTGGATTTAGTTAGAAACTCTAATAGCGTCTGTTACGAAATACGGAGAGCACAAGCTTTTATAGCATGCCATTTATGACTTTAAGGGTACAAGGGTTAAAACTGAAATAAGAGCTTCTTATTAGTCTTTTTTTCATTTCATTTAATGAAAGTCACTATCATAACATCGAAATGGTTTTTAAATTTTAGGTTAAACATAGTAAATTTTTAAACATGGCAGTTAATGTCTAATAGTATATTAAATTTAATAAATGAATAATACAGTAATTGCCTTCTAAAAATATCTCCTGCCTAAAACTAATGCACTAAATTATATGACCTTTAAAACTTTGGTAATTAAGAGTACGCAGCAATCTGGTTTTAAAAAAAAAAAATATTGGCTTATTCGATATATGGACCAATAAAAAAAACAAATTGCACAGTTCATAGCTGTATTAGGATTTTGTATTACGTTTATTAAACAAATAAAATTGGGTAAAACGTGGGAATTACTTAATTCTTCAGCCGATATTTTAGACCGGTTACCGCTTACTACTCGTATGAAACGCAGAACAAACAAAAGCGGTACCGAGAGAATTCCAAGGGCGGGAATTTCACATTTTCCGCTTACGCTCCCGCCCCCGGACCTCTTACCGCCTTTGTACCGCTCTGTGTGCTGCGCCTAAGAAATACCATAGAAAACCCATGTCAATATAAAAACTTAAAATATTGCATGAAAAAATCCCAATCAAAAAAAATACTTCTTGTTCAAGCAGTCGTGAAAAACAAGGACTCGGTACTGGAAGTTGTTTAAGTATTTCAAAAAGTTACTCATTAGATACAGATTCTTTAGAGGTATAAATTGCAAAATTGTTCTCATAATTTCTAAAATTGTGAGTATTTTGAACAAGAAAATCGTCTTCTTTGGAGTTTTATCTTGTAAAAAAACTCTAACCTATTAAAAAATTTAAGCAAAAAATCCATTTAATATAACTTTCTGCAGGATGGTTAAAAACTTAGTACTAAAACTACTATAGTGTTAAAAATTATTAATATTAAGTAATGAATTTTACATGACGCGGGAGCATAAAGCTAACAGTTTCGTAGCATTTTTTGCCACAGTGTCTGCTTTACGAAATTCAAGTAATCGTTTCCGAAGTTCAAGTAATAGTTTACAGCAAAAATTTCGTTCATCGATTGAAAAAATATTGTTAAATTTCACTAAAAAATAATACAAGATGATAGGCAACTTTTTCCGTTAAAAGTTATATGGGTATATTTTATAAAATAAACTTCCGCCTTTATGCAACGTTCGGGGGCCATTTCATACTCGAAAGTCTCGTAACTGGCCGAAATGAAAAATTGGAGCAAATAAAATATGTTCCATTTTTAAATCTTTAGTGAGCTCACATGCAAAAAAATATTATGGAAGCTACAAAAAGTTTGCTTTGAAGCAACAATTGATTTTGGCTTGTTTATTTACTTTTAAAACCTCTAAAAGTTCTACGGTAAAGGGAAATAGCAATACGAATAAAGTCATTTTTGTTTAAAACTGTGTGCCATTTCTAAAAATTTCTAAAAATAAGGTTTCTGTCAAATTGCCTGGCAGACGCACGCAAGGACCATGTAAAAGTTGGCCTATGAAACAACAAACAGTTTACATTCATCATAATTTTTGATTTCAGTTTAAGCCTCATTTTCACTGAATCGATTGTTACGGATGCTTCTGATTATCGATATCACTTTAGAAAGGACTTCGCAATAAAAAGGAATCATTATTATCATCTTTTCTATCTTGCTCCATCTGTGCCCTCTGCGATTTGGACACTGTCTCAATATTAAAAACTATTTTAAATAGTGTTCAACTCAAGCGTATAAGAAAACGGGTTTTGCATTCATGTATCATTGAAAGATAGTTGAAAATGTGACAGAATATTAAAAAAAATTGAACGTGTATTGGTTAAAATCACCACGAAGTAACAACTCCAAGCCTTTTTTCTCTCTGCAAACTTCATTGATCGGAAGCAAAACATACTTTCAATCTTGCCTTTACACGAGTTGTTTGATCAAACTAAACTTGTTCAACCCACAAAATTTCATTACGTTTAAAACTTAGCTTTCTCTGTTACTCGGTTAGCTGCACGTATCCCTAGGGTCCACGTTTTGTCTTAAAACATTTCTAAGCGAGCCAATTTGATCTGGCCGAATCCATTTTGTTTCGGGAATGGCTAGCAGCAAGAATGAGAGGCATTTTAAAAAAGGTTTCAGCCATTGTCCTGCTTCGTCGCGATGCTTAACCCGCAGTCTGCGAGCACAAAGCCACTACAGAAGGTAAATGGGCTTTCTGCTCCTGAAACTATGGGCCAGGGGACATAACACAAAACGTTAAAATATGTCTTTCATTGTTGTGTCAAAATTGCTCAGTTATTGAAAGTTACCATTCATTCATTATAATAAAGCCAAATTCTTGATGTCAGGAGCAATTGGGTACCATTTTGTAATAAATATATAATAATAATACTTCTATCGTCAATAGGATGGAGAATAACATCGTTTAAGATAACAATTTATATCACTTTATCTCGTAAATTTTACCATCAACAATATTATAACAAGGGGTTCATGTGCTCTTATTTTCGTAAGTTATAAATAAGGTTTTGCCAAACCATTGTGAATTTTTTCTTTTAAATCCCAAACAACGGGAATTCTGAGGCGATTTGGTATTAATTGTATCGTAAACTAGTTACAATTTTTTTCATGTAAAACTTGATGGTTTATTTGTATGACACCGAAGCTATTGATAGTAATAGAAGTGAAATATTGTGTATATTAGCTAGGCTACCTAAATCCAGTGTCGCAGTGTGGAACTTTTTTTTTTCTAAATTCTGCCAACGCTGCGTAAAATGTATAATCACCCGCCGCACCCAGTCCCCTGGACTACTCTGCTCACATTATGCCTTAGAGGCAGACGGCGTAGGTGTGCTCTGAGCATTGTTGCTGCTTCTTATTACAGTATGCATAATAACATAACATTCATAACTGACACCGCGAGCGCGGTTTATTAAAACCCAACTCGGTTTACACCGGGCTCTTTTGAATTCGTAATTGAGGATCTTATTTGTTTTAACGGCTGAAAACCGTTTTGTAATGCAAATGTTAGTAGAAACAGGTTTTTATATTAATGATGCGGACAATAGGTTTTCAGTGTTTTGTTGCAACGTTTACCTACTCGCTTGAATGGGCTAAGCTAAATTTTAATGGTAGCTTGCTGTGCAATATGCACATACACACGCTCACTCTTGCTAAAAGTTTGACATTAACAACTGGGGCCTTAGCATAGAGCAACACGCTAATTTCGTGTAGACGTATCAAATGTGAAAAATGTACGGGAATGACATTAGGACTCGTCTAATCGATAAAAAAATATTTGATGTCAGTTTCATACATTTTTAAAATTGACACGTCAAACGAAAGTAACGTGTTTCTCTTGGATTCCGTGCACCGCGGCCGATCGCACCCGATCGCTTCATTGCCTTGTAAAATCGTAACAGACGCGAGTCGCGCTCGGCTTATGCGTCATCAAAATATAGGGACATGACAAATATAATATTTTAATTCTGTTTTTCGTTTCAAGCAAATCCTCTGAACTCTCCCATGCACATCCAACTTCTTGTAACTAAAATCTATTTAAAATCAGTAAGTACAACTAATAACGTCACCATGACGGTATTTGCTGCCATTTTTATTATTTCAGCATGCTTAATATTTATCTGTCCTTTTAAATAACCTAACCAATAAAGAGTAGCTAAATAAGAAACACGATACGTCTTATGGCGCACGTGTCCGTGATATTGACGGATAACGTACTTTTGACGTCACATATTCATCAACTATGAGGAATATTATTTACATAAAATACAGTATATCAGAATAACTTACAAAGTTTAATAATGGAACTATTTCTCAGCTGTGATATTTTTCGAGATTAAAGACATTAGGGCCTTCAAGAAGAATGCGTATTTATTTCTAACGTAAATGAAGTTCGTAGGTTTTATCCCACTCAGGAAAAACATTCGACGAACATTATATGTTGTATATTATTATACTTGTATCTATATCAGTCTATGACACACATAGTATAGCAAGCACAAATAAACCTAACTAGAATCTTATGCCTTTGACTTAGTGAGCGTCCACAGTGCAGGCCAAGCGCGGTTGCGGTGGCGGGCGCGTCTTTGCTACAATATGAACGCAAAGGCGCGTTTCATATGTTTGATACTTCGCGCCCGTCATCGCCACCGCGCTAGGCTTGCACTGTGGACGCCACATTAGGGTGAAAAAAAGGTACTTACATGCATACAATAAATCATGGCTGTATGAATGTACAGTACATAAACAGTAGTAGCTACTACTTGTCTAACTAGAGACCAACGATTAAACTAGGTCATGAAAAAACCAAATGATATTTATTAATTTTATGCTTATTTCGCAAGAATGAGGTAGTATTTTCAATGATAGGTTTAATAATTGTTTACATTCCCAAAACAAGTGGCAAAGGTAAAAGTCCCTTTCCATTTGAAGTCATCAAAGGAGTTTTAACAAGATTATATTTTACGACTCAGGGGTTAGCGGTTTAGACGCAAGCTTATGCTTCCTGTATTTTAAATAAATCATTTTCATTTAAATTCGCGCCTTTTTTTTGATATTACACAGTATATTCATATACATCTTTTTGTTTACTTGTTCATATTGATACTGCAGTAATAGGTAGTTCGAGTTTGTAAAATCTTTCTTATAGGTTGGACTTTTTACTATTGCATCAATGAATAAGACAAAAAAAAAAAAACATTCTTACTACAGCAAAAAGCGTAAGCTAGCGAAAATTTTTTTTTTACATTGGATATAGCAAGCAATTCGTAGTCTTATATAAGTAAAATACATTTTGTAGCTAGTTGTTTACTTTATTTTGAAGCTAGTTCTAATCTTAAGTAATAAAAATGTTCTTACATTTTCTCCATGTTTGCATTACTTACGTTACCTGAAAGGATTACTTATATTATTGCAAATATATTTACAAGGAGTTGAACGTGCTTACAAAGTCAATTCCAAAGTAAGGGTGTTATGTTTTATTTTATTTACATAGAAGCTAGATCAAACGGAATGTTTTCGTAATGCGATTGTTATCTTATTCATACAAGATTCCAGGCACGTATCAACGAGCTTGATACAGGATCCAGAAATATCAACGTTTTTAAATATTTCTTTAGATATTCTTTTCATGATATTCAAAGAAGTGTTACATGACGATTCCTTACATTCTAAGGTTTTAACTTAGTTTAGTAACGCTAACTAGTAGTTTTGTCAAGCAAAAATTTGAGAATATCCAAATATATATATATAAAAAAAAAGTATATATATAAATATGAGCCAGACAACACATCACTTGTCATGGTCTCGAAGTAAGGATAAATATCCTTGTGTTACGAGGTACCAGACAGGGAGTTAAGCCAGGGGCGTCTTCCAGCACACCCAGACCCGAGTCAATTCAGAAAAGATAATTTCCTGAATTGACCCGACCGGGAATCGAACCCGGGACACCACGCAAATCAAGGCGTAAAACCGTGCATCAGCGCACTGCGCCACCGTGTCGTAAATATGGTTATCGCGATAAAGTTTGTATCAGTTCACCTTTACTGAAGACCAGAGCTTGACCTCACGCAAAACTAACTAGGCGTTATGCCCCCGTATAAATAAATAAAATAAATATCTCGGACAATTTACACCAAGATCATCTGACCCCAAACTAAGCAGAGCTTGTACTATGGCTGTCAGAGACTGATAAACATACATAAACCACACGGCCCCGACAAACTTTGCTCTGTCAAAAGTTATTGGCAAATGCTTCACAGCTGTGAACATTTAGTATGGCTTTCCATGGTGTGTTTGCTTTTTTTTCGTCAATTTCACAATGTTTTTAATTGTTATTATCCTATTCCCGACGTAGACAAATTCAAAACCACATAGATAAATCATGAAAATCGGTCCGCCCGATCTTGAATTATACGTGGTGTAACTAACACAAATTTATTTTATTTAAATAGATATTTATAAAATACATACTTAAATAGATATAATAACATCCAGATACACAACAAACATAAATATTCGTCACATAAATGATTGTCATAGGTGGGGATCGAACCCACGACCTCCAGTGTTAAAGGAAAGGAAGGCTGCCATTGCACCAACAGGCCAGACAACTTAGTCAGAATTGCTGAACCCACTTAATTCTGCGCAAGCCGAATCACAAACTAGTTATAACGAGTATAATTTTGTTTGTTAGAGCAGAGCTGAGTTACTCGAGCTGGCCCTAATGTCTTAATTTTCGGCAATAAACTCGTATGTGACACATCCGTGAGTCTGTGAATCAAATGGCGGGCTAAGTGAATGATGCAGCAGCAGTCTGTATGCTGGATGATATTTTTACTGTAAGGAAATTTAAATGGCCTACATAATGAGCGATCTCTCTCGGTGAGAATAATGATTTTGGTATTCAGTTTTATTTTGGGTACTAATATCTTTATTTGCCATTAAGTAAGGGTTCAGTACATGAAAATGTGGTCTTTAATTAATAAAAGAACAATGACCTACTTAGCTATATAAAACCGCATACAAATAATTTAAATACAATTCATATTACATTCTTCATTGAAACAATATTAATTATACCATCGAATCATACCATCGATATTAATCACACAGCAACAGTGTCAACAATCCCATTACGGTTCTGTATGCTTTAAAAACTCGTCAATACTATTAAAAGCATTATCCATCAACCATTTACATATAATACTCGTAACATCTCACAAATTAAATTATAATAACATTTCACAAATTAAATTATAATCCAAGCATGTCTACATCAATTTAATGAATAAAATAAGTTTATAAAATAAATGACAATTATCCTCCTTCAGAGATTGCCATGTGTCAGCCAGTTTCGGCCAACTGTGTGTGCGATGTCGTCTGCCCATCTAGTCTGCGGTCTGCCTCTTTATATGTAGCCGGCTGGACCTGGCCACACGTTGGTCCTTAATGCCGTAATGTCTATCTCAATTATTGTGCGTAGCTTAGGGCATCTATAACATCTGTCTTTTTGCGGATAATACAGTGTGGTATTTTCTGAAGTTTCTTTATTTTCATCACACTCCTCTCTCAGATTTAGTTAGTTGCTGAGTTAAAAGAGGTCTTTTGTTCATGGTAGAATCATCAGCGAGTTTAAAAAAGAAGTGATATATATTTTTAGGCAAACATAAATAAGCAAAGTAAACACACGCTACATACGCGACCTTAGCCCGCAATCAACTGCTACCAGCAAAAAACTAAAAAACATTCGAATACGCATAAAATTCAACGGCCGCTGTCCTGTGGCATAATATTAGTTGCATTGCTATTGCGCTCAGCGCAATTATTTGATCAGCTTTTTTATTGTTCTTTTTGTGTACAAATAATTCGAATGCAAAATCAATAAGTAGTGTCTTTTTTTCAAAAAATGTCTCCACATTTACTAGAATAATTAGGTACCAAAGATGATATATGTCTTAGTTGTTGACTTAAACATTCAAAACAAGCCCGGGTCTTTCACAATCCGGGTGGCTTCTCTAACCACCAAATCTTTGTGTTCATTGTTAAATTTCAGACTAACTCTCCGGTGAAAAACATCGTCAAAAAACCTAATCAACCTGGATAATGGCAAAAGGTTCACCATCTACCACGTTCGGTTCTAATACCATTGGTGAAAAGTAGACTTCTAAGTGTTCCGTTCACCATTATGGCAACAGTCACGTGCCTCTGACTACCCCATTTGGGATACAGACGTGATGATGTATCAACGGAATACCTTCATTTAATATTTCTCTCAAAAATTTTTGGGTAATTGGTTTGGTTTTGGTTTATTAGCGAGACTCAGCTCAAAACTTATTTTCTAGTGAGTAACAAGTGTAAGCTACTATATATATTTATATTACTAAATTAATTATATTATTAAAAATATTATTTAATATAAAACGATGTCTCAAATTCATTTTACTTGGTTTTACTCTGCGGTCGTTAAGAGCTTCAATTAAGTCGCACAATTCCGATTCTTCAGCAAAAATACAAAAAAGAGTCTGTCCAGTCAGATACATTTCTCGCCGCTTATCAGCGAACAGTCCATAATGCGAACTGCTTTTATTCAGCTGTAAACAAATGACAATCGAGACGCTCAACTCGGCACCGTCATCCAATCCGATCAAAGGCAATTTCTCCAGACAAGGATTTTCTGTCCCTTGAGCAAATATGCACTCATGAGTTTGCGAACTACTACGAAACTCGTATAGAAAATTGAATTGTATTTGAAGAAAAAAGGTCTTGTTTATTCTGATACACTCTCGCCTGTATTTATTGATGCTGCATGTCAACAGATAAAACTGTGTGCGCAAATTTTCGCCGGCAATTGTTTACTTTAGCAAGTATAAATAGGGCCCCGGCTTTAGTGAATGCATAGATTTACAATTGGGTATGGGAAAAAAATCAAACATGTCCTAAATCGAAAACTATTTCGTGGTATTTGTATTTTATACCTTATTTAAATATTTTACATTTTTAAAGGCAAAGGATCTAGGATATTTTTAATTAAATACGTTGGCAATCTGGGGTCATTCATTTGACCTTGATATTCTATCCATCAATCAAATTTTGATTTTGATAATCTATCCATCAACCAATCAAATGAGGCGATCTGTATCATATGTGAGACTTTTAACTAGGTGATTCTACTGCATGGTATAAATGGTGTTTCCAGATAGCAGATTTTAAATTCCCCTAGATGAATTTTTTTTTTGCCACAAGGTTATTTTTATTAATACGTACATTTATTTAGCAGCCCATTGCCCAGACGGGTAGGCAGGACTTAAAATAACCATTCGCTATAATGCCAACCCTTTCAGGTAGGGCTTGGTTTCAGAACTTGGCAAAATAAACTTTATCTGAAGTCTACTTCTCACATTCTCGTGAGATGCTACATGATGAACGGCGAGCTCTGTTTCTGCTCCGTAAGTGCAGTAATTAATTAATTTTCTCCTTATTATTTATTTACCACGAATCGGGGAAAAACACATGTGGTAACGCTTAGCAAATATGTGACGTTATGAGTTCGCAATGTTTAAAACTTAATACAATATAAACCGGCAAGATTTTAAAAATAAAAAAATACATAAAAAATTGTTCCCATACCCAATTGAGATTATATTTTATTGAATGAAGTCCAGCAAGGAATGTTGTTTTGTGCTTTGCAAAAAATGTACTCTTCAATTTGTATCAAAGACTGGCTCGTTGGCCCAAAGCTCGCTCACTTGTTCGTAGGAATGACCTCTACAATTATAAGTAAATGCAATAAACTTAGTATACATCTGAGACAATTGACACCAAGATCATCTGACCCCAAACTAATCAGAGACTGTTAAACATACTTAAATACTTCTAAATACATACTCAATTAGACAATAACACGCTATTTTCTAGAAGAACTTTAAGAACAAATATTAAATTTAGCTATAGGCCATCAAATAATTATAAGTCGGGTCTGTTAGCCCATTTATGTGAAGGTAGAAAACCTTTTTTTTGGCGTACGTATGCACGAATTCATAGATTTTTCGTTGGATCCACTAGCTTGCCGTTAACACGCTCGGTCATCAATCGAATTCCAGTCGTGTCGAACGTTGTTTTGTCGATCGATACCTATTAACCACTGCGGCATGAACGATAATTGATTCAAGAGCAGCACACACTACGAGTAGTGCAACTAGTGCAAATACCAAACAAACTATCAGGCAAATAACTTATTTTAGGCGAAATAACGCAATTTAAGACTATAAAAAAAAGACTTGTCTGTTTTTGTTGGTTTACGCTTCAGTTACTATTTATATGCTAAAATAAAACTTATACGCTATTTGGTACATAAATAAGTCTGATGCTCCGGAATTATTTGAGCCAAAATTGTATATACGTTAGATCAATTTAGTACGAGGAAGCACAAAAACTTACGAGATTTTCCGGGAATCAGTCTTAAACGTAACGTAACTTTACCATATTTCCTAAAGATATTTTAAATAAGTACTGATTTTATTAATTGGTATACTTGCGACTATGGTTGGCTGCGGTCCACGGACGGTATCAGCCTCTTCTGGCGGTTGGTCTGTGGTATTTAGTAGTAGCTAGTTTATTATATATTATCTTCATAACGACGTGTTGCCAGTAGCCGGGCGTCGTCAGAGTACATTTTCCCGTTTAAGCCCACGTCCACTAACGACGTGAAAAAGTTTTGATGGATATTTCATACCCTGAGAAAAAACACAACAGTGTGTGGTCATCCAATATCGCAAGTTTTGCAGCTATTCTCTCCTCGTTTGAAGAATAAGGAAAGGAAAGCGTGTGTAAGTGCGATTCACATGAAATGCGTCGAGATAAAAAAAAATGATTAAAAATATCTTGCAAAAAAAAAATGCTTAGTATATGAATAACTTTTTAAAATGTCATTTTCTGTCCTGCCCCCAGTGCCCTCCAGCTGCTCACTTCAGAACCTTCAGGTCTATTCCCTCGGAATGGTGGTGGCAGAGCATTGGGCTGTTTTTGTATAGTTTTATGGAGCATCGATACGACGAAGAAGAATGATGTTTTCGCTAAAATAGTTATAATCAATCGTTGTCTATTCATATTTTTATATGCACAAACTCAACTGACCCCTAAATTGAGTTCATAGCTTATACAGACTGATAATTTATACCGCAAGGAAAATATTATGAGATTTTCAAACATCGTTTTGAGGTTTTGATTGAGGTAAGATTTTCGAGCAAATTCAGACAGACATAATTCCTGAATAATATGAAAATCTTATAATAATTGATGAACTTTTCTATATTTTTTTACTAATTATGTCATATAATTTTCCACAAGAAATAAAAAAACACCCGTTATCTACCTAATGATCCAGAGGCATGCGATTGCGACTGACACACGTTTACATTATTATTATGTGACAATGAAATGAAGTAGAACGTAAACAAACTGGTAAGCCGTAATGGATAAATGAATGAACATGTTTGTCTAAGGGCCGGCCAGCTTTCATTCGGTGCTAATAAAACATAATTAATTTTTAATTCGAGTAATTTGATCATTATTAATTGAAAGATTTTCACAATAGTGTTGTTGGTAATTATTTTATTTTATTATTGCGTTACTATTTTAAATGTTGATATTGACATCTATTTTGCATAGTATGCTTAGGTTTTTTTGATGCATACGTTTAACCGTAATTATGGAAGTTCTGATGGAGAAAACAGCACAGACGAGACAGACTTCGTAGACTCTTGGTATTTTTTTAAAGTTACGATTAATTGAGATTCCTTCGTAGTAATATTCTGTGGCCATACATCATTTTGGTCAGACCGTGAGTTAGCAATGTAAAAAGTAAATGACTAGACCAATGAACCGAATGTCGTTTACCGGCAGTTCCGAGGTCGGTTATCGGACACCATGCTGCGTCACACGTCGCCGATGATCAATAAGTGCAAATAATTTAGGTGATATTGGGTAATATTTTATGTTAGTTTTTAAAGATCGATAAATGTAATTTGTTGCCTAAGAATGAATAATTGTATTGTATTATGATGAATGTTTGGCAACCTATGTAGCTTAGCCCTAAGAGAATGACTTGTGGTACTCGTTAAAAAGCGTTATTCGCGATAATGTATCACTAAACAATGATAAATTTAGGGTTATTTTTTCAAAATTATCAAAACAAAACTAATTTCAGCAAAACCATCGTCTGTTATTATTTTTCATTGTGGCCCGTTATTGCGAACGCGGGATGGGAACAAAGCGAAATAAAAAAATCAATTTATTTCCCTAGCGAGCGAACATGTCCCAGGCTAATCCAGTTTGTTCGACCGCGCAAGGGTTGAATCGTCAATGAGGAACGCAGTCCAAATGTAAAAGTGTGCCACTTGGGGGAAAAGTATCGAATATTGGCTCTTCGCAATGAAAACCCACCCTTGAATGAGATCAGTATCTTTTTTCTTATTCCGCCTTCTCTAAAAAAAGATATTGCTAAGTCGCTGACGGTTACTATCATAATAAGAATAAAATACATTGGAATGTCCAGAGATATATCTCTGGACATTCTACACCATGATCATCTGACCCCAAACTAAGCTTAATTTGTACTTTGGGTGACAATAAAAATAAACTAAAATATTGGTCACATTAATATTGAAGCTATGATTTTGTAATTTATGTATCGTTCATCAAGAATTTGTATTTTTCTGATTGCAATTTAGATTGTGATAGGTTCGAATAAATCATTGTAATAATGACTAACAAGCTTCATTTTTACTTATCGATATTTATTAAATATTACAGTTATCATCATCATAAAGATGTCCACCGCTCTGGACAAAGATTTAAAAAATGGCTCTAGTGTAAGCAGCCACATAACAAAGTACTGTGACACATTAAACTCATCCATCCCCCATGCAAACACCGCTTTACAAAACCTTAGCAGTCAAATTCAACAATGAACAATTTCGTTTTGTTTACAAAAAGGATTCAGTTCAAAAATGGTTAGCAAAAATGAAGAACGTCCCACCTAAATAAATATGCTTTCATTTTTTCGCAGTGCATTCTTTGTTCACAAAAGCATACCTCTTTAAAGGTAACTTACATAAAATTTTGTTTACTCGGCACTCGCCTTTCTTCTGTTCTTTCAATTTGAACTTTGTGAACTAAAGCTTTTTGTTAAACAAACCACGTGCCAAGTTTTCATTGTTACAAAGTAAGAATATAATGTTTTTAATATTTTTGGTAATAATAATATTGGGTACCTTCATGTTGCTACATTTAGTAATTGAATTTAATATCATTTTTGACAATTGAACAAATAATTTCAATGTCGGTGCAAAACTTGTTTTTCATTATAAACGATTTTGGTGATTTTAAAAGGGAAGATAATAAAACTAACCATTTTTTGGAATAAACTCTTGTTTAAAAATGCGTCCTGTGCTTAAGTTTTTATTCTCCTTTGATTCATAATTCAATGCAGAATAATTCAGTCAAATATTGCAACTTTCAATACAAAATACGTGAATTCCATTCAAGTTGAAACTCATCACAGCGAGTCGGATCCTCCGACCACTGGCTTTGGAGCAGAAAAACTTATGAATAAAAAATGAATTCCTTGGTTTTAAAATTAGCATCACAAAGAGAGGGTAATTCTCGTACCTCTGCGTCTACAAAAGAAATGTATAAACGCGACCGACGACGTTTTATTGTAAGTGAAAAATCGGCGTTTTACCTCAAACAGCCATAAAACCTCATGAGCTCTTCTACTTCCACAGCTTAAATTTTGGGGCAAAATATCCTCGAGATAATGACTGTGTATTCTTTTCGTAAGCAGATACAGTTGAATGTATCTTTCGTTGAAAATATTTTAGATCAGATATATGTTTACTTATAATAAATTGATCATCTAACATCTGAACATCTCGGGTCCTGATTTAAAATTAAAAAAGAGGTTATTTTATATGTACAGAGCCTAAAGTAGGTAAATATTTTTAAATCCATATTTAATGACTTCATTATACCCATACAAAGACAAACACAAATATTCATCACTTGAATGTTTCGTACGGATGGGGATCTTTTGATGCTAAAGGCAGGACTCTACTGTGGCTCTTGCGCTAACGGCCCAGCCGGTTCATATTACAAAATCAAAATGAAACAATTTAAATTAAAACCGTAATTTTTCAAATTACTGTTAATGTGGCAGGTACTGAAAGGTGAAATTATTTGATTGATCATGGAATGCCATTTGGTTTGGACAATTTCGGCTGAATGGCTACAGTTGAAACCGTACCGTTTTTCGTTAGAGCGCGTTTTCTCTAGTTGAAACTAGTTTTTACTTAATGCCTTTGTTACTTAGAGCATTGAGCTTGCTCTAAGCTTTGTTAAAACTAGAAAAACCTATACTTCATTCATTATAATTATAATAATAATAAATAATAAATATCCCGGGACATTATTCCACACAGCGCCATCTAGCCTCAAAGTAAGCTAATTAAAGCTTGTGTTATGGGATACTAGACAACGGATAAACATACTTATACATTTTCTTTTGTAAATATATACTTATTATACATAGGAGACACTCAGACCAGTACAAACAGACATGTTCATGCACACAAATGTTTGTACTGTGCGGGGATTGAACCCGCGACCTCTGGTGTAGTAGCCAACTTCTTAACCATTACACCAAGTCGGTCAAAAAAATTATAACATTAGAAATAAGAAACAAGGGTGCTAAAATGAATGACAATTTATATTTGACGTTGCCATGACGATATACCAGAGTATAACCTGGCAAAATTGAAAACCCCTTCCGCCACAACGTATCAAGGGATTATGTACCTAACATTTTACATTTGGTAGAGTTATAGTGACAGTAAAAATGTGTTCGAATAAACACCCCTGCTGCTTTTAGGTTTTTACATCGACAATATAGTTTGATGCAAGACAAAATTATTTACTTAAGCAAAAGCCTCGTGAATCTTGAAGTTACTTTACTTTAAATGAGAACAATTAAGTGTGACAGCTGCTATTTAAGTAGATTTGAATAAATTCGCCATAAATCTTAAAAGTAACAATGTTCATTGCAAGGGTACACAAAGTGTACCCTAAAAAGAACCTTTTTTACTTCTGTCTAATGCTGTAATGAATGGAGGATAGTTAAAACTAGAATAAAATTTACCACTGATAAGTTTGATTTTCAGATAAAACTAGTTGTCACATCGAGCTTTAGTCAAAACTAGCACTAGAGAAAATAATTTGGGTCTGAAAACAAGATATACATTTAAAAAGGCGGACTATAACTTTTCGCATAGTGCCGATCTTCGTAATGCTTAGCATAACTCCTTTGGCATAACATCATTACATTAACGTGTCAAAATTGATGCGTCGCATAACTTTTAAATAGCATAATAGTCGAAATGCATATTATTACATAGCACAACAGTTTAAATGCATATCATTACATAGCATAAGTAGTGAAAGGCCTAAGTACTTTTGGCATATTATAGTTAGTCCTCATATCTTAAAGCATAATTTAAGATGGCATAATTAGTAAAATCCCTAATACCAATTTTACTTGGTTTGATTGCAGATCAATTCGACTGAAATAGCTTGGTTAGATTAGAACCCATCGCAGAACCAAATTATACTTATATTACTTGGTTGTTTATAGTAGGGTAATTGATCAGAATAAGGAAGGATGAAAAACACGTTTTGTCTACTAAGAACTAGTTTGAACTGATATTCAATTTTGAGCATGAGTTAATTCTAATATTAACAAAGGCATATAGTGAAAACTAGTTATAACTAGGAAAAACGCGTTCTATCTGAAAACTGGTTTTAACTATAACAGCTTTATGTAAGATGATCTTTAAAACAGAATTTGTACAGTTACGTTTTCTTATTAATCCGATGAAGTCACGCAAAACTAAAGTGTTTTTCCTTGCAACGCCCTCTCGCATGTTGCTAACGCTTATTCGTGCTAAATGAGTAATAAAGTTTTACCTGAATTTGCAATCGAAATTTTGGAATTTAGTGGAACTTACACTCTCGGCACAGTAAAGTTTTAGTAGAGAAATAATTAGCCTTACTACTGTCGAACAGCTAGGCAAAGCCTCGTTTATTGAATAACATAGTCTCTACAATTGATACAATTGAGATCACAAACTGAGGCTATGTTCAAAAAACTCGAGCTCTGTTACCACACTGCCTTGAAGTGTTTTATTAACCAAGTACAATTTTTGTACTACTTTAAATTTGGGCGTTAACCTACCATTCTTGTTTCCTTATAGCAAGACAGCTCTTGCCTATTCATTTCTGAATATAAAATAGAATTATTTTCCACACAAATAAGCGTCCTACTTTAAAAAATCGAGCCTCTGCAACAGAATCTTAAAATAAGATCTCGGGGCGAAAACCGCTCTTCTCCCCTAAGTAATAAAGTGTCGGTTCTATAAGAAATTTAGCTAAAATATTTAGCGCACTTCACGTGATTGCTTTCTTGACAAGTTTTGTAACAAACACCTTTCCCAGACCCTTCGCAACAACAAACCACACACGGTGTTTCCGGGAACACATTAGAGGAAATTGCTGCAACATTATCGACGTGCGACCATTTGTCCATAGGAAATGTACACATGAAATCACATCAAGCTTTACATGGGGACACCTTATACTGCTGGCATAAGGCCCATTTTGCAATGTTTTCGTAAAAGCTTACTTGTCGTATCCTCTTACTTTTGATTGAACGATATGTAAACTTCGTAAAATTTTAAATAGTAAGCTCTATAGTTAGGATTCGCGCGCGGCGCTCTGGTTAGTCCGAGCAGCTCGTGATTTGGCTTACAGATTATCTTAAAAAAACAAGACTCAAACTCAAATATCTCTTTTAAATACACTTAATCAGTACGGTACTTTTAAATAGTCAAAAATATACTAAATAATAGACATAGATACTTTAATAATTTGGATATATAAATAAACAGTTTACAAACATAATGCGACTCTACCACCTCGTTGGAGGAGTTGATTCTTACTGAGAAGACCCGGCGAGAAACTCGGTAGTTACTCTTTTAAACTTGTTGTGGTCTTACAATGCAAGAGATTACAAGAGAAAAAATATCTATAAATAATTTGATTTGATAAGCAAAGTTTTGGTTGGTAACTGGGTACATCGTCCACTGATGCATTGAGAAAACTTGCTATTACAATAAGATTGTAAAAATAACATAGGTATTGTGAGCGGCCTTCTGCTGATGCCTCGTACCATAGGGTGACAAATTCACAAATTGTGTCAACGCTCTTCGTTCCGGGGCGCGTCATACAAAAAGCTGTAACATCGGAATTTCTCATTACAGCTCCAGGCAAGATCCCCATACATCACGATGGGAAAATATCGCTTTTAACATCCCCCTCACTACCATAAATAGTCGCACACATGTATAAAACCTACGCAACGCCTGCAGACGCCGATAAAACAAGATTTAAAGTATTTACAGATTCCGTTACGGATTCCACCCCTACTTATCTACTCACATTAAAAGTGAAATAATACTTAATTTCATTGATAGCATGTAAAGGAAGCTTACATGTTAGTCATAATAATGGTGGAGCAAAACTACCTAAAATTTCTAACCTCCTTAGTTAAAAAGTTAATTCCCTATGTTCAATGCTTAAATGAATGTTTTACTAAAAATTCCTAAATGAAATAAAGACTAAGGTAAGATCTTTTGAAACTTATTGTGATAATGATTTAAAGTATTCATTTAGATTTCAAACCAAGAAATCTCCTATCTTTTTAACAATGTTTCCAAAACTGATATTAATATGAGATAGGCTACGCCAACCCAAAATGATACTGTAAACCTTTTTACACCAAATAAAAAGTAACCTCAACATAATTCGGGCACCTTAATAATACCTAACATTTCGTTTTCCTGTACAAAACGCTCAAAGTAGATAACGATCCCCTTCAGTGGCTAGCGTTTTTGTTAATATCGCATTACCACTCACCTTTATTTGCTGGCGTTATATTTGCTGACAAAGTCCCGTAATGGAATCGGTAGATAGCAGCATGTCTCTCCATTAGCCCGGTCTTAATTAGGATCCATCAGGAAGGCCTGCGAAGCCAACTTGGTCGAGGAAAGCTTAATCTCCCCATCAAAATTCTGAGCACGCATCCGCTGAATTTCTATGAGTGAGCCGAATGTCAGTGGTCCACTCTCGACAAATTTGCGGTTAAAGGCACACGATAAATTTTGCTTATTACAATAATGATTTTCGAAAGTGTTGGTTAGTAAGCGAATTTGTGAAGTTAGAATTGCAATGGAAAGTTTCAGATTTAAACTTATCATCAATTACCATTAGATTGAACATGGTAAATGTGTTTTTTGGACTATTATATAAGACGCACTATGTAATTAAAAAGCAACATTAGGAATATTTCGTAAATAACACAGTAATACAGGCGTGTAGCGTTTTTTATAAACAATAATTAGACTCAAGACAAATGAATGAAATAAAAATGACGCACTGCCTAAACTGTCAGAGTAAAAAAAATATACGCTGAAAATAACAAATATACCTAATACTTAATAAGGTAGAATTTACGGGACATCAATAGTTAAGAGGGTAAAATTCAGTCCAAATGGTCGAAGTGGCTGGGAACAGCTACCTAGTCTTAAATAATTTAGTAACTGTACATACCTAATTAACATGTTCATACATGTTTACCGATATCGAATACTTAAATAGGGTACGTAAGCCACTACACAATTTCACAAGACCTCGGCAACGCTGACATCGCGAAACACGTAGCTACGAGTACCTTCACTGCGTGACCCACTAATGTTATCGGCGTCAGTGTTTATCGTACATTCATCGGCTTGTTCAGGCTTAGGTGTGATTTGAGATGACTTTATGCTTCTTTTTTACTTGAAAATATATCTTCACTTGTACGGTAACTTTGAATAAGTAACAGCACCATTATTATTTGCAAAAAAATTGCAGGTTTCTCGTTCTCACTCGTAAAACCATTTACTTCATCCTTTTTTTGCTGTTTGTATATGGTATTTCTTTACTTTCTTAGAGATTGTTTGATAGTTTTACAATTTGCAATCTTGTTTTAAAAAAACACCTATAGAAACGTTTTGAGATGTACCAAAAACCGTAGCTGATAGTGTAATACTCGCTACGAATGCACAGCGTAGTTATATCGTAGCCAGGAAGTCGTAGGCCGTAGCAATAAGTGGCGGGCCGCTGCTACGGTAGATGAATTTAAATCACACTGATTAAAACTCAGTAAATAACTCTGAAATAGGCGTTTGGTAAATTAGGAAGATGGCAAAAGTTACTAGTGCTTTAACTTAATTTGATATCAGTTTGTCTTTTAAGTTATAACGATGAAAAAACAGCTAAAAGGAATTCAAAATATGGCATTTAAATTTAATCTAAATACTTTTTTTGGAAGTTGGTCATATAGTCACCGGATTAATGGCGTCATATTGTTTATTAGTGACATATTTAAATATAATTTTTGTTTTTCCGTTTAAAGATTTATTAATATAAAACCTAAATAGGTGTCTATTATTAAAGGCTCCTTAAGTGTCTTACTCATCACACTTACAAAATTATAATGGCTTGATTTCAAAAATCTAATAAATGCCAGTGTTTTGTGTTTGTCTATCATTTTTATATGCCTCATATTATTAGGTCTCATCGAAAATCACCAGCCAAAATGCTCATACCCGGCACGTTTTCGCTCTAACACGTTCGGCATGCCAGCATGGCGTTCCATGTAACATACTCTTATTATTTTTCCGCTACAAGTCGATGTTCCGCTTAAAACGGAGGGCAACCGACATAAACCTTGTTTCCGGAAACCGTTTAAGCCGCCTGACTGTGCAGTATTTGGAAAAAAGGGGGAAACTGCTACGTCATTCATAATTTTTGAATACGATTCAATATTTCGGATTTTGGCATCACTTATTCTAAGTGGAGCATAAGACATTATATTTCACTTCATATTACTTTAAGTAGCACTTGATTCACGATGCCAGCGATTCGAAATTCTAGCGGAATTATTATTCGAGATCGGCAAGTAAACATGTATGAATATGCTGATTAGTTATGAGAAAATACTTTTTTATTGAGGACTAGCTCTTGCTTCTGTAATTATTGTTAAATGAATGAGAAAATTTAATATGATCGCAAAATTAATTAACCGACTATGCATGTGTTGTTGCAATACTTGCTTGTTTTCTTAAAGAACTATTGACTTTTAGATCAAAAATAGTGCAGATTATTTTGAAGTATCTTAGTTTTATAATGTCGCTTTATTTTGCCTTTAAGCAGCGGTTGGTTTGGATTAAAACAAGCACTCATGAGAGTTACCTTATCTCCATTAAGTATAAGTAACCGATATGGTTGCCTCTCAAATACAAGATTACTTTTGTTACTAACACATTCTATTAAGACCTTAGTTTTATTTGTTTAACCCATATTGTTTCTCGTAAGTTCTTAACCAATTAGGGGTAGGTATTCGTGATCTCCAAGTGGTAGTTGCAGTACAAATTAACGGCGGGCCCAGTCCGTATTCAGGGTTCCAGTCACGGACAGACCGAATTTAGATGAGTGTATCAATTTATACAGCCAAGATGAACTCTGTGGCTTTAAGTAGAAACTTTTCTATTTGATCAAATTCAAGTAATATTTTCTTGGGAAAATCGAGTACGGTCACGTTAACATTTAATTTTTGCTCATAAATTTCACCTCTGTTTGGCTTTTGCTAGTAGTTTATTTTTAGTTTATAGATAGATGGTTTTGATTTTTATCTGAATTATGTTGTTTCGGCATCAGATATTTTATTAGGTTACAATTTTACAGGTGTCATAATTGACGACTCTATTAGGCTGGTGTGCTGTAGCACGGTTTTTTGCCTTGATTTCCATAGTGTACCGGGTTCGGTTCCTGGCCGGATCAATTTAGGAAACGATCTTTTCTGAATTGCCTCGGGTCTGAGTGTGCTGCTGGGACACGCACCTGGCTTTAATTCATGCCTGGTATCTCGTAACACAAGGATGTCAATCTTTACTTTGTGACCATGACCAGTGGTGTGTTGCTTGGTGCATATTTATTTATTTTATTTATTCACAAGCAAATTATTTTATTTATTCTTGGTGGCAAACAATTTGCTGTAGAAGTGAATGAATCAGTTACCAATTGGCAATAAATTTATATTTTTAGTAGGACACTTTGCCTAAAACCTGAAGCAGAAATTGTGATGCAACATATTCATTATTCTAGGCTTATGGATCCAACACGTCATCTTTCAATATGGACACCATAATTACGTGATCTAATAAAATATTAGGAAATCGAATTAAGTTCCGGACATAATCTAAGTAAAAATAGTGCTAATTTTTGTAAAAAGCTTCAAATAGTGTTAAAGGCATGAAAATCGGACAGATTCATCTTTCAATTCGATTTAATCCTTAGCACGGAAAAAAAAAGAAAAAAGGAGATGAGTTATGACGTCACCTTTTTTTGTATGGGTAAAAAAAATTTTTGTTTTGAAACCTATCGTGGTATCTAATTGACTATTTTGTAATAATCATAATGTTTTGGAAATAGAGGATATTACTTACCATTTGAGGTCCATTCATTAGATACCATACCACACACGATAGGTTTCAGACAAAAATAAATGTTCCTCATACAAAAAAATAGATTAAATTAAATTAAATTAAAAAGTTTTTTCCTAAAGTGAATCTTTAACAAAATAAATTGCCAGGGCTTCCCAGAAAGTAATCAAAAGATACTTGTGTTAGGAAAGCCTCGCTCTTCCTACAAAGTCATACACTATACATTTACATTAGGTAACATAGAAGTAACACAAAAAACTTAACTTTTTACTTTTCTAAATACGACAAAAATAAATGAGAAGGGGGAAATGCATGCCTGTGTGCGTGTGTGTGTATGTGTATATGTGTGTGTGCGTGTGTGAGTGTGTGCGCGCGTGAATGTGGGCGCGTGGGTGCGTGTGTGGTGTGTGTATGTGTGAGCGTGCGTAAGTGTAGTTGTTGGTGTGTGAATGAGTAAGTCTAATATACATATAGATTTGTGGTGTGTCTGAGTAAGTGCGTTTCTATCAATTTCAAGTCAATCTTACCAAAATGTCTTCAACATCATCGTAGCTAAGAGTAGAGAGCCATTCAGCCAGAGTTTTCCTATACTCATACAGTAACATGGGGTAAATTTTAAGTTTACGGTTGATTTTATTATAGGCGAGAGGAGCTGAGAAATATATTGCCTTCCAGCAAAGACTGTACGTGCGGGCGGGGTATGCGGGGGCTATGAGATCACACCTTATTTTCTTAAGTTTGGCTTGGTCAAGGCTTAAAATTTTGTGGTATCTTTGTATCATGTGTAAAATATAAAGTTTCCTAACAGAGAGAAGTTTAGAGGTTTCATATAGGGTTTTGGTAGGATAGATTACGTCATAACTCCTCTTCTTTTTTTTCCGTGTTACGGGTCAAATCGATTGGTATGACTTAAAGATCAATCGTTCCGATTTTCATGCCTGTAACACCCTTTGGTTAATTTCGCGTACCACTAGCACTAATAAATATGTAAGTACGAGTAGGTTGGAAAAGCAGTAGTCAGGGTACAGCTAAAGCTAAAGCTATGAAATGCTACCGTTGAGGCAGATAATTTTTAACACAACTGAAAAAACTGAACCTCAAATTGTTACTTTGATTTTATAATTTTACTATGCTTGTTTTCATATCTGAAGATTTTCCGCCATAGAAAGCTAAAAAACACATTTCGATTTCGGCTTTAGATATCGAGCCCAAATGTGTTTTTTTTTGTTTTCTATCCGTATATCAAAACCTCAAAGTGGACGAGCGACTTAATAAAGGTTAATTGACTGGCCTGCTGGTGTAACCCATCCTATACATACCTATATGATGAACATTTGTATTTGGTCTGTTTTTGGGTGTATCTATTTATGTATATTCAGAGAAACATTTTAATATAGTTATCAGGCTCTGATCATCTGATCCCAAATTAAGCCAAGGTTGTTCTATGGGTGAACAACCTTGGCTTAAGTTAGAATCAGATGATCTTGGTGTAAGTAAGAGGTCCCAGATACGAGTATTAGCTTTTTTTACTTAAGAAATTAACGACGAGGACAGCTTTGATCAGTATTTATTGGTTAAAAGTTTGGTTGCGAAAATTGACGGTTGTGATAGCAAGCAAGACACTGTAAATAAATTCGAACGTTTCATAATATCCAATTTAGTAAGTGGACGCTAAAATTGTTGGTGCTTATTTTGCATCGATATTCTTCTGGGAAATCGAAAATGCATTGCTGTTTATCTATGCATGTCTCACTCGCTTCAAGAACATATTTCTGATAACGAATGGCGACACTGTAAATGGAAGTGTCCTTCTGGCACGCTCGTTTTATATTTAATGGTTCTATAACTTAGATGGTTCTAGAACCGATACATTATAGAAACACGCTGGAGATTCACGTTTTGTATTGGGATATTATTTTCATAATATTAACACAAGATTAGGGATATTTTAATGTTGCTCGATTATAAATGAAATATTGACAATTCACAATCAAACAGTCGTACTAGAGTAATTAGCCTATGTACCGTCCCACCAAAAATTCGGCCACTAACTATAACTCAATTTGAGTCGATGTTGAAAAAGTAGTCATTATCAACAATAAATCACTTACTATCAAGATCATCTTCTCAACCTCATCCTATCAACAACTAAAGTTTGTACAAGTAGGAGCTCGTATTCGTACAATCTTAAACCAAAACATTTCTATGTTATTTATGTGAGAACAACCTGCATACTAAAAATCAGCATCATCATCATCTTATCAAATGCGTACTGCGTGACAACAATTTAACAACAGGAACCGGTGAGACAGCCGCGAAGACACAGTCGAGCTTATTTGAAGGCTGACAACTGTCAAATTTGGCTTCTCTGAAAACTTTCTTCAAAATGAACTACGTATCCAATTGAAAAAAAAACTCGTTAACCCATGTATGCTTTTTTTGTCAAGGCTTAGGATGGTTGAGGCAGAATTTCAGTCAAGTTACTTAGGGAACTAACTTACATGGCGAATACCGTGATAAGATTTTTCGCCGTTTTCACCACGCTGAATGTTTTATGTAACGGGACCAATTTCGTAGAGTTAGGTCATACAATACCCGGGTTCGTGTTACACACAATAATAAGTTTCATAATTTCGCAAGGGAACTAACGGCATGCCCGGGTTGAGGGCAAGGCATATTTTATCAGTTTTGGCGGATAAAAGCTATCAACTCCACCTGAGACTTATTTTACGCTGGCTGTTAGTGATGAGAATCGACCGTCTATCGATAGATAAATAAATATGCACGTGACAACTATGTTCACAGAGTGTCGTCAAAAGCTGTTGAAAATGAAATGAATAGCTATAGAGTACAGTCTACCTCGCTACAGTTTGAATCCATACTAATGAACAGCACAGTGTGTGTGTTATGTACACGTGTACACAATGTAGTCTTCATGATTAAGTTTCATTTGCCAAAACAAACTGACTCTTGACATGAACTCGCATATGGTATACGATGTCGCTTTACGCTTGGGCAGCTCCTATCTAATACTTATTGTTCGCTGCGCTAATTTCAATTCAAATATTTTTTCACGGTAATGGATGTTGTCATTTAAAAAAAAATGTCATGACATTTTTTGTACTATCGATACTCTCGGCCTCAGTCTCAACATTTCTTGAGTTATACATAGATGCTTCAACTGCCGATAAATTGGCATCACTAGCCGGTGTGCCAATATTCCTGTTACCCCGATACCTGGAATAGGGTAAAATCGGATAAATCATAAAATTCTCCCTCACTGTGGAATTGGTTTTGTTAATTTTAATTTGTTCTGTTTGGGTCCGGCTTGTGCGTGATTACATAAAATGACTGTGTTAAACCGATTGTTAATTGTTTATTTCAGAATAATGATTTCTAATTCCGACTCGAAATCGGAAAATATAGTATTTATTTGCCGAAATTTTTGACCGGTAAAAGTGGTCTATGAAGGACAATACGTCTCCCACGAGTTGCTACTTTAAATAAATTGTATTGGGGTTTGACATGACATGACAATGTACACACATCAAAAGTATCTAGGGATCAAGCATTTTCATGCGGATTTCTTGAGATTGAGATGTGGCTTTGTAATAAATTTATGATTTTATAAATTTATATGGATCCTTTTTGGTGCATTTCATAATTTGAAACAGGATCTGTCAATCAAATTCGAGTAAAAGATGAAAATCAGCTGTCAATATTTTCCCTATAAAAACATACAACGCATTGAAGACATTATTAGTGCTACTGTTTACCTACTACTAATTAAAACCAACGTTATTATGGAGCGGCGATGTCATTTAAGCAGGGAAGAAATGCTCAGAGCCGTGGGAATGATAGAAGCTGGTTCCCGGCAACGTACTGTGGCTTTAGCTCTGAATACAAGTCAGAGTGTTATCAGTCGACTTTGGACACGTTACCGAAGCACTGGTACCGTGGCTGAGCGCCATGGAGGACGGTATCGCTGCACCACACGGAGACAAGACCGATACATTCAAATCACAACTCGAAGAGCTCCAACAATAACCGCCATGATGTTAGCCGTGAGGCTTCATCACTCTTCAGGGAACTTAATTAGCGACCAAACAGTCAGAAACCGCTTGCATGAAGTGAACCTTCATTCCCGAAGACCGCTAAGGGTACCACCTATAGCAATGCACAATCGTAGGATTCGATATCAATGGGCTCTTGAACACAGAAATTGGGCAGAAGAACAATGGCGTTTCGTGTGCTTTTCTGATGAGTCTCGTTTTGGTATGAGACCGGATACAAGACGTATACGACACTGGAGAACCCCTGGACGCCAACAGCGAATAAAATCCTGCCAGGAAGTCCATCCTTATAGTGGTGGAACCATCATGGTATGGGCGGGTATTTGGATCGGCGCAAGAACTGAGTTGATTTGGATCAGAGGCAACCTCAACGCTCAAATTTATGCTGAGACGATTGTATCAGACGTCATCGTTCCTCTACAAGTGCAAATCGGTCCCTTATTTCAGTTAATGCATGATAATGCACGACCGCACACCGCAAGAGTTGTAAGACAGACTCTCGCCGCAGCTAACATCAATGTCCTGCCCTGGCCTGCTCAGTCGCCAGACTTGAACCCGATTGAGCATGCATGGTATATGCTACAGAGAAGAGCTCTGCCGAATATGGAGGGTTTCTAGTCGCAAGAAGACCTTTTTTTGTTGTTGCAACGAACATGGGCGGCCATTCCACAGCGTGATTTGGATGAACTCATTTTGAGTATGCCAAACCGATGTTCTTGTGTTGTTAGTGTTCGCGGTAGAAACACGGATTATTAATTGTTTAAGTTACCCAATAAAATTTTAAAGAAAACTGTTATTTCAGTCTTTTTTTCGAACTTTAATGTTAGTGGTTCAAATGTCAAAAATCCCTTTATTAGGAAAATGGCAAACTTCTTTATTAATGCAAAGGTGACTTGGTTTATCGTTACTGTTAACAAACGAAAACACTTTATTTGATGAATCCTTAAAGAAAATTTTAATTAATATCAATCAGGAGAAAAGTTATTGCAAAAATATATGTTGATCCCTAGACACTTTTGATGTGTGTATTTATTACCAAATACCCAATACATTTTTTGTGGCAACTCGTGGTAGACGTGTACTGATCACAAAGCCGAGGTACTTAGAAGGTTTAAGCCAGATGATTGTCGTAATGCAAGAGCGCTGTATAAAATTGTGATGGTGTCATTCATGTTAGTAACAACTTATTTCAGGTCTAAGTTGGTGTGGGAAGACATGAAAATTTGTGTCAGGTATTATCCATTTCTTCTGACTGGCCTGTTGGCGCAATGGCAGCGATCCTGCCTTTAGCGCCGGAGGTAGTGGGTTCGATTCCCACCCGTGACAAACATTTATGTGACGAACATTTGTGTTTGTTGTGTGTCTGTGTGTTATTATCTATTTAAAAATGTATTTAGAAATATTTATGTATGTTTATCAGTCTCTGACGCCCATAGTACAAGCTCTGCTTAGTTTGGGGTCAGATGAATTGTGTGAATTGTCCCAGATATATTTTTTTTGTTTTTTTTTTAACCGTCTTCAAAAAAGGAGGAGGTTCTTAATTCGACTGTATGTTTTTTATGTTTGTTACCTCATAACTTTCGACTGGGTGAACCGATTTTGGTAAAAAATAATAATTTGAAAGCTGGTGCTTCCCGTGTGCTCCCATTTTAATTTGGTCCAGCTCTGACAGTGGCATCTATGAGAAAACCATATAAGTCTTTAATCCAGATAATATATGCGCGACAGATGGACAAATAACTCAGTATCACGCCAACCGATTTCGATGCTTCTTTTTTTATTGGAAAGGATATACTTCGAGGGTATATTCGCCAAAGTAGTGATATACATATATTCGAGGGTATATTCGCCTGATGCAGTCTACAAAAGACTGTTTGATTATGTTAAAAATGAATTTGATGCTTGTTTTCCCACCAAACAAGTTACTTGCAGAGTTCAATCAAAGTTTTGTGAATGGGCCACGCCTGGAATTTACAGGAGCAGACGTAAGATGTATGAGTTGTACGGCATGAAAAAATACAATTTCGATCCACTTTTTGTTGAGTATGTCAAGAACTACTCCAAAATATTCAGAAAAGCCTGCACTACAGCTAAGGCATTGCACATTCGTGATAAAATATCAAAGTCCACTAACAAAATAAAAACCACTTGGGACGTCATAAATCACGAAACAGGTGAAGCTAAACTGCGCGATACCTCATACACTCATAATATTAACAATAACATCTTACAATCAGAAGCATCTGTTGCTGAAGCATTTGATAAGTATTTCAGTAATATACCTATAATCACTACAGCTTCATTAAATTCCTCACCAACTAGAGCGGAACATTTGTTGAAAGATAATGTATCTTGTTGCAGTGTATTCTTTAAATTTAAACATGTTGAGTCACTAGATATAATAAAAGCATTCAGATTAATTAATTCAAAAGATACCGCTGATCTTTGGGGTATATCAGTCAAAATTGTTAGCCACATAATTGACGTGATTGCCCCTTATTTAGCCGTAATATTCAATGATTGTGTTGATGAAGGTGTTTTTCCAAACTTAATGAAACACAGTAGGGTTGTACCACTTTTTAAATCAGGCAACAAACAAGACCCAGGTAACTTTAGGCCTGTTTCAATCCTACCAGCTCTCAGTAAGATCTTTGAAAAAATCATTCAAGAACAACTATTAAGCCATTTTTATGAGAACAATCTCTTACACAGTGAACAATATGGATTCACGAGAGGCCGTTCTACTACTGATGCTGGCATCGCACTTCTAAAACACATCTTTAGGGCTTGGGAGAATTCACAGAACGCTCTTGGCGTCTTCTGTGACTTGTCCAAGGCCTTTGATTGCGTTGATCACGATACACTTATACGCAAGCTTGATTTTTACGGGGTTAGGGATAATGCTTTAGATTTGGTAATTTCGTACCTTAGTTTAAGAACTCAAAAAATTGATGTTAACAGTGTACTCTCTACAGGATCACAAGTTAAAATGGGGGTCCCTCAAGGATCCATTCTAGGTCCATTACTATTTCTGATATATATAAATGATTTACCTTTTTACTTAAAAGATATTTGTGATGTTGTATTGTTTGCAGACAAACATCTTTAGTTTTTAAAACTGACAGAAATAAAAACCTTTTTGATGATGTTAATGACGCACTTTCAAAGGTTTTACAATGGTTCACAGTAAATAATCTACAGCTTAATGCAAAAAAGACTAAATGTATTAATTTTAAGTTGCCTAATGTTAAAGATAACCCCATTAGTCTAAAAATTGATGGTAATGCTATGAAGCTTGTAGATACAACTGTTTTTCTTGGAATCACACTAGATTCAAAACTGCAATGGAGCCCTCATATAACAGCTCTCTCAGGCAGACTTAGTTCGGCTGCATTTGCAGTGAGAAAAATTAGGTTATTAACAGATGTTGATACTGCTCGTTCAGTTTATTTTAGTTATTTCCATAGTGTAATGTCTTACGGCATTGTACTTTGGGGTCAAGCGGCGGATATACAAACCATCTTTATCCTCCAGAAGCGAGCTATCAGATCCATCTATAAGCTTCGTGCACGGGCTTCACTTAGGGAGATTTTTAAGGAAATTGGTATCCTCACTGTAGCGTCACAATACATTTACAATTGCATTGTTTTGGTGAGAAAAAATATTGGTCTCTATGCTAAACACAGTGACATACATTGCAGAAATACTAGGAATAAGGATAAAATTGTACTTCCACTCTTTAGGTTACAAAAAGTTTTAGGATCCTTTATGGGGCAAGGTATACATTATTACAACAAAATTCCAAAAACAATTTGTGAGTTACCTTTACATAGATTTAAAAATCACATCAAAACGGCTTTATTAAAAAAGGGCTATTACACTACAATAGACTACCTTATAGATAAAAATGCCTGGGTATAAGCGCTCTGCTCGATGCGGGATTAAATAGCTCTATTGTAACAGATGTTTCATTGTAAGAGTTAATAGGTACCTAGTATGTATGTACTGACTAACAATTTTTGTTTTTGAATTGTTTAAATGAATTCTTTTTATTATATTCTTTTATGGTTGGTTTTTTCTCTTTGTTTTATATTCTTTTAGGTTTATTTGTATCAAAATGACACACTGCTTGTACTTTACTAACGCCTGTTGTAAACCCAAAACAAGTTTAAAAGAGTAACTGCTGAGTTTCTCGCCGGGTCTTCTCAGTAAGAAACAACTCCGACGCGGTGGTAGAGTCGCATTATGTCTGTATACTGTTTATTTACATATCCATATTATTATGGTATTTATGTCTATTATTTAGTATATTTTGCTGTAAATTTGACGATTTGAAAGTACTGATACAGTCTATTTGAATAAAGTTATTTGAGTTTGAGTTTGAGTTTGAGTAGATTTGTAACTACCTACATACATACTTAAACGTGAGATGTAAAAAATAGGTAAATATTGCTAGGTATATTGTAGTCTTTCCTTGGCTGACACTGACTCCAACAATAACAATAATTGTACCTACATTATAGTATCGTATATGGTTTAGAAGAATACGCAATTATTTTTTTCCTTTTCAGTGTTCTGTTTTGTAATAGAGTTTTTTTTGAAGTTGTTTTTTATTTTATTATATTGATTAACCCATTGAATACTAAGCTTTAAAAATCTAATGTAATTGCCGAAGTTAATTCTCTTCGCATAGTGCAATAGGAACTATGCTCAAAAGTTACGATGTTCGCGTTCGAAATAATAAACACTCTAAACTTCTAACGGTTTTCTACCGCATGCTAGAAAATCTGCTTTTGCATTTCAATAAAACTTATTTTTGTTAAGACGCCTGGTGCATGAAACGTCCGGCATGCAATGAGATATGCCGGGCACATCTACGCAAACGATCGCCCGCGCCTGCCGCATACGAGATGTGTGCAAATTGATCTAATGCAGACAGGCGTCAGTCGAACCATACTTTATGTACTTAGGTACGTGTTGTTTAAATACAACATTAAGTTTTATAATTCTAAAAAGTGTCATTTAGCTTGAAACACATTGTCTTCGATGTTTCAAACCAGGTGAAAGATACATTTTTAAAAGAAACCGCTCTTGCATCGTTGGCATCGAGACCGAACATTAATTCAAAGCTAACATAAATTTGGAAAAAACAGATTTTTTAAACTTTGATGAGCAAATATTGTTAAAAATTAACTCTTGGATTATTTATCCTAATGAGTATCTAGTTAGGACTTTTTTAGTTTTCTGAATATCAAATAGTAATTTGTTTGAAAAAAATGCCTTAAGTTACGATCACTTACTCTACAAAACCCAAATTGATAGTCACAATAAACTTCTAGCACAGACATCCAACACAATCTACGTTCTGCATTTCAATGAAACTTATTCTTGTTAAGGCGCCTTGTGCTCGCAACGTCCGGCACGCACTGAGTTATGCCGGGCACATTACACAAACGATCACCCGTGCTTGCTGCATAAGGGCTGTACAGTGTGCGAAATTACATACATACATACCATCACGCCTTTTTCCCAACGGGGTAGGCAGAGACCACATCTTTCCACTTGCTACGAACCTAACACACCTCTTGCGCTTCTTCTACTCTCATTAATCCTTTCATACATGCTCGTCGATTATAGGTACTCCTGACCTGACCTTCTCTGAGCACGTCTTGGACTTGTCCTGAGTACGTCCGTCTAGGCCTTCCCCTTTCATCAGCTCCATCCACCCTCGCCTTGTAAATTTGTTTCGTTAATCGCCTTTCATCCATCCTTTTTTTGTGCGAAATTGATTCCATGCAAACACATTACAAGCAAAGAAAGCCAAGCCACATGGCTTATCTGTTGTTTGAAATGTCCATAGTAAAATAAACAAATTCTCTTCGAAGTGAAAAGTACAGAATTTTAGGCTCCAATTGTAACGTTGTAATTTTCACGCACATCAGTGGATGTGTTTTTTCCTTTATCTTTCTAGCAAAGGGTGTGTACTCACCATATATTATTTTTTTGTAATCTGCGCCTGCGCGCATTTCGAACGCAGCCGTAGTGTCAGTTTTGACATCTGTCAGCTGTCACTACGCTCGAAGGTTAGGAGGTGAGCACAGGCGTCCGGCCCTTCATACCTCGGGCAGATACCACCGGCACAAGTCCAGCTTCCAAAGTACCATCCAGCAGTCGAGTCAGCAGATAGCTGTTTGGTCTGCACGCTACAGACTCCTGCGAAGGGTAAGCAGCCGCCACCATCATCTGGCAGGCAGTAGGCTCTTGTTGCGTGCTGTTCTGATGGTAATTGTTTTTACAGTGCTCCAGACCCGCCACGTGCCCTGGAAATTGGCGTAGACACCCTACGCAATACCATTGTCCTCCGACAGGTGAGTGTTTGAACCTTTATTTTACGTAGGGCCCATAGTGTATAGGTTAGGTTGTGTTCCCCAAACGCGTGTAGAACCCCTTCATGGTCCCCCATTTCTAGAGTGTGCGATCCGAATCTTATATTGCTTTTCTTCTGACAGGAGGTTTAACGTGGCGGCTCGAAGTGAGGCGAGCGCTGGTTCCCCATCGGTGGAGCACCCCGAGGGAGAACCGAGGGTCGCCGCAGGCCGTCCCAGGACCGCGTGGACCTCCCACGTGCTACCCCACGTGCTACCCCACGTACTACCCCACGTGCTACCCCACGTGCTGATCCCCTTATTATCAAAGCCTCTGTAGTACAAAGACTTCCATTTAGTTTGCATTCAAAGCCTCACAGTAATAACTATAATAGTATATATTGTTACCGACCAAGCCAGCTCGAACCCTGGACTGCTCCTCTGAGAGCTAAGTCCATAGTATAAAAGTGTATTTTTAAAGCCTTAGGGCATCTCTTTGTAAAAACCGTGTGGTCGGAATTGATTTCCATACCCGGCCGGGGTATCAAACCCCAGGCCTGAATTCAGGCCACATGGTTTCCTTTAGTACCACCTAAATTATTTTAGATTATAAAGGGTTTATAGACCAAATTTAGGATAATATCCAAATAAATTTATTTCCTGTTTTTACTTTAAAATATTTGTTTCTTTTTAAGATAACCCTTACATAACTTAGGTTACTCCCCCTCTGGGATAACGCCCTATGCCTAGCTTGCATACTCATCTTTAATTACTTTTCATTCTGATTTGCTTACTTAAATTTCGTTAGATAACTTACTTACTTTCATTCTCCTTTACCTTTTAGCAAAACTATCTTACTTTCTCTCCCATAAGAAGGGTAAAATAAAAAACATTACACAATGTCAAACAATAAAATTGAAAAATGGGAAACTTTGGATAAAAAGGTAAGGAATGCCGTAAAAGTGTATCAGTGAAATGATAAATAGTGATAAAATGGTTAATTTTATGAAACACATTTATGTGAAAAATTTCATCGATCTTTTGTTTTTAAATGACCTCCATTTTAATCGTTTTTTCCTATGGTGTTTTAATACGTGTATTAAGGATAATTATACCACATTTTTACGTTAAATATGTATGACAATTACACATGAACCAACCCATTTCTACCGATCTTAAATACTGACATCGCATGATATGTTATAGATTGAGAATATTTTATAGATACCGAAGAAAAGGGTCACAAATAGGCACAATTTTCGTTATGAATGAATCAGATGAAGAATCGGTCTAATCTATTAAATTAGCTTTAAGCAATTTATTGTTTCTTCTTCATGTTAAATAGAAACGAAATCGTATTTGCGTATGCTTCCTTTTATTTCCAAATAGTGATTTCAAGCACCTGGAATCTGCCATTACTCTTTTAAAATTGCAAACTTTATTGCATCAATATTTCAGTGAAATTGCGGAACCGTTCACTGGAATCATTTGACTTAGGAAATATTGGGCTAGTTTTTATTCGAATTCGTCTTTGAAGGTAAATGGTGTCCGTTTTGTAAATTTAGAACATCGAATGGCAACATTTTGCAAGCTTACCTACCTTAGAAAAATATATTTATATTATTGATATATTAGACCTGTATCAAGTACTTTTGAACTAATGAAAATCTTATGAACCTAACAAAATAAGTACTGAACAATCACAATGGAAATATAATAAATTTTAAACAGAAAAAAAAAACTGACACTACCAATGACCGGCGGCATGGTCTCACCAGTACTATTATTTTCAAAATGTTCTTTGGAGTTAAAAAAATATGAAAAATCACTGAAAGTTGGCTACTCAAACCCAACGATAGCTGCTATTTTTCACCACTTATTTAGGATATTCTTAAGATTCAGGCTTATTGACAAAGGCTGTTATTACAATTTAAGCAAGCATGCTGTGAGTGCAGTGGCAGTTCGGTGAAATCACTTGCATGTTACTATCATGGTTTGTTGCCTTTCATTAAAATTGAAAGACATTCAACTAATAATGTAAATTCTTATTCAGTTTATTCAGTAACGAAATCTAACAAAATTGTATATATCAGTCATGTCTATAATTTTGATTGCGCAACCAAGTTGTTTCGATAGTTTAAATGAAGGAGGTTAACCCCAATTGGAGGAATATACGCACACGAAAGCCGGTAGCCTCCAATTGTACAAACTAATTTCGCTTGTTGAAATGCTCCCAGCACTTTTTGGGACCGTTAAATTAAATCGGCGCCGCGCGTGACCCGTTTTGCAATCTAGTAACCTACTCCAGTATTAGAACTGTATTTATTTTACAACTGTCTCTCTCATTTTTATAGAGATAGGACGGGACAGTAGATGCTACTTCAGACGGTTAGGCAGTACACTACCGAAAATTCAGAGAGTCAGCAATGTTCGTTACTATCTCTCGAGAATGAGGCAGTTAGGCAGTTGCCGAAGGGTATTACTGAGCAATCCACGATTACTAGAGAGGTGGCATATTCTTTTAGTACAAGATCCGATCGCAAGATTATTTGATCTCTTGAGTTGACAATAAAGACTGATAAAGGCGGTTAACCATCGAAATGCATTGCATCGTTGCGTTCTATGCTGGAAAAGTATCTACCCCATACATGTTTTTCGCGGTGTGTGGTTAGTTTATTGCCGTGTCAACTAACGCATCCACTGTGATAACGTTCTGTGGCTTTCATTTTACTATGTATCTTGAATTACTAGTTGTCTTCCTTCAGCTTATTAACCTCTCAACGGCTCGACAGATAACTTGGAAGACCCATAGTTCAACCAATTCTGTCGAAGTTTCAACGGACTTGTAGTGGGCTCATCATTCATGGCATAGACTACCAAAACTTTGGCTTGGACAATCTATTTCAGGAATACATAAGGCTGTCACACTCAGGTTAGACAGAATAACTAAGCATGCTTGATAGAAGTGATTGTCCAAAAGAGATCAAATGCAGAAGGTGAACGAATCAAGTAAAAGTACTCGAAGACGTTGATAATGAACTTCTTGCGGCGGGATCTTCTGCTATGCAAGGTAAAAAATGTGCACCTCACAGGACGGTCGGATTTTATTTTCTGTTTTCCGCTTATTAATATTGCAGATGATAAAGAAAGAGAATAAATAATGCTCCAGGCAGCCTTTAGTTGCTTAGTTTCCTGCAAAGGTTAAATTATCTTTGTTGCAAGCTCCGACTTAGCGTTTACAAAACAAATCTAAAAATAACCGAAAGCGTTTCTATCCGTTTGACGTACAATTTTCAGCCAACAAAAAATAACATGATTAGTTCGACGACACAATGGCGTAGTGCGCTGTATCACAGTTTTTCACATTGACTTGCGTGGTGTCCCGGGTTTCATTCCCAGTCGGGTCAATTAATAAAACTTCTTTCTTCTTTTCTAAATTGACTCGTATCTGGATGTGCTGTGACGCCCCTTTATTAACGTGGGGAAATCCTCATGGATACCTCGCCACCCGGGGGAACGACAAGGTTATGTCGGCCTCAACACTTCAGCGGCGAGGCGGGGTCCCTAAAAAGCAGGCAATGGGTGGGTCGGAAGTCCACCGCACTGCCATGCCTGAGCCCTCTTAGCTTCCCGGTGGTTCCACTTGCCATGCTGTGACGCCCCTGGCTAAAATACATGTCTAGTACCTCGTAACACAAGGATATTCAACCTTACTACAAGAGCATGACAAGTGGTGTGATATCTGCGTATATTTTTTTTTTATATTTATCCTCTACATTTAAAAAACCCATCACACTTGTAAGGAAACAGTTTTTAAATTACTATAAATAATTTTGTTACCTCACCCCTATTGTTTCAGGGAAATCACATCTAGTTACTACACATAAAAAGAAGGTGGTATTTTATCACAGACCCTAAATTAGATCCGAACTGAACGTTACCCGCATCGATAAAAAGAACGGCGCTGGCTTTTTTCTGATTGCAAAAGAAGAAACGTCTTTCTTTTATGCTTCGCTATTCACAAAGTGAGGGTACTTATACTTGCCAATGTATAGTTTTTTAAAACTGGATAATAAATACAGCTGAACTTTTTAAATTTCTAGACATGTGCGCATGAGTGAATAATCCTTTCTGATACCAGTACGCGATCGATAACGTAAATGTAAAGTGCCAATTTGTGGTGTCTTTTTTTTTTTATGTAATAGGGAGCAAACGAGCTAGAAGGTCACCTGATGGAGAGTGATCACCTCTGCCCATGGACAACTGCAACACCAGAGGTGTCACCGATGCGTTGCTTGCCTTTTAGATGGGAATACGCTCTCTTCTTGAAGGCCCCGATGTCATATCCCTTTGGGAACACCGCCGCAGGAAGATCATTCCATATCTTGGCTGTACGTGGAAGAAATTGGCGCGAAAAACGCACGGTTGTTGAGCGCCAGCCATCCAGGTGATGAGCATGGAATTTTAACTTATGGCGTGTCGTGCGGTGATGAAATTCAGCGGCAGGTATAAGATTATGCAGTTCGTCTGAACACTCCCCATTGTAAAGACGGTAGAACACGCAGAGTGATGCAACGTCTCTCCGTAGGGCCGAGGGATCCAAGCGTTCGGAGATCACAGGGTCGTCGACAATTCGAGCGGCTCTCCGCTGTATACGGTCAAGAGGACTACCACAAATGTACAAATGTGTGTAAACCTACGTCTGTACAGGTGCAAAATGAATAAAGCTTAACATAGCCCAGTCAAAATAGACCAAAAAATAAGGGTGAGGTTGCAATAATTCGCACCCAGCTCAAATTTGGTAGGATTGTTCAAAACACTATCATAAATTAAATCTATAAAGTCCTCATCGATTCGACATTCGTAAAAAATGTATTGGAATTTGACATTGTTAAGACATGTCATATCAAATCCCAATACAATTTTTTACGCGAACGATAATGTAAATTTAAAGTGGCAACTCGTGGTAGACGTTCTGGAAAAAACATTCTGGGTCACAGGTCACACAAACGAGTTTATAGTGATTTTCAGCAAAACGGTAAGTTTTATCATTAAATTAGATAAGACAAAATTGTGGATCAGATAATTTTCCATGTTTCTGAAATATAACGATTCAAAAAGTTGGAAGAGTTGTTATCATCATGATATTATTGTAACCTCGGATGTCGAAATTTACCGGATTATTTAATAAATAAACTACCTAATTAAAATGACCTTTGTCAGAAATCTTACTGTCCCAATAATTTAAAACAAATTGTGTTAGTAAGTTTCGTTAAACATATGGTATTTCTGGATTATTAATATTTGTAGTGTTCATTAATATTCCTAAAAAAATATGTTCAATAATGCGTTGTAAAGGAATGGTATTTGGAGTGATATATATCCCTTTGCTTATTTTGATTAGTGATTCTATTTTGAATAATCGTCAATTAAATAAATAAATATCTGAAACAATTTGCACCAAGATCTTCTGTACCCAAACTAAGCAGAGCTTGTACTATGGGCGTCAGAGACTAATAAACATACTTAAATATTTCCAAATACATACATAAATAGATAACAATACCCAGACACACAACAAAGACAAATTGTTCATCACATAAATGTTTGTCATGGGCGGGGATCAACTCACGTCCTCTGGTGCTAAAGGCAGGGTTGCTGCCATTACACCAACAAGCCAGTCAAATTCAAAGTCTTTGTAGAAAATGCATTCAAAACTACAGAATAAGCCTCAGCTTTTGGGACTCTTGTTTTTATTGCCTAGATCTTTTATAATTATGTTCAACGCAATCGGTATTTAACATGAACCCGACTCACACTTGATTTTTTTTTAATTTTCTGCTCTCCTATGACTGTTGTACCATGAATAAATAGTTTTTCTCAGCAACTACCTTGGACCCGTAACCGGAGTGCCTTCCGCGATTAATTAAAGACAAGTCCCCAGGGAGCCCGCTAGGAAATATTCTCTGAGCTGAGTTCACCCTTTTGCTAAATCATTATTTAGAGTTTCTACCCAACATAATAAGTAATTCAATTATCTTGTAAGCTGCATATTATCTTCTAAGCTGCTGTGTTTCAACAAATTTAATTTAGTTAGGTTAGTTAACTCTAGATAAGGATAAAGATAAAGATGTATTTATTTGTTCGAAACATGTGTGCAAATAGGTTAATAAATAAATGAAAATTAGGTTTCAACATGTCGTGCCTTTGCGGCATACAAATTGAGATATGAGTACGTTCCTAAAATCATAAAAATGACAAATTATGAAAGCCTACATTTTTACATATTTATTCTTCTGAATCTAACTTTATTTTAAAACTCCCAAAATTTACAAATTTATATTAAAATAAGGGATAAAAATTCTGAATTGAAATGAATCACCTACTTCTGTATATTTTAAAAACACCAAATTGTCTGATAATACGTAATCAGCTTATCCTGCACTTGACCAGTTAGACATTTAAACCATAAGAACTTATTTTGTGTGCAAAAAAACAATTTCAATAATGATTTTAAAGCATAAATAAATTAATACAAAATAAAAACGTAATTTAATAACACCGAATACCAAAACAATAATGAAGTATGCACCAATTTCACTATAAATTAAGCAGGTTAATGACGTCGAATTAAATGTTATTATACTATTGCTTGTGTTAAGCGCTGATTAATTAGAGCCAATCTGCGTTAATGTCGCACTAAGATTATACAAGCGGGGATTATTCGTACTGGTTTGAGCTACAGCTGAATAGGAAATGATTGTGGATAGACTTAGGTAAACACAATTTAAAGTAAAATATGCAATCACAAGTGATTTTTTAAACTATTGTTTTGCATAATATACATAAAAAGTGCATTAAAGTGCTCCCTCACTTGGAAAATTCGCTTGTAATGTAATGTTTCAGATCCGATTTAGAGCATTACATTGCAATACTGCCTCCCTGAAGTTGGATCATAATATTACACATTGCATTATCAAGTTGCGCACTGTAAGGCTCCGGTGCCCTCACCAACGTAATGCTCGAATCTGTAACATTACAGTTTGCGCACTGTTATGCTTGGTTCTTCTCCCTCACTGATGCTGAATGCTCGTTTCTGTAACATTACATTACATGCGAATGTCTAAGTGAAGAAGCACCTATAAAATATTTAAATAAAAAGAAATATGCGCCAGACAACACACCTCTTGTAATGGTCTCGAAGTATGGATTAATATCCCTGTGTTACGAGGTACCACACAAGGAAATAAACCAGGGGCATCTCCCAGCACACCCAGACCCGAGTCAATTCAGAAAAGATCGTTTCCTGAATTGACCCGACCGGAGATCGAACCCGGGACACTACGGAAATCGAGGCGAGAAACCGTGCTACAGCGCACTACGCCAATCGTGTCGTCCAACCATCGTGTGTGTTAGTTACAACTACATTTTCTTGCACATAAAGGTTTTTTTTGTCAAAACGAAGTAAATTAAAATATTGTTTTGATGGCTTAACAACAGAGGGCACAGACGAAGCAACATAATATTATTAAAAAATATGATTTCGTACGACAAATCTTTAAAGTATTTTTAATTTTCATATCAAAAATCAGAAGTGTCCGTGACAATCCAATATGTTATAATTATGTCTTAAATCATGCCCAGAATAATGAGAAATATCAAATATTTGTTGGTTCATAGGCCAACTTGGCCATTGTCCTTCTAACTTTACCTAATCGTAACCTCTTTTCATAATTTAAATCGTAATTTTTAACAATGTTCGAATGAACGCGTCTCCTCAATACAGACGTGTAAGACTGATTGAGTTTTTATGATTATGAATGTAAATACTTAGTTATCATTAAACTATTAATTATAAAATTTTCTTTCTACAAATATTTTTACGTATGTAATATGAAGCTCTTAAACTCACAATTTTATTTCAACTATCAGCTCTGATTAGTTTCATTCAAATTAGGGCAAGAGATCCAGTTTTTATTTTATTTGAATAAGGAATATGCATTCATTTATTTCATTTGTTGCATAAATGTACGCAAATAGATATGTATAATAATGCAAACTCATGCTTTGTTAGTTTGGGGTAAATTGATTTTATTTTAAAAAACATTTATGTAAATCTTTTTGTTCCAAGTGACTTCATCCGAGTTAACTTAGCATTAATAATAATATACAGACTGAATAGTTCGCCTGTATTATGAATTTTAAGTTCCCAATATTTAAATTCAACCTTTATGTCTACCATGAGTTTACACCCATGACAGCCGGTAGCGTCCGCAATGACCGCGTTGGAGTTTTTGTAGGGTATTTCAGTACAACGCCTCTATTGATTGGAAAAGTAACCGAAATGGCATAAAAAATACTGAAGACAACTATCCTAATACACGTAACAGAAACTCATGGTAGACGTACAGTATGGAAACCGTTTTCACGTTTGGTTCAATGCAATATTCATTCATAGAAATGTATGGCTACTGGACCATACAAACAGCCAAATGTAAATTTAAGAAATGCTTCAAGGGCTCTTACACACGAGCAGCACATTGACAACAGCAAAAGCGACCGCAGTCACCGTCACTTGTCGGCAGCTAGCCGTCAACGTGCCCGCAGCAAGCTGTCGACACGTCGACATCTGAGTTTACACCCATGACAGCCGGTAGCGTCCGCAATGACCGCGTTGGAGTTTTTGTATGGGATTTCGGTAAAACGCCTCTAGTTATTGGAAAAGGAACCGAAATGGCATAAAAAATACTGAAGACAACTATCCTAATACACGTAACAGAAACTCATGGTAGACATACAGTATGGAAACCGTATTCACGTTTGGTTCAATGCAATATTCATTCATAGAAATGTATGGCTACTGGATCATACAAACAGCCAAATGTAAATTTAAGAAATGCTTCAAGGGCTCTTACACACGAGCAGCACATTGACAACAGCAAAAGCGACTGCAGTCGCCGTCACTTGTCGGCAGCTAGCCGCCGACGTGCCCGCAGCAAGCTGTCGACACGTCGACATCTGAGTTTACACCCATGACAGCCGGTAGCGTCCGCAATGACCGCGTTGGAGTTTTTGTATGGGATTTCGGTAAAACGCCTCTAGTTATTAGAAAAGGAACCGAAATGGCATAAAAAATACTGAAGACAACTATCCTAATACACGTAACAGAAACTCATGGTAGACATACAGTATGGAAACCGTATTCACGTTTGGTTCAATGCAATATTCATTCATAGAAATGTATGGCTACTGGATCATACAAACAGCCAAATGTAAATTTAAGAAATGCTTCAAGGGCTCTTACACACGAGCAGCACATTGACAACAGCAAAAGCGACTGCAGTCGCCGTCACTTGTCGGCAGCTAGCCGCCGACGTGCCCGCAGCAAGCTGTCGACACGTCGACGTCTGCCGTGGACGTGTCTACAGCTTGCTGCGACGACCGTGTCGGGGCAGCTAGCTGTCGACACCTGCCGGCGGCAGCCGCCAACGCGTCGACAGCACGGCGGCGGCATGTCGACAGCTAGCCGTCGCCTTCTAACGTCAACTGCAGTTACATGCGTTGACAGCAAACTGCTGTTCGAGTTTAAGTTCGAGTGTCTACTTAGAATTCTTACACACGGGACGGCAAATGCCGTCGACCTCTGCCGTCGACGCGTCGACGTCTACCTGTCGACGTGTTGACGGCTGCTGCCGACATCTGCCGTCGACGTGTCGATGTCTGCCGTCAATATCTGCCATCGACTGCCGTCGGCTCCGTCGACTGCCGTTGACATCTGTCATTGGCTGTTATTTTTAGTAGTCTAAGAGCTAGGATGCACACAATATGAGCTTAGCCGAAGAAATTGATACTGAATACCTATTAGTACTTTTAAAAAAGAAAAACCATAATTTGGAACTCGAACTTATAAAATTACTAAAAATGACAGCCGATGACAGATGTCGACTGCAGACGCCGACGGCACGTCGACGGCACCCCACGGCAGATGTCGATGGCATTTACCGTCCCGTGTGTAAGAACGCATAAGGATACCCTTACTCGAAATAAAGTCTCATTGACAGCACGTCGCACTGAATCGGTCCGCGTAATCTGAAACCAGTGGAATGTAAAGTAAAAGTAAGTAAAAAATCATTTATTCATTTAAGCTTGTATAAAGCACTTATGACATGTCAAAAAAAGTATACAGAAATAATAATAATAAACGTAAATAAAATAGTACAATATTAGTACACATCGTGAATATACATAATGTGAATCTACCACCGGTTCGGACGTTGCTTCTTATCGAGAAGACTCCGGCAAGAAACTCGATAGTTACTCTTTTCAACTTTGTTTGTTTTACAAAAAAATAAATTCAGAGTACAGTCAATGCGAGTAGAAAAAAGAACACAATATTGCATTATTGAGCAGAGGAGCAGATTATTCCTACTATGACCACAAACTTTTGTCGTTCAAGTAATCCTCTACATTATAATAACCTTGTTTCATTAACTTTGCTTTAATTGCAGACTTAAACTTGTGAAGAGGTAGATCAACAAGACTTTGAGGTATTTTGTTAAAGTATTTTACAGATTGACCCACAAATGAGTTTCCCACCTTGTGTAGCCTAAGACTGGGAGTTTTCAATTTGTTTTTATTTCTGGTATTATGTTTATGAGTGTCACTGTTTTTTTTGAACAGATGCAAGTTTTTGCGCACATACATTATGTTATCTAAAATATACTGAGCATGCACAGTTAAAATATCGATCTTCTTAAATACTTCCCTAAGCGAGTCGCGTGGTCTAAGTTTGTAAATGGAGCGGATGGCTCTTTTTTGAAGTACAAAAATGGTGTTCAAGTCTGCAGCTGAACCCCACAACAGTAGACCATACGACATAACACTATGGAAGTAGCTAAAATATACTAGTCTTGCTGTTTCAATATCAGTCAAGAGTCGTATTTTTCTAACAGCACAAGCAGCGGAACTGAGTCTCCCTGCCAGGGCCGTTATATGCGGACCCCATTGCAACTTAGAATCTAAAGTTATTCCTAAAAATACAGTAGAATTTGTTAATTCTAATGGCTCGTCATTCATAGTTACAATAGTATCTACCTGTCTCACATTGGGCATAGAGAATTTGATGCACTTTGTTTTTTTTGCATTAAGTAATAAATTATTACTAGTGAACCAACATAGTACTTTTGAGAGAGTATTATTTACATCGTCAAATGCTTGCTTACCTCTGTCGACTTTAAAAATCAACGAATCTTTCACAAAGCAGATAAATACCGCAGATACCCTCTTTGTAACAAAAGGTCGTGCTATCTCTTTGTACATTAGATACTTTGGCACAGCTTAACAATAGGGGCAGCGTGCTTGTGTGGAATACTTATTGTGCATGATAATGTTACAGTTCGCAACATGGTATAACAAGCGTGCATTTTTTTCAAGCAACGTGTCTTTTTTTGTAATTGGAACACGATAGAGTACCGTAGCCATCTTCAGGAGATATTTCCAACTCTGCAGCGCATCGCTTACTGTTACAATAGTTAACTAATATTGATTATCCTTTTCAATGGAATGAAAGAAATTGCTATTGATTCAAAGTATCCTGTATCTTTTATTTTGGGCAGATAAGCGCGAAGAACTGATGGCTCCTGGGATTGAAAAAGCTCTTGATCAAGGATTAAGTAGCATACGAGGATATAAATCTTTTAAATGAGTTCTTTTTCAAACCATGTAACTTTAAACAATTCTGCCGTAACTCAACGAAAAACATAACAAAACGAAGCACATCTTCGTAACAAATTGCCTAACCATGGACGCCAAATACAGCATAATCACAAAGCAGTCTATCTGATTGGACACCACATCGGCTGTTTGTGTAGAGCGGTCGGCGTTCAGCAACGATCCTTGATTACGCGCCGTAATCATGGACTCGGCCGGCTTCGTAATTATGCGCCAGTTTAGGTAACGATCCCACTACACCTGGACGTTGTACGTAATCTACACCAGCTGGTAATCGCTTTAGAACCGCGATCGATCGTGCTTATGTGGCTATGTTTAGGCTAATCACAAATAATAGTTTACGACTAGTTTTTTGTTGGGTACACTGGTTTTTAACTCTTTGCAAGTACTACGTTACTGGCATTTAATTGTTTTTATCTGTCGATGCATACGTGGTGAATCTGACTGTCCCCAGTTTGTGACACGTTTATGCAGACTTTTTTGTGCCCAGCAATTAATTATACGCGTAGTCAGCTGCACAACCTGCTGGCGGTCCCCTCAACTAGAACTCTGGCTTTCTGTTTCTCGCCGTTTGTGCGTGGGCTTACTGACCTGAACATGCTTCTGGTATCAGCATCGTGCGACTTATTTGCTGACAAACCCCACAAAATCGTCAAAGTTTGCTTAACGTTTTGTGAGCGTATTAATAAATCATAATTAATATGTGTATGTACCTAAACTAAATTGTACAATGCTTAAGTGTTTATTTACTGTTATGATGTGCGATTTTCTTTTTATAAATAGCATAAATAAATAATGAAACAAGCTTCATGCCCGTCATGAACGTGTAAAAATCTGAAAATTTGGAAAGTCTACCGATCTTTCTTTAATTTGTTGTTTGTAGTTGTTTAAAGATTAACCGGAACATAAATCTCTCGCCTTTAAAGTTTGTATATTTTAAAAGTTTACATCTTATGTGGCTATTATATTCGTACACATTTTTAAAAAGATATAGAGCGCGCAAAAAGGAGCTACAAGGGCATTTGATATCTTGAGCGTGATCACGACGGCGATAAATACTGTTGGATAAGTTTTCCTTTAGGTAAAATAAATATTTGAATTATAACTTCCTACAGCTGTCGTTAGTGTACACTAAACTTAGTCCAAGAGTGACCACATTAAGATCCATGTTGGCACCTTTTAAAATGTGTCGTAACCATGTGATTCAAGCATAAAGTATAATATTAAAATTGGCATTAGATAGGTCTCTTGCATACTACTTATTAATTATTAACTACTAACTTACTTATACAATAGAATACGATTTATACCAGAACACTAGCCCTAATCCCACAAGAATAAAGTCACGGTAAACGTCTAGTGTAGAATTCAATTCTGTAAATGAACACTAGAGAAGTTACTCGTGCTAAATAAACCAAATAAACAGATAGGTAAATAATGACTAAATTTTCGAGTTTAACCGTGGTAATGGCGTATATTTGAGGAGTAAATAGAATTACTCCTTCAGATTGTTTAATTTCAAATGTAAATGTTTGCTACATTTAAATAATGTTTATTTATGATTTTACGGTCATGAAATGTAACAAAATTTTGCCCAAGAAACTGGGGATCGACGCAGTAAAGACCGATATTATGGCCTGTTAGAAAGTTGTCGTCGTATTTTGATTACGCTTTATTACAAAGTTCATCATCATTTTGCGATCGTTATGTCTATGCGTCTTAGATAAGAGAGTTGAAAATGCGGCGCTAAATTGAATCATTTTAAACTTGCCAGTACCTGTTAACCAAAATTATTGCTCGTCGTTAATTTTGTAATGGAATGAAGTAAGTGCGATATAAACAGCGATGGTTTGAAGTCTTGTGTTCCATTCCAGTGCCTTTTAAAGTTCAATTATTGACTTATTTATTAATTAGTACAATAACAGTAAAAATGATTATACTCATCAAAATATACAACTTTCTATAAGAAACATAGTGAAATCTCAAAAATTATTTAACCTTTTAAAAGTGTGTGACTAGTTGATAAACGCAATGTGTATAACGATTGTATCCTTAGTATTTTAGCGTGTAATTCTTAGGTAAATTTATTGTACTAATTAAGAAATATCAGGGAATTAATCATTAAATAAACTCTTAGTTTCTAAAATAGCTAAATATTTAAATAAAATAAACGCTGCTCTTCGCAAAACTTAGGTGAACTAAAATATTCATGTGCGACTAGGTACTTACATTGTTAAGTACGGTTTTTCCGTAATTAAATGTTGCTATCTATATTTATTGTTCTCAGTTATCTATAGCACAAGGCCTGCTTGGTTTGTAGTTTGTGCTCTATCATGATGATGGGTTAAGTACTCCAGCTACAGATCACCTCTCGAAACCATATCTCTCAGTTGATAAAAACACTGATGAAAAATCTTATCAACCGGAACAGAGGCGGTATTCTTGCCATCTACCAGCCTAGATTCAAAGCCAAGGCTGCAACTGATCAGCTTCATCATAATGAGCCAATGTCACAGCTACTCGCCAAGCTTAATAAGCAATGCAGGTGTATGCACCGAAGGTCAGTTTAGAAGATTATTCCTCCGAGTACTGGTCACCAGAGGCCATCTATCGCGTGACAGGATCTACCTAACGCATGAGGTAAAGTCAGCTACATAATGATGGATGTCATTTGAACCCCGTACATTATTGTACAGATTTGAGTGTATGTTCTTTATTATAAGATGATCTCACTGAAAAGAAAGCTTAAATTACGGCAAAGCAATTCAAGGTTGTATTACGGATATATTCTTCAGACAAACACAACACACGTTTAATATCTCCTGTCCGAGCTTTGTGGCCAAAAGAACAACGTTGTAATTCAACAATGACTCGCTGGACTCGAAAACTCTTTGTTGGCTTGTTTTCAATTTTATTCCGGGATTTTAAGCATCCGAAATGAAATGCTTTCGTCCGGGATTATAATTTTAATACGAAACGCTGCCATTAACTAGAAATAACGTTGCTGGAGTTATGTCTGCGGTGTATTTGTCTAAATGTTTTTATATTTTACTTCGTTGTGAAACAGACGTAATTCTTGAAGTTTTTTATTGTTTTTCAGGAGAAACACTGTCTATGCGACAAATTCTTCAGAAGTATTATTCTGAGTTCTTTTAAATGGGAATATATTTAGCAACAGCGTTATCATAAATTATTTCTTAGATATTCTCTTTGTTTAAGTGCTGGCCGATGTTACGCTAATATTATACGAGAATATTATAGAACTGGCAGAGTTATATTTATTATTAATGTTGAATAGCTTAGCATCAGGCGACACATATGCTCATTTGCCACCAAAATTATAAAACAAAATACTACACAGATATGCATTATAGCCAAAAGATACTAAAAACTGGTACTTATTTTGAATTTTGAGCTCTTATTCAAATACTGCAATCTCATTTTTGCAACAACACTTTTCTTTCGTGATCTGAACAAGTTCAAAATGTTTTGCATTTACTGAAAACTTTTGAAAAAGACTGATTTCAGAAAATAAATTGGTTCATTTTAAAATTCTGCGATATAATAAATAATTAGGTGCACTGCATTTCAAAGCATCGACAAATGAAAACAATTGAACTCCAATACTGTTGATGTCCAAGACTGTATCTGCAGAGATCCCTGGCGGGCGGTTAATTGCGCCTCGCCGGAAAAGTAGAGGGCAATTTGCCCTACATTCGTTGAAATACCGCTGGTGGTTGCTCTTAAAAGGCTTTATTAACAAGCGTCTGCTTGGATTCCTTCGCTCTTTCCAATGTTTGACGTCACACTTTCTGACTTTCTTTTTTCACCCATTTCTGTTTTATAATCTTGAGATCTTTCTTGCACCCATTATATACTATTATTCATTCAAGGAGGAATTATACTGTGTCGATGGAATAATATTAAAAATAAACAAGTATCCATCCCATCTTGAGAATATAAATTTTAAAAATCATGATTCACGATGTTCATTTGAGTATAGATAGATGTAAGGAGCGAGCGCAAAGAGTTTTTTTTTCCAGCTCGTCAAGATGACCTCACTCCACCTGATGGGAAGTGGTCGTGAGGTACTCATCTTGAAGGCTTGCAAATTATTTATTGCTTAAACTCCCTGTTTATTTATTAACACTGCAGAATGTAATGTTTATGCTATAACAGTCATAAATACACGTACGTTCCATTATTAAAAAAATGTTATTAGGTCTTGTCCTGCATCTACGTGTTCATCATTCATAATCATAACACACTTTCAATACGTCTATTCTTGCATACATACCTGTATATTAAAAATATGTCAACGAAGGTGAATGTGTGAGTGTCAATGCCTGTGGGCGCTTATCAGGCTCTTTAGATCCTGGAAAACTTTTACGTATAGACAGATAAAGTAAATCGTTACAGCTTCGATAAGTAGATAATCTTCTTTTTTCAGTTTTTTATCTGATTAATTAAGATATTTGTCAATCATACCATGACTAAATCATATCCGTAGTTATTTATTTATTAAGTAATTATAGTCTACCTCAACTAGAGTGTTATAGTAGGTACTGGCGTAAGCTGAACTCTTATTACCATGAATTTGCAAACTACGCACGTCCACAGTGATACCCGTAAGCCGTGGTTACCTGTTCTTCAACTGCGAAGTGGACATTTCCACCAAGTTTCTGAGAGAGAACATTTTAACTGGTGTTAAACAAAATCCTGTCTTACACGTGATATTATCTGGGTCATATCAGTTTATGTTCGACCCTCGGAGGGATTGCCCCAGCTTAGTGGTAACCTAAGACCTAACAGGGAACTTCGACCAACTTTGTTTTCAGATAAATGTTGATAGCCTAGTTAAATGTTGTGCGAACTTAGTTAAATAAGTGTGCGTGTGCTTTGAGGATATTTCCCAAAATGAATAAGTAAATTTCGATTACAATCTCTTAAGATAATAATCATCTATAGTTAAGAGACGTCTATAAGTTTTTTCAAATAAAACAACTATGCAGTAAGTATTGTGTGGTTGTCACCTAATCAATGGCATGCCAGTTTTAGGTCGGTTATCGCCTGGGCTTTGCCCTAAAAATAATGAAAACACATTCGACCTAACCTGGAATTTGAACCCAGAATCTCTGGATTTTCCACTCGAGCACTCGGTCATAGGGCGTTAAAAGCTACGACGTTATTACAGTTGAAATCGCAGACATCAAATAAAATAGATAACGCCTGTACGTAGTTTGCGTTTCAAAAATACTAGCTGTTGCCCGCGACTTCGTCCGCGTGATTAGGTGTAAGCGCGCACTGCGTCTCGCTCTGAGCGCCGAGACCCGCGTGCCGTGTGCAAAAATTTTGCATGCTTGTTTTTTAATTTCACGATAGGTATATCAGAATCTATTAATCCAATTAATGTGTTGACAAGGACAACATTTATCTCCGTAAAATTCTCTTGATGTTGAAATAACTTGAAATCATATGGATTGATATGCTTGTGAAGTAATAATTCTCAAAATCTACGTTTTATTTTACATTATTTTTAACACATAACATACCTTATAGCTACTTATTTATAAAAGATGTGTTGTGTCGCGGACTTATTTATGGATCTACTAAAAACCTTACTTTTGTTGTATATTGTATGCGTGTATAATCAACAGTGGGGCCAGCGCACGCACGAAAAGATTTTCAGATGCGCTTTTTTTCCGGATCACTTTATAAGTGTTGATTGATCTGGCTGAAAACTAATTATTTCAAAACAAATATATGCCTTAAAAATCAGCGATAATGTAGCTTTTTAACAGTGAAAGAATTTTTTAAATCGGTTTGGTAGTTTCGGAGATTACCTGTCTCAAACATACAAACTCACAAGATCACAAACTTACAAACGTTTACATCGTTATAATATTATAGTATAGATGTACAGGTTCTGAGCTTCGCGCTGCTCAGTCTGCGACCAACCAAAACAATATCGGATTGAAAAACCAGATTCTTATCACATAAACGCAAGTGGGGCGTCACAATAAACTTATAAGTACTTAATTAACTAAGTTTCCATATGAATGGAGCGCCTTGCCTCATCTATTGAGATTTATAGCTGTGGTTGAAAGCTTCTCGCCTTGTAAATTGGCCTCAACCCTTTTTCAGTAGCGGCAAGAGAAGTCCGGCGCAAAGCAGCGTTTTTCTAACGCCTAACAGATGAATTATTAAACAGGTTCGAATGTTGGGTACCTGCGTAAATATAACGTCCTGAGACGTAAAACAAAATGAATTTAAACACCTTTTGGTATCAGTATTCTACAAGCAATATAAGACGACAATGGGTCGCGATCAAGTGCCTTAATCCTGAAAAGTATTCTACAAATCCTTTATTTATTTGTACACAAAAATACATTTAGAAAAGCAAAAGTACCTACAGGTCAGCTTAGCCCAAAAAATTGTTTTTTTCCAGTAGGTGACAGTAAACAGTAAAATTTTGGCGAAATAACACAGATTTTGCGCTAATGTACATAATGCAATATATAGTAATGTAGCGCTACGAAGCAGTGAGTTAAAATGTTTATTGATTGTTTTATAATATACTCCATAAATTGGCGTAAAAGGATAATAAAATTATTATCCTTAAACCGATAATCGGCCCAAATCCCATTGTGGCGTTGTATTTACTTCTAGGGGCTAATGATAAAAACGCTCTTTTCCGGCTTTCATGGTGTGTAAGCTGCATAATGTCCACCGCATTGGGCCATCTTAAGGCGGTCTGAAAACAGAGATATTACTATTTACAATCTGCAAACTACCAGCAGAAAAAGTTTGCTTAAATCTAAACAAGCACGCTCTTGACCTACGCAAAAGGACTTTAGAGAGAGTAAAAAACCAAGCCGCCTCGTTGCTAGCTTCACAAGGTAAACTAACACTATCAGCTTGGAGGTTACCAGAAAAATAAAGATGGGTAAAGATCAAGAAGAACGAGGTAAGATAAGAAGTTCGTACGTTTTACAAGTAAATCCAAACAAAACATAATACTAAATCAGATAAAAATCTGGTGCCGTTGTGTTTCTGAAAATCCTTGTACGACATAGGCTGGGTCCGAAAGGCATTATCCGTATCGCGAAACCGATTCATTCCCTCTTCCCTCATTCCCCTCACACGTCTAAATTAAAGGCCATTCATTTTGTCGCCACTTTCTCGGGCCAACGTTCGGCCGATAAGGTGTTTATTATCACAACATCTGTTTTGTCTATTACGACGGCAGTATCAACTTACGGAGGAAAATTTAATATCGTTGGCTATTTCCTGGCCGGTGTTCTCTGATATTTTCACCGGAACATTTGTGAATAACCGTTATTATAGAGGTGCAATTATGTAAACGTTAGCGGATCGTTTGGGTAGTTATTAGGTTTTATTTCTGTTGTGTTCACTTTACTGTTGTTGTTTAAATATATTTACATTTTGTACAAGAGGTTATCAATGATGTCTTAAAAAGCGTTTGACATAGTGTGTGTTCTGTTAGCAAGTTCAATGTTTTCTTTTATTTGATTCTTTAACGGCCTGGTTTAGAAACAGTGACAAGAATACAGAAACAATACATAATTATAAATACTTCTTTCTCGTGTAGATATTTTGCTTGAGAAGCCAAATATGGCCAACTGATATCTTAACTAAATCAAAACCAGTAACTCAGGTTATCAACCCACCATTTCCAGTAAACAGTAACTACACACAACAACATGGTCTAGGGATATATAAAACATTTTTTAATAACTCAAAAACCACTGGCCTTACGAAAAAACTATTAATGACAGATTATAAAAACATTATTAAGTTCCTTTTTCAAATTCAAATTTGTATATAAAAGGTTTTGTTTTAAGATGGAATTCGCATTCATTGAATTTCTTTCAAAGAAGTAAATCTTCACGAACTTCTATCTTGATTAAAACTCCATAAATTTCTTTAAATCTTTGTCAAACGCATCTCCGGTGTTCATTTAATCATGCCACGTAGACACTTGACCAGGAACGAAATGTTAAGAGCAGTGGGCATGATTCAAGCTGACCCTACCCAAATTGCGGTTTCTGAAGCCATAAGGACCAGTCAGAGCGTTATATCCAGGCTTTGGTCACGTTATCGTGTCACGGGGGAAGTGATGGAACGGCACAGAGGACCTCGATGCATTACAACACATGTACAGGACCGATTCATAGTAAATGCTGCACGAAGTCAACCAAATGTAACGGCGATGCATTTGGTTCAAAGGCTACAGAGAGAGTAGTTTGCTGGTAAGCGGTCAAACTTTGAGAAGATGACTGCATGAAGTCAACCTACGTGCTCGTAGGCCACTTCGGGTACCAGCGCTAAGGAAAGGCAATCGAGGAAGAAGATTACAATGGGCCATTGCACACGAAAACTGGAACCATTCTCAAAGGTCACTTGTGCTTTTCACTGATGAATCCAGGTTTGGATTTCATCCTGATTCCCGAAGAGTACGCATTTAGAGAGAACCAGGACGTTGGAATCGACTGCAGCACCCACAACAAGTTCATGCATATCAAGGTGGCACGATTATGGTTTGGGCAGGAATTCGTCTCGGCGGTAGAACGGACCTCGTTTGGATACAAGGCAAAATGACTGCTCTAAAATACCGAGATGAGGTGCTAGAGCCTGTAATCTTGCCCCACAGACAGCGAATGGGACAAAACTTTCAGCTATTGCACGACAATGCCCGTCCACATACGGTGCGTATCATTACAAGTTGGTTACAACAGCATGATATCCAAGCATTAGACTGGCCTGCACAACCCCCTGACTTGAATCCTACAGAGAAGAGCTCTTAGGAATTTCCCTGAAGATATTGTGCATGAAAACCAGCTTTTCTTGCATCTTAGCAAGACTTGGGACAGTATTCCACAACAGGATATTGACACCCTTGTTTTGAGTATGCAGACCCGCTGCAGATGTGTCAGGAGAGTCTTAGGTGGATCCACGGATTATTAATTTTAGGTTTTCAACAATTTTTATAAAAAAATAGTTGCTTTGTTTAGGTTTTGATGTTCCAAAAATAAAGTTAAGATTGTCTGAGTTTTTCCTCTTCTTCTAAGTTTTTTTTAAATTTAAAACTTTATCTAAAAGTTTATTTATCAGGTTAGATAGGCTATTAAACAAGGTTTATTTTAATGTGTCGGTGTCTTAACAAAAAGTTAATAGAATGTTAGTTATTTAGGTTTAATTGAAATATTTAGGGATATCCCTAGACCATGTTGATGTGTGTATTTTAAATTTAATCTAATTTTAATAAGCTTTATTTTGAAAAGGTATCACCTAATTAAGTTGCTTAGTAAATGTAATAATATTTATTCATTAAAAATGTAATTTATCTACCTGTCTATATAGTTCAAACTCACGTATCGTTGTTTTTTATGCACATAAGTGCATACTAATGTGATCCCATTCACACACATTAGTATACCTTATCAATAACTATCTTATACAATATCTTGCCTTGTTATTTACTTTAATTAAAGGACAGTTTGCTAAATTAAATAGTGTCAACGTTCAGATTGTGTTTTCACAAAATGGAAGAATAGATACATAATATAAAAAGTAGTAAAAAACATTATGGAAACACAAATGAATGAAAGACTAGATTTCACAACATAAAACACAAAGGCTTTTTGACTTTTAATGCGCGTCCGAGATACATGTAGGTAGGAACGCGATGCATGCATATTTACTACAGCTGTTATTTCGCTAGAAAAATATTTCAGATTTCGTAATTTTCGTTGTTTCTTTTGGCGTTTAGCATAAACCCGGCCACGGTGCCGCTCGTATGTCGCTGCTGGGGCGTCGTAAAATACGTCCCTCACACAATATTGCCCTCAAATCTAGGAAAAACTCAAACGTTCGTAAAAAAACTCTGGGAAGAGTGCGCTTGTGGTTTCGCTCGTGAATACAACATCAATATTCAAAGCTGGCAGTACTATCCGCTGGTATGGCTCGCGCGTGCCCCTTTAAAAGATATACTTACGTACTGTGAAACCTATTAAACGGTTTTAATCAAAGAAAATGGAAAATAATACGCAAGAGTATTTGTAAACAAATTTTAAATTCGATTATTATATAAATATGTAATTGTTAAATAAATTATTATTCCTTGAGTGAGTAAGTGGGCTACTCATGTTGAACTTTTCTGTTATTTCCTAAATTAAGCCCATATTCAAGTAAAAACTAAATGACTATATTAATAGCTACACTTCTTGTTTGTTCTTTTGAGTAGAAAAAATCCTACGACGCCCTGGTCATTATTTAATGTTAATAATGATTTATGACGCTATGGTAAAAACTTCTTAATCATTCGATTTGATTAATATTTTTGCATTAATTTGCTTATTTTATTTCTTTTGAGCATAACGCCTCATCTGCCTAAGATTTAATTTGAAATTAAATCCATCTCCCTAATGTTATCAGGCCGTTGAAATATAGGAATAGTAAATATCCCTGGACATTATTCCACACAGCGCCATCTAGCCCCAAAGTAAGCTAATTAAAGCTTGTGTTATGGGATACTAGACAACGGATAAACATACTTAAATACATTTTCTTTTGTAAATACATACTTATTATACATAGGAGACACCCAGACCAGTACAAACAGACATGTTCATGCACACAAATGTTTGTACTGTGCGGGGATCGAACCCGCGACCTCTGGTGTAGTAGCCAACTTCTTAACCATTACACCAAGTCGGTCGTCAAATAATGTAAGTCGTCAAGTCCGAAACTATTACCCACCACTACTTAAATCCAATCCTTATTAATACCAGGTGTATCTATTCGGTTCGTGTTTATGTAGCTCCACACGACTCGCTGGTTGTCTTAACAAGATACAGACGCGTCGTTTTTCCATACAAACGTAGTCCCCTGTTTACTCCCTGGATATTGCTAGTAGAGGAATATTTTTTCCCCAACAATCTATTACCACTATCTATTAGCATGTCCCTATGTTTCCCTTTTTTTGATAAACTAATTATCAAAAGAAATATGACCCTTCGAAAATCTTTAAAAATGGTCAGTACGTCTCCCACGAGCTGCCATTTTAAATTTACGTTATCGTTCGCGTAAACATTTGTATTAGGATATGACATGACAATGTCAAATCCCAATACAATTTTTTACGCGAAAGATAATGTAAATTCAAAGTGGCAACTCGTGGTAGACGTACAAATTTTCCGCTGTGTTCAAACATCCATAAAATTATCCATATTATATTATATATCTAAAGAAAAGAAAACATAGGAACACGGCCAAAGCTTTTTTTTAATTTTGAAAACATAAAAAAGTAATTCAACCGGTCAAGTTTCGGGGGACAAGGGATCAGATCGAAGCGTAGATTTTGTGTACTTTTAATAGAAAATTTCGGTTCGATTTGCAGTTGTCTCAATCTGCGGGGGGCTCAAGGTTTGCAAAAGGCAGCATTCGTTTTCAAATATACTACCTATGTTTCAATTGTCTAACGTGCCAACAAGATACACTCAGTCACTGTATGTTTGTACTGTTTTATTTATTAACCTTATTATGAAACACATGGATGTGATTTTTTTTATCATACAAATTGGTACTGACAGCTAAGACCCGATCTGACGCTTTTGATAAATTACATGATATAAGAGGCTTAAGTAAGGCCAAAAGAGTTGTTTTTGGTGGTTACTATTCTAATTATTGAAAGTAGCCATAGGTAAGTACTGATAGTTGGATTTTGTAGAACCGGTAGTCAAAGCATAATAAAGTGGAGATTTCTTTCACGTACAAACTTACAGAAATATGAACGGTTGGTACTAAAATATCATTTATTTTGATCACAACGACTTTTCAGAAGCTTATCTAACTAAATCCGTAATCCGATCCTTCACGCACTAATAAGACACCAACCTCACTTGAAACACGTACTAGTATTCCGAGCAAATCCGTATTGGAACTAGTATCGCGTACCAGCTCCAATCCTTATTTATACCAGGCTTAGCTGTTCAGTTCGTGTGTTTATGCAGCGCGGCACGGCTCGCCGGTTTCTTCGACGACAAAATGCACTCACGTCGCTCCCGGCGCACTCAGCCGTGAATTCGAATGCACTAATATTATTGATCACGAGATATCCGAATACTAGTTTTCTGCTTTTCCAGTTTGATTTTTCCTGTCACACGGCTCCGGAAGGTTGATTTGAATAGTATAATTGAACAGACGTTAGGATTATTGTATGTGATGCGATAAACTCGACACGGAAGAAAATCGAAACATGTAATGAAACTTGCAGTGACCGATGTAAAATACAAAAACTTTCAGAAAAAACACAACCCCAGTTTTTTTCTGGTTTTTTTATTTACTGATGACTACAGTCAAATTTCCGCCTCTGAACATTCTGCACGAGGTAATTCGTTTAAGGTAATACTGCTCCGTGTAGGTATGTGATATCCGTTTTACGTACTTGTTTTTATAAATATTGTTCTACTAGCTTCTGCCCGGGTTTTAGTCCGCGTGGAATAGTTACTTTGGGCTAGCGCTAACTTTAACCCGCGACCTCGTTTACGTAGAAAGTGAAAAACTGGGTCCACCGCCCTACCCCCGCCGTGACTGCCCGCCGGCCTTGCACATCATCGATGCGCGCGCAGTACTTGATCATTATTTTGCTGCGATGATATTTTAAAACTGCGATATCTCCTAAGGTATTCATTAAAATCGAATGATGCAAAAGGCAATTTTGTTTCAAATTAAATACTTGTGATGACTAACGTATTTATTTTGAAGAGGATTAATATCATGTGTACCTTCTCAAATAATGCATTATTTTGGAACAAAAAGGGTATAGTGAGCCAACTTTAGAATATAGACATATGCTGTCGCGGACTTTTTTATAGAACTTTTGAAGGGTAACAATTCTGTACTACATGATTTTTGCGAAACATTAACCGTTAACGCAGCGCACGCAGCGGAAACTCTCAAAAGGAAAAAAAACCCCGATTTGAAACAGTTTTCATTGGTACTCCGCTCCTATGGGTAAGACCTAAGGCGTGATGCTATCTAACACTGGAATAATTTTTCAAATCAGACCAGTAGTTCCTAAGATTAGCGCGTTCAAGCAAACAAACTCTTTAGCTTTTTGATATTAATATATATATAGTACAGATTTGATTTACTAGTGACGATACTATATGAGTAATAATAAAAAATAGACTGTACTTCATTTAATGAAAATCGTTAAGTAAATGACCACACTATTAAGAAAATTATTAAAATCACTAACGTTGCTTAATTTTGTTGTAAAGATTACAACACTGTAAGTGCAATATTAGACTGTGAAAATAAGCTTTCATAATGTTCACTATCCGTAAGTTTTTGTGACACAGCCCTTCCAATTACTCTACTGGTAATATTCAAAGGAGCAATTTATTGTTAGTCTGCCCCCCTTGGCTATCTTTCTCTCTCTCTCGTGGCAAACCATGAGTCACTGCGGGGTCCCAAACTCCCGGCCCCGGGAAACCTGCGAAATAATAAATTACAGGATCCATTTTGCGGGGAAGTCAATATCAATCATGCATGGTATCTTCTTTTCTTCCTTCCGATCGCGCGGAGTGCGTAAGGTTAAACCAATTAAATGAAAATCAAATGAGATTAGTATCCACATAAAGCTACCCAATAAGGTTGCGGTGATGGTCTGGTAGAATAAAAAGAGACTCATACCAAAGTATTTTTAGATATTAATTGTTGGTTTTGCTCACGACTCAATCCTCATGATTAACTGTTATGAGTTTTCTTTTACGTCCGTTCACATGGTCACATCTATCATTACATAACCAAAATAATCTAAATTGGTTTAATAGTTAAGGGGTGCAAATCTAATTCCCGGGCAGAGTTCTTTTCGCATTCATAACGCTATGTGAATTTTGTCATAACAACACATTAATCTAAACAATTATTGAAAATGCGTGCCGTGCTGGTGGCGGCACTTTAAAAGAATACTTTCCACCGCCCCATGTCGTAGCCGTGGGTGTCGTAAGAAGCGTCTAAGGGAGCTCTGTAGCAGACCATCTGCTCTTCAGGTGGGAGACATATTGTGTCGGCCGGTTGATGTTACCATCATGCAGTTGCGTAAAACCCGCCAAATGACTCTGACCTATCTCGGTCAGGTAGGGTTCCGGGATCAGCACTGCACTAACCGGTGCCAGGGCAGGCCTTCAAGATGAGTATGGCCAGCTCAGTAATTGCTTTGCATTATTGTGCTTGTCATCCTCATATCTGGACCTCACGACTGCTTTCCATCAGGTGGAGTGAGGTCATCTTGACGGGCACTATATAAAAAAAAACTTTTTTCTACCTTGTTGATTACCTATGTAGCCAAATTCATTTCAACAGAAATGTAACAATATATTGCGCCAGACAACACACTACTTCATATGTTCTCGAAGTAAGCATAAATATTGCTGAGTTACGAGGTACCGAAGAAGTACGAGTAAAAAAAAGATTGTTTCCTGAATTGACTCGACTGGGAATCCAACCCGTAACACCAAGCAAGTCAGTGCGAAAAAACCGTCTCACAACGCACTACGCCAATCGTGTCGTCAAACATACTAATCAATTATGGCGAAAATATAATCCATTATGAATAAAGTTGATAATAACCTGCAAACGACAATGATTGTTTATTGGGAAGTAGATAAACATTTCTCCAGAGATAAAAAAGTAGGTTTCAATACAACATCCTGGAAAATTACTTACATCGAGTCTTTGCTCCACAAACGATCGGACTTAATCATCGCAGTTGAATGTTCTGGAATACTTTATCAAGTTTTACCACTAATAAATCCAAATGAAAAGCAAATAATAACTTCACGAAGTTGGAATTCCGAAGCAGAATATTGTAAGTTAAAAATTAATTTTCTTCTTGCGTGAGACTTCGAGAGTAGGTAAGATGAATGATTTTGCGCTCGATTTGTGGAAACATAATTATCAAAGATAGCAATCATCAAGTTTAGCATGAGGTCTTTAAAAGACGTCACTGCTATAAACTTGGGAAGGGGTCGGTCAGCGCGTTGTGCTTTGAGGTGCTAATAGATTTGAGCATTCACTTGTATCATAACCTCGAGCATTTGTCGTTTTTGAATGGAAAACTGACCATTTTGCCTGTATTGTACCTTTCGTAAAAAGTTACATTACAATGAAATGCTCTATCAAATGCTTTAGTTTATACCTACTTGTAGGTTCCCGGTTGTTAAAAGTGTTGAATTTATATTCGCTATTTGGATATGGGTCTCAAAACATATAAGATGTCTTTGATTTCTTTTTTACATTTTTGTTCTTTAACTTTTTAGTTTTTTTTTATAGGTAAAAGTGTTGTTAAATGTATTTTATTGAATAAATTCATCAAGATCATTAATTTATTCATGTGAGTAGTGATAAGATTATTGAGTAGATAGAGAGCGTCGTAGCCTAGGGGTTAAGAACCCCAACTCGGATCTTAGATCGTATGGTCCCGAGTTGAAATCTGGCCAAAACCATATTTGTGCTTATTGTTGAATATACGACTAACTATCAGGTGATGACCCGGATAACGGCAAAAGACGGTGAGCCTACCTACTACTACTACGTTGGGTTCTGATACCATTGGTGAAAAGTGGGCTTTTGAGTGTTCCGTACACTACAACGGCAAAAGTCACTAGCCTCAGACTACCCCGTTTGGGATATATGATGATGGTATGTTATGAGTAGTGATTAGTAAAATATAATAAAAATGAGTTACATGATGTACTGCTAAAAATATGTAATTAGATATTGGGAAATAGGAAATGGGCGAAAGAATATGCAGATTGAATTTAGAAATACGTTAAATAATTTATTTCAAAATTATGGTACGAGGAAGGTATAATGTCTGTTTCCTAGCACAGAGTGAATTCGAAAAAGAGACAGAGTAACGGGCGTTCATGGCTTTTATACTAAACATTCAGTGATGCCATGTTAGTAATAATACCAGTATAAAATAAAACAAATACATTAATTTTTTTGCTTGATTCAATTAAACTAAATATCAACACGCCCCCTTAAAAATTAATCAAGTACATACAACTATTTACAATCATAGTTTTTTTCACCTAACCAGATCATTAAACCTTCCATGTACTGCCTGGGAAACAAAGTATGGCCCAACATTTGTTGCTAGGATTAGGGAAACCCAGTAAAACCTAATCAGACCATATTAAATACTTAACAACTAACACAAAAAAAATCAACTTAAATTATTACAAACATAAACCCATTTCATCTCTGAACTGTCTGAATGTGACTACTGGCAGTGGCTTGGTCAACACATCAGCTAGTTGTTTACCTGTGGAGAGATACAACAATTTAATCACATTGTTTTCAACTTGTTCTCTTGAAAAATGATACTTGATATCAATGTGTTTTGATCGCTTATGGTTTGTAGGATTGTTTGCTATACTTATACAACCATTATTGTCTTCAAAAATAGGTATTGGATTGACAATATTAATTTTAAAACTGATTATTAGAGACTTTAACCACAATGCCTCTTTTACAGCTTCAAACAATGCCATATACTCGGCTTCAGTCGAAGAAGCCGCCACAGACATTTGTCTCTTTGTATTCCAGGTTATTGTACAGCTTTCAAACAATTTAAATAAATAGCCAGAAGTACTTTTTCTATCATTTACATCATTACCACCCCAGTCTGAATCTACATAACCACACAAAATATGTTCAAAATTATTACACCTTTTAAACGTTAGTTTTAGGTCTAAAGTGCCTTTTAAATATCTCAGCACTCTTTTGAGACTTTGCCACAATTCCTTATTATTTTTGTTCATGTATCTGCTCAAAATATTAACACTCACGCTTAAATCAGGACGAGTACATAACATAATATACATTAAACAACCAATTAGGCTACGACAAGGTGCATTATATTCACTATCTAAATTCAGAGCTTCATAGTTAGGTTTATTCTCAATAGGTGTACTAATTTCATTGCACTCTGACATACCAAATCTGTTTAAAATTGTTTTTATATATGAGCTTTGATCTAAGGTTATAGTATCATTACTTCGAGTAATTTTGATTCCAAGAAATATTTTAATTTCATTTAAATCAACCATTTTAAATTTGCTCATTAGATAATCCTTTAAACTATCTAGTGATTTCTTATCAGCACAAACCAAAACTAAATCATCAACATATAATAACACATAAATATTTCTGCTTACGTCACCTTTATCTAAAATGTAAATACATCTATCAACCGAAGAGCTCACAAAACCTTTTTCTTTCAGACATTGATCAAATAATTGAAACCAACATCTGGCAGCTTGTTTTAATCCATACAACGCTTTATTTAATTTACACACATAACTTTCTTCACAGACTACCCCATCTGGCACTTTCATATAAATTTCTTCCTTTAAAATGCCATTTAAAAATGCCGTTTTCACATCCATATGATGGACCAATAAATTAAATTGATTGGCAAAACTAATCATTAATCGAAAACTTGCCATGCGGGCAACAGAGGCAAAAGTTTCATGATAATCGGTTAAATATTCCTGGCTAAAGCCCCTAGCAACAAGACGTGCCTTATATCTTAATGGATTTCCGAACTCATCATTTTTAATACTAAATATCCACTTGCAATCTACTATATTTTTATCATCAGGTTTAGGTACTAACGTCCAAGTGTTATTACACAAGAGTGAGTCTAATTCCTCTTTAATTGCACTTTCCCATCGAGTTCTATCTTCTCGATTTTTAATCTCACTAAAAGAAGTAGGTATTTCACAACAAACTGATTGAGCACACAATAAACTTTCGTCAATTTCACTATAAGATTTTAATGTACGACCTTTTAGCCTAGCACTCCTTCTCAATCCACAAGAAACATCGTTATTTAACACAGAACTACGAGTTTCGGTCGAACTCGCTTGATTTTCAACATTTGGCTTTGGCATGTTATTTGAATCGTTTAGTTTACGAATCTTAGGAGCAGAAACATATTTATCAGATTTTAAAATATCTGATTTCAAACTACCCGATTTTAAACTACCGGATTTCAATCTGTCAAAACATTGAGGTGTCAATGATCCTGACTTCGAAGTCAGTTCCGTATTTTGAAAATGTTCTATTCCATTTCCTTCAAATTTCAACTCGGGCCTTGATTGCATAAAATTAATTTCATCTACAATAACATCACGCACCGTTTCATATTTTTCATGTTCCGTGTTCCACACCTTATAGCCATTAGGTACATAACCTACCAATATACCCTTCCACGACTTTTCATCAAACTTACATTTTCGTGTTTTATTATGCACATACACAGTAGCACCAAAAACTCTTAAGTATTTTAGTGAAGGCTTCTTACCGTGCCACATTTCAAAGGGAGTTTTATTTTGCAGCAAAGTGCGGGTAGGTGTGATATTGATTAAATAAACTGCAGTTAATACTGCGTCTCCCCAAAAACACTTAGGTAATTTTGCACCGCTAATCATTGCACGGGCTTTTTCTGTTATTGTCCTAACCATGCGCTCTGACACCCCGTTTTGTTGTGGCGTTCTAGGAACTGTAAAATGGTATGAAATTCCCCGAGACACACAATAATCTTTCATTTCACTAGACAAATACTCCCGGCCATTATCACAGTACAAATTCACCAATTTTAAATTAAATTTAGCCTCACTTTTTGCCACGAAATCTTTAAAAGCAGAAAACACGTCTGATTTATAGGTTATAAGGTATGTAACACAGTAGTGGGTAAATTGATCAACAAACAAAACAAAATAATTCTTATTTTCAATTGAAGAAGGAGTGATCGGCCCGCAAACGTCAGTATGCACAATAAATAATGGTCGCTTAATATGAATTTTATCTTTAGATGTGTTGAAAGGCAATCGTGTCTGTTTCCCATTTATGCATGCCTCACACAGGTTTTCGTCAACCGTAACCGATTCAATTAAAGTATTGTCATGAGTCATGCGATTATTCTTTAGGTCTAAAAACTTTTGTTTACTGATGTGACCTAATCGTTGATGCCATAAATCGTAATTACTTTTACCACTATTGCACAATTGAGAAACAGATCGATCAACTTTTACCTCAAAATCTACCGAAATTAATTTATTAACTGTCTTACCTCGCATCAGTATTACGCTATCCTTACTGATATGTGTTCCATGCTGATCAAAGGTGATGTTCAACCCGGCACGCTGCATCCTCGATACCGATAGCAGGTTGTACGGCGCCTCAGGACAAAACAGCACGTCCTCTAGGGTGCCCTGGATGCCGGTGTCCGTGATCACTTTCAGTGTTCCACGTTTTGTAGCTGTAATAAATTCACCTTGTTTAGCAACTGTAATCCTAAACGGCGTGTTCAAGATCGTATAGGTACTGAAAAGATCTTCCCTGTTAATGATGTGATCGGAGGCTCCAGAATCTAACAGGAATGATATCTTTTTCCCGTCGTCAACAGCTTCGTGATTTCCGGACATGAATGCAAATCCGTTGCCTTCGCTAGACATGATCGCCCCCTCGGTCACTTCAACCGTTTGAACTGTTCGGGTCCGGTCCGCAGGTTTTCGATGTTGGTTAGGTTGACTTAGCCGGTCGAACTTTTGTTGGTAGTTTCGGCGCTTGAAATAATAGCAATCGTTCTTGACGTGACCCTTTCGACCACAATGGTAGCACTTGAAGTGTTTCTTGGTATCCTTGAAATTTTGCTGGTTTGATCTCGTATCAAATCGTCTTCTGGAAGACTCGGCGCGGACGTGAAGTACTTTTGCAGATGTGTCACTACCCTCATTTTTCAACTTTACTTCTTGATCTAATAATCTTGTTTTTACGAACCCCAATGTCAAATTATCTTCTGATAATGTCTCGATCGCCGTGATGACGCCATCGTATGAAGTTGGGAGGGTAAGAAGCAAATGAGATACCTTATCGGTTTCTTCGAGCTTAGCGCCAGCAGCCAACAACTCCGTCATGAGGTCGTCAAAAACTGTAAAATGTTTGGCTAACGAAGTGTCACCATGCAGCTTTAAACCCAGGAGCTTCTTACGTATTGCCAGCTGTGTCGCTAAACTTTTTCTCTCGTACAAGGCATCTAGATTCCTAAAGATATCACGGGCGGTCAGTTCCTCTTTAGCAAAACTAAGAAAGGAGTCTGCCAAATACTCGACAATTACGCTCTTCGCAGTTCGATTTTGCTTTTCCCATGCCTCGAGACGTAAGATGGGTTCTTCGTCAACGACCTTGATGATATCTAATTCGGATAGAAGCGCGCGAATGCGAAACTTCCAGACGCTGTATTTTTCACCATTAAAAGGTTGAATATTTCTTTTGGTTTTTAGATTCTCCATGATAAAATATGTACACGAGACTTTTGGATTGATAGAACAGAATTACTTTAATTTACTTTTGGAATCTACAGCACAATACCAATGTGATAGTATGGCTGGGCCCATAACCTATTGGGAAATAGGAAATGGGCGAAAGAATATGCAGATTGAATTTAGAAATACGTTAAATAATTTATTTCAAAATTATGGTACGAGGAAGGTATAATGTCTGTTTCCTAGCACAGAGTGAATTCGAAAAAGAGACAGAGTAACGGGCGTTCATGGCTTTTATACTAAACATTCAGTGATGCCATGTTAGTAATAATACCAGTATAAAATAAAACAAATACATTAATTTTTTTGCTTGATTCAATTAAACTAAATATCAACATTAGAATATTATACTTTTGTTACTGAGCGCTTTGTGTAAGTCTCGTTAGGAAGAAGAACTTGCCAAAAGTCACGCATTATACTCGTGATAATGTTTTTATATTTACTCAGTGATATTTCCTAATATTAACATTGAGGTATGACAACTTGTGATTTTTGGTTATGTTCAAGTATGTACTATCAAAGTACTTTAAAAAAATTGCACGAATGCCCCAAACCCTTATTTGTCGCGAGCCGTCAAAGCTAGTTCAAAGGTACCTGAGTCGAGCCGTTGAGCCTACGTGAGCACTTATCCGAAATTAGTTCGCAGAGAACGGATTTCGGCATGAGATCGAGCAGAACGGCTACTGCCTAATCGAGCGTGTTTTGACATCCATCGAGCTTCCATATCTTACAATCCTTTGTACCAACTTTGTTGTTTCAAGTTAGAAATAAATAAATAAGAGACAATCACATACCTTGCCCTGGCTCCAAAGAAAGGTTATTTTATTTTATTTGATTACAAAATCCACAGCTCTTAAGAATAATACATTATTCCTTATAGAACTAACAAACAGCCATTATAGGATTTACTTTATATAAATGCAACGAAAAGTAAACATTTTTAAATTACTAAAGCACAATTACATAACGTGTGTGGGTGTGCGTGTGTGTGTGTTTTGAGTGTATGTTTGTGTGTGTGCGTGTGTGCGCGCGCGTTTGGATGCGTGTGTGTGTGTGTGTATCAATACAGGTAGTTATTCCACGTCATGTTTCCAATCTTGTTCAGAACAGTGTTATTCAGTACAGTACCATACAAAAAAGTACCTCACTGACTTAGAAGTACAATAAGATGAAACTTAGCATTCCTAGACGGCATCTTCCTAGCAACCGCAAACAATAACTAAATAAATTATTGCATTTCTATTAGCCTTTAAATGTTCATTTTATTCCTTAATTAATCCATATTATTATCATAAATTTTAAACACCTTTCCTATGACTAGCTTGATTTAAGGTGCTGATAGATTTGAGCATTTACTTGTATAAAAAAATCGACAATTCGCCATTATTAAAATTACTCGAACCACACTGCAAACGTGACGCACGATGGTTTGTTACAACTTGATTTTAAAAACCAAGAAAAAAAATATCATTACATGGAAATGTTTTTTAGAAAACTGAGCATTTACCTGTATTGCATCATGCGTAAAAAAATAACATTGCAATGTTGTCATCTAAAAAAAGTTCTATTCTATAAACACTTTTTGGTTAATAATTTACATCGGGTGATATTATTTTCCAACCCTACCATACCGTGGCATAAGAAATCCTTTTAAACGCCAACGGTGTTACACACTGCGAGAACAGGAGCCATATTTGGGGATTTAAACCGAATTGATCTTGGTCCCCGCTATTGAGCGTAAAATCCTCCCGCTCTAGTAAACTCACGCTGCTGAGACTTCAAAATCCACTCTCAGTAAATACGGACTAGTGCAGACGAAACTGCTAAGTAAAGCTAAGCATTTAACTAGTTTTTAAAAAAATGCTTAAAGAAAATTTATTTAAGCGCCCCAACAGCGCATGAATACAAATGTCCCGGTCCCGTGCACGGTCACATACCTCGTATAAGCATCAGCGCTTTACTAAAGTCATGTAAGTAGCTTGTATGTGCAGCAAAATCCCGTATTTAATACCCGTTAGCAATGTGGAGTGAGGAGTCTGCGCATCTTCGCCGTCTGTAAGACATCCACCCACTCACGTTAGTCGCAGTCAGCCCTTCATATATTATGCTGTTAGGAGGTAAATGAAAGTCTTTAGAGCAGTTATTTTTAGTATATCTCTAAAATACATTCATATACAGTTACAATTTAAAGGAAATCTCCAAAACAACTATTTAAAATCAGGTCTACTAACTCACTGCTTAATTCTAGAAAGTAAATAAAGTTTTAAAATAATACAGATTAAATCCCTGTCAAGCTAATAATCTTAGATCTAGATGAAAATCTACAACTATACATTTATTCCATATTATCTTCCACTTCACGTGATCGAGCTTGTTCTCTATATTGAGAGTAAGCTCGATCACGAGTAAAGGAAAGGATCAAATGAACATGAAGAGATTGCAAAGAATGTTCTAGATCTTGAAGATGGCGTAGAATATCTGTATCAGCCGTAAAAATAACTGGTCATCATTACTATCATCCACAAGACTTTACTACCCTTAGAATTCCACACTTATCATAATAGCATGCTGCCGATACTTCCTGAGCTTAACATACTGATCAAAAGAAAATATCCTAGTGATTAGTACAAATAATAAATAGCTATAATTAACAAGTTAGAACAAAAAAGGGCTATTCTAGAACAGTCACAATTGGTGATTAGAAGAGAAAGTGAATAGAGTAAAATCATTCTAGTAGATCCATACGAAGTGATCACCGAAAATAGAGAACGGAATTTCTGCTCGGTAAATTCATTTGTCAGCCGAATAAAAGTTTTTTCCGGCACCGGCTCTAAAACGGTCTGTTGTGAGCTCTCCGGACGTTTGAAATAAAAGAAGAGAAAGCGCGCCTAGGCTTTTGCTCCAAAGGTTCTGTTGTTAAAATAAATAGGGCTTGAAATAGATCATGGCCTATCGCTCTCACCCACCGACACCGAATATTTGCTTTAGCATTTTCTTCAGTTTGTGCGTTTTGGCCTAAGCCTGAATCAGCCATTTAGAAGATCAAGATTTTGATTTATTCAATATTTAATTCTAAACATAACTATTTTGTTTTTTGCGCTAAGTTCACTTTTGAGTTAAATTTTTGTTCACGAAATATTATGTTTTATTGGGTTGCATGATAATCACTATGTAGTTAAACTTATTATTGGGGTGTGTGTAGCGTCCCCATGGCTGTTCAACCTATTCATGGATGACTGTTTGACAGATCTGAAAGACAGTGATTATGGACTGAGAATGGATGGGTTGCTTGTTAAATGCCTTCTCTACGCTGATGACCAAGTCATACTACGTCGGCCGACGAGTTGCAGGAAATGATAACATTAATGAATGCGTCGTTAGAAGCGAGAGCTGAAAGTGAACGTGAGTAAGACAAAAACCATGGTTTTTAAAAAGAGAGAAGGATATAACAGAATGTGATGTTTTAATTGGAGGTGAAAAGGTAGAACAAGTGAAAGAATTTGTGTATCTGGGCACTTGGTTCACGAGGGATGGAAGGCATGAGGGTGATATTGATAGAAGAGTGAATGAAGGGAATATGGTAAAGCCATGCCTTTATGAACAGTCAGAAGGTGTTAGAGAAGGCGCGACTGGCTGTTCATGCGGGGGTGTTAGTGCCGACGCTTATGTACGGAAGTGAGAGTTGGGTATGGCAAAAGAAGGATGAGAGAAGGATAAATGCAGTGGAAATGAGAGCATTGCGAAGTGTGGCAGGAGTGACATTGAGTGATAAAGTGAGGAATAGCATAATTAGAGAGCGCTGTGGTGTGAAAGAGGATGTTTTCACTAAAATTGAGATGGGAATGCTAAGATGGTTTGGGCATGGAAAGGATGGATAAAAAGCGTCGAAAACAATTAACAAGGTGAGGGCGGATGGAGTTGTTGGAAGGGGAAAGCCTAGACGGACGTACTTAGGACAAGTCCAAGACGTTCTTAGGAAAGGTCAGGTCAGGGGTACCCATAATCTACGAGCATGTATGAAAGGATTATTAAGAGTGGCAGAAGCGCAAGCGCAAGAGGTGTGTCAGGACCGTAGCAAGTGAAAAGATGTGGTCTTCCTACCCCGTTGGGAAAAAGGCGTGATGATATGTAGGTATGTATGTAATGTATGTAAACTTATTATTTTGTTCGATTTTAAACTATCATGTTATTGTGACTCTCCTTTAAAAAAGTAAAAAATGGAACAGTTTGAGTGAAAGACAATTTTCACCGAAATTGATGTATAATTGCTCGATCACCAAGTTTTTCAAATGCGGATAGATTTACAAGCGCAACAAAACGTAAGTATTTGCCTAACCTGTGAATCGAACCAAGGTAGCTATTTTATGCATCTGGCCTAATCAAAAAATAACTCATTTTAAGTTTTAGTCAGTTGTGAATGAGAGCAAGTTTAATAAACACGTTAATTTGGTAAATAGAAAGAGAAAACGTTGGCACTTTGATCGCCTTACAGAAACTTGAGTGCTTCAAACAAATTGGTCTTTTAAATTCCAGACCAATTCGACTACGCGTGTGTGACTTTAATACCATTAAATCTCTAACGTAAGTTAAGTAGCTGTCTGTAAAACCCGTATTCCTAGATGATTTGATCGTAGTCAGTAAACTTAAAAGATGCTTTTATCATCAGATCAAAGGAACTCTAAAAGCTCGATCAAAAAGAGCGTACAATAGCTGATCGTGCTTCCCTAATACTGCAATTAGAACGGAAATACTAGTAAAAAGATTTGTCCTCCTATAATGAAGGACAACTAAGCTTGCCAGACGGGATCCTTCCTAAGGAAAACCTTTTTTACTGCTTTGTTTCGTTATTAGACTAATTAAATGGCAAGTTGACTTGATCTTTTGTGATGTTAGTTCTTTTATGTAACAAGTGAATAAAAGACATTCAAAGAGTCGATTCGATTTAATTAATACAATTAGTTTTTCACTATAAAGTGATTATAGCTGTGTTAATCGCGACGTTGGCTTGATCTCAGGTGAAAAACATGCGTCTAATAAAGAAATTCAGACGGATGAAAATGCCAATTTAATAACACAGTATGTTTTTTTTTAATAGTAAAGTAATTTTTTGAAACTTCTCGAACCTGTGCAATCGCTAATGAAAATTTTGAATTTGGACGTGCATGTTAAACCAGTGTTTTATGAAAATCTAAAATAATTGCGTAGGTTACGAATTCAAATCGAAACGTAAGCAAGTAACGTTGCATGCCTACCTCCTCCTGGGGAAATCATTCTGGGGGCCCAGTATACTAGTGTTTTTCGGTATAAATGTCCAAATGGAAAATGTATTTACACTTTTTTCAAAAAGTCACATTTAATCTTCGAAATGTATTAGCATAGATATTAACAGCCGTGATAAAACCGCCGTTCCTTAATTAAATTTTGCAGCTATTTATTTACTTATTCAATAATGCAAACGGCAAAAAGGATGCGGAAAAGACAAGCATTATTAACCTATTTCAGAAAGTGGAGAAAAGAGACGGGTAGGATGATTAATTAACAGAGAGCTGCCCGCAAGCGAGGCTCTTCTACCAAGGAAAACTTAATTACTTTTCTCGGCTGAATCATAAAGCTGAATAATTCATATACTAGCTGCTAGGACAGTCTGGAATGTGTGACACAGAACTGCACTTCCAGGCGCATGGTTAAAATTGAATTGCCTCTAACATTACGTTTCGCGGCTAACTTTAAGGTAGAATGTGCAACGTTGTTTTAAAGAAATTAGGCTAACATCCTTTTTGAGTTACGGTGAGTGAATTTTTATCTCTAGGTAATGTTATAGAGATATTTGCTTTTCAATGTTAGGTGTGGAGTAAAACGAGTTATTTTTCACTTCTCATGCTCTAAACGTACGCCAATATAGCCCTACAAAGCTGGACTAAAGTGACCACTTTAGTCTCTAGAGAGTAAAAAGTAATTAGTTTTTTAAATTCCTTCAAATTCAAATTTTTATTGCACTTTTATGTTGTACATACGAGTACATGGTGGTGGTATTTGTTTATGTTTCAAACATAGACCCTGATAGGGCACAGCAAAATAAAAATAACTCACAATATTACTGTTAAGAGTAAGAATTTCACATATTTTCTTAAACAAGCTTAATATTACAATTAATTTATGTTATTGAATTTACAAATTGCTAGTAATTATATTATTTATTAAAAGTGCAAATGTCACTAAAATACAATTACTACAAAAAACAATGAATTAAAGTATGAGCTGAAAAACTCTTGCAAAGTATAATAACATTTTTTCACTAGAAACTTTTGCCTTCATGTGACATAGACAAACTCTTACAGCCAGTAAATATACTAGGTGTTATCTGTGGAGTGTGGACCATCTCCATTGCGAAAATGTTGAGAGTTTTAGTTGTATGGTTTGTCCGCAAAGAAGGTGGCACCATATGTTTTAAATTGTTAATCTGTGACTGGTTTAGATGAAAAAACTGACCGCAAAAATGTCAGGATTTTTGTCGAGCTCGAGTGTAAATTTGATCGGTTTTAAATACATTTGTTAAGCATGTCCAGTGACAGTGAAGAGTTTGATGTCCAGCAAAGAGCAAAAGACATAATAGATAATCTTTTGCAGCGATCCTTGAGCTTGTATTTCTATAACGAATAATACAAAATAAGAGTATCATAGGATATTATCTTACTTGAGGTTACATTTATACTTACATATTTATTTTTGAAACCACGAGAGATTTCTTCGCCTTCAGATGATGTTAGGAAGAGAGTTTTTACATTTCAAAGCGAAAACGCGTGGCATTAGGGGATTGGAGACACAATTTGGGTTAGTGATCTGCAGAGGTAATCCACAATTTTTCTTTCGCTGCTACATTCATTAAATCATTTTTATTTCTACGAGATAGTGATTGCGTTTTAATAGCCATTTCCCATATCTTTTTACACGAATCAAGTGGAGCTCGGCCGCGTTTTTATTTTCGATATCCAATATCTTCTGCATTCATTTTATCTGTGTGTGGTCTGGCCACAGGCAAATTGTATTTTTTTTTCATCGTTGATTAATTTCAATTGGTCAGTAAAAATAGAGATTCATTTCTAGGTACTTTATTAACATCAATTATAAATGTGAATTTTTATTTTTAGCATTAAACAATGCTCTATCTTTGTATCAATTATATATTTTGCAACCAATGTTGTGTTTAGGTTAGATAGAATTTTACGTAAAACGATTGCTTAAAACCAATTGATTTTTTACTTATCTTTACGTTTGTGGGTATGATGGGTTGGTATGATACCAACTATACCACACGGTGTCGGGTGTAGTATACGGAGTAAAATAATATTCAAAACTCACGTTCAAATGTTTGTATTCCCAACACAATTATTAGAAGGCACAGTAGGAAGATGAACACACAGCACAAGCACAGTCAGATAGTAGGTAAGCGACACAGTTTGGAAAGATAGATGATAGAATAGATGTGGAAGAATGAAAGTCTTAATAATAACATACAAGGCACTCAAGCGTAAGTATATAAGCGAGTCAAAAGCAGCGTGCGTTCCGCGTCGTAAGCAAGTTTCGACTGATGCGCGGGCGCAGCGGACGGCGCGTCCCCGCGTTCAATACATGAGCGTTATGTACGGTCCGCACGACCACGCTGTGCAATGCTCGATGATGATGATTGTCGATATCGATATCGACAAACTGATATGCATCGTAGTGTCGCGCATGTGATGTAAATATAAAATGTTATTATAGATATAAGTAATTTAGTGTTGTAATGTGTGTGCTTAGGTTAAGTGTAATATAGTTTAGGATTAATAAATAGGTGAAATATAACATTTATAAATAAAAGATATGAAGTGTAGGAAAGTTGCCTACACGTTTATTGTATAGTCCGTAAATATATGGTTAGGTACGACTCAGTTGTGGTATTTGAATAAAGTCAAATTAAATAATAATTCAACAAAATCACGTTCACGTAGACCGTTTTGTAAATATCTGCGTGCCGAACTTTGCGTGATGTTAATCTAACTTAAACAACCTTCATCTTAGCTGCATGTTTCTGATGAAGTGAACAAACGTGCGGTTGAATCTTGTACTATTACGTAACAATTCCATTTAAACCCGAATCCCAGGAATACTTTGACAATAAATAAACGAAACATGGCGAGTTGTTAGCTTAAACTCGAAGGAATGTAGCCAGTTAACCGCTCCCGCTCTCGGTCTCGGGGGATATCGGCGACACGTTTCGTTCACTCAGCACAGAGCTCCTCCAATTCTCAAAGACAATTTCAGTGTTCTTTTCCCCGGCTCAAGAGCTCGCGATATAGCTGACGTATACTTAATTTCGAATCGATGCTGACGTCACTGTTCGATTGCAGAATTTGACATTTTGTTCCTCTACCGTGGAGTAAGCCAGAGGGGTAGATATAGGTACCTAAGAGATTTATAATTAACGGAAATTGGATTTTTGAAACTCAGTGCTTTTTTTCCTGATCACTGATCCTTATTGAATAAAAATTAAAGAAAAAAAAAATCAGTAGAGCATGTTTGATTATAACATTTAGAACGTAAATGAGAAATGTAAGTTGCAAAATAGAGTAATTAAAGTCCTTATAAATTATAATGTATAGTCATAATAACATAACAGAAATAATTACCATGCAAATTATGCCTATATTTGCAATATATTTAGCAGCTTTGTGAATTTTCTAATTTTATAATACGCCTGCGACACCGAGTCTGTTTGTAACCGAACATAAAGAAAATTGCGTCGAAAATATTCTTACGGGGTTACATACGGTGCTCACGGTGCCGTGTGTAGGAATAATTTCAGCATATTACCAACCAATAGAGTGGAGCGCAACTTATGATACGAAAATGTCTTATTGTTTTTATGTTTATCATTATAACATCTGAATAAGGACATGGATGAGCGTGACTTAAATTACAAGTATGATGCTGAACTGATTTTATGATTTACTTACCTTCGCTTGGAATCGGAATTTCAATCCATATTAGTAAGGATGAGAAGTTGAGTGAGTTCTTGTTCAAATTCTTATTTAACTTAATGTAATTATTGTAAGTATTTTTAGGCGATATATTTCAGCCTAATCTCATCCTACGTAAAATTTGTTGGTGGAGGCAATTATTTTTCTTTAAAGTGTCAATGCATGTGAATTAGGATATAAGATCTGTTCTATCAGAGCTCAAAATAGGCTGAAACTGGCAGAATTAAATTCTCCCTGGAACTTCTAAAACATTTCTTTTGCCTGCCTAAAATCAACAATTTCATTTTTGTGTCCTATGACGCAACGCAACTATTTTTCGGTCAACCGTTCCCCCGGGAATCTTTCACTTCCAACAAAAATGACAGACTTATTCTGAACTGCTATGTCTCAAACTCTTTCGAGATTACGAAGTTGCACCCTCTTCGCGTTTTACAGGAAAAGTGGATTAAGATTTCCTATATATCTACCTTATATTTCACATTATGGTCGGTTTGCATGATTTATAGGCTAACTTCGCAAACTTCCGCATGTCATCTACTGGCTCTGCAAAATTTTCTAAAGGAACTTTAAACTTTTTACATTAGATGGATTACTGAACCTTTTGTACGTAATTTATAACTGCATAGTGAGATTTATGTTGGAGAGAAGAGTTTTTACCTTAAACCAATTGAAAAAGGGACTAGTAAGGCTGGTAGCGAATTCTTAAAGTAATCATCACTATTTAACTTAATTAAAAATACTGGTCTTAAATGTATCACTTTTATAAGGAAAGTATAATTTGCGTTGAAAACACAAAAGGAATTAGTCTCTGTAAGAAATTTGTGGGCTTTTCAGGAACTCATTTTATTGAAAGAGAAATATTATATGTTGGTTTGTATGACGTAGGAAGGTCACTGAAAGTTAATGACCTCTGACAGGCATGAATCAATGATGCATGTGTTCGTACGTATGCAGTGCACGTCTTTGAAGCTGCTTCATTTAATTCACGCTCTGCCGTTATATTAATAGATGCCAAAATTTAGTAGACTTAGCTTTGGTCTCGCGATCGTAACGCACAACGATGGAACCGCTGACTCATACTGCGAAGAGACCATTCTTGACGTTTTTCATACATTTAACTGTCCGGCACCACATGCCGCATACCACAGCGTTGCGCGTCATGATCGCGAAACTAAAGCTTTTGTTAGACTCACCATTCCATGAACTAAATTGAAATCGATTGAAAATTATATCGAAAAAATATCATATTAGATAAAATGAAGTTTAAAAATGCTGAGTTAACTTTTATCAGAGTTTGATCCTCAAAAATTGAAATGTCACGTTATTAGAATAATCAATATAATCAGGTAGGTAAGCTATTTATTATTAATAATATAATGGATCAAATAATAATTCTGTTCAAATTCAACTACGTTTTCAAACTGATGGTTAGTGGCAAATTACGTCAATGTATTTGAAAGTATACGGATAAACGGGCGCACTTCGATTATAAATAACTAATATATCCCATGAATGCCTAAAAAGTGTCTCGGCTCGATAATTCGATTATGACAATTTCATAATTTCACATTTAATGTCGTAACCAACAAGTGCTTGTGTTGAAGAAAGAATACCTCAACGTATTATGGTGGTATCCGGAAAATTTTATTTATGGCTAATTTATGTATGTGTATATTTGCGTGTCCAGCAAAACTCACACAGTTGAACTAAGCATCGGATCGGACCCTTTTTTGGAGTTGATTTTGTTAATTTTCTTGGGGATTCATGATCCAAGGATGCTTAATATTATTATTACTGTTAAGCCTTACAATTTCAAAAAGAGCTCACAGCCTAAGCAACCTGTCTTTGAGTGCTTTTTGTAGGAGCTAATGCAAGAATCATTTGTATCCTAACGAGTAGCCATTGTGAGCCCTTACACAGCATCTTCGGAAGCGAGTTCTAAGAGGCAAACTAACGATATTTTGTCTGCTGGTGATTAATGGTTACCGAGTCGCGGATTGTTCAAGCGCGATGAGTTCAGAAGAAGCACCCACAACCCGTGAAATTAACTTTCGTCGCCTCTCCAGGGCCGTCAGTTTATTTTCAGGAGTGCGTCTGCCTTTTTGTGGCCCAATATTTCAAAGGTTATTGGAAACGTTTGATTATTGATCCCCATTTCACGGTCATGCGGTCCCACAAAGTACTGTTTTACGATAACGATTATTAAGGGTATTTTTAGTGGTGCACTTGATATTAGCTTTTTGGATGATAGGGGTAAAGTCCTTTTATTAAGGTACGTAGATGGTCCTCAAGAAGTTAAAAGGAAAAAGAAAAAATATGATAGTGAATATTACCACATATGTTTACTGCAAATATGTATTATATTCCAGATTAAAAAAATACTTTTCGCTATGTGTGTACGTCAATCTGGGTAACTTTGTCTTTCCGTGTAACATTGGCCCACCTTAAAAAAAGTGAATTTTTATTTTTTTTTAAGCGCGTTTTATCACATTATCCAAGTAAACTATTTTTATTACTTAGTTAACATACTTCGTAAACGCCCACAAGATGTCATATTTTGATAGTTGTCAAAAATCCATAGATAAAATAATTCTTCTCAAAACGGTGAAAAAGTTGTTGTGACGTAGTGCTTTTTAAAGTTTGTGGTGACCATTTGAAACACAATTTTCGTGGGAAAGATTTTTTTCATGTGACAACCCATTTTTTGTATATTTTTTTATTCTGTGACATTAAGCTATGTAATCTTAGGCTAAAAAGTAGGGTTAGAGTTAACCAAATACTTCAGAAATTAAGAAAACTGCAAAATTCCCCTACAATATATCAGCGGGAAAGAGTTACCCTAATTTACAGATTACTTTGGCTCACCCATGTTTTGCAGATTTTTATGGTAATAACTGCGAAAAAACAAAACAACGTTTATAATTTGTGCTAAATAATTTTGTAAAGCCACTGAAAATATAATTCTTCTTCGTATTTAGTGAAACATAAAAGCATAATCGACAAATAACCCCGTGGACAGGGTCAAAGTTACCCAGGTTGACATATGTGTGTATTATCTTTTTGAGTAATTGAAGTACGTATAACGAGTTTTACTCAATTTGAGGACTGTAGGGCGATTCTGTAAAATTCGAACCCCGATCTCACTCAAGTGATCGAACACACTTTTGCCTTTATACTCACAATTTTTATAAACTTGATGTCAAAATTTCATTAAACGTTGTTTATTTTATGAACACGTTTATCAGAAAGGCGACATTTCGTCGTTAACCAGTTTACACGATGCGAAATTTTAATCTCACAGTGGATTCACTGGGTGAGGTTCGAAATACGAGTAAGTTTCTCAGAATAGCCTTACAGATGATTTTAATCTTAACCCTTAACTGGTGTCGTGGGGGTCGCACGGACCCCACGCGTGATATTTTTTTGAATTTCTTAAAATCTATGCTTTGTGCGCGTTTGCCATTTTGAGTAATCTTATTATAGCATTAACTCACCCTACCTTAATCTGACGCGCTCGAGAATTTCTGATGATCAATTCTTTTTTGGTGGGTAGAGTACAAATAAATTGCCGTAAAATTTTTGCTCTTTAAATTAATTTAATTTTGAAATAGTTTACACTATTTCTTAATGTGCTTAATATAAGTGTTAATATCTACCAGCTATTTCCTGCTAATATTCACTTGAATCTACACACACACTGAAACACCTTAAATCTCATCCTTCTGAGCATCATCATGGACATGATTTCTCTCCAAAATTGCTTGAAGAAGTTAAGGCTGATATTCAGCAAAATCTTGATCGGGCATCTCTCTCATCTAGACCAACCACCATTAAAGCGGTTGCTGATGACTTTACGCTGTTCAAAACAAGCATTATGTCGACACTATCCAATCTTCAACGGCAAGTTGTACTAATAAGTTATGTAAACTTTATTTTTGTAATTGTTATATTTGTGCAATAAAGAATATCTTACCTTATCTTATCTTATCCTTTATCCTTGGCGGGCGGCCTTATATATGGAGCTCATATTTGGTGGAGGTACTTAACCGGGTAAAAGGTATCCTACTGTACTGCCGCGCTTTAGTGAATCCCAAAATCCCCGATTGGGTTCCCCTACTATTACGTCACGAGTTCACGACTAGCGACGGATGCCGGACGTTCAGTGCTATAGTTTTCACCAGAACAGAGGTATGTTCGTTTTGAGGGCCTCGCGAACCCCACTATACGAGTTTCGTAAGTTTAAGTGATAAAATAACAGGAGAGATACTGTACGATGATTCTGACTCCAAATCAGTGCTCGGTGGCCATCAAGTAGAAAAAATCAGCGACAATGATGGATTTAGCGATTGTCAAGAGTCGTTACCACACGATACTAATAACTGTAGTTACCTGATCCCGAAATTAATGGGTCTTTTTCAGAGCGCTCTCTGAGATAAACCTGTTGTATAAGACCGAGTCAGAGAAGTTATTGCGGACAAAATTAATACAAATGGTCTAAAATTCACCAGCGTTACCACGTAGATGTACTAAGGATTATAATTTTGGGTTGTTTATTTTCTAAAACTTTAGAGGTAAATTTTACTTTTTTTAAAAGTTTATTTTGTAAAGAATATGAAAACAATATGTAAGTAAGCTGAAAACATTCCACACAATTTTTTTTAGATTTTCATAATGTTAGAATAAAATTAAACAACTTTTTAGCTATACATTATAGCTTGTAGTAAATAAGTAAAAAGCATTATATGAATAAAAATTTGCTGATTTTATAAAACAAGCTTGTTATTCTTAAGTCTATAGATAATAGTTCAATAAAATTGCTGACATCTGCATCCTAGAAGTTAATTTCAATAGGGGGTCGCACAGCCCCTATAAAACCAGTTACGTTAGTCAAATTTACGATACCAGTTAAGGGTTACATTAGCTGGTACAAATATATTTTTACTATTTTATCAAACAAAAATAAACCTATTTGCCATCAAGGCGTTTAAAAATATTGCAAGGTAATAAACATGCTTGTTTAACATGATTTTGGTACTTTATTACGTTTATTTTAAAAAAACAGTTATACACTAATAAGACACTTTTTCAATTCATGTTTATTGACAGAATCGAAAAAAACAACTTTCGAGAATGTGTTTACTATTTGGAAATAAAATAGAAATACCTGGGAAAGGGTTGTGGGTAGTGAGAATACTTATTTTGAAAAAGTAAAGTGTTGCTTTATAACTGAGTTGGTATCGATTGCTAGTGAATTATTAAAAAAAATGGTTTTAAAACTGTGAGCCTAAATTGAAGTCCGTACCGAAAATTGTTTTATGGAAACTTAAAAGCCATCGATTGGGTAGCAATTACGATAGCTGTGTAATTGGCCTACTTCAGCACAGGTAGCATTAAAAGGCTGGACGTTTATTGACATAGAGAATGACGCACCGTTCCATTAGCGGTGCGATTACTTTCCCATGAGGGCTTATCTACCCTTAGTATGTACAACGACCATAATATGGTCATATTATGGTCGTTGTACATACTAAGGATACCTGATAAGCGAATCACACTGGTTGGCCCCTTGTGCATGTTTTAGTTAAATAACCCGTAACCGGCCTCTTACACAGAATACATATTTCCTAACCTAGTCTCTATATAGCTAGTAGATGGCTAGTAGAAATGTATATTAAATAAATTCAAATAGTCTCAACTCAACACAATCGTTACACGTCACATAATAAAAAAAACTAACTTTTCACTGAATGAGAAATCTACGAGATAAGAAATCAGTTATAAATTAAATAACCTATTTTTATGTTGCCGATGAGCAAATGTTTTTTTCTTTCTTATTTTTTGACTGGTAAACACGGGTATACTTTTAAGGTACCGCAAGCTATTAGTACTTACTTTGGAGTCCTTTTATTGAGATTTTCAGAGGAATCAGTTGTTTTCTAAATTTTGTGATCGGGTTCTTCTATGTTTTTTATGCATAGATTAGTCTCACCCGTTTCCCGACAAGTATTTTACACAGCTTTTGCCCTTCCCACTAGCAGTGGACATAATGGCATAATAAATATCAATACACTTTTAAAGAAGCCTGTAAGCCTCACTAGTAACGCTCAGGAGATACGTGACTAGGCAGTGCGTCTTTATACCTGCCTAAAACTGTTGTGTATGGGGTACTACGGACTCGTTACATTAAAAAAACAGCAAAATTCGCGCGACGCATTCAGAACCGGGACTTCAGAACACCGTTTTATTTGGATTCAGCCACTGAGATCAATATGCAAATGCATTCGCGAGTGCGGACCTGGCGGAGGAGAGTGCATTCTATCGTAAACCAAGACATGGTGTTTCTGTTCAGGGATAATTCTAGTAGGTACGCAGCATAAGATTATTAGAACGAGGAGGTTCTCAATTCGACTTTATGTTTTTTTTTATGTTTGTTACCTCAGAACTTTCGAGTGGGTGAACCGATTTTGATAATTATTTTTTTATTTGAAAGCTGGTGCTTCTTGTGTGGTCCTATTGTAATTTGGTCCACCTCTGACAGTGGCACCTGTGAGAAAACCATACAAGTCTTAAATCCAGATAAACTATATATGCGCGACAAATGGACGAATAACTCAATATCACGCCAACCGATCTCGATGATTTTTTTTTATTGGATAGGATATACTTCAAAGGTAGTTTGATGAAGGTTTGATTAGGTTCTGATTATAGGATCCATGGCAAAGTAACGGAACTCTTCATTTCTTAGGAGCAAATGAACGATACTTTTTTGATGTTTATAATGAACAAAAACCGATGCACTAAAAATCAAGAAATAATCATAAAAATTTAACAAAAAAAAACCAACTTCAAAAGAAAACTATTCCAAAACAGATTAATTGCCAAACAAATGTAGGTGTGTAACTACAAACATACATACTTAAATTTGAAATGTAAAAAATAGGCATATTGTAGTGTTTCCTTGGCTGACACCGACTCCAACAATAACAATAATTGTACCTACATTATATTATCGTATAAGTTTTAGAAGAATAAGCCATACCTTTTTTTTGAAGACTAATTGTTTCACAAATACTTATGTTAAAATTTGTATAAAGGAATATTGTAATTTTTTAAGCAGAAACATCAAGTTGCGCTGATAAATACGAAATTTTGATTTGTGTCCCTGACACAGTCCTTATTCTTAACCGTGATTGTTAATCAGTCATACTTGCAGGAAAACCTTAATTTGAGGCAGAAACGGTCTGGTCTAACTTGAGGACGATGCTATTTGCGTTACCCTAAAATTAGCAAGTAGTGAAAGGTATTCGTTTAAAATACAGTTTTGAAAAGATTCAAGTTTAAATTGATCTCATTTTAGTAACGGGTTTCTTAGCACCTACGAGCAGTTTGATAGATTCTCGATACTGAACACAACTTTATTCAAAAGTATTATCAACGCTGGTTTTTTATAAAGTAAAATGCCGAAAAATCGTGTCATCGGCATGTGAACTATTAAGAATGTATCTACATACTAACAATCGTTAAGGAACAATCTGTAGTCATAGTTAGTAAATAGTCAATTAAAAAAGCAATCATTCACTTCATAAATATATTATAAATACATCTTAATATGAATACTGAACTGTAACTTATAAAGATAACGCAAAAATAAATACAAAAATATATAAATAAGAATAAAAAGAACAATCCGTAGTGGTTTTTTTTTAAGAACCGAAAAATTAAGCCTTCAACGCGAGTAAAACAATAAACTGGTAAATCTAGCTAGCTAGTAAAACCAGTCGAAAAACATATTTAGATCAAGTAATTTATTTTATTTGTCACAAGAAGTTTACCCGCATTCACAACTCAATATGAGTTAACAGCACGAAAATAGCGGTAACCGCACGCGCCGCATTCATCCCGGTAGAAACACAAAAGCGCACTTTTATTTGGACTCAGCCGCTGTGACTCAAGATCAATATGTAAATGCATTTGCGAGCGCGGGCCTGGCGGAGGAGAGTGCATTTTGTCGTAGAGGCGCCGACCAAGCGGCAAAACCCGGTCTATTCTGAGAACTTACATTGATTGATTTGAAGATGTGTGTTAAACACACTTAACTTTTTATTGATTACTCTCAGGTGTATCAAAATTGAATTTCAAATAGTCATTTTGTATCATAATTGTGAAGAATGTTTCTCATCTATATAAACGATCTCCCAAATATACTAAACGGTTGTATTCTTTTTGCAGATGATATTTCTGTACTTATCCCATGTGCTAACACCAGTGAATTAGAAAATAAACTTAATTTGTCATTAGATACTATTGTTAACTGGCTAGAAATCCATAACTTACAACTTAACCTAAATAAAACTAAAATCATTCAATTTAAACCAAATCAGAAAACAGCATTAGAAATATCATATCACTATTAAAACATTAAACTTGAAGTGGTAAACTCGGCGACTCTATTGGGAATAGACCTGGATCAAAGCATGAGTTGGAAACCCCATATACGTAAACTATTAAATAAACTATATTCCTTTATTTATGCTCTCTACCACCTTAAACGAGTAACTGACTTTAAGATTGCCCTTACGGCATACTATGCATACGCTCATTCTAGACTTTCCTATGGCGTAATCTTATGGGGAAACAGTTGTGATGCGGAAAAGGTCTTTATTTTACCAAAGAAGTGTGTAAGAATACTAACAAATATAACTCAATTAGAATCCTGTAGACCACATTTTGCTAAATATGAAATACTTACCCTTACCTGTATTTACATTTGTGAATCCTGTAAGTTTGTGAGGAAACACCCGGACCTATATTGTCCCGTAGTAAATAACAAAAGAAAAAACCGCAATCTAAATAAACTCAAAGTACCATTTACAAAATTAAAGCTTTTACAACCATTTACCAAATTACTTAAAAAATATAGAAAAACCAACGCTATTTCATAAAGAATAAAAGAAGTTTCTCTCCATCAAATGTTATTATAATTTAAAAGAATACTTCGACGACAAATCAAATTAAACCAAAAAATAAATTTAATGCGCCTCTTTAAAAGTAAGGGATGTATTTGTATTTAGCAAACTCTAAATTTAAAGGTTAGTTAGTATTATTTTGTAATATTATTTTGTAATGTTATTGATTTTTTTAATAATGTTAATAATGTTATTAATTTTAAGAATATGTTTATGCTTCAAAAGTTTTAAAACAATGTTAGCCCTCTCTTATTGCTGTGCCCTTGCGGGGCGTTACATGTAAACCTTAGTTACTTTATTAATACCACCTTAACATTTTGTAATGTGACTTGCAAATAAATAAACAAATAAACAAACAAATAATTTAATTTTCATAATTTTAAACAAATTCAATTAAGCAGTCACCAGAATTGTGAAAATTTTGTAAATTAAATTTGTGTATTTAAATGTAGATCAACAACTAAATTTATTCACCCACATGCTGACTCATCAAAAAATACGTGTGTGATTGCACGCAACCAAGCCCCTTGACATTTAAACCCTTGACGAGTTCCCAAAAAACTCCACTATGACGTCATCCAAGAATCTGTTCACCAGTCAGCGACGCGTCATTGTCGCAGAAACTTTTAATTGCTTGTCATAGATTAGTGGCAAGGGAATTGCGGTCGTACCGCTATCGATCGCAGTCAGAGACCCCACACAATAACTTAGCAGAAGTATCAAAGCTTGACATTTGAAGAAGTTTTTCGCTGAAACTGTGTAGCGATGTCGTCCATTCGGAACTTATCTTCTTTTTCTATATAATCGTCAGAAAATATGTTACTATTTCAGCCAGTGTATTACCAAATGTCATAAAAAACATTTATTAGAAACCAATAGCATTAGAGTTATTACCAGGGATTAAAACCAGTTGCTAGGCTTTTATTCGTGCCTAAGCAGCTCCACTCCACTTAGTAATCGTTACAGGATGCTTAATCTGCGTACTCGTTTTGACGAATATAATGTAAAACAGTACTTAAAGGATCGTGGTGTTGGATCACACTGGACTGCATTCGGTGGCTAGAGAGGATACAAAAAAAATTGTCTACTCTACCTATTTTTGAATATGTTGCTACTTCGTTCTTATTTTGATCATCTTACGGCATTAATACAAAGTAATAAATTCATCATTCTTCCATTCCAGCCCTTATAATAATGACGCATATATAGAAGGGGAGTCGGGGCACCCGTTTTGATGCCACAAAAATTAGGACGTCACGTCTTGATCTGAACTTACCGATGTTAATTTATCGAGGTAATAGCTTCTTCAAAATGTTTATTTGTGCAGTAAATGGTTGCAACAACATAACAGAGAAGCACGAGTAGTATTCATACATGTTAAATAATGAAAATTGTGATTACATGTATGAACAATTATTATTTTGTTTTGGCATCACAAATAGCGCGTTTTTTTGTATGGAACTAACCTTCTACTATTGTAGGTGTAACTATTTTAAGATCCAGCTAATCAGGAGACGGATCTCTCGTGGGCAATAAGATCAATTTACACCCAATTAAATATTGTTCTAATCAAGAGAATTTTTTAACAAGTTGATCAATTTGCTAAACAAAACCAGAGTAAGTATCTTATATCTTTGTTATACCTTATAAGTATATTATTTGATTTTTAAAGGCAGATAGAAAGAAAAACATATTTTTCATTCCTTGTAAGGTTTTCTGAACATCTTTTCGGTCGTGCGTTATTCTTTGGGTTTTCTCGATCGTCTATTAATTCTTTATTAAAAACATTTACCTCTGCTCTTTTATTTATCTAAGCAACTTTCGTTATTGCGATCATCTATTGTTTCAATTCACGTCTTCTGTTTTATTTATTGTCCACAGTATTTTCAGTCGCTTTTTATTCGAATGGCATTCAGGATTTGCTGTGAGTAATTGCGGACTGTATTCAGACTACGCTCACGGTAAAGAAAACGTTTTGCCCAGCTATTTCACGGTAATTAACAAACATTTTCAAACATCTTTGTATGTCAAAAGTTGAAACAGGCTAATGTTTGCGTTTAGTTAATTCAGTAATAACAATAGAAACGGCGCGTCGTGATTGAATAGTTGCATGTTCCGAGGTATTAAAGCCTGTCGTGGCTGGCAGTAGTAACTCCGACTTAATTTTCGTCAGCTAATGACTGAGAAATCATGGGCGATTCGACAGCCGTGTTTTACTGATCGATTTTCATTAACAAGAAACAGTTTAGCGTTCGTGGTTTTATGAGCTTGACTGTAGAGCAGTAGTTACTTATTTTTGTCGATGTTTTCTTTGCAAATCTTACCATAAGGTGGATAAAGTCACGTAAGAGCCCACAGCTATAAGGTTGTCTGGCCAGGCCAGGCGCAATGTAAAGTTCCTGAGCATCGAAGGTCTCGGATTTGATCCACACCCAGGACGAACAACCATGTTTAGTAACGAATGACGTGCATAAAATCTGTTTCTGTTCTGTGTCTGGGTGTAATTACCTATTTCAATCTGTCCCTTCAAGCTCTGCTTAGTTTTGTGGTAAGATTTCAGAATGCTCTCCTCTTGTGTGTGTTTATAGGTTAGGTCTCTTAAATAAAAGAGATAATGAGCATTTAATGCGCAGACATATGTTTTATTACTTCATAGATTACATTATCACTCACCAAAAGATTTGATTGTAACAAAATGTTCCTTAATATTAAAATCCTTATTAGTCATTCCTAATATTTAAAATTATAATTCTCTTGGTTAAAGATATCTGTTACCTGAGCATAAAAGTAACACACTATGCACGGCACAAACACACTAAAACTTTTGGCAAAGACATATTCAAAGTTGTATCCGTAGTTCGGTGTCAAATTCTGTTGGTGTGCGGTCTCAAGCCAAGCTGTGCGCACTACTTAAATAGGACTTAGTACAACTTCAAGCGACATATCGAACTAGACTAAGACGGCAGTTTTGGCTGCGACGCTGCCTAGTTTGCTTTGTCCTCGCTCACTTGATAATTGTTGGGGGTACTGCTCACTGGGTTAGCAGGCAAGCCATTTGGTCTTGTTTGAGTCAGTACATGTGAGCTTAGAAGGAATAACGGTGTAGATTTTGTTAAGTTCTGCTATTGTTTGTTGAAATATCTTAGGATTTTATTTAGATTTATCTTAGGAGATTTTATCTCATGTGAAGGTGCCCGAAATTTATAGCTACGAGTATAACCTCCTAGGTAATGTTTTAATGAATGATATCAAAAAAAATACTATGATTTCTGAAATTTTCTATAGAAATATCGTTTAACAGAATCCACACGTTTACCGTCAATCAGTACGAATTCTGACTAAATCGCTGTTAATACCTTACAATTTTCTTTAACATTAACAAAATGCACTACGATGCTCACTGCATTACACTAAGAATTCCAAGGTCATCATAAATCTTTTTTTTTTATTCCTGCGGTGTTCATCCATATGTTAATTTAACATCAAAGACTAACATTGTACAGCGCAGTATTCCAAATTTATGTTCTGAACAATAAGCAAACTCACTTCGCAAATACGATTCATCTCTCGATAAATGTATACAACAGAAGCCATAGCTAAGAGCTACACGTTTATATCGTTTCGGCATGTCAATTTTAAAAATGTATGGGAATGCCATTATTTTATCACACGTCTGTTATTTAATAAATTTCACATTTCGAAACGAAAGTGGCGTGTTTCTTGTCGCATACAAATACAATGTCATTTATTTCAGGCAACAAATTAAGATCTTTGAATGTAATTTGTTTCCTGAAATAAATGACATTGTATTTGTATAGATCTGCTATTCACTGACTCTTAAGAGTAATATTCAACATTATTAAAATGTTACCTTTAGATGATTTGCTAACAAAAGGAAAGAAAAGAAAGAAGTAAAGAAAAAAACATGGCTGTCGTATTCCTAGTAACAACGGAGAGGTTTTTTTGCTCTTGAATGTAAACAAAGTGTTGAAGTGTCCGTGAGCCACTAATTTCGGGAGGCAAGCCACTAAACTAACCGTTCAGTCTACGCTGATGCCTATTTGATCATTTGCTACTTGTGGCTCTGACTTGTGGCATAGTGTGCTACAGCACTTAGTATATACCAGTAAGTTTATATCTAACTTTTGCCCGCGACTTCGTACTCCTTTTTTTGTAGGGATTTCGGGAAAGTAGGAGCTCAGAGAGTTCCTTACGCTCCCCAAGGAACCCAATGCCAAATTTAACCTTTCTACGCCCAGTAGTTTCAACTATCTGTTATCTGTCAGTTGTTTAGTAAATAACAGTCTTACTCACTGAACGACTGACATTTATATACTTTGAATGTTTGTCTGCTTTTTTAGCAATAGTTTGACGGCAGTCCGAAGCAAAAACATTATTTACCACGATAAAGCTCGAACGCGCAACGCCATACTACAATCCCGCTCTGACCTACGAGTAACTTGTGACTTTTGCTATGTGGTTTGCTAATTAAAAACAAAACAAAAACAGGTAGCTATTCATCAAGACAGTCTGACTTAGTTCAGTTTTTAAATTATCAAAAATATTCTACAGGTCTTGTTTCAACTTACTTTGGCGTTTTCACTCAATATTTTGTGATTTAAATAAGCGAGTTTTATAGTCCCATTTCTAAACTTTGCCATAGAAATTCATTTACTGGATAATTTAATGATTAGGCGCATAGGTTGATCTCTACAATTCCTCAGTAAAAACACTTGCACCCGAGGGGCACAAACCAGCGCTCTGAGCTGTTTTGCTAAGCGTGTCTGTTTTGCAGCAATCGTTCTTGGCGTTGAGCGTCATTCAGTTTCAAACAAATTATAACTTTAATTCAGGTTTAAAACGTGAAAGCTGAGTTAAATGAAACTAAAATGACGTATGGCTTGAAAAGGTACAACTCTATAACAGCGTTCGACTCGACAGTAAAATCCCAAATACTAATCAAATAAGCTGTCCAGCTACTCCCGCGAGCATAAAATGGAACTGACGACTTGAGTCACATAAAATAAGCCATTACATCCAAACTATTGACTTTTCTCTCGAATGAGACGTAATTTTCGATTGCGAAACAAAATTCGAATTTTGTTACGAATTTCAAAGCGTGCGATTCGAAAATCCAATATTCTGGCGTTCAAAGGCTTGCGCATTTTGATGTCGGTAAATAAAATGTATCTCGTACAGATCAACATGCTTGTGATGTCGCATCCGCATCACGTGAAAAAGGTAATTTTATTTTCATAGCTTCCATATATATTTGTTAATCAATTACGTTTGGCTTTGTTTTTAATACTAAAAAAAATAAAATGTGTGTGTACATATTTCTCTACTCTAATTGTGTACGCTGCTAACTCTCGCAACTGTTATACTGGCTATTGGGGTGTGGCCAATAAAGGTTTGTTTACATGCACTTTATTTTGTGTTCTTTAGACCTGATTAAATAATTTGCTGTTAAATTGAATGAAGGAAAAAAACAAACTATAATAAGACAAAAGTTTGCCTCATTCACGAGGATATTGTAAAAACCTCAAATGTTGAAATTTACTGGACATGAAACAAATTTTTTGAACTTATTCCCACCAACAAAGTGTCGTGCACCACAAAAGTGAGGAAGGCACGCGGAAAGCAACGAACTGAACCCTGATTCTTAAAAGGGTACAAATTCTAAATCATACAAAAGTAGTACATTAAAGCGGGACCCATTTACAACAATATAACCCGTGACAGAGATCCGTGGAATCGGAGTCTGTGACAACGATAATAAATCGTTTAATTCCACCCCGGTGACTCGGCCGATTGCAAAGGCCAAACGTCACAATTTACTGCGAGCTGCAAATACCTGTTGTGTACAATTGTGCGCTATTTGAATGGCCACAATAGTTGCCGATTAGTCCTAAACTACCTAAGGATTAAAAGCAAAAGTTTACCATCAACGCGAGGATATTGCAAAATTTAAAAATGTTACTATTTAATGTTGATGAAACCAAATCACTGTTATGTAACCCTTAAACCAAATAGGAGTGGCATGCAAAAAAAAACGAAAATACCCGTATATCTTAAAAGGGTACAAATTCTAAATCGTACATAAGTAGTACATTAAAGTGGAACCCGTGCACAACAATATTGCGATCCGTGACAGAGATCCGTGGAATCGGAGTCCGTGACAACGATAAATCGTTTAATTCCACCCCGGTGACTCGGCCGATTGCAAAGGCCAAGCGTCACAATTTACTGCGATCTACTCCGAGCTACAAATACCTGCTGTGTACAATTGTGCGCTATTTGAATGGCCACAATAGCTGCCGATCGGCGATAAGTATGAATGCCTGTTTCCAAATACACGAAGAAATTATTTTACATCTTGCTACGATGGTGTGAAGCTTCTTTAGCGGGACTTATTAGTAAGATAGGACATTGCAATGAATCAGTAGATTAATTTAAATATTTTGCAGCCATCTTGTAATTTATCCGAGTCTGATATAGATTCGCATTATATTTATGTATTTTTTATTTGAATATGTTCATAGTAGGTTCAATTACTAGGTGTAAAAAAATGAAAACAATTTTGATTCACTTATTTGCTACGGACGGCTGTTAAACTGTATTGTATATGTACTTTTTGGTCACAATTTATTTTCATTGTAAAGCCATAGCAAGTCATTTTGATGTACTAAAAGTACTTTTTAGAAGTAAAATATTTTTAGCTTCTAGCAACAAGGCCGTTTATGTTGTATGTCGTACTAAAGTTAGGTTAGGAAATGAGGTTTTCTTTAATTATCTTATTTCAGTTTATTAAGTATTATTAGAATATTCTAACATCCAAAGTAATAGACCATTACTATTGTTATTCATTTTCATCTTATTCAGAAGTTCTATTTTAGTACAAACAAACGTGTTATAATAGCTAGAAAGAATATTTTGATTTGCGTTCTAGGGATATGATATAAAACTATCCAATGCCAACTTCTACAAATTCCTTGGTTTCTCACTGGTAAATTGAATAAAGTTTATGTGGAAACATTGCTCCGGCTTCGATCTGGACAAATAGCTTTAGGTATTTAATGAAAAAAAATAACTCTGCCAATCGTGATATGTGTGGTACTGTTGATGATATTTTACATTTGCTGTCAGAGTGTGTCCGGAACGAAAGACAGCGAGAAGCATTGAGTTATTTTATTTTAAAAAGAATCGATGTAGGCTTATTTCAAGGAAACCTTTGACGGATTTAGCTAAAATACTTTGCGAATTAGTATTTTAAGCAACAAATGAATATGTAATCAAGTATAAGTCTAAGTATAAGTAATATAAATAGGACTATCATGTCTGCAAAAGACAAAAGACCTGTAAACAAATCCAGATTTAAAAAAAATAGACATAAATCTGATTTATTTAACAGAATCTACTTCAAAAAATATTAAGAAAAGAAAATATAGGTACGCTACGCGACAAATCTGCACGGTCGTAAATAGGATTTTCAATTTATACCTACCTAAGACCCCGAAGCACAGATTATTTCGCTCGAGTTATTATACGGTAAACTAAAGCGATTCAAGATCAAAACGTGCAGGAATGTCTAAGGCTTTGTTCTCTGAACGGAGAGAAATTTACTGACTGCCGAAAGGAGAAAGAAAAAACTGATGAACGGACGGATTTCTTTGCGCCAAGATGTATTGTGATCCTTTTACGTTTGGGATTTGCTGGTTGAATTAATATTGAACTGTAAACTTTTATTTGTCTTTTTTTAAGTTTGAGCAATCTGTATCTGTGCAAATTGTATGAATACTTACACAATATTTACTGGCCCATTGGCGCGAGGGTCCCAGGACTTGCCTGTCTCAAAGCACACCACGATTGTGTGCCAAACATTTTGTGTTTGGGGGTTTAATTATTGAGTTTATAAAATCCCCTACTACCAGATCAAGTTTGTTCGTAGGTTTGACTTTGTGCTAGCACTGCAGTTTATTTTTGGAGAAAATACAGTAAAGTAAAAGTAAAAAGTAAAAGTAAAAAATCATTTATTCATTTAAGCTTGTACAAAGCACTTATGACATGTCAAAAAAAAGTATATAGAAATAATAATAATAAACGTAAATAAAATAGTACAATATTAACTAGTACACATGGTGAATATACATAATGTGAATCTACCACCGGTTCGGACGTTGCTTCTTATCGAGAAGACTCCGGCAAGAAACTCGATAGTTACTCTTTTCAACTTTGTTTGTTTTACAAAAAATAAATTCAGAGTACAGTCAATGCGAGTAGAAAAAAGAACACAATATTGAGCAGAGGAGCAGATTATTCCTACTATGACCACAAACTTTTGTCGTTCAAGTAATCCTCTACATTATAATAACCTTGTTTCATTAACTTTGCTTTAATTGCAGACTTAAACTTGTGAAGAGGTAGATCAACAAGACTTTGAGGTATTTTGTTAAAGTATTTTACAGATTGACCAACAAATGAGTTTCCCACCTTGTGTAGCCTAAGACTGGGAGTTTTCAATTTGTTTTTATTTCTGGTATTATGTTTATGAGTGTCACTGTTTTTTTTGAACAGATGCAAGTTTTTGCGCACATACATCGCACATGTTATCTAAAATATACTGAGCATGCACAGTTAAAATATCGATCTTCTTAAATACTTCCCTAAGAGAGTCGCGTGGTCTAAGTTTGTAAATGGAGCGGATGGCTCTTTTTTGAAGTACAAAAATGGTGTAGTCAGAGGTAAGGTGTATTAGGCCTGTATCTAAAATTTTGGTATCCAGGCACTATTATTTACTGTACAAAATATGAGACTTAGGCTTGAAATGTATACGAAACTATGTAAGCTCCTGTTAAGTCGAAAATCGCAAATCACATACTGATGATGCGGATTAGGTAGGTAACTAAAAAAACTAACTTTTAGCTAACTATGTCTACTAATTTTGTACGCATGCAACTAGACGTACTCGTACCTAGACGTACACATTTCGGTCGATCACGCGTAACGACGCTTTTAAACCGATTGTTCCCAAACCACATCCCACCCACCGCAACACAGCACCCTGCCTGCTTCAGTGTGCCTAGGCCCTTATGGCCAGCTAATAAATTCGTCAGATAGCATAAAGGCCGGTGCCACAAAAGGTAACGTTAAACTATGCTTGGTTTAGGGCTTAGGGTCTAAAATCTAAGTAAAAGCACAGCAACTTGTTTTATTACTGGCACTGTTATGAAGTAAATATTCAATAGATTCTGCAAAACGACATGCGTTCATCCAAGAACATGTTTTTTAGACTTTCACAATGTATGACCATATGTGTTTTGTCACATAATATAAATATTACAGAAAATTGAGCTTTTTTAGATAATGTTTGTGCAAAACATCAAATTGGCTTTAGAAACATTATACAGTACGCGGATTAGTAGATAAAGACAGTCACTATTTTTATTAAGTTACTAACAGCTCACTTGTTTGTGTAAGTGGGATCTTATGGATGAACTTCCAACCCTAGGCTCAACATTGCAAAAAAAGATCGCATTATGTTTTCATACGTTTCTATGAGTGTTTCAAGTAAATAATCACTTAAACGTTAATATGGCTAATATTTATTTGGTCTTTGCACTAAGAGTCCAGTTTAATATATTTACGGCAAGATATTTTATTTCTATCTAACGCAAGATTTTAGGAGAATTCATTATTTGGCCAGTCACCCAATTTCAGTCACAGTGAAAGATAGTGGCGGATTTTCATGACGTTCGCCATAATCATATGATAGGGCATTGGAGGCAATATAACAAACGAGATAACGTTATGGCCAATTCGGCCGCGGGCGGACTCGTCGCTGACAACGGCCGGTCACTGCGATAACGCCTGATCGTATCTGCCTTCTACAATTCCATTTAGTCGGATTATACATTAAGATGTAGGTACTTGTGATTTTATTTGAAATAGAACCGAACTAGCATAGTAGTCTAGTCCAATACTGTGAGACTTCGAGATATAGTTCGTCCTAAGATTACAAGCGTAATTTTTATGATCAATCACACATAATTTTCAAACTTTGAATTTCATTTCATAAAAAGTTGTTAATATACTTTCGATACTCAACTAAAGCAACTTATCATTCAATAAATATTTCCCATAATTTTATATTACCGATGTAACTGTTAATCAGAACAACAAAAATCTTACTAAGTTTTTCAACAGATCAAAGAAATATTTTGCTACTTCTAACGCTGAATGCTCGCTTTTCGGCTTGGTCAGTGTTCTAAAATAAGGATTGCTCAAATGAAATTAGTTGTAAAAACATTTTGTTCATCATAAACCATGCATGGAAATCAAATAATGGTAACCGGAGCATCGATGTACCCATAAATCAATGAAATTAAGATAATTAGCAAATTTTTGCTAAAGACCATTCGATAAAATGAATTTGCGATGTAACGATAATCTAGTACATAAAAACATCGCGTACAAATACTCAGGTAACTGCTAACTTTACAATTTCTAATTGCCCTAAAATAGCTACTAATGTTTTACAACTCTTGAATAATTTGGCTTAAGCTCGTGTTAATAAAAATCGTTCTCCCTTGAAGCTGGAATTTGCTGATACTAAAGTTCAACGCATTAAGTAAACGTCATGAATTTATTATCCTCAAAAAGCCTTATTGAAAGCGGCCGGCCTTTAAAATAAAATTCAGAGGGCTTTATTAAATATAAACAAATCCCTATTTACCCATGCAAATTGCCCTACTATCAGTGTAAAAGCAGCAGATTTGGAGGTCTCTTGTCACAGCGCTCTTCATTCTGTATGAGTCTTCACTGAGACCGCAATCAACCAATGATTACAGAAAAACAGTCGGCATTGAACAAACAATAATCCAATGTATAAATTATTTTCAAACAGGATTTTTTAAAGTAACTTATTTACTAAATACGGTGTGCCACCAGTCGCGCCGCCCACAGTGGCCGAAAATATAAAGCTATGTCAAAATGTTAAAAATTTGGTAAAATTAATCATAACTCGAATACTATTTTTGATGTTTGTATACGTTTTGATGTTTGCGTTTTAACATTATTGTAACTATAATATTTCTGTTAAAATTGTTTGAATAATAAATTCACAACTTCAACTCATATGATAGATATCTCTAGGAACATCTAGGATTTGAACAACATTTCAAACAAATCGAATTAAATAACGTAAGCCCCGCCGTATGTATGAAAACCAAGCGCACTATTTTTTACGGTTACTCAATGTCGCGATACCATTATAATGATGGGATTCCTCCATTTTACAGTCGGTTTTACCTGAGTTAGGCAAAGAAATGCTTAATGTAAATGCCTGATCAGACCTTAGCGGTACGCGCTACCATCTGCGGCAGAGAAAACTTAGTGGGTATGCGATAATATTACTGTTCACACCAAAACGGATTTCGCTATCCTTCTGGAGTTTCGCTCAGGAAAGTAAGAAGATTTTACCAGTTAGCCATTTGTTACCGAAGAATCTCAGTCCAGTACCATCAGTCATGTTGTAGAGCATCTGATTTTAGGTATGGATAACGATGAAGAGGAAGTTTCACTTTTGTTAGCCTTAATTGACTCACCAGTAAAGTAGCGTCGACTGGCGAATACCTGAGCGAAACCCACAGCGGCAGCGAATACCGCTCAGGTTTGAATAGGCATTAAATCTACTTGATTTTTGAATACGTGGTCATAGCGATGGACAACAGATGAAATGGCGATAGAGTGTAGATTTATAAAAAAACATTCCAGTAATCTTTTTGGATTTATATCTGTGAGCAACACCTTCTCAAGTCCCGTAATTCAGCGCGCCTCATTTCGTGCGGGTCTCCACAGGGACAATATATCAAGCCCGATTTATTTTTTTCTCAGTCCTCATAACCTCCTTTCTTTATTCGATGTCGTCACTAGCACATAAGGCGCGGGATTATGTTCAAGTAACCGTTGTTTTATTGTATCAAGGAACATGCGGTTTACCTAAATCGTCTTTATCTTTTGGGATTATATTATAATAAGGCCGGCAGAATTTAGTTCATAAACCAAGCTAGCCGAGGTAATGTAATAAACTTAATGTAGGTACATGCCATTTCATCTTTAAGACTCTTTAGTTTCACATAATATATAACTAAATTCCCGCTGGTTTACGCTCACACTGCATACTAATAACATAGTGAAGTAAATCAATAATAATAGCAATTGTTTTTGTAAAATCTGAAAAGGATTATTCATAATCATAAATCATGTATTTAGTCACCATAACAAAAATATACAGTGGTAAGGGTACAATGAGAACAGTAAGTACAGTTTGATTATGGTGGGCTGATACTTGAACTAGGCCGGAGCCTGTATCTCAGGATATCAGCCCTCCACCTCTAGAGAACTGTTCAACGGTATCTAATGACATAAGTGTGAGACAATGTTTCAAATTTTCGAAATCCAAGTATTAATTAGTGAATCTTATCTAAATAAATAAAACTGGAAATGCCTGCTTGTATATTATTGAATGCGTGTGTGTGAGTGTGTATGTGTGTGTCCGAAATGTTAGTAGGTGCGTGGTAATAATGAAAGGGAGTTGGTATGGAGTTCGGATGGAAAGGAATGTGCATGATTGTACATTTCTTTAAAATTATTTGTTAACTTTTGTGTCAGCTTATCAAAACTCTAACCAACTACTAAGTGGCGAAGATTTTGTTAAATATTGAGTGATCATTTTTACCCGGTGCTGTATTTTTTACTTTAACAGTGTTTGTAGCTGATAATGGTTTTTTCCGAACCTGAAAATATAAAAAAACACAATCTTTCGATCTAGAGATCAATCGGGCGCTAATTTGACTTGTCTTCAGAGCGGAGTGCTTGAGTATTGCGGCAGAGCGATGTAGTTTTGAACTATAACGAGTATCAGTGCGTACGTGCTATGGAATACCTGTCTTAGGCAAGAAGTTATTTATTTTATATTGACTTTAGAAAACCAAGTAGGCACAAATAAAACCAATGTGAATGAGGAGATGTAGTAAGTAGTTTTTAAACAATGAGAAGCGACCTTTTTTAATTTTTATTGTTGAAACCAGTAGTTTTATTGACGCTATTCAATTTGGCTCACCAACTGTTTTTTTTATTTTTTCTGTGCAATGAAAGTCATAGCAACATAATATTTTGATCGCTTTTCAGATAATACGTAAGGAAGGAATATAGTAAGGAAATCAATAAAATTTTAACTTTTATTTTAAACTGGATTTTGAAGTGGCCTTTTTCCCAGAAGCTTTTCTTCAGAACACTGCTACCACGTTCCACGCTAGTGGAAAACCAGCCTACGGTGAAGTGAAAATTTGTAAACGTGACAACCTATCACGGTAATATTTGCATTGCGCTGTGCTCAAAGACTCTGTCACGTGGCGTGTAAGCAGAAATCGTAGTGTATTCCCGACACGTCCCTCACTGCGGGAGACGAGATACAAATCCCGGGGGAGACTACGAATCTGTTCACATATAGCTTCATGCTCACCTTACTGATATTTATACGCGATTGAAAGAAAAATACGTGGGCCTTCGCATGCCATACTAATACTGTCGTAGTGCTGCAAGATGGAAGAAAAGGACAAAGTCGGTTACATTATTGTGTTAATTAGATGAACATTATAAACTGATACGTTTCGCTAACTGAACTAATAGCGTTTGCGACTTAACTGAATAACTCAAAAAAAAAATATTTTTGCGGTACTTTGGGTGGAAGTTGATATTTCTTTCATTTATTATTTTCTACACTCTTCACTTCCAAAATTTCCTTTCATTTACTTAAACTTACTAGTGCAGATACTCGTCGAGTACAACACAATACAGCGCGTCTTTCAAGTTGTACAATAATCGCATCGACCGTCAATCACTAAGGTACTGTGTTTGATCAGTGCTTACAAGTAGTGTGCTTGAATCCACACAGAACGAATCTTGGTCTTCATTATCCCTTGGCTAGAATTTGTAACACTTACAATAATTTTAATCTAAAGTCACCTAACCTGGATGTTTTCTGCGTTTCTGGTAAAGTCTTTAAAAGTAATTTGTTGAAGGTGCTCGAGTCTCATATAAGCTAATACTTAAATAACATTGTAAAAGCATTTTTTCTTTATTTTATGTTTAACTGTAAATTTTAGTAGGTATACCTGTCACTTTATTTTCAAAAATGTTGTGTATGCTTGTAAAGGCTTACATGTTTTATATTATTTATTATTGTATTATTATTAGGCAGCATTTATATTGAGTGGATCTATATAAATGCTGTACATGTTTAGCTGTGAGCAAACCTAAATGAATAAATAAATAAATAAATACAAGTACAATACACTATACCTTGTTGGTGCCCTAACTCTGCCACTGTGACGTGTGTGAGCTTCTTGAGCTTACACTGTGTTGAATGTTGCTAAGTCGCTATTAAATCAGCTTATAAGATGGAAAGATATTCAATAACATTTTATTTACTTAATTTGCTTGCCTTGTGTCTGCTACGATTACCTATTTGACCTATTTTGATGCACGTTCTGCTAACATCTTACATTAAGCAGCTAACGACAGTTATCAAAATACACACCTCAAGAAAATATCTAAACCTAAATTACTTTAAATGAAGGCCGGATTATCGGTGATTTATTGGTCAAGAACCAATAGGACCCTTTAACGGACAAAGCATTATTCAAAGTTCAAGGATCATAAGAGCATCGCATAGCAACTCATTTTTAACGACAGGCGATTTATTGTTTTCTAATGGGTAGGAAAATAAACTATAACATTAATTTAACTCTGTAGTTAGTTAAAAGAACAGATTTCCAGCACCACCGGCTTGGAATCAACAAAGCTCTATCTACCATGTACAGTCGGGTTCACATTAATTTTCACAAAACCATTGCAAAATGGGTCTTCTGTCGGCAACGTAGGATGCCCATGTGTAAAGGTTGATGAAAACACGTGTGTACGGCCATATTTAGCAGTAAATATCTTAATAGAATGAAAGGAAACACATAACGAGAATAAAGCGCACTCCTTTACACCTCCCAAGCTTTCTATTTCACCTAAAACGATTCAACGTTTAATAAAGTGATAAACCATTTGCGCCAACGTCAAACACGCGATGTTTTTATGATTTTATTCCGTTGGCTTTTATTAGCTTCTTTTCAATTTCCTAACTTTATATTCGAACAATAAATCGCAATAACGAGGAGAGCATTTCGGAATCAAACTAAAAAAGAAATATCAAAGGATACGTGTCTTCTTTGAGGCCCTATCCTCTATGCCCCATGGGATACTAGGTTTCACGTGTTGTAAAAAGGTATAACTTTATTATATTGATCGTTCTAGTGTTTTATTTTTTTATTTAGCGTCAAACACTCAGTGACTCGTTCCTTTGTTGTACCATCCAGACATGGCATGCTCTGCCAGCGCATGTGTTTCCTTTCTCTTAAATTCGGGGGTCTTCAAGCGGGGGGTGAAAAGGCATTTCTGCAGGCCTTCAAGGTGAGGATGGCCAGCCCTGTGATTCGTTCGCATTACTGGGCTTGTTAGTCTCATATCTGGACTTCACGACCACTTTCCATCATGTGGAGTGAGGTCATCTTGACTGGCAAAATAAATAAAACAGCTATTTGAAGGTATCAGGTGGGATTTACACACAGAGCCAGCGTAACCCCACTGTGTCTGTAACTCTATCCAAACTAATGTTTTTTTCTAGTTTAATAGGTTGGAGCAAAAGTTTCTTCGCATTTTTTAAGGAAATTCAAAACATTTTTTAATATAGTTTATTTTTATTTAGCTAAAGTATGTAGGTGACATTTTGTTCGATCACTTTTTGCCATCTTATAGGTAGGGATATGATCCCATTGCTATAGGAATTTTGAGGCTTCTGATCAAAATACCGCGACAAGTGGTTTTGGCAGTCCTCTCCTGTTGTTAACCTGACACTGCCTAAAGAATTCTGAAGAGACCGAAACAGGTAGAAATCTGAAGGTGCAAGGTCAGGACTAAACGGCGGATGCATTAACATCTCTCAGCCAAACTCTCTTGATTTTTGCTGAGTGGCTAAAGATGTGTGAGGTATAGCGTTATCATAATGAAAAACCACACCCTTTCTGTTGATTAATTCCGGCCGCTTTCTCTTAACTTCTTGCTTTAATCTCACCAGTTGTTCGCAGTAGAGTGCAGAATCGATGGTCCTGCCTGTTGGTAACAGCTCATTATGAATAATGCCCTTCCAATCCCACCACACACACAGCATGTTGCGAGTTAACCCGGGTTTCGCCACAGTCTGTGAAGCCTGACCACGACCTTTTTCGCACGTTCTTATCGTACGTGATCCATTTTTCATCACCAGTTATCAGCTTCTTCAAAAATGGTTCGGTTTCATTACGTCGTAATAAAGAATCACAAATGAGTACACGGTACATTAGGTTTCTTTTAGTGAGCTCGTGGGGTACCCAAATATCGAGCTTTTTTGTGTACCCAGTTTTTTTCAAATGTGCCAAAACTGTTTTGTGGTCAATTTCCAGTTCTTCAGTTACGTCGTAACTACTGACATGCCGATCTTGTTTCATTCATTTTTTCCGTGATAGGGCGCCCGCCACGTCAACGTCGTCGACGTTAGCACGTCGCTCTTGTCGCCCGCCAAGAGCGACGTGCATCTTTGCCATCAAAATTTCTGGATTAAAAATGCTTTAACCAAATTTGTGCTACTGTCACAGACACTGCACTAGGTCCATAAACATCGCGAATTTTTTTCGCGGCTCTCGTTCCTTTTTTACCTTTTTTGTAGTATTTTAAAATGTATCGAATTTCTTCATTAGATTTACTCATCGTGACAGTAAGAAAAACAAATGAAAATCACACATTTTCCTATTTTGAATTTGGAATTATCTTCTTTAAAGTTTAAACTTTAAATTATACCAAAACCAGGCAGATACAAATGGTATAGCCAAAGAGATTTTATTACAAGTTCATACATACGAGTACTTTAAGCGAATAGACTTTTTCCCCAAAAATATTTACCGTCCAGGGGTTAAGCACCAGGTTGGAACCGTGTGGTCGCGAGTTCTTATTTGGCCAGAACCATCTTTGTGTTAATTTTTAGATTAGCGCCTATTTCACCAGTGATGGAAAACACCGATAACACCAAAGCAACCCGGATAACGGTGGAAAGCTCACCACCTACCACGTTGGGTTCAAAAAAGCTTGGTGAAAAAAGGGCTTCTGAGTCACTGTTCCTTACACCATCACGGCAACAGTCGACTTACCTCTGATAACCCCGTTTGGGATATAGTTGTGATAATATGGTGTGTATCTACGTTGCAATTCAGCAATGTTCCATCGATTTAGGCAAATGGTTTCTTTACCGTGTATAAAAATGTCTTTCCAAATCCTAGAAATTTTTGTAACTTGATAAAAAGATAAACCGTTAGTTATCACCCTCTTCCGTCATTTGGGATGTTTGACGGCTCCCATACGTATTTTACTTCATGCTTAATATCTATTGCTTATTTTCCCCTTCATAATGCCCCGAGGGATTCCGGTGGCCCATGTGATTTATGGCTTATGCAAAGAATGAGAGGATATTTTCTACATCACTGGCATATATCACAACAGATACCGCTGGTCCTGCCTTCCGTATGAAAGCAAACGTGCTACTTTTTACAATTTATCTGACGTAATAATGTATTTTATTAGATAAGAATTCTCCATTTGCCAATTCATTTAAATTAAGTTTATAGACTGAAGAATGGTTAGCTAAAATCTTCTTGCGATTGTTGAAACATAGGTAGATATACCTACGTGGACCAAACTAAGTAGCGTTGAAAGAAGATTATTGCACTCCCCTTGACGAAGTATAGTCAACAATTGAAGTAAATCGTGTTTGAACAAACTTTCAAATTCGTTTTGTGACTGAAAGCTGGACAAAAAATTGATAACCAGTAGCATATAGCGATTATAGAATAAATTATTTATTCATCAATCTCCACTCCGTTTCGCTTTTGACTGTACAAACACTCCGGTTATCTATTCTGATGTATGTATGTGAATGAGAGGATATTTTCTACACCATAATTCAGCCTAGTTGAGATTAGAGCCGGGTCTGCGTAAGATGATATATCAATCTGTTTCCCTCTAGCGCCATTTTTTATGGCTCCGTATATTGCGTTACCACTGTCGTAAAATAGTTGTTTGCAGTTTTGCACGGTTTTTGTTTAATTTTATGTTATCATAGTGATATATTTTAAGTTTAAAAATTATACTACAAAATATAACCCAAATTATGTGGTCAGAAATCTTCTTTTATTTTTGATTTCAACTCTTTTTTTACTGTTTTACTAGGACAATTATTTTTAAATGTAAACCTGCCATGTATAGTTCACTGCCATGTACAATTTGCAACGTAACGCGATTAAATATTTTCTTAGGTTATATCTGTGACCTTACTACACAACACACGAGCCGAGCGAGCAAAGCGAGCGTGCCGCGGCAGTGACCGGCGACTGCTAGAAATATAATTTTGAATGTGAAACCAGAAACTACTACTAGAATAGTATAATAATATTAGTAGATATAGAGCGTCATGGCTTAGGGGTTAGGCATCCCAACTCGGATCGCGGATCGTGTGGTCCCGAGTTCAACTCTGGCCAGAACCAAAATCTTTGTGCTCATTGTTAAATTATTGACTAACTTTCCGGTGATGAAAAACATCGATAAAAAACCAAATCAACCCTGTTAGGGTTGACGGCAAAAGGCTTAGGTACCACCTTACGGTTGGCGTAGTGCGCTGTAGCACAGTTTCTCGCCTCGATTTCCGTAGTGTCGTTTCAGGAAACGATCTTTTCTGAATTGACTCAGGTCTTGGTGTGCTGGGAGACGCCCCTGGCTTATTTCCTTGTGTGGTACCTCGTAACACAGGGACATATAAATCCCTACTTCGAGACCATTACAAGAGATGTGTTGTCTGGCGCTTGTTTATATTTATATTTATTTACTGACTAAGCAATTTCGATATGGGAAAAATATGAAACATGTCCTAAATCGAAAACCATTTCGAGGTATTTGTAATTTATACCTTATTTAAATATTTAACATTTTTAAAGGTATATAAGAAATGCAAGAGGAGAGCGCCTCTTGGAATTCGCTTTCGGACAAAACCTATAACCATACGAATATATTTGACCCGTAGTAAGGGAAAAAAGAAAAATAAAGGGAAGAGTTATGGCGTCATTTTTTTCCTATACCAAAAAAAAATGATGGCATAACTCCTCCCTTTTTTTTCTTTTTTCCTTTACTACGCGTCAAATATATTCGCATGGCCTAAAGATCAATTGTTCCAATTTTCATGCCTTTAGCACCATGTGCAGGTTTCAACTGAATTTCGGGGTGTACCGCTCTAGCACTATAATCGCTTTTCCTAATTCTTATAAAGTGGATAGACACTTGGTGGATTTTTATTACAAATAAAATTATTAAAAATAAATATATAAAATAATGAAGGCCATAGGCCTTCAAGCTGAGGATGGCCAGCTCAGCAATTCCTTTGCATTACTGTGCTTGTCAGCCTTATATCTGGACCTCACGATCGCTTTCCATCAGGTGGAGTGACGTCATATTGACGGGCCATAAAAAAAAAATACTTTTCACATATCCGTGTAGCCTCGTACAGGGTAGAGCTTATACTATGGGTGTGTTATATATATTTTTTTCGCATAAAGCTAAAGCTTTTGCCATTCAACCTATCGTGTGTTGTATCTAATGTAATGTTACTGAGACAATTCGAAAAATATATCACCTCATTACATTTTAGTCACATGTAGATATTAAATTAAATTAAAAATCATTTTCAAAATATACCAAGTTTGGGCTCCTCCAGATAAGATACAGTTGAATGTTTTTCTGTAATTTTTCAAAATATTTACATTTAGTATTTTTGTATAATTTTTTAATTTATCAAAGATCAAGTGTCTGAAATTAAACTTTTTCTTAAAAAATAATCGTAATTTTATCACATTTTGTAAAATTAAAAAATTATAATATAAATACTAAATTTATGTGAATATTTTGAAAAATCATTCTTTAGGGTTAGATTTTGAGGATTTTCATTTTATTTTATACAAGTGACTAAAATGTAATCTATATACTATAAATGATGTGATATATTTTTAGGATTGGCTCAGTACCTAAGCCCTTTCATTAGATACCACACACGATAGGTTTTAGAGCAAAATATTTCTTTTTCCCATAAAAAAAAAGATGTCGCCTTAACTCCTTCACTTTTTTTTATGCCGTGCTACGGATCAAATCGATTCGTATGGCCTTTTTGATTGATCTTTAGATCAATCGTTTCGATTTTCATGCCTTTAACACCATTTGCAATTTAATTTAGCGTACCTACGCTAGCACTTTTAGACAAAATAAATGATACAGAGATCAATACGATATGTCAACGGTTACCCATTGAGAAAGCTGCCTAAGATAACAATATTATCTACGTAAAAGGGTCGTATATTTTGGACGTACCCTCAATTGTTTACATCATCGCATTAAAAGCCTTCGTGTTTGAAGGCCGTTTGTAATATTCGCGGCACCTAGAGCCTATTCTTACAAGGGCACGGTCGGCTAAACAGTTAACTAATTTATCATCCATAAATTTCAGATCAAGAAGTTGATAAGACACGTTCTTAAAGCTTTATGAGTTTAGCTTGCGTTTAATCAGCATGAACACAAGAAGTGGGTCGAGTTTATATCTCATGAATATATTTAACGGAATGATTTTATAAGCTTCATACAGATAAAGGATTAGGATATCTGATGAAAGTCAAACTTGAAGTAGCTCAGTAACGTTTCATTTGAATTTTATTATTTTACAGCAATTCCACATTAAAAACTTGACGATCAGCATTTAGTAGGTACTTACAAAGCATTTGAAGCATAGTTAGTCCAGCCAATGAATGCTCAGAAAGGGATGTGGATGAAAAAGTCGAAAGCAGAAAATTTTACTTTGGACTTTGGGGAGGGCAAAGAAGGTAGTTTTTTGTTTTTTGCGTACATCTCGAAAACGGTGCGTCGTACGAAATTCTGTTGTACTACATAATGAAAGCTAATGGAATTCTCTACAACTTTGGGATCAACATTTTTATCTATCTCCAATTTTTGCCTATGAGCTTCGAAAAATGGTGGATTTTCATAAATGTGTTAAATTTTCTGTAGCATATGTAGTAGTATCTGTAGTAGGTATGTTTGTTACCTCAGAACTTTTGACTGGGTCAGGCCGGTGTCACTACGTTATTCGGTTTTCTTATTCACCTACACGCTCGGTCCGCCCGTGTGGACAATTTAGTCGAGTGTCACGCACGCAGTACGCAGGACGCGACCTACGCAACAGTTTATTTTCGCAAGTTTGAAACTGTAATATCTTCGAAAATATTCATTTAAATTACATGCTACAAAAGGTCTTATTGATCTATATTAAAAGCACAATGTATTTAGGGTACTTAATTTGAAAAGTATTAATGCTCTATTGCCTAAAATCGCTTCGAAAATAAGCCTTATTTCTCGTAAAAAGTAAATGATAAAAAATAGCTATTGTGCGTTATCCGTAAGAGATAGATATATACCATCGTGGATTTTTTTGTAGACCTTTATAAGATAAAGATAAGATAAATATACTTTATCGTACAACAAATCATACTTAACATAAGCATTACATAATCATAGATTGTACAATGTAGGCGGTCTTATCGCTAGGAAGCGATCTCTTCCAGACAACCTGCAGGTAGAGGAAATGACAAGATTAAACAGAGAAAATAGGTAAGGTAGTGTGAGATAGTGAGATAATTATATATTTATACATGAAGTTATTTTATGCATTCATGAATGCAATTACATATAGGTAGTACTTATAAACGTAGTAAATATCTGTAAACATACACAAAATAATAAAGAAACGGTAAAAAAGACTTATTCAGGGTTGGTTTATCCACGCACTAGAGACATTTAAAAGTTACAGTGTGAGGAAATAAGCTTTCAGTCGGGATTTGAAAATAGGTAAGGATTGAGATTGCCTAATAAGTAAAGGTAGCGAATTCCACAAGCGAATGGATTGGACAGTGAAAGAATTGGAATAACAACTTGAAGAATGAGAGGGGAAAGCGAGAAGAAGATTCCGGGTTGACCGCATATTACCACTCTTGGCAGACCGAGCGATCAAGTGAGCTATCAATGAATATCCCCAGATTCTTTACCACGTTACTGTAAGGTATACGGACTCCCTCAAAAACTATTTGTGGGAAAGTTTTCCAGTCAATTCTAGAAATCAACCATGAGCTACCTACAACTAAAGCTTGTGTTTTAGTAGGGTTAACCGTAAGACCAAAAGATTTACTCCAGTCCAGAATACGAGCCAGATCTGCGTTCACGATTTGGACAACCTTATGCAGGTTATCAAGGCTACCTTGAGAATATATTTGAAGATCGTCTGCATATAGGTGGTAAGAAGAAAGGAGATTAAGGGAAATTGAATTCATGAAAATAGCGAAAAGAAGATGAGACAGGACGCCACCTTGCGGAACACCGGCAGAGATAGCACGCCATGCAGAAAACGACTCTTCAACACGAACGCGCTGCCGGCGACCATGCAAGTTGGAACCAGTCAATCACTGCTGGAGATATATTAAGGGAACGTAGCACACCAAGGAGGATATCAAAGCCGACGGTATTAAACGCATTGCTAAAATCTAGCAATGCCAACACCGTCAGATGTTATGATATGTTGTTATAAGTTGTACAATACTGCTGTACATTCTTTGATCCATCTCGTAGGGTTCAGCCAGCGTTTCGAATGTAAGCGCAAAAAAATGAGATTGGTTAAGACATCACATTAGAAACCTCTAAAATTATCAGTGTTTCTCTACCATATTATGTATGATAAATACATATAAACCTGCTTCTTGAATGATTCTATCGTTTAAAAAACCCGCATCAAAATTAGTTGCGTAGTTTTGAAAATCTAAGCATACATACGAGTAGGTACAGACACGGTCCCTACGTGTATTTGCAACCCTATGAGCGACTCACAGCCGGGTTACGGCACGGTCGTTTGTGAAAGCGAGCGGCGAGCGCCCGTAGCGCCTTAGACAAAAGCTTTACTTTCGATTGTCCCGGCCGTTGAAAGATTTACTCGTAGGTACGAGTATAGGTGCAGAGTTGTTTTGGACCGTAATGGCGCGCACCGAAGCTATTGTATTGCAATTGTGTCGAAAGTGCGTCTTCTGTTTTTATTTTATTCTGTGACTGGGTGAACCGATTTTAATTTGGTCTAGCTTTGACAGTGGCATCCATGAGAAAACCATTTAAGTATTAAATTTGCATTAATTATGTTTTTTTTGTTATTTTTTTTAATTATATAGTATCCTGAAATCTACGATCGCAGCTGAGAAAAGTTATTAATTTCTTAACGAAATGACAGAAAACGAAAGAATGAAGAATACATTTTTGAAAATCGACCATTTTTAGAAGCTCATAACCTAGGCGAAGACTGGTGATAGATAAAAAAATAAAAGCCAAAGTTGTGGAGAATTTCATCAGCTTTCATTATGTGGCACAACAAAATTTCGTACAACGCATCGTTTTCGAGATGTAGGCAAAAAAACAAAAAACGTGCTATTAACAAATTATTACATTTAATTTTGCTTTTTAGCAGCTTAAAGTGGCAATGGGCAGAGAATATGGCGTGTAGATTGCAACTTGGGATACTAACCCTGAGGTGGATTGATGATCTGTTGAAGATTACGACGCAGGCTTTTGGCAGTGCAGGTGGCTTGCATCCAGCTGTTCTCAAAATCTGTAGAGTCCTATGTTCAGCAGTGGATATCTCAGGATGGCAAATAATGGTAATGTATTTTACTGTATGTAATTTGGTATATATGTTACAGTTAAAAACCGTTTTCAGTTAGAACGCGTTTTTCCTAGTTAGAACTAGTTTTTATTATATGCCTTTGTTGATACTAGAATTAACTAATGTTCAAAATTTAATATCAGTTAAAACTAGTTCTTACTAGACAAAACGTGTTTTTCCGAAGCGAGTCAGTTAAAACTGTTCCGACTGAGATTAAAACGCATCATACCTTGTTCTGATTGGTTGCGAGGCTTTACCTACCTATCGTATATTTGATTATCTAAGTTACTTTCAATTAATTTTGTCACATTGGCAATTACTTTATGTCGATGTTCGAATGTTTAGTGTAAGAATACTATTTGGTCCTCTGTGTCTTCGATCTTTTTGATAAATAATTTAAGGGCTCACTAATTCTAAGCATAATGTTCATTGTCATAACATCATGTTTCATATTTCTGATTGTCCTAATTGTAACGTGCCATAATATTGTATAGCATATTTTCAGATATCTTATGGCTAAAATTATTTAAAATATGTATTAAAACGCATAAACTCGAAAAACAGAATAATTATAATGGATTATGTTCCAAAGCATAATAATGAAAACGAATAATTACTGAACGCATATTTTATGAAAGCATAATAATTGAAACGAATTATAAGTTGACATGATATTATGACAATGAACATTAGGCTTAGATAAAAAAAGGCATTATTGCAGTGCCTCTACGGGGTTCATGTTTTAGTACTGGTGTTCTACATTTAAGATCTTGTAAACCTACATGGAGCAATAAATGATATGACTATGACTATGACTAAGGTTCAATTACCCTACTCTAAACAACCATGTAAAATAAGTACAATTTGGCTCTGGCGATGGGTCGCAGTTCTAATCTAACCCCACCTAGCTATTTTGGTCGAATTGATCTACACTAACAAACAAAGTGAACTTGGTATGAGGGGTTTTGGTAATTATGCCATCTTAAATTATGCTTTATGATATTAGGAAAAACTATACTATAGCAAAAGTAATTAGGGCTCTCACTACTTGCTATGTAATGATATGCATTTAGACTGTTATGCTATGTAATAATATGCATTTGGACTAATACGCAATTCAAAAGTTATTCGAAGCATGAACCATTACACGTTAATTTTATGCTGTATGATGTTATGCCAAAAAAGTTATGCTAAGCTACTTTAGGGGAACCGCATTATGCGAAAAGTTAGTCCTCCATTTTTTCTGTGCTAATTTTAACTTAAGCTCGATGTGACAACTAGTTTTGTCTGAAAATCAAATAATATGTCAGTGGTAAATTATAGTTTAAACTAGGTATTTCTAGTTTTAACAAAGGCATTACGTTAAAACTAGTTCTATCTAGAGAAAACGAGTTCTAACGAAAAACGGGGTTTAACTGTAACATATACAAATGAAATGTTAAAAATAAATCAATTTTTAATTGTGTAAGTCAAGTAGAATGCCAAAGATAGACGTATGTGGAAGGGGGGTAGAGAAACCTTTGCCTATCAGTGGGATCCTAACGGCTAATTTCGATTAGATTAGAAGTAGAGTAATGAGTATATAGTCGTATGCTATCTCACTGCTGAATACAGGCTCTTATGTTTGAAATCGACTGCTCCAGGCAAGGTAATGTTGCGCCATTTATTTTATTGGGGTTGTAACCCCAATTCTACGTGAATAAAGGCACGGCTGGGAGCTGGTTGTAAAAATCGCTCATGTAGTTACAAGTTTCAAATATTTTGGGAAAATAAATAAATAAATATCTGGGACAATTTACACCAAGATCATCTGACCCCAAAGCAGAGCTTGTACTTATGGGCGTCAGAGACTGATAAACATACTTTAAATATATTTAAATATATACATAAATAGATAACAACACCCATACACACAACAAACACAAATGTTCGTCACATAAATGTTTGTCATGGGTGGAGATCGAACCCACGACCTCCGGTACTGAAGGCAGGATCGCTGCCATTGCACCAAAATTCCGAAAAACCATTACGAATTATTTATCTAATCAAAAATAAAATATATTTAAGTTGTTCGGATATAGGAAAATAAACACATTTGCTGTTTGCAGTCTCATTTAATTTATCATTTTATAATTAACTAAGATAGTTACATCCAAACACACATTGCGTAACAAATTGGACTGGAAGATATGTACGAACCAGAGATACAACATGTATCGCTAAGTTATTTTATTGCTGAAACCCTATCCCGTTATTCGGATCATATTCTGTCGATATTTTCAGCGTAATCTACAAACAAGCTGGTTATTACAGCTACAGGATTTGCAATCAGCTTTTTATAAAACAACGGTTTTGTGGTGTAGTGGTCCGTGTTGGAGTCAGATGTGTTCCAAAAAGTGCTAGACAGTACACAATTATGGTTATGCTACAGTTTGCCACCGGACTACGAGTACATAAGGTTTTACAGCAGTCTGGTTATTAAATTAATAATATGTTAAGGAGAAGCCAAAATACTATTTCTTAAAAAAAAATTTTTTAGGAAGTAGAATTTTGGTTTAAATTTAATGATGGTTATAAATCAATAGCCATAATGAAATACGGACTATAAGTAAAAATTTTTTTGACGCCTAAGTTTCAAGTGTTTTGAATAAACGGAGTAGACTCCTTCGTTAGGACATGCAACAAGAAACCAGATTTCGCGTAATATTTGAGTCTGTACTAAATAAAAATTGCCGACATCTGTAACTGCGCAAAATTTTTGCATGTGTGGATAGGTACTAGCTATGCAAGATAAAGGATTTTCGTAGATAGTTGTTTTTTGAATAACACATAATTAACATGGAAAGAGTTCCAGAAACGAATTTACACCAACATGATTTAGACGCTCGGTAATTTTAGTTCGCATCGAAGGCGGCGCTCACTGCGTGGTCGGTAACAGTTTCATTTATTCAGCTCTGGCTCAGACACGGCCTCGCACCACAACCAATCCATCTTGTTCCGAATAAACGGGAGTAGGGAGGACCTAAAATATCATTTAAAGTGGATATGTTCCGCTGAGCACTTGGCTGAACACGAAGCGAGTCTAACACGAAAAATGTAACTCTAAACGCCATGTTGATATACATATTTTAATATTGTCATTGTTTTATTTTAATTAGTATTTATGTATAATACTTTACAAATAGTCCACTAGACGAAATGTAGAAAAGACAACTTAGCTGTTAGGAGTACTTTTACTTAAGAGCGCTTTGCTTTAGCGTGTAAAAAAAACCAAACCGAATACCTAAATTTTATCTAGGCTAATTTATCAATATATTTCTATACATAACATTAAAGATCGTCAATTTACACTTAGAAATAAACTTCAAATTCGATATATTTCACTTGGAACTAATACGTACATACGGACTGAGGTTTTTACCGCGAAGGGTCATTCAAGAGCCATTATTTTGACCTATATCACCCTCTCCGGTTGATTTATTGGGGCTATTGTAAAAGTAAAATAGTTTGTAAAAAAACCTATGCTAGCTAGATATGTACATTATATTACAAAAGCATAAAATAAATTATTAAACTAAGACATGTTGTAAACAAATCCAAAATTTTAGCAACTATTGGAATACTTTATTTGCAGTGTTACTTAGTTTCACATTTTTTTTCAGTACAACCTCGAATGTCCGATGAGAAGAAAAAACACGTTTTGTTAGGGAGATTGAGTAATGATGAAACTAAAACCTATCTAAGTATATTGGCGATAAACAACTAACAAAAACCGCTACTACTGTACAAATACTATGGCACTGTCGTACTATAACATATTGCTATCATAATAAGGAATGGTTTAAGCGGAATATAAAACTCATTAACGAACTCTCACATTGACATTATATCACCCGAAATATGAAATAAGACGACTCTCACAAAAACTGGAATGTTGTTTTTAAAGCCCGTTGATACTCTGGGTAAAATCTATTTTTACAATCTTATAATATTCAGCCATTTGCTTCACAATAAGGAAAACTATTACGGACTAACACTATGATCTAGATAATATATATTTCTGCTAGTTATAACAACAAAATATCGAGAGTCTTTTCTTTTTTCAGTACTTACGTACATCATAATCCTCTTTTTTATTATACCTCTGACGTGTAATCCGAGCACCGATTTTCAAGATAAAATTGGTTATAACCTATTCAAGCCACGTTCACATGGGTTGATTCCGGTGAAACCTTCTCAACGGGATTATAGGTCATTTCTTGAAGGTTTTACCGTCAAAAGTAATTACTGTCAACGTGTCTTACAACCTAAATCTACAACGTAAAGTATTATGGCAACATATTATTTTGGTTATACTTATACCAAATCCTATTACTCATCTTTTCATGATATCTTTGATGATATACAGTTCAAACCGAACGGAACAGATATGTATCGGTAGGTATTTCAACAGGTACTTTCAAATGCTAAAACGCAAAGCTAGGGAATAATACTTTTAGTATCTCACATTTAATTTCTCATACAACACAGGAACGCCACTTATTTATAGGTTAATTAACTGTATTAATTGATATCAAGTACGTAAGTTTAAGTTAAGATTATTCGTAACCCTTAGATATATATTTGTTTTTAAATTAACTACTGATTCGTATACAGATTGACTGACAAGATGGTTTCCATTGAACGTAATCAAATACAAAAACACTGATGAAAGAAATCAAACTTACTGAGGTACTTCATATCTTACAGCTACCCAACTTGAGAGACGTTCCCGGTTCAAGCTACAACGGTCGTTAGTCACAATGTCGTATCGTGGTGGCGGGTCGAATTGGCGTACTGAGTTCGATGTGCCGTCCGCTTGCTTTAACGCTGGCAACGCAGCCACGCAGTCCTGTATACAGCGCTGCTGGCAACCCCAGGGGTAACGTTGGTGATCCACCTGCAAAAATCATCGCGTTGAGAGCCTCAGCCTATGCCGGTAGTGTTACTCTTTAGAGGTGACAGTACTCGTCTAAAAGTAAATTCAGGAATATTTCCCTATTTTCTAATATTATTTATTTCAATTGGTGTCTTGGCTCAAGTTTTAACTAACTTTAAACCGTGAGTAATAAAATAAGACAGTAATAAGACGTCTCAAGCTGAGCCCAGAGCCTCTTGATTTTTATAGTCAAAATTTTACATGCCATCAAAATTTGTTTGTGAATAAATCTCATAGTAACAGCAACTTAATAATAACATTGATAAGTTCCAGACTGGTTGTACAGAGGCGTTCACATTAACCTTTACAAAACCATTGAAAAATGGGTCCTCCATCAGCTGCATAAGGTGCCGCCCCTATGTTAAGGTTGATGTGAACGCCTCTGTACAAAATTGCTGCTGCTGTTATCATCTTTCCGAAAAGTTTCCGCCACTACTTTTACAGGTGCATGTGGACCCGAAGGCATAATAAAGTTTGAGATAACACAAGCCCAAACATTTAAGTATCTAATTGTATCTAGCTTTAGTAAAACTGTGTTTTCTAGACGGCAGCACGAGAATGTGCAGAATTAGCCATTATTTGGTTTTGCCTTAACCAACTACATAATTTGATTCTGTTTTCATTTTAATTCCAGAGCGGCTAAATAACTTTAGTCTGCTGTTAATCCAAAATCTTTGAGCCCGAATCATGTTAATGTAAGACTGTTAAAGGTTCTACCTTTAAAGGCCTGTTCAAATCTGAGCGGTATTCGCTGCCGCGGTGGGTAGCGGTACAATACCGCGTTAGTATCAAGTTCCGCGGCAAAATGTAACGCCACCCACAGCGGCAGCGAATACCGCTCGGGTCTGAACAGGCCTTTAGTGTTTTAAACTTTAACTAACTACGTAGTAACACAGCTACGGATTCAAAATTAGAATAATTAACCGCAAGTGGGACTGTGGGCCAGTATAAGCAAAATGTTCAATTATTTAAATTAAGTATTCGTTGTTGAAAAAGTAATCAAACGAAATCGTTTAAAATACGAAGTAGTATTATGTTGAAAACTGCTCATCTTAAGGTAAGATAAAAAATTAAAAGAATGAGCTTTATGTGTCACAATTTATAGTCAGATTAGCAATTAAATAGGTACATAAGTTCTCAAAAAGGATTAAGGCTCAGCAAGTTGCATAAAGCCTTACCAGCTGCTGATATTCTGCCCTAGAAGACGCTTAGTATAACTATATTAGATATCATCCTCTCCTGAGCCGCCGACTTGTACCACAAGTTTCATTCATTTTCCGCCAGCAGTTGTGTTCCAATCCCGTCATCCACCTGAACCTTCTACTAAAACTACTTAAACTATAACTCACCGATCCACAACTTCGGGTTCGACTTTGAGGGTACTAGCAGCGATTGCGAGTACCCCCTCACAGGCGGGGTGTCGTCCACTTGCAACATCGCCAGCCTCTTCCTCCGTCTCACGACTGCTGAGTGCCAAATTCCGTCATCCACCCGCAACTTCGACTCGATGCATTGGAACCAATCTTCGTGCGTAGAACTCATTTCCTTCACATCCGTGTCGGTGTAGATCAACTGGAGCTTTCCGTCACTGATGCCGAGGCCTATGAAATCCCGCGGACGAATACCGATCTTCCGTCTCCACATGAGAAGCCCGGAATCGTTGTGCGTGCGAAATTTAATTTCGTATCTAATACCGCGAGCGTTGCGATTCCTAGAAAGTTTTTACTCGTTTTACATTTCATAAATAAGGCTTACTTTCTCTGTTCCTTAATTTGATTTTAATCTTATGAAGTTTCTGGAGTGTTTGTCACCAGATTTAACCCAAATTATAAACAAAATGCAAGCAGGTTCTAGCGAGTAAAAATAATAGAAAGCGAACTGTGAAGTTACAGAAATAACTAAGTATCTAGTTATTCAAAAAGAAATGAACTCACAACAAGTAATAAATTAGTAGGTCCAATTTACTAGCATTAGTACCTACTTGACTGTTCTAAAAAAAGGTCATCTTAAGTTATTCTTTGCCACAATCGATATCAGTTTAGCTACTAAAAAGTAGCTACGGTTCTCGAAAGTGGTCGTCCACGACTAGTTAAATTCGAAACTTAACTATTTTCAAGCATTTGGCATCTACTTGTTTACGTTAACGCGTTTATGTAAATGCAAACACTTTGGTTTAACTTATTTGCATCACTTCGTGAATTCGCTACATTCAATAGCTCAAGTAAAATGTTGCTACGGAAATGTCTAGTTTCCTCGTTTGATTCATAACATTTTACTATTTTTGATAATTTTCTATTCACTTAATTATGTAAATGGTGGAAAACAAATTAAATAATCATTGATGTCTTTAAATGGTCTACTTTAAGCCATTTTCTTTCGATAAATAAAAGCCTAATTCAAAAGTGGACACAAACATTTAATGGGTATGTTATGGGTATTATAGCCTACATAATCATCTAATAAAAAAAACTGGGTCAACACAACTAAAGCGACTATATAAAGTGGCATGTAAAAGGAGACATCGGGGGCGGTTAGAAGCACAAGAAACGTTCATTAGGAGCCATGATTAGTGTTTTTTGGCACGGGGTTGGCACTGCGACGTAAATGTTTAATGAACCCACATATGGTATGTGCTACTATTGTGACTTGAAATCACTTTACTCTTTTTTTTGACGACCGACTTGGTGTAATGGTAAAGAAGTTGGCTACTACACCAGAGGTCGCGGGTTCGATCCCCGCACAGTGCAAACATTTGTGTGCATGAACATGTCTGTTTGTACTGGTCTGGGTGTCTCCTATGTATAATAAGTATGTATTTACAAAAGAAAATGTATTTAAGTATGTTTATCCGTTGTCTTGTATCCCATAACACAAGCTTTAATGAGCTTACTTTGGGGCTAGATGGCGCTGTGTGGAATAATGTCCAGGGATTTTTATTTATTTATTTTTTTAAAGGCTAACCCGCACATGGTTTTGGCAGCGTAACCGGTCTAAAAGCTTAGCGAAGAATGCTCTCATTTGAACAAGATATTTGACCCAGTTAAAATATTGACTTTTATTTCTAAACCTAAATCATTATCTTGAGCGATTTTATGAAACCAATAAATTCAAACATCGTAAAGACTAAGACTTATTACGCACTTTGAGAAACTGCTATTAAGCACGAAACAACTCATAAAGAGAAATACAAAATATACTTTACCATATCGAAATATAGCTCACCGCGTTGGCCGACGGAACATAAACGTGGTTTAAATTTGGTCGGCTATGTCTAAATTACACATAAGTGCTGCGATTTCCGTGTCGCCATTAACTATTCATGGTCATGAAACAATAAAAGCAGCCTAATGTCCCCTTTTACCACAAATGTACAGAAAAGAGCCAATAATGGTACATGTTTACCTAATCTAAAACTTCTGCAGTGGTTTATTTAGGAATTAAAACGTTTTATTTGACTCCACCGAATGTTATCTTACGTCATAAGGTCCTTCACCGACTTCATTGTTAGTATTTAAGCTAGAAAAGAAATAAGGTTAGTTTATTAGTAAAGTTAAGACCCTGACATAACCTCAAAGAGCAATCAATATTAGAACTATCATACTCCAAGGACGTCTTAATACCAGTGAGACGATGGTGTATGACTGTCACAGTTAATAATACTGCTCTGAAAGATGACAATCGGGCCACAGTAATGGAAATTGAGTAAAAACATTATTTTATTTCATAATTTACAGACAAAACAACAGACACTGCTGACAAAAACATCACTAATAGCATTATGCTTCTGAAAAGAATCAAAACACAATAGCAATTCTTATCGGGCATAACACCATAAGCTGTTAATGCATTATGAACAATAGAACAGAGTTACCAAAATAATGGAGTTAACAAACAAGGCTGCAGTACTAATGTACTTCTTTATGAAGTAGGTCGCAGAGTAGAGTATGTCCCGACTAGCTTTTAATTTGTCAGTGAAACAATTAAGTCGCAAGTTACCGCTGGCACGAACCACTGGATGTACAGTGTTTCGAATTAAAACTTTAAAATTTTAGTAACAAGATGGTTTTGTGATTAACACGGCTAATAAGGTTTTATTTACGGCGATACTCGAGATGCGGCGGAATTAGACTCGTGTTGTGTCTCTATGAAGGCAATACGTGCTTTTTTCACTACCTACTCAAAAGAACAGAACCATTCAAACTCTTAATTAACTGAAACTTGTTCGTTGTCAAAATTGGCTAGTACATGGCGATTGGCCAATCCAATCTCATGAATTAAATGTGTTAAAAATAAGTTTTTCTTCTACGTAGGTTAATAAATTCTCACCTGCGACTCCCCTTACTTCTATAGGAATAGTAGTTATTCCCATCAAACTTGATCGGCGTTCTGTCATTAAGCATTTCTACCATTTGTATTTCGCAATTCCTGCCTTGGAATCCATCTTGGCATATACACTTGTATTCATTCAGCAGGGGTATGCACGAACCATTATTCTTGCAGGGTGTCAAACCTACACACATATTGACAATTTATATGAATCTGTAGGGATTAATGGTTCGTAAACAGAATTTCATGAATATATCATTTAGATTGGTATTTGCGCCTACTGTATATTTAAATTAAAACTTTATATACGATTAAAACAGCTGAATTTGAATAGGAAAACAATGTTTTTGTTAAATTAATGTAAAGTCCTCGTCGAGCAAAAATGGGGTCATGTGACAAAAATCAAGAATTGAACGATAGGAATCGGCCAGTAGGACGAGAATTGATCATTGCGCGGGTAAGTAAAAATTATAAAAAAGTTATGATTGAAAAATGCTAATCCATACCTACAAAGATGTGTCCTACTTCATTTAGGTACTTACCATCTCCACAGGGCGGCCCTGTATACTTAGTGACTCCACTAGTGGCGCAAGGCAGCCTATCTTCCTCTGGAACTATCGCACACCTCGCCGTGTCTCCACCATACAACGACAGAGGGTTCCCGTTCACGAATACTTGTTGCACCGCGCCTATGAAACTGCTGGTCACTCCCGACATTTTGTGTGGGCGGATGTAAGCCCTGGAAAAACGAGGATGCCGTAATTCCCGACAAATCGAAGAACAAAGCTCGAACGGCCCGAAACCAATTATTATAATACACATAAAGCTAACAGCGATAATGAGGAGAACACAATCATTAATCAAGATACGCTATACCAATATTGTTCTCTAATAAGAGCGATAATGAACTCCTAAAGGTTGCTCGCGTGTACAAGATATATTTAGGCCCATAAACATGTTTCAAGATAAATGTGTACATCATGTTCGATTTGAAATGACAAACTAGATGATATTTATGTAAAATAACGGTCTTAGTTTATTGCAATTCGTTACATACTCTTCAATTTTGTTTATGTAAATGAGGTCTAACTAATTATCACGGGATGTTTCTGGTATTTGCTTAGGGTATTTGCCACACTTGGAAAACTGGTTGCCATTTTTTAATGTATTTTAGAACGCAACTTCACGTGACGTGACGTTGTTGCCCAATTTTGCAGTAAAAATGTCCTGTTTTTTATATCCTGCCAAAATGGCGCTAGCTTCGAGTATTGAAAAAATGTTGACACGTTTTGACTTTTTAACACAAAATTTATTGTAAAGACAAGACTACACCACCATCTCAGGGTTGTCGTTGTCTCTACTAAATAATTTCACCAAACAAAGCTGGCGTTTTTCTTTGTTTCCTTTATAATTAAACATTCACAGAGGCTAATGCCTGACTGCTTAAAAATTTAAACAAACCTTCTTCGATGAGCATGCCAAAAGGATGTGCTCATTTTAAATTCCGATTCGCGGAGCATGGCGTCCGCATTAAATATTCGTTGGTGTACTAATTTTCATGTTTAATATTAAAAACTGTTCATGATGATGGTGCGACTTATTTATAAGATTTTTGGCTTAACCCCTTACCAGGTACCTACCGCTGTCAAAATCTATACTGTTTTATTTAAAGGTACGAACCAATTTATATGTATACGTTGTTCGTTCAATTAGATATACTGAAACCTCTCCTGCAATAGAATTCTTCAAAGTGGTGACAATATATTATTTCTAGAATTTCAAGTTTGCACGCTGTGGGTGGCTACAAAGACGATAGGTAGGAACATTGGCAGGTACATTGGCTTGGTAACGGCCTCAAAGACTATTGTAGTCAGACAGTATAAAACCGACAGTTGAAATATAATGGTTACCTTTCTTAGACAAGGTAGTTTTTTTAAACTATTAATAATCAGAGGGGTAAATTTATTTTTCTGAAAAGGTAACCTCAAACAATCGATTTTTAAAGCGTTTAGGACTTTGACTGCCAGAAAATAAGACACAAAAGAGAATTGATTGTTTGTGTATTAAAAATTATACACACGCCGCTAAAAATATAAAACCGTTGAAGATATTAAGTATTATTTAGTTTTGGGAACTACTAAGAGGACTGAATTATAGAAATGTAAAGTTCCTAAATAAAATTATAATATTTAGAAATAAAAAAATGCTTTATGACTCTATGAGATGTATAGTAAGAGAGCTAGTGTGCTAAGTAAATTAATTAAAAATAATGACTTACGGTAATGATCCAATAAAGAGTGGCAGCGTAAGTTCCAAATGTGTTAACGGAGGAGCAGAATTCCCTCTCTGTGTGGGGTTGTGGTCCAGCTGGAGGCTCCCATGGCGGCCAGTGCGGGTGATGCGAGCTCTGTGCCACCGCCCTTTAGTGATTGGCACTGACGAGCTTTATAAAAATAAAAAAATACCAGATACATACATATTCAAACACAACATAGACCAAAGTACAGTTACTTCCAAACAAAAAGCGATAGTTTAAAGCATTTAAAATATAATGTGGTACTTTGGTCAATCATCACTAACTTCTTTTATTGACCGTACCGCAAATGTATATTCATAAAGTTATAAAGAAGATAAGTACTTATGAAATGTTGCTGTATTAGAACTGCAATAGCTTTAACTGGCACTGAAATAGCTTTAAAACTGACACCGTTTTTGTTGCCAAAAATTAGAAAGCGTCGCCAAATCGCTGGCTATACTTACGTGATGTTAGCGATTCCGCTCCCCAAATTGTACCTAAACTGTAGGTATCCATTAACTAAGTTAATCGCTATAAAATCCCCTTTCGCTTTATTAGACTGGCCAGTGTAGAGAAGCATCCCAGAGAATCGGTTCGTTAAAAACCAGATTTCAATGCGGAACGCTTTACCGAGCCCTTCGAGCGGCGGTAATTCAATGTAGCTCGTTCCGTTAAATTGGGGGGACCATGTCTCTTGGACTACAGTAACATCTGTAAACAAATAAGGGATGATTAAATAAGGGAAATTGCCGCTTCTTATTAAGAAATCAATGTCATTTTTCCCTCGTATTGGTTTAAAGGTTTCCTGATTTTTCCTTTTGATATTAATTTTCCTTTCCCATAAAATATTTTATGCAAAAAAGAAATTACGCAGACGATAAACAGACATGCAAAAGATTTGAAATTTTGATCATCTGGAAACCACATAAAGCAATAAAGATTTACGACTCTGATTATTATGATTGAGTTAATACTATATATTATCAAAACTAACAATAATCTTACCGTTGTTACATGTATTTCCGTTAGAACCAATTTCTCCTCCAAACAAACATCGGCAGACGTGTCCTCCCTCAGATCCGATGTCGCACAAAAGTCCCTCATCATATCCGCAGGGATTTGACTCGCACGGATCTAATCTCTCGTCACAATTGCCTCCTTGGAATCCGATAGGGCAGATACAAGTATATTCGGTCGCTGAGCCGTCTACAACCCTACACGTAGCTCCGTTCCTGCACGGCATACTCATACAGGGACTGGATTGGCACTCGTGAACGTTTTCTATACCGACGACTAATGAGTCCGGCCTGCCCAATTTCTTTGTCACTTGATGACGTATTATCCTTAAGTACTTAACGCACCCAATAAATCCGCTTCGAGTGCCGATATTGTCGAAAACCCTGCGTAGGTTTATTCTTGGTTATAGAGAGAAGAATAAAAGGGAAGACATGTGGGTGAGTACTATAGGTTATTCTGCTTACATAACATCATCATAATAAGCAGAGGAGGTTACCATAAGCCGTGTCAAGTTGACGGCATAAAAACAAGCTAACAACTTTGTTAACAATAGATCAATTGATATTTTTACCCGTAATTCCAACTATTTTCAACTTAATGTGGACACACATGTTCTTACTAAAATTAGGTATCAATTTTTATCATAATATTCAATGTTTTTACGAATCTGTAGTTTATAATTGAGTGGAGATTAAAAAACAATACAACATTAAAAACAAAGATTGTTGAATGTTTACGCTTGTGAGCGTTCTGAACATGGCCCTCAGATTATTAAAATGGACAGAGTTAGATATTACAAGTGTAGCTGTAGTTTTCAATGAGGATTATTCGCTTTAGATTTTAGTAGCGAATATTATATTCATTTTCCTTACCTAGAATAATTCGAAGGTACTTTCCCAATGTAAGCATCTTCAGACAAATCTAAAGCCTTCAAGTGACCATTGGACTGTCCAGCCACGTCCTCCATGTCGTCCACGGAAAGAATTCCGTCTCGATGGTATCGTTTTGCCGATACTTTATGGTATTCGTTCAACGTAATTTTCTCAAGAGACGTTAGAATTATTGCGCCGTTTCCGAGATTGTACCTGTTATACGGAAAAGTGGTAAGAATTGTTCAAGTAAAGTCTGAATTTTGCGACGACAAGCTAAAATTTAATGATCCAAGAGAGTAAAATTTTAACGGTTGGAAAATTTAAGAATTACGATGTAATAAATACTTTCTTAGAAAATGCGAAGTTTACATTTTTCATAAACATCTATTAAGTAAATACTTTCGATAAGCCGCTGGACGATATCGGATTTCAAAGTCGAAAGTAAGTATAATATTTAATGGAAAAATAATCGAGTCTTACTGCAAGAAAGTGAAAAATACTGCTCACCTAAACTCTAAATATCCATTCACCAAAGCGAGTGAAACGAAATCGCCGGTGCCGTCTAGTTTTTGCTGATTGTACAATAAAACACCATTTTCCGAGAAAGCTCTGAACTCGATGTCGATGTTCAGCTTGTGGTAAGCCTTCAGTGGCTTGAGGCGAATGTAAGACGAGCCGTCAAAGGACGGGGTCTCGACGTATGATCCCAGTAAGCTGTCTTTGGCGAGGGATTCACAGTTCAGACCGATGTAAGGTCCAGCGCACACGCAGGTGTACGTGGAGGCGGGCAGATCAATGCAAGTGCCTAGGTTATAACAAGGTTCCGATAAACATGCACTGTATTCTTCTGTCGTATCTTGGGTTGTTTGCTCTGTAAATAAACAACACACTGTACATTGTAGCTCCTTGCGTCGTAAAGTTGCTTCTTCATCGCAGTCATGATTTATTTTAATGATAAAATATCACTTGTTTCTATGGCGGGAAAGACGGATTAGTAAGAGACTATTCTACTCTACCTGCTCCTCTGTTTTAAAATGTCTATCTATGTATAAATGTCTATCTAAAATTCGTTATAGTATAACGCGACGCAAAAATTGAGTTGGAGCTATACTCGTACCAGGAGATATTAAAAATAATGAAAATTTGCTAGCAAGGTAGACTCGCGAGAATTCAAATTGATATTTAAAATTAAAACAACACGACAAAGCCTAGTAGTATCAATGAAGGAGTTAAAAGTAAGGTTCATTATAATTCAACATTATAACATTCACTTACCAACGCAGGCCTTTCTGTGCACAGTGGGTATGTACCCCAAACGACACTCGCATCCACCCCTCGCACAGTGGGCGCCCGGCAACGCCGCGCAGTCTGCATCTTCCGTGCACAGATCTCCCAATAAAGCACCCACTGCCCCCACCGTTGCGGTTGTAGCTGTTTGAGAACCTGTGGACCAAACATAATTATATTGACGTTCCATATTGCAAGCGTACCTACGTAACTGTGTATTAAAATTTGAGCTATTCTTCTGGCGGAATCTCGCGAGATACAAATACCTGAGCATTTAGGGAGGGAACTCAATACTATCGCGATACAAAATATTGGCTGACATCAGCGGCCCTTGCGTCTGTTACAGAGGATTTATGCATGTAAAAGGCCTATCTGTAAACGGCATGGCCTTCCGCGCAAATGGCATCTGTAGTTAGGGTTTGGGGAGGTATTAGGGTCAGCACAACAAATGCTTAGCTATATAATTTATATTTTGAAAGACAATGAGCTAAACTCGTAACAAAGATCGAAAAGCGCTTAACTTTTCTGAAAATAAAACCATCATTAATAGAAGAATTAATCGTTAAAATAAATTTAACTATAGTGGTATTTTCGAACAAAAGTAGTACAGAAATAACATTTATTCTCATTTGTCGAATTGGATTGGATTACAAGTACATCACAGCATTACGGAGGTAAGTTCAGGCTACCACAAGCCAGAACCCGGAGATAAAGTTTGCGCAACAGACAATTAATTGTAAAATCGGGGTAAAAATGCGAAGTGGGGTAGAAATGGGAAGTCCAATCGATTAGTTCTTAGTTTCTATCTTTATCATTACAGTTTTGGCACCAAAAAGACGTCTATAATAAAGTCCGTGGTTTATTTTTAAATATTTACGCAAACTCTTAAAAAAACTAATTTACTTAAATAAAAACATCCTTTGATCAGAAAACTAAAGGTCGGGTTACAAATAGTAGAAATAGCTATATGCTAGTACCATCAATTAGCATAGTTGTTATTCTAATTACTGTGTCAACTTTAGACACCAAACCCAAACATCTTCAGTGTGTATCTACAATAAAAATGAAACCACCCGTTGCAAAGAAAGATCGGCTACAACGAAAATAAAACAAGTCGAACTCACCTTTAAACTTTTGCCCAGAGATCACGCTATCGAAGTCGCTCGGCGTTTCCTTTCTCGTCCAGTCGTATTTATTGTAGTACTTGTCGGGGTTGAGAAGGTGTCTGGTGGATTTGGAAGCTGCTCCATCGTCTTGTTGAGTGAACTGTATTGGTGAGGAAGGTCTTGGCGGTCCGGCAGTGCCCGCCATCTCACTAAGCTTACAAGGCCCGAACGCCTGCACGACGATGTCTTCTTGCGTGCGACACGCTTGCAGCTTGAGGTGACATTCAGACTCGTAAGTCTTGCCGTCACTGCCACATACCTGTTGGTTTTTATCGGGTTCAGTGCACGTTAAATGCCAGGTAGCACGAAATGGGTGGACTGAATTATTTAAAAACCTAATTGCACGGTTGAAATCGCCGACAAAGGTGAAAGCATTAAGTTAAGGCCTCTTTACACTCTTTAATTTTAAAATAAATACTTTCATACATAGCGACCACCTTAGAGCGGGTTGATAGGGTAGCTATTAAATTAATGTATCTCCGTCCGTCATTAATATTGATGAATCATAATGATCGAGAGTGAGACCACCTTTATAAAAAAAACTAACTGCTATAACCTGTATCTATATTTTCCATATTTTTTTGTTATGTTTTGTTTTTATTATTTCTATTTAGAAATATTAAAGTACGTTTATCAGTTTCTTACACCCATATATTTTATCTGCCTAGTTTGGAATAATATATTTAACTCATACCGTACCTACAAATTGCATGGATAATTTTGATGTCCAGATAACCTGATCCAAAGTGATTTAATAGTTATACGCGTACAACCAAAACACGGTGAATAATCTGGCTGCTTACGCTATTTAGGCGCTATATAGGTGGATTTGATTCAAATTGATATTGAACTGAATTATTTATATGCGTTTCCTTTTTATATTGTGGAATTCAGGTCCATATAAATATTAGCACCCACTGACTACTCAGAAATGCGTGTCTATGCCATGAAAATAAAATACTATCATTAAAAACAGAACCAATAATAATGTGACTCATCAGAATAATACAAGACTATAAACATACACACTATACACTCACCAGCATGTTCGAGTCTGTATCCGGGCAGGCGGCCGCGGCGCATTCGCACAGCGCGCCGCCCGTGCGCTCGGTGCACACCGCGCCGAAATAGCAGGACAGTTCGGAACACGAGACCGCCACACCTCCGCTTTCGGCTAACAAACAAACAAATGACGGTCAAATGGACTGTTGCCAGCGTCATTGCGCGTTCGCCTCTTAAGTGTAATCATTTAGCCCTTTCGGTACATTATGTAGGTACATTTTTGGAGAGGATTGTTGATTGAGTATTTAACTTTTTATGTAATTATCGATGTGATAGTCCCACGGCTGGATGAATAATATTTTTAATGGTTAATTCATTCATATGCTTTGTTTAACAGTTCAGTTTATCAGCGCGCTGTAGCGATACACCATTGTGAACTAACAATGTAAAACCATATCAAAATTATTCGTATCATTTTAAACCTTTACATGAATGAAAAAAAATATCATCTACACTACCCCTATGAAGAAGTAAAATCAAATTGTCTGCGTTCAATAACTGAGCAATTATAGCTGTGAATCGCCCTAACTAGTTCTAACCCACTGGTAGTTCCCGTTACAACCGTAGACTGTAGCACAGCTGCTACGCAGTAAACGTAGCAGTAAAATAGCTACGGCTACAAAATAATTCTGCTACGAATGCTTATTAACATTTTTACTAATTCAATTTATATAAATTGACGGTGTAATAATGTGTTTATTTAATAAGATGGTTGCAGTAAAAAAAACAGGCTACAATGGTAGGTTTTGTAATATAGACATAACATACTTACACACAACAAAACTTGCAGTTAATAATTGACGTAATCTTTCCGTCAACTATAACAATATAGTCTCACAACAAGCTCGGGTAATGTTATTTTATTCGTTTCCCTCTATTTATACTTCATTATTACGTAAACCGTTCATCTCCCACCGGGAGCAGTATGGAGATACATATACTTACACTAAACCCGCGAAGTTTTCCTAAAACAATCCTCACAGCCTCCTTCGCTCCCCCACATACATACTAAATAAAGTTGTAAACTTCTAAAACTTTAGCGGGTAAGAATTTCGTTAATACGGGCTGCGGTAGACTTCTCTTAGATACTCGTGTGAAATTCAGCAAAAGTACCTAAACAAATCTTAACTCATAACCAATGACATGATAACAAGGTTGATGTGTAGAATTATGAGGCTGATAATTTACGTCAAAGCTAGGCGTAAACACTGCTTTTTGAAAATAAAAGTATTATTTTTTTAAATTTTCTTCTCGTAGAGCTACTACTTCGTTCATAAAAACCCAACCAATCAACTCAAACACCATTTACTCATGCTTTGTTTTATCTCCTTCATTCTTAGTGCTGTCAAGCTTTAAAAATTAGTATCAAATCGTTACATTACCTGAGGTCATGGTACAGTACAGATCGTGTTTCATCAAATATTATAGAAGCCTTTAAAATCATATCTAGGGAGTAATTATGAAAGATGATTAACTGAACTTTGGGCCTAAACAAATCATACTGGATGCGTAAAACCAAACGCTGTTATTGGCTCTAGATCGGAAATAAAAACTACAGTTTGCAACAAGTCTTAAAGAATGTAAAGTATTTAAAAAAAAAAACAAGAACTATTTTAAATAACTAGGTTAGTTCAAATCTAAAAGTATTAAGGCCGGTATTCGCTTTGCTTAGTAATTAGTGCAGGTGATTAGTGCAGGTGCTTATTGTTAGTAGAAAACACGTGTGGACACCGATAGATTAGTGCAAGTGATTAGTAACTTGCGTTGTAAAAGTAAAAAGTAAAAAATATCTTTATTCTAGACTTATAAAAAGTACTTATGACAAGTCATTTACAAATAAAATAGCCAAAATATACTAAAAATAATACTATGATAGTAAATATCATAATTAAACATAATTTGACTATACCACCGGTTCGGAGGTTGTTTCCGATCGAGAAGACTCCGGCAAGAAACTCGATGGTTACTCTTTTCAATCTTGTTTTTATACACAAGAAATGAATTGACAGAGTAGTCATAACTATATAATCTACTACTGATGCTGGCATTGCACTTCTAAACATCTTTAGGGCTTGGGAGAATTCACAGAACGCTCTTGGCGTCTTCTGTGACTTATCCAAGTGTATCGTGATTGCGTTGATCACGATACACTTATACGCAAGCTTGATTTTTACGGGGTTAGGGATAATTTAGATTTGGTAATTTCGTACCTTAGTTTAAGAACTCAAAAAGTTGATGTTAACAGTGTACTCTCTACAGGATCACAAGTTAAAATGGGGGTCCCTCAAGGATCCATTCTAGGTCCATTACTATTTCTGATATATATAAATGATTTACCTTTTTACTTAAAAGATATTTGTGATGTTGTATTGTTTGCAGATATACATCTTTAGTTTTTAAAACTGACAGAAATAAAAACCTTTTTAATGATGTTAATGACGCACTTTCAAAGGATTTACAATGGTTCACAGTAAATAATCTACAGCTTAATGCAAAAAAGACTAAATGTATTAATTTTAAGTTGCCTAATGTTAAAGATAACCCCATTAGTCTAAAAATTGATGGTAATACTATGAAGCTTGTAGATACAACAGTTTTTCTTGGAATCACACTAGATTCAAAACTGCAATGGAACCCTCATATAACAGCTCTCTCAGGCAGACTTAGTTCGGCTGCATTTGCAGTGAGAAAAATTAGGTTATTAACAGATGTTGATACTGCTCGTTCAGTTTATTTTAGTTATTTCCATAGTGTAATGTCTTACGGCATTGTACTTTGGGGTCAAGTTTTGTTGTAAATTTGACGATTTGAAAGTACTGATACAGTCTATTTGAATAAAGTTATTTGAGTTTGAGTTTGAGTTCAACAAAAAAATGCAGCGATTAGAAGCGCTTTCAATTTTTTTTGCGAGTGGCCTCGTCCCGCGCGCCTCCCATTCCCCTCACTCACCGCGTGCCTGCCACTAAATACGTCTGGTGTTAGTGTTTAGTGTTTAGCGTTTCACAAAACTTGCATAAAATGGCAAAGTAAACGGAAGCTTTACTATAAAAATGTATGTAAAAATTAATGTCTTTTAAATTGTAAAGACCTTAGACAAAATTAAAGATGTCTGAGATAAACTAAACACAGCAACTAAACACATCCACTAAACAGAATTGAACACTACTTGTAGTACAAACCTGCACTGGTCAACCGCTCCTACTACCTGCACTCGCACTAAGCAAAGTGAATACCGGCCTTTACAAAAACATGCACTCACGATCAGAGCATCCATTCGGGCCCAGCCTCCGGCGATGATCGGCGCACACAGTGCATTTCTGGCCTTGAACCCCGGCGCGACAGACGCATCGACCGGTCATCTGCTCACAGTCTTCCCGCACCGATCCAAATGCTGAACATCCGCAGGCTGTATGAAAAATTTGTTTTTTAGAACTAAAAAATTAATAGAGCGTTTTTAGAAGGTCGTCATTTTAAATACTCGTACAAACGCACATGCTACCAAGCATTTTTACCCACGGGAGAAAATCGTTTGCTATCTACACAGAGACCACATTTTCCACTTGCTACAATTTAAATCTCATTAATCCTTTTTCCACTTTTTATGTTTCCTAAGACTTTTATGGACCCACCATTAACATTATCAATCTACATAAATCAATTCTTATCACAACACCTTCTAATGATAAAAAGATCTAGTCAGTTTTAAATTTTCCCACCTGCTATTAAAGAAAAATCACCGGGACGAGCCACAAGGAAAACGTAATTTTCAAAGGACACGGAACAAAGTAACCATTTTTTTAACAGAAGTCTTATCAACTATGATAATATTTGAATGTCTAAGCTCTATAACAGCATTTTTAATTACAGTTAATTAAAGCAAGTAACGAAAACGGAAAAAATATGAAAATTGATTCACAGAAGGGAAAGCAATTAATTGGCAGTACCTTCGAAAACTATATCGTAAAAAGTTCTTTCAATGTTATTAAAGTAAAGTGCTTGCGTGAGAGTATTCAATATCGATACCTGCCGCCGTTTGTTCATCAAGTAAGTTGAAGTGGGTAACTAAGTGTAAAATATATTATAATGTTAAGAGCCAATCGAAAAGTGTTATCACCAAGGTTAACTACAAAGAGAATTGAATAGGCTTAAGCACTTACGAATACATCCAGTGTGTCCAGTTCCGATTCGCGGCAGCCCCCAATAGCCAGGCTCACAACGGTCGCACTTAAGGCCGCCCACACCCGGGCGACACGAGCACTGCCCGGCCTCGTCGCACCGATCCGACACTGATCCGAGTCTATTGCAGCCACAAGTCGAACTCGTAATTGGACAGCCCTCCTCATTAGGCCCAGACGCAGAAGTCGTGCTGTCTCCGCAACAACCGTACATACTCTCCGAACATTGCAACGCTTTCTTTTCTTCCAATTGCCTCGTGTCATCTACACCACAATCACATGCACATTATAGTAAAACTACTGTTTTATGAGACGGAAATAAAGGATTTCAAGCGGTATCAGATAGCGTGATTGTATCCAATTTAGCTATAGTGCCATGTTCTGTTAGTATCTTCACTCTGACAGTTCTGTATAAAGGCATGATAGCGGACGATTTCCCATGAATGTGAATGGTAAATTTATTCCATTTTCTACCTGTCAGGTTTAAAAGTGAAAGTTTGCGTAAACCGACCTCATTATTAAAGTAAGACGGGATTCAAATATCTAACTCAAATTTCCTACAAAGATACCACAAGAACACAACTTTTTAAGGAGAACTTACTTTTAGGGCAACATCTTGCCGCAGTGAGCGTGATATGGCAATAGGTACCGAACGGGCAATCTTGGCGGTGAGGGCCATTTCCGCAATCTATTTCAAGGCCAGTTGTTGGGTCAATCATTGCTTTGTTATTTCCACAAGGTCTTACTTCCATACCTGTTTAATAAGATATCGGTCTTCAAAATGATTGTAAAGTTCATCATAAAAAATGCATTGTTAGTTCACCTCTATGCCTCATAACTAAAACTACAGGCAAAAATCTACTGAAAAGCGAAATGGTTAGAAGAGCCAAACCTTTGCAAAGATCCAGAGGTCGTAATCGAAGCTCAAGTTGTTTCTGGCAGCCTTCTTTGCGCATAGCACACAGACTTGAATACAATCTGAAGTCAGATGCGCAAACGGGGAAGTACTCTACTTCATGCGGGCATTCGAAAAGGCAGGAGCACCGAGGGTATCCATCCGCTCCAATTTCGCAGCTCGCTCCGAAATCACACCGGATGTCGCGGCAGGCAGAAGGACTCCCCGTCCCGCCCAAGTCCGTCGCACCCAATGAATCCGTCGACCCTTCCTCCGCCTCAGTGGTGGTCATCGCGGTCGTAGCTATCCATCCCCACCCAAATATTTGCGTGTTAGTCAAGCGATAAAGCGGAAAGTTAGTTAATTGATCGAGGATGGGTCGCTTTATTGAAATTACTGCTAACAACTGGGTTGATGACGGTCGGATGGTAAATATTGTGACGGTACACCCGCAAGTTTTACGAGAATGTCGCCAAGTATTTTCAGTGATTTCTAAATAATGTTAGAGTGGCGACCAATTTTCAAATCAAGAAATTAATAAATGTTAGTGTGTTATTAATTAGTAAAAAAAAACTAAACGTACTCATGGCGATTGGTGGCACTACAGCGAGCCTATCCTTGCAATCTCCGTAGAAGATGACATGGAGAGTAGCAGGCGGTGGAAGTCTACAAGCGGCTTTCTGAAGTTCGCACTCGTTAGGGTAAGTTTGCATTGTGCTACCGCAGACGGGTTCTCGGGCCGCGCCGGTGCAGTCAGTGGGGCAAACGCATTCGCCTGCCGCACAATGCGCGCCGAAAGAACATTGAACGCCTTCGCAGAGGGCTGTAACAAAATGCTTACTTAGCAAAAAGTCTGAAAAAGTTGAACTGGTTCGGGGAATCTGGGATACGAAATGCGTGAGGTAGAATTTAAAATAAGTTTCCTACCATTTTTTTTCTAGTACCTGCTAACATACATTTATCATAACTATGATAAAGGGCTCAAGAGTGAATTTATAAAGTTATATTTCATCCCAAATCCCTTGTTATAATCTTATCCTAAACATACGAGAAGACAAAAAAAACAAAAAATATAATTCAGAAAAACATAAACCGTTTTGTTATCTAAGCGCTTTTGAAAGTTTTCCCCTAAAATGTAGTAAAATGAAACCATGATAATAATGCTAAACGATCCTGACTGGTAAACGTCATAAATAATATTATACGGTTTTTATATCGCCAGTGCCAGCAAGGTTACGACTTCGTAAGCACCCGGCTAAAGTTTGCCGAGAAACGAATGGTTGAGCAGATAATGTCATTTTGTCCGACAATTGCGAGCTTCCCATGGCATTTTCTTATTCTCACGTCGAGGAAAAATTAGGCTTTCTCGTTCCCGCGATGAGAAACGCGGGAAGACACCCGTTAAAATTTAATAACGATTGTTTACCGAGCCCAGGAGAATGAAAGGAGCAAAAAGTACGCGAGCGGACGATAACGATTTAAAAGAATTAAAAGAGCGTAGACATGCCACCGAAAAAAGTTTCAATTGTGATTTATTTCGCAGTAAATATTTTTTGCAAACGTTTTCAGTGCGATGTATATGATTGGGGGAGTTTTCAGAATTTATTCTTTAGTTTGAGTTACAGCTTTCAATTTTGGGCAGCTTTCTCATAATGGTTAACAAAGTAAGGTTATAACCATTTAATTATAACTTGGATATTTTAGAATTATACAATGCTTGTTTTTCATATCTAAAGATAGAAAAACTGGAAAATATCGATTACCGACCTTGATGATCTCGAGTGGAAATCAAACCCGCGTCTTTTACAATCCGCGTGACTGCTCTAAACCACTCAGCTACCGAATCCTCAAGATTTCGGTAGCTCAGAATCGAATGTTTTTAGTTTTTCTGTCTTTAATTAACCATTTTTCGATTTTAAATCGGTAATCTACAGAAAGTAAAACACATATTACTGTAAAAAAACACGTAATAAAGTAAGCAAAGTTTTACCGATTTTGAAATCAAGAGTACTACGTAGTGGGACCGATACCCATTAGATTTATTGTTGCTTTTAACTGTCGCAAGCTCTTAATATCTAAATAACTGGCTGTTGCCTGCGACTTCTTCCGCGTGGTTAGGTATAAGAGCACCCCGCGTTGGGACACCCGAGGCCGAGAGCCGCGTGCCGTGCGAAAAAAAATTGCGTACTAATTTTTTAATGTCACGATATATCAGAATCTATTAATCCAATTAATATGTTGTAAATGACAAAAATTGTAATGAATAAGAAATATAAATACAACATATGCCAGTACTTTGTAAGATTAAAACATCAATTTAAAGCTTATTTCATTTTTAGGACCTTAATTTAATTTTCAAGATAAATTCGTATCTCGTTTTGCAAGTTTAGTGTAAAATTACGTAATCATTTTCTCAACTTGTTTCAGCATGCTTCCACTTTTGGAAATATAATTCCAACTGTAGTACTAATTAGTACTGTCTTCTATGATTTTAGAAACAAATCCTAATAATCCTATTCTAGTGATCTGGCTGTAAATGGGCTGAGTTTAACCCAGTGGTTCCCAAGGGGTTCAAGGGAGACTCGACAGGGGTCTATGTTTGCGATCTTGTTTGTCGCGATTTGAGAATATGGTAGGAATGTGTAGTTGCAGGGGGTCCACCGGAACCAGCTAAATTTTGAAAGTGGTATAAACAAAAAAAGTTTGGGAACCTCTGACTTTAACCCAAGTTAGCGAAGGCAGCTACCGATTAACCGCATAGTAACTCGAAGATGCACAACCCAAAGCCGATTTGCTTAATCTGACTTTGTTTCGGGTGTACGCTGCTATAGAGAACTTTAATCCGCTATCGATTCGGGAGCCTCTCCATATACAAATACAGCACTGCGAGGTACGAGTATATACCAATCTCACCTTAGTCGGAGTGGATGCAATACTGTAGAATGATATCGTGTTTATTTACGTGTGCATAGACGTAACTCTAAACCTTCTGAATTTGTAAAATAATATCACAACTGTGTGTTTATTTGAGGATTACTGTGATTTGGCTTGATTTGGTCAAGATTGAGCAAAAATTATTAAATTATTAAATCAAAACCCAATACAGTTCGCTTGGAGATCAAAGTTTCTCTAAGTTGTAGATTCACAATACGGAAACTATAATGAAGAAGTAAACTAAATTAGTAAAAATATTTTTGGAAAAAGTCCCAGTTGCGTTTTTTCAGAATTAACAGTCTTCTTATTCTCGAATCAATGGCAAATGTATTGATTAAATTCGATTTAACGACCAAAACCCAGCGCCTTTGACTTATCAGTAACACTACTTAAACTAATCACGTCCAACCGAATATCCCAGACCATAAAAGTATTTCACCGAAAAATGTTTTCCAAAAGTGTTGTCAATGGACCCGCACTCATAATAGGGTCTGTATGTGAATATTTCAACTAACACACCTGTGAACCTTTCCGCTCATTACAACACTTATTTATAGCTGCTTGTAACGTGAAAGCCTTAATTAAAACTCCATGAAAAGGTCGCTCACTGTCAGGGAGCGATATAAGTGTCTATTAAATAGATATGGTTTGTAACGACACGATTTTTCGTAAAAATTGGTATGATGAGTAGCAAAACTGAGTTAAAAGCAAAGAAGGAGTGTTTTGTGCGGTATTTGATTGAGCAAAGGTTGGTCTACCTTTCATTTTAAAATGTATTACTGGTAAACTGAGTATTTGCCCATCCAGTAAAGTTCAATGTTTTTTGATACTCTGCTTGCTGTTAATTATTTTTTACATTTTTAACCCGAAGTTTCGACTACTTAACGACATCACGAGATAGCTAAGGAGGTACTTTGAACAGAATATGCTTTTGTAAACTTAATTGCTAAAGTAAAGTAAGGGAATGATTTTGGTCCTATCAGTTTAAAAAAGAGGTTCAACCAAAATTATGTATTTTAAGAAATCCCTTATAGAGACTTATAGAGACCTTCAAACAATCAGAGCAGTATGCTGCGGATCTCCTTAATTTAAAAACTAGTTGTTTCTGAGATTCAGTTTCGAGATTTGACTGGCAAACATTCATGTTACGATATATAAATAAGCACATACAAATACAAACTTCTTAGTTTGGTCAGAATATCTTGATGTAATTTTCCTTAGATATTCGTTTTTATGTAACTTTTTTTATGATTGTCAAGTATTAAAAAAAAGCGCCGTATACTAGTGCAAACATCCCTATATGCACTAGTATATGGCGTGTTTTTTTCTACAGCGTGCGGTGCGTTGGCTGATTCCCGAAATAGCTTCATTTTACTCATGCATGCATATTTTACGTCACGACAGGGACGAATGGGCGACACGCCGATATTAATGGGATTAGAGGGGTTATTGTTGACGCTCAATTGACGTACGATTTGTGCCCGCCTGTAAAATTGGCGCTACATTTAGCCGAAGTTTGATGGCGACAGATTTAGCAAATTACTTTTTTATGCGACAGAATGGCTGGTGTATTATTTATATCTTGATTGAAGCTGACATAGAAATACTGGACGATATAAAACAAAATTATTTCTCGTAGCTGTTCGACGTTCGAAAGTATGGTCACAAGCAAAAAAAAAGTGATAAAAAGTTGTACCAGCCATTATGATAAATAAAATAGGTCCATCACATTTAGAACATTCCGATATGTCCACTACTTTTCTCTTTGAAAAAAATACTTTATTGGCTGTTGGCTATGAATACAATTAATGATTTATTCACAAAATTCAACATGCCAGCTTTACTCAGAGACCTCCACAGACGTTTTCAGATTAAGTTCATCCTTTCAGTTATGAATAAAAACTACAAACATTATTTTGTTAATTATTTATATAATAAAACTACCAACCAGTAACAGCTAAGTATATCTATTTAAAAAAAGGAATAATATACACTACACTTCTTTTTTAAAAAAGGGATACTGTGTTAAATTTTCATTCCGAACTTCACGTTGTTCGTGCTGCAAAACAGTTTGAGGGTTAATAGGGTAATATTCTGAAACAGAACGAGTCGGCAGTGGAATTGTCGGTGGTATAATTTGCGTAGCTAATTGTCCAGTTCACCGATATTGTGGTTAGTCATAGAACTACAAATGGTTGTTTCTGTTCTATTGAATGACATAATTAACCTGTTCGATGTCTGAAAGTTCTGAGCCTGTTGAGAATTGACACTAGCAGATAACGATCGTTAAAAAATAAACAATATTTGTGATTTACTCCGAAAACGACATATACAACGTTATTATAAAACCTGACCTTTCTTCAGCTATTTTTTTTACTCTTACATTAGTCATTAGTACTAAGCTTAATGTACCTGTCTAGATCATTAATGACATTTAATAAATGGAACACAAAATGTTTCCTGTTTGTGAAGGTCACAAGACACATTATTATCCTTTTTATGCTTTTTGGCAAACTTAAGAATATTAGTCTAAAGTAGAATAAACAATCGTAACAAGAATAATTATATAAACATTTAACATATCTTAACAAGTTGACCTGATTCAAAATTATTAAAGCAATGTAGATTTAGAATAGCGATGTTGTAACTTGGCTGATATTTCTGTAAGAAATACGTTGTAGAATACTTCATTTGCAAAGGATCCATCTTCAGAAGCTTTTACAAAACGACCCACACACACAATGCCTGCCACATCATTATCCGTTTTAGTTCCTTCCTTTTGTACTTAAAAATTCAAATATGGAAATCAAAATACAGATCACATGAGTACTCACCGCAGTCGCCTTTGTACGCCGACCGCAAGTCGCTCTGTTCGCGACACGCAGTTGAATCCAGGTCGCACTGAGAAGGGTACGTTTGACCGTCGCTCCCGCATACCACATCTGATTCCTATCGTGAAAATTAAGGGTTAAATTACAAAAGTTAACGTTGGACAGATGCCCTGGATGTGCGTACCAAAATTTACTTTTTCGTCATAGCACCTCACCTTTCCACTCCCGTACCACGCGTGCTGGACTACGGCGTCACCCACACACAATTCAACATTTGTTGGCCCGAACTAAAAGGTTCGGTGACTCGTTACTTTGTGGTACCATCCAGACGTGGAACGCTCTTCCAGCACATGTGTTTCCTTCCTCTTATAGTCCCGGGTTCTTCAAGCGGGGCGTGAAAAAGCATTTCTGCAGGCCTTCAAGGTGAGGATGGTCAGCCCAGTGATTCGTTTGAATGACTGGGCTTGTCAACCTCATATCTGGACCTCACGACCGCTTTCCATCAGGTGGAGTGAGGTCATCTTGACGGGCAATTTTAAAAAAAAATAGCATAGTTTTACAACAGGAGTTTATATAATCTAGTAGTAATTGTATAATGTTTTTTTTATAAAAATATTTACCTGTACATCTGTGCAGTTATGATTGCATCGGCAAATAGGTCGACCAGTATCCATGTCTACCGCACAATCTCCACCACCTAGACAGATGATGTCCACGCATGATTCTGTATAAAAAATGTTGGGTTAAAATGTCATTCTTCCATTACTTTAACGTTGAATTTCATGGATACATCTAACTTTAACCTAAAATAAGATGATCGATCGCTGATACTTTGTCAGAAGAGGCCACTTTGTAATTAATTGGCTAGTGGTGAGCTAAAACCCTTTCAGAGGAATTTCATTCAACTATGAGTGAAAGCCCGAGAGTCTTATTATATATTGTTTCAATAATCAATAATCTAGCTCTTTTGAATGGTGATATTAATCTATAGTCTCCGTTCATCAATCGGTGTCGGGTTATATCACCACCGGAGCCGTTTTAATCTCTAATTGACATTTCAGCGCGGGTAAGTGATAGGTTCCATACAATTTATGGCCGTGTCTGTATTCCGTAAGCAAAACAAATGACCGCTGCATTCGCTGCAAGAGAAATGGAACGGAGAACACTTAAGTGTTGGAAATTCTTAAAGTAATGCAACTCCCGCTTCAAATATTTCAGCAGCTCAGTGAAAGGAACTTTGGGTAAGTATAGTTTTGAACGGTCTCTGTAAACTTACTGCAACTTTTGATGTATATTACTTATCATTTTTGAGTTTCTTAAGTGCAACAATGTTTTTACTTGCCAAACAATACCTTACGGTATTTATGAAGCAACATTTTAGGCAAGGTTACTCACATATCATTAGTTTGATATAATACCTGATATTTGCATCCAATTTCCCATAAACAGGGTGTCCAGGAAATAGTACGACATACTGCAGGGGGTGATAGCTGGAATCAATACCTATTAATATAACTTAATATATGTTTGGCGAAATTTCACGGTTTTGAAGTTAAAAAAAATCTGAAATATCGATTTTTTTTTAAAGTTAAGTGATAAGAAAATTATTATGTGAATATTTCAACATAAAACATTTTTTCTTGAAAACAAGCACATACCTATTTCTAAAAATACTTTTTCTTGAAAACATTCACGGTTTTGATGAAAAAAAAAGACTTATCAATGAGTAGAATAATTATTCACGATTAATTTGTTGTAAAATAAATACTGAAAAAGAAATTTTTGATTCAAATATGCTAATAAATCTGTTTCAAGGTAGAGATTTTCCGGTATTTCAAAAATTTTTGTATAACTTTAAAACCGTAAAATTTCGCTCAACATACATTGAGTTATTTTAGTTGGTATTGGTCGTACTATTCCTCGACACGCTTTATATCAATTTAGGGAGATTATTTGAAAAAGAATAATGCTGATTTGGTAACGAATTTTTATGTCAAACAATCAGTGCGCCTTTAGACAATTTCATTAAGGGAAAAGATTTTCATCTCGGGAAATTGATAGCAATTTTTTTGTTCGAAGGGAATGTTATAATTTATTTCGTTTTCGAATTACCGTTTGCGAGAAAAAAGTTCCTTTTGAGTTCCCACTATGGTGACAATTGGTTAACCGTTTGCCTTGATTTAACGGAAGAGTGAGATTGTTAACATTAAATAGTAAGTACTCATAGTTTCCGTAGGTGTTGTGTGTGTACACTGGACGGAAGCGGTGCGTGAGATTTATGATCCCACTATCCGCTTTTTGGTGTAGTTTAATAAAAATAACCCTTTTTTACCTGCGTAATTCACACAGTTAACCACTTTTGTTTGCTTAATTACGCGTAAACTTTGTATCAAAATATTATAATACTTACCTAAAAGTGTTATTTTAAAAACACAAAGATTGCTAAATGGGTTTGGCTCCTAAATAATAGTGTTTGCTTGAATGTTATGTTCTGACCAATCTATGAAATAATTAAATTGTTCATGTAATGCAATGATCCGGATCATAAATATAGAGGAAAAAAACTTTCACTTCAGAGCCTTCTGTGCATTGAAAACGTTACATTTTGTAAGATTTTCGTGATTATTTCATTGAATTGAAATAAATGTTAAATTTTTGCTGTATCATTGTGTGCATAATACTATTTTAAAACACATTGAATTGTTTAAAATTAGGTATTCGCCAATTATTTGCTAAATTAAATAAAAACCCGTTTTTTATTAAATTTATAAGACACTTAAAAATTTACTGTACACAGTTAAAGTTAAAATTCCGAAATTAAAACGTGCATTCAATAATAGAGAGATAATTTATACCTAAATAATCACGAAAACCTTAAAAAAAAGCGACGTTTACGATCACCTCAAACGCAAAAAGCAAACCCTCTTAAATTTAAAAACACACTTTTTGTTTTCTGGTTATTCAATTTCCTTGGCTGTCATAAATCCTAAATACTCACGGCAAGTCCCATTATAAAGCACATGCAGCTCCCCTTCCTTGATCCCTTCTTGGCACGCATGCATTCTCATCTTGCACTCGCTGCCGTATGTGTTGTGGTCCGACGCGCACACTGGGGCAAGCGTCGCGTCACACACTGGGCAGGCGCACTGTGCAGTGCCGCCGCGGGAGACGCATGCGCCGCCCCAGGGACAGGTAGCGCGGGCGCAGGGGTTTTCTGAGCCTATGCCAAATGTAAGATGTAAGATTAGGAATTTGTGAACTCAAACTCAAACTCAAAAATCTTTATTTAAAAGTCTATTTAGTTTAAGTTTGAGTCATATTATTTCCTACCTTACCTTCTCCTCTTTCGGAATTTATTTTTTGATAAGTCAGATGTTTAATAAGCGAACCTTTGAATGTCAATCACTTACCACAATGTCCAATATACGCGACCCGCACATCTCTATTGTCGAGACACGACGTCCGATCCAGCACGCACGCACTGTCGTACGTCCGGCCGTCCGTGCCGCACACGGGCCGGACGACCGGCTCGCACTCCGGCCCGCAACCGCAGACCGCGACGCCGCGCGCGTCCAGTGAGCAATGCTCGCGGACCCCGCATTTCACAGACTCGCATGGGTGTTGAGCTGTGAGGAAAAATACATTGTTTGGCTTCGTTGATTGATTTAACCGCTTTCAATAAAAATAAATAAACATGGGCTGCCGATCTTTCCACCACCTGTGCATCTTGGTGCAAAAACAAGTATTTTAAAAGTGATCAATGTTGAAAATAATATAAGTTTCTAAAGGTGACAGGATGGTGTGTTGTCAAATTTTTGTTTACCAAATTGAAGAACCGCACATGAATTTGCCATTGCATAAACATATCTGGATGAGGATTTTCTGCATTTTCATTTACTATGACAATGTTAGAAAATTGAATATCAATCAGGTGCGCACCGTAGATCTATTGAAGAGTCTATAGTTAGCAGCACTAACATTATGAACATCTTACTAAATATGAAAAATAGATTTTAGGGCCCTAACACGAGAAGCCCTAACCTAGAAATTGCACCTGGATAAGCTTATAATCGAACATATTACATACGAATAGTTGTATTCACTGATAAGGTACATTCTTGGTTAGAGGAGTTTTTGTCTTCAATAATCCAAATAATTATAATCTGCCTGTAAATAATAAGGAAAACCCCAAAAGTTAGATAACATCAACGGTCAAAAACAATTACTAAGATCCGCTGAAAAGGAAAGTCTTCCGAAAGTAAACTTTTAAATCGTTAATTTGTTTGTTTCGTTACTGATAATTTGGGTCGACCCAAATAGATGCTTGCGTCCAATTACTTTGTATAGAACAAAATATCCTTCCGATAAAACTGGGCCTCGCATTTTCAAATACAGATTTAATTTTAGATTACAAGACAAGGCGCCGAGGTAACTATCCTTTTGGAAGTTTGATTAGGCTCTTGAAAGCAAAATTCCTTATATTAGATGTCTGTCTTCTCTTTGAGAAAACTTAGCAAATGTTAAAATTAATCTCAATTTTGTGATAGAAAATCAGCTCTATTTGATTCATGCAAGGTTATTATATTTTGAAGGAGAAACTAACTGAATGACTGATATATTAATGAGCAATCTTTACCTTTCGTGACCTACCAATCGAATAAGACTTTTTTTTCTAATTTGAAACGATATTTCAAAAGGGGCGTATGCAAAAGGTCAAGGAACGTCTCATTATGGTTTTGATTGTAACAAACCAGTATGCATGACAAATCTTTAAAAAACTGGGTTTTTAAAAAAACCTTGATTACTTTTGTAAACCCGTGTCTTTCTTTCTTATTATTGCTACATCATACTGATTGAATGGCTGAAATTTTGATTTAATATCTTGCTTCTAGACAAATAATTTTCAAGCTTTACATCTAAAATAATGAAGGCATGACCGAAACGATGAATCTCATCATGTTCTGCTCTAGATCTTCTGACACGATTCCCGCGTAAGGAGTACAAATATTTCCACTTCTATTTACGGTACGGTTGCTGGATTATGCAATTCGGTCGCAGCAGACAAGCAGCTAAAATACGTGTTCAGAATATGACCGAAGGTTGACTTGCTAAGACATGCAACGAAATGTTGACTTATGCAATTTGATGCACGTTGGATTCTTTTGTAGACGATATTGCATTCAGAGTTAGGTTATCGATACAGAATATACTGTAACAAAGAATATCGCCGGCGAAAATGATTGGAGTTTTTTTCAGTGAAATTTTGATTTCATCAAAAATTATGACAGAGTCAAAAAAAAATTGCCTCGGCTCAATTAAATTAGACTTTTTCCCCACCTAAAAATTGTATCCGTTTGGGGAAATATCTCTGGTACCTAAGTAAGGAAGAACATTTCCAAATGATTAATGTACATAAGTATGACCACAAGTACCTAATATTTACACATTTTCATAAACATTTGTGAGAATAAACATCAGCTAAGCTTAACTTGAAGAACTGATTACAGAACTATTAACGTTAAAACTTCAGCCATCGTAAGTAACCCCGACAAGGTCAATCGAGTAGAATAGAATTTTGTATAATATTACCTGAAGCGCACTCGCCCCTATACGCTATGGTCAGCTGCTGCCTTGTCCGACACGACTCCCGTCGTAACGAACACTCGCTAGGGTAGTCTTTGTAGTCGGAGCCGCAGACTGCCGAGCCGGGACGGACGACTAAGTCGCAAGGCGGGCCGCAGCGACACACCGGCGCGCGGTCTTCGTTTAGCTGGCACAGACTGCCGGCGCACTCATGCTCCGCACACGGATCTGTATATTATAAAGTACTTGATGATTTCAAAAAACAAAGGAAAAACTAAACTAGTATTCTATTGTTACGGTAACAGATAAGTATGACTAGTAAATATCAAAATATCCTAATTACTTTTCCATAACCAATTTACAAAAGTGTGATAGACAATTACGCTCCAGAAAATATTATTTCCGCATGTCATGTGCTTACCAATAAAATGCCACTAAAGGTTTTTTTTGCTTTGACAACAGTTAGTTTTAAATAAGAGCGAAGCTAGGTAGAGGAGTGAGTGGGTTTAGCATGAACATTTGCCACTTGCTGATGTGATTAGAATCCAACTATCAATTGTATCCATAAAATTCATCTTAGGACCTTCATTGCAACACAAAAAGGAGATACAACGATGCTTAAATTATTATCCTTTCATTTATTGAAGCTGCATATTAAATTATGAAGGTAACATTTTTGAACTTTGAATGTAATTAGCAGCGCTTTATGAACGCGCTTACATGACACAGAGCTGCTAGTAACTAATTCAGATTACTATAATAACCTTAATAAGCCCCGCCGAGTTGTTACAGCGTTATTATTTCAGGCAAGCGCCGCAAAACGAGTTTTACAAACTTGTTGGAGTAACACAGAGCGGTAAAATTTATTAAAAGTACAGAAGTATACTAAAGTAAACAAAATCTCACAAAGGATGTCGGAATGTGCGGGCATTCGGTCTTGAACAAATGTAGTTCAGATCGAATGTTCCCGGACAAGTTCCGTGAAAAGGGTTCACAAAACGTAGCTACACACAATAACGTAAAGGAGATTAAATTAGTTTTATGAAAAAGGAAGTACGCAACCCAATTTATTTTGAGCGGGAATTTTTTTTGCGCCTTGTCTATTTGAGTTTGAGTAACTTTTATTTGGGGATTGTTGTGGATTTATTTGTTAACTCCATTTAAACTACTTGTTTTGCTGTCCAAAAGCTTAGAAGGGTAAAAATAAGAAAAGGAAATAAAGTTGCAATGCGCGAGTATATTGAGACACGCAATAATTCGTCGTAAGGTGACAAGTGTCACAGCCACCCGGGGCGTTTGTGTTACCGTGTAGGGTCTTTTCAATAAAGGCAGTGTGACAGAAGGTGTCTCACATTTCTATGCACGTTTCTATCCAGATTCCGGATTTCATCCTCGCCTGCAAGTCATCGCGAAAATGTTGAACCTTTTCATAGAACTCCGTAACTCGGGCAGTGTTAAGAAATGGCCCATTCTTAACGAGATTCTTTTATACTTTCGAACAGCAACACCAACAATGCGAGGTCAACTCTTTTAATTAATTTTCCTCATTAAAAACTTCTAAGGGTTGTTTGCGTTGGTTGTCCGTTAAATAACACTTTTTTATTCACTATAAAATAATAATCTAAAATATCTGGACGTGAAACTTTTTCAAAAGTTAGTTACGTGAGTGAGGCCCGTTTTCCAAACTGCAAAGTCAATAACAGAGAATTTATAACATACTGAATCAAATTCAGTGGTATCACTACAATTCCAATCAATCATTAATTTATCATGACCATGTGCTGATTAGCGCAGGCGCTCTGGTGGAAAAAAGAAAGAAAATTTATAACTTAAAAATCTACCAAGGTACGCTAGCATAATATTGGTTTCCTTTTTTATAGTTTTAGGGAAGATTGCCTTCTAGACCAACAATCACCCTTTCAACACATAGATACTGATACACATACAATAAGACACACTTACCGCACTTCCCGTGATATTTTATCGTGACGTTGTGCTGATTTTCGCAGGCGTGTTTGTCAAGGTGACATGCTGATGGGTATTCCCTGCCATCGGTGCCACAGATGGGTTTTCTTCTCTGACAACTTCTTGGACACCGACATTCGGGTTGGCCGGCGGTCACCACGCAGCGTGCTCCAGGTGGGCAAGCCACTCCCGTACACGGGTCCCCAGCTTTTGAACAAAGTGGAGCTTTTAATTGCATGAACATAGTTTTTTAAAATATTTATCATGTTACTACGTTGTTTCACTGGTGATGGGATATACAATCTCAAGTTACTTCAGTAGTTTATTTTTTCGAACGGCTTTCGTATTTTAAACTTGGAACAGGATATTATTTAAAGTACAATTTAGGTTTCTTTCATCTAGATTTACCAAATTGTAGGGCAGACTAGTATCACGGCAGGATGACCAATGCGAGTCAGGTTTCAGCTTAATCTTACTTATGAATAGTATTTTTGATGTAAACTTTTAATAATTGCAATGAATTTTCGGAATTTTGAAATTCGGAATATCGTTATTCGGACAAATGAAACTTCGGATTTTTAATTCTTCGAACTAATGAAATTCGAAAATTTTTAATATCGGATTTGTGACTTTCGAAAAAAATACTTTTGTGCGCTTGAATATTAGGATTTTTTTTGTTTCGAAATTTTGAAAATCGGATCTTTGAAATTCGGAAAAATGAAATTCGGAAAAATGAAATTCGAAATTACGTGTATCGGAATTTTTGGGTGTTCCCGATCGAACGCGCAAATTTGATTTGACCAGTGATAGTATGACTCATCATGACAATAATTCGGTGGCCAGGTAGTAAAAGTGCTTGACTATTAATTCAGGGAAAAATCAGGTCAAAAAAAGTGTGCCATGGGTTTTTGCGAACATATCATATGCCTATGGTAAATAATGATCCACTCTGCTGGTCGACACTCGTCACGGTCTCTTTTCTCTGTCTTTGGTCTCGGGTTACAGTAACAATCGCGGCGCGAACCGCGTGACTCTATTTCATTGGGAAAATTTTGCATATTGCTCCCTAAGTACACGTTCAATAACAAGCCTAAGCAATTTACTAATGAAACTTTATATGCCTCTTCTCTTCACTCGAATAAGTTAAAACTCCATTATCAGAAAATGTTATAACTGTCACAATAATTACGAGTGTTTTCATCTGAACCAGCGGGAACGTGACATAAATTATATTCTCAACAAAGTTCAGTAGGCTCGACGGGAAAACGTTAATAAAACTTGTGTTAAATAACATAGGGAAGGACTATGTTGAACTCCAAAGGCACTTTACGATCGTATCTCATAAACAAAGTAGTTTAAGATCCGACCGCAGATAACTCTATGTCATCGGGAATACGCCTAAGACTTATCATAGGTGATTAACTATTATCGAAGCTCAATCTTAGACGACCGACTTGGTGTAATGGTTAAGAAGTTGGCTACTACACCAGCGGGTTCGATCCCCGCACAGTACAAACATTTGTGTGCATGAACATGTCTGTTTGTACTGGTCTGGGTGTCTCCTATGTATAATAAGTATGTATTTACAAAAGAAAATGTATTTAAGTATGTTTATCCGTTGTCTAGTATCCCATAACACAAGCTTTCATTAGCTTACTTTGGGGCTAGATGGCGCTGTGTGGAATAATGTCCAGGGATATTATTTATTTATTTAATCCAACCTCAGTTACACACTGTACGTATAGTCTGTGCTTAGACGAGGCCCGTGAATGCGACTATTGAATGACCTTTATATAAAGGTCATTCAATAGTCGCATGTCAGGGCCATTAGTAGCAAGACTACCTGGGGGCACATCCGTTGGCGCTAGATGCCATTATTTCTACATTTGAGATTTTTTTAAAGCTGTGGATTTTTTTTAAATACCTATGAGTATTTACAGTACTTTCAAATACATAACCATCCGAGTAGGATAACTATCGAAAAACTTGGATAAAACTGAAATGTATAAATAATGGCCTCTAGCGCCAACGGATGTGCCAGGTAGTCTCGCTACTAATGGAGATACTGGACTAAGGGTTGGGGGTAATTTAAGCTCCTAAAGAGCTTCTAGCAGAAGCTTTCTTTCAGCGAGAATCACATAATCACCTTCACCTATAAGTGCATGCAGATAATCATCGAAGAGTTAGACGATAAGATGGTAAGACCAAACCAAACAATAGTATAAATTCTCCGTGCTAAAATGACGGTGAAAAAAAGCAACATCTTCTTGCCATGGTTTTTCAAACCTATCCCAAACTTTTAAAATTATTAAGATTTGCGCAGTATGATAGTCGCTTATACTCGACAAGGAAGGAAACTCGAGGTGGCATCTTGTACTATTGGTTTTGTGAAGTGACTGCTTTGTTATCTATATGAGCAATAATTTTTCTAACAATACAAAGAATATTTTTCTAGTCCAACAGAAATGTCGCTGGCGCACGAGAAGACACGAACAGTACATTTCTGTCAGATGACTTTAAATAAAAGGTTATTTCTTTCTACACGTGTCTTTATAATAATGACATGTTTTATAGGTTAGGTGAAGTTTTCGATTAGTTTATTTGTTGATATAGTAATTGTCAATCAGAGTATACTGGCTTTCTTCTTGAACATAGATAATAATATAAAATTACTTATTTTTCGGGAGACATTGTGCATTATCAAGTTTTTCACGAATCGCTCTAAGAGAGAACAAAAATGTAAGATAAAGCTGAAACAAAAAAAAGCAAATATCTATGCTACAACATCAAGGGAACATAAAAGGCTCCTTTTTTTAAATTATTGTTATTAATTATTGTGAACTAATCACTAATAAATACAAAGTAATAAATTTTTTAAAAGAAATGAAGTAATGAAAATCGTTATAATAAACTAGAAATATTAGAACGATTTATTATTAATCAACTGAAATATTGGTAAGCGCTTTGATAACATCCGGCTTAGTGGCGCCACCTGGCTAAAGGTTTCCTTACGCTATAATAAATATCCCTGGACATTATTCCACACAGCGCCATCTAGCCCCAAAGTAAGCTAATTAAAGCTTGTGTTATGGGATACTAGACAACGGATAAACATACTTAAATACATTTTCTTTTGTAAATACATACTTATTATACATAGGAGACACCCAGACCAGTACAAACAGACATGTTCATGCACACAAATGTTTGTACTGTGCGGGGATCGAACCCGCGACCTCTGGTGTAGTAGCCAACTTCTTAACCATTAAACCAAGTCGGTCGTCGAAAAAAAAAAAAGATAAAAGAAAAGCCTGTGTTGCCTCACTGCCGGGCAATTCTAGACCGCAGCTCAGGAGTACTCATATAATACCAAATTGCTGTTAGTACTACCTAGTTTATGTTATGTAGCAATTCTGTCCATTTGCATAAGCTATGTACGAGTGCATAAATACATGGGTAGGTACATAGGTGGATATATACTTAAATGTAAAGTATATAATTATTTAATAATAGGTTATTTTGCAATATTTTAGGTACCTTACTTCCAGGGACACCCGTATATAATTCTTGATCAGTTATTTATATATCTAATAAACCAAGTGTCTTTATTACAATTAAAAGTTAACGATGATTTAGTCTTGTATTAACAAGACTAAATCATCGTAAACTTTTAAAACAATTATTATTCATTAGAATAAGAGTGTTTTAATAAACATTATTTGGCTCACCAGCTCTGTTTTATTTACATTATTAACTTTATACTGTCACTATGTATTAAACAGCTGATAGGGCAAGAACTATATACTTACCACAACCAGCCTCCATTTAATATGGTAGTTGTGACCTAATTCGCAAGTTTTCTTCCGCAGCTAGCAGTGGTTGCAGTAAGTAGGCTCACTGGCATCGGAGTTAAGTAGCCAAACACACGATTACTTACCACATTCGCCCTCGTGTTTAACACGGAGGTTGAGTCGTCGTTCGCAGGCCTCCTTCCGCAAATAGCAGTGGTTGCGGTAAGTGCGGCCCGTGGTTGCGCACACCGATGATGTTGAGGCCGAACAGCTGGTGGGGCAAGCGCAATGAGCTCGTCCGTCGCCGAGCGATACGCACTCGGCTCCCCATCGGCAGAACGTCTTTTCACACGCTTCTGTAAAGATACAGTGATTGCAGATTCTGATAACCACCTAACGCCTTTCCTATCCTATAATAATGAACGTAACGCTTGTGTAAATGTGATCTGAAATTGTATGTGTTGCGTTTTGTTTAAAATGAAAGACGAAACTTTATTTCATTTAAAGATTTCTAGTTGACTATGCCTCTTCTCCTCGATTGACTGTTTTGCACGTTTTTTTTGTACGTACTATCTATGTAAAACAATTCAGTTTTACAAACACACCTAGTCACAGGAGAGAATGAAAACTCTACATTATCTAATTTAAAGTGCTTTTAATTTTTTGGTTCACGTAGATTTATTGACTTGTTAATAATGGCCACCTAATTCTAGAGTTCATTGAACCTACACCGATTGCGTCAAAAGTGTTCAAAAATATACAAATGACAAATTCATATCAGTTGAATATGCTGAAGAGCAAAATTAAGGTTGCATTTGTGGAAACGACGATACATGTTATAAAAAAACATTACTTATATTAACCCTTACACAACATAAACAGTTTAATACACTTCAATGTGAATTTCTGCTTTAACAAACTACGAATAACTCTCCAGGTTGAGGAAATATTGTCTTTTGTGTAAGTAACTGCTCAGTTTTGCTCGTCTGTGCTCTTTCTTTGCACATAAAGACCAACCTCTAAAATTATTTCCAAATTGTGAAAATGTGCCAGTTGTGTTATTATTCATGTCGTTTGAATAGTAAAATATTATTTACTAACAAATAAGAAACAAAACCCTATCGCATTTTGATACAGTGAAAAAGACATGAAATAAAATTGTACAACCAACCAAATTATGAATTCGTCTGGCGAATTCCGACACAGCTAAAATTAGACTGAGTAATTGAGGCTTTAACAACCACAGACCCCAAAACGGACTCAACGAGATAAAGAAAAAAATAACCATTGTACAATTTGCAACAATCTCGCGCATTTTAATGTGAATAGCACTAATAAATCCTCAGGCGCGGGCAATCCAAGCCACGAAGTCTTTGAAGAAGACGTAATTCTTGGGAACTCGGCGAAGAATGACACAATTTCCAATTTTCCACCTGGGGAGACGAAGCCGTGACGAAATTATTAAAGAGGAATAAAATAAGATGCGAACACCCGTTTTGCCACAGCATTGTGTTAGCGCACGCTTCAGGGATTACCGATCTATATCGCTTAGTTAAAATTCTGTGCGGATATCGCCGGGTGCGAAGTCACACAGTGGTTTGCCAAAAGTTAATTTTCGATTTTCTCCTTGGTTTCAAAGTTGAAAGCTGTGTCAATTTCATGCCAACTCATTGCTACAGCCGAGACCGAAGATTTTAAAGTGCTAAGGTTTATTTTACTGGAATAAATGAACTGCTCTTTCAGACGGAATGTTTTCAAAGTTACACTGAGAAAAAATCTTGAAATTAAAACTGTATTAAAAAGACGTTAATATTACATGTAATACAAGTAAATGTTGCAATTTCAACGAAACCTTTCTAACCTATTTTAAGAATATTATCATTTTTACATACGGATGAAGTAGGAAACTTAAGTATGGCTTTCAAAAACGACCCCGCAGCGTGTTTCATACTACTGCTTATTAATTTGACTCTACCCTCATGTGCTTGATAATTCGAAACTTGTTCTTAAATAAATAGCAAGATATTATAACAAGAAATACCTACATACACTAAAAATATTGCATCAACGGCACAATTTCATTTCGTTGAAGATATCAAATATGAGGCGTCGATTTATTCGTTAGTTATCAAATTTATCGTTCAGAAAGAGGTCAAAACACAAAGAGATCCGACCAAGAACTCATTTCCTTGGCTTTTATATAAAGGCCGTAGACGAATCCGCTTATGAAAAGAAAGCAGACGGAAATAACAATTTTGTAAGAAACAAACAAAACGTTAAAACGCGAATCGCTGTAGAAGAAGCCCGAGATAAATGGAGACAGGAGGGGAGATAAAAATGATGGCGGATGCCACGCGAATGGGAGAAAATTAGAAAATTCACCGCGTAGCTTTTTCAGACACGAGGCCTTAAAATATCTGTATTATCCGAAAATAAATTCGTTATCAAAAGACGCGTCCAAAATAAGTAAGTAGATAGCTTCTTAGCTTGATTAGAAGGCTATTTCAACAGTTATTATTTCTGCTATTTATTGAACACAATCGCGACCAATATCATTTCATAAAAAGATTTGTGTCTTAAAGGTGTGGCCCACTGGAGCTTAAATCCCGTGTGTTATTGGAATTAGTTCAATTTAGAACACAACGGTTTATACTCTACAGTTAAATAAAACATTATTTAAAATCCCAGGAAATCCAGGTAACAGGGGCAGGCTGCCACGAGTCCAAATACTTTTGGAAAAATGTGGCTTTCTATAGATTTCTTCCGAGATGTGAAATGCACACGCTACGCATAGTTTATGGTACATTAATCCGAGTATTAAAATCCTTGATAGTTATTACTGAAAATCAATAATCTTTTAGACGAAATAGAACTGTAAATTAATGTCAATCTGTTCGTGGTAACTATACTTGTAAGGGCTACAATGTTATTAATATTGGGGGTATATCATCACTTACCCTCTGGGGCAGGCGGCCTTGGTTGGTAATGTAAATCTGAAACAAAAAGAGGGAATGGTTAAGAAACAATCATAATATTAGTTCAGGACATTTGAATTACATATACAAAAAGAAAAGATTATGAATATTTTAATATTCGTTCAGAAATTTTTAACTAAAATTTTCACTTTAAATAAAACTAATAAAAGTAAATAAATATTATTCAAAACCGATGAGAAACATCAAAAAATAGTATTAAAATATTGTTCATCATGTAAAACTAATAAATAGTTTTAAATAAATCGAATTTACCAGCAATGGGATAATAAATAGGTTAATAATTTCTATTGTTACTACAGTAATCATAAAATTCTAAAATTCTTAAAAGGCGTAAGTAATTAGGCTTTATCAAATATTTTCTTTGCTATTTAACTTTTATTCCGTGGCTAACCCAAGCACAATAGCCATTAAGGCACGAACATAAATTTCGTCGCGGTGAAAGGCCTTCTCCTCTTAAACGGATAGGCTACAAAAAATCTGAAAAAAAAACTCAGACATTCTTCATTCAGTACGTTTGAAATTGTCGTAGGATATAAATTTAAATCTAAAAAAAACTTAAAAAGGGGTCTCTGTAATACCTCCTGTGCCCCAAGAAAATAACACTTTTAGGATTTTGTAGCGTGCGTCCTCGCGCACAGGTGTCTGCGGGGGCGACGGGCGGCAGTAACGCTCCGGTATATCAAAGAGAGACAGAAAATCGACGAAACCAAGGGCCATAATAAATCAAACAATAGCTAGCAAGTATATTTTACGTTTGTTTGCAGTTAAATCTTTAATTGAGCTAGTTACCAATTTGTAGCACAGCGCAGTAATGTAATTGCAAAGCAAACCGCGCTACTTTAGCGGTCAGCCTACTATCCACCCCACCAAATAGCTGCTCAGATTTAGTTGTAATTTAAACACAGTTTCAAACAACAATCAGCCTTTAAACAGAAGCAATCAAAAATGAATCAAAACGGTGGTTTCGGCATATAAATAACTATTTGATCACATTCCAAACATTAACCCTTAACTGGTTTTGTTGGGGTCGCACGGCCCCTACGTGTGATATTTTTTTTATTTTCTTAAAAACTATGCATTTAGCGCGTTTGTCATTCTGAGTAATCTCATTACGTCACGACTAGCGGCGGATGCCGGTACGTCCGGTGTTATAGCTTTTACCAGAACGGAGATATGCACTTTTCAGTGGCCGCGCCGCCCCTACTACATAAATTGCGTAAGTTTTTAGTAACTATTTTATTTCGTTTATTCGTATGTTTAACATTTATTTTGACATGATGGTGAGACCTTTCAGTGATAAGATGAAGATGAAGGAGAGTATATACTGTACGATGATTCTGACTCCAAATCAGTGCTTGATGGCTAACAAGTAGAACACTTGAGCGACAATGATGAAATTAGCGATTGTCAAGAGTCGCCACCACACTATTCAGACAACTATAGTGACCTGGGTCCCGAAATTGAAGAATTTTCTTCAGAGCACTCTCTGAGATATACCTGTTGCACAGGATCGATTCAAAGATGTTATTACGGTCAAAATAAATACAAATGGTCTAAAAATCCACCAGAATCTTCAGGTACTTAGGATTATAATTTTGGGTTGATTTTTTTCTAAAACTTTAATTAGAGGTAGGTAGATTTCAGTCATTTTTCAAGTTTATTCTGTAAAAAAAAATAAGCAAAAGAATAAATGAATGTAAATAAGAAAATATAAGATAAATATATTATAGAGTACAATAATTAAAAAGAAAATATTTACAACAAAACTCAAAATCTTTAAACTAATTAGTCTAGTCCAGTTTAGGCGGCCTTATCGCTAGGAAGCGATTTCTTACAGGCAACCCTTGTGTTAGGAATTTACTAACAAAACAAGACAAATGGGTAAGGTAATGAGAGATAATGAGATAACTTAAAACACATTGTTTAACTACTCCCATTGACATGGTCGCGGGTTTATACTGAATAATAATAATTAATATGAATAAATAAAATAAAAATGAAATATTTACACTTGATACGAATACTTAAATAAAAAAATTAAAAAGACTTTTTTTTTTCTTTTTTACTCAAAACAAAGAATCGAATTACCAGAGTTGCTCTAAGAACATAATATGGTTATTAAAGTCTAACAACCTAAATAACTTTTTTTTACTATTTCATTTATTATCCTCTAAAAAATTAAATACCTGTTGTTTGTTGCTGTAATTATTCATATTTCACAAATTAAGAATTTCAGTTTCTGCTTTCACGTCCACAAATAAACATAGGTTATTCCTGCTGAAAGATACATGTTATGCTCTACTTAGTACATATAGCAAACAGTATTCTCATTTAAATATTTATTCGTCTGGATCCCTGCACCCGCCGCGTGCCTCGCATGATGGTGCATCTTCATACGGAACACGTATAAGCAAAACGGGCCTCGTTGTAAAACTGTCTACCGAATGTGGCTGGTATAATGCGTTATATTATTTTTGAAATAAAATTCTGGTACCGGCCTTTTCTCACAAAATATTTCTACCCGGCTAAGACCAAAATTTCAATAAACTGTTTGATTTTCTGTTTAACTGTTTTCCATGGATTAATCCAAGTGGCCCATATTTAGCATGATTGAATATTGCTGTTCATACAAATATATGTTATTATATATTATAAAAGAGGTTATTTACGTTCTAAGAACGTGGCAAATACATAAAAATTACGAGCTAAAACGGAAAAAAATGTTTTAAAAAAGTAGGTTTTTTATTTTCAAATCGCTTTGTGGCTACTGTCTGTCCTGGTACTATCATTTATTCTGTGCCGGCACTGCAAATACTATGTATTCCAAATAACGTTGTCTAAGATGCAGTCGTATAGTGGCATGTTATAAAGTCATTTAGACTTAAACATTATAACATTAGAAATAAGAAGCAGAACATTAGAAATAAGAAGCAGGGGTGCTTTAGCACCCCTCATTCACTCACTTTCATACCTGAGTATAACATTGCCAAAGTGAAAACCCCTTCCGCCACAACGTATGAAGGGATTATGTAACATTTGAGATTTGGTAGAGTTATAGTGACAGTAAAAATGTGTTCGGACAAAAAGCCCTTAAAGCTTCTTTTAGGTTTTTACATCGACAATATAGTTGGATGCAAGACAAAATAATTTATTTAAGCAAAAGCCTCGTAAATTCTGAAGATAGTTTACTTTAAATGAGAACAATGAAGTGTTACAGCTGCTATATATGTAGATTTTAATGAATTCGGCACTAGGCTTAAAATTAATAATGTTTATTGTACTTTTATCAAAAAGTTAACCCTAAAAAAATCTTTTTTACTTCTGTCTAATGCTATACTGAATGGAGTATAGCCACAAATTAAACATTCGCGGCGCTCTGACAGATAGCCCGCTTAGAACAACACGTCCTTTTTTGACACAGGCACCCAGAGACGTGAGTTTACAGGCAAAGTCAGTGAGTTTCAGTGTCGCGGTTAGTAGCACTGTCAAAAACATTTTGATATTATTTGTATCTACGTCGTCAGATACTTACATTATAGTTCAATGGTAAAAAATGGTTTCGCGCAGATATTTCTGTTGCAGTGTATTTGGCTGTATGAACACCACAAGAAATTGTGATTTTTTAGTTTTTTTAGTTACCAAATGATGTTGAAAGGTAAGTAAAACTCAGATTACATTTGCAAATTAGTAGTACTATGTACGAGTAGTAAACCATTATATTTCGTAACACATTCAAATCCAGTAGAGATGGGCTTTTACTATTTCCGTAACTTATCTCCTCATGCATTGGTAAAACACCAGTATTTTTGGTAGGTATATTATTTTATCGAGCCACGCGCGGACGCTGCCGCCGCGCTGCGGCGCCGACAGGTGACCGCCGAAGCGGTGGCTCATGGTGTTATCTACAGCCTTCTATGTAGGTAGGTAGGACTGAATGATCAAGCCCATCAGGCGTAGCAGGTTGCACCTGGACCCCGGTAAATGACTTCTTAAAATATAATACTCATATACTTATTCGACCATTTTAACTCCTTTTAATCTAACTGGACTATTGTATATTTTTGTTTTGGTCGAACTTAGTGCAATTTTTCCCTTGATGTATTTTATTTTATTTGACAGTCAAATTGCGCTTATCTGGCGAATATAGCGAGTAGCAACCCTAGGCGATCAGGTAAGTTGATAGAAAAAGGCGAGAGCGGTCCTTCTGTAAACTCTTTTTTTTTGTGGTATAGCCTTTTCAAACCCAACTAAAAGTTCTTTGACGGACAGATATTTCCCCCAATGTTGACACACTCTGCCAAGAAAAGCCAAGAAATCGCCAAAGATGCTATACCATTTTAACTAAAAGAACACACCCTAAATTGAATTTCAACGGTCGCGTACGAGGAAAACGCTAACATCTTAACTGAATTTACGGCTACACACGAACAAAATTTCAAAACCGATTTTTGGAATCTATTGATTAAAAAAAAGCTCACTTCAAAAAACAGTGTTAACTATGGGTACGTTAGGTTTATTTTCGGTTTATTTTTAATATGAATACTTACAATGAATAAAAAAAAAATATTTTTTTAATTTCAATCTTTATTACGTGTCTATTTTGTAGGCTTGAAGAAAAGCACCATTTGAATAACCCTCGTGGTCTGGGGTAAATAATTAAATATTAACTATTAAGAATACTGTATTTTGTAAACACACATTTGTTCAGTGTTTACAAAATACAGTAAATTTTGAAATTGTAATTACCGTACTATGAAATTAAATAATTTACATTTGAGCTCATTTGAATGCCTTTGAACTAGAAAACTCCTACCAACGCTGTCATTTTGAGTCGTGAATAATAAATGAAAGGGTTCATTAAAAGTTATTTTAATCGGATTTTCTTTTGCTCCTTTTTATTAGGTTTAGCTTTAATTCTTTTTTGTGGCTTTTGGTGCAGATAATAATATAGTGTGTTTCATTTTAAAAGCTGAGTTTAAACCAATTTATGCTACATACGCCTCCGTGGCGAAGTGGTTCCAGAGCTCGGCCCAAAAACCCGGAGGTCCCGAGTTCAATTCCCAGGTCTGGCAAAGTGTGTTTTTTGGAACACAGCCCAGGTTTGTGATCACCAACCCGCATTTGGCAAGCGTGGTGATCAAGCCAATATCCATCCATTGTAGCGATGACTTGATTTCAATGATGGAGGCCTGCCCAGCAGTGGGACAGTATATAGGCTAATTACCTACTTACTTTACTTACTATACTACATACACGACAAGCATCAAATAGTATCATGTGAGTAATACGTCTTAATGCACGTCAGATTGTATGTAATACAATAATCCAGATTGGTTTATATAAGTGTTAGCAGTCTAAACTACTTATCTCGTGATACTAGAAAAAATATCTTGGTCTAGATCTCAGGCAAGACTCAAATTTGCGACCTTTTGCTAACTTATCACAATTGAATGTCTCTTTCTTCGATCTCTTTGTCACAGCTAATGGATTCCTTTATTAACCACAAACTCTTACACCAACCGTGAAGCCACCTAATCTGAAGCCTCGTAAAAAGCGCGCCTTTCCGAGACAAGGTTTTACGTCGACATTCAATCGGATTAATTTTACCTTAGGACCTAGCATTTCGGAATGACATAAAGAGGTCACGGCTAATGGTTTCGAAGCCGGGATAAATATAAAATACAGCAAGAGGTTGGCAGAATACGTGGGTATAGGCCGGGTTGTACTGGGGAGGTCTGCCATATTGTTTTATTGCAAATTGGTTGGACGTAGACCGCGCCTGTCCTTTACATATACGAGGCCATTAAACTACGGCCAGTCCAGTGTCCAGTCACGTGTTAAACGAATCCGATAGCTGCATACATTGTTAGACGAGTAAGGACTTCAGTGACATGAAACCAAGGTTTGCAGATAAACGACTGGTATGGGATTGGCGATTTCGGTCACTAAATTCATCTTGGTTTCAGAATTTTGGTGGCATACAAATAAGCAGACCTTTTAATAGTAAGCGGCCATCCCAGAAAGTTGGCGATCATGTGAGGCTTACGAGAACTTGTGTTTGTTAAAGAAATGAATAGCTGATCGCTCGCTCGATCGACCTCATAAGCAAGTCTACGCAGTCGACCACAGTTCAGTGTACTCACAACGCACAAAGTCGACAAAAGTGGAGAGACATCACGCGACTTGCAAATGCCATGTAAGCTAGCGGTGCCGGCGACCCGCACCCCTGTCCATCGACAGCCACGACCACTCTGCGACGAGTGCCCGACTAACAAGACGAAGAAGCTGATTAAACAACAACTCTCCGATGAGGTCTGGCTACTTTACTCACTACTTACCTGGCCAGGAATTTTCGGTAAGATGAAGGTTCGCATTCAGCCTGGCAGCTCAATTATAGGCGGAAAGGTCCACTGCTCTCTTTTTGCTGCAGCGAGAGCACTTCGTCTTTATTTAGAACGCCGCGGTCATGTCTGGCAAGAATATTTTTTAATTCTAAACTCTACAGAAACCGGTTCTATTCCAGCATATTCGTAGATAATAACGTCGCTAACTTCATATACTCCACCAAATCAGACGGAGGTTATACTTACATATTTTGTAATTTTACGAAAATAAATGTCAGTACAATTTCTTACCCAAAAACTTTTTTGTACAAATAGTAAATAATATTACCTATCTGGGATATTTTTATCAGCAATACTATTTTGACGATGATTCGTTTAGTAAGGTGAGACAGCTGAAACCTAGGCCGCATAAATTTGGTAGTAGGTTCTGTCTGCTTGACGCTAAAATAATAAATTATTTTGCCAGTTAATGTTCTTGATGTTGATATGAGGACTACACAAGAACGCAAAAGCATGAGTATTTTGAATTTTTAATTTATACAAATTTAACACGTTTTCCTCATCTTTTCCCCGATCCCTTAACGTCCGCAATAAAGTCATTAGTAAATATTTCGAACCACAGCGAGTTTTTGAAATCTAAAATGTTTAAACCCATTAATTTAATACCTATACTTTCCACTTATGGACAATGCCTTAATCAAGCACTGATCACTGCGATACCGAGGGATCTCATCTTTGGTCGAAAGTAAATTCGATTTCCTCGTAAACCTAAAAGTAATATTTGAAAAGCCAAATATAACTTAACATTTTATATTGGCATTATTTTTCATAGTAAAATATCAGTGCATGCGTTTTTTATGGCAACAATATAATTGATGTCATTCGAGCTAGTAATGATTTCACCCCAACGTTCTGCGACATCAACAGGCAGAGACCGTAATGACACAAATCCACAAATCATCATCGAAATTGCATGTTATTTACAGATCCCACCAATATGAGCGACGCTTGCCTAACCGAATATGCAAATGAAAATGGCATAATTCATGTCGTTACGAAACCGAAAACAATTTCTGTTCCATTACGAAAATATCGTTTATTCGGCCAAATGTAAATGAGCTAGATAGAATCGATTCAATATCATTACCAAGTTATCAGATGTCAATGATGGTTTCGTTAAATTGTATGAATCACGCAGTGCAATACGCGTGTCTTTTTATAGGTACAAATACCTGTATATAAAACTAAATTCATACAACGATAATGATTGTGACTAACGGTTCCGTAGCACGAAGGTTTTTACTTTAATAAGTAGCACCTTGTCACAAAAATTACACAATGGGAATTGAATTATGTCCCCGAAGTCTAAAGGGATGGATGATAAAATAATTGTGAATAATAATTTCTGAATATGAATAGTAAATTGTATTTGAGTGGACGTGCCTATGTTACATTTAGTTCTTTGATTTCAACCGGGTGATGGTCAAATAGGCCTATTTTGTTTTTGACTCGCCCGGGCCGAGTGTCTCATTTTTTACTGTTCGTATTTGTTTTGATTAATAGCTATTAAGTTCTAACATTCGTTTTTATGTCATCTGTATTACTAACCCATGGATCTTGTCATCTAAATAAATAAAATTGAATTGAATTGAATTGAAAATTAAAAATCAAGTGAATATTACAATTGGGTATGGGAACAAATTTTTTTAATTTTTTCTTTATATTTTTTTTAAATACCTTTAACTATTTTAAGTAACTAATTTAAATATTTCGTTAATCTAGCCGGGAGTTGATTATTAAATATTGCGAACTCATGACGTCACAAATTCACTTAGTGTTCCCATGTGTGTTTTTTCCCGGATTCGTGGTAAATAAATTATGAGGAGAAAATTACTGATTTACTGCACTTACGACTGAAACAGAGCTCGCCGTTCATCATGTACAATCTCACGAGAATGTAAGAAGTAGACTTCAGATACAATTGATTTTGCCAAGTTCTGAAACCAAGCTCTACCTGAAAGGGTTGGGATTATAGCGAATGGCTATTTTAAGTCCTACCTACCCGTCTCGGCAATGGGCGTAAATTAATGTACGTATTATTAAAAATAACTTTGTAGAAAAATATATTTCAACTGGGGGCATTTTAAATCTGCTCTCTGGAAAGCTCAATAATACCATGCAGTAGAATCACCTAGCTAAAAGTCTCACGTATGATGCAGATCGCGTCATTTGATTGATTGATGGATAGATTATCAACCAATCACGTGAAAGGACGTTTATACGACCCAATAAGTTTCAATTGTGAGATGTCAATTTGATTACCGTCAAGAGCCCAATAAGAACCTAAATTTACTCTTTGCGGACGTTGGCAAACTGGGGTCATTCATTTGACCCCAGTTTGCTAACGTATTTAATTAAAAATATCCTAGATCCCTTGCTTTTAAAAATGTTGAATATTTAAATACTACTTCGGCCAAACTAAAGTGGGACTGGGCAGGTCATGTGTGCAGAATGGGCGAAGATAGGTGGGCCAGGATCGTCACCCAGTGGCAACCGGAAGACGAATATCGTCAAAGAGGTCGACCAAGAAAAAGATAGCGGGACGATTTGGATAAGTACTCACAGAAATGGCAGATCTTAGCTGATGATAGGGATCACTGGAGGGATTTGTGGGAGGCCTTTGCTCAGCAGTGGGACAATACAGGCTAAGTTAAAAAAAATATTAATAACGTATAAAATACAAATACCTGAAATGGTTTACGATTTAGGACATGTTTGAGTTTTGTTCCCATACCCAATTCCTCAACGCATTCGGAGAGTAGTCGGGAAATATTAATAATAATAATAAATATTCTTTATTGCACATCAAAAAAATAACAATGAAGGTTTGTATTACACGAAATAGTAAGATGACACAATTAGGCGGTCTTATTGCTAAAAATCAATCTCTTCCAGACAACCCAAGTAGAGGAAAATGTAAAAAAAAAAGGGTAATATTTTATCGTAGTACCAGATTTGTTTTTTTATTATTGACTCCCAGTGCAAAGTATTAGTAAAAGCTAGTTGATTTTCACCTTCTGATAGGCACAATGTAATATGTATACTATTTCACCATTCGATTTTTAATGTTTTAAATTATTTACATTTCACATCCGCTAGAAATATATATTACTCTTTGCTGCTGCCTCAAGCCTCAAAATGTGTCAATATGTTGAAAATTGAGCTCAATAAAAATGTGTTAAAAATCAAGCTCAGTTTATGATTCTGATATTGTACTGAAAAGCTATCTCTACAGAGGCGCAACCACAATCCCCAAGATCAGTATTATAACCATCATTAGTCAGTCATACGTAAGATGGGGTCCTCTCTATCGGGCAGAATTTCGTTGCTCCGAATTTTATTTGGCATAACACACTTGGTATATATATTTTTAATCGAATATGTTTAACACACAAAAAATTGTTATCATAATTATTGTTTGGCCGAATGTTTACATATCCGAATTTACAATGGCATACTTATAACCTGGCATGATTTTATTTGGCATAATTATCTTTGACAAATTTTCATTTCGCATATTTTCGTTTAGCATAACGTTTATAGTCGCTTGTTATACTTCAAAGGCAGTAGAATTTCGTTTGGAAAAAATTAAAATCGCATTTGGCTATTTAAAATAATAAATAAATATCTGGGACAATTCACACCAAGATCATCTGACCCCAAACTAAGCAGAGCTTGTAATATGGGCGTCAGGGACTGATAAACATACTTAAATATTTCTAAATACATACCTAAATAGATAATAACACCTAGACACACTACAAATATAAATTTTCGTCACACAAATATTTGCTATGGGTGGGGATCGAACCCACGACCTCCAGCGCTAAGGGCAGGATCGCTGCCATTGCGCCAACAGGACAGTCAATAGTATTTAAACTTTAAGTTAAATTAAAAATTGTCGATAAAAGATTTGTGCTACAAAACTGACGTGACAAAACCGACTCCACGTAGTCTTGTCTGCCCTACCCCCAGAATGTAATTCAAGCCCGCGTAGGTGCGTGGGACTGCGCGTAGCCTCGCAGCGCCGGAACCGTGACAGAAACTATGCTTGCTGCATCCTTGCGTGCATTCTGCATGCTTGCTTGCATGCTTGCTTGGTTTAGTTTCATGGTTCCTGTTCAAGCGGAGAAATAAAAAGCACATAATGTTCATAACCAACTGGTTTATACCATAAACAAACATTAATTGTAAATACTGTCAGTTAATGTATGCCAAAAGATGATATTAAATGTAAACTTTCTAATTAAGATAGGTCTGCTTTTTAATATCATGGATAAGAAAAGTATGCCTAATGATGTTTGTTGACGACCGACTTGGTGTAATGGTTAAGAAGTTGGCTACTACACCAGAGGTCGCGGGTTCGATCCCCGCACAGTACAAACATTTGTGTGCATGAACATGTCTGTTTGTACTGGTCTGGGTGTCTCCTATGTATAATAAGTATGTATTTACAAAAGAAAATGTATTTAAGTATGTTTATCCGTTGTCTAGTATCCCATAACACAAGCTTTAATTAGCTTACTTTGGGGCTAGATGGCGCTGTGTGGAATAATGTCCAGGGATATTTATATTTATATTTTATTTATTTAAATATAAACTTTTTGAGTAAGAAATGTATGCCTTTTGATTATTATGGATATTAAACTTAAGCATAAAGATGATTCTGACTTACAAAATTATGCGTTTTGACTATATGATAAATGAGTGGATGCCAAAAGATTTTCGGCGAGACAAAGTTTCTGCTAATCGATGTTATGCATATTATGACAAAAAAATTTCGGCAATAAAAGGTAGACCTGTCAAAAACCATTCGCCCAGCAATCGCTAAGAGCTTATCTGATTGCCTTTTGAATCTTGAGTTGAACTCACTTTGTATACAATTTTGAGTTTCTTAGGTTGCGAATAACAACGCTACATGTTATGGTTAACGATAGAAGCTGACCACCATATGAATTTAAAACACAAAACAAAGGAGGGACACCTCTGATTACCACAACAGCAATTTTCAGCTTGTTTTTAGGCACACCATTTGCGACAAAAATCGTTACAATGAATTAAAACAACAGAATGAAGTATACCATTTTTTATGCTAAACCCGCGGCTTGAAATATAGGTCCGTGCAGCGTTTACAAAGGCACAGACAAACAATTTATTACAGATAGCAATCTGCACCGATCTATAGATCTAACGAAGTGTTAGATACGGCGCTTGGGCACGGGCACGAGCGCGGAGTGCGTGATTGCGCCTGACACCCGTAATATCCGGCGAGCTGCCCACCGATGGTATCAATTTCAATTTGTTGTGGCGGTATAACTGCCGCCTCTGCCCGATTCGTATGAATCGATTCCACTCCAGTTTCCTGTTGCTCGCCGGACTTAATCTCGGATCGGCCGATTGAAGCGCTCGGGGAATCAACGGTGTTTATAGGCGATATCTATTCAATTTCGTGTCGTACGGATTACGGTTTCTGAGATATTGGAAATGCACTGTGGTGGAAACAATTTTTTGCGCATTGTTACATTCGATGTTTGATTCTGTTCGAGTGGTGTAATCGCTGTTAGCCCACATTTTTCTCGTTACTTTTGTCTCTTATGTTTTAGATTTAAACATCACTGAATAGTAGTTTAATTTGCGAAAACATTCCGTATGAATATAATAAACCCGACGCCAGAAGACTCCCGAGTTTTGCGCATCATCCTAAAGCTAAACAGTTAAAGTATATTTAAGTATATAATTAATATCTGCTGACAACCACTTATGAATTGATTTTAATGTTTTTTCTCAATTTTTATTATTGCAGCATTTATTAATGTGCGTGCATTAATAAACAAACCTATATAAAATTACCACGCTGGCGTGTAATAAATACTTCAACACTAGTACGAATTCCCAAACCGTAACTAGTGCTAGAAAACCATAGTATATAACCAGCCATGCACCCAAAGTATTACAAATTCCGAACCCGTGCATTCCGCAAGAAATTTGTGTTCAAACGGCGTGAAAATTAATCGATCGATTAGCCATTCGCGTTCGGCTCCGGAGCCGAAGTTGTACGTTACTGTGAACTGGGCCCGCGTTGGATATTAATTCCACTGTTGAAAAAAATATAGCCCTGACTTTTCAGCGATCCATTGCGCTTACTCCTCACTAACTCCTGTTGCAGCTTAGGGCTGCGCGGCTCTGGGATTTAGTTTTTTTGGTAGCATTATAAGCTTTTCTGGTTTAAATTAAGCTAATTTTCTGACAGAAATTTTCGCACTGATAAAAATCCCACTTTCTATAACTAATTAGCAGTAATTATGAACAATACATTTGATTATTTTCCACATAGAAAATGTTGTTATGTCATCGCTACTTGAGTCATAATGGAGTCTTGAGTTTCCGGCATCTCGTCATGTTGACTTAAATATTTCAAAATCAATTATAAGCTTTAATATCTATTCGAATACGAAAATGTTGCAGTACATAATATAAGTGAAAAGTTGCAAGTATTAAAAAAAAATTCAAAAGTTTTGATTTTTTTGCCCTAAACTTGCTAAAAGCCTACAGACATGTCCAGTCCAAGGAACCGAATGAACGTTCAGCATTTTTTTTTTCTTGTGGAATTTTCTTTGCAGAACAATGTATGGTTATAATTTAATATACGTTTTACCTAGAAACCTGTCCATTTCGATATTAAATAGTAAGGCACCAAAGTTTTGGGTCGCTAGATTTTTGTACTTCGAGAAATAATATTAAGTAATTTTTCTCCTGGGTAATCAAATACTCAAGTATAACTTACCTGCAGTATTTTAAAATTGAATGAGTTTTGTGACATTCATCGTTTGAATTACGAATGACATGAACCAGTCTAGTTATAATAAATGTATTATTTTAAAGATGATTTATTAAAATGAAGTTGAACGAATGAACAGACTTCTCATGGTTGGTGTTCGGTTTCGGCATTAAGAATATTGGATTCCAGCTCAACACTAATACGCAGCTTAGTTCGTTAACGGCTGAGGAGAATACAGTTTCGAATATTGCCCCGTCTATTGTTTGGGCGCCATCGCATTTGTATTCGTTTTACTTCTCAACTTTCAATTTGGAATAGGTTTTCGAGTCGAACTGAATTTACTTAGTCATAGTTGATATTTACGCTTGGCTAATTGGAGTATGATAGTCGATTGTAATTTTAGTCATATGAAACGCATTGGCCTAATATGAATGTCCTTCGAAATCAGTCAGCAACAGAAGAAACTGAGTACTTCAGTGATTTGTGTCATTTAGCCTTTAATTGCTTTGACAATTGCAAAACAGTTAATGTAACAAGGTACTGAAATCTAAATCTACCTCTGTTGCTGATCGTAGGTACTCATCTGCAGATATGATTTGTGGATAACGCTTAGTTAATAAATACAATTGAATAGCACGTTAAATACTTACATATAAATATTTAATACTTATTGACCACTTGCAATATATGTTTGAACAGCGTTATTACTAGATATTTAAACCACATACAGCGCGATGTCACCTAAACAAACAACACGGTGAATAATAATCTGAATATCAATGATTCAATGTCGACATTTGACAACCAATAAACCACCACACACAACAAATAACCACTAAATCTAAGTTTATCTTCATTCTTGTGTAAGAATTCGCTACGTTATACCCAATTTTAGTATTTTAATAACTGTAATACAGGCTAAATATTTTAAGATAATTATTGTTATTGAAACTAAGTACTTCCATTCACAGTTCACATCATATATTCTATTTTTCTAGTCTTTGTAATTTATATTCATATAGTTTCTGTGTATTGCCAACATATTTTTAATAGTTAAGTAAATGTTATAATTACTTTATAGCGTTTCCGGTTCAAATATAAAATAATAATTAATAAATAATGAGCATTTCCGGTAGCATTATTGATTGTAAAAATAATGTATTTCCGTTGGTATATTAAAGCACACTTCCGGTAGGATTTTTTGTCGTTATAGTATTGTATTTCCCTTGAAATATTTTAACACATTTCCGGTAGAATTATTAATAAAAATATTGTATTTCCGGCGAAATATTAAAATACATTTCCGGCTAAATAAGAAGTTGTAAACGTTGGTGTCACGTTGGAAATTCAGTATAAAAGTGTCGTGTAAAGCCAAAGCTGGCTGTCTTGGTGTAAATCTTGATGTTACATTGGATAACCAAAAGTGATACGCTGTAAATTAAGGTGTCTTACTGAGAACGCTGCTCGTTACCCTACACTAACTTCCGATATTTATTACTGGTCTACTACTGATTTTTCGCAATACTTAAAAAGTTATTTTGAATTAAGCCCTGCAAATATTACCAAGGTTTGATCTGTGGCAGGAAAATTCCTAACCATAGCGGGCTGATTCTGATCCCTCACAAGTTAAGCCCGGATAAATAAAATAAAAACTTTACTTACTAAACCAAACTCTAATCATGCTACAATGCCTGAATGTTCTAAAATTGCTACAAATAATAATTAAATGTTCAACAACTGTTTTCATGAAGTCATGCGCGGGCGGGAAAATTTAGTGTTATCTTGTTTTTTTTTTATTTATTTAATATCATCCAGCCAGTACGTCTACCACGAGTTGTCACTTTAAATTGACGTTATCGTTCTCGTAAAAGAATGTATTGGAATTTGACATGACATGGCAACATGATAATGTCAAACCCCAATACATTTTTTTTCGCGAACAATAACGTAAGTTTATAGTGGCAACTCGTGGTAGACGTACAGTCGCGTTGAGGCTCACGGAGGTTTAATGTCGCTTTGGAGAAAAAATGATTACCTTACCATCATAATAAAATAATAAATAATTGTTTAAACCAATCTGGACGTAAATTCTGTGCGTAACTTGTCAATACAAATTATTACTAATATTTCTCTACAATCAATTTGAGTTGTCTCTATTTGACATGACTTTCAAACAATTTTTTTTCTGCCTTATTATGAACTTATGTAATAGCGGTATGAACCTTTAATATCTTGCAACTTTTTAAGAATGATCACTCTGGATTGTTGCGTTAGTACTAATCAATGACACTACTTTGTGAATATGTGCCGAAACGGTGCTCGAGCGTTATTAAACTAAACAGCAATCTACTTCCTCTATGAATGTCTGATAAGGGTTCCTAAACTTGTTACAACTGTCACCAGTTCGAACTTCCGGGCGAATAATTTATTTACGAGTAGCTTCCAATTAAGTAGCGAATTGTCGTCCCGCCTGTAACAATAGACCAGTTATAGGAGCACGGTTATAATATTAACACAATCTGTGTTTAAAATAAATTCAAAACAGTCAATTATTTTCTACTCGAAACAAAACTTGATATCGTTGACATTTTTGCGTTTGGGTTGCCAACGATGAAATGACGTTTAAATTTGCAGATATTTTACTTGACATTTTATTTATGAAACACATGTTTCTAATAAATCAAGTTAACAAAAAACTAATATGATGTGCTTAATCCTAATTATAGCATTTAAAGAAAGCAACGAATTGTGCTAGTTCATTTTATGTTCATCCGATCATAGAACATTACAAAAGTAATTCAGTTGAGTTTTTTTATGTAATAAGGAACTAACGAGCTGGAAGGTCACCTGATGGAAAGTGATCACCTCCGCCAATGGACAACTGCAAAACCTCAGGTGATACCGATGCGTTGCTTGTCTTTTAAATGGTAATATGCTCTCTTCTTGAAGACTCCGATGCCATATCCCTTTGGAAATACTGCCGCAGGAAGATCATTCCATATCTTAGATGTACGCGGAAGAAATTGACGCGAAAAACGCACGGTAGTTGAGCGCCTACCATCCAGGTGATCCAGGTGATATGCATGGAATTCCGACTTTATCGCAATATGTGATTAGTATTCTGACCAAATGTTTTTAATTTTCCAAATGCAGTTTAGTGTTAACAAACACACATATTACTCGTTTTGACAATTAAATACTCGTAGCACTCAGCTAACGGAATTATACTCGATTCTTCTTGACTTTCAATCAAAGACTCAAGATAACAATAATAAATTAAGTTCTAAATTTCTTAACTCACCGGCTGTGATATCCGCCTAATTTTGCGCTGAACAGAACCCTGTTTTCATTTGATCTGAAGTTTCTCAAAAGAATGTTAACAAAGCAAACTCCACATTTCGTTTAATTAAAAGTTAATTAACAAATAAAGTTGGAGTGACGAGCCCGAGAGCGCGCATCTCACCTTGCAGTTATTAAGTTTTTAACGAGCCCTAACAATATTGGTGTGAATGGTGTTTTGCTCCAAATACCTATGTAAGATATTATAACACACTCTACGGTTGTAGCGCAGTCAGAGTCAGGATTGGTGTCATTTTGTCGAACGACACACCCATAAAATAATTTTACCGAAGCGTATTCGACCCTAACGTGGTGACAGTCTACTTCCGTTTTGCAGATTACTTTTTACTGTTCATTTTTATCATAAATCATTCAAAAAGGTGAAAAGACAGATGGTGCATTGCTTATGGCACACTTCAATGAACCTGCCGTTCACTTCGTGAATAGCAACAGAACAGAAACGTTTCTGATTGGCTAAACTTGACTTGAAACGTGTGTAAATGTCGCTGCCATGTGCAAGCAAGCTTGCTTGGTTAAATGTGCAATTCGTGCCAAAGTCAATATTCCAACTGGATAAGATCAAAAATGGCAGTATGTGCTATTAATTGCTCGCAGAGTAACTCAGTGTCGGTTAAGGAAAAACGGGATAGTTCTAAAGTTCCTGAAAATTAATTGGAATCAATCGGCAACTGTCTAAGTTGAAGTTGTGAAACTCGAGAGGGCACACGTCTCACCTCCATTATTATGTTTCTAACGAGACCCGAACGACTCTGACGCGACTGGAAGGTGAATTTCTTGTCATTCCATTTCACTCGCACAGGTGTTTATTCAGTTTGAGGTTGTATTACCAAAGTGCGAAAAGGACACTGTATTTATTGCGCATAATGAACCTCATAACTGTGTTTTCATACATACACATAGGTACTAAACCCAAATGTGGTAGTAAGAGGCAAGTAACTGTTCCCGTCATGGTGAACGGAACTCACAAGCCCCATTTCACCAGTTGTATTAGAACCCAACGTATAAGTCTGACTTTTTTTTTCATCACCGGAGAGTCAGTTGGAAATTTAACAATGAATACAACGCGTCTGGTTCTGGCCAGATTTACTTATAACTACGTGAAAATATCCATGTTTAGATGTTTTTCCAATTTTTTCTATTAGTATAAATTTAGTATTAATATCGATTATAACCCTGAAAGAACATATTATTATTGTAGGCTAGCTTTCACTCGATTGTCTGTGGTAGTTAAAATTAATTCTCGGGTGATTTTTAAGCAGCATTATCACAATCGAAAAATAATTGTTAGTTTTTTTTAAACCAGCCCAAATTTGTGAAAATAACAAAAATAAACTCTAAACCAAACCTATAGTTTTGATACATAATAAAATTTCAAAATAAATAGTCAACAGTACTAAAGACGGTAATTAGGCTATAAGCAAATAGATGTTGTGTATAGAAGCGCTTAAAGTCCCGCTTACTTTTGTTGGCTTTGCCTGCACAAATAGACAGTGTTTACCAACTCCGTTGCATTCGTTTGATTGGAAAAGCGTTAAGAAGTGACAAAGTACATTTATCATTTTTTTACTGTAACTTTGTATCGTTGCTTTTGGTGAATTTAAACTGTTTATAAATGAATAACAAATGTAAATACATATCGTAATTTTACAACCACATGTACTTATGTACCTAGTTCAAACTAAATTAATTGTAAAACAAAATGTTAACACAACCTTATTTCACAACTAATTGTACCTAATAAATAATAAATTGCTTTTGGCTAAACTACACTAATTGAAAGTCAAAATGTTAACACATAATCTAATTTTACAACTACAGAATGTATGTAAGTACCTAGTACAAACTGAATTAATTGGAGGAAGAAATGTTGACACGTAACCTAATTTCACAATTACATATAAATAAGTAGCAAATTGCATCTGGTAAAATTAAGTTAATTGGAAGATAAAAATGTTTACACAGAATCTAACTTCACAACTATATGTACCTAGTAAGTAAGTGTTATGAAGGAGCGGGGTTACCTGCCACAAGTATATGTATATGCTTAATAGGTAACCTCAAATATGACTGTAATAGTAACTGTACATGATGTGTTTTTTAAGGAAATAAATATATTTTTTTTTTTTGATCATCTATAAATAGTAAAACATGAGGTTAAAATGCATATTTGTTAGCTTTGGTTCTATTGATAATACATGAATAAAGTAACAGAAAACAACATACATACACAAATAAAAGGCTTATGTTTAACTGTTCACCAAATTTGATTAAAAGTGACATCTGTGAACATTTACCAATTTTGGGTGACAAAATAATATATTTGTCAGCCAAAATTGGTAAATGTTCACCAAATGTTGTTACCCTATTTAATACTAAAACGTAGGTACTCATTTGTTCAGGTCAACGTTAGCAAATTAAAGCAACTGACACCTAAATATGTATCTGTAACACACATTTAGTTGATGTTTATCAAATTATAACTCCATTTTTATCAGATCTGATATCTAAAAATGACCATTTTGTTAGTTTTATAAAATATCAGCACCCAAAAACAAACATTTTGATGCAAGCGTTGTACTTTATTCGGGTAGCGTTGCCGCGTAAATTGGGTATGTTAAATTTGGTAAACATTTACTAATTTTGGCTTACGGTTACATTATACAGTTGACGCATCATTTTTCAGATACAAGTTACATCTTATTTGCTATGCGAATTTACTGTTTTAGATATTCAATATTTGGTAGACTATTCTTTTTATTGAATCACTTTTTTTTTGGTGTAACTTATAATTTTTAGGGTAAACATATTAGGTTCCCAAAACTTATTTAGGTAAACAAAATACATGTACCCTAAATAAAATGACATACTCGTACTTTGACTAGGAAGACTAAGAAATTTATTAAAATTTAAGTAAATTGTATTAAGTTTGGTAAATGTTGTTAACTACTTATCTTAGATATTTCAGTAAATGTCTTTCTAACTCATGAATATGAAAAAGATGGACCTTGCTTTATCTAGTCTATTGTATAAAAGAAGAAAATAAAGTTATAATCGCAAACTTTAGTAGCAGAAGTACGAGTCTAACACGTTTAAACCCGGTCTTTTGCAGGACTTTTTATTCATCAGCGTCATTTACAAGAAATCAGTAAACGTGATTGCAGGAAACATTACCGAAAGTACCAGAAAAACTAGCTTCTTCTCATGGGGTGTATCTTTAACATAATAATATTATTTATTAGTGTAGTAGCGACCACATCACCAAAAAGCAATTCTAACCTTAACTTTAACTATGTAATTTTTGTTTGATATTTCTAAAACTAATCATAGTATTTTATCTGAAAAGAATAAAATATTATAATTGTCCAAGAGAAGACATCTATTCCGGAACCTTGATAACTTTAAGATAAAGCTAACAACAAACCAAACCAGGCTAAAATTGGATCTTACTTAGAAAGTAAGATAAACTTGTTCGAGAAAATAACAGTGTAATTATACTCGTAAGTCAACAATAGTTCCAGAAATCGACCGTTAAAATAAATTGAGTCTGAATTAAAACCCAAATACTTCTGTGGAATACTTAATTTCAATAGTTTAAGCGCAATTTGAAAACCCAACTCCGACTCAGTGTGGCGTCCAGAGTGCCACTGAAATTAATGTCCTGCCACCAAGAAAAACGAGCGAAACGAAAATCTACCTAGTCCACCTACCGTAACATTTCAGTTCTGTAGAATCAACTTTTAAACGAATTGGGTAACTCAATAAACTCGTCTTTTTGTGTTCCGCAGACAAATTAGGAGACCGTACAAAGATATTTTACCGATACATTTTTGTAACCGTGTATTTGAGTTCTCAAGCCAAGCGGTTGCCTTTCGAACTAGATAACGAGTACTTAACAAGTTGCTTCAACAATGAAACCAAATATTGGTATACCACAGAGCATGTTGTTGTATTTGCGCTCTATTCAAATAAGGAAACAATTCGGGTTTATTCGGTAGCCATCTTTGTAGGTTTAACAAAACGAGTGTTTACTTCATAAACTATTATGATCGTAATTCAGTTAGTCAATCTCAAGTATTCAAGACATAAAGGAGCCTTCAAGCTGTTTATGATTCTTAATTTATCATGTAGAGTACAGTGACAGGGCTTTCTTTTTATAAAACGTCAGTGCTATACAAGCATGTGGAAGCCTGAAAGGAAGTGGTTGTCGCAGTTTATTAAAACGTTAATAACTTGTAAGTGGTTGACTCTGTTGTACAGTCGGCAAGAAGGAATCAGGTCTCCCAGTTGAAGGTCTACTCACTAACTAAATTTCTAACTAAAGTTCTGCATTATTTCCTCTAAAGCAGTTAGATTTCGTAGAGGCACAGAAAATTTAATAGCACTGGTAGCATTTATTTTGGAAGTTGCAAAATAGTAGCGTCAACTTTAGTAGGTGTGTGCCGAATGGCTTTACCTATATATCGGCAGGCTTTGCCTGATTGGCGGCAACGATCGAATTAATCTGCCTAGTGCGGCGAATTCGAATATTCGATATGCGTCGTTGGCCTCACAACGTACTCCAATATTAATACACGTTTGCTCCTTTAGGTTTTCTACTACGCCCAATGGTGTGAGATATCCACGCTAAACAGACACATTTATGTCTAGAAAAACTATTTTCCTTCATTAATAATGACGTGTCTTGAGAATTGAACAAACATGCCTGAAACTGGACTGCACCAGTACGGCGTAGTAAATGCCTACTCTAGTTGTTTAAACGATGTCCAACGATGTCCAACCAACGTAGCTGAAATTTTGCTGCATATTTCTTTTTAAACGTAGCTAAGATGAAAATTCTTCCTCTAAAGGATGTGAAAACAATAGGGATAACGCTGACCTAATTGCGTAGACTAGTTTAGATTTTTAGTATGAATAATATATGAAGTGAAAGTATACTCACAGTTATTTGTCAATAAAAACCCTGTTGAAACGCCCAGCAGGACTAAAAAAAACAGCAGCAGCAGAACAATCAGCGCTGGCCTGCAGTAGTGGATCCAGCAGTAGTCCTCAGAGTTGGCAGCGGGCGCGCTTGGACCCAATCCGCAGCACTTGCCACAGCTTGACTCCGGCGCGTTTGTCGTTCGTACCACAGCACTATTACCCTGCTGATTGACTATCACACCCTGTACTGGAGCTTCACTCCCTTGTCCGTACATTGCACTTTTTTCAGATAGCCTAGCAAACCCCGAACTATCATCGTCCTGCGGATTACCATACACGCCATACGAGGCCACCATATCCACTCCCGAGAGCGATCTCGTCGTTTCATTCCCTGTGCTATCCTGAACTGCGTTATTGTCTGTACTTGGCCAACATTCGCACGAACACCTGTCTTCTTTCCGTCTCTGTCGGGCTTGTGTGGACTCTGCCCTCCTGACTGGCACTTCAATTTTCTTCTCCTCCTCTTTTTTAATTTTGGCATCTTGAGATATGACGTCGTGGTTGACCTCATAATTCGGCTGTAAATTTTTGTGATTCTCTAGGTACCAATGTCGTTCCTCCGCACGGAGCGTGGTGTCATTATTGCCTTCGTACACATCGGCGTAATTAGACAGGGGGTGCGAGGAGGGGCTGTAAACGGGACCGGTTGCGAGCTGGCCGTAGCTCCGATCGTACTGCGGCGGACGGCTATTGCTCGCGTAATATGTGGTGGATGCAGGCACGGTGTATTCGTAGCCCGGCCTGTTCATCTTCAGAGTTGAATCGCCTCATTTGAGCTTAGGCTTCACTGCGAACATCAATATTGACCCTGTTTATGTCATAATTTATTGCCATTAACCTACTATGATGCTATTCATGTATAAGGGTTCCTCAAACATAGCCTTATTGAAATATCTAACGTTACCTCAAGCGTGTATCAAAACGTGGGGAGAAAGGAAAGACAAGTAGTTGGAAGACAAACTTTGTTGATTTTGTTACGCAGTACACTCGACGGCAGAAAGTTATATAGTAGAAAACACATATGTTTATCTCAATTACTCTCTTGTTCGACGGCGGTATTTATCTTTTGTATTAGAACAAGCGCCCACCCGCTTGCCCTGTCGGGGAAGGTAGACAAAGAAGTAACGACGTGTGTAAATAAACTTCCCTAAGTTAAATTAACCTTATTTATTTCCTTGATTTTGACACATGAAAGTTATATAAGTCAATTACGCTGCTGCTTTCAGTGTGTGACAAGTTAGCTACGAGCCCGATTTAATCATATCTTTTGTTGAAGTATCGTCAAATCAGTGCTCCTGTCTCAACAAAAGTATATCACATTAATAATGGATCGTCGACCTTTGAACGAAGTCGATAGCAAAGTTCTCTGAGAATCCCTGCGATAGCCAGGATAATCCGTCCCAATTAATTAAATTAAAAACAAACAAAAGTCATTACATAGAAGTTGGAACACAGCGAGTTACGATTTGTGACGGTACGGCGTGACCCAGTTGAAAATTAAAGGCTATCGACTTTAATTCTTCCATCAACAATTTTTGACATAAGTACCTATTATGTAGGTATGCGTTAGTTTATATTTGGCTGTTTTTCCGGTCACTATGCTAGAGATTCTGCTTTCGGTAGCTGTGGCAAACGGTTGTGCTTTATATTCCTTGCTTTCAAAATTTTATCCTAGATTAATTTTCATTTTTTATACGAAATCAACATTTTAATTTCGGTAAAACCAAAGACTTTGAGGTTTATGAAAACTACTCGTAAGTTATCGAGATACTCAATTTCATAAGAAAATAAGTCAGCACAAATAATTTATCTGTCTTTAACAATTGTAACTTCACTAATTGACATTTTAGAAACACAACTTTTTTAAGCATCTTACGAGTAGTAAAAGGCTTTGTTTAACTTTTCATCTCAGAAAATAGCTATCTAATGAATGTTTCAAATAATTAAAGGAAACACGAAAACTTAGAATACTTTGTGAGCACAAAGTTGTTAATATAGAGTAATAAGTATATCTTTAAACCAACTTCAAAATATAAAATAAATATGCAAATAAATATACTCGTAAATATGCGCCAGACAACACACCTCTAGTAATGATCTCGAAGTAGGGATTAATATCCCTGTGTTACGAGGTATCACTCAAGGAAATAAGCCAGAGGCGTCTCCCAGCACACCCAGACCCGAGTCAATTCAGAAAAGATCGTTTCCTGAATTGACCTGACCGGGAATCGAACCCGGGACACTACGGAAATCGAGGCGAGAAACCGTGCTACAGCGCACTACGCCAACCGTGTCGTCAAAGTAAAGTAAAGTCTGGGATTGTAATCACATTCAAGCTTATGTAACATTTTAATTAACTCATCAATTTTAATCACGCAAGATGTATTTTATTAAGGTTTCTAAAGTGAATAAAGACCCTATTAGATTGAAACAAAATCTACATTTTGTGTTGTATTCTGTTATTTAGCATGTATGTACAATGCTGTTTTCATGTTAGTGAAAAAATTAGGAAAACATTGCTTATCGAAAATGCATTGGTCCGAGCACTGTCTAAAAACTAAGACCTTGACCATGCAATTTTTTATACTAGTATTTTTTTTCACTTAGTCAATGTAACACATTGCCTAGAAATTGTAGCTACCTGCTAAACCACGTTTCAGGTATTTGATCTTAGCTTAGAACAAGCAATAATTAACTAGGCACTTATAAAATATTCCAGATTTAATTACTCTGAAAGTTCACGTCACAATTGAACCGAATGCATAACCCATGTTACGTAATATGCAGTTGAGTGCTTATTCTAAAGCACTAGACAGGTACAGTTTAAGATAATTATCAGCAGTTAATGGATTCCCCCGAAGTTAGGCACTTGCCGCGTCTAGGGGTGAACCTTCACACTCGTGAACCCATAAAAAGGGCACTTTCGACGCTCATCTGTTCAATGGAAGTGCAATTTACTGTACGCTTGCTCCGGTTATAGGTTTCAGTTTCTTTACATTTGGATACTTAAAGTATTCGCAGCAGTTGAAGGAATGGAGCAGTTTTTAAAATAAACACGCAAACGGTAGTAACTTTGAGGAATTTTAAAAAGTTTTCTTGTTGGAAAGAGATAGTACCTACGGTATTTTAGCATTGAAAAATATTTGGATAAGTAAAGCTTGAAAATTTAAATGTAAATAGCGAAAATATTATTATGAAGTGATTTAACTACGCTTTGTATTCATATCCGTTTGATACTTATACAGAACAATATAAGCCGAATCAGTCAAACCAAAAAAGTTAAACGCAGGATGTCAATACTTATTAAAATGGGGTTTTTGCAGCCATTAATTGCAATACCACTAAAATTCAATTTAAAAGTTTTGTAATTTTACAGTAACTTACTTTTATCTTGACCATCAGTTTGATGAAATACCTCATGTTTTATCAAATCATCGTTTTGTTTAATAAGTAAGTAAACTGAATAGCTAATATCTGGCTCTGGGTTAATAATCCACTCAGTTAGATTAGTTTAACAATACGTGTTTTATTTTTCTAAACGCCACTTAGAAGGCAAAATAGATATATACAATTGCTTCAAACTATAAAACTTCTACACAATCGGCTTCTAGGCCTTTGAGCAGGAGCAAGCAAGCAGGTACCCAAAGCAATAACATTATAATATCCCCGTCAGAGCAACGCAAGCCAAGAAATTATAACGACCCCTGTTCCTGAATAGCGCCACCCTTACCACATAAAATATAACCGAGGCATAATGTAGGTACATAAACGACGTAAGCAAAAAAAACTCTCAGACTCTTTTATCTGTAGTAGTGTCAGCACGAGTGTGCTGATGTTAGAGGGCGTTAATGTTGAGTCAACTGTGGGGATAAAACAGGCGATTTACTTACTACATCACACTATTGAAGTCAGCTTAAATCTTTTTTTCTATGTATGTTTTCTTAAGAGTTATGTCTTTTAATTTCTTATTGATCTTTTTTGCTTATTCTATCAACATGTGACATGGCTACAATCGAAATCACACGCTTTTGTAACGGAATCAGCACAAAATAAAGAGTTTACAGAAGGACCGCTCGCGCCTTTTTCCTAAACTTGAGTGACCGCCCAGGGTTACTACTATATTCGCTCTAGATGTTTAAAATGAGGTAGGGAGGTTAAACCTACATCACAGAACCGGCCAATAACAAAATTCAAAATGTGAAAACTTGCACCAAGTTCGACAAAAATAAAAATTTTTACAAAAAACCAACTTCAAAAAAAAAACTATTCCAAACAAATTAATTTGCACTATAAAGTAAAAAAATAATTGCGTATTCTTCTAAAACTTATACGATAATATAACGTAGGTACAATAATTGTTATTGTTGGAGTCGGTGTCAGCTAAGGAAACACTACAATAAACTTAGTAATTAAAATACAAGAATACTCTTTAGATTATTTTTTGTTCAAGATATTCATTGGCTTCAATGTACATTTCTGAAATTGTTTATTTTCGGAAAGTTTATTAGTAAGATAAGCTATAAACTTAAGAATGCTAACTTAAACAATAATAACTGATTGATTGTTACCACGTCCCTCGCTAACCGAACTCAACAGACCGGTAAAATTCTTCGGGTGTAATTTACGCTCAGAAAACGATCAGATATGCCGCCGAAGCACTGCAGACAACCTTACATCCATACATCAAAGAGCAGCATGTGTCGAGAAGTTACACAATCACTAGAGGTCGCCGGTAGCAAGTCAGTGGCGGCTTAGCGTAACGTGCACTGTAGTGCGAGATACTGATGCAAATTTTCCTACGTCGTTTTATAAATTCTTATCTGGTACGTCAGCATCTATGTTAGTGCTGCAGAGACCAATGACACAAAATAAAAAAGATGTTCAAAAGATGAACCGTTTTTAATGGGTAGGAATCGAAAATACCACTTTAACGACTACAACAATAGGGATAATTGTACCTACAGTATAGTATCTTATAAGTATTTAAAGAATACGCAATTATTTTTTCCTTTTTAATGCATATCAATTTGTTTTGGAATAGTTTTTTTTCCTAAAGTTGGTATTTTTTTTTGCTAAAATTTTCAAAGCCAACGGCTTATCAATTTAACTCCCTGAAAGCCATTTCGTTATCGCCACTGGTATAATATTTCCGGGAGTTTCAGAATCTGCTTCGCTTTTTATACCAGAGGCAAACTGGTAGAATAAATGAAATTCAGCCTATTTCTCACTTCAATCAGCAATAGACTAAATGAGAATCATAATTTTCAGCGCATACTTGATGATGTAGATCAATTCACGGGTGGATCTTTGACTACAACGTGCAGTAGCCCAGCCACATATTACAGAGGCCGGGCATGCCGACACCGGTGTGTGAATGTATGCAAATAGCTAAAACGTTTAAGTAACCTCATTCAGAACTCCGTATTGTGTGAAACTGTTACGTAAAACTGGACTAGGAACGTTGTTTAACCTATCAGGACGATTTTAAATTCCTGCTGGCTTATCGGACACGTAACGTACTCGTATATAAATTCAGTTTACATTTGCCATGTACTTAGACAGTGTTGTGTTCTCACTGGTTAGTAATATGACCAGAGATAATCAAAAAGCTGTTGTGTGCTCAGCCTACCAACGTGCATTATGCTGACAACTTATTCCTAGCCCTAAAACACAAGTGGTACATGCAGCAACAGAAGTAGCTTAACTCAAAAGTCTTGTTAACCTTCGAATAAACTTTATTCTACAGATAAATTGGATTAACTGAGAATTGCAAAATCGGCCCTGAATAAATTTTAAAATTATTATACTCAGGTATGTCATCGTCATGGCAACGTCAAATGAAAATTGTCATTCATTTTAGCACCCCTGTTACTTATTTATTTTGTTTTGTTTACTTATTATTATTGAAGTATAGAAGATTACATTAAACAACCTACAAACCTCGCAAATCTAATTCAGTATCCATCATGGAACATTCAACGAGGAGTGCTAGACAGGTATACGTCCGTCATAATACAAAATGCTCACTAACGGACTGCAAATGCTACGTCATTTGCTTGCCCAATTAAAATCAAAAAATAATGTTACTTATACAAGGCTTTATAATTCAGACAACAATTTTTATTTTGGAGAAATTATCATCATCATCCGTGCGGTCTATCCCGGTTGTGAACCCACACTGGTGTGTGGGGTCCCAGGGTCCGCCTTTCTTATTTTCTTCGACCACTTCGTGCGGTCTTGTGCATCCTCAGTGGTGAGTCTGTTAGCACGCATTGCATTGAGTCTGTTGTCACCCTTGACGACGTCGAACCCTCGCTTAGGTCGACCTCTTCTACCAGTATCTGGCGGGGGCGGCATGGCCAGACATTTGTTGCCCATGTAGTTTGCCGATCTCCGTGAGACATGACCATACCAACGGAGGCGGCACTCTTGCAGCTTGTCTGCGATGTCACGAACACGAAGGCTGCTGCGGATGTGGGTGTTCCGCACGAGATCTTTGCGTGGAGTGGATTTTGCAGAAATTAAGTTGTGATTGTTTTGTAGTTCACAGATTAACGAACAGCAGTTTTTGACATTGACTGTGAATCGTTTATAATTTTTTTAACCCCAGCTGCTGAGTCCAAAAAAAGTAACCCAAACGTGACTGATTGAACCTCTATCACTATTTTGATGAAAGAATTGTAATATCGAATATTTTTGACAAATTAATTTGTAATGCCGACTTTTTCGTCCAGTTTTTCTAAAACTCACGAAAGGAGAACGGCGAGCTTGGTAGCGCTCCAGGGTCCAATATTTGGATGACTAGCTCTTTTATTCATTCTGTGCTTCTTTACTGTCTCATTTGATACGTGACCAATCTACTTATCTGTAAATTTAGCTCACGGACCGCACGGTCCGAATTTCGATAAAAACTCTAAGGACTCAAGTAAAAAAAAATACTTTAACGAAGCCAAAAGTGTACTAAATTCACACTTAAAACAAACTACGCCGCGCATTTACACCCATATATATTTTGCATTTTCCCTTAATCTGAAAGTATTTAAAATGTTTTTTTCATTTCTTTCATATGATCAAAATGTGTGTCTCTTTGTGAAACGCTATTTTCAAGTTTTTTGATTGCAAAATGTCGTTGTTAGCATGCCACCTTAGCCGTCAAGTCGTCGTCTGTCGTTAGTTAGCTTCCATCAATTCGGACTGCAGCTGGGTTAGTTGTGACAGTTGTCCAGACAACCATTTATTTTGCTTTTTTTAGTTTTAATTTATTTAGTTTTTTGCCAGCAGCAAAATCTTCATGTTTAGTTATTTCATTACTTGGACGTTTTTTTAGACGATCTTAAATTGTTTAAAATTCAACTGATATACTCGTAAATTCTATAACTTAGGGTGGAAATCTACCTAACGTTTTTTTAAATAGGTAACATGTGTTTTATGCAGTGTATTCCTGCAAATAAAAGATACTGTCATCGTCCTTTACTTTGTAAATATGTTTACCCTTTAAAAGTTACCGCATGTGCCTTTATAAGCGTATAACTGGAAAACTTTATTTTTTCATACATTCTTACAATGTGCGACAGGACCTAATTAGGCGCCAATAAAAAGGCCCTCCTAAACCTCACGGGCTATGTTGTAGACAATTTTAAATGGCTTCATCAGCTTTACATTATATTCATAAAGCTCAATTTTTAGTAGCGATGTTGTTTTCGGTATCTGTAATAAAAAGAGTCTCAGGAAAAAATATTTTTAAAGTTAATTTGGGCAATTGAGCATGGGCTTTTCGTTAAGACAGGCTGTTGGTGCAGTTCTTGATATTGGCATCGGTAATTTGTGATGTTGGAAGATTAATTGTAAGAAAAGTAAAAATAATAATAGAAATTTAAAATTGTTTACTTGATTTTCCTCAAAATGAAGTTTTTTTCAACACTGTCAGTTAACACAACCGAATCGGTTTTTGACATAAAAAAGTGCTGAAAGCTCAGCCGAGTAACTGTTATGCACTAAAGAACCTAGTACAGCAAGAGTTCCGACGTTTAATACAATAAATCACTTTGTTTTGGAATTGAGAGCAGCAAAAAATAATCGTACAAAAAGTAGGTTTTCCGCTTTCAGTAGCAGTGGACTCATTAGTCTGAAACTACCGGTCTAATTGAATATTAAACTTTGTTATGAAACAAAACTTCCGTGAGAGCACGCAGGGTATTGTTTCTACTAATATATGTAGTTACCTCATGTAATTATGTAGCTAGCAAGTCCGCTCTAGGCGTGTTTTGGTGAGAAGTTTGGTTAGAAATAATTCAGGAGTGTGAAGTCAAAAGCAGCTGGGACTTCTGGGATTTGCGACTGGTAAGACAAACAGAGCTAATAACTTCTTGTCTGAATGCGAGAATTCACGTAACTTTTCCCGGGGGAGTATTTGAATAATACAGTGCGTTGCTGAATATTTCTAATTAGCACTATTTTCGTACGTAACAAGGGAAAACGTTTGACGTCATAACAAAATATAGATGTAATAAAAGTACCTGCCTAATTAAATGGTTTTCACCGTCACGTCAACGAGGGAATTTCTCACGAACGGTTTACAATAATGAAGCATTGTTTTTTTTACGATGCGATGAGTCGTTAGTTTGACGTTAATAGAAAATATGAGTTGGCAATCTGGTGCTTGTGAATTAATATGTGAGTGATGCTTTTAGAACAGATTAGTACTTGAAAGTAACAACTAAGAATACGTTTCCTGTATATTGAAGTGTCATTATATCAAAAAAAAAATATTACCCCTAAGTATTGACTGGCCTGTTGGCGCAATGGCAGCGATCCTGCCTTTAGCGCCGGAGATCGTGGGTTCGATCCCCACCCATGACAAATATTTGTGTGACGAACATGTGTATTTGTTGTGTGTCTGGGTGTTATTATCTATTTAAGTATGTATTTAGAAATATTTAAGTATGTTTATCAGTCTCTGACGCCCATTATACAAGCTCTGCTTAGTTTGGGGTCAGATGATCTTGGTGTGAATTGTCCCAGATATTTATTTATTTATTTATTTATGTTTGTTCAACATACATTAATCATTTACAACAAAGGATAAGATATTATTTCTTTTGTTTGAGTAACAGGACAAACATTTCTTAATGTTTCAGGTCACGAAACTAGAGAAACACAGAGTTCAAGAATATTTTACTAATTCGTCATGAAACTCATAAATATTGGATTTAGATTAAGCCGAATAACGAAGACACTATACATGGCGTTTTGTAAATCTAAATCTCTATATCAAGTGCGTGTTTTTCGTAGAAGGTACTTACCAATACAATGACATAAAATTCGTTATGTGAGTTTACCTATGTTTTATGAAGGTTCACACTTTGTTGAAATCATAGAAATTCATCCTCATTTAAGTTATGTTTATCTAAAAGTGTAATACGTAAAATAACCAAAATGTTAACTTTTTTATACCAATATGGTTTTCGTTCTAAGAAAAACTACTCTATAGTACCTACTACTATTTAGGATTACGTTAAGTTATTTATATAGGACATGCGAATGTTAATACATAAAATAAAACTACCATGCTTCTCTTATGTCGTGTAGTCCTCGGTCCAGTGGACAATTAGAGGACCTTCTATAAAGCCTTCCGATGGCTGTCGCGTGACAGCGAACAAGTAACGACATGGACTTCGGTCACGTCACGCCCGCGGTCGTCTTGAAAAAGAACAACGTTGCGGTAAAACAAATCGGTTGCAAGCTCTACGAAAGTCCTGCGAGCCTGGTAACTGCTGATTTATTGCACGTGGCCGAGTTAGTTTTTTTTATACAAACGTGGAGTTTATTAGTAAGTTTTTGAGTATATCAAGTTAACTTTTTCTATCTAAGCGCTCTTAACTTCAGTTCTAAAATACATATTTATTTTATTGAATATAACTACAACAAGAAACGGGTTTAGCTGCGAATCCTATTGCAACTATTTGTTGTCCTAATTTCAGATTTTACATATCAAAGACCTAAACAGTCTACACGCAAAACATTACTAACTAATGTGTAACACCATCCAAGAATAGCATCATAGTAAATCAACCATACGAGACGTATCAATTGACACGAGTTCATTGTAATCATTGAAAGTGGGTGACAGACCACGTCGGCCGACGAACTAGGCACCCATACAAACTGGTAACTTTAGCACATACAAAGATAAACACACGTAGGATCACTGGTCACAGTCCATAAAACAGTTCCGGGTGAGGTGATAGTTGTCATTATTGGTGATGACAATTTTTAAGTCAGAATTGTTTCAGTCCGATTTGTGATCGCGTCCGCGAATGCGAGGTGAAACAGTCGCCCGGACGACGTACCCCCGCTACACCGAGGCTCATACTGGCAACTGCCCGATTCGCCCCGCCCGCCCTCAGCCCCGCCTCTGTCACCGCCACACTTCGCCCAAATCGCAAACGAGTTTTCATTTATGTTGTTATCGGTGTAAAAGTTTCACCAAGTTAAACTAAGAATCTTCTTTAATTAACTGTCCGTAAAATTACACTAAGCAAACAGGTAAAGGCGGCTTTCAAACGGGACTGTCCTGAAGTTTTTGAAAGGGGGGATGATGGGCAACTTATTTGTTGTTTAATTTTAATTATCTGATAAGCATTAATTTCGGTCAGACGAACTTTTATTACATCTTTGATATAACAATAATCCAAAAGTCTATTAATACTTTCCGTGAATTAATAATGAAATCAGTTTTGCATGGCAGAATAATGTATGTTTTCCTCTTTCCAAAGACGGAAGATTCATTAGTATATTGTGTTAAGATTGTTAGTAGTAATTTTTCCTCATAAGATTTCGTAACACGATTGATGTGATAATACATTTTCTTTGTGTAGGTATTAGTGAATAATATTCGGGTCAAGCTTCCCTGACCAACAACACTTTTTCAGTGGACTCATTAATCTTCGTATTTGGACGCACTCCTCTGTTCCGTTTTGCACTTTGTAATTAACCGGAAGTGAAACAAAACCAGTCTCTTTTTGTGGTGTACTCTAAATAACTTTTATAGAAGAGTTTTAAAAATGAAACAGCATCTTAAATAACTTTCATTTGATGACTTCAGTGTACCCTAAGTACTTTTCACTTGATGTATAATAACTTATTTGCTCTGCTTTAGTGAAATTTTACCCTATCCGACAGCTTATACTACGAAAGCTCTTTTTAATCTCAAAATATATTTATCTTCGTTATCCGAAGCATTCTATTACTGACAAATATTTATTATTCAACCGCATGGCTCATATATTTAATTAAAATAAATTAAAACATTATTCCGTTCACTTCCTTAGTTTGAATTAACTACACTTTGCTTTGATTTTCAGTTTTATATTTTTCTGGATGGTTTGTATTATACTTCTTGCAAATGAAAAAAAGCTAAACTCAATTGTTCAGTATTAAGAGCGTCGGCACGCGTGCTCGTAAAGTCATTGTATTATACATAAAAATATTTCCTACTAGCAGGCCCGACAGAATTCGTTCTGTCAAATTAATGACGACCGACTTGGTGTAATGGTTAAGAAGTTAGCTACTACACCAGAGGTCGCGGGTTCGATCCCCGCACAGTACAAACGTTTGTGTGCATGAACATGTCTGTTTGTACTGGTCTGGGTGTCTCCTATGTATAATAAGTATGTATTTACAAAAGAAAATGTATTTAAGTATGTTTATCCGTTGTCTAGTATCCCATAACACAAGCTTTAATTAGCTTACTTTGGGGCTAGATGGCGCTGTGTGGAATAATGTCCAGGGATATTTATTTATTTATTTAATGTTATCGGCAAATGTTTGACTGCTGATAATATTTTGTTTTGGTAAAATACCTCTTATTTATGTTTCTTACCATTTACACCTTCCCTGAACTTAAACAAATATTGTATGATCAAAATTGGCCAAATAGGACCAAATAGGCCATTTTAGAGTGAGACAAACGAACAGCAATTGATTCTATGTATATTTCCTATAATACTATAAATACAACAAAACAATTGTGTGTTCTGAAAAAAATACATAGCTCGTACCGTTAAAACCACTTCTTTATGTCAATACAGATGGGACGTTGACCTGAAGGTGAGATTATGGTCAAAATGTAAGAATACTTGACAAGAAAAACCAATAATGCAGAATAGTAAGTAGATCCGTGCAAATCCGGGGGGAAATGCTAAATATACTCGTACACTAAACATCTTCATCCTTATATTGAATTCTCAGTAGTTTGCAAACTAACAGCCAACTATGTGAAATGAGCCAGGGAAACCAACGCAAACAGTGTACTGATAATATGAAAATTCCTTGAAAGAGGTCTCAACATAGATGTCTGGAGGCTAAGCAGGCTTCATATTGGTTTGTTACCCTATAAGATGATGTTTTCTTACATAAAACAATCTTTGCTTAAGTACGTTAAGGTTGATTAACTAAATTAGTGAGGTTAAAAATACTCTGGTGTGTGCTCTGTTTCAACATTGAATGGTACAGTTTTGGAAGAGGGTTTTCAAAAAGCGTACATGAGAATTATATGTAAAATAAGGAAGAATCACGGGATGAGGTCCTATTTTTGAACAGTGGCAGGTTGCAGCTGCTTGCATTGCGTAGTTTCAGACACAAGACGTCAAGCAAGTCTTGCATTTTCCAAAAGTTTTCCTTAACATTCTCGTGCATGTCATTGTGACATCGTTAAAATTAGACTAGGTACACCTAATGTTATTCACGTGCTTTAAGTGTCGATGAGGCAGGCCCTCCCACACGCCACATTAGGTTGTCTGAAAGGTACAACCGAAGTGAATGTTATTATTATATTTTTTTGGCTTTCACTAAAAGTTCTCAATCAATCTACTATTGAGTTTGGTTTATTGGAGTTTTTTAATTTCACTTAAACAAATGGCCGATGGCACTGGTTTAAGGTTGAGAGCGGGAATGCTTTGGCCTGCGATGCACATTGCAGTTTTCAGCTGAACGGTGGAAATGCGTCGAGGCAATTCATGTCAAATGTCCCTAGCCGGGTCGAACAATTTTTCTCTTCATTTCAGATAGACACCTTTGAAAGTGGACCAATAAATAAGAGACCCTTTTTTGGCCATGCATGAGGAAATAATCTATCAAAGAGGATCGGAGTGGAATTATGTAATGTCTTGAGTAGGCACATCTGTAAAAGTTCAGTAAAGTGACGCTGGTAGACACCATGGAGGTCAATACTTATTTGTTTCAAAAACACTATCTCTCCTCAAAAAAATCGCAATGAAAAAAAAAACCATGTACTCGTATAAAAACAACATTAGTACAACATTAGTTAATATGAGTTGTGGTGGCGAACGATCAAGGTGCTGTAAGAAATTATGTTTATTACGCTTTTATTTTGACAAAATCAAACCAAAAAGCTCTTTATATTGCGAGCCTGAGATGTCATCAATTGCTTAAGAAAAAAACTAAAAAAACGAACTATTCATCCCTCAAAGTAGGATCGTTGGAAATGGTCCCAATTTCAATGGACCGATTCAATAAGTAAGAAGCAACGCAAAGGCGCACCGCTGCAAGTTTCCTCGCTGAATACGACATCAATCGCCTCATATCGATTGAATACGTGCACAAATTGTAAGAATTATTGATACCGCGGGCAGCGGCTCATACAAAAAGTTTATAAAAGGAAGTGGAGCGAACAAACTGGCAGGGAACAAACTTTTGTGCCGGGACGAGCTCCCGTTACTTATCTCCCGGCGTCGAGCTGACAGCTGCAGATGAAAAATTGAAATTGTGTGAGATAAAACTACCTAACTGCTGCAACGCCGACCAAACAATGTGACGACAACAGTGTTATATATTTTTTGAGCTCCTTACTCTCGGCTGCTGAGCTTTAATATGTACGAGTGTTCAGCGAGTGTCAACTCGCGGAATAATGCAGGAACCGGCGCACAACACCGTATTTTAATAAAAAAAATCTGTGATTATTCCTGTTCTAGAACTGAACGAGTTCTGGATGGTATTTGCTTACCTCTACATGGTGACTGGGGATTCATTGGCATCCTTTAAAATAAGAACCTACTCATGATACAGTACTTTACCCAAGTTTGAGGCTATTCAATAGATACAAAAAAAACCTACTTCAAATAAAAACTTCCAAAACAAAACACTAAAAAAGTAAAAAAATAATTGCGTATTCTTCTAAAACTAATAAGATATAATGTAGGGGCAATTGTTGTTATTGTTGGAGTCGGTGTGAAAAAATGTGTCTACCGATGTGACCGCACGGGAAGCACCAGCTTTCAAATAAAAAAAGAATGATCAAAATCGGTTCACCCAGTCGAAAGTTATGAGGTAACAGGCATGAAAAAAAATAAAAAAAACATATAGTCCAATTGAGAAATTACTCCTTTTTTGAAGTCGCTGAAAAATTGCATATTTTTACTTTATTAAAATCATGTTTAATACTTGGCAATTGTTTAAAGGTTTAAAAATATCCAATTGTGTACGTACGAAGTAGCTTCATACTTAGGGAAAGTACTGTATATCATGAGTAGGTTCTTATTTCAAAAGGATGCCAATGAATCCTCAGTCACCCTGTAAATTGCTTCTATAATTTTATTTGTGTTCCGGCCTAACTAATTCTGTCTTGAAGTAATTGCCTGAAGGTGATGTTCCGAGATCTAAAGAGATCCCTATCCTAGTGATGAACAAAATTTTATGAATCTCGGATAAGCTATACTTCAGACTACCATCTTTATATTAAAGCATTAATTTTGAACATTTTGATACAAATGTAAACAATAGAGACTTGTACGTACCCTCATGAGTTTTTCTTTGTAAAGGTTGACTGTTTACATAATGTTGATTCTTTATACTCTTTATTGTATCCAAAAAATACAGCGCCATCTGTTACAACTTTTAAGTGTCACATAGTGCAGTATTGTTTTGCAGCTGCTTTTAGGGCGCATTCAGACAAGCCGATGGGTGCCTTGAAATAAGTAGCTGAAGCAAGGGACAGATTTAGGCTCCGTTTCCACCAGAGATGTGCCAGGATGCATTGCGGGGGATGTGTTTGTTAATAACCAATGGAATCTCTTCATGTTTGTAAAGAACCAATAGAATCGCTTTCATTTACCTAGCTTCGCGATTCTATTGGTTATTAACAAAAACATTCTCCGCAACACATCCTCGAACATCTCTGGTAGTAGTAGTAGTCGCACCCTAAAGGCATTTTGCGGCAAACTTGCCATAGGCTGCGTAGTTGGCCGCCTGAATGAAAATGTTTGACATGTTATGCGCCAATGGTGCACGCTTAATAGAGCTCCTAATTTCTAAACTTTCTGAAGCCTTTTTGAATGCACTCTCTAATGCGAGCAATAGGACTGGCAAGTTATCAATATTTTCAGCTTGTTTATTTTGGCGTTGTATCATTGCATTTTTGGGCTGTGTCTAATAATTCAACGCAATAGCTTTAACATAATTCTGAGTAATAATAAATAACTTAATTAAACTAAGCAACTGTTTCCTGTAAATAGCACTTCTGTTCTTACGCAGAAATATCATAAAAGCTTGTGGGTACAATGTACATCCACTTGCCGATTTCTCTATTTGTAGAGAAGCGTCGAAGTGTGAAACTCAACAGCGAAGCTCGAGAATACAGCCAATATGTAAATACGAATGTTCCGCTTCCTATAAAGTAAAAGTAAAAGTAAAAAATCATTTATTCATTTAAGCTTGTACAAAGCACTTATGACATGTCAAAAAAAGTATACAGAAATAATAATAATAAACGTAAATAAAATAGTACAATATTAGTACACATCGTGAATATACATAATGTGAATCTACCACCGGTTCGGACGTTGCTTCTTATCGAGAAGACTCCGGCAAGAAACTCGATAGTTACTCTTTTCAACTTTGTTTGTTTTACAAAAAAAAAATTCAGAGTACAGTCAATGCGAGTAGAAAAAAGAACACAATATTGAGCAGAGGAGCAGATTATTCCTACTATGACCACAAACTTTTGTCGTTCAAGTAATCCTCTACATTATAATAACCTTGTTTCATTAACTTTGCTTTAATTGCAGACTTAAACTTGTGAAGAGGTAGATCAACAAGACTTTGAGGTATTTTGTTAAAGTATTTTACAGATTGACCAACAAATGAGTTTCCCACCTTGTGTAGCCTAAGACTGGGAGTTTTCAATTTGTTTTTATTTCTGGTATTATGTTTATGAGTGTCACTGTTTTTTTTGAACAGATGCAAGTTTTTGCGCACATACATTATGTTATCTAAAATATACTGAGCATGCACAGTTAAAATATCGATCTTCTTAAATACTTCCCTAAGCGAGTCGCGTGGTCTAAGTTTGTAAATGGAGCGGATGGCTCTTTTTTGAAGTACAAAAATGGTGTTCAAGTCTGCAGCTGAACCCCACAACAGTAGACCATACGACATAACACTATGAAAGTAGCTAAAATATACTAGTCTTGCTGTTTCAATATCAGTCAAGAGTCGTATTTTTCTAACAGCACAAGCAGCGGAACTGAGTCTCCCTGCCAGGGCCGTTATATGCGGACCCCATTGCAACTTAGAATCTAAAGTTATTCCTAAAAATACAGTAGAATTTGTTAATTCTAATGGCTCGTCATTCATAGTTACAATAGTATCAACCTGTCTCACATTGGGCATAGAGAATTTGATGCACTTTGTTTTTTTTGCATTAAGTAATAAATTATTACTAGTGAACCAACATAGTACTTTTGAGAGAGTATTATTTACATCGTCAAATGCTTGCTTACCTCTGTCGACTTTAAAAATCAACGAGGTATCGTCAGCAAATAATACTATCTCACAAATATCTTTGACATAGGTAGGAAGATCATTTATATAAATAAGAAAAAGCAAAGGTCCTAATATAGATCCCTGGGGCACTCCATTACGTATGGTGGCACCGGAAGATGCAGTTCCGTTGATACTAACTTTTTGAGTTCTATCTGTAAGATAGGATTGTATTAATTGAGATGAGATACCTGAAACACCATAATGTCTTAGCTTAATCAGTAATATTTCATGATCCACGCAATCAAATGCTTTTGAAAGATCACAAAATATTCCTACTGCATCTTGCTTGTTTTCCCAAGCATCAAATATGTGTTTGATAAGTGCTACACCTGCATCAGTTGTGCTCTTGTGTTTAGTAAAACCAAATTGTTTCTCATGTAGTAAGTTATTTAAATCAAAGTGTGAAAGCAGCTGGTTCAATATAATTTTTTCAAAGATTTTACTGAGAGCTGGTAGTATAGAAATGGGTCTATAATTAGATGGGTCACTTTTGCTACCAGATTTAAAAAGCGGGATGACCTTACTAAATTTCATCAAGTTGGGAAACTGACCTTGGTCTATGCAATTATTAAAAAGTTTAGCTAAGTGGGGTGATATCGTATTAATGATTGATTTGAGTAGATTAATCGAAATACCCCACAAATCTTCTGTATTTTTCATATTAAGTTCCTTAAATACCTTGAGGATGTCATGAGAATCAACATGATCAAAGCAGAACTGATTTGTGCACCCATCAACACTAGATGTTAGCAGGGACTCAGCTATATGTGGACTAGAATTTAACGTGCTTGTAGTTACAATAGGTATATTAGAAAAAAAAGTTTCAAATGTATTTGCTATTTCAATCTCAGACTCAATAACATTATTTTGAATTTTGAGAGAGAATGAGTGATCGCGAGGTTTAGATTTACAGGTTTCTTTATTAATTATGTTCCAAGTGGCTTTGAATTGCTATATCAATTCAGTACGGCCGATGGAAGTTGAATGGCGGGAGACGCGTGACTGTAACACGCTATAATAACGAACCGTCCGAGCCGTCAGCCACGACCCTTCTCTATTTATGGGGCAACCCCGGCGCCGAGGACGCCACGTGAAAACTCCCGCGTAAATCAAAGTCATAAATTCTCCTATCGTGAATGAACATTTCTCTTCGGGGACGTCTACACCGGGTGAATGGATAACGCCGACCCGCCCTGGCAGGATCACCTCTACCGAGTCATTTGCTTTTGTTCGTGGGGCAATTAATAACGGGCAGAAGGGCGTTTTCGAACCGCAGGCGCCATTCGCATATCAGTAATGATCACTGACGTAAATCAAAACAGCTGACGAGAGCACTTAGCGGGCCAAAAAGGAGTGCATTGTTTTTCTTGCGACGCTAATTCATTAAGCCAGTGCTCAATCATTATGCAGTGCATGTGAAAATCAAGTAAATAAATCTCTATCATACCTGTCCATGAACTCAATCAAGTTGGCCTATGAACCAACAAACATTTGACATTTGTCATAATTATGGCCATGATTTAGATTGTCACGGACACTTCTTTTCTCATTTTCGATATCAAAATTAAAAATACTGAAAAGATTTATCATACGAAAACATTTTTTTAATACCATTTATGTTGCGTTCGTCTGTGCCCCTCTGTTGTTCAGCCATCGCAACAATATTTTAATAACGGTATAGCCCACTCAACGAAGGAAAAATAGGACAAATAATTCGTGTAAAAGCGAATTTGGCACAAATGTAGGGAATGCATGGTGTCTGAAGCAACATACTCAAAGTACTGGTGGATAGGGGTGGAGCTAACGGGTAGGGGGTGGGGGTGTTAAGGTACTTTTTTAAAGTTGTTCTTAAACAACTCGTAAACGGTGGCTTTAATAAAAAAAAACCCTATTTGGCAGTTTTTCGTCTTCGTTGACTGGGCTAGTAGGAAAGTTCTGGATTAAAGACCTTGCCCAGACATTGGACCACTCGGGTTTTCTATAGCGGAGGTCTTTCGATCGTATGTTTTGTGGCTACGAATGGTGATGATGCGAACTAAAGCATAGCCTTCACTGTCTAATCCATCCGCCTGTGGAATTTCCTACCTTTGCCTGTCCGGAAATCTCAATCCCTACCTATATTTAAATCCCGTGTCAAAGCCTATTTCCTCTCACTATGACCTCATGGTTGTATGTTGGTGTCTAGTATGATGTGACGGCCTTGCCAAAATAAATCTATGTATCTGTGTAAGGTACATGTATGTTTGTTATATTTATTTATGTATATGTAATATATTGATTGTTTGTTTATTTATTGTATGTTTTATACATCATTTTGATTGAAGTTGTATTAATTCATAAAACACTATATTGTACTATAAAACAATAGTTTTATAGAACAATAAAATATATCTATATTTCTATCTATAGTGAATATGGCAACAGTTGACCTTGCGAGCGACCACAAGTCTATGAATATAATAGTGATGGCATAGGCCAAATTGAAATTATAGAATCACCCTTATAAGTCAAAGATCCTAAGATCTCAAGCGCATAAGTAAGACTTAAGCCTTAATTTGTCACAGCCAGCAACGTTATATCAAAATCTCATTATCACAAATCGTTTCTAATGGTTATTTGTATCTGTGTACAGCCGAACCCGCATTGTTTGCTAAATACTTGAAAGCTCTAAGACTATTGTGTACTTTGTTGAGTGCCTGGTTGTTGTGTGAATTTATTAACTCCTACGAGGTAGAGCCTACTGAGACGGAGGAGGCAGACCACGGCGCAGATGGCGGCCTAGACTCACTATATAATGTGGGTATTGAAACTATCAACATCTTTTTTGTTTAACCTCAAAAAAACTCGCTTAATAATAAAAAAAAATAACAATGGAGTGAGTAGTAGATAACAATCAATCCTACAATGTCAAATTAAAGTAATTCCTTGATTAAAACTATACTATTACTCAATGATAGTAAACACTGTATGAAAGGGTTTCGTTTAGTAGCGAAACAATGGACTGATATTTAATCACATACATACCAGCTTTAATTATTATGAGTAGTAGATTAAACATTAACCCTCTTATTCCTAAATACTTAAACAGTGCTTCAAGACCACTTTACCACAGTCAAAACAGTGTTTTGTCTTTTATGAAATAGGGGGTAAATCTTGAAGAAAGATACTCTTAGAAATAAACATGTAATCACATCTTGATTCTTTAGTGATTGTTTGTTATATATGCTTAAAACATGATCAGAGTGCCGAGTGCGAGTTGCAGTGAGAGAAGTGAATGACTTCACCATCGCGTTGTGCGAGCACATAAATGTCAATTAGTATGAAATCGAGTCAGCGTCATCTAGCGGCGAATTCGCGCAACATTAAGGCCGCTTGATGGCGCTTACTCGATGCCATACAAATTCGCGTTTTTTTTCTCGCAAACGCGATGGTGAAGTTATTCACTTCTCTCACTTCAACTCGCACTCAGCACTCTGTAACTTAAACCCGTTTTCCAGTTTTCTTAGCATCTTCCTGAATACTTAAGTAAAACGAAGAAGGTCACAAACAAAATGGCATAATACCATTTTGTTGTCTTACGACGGGCAAATTTATAAAATGTCGCGTGGACATTCCGCTGAGAATTAAAATCGCTAATTATTTTATGGCGTGCTTCGTTACATTTAAACATGTTTTTGTATCACTAAAGGGTTAACAATGCAGACGTTATTGTGTTTTCAAACCCGCTTCACGGTTTTGTTACACATACAAAAAATGGCCGCCCTACATCTGTCTCTAATGGAAAATGAGTTAATTAAAATAAGTCGTTTTGTTTTTCTATCCGTTAAAAAAAGTAAAAAACGAACTATAATCTTACTAATATTATAAATGCGAAAGTTTGTGAGGATGTATGTATGAATGTGTGTTACTCTTTCACCTAAAAACTACTTAACGGATTTGAATGAAACTTTACAGCAATGAGGTGCCCGCGGCTAAGTGGCGGCAGCGGATCGGCAACGATCCGATGTTAAGCAACACCAGTCAGGTCGGCTTACGGATGGGTGACCATCCCGACCGAAATTTAGTAATGTGTTTTTCGGGCATCTCCATGCTTCGGAAGGCACGTTAAACAGTTGGTCCCGGCTGACGTCGCAAGATATCAGTCGTAAAGCCTAGTAAGATGCCGTAGCGCGGCTTGATAACCTCTGACGGTAAGGTTTATCACTGGCCTTACATTCACCTCTCCAACAATCCACACTGAGCCCGCGTGTTGGAGTATGGCTCGTACCACCTCATAGTTGAGGTGAGGCCTGTGCCCAGCAGTGGGACGTATAAGGCTGTATTTGTTGTTCTGTTTGTTGTTACAGCAATACAGCTTACATATCAGATTATCTATCACATGGTCTACAATTTATATAGATTTAATGTTATTTGGCCATAATATATAACGAAAAGCGGGCAAAGCCGCGGGCGGAAAGCCAGTATTATAAATGCGAAAGTTTGTGAGGATGTTTGTTACTCTTTCACGCAAAAACTACTGAACGGATTTGGATGAAACTTTACAGTAATACAGCTTATATACGTACCTACATCAAAATACAATTTATACATATTTTATGTAATTTGGTCACAAAATATAGCGATAACGCAGGCGAAGCCGCGGACGGATGCTAGTACTTACAAAATTACTTTATTAATAAACCTGACCAGACTTGGCGCGAATAGCGATAAGTAGCGAATAAACTCTCTTAGCAGGGCGACATTACACAATTTTTTCACCGGATTATCTATTGGAATATTTATTTTGACAATTGTCTAAGTATGATCTTGGAGCTCAAGCTTGGAGTCGTTGGCTAATGAATATATTTATACGAGTACCTACACTAGCTGCCTCGACAGACTTCGTTCTGTCAAAAGTAATTGCACGTCGCGGCGTAGGTAACGCAGCACATCTCGCCCGCGTTTCTTCGACTTGATTTACATTATATTATTATTTTTCACTGAGTGTTTTGTTCAATCATAATAAAATATAGCCTCATATTCTTCAATGTAGCTTCATATTGGTCAAAGATTTTTTTAAATCAGTCCAGTAGTTTCGGAGCCTATTCAATACAAACAAACAAACAATCAAATCTTCTCTCTTTATGATATTAGTAGGTATAGATTAAAATCCCTGCTTTCTACTTTCATTTTAAAACATTTTGCAGCGAAATACAATAAAGCTCTCCTGCAAAATGATACGCTGGAACATTAACGCAAAATGAGCAAAAGTTGGACAAAGTAGCGAATAAAGTCTCATAACAGGGCGACGTTACACAAATTTTTCACCGGATTTCTTTCTACTCCGACCGTCACATTAGGCCAGCAAGCATCGGATAAGTTCTATATTGTTGTTTACGGCAAACTCGGAACTTAGCAGCAATTCAACTCATAAATTTCCCTGTAATAACAGTTCGCAGCTTCCCTAGATACTTGTAACGGCAGGATGATCGAACAGGGTCATCGGCGCATCCTCACTTTAACAATAACAACTATTAAATAAATCTGTTAAGTTTTATTACTCAATTTGCCGGGGTTAAGCAAAGCTTGCTATTAATTAGCATGTCTTGATTAAGCGGTGTCGTCGCCTTTGCATTAATTATTCAGCTAGTTGTATTTTCCTAATGGTTATTGTATCACATTACCAACATACTTAACACTTGTATATTCCAGGCACTTTTCAGACGACCAACATTAAATATACTTTTTCTTTCTGTGGTTTTTTTAACGCATGTGGCAAGCAAGTATGTGTATCTGTCTCTAATGGAAAATGAGTTAATTAAAATAAGTCGTTTTGTTTTTCTATCCGTTAAAAAAAGTAAAAAACGAACTATAATCTTACTAATATTATAAATGCGAAAGTTTGTGAGGATGTATGTATGAATGTGTGTTACTCTTTCACCTAAAAACTACTTAACGGATTTGAATGAAACTTTACAGCAATGAGGTGCCCGCGGCTAAGTGGCGGCAGCGGATCGGCAACGATCCGATGTTAAGCAACACCAGTCAGGTCGGCTTACGGATGGGTGACCATCCCGACCGAAATTTAGTAATGTGTTTTTCGGGCATCTCCATGCTTCGGAAGGCACGTTAAACAGTTGGTCCCGGCTGACGTCGCAAGATATCAGTCGTAAAGCCTAGTAAGATGCCGTAGCGCGGCTTGATAACCTCTGACGGTAAGGTTTATCACTGGCCTTACATTCACCTCTCCAACAATCCACACTGAGCCCGCGTGTTGGAGTATGGCTCGTACCACCTCATAGTTGAGGTGAGGCCTGTGCCCAGCAGTGGGACGTATAAGGCTGTATTTGTTGTTCTGTTTGTTATTACAGCAATACAGCTTACATATCAGATTATCTATCACATGGTCTACAATTTATATAGATTTAATGTTATTTGGCCATAATATATAACGAAAAGCGGGCAAAGCCGCGGGCGGAAAGCCAGTATTATAAATGCGAAAGTTTGTGAGGATGTTTGTTACTCTTTCACGCAAAAACTACTGAACGGATTTGGATGAAACTTTACAGTAATACAGCTTATATACGTACCTACATCAAAATACAATTTATACATATTTTATGTAATTTGGTCACAAAATATAGCGATAACGCAGGCGAAGCCGCGGACGGATGCTAGTACTTACAAAATTACTTTATTAATAAACCTGACCAGACTTGGCGCGAATAGCGATAAGTAGCGAATAAACTCTCTTAGCAGGGCGACATTACACAATTTTTTCACCGGATTATCTATTGGAATATTTATTTTGACAATTGTCTAAGTATGATCTTGGAGCTCAAGCTTGGAGTCGTTGGCTAATGAATATATTTATACGAGTACCTACACTAGCTGCCTCGACAGACTTCGTTCTGTCAAAAGTAATTGCACGTCGCGGCGTAGGTAACGCAGCACATCTCGCCCGCGTTTCTTCGACTTGATTTACATTATATTATTATTTTTCACTGAGTGTTTTGTTCAATCATAATAAAATATAGCCTCATATTCTTCAATGTAGCTTCATATTGGTCAAAGATTTTTTTAAATCAGTCCAGTAGTTTCGGAGCCTATTCAATACAAACAAACAAACAATCAAATCTTCTCTCTTTATGATATTAGTAGGTATAGATTAAAATCCCTGCTTTCTACTTTCATTTTAAAACATTTTGCAGCGAAATACAATAAAGCTCTCCTGCAAAATGATACGCTGGAACATTAACGCAAAATGAGCAAAAGTTGGACAAAGTAGCGAATAAAGTCTCATAACAGGGCGACGTTACACAAATTTTTCACCGGATTTCTTTCTACTCCGACCGTCACATTAGGCCAGCAAGCATCGGATAAGTTCTATATTGTTGTTTACGGCAAACTCGGAACTTAGCAGCAATTCAACTCATAAATTTCCCTGTAATAACAGTTCGCAGCTTCCCTAGATACTTGTAACGGCAGGATGATCGAACAGGGTCATCGGCGCATCCTCACTTTAACAATAACAACTATTAAATAAATCTGTTAAGTTTTATTACTCAATTTGCCGGGGTTAAGCAAAGCTTGCTATTAATTAGCATGTCTTGATTAAGCGGTGTCGTCGCCTTTGCATTAATTATTCAGCTAGTTGTATTTTCCTAATGGTTATTGTATCACATTACCAACATACTTAACACTTGTATATTCCAGGCACTTTTCAGACGACCAACATTAAATATACTTTTTCTTTCTGTGGTTTTTTTAACGCATGTGGCAAGCAAGTATGTGATTGATTACTAATTCGTGTTATTGATAATCGCAGACGATTTAGTCATAAGCATCACCCACGCATTGCCAGAATATAACTGATCTGAGAAGGTCAGGTATATTCATATCCGTAGGAGTCCTAATCAAGTATTCTAGGTACTTGATTAGGACTCCTACTTGATTAGTTTTATTTATTTCGATAATAAAGCTGAAAACCAAAGGAGTCTAAAAGATAATCACTCACCTAACCCCAAAATCCCATCTGTTGTTCAAAAGCCTATCAGTCATTCTTATTGTAATCAATAAGCTCGTTGTTGATTTAGTGGTGTTTATAATTACAACAACAAACGGTTCCGTACTCTCAGTTCGTTTTATGGGTCATTAAGTGCCACAGAGACTTAAGATCAAATAATTTACAGCCTCCTCTTGCTTAGGGTTCCTTAAGAGGGATCAAAGTCGAATAAAATGTCGTACACAAAAAATGGTCGAGTGTTACTTTGTAAAATTTACATTGTTTTGGTAAATTCATTCATGTTTTATGGACCAATAACTTATTGATTGACTGTATATTTTAAGAATTAATGTTGGAATTGAATACAAAACCAGTAAACTGGCCTAATTTCATTGTGGTGCTAAGAACTACTCGAACTAATCATATTATGAAAAGCTGCATAAATGAACAAAAAGGACGAATAATTAAAAATAATTAGTTACTGTAATATCTGATACAGTTTTATCAAAATATTATATCCTAAACTAATTAACATTTAAGTAATTACTTCTGGATTCGAATTTTTAAAAAAAGGTAATAATGACTGTGCCGGATGGTCACGTAGTAAGATTAGGCACACACAGTGTACGTGTATGAGTTCATATATAAGCTTTAGTAGAATTATAATAAACCAGACTATTACCAACTGTTGTCTCATTTCACTGCCATTCCGTCTGTGGTTATATAGTAATTCTTAAGGTCCAACTGTGTCTTATTGCGTCTCCTCGACAGCACTGCAACAGTGGTGGACCCCGACGTGATGTCACGTCGGGGTCCGCAACAATGACCTTAGATTTTAAAATAGCACAATTTTCATCACATGAATATCCGTCATGAATAATGAGGACCAGTGATGAAATCACTATTAAATATAATGTAAGTGAAAGTCCTTATCATAATTAGATTACATTAAGCCCATCCCGTAAAGGCTGAAACAAAGTATCAAATCAAACAATCCATTAAGGTTACTTACTTAATACAATATTAACCTTGGTTTATCTCGGAAGAGGGGGGTTGGAACTTAAATCCTTCGGTTTTCCTCGATACCAGGCTGGTTATCTAAACATTGACGGAAGGGCTTAAGCAAGATCGATATCAGCCGTCGGGCCCTCGTTACAAACGGACTTAATAAATTGATTTAAGATAAACAAAGCCGTTACTCCTAAATAGACCACTCAAGTGGAGGAATCTGAAATAATGGCCGCCGTGTAAATGTTGGATTAGTTAGCAGTTGCTTTTTTCGAGTAGTCACAACCTTTCAGACCTATTGAAACTTTGTGAAAGCCTTTATTCGTTTTGTTTAAAAAGGTGAACATGAAAAACGGGAACCGTGTAACGTTATCTTGACGGCATATTTAAGGACGTCTAAGTATTCAGTAAATAAGAAGTTTACAATAAAACCTTGTTTTAACAGTTTGATTCAATACTACTTGTCTCGGATCGTTTCTAGGACCTTACAAACCTTAGGTTTTTGATAAGCTTCGGCACCTAATCTTTAGTATTTCATTTTTATGTCATTTATGGTGAACGACGTACTAAATTACAGTCAAAAAAAGATGAGAGAATTCACAGAGAATCGTGTACAGAGGCGTTCACATCAACCTATACAAAACCATTGCAAAATTGATCTTATATCAGCAGTATAAGGTGCCTCTATGTAAAGGTTGATGTAGACGCCTTTGTACACGATTTCTTATCTCAGATTCACTCTGGGTAATAATTTCATAAATAATTTGTATTTATATTCATTCATTTATATTATTGACTATAAAAGTAAATTTAAAACGTCAGTGCCAGATTGACAAATGCTTTTCCATAGTAAATATTTTATAACATTGCGAATGAGTTAGTAAAATGGAATAATAAAATTTTGTTGAGGTAGTAAAACTAGAAATATTCTGAAGTATATAGTTATTCTATTAGATTGGCTACTAATATTATTAGTATAATACCTATGCAATATACAAATAGAAAGAAAGAAAAAACATTTATTAATTTCATGGACATCGCATTACAAAACATCACAAAGCAACAATTATAAAAAAAAACAAAAAAAAAACCTAAATTAAAAAATACATAATAAAAATACCAACAGGCAGCGGTGTCACGATGTCCAAAAAGTAAATTGGACCGCGCTCAGCTAATGCCTGTGCCTGATAGGCCCACACGCTGATTTTCAGTAATTAAATAAAATAAATATTTTATCGGAACAAAAAGCAAGCAACGAAGTTGTAATCGCAATGTGTGTGTGTTTGTGAACGTTTACTTATCATGACAGAACGGCGCGAAAACATGTGAAACCCCAAGGTAAGATACAAAGCATTTTCTGCATGGGTCCTGTAATTTTTAACAAATTACCTGAAGATTTAAAGAACCTTAATGTTAATCAATTCAAAACAAAACTAAAACAGTTGGTGGCTTATAAATGTTACTATAGTGTAGACGATTTTCTTAAAGACAAAATATTCGACAGTTCTAGATACAATTCTATGTGACTCAGTTCAAAATAATTTCACATTTTGTATTTTAAATCAATTTGACATTATGTAATTTAGGACTGTTTTTTTATGGTTTTAATGTATTTAACAAACTCAACGACTTCCCTCGAAATTTGAACGCCTATTTAGGCAGAACATGTCAGACATACCCTATATTCTATCATCTGCATGCATTTCATAATCTTCTGCAATGTATGTACCCAAACATGTTTCTTTGTCAAATAAATGATTTATTATTATTAAAAAAAAATTAAATACAAAAGTTACAATCAAATTGCTATGCATTCTATCTACCTACTTGTATACCTATTTACTGACGCCTAAAAAATAAACGCCACACTTTTCATAACAATTTGAATATTCAATAATTCATAAGTAGTTCCTTCATAAACAAACTCTCAACGGAACACGAGTTATAATATTACCTTCAGAGTTTCCTTACTTTAACACTGATTGAAACTGAAGAGTTTGTTTGTTTGCTTGGACGCGCTAAACTCAGGAACTACTGGTCCGATTTGAAAAATTATTTAAGTGTTAGATAGCACATTAATCGAGGAAGGCTATAGGGTATATTATATCATCGCGTTAGCCCAAAGTTACTATTCCACGCGGACGAAGTCGCGGGCAGAAGCTAGTGTCTTATAAAATACCTTAAAACACATATGACCACAAAAATGTGACAACATAACATATATTACATAAAGTATTTAGGAAGGAGGTTTGCAGAAGGCTCTAAAGTAAAGGCCTACGCAGACAAAGGACTTTTGTCCGCGGGGGGCAAAAGTCTGCTCCATAAATAAAATTCGCCGAAACCTTAATACGGACTCAACGCACACGGTGTGCGATCATTTTTGTCCAATTTAGTAAAGCGCACGTTATGCAGGCAAATACTCTAAGATTACGTTGCTTACTACGTTATTTACTCGTACATGAAGTTTAAGAAAAACAGAAGACGTCGCCATACGTATACGTATTAGTCTCGAGCGCTCAACGCAGATAAAAGTCCGCCGTGTGCGTTGCTGCTCATGGTTCGTTAGTTCAATTTTTCGCGGTTAGTCGGCGTTCTTTTAGTCTTCAAGTGCGTTGGGTGTGTGTGCGTACAGTGTGTAAGGGTCGGATATTGACGGACGAAAAAGTACGCCGCGGATAGTCCCCCATCTGCGCAGGCCTTAGGCCTAAGGTTTTTGAAAGCAAGTAGGTACCAGTAACACTCAAGGGATACTTTGTAACTCATCTTGCCAGTATTGATGTATTAGATACGTAATTTGACCCCATGGCAATCGTAAAACAAAAAGATGTCCTAAAATGTATGGAGTTTTGGCCAGGTCTATGTACACCATAGCAATAAATAGGAAAAAAAAGTGGAAAATTTTCTAAAATTTAAATTTCCCCAAAAAGCCATAATTAATTACAAGATTTCTCATGATGAATTTGCAACATACAACAAGAAATTATGGCGGAAATGTGTCAACACAGATTACGCGGTGTCAAATTGATAAGACTTCAACAAAAGAACAACATTGGGGTTATTTTCACATAGGTTCAGTTGTTACGAACAACTTTTGTGGTATCGTTGCCTGATTATCATTAGAAGTTGTAAGTTCTCAAAACAAAAGCTGAGCTGAGACAAATATTAGTGCAAATTGCAAAATCTAAAGTCAAAATAAGTACGAACACAATACGTGTGACACTAGTGACAGTGACAGTTCGCTCTGAATGTCTATAGACAAAAGTGAATTGCCATACTGAAAATGAACTTTATTACTGAATCATGCTTATTAAGACCAGAAAATGAAGTAATTATTATTCTTATTGTTTGTATTTTTACCGGAATAAGAAGATTTTACTTAATTTTTAAATAGGTTTATTTAGACTTGGCTAGAAGTGTTGTTACAGAATCGTAGATAAAATAACTTCGAAAACTGGCTTGATAACAAAAAGCTAAAACAGCAGCCAAATAAGTTTTTTAGGGATTTGGGTCACGTTTGTAAAAAATACTTAAAGAAGATTGGTTCAGGAACTAATCTCATATATTACGCCAGAATAGTTAAACCTCCAACTGCACTACATATTTTCAGTTGAATTGAGAATGCTTTTTTCATCCAGTGCAATTTAGTCTCCTGAGGTTGTATAAATAAACGATGGGACCATGGTTAGATTGCATTCTAATAAATGGCACCAAAGCCAAGTTATTACAAGGGAGAATACTTACATAAATGACAGTTCATACTTTTACTAAATGGGTGCCGGTTGGCTCGAAGACCGAGATAGGAGACCAGTACCCCTGTCATGAATTTAGGGTGCGTTTCCACCAGAGATGTGCGAGGATGTGTTGCAAGGAATGTGTTTGTTAAGAACCAATAGAATCGCGGAGCTAGGTTAATGAAGCGATTCTATTGGTTCTTAACAAAGACATTCATCGCCACGCATCCTTTCACATCTCTTAAGGCAACGCACCCCCACCAACATACTACAACATACATATCATCACGACTTTATCCCAAGCGGGGTAGTCAGAGGCATGTGACTGTGCCGTCATGGTGAACGAAACACTCAGAAGCCCACTTTTCACCAATGGTATTAGAACCCAACGTGATAGGTAGTGAGCCTTCTGGCGTTATCCGGGTTGATTTGGTTTGTTATCGATGTTTTCCATCACCGGAGAGTTAGTCGGATATTTAGCAATAAACACACACAAAGATTTTGGTTCTGGCCAGATTTGAACTCGGGACCACACGATCCACGATCTGAGTTCGGGTCCTGAACCACTAGGCCACGACGCTCTGTGTAGTATACTACCATTTTCAATTTACTTTTTGCGAAAAACTTGCAGGAACAGTGTAAAGAATATTATTAAAATAAGGGGACTACACCGCAACGGACTCACCTTGCAGCGGGCGTAGAGCCAACAGTTCACTTTTAAAGAAAATGCAAGCCATAATAATAGTTCTTGAAATACCACGGCATTACCCAACTGCCTGTACTGCTTTTGTACCACGAACAACAAAAACTTCATCGAGGAAGCCACGTTCAAAACTTTTTATCGCTCACCTCCGTAAACAATATCAAATCAGGGAGCGTTCTTGGAAAGGTGTTGGAAAATGAATGTTCGTTTTTTTTTCTTTTACTGTATGTATTAAACGTTGAAATAGAATCATTTAAGGTAAATGGTTGATTCTATTTCTATATTAATTTACAATTAGCATTAAAACGTAATTATTCTTTGTGAAAAATCCACTTAGTTGAATGCAACTGTGGTTAGTATCGAATGCGAATCTAGACATTAGCGCGAATCGATATTTAGCAAGCCACAGCACAATATCTGAAAATGGCACGCAATTTACTCGGCAAAATGTCGCCTGGTTCATTTCATTTGTGTGTAATGTATTCTGTTACAGTTGGGAACGGAATTCTCGGGCAAAGCGCGCGGCTGCCGACTGGGCGACCACAGGCCACAGCGTAATTAGCTAAATATGACTTTTAAACTAACGGCTCCCACCAGAAGCCTCCCAAACCAACCTTTTTAGAGAACGAGCGCATTTTCATACGAACGCGCCATTTACAAGCCGGCATTTAATTTGGAACTGAAGAAATTTGCACACGTCAAAATGTTATCGTATTAACGTACGAACATAAAGGCAGAATGCCGCGAATTTCAGTGAAATGTGTTCTGCAAATCATTTGAGTATGTTTTAGGAGTTTGAATTTTGCACTGGTATGCTATGAAAACTTTGAATTCAATAAAATATAAGTAAGCTTTTGAAATTACGAAAATAAATAATGTATGCTTTTATAGGGTTATTTATAAGTCTTTCAAATAGACCCGTAGGACTGGGTTTTGAGGCTTCGAAAGTAAAATTCGAAAGTAAATTTAGTAAAATTCTTTATTTTTGGCATGTAGTTTCGGAATCCTTTGTACCTAAGTCCAACCTGATACATTAATTTGTGTCATTTTAGGTAGTCACGTAGGTAGAAATTTAGGTATTTGTCTTTTCGGTTAGTATTGGACGCAAAAAAAAATTAGAGATGAAAATTTTACTTGCATGACGAAGTAGTAACTGATGTACAGAGGTATTTTGGGTCAGCTCATTCCACAGGAACCCTGACATGTAACTAATACCTAACATGTCGCTAGACTAGTTCTAAAAGAATATTACAGTTGGTTAAATAGGTGTTACTTATGCGTTTTAAATACTAATATCTGTCGTACAACGTATTTTGTGTTGAATTTATCCACGACAGTTTAATATATTTATTTTTTTATTACAACTCTCTGCACTAGCCACAAAAGAAAATGCAAGTTATTAAAATTTACGTGTTTTTATTTATATGTTGTAATAGAACACTAAATTCCTAATTTGTGTCATTTTCATGTACGAAATCTTATTATTTGGAAAAGTCAGCTTTGTTCGAACGAAACGGTGCGAGAGTTGTAACTGTTGTTACATATTGACCTTAAGACAGTTTGCGCTGGACGAAGATGACACAAATTTGGTTGGCACACTCCGCAGGCTATACTAGATATGATACTATGAAGATTTTTAACTTTAAATTAATTTTGGCAGTTTTATTTTGAATAAAAAGTATGGCATACAAATAGTCGAATTGCTGATTATGCGACAGTCAGATGTGACACAAAACGCAATAATAAGCTTCTTAGGTACTCATGACCTCAAAATAGCCTAGCGCTACGGGTCTAAAAGCTGCGAGGTACCGTATCAGGCAGTAACCAGAACTCTATAGATATTTACAAGCACATTCCGCACATAGACACGTCAATGTGAAGTCGTATTGGAAACATTGTATATTGACGTGAGACTAAGAATTTGTGCGGGTGTCACCAATTTTTGTACACCAATATAATTGAAAGAAATACTAAGTATGTACTTTGTACCTGTTTACTTGTCACGTGATAAGAAAAATACATGACACTAATTTAAAACACACACTTTGTGGTCCATGCTTTTTTTTTCATTTGCAGGTATTGTCCCAGTTCGAGCAAATCGTTCGTATTGTGTAGTATAAACATATACCGGCAGTGTTACGCTCCGACTTTGGTTCTCGGGGTAGAAGAGATTCCTTTAGCTATACATACAGTGTGTCCAAAAAACTAACGTGAAAATATAAAGGATATAAAATGATTACATAAATGTGTTTTTATTGAATTTATAATTTTGTTTTAACTTTGGCAAGATAAAATTAAGTGCTCCACACGTGGATGTTTTGGTAATTCCAATAAATTACAAAGTATCGCAATTTTAAATTTAACTTAACATGTAGTAAGGGAATAAGGGGATTGTCAAAAGATCAATAATTTAAATCTATACTGATATTATAAGGAAAGGATAGTACTTAATTGAGTGACATTACTAACCTAACCTAACCACCAAAAATACTATTTATGCGGCTTAATATTCGAAAAGTGGCTACTAATGAGTGTTTTGTCGACCACAAATAAAGTCTGGGGCGCATTCGAGTTATTATTAGTTGCTCAGTAATTGGCCTAAATATACAAAATAATGTGTTGTAAGTGTGAATGAACAACAAAACTATCAGTGACGCAAAAAAATAATATAAAACTGAATGAACGTACAAGTAATTTGTAATTCTCAGTGCTTTATAAAGGAGAAATGTGGCCTCTCGTTCAGCAGCCTGCTTTTACTAAAAATGTAAACTATTTTCTTTCTACTTTAATTTGAGGCTCGGTATTCAGTTTCACATCACGTACGAACAGGAAGCTGCCCGTAATACAGGTTCGTAGAGTCTTACTATAAATCATAACGCCATTTCAATTTACCGAGTCTAACACGGCACTAATAGGCCGGCCGCTGACCGCTCGCTGAAAGACCTGAATTTGTATTCAAGAAACGATATGATCATTAGTTTGTGCAATTTTCTTCGCATCCACTTCTGCTGTTCGGTACGTTACGGCTGGAATGAATAAAACTTTGTAATTGCCTTTAGGATCTGACTTGGAAATCAACCAGACTTTTTTAATGAGACGTGATGTGGTCTCATTACGTAGTCAGCCGGTGCATTCGATATTATCCCGAACATCTGCATAATTTTCGCTGCACACTATCAAAACGTTTGCATTATCGCAGAAATATCTTACTCGCTTCATTTTGAAGTGATCTAGTTAAGTAACTTTAGCACTTATAACGTGAATGGCTGCAAGAATTGTCACTTTATTATTCGGTTGAGATAAAGGATAAGATCGTACTCGTAATGTGTTGGAACGCAAGTTGAACGACCAAAGGTGTGTATAATTTACCAAGTTTGCTGGTATGTAAGTAGTAAAGGCACCTTCGCTATTGATTGAAATAAACAGGCAGCATTAGCATTACATGAATATTGAATACTGGGTAATAATAGAAATAGGTAATTCATTCGTTTCGATTAGCTGTGTGCTTTGGTAATTAGATATTCGATTGGATTCATAGTTACACACCAATAATTATTAAACACGTATATAAGGGCTTCATTAGGTTATCAGATATTGAACTCGATAGATATTTCGATTGGGGTAGATATATCAAATTAATATCAGACTTTTTTTGACTGTAATGACTACATCCTACTTTAACATTTTTTTTGTTTTGAATCCTCTCTTACATAAAAAATACGAATGTCAAAATAAATGAGAACAATCATAAGCAGCGTGCACTAGCGGCGGATTAGCAACATCTTTAGTTGGAATATATCAAGATGAGTTTTTGAATTCAAATAAAGTAGGTATGTTTTTTTCTCTGTTATGTTCTGCACGTTGTTATTTTATAATTATACCTGTGTGTAATACCTTAAATAATCACGTTTCTTCACACTTAATAATTGCTTTATATTTTATCAAGCAACACATTAGCGACAGCCTAATATTCGATGATTCAATTGTTTCTAAGGCCTCTTCCTCACCGGCTCGATGCGTTTTCGTTTCGGTTCAGCCTCTGCACCGAATCTGTACAGATTTTTTGTTGAAAAACTTTTCCTGACAGGCTGGATGTTTCTCATTATTATGATTACATGCCTTTCGGTAAAAAATCTGTATAGATTCGGTGCAGATGCGGTACCGAAACGAAAACGCACCGAGCCGGTGAGGAAGAGGCCTAAATAGTAATATGCAAAAGGTCGAGCGCTAACTTGTCACACAATAGTCCTGGCCCCTCGCTGCCCATTGCCTTCGATCAGAAAAGCGTCCCCTCGTCCGTTCATATGAGGTATTTCTCGAAGCACGTACATGTAATGTTATTGATTACCGGGTGTGGCGGTCCAGTCCGATTTGAATTTCCAATGAGCTCGTTAGAATCAGTCCGCACACGGGCTACGGGCGGTAAAAACTTCACTCCTTTTAAGTAGGGTTTAGACCATTGGTTCCCGAAGTAGTCCAGACTCGACGGGGATCTAATATATGTTAGCGTCTATTTTTTGTCGGGTTTTGGGAATATGATAGAAATGTAGCTGCTGTCCACCGGAACCAGCAAAAATTTATTTATTTATTTATTTCAAACCTTACACTATTTTTTTTTAAAGTGGTCTATGCGAAAAATAGTTTGGGAACCTCTGGTTTAGACCAAAAGAGCGAAAGCTCATTCTATCCCAACTGTATGCAATTTTCTTTGTGTAATAATAGGTAGTCAGTCTCTGTTTATACAAAGAGAATTTAGGAGAGAGGGGATAGAATGAGCATTCGCTCGTTTGGTGTAAACCCACCTTAAGTCTATGTGTGTGGACGTTGCATCACGAAATGGAATGACGACTCGGATTTTGGTCGCCTGGTGATAAATTACGAGCATACTTCAGTTTTGGTGAAATCAATGTTTGGTATGTACGAATATGTGGATGTTTCATAATAAACTTGATTTGATAATACACGGCGTTAAATTTTGTCATCTCTGTGGCCGCGTGGTAAAAGTATTTAGCCCTAAATGCAATGGCTGAGTTCAAATACTAATATTTTTTTGGAATGTAGCCCAGGTTAGTAATTTATTACCCATCAAAACGCACTTTTGGCGGGGCGTGGTGGGTATACTAATACCCTTTACCCCTAGCAATTATTTTATTTACTGATGGATGCTTTTCCCCAGCAGTGGGACGATACATAGGTCATTCTGTCGCCATAATCTGAATTTATTTAGAAGTACACGAAAAATTACTGAAACAATTTTTTTTTTACAATTTGTAAAATCAAACTATTCAGTAAAAGCTATATAAAGTTGGGCACACAATTTATTTGGTGATAATTTTAGTTCTCCTGTTAAGTAAAAATATAACAGAGTCCTGTAAAATTGGCTGGAATAAATTAACTCAGAACTATTGATTTACTTAAAGAAAATGATGGTTGAATAATTAGTTAATTCATTAACCAACAAATTTAATCATTTTAATTAAAATGGGCTTTAATAGTTATTCAAGCGCATTTTAATAAGAATGAATAAGTTAGTTAATAGGCTTAGGGCGTTCATGTAGCGGTTTTATGACGAAAAGAATTTTACTGAGGACCGTTGGGCAAAAATATCTAGATTCCACTCTATCTTCTTACTGATGAAGGATAACGTATTCTGGTGGATTTAAATCACTGCCGCTCTGGAAAGCCATATGGTGGAGGCCCATGCTTAGTCAGCAGTGGACGTCTTCTAGCTGATGACGATCTAAGTACACTAACTATTTCATTGATAATAATAAATAAAAGTAGAGAAATTTACATATCAAGATGCGACTGCATAGAATATCTGCCTCTTACTTTGATTGATAATATAATACCGTTTATAAAAATTCTAATACATCAAGTAAGATGCTTTGTTGTGACATCAGTTTTGCTATTTATTGATTCTTATCTATCATTTTTCACTCAAATTTAATTTAGTTAATAGAGAGTCATCTCTTCTCATCCAATACCGTAAAGGTTTAGTGTCGAATTGATGAACCAGCATCAAAAGCAGTGCATTGCATGTTTTTATACGCGAAGTGGCTACTTACTATCTTCATCTATTCGAATGTAGGTCTGTAGTAATATCCAACAATATAATATGTTTCACAGTTTACAAACAATAAATCCAAGATCGGTATGGCTTTAGCAAATGGATGTGCCTCCACTTTAAAACTTGGCAATTGAAAAACAAATCGGAAGAAAAGCCAGCCGGCTCGTAGTGTCAATAAATAAGAGCAGTTTTTAATAAAACCGCGTGCAAATAGCGATCCGGGAGCATATTGAATTCGCGCGTTATAAATTCGCTAATATGCCTGAACTAGTGCGATAAAGCCTAAAATCGCGCAAGTTATTTCTACTGCCGGAATAATTCTTCGGATTTTTGACAGCGCAATCGAAGTTTGCCGCTAGGCTCTGCCGCCGGGGTTTAATTAAGAGCTGGTGCAAAACTGCAATTGCTACGTATCGACTAGGGTAGAGAAAAGCTTATCACTAGTGAATTGAGTGATACACTTGAGTTGAAGTTTGGATCACTCAGTTCATTCAGTTCAGTAGTTTAAAAAAAAACATATTTTTAAAGCAAGATTAAATGAATGATGCTTATTTATTCATTACTTAATGTAGTAAATTTAATTAGACACCATTCTAACCGGGTCGGTTCTATAATCAAAGCTTTATAATTTATTTAAAACCTCTAGAGATTTGTTGCAAGATATTTGCAATAAAGATCTTACTTATTGTATTTTAAAAAAGTAAGCCCAGCCTATATTTTATCATTTACTAACTTGAGGAATGCATTATATTTTATGTTCCATTTAAGTGACTAAAATATTTAGTTACCTGCGATTGGTCCCGACTCGTTCCAAATATCGCACCAAATTGCAGAATATATCATTTATAAATTCAAAAATGTTTTATAAAGTTCGATTTCAAATGCGCTAGACTTTACTGAACTAAATGAAAAAGTCAGAAATATAAGACTGGAAATAGTGTGAGCTAAAGCTAAACACATTAAATCTATAAAAGATAGTTCTATCGTAGCACTCATTTGGACTTCCCAAGCCTAGCATCGACTTCGAGCAGCGAAGCATTGTTGCTTGATAGCAACACACACGCGAACTTCATTGTTAACCCAGATTCATATAGTTTATTAAAACGTTGCCTTAAAGCTACATATTGTCTGCAATAGGTATATACATAAAATAATGTTACTCGCTAGATCTAGATCCTGTATGTTATGCTTATATGTGTGGAAAATAAATCTTAGTAATATAATCTATTCCAAGACGTGCTCAGAAAAGGTCAGGTCAGGAGTACCCATAATCGACGAGCATGTATGAAAGGATAAATGAGAGTGGAAGAGGCGCAAGAGGTGTGTCAGGACCGTAGCAAGTGGAAAGATGTGGTCTCTGCCTACCCCGTTGGGGAAAAGGCGTGATGGTATGTATGTATGTATGTAGATTATGTAAAATAAATCTTATTTTATTTATTTAATTTCTACAATAGATTCTTACTCTACTGTGTCCAGTAGAAATAAATAAATAGTTTCACTGATTTTTCATCAGAATCAAATGTTTCCTAATATTGATTCTGTATAAAATAGTATTTTACTCCCAAATAAGTATTCTATGACGAATATTATATTCTTAAAAATCAATTGTCGAAGTACGAGTAAGTTTGTAACTTTCACTGCTTAGCATAGCATGTTAAATTTCAATTTATTTACTGACCAACTTGGCCCAGTTCTACTCATAAAAAAATTAAATCAGGTATAAGAGAAACTCACTTAAAAACGTTGAATGGGCTTGCCAAAATAATGATTCACATCAACAACGTCAGTTCGAGCCAATCAATATACGATTAAGTCGGTACAGTTCATTAGAATCCCACATAGTGTTAAAAGCAGACTCAATGGCCATAAAACGTTTGATTCATGTTCTTCTAAATACTATTGTGTAGTCACGAAAATGAACAGCACCCTGATTGTTTGGATCTGAATAAACAGCCTTCACTAGTGCGGTCGCTCTATGAGCAAATATCGATAATCAGTACGTCTACCACGAGTTTTTTACGCGATCGATAACTTAAATTTATAGTGGCAACTCGTGGTCTACGTACAGAAAACAGAACGAGTATCCAAGGCGTACAACGGGGCAAAACCATTGATGATTTGTTTTTGACGACACGATTGGCGTAGTGTGCTATAGCAAGGTTTCTTGCCTTGATTTGCGTAGTGTCCCGGGTTCGATTCCAGGTCAGGTAAATTCAGAATATATTCTGAATTGGTTCCGGTATGGGTGTGCCGGTAGACGCCCCTGGCTTATTCCCATGTCTAATACCTCGTAACACAGGGGTATTTATCCTTACTTCGAGGCTTCGACAAACGGTTTAAAAAAAAAACTGTACCCTTTAAATCGAGTCTAAATTTGTTGCTACGTTATCGGTAACATCGGAAAGTAAACCACTACCTACCTATTTTCCAACACAAGAAGAAGAAGTCATCCGTCCGTGAAAAATAAGTAAGTATTACGATTGCACACTAGGGAATAACAATAACTCACAGAGAAGCAATGCATGCTACAATTTAGGCGGCTTTATCGTTAAAAAGCTATCTATACCAAACCTTCAACTAATAATAATATTCTCAGTGTGATCAGTAGCAAAACCACAAAGAGGCCACCAGATCCAGAGTGGCCCAAGTCCATTTTTTTGGATTTTGGGCCACTGGTATTGAAATTAACTTGTTTTATCATTAAGTTTTGTTATTCATTTTTAAATCCAAAAAATGCACTTGGTTCACTCGGGTTCTGGTGGCCTCAATTGAGTTTTTAGTATATTATTACCACATACTAAATTTGTTATCAGCGATATTTCTCTATATTTTCAAGGTCAACCTCCAAAAGTTAAGCAACAGTAGCCTTCACCTGATTCGCGAACACAATAAACTGTAAACAAACCTACGTGGAGCCTTAAACGCACGCACAGACCTCTTTATTCGTCATCTAATTATTACTTGCCCATAATTCTATGATTTCCTTGGCCTTGCACGCTAGCTCTGTTTCACTATTGTGCTTTAACCACCATAACTTGGCCTTAGGATATTCAGATATTGTAGAATAGAAAGACTACGAGTATCTTCCATGGTTATTTTCATCGTTATTTCGTTTATCTCGTCGAAGATCTTGATGATTTTATTGATAAAATGAATCAATTTATTAAACAACATAAAGTTTTTTGACTTAATTTAATAATAACAGGTAAGTTGTTCTTAAGAATTTAAAATTTAATTAATTTATTGCGAATTTTATGTCAAAAAACAATTATGGAGATGCGGGGAAATGACATATTAAATAAATATATGAATATGCGCCAGACAACACACCTCTTGTCATGGTCTCGAAGTACGTAAGTGTTACGAGGTACTAGACAAGGAATTAAGCCAGGGGCATTTTCCAGCACACCCAGACCCAAGCAAATTTAGAAAAGATCGTTTCCTGAATTTGACCTGGCCGGAGATCGAACCCGGGGCACTACGGAATTAAAGGCGAGAAAAAGTGCTACAGCGCACTTCGCCAATTGTGTCGCCTACAGTCATACCTAATACCCGTGGCTTAGTGCTTGAAGAACCTAATACAAAGAAAAAACAGCTACACGTAAGTCTGTATTACGCTACAACGAAAATGAGACAGTTTATAATCATATGAATAGTTTCATTCAAATTGAATGATTCCTGTAGTTCATTTTAGAATGGTTGTCACCGACTAACTTATACCAATTAGGAGCAAGATTGTACCGCGGCACGAAACGTTCTGTTAAAGCTGTCGCTCACAAGCAGACAAAAGCTGAATTCCATTCATTAGAATGTCATTTTCAGGAAATACTATTTTAGTGGGAGGTTCCTGTAATTATCTCTTCATAAGCTGACTTAATTTTAAGTGCTAATTTCGTAAAAATGAACACATTAACATAATGTTTCATTTATCATTTCTAGGTATGCTTACGAAAGATTCTAAATATCCATTAGCGGTATTATTCTCATAATAATTACCTAAATGAATACAATCGAGAAATACAGCGCTTAAGTGCCGAATTGTGTACTTGAAAGATGGTGGAACGCGTTGTATAATCCGAAAATAGCTATTTCTCTAACTCAACGCCCAACGCAAAATCCTAACACAGAGAGAAATCATATCAAATACCGTAACGAATGATCGCTCAATATTGGACTTCGTGACAATTCATTTTTACTAGCGACTTAAATCAGCGATGTACGAGCACCTCGAACCAGCCGTTAAATACTGACAACAAAAAGGATGATTGATCGGGCGAATAGGTAAAAGGTCTAAGAAATAAACAATTTAGAACCGCCCACGCGCCGTTTTATGAGCAAGATTTATATTATTATCATTATTCATTTCTATTGTGGCATTCGATGTCTATTTAATTATTGGGCTTTTACTTTTCACGTAGCCCACGCGCAAAATAATCAAAGTACCATTAAATTATTTGTACACAGTTGTACATTCATCACTTTTTGTTTTATGCTTATTCCTAGCACCATGGTCTGCTGGAAGAAATCTCTCTTTAGAAATAAGCTAACCTGTACTTTGGTTATCCTCATATATCTCTGTAAAAATCTGTGATTTGTATCCAAACTAATGAGTAAATGAATAAATAAAGTCCTTAAGCATTATTATAACAGCTCAATCAGTAACCGGTCCACATAATATACTCGTAGCTAAGTGACGCCACTTAATTTGAAGGGAAAAGTATATGGGAGCAATCACTCGAGTCGTAGGTTTCCGATGCCATTTAGGGGCCCCGAGTCGAACCTTTTTACTTAACTCCTTGCTAAATTAAACATGAGTAGGCTGGCATAAATTACAGCATTTGCTTCTAAAGATTATAATTTGAATTTTAGATTCATCGTGACAGAAGAAAATGTCCAGTTTTCTTACCTTGAAATTTTCGCAGACCTTTTGCTTAAAATATAGCGTTTGAGAGTAAAGTAAAGTAAGGTCAAGTAATTAGCCTATATACTGTCCCACGGGCTGGAAAAGGTCTACATCATTGAAATCAAGTCATCGCGACAATTGATGGGTATTGGCCTAATCACCACGCTTGCCAAATACGGGTTGGTGATCACAACCCAGGGTATGTTACGAAAAATCCTAAAACTCACTTTGCCTGAACGGGTTGAACCCGGGACCTCCAGTCAGCCACTCAGTCACGGAGGCGTTGTTTGAATATTAAACAAAATAAAAAAGTTAGCTGTAGGTACGTTTAATATCTCAAAATTTAAAAAGTTGAATGCTTAACTGTTATTTTGTTTGTGACTAGCTCAGTCAGGCAAAATTTTTCTAAAGGTATGAAACACGAGTATTTTGGACATCTTACTATATACGGTCTTAGGTTAGGATTTTATTTCAAATTTTTACTGTAGATGTTATTGTTGAAGTGAATAATTTTGTTCATTTAATTATAGTCAATTTGAAAACTAGTTTTAAGTTAAATACAAAAGAAACTTGATTAATCGGAAATGGTCAAACTCTTTTCTCAGACTTTATAGTCTCAATAATATTTTATTTACCTCAAAAAGATTCAGGGTGTATTGAATTGAATAACTCGGTGCTGAAGCCACTTATCTGAATCTACACTGGAAAAATGAAAGAAAATTATTGATTTCCAGTATGACTTCATCCAACTTCTAATACAGACACTTTCTCTCTTCAACCTATTCTAAATAGGATAACAAAATAGCATGCTTTGCTATAATTCAGTTAATAAAGTTAAATAGGTAAGTACTTAAGTATAATGCTTCAGCCATGCAGACAGCGGATTTCCATTATGATACAGTCCATTATTTCCAATGCATAAGACCTTTACGTGAGCGTGCATACAATGGCGTTTTTAACCTCACATCGACCTATCTGGCAGCGCAACAGCCGCCTAAGTACATCATAATATTTAGATGACAAATTCAAAATAAACGGTAAGCGTCAACCCTTTAGACGGGGAATATTCATATTGATATGGGCCTTACTACCGATGCATAAGAGCGCGGGTTTAGGTGTACGTGCGGGGTGGTTACTCGTAACATGTGCACTTTACGGCCCCAACGGAAGAACAAGCTTGCGACACATTAGATAGCGGCAGTAGCGGTAGGGCTGGCAGCAAGCCGAATCTACCCGAATATACTGCGACGAGCTTAAGATAGGCTAGGTGGAGCAACGCGGTGAATTGACTTGAGTTGGAAATTATTTTTCAGGTGAATTTTTAGCATTCAGCGCTGGAAGGATTGTACAACAGATGTTTTTGTGTTGATTCCGTGTTACATAAAAACATTCTAATCTTCCGATATGATTTTACATTTTACAGAATTATAAATCGACTTAGTTCAAAGACATGCAAACGTATATATTCGTAAACTTCCTCTGCCGTTCACAGCAAAACGTCTTCACGAATTTCAGTATGACCGATTTTCAGTATACGCTACCAAAACATCGGCCGGTACCTTCGGATGGCATTAGCACATGTAAGAACTGTTTACGAGTAAACTATGTTATTAGCTTTATCTCATTTCATTTTGATGTAAATGATTAAAATAAGCTAAAAAAATTGGCTCGTGGTGGAATGTTTTGCTAAAGTCTAACTGTGTTTTAAATTTCAACAGAATAAGATTGCGTTATTTAGTTAATTTTGTATTTAGTGTTCTTATTAATTAGAGAAGTGTACTCAAAGAGATATTCAAAAATTATCTTACAGGTCAACTCTAGCTATATTACCAATTTGTTAGGTAGATATGAAAAAAATATGACTTATTGTTTTCGTCAACCCTATGTCCAAGCAAACCCGCGCCTGTCCGCATCACCGCCGACACACTTGAATGTATTGCATTAATGAACTTTTTTCGCGGTGTTTTGCACCATTCAAGGTACAACAATAGTTGCATTCGCTCGTTCTCATGCAAATAACCAACTCTGCTCTAAATTATTATATTATTTCGCATGTACAAGTAATTTATCGTCGTAATGGCGGTGAAATGTGCTCGAACTTTCCCGTAGCATGTGGTTGGCGAAAATAAAATGTGCTGATAAATGTACTTGGTGGCCAAATAGTGTTGTTTTTGATAGAATTTATGCGAGATTTTAATGCAGGAAGTTATTGAAGTAATTAAGTGAATAAGTTATGTTTGCTAGACCAGTGCCATGGACAAGAAACAGCCTGTTTCTGTTTTCCAACTGTTCTAGACTAACAAAACAACGGCAATAAATCAATAAAAATTAGGCAAAATTTGGCATAGTGTTTCGGGCTCCGTGTAGATGAGAGACTTGTCTGAGATAGGAAACCCGTGTAAGTGACAGAACCAGTTTAGTAAAACTGAAAACAGTTTTAACCCACTTAAACAGGACTGGCATAAGGCTATCGCGCAAACTATGCGGAATATTTAAATTTAAAAAATATGTCTTATGATGAATCATTAAATTATGAGGTCAAGGAATACATCACGGACGAGGTATATATCACGATGTTCCTGTGGTAATGTTGTAAAAACACTACTTTTATTTCTTTTTCAAATGAATTAACAAGTTTGTTACCTCACCAGAGAGCCCTACCCTTAACGCGTTAAGCCTCAAAAAAATAATTCCGCCTGAATAATTATTACAAGGGTGGGTGTCCTATAAAACGTTAACGGTCCTACAAAACATTAATTTGCATGTTTCCGTTGAATGTCCACTTAATAGTCGCTCAAAGTCCGTACCGTAAAAGTACGGCGACATAAAATACTGTCTTAACCCTTCGGGCGGACCCGCCCTTCCCCGGAGGGTGATTCATTTAATTGTTAATGCTACAGTGATCTAAGTACTAGCTTTATATGGGTTAATGAGGTCGGTACTAATTCATTTAGTCACGAGACCCTCAGGATATGAAGGCTGGTGGCAGCGACAACAGATACGTTCAATACTACCTATAAAACACCTTATGGAACATGAAAATGAAATATCGAATGTAAAATCTCCTGGGAGCTTATAAAGTGTTAACTGAATACTAAAGACTGTACCTTTATTTTTGCTATGAAGCCTTATTTATAACAGTTTGATGAAATGAAGTCAAGGCAAGTTGACTAAGATAAGGTTGGCAATGACAGTACTTATACCATAGCAAAGTCGAGTCATATTTAAATTCGCAATAAAAATATTTATTCTAAAGATCATTGTTATTTTATGATCTCCGTTGTTTGCTAGCATCGGTGAGCGCTTTTCGCCGTCAATTATTACTTTGGAAAATGTTATGACAGCACCAGTCCTATTCGTGAGGTTAATTTAAAAATTATACATGAAATATGATCTTCATTTTTTTATATTATGTTTTGCGTTCCTGGCTAGATAAATTCAAGGTTTTTAAACAATACGGCCTAAAGGGACCTAACCTAAACCTAATAGTTCTTAGCTTTTATCAAACTTTCAAATATTGACATTGGAAACAAGTCATATCTACGAATAATGGGTGGGCACTGCCTGAATCACCAAGATTGCCAAATGCGGGTTGGTGATTACAAACCGGCGCCATGTTTATAAAATCAGAAAACACAGTTTGCACGACCTGAGAGAGACCCAAGATTTCGGGCTGAGCTCTGTTAGAGCAGTTTTAAACTTTCTATATGCTCGTGAGAGCTTGTTTTTGGAAACCCTTGTAGGCGCTTACGGGCGCGCCTTTTGCTACACATACAACTCATTTGTAACTCGTATAAGCGCAAGACTGACACCATTACTGGTTCGATCAAACACGCTGCAATATGCCCGTGTAGGCGCGTTTGATTTTTTGGAGCGCGTAAAGCACGCGTGATGAGGAAATGACCGCGACGCGCGAAAAAAAACGCTAGTTTGAAACGTAGCCAAGTAGTAATAGGGGTTACTACTCGGTTACGGAGGCACTGACAAACCTAATAATAATACAACACTATTTAGGAATAACCGAACATTTTCCTGTAGTTAGGACCAACCTCAACATCAAAAGCCACTTTGCGCTACCAATCTGGTTTTAACTCCATAATATGCTTACAAACAGTCTCCGGTCAGTATGCCAAGAGCTTTGAGCAGTAAACACGTGCATTATTAAGCTTGTAAGGCGATATTATTACCTTATACCCCTTATAAATGGCTCCATTTCCTTATTATTTTAATAATAGCAGAAATAAGAGAGTAAGGTTTAAAAAGGTATGTTACGTCCTTAACATTTAGAAGAAGCCTCTTAGCGCTTTCAGGAGGGTATGAAGGCGATTTGAAGGTGTAAGCAACTATTTAGCGGAAATGCGAATAGTGAAAATTTTACATTGAATTTATTTTAATTTAATTTATTTATTTATTCTTCATTGCACAAAATTAACTCACGCAAACACGATTGGATCATCTTCTTTATTGGTTTATTAACTCACGCAAACTCTATTTGTTGATTTCTCGTGAAACTAGTCAAAGCAAAGGTTTCTGAAATGAAACTAAAATCGCTCATAAAATAAATAAAGTTGTACTAAAACTGCTTATAAAATAAATAAAGTTGTAATATTTCCAACCAAACAGACGCGGCGTACCGCAAAACCAATTAGAGTTTACCAGACCTTCCCTTATTTACTGAGTAAATAAAAACAAGGCTAGCCAGTCGTACTCAATTTACCTAAATAACTAAAAGCCTAGATAAGGCACGGAAAAACATTTCCGTTCGGCGTTAACGGAGACGTCATCAGTTGGGCAGTAATCAAATGAACGCGGTATCTGGTGTTCAGGCATTCTGTTATCGAGGGCGGACGGGCGTCGGTGCAACGAGTAAGATACCATCGCGCACCCGAGTACCCGACCTAATTTGATCCGTCGAGCCCGCCAGTGCCCAACTCCCTGGTACAAAGTCCGAAGTTTCGGTAAAATTAACAGCCTTCATTATAACGAAAACGAATAAAATTTAAACAACCATCAGGTATTTCTGTACTCTCAATATGAGTATCACCAATATTACCATACACAAAAAAAATCTTCAAAAACTACTTTGCAGTGGGTTGTTTTGACAGATTCATTTTTGAGGGGATAAGCATTCCAACTGAGATCGTGGATCGTGTGGCCCCAAGTTTAAATCCGGCCAGAACCGATCAGGTGATGGAAAACATCGATAAAAAACCAAATAAATAAATAAATAAATAAATATCTGGGATTTCACACCAAGATCATCTGACCCCAAACTAAGCAGATCTTGTATTAAGGGCGTCAGAGACTGATAAACATACTTAAATATTTCTAAATACATACTAAAATAGATAACAACACCCAGACACACAACAAACACAAATGTTCGTCACACATATGTTTGTCATGGGTGGGGATCAAACCCACGACCTCCGGCGTCAAAGGCAGGATCGCTGCCATTGCGCCAACAGGCCAGTCAACCCGGATAACGACTGAAGGCTCATCACTTACTACGATGGGTTCTGAAACCATTCGTGAAATGTGGGCTTCTGCGTGTTCCGTGCACCATGACGGCAACAGTCACCTGCCTCTGACTACCCCGTTCAGGATATAGTCGTGATTACCATCACCATCATGTATGTTATGCTAGTTATAGCGAAACAACGGACATTCCTATAGTGAGTAGGCCCCCTGCATAACCCGACTTCTCGCCAAACTCGAGTCCAACGCGAGCACGGCCCAACCAACTCGTGTTCAACGGACATACATTGAAACAGATACAAGTCTGTCCATCTGTATGAAAACAAATCGTGCCATTTTTTGATGCCTATTGTGAAGTTTGCGATATATTTATTGAAAATCTTCAATCTCAATAACTCTTACACATTATTATTATTTCATATTAGGTATAATTTATTAGTATGAGAAACGTAAATCTACATGATTTTGACATCTTTTGCCATAACGGCAGAGTGGAAATAATCAACCAGCGTATAGCGCCGAAAGGCGTGAATAGAAGCGGACTAGTTAATGTGAACGCCTCTGCGCATGAATGACAGTCCACTAGCATCATCTAATTCATTTTATGTCAGTGAGGGAATGTAACAATCCTTATCTATACATGCAAACTCTTGGATCACGACAATCAATTCGCAATTTCGCCGCCTTCTTGCACCAGTAGTTTTTGTTTTATTTTAAAGTAGCGTGTCGCCGCTCCGCAATCACATTTAGATTAGACACTGCATGTTTTTAGTTTGAATCCCGAAGACTTTTATAGTTACTGTGAAGCTTTTAAGTTGGCACTAAAATAGTTATAGTCAGTTGCTTTTATGATTTTATCACTGTAAAATAGCAATCAAAGTTTTATTATTATTTGTCTAAGAATTGTAAGTAATGTTAGGAAATGCAATTGAATGCGTCTGTACTAATGAAATAAATTCATTAATGCGAATTAGTAATGCATGTTTCTTAGTAAAGTTCAATTAAATTCTCCGCTCGTTTTGTAATCATTTCAACTGAAATATAATATCAAAGCAACATAATTACTTATTCATGGCGTCAAACTAATCGCTATCACATGGATTAATTGAGTTTTTTTCTTTTAAAATCAAACAATAATTAGGTGGCAAAAAAATATTAAGTTCGCATTAACCGTTCATATAGTAGTAAATTTTGACATAGCCCTTAATAGGATTAGAAGTACCTAGGATGTGATTAAAGCGGAGCTGGAGCTACTTCCGTATCCGTGTTATCGTACCGGATGCGATGTTTATGCATCGGTGCCTCTCTAACGTAATTCATAAGGTACTCATAGGTATTCAGGAAAACCCTGAGAAAATGCCTTGTAAGGTAATAACTAGCAGGACCTTTAGTTCTCTGCCCTTTGCGCTAGCGGACTAGTCAATAACAACAATGAGCAGGTAAGCTTTAACAATGCATAAACTTACCAAGTCTATAATCACAGTCCCGTCAGGAATCCATTTCCTAGTTCAATCAGCTGGCAAAAGATGCATCTAGAATGTGATAAGAAGGGTGGGGTGACGTACGGACGCGCCCGCTTCCGCTCCGCAACTTTCTCGTAATTAATTCAATGATCGTCCGCATAATGACTTGCATGTGGCCACCCGAGTGCTTCCACTAACGCGCTAATTTCAACCACGTTAATGAAGGGAATACTCCAGAGCCGTTTTTGTTAGCACTAACACACGGCGCCGAGGATTTTTGGCACTGTCACCGACTAGCGTTTGAACGCTTCCCCCATTAATCTTCCGTTTCCGCAAAGATTGCATTTTAAAGTTTCTGTTTGGGCGGCATTCGCTTGTAATGTTTCATTTCGACTGTTCGTGCACAATTGAAAAGGCAGCGTCGCATAAAAACGGAATTGCTTTGTCAAACTCGCGGTCAGGTCGCGTCCTGTACCTCCAACCCGTTATTTCTCATTATGCATGAGAGGATTTTCATAACAACGTTAGGCAAGTTGTAGTGGGACCGAGACTGCTTTAGGCTACTTAAAGAGCCATTTGCAGAGAGATTGGCCCGACCTACGAGGTAGATTGCGGAACTTTACAGATAACTTCTCGAAACTTCGAACATTTTGACGGTGCAATACTTGGATAAGGTAAACTGACTGTTTTAATTAAGTTAGCGATGCTCAAATACAGCTTAGGCTCTCATATTGATGGGAAAATTGATAACTTTAATTATTTAATTGATTTTCAGAGAATTTGAACCTTGTTGGCAGGCATTTCAAAGTTGTGTTTACAGGTGAAGTTTATTTCATACAAGAAGACAAGTGAACCATTTTCTTTTAATTTCTTTATAAGAGAGTTATTTGTCCCAAATATTTTTTATTTATTTATTGATATTTTTAACAAAAAAGGAAGCAAGTTAAGTTAAAATACAGAAAAGGCGTCATCGATAAATAATCGCATAAAAACGATAACGAGTAGCCCCGAAGAGCAACAGAACTTGTTTTAAAAATAAGGCAATTATTATTGGCGTATTATTAGTGATGCTGAATACTACCACATATATAAGATACCAACATTATCGTGCGGTATTTCTACTAAGAAAACCCGGATCACTTTATTGAGACCCAAATACAAGCAAAATTTTGAAAAATCACCCGCCAAAGGAACTTATCGGTTTAATTATTCTAACCAATTGGCCACAGAGGCAACATAAAAGTCGCTGTCATTTGTCATTTAGCTAAAGTACCTAACCAAACAGAAATGAAAGAACTGGCGCACAGCACATTTGATCCATCTCCGTCTTCCAGTCGACTTGGGTTGATATTTTGATATAAAATTATACGCGTGGCCGAGCAAGGGGCAGCAGACCGACAAAAAGGCCAACATATAACTATACATATACATAGCACCATCACCGGGTTCGCTCCCTTAGTTGCACTGAATTTTCTTCTACACCCATAATGTTTGCTGGAAGGTGTTTGATTTTTAAATCTAAACTTTTAAAAGAAATTGATTTATTTTCCATGAAAAGCTTTTTCGCTTTTACCGTCATTCGTTTATATACACTGTAGTAGCTCACTTCGATTGTTATGATTTTTATTGCTTTGACTTTTGCGATGTTCTCTGCCACTTCATAAAGTGAAAGATTAGAGGAAAAGAAGATAAATATTATGAAATCATTTCCACATCGACTGATGTTTGATGATCTATTGGTTTAGGATTGGTTTTAACCTGGCACTATCACACTAGGAATTTCTTTGTGAAACATTCTTCCAATACTTATACGTAAATCAGTTCAAATATAAATAATTTAAACTAATAACTTAAGCCTTAAATAGTGAACATCTAATAGCCAGTGGTGAGGACGAACCTCCTCAACTAAACTTATAAAAAACGTACTACTACACTGCATATCACTTGACTTAAAGAAACATGCATTAGTGTTAAATTCCTACAAACTGGCAAAGAAGACATTAAACAAATAGAATCTAAATTCAGGAAAACAAAACCATCCACACATGCAGAGGGCGGGAACATTTTAAATTAAAATTCGACTTGATGACGCCTAATGGCCATTAAAGCAAGACACGTACCGTAATGGCGTACAATTTCCGTGAAAGCTTTGTATTAAGTCATTACTAACCCACAATGCAATCAAGCGAGACCGCATCCAAGATAAGGACTTGTATTCAACCCTTCATGTATTTCAATTTTTAGAAACAGAAACATGACAAATCTAAAGTTTGCAAAGACATTTTATCATACAAGTTTGACGACACGATTGGCGTATTGCGCTGTAGCACGGTTTGTCGCCACGATTTCTGTAGTATGCTGTGCAAGGTTCAATTCTCGGTCGGGTCAATTCAGGTATTAATCTTTTCTAAATTGGTTCGGGTGTGGGTGTGCTGGGAGACGCCCTGGCTTAAATCCTTGTGTCGGAACACAAGGATAGTAGTGTATTGCAGTGTTGTCTGGCGCATATTTTTTATGTAATTCTGCAATTGTTATGTATACTTTTCAAGTGCAGTTTTACGCAGATTACATTTTCCGCAAAATTAAAAGCATCAGTTCTTGGACTATTACAAAAAACCTTCAGGGCGATTCCGTAAAAAAAATAACTGGAATAATTTATGAGTGACTGAGTGACTGACGACAACGTTCAGCCGAAACTTCAGGCGTAGAAAGCTAAAATGTGGAAAATTGGTATGTATAAGTAGGTTCCTTAGAAGTGTCGAGGAGTACAAAGAGAGAATTTCCCGAAATTCCTGTGGAACAAGAAAAACAGGATCGGGCACAAGAAGTCGCGGAAAAAGCTAGTCAAAGTTATAAAATCATGTACCTAGCTTGTTCTGTAAACATGACAGCAATGTTGAATAAACTTTCAAAACTTTTTTAGTATTTCTTAATATTGAGAACGGACTTTTTTAAATTTATATTATGTCAGTGAATTACGAAGTCGGCTAATATTTAGGTTACGAAACAAGAAGCCGGATTTCCATAAAGTTAAAAATCCAATATACCGACATGACCCCCGAATAATTTTGAATATAAACTAAGTAGATTCAAGTAAATAGAGCCTTACATAAATCCCATAAAAGATCGCGCTGATCTCAACACAATACCGGATCGTATTGTATTGTACTGAATTTCAAGAAATCGCTTTCACAAAAGCTGGGATCGCCTTTTTGCAATTTACAACGGTTCTCATCCAGATAGCATGAATACGGCCGTCCAGTTATTTGCTGCACTACAGTTGTCAGTTCATTGTGTTTTAGTGCCTTAATCTAGTATTTAGGTAATATTGATTTGAGATAGCACACATACTACTATACGGCTAATCATCATTGAAGTACTTTAAATGAAAAGGGCGTTTGTCTCAGCGCTTATTTTAGTAAAGCAAACATGATTTGCAGACACAATTAAAAAGACCAAAGATATTGTACGGAGGGGAACACCAATGACAGATTTACCTAATAAATGGAGCTCTTAGGTCAATACAGTAAAAATTTCGTTAGTAATTACGAGTACTTCACTTAATTAAACATTTTCGATTGGTATGTTCTATTACAATTTACTTTAGTACCAGGGACTGGTAGACAATTAGTTTAAAAAATACTATCATAATATTTGGCTGTGTATATTTACTTACGTTTATTCTGGCAGCTATTATTTCCCTTTAAGTAACTCAGATACATGGAGGTAACCAAACCGTATTATTTTAATTTTTTTTCCATTTTATTTATGTATTTTAGTTCAGTGTCTGCGAGTAACCGACACTTTTTTTTCCTTTCTATTTCCTCTGAGGTACATATACTTTACAAGTATGCACCATACGCTGCCTATACGTAAGACCTATTTTGCAACGGTTTTGCTAAGGTGTTTTGCTGTCTTCCGTGCATTTAGGGAAAATTAAGCGAGCAGGGCTGCAAATAAGGTTGAGCCTAATCCGAACATTTTACATAGAAATATCAATTTCTCTATGTACTTATATTTTATTAACTCTAAATAACTGTAAGTACTTATATTTCATTAACGCCTGAAGATTTAGGCTATTACGTATTCGGACAAACGGGAGTGGACAGTTGCGGGGGATGCACGGAATATTTATTTAGTAAGACGTGCGCTACCATATAATGTGTCAAGTGTGCATCTAATTTCAACTTAATGGCAATAAAATTGGTCTACTTCAATTGTTGTGAACCAACTTTCTGTATTAGATTCACATTTATTTACGGTTCTCTACTAGAATTAGCCCTCTTGAAGCTCTCTCGCGGGCTAGCTGTGGCGGTCCTTGTCCAGATAAGTCCGGTCTTTGTTGCCTGACAATCTGACTGGTGGTAAAACTCTCTTCGTCTTCTTATACAACGTCTTTAGAGCTGAATCTGTCTCTGCATGGATCGTCGCCATTTCCAGTATATGGCCTACATCTACACCCAATAAATCATTTTTACCGTCAACAAATCTCTAACTATCGCTATGTATAAGGTCGTGGCCATTTGTTCAGCTATCTTAACTGTACCATTGCCTAGTAAACTCACCTACCGCAGTGTACAGAAAACCAGGGATGTCAAAATTTCAATAGTTTCACAATCGATATCATTACTCGCGTATACAGCAATTTAAGGACAGTGGGACGGTGTAGTAAAAATAGTTGCCATACTCTACTACGAGGGGTTCTTACGCTGTCGGTAGGTACTGATGTACACGTTTTCCGATATATTATGTATTAAAAGTGAAAGTTCATGGTGGCACTGGTTCCGATGGATCAAACTTTTCAATAATTTTGAAAACATAAACAGTTAACTCTTTACAGATGCTGAATAAATCAAACAGTGTTGATAAGCTAGACGTTATTGAATTCTGATGTTATTGGTACTTTTGTAGATTATCAGTTGTATTGTGATAGTCTGTATTCTTGTCATATTGTCCTACTATCAAATTAGTATCGATACTCCTCTATCGATCGGCATCACTACTGAGAACGTTCCGATTGCTATCATTGAATAACTACTTTAATTACTATTTGTATTAATTATACAAGGGACTTTATCGACAGAGCGATTCATGAAGGCAATAACATTATTTTTAATTGTCGGTTGATTCGATACTTGTAATGTGAAAGTCATTTTACTTTTGCTAATGGTTAGTGCGTGTCAGGGTCTATAAATGTATTCATGTTGTGTTTTAAAGAAATAAACTAAAAGTATCATTAAAATATCTTTTTGGTATTGTAGTAAGTTCGAAGTGAATTCCACGCTAAATACTGGCATTGTTTATCTATTTAAACTTCAATATTACCAAACTCAAATAAAATTAATACTGGATCTCATAATTCACAATCATAACTACCAGCAGAAATTTTATCAGAATATTGGAAAAAGCCAGAGATTAGTTAGCTGAATTTAAAGACATATAAAAGAGAATCGACATCACTATTGTCTTTAAAATAACAAGTGATTACAGTACTCACTTGTTATTTGAAATTAGTAACTAGTATCAGTATTTTGTTCGCCTCAAAGAATAGCTGCCTAATTTCAAATTTCGTGCTGCGAAGCCTGTATAATTACAGTACAACTTAATACGGGATTTGGGTATCGCAACGGCCCACCAACTTTAGCTGTCAACCGCAAAATGTTTCAAGAGCGCTCCTTATCTCGCACATTCGCTGGAAGTGGCGGTCCACATTATCTCGCTTGGATACTGAGTGACTTTAATCGCATCAGTTGCGGACTTAATCACACGGATAAGGTTGATAGCTTAACTATAAAGACGTTTAAAATGGTCAGTTTCAAGCGGATCCTTAAAAACTTTGATGGTGTTTTGAATAAGACTGAGGGATAAATTTGTTCATCGATAATGTGATTTCCTTTAAAAAAAAACCTTTTTTTAAATTTAGGTATTGGTTGCATATCTGTGATAATATTACAGTCTGTTTACAGGCTGGTTAGGTGCTGAGAAGCATTTGATGCATCACAGGTCTTCTCCGCGCCTAAAGTCTTTCTAAAGTTAAGAGAGGATCCATCTAGACAAAGTCATATTTTAGCTTTTTCTGCGTGACTAAATGCCCTGCTCAGAGCCAACAACTTATGTGAAATATCTTTTGTATAACTACATTTTAAAACGTCTTTACCGTAAAAGGTGCTGTAGTTTCAAGTCAAGAAATCTGTTTGAGTTTATTTTTAGTTAGAGTTAGATGCTCTTCATAATTTACAATCATAATAACAGGACCCCTGTGTGGGACGAATGCGTGTCAGTTACTTTTTTCCTTTGCGGTGTGAAACGTTAAAACGTTATTATGTGAATAATACAGTGCGAAGCGGTGAATGTCTGGTGCTTGGCGCCAGTGGCGGCTGCGTGGGCGAACTTGCGAGGTCCGAATAGCCATGATTAACTGTGCATTGCGTCTTAAAACTTTATAATTATTGCACACAATCCGTCGATTTACGATAACTTACAAAATATATGCCTGCGATTTAATATCTAGTCAACAATCTGAGCAAAGGTACAAAACGAACAACATAAAATAAGATTGTTTTATGGTTTTCGAGATGGGGTGTCGTGTCTAAGTTACGTCATAAAACTAACTTTACGTTCGAATAAATAGTAGAAAGACAAAAAGCTAGTTACATTAGAATTAATAGCAACCCTTTTTCATCGTTATTATATTATAATTTCAAAAAATACTGTTGAATTTTTTTATACCCACTTAGCAAATGAAAAAAAAGCATCATCAAATTTTTAAACAAAGCTAAGTTGTGTCATTTTCATATCGTGATAGAGGTCTGCAGGTGCCAGGGTATTTACAATTTCAATTTAATACATATACCTACGCCCGAATCCAGAAACGACAATCATACTTGAGCAAACTTTAAATGTTTATACCTCTTCTTTTCACATCTACTGACATGTGACAATCCTGTCCAGCATTGATTGTCGATTCCGGATTAGCGTTATTGTCTAAAATACGAGAATATTCATTTGAATATTTATGTCTAAATTCTGTTACAAATGCTGATCGCACGAATCATAAATAAAAAAAATACTAAGTATTGCCATTTAGTGGTTTGCAGTAAAATGACGCCATTTGCCGTTTTCACCCAACAAAGTGATTTATTTCACCGAAGTGAAATACGTGCAATGAATGGGTAATATCGTTTTTGTTCTTAAACGGCTGGACATAGAGTCGAAAATTATTCCGACCGGCTTAAATAGCTGTTAACTTTAACGTCGTACATTGTAGATCACTTCGGTTAATTATTTTCAACGCTAGCGTAACTACTCAAAGTCTAGCGCCAGGCTTCTTGCCGCCCAGACAATAATCCACGCAAAGTCATTGCAGATAAGCCTTTTTAACTGAGCTATTAAAATAACTGATTTTACTGAGGGAAAAATTAAAGCACGCACAAAACCTAATTGCTTATTTGTTTGAGCTTACAATTAGCATTTGTTGTTCGTGAAACAGAGAACAATAATAACGAACAATGTACTATTTATATTCATCATAATTGTTTACTGCTAAAACGGTGCTCGTCTCAGACAGTGGGTTTAAATAAGCTTACATTTTATTTTGCCTTCAACAAATTAATGCATGCATTATGCGAAGAAAGAGCTACCTCATATTAAGTTCTGGATGTTAGTGTTTCATTTCTCGTTCTACGTAATTTATAGTTTTTGTTATAAAAATAGTTCAAACTTATTATGTCCTCATTTTGCCAATAAGTTTTTAGTAAAATATTTATCCGAAATGTTATTTCGATGAAAAATCAACACAAAAATAAGTTTTTAGTTCTCTTCAAACCGTATTTTTGCGTGTTGTAAATAACTAATGGGAATATAAAGATAAAGATAGAGATAAATATACTTTATTGCACAACAAATCAAATTTAAAATAAGCATTACATAATCTTAGATTGTACAATGTAGGCAGTCTTATCGCTAGGAAGCGATCTCTTCCAGATAACCTGCAGATAGAGGAAATGACAAGATTAAAAAGATTATATATTTTTTTATCCTAGTATAAATGATTTACCTTTTTACGTTAAAGACCTTTGTAATATTGTTTTATTTGCAGATGGCACATCCTTATTTTTTGATATTGACAGGAATAAAAACCTTTTTGACGACGTTCATGACGCGCTTTTCTTTTTAATGGTTTAAAGTCAATAACTTACAGGCAAAAAAGACCAAATGTACTAATTTCAAGTTGCCTAATGTTAAAAATAATCTCATTGATTTTAAGGTAGATGGTAATAACATGGAGCTTGTAGATGCAACAATTTTTCTTGGAGTTACACTTGATTAAATATTACAATGGAACCCTCATATAAATATCCATTCAGGCAGGCTCAGTTCGGCTGCATTCGCTATTAAAAAAATAAGGTCACTAACAGATGTAGACACTGCTCGTTCTGTTTATTTCAGCTACTTCCATAGTATTATGTCTTACGGCATTGTACTCTGGGGTAAGGCAGCAGATATACAGACGATTTTCATCCTTTAGAAGCGAGCTATTAGATTCATATATAAGCTTCGCGGACGGGCCTCGCTTAGGGAGCTTTTTGAGGAATAAGGAAAGTATTTCTCAATACATTTACAACTGTATTGTTTTGGTAAGGAAAAATATCAGCCTTAATACTAAACACAGTGATATACATGGCAAAAATACCAGAAGAAGAGATAAAATTGCGCTCCCATCCTTCAGGTTACACAAAGTTTTAGGTTCATTTATGGGGCAAGGTGTACACTTTTACAATAAAGTCCCAAAGGCAATATGTGAGTTACCACTAAACAAATTCAAAAACCACAGTAAGACAGTATTATCAAAAAAGGGCTATTACACTACAAATGATTACTTTTTGGATAAAAAGGCCTGGGTTTAAGCTCTTTACTCGGTGCATGATTAGTTAACTCTTGTAATATTTATATAACTAGTTTGTACTGACTAACAAAAATCGAACACTTTCCCGGCTTGAATTGTATAAACTTTGTACATGTTTTTGCTTTATATCCGGTAGTTTAGATGTACTTTTAGGTCCATATTTTAAGGAAATGTTATAACGTAAGCATATTTTTTTCAATACTTATTGCACTTTACTAACTCTTTTTGTAAAACCGAACTAAGTTTAAAAGAGTAAGTAGGTACTGAGTTTCTCGCCGGCTCTTCTCAGTATAAGATCAACTTCCGATGCGGTGGTTGAGTCACATTATGTTTGTATACAGTGTATTTATGTATTCATATTATTATAGTATTTAAGTCTATTACTAAGTTTTTTTTTTCTTGTAATGACTATTTAAAAGTACTTGTTACAGGTCTATTTAAATAAAGATATTTTTTGTTTGTTTTGTTTGTGTGTTTGTATGATAGTGACATCATATTTTACACTGACTTTTTGCTCATATCAAAGTTACAGTAAGAATACAGTAAAGGATTGTCCATTCAAAAGACTTGTTTAAAACAACCACTACGCCCGTCAGTAGTCCGCCAATGGCTTTTTGGAGTAAAGCTTTTCTGACCCCGGGGTTATAGGCTTGCAAGAGCTGGATCCCAGAATCGGGAGGCAAGGCGATTGATGGTGTCAGAGGCAAAAAAACCACTGTGGTTATCTTCGCTTCAATAAATAGATAAATTGTTCGAACGTATGTGAAAAACCAACTTCCATCGAAATGTTTCAAATCGAATTGGCCTACTATCTACTGGTAAATAGGTTGGACGAGCGATTTGCACAATTCCAATCAGACCGAAACCGTTATGTCAGTAACTAAACTAATCTATTTTGCAATTTGTAAAATAAATTAAGGGAACGAAAATTTGAATCCTAATACCAATGTCAGGCTAACATTATGTTATTTGGAGTGGCAGAATATGTCGGAGGAGAGAAATGTTTACGATTCATTGCATCGAAGTAATACTTGTATTTTTAGCATTTCAAAATGCTGTGATGTGAATTGATGTGATGTTATGAGGATATTAAAACCAACGGAAGCCGCGACTCTCGCTCGACAACCAGCGCTTAGTTATTTTTGTTCAGTTTTCCTATATTTTTATCATTCCATTTAAAATTCAAAATTATACGTCGTCTTATAGGTTTCTAACGGAACAGAAAGTTAAATGTTGACGACACGGTTGGCGTAGTGCGCTGTAGCACGGTTTCTTGCCTCGATTTCCGTAGTGTCCCGGGTTTGATTCCCGGTCGGGTCAATTTAGGAAACGATCTTTTCTGAATTGACTCGGGTCTGGGTGTGCTGGGAGACGCCCCTGGCTCATTTCCTTGTGTGGTAACTCTTAACACAGGGATATTAATCCCTACTTCGAGACCATTACAAGAGGTGTGTTGTCTGGCGCATATTTATTTATTTTATTTATTTATTTAATGTCTAGAGGTGTACAGTGTGGAAAATGGCCTCCATAAAATATATGAGATATCGACTTAATTATTGCACCCCGTTTGTCAAATATTCAGACAAATAAGCATAAAGTACAATTTTTTCTTGCAAAATCTTAGTGTTATGTAAAAAAATCTTCTGAGTTAAGCAAAATACAGCTCATTATAAGAACCGCAAATTGAGATGCTCACACGAAAAAAACAAACCTACCGCGTACTTTACCAATGACTTAAGGCCTGCGCAGACGAAGGAATGTTGTACGTGGAGGAAGAAACAGGCCGCCAAGGACTTACCACGGACTCAACGCACACGGTGTGCGATTAGTGTTGTCTAGAAATTTAGTGAAGCGCACGTTATGAAGGCAAATATGCTGAAATTACGTTGTGCTGTAATTTACATGCAGCTTAGGACAAAGAAAAGACGTTTCAAAAGATAATACTGGCTCCATCCTTAATGCACAAAAGCCCGCTGTGTGCGTTGCTGTTCATAATTCATTAGTTTTCGCGGACTCCGCGAAAACTAATGAATTATGAACAACAGGGTCCGCTCCGTTCCTTCGGCGTTCGCGGTTATTCGGCGGACTTTTTGTATGGCGTAATTTTAGTCCTCCGTGCGCGTTGTTCGATACAGTTTGTAAGGGATCTATATTGGCGGACAAACACGTATGTCGCGGAAAGTCCCTTGTCTGCGCAGGCTTTAAGCTTCCTGATATTTGCCTAGACGCAAGCACAAGTAAAGAGAAAAAATCGAAAAAAAAACAATTGTACTTAAAAATATAAACCAGAAAAATCAACATGCTCTTGGACGCACGCGGGATCCTGTATCTTAGGATCAGGTAAAAAAATTCAAGTTTCTATTTGTGCAGAAAATATTGCATAGTTAAATGCTAAAAATAAAAACTCCCTTAAAACATTAGTAGTAGTAGTAGTGTAGTTTCATCGGACAAGAAAAGATTTCACTGTTATTCTTTAGTTATCATAGATCTTAGATCACTGGACACTGATCCTACATGTTAGGATGACAAACAAGCCGACCGACCCGCCGCATTATCGGTTACCGCAATCTGCACACGTCTTGCTCTATTAGGTGTTTACGAAACCATGAAATACCTGGAGTTTCTGCATTGCTAGATGACTTACAGCCAAGTAACGCTCGTGAGTAATCGTGATACCGGTAGCATTTAGGTTATTCGCGTCTATAAACATTAGTTACTTCAATAGGTGCCCCTTACAACATTAAAATGAGGCATAAGGCACGTTGAACTGTAATAATTTCAGGAAATCGTAACCAGGATCTGGAGTTCTGAATGAGGAATGGGTACTATCTCATTTTGTGCCTTCTTAGTAAACTAGAGACATTTGCGTATTCTGTTAGTATCAGCAGTAATTATAGCACTTCAGCCGAAAAAACCGCCCCAAGAGAATAGAAATCAAAAAGATTTCATTCACAACGTTGGTGGAAAACAAGCATGCTAACTGCTTGATGGTAAGCGGCTACCGCCGTCTATGAATACGTGGTGCAACCCTCGCTACCTGTGCGTTGCAGAGTTTCTATTCATAAGAAAAAATAAGGTCCCCCAGTTGATCGAACACTAACTCCTTGACAATTTATTGCTATCTAACACACAAGCAGTAACACAAAAGCACCAAACCAATGTTGTTCAGCTGTTTTCTTTTCTTATATATAATAGTATTGGTTTTGTCCGTTTAGAAGCTAAAATAAAATTCATGTTTTTAACTAAGAAACCTGTTCTGAATTTTAAAGGTATTAATTCTAATAAAAACGGGTTTTTGCAACGAAACAAAACTACGGTAAATTGTTTTACCTATTTTCTCGACGTTTCGGCGACAATTGCATGTCACCGTGGTCACGAGCGGACTGGTAGTGCGCGGCGTCGTCTAGCTGGGCGCGGCGAACGATCTTCATCCACCCGCACATTTTCAATTATTCTGTCCATAGTACAGTCAGGTCGACAAACTACACTACTAGAGAAAATAGGTAAAACAATTTACTGTAGTTTTGTTTAAAGGTATTATCGATGGCAGCAAAGTAGAGAAAGACATCTACGAAATCGCAATTTTACAGGAGAACACATTTAGTAACAAATAGTGGTAATTTTGAGAATTATTTACCGATTAAAATTAAAACTTGGAACGATGCATTAAAATAACATTCCTAATTGATAATATAACAGATTATATTGGTATATTGGTTTTTTACTAGAATAATGTAGATTTTTACTCCTAAAAAACTTTAACGTATAAGAAGATTTCTGCCAGATGTCTTCTTATACGTCCCTAAATCTGCCAGATATCTTCTTATACGTTAAAAAAGAAGAAGGTCTTATCAGGTTCGCTTTAAGGTTGTCAAATTAATATCCTACTGTACACCTTTTAGGGCCTAACTTCACAGTAGTTTATCCTTGAGACACTAATTTTTCAATGAGACATGTGACAGATGTCTTTATTAACGTTTGAATCACCTGTCAAAGTTGCGAAGTAATGGAGGGTAAGTTAAAATGTCCGTTTCTACTGCAATGTTTTTTCAAAACCGAGTTCATATACGTGCTAGATATTGCTCATTATTTTGAAATTCGGAATAATTTTTATACGGACTTTTAATTTTAAGAAAAATACCTTCGCAAATAATGTAGATGTCCGTATCTACTTTGCTGCCATTATTTTAATTATAAACAAATAACCATATGTAAAGTAATAATGTAAAGGCATGTTTCGAAAGGTTTTAACTAGATTATGCTAGATTTAGAAATTAAAATGGAAATCATGCATAACTCCAACACGGAAATTGACTCGTGATATTGCGTTCCGAAATGTAATTTCATTTCACAAATGTCATTTTAATATGCCTTCTAACATTGGGAGTTTTCGCCAGCGTATTTACATTCACTATAGTTAATGTGTGTGTAGTGTACACAGCGGAACAAATTCAGTTTAAGTAGGCACGGCAAACACTAGTCGTGAACTGGAAACGAAGAGCATTAAAAATGCAAAACGGCATCATCGAGGTTTCTCCTCAAATTTTGATTTCACTTATAGGGCCTTGTTCCTTTCAGAAGCCAATATATTCATGTTTGGAACATTCTCGATATAATAAACAAAATTAAAGGTAGCGACCTCAAAATATCATGACGTTATTAGAAGGAGCACCTATAATCGACGAGCAAGCATGGAAAGATGGAAAGTTAAAGAAGCACAAAATGTGTGTCAGAATTGTAGCCAGTGGAAATGGTCGTGGACTTACCTCGTCGGGTCGAATAGCTTATTTGGCCACCACTGAAGCATTTTCATTAAATGACCGATGACCGTAAATGCGTGATTTAGCAGAAGACTGAAAATTGTGTTCATTAGCCTTTTCGGCAAATATAGCGTTGAAGCTCGTGTGATCGATCCCACCCAGGAAAAACATCATGAGACACATAAAACAGTAATGGTTTAAGTAATATATATATTTTTTTTACATAAGAGACTTTATATATGATCTTAAAGCATTTTTTGCACCAAATAATTGGATTTAGGTAACGTGTAGGAGACTTTATATATTAACTTAAAGCATTTTTTGCAACAATTGATTGGATTTAACGTGTAGTTTTTGAACGATTAACCAATATTAGGTATTTTAACAAAATTTCCTCAGTCAGGTCAAACGTTTGACAAATGTGGAAATAAAACTATCGAAATATCAGTACATACTCACATCCATCTAACACATTTATCGTCCCGTTAAAGCTGTCGGGCTAACATAGTCTGATGATACAGTTATACGCTCATACACGTGGTAATTTTGCAGAAAATATCAAAAACATTTATCGAAGACACAATCTTTAGCAAAACTTGAAGATACCGATAGCATCAGAGTAAGGTAGAGCCCTAGTCGTCATATTTGCAAACAAGAGATTTGATAAAGGTTGGTTCAAGATGTGAGCTTGTCGTCGTAAGCTGACAGGCGTAAACAGAGACCAGGGAAAGCTGATGGTGTGTATATTGACCTGGACCAATAGAGCGTAAAATTAATATTTGTAAATGACAAGTAAATTTAAGCAAAGTCAAGTGGTTCAAACTAGGTAGCTGTGACATAAAAGATGTCCTTCTCGTATAGTTAGCTCTTTTTTTTATTTACCATAAATAAATGCTGACTGGGCTATTATTATAAAACGCCAACGTCTCATGAATACTACCTAGATAGTGTAACAGCACTACCTTTCCTTTGCGTCTGAAAATGCATCTAGGCATTCCCAGGGCCCTGAGTGCGGGCCACCTGGGATTTGTGGGACTCAGAACTCTTGGGAAAACAGAGACCCGTACTCATTACATCCTGACGGTGGTCGTCTTCGGCGCAGATTGAAAGCGGGACACTACTCTGGACCTTCGGGACCATTCATCGGATCTAACAGACCACGCCACCAGTGCCAATTTTGTGAGTCCTATTTTTTTCAATAACGGGAGTCGTAAGATAATCTAACTATATTCCATTTGACCGCAACGCTAGTTGCACTAAGTCATTGATATACAATTCCAAAAGCATTCTGTTTGCGGTAATACGCGTGGTGCCATCCACCATTCGCCTTTGTAATGTTATGGAAAAAATGTTTACACGCGTTTCTGAGTTTAAAACTGTAGCATATTTTCGCAAATAACACTGCTATGTTGCTCTTTGTTTCGGGTTGAACTCATTATATCGTATCTGCTTATCCGAGCTTTACATTCCACAAGAGAATATGATGTCATAAAATATTAATTTAATTACCTCAAATACGGATAAGCATTGGTTAATATTTATTAAAAAAGCTTTCAATTTAACAGGCACTTCACAGTGAGACTACAGCGAATGCACTGTGGACCTTTTACCGCTTGTTAGTAGTGTATAAGTTTATAGTAATTTATAGTGGTTTATACTAGCCTGTTGTTGCAGTGGCAGCGATCCTGCCTTTAGCACTGGAGGTCGTGGGTTCGATTCCCACCCATGACAAACATTCATGTGACGAACATTTATGTTTGTTGTGTGTCTAGGTGTTATTATCTATTTAAGTATGTATGCAGAAATATTTGACTATGTTTATCAGTCTCTGATACCCATAGCACAAGCTCTGCTTGGTTTGGGATCAAATGATCTTGGTGTAAGGCGTCCCAGAAATTTATTTATTTTAAGTTTGAGTGTTATTATCTAAATGAGTAGGTTGTTTAGTCTCTGACCGCCTTCTTGTTAGGTCTGCTTAGTTTGGGGTTAGATGAACTAGATATAGAGCTCTAACACAGGAAAGGCACTTTGCGAACGCTTTCAGTATCTGGTAGCCGTCACCGAGTGGCAATTGCTACCTAAAGACATCATCGGGTTTAAATTCGAGTCTTGAAATAACTTCCAACTTGTTCCTGTAGGTTCAAAACAATACCCGCAACCTTGTCAGACGAGATTCTGCCGTACCTGTAACAATGAAGAATAAGAACAATTAGTAAACGCCTTTGTTACCTCATCAAATGGTGTTACAATATATTAGCCCCCGCATCATTGTTAAAAGTAAATCATACTATGTGGGCGTCGATGTTGTGCCTAGAACACACGCAAACGTAGGCCAATTTTGTCTCAAGACACGTGGGAGCAAGTCAAGACTATTGTCATAGTTTCATAAAAACTTTAGCACTACTAGAGCTAATCATCTGGGCTTTTATGCATAAAAACTCCATCAATCTTACATCACTGTACTAATACGAGTAGTATATATATTTTTCTATTAGCTATGTCAGCATTTATGAGTTAGGATATGGTACAGTTTTCATCAACATTATATAAATAAGGTGATCGTTTGAATTTAGTCACCAACATAAAAAAATATGCGTGATAGCAATATCATACATACCATCACACCATTTTCCCAACGGCGTAGGCAGAGACCACATCTTTCACAATCTCATATAACTTGTAAAGTTAATTCCCTAAACAGGGCGTAACGAGCAATTTTGTAATGATCTTGCATTTAGGGCCAGTCAGCGGTTAAATGGCAACTTAGAGCATTCAGACCGGAGACGTCACGCGAACTTATTTCTTTGCAAATAAGTCTGCCATTTTCTGCGGGGGAAGAGGTAACGTGTGTGCGTCAGAGTCTAGTCACTAAAGTGGGTACACTTATTGGTTGAATTTTTTTGTGGTTAATTCCTAAATTTTAAAAATTATTTGATTATAATAAGACGAAATTATACTAAAAGATGGAAAGAAACGCCATACTTTTGTACAATGGATGTTTCTCTTTTTGCTCATGGCGTGCCGCGTGTACCGTGACATGCAGAATGACGTGTGATCGCGCATCAACTAGTTTTATATAACCAGCATGATCGGCGATCATGTGCGGTTGACAGAAGGGAAAGCCTGCCAGTGGCGTCTCCAGTCTAAATGCTGTGAGCCTGGCAATAACGCATCTTCTAGGCTGGATATTTAGGAAATTGAAATTATACTAAAAGATGGAAAGAAACGCCATCCTTTTGTACACTGGATGTTTCTCTTTTTGCTTTTGGCGTGCCGCGTGTACTGTGACATGCAGAATGACGTGTGATCGCGCGTCAACTAGTTTTATATAACCAGCATGATCGGCGATCATGTGTGGTTGACAGAGGGGAAAGCCTACCAGTAGCGTCTCCAGTCTAAATGCTCTGAGCCTGCCAATAACGCATCTTCTAGGCTGGATATTTACTAACGAAATTGCTTGCAACACTCAGTTTAGGAAATTAACTTGACTGGAAATCTGTTTTATTCGTTCTTATTATTCATTCAATTCAATTATAAGAATTTGAAATCAATATATTCATTCGTGGTTTTTTTTTTATTTCTAAATTTATATACATAATTATAATTTTAATGTTATTGATTCAAAGTCATCAATTCTTTATTTTTAATTGTTTTATTGTGTTTAATATTTTGTCAAAATATGGATTTACATGAAATAAATGAATTTCAATTTAATAAGCGATTGTAATAAGGCCTCTGATGTTGACTTGCAATGTAGATTTAAGTGGCAATGAGAGCTCAGGCTATGCTGGCAAAGTTGATGGGCATTAAAAATACTTTACAATTTTTTTCGGAGAGAATTTTGGTTATTTTTAAAAATTGAATCAGTTCAATTTGTGATGTGACACTTTTGTGTGTTTTTTTTGTTTTTTTTTTGTCACAGCTACTTATTTTGGCATATCCCTGCCTAACATATAGACATTTTAAAAGAGCGTAAATCTACAGAAAATAGATATACATTTAGAAGTAATAAGGTAGCTGATAAGTAATGATCATAGAACAAAATTCATCCCTTTTTATGCCTCACGAAGATTTGGTACTTCGTATGATATACGAGTTGCATCTGTTTTTGAAAACTTTTATCAAAACATTTGAAAAAAAGAAAAATGGTTTCACCGACTTCATATTACAAGAAACAATATTTATGAGATAATTTGACTCGCACTTGACCATGTATTATAAATATTATAATACGACTTCACAAAGCTTTTGTTGAAAAATACTTTTTTATTCTTATTTAGCTGCAAAGAAGATCTATAAAACCCCTATCAATCTATTAATCACTTTAACACTCGCAAACGAAGCAGCGCAAGATTAAAAACGTGTTGTTAAAGCTTTGCCTACACTATAAAAGTCAAGATTCGAGCCAAGTGATATACGATAGAACGCCAGCCAGTACCAGCTTTTAGGTGATTCTTTGTTTTGGGATGTAAGAGGTGAACTGAAACAATACCGTGTATTATGGCCTTTGATTAATGATGTCGAGGTTTTACCTGTCACGGGTAAGAAAACAAAAGATTAATTCCAGAGTTAAGGCGGTTAGGTAGCGACTTGCGACTTAAAGTAATGTAGAAGAGCAATAAGAAAGTTGAAGATCAGGTAATTTTAGTGGATGTCTTATGGCCGCGAATCATGTCATGGATGTTCATTAATAAAGTGGCGCGTGAGGTTCGTAAAAAACTAACCACAGTTTTTTTAAGTAGCTTAAGCATTTCATACTTCAAATTGAAGGTATATCGAATAAGTTGTGCTGTTATAAACCATACTTTAAAAGTGTTCGCTTACAGGTCAGCTAACAAAATAAACTCTTTTCATATAATTATATATCTTAATAAATGTAAGAAATATGAACTGTACCAATAATCAATTCTTAGAAGTAAACAAATAAAGGTACAAAGTGAGGTTAATTAACTTCTTTACTTAATCGCTGAAACTTTATAATTATAATATTGAATAATCCTCATTTTAGCTAAAAACTTACTAACTGTTACAAAAATTTTGATTACATCTAAATCCCGCTTATCTCACGATTTCTCACTAAAGCCACTATTAAACTTTATCCACATTAAATCTCCTAAATGACTCTGTTTTTATATTAAGTGCATATTTTACCTCCGTGCTTTACTAATGCGGTGGATCCAGATGAATACAAATGACATTCGAATATGACATTTCGTGCGTAGGTGACAGAGTAAAAAAATATTTTACACTGCGATTAGGGTTGCCGCAGTTTTTTAGGTTTAAATTTATTTAATGGTTATGCTCGTTGGCTGACTAGTAACAGCGCTCAGCCCGAAATCTAGGCTAGACAAAGTAAACATTTCTAACGCAATATACACGATATTCGTTTCTGGATGATCATCCAGAAACTATATAGTATCCAGAAAAACCAACAGACTTTTGCAGAATATTACATTTAAAAGATGGACAGTGGATATTATTTCTTCAAAACAGTTATCTATAGATTATTATTTCTACGCAAGCATAAACCTACCGCGCGTCCAAATATTAGATAGCAATAAAATTACGTTCCGACGCGTTTGAGTACGGGAAAAATATTGCGAAATCCATCCACCATGCATCGATTTTGGAAGCTTTGTAGAAAGTTGCGACGCATGATAAAAAGCTGATATAATTATCAGCTTTCTATCATGCGTATCATTATCTATTTGATTTCATAACTTTTTTTCCATAAATTCACAATCCATTTTTTTCAATCATTATCATCATGCGCCAAATGGTTATTAGGCATAATAAACATAATATCTTAAAACATCACGTGGAATAACCAAACTCAAAAAATAGAATCAATAAAGAAAAAACATATAAAAAAATTGCTACTTATGAACAACGCCAAGGAGTTAATTTCTGGCACTGACAATTACACATTACCTAAATGTAGGTAGTACCTACAAACGAAATATAGATAGATATATATATTTCTGTTGTCAACAAAGTTGGCAGCCCTCACAGTGACACGGGGCAGCCGGCGCGCACGCAGGTAACATTCGGCTGGCATTCCGACTCTTTGTTCGATCGACGAATGTCGTTTGCCCACGCGCTTCCGGATGCGTTACAAATGTAAACTGTCTGAACCGTAACGGTTTTGTCCATTAATTCCAATCCGATTGGTTGTTAATATCCTATGCCATTACGTTTAGCATTACAAAGGAATTATGGCGGGTCAGCGTTAAAGATTATTAAATTCGACCTCACTGAGAGATCTCGTCTATAGAGCTCTATATAAATAGCTACGGAATACCCTAAATCTGAAATCGCAGATCAATGACAGTAAACCGTCAAGTAGACACCCTTAAGTTTTTTTTTAAGTCCTGTCAAGGTGACCTCACTTCACCTGATGGAAAGCAGTCGTGAGGTCCGGATATTAGGATGACAAGCACAATAATGCAAAGCAATTACTGAGCTGGCCATACTGCCCTGTCCTGGCACCGTTTAGTGCAGTGCTGATCCTGAAACGCGACCTGACCAAGATAGATCAGAGTCACTTGGCGGGTTTTACGCAACTGCATGATGGTAACATCAACCGGCCGACATAATATATCTCCCACCTGAAGAGCAGATGGTCTACTACAGGGCTCCCTTAGTCGCCTCTTACGACACCCACGGGAAGGAGATGGGGTGGTGGAAAGTATTATTTTAAAGTGCCGCCACCAGCATAGCACACAATGATTTATTTATTATTTCAATGAATGGTTTAAATATGACTTTACAGAATCACATAGTTTGTCAGATAAATCCAAAAGATCTCATAGCATGTTAAGGGAATGCAAATGAATGCATTATTGCAAGACTATGCATTCTTTTGCACTCCCAAAATACACCATACAAAACAATTAATTATTGCTTTAATATAATATGTATTATTATTATTTTGCTCGGTTCACATTAATGTGGTAGCAGCATTCCAGTCCAGCGCTGAAATAACACTGGAATGATGTGAACCGGCACTGGAATGTCCACATTGATTGAGCGCTGGACTGAAAAGCTGGACTGGAATAATGTGGTCAGGGCATCAATATTTTCATTGTGAGAGAATGCGTTTAGAAGAAAAAAAAATACGCTGGCCAGTTAAAAGACACTGAGATTTGACAGGTCTGAATATTCTTAATATTAATAAGGTGGTAATTAATCAGATTACTTAGTGAGAAAGAGTACTAGATTTATTTCTCTGGGCAGAGCAATCATCTGTTGAAACTGTTGGTTTTTGATCACCAAACAGGGAATGGTAGCGACATCTCTAGTTAATAGTTAGTATAGTAAGTTTCCGCAATTCAAATAAGCTCGAGTAAACCACAGCTGGTACGAAGTTTTCAGACCATAATTTGATCAAACTGGTGTACTTCGCTTTATCTAACGCGTAAGTTGGATAGTAAAAAGTGCTCGACATCCAGTTCTAATTCAATAGCTGGTTCCTGAAGCGAGTGATCCGTTTTATGTCAGCGGCATCCTGCGCTCAGGCACCGGTTTACGATCGCACCCCGCTGCTGGCTTGCTCCAGACTAACGTACTTAAAGAAACCCTGAATCGTGAAGCTATCTGATCGAATGAACCAAAGGCAAAGGTTTGAGATCACAGTTTCCCACCAATCCTGAATTTTGTGTCACAAAAACTACAATTTTGTTAATATCTAAGACGAAGACAATGAATAGGCGTAAGAAAGGTGTTAAAATGTTTCACCATAGATCACATGGCTAATCAGAATAAAACATTGTTCTTCGTAGTGGTAATGTACAGTCATACATATCTATACGTTTCCTGAGGTTCCAAAAATATCTGAGCAAAACCTTAGCCACAAATATATTGAAGTCAAAAAAGAGTCTGAACGAACTTTTGAATAGATATTTATGCTTTTGACTACCATGTAAAATATTTTTTGAATAAGGTCAAACTTAATCAGCAACTCAACTATTGCATGCAATGTGGTTATTCCAGTTGAAAAAACAATGCTTTTCCTGTAGGTGTATGTTTTAAAATTATTAATCGAGTTATATGACAGCTAGACATTGAGTTCTCTTCGATCCTGATAGTAAAAGGCAGAAAGATTTTAAAAAAAAAAGCCCGTCTCAATCATTCTAGGAACTTTTGATAGCCTTCACAGAGCCATTTCTCTATAAAATGTTGATTTAATTTGAAATATTTTTCAGGCAATAGCATAATTTCACGTCATTGTGGGCCATTAAAGGCCAACTGTTTAAGTAATCAAATAAATGTCCCTAATGATACAAGTACTGTGACGTATATTTACGCTGACATAATCTTCCGTAGCCACAAAGCCGGCACTCTTAAACTAGTGCTTCTGCACATTAACTAAATTAATAGATATTTGAATACATTTTACTATTGCTCATGTATTCTCTTAAGTGGCGTACCTTCCAAATTAAATCATTTTTCCCGTGTTCATGTTCAATTTTAAAGAAATAACACTCCGTCTGCCATATCAGCGGAATTTGACATGGCGTTCAAGAATTTTAATTTTATTGCAAAGAATGTCTTTCGCAGGCTGTCTGTGCTATACTTCTGACACGTGTTACAACCGCAAAGAGCCTCGTAAAGTTCGTTATTGAAGCTATAAACCTTTGTTAAGAATTTCTCATTGCGATAACATCTCGTAATACAGACAAATAAAAGGAAATTTTGACAGCAGATAGACCTCAGCTCGGTTTTGAGCGAAATATTTGTATTGTATAATGGAGATGATATTACTGCGCCTCTGGCTAGTAAGGGTTGTTATTGAATAACCCCGGCCTCACTAGATTTACATTTGCTGTTTCAAGCAAGGATTTTATTTAAATTACTGTTATTGAGACCATTATGGTGATCTTTGGCAAAACAAACATTTAAGTCACTGAAAGGAGATTTGTGTTAGTTTTTAAATTTATACCAGATCCATACAAGGTAGTCATGTATAGGTGAATAAATAAATAGAATGAAAAACATTGATCAAAGCGGTTTGTAGATGATATTATCATAGTAAAGAAAAAGATTTGTGTGTTTATATCGAATAAACTCAAAAACTATTGACCGATTTAAAAAAATATTTTACCAATATAAAGCTACATTTTATGGGAGTATATATTTTAACGAAAAAGATAGTCCAAGCGGGCGAAGCCACTGGCGGTGAGCTAGTCAGTTATACTTCAATCTAACGCTTATGTTGGATAATAAAAGTGCTTGCTGATATATCCAATTCTAACTGAGCGCTTTAATGAAGCCACTTTCTTGACGTACCTTTCTATTGATCAATAAATTAGAACCTAAAGTAAGTCCCTACGTGAAGTTATTACTGACACGCATAAGTCAAACCATCTCATTACTTTGTCGACTGTATTTCTTCCTTAAATACATAGTTGTCATTTGAAATAGCTTTCTCACGTATGCCAAGGAAATTGTAGGTAATTTATATAATGTCAAACGAACAATAGACAAAAGAATAACTAGTTACATTATTAGAAATGTAATTTAACGGGTCCGTCCATTCGCTCCGAAAGCGCCCAAGCATCGACTTGCCCGCTGTAAGTTATGTGAGAACTTTCCGAATACACACTTTGTTACCTGAAAGGGTTTCATAAAACTGAATTATAGCCATAACCTTAACTTGGTCTCGAGGATCGCCATAAAGTAGCATCTTGGGTGCTCACAGGACACGTGAAGTTGACTGTTGTTAAATTTTATGGAAAAGCGACGGGACACAATGGGAATATGTAAATTAGTGAAACATCAAGACTCGTTGGACGCGCTGATGCTTTGAAATTCGCCGGTTAGAGTGGCATCATATAAACGTGATTGTCAATATTCTAGATTTTATTTGAAGCTAAGAGTTTATACCGCGGACATCAATTGAAATAGATAACCCAAGTATATAAGTACAACGTACATTAATGAGTACACAAGTATGACGCAAACTGCGTTTCAAGGAGTGCAGAGTGCCTAGTGCGAGTTACACAAGATAAGATAAGATGATTCATTTATTCGCACATGAAAAAGGGTTACAGTCTTCAGCTATCTAAGTAACATGCAAATATTATTAGTATGTCTAAACATCATTTGATTCGAGATTATTAAATTCATAATATATAATTATTCAAAATACATTAAAAAAAGAAAAATTAACACAATGCAGTCCGATAAAACATCTATGTAGAACTAGCCTTAGAGGCCCAGATCAATAAAAGTTCTTATTTTATCTATGGCCGAGTATTTAATGAAGAATCGGGCAACATTTTGCCGCTAGGTGGCGCTGACTCAATGCCATACAAATTCACGATCGAGCTTGTAAAACGCCATGGTGAAGTAATTTGATTGATTTGTGCAACTCGCACTAGGCACGCAGATCAGTAAACCTCTTTTGATGCTGTTTTATTCAGAGTTTGCTCAGCCGTTACGGTAGTAGATGTCAAGATCAAGTAGATAGGTGTAAAACGATTAGTCCTTTTTAGGAACTTAATTAATTTGATTGAGATATGGTACATTACTATAACTGAGACACTATTGTGACGGCACATTTAGTTTTAGAAAAATAACATGCTAGGTTTTCATTGAACGGGGTCATCATCATCATCATATCAGCCATTGGACGTCCACTGCTGAACATAGGCCTCGCCCAAAGATTTCCACGTATCCCTATTAGAAGCGGCCTGCATCCAGCGATTCCCACGCGGACCCGTTTGGCTATGTCGGTTACCTTAGTTCTTCTACGGATCTCCACATTTCTGATTCGATCTCGCAAAGAAACACCAAGCATAGCTCTTTCCATAGCTCGCTGCAGAGTGACTCTGAGCCTATTTACATTTACATTTCCTATTCACATTTGATTACATTTTATTTGGCTTACAGTTAGAGACCACGTCTCGGCACCGTAGGTCATCACTGGCAACACGCACTGTTCAAAGACTTTTGTCTCCAGACACATAAATATTTTAAACGGGGTGCCTCGCGTTATCTATTCAGGTTTAAACCAGTGGTATATACAGCATGGCTATTTAAGGATAAAACGCGTTCTATGGGTAAATTGAAATTCATGCTTGCGTGTTAACATACACAATATGCTATTCAGCTAAAAGCATGCAGAGAATAAAGAAGGTTCTGTATTCTCTGTGGGGATATACAATAATGCTTTATCAAGTTAGAATCTAAGTATCTAATCTTTTCGTAACATCATTATTATTTATTCGCAGCCAAAAGACGTCGACTGCTGAACATATATTTCCAAAGCGACCGGCTGCAGGCATTCTGCATCCACCAATCACCGATCTTCTTGTAAGAAGTAAAAAAACAATTATTTACATAATTAAACCAGATAATAGATAAACGAAATCGATGTACTTAATAACATCACTAAATGTAACACTTGTAAAAGTAATAGTCAAAGGACTCTTTAACTTACAAGACCCGGTTCAATAGATTAGAAATAAAAATTCTCTACAACGAGCTATAACAGAATGAAGCATCAGACTCGTTTCTGAAAATGCTTACAAGTTGACTTGCCAGCTATAGTTATACTCAATCATATTGCACAGAGAAAGGACCCGTCACATGTAAATACAATTTAAGTATGATTCATTCAGTTTATTTATTTTGGTCTTTAGAATGACACGACGTATTCACCTCTCAAATGCGTCAGCAAAATCTTCTATTCTTGTGTCACGTTCAGTAAGAAGATTATCACCGTCGAACTGATCTACCTCAACCAGCAGACGAAAACAATACAATTGGAAATCTCATCTTTAAGTATTTGTATATTTTACTTTATTGCTTCGCCATACATTATTTGGATGATGTAAACCTGTCCCACAACAATAGGAAGCCACTTATTTACACAACTCGTGGGAGTTTTTACAACACTAATAATTATGTATTAGCCTACGTTATATCTTATTATGGGTTTAATAGTTTTAAAAAATGATACCATCAAAGTGTCAGTGGCTTATAGTAGGAAAATATATTGAGTCGTTAATTATGACCGACATCTTTATTTTTTATGCAAAACTGCCTCCCCGTGTTGAATACCTAAGAAAATACGTTTGCAAAAAAGATTCAAGGCAAAATTGCAGCAATAGCGGGGAAAGTTATTTAAAACACCAGGGGCCGTATTACAATCTCTTGAATAATCTCTCGCTACGCTCAGTTTAGGAAATTAACTTGACTGGCTATAAGAGATTGTAATACGGCCGCTGAAGGAAAAAAATACAAGCAGTTTAATTGATAGTTAATAAAGTCTGATATATCGGCAACAAAATTATAGAAAAGGATGAAGCATCTAATTAGCATACAGGCGTTTACTGCTTGTTTGTACAAAAAGAGCGTGAAGTTCGCGAGACGAGTGGCGGCGCCTGCGGCCCCAGCGGCGCCGCGGTTTCTCTGCGCCCACGCACGCCGCCGCGGCTTATCTGCCCTGTTCTCGCGTAGAAATTTACACGTAGTTGCGAGTACCGGGCGGCCGTAATAACGCACTTCTTGCATTTTATCCGACAACGGCAGCGACCAGAGATATGCACCGCACAGCCCGACAACACCCGTGGGACGCACGCAACCCGCAACCGCATTTTATAACCTTTTTATTCCATTGTCACTCCGCCGCACCGACGTATTCGAGGTAAAAATAAATTTTACTCTTTATCTAAATGTCAAATCGTTCGCTTTCGATCGAATCAGTTTCCAAATAGTTTTAATAAATCTCCTTTTACGGCGTCCGGAGCGGGCGGCGTTCGATACGGGGACGCATTACGAATTCATGCGGCGAGTTATCGTGTTTTGTTCTGTTGTGACCGCTGTGTCTGTTCGCGGCAACAATAGGTTTAATTGAAATAGTGTCAATAAATTTGTCGGCAGTGGTGAAGCAGTCCTGCTTCGTCGGTGGTCCGATAGTGAGCGCAGTCGTCTCGCGCGACATCCCGAAGGACGGACCCTCGTTCCGGATGGAACGCATTTGTTTTTATCTGCCGGCCTTGTCTACATTACATCTTCTAAATGCTTTATCGGTATGAATCGCTGCTATCTTGTCGACTTAACGCTGTTCTGTAGTTTAACGATGAATAAAGATAGATAATGGTTTATCCTTGTACTGCGGCTCGTAAAATATGAATTAGAGATACCGACAGTGCTGAATACCCTATAGACAAAAACAGGACAAAACCAAAACATCGAATTATCCTTAATTTTAAAGTACATTTGATAAAGCCTAATCGTTTTTCTGACAGTATAATTGTTAAAAAAACATCAGTTTTATTTGAAATAAACTGGAATGTGTCCGTATTTCCCTGACAATATAAAAGCACATCGTACAATTTCGGATTTGTTTTCTCACGGTGCGACCCCGCCCACACGACCGCTTCTACGAACACATTTCAAACCTAGGAGTGGAACTTTGTATCCATAATTTAACATTATTATGAATAAGTGAATGACGCAAATTATGCTAAGGAAATTTATTGTCTGCATAATATGGTGTAATGGATTAATATCAACACTCAGGACCCCATGACATAACACGCGCACCAATTGCTATCTATAGTAATGATTGATGACATTAATACATTAGAAATTAAACTGAGTACCATTCTTTGAAATAAGGGTCGTATACTGTGGCATGTGCCCTAACTTCTTTCCCCTTTTTACTCATTCGATCCTCCTCTGTCCGAACCACTGTAGGTAATGTGTATTATATTGGTGTATTCTATCTAATATTGACAACGCAAACATCTGGTTTGGTTCATGCTTATATTACATATACCCTTCTCGTAAATTTTCCAATAATTGTAAGAAGGTAGGTTGTTTAGAAAATATATGTTCTTAGCAATATGGCTGGCTTAATTGTCCTGTTGCTGTTGTATTGTCCTTGTCTAATTAGCCTTGTTATTATGTGAGTAATAAATAATATTTGTTATCCTAAGTTATTAGAAGAACAAACAAATCAAAGATTGGCATTCCTTTCTTATATCGTTTATTTTCTGTTACCTCAAACTCCTAAACCCAAACCGAGATCTTCTCAAGAAGTAATATGGAAATTTAGTAGGTACCTATTACCTTCCTCAAGATTGCTCTTAGTGTTTTTGTAGGGCTGCGGTTAGGGCGAGCTTTCGACACAATTCACACCCGATAATAATCTCGAGATAAAACGCGCCGCCCACCTTTGCGAGATTACACCCAGTTGTACTTTTTATAATCTCTCAAAAGAGTGAACTCTTGTTTTTCATATGACGCTGTAATAAATAAAAAACGTATTTCTTGTATGGGTAATTTACGTATTTACAAGCCAAATTGAGTATAACTTCTTAAATTATAACCAGTTCTTTGTTTTTTATTTTGCATTTTGGGTTGATGACTATTTGCCATTTAGGGCAAATGCCTTGCGTATATTTATGTATACACTTACGAGTAAAACCTGTAGTTCAAATTTGAACAAACGATTTTGAACTTAACATAACACATTTATCACAAAAATGCCCTTTTATTTCATTGTGGAAATATGTAAGTTAGTTGAGTGACGTTTGTGACTTACACTTTTGAGAATTTTAATTATCTATTTTTAATAATCAATAAAGTCGTTTTGTAAATAAGATTCTGAAACGTTTTCTACTTAGTCAAATTATGTCAATTACAAGCATACAAATAAACTAGGGTTTTCAGCTCATAAATAAAACTAAATTATTTGCTGGCGTTGTTTTTGAACCACATTGCCAAAAGATCGTAGACTTAGGTATGTAAGCTCGTGTTTAGAGCAATTTCTTTCTCCAGCTGGGATTACCTACGGTTCTCCATTACATATGGAATGTTAAGTAATCTATAATATTTGCCTAATCTAACATTACGATGTGACCTTCTCAGTGTTGCGCTTCTTTCACGTGGTTGGTTAATCACTCATTTTAGCTGGTCTTAGGGTTTTCTAGGCCGCCTGGCTTGCTTTACGACTGCTATTTAATAATCGCTACTATTATACGAATACGAATGCTGACCCGGCTCACAGGCCTTATCGACCCTAAACTAGTCCCAGAGCAAGCAGGTTTCAGACCGGTAAAATCATGCTGCAACCAAGTGCTCAAGCTCACGCAACATATTGAAGATGGTTTCGAGTCTGAGTTGATAACGGGCGCCGTATTCGTGGACCTATCTGCGGCCTACGATACGGTGAACCTCAATCGACTGCTATGGAAGGTGGACATCATGACCGGCGATCGCAAATTCGTCATGATCCTTCGAGAACTCCTCCATAACCGTCGGTTTCAGGTACATCTTCGCTCAGACAAGAGTCGTTGGAGGTCACAAAGGAACGGCCTTCCCCAGGGCAGTGTCCTGGCGCCGCTCCTTTTCAACATCTACACCAATGACCAACCATCCAGCATAAATACGTCCCGCTTCTTATACGCCGACGACCTGGCACTAACATCTCAAGGCTCCAAGTTTGAAGAAGTTGAGGCTAACCTCACTGCAGCTCTCAATAATTTGAGTAGCTACTACGAGGCGAACTCACTGAAGCCAAACCCGAGTAAACGGAGTCTTGCGCATTCCACCTGCGCAACAGAGAAGCAAGACGTAAACTCAATATTGTGTGGCAGGGAGTACCAATCTCGCACAACAACTGCCCGAGATATCTTGGTGTTTCGCTAGACAGATCTCTTACTTATAAGAAGACCTGCGAAAACGCCAAGAAGAAAGTGAACTCGCGGAACAACTTACTGCGTCGCCTTACTACCACCAAATGGGGAGCTACACCGCACGTGCTGCGGACGACAGGGCTAGCGCTCGCCTTCTCAGCTGGCGAGTACGCATCGCCTGTTTGGAGCCGCTCCGCTCATGCCAAGTTGGTGGATGTGGCCCTGAATGACACCTCCGGAAGTCCGCAGGGCTGTAGCTAGCTCAACTGAAAGGGCAAACGCAGATCGCGACTCACGGCATCCTATGCACGGCTACGTCTCAGTGCCGCAAAGGCTAAAAAGTCGTCGCAGTTTTGTTAAGTGTGTCGCCCCACTTTCTACCGAACCCGCACAGGCCAGATGTGAACTTTGGCGCAAAAAAGCCTCTCTGCCTACTCCTTTTGTCCCGCTTGCCGAGAACCTCCCTCCTGGACATGATTTACCATGGCCGATCTGGAAGTCCTTAAACAGGCTTCGGACTCAGGTTGGCCGAAGTAAGGAGAACTTGGTCAGGTGGGGATTTTCGGTAAGCTCCGATGTGGACTGTGTTTGCGGTGCAGTGCAAACTATGGCACACTTAACATCGTGCCCGGCGTGCCCCAACACCTGCACGCCAGCGGATTTAATGGACGGCAGTCGATCCGCAATACAAGTGGCTGAATTCTGGGCTGCTACGATGTAATCAATTCTCGGGTTCCATCGACACGCTAAGAAGAAGAAGAAGATACGAATAACCGCGAATTTTTTTTATTTTTGTGGATGTCCTATATGTAGTGAGTGCGAAAGCGGTCAGGAGTTATACTTCACTCCTGTCTGTGGTTCCTTTTTTTATAAACTAAAGTATCATTAAATAAATTTACATTATTTTTCAAATAAACCATGACCCAACTTAAGAGAAAATTAAAATAAAGTATAACACATACCGAAGACTTATATTAAGGTCAAGATCTCTTTACCTAGCTTATTTGTATGACTCACCGCCGTATCTACAAACGCTAATTAAAAGTTGAGGACACCTCAAATTGATGCTGCCCTGTCACATGTGAATAGAAATGAAAGGGACAACTATACATGGAAGGGCTGCTCAGCTTTGATTGACGTTTGTGGATTCGGGCGTTACTGCTATAATTCGTAGGCTACAAATTAACCAATATGATTTGCAAGGTCGTAGATGATAAGTCTAAATTACAATCCAACGGCTACTAAAAATAACGTTAGCAGGAGAAATGCAACCAGTTTACTAATGCAACAGATGATGTTAAGTAATTAGAATTATATCTTACATTGCACCAGGTAAGTAGCCTATTTCTGAAGTGGATGGACAGACTGATCGATCGATGGTATTAGTAATAGATTGATTAGGCGTTATTGGCTTGAGATTACATGACAAAATCATTATTCCAGTGATGGTGAAGATCAAATTGGTACGGCAACCGGCTCATGGTAAATGATGCAATGTATAGATTAAAAAATCTGCCGTCTGCGTTGGCTGCAAGCCAGGTTAGATAACGTTAAAACTTTGTCACAATTTGCTGAAATGAAATCAAAACGTATGAACTATATCGAATCCATAGCATCCTGGAGTAGCGATTGGCTTAAATTATGAAAAAAAAGGTTTTTTAAGTTTATAGCAAAACTTACTGTAACAAACAAACAATCGTTATGTTACAGGTTATATAACAATACGATAAGTTTTAACCGAAAGCGTCGTTATTTTCTGTTAACGCATTGCTGGGAAAATTACGACTTTTTTTATCTTTCCTCTGAAAACAGAATCCTCGGTGCGTCAGGCCGATTCTTTTAATATCGCTTTTTCTGTTTTGTTTTGACAGTAAACATAAGTGAATAAAGTGAAAATGTAGTTCTTTATTATTTTTGTTCTCTACAAAGGAACCGAGCCGCTTTCGATGTTTTGATTTAAATTCAGCCGACATTTTAACAGCGGCAATGGGGCTGTAAAGCTTTATTGCAGCTTAAAACAAGAAACGTAAGCGCTGAACTGTATAGAGAACCGGATTACCCCAGATCAGTCGTGATCGTTTTTGGATATATTTGCAGCTATTCGTTTTCCGGAAAACAAATTTTGGGAGACACATTCTTAAGACACACACTTTGGCGCATCGTTTTGAAATCAATAGTTCTTCACATGTGCGGTCAGAATAGGGAAGCTGTTTTGACCTATATAATGCAGAACATAAAGAACTACTGCATATCGTCAGCTAAAGTGTTTGACCTCGTAACTCCATTTTTTTTCAAAAGACATTTTTAGGACTTTTTTAGACTTTTTTATTGCTAATTTAATAATAATAATAATATATTCTTTACTGCACACAAAACTTACAGTACAGAAATAATTAATAATAAATGCAAGTACAATTTGGGCGGCTTTATCGCTAAAAAGCGAAGAAGAAAAAGGAAGAACCACAAGGACTGCATGTCAAAGTGCAAGGAAATGTGCTTTGACCCTTGCTTTAAAGATGGATAAGGATTGGGACTCTCTGATTGATAGGGGTAAGGAGTTCCATAAACGTACGGATTTCACAGTAAATGACTGTGTATAGGAGTGGGAAGAATGAGGAGGGAATTGAAGGCGGAGTTTGAACGCATTTCCCGTACACGGATGGGATGCAAAAATTGGAACCGCTCTTTGAGATAACGGGGTGACATTGGGTTGAACAGAATGTTATATAGAAGAAAAATAATTTTATATAATAATTTGTGACCGCATACAATAGCAAAGCTCTTAAATTCTATAAAAAAGCCGATGAAGTTTAAAATGATGAATAGAAACCACGTAGGTAACTCTGGGTCACCAATATATAATCTAAACAAACTTTCATGCAAAGTTTTTCGTAGTGAAGTTTTTGTGTCTCCTGTAAAATTTAATAACGACGACAAATTTGACTATATTAAATTGGTGCCTCAATTTAAGAAAACAACCAGTTTTTCCTGCCATAATGGTCAAGGTACCAATAATCTGCTAATACAATTCATACTATAACAACACTTTTATTTCCATCGTTTTAATGGCATTATTGCACTGTTTACCTTTTATAGCAGCCTTAACACGACGAATGTGATCCAAATTCACTGGTATTGGGTCTATGAGGAGCTTAAGCGGGGCTGAGAACCGCTCCCCGAAAAGCAAGGCTGCCCAGCCCCCGGCGCCGGCGCACCCCTTCCTCCATAATCCCCCCTCAGCGAAGAGGAACGCACGGCTCGACGAGTTGTTCGTCCTCGTCTCAAAATTCAATAAATCACCAAATTCACCCATTTCTCCCTTCAACACGCGTCTGATAAACACTTTGAACACACTCCGCAACCTTCCATTTTCGCGCCGTTTTTGAACACCCGAAATTTTCCCCGTAAAAATATAGTCGGAAGAAAAAACAATGCGATTTAAAGTTTTATTGTTTTTGATTATCGAATTGTTGTAAAAACATACAGGCGGGAACTTTTCGTTCACTTTTATGATAGTGTTGCGTTTTCTCACTTTTCCTTTTATCACGAAATTTGCATCTGCTATCAAACAAACTAAAAGTAAAATGAACACGAGCTTTAGTTTTGTCATTTTGGATAAGATTTTTGTTTTATTTTTTTGGTGGACTTATGCATCATTATTTACTGATCACTGTTTGGTCTTGGTTCGTAAAGGTTGATGAAGACGTTAAACTGAAATCTCCGTAGTAAATCGAGTCGCGATAGTTGCGCGCGCGCCGCCCGCCGTGCCAAGCCCGACTGGAGGCTTTATCGCATCCGCTGCAACTGCAACCTGTTGTATGGTAATCTCAAAGCTACACTACGCCGTTTGTAAACATTCGACAGCGTTGCCGTCGTACTCCTAATATGAATACTATGCAAAACTTTAGATACGCAAAGACTGTATGTATTTTCATGTTTTCTTAGATCGAGCAGGAGATAACTGGACGATGTAAAAAATGTATGGTACATCAGTAAAATATCATTGAATAAAACTAGTAAAGAAATTACATATTACGTTAAATATTAACAAAAGCATAGATTTTTCTGGTTCCTATTCGTGGTTAATTAACTTAACTATCACTAGAAAACATTATCCTAACTTCATCTTCGGGCCATCCCTGAGGATGATGACTTGATACCTCAAAATTAATGCATGTAAAACTTCACGTGACGGCTCTCCATAAAAAATAATGACGCAAGAAAAAAGTCTAAATAACCCGCCAATATCATTAGAAACCAGTTGTCAACGAGGACGGGTTCTGTATAAATTTTACTTAATCCACACTTAACTTTCAATGTATTACGCGTTTAAACGAATGTGAGAATGCAGGCTCCAAGGACAAGTGAAAACATCGACAACTTGTCTGTGCTAAGTACCCGGTACTCGTTTAGTGCGTACACTTAGGAACTACCTTAACGAAATGGCTTGTATTACTTTTGCTACATCATAATCCTTGTCTAAATGCAAATAGTAGTATAAGTAATTACAATTACGGCTTTTTTAAGGCGACATTAAGTATATGTAACTACGGTAATGATTTCTTTAAAGATATGCAAACCAACAGCAGGCGCCACCAATCAAAACTGTGTGTCTATGTTTATCCCTGCTAAGTACTCTCTGAATGCAAATTTGAGATTTGCAATCAGTATTATTGTTTTTTTAACGCTTACGTTTAGTAGACGTTAAGCGTAACGTTACGAACTCACTATTCAAAGTACAGGCCTTCTTATTTATCACCTATCTGTTTTAAAGTGTAGGCCGTAGACGAGTTCCTCAGACAAGTGCAAGCAATAAAAGTAGATGCATTTAAGCGATCAATGACTGCCAATAATGCGCTTGTTTTATTGTTTTCTTCGTTAAAGCCACAATATTATTTTCGCATTTTATGAACTGTTGAATGCTGGGGCGAAGTCTTGAAGATAAAAAACCCATTATGATAGTTGGAATAGTTTTGATATTACTATTTCAATCTGGAACAGAATTGCGAACATTATTTTTATAAAACATAAACTTCATTGCCAAAAATATTAAACACTAGCTTTCCACCTGCGGCTTCCCTCGCGTGGTTTTCATTTTTATGATATAGGGATATCTTCCGACTAACGATACTTGTTATTCACAAAATCCCGTCTTAGTTAGCATCTACGTGCTAAAAAGAACCCCAATGCAAAATTTCAGACTCTTAGCTCTTGAAGTAACGAAGTTTCATAGAAACAAACTATCAACCCCAAAAACAACCCCTAAGAGATAAAAAATCGCAAAAACCCGTCTTAGTGAGCACCTACGTGTTAAAAATAGCCCTATGCAAAATTTTAAACTCCTAGTTGTAGTTTCTGAAATTTCGGGATATTTTAATAATACACACATCAAAAGTGTCTAGGGATCAAGCATTTTTATGCGGATTTCTTGAGATTGAGATGTGGCTTTGTAATAAATTTATGATTTTATAAATTTATATGGATCCTTTTTGGTGCATTTCATAATTTGAAACAGGAACTGTCAATCAAATTCGAGTAAAAGATGAAAATCAGCTGTCAATATTTTCCCTATAAAAACATACAACGCATTAAAGACACTATTAGTGCTACTGTTTCCCTACTACTGATTAAAACCAACGTTATTATGGAGCGGCGACGTCATTTAAGCAGGGAAGAAATGCTCAGAGCCGTGGGAATGATAGAAGCTGGTTCCCGGCAACGTACTGTGGCTTTAGCTCTGAATACAAGTCAGAGTGTTATCAGTCGACTTTGGACACGTTACCGAAGCACTGGTACCGTGGCTGAGCGCCATGGAGGACGGTATCGCTGCACCACACGGAGACAAGACCGATACATTCAAATCACAACTCGAAGAGCTCCAACAATAACCGCCATGATGTTAGCCGTGAGGCTTCATCACTCTTCAGGGAACTTAATTAGCGACCAAACAGTCAGAAACCGCTGGCATGAAGTGAACCTTCATTCCCGAAGACCGCTAAGGGTACCACCTATAGCAATGCACAATCGTAGGATTCGATATCAATGGGCTCTTGAACACAGAAATTGGGCAGAAGAACAATGGCGTTTCGTGTGCTTTTCTGATGAGTCTCGTTTTGGTATGAGACCGGATACAAGACGTATACGACACTGGAGAACCCCTGGACGCCACCAGCGATTAAAATCCTGCCAGGAAGTCCATCCTTATAGTGGTGGAACCATCATGGTATGGGCGGGTATTTGGATCGGCGGAAGAACTGAGTTGATTTGGATCAGAGGCAACCTCAACGCTCAAATTTATGCTGAGACGATTGTATCAGACGTCATCGTTCCTCTACAAGTGCAAATCGGTCCCTTATTTCAGTTAATGCATGATAATGCACGACCGCACACCGCAAGAGTTGTAAGACAGACTCTCGCCGCAGCTAACATCAATGTCCTGCCCTGGCCTGCTCAGTCGCCAGACTTGAACCCGATTGAGCATGCATGGGATATGCTACAGAGAAGAGCTCTGCCGAATATGGAGGGTGTCCAGTCGCAAGAAGACCTTTTTTTGTTGTTGCAACGAACATGGGCGGCCATTCCACAGCGTGATTTGGATGAACTCATTTTGAGTATGCCAAACCGATGTTCTTGTGTTGTTAGTGTTCGCGGTAGAAACACGGATTATGAATTGTTTAAGTCACCCAATAAAATTTTTAAAGAAAACTGTTATTTCAGTATTTTTTTCGAACTTTAATGTTAGTGGTTCAAATGTCAAAAATCCCTTTATTAGGAAAATGGCAAATTTCTTTATTAATGCAAAGGTGACTTGGTTTATCGTTACTGTAGACATACGAAAACACTATATTTGATGAATCCTTGAAGAAAATTTTAATTAATATCAATCAGGAGAAAAGTTATTGCAAAAATATATGTTGATCCCTAGACACTTTTGATGTGTGTATTTTAATAATTTTGCGTGCGTATTTTTTATTTTCACGATATATCAGAATCTAATAATCCAATTAATGTGTTGATAAGGACAAATTTTATCTACGTAAAATTATCTTGATGATGAAAAAACTTTCAATCATAAGGATTGATATGCTTGTGTTAAAAAACTATATTTTTGTACTACATTGTATGCATGTATAATCAACAGTGGGGCCAGCGCACGCACGAAAAGATTTACGGTGGCGCTTTTTTCCGGATTACAAGTTTCAATTCATTTGGCTGAAAACTAATTATTTCAAAACAAATATATGCCTATGGCAATCAGGAATACTGTAGCTTTTTAACAGTGTAAGAGTTTTTAGAATCGGTCTGGTAGTTTCGGAGATTACCTGTCCTAAACATACAAACTCACAATTTCACAAACTCACAATCGTTTACCTGTTTATATTATTAGTAAAAATGTAAATTATTTATTGGCTGCATGGCTCGTGCCTACGTTATATCAAAACTATGTGAATTGAGAGCTGTAAATTATGTTTAGTTTATAAAATAAATAAGTTAAATACGTGCCGCCACGTAGGTACGCCATTGTGGCCAAATGGTAAGAGAGCTTGACCCGGAATCTGAAAGTCCTGGGGCGCTAGCAAAGAGCAACACGCTACTTTCGTGTCGACATGTCAAATGTGAATAAACACTTGTTTAATTGTGATGACATTTGATGTCAGTTCCATACATTTTAAAATTTGACATTTTGAAACGAAAGTGGCAGGTTGCTCTTGGCTAGTCCCCTGGATTCAAATCTCAGGGGGGGCAAATGATGTTTTTGGATTTTTCGAAACTTGTCTGGGTTTTCGATCTGCAACTCACGTTTAGCAATCGTGGTGATTAAGCCAATACCCTCACCCAGCGAATACTTGATTTCGATAATGAAGACTTTTGCTTAGCAGTGGGACAGTTTAAAGGTTATGTACGTCTACCACGAGTTGCCACTTTGAATTTACATTATCGTTCGCGTAAAAAAATGTATTGGGATTTGACATTGTCATGTCATGTGTCATCCCAATATTTATTTCACCTTCATTTATTTCAAAATTCGGTGTTGGATGTAATGCAATTCTAAGTGAACCTCGCACGCACGACTGTTTCATTAACCAAACTAAAAAGTCTCAAAAGTATGATCTCTGCGGGTAAGTATTTTCTAATTAGGTAACATTGTTTTAAAGCTTCATTCAAAACCTAATAAATACTATGAGTAATATGACACAACTCTTTAGAGTTTATTAAAACATTTATATATATTATAACACAACAATTGACATGATACCAGAATTCAGTGGAACCGTTATGTTCTAAAGCGCCAACTCTTAAGAAAACATAAACAAATTCATTATATATTTATTTCGTTTTTACACAAATTATCGAAAATATATACCGTAATCAAACCGTGGAGCGAGCGCCAAGGCTCGACGCAAACTACAAGCTGCAAGACTGTCCTCCTTTTTTAGAAAAAAATGCACAAGCAATTTTGGCTAGTCTTCAGAAGTGTTAAGGTTGATTTTTGTGGAGAATGTATTACAAAGATTGGCTAAGGTGTATGAACATCCCGGTGCACGTGAAGCGCGTGGGCGAACGAGTGGTAGTAGTATAAGATACTGTCTTTAGCTTACTTGCGTCATTGAGTACACAGATATTTTTGTTTTAAATTACTAGAAAGAGTTGACGAATGTGTATTACGGATAACAAATTAAAAAGAAAATCAATTCACATGCAGCCAGCATATATTATTATTTAAATAATCTATACTAATATTATAAAGAGGAAAGATTTGATTGTTTGTTTGTTTGTTTGCATTGAATAGTCCCCGAAACTACTGATCCGATCGTGAATTTTTTTTGACTAACAGAAAGCTAAACTATTCAGGAGTGATGTAGGCTTTATTTTTTTACGATTGAACAAAAAATTCAGTGAAAAAAAATAGTAAAATATGTAAATCAAGTCGGAGAAAAGCGAGCGAGATATGATAATGGACTGGGTCCAGCTGTCAAACATTATACAGAACGAATTCTCGTTGGGGCAGCTCGTTGAAAATAAATATAAGTCTTTACTGATTTATGTTAAATATCTTTTAATACACATTTTGTACAGCTAGTCACACATCCAGTAAAAAATAATTAAGCACTTTAAATCATTACTTATTTGATGGAACACCTTGTAAATGAATATTGTAACTTGAAAGGGGTATAAACCATGACACTAAGTTTGAACAAATTATGTTACTGAACGTACAAGTTTTGTTTTAGTTGGTAGGTGTAATTATGCTATTTTAGATTTATAAACTGGGGTGGTCACCTACTGTATAAAAGTCGTACTTGATGATGAAGGCACACTTGCGGTAGTATCTCGGACTAAAGACGCCATAGACTCTGGTCCAAGGCGCGATCGTGAGAGCGGTTGCTAAAGGGATTTACAGCATCATTCGTTCTTAGAATACAATGAGAGGTGACATCTTCTAGAGTCGTTGTATTTTGCAAACAAGACCTTGCACCAAACAAAGAAAACAGTGTGAAGTTTGTTAGTGAGCTTAAAGCTCTTGAGTTTTCTTAACCAATAAATACTATTTCAGATGAAAGTGACAATCAGTTTGTGAAAGTAATTTTCTTACGCTTTTTCGTGTACTTTATAGTTTTCGATGCGAACATAGAGAGAACGAGAAAGTTGTCCTTCAAAAAATTGTGTTTTGCATTTCATTTATGTACATAGAATCAAGATTGTGAAAAATATCTCCAAAATAATTGCGATTACTTAGAAAAGCTAGAATAAATCATAGTTAAGCATGAAGGAGCTTTTTCGTTTTGTACACATCATTGAGTAATTCTCTGTGGGTCCGTTACCATATAATCATCTACTTATCAGCCCTCTCCATTGGAAAAATTGTTCAGGTATTTTAAATATTTTGTTTCTTGTATCTGTTGTAGATACAAGATTTTTGGCGGGCTCTTCATTTTAACTTAGGTGGATATGATCCTTCTGAACCTCTGTTTGATTCCTGATCGTGACCAACATAATGAGTGGACAATAAATATTTTGTTTTTATAGTCCAGAGATAAAAACTTCACATGACCACCTTATCATGTATAAAACGTTCTAGTTTATTAAATTCATTTCTTAAATCGGTTGATTACGGCTTGTGTTCTCTCAAATCCAGTAATTAATTTATCAAACGAAGTTACTTATCAAAAGTGAAGCGTGACTTTTTAATTAAACTTCATTATGTACCCGTTTAATTCATTTCAGAAAGATAGAAGTGTACTTACAAACTGCACTGATTAACATAAGTTAAACATAACCTGACTCCGCATCTAGATATGGAAGGAGAACGAAGAAAAGCTATTAAAACTGGAACGTGTAATGCCCGAGCAAACAAACGCTCTGGAAATGCAACCCTGCAGAAGTTGGAGATACCCCTACGTATAAATTAATGCATTTGTGACCGTAAGCAGCTTAAATATGCTGCAATAAGGGGTAAGCGATAGCGTAGTAACATGATTTTCAGTCGTTTTCACCGTTCGACATTGAAGTTGGTTTTTTGGTTTTCTGTTATTCATATTTATTTGTACAAAATACATGAAACCAATTCATAGCATCCACGTTTTGTGTCCTTCTTACCCTTCGAAAGATTCGCGTAACTTCGTACATTTGTACCGGAGTAGCCCCCCGGTGTGAGTAGTGGTCCTCCCTAGCTACTGAGGGATCAGGACAAACATTCTTGTGACGAATGATGTACGATTTTTATACTTATTTTCTAGATGAGTTCACAGAATAAGCTCTGCTTAGTTTCGAATCAGATCATCGTAATGTAGTCTCTGATATTTATAAAAAAATGTAATTTGGCCTTTCGAAAAAATGGATTTATTGAAGGACTAAATAAGTATTTTTATGGGTGGCCTGTGTGTGGCAGCGTGGGCCACAGTCCATAATATAACCAAACAACCGTGCAATATAAGCTTGCAGTTAAAATCTCAAGCAAAGCTCACTCGGGCAGCTGCAGTCAATATTTTACATTTATTCCGCTGCTAAATGCAGACATTACCTCGCGTATTCGATTTGACCGGGTTCCAGTTTAAAACGTTTAAAACGTTGTTGCGGCTGCCGCGCCACTGCAGCGCATCGGGGATGTTTGCGCAACATCACACTGATGGCTTTCATGCCGTCATCCGTAAGAAGACAACATCCCTGATTAACAGACTGCGTGGCAGTAGCAACTGCATTCTCAATACGGTGTCTGATAGATACACATCACCTATCTGGAGATGTTGGGTGCGAAGGGTGATTATGTGAGAAAATACGTCTGACATAATCACACTTAGGCATCAAAACACACAATAGTTAACTATGTACGTTCTCCACTAACATTAGTTCTAAGATTAATTTTAATTACTAACCAATATGAACTGTAATGAATTGTTCGAAATAAATGTCTTATTATTATTATTATTAAAACAGCACGACCGAAGAAGCAACTTTCGTCTGATATCTATTCCAGTATCTATTCCTGCCTAGGCTATTTAATTTTTTGGGACAAACATGAATGTTTATGAGAAAGTAATCGTTTATTAAAAATTATGTCCTAAATATAGCAGCGCTCTTACATCAGGTAAATAAATGACTGTAAATAAAAATTTTATTCATTCAAGTTTGTCCTTTTAATATCATTTTAGAATAGTAATCGTCCGTGTGACAAATCATTAACAAAAGCTAACAGTATTATTCTGAAACAATAGCAATCAATACACAACAACATTGTTTGGTGATAATCATTAATAAAACAGAATACAGCTAATCCGATTTCAATTAAGATTTTTAGTATAGGCCCTATAGGGTTGGGAGTCGGAATGTTTGATGTTTACCTTCAACCTATTTACATCCTACAATGAAGTCTACGAGTATAATGTATAACTTTTAACCAAGCAAGATGGTCAATTCAATTATACATGTTTTTTTTGCCTACCCTTAATAATTTTATTATTATGACAACATCAACAACGTAGGCCTTTACGGTGCTATGAATATGTAATAGTAATTGTCAATAAATAAATCTCAAGATACATTTAAACATGGATCAACATTTGAATGATGCCCAAACCAGTGTCACAGAAAAAATATTCATCTAGCCAGTGTATAGGTAGAATAGATATTAGGCTGTTTTGTAAATTCCTATTCCCATCTAGAACAAACACTTATGTTGTTATTTGATTATGAATGAAAACTACTAACGTATGTTGATACATATTTTCGACAACAATGAAGGTCAAAATTAAATGGTCTTTGTAATTTAAACCTATTTGTAGATTAATTTTATATTACAGGCGTAATGGCAATTGTAAATTACTGTCGGTACCGTACTTCAACTCTTACAAATTCTGGACGATCTAAAAATGTTAAAAACTTAAATTACGTTTTCAGCTGCAGGTAAATAAACAACATAAGCTTGTTCTTATTCCTGTGACAAAAGCTGACTCTGGCATGTAGTGCCCATGCAGCATCGGAATGCAATCTGGCCATAGCTGCCGCGGACAGCGGTCGATAATTGCGTTTCGTGGTCGCGTCTCCACTTGGCCGCGAACACGCGCGGCGGAACGGAACGCAAACAAACTTCAGCTTTCTTACAGAATTCTAGATTGGTTCGAGTAAATTGTTCTGTATAGAACGAGAATGCTCAGCTTGAAGCTAATTGCTTTTAATTTTTATTACATATATCGCCTCGGATAAGTTTTTTAACATTTCTAGAGTGTATTTCCATTTTCACTCTGGAGACTTTGACACAGACGTGAGTTGAAACAACGTCAATTTCACGGCATTTATAACCGTTAGCGAACTGGCAACAACGCTGTTTTGTCCCGCCTGTTTTTTTTTGGTATCTCACACGTTGATAAGTAGTCGGTGCTTTAGCTTGTAAAATACGTGTTTTGAAAGCTCATTTACTAAGGATTCAAAATGATGGGGTTTGTGCAAGTTGTTGCTTTGTGGTTTGTGTTAAGGTTATAATGTTTTAAAGGATGTTAGGATTTCTGCCACTGAGGAGATTTTAAAACGACCTTGAAAACGTAAAATTATGGATGACTGCTGAGGCAATGTCATATTAATAAAAGTACCTTAAATATGACACACTATGTCTCTAAGATCTATATGTTCATGGTTAGTATTTATTATGAGGAAAACCCTAATAGCAGTCCTGATTCTACAAAATTAATCTCCTCCTCCTATTTCAAGTTACCTTGGTATTAGAAGAGTTGAAACAGAATGACTTCAAGTTAATTATTGGCACTTGCTTTCTAACTTTACATCGTTTTTGTTGATTACACCTTAAAGTGAAAGAAATGAGCTATCAATTGGTAGTAATCTTGTACAAATCAACCGAAAAGTCTTTTGTGTACGACGAATAATGTGGAACTTGTGACAACTCCCCTCGGTCTTCTCTTCTCCTCCTACTGGACAAGTGGACAACACCACCTCCTATATTATCATCATTCATCGCCATAAGATTTTCACTGGTTAATTAAGGCCTTAATATTGGCTTTACATTTTCAAACTTATTCTTTAGATGCCTATTTACGGTTAAAATAAATGTATAAAAGAATGTTATATCAATATGGCCATCAATTGCATAGAAATTTCGTACATTTGTGTGTTACACCCACGTACATAAAAATTATAAATGTCATGTAGAATTTATTATTTTCGCCTTTTAAGTGGCTTATTTTAGTGGTCTATAAAGATACCTACTTGAATATTTCATTACTTTTCTATAAATGGTCAACTGATATAGGTAATAAAGTGGTTACATACTTAAATAGTCATTTGAAAAACTTCTTGGTAGTTGTACGTGTGTAGGTTACCTGTGATTTCTCGTATACAGAAGAGACCCAGAAAAACTGTGTTGATTGATTTTCAAATCACTATTTCGATGACTTGACTTTATTTTTTAATTATGCTACTTTAACTCCTAAAATTCCTACGGACCAATCTATTGGAAACAAAAATGGAAGACGCTTTTATTTCGTTCGATTGAGAATGGAATTATTTCAACCACTTCGACGTTTATCGTGTTAAGCTAACGAGACAGCTCTAGAGGGTGCTAGTTGTGGCTATTATTTAGAGGTTGCTGAGAGTGAAAGTAACTTTGCCTCATAGAGAATAAGATCAAAAGTATAAAAATCCTACTAATATTATAAATGCGAAAGTTTGTATGGATGTAAGTCTGTTACACATTCACGCAAAAACTGCTGAACGGATTTCGATGAAACTTTACAGTAAGTAATACAGCATAAACATCAGAATAACACATGGCCTACAATTTATAAAGATCATGTAATTTGGCCATAATATAACGATCACGCGGGTGTGAGATCTAAAATTATTATTGGTTAATTAAACATTTACAAAGTCAAATTTAGTAAAAAAAATATAAACTCTTAATTTACGAACTAATTTTAAGGAGGAATATTAATCCACAATTTTATTTATTATGCCAATTTCGGTTATATTCTGCACATTCATTCACATTATAAAAGGTTATAAGATTATTGGTTGAATGTAATTTTAATGAGTTATTTCGTTTTTAAATAATAATGAATTAATTGTGTATTATAAAATATTTATGGATTTAATATTGCAATTAGTCGGTGGTGGATCATAGAGGGGTCGTTTACATGGAGTTTCAAAAGGCCCGCCAGACAGGTAGTGTGTCATTCTGGCTAGAACCGTCGCGGCGTCGTCGTAGCGAATAAAACTCTACCCTCTGTCAGTATAGGCTGATTGTAACTACCTAATTACTGGAATAGATAGAGTATTTACCTTGGCTATGTGGTATGTAATGCTATGTAGTATATAGTTTTATATAGTATATACTATGTAGTATGATGTAAGCTGGTATGTAATGTTATCTATTACCTACATGGTGCTATGTATATAGCTTTATAAGGAACAAAGCGCCAAAGGTTTGTTTATTGTGAAAAAATATAGTTTCATTAAATTTATATACACAAACATTTCGGTACCTCTCTCATCTTCTAATCGTTGATTCACTTGCACAATTAATGTATATATCAAAAAACATAAATAAACTAAAATAATGAAACCCCAGTGATGAGATACTTCCAAAAAGTTGCGTTGCTCTTAGATTTTGCAACTATCAGCAACACAACCCATTCAAAGTAAATAAAAAAAAACATAAATAAAAATTTGTTTACTTATTAATTCAAACTTCGAACGTAGACGTCTGCTCCTATAGTACTCATTCCTGTGACAAAAGCACTAATTCTGGCCGAAGTTATCGATGTTGCCGCGTCGGGCTGATTCGCAACCTTGTTACGGTGACACGCCAGAGAAATGCTGTACAAATTGCATTGCTACGGTTCGAATACAATGCTCAGCGGCATCAATGGTTATTTTATGCACAACTGGCCACGGTAACAAAGTGGCCGTTCGACTCGCCAGAAAAATTCTCAACAAAAATTTTTTAAACGACTTTGTAGGTAGGCACTGGTAAGTTTGCTTTGGCATCAGTAACTGTTTGTAGGAGTCGTTTTGTTGTCTAGTTACCATCAATGCAAATTGATAGTAAATATGGGCACAATATTTTAAATAACATTTGAGTTTAAGAATTGATACTTTAGAGACTGCTTTATGTTTAAACAAGCTTCTAGTAAACAATGAAGAAAACCGATTAATTTCAGTAACATTACCTCATTAGTTTAGATGCAGTCAACTAATGAGGCACTAAACTTGTATGAGTATTTACTTCTGAAGGTCATTTGATTGTTATCGTAACACATAAACAAAGGATACAATAAAAAAAAATATGCTGCATCTGCTTTCCCATAGGAAAGCGGATTCAGCATAAAAAAAAATACCGCTTATACATTTACAAAGTTAACTGATTTACATGTTATTCAAAACAATGGCCACTTAACGAGGGTTGAATGACATGTCAATACAATTTTTCATCAAAAAATGGTAAAATAAAAGCATGCGAAGAATGCAATAACCGAAAAATTGAACCAATTTTACGTCATCGCGTTGGCTTCCAGCCTACCTCCGTGACATTTTATTAAGTCACAAAGAGAAAAGAATAAACGATAAATATTTACGTTAAAAGTCAGGCTATGGGATATTAGCAGAATTGGAACTCGTTATGTTCGTAAATGTGGAAATATCGAATTCGTTTTCAATGACCTATTACTCTACATCCTTTTAAAATAACTAACAACTTTCTTGAAAATTCTGTTCTATATTAAGTGCAAAGAAAGACTGCTGACTGGCTACACATCTAAGCATATCCATTAAACCGCTGGACCAGAAGTAAGCACATAATGTCCCAGATGAAACTAGTCAACAAAAAATAAAACAGCCAGGAATGTCCCCACAATTCTTTGGCTTCAATCCGCAAAAGTGTCGCGCAACATGCGAGAGAAATGGCGGACAAATTACGTCCGAGCGAGCGACGCCGACGCGCCAGAGAAATAGAGAACGCCTCTAAATATGGACCAGACCTTTTCTGACATTATTTCAAGAATGGTATATCTTGTAGCATTTATCGTAGGAACACGTCTATTAATTGCTGCAGTGATACACAATTGGCATAGTGCGGTGTAGCACGGTTTCTCGCCTTGAATTGCGTGGGGTCCCGTCTTCGATTCCCGGTCGAGTCTATTCAGGAAACGATATTTTCTGAGTTGACTCGTGTGCTGGGAGACGCCCTTGACTTATATTTTGGTCTGTTACCTTGTAACACAAGGATATTCTTCCATACTTCCTGAACATGATAATCCAGCATTCATTTATTAGCCCGCACTAAAAGGTACGTGACTCGTTTCTTTCTCGTTCCATCCAGACGTGGAACGCTCTTCCAGCGGATGTGTTTCGTTCCTCTTATAAGAGGACTATCAGGACTATAGTCCTGGGGTCTGCCATCGGAGCGGGGAAAGGCATTTTTGAAGGTCTTTAAGGTGAGGATGGCCAGCTCAGTAATTACTTTGCAATACTGTGCTTTTCAGCCTCATATCTGGAGCTTGCGACCGCTTTTCATCAGGTGGAGTAAGGTCATCTTGACGGACAGTATTAAAAAAAATGTATTGTTTATCGCACATTTAATTTACTTTTTTAAATGTATAGCAACATATAATTCTATCCTAGGTTTTAAAAAAGTCACGACCGCCCAAAATGGAAATAAACATATTTCGGACCCAGATATTTTGCAGCCATTTTAGTGCGTACTATTTCTTATCACTAAGGCAGCTTAAACTTAAACCTCTTATAATTTTCTTAATAAGGTCATCAAAACATCTTAAGAAGCTTAATATCTACGTAGGTTTAGGCTTACTTTATTTATTTTAGTTGTTATGTTTTCATTTTAACAAATTATCACGAAGTTAAAATGTAAACTACGGTCCTAAAAATTATTTACGGACGTTCCATATAGAAACTCATTTAAAATGCACCTGTACTTTAAATGATGAAAGATGTACACACTGTAAATCTAAAACTTCCACAGGAGAAAAGTTAAATGCGATAATTCTGTCAACATTATTATTTGAAACATAGATCCCAGTAAAACTGAATTTATTTATACTAATCTATACTAATATTATAATTGATTTGACTGTTTGTTTGTTTGTTTGTATTGAATAGGCACCGACACTACTGATCCGATCATGAAAATTGTTTCACTAACAGAAAGCTAAACTATTCAGGAGTCATATAGGCTATATTATTATTTTATATTAAAAATCAGTGAAAAATTATAGTATAAGTAGTCGGAGAAAGGCGGGCGAGATATGATAATAGGCACCAGCTGTCAAACATTTGACAGAACGGCGACTGTTGGGGCAGCTCGTTTGTCATATAAAGGCTAAACATAATTCGCACATCTAGATCTTAAAAGTCAATGCCATATTATATCCTCTTTGGTCAATGCATCGAGTGGAAAAGGTCTTTATTGATTTAAGGAATCAGATTTTATTAAAGACCTTTTTCCACTACATATATTATCGCTCATTTAGTTCTTAAAAGTCATCTTTTAAGAACTAGATGAGTGATAATATACTGTCCCCCTGTTAGACAAAGGACTCCACCTTGAAATTAAGACATGATGTTTGCCAAATGCAGGTTGTTAATCACAAACTAGGGCTATGTTCCGAAAAACCGAAACCACACTTTGTCCGACCTGGGACTGCACCCTAGGACCTCCGTATTCCGGGCCGAGCTCTGTTACCACTCGGCCACGAAGCCGTTTTAATCACTGGTACGTACTTAAAGTATAAATTGCCAAAACAAGAAAATTACGACGTCATAAAGCAAGAATTTTCTTTTAATTCGCAATTCTCTGTTGAGGAATAGCTTCAGACAATAAAACAAGCCAACAGTTGTGTTTCATGTCGGGGCCAATCATTCACGCCCATCATTAAAGTTACTTTTATGCTTTTGTTAAATTTACCGTCTCGCCATTATGCTAGACATAAATAATTATTAGAGCACACTAAATTTAATTACATAAGAAAGCACTTTGAGCTAAGTAGAAATTTAGATCTTACTGGCATTAACAATACAGGAAATGTTTTTAGTAAGCAGCAACTTATCTACCCAATGCTAAACATAAACAGTAGTAGTGACACCTGTGTTTTGTACAATAAAATATATTCCAATTCTTATTCATCACGAAATCTCAGAAACTACAAGTGCTAGGAGTTTCAAAATTTGCATAGGGGTTCTTTTTGTGAAAAAAAATCCTATTTGTCATAAAAATTAAGTTCACGCGAGCGAAACTGCGGGCGGAAAGCTAGTCAATTATAATTAATTGTCCGCAAACTTACCAAAAAAAAGTTTATTTAATTTATCTATATAGGAAGGTAAGAAATAACCAATCATGAAGCTCAAGTTACTTTACCCAATTTTAACAATAAATAAATAAATAAATAAATAAATATTCGGGACAATTCACACCAAGATCATCTGACCCCAAACTAAGCAGAGCTTGTATTATGGGCGTCAGAGACTGATAAACATACTTAAATATTTCTAAATACATACTTAAATAGATAATAACACCCAGACACACAACAAATACATATGTTCGTCACACATATGTATTTGTTGTGTGTCTGGGTGTTATATAATAATAATAGCTTTTGTATTGGTTACCAATGTAAAACCCACGAACAAGTTTGAGCATAATGAACGTCACGTTTCATACGTTAACAATCTGTTGTTTTTTTCGAACTAGTGTTCAACAAATCTGAAAAATCACTGTATTAAAAGTATTCAAAGCTAATCATCTACCTATTATTTTCTATACAGACTGTTGTAATATGAGCAGTATTATACAAATAAACGCTTATGTTATAGTTTTATTTGAGAAATATTTATTGCACATTACATTCGATAAATCTATAGTATTTTTTCAAACGTACACGGTTGTTGCATTCTCCGGTAAGCTTGTGACAAAGATGTCTCATCAATCAACGCTACGACATTCTGAATAAGCCCTCCCTGAAAATGCCACTATAGAAAATAGAGCTAAGGGGTTTATTGAACTACCATTATTATTATTTTAAGGTTTACTAAAATCGTTGCACAATGCAGTGGGCTTTTCCATATTCTTGTGGATCCTATTAAAAAAAAATGAGGCATTTGTAAGCCTACCGCTTTCTTATTTAAACATCGACAGCAGCATTAGGCAATTCTATCATGAGAAAAAACAAAAAAAAACGCGGAAACTAAGTAACGGGCCTAAACGGAATGAAAACTTTAAAACAGTGACATCTGCAATATTGTTCAATGTCATATTGCGTTAAAAGGTATGTTTGCAAAACATCAATATATGAACGTGAAGATTTCATGTTATTGCTAAGAATTGGCGTTTCGCTCTTGACTATTCTCTCTCAATCATTTCCCCACTGCAACAGGGTTAAATTCAAGTTTTATTTCAAATTTTATTTCCATCGCAAAGAAAATAACCAAAGTGTCCTTCACGAAGGAATTATACGCGACATTGAAAAAGCGCTTGTGCGGTGACCGCGTCCGTTTTGTGTGAAATGTCAAAGTGGGGGAGAAATAAGAGGCCGAGCGAATTGTGCCGACGCAGCGACCGCGGCGCGGCGACACCGAAACCCCGGCTACCTTTACAGGTTGAGTGTAAAAAGTTTCACTTCTCGGATTCCCTAAAATCAAATTAAATTTTTTTAACATTAAAGAATAAACGTGGCAGATTCAAAACCTAAAAATTATGCAGGAGAAAAAAAAAACACATTTTTTTTTTTATTCACACACACATTTTTACATGTTCGTGATTAGTTCAGATTTAGAAAAAACGTACAAAATAGCCTGTTACCTACTGAAATGAAAAAGTCTTGTAGTACAAAGTTAGTTAGTTTAGTTAGCCACAGAAAGAGTGCACAATGATAATAGAAAAACAACTGAAACATTGTTGTGTCATGTACGAGTATTTGTTATTGTCATTTTTATTTTATTTAGAATCTAGCTGTCCAACAGCGGCTTTGCCCACGTAAACTTTCCTTAATTCCAGCCAAAATAAGGCTGCGTTTCCACCAGAGATGTGCGAGGATGCGTTGCGAGGGATGTGTTTATGGTGAAAACGCAGCCTAAAGCCTAAAAAACATAGCCTATGTCACTTCATGATAATGTAGCTTTATAATACCTACATACACATACATACCATCAGGCCTTTTTCCCAACGGGGTAGGCAGAGACCACATCTTTCCACTTGCTACGGTCCTGACACACCTCTTTCGCTTCTTCCACTCTCATTAATCCTTTCATACATGCTCGTCGGTTATGGGTACTCCTAACCTGACCGTTTCTGAGCACGTCTTGGACTTGTCCTAAGTTTTTAAGCTTTATAATAGTGAAAGAATGTTTAAAATCGTACACAAATCCTTATTATGTTTCACCTCAGTGAGAGAGCTGGTAGCCAAATCCGGAGGTCCTTGGTTCAATTACCAGGTCGCGAATTTTGTGCTATCGGATTTTTCGGAACTTAACCCAGGTTGGTGATTACCAATCCGCAGTTGGCAAGCGAGGTGATTAAACCAATATCCATCAAGTAGGGAAGACTTGATTTCAATGATGAAGGCCTTTGCCCAGCAGTAGGTCAGTGTTTAGGCTAATTAATTAATTTTTTACTTACATTTTTTAATAGATATCATAATGAGTTAAAATGTCCCTAACTGGAAAATGTGCACAACACAACGAGTTCAATTTGTTGGTGACCTTACAGTTCCTTACAAAAAATGGCTACATAGTTAAAGAAAACTTGAAATTGTCTGAGATCCAAACTGTCGCATAACTTAATAATATTAATTATCAAGACGCTGTTCTATAATCTAAATGATTTTCCTGCATGAACCGTTTCCAACGTTACAACTCTCATTACTTAAACAAATATAGCAGGTCCCCTCACGTACGAGTACGCTACTGTAATAATTAAAGCTAAATTATGGGACTCTGAGTCCACTACATGCACGTTAGAATATTAGCTCTACGTTTATATTTTACGTTGTCTAGTACACGGTCTTGAAGGCACTACACTAAATTCACAGCTAAGCTGCAAGAAGTTGTAAGAACGATTTAACTCAGACAGAGTCAAGCAGTATGGTAACTCTAACCACATCATATTAAGAATCGCTTTACTCGTATGGCTCGCAGAATCGCAAGGGTCAAAGCGAACCACGTTAATATTTTCAGTCTATTTTAAAAGACTACAAGAAGCCTTGTTACTATCCCTTAAAACTTGTCAAGTTCATTCACTAAACTGAGCGTAGCGAGCAATTTCGTAATATGGTCTTTCATATCCAGTCAGTCAGCGGTTACTTGGCACTAACGCAAGATGCTGGCTGGATGTTTTCTGATCTTACTCTCCTACAGTCAGTTTTTTAACTTGGCAGAATATAAGCGAAGCGTTTCTTCATGCTGCCGAAACGTGGACTTTACGAGATGTGGAAAGACAGAAGATAGACGCTCTGGAGATGTGGTGCTGGAGGAAAATGCTTGGAGTTTCATGGACCGAGTTTCGCACGAATGTCTCCATACTCCAAGAACTTGGCATAAAGCAGCGTCTGTTTTCCATAGTACAGTCTCGCGTATTAACATTCTTTGGTCACGTTTCTAGACGCGATAGCCTGTCCATAGAGCGCCTTGTCGTCCAAGGGAAGTTCGAAGGCACCAGACCGAGCGGGAGGTCACCTACACGTTAGACCGATCAAATCAAGTCCATTGTGGGCAAGTCCATTTACGAGTGCAGCAGGATGACGTCAAGCCGAGAGCGATGGCGGGGCATCCTGCGGCGTGTTTTTTTTGCCCCCTCCACTTCCACGACTACATGACGACCACAACCGCTCTGTCAAGAGTGTATCGATGAAGAAGAAGAAGCGATTTAACTTGACAGGATATAAGCGATTGTAATAAGGCCCTAGGCCACGATAGAGGGGTATATTTAGGAAATTTGGGTGGTCTGGTACTAAAAAATGCACCGGAAGGTTTTGGGATTGTACGCTCTGCCAGAATTAAGACATTACCGCATGGCGAGCCTAAAGGCCTTGTAAGGTTTTTCTTGAAGTTCACTATGGAATTTCACCAGTAAGTGAATAGCGACCCCGTAAAAAGTGATATTTGGCATCAACCAGGAATCAAGGCCAACAAAAACAGATCATATATACAGGACTCTCTGAGGAGCTATGTAATTTAAAAAATGCTAATAAGTTATTTAAGGGTTGACTCTGTAACTGCACTCTCTATGATATTTAAGTACTATTATACATTTTACCCAGACAATTGCTGTTAGCACCAGAATGGTCATAATAGCGAGGAAAATAATAATCCTGTATGTTAGAATTTTACATTAGGTGTGTATTTTTATGTTTTTTCAGGGTTGGCAACGTGCGATTAATACCTAGTGTGTTGTGCATCAACTGCTTATCATCAGGTGGCCTGGACTTTGTTATTCACTAAGTCGTATTAAAAAAAAGGCAGTAAAAATCGTAAAAGTTTATACTCATCTCTGTTAGCATTAAATTCATGTATTGCTTAGGAGTCAGAGGGCCATGTGTAAATATGTTCAAAACAATGTTTTTAGTATTTTTCCACGTTGTCACTAAATAGGAAAACATTCTCTTTTCAAATGGATTTATTACGTTCAGGAAAACTTTATATTTACACTGGAACTTCATGTAACGTGTGAGAACCGTAAACCATGTCCTCGGGGGGCTATATCTGGACCGTTTGCGATACGCTGGCGAGCACAAAGATACTAAAGCTTTGACTTCATAGTAGCAATGTTTCCGCAAACAAACTTAGGTCAACTCACTAATAGCAAAGTGACAAGTTTTAAAAATGAGACGCAAATAACACGAGTGAATTTAATATTGTGTCAAAACTTATTGTTAAAATTTGTAATAACCATTTGTAGAAGCCATAAAAATACCAGCAAACAGCGCATTAACATCCTTCGTGAATCATTAATACGATAATTTGGGTCAGCAATCATTTCCACTATGGGTAAGTGGAACGAATTGATAGAAACACAATACAGGAAATAAGTTACGCTACCTTTTTTGTAAGTACGAGTACATATTTAATCATATTTAATTACATTTTTATAATCGACAAAGATGGTTAAAAGTCTTATATTATGGATTAACCATAGCTAATAGGATAAATACCAAATGACGTCGTCTGCACACTAGCGTACGCAAAAAAGAAAACGAGGTTATTGCTATTAATTTAGCTCACATAACGAAATAGCAAATTATCGATCACAATAAAAGGACCAAGTCCTGGCTTTAATTATGTTATTTTGCCCCTTTTAAGGTCAGTAGTGGCGATGCGTGCTGGTGGTCGCGGCCCACTCAGGAACAATTGTAGTGAGACCGTCATCCTCGGGATAAGCGGCTCATTATTCACTAAAAGCCCACGGCGTGCCCGCTCCGGTAATTGGCGGCTTTGTTCCTTTGCGCGGCTCTGACGCTTTGCAAGGCTACAAACGCATCGGCGGAGCTGCTGAGCGTTTTTACTGACGGCTGGAAGGTAAGGCTAGAAATCGGTAAATGTCCACAAAGCCGTGTTCATGTAAAATTACTAGCTTCAATAGAGTAAGCTGAAAATAGTTGATTATGTTAGTATTAGATGACATTAGAAGGATCAATTTGGTAAAGTTCTTAAATGACCACCAGAAAATGACATGGCTAAATTTCCGCTATGCATTCTGGCACCGCTCAGCTTCTTTGTATACCTCTGGTTGAGAGTCACACCGTGCCACAAAGGTAACACTGGTAGACGGCTGTATGGTGAGGCTAGAAATCGATGGACTTAATGCATGATGTTACTTTCGGAAAAACTACATAATAATATGTAGATACGCTAAATTACGCTTATTGCTTAATATTAAATGGGGTATGCTGAAACCAGTTGAGCATTACATGGCATTCATAGATTTTTGTGCTAATATAGGTACAGTATTCTTTTATTTGCAGTACTTTTAATACAATTTTCAATGATTCCTTCACAAAAATATAAAAGAATTAAGACTTTACTTACCGAATATGGGTGAAAATATTATATAAATTATGTTTAGGGATAAAAAGCTTCATGAAAAACAACATGAGTTTTATAAACATCGTCGGTAGTACTACAAATGGTAGGAATGACAACTTTAGGAAGAAAAATTTTAGGAAGAGTGATCATTCGGATAACAAATCGGTATGAAGAACAATTCCGGGTAAAGAACTATAGGTGAGCCAATATGGCCTCTTAAAAAAATACATTGCAAAACTCGGCATACGTGCAAGGATGCACCACTCAGCTTACTGGCCCATCTCTAGTAGTAGCCAGAAGTTTTTTCATATGTATCTAATGAAAATGATACAATAAAATACTGAGGTAAAATCTGACGAAGGATTATTTTTTTGGTAGCTCTGAAACTGCAGAAATTTCTAGCCTTACAGAGAGACCGTTAGCCACAACGTCAGCAGCTCCAAATGGGCAGCTTGGCGGATTATTATTCGCACAATCATCCGTGTGCTCGTGGCCTTAGATTAATCTGACATCTGAAGTATGAATTGTTTGAACAGGGATAAGCGTCGCATCGCTTTTGCGGTATTTTTTGCTCAACTTTATCCGCTTAGTGATAATACAAAGTGTCGCTGGCTTTACATTTTTAATTGATCCTAAATACTATACTACTCTGTACTCTCACAGCTAGGACCCATGTCTACTTTTAATTTAAAAAGAATGTGGTCGCTCTATTCGCAGACGAGTAACAGAGTGAAGAAAGTAGAATGAACGACCGTAGAAGAAAGTATGAAGTTCATTTGGTAAAACCATAAATTTTTCAGATAGGTACTCTAATACAGTGATAGTTAACGAATTGGAAAAATATTTATGTTGAAACATGGCTAAAAAAGATTTTTTCTTTTAAATTTACCTCTATTTACTAATAAAACAATACATTCGAGTACCTGTTGAGAAACATAACAACAAAAACGAATAAAATATTCAATATAAAAAAGATGTCTGACCAGACTAGCCCGGTGACAAAGATTGTACTACCAAAATGAGTGTCTGGATGTAATTATCTCTTTTAGTATGTAGTATTTTAATATATTTATAAGGAACTCACCTGAATAAGAAACGACAGTCAAAGTTAAGCCCCCTTCAAAATTGATGATATCCTGTCACATGTCATGCTTTAGTACGTCTACTATGAGTAGCCACTTTAAATTGACGTTTAATTTATCGTTCGCGTAAAATATTTGTATAGGATTTCGTACAGTGCGTCTGTTGAGTCGAAATGGAACTAAAAAACGGTACCATTCGTAACAATAGCATCTTATGGTACCGTTTTTCAGTCCCATTTCGAATTAACGGATATATACACATACTTTTCGCGAACGTTAACATAAATTTAAACTAAACTGAATTCGTAAGTCTGACGACAGCCAAAGCGCAAGCTTTGGTAAGTATGCGGTGAGATGTTCTTGGCATGAATCGTCCCAAATATTTGGTTGGTTATTTTTTCTTTTGCTTTATGAGACGCAATAGTTTCAAAATTAAATCTTGTATTTTATCCAATGCTAGTTTTCCGCCCGCAACTTCGCCCGCGTGGCCTAATTTTTCTCACACGTTGGGTCACATTTTTTTTTTTCATAAGTACTAAAGGAATGAAAGTGGTCTTTACTAAATAAATATTCAATATTTTAATACCATATACATGACATATAAGCAAAATTCTATAACATAAAATACAAACAATATATCAATAGCAATTTGCCTATAGCAATCAGGGATAATTTAGCTTTTTAATAGTAAAGGATTTTTGAAATCGGTTGGGTAGTTTCGGAGATTACATACCCTAAACATACAAACTCACAAACGCTTACCTGTCTAAAATACTACTGTAGATAGAACTAAAAAATAAATCCCATAGTAAAGGCCAACCATAGTAAACAGTTAGAAACCAAACATTTACCTCTAAGATCATCACATTACTTAACATAATTTGAAACTCTAGATAATCGCGCTTAAACGATGGGTCAAAAGTTCCTGGGAAATGAGAAATAAATGGTCAGAGGAGTTTGACATAAACTGCTTAAAAACCCCGGAAGTTGTAGGTATCTCAATATTTCATTGCATGTAAAATATTATATCTGCGTTGTAATAGAATTCTTGTAATTTAGACTTTTTAGTGCTATTTTACGCCCTACGTGAAGTGAAAAACTGTGAAATTCTTGCAAGTGCAACTATGATGAGAGCTCACATTACGTTGGTATAGTTACACTTGAGTTGTGTTAAACGATGGATTAGTAGCGTGTCTCCGACAAATTCTTCCCCGGCAAATGCCAATTAATTTACATACAGTACGTCTACCAAGAGTTGCCGCATCAAATTTACATTATCGTTCGCTTAAACAATTTGTATTGGGATTTGACATTGTCATGAATTTTTTGCTGATTTCATCAGTCCTGTACTGTATGTCGGCGATGATTTTACACCATTGACAGCCGCTTGTGTCCGCGTTGACGTTTTTGTAAGGGAATTAGGACCAGCGTCCCTACTGATTATAAATGGAACCAAATAACATACAAATTTCTGAAGTCAACTATCGTAGCTTACGTTAAAAAACTCACGGTAGACATACTGAACACAGCCTTATGTTAAAGTGATATCAACGCAGTTTCAAAAAGGCATCCTTTGAGACAAGTATTCTTTTTAAGTGAGAAAGTTAAACTTTTTGTTAATATATGCACCACGCGCGCTCGTTTGGCAGCCTTGCCAAAATTGAAGTGAATTTCCTAAAGCTTTCATGTTTTGCACACGCCTTAATGTATGCATAATAATTATTTCTAGAATAGTACCACGTTAATGCGATGACCTGGTAGACTACGTTGGAGACAGGTTGGCTTTGGTCTATAAATATAACAGGGAATTGTGGCAACGGTGTGGTTTTTGGGTGAGGAACGGAAATTTACTCGGAAGTTTACCTACTGGCTTAAGTCACAAAGTTATCAATGATGTATTGTGTGCTTAATCATACTAGCTTTTGACGATCGTTGTGATTATGCTAGAACCTCAAACTTTTATGGACCACGAACAAAAAGACGAAATTTAAATTATTCTTTAATCATCCATATAGATTAAAGTTAAAAGGTTACCTCAGCGTTGCATTAATATATTAAAAACAACAAACTGGGAGTGGCTGAGATGGGACAGTAAGAGCGGAGCCACTTACCGCCGCGGTTTTAAATCATAGATGACCTACTTTTAGAGCACGAGGGAAACTACGTTAAATAGCAAGATTCCTTATCAAAAATACCTTCTAGAACAGGTTTCTAATAAATGATTTACCTTTTTACGTCAAAGACCTTTGTAATATTGTTTTATTTGCAGATGGCACATCCTTAGTTTTTAATATTGACAGGAATAAAAACCTTTTTCACACCACATGCTCGACAATGCCGAATTATATGTCATGTAAACCTTACCGAAAGCAAGACATTATATCTCTTGGCTTTAGCCGGGTTATAATTAATGATTAAACGAACTTACCTAAGTGACGTTCTATCATAATTATACGAGATGCTTCGTTCGAAGAGATTGGAATAACACTTGTAGTACCGCGTACCGGCTCGCCATTCATCCACTAATAGTTTAAATTATTAACATTTGTAGTTTGGTATTAAAAAAACAGTTAATAACAAACCTAAAAAGAAAATAGCTGATCTATACTATACCCTTCCGCGGTACCCTTTAACCGCCAGAGGCGCTGTCGTCATTTAGTTGAAAGAAGGTATACAATAGTTCGTCCTGGGATACCTGGGACTGGGTGGGAACCAATCTCTTCGAACGAAGCATCTCGTATAATTATGATAGAACGTCACTTAGGTAAGTTCGTTTAATCATTAATTATACTTCCTTTGCTTCGTTCTCGAGATTGGAATAACACTTGTAGATTTTGAAAGCTACGACGAACTATTGGAATTGGACCAAAGTAGAACAGAGAAGTGAAAAGAAACAAAGTGTTAATTAGATACTTCTTCTGTATTTGATCTTTTCATTTATGATAACAAATCAATTAATATTTAACTAATTTTTTAATGTAGATAATTATTATTTAGTATAGTTACAGCAAATTCTTGTGAAACATTGTGATCATTAATATATACACACATCAAAAGTGTCTAGGGATCAACATATATTTTTGCAATAACTTTTCTCCTGATTGATATTAATTAAAATTTTCTTTAAGGATTCATCAAATAAAGTGTTTTCGTTTGTCTACAGTAACGATAAACCAAGTCACCTTTGCATTAATAAAGAAATTTTCCATTTTTCTAATAAAGGGATTTTTGACATTTGAACCACTAACATTAAGGTTCGAAAAAAAGACTGAAATAACAGTTTTCTTTAAAATTTTATTGGGTAACTTAAACAATTAATAATCCGTGTTTCTACCGCGAATACTAACAACACAAAAACATCGATTTGGCATACTCAAAATGAGTTCATCCAAATCACGCTGTGGAATGGCCGCCCATGTTCGTTGCAACAACAAAAAAAGGTCTTCTTGCGACTGAACACCCTCCATATTCGGCAGAGCTCTTCTCTGTAGCATATCCCATGCATGCTCAATCGGGTTCAAGTCTGGCGACTGAGCAGGCCAGGGCTGGACATTGATGTTAGCTGCGGCGAGAGTCTGTCTTACAACTCTTGCGGTGTGCGGTCGTGCATTATCATGCATTAACTGAAATAAGGGACCGATTTGCACTTGTAGAGGAACGATGACGTCTGATACAATAAAATTTTAAAGAAAACTGTTATTTCAGTCTTTTTTTCGAACTTTAATGTTAGTGGTTCAAATGTCAAAAATCCCTTTATTAGGAAAATGGCAAATTTCTTTATTAATGCAAAGGTGACTTGGTTTATCGTTACTGTAGACAAACGAAAACACTTTATTTGATGAATCCTTAAAGAAAATTTTAATTAATATCAATCAGGAGAAAAGTTATTGCAAAAATATATGTTGATCCCTAGACACTTTTGATGTGTGTATATTGTAAAACTTTGCGAAAACCTTAGAATTTCCACTCCAACCAGCCGTATTTTTAATTAGGTCAATATGAACGCCTAGTTTTTTAGCATTTGAAGTGGACGCATGTCTTGTTGAATGAGCTGAAAAAACCGAGGTATCAATACCACTTTCAAACAGCGTATCTTTAATCCATCTAGATAATGTTTGACTCGAAGTTCTTTTGTATGGTTTTTTGAAACTTATAAATAATTTTTTTGTGTTACCTCTCAAGGATCTCGTTCTATTTAAATAGTTAATTAATGTATTGACTGGACAGATCTCTGGTTTTATTGTATAAAAAGGAATGACCAGGTCCGGATGTTTTGAACCCAATCTAGATGTTTTTAAAGTATCTGGGATTTTTATTGCAACATTGTTAGTTTTTACAGTTATATTATTTATTAAGATTAACTGTAATGTTTGCACTCTTTGTGCAGTGACTAAAGCCAATAATGTGACAAGTTTTTTGGTTAGTATTTCTAGATCAATTTCGGAATTTGGATAAAAAATTTGCTAAATAGTCCAGAACGATAGATGTATCCCAGGTTGTGTTATACTTGGGCATAGGTGGACGAAGTCTATAAAAACCTTTAAACAATCTAGACACAATATCATCAGAGCTGACCCTAGAGCCTAGAATCAAAGTCAACGCCGAACGATAGCTGTTTAATGTGCCATATTGAGCACCTCGATTATAAATTTCCGTTAGGAATTCTATTACCGATTGTACAGATGAATTATATGGATCTAAATTATTGTTATTACAAAAAACAAACCATTTCCGGAAAGCGCATTCATATTGACGCATGGTGTTATCTGATAGAGACGCACAGATGACATCTATGGACCCAGAAGGCACATTTCTTTTCAAGAACGCCGACCTGACAACCGTCCTGCCATCAGGACAATTTTGGGGTGTGGCTGGTGGCTGTGGAGAGGAAATATCAAGGCATTACTTGCTGAATGGAACATTATAACATTTGATATTAAAAGACGCTGATACAGTGGGTACCAAGGCTGTGTTGGCCACTTAGGGACAACGACGATGCCTTCTGCTTTATCTGTTACTATTTTTCTCAATACTTTTAAAATTACAGAAAATGGGGGAAATGCATAGAAACTAATATTTTCCCAAGATATTGTGAATGCATTTATAACATATGCTCCTGGATCCCTATTCCAGGATGCATACACCTCGCATTTATTATTTAGTCTAGAGGCAAATAAATCAACATCAGGTGAGCCAAATCTTTGTTTAATTTGTGTAAAGGCATCATCGCTTAGTATCCACTCCATGTCCTGGTGACACCTACGAGATTCTGCGTCAGCGACAGAATTATCTCTGGATGCAATGTACGAAGCGAAAACAAAGAGGTTACGTTCTTCACAAAACTGCCAAATACGTTTTGCTATTTGATTTAGGTGGGGGAACCTAATACCGCCCATACGGTTAACGTAAGCAATAGCTGTCGTGTTGTCTACTCTTAGTAAAATTTGCACATTTCGTAAATTTTTTGCAAAAATTTGTAAACCAAACAAAACCGCCATAAGCTCTAAACAGTTAATATGGAGTCTACTCTCTGAATTGCTCCATTGACCACTGGCGGTGTCGACGCCACATGATATCCCCCACCCAGTTTTGCTTGAATCTGTAAAAATTTCCAGGGCTTAATTATCCATTCTTATGGGATTGAAAGAATTGAAGCAAGCTTGTGGCCACCATTGTCAATCACTTCGAATTGCATCTAAGGGTAAGTTGAAGTAGCTGTCATAATCTTCATTTTTTAACAAAGCTAAGTATTTACACCTTTCTAAATTTTTTGTATGAGCCCATCCGTATTGGACGCCGGGGCAAGCCGAAGTAAGTAGTCCTACTATACGAGCAAAGTTTCGAATAGTAGTTCGTTGAATCTTTAAAAAATTTAAAATTTCGTTTTTTAATAAAAGTCTTTTTTGTTCGGGAAGGCGCACATGGAAATTTTTACTGTCTATTATGAAACCGAGATATTCACATAAGTGACTTGGTACAAGTGAACTTTTTTCTACATTGATTGCAAAACCTAACAATTCCAAGACTTTCCTTGTATGTATAGTATTTTTTAAACATTCTAGGTATGTATCTCCTATACAACAAATATCGTCCAAGTAAATAGTAGACTGAAAACCTAATGATCTAAGGTGTGACATAACCGGTTTCATTAGTTTAGTGAACACAAATAGTGCTGTATTTAATCCAAATGGTAAAACATTGAACTGGTAGGTTTTTGATTGAAAATTAAAACGTAAAAATTTTTTGGAGTCGTTATGTATAGGTACAAAAAAATAAGCATCTTTCATATCAATAGATGTCATATAACAGTTTTTACTAATTAGCTTTATAGTAGTTCTCAAATCCTCTAATTTGAAATGTTGAGTATCTATGAATTTATTGAGTGATTTCAAATTTAGAATGAATCTATTCTTTCCATTACTCTTTTTCACAACAAAATAAGAGGAAATATACTGGCCATCACAGGGTTGACACTCTGTGACAGCCCCAGATGAGCATAAGTCAATAATTGCATTATTAAGTGATCTGTACTCAGATTTTGAAAAAACAGTTTCTAACGGGACCTGAATTTGATGTATAGGTCGAGTAAATGGTATCTGGTAACCCTGTATCCACGAGAGAATAATTGGGTCGTCAGTTATGTTACACCATTGATCAAAATATAATTTGAGGAGACCCGATTGGCATACCGTATCTACCGGCGGGGCGCTCTCGGGCGCTGCTGTGAGCGGGGCGCAGGCGGTGGCGGCGGCGGCGGAGCTCGGCGTCGTGGCGGCAGTGGATATGGCACTGGAGCCTGAGGCGCGAACGCAGGCGCAAATTCCTCGGCGCGTCTCCCCGCTGACGACGGCCTGCTCATCGTTGCGGGGCCTCTCGAGTTTAAAGGCCGACTGGAGGGTTTATTTTTCGGCATTGGTCTAGACGCTGAAGTGCTAGCCCTAATTTCAGATCCCGACTTGTTTATTGACTTGGCAGCCCTCAGTGTGTCTGCAAGTTTATCGCCAAAGAGAAACTGATCGATTTGGGTGTCATTGAGATATTCTTTAACCTCTTTCTTTATACAAGAACAGATGTAACTCCGTCTTAGTACCGACTCTGTGTGCTGCACGTCACAAATAATGCGACCAGCATCAATTAATAGTTTAAGTATTTCAGGATCCTTATGGTTCGATGAAAGGGTTCGTTGGACAGCTAAGCCGATACACGATACCGCTGCTGAGATTTGCTTTTGCTTATGTTGGATGGCGGTATCTTTTTTTTTAAGGGTATCGGTGAGTGCAGCTTTCACTTCTAGGTTTAATGTCGGTGGGTCAACCAGTTTACAATTTTCTGGCGTCAAATATTTTTCCAAAAAATCTTTTCTTGCGTCTTTTGTTACCCTCGACGTTGCGACGTGTTCCCATCTATTCGCTATTTCATTTTGGATTTTTGGCCCATATTTTTTCATTTTGCTATGGGCCTCCCCTAAAAAAGCTAAAATTTCCTCATCAAGAGCCACCTCGTCAGGTGTAGATTTTTGCTCACCGGCGACAGGCTCGGAGCGAGTCGCAGACGGGGTGGGAGACGCGGGGGCCGGTGCCGGCGGCGCGTGGTCGTCAGACGTAAGTTGAATTTCCGTCTCGTCTGGCACTGGTGGTGGACACTCCACGGAAACTGCAGGTATATGGTCCTCGGTATCACCGTGAAACTCGTACATCGGTAATAATAGGCCTTCTACGTCTGGAATGTACAAAAACAAACGCAGGTAGGACGAGAAGAAAAATAAAATAATAATAGTTGTCAACATGTGGGTTGCTGTAATATTACTTGGTAATAGTCACATGAACTATACACGGTAATATGTTATTGGTTGAATATTTTCACTTTCATAATTCTTATTGCTATGTCCATAAAGTCTAATTTCACTAAACAGAATGTGTCCTCAGCGGGCGCGGCCAACTCGATTTTCGAAGACCGAGGCCGTGGCCCACTAGATTCGCACTGAGACGAACTTCATTTGTTTGTCAAATCGAGTAGGCCACGCCAGTTGAAAGAAGTTGCCATAGCCGTAGCTAGTAGTACTACTAGCTTTAGAAGATTCTTTAATATGCTGTAATAAACACTATCTACTAAGCCTGGTTTTTTATTGTCTCGCATAAAGTGAGAAAAGTAGAGTATACACCACCGGGATAAAATTGTTTTTTTCTTGGGCGCTTGAATCCCTCACTGCACTCAGGACTCAATCTTAATTCCCTCGCTTTGCTCGGGAATTAACTTATAACACCCTCGCTGCGCTCGGGAGTTAAATTTGGAGTCCTTCGTTACGTTCAGGATTCAATGTAGCGCCCGTGACATAAAACAGTGCTTTATCCCCTTGGTGTATAATCTACTATTTCGGACTTGAAACGACAGCGATAATACTCTGCAAGTCCACAAAAGTGTAGTGTATATTTAGGCTACTCAACGAAGCAAAAATAGGGGAAATAATTCTGATTATGGATGGTGGTGCAGCTAACGGGCAAGGTGGGGGGGAGGAGTTTTTCTTAAACAAGTCGTAAACGGTGGCTCTTAGCAAAAAAAAAACGAATACTTAAGTGAATAAATATTTAGTGAGATATGAAGGAATGAAGATGGACAATATTAAAATAAACTTATGTATCATAACAATTCTCACTATCTCATAAATCTAAAATATCATCATCAACATCATCGTCGATAGTGTTTTCGATGGGGGCTCCGTTAGTGCATTAGCTGCAGCATACTACGCAAACACTGGGAGCAGGCGATGCCTGCTTTCCGGCAGCCGCATCGCACCCACCACAAGGTCTGAGATTTTTTGGGTCAATTCTGGTTTAGCCGTGAACAGCATAGCAATTTCCACTTTGCTTTTTCCGTAGATCGTAGAGGTGGTGGTGGAGTCGCATCCGGAGAAGCTGTGGAGGAGAATCGTGGCAAATGGAAGCTGTTGAAGTTGTCTCACTACATTTGTGCCAGAATTCGCTCTTACACGAATGATTTCCCCTATTCGGCAGTTTTTCGTCTTCGTTGAGTGGGCTAATTGTTGGCATAATTTGCAATAAAATCACCTTGGTATTTTAAATTATTAGTAAACCTACAACATAATCTTACTATAAACTCATGCATGTAAATTTCTGTTTCTTTCGTTCAAACTAAGATTCCGTTAGATTAAGAGCGCGTTTGTGGCTTAGAGGCTATGAACTCCAGCTCGGACCCTGTGTATCTCCGGGTGTGTCAACCCTGGCTAGAACACATCTCAACAGCAGAATATAAAATGAGCATATTAAAAAGATATAAAATTCAGTTGAAAATCAAGCAACCCGAAGAGTTAGGCTTGCCATCTACCGCGTTGGGTGCAAATACGCTCGGTGAAATGTGAGATCCTGAGTGTTCAACATGACGGCAATGGTTAACTTGCGTCAGACACTATTTGGAATATTATATTCGTAGAAATGAACGTATGGTTATTTGGAGCATTAGGTATTTATAATAATAAAGTAGTTTATTACATCACTTTCAAAAATTATAAAAAGTTATGTTGGTTAGATCAATAGGAAAGTTTTTTAAACCATATTTTAAACTGCAAAAAGATATAAAACATTTTTAGAGGTGAGCCAAACAACACTTGCTAATTATAGACTCCAGAATAAGTTAAAATATGCATGATAAAAGGAAATGAGATTTAGAAAAAATGGGTCACCCTCTTCTTCTGCGGAATCAGGGAATAATCACACAAACAGGAACAGGGTCTATTATTGTGCTGGAATAGCGTATCTCCATTTTCCAACGCATGAATACTAAGCCAAGATTTCTTGAAACGTACCTATTTGAGGACTTCGTCGCAAAAATGCAATTACTAAGATTAGCCCCCATTCACTTGATAGCAGCAGAAAAACCTGTTTCAGTACTTACATTGTAGAATGAGGACTCATTTTACGTTGAGCATTCAGTTCCTTGAGGATTTCTTTGTTTGGATTTTCTAATCTTGTCTAATCATCCTCTCCTATTAAATAAATATAAGGTTCGTGCGTACACGTGTTTAAACATGTTTGATGTATTTTGCTCACTCTTAAAATATAGGATAAGTAAGTTTTCCTGCGTGACAAAGACAATTTCCACCAAAAAATTATACTGGGAGATTATCAAACGACTTACAAGAACGATAAGCCAGACTCAGTTAGTAATGTAGAAACAATTTAAGTGAAAATGAAATTTATTTACTTAACTTTTATTTAGACCAGCCAGTAGGTATAGATTACTTTCTATGAAAACCTTAAAATTAAAGTCAATTGTAAAAATTCAAACTTCCGCTTACATAGTTACTACATCCACGGACTGAGATGCCATTTTGTTTTTGTAAGTCTTTCAAAAATCACCTGGTAGATAGCTCGCGTAAAATAAATGTTCAAATGAGATCTAGTCGAGTTGCACTTTAATTGCATTATATTTACAAGTGTTGCTAACCATTGAAATAGAACACTTAGCACGAAAAAAAAAATATTTGGAAGGTTTGAAATCTTTGACCTATCAGCCTATGGACATGTGCCCATGGTATTGCACGCGTCCATAGGCTGCGGTGACCGCTCACCATCAGGCGGTCCGCGTGCTTGATTGTCACCGACGTAGTATAAAAATATATTTACTCAGTGCTGTCTGACAGAAAATTATCGTATTTCTCTTACTAACTTAATATTATAAGTTAAAGTTCTGACCTAAGCTATCGATTTTTAACACAGTCAAGTTATTCCGAACGTTACTTTTAATAATAATAATAAATATCCCTGGACATTATTCCACACAGCGCCATCTAGCCCCAAAGTAAGCTAATTAAAGATTGTGTTATGGGATACTAGACAACGGATAAACATACTTAAATACATTTTCTTTTGTAAATACATACTTATTATACACAGGAGACACCCAGACCAGTACAAACAGACATGTTCATGCACACAAATGTTTGTACTGTGCGGGGATCGAACCCGCAACCTCTGGTGTAGTAGCCAACTTCTTAACCATTACACCAAGTCGGTCGTCGACTTATTCCAAGACTTAACTACCAAATAACTGAGGTTAGACTGTAAATTCGTTATAAATCCAATTATGCATTTTGCATAATAACTAAGCACGGATAAACGTCACCAGTATACTCGTGCCAGATAAACGGGGATCGTTGTCTGCAATTAAATTGTTTAAAATATTACAGTCGCGATATGGATATCGTTTACATTTAGTACAGTGAATATGAAGTGGCCACAATTCCGTCTGATTTAAAATCAGGTAACAAATGTTTGAACCCAGATTTTCAGGCTATAAATAAAGTAACCATATATGTAAATAATTTAATTGGCTGGCTTGTTGACTTGGTGGCATGGCTGATAGTGATTCTGCAAGCTAAAATCGTGGTGATCCCCACCCAAAACGAACATTCACTTGATGCAAATTCGTTTGTTGGTTTTGTATCGATTTTTCAAATATCTGACATGGATATTTTACGCACAGAGACAAACAGAGAGAATGTCTGCATGCTGTATTTTAAGACAAGCTTTGCTTAGTTTGAGTGGTGAAGGGTAAAAAATACTAGATATGTTAATAATGCCATTTTTAGGGCACTAGTTATCATAAATAAGAATAATTCGGATATTCAGTAGTAGCCGTAAAAACCTTCAACTAAAATCAAAACATAGTCTCATTAAATAACTTCAATGCTAATTACGTACCTAAGTTAAGCGCGACAACCCGCTAACAGGCAGCTATTTACACGTCTAACCTCGAAAACTTAATCGATAAAAACTTAGTTTGTAGTTCAGCAGCTGTCACTATTATTTCCAATAAAATTTAGATACATCTATTTACCTATAAAAGAGATTTCATGTAGATAGAATAGAATCAGATCAAACGTCATTTAAAGCAAGGCAGCATACATTTTGCCTGTACATACCTTCCGATAAATTGCAATTTTTTCCGATATATCGAAAATTTTAACACCGAATCAGTCTAAGAACTTCTTGACTTAGGGTGACGTTTAAGAGATTAGACAAGCATCATTTTATGAGTGCTTCAAATAACTGGCTATCAATAGGTTTGAGCCTTTATATTTCACTACTCGTTTACGTACAGTCAACAGCAGAAGTAAGTGATACTTTAATGTGCCAAAATTGATGATTTTACATAAACTATAAAGCTTATATAACTACTAAGAATATAAATGGGATATTTCGTTCATTATAATGGGTATATGCTACTTGTGATTAGTTTTTTACGTAGTTTTCAGTCATAAAAACAAATTGGAAGTTAGTTCAATCATCATCTACTTTTGCTGTTGACTGTACTCACTTTATGTACTTTATTATGTTAGTTTTTATTACGTATGTACATTAGTCAAGGGCGACATCCGCTAGGCAACAAACTGGAACAGGTACACCCTACAATTCCGCTAAAAGGAGCGCAGTCAGTTATGGCAACCATCGTGAACTTATAATTGAACGGGCGATGTCGCGCAAGCAACAATTAATTATTAATCCACTATTCAAAAACAGTGGCGTCCTCGAAGTCCTCGAAAATTACTTTGACTGAAGTTTAAAAATGTAGAAGTCACACATCTCTTACTATTGGCATGTACTTTTCGTAATATTGTAAATAACAGGACAAGCTCAGGTTCAAAGCTGCCTGTTTTAGCGTTTTAGAAGCAAAACTTAAATATATTATGTCAAATCCAAAAGTAAAAAAGTAAAAAAACATATAGACTTATAAAAAGTACTTATGACAAGTCATATACAAAAAAATTTTTTTTAACTAAAATATACTGAATAAAAATAAACTTACATAAAATAATACTATGACATAATTAAATATAATGTGACTCTACCACCGGTTCGGAGGTTGTTTCCGATCGAGAAGACTCCGGCAAGAAACTCGATGGTTACTCTTTTCATCGAGTTTCTTGCCGGAGTCTTCCAAAAAACTGTTGCCTAAAGATGAAACATAAAGCCTCCATATATCATTTCAATTGTAATAACTTACGACAATTAGTCAACCACGGCACCTGCTCAGTAACAAAATGGTACAGGGACACCCTACAATTCCGCTAAAGAAAACGCAGTTAGTTATGGCAACCGTCGTGAACTTATAATTGAAGGAGCGATGTCGCGCGCAAGCAACAATTAATTAGCAGGCAACTCGGGGCAATAGCGCGGGTGCGCGGCGCCGTGCGAGAACTTAGATTAGAGAGTTTGTCGCGCTATCAACTATCTTAATTCACGTTTAGAGTTAAGTGCAGGTGAAATATTGCGTTTTTAAAAAAACATTCTACGATAGTAAAACCAGTGGAAACCTCGAAATTCAAATGGATACTCAAAGTTAAGTACAGTTGTCACAATTTTCTTTACATTGACCGACCGTAAAAAATGTAGAAGTTAAGCATCTTTTATAATAAGTTTACTTTTCGTTATATTTTTAATAACAGCACAACGTCAGGTTCAAAACTGTCCGATGTAGCGTTTAAAAATCAAAACTCATATTATGCTCAAATCAAAAAAACTGCTGTCAAAAGCTGAAACATAAAGCCTCCATTTATCATTTCAATTCTAATGACGTACGTCAATTAGTCAAGCACCTGTTTTGTAACAAGCTGGTACAGGTACACCCTACAATTCCGCTAAAGAAAACGCAGTTAGTTATGGCAACCGTCGTGAACTTATAATTGAACGGGCGATGTCGCGCAAGCGACAATAAATTAGCGGGCAACTCGGGGCAATAGCGCGGGTGCGCGGCGCCGTGCGAGAACTTAGATTAGAAAGTTTGCTATCAACTATCTTAGTTCACGTTTAGAGGTAAGTGCAGTTCATAATATTATAAATGAGCTGCTCAGACAGACTTCGTTCTGTCAAATGTTTGACAGCTATACGTCTACCACGACTTGCCACTTTAAATTTACGTTATCGTTCGCGTAAAATTTTGTATTGGGATTTGACAGGACATGACATGACAATGTCAAATCCCAATACAATTTTTAATTTTTTTCGTGGAGCTCGTGGTAGACGCACTGGTGTCAATTTTGCCCACTTTTCACCGACTTGATTTACATTTACTATTATATTTCACCGAATGTGTTGTTGAATCATAATGAAATATAATTACCGATAACACTCTTGAATAATTTAGCTGTTTTCTGTTAGTGAAAGAATTTTCACGACCGGATCAGTAGTTTTGGAGCCTATTCAATACAAACCTTCAAATCTTTCCACTTTATGATATTAATAATATAGAAAAATGAGCACACACCAATTCTACGCACTCAGACCATTAAATCAAGATACTGAAAAAAAAAAATTGATGGGAAACGAAATTTTTTTCAAGTGTCTATTTGAAACCTAAAAAATACTGAATACGCAATTTAACGCGTGCAACACCGCTCCTGCGCTTTTGTGCGTGGCTGTTAGTGCTGTTACGCATAATTAAGTGTTACGCACGATCTACATTGCGAGTTGAACGTTTTGAAGCAATTTTTTGTCAAGAAATACTTGTAATTTTGATGATCTTTCTCAGGACAAAAATTAAGTAATAATGATCAAAGTTTGTTTTCACCAAATCTTGATTTTTTTTTTCACTTTGGCCTTTAATAACTTGGTAACTATTGAGTTCCCAAGTATGGTCATGCAAGAAAAAATGGTCCTGATGATGTATAGGATACGTGGGTCTCGGCTTCGTTAAGGGTCTTTTTACACCCTTTATATGTAACGCTGCTGCAGTGTCGTGTTCTTGCTTTTGGGTAAGGAAGCCTCACTGGCGGCTGTTCTATAGCCGACTTAAAGACCTAATTTCCTCTTACTGACAATATAAAAGTTCCAGAATAAGGCCTAACCCTTACAAGGTTGACAGCGTACGATTATTACCTCTGGTGAAGCACGTGTTCATAGACTGCGAAAACCGCTTACCATATTCAGACGTCCCGTATGCTTGTTTGCCACCAACGATGTGTAAAACCATTTTTTCCAATGTAATATTAAGTGACATGTTTGACTTATCATAGCTACCTTGACAATTTTATTGTAATAACACCGAGTGAGATACATAATGATTATGCTACTGTAGTAATTTGGTAATGGCTACAAAAGTCTTAAGTACCTGCTTGTTCATTGGCAAAATGGTTTTTTTGTATTTGTAAAATAGTTTCATTCTATTTGTATGCGAAAAGCGTTCGAGCAAAATACGTACAAAATAATTCAAACAAATCGAAACTGTCTTACAAGACGACATCTTTATCTACGGCACGAACAAGTTTATCCCTCTGGTACTTTGCGCAGCGAAGGGTGAAGACGGAGGCAAAGATCCGTGTTTTATTTCCAAAGATGGCTACCATTGAAGTTAAAATTCAAGAGCTAATTTTTAAAAGAGGCGCGCACTCGACTGTTCGGAGCGATCGCCGGCGTCAACGCGGGCTCGTTACCCGGAGCCCCGCGGCGCCGGGACAACTCAAACAAATATACTAAAAACTGTCAAAAACACCAAACTAAACCTTAGCACTATCAACATAAGGCCGGACGGGAACTCGGCCAAACCGTGCGAAGGTTTACAACCAGCCTTCCTCATTACGTCTGTTGGCGTTATTGCCATCTCGTCGCAACATCAGTAAGCGCCGCTCAGAAAAATATTTACATACATCTCCGGCAAATATTGAAGGCGGAGGAAACGTACGGGTAATTTTATTTACTCTTATGTATCATAAGAGTCGATTCTCGCGGTACCTTTATAAGTTGAAAATATTGATTCAGTCGGAAACTTCAGAAAAATATATCGCATTTATCTATTGTATTATTTTATATTTTTTTAATAGTAAATTAGCGTTGCAGTTTTTTGATTCATGCGACGGTAAAAAACTCAATAGATTTTGATCCATAAGTCAAAGTAATAATAAATAAATATACGCCAGACAACACGAGGTACCAGACAAGGAATTAAGCCAGGGGCGTCTCCCAGCACACCCAGACCCGAGGCAATTTAGAAAAGATCGTTTCCTGAATTGACCCGATCGGGAATCGAACCCGGGGCACTGCGGGATTCGAGGCGAGAAACCGTGCTACTGCGCACTACGCCAATCGTGCCGTCAACTAAATAGTATATGTCTTATATGTCTTAAAGAGAAAATACACTAATACTACTGTAATATTCTCCTGTAACAACTTCAACAGAAAAATTATAATAGAACAGGGTTTTTTTTCTAATTACCAACTTTCATAGTGTACGAGGCGTTGCAAAATGATCAGCTTACAACAACAACAAAGTTCATCCGTTAGGACGAATTGACATGACGCAATTACTAGACCACATCACTATCAAATTAGTGGGTTTGTGTACGCAACACTATGCAGCTGTGAGACAATAACCATAACGTTTTACAATAACATCGTTATTTTGGCCAATAAAAGCGGATGAGTATGTTCAATGATGGTTAACATTGTGAGCTTGATATTTTTTGATAGTTTGCTTACATACTCGTACACTGTATAATCTACACCTATTGAATTCAGTACGTCTACCACGAGTTGCCACTTTAAATTTACGTTATCGTTCGCGTAAAAAAATGTATTGGGATTTGACATTGTCATGTCATGTGTCATCCCAATACAATTTTTTACACGTTTACCACGTGTTGTCATGTCATGTCAAATCCCTATACAAATTTTTACCTTAAATTTTAAGTGGCAGCTCGTGGTATACGTATTGTATCGTTCTTTTAATGTTTAAATTAATACCTATGCTGCGTCACTGCACCACAGAAGGTGGATAAATTTTTCCTGCTGCTGCAAAATGTAGGATTAGTTTATTGAGAGTGTGTTTCGGTTACCATAGTAAAATGCGTATTAAGAGGACACAGCACGGGCAAGAGAATTGAAAAGTAGGTATTTGTAAAATCTATTGCTGTCTGTTGCTAACCTCAAGCCCCCCGCAGAGTGCGATAGAGACATCTCCAACTCGGACCGAAATTACCTATCAAAAGTATACAAAATCGACGTTTCGTTGTCCCCAGATCCCTTTGGACAAACTGACTGATTCAGTACTTTTTCATTAAAAACTAAAGAATGACTGCGGCCGAGTTTCTATGTTTTCCTTTTATAATGAAGAGGAAAAATCTTGATTGTTTGCTTGTATTAAATTGGCCCTGAATAGACAGAACTGATTTTAAAATTTCTTATACCAATATGAAGCTACATAATCAGGGAGTTACATAAGTTATATTTTATTATGATTGAACAAAACATTTAGTGAAAAATAATAGTATGTGAATAAAGTCTGAGAAATGCGGGTGAGATGTGTGCTGCTTTACCGACGCCGCGAAGACGTGCAATTACTTTTGACAGAACGAAGACTGTTAAATTAGTTTTCTGGATGTTTGAACACAGCAGGAAAACTGCCAATTTTTTAGATTTTTGAAGGTTTATATCTCTTTTAATAATTATTTTTTAATAAAAAGGAAAACTCAGGGACATGGCAATAGTGGCAATCTACCTCTACTAGCAATATCCAGGGAAGAAACAGGGGACTACGTTTGTATGGAAAAACGGCGCTTCTGTATCCCCCCGGGTATAATTCCCAAGTAATTTAATTCCTTGTGTTTGGTAAGAAGCATTTAAAAAACTAGCTAACTAACCACTAGATTTCTATGATGCAAGCCTCAAATCCTCAGTTCCAAGTACGAGTGAAATCAATTAAACGGTTTTTTGAAAGTTGATACAAAAGGGCTAAAAAAATATAGATTAGCATTATTTTGTATAGCTATAGGGCTCTGTTCTGTCTCTAACTCACACAAAAATAAAGGTGAAGGGTAATAGTAGAGGAAATAACTATCAGGTACAACTGTTTCGCAACAGCGAGTGAAGTATCCCCATCTCTGTGCAATGAATCTCAGTGATTAAGTGCCTTCTTTTCCGCAATACTGCTGGATAAAACATTATGGAGCTTATTATTAAGTATAGTAATCTCAGTCCCGTTGTTTTTCTATACCTATATCTCATTGGATTTTTGTCAAGAACGTGAATTTCTTAGCATTCCACTCCCTAGCGGTTCGGACCAGAAAAGACGCAACAAACCATTCAGTGCGGATTGCTGGTAAGTCTACCACGTGGGGGTGCAAGCGATCCCGGCGCCTAGTGGTCCGGTGGTAGAAATAAAAGAAATAGAAATAAATTTGTTTTGACACTTAGAATAGATTCATCATCATTTATGCAACGGAAATGATATGCCAGATCATTCCTTTAGTTACGGTATAAATCATCATCCAGTATAAAGAATACAATAAATACTACACAGTACTAATTACTTACTACAAAGTACTCTTAACTTCTTGAACTTGCTTGGTCTGAAATCTGATAGATCTCAATTACACTAACCTCAGTTACGTACCTGCAACAATAATTTGATTACAATATTATAACCGTATTTAAAAAAAATCTGGATAGATTTAAAAATATCACTGTGATAAAAGTGATAACCTGAGTGAGTATTACAAAATATTATTCATTTGTACTTATATGACTTGTAACTATAGTGTCTTATTCACACTTTCAACATTTTTACCAATTAACTATAGCTATGTTCACTCTAGCTTCAGACGCAAAGAGTAGCGGCTTCTGTTGCTACATATTTCTGCGGGGTATGAGTACTTTGGGTATTTTACTATTATCTGTTTCGCATAAAACAACAAAATCCCACTTTACAACTAGAGCAATGTTAATCAATTTACAAATTTTCATCTCCGAGCTACCACTTTTCATTATGTCAAATTCATATCCATGAACAGTTTCGCATCCTGAACAAAGAAATTTATGAATCCAATTTTTCCATTTCAGACTACACTGTCATACCGTGAACATTTTCCCGCTGCACTTTTACCGGTTAAATAATAAGGTCCGGCAAAGACCGGCAAAGATCAATGCGTCGACATATTGTTTAATGGATTAAACTGGCTTCTGTCCCCAGACGACGATAGAGCTGTAGTAATGGAATTAAATTCTCTACCTGCTAAAAGAAAGCTCTATTTGTTGGTGTGCTTTGCAATGTTACGTGACTGCACTAAGTAAGCACGGGATTAAATGAAAGTTAACATTATTTTGTTGAGTTTCTAAAGTTCATGATATTTTAAGGAAAAAAAAGGCATGTAAAAAAACAAAGCTAGAATGTCTTTGTAGTATTTTGCTGAATGGAGCAGAGCAGTTTTTTAATGATCTGTCGACCCTCGTTTAACAAGAGATAATTTGCTAATGCCAAGTGTTTCTTTATGAATAACATTTTGCCAGTGACTTCGGCTGCGTACACCAGTTTTATTACACACTTTTATGGAAAAACGGTATGACAGCTATGATTTCATTTCTACATTTGTAACATAATTATATTAATAATTTCCCCTTTTAAAAGTTTTATTTTCCCAATGCAGGAGTCCTTCTCCAAGGTCCAATACATCTATTTACTTTATCTTATTCATTCAAATAATGTCAGCGGTTTAGGCCCGAATACAGAAAACAGACATGTCACTTCTAACAGTGTGTTTAGTACAATTTACACAGGCGCAGTTACACTATCGCACATATTATCGTTAGGCCACTTTATAGGTGTTGTCTAATCTACGAGTACTATATGGTTAGGATAAAAAAATATTTGCTTGATATATTTCCTACCTGAATTAAGGTGTTTTATTAAGTAAATCTGAACATGTGTCAGCATAGAATATTATATTTACGTGAAAATACGTTTGAATAGAGATGAAACATTTCTACTTCGATTTTTTGATTTTGGGTGTTTTTGAGAATTATGCATATGTATTACGCATATCAAGGATCAATAAAACCTAATAAATCTAGCAGGTATCTAATAGATACGCTGAATAATCAGGAAAACAGGTACAGCACTAAGTGCATCTAAATTAATTACGTCACGGGCGTTTGCGCGATCCATCATATCACTTGGCGTGTTCTTTTTAATTAAATTACCTACTCGCTAACATTGATTAAGGTACATATTATTATTAACACATATGTGGCCTAGCAGAAAGCTTACTCGGTTGGAAAATTAGGGGCCCAGGTCTCTATTCAGGTCTTGCAAAGTATAGTATACAGGGTTACAGGTAAAGTAGACCTAGATCTTTAAAGAGGTTGTTTTACTTAATTTGTGACTGATTTAACTATGAAACACCATACCCCAAACGCACCCGTTTTCAAAATGTTAGACTTTTGATTTTTTTATAAGAATTGCCAAATTATAACTCTAATGTCCATTTTTTACAAAATGTGCCTTTTATGTATTTTTTTATAATTTTTGTATAGCTTTAAGTGGTTATATTCATTTCAACACCAAATTTGAAGGTAAATGAACAATCTGGGTCGTAGTAGACGATTGATAGCAAACTAAATTTAAAAAATTCCGTAAAAACGAGGTAAGCTACAACCTCTTCATGGATCTTCATACTCCATTCATTATAGCATTAGACTGAAGTAAAAATGTTTATTTTTAGGGTAGACTTAGTGGTAACAGTATAATAAACATTATTACTTTTAAGATTAATGCCGAATTTATTTAAATCTACATAAATAGATGTCACATTTAATTGTTCTCAACTAAAATAAAGTTACTTCATTATTCATGAGGTTTTTGCTTGAATAATCTATTTTGTCTTGCATTAAAATATATTGTTGATGTAAAAACCTAAAAAAGCAGGGGTTTTCATATGAACACATTTTAACTGTCACTATAACTCTACCGAATCTAAAATGTTAAATAATCCCTTCATACGTTGTGGCGGAAGGGGTTTTCAATTTTGCCAGGTCATCGTCATGGCAACGTCAAATGCAAATTCTTCGTTCATTTTAGCACCCTTGCCTCTTATTTCTAATGGTCGACTTAACCTGTAACTATGTATACCGTCAGTTTAGTGATTTAACTTGGTTAAAAAGACTCCGTGGCATTAAAGGAAGTGTGATTAAAAAGTAATACAGCAAGTAAACGAACAAAATCGGATGTGAATAACTATTAATTCCAATAATTTACCTTGACTAAAAACTGGTTTTACTTACGTTTCTTAGTTTTACTATCAATGTAACTAATATAAGTTCATCATTATCAGCCCACCAGTGTCATTGAACAAGGCCTAACTTGCTTTAGCAATAAAACTGCAGTTAAAGAGTAAATTATTCGCGTTTTTTAATCAATTTTTTTTTTTTTGTATGGACGCCGCTGCTTGGCCTCGACGGCCTTAGCAGCTTCACCGGTCTGTAGGTAGGGTGAGCGCAGAAGGCTCTCAACCCTATTTTTTTTTTTAATCAAAATAAACCAAACTTATATAAGCAACTAACAAAACATTTTGCTTGCGCGATTAAAAGGAGTTTAACTCCATCTAGTGACCAACTATGCTCACCTTATAAATAAGTGTCTTAGACATAACTACAAAAAGAAGGTTTAACAAAAAGAACGTAAACAGTCATTATAATCAATGTGAAACTATAGGTGACCTTCACAGTGAAGTTAGGTCCCTCAGTATGCGCAGTAGGTGACTAATAATATTGAGTTAAGCTAAGCAATGGGGAATGGAAACAGTGAGACATTAGTTAGTAAGTAATGCTAAAGTTCTCCACAAACAGATGTAGTCGCCGCCATGTTGGCTTCACGTTGCATGATGCATTGCTGAGCTCGATTTTATTGTACTGGAAACTGAAACAAGCCAAGTGCCAAGCCTGGGTTCAAATACCAGGTCGGGCTTGTGATCATCTTGCATTTGGTAAGCGTGGCTAATAAACTTGATTTCAAAGATGGGGACTTTTACCGGGCAGTGGGACAGTATATAGGCTAATTACTTTTTCTTTTGCTTTAACGCTGTAACATTTTATAGCTGCTATGTCACGCTTACTACTACTACTACTACTCAGGTCTATTTTACCATTTATTATTCGAGCGAATGTTATATAAATATAATTTAGTTATTAATATTGTCAGAAATGTGATCCTTTTCTAGGAACGCAAGGCTTGAATTAAGCGTAAATATTATTTACATAAAGCGGCTTTAATGTTATTTTGTATCTTTTGATGTTGTTTTCGTAATGATGACGATATTAAAATGTTCAGGTACTAACCTAACATAGCAAAAAATGACATCAGATGTGTCATATTTTGCGATGCCTAATTTTCTTAAGTATCATAATAGCTATACATACATCTCTGAATTCGTCGTAAACGATAACTTATTCATATGACTCACCAAAGCCGTCATTCATGCTCGAGCTTTTTATTTCGTGCTATCACGTTTCTCCGAAACAATGGCTCGTCCTGGACCTACGTTAAGATTAAAAATAACAAAAAAAACAAAAAGAAATCGTCTCTCGACTCACGTAATCCAAACACATGGAACTTTTTGGTTAGAAATGTTGTTGTCTTTACTGGGTGTGCTGACGAATAGCTAGGAATTTATTATAAACACAGTAGACAGTAATTCAGGCAAACCAGAGTGCTGAGTGCGAGTTACAGTTAGCGATGCGAATGACTTCACCATCGCGTTTGCGAGAAAAAAAACGTGAATTTGTATGGCATCGAATCAACGCAATCTAGCAGCTTTAATGTTGCCCGATTTTGTCGCTAGATGGCGCTGACTCGATTCCATACTAATTGACATTTCCGTGCTCGCAAAACGCGATGGTGAAGTCATTCACTTCTCTCACTGCAACTCGCACTCGGCACTCAGTTCGTTTGCTGTTTTTCGTGGGCGAAATGACTGACTGGCACAAATGATTTAAATAGAACTGCAACCACTGACTAAATGAGAACTACATTAACTATATTATTTCTAAAAAAGCAAGTTCCAGTATTTTTGGTACTTAATGATAACGCTCTTCTTAAGTTTTGATGGTTGATTGGCCAGATTTGGCTTGATTAGTTATCTTTTTGATCTTGAAAAGCAAACCTTCCTATTACTCAACCCTAACCTAACCGTGTAGGAAAACCATGAAAATACCCAAGCGGAAATAAACAAATACCAATATCGTATCCAAACGCATCCCAGCTGTCAAAACAAATATCTTCGAAGTGCTGGAGTTATTGTAGAAGAAAACAATGGAAAAAAATAAGCGCGTACGTGGGCTTCAATAAAACCAGTGGTGTGAAACTGGGCTATTGGTTTTCTTTGCGCCACGCCGGCCACGCTGTAATTTGACCCACAGCCAGCTGCGGCTGAACTAACATGCAAATATTGAAAAGTGATCGTTGGATCCATTGTTGTCGATGTTGGCTTTTAGCACTTTACATCTGATAGAAATGTTTATTAAAAAACTTCCACAAAAGCGAAAGTTGTTAAATTTCACAATTGGAAAAATAACATACCCACTGTTGTATAAAAATAAATGTTAAATCATTTCCCAAAGACAAATAACATTAACACAATAAATTTCTAGGAAATCTCACACCATAATAATTAGCGACCACAAGTAACCAGTGCTTGTACTGTGGATGTTGGAGCACGTAAATGTGCACAAAAACCTACTTAACAAGAAAACAAGCTCAGATGAATAAGAATCAAAAATAGCACATAGTTCAAAATAAATAAAGGAACATCAAACCTTAAAATATAATTTTCGAACTGGGTGGGTGGGCTGATCCCACAACTTTCGGAGCTTTACTCAAGGACCGCTAACCAATGCTCCAACGCAACGCCCCGTCGTAATTATTCATTATATCGACACATTTTTACTCATGAACGAAGTTGCGGTGTGTCACAGAAACTACTTTCTCAATTACCTTCGTATCAGAGTACTTGTCAAAGTAGTAAACATTTTTTGTGAGAGCCGAAACCCGTCAAAGTCGAAATCAGCGGCGGGTAATTACAGACCCATCTCGGATTCAAACTACACATTCACGACCAATTATTTTCTTCGCTACGGTCTTCAAAGGCGCAAAAGATCAAGAGACGCCACTTTAATGAAATGACATCCATTCAACATTTTAATATTACCTTATAATTCGTTAATCAGCCTTTTTAGTAGAAATTAATTTCATTAAACTTAATAAATGGTACTAATATTGTTATGACATGAAACTCTCAACATCCAATTACCGAAAAGTTACTGTTTAAGGTTAAATCGATAGATAATATCGCATTCTTCGATTTGGATGACGAAACTTTATTTTCTCATACATAATTTAAATATCAAAGTAATAAAGAGCTTTGATAAAAAACAGAAAAGTTGACGCTAACGCCTACGCAGTGAAATAACGCATTTGAACTGTCTAAAGAAAAGTATGGAGCGTCCATAAAATATAATTGTGTTATTAGAACTTGGTTGACCCTCTACTACACCACAGATGAGCGAGCGAAATGCATTTCACTGCGTGATTTGGTGTTGTGTGAACTGCAGTTTGTGTGTGTTGGTTTGCGTTTGGCTTCAGTCTCGCCTGGTGGTAAGCTTTAACGAGGACGATGGTGATGGATATTAAGTATATCTAGATTATGATTATTGCCATTTAAACAACCTCTATTGTATTTTTAGTATTTATATTGTTTTTAAACAAAATTTTCAATTATTTCGCGGGTTGGTAGCCTTTATCCTTATCTAAAGTCTAATCTATCTTTTTATCAATTTTCATTAAAATTGCTTATACAACTTTCGTATTTGGTTTAATAGTATTGAAATAATAATAAATAGAATTATAGCACGGCCTCTTTGTTAATTGCGCGCCGATGCGGGTTTCGTCAGGATCGTTTATTTACAAATCAGTAATTCGCTTCAATGTATATGTACGAGTATGTATGAACGAGGGTTTGCGGTTGTTATAAACATATGGGTAAGGTGAGCTGCAAATATACCCTTATACGAAAATATGGGGTTCATTCAGTCGAGAACCTTTGATCATAATAAGGATTGTACCTCTAACTGGTTCCTGTCAGAACTTCTTTTACAATAAACCTTGTGACAACCATGTATTGTGACAATTAAATGCTTAAAGACAGTAAACATCTTGGGTAGATATATTATGTCAATGAAAGTGATCCCCATGGGTATGGTAAGATTCCTTTTCGGGTAGTAAGGAATTTGTACTCGGGGTTTTCGGCATCGTAATTCTAATTATGTCATTACTAAGTCAAATCTAAGGCAGTGATAAATGATAAAAGTGAAGAACTCTTTAGAAAAAATACTTCAATAATCAAATGTAGGTACACGCCAGATTCTGTGGATTGGCCCTCGCAGTCACGTAAACGCTGTATCACGTCACGCCGCGGCCGCGCTCGCTCTCCTAGGAAACCTCACACTCCATGACTCCACAATTTCTGCTCCATTTATGTTAAATCCTATATTATCATAATCATTTACATAGCCGGTCGGCTGCGCGATGGAACCTTATTATCGGCCCTAATTATTGCTCTTTGTGTTCAAATTCGGTGAGATTTTTATTTAAATCGAGTCACGTAGCGACGGCGGATCAGAACAAAGAGGATATTGAGTTGTTAAAGACCATTATTCATTATATCTCATACGTACTGAATAATCATTTTAGGTGCATATTAAATTATGTTTGCTTCATACTTCGTGTTTTCGTACGTGAGCATACTTTAAAGCTGCGTGGTTTTAAAATGTGCCGATAAAATGCATAACTCATAATTTTAAGTATGAACATTTATGTAGGGCCTTGTTAAAAATATTTATTTATTTTCATCATGGCTGTAATTAAAGAGCGATTATTTTAATTGGATTTGTCGATTTTCTCAAATAGCATAATTGTTTTATTTTCCCAACCATTGTCATTTTAATATGACGAATTTGTATGATCATCATTAAAGCTCAACACATTATTTAAGTTACTTTTATAAACGTTGCCCGCAATACTAGGTCGAGCTTACTTTATTTCAGAGTTATATTCTATTATTGCATCACCACTGGCTATCAAGCTGTTATATAGTAAGCTACTACAATTATGTCAATACAAGATAGTAAATAGGCTGATCACTGCACTTTAAAAAGCTTTTATACAAAATTGTATAAAGTTGCTATAGTTGATTCGCCATATTATATTTATATGCCATTATATTATTCAAAACCATAAGACCGATTTTTCGGGTACAACTACTTAGTATTTATCTAATTATAATATAGTAAATAAAAAATATAATATATAGTTACCTTAGTATCGTGAAAACAATACCACAGTGTGTAATTCTGAAGCAATTCGCTAAAGCTTCCTTTTTGAGGGCCCAGAACAGCCTCCATGAACATTTATTGACGTACTTTACAATTCATAACAGTTAGTAAGATATTGCAGAAATACATTTTAGATTAGGGATACAAAAGAACTTCCATTTTACTAAAGGAATACATTAAACTGAACGCAGTTACATACTCACATAAATCCGGCTGTGGCAGACCACGTCACATAAACTTGATTTATCTTTTGTGACGTAACGTAAGTTAACTCCTAACAAAATGCTCGCTTACCGTTTTATTTGTTCCAAAGTTATTTTTTTGGGGATCAAATAAATCAAGTAGATAACAACTTGTACCTAACAATGAAATTGAATGGATAGTTAATATTGCGGAATAGTTATTGATTATATTTGGGTAATGACAACTCCAATAATTTTAAGAAACTTTTATTGGTTTGGGGCTTGGACCCCCGTATCCACAAACGCTAATCAAAAGTTGAGGACAAATGCTCAGTTTCGATTGATGTTTGTTGATTAGGGCAAAAGAAATTTAAGCCCAATTACCAAACTTTAGAGATGCCCACATTGTAAAATATAGCGACAATCTAACATTTATACAATCTGTAAACACCATTCGTGCACAATTCGAACAATTTTGACTAGCACAAAATCTTCATTTTTGGTATCAATGAAATGTGTTTTTATTTTAGACTGGTAATAAAAAGGTCGTACTTAATACGAAACCAATAACAAATAAGCACAATTTGGAACTGTTTCGAGAGAAAACTACACGCAGAGAATTCAGAGAAGTTTAATTAGTGACTGTAATGGACTTTACCAGTAAGTTTTTAGAGATGTTTTTGGTTTTTTAATTAGTTCCTATTGATAGTCAGGAGACCGTCTGCGTCTGTTCGAAATTCGAATGACTGCGTGATGGGTTAAAATGAATGAAACTTGTAATGTAGTTGCCATTACCTATAAATTGGTCTTACGATTTAAAAAAAAATTAGGACGCTGTGATGGCTATCTCTATGATGTAGGTACAACCTTTTGAAAGAGTTCTAAGTAAGACCTTTATTCAGCGTAGTTTTGCATGATGAAAAAAAATGCCCAATGAAAACAAATCGCTAGTGAGGTATATCATTCAGTAATACATTGATTAAACAATAATGATCTCCAATCGATGTTTTTTTTTTTATATTGCCCGTCAAGATGACCTCACTCCACCTGATGGAAAGCGGTCGTGAGGTCCAAATATGAGGTTGACAAGCCCAGTCACTCAACGAATCACTGGGCAGGCCATCCTCACCTTGAAGGCCTGCAGAAATGCCTTTTCACGCCCCGCATGAAGACCCCGGGACTATACGAGGAAGGAAACACATGTGCTGGAAGAGCGTTCCACGTCTGGATGGTACGACAAAGAAACGAGTCACCGAACCTTTTAGTTCGGGCCAACAAATGTTGAATTGTGTGTGGGTGACGCCGTAGTCCAGCACGCGTGGAACGGGAGTGGAAAGGTGAGGGTGGGATAAGCTGGAATAACTCGTCAGAGCATTCCCCATTGTAGAAGCTATAGAGAACACTTAGCCTGGCAATGTCTCTACGCAATTGGAGAGGCTCAAGGGTCAAAGTTGCCTCTGGGTTTCCAATAATACGGATAGCACGACGCTGCAACCTGTCAAGAGCTTCGAGTAGGTACTTTTCTGATACTAACGCAAATAGAGCCAGCTTTTCGATAAATACATCTTTGTTATAATATTTTAATGACATTTCAAATCCGAGGCATAAAACGCCAGTATGTCTACCATGAGTGGCCACCAGTGACAGCCGCTATCGTTCGCGTAAACTGTTTCGACGTATTTAAATGGGATTTCGATACGGGTGTTAAGAAAAGAAACTAAAAATGGCATATACATTTCTGAACGCAACGATCGCCGCAAACGTATTGGCAACTCATGGTAGACATGCAGGTCTTATCGTGCACATTACGTCACACTTCTCTTATATTTCTATCTTGGGCGAAGTTATTCCATCCTGAGTTAATAGCAAAAGCTGACATATCTCTCTTGGCGCAATCTTTGAACCGTAGCAGCGGTCTCCCGACTACTCTTTTGGCGTTTGCTACAGCGCCAAGAACTCGTTGAATAACTGATAATTCCTAGACGAATGTCGAAAACGGTTCTGCGACCAGAAGTAAAGGAAATTTACTAGATCGACTTTCGTGTAATGAATTATGCTACACGGAGTACAGTGGAAATATCAGAAAAATATGAGTCTTTAAGTGTCATTCTAATAAATTCAAAGTAAGTGTTTCAACCACTGACAGCCATAGAACGGCGGTCGACAGGTCAACCTTTACAAAACCATTGCAAATTGGGTCCTTTGTCAGCAGAATAGGGTGCCATCATGTGAATTCGTGATGTGTACAATCTATACTTAGCAATATCATTTTTGTATCATAGTTATTTGCTTACTTAGTTAAGGTTGGTTTTTAACATGTTTCTCTTCGCATTATTTTTCTAATTTCTTTGTGCTCAATTGAAATGTGAAAGTTCGATTTTGAAATTTTATTATGCTTAAGTATGCGCAACACCTGTAAAATCAGGCACTTTTTATTCATATTACGATAAGATGTGTAAAGTACCAGTGGAAGCAGGTATAGGAATTTATGTTAATAGATCTTATCTACGTTGTACTTAATGTAATTAGAGTAAGGTGCGCCACAGATTGGATAGAGGCGGGCATAATCTTTTGGACATTGAAATCAGTCTTGCTCTGTACATAGGCCTATGAAGACGACAACCTTGCAATAGCGTCACGGTGTACATTTTGCTTCCTGGGATGAACGAACTAAGATGATTAAAAAAGTAGGTTGATTTCAATTGCTAAAACTGTAATGGGATCATCCAAATTCCACACAAAAACACGGTCTCAGTTTTTTTCTTCACCAATAGTAGACACATTACGCTAGGATGTCCCATGATAGCCATAAGACCGCCACTTCTGAACCAGAAGTCTATGAGGACCACAGAATCGGCTTTATATGGTTTCCCAAGCCACGCAAGGTTGACGAGCACCTTCTCACGTCACGCTGCAGCACGTCACATCATTTTATGTTGTACCACCATCGATCGGTCAGTCTCGTCTGTTAAGCAAGGACGCTCTTCGTTAATGTGAGGTTGGCTTGGCTTTCTAAATCTTTTTTAAGCCTTTTCTATCCCGTAGGATTAAAAATAATATGTATTAGTAGGTCAATCAGGTGAAGGAAGGTTTATAAAAAAAGAACGCATCTCTGTGGTTGTTGTTGATGTTGAACGACATCGCGGCGGACCGATATCCGGCTTGTTTCCGGCGCGCGTCGCGTTACGAGCGAGTTTACTGGCTTGCTATTATTATTATAACTACTTATTTGGAATATGAATTGTCTTTCACTTGTCGTAAAAACTACCAGGTTTTGATCACTTACTTGAAGAAAAAAACATGGTCTACTACTTGTAAAGATATTTTAGGCTTTTATGGACACATCAAGCATTTTTAAGGCAAAGGTGTAGAAAAGCACCATATTTTAGACGCTTAAGAACCAAAGCGCTAGCGTTGCTGTCTGGTTCTCTTCAGGAGGTTACCAGAGCAATAGAAGTACAAGGGGTTGTGATATCTAACAATATTAGTGCTGTCGGCTCTTATTGCTCGAATATTGCGTACAGACAGACTATACTAAGCCTACAAATAAAGGGCAACTTAACAGTATGTCACCGCAACTAAATCCGTTTTATGTTCTTCAAAGTGTTATAATAATTATTATACGCGTTATGTTTATTTACTATATTAGATTATCTTTACGCCATCGGGATTGGGGCGTAACCCAAAAAGTGCTATGACGTGAAGCGCTTGCCGGCCCCATCGAAACGCTGTCAAAACGTCTGTCAGTTGCCACTTATGGATCCTTTAACAAGGATGCTGAGTAACCCTATATTAAAAGGGGTACATTTATTAGGTTCTTGACATTCAGCGGAACTACTTATAATAATAGTCAGCTTTCGACTTTAATGATATCTATTAAAATGTATCATCATTTCGTACTGCTGAATATTTTGCACATATTCCTATACGAATAATAGTACCTAGTTGGTGAGTAAAAACTACGAATTAAAAATTACCCCAATTATTTAAGGGTTTTAATAAATTTGTAGTAAATGAATTTAATTTTTTAGCAATAAAGAAGGCTCTCTTTTCAACACAAATATAGAAACTAGAAAAGACCCAGGATGAGGTCGAATATTTCTAGTTTCTATATTTTGTAGTAAATTTTGGAATTTATTTATTTTTGGAATTTGTTACTTATTTTATTTAAGTAACGAATTCTTACTAGACTAAATATAGAAAACATTGGGATCAGTAAATGAAGACCATGTATTACGTAAATATAGTAGTGGGTGTAAAAGTGGCGTCTGACTACAGAATCACCATATTATAATTGGGTCAAAACACAAACGATTATTTTGAGCACAGCACGAACGGCGAGGTCGAGTATCCAAAATGTAAAAAAAACTCGCAAGGATTCCATTTTTTTATCGATCATAAATCCGTGTCAAATCATTAGGAAGCTTCGTTATTAAAAAAACCATTAATCACCAACAGATTGTGTGTTCGTATCATTTACTCACGTTGCTTCGTACTCGTCTGATGTTCGATTATTTATTACCCTACAAAGTGTTAAATCATGCTTTATGATCGGTTAAATGCGAAATAAGATCTTCACGAGCTTGTTCCTGCCTGTGCGCAGTGGCGCCATCGATACAGGATGAGAAATTAAGTCGTAAGTCTTGCGATACCGATTTTGGTAAAAAAACCCGTTTTTTTAATCGTTTCTATCATGGGCTTTGCATTATTAGCTTCAGAACGTTAGCAACTACGTATTTATCTTTATTTATAATAATATATGCCCATGTGCCCATCTATACAGTGTGTTAGGGATAGAGGTAGTGATATTTTTAGGGCATGTTGTATACTTAATTTTATAGAAAAAAACACCCCCATACGGGGGTCCATCTGCTCTCTTTCAGAAATCACAGCTATTGTTAGTTTTTTTTAGTTTTTTTCATGTTGCTGATGAAAATTATCTATATCTCTGGATTTGAAAGCCCTAATAAGTAGAAAAAAAATGTGTTTTAAAGCTAATAACACTGCCTATCACCCAATAAAAAAAACGTACGGTTCCTAATAACAATGCCACATAAAAAGTTATGTTAGAAAAAATTATGTTATGAAACCTAGTAATAATAGCTACAAAACAACACCAAATTTATTGCTCTAAGTCAATCATAGTCATAGTTTGGAAGCTATTGTTTTGTAGCTATTATTACTAGGTTTCTGTAATTTACAAAAATAATACACCTTAACCAGCTAGTTTTCAAAGTATGTTAATGTTATGTCAAATAGTAAAAAAACAGTCAATTTTAAAACAAAAATCTAACATAAACATTTTTTTATGTGGCATTGTTATTAGGAACCGTATGTTTCTTTTTTATTGGGTGATAGGCAGTATTATTAGCTTTTGAACACAATTTTTTTCTACTTATTAGGGCCTTCAAATCCAGAGATATAGATAATTTTCATCACCAACATGAAAAAAAATAAAAAAACTAACAATAACTGTGATTTCTGAAAGAGAGCAGATGGACCCCCATAAGGAGTGTTTTTATCGATAAAATTAAGTATACAACATGCCCTAAAAATATCGCTACCTCTATCCCTAACACACTGCATATGTATGTCCATGTGTCACAATCTCTAATCAAACATGAAAGTACGTATGCATGTATAAAATATTAGCTAGCTACTAACTATCTAGCAATATTCATGAGAAGTGTTGGTTTCAACTCCAACAATGGCAGTGCCCCTAGATTTTATAATGGTGATGTAGGATAAAAGGGATTGTATTAAGGCCCCTGGTTGATGAATTACAATAATAATTTTGTTTGACTTCAAATTACTTTCACCCTCTATACGCTCAAGTCTATGTTATTATGTCTGATTATGTTATGAGCATGTTTGACGGTGTTTTATTGGTTAGTCCGCTGTCTGTGTACACAAACGGGCAGACATAACTTTCGCCCGTGACTTTATTAAACTTTAACGTATGTGTTTGTTTGAAGATGACAGTTTTAATGATCTATACTCTTAAACTTAAACTGACTCAGCTTGAACGAAAGAGAAATTTAGTTAAAACCATGATGATGATGTCCACTGCAGTTTATGGGTAAATATACTTTATTTCTCATTAGAAATTCACTTACTGAGAAACTTAAAAAATAAAGACAGTGTAACATAATTCTATGCGCGCGAGCCGCGCCAAAATAACATTTAAAAGTCGGTAGTCTAAAAAAAAACAGTCGCCGCGCGAGATCATTCACTACCTAACCTATCAATGTTACAGTAATTGTTCAAATTAACAAGAATAAATGCGCCTAGGTTATAGGAAAATACACGGCGAGTGTATAGTCCATTGACTAACAAAACACAAAGACTAAACAAAAGAAATTAGATTCACAGGGGTAAAATCAGCTTAGAAAATATTTCAGCAATTGTCCCAAGTTTTTGGAACAAAACTCTCGTAGAAATGTCATCTTCATAGAGCATTAAAATTAAACTGCTATCACCATGAAGATGCTTTAAAAGCACTAATATTAGTCTCAGCTCGGCGTTCCTTGGGGTAAGCGTTTCGCAAAGAACTGAGAGCGATAAAGCTTTAGTCAACCTGAAGATAAACTTTTAAAATTGAATTCAAATAAAAGTACTAAAATTAAACCAAACCTGTATACCTACCAACCATAGTGTCATAAATTCAAAATGTAACCTGAGCCTTGCCTGGAAAACAAGTGGTAGTGGAAAACCCCTGAAATTTCAAATGACGTACTGCCCGATTCTCTCATTGCAATGTGACTCGATTGGTAGTAGCAGGCCTCTTTTCTTTTAGGCACTTTGGGCACTTGCCCATGGCCCCAAGATGCTGAGAGTCCGTAAACGCTAAAAAAGATTTCTAAATTTTCTAGTTCATAAAAACAAGGTAAACTAAGGATAGAAGGGCTCCATCATCCTTATGTGCCCAGAACCCCAAATAGGCTAATTACAGTCCTAGTTAGTGCTGGCTATTGGATAGCTCTTCAGCCATTGGTGATGCAGACGTTAACGTCAAATAGCAATAAACGCTATCAAACACATGATTTGACTGTAAATGCAGGTAGCCTAACCCCAGTAATAATTTACCTCTACCGTCTCACTCCTTGAATTTAGTTTATTCATACATGTCAACAGACTGTTTCACAGTGTTTTGTTTACAAACTCCTAATTTTATTTACAACAGTTTGAACAGAGCCTTGTTCGCTCGCTGGCGTCTCTTGTGGTGTGCCTTGTCTTCAAGTTTATGACTTGTGAGTTCTTTCTATGAGACTAGCGATCTTAAGTTTTTGCCTTTTAAACGCAAGGGACTTACTTGTTAGTATAGCAAAAGTAGAATAATCAATTAATTGTAAAAACTAGGGTTAATTTCAAAGAAGTTAAAAAACACTCAGGTTATTAAAAAACCATGTCATTCTTCACGCAGTGGCAAACAAACTGTTCAGCGTATAATGATAAGCTAGATAAGCGGAACATGCAACTATGGAGGAACGGGCACCAACGATAGTAGCTCAAAACTTCAGTACCCTGTCACAATAACTATGTTGTTGTTGTGAGGGGAATTTCAGAACTAAGAGCTACTTTGATAAAGTAATTAAGTTTACAGCAACGAATCAAGCATGAAGTACTAATGTAAAACATAAGCAATATGACATATTTCAGCAATTCTTGGTGAAATGTCATATACTGAATCAACATTATTTGACTCTACTGGGTTCCGACGTAGATTCTACCGAGAAGATTGTTAGAATCTATTAATTCAAATGACAGAGTGAGACACTTTCTCTGATAGGAGCAGATTCATATTGACGAAAACAAATTGTGATTAGGCAGTTCAAAAACTTTAAGGTAAGGTGACGTATTTTTCCTGTCAAGACCATGACTAATATGACTATGAAGCTGAATGTAAAAACCTTTTCCATCCCTTCCTGAAGAAATCAGCTATGGGCTAATGGGGAGCTGATTCCACAATTTTTATGTCCTGGGATGAAATCACCTTAGGAACCAAACTAGAGACTGATAAGTATGTTGCCGGCGAGTAACATTTTTTTTTCTGGGTTCTTTTTTTAAAAACAATATATGGTGACTGACCCAAATGCTAGCACTGCACCAAATAATCAGCACTCCGAATAAATAGTAAAATTTTAAGGTTTTCACTAACTAATTTGGGTTACCACTTTGAAAAATAAATAAATAAGATGTTTTGTACCACTATCCCAGTGCAGCTGTTCTATGCTATTAATTGGTGGTTACGGTGTTAGTAAATGGTGAGATGGTCATTTTTACTCTTGACAATCTAAAAGAAAATTTGATAAAGATAAACTGATTTTTTTAAATATCATTGTACTGATTGAATATTGAGAATAGAAAAATCGTCTTTACGGGTAAAAAAGTATTTTTCAATGTGATAAACGGGCATAAGTTAGAACTAACTCCATAAGTGCTGATAATTGGGTCCTCCCGCTACTTACAAAGAAACGACATTTATCATTCAAGCATAATCTGAATTATCTTCATTTTGTAAATAAAATGAGATTCATGCGAGATATTCAGATTAAATCATTTAATCAGTGATAACATTTTTTTTATCTAGAAAAACAATGATAAACGTCATCCATCGCTCAACATATTTCATCTCTAGTAGTTATCATATTAAATATCATTGAAATGATAAGTTATGTAACCTTCTATTGCAAAACTAGCTGTTTTTAAACAAACAGATCAACCACCTTAATGATCATTATGTTGGAAGACCACCTCACCATAAGATTGCCTATCACGTAGGTATGTCATATGGAAACCGAAAAAAAGTATATACTCGTAAACTAACTGCACAAGTTCTTTTAGAATATTACAATTTTGACTTAAAAAAAGCAGTTAAAGTAACTTGTAAGGTATGGCGCACTCCAGATCACTTCACCTGAAGTAATACTTCAGATGTAAGTAGGCAAATATCGGCCTACGTAGGCTCAAAAAACATACAAACAAGTATGTTCTTTAAAAGGATTTCATTTGGCTTAACTGATATTTAAAAATGCTTAATTCTTGTGAAATGATTGCTTCTTTAGATACCGGGCCACCGTAAAACCGGTTTTTCATAGCGTGCCATATGTTCCGCTAACACTCAATGGGTAATAGTTTCAATTTCAGAGTACGGGTATATAAAAAACACCTCTCTCTCACCATGTCGTGAGGTTAGATGTAAGGGTACATATTTCCTAAAAACATAACTCCAAAAGTCAAAATCCCGAATTTCTAAATTCCGAATGATTCAGAATCCCGAATGACAAATTTCCGAATTTTCATATATCGGAATATTAAAAATCGGAAATTACAAAACTCCGATGTTCATAAGTCCGAAAGTTAGCATTCCGAATTTCACAATCCCGAATCATCAAAATTCCGAATCGACAATAATCCGATCTTTCATAAATACGAATTCCGAATACTCAAAACTCCGAAAAATCATAAATCCGAAATCTATAATATTTTTATGAACTTTTTTTTGCCAGAATAGTTACTTTGCCAACAATTCGGTTCTGGCACTCGCCGGCCGCTGCCGCGGCACGCGGAATTGAAATTCGGAATTACGTGTTTCGTAATTTTTGAGTGTTCCCTAGATGTAAAGAGAGGGGTGGTTTAATAATAGTAAATAAATAAATATCTGGGACAATTCACACCAAGATCATCTGACCCCAAACTAAGCAGAGCTTGTAATATGGGCGTCAGAGACTGATAAACATACTTAAATAGATAATAACACCCAGACACACAACAAATATAAATGTTCGTCAGACAAATATTTGTCGTGGGTGGGGATCGAACCCACGACCTCCGGCGCTAAAGGCAGGATCGCTGCCATTGCGCCAACAGGCCAGTCTATATATACTCTTTTATATGTACCTTGTACCACAGTTTATATGTACCTTGTAAGTTTTGACTTTGATGTGTCTCGTTTCTATTGGTCACGTAGCCAATAATCTGTAAGTTATCTAATACCGACTCATGCTAATGAAACATGTGATATACCCGTATGTAATTCAATGTAGAACTTGTAACTGAGTGGTTAGTTTAAGTTTGCGGGCCGAGTAAGTCAATAGTTGGCGTCTTGAGCGCCGTAAATAACAGCTATTAATACGGACTTTACCCAGCTGGGTCGAACAGTGTTAAATCTGCACGCATTGCTAACTTTACCTGAGAAGTGTGGGTACAAAATATGGAATGATTTGTAGCATATTGAACGTAACTTAAAATTTCAGGAGTAATTTTTAGGTAAGCAATTACTAAATAGCAGTAGTTTCCAGCGAACTCGTCCGCGTGGACTTACTTACCTAAACTTATCGTCCTGTTTTTAAGTTCAAAGTATCAACATTTTTAATTCAGCCTACCCAGTACTATACTTTACTGAGTATAGTACTGAGTAAGCTGTACTCTATGTGCTCACTGTAGGAACTAAAAATACATTTGAGTGTTTCGTAGTAAAGTACATCGGAATAATAATAAATAAATATCTGGGACAATTCACACCAAGATCATCTGACCCCAAACTAAGCAGAGCTTGTAATATGGGCGTCAGAGACTGATAAACATACTCAAATATTTCTAAATACATACTTAAATAGATAATAACACCCAGACACACAACAAATACAAATGTTCGTCACACAAATATTTGTCATGGGTGGGGATCGAACCCACGACCTCCGGCGCTAAAGGCAGGATCGCTGCCATTGCGCCAGCAGGCCAGTCGTAAATATCGTCTATACTCACCATCAGGGTCTAATATGAATTAATAATCCTAATATAGAGGCGTTTACACCAACCTTTACAAAACCATTGCAAAAAGGGTCTTATGACAACAGCTTAAGGTGGGGGCAGCTTAAACTATGTAAAGCTTGATTGAACGAATCTGTACCTAATTATTAGATATGTAATCACTTTTATTGGTTCAAACATTTTTAAGTTTTCTTTTGTGTGACAAAAACAACAATCACCGAAGAGGTACCACAAAAAACAGACCAGCCCCAAATATCTAATTATCACAGTCAAAATTCAGGAAACAACCCCGTGACCTATTAAACATTTTTAACATTAACTTACTATTGCGATGAACATGCTGTCAGTACGAGTATCATCATAAAACCCAATGCATTTTGTAGTTCATAATCTTAGCAGATATTACATTCGCAATCTAGAACGGTACCGCACTGGTAAAGTGCAGCTACTCGTGTTTTAATAAACATTACCTCGCGGTAAACCAACACCACCTAAAGCATCTCATTAACTTGTCTTACCTTGTCGAACAACTCCAACCGACCACAATCTCCACTAGCGTAATGATTACAGCGTAAATGCTCTAATACTGTTATTAACGGCGACTAAACCAATTAATGTACGCCGTGCAATTATTTTCGATCACATATTTAGTTTGATATCTAAGGATTATGCGCTCTATGTGTTCAAGGAAAAGTGCGGTTTTCGCTGAACACTGCGTAATTGATTAGTAAATATTTTAGAGCGCTTATGTTAATTCCCGTAACTTAGACACGTGACATTGTTGCGCTAAGATTTTAAATGATTTATTTTATTGCATAATTGTTTTTTTATTTTATTTAGCCATTATACGAAAACGTTGAAACGAAACGCACCTGCAACTCTCTGCATCACAGTCAGCTCCTGTAACCATGGTGTTGGTTGGTGATCACATTTTTTTAGTGTTTAATAATAACATATTTTCACAGCCATGATAACAAATCTTGTGATTTTTCTTTTCATCAAAAGACGTCAACATGTTTTGGGCTATAGGGGACAGTTATTCGGGCACTAGATGAATACATTCGCACTTTAAACAAACTATATTAGCAACATCTTTGCTATCACTATAACTGGTATATCCGACTATTGTTATGATTCACAAAACTACTATTAACCTACGTTATACCAGTTTCCTGGCAATGTGTCTATTATTTTGCTTCTATGAGGAAGCCTTATTTAATTTTAACGCCTCAATTGTCAAGTCGACCGGCAGGCAATTTCAGGCATTTGGTTCTTAAACCGCTATCAACAAATAAAAGCTCCAATATCTTCAAATCATGTTTTTATGTTGTGTCGTTTTAAGTTAAGAGAGACTCTAGGTCTGCTTAATACATACGAGTATAACTTTTGTTCTCACTTCTAACTGTTGTTAACAATAAACACACTGACTTAATTTTTATCCAGCAATAAAAACTCTGGCCTAAGTGACCCCTACCCGATTAATTTATATAATGCGCTTTAAAGACGGCCACCATCAACGCCGACCTCGTTTACACGCTTGATTTACTGGTTCACACATCCCTCCGATCTACATACATACATCAAATTGGATAACGCCAGTCAGTCTGTCTAAAAAACAGGCGTGCTGTGGCACGCTTTTTATTTTGATGCTCAAGATAACGCTTCGACGATCGATAAAAAACTAGAAAAAAGCGAATTATGGCCCTTCATGATGTAGAGCGGAATTCGAAATCACGTCTTCCACAAATCGAGTGGCTGCTCTAAGCACTAAGCTACCGAAATCACTAATGGAATGGGGTTTTTTGAGTGTAAGTTTTTACGTTAGAAACCAACTTTATTTCATCAATGTTATGGCCTTTGAATATAATATATTTAAATATAAGTGAAAAGCACCAGTGAATTAAACACCCGAGTGAAGTATTTTGAACTTGCAGTAAAGATGAAATGTTATTCGATTCGATTTTAATCGAGTGGATAGGCAGAAACGATAATTGTAAATCTATTTGATTTTGAAATCGATTGCCACAAGTAGAGTAGGGTCTTAGTGAAGCTGCGTCGATAGAAATGCACAGCACTTTCTTGGGACACGCGAAGTCGGACCATCGTTACTATATTTATTATCCCAAACGGGGTAGTCAGAGGCAAGTGACTGTTGCCGTTATGGTGATTGGAACACTCGGAAGCTCACTATTTACTAATGATATTAGAACCCAACGTGGTTGGTGGTGAGTCTTCCGCCGTTATCCGGGTTGATTTGATTTTTTACCGATGATTTCTATCACCGGAGAGTAAAGAGAAAATTTCACAATGAACACAGATAGTGGTTCTGGCCAGATTTGAACTGTGTGGTCCTGCCACATGATTCTCGATAAGGGCACTCACGTCATCTATATTCATATATGTTTTTGGTCGGATCTCATTTAGCAATGATTTATGCGTAACATCTCCCCCATCGAGTCCGACGCATTATCGGACCGCATCCCTATCGGCTTTGGAAACCGTTTATACATTAGCCTAATACTCAACTCAGCCACTTTGACGGATAAATCAGATTAGAAGAGTTAATTAATACAGTTTTGAAGAACAGACTTTATCGGCAGCCATGTCAAGTACGATTATGTTTAAAATACAATGAAAAAGGCTGTTAGGATATCGTTCTTTTCTTTGTTATACTTACTCAAATCTTCAGGAAATAAAATTATTTTTTTACTTAAGTAAACTTTTGAGAGGAAGAACAATGCTTTATAAAATTAAAGCTATTTCAAATTTTAAAAAGAGCTTTTCTAAAAATTTTTGAATGAAACACTAAAATATTAAGAACTTTCAACATTTCTTTTCTCTAACTAATTTGTTTTCATACTACATTGGTAGCAAATAATAGTGCGGGCTGCCTGATATTGAGCGATTACTAGACTATATGGTGGCAATTTAATATGGTGGTTTATTCATCAGGACCATACCTACCTAGCCTTAAAATTAAACTAACTATAAATATAAATCGGTATGATCCGTGAGCTCACGGGGTCGTGGGACGGAGTCTGGAGGGAAGAGCGAGGCTGGAGTTGGAGTTGCTCCCGGAATAGTCGGCAGCAGGAAGGACGGCAGCAGGAAGGATGGCAGCGAGTTGGACGGCAGTAGGTAGGACGGCGACAGGCAGGGCAGCAGCAGGTAGATAGGCAGCAGGGAGGATGGCAGCAGGTAAGACGGAACTTCTCCGTTAGTTACTTGTTGGTTAGACTTGATGGTTTAGAATCCGCAAAATGACTGATTCGCTGTTCGGTAAGCCGTCCGTTTATACCATTTTTGGTTCGCTTCTAGAATTCTATTTTGGTTTAAAGAAGAAATTTGTTTTATGGCATTCTGCCTCTCCAAAGAGTCGAGGTTGCTTATTTTATAGCTCTTTTGACGTCCCACTGGTTGTCAAATCCGACGTTGAATAATCAAAAATGACAGTGACAGAAAAATATAAACAATTAATTATAACCCAGATCTTTACAAAAATAGGATACAACGATTATTTTTAGGTACATAATGTTATAAAAAGGACCAAAAGAGTGCTAGAAGAAGTTTAGAAAAACGTTTCGTCAGGAAAACTCCAGAAAAACTAAAGGATATTGTAAAATGTGAAGCTTTCTCAAAAAAAAATTATTTATGCAAGAAACTAATAAAGATCATAATTAAGTAACTAATGTGTACACAAAAACCCTACAACATGTACCACGATTCCAGTTCCATAGTTAGGACTGCGGTTGGTGACACGCGCTCCTTCCCTATCACCGTTGGAGTACACCCAGGCTCCGTGCTTAGCCCGTTTCTGTTCAGCGTAATATTAGACGTTCTGTCAAACAGCATCCTAGACCACCATGAGCAACCACCCTGGTTGCTTATGTATGCTGATGATATAGCGCTAGCAGATTCGGACAGGGGACGGCTGGTACAACGGGTTAATAAGTGGAAAAATTCACTTGAAAACGGCGCTCTGAAACTTAATGTGGCGAAGGCGGAGTACATGGCCTGCAACACCACAGATACCCAGTCCGTCCGCATAGGCGTTGACGTGGTTGAGCGCACGGACCGTGTTAAATACCTGGGATCTGTGTTAAGCGCGTCCGGGGACATCGACCGCGACGTCAGAGCCCGAATTTCCACGGCTTGGGCCAAATGGCGTGAGGTGACTGGTGTCATTTGTGACCCCAAAATGCCGATCAAGCTGAAGGGGCAGGTCTATAAAACCATCATTAGGCCTGTCCTTTTATATGGCAGTGAAACATGGCCGTTACTAGAGCGACACAAGCAGGAGCTGAGCGTCACGGAAATGAAGATGCTGCGGTGGATGTGTGGAGTCTCACGCAAAGATCGCGTGCGTAACACCCACATCCGCGGCAGCCTTCGTGTTCGTGACATCGCAGACAAGCTGCAGGAGTGCCGCCTACGTTGGTATGGTCATGTCTCACGGAGATCGGCAAACTACGTGGGCAACAAATGTCTGGCTATGCCGCCCCCGCCAGGTACCGGTAGAAGAGGTCGACCCAAGAAGCGGTGGCTTCGTCAAGGGTGACATGCGTGCCAACAGACTCACCACTGAGGATGCACAAGACCGCGCGAAGTGGGCCAAGAAAATAAGAAAGGCGGACCCTGGAACCCCACACACCAGTGTGGGTTCACACCCGGGATAGACCGCACGGATGATGATGATGGTGGCAATTTAACCCAGAACCTTCGATTATGGTCCTAAGAAAAACACATCCTTGATTTATTTGTCAATTGCTTATTTTATAAATTTATATCTGTCAATTATAGTGTAAAAAGTACAATGAACAGTAAAAACTGAAGTGATCAAATTGTTATAACATTGCTAAAATAATAATTCAGCTTTGCAGGAAACGTTATCAACTTAATTTCTCTAGAGTATCATCAAACCATTAGCGACTCTTATAATCTTAGAATACAGAAAGCCTCAAGAGATTATAATTTGCTTAACTCTCAGTTATCCCTCCTCAAGTCATCGAAGGCTTACAATTATTTCTGTTTGAGCATCCTGGTATGTTGAGATCAAAGAAATATTCCTATTAATATTTTATTATTTTCTTATGCAGCCGTAAATAACAATATGCAGCCGACTCTACGCTGACAAATTTTAACAAAACACACAGGAAGAGAGATAAAATGGCCACTGGTAAAATTTGCTGGTGAAATTACAAATCTACATTTTTGAATGCTGTAATTGTTTGTTAATTTTGTGCAAAATGCTATGTTAATCTTATATCAGCTTCAAATAACAGAACATTCCAATGCTGAAAAAGTTTTCTCCCCAAAAAACACTCCTTCATTAATCTTACTTCTGATAAATAGACTTGTAATCACGCACACCCTTTACTCCGGCCAAATGAACCGTCCAAGCAACATACAGCTGGTCTGGTCTACTAATGACTTTCACGACATTAACTTATTATGTTTTGTTCCAGTTCATTTTTGGCTGTAGGTTCGGCTGTTCGCAAAAGACATTTTTGCTGACCTTCAAGGTCTGCCAAACAGCCCAATGGTTTTCATTACTGTGCTTGTCAGCCTCATGGCCTCACGGCCGCTCTTCCATCAGGTGTAGTGAGGTCATCTTGACAGGCAATAGATAAAAATTAAGAACAATATTATTACTACTAGCAATAATCGTAATACAAAAGAAAAGTTCAAAATTTACTGAATAAACGTCACGGATAGCATTGCCTAGCTAAATAGAATAACGTGTCATTTAATTTCATATAAAATACACAGTAGTTACAACAATTTTTTTTATCCTTATACCGGATAAGATCGAAAATAAAGGCACATATTTCGCCTTCGTTATTTTAGCAACTAGAGCACACACATGTCGGCACACTAAGACCGAAGAAAACTTTTTTTTTTCCCCGGTATTTTAGTTTCACTGTTTTACTCAATTCCTAGTCAGCTGTTTTATGCAATGTTGGGTGGACGAAAAGAAACTTAAAAGGAAATATTAGCTATCATTGCTAAACTATATCTAGGAATAAAATTAAGCACTGGAACCAAGCAAAATAAAAGCCTTATGAGTCCAGAAAACTGTCACGTACATACCTTAGGACGCCCTGAAGCAGGTCACAGACCTTAGAGCTCAGGAGATGTTTTTTTTCTACAAGCCTATGATGAGACTATGCTAACTAAGTTCCTCCAATATAAGATGTTTATGATACGATAAATATTAGCACCAACAAATAAATGACACTTAAAAGCACAGTTAGAGGAGTTTCGTGTTCAGTTAAATTACGTCACACTGAACATACCCGAGATCGTAAAGTAATTTAGCGATGACAGCGCGCAGTTCCGCCTGATGCGACATAAGTAGCGATCAGTTAAAGCCGCTTTCAATTTATGCGTCAGCTCGACGCAAAGCGAAGAAATGAAAAAGCGTGAAGCTCATGAACGTGAAAAACGCACAGCCGCTAACGAGACTGCAGCTTTATGGAAATAATGTTTACGCTTTTTAAAGGAAAAAATACTTTCATTTGTTAATTTTAGGTCCGTTCTGATTATTTATTTTTGGAATGATGTGGAAGGCGAGTTGTAATACTCGTTTTGCTATGAAAAGGACCGTCAAGAATTTTATTGATCAACCTAATAATCAAAGACAATTTTGTCGTCATGATCATTTTGGTCTTTATTAGCTATCATAATCTATCTGTGACCATCACGCGATCCGTCTAGATCGGCATTTTGTTCAAGAAATAACATTCAATTGTATTGTACATTAATATCTTTAAAAAAAACGATTATGATGATAGTACTTCTTATTTTTGCACCTCAATACACTTATGGGAGATAGTGCGGGTATGGATGAACTGTGTATGCTTAGATACCTACTACAGAAGACAAAGACACCATTTTTTTTTTATATTGCCCGTCAAGATGACCTCACTCCACCTGATGGAAAGCGGTCGTGAGGTCCAGATATGAGGTTGACAAGCCCAGTCATTCAAACGAATCACTGGGCTGGCCAGCCTTACCTTGAAGGCCTGCAGAAAATTTGAAAATGGGTGTCCGTCCAGCTTATACCTCCCCGTTTCGTATCAGGATAAATGTACTATGTTAAAAAATATGACAGAAGTCCTGCTGCGAATGTATTATCAACTTCAAGGACTCCTTTGTCTTTCTTAGTGTATTGGAGCTATGTCGTTATAATTAATTTGCTTTGTCTTTGCTTCGTTTTCCACGGTGTTTTTAATTAAGTTTCTTTTTTCTTAATGGAAAGCAGAGTGAATATTATGCTTAATGATTTGAGAACGAAGTCGTGTCTGTCTTCAAATGATTCAAAAGTGTGATATTTAAAATCCTGTCTCATGTGATTTTTTTTACATAATATTTATTTTTTAATTTATTAATTTTATTCGGTTTGGACATTCTGTTTATTTTATTAATTTTAATATGAATAATAATTTTGACGATCATGATGCAAATTCTTATATGTGACATCAAATGTAATGTATATTGTAATTTTGCATAATGAAATAATTAATCTAATCTAATCTCAGTATTTTATATGGAAATAACTTAAGTGTTAATAACACCTCATTGACTCAAATTAAAAAAAAAAACGAAGAATACTGACATATCTTTAGTTTTATCGTTGTATGTAGTCAACCAAACACTAGAATAAATGGATACGGGCTCAACCACAGCACTACCCTGGACTAACGCAGGTTAAATTGGTGTCATTTTTAAGCAATCAAATCCTTTTCATGTTTCAAAATTACCAGTAAAACCATCGCAGCACCAGTCGCAGAATCCTTAACAAAACAGTTCTGAAATTCTTCTTCAATCTCAAATGAATAGGTATTGTTGAAGTGCGATGGTTCAACCAGCCCTAAGTGTTCCGCTTTATTCGACCCAGTAAGCCGTGCATATTTCGCACTCAGAAGCACTGCCCCTATGAAGGCTCAGATTAATAGCACGATGAAAAACATCACTTTGTACCATTCTTCGTCTTTTTATGAAGCCCGGCGATTCTTTTTATGTTAGTGGTTCCCGCACGTTCACTTAATTTTATTGCTCCTGGTTGCAGGCTCCCGTTGTAAATAGATTATACGATTGTTTTTGAAAACACCGTTTAAGGCTTTAACCGTGTTTAAGTAAGGTCTGTGTTTTAACTGAACGTATGCCATTTTACGTTCGTTAACTTTTCGCTTGGTTCTTTTATTAAATTAGGAGAATTTCAGCTACAAACTTATTTGTACTTCCGTTAAAAAAAAACTCTTACTTATTATTAACCTGTTTTAACAGTTTTTTATATGAAAATCAGTCACATTAGCTAATAATAAAGCGTGCGGATATTTTGCTTTCAAATATGAAAAAGACTTCGCAGAAACCAATGCAGATGGAAAGCAAAATGTTTAAAATGGAATGTTGTTCCAATTTGAAATTGTAAAATCGTATTTCAATATCGTGCTATGAACAGTTTTGTGTGAGAAGTTAGCGTTGACCGCGAGGGCCCTCGGCGCTCTCGGCGGTCAACTCAATACACACTCGTCCTCAATCGTTTTCACTGGCTGAGATTACTAAGGTTGTTGGTTCTGATTGAATTCACCCGACTGCCTCGGACGCCTGACCCGGAAAATTAACCCGGCGGGATAAATGCCTATATGTGTCAAGTGGTTGCGAGGATAAATTAAAGGCAATGCGCGTTCTTAATTCCCGCCCCTTTCTTGCTCGTAAAGGTTAAAGGCTTTGCGAAAACAATCGAATTTAAAACGGCTATTTAGCGATTTAGTTCAGTGAGCTATACAAAAGAAACACGCGCATAGATACTGATTGCGTTAGGGTGGTCTTTACATCATACAAGAGATTTTAGGCATTATAATTTACTTAGTTTGGTTTGATAAAAGCAGTGACACGTAGGATATTCAAAGGTCTAGATAAGTAAATTTAGAATCTGTTTTCATTAGTTTCCTATTATATTTATTTTTGTTGGGCTTGAGTTACCTTGACCATGAAATAAAGAAGGAGATACTATTTATGTAAATTCCCCTAGAATATCTACATGAATGGTATCAGTTATAGTAGCATTAGGCGTTAGAAAACAAGCAAAAGTCATTGTTATCTATTAGTTTAGCTGTTGATTTTACAAAGCAAAGCAAACTACACTCCGAAATTTTAAAGAAAACAAAATGTCACTGAAGAACATAAGATGAAAAGCAAACACAAGGTTTTCTTGATTGTCACAATTGGTTCATTTAGGATACATCCAAATCTGTTTCGTGTTAGCGCTTCGTTTTTGTTTAAAGTTCGTTAAGCAGAGGTTACCACCGTAATAACATGATGTAGTGGATACAAGTAGCCGCCACCGTTTACTCGGCGCTGCGGGCAACGATTTAAGTGAAACAGACAACCAGCCACTTAACCTTCGTCGCTTGTTTAAAGGGAAGGCAAAATATCGAGTCCTGTCTGCGGTACTTTGCGGTAAAAGAAACGCATCGACGGAATGTCGAAGCAACACTTTTTGGTCGGCACTTTAGTCGCTGCTGTGTTTTTACTGTTGAAACAACACTTCAAATGCTTCGAAGATCTCGAAGTACTTCGATAATAAAATAAAATGTTCGTGAATATTTATTAAGGATATGACTGGGATATTTTGAAAAGTGTTTAATAGTTAAATATATATAAATAAAAATGCACCAGACAACACACATTTTGTAATGGTCTCGAAGTAGGGATTAATATCCCTGTGTTACGACACAAGGAAACAAGGAAATCAGCCAGACCGTCTCCCAGCACACCCAGACCCGAGTCAATTTAGAAAAGATCGTTTCCTGAATTGACCCGACCGGGAATCGAACCCGGGACACTAAGGAAATCGAGGCGATAAACCGTGCTACAGCGCACTACGCCAATCGTGTCGTCGATTTTAATAACATTGTTCGATATTTAAAAAAAAACGTAATTTTTATAAAATCGACAAACATTGCACTTTCTTCAATAGCATTTTTTAAGTCAAACTAGTTTAATAATTTTCTCTAGGTAAGGCGATTACTGTGAACCGGTGGAACCGTTGCTTGACTGTTTTAAATTTAATGGCTGGTGACTGTTTGCTTGATAATTTAGAACTTCTGAAAGCTTTTCTCGTTTTATTCAAGAAACATAAAAGATTTTATGGTAATTTAGTTTAGAGACTAGGGAAACAAAATTGCGACCAATAACATCAAACTGACGTAAAATTTTGATAATAAAATATGTAATTCCATCATGCAGCATTCCTCTTAAGTCCGTCATTATCGCCTATAAACTAGAAAGTGTTTGTGATGACTAATCCATCGCTAAGTAGTGGTTATCAGTGCTTCTCGACGCCCGGCCATCTGGAGAGCACAGGAGTTGACTCAATTACGCTTTAGAAAGTCTGTCTGTCTCTGCGTTCAATATAACTTCCATTCATATTAGTGAACGCGTGCGTCGGTCGGCGCGGTACGGGCTGGAGGCCTGATTACGTCAATTTACATGAATTAAATAAATCAAGAATTGTTGTCGGTGAATTGTATATGTGTGGGTGGCTCTGATTTGGTTGCTTTTGTTATACAGTTGAGACATGATTCAAAATATAAGTTCCGTTTTTTTGCAATTCTATAAAAAGCTTTCAACTTGGTGGATTTTCCTCTCAATAGTGTGCTCATTTTTTTCTCTGAATTCAGCTATGGCATCAAACATAATACACTCTACGGATTATAAACGACAAATCTGAGCACCCACACACATTTTTTAAAATTAAATATCATATTATTCACATCTAAAGATAGAAACTAAAATAATTCAACCAGTTTGCCTTCTTTCTTTTCAGCCTATAACAGTCCACTGCTGGACATAAGCCTCCCCCAGGGCGCGCCACAAAGCCCGATCTCCCGTTTTTGCCATCCAGTCACTACCAGCCACTTTCTTCAGGTGGTCGGTGAAACGTGCCGGTGGACGTCCAACACTACGCTTGCCGAGTCGTGGTCTCCACTCGAGAACCCGTCTACTCCACCGGCCATCGGTTCTGCGACGGTTTGCCTACTCCAGTTCAAATTTACGAAGTTTCGTGAAACTTTGAAATAGTGAAAACGACACCACAGAACACGTATTTTATAAAATAAAACATGGTTATTAATATACCAAAAAAACAACTTCCATTTCGAACGGCAAGTGTATTTTTTAAACAACTGAATATTTACGTAACTATCGTTTTACGAATGGGAGTAGGCCCTCTAGTCCTGGGGACCGAGCGGGACCGTTTTTATCTTTTCTCTCTAGATTTAAAATGAAAAAATATCACCTAAGTAAGTAGGTTTATCTACTATGACAGGATTTGGTCAGCCTAGTAACTAAATGCCATCAACAATGAAGAACTTGATTATAGAGACCTTTCCCTAGCAGTGGGACAGTATAAATACAGGTTAATTATCTTAACGGGTTAGGTACATAACAAACCAAAGCTCCAATTAGCTAATTATTGCTTATACTAGGATTAATCGAATCGAAAAGGAATTAATTGCTTAATCCTTCAGAGCGTGATTCTCACTACAATAAATTGGAGGTGGCTCAAATTACATCGCGTAATGTTTTCGAGAAAACAGTAAATGTTCGTCGCAATAAAGATTTGTTGGGTCGCGCAGTAAAACCTTATACAGTTCAATAAAAATATGTTAGCATATCTGCCGCACAGTGCGGACCACCTACGATTTGACTTTATTATCGTGACGAAGTGCCCAGATAGTGTTCGCGGCGGTCGCATGCTCACATTTCTCTTTTGTAAACTATTTGTTTAAAGTGTTGTGTTTTATAATCATCCTTATACTTTAATTATAGCTTAACTACGAGCAATGTGGTGCTTCTTGGGGATGTGCACGGCGTTGGGAGGGGGAGATCAACACCCAACAAATCGCATGCATTAAGTTAGATATAATTCCAAAAAGCCAAAATTCCAAATATATAGCGTAGTGTATAAGAATGGAAAAAGTAGGAGTAGGTTTCCTTCTTAATTAACTTAATAAGTGTATACTCGAGTATAAAACAAAGTCACACCCTGCCTTCGTCTACGTATGAATGACGCGACGCGACGCGTACTCTATCTTCGAACGACGCACGGATTTTTATGCGATTTTCATCAATAGATAGATTGATTCAAGAGGAAGGCCAATTATATAATTATAATGCATGCATCTTAAATTAGAGAAAACACAATTAGGTCGCTAGCTCTGAATAAATTATACAACTATATAAACCAAGGACGGGTATGAAGTGGATATTGGTCATTCTGTGTAAGTACTTATCTTTACTGATGATCCATTTCGTAGACAAATCGAGCGTACCTGAAACAAAACACGGTTACAGTATGAACATTTTGAACGTTTATGAAAATAACACAATTTTATTTTCTGAATATACCTACCAGCATATCATTTTAACAGCAAACATTTCAATATCATATCAGCACTTAGCAGCTAAAAATTGCAATCTTCAACGTTCACTTAAAATAGTTCTTCCGTTAAACTTTGACTAAACTAGGTACCCATTAAAACAACTCTTTATCATTTCTTCATCAAAAACCAATTTTACTTTGAAGTTTGTAGGGCACGCGAGTTCATACATCCCGAGCTAAAGCGAACTAATTTGGATAATGTTAATGACGGAAATTTGCGCCAGGAACGTTTCACTCCACGGACATACATCTAAATAGATATCACAAGGCACTCCGTTAGTGTGGGAGCCAAGCGTGCCAGTTATTCTTGACTTTGAGGCTGCGCCAGAGATGTGTCATGTAGCTATGTTGCGAGAATGTACAAGCTCAGCTACGAAACTATTAGACAGTTTCCACTGATGTTATGCTATGCTATGTAACGGCGCGAGTAAGATGTGCTACGAAGATGTGCCGCCGCAAGGTAGCTGTGCGAGGCAGATGCGCAGCTCAAGCTATATGTATCGACAGTAGGGCACGCATCCATTTGTCATGTCATATTAAAATAATATACACACATCAAAAGTGTCTAGGGATCAACATATATTTTTGCAATAACTTTTCTCCTGATTGATATTAATTAAAATTTTTTTTAAGGATTCATCAAATAAAGTGTTTTCGTTTGTGTACAGTAACGATAAACCAAGTCACCTTTGCATTAATAAAGAAATTTGCCATTTTCCTAATAAAGGGATTTTTAACATTTGAACCACTAACATTAAAGTTCGAAAAAAAGACTGAAATAACAGTTTTCTTTAAAATTTTATTGGGTAACTTAAACAATTAATAATCCGTGTTTCTACCGCGAACACTAACAACACAAGAACATCGGTTTGGCATACTCAAAATGAGTTCATCCAAATCACGCTGTGGAATGGCCGCCCATGTTCGTTGCAACAACAAAAAAAGGTCTTCTTGCGACTGGATACCCTCCATATTCGGCAGAGCTCTTCTCTGTAGCATATCCCATGCATGCTCAATCGGGTTCAAGTCTGGCGACTGAGCAGGCCAGGGCAGGACATTGATGTTAGCTGCGGCGAGAGTCTGTCTTACAACTCTTGCGGTGTGCGGTCGTGCATTATCATGCATTAACTGAAATAAGGGACCGATTTGCACTTGTAGAGGAACGATAACGTCTGATACAATCGTCTCAGCATAAATTTGAGCGTTGAGGTTGCCTCTGATCCAAATCAACTCAGTTCTTCCGCCGATCCAAATACCCGCCCATACCATGATGGTTCCACCACTATAAGGATGGACTTCCTGGCAGGATTTTAATCGCTGTTGGCGTCCAGGGGTTCTCCAGTGTCGTATACGTCTTGTATCCGGTCTCATACCAAAACGAGACTCATCAGAAAAGCACACGAAACGCCATTGTTCTTCTGCCCAATTTGTGTTCAAGAGCCCATTGATATCGAATCCTACGATTGTGCATTGCTATAGGTGGTACCCTTAGCGGTCTTCGGGAATGAAGGTTCACTTCATGCAAGCGGTTTCTGACTGTTTGGTCGCTAATTAAGTTCCCTGAAGAGTGATGAAGCCTCACGGCTAACATCATGGCGGTTATTGTTGGAGCTCTTCGAGTTGTGATTTGAATGTATCGGTCTTGTCTCCGTGTGGTGTAGCGATACCGTCCTCCATGGCGCTCAGCCACGGTACCAGTGCTTCGGTAACGTGTCCAAAGTCGACTGATAACACTCTGACTTGTATTCAGAGCTAAAGCCACAGTACGTTGCCGGGAACCAGCTTCTATCATTCCCACGGCTCTGAGCATTTCTTCCCTGCTTAAATGACGTCGCCGCTCCATAATAACGTTGGTTTTAATCAGTAGTAGGGAAACAGTAGCACTAATAATGTCTTCAATGCGTTGTATGTTTTTAAAGGGAAAATATTGACAGCTGATTTTCATCAATTACTCGAATTTGATTGACAGTTCCTGTTTCAAATTATGAAATGCACCAAAAAGGATCCATATAAATTTATAAAATCATAAATTTATTACAAAGCCACATCTCAATCTCAAGAAATCCGCATAAAAATGCTTGATCCCTAGACACTTTTGATGTGTGTATTAGTAGAACACGTTTCCATCAGTGCTATGCTATGTGGGCCAAAGCATGTGATTGGTGGATATCTAACGCCTCCATAGCAACGCAGCATAGCACATTTCTGGTGCAAATGCAGCTTTTTTGTAACGTGACGGTAATAGGAATCTGCCATCTCTCAATCGATTTTTAATAAAGAATGATATAAGGAATCATAAGCATGAATCTAATTGCTCGTTGCTCTAACGCAGAGATTCCCAAACTTTTTTCGCAAAGACCACTTTCAAGATTTAGCTGGTTCCGGTGGACCCTGCAGCTACACATCTCTACCATATTCCCAAAACTCAACAAAAAAAAGCCAACATGGACCACTTTGGGAACCAATGCTCTAATGGATGAAGGTGGACTAAACGAAGCAGCGTCATAAGAGAGACTTACGTAGAGCTTGCTAATCTGAAATGACGCGCCGCACTATTTTTTATTTCATTTACTTATAAGTGCCGTGTGTACTTTTGCGAACAAACGATCCTAACTTTGCTTCAACCTGCTATTTAACGACCAGTTAAAGGTAGCATGTTTAAATGTATTGCGTCCATCTTTAAAATGTTATTGTTCTGCGTGAATGCGGTGGAGGGGCGGCGTCATTCCAGATTAGGCAAACTCTACGTACACTCGCATCATCTTTTCAAATGTATGTCTGTTTCAGCTACTAATATATGGAACTGACTGGTCGGATTTTAGTTAGAAATGGGTTTAAGCGTTTTGCACGTTAGGCTCATTTATCTTGTCCAGTTATCTTGAGGGAGGAGCAGTCCAGTCTGTGGATGCTAAATTAAGTTCGATACTACTATGGACGTTGAAGTCATGAATTATTTATTTAGAAGTTTTATCAATTTCGCGTTCTATCAAGGCAATGAATACAAATGCTATTAAAACAGATGGTAACCTGTTTTTCACTGTTTATCCAGTAGGTAAAATGCAATGATAAATACTAAGAAGCGAAGAGATGTAGAGACTGGTTGTACGGATCACTTCAGGTCGAGCGGTATTGTTGGTTTTATCCTCGCAAAGTATTTAAGTTCATAAAAATGCTAATTTTAGCTCCACACTTGATCTGATGTTAAATGTTAAAAAGTAAAAAAAATATATGTGTACCGTTCACCATGACAGCAATACTCAGTTTAAACTCAGATATGCTTAATAAACTGCTAAGACATAAAACAATTTTTCTACTAGGGCTAAAAGATTCTACCATTGTAGTCTTTTTTATTTTTGTTAAAATTCTAGCTATTAGGGCTAAAAGTTGCTACTTTTCACAAGTACTAACTTGCACACACACTATCAATATTAAATTATATTCATTTAATAAGACTTTTAACGTTTGATAGCCTCATTATCACACGGACTAGATTACGATAAATTCAATTCGTAACACGAGAGCAGTAGTGTATGAACTAAGAATAATAAACTTATTAAAATAATTCACAGAAAATGACACAAAACAAACATGTTATATGTTTTTTATTTCATAATGTACATTTTAGTACTATGGGAATCGAACCCACGACCTTCGAGACATAACCTGAACCATAATTGCGCCAAAGAGCCAGTCAGTCAAAATTCTATAACATCGAAATCGACAAACAGTAAGCGAGGGCAGATGAAACAAATTTCATTAATATGCTAAACGCATATAAATCAATAAAACCTCTCAACACAGATATCACAATCCCAACTTTATTAACTCGTACATGTTGTGGATAGTTAATTATCTTCTAATTACCACAGCTTCCCCGCCATTGGCTAGATAAATCGTTCCTACGGCTTAATGCCTTAATATAATAGGGCCCAATAATATATTGACGGTCCTGATCGAAATCGTATTGTTGGGTTATGATACGAGCCGTAATAGACAAAGCGTTTCCCGGACAGATACAACATAATTATAATCAAATGTTGCTGTAGTATTAGACACCAAATATGGGCAAAAACAGATTGTAGAGTCGCTAACTTGCATGATTGATTGTTTTTTTATTTTTGATGACACGATTGGCGTAGTGCGCTGTAGCACGGTTTCTCGCCTCTATTTCCGTAGTGTCCCGGGTTCTATTCCCGGTCGGGTCAATTCAGGAAACGATCTTTTCTGAATTGACTCGGGTTTGGGTGTGCCGGGAGACTTCCCTGGCTTATTTCCTAACACGGATATTAATGCCTACTTCGAGACCATCACAAGGGGTGTGTTGTCTGGCGCATATTTTTTTATTTTTTTCGCAGGTCTTGGGGTTCGATCCCCACCCATTACAAACATTCATGTGATGAACAGTGTTTTTTGTGTGTATGAGTTTATGAATACGTGTTTATGTACGTATTTAGAAATATTTAAGTATGTTCATCAGTCTCTGACAAGCTTTGCTTGGTTCGGGGTCAGATGATCTTGATGTAATTTGTCTCAGATTTTTATTCATTATGATTTATTTATTTGTGGTTATAGAACATTTATTCTCATAAAGAAATACATGAACATTTCACTTACATGAGAACACATTTGCAAAGTACACATTAAATAGTACGGCCGAAGAACAGATGAAGTTTTTTTTTTCATTTACACCAAACACAAGTAGGTACACTGCACTTGACTACTGGTATATCATGTTACATTTGTATATACTCGTAACTACCTAACTACGTTAAGAGTTTAATATTAAAAGAAATTAACACAATAAATTGCAACCCATTACAATACATTTTATAAAATTTTAAAGAGGGTATCTATTATTCGACGTTTACGTGTCGGACAAAAGGTGTCACAGTGCAGTTACAATACAGTAGGTGAACTTGTTACTTTTTAATACAGGTATAGATTCTAATACATATCGTTTCAATTTAACCATGTATACATTAAGCGACTCTGCACACTTCACATTCCGAGGAAGTTTGTTGTACATTTGCACCCCTGCAAAACTAATTGCCCCCCTTGCCATGATCAGTTCGCACCTTTGGTAGAACAATGTTATTTATAGCCTTATAGGCTTGAAGGACTTCAATTTGTTTAAGATAGCGATAGAAAAGCATGGTGAAAAGACTAAGAAAGCCAAAGCAGTTCTACAAGGCGTATGCGGGATCAGCTGGACTGACATTCAGAGAATTGGGCTACCAGTGTTTCCGATAACGGCAAATATGTTGAAATGATCAGTAAACTTACTAAAAACGACGTACATTTTGATTAAAACGATGGTAAAAATACACTGACAAACAAAAACAAAAATGACGTTATGTCTCTAGCTAATTCGGAAAGCTCGCTGAAATAAAAAAATATATGTAATGGGTTTTGTGTTAGGTTCTGTTAATTTTTTTATTTTATTTTTGTTTTATGAAACTATCGTGACTAATCAAGGCCATGAAGTCATTTAAGCAACCACTCCTACCTGTTATGCAGCGTATTTTTTAAAACTTGATCGGTTTATAATTTCAGCTATAAAAATCGTTTTCCCAGTAAGCATTGTAACAACGTTATTTAAGAGAGTTTGCTTTTTGCGTTAGGGGTAGATCGTAAACGTCGGTTTTCGTGATTATTGAGCTGAATTCAATTAAGTATAAATAATCTCTCTATTATTGAATGCACCTTTTAATTTCATAATTATAACTTTAACTGTGTTTTTTAAGTGTCTTATCAATTTTTAAAAAAATGGTTTTTTATTTAATTTAGCAAATAATTGGCGACTACCTAATTTAAGACAATTCAATGAGTTTTTAAATAGTATTATAGAAAGTTACCACACAATAATAGACCAAAAATTCAAGTTTTATTTCAATTCAATGAAATAATCCCGAATCTTGCAAAAATGCAACGTTTTTGAACCACCTCCAGCTAACGCTCTTAACAAAATATAAAAATATCACCACACTGCTGGTAATGATTATTTTGGCAAAAAGTGTGGATCTTAGATAGTAAGATTGATGAAGCTAACCCGATGAAAGTAGGTACTGAACGGTTTTAAAAATGGACAGGATAATCAAATGGACAAAAGACTGGCTCCGATTTCTACAGTTCTACGATATTTTCTGACGGATAGACAGAGGACAAAGCAAAATCAATACTGCTTCAGCCTTAAAACCGTTTTCGCGATTTCTCCTTTGTAAATACCCGCATTGTGTAGAAATAAAACGAAGTCTTTTAAAAAAGGGTTATCTACCTACAAGAATTTCCTTTCAGCTCAGTCATAGAAAGGGCCCTCTGGCATTCGTGGTGGTATGCCGCAGTCTCTATTTGGGAACACTTGACATTGTTTCGTGGTAAAATCGTGAACTCGACGATTTACTGGTACTTTGGCGCTGCTAAGTGATTCCTCCTCTTATGGAGAACAGACTCCATATGCAGTTACAGCTATTATCGGCGACTGAAAGTCTAACATCATAATTGATTTGTTCTCGAGTCGGCACGTATCTGATGTCTCGATTCACGTTGCGCGTCGTTAGCGATTGTCAATAATGGTAATAGCAAAGGTATTAGAATGCAGTGCCATAGTCGGAAGTTGTAAAGTACCTACTATTCAGTCGCTAAATAAGGTTACAAACTACCTTCAGCGATGCTACTGTTATGGTATTTGTAAGAGCTTCCATAACCTTTTAACTTACTTTGTTAGACGGGAGTAATGTTTTTCAAGCGTAGATAATCATTTCAAAGCTGCTTTTATATTAGGTACTTATGCAGACGCGTAGGAATATGAGAAAGGTTACGATATGTGATTTTATCACTATAATAATATTGTAGATGAAAAACTTTCGTTATTTAATATTTTGGCCTGTGTTATATGCTATAAAATAACTATGTACAAAAAACTTCAGCATTATAATCCTATAAAATTAGAATGGATTGAATAAAATAAATATGGAGTAAAAGGCATCCATAACTTGTATTTTTATTATGAACATTTCATAAAACCTTCTCCGCTGGACAATTAAAAAAAATGTCATAAAAACATGATTCTCGTATCCCTTCTGTCAAAGCAAAGTCAAAGTTTTTTATTTGCAATAAATGTGGTACTTAGAGGTCTAATTTTAAATATATAGTTTCACACACTTAACTGCTAACCAACATGCAAATTTAAATTTAATATTAAAAAAGTAATTATTAATTAATAGCATTCCTAATATAATAAAAATAATGTTATATATCAATACATTTCAATTCATTTCAATACATTAAATTTTCATATTCTGAAGATTCATTTTCATTTGCAAGTATTCATTAATTGTATAAAAAGATTTGCCGACTAAAAACATGCGTAATTTGTGCTTTTACCTGTTACCCGTCAGTTTCTTGATTTCACCTGGCAAATGATTAATAATTTTTCCACACCAATGTGTGTAATTGCCATACAATTATGGCAATTTCTGCTACAAATATCGGTTGAGCTGCTAGGCAGCATAAGGCGATTTAGATCTTGTATTAATCTGCTACAGCTTTCTTAGATTTTATAGCTTGAAATAGCATGATCACATCTTCAAGCTACGGACTGCGCCCCAACCATTCGAGTCCGTGTTGACTGAGTGCCGTGCGCCCCACGGTGGGCGGGTGCGACCGTGAGAAGCAAATAGCCAGTGTCGCGCTCACGGTCCCCGACGCCATGGTAAGAGTGCTGTTATAATTGCTTATAAGGCAATCACTATTTATTACTTGTCACGCGTCACGGCTGTAAAACTGTTTGTTCTGTTAAAATATTTGGTAGAATTTTTCCAAAAACGCAATTGGGGCCGAAAGATTTTGCTAAGTAATGCAATGTAACAGATACCGACTTGAAAATATAAAAAATATTTTTGGCAACAATTATTTCGGAATCGGATTGGGTTTCGGTCAATTTACAAAATCGTGAAGAGAGAACTATAGGAGGTAAAATTACTTTCACAATCTAAGGGGACTAAGGCAGTTATTTTTTTCTGTGTGTAAAGTTTGACCTACGGTTCCACACATAGCTCCCGAGGAAGCTAGGTTGTATAACTTTAATTTATATCGACTCCTTTATAGATTAAAAAAATCGAACCATTTGATATCAGTCTTTGATGCCCATAGCCTCAAATATGTGTTTGTACGAGGTGGCATGCAAAGGAGTTAGATACTCTTTACACATTTGATTGACACTGGCAAGCTATACACCATCATATAGGCTGGTTGTCTATTGATATATATTTGAAAATAGAACACACATTTTTTTTTTTTGAATGAGCATCATTTTTCCGAGTTGAATTCGCTTGCAGCAATAGAGCTCAGTCGACGTGATTTTCGCGCTATGATTTATTATGACTATGAAAAAGGTTTAAAGCCCCAAGAATGTGTTGAACTTTTGGCTACTACTTTTTGTGAGTCTGCTTGTTCACGAGCAACTGTGTTTAATTAGTTTGCTGAATTTAAAAGAGGACGGGGATGTCTCGAAGATGAAGCGAAGACAGTTCGGCCGCCAACCGCGGTCACACAAGAAAACGTTCGTGCAGTCGAAATACTTATTCACGAAAACTGACGAATTACGTATGTAGAGCTAGAGCGAGAACTGTTAATTGGATCAGCAGCAATGCAAACCATAATTGACGACCACCTTTCTCTCCGTAAACGTGGTTCGAGATGGGTGCCGCTCAAACTCACCGATGAGCAGAAAGATTGATGACACAAAGGATGGATTGGTGCCTATTCATGATAGATAAATTCAACGGTGGCGAGAAAAAAACGTGTATAATATACTGACTGGTGACGAAACATGGCTTTATAACTATGATCCCGAAACAAAGCGACGACTGTATGGTGTTTTCAAGATTAACCAACTCTAACGAAATGTCGCCGTGCACGAAGCACACAGAAACAAATGTTCGCCTCGTTTGTCTGCAGTACGGTGAACTCTGAATGGTATGTGACAGTTTGTGTTCCAGCAGTAATATCAGCTTGGTGTGACAAGCGACCGAAGTCAGGAATCCGGCACCTTCTCTGCCAGCACGAGAATGCGGCGCGCACACGTATCCCAGAACACTTGACTTTTTCAACTCCTAAAATGTGTCAATCCTTACTCGCCTTGTGATTTTTACCTGTTTCCAAAAATTAAAGAGAAACTCAAGGGGAAGAGGTTCGAAGCAAAGAAGATGCCCTGGCTGCCTATAATTTCGAGATATCTGAGTTGTCCAAAGAAGAGTGGGTACAGGTATTTTCCAATTGGTCCAAACGTATGGAAAAGTGTATACGTGCTCAGGGTGAATACTTCGAAAAGATCGATACTTGTAATAAAGAATACATTTTATAAATAAATAAATAAATATGCGCCAGACAACACACCTCTTGTAATGGTCTCGAAGTAGGGATTATTAAATCCCTGTGTTACGAGGTACCACACAAGGAAATAAGCTAGGGGCGTCTCCCAGCACACCCAGACCCGAGTCAATTCAGAAAAGATCGTTTCCTGAATTGACCCGACCGGGAATCGAACCCGGGACACTACGGAAATCGAGGCGAGAAACCGTGCTACAGCACACTACGCCAATCGTGTCGTCATTTAAAAAAAAATTGAGTCAAATAATTTGAGTATCTAATTTCTTTTGGCATTCCCCTCGTATTAGACCAACCAAATAAAGGTCCTGTCTCAGTTAGGACACTATTTACGGTACAGTAACTATTGAATTGCAAATTTTACTCTCACACAGTACAGACACATCCACAACCTACATTTGCCATTATGAAATGAATTCCTCTAGGTACAAATTAGCGAGGGTCTGACTGGCCATGAAACTGGTAAAAGACGCGGCATAGACCACGCGCTTTGCGTGGAATGCGCACATCAAACTACGTAACTTCCGTATCCATTTCAATAGGTCTAGCGGTTTAGTAGGATAACAGTATACATTGAGCGATAACTGGCCTTGAGGGACCTTTGGAGACAATAACAAAGAAAAATGACGTGTTACTGTTGTGAATGTTGTTATTGCCTAATTAAGTATATATTTAGAAATATTTCAGTATGTTAATAAGTCTCTGACACCTATAGAACAAACTCTGCTTAGAATGAGCTCAGGTCATCTTGGTGTTCATGTTAAAGACTGTAAAAAAAACAGTTGAATCTGAAAAAAATTAATGATAATTATTCAGAACTAAAAAAAATTATACATAGTTGTGGCATCCCATCATATTTTGTGGAAGTCTTTATTTTTATTTTCAACAATGTTGGCAACTCAATTCCAATTCGTAAATAAAACAGAATAACTTACTACCCAGTTATTTTTAGGGAATTTGCGTTTACCATTCAGTCCGCATATATTTTTACGTAATACCGGACATCCGGAATAATTTCCGGCAGCTATGTTCTGCAATGGATTTATGCGATTTTTATCTTTTTTTTCCAGTTAGGGTTGCGGTAGTGTCATGTTACGTTAAATGGGTAGCAGATTACCTTTTTGTAATTTATATTTAAAGGATTCTAAAAACTGGAAATTGCTGGTTTGCTATAACACAGTAATAATATATTCATTATTACTGCAATACATTATTACAGCACGTGTCCAATGTGCCTACCAAGGGTGCTATTAAAGTGTTCCTGAAGTTTTGGGCGTATTGTACCCATGTTATTGTAATAATAATTTTTAAATTTTACAAACCTGACTTTAAATTTAGAATTGCGATGGCGATTCGTTTAAAACTACTTTTTAGGATTTAACCTCTACCTGTCGGGAGAAATATGAAATGTTTGCAAATCATTCTGTCAATTCTTTAGGAATTTGACAGAAAACTGATTCTCATTGATAAATTCAATGAGAATCATTCCCACTAGCAGGAACCCTTGCATGTTATCTCATTTTACTTGTGGCAATTTTCCCAACCCGAACATAAAATAACATCACAGTGTCCTCTAAGAAGTGGTTTAACTACCCGTTTGCAAATACGATAGGCGTTGGCGCTCAAACTGTCATTTCAAATAGAACGTGAAATTGTCAGTTAAACATTTTCATTCAGTAAATCTTTATAAAATTAAGTGAGCAGACAAGTTTCTTTACCAAAGCATCGATTCGCAGTTATTTTATGTGGAATTACCCTATTTTATGCGTGTCCTTTACCGTAGCGGCAGGCCACACCGGTTAGTAGGTAAACGTAATTTGTTGGTACGCCTGCGCGCCAGGACCGGGTCGCCCACGCTGCGCCCGCGCCGACGTCTTCTCACGCCGTGACTCATGCGCTATCATAATTTTGTGTTATAAACACCGATAACAGGACTTAAGTTCGAGCCGTGTGTGGGTCCCGAGTTGCTACTACGAGTAACATTGGATGTAACATTGGACCTATTTTCTTCAGCTATATTATAACTGCCCAAAACTCAGGAGATAATGAGATTCGTCATACTTATAATCACTAAATATAAAACACACAGATATAGATATCGTACAAAAGATATTAGCAAAAACCAGTTTTCTCTTGTTATAACGCAAAAGCAGTCGGCGTAAGCTCTAGAGTTCAATCCCCAAGTGTGATTTGGGTTTTTTCCTAAGGATGGGTAACCTACGTTTGGCAAGCGTAATGATTAGGTACGCTAATTAATGAGACGTTTAATAGCACAGGTAAGTGGATCTTTGTGTTAAGCATGAAAACAGGAATTAAATTCGCGAGACATGCTTCTAGTGCCGGTAGTGCTTGTTCATTAAATTTTGGGTCTGCTTACGGACGTTTTTATAAAAAGGGGTAGTTCAGGTAGTTCAGGCCACAGCCCTTAATCTCAAATACGAGTATGTTAGGTAGGCGGTTTGTTACCTATAGTTTTCAATGTAGAGTTATTCCCTAAGATTAGCGCTAAGGCAATTTAGAGCAGCGTCCATATTAATTTAATTGGCACTAGAACGTACGTTATAGGTGATATTACGTACGTGATGCCCGGATGCCATTAATATATGCAAACTACAGGGTTACCTGACTGTGCAGAATTAGACCGTTAACGTGATAAGGAGCTGGGTAGTTAAATATGCTATGAACCATTATAGGTAGGTACTGAGTTGACATGGGGCCTTTATAGAACAATAAAAAAAATGTATCCCAGATCGTTTGTTTTTTGATCATGGATCCCTTTTTATTTTTTTAGCTTTAATTATATAAGATGTCAAATTTGAATATAGGTTTTTACTATAAAAACTTTAAGAAAATAAAATCGGTTTTAATATCTAAACATTTCCAAAAAATATTGTTAAATTAAGGCTGAAAGCCTTACTCTTATCTTTTCTACACGCGTAGTAACTCATGTTTTTTAACAGAAAACAGAACCATTGCTGAGCTGATTACCCAAATAATGTGCTTACTCATAGTACTCATATATTTTATTGTTTTGTTTGGCGTTGTTATCACACTTCAACGTACAGATAATGTTGCGACATTACATAACGGATTTAAGATAAATCGATAGTACGTCGGGTATTTTCAAGCGACAACATCGTACCAGTGAGTTTTTATAATGTCACAGAAAACTAAAAATAACAATGTATTCAGTGGTGGTTCCAATTTTCTTATGCCATCCCATATGAACTTTGGAAGGTTTTTGGTGGACAAACTATTACAGTCAAGAAATAAGGATGCTTTGGTAAGTCAATGTGACATTACAATTATTACAACTAGTAACTATTAGCAATCTGATCTGTTATTACTTTTTAAAGTTATTTTTCGCTCTTTAAAGTAAAAGTAAATTTAAAAGTCATTTATTGGCCCACATACTATTACACGTATTAAAAGAAAAATAAAAGAAATAAATACCGAAGAGTACATAAGAAACTTAGTAAACAAACAATCAATACGCCTCAATGTGGGGCCCACGAGGACCCTCTCTCAACATATTATGCCGCGATTTATGGTTTGTTAGTTAATAAAAGTTAAAAAAAATATATAAGAATAAGGAGTTTCCCGTATACTTTTCTAATGGGTTACTTACTCGTACCTACTAAAACTAAAAACATTAAGTTTCATAGATTTAAGCCCGGCTTAAATATAAAAATCTCATGAGCCCAGACACTGCTGTAAGTTTGACGTAGTATCGTACTGCAGGACTAAGGCTACTTAAAATTTCACAGATCTAAGCATTTGAAAGAATTTCAGTCCGTAAATAAATCCCTTACGAAGAAATCTAAGTTTTAACTTGATTGCACTGAGGTGCAAATTGAATTTCACGTTTGTATAATGGTTATATTACCTGACGTAACATAATCTTTTGAACCTAGGCCCGGTTAGTTTTTTTGTTTGACAGTCTTATCACGAATACTACCCAAAGATTATAACATCTTATCTTGCATTAATATGAAAACCGACAATAAGATGAAAATAAAAACAAGAGCCGCTGCTTGAGTGTTTATAATTTAGCAAGTGTATATGCTATATCGAATAATATCACAGTAGTCATCAAAAACATCACGCCAGTCTTCAAGGGCAAGGTCTCGGTGCAGGAGTGCAGCAATTATCGCAGCATAAAGGTGATGTCCCACACCATGAAGCTCCTCGAGCGCATTGTGGACTCTCGGATTCGACAGGAGTGTACAATCTCGTAGTGTCAGTATGGGTTTCGACCGGGTTGCGGGACCATGGACCTCGTCGGCTGGGCGCTGCTGTCCAGGGCCGTTCCTGAAGTCTTTATTGACATTATCCGGGACATGTACCACGATTCCAGTTCCATAGTTAGGACTGCGGTTGGTGACACGCTTCCCTTCCCTATCACTGTTGGGGTACACCAAGGCTCCGTGCTTGGCCCGTTTCTGTTCAACGTAATATTAGGCGTTCTGTCAAACAGCATCCCAGACCACCACGAGCAACCACCCTGGTTGCTCATGTATGCTGATTTTATTGCGCTAGCAGACTCTGACAGGGGACGGCTGGTACAACGGGTGAATAAGTGGAAAAGTTCACTGAAAACAGCGGTCTGAAACTTAATGTGGCGAAGACGGAGTACATGGCCTGCAACACCATAGATCTCCAGTCCGTCCGCATAGGCGTTGACGTGGTCGAGCGCACGGACCGTGTCAAATACCTGGGATCTGTGTTAAACGCGTCCGGGGACATCGACCGCGACGTCAGAGCCCGAATTTCCGCGGCTTGGGCTAAATGGCGTGAGGTGACTGGTGTCATTTGTGACCCCAAAATGCTGATCAAGCTGAAGGGGCAGGTCTATAAAACCATCATTAGGCCTGTCCTTTAATATGGCAGTGAAACGTGGCCGTTACTAGAGCGACACAAGCAGGAGCTGAGCGTCACGGAAAGAAGATGCTGCGGTGGATTTGTGGAGTCTCACAGAAAGATCAGGTGCGTAACACCCACATCCGCGGCAGCCTTCGTGTTCGTGACATCGCAGACAAGCTTCAAGATTGCCGCCTTCGTTGGTATGGTCATGTCTCACGAAGATCGGCAAACTACGTGGGCAACTAATGTCTGGCCATGCCGCCCCCGCCAGGTACCGGTACTAGAGGTCGACCCAAGAAGCGGTGGCTCGACGTCGTTAAGGGTGACATGCGTGCCAACAGACTCACCACTAAGGATGCACAAGACCGCGCGAAGTGGGCCAAGAAAATAAGAAAGGCGGACCCTGGGACCCCACACACCAGTGTGGGTTCACAACCGGGATAGACCGCACGGATGATGATGATGATGAAAAATATCACAGTAAACAAAGAAACTAGAAAATTCGACCTGATTCTAGGGACTCAAGCGGGATCAGGCGGCTATGATCGGGTCGATTTTTTGTAGTTTCTATCTTTGTGTAGTAAGTAGTGCATTGTCAAATGCTAAAAATAAATATTTCTAATGTCAAACTTTGACCTTAGAAATTACGGAAATAAATGTATAATATTTAATAAAGACTAGCTTGCAATATTTACAATGACCATTCTCCTACAACGATACGATCATTTTGTGATTGTAATCTTGGGTGGGATACATTATATTACAATAAGACATTTAATTTTTGTTTCTGATATTTTTAGGATTATGCTTTTACATATATAAAAAAAAACTCTTGTATTGTATTGATTAATTTTCATCAGATCAATGGATTAACGGGTGAAAAAATCAGCTACAGTGACCTGGCAAATCAAATAGTAAAAGTTGCCTCATCTCTTTCAAGTCTTGGAGTCAAACAAGGTGATGTGGTGGCTATCTGCAGTGAAAACAGAATAGAGTATCTGATATCCACCGTAGCCGCGTTTTACTTGGGCGCCATTGCCACCTTTTTGAACATCGCTTATACAAAAGGTAAACTATGAACACTAATAGTTGGTAATATTTTGATTAACCGATAAGTTACAAAGTAATAAGTAAATCAAAATATTAATCACTATTACTTTCAACTTTTAGTAATATTTATTATTAATGACGAAGAAAATAAATAAGAAATTCGTTAGATGTTGACCTACTCGTATTTTCTCATAAATCATTTTATTATTTTCAGATGAATTGATCCACACGGCTAATATATCAAAACCGAAATATGCTTTTTTATCACCCGATGCATATAAATTACACTATGGATTTCTCAAAAGTCAAAGCACTGTGGAGAAATTCATCATTTATGGAGATATCAAAACCAATGAAATTAGTTACAGCCAACTAGTTACTGGGACTGATGTTGACGTTATACCAGCGGATTTTTACGGTAAGTTTTATAAGGTATTTTCAATCAAAAAAGATGTTTTAATGAGAAGCAAACAAGAGAAACGAGCCAATTTGAGATATCAATCAATTTGAACCTTATCTGAAGCATTTCATTAAAAAATGATAAATATGTAATACAGTCGTTATATACATTAGCTGTATATACCTCTTAAGTAACTTCGAGTCGTTTTTCGTATTACAAATAACTGCGGTAGACATCACGAATCAAACAAAAAGCACCAATTATGTCACTACATGTTTAATTTTTTTTTTAAAAACAATAAAAACAATAATAAAATCATCAAAAAGCGACAATTCTTATATTTAATGGGCGTCGTTGACTCGTTCTTAATTTTTTTTAATTTTTTCTCTTTAGGGAAGGTGCACACTGCCCTAATACTTTACTCGTCGGGCACGACGGGCTTGCCTAAAGGAGCGAGGATAACCCATCTCGGTTTCATTATAACTTCATATCAAAGCCCGTAAGTATTTTAGTAAGTCAAAATGCTTTACAATGTATTCCAATCAAATAACACAAATATTTTTTATTAAAATCATGCGTTTTTTTGTGTTCCATCGACTTAAAAATTATCTAGCTTTCACTTTTCATTGGAATTATCGGACGACACGATTGACGTAGTGCGCTGTAGCACGGTTTCTTGCCTTTAATTCCGTAGTGTCCCGGGTTCGATTCCCGGTCAGGTCAATTCAGGAAATTATATTTTCTAAATTGGCCTAGTTCTGGGTGTGCTGGGAGACGCCCCTGGCTTAATCCCTTGTCTGGTACCTCGTAACACAGGGATAATTATCCCTACTTCGAGACCATGACAAGAGGTGTGTTGTCTGGCGCATATTATTATTATTATTATGTTTTAAAGACCTCTTGACTAAATCATATAATTAATCATTATATTTCTTATGTGCTTGCTAATAGAATGACCTCAAAGGACGTTTCAATACTATCGGTGGCTCCATGGTGCAACACCATGGGTTTCTTAATGCTAACAGACGCGTTAATGATTGACAAAACGGTGGTGTTTTTGCGGAAATTTGAAGAAAATGTTTATCTTCAAACGATACAAAAATATAAGGTACGGCTGCTTAGGTCAAATTATTATTGATGGTCTCTATAAAAATTTTCAGATTATATAACAAAGATAAGATAGCATTTATCTGCAAAATAAGCACTATGATAAAAGCCATTAACAGGTTATTAAAATTATCGAAATTAATTAAAGTAGGGTAACGATAGGTACAATTAATAAATCCTCAACTGATTAGCAAAGGCAGCTGAAGTTTTTATTGAAAAGATTCATCACTAAGAGCACGTAATTTAGTTAGCTAATAAATTATTATATATACTATATTTGGGCACCATAAACAAAACACGCCAAAACACAAACTTTTTTGGGCCTTATTAATTCGGCAGTACTTTACAGCCATACTAATAATTTACAAACGTGAAATTGATTCTGTCCGTTTGTTCCGTTTTCACACTAATACCGCCGAAACCATTCCAACGAAATTTGGTAAAAATACCTATTAGAAGGTCATAGGATGCTTTTGTCGTGAAATTAGAAAACTTATTAGAAAAAAATTAAAGTAAAGATATCGGAAGTGGCGGACGAACGGGCAACAGGTAACTGTCTTGACCACGATTTAAACCTATTTTCAGGTAGGGGTCTTGTTGATTGCGCCACCAGTTCTCATAGTTCTGTCCAAGTCACCAAACCTTGATAAGTATGACTTGAGCTCAGTGGAGTTGATACATTCAGGAGGCGCGCCCTTGGACACGGATGTCATTACTTTGGTCAAATCTAGGTAACCAGCCAGTTTTCACTTAATTCTTTTTAACAGACCGGGTGAGTTGAAGTTCAAAATTAGCTTCGGATTTTATTATGAGTTTTTATCCTTGGTTTGGAGGTGTCGTTAGCGACTACTATTTCATTACACTTTATTTGACTAATGCAGCTTATAATGTATTTAAAAGCTTAATTTTGCACATTTTTAACCCCCGACGCAAAAAGAGGGGTGTTATAAGTTTAACGTGTCTGTGTATCTGTGTATCTGTCTGTGGTATCGTAGCTCCCAAACGGATGAACCGATTTTCGTTTAGTTTTTTTTGTGTCATAGATAATTTTATCCCGAGTGTTCTTAGCCATGTTTCATGAAAATCTGTTCAGCCGTTTGAAGATCATCAGGTCTTTTCTAGTTGATGGGGGGATATGACTAACTTCCTTATGCCCGATCAATTCGAAATTTGGTACCGTGTTACTTCAATGATATTGAAAGTATATGGTAAGGTAACCATGACCTGATCAGCCGTTTGAAGATCATCAGGTCATTAATAGTTGATGAGGGGATCTGACTACCTTTCATATGTCCTAATGATTTAAAATTTGTTACTGTGTTACTTCAAACTCAACTATTTAATCACTTTAAATACCTTACTAATATTTTACCTACTTTAAAAAGGACAAAATAAAAGTAAAATTAAAAATTTTAAAAACCCCCGACACAAAAAATAAACTCCAAAAACTAACAAATAATATTTTAAATTCACATGTATAAGGTAAGTTCAACTATTTTTATTTTCCAAGCGTCGCGTCCCGTCGGGGGACCGCTAAGTCAGAAAAACAGGTGTAGTCGCAGATTGCAAGAAAAGAATTTACTCCGAAAATTCGCAAAATCGACACAACCGTCAACGTAGTCTGCCCTCACGTGTCTGCCCGTTCGGGTCGCCGCACTTGGTAACACCCACCCCTGCGCCGCATACCGCACACCGAGCTCGCAGCACGCTGCATTACGAAGAAGACTATGTAATTCGTAATTATTAATTAGCTGTTGTTGGAAAAATACTTCATAAACTTGAGCGGTCCCCAGACGCGACGCGACACTTGGAAAATAAAAATAGTTGAACTTACCTTATACATGTGAATTTAAAATATTATTTGTTAGTTTTTGGAGTTTATTTTTTGTGTCGGGGGTTTTTAAAATTTTTATTGTAACAACTACTTATATGTAAAAATGTGTGAAGACTAGACTGAGATTGTGTTAGGTGACTAATCACGAATACTTGTCAATCAATTTGAGTTGTTGTAGTTTAAAGAAAAATATTTGAACCTTTTTGCCCTAGTTTTTTTCCGAATTGCATTATGATTTTAACTACTTAAAACTCTAATGACTAACTACTAATCAAAAATACTTTTACTTCTACTTAAAATCCTCAGAATTTTTTAGATTGTAACAAAGCAATTTGTATTCCAGATTCCCAAATCTCCGGAATATTACACAAGGGTACGGCATGACGGAGACCACGGGAGGCATTACAAGGGAATTAGACGTTGCACCGAAACAGGGCAGCGTTGGGAAAGTTGTGGCTGGGATTATACTAAAGGTGATTTTAAAGAAAATATAACATAAGCCCTAAGGAAAAATGTAACCAAACAACATAAGTGAAACCCAACAATATACTTAGGTAACATTATATATCAAGTTATTAGAAAGTAAACTGTGTGCAATGGAAACATAAATGAACAGGTATTACCTGCTGAGATTTTTTAATACTATGATTAGGTATTTAATTAAACTATAAATGTTACGCTTAAAAAATTTCAGGTTATGTTAGTCACAGTCATACTATACATTCGGTACCGTATCTACTGTCTATGTATTGTATTACAAAACACATGTAGAGAGGACGATATTGTTCCAGACTTTTTCTTGAATTTGCCTTACGACAAAGATGGCATCTATCGTTCCTCTACCAGGGCGAAAGCCGCATTGGGTTTCTGGGAGCATGGTTTCGGCATGTTGGGACAGTCGGGTGTTGATTATATGGGCTAGAATCTTTCCAGCTGCTGAGAGAAGAGAGATGCCTCTGTATGAGCTGCAGTCCGCAACATCACCTTTACCTTTATACAGCTTACATATAGATACATCTCTCCAATCCTGCGGGATGATTTCGCACTCCCATATCTCCAGAATAAGTTGATATAACTTGTTTTTGATATGTGGGCCGCTATATTTATATATTTCAGACGGCAGACCATCTGTCCCAGGTGCCTTGGCGTTCCTCATTCTCTGAAGTGCGGCAACAAAATCATCGAAGGTGAGGGGGTCCGCTAGATCATTAGCGGCAGAAAGGTTTTCCAAAGAGTTGACGTACAACAAGTCAGTGGATTGAGTAACGGGATTCAAAACATCATGGAAATGTTCCGCCCACCGAGCCAACAGATCGCTCTGCTCTGATAATCGTTGGGTCCTATTCTTGTTGTACATCGGGGCAATCTTTTTAGTTGAAGGCCCAAAGATGGTACGTAAGCATTCGAAGAACCTTCCTGAGTGATTCTTATCAGCGTATAGCTGAACCTCTTTCGCCTTGTCCGCCCACCACTTATCCTTTAAAGCCCGCACCCTCCGCTTTAGGTCATAAATAGCTTTCCTTCTTTTACATACGTTGTTTGATAGAAGACTACGTCTGCGGTCCTCTAAGAGTTTAGTAATGAGACCCTCGGAGTCGTCAAACCGAGAAGCACATTTGTGGAGAGTTTCGGCATATAAGCGCCACTTCTCATCGACAGACGCAGTATCCTCCATCTCTGGAATAGAGTCACGGAAAGCATTGTCTAGCTCAAATCTGAGCCCTCTGTTGCCAATACTTAATACCAATGACTTCTTGGACAAATTTCAAGTATCTTGTGGTGTAAAGCAAGGATGTGTTTTGGCTCCTACGTTGTTCTCTATAAACTTTGATGCAGTGATGAGAGATGCAATAAAATCATGTTACAACGTTATCCAACTGAATTCTCGTACAGACAAGAGTGTTTTTGATATCTCCCGTTTTAGAGTCAAGCGCCTCATTTCCAAGGTTCCAGTTTTAGACATCTTGTATGCCGATGATGTTTGTCTTATGGCCGACTCTGCCGAGTCTCTTCAGGACTATTTGGACTCGTTACAGGCTTCATGTCAAAGGTTTGGCCTGGTTATAAGCACCAGTAAGACTCAAGTCTTAAAACAGCCCCCCCGAGGTTGCCGTAGCGATGCTTCTATAGTCACTCTGCACAACACCGCGCTAGATGAAGTCCCACACTTTAAGTATTTAGGCAGTCGAATCAGTTGCGACAACACGTTAGCGTCTGAAATACCATCCCGTATAGCGTGCGCCGCAGCTGCCTTTGGCAAGCTGAAGTTACGGGTTTGGAACTCCCACGACCTAAAACTGCAAACCAAGGTTCTAGTGTATAAGGCAATAGTTTTGCCAACCTTGCTGTACGCTGCAGAAACATGGTGCTGCTATAAAGCAGATATCAAAAATTTAGATACATTCCACCTTAAGTGTCTTAGGTCAATTCTGGGCATTAAATGGCAAGACCGTGTTCCAAACACCGAAATCTTACGGCGATCCGGTTTATTTGGTATAGAAGCGCTTATAATGAAGCACCAGCTGCGATGGAGCGGTCACATCTTGCGCATGGACGACAACAGATTGCCCAAAGCAGTCTTTTATTCCGAACTTGCCCACGGTAAGCGGAGGCATGGTGGGCAATACTTGCGCTACAAAGATGTGCTCAAGCGTAACCTCATAGCTTGCAATGTACCAGCTGAGCGTTGGGAGGAGCGAGCACGTCTGAGACCGGAATGGCGACATACTGTTCACAAAAACGTGAATGAGTATGAACTGCAGCGGCTAGAAAACCCTGACGCCAAGCGCCAAGTACGGAAGACTCGACCGAAGCCCTCCTACACGTACACAGTCAACAATGCTGGCCAGCTCTACTGTGTGCCCTGCCGGCGTATTTTTAAAACAAAGTTCGGCTTTGCAAGCCACATACGAGCCTACCATAGCACCAGTCAAATGTAACTGAGAAACATGTTTCGAAGTCGCCGTCACCGAATACGGTGATGATTGTATTACAATTATTACACTACACAATATATTGAATCACTCACCAATTATTTTTATCTATACTATAGTATTTATGATACTTATATGTATATGCACATACGTATGTCCCCTGCAAATGTCCGTGCGTCATCTCAGTCTGGGCCTACTGAAAATCAGCGCCTGGGCCCATAAAGCCCAGGCTATAATATGCTAAGTGAGGTCCATTTGTCTTTTTGGGCATCGGGACACCGCTGTCTGATGGTATGATCTTATTTTTCCTGTTACCTATATGTATTGTTGTTAATGCCTACTTCTTTTGTGTTTACTTTATAAATGTAACGATGTCCATAAAGTTAATAAATGTTTTTCTATTTCTATTTTCTATACCATTAAAAATGTTTATATTTTCACTAGCTAGTTTTATTTCATGGAGATTCGATAAACGGGTTAAATATCGTAAAGAAGTGGCATTTTTTTTATAATTATACAAGCAGCTTTTCATAACAGTTTCATTATCCTTAGGTATACTGTATGTACTAAATAAATAATATTTTTGAATGGCATGAATTTCAAAGTAAAAGATGCATAAGTGTTCAATTGTTATTTCCTTTTCTAGATAGCGGATGTTGAATCCCGAAAAGTCTTAAGTGCCAATGAACCTGGTGAAATCTGTGTAAAAGGCTTAGTGCTATTTAATGGTTACATTGGAAAGAAACCCGACGGTGATTTCGACGAAGAAGGATTCTTTAAAACCGGGGACATCGGATACTACGATAACGATGGATACCTCTTCATTATCGATAGAATTAAGGAACTTATAAAGTACAAAGCGTGGCAGGTGGGTACCACGATGGGAAACTGCATCTTCATAAATTTATTCGTACATTGCTTTTCAGTTATTTTTGACCGATTTCAATCTACATATATTATTTCTCTCCTTTCGTATCAATTGTTTTATATCACATATTTATGCGCTAGACAACACACCACTTGTTATGGTCTCGAAGTAAGGATGAATATCATCGTGTTACGAGGTACACAAGGAATTAGGCCAGGGGCGTCTCCCAGCAATCATTTCCTAAATTGACCTATGGTCAATCGAACCCGGGACACCATGATAGTCAAGGCGTAAAACCGTGCCACAGCGCACTGCGCCGACCGTGTCGTCATTGTTATATTTTTCTTTCAAAACTGTCTCATACGATTTTTTGTTATAAAAAGATATCCAGAAATATATTAAAAAGAAAAAAAATTATTGCCCTACAATACTACGTTGCAATATGTAGGATTGTAAGTGCCATCATTCATCAACATGTTTATACTTCCTTTTATTTTTTATATTGAATAAAAAACCCATTTGATCTTAAAAACACGTTTAACAAAATTCTAAAAATAATGGAAATAAAGAAAGCAATTTGATGGCAAAAAGCCAAGGCAATTTGCAATTCCGTTGCCCATTTACGAATAAGACGTGAAGTTCAAGGGGAGAGACAAAATGGTTGAGACGGTTTCTGTGTCGGTCTTGCTTGAGTGAAATCGGCAGAAAGATGAACAATACAAATTAACAAGCAATTTTGACTCACAATATACTTTAGGGGGAAATATGAACAAAACCTACGATAACAAAAATATACGACTCAGTCTTAGATCAAATCAAGTAGTGGAAGATACGGCAAGTCCTTCAAATTGACAACTGAAAACGGGGGACCAGAGCGAAAGCAAGACAGGCGTGCGTCAGAATAAAGTCCTGTCAATCGTATATTGCGACGAGTGAAATTAGGCGACGGGGGCCTGATTTAAGCGGTCCACGCGCTAGAGTCACCTATCTTTCATGACTCAGTGCGTGTAATAATTTATTCAATTATAACAAGTAAATAAAAAAATCTTTATTGTACTGTTGGTTGAACATTGGTTGGGGGAATCCAATCTTTAAGTTTATTATCACGCAACCGTACTAAATCCACTGCGTGATTTTTAGAACCATTCAAAAATCCTAAGTGTCGTTAAAGGCGCCGAGAAGCTATTATAAATGACACTTACGAGTAAGACTCAAACTCAAAATAGCTTAATTAAAATAGACTTAAGCAGTACTTTAAAATAGTCAAAAAATATATACTTAATAATAGACATAAATACTAGATATAATATTATAAATGTATAAATAAACAGCGACTCTACCACCGCGTCGGAGTTGTTTTTAAATGTTCATTTAAATATAGGTTTCACCAGCTGAGCTCGAAGCAATAATGCTGCTGCATCCAGCTGTAAAGGATGTCGGTGTTGTGGGAGCCCCCGACCCCACAGCTGGGGAACTGCCTACGGCTTTCGTGGTCAAGAAACCAGGTTCAGACGTCACGGATAACGAACTGGTGGAATTTGTAGCTACAAAGGTATTTAATAAGTTACGAGTACGTCCACTTTAATTTCGTTCCTAATACCTCATATTAAAGTTTGTCCAATTTACTATGATAATTTTGACAGCTCACAATAGAAATGGGGTAGTTTATAATCGTTAGTGAATCTGTTCGATGATCGATTTATTTTTTCATAAAACTTGGAATCGTCAGTTTATTTTAATGTTTAATAAAGAGATAATTAAATAAATATATTACGACTATACATTTAAAGTTATTTATTACTAATATAATGGTGCACACCCTAAATCACTTTCAAAATCATCATCGTCAACATCAATAGAAGAATTGTCCCCCAAATTTTTTATCGATTCTCGTTCACAAACGATGTTCACAAATTTTATATTTTAGGTTAATTTCGTTACACAACCGATTTTCTAATGGCTTCTGTTGTTTTTTTGCGAGGCAATTCACTAAGTAGGCGGTACCCATCAATGAAGTACTATATTATCTGTAGTAAACTTTACCGAAATAAAATGCAATATTTCATAGGCGTGAACTGTCAAAATTATCATCCTATATTGGACAAACTATAGTAGGTAGTTGCTTTTCACGGTAGGTAAATGTTGAGCAAAGTGTATGCAGTAGAAGCATCAACTTGAATTTATGAACGTTCAAACGAAATACGAAGGTCTGTCTGCTTTTTATTTTTTTTTCATTCGCTTTATATATAGGTATCTCAACACTTCAATTAAGATAAATATATTACGACAAGCATGTCATTACGACGAGACCACATCCACATTTTCATTCCTTACACACATCACGTGCTCACGTCTCATTAATTCCTTCATGCTAAATAAGAACTAGATGAAAAGGTTCGAAAATCATAATGAAGGCTTTTCACTCAGTTAGTATTTTAAATGCAAAAGTATCTTCAAAATATGATAAAAATTTCCCAGGTGTCGCCATGGAAGAAACTTCGAGGTGGCGTGAAGTTCATCGATGAGATTCCGAAGACCGGCAGCGGCAAGATATTGAGACGCAAGCTACGCGAACTGTTACCGAAGAAAGTTTCAAGCAAACTTTGATTAAAGATTATTCAAATATGGATATTTAAGTTTTATTTTTCCAAGCTGCAACCTGTTTGAAAAATCTAAAAAGACAGGGTTTAATGCAGCCTTAATAATAGTGATCTTAATCAACGACGTTTTTGGATAACAGTTTAGCTGTTTATTCAAAAAACGAAATTATCTTCAAATTACAATATTTTCTAAGCTATTTACAGTACTATTGGTTTGTGAATGGCATATGAATATTATATGAATATGAATAATATCTTTTTATCAGCCACGAGAAAAGGTTTTACAAAATTAATCGGTTATGGGATAAAAAAACAGTGATTCCTAAGTTCGGTAATATTCAACACAAATACATTTTAATATGTAGTTCTGCATAATTATAGATCAATAGTCATAATGAACACAGTTCGGGAAAAATCTCTCTTTCTCTGGTCGGTCCTTCATGTCTGAAGATCATGATTATGGGGGGGTGTAAGCTTGGCACAGACAAATTGTCTCCACCGGCCTCTGGCGGTAGCAATTTTGGCGACTGTGTAGAACGTAGGTGTTTCTGCATCTTTGAGTTGATCAGACCATCTCGTTGGTGATCGACCTCTAGGTTCCTTTCCTTCCGTGTTCCCAACAATGATCAGCTTCTCAAAGCGTTAGTCCCCATGCCTAATTTTATGCCCGAAATAGCTCAGTACGCGATAGTAGCAGGTTGTGGAAAGACCTTATTTTACTCCCAACTGTGATAGGACAAATAGAATATGCTTAAAATTGTTGAAAAAACTAGTTGTAATAATTTTGATGTAATTTATCACTGATGTCAACAATGTAGAATTCATTTTGGGTACTAACAATAAATATATAAAATATAAAATAAATGCTTAAACAAAAAACAGCCTTTCAATACTATCTATTATCTGGTTTTCTTGTTTAATCGACATAAATAAAAAATGTGCGTGAAAATAGCGTGAAAAATACTTTCATAGGAACCAGAATGTTGCGGAGATCGGTGTTCTTATCAAAGTCAAGATAGCCCGAAATTCCAGTTTGATAATTTAATCCGAAAAATCATCTTGTTCCTAAGAGAAAGAGATAGAAACAATTTATGAGTAGCTCTTTTCCCTTCGATAACTTAATAATATACTATAGTTATTCCTAAAATGTAGTTACATAGAGTTTTAAGGAATAAGAATTCAAAAAGAAAAAAATCTTGAATTTACCAACTGTAACAAAATGCATTCACAATCTACTCGCTATATGTTATCTATTAATGCATTAATAACTACCAGGAGATTAAATAAATAATAATTTTTAATTTTATAGACGTCTTGAGTGTAGAATTTTATTAATTATTGTTTTTATCTTTGTTTGTCTACGTTATCATGACAACACATGATAGGGCAATAGAGTTTCCCAAAGTTTCGTTGATCTTAAGGGCTCATGCATCCTTTGATAACGATATAAGTAATTCAAAGCAAAGGAAATAATTTCAAATTTCGAAGAATTGATTTTAAAGAGTTAAATAAAGCTCATGTTAAAATATGCGCAAAGAACAATTGCTACAATTCCCTACAACGTATTTCCCACAAATATGTATGTGGGGAAATGTTTAATACCGCTGTTTTAATTTAAGTCAGAAACCTTATCAAGTGAATTCTTGGAAATTTCGAATCCTAATATATTCTAATTAATTGGATTGGATTCTTGGGAACAGAATACAGGAGATCGGTTCGGAACCATTCACCACAATACTCGTATTAAATAAAGAATTAAATAACTAAAATTAAATGCTATATCATAAAGTACGGTTAACTTTTTCAATAAAACAATTTAAATGCAAAAAAACATCATAAGTATTTTGGGCAGCTTACACCAAGATCATCTGTTCTTGACCCTGAAGTAAATGTTTGCTGGTACTAACATGATAATTATGCTCAGAGTGCTCTGCAGTGATTAGTAAATCCTGTTAGGTCCTCGTTTAAAAAATGTTGACAAGCGCTGGTCGACGGTACAATATCCACTCGCACAGATAACACCGAATACAGTTAGATACGTGAGAACACGCCTACCGGCTGTTAATTCTTGAGTTATGAAGTGTTTTACGTCTCAGTACAATTACTACTAAGGAATATTTACAAGTTCTTGTGAAGCATTATAATGAAAACTAAAAATGAAAATGGCGGTGTATTAAGTGGTGACCAGAATTTTAATCTACCTAGTTATTTTAACTATGGTGCATTCATTTTAGATAAAATATCGATTTACAGGGATAAAATTGCATTCGTAAGTTATATTATTACTAGCTTACCGCCCGCGGCTTCACCCGCGTTATTGTGCTATATCATGGCCAAATTCCATAAAATCTTTTTGAATGTGTTATTCTGATGTATAAGCTGTATTACTGTAAAGTTTCATCTAAATCCGTTCAGTAGTGTTTGCGTGAAAGATTAACAAACATACATACATACATCCTTACAAACTTTCGCATTTATAATATTAGTAAGATATGGGTATTTATTCAAATCGCCTCATCGAACACGGTAAAATAATAATATTAGGCTTCATGAACAACAACAACCAATTACGGGTGAAAATTTCAAGGTCAACGGAGCAACAGATGAAAAATTAACCTACGAAGAAGTGGTCCAACAAATAATGAATGTTGCATCGTCCCTTACGAGACTGGGTGTTCGGGAAGGCGACGTTGTGGCAATATGTAGCGAGAACCGACCGGAATATTTGATCGCATTAACGGCGGCGTTGTGCAGCGGGGCCGTACTTACTTTCATCAATAGTGCATATAGCAAAGGTTAGTGCAAATTTCAACAATTTTTAGGTGGAAAGGAAATATCCAAAAGTAGTATGAATGTTACTAGTAAAAATGCTGTTTGATCAATCAACATGACAATTTATGTACAATACATCCAAAAAACGTAATTGCTCTTTTATTGTATGATAAGATTAGGACTGCAATTTAAACAGTCACTAATTACGGTGACGATGTTGACGCTTACTTATTTTATTTTTTCCAGGAGAGCTAATCCACACATTGGGAATTTCAAAACCGAAATATATATTCATGTCTTCTGGCGCTTATGATAAATATTATGATGTAATAAACATTAACAGTACAGTTGATACATACATAGTGTTTGATAAAGTTGAAAATAGTTACGCGATTAGCTATCAAAGTTTTGCAAATAGCTTCGTGCAGTCTTATCAGCCGATTCTCCATAAAGGTAAAATGTTATGACTACGAGTATATCCACGGATCTAAAACGATTTTTTAGTTTGCAAATGTGAAGAGAAATGGATCTTGGGTTTAAATCTCAGATCGGGTAAAATATGTTTTCGATATTTTCGTAAATACACAATGCCAGACCAAGGGCTTTCGTAAATTCACAATGATTTGTGCCTTGGTCTGGCATTGTGATCACCAACCCGTATTTGCCAGAAACAACCACAATCGAGGTGGTTAAGCCATTTCGTTTTATTTCGTCTCTTTATTTTCTGTAATAAGTTGTAATTTAATTCAGCTCAACCATATTATAAACTGTTCCAAGTTGGCCACGTCAAATTCTATCCGGTCTTAATTTTTCATGCTATTTTTATGTTCAATAACAACATTAATCAACGTCAAATTAAAACCGTGCTTTTTATTTTAAGGACATGAGCAGACGGCTCTCATTCTTTACTCCTCTGGCACGACAGGGCCGCCGAAAGGTGCCAAGTTGACACACGCGGGCCTAATTATAGCTGCTACGCAGGCTTCGTAAGTTCTACTTTAATTCAGAAACTTAAAAGAAAACATTTGTTAATTTTATTTACATTATAAAAAAGAAGGGGAGAAGCTATTTAGATGATAATTAAAAACTTTTCAACGTAACATGGCTGGGGAAAAAGTCTTTTCGCATATAGTATGTATGAACTTGCAATAAAACCTCTTTGGCTACACTATTTGTATCTGGCTGGTTTTGGTATCATTAAAAGTTTAAATTTTAAATAAGATAATTCATTTAAAAAAATTAAAATTTTACTACAAAAATGGTAAAATGCAATGTTTATGGACCTAGTGCGGTGTCTGTGAGAGTATCACAAATTGGGTTTAAGCGTTTTCAATCCGTAAATTTTGATATCAAAGATGCACGTCGCTCTGGTTTTTTTATTTTTAATTATCCTATTACGGATAAAATGGATGCCATTTTTGAAAAAGTGGAGCAAGTACGGCATATCAGTAGTGACGACGTAGCTGAAGAACTGGGAATTGACCACAAAACAGTTTTGGCGCATTTGTAAAATACTGGGTACACAAAAAAGTTCGATATTTGGATACCTCACGAGCTCACTGAAAGAAACCTAATAAACCGTGTACTCATTTGTGATTCTTTATTACGAAGTAATGAAACCGAACCATTTTTGAAGAAGCTGATGACTGGTGATGAAAAGTGGATCACGTACGACAAGAACGTGCGAAAAAGGTCGTGGTCAAAGGCCGGACCTCACACATCTTTAGCCACTCAGCAAAAATTAAGAGAGTTCGGCTGGGAGGTGTTAAAGCATCCGCCGTATAGTCCTGACCTTGCACCTTCAGGTTTCCCCCTGTATCGGTCTCTTCAGAATTCTTTAGGCAGTGTCAGGTTAACATCACGAGAGGACTGCCAAAAGCACTTGTCGAGGTATTTTGATCAGAAGCCTCAATTTCCTATAGCAATGGGATCATGTCCCTACCTACAACATGGCAAAGAGTAATAGAACAATATGGCACCTACATACTTTAGTTAAATGTAAATAAACTAATATATGTACTATAAATGTTTTGAATTTTCTTAAAAAATGCTAAGAAACTCTTTCCCCAACCTATTACTTTCTGTCTTTTCCTTCCGTGAATCACATGTACTACATTCGAAAAAATTTATACTTTTTAGGCCCGTTCAGCGTGATTTAAGTTTTTTATCAATAGCACCATGGTCTAACACTGTTGGTTACATAAACACAATAAGAGAATTTCTAAAAGGATCGACCTGCATATACCTTAACAAATTCAGGGAAAATGACTATCTAAGAGCAATTGACAAACATAAGGTAAAATAATATAGATATAGAACCCTTTTTATTTAAAATAACTGACTTATTGGCCTCTCATCAATCCGGATCCGTATAATGATGCTGTTTAGTAAAAGCTCCTTTAGACACAATTTCTATAATTGGTTACATTTTATATAAAATATAAATAGAAGAGGCCTAATTTCAATGAAGATTTTATTTTATTTATTATTTATTTTGATTTTAGGCTGGATATTTACTAGTGGTGCCGCCTTTAGTCGTCATGCTTGCTAAATCATCGATCTTAAGTAACTATGATGTCAGCTCAGTACAGAGTATGTACAGTGGAGGGGCACCACTGAGCTGGAGCGTCATTCTTCAAGCGAAGAAAAGGTTTGTCCACTTATAAATTTAAATTCTCTTTCTGACAAATCTATACTAATAATATAAATGCGCAAGTAACTGCCAGTTTGTACCGTTTTCACGCCTAATGCCTTGTTCACATTATTCCAGTCCAGCGCTCAATCAACGAGGACATTCCAGTGCTACTGGAATAATGTGAACCGGGCTTAAACCGCGCAACCAATTTTTATGAAATTTTAGTTAGATGGCTTCATGGATTGGCATAGTCATTCTGAAATCATATAAACTCAACTCTTGTTAAAGTTTGCCTTCTATATTTAGTGACGTTCCTTGTAGTATTCAAATTAATATAGTGAATGCACAAAAATCTGCCAACAGGTTCCCGAACTTGAAACACGTTTTACAGGGCTATGGCATGACAGAAATGACTGGAGTCATGACTGAAGAAAGCGAAGGAATGATCAAATATGGCAGTGTGGGGAAAGTTGTAGCTGGGAATATAATTAAGGTTACTTGATAATTATTATTTTATTATTATGTATCATTAAATTCAAGAGGCGCTCTTAAACTTTTTTGAAACTGAAATTGTAAAAATAAACTAAAATTGAAAAATCTATTTTTACTCAAGAGGAAACCAATGTTTGAGAAACGATCTAGAATACAGGGTTAAGTTTCTATAAAGATCTCACTTGACAGCGACAGTTGATTAATAATAGCATGTCCGCTGACCCGCTGCCTAATAGAATATAGCAACTTAAACCTTACAGCAGACGCTGTACTGCTTAAATTGCAATAAAATACTAAGAACTAGATTTTTCACATGATTGATATTTAGAAAGATTGCCTGCTTCATATTTAGGTGTCTATAAAAAGCTTTTTCAAATTAAATCGTTTATGCAAATTTTCAAATTAACACATAATTAGATATAATTTACATAGTTTCAAAAGTTACATTATTACATTATTTACACAACCATAAAAGTATCATACTTGCGAGGTTTACGGCACCCTAACTAAATTTTAAGGGAACAAAGAAATTTAAGGCAAGTTTATTGAAATAACATAAATGAAAACAATAGGTATCTTAATACAGTTTTGCATTTTATTAAATAAACTCTTTATTTCTATTATTGTATGTGGTCAAATAAATAAAATATTATAAAACATGTATCTTTTCAGATCGTGGACATTAAATCTAGACAAACTCTAGGCCCCAACGAACCAGGTGAAATTTGTGCAAAGGGACCAGTCCTGTTTGGTGGATACATTGGCAAGGACATGGCTGACTACATGGATGAAGATGGATTTTATAAAACTGGGGATGTGGCATATTACGACGAAGAAGGGTTTTTCTTCATCACAGACAGGTTGAAAGAACTTATCAAATATAAGACTTGGCAAGTAAGTTTCTTGTGCTGCGATCATCTAATAATTAGAAATTATGAATATAGTAGGTACTATTATAATCTCAATTTGATACACACTTAGTATGCAAATAAAGAATTGAATTAAATCAAGCATACACTGCTGAATTGGCATCCTACATGGATTCATCAATCAAAAAAGCTTATTTAATACTGGTCAATGTAGCTTAACCTATACTGGTCTTAAATAGCCTGTTTATGCTGAACATTGTGTGATTATAAGGTTACGCTTTTCAGTTTATTTTTATAACACCAATATTTCACCTTTTTTGTGCTTCGTTACTAAGTAAGTACTAGGTTTGTCTTTATTTTAATTTCTTCGCTCAACATTCCATTACTAGGAAAATTATTTGCCTTCTGTATGCCGTTTAAAACTCCTCATCGTACTTGTCAACACTCAATTATTTATAGAATCAATGAATTCTTATCTAAAACTATTTAGTACAATCCACTAAAATCAAGTTGGAAGCAATTATGCAAATGATAATTCGGTTGCAGCTACGGAATTTAAATATGAACGTCATCAAATAACAGTTGTTTTTGAAAACAGGTAACACCTTCCGAGTTAGAAGCCACAATTCTTTCACACCCAGGAGTGAAAGACGTTGGAGTGATCGGACTACCAGACGAAATAGCCGGAGAACTGCCGGCGGCGTTTGTGGTCAAGAAGCCATCAGAAACATTGACAGAGAAAGAAATCATAGACTTTGTTGCTGAAAAGGTGAGGGCTTTTACAGCACGTAGTATCATGGTATCATAAAAAAATCACAAGCCAACTTTACAGCACCTTACAATATTTTCATTTCAAATTGCGCTATAGGGAGGCGCGTGATATGATGTGACAATTACGCATCAATTGAAACATTTAAAGGAATACATTGTATACACACATTTACTTCTATTGAAAATTCCAATAAGTCGCTCCGTTGCTTTCCTGGTGAAAGAAACACTCAGAAGCCCATGTATGTAGTGAGCTTACGCCGTTATCCGGGTTGTTTTGCTTTTTATCGGTGTTATTCATCACCAATGATCACAAAGACAGCTTTGGCGTGATTTGAAGTGATTGTGATGTGAATTTTAAAGCTGCTCCTATAGAATTGAATTTAAGAAGTTCAGGTTAATGAAATTTTAAGTTTTATAGTCTAAACCATCCTATCACTATAATGTGTATATAATAGCTCCACATTTTATAGTCCATATTTGCGCTAGCACTTAACATTATGCTAAAATATGGAGCGATCTCTTGACATCGCATGCACCGGTGACATTTTATCACCATGCATAAGACATCGTAGGCAAATGTTGATGTCCTACATAAGTGCTAAATATTTTTATGCAGGTGTCGCCGTGGAAACAGTTGCGAGGTGGTGTTAGATTCATTGATGAAATACCGAAGAATGGAAGTGGCAAGATACTGCGACGAGTGCTACGCGACATACTTGAAGAAACAACAAAGAGTAAACTATAATCATAGTGCACCGTTTGAACTTTTTCGATATACTTGATCAGTATATTTTTAGAGAGAGTATAGTACACATTATGTAAATCACCTGACACACTTTTGAATACTCTGCAATGTATTCTTTTAGGGGTTAATGAAAGATAAACAGTAGCCTAAATTCGTGGCATTCAGTACACGACCTCATTTTAGTTTTTAATGGTACAAATAATCTTCACGGTTCTTAATGTAATGTTCCTAAGTAAAATAAGGTACCTACGGTTTGAATGTCTGTGTAGATGAAACTTAGAACGTGGTTTGCTGTCGCGCCGAGCTGGTCGGGGCGACGAACCCTTAGATCGCGCTGACCACAAATCGTAAACCAATTTATCCTGCTTTTAAATAATGTTTCATAAAACCATAGGTTAAAAATATGAATAAAATTAAAGTGTAATTGACGGGTTTAACGCTTAATAGTATTAAAAAACTATTAGTCCTCTGTCATTTCATCCCATAAAACCAATTGAAAACCTTATTTAACCTCGTCTTGGTTGATCACAAGTTTCACCAGCTGAACATTACTTATCTCCTAATATACCCTGTAGCCAGTCTTTAATTATAATGCAAATTGTGTTCGTCTAATTAAAAAATGACTATAAATGGCAATGGAAACCATTGGTATGGTAAATATGAAGAATGTAATAAAATTTAAGGTCGAAGGTGGATACCTGCCGTACCCACCCGCTATGAGTAAGCCCCCTGCCAGGTTTCTACTACCGCAAATGACATGCCATCTACTTGTGTAGATATGTACGTACTTACGTCGTATTACCGCTGAAATTACTTCGCGGCAAATAACATAGCGCTATGTTTAACTTGATATTGCTGCAACCAGGATTAAATTTAATTTTATGTGCGCAAAGCATACCGCAATGGAAGCAAACTCACCCGTACTATAGTAGTGAAACTTAATAGCGGAACAATCAGTGAGAGAAGAAGCAAAAATAATGCACAGGAAATAATTGTGACCAGCAACTACAAAACCTTGCCGAACTGAAGGTTGGCATGATGCCAGTTGCGCCGATAGGGGCCAGAGTGGCAGATAGCGACCGAGGAGCAGGAATGTGCACAATTTTAATGTAGTTAGGTAACGTACTATCGCAGAAAAAACTGAGTTTCTTTGAATTACACAAAGTTCGCTTTTAGTGAGTACTGTGAAACATACTTAGCCATTTTTTCACTAAACAGGCTAAAAATAATAAAAGTCCTCAAAATGGAAAAATGATCCGATTTGTAGGACTTACATAATGTCCACAGCACTTTTAGATTCACGTTGGATCTGTCTCTGCGTTAGTTTTGTATTAAACGTTAGCTTGCAACGTAAGCATACTATAAAGATTCGTTCGTCCTTCGAGGTTTTGGTAGTTCAGTGGTTGGAGCAGTCACCTGAAATGTGAAAGACGCGGGTTCGATTCCCGCTCGAGATCATCAAGGTCCGAAATCCAATTTTTCTAGTTTTTCTATCTGTGAATGTCAAAACTACTCTACTACCTAAAGCTTGTAGTTATAATATTAAGCGTGGAGTTTAGATAAAACGAACTTGATACCTCCCTACCTTCCAAGTGCGGACTTCGCAGCTTCAACTGGTGAAAAAGTTTTACAGTGATATTAATACCAAGGTATTCTTTAGGTTGATATAGTTAACGCTACGACTAGGTATAGCCCGACTCAGTTGCCACATCTCAACTCAAAATTCCAACAAAGCTCGTATAAACTCATGTGTAGCCGTGCGGCCATATAAGGTGTTTCTAAGCGATATTCAAATCAGGCACACGCGACGTATGTAAAAGGCCAAGACATTGAGGTCTGGCGTTCGCGGCAAATTGCACGGTGCGGCGTCCAACCACCCACGCCACGCGCGGTGACGCTGCAAATGGCCTGCTCACAAACAATTGCTGGTGCGTTCCTATTGTTACACCTAGAGTTACTTGGAAGGCACCCATTATAGTTCAGTACATTGTAAATGAACTTAAAAATTGGTGAATTGCGTTACTAGTTTTTTTGTATCTTTCCATAAAGGAAGTTGAGAAACTTTGTTATAGCACTGCCATAATTTTGAAGAGCTTCTAAACAGCTGTATGTGAGCCACCTATTTGGTCTCAAACAATTCCTTTATTTGGTTACCTTCAATACTTTAAGCCTTAGTGTTCGAAAGTATTTTTACGTTTCGTACTATAATGGATCCTTGGAAAACTATTGGATTAGTACAGATAATTGATTAATAAACAACTTGTATTGTAAAATAGTAGGCATAGATTAACATACAATTAAAAATGAAAAAATATCACTTGCTCGACCTAAGATAATTTTTTGTCATAAAATATTCCTACAATTTTACTTCACAAGTTTTTATCTCGGCTTAGTGCAAGTACTGCAGAGCTACTTGAAAGCTCTTAACCTCGTAGACCCGCTTTAGGAGATAAAACAGCCTTAAACGGAATAGACATCAATAAGCCAAACTGTGAGTGTGGTGCCATTACCGGAATGCCCTTCAAACTATGTATGTACTATAAAGAGTAGTAATGAAACTTTCTAAGTCAAAGTATAGAGAACAATTGAGCAAAACCTGGCAAGACGAGAATTACGAGTCATTGTCCGCAGAAGTAACCTTTGGCGAGCGACAGTCTTGGGCACTGGATTAGAAAATGGCTTAGCATTGTTTTCAATTAAATGAATATTTGACTCCGGAATGTAAATCTTTCTGATGTAGAAAGTCTGTGGGTTGCAACGAGAATACTATCAAAATGTTGAGCGAATCTGCTACTTGGCAGACCATTAGCCCTCATTATATCGGTTTCCTGAATACTGTTTGAAAGAAACTATAATCTGTTTGTACTACCAGAAAATATAATTTAGATAGATATGTAAATAAACAATAAAAAACTTAAAATAAGATTTTTTGTTTTACAAAACAGCTAATGTTGACATTTAATTTAATTTTAGCCTCTATGATAATAACTTAATTTTCACGTGAGTGTCTAGAGGCAAAACGTTAAGCCTCGGGTTGAAATCGACCTTTTACAATGCATGTCTAAATAACTCACTCGTCACAGATCAACAAATGGTATAAAAACTGAGATAAAGGTTGCTCATTGTATACTTATAACTAAATAGAAAAGACATAATCCATTAGGATTGAAGTAATAAAATCTTAAAAAACTGTCAGATTTAAAGTTTTTTATCGCATTTCTTCTGTTCTTAGTATAGAGATCTTCAAGATGCGATCTTATGAATCAGGAAGTAAAATAATAAAAGCGTCAGTGAGTCACAATAACTGTTTCGTATGTTTCGCAGCGATTGTGTATTTTTGCAAATTCTATTTAAGCATCTCACACCTTTTCTATTTCGCTCCATCGTTAAGTTTGCATTGAGATGGTTGCATTAATTGCACCTTGGGGGATTCTTGTAAAATATGACAGAACATACCTAAAACACCTTAATTCTCAAGAATCCCAGATTTTACATTAGTTATAATACTTTTAATTGTTTAATGATACTTAATTTTAACTAGTGTAAAATCAGGGATGGGCTCATGATAATAAAGCTAAAAGGATTTTTTAGTAATTTAGGATATAAGGCTTTGATGCTGACGATCTAGGTACTATAAATACCATGCTACTCGTATACGAAATACGAAAATCAAATAGGTGACTTACAACTGTCGACAATCTTCATATTTTTATATATAAATAGATATTTAATATTTTATATAGACTGTATCTACTCAAGGCCAATACCAAAGCAGAAAATCAAAGGTAACCTCGTCCAAACATGTCAATACAATGTCCACAACTTCTGTGGTTAGACAAGTTATGTATTCACTGCGGCTAAGTTCCTAATACAGATTGATCTATATCTTCCGAAAGGGATGTGAAGGGCGACATCGAAAAGGTACGAATGGAACCCTCAAGAGATATATTGAGTGAAGTGGTCAAGCCTTGTCTACTAAAGGACGAGTAACCTAAAAGATCGAGTTATATAGATACCGACAAAGTTTAAGTACATGTGTGCTTCTACAGTGTAGTCGTATCATTATTTAACATTAATAAGCTAACTTCACTTAATGTGAATTTTAATTCATTTGTGGTGAGGGTGCCGACTGAACATCTATCGACCAACATGAAGGTGGAGTTTTGGCCGAAAGGTGTCATTTACCGGCGCTTTCGAGGTCGGTTACCGGACACCATGATGAGTCGCACGTCGCCGATAGACCTTACGTGTGTTAGTAAATAAGTTAATTATATTATGTAATATGTATGTTCGTTTTTTAAGGTTTTTATCTATGGGCCGATTATGTTTAGTTAAGATCTTTAAATGTAATTTGTTGCCTGAAATAAATGATATCTATTCTATTCTAAAAATAGTTCAAGTTCAAGTAAATTTTTGAGTTTATGCAATTACTTTCAAAAATTACGTATTAACTGAGGTTTCTTTCAAGTAGGTATACTTAGAAAAAAGGTTTTCACACTAGAAACAAAGTTTACATTTAAATTCACTTAAATTTCTTTCAAGCTATGAGTTTAGATTGACATCTAGTTTGGGCAATCTCTGTTTACAATAAAAGGTACAGTATAATTTTGGTCATCGGTATATTTTTTTTAGAGATCAGTAAGTCTACCATGAGTTGCCACTTCAAATTTACATCATCGTTCGCGGAAAATTTTGTATTACGATTTGACATGACATGTCATAATAATGTCGAATCTCAATACATTTTTTTACGCGAACGATAATGTAAATTTAAAGTGGCAACTCGTGGTAGACGTACAGAAGGCGAAATACAAAGTTTGTAAACGAGATTATGGTCCTTAACATATTTTATCTAAATTTTATTATAGCATTAAGGAATTTGTGACTAACCCTAAACATGTACTTGTGGCTAACCCTTAACATGTACTTGTGGATTTCAATAAGTAAATAGACAACAATGATGAATAACCGTTTATAAACACAAGTGCAAACACGGACGCGATGTAACATATTTTGTTTGCTCGTTTCATCGTAGCCGACACCTTATGGCCGTAAACATTTACCTTTCAACGCGGCGTTCACTCTATCCAAATCGTAAAGTGACAGTGGAAGAGGCTCGTTCAAGAGTCGCATTCGCGGCTCGCTCCCACTATTGTACGTCGGGTAAAAACCGTCACTCAAAAAAATACCTGAGGAATGTCTATAAAGTTTGTAAGCACACTTATTCGTCCGAAGCCAGTCAACAAACACAATTGCGCCATTCAAACTCCGCTCGTCTCCCGAATGCAAGTGACTCCTCAACTCATCCACTTCACCCTTCATCACTAGCCGCACGTACAACTTATACGACATAAACACTTTTGCGTTCGGTCTCTTCCCGCGCTTTATCTTCTTCACGCTCAAGACCCTAGCCGTGAATATGTATTTAGATTCAGACACGGCTGACGACAGAATCTCGTAGTCATTAGTTATCGTCTCGTTTAAAACACATTTGGGGCCATTTGTGTTTTTCTTGCGGTGGAACGTGTCCCGCTTTTTCACAGCACCCCTAATACGGAACTGTGCATGAATTATCGTGAAGCAGTAAAGCGATAGCACTAAAAACTGAAGCTTCATCTTTATTGGGAGTGTGTGAATGCGCCTTGTTTTATGTTGCACATAAATGGGTATAAATAGGAGCCATTTCAGCGGCCTTATAAGTAGAAACTTTTGATTGAGATGGATCGTAAAGGCGCGGCGGGCACAAAGTTGCGCAAGTCAGCTGTGGCGCCACCGAGACGCGTGCGCGAGCGCAGCCTCACGCGTAGACTGGGCACCTCGCAATTCGATGCAACCTTCATCAACGTAAACAAACGTGGTCTAACGTTAATGTTTTGCTTTGACTGCAATGTTGATTAGTCAAAGCTAACTGGTTTTAGTTATCGGTTCGTGCTGCTGGGTAATAAGTTCGGTTGTTAAGAAACAGATGTTGGCTGTGTTTGACAAGAGTGGAGCCTCTGAAGATAGGATGGCGACATAACCTGGCACGAGTTAACAGTTATTGCCGAACGCGCGCCGGAACGACGCTGCCTCTGAATATTCATGTAGAGCTGAAGGGATGAACTGAAGCGAGGCACCTCTTGTCTCGTTTTGTACAAGTCTTTAAACTAATATATTCAAAAGTACGACGAAGTTAAGTTTTAAGCGAACCTACATTTTGGCGTTTATTTATAAGTTGTTTTGTTTACCTTGTCTGGTAAATAAAATGTTTCATTAAGTGAGCACTTTAGTAGGAACCCATCTCATTTCATTATCAAGTTATGTATTTGCATTAACGGGTCTAGGAAAAGCCACTCCACCCTCATTTAGCGCACGCTGCGAGCCACGAACTAACTGCCTCATGAAAGCTTGAACAGCCGTTGTTACAGGAGCCTGCAGAATTTTATCTAAGAGAAATGTAAAATACTTGCTCATACAAAAATAAAACGTGTTTTCATTACAGAATCACGCTTAAACGCATGGAAAGGTAAAGTAACAACGAATCCATCTATATGTGTTCAATTGTTTTGTGTATGTTTATCATAATAACGTCCAACAAGATTTTTGTCCAGTGGTTTGAAAAAAAATGACTGTTTTTGATCAACACAAAACAAGTGAATAAAATAATTAATTACCAAAAGGTTTCCCTGTGTTTAATAAATAAACACAATATTAACACATTAGCTGCCATGGAGTATTGGTGATCGGCAAACAATAGATGTTCTACTGTGTCCGGTTTGTCGGCAGTCAAAAATGTTCAATATAATTTTGTTCAGAATACTCCATTTAGGCAATATGAAAAGCTTAAACAGTATGCAGAAGTTGCAACGATAAATATCCCCAACAAAACTGCAGTCTTTTATTTTCCACAAAGTTTACCTTACTCTATCTCAATAGCACGTTTTGCTCCTAAATCCCGGAGCGCATCTCCGAAAACAGTATCTCGGCGATGCAATTTTAAAACTGAATTTATATAATGCGATACTTTAAAAAAGTCGCCTGCCGTCGCGTCGCACTTACATAGGTGATTGCAAGAGCTTACACGAGGAATTTGGAAAGTGGTACAAGCGTGGGCGGGCGAGTCGGCTCGCTCGCTTTCTTGACGAATCTCCGCCGTCGCACTTTATATTTTATAACATTTTTCACAGACTCTGCTAAGTCTATTTATTTTTTCTACGACTAGCCAGTTGGCGCGGCAATCATGTATTCGAACCCAACCAGAACATAATCATGTGGCGAACATTTATGTGTTCAGAGGCTATTTAAATATGTGTTTAGAAATATTAATGTATGTTTATCAGTCTTTTTATTTCGTGTCGAATGCTCTTGTTGTAAGCTGCTCATCAGCGTGACAGACAAAAAGTAGGGATTTATGTTGCAAAACTCAAATGTCTCACCTCTATAAAAGCCTTGATTTTGATCTTACCAAATAATTACATAGTTTCCTATCAATTAAACCTGATGATGACAAAATCGAGGATTATGTTGTCGAAATCGCTTAAATAAATACGTATATTTGTGAGGGAGGCATTTGTTAATCCGTGGGCGTGTTATAACTGATGATGATAAATAGTATAGGGGCAATCCAGAAATCGTTACCATTTTATTATGGGTCAACTAGTTGATTGAATTTTAACAGCTGGTTCAGCTCAAACTTGAAATAAGTTCTGCCTGTGTAATGCGGCTTTGACAATCCAAGGAACTGTAAATAAAAATTTTCAAAACATACAACGGACCATTTTATATATTAATAACAATATTACCAATTTCCTCGAAATTATAGTATTTAAGTTTGTGACAAAATACATCTACGGATCTAGCTTTATTAGTCAGCTAATTAAAGAGTTGACTTTCAAATCTGTCAATTTACTGACTCTTTGCGAACCGCACCACGCCGCTTTAGCAAATAGAAAATAAATGCTTTTCTTGAAAACTAAAACGTGTTTAATATTTTCTGTAGTTTTAATGATGCTCGCAAACATAATTTAAAACGATAAATTTACACGCGGCGCATTACGCTATCAGGAACAACTTCGTGTGTGGTGCAGTGTTATCGTGACGAATGCACTTGGCCATTACTTTCTCTACACTCCATAACGCCTCCCGCGATCTTGGTCTTAGATATGGAAGTGCTGGTAAAGGCCGACGCATTGCCAGGTTTATCGATGTGGCGCTTATTGCGACACATTTAGGTCCATTATCTGAAAAAATAATTGTTCGGAGTCGCGTGAGCTTCTTCAATATGCAGTATCTAATGAAGGAGATTAAATCGTATGCATCTGCTGGTGCTTTATCTGCGGCTTCTCACGGATCGTGCAGCATGTGGCGATACGGATCGGCGGCGCTCCGACTGCGACTGGCAGACTAACTAAGCTAAGAAGTTAAACATAACAACGAAGCATCAAGATAATGCTCACGTATGCTGCGCCTCACGCGCAACTCCCGGGACCCCTCGCGACAGCGCGATACTCATCTCGACGACGGATTATGCGAGGCTAAAATTGGATCTTCTAAGAAATTTTAGGTCTAAACGGCTTTCGCAATGAAATTTATTGCGGGGTGTTTGACTTGGAACAAATTTCTATTCGTGACCCACTGCGGATTCAATTAAATACTTAGCGTTTATAATAATATTTGGCCTTAACGGATTTCAAAGTTAATGTAAATCAGGAGCATCGGGAAGCCGATCTATTAATAAGTATAGATAGATAGATAGATAGATAATATTCTTTATTGTACATTTTACAAAAGGAACTCAATTCTAAGTATTACATTAAAACAATGCACAATTTAGGCGGCCTTATCGCTAATAGCGATCTCTACCAGGCAACCTACAGATAGAGAAATATAATATAAAATGGCAAGTACGAAATAATTTATAAGTATTCTGTTTTTAATTACTGTTGATTAAATTAAAAGTATTTGTGTTCATAATATCGATTCATTTGAAAGGCCATTCATAATTTATGGATGATTATTTGAGTAACAAGTAGACATAATTATGAACCTTCGTTTATCACCACTTTAAATGTGAACCTAATATTCAATTTTACTCTGTGATCATTAGCAGCGAAACGGTCGCTTGTATTACATGTTTTTGTATTTATCCTTGTTATAATTAGCTGACGAATTGGTTTGTTCAGAGGTTTTGAATGTTGTCCTATTTAAATATCCAACCTTGTGATCAAATAAAATAAACTGTGGAATCAGTTGCCTTGCGCTTCGTGAATGCACACTATGAGTATGAGCCCGTAAATATCATAACTTTTTTTGTTCGACTCCATTATTATTTCTGAAGACAATAATTCGAAGAACTAACTGGTCAAGGAATCAAGCGGGAATCAAACCTGCATCTTCCACAACGGCCGGTCAGAAATATTGCAGGCAGTGTGAAAGATAATAGCTCAATGAAACAATACATAATTAAAAACGCTAGGCCCGTGGAGCTCGAACGCGAAACAGCTTTACAAAACTATGGTCCAAATTGGTCCACGCTTCGGAGGACCCTAGGGCGGAGAATACTTTGCTCAGCGTGCTGGGGTCGATGCCGCAAGGACCCATTTTAGAAGATATTTTTATATTGTACTCGTAAATAGTTATTTTAATAAGTTTTTTTAATGTGGTTTTTTTAAGTGTAAATATTTGTTTTAATAATGTAAATATTTTTGTTTTAATAAGTTTCGATTAAATATTTAAACTTTAAACAACAGGAGGGACAATAATTTTCTAATAGCCGTCATAAAAATCTGCTGTACTTTGTACCCCTCAGCCTATAGCCACATATTAGACATGCGCGGCGCTCTGACAGATAGCGCGCTTAGAACAACACGCCATTTTTGACGCACGCACACAGAGACATGAGTTTACAAGCGAAGTCGGTGAGCTTCGGTGAGTCGGAAAGTCGCACTGTCGCGAGTGTTTTTGTTTTTGTCGAACTTGGCGCAATTTTTCACATGATGAATTTTGTTTTTGGCCGGTTCTGTCAAGTAGGTATAGCTTACTTACTTCATTTTAAAAATTCAGAGCGAATATAGCAGTAACCCTAGGCGGTTGACGCAAGTTTTGGAAAAAGGTGCGAGCGGTCCTTCTGTAAACTCTTTATTTTGTGCTATAGCTATGATAAGTTTAGCTGTGGTGAACTACACTAATAATGTAAATCCAACATAAAGTGGTTTTTAAGCGTATTGCAGTAAATCGCGGCAATTCACCGGGTTTGTGGCACTTCGTTAATTTAAAAGCTTTGCCGCTACAATGGGAGCTCTACGCGGATATTGATTGATCCCAGTGTATTTAGGTTTATACACTGGTGACAGGGGTGTAGCCAGGTCAGAGCCCGCGTCAGCTCTAAATCTGCGTATTTATCACTACAACATTTAACCGCAACATTTTTGGTCTGTCTGATAACAGAATTCTTAACGAACTAATATGTTTTGAAATGGAAATGTTTTCTTGGTAAAGCCTAAGAATAAATGACTTTCACATTATGAAGAAACCTTGTAAACTGAAATAAATACTAGAATCTGTGAAGCTTAAAAGAACAGCTCTAGAGGCTCATTCTATATTCATATCAAAGACCAAGTTTAAACTATTGTGTGAAAAAAATGGTCTTATTTATTTGACAAAATTTAAACAAATGAACAAAATTTTAAGTGTTCAACATAGGGAAAAATAAAGATCTCATCTACCAGGAGTTGCCACTTTAAATGTACATTATCGTTCGCTTAAAAAAATGTATTGGGATGACACATGACATGACATGGAAATGTCAAATCCCAATATATTTTTTTACGCGAACGATAACGTAAATTTAAAGTGTCAACTCGTGGTAGACGTACAAGTACATGATCGATTCAGCTGTTTTTTGATGGATTAATACGTGTAATAGTTTAATAATACGAGTTACAGATGTGGTGTCATAAGAATCGCTTTTTAAAAGCTTAGCTAAATTCTTCTCCATGTGAAAAAAAAACAAAAAACCGAAACATAAAAATAACTAAAAATTCAAAGTTTAAGTACCTCGTATTATTTCATAAGTTGTATTATTTTCTAAGGAGCCGTTTTAATTTTTTATGTTTTACCAGTCGATGTTAGCTTAAGTTCATGGGGACAGTCGACAAATAAGATGAAAACACAAGCCATTTTTTAATATAGAGCCCGTCGAAGTCGAAAGAGATATCAGGAACCTGCATCACGTTATGGCGGCCATTTTTATGCCATTACATAATATACTAGAAAGGACCAAAACACAGATCATTCCTCATCCGCTGTTCAGCATATTTTTTTTATTCTTCAATCACTCCCCGGTCTTACACCATTCTAACTCCTACCCTGGGCGCCCGACAAACGCGCCAGTCGCACTCACTCCATTAAGTTAACGAACGGTTGTCGAGATGTCGATCAAAATCACCTCTTAATGCCCTGTCGTACATTATGGATACAACACCCACACGTCATTAAAGGCGGGCATACGACGCTGAACTGATTGCACTCGGTCTAGCCAGCGAAGCTTTGCTTTAAACAACTTAATTAAGGATAATACGCGACTTTGAAGACGCAAGCACTTTGTAGGGTTTTTTTGCTGGTGCTGAGTCGGTAAATTAAACTGCAGCTTAAGCAAATAGGGATAAGTAAATATATATAAACAGTACCCAAGATTAACTAGTATTTACAAGCCAAGCTCCTTATCAGCATTTCGGCCAAACAACAACATTTGTGTTTGTTTTCTGTTGGGTATGTTTGTGTGTAGGTATATCAGGTTTGAGGTCCGATGATCATGGACAAAGATGAAGATAATCATATTTAACTGTTGGCTCGTTGAATTTGTTAGTAGGTAGTGATCGATGCTAGTCGAGCTATGGAACCTCCTGAGTTTAATCCCCAGCCAGGACAAACATGTACCTACTTGATGTTGGTTTATGTAATTATGTATATATTTAATTTATCTAAGTATGTTTATCAACCTCTAAAGGCCTGCGCAGACGACGGACTTTTCTCTGCGGCGGAGAAAAAAGTATGTACGCTCCGCGAATAAAAAGTCCGCCGCGGATTTACCGCGGTCTCAACGCACACGGTTTGCGATCATTTGTTGTCCGAGAGTATTTAAATATTCTGAGATTACGTTGTGCTGTAATTTACATGAAGTTTAAGCAAAAAAGAAGTGGTTTTAAAAGAGAATACTGGGTCCTTCCCTTTATTTCGAATCGACTTTTAACGCGGACTACAATCCGCCGTGTGCGTTGACTGCTCATAGTTCGTTCGTTCTATTTTTTTCGCGAACACCCGCGTACTTTAATCCGCTACGCTCCGTGGGCGTCCGCGGTATTTGGGCGGACTTTTGGTTTGGCGTACTTTTAGTCGTTCGTATGCGTTGCTCGATACAGTTTGTAAGGGATCTATTTTAACGGACAAAAAAGTAGGATAATCCGTCGTCTGCGCAGGCCTTCAAAAGCACTGCTTGGTTAAGCAGTGGGTGACTATGTCATGCACGATGTACTTGAGATATTTATTATATCTACTATCGATTTGGTATTAACACTTACTAATTATGTTTCTTTTAACTTAATTTAGAGCGGTCTAAGAGCCCCAGGTTGGAACTAGATCGTACTCTGTCGGAAGCATTAAAATATAATTACACTAAAATACACCCAATACAGGGAGTATTGGGTGTATTTTGGGTAAACTCTAGATTTATGTTTGATAGCGGCTCGCGAACTTTGTATATTCATTTACTTTTGTGTGCTTTGTTTGTTGCAAAGATATCTTGAATATATCGCGATGATAATCCCAAACTCCCAGAGTTGTAAACCGTACAAAGTAGCAGCAACTGGATTCATATCTGGGTTCATATGTCTCCATAACAGAATACGTACTCGTTTATAGATATGTGGAACGCACCTGCGCCTCGAATGTTTGTTCTATCTGCGGTGACAACGATGCTGTCAAGGCACCGATGTTTGTTCAAAGTACAATGAGCATATTTTAATATCTTTATTAGTACATGAGAAAGAGTAAATGAGTTGTGTTACATTACAGCGGTACGTCTTTTGGAGAAACTAATATTTGTACTGGTTTTGGCTGTTTTCAATAACTTTGTTGTACGTTATCTATAACAGGTACAGGTTGATGTGTGAATATGTTTAAATATTTTTTAAAGCTACCACCAATCAATTTATTTAGAATTTATTTTTTAGTGTTGTGTATTTCCCGAAAAATCACATTATCAAAAATAGCAGAAATATACTCTGTGAATTTATTTAACGCAAATCTATTAAAAATACGTGGCAAATAAATGGTTTTAAAGGTTTAAACAAGATCGTGGTAATGTGTTTTAATAAAATCATCCGCTATGGCAAATAACAAGGCTATTTAGAGGCTGCAGACAATATTATGAACAGACAAAAGAAATCTTGTGACTGGAGTAAAAGCAATTTAGTTTGAGCCATTCTTTTTTTAATTCATGTTCAATAAATAACCGTATGAACATTCAGCAATCAATTATGTGCCACTTGACGTGAAAACTTCTTGGCTTCTGTGGACACATCACTTTAAATCAGATGATTTGTTTATTGTCTAAATACTAAAATAAATTTGAGAAAGCACCTCAATTTTACCAGTATAAGGATGGAAAGTTCTAGCTAGCATAAGAATCAAAGACCGCACAAAAAAAAGGAGAACAAACATAAAAGGAGACACGTGCAGTCAACCACAAAGAGTTGAATCCACTAATAATGATGGGCTTTTTCTGCTTGAAAATCTCCACCGGGAAGTACCAAGCTCGCCTTCCTTGAGCTGTTTGAGAAAACTTTTGTCAAATTAAAATATCCCTACAAAATCACTACAATACAGTTTGATAAATGTACCTTTTACAGCAGCATTAATCCTGTCCAAATGATAAAGGGTCAAGGGCACTGGATCAGTAAGCAACTGCAATCGCGGTATTAGTCCCCTTCCGGTGTCAACATTCTCTCCGTTGCTCAGAAATATTGCAGAAAGTCTTGGCCGAGGCGTCGGCGCGCAGGACTCCCGCGCGTGCGGCCTCTCCACTACCACCGTCGAACCACTAAGAGTCTCCAGCGACCCTTCCTTCTTCACAAACATCCTCAAATCACTCATAGAACCCTTTAACACTCGCCGCAAATACAGTCGGTACACGTTCGATCTACTTCCATTGTCGATAGATTTAACTTTTTTCACACTCAGAACTTTACCGGTAAAAATGTACTTGGATTTCCCTATTGCTTCCATCAACGACCACTCGTCCTCTATTATAGTCTCGTTGAAATTGCAAGGCGGTTGCACAGCCCTATGCCGCCTGTGTGCGCTAAACCTTTTTCTCACTTTGCCTTTGATTTTGATCTCGCCTCCGACGACGATCGCCATCGCGATAGCATAAACAATAACCAACGAGATCTTCATTCTGCAGGATCGCTTGCAACACTTTTTAAATGTCTGCTACAAGTGTACCTGTCACATTATGTTTGTTATTTATGACCGATGAGGAGCATAAACTGCCGGCGACGGCTTATTAAAGGGTCGAGGCGTTGACATCTCACTAACAGAAAGTCATCAAATGGAATATTTAATTTCACGATATAATCAGTTTGGTAAGAAACAAGTTATGTGACTTTTATTCAAGAATTTAGCATAGACGGCACTAGTGGTGGTTCTCACGGTGGGTCGTTCGTGTTGGTAAACAAACCGGGAATGCTCGGTCGTGGAGTGACGTACGCGTGCGCCCGCGCTGCTCGCCGGCGCTGACTGAATGAAGGTTGTCGTGCGCTAGCGCAGCCTCCCGCATTCAATAAGGGAAGCTGTTTGAATTAAGATAGAATTGCTCTATTAAGTAGTTGTTATTTAAAAAAACTTATTTAAGTATTTACATATTCGATGACCTGTGATATAATCGGTTGATAGTATTTCCGTGGTAGTTTAAATGACAATGTGACTTATGTGACTATTATCCTACGCTTAAAAAAACTTTGAAAGAATAAAGCAATCATACTAATAATAATACTGACAGTTATCTAACGCTTAAAACAAATAAAAATCTTGTGAAGAATGAAGCAATCGTACCATTAAAATATTAAGATTTTATATTTACGAGCCATAAGTTAAACGGGCTACTAAAGTGTCCTTTTATTTTACAACTTCGAGAACTTAAAATCGAAAGTGATAAATTAGGGATGACGTATACTGTTCGAGATAATCCGTCGGAATGTGGATATAAATCCTTGCAGTCGTCCTCTAGATGGCTAGGCCGTATGGTGTGAGTGGCCGCGGTCGCTTGTGAAAGCGCGATGCGCGCGTGGGCGGACGAGACGGCGCCCGCGAACTCGGCGAGTTCGAGACGCGAGCGGTTTGATCGAAATAATCATTTTATTATCTGCCCAGAAGGTATACGTCTTGAAAGACTTGATCGCAGTGTGGTAGTGTGATAGCTTATCTCGAGGATGGATGAGGAGCGAACGTAAGCGGAAGCGTTTGGTTAGCAGATTGCCTTTCTTACCGGTGACACTTTGAAACGCATAACGTTTATTGTCATAATTACAATTGGCAACATCATTTGGCATGCAAATCAAAATGCATAATGTATTTTAGCAAATTTTTCATTACGCATAAACATAACGCAGAATTGTTAAAAGGCATAATCATAAAAACCATAATCATCAAAATCCATTTATATTACTGTTTGTCACAATTTTATTAAGAATAACCTTGAAACACATACAAAATTATGAATACAAAGCATAACTCATTGAAGGCTCTACAAAGCATAACTCATTAAAGGCATAGTCTTATAAAGTATTACTGAAAATTTACATACGGAAAAAAGACGGTACCGTACGCGGACCTAGTAGGGTCGGGGGTGCTTTTGCCCGCAATGCACGGCTTTCACCGCGACGGCGGAAGTACTGGTGTGCTCCAGGTACTTCCGTAGCCTCCCCCCATTATTGGGGGGTTGGCTGGAGGGGGCCCCAATACGAGGAAGCACTGGCGGCGGGGCGTTGGCAAACTTTTTAGGGACCCCGCCTCGCCGCTGAAGTGTTGAGGTCAAGTACCGTGGGGTTTTAGTCGGTAGAAGTCCGACATAACCTCGTCGTTCCCCCGGGCGGCGAGGTATCCATAAGAATTTCCCACGATAATAATATTAAATATGGTTGGAACTGCGACCAAACAACGCCTGCATTCAAGCATGCTTGCTTACACGCATTGCTTGCATATTATGGTAAATAGGTGTTATTCCTTAAGAGTTAAGGGTTTTTTGAGTTAGGTATGCTTATTTCATGTATACCTTTTGAATAGTACCTATGTCTTTTGAATATTATGGCAAACAATAATTATGCCTCTTGATATTTATGCTTATCGAAATTATGCCTCTCTATGAATAATAATGATTATGCTTTACAAATTTCGGCCATTTGATGTTATGCGTTACCTATGAAGTTATGCTATAAAGACTTATGGCAAATGACTATTTAGGCAAATAACAGTATGCCTTGTTAGTTTATAGCAAAAAACATTATGCGTTTCAATAGGTATAGGATATAAATAGATTTCTTTCTAGAATCATTCGTAGGATTATTTAGAACTATCTGCAATCCTGTGGAAGTGCTATTCTGTGCCACTCAATTCATAATAAATGGTTACACTTGTGGCGAAATCCTCGTTGCAGGCCAGCAATACAGGAGCCGGAGCGCCGTGATTCGTCACACAATATTTAGAAGTAGCTTTAGTTATGGAATAATGAATAAAAGATCAGCCAATCCAGTGACTTGTTTATTGAATAGGGTAAAAGTATAGGTAGGAAAGAAGAACTGTAACAAAATAACAATAAATCAATACAAATGTTAGCGATATACATTAAAGACAATAAGTTAATAATCGTTAGACATCCTTTTTACAATTATTCTACTAATTCTAATTATTATTACTGGCAACTCAGATATTTAAATCCATACCGGTAAAACGTACACCTGCCCCACCTTGCTAAAAAGTGGGGACAGGAAAAGTACTCGAGAGTCGGGCATCGACATCATCGGCATTCTGTTAGTAGCCTCGGCCACAAGCGGTCGAATTGAAAGTGTAACAGTGCTAGCTTTAAGAGAGAAATCTAGAATCTAGAAATAAAGTATTTCCTTATAAAATTGTGGTTTCACTTCTGGAACTCCTTATAGTTTCAGAAGTGGGATCAAACGAGAATATAAATTTCTCGCTACGCCCACGAAAAACTTTCAGGCATGGATGAAAAGTCTGGAAGTTCTGGACTAGACACGAGAATATCACAAGAAATGGAAGACCGAGGAGCACCCACTGTAGGTCGCGGTCGTGATCCTGAAATACAAAGTCACCATGGTGAAGGACCAAATTGTTTTGATGACCTAGGAGTACCCAGGCGAGAGGGTCGAGGTCCAACCACTGACCTAGGAGTATCCGAGCGGGAAGGTCGAGGTCTTCGCCTAGGAGCACCCTATCGAGAAGGACGAGGTTTTGACCTAGGAGCGCCGGATCGTGAAGGTCGAGGCTTAGACCTAGGAGCACCCAACCGAGAGGATCGAGGTCCAGGCCAAGAAATAGATGATCAAGGTATATATTACGATTCTTCGGTACCCAGGTTACAGGGTCGGAATCCCAGCCACTTTGGCAGATCAGCCGGTATGAGAAGGCGCCGTTCTAGTAGCTCGTCCGAAGATTCTCACGTGAGTAAGCGACGCCGCCGAACACCAACTAAATCTAGGAGTAGGGATAGGGGTACTTCTGCTACTAGCATATTAGATAAATTTTTACATATTCTAAATAAAGTCAGGGGTTCAGATAAACCCAAGCTTTCTTTTAACACTAACGTTATCCCGGAGTTTGACCCTATGTCAAAGGAACAAACAGCTTTAACTTGGCTCACCAAAGTAGAAGAATGTGCCCAGATTTATGGCTGGGATGATAAAGAAACTGTGCATTATGCTTTGCCGAAATTAACGGGGGTCGCCAAGACTTGGTATCAGGGACTCCCAACATTACTTTTTACTTGGCCGGAATGGAAAAGAAAATTAATTGAATCCTTTCCTTGCCGCGAGGATTATGCTGAGCTCCTGACTGAAATGCTAGCTAAAAAAGCTCGATACGGGGAATCTTTGGAGCACTATTACTATAGTAAGGTCAACCTTTTGAACAGATGCAAAATACATGGAAGGCAAGCAGTAGACTGTATTTTATATGGCGTCGAAGATAGGGCCGTAAGAGTAGGTGCACAAGCAGCACAATTCGCAGAACCCGAACAAGTGCTGAAGTACTTCAGAACCGTCAAAATAGGACAAGTTAGGGATAGGGATTCCTCTTCTGTGCCTTTTCGACCGCGCAATGATCGCAGAGCACAGTCAGTAGTCAGACCGAGTACATCTAGGGATGGGGCAGTAAACAGCACCATTACGTGCTACAATTGTAGTGGAGTAGGCCATCGCAGTCTCAAATGTGACAAACCTCCCGCAAAGTGCACGTATTGTGAAAGAATAGGGCATCGTCTTGAACACTGTTTCAAATATAAAAATGCTAAAAGCCAAGCGACGAATCAGGGACAGATTAAAGACAAAAATGAGAAACAAGTAGCTAAATTAAGTGTTGACGACGCCAGTAATAAATACGTGATTGACATTAAGTTGAACGATAGTATCGTCAAATGTCACGTTGACCTCGGAAGTCAATGCTCATTAATAAAGTTTAACCTGGTGAAAGATCTGGGGCTCCAAATTACCAATCCAAAGAACCTGCCTGTATTACGTGGTATAGGAGCTAATATTGTCGCACCGATTGGTGTAGTAACAGCCACTGTAGAAGTACAAAATATAAAAGAAACAATAGACTTCTATGTAGTGGAGGACTACGTTGTACAACAGCCAATTTTATTTGGACATTCTTTTACTGAAAAACCCGACATCGTTATTACTAAAACTCCAACAGAGTTATTGTTTCATAGAATTCTCAATGACAAAGTTCACCTTACGGTCGTCAAACTAGTAAATATACCTGGCAATAGCACGAAACCAGTTTTAGTAAGAGCTTCGTCAAATTTGACCGGATATATAATAGTGAATGGTTCACTAAGGGGCCCTGAGGGTAAAGAATATTATTTACATCCCGGGCAGTACGAAATAAGGGATGGCAAAAGCGTCCTCTTAGTCTACAATACCACCTCCAACACCATAGCCATTAATAGGGAGTTTCTATTAACGCGAGCCACCTTTAAGGGAACCTCTAATGACTTAGACTGTCTACAAACGTTTAGTCTTCAACTCGGTAAAAGTTGTTTAGACAATAATATTAATCTTGGAGAGACTCTGAATAACGAAGAACGCCTTAAACTAAAGGATCTACTTACCAAATATGGCGATTGCTTCTCTAGTGATCTTAATGATCTAGGTTTCACAAACGCTACGGAGATGGTCATAGAACTAGAAGATACGGTACCTGTTGTTTATCGGCCGTATAGACTTCCATTCACCGAACGCAGGTTAGTGAGGGGCATGGTTCAGGAAATGCTTGATAGTGGCATAGTTAGAGAGTCTTCTTCTCCTTACGCGAGCCCAATAGTCTTAGTACAAAAAAAAAACGGGTGAAAAACGCTTATGCGTTGACTATAGGGCACTAAATCGCAAAACTAAGAAAGACCATTATCCTCTTCCCCTTATCGAGGACCAATTAGATCGACTGTCTGGTAATACGTTATTTACGTCTTTGGACTTGGCATCTGGATATTACCAGATACCGATCTCTGAAGAGTCAAAATCAAAGACAGCCTTTGTTACACCCGACGGACAATATGAATATAATCGTATGCCGTTTGGGTTAGTTAATGCTCCATCGGTGTTCCAAAGGACCATTAATAAAATTTTGCAAGAAGCTAAAATCAAATTCGCCATTGTCTACATGGATGATATCTTGATACCCTCAACTGATTTTACGTTGGGTCTGCAGAGATTGGAAGAAGTTCTTAGACTGCTAAAAAATGGAGGCCTTACATTGAAACTAAGTAAATGTAATTTCTTTCAAAATAGCATCGATTTTCTCGGATTTGAGGTCAGCAGTAGTGGAATACGTCCTGGTTCCAGAAAGACAGAGGCTGTGTCAAAATTTCGTGAACCACGTAACCAGCATGAACTTAGGCAGTTTTTAGGCCTTTCAGGGTTTTTCCGCCGTTTCATCAAGAACTACGCCCTAATTACGTCACCACTCACGAATCTTTTAAAGAAAGACGTTTCTTGGTCTTGGGGAAAGGCACAAGAACAAGCCTTTAAGGAAATTAAAAATCTACTAACTCAACGCCCCTTGCTTTCATTATATGATCCGAACGCTGAAACTCATTTGCATACTGATGCCAGCAAAGATGGCCTCGCTGGCATACTACTTCAATCTAACTCTGACGGAGTCTTCCACCCAGTTTCTTATTTTAGTCGGAAGACTACACCTGATGAAAGCAAACTGCACTCTTACGAGCTCGAAACTTTAGCAGTCGTTGCCTCACTAAATCGTTTTCGGGTTTACCTGATTGGGGTGTCCTTTAAGATTTTTACCGACTGCAACGCTCTTAGGTATACATTGACGAAAAGAGATATTATTCCACGAGTAGCACGGTGGTGGGTGCAACTCCAAGAATATGACTGTACCGTGGAATACAGGCCAGGCTCACGAATGTCGCATGTAGACGCTCTGAGCAGAAACCCTGTCGAAAATACACAGGTACAAGCTCATGTTCTTGATTCTCTGGTCGTAGAAAACCTTGGTCAGGATTGTCAGGACTGGATTACCACAGTGCAATGTGCCGACGATGAAGTCAGACATATTAAAGAAGTGTTAAACGACCCAGGTTCAGGGCAAGTAGCTGACTATTGCTCCAATTACAAGCTTAAAAATGACAGAGTTTATCGCGTTGTAGGTGAAGAACTCAAATGGCTAGTTCCGAAAGGGGTACGTTGGCAAATAATTAAAAGAAATCACGATGACGTAGGTCATTGTGGTTTCGATAAAACCCTCGAGAGAGTTAAAAAACATTATTGGTTTGCGAAAATGCGTCGCTTCATTAAAAAATATGTCCTGTCTTGCTTAGAGTGCGCGCATCACAAAAAGCCTGGTGGCAAAAGAGAAGGTGAACTTCACCCCATTGAAAAAGTTAGCGTACCCTTCCATACAATCCACGCAGATCATTTGGGCCCATTCATCAAGAGCAAGAGGGGTAATTGTTATTTACTCGTTATAGTAGACGGATTTTCTAAATTCGTCAATATAACCCCTGTTAGGAACACTAAATCCGTGACTACTATTAGAGTAGTAAAAGAACATATTAGTTACTTTGGCGTTCCGTCACGGTTGATAACCGATAAGGGAACTAGCTTTACTAGCAAAAGTTTTAAGGAATTTGTGTCACTATACGGTATAAAGCACATTGAAAACGCGGTCGCTACACCTCGTGCAAATGGACAAGTAGAAAGGTTCAATAGAACAATCCTTGATGCCTTATCCACTTCTTCCCATGGTGAAGACGAAAGAAATTGGGATGATCATATTGCAGACATCCAGGTAGGCATAAACACAACGGCTCATAAGACTACTCAGAAAAGTCCATCTGAATTGCTATTTGGATTCAATATTACCAGTCCATCCGAAGGAATATTGAATGACATAATGGCTGACACAACCAGTTATGCGAGTTCTGAAGAATTGAATGACATTCGAGAAGAGGCTAGTAGTAAAATAAAGGAACAGCAGAAAAAAGATGCCGAAAGATTTAACAAAGGTCGAAAGTTAGGTACAAAATATTCAGAGGGTGATCTGGTTAGGGTAGAACGACAGGTACCACATGATGGTAAATCTCAAAAACTGGTAAATAAGTTTCAGGGTCCCTATCGTATAGTAAAAGTGCTACCAAATGACCGTTTTCTCATAGAAGATACACCTGTTACACGTAAGCAAGGTAGACGATACGAGGGCGTGGTAGCTATAGACAAAATACAACCGTGGATGAGTTTTAATCGAGATATAGAGATAAGTGATGAAGATGACGATCAAAATGAAGACAATTAAGTTTCACTTTGTAATTTTCATATCATTTATTACGAAATTGTATATAATAAAAGACAAATATGTCTACATTATGTAATCTTGTGGATTTAAGAACCATTTCTTTACTTGGAATAATTTGATTACCAAGAGAAGTAATATTGAGTATCTATATTAAGTATGATTATGATTAAATATTGATGTTTTGCAGAATTATTGAAAGTATTTGATGTTCATTTGATGATGATATATTTTTTCTTAATGGTAATTTGTAATTAATAATAATAACATGCATGTACAATATTATTTTGCATAAATTATGTTATGATGATGATGTAAAGATAACGTATTGAAAGTTAGCTCTTTTGAACTCAAGTAGGATAAGTTTAAATATATATATATAATCATTTTTCTCATTCAAAGTGGATTTACATGTAATTATAGTTAGTTAATCTGTGAAATAACTTTTGTTTTGTATATTTTAATTTTTATAAGATTTTAAAAAAATATATATAAATGAATCTTAGCGAAGGGTCTCGCTACAAACAGGATGGCCGAGCTGTTAGCGATATACATTAAAGACAATAAGTTAATAATCGTTAGACATCCTTTTTACAATTATTCTACTAATTCTAATTATTATTACTGGCAACTCAGATATTTAAATCCATACCGGTAAAACGTACACCTGCCCCACCTTGCTAAAAAGTGGGGACAGGAAAAGTACTCGAGAGTCGGGCATCGACATCATCGGCATTCTGTTAGTAGCCTCGGCCACAAGCGGTCGAATTGAAAGTGTAACAGTGCTAGCTTTAAGAGAGAAATCTAGAATCTAGAAATAAAGTATTTCCTTATAAAATTGTGGTTTCACTTCTGGAACTCCTTATACAAAGAGTCCTAGGTAATAGATTATGTAATAGTAATAGGTAAGTAAGTAGGTATGATATGCTTACCCCGATACACGGGTTCCTGTTACATTATAACTGTTTACAATTGGTTATTTAAAGTATTTAAAAATACACCATCACGTAAATTAATTAAACTTATACTGGTAATCTGGTAAACTGCTCGCAAGCTCTGTTCAGTACGATGATTTTGGTGGGACTGATCAAAAATGCTGAACAGGGAACCGGTACAGAATACTATTGATGGCCAGTAAGTAAAACTATGAAGTTTCCAGCCATCGTGGAGGTTCTAACGTCTACGAGACTGGAACGAAACGGCATCGTTACACTCTTACACCAAAAGTGTCATATTTAAATCTTGCTCAGTAGCTTAATAACTAACCATGGCACCCTAAGTAGTTCTAATCTTGACTCAACCGCCTATACCTCGGGCCACGGTAGAATGGTTGCTAACAAATCTTTTAAGGTGTAATTGCAGTATACCCAGGTGGATACAGAAATGTTGGGCGAACGGGAATGTTATCAGCGCCGTTACAAACTACAACTAATGGCAGAACGCTGTTCCGAACGCTCGTATTTATGTGCCGTGATAAATATTGAACTGTGAAATAGTTACGAATATTAATCTAAATTGATAATTGATGGTGAAAAGCAACTGTGTTAGCTGCTAATTTTAATTATGAGGTGTGTGTATGTGCGTCGTGGCCTAGGGGCTTAGTACTCCAGCGCGGAACCAATGAGGTACTTAGTTCAAATCTGGCCAGGACTATATTAATGTTCAATGTTGAATTAGCGACTAACTCCCCGTCCCCGGGGATGGAAAAACACCAAAGAATCTACCACGTTGGGTTCTGAAACGCTAATAGGTGGGTTCAGTGTGCCGTTCACCATGACGGCAACAGTTAACTTGCCTCTGACTCCCTACCCCATATGGTCGTGTCGTCAACGCATATATGTATGTGAAGGTTTATGGAAGTTATATGGGAGTACGACAGTCTATTACATGATAGGGAAGACCCTAAGTGATTAGCCAATATAACAAACAACTGTCAACTTGAATCAGTGCAAATAATAATGTCCCAGTAAACAAGATATTTAATTTGAAAGCAAGCAGTATAGTGCAAAAAGCCCATAATAACTCAAGATATTTCGTATTCTACGCAGTGAAAAATTGTGCATAAACTTTCGTGCTCAATTAGCCAAAATGACCTTTCTGTGAGTTAATTTGCCCATGCGCGAGCTCATCGCTGGCGCGAACGAAGCTAAGGGTGGTCCCTCACCTGGAGTATTTGACTGTAATGTAACGTTACAAAGTCGACCATTACAATTGAATGATTGTACAGGGGCCTTATATAAATAATCCCCTATAACTTGTCAAGTTCAGTCACTAACTGAGCGTAGCGAGCAAAATCGTAATAATTATGATCGTTCATTACCAGTCAGTTAACGACTACCTGTCAATAATGCATCTCCTAGGCTGTATATTTACTAACTAAATGGCACGCTACCCCCACTTTAGGGAAATAACTCGACTAAGCGTTTGTACGAGTAACAGGTTAGGGAAAAAGTTTCTTCTCATTTTTAAAGAAAATTCAAGGCATTTTTTAATATAGTTTATTTACATTTAAATAAAGTATGTAGGTGCCATTTTGTTCGATTTCTTTTTGCCATCTTGTAGGTAGGGACATGATCTCATTGCTATAGGAATTTTGAGACTTCTGATCAAAATACCGCGACCAGTGGTTTTGGCAGTCCTCTCGTGATGCTTACCTGCCACTGCCTAAAGAATTCTGAAGAGACCGAAACAGATGGAAATCTGAAGGTGCAAGTTCAAGACTATACGGCGGATGCATTAACACCTCCCAGCCAAACTCTCTTAATTTTTGCTGAGTGGCGTTATCATGATGAAAAAGCACCCCTTTCTGTTGATTAATTCCGGCCGCTTTCTCTAGCTTCTTGCTTTAATCTCATCAGTTGCTCGCAGTAAAGTTCAGAATCGATGGTCCAGCCTGATGGTAACAGGTCATAATGAATAATGCCCTTCCAAGCCTACCACACACACAGCATCACCTTGTTGCGAGTTAACCCGGGTTTCGCCACAGTCTGTGAAGCCTGACCGACCTTTGCCTTTGACCACGACCTTTTTCGAACGTTCTTGTCTTACGTGATCCACTTTTCATCACCAGTTATCAGCTTCTTCAAGAATGGTTCGGTTTCATTACGTCGTAATAAAGAATCACAAATTATAACACGGTTCATTAGGTTTCTTTCAGTGAGCTCGTGAGGTACCCAAATAACGAGCTTTTTTGTGTACCCAGTTTTTTTCAAATGCGCGAAAACTGTTTTCTGGACAATTCCCAGTTCCTTAGCTACGTCGTAACTACTGATATGCCCATCTTGCTCCACTTTTTCAAAAATAGCATTCATTTTATCCGTAATAGGGCGACCAGAGCGACGTGCTTCTTTGACATCAAAATTTCCCGATTGAAAACGCTCAAACCAAATTTGTGCTACTCTCACAGACACTGCACTAGGTCACACACATCGCAATTTTTTGTTCTTCTGCCCAATTTCCGTGTTCAAGAGCCCATTGATATCAAATCCTACGATTGTGCATTGCTATAGGTGGTACCCTTAGCGGTCTTCGGGAATGAAGGTTCACTTCATGCAAGCGGTTTCTGACTGTTTGGTCGCTAATTAAGTTCCCTGAAGAGTGATGAAGCCTCACGGCTAACATCATGGCGGTTATTGTTGGAGCTCTTCGAGTTGTGATTTGAATGTATCGGTCTTGTCTCCGTGTGGTGCAGCGATACCGTCCTCCATGGCGTTCAGCCACGGTACCAGTGCTTCGGTAACGTGTCCAAAGTCGACTGATAACACTCTGACTTGTATTCAGAGCTAAAGCCACAGTACGTTGCCGGGAACCAGCTTCTATCATTCCCACGGCTCTGAGCATTTCTTCCCTGCTTAAATGACGTCGCCGCTCCATAATAACGTTGGTTTTAATCAGTAGTAGGGAAACAGTAGCACTAATAATGTCTTCAATGCGTTGTATGTTTTTATAGGGAAAATATTGACAGCTGATTTTCATCTTTTACTCGAATTTGATTGACAGTTCCTGTTTCAAATTATGAAATGCACCAAAAAGGATCCATATAAATTTATAAAATCATAAATTTATTACAAAGCCACATCTCAATCTCAAGAAATCCGCATAAAAATGCTTGATCCCTAGACACTTTTGATGTGTGTATATGCGAAAAGACTTTTTTCCTAACCTAAAGGGCCCAGATTCGAGCATTCGATTGGTTAGGGAAGAGAACCGAGCATTACAGTTCGCAACTGTGTTAGGAAATCGTATCTATTAATGTTACATTACAGGCAAATGCTTTTTAAGCCAGGCAGTATTTTAATGTAATAATCAAAATAGAATCATAAATGTTACATTACAGGCGAATGCTCCAGGTAAGAGAACACCTTAGAGTATGAGCGCACGCATTTCTGTCGTAGGATGAAGTACCTACCTACGAGGCAAGTTTACTTTTTGTTCCACATGCGCAGTGATTTATAAGTAACATGGCCCTTGTATTGTGATTGGTGTCGCTGGTAACACCATCAATAATAATTTAGTTAAACATACTGTATTATTATAAAGACGTAAGTATATATTAATTCTTGGAAGATGTAGAAACGTCCAAGATGATGGTTTTGCTTTATTGATGATGATAAAAAAATATACCTAATCAACACTCGAATACCACTACCTACCATTGTTGAAATAAATCATACCATATAAATTTGTATAAACAGATCTCACACAGTTTTTGTGTTCTGTAGAACTGTCCTTATCTTACCTTAGTCCGTGTTTGGTTAAAAATAACTGTAGATACTAACTTGATTTAAAGAAAAGTTAATTTGCCATAAGTAGGCATTGATAGAAAGTTGATAGGTACATATCCCATATTCTGGAAGGGTAAAGTTGGATACACTACTGCGTACCACTTATGATATGTTGGTAAGCATTCAACCTCTACATGTCATGGGTAAAAGTAATTGTTCCAACTGAGCGCTCAAAGCAATTAATTAATGTTTCCATTTTTAAAATGACACGGGAATGCAATTTAAAATCATTTCAAAGTAAGTGTAGAGAGTTGGATGTATTTAAAATGTAATTTTATTCAAACTCATGGTCTGAAAACAATTTTATGTTGTTATGTTACAATACAGATTTAGGAATGGTATACCCATACATAACACACAAACTCAATACAACAGTCCATAATATATTTATAAACGTTGACAGTGCTTACTCTATCTCAAATCGTTACCAATCACAACATCTTTGCCAATTTTTATTTAGGTATATCTTTTTCGTCCTAACACAGATCATAAAGTCAGTACGTCTACCACGGGTTGTCACTTTAAATTTACGTCATTATAGTACAACTGGCAACTGGGCTTGTCAACCTCATATCTGGTCCTCACGACCGTTTTCCATCAGGTGGAGTGAGGTCATCTTGACGGGCAATATTAAAAAAAAAAATACGCGAACGATAACGTAAATTTAAAGTGGCAGCTCGTTGTAGACGTACTTTTCATAATTGCCGAAATCATCGCATGTTTAAAACAATTCACGATGACCTGATATTTGAAACTATGTGCTTACACGACTTAGCTGAACTTCACAACTGAGACATTTTCGATACAAATAAAAGAAAGATCTCACAAACTTGTAATCAAACACCTTCGCTTGATAAGCTTACCGAGTGGCGCCACTTTAATTAACAAAGCTTTGTTAATCGAGAACTTCAAACTCTCACTTATCGATGGCTTTCAAGTCGAACCGGAGCTTACATAATAGGCCACCTACTTGTGTGTGCTTATACACCTATTTAGGATACTTAGCAAGTTGTAATCGAATTGTCTTTGCATGACACGAAATGGTCAATTTTATTATGACATACATTCCGAAATTAAATAAGGTATTGCTTCTCAGCATATAAGATCGATCAACCGTGTCGTCATTTCCTAAATGTAAGTTAAAAAAACCATACAAATAAAAAATACATTGGAAATAGTTTCATTTGTAACAACTATAATTCATATTTATTTTATTTATTTTTATTTATTTATTAGGTACACAAGACAGAATTATAACAAAAACATGACAAACAAAAAAAAGTATATATATACATATATATACTAAGTTATATATATATATATATATATATATATATATATATATATAATATACCAAGTTTTACACCACTTACATTCCTAAAAACGAGGTTCTTCCACACAAATAAAGAAAACTTAAACAGGACTATGAATTTTTTTTTAACAACAACACACCTTTTAAACACTAGTCGTCATGTGGCTTACAACCTTTTACGTTTTACTATCTATCAGATAACATACCATCACCTTGCCAAACTCAAATAACTTTCTTCAAATAGACCTTCACAGTAAGAACTTTCAAATCGTCAAATTTAAAGCAAGTTAAACTGAATAATAGACATAATTACTATAATAGTATATATATATATATACACATCAGACATAATGCGACTCTACCACCGCGTCGGAGTTGTTTCTAGCTGAGAAGCTCGTCGAGAAACTCAGCAGTAGTCTTTTAAACTTTTTTTGGGTTTACAACAGGCGTTAGTAAAGTGCAATGTGTTATTTTGATATAAATAAACCTACTGAGTGTCTAATCTAAAGAACAAAAAACAATGAAAAAAAAACAAACATAAAAGAATATAAACTTAAGGCCATTTAAACAATTAAGAAATAAAATTGTTAGTCAGTAGAAACTAAGTATTAACTAGGTATTACAATAAAATATCTGTTACAATAGAGTTATCTAATCGGCCCCGCATCGAGCAGAGAGCTTACACCCAGGCATTTTTATCTATAAGGTAGTCTTTTGTAGTATAATAGCCCTTTTTCAATAAGGCTGCTTTGATGAGATTTTTGAATTTATGTAGTGGTAACTCACAAATGGCTTTTGGGATCTTGTTGTAATAATGTATACCTTGCCCCATAAAGAATCCTAAAAATTTTCGTAGCCTAAAAAGAGTGGAAGCGCAATTTTGTCCTTATTCCTAGTATTTTTGCAATGTTTAACACTGTGTTTAGTATAAAGACCAATATTTTTTTTTACCAAAACAATGCAGTTGTAAATATATTGTGAAGCTATAGTAAGGATACCAATTTCCTCAAAAAGCTCTCTTAGTGAAGCCCGTGCACGAAGCCTATAGATGGATCTGCTCGCTCGCTTCTGGAGGATAAAGATGGTTTGTATATCCGCCGCTTGACCCCAAAGTACAATGCCGTAAGACATTACACTGTGGAAATAACTAAAATAAACCGAACGAGCAGGATCAACATCTGTTAATAACCTTATTTTTCTCACTGCTAATGCAGCCGAACTTAGTCTGCCCGAAAGGGCTGTTATATGAGGGTTCCATTGGAGTTTTGAATCTAATGTGATTCCAAGAAAAACTGTAGAATCAACAAGCTTTATAGTATTGCTGTCTATTTTTAGGTCAATGTGGTTATCTTTAACATTAGGCAACTTAAAATTAATACATTTAGTCTTTTTTGCATTAAGCTGTAGATTATTTACTGTGAACCATTGTAAAACCTTTGAAAGTGCGTCATTAACATCATCAAAAAGGTTTTTATTTCTGTCAGTTTTAAAAACTAAAGACGTATCGTCTGCAAAAAATACGACATCACAAATATCCTTTAAGTAAAAAGGTAAATCATTTATATATATCAAAAATAGGAATGGACCCAGAATAGATCATTGTGGTACCCCCATTTTGACTTGTGATCCTGTAGACAGAACACTGTTAACATCAACTTTTTGAGTTCTCGAAGTAAGGTACGAAATTATCATATTTAAAGCATTATCCCTTACCCCGTCAAAATCAAGCTTGCGTATAAGTGTATCGTGATCAACGCAATCAAAAGCCTTAGACAAGTCACAGAAGACGCCAAGAGCGTTCTGTGAATTCTCCCAAGCCCCTAAGATGAGTTTTAGAAGTGCAATGCCAGCATCAGTAGTAGAACGCCCTCTAGTGAATCCATATTGTTCACTGTGCAAGAGATTGTTCTCTGCCAGACTTAGATTCATCTCAAACCAAGCCTGTCTGGCTGGTTGATGATGGAATTTTATTTATTTATTTGATTTAATTTTTATTTAGTGCTCAAGTGCGTACCATTAGTAATAATACCTTTTTTAGTTTTATTTTTGTATTCTTCTATTGCATGTTGTGTTTGCCTCAAAGGATGGTTACATTTAGTTTAAATCATTAGTTTAAGTTATTTTGTAAGAAATGATGTAAACAATCACTGGTGAACCTTAATAAATAAATAAATCACGACCATATCCCAAATGGGGTAGTCAGAGGCAAGTGACTGTTGCCGTCATGGTGAACGGAACCCTCAGCACACTTTTCACCAATGGTATTAGAATCCAACGTGGTGGGTGGAGCCTTCCGCCGTTGTCCGGGTTAATTTAGTTTTTATTGATTTTTTCCATCACCGGAGAATTAGTCGCAAATTTAACAATAAACCCAAAAAAATGGTTCTGGCCAGATTTGTACTCGTGACCACAAGATCCACGATCTGATTCGAGGTGCTTACCCCCAGACCACTACTTTCTATCAGATGTTTTTATTAAAAGGGAACTAAAGGTTATTTAAAAAGTCCGATCAAGCAAAACCTCGTACCTAATTATAAGCCCATACCTAGGAAGCAGCGTTTTATCAACCCTTTACAAATCACAGTAGCGAACTCGAGCTGAGCCTGGAGCGGTATTGCAATAAACGTTTAATTTCGCACAACATCCGGACTAAATAAGCACCGAAGCTGGAATGACTACGCGCAGAGACAAAAATCTAAATAGAATACGCTAGTGTATGTAGTAAGCGTGATAAAAAACAGAGCAGTCCTCTTCCTTCGATGCTGCTTGATTTGGTAAACGCTCTGCCGCAATGGCGACAGATGTCAAAATCAGGTGGATTAACACTTATTATTTCTCTGTCTATAAGCTGAATTAAAATGAATAAAAAAATCCAGCAATCAGCACTCAACGGTATGCTGCGTCCTTTCTAGTCGGCATTGCCAGAGCTTGGAGCTCTCCCTACGTCTGTGTTCCCGGATACATAGAACCTTAGTGTCTTCAAGGCAGAAGTGAATAGGCATTTCTGGGTAAGCGTATTCCACCATGGGTCATTTGATCGCTTACCACCAGGCTAGACTTAGGCCAAAAATTCCATTTTGAAAAATAAAAAAAATCAGAGAATTCGTTCAGGAAAACGCATTCCGTCACAATATGCTTCAAATGAAGTGGCAAGCTTGGTTATTCAAACAGGCGGACAAAACAACCTCGCGTTATCAACGTCTAATTATGTCTGTGTGTGCACGCAATATTCCCCGCAATAATTCACGCTTTGGACTCACCCCAAACTAATCCCGATTTAGGTACTGAAACGATCGGTGCCATATTAAATCACTGTGTCAAACTGCAACAAGCCACTCATTAAGACCCTCCCTCTAACCGATACGCCCCGGCAACGTCTAGACGTAGCAAAATAATGGATCTAGACTAATTAATACGTCTTTGGACTAATAAGATGGAACCTCCGTAATGGATATAAGAGTAAATTCGGAACTTGATGTTGTGGTACCCAGTTTTCTTCGATAGGGTTTTAAGGTTTTTGTGTTGTGTGTTTCAATGATGTAAAAACTTCAGTGCACATGACAATGTTGTTAAAAAGTAATTTGAATAGACAGGTAATTTAAGAAATTAGGTCTTTCATCTTCGGATCTTCCAACTATAGATTTAACATGGTGCCTCTGGTAGTCTGGCCGCCCGGTGAACACTAGTACGTCTACCATGAGTTGCTCCTTAAAATTTACGTTATCGTTCGCGTAAAGTATTTGTATGGGATTTTGTACGGCGCTTCTGTTATGTCGAAATATTAATCCACCCGCGGTCTATCATTTGCATAGTAGAGACAAGTTGCCACGACGGCCTCAAGCTGCACCTCGCGGCGTAAGGTGATACTGGCGATACCACGCTGCGTCACGAGGCGCCCCCAACGCCACGAGGCATCTCGAGGCGCAGCGCTGCGTGGTGCAACGTATTCTGAATTTTTACAATGAAATGTGTATCTTATCTGAAAGTAAATAAAGTTCAATTTTGAGTCGCTCTATTAAAATGTGTGCGCAGCGTCGCGTCGCGTCGCGTTTTGGTGTGAACTGGCCCTTAGAGGTCTATTTAAGATGCCTTAAAGTTGAAAAATATTGAAATATAACAATTAAATTATATTCTGTTTTTATGCGGAGACCATAATAATTAGGTACCTCACACATTTTTTTTACTTATAGGTATCCTTTTCAATGGCTGCGAGGGATCTCGGATACTTGGAATCCATCTAAGAAATCGTAGAAATTTTCATTAAAACTGAAGTAATTTTATTGTTTAGAGGCGTCCCCATCAACCTTTATAAAACCATTTGAAAATAGGTCCTATGTCAGTAGCATAAAGTGCCCCTATGTAAAGGTTGATGTAAACGTCTCTATAACACTAATAAGAGAATAAGTACTATGAATATAATATTACCTTTTTGATAAACACCACATCAAATATTACCACGCACAATGAATTTCTTTACACTGGTTTGCTTATGATGATGTAAGCTTAGTCCTTAATAGGCTGTTACTTTACTGCACTCTTATTAAAAAATAAAGTATTTACCTACTAAATAAAACCACAAGCTATCGCTTGCCCTTTGCAATAAAAAGACTCGCCTGCTCCCCGATAAAAGCATTCCGCCGGAGATGCAAATCGATACCCACCTTATTAAAAGAGCGTTGTTAAACTATCCTTTATGGAGTAGACAAAGTATAACCAGAGGCGTAACATCGTTAAATACACGCTTCAAGCAGAATTATCGTAAATTAATGTGGTCAATTTCCTTACTCCGGAAAACTTAATTAGAGAGCAACGTTATGGGAGGTCTTGAGATAAATGTTGCGAAGATATTCAGGATTGCGCGCGACGCGGTGTTCAACAAAGAATTAAAGTAGAAATCGCGCTCAGTTAGCTAGCAAACAATCAACTACAGGTCAAAGGAAAAGGACCACCTTTTACTGCTTTATTTATTATTCGATGCATTATTTAGATGGGTCCGGTTTTTTAATTTGTAATTTTTTTCACCTAAAAAATAATGACCCATGCGTCTCTACTTACTTATCCAATGGAAAACTAGGTTTCAAGGTAAAATATAAATGACATGTGAGCATAGTCAGAGTATAGACCTTTTTTGATGGGGCTTATCAAAAACCATTTAACTATTGGACTAAAACGTAGCTTAGCTTATGTTGCAGCTGGACGCTATTAATATGTATGCTAAGAATCTTTGCAATTCTCAGTTATTTAGACGTTATCTAGTAACATAGTTACAAACATCTGAACATAAAAACATCAGTACTTTCAAATTTGTAATATTAGTATATTAGTATTGACTTACCTGTATAAAATATTCATATATAAAACAAAGTCGGGTTTGTTCGAACACTTAACTCGAGAACAGCTAAACCGATTTTCATGGTTTTTGATTTGTTGTATTTGTCCACGTCTCGAATAGCAGAATAACTTTTAAAAACATTGGAAAATTGACGAGGAAAAAGATAAAATTTTAAAAAAAAAACCCATACAAAATATTCCCAGCTGGTAAACATTTGCCAACATTTAACTTTTGACTCAACAAAGTCTGTCGGGGCAGCTAGTAGGTATTTAATAATAGAACAAAATATGCCATTGCATTCTCTAGAAAATGGTGCATTCGTTCATAAAGTCAAGTTCTTATTTGCAAACCAAAAACGTACAAGCAAAACAACAGCAATCTACAAAAGACCTGACTATAAATCTTCTGCGACTTCATGAAACTCAATTAAAGCGTAGTGTTAGTTCAACTTTATCTCTTTTAGACCATATACAATACGTAAATAACTACATTGACCTCTAGTCGGCTTTTCATTTGAAACTTTCAGTAATGTTCAGTTATACTGCCTTTTGTTTTACCACAGTGCAAATACCAGCATACACTTAACCGTACTTTGCATTTTCCTGGACGCCAGCAAATGTGTGCCTAATTACATCATTAAAAGCAATTTATGTATTGGTTCTCAGCAAACAGGGATACGCGTGCAAAAGTGCCCTACAGGCTTTTGCATACATGGTTCAGTACGTGGAAAAAGCGTAGCGGAACGCACCGTGTCAACAGCCAAATCGGGATCGTCAGCACATCAGCGCAAACATAGGCAATTATAAGGTTCGTGATACATGAAACGAACTCGTTTGACATAAAAGCTGAAACCGTAAACGTTTGTAAGCCGCTTTCGATTTATACGTAGCTAGCGAACTCCGCTGAATCGACTGTGTGAAAGAGCAAAACACTCGCCAAGCGTTCTCGCGTCGCGTCTCGTGGATTTTAAAAACACGGAAAATAGTTTTTCATTTGCTTTTTTTTTTAATGTAGCAGATTCAAGCATACTGAAAGCAGGCCATATTTTAAACATGCATTTTAAAAACATGTTTTTTAAATTAAGCACTATGCGATGATTTTATTAATATGGGTTTAGACCAAACAGACAAAGAGCTAGAGCTGGAACAAGAATAGAGCAAGAATGTTCTTTCGTGATAATAATAATTCTAACGAACAAGAATAAAGAATCAAGAACGAGCATTCGATCTCCGCGAACAAAGATAGAACAACAAAAGAATGCTCTGTCTCGGTTTACACAAAGAGAATTTGATGAAGTGGGGATAGAATGAGCATTCGCTCGTTTGTTCTGAATCCACCTTTAGGTTAACACAACGCTTAATCGTTTCAAATTCGACTGAACGGTACCCGTGAAACATTTCTGACTCTTAACAATACCTGGGATTTGAATCTAGAACCAAACAGCTCAACGGTCTCTCGAATTGATGGCAGTGAATAAAAAAGTCGTTGAAAACGTGCCCAAAAATAAAGTCCTCAACAGCTGAAACGGGGACATCATTAGTCTTTTGCGAATGGCGGTGCACCGGAGCAGAAGCCGGCACAAAGGTGTCGGGATCGGCCGGACGCTCGCTTCGGCTCGTTCGGGTGACGCACCTCACGACAATTCGTTGTAACCTAGATTTTTTGCAAGGGTTTTACTATAAATAATTGGAATGCTATCACGGTTTTATATACCTCGCAGTTTTGGTCATATAATTGAAAGGTAAACAAAGATTGTGACGAACATACGGCTAGTTCATGTAACATCTCATTATTGTTTATTGGCAATTACATTAAACATCACAAAGCAACAATTAATAATTATTAAAATGAACCTAAAACTAAAAACCTTAAAAAATAGAATATAATAACTAAAATATATTATTAAAAGGAGTCCCTTAAAGCAAGGTTCCGAATATACTGGCAGCGTTCCCCCTTTGAATAGCTACAGACTAATTTTTTGTCCGAGATAGCTGCCAGCTCTTCGGTCTACTGTGATGTCGACTAACCTTTTTGCTATTTCCTTAAAAAGCCTTATAGCGCTAGGACCCCACGGAGCAAGGGTCTCAACACCGAATGGAACAAAATCATCAACCTTTTCAGCCGCTTCACAAGCCGCTCCAGCTCTCTTGTTGGACACAGTAATGATTATTTACCTATACTTACTAAATTTATTAAAAGGAAAGATTTGTTTGTTTGTATTGAATAGACTCTGTAACTACTGAACCGATTTTAAAAATTCTTTCACCAAAATAAAGCTAATCAGGGGGATACCCTAGGCTCTATAGCCTGAATATTTTTTTAGTTATTTGGGCTATATTTTGACGGGAAGGACAGTCTACGCGGGCGAAGCCGCTGACGGACAGCTAATCACTTATAATAACTGGGAAAACTGACACCAAGATCATCAGGCCAAAAAATGAGCAGGGCTTGAACTATGGGTGTCGACAAAATAAACTTACCTACTTAGATATTTAAAAAACATACGTAAATATAATACAACAAGCACACAAACACAAATATTCTTCACGTAAATGTCGAAGCTTCGACACCACAACCACAACCATTAGCAAGTAGCAACTATTTATCTAATCTGTGCTTCAACGATGAGAGCGCTTTCAGAGAGACGTTTTTTAGGGTTCCGTACCTCGAAAAGAAAAAACTAAACCCTTATAGGGTCACTTTGTTGTTCGTCTGTCCGTCCGTCCGTCTGTATGTCTGTCAAGACCCTTTCCTCAGGAACACGTGGAAGTATAAAACTGGAATTGATACCAAATACTCAAGTCTACTGTCCCTTGGAGCTGTGAATAAATCAAACTTCTAAGCCAACGCAATCACAAGATACAGCCGCAAATTTTCGACACTCGCAAGGGAATCAAAACCTACAGGGTACTTCCCGTGAACTCAGAATCTTGAAATTTGGTACGAAGCTACGTTTTATAGCACAAATAAAGGAAAAATTGCAAAAACCGTAAATTTTTAGTTACATCATATAATAAAAATATTTTAATAAATATACCTACAGGATTGTACGGAACCCTCGGTGCGAGAGGCCGACTCGCACTTGGCCGGTTTTTTTTTCTGCGAGTACCTTATACAGTCGTTTAAGCTTACCCGCGCGTTATATTACGCTTCAAAAAACAGAACGCGCGTAAACGGGCTTATAGCGGCGAGTTCGCACGAACCGACAAAAGTGTCAGTAAGCTGCTCGCACTCACAACCTTACAAGAGCGTTAACAACCGTACAAGTTACGCGTGTGGCAAAAGGCGCGCCAGTACGTGCCTACATGCGTTTCCAAACCGACCTTACACGCGCGTATGAAACGCTAGTCTCAAACCGCTCTAAAGCCATTAGGCAGAATCTCTACCTATCGCGCTAACGGGCTATACAAATGGTAGCATTTAACATTCATATTAGATTACGGTCCAATCATACAAAAAGAAAAACAAGACAAGAGAAGTACGAGAATAAACCGTTGCTTATGAATACAAACAAAAAAGGCGCATTTTTTATCCCTCATACCGGCAGATTATCCAATCTTCGAAACAAATGTCGTCCCAATCCAGCGTCATCGAGCAGCAGAAATAATAAAGATTAGTACGTCTACCACGAGTTGCCACGTCAAATTTACATTATCGTTCGCGTAAAAAAATGTATTGGGATTTGACATTGTCATGTCATGTCATGTCAAATCCCAATACAAAATTTTACGCGAACGATAATGTAAATTTAAAGTGGCAACTCGTGGTAAACGTACAGATCTCCGGCGAAATTTAAACTAAATTAAGCGCGTCAATCTGATAGCTAATTAAGAATGAGCTGAGCCAGCGCGTGGCGGATGCGGAACCCGGCCCATCACTGGGACATCGCATCAATAATTCAATTTATCTGCCCACCGTCAGCCCCACTAAATACGAGTACAGCAAGTTACTGACGTAGTAGAATATCTACGACCATTTCTGTATACAAACTTTACTGATCTAAGTTATCGTATTAATTGATAAATGTTAACATTATAAAACCGTGAGTAGATATCGACAATTTGATTTTATGCCGACAAGTTGTATTCGAATAGACTTTGCTTACGATCATTGACAACCGATCATGATTACGTTTCCCGCTTAACTTAGTAATATAACTAATGTTACTATTGGACCATCGTCAACTATTCAATTATGTACGTACCCCCTTATTATGGTAACTTAATTTTCACTTTAACAAGACCTTATCTAACATGATGTTAAGTCACCTATTTTGTGTAACTTGGCCCTAACCTTTTTATAACGGAAGAGAAAAAACTTACAAAATATATATATTACTTTATGGAAAAAGAATTAAGTTAGTTTCAACAGTTATAAATAAGACTGATTGTGTTTTTATCAATAAAGGGGAAATACTTTCGCTCCAAACTCGATCAAAGATGCTCTAGAACTGAAAATGCTCTCCTAAATATTTATCTAATTAAAGAGATAAGTCTAAAGATAAATCTAACAATCTTGGCATGTTTCAACGAGTAGATCAATATTGAATACAGGGGTGGCTAAATTATGATAAACTAATAGGAACCGTTCCTACTTTTCATGATCAGGCTGTCTGCACAACTAGTTACTCTATGGTCTAACGAACAATTGCTCTGTGCTTAGTCGGTTGTGTGACCAAACAGAATCGAAGCTGGCAGTCGCTTATTCAGAAATTTGAAACTAAGCGCCAAATCGCGTGTTACCTAATTACGCGTCAGCTCTGCTCGCACTGAGCGGCGTCAAATGCTGAAGTCATCTCGAACCGAATGCAATTCACTAGTGATATTGGCTTAATATCAGGATAAAAGCACGCGTGACTACATAGAGCAAGAATTATTAGAAATGTCTTTCATAATAAACGATCCTATTGATTCCTATCGATGTATTATTAATTCATTTCTTTTAATAACATAAGTCTACAATTGGATATGGAAACATTTTTTTTAATCATATTTTTTATAAATACCTTTTACTATTTTAAGTAACTTAAATGAATATTTTGTTGATTGACGGATTTAAATAAAAATATACTGGATCCTTTGCCTTTAGAAATGTTAAACATTTAAATAAGGTATAAAATACAACCTCAAAATGATTTTCGATTGAGGACATGTTTGATTTTTTTTTCCCATACCCAATTCTACATCCGAGGTCGAGGCCTCTGTTCAATTCCTTCGTCGGGTCGTTAACTACTTCTGAGATTTTCCCAACCCGTTAAACGTACTGGTTTAGTAGTTAGTTTAGTCAAATAAAGCATACACATACCATAAACCAGTTTCATCAATAATTATAGCAGTAGATGGATTTTTATAAAAAAGGGTAAAATAAAAAAAAAAATACTATTACTAGAATCTCGAAAATTTTAACTTCAGAGTAAATGTATTGTGTAGCTATTCCAGATCACCTTTTTCGTCCATGATCAAACTGGTCGACCGGAGTAACAATATGTTTCCGATTCTATCGGTACGTAGGTACTCCTTGTCAAATCCTGAAACTGAACAAAGGCAACTCCGTATTTATTTGGCCAACAAAGGGAATCAAATGTGACGTACATTCCGTCTGACTTACTAATATCATGAATATAAATTGAAACATCATGGATATTTATGCGGGGCTCCGCTGATATTGCTCAGTGTGGCGATACGCGCAGGTGTTCGCTTCAGACAATGTGCCCGGGGCCATAGATTCCTGATACTGATATTTATGCCTATTACCGAACCGTTCAGAAGAAATACAATACCGTAATTTCGGTCACTGATATTCAGGGCCGAACGGACCCGATCGTTTTTTTTCACTTTCAATAGGCATCTGACAGAAAGCGTTTTATCAATGGCTTAGCCGAGATATTCTGAATAACTGATTTCATTTTCAATGCTGAAGTATTGTATTCCTACTTGAGACTAGTGCTGGTAAATCTGAACTTATTATCTAATTGAATTTCAGTACTGTTACTTTGGAACAATTACTGCGAGAATATAATGCATATGCAAAGGCGAAAGTACTTATCAGCTTTTTTAAGATTCTTTCGAGAACACGAGAACAATAACTAAAATAAAAGAGTGAGTAATTTAAAACCTTTGATATACCAATTGAGAAAGAAACCAATCTGTTTAGAGTTGCTCATGTTTATGTGGTAATGGCGTTACTGTGAAGTTAACTTGGTGTTAATGTGTTTAAATTTGCCATGCACCTCGGCTTCAAGTAGCATCATGTACATTTCTGCCTACCGAAAACAATTTTAAGTGGCCCAGAGCTCAATATTTAGCAAGGTGCCAAATGATAGCCACTAAACATAATAAAAGCATGGCAACGTCAAGCATAACCCTATGCCGGCGATAGGGCTACACTACTCGTAGTAAGGTATGAAAACAATATCGAATCCTTTCAAATGCTTTTTGTTTCGTTTTCATACCCGCCAATGGTTCTTGTAAATGCTTAGCCTTACGATCAGGATCTTGTAGAAATTACATCACCCACATATAAGCAAAGTGGAATGTACTTTGCATGCAGTTTTGAAATCTGGAATGTTTCTTTTCCATTCAAGAGTAGGCATTCATAAGATCAGAATCACATTTAGCGGTAGCTGTGTAAAGTTTGCATAAAAAAGATTTCTGGAAACGCTTTTTCATTCCGCCTATATAAGGTATACAATTTTTAAATGTGTTGCTGCTACATAATAAATAATAAATAAATAAATAATAAATAAATATCCCTGGACATTATTCCACACAGCGCCATCTAGCCCCAAAGTAAGCTAATTAAAGCTTGTGTTATGGGATACTAGACAACGGATAAACATACTTAAATACATTTTCTTTTGTAAATACATACTTATTATACATAGGAGACACCCAGACCAGTACAAACAGACATGTTCATGCACACAAATGTTTGTACTGTGCGGGGATCGAACCCGCGGCCTCTGGTGTAGTAGCCAACTTCTTAACCATTACACCAAGTCGGTCAAATAATTAACCTAATATATATTTTTTACGTTCAACATCCATTTGCTACTTACTTAGTTCGTAAACATAATAAACATTTATGAAATGTTAATTGAATTTCGCAATCAACATAGCTTGTTTTCACGAAGCTTGCTTGTAACAAGCTCAGTTAAAAATACTTTACCACAGTTTATTTTGATTTAAGAAAATACAATTTGTTTATAAGCTGCAGCGAGCAGAAACTTTCCTTTTTCACAACGTGTATTTAGAAACGCCTACGACGGCGCTGGATAAGCGAAATAATTAACTAAAGTTAAATAACTTGAGCGAAATTAGCTGAAAACTCTTGCTAGAAGCCCTATTAAAAACTAACACTCTCTACGTTTCTACATGTCAAATCATTATGTGTTTATACTAGTGAAAACTTTTTCATGTGTTGCTATTGGCTATTATCAGGTCGATCTGGTGGTTAACCATAAATTAGAAAAAGACACAGAAGTAGAAGCAAATTTTGTGCTTCTTTATTTTCGTTACTTAGGGACTGACAAGATAATATGGGACCTATAGCCAACCGTTCGATTTAGGAAATCTCCAGGACTAGTAAACCCTGGAACGACCTAATTCCGAAGGCAACTTGACCACATGCAAACGAGCACATAGTACTGGACTGGGTATTATTTTTATTGTGAAAAAAAAAAATGTTGAACCCAGTTTGGAACTAATTTTTCGTGCAAGCAATGCCCAATCAATTGTGTAAATTGTGTTCTATGTGGAAAATAGTTAAAACGGGCTACGTCACAGGACTGATTGGACTGGATAGTCTATGTACTGTGTTCAGGCCAGTACTGTTGACGTAACCCGACTTAACTCATTCGACTTATGCGTACTCCCCCTTCTTTGGCGCAACCTGTACGCATTCTCAATCGTAATCATAGCATGAAAATTGTTAACAAAAACGCACTTGGCTTTCCGTAGCTTTATGCGCACGAGATGGCAGATATAGCGCGCTGACCGCGGGGAGATTGCATTCCGAGCTGAGATATTGGCGCAGTGGACGTGGGTGGTGACAGATGGACGCCCCTAACCGATCAGATACGCAGCCTGCCATTAGATAGAATACACTGCTGGAATGGGCACCTGAACTTGAACAAGTGTTTCCGAATATATCGAAGTAATTATGAGATTGCGTTTAGAGATGAAACCAACCACCAAACTTTTTAACATGTTAACCAATTTGATTGGATTGGCTGTTACTGATATTTTAAGTGTGCAATAAGTAATATGTATTTTGTATAAAAATATACTAATAAAGATATTAAATAACTACTAACCAGGAACTAAGTGCTTCTACATCACCTAATCAGGAAGTATTCATACTAACTGCATTTATATTACTTCGGTTTTTTAGATTTTAAATAATGCTTACAAATAAAATACGCACTAAGTACGAGTATGATCCTAAATTATATATATTTTACATTCCATTTTACATACACAAAGCCTTATCTTCAGTAATCATATGGCTAGACTGAATTGAAACTTGTGTGAACGTAAATAAGCCGATAATTTATTCATTAGCTAATTCGGGAGTCTGATGGCCGTTTTAATTAAGAGCAGTCAATTAGTGGTTGACTAAACAGAGGCATATAAAAGCCAAATGTGCCGAAGTTGATCGAAGCGCTCAGTCAAAGATAATAAGGGGGTCAACTCCGGTGAACCATTTACGAAGTTTCGTGTTGTGTGGTTTTTAGGGTACATTTTTCTATCGGCAACGCGCACGTATGTCTCTGGTGTTACAGGCGTCCATAGGCTTTGGTAACTGCTTACCATCAGGCGGGCCGTAAGCTTGTTTGCCACCTTATGGTATATGAAAAAAACATCTAAATATGTATTTTGTACAATAAAATATGATTACCAAACTTCAAGATCAGTTGCGAACAGTATGTCGTACCATCCAGACGTTGAATTAGTGGTTGTTTTGCATCACTGAGTTTGTCAACCCTAATATATGTGGGAAGCAGCAGATATAGCAGCATAAAAAACACACAACGCGCAATTTGTTTTTTCCTGAACATAACATCCACCAATACTCGGTGAATGTTAGCCAAGGTAACTTTCGTGCAAAAATGGCTTCGAAAATTACCACGAACGAATTACCTCCTGCAGAATGTCCAGTGTCACTGTTGCTATTTTTCATAATAAGTTTAAAAACTCATAATCAGTAAAAAAACTAATTTGGATCACCCTTTACAACTTTTACGTGGTGATTTACGACAGTATCCGAAATGGTGTAGCCAGGGGCAAGCTTACTGATATGGTCATAATGCAAGGAACACCTTGGACGAACATTATTGTACCCGACGTGATAGGAGGCCAGCCTACGGTTACATGAGTTGCTTCGGTTTAATATTATGAAAACAAAGCAGTTATTCTAATCAGAGTTGATAACAGGTTGTCCGATAACCTTTATGTCTAAAAACCTGGTAGGATAAGTAACGATTGCTATTTTTGAACCTAGAATTAAGACTATAACAGAAAGGCTGATAAAAATAAACTGTTTCCGTTCACGGTCCGTCACTGCTACAAAAGACAAGAGCCATTTTCCAAACGAGAATCAGTGGAGCCGTCGATTTGCCGAGCTATTTGTTCAGCTTGTATTGTATAGGGCTTTCGAATTCAAATGTCCTAGATACCAATTCAAACTTCAAATCATTAGAACCAATTTAATATAATTCATTTTATTTTTTTCTTTCCATTCTAATTTAAAAATATCACTTAACTATAATTCATAACCGTGAGATAATTAACAAAGTTAAATATTTTAAAAATAAATAGATAACGTGCGATTCATGTCCAGCCGCAGACGCAGCGTGGGATGTCCGTCTACAATAATCGGCTGATACGTGATGCTGATAATAGTATATTTTATATCGAGGGACTAAACGAAGCCATGATATACCAGAGGTAGTTTGACTCCCGAGCGTGCGAGGGAGGGAGTCAATGAAACCGAGGGTATATTAAGTTGGCGTTTAGTCTCGAGTTGCAAACTGTACTTTTCACTCTGAGTACGAGAAAAATAGTCAAAATTTACACTCGACAAAAATCCAGAAATTTTCGTGGTCAGTTTTTTTTCTAAACAGTTCTTCTAAACCGGTCACAGAGTAACAATTTAAAACACATGGCGCCACCGTCTTCAGAGGTGGTTTGACTCCCTTGCACGCTCGGGTGTCAAACCACCTCTGGTATATTATGGCTTCGTTTCGTCCCTCGATATAAAATATAGTATGTTGCATTCGTTTAAATAAATATTAACCTATTTTCTGCCAATTTTGTAAACTCATTTTAGTGGACCGCAGTAAGCGGCAGGATTGCTATATTCTACCATCACCGACTGAAATCTAAACGCGAAATATGTTAGTAAGTAAATTTTACATTATTCAGTTAACCTATTTCAAAACTGCTAATAATAATATTCTCTAGCAGCCCTAACCATCGTAGGAACAGAAGCGCTAGCGCCACATCGCTCGGAATATAGATTTCATTAATTACCAGTCCATCGAGCAGTGATAGGGGGTTCTGTGCTTTGCAACGACTCTGACAGCTGACAGGAGAACAACAGAGAGGAGGAGTAGTAGGAGTAGTTAGTTTAGATTAACATTCGAGTTGCTTACGTCTTGTTTAAATGCACCCTTCCGTAATGGTACCTACTACTGAGACTAGCCAAGAGCTATACACCATTTAGTTTTTGCGTGAAGCGAACTTTCTCTTCTTAAGGTACCATAGCATTTGTTGGAGCATTTCATTATAATGTAACGTTTTTCGAAAGGCAGATTACAGATAAAATGATCAGTTTTCTATTCAAAAACGATGAATTCCTGATGTCCTGATACAAGTGGATGCTCAAATCTATCAGCACCTTTGTATGCTTTTGTGTAGGAATGCCATCCATAATTATTTCAAAGAGGTAAGGTTGATTGTTTGTTTGTTTGCATTAAATAGTTTATTTAATGCAAACAAACAAACAATTAATTTAACAAACAATTTATTTTTAGTTAATTGACGACCGACTTGGTGTAATGGTTAAGAAGTTGGCTACTACACCAGAGGTCGCGGGTTCGATCCCCGCACAGTACAAACATTTGTGTGCATGAACATGTCTGTTTGTACTGGTCTGGGTGTCTCCTATGTATAATAAGTATGTATTTACAAAAGAAAATGTATTTAAGTATGTTTATCCGTTGTCTAGTATCCCATAACACAAGCTTTAATTAGCTTACTTTGGGGCTAGATGGCGCTGTGTGGAATAATGTCCAGGGATATTTATTTTATTTATTTATTTATTTAAATAGGCTCCGATACTACTGAGCCGATTTGAATAAATAGGTACCCTTGCGATGCCGCTGCGGGCCGCTAATCTATACTAATATCATATATTTATATTTTTAAAATCGGTCCAGTAGTTTTGGAGCCTGTTTTGTTTTTTGTTTGTTTGTATTGAATAGGCTCCGAAACTACTGGACCGATTTTAAAAACTTTCTCCTATCTAAAACTACATTGTCAGGGAGTGACATTAGTATGCTTTTTTTTTTTAGGCTGAATTTTGATGGGAATGACAGTATGACAGCTGACGGACAGCTAGTATAGTTTATGCAAAAAAAAACATTATTAAAATTATGTTACTGTTGCAATTAATAAGTTACGACGGCTTCACACCAGCCGTGGTGGCTGGTGTGAACACAGATCTAGGCTATTTGACACATAACCTAACACATAACAAACTATCACGAGTATATCCCAAACGGGGTAGTAAGAGGCAAGTGACTGTCGCCATCATGGTACCCAGAACACTCAGAAGCCCACTTTTCACTAATGGTATTAGAACCTAACCTGGTAGGAACCTTCCGCCGTTATCCGAGTTGATTTGGTCTTTTATCGATGTTTTCCATTACCACAGAGTAAGTCGAAAATATAACTAAGATTTTGGTTCTGGCTAGATTTGAACTCGGGACCACACGATCCACGATCCGAGTTGGGGTGTCTAACCCTTAGACCACGAGGCTATAGACTATTTTACAAAAATCAGAATACGCACTGTCCTACCAGTAGGACATACGAACGGCCTTCTTTTGGCTCTCCGGCTACACGTTCTAACCACCAGCTACCGAGGCTTGTAATATACCTAAAATCATTACCTAATATAATATGGTTGACCTACTGTCCGTTAGTAATGATGACCACGAACACCTGGTATTGACATAATATGGCGGTGTCACAAATAGCGGCGCTACTCGGCGAATACAAAAACCCAAAGTTTTAAAGGTCCCAACATTTATAACCGAATATCAGTATTCACGTGATCTATAAGGACAGCGAAATAAATCTACTTCACTAGCGCTCATATACACTAATGCTAGTGAAAAGTAGTGAATGATACAAATAACATTAAAAGCCTTATAAAAGTTTGAACTCACCAACATTGAAAAAAATATGAGCGTAGGTAGGTACTTTACTTAGTAGTGGCCTTCGTGTTCGTGACATCGCAGACATGCTACAGGAGTGCCGCCTTCGTTGGTACTTATGGTCATGTCTCACGGAGATCGGCAAACTACGTGGGCAACAAATGTCTGGCCATGCCGTCCCTGCCAGGTACCGGTAGAAGAGGTCGACCCATGAAGCGGTGGTTCGACGTCGTTAAGGGTGTCATGCGTGCCAACAAACTCACCACTGAGGATGCACAAGACCGCGCGAAGTGGGCCAAGAAAATAAGAAAGGCGGACCCTGGGACCCCACACACCAGTGTGGGTTCACAACCGGGATAGACCGCACGGACGATGATGATGACTTTACTTAGTAGCTGGTTGGTTTGATTTGAACAACATAATATGTAATTCTATCACGTTCTGTCACGTTTTTGTAGAAATTCCATTCAAATGGATGAATGGATTAAAAAAGATTTTACTTATTTTTACCGTTTACTTCATGTCTTCAAGTGTTGGGACTTAATTCATATAATTCAGTTTTAAGCCAGCACTTTCACATGGCTAATATTGTATGATCACTCGAAGTTTAATAGTTTGGTTTGTCTACTTTTCAATTATGTTAATTGAGCGCACACAGCTGCATTTCTTGTCGTCGACGCGTGGCGTCCCTTATTGGCCAAGTACAAATATTGGCAGGTTTTTGACAGCACCTACCTTTTTAGGTACTATAAGTAATAATGTATTACTCGTAACATGCAGTCAACAAAACTCATGATTATTTTTGAAAGTTAGAAATTTTAAGATTTGTGATTTTTTTACTGAAGCTGATGTTAGTTCGCCAACATGTTTTATTCATAATTACAGCTGAAAGATGTGTCTGTGGGACTAATCCCTGTATCCACAAGCGCAAATCAAAAGTTAAGCACACCTCAAAATGCAAGTGACATTTATATTATTTAGGGACTCTTTAGCTTTGATTGACGATTCGGGCGTAAGTTACATATTTTTGAAAAGTACGAGTATTTCAAGACATTCATCATCTATTTTTTTAATAATGATAGATAGTCTACCCAGTACATGCCTATTCACTCTTGTCTTGAACTATTATAGTTCAAGACAAGAATGAATACACGAGTGAATAGACAAGTTTGACTGGCCTGTTGGCGTAATGGCAGCGATCCTGCCTTTAGCGCCGGAGGTCGTGGGTTCGATCCCCACCTATGACAAACATTTGTGTGACGAACATTAGTGTTTGTACACAACAAACTGTGTGTTATTATCTATATATGTATCTATTTAGAAATATTTTAGTATGTTTATCAGTCTCTGACGCCCATAGCTCTGCTTAGTTTGGGGTCAGATGATCTTCGCGTAAACTGCGCTTACCTGTTATTGACGAGAATCATAGAAAGTACAATGAATATTTAGGAGCTAAAATATCCTCTGAAATAAAGCAGTGAGCTTATATCGGACTCTATGCAGGTAGGTGCTACATGTTTGATATATTTCCCGCTATAAATTCAGCTCACGAAAAGCGCAGTTTGCCATATTTTAAAAATTACAGAACAAAGTTTTCCATTTCAAAGACCAAATCTCCGGCGCTCTCAAATGCAAACCACAGTTGATTTAAATATAATTCATTCAGTCACGACTGAGTTTTCAGTTTTCAGATCGTTCTCGCTTCGTTGTAGTGAAAAAAAACCGATTGCTTCTTTTTTGCGCAATAAAATGGACTTAAATAATTAATTACTTTGTTTCGAAACAAGTTTTAAGTACTTTTAACTTCATCGGTTTTTGCTACCTGCTGCAATAACTGCTACTAGTTAATTTTACAAACATCACACCTCTTGCGCTTCTTCCATCCTTTCATACATGCTCGTCGATTATGGGTACTCCTGACCTGACCTTTTCTAATAACGTCTTGGACTTGTCCTAAGTACGTCCGTCTAGGCCTTCCCCTTCCAACAGCTCCACCCACCCTCGGCTTGTAAATTTGTTTCGTTAATCGCCTTTCATCCATCCTGCCCAAACCATCTTAGCATTCCCATCTCAATTTTAGTGACAACATCCTTTTTCACACCACAACGATCTCTAATTATGCCATTCCTCACTTTATCACTTAATGTCACTCCTGCCATACTATCGCAATGCTCTCAATTCCACTGCATTTATCCTACTTTCATCCTTCTTTTGCCATACCCAACTCTCACTTAAGTTAAGTTAGTTAAGTTTAGCATATGAAAAATATGTTAAAAATTTTGTTACCTTAAAAAATACTCTGGAAGCTTATTTTACTCTAAACCAACAACATGACTAACCGGAAAATGTTAAACCTGTTAAAATTAAAGCATTCAAAGGCTAGTAAAAAATTACCGTAGTTAAAAGATTCAGTGCGGTATTTGCTTGAGCGTTTTATTTAGTAAAACGTGTGACTTGAATAGTTTCACAGCGCCGTAGGTCTATGGAAGCGGCACTACCAGACTTGAGCGTGGTTAATTCACTTTTGCGGACGTATTTACGTAGCGGGCCTGTTGCGCCGCTTTAGTGAATTTAGTAGCTTTGTATAAACAAACGAAAAATTAAGATCAGCTTTTCACACAGCTCACGTGTTTTAGCATGATTTCGGACTTCAATTCGTAAGGTATTCCATTAATGTTATTTGATCGATGCCTACAATATACTCAAAATAGATCAAGTGACTTGATCGGAAGGAAATTTGTGTACGAAAATTTGCCCGCAACTTTAAAAGAGTCGTCCACTTACTAAAGTGGATATAATAATATCGTCTCATATTTTGTCACTTGAATTAAATGCTCAAATTGGGTTGATTTTTAAATGTATTTTTGAATCCAAAATAGAAATTAAATTTGTATTAAAAAAATGAAAGTATTGAATTCCAATTTGTACTTCAATCATTTCCACCTGGTAAATTGGTTTTAGAAACGTTACGAAACCCAGGCAAAAATATTCCTATTTGCCATTGTATAAAATATGACGGCTCTAAATCGAGTACAAGCAAAATCCTCACACGTTCGGACAATATTTCAATTCACGTGTGTCGCAGTAAAAAGATCAAAAGGCCCAGCAAAAATTGTATAAGTAATTCAGCGTAAACGTTTCTATATCCTTATTCTGGTTCGGAATCCCCGTAAATCCATTTCAGAGGGGACCTGCCTCCGGCGTGCACTGACTGAGACGTATGCAAAGGGATCAATGAGATAAATTGCTCGCCGCTGTCACTTATTTCACGGCAAAATGGATGCGAACGGCGGGAACACGAGAACTCGAGCGGGCTCGGCGCCGGAATGCACTAATGGTGCGCGTGGGCAATACGAGTACTACTCCGCTCTAATCACACTCGGAAACAATGCTGTCGTAAGACCTAAACACGCCTTGGGGGTACTCAAAATTGATTCGAAACGAGTAATAAGTATTGGGTGAGTTAGCAAAATATATTTTTAATTTGAACATAGGAAAAAACACGTGATCTGTATCAGAAAAGCGAAAGAGCGAAAGATCTTAAAATACGAACGTAAGTCGTATCCGCAACTCCCACTAACCGGTAAGCTACTCTTGCCACCAAGCAAGAACCCGACACTATGACGAACCCGGCGGTTGTTCAAAGGGGATTTGCCTTAAAACATCCCAAAAAATAATTTTACAATTATTCAACGTTCTGTACTCTGTCTACTCAGTCTATAAAAAAATCAACAGTTGCTCTTTTAAAAAAGCTCAGTAGTTCTAAATGCAGATCTTCAGGCTCTTAAGATGAAGATCGCCAGATTGCTCTGCATCACTGTGCTTGTCAACCTCATATCTGCACCTCACGACCTCTTTCCATCAGGCGGTCTGAGGTCATCTTGACGGGCAATATAAAAAAGGTAAAAAATAACAATTTACTTCAATTCCAAATTCTTTAACACATTACTAGCCAGTATTCTCTAAGTACAATCACGAGTATGCTGGATTAATTTGTTTTCGGTTCTCGGAAGAAGTCGGAGTTTGTGATTACTTGAAATCGATCGCGTCATCTTATCTTCATAAGGGATTACACGAGGTGACTGATTCATTTCCTTCTATTCTGATTTTGATTTATTTGTAGATATATTTACCTGTGCAAGTATGAAACTATTCTCAGAAATTTCTGTTGTCACAAGTCACAACAGCAAAATTCCTAACACGTAACACACCGCTATTGATAAGGATGTCAAAATTTTCTCGCTTATTACTCCAGTTTCAATTACATTATCCAAATACAGCACCAACTAATAGGGGCACTTGGAATTTCGTTCGCACAAATTACGCGGTTATGAGACTACAAATAACCGCAAATTTATGTAGATAGCTATCAAGTGCCGCGTTACGTAAAACGTGTTTAAGACGCGGTGAGGGCGATAACACGACACTAGTGTTAACATCTGGCCTCGTCCTCCCCAGCATAAACATGCCAGTGTCGGCTCATGTCTTCATTTGCATTTCCCGACATCGGCAGCCTCGATGTTGATGTGATTATCCGAATTTATTCAAAGTAGGCACCCAAATTAGAGCGTCGTATTTTGTATTTACCGGTTGATGTAGAATGGAAGTAATTCTTCAGTTGCATATAGTTGGCTACGCATCAGTGACATTCCAGTTGGTAAATGAACCATCATTAACATTCACCACAAGATGTTCACTGCTGAACAAAGGCATATTAAATGCTCATAGATTCTCAGATAAGCCGGTTACTACATCCACCAAAATCTTCAAATCTTTTTTTTTTGGTAGCTACCTCGCAGAATGAGAACCCTGCAGTTGAAATGAATTGATCGTCTCTTCGGGATAAGTTCCCTGTCATACTGGCACAGGTTTTTCAGAATCTAATATCGCCTGATTTTTTTCTAAAATTTGATTTACAAACGTGGTACAGGAACTACGTTAAGTGCAACGAGTTTTTGTTTATATGATTGTTTTACGCTCTCATTAGGATTTTTTTAAAATACAACAATATAAATCGGAACCAACACGGTTTTCAAAAATGTAAATCTACAGTGCATGCAGCTTTTAACTTAGTTAATGAAATCTTACAAAGTGTAAACCAACTTAATTATACCACTGCAATGTTTCTTAATATGACAAAAGCATTTGACCTCGTCTCACACAAACTCTTGCTAAGTAAACATGAGCGCTACGGGATTAGAGGACCCGCGCTAGGCTGGCTAAAGTCATATCTAGAGAATAGACAGCAGTGTGTCGAGATTACACAGGTTGATGAAAGCGAATCAGATGTGGTATACAGATCTGATTTTCGACAAAATAACCTTGGTGTGCCGCAGGGTAGTATCCTCGGTCCATTGCTGTTTTTGGTTTACAATAACGACATGCCAGATATAATTGATCATAAGACGACGCTATTCGCTGATGATGTTTCGATAATTGTTACAACAAATAAAAAATATAGTTTAGAACAACATAAAAATGACATTAAGATGACTCTTATTAAAATAATTAAATGGCTTGACAAAAATAACCTACAAATAAATTAAAGTAAAACTAGCATACAAAACTTTAATAATTTTAAAAATCATTCAATATACATTGACTTAAATAACGAAATATTACATACTGCAAACAAAGTGACTTTCTTAGGTTTAATCATGAATTCTAAATTAGATTGGAAAGAACAGATAGAAAAAGTATGCGATAAGGTAAATAGGTTTGCGTTTGCACTATACAGGCTTACAAAAGTTGCAAATAAAAGGACTGCAGTCACTGCGTACTTTGCATATGTGGAGTCGGTATTGAGATATGGGCTCATAATCTGGGGAAATGGCACTAATATAGGTAAAGTTTTCGTTGCTCAGAAAAGATGTGTGCGCGCCTTATGTGGCATACCGTCGGACATATCGTGCCTGCCCTATTTCAAATGTCTGAATATACTGCCATTACCTTGTCTGTATATATTCGAAATAGCAAAATTTGTCAAACAAAATTATCACCTATTTCTACAGCTGAATCAAACTACAGACAGAAATCTTAGAAACCGAAACCGACTTATACTTGACACAGTACCTAAAACAAAGCGTTTCTTAAACAATTCTTCTGCTATAGGCACGACTATTTATAATAAAATTCCAGAACATATTAAACAACTGCCAACCCCAAAGTTTAACAAAACTTTTCGTAGATGCCTTTTGGAGAAAACCTTTTATTCGGTAGAAGACTTTCTAGAAAACAAAATTTAAACTCGTTTAGCAATAATAATCGATACATATTAATCTGACATTAAGTATTTATTTTTAATATTGTTTATTAGAACTTATTAATAATGTATTCAATAACTTACCCAATAATGTACACACATCAAAAGTGTGTAGGGATCAAGCATTTTTATGCGGATTTCTTGAGATTGAGATGTGGCTTAATAATAAATTTATGATTTTATAAATTTATATGGATCCTTTTTGGTGCATTTCATAATTTGAAACAGGAACTGTCAATCAAATTCGAGTAAAAGATGAAAATCAGCTGTCAATATTTTCCCTATAAAAACATACAACGCATTGAAGACATTATTAGTGCTACTGTTTCCCTACTACTGATTAAAACCAACGTTATTATGGAGCGGCGACGTCATTTAAGCAGGGAAGAAATGCTCAGAGCCGTGGGAATGATAGAAGCTGGTTCCCGGTAACGTACTGTGGCTTTAGCTCTGAATACAAGTCAGAGTGTTATCAGTCGACTTTGGACACGTTACCGAAGCACTGGTACCGTGGCTGAGCGCCATGGAGGACGGTATCGCTGCACCACACGGAGACAAGACCGATACATTCAAATCACAACTCGAAGAGCTCCAACAATAACCGCCATGATGTTAGCCGTGAGGCTTCATCACTCTTCAGGGAACTTAATTAGCGACCAAACAGTCAGAAACCGCTTGCATGAAGTGAACCTTCATTCCCGAAGACCGCTAAGGGTACCACCTATAGCAATGCACAATCGTAGGATTCGATATCAATGGGCTCTTGAACACAGAAATTGGGCAGAAGAACAATGGCGTTTCGTGTGCTTTTCTGATGAGTCTCGTTTTGGTATGAGACTGGATACAAGACGTATACGACACTGGAGAACCCCTGGACGCCAACAGCGATTAAAATCCTGCCAGGAAGTCCATCCTTATAGTGGTGGAACCATCATGGTATGGGCAGGTATTTGGATCGGCGGAAGAACTGAGTTGATTTGGATCAGAGGCAACCTCAACGCTCAAATTTATGCTGAGACGATTGTATCAGACGTCATCGTTCCTCTACAAGTGCAAATCGGTCCCTTATTTCAGTTAATGCATGATAATGCACGACCGCACACCGCAAGAGTTGTAAGACAACTCTCGCCGCAGCTAACATCAATGTCCTGCCCTGGCCTGCTCAGTCGCCAGACTTGAACCCGATTGAGCATGCATGGGATATGCTACAGAGAAGAGCTCTGCCGAATATGGAGGGTATCCAGTCGCAAGAAGATCTTTTTTTGTTGTTGCAACGAACATGGGCGGCCATTCCACAGCGTGATTTGGATGAACTCATTTTGAGTATGCCAAACCGATGTTCTTGTGTTGTTAGTGTTCGCGGTAGAAACACGAATTATTAATTGTTTAAGTTACCCAATAAAATTTTAAAGAAAACTGTTATTTCAGTCTTTTTTTCGAACTTTAATGTTAGTGGTTCAAATGTCAAAAATCCCTTTATTAGGAAAATGGCAAATTTCTTTATTAATGCAAAGGTGACTTGGTTTATCGTTACTGTAGACAAACGAAAACACTTTATTTGATGAATCCTTAAAGAAAATTTTAATTAATCTCAATCAGGAGAAAAGTTATTGCAAAAATATATGTTGATCCCTAGACACTTTTGATGTGTGTATTTAAAAATGTATTTATTAATGTATTTCATATTAACGTTTTCATTTGCATGCTATTTTGTATGGCTAAATAGGTGCACTATGTTCTGTACATTTTACCATCAACATTTATTTGTAACCACCCTATTTAAGAGCAATTATAAAAAAAAAGATGATAGCAAGTAAGCTCGTAATTAGATTTTTTTATATTTCCCTTCAAGATAACCTCACTCCGCCTGATTTTGAATAAACAACCGTAACTCATGATTAATCTAATCACCTGGACTACGAACCCTTCGGACATAGCTACAAGAGCTCACCTCAGCCATTAGTTGTGGTTGACTCGACATTAAACTATTATCATTGCACTTAACCTCAGATGCGACTGTAGTCAAACCTAGACGTATACAAAAATCCCTGTCCTAAAACTGCAATTCGACGCATCGCACGCAACACAATCGCACACGACTTAATAGCAAGCGGCAATCCCGGGCGTAATCAAGTCCACTTGTCGTTTTCGTGTACGATATTCCGCTGCAAGTTAAACCGATAGCCGCGGACAATGGCGCCTCGTTTGCCAGCTCCATAAAAGTGATATAACAATAACCCCCGTATCCTCTCCTTTCTGGTAACTGCGCGATTAAAAGGCTATTGTTAAACTTAATCCTTAATCTATTCGACTTCGCGACTTAATAAGACCCCGTCTTCGATGAATTCCATTGGCGCTTTTAAATTCGCTCTAGACTCATTTTCTTATCTGCAAGAGTACCAGAATAATGTCAGTATAATTTCCAATTTCCGATGTATTAATGTAAGGAGTCTATTATAATTTTACTAGTGAGCGTCTGCATCTTACTAAAATATGCGATAGAGAACAATTTAATTAATTCCATCAAATTGAGTTCATGTATTTTGCACATGAACAACTTTTAGTAGTTATCCGCTTTAATTTTGAATAATTTACTTATAGAATTTCTGTGAATCAATTATGATTTCTAAGTCTATTTACAAAAAAATAAACTTAGATAGGAATATAAATAATTTAACCAATGAAGCATTAACAGTATCCAGTTTTAGCCAGAATCCTTCCTTTGTATTTAGTGAGCGTCGACCCACCGTAACCGACATGTGCAAGGTCTTGGCTAGTTTATAGTCCGTGCAACGTAAATGATGTTCCTGGTCGGATATTAAGGACTTGGGTGTTTAGCTTTGTTTAAGAGCTTATTCATAAAGCACAATCAGTCTTAAACACTATAAAGCACGATACGTTTTAAGATTATCGTACGTCTATCGTCAAAAGATGTCTCCGAAGCTTTATTTTTTATACCTATTGTGCTATTTGAAGTTATTTTAAAAATCTGTGAGACCAAAATTCACCTGTGAAGGCAGCAATACATGTAAGGTCTGTGCATCTTTTGTTTATTGTTTATTCTAAAAGCTCTGCTAAGTTTGTAAATGGATCGCCATGGCTATGAGTGTAAATATATTCTTAACTCGATGAATGTATATCCAAAATATTGTTTTGACAATTTCAACACATGAATGTGTGTGCCTAATAAGCTGGTATATCTACAAAATTAAATGGTATTCAGTTTATAAGTTTTGAATACAGCTATAACAAACCATGTTACATGCCAATTAGAAAAGCTTATTTTTCGAACAACACACACAATATGCGTTTATGTCACAAATAGTTGAACGCTTAAACGCAGACAGAACGCGCCCGTCCTGTCACAAATTTGCCAATAACCCTTTACTGCCGTGCTAAATACTATTCATCCAAAACGCTTGATGTAGTAGCAAATGTTTTACTCAAAGGGATTCACTGAATTTTCCGCCATGTAATTAATTGTTTAAACCGCGTGGAACCTAAATTTATGGCACTTTATTGGACTACAACTACAAGGCCGTATTACGTAATTATTATTACAATGCTATTAAATCTAGAGCGATTATGAAATAGTTAGTTACTTTTGGATGGAGCCAAGGCCAAGAATTATGTCTTAAAGCTTATAGTTCGCGTAAAAAAATTATACATTTTTTTACGCGAACGATAACGTCCTCACTTTACAGTGCCCAAGTTGGCCTATGAACCAACAAACATTTGACATTTGTCATAATTCTGGCCATAATTTAAGACATAATTATCACTTATTAGATTGTCACGGACACTTCTGATTTTTGATATGAAAATTAAAAATACTGAAAAGATTTTATACCATTTATGTTGCTTCGTCTGTGCCCTCTGTTGTTTAGCCATCGCAACAATATTTTAATTTACTTTGACTTCACAAAACAGACCTTGTATGTGCAAGAAAATGTAGTGAACTTGAACTTACTAAAGGCTCTTAAAATTATTAACAATACGTTACTGTCAATGCGATGGATGTTTAATCAACTTTTTATTTCAAATCAGATTATACATTGGCTTAATCAGCTTTTTGCGAAGCGAAAAAAATAAATAAGTTAATGACGTTTGGTTGACGTTTTTCGCTTTCAAATTGCAATGCTGTGTTATTGTTTTTATATTAATAATTTTATTCTTATGACTCGGCTTAAAAAATGGACGATGGATCTCTGTAGTGATCTACCTCCTTTTATGCCGGCTCTACACATCGACAGATGCGTCTGCCGATGTCATCTGCGGATGCGTCCGCCGACGTGTAGACGGGTGGAATTGTGCGTCTGTGGTAGGTATTTAACGTCGGCAGACGCGTCTGCCGCCAATCCATTTGTTGTCGGTTTTTCGGCACACATCAAAGGGTTTCCAGCGAGATGCCCGATGTCTGTTCACACGTCCGACGTCGCATCAGTCAGTACGGAGTTGCGAATGGGAGTGCATGCGTGCTTCTTGCGGATTTTTTTCTTTGTTGTCAATCTCGTTCGCTAAAATGACTATGAGCACTGACGAAACATTTAAATTTATTTTCTTTAGTCTCTATTCTACTTACTTTGTTGTTTCTATGTAGATATATAGCCTGCATCCACCACCTTCTTCTTACCCATGTTTTTTTAAATAATTCTACTATGATGCACACAAGCAGTAGTTAAAAGGAGGTACTAAACAAATAAATAGCTGCAGCAGCTACAGTCTCAATATCCATTTTTTTAAATGTTGCGTACATTTTCCGTCTGTCGAGAGTTAACACCGACTGATCGGCCAACGGACGTTTGGACGGCTCGTGGAGATCCATCTGCTGACGCATCTGCAAACGTCCGCGGACGCATCTGTCGACGTGTGGAGCAGGCTTTACATTTTTAGACTTTGTAACCTGCACATAGCTAACTCAGCAATAATTACGGATTTACGATCATCGCAATGGAATCAACATTTTGTGTGAATTGTGGCTCAGCTAGTGGTTCTATGGTACTGGCAGAAGTGGCAGATCAACAAAATATGTACTTGAAGAACATTAGTCCAATTCACGTGAATAAAACTTCGCATTATATTATTTTAATATAACCTCAATTTTTTTCTGATATTGAACGAGTGCTCAGAAGTGTCCGTCCATAAACTACGTTTTGACACTAAAGTGTATGTATTTATGAACCCTAAGAAGTACTTTTCATGACTGTTGGTTCATAGGCAGCAATGTATGGGCGGATGTACATTGTACACTACCCTTTAAAGTGGCAATTTGTGGTAGACGTACTGGTAGGTATTTTCAAGCGCACGTTCGTGAAGTGACAGGGGCCTGCTTAGGCCTTTATAATACACTAGCTGTGCGACAGCGGCTTCGCCCGCGTAGACTGTTTCTCCCGTTAATATACCTGTAGCCTAAATACGAGTGAATAAAAAATACAGCCTATGTCACTCGCTAACGATGTAGCTTTATATTGGCAAAATAATTTTTAAAATCAGACCAGTAGTTTCGGAGCCTATTTATACAAACAAAAAAAACAATCAAATATTTACTCTTTATAATATTAGAATAGATAAAGTAGCATAAGCTTCGCGCTTGCCAAGCGCGTTAGAAGAACCCAACATGGTAGGTGGCAAGCATTCTGCTGTTATTCTTACCACAGATTACACACTACATTCCACTACACTCGAATTTGATTATTTTTTTGCACACAGCACACTATGTTTTTAATTACCTAGTTTAGTTAGTTTTTAATACTTCAAGGCTGGACGACCACATCAGCAGGCCCTGCCAGAATACCAGCGTCTCTGCCGTGCTTGCACTGCAGTGGCACATGCTGAGGCAGGGTCCTGATTGGCCCACTACATCTTCGTTAGTTTTTATTTCTTGTCTTATTTGTATTTATTCTGTACCCTAGTTTAAGCTAATTTTAATTTGTGTTTGGGTCAATAAATTGTTTTTCTTTCTTTCTTTCTTTCTTTCTTTCTTTCTTTCTTATTCGGGTTGTTTTGGATTTTCATTGATGATTTCCACCTCCAGCGATTCAACCCCCAAGTTTACCATGAATACAAAGATAGTTCTGGCCAGATTTCGATTTGGGACCACAATGGCTACGCTAGGACCACGTCAGTCTCTCGCCTTAGAATACAATTCGTGGCATTGATCAACTACATTCCAATACAGTTTCTACTGGTTCCTAATTTTTCAAGGTTCGTATCTCTGAACTCCATATTTTCAAAATACATCTAACGTTAGCAGATGTTCCATTTCACATTACCGCTCAGCCCCACAGGAACGTGCCACAAGATCCAGCCACCTATTTACGACCGTTCTGTGACACACAGCACTCATTAACTAAATAACGCTCGGCTCTGTACATTATAAATGCTACACGTTGTTTAATTATTCCCTTTACCTGAAATTACGAAGGTGAATTCTAATTGACAGGAAAATTACCTAGACTAAGAATAAATCATGTTAACATAACTTTCGACTGATCTGCTTTAGCACCGGCGGTCGTGGGTTCGATTTTCACTGGTTCGGAACAAACATTTACGTGAAGAACATGTCTGTGTTTGCTGTATGTCTGGGTGTTATTATCTATTTAGAAATATTTAAGTGTGTTTATCAGTTTCCAACACCCATAGTACAAGCTCTGCTTAGTTTGAGGCCAAAAGATCTTAGTGTAATTTGAACCAGATATGTATTTATTTGCTTAATTATTTTTTTACCGAGTTTTTAGAATTAAAGCTTAAAATTACAATTTACTTGCAATGTTTTGCTAATTTATGGAAAACGCCGAGTTTTAACACGGTTTATTAGTGAAGTTATTGCAGCTTTGGTTTTCAACGCAATTAGGCTCAACATGGCGTGTCTAAGAACATGCGCCCAATATGCCAGAATGAGAAATTAAACCGCATTGGAATCCTTTTTTATGTATAACCTTAAATCCTTGTGACTATAGAAAAAAATATATTTATGTTATTACTTGTTGGTGGGGATTGAACTTGTCTCAAACCATGAGGCTGTCTGTAGAAAACGCCAAACGGCTTAAGCTGCATTCTTTGTAACAGTTCCTTTGTGCATCAGATGTAGGTTGGTCATGATAAATAAATAAAAATCAATGAAATCACACAGGGTCCCCAGTTTTTTTGACATAAATTGTAGTCTCGCTTCATTATAGTTAAACAAAATTACTGAATCTTTCAAGAACGATGTTCAGAGTACATACCTGAAGGATTAAATCGTTTCAATAGAGATCCTAACCATATTGTCGTCGAGTACCTATATACTGAGAGGTACGACGATTATCTGATCTGATTACTGCGCTGATGCTGTTTACTGGTGTCGACTGATTCTGATATCAGCCCCTGATCACAGGTATTGGGGGCTGTTCCCCCGGTGTGGCCTCCAACCTCCCCTATAGCCACCCCGAGCCTCGCTATACTGGTCTGGTTAGTCTGATCGTCTGGTTACGATCTTCTGGTCTGATATTATCTGGTAACTGTTCGCAAACAGGCCGAACGCATCGGCAAACTAGTCAACATAAAAGGCAATAAGATCTGGTTACTCATGCACAGTTATTATTCAAACTCACTCACCGATGTTCTCCTGGGTCGTCTCGTGTCTCAATGCCGGGCGGCACGGCGCCGCGCGCGCGCTCCCGCCTACCTTGCCCGAGCGATGTGACGTCACACAGTGCTATAGCTAACCTAGCGTACGACCTACCCTGCCTATATATACGAGCACAGTATTATGATTGCTTCGCATTCGCGACACTCCCCACAGAGAGAAGACAAATGAAAATCTGATTCGACTGATATCTGAAGAATTTAATTAAATATTTTACAAACTGATTGATCTTAAATTATTTTTATTAGTATGTGTCTGATTTCACTGTTCAAATAATCTGATCAACAACTGGGAGGTCCACTCTTTGACCTTCTGTCTAGCTTTAGCCGCTGAAGCCCTGATTGGTCGCACTTTAGTAACTGATGTTGGTTCTGCTGAAACTTCTACTCGATCATTCATGGATTCGTTGACTTCAATATCCGTCGAAGAACTGTTATTATTGCTGGGTGAGTGATCGATTTAGTCTGGCGTTGCTGGTTGCTTAACGTGAGACTCTTCAGAATCGGGGCTAGCTTGAATCGTGGGATCGTTCTGATTTGGTGAAGGTACTGTATTCTGTTCTTCAATTTCTAGTGGGAAGAGATGGCCTATTGAACGAGTGAATGTTTCACCTGATGGTACTTTTATTCTAGCTACTCTAACCTGTCCATCCGAACCCTTTAACAACTCTGCTATCTTTCCAACTTTCCAGTGTGCCCTACTACTGTCTGATCTTATCTGAACGGTCTCTGATAGTTTTGGTGCTCTATTGACAACTACTCTTGGCTGCCGGTGCTTGTCATTTCTTTCACGAAGACTGGTTAAATATTGATTGGTAAACATCTTTGCGAATTCCATAATAATGATTTGACCGCGTTTCCAGCCATCAATCAGATTAGATTTGGTTATCGTGGCTGGTTCTAAGAAATCGCGATCCGATATCTGAGTTGTCACTGGACCTCCTACACGTAGGAAATCTTGAGGAGTCAAAACATGTTCCAGCTCCGCACCTACCGTCGTCAGAGGTCTGGTATTTACGATAGCTTCAAGTTCTTTGATGGCTGTACTTAACTGATTGTTGTTTATGAAATGTTTGTCTAGCGTCCTTTTCATACTGTGTTTGACTAAGCCTATCAAGCGTTCGTAAAACCCTCCGAACCAAGGTGCCAACTCTGGAATAAACTTCCAGCGCAGTTTGTTCTGTATGCAATAGTCTGAAGTCAGTACATCTGCTGTAAGCTTAAATTGTGTGGCGTTATCGGATACAATCAGCCGTGGGAGTCCTCTTACTGCAACAAATCTTCTGATGGCTAGTGTACACTCTTCCGCGGAGAGGTCCTTAACCACTTCCATATGTATAGCCCTAACTGTTAGACACGTGAATAGGCATACCCAACGTTTTTCTTGAGACGTATTATCATTAACAAGAAGAGGACCGAAATAATCTAAGCCCGTAAAAGCGAATGGTAGACTGAGCTTCACTCTCTCTTCTGGTAAATCCGGCATTGCTGGTAGTTTGAATGGGCCACCACCGTACTTCACACATTTGAGGCATTTTCTGATAACTTTCTGAACTGTGGATCTTCCGTGTGGTACCCAAAACTTCTGTCTTAAAAGAGCTAGAGTATGTGATACTCCTACATGATAGTTTTTCTGGTGCAATTCAGTAATAACCTTGTGGGTAAATTCAGAATTCTGAGGAAGTAAGATCGGCTCTTTCTGATTTTCTGTTAAGTCTGTATATTTAAATCTTCCTTTGCACCTGAGTAATCCGTCTAGACCTTTGAATAATTGAAGAGACCTTGACAAATCGGTAGTGATACCTTTAACTTCTTTGGGGAAATATTCGGTCTGAATGTCTAGTATGGTCTTTGTCTCGTCAGTTTTAGGGTTTTGGGAATCTATTAAGGCTGGTTCCATAGTGTCTAATTCAGGTTCTGTTCTAAGACCAGTAGGTTTTAAATTCGCAAGACCCTGCCCGGCCAAAGAAATTTGAGTCTGAACATTATCCGCGTTAACAGGATACGTAGGCCACTCATCTGAATCTTTCGTCAAAAAATCAGGTCCCCTGAGCCATATATCGTAACAATCTACTCTATCTGTTTTAGTGCCTATATCTGCTGGATTCACTTTTGTTGGTACATATCTAACTTGCAGGGTTTTGTTCTGCTTTATCTCATTAATTCTACGCGAGACGAACGGCGGAAGTAATTTGTCAGAACTGCACCAACTCAAGACTATTTGGCTATCGGTCCACAAAAATTGTGCTTTAATCTTTAGGCGCAAAAATTTCGTCACGTAGGTAATAAGTCTACTTCCGATGAGAACTCCCAACAATTCTAATCTTGGAATCTGTAGGTTAATTTGGTCCTTTAAGGGCACTAATCTAGACTTGCCAATAACAAAACTGACAATATTCTTAGTGTCTAAAGAACTGCGCAAATATATGACCGCTGCGTACGCATTCATAGATGAGTCTGTGAAGCAATGCAGTTCATACTCGATCGGATTACCTATTTCAACTCTGTTAAGACTTTGTGCATAATACCGATTGATATGTATCTCCTTTAGATAAGCAAACTTTGACGCTATGTTATGCCATTCAATAAGCAGGTCGTCATTTAATTTAGCATCCCATTTTACCTTTTCTTTCCATAATTTCTGAAAGAATAGCTTTGCCGGGAGCACCACTGGTACTGCAAAACCACATGGGTCATACACTGAAGCTATGATCTTCAAGACATCGCGTTTTGATTCAACTTCCTCTAAATCATTGCTATTGGAATTTGATTTCAAATAAAGATGGTCATTTTGTATGTCCCACATTAAACCTAGAACTTTAACATGATTTTGATCTTTGGCTTGAAATTTATCTGGTATGATAGAAATCAGTTCATTTGAATTTGAATTCCATTCGCGTAAATTCATGGACAAGCTGTTAAATGATTTTTTGGATGACTCATATAAGTCAAGTGCGTCTGATACCGTCTGTGCACCTGTGACTATATTATCTACATATATATCTTCCGCTAGGTTTTTCATGAGGATGCTGTCTGATCTCGTTAAATGGAACCTAATCGTGGCGTTCAACAAAAACGGACTAGAAATCACACCAAATGGGACGCGGCAAAAACGAAAATGTATTACATTATCTGATCGAGCTTCACCATTAATGTCTTTAAGCCAAAGGAATCGTGTCACATCTCGGTCTAGATCTTGGAGACCTAACTGTAGAAACGCTTTCTCAACGTCTGCGACTATGCCTATTGGATGTTCCCTGAACTTAATCAACAATCCAGTCAAGTACTCCAACATCAATGGCCCTCGATATAAGCATTCGTTCAAGCTTCGATTATCCGCTGATTTAGCAGACGCGTCATAGACAATGCGTAGTTTTTTAGTACTGTCACGACTGCGAACACAATGATGTGGAAGGTAATGAACCGAGTGCGATTGTGGTTTAGTAGGGTCCGGTACCATTTCTATGATCCCGTTCTGTAGCTGTTCCTGAAACACCTGATCATATGCTTCCAGTTCGGAGTGATCTAATCGCTTAACTAAACTATTAAGGCGACCCCAAGCTAAACCTAAATTGTTGGGAAGGCTCGGCTGTGTTTCAGTCCAAGGCCATTGAACGTGATATCGTTTGTTTTTGTACTGAATGTTATCGTTGAACTGTTTCACCGCTTCCTCATCACGAGTAGTCTTAGGTGAGTCCGTGATACCTATTGATTCGAGGTCCCACAGTCTTTTGACATCATCTAATTTTAGGGGAAGATCAGGTTCGTTCAGTTTATTATCGAACACCCCATCAGATTGGAAGTAAGTCAAAACTGTAAGCTGATCTGGACTATCGACGGTCTCTATTACTTTACCCGACCAAACCCAGCCAAAATCGGAATTGACTAGGAAAAGATCCTGAGTGACTGAGATCTTTTCATGTGACATAAACGAGTGATAATAATCATTTCCTCCATCTTGTCACCACATGAGCCGTCATCTGCCATTTTTAGGTCTTTCAGCCTGTTATCACTCCATACCTGCGCTGGGTTTCTAAAGACTGGTGTTCTTATACCGTGTGTAATGTGGGGCACTACATTTGCGTGGATAATCCGTGTAACACCAGTTCGGGTCATGATTTTGAAATTTACAACAGGACTTTCTATTTGATGAGGTGATTTTGCACCAAACGTAAATATCGATAAGTTTGATTTCTCAGCAATCGAGAGCTGCAAAGTGTTGGTAGCCGCTTCAGTTATGTACGAGCGTTGACTACCGCAATCCAGTAAAACTCGACATCGTAGTGGTTTTAATGTCGGCTCTGAGCTACTTACATCCACGATGCAAGTTTGTAACAACGTGGTGTTTACTTCAGATCTAACATGAAAGCTATCTGTCTGGATTGACTTTACGGGTTGTGACAGTTTTGCGGGACATAACGCTCGATTGTGAGTGCCAAATTCATTGCAATGTCGACACTTACGTTTGGAGCGGCAAAGGTTGGCCCTATGCCCTGCACGGAAGCAATTGTAGCAGCGACTACCTATTTGTGACTTTCTATCCTGCATAGTTTTGTAAGTAGTACATTCGTCGTTAAAATGTTCCTGCCTACAGAATATACACCTACTTTTCTTTTTTGATGGCTCATCGGATCTATCTGGCGGGTCATGATGAGGTCTTTTACGTGAGTTTGACTGTGGTTTATTGAATGGTTTGGTATCGGATTTTGGTTTATCTTTCCTAAAAACTGTGAACCTACGTGGTTTATTGTCCCTCTTATCTTCCGCCCTTACATGCATTGAACCTAAAGTGAAGTTGTCACTATTGGGTTTGCCCTCGCTCATTGTTGCGTCTGTGTCTTTCGTGTCTATGCAATTTTTCTTAAGCCTATTTGATGTCTCTCTAGCCGATATTATATACTCTAGATATTTTCTGATACTATCTATTTTTTCATCTTCACCTGTCATTTTCATTCTCAATTCATAAATTAAGTCTTCTGGGAACTTTTCCATAATCATTACTCTGAGGTGGTTGTGGTTAACGTCTTCGCCTAATGAACTTAGTACTCTAAGATGCCTCTCGATTTCATTGAGTACTTGCCTGCAATCCTTAACCTGGTTTGACTTTGCTGTCTTTATTCTATAGAGAGCCACGTAATGAGCGTCAATAATCGCGCTTGGTTTACCGTATCTGTCTTTTAAGGTTTTTACAGCGATACTGTAGTTTGTATTGGTTGTGTCTAGCCCTTCGATAGCCTGCTTTGCGTCACCCTCGAGAACAGATTGTAAGTATAGCAATTTATCGACTTCGTTGATATTTCGGCTGTCAACGTTTGATGAAAACTGGTCCCAAAACTGATACCATTTGAGGACGTCACCGTCAAACTTGGATAACTCCATTCTTGGTAATTTACTGGTAATGTTCATGTTTTCGCCGCTGGTAGTAACCGCTGAACGTTTTCTGTCATTGCGCTTGATAGTAACATCTATTTCTGATATTAAATCTTCGGCTTGAATTTGTGACAACGTGTACTGACGGATTTCCTCAACATCGGGTTCTTTAATCAATTGGCAGTAATTATGAATTTCTGAGACAAACCTTTGATTGGCACCTTTGAGCTTAGACCCAGTTAGTTCTAGTTCTTTTAAGTTGGTATCACTCTCTGATAATTTTTTAAGTTCACACTGAGCCGATGTTATGTAAGACTGAACGGATTCATAAATTATTTTTAAACGAGTTCGGAGGACGTCTTCCATTATGTATACAGTACCTACTACCTATATGACCCAAAAGCAAAACTGATATCTTCGTAAGCGGAGGCACGCTTGAAAAATCTAAAACAAAATTAAACCTTAATAAAGTACCCACCATGAAGGCATTGGAAAAACCCAAATATTTCAGCAAACCTGTCTATCTCAATATATACCTAATGTACTACTGTCCTAGTACCATACCTACCTAGTACCAGACACTGATTTAAACTTCATATTTATCGCAACTGTTATTTGGTCCGACCACAAAATACGTATTGTAAATTAAATACGTGTTTAAACCAACCGTAAAATAATTTCTAATATTTTACGAGTGCCTAGTAAGTAGATAATACATAAATACCATCCACAAAATCGTAAACAGCCTATAGGCGCGGCGCCGCCGTGATGGCGCCAACGTCGGCGTGCGGCCGCCACTGCGCCCGCGCCGCTCCGTCTAGCCGGCGCGGAGTGGCGCCGTTGGCGGCGGCGGCCAGTGGCAACAGCGCATCGGTGTAAATTATGTATTTGTCGGTACGACTGTTGAGCTATTTTATGATTAAAAGTTGCACTCAACGTCAATGTAGCTACTATAATACTAGGACTTAGAGGCTTGCTTAATAGAGGAATTGCCTCTGACTATCCTTATCGTAAATTTTATTGATACCGAATTCGAAAGATCCTAAAAATCATTTCTATCCTCTAACAAGTCCAGGAAAAGCAAAAGCGAGACTATAACCTTTTTTTTATCATATAAATAAAATGATGGTATAGTAATGAAATATTTTCTTCTAGAAACTCGGGGAGTCAAACGGTTAAAAGTGACCGTAGTTGACAAAGATTACATGGTATAAATACCGTATTTTAAATAATAATCTGAATTCAAAATTAGGCAAATAACTTTAATCGTTTTTTGATCGATGCTTCGCTTTGAACATATTTTTCACGTGAAATAAGACTACCCACAGAGAAAAGTAGAAAAATAAAATGCACTGGTCAGAACAATTCGCTCGAGAATGTTCATGAAGTGAGATCCCAGCATCTCCACCATGTCGTCGAGTACCTATATACTGAGAGGTACGACGATTATCTGATCTGATTACTGCGCTGATGCTGTTTACTGGTGTCGACTGATTCTGATATCAGCCCCTGATCACAGGTATTGGGGGCTGTTCCCCCGGTGTGGCCTCCAACCTCCCCTATAGCCACCCCGAGCCTCGCTATACTGGTCTGGTTAGTCTGATCGTCTGGTTACGATCTTCTGGTCTGATATTATCTGGTAACTGTTCGCAAACAGGCCGAACGCATCGGCAAACTAGTCAACATAAAAGGCAATAAGATCTGGTTACTCATGCACAGTTATTATTCAAACTCACTCACCGATGTTTCTCCTGGGTCGTCTCGTGTCTCAATGCCGGGCGGCACGGCGCCGCGCGCGCGCTCCCGCCTACCTTGCCCGAGCGATGTGACGTCACACAGTGCTATAGCTAACCTAGCGTACGACCTACCCTGCCTATATATACGAGCACAGTATTATGATTGCTTCGCATTCGCGACACATATTGAGTTGGCAATTTGCGAAGCTCTAACTGACTTATTATCCGATCTATGCAGCTTATCCTCCTAATTATGCTATTCAACTATGAAAATCGGGATGTGATGTAGCGATCCGGGCTTGCGGCAGGCTTGTGCGAATAGTCGTGCACACGAACCCATTGCAAGTAACTAGCAATCAGTTTAGGTTCTGTTGTTTGACTACTGTGTCGGTTAATTTCTACTGTCTGCTTTCTACATGAACAGAAATGGATTTGTTTAGTTGATTAGTATACGGTTTGGTGTACGTTTTTATATTCATTGTAACAATACAGGGTTATTTTATAAACACCATCCAAAATTTTCCCTGACATTAAGCATCAATCGAAGACAGATTTTTTTTAAAAAAGGGTAGGTCTTTCTAACTTTTACAGTATCATATTTTTTTCGAACAGATTATACGTGCGGCGTGCTTACTTATTCAAATATTTTCAACTTATGAATAAAGCGCGGGCAGGGAGTTGAAGAGACTGAGCCCGCCGCCACTCACGTTGCACAGTATCAACGAAACTAGTGATTTTTTATACCTTTAAGTAGTTATAAAAACATTATTAACCTAACATTTTAGTACTGAAGGTTGTCAAACAGAAAAATACGTATTTTGCAATTTGGATGGTGTTTATAAAATAGCCCTGTATATTCAATTACACAAATCCGCGCCCACCCTACCTGACAACTTTAGTTTTGTTCCCCGGGTGTAAAAATGCGTTACGGGAGTGTGGGACTCTCGTAACCGGTACGAGTACCCACTAAAAAGCACTCGAGTATATCCTCACTGCTGGAATAGGGCGACATGGAGCCTAACGGATTGCCACGTCGCCCAGCGGTCATCACCTAGTCTGATACCTTGATCAAGTCGTTTTTTAGCTAAACTCACTTCAGAAAAAAATAGCAATTGACTGGCCTGCGAAATGGCAGCGATCCTGCCTTTAGCGTCGTGGGTTCGATCCCCACCCATGACAACCATTTATGTGACGAAAATTTGTCTTTGTTGTGTGTTTGGGTGTTATTGTCTAACTATTAAAAAATGATGTTTATCAGTCTCTGACGCCCATAGTACAAGCTCTGCTTACTTAAGGGTCAGATGATCTTGGTGTAATTTGTCCCAGATATTTATTTTATGTTAAATAACAAACACCAGTTACAACAAAATGTGAGCATATCTCTCACATCAGTAATGAGCTCGTATGAGACCATTTCATTAAACGGTTGAAATTCATTGTCTGGCACGTTTCGAATTCAGTGGTGTAATAAAATATAACCCTGGAAGTGCTAAACGGCAAATAGCAAATGATTACGAATGACAAACGGCCCAGACTAGATGACAAGTTCGTTCGATAGCACCGTATAAGGGCTCATTAGTCGCGCACTTTAATAACCAACTTGTGCCCAGCCGTCCGCATAAATTGAAAGCAGCTTCTGTTATGGCTTCCATTAAACCTTTTACGATTCGGCGGCGGCCCCATTCTACTTCCCGTGCATGTTAAGTTATTGTAATTTAAATGCCGTGTGCATTTTACCCTGGCTAATTGTGTTAACCTAATTTCCACACGTTAGTCTAATATTTTCTGCAATTGTTGTATTCCGGGACGAAATATTGCCTATTTTATTTGCTTCAAATATAATTATTACAATCTACAAACTATTGTACCAGTCTTTATGAATTCATTCGTTCTGACTGATATAAGTAGGAGACCTGCATAGAATATAAACGAGTTATAATATTGAGTTTTGTTCCTGGTGGATTATTGGTTAGTTTTCTGAAATAATTCATAATTGGTGCAAATTTTCAGTTCGAAAGGTTTTTGTCTTTTTTTTTTCCGTATCTTTTTCATTGTAACGACAATTTCATTTCAACGATTTTCTCTCCCGTAATGAAAATTCTCTGGAAATTGAAAAGCACGTTGAATTTCTAAACTATCGAGGTCTGAATAGTAGCTAATAAAACTCTGACTAGTTAGACCTGCATTCCTAAATAGAAGTGTTTCTAAAAGAATGTTTAACCTGATGACGATTGGTATAAATATAAAAACAGCAGCATACGTTTTCATGAGGGTGGTTTCAATGTGTAAGCATTTGAGGCAATATCTGTGAAAATGAGTTAGAACTGCTAAACTAGATAGTAATCAGTAGTGTCCACTGCTGATCAATTGTCGCTACAATTACTGGGTAAGTGCTGGTTGGTGATCAAAACTAGGGCTATGTTTGGAAAAATCCCAAAACACACTTAACCCGACCTAGGATTTGAATCCAGGTCCTTCAAACTTCGGACAGCGCTCTCACTATTCGGCTTCAGCGGTGTCCTTGACCTGAAACCAGAGTTGTACTCAAGTACAAAATAAAAATTTACTTGCTATAAAGTTTTAAAGCCATCAGGAGAAAGAAAGACAGTAAAAATATAGGTTGTTGGGCATATCCGACTACAACAGAATTGGCACCAAAATAACGATTTAAAAATTCCTTGAATTATTCTCAATTGGATGCAAGTAGTGAGTTAATTCCCTACATAACGGGCCTAAATTATCTCAAATGCTCAATTAAGATACGATTTAAAGTGGTTGTTACGCCGTCACTGGCATGACGTCGAGCCCGAATGCACCCATCGAACATCTGTTTTCTTATCGAACGTCCATTTACACGTGTTGGCTTGGCTGGCTTAGCACCGACATGACTGAAGAAATGAAGAATATAAAACTCATTAACGAGAAATAAAGTTAAATGGAATCACTTGTAAAAGAACTTGTAAAAACACTCGTAGAGCTGGTAAACTTTACCTTTGACTGCATTATTGGCTGAGCGTGCTTTTAAGTGGAAGGAAAGTGATACATTTGGCACTCACAATGAAAGAAATAATTAAAGATAATTAATTATCTTGAAAGTAGTATTTTATTTCTTGAGAAAAAAGTGACAAGTCCAGCAGCTTTACTTGGTGCACATATTTAGGATTCATATTTTTTCAATTTAATCGCCACTGAAGTTGTCATATTTTTATTTTATTACTACTGCTGCCTGTTTTTTGCCTTCGTCGAATTCTAGGTGTGTGCTGGCCTGAGAAAATCTCTAACGAACAGCTGTTGGAACGTTGTCGCGAAACCTCGATCGAGCTGATCAAACGCCGCAAGTGGAACTGGATTGGCCACACCCTCCGAAGGGATCCTGATCACATCTCCAAGCAGGCTCTGGGCTGAAATACCCTAGGAAAACGCAAACGTAGCCGCCCCAAACAACCCTGGCGGCGTACAGTAGCGGAGGAGGCGAAGAGGATCGGCAAGACTTGGAGTGAAGTCAAACGCGAAGCTCAAGACCGAACGAGATGGTGAAATACTGTGGACGCCCTCTGCCCCATCTCGGAGACATAGGACTTTAAGTCAAGTAAGTCACTGCCTGTTTTTTTGGCCTAATGCTGTTTAATATTCAATAAAAAAAATATATATTTACCTAGTATTACAAAATAATACGAGTATTTCATTTCGTATTTTATTTTGCGTATTTATTTATGGTATAAAATTGACCTCTACCTATAAACTTGGGGTTCAAACTATGAATTCACTTATTTTTCAAAACTCAGTCGTTTCTTATAATATCTAACTGTTTATACTGTGGAATAACCACCCTCCCCCAAGCAGTTCCGTTAAGGTTTTAAGTCGCAAGCTAGTATACACAGGAAAGCGGACATTTAGCCGGATAAGGCAGATCCAGAGTATCTCTCCTCCACCGAGCCTGCGATTTAAATATACCCTGTTGGTTTAGGATCGTGTAAACACGGTGTAATGTTAAAACAACATCATAATTACAAATGACCGCAACGAAGACCCTAAATGGGAATTAGGCCTCAAGAATATAGGGCGCAATAACTATGTAATTTAATCACACATTATTATAATTGATTCCCATGACTAACACTTATTAAAACGCTTTTGTGTCTTAAAATAATTAACAGGTAAGTAATGGGAACAGAGGTCACCAATTAAACAAATAGATAATTGTACCAATAATTATGGTTCTCCGCGGTCAGTCATGTCGTCAAATAATTCTGTAGCTACCATAAAACGCAAGCTATTAAGCATTTACGCTATCAGAACTTCTCTGAACATATTAAAAGCCACATTATCACACAATAAAATTAAATGTAACACAGTTAATCAAAACTTGTGCCATTAAAAGGCAGACGAAGCCGCATCGCATGTATACGACAGTCTACACACAAGTTGCTGGGCGGACGTGTGTTCGAACTCTGTGTCGAGCTAATCGAATCGACCTATAACTTGGCAACGAGCCCTCGTAAATACGGTCCACTTTATTATCTGTACGAGATTTAACAACCCCCCTCACCCCCGGTCCGAGTAGCCCCACGTTCCGATAACTTAATATCGCGGGCGCCACCACCTAGTTCAAACCGTAACTAAGTAATTGACGTCACTCAGCACGACATCCCAGTTCATCCAAGTTTTCTCAACGTATACGCGTATCTTCCCACGACTGGAAGTCACGGCAACTGATTATTTACCGTGACAGATGACATACCGTCCCTTCTAAAGGTCAGCCCAACTTTAACTCAGTGGCATTACGAATTTTCGACCTATTCCACAGTCGGGTTTTAATAGAGTGACATTGTAACTGATTGCCGAAAAACGATTCTCTTTAGATCTACGAGTACAATGTATTCTGACTTTACAAATCTTCCTGTGTTACACAAAAAAGGCCTAGGCTGCCGGTAGGTAACTGCTTATCATCAAGCGGTCCGTAAGCATGTGGGCCACCGAAATTCATGATAAACAAAAAAACATTTAGTACAATATTGTACAATTATTTTAATTACTGTCACTTACTTGGGTCTAGTAACAGATAGGTGGTGGACAGATTATTTGAGTTAAATTACTCATAAAACAAAAGTACTTTTCATTAAAGTGATCACATGTTTCAACGATGAAGACCATTGGAAAATAGTTATTAGCACCCCTTAAGACAGAATACAGCAGGCAACGCAAAGATGAAATTAAGAATACCACCGCACAGATTTCTAAAAAAAAATATATACTGCGGCAAAAAATACTTCCGAAACGGGTATGAGGATGTAACCGCAATGCTGACACTGCCGAAATCCGCTATGACGACGCGCCGTTTCATGAAACTACGCTTATGAGCGCTGTCAGTCGCTGGTTTAATTGAATCGCGCGTCGGACTCGTGATATACGCGACTCCCGCCATGGGCGCACCCACCGAACAATTAATCCCACATAAACAATTATGGAGGATCGATTTATATCCGATAAATTCCGAGAGACCACTCCACCCGTCAGGCCTTTTGATGATTTAAATCGAAACGAGTCAATTACTAAAACATAACGCGTCTAGATACTTTACGATTTCATTTAAAAACACCCCGAGCGATTTCAATCGATTCTTATAAGAATTACTCTTGAATACCTTTGCGCCTGATCATAAAAGAACTTAATATATATTGATGTACTTAAACTCGTTTATTAAAACCGACGTATTACATTTGTCTGACAGGGCCTTAATTTTATGGTTTATTGGTTGGTTGGAGTACAGGGTAAATTTCACCAAATCTCCGTTCCTTCATGAATCCGATGATCTTTTGATTTTAAATCTTCAAATGTCGAAAGGGGTTTTTATGAATACTTAATATTCATAAAAATAGTAAATGGTTCAAATTATCTATTAAGTTGATATCATCCCTTTGAGAAAATGCTGGACTATTTTCGAATACGTAAAAATATAGTTTTCACTACATAACACCCCACTAGTTGCTCTAAAGAAAATAGAAAACAGTGTGAATTCTACGAAGCAACGTAAGTCCCTAAGCTCGGCTTCACATAAAACACAACACCGCCAAACTTTATGTTTCCTTATAATTCACCAACGACGTGTGAAATATAAGAACAGAATAAACATAAAATTCTCTGGCATTTTTACAACTCAACAAATAAGTCATTGTCAGAAGTTCAGAGTTGCTTGATCGGGTCATAAAGGCAAGAACTCACGTGAACCTTTATTGAAACAGAAATGTTTTATTGCTGTTATCTTTCACTCTTTATGACGTGTGTACTTGCGCGCGTGTTTATGTGCCGTTCTTTATGTGACTCAATATTGAAACGATCCTCATCATTCATCAGTCATGATAATCAGACGTTCTGCGTAAAAATACTTTACTTTCACTCTGATTCTTTTGAGAGTATAAAGTTCAAGTATCTGTTAGACCCATTCATCACCAAGCAAAGACAGTCAAAATAAACAAAACCGGATCTGAATTTTTGCCCCCCGGATGATGAATGAACTGTTGAAGCCGAACAACATATGTCATCAATGTACCGAGCTGTAATAGCCCACCAGCTCACGTGCTTGTTGAGTCGTATTCACTTCATCTTAAAGGACAAACTAACAAGTTAGAAATCAAATCATCAATCAAATCATCTGCAGATTTGATAATCTGCAGATGATTTGATGAAGTGATTTTTTTTTAGATAAATATCAATTTATCTATGTTGATCCAAAACATTTTATTTTATGTGTCAGAAGACACCCAAAGCCAAATTTAATGTGAGAGTACAGCTTGCTTTAGTACTCGTATATAAACTATCATATTCGTTTTTATACTAAAATCCTATATTTCAAATACAACATTGAATTAAAAAGTAGATGGAATTCGCCATTTTCAAGCCAGTATTGGGTATGAATGAGAAATGATACCTGCCATTTGTAGAAGAAACGTGCAAATAATTGAAACAAAAGGTATGTTGACAAATGAACTGTGGTATTTCGAAAGATAAAACAAGCAACACTGAAATTTGACAAACATTAACAATAAAGTTCAAGGTTCAAGTTGTGTTAGTCTTAGCTACACCAAAAACACGAACAACGAAGTTTCATAAGTACCTTCCTGAACTAAAGCGCCGGAACGATAAAAAGCTTTGAAAAGCAACCATTACGATTACACTCAGCAAACAGCGCAAGGTAGACAAATTCTTCCATTTGCTAACAAAAGTTAACTAGTCTAGAAGACGTTTTCATAAAATTAATATCTTGCGGTGCGGTAACAGGTAAACGCCAACTTCGGGACGTGAACGAACTTTCTGGAGACATGAAAGTAGAAAATGTAATATTCCCACGGCATGTAGTTACTTCATGTTAGTGGAGCCACTGGGAAACTCGATCTTATCGAAAATTAAAAATTGGACCCCGTAACCTAGTTTGCAGTTATTGCGTGCTACTTTCAAAGTGAATCTGAAAGATTTAAAGTGTTAGAACAGGACTGTTTCAGTTTAACTGTAATAAAAGCTCTTTAACTTCTTGAGAATCTGCTGTTAACTTAAAAGGTACTTAATGTGTTTACCACTATGTTAATTATGTAATATTATTCGTTAGAATAATTATTATATCATTAATTACGAGCAAGTTAACTAGCTGATTTTGCGGTCAAACTGTTGTGCAGTTTTGCGCGACATCATTTAGTTTAAAAGTCTACGTTTTATATTTTGATAAACTTCAAATAAAATAATAGATAAATAACTCTTCAAGTGAGCTCAAAAGCTTTTGTCTGGATACCACCAACGCATTCTTAGAGCGTTGGTGCTTATGGTGATTAATATGTCGTTAACCTTAAGGTTTTAGGTCAAAAAATAATCACTATTTTGTCAATTGTGTGACGTTGAATTTGTATCTAATTGTAGCTTTACATTATTTTCCAGATCTTACGAGTATGGTTTAGACAAATAGGTACTTAAGTAAGTATGAAAATTAGTATCATAATTTGTTTATCTTTAAGCGTCTTATTAATTTCTTTAAACATCGTGGTCTCTAACGTTCTTTCCATTTCCTATAACATTTGTGTATTAAAACAAAAGTTCACCCGGCCCTTTAATTGAGTGTCAGGAAAATCATTTTCAACGGTCAAGCTATTGATTTTCCAACGTTTGTTCTGTTCCATAACTTTTAAAAACTGAAATGGAAATTGCTTGTTAACGCAATTTCCATTTTATGTTTTAAAAGTAGAGGAACAGAATCATTTGACTCATTACTTTATATTTTGAGCCAACCCTAATAATTTAATTTAGTATCACGTCAGTTTTAAAACAAGCTGAACGTTCAGAAATAAATTAGTGCAATTTTTCCACGCTTAAAACAAAAGCGCGGTAGTTATTATAGCCTATAAAATAAAGCACATTTTCTTTTGAACGTAAAGTTTTTTAAACATCTCTATTATTGTTTATGGCTCAACATGTTGCTACCAGTTCTATGAAATTCATCACAATGGCTCGTAAACATGATATACAAGAGAAGGACTGGTAGGAGCTACTACGTAATCTTAAGAAGGACATTTTATAGCCTATAACTTATGTTCTTTGGTATATTAACACTAGTTTATTAGTACTGAAAGAAAAAGGCTGTTCACTGGTCGTCTGGGGTGCATTGTGTGGAGATAATTACCAGTACACAACTTCATTCGCGTTGTGTACAGGAATTGTCATTATGCACATTGAAAATGAACCTACGGGGGTAGAAAGTTATTTCATCAATGGTTGTTTACGATTCTATGACCATGTGACTCAGTAGTAAGCTACTGATTCATTGCTGCAAAATAGGCAAATGTAGATGAAATGTTAGGTAACATAAGTATTATTAAAAGTTAACAGTTCAGGCTTTGCATTAAAAAAATGGATATTGTAATTTTTATCTGTAGTTATTTTGTCTTTTGTCTGAGGCAACTGCGCCTTATTAAAACTTATAGGTCGCAAGTATCAGGTTCGTGAAATCTAATTAGTGTCCTATCAACAGTTAGGCCATAAACGGTTAAATCTCGATATTGAAAAGTGGCGAGCCGGTTACTGGGAAACTAGTGCTGGGCCGAACTCAACGTAATCAATAGTTGTCAATCCTTTTGGGAACTAATTTTATTTCTGGCTATGTTTTTATAATTAACAAGTTAAGCACTAATGTTGGTTTACATTACAAACATGCTGGTCGAGTAACAAGTTACATATCAATAATTTCGAGAGCTGAAAAGGCATATTACACACGTTTTTAATACATGAATATTTCACGAAACTTTTTTTCATTTAATCATCGGTTAGTCTATATTCTGTACTAAAATTAAAAAGAGGAAAGATTTGATTGTTTGTTTGTTTGCATTGGATAGACTCCGACTACTGGACTGATTTTAAAAATTATTTCAGAAATATGAAACTACATTATCAGCGAGTAACATAGGCTATATATATCAAATTCAAAAAATTCAAATTTCTTTATTCACACAAATTTCACCATTTTCACATACATCTGTGCCTGAACTAGGTTATATACCTGTATCTCAGGCATCAGCGCTCCTCCGTTCAAAAACATAATCATATTAAGAAAAGAAAAAAAAAGACAACTTATAATTATAAAGAATTATTTTGGTTAACAAATTCAAAGCAGTAAAAGTAAATTTTAAAAGGAAATTGTTTTGTGTTTTGTGTCCCTCTTTGTGGATATAGCGTTAGTGAGTGTGTGTATGTAAGAGGGTGAATGAAAGATTTCGTATGTGCCAAAACTAAAAGACTAAAAGAGAGGTTTTAATATTTCTTCCGTTTCATCATAGGTGAGTGTTTGAAGCCAATTAAATAAAAGTTTCCCGCATTTAAATCTATTAGAAGAATTAATTTTCAAAATTTTTTCAGCAAAGTTGTACAAAAAGGGACCAAGGAAGCAAAAATATTTGTGACCGAACCGGTGTTTGAAAGTTTTGGCTCTACAGACTTTGTATTTACGTCTTCCGGGTGATGGTTTATATTGCACTTGGGAATGTTGCTTCAAAATTACATTATATACAAATAATTGGCGCACTGTCATGACTCCACAGGAGGAATACAATTGATGAGTTGGATGCAAAAAAGGAGAGAATGTACAGACCTTCAAAACTGCTCTTTGCGCTCTTTCTAGTCCTAACATGGTTGTTTTGTGAGTTCCTCCCCACGTGGTGATACAGTAAACTAGAACCGACTGACACAGAGCTGTATAGACTCTATACAGTATGTGTGCGTCGGCGGCATACCTGATATTTTTAAAAACATAAATAAGTTTCCTGATTCTGTTGGTGAGAAGTTCAATTTGTGTTTTGTGTTCAATTTATTTTTTTATTACATTTATAGGGAGAAATAATCTACGCTGTCGAAGCCGCTGACAGCTAATAAATTACATGTTTTCTTTTTTAAATGTGATTTTCGAAGGCGCGTTGATGTCTAATTTTCTCAGGCAACTGCCCGTCATTTTCAACTGTGGTGTTACAGGTCAAATTTCATTTTACTGCGAGTGATAGGTACTCTAAAACATAAATGATAAAATTACGGCAAATAACATGACAATCTGTTCATTATTAATTTATATAAATAAATAATAAATAAATAAATAAATATCCCTGGACATTATTCCACACAGCGCCATCTAGCCCCAAAGTAAGCTAATTAAAGCTTGTGTTATGGGATACTAGACAACGGATAAACATACTTAAATACATTTTCTTTTGTAAATACATACTTATTATACATAGGAGACACCCAGACCAGTACAAACAGACATGTTCATGCACACAAATGTTTGTACTGTGCGGGGATCGAACCCGCGACCTCTGGTGTAGTAGCCAACTTCTTAACCATTACACCAAGTCGGTCGTATATCCTCTAAATTATTTTGTTGAGTGGTGAAAAGTGGTACCTATATTTCTAAAATTCATCTCTATTCAGTTAATACAATGCCTTATTAAGTTTATAATGCTGAAACAGACCTAGTATTCACAGTTCACACCTAATCCAAAATTTGTTGGCCCGTACGAAATCGTTTGGTGACTCGTTTCGTTGTCCTACCATCCAGACGTGGAACGCGCTTCCAGCAAACGGAACTAACCCGGGATCTTCCTTTAAGCGGGGCGTGAAAAGGCATTTATGCAGGCCTTCAAAATGAGGATGTCCAGCTCAGTAAATGCTTTGCATTACTGTGCCTGTCAGCCTCATATCTGCACCTCACGACCGCTTTCCATAAGGTAGCTCGAGGTACCTTGAGAGGAATTATATACGACGGGAATAAACTTACTTGGCTTACATTAACTACTGATATCTACCAAATTGACCTCCATCAACCATACAATTGATATTTGTACCGGTTCTTTTCTTGACTAGTTTTCAAAGTGAATATCTCAGCCTATTTTATTTTCAACTAGTGTATAGTTCGTGCTTTCCCATCCCTAGAGCCGCACCACGCCGCATCCAATGACAGGTGATCCGCCCCGCGACTAATTGCTGGCTACTTGTTTATTTACGTGCTCCTATTAAAATGCCTCGGGTTTCAGACAAACGTTTACGCTAATAGTGCAAGTCGTAGAACTAGTCTCGTATCGTAGGCGGGTTTGATTTTGTTTTTCATCTTTGATTGCACTTGACTAAGTTATTTTTTGAACTACTTGGCATTATTTAAGATCATGTCAGGGCGTTCGGAATCCGATCTTTTCCAGTTTCTTTCTTTTTGTAGAAAACCAATAATTTAATTGTTTTGAAACAACTTGTCGGCTTAACAGTCATTCAGTTAATGAAAGTTTCAGAAACTGCCTCAAGCTCCTGTCTGTTTAAATCATAGAAAGATATAGTAGTATGGTAGTTAATTCACGTTGTTGTATATCTTAGAATGGTGTTTTGCACTTACAGAACGGCTTCGTGTTTTCCATGATTATGAAATCCTAGTACTTCAAAAATGTATTATAAAGTCGAGCCGGTAAAACACTTATTTTCTCTCCACCTATAGATTTAAATAAACGATTTGATGATCTCTTCCATTTATATTCTATCACTACTACTTTTATTACCACTTTCTAAGCTGAATGAGATTCGGATTAACGATCAGTAAATTATTTGAAATTGCACTCAGCTGCATTTTCTTGCTGGTTCTGTACAAATTGACCTCTCCACTGTTTTATTCTTTTTGTATTGTTTTTTTTCTTATCATCGCATTGTATTAATATTAATAAATATTTAAGTAGGTACTTACTCGCTAACTGTTTTTGTAAAATAGTTTAATATACCTTTTACAGCTGCCTCTATAATGTCAATATTTTTCAAAGTCAGCAACACAGGTTCCACCACGAGACTGAGCTGTAGGATTCCCTCGTCCTGATGTTTTTCCGTCAAAAATATTGCGTATGTGCGCACACGCAAAGTAGGACACTTGAAGACGGTCGAACTTTCCACCATGACGGTCGCATCGCTAAACCGCAATGTGTTTAAAGTTCCGAATTGAACCGCTACTATATCATTCAAATCACCCTTTATCACTCTCCGTATATTAACTTTATACACTCGTGTACTATTAACTATGCTTACACCGTACACTTTTCCAGTAAACACATATTTAGATTCCATAGTCACGCGTTTTAGTAAGACTCTGTCGTATGCGATAGTTTTGCAGTTGCGCGTGATTCTCGGGCGGGCCAATAAATGCACCTCCGTCGTCGCGTTTAGCACTAACGTCACCGCGACAAGGGCTAGCAAGCGCATGATGGACAAGGCACGACTATTTCCGTCAGCGTCAACACGGCCTTTCGGATGGGATCGTGTAAATCTACGGGATTTGTTGCGCTGTGCGTGCGCGCGGTGTCAGGGCGCGCCGTAGGCTGTCGCGCCAAGCTGGCTCGCACCCACACAATCCAGATCGTTCACCTACCCTACATATTTCCATACTGATTGGTACAGCGTAAATAACACTACGCTTGTAATAGGACACCCGGTGATTGGACGCGACGTTTATCGGGACACCATCTTGATTTGTCTCCCTGCGTCATTATAGAAACCCCATTTGTTATCCAGACGTCTCTATAAAGTGTAAAAGTACGCGCAGCAGTGATCTACTGGTAGGAATTCTTCACTATAAGATCAATTTTGATATGAAATACTATTTCCGCCTTTGGTATCAAAGTGCGCGGTCGTTTTTTAACCTTCAAGAAATTGATAGGTATTTTTTTTCAGCTTGTGATATATTTTGTCAAACTGTAAGGCTAATTTGATTCTGAGAAAAAACTCTTACGTACAATTTCTTTCACGAACCTTGATTTCAGAGATATCATGAGAATATTTCCTAGAAAATTAAGTCGTTTTTTAATAGGGTCGCAACTTGCCCAAATGACACCCACATGACAGCGAGTCCTTAGAAACCATTCGCGTTTTTTGTTAATACCTAGTTTTGAAAGATTGAAAGTATTTTTTGAGATATTGCTATCTTACTTTTCAAACCGTTACAGGTTTATACTCGTAAGTCGGTCAACGCTTTGATACACGCCTTTAATTTTGCTTATTTGAATCGCTTTCACTCCGATGCAATGTAATTGCATAGTGGGTACTTACTTGAATCACAATGATACCTACACAAAGGCATAAAACACAGCCAACGCATTTCCTGTGTAATCGTGCACACACCATTTGAGTCTGCACTGGGCGCGGCGCGGCCTATAAGCCGTATCATCTATAGCGTAGATTACCTCTTGTGCGTCCGAATATTTTATTAACTATCATTATCTGTGGACCTGTGAATACTGCTGTAAAATCTCAGCTCTATAAGTACATGTGAAATGCTCGAAATATAAGTGCTTCTGACTTTTCACTCAGTTCGCTTCGTAGGTACAATTAGTGAGTTCGATTTTCACCCAGGATTTTTCAAAATAATTGAAAGTATCCAGCTCCCGAATTCCGAACGCGAAGTGCCAGTTGCCATCTTGAGTAATATACGTTGCCGCGTTGGCCAAGTGTTTGGAATACTGGGCTTCGAGGTTCAGGGATTACATTTCCAGCTGGGGTAGAGTATATTTTAGACTCGTTGAAATATAGCCCAGGTTTTTTTACCACTAGGGGTGCAACGCCAAGTTACCTCCACACGTGTGCAGGGTTTGCTTTTCCGTGGAAATAATCAATTATTTCGGAACGGCAAGCTTCTCTTCCGGTGCACTCTGGGCAACACGGAAAAACTTCTGCTAACGCAGTTCTTATTCTTCGTTGGCGAAATACTTGGCTTGAGGAGGGTCGCTATCATTTTCCTTCCCCGGGAGGGGTTACGGGATGTAGTCCTGTTGAGGAGACTCTTTGGAGTCAGCGGCTGCCTTTTGGTAGCGTGGGGTGGCGGGCTTGCTAGGTTTGCGCCGGCATTTTGCAGGGCGAGGAGGATGTCTTGAAGTGCGCCTCTGGGCTCTGCACCGTAACAGCGGTTCAATCACTCTCCATGGCGGACGCTCTGCACCCTGGACGCAGGCCGTTATATCCAGCGGCTGCTCTCGAGCAGCGGGGTTTTCGAACCTGGTTAGTTGAAAAACGGCCATCCCTAGTGTTAAATGAACAGTTTATGTGGTTTTTATGTTGATCAATTTCACTACCAATTTAGGTGCCCCGGCTGATTGAGTGAACGTGCCAACGTACCGTACACATAACGATTTTTTTTTCTATCTCTCTCGCAACTCTAAACGCATTACGTTTCAAAAACCGACCTAAGTGACATGATTTCTTAACGAATTCATAAAGGACGAAAGTTATTCAATTTAAAATCAACATCCTAATTTGGAAAATTACATCATTGATTTCATCTTTACAAAAAAAGTAGGTACTACATATAACGGAGAACTCAATTCGATCAATCAAGAGTAATGACACTGAGCAAAGATCCTTTAGCACAGAGTGGTTATTAAAGTTTATCGATAAGCAAACTTTTTGCCACACAATCAGGCGGCTGTGTCGCGGCAGAAATCATTAACAGGACATCAAAAATCAATTTGTTTCTTACGTTCCTGCCTTCGCGCAATTCGCCGAAACAAATATCTTTCTCTAGACCATAATTTGTAAAAGTCAATTACAGGCGATTTGCGTAACTAGGCTCTGGGAATCAATCCATCAGCTCTGGATGCTGGCTGTTAGTAGGGATGATCGATACCTCGCCATTTGTGTTGGATAAACATCGATGTTTAGCTGATAGCATGTAATGAAGGTAGAGCTTGTGTAATCTGAAATGACACGCCCCTCCCTGCATTCACGCACACATAAAGTAAATTATAAGCCTTTAAACGGTCCCACAGCTGGGCAAAACCTCCATTATTTAAATAAAGTCATCGCTAAATAGAATGGCAGCGATCCTGCCTTTAGCACCGAAGGTCGTGGGTTCGAGACCCATGACAAACATTCAAGTGACGAACATTTGCAATTGTTGGGTGTCGGGGTGTTATGATCTATTTATGTATTTAAATAAATAAATAAATATGCGCCAGACAACACACCTCTTGTCATGGTCTCGAAGTGGGGATATATATCCCTGTGTTACGAGGTACCAGACAAGAAATTAAGCCGGGGCGTCACCCAGCACACCCAGACCCAAGCCAATTTAGAAAAGATCGTTGCCTGAATTGACCTGGCCGGGTATCGAACCCGGGACACTACGGAATTAAAAAAGTATTTAGAAATATTTAAGTAGGTTTATCAGTCTCTGACACCCATAGCACAAGCTCTGCTTAGTTTCGGGTCAGATGATCTTGGTGTAAGTGTTCCAGATATTTATTTATATTCATTTTAAATAGAAAAGAATGGTAGGGCGCTTCATTTCTGGTTAGGCGAGCTCTACACAGTTAACCTAAAAAAACAAAACAACTGGAAGGAAAACTTCAGTCACAGTTTTGTTTTTTCCAACTAAGTGTACCCAAAAAATTTACTTTTGATTTAATGTTAATATTTTTTAGCTTGTATAAAATATATTCAGTAGATAAATAAAATAATAGATTGTTTCTCTATACATCGGTGTTTTAATTGATTTATTTTACCGAAAGCAAAACTCCACTTTCGCTATTTATAGCATATGGATGCTTTTAAATAGATGTTAACATCGATATTTTTTAAAATATCAATCACTCCTAGCTGTTAAATAAATAATAGACGCTAATGAATTGCTGCCAGAGAATACTTCGAACTTAGCTAATAGAGGTTGAGTATTTACTTACCCAAATTAAGCTTTTCCATTTTTTCATCTTCAAATTGAGAAAATTGAAACTTACGCTGACTAGAATAAGAACGAAGGAGTACTTAGTGGTTTTTATGAATGACGGTAAAATTTGACCACATTTAGGGCACATAGGCATATGCTACACTTGTTGAGGAAAACTAAGTACTTAGTGATTTTCTGGAAGCATAATATCTACTTACATGCTGAATACTTATTCCACTCTTTGGAAGAAGAAGAATCCAGAAAAGTTTTAAACAAACATCCAAAAATTGTTACTATTGCATACTATTAGTAAAATAAATATCACAGTATTCGTGGTCAGGGATACTTATGCAGGCTACCTTTCCGGTAGCTAGAGCATGGTATACGGGTACGCGACCCCGGCCCCCGAGCTATTACTGACTCACCCCAATCCTTCCGAGACAGTGATATCCTTGTCACCTTCTTCCTACCTACGCCCTAAACATCCTTTGTTTGTTAATTTCCAATCCTTTTCCTCTTCCCTTCTTCCCTCTCTACTCCGCGGAGGAGAAAACCTCTAGAAAAAACCCTAAGCTAAGGCGTTACCGACCGTGCTGATAGCTGAATGGCTGAGGGTAGCTCAGTCCCGAACGGTGGGTCCCTGATACCGGGCGACCTCAGAGACTAATTAGCCTTACCCCCGCGGGGCTCTGTGGGGGCGGACGAACCTTTCCCTTGCTACTCGTGGGACTCATATGGATACAGATTTATATGACCTTGATATAGGGGACCTCAGTAGCCCCCTATCCCTTACTGCGGAGGAGTCCGTGATGGCCTCCGCAACTACCGAAGATGCCTTGGTATCTAAGGTTGCTGACCAAGTGTCTTGTGTTGAGATTGATGGTGATGGCATGTCTCATCTTCCTCGCGCAACCACTGACGCCACTGAATCAGGCTTGGGCAACTCTGCCCTGCAGCCTACATCGGTCTCGACACCGACGCCAAAGGCAGCTAAGGCTAGGCCTGGGCTCAGACTGGCTGGCTCTCAGAAAAGGAGGCTGTACAAGCTTCTAGCTCAGGGAGTTAGCCGGGAAGAGGCTCTGGTCCTATGTCGGGTGACAACCTTTGGCCAAGGACCACAGGCAGGCTCTCCGCCTGCCTCAAGGCCTAACGCTCCTGTGGGACCCGCACCAGCTGACGACCCTCGAGCTCCCAAAAGAGTGCGATCGGAGGAGGAGTCCCCTAAAACCAACCCTAAGAGATCTGCACGGGGCGTAGAGGGCCGACTGGCTTTCAGCCAAGTGGCTGCATCTCTTAGAGTTGGGATTAGGGATCCTAATGCACCTCTGACCGAGGAGCAACAGATTTTGGTGCGGGAATATCTTCTAACCCGCATGGATGAAGAAAACCAGGGCGCCGGAACGTGTCCCCGGTTTATGGGCTCATCAAACAGGCCGGGATGGATGCTGTTCGTCTGCGCGGACGACTTCACTCGGCTCTGGTTGGAGAGGGTAGTACCAGAAGGGAAACCTTGGCAGGGAGCAAACCTTCAGGTTATGAAGGCCAGTGAGTTCCCTAAGCCGCACGTTGGCATCCTTTTCATCCCAGGGCCTAACCCAAGGGACCCCGCCTTAATTGAACAAAGGTTGCGTGGGTCTAACCGGCAACTTGGCCCAGGGGAGGGATGGCGCGTTCTGAACGTCCAGTATAAAGAAGACGGGCAGGTCGTAGCGCTCGCACTGGACGACGAGGCTCTAGAGGCCTTGAGAGAGCTCAACTTCACGCTTCACTTTGAGTTCGGGTTTCTCCGAGTGAAGGTGAAAAAGGACCCTAAGGCGAAGGCTGCCAGTGAGGGGAACGCCCAACCCTCGACCTCGGCACGGGGGCTGACTAAGCCGCCGTCCGTGGTCAGCGGAGGGGTGTCCCTCCCACCTATGGAGGAGGTTATTGGCGCATCGGGTGGACCTTTCACGGCTACCCATGGGGACAATAACCTCACGGCCAGTGTGAGACCGGGGGTTCAGGTGGACACGGGGACTGCAGCTGAGTCCGCCATCACTGGTGACTCGGCGGCGGGAGCCGAATCGTCCTCCCATGACATGGACTGGCAGGTGGTCGGTCGCAACCGTACCTTTGCCCTGCCTGCGGGTTGCGTCAGCACCCCAGGTGCTGGAGTAGAGGCGCACGCGTCGTCCGCCGTCGGTCAAAGTGGGGAAAAGTGGCAACCGCAACCCAGCACTAGCCGGGCCCCGGTGCAGGCTTTTCCCTGCCCCGTTAGGGGCGAAAGGAAGCCCAACCTCAGCACTAGAGGAAGTTCGGGTCCTCGACCTGCGCGGGGCTGGGGGCGGAGAGGGGTGGCGCCCACGGTGCCGCCCCAATTCGTTACCCAACGGGCCGGGGCACTTGCTGAAGGAGCAGTCAGAGGAAGGGCGGGAGGACCGAGAGGGTCAAGAGGGGCAAGAGGCCGCCCAGCTCTGACCAAGGAGCACTCCAGCAAGAAGGCCTCTAGAAACCTACTCCAACATAGGCAGTAGGTTCCTTACTACACTCCACACTCACACAAAAGTCACACACACACACACAACTACACACGGTATTGTACATATATATATAAAACTAATATCGTATTTATCTTGCTTATTTGTATATATATATATATCTCAATACACACATAACAATGTTAAAAATTATCCAAGCAAACCTTCACCACGCGAAGGGTGCCTCGGCCGTCCTGAGCCAGAGGTTCCTCCGCGAGGACTTGGGCATAGCTTTGATACAAGAGCCGTGGCTGAACAAGAACACGGTGCTCGGACTGAGTGGCGCAGGTAATGTACTTTACAATACTAGCGGCACCCGGCCTAGACCTTGTATGGTTCTTAAGAAAAGTATTAAGTTCATCCCAATTCCAGAGATGTGTGGTGATGACCTCATTGCCGCCTACGTCTCTTTGCCTAGTCCTCATGGAAGGAAGATTGTTGTCTGCTCAGCATACCTTCCCGGAGAGGCCTCTAACCCGTCACTTCAACTTGAAGCCCTCGCTGACTACTGCAGGGAACAAGCAGCCGAACTGGTAGTGGGCTGTGACTGCAACGCGCACCACACAATTTGGGGAAGTACGAATACAAACAATAGGGGTGAGTTGCTCTATGATTTTATTTTAAGTTACAACCTAAATGTTCTGAACGAAGGATGTGAACCGACCTTTGTTACTAGGAGCAGGCAGGAAGTACTTGACATCACTTTCTGCACGGGACAAATTCTTGGCCGGGTTAACGGCTGGAAGGTCTCGTCGGAAATCTCACTATCTGACCATAGACATATCAGATTTGACATAGGCAGTGCCACCCAGCCTACTGTTTCCTACAGGAATCCTAAGGCCACTAACTGGGGCAGATATGTAGAATGCCTTAGTGAAAATCTGGGCACTGTCAACAAAAGCATACGCTCCATTGAGCAGCTTGAATCAGCTACAGCGGGCGTAACCAAAGGCATGATCAACGCCTACCAGGACAATTGCCCGCTTAAACAAGGCAGCAGGAATCGTAAAAACATTCCAGGCTGGAATAAAACCCTGGATCGGCTTAGAGCCAGGGCTCGCGAGCTATTTAACATTGCTAAGCGAACTAAACAGTGGGAAGATTACTCCAAGGCTCTCACGGAATATAACCGAGAGCTAAGGAGAGTAAAGCGACGATCGTGGAGAAAGTTCTGTGAGGAGATAAATAGCGCCTCACATGCAGCTAGAATCCACAAAGTGCTTTCTAAGGCACCTACGTCACATCTGGGACTACTTAGGAAACCCGATGGGACGTTTACAAACTCAGCAGAAGAAACACTAGGGCTACTTACCCAAGTACACTTCCCGGGCTCCATACCGATTACTGGCAACCACCCACCTCCTAGGATGCCTAAGAGACCTAGGCCAAGGCCGGAAGACTGGAGAAGGGCGTCAGTAATCTTCAGACCCAGCCAGGTCAAATGGGCCATCAACAGCTTCAAGCCCTTCAAATCGGGAGGCCTCGATGGTATCTTCCCAGCGCTAATGCAGAAGGGCATCGAGGCCCTTCTACCATTTATCGTCAAAATATTTAGAGCCAGCTATGCACATGGCTTTCTACCTACTGATTGGACCAAGGTTAAGGTGGTCTTTATACCTAAGGCTGGCGACAAGGACAAGTCCCAACCTAAATCCTACAGGCCAATCAGTCTAACGTCTTTCCTTCTGAAGACGATGGAAAAGGTATTAAACCTTTACATCAGAGAGAGCTACCTAAAGGTAAATCCTCTGCATGGAAGTCAACACGCCTATCGCTGCGGCAAATCCACTGAGTCTGCTCTGATGGAACTAACGGACAGACTGGAAAAGGCTATGGAGGACAAAGAGACAGCTCTTTGCGCCTTCCTTGACGTTGAGGGTGCATTTGATAACACCTCGACCGAAATCATAATCAAAAGTATGAGGAACAAGAGCGTGAACGGAACCACCCTAAGGTGGATTGAATCCATGCTAACATCAAGGACGGTAAGAACGTCACTCCTTGATGTGCACGTAGAAGTCAAAGTGACAAGAGGCTGCCCACAGGGGGGCGTACTGTCTCCCCTGGAGTGGTCGATTGTCGTTGATGAACTTCTTTACCGTCTGAACAGCGCACACTTCACAACACAGGGATATGCGGACGACTTGGTGATAATGGTGGTTGGCAAATGCCTGAACACCATCTCAAGCCGAATGCAAGGTGCTCTGCGTCTTGTGGAGAACTGGTGCCGGGAAGTTGGCCTGTCGGTCAACGCAGACAAAACCACACTGGTGCCGTTCACCAGGAAAAGGAACTTGGAAGGCATGCGTGAGCCCACCTTGTTCAGCAAACCTATAGGGTTCTCCAAGGAGGTCAAATATCTGGGAGTTATCATCGACCAGAAACTTACTTGGAACCCTCATATCAGCTACATATCCAAAAAGGCGCGAATGGCTTTAGGTATATGTTGCCGTCTGGTCAGCACCAAATGGGGCCTCAGCCCTAAAGCTGCTCTCTGGATATACACTGCCATAGTGCGACCCATGATTGCCTATGCATGTGTAGTATGGTCCAAGAAGACCACCCAAATAACGAGCATTACCTTGCTTAGCAGGGTCCAAAGATTGGCCTGCTTGATTACAACAGGTGCCATGAGTTCTACACCTACCGTGGCTCTAGAAGCCATGCTGTCACTGTGCCCGCTCCACTTGCATCTTGGGATGGAAGCCAGAGCGGCCATGCTGAGGGCACTAGACGGTGAAAGTAGCCGGTACCAGTCAAAAAACATGAATGTCCTGAAAGCTGAGCTGCACAAAATGCCAGCCATGCTCATGCCTAAGGACAGCATGTCGGTACAGTATCTTTTTAAAAAATGGTACTCAGTTGAAATACCAGGTAGAAAGGAGTGGGAGGATGGCACTCCTGCAAACTTCCAAACCGGAGACATCGTGTGGTACACTGATGGCTCCAGGATAAATGGGCGGGCTGGCTATGGAGTCTATGGCGAGAGACCTAAAGCGCAGATTCACAGCAGTCTGGGCCTACACGCCACCGTCTTCCAGGCCGAAATGACCGCCATCTTGCACTGCGCACAGGAGAACCTGGAAAGCGCTTTTAAAAATAAGAGTATATATATACTATCAGACAGTCAGGCAGCCCTTAGAGCGCTTGACGCAGTTGAAATCAACTCTAAACTCACCCTTGATTGTGCCGAAGCCCTGAACAAACTCGGGGTCAACAATAGGGTGACGATACGCTGGGTACCGGGACACTGTGATATCCCGGGTAACGAAACAGCAGACGAACTGGCCAGGGCGGGTGCGGCAACCATCACACATGCCCCTGAGCCGGTGGTGGGTATACCCAAATGCGCCCTGAGGCAGCCGCTATTAGCCCGAATGGAATACCTTAGCAGGAAACACTGGACCAGCAGCAATGGTATGGTACATGCTAAGGCACTCATCGAAGGCTACTCACACAAGTTCACTACAAAGGCCCTTGGATTAAGAAGGAGACAGATAAGAATCCTTACCAGAACCCTTACGGGGCACTGTAGGCTGAACAAACACGGACACAGGATTGGTATCGCTGAGTCACCGACCTGTAGATTCTGTCGTGAAGAGGAAGAGACCCCGGTCCATGTCCTATGCGACTGTGATGCTTTAATACACAGCAGAAGCCGCGTTCTCGGCGGGCACAAGCTTGCCCCTTCGGACGCCATTAACATCACTCCCAGGAAAATAATTCAGTTCATGATGGCTGTAGGCCTGGAGAGTGATCTTTGAGGGGATGATGACCACAATAGATCAATCCTGGTCGCAGTGGTCAATCGCTTTGCCGACATCCTAACGCTAAACGAATAACGAATATTCACAGTATTCACAGTACTGTACTATACTATGGCCCCCAATGATACTCTTCTAGCTATCTCGTTTTTAGAAAATAATATCGTAATTTGTGTACTGGTTAACTGTGGAATTTTTTAAAACAGTTATTATAAAAATGGCAAAGTATCCGATTTATTCCAGCTGATGTTTAACGTAAGGGTCATAAAATTAAAATTCATGCCTACAAAGGCGCTCTAGTGGAGTTGCAATTAATATGAAAATCTCTGGACAATATTTATGACACTGGCAGAAGCGAAATTATTGCAGAGTTTAATATTTACTGACGGCCCGTATTTTACACGTCGAGGGGATTACGTGCGAAATATCAACGTAAGCTGCGTTATCCAATTTTACTGGTTGCTATTTTGACACTTGATCATGCGAGTTTCCAGAAATGGCTCGTTGCGAACGTAAAGCATGAACGCAACCGTTTGTTACTGTCGACAGGCCGCACTTGTCGAGTGCAAGCTTATTTACGGCGAATACACGCTTACACGACTTCAAAAATACGGAATTGACTGCAAAACTGGCAGCCGGTTGCAGGTATTAGCCAGTAAGGCAATAACGTCGGGGCGACGCCGATATTCCGGTTACTACTTCAAAGTGTAACGCACCCCAGGCCGAGACCAGCAGTGATATTGCATTCTCTCAGTGCATCGCTCAGTGAAGCCGCTGTCTGAACCTGCCGGGTATAATTCCAAATGCACGCAGATTACTCGGCGACTGGCATACGGCAGCGGCTGCGTAAAATATGGGCGCACCTACGTTTACGTTTTCAAATAATCCTCTCCGCCCGGGAATTATAACCCGTGAATAAACATAAAAGGCCGCGGCAGCAGGCTGTAATTCCGCGGTGGAAATGTCGTAAATAATTGTCGTAGCTTTCGCGCTAATTCCTCGCCAAGAGTGAAATCTATGTGATCGCGCAACGTTGTATAAAACGCTACCTGTTGCGTTGTTTGTATGCTTAGAATTTTATCACGGAAACTATTTTAAAAAGTTTTGTGTAATTGAAATTCCACCGGAGTGTTGTGTCCCGTTCTGTTGGCATTTGCTTTGAAGTAAAACTGTTGGTGAGATAATAAAAGTTGAGCTATTTCTGAATGGTGCCATTGTTTTAAAATTAAAGCAATATCTGAACAACACTTCAAAGGTCGTAAAGAAGCTCATAACCTGCTGTCGAGGGGGTCGCTTCTAAAGAACGCGGAGCCGTTGAAAGTAGTTGTAAGTTTCGCTAAATGTCATGAGATTCTTACTTTCATTGCCGTACTTCGTTTATGAAACTTGTGAAGTTGTCTCATGTTTCCAAACGTGAACTAGTGTAGTTCCACCAAGTTAGTTGGTAACTAAGTTACCTACTTGCTCCTTGTAAGACAAACAGTAATTATTTACTTCATAAAAGTACTCGGTTACATACTTAGCTACTCTTAGTAAGCGTATGTGAACGTGTCCTAGGGCTGAAACACCTAAGCAGTTAATACATAATGGAAAAAATCAATCTTTTTTCATAATAATATCTAAAAAAAACACAACCTTCTGTGTAAGCTTTACGGTTATGCAGTGCTACGCAGTTAAACAATTGAGGCCAACATAATATCCACATGCAACAAAATAAACAAATATTGAGCTATTTTTACTTCATAATCCTATCCTTCTCTCTTCAATTCATAATAGTTATTACTAGCTACAAGATTTTCGTCGCGATGCAAGCGTCAACCCTGCGGAGCCGTTGTTGTTGGCAGAACATGTAGGCGCCAACTGTCTGCTCGGAGGATGTCACAGCGGTAATTAAACATTCCTCAGCTGCCTGATATTAACCGTTTGAAAATTCTAACTATGTCGTACGCTAGGCTCCTATGAAAATGTTATGCATCGCGCGACATACACCTAAGTGGCTCGTCGGCGCCCGCTGATATTCGTACGCGGAATCTCGCTACCTCGTAATTTCTTAATGAGAAGCGTAGTGCTTCGCAGTATATAGATAAGGCCAATTAGGAATTCCTTGTACAAATATTCGCAATTCTTCGTACAATTTACAACTCACTTCTACAAATTTTAGGGCTTAATAATCAAAAATTCAAACGTTACACAAAATCTGCCTGTATGTAGTCACAATCAAAATTCAACAGAGTGCCGAGTGCGAGTTGCAGTGAGAGAAGTGAATGACTTCACCATCGCGTTTAGCGAGCACGTAAATGTCAATTATTATGAAATCGAGTCAACGCCATCTAGCGGCTAATTTGGGCAACATTAAGGTCGCTAGATGGCGCTCACTCGATGCTTTACAAATTCGCGTTTTTTTTCTCGCAAACGCGATGGTGAAGTTATTCACTTCTCTCACTGCACACGGCACACTGTATTCTTTTTAGGAAAGCTATCTGCAACAAGTAAATTGGCAATCTTGATTCGGTGTACTTACTTTGCGTAAATAGCATATTAAATCATGCATAATTAATAAGTGAGACTTTATACTCACTGAGTGGCTGCCTATAAACCTTCACGCCTTGGGTTTTATAAGGGCGTAGGAACTCCACATACTCAGGGGAAAACCAAGAAACTCACTATTCAAGTGTTTATTTTGCATTACCTACTGAAAAAGGTTTTTTTTACAAGAACATTTTGATAGTATTATCATTACCTAGCTTTTGCCGCAATTCAAGAGTCACTGGCGTAAATTCGTGGTAGTACAGGACCCAGGTTCTGCTAATGACCAAGAATTTGACAGTTTTTATACGGACCAAACGTCAAAATCGTGCAATTCCATTAAGATTCCATTGGTATTCGATTAGCAAAATCGGGCCTTTGGTCAGTTTTCTTACTCAATGACCACTGAAAAAGAAAACTCAATGACCACTGATGGCCTTCAGCCCTCTGCTGTATCAACTTATAACATATTCATCGTTTACTATGGGTCCCGTGCAAGAATGGAAAAGGTTTCTGGCGCAAGGTTTGTCCAACTACCGATTTAGTAAGGATGTTGATGGTGGAGAAAATGAAAAGTTCCAATCATCAATCACGCTGCAGGGAAGAACGACGCCCTAGACTTAGATAAAAAAAAAATTCGAATGGCACAATACAGGCAAAATGATCAGTTTTCTTTTCAAAAACGACAAATGCTTGATATCCTGATACAATTGAATGCTCAAATTTGCATTAGATGTGCATTGTGTCATATAATACTCGTAAAATTACAATGGAACCCTCATATAAATATCGTTTCAGGCAGGCTCAGTTCGGCTGCATTTGCTATTAAAAAAATAAGGTCTCTAACAGATGTAGACACTGCTCGTTCTGTTTATTTTAGCTACTTTCATAGTATTATGTCTTACGGCATTGTACTCTGGGGTAAGGCAGCAGATATACAGACGATTTTCATCCTTCAGAAGCGAGCTATTAGATTCATATATAAGCTTCGCGGACGGGCCTCGCTTAGGGAGCTTTTCAAGGAAATTGGGATCCTTACAGTAGCTTCTCAATACATTTACAACTGTATTGTTTTGGTAAGGAAAAATATCAGCCTGTATACTAAACACAGTGATATACATGGCAAAAATACCAGGAGTAGAGATAAAATTGCGCTCCCATCCTTCAGGTTACAGAAAGTTTTAGGTTCATTTATGGGGCAAGGTGTACACTTTTACAATAAAGTCCCAAAGGCAATATGTGAGCTACCTCTATACAAATTCAAAAACCACATTAAGACTAAAGACGAATAAAGACTTAAATTTTCAACTTTAAATTAAAAATCTAAGCGGGTGACTGTATGGTTTTCAAAGTAAAGCTCAAAAATGCTCCAGAATCTCAGCTTTCTTAATCATTACAAAAAAGAAGTACTTAATGGGCTACTTTGGCTAAAATCCTGGTAATTCCTGAAGTTCATGAAAGCTGAGATTCTGGAGCATTTTTGAGCTTTACTTAGAAACCATACAGTCACCCGCTTAGATTTTTGTTTGTTGAAAGTCTTTATTCATCAACCATACATTTTCTGGTTTTATACCAACATTTTCATCATTTTGGCCAAAGTTATGAAACTGATTATTTTATGCATCAAAGTACAATTAAGGATGATTCAGTTGGTCAAAGAAAAAATTTGAAAAGTCTTCTTCCTTTAAAAAAATAAAAAATTGAAACTTTTAGGTCCGAAATTCTCAGAAATTCAGAAAAAAAATCATAACTCGAAAACTATGAACAATCGCGGAACATACATGGGGGTGATTCGGGTACCCCAAGAGTTGCTCTTTCTGTGGGCTTCCGCTTGACACTTCTTTTTGGGACATCCTGTATGTGTAGGAACTTTCACTGGCAAAAAAAACGGCCTAGTGCCAACAATTTTTACCATATAATGCTCCTGTCCTTATACATACATTTTCTACGAAGCTACTCAGTCTTTGAACGGCTAATTCGAAATGAAAAATAGCAAACCCATTATCAATTGTCTCAGCTGGCAGAAGTGACACTTCCAAAATTGGCTACCTCCCTGTGTACCACTAAGGCAGTCGTGATCGTAAAGTAATTAGCCTATACACTACGAGCATGCCGTCTCAATGCCTATATATTATATACACTGTCTTCACTTCGAGGCAAAGGCCTTCATCATTGAAATCATGCTATCGCTACAATTGTCTTAAACACCACGCTTTGCTTGCTAAATAGGGGTTGGTGATCACAAACAGGAGCTTGTTCCGAAAAATACAAAAAAAAAACCCTCTGCCCGACCTGGAATTTTAACCCGGAACTGCGGATTCCGGGTCTCTGTAACCACTTGGCCACAGAGTCGTTACCCTAAAACCCTAATGAAAAAAAAGTAAAAGTAAAGTAATCAGCCTATAGCCCACTGCTGGGCAAAGGTATCCATCATTGAAATGAAGTCATCGCTTTAACTGATGGGTATTGGCTTAATCACCAAGCTTGCCAAATGCGGGTTCGTGATTTCAAACCCGGGCTAAGTTTCGAAATATCGGAACACACTTCGCCTGGCCGAACTGAACCCGGGACCTCAGGGTTTCGGACGGAGCTCTGAAACCACTCGGCCACCGAGACGTTAAAACCCTAATCTTACTATTTTACTTTAAAATTATGAATGCGAAAGTTTGTGAGGATGTTATATACTAAACGGATTTAGATGAAACTTAACAGTAATACAGCTTATACATCAAAATAACACATAGGCTACAATTTATAAAGATTTTATGTTATTTGGCCAAAATATCAAACGATAAGTATCGAAAGTCGGCGAAATGAATCTAGTACTTTCATAGAACCATAAGTTAATGAAGAAAACCTGTACGGTTACTCTACGTGTTTATAATTCTAGAGAAAATCTTATGCGCCTAGTTACACTGGCGCAAAATTTGTTTAAGAGCTTCTAAAGGTACCTGGCTACTTTAGTATTTTCGGTGCTCAAAATTGTACCTTGGGGATTGTTTTGGAGAATCTAGTCTTAGTCATGATGCTCAGCTTACACGAGAGCCCAAATAACTTTTACTTATATGGATAACTAGCTTACCGCTCGAGGCTTCGCTCGAGTTATCGTTATGTATTATGGCCAAATTACATAAAATGTTTATAAATTGTATTACTGTAACAAATACAACCTTATACGTCCCAGTTCTGGGCACATGCCTGACCTCAACTATGAGGTGGTACGAGCCATACTTCAACACGCGGGCTCAGTGCGGATAGTTACCGTCAGATTAACATCCTAAAAAGGCGGTTTGATAACTCAAACCGCCTTTTTAGGCCTCAGACTAGGCTTGACGACTGATATCTGGCGACATCAGCCGGGACCAACTGTTTAACGTGCCTTCCGAAGCACGGAGATGCCCGAAAAACACATCACTTAATTTCGGTCGGAATGGTCACCCATTCATAACCCGACCTAACTGGCGTTGCTTAACATCGGATCGTTGCCGATCCGCTGCCGTCATTTAGCCACGGGCACCTCATTACTGTGAAGTTTCATCCAAATCCGTTCAGTAGTTTTTGCGTGAAAGAGTAACAAACATAGAACAAACATGAACTGTATGCAGCCAGATGCAGGTATAAACTAAGTTAAATTCTCAGTTCACTGAGCGGTTCATTAGTAAGTTGTGGTAAAACATTATTCAACGATGTCAGCAGTATTTGTTACGCCCCTCATGTTGATTCTACCCTAGCAGTTAACATCAATATGACTGGAGAAAAGGAATAGCAAAAATAAATGGAGGCTTTTAGCGGTATTACAGACGTAGCGGCTAAGTACGGCTGTTATGACGAAATTAATGCCTCGGCACATGGATGACCTCAGCGACGGGTATTGCGAGTGGCTTTTGCGGTAATGCATTTAACGTTTATGATATTATTTCATTAAAAGAGCAACCAAACTGTTATAACCTGGTAGGTACTTTATGTCCGTACGTATGTATTTTTACCCATAGTTAACGCTACATAAGTGGATGCTTTATTAACAGGTGTGGTATCTAAGGGTATGTGAACAAATAGTAACCAAGTTACTGATCGATTGCTGTTGACCGATTTGGAGGTTTTCACGTTGAGTTTATTGGAAACTGCTATTTTTTTTTAATAGAATGCCCAATATAAATATAAACAGACACTAAAACACGCGTTGGCACGAGTATTGATAACAAGTTTCTTTTAAGCTTTTTCGATCGTCATCATCATCATCCGTGCGGTCTATCCTGGTTGTGAACCCACACTGGTGGAGAGGTCCAAGGGTCCGCCTTTCTTATGTTCTTGACCCACTTCGCACGGTCATGTGCATCCTCAGAGGCGAGTCTGTTGGCACGCATGTCACCCTTAACTACTTCGAGTCAGTGCTCTTGGGTCGACCTCTTCTATCGGTACCTGGCGGGGGCGGCATGGCCAGACATTTGTTGCCCACGTAGTTTGCCGATCTCCGTGAGACATGACCAAACCAACGAAGGCGCCGCTCCTGCAGCTTGTCTGCGATGTCACGAACACGAAGGCTGCCGCGGATGTGGGTGTTCCGCACGCGATCTTTGCGTGAGACCCCACACATCCAGCGCAGCATCTTAATTTCCGAGACGCGCAGCTCCTGCTTGTGTCGCTCTAGTAACGACCATGTTTCACTGCCATATAAAAGGACAGGCCTAATGAAGGTTTTACGGACCTGCCCCTTCAGCTTGATGGGCATTTTGGGGTCACAAATGACACCAGTCACCTCACGCTATTTGGCCCAAGCCGCGGAAATTCGGGCTCTGACGTCGCTGTCCATGTCCCTGGACGCGCTTAACACAGATCCCAGGTATTTGACACGGTCCGTGCGCTCGACCACGTCAACGCCTATGCAGACGGACTGGGGATTTGGGGTGTTGCAGGCCATGACTCCGCCATGTCTTCGCCACATTAAGTATCCGACCGCCGTTCTCAAGTGAATTCTTCCACTTATTCACCCGTTGTACCAGCCGTCCCCTGTTCGAATCTGCTAGCGCAATATGAACAGCACACATGAGCAACCAGGGTGGTTGGTCGTGGTGGTCTCGGATGTTGTTTGACAGAACGTTTAATATTACGTTATACGACAAGAGAGTTGCTTTATCACCCACCAAAATAATTAACTGCAGAAGTAAGCCAGCCTGTAGAAGAAAGAATTCTAGGTTTCAACTCTAACAATACAGAATATCTTAAGAAACTGATTACTGTATTCTGTAGACATTTCTCTTTATTTTCTTTTATCTTGCGAATTTCTAAACCCTCCCTTTGAAGAAAGGCAATGACTGCCAGGATGAATGCGCTAATCTAGTTCATAAAAGGTTTCGCGATGAATCCTTAATTGTGTAGAGCCATTAATCTATGCCAAGCTTACAGCAAGTATGAAAACGCTAAGATAAACGAGCAACAACACTGAGAAATTAGTTCCACGCATGTTATTTAGAACTCTAATTAATAAATGGCAAAATGCGCAAGCGAGGCGTCGGGCCCAATATTATTTGTAGATCAGTGCCCTTTGATTAAGTTTTAAAGTTACCATGACTATGGCGTAGGTAAAATCAAGTAGACTTCAACATTTGCACTGAGATCTTTCTACATTTGCTTATTTCTAAAAAGCTGTTCTAGTTTCTTTAAATACTCGTACTTTACCTCCATGAATTTTAATTAGATAGTAAAGACTTTCAGGAAGGTAATTTATTTCATACTTGCTTTTACCCGCGAGTTCGTCTGCGTGGATCACCTTTTTTACATACTGTCAAGGGTTAAGGCGTCGTAGCCTAGTGGTTCAGCACCCAAACTCAGATCGTGGATCGTGTGGTCCCGAGTTCAAATCTGGCCAGAACCAAACCAGTGAAGGAAAACATCGATAAAAAACCAAATCAACCCGGATAACGGCGAAAGGCTCACCAGCTGCCACGTTGGGTTCTAATGCCATTGGTGAAAAGTGGGCTTCTGAGTGTTTCATTCACCATGACGACACAGTCACTTGCCTCTAACTACCCCGTTTGGGATAAAGTCGTGATGGTAAGTCAAGTGTTTTATTTTAGCGGTGGGTGGCCCTGTGAGGTAGCAGTTGTCCGTTCCTAAGGTCCTATATTCCGTCCAGGTATTTTGTAGATTATGATTTCCAAGTGTTTCGCAAATGTACCTCTTGCGATGAGTAGGTAGGTATCGAATCCCTAGTACCCATTAGCACATGTCAGTATCCAAGACTCATCGCGATCAGCAATGATTTGATTTTAATGATGAAGGCCTTTGCTCTGCGGAACATTAATATAACTATTGCATTAAGTCACTCTTTTACTCTATAAAAAATTCAAAGATTGTCTGAGAAATTAAGGAAAAAGTCGTTAACCTAATTTTGTAACTTTACTGCATTTATATTGCGCTTAATGTTATTAGCACCATGATTACGATCTAATAGGGCCTTGCAAGTCCATAATTGATAAGACAGACTTGTAAAAAAACTTTTTACGACTTGCTTTCAGTTGTTCATCTAACAGAATGATGGCTTTAAATTTTGAAGCTCTGGCTTTTATGAAGTAGACAGCGATAAGAGGGATTATAAAAGGAAGAAGGGGGCGAAGTGTAGATAAGAAAATAATGGGGCGGCGATGAAAACTGGGAGAAATGACTGGAAATTTATCCGCCCTTTTATTACGTATCAACATCAGAAAAGAGATCCAAATCTGCAACATTAAATACTCAGAATGGCCTGTACAACAACAGTTAAGTAAAATCCATTGTATAACGACCCATTTAATTTTGTTTTATTAATGTTTAATTGACAAAACGAACTTATCCCTCTGAAATACTGTTTTTTGGCTTTGTCGATGATTATTTTAATAACTATGAAATATGGAATGCTCCTTAATCATGTGATTAGCCGATAAATCTTTAACCTTATGGCTGAGTTTACCAAGCCTATTTAGGAGCTGCCATGGCTTGTTTTACGACTGCTACTTTACTATAGTCGTGATAGCCTTTAACATTGTTATAATCATATTGATATAAGACTGAGACTGGTTATCATCCCATAGATTTTTTTAAGTTCGCCTAAAGTATCGTAAAGTGAATAAGGAATACGTATGGGTTTTCCCACTGATTTTTCAAATGATACGGCAAAATAAAATATATTTGTCGCATCCGGTCATGAGAACGGGCACTAAACGAAACGCAAGCGCGCAACCTAGCGGTCCGTCTGCGCAACTACGACTTCCGGTGCGCGCCTAAACAGAGTGGTGACGTTGAGTCCGCTCTCAACGGAGCTCACTTTCGTTCGAATCGCCGAAGAGGGAACAAGTCGTCACGGAACTGTTCTACGTTTCACCTAATGCTCAGATTAGTGACCTGGAATAAATCTAGTGCTTTGATATCACGCTACTTTTTATTGCACAATACCCACATTCGCCCACACTATGTCAGTAAATACAACTGATCCGACATATTAAACATTAATTACTAATATAAAAAAATTAAGTTATCAATGTTACTAACCCAATATGGATTACATCCGAAATAAATGATTTATTATTATTATTATTATTTATGGGTATCTGTTAAAACAGCTCGATGTTTTTTGACATTGGTATAATGAAGATCACTGGTAAAACCAAGTGACCATCATGATATACATTTTATTAGGTTTGTAGGAATTTTCTTACGATTCTGCAGGTGTTGAGAATGCACGCTTTTTGTATTTGGGAGTATATGTATTCGGGCAGGTCTAAGCTCATAAGAGATAGGCTTAGTTGAATTGGTACAACTCCTGTTGTTGACATGACTATGGGGACTATGGTAACTTTGTTCAATCGCCACATGCGTATAATTTCATCTTTTACCTCTATATATTTTGAAAGTTTCTCGGCTATTGTTTTTTGTAAGTTATGGGTGTTTGGCACGGCTATATCAATTAAATGGGCAGTTTTGTTGCATTTGTCTATTATGGTTATATCGGGTCTGTTAAAATGTATTGTTTTATCTGTTAGGATGGCACGGTCGAAGTATAACATGTGAGTTGAGTTTTCAAGAACTGTTTCAGGTTTGTATTTATATTAGGGAGTTTGTGGTTGTGTCAGTAGTTTGTATTTTTGTGCAATTAATTGATGTATAACATTAGCAACTTGGTCATCTCTATACTTATAATCTGTCTGAGCTATTGCTTTACATGCTCCTGTTAGGTGTTGAATAGTTTCGGGTGCCGCGTTGCATCGTCTGCAGATATCTGTTTGTATAGGTGATCTTATGATGAACTTTTGATAATTACGGGTTTCAATTACCTGGTCTTGAATGGCAATGATAAAGCCCTCAGTTTCCGAGAACAGCTCTCCCCTCTTTAGCCATTCGTTCGACGCTTTAATGTCGACGTTATTTTGGCAAAGATCTTGGAGATACCGCCCGTGGAGGGACTTTCTCATCCATTCCTGTATTTTAGTCTGTCTGTCAGTTTGTGTTTCTGTCGGTTGTGGGTTATTATCACTAAGATTCAAAGGGGTTAATTTAATGTCATTATGTGTTTTTGTTTTGTGTAGTGTTGATAAATGAGCTTTGCTGTGGAAATACGATCTCATGTTTGTAATTTGTTTACTTTGTAAATTAGCTATATCTATTAGTCCTCTCCCTTCATCTGTGCGTGGTAGAGTCAATCTCTGTACGCAGGATCGCGGGTGGTGTTTCCTATGACTAGTCATACTTGTGTTGATAATGCGTTGTAATGTTTTTAATTCAGTTTTGGACCAGTTTATGATCCCAAAGGAGTATGTTAAAATGGGAATAGCGTAAGAGTTGATTGCTTTAATAATGTTTCTCGAATTTAATTGGGATTTTAGAACTTTGTTTACCCAACTTTTAAACTGGTTGGTTAGTTCTTTTTTAGGTGTCTTTGTAGTTGATTAAGTTAGATAGGTTATAGCCCAAATATTTGTAAGTCTCATTGTTCTCCAAAGATGTAATAATTTCACCAGTTGTCATTTCGTAATTGTGATGGTAACGGTTTCCAGCTCTAGTAGAATTTATCCTACACTTGTCTATTCCAAAGTCCATCCCTATGTCCTTAGAAAACTGTTCTGTTACATTGGCGAGTTAGGTGATTTATTTTACAGATTTGGTTGCTCTCTATACTTGCAGGTGATGAGGTTAAAGTTTGATGCTTGAGAATGAATCCACATTCAGTACTGTTTAATATATTCGATAGAGGGTTAAGAGCTAGACAAAACCAAAGTGGGCTCAGAGCATGGCCCTGGAAAATGCCTCGGTTGATATTTATACGTTCAAAATGTAAAATACCCGTTTTTGTGTTCAACTGTAGCTGCGTTATCCATTTTTGAATAATATTTTGTAGGAAATTATTATTGTTATTATTAAAAAACACACGTCAATATTTTTTTCTAAATCGTTAAAGCGTAAATCTGTATAAACAATGAATCCCGTAAATAGATTATTAGGTGTAGTGTAGGTGTTCATATTATATCTCAACATAACATCCGCTTACAACTATAAGTATTCCAAACGGGGTAAGTAATAAAATAATATGGCAATATGTCTAGTCCAAAATGACGAATAATCCTACAGGACTTCGGCCTCGTAGAACGCCAACTTTGCGACTGCTGGCAGAGAGCGTATGCGTCGTGTGGAACGTATAAGGCCTAAGTCCAGCAATAGACCAGAAGCTTATAAGATGAAAAAAGTTATTAAATAAATAAAATATGAAGAATAATTTCATATTAATTATCACAATTGGCCCTCCCTACTGGAGAAGTGCCTGGGATACTTATGTCAAGCGCATTGTTTTTTTGTGAGGTAGCTACCTATATTTAATTATTCACCGTGTTAAACAAAAGACCACAATATTTTTATAACTGTAAGTATATTTTCCATAAGTTCATCACAAAACACATAGATTTAGATATGTTAAAGTTAACAATGTTAAGAAGTACAAGTTCTAAGTTAGCTATATCACATTGAAGTTCGATAGTTTCAGTACAAGTTATTTTAGATAGGAAAGAACTTATTTAAGATTAGGTACATTATTAAAGTAATTTATTATTTATGAGTCCTTAGTAAGTTTAAGGTGATATAATTTTAAATTTGAAGGATCGATAATTTGGTAATTTTTAAATTTAAACTCCTAACCGAACCTAACTTCTCTTCTAATGTTACTTTTTTACAAGAAAACACAATGACATATTATCTGTCGGAATGCTGCCTCTGAAAAAAAACATTATTAATTCTAAACCCAAACATATAGTCCGACTAGTTAGTGCGACCCGCCTGTAGGGTTCAGACGTTACTACTGTACGGTAGCACGACACGTCGTGCAAGCGTGCGGTTACAGATCGCAAGAAAACCCGAAATTTTTCTGAATATAATTCATCAATTAATTTGTGACGTAACAACTAAATCAATATCAAGTGAACAGAGATCTCACTGTTTTTCGTTCTTAGCATCTACAGAGATAATTTCCTGTACATTTCATGTCATTTGTCACATGGTTTGACAAATGCACTGCGCACTACAACTGCAGTTTAGACCCTGTCCAGAACTACGCGCGATCGAGGCGCGTTAGATATACACCGATCGCTGAGAACTAAGCTAGTTGTCAATCATGCAATATAAGCAGCGGTGTAACCAATATCGTGCATCAATTCCCGCGTGCATCAACTCACGCTGGATAGACTCTTAGAAATGCACGCTCTTGCTTTCCTATCTTTATCTCACCCACCTCGTACTCTCTAACATGACAGCAAGTCAACATGTTGGCACCCTAAGCTGGGTACTGACCAACGTTACGGGGCGTAATCTAACATGTTACACAGCGAGCATTTGTCAAGTCAGTATGCGGAAACAAGCGAATAACCCGTACTGACTTGATGATTGCTCGCTTTGTAACATGTTACATTACGCCACGTAAAGCCGGTCAGTACCCACCCTTAAGCAGCCATCATAAGACCCATTTTGTTTTTTTGCAGCTAGACATCTGCCGTCAGTATGTCGTCCCCACAGAAGGGTCGCGCTTCAACTTGACAGATTAAAAATATACGAAAGTACATGTTAAGGGTTGATAAAGTTTGAACTTTTGTAAGGCATTCTGATATTTTTTTAAAAAGGTAATTTAGGCAGTAATAACTGATAAGTGTCGATTGATTGATTGTTAACTCATTATTTAGGTATGTACTGACAAAAGGATTGATCGTTAATTCGTCACGTTACGTTAATAACGAATTAACGATCAATAGCGTATTTTTTTGATTTAAATTTGGTGCAGTTTGCTCAGGTTAGTTTTTTGTTTGCTTTATAATAAAGACCACGCTGTGACCATTGAGTTAAATTCTGTGCTTTAAAGTCTTCATTCTGGCTTAATTCTTTGTTACATTAAAAACAGGCGGGTTTTTCAAGGTAAAAGGTCTTTCCACAAAAGGCGTATTTCACAAATTAGTAAATATCCGGTTTATAAATCAAGTGATTTCCAAGAAATTTATTTCATATTAACTCTTGACAAATACCTATTTCACTGAACCTTATACGAGTAATAAGTCGCAGGAAATTTAATAAGCAGAATAATTATTACCGGTTTAAGTATGATTCGCAATTTATTTGTTTTTGATGATTACCTAAGTACCTCTAGTGATGATGTGGGCTAAGTTAATACAACATTTAAAAACTTTGTTTTACCGAGATTTCTAGAAGTGAACAATTACGATGAAAAGCAATCATTTTGTTGCCATCCCTCATTCCTAACTCAGCTACTAGAATCCCCAGTATATAAAATACGAGCTGCCACGACAGACTTCGTTCTGTCAAATGTTTGACAGCTGGTGCCCAATAACATATCTTGCCCGCTTTTCTCGTACTTAATTTACAGATACTATTGTTTTTCACTGAATTTTTTGTTCAATCATAATAAAATATAGCCTATATATAACACTCCTGAATAGCTGTCTGTTAGTAAAAGAATTGTCACGATCGGATCAGTAGTTTCGGAGCCTATTCAATATTAATAAACAAATGATCAGTATAGATATTTTACGTAATGGTATACAATCACTGTGTTCACGGGCACACGAGGCGGGCGAGGTTTTGCGGCGAGCAGGGGCGGAGGCCGAGCGCGGAGACCGCCACGCCGCGCGCTGGCGGGATCACGTCGCGCCCGCTCACGCGCAGCCGGTGCACGCAGCCTACGAATCCGAGGAGGGGCGAGCCGGATAATCTAGTGGGTAAATAGTAAGGGCTTGAAAGGCAACATGATTTCAAGTAGATTGCAAAACCTTCTGGGACAAGGTATTATGATTATCGACAAGTTGTTTAGTATGTTTTTGCTTAGACTGCGAGAAAATTCTCATCATAATATTTTAGTGGGGAAAAAATAATACGCTGCTTTGCGCCACGTAAATTCGTTCTGCTTTTCCTTGTCCCTTCGAGTATGAACCTATAGAAGGCAGCACATAAAGCAACAGGGGCACCTCCTTAGGTTATTAAAACACCAATCGTTAGAATGCCACCTTGTAAAGTGACGGGAAGTTATGTTCGCTTACGCTAATGCCCATCAAAAAATGACATATGAAAAACTGATAATTAAAGAGTAATAACTTATTCCAATGTTGTGTTAATTTTAAAATTAAATGTGGAATTACAACAAACTATAACTTACTTGGTAACATTATCAGGTGGATGGCCGACGTACACAAACGGGTCGACATCCAACGAGCTCATCCGTCCCGGCGTCGATCCCCTTGCCGTCGCCGACCCAACCCTCAACATGGCGTCCTTCTTGTACCTGCGCGCCGAAACCTTCGACCGCCCGTCGATCTTAACCCTCCCAGATGCCAGCTCCAACGGCCCGCTTCCCGCGTCCCAGCGCAACACCGCCTTATCCTCTACAAAACCAAGCCATAAGTGGTCCCTCGTTCCCGACGCACTCAAAAGCGCGCCGTTCCCGCATACGGCTGACACCTCAGCCCAAATGTCGAATCGCTTCGCCGGCAGTCTAATACGCGCCGTCATACGCGCTTTACCGTCAAACAACGGCACTTTGTACATATCATCAATTTCTTCTTGTGTATACTCTTCGTATAACAAATAATCTTCTTCGACTTCATTAGTTAGATCTTCAGCGTCTTCAGATTCCGGTTTTTTAGGTTTAGCGACGCACTCTTTCTCTTCTTTTCCGATCTCTTCTGCGAATCAATTAATCTAAATCTTAATAATGTTAAAAGTAATACTATAGTGCTTGAGTATCTACTTAGGTGCGGTCTACGAGTCTAGCGGTACGTCTAGCGGTATCCGACTGGAGGGAGTATGTCGACGCAACTGAGTTCGGGATCGGGGCTGTCTGGTTTGCCGCTATCGCTGGTGTCTACGGAAGCGTCGGTGAGTACGGGAGGGTTGTATTTGAGGATCGGTTTGAGGTCAGTCGAGCGGCTACCTCTGACGCGTGGTTCGTTGGCACAGGGCCCGAAGGCTTGAGCGACGATGTCCGCTTGTGTGCGGCAGGCGTGGGTTCGTAGGTGGCAGGTCGAGAGGTAAGTTCGGCCGTCGCTGCCGCAGACGGAAGGGCCGCCGGCGGCGGGGCACTCGGCGGAGTTGCACTCGCAAGAGGCGAGGCCGCTGCGGACCGTGCAGTGCGCGCCGAAGTAGCACGTCATGCGCTCGCAGTTTGTTGCTGGCAGCTGCGTTGACTCCGCTGTTCACAAACAAGAATAAATACAACACGCCAAATGTCATGGCCTCGAAATAGGGCCAAATATCCTTGTGTTAAAACTGAGGGCGTCTTTCAGAAGACCCAGACCCGTGCCGATTTAGAAAAGAGCCCTGAATAGACCCGACTAGTAATCGATCCTAGCACACTTATTAAGGCAATGCAAGAAACCACGCTACAGCGCACTACGCCAATCGTGTGGCCGAAAAGGTTAATATTCATCAAATTGATTTTATTAGAAAAAGGCTTCCTACACGTTTTACCTCAACAAAAAACGTTTGCATTGAATATGTGGCAAGCTTGCCACATTGAGGGCTATGTCTTTTTGTTCTAGGTTTTATGTTCGTTAACCTGGTGTCTTTAAGTGCATGCATTTTTTACGTACAAAAACCAAACTGTACATTTAAGTGTCTATAATGAAAGGACTATTGGACTTACGGTCAAAACAGCCGTTAGGGCCAAGCGTATGTTCATGGTTGGAGCAGACGGTACACTTCTGCCCTTGAATGCCAGGCTTGCAGACGCAGCGCCCGGTCATCTGCTCGCAGTCCTCGCGTACTGATCCGAACGCCGAGCAGCCACAAGCTATAACATATATTTTCTACTTGTTTTGCGCTGTTGATGTTAGTCTTGCAAATTGAGTATAATGTCATTTAAATTGTAACTGGATTGTATGGTGAATTTATTTATGTTTTAATATCTAAAAATATGGATTGTGAAGTCTGCAAGCGCACTAGCCGGGCTAGTCACAAACTTCATTCGTGGAGCCCAGACTGTGGCAGCCACACTGTGAGGGACTTTAACTATGTGTATAAAGGGTACCAATTTGACTACATCATCAGATTCTAAAAATAATGTAATATCATTTTTTTTTGTTCGTTTACTAATGTACAATAAATCGACGGCCATTCAAACTTGGGTTGGCAAATCCAGTTTTGTAAATGTAAAGTACCTAAATTAAAAAGTAGCAGAGGTATACCATTCGATACACACAATTTACTTTGGTAAAAAAAACATATTCATAAACGCAAAATTTAACATAGCTGCCGAAAAAATGTTTTGCAGAACGCAAAGAAACAGATGGAGTGTGACGTCGCCAGCTAGCGGCAGTTTGTAGGTAGCGTTTTCGGAAAGTCCAAAAGTATGTTTTTTTTTAAATTGCTATATCTCGGGGCGTTTTGGTGCTGACAAAATATATTTTATACCATTGTTTTTATTTTTTAAAGGTCTTTCGAAAATACCACGACAAAAAAAATATAAAAATCCTATTTCTAGCTACTTACGAATGCACCCAGTATGTCCAGTCCCGATCCTAGGCAGTCCCCAGTAGCCTGGCTCGCATCTATCGCACTTCAGCCCGCCGACGCCAGGTCTGCACGTGCACTGGCCGGTCTCATCGCACAGTTCATTGGTGGAGCCGAGCCGATGGCATCCGCACTGCGAAGGGCAGCCGACGCCGCCGGGACCCCGCGCAGGTGTGATCCCGTCCGCGCAGCAGCCGTGCCAGGACTCTTGGCAGCCTTTGACCTCGATTACGCCTTTTTCTGTGGTAAATAATTATGATGATGGCACCAATCACAAGTAACACTGACATTGTAATATCATCTTAGGATTTACTTCACAGCAGAACTTAAACGCCAACAAATAACCCCTGGGGGGCTCCTGAAGTGTTGCTCTTGGCTAGCCTCCCTGAACTGACATTGTCAACGTAGATTCTTAAAAGTTAATTACAATAATATCTCAATGACTAAATTGAGATATTATTGTAAGTACAATAATCTACTGATCTGAATCTAAACTAAGTACTAACTCAGTATGTAACAGTTTAGTTTATTTTTGAATTTATCATAAATATGAATTTTGATTGTTCCGAAGTAGATTGTTGCCGCTGCACAGTTAACAAAACATTCAGAAGCTCACCTCAGCCCAAGAAAAATTGCCTATCTTTTGAGAACCTAATAGGTATAGTAGGTGGCCTGCCTACCGCTTCTACGTACCTTGGGATTACCACTATAAGGAAGTAAGCTGTTTTTTTTATAAATGAACACAAAGCATGCGTCATAGCCAGGATTAAACCCAGGACTAACAGAATCAGAACTACTTCATCCTAATAAAATTAATACAGAAAAACATTCGACCTCATTGCCCTCTATGTCTTCTTCATCAGACATCATAGTTACCTTTTCTACAGCACCGCGCCGCTTTGGCAGTGTGATGGCAGTAGCTTCCTGTAGGACAGTCTTTACGGTGCGGACCACCGCCGCAGTCGACCGGCATCCCCGCTGGGTCCAACACCGATTCATCATCGCCACAAGGTTTGAACTGTGAAAATAACAAAAGAGATGTCCCAAAATGTATGGAGTCTTGGCCAAGTTTATGTACACTATTGAACACCATACCAAAAAAATAGGAAAAAATACGTCAAACAGTTTTTAGTATTAAATTTCCTTATAAAGCTTTATTTACTTGGTTTTAACAATTAAAGAATTGGGTATGGGAACAAATTTACTATTTTATGTAACTAAATTAAATATTTCGTTGATCTAGCCGATAGTAAAGGCCTATGCAACTTCTTGGCGTTGGTGTGTTTTTTCTTTTCACCAGAAATGAAACTTAGATCTTATATTAGAGGACCATGTGAATAGTCAATTTCAAAAAAGAACAGGCGTGGCGACCGTCACGTTAGCTAGATAAAGAAGGTTAAGCAGATTGCTATTTTTTTTACAGGCGTTATTTTTATTAGAATCTTTCATCTATCTATCATACTTACATACATACATATTATCACGTCTTTATCCCTAAAGGGGTAGACAGAGCCTAAGGTCTTAAAACCTAAAAGTACTCGTCTGGCTTCTACTGTCTGCGCGGGAAGTTTGCTATTGCTATTTTTTTTTACAGGCGTTATTTTTTTTTTGATCTTTCATCTATCATTTGTTATAAAAAAGAGAAATGATATGATACATTATTTATGTTAAACGTGTAAAGTGGTGGTTGCTATTGTTTTCGCGTCGTGACGTAGAACTGTGGAGCCGGATCCGCCGCTGCCAACCAATCGCAAATAAAGACAACGAATTCGTTAACTGTCTTTCTCTCTCTTCACATTACTGTCTAATGTTGGCCCTCTCTATTTAACCATACTCCCCTTTATGCTCTCACCTTTCTGCCTTCGGATCGTGTGCGTTGTTTCCTTGTGTCAGTGATTTACCCTTAACTTGGCTTTCGTATTTTGTGTTTTAACTTGTGACCTGGCTTTCGCATATTGGACTCCGTCTGTATTTTAACTTATGACCTGGCTTTCGGATCTCGGATTTTAAGTAGATCAGCCACAGAAATATGTACAAATTAAATAAAGATTGATTTAAGTATTTTATCTTTTATTTTTAATCTTCGATTCCTCATTCAGGCTCAAGACACTCACTGCTGGGCGTAGGCCTCCCCAATTGATATCCATAACGACCTCGGCCAACCATCAGGTCGCATTCTCGAACTGAGCGGCGGCGAAGCGGGCGCGGGTGCGGCGCGATTCAAAGCACAGATTCAAATGGAACCATTCTCGAACACAGCGGCGCGGCCGCGATACTTTGCCAGGCCGCGCCGCCGCGTGGCGGCTCAGTTCGAGTATGCGGCCTTAGACATTTAAAAATAACCTAGAAGACTCTCGGTCGTTAACAAAATAGCATATTTTTAACCCTTCGTCTCGCTTGGGAAATGCAACGCCTGAAATAAACAAAATAGCAATTCTTTACCTTTTAACTCGGTCAGGTTAGGTTAAGTAGGTTATTTTCATTTAATTTGTTGTATTAAACTAACGCCTGGAAAAAAATTTAGCTATTTCTCCTCCCGTTATCTAGACTAGGTGATGGTTTAGAGACCTAGTTCTTTCTCCTATTGGCTTCTCATATAGTCCTTTATCATATAATCTGGGTTTGATTTCTGGCTAAAGGAATACAAAAAACAACGCCAGAGGTGTATGGCAAAGTTGCATTGCCCTTTTTTATTAATTTTTAAATATTGCGAACTCATGACGTCACCAATTCACTGGTTGTTCCCACATGTGTTCTTTCCCCGATTCGTGGTAAATAAATAATGAGGAGAAAATTACTGATTACCAGCACTTACGGCTGAAACAGAGCTCGCTGTTCATCATGCAGCATCTCACGAGAATGTGAGAAGTAGACTTCAAATACAATTTATTTTGCCAAGTTCTGAAACCAAGCCGTACCGGAAAGGGTTGGTATTAGGTATAGCGAATGGCTATTTAATGTCCTACATACCCGTCTGGGCAATGGGTGTAAATTAATGTACGTATTATTAAAAATAACTTTGTGGAAAAATATTTTTCATCTGGAATTTAAAATCTGCTATCTGGAAACACTATTAATACCATGCAGTAGAATCACCTATCTAAAAATCTCACTCATGAAACAGATTGCGTCATTTGATTGGTTGATGGATAGAATATCAACCAATCACGTGAAAGGACGTTTATACGACCCAATGGGTTTCAATTGTGAGATGTCAATTTGATTAACGTCAAGAGTCCAATAAGAACCTTTATGTACGCTTTGCGTAGGTTGGCAATCTGGGGTCAAATCAATGACCCCAGTTTGCCACCGTATGTAATTAAAGATATCCTAGATCCTTTGCCTTTAAAAATGTTAAATTTTTAAATAAGGCATAAAATACAAATACTTCGAAATGGTTTTCGATTTAGGACATGTTTGATTTTTTTCCCATACCCAATTGCAACACACAACAAATAACATCATGGCGGAAATGTGTCAACACATATTACGCGGTCTTCTTCTTAGCGTGTCGATGGAACCCGAGAATTAATTACATCGTAGCAGCCCAGAATTACTTGATTAATTATTAATTAAATTATTAATTATTAAATTACGCGGTGTCAATTGACAAGCCTACAACAAAAACGTGAAGGTTGTTTTCACTTATCCTGTCGTTACAAAAAACTTTTGGCGTAAAAGCATTGTAAGTTCTAAGTTCTCAAAACAAAAAATGAGCTGAGACAAATATCAGTGCAATTTGCAAAATCAAAATCGCCGGCCGCTGCCGCGGCACGCTAGCTACGCTCGCTCGGCTCGTGCGATGTAGTCACAGTTCTAACCTAACCTAACCAACAGAGGCTTAATAAACTAATGTCTGTTATTAAATTAATTAAATTTCCATGAAGTATGTTTCTATGAAGTAAATTGTCGTTGAAATAATTTTATTTGTCATGAAAATATGTGGACTGAATATTCAATAAAGTAAATAGTCGTTGAAACAAAAATATTCCAAATTAAAAAAAAAACCGAATATTTTATGAAACATTTTCTGTGAAGCGAAATTCTATGAAAATTCTGTCTGTGAATCAAGTTATCACCCCTTTTTCCCTGTTATAACTGTCAGAGGCAATAAATAACGTAATTGAATTGAAATTTTATTTTTTACAATGCTCTGTTTTGCATCTCGTCGCGCTCGATCCCTAGACCTAAGGTTGTTATTTTCTAGTTTCCAGCTTCCTCAGGGTTACCTCGAGCCCCCTGCACAAAGGCAGCGGCCGCAGCCTCAAGTCCTCTTGCCGCCGGCACGCCTCGAGCTTCATGTGGCACAGCGTCGGGTACAGACGCAGGTCGGAAGCACAGACGGGCGCAGACGTCGCTACTGCTGCTGCGGCCGCGCAGTCGAATAGACATGCGCACCTGTGGATGTTACCAACTTTCAGGAACCATATCTTATGATGCTCTCAGACTACATCAGAGTGCCGATCCAAAAGCAACATCACATCAGTTATTCTGAACGGTACACTACTACGTGTGCTCACACACTGGCGGTCTTGTCGCGTACAGAGAAAAACCGGTTTTTCCTAAAGTGGCAAACACGTCACTCAGTTTCTACATCTAAAAAACTTTCAATATATCGATAACAATGAATTTCTTAGTGAAAATATTGGATTATTATTGGGTCTGCCAACCTTTCAAATAGATGCGACTAGAAATCAAATCGAATTTCTAATTTTATTTACTAACTGCGACTATGATGAAAACACGTTTAGATTCGTGCATACTGGATCATTATTAGCGGAGGAGCTGACAAATAGCTTGCGATCGAATTGCTTAGCATTTTAGGGAATCAGGACCGACTGCACATTCAACGGTCGAGTCAGAAGTAAAACACAACTTGTCCAACTGTTTTATGTTTATGAGATCACTACGAATTGTTTTAATTTTTTGTAAGTACTCAATTTAAGAAATACTTATAATTATATCAAAAATAATACTCATTTTAATGAATACACTCATAATTATATAAATTATCATACTCAATTTAATAAAAACTTATAATCAATAATAATACTACTTTTTTCTCAATGCCACATCTAGTAACGTACAGCGACTTGCCGCGTCCTACATCTGTGATCCGAGTCAAAAAGAGAAAAGTTTTGGCCGGCAGCGTCCGCAACCGCACATTTCTCAACCTACCTGCGATTAGTGACTTTTTTTACCGAGTCTATTTCAAATCAGATAATTTGTATTAATCACTGTTAACTAGTTTATTAATTTGATGTGTAAACAACTCATTGTGTCTTAAAAATACTGCTGTGTGTTTATGTTTAAATAAATATTAATAAATAAATAAATATCTGGGACAATTCACACCAAGATCATCTGACCCCAAACTAAGCAGAGCTTGTAATATAAGCGTCAGAGACTGATAAACATACTTAAATATTTCTAAACAAATACTTAAATAGATAATAACACCCAGACACACAAACACAAATACAAATGTTTGTCATACAAACATTTGTCATGTGTGGGGATCGAACCCACGACCTCCGGCGCTAAAGGCAGGATCGCTGCCATTGCGCCAACAGGCCAGTCTAAATGTAAATGTTTCTAAGTAAGTGAATGTAATTTATTTTTATGAGAAATAAAGTTTCCTCAACCATAAAATGTAGGTAACATTACCATACTTGCATACCTGGGCTGTCCAGTGGCGTCCACAGCGCACGTGGCTTCATACGCGCATTGCACGCGCGCGCACACCGCCGTGCTCGTGCCCGCCTCGCTGGAACTCTCTGGGCCATCCTCGCCGCGGATGTCGTTGCTGTCTATTATGCGCACTGTTTTGTTTGTACCTGCACAAAATTATATTTTTTAAAGATATTGTGACATTAGGGACGATTTTGCCACGAATTTCCAATAATTTTGATCCCTCTTAAGGATATTAAAATTTACCAGTACATATTTTGAAAAATAAATCTGAGGTTTGTTTTTGTTTTTTTAGTAATCCTAGGCCACGGCTCCGAAGTCAACGCTTGGCACTCGGCGACGCCGCTGCCTTCGAGCCCAGTCCCATTTCTAGGCACATTGTACTTTACTAACGCCTGTTGTAACAAAATGACACATTGTACTTTACTAACGCCTGTTGTAACAAAATGACACATTGTACTTTGCTAACGCCTGTTGTAACAAAATGACACATTGTACTTTACTAACGCCTGTTGTAACAAAATGACACATTGTACTTTACTAACGCCTGTTGTAAACCCAAAACAAGTTTAAAAGAGTAACTGCTGAGTTTCTCGCCGGGTCTTCTCAGCAAAAAACAACTCCGATGCGGTGGTAGAGTCGCATTATGTCTGTATACTGTGTATTTATATATCTATATTACTATAGTATTTATGTCTATTATTTAGTATATCTTGCTTTTTTGACGATTTGAAAGTACTTACTGTGAAAGTCTATTTGAATAAAGTTATTTGAGTTTGAGTTGAGGCATGAATGAAACGCGCCACTACCGCGTCGCCGCCGCTCTCGTCCCGCTCCCGCTAACTTCGTGGCCGCAGCCTCAATTATGAGCTGTTTTATCCTATACGTACTTTTAGTTGATTATTTTCCAAAAAAAAAAGTAAATAGGAAGCTCCCTGTTTACAAGATTTGGCTACACTGCGTCTCTACCTCCTTTACTAGCTACTTCCCATGTCACTCTACAAATGTGTGGCAAGACCATAATACGATAAAACCTGAAATTTTACCTGCGTGCGGCGTCTCTTGCGAGTCCGCACACTCTCCGTAGTAAGCGACGTGTACATTCGGCTCGCCTCTCATCCGCGCCTCACAGGCCGCCTTCTGCAGCGCGCACTCGTGGATGAAGGTCTGGTGAGTGTTGGAGCAGACCGGCTCTCGTTCCGCTTCGGCGCAGGGGTTCGCGCAGGCGCAGGCGCCGCGGGCGCACCACGTGCCTTCCGGGCATTGGATGCCGGCACAAGATTCTGGAATAAATGTAACAAACATAAATCAATAGCTAACGGTCCTATCGCTGGGTAAAAATCAAGTCATTTCTACAATCGAAGATTTGTAGCTAAGACATTACTCGACTCTTGGCAGATAGGTACGGGTTGGTGATTGCAAGATTTATCCAGAAACACACTTTACCTAATCTGTATCTTGATATAGACATCTATGTGTAGAATTCAGTAGTAAAAATATGATACGTTTTCGTAAAATAAATTCCAGATACAGCTACACAGAAACGTAGTCATTGTTAATTTTCAACTCACACTGTCCAACTTATAAATTATTATGACAAGCCTATTGGCCCACTCTGAATAATCTAATCATTTGAAATAATCGTAAAAATAAAGATAAACTGTTGGAAAAACTGATTTACATACCGCAAGACCCCATATGCCTGATATGCAACCTCCTCTTCTCGCGGCAAGACACGTCGCGCAGTGCGCACAAGCTGCTGTAAGTTTGGTTGTCGCTACCGCACACTTCTTCTGTCTCCTATTGAATAAATAATATGGGTCCAGCTTTATTTACATTATGATAAGGTACATATTGAAGGAAGTCTAGCCCCGAAATACAAAAACGTAAGGAGCCACCCCCTTCAGGATCTCAGGTAAAATGTCGAGAGCCAGTTACTACAAAGAAAGATGAACTTCTTAGTCAGTCGTCTGAAATATTTTCTAGGACTCATTTTCTGGGACGTAGTACTCGTACATACACATTGTAAAATCTCTTACAGTGCCTTCTTCACAATGCTTCGGGCAGACACAGCTTGCTTCAGAAACGCCGTCACTTTCGCAAACAGCGTAGAATTCGCACTTCTTGTTCTCACAGCCGTCTGAAAATGAATATGTCAATAATTTAGTCACCAACGTCTCCAGAAACATCTCATATTCTCTTGCAGGAAATTAATAGATTTGATTGCATGTTATGATTGTAGCTTTAAAAGGGTTTGTTTTTGACGTTGTTTGCATGCTGATTTTGGTTCTGAAAGAATCCTAATTTCAAAGATACTAACTGCACAGGCCGGTGTAGAGCACCTGCACCAGCCGCCGGTGGCCACAGGCCTCCAGCTGCAGCTTGCAGCGGTTGCCGTAGGAGATGCCGTCGGAGCCGCACACGGGCGCGAACTCGTTGAAGCAGCGCGGACACAACCTGACGCGTCACAAGATACTAACTGCACGGGCCGGTGTAGAGCACCTGCACCAGCCGCCGGTGACGACAGGCCTCCAGCTGCAGCTTGCAGCGGTTGCCGTAGGAGATGCCGTCGGAGCCGCACACGGGCGCGAACTCGTTGGAGCAGCGCGGACACAACCTGACGCGTCACAAGATACTAACTGCACGGGCCGGTGTAGAGCACCTGCACCAGCCGCCGGTGGCGACAGGCCTCCAGCTGCAGCTTGCAGCGGTTGCCGTAGGAGATGCCGTCGGAGCCGCACACGGGCGCGAACTCGTTGGAGCAGCGCGGACACAACCTGACGCGTCACAAGATACTAACTGCACGGGCCGGTGTAGAGCACCTGCACCAGCCGCCGGTGGCGACAGGCCTCCAGCTGCAGCTTGCAGCGGTTGCCGTAGGAGATGCCGTCGGAGCCGCACACGGGCGCGAACTCGTTGAAGCAGCGCGGACACAACCTGACGCGTCACAAGATACTAACTGCACGGGCCGGTGTAGAGCACCTGCACCAGCCGCCGGTGGCGACAGGCCTCCAGCTGCAGCTTGCAGCGGTTGCCGTAGGAGATGCCGTCGGAGCCGCACACGGGCGCGAACTCGTTGGAGCAGCGCGGACAGCGGCACGCGCCGCGCCCGCCCGACGCCACGCACTCGCCGCCGTGCGGGCACACGCGACCCGCGCACACGCCGCTTGAACCTGCCAGCAAAATTTGTGATTAGTCAATTTCAATCATCAACTCGACGCGGAAATTATTATTAAAATTAGTGACAAAACAATAAGCTTGTAAATTGTTTTAAACTTTCATGCTTGTACATTGTTTTAAACTTTCCAATATTTCGGATATTTTAAGCAACAATATAATATCCGAAATGTTGGAAACTCGAAAACATAGAGCTACATGGTAGAAATCCCGTAACTAATAACTTTTTTTTTAAACTCAGCAGTTTCCTATCCAAAAATAATCTCTTAAACCCATTCCAGTCCGGTTTCCGTCCTGGTCATAGTACGACTACAGCGTTAGTTAAGATTACAGATGACATTCGCCATGGCATGGATGACAAACATCTGACGGTGTTGGCATTGCAAGATTTTAGCAATGGGTTTAATACCGTCGACTTTGATATCCTCCTTGGTGTGCTACGTTCCCTCAATATATCTCCAGCAGTGATTGAATGGTTCTATAGTTACTTGCATGGACGCCGGCAGCGCGTTCGTGTTGAAGAGTCGTTTTCTGCAAAGCGTGCTATCTCTGCCGGTGTTCCGCAAGGTGGCGTCCTGTCTCCTCTTCTTTTCGCTATTTTCATTAATTCAATTTCCCTAAATCTCCTTTCTTCTTACCACCCATATGCAGACGATCTTCAAATATATTTTCAAGGTAGCCTGCATAAGGTTGTCCAAATCGTGAACGCAAATCTGGCTCTTATTCTGGACTGGAGTAAATCTTTTGGTCTTACGGTTAACCCTACTAAAACACAAGCTTTAGTTGTAGGTAGCTCATGGTTGATTTCTAGAATTGACTGAAAACTTTGCCACAAATAGTTTTTGAGGGAGTCCGTATACCTTACAGTAACGTGGTAAAGAATCTGGGGATATTCATTGATAGCTCGCACTTGATTGGGGTAAACAAATTGGCGAGGTTAGCAGGAAGGTGTTTGCTTCTGCAGGTGCACTTAGCAGACTACGTATTTTTTTTCCCCATACCCCTCAAGGTTTCTCTAGTCCAAGCCTTTTTATGCCGACTGCTGTTATCTCGATGTAACTCAAAATTTTCTTAATAAACTAGAACGTCTTCAGAATTTCTGCATTCGCATCATCTTTGGCCTACGCAAGTATGATCATGTATCTGAATTCCGCGCCTAATTAAAATGGCTTCCAATTCGTCGCCGACAAGATCTTCATATTCTCTCCTTGCTTTACTCTGTGTTGTTCGATCCCCGGTCAACTCCTTATCTTGAGGAGTTGTTCCAATTTCTGCGGTCTGCCAAGAGTGATAATATGCGGTCAACCCGGAATCTTCTTCTCGCTTTCCCCTCTCATTCTTCAAGTTGTTATTCCAATTCTTTCACTGTCCAATCCATTCGCTTGTGGAATTCGCTACCTTTACTTATTAGGCAATCTCAATCCTTACCTATTTTTAAATCCCGACTCAAAGCTTATTTCCTCACACTGTAACTTTTAAATGTCTCTAGTGCTTGGATAAACCGACCCAGAATATTTTTTTTTTTACTGTTTCTTTATAATTTTGTGTATGTTTACAGATATTTACTACGTTTATAAGTACTATATGTAATTGCATTCATGAATGCATAAAATAACTTAATGTATGTATATAATTATCTCACTATCTCACACTACCTTACCTATTTTCTCTTTTTAATCTTGTAATTTCCTCTACCTGCAGGTTGTCTGGAAGAGATCGCTTCCTAGCGATAAGACCGCCTACATTGTACAATCTAAGATTATGTAATGTTTATGTTAAGTATGATTTGTTGTACAATAAAGTATATTTATCTTATTTTATCTTTATCTTATTCTAAAATAAGCTTGTTCTAAAATACATAGTAGATTAGATATGAAAAATCAAGAGCGGAGGCAGTATGGCACCCGTTCTGTCTATAAAGACAATGTAAAGAAATGGTGTGTTTTTCACTGTAAAACGCACCAATTTTTTTACATTGTCATTTTGTCAATCATACTAGACGAGAGGAATTAATATTATAACACCTAGAATAATATCTTGTTTCGTACTCGCTGTCGCGCGTGCACGCGTCCGAGCCGCACACGGGACGCAGCACGGGCTCGCACGCGGGCGGGCACGTGCACGCTACGCCGCCGCCCTCGACGAGGCATTCGGCGCCTAATGTCTCTAGTTCATACCACAAGCGCCAGCGTGCAGGAACCTTATCTCCCTGCCCAGCAAGCACGCAGTGCGCCGCAGCTCGCACTCGCTGTCGTGCGTGCGCGCGCCGGAGCCGCACACGGGTCACAGCACGGGCTCACACGTGGGCAGGCACCCGCACGCTGCGCCGCCGCCCTCCACGAGGCACTCGGCGCCTAATGTCTCTAGTTCATACCACAAGCGCCAGCGTGCAGCAGCCTTATCTCCCTGCCCAGCAAGCACGCAGCGCGCCGCAGCTCGCACTCGCTGTCGTGCGTGCGCGCGTCCGAGCCGCACACGGGCCGCAGCACGGGCTCGCACGCGGGCGGGCACGCGCACGCCGCGCCGCCGCCCTCCACGAGGCACTCAGCGCCGTGACGGCATTCCACTTCGGAGCAGGGGTTGCCTCCTGGAAACGATTTGACTTTTATATCCGAACTTTTAGACCAGAGGTTCAGAGTCAAAAGTAGGTATGTGGACCAATGAGAAATAATGCAAACATATTGCAAATACTTAAGTTGTAGAACCGAATTGGACTTAAAGCTCAGGTTGGCATTAATAAAAAACTGCCACGGCATGTAAATAATGAACATTAAAGGCAAGAGCTAGTGTCATTCTGAGACCTAAAGAAGCCATTTGCTCCTGGTGTGGTTCCAAAACAAAATAAGAAAATAAGTAAACAGACTGTAGGTAACAGACTATACTCTATTTTTTGTTATCTTATACGCGATTTCAAAATTATTACTTGGCGCCCAACATGTATGTACCAGAAAAGTTGCGTTCGCCTTTAAGAATAAGCTTGCAATTATTGCGCAACGGGACTCGCGATGGAACTAACATTAATTTTCAAAACTGGCGTTCACCTTCACGGCTGTTTCTCAAATAATATGGCGCCCAACGTGGGACCCATTTAACATACGGAAAAATACGCAGCTGTTCATCCTCTTGTGATTAACTTGTTGATTATATGCGGCATATGCGAAATAGCAACTGTCATGGTTGGTGCTATTTCAAAACTGGCGTTTACCTTCACGGCTCAGTTTCTCAAATAATATGGCGCCCAACGTGGGACCCATTTAACATATTATAGAAGAATAAGCAGCCCTTCATCTTCATTTTAACTGACTTCAAAAAAAGGAAAAATTATATATATTGACTACACTAACCGGTACTGCACTGTCCTTTGAAGATAATCTTCAGCTGCTTCCTAGCGCGGCAAGATTCGCGGTGCATCTGACACTCGTTCGAGTACGTCTTCCCGTCGGAGGCGCACACGGGAGAGAATTCAAGGGGGCAGGGCTCTGCACACCGGCAAGAGGGGGCGCGGCGCTCGTCTAGTTGACACACTTCTGGATCTGGGCAGGTTACTCCTGCACAAGGATCTGTAAATAAAATCAGTTGTATTCGTGTCATGTGTATCTTTTCATCAACTGCCGCTAATCTATCAAATTATATGATTGTAGTCTTTTCTCTGTTGTGTTACGCTTAAGCACATTTTTATCACGTTGATAAAATTAAGAAAGTCAACTTTAACACCCAGCGCAAATGTTAGATAGAATGCCGTAGAACCTATAACCGTTAACTCAAGTGGGTTTTTGAGTGAATACCGTGTCTCAGCAAGCATTGTATACAGCATGTAGGACGTCCTTTGGTCCGGCTGTGCGATGACTTGCGACTGCTGCTGACAGGAAGTGGATGCATCAAGCCGAAAATAGAGCGCAATGGCGCGCGATATAAGATACGCATATCAATGGGGATTTGCCAGCGGGCCCGCTGTAAAATTGCCGTAACTGGGGCACGACTCAGGGTATTCGCAGTTGTGAGTGCGGCTATTTGTCGTGGTCCAATTAGACCACGGTCCTAGCTTGTATTTCCTTATCTATTTATCAGGTAGGTACTGACCACATTTGCCGTAGTACTTGAAAGTAATGTTAGTGTTGGACTCGCAGGCAGCGCGGCGCATCTCACACTCGCCGGGGTAGTCGCGCGCGTCGCTCGCGCACAGCGGGCGGGAGCCCTCGTGGTCGCCGTAGCTAGGGCACGACTCGGGGCACTCGCAGTTGTAAGCGTGGCCATCTGGCGTGGGCCGGCAGAGCGCGCCCGGCCCGCAGCTGACTCCACGACACGGATCCGGCACGTCTTGTGGTAGAAGAGATATCTACTATAAGCGGTTTCAATAAAAAATACTGTGTGATGTTGATTTTTAGAAGCTGTTGCTTCTGGATTATATTCAGTCACTAGATGTATTTTCTGCAGGAGTGCCGCCTTCGTTGGTATGGTCATGTCTCACGGAGATCGGCAAACTACGTGGGCAACAAATGTCTGGCCATGCCGCCCCCGCCAGGTACTGGTAGAAGAGGTCGACCCAAGAAGCGGTGGTTCGACGTCGTCAAGGGTGATATGCGTGCCAACAGACTCACCACTGAGGATGCATAAGACCGCGCAAAGTGGGCTAAGAAAATAAGAAAGGCGGTCCCTGGGACCCCACACACCAGTGTGGGTTCACAACCGGGATAGACCGCACAGATGATGATGATGATGATGCTTAGATGTATTTTTACCTACGATTAAACACGGTTTTAGCAAAATTTACCCTAACCTGAAACTGATATGGGTCAGTTGAACGTTGACATATGACTATGTTTGTTCCAATTGTGTGCAGCCCTAGGTGTGTCAAGAATGAGCCCTAGGTAAATACTTTTTCCAGCAACGTTTTCATATTACCTACCTACTAGCCAGTTAAAAATGTCTGCATGACAAATTCCTTTTTATAATGTTTTTTTCTGGTCGGGTCCTACTTGCAAGCCGTCACGAGCACAAACAACCGGTGACCATTTTGGCAAAAAGTTACCAGATACGTAGAAACTAGATATGTACGTAACTTACCACTAGGGAAAAGGTAGCAACCGCTGGCGGCCGCGACCAGCACCGCAAAGAGTGCCGCACGGGTCACCATCGCGCGGCCCACGTGCCGCCACTGCTCCCTTCTACCACCATCACACATCGTATAGTGGGACACTTTTCATAGCTACCAATAATAAAATACATTAAACACTCTTCTCATATCAATTTATAAAACAATAATGAATATGCATTTATGCACATACTGGTTATGAAAAGGCGGTCTGCTCTTATGTAATTTATCTGTCTTTAAAGGTTGGAAGACAACAGATCCCCATTCTATTTGCATGCATAATGAGGTCAAAAGCTACATAGATATTTACTTACTCAGAAGTAATTCTGTGAGAAAGTGAGTTCACTGTTCATCTTTAAACTGAATACACCTTGAACCTCTGCACTTATTAAAAACATAAAATAAATAGACAACAATACTCAGGGCGATACAGAGCCGCATGCCCGGCTCGAAAGAAAACTCAACGTAATTAATCATTCCAGCTAAATAAAACTAACTGAAACTTCATTAAAAGACAACAGCATACCTACTCATCTACTCAAATAAATTTGGTAATTCAACATAATTGTAATTTTGACACAGAAGGTTCGAACATGGTAAGTAACGTAAAGCCATATAAGTTATCGTTTTCCGCAGTCAAGTAAAATGACTTATTAAACGATAGCTCAACTTAATCGATAAAATCACACAGGTGTCGTCAGAAATATAAATTAAATTATGTGCACAACACCTACAAAGGAATATAAATAGCCACTTACCTACCACTCATTCAGACTGATGATGAGCTTCAAATAAACAACTCAACTTCGGACAGATAGAATCACACTGACGCAACAGTGTACAAACAAATGTACACAAATAGGGGTAAATATTAATTTATTGGACACTTCCCACCCCAGTGCCGGGGGGTAACTGTCGTCAGATGACGCATTTGTCTGAATGAACAACATTTGCACATGCGCAACAGATACCTATGAAAAGAAATCAAAGGGCTCTGTCGTCAATCGCGCATTGCGTGTGGTTTGGTGCTCATAACAGTCTGGCAGCTGCACCTTGCTACAAATTAATTAGACTTGACAAAACCGTTAAAATAAGTACTTCGGTTATTTCGGCTAACTATAGTGGCTAACATAATTTTATTATCTCTTAAAGCAGGTGTACACCTATCTACTTACCGAAGACTCGATTTCAATGATGGGACAGTACCTACCTAGGCTAATTACTTCACTTTTTTGACTAGGTACTTACCAGCAAGTGACGCAGCTAATAAAAAAGCGCTTTTATTTTTCTCGGTGTATTAAATTAAATTCCATGTGGCTTATAGTAGGTAGGTACCTAATAAGTTTTTTCGATACGGTTATTAATCCGTTTCCTGTCGGGAACGTGGTGCTGTAATTTACATGAAGTTTAAGCAAAAGAGAAGACTTTTAAAAGAGAATAACGTGGAGTAAAGTACGCCGTGTACGTCGACTGCTCATAGTTCGTTCGTTCTATTTTTTTCGCGGACGCCCGCGCAGTTTAATTCGCTACGCTTCGTGGGCGTCCTCGGTGTTTCAGCGGATTTTTGGTTTGGCGTACTTTTAGAAGTCGTTCGTGTGCGTTGCTCGATACAGTTTGTAAGGGATCTATTTTGACGGAGAAAAAAGTACCTACGCCGCAGATATTGCAGATAATCCCTCGTCTGCGCAGGCTTTTAATGAAGGACACCGACACCCTGCTGGCGGTGAACTTTTTTCACTAAGTTTCCAGCTCATTGGAAGTGCCAATGAATAGCATCTAAATTATGTTCACTATTATCAATGTTGCCACTAGTTGTATGAGTCTAGCTCTCGCAGGCGGTGCCACGTTCGGTAGAAGCACATCAGTTTTCAAGGTTTTGACTAGCGATGTGCAGAGTACGGTTGGACTCGAGTCAGACTAGATTCTTGCTTTGGACTCGCTTACTCGAATACCAATTTATTGATTCGAGTACACTGGACTCGAGACAGGAGGAATTAATTCTTTACTAAAAAAAATGCAATGGTACTGATCTCCAGGGCTTAATATAATAAAATATAACAGCTTATATATATATACATAAAACTCGAGTATTGAGCTCGACCTGCCGAATAGTCATGATTCGAGTACCGTATAAACTGACAAGTCAACTCGATCCACCGAAACTGCGACTCGGCACATCACTAGTTTCGACGTTTTTATTTTTGGTACCTACTAAGTAATAATAATGACAAACCCAAAAACGAAGGTGCCCCGATTTGATTGCTCTGCTCTCTAGTGTATTTATCCAGCCACCAGCACTAACGAACTCATTTTGTGCGACCATCTAGCTAACTAGCACTATGGTGTGTCGAATACGCCTAGTGCGTTATTGACAAAATATTAGCGAGGTGATTTAGTTTTTACATAGAGGAGTAAATAATACGCAACGATCAACTTTAATATGTTTATTATAATGGCATACACCATTTAAGACGATCCACTCTTATTACATTCAATTGCATGTAACAGAGAAAAAGACTTTATATCATGTATAAAAATAGGACTGTACGAGCCCTGACATGACTCGGAAATGCACATAGAATGAGAAATGAATGCACAAATCAAACGCTCTTTCCTGTCCACTGCTAAAATGCAATGACAAATTTATGTGCCTTTCTTGTTAAAGCTTTACACAATTTTTGAAATTGCACATGATTTTGAATATAATGCAAACCTACAAACAATTGCTATTTTTGTACATTTACTATGAACTATGTATATCACTTGTGTTTCTGTCAAATTAAATGTTTGTAAATTACATTAATTGTGAGGCATCGAATAAATAGTAGATCAGATTTCAGATAAAAAAATATTATTTAAGACCGGTAAAATCGGCAACAAAATTGAAACAATATAAAAATTAATGGTATTCGTCTATAAGATCTGTACATCAACAATCAATCGACAGATTTGGTAATAAATAAATTTACTATACAGTCTCACTTATAAAACACAGTCACTAATTATAATAACGTCTCTAGTTGAAATCGATGCGCTTCGCTTATCACATAGATAAAAACACAGCACTATTTTGTCACTTACACTTTACAGTCACATAAACCCAGTGTCCTCGGAAAGAGATCTATTGGCTATTTACAGTAAGATACAACTATTTACAGTGGTGATAGAGTTCGCGTCAAGTTAGGTGGGCGGGGCTCGCCTGTCGTAGTCCCTGCGGTAGACCTCGCGCTCGTACTCGCGCTCCTCGTACTGGTAGTCGGACTGGCCGTAGCCCCGCCAGTCCTCGGGGTAGGGGCGCGCCGCGGCGAAGCCCAGCCCGCCCGGCGCCGCCGCGCCCTCGTAGTAGCCCGCGTACGGGGCCGCCATGGCGCCGAAGCCGCCGTACCTGCTGGACACACCCAATCTAATAGTAATAATGCTTATTCCATTGTGAAGATTAAATTTAAATTTTTATTACAATGTTATCTTATCTGCATCAATTCATGCTATTTTCATTATCTACTAATGAGTAAATATTTTAACTCTTGAGGATTTGTTGTCACACTATTTAATCAATTACACTGTTAAATAAAATACTTTTTTGCCAAGGTGCTTTGAAAGCCAAGTGTGTATCCTAATAAAACAGACAGGGCTTGAGCAAAGGACAGTAAAAAACCTTTAAAAACCTGAAACAGAAAGACTTCCAGATTTGGACACTTTCTTCAATAATTATAATGCCTCAGGATGTTTTTATCACTATTTATTGCCAAATTTCCTTTGTTTGTGACAGAGATCGCATTTTAGCGATAAAGCCGCTCAAATTTTACTTGCATTTATTGATAATTATTTCTATACTGTAAGTTTTGTGCAATTATATTATTATTTTAATTATATTAATTATATTAATATTATTTTTTATTATAATCATCATTTATTTACTTTATTTATTTAATAATAAAGTAATGTTTAGTTCAATTCTTTATATTCTTATTGCTATCACTATCCAATCTATTAAGTTGGATAGACGCCGAATCAGTTTTCCACGTTTATTATGTTAGATTCTAAATAATGAAAGATTTGTCACCTCCTCTTATCGTGTGGTCTTGAATTCCTATCGCCTCTGTACTGCCTCGGGCCGGGGTAGGCCGGCGGCGTCCAGCCCGGGTGCGCGGCGTGGTCGGCGTGCGCGGCGTGCGCGGCGGCGGCGTGCGGCATGGAGTAGGGAGCGCGCGCGCGCGGGCCGGCGCCGCCGCTGTCCCGCCGCGTGCGCGACCGGTCCCGGTCTCGGTCGCGGTCCCGGTCCCGCTCACGGTCGCGCTCACGGTCCCGCTCCCGGTCTCGCTCCCGGTCCCGGTCCCGGTCCCGCTCTCGGTCCCGCTCCCGCTCCCGCTCGCTCCGACCGCGGTCTCTGCACATCAAATCGTCCCGCTTCAAGCTGCTATCTCTATCCTTGCGACCCTTGTGTTTGTGTTTATGTCTGCCGGGATGGAATAAGCGTAATGGTGGTGAGCATACATGGAGGTTAGCGAAGATGAAACCTATGCCATGTTAAACCGTGTGAGAAGCGTTCTAGCGATTGAAATGGAACTATGTGTGTTAGTTTGATCTTACCTCTCGTGACGTTTGTTTTCATTGGATTCTGGATCGCATTCTCCGTCTTCTAGTTTTCTCTTTATTCCTGAGGAATGTGGAGTTTTATCATTTACTTTATCTGACTTGTCTCTCTCGAGCTTCGGTCTTTTGTCCTTCTTTTCCCCGTCGTCCTGCTTTAGTTCTTTCTTAGCATTTTTAATGTGATTATTGGAATTGTGATGATTTTTATTATTGGCCTAAAAATAACGAAATAAAAACACATTAGCCCATTGTTTAGCAAGCACAAGTTCTAAGTATGATGAGAAAACTGCAGCCGGCCGACTTACCTTTACATTTTCTTTATGTTTAGCGGTTCTTGGTTTACCATCTGTTTTCTTCAATCCATATTTATATAACTTATATAACTGCTTGGCATCAAAATTAGTAAATTTTGATACAAAGTACCAGAGATTACTTCTCCATTCCACCTTTTTCTCAGGATCTGGATAAGCTTCAAGGCATATGTCTATTTGAGTTCCTATTTGCGCGAGACACGTACGCGTTCTAGTGACCTGTTCCGATTCAGACAGGGTTTGATCTGGGTTATCAAGGGCTCTTAGAGCTTTCTTGACAGGTCTCATCTTTTCTTTGCACTGAAAAGAAAAAAAAGTAGGTAGCACTCACATCATCGCAAAAACATCGGAAGTGCAAGAAATCTTACTTCTTACTAATATTATAAATGTGAAAGTTTGTGAGGATGTATGTTTGTTACTCCTTCACGCAAAAACTACTGAACGGATTTGGATGAAACTACAATAATACAGCTAATCAGAATACACATGGGCAACAATTTATAAAGATTTTATGTAATTTGGCCGTTATATATAACGCAAACGCGGGCGAAGCCGCGAGCGGAAAGCTAGTTACAAAATAAATTAAATATTACCTCTTCAAACACGGACGGATCTAAGTCGCCCAAAACCTCAAGTGCTCTAGGTTCATTATTGGCAGTGAAATGCATTGGACCTGCTGGCTTTTTCCGACCTTTTCCGACTTTATCATTTTTTCGTTCCTTCCCATCTTTCTTTAGGCGCTTTTTCAAATTTTCTTTTCTGTCATTTGATGTTTCATCATGGGTTGAAATTTCATCTAATTTTAATTTACCCTGTAACACAAAAAAACACATTTATTATCATTCTACTTCTTGCATATTTTCTTATTGTTTTATTGCATTCAGAACTTTATAAAGAATTATGATGAATATAAAATGCGAATTTACAAACCTTGTCTTTATCATTCTTTTGACTTTTATTATTAGTTTTTTTGTTTTCATCTCCTGAACTCATGTCATCTTCCACGATGTCTTTCGTAACCGGTTCTTTAGTACCACGTTTCACACGCGGTTTTCTTTGCTTTAGTTTTCCATTTTTTTGGTCTAATAATTTCTTAATTAATTTTAACAAATATTCTGCTCTAGATTGCAAATGTTTTGCTTGAGGCTTCTTATCCTCGTTGGTAAGAATTTTATCACCAATCTCAAAGGAAGAATCCATTTTGATGGCCTCCCAAGAACCCATACCATATTGGTAAATACCAGCTAATAATTTCGAATCATCTGCTATTCCCCAGTCTACATCGAAGTTGGAAGGCCTTGTTCTGCAAAAAACGTGGAAGCTGTTAAAATAATACCTTATAAAAAGATTAACCAAAACAACAACAGTAAAAATTATGCAATTGATCACTTTACCTAAAATCTAATTGCCATTTTAGCCTATCCTCTTTTGTTTGAGGCAAAAAATTATCCAATGGTGCTAGCTCATCCAAACAAGCCGACAAAGTCTTTGCATTAACTGGAACACCTCCAAGTTTGAAACTCTTTCTGGTGTTTTTCCGACCTTCGATTGGTTCAGCTGTAAACGTACATTTTACATTATTATGCAACAATAAAATAAAAAGGAAGTAGAGTTCCAAACGGTTCTCTGAAAAAAAGTGAAACTTACCAGTTGCTTCCTTTGTATCATTGAGCACAGCTCTACACCTCTCTTCAAGTACCTCTCCCAATTTCTTGAGTTCAGCCAAAGGCTTTTCTTGAAGCTCAGCATCACAAGCTATACTGTCCAGATGCTTTAGAGGTGCCGAGAACTTCTTATAGCTTTTGACAAATCTTCTTATCTGTAAAGACATATTTCTCAAACAAAATTGCAAGAAGAGCAAGTTACCCACCTTCAGTTTCTTACAAAAGGTGGGATATTTTCGTATTCCCAGCTAGGACATAAATTGTAAAGGTTGATATAAACTCCTCTGTACAAATAAAAACATTATAGCATTGTTAAATTGAGAAAGGCTAGATTCATAGTCAAACCTGTCATTTCTGCGACGATTTTAATATTGTTTTTAAACATTAATTCAACTAAATTAGATTCTCATGTCTTAACGAGGCAGAACATGATAAATACATCAATATTCATTTTTAAATGTGTGCATTGCATGTGATAAATAAACTGTAATGCAAGTTACAATGCAACAACATGGGTCTGTCAGAGACTTAATGTTTAATTATTTTAAATGTTTCGTTTGATTTTGCCTGTATCTAAATTCTGGCGGTAACTATTTTTTACCTTTGCCAACTCGTACCATGATACCTACTAACTAACGCAATGTCCGTAGTTTCGGAAAAATTAACATGGTCATAATTAGTATAAAAACGAAGATAATTTTAACAATCGTCATGTAAATGGTATTCAGCATACAATACAGGGTGTTCCGAACATACACGTCAATAATTTTTTTTTAGCTTCGTTACACTTAGGGGTATCCGAAAATTACATGTATGTTACCCGATTTTTTGTAGTTTTCGAGTTATGATTTTTTTTACGAATTTTTGAAAATTTCTGGGTTGGGTCACTTTTTCTGTAAATGGAGCGCGATCTGTTAAGATAAATGCCTGTTTTTTTTTACCTATCAGATGAATAATATATATGTATAATAATATATACATATGTGCTAGATTATTCTGAAAAATTCACATCCATATCGCTTATCAAAAGTCTAAAAAAAATTTATGAAATCAGAACCAGAACAAAAATCTTTCGTGTTCATTGCTCAATCTCCGACTAACTCTCCAGTGATGGAAACATCGATAAAAAACTAAATCAACCCGGACAACGGCGGAAAGCTCACCACCTATTTCTCAGTTCTGATACCATTGGTGAGAAGTGCGCTTCTGAGTGTTACGTTCACCATGACGGTAACAGTCACTTGCCTCTGACTGGGACCCGTTTGGGATATAATCTCGATGGTATGCATGTATGTATGTACAAGTAGTTTGACTGAAACTACGGACATTGCATTAGCGAGTAGGCCCCTGCAGCGGCACCCGCAGGCCAGGCGCGGCCGACTCACCTCGGCGTCGGTGAACCCTTTGATCTTCTCCCGGTGCGAGGCGGGCGGGCGGCCGCGCTTCCGCGGGCGCTCGTCGTCGGCGCTGGCGTCGGCGTCGGCGTCGCTGGCGTCGCTGTCGTCCGCGTCCTCCTCCGCGCCCTCCGCCGAGCCGCGCCCGCGACGCTTGCCGAGCCCCTCTATGGTTACAAACGAATAAAATTGATTTTACATATCTCATATTCGGTAAGTAGGTCCTTATTACCCCCAAATGGGGCTGGTAGGTGACCAATTAGCGCTCTAGGGTAATAATGTAACTAGAAAATCCCTAGGGCGGTAAGTAATTTAAAAAAAACTCTCCACTCTTTCAAAAAGTTCGCGTACATCTAACCATCATACTGGCAATAGACATCATGCATTCCGCCCAATGACAAAAGAGGTCGCTTCGCTATTCAGCTTTGTCTTTGTATGAGTTTAATAATCATTAATTTTAAATATCGTACGGCGAAGCTCAATATCGTTCTTGAAAAAAAAAGATGAAAAAAGGCGGGAATAGAAAACTTTTACTTTAAATATTGTTTGTTTTTGGGATTTTTTATAATTAAGTGCTAATTAGGAAAAAAACATGAGTTCTGCAAGTGATGAAGATATAAGCTGCACTCCCGATTCAATGAAAATAGAAGCTGAAGCAGCAATTAACATTATTTTGCCTGAAAGTTCTAAAAACTTACGACGAGTGGCGAAAAGAAAAACGAGTAAAGTCTTTATCTGAGCCTGTATTCTTAACATACTTTAATGAGCTATCAAAAAAGCTGCAGCCATCTAGTTTGTGGTGCATTTATTCAATATTAAAAGCAACTATGAGTACTGAACACGACATCAATATTAAGAACTTTTCAAAATTACACAAAAGGGCACAAAAGCAAAAAGTCAAAGGTTTTTACAGCGCAAGACGTGAAAACATTCATAAATGAATGAAGCCCCTGATGGCATATATTTAGCTGTTAGGGTACGTAAAATAACAAATCACATAATGGTAATACTTCATCATTTATCTTTTAAATTCTTACAATCCTATAAAACATTCTTATTTTTATATTTCGCTTGTTTTAGGTGGTTCTTATCTTCGGTATAACTGGCGCATGCCGAGGTATTGAATTGACAAATATAACAATAGAGAACATAGAACAACAGGGCAGTTGTTAGTAATTAAACTACCAAACACAAAAACTAAAATTGACCGAACATTTGTAGTTCCTCAAGAATTCTCTGAATTCGTACAAAAATACAGAAATCTTCGTCCTGAAAATGTAAACACCAACCAATTTTTTTTGAAGTACCACCAAGGCAAGTGCTACAAACAATTTATTGGAAAAAATACCATCAGAAGTATGCCGAAGCAAATCGCAAGTTATTTAAAGTTAGCAAACCCGGAATTTTACACAGGTCATTGCTTCCGGAGAACATTGGCTACACTTTTAGCCGATGCTGGGGCTAACTTAACCACTATAAAAAGGCACGGTGGGTGGAAATCTAGCGAGGTGGCTGAAGGTTACATTTAAATAAAAGTAAAATTACCAACCAAATAACGGAAACTATTCAGCTTTCAAAAAATTAAACATCTTTCTACGACACGATTGGCGTAGTACGCTATTGCACGGTTTCTCGCCTCGATTTCCTTAGTGTCCCGGGTTCGATTCCCGGTCGGGTCAATTCAGGAAACGATCTTTTCTGAATTGATTCGGGTCTGGGTGTGCTGGGAGACGCCCCTGGCTGATTTCCTTGTGTGGTACCTCGTGACACAGGGATATTAATCCCTACTTCGAGACCATTACAAGAGGTGTGTTGTCTGGCGCATATTTATTATTTTTTATTTTTCTCAAGAGATGATCCGCAACCATCAACTTCTGCTGAAGAAAGCTTAATATCTCGGGCTGCAATTGATGCCTTAAAGCCCTTGGCTACTAATCTACTATTTCACTTCTCATGCTCTTAAAGTACGCCAATTTAGCCCTACGAAGCGGGACTAAAGTGACCACTTTAGTTTATAGGGAGTAAAAAGGAATTAATTTATTTTTTCCTTTATGTGACATTGTGACATAGACAAACTCAAACAGCCTGTAATTAAAATATTATCTGTGGAGTGTGGACCATCTTCATTGCGAAAATGTTGAGTTTTAGTTCCATGGTTTGGCCACAAAGAAGGTGGCGCCATGTGTTTTAAATTGTTAATCTGTAACTGGTTTAGAAGAAACAACTATGTTTTTGTACTAAATTGACTATTATTCTCGTACTTAAAGTGCAAGAGTTTGCACTTAGAGACTAAACGCCAACTTAATATGCACTCGATTTCATCGCACGCTCGAAAGTCAAACCACCTCCGGTATATTATGGCAGTGCCTTGATATAAAATATACTATTAAAGATGTTGAAAACCTCTGTGGTAAGTGGTGACAACAGAACTAGGTCCGTGGTTATGCCAGCTAGCCAATGATCGAGGCCTTTTTCAGCAGTGGGACATTATGTAAACTGCATATACTGTTACACTGCTTGGCAAAGGGCTTTATCATTGAAATCAAGTCATCACTATAATGGATGGGTATTAGCAATAAATGTATAATATTTCTCAATTCAGGAGTAATAAAAGTTAGTGAATTGTAAATTAAAACATAGTACAACCTTTTCTAGTTTTTTAAATTGGAAGGGGCAGCAAAAAATTGTGATCTACCAGGAGGCATACTTTCAACATAATCTGTGTTACAAAGTTACAAGACATTAGTAAAGTAACTTACTGCCATCATCGTTGTTCTGCTGCAAGTTCTTTCGTCTGGGAGGCAGGTACAGGTCTTCCATTTCCTTACTTTTCTCTTCTTCAGCAATTGTTTTACGCACATTTTCAGGAATGATGTCATCCTAAAATTACAGACAATAATATCAGTTAAGTTAAAGAAATATCATCAGATAAGTTCAAATAAGACTACTGGGATTATGGCCATGCAACAAGACTATTTAAGAGATTTAGGAAAATGTAGATAGGTGAATCCGCACCCAGTCTTTGCTTTCCTCTTCAGGGTTTTCCTTTTTCACTTCCATCACAGCCTTGTCTTCATCGAAGGCAAAACTGGCAACCTTGAAAGCAGACAGCAGCTCATCGCCCGCCATTGTAGGGCCTTCATCGCGCGTTTCCGCCCGTTGCAAAATCTCATCAATGTCACACTGTAACCAAAAACATGTCATTTATAGATTGATTTAAATTTCAAGTTAATACAGACTTGCTATTTTCTGCGCATTTTACAGCGGAAACGCCAATTATCAACCTAGTCACCTGATTGAAAACCTATGTTTTTCAGTCTTATGCAAAACCAGGAACGAAATTTCTATAAACTCCAAGATACATATTTCAGATTACATATTTGTTTTTTTAGATAGATATTTGTTTCGGATGTTTGAAGGTCCTTCCCTTAAAAAACAGTGATGGAATAACTTTCGGCTTGCAACGTAAGCATGATTCGTTGAGATTTCGGTAGCTCAGTGGTTAGAGCAGCCACCCGTATTGTGGAAGGCGCGGATTCGAATCCTGCCTCATTTCATCAAGGTCCGAAATTCGATTTTTCTAGTTTTCTATCTTTACAAAATACAGCCCAAGTGTTCACTTTTTCAACTCATTTGTGCACTAGACGATACTGAATCACTGTACCAAGCTGGTACGATGGCATGTTATGCTACTGTAGAAAATCGGCTCAGCAGCTCTCAGTACCTTTAAAATTAATAAATCCATACTAATATTATAAATGCGAAAGTAACTCTGTCTGTCTCACTTTCACGCCAAAACTTCTGAACCGATTTAAATGAAATTTGGTACACAGATAGTCTAGAGCCTGAGACAGGACATAAGCTAATTTTTCATTGGAAAAAAGTGTTGTAAAGGGTTGTATGAAAGTATTGTCATTTTCAGAACTAGCAGCATAAAACTTATATTTTAGGCTGTTGATTAGATATAAATAAATACGACATTCAAAGTTTGTAAAAATGTTACTCTTAAAAATTTGCAAAAAATCGACCTCGAAGCGGTTGCTTTTGGGGTTGATAGTTTGTTTGTATGAAACTTCGTTACTTAAAGTGCTAGGGGGGTCTCAAATTTTGCTTAGGGGTTATTTTTAGCACGTAGGTGCTAACTAAGACGGTAAGAACAAAATCCTATCATAAAAATGAAGTTCACGCGGGCGAAGCCGCGGGCGGAAAGCTAGTGTAACAATAAAATAGATAATTTAGAACTTACAACAGGATCCTCATCATTTTCGTCGTCATCTTTGAACAGCTCTTCGGCGCCGAACTTGAGTATCGCATTCAGGTCTTCCTTATTGAATGGGTTGTTGGCCGTCGTGGCCGACGCGTCCCGCTTGTTGAGCACGGTGCGCCCGGTCGTGTCCATCCGCTGTATCACCAAATGGTCAAGAACCATTTTTCTCTTCGCCCTTTCAACTATATCTTCTTCAACAGATCTGGCTGTTACTAGCCGGTAAATGTTCACCTGTGGATAGTATAATTCACGAATGAGGTTATGACAATACACTTAAGAAAGCATGTGTTTATCTATTTATAAGTAGATGCAGGCTGCAACTAGCGTCCCACTATGGGAAGCTTGTTAAAAGGTAGCTTATTATAACAGTGAATGATGATGAACAGAGTTCAATCAATATACAGGGTGTAAAAAGGCCCCTAACGAAGCCGGCGTCTACGCACTCAGACCATTAAATCAAGTCACAGAAAAAAAATCATTGATGGGAAACGAATTTTTTTTAGGTGTTAATTTTAAACCTAAAAACGAACTACGCAATGTAACAGACTGCACTCATCTGCGCTTTTGTGCGTGGATGTTACGTATAATCAAGGGGTACGCACGATGTAGATTGCGAGTTGAACGTTTTGAAGCAATTTTTTGTTAGGAAATACTTGAAATTTTGATAATGTTTCTTAGGATTTGATAATGATTAGTTTGTTTTCATCAAAATCTTGAGATTTGTTATTTGACTTTGACCTTCAATAACTTGGGAACTATTGAGTTCCCAGGTATGGTTTTGAAAGAAAAAATGGTCCTGATGATGTGCAGAATACGTGGGTGTCGGCTTCGTTAAAGCTTTTTTTACACCCTTTAAAAATAATCAAATCAAATATTAAGAATAATTTAACGCAAGACCCCTTAATTAGTTAGTTACGTATTTACCTGATTTTTCTGTCCTATCCTATGGGCGCGAGCTTGAGCTTGCAAGTCGTTTTGTGGATTCCAATCAGAATCAAAAATGATCACAGTATCAGCTGTAGCTAAATTAATCCCAAGGCCTCCTGCTCTGGTTGAAAGCAAAAAGCAGAAGTCTGTTGAACCTTCAGCATTGAAATGGTCAAGGGCTTGCTTTCTTATTTCGCCTTTTATACTACCATCGAGCCTTTGAAAAGGAAAATGCCTCCTTTGTAAGTATTCAGCCAGAATATCCAACATTCTCACCATCTGGGAGAATATGAGCACTCTGTGGCCAGTCTCTTTCAGCCTGCATAATAGCTTATCCAAAAGCAATAGCTTTCCCGAGCCTCTAAGAAGTTTCTGAAACAATCAAAAAGACATACAATAAAAGGGGCCTTTGAATACGTTGTTTTGCACGAAAAAATATATAGGTTACTGTAAATTACCTCTACGGCATCTGTAGTCGCCAGTGACGCCCTAGACTCATAGTCTTCAGGCTTGGTTAAGAGCGCATGATTACAACATTTCTTTAACTCTATCACAATATTTATAAATGTATTGATTGACCCTTTCACACCTTTACGTAAGGCACTATAATTCTTAGTTAATATCCACTTGTAATATTGCTTCTGTATCGAGGTCATTTCCACCCTCAGTATTTGTTCTACTTTTGCAGGCAATGATTTTTCAACATCCTTCTTTTGTCTTCTTAAAATGAAGGGCTCTAATTGCTTATGTAACTTCTCATAGCCTTTGGTAGCGGCATCTTCATGGTCTTTTTCAAATTCCTCCCATGTCTCGAATCTGGAAATATAATTAGGAAATAATTCAGCTGAAACTTTGTAATTATTACATACATCTACTTTCAGATAAATTACTTACTTGTATGGCATGATAAAATGTAAAAGAGCCCAAAGCTCTTTTAGCGAATTTTGCAGTGGAGTTCCAGTGACCAATAATCTATGGTTAGTATCGAACTCCTTTAGGGCTTTGTAAAGCAACGAATCGTCGTTTTTTAACCTATGAGCTTCATCTACTAACAAGCACGCCCAACTGAACTGTCTTAGAAACTGTCTATCCTTTAGTAAGATTTCATAAGTTGTAAGGATTGCATTAAATTTCAGTCTCTTGGAACTTGCAAAACTCCATTCAAACTGCCTTAGCTGTAATAGAACATACATGTTTTAGAATTCATCTATGTACTTACTTAAAATCATTCAAAAAACATAAATTGCATGACCTTCGGTGATGAAGCCAGTGAAAGTGTAATTTTGGGACACCATCACTTGCAATATTTAAAAAAAAATTGGTATGAATCAGTAAAAAAACACTTACAATATCTCTACTAACGACATCCCCGATATAAGTGACTACATTAATGTCCGGCGCCCAGTTCTGGAACTCCCTCTGCCACGCGGTCATCGTACTCAAAGGCACAACGCACAGGAATGGTCCATACAGTTGTTGGGATTTAAAGAGGTAGTATAAAAAACATATAGTCTGAAAATAAGATTTAAATCTTAAGGTGAAGATTCAAATACATAATATTTACAGTATATGTTTATTAAATATTTTTATCAAAAAATGCATTTACCTGGATGGTTTTACCTAAACCCATCTCATCGGCAAGAATGACAGAATTATCTTTACACCAGGAATGTATTAACCAATTCAATCCATCCATTTGATAATCTCTTAAAAAGAAAGTCTGAAAACAACATAAATAAAATTAGAAGGTGAACAAAACAAAACGTAACATCTTCAATTGCAAAATGTAGAATTTTGAAATTACACCATGTCTTTAAGTCACCGTGGCTTTCCAAGTTGGTTTAATGTTTCACTATCTCATTGCATCAATTGTTATTTATGGAAAGAAATTAAAATAGTGAAGATCTTCTCTAAACAAAATAACAAAAAGTTTTCAACTCTATAATCATATAAAACTTAAAATAAGTACACAATGCAATATAAAATTAGGAGGAGAAATTTCGATGTTGTATCAGTATGTCAGAGTAACAAAGCGGTAATTTCTAAATTAAAATATTTATATTTTATAATTGAATAAACAAATTAAATGCATGTACACGATAGATTAATAATAACACTCCTTAACCTCAGTAGGTGACGGCACAAATACACACTACCTATCTCAAAGTCGAATTCGCTAAAAGCAAGCCAAAGCAAATGGTACTAAGTTTGTGCTAATTCAACAGTCTCAAAATAGATGGCGCTGTTACGCATTGTAGACTTCAGTAGCAAGACGAATGTTATTTTAGTTTTTACAAAAAAAACTAAGTTGTTTAATTAGAATGCTTGTTGGTACACCTAATCGTCGGTAGAATAATTTCTTCCAGTAAGTACCATTTTTTTTGTTTTTTTTTTATTTATTCGATTTTAATTTGACACATTCCTTAGTATAAAAATAAATTCTTATTATAAAAATAAAATGTTTAATAGAAGACAACAACCACGCCCAAAAATGAAATAGACCATCATTAAGTAGTTAAGATTTTTTTTTAAATTTTACTCAGCATAATGCAGGCAAACATGAAGCCGCCATTTTGTTTAGCCAGTATTTTGCCGTCGTACATTGCTCACAATCCACCGTCGTGGCATGTTTCGAAATAGTTGATGATGTTTTTAAGTATTTGCAAAATCTTTTAAATTTTGATCCAAGAATTACATCCTAAGAATTATTATAATTCAGAAAACATAAGACATTTTATAATGAAAAGCAGCCGTGAAAACTGAATTTTGATTACATTGATTTTAAAGAATAAGTTTGAGAAAGACACTAACCTTATCTTTTCCAATATATTCCGGCTGTTCTTTTATTTGGTGAAATTTTGGCCTTCTTTTTAGAACTGGACAATGTCTGGAAGGGGTTGTTTTAGCTGCTTCCCTATGCTTGAAATGCTCAACTTCTACTGGCCATCTCCTCTCTATAAGAGATGAGTCTTCCCATGTTGCATCAGCATATGGTAGGGACTCCCATTTACAGAAATATTCATGGGCTGTACCACCACTTTCTAATTCTCTTGTTTGCTCCGCTATCAAAATTTTATCAAAATAAGTTACAGTGCAAGTACTTCTAAACGAAAAGAGATATAATAGGTTTTGCTAAAAATTTACATGTCTTGTGCCTTATATAAGGTACAAAAAAAGTACAGGATAAGGTACAGATCAATATGGTTAAGTGTTGTAAGAAATTTATGCAAAGAAGAAGAAAATACATACCTATTATTCTCTCAACATAATTATAAGTTTTGACCAATTCCTGCTGCAATTCCGATTGACATTCAAAGTAATCTATATCCTCTGGTCCAGCCTGCTGCCTCCACCATGAAAGCTCTCCTTCTTTCTTAATGTAGTTTTCTAATTTCTTAAGCCCCTTTACTTTTTGTTCATTCAGTGTTGCTTCAGACTCCCATGTGTTGTGAATGTGTGACCACCCTTTCCATTTAATCAGGTACTGAGGTTCAGTTGTTTCAACATCGTCTGGATCGCAGCCCTCATTAGGGTCGCCATGCTCTTCTATATAATAAACGGTAGTCACATTCCCAGTGACTGCGTAATGATAAGAGGACATTAGCTAAAATTCAACATTACATTTGCACCAAATGCAAATTGCAAAAACAATAACATATTTTATACACTAAAAAGCATTGAATTTACATATTATTGAAAAGATTTTTTACCTAGTTATTAGTACTAAAAGAAAATATGTAAAAGATTATGAAATCTGTAGCAAATACCAAAAATATGCAAGATTGTTACTAATGCTATTCATACACCTAAATAGATAGAATATTACCTCCTTTCTTCCCTCTTCGATGACCAAGAACTCTCTCAATGGTTTCGCTGTGGTCTTCCGGTTCAGGCTCTGCTTCTGCCTCCCCCTCTACACCTTCCACTTCCAAAAGATCAGAAGAGTCAGTTTGTTCATCACTCGCTTCTTTATAACTAACTGCTGCACCTGCTGCACGCCTCGTAGCTGTTCTACAGTAAGAAATATCTCTTTTTTATCAAAACATTCAAACCAACTAGTGTAAGTATTTAAAACAGAGATATCAATTTATTTTCACAAAACCACCTATTAATTAGACTATGTAATCAACTGGTAACTTTATTGGATCAAATTTTGGTAATTTATAATAAATAAGTTATCAATTTTATAGTTAACTTTTTGATATCAATATCTTTTATGATATCAATTATTACTTGATGGCCTTTGCCATGAGTTATGTTTGTCCATTATTTCTACGAATTTGTATTCTTGGAAGAATGTATTTGACCCAAGTTTTGAGACTCTAATAGGAGACTGGCAAAAGGAGGAGATGCTCTAGCCCGAGGAAACAGTTTCCAAGAGCTATCTGTTTCGTATTTTGATCTACTTCTCTTCTTGTTTTACAAATTGATGGGTTAACCAAATAATTACAGATGTCACAAGTAATTTAGTATTATCCTTATAAAGTGAAATCATGAAGCAGACAGTGTAGTGACCTATTATTGCCCATTGGGTCTATGTAATCAATTGAAGTCTATTTTAATCACTTGAAGTCTAATTAAGGTAATCAATTGTTGTCTATGTAACCAATTGTAGTCTATGTAAGCAATTGGAGTCTAGTGGAGCCTATATAATTGTCATTTTTATGTAATCACTTAATGATTTTATGTAATCAACTTGTAGACTGTGTAATGAATCATCGAAACTAAGTGGTCAATTGTCAAATTTAATATTTACTTAATTGTTGATTTTCAACATCAAACCAGATAGGTATTCAATTGAATAGCAATTTAACATACCTACTATACTTGAAAAATCATATTATTATATGCAGCTGGTTTTAGGGTCAGACAATATTTGTGTAAGCTAAGTATATATACTAAGCTAAGTATATAAGCCTAAGTATATATTGTTTAAATGCAAATAAAGACTTGGACAACTTAAATTGACATAAAATACATTAACAAAATGATATTTTATTTATTCAATATATTTTTAGTAACTAGGAAATCAGTTTTCCAATCGTACCATAACTGTGCCAAGGCATTCAGTGATATCAAGATATCCTTAATACAATTAATTGGTATTGGCTAAATCTCCAAACCCTGAATATTGCAATGAATAAGCCCTAGCTCATCATCACACTTAGCGCTATCTGGAATCCAAGACCAAAGCCTCTGGATTTTACCAAATACGTCAAAATATGTAAATCAGAAAGTAGACTTAGTTTAATCAGTTAATTACCTTTTAGTGTCTTCATCAGAAGCTTCTGTAGATTCATCTTCTTCACTTGTAAATCTTCTTCTCCTAGCTGGTTTCTTTTTTCTCAGTAGTACACTTCTTTGGCCTGGTCTTTTGGAAGGGGGTGGTGGTGATCCTTTCATATCACTATCACTTTCTGAACTATCAGAGTTCCATGAATCACTAAAAGTGAAGAAAGGGTCTATTAAACTGTAAAACCTTCAACATTTAAGTGCACAAATAGAAAAAATAAATCAGTACCTTTTTTTCCTACTTTTTCTATTGTGCCGGCCTCTATCTCCTCTGTCACTTGAATCACTATCTGCTGCTACCTTAAGTCTATCAGGTTCTTTTCTGGATCTGCCTGACCTTCGAATGCCATATATATCTGGGTTATCTTCCCAAAGATCTGACTTGACTCTACCATGACTGCTTCGCGATCTTGCTTTAGAAGGTGAATCATCATCAGAGCTATTATTGTCTGTGTGATGATCAGATTTGGAAGAATTTGCATTACTGTGGTGTTTATGTGTGGTGATATGTGACCTGTCTCCTTGTGAGGATTTTTCAGATCCAGATCTTCCACCAGAACCAGATCCAGACGAGCTAGATCCACTGTCGCTGCAATTCAATAACATAAACATTGGAAATAGGTATATCTTTTATTAATCCAATTATTAGATCGGTCTGCATCATAATTCATCTGCTAGGGGGCCCGGGGAAATGGGTTAAATGGCCCATAACCAGCGGACCGATCACCCGGCCCACTGCCAGCGTCCCCAGTCGAAATAATAATAATAATAATCATAATTCATGGCTAGTATTTAATGGAGTGACATACTAACTTAACCTAACCACCAAAAATACTATCTTAGCCTCTAAATATTCTAAAATCAGTGTTTTGTAGCTGACATTAATTCTGGGGCCCATTTCAGTATTTTTAGTTGCTCAGTTTATTTTTTCTCATAAGTAATTAATTACCTAGACCTATAATCATAAATTAAAAAGCTTTACCTTTCACTTCCAGATCCCGAACCACTGCCTGAGCCTGAATCACTTCTGTCATTTTTTTCACTAGTAGATTCACTCCCAGATTCTTGCATGTACCCTTTCTATAAAAATCAAATAGTTTACTGAGTAGGTTTCATTACAAAGCACAGAAGGACCATTTTACATGAGCCGCACTACTATTACTTAAAGTGTTAACTTCCCGAAATAAAACTGGTGAAGAAAGCTAAATTAAATTTAAACAGCCACAGTAATATTAAATTAAGTTCCAACTACATTTTCTTGTGTAAATGTGTACAAATGTAAGCAATAATTTTATTAAGAGCACAAACAAATGACATGAAAGATAATTTTAATCACTAAGTATGTTTTTAGGCTCAAGTTTGAGACAGCTTTATTGCAAAGAAAGGCTAAGAATCAATAATTATACATACTCAGTAAGCAATACTGAAGTCCTAAATACATAACCTCTTTGATACAACAGTCTCCATGTCAAAATGCAATAGTAAAATAGCAAAAAATGCTTAATTTGATATAAAATTAGTAGGAAAAGATTGCATAGAATAAGACCTACTAAGAAGACCCCAACTAAATAACAACTGAATAAAAAGTTGTGACATAACCTCAACAACATGTACACTCAATGGTTAGACCAATTTTCAAAGCTAAATTGCAAAAATGGGTCCTATTCCAAAATTCGTTATAATAGTCTCTATTGAGAGATTACGTAACCAAGAAACACTGGATATGGTTTTTAACGTGGGACAAGAATGTTTTCATACATAAAATAACTTAATAATGTTGTAAACAATCACAGAAACACCAAAATTCAATATTACGTCTTAAAATTGCCCCCTGTTTCAGGGCCACACCCAGTGCGCCTAGAATATTCCCCGTACGATTTAGGTGTAAAAACTATAATAAAATAAATAAACACAACAAAACAATAACGATAGAAGCATTAAAAACACTTACCAAGAGCATTTTGAAGAAAATACAAGGATTACACTATAACGTAGGTAATAAACCTAATAATTCCTTGAAAATTTAATATTTCATTGAGAAAAAACTAAGAAAACATTTAAATTAATATTTTCCATCACATTTTTGCGGTAAGGCAGTTAAATCCAAAAAAATATTTTGCAGGAAAATCTTGTCAAGCGACGCCATTTTGTCGTCGCATGAATTCTGGTGACGATGGTAATAAAAAAATGGTATTTTCCCGACACAATTGATGATAAAACAGGTCAAAAAGTAACAGTTAACACAAAAAAAATTAAAAATGAAACTTTACAGCCGTCGGAAATACACTACGTTGTATTGGAAACGATAAGAGCACCGCACACTACCAGCGAAACTCGTAAGCTGCGGCCATATTGCCGTATGCCAGCAACTTCTGATAAAATAGTGTTGGGATCATATCGATTTGGTAACAGACAATCTATTAAAAAACGATTTTATTTTACGCTATTTTCCTTGTAATATATGATATTTAAAGTATTAAATAAAGTTAACGCCTATCGTTTCAAAACAATTAAATTGATTTTTTTCTTAAAGAAATTTTTTACAATTTGGGTCTTAGACATTAAAAATGATCCTAAGTAAGGCTCAAGAAACGATTAAAGCTGTTAAACTCAGAACCATTCTTAAAGCTTTTTCTTCATTTTTGAGTGGTCCGTTCTGTTTTGGTAGGCTTTCTTTTTGACAGTTATAGGCAGGTATATTTCGTTTAAAAAAAAAAATTCTTTGAGTTGGTACACCATCATCGGATTTTAATAATTATCCTATGTTTTATTAATCTAATACAGACCCGTCTATTAGAATACAGAATTTTTCAATATCGAATTGTATTTCACAGAAAACGATTCCACGAATTTCAGTACATTTTTTTTTCAAATCGCATATAACTAACCAACGCTGTTTCATATAAACGAAAAACGTTTCATCGAAAAACTTTACTGACTATTCAAGTACTGTTTCATTGATTGATTCATAAAGTGGTGGGTGGGTAGTTACAATGTAAATGTATCTCGTAAGTAATAAAATTCCTTACAAATAGCAATGCAGCGTAGCATATTTGACTTTTGTCACGGCTCCGGCGCTGCGCGGCTCCGGCACGAGTGCTAATCGTCGGAGATGGCTGTCACTCACCACCGAAGCTTCGGCTTGTTGGCCGGCGTCACCGGCCAGCCTCAACAACGGTGCTATTTAGCCCGCGGTCCGCCTAGCCCCTACGCGCCTACGCGGCTCTGAATTACACTCTAGTACGGGAAGGGCACATAAGACCATGTGGAGTCGGGGTCAAATGAGTAGTTTTTCGACAGCATTCGTTTTTTGATTGTTGGTTATCTCGCTTTTCCTTTAGTTAAAAAAACTATTTGGCATATAAAACATTCGTGGAAATCAAAGCATCATTAATACAAAACATCGATGAAATGAACAAAAAGAGTAAATAAAAATCGATGAAATGAGTTTTATGAAAAGATTATTCGAGGAAATGAATTGGCGATGTATTGCAATAGATATAAAAAAAAACATCGAACAGTTTTATGGGAAATGTAATTCGTCGTAATAAATTGCGATAAAGTTCGGGATTCCCGAAAAATACATTTGAAAGGGCAATATGTAAACTTTTAGTTTGATAACTTAAGTTTAATTTGTTTTATGGCTGTTCAAACTTGCGTGGGAAAACCCATTTTTTAAAAGTGCAAATGGAATAAAAATAGATATACCAATCGATAAACTATACAATTACACTAAATCACACATTAAATTCATAAGGCCCCAGGATGGTATTGGTGCAGGCGCGTATTCTGCGCAGCGAAGCGGTGCATCGTTTGCGGATCACAGCTAGAAAAACCAACCACCTCTGCATCCGCAAACATGCACGACGCACTACGTATTTGGGAATAATTCGTTCACAATATGATGTTAATAACGTTACTCGTATTTGAAACTAGGCTGAACAATGTCTTAAAATACCCTATACTTGTACAACACCCTGAAAAATCAGCAATTTTTGGTGGGAATTTTAGGGACTCTTAATTGGATATGGGAACAATTTTTTATTTTTTTCTTTTATATTTTTAAGAAATACCTTTCACTATTCTAAGTTACTAATTTGAATATTTTGTTGATCTTGCCGGTAGTTAATTTTTTACGATTTATTAAATATTGCGAACTCATGACGTCACAAATTCACTTAGTGTTCCCATTTCCCATATGTGTTTATTCCCCGATTTGTGGTAAATAAATTATGAGGAGAAAATTACTGATTTAATGCACTTACGACTGAAACAGAGCTCGCCGTTCATCATGTAGAATCTCACGAGAATGTGAGAAGTAGACTTCAGATACAATTCATTTTGCCAAGTTCTGAAACCAAGCCCTACCTGAAAGGGTTGGGAATATAGCGAATGGGTATTTTAAGTCCTACCTACCTTGCGGACGTTAACAATCTGGGGTCATTCATTTGACCCCAGTTTGCCAATGAATTTATTTAAAAATATCCTTGATGTATCCTTTGCCTCCAAAAATTTTAAATATTTAAATAAGGTATATACTTTGTATTAGGTATTTACTTACATTTATACTGACCTTAAAACAGTGACAAAAAAATATTACAATTAATGAAATGGCTTTTTCCTATCTTAGACCACTTACATAATTATGCTCATTTACTAAATTTGTGCAAAATTATGGAACGCAATCCTGAGATTTTACTATCATGTTTTTTCAAGCAACAATAGCTTCACAAAATTATTACAATAATTGAAGTATAATTAATTTAATAAATATATGATTAGCGATAGCGATATTTCAAATAAAAAACATACAAAAAATCAAACATGTCCTAAATCGAAAACCATTGGTATTTGTATTTTATACCTTATTTAAATATATAAAATTTTCGGAGGCAAAGGATACATCAAGGATATTTTTAAATAAATTCATTGGCAAACTAGGGTCAAATGAATGACCCCAGATTGTTAACGTCCGCAAAGAGTACATTAAGGTTCATATTGGACTCTTGACGGTAATTAAATTGACATCTCACAATTAAAAACTATTGGGTCGTATGAACGTCCTTTCACGTGATTGGTTGATAATCTATCCATCAACCAATGACGCAATCTGTATCATACGTGAGATTTTTAGCTAGGTGATTGTACAGCATGGGACTAATGGGGTTTCTAGATAGCAGATTTGAAATTCCCCCAGGTGAAATATATTTTTCCACAAAGTTATTTATAATAATACGCACATTAATTTACACCCATTGCCCAGACGGGTAGGTAGGTAGGACTTAAAATACCCATTCGCTATATTCCCAACCCTTTCAGGTAGGGCTTGGTTTCAGAACTTGGCATAATGAATTGTATCTGAAGTCTACTTCTCACATTCTCGTGAGATTCTACATGATGAACTAGTTCTAATAAATAACTAGTTAGTAAGTGTTTAGTCCACATTGCATGTCGTGGCAGCCTTTAATTAAGACGACATTTAGCATTTAGTCCGTGTGTGTTATAAAACTATTCTGTTATTGGTGTTTGTTTTGTTGGTTGTCCTAATAAATAAAATAAAATAAAAACAAAATAAAAAAATTAATTCACTTACATGAGACTTATGACTAAACAGGGTTTGTGTTGGGCAAATCATACCTTTACTTAATCACACCAAATATTTCAACAAAACGACACAATCCTGCTTTGACATTATAACTAAAGATATTTTAATAGTGAAAACACACAATTCGATTTATCTCTCTTACCCAAAATATATACCGAAAGACGATTCTGACAGTGAACTTTGTTTTGAGTGAACCCTTTTACTCACATTGCTGACTGCGCATCCGGCATTGTATACAATACCTAGGCATTGTTAACATTGCCTAGGCAAAGTATGCAATGGAAAATCAAATTCATAATATTTCATACATTGCCTAAACGCACCCGGCATTGTTTATGTAACCGTTAATGTGTATAATTCAGGTATTGTACATTGTACATTGCCTAGCTATTGTATAGAATGCCCGGTCGTCTTCCGGCAATGTGTGTAATGAATAAATTTTGCCTTGAACTATCTAGTTTTATTGAGATACTCAAATAACGTAAAGCATAAACAACTTTTGACAAAGTGTATTGCTAGTGATACTCTTGAAGGTAGGTTTACTTTCAATTAAAACTATCAGCTTTTGCAGTACAACATTCTTTTATTAACCGATTTTCATAAAAATAACATTGACATACTTCATCCCGACATTGACTTTTAATTTTTAAAAGAAATAAGAAATAGGTACTTTGGAGTTTTCATTCAAATTCCAACATACCGCCTCCCAAGAAAACAGTTCTTAACTAAAACGAAAAACTCTAGTTAAACAATCCTCACAAAATTCTAAATATTAACATTGAAACTCAACCTAAAAATAATTATAAAAATACATTGAGCTTCAATAGGTTAAACGTCAACGTCTTAATTACGATTGCTCTAATCTAATTACGAGACAGGTGTCAAACCTTAAAAAAGTTTTCAATTGAATTACAAAACCTCAGTCATCACTGGACTGTATGCTACATATACCTATTAGGTAACACTTCATACTTAAATAAATAAAAGGTAACATTTTTTGAAGTCGGTTAAAAATACAATCAAATACAATTTAACTCAACCACATCGGATAAAATCAAGCCCAAGTTTGACTGTTGTGCAACTAGATGACCTGTCGGTGATTTGACAAGACCTTCCAAAATGATTTTACCAAAAACATCATTACATTAAACAAAATGTCAACTATGTTTGGAATGTGGTAGGTTGGATCAGCCAAAGCTAAATTATCTAATTCCGGCCAGTCATTAATTTCTAGATTCCTAGCAGGCAACACAGACGTCAACATGGGCAACACAAATGCTTTGCTAGTCAGGTGAGAAAAGTGACCCATCCAATTATTATTTATATTAATTATTAACTGAATAAATTATTACATAGTAATCAATTGGGATTCACTAAAAATAGAAATACAACCGATGCAGGTGTTGCGCTCATCATACACATATTTGATGTGTGGGAAGGCAAGCAAGATGCAATAGGAGTTTTTTGTGATTTGTCAAAAGCATTTGACTGCGTAGATCATGAAATCCAACTGATTAAGCTGAGACAGTACGGTGTTAAAATATTTCACTTAGCCTTATAGAATCTTACCTCACTGATAGAATACAAAAAGTGAGTATCAATGGTACGAAGTAACTCTTCCAGTGCCATGCCACCATACGTATGGGCGTACCCCAGGGATCAATATTGGGTCCTCTGCTGTTTTTGATCTATATAAATGACCTGCCTTATTTTGTCAAAGATTGCATTATTTGCTGATGACACTTCTCTAAATTTAACGTAGATAGAAGTAAAAAAGCACTTGACGACATAAATAATACTCTCTTCTAAGGTACTGCATTGGTTCACGAGTAACAATTTACTGCTTAATGCTAAGAAGACTAAATGTATCAAATTCTCTATGCCCACATTGGGCATAGAAAATTTCAATACCATTATAAATATGAAAAACGAGCCATGAGACATTACGAATTCCGCTATATTTCTAGGAATTACTCTCGATTAGATAAAGATCTAGATGAGTTAGGCAAAGGTTTCGGCGAATGCAGCAAAGTATGGCTTACGATTGCATTTCCGACATGAGATATTTAAGTGACAGGTTTTTACTGACTAGTTTGATCCAAAGCAATTGAAACAAGTCGTTTGTCTTGTACAAATTTGAAACGGGTAACATAATCAGCCTGGTTAAACCTTTCGCATAGGTACATTTTGTGCTTGTCAAATAAAATGATCAAGTAGGAGTAGTAACAGAAGAGACATAAAAAACTTTAGGATTATTGACTTGGTTTAAGAATTTTGGTGGGTTCTATAAATTCTAATGCTCAATTCGGTATCGACTTACTCGTACCAAAAATGCTTCTAGTTGAGCAAAAGTAGGTAGATCATCCTTACTTTCTTTGATCTCTAACTGTTTTCTGGTGTCAGTGGCTAATTTTGGGCTAATAACATGAAAAACCCAAATGTCCCAAGATTTTGTAGATACACCTAGACTAGATAAGCCACTGAGACAATCTTTGGTTGTATCTAGTAATTATTTTAAGCCACGCGAGGTTTGTTTGTACTATGAGAGTCTTTTGGTCGAACTACCTGGTCAGCAAACACGAGGTCAAAAACTTATTTTTGTTGTGTCTGCTCTCCAATCACTCCCCGCATTTTTCATAGTTGGCATCGGTGGTAGGAATATGATGAATCAACGGTTCTGCTGCACCTCATGTGTACAATTTCAGATAATGCATTTTTTGTACATTATTCAAGGATTCGTTTCCATTTACAAGGGACAAAAACAGATCTCTGAAAGTGTGCCACTCTGTATACTTACCACTGAAAGTTGGAAACGTAATGTCAGGTAGTTTATAGGTAATACTTTTTGATTCAGAATCTTTTGCTATTGGACTACTGGTACTCTTGACTATCTTGAACAGACTATCATTTAAGTCACTTTTGTAAATAGTGTACTCTTCTTCTAGCTGCTCGAAAACATTATCTTTAAAGTATGTACCGGTAACTTTTCCTACCGGCGTAGAAAAAGTTACCTTTCTAAAAGTTTCTCCAAAGCTCATTCAAATTCTCTATTCTGGTTTCATTATAGGATTTCGTCAAGCGTTCTCTCGGTGTATACTTAAAATTTACTTGTTGTCTGGTCAATTGATGTCGGTAATCTTCTTAGTTCTTTAATGCTTTATACGAAATAGTATGGCTAGCTTACTTACTTATGTCATTAAGTTAAATAACCCGAGGAGCACTGGCCTCATTACCGCGTGTCAGAAAAAGTGTTACCACTTTTTACCCGCGATGACGTAGCTTTGGAACCACTAAACATTTAAAAGTAAATATATATTTGTCTCACTTCCACAAGTCACAAGGACAATACCGCCGCTTATGCCTCCTCCACACGTCGACAGATGCGTCCGCGGACGTCAACAGATGGATCTCCACGAGCCGTCCACACGTCCGTTGGCCCATCAGTCTGTGTTAGGTACCTACATTATATTATCGTATAAGTTTAAGAAGAATACGCAATTATTTCTATACTTTTTAGTTCTTTGTTTTGGAATAGTTTTTTTGAAGTTGGTTCGTTTTTGTTCAAAGGTTTGTTTATTTCTTGATTTTCAGTGAATACTGAATAGCTCTTATTTATTTTATACATCGACAAAGTATCGTCCAATTGCTCCTAAGAATTGAAGAGTTCCGTTACTTTATCATGGATCCCATAATCAGAACCTTTTTTTTTTTTTTATTAGCGTGGGGAAATCCTCATGGATACCTCGTCGCTCGGGGGAACGACGAGGTTATGTCGGACTTCTACCGACTAAAACCCCACGGTACTCGACCTCAACACTTCAGCGGCGAGGCGGGGTCCCTAAAAAGTTTCGCAACGCCCCGCCGCCAGTGTTTCCCCGTATTGGGGCCCCCTCCAGCCGACCCCCCAATGAAGGGGGGAGGCCACGGAAGTACCTGGAGCACGCAAGTACTTCCGCCGTCGGGGTGAAAGCCGTGCATTGCGGGCAAAAGCACCCCCGTACTCAAGCCCGCTGGCTCCCACCGTACGCGGACCCTACTAGGTCCGCAACCACGATCCACCTAAAAGGTGGATCCGCTGCCACATCTGGCGGTGCGGCCCCGCCGAGCCGCAGTGCACAGGGGGGGCCAGCCGCGGATCACTGACCCCCTCCAAACGGTTGTGCACCGCGGCTCCCACCTCGCGCCCTAAGGCGCTGCGCCCGTGGGCGCCCCTTTGGGCGGGCAGTGGTAGCAACATACCACCACCACGCCCGGCGGCAGGCAATGGGTGGGTGGGAAGTCCACCGCATTGCCATGCCTGAGCCCGCTTAGCTTCCCGGTGGTTCCACCTACCACCAGTACTAAGCCCCCCCGCCACGACAAGGCGAAGGCTCATCCCATAATCAGAACCTAACCAAACTCTCATCAAACTACCCTTGAAGTATATACTTTCCAATAAAAAAAGAAGCATCGAAATCGGTTGGCGTGATAATGAGTTATTCGTCCATTTGTCGCGCATTTTGTCTATCTAGATTTAAGACTTATATGGATTTCCCATGGATGCCACTGTCAGAACTGGACCAAATTAAAATGGGACCACACGGGCACCATTAGCTTTCAAATAAGTAAAGAATTATTAGAATCGGTTTGCGTAATATTGAGTTACTCGTCCAGTTATCGTCCATTTTTCGCGCATTTTGTCTATCTAGATTTGAGACTTATATGGTTTTCTCATGGATGCCACTGTCAGAACTGAACCAAATTAAAATGGGACCATTTGGGAAGCACCAGCTTTCAAATAAAAAAAAATGATCAAAATCGGTTCATCCAGTCGAAAGTAATGAGGTAACAAAAATAAAAAAAAAACAACATACAGTCTAATTGAGAACCTTCTCCTTTTTTTGAAGTCGGTTGAAAACGATACCTATCATTCTTTCACAAAGGTGGTTACTTTGTTTGACAATTTAAAAAGAGACAAACAACTAGACACTTTGTGTTTCTTATGAACTCACTCTTTCTTAAACAGTTTAAAGTGACTTCTCAAGAAACACAATGTGTCTAGTGCTTTGTTACTGAGCGATGACCTGAATTTAGTGCATAATATGCCGACAGCGGAAAACGCCCTCTCAGCTTCCACTGATGTTGGAACACTGTCAATAAGTATCTGTAAATCTGCGTTAAATACTTTCCCCTATCACCATCGTTATCAAACAGTGCCATTTCCATCTGTAACAGTCGTTTTAGATCACTTGTTTCCATCGCGTGTGTTGCAGATGAAGAGTTCCTCTCTAAGGTAGTATTAATAGCCTTTTGGATTCGGTCTTTCATGCTCGTAGTCATAGGCTAACTTATTACTTCGACTTCTTCGCCTAAATCTTCGTTTCCAGTTGTAGTCTCATCTCGCTCAACATTACAGGCTGACTCCAGTCTTTGAATCAGATCAACTATCATAATCTATGGTCTCTTCATTCGATGGTTTGCGAAATGTGTCACTGTTCTCATTAAAGGGAAAGTACTTCCCAGGGTTTTTTAGGTAATTTTTTTTTTACAAAAAAATACCTTCAAAAAAAACTATTCCAAAACAAAACACTAAAAAGTAAATAAATAATCGCGTATTCTTCTTAAACTTATACGATAATATTATGTAGGTTTATTATTGTTATTGTTCGGTTCGTACGGGGAGAGAGTGAATGCATAGCAACAAGCAACAACACAACTAACGCAACGGAGTCACTATTACCAAACCAAGTGACTACACTCACTCTACTCGACTCCCACGCCACGCTGCGCGCGCGCGATTTCATTTTTTTTTTGCTTAAAAACGAGCTAAATAGTGCAAGGAATAGATACACCTACTTATCTACACTACACCTTAAGAAGATGCTTTCGCTGTGTTCCTAGTGTCCTTAATACGATAAAATGCAATTTTAAAAAAACGGTAAACAAACCGGTAATCCGTCTGATTACATGTAATATACCAACAGCCAAAATCGGCGGTTAACCGGTAAAAACCATTACCGGTTAACCGGTAATGCATGCCCTAGCCAATACCCATCCATTGTAGCCATGACTTGATTTCAATGATGGAGGCCTTTGCCCAACAGTGGGACAGTATACAGGCTTACTTACTTTTACTATTGATATAAGGTGTACGTTTTTAACACTGACCCTAAGGTGTTAAAATGAAGGAGTGATATAGAAAATGAAAGTAAGTACAAAGGTTCATAGCTGCTTCTTTTTTTTTCTTTAATAAAGATACGAAAAAAATATAAGTTTACAATAAAACAATCACCAAAAAAATGAATTAATAAGGCACATAAAGTTTTAGGTTAAGAAACAATACTGACCCATTCCTTTAACATTTATTCTACTCATAATCATTTTTTTTGACGACACGGTTGGCGTAGTGCGCTGTAGCACGGTTTCTCGCCTCGATTTCCGTAGTGTCCCGGGTTCGATTCCCGGTCGGGTCAATTTAGGAAACGATCTTTTCTGAATTGACTCGGGTCTGGGTGTGCTGGGAGACGCCCCTAGCTTATTTCCTTGTGTGGTACCTCGTAACACAGGGATATTAATCCCTACTTCGAGACCATTACAAGAGGTGTGTTGTCTGGCGCATATTTATATTTATTTTATATTTTATTGCCAGCAATAGAGAGGAATAAATTGATAAGTTCTTCCTGCCAAAATCAAATTGTTTTTTATGTGAAATGTTTTGTGAAAAATAGTCATCATTATTTTGTTTTCACAAACCCAAATTAACAAAAATAAATAGATATTGCAAATTGCAAAGCCTGACTAAGCGTATATGATTTACCATATGTTTATTGTTTTCCACGCTACATTAATATTATATTACTGATTATCAAAAGCCAAGACTCATTTTGATTCTTTTCACCGTTTAAGTAAGCAGTATTTTCTGTACATTAAATCATTAGAAACATTTTTTATTTTATTTACACAAAATTAACAATTTTAATTGTTTTTGACCCCTCAAGGCTTGTCCTCATTATATATTCGTTCTGCTGGACTCACAACATGCACAAAATCAATCAAAGCTGATCGACCGCATTAGTAAATTGTAATGATTTTCTTGAAACTAAATCGATATTTTCGATGCAAAAATTGTGTCACATCTCTAAGGTAAAAAGAAAATTGGTACGTCACTTCCGGAATTTTAGTTATCAGGAGAATGAGGTTGCGTTCCAGTTATTTTGCTTTTAATTCGAAATACTTGATGCGTTCAAGTATATTTTTTCTTGATTTTTATTCTGGACTTGGGCTTCGATAATAAATAAGTTAGGATGTATGATTACGGTAATGGACGTAACTTTCGACACAAAGTTGTTTGAAGTTTTTGTATGGAAGCTGGAATAGCCACCAGTTGCCATTTTTCCGACATAATATTATCAAATCATCCGGTATAATTGCGTATGTATTTTTTAATTTGTGAATTACATCTTCACAGTCTTGACCTTTTAGATAAACCTTTCTGTCCACATTGCGCCTCTTGAACTTGAACACTTAAGTCTGTAAACACTTATTACTTGTATGCCCTCAATTGAGTATGGGAAAAAATCAAACATGTCCTAAATTGAAAACCGTTTTGGGGTATTTGTATTTTACCCCTTAATTCAATATTTAACAGTTTTAGAGGCAAAGGATCTAGGATATTTTTAATTAAATAAAATAAATCAAAGTACTTTTAAATGACAGTCACAGAACTCACAGAATATGCTTTTAGTTTTTATATCCTCTTTGAAAACTGGCTGCCGCCTATCATGGATGATGATGTAATATGTTTTCTTAAATTCCTTAATATTGCTAGAACTAAGTAATAGTAAAGTAGTCATTTAGCAAAATGATCTTCAGTTGGCTCTGTTTCGAAATATGGGTATTTCGAAACCGATTTTCATAAGATCACTAAGATATTTGTCTGAAATGTGGACAAATTGGTAAATCATTGTTTTTTTGCTGATAATGTGACTTTTTTATTTTATTTATTTACTTGGTGATTCCTGATAACTAATACCATGTTTCTTACCAAATATTGAGGATAGGAAACGTATCTTTCTATAACTGAACATAATAGGATGGGGAAAAAGTTTCTTCGCTTATTTTAGGAAAATTCAAAACATTTTTTTTTTAATATAGTTTATTTACATTCAAATGAAGTATGGAGGTGCCATTTTGTTCGATTACTTTTTGCCATCTTGTAGATAGGGTAGGGACATGATCTTATTGCTATACGAATTTTGAGGCTTCTGATCAAAATACCGCGACAAGTGGTTTTGGCAGTCCTCTTGTGATGTTAACCTGACACTGCCTGAAGAATTCTGAAGAGACCGAAACAGGTGGAAATCTGAAGGTGCAAGGTCAGGACTAAACGGTGGATGCATTGACACCTCCCAGCCAAACTCTCTTGATTTTTGCTAAGTGGCTAAAGATGTGTAAGGTCACGGTCAGGGTCAGGTCGATATCACGATGAAAAACCACACCCTTTCTGTTGAATTTCCGGCTGCTTGATCTCAACTTCTTGCTTAAATCTCATCAGTTGTTCTCAGTAGAGTTCAGAATCGATGGTCCTGCGGTAGGACTCCTGCCTGGTGGTAACAGTTCATAATAAATAATGTCCTTACAATTCCACCACACACATAGCATCACCATGTTGCGAGTTCACCCGAGTATCGCCCCAGTCTATGAAGCCTGACTGGCCTTTGACCACGACCTTTTTCGCACGTTCTTGTCGTACGCGATCAACTTTTCATCACCAGTTACCAGCTTCTTCAAAAATGGTTCGGTTTCATTACGTCGTAATAAGGAATTACAAATGAGTACACAGTTCATTAGGTTTCTTTCAGTGAGCTCGTGAGGTACACAAATATCGAGCTTTTTTGTGTTCCCAGTTTTTTTCAAATGCGCCATAACTGTTTTGTGGTGAATTCCCAGTTCTTCAGCTACGTCGGAACTACTGCTATGCGGACCTTGCTCCACTTTTTAAAAAATGGCATCCATTTTATTCGTAATAGGGCGACCAGCCCCCCGATTCAGAACGAAGTTATCGACCGGTTCGGTTATTTTCATTTATTTTTGATTATTTTTTAAAGTAGGATAGATTTTATGTAATTTGGTTTATGAAAACTTAGGGCTTTTGGCTTCAACACATCAAAATATTGATGGCTACCGCTTAACCGGTCATTTAAATAAAAATAAAAATACCGAATCTGTCGATAACTTCATTCTGAATCGGGGGGCTGAGCGACGTGCATCTTTGACATCAAAATTTCCGGATTGAAAACGCTAAAACCAATTTTGTGCTTCTCTCACAGACACTGCCCTGGGTCCATGCACATTGCAAATTTCGCGGTTTGCGTTGCATTTTTACCTTTTTTGTAGTAAAATTTTAAAATATATCGATGTTCTTCATTAGATTCTCTCGATTAGACTCATCTTGACAGTAAGAAAAACAAAATATGAAAATCACACTTAATCCTAATTTGAATTTGGAATTATGTTCTTTAAAATTTAAACTTTTAATGATATGTACCAAAACCAGCCAGATACAAATAGTATAGCTAAAGACATTTTATTACAAGTTCATACATACTTTAGGCGAAAATAGTTTTTCCCCAAACCTAATATTTAAATTAAAGAAGTAACATAATTAAATAAATAAATAAATAAATAAATATCCCTGGACATTATTCCACACAGCGCCATCTAGCCCCAAAGTAAGCTAATTAAAGCTTGTGTTATGGGATACTAGACAACGGATAAACATTCTTAAATACATTTTCTTTTGTAAATACATACTTATTATACATAGGAGACACCCAGGCCAGTACAATTATATATACAGCTATACAGTATAATTATACATACAGCTTTAAGTTAAAAAAGTTTAGTTTACCGTCTCCTTCAATAAAATGGTTCACTAGGGTGACGAACTGAACAGGGCTTTCTCGCAATGTTTCTTCAAAAGATTTCGTCTCTCACTGGAAAGATGTAGTGAACAAGGCTTTACCATAAATTTCATACGAAATGGCCCGAGAAAGCCCAGTCGATCTCGTCACCTGCAGTAGACGTGGTGACCAGTTCACCACGTCTACTTTCGTTTTCATATTTTAAGGCGCGGAAAACCCCTGTCGGTCTCGTCGAGACGTGGTGAACAAGGCTTTTCCGCGAGTTTCATTCGAAGTAGCCCGAGAAAGTCCAGTCACTCTCGTCACCTACAGTAGACGTGGTGAACTGGGTTTTTCTGATGTTTATGCGCGGAAAACCCCTGTTGCTTTCATCTTTCCATGCTGAGACGTGGTGTACAAGCCATATACGTGTCCCGGGGTCTTCAAGCGGGGCGTGAAAAGGCATTGTTGCAGGCCTTCAAGATGAGTATGACCAGCTCAGAGATTGCTTTGCATTACTGTGTTTGTCAGCCTTATGTCTGGAGTCTGGACCTCTTGATCCACATAATATATTTCACGACCGCTTTCCTTCAGGTGGAGTGAGGTCATCTTTTTACAAAATCCGCCAGTACTTAAGTGTCAACTTGAGAATCCATTTTTGTGAATCACTCATACTATCCAAGCTCAACTATGCTGATACCGCATTCAGAGGATGTCTCGAACCAGGAAGTTGATACAGAGAGTTCAAAATGCATGTGCCGCTTTTGCTACTTGGTTCCACGCAGAGCCCATAATACACTGAATAAGAAGTGTATTATCTAAGTGTCAAAATAAAATTATTTCTATTCTTTTTCTATTCTATCTTGACAGGCACTTTAAAAAAAAGACGAATGTCAATGTCAAAACTGTCAGTGTCAGAGTCAGATCGGATGTACTGTCTACCAAACCAACCAAATAATTACTGATGTGGTTTAAATATGCTTTTTATTGATTATTGGTTTGGGTTTATTTCATAGTTCGATGGGGTACGAGTGCACTAGCAGTAGGTACATCATATGTTTTGTATAATACACTCTGCTGCCTGTCGCTAGCATCCTATTTCTCAATACTTTGGGTTGAACTTACGCTACGGTTTCTCCATTGGGTCTGCTGCATAATTCATCTTGGAAGTTGTAGTCAGGAGCTGCATTTCATATTATAAAGCTGAACCCTTTCTGGAGTTCCATTGATGCACATGTAAGTATTAGAGAGTTACAAATTTATGGTTTGCCGTTTGCTTGAAACTTTTCTCTATCTCCTTCACTTTGTTAAGAATTGGGTACCAAAAGTGCATAAAACTTTCAATATTAAATCAGAGTGGGACAGTAGCCGCCAGCCTATATTTAATTGCAAGTTTCAGCCAGCCAAATATAATTGTATGGCATACTTTGACCAACTCTTAACTTTTTAGTTAATTCTTCTATACTTTTCCCTTACTTTGATTAGTATGCGTGTATTGTTGAACAAATATCATCAACAATTTTTTCATTTAGGTATTTATATTTTGTTCTAGCTGGTGAATGCCTGAGTTGTGTTGTCTGGATGGGCTTGTGCAAGAGATTAAGGCCAAATCAACATGCAAGAGTAGCAGCCCCACAATGACATGACAGCCGAGAGTATTTAACTGTGTCCAAAACTGTTGCAAAATGCTTGCAATCAAATTCAGGAGTATCAGGAGCTGAACTTATAAACAATCTAAAATGTTCATTACAGATTTACCTGAAGATGTTGTTATTATAATTGTCAAAAAATTAGATTTAAAATCTATAAATAATTTATTTGAAGCTTCTGAAGATGTTGCAATGATTTTGTCTATACCGGGTGTAATAAGAGAATGGCAAATGTCTCTTAACTCTATGGCTACTGTGCAATCTTTTAAAACAGATTTGTTTAAGAATGTTGCTAACTACTTGCAGGTGGTCAATATGTGTGGGGTTGTTGATGTATGTAAAACATCAGTAATGCCAGCATTGCGGCGCTTGAAACACTTAAAAACACTTGATGTGTCTTATACAAGCATCATTCTCTTAGATTTTTTTGACATGTATGATGCTTGTCCCACTATTAAAAATTTATGTATAAATTTTGCATTTGAAAAAACTAATTATAAATTAACACAGGCATTGATAGTGAAGGGACAAAATATATTTGAAAACATGGAAAATGTTCATTTTGTTGGCACTACAGTGAATTTGTTGTATTCAGATATAGCGAGGTATATTTTGCAAAAAGCGAATTTAAATAAGGTGAAGTATACCATAATTCACAAAAAAACATATGGGCCGATGGAGTGTGAGAGTAAATATGATGGGCTTGTAAAATTTCAACAAATGTATGTGTATTTCATGAATTTAGATGTCAATTATGGGTCTCTTCAAGACATGCCTCTCCTTAATAAGTATACTTCAACAACATATGAATTTATAATAATTGCAAATGGAGTTTATTTGGACGAAATTCAAGTATATGTTACACCAATATTTAAACCCTTTTTCCTAGAAAAGTTTGCAATGACTGCAAAAGATTTGACAGATTTTAATAATGATGTCACTGGTAATATGGGTATTATGATATTTACCAAGGAATATACGCGATTTGATGATTTTTTCTATAATAATTTATTTATAAGGCTGAAGGATTGTTTTCCAAAATTCTTTCTCTCTGATAGCGAAGAACTAGTCCCAGAAGATTACAATTGGTTTCATACATCACCAGCAGTTACCCCAATTACGAATAACACGAGAACTGTTGCTACACAATTTAAGAAGAGGAGAGTAGCTAATCCCAGTTTTGTATTAGACTATGATGCTGTATTTCAGAAAAAAACTAGTGTCAAGTTAAGTCTCACATTTACTGCAAATTATGTGAGCCCTGTTTCACTATCACCAGGATGTGATTACTTAGCCAAAATTACTTTTCTAAGTTTAACTGGTACCGTACGCTACAGTGTCGAATTTTTCAATGTCCTATTTCGATGTTGTAGTAATCTTGTGACACTAGATGTGGTGGCACCATCTATATCACCATGTGTGCCACCTATATCTCGCTCTGTGCCTCTGAGCAAGACATTGCGAAATCTACGACTGATTGATAAAAGATTTGATTACAATACGTTTTTCCGGTCTCTCAGCCAATGTAAGACATTGGAAAATATACATTTACTGGATCGCTCATCGGAAAATACGAGTTTAGCTAACCCTATCACATTTTTTAAAAACTGTGATCAATTATACAGCGTATGTATAAAGGCTTGTATGTCAAATGAGACTAAACGAAAAATGACTCGTGTTTTTAATAATGCGAAAACTTCGCTTAAGAAATATCAATTAGATATTAAATTGTGCCAAATTTTTTACACCTATGATCGAGATCTACTCAATTATGAACCTTATATTGATGTCTTCAATGTTTACCCAATAAAACCGGGACTATCATTCTGAAGAATGACATTAAAAATGTATTTATTAATAATATTGCAGTAAGCAGGCCGTTGTAATCAATATAATTGAATGGAAACATTGGGAACTGTGGGCCAAGTGCAGTTTTTTTCGATCAAGCGCGTAAACGCAGATTTGTTTAAAAAAAAGTGGTTTTGTAAATGTGCCACCGGATTCCGGAGGAGTTAAACCACGATCGAGTAAAACACGCACTCTGCATTGTATAGGTACACAATTTTAAAACAGGTTTTGTGACCCTAATACCCTAAAGAAAAATTATAAGTTACACCAAAAAAAGAAAAGTGATCCAAAAAAAAGAATACTTTAAGTACCAAATATTGAATATCTAAAATAGTAAATTCGCATTCGCATACTTAGCAAATAGGATGTAAGTAATTTGTATCTGAAAAAGTGATGCGACAACTGTAAAATGTAACCGTATGCCAAAATTAGTAAATGTTCACTAAATTTGATATAGGTACGAGTAGGTAGGTAAGTACTCAATTGACACGGCAACGCTACCCAAACAAAGTACAACGCTTGCATTCAAATGTTTGTTTTTTTGATGCTGATATTTTACAAGACTAACAAAATTCTCATATTTAAATAAAAGATTTGAAAAAATTGGAGTTAACATTTTGATAAACATCATCCACCATCAGGTGGAGTGAGGTCATCTTGACGGGCAATATAAAAAAAAAAAAACAACTAAATCTGTAGGTACAGTGAGCAAGAGAACAACAACATTGCCTGTCAAAGTTCACAGCGTTAGCTTGTGCAGTGGTTGACTGTGATAAGTTATGTGAGTATTTATTAATCGTAACCAAGAAGGCTAGAAACTAAGGAGAGATAACTCCCTGGAAAGGGTTGGACTAAATCCGTATCCCACAGTGACGCATGCGCATTACGCTTCTTTGCCGCGATCCTCGCGAAGTGTCAAAATTGGTCAACAAAAAACAACTGTCGCACGTGACACCGTTCAAAACAAAACCATGTGACCATGAAATGACAAATAGCTGCCGCTGCACATGCGCAATACAGCGTTTTGCCCGGCACAGAGTATACGACTTTCGGCCCTCGAAAGCTTACCCCCACTTCGGGAGTTATCTCTCCTCAGTCTCTAGCCTTCTTGATCGTAACATAAGAAATTCTAAGATATTTGCAGTAAAGCCTAATATTTTACAAATTTACTCTTTAATTTTCTGCCACCTTGGTCCTTATTTTAAATAACATATTTTTCTGAAACCTAATCAATAATACTTAATATAATAACCTAATCTGTTCAATCTTAATAACGCACCTAAACAAACAATAATAATTTGATCCTAGATAAAAATATATGCTAAGTGGATTGATATGATCTTTGGGGTACCTAAATAATAGGAAATGATAACATAGCAACTTAATTTGGTTATGGTTTATTATTAGATAGTTCTGCTTGCCGATTTGTAAGTCTGGTTACTGATAAACAGATGATACCTAGGGCCGCACTACCCCCGCACGCGTACGTCAGCACTCCTCTGTAATATTGTGGGCAATCTGACGCGTCTTCGCATTTGCTATAAAAAAAACACAAGGAATTCGTATGTTACAAAATAAGTGATAAAATATTTTATTACCTACCTAAAATATTGTCTTGCAGGTTCAACCTTAATAATACAAAAACATTATTTAATCTTATTATCGTGATACTTCCAGCTTGGTTGATCAGTCTAGCCACCCAATTTTACAGCTTTCAATTCTGTTTGTCTCTGTTGGGAACCTATAAGGTAAGTAATTTTTTTTTGTCTTTGGGCAGTACGGTTCTGCTACCAGGCGCGTTCCCCGGGTGGTGTATGGGGAATACCCCAGGACATGGGGGTACCGGTTTCGGCGTGGACCAAAACCAGAGGAGGAGGGTGGTATTAGTAGATAGGACTTCGGTCCGAAAGTATCGCCTGACTCAGGACGAAATCAGCAGACGGTGTGCTTCGTGTGCTCTCCGCTCACCAGGTCACAGAGTCTCCTGTTGATTTGAAACCCAGTGCACTCGGGGAGCATGCTTAGCAGAGCTTGCTCTGTTATGGATCGTGTCTCAGCGCTGGCACTGGCGGAGCTGCCTTTTTAATGGCGGCGGCGGAGGATCCAATGCAAAATGAGGGTATCTACCCTCAGTGACGATTTTTACTCGATATCACTGCGTGAGGTAGCAGGAGAGTCTGAGACTCACACGGTGCTCCCCCGGGCAACGTGAAGTCTATGAAAGATTTTGTTACAAATAAAATAATAATTACATACTAGTTTTCTATGGCGACAACGGCGATCCCAGTAACAAGCTTATCCGCGAACGTCACGATAGAGTAGATGGCCGCTCCCTGGTGTGAATGGGGACCGATCATGTCAGCCGTGACGCACAAGCTAGAGACCAGCGTAATCGCACTGCCAGCACCTGTCGGTAAAGCAATTTAAAGTGATTTGCACAACGTCGATGGCAAGGCAAACAAGCATGTGCATTGTACGCACCGCACCACCATGGTAGGCGGTTATTACGAGTATGGCAATTAAATAAATTTGGTCCCTGATAGTGTGTGGGCTAGCCTCCTTTTGCTTCTAAGAAATCAGTAGTTTCAGTAAATTGAAATGCCAATTGCTGATCGTGTCCGTACCATACGAAACCATATGACCCAAATAAGTATTGACTTTGTACAGTCGGTCCCACGACACTTTAAAATTAGAATAGAATAGAATAAGCATTTATTTGGTAAACCATCACACATTAATAAAAATAAACAAAAGAACACAACAAAATAACTACAGACAAGACAAAAACAACTACAAATAAAACATGTGTGACAATGTTATACCAAAATGGTTAACCCTCAGCTGCTATGTCATGGCGGAGCCATGACGCTGGTTTTCTGTGGTAACCAAGAGGTGTGAGGACGTCACCGGTCCATGCAAAATAAAAGTTAAATATTTCATGATTTATTTCAGCCTTTTATTTGATGGTTCGTGTAGGAAGGTGTATCTGGTTATTTGGAAGAAATTTGTATTTGTTTTGTGTAAATGAATGTTTGGTGCGTGTTTGTAGTAGATGAAAGTATATAGTAGGTATGTATGTATAGGTATATATAATGTAATAGGTGTATATAGTAGTACAATATGTATCTATGCGAGTATATACAGGGTGGTCAAACAAATGTAAAAAAATCCGGCATTTATCTCAACAGATCGAGCTACAATGACCGAAAAAATGACCCAACCTAAAACATTTCAAAAATTCGTAAAAAAATTCATAACTCGAAAACTACAAAAAATCGGGTAGGCATACATGGGTATTTTCCCCTTTGTCCACTGGGATCCACCATCTCGATCCACCAGTGGATTGAATAGCACGCTACAGTTCACTGTGATCCACCATTGGTCTGAGTGGATCCTGTGATACTTGCGTCTCTTAATATGCTCCACCAGTGGATTGAACAGCACTCAGGGAGTTTGGTAAAATCCACCACAACAAAACAGTTTCTATTTAATAAAAATAAATAGAGAGAAAAAAATAGTTTTTATTAAATAAAAATATATCTTCTAATTTAAATTCAACCGCACTAGGCGAAAAAGGAAAAATCTTATCTAACTGTTTCTAAAAACAATTCAACTGACATTTCACCGTGGAGAAATTGTAATTGGGTATCTTGAACAAATTCGTCGTATTTGATTTGGCTTGCATTTCTCCCGTTTCCGTGGCCTTGTTTAACACGTACCGAATTATTCAATGTTTCTTTATGGATTATATTTAAAACAAAAACGAAATTAGGCTTTTTCCTGCCGACTCTTTTATTTATTTTGGAGGACATCCCTCAACGATGTTATTCGTACGATGGCGTTCCCCAAATGTTCCCCATATACTCGTATCCTTTATCAAATCTTGTATTAACCAAAAATTTTTAACGTATTTGTTAAAGTTCGTAAATTTACCAGTTTTGGGCATTCCTTCCAATACGTATGATAAACCGTCTTTCATGTGAGTTATTGGTAAAAGTGGCAGTGCAGCAACTAATTCAACATATTTTTTTGATAATTTATTATTTTGAAGTCCCCATTTTTTCGCATTTCTCCAAACGCATCTTTTAAAATGGTAGTAGCAGCCTTTTACTGTGGAATTTTTGAAATTATTTTTAATTGCCTATATTGCAGCATACTCAAAATCAACTGTGAACTTACTTGGTCGAAATGTCTTCAGTCTTCTTTTTATCAGTTGAAATAAAATATAATATGCCTCATAAGTTCTTTCAGACATGAAGGCGAACATTAAAGGTACAACCATATTATGAGAACGTGAACTACCGAAATCACCATGAAAACGATAGATTTGATCAAAGGGATCTGGTGTGCTACGAAATGTTCCGTCACAAAATATATGTTTAATCTGAGATATGCGGTTTAAAATAGTTCGGTTACGAAAAGTAATATGCGTATGTTGTTACAATTGTAGTCGGCCAGAAGAAAACTATCGTAACGATTTGGTACTTCAACGTCAGAAGCGTAGTTATGAGAAGTTTATTGGACTCCTAGGTTACTATTACGCAGTTTGTACCATTTGCTCTTTACTGATTCATAAGGCGGTATTTTTGCTACAAAGTTTAAACCGGAATTCTCAGCTTCCGCTACGAAATTTTCATAGACTTGTGGAATCGGCAAATTATCTGTATATATTACTTGTTCTTGACATTTATTCATCGATAGTAAAATTTCGTTGGCTGCGTAACCTGAGGCACAGTTCGTTGAATGAGCGTGAGTCTTGATAATTGTATCATCCTGTAAATAACAAGCCCGTCGTAGAAGGTATATTGTCCATATCATCCAAACAACTCAAAAAGATCTAAACATTCATCTATTCTAGTATTTCTTCTTATGACGGCTTTGACGCTGACTGTTCTTAGTAATTTTGAATGGTACATACAAGGTAGGTAGATAGGTACTAGCTGTTGTCCGTTAAACTGAACGGTAGTAAAATAAAATTCTACAAAACACAGTGAAATCATTTTGCTTCTTACATTTGTAATTGTAATAGTCCCGGGACACTTCATAATTCGCCACTGTGTGCAACGCCATATTAAACTTCCGTTTTTGAAAACTCTTTTTTTGTGATATTTATACCCACTGTGTAAAATTAGAACTCCACGTTGTTTTACGTAATAAATTTTGTTTAAGTCGTGCATTTTTTATTTATAAAAATGAACCAAACAGAATCAATTTACAGAAATAAATGTCATTTACGATTTTGAATGACATTGATTAGTACTAGGAATGATAAAAAACTCATTAGTCTTAGGTACCTATGCAGCCAGTATGTCCGTGTTAGATGTTTAGATGTAATAGAAAGAGGTACATAGTAGTATTTTTAGTGGTGGATCAACTTACATTATTTTTATTCAATAAAAACTATTTTTTTCTCTCTATTTATTTTTATTAAATAGAAACTGTTTTGTTGTGGTGGATCTTACCAAACTCCCTGAGTGCTGTTCAATCCACTGGTGGAGCATATTAAGAGACGCAAGTATCACAGGATCCACTCAGACCAATGGTGGATCACAGTGAACTGTAGCGTGCTATTCAATCCACTGGTGGATCGAGATGGTGGATCCCAGTGGACAAAGGGGTATTTTCGGATATCCCTGATTGAGAGGAAGCAAAAAAATATATATTGACCTGTATGTTTGGACCACCCTGTATAGGTACAGTACCTAATCATACGCCTACGCCTAGTTTGTAAATTTGCTTTCGTTCCATTGGTATATGGTGGTAGACTGTAAGGGTGAAACTGTGTTTGTCCGTACAGTCCAACGTAAAGTCATCGTGTCTGTACAGTCCAACTAATTTAGTACAAAAACAAAGTAACGATACTAACAAATTCTGCATAATCTCCATGAAAACTTCTACTATGTTAGCGTGACATGGTAGTTGAGTGCTTGGTTACTTTTTAAGCTGACTGTACCAAAAGGAAGGGTCTTACCTATTAATGTAGCAACTAAATAGATTTGCACAATGCTCGCTTCTGGGTCGATCGCCAGGGCAATCCAAAGACAGCTTATAAAGCTTAGTGTGCTTCCAATTAAATATGCTATCTAAAAAGAAAAAACACAAGTATGTTAAGGTTCCGTCACCATGATTATAGTTTGATTATGAGGATCCCATGTCGTTTTTGTAAGTCTTTTGATAATCACCCGGTATATGTTACAGACCTTGTATTTAAATAGAGATTATACATAAATAATAGACGGACATTGTGATTGCTTTGGGCACATGCTGTACTACGAGTAGGCATCACTCGAGCGTTGCCAACTAAGTATTTCTTAGAATATTTTGTTTAACCACTTGACACTTGCTAGCAAAAACACCAGAGAGAAAAGTTCCTGTGAGGTGAGGGGATATTCTGAAGGTGCGTTAAGACTAAACGAGCGAATGCTCATTCTATCCCGACTCTATATAATTTTCTTTGTGTAATATAGTCTGTCTCTGTTTACACGTACAAAGATAATTTGAAAGAGAGGGGATAGTATGAGCATTCGTTCGCTTATTAACACCATCCAAAAAATTTCCCAGACATTAGGCATCAATCAAAGACAGATTTAAAAAAGAAAAGAATAAGTATTTCTAACTTTTATTTTTATATTTTTTTCTAACAGATTATTCGTGCGGCATGGTTAACTACTTATTCAAAATTAAGTTTCAACTTCTGAATAAAGCGCGGGCGGGGCTGAGTTGAGAGGCTGCTGGCCCGCCGCCACTAACGCCACGCAGTATCATCGGAACTAGTGATTTTTTTATACCTTTGAGTAGTTATAATAACATTAATAACTCAACATTTTAGTACTGAAGGTTGTCAAACAGAAAAATACGTATTTTGCCATTTTCTCTATAGATCTTTATATTTCAATTTGCATAGTGTTTATAAAGTAGCCCTGTATATAATTTTCTTTATGTAATAAAATCTACCTCTGTTTACCCATAGATAATCTGAGAGAGAGGGGATAGAATGAGCATTTGGTCGCTTGGTCTAAATGCAAGTTCAGAAAATGAACTGTAGGTACTTAACATAACTTATTTATAAAAATGTTTCTGGCGTTCAAGCAACGGATAAGAAGTGGAACTTCATATAAGAGTGAATACAACACCCTTTACAACTTTTACTTGGACTTTTCAAGACTAGAGTTATCACCCAGTCACTTGGCACCGATGGCTCTACTCACTAATAATGACCGACAAGTAGTCTGATAAAAAAGGCAAGTCCCTAATAATACTTACTAATTTGAATTTTTGTAATGTATCAACAAATCTAAAAGCTTATATTTTTCTCTCAAGCTCGACCATCATTGTCGAGATTTCTTGATTTAGAAGCTCTGATCTGGTAGGTATAGCCGTTCAGCGCAAATTCAAATTTGTTTCGATGCATTTGCGGACGAATGTCTAGTACTCGTACCTACTATAATAAATGCATTTATGTTAAACCGATCAATAACCGAACGCTAAAATAATGCCAGAGTTTGAGGATCTTTGTTCCTGTAAATACAGGTTGCTACGGAGGTGTTAACTCGAGTTGGGTATTCATAGAGTCACTTCTGCCATACTTCGCAATGCTCTCATTTGCCTGTTGAAAGCGCTCGAACGCGTGCGTGGCCAATCGGAAGTCCCCCTTTGAGACAAAAAGCTTATAATATTCGAAAGAAAGAGAACCGCACATTCAGTCTGATCCCTGATTCACAAATTCGCTGTCTTCGGTCCATTTTTTTAAATTTCGGGTCTCTTTTTTGTATGAGCAGAGCCTACGAGTATCTTTAGTTTTATAAAGTATTTTACCAAAATGAACGTGTGCAGTGTCAGCTAGTAGGTATGTAAATACTACTTATTCTGTGGCGTGAGCATGCAGGAGCCACACTCAAGAACATCATTCATGTGTTCTGTTCATTCATAATGACGGAAACTATCAATTACCGACCCCTTCTAGAATAAAGTCATGCGCGAAGTCGTGGGCGCATGTTATGTAAGTATATGGCAAGAAGGCTAGAAACTAAGGAGAGATAACTCCCTGGAAAGGGTTGGACTAAATCCGTATCCCACAGTGACGCATGCGCATTACGCTTCTTTGCCGCGATCCTCGCGAAGTGTCAAAATTGGTCAACAAAAAACAACAACTGTCGCACGTGACACCGTTCAAAACAAAACCATGTGACCATGAAATGACAAATAGCTGCCGCTGCACATGCGCAATACAGCGTTTTGCCCGGCACAGAGTATACGACTTTCGGCCCTCGAAAGCTTACCCCCACTTCGGGAGTTATCTCTCCTTAGTCTCTAGCCTTCTTGGTATATGGGGAGCAACCAGCTAGTAAGTTTAAAATCGAGTGTCATTATAATGGCGAAGTATTTTGTTGTGATTGCCTAGCTGAAGTTGTTTGGCCATGTCTCACATACCTACCTGGTTCCCACAATTATTAATTCTGCTCTTGAGCAGTAGCGAGAAGAAGAACGACGATATGTAGAGTACCAGAGGCACACTAGCGATTAGTTCTGACCCCTCGCTGGGGTTCACCGACAGTCTTTCTTCTAGGAACAAAGGTACGTATACCAGGCTTAAAGCCCAGTAAAGGCGGGAGAACACATACCTGCAAAAACACATTATTTTAGCCATAGTTATGAAAACGCAGCGTGGAACGCCCATCTGCAAGGTGGACAATTATGTTCAAGAGTTATGCGCCTGATCGTCCATCAGGCGCATAACTCTTGAACATAATTTCATTGAACAAGCATTGCAGAAATGTCAAACAAGAAATTTGTGAACCTTATTACAGAGCATTAAGGTTAAAAAAGATAATTGGTGACGTTAATGTAAGGCCAGGCCAAAATGTCAACGCGGTTTACCGGACGGTATCGTACTCATTGGTGTAATGTCAACTCATGGTAGACATACTGATAATGGTGGCAGGATTCCTGTGTATGTAGACCGCATGCAACCGGTCGCTTTGGAAATCTATGGGGGATCTAAGTTCAGCACCAGACTTCTTGTGGCTTCGAATGATGATGATTAACATTTTAATTGCTCTACTAAATTGATGAAGGCATTACACAGGTGGTTGTCAGTATCAGGTAAGAAATATTCTACAACGCACATCAAATATAACAATTTGGTATTACTAGAGATATTATGAATGTGCAAATGACTGAAGTGTTTTTTCTTTCTTTAAGGTATTCAGCAATTCGGGTACTGTGTTAAAGTAAATGTGATAACATTTTACAAATGCCTAAACTGGTGAAGGTTTGCCAAACCGAACACAAAAACTTTTGAAAAGTTTCATCCAACGTTGCAATTAGTCTGTGTAAGGGCTTATTGCGGATTTAAGCTCTCTTTTGTGTTGAGTATAAGTATATTTAGCTACCTACTCACAGTAAACTAGTTTGGTACAGCAGCGGCATCTGCAGGAAGTGCATTATCTTCGCCCTCGCAGCCTGTATCGCTGGTTCCCCACCCTCAACCCCGTTCACGAGCGGCGCCGTCCCGTTCCCGGCAGCGTGGCCGTTCGCTTTGTGATCCTTTGGGGGTCTTAGGGTGAATAAAATGTGGAATAACGTGAACGATATTATTCCGATGCTGGAGATTATGAGCGACACGTCCTAAAAATAAGGAAACAACGTTAGTAACAACTAGAGAGAGGTGTATCTTTCAGTTTAGATGCTAGAAGAAGTGCTGCTTGGAGCTCTTTTAAATCGAAGGCGCTCCAAGTGTAAGAACGAGTAATAATGTTACTGTTTTTACTAACCCGAAATTTGTAGTCGTCTCCTGGACCAATGAATGTGCTGTAGTTAGTTGCTCTTAGCACTACCCATGTTATCAGGTAAACCATTAAACTGGAGATCACAGAAGCCATATACCTAAAAACAACAAAGATAGGTACTTAATTCACCTACTCAATTCACATTACTGGGTTGATGATGATGATGAAGCTGTTTCTTTTGCAGCATCCTGGTCAACCTTGTTTAATTTTCGCTACTGATGATGTAAGCTGCACATTCTTAATTGTTAGAAAAAAACAGACGTTCTAAGTACGTAATATTTTTTGCATACCAGTGTATTCTTCCCCGTGTCCTACCCTACTAGCTTCTTATTAATTTTCCTTATAGGCTTCTTTCATTGTGTTGGCTTCTGATGCTTCATTTACATTCAGATTCATTACTTTCATTTACTTTAAGTTATTTATTTATTCATTCTTTATTGCACATAGTCTATGTTACAAAGGGCGGATCTAATGCCTAGGGCATTGTCTACCAGTAAACCACACAGTAAGACAGAGATATTACAGGCAGTGCTAGAGATTAAAGTTTTAAATTAGGTGCAAAGAAGGTGAAATGGTTTGAATCAAATTAAGAAGATTTCAAAGAGATTACATAAACATAATAATAGCAATTACACATTAAATAGACAAAAATTAAAAAAATATCAGATAGATGAAAGGTGGATCCAAGAGAATGACAAAACTACAGTTCTTGGGGCGTCATCAATCTTTTAAAGTGCGCACGCAAATGACGCAAAGCCTTTTTAAATGCATATTTACTGCACGCCTTTCTAACCAAGACCGGCAGTTGTTTCAAAGTCGTATTGCCGAAACAGTGAAGGAACTAGACAAAAAGCCACAAGAATACTCATTCTTGTGGCTTTTCGTCTAGTCCTTACACCCACTCGGGTGTAAGGAGAGAAAAAGTATTTATAGAACGCAATTGACATCCCTATACCCTAATTCTCCTGCTTATTTAAGAAATAAATTCACTTCCTTTATAATTCGCATAAAGGAAGTGAATTTATTTCTTAAATAAGCAGGAGAATTAGGGTCAGAGAGGATTGAGAAAAAGGTGCACAAAATACGAATGCATCTTTGCTGACGGATAGGTAGCCAGCTCAGCTTCATCCGGAAGCTAAAAAAATACAAGTTATGTGAACTTTATTTTTGTAATTGTTACATTTGTGCATTATAGAATATTTGAACTTTTCTTATTAACTACTAATCGCGGGCTTAGTAGGTACATGTTGCCGGTTACATGTTTTAGCTCGAATTTTGAACAGTAACTAAAGTTGAGCACTCTTAAACTGTTGTCGTCTCATAACATATCAGTAGAAATGAAAGGGATATGAGAGGAATACTTGTAAGGGCTTGACCTTCCATTACCAATACCATGAGTTTATATAACGATAGTGGCTTCACTGTAGTGAAGTGTTTGTATAGGATTTCGGTACAGCACTTCTGGTGAATATATCTACCGGGTTTTTAAGTTTTTGTGGTAAGAGTGAACTGTACCTGCCACGAGTTTATGTTTCGTATACTACAATAGTTAACTACATCAACGTGTAAGCTATTGCTAGTCCCATTTCTATACCGGGTGATTTTCAAATAACGTCCGAAAACGATATGGCATACTCAATAAGTGATCTAGAAAGAAACTATCTAAGCGAAAATGAAATATATTTAGGTAACTAACTTTCATTTCAAGGTCACCATACAAATCACTCGAACGGTCGGTATTTTCTGTAAAAGTAAAGTAAGTAAGTTACCTACTATATCACTTACTATGAGGAGGTATGCCATATCGTTTTCGGAAGTTATTTGATAATTACCCTGTATATAAATGGGACTAACAATAGCATACAAGTTGTTGTAGTTAACTATCGTAGAATACGAAACATAAGCTCGTGGTAGGTACAGTTCACTCTTACTATGTGCATAGATAAAATAAAATGTGCCATGTGTTTACGCCGAATATATATATATATATATATATATATATATATTTATATTGCCCGTAAAGATGACCTCACTCCACCTGATGGAAAGCGGTCGTGAGGTCCAGATATGAGGTTGACAAGCCCAGTCATTCAAACGAATCACTGGGCTGGCCATCCTCACCTTGAAGGCCTGCAGAAATGCCTTTTCACGCCCCGCTTGAAGAACCCGGGACTATACGAGGAAGGAAACACATGTGCTGGAAGAGCGTTCCACGTCTGGATGGTACGACGAAGAAACGAGTCACCGAACCTTTTAGTTCGGGCCAACAAATGTTGAATTGTGTGTGGGTGACGCCGTAGTCCAGCACGCGTGGTACGGGAGTGGAAAGGTGAATAGTCGCTGGCGCTTAAGAAAAAAGGAATGGAACTAAAAACGGAGTTTTATTTGCTGTGGTTAGATAATGATGTTATTTTATGTGACGTAATCTCATGGAAGAATTACGTTCTTAATTTATGGTAGAGGAACAGCGCTTAGGAGTGCGTCTCACATTATTTTACCTTATAGATGTCAATTCAGATCTGATTTGCAGATTATCCGTGATCGCTGGTATCATGGCGAGGTGTGAGATCTGTACAATAGCCCAGCCGATCTGGAAGAAGACGATGAGGATGGCGTAGTAGAACGGCATCCACCAGGACAGGTAGCTGGCATCGCTGCGGATCCAGCAGCCCCAGCATCTGACGAAGAGAAGGGGAAATGTGCACGACACGAGCACGGAACCTGAAAAAATAACACAAAGTGAGGACAATATCTTCTTTATATTTTAATTCTTCTGTGCGTGTGTTTTTCACCTCACTCTTCCTAAACGGCTAGACAAATGTGGATGTCCATGTGTTTTTCAATGGATGCCTGGATGATTTGAAAACACAATTAGACCAGGTAATTTGCGCTTTTCACGCAGGAAAACATCTGCCGGGTCCGCTAGTTTTATCTTCTTGTAGGTGAATACCTACCATTGTTCCTCGTAAAAATAATAAATGTAAATTAAATTATTATCTTGTACCCAGATCATTTCAATCAAGTTCAGGCAGAGCTGGCTTGTCCTATGCGCAATGCGCAACAGGGACTTGTATACTTAGGTCAATTCAATTCAGGCATCAATTGAAGATTCATTTAATAAACAATTAGATATACTCGTAGTATTTGTGAACGGTGACGGTGACGCAAGATAGTATTTGGAAACTGATCCCGCCGGTAAACGATACCCTTTGGCCAAAAGTCCACTTCCATGAACGTCGACCGACTGCTGTCCAATCAGCAGTCAGCACCCCTTTTATCACAATTGAAATGGTCATTATAAAAAAAATCTGGGACCGATTACACCAAGATCATCTGACACTATGGGTGTCAGAGACTGATAAATATACTTAAATAGATAATACACCTAGAAACACAACAAACACAAATGTTCATCACTGAAATGGATCGAACCCACAACCTCCGGTGCTAAGGGCAGAATCGTTATCATTGCACCAACAGGCCAGTCAAATTATGATGGGCCTTCACCGACTTACAAACCTTTAGGTACTCACCTGTTAAGTGCCAAGACTTCTTTGTTCCAAATCTGTCTGCCAGTAATCCCACAACTGGAGTTGCGAGGGCATCTACGACTTGACCTGGAATCACGTAGGTAAGATACGATTAAAAATACATGGTTAATTTCACTTTTTCATCGTCATTATATTCATCATCACCCTTTATTACTCTTCTGATGGATATAAGTCTTACAATGCGCCATAATATAATAATGAAGTTATCAAAGAGCTACAATATGTTGGTGCCGGCAATGAGTTGATATGCCCGAATAGAGAAGACCGGTAGTAAAATAGAAGACATTTTTAGCAGTGTTATGTTTATAGTTAGAACTAATAAAGTTGGACAGATCAAGTCGCCAACACGCACTGCATAAACGCAGCGCTCCATCAGGCAAGAGATCGGAGCTGTTGAAGAGGACATATTGCAGGAATCCATCACGAGATTTACGATCCTCAATAGTGGGGGTCCGACTGCAGAGGAGGGAAAACTAATAAGAAGGCTACAATGCAAACCTAAAAGTAACATGGCGCCAGCGACGGCAGCCCTCATGTCGAGCACTGCTTGGAAGAACAGCATCATGTAGGAGAACCACATGGCTGCGCAGAGGTCGTTGTACACGTGGCCGAGACCGAAGAGCGTATTCTGGTTGAAAAACCGCCGGCGCCGCCTGCATGGTTCACTGAAATCAAAAGACAACAGCTTTAGGGACCTCCGGCCGACTCCGATTTGTACACTAACGCGTCTGTCATTCGTAGGCGAAAAAACATAACAATATCATGCAGATTGCTCAAATTCTCATTTTTTTTGTATTCAATGAAATTATTGACAGAAAACTTCTTTTAACTTGCTTTCCTTACTTTGGCATTCTAATTTTTTTCAGGATTCCGTTAATTTTGCGTCAGAGGTTTATTGTATCACAGCCCACTGACGCAAACATTCCTTTGAGAAGTATCTGTGCTTTGATCCGAAGTGTAACTGCGAAAGGATGTTGAAGGATCTTTTTGCCTCCATTAATTAAGTAAGTCTTATTTGTAAATAACCTTTTGCACCATATGTTCAACATGCGCGTCATAAACAATACGATTCACTTAGGGTTTGAAATTTACACTAATTACACAAAACACCAGATTTATAAAATATGTTGAATTGATCTATACTTTGATCAAACTTAATATTTAACTGATACCATGCACTCTCTCGCTTTAAGTTGTACAAACGTTTGATTTTCTCAAGAGTTATGTGGTTAATGTAATCGTAAATGTAGCGTGAAGTCGCAGTACGAGTATCGTATAACTGGTATAATAATTGCGAGTATTTTCAGTAGTTTAGTTTAGAAGAAAAATGTTATAAGTATGTCATAATGTTATGCTATGTTAAATTGCAATGATAAACAATGCAAATCACATAAAAAAAAACTAGTTACGTCTGAAGGCAAACACCTTAATCGCAAAAATTAAATGTTATTAAAATTTAATCAATTAATTGATTATGAGATTGATTGATATTAACAAACTTTTCCGATTCCGACACTGGTTTAGGTAAATTCCGTAATCCGGCAATTTTCTTAGACATTTTTATAACAAGCCCACAGTTCCTTGAGATTGCACACAACGAAGCACTAAACGGATAAATTGTGAGACTCAGGACCTCCGTGCAGTTCAATCCAACTTCCTCCTTGTGTCCTAATTTAGTCCACAAATTGGCATGCTCCGAGTAAATGATTTGATGGGAAACGCTAATACGAGCTGATTACCTTTGAGGAGCTACCACGTCCGCCTTAACATCCTTTTCCACTAAATTCTTCTGTAAGTCTGTTGCACCGTATTTGACGCTCATTTTTGAAATTCACTTAAATTATTAGTATAAAAATATGAATTTGACCTGTACCGGCTCAAAATGAGACATGTAATAAACGCAAAGTCGTGTTATTATACACCTACATTGTATTCTACTTAAATTTAACTTCCTGTACTAACGAGGGCGGGCGCGTGTGCTATGAAAGCGAGCCTCAAGACTTATGACATCGGATTAGGCCTACGCCGACGTCAGTCATCAGGAAAAAGAGATATACTATACCGGGCCGAGCGGCCAATTTAATACTTGAATGCATCGCCTTAAAACCCGTAGACTCGCTTGTGCGATTACAATGAGAGTTTTGTACTTTGACCTGTAACAGAAATTCATCATGCTTTGTTCGCCATCTTTAACTTCTGTAATAGAGATTAATTGCATTAACTAGAAATACTCCTGGTTCTATTCCTGTGTAGTTTTGTATTAATTTCAAATTCATAGTATTGGTTATTCTGGCCATTTGTAGGTAAGGTTTATACCATGCGTTAGGTCTGCTGTTCAAATCGCGAAATTTTAAAAATGACACCAACTTTTCACATACCCCTTTTTAACGCTACACAATTCACATAGTAGGTATAGAGTCAGCAATGGAAGTGTCTTATAATAACAAACCCATAAATTGTTTTTATTGAAAACCGAATACTGCATCCATTACAGAAAATGCCCTTGTTTTCAACAAATGACAATCGCAAATTATCGTAAGGCATATTTTTGGTTCCAATAATATATCTAAATAACAATCTATATGGTTAATAAATAAAGGTATTTCATCTGGAAATAAGTTTATTTCCGAGGCTATTTGTGGTCTGAATTATTATATTATAGATCGAGCATAGCAAGTTTTCGATTGTTCCAAGTCTGTGATCAAAACCCTGAATTCGTCAAGTAAAGCGATGAAGCCAGCTTCTATTATTGTGATATAAAAAAGGGTCATCTTCAATTCTGAAGACCTTGATGAATTTAGTTCTGTCATCACTTGAGAGATAGTTCGGACTAAGAGCGAAGTCACCACTTGCATTCATAAGTCCGGTTTTATAATTTTATCTTTTGCATTACCAATGAATGAATATATCATGTAGATCAGTTGTTCACTACCAGTGGCGCCGGTCGATGGCCGTCCGTGTCACCCGAGAAGGCGATTCGACTTGACAGTGGCTTCCGTGGGTATCGGGTTTCAGCCCGTACCGCAGGCCACGCCTGGCTGCGCGTGGAGTTGGTTTGGTGACCCGAATGACGGGTTACTTGATGATATATCAAAATTCATGATATTATTAGGTGTTGGAAAAGTCAAAACCACCTAAATTGAAGCATATCCACTTCATTAAAATATATTAGTGTACGGTGGCACGCTTTCTCGCCTTGTCTTGACCGGGTTCGATTCCCAGTCGGTGACTTCGGGAAACCATATTTTCTATATTGGCTTAGGCACGGTAATAATAAGTATCAGTATTGTAACTTCATACAAACGTACGAAACGCGAGCTGTCCACGCGCCTCGGGTCTCGAGGTGCGCTCGCGATGCAAGCAGTCGCGAATGTGCCGCACTGCCGCAGTGACGAACGGACGGTGGGTTTGTTTTTTATACAGTAAGCACACGATTTGTTTGATTTAAACAAGTACAAGTACTTACAATGGCAAAGAGCAATTGTAGAAAATATTGTGCTGTTTATGGTTGCATGAATTCCTCAATAACGCACCCAGAGATAGCATTATTTTGAATTACCTGGTAACTCCGAACCGGGAGTACAGTAAGAGTAATTCGCAAACTTTTAAATATATAGAAAAAAAGGAGGAAATATTCCGAACTTCATTTAAAACCAAACACATAAATTGTAAAGTAGCTGCAAGTAAATTTTGTTTAAATAAAAAATATAATGTTTACAATCACAAAATACATTCACAAAACTAGATTGCAACTCAAAGTAGGTAGATGTACTTAATTAAAAATACTGTAAGTGGGCAGCCCTATCGCGTGTTTACGTACCGCGTGGCTGTAGGCATGTATTTCAAAGATAGGGCCGTGTTACAATACTGATACATAATATTACCGTGGCTTAGGTCTGGGTGTGCTGGTAGACGCCTGGCTTAATCTCTTAACTGGTACCTTGTACTTGTTGCATTGTATTTATCCCTACGAGACCATGATATTGGTGTGTTGTCTGGTGCATACTATATTTATATTATTTACTTGACCCTTATTTGTACATAAACTGATCTGTTACTTTACGCGCAATGGTTCACATCGCTAAGATTTTATTCTGTGGCTAAGATGAATAGACAACAACAAAACATCATTTGAGACATCTGAGCTTTGCTAAGAGGTTTTATAAAAGAAGGATAAACCTATCAGATTTAAGAACCTACACGATGAGCCTAGGAAGACTTTTTGAAACCGAATACAGTGAGATCATGTAAAACTCTGATACAGTCCTAACTGTGGTCGAGGCTGCCTTAAGTGAACTGTAAACGTTAATAATTTTATTTATGTTAGTAGCAATTAAGGTTATTTATGGAGAAACTGAAACAGTAAAAACCGGAAAAACAACGCCTGTAGTTTTTGGCAGATTTGTATATTGTGTAATTCTGCTGAGGATAGTAAAAAAGTAAGCAAGTCTGAAATACATAATATAATCTATCACGTCTTTACAAAGGAGTCATCCTGTTTATTTAAAAAGCCGCCACTGCCATCTCTTGATTTTGTAGAACTTTAACATGTTAGTTAAAAATGATACTACGACTTGTTTTTTCGTAGCAACGTCGCTGGACGCTAGCTCGTAGAACCAGTCGAAATGTGTATTAGTACGTGACTACACCACTAGAGGGCAGAACCCGTTCGTGACATAAAGCAGGGGTTCCTTTTTTTTGTAATAATACATTTATACCGTTGGTTGTATTTAAGGTTTGACTTTGTAGATGTATGGGGCTCTTGTTAGCATGCAGTTTTGTGAAATTAGCTTTTAAGTAAATTGGAAAACTGGACAGAATCGTGAACGTACGTTCTAAGCAAAGGCCTGGCATTCTAATATAAAATAATGTTAATTTTGTGTGGTTTAATTAATTTAAAGAAGTATAGGTTATTATTATTTTCTTTTCTATAGTTAGTTTCCTTGATGTTTGTGTCAGTTTGTTTTAGTTTATTATACACCTTCTCAATAATATTTCATCTAAACTAAATCTAAAACATACGACTTTTAGAAGTAATTTATAGGTACCTACCTACGGACACATATTTTTAGTTGTCAAACCCTGTCCAATTACATGGTAGTCATTGTAACTCTAGTTAGGTGTTAACTTCAAGAATTATACATAAAACCGCCACCCAGTCTAGCTGGGTCCTACATTCTACAGGAAAAGGTAATTTGGTGTATTTTAAGTAAATTTATTTAAGTGCATAATTTATTTAACTACAGGTGTCCACTCTGGTTTAATGTTAGTAGGTACTATAATTACAAGGACATACAGATGCTTTACATAAGTTCTGCCTCAAAATCGTGTCATTTCTTATTTGATTATGGTAATATTTACGACTGGTTTCACATATTACACAGTAGGCATTGCGTTACATTAATTCATAATAAATTTGTTAATTGATGCCGAAAAAGTTTTAAGAATTAATAAATAAAATGTGTCATCATAACCTTGGCGAAAAACAACTCGGCGTGTTGGTTTGATGTATACCTACAACACGCATAAAATTAAGATCTATCAAACAGAAATACTATTTCCTGATTTTTTCGTCAACCTTCTAATCTATACATAAGTAATTAAATTTAAAAACTACTATGATCTAAGCAATCAAAGTCTTGAGAGTCGTTAATTATTATGTATGACACGATCACAGAAAAGAAAATACTTGTTAAGTTTAAGTTCCTAATTTTTATTCAGCATAATTGTTATTATCGTGTGTTACCCAGTCAGTAGGTACCTACCTAAGCAGGAGAACTTTATGTTATAACAACAAGTAGAGCTAGTAGAGAGTTTGTTTGTTTTCATGGTGTATAACCTATTCATGAACTAGTCAAAACAATCTCTACTTTAAGGTAGGTACCTATGTAACTGTACTGTGTAACCGTGTTGCGCCTGCATTTTAGGTCTATTCAGTGCAGTGCCTATGATCACCGGTTGAAAGACATTTGGAATAGAAAGACATTTATTAAATTTAAGGACATCGGTACATTGAACAAAAACACATAGGTATTAGGCATACAGCAAAAGAACAAGATAACAACAAGACAAACAAATACCATCAGATAGCGGTGTCCCAAAAAGGACCTCACTCAGCATTCAGCCTGGGCTATGAGGGCCCAGGCGCTGATTTTCAGATGCAATGGAATCAAACCCACAAGCTAAGGCGCCCGGCAGGCAGGATTGAACAAATATCATGCTGGCAATTTGATGGAATGTTTGGGCTTCAAAATCATAATGAAGCTAAACTATTCAAGAGCCGTATTACCGTCTATTATAGCCATTAAGTTAATTTCCTAAACTGAGGGTGGCGATCAATTTCGTCAGTAAATATCTGGCCTAGAGGATGCATTATTGACAGGTAACCGCCGACTGACTGTTAATGAAAAAACATATTACGATATTGCTCGCTAAGCTCAGAAATTAACTTGACTTGCTGTAAGAAATGGTAATACGGCCCCTGGAATGCAATCACGAGTCAGCAAATAAGCTGCATCAAGCAATCAGGGTCCTCACTTCATTCCGCCTTTCAAAAATGGCAGCCTATTAAAAATCGGCTGATCGCAATCGTCACAACCGATTGCACAATCGAACAGTGTGAGGTGCAGGGAGTGCGCCCGGTTGATTTATGCGCCAGCTAGACAGTCGTGGTCTGCTGCCCGCTGCAGTCACGATAATTAAATCCAACATTAATTGATATAGCGGCACTAATGGTACTTATAATTTATTACGCGTTTGCTCCGATTGTCTGACATGCGTATGCCTTTTTATACGACACACGCATGTTGTGCCACCCACACTGTTGGAGCTCGGTGGAGTTGAGAAAATATGTCACTAAAATCATAAATATATTTTTTCACCTCTAAAAACGTAAACGTACTGCTAGTTTACTTTCGTAGGTATTTATCTATTATTTATAGGTGTGTCACTGATTTATTCGCTGAGTATCAGACAAGTAAACAAAGGCTAATTTACCGACATACATATTTGGTAGCACTGAAGTACTCGTATTTAGTTATATTTAAGCCTTATTTTTTTTTGATAAACTCAAATCTTCTATATCGTTCAACTTTGAGGCACGGACCTTGTGTCCGTGAAGATTTTATATAACGATAAAAGCGATGGGTACATAAGGTAAAACCTCCTATTACGGCGGTTACCAAAATCAACTCTAATTACGGTGGTATTTTTATTTTCATGATTTACTCTCATTGAAATTAGTTTAGGTACACGAAAATGGAATTTACTAGTTCAAAGTCTTTTGCTTTATTACATATCTGACATTTGCGAATATAACGTAGACGTGCTCTTCAGAATAAGTCAGTCTCTGCCACAGCGGGGATGTGAAAGGACGTTCCTATATAAACGCGGAGCGACTCAGGTAAGTACACTCATATTAATATAATTGAGTTTTTCATAGGAATATACTGTTCAATTTCAACAGTATGTTATATATATGATAGTTTTATTGTTGTTATTACCATATATTTAGTGCTTTTTCATGTTTGTAATAGAATATATTATACCCAAGAAAAACAAAATAAAGCAGTAATAGGAAACGAATGTTAAAGGTCAATCCTAATACGTTGGTATCATCCGTATTAGGGAAAACAGAGCGTCAAAAGTATTTGCTTATAACTTTCAATATATTAAGTTATTCAATTGTTTAAGAGTTTTGTTGAAATTATGTTTAATTAAACCACTTTAAAACCTTATTCTGTGGTATGTTTTATCCTCTAGAAATCCTATTTAAAAGTGAAAACTGTGATTGCGAGTACATACCTCCATAAAAGGAACTTCATAGAACCTATTACGGACCTAAAATGTATACAGTAATTCGTATTTTAGGGTTCAGGAAAAATTGTTACGTAGGCTTAATGAAAATAAGAAAATAAACTTCTATTTTTATTCTTCGATCGTTTTTTTGATAATTCTGAAACCAAAAACGTACAAAGTAGAAGTAAACGTAAGTAGAGAGAGACTGAAAATAAATAGTGCAAAGCCAACGGTTAGTGTTTGACGGGACTATTGTAACTATGGAACCCACGAGGATTAAAAAAAACAGGACAGAACTGTGCTATTGGAGTTGCCAAATCACTAAGGGTAAAATAAAATATAGACGACGATTTCTTTTTATAATAATAAACTATGAACTTTAAAAATCCTTTAAATGTGACATTTATATTCTGTGATATTTAGTGCCCAGGTTTCATTACCGTAGTTCCCGATCTAATAGGTGAATAGTTCAGAGCCTAAACATAAAACGTTTAACGTTCTGATTCTGACCCTCTGTTTTAGGAGCCGACTATCGCCGTAATTAGCTCTAACCTTAGTTATACCTCCGTTATAGGGAAAATCGACCTGAGCACTTAAATATATATTTTTATGTATTTAATCACTTCAGAAACATACAGTGTCAGAAGCAATGTAAAATATAATCTATATTTTGTCGAAACAAAACTTTTCATTTTTATGTTATTTGTGAATGATTATTTTCCTTTCTCACTTTCAAATGTTGTCATTTGCCTCTGTAATAGGAGCTTTTACCTTAATTATCATATATCACTTTCATTTGTGGTAACCTTTCTATTAAGAACTCGGCATTCGTTAATGTTATTTTGATTGAAAATCGTATGGATATAAATACCTCGCACCTGTTGTGGGTGTCTGTTTGATTTGTTCGCTACCAAAATATTTGTTTAATACTGAAATGTTTACGTCTACATATCATATCGCCGATAGAAAACAAATAATTATGGTTTTACTCAATAATTAAACAAAAGAATATCTATTATTTGTTTTGAACGTCAATCTAGTCGCTTAAACAGCAACGCATAAATATTATCATAATATCAAATCATTTCAAAATCAAACTGAGATGCCTACATAATCCTAAACATATTTATAGCACTCTTGACCTCACGTGGTTAGGGGTCATCACATATATTTAATCTCCTCAATTTACATGTTTCAATAATTTGGGCAATAAAAGTTTTGTTGATACAGGAAAATCGAGTGAATGTAAAAAAGAAACTTAAAAGCCGGTGACACGAGTTGGCGGAGCGCCTAAAAGGTCAAATTGTAAATGGCACCAAATAAAGGAAACTGGTTCTGAGAATACCTCAATGACAACTGATTCGGTTGCAGTTCAGGTGCATTCACAATTTGGAGAGATGGAATATTTATAAGTCAGATACAAATAGCAGCTACAAATATTGCATCTCCACTAGCGTCGTTCCTATTTTATCACTTAATACGGTATCTACTCATATGTTTGTAAGTTTTATTTAGTATGTTCCACAGGGATGCCTTTTTTATTGGAATCAATCCATCGCTGCAATCGATCACATTCTAGGCCATGTTTCGATGAAATCGATTTCGAAACCTCTGGATTTCAGTCTAAGCGTTCTTGTCTCGGCCAAACTCATTAACTTGTGTAGAATTTACCTGAAATCTATTGTAATAGATATAAGAACCATATTCGTATAACATATGCGTCTGTGTTTCCGAATACTTACAACCTTAGTATCTTCAAGGCCAGAGTGAATAGGCATATTCTGGGTAAGCGTGTACCACCATCGGCCTCGTCATCGCTCACCACCAGGCAACTGAGGCCAAACATAAACCCATTTTAAATATTAAAAAATAATATTACCGGCTTTTGCTTAAAGGCCATGTTATTAAAACGTCCGTTTGAGAACAAAAACTATCAAATCTCTTCTCGAGAACATATCACGCACGACTTACTCGTATCTCTTATTGATCTTTAGCTTACTTTGATTTAGTTGTGCTTCAAGCAATATTCGATTGTTTTCCCTGAGAAGGGGTGCCATAATATCAACATCTATCAAGAGCTACGTAGCTCCAATAAACTTTTGCAACTGGGATCCAACCGAATTCTATCATGGCCTTCAGCAACAAGTTATCATCGACACTCTTAAACAGTCAGACCGTTGCGTAAACTTCCAGTAAGTAAAAGATTTGCTAAAGTTTTATAAGGGGTAAAGAGCAGTATCAAAAACTTACTTAAGTAGCCATACGTCAACGTTAATATTTCTGTGCAAAAATACCTATATATTGTTTTACTATAGTCTCATAGTATGAGTAGGTACCTATTTTAATTTACTTTTACACCCGGTAGAGCACAATTCCTTTCGGCGTATACGAGAGCGTAGGAGGACATACTAAATTACGGCATTTGACACTATTATGTATTTAGGTCTATTGTATGAATTATTTATTATGTTTTGCAACATACATTTAAGCTCGCAGAAGTAGCGAAAAGATTCGATATGCTCGTACATGTTTTGATAATTTAACGATCTCGTGGTAAAATAAACTTTTTGTTCCGAGGATGTTTTCATACGAGGGGCATGCCAAAAGAAATCAGATACTCTAAAATTATAAAATGTATTCTTTATTACAAGTATCGATATTTTCGAAGTATTCACCTTGAGCACGTATACACTTTTCCATACGATTGAACCAATTGGAAAATACCTGTGACCACTCTCCTTTAGACACCTCAGAAATCTCGAAATCATAGGCAGCCAGTGCATCTTTCTTGCTTTCAAACCTCTTTTCCTTTAGTTTTTCTTAAATTTTTGGAATCAGGTAAAAATCACAAGGCACTAGGTCACGGGAATATGGTGGGTGAGGAAGGATTGACACATTTTGAGTTGAAAAAGTCAAGTGGCAGACGTGTGCGGCGCCGCATTTTCGTGGTGCCAGAGAAGGTGCCGGATTCCTAACTTCGGTCGCTTGTCACACCAAGCTGATATTACTGTTGGAGCACAAATTGTCACATACCATTACCGTTATTTGATTCTCTAGCACTACAGTAGCAATATGACCCGTTTTGCAGAAAAACGAGGCGACCATTTGTTTCTGTGTGCTTCGTGCACGGCGACATTTCGTTGGAGTTGGTTCATCTTCAAAACACCACACAGTCGACTGTCGCTTTGTTTCGGGATCATAGTTTTATGGCCATGTTTCTTCACCAGTCAGTATATAATACACGTTTTTTTTCTCGTCACCGTTGAATTTATCTATCATGCATAGGCACCAATCCACCCGACGGTCTTTCTGCTCATCGGTAAGTTTGTCTCGAACAACGTTTACGGAGAGAAAGGTGGTTGTGAATTATAGTTTGCATTGCTGCTGATCCAATTTCCAGTTCTCACTCCAGCTCGACATACGTAATTCGTCTGTTTTTGCGAATAAATTTTTCGACTGCACGAACGTTTCCTTGTGTGACCGCTGTTGGCGGCTGACCTGTCTCCGCTTCATCTTCGAGACATCCCCGTCCTCTCGTAAATTTAGCAAACCAACTAAATACTGTTTCTCGTGAACAAGCACACTCACCAAAAGTAGTAGCCAAAAGATCAAAATATTCTTTAGGCTTTAAACCTTTTTTATAGTCATAATAAATCATAGCACGAAAATCACGTCGACTGAGCTCCATTGCTGCAAGCGGATTCCCGCCAGATTCTCGGAAAAATTATGCTCATTCAAAACAAAAAATAAATAAATATAATTCTTCTATTTTCAAATTTATCAATAAACAACCAGCCTTTATGATGGTGTATAACTTGTCAGTGTCAATCAAATAAGTAAAGAGTATTTAACTTCCTTTGGCATGCCCCTCGTAGAGGATGTGACAAAATATCGTTACACATGACAACGTGTGCATTGTGCAACCGGGTTCATACCGCTGTGAAAATAGCCTGCTTATTGTTACTATGCCAGTAGGTATATTTTTGAAAACAAAGGAAGGAAATGAATGCTTGTAGATAAATGTTATACTATAAGTGTAGGATTTTAGTAGAATTTTGATTTACATAAAGATTATCCTTTGACGCGTTTACGTTGGTCTTACTACCCGCTTATGACACTTATAAGATTGGTAAAATCATAGATTATGTTAAACTGTGAACAAATTCGTTCATATTCAATTGTGGTTTCTTAAACTCCGGATTAAGAACGTCACAATGATTGCGATTAGCCTAATCCGAGCTCACGGCGCCTGTGATGAGTTACAGCGGCGCGCGTCCCTCGTGCGAGCTAATACGATTTATGGAACATCTGAGCGCAGCCACCGTCGCCTACGTACGCTGTCGCGAATTAGCGTCGTTAACAATGCAACGTCGAGTACACTTTGCGTTTCTTCTGAACCAAAAAGAATCCCTGCCACTGAAATGAAAGCATATCTTTTTAACTTAGAGATTCATACCACTACATTATGTTATTCTGCAATATGTTCACTAATTGACGGTTAACAGACATTTTAAATCAATACGAGTCTCAGTCAGAAGAAGTTTTAGACTAAGTTTATTTAAACGTCTACTATGTTGTTATTCGTTATCCACTATCACTTTCTTTGACACACATAAAGCAACATAGTAATTTAGCGAGTTGACTTTTTATGGTTAACGTAATTCACTTTTTTATGTAAAAGCCTTTCACTCGCCCTACAGTCCAGATAACGATGTAAAAACCACTTCAGCTAAACAACATTAATAATAAAAGTCTGCGTAATTTACAGTTTAGTGGTAAACAACATGTGCCTCGTAAGGAGGGAGCACACAACAGGCGCAACTCTTCGAAGGGAATCCCACTCCGTTCGCCGAAATACCAAAGCAGAATACCATGGTGTTGTTATTCAGTTTGATATAACACGAAACAGACCATGTTAACCCCGTTATGAACTCAATTCCTGAGCCCGAATTCATCGAGGTTTACAGCCTACGATGAATAACACAGGATAGAACATACGATTTCCGGCATTTAAACGATTTATGGAACTTCTGAGACCAGCCAACGCCGGGCTCTGCATGTTGACATTGCTCTATGTGCGCCTGTAGGTACGCAGGGATTATACATTTCTGGGAATTAGTGTTGTCAATAATTCAATTTAAGTAATGGGCTCGTCAAGCTTAATCCAGTTTGACGTTACTATAAAACCGTCTGATGCACTTTATTATCCGCCAAGTCATGGCAATTACATGCATGAAACTTCAGATAATTATACTGATTTTTAAGTTCAGAGTGCCGAGTGCGAGTTGCAGTGAGAGAAGTGAATGACTTCACCATCGCGTTTTGAGAGCACGTAAATGTCAATTAGTATGGAATCAAGTCAGCGCCATCTAGCGGCGAATTCGGGCAACATTAAGGCCGCTAGATGGCGTTGACTCGATACCATACAAATTCGCGTTTTTTTTCTCGCAAACGCGATGGTGAAGTCATTCACTTCTCTCACTGCAACTCTCACTCGGCACTCAGCTAATTACAACATCAGAAACCTATTTTGATTCAGTGAACGTAGCAGCCGCGATTCTGAGGCAATACAAAAGGACATACTTAATTCAGTTACAAAATATTGATTCTGAGGTTTTAGGCATCATATTTTGCTATATTATTCTAAATATCTACTTGTTTTCATATCTTTTTGACTGTTTAACCTTACGAATACAGGAGATTGGATTCTGTTTGCCTATACTTTGTCGCTCATACATGTAGTTCAATTTACAAGTTTACTTAATTATTAATTAACTCATGCAAAAGAAAATAAAAAGCTTGAGTATATGAATCTCAAGTATCGCAGATAGCGTTGATAATATACATCACAATAACATTGCTCTCTAGGGTTAATTCAAAGGGAAAAGCGGAACAATTATAGTTAGATAGGACCACTTTGTTCGTCTGTCTGTCTGTCAAGACCCATAGCTCAGTAACGAGTAGAGAAAGATATCAAACTGAAATTGAAATCAAATAAGCAATTTCGTCAGTAAATATCTGGCCTAGAGGATGCATTATAGTTTAGAAAATTCTTTTTTTAATTTATTCATTATAGAATTAACCTGGCCGGAGCAATTTTGTGTTCATTGTTAAATTTGCGACTCTCCTCTGCGGTATGTATTTATAATATTTCATATTATTACTATTGACATTTATGTTATTGTATGTATAATTATACCAAAAAAGATTGTAGGTATTTATTGATTTGATTAAAAAACCAGAGCATCCCGGACAAAGGCGGAAGATCTAGATCTTTTAGCACGAGTAAATAAAACAGATGAGAGTGATTTGTAGCTCTATGGATAATGTAATCAATAATAATTGATATTAATAGCCATAGCTAAAGAAAAACAAATGTTTAAGGAAACACCAACTTTCATAGCTAGCTCCTCAATTCAAGTTAAGATAAATAAAGTCAGTTGAATAAAATGTGTCTTGAATATGACTTAACCAGCGCGTGCCCTAGCATATACAGGGTGTTATTACACAAACGACTAACCCAGACGTGGGGTTGCTTGATAACAATTTAATTATTATGCGCCCCCCACTTTCCTTCGTAGAGGTAATCTTTCCTAACGATTCTAACCTTACCCTTCACATAATATCGTACCGAGAATTTAGAAGCAAATTAGTTTCTGAATTGGTGCGCTAAGTACAATTAGTTATAACTACTCTCTAACTGGGAGCGATTGTTTTGCTTATGAAGTACTTGCGATCAACTTAAGTTAAGGAGGAACAATAGTGATTTTACTAAAGTTCGCTTTAAAAGCTATCTATTGTTTATATACCTAGTGTTGATAAGTACAAACAATGTGTTTGGGAATCGGTTTTTTAGTGCCTCAAATATGAGCTGGCACGAAGTACCTCAGAGATACGGGTTAGCCCCTCAGTACCCCGATCCCTGAGAACCCCGAATATGATAAAATGATTACATTTATGTATTGTTGAAATCGGGGTCCTCAGTGTTTTATTTGAACACTCATAAATTATTTTGAAAATTAGCCATCATAAGTAAAGTGCTTCTAAGCAGAGCGACTTAGATCCGTATTTACAAGACGGTTATCCGCCCGATCTTAATGTACCGCTGTGAGGTTTGGACCCTTGCGCTGAAGGAGGAGGACAAACTACTTGTGGCGGAAGGAAAACTACTTCGGAAGATTTTGGGACAGACGAAGAGAGAGACGAAAGCTAGAGAATCCGCAAGAACTGCGAAGTGGAGCAGCTGGTGGCGCAGCCAAACATTATAGGGGAAACGAAGGCACACAGGCTCCGCTGGCTGGGCCACGTAAAGCGGATGCAGGAGGATCGGGCCGTGAAGCGCGCGTACCTTGGAGTTCCCCGTGGGCGACGGCCGATCGGGCGGTACTTGGGACCGCTGGAAGTATATGGCGATGAAGGATTTGTCCGAGCTGCGCGGACCCATTGACGCGCACGAAGTGGCGCAAGACCGGCAGCAGTGGCGTCATCTCGTGTCGGAGACCAAGATCCACTTCGGGCTGAGCCAGCGGAGTAAGTGTGTTAGTAAGTAGGTATACGTAAAGGTAAGTTCTTATGTCTGTAAATATAAATATTAACCAGCTTCTGACGATCACGGCGTATTAGCCGTTACAAAATAGCACCTGAAAAAATATCAAACGCATATGATCACTTAAGTTACAGCAGTATATTTAAACGTTTACATTACTGAAACGGCAATGTGTGCTATGTAGGTCATAATCCGAAGGAGGTAACGCCGTCAACGGGTTATAACCGTCTGGCGTGATCCCGTGCAAAAAACCATCTTGACGCCGGATTAAAACTGCTTTATACGTTTATTTTTAGGAGCCTGACCTGGTTTACGATAAGTCTATAAACTCGTTTAGTATTGATATTCATAAGTATGTCTAAAATGTTTATAGGCGTCGCGACTAGGAGGCCGATTCGTATACCTAGAATAGTAGCGTGATTCTCTAGGAGGCAAATACTATACAATAGTACACTAGCTATACCAATTTCTTTGATGTCGCTTGTGTTTATCGGTTAAACCAGTATTAATTGTACTTATCGATAGAAGCGACAGTAACAATAATACTTGTAGGAGCCACCTTGAGTATGCTTGCACATCTTGGTCACCACTGTATGCTGTGCACTCACAACGCATTGAAACAATTCTACGTAATTTCACAAGACATCTAGCCTACTTGCCAAGAGTATTTTTTAATTTTCACAAATGAATCGGAAAAGGTTACGGTTTCTCTGGAAGTCCAGTGATAATCAGTTTAACGTTCCTTTGTTTCGCCTTTGCACGGCACTATTCGTTTTTACGAAACTAATAAAGCCTGTTCTAGAATATAGACGCTTAACGGGATTATTTTCAGTTAATTATTTAGACGATTTTTTATGCTTGTCCAATTCTTATGCAGAGTATGTATAAACGTTGATACCACCTGTGCCTTCTTAGAGTCTTTAAAAATTTATTATAAATACCAAGCCATTTCTGCAAATTCTACCTCCTATACAGGCTGGGGCGTATCGTGTGGTGGTCAAAAGACAAATGGTACCTAGTTGGACAAAGACAGAACTGATCGTTCATAATAATGAATTCGAGCGAAGGGCCGTATTATGATTCGGTCTGAAGATTTTTATCGTACATTAACAGGGAAGCAACATTTTAATACGCATTGATTACACCAATGCCATATTACAAATAAACAGTATGGGCGGTATTCAACATCTCCACTTAAATGAGGATCTGGCAGTGGTGTGAGACACGAAACTTCTTTGTATTTCATTCATTAAATCTAGTGATAACGTTAAAGCAGACCAGAAATCAGGGCGAATTAATATAGATACTGAGTGGGAAATTTCAGATTACGCATTTACAATAATTATCAAGTTAAAGGAAATCAAAAATGGATATTTTTACAAGCGCTCAGAATTATAAATGTAGAAGATGTATCTAGATGCACCATGATCTGTATTCTAAAGCGGTCCAATGCATTAACATTATTTTGGCGACTATACTACTTCTACGCCTTTCCCCGTTCTGCCTAGTTACTAACGTACGAAAAATGTTCTGTCAGAAAAGGCAATTTGCATCAATGTAATACCTGTGGCCATCCCAGCCTAGGTCTTAAAGTCCAAACTTGTAGTAGGTATTTGTTGAAGTATAGAACCTTCTTTACTGTAACCAGAGACACCTTAGCTGTCTATCGTTTTGTTGTCTGGTGGTCATGGTGATGTGATTATTATTGGTAGATTGTATTTTTCATGATTTGCTAAAATAATTATTCCTATCTTTTCTAATCGCTTGTTTTACTTGCCTGCCCCATATCAAAACTTACAATAGGTTATGGGCCTTAGAGTATTAGATGAAATTTACTTAGGCCCCGACCAATCTCTATTATGTCCTTCTTTTAGAGCCTGCCACCCACTTCAAGCGAGCTTTTTCCTGGTGGCAGTAAAATTGTCAGGAAATAGATGATTAGGCGCGGTATATCATGAGCATCCTTAAATTTAATGATGGTCTGTTTTATCAAAGAATACATTTAATTGAACTTTGTGGGTTTACTGTCAATAAAATAAATTAAACTCGTATGAGGCCGAAAGTTATGAAGTTATTTCATTCTTAACTTCAAAATTCGAAGTAGGCGCCAGTTATAGTAGCTTGAATTGAATACTCATAGGTCTGCCTTATTAATTACTGAGGCAGGGATGTAACTGTAAATGATTGTATTAACTGCTCCTACTGGGGCGTCTACAGACTTGCCCCTTAAAACCCTAAATATGAAGCTACTTGGTGCACCAATTAAGTGTTGATCCATTTATTCAACATGTGTTCTTACGAAACTATCACACTTGTTGATATGTCTTATAAAACTTGTTCTCTTTTAGCTATTGCTTCCGCTTAAAGAATGCAAATGATTACTTTTATAAAAATAAATCGAATATCAAATACAGCCTTATACGTCCCACTGCTGGGCACAGGCCTCACCTCAACTATGAGGTGGTACGAGCCATACTCCAACACGCGGGCTCAGTGCGGATTGTTGGAGATGTGAATGTAAGGCCAGTGATAAACCTTACTTTCAGATGTTATCAAGCCGCCTTTTTAGGCCTCTGACTAGGCTTTACGCCTGATATCTTGCGAGGTCAGCCGGGACCAACTGTTTAACGTGCCTTCCGAAGCACGGAGATGCCCGAAAAACACATCACTCAATTTCGGTCGGGATGGTCACCCATCCATAACCCGACCAGCCTGGCGTTGCCTAACATCGGATCGTTGCCGATCCGCTGCCGTCACTTAGCCACGGGAACCTCTTATCAATAATAAGGCCAATATATATATATATATATAGATATATATATAATATCCAAAAAGGCCAATTCGATTGTAATTAAAATTACTGACTCAATTAAAACCTCGAGACCTGATAATAGTGATGTTTATTGGAGTCCAAAAACCTCATAAAAATGTTGATTTTCAAACATTAATACACTGGGTAAAGAAGGTACTGCAAGATAGTGCTATTAATATTTTAATTTTCGGAGCCCACAGTACTCGGTCAGCGTCTACATCTGTCGCTCACAGATTCAGGTTTAATCTGGAAGTTGTTCGAAGGGCTGCTGGTTGAAGCAACCCTTCAAAATATTTTTCCTAAATATTATCGCAGGAATGTTGTAAATACTAATGAAAATATTTTATCAATGCCGTATTTGGCACTTCCTTAATTGGATATTTAATTGATTTACCTACCCCTTCTAATATTTCAACTTTATTAAATATTGGATCATTATTAGCAGGATGTTTGATAATTTAAATAATAACAAGCACTTTGCATTTATTTTATTAAAATTGTTAAGATTTCAATAAATGTAAATTTATCGTGAGTTATTGAGTCAAAAGTTTCAAACCTCAGTTAGCAGAATACTTGGTTTTCTAACTTAAATTTGCAGTTAACTACTTATTTTTCACTTTTATCGTCTTTACATTACGATACTCTGAACATCTGCAAGTAATTATGTAATCGTCTTCGGTTGAGACCCGAAGTATGATTATGAATCACACGAACTTACCTGTGAAGTTTGATTCCAATTATGCGAGGGTCTTAACCGAAGACGATTACCGACCCATCCCGCCCTACCCTTAAAATAAAAATAAAAACTAAGTGCGTGTACATTAACACAAAAAATTGCCAGTGCAAGGATGGAGTCGTCCCTGCTTCTGGACTTATACTTTTTACTTTACTTTTATTTTTTTAGGATATTATAACTCTAAATGTGTGACGAAATTAGCACCATCTCATGTAATGCTGCAAGTAATTATGTAATCGTCTTCGGTTGAGACCCTCGCATAATTGGAATCAAACTTCACAGGTAAGTTCGTTTGATTCATAGTTATCACTAGAAGAACTAATCATATTAACATCAAATAATGTTTAAGTTGAAAATCTTTATTATATTCAATCAATGTTTCTTTAGATTAATCTATGTAGCTAATTGGAAATAACTTGAATACTGATCAAAATTAAACTATATTGAAATAAGATGTTGAGCTAGCCGCCCATATTTTTACATTTAAAATGTTTTTTTTTTTTACAAAACCGAATTTATATTTTTATTGCTACTTAATCGTGACCGTGCCCGTCATTATAGTACGATATTATCTGTAGTACACTTTGCCGATAGGATACTTCATAGGCGTGAACTGTCAAAATTATCATCCTAAATTGGACAAACTACCTACAGGTTTAAGAAAATTGTAATTTTTCCATGGATGTAATTAAAATCTGTTACGTAGTAACTATTAAGTAATTTGTATCTAAGGCTTACTAAATGTTAATTTTATAATGGTCGGTCGATGATTTTTGTCATCTTCAAAATGTTGAAAAGTGTTTCGTTGTCAAATCAATTGCTTATTGAGTTATTTCTCTGATAGAGTTCGGAAAACTCTTCAACTTGATGAGCGCTATTATTTTTGTATCTTTTGGCCCTTGGCCGTTATCAAAGAAAGTTTATTTTACTCGTCTACATCTGTGAGTAAATAAGTTTCTGCTTATGAACATTAAGTTTTGTATATATGAACTTATCCTGCCTATCTGTTTAAGGCAAGTATGATGTTTGGTCTGGCAAATACGCAAAGTTGGCCGCCTAAACAAACATCTCATCTAACTATCATACCATGTTGTGTGTCGAGTAATCAACAACCTTCTTCAACCACTGAGCAAGTAATTATTTTGAAGTTCGTACTTATAACTGGACCACATCACAAATAATAACTTTGATCATTATGTGTTTCTCGTCCTGGTTCGCACCACACTCATAACGTTAGAATGTTCGTTACTACGACTTTGAAGACATTAGTAGTTTATCCTAAAGTCGCTTCCGCCTTTAGATCTTCTGAACTACGCAAAAGATTTTAATGCGGGTGTCTATATTCTATATTCTGCCATGCCATACAAGATCGAAAGCTTTGGCAATGTCAAGGCTGACGGCCAAAGATTCCCCATGCTTGTCCATAGCCTCCCCCCAGATGTGTGTTACGTACGCTAGAAGATCACCCGTAGACCGTTTTGGTCGGAAGCCGTAGGTACTCTCGGTCGTGAATAAGAGAGTGATCCTCTAGGTAGTGGATGAGCTGCGTGTTTAAAAATCTTATCGTGGTGATAAAGCATCTCTTCATTTGCTTAAGTCTCTTCGTGAATCGTATGAGCACAGTTATGGCTACGGATTTCGTAGTCTATGTGCTGCCGTATTTGACGACAAATTGCAATTAGCGCTTTCAAAATCTCGATTTCCTTGCGATCAATCTCAGTGAATAGTCTGTTGGGTCACGAAAGTTGAACGTACGTAATTACAAGTACATAAACAAACACTATTTGCGTTAAAGCGGTTGATAGACAGCTTGACAGCCAACAACTGCTGCATTCGGTACTTCCTGCGCGTTCACGATATCGAGCGCGCGGCCGACCAGCCTACCAAATTAGATTATTATTTTATCAACACGCATTGGATACTGTTCGAAATTTACGCTAAATAAATTACGGAACACCAGATTGGGCACAAACTAACTCAGTACATATTTTATCGCGCCGCAACTTTTTGTGGGTGATGTGAACCTCGCCTACTGATGTTTCGGAAAGTTCTAACGAGGAGGGTGGTTAGTGTCCCTAATACATAATTTATAATTTCAGATGAGTAGTTACCAAATAGAGAAAAATATTGTGTCATAATAAATAAAAAATATCTCTGGGAAATACTTTCACCCAAAACCACCAGACTCACACTAATTTAACGAGTTAGATACTGACATAACAGAAAACCCAGACATAACAAGAATATATTCCAACCAACCAGAAACGCTACCAATCAAGCCACTGACTAAACTCAACTTAAAAAAAACTAGCTGATATTGCATAGTTGCAAGATTGAATTTTCTATGTGCCTCTACTGAAATACCTTTTATATAAGGATATACAAATATGCTTTTACTTCCGTTCATCAAGATACTCGCAGTATCCTAACAATAACGGCGATAAAACTTTATCTCGGATTCACGTTTCCAAATATTATGGATTAACATGAAAATCTAGTTAGAAGTATTTATTAGTAAGCAATCTCGAAACAATAGCCCAACCACCCGTTTCTGACCTAGCCACACAACAGGGTACTGTGTTGTGTGGCTAGGTATAGTTTCCAAATAATAATTGGTTTAACATAACCTAATAGATATGATTATTATATCAACATACGACGTTTAAAAATTAAAATAGTATATTTTATATCGAGGGACTAAACGAAGCCATAATATACCAGAGCTATGGTTTGACTCCCGAGCGTCAATGAAACCGAGGGTATATTAAGTTGGCGTTTAGTCTCGAGGTGGCAACTGTACTTTTCACTTTGAGTGCGAGAAAAATAGTCAATTCAGTAAATAGTCAAGGTCAGTTTTTTCTTC